>CM067846.1:576586867-586586867 GCA_034509565.1 Triticum monococcum
AAGAAAATGGCTGATGGTAAAAGGCCACAGAAGGGAGGAAAGAGGCCTGAGGTAAATACAACGTTTGAAATCCCTGATGACATATATGCTGGGTACTGCACTCCTCCTGAGGAAACCAAGAATGAGCGCAAAGTGCGCATTCAGAAGATAGAGAGGAGATGGGCAAGAGAATTGAGGGAGTACAGATATGTCACTCCTAAGTACATGAAGAAATTCGCACTCAATCCTCCATGCCCAAGAGCACCACCGGCACCTGGCCAAATTGCTGATCCCACCAGCCTCAAGCAAGGTGAGGACTATCCTGATGAATGGGCCAAGCGCCAAGGCAAGTTGGCTAAGCAAGCCAAAGAAGCAGTGAGGAAATTCAATGAAGACTCTGCTGCTGCTGCTGCCTCTGCTGAGGTCCTTGCTGTCAAGCCAAAGAAGGCTATGTCAAAGAAGCCTGCGCGCAAGCCAAGTGCTTCCTCAGCAATGCCCTCACAGCCAGAATCATCAAAGCCCTCACGGCCAATTCCTCATGCTGCTCCTATTCCTCCAAAGTCCTCAGCTCCTCCGCCAAAGCCTTCAGCTGTTCCGACCAAATCCTCAGCACATGTGCATCTCGCTTCGTGCCAAAGGACTGCCGGCATCTCCATTGCCTCAGGTGTCTCAGCTAGTTCCTCAGCTGCACCATGTTTCTCAGCTGGCCCCTCACTGCTGAAGACAAAGGCCACTGCTGGACGAGGTCCATGCCCAAGTCCTCAAAAGAAGCAAGTCACTTTCCAAGTGTCGTCTGATGAAGACAAAGCTGATGATGATGAACTTGCAGAAATCATCAGAGACAGGCAAGTCAGGGTCGCTAGAGCCAACGAATCAGAGGTGTCACTGCTTTTGGATCCCAAGCTGATCCTCGACTACATTGATGATTGGCACAAGGACCCCAATACTCCCTTGCCTGACTTCAAGCTGACTCCTGGCCAGAATCACATGCTGACCCACTTCATTCAAGAAGAAAAGTGGAAATTTGAGAAGGCCAGGCAGATCAAGAAAGCGCAGTATAAGAAGGAGAAATTTCTGAAGAACAACGTTGTCACTATGACAACTGATGAATTTGTAAAAATCCAATCTGAAATCAAAACCCTCAGCGATGACTTCAAAGCCTACTATGCTGATTGGCAAGGAGCCAAAGTTAGATTTGTAAAGATAACTGAACAGTTCACTTCAAATGTTGCTGCCCCAACACAACAGGAAATTCCTCAGGCTGAAGCATCTGCTCAGCCTACTTAAGAAAATGCCAGCACCGCTGATGACAATCAGGCTGCTGAAGAAAATGTGAGTTCCAGGGCTGATGACTGCATTCCAGCCACTAAAGAAATTGCCAGGGCACCCACTAGTGGTCCGCCTGAAGAAACTAAAGAACTCAGGACAACTGCATCAGTTGTGCCTGAAGAAAATCAACCAGATTCCTTAGCTGCTCCTGCACCAACTTCAACTCCAATCCTTCCATCTGCATCAGATGTGAAGAAGACCAAGGCTGCAGAGCGTGCTGCAGTGAAGAAAAGGAAAGCATCAGCTGCTTCAGATTCTTCAGCTCCAAAGAAAATGGAGCCTATGACAAGTTCATTTGCACATACGATTGATGATGTTGCCATCTCAACCAGGCCATCAAAGGACCTTGTTCCTTTTCATGAAGAATATGTGATCCCCAGCGGATCTGATGAAACAACTCATTCTGCTGCTTCGTCTGAACCGTTGGATGAAGAAATTGAAGTGGATGTGATCCCTTCAACACATATCATCTCCTCGCCTATGCCTCGGTTCACAGCTGAAAAAGCTGACGTTGAAGAAGTGAAAGATGAAGATATGGACATTGGCTGCTCCACACCCGTAACCAGTGATGAATTCTGGGAAAGTCAGCATCCAAACTCTCCAATGTTCACCCCTCTACAGCAAATTCTCAGTCCCCCACACAAATGGTTCACATGGGCTCTGAAGAAACTCATCCCACTGCATCTGTCCATGAGGAAATTCCAGCCGCTAGCACTGAAGAAACTACTCCTACTGAACAACCAACAACACAGACTGCCACTGAGGAGGAACCAGAAATTCCTCAGCCTGCAGAACCTGCAATTGAGATTCCTGAGGTCGTGATGCAACTCACTGACACTCCTCTGCCGAAGCCAAAGGATCCATTCTCACGTAAGCAAAAGTTCAAGGCTGATGATTTCTTCGGTGAGCACGTATTCTTCAAAGATTACAACCCATATGACTCTGCTCGCATTAGGAAGAGGCGTTTCTGGACTGCTAGTCAAGCCAATTTCTATTCCTCAGTGCTGCTCAACAAGGAGAAGATTTTCTACCATGAGCATATTCCTCACGTGGATATGGAATCTCTGCCGTGCTTCGCACCAGTCCTGAGTGTTCTTCACGACGCTGGACTGCTCAACTTCTGCTCTGACATCTACGATTGGAATGAAGTGTTGGAAATATGCCCTAGAGGCAATAATAAAAGGATTATTATTATATTTCCTTGTTCATGATGATTGTCTTTTATTCATGCTATAATTGTGTTATCCGGAAATCGTAATACATGTGTGAATACATAGACACCAACGTGTCCCTAGTAAGCCTCTAGTTGACTAGCTCGTTGATCAACAGATAGTCATGGTTTCCTGACTATGGACATTGGATGTCATTGATAACGAGATCACATCATTAGGAGAATGATGTGATGGACACGACCCAATCCTAAACATAGCACAAGATCGTATAGTTCGTTTGCTAGAGTTTTTCCAATGTCAAGTATCTTTTCCTTAGACCATGAGATCGTGTAACTCCCGGATACCGTAGGAATGCTTTGGGTGTACCAAACATCACAACGTAACTGGGTGACTATAAAGGTATACTACGGGTATCTCCGAAAGTGTCTGTTGGGTTGACACGGATCAAGACTGGGATTTGTCACTCCGTATGACGGAGAGGTATCTCTGGGCCCACTCGGTAATGCATCATCATAATGAGCTCAAAGTGACCAAGTGTCTGGTCACGGGATCATGCATTACGGTACGAGTAAAGTGACTTGCCGGTAACGAGATTGAACGAGGTATTAGGATACCGACGATCGAATCTCGGGCAAGTAACGTACCGATTGACAAAGGGAATTGTATACGGGGTTGCTTGAATCCTCGACATCGTGGTTCATCCGATGAGATCATCGAGGAGCATGTGGGAGCCAACATGGGTATCCAGATCCCGCTGTTGGTTATTGACCGGAGAGCCGTCTCGGTCATGTCTACATGTCTCCTGAACCCGTAGGGTCTACACACTTAAGGTTCGGTGACGCTTGGGTTGTAGAGATATGAATATGCAGTAAAACGAAAGTTGTTCGGAGTCCCGGATGAGATCCCGGATGTCACGAGGAGTTCCGGAATGGTTCGGAGGTGAAGAATTATATATAGGAAGTGCAGTTTCGGCCATCGGGAGAGTTTCGGGGGTCACCGGTATTGTACCGGGACCAGCGGATGGGTCCCGGGGGTCCACCGGGTGGGGCCAACCATCCCGGAGGGCCCCATGGGCTGAAGTGGGGAGGGGAACCAGCCCATAGTGGGCTGGTGCGCCCCCTTGGACCACCCCCTGCGCCTAGGGTTGGAAACCCTAGGGTGGGGGGCGCCCCACTTGCCTTGGGGGCCACTCCACCCTTGGCCGCCGCCCTCCTAGGAGATCCCATCTCCTAGGGCCTGTGCCCCCCCTTGGGGAGCCTATATAAAAGGGGGGAGGGAGGAGCAGCCGCACCCTTGACTCTTGGCGCCTCCCTCTCCCCTGCTACACCTCTCCCTCTTGCAGTAGAACGGCGAAGCCCTGCTGCGGTGACTCCTGCATCCACCACCACACCATCGTGCTGCTGGATCTTCATCAACCTCTCCTTCCCCCTTGCTGGATCAAGAAGGAGGAGACATCACGCTGACTGTACGTGTGCTGAACGCAGAGGTGCCGTCCGTTCGGCGCTAGGATCTCTGGTGATTTGGATCACGTCGAGTACGACTCCCTCATCCCCGTTCTCTTGAACGCTTCCGCTCGCGATCTACAAAGGTATGTAGATGCAATCCGATCACTCGTTGCTAGATGAACTCATAGATGGACCTTGGTGAAACCGTAGGAATTTTTTTGTTTTCTGCAACGTACCCCAACAGTGGTATTAGAGCCAGGTCTATGCGTAGTTCTCTTTGCACGAGTAGAACACAATTTGTTGTGGGCGTAGATGTTGTCAACTTTCTTGCCTCTACTAGTCTTATTTTGCTTCAGCGGTATTGTGGGATGAAGCGGCCCGGACCAACCTTACACGTACGCTTACGTGAGACCGGTTCCACCGACTAACATGCAATAGTTGCATAAGGTGGCTGGCGGGTGTCTGTCTCTCCCACTTTAGTTGGAGCGGATTCGACGAAAAGGGTCCTTATGAAGGGTAAATAGAAGTTGACAAATCACGTTGTGGCTTTAACGTAGGTAAGAAAACGTTCTTGCTAGAACCCTCTTGCAGCCACGTAAAACTTGCAACAACAATTAGAGGACGTCTAACTTGTTTTTGCAGGAAGTGTTTTGTGATGTGATATGGCCAAAGTTGTGATGAATGATGAATGATATATGTGATGTATGAGATCATGTTCTTGTAATAGGAATCACGACTTGCATGTCGATGAGTATGACAACCGGCAAGAGCCATAGGAGTTGTCTTTATTTTTTGTATGACCTGCGTGTCATTGAGAAACGCCATGTAAATTACTTTACTTTATTGCTAAACGTGTTAGCCATAGTAGTAGAAGTAATAGTTGGCGAGCAACTTCATGGAGACACGATGATGAAGATCATGATGATGGAGATCATGGTGTCATGCCGTTGACAAGATGATCATGGAGCCCCAAGATGGAGATCAAAGGAGCTATGTGATATTGGCCATATCATGTCACTATTATTATTTGATTGCATGTGATGTTTATCATGTTTTACATCTTGTTTACTTAGAATGATGGTAGTAAATAAGATGATCCCTCATAATAATTTCAAGAAAGTGTTCCCCCTAACTGTGCACCGTTGCGACAGTTCGTTGTTTCGAAGCACCACGTGATGATCGGGTGTGATAGATTCCAATGTTCACATACAACGGGTGTAAGATAGATTTACACATGCAAACACTTAGGTTGACTTGACGAGCCTAGCATGTACAGACATGGCCTCGGAACACAGAAGACCGAAAGGTCGAGCATGGGTCATATAGAAGATACGATCAACATGAAGATGTTCACCGACGTTGACTAGTCTGTCTCACGTGATGATCGGACACGGCCTAGTTAACTCGGATCATGTTATACTTAGATGACTGGAGGGATGTCTATCTGAGTGTGAGTTCATTGAATAATTTGATTAGATGAACTTAATTATCATGAACTTAGTCTAAAACCTTTACAACATGTCTTGTTATCCTCAACTTCAACGCGTTCCTAGAGAAAACCAAGATGAAATACGATGGCAGCAACTATACGGACTGGGTTCGGAACCTGAGGATCATCCTCATAGCTGCCAAGAAAGATTATGTCCTACAAGCACCGCTAGTGAAGCACCTGCTCTCCCTGCAGAACAAGACGTTATGAACGCTTGGCAGACACGTTCCGATGATTACTCCCTCGTTCAGTGCGGCATGCTTTACAACTTAGAACCGGGGCTCCAAAAGCGTTTTGAGAGACACAGAGCATATGAGATGTTCGAAGAGCTGAAAATGGTTTTTCAAGCTCATGCCCGGGTCGAGAGATATGAAGTCTCCGACAAGTTCTTCAGCTGTAAGATGGAGGAAAACAGTTCTGTCAGTGAGCACATACTCACTATGTCTGGGTTACATAACCTCTTGACTCAGCTGGGAGTTAATCTCCCGGATGACGCGGTCATTGACAGAATCCTTCAGTCGCTTCCATCGAGCTACAAGAGCTTTGTGATGAACTTCAATATGCAGGGGATGGAAAAGACCATTCCTGAAGTATTTGCAATGCTGAAATCAGCAGAGGTAGAAGTAAAAAAGGAACATCAAGTGTTGATGGTGAATAAAACCACTAAGTTCAAGAAAGGCAAGGGTAAGAAAAACTTCAAGAAGGACGGAAAGGGAGTTGCCGCGCCCAGTAAGCAAGCTGCCGGGAAGAAGCCAAAGAATGGACCCAAGCCCGAGACTGAGTGCTTTTATTGCAAGGGAAATGGTCACTGGAAGCGGAACTGCCCCAAATACTTAGCGGACAAGAAGGCCGGCATCACGAAAGGTATGTGTGATATACATGTAATTGATGTGTACCTTACCAGTACTCGTAGTAGCTCTTGGGTATTTGATACCGGTGCAGTTGCTCACATTTGTAACTCAAAGCAGGAGCTGCGGAATAAGCGGAGACTGGCGAAGGACGAGGTGACGATGCGCGTCGGGAATGGTTCCAAGGTCGATGTGATCGCCGTCGGCACGCTACCTCTACATTTACCTACGGGATTAGTTTTAAACCTCAATAATTGTTATTTAGTGCCAGCTCTGAGCATGAACATTGTATCAGGATCTCGTTTAATTCGAGATGGCTACTCATTTAAATCCGAGAATAATGGTTGTTCTATTTATATGAGAGATATGTTTTATGGTCATGCTCCAATGGTGAATGGTTTATTCTTAATGAATCTTGAGCGTAATGTTACACATGTTCATAGTGTGAATACCAAAAGATGTAAAGTTGATAATGATAGTCCCACATACTTGTGGCACTGCCGCCTTGGTCGCATAGGTGTCAAACGCATGAAGAAGCTCCATGCAGATGGACTTTTAGAGTCTCTTGATTACGAATCATTTGACACATGCGAGCCATGCCTCATGGGTAAAATGATCAAGACTCCGTTCTCAGGAACAATGGAGCGAGCAACCAACTTATTGGAAATCATACATACTGATGTGTGCGGTCCAATGAGTGTTGAGGCTCGCGGTGGCTATCGCTATGTTCTCACCCTCATTGATGACTTGAGTAGATATGGGTATATCTATTTAATGAAACACAAGTCTGAGACCTTTGAAAAGTTCAAGGAATTTCAGAGTGAGGTTGAGAATCAAGACAGGAAAATCAAGTTCTTGCGATCAGATCGTGGGGGAGAATACTTGAGTCACGAATTTGGCACACACTTAAGAAAATGTGGAATAGTTTCACAACTCACGCCGCCTGGAACACCTCAGCGTAATGGTGTGTCCGAACGTCATAATCGCACTCTATTAGATATGGTGCGATCTATGATGTCTCTTTCCGATTTACCGCTACCATTTTGGGGCTACGCTTTAGAGACTGCCGCATTCACTTTAAATAGGGCTCCGTCAAAATCCATTGAGACGACACCGTATGAATTATGGTTTGGGAAGAAACCTAAGCTGTCGTTTCTAAAAGTTTGGGGATGCGATGCTTATGTTAAGAAACTTCAACCTGAAAAGCTCGAACCCAAGTCGGAAAAATGCGTCTTCATAGGATACCCTAAAGAAACTATTGGGTATACCTTCTACCTCAGATCCGAAGGCAAGATCTTTGTTTCCAAGAATGGATCTTTCTAGAGAAAGAGTTTCTCTTGAAAGAAGTAAGTGGGAGGAAAGTAGAACTTGATGAAGTATTACCTCTTGAACCGGAAAATGGCGCAACTCAAGAAAATGTTCCTGAGGTGACTGCACCGACTAGAGAGGAAGTTAACGATGATGATCATGAAACTTCAGATCAAGTTGCTACTGAACTTTGTAGGTCCACAAGGACACATTCCGCACCAGAGTGGTACGGCAACCCTGTCTTGGAAATCATGTTGTTAGACAACGGTGAACCTTCGAACTATGAAGAAGCGATGGCGGGCCCGGATTCCGACAAATGGCTGGAAGCCATGAAATCCGAGATAGGATCCATGTATGAAAACGAAGTATGGACTTTGACTGACTTGCCCGATGATCGGCGAGCCATAGAAAATAAATGGATCTTTAAGAAGAAGACAGACGCGGATGGTAATGTGACCATCTATAAAGCTAGGCTTGTCGCTAAGGGTTATCGACAAGTTCAAGGGGTTGACTACGATGAGACTTTCTCACCCGTAGCGAAGCTGAAGTCCGTCCGAATCATGTTAGCAATTGCCGCATTCTGTGATTATGAGATATGGCAAATGGACGTCAAAACAGCATTCCTTAATGGTTTCCTTAAGAAAGAATTGTATATGATGCAGCCGGAAGGTTTTGTCGATCCTAAGAATGCTGACAAGGTGTGCAAGCTCCAACGCTCGATTTATGGGCTGGTGCAAGCATCTCGGAGTTGGAACATTCGCTTCGATGAGATGATCAAAGCGTTTGGGTTTATGCAGACTTATGGAGAAGCCTGCGTTTACAAGAAAGTGAGTGGGAGCTCTGTAGCATTTCTCATATTATATGTAGATGACATACTTTTGATGGGAAATGATATAGAACTTTTGGACAGCATTAAGGCCTACTTGAATAAGAGTTTTTCAATGAAGGACCTTGGAGAAGCTGCTTATATATTAGGCATCAAGATCTATACAGATAGATCAAGACGCCTCATAGGTCTTTCACAAAGCACATACCTTGATAAGATATTGAAAAGGTTCAATATGGATCAGTCTAAGAAGGGGTTCTTGCCTGTGTTGCAAGGTGTGAAATTGAGCTCAGCTCAATGTCCGACCATGGCCGAAGATATAGAAGAGATGAGTGTCATCCCCTATGCCTCAGCCATAGGGTCTATTATGTATGCCATGCTGTCTACCAGACCTGATGTAAACCTTGCCGTAAGTTTGGTAGGAAGGTACCAAAGTAATCCCGGCAAGGAACACTGGACAGCGGTCAAGAATATCCTGAAGTACCTGAAAAGGACTAAGGAAATGTTTCTCGTTTATGGAGGTGACGAAGAGCTCTTCGTAAAGGGTTACGTCGATGCTAGCTTCGATACAGATCTGGATGAATCTAAGTCACAAACCGGATATGTGTATATTTTGAATGGTGGGGCAGTAAGCTGGTGCAATTGCAAGCAGAGCATCGTGGTGGGATCTACATGTGAAGCGGAGTACATGGCAGCCTCGGAGGCAGCGCATGAAGCAATTTGGGTGAAGGAGTTCATCACCGACCTAGGAGTCATACCCAATGCGTCGGGGCCGATCAAACTCTTCTGTGACAACACTGGAGCTATTGCACTTGCCAAGGAGCCCAGGTTTCATAAGAAGACCAGGCACATCAAGCGCCGCTTCAACTCCATTTGTGAAAATGTTCAAGATGGAGACATAGATATTTGTAAAGTACATACGGATCTGAATGTAGCAGATCCATTGACTAAACCTCTCCCTAGGGCAAAACATGATCAACACCAGAACTCTATGGGTGTTCGATTCATCACAATGTAACTAGATTATTGACTCTAGTGCAAGTGGGGGACTGTTGGAAATATGCCCTAGAGGCAATAATAAAAGGATTATTATTATATTTCCTTGTTCATGATGATTGTCTTTTATTCATGCTATAATTGTGTTATCCAGAAATCGTAATACATGTGTGAATACATAGACACCAACGTGTCCCTAGTAAGCCTCTAGTTGACTAGCTCGTTGATCAACAGATAGTCATGGTTTCCTGACTATGGACATTGGATGTCATTGATAACGAGATCACATCATTAGGAGAATGATGTGATGGACAAGACCCAATCCTAAACATAGCACAAGATCGTATAGTTCGTTTGCTAGAGTTTTTCCAATGTCAAGTATCTTTTCCTTAGACCATGAGATCATGTAACTCCCGGATACCGTAGGAATGCTTTGGGTGTACCAAACGTCACAACGTAACTGGGTGACTATAAAGGTATACTACGGGTATCTCCGAAAGTGTCTGTTGGGTTGACACGGATCAAGACTGGGATTTGTCACTCCGTATGACAGAGAGGTATCTCTGGGCCCACTCGGTAATGCATCATCATAATGAGCTCAAAGTGACCAAGTGTCTGGTCACGGGATCATGCATTACGGTACGAGTAAAGTGACTTGCCGGTAACGATATTGAACGAGGTATTAGGATACCGATGATCGAATCTCGGGCAAGTAACGTACCGATTGACAAAGGGAATTGTATATGGGGTTGCTTGAATCCTCGACATCGTGGTTCATCCGATGAGATCATCGAGGAGCATGTGGGAGCCAACATGGGTATCCAGATCCCGCTGTTGGTTATTGATCGGAGAGCCGTCTCGGTCATGTCTACATGTCTCCCGAACCCGTAGGGTCTACACACTTAAGGTTCGGTGATGCTAGGGTTGTAGAGATATGAATATGCAGTAAACCGAAAGTTGTTCGGAGTCCCGGATGAGATCCCGGACGTCACGAGGAGTTCCGGAATGGTCCGGAGGTGGAGAATTATATATAGGAAGTGCAGTTTCGGCCATCGAGAGAGTTTCGGGGGTCACCGGTATTGTACCGGGACCACCGGATGGGTCCCGGGGGTCCACCGGGTGGGGCCACCCATCCCGGAGGGCCCCATGGGCTGAAGTGGGGAGGGGAACCAGCCCATAGTGGGCTGGTGCGCCCCCTTGGCCCACCCCCTGCGCCTAGGGTTGGAAACCCTAGGGTGGGGGGGCACCCCACTTGCCTTGGGGGCCACTCCACCCTTGGCCGCCGCCCCCCCTAGGAGATCCCATCTCCTAGGGCCGCCCCGCCCCCCCCTTGGGGAGCCTATACAAAAGGGGGGAGGGAGGAGCAGCCGCACCCTTGACTCTTGGCGCCTCCCTCTGCTACACCTCTCCCTCTTGCAGTAGAACCGCGAAGCCCTGCTGCGGTGACTCCTGCATCCACCACCACGCCGTCGTGCTGCTGGATCTTCATCAACCTCTCCTTCCCCCTTGCTGGATCAAGAAGGAGGAGACATCACGGTGACCGTACGTGTGTTGAACGCGGATGTGCCGTCCGTTCGGCGCTAGGATCTCCGGTGATTTGGATCACGTCGAGTACGACTCCCTCATCCCCGTTCTCTTGAACGCTTCCGCTCGCGATCTACAAAGATGCAATCCGATCACTCGTTGCTAGATGAACTCATAGATGGATCTTGGTGAAACCGTAGGAAATTTTTTGTTTTCTGCAATGTTCCCCAACATGAAGAACTGATTCTTCAATTTTATGCAACGCTGCACATCACCGGAGATGCTGAAGATGTGTATTCATGGGTGCTGAACTGGATGTCTGAAATCACTCACTACACTGCACCAGCCTATGAATTGCTTCATGCTCTACCACTCAGTCCACCCCTTGAAGAAGCTCGCTGCATCTACGGTGAACCTGAGCTCACACATCATTACATGCAAGTGCTGATGAAGCCTTTGAAACCAGGTCAGGCACCAAGAACCAAATTCCTCGTGAAGGAATTGCTGTACATGCCCAGAACTGTCTATCGTATTCTTACGAGGACAATCAGTCCCATCAAAGGCCACGACTCATCTGATGAGGAAATTGTTGGCATCATGAAGAATCTGGTATTCAACATCATTCATGGCATTCCTGTCAATTATCACGATTTCTTCATGAGGACTATGGCCAATGTTGCACTGTCTCCATTTGAGCTAAAGCCTTATGCACCTTGGATCATGAGATTCCTCAGGACAAGGTCTTCACTCAACTACAAAGCTGATTTCCAGAATCATCTCAGCTACTTGCCCCCAATTGAAGTCCTCAAGCAGACGTATTCCTTAGTTGATGGAAAGGGCAAGGCACCAGCTGTAATTGATGAAGGCATTCGTCCATTGGATGGTCAGTTTCGCAAAGTTGTATCTTATTCCGCCAATGATGACTCCGCCACACATGACTCTGCCAATGCTCCCAAGTCCACTCCTCAAGCCACTGCTCCGCGCGTGATGATAGACCGTGAACTTCTGCTTAGTCTTCACCAGAAGGTGGATCGAAATCACAAATGGGTAAAGCGTCAGTTTAGTTCACTTCTTCACAACATGACTGCCACACACAATGCAGTGAAGAAAAACCACTACTACCTCCATCAAGTCTTCGGTCGCACTTGGGCAATCCTGTCACATCTGTATGGTGAAGAAGATCTGAAGAACATGGGTCTTAATGAAGATTTTGACTGGTCTGCACCTCCACCGAAGAAATTCAAGAAGGTCAAGATTCCTTCTCTGGTGGCCAGCTCATATTCTTCATCGCGCGACACTGAGGAACATGAAGATTTGGACAACACTGCGGCAGGCCCTACATCAACCAACGACCCCAACAACGCTGGCGCTCCTTCATCAACGTGATTATCTTCAGGGGCGTTAGTCCTCATTTTCGATCCTTTTGGTCATTCGATGACAAAGGGGGAGAAATATGAGTTAGTCTTCAAGCGGGTCTACTATATGGGTGTTTTTTTTGCTAAGTTACAACTCTCGTTCTTCTGAAAACTTTATTGGATCGAGTTGTAATCTTAAACCCGATGGTGCTCTGATACTTTTGATGCACTGTGCTCTGATACTCTTGATGCACTATTCTACATGCTTATTCCTTGTTAATATTATTGCACGCATGCTGAATTTCATCAGGCACCATATTTCATCATGCATTTCAAATTCTTCATATTATATGTTAAATGTGTGTGTGAATTACAAGATATAGGGGGATATCTCCATGATTCAACTCTTCAAGTGTGCATTGCTTCAAAAGCAAATTCCTCACTATGCACATCTTCAGGGGGAGTTCTTCTATATCTTGCAATCAAATTCCTCAATATCAGTATTTACACTTCATATGTTTATCCCCGTTGAAAACTTAACCTATATTGTCATCAATCACCAAAAAGGGGGAGATTGTAAGTGCATCTAGAGCCCCTTAGTGATTTTGGTGTATTGAAGACTTATAGGTTAAGGGACTAACGCGTGTGTGAGTGTACACAGGTCTATAAGTCTATGAGGAGTTTGATATTTACAGGAAAAGTCGACCCCTAAAAATGAATATCTTTGACTAAACATTTTGGTATTTCTGAAGACTTTCATGAAGACTTTGAAAGTGAAGAAATTGGTGTGTCCATGAAGACTTGATATTCATGTGAGGAATATGAAGCTTGAAGACTTTCATTTTCATAGTTTTGTTTTTCTCTTTCTTGAGTCATAGGAAACACCGTACTGTTAAAGGGGGTCGAGGAAATACTAAGGAAAAATTTCCATGTGATGCTCAACTCAAAATCCTACACCTACCAATCCCTTCGAGTGAAGCCATTGGAAATCTCATACAGTTTAGTCAACTTCTTCAGTGACAGAGACGAAGTTCTTCTGGTCTCTGAGGTATTTGTCCTGACTGAGGAGTTAGGAATTCGCCAGTGCGTATTGCCTACACAGTGAGGAACATGATAGCCCTGAGGATTTTGCTACTCAAAATTCCGACCGTCGCTGTGCTATGCGCCAGCTGTCCCAAAATATCTATCCACCTAATGGTCATATCATTGAAGGGAATTTATGTCTTATCATGTCGGGCTGCTCCCTAGGCTATAAATAGCCGCCCCCTACAACCACTAGTTGGTTGGCTGCTCCGAGAGAAACTGACACTTGTCATTTGAGAGCAACCCATCCTCTGAGGACTTTGAGCGAAAATCATCAAGTGAGGAAAAACCAAAAATTCAAAACCCAAACACCTACAAACCCCAAGTGATTGAGCATCACTGAAGAGATTGATCCTGAGTGGATCCGACGCTTGTTACCTTTGAAGACTGTGCTTCTTCCAGACGGTTAGGCGTCATGGTCTAGAGCATCCAAGAGGAATTGTGGATCGTCGAGTGACCAAGTTTGTGAAGGTTTGGAAGTCGCCTGAAGACTTACCATGAGTGATTGGACGAGGTCTGTGTGACCTTAGTTCAAGGAGAATACGGTGAGGACTGGGTGTCTTGGACTAAGTGTCCTCGACTGGGTGTCCGGGACTGTGTGTCCTCAAGTTTAAATACTCAGCCGCTCCAACCAAACGTACAACTAAGACATCAGTTGGAACTGGTCTACCAAATCATTGTCTTCACCGAGCTTACTGGTTCTATTTCCTCAACTCTTTCATTTCCTCATAACTGTGATGTATGTTTGTTCATATCTGTGTTTGAAGACCTTGACTAAAGACTTTCTCAATTTCCTCAATTCAATTTCTTCAGTCTGTTTGTCTTCATCCTGCGCTATCCTGTGATTACGCTTCCTGTACTCTGTGCATTCTTCATTTCATCATGATGACTATGCTTGTATTCTGTTGTGTTTACTTTTGAGTTCTTATTCCGCAGCTAGTAGTTCTTCGCTAAGGAATTTTCTCACCAGAAAATTCCTCAGTGAAGAATTTCATAAAAATCGCCTATTCACCCCCCTCTAGTCGATATAACGCACTTTCAAGGACCTTGGAGGAACAGGAGCAGCATGAGGAATTGGCTGTGAGGGCTTTGATGATTCTGGCTGTGAGGGCATTGCTGAGGAAGCACTTGGCTTGCGCGCAGGCTTGTTTGACATAGCCTTCTTTGGCTTGACAGCAAGGACCTCAGCAGAGGCAGCAGCAGCAGAGTCTTCATTGAATTTCCTCACTGCTTCTTTGGCTTGCTTAGCCAACTTGCCTTGGCGCTTGGCCCCTTCATGAGGATAGTCCTCATCACGCTTGAGGCTAGTGGGATCAGCGATTTGGCCAGGTGCCAATGGTGCTCTTGGGCATGGAGGATTGAGTGTGAATTTCTTCATATACTTAGGAGTGACATATCTGTACTCCCTCCATTCTCTTGCCCATCTCCTCTCTATCTTCTGAATTCGCACTTTGCGCTCATTCTTGGTTTCCTCAGTAGGTGTGCAGTACCCAGCATATATGTCATCAGGGATTTCAAACGTTGTATTTACCTCAGGCCTCTTTCCTCCCTTCTGTGGCCTTTTACCATCAGCCATTTTCTTCAGTTGAGGAATTTGAACAATCGAATTCTCTGAAGAAGTATGCAAATTTTCTTCGAGGAATGCTGCAAATGAGTTAAGTTGATGAGAACCTAGTGATTCAGCAGCTGACATATGTACCTGTAAACAGAGTATAGTTGCGAGGAATTTGGAGAGGTCATATGCGTTCTCAGAAGGTTTTTCAAAATGAACAAGTTTGAGGAATTTGACCAGATGAGTCTTGAAGATTTTCACTAAGCGTTCTTTGTCTTAGGTTCTAGAGTTCTATAGATCAAAGATCCACACAATTGAGGAATCTTGAAGAAAAATGATGCTTAGAGAAACGAATCAAGAATGTATGACTTGTGAGGTGTTCAGTGTGTGAAGATATGAAGAAAAACACTTTTGAAGATTTTGTAGATAATCATTCGAATCAATGAGGGCAGTAAAAGTAACTTTTAATTACCCTGGATGAAGAACACGACGAACTGGAGTGAGGAGATGTGAAGTTCATCTGTGCAGATCTTCCACGCCCTAACTTGGCGGAGGAATACGGCTACGACGGCGGCGGAGTGAAGATGTCCGCGGTCGGCGCGAGTACGTCGGCGACGAGGTCGAGGCAGTGAAGCTCTTCCTCACCGGCGGCGATGAAGTAGCGACGGCGCTAGGGTTTGAGAAGCTCGAGCTGGAGAGAGAGGTCGAGCGGAGTAAAAGAAGTGAGGAAGGGAAGGAGGGGTATTTATAGCCACGGTAAAAAAACTGCTCGCCCAAAGAAATTGGACGAACGTGCCCCTGACCCTTCTCATTCGCATGACATGTGTCACCCACGTAGTGAGAGGTGGAGATCGTGTTGGATCGTGGGTGAGTGGATAAGTGTATCGTGGGATGCGGAATAGTTTGAGCGGCAAACACGAAAATTTCGATAAGATAGGTTAAAGTTCCGTTCGCAATTTCTTCAGCTGACAAGGACATAGTGAAGATTTTGAACGAGTTACAAATAGAACGCACATGAAGAATTTGTGAACAGATTGGGTTGAGTATAGCATAGAGGGGAAGGGTCCTATCACATTCACTTAGCAGAAAACCAACTTGAAGAAATAGCAATAAGTGAATGCTATAGAGGACATAAACTCATATATATATATAGGCAATGAAGAAAAACAAAGGAACCAGTGAAGACTATGCAAAGTTGAAGAATATGAATAATTTGAGTAATTTCAACTTTTGGTGGTGGCGTGACCCATCGTATAAGAATGATGATTTCACATACCGCGTACAATTATCGTAGGGTTCTGAGAATCAAATTCTTCATTAATTTCTTCACACTAAGAGTGTTATTCTTCATTGATTGAAGAAAAACGTTTCTTCATGTGTTGCACATCTAAGTCATCAATTTTGCATAAGTGTTAGGATGAGTTTCCTTTCCAAAGAACATTCGAAGATTCTAGGATATTTAGCTCACACCGCAACTTGCTAAATATCTTCTCATCCAAGGGCTTTGTGAAGATATAGGCTAGCTGTTCTTCAGTCTTCACATGCTCAATAGAAATGTCGCCCTTCAACACATGATCACGAAGAAAATGATGACGAATCTGAATGTGCTTTGTCTTCGAGTGCTGAACTGGGTTGTGAGCAATCTTGATGGCACTCTCATTGTCACAAAAGAGAGACACATTCTTCATGTTGACACCGTAGTCCTTGAGAGTTTGCTTCATCTATAGCAATTGGGCACAGCAAGAACCAGCGGCAATGTACTAGCTGGTTGGCGTTGAAGAATTTGATCAGCGTTTTCTTCAGCACCATTTTCTTCAGCATTTTTTTCAGGTGCATTAGCTCGACATTCTTCATGTTCTGGAATGAATTCTTTAGCAGATTCTTCAGTAGGAATGACATCCTCAGTAGCCTTGAACTTGATAGTTTCCTCACGTGCTGGTTCATCTATCATAGTAGGTAGGTGCTCTCTTTGCGAGCCATTAGTTTCATCGAACCGCACATCTACAGTTTCAACAACTTTGTGAAGAACGTTGTTGAAGACTCTGTATGTTGGGGAACGTAGTAATTTCAAAAAAATTCCTATGCACACGCAAGATCATGGTGATGCACAGCAACGAAGGGGAGAGTGTTGTCTACGTACCAACGCAGACCGACTGCGGAAGCGATCACACAACGTAGAGGAAGTAGTCGTACGTCTTCTTCCCGATCCGACCGATCCAAGCACTGTTACTCCGGCACCTCCGAGTTCTTAGCACACGTACAGCTCGATGACGATCCCCGGGCTCCGATCCAGCAAAGCTTCGAGGAGGAGTTCCGTCAGCACGACGGCGTGGTGACGATCTTGATGTACTACCGACGCAGGGCTTCGCCTAAGCTCTACAACGGTATGATCGAGGTGGAATTTGGTGGCAGGGGGCACCGCACACGGCTAAGGAACGATCTCAAGGATCAACTTGTGTGTCTTGGGGTGTCCCCTGCCCCCGTATATAAAGGATGAAGGGGGGAGGCTGGCCGGCCAAAGGAGGGAGGCGCGGGAGGAGTCCTACTCCTACCGGGAGTAGGACTCCCCCCCCCCCAATCCTATTCCAACTAGGAATCCTTGGGAAAAAGAGAGAGGGAAAGAGAGAGAGGTGGCCGGCCACCTCTCCTAGTCCTAATAGGACTAGGGGAGGCGGGGAGGAGCACAGCCTTCCCTGGCAGCCCCTTTCACCTTTCCACAATGGCCCATGTAGGCCCATTTGGCTCCCGGGGGGTTCCGGTAACCCTCCCGGTAATCCGGTAAAATCCCGATTTCACCCGGAACACTTCCGATGTCCAAACATAGGCTTCCAATATATCGATCTTTATGTCTCGACCATTTCGAGACTCCTCGTCATGTCCGTGATCACATCCGGGACTCCGAACTACCTTCGGCACATCAAAATGCATAAACTCATAATAACTGTCATCGTAACGTTAAGCATGCGGACCCTACGGTTCGAGAACAATGTAGACATGACCGAGACACGTCTCCGGTCAATAACCAATAGCGGGACCTAGATGCCCATATTGGCTCCTACATATTCTACGAAGATCTTTATCGGTCAGACCGCATAACAACATACGTTTTTCCCTTTGTCATCGGTATGTTACTTGCCCGAGATTCGATCGTCGGTATCCAATACCTAGTTCAATCTCATTACTGGCAAGTCTCTTTACTCGTTCCGTAATACATCATCTCATAACTAACATCTTTAGTTATTATGCTTGCAAGGCTTATGTGATGTGTATTACCGAGAGGGCCCAGAGATACCTCTCCGACAATCGGAGTGACAAACCCTAATCTCGAAATACGCCAACCCAACATCCACCATTGGAGACACCTGTAGTACTCCTTTATAATCACCCAGTTACGTTGTGACGTTTGGTAGTACCCAAAGTGTTCCTCCGGTAAACGGGAGTTGCATAATCTCATAGTTATAGGAACATGTATAAGTCATGAAGAAAGCAATAGCAACATACTAAACGATCGGGTGCTAAGCTAATGGAATGGGTCATGTCAATCAGATCATTCAACTAATGATGTGACCTTGTTAATCAAATAACAACTCTTTGTTCATGGTTAGGAAACATAACCATCTTTGATTAACGAGCTAGTCTAGTAGAGGCATACTAGTGACACTCTGTTTTGTCTATGTATTCACACATGTATTATGTTTCTGGTTAGTACAATTCTAGCATGAATAATAAACACTTATCATGATTTTAAGGAAATAAATAATAACTTTATTATTGCCTCTAGGGCATATTTCCTTCACTGTAGGTGTGCGAGTCCTTTCCGTAACCAAGCATAAAACCTTCATGTGTTGTCGGTGCAAATTTTGAGTTGTGATGAGGATCTCTAATCCAGCATTTAGCACCGAAGACTCTGAAATAACTTACATTGGGTTTCTTATCAGTGAGGAGTTCATAGGCAGTCTTTTTGTAGAATTTGTGAAGATATACTCTGTTGATGATGTGGAGCGCAGTATCAATTGCCTCAGTCCAGAAACGACGAGGCGTTTTGTATTCATCAAGCATAGTGTGAGCCATCTCAGCAAGAGTCCTGTTCTTGCGCTCCACGACGCTGTTCTGCTGAGGAGTGTAAGGAGCAGATAACTCATGAGTAATACCAAGTTCATCAAGATAGTCATCGAGACCAGAATTCTTGAACTCAGTGCCATTGTCACTTCTGATGTGCTTGATCTTCACACCGAAGTTGGTTGAAGCCCTCGAGGAAAATCGTTTGAAGACTTCTTGCACTTCATGTTTGTAAGTTACAAGGTGTACCCTTGTGTAGCGAGAATAATCATCAACAATAACAAAGCCATATTGAGATGCTTCATTTGAAATAGCAGAATAATGATTAGGACCAAAGAGATCCATGTGAAGCAATTCAAATGGGCGAGTGGTGGTCATGATAGTCTTCGCTGGATGTTTGCCTTGGTCATCTTCCCAGCTTCACAGGCTCCGCATATGTGATCCTTGAGGAATTTGACATTCTCGATGCCAGAGCCAGCCTTCTGAAGCTTTTGCAAGTAAGCACACGGCTGGTTGTGGTCCTGTAGAGAAATCAACAATATACAGGTCTCCTCTCCTAAAGCCTTCGAAGACTTTGGAATTATCAGCTTCCATAACCACAACACAACGGTACTTGCCAAAGACAACAACCATATCAAGATCACAAAGCATTGAGACGGACATAAGGTTGTATCCTAAGGACTCAACAAGCATGACTTTGTCCATGTGTCGATCCTTTGTAATCGCAACCTTACCTAGACCCAATACCTGACTTTTGCCTTTGTCAGCAAAGATGATATGCTTCAGATGCGACAGAGATAATGGAGCATCCATCAATAGATTCTTGTCACCAGTCATGTGGTTTGTACATCCACTATCAAGGACCCACTCAGTGGCTTTGGGTTGATCATCCTGCAGATGAATTAGTGCAGGTTACAAACTCATATACTTCATCAGTGAAGAATATGACATCAATTCATCAGATCAATTTCATCAAGTAAGAGAACTGATAAAGGAATATGAGGACGTGAGAAATGAAAGCTCGTTTCTTCATGATTAGCCTGCGTCCTATCAGGCATTGCTCAGGTCTCCAGCAAATTCTTCAGACGATTACGTGCGTCTAGAGACCTGACCCTGCAGAAGAGATTAGTTCTTTTTCTTCACCACCCACATCTGAAGGGGTGGCAAAGAGTTCATCATTCTGCGAGCTCCATACGAGAAGGATGGCATAGAAGCCAGTCCATTTCGTTTCACATAAGAGGGGTTAGAGTAAGCATAAGAGTATGCAGAGAAATTCTTCGAGGACTTATGGACATAATGATTTGAAGAATAATGCATATATCCATAATCCTTAGATCTTCCCTGCGAAACAGATGGGTTAGCACGATGATGTTCATATGAGGACTTTGCTCCATATGAGGAATTTGGTCCATATGAAGAATTTGATCTGGGGTTCCTATTCTTCACAGGTGGCGTCATGATGACATTCACCTGAAAATTTTCAAGACATCTTTTGGGAACCCAGATTTTCTTCATAGGGGAGCCGTTCCTGAAGTTAGTGCCAACATATCTAGCAAATACTTCACCATTCTGATTTTTGAATAGCTTATAGTTGGAGTCAATTGACTCATCATCAGAATGAGGAGATTCACATGCAAATCCAGATAAGTTAGATGGATCAACTGGAGGTCCCTTTGCGGCAACCCATGTAGTTTTGGGGTACTACTCAGGCTTCCAACATGTACCATCAGCATTGAGTTTCCTCTCAAAGGTGATACCCTCTTTCCTAGGGTTCCTGTTGAGGATCTGCTTTTTAAGCACATCACAAAGAGCCTGATGCCCTTTGAGGCTTTTGTACATGCCTGTCGTGTACAATTCCTTCAGCCCTGCATCGTTAGTGATACTAGAAATGTCCTCATATGAGGAATTAGTGATAGCAGAGGCATGTGAAGAATTTGAAACATTAGCAGCATTTGAACATTCAGGTGAAGAATTAGCAGATTCACGTTCAATGCACTTCAAGCATGGTGGAACAAATTCTTCCTGAGAAGCGCTGATTTGTTGAGCAAGTAATGAATCATGCTCCTTCTGAAGATCTTCATAACTCACTCTTAGCTTCTCAAGGTCTTGATTTCTTTGAAGAAATTCATAAGAAAGCTTCTCATGATCCGATAAGAGAGTGTTATGATGACTTTGAAGTTTGTCAAGCTTGGACTGAAGTCTCTGAAGATTTTCAGTCAAAGTTTCAGTGCGATCCATTTCTTCACCCAACATATCATCACTTTTATTTAGCATGTTTTGAACCTTTTCTAAAGCCCTTTGTTGTTTTATAGCAATCTTAGCAAGTTTAGAATAGCTGGGTTTACGGTTTTCATTAGATTCATTCTCACTTTATTCAGAGGAGGTATAATTGAGTACCTTGGCACCCTTTGCCATGAAGCAATAGGTGGGAGCGTAGTCATCATCGCCTTCATCAGCCTTGTTGGTGAGGTCATTTTCTTCAGTGTTGAAGATAGACTTGCTGACGGATGCAGTAGCGAGAGCAAGGCTCGCCACTCCGGATTCGGACTCCTCAGATGACTCCTCTTCCTCATTTTCTTCAGATTCAGCCTCAGAGTCCATTTCCTTGCCAAAGAATGCCCTGGCCTTCTTGGAGATGCTCTTCTTGTGATATGAAGGCTTGGAGGATTTTGATGAGGAGGATTTTGTGGATTTCTTCTTTTTCTTCGCATCATCAGAACTGTAATCCTTGTATTTCTTCTTCTCTGATTCCTTTTCCCACTGAGGACAATTGAGGGAGTCCTGGATTAGGGGGTGTCCGGATGGCCGGACTATACCTTCAGTCGGACTCCTGGACTATGAAGATACAAGATTGAAGACTTCGTCCCGTGTCCGGAAGGGACTTTCCTTGGCGTGGAAGGCAAGCTTGGCGATACGGATATGCGGATCTCCTACCATTATAACCGACTCTATGTAACCCTAACCCTATTCGGTGTCTATATAAACAGGAGGGTTTTAGTCCAGAGGAAAACATACACATCAACAATCATACCATAGGCTAGCTTCTAGGGTTTAGCCTCTTCGATCTCGTGGTAGATCTACTCTTGTACTACCCATATCATCAATATTAATCAAGCAGGATGTAGGGTTTTACCTCCATCGAGAGGGCCCGAACCTGGGTAAAACTTCGTATCCCTTGCCTCCTGTTACCATCCAGCCTAGACGCACAGTTCGGGACCCCCTACCCGAGATCTGCCGGTTTTGACACCGACATTGGTGCTTTCATTGAGAGTTCCTCTGTGTCGACGTCGTCAGGCTCGATGGCTCCAACGATCATCAACAGCGATGCAGTCTAGGGTGAGACCTTCCTCCCCGGACAGATCTTCGTCTTCAGCGGCTTCGCACTGCGGGCCAATTCACTTGGCCATCTGGAGCAGATCGAAAGCTACGCCCCTCGCCATCAGGTCAGATTTGGAAGTTTAAACTACACGGCTGACATCTGCGGGGACTTGATCTTCGACGGATTCGAGCCACTGCCGAGCGCGCCGCACTGTCCCGACGAGCATGATCTAGCTCTACCGCCGAAGAGTGCCCTGGAGGCCGCCCCCGCATCGGCTTCGATCCTTAATTCGGAGCCCACTGCGCCGATCGAGGATGGGCGGTTGGACGCCGCCTCGGGGGCTGCGAACCCAACGGCGATTGAGCCGAACACCAGCCCCGCACTCCGCAAGACTCGTGATTCCAAGGAGCCGGACTCCTCTCCGGACTCCGAACCCTCCACGCCCCTGCCAATCGAATCCGATTGGGCGCCGATCATGGAGTTCACTACCGCGGACATCTTTCAGCACTTGCCTTTCGGCGATATCCTGAAGTCACTGAAGTCTCTCTCTTTATCAGGAGAGCCCTGGCCGGACTACGGTCAGCGAGATTGGGATGCGGACGATGAAGAAATTCAAAGCCCACCCACCACCCACTTCGTAGCCACTGTCGACGGTCTAACCGACATGCTTGACTTCGACTCCGAAGACATCGACGGTATGGACGCCGATGAAGAACCAGTGCCTATTGGGCCCTGGAACGCCACCTCACCATATGACGTATACATGGTGGACGCACCAAAAGATGACGACGAGGAGCGGAAGGATGCACCGAAGGCTTGTTCCCTCGAAAAGCAGTCAAAGCGGCAACGCAAGCGCCGCCCCAAATCCCGCCTCGAAAGAAATAGCAATCACACAGACCCAGCGCTGGAGCAGGGCGAACCGCTGCTAGACAACGGCAATCTGGATAATCAAACCAAACAAACAAATCCTATCAAGGATAATGGTCCGGATGACATAACGCCGGACAGACACCCGGAGCAGCAGACTGCCCGTAAAAGGCTTGTTGCCACCGCGAGGAGCCTGAAAAAGCAGAAGCAAAGGCTCAAGGCCGCGCAAAACACACTCCAATTCAGATGGAGTAAAATACTCAGCACTGCAGCAAGGTACGGCGATAATCGCCCCTCCAAGAGCTACCCAAAGCGGAAGCTGCTACCCGAATTCGATGAGGAGGCCTTAGAACCCCCACAACCAAATATCAAAGCAGCCACCTGGTCGGATAGACGACCCCTCTACCAACACAGAGCGGCATACAACGCCGCTCACAATACAATACGCGACCCATGTGAGGGCTCGCACCCAAAGGACGGCGCAACCAGATCCATCTATGGACCACGCAAGCGCGCCCCAGCATACAATGCAGCACAACAAACATCCGAACAATGCGGTACACCCAGCTATAGGGGTGCCGCACACCCCCTATGTTTCACCGATGAGGTACTGGACCACGAATTTCCAGAGGGATTCAAGCCCGTAAACATAGAGGCATACGACGGAACAACAGACCCGGGGGTCTGGATTGAGGACTACATCCTTCATATCCATATCGCTCGAGGAGATGATCTCCACGCCATCAAGTACCTACCCCTCAAGCTCAAAGGGCCAGCTCGTCACTGGCTCAAAGGCCTCCCCGAAAGCTCCATTGGAAGTTGGGAAGAGCTCGAAGACGCCTTTCGGGCAAATTTTCAAGGGACTTATGTCCGACCTCCGGATGCAGACGATTTGAGTCATATAACTCAACAGCCCGGAGAGTCAGCCAGAAAGCTTTGGAACATGTTTCTTACTAAAAAGAACCAGATTGTCGACTGTCCGGACGCCGAAGCCTTGGCAGCTTTCAAGCATAGCGTCCGTGACGAATGGCTCGCCAGACACCTCGGCCAAAATAAGCCGAGAACGATGGCCACATTAACGAACCTCATGACCCACTTTTGCGCGGGTGAAGACAGCTGGCTAGCCAGATGCAGCACCAGCGACCCCAGTACATCTGAAGTTAGAGATGGAAATGGGAAATCATGGCGCAACAGCAATAACAAACGCTGAAATAAAGAGGACAACACGAACGGCACGGCAGTAAATGCCGGATTCAAAAGCTCTCGGCCAGGTCAAAAGCCGCCCCCTAAAGGCACCAGGGATGAACTGTCCAGCCTCAACAAAATTCTGGACCAAGTATGTCAGATCCATAGTACCCCTGGCAAACCTGCTAATCATACCCATAGAGAATGTTGGGTCTTCAAGCAGTCCGGCAAGCTCAACGCTGTACATAAGGGGGAGGATACACCAAGTGAAGACGAGGACGAGCCTCCCAAGCAAGACACGGCGGAACAAAATAAATTTCCACCAGAAGCCAAAACAGTAAACGTGTTACACGTGATCAAGGGAAAAAACAACACGGCACTCCCAGGAAAATATACCCAAGTGCCTGTCACCGTGAAGTCCTACCACTGGTCGTCTCAACCGATCACTTTCGACCATCGCAATTACTCAGCAAGTATCCAACACGCAGGATGGGCTGCCCTGGTATTAGACCCAGTAATCGGCGGATATCACTTCACATGAGTCTTGATCGACGGCGGCAGCAGCCTAAACTTAATATATCAGGATACAATCCGCGGGATGGGGTTAGACCCAACACAAATCTGCCATAGCAATACTACCTTTAAAGGAGTAACACCAGGCCCAGGGGCTCGTTGTACGGGCTCCCTCCTACTACAGGTTATATTCGGCTCCCCCGATAACTTCCGTCACGAGCATTTAACCTTCCACATCGCTCTGTTTCAAAGTGGCTATCAAGCACTGCTCGGACGCGAAGCTTTTGCTCGCTTTAATGCAATACCACACTATGCCTCCCTCACACTCAAGATGCCCGGTCCATGTGGCATCATTTCAGTGCACGGAAATATCAAGCGATCTCTGCGCGCCGAAGAGAGTGCGGCTGCCATGGCAGCCGCACACTAATGGCGCCCGGACCAGTGAAAGCATCCAAATAGGTCGTCAAGACCTCAAAGACAACTAATCAAGTCCGGCGCCGCTATTTATACCGAATAAGTGGTCACACCCCTATTTGTCAATACAAGGGGCTCAATGCACGCAGACAAGTGGCAATTTCTTATCATCTTGAGTTATACATGGTTTCTTTAAAAACTATATTTTTGCATGACAACTTTTTCACTTAATTTCCTCTCTTTTACAGATGATCATCGTGCTACACCCGTCCAGGATACGGCACAATGGAGACACAGGCGCAGACATGCAGCAGGGACCCGCTCCAAGGATTCTTTTTAGATTAAGACCCTGCGTAAACCTTTTTTTACTGTCTCTTGTTGATACATATCCACCATTGAGAAGGATGCTGACGTCTTGGCATGTGGCCACGCCAGAACAATGCACGTACCTGGACACAAGGGGCTTCTTACAAAGGCCATTATTTAGGCCCGGTTTAACCACAAAGACCAAATACCTTAGGGAGTGTTCGGCGTCGCGAGTTTGGCCCTATATGCATCAGCTCCAAATCATTGTCTTTGGTCAAATGTTGGGTTTGCCCGGCTCCTGTATTTTGGTGCCTTACGTTCCGCTTTACCGGCTAAGGTAGCACCAGGAGAACTACCGCGATTGTGCCCTGGTTCATCCGGATGAGCACCTCAGTAGAGAAAGCCGAAAACTGACTGTCATGATATAGCGTGAGACTGGTCAACCACTCGATGACCTGTGGGAATGTTAGAATTCCTCCGCCTTAATGAAGGGCCGTTTTCCGGCCAGGCATGTACGCACCCCGATATCGGGAGAGTACGGAGCCACCAGGGGCTATCTAGTAGCCCCACTGCCAAACTCCTATGGCTAAGTGAAAGTGTTAAAGCATTATAGTCCGGTTGCCTCGCTCGCTCCGCTATCACCTCCTTAATAGGACCAAGACGTTGGGTTAAGTGTGAACGCGTGTTTTTGTGAGCACCTCCGCATTATATGCGTGGGGGTTGAAGCCGACGACTGCAATCTTTCAGGTTATACACATGTATACAAAACGGCCGCCCAGGAGGCATCATATTACTTTCAGGCAAAAGTATAAAAATAGCCTTATAAAAAATTATAAAAGCATTTCACTTACAATGAGATTACATATCACTCAAACATAATATTTTTTGAGCACTGGGTCTCTACCAAACGGGCACCCTCAAGAACTTCTTCAAAGTAGTGCTTAGCGGCCTTTCGACCTATGGCCGAATCCCGCGCTGCAACATTGGTAGCATCCATCTCCGCCTAGTATGCCTTGACACGGGCAAAGGCCATCTGTGCGCCCTCTATGCACACCGACCTCTTCATCGCATCAATGCGCGGCACCACATCAAGTAACTGCTGCACCAAGCTGAAATAGTTGTTCGGTTTTGACCCTTCCGGCCATAACTGATCCACGACAGACCTCATGGAGAGTCCGGACAACCTATGTAGTTCGGCCCATTCGGCTAATTGGTCAGTCAATGAAAGCGGACGCTCGGGAGAATGGAATTGTCTCCAAAACAGTTGATCTACTTCACGGTCCGTCTGACCCTGGAAGTACTTGGCCGCATCGGCAGCGCTCGCCGCCAAATCCATATACACATCCTCCGAACTCCACAGCCGATCCAGAGGGGCATACCGTGGATCTTTGAACTTCCTCCGCAACATAAAAGATTTCCCAGCTACAATATCCCCGGCTTCCTACAGCTCCTCCTTCTTTGCCCTCATAGCAAAGCGGAGGTCTTTTCTCGTCACAACAGCCTTCTCAAGGTCTGATGCCTTCGCTTGGTTTTCCTTTTCAAGAACCCGACAATGGTCGGCGGCAACTTTTAATTCTATGGCCATCTTGGCCATCTTGTCTCGGCTCTCGCCATGCGCGGCCTTCTCGGCTTGCAACTCTTCGGCCGCCTTCAAAGCAGCCGCATTACCCAACCTCGCTTGTTCCTTGGCTCGGGCAAGTTCTGCCTGCAAGGCTTCAACAGTGGCAGCTCCATCTGCAGTCACAACATATTAAAGATGCTGGCATCATACTGCTCTTCCTATTGTGGCGTTTACCAGATAATGACACTTACCCTGTGCCGCGTCAAGCCTTTTGTTAACAAGCTCGATGTCGGCGTCTGCCGCATCCAACTGCCGTTCTAAATGGGCAAACTTGCTAGTCCGGCTAGCCACCGGAGCTTCCATCACATGCACATAGAGGCAGTATGGTTATTATCTGGGAATATGATCCTCTATTCGTTGTCGTTTCCGACGACAACCAGAGTCTCAGGGGCTACTATCTACACAGGGCACACCTAGCATGTGCAGGACTATCATACATTCTTTTACGTACCTCAAAGCCTGTCAGTAGACTCATAAAAGCTTCATGCAATCCGCTTTCGGCGGACGATATTCTCTCCATCACTGTATTCATCAGCACACGGTGTTCATCTGAGATGGCCGCTCGCCCCATCAACTCCCTCAGAACATCCGATCGCACACTAGATGGTGCCGGACTCTTTTGTCTGCTCTCTACAGGAGCCGGACACTGGGAGCTTCGGGGGTCAATGGGATTATCTTCTGGCCTCACCGGACTCGGAGAGGCCCTCCGCGACGACACTTCAGGGTCGCTCGCTTCCGAAGCGGAGGAGTCTGGAGGAGGCGTTTCGCTCTCCATCATCTCTGGAAGAAGATCCCCCGAAGACGAGCTCATTTGAGAGGGGCTAAGGCCCGAACTGCAAAAATATATGCGGTGGTTATCTTCTCAGAAGAAAAAGATGGCATATATGTACTATTAAAGTATTTCGGGTCACTTACGACTCGCGGGAGAATTGATCCCCCCGCGGACTTTGTGCGGCAACGGCACCCCCAAGGTAGGACCCTCTGTGGGAGACCTCTTCTCCCGTTTGGAAGCTTCGGCTTCCGAATCCCCGGGCGCAGTTCTTTTCCTCTTCTGGTCGTCTTCCTTCATGGAGACGCTCGCTCCCTTGGCTAGAATGGGCAGCGTTGGGGGCCCGCGTCCGCCCGCATTATCCTCCACAGTATCTTCCTTCAAGGGCTCCGGGCAAGGTGCGGTCTGGAGCATCTTTTCTAATACCGGATTTTCCAAACCCTCAGGGAGGGGGGCCGAACACCGAATCAACTTCGCCTTTGTTAGCCAGTCCTGGTCAAAAAGTGAACTCTCAGAAATAACTTCGTAACAAAGGAGAGATAGTATGCTTGTCCGGAAGATGCCTTACCTGTTCGGCGGCGCGGTTACTACTCAGGCCCACGTCCTCAGAGATTTCCGGACACTCCACCTGAGGTCCGAAGAATGACTTGTACATCTCCTTGTGCGTCAAGCCGAGAAAATTTTGAATGGCACGCGGTCCCTCGGGATTGAACTCCCATAGGCGAAGAGGTCGGCGTTTGCAAGGCTAGACTTGACGAACTAGCATAACTTGTATTACCGCAACCAAACTGAAATCTCCATTGAAGAGATCTCGAATGCGGCTTTGCAGTATAGGCACGTCCTTCGCTGGCCCCCACCTCAGACCTCTGCTGATCCATGACATCAGTTGTGGTGGAGGGCCCAAGCGGAAAACAGGGGCGGCCGCCCACTTGGCACTTCTAGGAGCCGTGATATAGAACCACTCCTGTTGCCACAATTCAGACACCTCTGGGATGGAACCTTTGGGCCACAGAGCTCCCATCATCTTGTGTATTGAGGCACCTCCACACGCTGCATGTTGCCCCTCGATCATCTTCGGCTTCACTTCAAAGGTCTTGAGCCAGAGGCCAAAGTGAGGGGTAACCCGGAGGAAGGCCTCGCACACGACAATAAACGTCGTGATATGAAGAAAAGAGTCTGGAGCTAGATCATGGAAGTCTAGCCCGTAATAAAACATCAGACCCCTGACGAAAGGATCCAAAGCAAGGCCTAGACCTCGGAGGAAGTGGGAGACGAACACGACGTTCTCGTTGGGTTCGGGGGTAGTAACGGCCTACCCTCGGGGAGGCAGCCGATGCAAAATCTCGGCAGTCAGATATCTGGCCTCCCTCAACTTTTTGATGTCTTCTTCCGTGACGGAGGAAGGCACCCATTGGCCTTGAAAGCTAGATCCGGACATGACTGAAGGTTCGGAGCACCTGACCTGAACTTGGGGCATTTGAGCTTGAGGTGGGGGAAGGATTCGATTGAGCACGGGAGGGAAATAAAAGCCTTGTCCCCTTTATAAAGAGGGTGAATATCAAGCGTCCTCTCCGTGTCCGTTTGGACTTGCCTATTGTCAGTGTCAAAACCGGCGGATCTCGGGTAGGGGGTCCCGAACTGTGCATCTAGGCCGGATGGTAACAGGAGGCAGGGAACACGATGTTTTACCCAGGTTTGGGCCCTCTTGATGGAGGTAAAACCCTACGTCCTGCTTGATTAATATTGATGATATGGGTAGTACAAGAGTAGATCTACCATGAGATCAAGGAGGCTAAACCCTAGAAGCTAGCCTATGGTATGATTGTTGTCTATGGAGTTGATGAAGTTGTCCTACGGACTAAAACCCTCTGGTTTATATAGACACCGGATAGGGTTAGGGTTACATAGAGTCGGTTACAATGGTAGGAGATCTTGAATATCCGCATCGCCAAGCTTGCCTTCCACGCCAAGGAAAGTCCCATCCGGACACGGGATGAAGTCTTCAATCTTGTATCTTCATAGTCCTGGAGTCCGGCTGAAGGTATAGTCTGGCTACCCGAACACCCGCTAATCCAGGACTCCCTCAGTAGCCCCCGAACCAGGCTTCAATGACGATGAGTCCGGCGCGCAGATTGTCTTCGGCATTGCAAGGCGGGTTCTCCTCCAAATTCCATGTACCTGTTGAATAAAGTCCGGTTTCTTGTAAATGTTGCGCTCCTTGGCTTCCACGCCCAATAATGGCCGTCTTCCACGTGTCAAATGAATGCAAAAAGCCGGGGCATTTTTACATCCACACCCCTAGCCATATAAACGAGCCGCCTATTTAACTGGATGGGAATTCGGGTTCAAAACACATCTTCTCCTCTCCGCGAGTTATCATCAGAGCGCTTCCAGCAAAGGTCCATTCCAACATGTCCAGCCGTCGCAGCTCCTCCCCTCGCCCCTCCGGTCCCAAACTCGGGGACTGGGAGAGTTGCACCATCCCGCACAGCGAGTTAGTGTCACTTCAGGCCAAGGGATTTCTTCCCCCGGCATACATGGTCCCGGTCCGAGCCGGTCTCGCCACCTACAATGGCGAAAAACAGGCGGAGAGTACCCCTAATCCTTCTAAAGGAGAGTGGGTGTGCCTCGTCCCCTATCTAATAAGGGGACTGGGATTTCCAATTCATCCATTTCTCCGCGGGCTTCTGAAGTTTTACGGTCTCCAGCTGCACAATCTCACGCCCGCTTCCATATTACATATCGCGGGTTTCGTCGCCCTTTGCGAGCTATTTTTAGGCGTTGAGGCTCATTTCGCGCTGTGGAAGAGGTTATTCTGCCTGGTGCCCCATTCTCAAGAGGGGTCTATCTATCAAGTGGGTGGAGCCGAAATATGGCGCATCGCCGGGACCGGATACCTATCCGGAACCCCGAAGAAGGCGTCCGAGGACTGGCCTTCAGAATGGTTTTACATGGATGACGTCCCGCTACCGGACCCTATCCAGGTCGGTCTTCCAGAGTTCAATAATGCCCCGTTGAAGAAACGCTTGAGCTGGCGTCCACGGAGCTCTCAGAGAGAAAGCGACAGAGACGTCCTTTACCTGATGGGCTGGATAAGACTGTTGGCTCATTCCGGACTAACCATGATTGGAGTCATGGCCGCATGCATTATGCGGGGGGTGCAGCCGCTTCAATATAGAGGCCACCCCATGTGAGATTTCAACGGGAAGGATGACGCCACCCATTACGGTCGTAAGGGGCCGGCCTCAGCCACCGCCTTAGTAAAGATCTTATCCTCCTTGTACAAGGGAGAAACGGAGGAATTCCTCCGCGTCAATCCGCAGGCCGGATTCGGTATGTACAATTCTCCAAGTTGGGTAAGTGAACAATTCCGCTTGCCCATTTGCTTTATATTCCCACGGTTAGATAGGTAGTCTAATGATTTCAATGCAGGAACTGCGACAGGAGGTAAAGGATATAAACAGCCGTCCTCCACAGCCCGAGGACCCAGAACGGTCCCTCAATCCGGACTCCGAAGAAGATCTGGACATATCGGTGGAGCTTATTGATGGGGTGTTCTATCAGCTAAGCAAGGACGATACCTTGGTGGCCATTACGGCGGATTACCCAGGGTTAATCCCGGTCTCCCAGGTGAAGGAAACCGGAGTCCCATTCCCTTGAAAGAGATTCCATCCTCGTGTATTAAGGTGTTTCTAACGACAACCGTGTTTTGCAGGGGAGATTTCCGAGGCAGGAGGCCGAACCTGCGGCGGCTAGCCAACGAGGGGTCGCAGGGCCCCGTGGGGCAAAAAGGAATGTAGTCCGGACTGAGATGCCGGCGCAAAGGTATAGCGCGCCCTCTGTTTCCCTGGAGTTATTCTGTCAGGGCATATTAACGTTCGTGCTATCTTCAGAATGAAGAGACCTCGCCGGACTACATCCGGAGAGGTTGCCAATCGCGCCTCCACCAGCCAGGCTCCAACGTCTGGCCAGGAAGCGGAGGCGAGCACAAGGCGCGCACCAGACGCTCCTCCGACAGAGGATGAGGACAGGCTGTCCGCCACAAATTCCGAAGTGGAGAGTGCCATGAACCATAGGCGTCGCCGGACCGTTCTACGCGACAGTTGTTTTTCCCAAGAGGCTTTAGATGCCTTTAATTCGGGAGATGCGTACCTCCGTGCCGCTCAAAATGGTTTAGCCAGAGCCACGGAGCAGTATGTAAAAGACATACGGGTAAGGAAATTTTGGTTGAATATATATATGCCAGTAGCCCCCGAGACTTGAAGCAGTTAGAGAAACTGATTTAAGGATCATTTAATATGCAGGTTCTTACAGAGAAGAATACCGTACTATCCCAGGAGCTGGAAAAGTGCAAGGCCCAACTAGAGGCCGCACTAGCCACAGCAGGGGAGCCCAAGGAGACCCCCTCAGGTAAGATACACTTCGAAAGATTAGTATTGTGCGGTGTGGGTGCAAATCTGATAGATCATATTGCAGATGGCGCCGGACTAGATCCGGACAAACAACAACTATTACGCCGGTTAAAGGCCGGTGAGAGTATATTGACAAGGGTGAGGCTAGAGAAGAATAATCTTCAGGATGCCAACACCAAGCTGGACGTCGAACTTAAAGATGTTCGTGGCCAGCTGTCGGACTCTACGAAGGAGAATCAGCGGCTTCGACGCGGCATATTTAGTAAGTGCTTGAACGAACTTTGAAAAAAAGTTCGGCGAGGAAGTCAACTAACAGAGTAATGTCTGTAGGTATGCTCACAGGTCGTCCTGCAGAGGAGATGCCCGGTTCTACGGGTGACCTTCTTCCCGAACTCTTGCAACTGCACGAGCGAATTCAGCAGGCAATGCGAGGTGTTGCCCAAGCCTTATGGCCTGCCCACTCCGTGCCCGAGGGCCTTGGAGAGCTTGCGGAGAAGCTGAAGGGAGCTCGGCGGCGCTTCCGGTTGTGGAAGATATCGGCCTGCCGACAAGGCGCTAGGGAGGCCTGGGCCATGGTGAAGACCCATTTTACGAAGTCTGACCCAAACCACATGGCCGAGGTCGGACCAGCAGGGCCTGACGGGAAGGAGATCCCTGTAAGCTTAGTGTACGGCCAAGTAGAGTTGGCCGCGAAGTATTCCCAGCAGGACTGTAAATTAGACAACCTGTTAGATGGTATAGACGAGGAATACAATCAGTCGGAATGACTGTGTAATTTTGAATTGACATGTGTAATGCCTTCTAGCCGGATTGTAGATCGTTTGTCGTTGCTGACCTTTTCGCTTCAACCTCGGGACCTGACGGTCCGGAGTGTGTCCGAATACCCTAGCGGTTATATAAAAACCGGGGTATGCGTGGAGACCAGGCGTAGGGGTCATCAGTGCTTTATCAGACAAGTGCCCAACTAGTTATGTTATATTACATGGTTAGTAAGAAACATCTTCCAGAGAGAATAGTTCCGTTAAGGGTTCCTTTCGCTGGGAGGCATGCCCTAATGTGCATGTCCGGACTGCGTGAAGAGACGCAGAAAAAGCATCTGGGGGCGCATAAAATGAGTAAAAAAGATCATATTTTATTTCACCAACCAAATATTCCCTTAAGAACACTAGCTTTCGGCTTCACCCAGTCTGAGGTACACGTCCGGCTGACCCGGCAGTAACAATCATAGAGGTGCTCCCTTTACTGCCTAGCCGAACAATCGGGAACGTAGGGGTAAGCACAGGAGCCAGGCAACCCAGCTTGGCCAAAACTTAAGTCATATCAATGCATATAATGGTGAAGAAAAAGGTACATGCAGAAGTTTGACACATGTGTTGGGCGTAAAGCCTGTATAAATAAGCTTCTGTTAAAGAAGCCCCCAGGTTTAATGAGCGCGAGTGGCACATCACTATATGAGCCTTTAAGGGCTATAGAAGAAAGAAAGGGAAGGAGATAAATGTAAGACAGAAAAATTAAAAAAGGAATGGACAGAGGAAGGAGACGAACACAGAGTCCGGCGCTAGGCATAGAATCTTTGGAGACGGGCGGCGTTCCACGGGTTCGGCTTGAGTCGGTTGTTCGACGCATCTCGCAGGCGGTACGCCCCACCAGTCAGGACTTGGTCGATTATGAATGGACCTTCCCACTTGGGCTTGATTTTGTCCTTTTTCTTATCCGGCAGGCGTAGAACTAGTTCGCCAACATTGTAATTTTTGGCTCGTACTTCTCTGCTTTGATATCTTCGGGCCTGCTGTTGATAAAATGCGGAACGGGCTTTTGCCGCGTCACGCTCCTCCTCCAAGGCGTCCAAGTTGTCCTGCCGATCGAGCTTGGCTTCTCTTTCTTTGTACATGCGGACTCTAGGTGAGTCATGAATTATGTCGCAGGGCAAAACTGCTTCTGCGCCGTACACCATAAAAAATGGTGTGTATCTGGTGGTGTGATTTGGTGTGGTCCGTAGCCCCCATAGCACGGAGTCAAGCTCCTCTACCCAGTGCGTGTTAGATTCCTTGAGGGACCGCACTAGTCTGGGTTTAATGCCGCTCATGATAAGACTATTTGCACGTTCGACCTGGCCGTTGGTTTGTGGGTGATAGACGGAAGCATAATCGAGCTTGATGCCCATGTTTTTGCACCAGAGTTTTACCTCGTCGGCGGTAAAGTTTGTACCGTTATCGGTTATGATGCTGTGGGGGACGCCATAACGGTGTACAACCCCAGATATGAAGTCTATCACAGGTCCGGATTCGGCAGTTTTAACAGGCTTGGCTTCTATCCATTTGGTGAACTTATCCACCATGACCAGTAAGTATTTTTTCTTATGGGTTCCACCTTTGAGGGGTCCGACCATGTCAAGCCCCCAGACTGCAAAAGGCCAGGTGATGGGTATAGTTTGGAGTGCGGTGGGTGGCATATGGCTTTGGTTGGCAAAAAGTTGGCAACCAGCGCATCGTTGGACTAGGTCCTGAGCATCTGCCCGGGCCGTCGGCCAATAAAAGCCTGTACGGAAAGCCTTGCTAACAAGGGACCGAGCAGCGGTGTGGTGACCACCGAGTCCGGCATGAATTTCAGCCAGAAGGTTCCGCCCTTCCTCTTCGGAGATGCACCTTTGAAGGACTCCGGTAGTGCTTTTCTTATAAAGCTCTCCCTCATGGACTCTGTAGGCTTTAGATCGCCGCACTATGCAGCGGGCCTCGTTTTGGTCCTCCGGGAGTTCCTGCCTAATAAGGTAGGCTAGTAATGGTTCTGTCCACAGGGCGATGATCGCCATTATTACGTGGGTTGAAGGTGTAATTTCATTGGCAGGGCCTCCAATTGTGTCAGATTGTTCGGCATTAGGTGGTGCGGCTGGGTCCGGGCTGTTATTTGCGGGTTCCCCCTCCCATGCTATGGATGGCTTGAACAATCTTTCTAAAAAGATGTTGGGGGGGACTGCATCGCGTTTTGCTCCGATGCATGCCAGGATGTCCGCTGCTTGATTGTTTTCTCGGGCTATATGGTGAAACTCCAGCCCTTCGAACCGAGCTGACATTTTTAGGACGGCGTTGCGGTAAGCTGCCATTTTTGGGTCCTTGGCGTCGAAGTCGCCATTTATTTGGGATATCGCGAGGTTCGAATCCCTGCGTACCTCTAGGCGTTGAATGCCCATGGATACTGCCATCCGGAGGCCATGTAGAAGGGCCTCGTATCGGGCTGCGTTGTTGGAGTCCGTGTACATAATTTGGAGTACATACTGGACTATGTCTCCTGTTGGGGACGTCAAAACGACGCCAGCCCCCAGTCCGGCCAACATTTTGGAGCCGTCGAAATGCATGATCCAGTTTGAGTATGTGACGTACTCTTTAGGGAGTTCGGCCTCCGTCCATTCTGCGACGAAGTCGGCCAAAACTTGCGATTTGATAGCTTGCCGTGGCTTATAGGTTATGTCGAACGGGAGGAGATCGATGGCCCATTTTGCAATCTGGCCCGTTGCATCGCGGTTGTTGATAATATTGTTGAGTGGTACTTCCGAGGCTACTGTTATGGAACACTCTTGAAAGTAGTGTTGTAGCTTCCGGGAGGCCATGAATACCGCGTATGCAATCTTTTGGTAATGCGGGTACCGTGATTTTCATGGGGTGAGGACAGTGGACACGTAGTAGACCGGCCTTTGAAGGGGGAATTTGTGTCCGTTTCTTTCCCGCTCGACAACGAGCACTGTGCTGACAACTTGGTGTGTTGCTGTGATGTACAATAACATTGGCTCGCCGGTGTTTGGCGCAGCCAGGACTGGGTTTGTTGCCAATATGGCTTTTATTTCACCAAGTCCGGCCGTGGCGGCATCCGTCCACTCGAAGTGTTCGGTGTGCCGAAGGAGGCGATAGAGGGGTAGTGCCTTTTCTCCCAAGCGGGAGATGAAGCGGCTTCAAGCCGCCACGCATCCGGTTAATTTTTGTATTTGTTTGAGGTCCTTTGGGACATCCAATTGTGACAAAGCTCGGATCTTAGCTGGATTTGCTTCAATTCCTCTACCGGATACAATGAAGCCCAAGAGCTTTTCGACTGGAACGCCGAAGACACATTTTTCCAGATTGAGCTTGATGTCATATTTTCAGAGGTTATCGAATGTAAGCTTCAAGTCGTCTACTAGAGATTTGACATGTCTTGATTTGACGACCACATCATCCATGTACGCCTCCACTGTTTTGTCGATTTGGTTTGCCAGACATGTCTGGATCATGCGCTGATATGTTGCGCCGGTGTTTTTCAGCCCGAAGGGCATTGTGTTGAAGCAGAATGGTTCGTATGGTGTGATGAACGCTGTTGCAGCTTGGTCTGATTCTGCCATCTTAATTTGATGGTAACTGGAGTATGCGTCGAGGAAACATAACGAATCGTGTCATGCGGTCGCATCGATAATTTGATCGATACGGGGGAGGGGGAAGGGATCCTTTGGGCACGCCTTGTTAAGGTCTTTGAAATCGACACACAGGCGCCAGGATTTGTCCTTCTTTGGTACCATCACCAGGTTTGCTAGCCAGTCCGGATGTTTTATGTCTCTGATGAATCCGGCCTCCAATAGCTTGGCTAGCTCCTCTCCCATAGCCTGTCTCTTGGGTTCGGAAAAATGCCGAAGGGCTTGTTTGACAGGTTTAAATCCTTTTTGGATATTTAAGCTGTGTTCAGCCAGCCTGCGTGGGATCCCTGGCATGTCTGAAGGGTGCCAGACGAAGATGTCCCAGTTCTCTCGCAGGAACTCTCGCAGTGCGGCGTCTACATTAGGGTTCAATCGTGCCCCGATGGAAGTTGTTTTGTTGGGGTCCGTTGGATGGACCGGGAATTTGATTATTTCATCTGCTGGCTTGAAGGATGTGGATTTAGATCTTTTGTCGAGTATCACATCATCCCTGTTAACCGTGGAGCGAAGCGCTGTCAGTTCTTCGGCCGCTAAGGCTTCGGATAGTGCCTCAAGGGCTAATGCGGCCGTTTTGTTTTCGGCGCGGAGTGCTATGTCCGGATCACTAGCTAGAGTGATAATTCCATTCGGCTCGGGCATCTTGTGAAGGAAATATGCCCTAGAGGCAATAATAAAGTTATTATTTATTTCCTTATATCATGATAAATGTTTATTATTCATGCTAGAATTGTATTAACCGGAAACATAATACATGTGTGAATACATAGACAAACAGAGTGTCACTAGTATGCCTCTACTTGACTAGCTCGTTAATCAAAGATGGTTATGTTTCCTAACCATGGACAAAGAGTTGTTATTTGATTAACGGGATCACATCATTAGTTGAATGATCTGATTGACATGACCCGTTCCATTAGCTTAGCACCCGATCGTTTAGTATGTTGCTATTGCTTTCTTCATAACTTATACATGTTCCTATGACTATGAGATTATGCAACTCCCGTTTACCGGAGGAACACTTTGGGTACTACCAAACATCACAACGTAACAGGGTGATTATAAAGGAGTACTACAGGTGTCTCCAAAGGTAGATGTTGGGTTGGCGTATTTCGAGATTAGGATTTGTCACTCCGATTGTCGGAGAGGTATCTCTGGGCCCTCTCGGTAATGCACATCACATAAGCCTTGCAAGCATTGCAACTAATATGTTAGTTGTGGGATGATGTATTACGGAACGAGTAAAGAGACTTGTCGGTAACGAGATTGAACTAGGTATTGGATACCAACGATCGAATCTCGGGCAAGTAACATACCAATGACAAAGGGAACAACATATGTTGTTATGCGGTCTGACCGATAAAAGATCTTCGTAGAATATGTAGGAGCCAATATGGGCATCCAGGTCCCGCTATTGGTTATTGACCGGAGACGTGTCTCGGTCATGTCTACATTGTTCTCGAACCGTAGGGTCCGCACGCTTAAGGTTTCGATGGCAGTTATATTATGAGTTTATGAGTTTTGATGTACCGAAGGAGTTCGGAGTCCCGGATGAGATCAGGGACATGACGAGGAGTCTCGAAATGGTCGAGACGTAAAGATCGATATATTGGACGACTATATTCGGACATCGGAAAGGTTCCGAGTGATTCGGGTATTTTTCGGAGTACCGGGTAGTTACGGGAGAAGTAATGGGCCTTGATGGGCTTTAGTGGGAAGAGGAAAAAAGGCTGCTGCGCCCCCCCCCCCCCCTCCCCTCTAGTCCGAATTGGACTAGGGAAAAGGGGGCCGGCCACCTTTCCTACTCCTCCACTTCCTTCTCCCTTCCTCCCCTCTTGGTGGACTCCTACTAGGACTTGGAGTCCTAGTAGGACTCCACACCTGGCGCGCCTCTCCTATGGCCGGCCTCCTCCCCCTTGCTCCTTTATATACGGGGGCAGGGGGCACCTCTAGACACAAGTTGATCATTGAGATCGTTCCTTAGCCGTGTGCGGTGCCCCCTGCCACCATATTCCACCTCGATTATATCATTGTAGTGCTTAGGCGAAGCCCTGCGTCGGTAATACATCAAGATCGTCACCACGCCGTCGTGCTGACAGAACTCCTCCCCGAAGCTTTGCTGGATCGGAGCCCGGGGATCGTCATCGAGTTGTACGTGTGCTAAGAACTCGGAGGTGCCGGAGTAACGGTGCTTGGATCGGTCGGATCGGGAAGAAGACGTACGACTACTTCCTCTACGTTGTGTCAACGCTTCCGTTGCAATCTACAAGGGTACATAGATCAGACTCTCCCCCTCGTTGCTATGCATCACCATGATCTTGCGTGTGCGTAGGAATTTTTTTGAAATTACTACGTTCCCCAACAGTGGCATCCGAGCCTAGGTTTTATGGTTTGATGTTATATGCACGAGTAGAACACAAGTGAGTTGTGGGCGATATAAGTCATACTACCTACCAGCTTGTCATACTTTGGTTCGGCGGTATTGTTGGATGAAGCGGCCCGGACCGACATTACGCGTACGCTTACGCGAGACCGGTTCTCCCGACGTGCTTTGCACAAAGGTGGCTTGCGGGTGACTGTTTTTCCAACTTTAGTTGAACCAAGTGTGGCTACGCCCGGTCCTTGCGAAGGTTAAAACGGAGTCAAATTGACAAACTATCGTTGTGGTTTTTGATGCGTAGGTAAGAACGGTTCTTGCTCAGCCTGTAGCAGCCACGTAAAACTTGCAACAACAAAGTAGAGGACGTATAACTTGTTTTTGCAGGGCATGTTGTGATGTGATATGGTCAAGACGTGATGAGATATAAGTTGTTGTATGAGATGATCATGTTTTGTTGAAGTTATCGGCAACTGGCAAAAGCCTTATGGTTGTCTCTTTATTGCATAAGATGCAAGCGCCAAATAATTGCTTTACATTATCGCTATGCGATAGCAATAATTGCAAGAACAATTGTTGGCGAGATGACCACGTGACGACACATTGATATAGATCAAGATGATGGAGATCATGGTGTCATGCCGGTGACGATGGTGATCATGACGGTACTTCGGAGATGGAGATCACAGGCACAAGATGATGATGGCCATATCATATCACTTATATTGATTGCATGTGATGTTTATCTTTTATGCATCTTATCTTGCTTTGATTGACGGTAGCATTATAAGATGATCTCTCACTAATTATCAAGAAGTGTTCTCCCTGAGTATGCACCGTTGCGAAAGTTCTTCGTGCTGAGACACCACGTGATGATTGGGTGTGATAGGCTCTACGTTCAAATACAACGGGTGCAAAACAGTTGCACACGCGGAATACTCAGGTTATACTTGACGAGCCAAGCATATACAGATATAGCCTCGGAACACGGAGACCGAAAGGTCGAGCGTGAATCATATAGTAGATATGATCAACATAGTGATGTTCACCATTGAAACTACTCCATCTCACGTGATGATCGGACATGGTTTAGTTGATTTGGATCACGTGATCACTTAGAGGATTAGAGGGATGTCTATCTAAGTGGGAGTTCTTAAGTAATATGATTAATTGAACTTAAATTTATCATGAACTTGGTCCTGGTAGTATTTTGTAAATCATGTTGTAGATCAATAGCTCGCATTGTTGCTTCCCTGTGTTTACTTTGATATGTTCCTAGAGAAAATTGTATTGAAAAATGTTAGTAGCAATGATGCGGATTGGATCCGTGATCTAAGGTTTATCCTCATTGCTGCACAGAAGAATTATGTCCTTGATGCACCGCTAGGTGACAGACCTATTGCAGGAGCAGATGTAGACGTTATGAACATTTGGCTAGCTCAATATGATGACTACTTGATAGTTTAGTGCACCATGCTTAATGGCTTAGAATCGGGACTTCAAAGACGTTTTGAACGTCATGGACCATATGAGATGTTCCAGGAGTTGAAGATAATATTTCAAGCAAATACCCGAGTTGAGAGATATGAAGTCTCCAACAAGTTCTATAGCTAAAAGATGGAGGAGAATCGCTCAACTAGTGAGCATGCGCTCAGATTGTCTGGGTACTACAATCGCTTGAATCAAGTGGGAGTTAATCTTCCAGATAAGATAGTGATTGACAGAATTCTCTAGTCACCATGACCAAGTTAGTAGAACTTCGTGATGAACTATAGTATGCAAGGGATGACGAAAACGACTCCCGAGCTTTTCATGATGATGAAATCGATGAAGGTAGAAATCAAGAAAAACATCAAGTGTTGATGGTAGACAAGACCACTAGTTTCAAGAAAAGGGCAGAGGGAAGAAGGGGAACTTCAAAAAGAACAGCAAGCAAGTTGCTACTCAAGTGAAGAAGCCCAAGTCTGGACCTAAGCCTGAGACTAAGTGCTTCTACTGCAAAGGGACTGGTCACTGGAAGCGGAACTACCCCAAGTGATTGGCGGATAAGAAGGATGGCAAAGTGAACATAAGTATATTTGATATACATGTTATTGATGTGTACTTTACTAGTGTTTATAGCAAACCCTCAGTATTTGATACTAGTTCAGTTGCTAAGATTAGTAACTCAAAACGGGAGTTGCAGAATAAACAGAGACTAGTTAAGGGTGAAGTGACGATGTGTGTTGGAAGTGGTTCCAAGATTGATATGATCATCATCGCACACTCCCCATAATTTCGGGATTAGTGTTGAACCTAAATAAGTGTTATTTGGTGTTTGCGTTGAGCATGAATATGATTTGATCATGTTTATTGTAATACGGTTATTCATTTAAGTAAGAGAATAAATTGTTGTTCTGTTTACATGAATAAAACCTTATATGGTTACACACCCAATGAAAATAGTTCGTTGGATCTCGATCGTAGTGATACACATAATCATAATATTGAAACCAAAAGATGCAAAGTTAATAATGACAGTGCAACTTATTTGTAGCACTGCCGTTTAGGTCATATTGGTGTAAAGCGCATGAAGAAACTCCATGCTAATGGGCTTTTGGAATCACTTGATTATGAATCAGTTGGTGCTTGCGAACCATGCCTCATGGGCAAGATGACTAAGACTCTGTTCTTCGGAACAATGGAGCGAGCAACAGATTTGTTGGAAATCATACATACTGATGTATGTGGTCCGATGAATATTGAGGCTCGCGACAGGTATCATTATTTTCTGATCTTCACAGATGATTTGAGCAGATATGAGTATATCTACTTGATGAAACATAAGTCTGAAACATTTGAAAAGTTCAAAGAATTTCAGAGTAAAGTGAAAAATCATCGTAACAAGAAAAATAAAGTTTCTATGATCTGATCGTAGAGAAGAGTATTTGAGTTACGAGTTTGGCCTTCAATAAAAACAATGTGAAATAGTTTCACTACTCACGCCACATGGAACACCATAGTGTAATGGTGTGCCCGAACGTCATAACCGTACTTTATTAGATATAGTGCGATCTATGATGTCTCTTACCGATCTACCACTATCGTTTTGGGGTTATGCATTAGAGACAGCTGCATTCACGTTAAAAAGGGGCACCATCTAAGTCCGTTGAGACGACACAATCTGAACTGTGGTTTAGCAAGAAACCAAAGTAGTCGTTTCTTAAAGTTTGGGGTTGTGATGCTTATGTGAAAAAGTTTCATCCTGATAAGCTCAAAACCAAATCTGAGAAATATGTCTTCATAGGATACCCAAAAGGAGACTGTTGGGTACACCTTCTATCACAGATCCTAAGGCAAGACATTCGTTGCTTATAATGGATACTTTCTAGAGAAGGAGTTTCTCTCGAAAGAAGTGAGTGGGAGGAAAGTAGAACTTGATAAGGTAATTGTACCTTCTCCTTTATTGGAAAGTAGTTCATCACAGAAATCTGTTCTTGTGACTCCTACACCAATTAGTGAGGAAGCTAATGATAATGATCATGAAACTTCGGATCAAGTTACTACCAAATCTCGTAGGTAAACCAGAGTGGAATACGCACCAGAGTGGTACGGTAATCCTGTTCTGGAGGTCATGTTACTTGACCAATGCGAACCTACGAACTATGAGGAAGCGATGATGAGCCCAAATTCCGCGAAATGGTTTAAGGCCATGAAAGCTGAGATATGATCCATGTATGAGAACAAAGTATGGACTTTGATGGATTTGCCCAATGATCGGCAAGCCATAGAAAATAAATGGATCTTCAAGAGGAAGACGGACGTTGATAGTAGTGTTACAATCTACAAAGCTAGAATTGTCGCAAAAGGTTTTCGACAAGTTCAAAGTGTTGACTACGATGAGAGTTTCTCACCCGTATCTATGCTTATGTCTGTCCGAATCATGTTAGCAATTGCCGCATTTTATGAAATCTGGCAAATGGATAAACAAAACTGCATTCCTTAATGGATTTCTTAAAAGAAGAGTTTTATATGATGCAACCAGTAGGTTTTGTCAATCCTAAAGGTGCTAACAAAATATGCAAGCTCCAGCGATTCATCTATGGACTGGTGCAAGCATCTCAGAGTTGGAATACACGCTTTGATAAGTTGATCAAAGCATATAGTTTTATACAGACTTGCGGTGAAGCCTGTATTTACAAGAAAGTGAGTGGGAGCACTACAGCATTTCTGATAAAGTATATGTGAATGACATATTGTTGATCGGAAATAATGTAGAATTATTCTGTAAAGCATAAAGGAGTGTTTGAAAGGAGTTTTTCAAAGAAAGACTTCGGTGAAGCTGCTTACATATTGAGCTCCAAGATCTATAGAGATAGATCAAGACGCTTGATAAGTTTTTTTTTCAATGAGTACATACCTTGACAAGATTTTGAAGTAGTTCGAAAATGGAGCAGTCAAAGAAAGAGTTCTTGCCTGTAGTACAAGGTGTGAAGTTGAGTAAGACTCAAAGCCCGATCACGGCAGAAGATAGAAAGAGAATGAAAGTCATTCCCTATGCCTCAGCCATAGGTTCTATAAAGTATGCCATGCTGTGTACCAGATCTATTGTATACCCTACACTGATTAGCATGGGAGTACAATAGTGATCTAGGAGTAGATCACTGGACAGCGGTCAAAATTATCCTTACTGGAATAAGGATATGTTTCTCAATTACGGAGGTGACAAAAGGTTCGTCGTAAAGGGTTACGTCAATGCAAGTTTTGACACTGATCCAGATGACTCTAAGTATCAATCTGGATACATATTGAAAGTGGGAGCAATTAGCTAGAGTAGCTCCATGCAGAGCAGTGTTGACATAGAGATTTGCAAAATACATGCGGATCTGAATGTGGCAGACCCGTTGACTAAACTTCTCTCACAAGCAAAATATGATCACTTTTTGGGTCTTAATCACATAGCGATGTGAAATAGATTATTGAATCTAGTAAACCCTTTGGGTGTTAGTCACATGGAGATGTGAACCAATCACATAAAGATGTGAACTATTGATGTTAAATCACATGGCGATGTGATCTAGATTATTGACTCTAGTGCAAGTGGGAGACTGAAGGAAATATGCCCTAGAGGCAATAATAAAGTTATTATTTATTTCCTTATATCATGATAAATGTTTATTATTCATGCTAGAATTGTATTAACCGGAAACATAATACATGTGTGAATACATAGACAAACAGAGTGTCACTAGTATGCCTCTACTTGACTAGCTCGTTAATCAAAGATGGTTATCTTTCCTAACCATGGACAAAGAGTTGTTATTTGATTAACGGGATCACATCATTAGTTGAATGATCTGATTGACATGACCCGTTCCATTAGCTTAGCACCCGATCGTTTAGTATGTTGCTATTGCTTTCTTCATAACTTATACATGTTCCTATGACTATGAGATTATGCAACTCCCGTTTGCCAGAGGAACACTTGGGTACTACCAAACGTCACAACGTAACTGGGTGATTATAAAGGAGTACTACAGGTGTCTCCAAAGGTAGATGTTGGGTTGGCGTATTTCGAGATTAGGATTTGTCACTCCGATTGTCGGAGAGGTATCTTTGGGCCCTCTCGGTAATGCACATCGCATAAGCCTTGCAAGCACTGCAACTAATATGTTAGTTGTGGGATGATGTATTACGGAACGAGTAAAGAGACTTGCTGGTAACGAGATTGAACTAGGTATTGGATACCAACGATCGAATCTCGGGCAAGTAACATACCGATGACAAAGGGAACAATGTATGTTGTTATGCGGTCTGACCGATAAAAGATCTTCGTAGAATATGTAGGAGCCAATATGGGCATCCAGGTCCCGCTATTGGTTATTGACCGGAGACGTCTCTCGGTCATGTCTACATTGTTCTCGAACCGTAGGGTCCGCACGCTTAAGGTTTCGATGACAGTTATATTATGAGTTTATGAGTTTTGATGTACCGAAGGAGTTCGGAGTCCCGAATGAGATCGGGGACATGACGAGGAGTCTCGAAATGGTCGAGACGTAAAGATCGATATATTGGACGACTATATTCGGACATCGGAAAGGTTCCGAGTGATTCGGGTATTTTTCGGAGTACCGGGTAGTTACGGGAGAAGTAATGGGCCTTGATGGGCTTTAGTGGGAAGAGGAAAAAAGGCTGCTGCGCCCCCCTCCCCTCTAGTCCGAATTGGACTAGGGAAAAGGGGGCCGGCCACCTTTCCTACTCCTCCACTTCCTTCTCCCTTCCTCCCCTCTTGGTGGACTCCTACTAGGACTTGGAGTCCTAGTAGGACTCCACACCTGGCGCGCCTCTCCTATGGCCGGCCTCCTCCCCCTTGCTCCTTTATATACGGGGGCAGGGGGGCACCTCTAGACACAAGTTGATCATTGAGATCGTTCCTTAGCCGTGTGCGGTGCCCCCTGCCACCATATTCCACCTCGATTATATCGTTGTAGTGCTTAGGCGAAGCCCTGCGTCGGTAATACATCAAGATCGTCACCACGCCGTCGTGCTGACAGAACTCCTCCCCGAAGCTTTGCTGGATCGGAGCCCGGGGATCGTCATCGAGTTGTACGTGTGCTAAGAACTCGGAGGTGCCGGAGTAACGGTGCTTGGATCGGTCGGATCGGGAAGAAGATGTACGACTACTTCCTCTACGTTGTGTCAACGCTTCCGTTGCAATCTACAAGGGTACGTAGATCAGACTCTCCCCCTCGTTGCTATGCATCACCATGATCTTGCGTGTGCGTAGGAAATTTTTTGAAATTACTACGTTCCCCAACATCTTGAGCTTCATGTACCCGTAATGGGGTATTGCTTGGAAGATTGTGAATGCTTCCCGCCCTAGTAAGGCATGATGTCCGCTTTTAAACGGGGCCACCTGGAACGTGACTTCTTCGGACCTGTAATTATCCAGCGTGCCGAACACCACATCTAGTGTGATTTTTCCCGTGCAGCGCGCTTCTCGACCGGGGATTATTCCTCTAAAGGTTGTGCTGCTTCGCTCGACGCGATTCCAGTCTATTTCCATTTTTTGAAGGGTCTCCTCATAAATGAGGTTCAGTCCGCTGCCTCCATCCATGAGCACCTTGGTAAGGCGAAAGCCGTCCACTATGGGACTGAGGACCAATGCGGCTGGTGCTCGGGCTGTTCGGAATCTAGGTTCATCACTTGCGTTGAAAGTAATGGCAGTGTCGCTCCATGGATTTATTGTTGCAACTTGATAGACTTCGGCGAGGTTGCGGAGTGTTCTTTTTCGCATATTGTTTGATGCGAAAGTCTCGAAGACTGTGAGAACAGTACTGGTGTTCTCGGGCTGGCTTTCTGCGGCCTCCCGATTTAAGAGGTCCTCGCCAATTTTGGCTACCTGCCGGAGTATCCAACATGCTCTAAGGCTGTGAGTTGGTGTGGCGTCCTCTGTACTGTGAATTCTACAGGGTCCATCAAGCCACCTTTCCAGTATGGTTCCATGCCCTGCAAAGGGTTTTGGCTTTTTGCTATTTATCCCGGGTGTCTTATGATGATGCACCCTCTTAGTTCGGACGGGATTACTATTCAAGGCCGGATTATCCCAAAATTTCGTTTCGGTTTTCCAGGCACTTTCCATCACACAGTATTTTTGTACTATGGACGCCAAGTCAGCGAAGCGTGTAATATCACGACGACTTACGGCGTTAAGGATTCCCTCGTCCGTGCAATTACTGCAGAAGATTGATATCGCGTCTCCCTCGCGGTAATCTTTTATCCTGTTCATAACTAGGAGGAATCTGGCCCAGTAATGATGTACTGTTTCTTCGGGCCTCTGCCTGACTTGGGAGAGATCGCTTATGTTCGGGTGGGTGGGTGTCGTTGAATCTGAAACCTCACCCAATCCAAGATTCGGAGGCTGAAGCGTTTCCGAATTCTGAAGTTCGGATTCCTGGACGTTATCCAACAAATCCGGCCCGTTGCCTGATTCTAAGCTCAGGTCTTGAGTTACATCCTCCCCTCCGTGGGTATCCGGCTTGGAGGGATCGGGAATTCGGACGTAACTAGTCCTTAAAATAGATGAAGGGCCGCCGCACCGCGCCTCTACCACGGCAATGTGGTGGGTGACTTGGGGAGAGTTAATTTCTCTTAGATCGGGTTTAAGCCCAACCTGGTCGTAATCCGTGGCGACCCCCAGGGCGGCGATGCGATCCAAGAGCTTGTTTATGGAAGAGAGCTCCATTGGATCTAACTGCTCGACAAGCTCCGAGCTGACGTGTAGATTGCTTTTGATGACCCAAGAGGTCACCGTCGGCGCAACAGCCGAACAGGCGGTCATGAGGAAACCACCTAGCCGGAGGGTTTGGCCAACAGCCAAGGCTCCCTTAGCAACGGCGCCGTCTTTGAAGACAGGAGAAGGCATCCTTCCTGATTGCGACGGCACAGAGGAACTCTCAATGAAAGCACCAATGTCGGTGTCAAAACCGGCGGATCTCGGGTAGGGGGTCCCGAACTGTGCGTCTAGGCCGGATGGTAACAGGAGGCAGGGAACACGATGTTTTACCCAGGTTCGGGCCCTCTTGATGGAGGTAAAACCCTACGTCCTGCTTAATTAATATTGATGATATGGGTAGTACAAGAGTAGATCTACCACGAGATCAAGGAGGCTAAACCCTAGAAGCTAGCCTATGGTATGATTGTTGTCTATGGAGTTGATGAAGTTGTCCTATGGACTAAAACCCTCCGATTTATATAGACACCGGATAGGGTTAGGGTTACATAGAGTCGGTTACAATGGTAGGAGATCTTGAATATCCGCATCGCCAAGCTTGCCTTCTACGCCAAGGAAAGTCCCATCCGGACATAGGACGAAGTCTTCAATCTTGTATCTTCATAGTCCTGGAGTCTGGCTGAAGGTATAGTCCGGCTACCCGAACACCCCCTAATCCAGGACTCCCTCACCTATGATCTGGGAGTCCTAGAAGCGGTTGGGTTACCCATGCCCGCATTGATGAGAATCCCGGAATAAGGGGACACGATCTCTGCTTTAACAAGACATGCCAAGGAAACCACCTCACATGACGCGCTGAGGTGGGATAATAAAACGACTCGGATAAAGGCTTGGCCGTGGTGTGTCACACTACGGAATACGTCAGCAGATTAGATTTGTGTAAATATTATTCTCTCTACGGCAATATGTGGAAACTTATTTTGCAGAGCCGGACACTATCTTTGTGTTCAAAATCTTCTATGAAGTACTTGGAGGAGGAACCCGCCTTGCAATGCCGAAGACAATCTGCGCACCGGACTCGTCGTCATTGAAGCCTGGTTCAGGGGCTACTGAGGGAGTCCTGGATTAGGGGGTATCCGGATGGCCGGACTATACCTTCAGACGGACTCCTGGACTATGAAGATACAAGATTGAAGACTTCGTCCCCTGTCCGGAAGGGACTTTCCTTGGCGTGGAAGGCAAGCTTGGCGATACGGATATGTGGATCTCCTACCATTGTAACCGACTCTATGTAACCCTGACCCTATCCGGTGTCTATATAAACCGGAGGGTTTTAGTCCGTAGGAAAACATACACATCAACAATCATACCATAGGCTAGCTTCTAGGGTTTAGCCTCTTCGATCTCGTGGTAGATCTACTCTTGTACTACCCATATCATCAATATTAATCAAGCAGGACGTAGGGTTTTACCTCCATCGAGAGGGCCCGAACCTGGGTAAAACTTCGTGTCCCTTGCCTCCTGTTACCATCCGGCCTAGACGCACAGTTTGGGACCCCTACCCGAGATCCACCAGTTTTGACACCGACAACAATCTTGAATGAAATGTCCAGGTTTCTTGCATTTGTGACAAAGCCTCTTCTTGTAGTCACTGGATGAGGAATCATTGCTCCTTGAGGATCTTCCAAGGTGACCACGTCTTGAGAACTTTTGGAACTTCTTCACGAGCAGAGCCAGATCATGGCTCAGTTCTTCAGGATCACCAAGGTTGCTACCAGAGTCTTCATCTTCGGACTCAGGTACTGTCTTGGCCTTCAGTGCACGTGTTCTGCCATAGCTTGAACCATAGAGATCTCTCTTTTCAGCAAGTTGGAACTCATGAGTATTTAGCCTCTCGAGAATATCAGCGGGATCAAGTGACTTGTAATCAGCATGTTCTTGTATCATCAATGCCAGAGTGTCAAATGAGGAATCAAGCGATCTCAGCAATTTCTTCACCACCTCATGGTCAGTGATGTCAGTGGCACCAAGTGCTTGAAGCTCATTTGAGATGTCAGTGAGGCGATCGAAGGTTTGTTGAACATTTTCATTGTCGAGTCTTTTGAAGCGGTTGAAGAGATTGTGAAGAACATCAACTCGAGAGTCACGCTGAGTTGCGACTCCTTCATTCACTTTGGACAACCTGCCCCAGATAAGCTTCGCTGTTTCCAAAGCACTCACTCTGCCATACTGTCCTTTGCTCAGATGACCACATATGATATTCTTCGCTTGAGAGTCGAGTTGCTTGAATCTCTTCACATCGGCAGCATTCAGAGAAGGTGTGACTGAGGGAACACCATTTTCCACAACATACCAAAGATCGTTCTCAATTGCTTCAAGATGCATTCGCATCTTATTCTTCCAGTAGGGGTAGTCTGTCCCATCGAAGGTAGGACACCCAGCAGAGACCTTGATCATACCTGCAGTCGACATAACTAAAACTCCAGGCGGTTAAACCAAAATCACACAGAACAAGGGAGTACCTTGCTCTGATACCAATTGAAAGTGCGTTATATCGACTAGAGGGAGGGTAAATAGGCGATTTTTATGAAATTCTTCACTGAGGAATCTGCCGGTGAGGAAATTCCTTAGTGAAGAACTACTAGCAGCGGAATAAGTACTCAAAAGTAAACATAACAGAATACAAGCATAGTCATCATGATGAAATGAAGACAGGCACAGAGTACAGGAAGCGTAATCACAGGATAACACAGGATGAAGACAAACAGACTGAAGAAATTAAACTGAGGAAATTGAGAAAGTCTTCAGTCAAAGTCTTCAAACACAGATATGAACAAGCACACAACACAATTATGAGGAAATGAAAGAGTTGAGGAAATAGAACCAGTAAGCTTGGTGAAGACAATGATTTGGTAGACCAGTTCCAACTGTTGTCTCAGTTGTACGTCTGGTTGGAGCGGCTGAGTATTTAAACTCGAGGACACACAGTCCCGGACACCCAGTCAAGGACACTTAGTCCAAGACACCCAGTCCTCACCATATTCTCCTTGAACTAAGGTCACACAGACCTCGTCTAATCACTCGTGGTAAGTCTTCAGGCGACTTCCAAACCTTCACAAACTTGGTCACTCGGCGATCCACAATTCCTCTTGGATGCTCTAGACCATGACGCCTAACCGTCTGGAAGAAGCACAGTCTTCAAAGGTAACAAGCGTCGGATCCACTCAGGATCAATCTCTTCAGTGATGCTCAATCACTTGGGGTTTGTAGGAGTTTGGGTTTTGGGTTTTTGGTTTTTCCTCACTTGATGATTTTCGCTCAAAGTCCTCGGAGGATGGGTTGCTCTCAAATGACAAGTGTCAGTTTCTCTCGGTGCAGCCAACCACCTCGTGGTTGTAGGGGGCGGCTATTTATAGCCTAGGGAGCAGCCCGACATGATAAGACATAAATGCCCTTCAATGATATGACTGTTAGGTGGATAGATATTTTGGGACAGCTGGCGCATAGCACAGCAACGGTCGGAATTTTAAGTAGCAAAATCCTCAGGGCTATCATGTTCCTCACTGTGTAGGCAATCCGCACTGGCGAATTCCTAACTCCTCAATCAGGACAAATTCCTCAGAGACCAGAAGAACTTCGTCTCTGTCACTGAAGAAATTGACTGAACTGTATGAGATTTCCAATGGCTTCACTCGAAGGGATTGGTAGACGTAGGATTTTGAGTTGAGCATCACATAGAAATTTCTTTCTTAGTATTTCCTCGACCCCCTTTAACAGTACGGTGTTTCCTATGACTCAAGAAAGAGAAAAACAAAACTATGAAAACGAAAGTCTTCAAGCTTCATATTCCTCGCATGAATATCAAGTCTTCACGGACACACCAATTTCTTCACTTTCAAAGTCTTCATGAAAGTCTTCAGAAATACCAAAATCTTCAGTCGAAGATATTCATTTTTGGGAGTTGACTTTTCCTGTAAATATCAAACTCCTCATAGACTTATAGACCTGTGTACACTTACAAACGCATTAGTCCCTTAACCTATAAGTCTTCAATACACCAAAATCACTAAGGGGCACTAGATGCACTTACACCAGAGCTTCCATTACCAGTTCCATTCTGGGATTCAGGACATTCATTGGCATAATGTCCGGTCTTCTGGCACTTAAAGCAAGTGACTTGGCTCGGGTCTCTCTTGGCTGGTGTTGATGGGTTGGTACGGTTCTGGCCGTTGCTTCCTCCATTCCCATTACCATTCTTGGAGCCATTATGATTGTGCGAACTTCCTCCCCCATGGGTATGCTGAAAAGGTCCTCCCAGTTTAAGGGTAAAACGCGGTTTCTGATGCGCTCCAGAATTGTACTTCCCTTGTCCATACTTCCTCTTACGGTTTTCAATCTACTGTTGCTTCCCTTTAATCATAAGAGCGCGATCTACCAACTCCTGGTAGTTGTTGAAGCTTGCTACCATCAACTGCATGCTCAACTCATCATTCAGTCCTTCTAGAAACTTCTCATGCTTAGCTACATCCGTAGCAACGTCATCTGGGGCATAACGTGCTAGCTTACTAAAGTCATCCACATACTGTCCAACTGTCCGCCCTCCTTGGCGCAAGTTGCGAAACTCACGCTTCTTCATGTCCATAGCTCCTGCTGAAACATGGGCAGTATGGAAAGCCTGCTGAAAATGGTCCCACGTGACAGTGTCGATAGGGTAAGTGGTTGTGAAATTCTCCCACCATGATGTTGCGGGTCCATCCAACTGATGTGCAGAAAATTTCACCTTTTCCACATCTGTGCATCCTACCGTGGTTAACTCCCTTGCTGTCTTGCGGAGCCAATCATCTGCTACTATAGGCTCAGTGCTACTAGAGAACACCGGCGGATTCAGCCTAAGAAAACGAGTTAAGTGATCGACAGGTGGTGGTGGTGGTGGATTGTTGTTGTTGTTGTTGTTGTTGTTGTTGTTGTTCCCCTGATTCTGATTCTAGACTAGCAACTGCATCAATGTATTCTGCTGCTAGATCAACTGAGTGAGCTCCGGTGGAAAGGTAAATCCGGGGTCACGTCTCGGAGGCATCTGACGGGTTTAGAAAAGATGAGATTTAAGAATAGAGAGAGGTCTAGAGAGAAAACACTACCCATATGCACATGAGGCAAAAGCAAACAATTCACTTCATTCAATCAAACAAGGGCATACAATCGGTCTAACTATCGCAAAAGTGCTCGGACTACTATATTTACATGGTGGAATACTACTACTGATGGGGTGGTCTACTAGAAATATTCTTCGGTTGCAGACTCCATGATATCTGCTCCAGCTTCATCAACATAGTCATCATCGCTATCGTCTGGGTCCGAGTCAGTGTCGTCGATGATGATGTAGTCTTCCGGGTGAATCTCCTTGGGTTCTTCGTCTTCTTCTACTGGTGTAGGGTCTCCCATGAATATTCCGATCTTCTTGATCAGGTCGTCATTCTTCTCCACTAGTACTTCGATTTCCTCCATATAATCTTCACGTGTAGCCTTGAGTTCTTCCTCCAGTTCCGTGATTCTTGTCCTCGCCTTCTTCAGATCTATCATGTCTGCGCACATCTGGTTCTCCTGACGTCGGATGTGCTGGTTTAACTTCTGGATGAAATCTGCGATTGATCTATCCTTCTTGGTGCTGATCATCTCCCAGTGCTCATCTCGGCATCCACAAATCTGATAGAGTGTATCCTTGAGATCATTGCGGTAAACTTCTCCAATACGTCCCATGGCGATGTGAGCTGCCATGCTCTTTCCTAGACTCCAGGTTGGTGCATCAAAGAAAACTCTATGGGCTCAGTGACTGGCATGAACATCCTTCCTAGAACTTGAACTTGAATCATCTAGCGCTTCTCTTCAGGTGAAGTGGCGTTGTAGGTTCCGGTGAAGCTTGGTACTCCGATGTTCAGATATCTAGTGACTTCCTTCAAGTGACGTCCAAAGGGTGTATCGTCATCCGGTTGTGTAAACTTGTTCCTTGCATCCGCCATCCTAAAAGAGTAGAAAAGATGAGGAGTCAGAACTGAGAAGAGTGAGTAGTGATCTAGGGCTTTAGCTTAGTGATCGTGTCCTACAGTCAGCGTGTGCTCTGATACCATCTTGTAGCGACCAGACCTCAAACAGTCTGATCTCTGTGCTTCAGTGTCATTCCTGGATCAGTAATGCTGACACGCACAGTACTTGAAGGATTTATAACAGAGTAGCAATCACACACTTATTACATCGAAAGTCTCAAAAGAGAACTTATTACAATAAATATGGCTTAAGGCCATCTAATAATGATAAACAGCGAAAGGCTTGGAAGATAAGTGAGTCCATCAACTCCAATGGCATCACTGAGTATAGAACCATGACCTAAAGGCACCTTACTCGTCGTCTGAAAAGTCTGCAACATGAACGTTGCAGCCCGAAAACGGGTCAGCACATGGAATATGCTGGCAAAGTAACACATAGAGAGTAATGGAAGAATAAGACTATACTACATGCATATTTGGCTGATGGAAAGCTCTATGGTTACAGTTTTGCGTAAAGCCAATTTTTCCTTACTACAAAGGAATACATTTTATTTAACTATTATGGTGGTTGTTAAACATTAAGAGTGTAGACACCCTCTCAATCCCAATTAAGAATCATCATTAAAACCCAACAATATTAATTAAAGTAACATGATGAGATTCACATGATAATCCATGTACTAGATACTCAAGTTGTCCATAACCGGGGACACGGCTAACCATGATTAGTTTATACACTCTGCATAGGTTTGCACACTTTTTCCCACAAGACTCGATCTCCTCCGTTGGGATTCTCGCACTACATGATGTTTGAGAAACGGATGACCGAGACATAGTCTTTCAGAAGCGCTAGCACCTTACGAACGGGTAGACCATACCTACCTACATCCCCTACATCTGCTAGTCTAGCACTGTAAGAGTTTGCATGACTTAGTCAACTATGCTAGAGCCCATAGTAGCTTGTGGCTGCACACGGAAGTTTCTAGTATGAATAATCTCATGATCCCTTTGAGCCTGGGTGGCGGTCCATAAAGAAAAACAAGCAATCGCTGGAATACCCAGGTGCCTCAATCCACCCAGATGTGTGTTTAAGTTGCCACCTTAAATAAACCATTAATTTAACAATCTCACATCTGTCATGGATACACTCACCCAATCCACGTCTATTAGCATAGCATGGCAATATAAGCAAACATAGAAGTAGCTCCCAAGGGTTTGATAATAAAACAGGTGATAGGTACTACCTCATCTACTTCCCAAAACCCACAATTTAATTTGGTCCTATTCATGCAATGTTTGAGGATTGATCTAATGCAATAAAAACTGGGTAGTAGGAGGGTATGATCAAAGTGTTACTTGCCTTGCTGATGATCCGCGAAACCTAGCGATTCGAAGTAGCAAGCGGCGCACTCCGGGTGCTCTATCGCAAACAAACAAGCATACAATAAGCACTCATCTAATGCACAGGTAAAACTCAAATAAGAGATCTAACCAGAAAGTTCAACTTAAGAACTCTGGTTTGCAAAAAGAATCAAATCGAACGAAGCAACGAAAGTCAAACGGCAAAAGAAACAAACTTCGTTTACTAATCTGGATCTAAGTCAAATTTTATAGAGGCAAAAACTTGTTTGAGTTGGTTAAACGGAAAAAGGGTTTCGAGATGAAACTCCAGGCGCTTGAATCGCCTGATTCCGATAAACGAGCGAAAAGTTATACTAGAACGAAAATCGGATTTGAAATCGCGATCAGAAATAATCGCGGAAAATCTGAGCAAAAAGAAAAATGACGAACAGATTAACGAACGAACGTTCGTTTTCTGTAACTAAATGGTGAACGCGTTCGTTAAAACGAACGAACGAGCGAACGCTCACTAAATAAACTAAACCAGAAAAAACCGATCTAAAAAACGGATCTAAAAAACCGAACGAAAAACCGGCGGAAAACCGAACGGTTTTCCGGGGAAAATCGGCGGCGGCGGCTAGCGGCATGGGGCGGCGAGGTGTGGCGGCTAGCGGCGTGGGGCGGCGCGGTGCGGCGGCGGCGCAGCGCTAGAGGCGGCGGCGGCGGGCGGCTAGGGTTTGGGGCTTAACGGGCTCGGGGTCGGCTCCTTATAAAGGCCGGCCCGGAGAGTCCTGGCCGAAACCGGCCCTAAGTCGGTTGCACGTTTTTTTTAAATAATAACGCGTAGAAAAACAAATAAAAGAAATATTAAACGGACTCCAAAAATCCTGAAATAAAATTTTCCTGACTTTCAAAATCAAGCCGAACAGGATGAACATTTATTTGGGGCCTAAATGCAATTTTGAAAAACGCGCATTTTTCCTAAATTCAAATAAAATAGCAAATAACTTCAAAATAAAATCTTATTTGATTTTATCATTAAATCCTCAAAATTTCTTTATTTTGGGAAAGTCATTTTATTCCCTCTCTCATATTTTTATAATAGAAATAATTGAAGATAAAATAATTAAAATCAAATTATCCTATTTTCAAAATTTGAGAAAACCCAAATATGAAAATAACGAAATCCCCAACTCTCTCCGAGGGTCCTTGAGTTGCGTAGAATTTCTAGGATCAAACCAAAAGCAAATAAATATGATATGCAGTGATGATCTAATGTATAACATTCCAAATTAAAAATTTGGGATGTTACAATTCTGCACCCATAAAAATCATTAAAAATAATAACATATTTGCAATAAAAAGATTTGCCAGCATGGGAAAAAGGTTCAATTTTTTAAAAAAATCATGGAATTCGAAAAAAGTTTATTGATTTTGAAAAATGATTCATGAAATTTTGAAAAAAGTTCACAAATTTTCAAAAAAGTGTCATGAATTTAAAAGTATTTCAACGATTTTGGATAAAAGTTCACCAATTTTGAAGAAAAGTTCACAAATTTGAAAAAGGTCATCAATTTAAAAAAATTCCACAATTTTAACGCTATAAAATCACATTGTTATTCGAAAAAGGTCACAGGTTTTGAAGAAAAGTTCGTCGATTTTGAAAAAAAAACATATTTTTTAAAAAAAGTTCAAAATTTTTAGAAAATATATAAAAGAAAGTTTGTCAAATTTGAAAATAAGTTCATCAACTTTGAAAAAAGTTTAGCAATTTGAAAAGAAGTTCATTGATTTTGAAAAAAATCATCGAATTTGAAAAAATTCCACGCATTTTGACAAAAGAAAAAAGGAGTAAAATAAAAACATTGGAGGAAAGAAAGAAGAAAAGAGGGGAAAATGATAAAAGCAGTCACAGCAGGTGATTTGTCCCGAGTGGATAGTGTAGTTTGGACAGAAAGAGGAGGTCGCTGGTTTGAATCATCGTGCGTGTGAATTTTTCGTAGGGTTTTAGAAAAAAAGGGTCAAATGGGCTGGCCCAGCACGGGGGAGGTGTGTGCGCCCGTTTCAGGTATCGAAGAAACGGGCGACTTAAGCGCTGTTTTGGAAATGCCAGGAAATCTTCTAAAAAAAAAGGAAATGCCAGGAATGTGCACCTATTGGGGCCGTGTGTCATCTAATTTAATTAAACACGGTTTTCGTGCAGCCCGTGAAGATATGGTTGTTCGATTCTTCTTAGATATATTCGAAATTATTAAAATAGGTCTAGATACATTATTTCAGCGTCAAGTAATTTTGAACGGACGGAGTTCTATGTGCGTGACCCCATATGGTTATTTTCCCCTCTTTTACTTTCTTTTGTTATTTTCCTTTTTGAATTTACTTTACGTTTTTCTTTTATTTCCCCCTTTTCTGTTATATTTTTTCTTTTTCCTTTTTATTTTCTTCTTATTCTTCTTTATAATGTATAAAAAAATGTCCATTGTGCACTAAAAGAGGCGCATGCCATATTTTGGCAACAAAGTTCAGTGCATAGTTAAGAAATGTTCACCATTGTGTGAAAAACATTGTCCGTGTACTTACAAAAGGCTGATCATATATTAGAAAATGTTCATCATTTTTTCTAGAATTTTTCATCATGCATTAGAAATAGTTCGACGTGTATATAGGTGGTCATCCTTTCTTCGAAAAATGTTCATCGTGTAGTTTTCAAAAGTTCATTGTGTATTTAAGAAATATGGGATTTAAAAAAACTTCATGGACATTTTAATACACACAAAATAATATTTGGACAGTTTTAAAATACATAATGAACTACTTTTAATACACGATAAACATTTTCCAAGTGAGCGGTGAACATTTTTCAATCACAGAAGGTAAAAAAAACTGCGGGATATTATGGCAGGCCACCAGATTTTATATTTGACCACAGATGTAATACAGAACACAATTCAACTAACTGCATGCATCTCGAGATCTAATCAACGGTTTCAATTCCGAGACCATCTGTGCTCCCGATCAAAACCACATTTTCGTCTATCACAACTCTTTTACAAACACGGCAACCTTCCATTTTACAAACCATATATAATCATAAATCGCCAGCGTATAATGAACCTGCCACGGCGGTTTCAACTTCAGGGATGTTGTTCACATATCGCGGTTTCCCTCTGCCCCGTTGTAGTTTAGTCCGTAGCAAATCAGGTCCATTAAGTCAAGGACAGGGCAACTGAATCAGTTTCTCTCCGAGTTCTAACACTATTGTAAACCTGAGTGACTGAGTCGAGAGCAACCACTCCCCGGAAAGCAACCGATTTGGCTTTACACCATAAAACATTTGGTTCCCTCCCCTATCTCACTTCACTCATGCCAGATGAACAAGCGTCTCATACATAGTTCAGAGGGCAATGCAGAGCTAAATGGGCATGGCCTAGCTATAACTGCCTAGACTTTGTGTGTGTGTGTATATATATAGAGAGAGGGATGCCATCCCACACATGACAGATGTACTACTACACACCGCTTCTCTGTGACCGAGCATGCAAGCGGAGGCATGGCAATGGCATGGCCGCACGCGACAGGCATGGGCCGCCGAGTGAATGGAAAACCATGTGTTCGTACTTCATGCAGATACTGAGGTGGTCTTCCGCGGCATGCGTGAAATTTGCAGTACACCGATCCCCCAGAATAGCATATAGGATCCGGCAGAGTAAATCTTTAGTGGAGTATTTTTACTTCACTAAGTTTTCGTCAGACCTAGCCGATCCCCTAAATTTAATAGAGTAAAGTTATTTTTCGGTTTATGCATTTCATCGAGCATCTGCCATGCGCCAGGGCATGGAGCGAGGGCGGGGAGCGGCGCTCCTGCTGGCAGCGCACACACGTGACACCCGCACTGCACCGCGCCTCATTCCAGCGACGGCCTCTAACGAACCGAGCGTCTCTTGCCCCGCTCTCCTCGTTCCTTCCCTTCACCCCGTGAGCTCCTCCTGCCTCGCGTCGGACGCACGACATGGACGTGACTGAGCCGTCTGACGCGCCGATGCAGCAACCTGATAATCCCCAAGTGCAAGGAATCATTGTAGTAATTTTTAAAGGTGAAAGTAATAAGTATGGGTGTCAAACCCACAAGGAGCTAAAGGTAAGATCAATATTCTCTCAAATCTTATCTACCACTGATACGACTCTACGTACACCGAACGTTTGCTTCCATCTAAAAACGAGAAATAAAACTACGTTGTGGGTATAAAGAGGATAACTTTCCATGATATCGTTGAACTAAAATATGAAAGTAGATGTTGGTAATATAAAGTTAGAATATATTATAAATAGCAAGTGTGGAATGATGATGGATCGAGTTATTTACCCAAAACCACCATATTATGGGCTAGGGTAACAGATTGGTACCACATTTGAGACAGGGCACAAAAAACCACCAACAATGGGGCTAATCTGTAACGCGGAGCACTGATAGTCTGATAAGCTTGCGAAAACAGCGAAACTGACAAGTTTGGCCCACATGTCGGGCTGACGTGGCGACGACTAGACGCTTTGACCAACTGGTGTGGCAAATGAGATGCAGACCCCACCTGTCAATGACTAGATGGTCATCTTCTTCCCAAATCTCTCTCTTTGAGGCATTCCATCAAACAGCTCTTAGGCGCCATTCATTTTCCTCTCGTGCCGGAGAGGGCGAGCAGCTAGCACGTCCGCCTCTCCATGGAGCGCCGGCGGCCGCGTGCCCAGGCCGACGAGGAGCAGCGCCCAGCCTCGCCGCGCCGGTTGACGAGCAGCGCCCAGCCCCGCTGCGCGCCCAGGCCGACGAGGAGCACCCAGCCCGCCGCGCACCCAGCCTCGCCGCGCCGGCCGACGAGCAGCGCCTAGCCCCGCCGCGGGCCCAGGCCGACGAGGAGCACCTAGCCCGCCGAGCGCCCAGGCCGACGAGGAGCACCCAGCCCGCCGCGCGCCCAGGCCGACGAACAGGAGTCCGCTTCTCCATGGAGCGCCGACGACCACGTGCTCAGGCCGGCGTGCCAGTCAACGAGCAGCTCCCAGCCCCGCCGCACGCGGACACAAGGAGGTACCACTCGAGCGACGTCCTCGTCAGCGGCAACGGCCAACGGAGCATGGCGGGGTGGGGGACACGGCTCAGCGATCCGCAGCTTGTGGACGTTTGCAGCGGAGGCATCGGAAGGATGTGCCGAAGCCCAGTGACCAGATGCGAGGCGCAAAGGTTCGCCGGAGCGGGAGATCGAGGCCCGGTGGTGTGTGGTCGGAGGTGGAGAAGACGACCACAACGCGGCTGATTCTGCACGTCCCGATCAAATTGCTTCGGTAGGGTTGGTCAGGGAGGCCTTCCATAGCTCCTAGACAAGGTGGAGGAACTCGCAGTGGTCTCTGGCCACGAGAATGATGGCCGCCGGCGACTGGGTAACGGGGACGAGTTGCTCCTTGTGCACGCTAGGGAGCGCACGGCTGTGATGGAGGCGTCTGGGCCGCCGTTCCTCTGACAGGTGGGACCTATTGTCCAAGTCAGCATATTGTCCACATGCGCATGCCACGTCAGCCCGACACGCGGGTCCAACTTGTCAGTTTCGCTGTTTTCGCGACCAAATTCCACCGTCAGTGCTCCACGTTACAGATTAGCCTCATTGTTAGTGGTTTTTTGTGCCCTGCCTCAAATGTGGTACCGATCTGTTACCCTAGCCCATAATGTGGTGGTTTTGGGTAAATAACTCTGATGGATCGGTATGCGGAATTGTCCTAAGCAATTGTTAACAAGATCGGCAGTTGTCATTGCAAATATATACCTCTCTAATGTGCTTCTACACTAGAGGCTCATTAGAGCTGTAATCCCAGTCTAATTCACATCCTAATTCAAATTAGGATTTCGTCCTTAAGTGTGCGACCTTATAGGTTTAAGTACACATGGACATGACTCAAGTCAATTGTTGATAGCGGATCCTAGCAAAGCATGTCAACTCTCATGAGTGCGCATAGTCATATTGACGAACCTTGACAATGTGTCATACACATCATTCCTTTCACCCCACATATATGTTGTCGAGATGAAGGTGATTACTTATCACCCTTGTTGGTAGCTTGACCTCTCTTCTCGAAACTTGTGATTGAACTGCCAAACTATTTATAGCAGCGCGGCAGGCAAAAACTCTGACTTTGTCTAACACTTGTTGATGGTATAGTTGACTAGATTAAATAAGACAAACCGGTGTTTGGTTGTGCTTATATTCTTGGCTTTTAGACTTTGGTTTATGAGCCAAAAAAGCATCTATTTATGGCTTTTGGCTTATACCATGATGTAGCAATATTAGGCAAAAGTCAAAGTCAAAAGCTCATAAATGGATGCCTTTTTGGCTTCTAAGCTAAAGTGTAAAAGCCAGAAATAAATCCAACCAAACACCCCCCTAAAGAGTGCGCAGAGTGCAAAATATAGATTACACAGTAAGGCTTCAGAAAATAAAACGGGATGACAAGCAACGTTAGGCACATAAAGATCAAGTATTCCAGAACATAGATTTAGCCAACATTTGGGAATATAAAAAAATGAACCAATAATTTATAGAATACTTACAACTGGAGTTAAGAATCATCAATCTGACCTGTTAGACAGTTAGAGAGATCTTAAGTTGCTAGTTTGACCAAAAAACATCTAGTCTCTTAATTTTGCTACCAAGGACTTCTTAGATAATACCTCACATGTTACTAAATACTCTCTCCATTCCATAATGTAGTGCATATAGATTTTTTTAAAAGACAAACATTGCAAACTTTGATCAAATTTATAGAGAAAACTATTTATATACCAAATATATAAAATATGAAACTACATCTTATAATGAATCTAATGATATACATTTGGCATTCTAAATATAAATGTTTTTCCACAAGCTTGATCAAAGTTTGCGTGGTTTGAATTTTCAAAAAAATCTACATGCACTACATTATGGAACGGAGGAAGTATGAACCACGGTTGTTCTTGCATGCATGGCTGCACAACTATCTCACATTGCTATTTTTCCCAATATCACCATGTGTACTATTTTTACTTCAAGTGGGCCTTCCACCTAGACAATTCCACCAAGTTATCAGTTTTCTATTTGATTATCTTCAGCATGTCATTCTTCTTCTCTTGACGATCACAGGCTTGTTTGGAAGAGTCGTTACTTCGTCCCCATCGCCTCTTGACCTAAGTGCAACTTGACAAGATCCATCATATATATTTAAATTATTTTGATAACATCTCTAAGAATTTTCCGGCTTATGAGGAAAACCATCCATGCCGAGGATAGAACGAAACTCATACATGTGAATTTTGAGGGAAATGGTTATTATTTTGGGGTTTTAACGTGTTGTATGTGACACAAAAATCTTTCTTGCATTATGTTAAAATAACTTAAATATTATGTTTATAGTGTATTAATGCAATTTTTTTAGTTTGATGTAGTACAATAATTTTCTTCCAGCTCATAAATGATTATGTAATTTGTAATGAAAGATCCAGGTTGTCCCAATCTTGTTTCGTGGCTTCCAGTAACATATTAAATCCATTGACTGACGCACCATGTGCTCGGATGACTTGTCGTATTAAACCAAACCTACTATTCGTTTCCTCCTTATAAAAGGAAGATAGTGTGAATACTTCTACAAACTGGTCATATAGAGATTTCAGAAGAACCAAGTGTGAGTTTTAAGATTTACGTGATGATATTGACAAAAGATAGATGCGGATTTTTAGGCATGAGAGGCATGGGGAACATAGTGGTCACTACACTAAAATCTATTTTCCGGCTTTGCCTGCGTAGTTGCTAGATATGTTTGTAAGTTGGCATGCATCGCACTGCAAAGGCACATGGCAATATCTTCACGGTGTTAAGTTTAGACTTTAACCATCGTGGGTAGACAGATTGCTGCGCTGAAGAGTAATGTGCAATGACGTATAAACCACCGCCTCGCCTCTGGGTTTTTTCTTTTTTTGAGAGAGACTCGCCTCTGGGTGCTAGTCGATCGTGGTCAAGGAAGAAGGTAGGCAGTGTGGGCTGAATGAGATATTCACTAGGTTAAGTTGACCGACCCCTTCTTCCCCTCAACTTACTTTCCTTGTGATGATTCTCGGTTTATGTATCTATAAAAGGATCTCTGTCTCCAAGTAACAAGCATACTGAATAATTATCCTTATTTTGCACACCAGGTTACTATTCCTGGTGGAATCAATCTGCGCAGGCTATTTTCCTTGATGGCTTATTTCACAGTAGCCTTCGTTTCTTTAGTTTACGCGATTTTGTTGTCTTGGTTGGTGTTTTCTCCTTTTCTCTTTACTGGCATGTTCAGCGGCAACAGTTGATTTAGTCGTTTCCATTCATTATGCTAACAGTACATCGAAGCAGAGTGATTAGTGATGATGGAACTTGGAACCCAAGTTTTAATCCATTGGCTCAGCATTCAAATCATGCATCACGGACATCTTCATCAAGCAAGAAAAGTACAATAGCTATAGAAAATAAAGTTGTATGGAAAAGGCACAAATACTCAAGGAAAAGCATTCGTATTATGCAACGCAAAGAATCACGCCTTAAAGGAATATATGAAAATAAATACACTAGGAACACATCAATGTGAAATTTGGAGGGAGATATAATTATTTGTGGTTTTGGGCTTAGAGGTTTCTTTTACACTAAGTTACTGCAAGTTTTCCACCGAAAAAGGCTACTGCAAGAGTTTTTTCTATCAAGTTGGTGTTTCTTATTCTAGACAAATGTGCGGTAACTTTTCCCAAGCTGACAAATGATTGCAAATTTTTTGTCTATGTAAATAAGAGCTGACCTCGTCATTTTCTGAAATGGGATCTAGCTCATTGAACCATTTTTCAATCCTCAGCCATTTTTGATCTCTCAGTCATGGTCCCCTGGAGGCGTGGATCCTATTGGACGGTACCCTCCCTAACTCAGCTCGCCTACATAAAACTGGTTTCCATCAACTGTGCCATGCTGCACTGCTACAGGTTCAGAACAGAAACCGATGTGGTATCAGGCAGACTTGAAAGAGATTCTCCAGGTTTGATTAGAGCAGACCATACGAGTAAATCCCAATCCAAAAAGTTTAAATAAGAATACGAAGTGCAGAAAGATAAAACGGGATGATGTGTCATGTCAGGATTAGAAAGATCAAGCATTCCCGAGTATATCTCCGGGCAGCATCTGGGTATATCTACATCATGGTCCAATAATTCACATGATACTGAACAAGTGGGATTAAGAACAACCAATCTGACCGGTTAGAGCGATCTAAAATTGCTAAGTTGACCAAAAACATGTATTTTTCTTTCTAATTTTGCGGCCTGGGACAGTTCAGATAACACCTAACAGGTGAACAGCTATCTCAAGTTGCTAGTTTGCCCAAAATCACCAGGTCTACTATTTTCATGTCAAGCGGGCTTTCCACCCGGACAATCCCATCAGACCCATCGACTCCTACCAGTCTTCCTATAACTCCACGCATGCTGCCATTCATTATCTTGACCCTGTCGCTCTTCTTCGGCCTGATGATCTCGAGCTCGTCTGGAAGAGCTGTTACTTCATCCCCACTGCCTGATGGCCCAAGTGCGACACGGCAAGATCCATCCTGCAAGTTCAGACTCGCGGAGATAAAAAACCCGGCACCAAAGAAACATGTGGAGAAACCACTTCTGCATGCACTTGTAACAACCATAAATGAACGTTACATACCAGGAGCACTTCCTTCACCACACCATTGGTGGAACCATCTCCTCTGGACACATTGACGCAAACATCTGGCAAGAGCCAATTACTGCCGCCCTCATCCCCTGAAAGCATTTTGGCAAAAGGTATTCACAGATGTGCACACAAAAAAGGTGCTGGTTTCAATCCCATCCCAGTTGTAGATGAAAGGGCAAGGGCAAACCTATCATTGGAGACATTGCGTCCATTCCAGCATTCCCTGGGGTCATTAGCTGGCCACCAGGGGTTCCAGGCAAATAAGAGGCAGGAATTGGGGTCATTGGTTGAGCACTAGGTGTTGGAGCGTTGAATGGAGCATCACCAAAGCCAGTTCCAGAGGTACTTTCCCACCCTGATCCAGGAGTGGGGGCATCAAATGGCCTAGTTACTGGAGTTCCTGGCTGTGTGTAGAAACAGCAATACGTTTTAGTAGCCAACACAAGGATAAACAATTTTCAAAGTTAACAAGAAGCACATGGAACCTGGTAAGCTGGACTGATCCCCCAAGCGCCCCAAGTGCCACGATTTCCATCTTCCTGGTTATCCCTGATCATATAATTAGAACACAATCAGCAACCAAACAGACCATCAAGATTAACTCCAGTAAAAGTTTCAACACTCCACTTCGCAACAGACAAGGTTGAAATAGTTTCACTATGGGGCAGGATACACAAAACATCTGAAGCTGCTTTATTCTAAATTTCAGGATTTCAATTCTGCAAGCCTAAGTAACCAATTTGTTCTCCAAAGAAGTATACCAACCTCGGTGGACTCATTGGTGCCCAGGCTTGATTATGCATAGGAGTTTGCGATCCATCACAAATTGGTGTCGCTGCGCAAATTCAAATAACTTGTTACCATGGAAAAGGGGAATAAGAAACAGTACATGGTACAATGAAATGAATGGCACAGAAATAGGCGATGTGATAGGCATCTGAACAGGAGAGGGCGAAAATGAACAAATAGCACCAAAATGATTTGCAGATCAAATGGGTGAATGACGCAAGAGAGCCAAAGTGGCAATATAATGACTATTCAACTTCAAGTACAGAGAACACAAGAATTATTTTGATGTAGGTGCAACTATAGTATTTCCCTCCTTTTCTAAATGTATGGCATTTCAAATTCACAGAAATTAGAAGTCACTGTAGATAGTGTGTAATACAATACTATAATAAAACGTCTTAGCAACATATGTGATAGAAAAAGTGATCTAGGCAATCTCAAATTGAACCATAACAAAGAATGTAAGTAAGCACACCTCCAGGTTCTCGCATTGGAGTTTGAATAGGATACAATGGCGTTCGAGATGGGTGCATAGGTGTTTCACTGCCCAATGAATAACGAGATTCACTGCCAATACAACTGGTCAGCAAATGAGAAAATGGTACCAAACAGCTTGTTAAATATGGTTGATCAAATAGAAATTTACCGGAATGGTGTCCCAACATTCGCTGTGTCAGCAATATCCTCTCTCTTAACTATATGTTTGCAGCAAGGTTAGTCGTCAACAGTAGACAGACAACAACAATTGTGACAAAAGTTGTTCACCTGTGACAATCTTCATAAGTGAATCAAGCTCCACACGCACAAGTGCACCATTCACTTCTTTAACACGGCCACGATATCCTTTGTAGGGACCAGATTTAATTTTGATGCATCTACTCACCAAGGCATCATGCCCTCTGCCACCACGACCACCTCCTCCAAACCTTCCACCAGCTGTGTTAGATAGGAGGGGAGTGAATTATTACATCAGCATAAAGTAGTGTAAGTAATAGACTTCGCACAAGATGCAGCTGACTAAAACTAATGGCAGAGATAAGGAGCATCCAAACTATCAATATTCATACAATTCATGTAAGGTCCTCTCGGCGGAAGCCCTCCAGGAGATTGCAAGATCCTTGCTGGAGATCTAAAAGCACCAAGCCGTGGATCTGCTGTATCAACACCCTGCAAAAACAAGTAAACTGAAGATATGATGGCATGTTCTAGGTACCAATAAAATTTATTTGAGATAATCAAAGCACAGACCATCCTGCTGCTGTTGACAACCGATCCCCCAACAAGGACACACGATTGTGCTTTTGCACAGATAAAGCCTGAATGTTCAAGGTGGTGGCGGTCATGTATAAAACATATCCCTTTGTGTATATGTTCCACAGGTCCTTGCTTTCCCTGATGTGAACAGAAAAAGAAATGTTTGTTAGCCTGTGATAAGAAGATTAAATTGAGACAACAGAATAAATAGACATTGTGAGAGAAATAATCAAAACACGAGATAACAGGCAAAATGTACACACCTTGCATGGCCCCTCAATGACCCTGACAATATCCTTAGTTGACACCGTGTTATTCTTGCTATCTTTTGCAGATGTGCGCCGATCGATTTTGTATTTTATTTCTCTCAGTTTCACAAGCACCACTTCAGGTTTATCAGGCACTCCTTTGAGAACCTAATTATACAAAAGGGTCAATACATATAACTATACGTACAAGACAATCAGTCAGATGAATATTTAGACAGTTCTGCTTGCCTGAAATGCTTCGCTTTCCACCCTTACAATCACACCAAATGATAAATTGCTGAAAAGTGAAGAAATGGGATAAGTTGTTTCGTAGCCGTTAGACATGATGGGTAGCAACCTCACTAAAAATTCTGGGCTTACTCAAGAAGGACAAGATCATGCAATTCATAATCACCAATTCTGGTAAGCCCCATCGTGACCTCAGAACTCTCCACAACATGATCTGCAAACACACGGATCTGCAGTCACAAAAAAGAGTTAAACATACTACAAAATATGTTTAAACAAAGCAATTTCCAATAGATGCACAGGTGTACCAACAATTGCTCACATGTTCTTTGCTTGTGTCAGATAAAATGGTCAAGACATGTCCTTCCACTTTAACTACCATGCCTGTCACACCTTCTTGAACACCAAAAACCACTTTTACATGGTCCCCGGGATTGAAATATTTGCAGAGATCTTTCTCACTGAAGGCAAGTGTTTTCTGAATGTTACAAAGAGATGTTTAAATTTTCTAGTCCAGTTGATAGTGGTATAATAAATTCACTGCAAGTAATTACCGGAAGATCAGATCGTGTTGGTCGGATGTGAACAATAGAATCCTCTACTTTCTCCACACAGCCCCTTATGTCCTTGAGATCACCTTTAACAACAACTACAGCATCGCCTTTCATAAAATGTCCCTTCTTCCTGCTGAGTGTGGACAATCTAGCCACATCTTCATTCACGTCATCACCAACTCTCTCGAATTTCTCCAATTCATCAAGTGATGGCTTAACATTCTGTGTGCTGATTGATTTTATCGAGACTTTTTTGCGCAAGAAACCATCTTCAAATTTTAAAGCGCCAACCATCTCAAAGTATTCCCCAGAATCTTTATCTCTCCTCCGTTCTACAGGAATGTTCATCTCCCTGTGTTCATTTAAGTTAGAAAAAAGAGGAGACAAGATACATAAATAAATAAAACTGAACTATCATTTGATAGCGAAAGGATGAAAAGCATTAAGCACCTCGCCTCGTCGGTACTAAATAACCTTGGCGGTGGAATAAACGACTTCTTCTTTGCAACCTTAAGACCTTTCTGACAATACAAAAGTCATATCATGCTAGGTCATCCAGCAAGCAAGCACAATACGAAATATAAACACGCATTCTACCAAGAAGATAGATTGATAATTAAGAAGTCCTTCAATAAGTTAAAAGCTACAAATTCAATTTTTGGACATAGCAGTGCATGGAACTTGTGAATCATATGGGAAAGAGAACCCAAACTTGAAGTACTATGTTCACAGCAGATGCAAGACGATATATAAAATGGCATGTCAATGAGCTCAACCCACTGATAAAAGTGTATGTTACGTTGAAAGGTGACAGGTAGAAAATCACGATGAATGGCAACTAGCATAACTTACCAATTTATCTGTCAAAGCTTGTAAATCTAATCTAGGAATGAGCTTCACAGTAACCTTTTGGCGCACATCATCAACTTCGACAACCTGGGGGTAATCAAAATAAATAACTGGGCAATTGACAAATATATACTAGCAACAACCAGGGAAACAATGATGACCATACCTTAGCAAGATCCCCTTTATATATACCAAGCTTCAACCTGACCCATGTATCTCTTGAAAGATCAGCAGACTTACTCGTGACAGAGAGAACATCAGTCATTTCTTTTGTAGGAACCAGAAGTATTTTTGCTGAAGAAAAGATGTTCCGCAGACCTTTGCAAGCCTGCAATGAAGTTTAGTTAACATCCCTTATCAAGAAGACTAGAATGTCAATTTACGCACTGGTTACCTCCTTGACATGGGCTTCTTTCTCTGCTTCAACATAAATGTAATTCTTTAGGTGTTCCAATGCAACGACGGACTTAATCTGGAGATCTTGCCTATCAATGAACTTTTGCATTAGACAAAGGGCTGTCTCTCGCTCATGTCCAATCTGACGTCATAATTAGAACAACAATGAGATTCAAATGGTACAATGATGAGGCAAGAGCTTAATTTTCCTAGAACTTGCAACCTACCGCACATTTCACCATCCAGAGCTTTGGATCCTTCACTGATGGCAGGAGAGCTTGCTGTTCAACCTCGGTTAGACCCTCTTCATCAAAATCAGAGTGTGATTGCGTTCTATATTTCCATTTTAACATCTCTTCCAAGTTCTCCATGTCGTCTGTATCATCCATTGGATTTGGATTGAAATGACGTCTAGAACCCCTTTGCACATCCTCGTCAGGATTATCAGCCCGAGCATCATCATCAATAAAACCTGCCGAAAAGCAAAGGAGCATAAGTCACGTCATTAACACAAATAGTCTTGCTTTTGCATACTACACAACTCAACCCACAGATAGGCAAGCATAGAAATTTTTTAATCCGAAAGGGAAAGTAAAAAATGTTATACTTGAACGGCAGAAATAAACATCCATGTGAACATAACTCAGGACCAATGGCAAGAGTACATCCATAAAGAAACTGCAGTTGATGATCGACTAAACATCAAATTCTGCACCATCCAATCTTAAGAAACATAATGGTTACATTGAGCTTGAAGTAACAAGAGTATATCAAAAAAATACATAAAAGTACCATCTGGGCATCGAAACCAAAACTCTTGATCATATATAGGTCCCTAGTAATTTCTGGAGGATATGATTCTGTCCATCATCATGACTACAATGCTGGTTTGGAAAGAGCCAGACAGTTGATTGTAACAACAGTTTCCCAGGTATATCCTGGGTAGGTCTAGCCATAAGTGGCAGGAAGTAACAAGTTTTAATGGAACATGGACTTTGGTCCATCACTCCATACGATCTCCCATTTATGGCCAAATTACAAAATTAACACAGTTCGCACTAAATTCCACTGATGGTTCACAACAGGAAAGTAAGAAGCATTGCCACTGATGGTTCACATATGGTTATCGAACCTAGCCAACACTGAAGCAACAATAGAATGTAATTCAAGCCGGATTGACCATCAAACAACCCAACTAAGCACCCTCAGCATTTCTAACAGGGGTAACGAGTCTCAAACGCAGGCATGGTCGAGGTTAATCAAGGGTTCCAGAGAGGGAACTAACATTGGCGATCACAGAAATCGTCGATAGTGCAGAAATGCTGCGGAACCAACGACTGGGAAGCAAAAATCCGACACGAAATCGTCACTAGCTCCGGCGAATTTGGATACGGGAAGTTAAACATGACAGCGATTCTGCTACCCCGGGTCCAGACGCCGGCGTACGGCCGATAGGGCAAGCGGGCACTCACCTTCCTCGTAGCCGTCCTCCTCCTCCTCCTCGCCGTCGTCGTCGTCGACCTGCGCCATGTCGTCGATCAGGATCGACCGCTTCCTCTTGCTGGGCCGGCGGCCGCGGGCGCGACCGCCGCCGCCCTCCTCGTAGTCGTCGTCGTCCTCGTCGTCGTCATCCTCTTCCTCCTCCTCCTCCTCGTCGTCGTCCTCGCTGGCCGCGTCGTCGATGAAGCTCGCGACGCCCGAGCCCTTCCCCCCGCCGCCGCGCGACCGCTTGCCGCCCCTCTCCTCCACCTGCTCCTCCTCCACCTCCGACTCGTCGGCCTCCTCCTCCTCTTCCTCCACCTCCTCGAACTCCTCCTCCTCCTCCTCCTCGCGGCCGCGGCGCGACATTGCGGCGGCTAGGGTTTCGAGCGAGCCCTCCCCGAGGCTCGAGACGCGCTGCGGCTGGGAGGGTGGCCCCGCGTGGCAGCGCGGAACCCTCGAGAGTCGACGCGAGAGGCGATTGAGGCCTCGGCGGGGCGGGGGTTGGGGTGGGTGGGTGCGCAAGAGCGGGGAGCGTTTTCGGTTGCCGGCAAGGCGAGAGGGTATTTAGCGGCGAAACCGACTTATATCCAGGAGGAACGCTGAGTTAATTTTCGTTGCGTGGGCCGGGCCGTACATCGGCCGTGCGCGCGTAGGATTGCTGATGATTAAATTGGCCAGGCTCGTACAGTACAATTTATTTATCGCCTAGAGCAAGGCCAACGAACCCTGACGATGGGCTGGCCCAGGATCGCCGGAGCTCACATCCTTATTTTTCCCCCTGCTTTTAACGTATATTTTTTAATTTTCCTCTTTTATTACAAAAATATATTGAGATAATGTTTTCAAAAATGTTAATCATGCATTTGAATTTTTCTAAATGTGTATTATGATGACCATGTCTACATAAAATGTATACAATAATATACAAATTGTGGAAAAAATTGAACATGTATTTAAAATGTTGATCAAGATTTGAAAAAAATGTTAAACAAGTATTTAGGAAATGTTAATCAAGCATTTAAAAATTTTTAAATACGTATAGAAAAATATTGAAAATGTATTTTAAAATTATTTTCATTTTAAAATGTTGATTCATATAGAATTTTTTTGACAATGTGTTAAAAAGTGTAACTTATATTTAAAAAATGTTAAATGTGTATAAAAATGTATTCCAAAAATGTTAACATTATATTTGAAATAAATTAATCTAGCATTTGAAAAAAAAAATGTTAAATGTGTATAGAAAAGATGTTGACCATGTATTCAAAAAATATTAATCTGGTATTTGAAAAATATTAATCTCAGTTTTCACATGTATTACAAATGTATTAGATATATAACGAAAATGTGTATAGAAAAACAATGAAACCCAAGAGAAAACTAATAAAAAAGAAAGAAACAAATAGAACCAAATAAAAATGAAGAAAAAAAAGGAAAAAAACAATGAAAACCAAGAAAGAAATAGCAAAACCAATAAAAGAACAAAAAAGAAAAGAGAAAAAGTAGTGAAAACAGAGAACAACAAAGTAAACCCAATGAAAAACAAAAATTTAAAAAATGGAAAACCGGCTCGTTTCGCCTCAACTAGGTCGAGCCTTACTACTTTATCACAAACCGACACTGGGCCAGTGGCTAGCAGCGCTCCACATCATCTAGGAAACTAATAATTGATCCATGTGTGGGGACCTCCTATGTGACGCGCGTTGCGTCCAACAGACGCGTCACACGGGGGGGTCGTCCAACTGCGCCGGCCCAGAGTAGAGAAAACAACAACCGCTAATTCCAAAAAAAAGCTAAAGTGCTGCGACGGATCAATCACAGGACCTTGCAACAACTTACTCCGTCTCTAACCACTTTACCATGTGCGCCTTCACGTCTAAGATGGGATCCGAGTTTATTGGAACTAACAGCCGCGATAGATTTCAGCTTATTTTTCAATTTTCGACCGTGATTTGTTTTGCAAAAAAAAAAATATTCTATAACAGCAATATTTTTTGAGGAAAGAGGGAAAAATAATAATTAGAATATTTTTTCAATTTATGAACATTATTTAGAAACGTGAACATTTTTTGAAAACTGGAAACGAACTGAAAACATGAAAACTTTTTGAAAATAGCAAACAATTTTTCCAAATCATGAACATTTTTTGTATTTGCGAACAAATTTTGGAAACGTGATTTGTTTTTAATTTGTGAACAAATTTGGAAAGCTGAAACATTATTTTAAATTCTCAAAAAAATCTAGATTCGTGAACAAAAAATGAAAATGCAAACATTGTTTAAATTCCCAGAACATTTTTTGAATTTCAGAGCAAATTTTCAAATGAAGAAAATAAGAAGCAGGGAAGATTTTTTGAGGTTCCCTAGCATTTATTGAATTCCTGAACAAAATTTCAAAGCATGAACATTTTCTAAAATCACGAACAAAAGCCGGTTCAAAGAACCTTCTGGAAGGTTCCCAAACCGATAAAACCATATAAGAACCTGCTAGAAAGGTTCCTAAAACCGCCTGTAAACGTACTGGTCCGGTCTAGTGCTATCGATCCCGCTCCATCCCTGTGCGTTCGCTAGACATTTTGACGCAACGAGTGTCCAATGGGGATTTCCCCCTGTGTGCTCCTATTTTCTTCTCTATTTTTTAAGTGTGCCCTAATGGGCTGGTGGTCCGTTACTGCAAACAGTTAAGGTGACAGTTTCTTCAGTCGCGCTATAAGCGACATATAGTCCGGCGCAATTTATTCTGCATCTGTATCATTCTTCAAACAACCATTAGCTCGAGCGCTCCTAGACCGTCCACCATACGGCCCAATTCAGCCCGATACGTATATCTCGGCCTACCCTTTTTCTGGAGTTGGTATCTCGGCCTACCTCTTTTTATGGGAGCCACTAGTTAACGAGCGCTCTTTCGGCAGTCTCGCAACGATCAGCGCCACTTGACGCGCTCTCAACCATTTGTCATGTGTCGTGTTCTGGGCGCTCCCTCCGGATTTTGTTTTTTTAATTATTCTGCACGTGTTTTCGGCTATTTAAACGATTTTTCCCGTGTTTTTCTGACGTTTTGGTTTTCACCGGTCTTCCTTAGCTTTTCGATCAAAAATAATTTTTAAAAAAAATGCGCGAAAAAACGTGTTTCCTTTTTTTCACGAGAGTCACGGTTTTTTTTTCGCGAGAGACATGGTTTTGCTTTCGCGAGAGTCACGGTCGTGCCTCTCAGAAATGAAAAAAAAATGTGCTTTCATTTTTTTTCCTTTCGCCAGAGTCACGATTTTGTTGGAAATATGCCCTAGAGGCAATAATAAAAGGATTATTATTATATTTCCTTGTTCATGATGATTGTCTTTTATTCATGCTATAATTGTGTTATCCGAAAATCGTAATGCATGTGTGAATACATAGACACCAACATATCCCTAGTAAGCCTCTAGTTGACTAGCTCGTTGATCAACAGATAGTCATGGTTTCCTGACTATAGACATTGGATGTCATTGATAACGAGATCACATCATTAGGAGAATGATGTGATGGACAAGACCCAATCCTAAACATAGCACAAGATCGTATAGTTCGTTTGCTAGAGTTTTTCTAATGTCAAGTATCTTTTCCTTAGACCATGAGATCATGTAACTCCCGGATACCGTAGGAGTGCTTTGGGTGTACCAAACGTCACAACGTAACTGGGTGACTATAAAGGTACATTACAGGTGTCTCCAAAAGTGTCTGTTGGGTTGGCACGAATCGAGACTGGGATTTGTCGCTCCGTATGACGGAGAGATATCTCTGGGCCCACTCGGTAATGCATCATCATAATGAGCTCAAAGTGACCAAGTGTCTGGTCACGGGATCATGCATTACGGTACGAGTAAAGTGACTTGCCGGTAACGAGATTGAACGAGGTATTGGGATACCGACGATCGAATCTCGGGCAAGTAACGTACCGATTGACAAAGGGAATTGTATACGGGGTTGCTTGAATCCTCGACATCGTGGTTCATCCGATGAGATCATCGAGGAGCATGTGGGAGCCAACATGGTATCCAGATCCCGCTGTTGGTTATTGACCGGAGAGTCGTCTCGGTCATGTCTACATGTCTCCCGAACCCGTAGGGTCTACACACTTAAGGTTCGGTGATGCTAGGGTTGTAGAGATATGAGTATGCAGTAACCCGAAAGTTGTTCGGAGTCCCGGATGAGATCCCGGACGTCACGAGGAATTCCGGAATGGTCCGGAGGTGAAGAATTATATATAGGAAGTGCAGTTTCGGCCATCGGGAGAGTTTCGGGGGTCACCGGGTGGTCCCGGGGGTCCACCGGGTGGGGCCACCCATCCCGGAGGGTCCCATGGGCTGAAGTGGGGAGGGGAACCAGCCCATAGTGGGCTGGTGCGCCCCCTTGGCCCACCCCCTGCGCCTAGGGTTGGAAACCCTAGGGTGGGGGGCGCCCCACTTGCCTTGGGGGGTACTCCACCCCCTGGCCGCCGCCCCCCTTGGGAGATTCAATCTCCAAGGCCCCCCCCCCCGGGGGCCTATAGAAAGGGGGGAGGGAGGGGCAGCCGCACCCTGAAGCCTTGGCGCCTCCCTCTCCCCTGCTACACCTCTCCCTCTCGCAGAAGAACGGCGAAGCCCTGCTGCGGTGACTGCTGCATCCACCACCACGCCGTCGTGCTGCTGGATCTTCATCAACCTCTCCTTCCCCCTTGCTGGATCAAGAAGGAGGAGACGTCACGCTGACCGTACGTGTGTTGAACGCGGAGGTCCCGTCCGTTCAGCGCTAGGATCTCCGGTGATTTGGATCACGTCGAGTACGACTCCCTCATCCTTGTTCTCTTGAACGCTTCCGCTCGCGATCTACAAAGTTACATAGATGCATCCGATCACTCGTTGCTAGATGAACTCATAGATGGATCTTGGTGAAAACGTAGGAAATTTTTTTGTTTTCTGCAACGTTCCCCAACAGTGGCATCATGAGCTAGGTCTATGCGTAGTTCTCTTTGCACGAGTAGAACACAATTTGTTGTGGGCGTAGATGTTGTCAACTTTCTTGCCGCTACTAGTCTTATTTTGCTTCAACGGTATTGTGGGATGAAGCGGCCCGGACCAACCTTACGCGTACGCTTACGTGAGACCGGTTCCACCGACTAACATGCACTAGTTGTATAAGGTGGCTGGCGGGTGTCTGTCTCTCCCACTTTAGTTGGAGCGGATTCGACGAAAAGGGTCCTTATGAAGGGTAAATAGAAGTTGACAAATCTTGTTGTGGCTTTTAACGTAGGTAAGAAAATGTTCTTGCTAGAACCCTCTTGCAGCTACGTAAAACTTACAACAACAATTAGAGGACGTCTAACTTGATTTTGCAGCAAGTGTTTTGTGATGTGATATGGCCAAAGTTGTGATGAATGATGAATGATATATGTGATGTATGAGATCATGTTCTTGTAATAGGAATCACGACTTGCATGTCAATGAGTATGACAACCGGCAGGAGCCATATGAGTTGTCTTTATTTTTTGTATGACCTGCGTGTCATTGAGAAACGCCATGTAAATTAATTTACTTTATTGCTAAACGTGTTAGCCGTAGTAGTAGAAGTAATAGTTGGCGAGCAACTTCATGGAGACACGATGATGGAGATCATGGTGTCATGCCAGTGACAAGATGATCATGGAGCCCCGAGATGGAGATCACAGGAGCTATATGATATTGGCCATATCATGTCACTATTATTTGATTGCATGAGATGTTTATCATGTTTTTGCATCTTGTTTACTTAGAACAACGATAGTAAATAAGATGATCCTTCATAATAATTTCAAGAAAGTGTTTCCCCTAACTGTGCGCCATTGCGACAGTTCGTTGTTTCGAAGCACCACGTGATGATCGGGTGTGATAGATTCCAACATTCACATACAACGGGTGTAAGACAGATTTACACATGCAAACACTTAGGTTGACTTGACGAGCCTAGCATGTACAGACATGGCCTCGGAACACAGAAGACCGAAAGGTCGAGCATGAGTCGTATAGAAGATACGATCAACATGAAGATGTTCACCGATGTTGACTAGTCCGTCTCACGTGATGATTGGGCACGGCCTAGTTAACTCAGATCATGTTACACTTAGATGACTGGAGGGATGTCTATCTGAGTGGGAGTTCATTGAATAATTTGATTAGATGAACTTAATTATCATGAACTTAGTCTAAAATCTTTACAACATGTCTTGTAGATCAAATGGCCAACGTTATCCTCAACTTCAACGCGTTCCTAGAGAAAACCAAGCTGAAAGACGATGGCAGCAACTATACGGACTGGGTCCGGAACCTGAAGATCATCCTCATAGCTGCCAAGAAAGATTATGTCCTACAAGCACTGCTAGGTGAAGCACCTGCTCTCCCTGCAGAACAAGACGTTATGAACGCTTGGCAGACACGTTCCGATGATTACTCCCTCGTTCAGTGCGGCATGCTTTACAGCTTAGAACCGGGGCTCCAAAAGCGTTTTGAGAGACACGGAGCATATGAGATGTTCGAAGAGCTGAAAATGGTTTTTCAAGCTCATGCCCGGGTCGAGAGATATGAAGTCTCCGACAAGTTCTTCAGCTGTAAGATGGAGGAAAACAGTTCTGTCAGTGAGCACATACTCACTATGTCTGGGTTACATAACTGCTTGACTCAGCTGGGAGTTAATCTCCCGTATGACGCGGTCATTGATAGAATTCTTCAGTCGCTTCTACCGAGCTACAAGAGCTTTGTGATGAACTTCAATATGCAGGGGATGGAAAAGACTATTCCTGAAGTATTTGCAATGCTGAAATCAGCAGAGGTAGAAGTCAAAAAGGAACATCAAGTGTTGATGGTGAATAAAACCACTAAGTTCAAGAAAGGCAAGGGAAAGAAGAACTTCAAGAAGGACGGCAAGGGAGTTGCCACGCCCGGTAAGCAAGCTGCTGGGAAGAAGCCAAAGAATGGACCCAAGCCCGAGACTGAGTGCTTTTATTGCAAGGAAAGTGGTCACTGGAAGCGGAACTGCCCCAAATACTTAGCGGACAAGAAGGCCGGCATCACGAAAGGTATATGTGATTGATGTGTACCTTACCAGTACTCGTAGTAGCTCCTGGGTATTTGATACCGGTGCAGTTGCTCACATTTGTAACTCAAAGCAGGAGCTGCGGAATAAGCGGAGACTGGCGAAGGACGAGGTGACGACGCGCGTCGGGAATGGTTCCAAGGTCGATGTGATCGCCGTCGGCACGCTACCTCTACATTTACCTACGGGATTAGTTTTAAACCTCAATAATTGTTATTTAGTGCCAGCTTTGAGCATGAACATTGTATCAGGATCTCGTTTAATTTGAGATGCCTACTCATTTAAATCCGAGAATAATGGTTGTTCTATTTATATGAGAGATATGTTTTATGGTCATGCTCCAATGGTGAATGGTTTATTCTTAATGAATATCGAGTGTAATGCTACACATATTCATAGTGTGAATACCAAAAGATGTAAAGTTGATAATGATAGTCCCACATATTTGTGGCACTGCCGCCTTGGTCACATAGGTGTCAAACGCATGAAGAAGCTCCATGCAGATGGACTTTTAGAGTCTCTTGATTACAAATCATTTGACACGTGCGAACCATGCCTCATGGGTAAAATGATCAAGACTCCGTTCTCAGGAACAATGGAGCGAGCAACCAACTTATTGGAAATCATACATACTGATGTGTGCGGTCCAATGAGTGTTGAGGCTTGCGGTGGCTATCGTTATGTTCTCACCCTCACTAATGACTTGAATAGATATGGGTATGTCTATTTAATGAAACACAAGTCTGATGCCTTTGAAAAGTTTAAGGAATTTCAGAGTGAGGCTGAGAATCAACGTGACAGGAAAATCAAGTTCTTGCGATCAGATCGTGGGGGAGAATACTTGAGTCACGAATTTGGCACATACTTAAGAAAATATGGAATAGTTTCACAACTCACGCCGCCTGGAACACCTCAGCGTAATGGTGTGTCCGAACGTCGTAATCGCACTCTATTAGATATGGTGCGATCTATGATGTCTCTTACCGATTTACCGCTATCATTTTAGGGCTATGCTTTAGAGACTGCCGCATTCACTTTAAATAGGGCTCCGTCAAAATCCGTTGAGACGACACCGTACGAATTGGTTTGGGAAGAAACCTAAGCTGTCGTTTCTAAAAGTTTGGGGATGCGATGCTTATGTCAAGAAACTTCAACCTGAAAAGCTCGAACCCAAGTCGGAAAAATGCGTCTTCATAGGATACCCTAAAGAAACTATTGGGTATACCTTCTACCTCAGATCCGAAAGCAAAATCTTTGTTGCCAAGAATGGATCCTTTCTAGAGAAAGAGTTTCTCTCGAAAGAAGTAAGTGGGAGGAAAGTAGAACTTGATGAAGTATTACCTCTGGTACCGGGAAATGGCGCAACTCAAGAAAATGTTCCTGAGGTGCCTACACCGACTAGAGAGGAAGTTAATGATGATGATCATGAAACTTCAGATCAAGTTGCTACTGAACTTCGTAGGTCCACAAGGACACGTTCCGCACCAGAGTGGTGCGGCAACCCTGTCTTGGAAATCATGTTGTTAGACAACGGTGAACCTTCGAACTATGAAGAAGCGATGGCGGGCCCGGATTCCGACAAATGGCTGGAAGCCATGAAATCCGAGATAGGATCCATGTATGAAAACGAAGTATGGACTTTGACTGACTTGCCCGATGATCGGCGAGCCATAGAAAATAAATGGATCTTTAAGAAGAAGACAAACGCGGATGGTAATGTGACCATCTATAAAGCTAGGCTTGTCGCTAAGGGTTATCGACAAGTTCAAGGGGTTGACTACGATGAGACTTTCTCACCCGTAGCGAAGCTGAAGTCCGTCCGAATCGTGTTAGCAATTGCCGCATTCTATGATTATGAGATATGGCAAATGGACGTCAAAATGGCATTCCTTAATGGTTTCCTTAAGGAAGAATTGTATATGATGCAGCCGGAAGGTTTTGTCGATCCTAAGAATGCTGATAAGGTGTGCAAGCTCCAACGCTCGATTTATGGGCTGGTGCAAGCATCTTGGAGTTGGAACATTCGCTTTGATGAGATGATCAAAGCATTTGGGTTTATGCAGACTTATGGAGAAGCCTGCGTTTACAAGAAAGTGAGTGGGAGCTCTGTAGCATTTCTCATATTATATGTAGATGACATACTTTTGATGGGAAATGATATAGAACTTTTGGACAGCATTAAGGCCTACTTGAATAAGAGTTTTTCAATGAAGGACCTTGGAGAAGCTGCTTATATATTAGGCATCAAGATCTATAGAGATAGATCAAGACGTGTCATAGGTTTTTCACAAAGCACATACCTTGATAAGATATTGAAGAAGTTCAATATGGATCAGTCTAAGAAGGGGTTCTTGCCTGTGTTGCAAGGTGTGAAATTGAGCTCAGCTCAATGTCCGACCACGGCAGAAGATATAGAAGAGATGAGTGTCATCCCCTATGCCTCAACTATAGGGTCTATTATGTATGCCATGTTGTGTACCAGACCTGATGTAAACCTTGCCATAAATTTGGTAGGAAGGTACCAAAGTAATCCCGGCAAGGAACACTGGACAACGGTCAAGAATATCCTGAAGTACCTGAAAAGGACTAAAGACATGTTTCACGTTTATGGAGGTGACGAAGAGCTCGTCGTAAAGGGTTACGTCGACGCTAGCTTCGACACAGATCTGGATTACTCTAAGTCACAAACCGGATACGTGTATATGTTCAATGTGTTGGGGAACATAGTAATTTCAAAAAATTTCCTACGCACACGCAAGATCATGGTGATGCATAGCAACGAGAGGAGAGAGTGTGATCTACGTACCCTTGTAGATCGACAACAGAAGCGTTTGGTTGATGCAGTCGTACGTCTCCACGGCCCGACCGATCAAGCACCGAAACTACGACACCTCCGAGTTCTAGCACACGTTCAGCTCGATGACGATCCCCGGACTCCGATCCAGCAAAGTGTCGGCGAAGAGTTCCGTCAGCACGACGGCGTGGTGACGATCTTGATGTACTACCGTCGCAGGGCTTCGCCTAAGCACCGCTACAATATTATCAAGGACTATGGTGGAAGGGGGCGCCGCACACGGCTAAGAATATGATCACGTGGATCAACTTGTGTGTCTCTGGGGTGCCCCTGTCTCCGTATATAAAGGTTCAAAGGGGGAGGCCGGCCGGCCATCATAGGGTGCGCCAGGAGGAGTCCTACTCCCTCCGGGAGTAGGACTTCTCCCCCAATCCTAGTTGGAATAGGATTCGCGAGGTGGAAAAGAGAGAGAGAAGGAGGGGGGCGCCGGCCCCCTCTCTCCTTGTCCTATTCGGACTAGGGGGGAGGGGCGCGCGGCCCAGCCCTGGCCGCTTCTCCTCTTCTTCCACTAAGGCCCATATAGCTCCCGGGGGGTTCCGGTAACCTCCCGGTACTCCGGTAAAATCCCGATTTCACCCGGAACACTTCCGATATCCAAACATAGGCTTCCAATATATCAATCTTTATGTCTCGACCATTTCGAGACTCCTCGTCATGTCCGTGATCTCATCCGGGACTCCGAATAACTTTCGGTACATCAAAATGTATAAACTCATAATATAACTTTCATCGAAACCTTAAGCGTGCGGACCCTACGGGTTCGAGAACAATGTAGACATGACCGAGATACGTCTCCGGTCAATAACCAATAGCGGTACCTGGATGCCCATATTGGCTCCTACATATTCTACGAAGATCTTTATCGGTCAGACCGCATAACAACATACGTTGTTCCCTTTGTCATCGGTATGTTACTTGCCCGAGATTCGATCGTCGGTATCCAATACCTAGTTCAATCTCGTTACCGGCAAGTCTCTTTACTCGTTCCGTAATACATCATCCCGCAACTAGCTCATTAGTTGCAATGCTTGCAAGGCTTAAGTGATGTGCATTACTGAGAGGGCCCTGAGATACCTCTCCGACGATCGGAGTGACAAATCCTAATCTCGAAATACGTCAACCCAACATGTACCTTTGGAGACACCTGTAGAGCACCTTTATAATCACCCAGTTACGTTGTGACGTTTGGTTGCACACAAAATGTTCCTCCGGTACACGGGAGTTACATAATCTCATAGTCATAGGAACATGTATAAGTCATGAAGAAAGCAATAGCAACATACTAGACGATCGGGTGCTAAGCTAATGGAATGGGTCATGTCAATCAGATCATTCAACTAATGATGTGATCCCTTTAATCAAATGACAACTCTTTGTCCATGGTTAGGAAACATAACCATCTTTAATTAACGAGCTAGTCAAGTAGAGGCATACTAGTGACACTCTGTTTGTCTATGTATTCACACATGTATTATGTTTCCGGTTAATACAATTCTAGCATGAATAATAAACTTTTATCATGATATAAGGAAATAAATAATAACTTTATTATTACCTCTAGGGCATATTTCCTTCAGTCTCCCACTTGCACTAGAGTCAATAATCTAGATTACACAGTAATAATTCTAACACCCATGGAGCTTTGGTGTTGATCATGTTTTGCCCGTGGAAGAGGCTTAGTCAATGGTTCTGCTACATTCAGCTCCGTATGTATCTTGCAAATCTCTATGTCTCCCACCTGGACTAGATCCCGGATGGAATTGAAGCGTCTTTTGAGGTGCTTGGTTCTTTTGTGAAACCCGGATTCCTTCGCCAAGGCAATTGCACCAATATTGTCACAAAAGATTTTCATTGGACCCGATGCACTAGGTATGACACCTAGATCGGATATGAACTCCTTCATCCAGACTCCTTCGTTTGCTGCTTCCGAAGCAACTATGTACTCCGCTTCACATGTAGATCCCGCCACGACGCTTTGTTTAGAACTGCACCAACTGACAGCTCCACCGTTTAATGTAAACACGTATCTGGTTTGCGATTTAGAATCATCCGGATCAGTGTCAAAGCTTGCATCAACGTAACCGTTTACGATGAGCTCTTTGTCACCTCCATATACAAGAAACATATCCTTAGTCCTTTTCAGGTACTTCAGGATGTTCTTGATCGCTGTCTAGTGATCCACTCCTGGATTACTTTGGTACCTCCCTGCTAAACTTATAGCAAGGCACACATCAGGTCTGGTACACAGCATTGCATACATGATAGAGCCTATGGCTGAAGCATAGGGAACATCTTTCATTTTCTCTCTATCTTCTGCAGTGGTCGGGCATTGAGTCTGACTCAACTTCACACCATGTAACACAGGCAAGAACCCTTTCTTTGCTTGATCCATTTTGAACTTTTTCAAAATCTTGTCAAGGTATGTGCTTTGTGAAAGTCCAATTAAGCGTCTTGATCTATCTCTATAGATCTTTATGCCTAATATGTAAGCAGCTTCACCGAGGTCTTTCATTGAAAAACTCTTATTCAAGTATCCTTTTATGCTATCCAGAAATTCTATATTATTTCCAATCAGTAATATGTCATCCACATATAATATCAGAAATGCTACAGAGCTCCCACTCACTTTCTTGTAAATACAGGCTTCTCCGAAAGTCTGTATAAAACCAAATGCTTTGATCACACTATCAAAGCGTTTATTCCAACTCCGAGAGGCTTGCACCAGTCCATAAATGGATCGCTGTAGCTTGCACACTTTATTAGCTCCCTTTGGATCGACAAAACCTTCTGGTTGCATCATATATAACTCTTCTTCTAGAAATCCATTCAGGAATGCAGTTTTGACATCCATCTGCCAAATTTCATAATCATAAAATGCGGCAATTGCTAACATGATTCGGACAGACTTAAGCATCGCTACGGGTGAGAAGGTCTCATCGTAGTGAACCCCTTGAACTTGCCGAAACCCTTTTGCGACAAGTCGAGCTTTGTAGACAGTAATATTACCGTCAGCGTCAGTCTTCTTCTTGAAGATCCATTTATTCTCAATTGCTTGCCGATCATCGGGCAAGTCAACCAAAGTCCATACTTTGTTCTCATACATGGATCCCATCTCAGATTTCATGGCTTCAAGCCATTTTGCGGAATCTGGGCTCACCATCGCTTCTTCATAGTTCGTTGGTTCATCATGATCTAGCAGCATGACTTCCAGAACAGGATTACCGTACCACTCTGACGCGGATCTCACTCTGATTGATCTACGAGATTCAGTCGTATCTTGTCCTAAAGTTTCATGATCATTATCATTAGCTTCCTCACTAATTGGTGTAGGTGTCGCAGAAACAGGTTTCTGTGATGTACTACTTTCCAATAAGGGAGCAGGTATAGTTACCTCGTCAAGTTTTACTTTCCTCCCACTCACATCTTTCGAGAGAAACTCCTTCTCCAGAAAGTTTCCGAAATTAGCAACAAAAGTCTTGCCTTCGGATCTGTGATAGAAGGTGTATCCAATAGTTTCCTTTGGATATCCTATGAAGACACATTTCTCCGATTTGGCTTGAAGCTTATCAGGTTGAAGCTTTTTCACATAAGCATTGCAGCCCCAAACTTTCAGAAACGACAACTTTGGTTTCTTGCCAAACCATAGTTCATAAGGCGCCGTCTCAACAGATTTTGATGGTGTCCTATTTAACGTGAATGCAGCCGTCTCTAAAGCATAACCCCAAAACGATAGTGGTAAATCAGTAAGAGACATCATAGATCGCACCATATCTAGTAAAGTACGATTACGACGTTCGGACACACCATTACGCTGTGGTGTTCCGGGTGGCGTGAGTTGCGAAACTATTCCGCATTGTTTCAAATGTACACCAAACTCGTAACTCAAATATTCTCCTCCACAATCAGATCGTAGAAACTTTATTTTCTTGTTACGATGGTTTTCAACTTCACTCTGAAATTCTTTGAACTTTTCAAATATTTCAGACTTATGTTTCATTAAGTAGATATACCCATATCTGCTTAAGTCATCTGTGAAGGTGAGAAAATAACGATATCCGCCACGAGCCTCAATATTCATCGGACCACATACATTTGTATGTATGATTTCCAACAAATCTATTGCTCTCTCCATAATACCGGAGAACGGTGTTTTAGTCATCTTGCCCATGAGGCACGGTTCGCAAGTACCAAGTGATTCATAATCAAGTGGTTCCAAAAGTCCATCAGTATGGAGTTTCTTCATGCGCTTTACACCGATATGACCTAAACGGCAGTGCCACAAATAAGTTGCACCATCATTATCAACTCTACATCTTTTGGCTTCAACATTATGAACATGTGTGTCACTACTATCGAGATTCAATAAGAATAGACCACTCTTCAAGGGTGCATGACCATAAAAGATATTACTCATATAAATAGAACAACCATTATTCTCTGATTTAAATAAATAACCGTCTCGCTTTAAACAAGATCCAGATATAATGTTCATGCTCAACGCTGGCACCAAATAACAATTATTTAGGTCTAATACTAATCCCGAAGGTAGATGTAGAGGTAGCGTGCCGACCGCGATCACATCGACTTTGGAACCGTTTCCCACGCGCATCGTCACCTCGTCCTTAGCAAATCTTCGCTTAATCCGTAGTCCATGTTTCGAGTTGCAAATATTAGCAACAGAACCAGTATCAAATACCCAGGTGCTACTGCGAGCATTAGTAAGGTACACATCAATAACATGTATATCACATATACCTTTGTTCACCTTGTCATCCTTCTTATCCGCCAAATACTTGGGGCAGTTCCGCTTCCAGTGACCAGTCTGCTTGCAGTAGAAGCACTCACTTTCAGGCTTAGGTCCAGACTTGGGTTTCTTCTCTTGAGCAGCAACTTGCTTGTTGTTCTTCTTGAAGTTCCCCTTCTTCTTCCCTTTACCCTTTTTCTTGAAACTAGTGATCTTGTTAACCATCAACACTTGATGCTCCTTTTTGATTTCTACCTCCGCAGCTTTCAGCATTGCGAAGAGCTCGGGAATAGTCTTATTCATCCCTTGCATATTATAGTTCATCACGAAGCTCTTGTAGCTTGGTGGCAGTGATTGGAGAATTCTGTCAATGACGCAATCATCTGGAAGATTAACTCCCATCTGAATCAAGTGATTATTATACCCAGACATTTTGAGTATTTGCTCACTGACAGAACTGTTCTCCTCCACCTTACAGCTATAGAACTTATTGGAGACTTCATATCTCTCAATCCAGGCATTTGCTTGAAATATTAAATTCAACTCCTGGAACATCTCATATGCTCCATGACGTTTAAAACGTCGTTGAAGTCCCGATTCTAAGCCGTAAAGCATGGCACACTGAACTATCGAGTAGTCATCAGCTTTGCTCTGCCAGACGTTCATAACATTTGGTGTTGCTCCAACAGCAGGCCTGGCACCCAGCGGTGCTTCCAGGACGTAATTCTTCTATGCGGCAATGAGGATAATCCTCAAGTTACGGACCCAGTCCGTGTAATCGCTACCATCATCTTTCAAATTTGCTTTCTCAAGGAACGCATTAAAATTCAACGGAACAACAGCACGGGCCATCTATCTACAATCAAACATACATAAGTAAGATACTATGAGGTACTAAGTTCATGATAAATTTAAGTTCAATTAATCAAATTACTTAAAGAACTCCCACTTAGATAGACATCCCTCTAATCCTCTAAGTGATCACGTGATCCAAATCAACTAAACCATGTCCGATCATCACGTGAGATGGAGTAGTTTCATTGGTGAATATCACTATGTTGATCATATCTACTATATGATTCACGCTCGACCTTTCGGTCTCCGTGTTCCGAGGCCATATCTGCATATGCTTGGCTTGTCAAGTATAACCTGAGTATTCCGCGTGGGCAACTGTTTTGCACCCGTTGTATTTAAACGTAGAGCCTATCACACCCGATCATCACGTGGTGTCTCAGCACGAAGAACTTTCACAACGGTGCATACTCAGGGAGAACACTTCTTGATAATTAGTAAGAGATCATCTTAAAATGCTACCGTCAATCAAAGCAAGATAAGATGCATAAAAGATAAACATCACATGCAGTCAATATAAGTGATATGATATGGCCATCATCATCTTGTGCTTGTGATCTCCATCTCCGAAGCACCGTCGTGATCACCATCATCACCGGCGCGACACCTTGATCTCCATCGTAGCATCGTTGTCGTCTCGCCAATCTTATGCTTCCACGACTATCGCTACCGCTTAGTGATAAAGTAAAGCATTACAGCGCGATTGCATTGCATACAATAAAGCGACAACCATATGGCTCCTGCCAGTTGCCGATAACTCGGTTACAAAACATGATCATCTCATACAATAAAATTTAGCATCATGTCTTGACCATATCACATCACAACATGCCCTGCAAAAACAAGTTAGACGTCCTCTACTTTGTTGTTGCAAGTTTTACGTGGCTGCTACGGGCTTAAGCAAGAACCAATCTTACCTACGCATCAAAACCACAACGATAGTTTATCAAGTTGGTGCTGTTTTAACCTTCGCAAGGACCGGGGATCATGGTGATGCATAGTAGTAATTTCAAAAAAATTCCTACGCACACGCAAGATCATGGTGATGCATAGCAACAAGAGGGGAGAGTGTGATCTACGTACCCTTGTAGATCGACAACGGAAGCGTTTGGTTGATGTAGTCGTACGTCTCCACGGCCCGACCGATCAAGCACCGAAACTACGGCACCTCCGAGTTCTAGCACACGTTCAGCTCGATGACGATCCCCGGACTCCGATCCAGCAAAGTGTCGGGGAAGAGTTCCGTCAGCACGACGGCGTGGTGACGATCTTGATGTACTACCGTCGCAGGGCTTCGCCTAAGCACCGCTACAATATTATCGAGGACTATGGTGGAAGGGGGCGCCGCACACGGCTAAGAATATGATCACATGGATCAACTTGTGTGTCTCTGGGGTGCCCCTGTCTCCGTATATAAAGGTTCAAAGGGGGAGGCCGGCCGGCCATCATAGGGCGCGCCAGGAGGAGTCCTACTCCCTCCGGGAGTAGGACTTCTCCCCCAATCCTAGTTGGAATAGGATTCGCGAGGTGGAAGAGAGAGAGAGAGAGAGAAGGAGGGGGGCGCCGACCCCCTCTCTCCTTGTCCTATTCGGACTAGGGGGGAGGGGCGCGCGGCCCAGCCCTGGCCGCCTCTCCTCTTCTTCCACTAAGGCCCACTAAGGCCCATATAGCTCCCGGGGGGTTCCGGTAACCTCCCGGTACTCCGGTAAAATCCCGATTTCACCCGGAACACTTCCGATATCCAAACATAGGCTTCCAATATATCAATCTTTATGTCTCGACCATTTCGAGACTCCTCGTCATGTCCGTGATCTCATCCGGGACTCCGAACAACCTTCGGTACATCAAAACGTATAAACTAATAATATAACTGTCATCGAAACCTTACGCGTGCGGACCCTACGGGTTCGAGAACAATGTAGACATGACCGAGATACGTCTCCGGTCAATAACCAATAGCGGGACCTAGATGCCCATATTGGCTCCTACATATTCTACAAAGATCTTTATCGGTCAGACTGCATAACAACATACGTTGTTCCCTTTGTCATCGGTATGTTACTTGCCCGAGATTCGATCGTCGGTATCCAATACCTAGTTCAATCTCGTTACCGGCAAGTCTCTTTACTCGTTCCGTAATACATCATCCCGCAACTAACTCATTAGTTGCAATGCTTGCAAGGCTTAAGTGATGTGCATTACCGAGAGGGCCCTGAGATACCTCTCCGACGATCGGAGTGACAAATCCTAATCTCGAAATACGTCAACCCAACATGTACCTTTGGAGACACCTGTAGAGCACCTTTATAATCACCCAGTTACGTTGTGACGTTTGGTTGCACACAAAGTGTTCCTCCGGTAGACGGGAGTTTCGGTCATCGGGAGAGTTTCGGGGGTCACCGGTATTGTACCGGGACCACCGGAAGGGTTCCGGGGGTCCACCGGGTGGGGCCACCCATCCCGGAGGGCCCCATGGGCTGATGTGGGGAGGGAAACCAGCCCATAGTGGGCTGGTGCGCCCCCTTGGCCCACCCCCTGCGCCTAGGGTTGGAAACCCTAGGGTGGGGGGGCGCCCCACTTGCCTTTGGGGGTACTCCACCCTCCTGGCCGCCGCCCCCCTTGGGAGATTCAATCTCCAAGGGCCGGCGCCCCCTAGGGGGCCTATATAAAGGGGGGGGGGGGAGGGATGGGCAACCGCACCCTGAAGCCTTGGCGCCTCCCTCTCCCCTGCTACACCTCTCCCTTTCGCAGAAGAACGGCGAAGCCCTGCTGCAGTGACTGCTGCATCCACCACCACGTCGTCGTGCTGCTGGATCTTCATCAACCTCTCCTTCCCCCTTGCTGGATCAAGAAGGAGGAGACGTCACGTTGACCGTACGTGTGTTGAACACGGAGGTGCCGTCCGTTCGGCGCTAGGATCTCCGGTGATTTGGATCACGTCGAGTACGACTCCCTCATCCTCGTTCTCTTGAACGCTTCCGCTCGTGATCTACAAAGGTACGTAGATGCATCCGATCACTCGTTGCTAGATGAACTGATAGATGGATCTTGGTGAAAACGTAGGAAATTTTTTTGTTTTCTGCAACGTTCCCCAACAGATTTTGCTTTCGTGAGAGGCATGGTTTTACTTTCGCGAGAGTCACGGTCGTGCCTCTCGAAAACGGAAAAAAACGCATTTTTTCACAAGAGTCACGGTTTGGTTTTCGCGAGAGGCACGGGTGTGTTTTCGCGAGTCACGGCCGTGCCTCCTCGGAGACGGAAAAAAACGTGTTTTCTCCTTCTTCTTTTTTCTTCCGCGAGAGGTACGGTTGTGATTTTGTGAGAGACGCGGACGTGCCTCTTTCGTCTTCCACTCAACATCATTCAAATACTCATCATATGAAGGGCTGACCACACCTGCCGTGTGGTGGCGTGCCTCTTTCGGAAAGGGAAAAAACCCCATGCCCCCAGTTCGGTTTTTTCGATCGGTTTTTTCGGCCCGTTTTTTTCGTGAAAAAAAGTTCGTCAAAACCTATCAATATGGGATCTAGTTTTAAAAATCTTGATGCGAGGAATCCAAGATTTAAGATTTGAACGCACGGTTTAAAAGATAAAACGTTTTGAATAAATGAATCCACGAAAAAAAAGATAACTCGCAGATTGTGACAAGTGACTTATTTTGTCTTTCTAGAGCATCTTGGTATATATGTCCTGTGGGGACGATGGATATGCCGTTCCGTTGCCCAAAAAAACGTTCTCACTCTCGCCGGGATTTTTGCGTGCACTGAGCAACGACACCTTTTTGGGGAGTGCCATCTTGATAACTGTTGTAAAAAAAGGCAGGCGCTTCAAAATCTAAGGATACAATCGAACGAGTATTGCTCGCTTGTTGCGAGCATGCTACACCATCAAAATGGTATATACCCAAAATGCTTTCAAGCCTCAACCACAAAGCCACTTGCGCAAGGCCGTGGAATCATTTTCATTTCATTTCTTTTCTTTTCTTTTGCGGGGAAATCATTTCCATTTCCGGGCCACCAAGAGAGACAACAAGCAAATACTCGTATCCATCAGTGCTGAACTTGGAGCTGCATGCTGCTCGTGCCTTCTCAACTCTCAAGCCTCAACCACAAGCCAGCTACGCAAGGCCGTGGAATCCTTGGCATTTCTGGGCCGCCAAGAGAGACAACAAGCAAACACTCGTATCCATCAGTGCTAAACTTGGAGCTGTATGGTGAGCTACTGAGCTTTAGGGCCTGTTTGGTTTGCAGCTTAAGCTTGCCATGCCTAACTTTAATCGTGTCACAATAGTTTAGGCATGTGTTTGGTTTATTGTTATACTTATGACTTGCCACATTTTTCTAGCCACTTGGTCCACATGTTATAGCCTTAACTTTTTACCAAATTTTACCACATCTGTGGTGGTCGTTTTGTGAGCCACACTTTGCCTAATAAGCTTAGGGTCTGCTTGGTTTCAATAAGTCGCCTGATTTATAAGTGACTTAAAACTAATGACTTATAAGTCACGCCTATTTGGTTGACACTTGACTTATAAGTCACCTGAGCACATCTTCCCATCTTGTTTTTTTATGTAAAGGTGATGGGACCCATGCAAAATGGGTGATTTATAAGTTTTAAGTTGAGATGAAACAACTTATAACTTATAAATTAGGATGACTTATAGATTGAGTCCGTTTAGCAAAATAAGTCATTTTTTGCACTTTTCAACTTATAAGTTGATGACTTATTTGCAACCGTCTTATTGTTCAAATGCTGGTAACCTCTAGGGACTACGGCTACAAGTAGAGGCAGTAGCAGTGTCCGGTGAGCTTTATTGCTTTGCCGAAGCCGGCCCACGCCCATTGACTGCTTCTGGCCAACTCCAGCAGGCAATAATTATCGGCCGCAATAATAAACCGCTTAAATCACACGGCGCCCGAGGCGTCACTCCCACGCTCGTCCCCGCCATCCCACTCGCATCGCGTCGCGTGCGTGTCCCCCCAGCATCCGCGATCCCGGTGCGCCTGCCCGAACACCCACCACCACGTCACCCCATCGAACTCCCCGTCCCCATCCACATCCAAACCGCCAGACACGCGTCGCCGCACAGGCGCGCGCACACCGCAGACTTCCATCGACCCGCGCAGAGGATCCCCGGGCCTCATCGGAACCTTCGCCGACATGTGGGGCGCCGTCACGGCGGGCCCACGCGTCATCGGGGGGTCGCGCTCCACTTGCTTCCCTCGCGGGGCAAGGAGCCGAGACGAGACGACGGGCCCCACGCGTCGGCGTGCCACGCGGTTCGCGAGAGCTCGCGCCATCGGCATCGCACCTGAGCCGGGGCGCACCCGCCCCGGCACCGCGGGCCCACGCGTCACCGAGACGCTGGCTACGTAGTAGATATCTTCCGAACCGTCGCGCCCCCACATGGCCAGAGTCGGTTTCGCCCAGAGGGGAGAGGGAGGGGAGGGGAGGCTCACGCCACAAGATACCGCGCCGCGCCGCGTGCGTCGTCGGATGGTTGCCTAGCTGCCCCGCCGCGCCGCGCCGCGATCCACCGCCGGCCGCCGGCGGAGCGCGCGCCTACTTCCGGTGCTATTTAAGGAGGAGGAGGCCGTTGGCGATTCGTGTCGCGTAGGAGGGGAGGGCGGGGGGGAGGCGACAGGGTAGGCGGCGTCTTTAGAGACTCTGGGGAGCTGCCATTAACGCTGGCCTGGCCACCTCCGCATGCGGACAAGCGCGGCCACGTCGTCGCCACGGGATGGCGGCTCCGGGGCTCTGACGCCCGCCCAGGTATTTTCAAGGGGACAGAGCTCTCCCTCTCCCCGATTCTGCTCGATTCGATGCCTCCACTCCGGGCCGCCTGCCCTCTGACTCTGATCTGCCTTCTGATGTGGGAATTCTGGCGCGCTCTCGCGTGCGCGCTGCAGGGCGACATGGGGAGCGGCGGCGCCAGGCGGCATTTCTTCCCGCTCACCAGCTTGCAAATCGGGTACGCCTCGTCTTTCATTCTCAGGGGATTGGATGTTTATTCGGGGGGATTGCTCGCGGAGCTTGTGATCTCGCGGTGGAAATTTCTTGCTCTCTTGTTGCTGGTTCGATGGACATGAGCATTCCGGTGGAATGGGGATTGATTTGAGCAAACTTCATCTGTTATTGTCCGTGTTCAGTAAAAAAAATGTAGTGGTCTTGTGCTGTACTGGAATAGATATGCTGTTTCTGTGGGTAAAGGGAAAAGTTCATTCAGTTACATTAGTGGGCACAGTTCACCTTTCGTTGCAACAGTTCCTAGCGGCAGGGAAGATGGCAAGAATCTCAAATTGGTAGTATTTGTTTGGCCTGCGGGGGCGAGAAAGTTCCAACATACAATTCTTAAGAAACAGACAAGAAATATCCCAAAGTAGGAGTTGGGTAGCTGAATTGTCTGATGTTGATGTTTCATTCGCTACTGTCCTTCAGTCTAGCGTTTACTTTCTTATTGGACAGGGTAGAAAAAGAAAACAGTGATGATGTAGTCATGTAGAAAGGACACCGGGGCTGGGTAGTTTTGCTATATAAAGCAGTTGATGGACAAAGTTGCGTAGCAAAGTGAAGGTGTTAATACGTAAGATTAATACTGCACTGGAGCTGTTCAATTGTTCACCGTTGATCACCTTTCACCCTGACTGCATTCAGGGATGGGGCACACACTTATAGCGAAGTCAATCCGCAATACCTTTGATCTCTGCAACATCATTTAGGATTTTCCTTTAGGCTTCTTACTTGCTTGCACCTCCCTTTAGATTGATGACTGTACCCCTCTTGCGACATATTCTTCCTAGTTTACACTTTTGGGCTAAACACATATCAGAGAGAAGACAGGTTAAAGGCCCTGTTTGTTTCAGCTTCAGTTGATCACCTGTGGATTCGCTTCACTGGCAAAGCTGAGCAGAATCAGCTTTGCCACTGAAGTACACCTGGACGTGCTTCAGGCAACTGCACGGAAAATGGCCCGAATCCAGATTAAGCTTCACTAGCAAAGCTGATTCCAAATAGCTGTTTGTTTCAGCTTCAGATTTTTCCTACGAGAATCTGCAGCCTAAAGCTGAAACAAACAGGGCCTAAATCTTGGCTCCTTTTTATTCATGTGATTCCTAAAACACATGAATAGGCAAAATGCAGGAATTGGATGCCATGGCATGCTGAAATCCATTAGGTTTTTGCTATTTTAAAATATGCATAGGTGTAGGGTGTTCATAGGTTATGCAACTTACAAGCTATTCTTTCTTCTACTTTTTCCACACAGTATCTGTTATCCTGACGATAATGCATTAGTAAATTTCCATTTCCATTTGCACTACTCTTCATTAGTCAGGCATGCTGGAACAACGGTTGCTTTTTTTCCATATGCAGGGATTTACAGTCATATCTTGCAGAGCTCACTATATTTTTGTGCCCCGATACCAAGAAGTTCCTTATATTCCTTGACAACCGTCCATGGTTGCTAGATCAGAATACAAAACCTGCTCACCTGTGGCAATTGATGGTTACCAAGGTCCACTTTACTCTCTTATGCACCAGTCCCTCTGTAATTGATATTATAACCATATATATACTCATAAACTCACATAATTGCCCCTGTGATAACTCTTGCTTACTGTTGCTATTTTGTGCTCCAGTCAAGATTTTCTCCTTTCGCGAACACTAGAACTAGGAGAAAGAGAGATGAAGGTGGACATAAGCTTGTATTTTCAGAATTCCCAACATCTGCTCCACGTGTGTGGAATCAATCATCCAGATGGTATACTCTGATTGATGATACCATGCGGAAAAAGAAGCTTCAAGTAAATAAATTGAAGGATTCTCGCCTGCTGAATAGGGAGCTGCATCGGACATTATATGGTTTTATTATTTTTGAGGTAGACTGGGCTGATGTGCGTGGCATTAATTATTTGAATGAGCTTCAGGTATTGCTGTTTAATTGATAGTTTACAATGAATATCATATTGACGGCTTTAAACGGATAGCCCATGCTTACTTCCCTTCACGCTGTTGTAGACTGATACATCAATGGTGGTCGAAGCTAAAATAATGAAGAGATGGGAATTCGATAGTGTCAATCAAGCTTCATCTTTAATCACTTCTTGGTTCTCAGGGAATTACTCAGAGTGTCAGCTCTTACAAGATTATTTAAATAGCATCTCTCCTAAAGGTAAAAGTCTGAAGTTCTGAGATTTGTTATTCTCGCTTGCTGGTACAATCTGCTTATATATGCTTGCTGTTACAGGTGATGTTTTTTATGATGCCCAAGATGACTTAACACCTGAATTATGGGACACTGAGAGTGTAAAGAGCAACGGTGATGATTCTGGAGATTGTGTTAGGGTGTCGTCAAGTTCCACAAGCTCGTCATACACCCCGCCACCTTGCTCTGGACCTTACAAGAGAAGAAGGATAACAAGATCTGATGCTGGAAGTGATATGTCTGAGGAACCATACTCAGAATTTGTGACCTCACCAAGATATTCATCATATTCATCTTCATCATGTTACAGTGATAATGACAGTGGCAAGCCATTGGTGGAGCCTAACACATACAAGGATGTGCTGATCTTGTTCCGATTCAACGATCATGATCTGCCATTCAGACTAAAGGAAGTTATACTGTCTGATGTGAGGCTCTTAACATTACTTGAGTATGGTCTTCCTTCATGGGTCATTTTTCTTCAGTCATATCCAGTGTTCTGCAAGATATATCGCCCATGGATGTGTCCTCTAGCCAGAGCACTATACGTCTTGATGTCATTGATTACTGTTCTTATAGGATTTTATGACCTCTACAAGAATGTACCAATGTTGAAGGCAACTGCCTCTAGATTATTTGGCCCTTTGTTTGATTGGATAGAGACATGGGAAATGATCTCAAGGCTTAAGTATCTTGGAACCATGCTTTTTCTGAACAATTTCCAACAGGCTTTTACATGGTCTCTTAAGATTGTACGTGCTACTAAGTCTGTTCTTAGTGTATTGACAAAGCCAATTATGGGGCCACTGTTGGAGGTTCTTGAATTTACCCTGCCACTATGGAACCTTTGTGCTGAAACAGTGGAATATCTCAGTTCAGCTGCAATGGTAGCGATGGAAACATCATTCAGTGCGGTTATCAGTACAGTGCAGATGATCATGTGGCCATTTTGGTTTATCTTCAGTACGATGTTTAATATAGGTATTGTTACTGTAATCTCCCAAATGATCTGTTTCTTTTTCCGTTTGTGTTTTTATTCTGATGACTTAATAATTTATTTACTGCAGCCAATTCAATCTTGTACCCTGTAATTTGGTTCGTCGGAGAGATACTAGCTGCACCTTTCCGACTTGTCGTTGCGCTAGCAAGTTTTGTAGCGGACTTCTTTGATGATATTGTTGATGTTTTAAGGCAGACCTGGTCAACATTAAGTTCGTTGTATCAAGTTGGTTCTGCATCCAGAGCACCTGCGCTTACATCTGAAACTTCCATTTGGGGATCACTCTGGAAAGATCTTTTGTACCAGGTAACATAAGTTTGTTTGCATGTCTAGCGATTGTTTTTCAAGTATATTATGCAACTTACATTGGCTCTTGCTGTAGATTTTCCGTGCAGTCCGGAGCATTTTGTACGGTTTTGTTGCCTTCTTTTCAACATGCAATAGGCATCGGCTCAGGTAATTTTCCCTTTTACTTGTATGCAGAGGGAGTATTTGCAAGTCTGACAAACAATAAGTCAAAAATCTGAATGATGATTGATGAGAACAGCCGTGCTTTTCTGAGTTCATACTTTTCCTTCAAACTGGCTTGTTTGGCGTGCCTGGACAATGGAGATTTTAAAATTGTGTAGTGTAGCTCACATTATGCCCCCATGAGTATTATGAACTAATTGTGACTACATGCTGCAGCATATACAACCACATAGAAGTTCTTCTCCGGCGCCTGTCCCGCGCCTTAAATGGCACGCGACATACCTCCTCTTGTGAAGGAGCTCAGAAGTATACTAGTCAAGATCATCCTGTAAGTACTAGCATTTTATACTTACGGTTGATGTTTGTGTTCATTCAATGGTGTTTCTGAACTTCAGAAATGAAATACCCCCTCCATATCAAAATATTAGATGTTTTTGACAATCAAAAAACATCTTGTATTTTGATATGGAGGGAGTACCTCTCTAGAGAAAGAACAACCCTGGGAACTTGTTCCAAAAAAAAAACCCTGAGAACTGACATTATTCATTTTGTTGTTATACTCCTGGACATTTGAATGCATAGTTCATTCCAAAACAGCCAATCTACCATAGACCTATCTTGTACTGTTTTCTATGTAGTGTTTCCCCCACATACAAAGGCGCCAAACTGTCTTGTACTTATATATATTTACATCGTAGCTATGCAAGCAGGTTGACTGTTTTAACTGTATTGCGGTGTTTCAGTAAAAAAAACATTTTTGGAAGAACCAATAGTGTAGTTGCTCTATTTTCACTATATATGTACAGATGTACTGTGACTTGGATCACTAAGTTCTTGTTTATTTGGCATCTGCATTCCTCGTTAAAATTGACGAGGAAACATGTACTGAATTTGGTACTACTTTCTGAATTTGCTGTCCCATGTTTGTTTGCGCAGCAAAGGAAAACCAAGACGAGATGATTGTGGAGTTACCGGATTGACATACCAAGTAATTAGCTAATTCAGAGAAACTTTGAAAGGTTGAGACGAGATAACAGTGGACCTCCACAAGGAATCATGTGTACAGGTCTCATACAGCTTCTAATGTTTCATCAAGGAACCCTAATCGTAATCAGTGTATCCCCTCTGTACAGATAGAGGCAGAGGGCAACAGCCAGCGAAGCAAAAGCGGTACAACTGTAAATGTACATTAGTCGGAATCTGTTGTTTGTTTGTCCATTGTAGTGTAATGTCATGTAATATATATTAGTAGGTTGTACAGTTGAGTAGGTTTGTGCATATGCTTCGGCTACTGAACAAGAATTTTGTAAGTACATGAGAGAGTTCGTTACCTTTGTTCAGTGTTAGTGTTATTTAAAGTTTTCCCGTCTCAGGGCCCGATTCTTTGGAACTCCTTTTGCACATCAACATTACTGCAACACATGCTTTTGTTCCTCTTCTGGCTTCCGCATTCCAAAGAATCTCGCAGAGCAGGATGTTTCCAACTGGGGGGAAAATGATTAGCTTGGTGATCAACTTTTGAATTCCCTCTCATTGCAGATCCCATCTATTCTTTCCTCTCCGGTGTCAGGTACTCCTGCTGCGCAGTCTGCACATGGAGCTACGGTGGCGTTGCATCACGATCACAGGCGGATGAGCATATGCATGTGGGGTTGGTAGATTAGTTACACGGATCCACGCGTGCAACAGTGCAAGGTCTAGGCATCATGGTTCCCAGTGAGAGCAAACAGACATCGCCACCTCCGAGACGACGATCATCGACAGGGAGGTTCACTGAACCCATAGGAAGCCGACGGATACGCCGTGTGAAAATCTTGCCCTGCCAATTATTCCGGCGCAGGTATGTATACACGAGTCAGCAGATGTGACAAGTCCTCGTCTGAATCTGTTTGCTCGATGGCGCGCCGTGATCCAAGGCCTGCTGAATATGCCCAAAGGTCCAAGTGGGCCTTCTCATGAGTGAGTGAGTGAACCTCCTTTTTCTTTGTCGAAGCACCACGAGCGAGCTAGAGCTCACTGGCACGGTGGCGCCACTGTACGAGTAAGTGTGGACTTAACTGAATAAAGGTCGGGCTCACATGATCACGCGCTCCCGTGTCTTGGATCTTCGCTGTTGTCGTCGCACTAGCAGCGCTGCGAGTACTCACGTAGTCCAAGCACAAATCGCCGATCACCAACCCCGGGTGGTCCAAGCAGGGGTGATGTCTTCCTGACGCTCATCTCATCGGTTGGCCCTCCCCCCTGTAAAAAATCATGCATGCAGACGAGACACGAGAGAGTGAACCCCTCTTCAGTCGCCTCACACCGACAGAAATGCCTCTGGAGGAGGACCAACCTGGCCGGCCTCGAGTCCTCCGGATCCACATGTGACATGTGGAGCGACGGTGATGTGTCGCGATGAAGTGCATGCGACTGACATGCATGCGCAGGCAGGAGTAGTAGAACTGAGACTTGTTTTTTGGCAGGTCGTACGTAGAACTGAACCGATTAGCCGTCGTCTAGACGCCACCAGATCCACGCCGTACACGTACATTACCAGCCCCGCGACATATTATTACGGGGGGTCGGGGAAGAAGCTACATTGACACCCTGGCTCGCCGCTCGCCTCGCCACATGGCTGAATGAATGAAGCTGCCAGAGATCACGCAGCAGTAAACAGCACTACGCAGATCCAAACCGGCGGCATCTCACCGTCACCGGCAAAGGACGAACGTGGCCGTACGAAGTACGAACGGTGCGCTCGCCGGAGTCCAGAGTTGTCTGTAGTTGCGGCCACTTGGCCACCGGCGGCGTGGCTAGTAGTGCCCGGTGAGCTGCAAACGGACGACGATCCTCGTTGTCCCTGCTCTCCGCCCCACTATCCTCTCCGGCTCTCCGCCGGCATTTCCTGGACCGGTGAATCGCACTCGCCTGTCCCCTCACCACGCTGGTGCCAGCCATGGCTACACTTCCCACACTACTGTGGTACGTCTGGGCTCTACTGGTACTGTGGTACACAGCAGTACGTACCTATACAGCAGTAGTAATATTCCTCTGTTCGAAAATATTTGTCATCAAAATGAATAAAAAATAATGTATTTTGATGTATTTTAATTCTAAATATATGTTTTTTTTTTCATTTTGATGACAAGTATTTTCGGACGAAGAGAGTACTTAAAGCGCGTTCGCACTTTTATTTGTGTCCTGTTTGCGATGCCATGAGAGGATAGTTGTCTGGATTGTTCGCTTTCCTGAATCATGATACGCCTTGGCATGTTGCCTGCGGGCTGGCTACGGCTGATGTGTAGCGCATGCAGGAACAATACAACCAGAACCATCCATGGCCGGATGTAGACACATCTACATCTGCGGCAATCAAGCAGCCGATGATGATCTCCGGTGACCACACGCCGCGCTCTGATGATAGTCCACGAGGACTTGCTCACCACCCCACCTGCGACCCATTTGTGGCCAGCTGGTTCACTCCGTCTGGCACTGCAGGACTGCACTGGACCAGAGAACAGCTGCTCCGAGCCGTGACAGTCCCGTAATTTGTTCCCAGGCAACGCGCCGTTCTCCACCGAGCTGCATCAGTGCGTGCGTGCATGCACAGTTCACATATCCGGCAACATGAGTACGTTGTACACTAGCTGTATGTACCCTCACCAACCCCGACCTACGCCGGCGGGCCGTCCGTCGCTATGATGGGCCGCTCTAGACCGATCGACCCATCGTGGCCTCACCTAAAAGGCGTCCTCGCTTTACCTGCAACGAGCGCACACCCCGCGCCCGCGCCCATGTATCCCTGTCCTCGCCGCCCACTCCTGAGTTGTAAAAACTGTACTCCTGCCGCCAATAAGTAACCGGAGCTCAACACACGGAAAAGCTCCTCTTTTTGCCCATCATTTCCCCTTTTTGATTGGCTATTATCTGGAGATAGTTAATCGGCTGCCTGCCCATGCATGCATCAATGGATCCCGTCCACGGCGGTTTACGTGCGTGCGTGCTGCGAGCCAACGGCACCAGACCGGGCTCGCTGGATCACTGCGGCGCCCGTGCAAGTGCATGCACTGCTCCATCTTCAAGCGCAACGGGAAGCCACAGCCCACAGGAGGGTTGTGGTACGTGCTACTGGTCACCCCAACCAAAAGATCGATTTGTACTGCGTGCCTGACAGCCCCGTGCGCATTCATGTGTTGCTTTGCTTGCCGCTTGGCCATGGCAGCTACGAAATTCACAGGAGGCCGCAGAAGGCCGTCGGTGTCATGAGACGGGCAGCCGCCGCGCGTATGGCTGGACTCGACTGATCGGTAAATGAAAAATAACCACGTCGGTCCATTGCAAATCCATCGCTGCCAGCTACGCTCTGCGGCAGGTAAACACGCTCCAAACTACAAGTCCCACGTGTACGTGTACGTGTGACACCACAAGATTAACTGTATCTTGTTGCTGCTGACAGCAGTACACGGCACTTTCTCAAAAAAGCCAAGGAGAGCGGGGCAGAGCAAGCGAACATAGAGCCGTTGAGGCGAGCAATTAATCCGCACTAACCACACGCCATCAACGCCCATCCATCCATAAAACCCACTAACCACACCACGGGCCCAGCGCTCAGGCACCAACGGTCGCGAGGGCGGGCCCACGCACCCAGCCCTTTTTCCACCGTCGACCCCCCGCCCGCGCCAGCACACCCGCCACTCCCGGCCGCAGCCAATCGCGGCAAGCCACGTGACCCCACGGACCGGTTTCACCGCGTCGTGCGTCACCGCCGTCCCCGCATACCCGCCACCTCCCACCCAGCCCGCGGGGCCCGCCTTTCCCCCCGCCTTAAATCCCACTCCCCGCCCTTTCCCTCGCTCCCCACACTCTCCGCCACCTCTTCGCCCCCGCCGTGACACGCTCTGCTTTCTCGCCGCAGCAGAGCATGGCTCCCCGCCTCCTCGCCGCGGCATTGTGCCTGCTCCTCCTCGCCGCCGCAGGTAACCGCCGCCGCGCCGACGACGGCGAGGCCGGCTGGTGCTTTCGTCGACAATGCCGGCGTGGTTTGCTTTGCTTACTGACGGTGAATGCATGTGTTTGGTTGCAGACGCGGGGACCGTGGGCGTGAACTGGGGGCGGGTGGCGAACGACCTGCCCAGCCCGGCGGCGGTGGTGCAGCTGCTCAAGCAGCACGGCATCGCGCAGGTCAAGCTCTACGACACCGAGCCCGCCGTGCTGCGCGCGCTCGCCGGCAGCGGCATCAAGGTGGTCGTCGCGCTGCCCAACGAGCAGCTCGCGGCCGCCGCCAGGCGCCCCTCGTACGCGCTCGCCTGGGTGCGCCGCAACGTCGCCGCCTACTACCCGGCCACGCAGATCCAGGGCATCGCCGTCGGCAACGAGGTGTTCGCCACGGCCGCCAACGTCACGGCGCAGCTCGTGCCGGCCATGATCAACGTGCACACCGCGCTGGCCAGGCTCAACATGGACAAGGCCGTCAAGGTGTCGTCCCCCGTCGCGCTCTCCGCGCTCGCCAACTCGTACCCGCCCTCTGCCGGCGTGTTCAAGGAGGAGCTCGCGCAGTCGGTGATGAAGCCCATGCTCGACTTCCTGGCGCGGACCGGCTCCGACCTCATGGTCAACTGCTACCCGTTCTTCGCCTACGCGGACAATGCTGGCGTCATCTCGCTCGACTACGCGCTCTTCCGCCCCAACGCCGGCGAGCTCGACTCCGGGAGCGGCCTCAAGTACTACAGCCTCCTGGACGCGCAGCTGGACGCCGTGTTCGCGGCCGTGGGCAGGCTGGGCAGCTACAACGGCGTGCACGTGGTGGTGTCGGAGACGGGGTGGCCGTCCAAGGGCGACGCCAAGGAGGTCGGCGCCGGCGCGGCCAACGCCGCGGCGTACAACGGCAACCTGGTCCGGCGCGTGCTGTCCAGGAACGCCGGCACCCCGCGCCGCCCCGACGCGGACGTGGACGTGTACCTCTTCGCGCTCTTCAACGAGAACCAGAAGCCCGGGCCGACCTCGGAGCGCAACTACGGCGTGTTCTACCCGAACCAGCAGAAGGTGTACGACGTGGAGTTCGTCCTCGGCGCCGGCGGCGGCTCCGTGGGCAGCGGCGGCGGCAAGGGCGGCGGCGGCGGCCTCGGGTGGCAGGACAACGGCAGCGGCAATGCGGCGCCGGTGAGCGGGGCCGGAGGGGGAGTGGTGAGGGCGGCGGCGACGCCGGGGTCGGCGTGGTGCGTGGCGAACGCGATGGCGGGCGAGGCGCGGCTGCAGGCGGCGCTGGACTACGCGTGCGGGCCGGGCGGCGCGGACTGCAAGGGCATCCAGCCCGGCGCGGCGTGCTTCGAGCCCAACACCATGGTCGCCCACGCGTCCTACGCCTTCAACGACTACTACCAGCGCAAGGGCCGCTCCATCGGCACCTGCGACTTCGCCGGCGCCGCCTACGTCGTCAGCCAAGCACCAAGTGAGTCCCCGTTCCCGCTCAATCCGCTCGTTTCTTGCCTGCAAAATCACTCATCGTAGTACCGCTCGTGCAAATGTACATCCATTACTTGCATTAGAAACCAAAATGTAGGTGCTAGGTACACGAGTACTCCTAAGTCCTAACCCGACCAAAATGTAGGCGCTAGGTAATCTTAATCGGAGCGAAACGTACACGATCACTCCTAGGTTCCATTAGTAACAAAATACTGATGCAGAGAAGGGGTTATCACCATTTTCAGAAAAATGTAACAATTCACTTTCTTTAGGAAGAAAAGTTGCTAGACCGGCACGGTGGTGGGAACCACGGCATCGGTGAGAGTTTGTGTGGGAACCACGGCACCTAAAGCGAGAAACATCCCCGTACCATAGGTGGCAATTTACAGAGAGATGGGGGGTAGGCCGGCACGGCTCAAATCATATCAAGCGAAAGTTGCTTTGCGTTGTACGGGAATGATTCCCGTCCTTTTGTTTTGGCCCACACATGCACGCAGCCTTAATCACGACAAGGGAAGCTGCAGCTGCGCCTTAACGCTGCTGTGATTTGCGACTCAAATCTGCACTGCGATGTGCATGCACACCAGTATCCATTCAAGCCCGCATTGGATTCGAGCTGCCGTTGGTCCGTCCGGCTGCCGTGCAGTTGCCAGTCAGGGTCTCAGAGTTTACGACCGTGGGTCAGGTCCTGCCAGCCCAGGCGTGGTGGCTCGCGGCTCGACGTGATACGACGCGTCCTGTGCTCTTTACTCCCGCCGTCGGAATGCGTGCCATGTCTGGACGGCCGGACGTCGGCATGCGGCGCACCACGACGAGTATGGCCGCCGCTTCCGGCTCCGGCTGCTCTGCTTCGTGTACCCCGCGCGCGCATTGTTTACTCCTCTTTGCTCCTGGTACAAGAATTTGGTCTCTATGTTCACATCGGACATCGGGGGAGGCACTAGCATTTGTATACTCCATTGTTTTTGAGCTGTGGATCTTCTTGCTTACTCGGTGCCCGTGTTTATTCCATTGTTTTGCAGAGATGGGCAAGTGCGAGCTCCCCTCCACGGTCTGAGACAAGGCAACAGTGGCCAAAGGGGGAGAGGAGGTGGAAATATCTATGCACCCAAGGTCGGCCAAAGCGCAGGGAAAGAGGGGAGGAATGCTGGACATCTCTGCTCCTTTTTCTTTGGTCTTTGCCCGCTGCTTTGACTGCTGCACCGTACGTACAACATTGGTGTAGTGCTGTAGCCGGCCAGCTGTGCGCCTTTCTGCAGCCTTGGCTCATGGGGGATATCTTTGTTTAACCGCTAGTAGTCTCTGTAACTATGCTTTTACTGTAAGCTTGGATTACTACTTACTACTAGTAGTATAGATTAATTTTAAGTACTATAATAGTAGCCTTTTGTGCCCCACTTTGTCGTGTGTTGTCGCGGCTCGCTCTCGCGTGCTCGATCGTTTTGGGTTGACTCGTGTGCTTGATCATTGCCTCGAAGTCTGTCCACCGGAAATGGTGCTTGGCTTGGAAGCCAGTTCGGCTGGTAATCGAGTGTCAACTCATGATGGTGGCAGGCAGGGCAGCTGCTCCCCACGATCAATGTCCGGAGGGCTGCTTGTTGCGTTGGTGGCCTGGTCAGGAAATTTTTCTTTTTTGCCAAGCCTGAAAAGAGCGAAATCTGGTGCCGAGGTTGCTAAAATTGCCCAACCGGACGCAGGAATTCCCTCCCAGGTTGCTTTAGAAAGGATGCAGGCCACAAATGCAACATTGCTTGGACAAATGCTCCCTTGGATCTGGTTCATGGTTGAAATCTCGAGTCTTGGGCTAGAGCGAAAGCGCCTGCTACACTTTGTTTAATCACTGGTGCTTGATCTGATCTTTGGTGCGCTCGGCTACCTCGCACCTCCACTTAAAGTTTCTCACATCACGATCTGTGGGTTGGTTCGCCCTCCATCACGGCACACGTTCTGTACTGTGCAACCACGGGTAGCGCTCCACCCTCCGTGGCACGTGGGGTGGTGGTGGTGGGCTGGTGGGCGTCGTCGTGGGTGGGTGGTCACCTCCGGGCTGGCTGGCTCCGGCTGAGCTCCGCCGGAGCCCGGCCGCCTCCTCCGCGTGCGCGCGCATGTGAGGGGAGCAAGCTGCCAACCGGAGTTGGACGGAGGGCTGGGCCTGGACCACTGCCGGAGCGTGGAAAGAAGACGGAATATCGCCGGTGGCTTCTCGCCGATCGAGGTGATCTTTGCGCGGTGAAAATCCGTGCCCGGCTCCAGGACCATGCACGACGCACATGCCGGTTTTGGCTGCACAGGCACAGCTACGTGCATACACTTTTTTTTTGAGGATCGTATACAGCTTCCTTTTTCCAGGACGCGTCCCTTTCTTTTCCGGTTCAAACTTTGACTCGAGGAGGCGAGGTCCGTCCCTATGCACGTCCCTATGCTTGTTTTTCTGCCTGTGCATGCGCTCTAGGGCTATATGTCGCCCCTGTCGAGTCGTAACACGAATCGAACGTGTGCGCGACTAGTGGGCCGGCTCACTGCCCTGTTTGTTCGCTGCGCGCTGAAAGGTTCGCCCATGCTCCGTTTTTCTTTGTTTTTCCTGTTTTCTTTTTGTTTTTTCACCCTTTTCCTTCGGGTTTTCTTTCCCCCTTCTTCGTTTTACTTTGGTTTACTTTGTTTCCTTGCGGGTTTCCCTTTTTATTTCTCTCTTTGTTATACTTTCGTTTTCTTTCCTTTTTGCCTCTTTGTCGTTCTTATCTATTTTTAACACATGTCAAGTTTTTTCTCGGTACACAATTTATATTTTTAGAGCAGATGTGGCACATTTTTCTGATACACGCGGGACACTTTTCAAACGCATGATGTACATTTTTTAATACATGTTCGAAGACTTTTCCAATACACGATAATGTTTTCAAAATACACGTTGTGCAACAATTTATTTTCTTAAACAAACGCCAGCATTTTCTTACATTGTACAACCATTTTTGGAAATTTCATGGACATTTTTGGAAACGCATGATTATTTCCTTAAAACGAAATGTACAATTTTTTGTTGAAAACCAGTTGTTTTAAACCTTCCTGAGAATTTCTACAATGCATATAAGATTTTACAAAATGTCACAATTTTTTTTAAAATGCAGAAATATTTTCATAAAATGTCACGCACAGTTTTTCAATGGTAAGAAACAATGTTTACATTATCCAAACGTTTCTTACATTGTATTCACATTGTCAAGAAATTTAGCATAAATATTTTTTTGAAACGCGGGAATATTTTTCATTGTGATGGACATATTTTCCAAAAGTTGTCACCATTTTTTCAAAACTGTGCTAACAATTTTTTTACAGTATTTAAACATTTCTTTCATAAGTTATCAATATTCAATTAAAACTTTGCTAACATGTTTGTTATACTAGCCAGAGAGTCTGAGCGTTGCAACGAGAAGAAACAATAAGACACGCCCCTAACCAATAATCATGACTCAACACCCCAATAGATCCATGTCCTTTATTCAAACATTTTTTAATACATTTTTTGCACTATTTAAACATTTCTTTCATAAGTTATCAACATTCAACTAAAACTATGCAAACATTTTCGTTATACTAGCCAAAGAGTCTATACGTTGCAACGAGAAGAAACAATAAGACATGCCCCTAACCAATAATCATGACACAAAGACCCCAATAGATCCATGTCCTTTATTTGAACATGGCATCCCCATCTATGCTGCCTCTCTCTCTCTCTCTCTCTCTCTCTCTCTCTCTCTCTCTCTCTCTCTCTCTCTCTCTCTCCTCCCTCTCTCTCTCTCTCTCCATAAGATGAACATCAATTTTCTTTTTTCGATGCGATGTTTTGCCGAGGCATGTATCTGTGGTTATTAGTGGTTTATTTTGTCTTCAATCCGATTTTGATGAAGTGTTCATTTGCAACACAGATTGGCCTCGGTACGGAAAAAAAGACAGACTATGCGCTGTTGATTAAAATTATACCATAAATAGAATTTTAAAATGTTAAAGAGGTAAAATAACATCTTATTCAGATTGTATACATCGCTATTGATTAAAATTACACCATAGATAGAATTTAAAAAATATTAAATAGGTAAAATAACATCATATTCACATTCTACATATTTTCTAATCAAATTTTCATATATAAAATTTAAAATTTGAGTTCTGGTTTAAAAGATATGATTGAACATTTGTTGCTTATAGTTGAACATCGGATTAATTAACAGAAATAGTAGGTTTTTTTTCTGAAAAGTGTGAAAATGATTTGTTTATTTATTTAAGTTCGGACTATGGGTTTATTTCATGAAAATAGAAGGGGGTTTCTGAAAGAATACAAAAAACGGTTCGTTTTGGTCACTTAAGTCCGGACTGCGGGTTGATTTCAAAAAAGCACTCTCAGCTTTATTATTAGATAGAGATACCATGTTAACATTTTGTCAAATGCATGGTTTTAAATTTCTTAAGTATATTTAAGTATTTGAAATATATATATTGAAAATATAATAAAAGAAGAAAGAAACAATGTCACCAGCATGGCAAGCAATGTCTTGCTGGGCAGGACCGCCACCGAAGCCTTGTGTAGAAGGCAGATGTGCGCCTTTGCACGAAGCGGCATGGGCGCGCCCGTGTCTTGCTTGGAGCGAGACCTATGGTATCTTCACCTGAGGGAGTGCCCGTCTGGAACCGCTTACCATGCGCCTATGTCTATGTCTTTTTTCGTTTTTTTGCTTAATTTATTATTTTTGTGTACACGCGCTCACACGCGCACACACACACACAAACACACATGTACTCTCTCCGGTCCTTTTTACTCTGCATATTAGATTTGTCCGAAGTTAATCTCATCCAACTTTGACCAAGTTTATATAAAAAATTATAGACATTCACATAACAACACCAATATCGTTAGATTCATCTTGGAATATATTTTTCATATAATATTTATTAAATATTATATAATGCTAATAATTTCTAATATAAATTTGGTCAAACTTAGCAAAGTTTGACTTTCGGCAAATGCAATGTGCAGAGTAAAAATGACCGGAGGGAGTACACACACACACACATTATGGAAAATGTATTCTCATGCATACGAAAAATGCAAAAAAGGAAATAATGTATATGAAAAAGGTTGATCAAGTATACGAAAAATGTATAAAAAATATATAATGTGTATGAATTTTTTTGATAATATATCTTTTTAATCAAGCATTTAAAAACATGGTAATATTTTTTTTGTATATTTGAAATGTGTATAAAAAATGTTCCTGGGGTATACCAAAACGTAGAACATGTATTAAAATATTTAGAATAAAATAATAAAATAAAAAATGAAAATCGTGTATCAAAGAAATGTTAACCATTTTTTTAAAAGTAACCATGTATTAAAAATGCTCCTGATAGGTATCGAAAATGTACAATGTGTATTAACAAAGTAGTCCTCACAAAGATATATGAAAAAATGTGAATTGCCAATTTAAAAATTATTGAATGTTTAAAAAAAAGTTCTTATACAATAGAAAAATGTAGAACAACTCTTAATTTTTTTAACACTAAAACATTATTTTCTAAAATGTCGATTGCATATAAAAATGTTAATTGTGGATTTCATAAATGATAACATTTATTAAAAATGTTCATGGTATACACCAAAATTTTATAATGTGTAAGAATGACATAGTCATCAAACATATATTTTTTAATAATTAATCATGTATTTGAAAAAAATCAACATGTATAAAAATGTTATTGATGTGTATTAAAGAAAAAAAAATAGAAAAATAGAAAAGTGGTAAAAATCAAAGAAACGGAAGGAAGAATAATAGGGACACCTCAGAAACGAAGGCAAACGAGAAAACCCGGGAAAAAAACCCCATGAAAATACATGAGTGCAGGCGACCGATCGATCCCGAGCGAGCGAAGGCGGAGAAAAAATGGGCCGACCCAATACCTACGCGAGAGAGCAAACCCTTCATGCGAGAGAAGATACCGTCTCGCTATAAGTGAGACATAGCTCTCGCCCATGGGCAAAGCTGCACCCAGTTCAAACTTTTGCTCGAGGTCTTGTTATCTGAACTATGGTTATGCTATTCACCTACCGTTTTAGACATCTCATAATGTGTACTATTATGCATACGCTACTAATGTATGGTATTGACGAAGCTTCGGAACATTGATTGAGGGGCAAAATTCAAAAACTGATTTTGAAGGAGGAGGGAAGGGCACGTTTTTCTATAATATGTGCTCTATCTTAAAAAGAATCTTCATGAATGTGCGACACCCCAGGAGGGGGTGCAAGCCCCCTGGCTACATTACTGCATTAAGCTTTGCCATTGTAAGTTGATATCTTAGATGGCCTTGTTTATTACTTGTAGGATGGCAAGCCAAAGTTGCTAGGATACTACATCAAACTGACCCTTGTACCATTTAAGTCACGTTTTAAGTCCGACATTGGATCTGATTTCTACCTATTGTTTGTCTGCCATTGTAGGTTGGTATATAATCGTGACACATGCATACAAATGCTATGTCTATGCTCTCTCTACAAAAAACCTTCATAAATGTGCAAAACTTGGGGGCAAGGAGCCCCCGATTTATACCAAACTCCACCATTGCAGATGACCTAATTTATTATTTGTATGATTCTCTTAGATTCTCATTTATTTTGGTACGATAGCATATACCAGTATCCTCGCTCTCAAAATATAAGGCACGCTTGATTCTGCACATTCTTTGATGCCCGCTTTTGACCACTAATATGTACCAAATTATCTTTGAAGGAACATTTATTTCATATATTTTTATATTAATTTTGTAGACACATTATAAAAGGGATATCATAGTCATTGAAGACCACAAAAAGTCAAACGTGACTTTCATTTTGGGAAGGAGGGATTACGAACTATAAACACTTTCTTTGGAACACATGAATAGTTTTTCAAAACATGAACATCTATGTATTATTTATGAACTGTTTTCCACATATAAAATTATTGAGAACATGTAAAGATTTTCTTTCCCATTACCAAGCATTTAATTTTGATATATATGAACTGTATTCCTTGCATCGCACGGATATTTCTTTCCAGCTACACAATTTTTTAAATAGATAGGCATTTTTGCAATGCACGAATATTTCTTTTCATGTGCAAGAATATTTTTGGAAAAACACACGAGCATTTTTCCCAAGTAATTGAATGTTTATTTTTTATATGTGAACTTTTGTTTTTGCAGCACGCGTGCATTTTTTCTTAATTTCTACTAAATATTTGTTATTGTGAGATTTGTATAGAGGTAAATACACTAGTGATGGTTGAACTTGCCACGATTGTTCAGTTTAGTGCCTAAGCTTGAAAAAATACGCTCAACTGGTTCTATAACTTGGCATGAATGTGCTAATTTCATCCATATACGTAAAGTGCGTCGACATTGCACTGTATATAGCTGACATGGCATATGGGGCCCACATGAAACAAGATTGTTATAGGATTACTAGAATAGTACTCCCTCCGTTCCTAAATAGATGTCTTCTAAAATATTGCAATATGAATTACATACGGATGTACATAAACATATTTTAGAGTATAGATTCACTCATTTTGCTCCGTATGTAGTTTATATTGAAATCACCAAAAAGGTACATAAACATATTTTGGAGTATAAATTCACTCATTTTGCTCTGTATGTGGTTCATATTGAAATCACTAAAAAGATTTATATTTGGAAACGAAGGGTGTATATGTCTATGACTAATGGATCCCGCCTGTCACCACGGGAGGGAAGTTATATAGCTGATGTGGCATGGCCCCCACACGAAACATGATTGTTTTAGGATCACTAGAATAGTATATGTCTATGACTAATGGGCCCTGCCTGTCAGCACAGAGTGTATATTAGCGAAAAAACAGAGTTCAACCGGCAAGCGGAAGTGACAACAGCAGAGGATGCTCGCCACCACACCAACTATCTAGGGCCTCTTTGATTCGCAGGATTTTGAAAATGTAGGAATAGGAAAAGTATAGGGTTAGAGTGGCATGTCCACTTGAATCCTATAGGAGTAGCAATGGGTGTTTGATGGCACAGGAAAAACAAAGAAATTGCAAAAAGAGGTTGGAGTGAATGTTAGATTTCCTATAAAATGTCGTACAAAAGATTCCATAGGAAAAATTCCTATGGGATTCCATCCTGTAAATCGAAGGACCAACATACGAAAAAATCCAAAGATTTTCAATCCTCCAGAAATCCTATAAAATTCCTTTGAATCAAAGGAGCCCTATTGCAGTCAGTGCGGCCCATTTAGCACCTGTTAATTTCTCTAAAAAAAAGTATGTAATTATAATGACAGTAAAAGAAGTTCAATATTCATGTGTTACAAAGGCTCTAATAAAAATAAAATAACCAACTTTAGTAAAATGTTCACACACTTTCGAAAATATTCATGTATTATTTTAAAACATTCATATAATTGAATAATATATATGTGTTATAACCATGTTTGTATAATATACATATATTCAAATTACTTGTAATTATTATTTTGATTATTTTAACATTTGAATAATATAAAACATTGGAATAATATACACACATTTTTATAATTCATAATTATATTGTTAAAAAATGTTTGTATAACTAAAAAAAGTTTTAAATTTAAAATGTTTATATGAATACTCACTCGTGGGTTATATTTGAGTTATATATAAACTATGAATATAATTATACACCAATGAATATTCATAATTAGTAAATATTGTTCTCCATAATTTTGTAATATTTATATATAAGCCATGCGTGTTTTAAAATGTTTGTACTCACTAAAGATTTTTTTAATAAAAGTTTCTAATATAATCTATAACTGACAACGTGGCATGGAGCCTTGTTTATGATGTTTTTTAAATAGTATGTTCACACGGATATTTTTGAGCACTAGGTAATTATTAATAACTCATAAATATTCGTATCTAATTTTTATTATTACGTTTGTTATAGACATACCTTTTCCGTTTTAAGTACCAGGACCGTTCTTTTGCACAGTACATTAAGCTTCGGGAGCTAAACTTGGCTACAAGCTAATGTTAGCTTGCTGGCCAGCATACCCTGCCCTTAAGCTTTAGGTCGTGTATTCAAATCCTGTCTGCACCATTTTTTGTTTTAATTCCACTGACAAGCAGGGTCCACTAGTCATATGGACAGTTCAAATGATCCAATTTTGTTGTTACAGGTGGGCCCCATGCCATATCAGTGCTACGTCGGCTCAATTTACGTATATGGATGGGATAAACACCGTATTCACGCGTTCGTGCCAAGTTTTAGGTCAACTGGCCATATGGACATACTAGAAAGTTCATCTCCTGTAGTGAAACCTAGCTGCCTCCACAGGAGAGCTGCGCCGTCTTCCGGCGGCTCTCCTCCGCCAGCGACCTTTTGGTCGTCGGTGGTGAGGGGGGAGGGGGGGTCGCCAGATCCCACACGTGCGGATCGTTTTAGCTTTAGGCTTTAGGGCCCAAGAAGCTTAGGGTTTTGGATCATTTGACGTCTTGGCTTCGGCAGGGCAGCGGTGACGGGATGATGAATAAAGACGCGCGCTTTGGATTCTTCTCCGATGAGGCAATCGTCTCTATTTTAGGTGAAGGATATGAGAACCACTCTGTTCAAGCGGGGATGTCATGGCGGCGGCGACATCCTTGTGGTGAACATGTGTCCTCGGGCTCCGCCGTTGCGACGACGTCTACTCCAATGTCGGCGCGGAGCTTTGGAGGTAGTCGAGGAGCAGATGCAGATTGTGGTATGCACCGACGACATCTGGAAGACGGGACGTGTACTGGGCTCGTGGTTCGTGGATGGCAGGTATACTTTCCTCCTCCGACGTCTTAGTCATGTGGGGGTGCCAGATTTAGAGTTCGATGGCATGTCCTGGGTGTTGCCCCGGTCTGATTCTTCAACGGTAATGGCTTCGTCTTTGGCGAGTCACCTTGGAGGTCCGCAAAGCTGCATATTAGCGATGGAGCCGCGTCGAGCTCGGGTGAGAAGGTGATCCGTCATTTTTTCTTTCGGTGGTTGCTATGGTGGTGCCGGAAGCAGGTGCCGGACGTTGGTGTCAAGCTTAGAGACGTTCTGTTGTCCTTTCAGTTTTATCATGTCGGTCTTTATGTGACTTGTACTTTAATCTTTATGATATGAATGAGACACATATTACCATGTAAAAATATATATCATACAATATTCAAATAATCCAATTTTGTTGTTACAAATGGGCCCCATGCCATGTCAATGCCATGTCGGCTCAACTTACATATACGGATGGGATAAACACCTCATTCGCATGTTCATACCAAGTTTAAGAACTATTTTTCAAATTTAGACACTAAATAAACATGCACAACAAGTCCAAGCATCACTAATGTTTGCCTCATTTGTATACTAAAGGCAAACTACCACTGGACCGTTTTCCGTCCGATGTGTGCCAACTATTTAGTAAGCTGGGCCTCTATTGCTCACTCACTACAAGGGACCTATGCCGAAAGAAGATAGACTACATGGTCCATGTGTGGTGGTCATCACTCTATAATGCACCAGGGTATTCCACGTCTGTTCTTTCCGACAAAGGAAATGCATTAATACCGTGAAGATACTACACACATTCGTTGGCACACTGAACAAACCATCAACGTTGAAGCAATTAATTGATATCGTAGTATGTACAAAATCTACATCTATACCTACTAACAAAGATATTAGTGCTTCTGTCCATCCGTCACACAGTTTACACAAAACTCTCTACTTTTCTTTATAAATTAACTTGCAGTACACATTCAAGTCACAGAATGGACCGGGTTTTGCATTTTTCGTAAAACATCATGCATTTTCTTGTAATTAACCTGCAGTTCATACTTAAGTCAAACAAATCTATTTTTGCATTTTACAGAAAACCCCCTGTTTTTTGTGTTAATCTATATGCAATCCATAAAACAAGTGCTTTTCCAAATTATTCATATATTTAAACCCTAATTCCTATTTTAATATGTTATATATAAAATTTGGTTATAAAAATGTGTAGAATATGAATAAGATGTTATTTTTCTGATAATATTTTCAAAATGTTAGTTAGGATGCAACTTTAATCTATAGCACACGGTCTGTTTTTCTTTCGGACAGGCGACGACCTGGATTGCAAATAAACACCTCACTAAACTGGATTGAGACGAAATAAAACATTGATAACTACACATGCACACCTCTGTAAAACCTCACAGGGGAAAGGCAACAGATTTCTCCTCGTATTCCGAGCACGCGCTGGAGAGAGATGCATTAGGATTGACCGCATTCAAACACTTCTGAGTTGTGTGAGCACCCATGTTATCATCGGCGAGAATGAGAAAGACGATAAACGGCAACACAAATGTAATGCCCTGTTAAAAAAAGGACGTGGATCTATTTGGGTCTTAAGACATAGTTATTGAATTAGAGGATTGTGTTATTTTTTCTTCCGTTGTAACGCATGGACACCTTTTCTAATACTACGTATGTAGTACATACTTCCTTTGTACCAAAATAGATGTCTCTGACTTGGTTTAATTTTGGACGGAGGGAGTACATTACTTAACACACATACTATAAAAAGAAGTTGACTCACACGTACGGTAAAACAAGCATCACGGCATGCACTGGCGCACTGCGAAGCCACCAGCGAAAACATTACACACGCATACACAAATTATCTACGATACACCACTTCAACACGTCCCAAAATACTCTTGTTCGGGACTCTGGCACGTACGACCACGTCCCTAATCACGCGGTGGCGATGGGCGCGGCGTCCGCCTTCATGGCCTGGAAGCGCGGCTCCTTGGCCTCGAACTTGTGGAGCAAGTACAGGTTCATGTAGTCCTCGAACACGAACCTCGGGTACACGCCGCTCCCGGCACGCTTGGACAGCTCCTCGAGGAGCGCCGGGGCCGGGAAGATGACGGCGTCGGCGCTGGGGTTGTAGAAGGAAGCGAGGGACATGCGGTTGCCGTCGGGGCGGGTGAGCACGCGGTGCATCACGCTCTTGTACCGCCCGTTGGTGATCACCTCCAGCTGGTCACCGATGTTGACAACTATGGCGTGGCGCATGGGCGGCACGTCGACCCATGCGCCGTCCTTGAGGAGCTGTAGCCCGCTCACCTGGTCGTCCTGGAACAGCAGGATGACGCCGCCGGCGTCGGTGTGCGCGCGGAGGCCGTCCACCAGGTCCGGCCGCGGGCACGGCGGGTAGCTGCTCACCTTGGTGCCGAACGTCGGGCCCTTGGACCCGGCAAAGGCCCGCTTCAGGTAGCCCTGCTCCAGGCCCAGGTTCTCGCACAGCAGGTCCAGCACCTTCTCCGCCAGCTTCTCGATCTCCGCCGCGAATTCCTTCATCACTTGCCTACAACGACGACACGAAAAAGGCAAACAAGTGTCACTTTCTAAAAAGACGATTCCATTCCAGTCGTGTTGGTTCCTGCTGCCAAATTAGTTGGACTCTGATTTGCGCAACCAATCTTATCTCCTGTTGATATCCCAGTGGCAGTACTATAATTGCTGCATGTTGTTTTTTGAGCTGCTGTACGTGTCAGGAATGACTTTGTGAGAGTACAAAATGCTTGGCCTAACAATAGGCTGCCTCGTCAGAAACTAGAGTTGAATCAATCTGTGGAATCTGGTGCTATCTGTTGGTCTCTTAATGATCAAGTAGCAGGAGTTAATTAATTAAGTAATTACGCGTGCGTGCGTGCGTACCTGTAGTGGTGGTCGAGGTCGGGCAGGCCGGCGAGGTTGGAGGCGGGAAGGTGGCGGACGAAGAAGGTGCTCTCCCAGTCTACGTCCTTCACGTCGTCGCCCTTCTCGCCGGCCTCCAGCGTCTTCGCCGCGAACTCCTTGAACTGCTCCTCCCGGCAAGCCGCGTAGTGCGCCTTGCTCACCCGCTCCACCTCGTCCATCAGCTCGGCCGAGATGCCATGGTTCAGCAGCTGTGCGCACAGTCAGTTAATCATGTCAATAATCGTAGTACAGTACTACATATGCCTGCTTTCTACAAAATCAATCCACTATAATTCTGCTAAACGAATTGCATAGCATATGTGAGTGGCAGTGGCACCTCGAAGAATCCCCAGTTCTCGCAGGCATCGCGGATGACCCCCATGATCGCGCCCCTTTCCCCGGTCTCAAGCTTCTCCATGTGGATCACCGGGAAGCTCAACGAGGCAGCGGCATTAGCAGGAAGTGCCATCTCTCTCTCTCTCTCTCTCTCTCTCTCTCTCTCTCTCTCTCTGTGTGTGTGTGTGTGTGTGTGTGTGTGTGTGTTTGTACTGAAGCAGAGAGTGCGTGTGCGCTCTGAGGCCGGTGTGAGTGCTCAATTTATAGGCGCGACCGTGCGAGGGAGAAGGCCGGGACGTAGGAGATTACGACACAGGCTAATCAGTTAACCGCTTTGTTCAATCAATATGGAATGAGGAACAAAGCTGTCTGGACGTACATAACAAGCGAGATACTATGTCCCAGTTAGTTAGCTATACATAATCGACTTCGTGTAGCTAACCAAGTTGTCTCCAAGAATATCGCTTCTCGCTAATCAATATTCCCTTATGGAGACGGATCAGTATGATAAGCACTAACTGATAGGCTGATAGTCTACGCTCGCCATTATTTCATGTATATACCTAACCTAAGTAGTGTTCATGACTCTAGGTCGTACGAATGGAGTTGTCTCTTACTTTATAGGTTGATAATGACAAGATTAGGGGTAGTGCACCTGACCCAGGCAACATATAGTGGAGTTTTGCTGTCAACAAATATGTTGTACTACTCCAACATCGATCACTTGATTGAAGGACACCGGTCGATTGTGTACATGCACATGAAGCATGGCACTGACGTGATCTATCCATGGATCACTGCTAGAGCTCCTACTTTTGGGCGCTGTCCTACTCAGCAACAGCCAGCAGCAGTAGCTAAATGGCACGTAGATCACTTGTTGTCCAGATTCCTGTATGCCGGTCGACTTAAACCGGGAATGGGAGCACTCCTGTACGCATCAGTTGCTGCATGGTGCTTGGCAGCTGGACAACCAGACCCCGGCCCAGTCCCACATCCACCCATGGATGGACAGCTCGAGCTAGCCTCTTCGTCGTCCCTGGTCTGATCTCTACTATGATCAGCGTGTCCACCTGTCCCTATTAATTCGAACTCAATTCCTACGTCTAAGCATGTTTGAGATGTCAAAGTTCCTTTAAAAATAAAAGTGTTTATGTGGTTTGTCCATAAACAAGTTATTTTAACTAAGGACAACTTGATAAAGCGTAATTGGACATGACCTACTAGGTGTAGTTTCTGCGATCGGGATGAGACTATCAAACACCTCTTTTTTGATTGCCCGTTGGCCAAGGTACTTTGGCAGACAGTCCACATTGCTTTTAATATCAATACACCGAATTCTGTTAATGCGTTATTTGGGACTTGGCTTAATGGGATTGAGCCTGGTTTAGCGAGACATATTCGGGTTGGAGTTTGTGCTTTGCTGTGGACTATCTGGACTTGCAGAAATGATTTGGTCTTTAACAAAATATCATGTATACATTTTTTGCAGGTCATATTCCGAACTACGGCATTGATCCGTTCGTGGTCGCTACTCACCCAGACGGAGGCCAGGGAGCATTTGGTTACTGGATCTTTCCGTTGGGAGATGGTAGCTCGGGATATCTTCTACCGGTTTGGATGGCGGTCATGTAATAGGATAGGTACTTAGTTTCCCTATCTAGTTTGAGCCGGCCGGTTGTGGCATCTTGTCCTGGCTAGTTGGTGTTTCTAGCCTTTATTTGGCTCTGTGCGAGCTTTCTATACTTTTTTTTTAATTTTTGGAGACCTTTGAAACCATGTTGGTACTTCTTTATTTGGTTAATAACTGTTGGGGAACGTAGTAATTTCGAAAATTTTCCTACGCACACACAAGATCATGGTGATGCATAGCAACGAGGGGGAGAGTCTGATCTACGTACCCTTGTAGACCGCAACGGAAGCGTTGACACAACGTAGAGGAAGTAGTCGTATGTCTTCTTCCCGATCCGACCGATCCAAGCACCGTTACTCCGGCACCTCCGAGTTCTTAGCACACGTTCAGCTCGATGACGATCCTCGGGCTCCGATCCAGCAAAGCGTCGAGGAAGAGTTCCGTCAGCACGACGGCGTGGTGACGATCTTGATGTACTACCGACGCAGGGCTTCATATAAGCTCTACAACGATATGACCGAGGTGGAATTTGGTGGCAGGGGGCACCGCACACGGCTAAGGAACGATCAACAATGATCAACTTGTGTGTCTATGGGGTGCCCCCTGCCCCCGTATATAAAGGAGCAGGGGGAGGGGTTCGGCCGGCCAGGGAGAGGGGCGCAGGAGGAGTCCTACTCCTACCGGGAGTAGGACCCCCCCCCCCCAATCCTATTCCTAATAGGATTCTCCAAAGAGAAGAGAGAAAGAGGGGGGCCGGCCCCTTCTCCTAGTCCTAATAGGACTAGGGAAGGGGGGGAGGCGCGCAGCCCTTGTGGGCAGCCCCTTTCACTTTTCCACTAAGGCCCAATAGGCCCATTTGCCTCCCGGGGGGTTCCGGTAACCCTCCTGGTATTCCGGTAAAATCCCGATTTCTCCCGGAACACTTCCGATGTCCAAACATAGGCTTCCAATATATCAATCTTTACGTCTCGACCATTTCGAGACTCCTCGTCATGTCCGTGATCACATCCGGGACTCCGAACAACCTTCGGTACATCAAAATGCATAAACTCATAATAACTGTCATCGTAACGTTAAGCGTGCGGACCCTACGGTTCGAGAACAATGTAGACATGACCGAGACATGTCTCCGGTCAATAACCAATAGTGGGACCTGGATGCCCATATTGGCTCCTACATATTCTATGAAGATCTTTATCGGTCAGACCGCATAACAACATACGTTGTTCCCTTTGTCATCGGTATGTTACTTGCCCGAGATTCGATCGTCGGTATCCAATACCTAGTTCAATCTCGTTACTGGCAAGTCTCTTTACTCGTTCCGTAATACATCATCTCATAACTAACATCTTAGTTATTATGCTTGCAAGGCTTTATGTGATGTGTATTACCGAGAGGGCCCAGAGATACCTCTCCGACAACCGGAGTGACAAACCCTAATCTCGAAATACGCCAACCCAACATCTACCATTGGAGACACCTGTAGTACTCCTTTATAATCACCCAGTTACGTTGTGATGTTTGGTAGTACCCAAAGTGTTCCTCCGGTAAACGGGAGTTGCATAATCTCATAGTTATAGGAACATGTATAAGTCATGAAGAAAGCAATAGCAACATACTAAACGATCGGGTGCTAAGCTAATGGAATGGGTCATGTCAATCAGATCATTCAACTAATGATGTGACCTTGTTAATCAAATAACAACTCTTTGTTCATGGTTAGGAAACATAACCATCTTTGATTAACGAGCTAGTCAAGTAGAGGCATACTAGTGACACTCTGTTGGTCTATGTATTCACACATGTATTATGTTTCCGGTTAATACAATTCTAGCATGAATAATAAACATTTATCATGATATAAGGAAATAAATAATAACTTTATTATTGCCTCTAGGGCATATTTCCTTCAGTCTCCCACTTGCACTAGAGTCAATAATCTAGATTACACAGTAATGATTCTAACACCCATGGAGCTTTGGTGCTGATCATGTTTTGCTCGTGGAAGAGGCTTAGTCAACGGGTCTGCAACATTCAGATCCGTATGTATCTTGCAAATCTCTATGTCTCCCACCTGGACTAAATCCTGGATGGAGTTGAAGCGTCTCTTGATGTGTTTGGTCCTTTTGTGAAATCTGGATTCCTTTGCCAAAGCAATTGCACCAGTATTGTCACAAAAGATTTTCATTGGACCCGATGCACTAGGTATGACACCTAGATCGGATATGAACTCCTTCATCCAGACTCCTTCGTTCGCTGCTTCCGAAGCAGCTATGTACTCCGCTTCACATGTAGATCCCGCTACGACGCTTTGTTTAGAACTGCACCAACTGACAGCTCCACCGTTTAAAGTAAACACGTATCCGGTTTGCGATTTAGAATCGTCCGGATCAGTGTCAAAGCTTGCATCAACGTAACCTCTTACGGTGAGCTCTTTGTCACCTCCATATACGAGAAACATATCCCTAGTCCTTTTCAGGTATTTCAGGATGTTCTTGACCGCTGTCCAGTGATCCACTCCTGGATTACTTTGGTACCTCCCTGCTAAACTTATAGCAAGGCACACATCAGGTCTGGTACACAGCATTGCATACATGATAGAGCCTATGGCTGAAGCATAGGGAACATCTTTCATTTTCTCTCTATCTTCTGAAGTGGTCGGGCATTGAGTCTGACTCAACTTCACAGCTTGTAACACAGGCAAGAACCCTTTCTTTGCTTGATCCATTTTGAACTTCTTCAAAATCTTGTCAAGGTATGTGCTTTGTGAAAGTCCAATTAAGCGTCTTGATCTATCTCTATAGATCTTTATGCCTAATATGTAAGCAGCTTCCCCGAGGTCTTTCATCGAAAAACTTTTATTCAAGTATCCCTTTATGCTATCCAGAAATTCTATATCATTTCCAATCAGCAATATGTCATCCACATATAATATCAGAAATGCTACAGAGCTCCCACTCACTTTCTTGTAAATACAGGCTTCTCCAAAAGTCTGTATAAAGACAAATGCTTTGATCACACTATCAAAGCGTTTATTCCAACTCCGAGATGCTTGCACCAGTCCATAAATGGACCGCTGGTTGCATCATATACAACTCTTCTTCCAGAAATCCATTCAGGAATGCAGTTTTGACATCCATCTGCCATATTTCATAATCATAAAATGCGGCAATTGCTAACATGATTCTGACGGATTTAAGCATCGCTACGGGTGAGAAGGTCTCATCGTAGTCAACCCCTTGAACTTGTCGAAAACCTTTTGCGACAAGTCGAGCTTTATAGACAGTAATATTACCGTCGGCGTCAGTCTTTTTCTTGAAGATCCATTTATTCTCAATTGCTTGCCGATCATCGGGCAAGTCAACCAAAGTCCATACTTTGTTCTCATACATGGATCCCATCTCAGATTTCATGGCCTCAAGCCACATTGCGGAATCTGGGCTCACCATCGCTTCTTCATAGTTCGTAGGTTCATCATGATCTAGCAGCATGACTTTCAGAACTGGATTACCGTACCACTCTGGTGCGGATCTCACTCTGGTTGATCTACGTGGTTCAGTAGTATCTTGTCCTGAAGTTTCATGATCATCATCATTAGCTTCCTCACTAATTGGTATAGGTGTCGCAGAAACAGTTTTCTGTGATGTACTATTTTCCAATAAGGGAGCAGGTACAGTTACCTCGTCAAGTTCTACTTTCCTCCCACTCACTTCTTTCGAGAGAAACTCCTTCTCCAGAAATGATCCATTCTTAGCAACGAATGTCTTGCCTTCGGATCTGTGATAGAAGGTATACCCAACAGTTTCCTTTGGGTATCCTATGAAGACACATTTCTCCGCTTTGGGTTCGAGCTTATCGGGTTGAAGCTTTTTCACATAAGCATCGCAACCCCAAACTTTAAGAAACGACAACTTTGGTTTCTTGCCAAACCATAGTTCATAAGGCGTCGTCTCAACGGATTTTGATGGTACCCTATTTAACGTGAATGCGGCCGTCTCTAAAGCATAACCCTAAAACGATAGCGGTAAATCAGTAAGAGACATCATAGATCGCATCATATCTAGTAAAGTACGATTACGACGTTCGGATACACCGTTACGCTGTGGTGTTCCGGGTGGCGTGAGTTGCGAAACTATTCCATAATTTTTCAAATGTACACCAAACTCGTAACTCAAATATTCTCCTCCACGATCAGATCATAGAAACTTTATTTTCTTGTTACGATGATTTTCAACTTCACTCTGAAATTCCTTGAACTTTTCAAATGTTTCAGACTTATGTTTCATTAAGTAGATATACCCATATCTGCTTAAATCATCTGTGAAGGTGAGAAAATAACGATATCCGCCACGAGCCTCAATATTCATAGGACCACATACATCGGTATGTATGATTTCCAATAAATCTGTTGCTCTCTCCATAGTACCGGAGAACGGTGTTTTGATCATCTTGCCTATGAGGCACGGTTCGCAAGTACCAAGTGATTCATAATCAAGTGGTTCCAAAAGCCCATCAGTATGGAGTTTCTTCATGCGCTTTACACCGATATGACCTAAACGGCAGTGCCACAAATAAGTTGCACTATCATTATCAACTCTTGCATCTTTTGGCTTCTACATTATGAATATGTGTATCATTACTATCGAGATTCAACAAGAATATACCACTCTTCAAAGGTGCATGACCATAAAAGATATTACTCATATAAATAGAACAACCATTATTCTCTGATTTAAATGAATAACGGTCTCGCATTAAACAAGATCCAGATATAATGTTCATGCTCAACGCTGGCACCAAATAATAATTATTTAGGTCTAATATTAATCCCGAAGGTAGATGTAGAGGTAGCGTGCCGACCGCGATCACATCGACTTTGGAACCGTTTCCCACGCGCATCGTCACCTCGTCCTTTGCTAGCGTCCGCTTATTCCGTAGTCCCTGTTTCGAGTTGCAAATATTAGCAACAGAACCAGTATCAAATACCCAGGTGCTACTGCGAGCTCTAGTAAGGTACACATCAATAACATGTATATCACATATACCTCTGTTCACCTTGCCATCCTTCTTATCCGCCAAATACTTGGGGCAGTTCCGCTTCCAGTGACCAGTCTGCTTGCAGTAGAAGCACTCAGTTTCAGGCTTAGGTCCAGACTTGGGTTTCTTCTCCTGAGCAGCAACTTGCTTGCTGTTCTTCTTGAAGTTTCCCTTCTTCTTCCCTTTGCCCTTTTTCTTGAAACTAGTGGTTTTGTTAACCATCAACACTTGATGCTCCTTCTTGATTTCTACCTCCGCAGCTTTCAGCATTGCGAAGAGCTCGGGAATAGTCTTGTTCATCCCTTGCATATTATAGTTCATCACGAAGCTCTTGTAGCTTGGTGGCAGTGATTGGAGAATTCTGTCAATGACGCAATCATCTGGAAGATTAACTCCCATCTGAATCAAGTGATTATTATACCCAGACATTTTGAGTATATGCTCACTGACAGAACTGTTCTCCTCCATCTTGCAGCTATAGAACTTATTGGAGACTTCATATCTCTCAATTCGGGCATTTGCTTGAAATATTAACTTCAACTCCTGGAACATCTCATATGCTCCATGACGTTCAAAACGTCATTGAAGTCCCGATTCTAAGCCGTAAAGCATGGCACACTGAACTATCGAGTAGTCATCAGCTTTGCTCTGCCAGACGTTCATAACATCTGGTGTTGCTCCAGCAGCAGGCCTGGCACCCAGCGGTGCTTCCAGGACATAATTCTTCTGTGCAGCAATGAGGATAATCCTCAGGTTACGGACCCAGTCCGTGTAATTGCTACCATCATCTTTCAACTTTGCTTTCTCAAGGAACGCATTAAAATTTAACGGAACAACAACACGAGCCATCTATCTACAATCAACATAAACAAGCAAGATACTATCAGGTACTAAGTTCATGATAAGTTTAAGTTCAGTTAATCAAATTACTTAGGAACTCCCACTTAGATAGACATCCCTCTAATCCTCTAAGTGATCACGTGATCCAAATCAACTAAACCATAACCGATCATCACGTGAGATGGAGTAGTTTTCAATGGTGAACATCGTCATGTTGATCATATCTACTATATGATTCACGCTCGACCTTTTGGTCTCTGTGTTCCGAGGCCATATCTGCATAAGCTAGGCTCGTCAAGTTTAACCTGAGTATTTTGCGTGTGCAAAACTGGCTTGCACCCGTTGTAGATGGACGTAGAGCTTATCACACCCGAACATCACGTGGTGTCTGGGCACGACGAACTTTGGCAACGGTGCATACTCAGGGAGAACACTTCTTGATAATTTAGTGAGAGATCATCTTATAATGCTACCGTCAATCAAAGCAAGATAAGATGCATAAAAGGATAAACATCACATGCAATCAATATAAGTGATATGATATGGCCATCATCATCTTGTGCTTGTGATCTCCATCTCCGAAGCACCGTCATGATCACCATCGTCACCGGCGCGATACCTTGATCTCCATCGTAGCATCGTTGTCGTCTCGCCAATCTTATGCTTCCACGACTATCACTACCGCTTAGTAATAAAGTAAAGCATTACATCGTGATTGCATTGCATACAATAAAGCGACAACCATATGGCTCCTGCCAGTTGCCGATAACTCGGTTACAAAACATGATCATCTCATACAATAAAATCAGCATCATGCCTTGACCATATCACATCACAACATGCCCTGCAAAAACAAGTTAGACGTCCTCTACTTTGTTGTTGCAAGTTTTACGTGGCTGCTATGGGCTTAAGTAAGAACTCATCTCACCTACGCATCAAAACCACAACGATAGTTTGTCAAATAGACTCCGTTTTAACCTTCTCAAGGACCGGGCGTAGCCACACTCGGTTCAACTAAAGTTGGAGAGACAGTCTTCCGCAAGCCATCTGTGTGCATAGCACGTCGAGGGAACCGGTCTCGCGTAAGAGTACGCGTAAGGTTGGTCCGGATCGTCTCGTCCAACAATACCGCCGAACCAAAGTATGACATGCTGGTAGGCAGTATGACTTGTATCGCCCACAACTCACTTGTGTTCTACTCGTGCAAATAACATCAAACCATAAAACCTAGGCTCGGATGCCACTGTTGGGGAACGTAGTAATTTCGAAAATTTTCCTACGCACACACAAGATCATGGTGATGCATAGCAACGAGGGGGAGAGTCTGATCTACGTACCCTTGTAGATCGCAACGGAAGCGTTGACACAACGTAGAGGAAGTAGTCGTACGTCTTCTTCCTGATCCGACCGATCCAAGCACCGTTACTCCGGCACCTCCGAGTTCTTAGCACACGTTCAGATCGATGACGATCCTCGGGCTCCGATCTAGCAAAGCGTCGAGGAAGAGTTCCGTCAGCACGACGGCGTGGTGACGATCTTGATGTACTACCGACGCAGGGCTTCATATAAGCTCTACAACGATAACCGAGGTGGAATTTGGTGGCAGGGGGCACCGCACACGGCTAAGGAACGATCAACAATGATCAACTTGTGTGTCTATGGGGTGCCCCCTACCCCCGTATATAAAGGAGCAGGGGGAGGGGTTCGGCCGGCCAGGGAGAGGGGCGCAGGAGGAGTCCTACTCCTACCGGGAGTAGGACCTGTTGGGGAACGTAGTAATTTCGAAAATTTTCCTACGCACACGCAAGATCATGGTGATGCACAGCAACGAGAGGGGAGAGCGTTGTCTACGTACCAACGCAGACCGACTGCGGAAGCAATCACACAACGTAGAGGAAGTAGTCGTACGTCTTCTTCCCGATCCGACCGATCCAAGCACCGTTACTCCGGCACCTCCGAGTTCTTAGCACACGTTCAGCTCGATGACGATCCTCGGGCTCCGATCCAGCAAAGCGTCGAGGAAGAGTTCCGTCAGCACAACAGCGTGGTGACGATCTTGATGTACTACCGACGCAGGGCTTCGCCTAAGCACTACAACGGTATGATCGAGGTGGAATTTGGTGGCAGGGGGCACCGCACACGGCTAAGGAACGATCTCAAGGATCAACTTGTGTGTCTTGGGGTGTCCCCTGCCCCCGTATATAAAGGTTGGAGGGAGGGGGGCTGGCCGGCCAAAGAGAGGGAGGCGCAGGAGGAGTCCTACTCCTACCGGGAGTAGGACTCCCCCTCCAATCCTAGTCCAACTAGGAATCCTTTAAAGGGGAGAGAGAGAGAGAGGTGGCCGGCCCCTCTCCTAGTCCTAATAGGACTAGGGAGAGGGGGGGGGGGGAGGCGCAGCCCTATGTGGGCTGCCTTCTTACCTTTCCACTAAGGCCCATGTTGGCCCATTTGGCTCCCGGGGGGTTCCGGTAACCCTCCCGGTAATCCGGTAAAATCCCGATTTCACCCGGAACACTTCCGATGTCCAAACATAGGCTTCCAATATATCAATCTTTACGTCTCGACCATTTCGAGACTCCTCGTCATGTCCCCGATCTCATCCGGGACTCCGAACTCCTTCGGTACATCAAAACTCATAAACTCATAATATAACTGTCATCGAAACCTTAAGCGTGCGGACCCTACGGTTCGAGAACAATGTAGACATGACCGAGACACGTCTCCGGTCAATAACCAATAGCGGGACCTGGATGCCCATATTGGCTCCTACATATTCTACGAAGATCTTTATCGGCCAGACCGCACAACAACATACGTTGTTCCCTTTGTCATCGGTATGTTACTTGCCCGAGATTCGATCGTCGGTATCCAATACCTAGTTCAATCTCGTTACTGGCAAGTCTCTTTACTCGTTCCGTAATACATCATCTCATAACTAACATCTTAGTTATTATGCTTGCAAGGCTTATGTGATGTGTATTACCGAGAGGGCCCAGAGATACCTCTCCGACAATCGGAGTGACAAACCCTAATCTCGAAATACGCCAACCCAACATCCACCATTGGAGACACCTGTAGTACTCCTTTATAATCACCCAGTTACGTTGTGACGTTTGGTAGTACCCAAAGTGTTCCTCCGGTAAACGGGAGTTGCATAATCTCATAGTTATAGGAACATGTATAAGTCATGAAGAAAGCAATAGCAACATACTAAACGATCGGGTGCTAAGCTAATGGAATGGGTCATGTCAATCAGCTCATTCAACTAATGATGTGACCTCGTTAATCAAATAACAACTCTTTGTTCATGGTTAGGAAACATAACCATCTTTGATTAACGAGCTAGTCAAGTAGAGGCATACTAGTGACACTCTGTTGGTCTATGTATTCACACATGTATTATGTTTCCGGTTAATACAATTCTAGCATGAATAATAAACATTTATCATGATATAAGGAAATAAATAATAACTTTATTATTGCCTCTAGGGCATATTTCCTTCAGTCTCCCACTTGCACTAGAGTCAATAATCTAGATCACATCACCATGTGATTAACATCGATAGTTCACATCATCATGTGATTAACACCCATAGTTCACATCGCCATGTGACCAACACCCAAAGGGTTTACTAGATTCAGTAATCTAGTTCACATCGCTATGTGATTAACACCCAAAGAGTAATAAGGTGTGATCATGTTTTGCTTGTGAGATAATTTTAGTCAACGGGTCTGTCACATTCAGATCCGTAAGTATTTTGCAAGTTCTATGTCTACAATGCTCTACACGGAGCTACTCTAGCTAATTGCTCCCACTTTCAATATGTATCCAGATTGAGACTTAGAATCATCTGGATCAGTGTCAAAAACTTGCATCGACGTAACCCTTTACGACGAACCTTTTTGTCACGTCCATAATCGAGAAACATATCCTTATTTCACTAAGGATAATTCTGACCGCTGTCCAGTGATCTACTCCTAGATCACTATTGTACTCCCTTGCCAAATCAATGCAGGGTATACAATAGATTTGGTATACAGCATGACATACTTTATAGAACCTATGGCCAAGGCATAGAGAATGACTTTCATTCTCTTTCTATCTTCTGCCGTGGTCGGGCTTTGAGTCTTACTCAACTTCACACCTTGTAATACAGGCAAGAACTCTTTCTTTGACTGCTCCATTTTGAACTACTTCAAAATCTTGTCAAGGTATGTACTCATTGAAAAAACTTATCAAGCGTTTTGATCTATCTCTATAGATCTTGAAGCTCAATATGTAAGCAGCTTCACCGAAGTCTTTCTTTGAAAAACTCCTTCCAAACACTCCTTTATGCTTTACAGAATAATTCTACATTATTTCCGATCAACAATATGTCATTCACATATACTTATCAGAAATGTTGTAGTGCTCCCACTCACTTTCTTGTAAATACAGGCTTCACCGCAAGTCTGTATAAAACTATATGCTTTGATCAACTCATCAAAGCATATATTCCAACTCCGAGATGCTTGCACCAGTCCACAGATAGATCGCTGGAGCTTGCATATTTAGTTAACACTTTTAGGATCGACAAAACCTTCTAGTTGCATCGTATACAACTCTTCTTTAGTAAATCCATTAAGGAATGCAGTTTTGTTTATCCATTTGCCAGATTTCATAAAATGCGGCAATTGCTAACATGATTCGGACAGACTTAAGCATAGATACGAGTGAGAAAAAACTCATCGTAGTCAACACCTTGAACTTGTCGAAAACCTTTTGCGACAATTCTAGCTTTGTAGATAGTAACACTACTATCAGTGTCCGTCTTCCTCTTGAAGATCCATTTATTCTCAATTGCTTGCCGATTATCGGGCAAGTCAACCAAAGTCCATACTTTGTTCTCATACATGGATCCCATCTCAGATTTCATGGCCTCAAGCCACTTTGCGGAATCTGGGCTCACCATCGCTTCTTCATAGTTCGTAGGTTCATCATGATCTAGTAGCATGACTTCCAGAATTGGATTACCGTACCACTCTGGTGCAGATCTCACTCTGGTTGATCTACGTGGTTCAGTAGTATCTTGTCCTGAAGTTTCATGATCATCATCATTAGCTTCCTCACTAATTGGTATAGGTGTCGCAGAAACAGTTTTCTGTGATGTACTATTTTCCAATAAGGGAGCAGGTACAGTTACCTCGTCAAGTTTTACTTTCCTCCCACTCACTTCTTTCGAGAGAAACTCCTTCTCCAGAAAGTTTCCGAATTTTAGCAACAAAAGTCTTGCCTTCGGATCTGTGATAGAAGGTGTATCCAATAGTTTCCTTTGGATATCCTATGAAGACGCACTTCTCCGATTTGAGTTTGAGCTTATCAGGATGAAACCTTTTCATATAAGCATCGCAACCCCAAATTTTAAGAAACGACAGCTTAGGTTTCTTGCCAAACCATAGTTCACACGGTGTCGTCTCAACGGATTTAGATGGTGCCCTATTTAACGTGAATGCAGCTGTCTCTAATGCATAACCCCAAAACGATAGTGGTAGATCGGTAAGATACATCATAGATTGCACTATATCCAATAAAGTATGGTTATGACGTTAGGACACACCATGTGGCATGATTTTGTGAAACTATTCCACATTGTTTTAATTGAAGACCAAACTCGTAACTCAAATATTTTACCTCTGCGATCATATCGTAGAAACTTTTATTTTCTTGTCACGATGATTTTCCACTTCACTCTGAAATTCTTTGAACTTTTCAAATGTTTCAGACTTATGTTTCATCAAGTAGATATACTCATATCTGCTCAAATCATCTGTGAAGATCAGAAAATAATGATACCTGTCGCGAGCCTCAATATTCATCGGACCACATACATCAGTATGTATGATTTCCAACAAATCTGTTGCTCGCTCCATTGTTCCGAAGAATGGAGTTTTAGTCATCTTGCCCAAAAGGCATGGTTCGCAAGCATCAAGTGATTCATAATCAAGTGATTTCGAAAGCCCATCAGCATGGAGTTTCTTCATGCTCTTTATACCAATATGACCTAAACGGCAGTGCCACAAATAAGTTGCACTATCATTATTAACTTTGAACCTTTTTGGTTTCAATATTATAAATATGTGTATCACTATGATCGAGATCCAACAAACTTGTTTCATTGGGTGTATGACCATCGAAGGTTTTATTCATGTAAACAGAACAACAATTATTCTCTGACTTTAATGAATAACCGTATTGCAATAAACATGATCAAATCATATTCACGCTCAACGCAAAAACCAAATAACACTTATTTAAGTTCAACACTAATCCCGAAAGTATAGGGGAGTGTGCGATGATGATCATATCAATCTTGGAACTACTTCCAACACACATCGTCACTTCACCCTTAACTAGTCTCTGTTTATTCTGCAACTCCCGTTTCGAGTTACTAATCTTAGCAACTGAACTAGCATCAAATACTGAGGGGTTGCTATAAACACTAGTATAGTACACATCAATAACATGTATATCAAATATACTTATGTTCACTTTGCCATCCTACTTATCCGCCAATCACTTGGGGTAGTTCCGCTTCCAGTGACCAGTCCCTTTGCAGTAGAATCACTTAGTCTCAGGCTTAGGATCAGACTTGGGCTTCTTCACTTGAGCAGCAACTTGCTTGCCGTTCTTCTTGAAGTTCCCCTTCTTCCCTTTGCCCTTTTCTTAAAACTAGTGGTCTTGTCAACCATCAACACTTGATGTTTTTCTTGATTTCTACCTTCGTTGATTTCAGCATCACGAAGAGCTTGGGAGTTGTTTCCGTTATCCCTTGCATATTATAGTTCATCACGAAGTTGTACTAACTTAGTGATGATGACTAGAGAATTCTGTCAATCACTATCTTATCTGGAAGATTAACTCCCACTTGATTCAAGCGATTGTAGTACCCAGACAATCTGAGCACATGCTCACTAGTTGAGTGATTCTCCTCCATCTTTTAGCTATAGAACTTGCTGGAGACTTCATGTCTCTCAACTCGGGTATTTGCTTGAAATATTAACTTCAACTTCCTGGAACATCTCATATGGTCCATGACGTTCAAAACGTCTTTGAAGTCCCGATTCTAAGCAATTAAGCATGGTGCACTAAACTATCAAGTAGTCATCATGTTGAGCTAGCCAAACGTTCATAACGTCTGCATCTGCTCCTGCAATAGGTCTGTCACCTAGCGGTGCATCAAGGACATAATTTTTTTTGCAGCAATGAGGATAAACCTCAGATCACGGATCCAATCCGCATCATTGCTACTCGCATCTTTCAACATAATTTTCTCTAGGAACATATCAAAAATAAACACAGGGAAGCAACGACGCGAGCTATTGATCTACAACATAATTTGCAAAATACTACCAGGACTAAGTTCATGATAAATTTAAGTTCAATTTAATCATATTACTTAGGAACTCCCACTTAGATAGACATCCCTCTAATCCTCTAAGTGATCACGTGATCCAAATCAACTAAACCATAACCGATCATCACGTGAGATGGAGTAGTTTTCAATGGTGAACATCGTTATGTTGATCATATCTACTATATGATTCACGCTCGACCTTTCGGTCTCTGTGTTCCGAGGCCATATCTGTATATGCTTGGCTCGTCAAGTATAACCTGAGTATTCCGCGTGTGCAACTGTTTTGCACCCGTTGTATTTGGACGTAGAGCTTATCACACCCGATCATCACGTGGTGTCTGGGCACGACGAACTTTGGCAACTGTGCATACTCAGGGAGAACACTTCTTGATAATTTAGTGAGAGATCATCTTATAATGCTACCGTCAATCAAAGCAAGATAAGATGCATAAAAGGATAAACATCACATGCAATCAATATAAGTGATATGATATGGCCATCATCATCTTGTGCTTGTGATCTCCATCTCCGAAGCACCGTCATGATCACCATCGTCACCGGCGCGACACCTTGATCTCCATCGTAGCATCGTTGTCGTCTCGCCAATCTTATGCTTCCACGACTATCACTACCGCTTAGTAATAAAGTAAAGCATTACATCGCGATTGCATTGCATACAATAAAGCGACAACCATATGGCTCCTGCCAGTTGCCGATAACTCGGTTACAAAACATGATCATCTCATACAATAAAATCAGCATCATGCCTTGACCATATCACATCACAACATGCCCTGCAAAAACAAGTTAGACGTCCTCTACTTTGTTGTTGCAAGTTTTACGTGGCTGCTACGGGCTTAAGTAAGAACTCATCTCACCTACGCATCAAAACCACAACGATAGTTCGTCAAATAGACTCCGTTTTAACCTTCTCAAGGACCGGGCGTAGTCACACTTGGTTCAACTAAAGTTGGAGAGACAGTCTTCCGCAAGCCATCTATGTGCAAAGCACGTCGAGGGAACCGGTCTCGCGTAAGAGTACGCGTAAGGTTGGTCCGGATCGTCTCACCCAACAATACCGCCGAACCAAAGTATGACATGCTGGTAGGCAGTATGACTTGTATCGCCCACAACTCACTTGTGTTCTACTCGTGCAAATAACATCAAACCATAAAACCTAGGCTCGGATGCCACTGTTGGGGAACGTAGTAATTTCGAAAATTTTCCTACGCACACGCAAGATCATGGTGATGCACAGCAACGAGAGGGGAGAGTGTTGTCTACGTACCAACGCAGACCGACTGCGGAAGCGATCACACAACGTAGAGGAAGTAGTCGTACGTCTTCTTCCCGATCCGACCGATCCAAGCACCGTTACTCCGGCACCTCCGAGTTCTTAGCACACGTTCAGCTCGATGACGATCCTCGGGCTCCGATCCAGCAAAGCGTCGAGGAAGAGTTCCGTCAGCACAACGGCGTGGTGACGATCTTGATGTACTACCGACGCAGGGCTTCGCCTAAGCACTACAACGGTATGATCGAGGTGGAATTTGGTGGCAGGGGGCACCGCACACGGCTAAGGAACGATCTCAAGGATCAACTTGTGTGTCTTGGGGTGTCCCCTGCCCCCGTATATAAAGGTTGGAGGGAGGGGGGCTGGCCGGCCAAAGAGAGGGAGGCGCAGGAGGAGTCCTACTCCTACCGGGAGTAGGACTCCCCCCTCCAATCCTAGTCCAACTAGGAATCCTTTAAAGGGGAGAGAGAGAGGTGGCCGGCCCCTCTCCTAGTCCTAATAGGACTAGGGAGAGGGGGGGAGGCGCAGCCCTATGTGGGCTGCCTTCTCACCTTTCCACTAAGGCCCATGTTGGCCCATTTGGCTCCCGGGGGGTTCCGGTAACCCTCCCGGTAATCCGGTAAAATCCCGATTTCACCCGGAACATTTCCGATGTCCAAACATAGGCTTCCAATATATCAATCTTTACGTCTCGACCATTTCGAGACTCCTCGTCATGTCCCCGATCTCATCCGGGACTCCGAACTCCTTCGGTACATCAAAACTCATAAACTCATAATATAACTGTCATCGAAACCTTAAGCGTGCGGGCCCTACGGTTCGAGAACAATGTAGACATGACCGAGACACGTCTCCGGTCAATAACCAATAGCGGGACCTGGATGCCCATATTGGCTCCTACATATTCTACGAAGATTTTTATCAGTCAGACCGCATAACAACATACGTTGTTCCCTTTGTCATCGGTATGTTACTTGCCCGAGATTCGATCGTCGGTATCCAATACCTAGTTCAATCTCGTTACTGGCAAGTCTCTTTACTCGTTCCGTAATACATCATCTCATAACTAACATCTTAGTTATTATGCTTGCAAGGCTTATGTGATGTGTATTACCGAGAGGGCCCAGAGATACCTCTCCGACAATTGGAGTGACAAACCCTAATCTCGAAATACGCCAACCCAACATCCACCATTGGAGACACCTGTAGTACTCCTTTATAATCACCCAGTTACGTTGTGACGTTTGGTAGTACCCAAAGTGTTCCTCCGGTAAACGGGAGTTGCATAATCTCATAGTTATAGGAACATGTATAAGTCATGAAGAAAGCAATAGCAACATACTAAACGATCGGGTGCTAAGCTAATGGAATGGGTCATGTCAATCAGATCATTCAACTAATGATGTGACCTCGTTAATCAAATAACAACTCTTTGTTCATGGTTAGGAAACATAACCATCTTTGATTAACGAGCTAGTCAAGTAGAGGCATACTAGTGACACTCTGTTGGTCTATGTATTCACACATGTATTATGTTTCCGGTTAATACAATTCTAGCATGAATAATAAACATTTACCATGATATAAGGAAATAAATAATAACTTTATTATTGCCTCTAGGGCATATTTCCTTCAGGACCCCCCCCCCCAATCCTATTCCTAATAGGATTCTCCAAAGAGAAGAGAGAAAGAGGGGTGCCGGCCCCTTCACCTAGTCCTAATAGGACTAGGGAAGGGGGGGAGGCGCGCAGCCCTTGTGGGCAGCCCCTTTCACTTTTCCACTAAGGCCCAATAGGCCCATTTGCCTCCCGGGGGGTTCCGGTAACCCTCCCGGTATTCCGGTAAAATCCCGATTTCTCCCGGAACACTTTCGATGTCCAAACATAGGCTTCCAATATATCAATCTTTACGTCTCGACCATTTCGAGACTCCTCGTCATGTCCGTGATCACATCTGGGACTCCGAACAACCTTCGGTACATCAAAATGGATAAACTCATAATAACTGTCATCGTAACGTTAAGCGTGCGGACCCTACGGTTCGAGAACAATGTAGACATGACCGAGACATGTCTCCGGTCAATAACCAATAGCGGGACCTGGATGCCCATATTGGCTCCTACATATTCTACGAAGATCTTTATCGGTCAGACCGCATAACAACATACGTTGTTTCCTTTGTCATCGGTATGTTACTTGCCCGAGATTCGATCGTCGGTATCCAATACCTAGTTCAATCTCGTTACTGGCAAGTCTCTTTACTCGTTCCGTAATACATCATCTCATAACTAACATCTTAGTTATTATGCTTGCAAGGCTTTATGTGATGTGTATTACCGAGAGGGCCCAGAGATACCTCTCCGACAATCGGAGTGACAAACCCTAATCTCGAAATACGCCAACCCAACATCTACCATTGGAGACACCTGTAGTACTCCTTTATAATCACCCAGTTACGTTGTGACGTTTGGTAGTACCCAAAGTGTTCCTCCGGTAAACGGGAGTTGCATAATCTCATAGTTATAGGAACATGTATAAGTCATGAAGAAAGCAATAGCAACATACTAAACGATCGGGTGCTAAGCTAATGGAATGGGTCATGTCAATCAGATCATTCAACTAATGATGTGACCTCGTTAATCAAATAACAACTTTTTGTTCATGGTTAGGAAACATAACCATCTTTGATTAACGAGCTAGTCAAGTAGAGGCATACTAGTGACACTCTGTTGGTCTATGTATTCACACATGCATTATGTTTCCGGTTAATACAATTCTAGCATGAATAATAAACATTTATCATGATATAAGGAAATAAATAATAACTTTATTATTGCCTCTAGGGCATATTTACTTCAATAACATGGTCGTATGCATCGTTCTGATGCAGAGGCCGGGGAATCCCCCTTTTTGAAAAAAAACCTGTCCCTTCCCCCCCTAATGTAACATCTCCTCTCTCCATCATAGTAGGGGCCGGCTTAAAGTTCGGCTCTCCAGTCACTAGGGCCCATGACATTGCCCGAAAACTTATCTCGAGCAGTTCAAAAGAACAGCACACAGGGAGAGGAAAAGAGGGACCTAGTTCTACGCATCACATGAAACCCACCATGACCACCAAGAGCACATGACTCACACACCGCTCCAGCTCTCCTACTGGGAGTGTCTTTGGTTTGTGCTCAAATTTACCATACCAAAATATTAGCTAGCTAAAATTTTGGTTGAGGCTTTTGTTACCACGAGTTGCTAAGACTGGCTATAAACAAGAAGTAGAGTTCCATTGCCATGCTACAAATTTGGTATCAGCTATAAAATGATCACGATGTGGCCATGAAAAATATATATATTTTATTATGATAAAAGGCCGTATTTTATCTTATGTAGAATTAAGAGGATACGTACAAAGCACGACGAGTACACACCTGGTCTATGCAAGATTAGAATGCACACAATCAACACTAACGCACACACTCAAAGTATCACACCGGCAAAAATCAAAGTCCAAAGCTCTACCTAGATAGAGGGAAAAAAAGAAAAATGAAAAAAGTAACAATGATTCACGCCAAACAATTGTCGACGCAACAAAGATGTTTAAGTGCACACAAGTGTGGAACATGGACACAACTATTGAGTAACGTGATTGTATTAGGAAACATAGGTTAGACTAGGAATATTCTGGCTTGCCTTGTACTTCAAATAGATCATGTACTCCTTTATATATATGCCCACGAGGCTCAAGCAATACAATGAATCATTCCATCAAATATCTCTCTCCCTACTAACATGGTATCAGTTTCCGGATTCTAAACCCTAGCCGCCGCCGCCTCCGCACCCGCGCGCCGCCCCCGAGGCGGTCGGCCTCCATGACCGCCGCCGGGGGCCGCGCCTCCCGTACCTAGGTGTAACGCCCCATGTGTAACCTTCCCCAATTGTACTCCAACTCATGCCGTTTCCGGCATTAAGTTATATTTAATTCTCGGGTTCGGGTCCTTGCCTCCGTGTGTTGTTTTCGTTTTCGTGCATCTCATATCATGTCATCACGTGCATTGCATTTGCATACATGTTCATCTCATGCATTCGAGCATTTTCCCCGTTGTCCGTTTTGCATTCCGGCGCTTCGTTCTCCTCCGGTGGCCATTTTTCGCTTTCTTTCGTGTGTGGGGATTAAACATTTCCGTATTGGACCGAGACTTGCCATGCGGCCTTGGTTTACTACCGGTAGTCCTCCTGTCAAGTTTCGGGTCATTTGGACTTCGTTTGATACTCCAACGGTTAACCGAGGGACCGAAAAGGCCTCGTGCGTGTGCAGCCCAACACCCCTCCATTTTGGCCCAAAACCCACCAAACTCAGCTCCATCGTCTCGGTCGTTCGATCACGATCGTGTGGGCGAAAACCGCACCTCATTTGGACTCTCCTAGCTCCCTCTAGGTCTATAAATAGACCCCTCCTCGAAATCCCGGATCCCCTCGTCTCAAACCCTAGATCCCCTTCCTCTTCGCGCGCCGGACAACGTCCGGACGCGCCGGACACGTCCGCCGGTCCGCCCCAGCGAACCACGCCGCGCCACGTGGCGACCCAGCCTCCCCCGCCGCCGCGGCCCGCCCGGCCCGCCTCCGGCCCCCGCGGCCCATCCGGGCGCGCCGCCGCCTTCCCTCGCCCGCGCCCTCTCTTCCCCGCGGCCGGTCGCCGGCGCCGCCGCGCCCCGCCACCGCCGCCTTCCCCAGCTGCTCGGACCACCGTGCCGCCATCTCCGGCCGGGGCGAGTCCGCCCCGGACTCCCTCGTCGCCGGCTGCCTCCTCCGCCGCCCGGCCTCGCCCGTCCTCGCCGCGGGTCACCGGAGCCCCTCGCCGGCGTCCCCGTGCTCCGGCGACCCCCCTGGCGCCTTCTCCCTCCCCGGCCGCCGCGCCATCGCCGACTTCCGCGCGAGCTACAGTACCGGGCCGGCGTGAACAGTAACCGGATCTAGATCTGGTTGACCCCCTCTCCCCGAAACCCTAATCCCTTCGTTTTTTATGCAATCTTTGGAGCATCATAACTTTGCATCCGTAGATCCGATTTGGGCGTATGATATGTCAAAATCTTCGTCTCGACGAGTACATCATTTCATTCCATTGCATCATTTGCATTTGAGGTCATCTTGGTGCCCAAAATGCTGTTGGAAGGAGACATGTTGAGTTAAATTGCAGATCCGTTAGTTCAACATGCACTTTTGTCATTTTTGCCATATTTAATCCGTGCATGATATGCCTGTGCCCCTTTGGGATTAATTGTTAAGCATGTTGTCTTCTTTCCAGAGGTGCCTTCCATGTATTTTTAGGATGTGTGTGTTGTCTTGTGCAAGCTTGCGAAGAGGGCTACCTGAGATTACAGATTTCAGGGACTTAGTGATTTTCACTAAGTCTGAGCCATTTTAGTTCCCGATGCTATATGTCCGGCTTGTTTCCTAGTGATCCGTGCCTCTTTTGAGGATGATCAGTAAGAGTGATTTGTTATGCTTGTTGTGCTTAATCCATCCATGTCTTTACTTGTTATGTTGGAGCACCCTAGGTTGACTCAATCGAGCTCAACTTTTGGATAGTTGCTGTTTTGGGCAGATCGTGAACTCTTTTGCGATTTTGCCGGAGTTATTGCTAGTGATCCATGCATGCTATGCCATTGTTCTTGCCATGTATAGCTAGAATTTTGTGCCTTCTTAATGGATATATGCTTGCCTTGCCATGACTTGCACCGTAGTGAGAGCATCGAGCTCGTTTACATGCCCCCGTGAGTTATTATTTCAGCATGTCCCAGTTTTCACTAAGTCTGAAAACTGATTGTGTTTCATCAATGTTCGTGTGCTCGGTAGAGTATTTTGTGAACCCTTTTGGCCCCAGGTCATTTTGGGTGTTTTGTTAAGCTTGTTGAGTAGCTCCATGCCATGCTCTTACTTGCCATGTTCAGGTTTTGCTTCATGTTGTTTTGCTGCTCTGAAGAGAGCATCGTGGTCTGAAATTTCAGACTAGCGTTAATTTCGCCAAGTCTGAAATCTGTTTTGCTTATTCAGTTTTGCCATGCTTGTTTGAAGCCCTTAATGGATGAATTTGCCTATGCCTCAGTCCTGATGATTTGTTAAGCTTGATGAGTACATCACTGCCATGCAATTTGTTTTCATGTTGGGTGGCCGTAGCATGTTCATTTTGTTGCATTTAGGAGCCTACTTGCTGTAAATCGCAGATCGGTTCGTTTAGTAAAACGCTTGCCATTTCTTAACCGTAGCTCCGATTGCCATGATCTTTATATCGTTTTCAGGAGATTTCTTCCCCTCTATCCAGTGGCACACTTGGTTCCCAAGTTGAGGCCAGGTTCATGCATTTCCTGTTACATGTTGCATTCTTGCATCCCGCATCGCATCCCGCATAGCATGTCATCTTTGCATCGTATTGGTTGCCCTTGCACGTGGTTGATTGTATCCTTGTTGCTTGTTTGTGTTGTTGGGTAGAGCCGGGAGACGAGTTCGCTAACGAGGAGCCCGTTGAGTTTGCTTTTGAGGATCCAGTCAATTCTGACAACTGTGCAGGCAAGATGATCACACCCTTGAAATCACTACTATCTTTGCTATGCTAGTTTGCTCGCTCTTTTGCTTTGCCAATGCTACGATGCCTACCACTTGCTTGTCAGCCTCCCAATTGCCATGATTGAGCCTCTAACCCACCTTTGTCCTAGCAAACCATTGATTGGCTATGTTACCGCTTTGCTCAGCCCTTCTTATAGCATTGTTAGTTGCAGGTGAAGATTGGAGCCGTTCCTTGTTGGAACATTTATTTACTTGTTGGGATATCATTCTATTGCTATGTTATCTTTGTTCATCTATATACTTGGTAAAGGGTGGAAGGCTCGGCCTCTCGCCTAGTGTTTTGTTCCACTCTTGCCGCCCTAGTTTCCGTCATATCGGTGTTATGTTCCCGGATTGTTGCGTCCCTTACGCGGTTGGGCTATAATGGGAACCCCTTGATAGTTCGCCTTGATTAAAGATTTTCCAGCAATGTCCAACATTGGTTTTACCATTTGCCACCTACCCTTTTCTTTCCCTTGGGTTTCCGGAGCCCGAGGGTCATCTTTATTTTAGCCCCCCACGGGCCAGTGCTCCTCTGAGTGTTGGTCCGGAACGTCAGCCGCCGGTGGCCACCAGGGGCAACTCTGGGCTGGCCTACCGGAAGTTTGGACAATCTGAGTGTGCCCTGAGAAAGAGATATGTGCAGCTCCTATCGGGATTTGTCGACGCATTCGGGCGGTGTTGCTGGACTAGTTTTGACCTGTCGAATCATCTTGTTGTACCGGGATACCGAGGCTGATCGGTGGGTCCTGGGTGGAGGTCTATTCCTTCGTTGACCGTGAGAGCTTGTTATGGGCTAAGTTGGGACCCCCTGCAGGGATTGATCTTTCGAAAGCCGTGCCCGCGGTTATGGGCAGATGGGAATTTGTTAATGTCCGGTTGTAGATAACTTGAACTTAATTAATTAAAATGAATCAACTGCGTGTGTTGCCGTGATGGCCTCTTCTCGGCGGAGTCCGGGAAGTGGACACGGTGTTGGAGTTATGTTTGCGTAGTCGGCTCTATGTAGTTTCCGCTCGTGCTTTGCCTTCTCTTCTCGCTCTCCTTTGCGAATAAGTTAGCCACCATATATGCTAGCCGCTTGCTGCAGCTCCACTCAAATTACCCCTTCCTTACCTATTTAGCTTAAATAGTCTTGATCGCGAGGGTGCGAGATTGCTGAGTCCTTGTGGCTCACAGATTACTATTACACCAGATGCAGGGACCGATGATACTCCTCCGGATGGCGCGTTCGAGCTGAAGTGGGAGTACGACGAGGACTCTCAGCGATACTATGTTTCTTTTCCGGATGATCAGTAGTGGTGCCTATTCGGGGTTCGATTCAGGGATTAGTCGCATGTTGGGGAGTCTTTTCTATTTTGGCGCCGTAGTCGGGCCATGAGTGTTTGTATGATGGATGCTATTTATGTACCTTGATGTGACGTGGCGAGTGTAAGCCAACTATTATTATTATTCCCCCTTTACATTTATATGTACATGAGTTGTGTGAAGATTGCCTCACTTGCGACTTATGCCTTCAATGCGATTATGCCTCTAAGTCGTGCCTCGACACATGGGAGATATAGTCGCATCGAGGGTGTTACACTAGGGTTCGTCCGCCGGCCGTGTTGGCCGGCTGCCCTAAAGAGTCTTTTCCCGGAGCCCTTGCTCCGGGGTTTTCTCTCTCCCGCCGGTCAACTTGATCGGTGGTTTCTTTTTGGTCTTCTGATCTGTTCTTGCTCGGTTTGCGTCGCCCACCGCCGCCGTCGACCCGAGCGCCTGTACTCCTATATATTAGGAAACATAGGTTAGACTAGGAATATTCTGGCTTACCTTATACTCCAAGTAGATCATGTACTCCTATATATATGCCCACGAGGCTCAAGCAATACAATGAATCATTCCACCAAATCCTCTCTTTCCCTTCTAACAACAACCATACAAACTGAAAATTGTGCAAACATGAAGTAGACAGTCAAACCACAGAGAGGCGTCTTTGGAGCCAAGAGCATCCATCAATGCATATATTACATAGGTCACGGTAAACTGACGAGAGAACGGACCACCAACATACCCCACTGGAAATGCTTCGACGATCTCATGCCTACATCGCGAGTGTACACCGATGTAAATCTAGACATGGCAACCTGCCCCCAGACGATACGCCATGAGCCATCACTTCATCACCGTCGCCACTTTCTGTCGCCACCAACTCCGTCGAGCATGTGCCTCAATGGCTCGGCCATCTACATCATCAACCTGCATGACCGGCATAGTCGACGCGCACCAGCTCCACGATGGGTTACTGCTACCCGGTGCCAAGCATTGTCTCCATGCCTCAGCCACCCAAAACAAGGCACCGAGGTGACAGGGAAGCCACACATTGATAGTGTATACTATGGTGGCAATCCAGGCATAATACAACATGTGTCTCCTTTCTGACGTCCTGCTTTGACTGGATACCATTTCTTGGAAGTTCAATGCATTCTGACATATAAAGTTCAATTTGCGGCGGTGATTTCTTCCCCTCCACGTCCCCATGTGCATCTTTCTCTTGGCCTATCCTTGTTGTTTGTATAAAGCTCCCTGGAAACCACCTACAAGTTTGTGCATTAGCTGCATACATGCGAAGACAGAGCCTGCTTCGCTCTTTCTTACAAGTAGAGATAAATGAGCATCAAATGGTTGCAAGCACTTGGTAGCATAATTTCTTTGAAATTCTAGTGTACCTCTGTTTTATTTGCAACAAGCTACTTCAAAAGTACAAAACTCGCACTAATAAACATGGCAGGTAGCTTAGCTTCGCTGGCTATCCTACCAATACTAAGAAATAGATGATGCTTCGCTCTCAGCCGCGCAAACCAGGCTACAACAAATGCTTAAACATGTGCTTAAAAACAACGCAAACTAATGAAAAATAAACAAATGCAAGAGTGTTCTTGCTTTACATTAAAAACAATAAAAAATATGAAGCATGTAACAAAATGATGTATAAAATAGAAACATTGAATTGAATTTAACGTGACGCCGAGGTATAACAAACATGTGAAGCTTGAACTATATTTTGTTGCTTCAAGTGTTCAACACATCTATCATTCATTACCAAAAAAAAGCATGACTTGATTCCCCTGGAAAAAACACATACATGGCTTGATGAGGTGGTATAGTGTGCATATGAGTATGTGCTTGATTTTTTATGCCGTACAATTTCAACCGAATGACTATCATTGATTGAGATGAAGTGAAAGCACGCATGCGTAGAAATTTAGTAGTGAAGACTGGCTATTTAGATATAAAACGCCTCATATTTTTAGCACATGATATTTTACGCGAAATAATATGGACCATCATTGAGCTCATGCTCGATCTTTGCATAACAAGATGCACACAACCAACAAATTCATAAAGAGTTGAAAATGTCTTACTAGAAAGGTAAAAATAGAGCTTATACAACTATCTTACAAGGCCCTTACTTTCACAAAACAACGAATCCATATAACGGGCTAGAAACAAGACACATATATGCGCATCCAAGCGAATCACGACTGCATATGTCACTTTAGTATGGTCTTTGGAAACATGCGTCTTAGTCATTATATATGCAGTTACACAATGAATGAACTGATTGATTGAAGTTTAGCACACCCAGATATGTAGATCAAGCAAAATCTACTAAGTTACTAAGCTCCCTAGAAATGATGGGTTTTTGTGGCTCGAGGCTCCGTGGATGGTTTGTTGGGCCCGTTTGTAAGAGTGTTCTTCATCGGCCGAGAGCTTATGGGCTTACTCGCATGTAATCATGGTGTTCATGTTGGGCTCACGTAAACACCACCAGTAGATCGATGTGAAGTGTAACAACATCAGAATGATATACCCAACACCTCTCTTCACCATGAAGACCATACCACCTCCACCAAGTAAGACCATAGTGACAACAAGAAACAACACAACCACAGAACCTAGCATAGGTGAAACTCACCCTGGGCATAACACTTGAAACCCGAACTCCAAACCCTAACATGTACTACCAGAACTCAAAACATCCATGTACCTATTTGGGTAGTAACTCCAGAAAACCGAATTTTATTTAGAAAATTCGGGTTCATACCCCGGTACTCGATCTACCCGAAGTTAATGGGAAATGTTAGCCCAACCCTACAAATTAGGGCCCAACACCACACTGTGCTACAACCCATGTCCTCTTCAATGCCACACACTCTCCCAACCCATGTGTCAGTATGCCCACATCCCATCTCTCACGCACAAAGGCACACACATCCATTCGCAGGATCCCAACCTCCAGCTCCTGACCTAGCCGCCGCCTGCCTCACATCCTGTGTCTTCGCCTCATAGCGGCAAGGGGCAGCATCGTGCCAACCGCCTCCCTCAACGGCATGTAGAGGTGACGCATGAGCCGTCTCCCTCGATGGCGTGAAGTGGTGAGACACCATGATGGCCGACTCCCACGATAGCGTGTAGTGGTGAGGCACCATGCCGGCCACCTGTTTCGCATCCCATCTTCCCCGCCCGAGAGCTGCAAGGGGCAGCATTGTGCCGCTGCCTACCTCAATAGCTTGTAGTGGTGCAGCTTCGCTTTGGCGCCTCCCTCGTCATTGTGCGTGTCGCGTCGGCGCCTCCCTTATCAGCATGTGTGTCGCCTGTTGCATCGCCGCAACAAGATGCAATTCGGGATTACATTAACGCGTCCCCGAATTTTCGGGTAGCAAAAAACTCGGGCAAGTTCGGGTTTTATTTTTGAAAACACGATTTTTTTCTAACCTGAATTACTCGACCCGAATTTTTGGTAAACCCGAATGCCGAGGCTAAGGTAAAACATAGAGCTAGCCAACCACAATAGGCCCTGTGAAAAAAATCAACTTACAACTAAAGGACGGCATGAAAGTCGCGTGTCACACTCTAGCCCTGCTTCAAAATTGCGGCTAGCTAGTGTGGAACAGAGGAGCTAGGTTGGCGTCTGCTTGGCTTAGTAGATTATGTGGATAAGCTATATAATTTGATTTCCGACCAATATGGTCGCGTTTTGGTGTAAACCATTTTGTTTGCATTGACTTGGACTTCTTTTATTTAATAAAATGATTGTGTGCATCTTAGATGCAGAAATCCGGGTCATCTTGTTGTAAAAGAAAAGAACAGAGCTGTTCCGGTTCAAGTTTCCGGTCGAGTTGTCGCCATCTAGGCTATGAAACAATGAGTGAGGCTATTTGGCTCCGAGCTCATCTGCTCCTGTGGTGAACAGTAAATAAAAAAATATTAAAAAATAAAAAAATCCATTTTTGTGTGGAGGATGCTTAGGTGCCTGAGGTCCGCTCAAAATTTTAGCTCATCTTGACAACTGAGTATCCCTAAAAAAGATAAATTTGGGGTCTGTGAAACAGTTTACTCTTGATCTACTGTTCTGACTCAATTTATATTTTTTAGTGAGAGTTATTCATATTCAAAGTTTAAAAAACCAGACCAGACCGATGGTTGGGCTGGAAGAAACCAAAACCTGCGATCCTGGCGGTTTTCTAAATGCAGGGGACTGTTCGAGCAATCGAGCCGAAAAAACCCGATGAACCAGGTGGTTCACAAAAAACCGGTCGGTTCGATATCGTTTCTAGAAAAGCCCCTCAATCAACTCATTTTCGTGCAAACAAGCTGGAGGTTGAATCGGAAAAGGAAGAAAACCCATCTTTTAGTAGGGTTTCAACCATTTTAGGAGCATTTCTCTCGATTTTATCCACGGACAAATCCTATCGGGGGCCAACGCCTCCTCCGGTGCAACCCCTGCTTGGCACCATGGCATGGCGATGTCACTTCTCCCTCGCCACACTGCATGGCAGCACCAGGCCACTAGCCCGCACCGCCACTCCCATGTACCGCCATCTGCACCACCTCTATTGACAGTTGGGGAGAGGGGCTACCGCCACCTGGTCAGACTGGTACATACAACTTCGATCTCCCTCTGCTCCAGTCAAATCGACCAGGCTTCTCTCCGGTTGCCTCCTTCTATTCCGGAGTCCATACCAGGAGCAACTGAGCAGGAGGACCAAGACGCCCGATGGTCACCTCGGATTACAAATTTATTATCTATTGATTTGTGCATTTATTGACAAAATATGTATTATTTTATTACTTAAAATACCGACAATCGAACAGATGAATCGGCGGTCCGACCGGTAAAATCGCCGATTCGATTACCGGTTCAATTTTAAACTGTGCTCATATGCAAATGATCTTAAATTTGAAGCCGATCTCACACACCAAATCATCTTCCATGCAAAAAGGAAAAGCGATTTTTTTTGGATTTTTTATTTTTCTCTTAACCAGGTGCAGACGAGTCTGGGCTTAGAAATGGATACTCGGTCAAACAATCTGCATTTTTAACGGACTTATATGGATTTATCTATCTCTTTGCTGGGTGGAGTAGCTACTCTTTGGGTTGGCGGTTCATGAATGATGGGGAGGCATGGCCGGCCGCAAGTGGGGGCGTGTGGTGTCAGATCTGCCCATCGGTACAGCTGGTCGCCTGCGCCGTCCCACAAAATACGTCGCCGGCCGAAGAGCCGCACGTACGGCCGGCCGAAGAGAAGAAGAATCGTTGGCTGGCTTGCAAGTCTCTGGCCGGTGGAAGTTGTGCTTTACCTTGGTCGCGAGCCATGGCGCCATTTTCCACGCGCGCATGACCCGGCAGAGCAGGCGATCGACCAAGGCGTACGTGCAGATCAGATTTCCTGGCAGGATATGGATCGGATCGAGCAAGGCGTACGTGCAGATCAGATTTCCTGGCACGATGTGCATCAGATCGGATCAGCATCCTGACTGATAGCATGCAAAGTGGCAGCATCTGTACACACTGTGCTGCGTATGGCTGGAGCCAGGCGGCAAGTGCAATGGAAATCATTTGTATCCGAGTGGTCATTGTATAATCCAGTGCAAAAAACAAAGAGGAAGATCTAACTGCGACAACTCCGGAGGAAAGATCTTCCCTTGGGATCCACGGCAAGCTAGGGATCGAGATCGTGATCGATTGACGAGATGACAATGGTTCACGGCACGGTGACGAACAGTACACATCGAGGATCCGAGGCGATGCCCTCGCGCCGTTCCGTCGCGTAGCAGAAGCTGGCGTGAGACCGCACAGTCCGACAGCCAAACCAGATGAAGACGGAGACATTGTACCGCTGATGTGCGTACAGCTACATGGATGTATGTGAAGACGGAGACTTGACGTACAACTCATCAAGTGGACAGTGGAGGGCCGCAGTGTATACAGTGCACATACGGCTCTATGCATGCAAAGCTTTCACTAGGATCTCGAACGATCGACGCTAGCTAGGTAGCTAGAGGCACGCAATTCGTCGTAGCCGCGTACTTCGTGTCAGCCTGCCGGTGGCCACATTCAGGTTCAAACACCTCTCGCACGAATCAGCTGTGTGTGTTTACTATATATTCTACAACCAGCCAATCGATACATATTCGATCCCTACTAACCAAGTATAAGCACGTGAGATTTCTGAGATTGTGATTATATACCTAGGTACATATGCTTTCCAGAGAACTTTTGCAAACGATCGGGAATCCAAATCTAATCCGTCCCGCTGGGCTGTTCTGCCCGCGTCCTTCCCAGATCGCACGCACAAACCTTAATAATGCTTAGACTAATTGTTCTATAACAAGATCGCTCTACAAAAGCAGAATGCTTAGACTAATTGTTCCTCTTGTGAACAAGCCCGGCAGCTTCGTCCTGTATTGTCTGTGTGGCAAATGCTAACACCTGCATGTTATGGTAGACTGGTAGTGGTCGAATAACTTTCGCCTTCTTACAGGCGCATGCAAATAATATTTGCATATGTCCTCCTGTCAACTTCTTGGCGGGAATTCCAGATAGGGATCGAGAAAGTGATTAAGTAGTAGCACGTGATGACGACAGTAGAATTTTGGCATCCGCACCACCAAATTGTTTATGGCAGAAGATGGTTGGACGTGATCGGATCATGAGACGCAGGCTACATGCATTAGCACATTCCCATTTTTTCTATCGCTGTGTGCATCGTTTGATGCAAAACCCGGGGGTAATCCTCCTCGAAATAAACCTGCAACTTTTCCACCCGCCGTGACCAACTAGAACTCATCAGGAATAAGAGAATCTGAACGTGTGGCAATTGTAACTTTAGAAAACATTTAAAATGAAGTCCAAACGAGCTTGATGTATGTACAGAGATATATATGTGGCCAGTCTCATCATCCTATCCTTGGACCAACCAGCCAAACTTTCTCGTCGTCTATCCATTTTTGGAAATCACTCATCCCTTCCGATGTTCGAACTTATGGAAATTCTATAATCTCATGCTACTGTCATCGATCAATCCCCCGGGAAAGCTGGAAGAGAGACGGCCAAAGGAAGAAGAACTACGCGCGCCTACTAAAAGAGGGGAGATGGGATGAGATAAATGGCGGATCTGCGGCCCATATGCACCATTTGCGTGCACTAGGACCGATTCCGCATGAGGGGCTCTGGGAAATTCTTAGAGGACGCAAAGCGGCAATGGGCGTCAGTTGCATGATCCAAGTACTCGGACCTACCCATGGATGCGTGAGTGAGTGAGATTATGGTTGTATGGATATGACTGATATGGTGTCCTTTTGTCATGGAATACGGTAGCATTCATGTGCACGAAATGACGGTCATGCCTGCCTACAATATCACCCCATGCGTTTAACAAGACAAAATATGAGATTTGTTCTTTTCGAAAATGGAGACAATTTTTTGCCTCATCAATTAATTAAGTGTAAGAGAATCGACTAGATGTAGTCGAAATACAACACCTCGATTGCTAGTTTTGCCACCAAAGCGCATGGATTATTCTTTTATCGAGACAAGGAATTTACTTGGGTGTGTTTTCTCTTGTGTATGTCTATGGTGTCGATAAACCATAAAAACTAAACAAGATATATGAAACAAAAAATAGAGTGATAAGGGCATCTAAACTTGAAATCAGACACCGTGTTTGTTCACGGACAGTGACACGGGAGCCGGTAATCCAAATTTGCCCGCATACATTTCAAAACAAAGTTAAGTAAATAGGACATTTTTTTCAAACACAACGGTTGTCAGCATAGCTCGGACACAATTCACACAAATAATCGAAATATCGTCCGTTTTATGTGAATTATATCCGAGAGCTCGCCGGCGGACACATGGCTCAACACGAAGAGGAACCACTGCCACCGAGGTAGTGGAAGACGCGCCCACATGCCTTTACGACCGCGGCCGCAAGTTCCTCCTTGACATTTGGCCGAACCAGTTGTGGCGCGGAGGCGACGCCGTCTGGTCCTTCATGCACCACTTGACTTGGACGTCGCGGTTGCGTGGAGGAGGGGGGGGGGGTGCCGACGCTTCCTTCACATAGCGGATAAGTGCCACCGGCTCCTGCTAGCTTGACACAGTAGCACGGCGGGGAGTGTGGCTTCTCCTTGAGGACACGCAGTGGCAAGGGTGGTGTTGGGCCGCATTCCCGGAGCGACCGCTTTATCCAGCTCAATTTGATGGACAAACTCCTCGTCCGTGACCGCGGCCTCTGAGGGAGGCGCGACTGTTGATGGAGTGGCTCATGATGTGGTTGCTGCTGCAGCGGTGCCTGGTCATCCTAGTTGCATGGAGGATATGAAGATCTCCTTGCCGAAGGAGCCGGCGACCGTGGAGCTTGAGGGCCCCAAAGAGCGTTGGCGGCGGTGCCATGATTTGGAGCTGCCGCTGCCTGCAGACACGGAGAACCACGACTTGGGCATGGTGTCGGAGTAATCGACCACGGGTACCCCGAGGACGGCAAGACGATATTTTTGTTGGAAATATGCCCTAGAGGCAATAATAAATTGATTATTATTATATTTCCTTGTTCATGATAATCGTTTATTATCCATGCTAGAATTGTATTGATAGGAAACTCAGATACATGTGTGGATACATAGACAACACCATGTCCCTAGTAAGCCTCTAGTTGACTAGCTCGTTGATCAATAGATGGTTACAGTTTCCTAACCATGGACATTGGATGTCATTGATAACGGGATCACATCATTAGGAGAATGATGTGATGGACAAGACCCAATCCTAAGCCTAGCACAAGATCATGTAGTTCGTATGCTAAAGCTTTTCTAATGTCAAGTATCATTTCCTTAGACCATGAGATTGTGCAACTCTCGGATACTGTAGGAGTGCTTTGGGTGTGCCAAACGTCACAAAGTAATTGGGTGGCTATAAAGGTACACTACAGGTATCTCCAAAAGTGACTGTTGGGTTGGCACGAATCGAGACTGGGATTTGTCACTCCGTGTAAACGGAGAGGTATCTCTGGGCCCACTCGGTAGGACATCATCATAATGTGGACAATGTGATCAAGGAGTTGATCACGGGATGATGTGTTACGGAACGAGTAAAGAGACTTGCCGGTAACGAGATTGAACAAGGTATCGGGATACCGACGATCGAATCTCGGGCAAGTATCGTACCGATAGACAAAGGGAATTGTATACGGGATTGATTAAGTCCTTGACATCGTGGTTCATCCGATGAGATCATCGTGGAACATGTGGGAGCCAACATGGGTATCCAGATCCCGCTGTTGGTTATTGACCGGAGAGTCATCTCGATCATGTCTGCATGTCTCCCGAACCCGTAGGGTCTACACACTTAAGGTTCGATGACGCTAGGGTTATAAAGGAAGTTTGTATGTGGTTACCAAATGTTGTTCGGAGTCCCGGATGAGATCCAGGATGTCACGAGGAGTTCCGGAATGGTCCGGAGGTAAAGATTTATATATGGGAAGTCCTGTTTTGGTCACCGGAAAAGTTTCGGGTTTTATCGGTAACGTACCGGGACCACCGGGAGGGTCCCGGGGGTCCACCAAGTGGGGCCACAAGCCCCGGAGGGCTGCATGGGCCAAGTGTGGGAGGGGACCAGCCCCAGGTGGGCTGGTGCGCCCCCCACCAAGGCCCAAGGCGCAAGGAAGAGGGGAAGGGGGCAAACCCTAGGGCAGATGGGCCCTAAGGCCCACCCTGTTGCGCCTCCCCATCTCCCCTCCCCTTGGCCGCCCCTAGATGGGATCTAGGGGGCTGCCGCCACCCCTAGGGAGGGAACCCTAGGTGGGGGCGCAGCTCCTCCCCTCCCCCTATATATAGTTGAGGTTTGGGTTGCCCAATACACATGAGTTCCTCTCTTTCTTGGCGCAGCCCTATCCCTCTCTTTCTCCTCATATCTCGCAGTGCTTGGCGAAGCCCTGCTGGATCACCACGCTCCTCCATCACCACCACGCCGTTGTGCTACTGCTGGATGGAGTCTTCCTCAACCTCTCCCTCTCTCCTTGCTGGATCAAGGCATGGGAGACGTCGTCGGGCTGTACGTGTGTTGAACGCGGAGGTGCCGTCTGTTCGGCACTAGGATCTCCGGTGATTTGGATCACGACGAGTACGACTCCTTCAACCCCGTTCTCTTGAACACTTCCGCTTAGCGATCTACAAGGGTATGTAGATGCACTCTCCTTCCCTCGTTGCTGGTTTCTCCATAGATAGATCTTGGTGACACGTAGGAAAATTTTGAATTTCTGCTATGTTCCCCAATAGTGGCATCATGAGCTAGGTCTATTGCGTAGATTCTATGCACGAGTAGAACACAAAGTAGTTGTGGGCGTTGATTTTGTTCAATATACTTAACGTTACTAGTCCAATCTTGATTCGGCGGCATTGTGGGATGAAGCGGCCCGGACCGACCTTACACGTACTCTTACGTGAGACTGGTTCCACCGACTGACATGCACTAGTTGCATAAGGTGGCTAGCGGGTGTCTGTCTCTCCCACTTTAGTCGGATCGGATTTGATGAAAAGGGTCCTTATGAAGGGTAAATAGCAATTGGCATATCACGTTGTGGTTTTGGCGTAGGTAAGAAATGTTCTTGCTAGCAACCTATAGCAGCCACGTAAAAACTTGCAACAACAATTAGAGGACGTCTAACTTGTTTTTGCAGCATATGCCTTGTGATGTGATATGGCCAAAAGGATGTGATGAATGATATATGTGATGTATGAGATGATCATGTTCTTGTAATAGGAATCACGACTTGCATGTCAATGAGTATGACAACCGGCAGGAGCCATAGGAGTTGTCTTTATTTATTGTATGACCTGCGTGTCATTGAACAACACCATGTAATTACTTTACTTTATTGCTAACCGTTAGCTGTAGTAGTAGAAGTAATAAGTTGGCGAGACAACTTCATGAAGACACGATGATGGAGATCATGGTGTCATGCCGGTGACAAGATGATCATGGAGCCCGAAGATGGAGATCAAAAGGAGCAATATGATATTGGCCATATCATGTCACTATTTGATTGCATGTGATGTTTATCATGTTTATACATCTTATTTGCTTAGAACGACGGTAGTAAATAAGATGATCCCTCATTAAAATTTCAAGAAAGTGTTCCCCCTAACTGTGCACCGTTGCAAAAGTTCGTCGTTTCGAAGCACCACGTGATGATCGGGTGTGATAGATTCTTACATTCACATACAACGGGTGTAAGCTAGATTTACACACGCGAAACACTTAGGTTGACTTGACGAGCCTAGCATGTACAGACATGGCCTCGGAACACAAGAGACCGAAAGGTCGAGCATGAGTCGTATAGAAGATACGATCAACATGAAGATGTTCACCGATGTTGACTAGTCCGTCTCACGTGATGATCGGACACGACCTAGTTGACTCGGATCATGTAATCACTTAGATGACTAGAGGGATGTCTATCTGAGTGGGAGTTCATAAGATGAACTTAATTATCCTGAACATAGTCAAAAGTTCTTCGCAAATTATGTTGCAGCTCGCGCTTCAGTTCTACTGTTTAGATATGTTCCTAGAGAAAATTTAGTTGAAAGTTGATAGTAGCAATTATGCGGACTAGGTCCGTAAACTGAGGATTGTCCTCATTGCTTCATAGAAGGCTTATGTCCTTAATGCACCGCTCAGTGTGCTGAACCTCGAACATCGTCTGTGGATGTTGCGAACATCTGACATACACGTATTAATAACTACGTGATAGTTCAGTTAAACGGTTTAGAGTTGAGGCACCGAAGACGTTTTGAAACGTCGCGAAACATATGAGATGTTTTGAGGGCTGAAATTGGGATTTCAGGCTCGTGCCCACGTCAAGAGGTATAAGACCCCCGACGATTTTCTTAGCCTGCAAACTAAGGGAGAAAAGCTCTGAGCTTGTGCTCAGATTGTCCGAGTACAACAATCATTTGAATCGAGTGGGAGTTGATCTTCCAGATGAGATAGTGATGTTTCTCCGAAGTCATTACCACCAAGCTGCTAGAGCTTCGTGATGAACTATAATATATTAGGGACACATATGATGATCCTTGAGATATTCGCGATGTTTGACACCACAAAAGTAGAAATCAAGAAGGAGCATCAATTGTTGATGGTTGGTGAAACCACTAGTTTCAAGAAGGGCAAGGGCAAGAAGGGATACTTCATGAAACGACAAATCAGCTGCTGCTCTAGTGAAGAAACCCAAGGTTGAACCCAAACCCGAGACTAAGTGCTTCTGTAATAAGAGGAACATCCACTGGACCAGTATTACCCTAGATACTTGGTAGATGAGAAGGCTGGCAAGGTCGATAGAAGTATATTGGATATACATTGTGTTAATGTGTACTTTACTAGTACTCCTAGTAGCACCATGGTATTAGATACCGGTTCGGTTGCTAAATGTTAGTAAACTCGAAATAAAAGGCTGCGGAGTAAACGGAGACTAGCTAAAGGTGAGCTGGCAATATGTGTTGGAAGTTTTTCCAAGCTTGATGTGATCAAGCATCGCACGCTCCCTCTTCCATCGAGGTTGGTGTTTGCGTTGAGCATAGACATGATTGGATTATGTCTATCGCAATACGGTTATTCATTTCAGGAGAATAATGGTTACTCTGTTTATTTGAATAATACCTTCAATGGTCTTGCACCTAGAACGAATGGTTTATTGAATCTCGATCGTAGTGATACACATGTTCATGCCAAAAATATATAAGATAGTAATGATAGTACCACCTACTTGTGGCACTGCCACGTAAGTCATATCGGTATAAAACGCATGAAGAAGCTCCATGTTGATGGATCTTTGGGCTCACTCGTTTTGAAAAGTTTGAGACATGCGAACCATGTCTATTGGTGCATATGCATGAAGAAACTCCATGCAAATGGACCGTTTGGACTCACTTGATTTTGATTCACTTGAGACATGCAAATCATACCACATGGGCAAGACGACTGAAAGCCTCGTTTTCAGTAAAATGGAACTAGAAAGCAACTTGTTGGAAGTAATACATTTTGATGTGTGCAGTCCAATGAGTGCTGAGGCGTGTAGTGGATATCGTTATGTTCTTACTTCACAGATGATTTTAGTAGATGTTGAGTATATTTACTTGATGAATCACGAGTCTGAATTATTGAAAGGTTCAAGTAATTTCCGGGTGAAGTTGAAAGATCATCGTGACAAGAGGATAAAAAGATCTATGATATGATCATAGAGATGAATATCTGAATTACGAGTTTGGCACAGAATTAAGACATTGTGGAAATTGTTTCACAACTAATACAGCCTGGAACACCATAGTGTGATGGTGTGTCCGAACATCATAACTGCACCCTATTGGATATGATGCATACCATGATGTCTCTTATCGAATTACCATGATAGTTTATGGGTTAGGCATTAGAGACAACCACATTCACTTTAAATAGGGCACCACGTAATTCCGATGAGATGACACCGTATGAACTATGGTTCAGAGAAACCTAAGCTGTCATTCCTTAAAAGTTTAGGGCTGCGACGCTTATGTGAAAAAGTTCCAGGCTGATAAGCTCGAACCCAAAGCGGATAAATGCATCTTCATAGGACACCCAAAACAGTTGGGTATACCTCCTGTCTCAGATTGGAAAGCAATAAGGGATTGTTTCTAGAATCGGGTCCTTTCTCGAGGAAAAGTTTCTCTCGAAAGAATTGAGTGGGAGGATGGTGGAGATTTGATGAGGTTATTGAACCGTCTCTTCAACTAGTGTGTGGCAGGGCACAGGAAGTTGTTCCTGTGGCACCTACACCAATTGAAGTGGAAGCTTATGATAGTGATCATGAAACTTCAGATCAAGTCACTGCCAAACCTCGTAGGATGACAAGGATGCGTACTACTTCAGAGTGGTAAGTAATCCTGTCTTGGAAGTCATGTTGCTAGACAACAATGAACCTACGAGCTATGGAGAAGCGATGGTGGGCCTGGATTCCAAAATGGCTCGAGGCCATATAATCCGAGAGAGGATCCATATATGAAAACAAAGTGTAGACTTTGGAAGAACTATTTGATGGTCGTAAGGCTGTTAGGTACAGATGGATTTTAAAAGGAAGACGGACAATGATGGTAAGTATCACCATTAAGAAAGCTCGACTTGTTGTTAAGATGTTTTCCGACAAGTTCAAGGAGTTGACTACGATGAGACTTTCTCACTCGTAGCGATGCTAAGAGTCTGTTGGAATTATATTAGCGATTACTGCATTATTTATGAAATCTTGCAGATAGGATATCAAAACATTGTTTCCTCGATGTTTTTTTTGAGGAAAGGTTGTATGTGATACAACCAGAAGGTTTTGTCAATCCTGAAAGATGCTAACAAGTATGCAAAGCTCCAACAATCCTTCTAAGGACTGGAGTAAGCATCTCGGAGTTGGAATGTATGCTTTGATGAGATGGTCAAAGTTTTGGGTGTATACAAAGTTTATGAGAAATTTGTATTTCCAAAGAAGTGAGTGGGAGCACTATAGAATTTCTGATGAGTATATGTTGTTAACATATTGTTGATCGGAAATGATGTAGAATTTCTGGAAAGCATGCAGAGTTATTTGAAAAGTGTTTTTCAATGGAAAGCCTGGATTAAGCTACTTGAACATTGAGCATCAAGATCTATAAGGATAGATCAAAACGCTTAATGGTACTTTCAAATGAGCACATACCTTGACATGATCTTGAAGGTGTTCAAGATGGATCAGTCAAAGAAGGAGTTCTCGCCTGAGTTGTAAGGTATGAAGTTAAGACTTAAAGCTCGACCACGGCAGAAGAAAGAGGAAGGACGAAGGTTGTCCCCTATGCTTTTGTCATAGGCTCTCTACAGTATGCTATGCTGTGTGCCGCACCTGAAGTGTGCCTTGCCATGAGTCAGTCAAGGGGTACAAGAGTGATCCAAGAATGGATCACAGGACAACGGTCAAAGTTATCCTTAGTAACTAGTGGACTAAGGAATTTTCTCGATTATGGAGGTGGTAAAAGAGTTCGTCGTAAAGGGTTACGCCGATGCAAACTTTGACACTAATCCAGATTATTCTGAGTAGTAGACTGGATTCGTATAGTAGAACAGTTATTTGGAATAGCTCCAAATAGAACGTGGTAGCTGCATCTAGGAGATGACATAGAGATTTGTAAAGCACACACGGATCTGAAAGATTCAGACCCGTTGACTATAACATCTCTCACAAGCATCAAACCCAGAACTCATCGAGTGTTAATCACATGGTAATGTGAATTAGATTATTGACTCTAGTAAACTCTTTGGGTGTTAGTCACATGGGGATGTGACCTTGAGTGTTTATCATATCGATGTGAACTGGATTATTGACTCTAGTGCAAGTGGGAGACTGTTGGAAATATGCCCTAGAGGCAATAATAAATTGATTATTATTATATTTCCTTGTTCATGATAATCGTTTATTATCCATGCTAGAATTGTATTGATAGGAAACTCAGATACATGTGTGGATACATAGACAACACCATGTCCCTAGTAAGCCTCTAGTTGACTAGCTCGTTGATCAATAGATGGTTACAGTTTCCTGACCATGGACATTGGATGTCATTGATAACGGGATCACATCATTAGGAGAATGATGTGATGGACAAGACCCAATCCTAAGCCTAGCATAAGATCATGTAGTTCGTATGCTAAAGCTTTTCTAATGTCAAGTATCATTTCCTTAGACCATGAGATTGTGCAACTCCCGGATATCGTAGGAGTGCTTTGGGTGTGCCAAACGTCACAACGTAACTGGATGGCTATAAAGGTACACTACAGGTATCTCCGAAAGTGACTGTTGGGTTGGCACGGATCGAGACTGGGATTTGTCACTCCGTGTAAACGGAGAGGTATCTCTGGGCCCACTCGGTAGGACATCATCATAATGTGCACAATGTGATCAAGGAGTTTATCACGGGATGATGTGTTACGGAACGAGTAAAGAGACTTGCCGGTAACGAGATTGAACAAGGTATCGGGATACCGACGATCGAATCTCGGGCAAGTATCGTACCGATAGACAAAGGGAATTGTATACGTGATTGATTAAGTCCTTGACATCGTGGTTCATCCGATGAGATCATCGTGGAACATGTGGGAGCCAACATGGGTATCCAGATCCCGCTGTTGGTTATTGACCGGAGAGTCATCTCGGTCATGTCTGCATGTCTCCCGAACCCGTACGGTCTACACACTTAAGGTTCGATGACGCTAGGGTTATAAAGGAAGTTTGTATGTGGTTACCGAATGTTGTTCGGAGTCCCGGATGAGATCCCGGATGTCATGAGGAGTTCCGGAATGGTCCGGAGGTAAAGATTTATATATGGGAAGTCCTGTTTTGGTCACCGGAAAAGTTTCGGGTTTTATCGGTAATGTACCGGGACCACCGGGAGGGTCCCGGGGTCCACCAAGTGGGGCCACAAGCCCCGGAGGGCTGCATGGGCCAAGTGTGGGAGGGGACCAGCCCCAGGTGGGCTGGTGCGCGCCCCACCAAGGCCCAAGGCGCAAGGAAGAGGGGAAGGGGGCAAATCCTAGGGTAGATGGGCCCTAAGGCCCACCCTGGTGCGCCTCCCCCTCTCCCCTCCCCTTGGCCGCCCCTAGATGGGATCTAGGGGGCTGCCGCCACCCCTAGGGAGGGAACCCTAGGTGGGGGCACAGCTCCTCCCCTCCCCCTATATATAGTTGAGGTTTGGGCTGCCCAATACACATGAGTTCCTCTCTTTCTTGGCGCAGCCCTATCCCTCTCTTTCTCCTCATATCTCGCAGTGCTTGGCGAAGCCCTGTTGGATCACCACGCTCCTCCATCACCACCACGCTGTTGTGCTGCTGCTGGATGGAGTCTTCCTCAACCTCTGCCTCTCTCCTTGCTGGATCAAGGCATGGGAGACGTCGTCGGGCTGTACGTGTGTTGAACGCGGAGGTGCCGTCCGTTCGGCACTAGGATCTCCGGTGATTTGGATCACGACGAGTACGACTCCTTCAACCCCGTTCTCTTGAACGCTTCCGCTTAGCGATCTACAAGGGTATGTAGATGCACTCTCCTTCCCTCGTTGCTGGTTTCTCCATAGATAGATCTTGGTGACACGTAGGAAAATTTTGAATTTCTGCTACGTTCCCCAACAATTTCAAGACATCGGGGCTAGCAAAGCCCCTCAGTCCGACTGTTCGGCCACTCCTGCCGGCTTCCCGCCCGACTGCTCTGCCCGGCCGACTGCGCAACCAGCCGGCTGCCGACTGCAGCCCGACCCGACACCAACAAGACACCGACGAGACGGCCATACGTCCGACGAGACGAGCATACCCGAGCACTATTCACGTGTCATCTCAGCCATCATGTATAGTGTCACTTGTCCCTGGTACTATTTATGAAGTGACCCATGGGACAAGGATGACATACACCATGCCTTGCCCATGCCACCACTTAGCTTAGATAGTAAGCTAGCCACACTATATATATGAGTATCCATCCATCCATCCAGGGGAGGCTCACGGCCACGAGCGCCACTATGGCCTCTTGGCCATTCACTCTCATGCACACACCCACGGCCAAGTGCCATTCGTCCACTAGAGCTTGCATGCTCATCCGGCCACCCGCATATATACGAGGCCAGATGCCTATGGCACTGACCTCAGATACAGCTCTAGGAGCAACTCTGTACCAGATATACCAGATACATTCAGACATGCAGCAGTAGGAGTATTATCTCTCCGGAGAGCTCCGAAGCTGGGTAAACCACCGCGTGCTACTCGCATACCCGCTCCCGATCCTATCAGCAACAGTCTTACCCACACACTAAGCCCTTGTGGCATCTGTCGACTTGCAAGCCCCCCGTGAGAATACCACGACACATGGTGTGGATGGGGAGAGGAGTTCGCATAAGCGGCTAAGCGCGAAAGTGCGGATGTCGTCGGAGCATGGATTGTATTGGCAAGTTCGGGTGATCAACCCACTTCAATATAGCGTAGCACCTGTAGTTGGTTTCTCAGGATGACATATCTGCATTGAAGTGCGACACCCATTTGGTCGTGTCGGTCAGCGCCGCCCTGCCATCTAGTCACATCGCGTGTCATCAATGCCAGCGTTGCGACTCTGGGTCAGCATGAATGCGACAAGGGAAGTGGTGCATCCATTGGAGAGATAGCATGGGAGAGGGTTTTAGGTTGGCCAGGGGTGTCAGACGCGTGCGTGGCAGTGGTCCAGACGCCCGCAAAGCCCCCCGGTTTGCTTCTGGTTTGAGGGAAAACAAATGTCTGAATCGGTCCCCGAACGGATGCGGGGGCTTCGAGGGTCAGCGTTGGAGATGCCCAAATGTGCTCTGTTCTAAGTGAGCGTTCCACGAACTAGTAATTCGGGTACACCCATAGTCGAATCTGGCCCATGGAGGTCTGTTGTCATGATAGCCCGATGTATGCCAGCATGACCCTAACAGTGTGGGAGGCGGCCCGCAGTAACCGTCGATCTTTGTTCTCGGCCAGCCTTGTCGATATGGGGTTGGATTCAATCAGGATTTGACCCTCGTGCCAGAGGTCTTCTATGTGGGAATATCTTCTATGTTGTTCAGCCATGTGTGCCATGTGACCTGGTGGCGGTGACGAGGTTGTGTTGGATGTCGGGGCGACTTTCAGTGGTGAGGCTCTGTGGCGAGCAACACTACAGCGGTGGTGGCGCCTCCTCTTGGCTAGGTGGGTAACAAGGGCATGGGTGGCGGGTGTTCTTGATGTCATAATGGCTTTGGCGATAACGATTCCTTGGTCAAGATCCTTAGGCCTAGTGCTAGTAAGACGGTCCATCCCTCGTGTTGGGTCTATTACGATGGCACCTCCTATCGCAGGGGCGAGTCTTTGAGCAAAAGCTCCTTCCTTTTGGTGCTGGCCACGATAATGCCTTTAGGTGTTGCTTACCGCTTGCGGATGTCATTGTGTATTTCCCCTTCATGTTATAGTTCTGGAGGGAAGCCTCATCTTTTTGGGATCGACAACAACGGTGAGTAGCATCGTTACTCTCTTGGGGAAGGGGGGGGGGGGGGGGGGCTCTGGTGCATCCATTTACAGCGTGTTGGCGTCTTCTGGCTTTCTTTGTTCCTGGCATGATGTTTTTTGACTCCAGTGTGGAGCGGATTCATTCATCTTCTATCCTTAAATATGGCCTTGTAGTCATCATCCTCGATGCTTGCTATCCACTGGAACAATAGGTGCATGGTCTGGTTCCCCCAACACTCTAAACTACTCTAAACTAGTGGTGATGATGGATTCCAACCGATGCTTCTTCAAGTACCTGTAGATCTCGTCTCGGGAGTAATGGCTATTGCGGGTTTTAAAGCCTGGTATGGCGAGAATGTTTGTAGGTGTTCATGTCCTTTACTGAATGAATGAATACGTTTTAATCACCACATGGGACATGTGGTAAACAATCAAAACTTGATGAATACGTTTGAATTAAAAGGAATGTGAGCTGAAACACAGTACTCTTTAGAAAAGCAAATAAGAAAAATATCTAGGGCATGCAGAGCGATGCCACCAGCGAAAACATTACACACATAATATCTTACAGTACACCCCACATCCACAAACACGTCTGTAAATACTTTTGTCTGAGTACTGGCACGTACGAGCACATGCACTTACGCGCGTGCAGGTGCAGTCCACTAGTCACGCGGTGGCGATGGGCGCGGCGTCCGCCTTCATGGCCTCGAAGCGCGGCTCCTTGGCCTCGAACTTGTGGCGCATGTACAGGTTCATGTAATCCTCGAACACGAACCTCGGGTACACGGCGCTCCCTGCGCGCTCCGCCTCCTCCTCCGACAGCTCCTCGACGAGCGCCGGGGCCGGGAATATGATGGCGTCGGCGCCGGGGTTGTAGAAGGAGGCGAGGGACATGCGATTCCCGTCGGGGCGGGTGAGCACGCGGTGCATCACGCTCTTGTACCGCCCGTTGGTGATCACCTCCAGCTGGTCGCCGATGTTGACGACTATGGCGTGGCGCATGGGCGGCACGTCCACCCATGCGCCGTCCTTGAGGAGCTGTAGCCCGCTCACCTGGTCGTCCTGGAACAGCAGGATCACGCCGCCGGCGTCCGTGTGCGCGCGGAGTCCGTCCACCATGTCCGGCCGCGGGCACGGCGGGTAGCTGCTGACCTTGGTGCCGAACCCCGAACGTCGGCCCCCTGGACCCGGTGAAGGCCCGCTTCTGGTAGCCCTGTTCCAGCACCTTCTCCGCCAGCTTCTCGATCTCCGCCGCGAATTCCTTCATCACTTGTCTGCAACGACGACACGAAAAAGGCAACCAAGTGTCACTTTCTGAAAAGATGATTCCATTCCAATCGTGTTGGTTACTGCTGCTAAATTAGTAGGATTCTGATTTGCGCAAGCAATCCTATCTCCTGTTGATATCCTAGTTGCAGTACTATAATTGCTGCGTGTTGTTTTTTGAGCTGCTGTACGTGTGAGGGAATGACTTTGTGAGAGTACAAAATTTTTGGCCTCTTATGTTAGTGATCAAGTGGCAGTAGTTAATTAAGTAATCACGCGTACGTGCGTATACCTGTAGTGGTGGTCGAGGTCGGGCAGGTCGGCGAGGTTGGAGGCGGGGAGGTGATGGACGAAGAAGGTGCTAGGTGCTCTCCCAGTCCACGTCCTTCACGTCGGCGCCCTTCTCGCCGGCCTCCAGCGTCCGCGCCGCGAACTCTTTGAACTGCTCCTCCCGGCAAGCCGCGTAGTGCGCCTTGCTCACCCGCTCAACCTCGTCCATCAGCTCGTGCGAGATGCCATGGTTCAACAGCTGTGCGCACGCATACATCAACAGGATCAACATATATATGCTCCAATCAGTTAATCATGCCAGCCCTCTAGAAAATCATTCTACTACTATAATTCTATATGTGGAACCTCGAAGAATCCCCAGTTCTCGCAGGCGTCGTGGATGACCTCCATGGCTGCGCCCCTCTCCGCTGTGCGCGCCGCAACTTCGTGTAGCTAACCAAGTTGTCTTCAAGAATATTGCTTCTTGCTAATCAATATGCCCTGATGGAGACGGAGCAGTATGATAAGTACTGTACTAGTAACTTTTTTTCTTTCGAAAAGGAGTTTTACCCCAGCCTCTGCATCAGAAAGATGCATACGGCTCACATAAATAAAAATAAGCCAGTAACAAAGTCATCGAGTAACGTGGTGCGATGAAAAATACAAAAGGCTCGAAAGAGCTCACACCCAAAGTCACAACCGGCTGACAAACACAATAGGAGCACTACATGCCTATCCTATTACATGACCGCCATCCAAACCGGTTAAAAATAACCCGCGCTACCATCTCCCATCGGGTAGACGCAGTAACCAAACGCTCCCTAGGCTCTGTCGGAGTGAGTAGCGACCACATACGGATGAAAGCCGTGGCCCTGAAGATAACCTGCAAAAAATGAATATTTGTTAATCTGTTAAAAACCAAGTCATTTCTACAGTTCCATACTGCCCAGAGTAAAGCACAAACTCCAACACGAATGTGTCTTGCAGTATCGGAATCAACCCCATCAAGCCATGTTCCAAATAACATATTGATAGAGGTGGACGGATTGATATTAAACGCAATATTAATTGACCGCCACAGAATCTTAGCCAACGGACAATCAAGAAAGAGGTGTTTGATGTTTTCGTCATGATCGCAAAAGCTACACCTAGATGAGCCGATCCAGTTGCGTTTTGCCAGGTCATCCTTAGTCAAAATGACTTGTTTATGCACGAACCACATAAACACTTTGATACGTAAGGGAACCTTAACTCTCCAAACGTGAATCGAGGATGGGACAACGCTAGAGTTAATGACATCCAGATACATAGACTTAACTGAGAACACACCGTTCCTAGTAAGTTTCCAAGACAGCTGATCTGGTTGCTGGGTGAGCTGCACCTGCATTAACCGTCTAACAAGGTGGAGCCAGGCCTCCCACCGATTTCCAACTAGCGTTCTCCGGAAAGTAATATTGAGAGGAGTGGATTGTAAAACAGTTGCAACGTAGGCTTCTCTACGTCGCACAATGTTGTACAGAGAAGGATATTGAAGTGCAAGGGGAGCGTCCCCAAGCCACGTATCCTCCCAAAACCTCGTAGCGGCACCATTCCCAACAATAAATTTGGACTTGTTGAAGAAAATTTGTTTAACTCTCATCAAACCCTTCCAAAAAGATGAGTCGGAAGGCCTCACATTGACCTGAGCCAAGGTTTTAGCGTAAAGATACTTATTACGCAAAATCTGTGCCCAAGTAGCTTCCGTCTCAGATGATAGTTTATATAGCCACTTGCTAAGAAGACATATGTTTTTGACTTCCAAATTTTCAATACCGAGACCCCCCTTGGTCCTTCGGCCTACAGATTATATCCCACTTAGCAAGCCTATATTTTCGTTTGAGCTCGTCACTCTGCCAAAAGAATCGAGATCGGTAGAAATCTAACCTTTTCCTGACTCCCACCGGAACCTGGAAAAAGGATAAGAGAAACATAGGCATACTAGTAAGGACCGAATTGATCAGAATCAATCGTCCTCCGTATGACATGAGCTTCCCTTTCCAGCAGCTCAGTTTCTTTTCAAAGCGATCCTCAATGCATTTCCACTCCAAGTTAGTCAGCTTACGATGATGAATGGGTATACCTAAGTATGTAAACGGTAAGGATCCCAATTCACATCCGAACAATTGTTTATACGTGTCGTGGTCATCTTGTGCATTTCCAAAGCAAAACAATTCGCTCTTGTGGAAGTTAATTTTGAGGCCAGACAATTGTTTAAATAAGCATAACAGCAGCTTCATGTTTCTTGCTTTCGCCAGGTCATGCTCCATGAAGATGATAGTATCATCCGCATACTGAAGAATGGAAATCGCTCCGTCAACTAAATGTGGGACAAGGCCACCTACCTGCCCTGCATCCTTGGCCCTACCTATTAGGATAGTGAGCATATCAGCCACTATGTTAAACAGGATCGGTGACATCGGATCTCCTTGCCTTAGCCCCTTGTGTGTTTGGGACGAATAGACTAACACTAGTAACTGATAGGCTGATAGTCTACTCTAGCCTCTATTTTATGTATACCTAACCTAAGTAGTGGTTAATTATGAACTCTATGGCGTACGTTGGTGAACTCTATGGCGTACGGATGGAGTTGTCTCTTACTTTACAGGTTGATAATGACAAGATTAGGCGTAGTACACCACCTGACCCAGGCCACATATAGTGGGGTTCTGCTGTCAACAACTATATTGTACTACTCCAACATCGATCACTTGATTGAAGGACACCGGTCGATTGTGTACATGCACATGAAACATGGCATGCGACGTGATCTATCCATGGATTACTGTTAGAGCTAGTAATTTTGAGCGCTGTCCTACTCAGCAACAGCCAGCAGCAGTAGCTAAATACGTAGCATGTAGATCACTTGTTGTCCAGACTCCTGTATGCCGGTCGACTTAAAGCGGGAACGGAAGCACTCCTGCACGCATCAGCTGCTGCATGGTGCATGGCAGCTGGACAACCAGACCCCGGTCCTGTCCCAGAACCACCCATGAATGGACAGCTCCAGCTAGTCTCTTCGTCATCCTTGGTCTGATCTCTATTATGATCAGCGTGTCCACGTCCCTTCCCCCTAGTGTAACCTCTCCTTTCTCCCTCATAGTAGGGGCTGGGTTAAAGTTCGGCTCTCCAGTCACTAGGGCCCATGACATTGCCCGAAAACTTATCTCGAGCAGTTCAAATGAACAGCACACAGGGAGAGGAAAAGAGGGATCTTGTTCTAGGCATCACATGAAACCCATCACGAGTCCACGACCACCCAGAGCACATGACTCACGAAAGTTTTGGTTGAGGCTTTTCTTACCATGAGTTGCTAACACTGGCTATAAACATGAAGCAGAGTTCCACTGCCATGCTACAAATTGGTATCAACCATAAAATGATCACGAAGGTTGTATTTTATCTTATTGGTTCCTGATGTACAATCAAGAGGTTACAAAGCACAATAAGTACACACCAGGCCTCTGCAAGATTAGAATGCACACAATCAACACTAACGCACACACTCAAAGTATCACAGCGACAAAAATCAAAGTCCAAAGCTCTACCTACATAGAGAGAAAAAAGAAAATGAAAAAAGTAATGATGATTCACGCCAAACAACTTTTGACGCAACGAAGATGTTTAAGTGCACACAAGTGGAACATAGAAATAACCATACAAACTGAAAATTGTGGAAACACGAAGTAGGCAGTCCAACCACAGAGAGACATCTTTGGAGCCAAGAGCATCCATCAATGCATGTATTACATAGGCCATGATAAACCGAGGAGAGAACGGACCACCAACATACCCCATTGGGAACGCTTCGACGATCTCATGCCTACATCGCGAGTGTACATCGAATGTAAATCTGGACATGGAAACCTGCCCCCAAACGATACACCATATATGAGCAATCACTTCATCACCATGACCACTTTTTGTCGCCACCAACTCCGTCAAGTATGTGCCTCAATGGCCCGACCAGCTGCATCGTCAACCTGCATGACCGGCACAGTCGACCCGCACCAGCTCCACGATGGATCACTGCTACCCGCCGCCAAGCATTGCCTCCATGCCTCAGCCACCCAAAACAAGGCACCGAGGAGTCAGGGAAGCCACACATTGAGTGTAAACTATGGTGGCAATCCAGGCATAATACAACATGTGTCTCCTTTCCTCATGCTTTGTCCAGATACCATTTGTTGGAAGTTCAATGCATTCGACATATAATGTTCAATTTGCGGCGGTGATTTCTTCCCCTCCGCGACTCCATGTGTATCTTTCTCTTGGCCTATCCTTGTTGTTTGTATAAAGCTCCCCGGAAACCGCCTACAAGTTTGTGCATTAGCTGCATACATGCCGAATATAGAGCCTGCTTCGCTTTTTCTTACAAGTAGAGATAAATGAGGATCAAACGGTTGCATTGCAGGCACTTGGTAGCATTTTATTTTTTTGAAATCCTAGTGTACCTTTGTTTTATTTGCAACAAGCTACTTCAAAAGTACGAAACTCACACTAATAGACATGGCAGGTTGCTTAACTTAGAGCCTTCCAATACTAAGAACTAGATGATGCTTCGCGCTCGGCCGCGCAATGCGGGCTACAAAAATTGCATAAAGATGTGCTTAAAAACAACAAAAACTAATTAAAAATAAACAAATGCAATATCGTTCTCGCTTTACATTTAAAAACAATAAAAGAATATATGAATCATGTTACAAAATGATGTATAAAATAGAAACCTTGAGGTGAATTTAACGTGACGCCCAGTTGTAACAAACATGTGAATCTTGAACTATTTTTTTTGCTTCAAGCGTTCAACACGTCTATCATCCATTACCAAAAAAGCATGACTTGATTCCCCCGGAAAAAACACATACATGGCTTGATGAGGTGGTATGGTGTGCATATGAGTATGTGCATGACTTTTGATGTCGTACAATTTCAACCGGATAAATATCATTGATTGAGATAAAGTGAAAGCACGCACGTGTAGAAATTTAGTAATGAAGACTAGCTATTTAGTTATAGAATGCCTCATATTTTTAGCACATAATATTTTATGGGAAATAATATGGACCATCAGTGAGCTAATACCCGATCTCTGCATAACAAGATACACAACAAACACATTAAAAAGAGTTGAATCTGTCGTACTAGAAAGGTAAAAATAGACCTTATACAACCATCTTACAAGGCTCTTATTTTCTCAAAATATCGAATCCATATAACGGGCTACAAATGAGACACATATATGTGCATCCAAGCACATCGCGACTACATATGTCACTTCAGTATGGTCTTTGGAAACTTGTGTCTTAGTCATTATATACGCAGTTACAGAAGAATGAACTGATTGATTGGATTTTAGCACGCCCAGATATGCAGATCAAGCAGAATCTACTAAGTTACTAAGCTCCCTAGAAATGATGGGTTATTGTGGCTCGAAGCTCCATGGATGGTTTGTGGGGCCCATTCGTAAGAGTGTTCTTCGTGGCCCGACAGCTTATGAGCTTACTCGCATGTAATTATGGTGTTCAGGCTGGGCTCATGTAAACACCACCAGTAGATCGTAGTGAAGTGTAACAACATTAGAATGATATACCGAACACATCTCTTCACCATGAAGACCATACCACCTCCACCAAGTAAGACCATAGTGAAAACAAGAAACAACACAACCATACAACCCAACCTAGGTGAAACTCACCCTGGGCATAACACCTGAAACCCAAAACCCGAACCCAAAATACCCAAACCTAAACCCGTACTACCCGAACCCAAAAAAACTCGATCACCTATTTGGGTAGTAACTCCAGAAAACCAAATATTATTCAGACAATCCTGGTTCGTACCCCAGTATTTGAACTACCTGAAGCTAATGGGAAATATTAGACCAACCCTGCAAACGAAGGCCCAACACCACACCGTGCCACAACCCACGTCCTCTTCAGTGCCACACACTCTCCCAACCCATGTGTCGGTGTGTGCACGTGCTATCTCTCACGCACAAAGGCACAAACATCCATTCCCAGGTTCCCAACCTCCAACTCCCGACCTATCCGCCGCCTCTCTCACATCCCGTGTCTTCGTCTGATAGCGGCAAGGGGTAGCATCATGCCAGCCGCCTCCCTCAACTGCGTGCAGAGGTGACTCACCAGCCGTCTCCCTCGATGGCATGCAGTGGTGAGGCACCGTGCCGGCCACCTATTTCGAATCCTATCTTCCCCGCCTGAGAGCGGCAAGGGGCAGCGCTGTGCCGACCGCCTACATCAACGGATTGTAGTGGTGCAGCTTCGCGTTGGCGCCTCCCTCGTCAGTGTGTGTGTCGCGTCGGCACCTCCCTCATCAGCGTGTGTGTTGCCTCTTGCATTGCCGCAACAAAATGCAATCTAGTACTATTACCTGAAACCGAACCTGAATTTTTGGGTCGCAAAAACTCGGCAATTTCAGGTTTTATTTTTGAAAACATGATTATTTTGTAACCTCAATTACCCGACCCCAATTTTCAGGTAAATCCGAACGCCTAGGCTGAGGTGAAACATACAGCTAGCCAGGTGTAATACACTGTATGGATTTTTTTTTTAATTTACAACTAAAGAACGGCGTGAAAGTCGCATGTCACACTCTAGCCCTGCTCAAATTTGCGACTATCTAGCGTGGAACACAACAGCTAGGCTGGCGTCTGTTCAGCCAGCTTGCCTGATGTGCTAGTGGCTGATTATGTGGATAAGCTATATAAGTTGATTTCCCACTAATATGGTCGTGTTTTATTGTAAACCATTTTGTTTTCATTCATTTGGACTTCTTTTATTTAATAAAATGGGTGTGCATCTTAGATGCAGAGATCCCGGGATCATCTTGTTTGTAAAAGAAAAGAACTGAGATGTTTTGGTGCGAGCTTCCGGTTGAGTTGCCCCATGTAGGCTATCAAACAATGACCGAGGCTATTTGGCTCCCGAGCTCATTTGCTCCCATGGTGAACAGTAATTAAAAAAATTAGAAAAATACCAAAGTATTCGATTTTTTTGCATGGAAGATGCTTAGGTTTGTGAGGTCCGCTCCAAATTTCAGCTCATTTTGACATTTGAGTAGCTCTCGGTAAAAAAGACAAATTTAGGGTCTGTGAAACAGTTTACCATTTATGTATTGTTCCGACCCAATTTGTATCTTTTACTGATAGCTACTCATATGCATAGTTTAAAACACGGACCAGACCGACGGTCGGACCGGAAGAAACCGAAACCAGCGATCCTGGCATTTTTTAAGTGCAGCGGACTGTTCGAGCAGTCGAGCCAAAAAAAAAACAGATGAACCGTGCAGACCGGTCGGTTTGATACCGTTTCCAGAAAAGCCCCTCAATCATCTCATTTTCGTGCGAACAAGCTCGGGGTACAATTGGAAAAGGAAGAAAACCCTTCTTTTAGTAGGGTTTCAACAATTTTAGGAGCATTTTTCTCGATTTTATCCACGGAGAAACCTTATTGGGTGTCAGTGCCCCCTCCGGCGCAACCCTTGCTTGGCGCCATGGCGTGGTGACGTCGCTTCTCCTTCGCCGCTCCGCGTGGCAGCAGCACCAGGCCACTAGCCCGCGCCGCCACTCTCGCGTCCCTCCATCTGCACCACCTCTATTGAAGTTTGGGGAGACGGGCTACCACCACCTGGTCAGACTGGTACATAGAACTTCAATCTTCCTTCGCTCCAGTCTAATCGACCAGGCTTCCCTCTGGTTGCCTCCCTCCATTCCAGAGTCCAGACCAGGAGCAACCGAGCAGGAGGACGTAGATGCCAGACGGTCACCTTTGATTACACATTTGTTATCTATTGTTTGGTGCATTTATTGATAAACACATGTATTATTTTATTACTTAAAATACTGACAATTGGACCGGTGAATCGACGGTCCGACTGGTAAAAACCTGAACCAGCAGCCACGCTGAATCGATTTCAAACTATGCTCATATGTCCAAATGATCTTAAATTTGAAGCGGAACTCACGCGCGAAACCATGTTTCATGCAAAAAGGAATCGAATTTGTTTGATTTCTTTTATTTTTTTTCTTAACAGGGTGCCGATGAGTGTGGGCCTAGAAATGGATATTTGATCAAACAATCTGCATTTTTAACAGACTTATATGGGTTTATCTATCTGTTTGTTAGGTGGAGTAGCTACTGTTTGCGTTGATGGTTCTTTTTTTTTGAACGCAGAAGCAAAAGATTTGCCTCATTCATTAATTAAGGGAGGAGACAAGGTTTAAGTCAGAGCCACATCAGGCCCACTGAATACAAAGTCATTACTCTCGTGGCATCAAATTATTCAGACGTTTCGCACCCGCTAGCACCCAGAGCCTAGCTTCCTCCTTCAAGTTTCGCGAGATGATTTGGGGGGTGTCGAGTTCTTCTGGAAGACCCTTGCATTTCTCTCATTTCAATTGGTCCAGGTGGTGAGCAAGGTGAGGGTTGCCATCGCCTTGATGCGCCTGGCCATATGAGTCCACCAACTACTGAGAGAGTGATGAGCCACCCACTGGTTGGTGTTGATATCACCAGTTTGCAACCAAACTCTAATCAGCCTCCACAACCGCATATGTACCGACATCTGTAGAAAAGGTGAGTCGCGGACTCGAACACCCTCTTACATAACGGGCAGAGACCACAATTTTGCATCCCGTGCCGCTCTAGGCGGTCAGCCGTCCACACCCTATTTTGGATGTCTAGCCATGCGAAGAATTTGACCTTGGGGGTGCCCAGACTTTACAAATGACCTTGTTCATGGGTGTGAGGATAGCTCCCATGAATTGCGCCTTATATGCTGATCTGGCCAAGTATTCCCCATTAGGGGAGAGCTTCCAAATAATGGTGTGATGGACGTCTTGGGAGATGTTTATATGAGAGAGCAGAGACCACAGTTCGATGAATTGAGTCACATGATTCCAAGTCAGCTCACAATGCATGTCGATGGCCTTGATCCACACATCATCGTGCAAGGCCCCACTAACCTTCCAACTTTTGCGCTTTGAGATCTTGTATATGAGGGGTGCAACATCAATTGGTTTCTTGCCGCTGAGCCACAACGCGTCCCAAAATGGCGTCCTTTCCCCATTGCCAACTGTGATGGTGGTGAGAGCATAAAAAAGATCCATGTCCTCTTTGTCGCACGGGTTTCCCGAACCAACCCAAATCTTCATTAGGTCATGCCACTCATACCATGGCCAACGCAACTGAAGAGCTCTGGCAAATTTGTCAAGATGTAGGACACCTAATCCTCCTAGGTGAGTAGGCCTATAGACCGTTTCCCAATTAACCTTGCACTTCCCTCCGGAGACCTTTTTCGTGCCCGCCCAAAGGTAAGCACGCTCAATCTTGTTGACGCTCTGGAGAACGGATGGTGGCACAATGAGTGGGGTGAGGTGGTGGATGGCCTGGGAGGTGAGGACCGACTTCACAAGAGCCCCACGTCCAATGGAGGTGATATGCATGCCCTCCAAAGGCACAAGCTTGTTCGTAATTTTGTCCTCCAGGTGTTGATAGTCCACTCGCTTAAGTTGCCAAAAAGAAAGCGACAATCCAAGATATCTCATGGGGAAAGAAGCTCGAGTGGCTGGCATGCCCTCAAGTATGGCGTCCAAATCCAAGTGCCGACACCGAATCGGCACCACGGAGCTCTTGTCAAAGTTTGTGTGCATCCCTGTGACCTCACTAAACCCCTCCAGGATGTCGGCCAGGTTTCTAATATCCTCCCGAATTGGCACCACAAAGACAACCACGTCGTCGGCATAGAGTGATGTCCGAATAATGATGACACGCCCTCTAATCTTGTGCAGAAGCCCAATCCGCGTGGCTGAGTTGAGCAGTTGCTGTAGCAGGTCAATCGCAATAACAAAAAGAAGCGGTGACATCGAGTCTCCTTGCCGAGGCCCTTCCCGTGGCTAATCGGAGAACCGGGAACCCCATTGACGAGCACCCGTGATGATGAGGTGCTAAGAAGGGCAGCAATCCAGTCACGAAATCTTCTAGGGAAGCCGCGTCGCTGAAGACTATCAAGGATATATTCCCACCGGACCGAGTCAAAAGCTTTTCAGATGTCCAGCTTGAAAAGGAGTGATGGAGTCTTGTTCTTGTGGCGGCGGCGTGCAAGGTTTCTAACGTACATGAAGTTGTCATGAATGCTTCTCTTCTTTATGAAAGCACTTTCGGCGTTGGATATGAGGTTGTTCATGTGTGGGCTAAGCCTTGCTGCAAGCATCTTGGAGATAATCTTGGCAATGGCATGGATGAGGCTAATGGGCCGGAATTCGGTGATGTCATCTGCCCCATCCTTCTTGGGCAGAAGCACAATATTAGCGGAGTTGAGCCACTGGAAGTTGTCTACATGTAGGTTGCCAAAGTTATGAATCACGGCCATGACCTCCACCTTAATGATATCTCAACAAGACTTAAAGAATGCACCGGTAAAGCCATCCGGGCTGGGTGCCTTGTCGCACGGCATATGATCAATGATGCACTTGACCTCCTCCTCAGTGAAAGGTGAATCAAGACCTTCCAAATCAACCTGACCCATTTCAATATCTGCCCAATTGAAATCCCGACTCCTTGGCGTGCCTCTTCCAATGGCGCTAGAGAAATGGTTATGCACAATAGTTTCCTTCTCCAAGTGGTTGGTGACCCACCCATTGTTATGCTTCAACCGGTGTATGTGGTTCTTGCACCGTCTACTGTTGACCCTGAGATGGAAAAACTTGGTGTTAGCGTCGCCCTCTCTGCTGTTGGAAATGTAAGCACACTGCTTCTTACGCGCCCTCTCTAACACAGCCAGGCTCATGACCCGCCTCTTCAGCCTAATCCGGAGGTCCTGCTCATCATGGGAGAGAGGGCGAGATTCTTGAGCAATGTCAAGTTGAAGGATGATCAACAAGGCCGCATGAAGAGGAACCTTGGCCTTGGAGAATAGTCCCTTGCTCCATCTAGACAGATGGAAGCTCGTGTTCTTTAGCTTATGGAATAAAACATGACAGGGCTCCGAGTGAGAGATTGGTTCTTGCTAAGCCTGCTGCACAACGCCCATAAATCCTGGGATCTTTTTCCAGAAATTCTCAAACTTGAACGTGCAAGGTCACCGACGGCCACTGTCATCGTCAAGAAGGAGGCAGTGATCGGACAGGGAGCTTGACAGGGCATGCAAGATGTGTGAGTCAAAATGTATGTCCCATTCAGAATTGTAAAACAAGGAGTCGAGTTTGCACAAGGTGGGGTTCTCCCTTTCATTGCTCCAAGTGAACCGGCGATTCTGTAAGTGGATTTCCTTGAGCTCACAAAGATTCAGCGCTGCTCTAAATTGGTTCATCCGGCTAATGTTGATGTTTCTCTTATTTTTGTCTCGCGCCCGGTAAATTTGGTTAAAGTCACCGAGAGCAAGCCACCTGACTCCGACATTTGGCTTCAGGGCCACCAGCTCTGCGAAAAAATCATTCTTCCGGCTGGAATCCGTTGGGCCATAGATGGATGTGACCAAAAACTGTGAAACAGAGTTGTGGATATTTACACTGGCGGAGAGACAAAATTCAGAGGTCCTCACACTTGAAACCTCAACAACAGAGTCATCCCAGAGCATGACTAAGCCACCGCGAGTGCCATTTGTGGGCCTGTGAGCAAAGCTACGAAGCCGGTTGCCGCCAAGATATCAAGCAAGGAATTGATCAATACATGCCATTTTTGTTTCCTGAAGACAAACAATGTGGAAAGAAGAAGCAGAAATTGTTTCATGGACCGTCGCACGTCTGTCAGGGCAGTTTAACCCCCTGACATTCCAACTCATGATGTTAATCTTTTGTTCTACCATTGGGAAACAGAGCAGTCTTCATAAAGTAGCCTCCCAGGCCAAGTTCACATAGCAGCCACAAAGGGCACAATAGAACAAGCATGCTGGACAACAGCTGATGCCAACAGGGTAGATTCATAACACAACAATGAACCCCACAACATGATAGAGACACAAATAGTTTTGTTAACATGATTACAGCAGGTGAGCCTTCGAAATGCTTCAGGATCCAGTGCCGACCTCCGTGCCGACGACGCCATCATGGTCCAGTGCAGCAGCTCCGCCATGCTCCAGCAGTGCGTCCTCCACTTCAGCCGCCCGGCCTGAGTCAAGTTGGAACAGAGCCCTGAGTGCAGAGATCACCATTCCTGGGACTTGATACTTGAACTGGTCGGCGAGCTCTTTCATCGCGCGCTCAGTAACATCCTCTCCATCTTTGACGATTCCCAGACCACGACACACAAAACCTAGGCCTCCTTGGCAGCAGGGGCGGCCCAGCGATGCGCTTTGATTCTTGCACTGGAGCGCCGAAGAGAGAACCCACTGTTGTGGTCGATGTCCATCTCGGCCAGAGTCTTGCGCCTGTTGGTGAGTGCCCTTGACTGCTGAACAGGAGGCGAAAGCAACAACGCCGCTGTGGCCTGCACGGAGAGTGGAGCCAAGATGTCCGAGCTATCTTCTTTAGTGGCAGCTGGGGCGGACACAACCGCACTCTCCACGGGAGCCTCGGAACCAGGTGGACGAGGCGGCGTAACCATAGGCAGAGGCTGGACGAGACTGCACGGTGAACATAGTTGTACGACCGCCTGTACCCCAGCGGAGAGCGCATCCATTGGTGGGACATGGGCGCCCTTTGAGCCTGGCATCGTCAGAAGCACCGATGAAGGAGATCCAGGTGGCAAGAGGTTGCTGCGAGACCGTTGCCTGGCCGCGTGTGGTGAGACCTGACGATGGGGGTTGCGTCCCCACTCCTGCGTTGGGGTAGCAAGCAGCGTGACCAGGCCAGCTTCTGCAGCTCCAGGCTGTTGAATGCGACGCCACACCAGGGCACCGGCAGCATCACGATGCAGCCTGGCCAGCAGCGTGCTCTCCCCTTTAACAACTCTCGCCGGTTCATGAATGATGGGGAGGCATGGCCGGCCGCAAGTGGGGGCGTGTCGCCTCAGATCTGCCCATTGGAACAGCTGGTCGCCCGCGGTCACGTCGCCATTGCCGTCACACAAAATACCTCGCCGGACGTTGCCATCTACATGCACGGACGATACTTACGCAGTCGAGCCAAGCAATGAGCTTGGCCGGCCGCTCTGGAGTGGCCACGTCACTACAACACGTACATTGATAGAAGGCATTCTCAAACGCCTCCAAAGGCCAACAAAATGCTGGCCTAGATATTTGAAGGCATTTTCAAAAAGTGATATAGATACTCCCAAAGGCAAAGGCCTTCCAAGGCACTTTTCTAAAACGCCTCAGAAACACAGCCTGGAGGCATTTTCGGAATGCCTACAATCACAATTTGTGGCATTTTCAAAAATGCCTTCAAAGCTCAAATGTGGCATTTTAAAAAAATGCCTCCAAAGCACCAATGTGGCATTTCTCAAGCTGCCTCTAAACATTTTTGTGGCACTTCTCAAATTGCCTTCACAACATTTTTGTGGCATTTCTGAAGATCGCCTCCAAAACCATTTTGTGGCGTCTCACAAATTGCCTCCAATATGCTATTAAGGCGCATCTGAAGAATGCCACAAAGTTTGTATATGCATCCAAGAATAATGAAATAACTATCACATCAAGCTCAATAATTTTCATCTAGTTTGTACAAACACACATTCAGAAATATACTCCAGCAAAGAAACAAACACACATTGGGTGATTAAATGTGTAACTTCAGTGAGATTTTCAGTGAGAATGAATGGGAAAGTTTTGGAACCATTCACACCTTCGAAGGGGCTTAGACAGGGCGACCCTATGAGCCCTTATCTATTCCTCTTTGTGGCGGACGGTCTAGCAAATATCTTCAAGAAAGCAGTGTTGGGATGGAGTATCACACCAGTCAAAATTGCACGTAACAGTCCCGGGGTTTCGAACCTACTGTTTATGAATGATAGCCTCGTTTTCTTCAAAGCTACTAGAGAGCAAGCTTTGGCAGTGAATGATGCATTGGCATTGTTTCAGAGATGTACCGGACAGCTGCTTAGCAATAGCAAATGCTCAATCTTATTCAGCGAGCATTGCCCATCAGAAGTGCAAAAGGAAATTAAAATTATCTTGGCCATAGACACATCAAACTTTGAGAGCAAATATATTGGGCTCCCCACACCGGAAGGAAGGATGAAAGGTGCTAATTTCCAACCAATCATGGACAGGTTCATGAAAAGATGTAGCGACTAGGATGGAAGGTTCATGTCCTTTGCGGCAAAAGAAGTACATGTCAAAGCCATAGTGCAAGCCCTTCCGGTCTTCACAATGGGAGTGTTCAAAGTCTCAGCCGGCTTCTGTGACAAATACGAGCATTTCATTAGAGAATTCGGGTGGGGTGAGGAGGAAGGGCGTAGGAAAGTACACTGGACGGCATGGGACCAACTGGTGAAACCGAAGAGGGCAGGAGGAATAGGTTTCCGAGACATGCAAATTTTTAATCAAGCTCTTCTTGCAAGACAGGGATGGAGGCTTCTACAATGCCCTGAGAGCCTATGTGCGAGGGTCTTAAAATCAAAATACTACCCAAATGGGGAACTCCTCAGCACATCCTTTGCCTCGAACGCCTCTCCGGCGTGGAAAGGTATTGAGCATGGCCTGGAGCTCCTTAAAAAGGGCCTAATCTGGAGAGTTGGCAATGGAGGAAAGATTCAAATCTAGAGGGATCAATGGATACCAAGGAAAAGCGGACTAAAAGTGGCAACATTCAAGAGGCGGTCATGTCTGAGATGGGTAAACCAGCTCATAAACCCCAACGGCAATGAATGGAATGTCAACCTTGTGAATGATCTGTTCCATGAGTTTGATGCGGAAGAAATATGCAAAATTAAACTGCTCAATACCGATGCGGAGGATTGTGTGGCCTGGCATAGTGAAAAGAATTGTATATTCACTGTCTGTAGGGCTTACAAATTGGGATGCCAACTCAAACAACTAGTGGGAGCCGATGCTTCAAGCTCAACACATGACGCGGACAACAGAAGTATTTGGGACTTAATCTGGAAATCCAAATGCCCAGAGAAAATTCGCATTTTCGGATGGAGAGTCGCAACTGAAACCTTGGCCATGAAGAAAAATAAATGGAAAAGAACACTGGAGATTGATAACATATGTAATAATTGTGGAAAGGAAACAGAGGATGAGTACCATGCTACGGTCTCATGCACTGCTACCTCTTGAGCACTGCGTTGGTTTTCCCTTGAAGAGGAAATGGTGATGCAGCAAAGTAGCATAAGTATTTCCCTCAGTTTTTGAAAACCAAGGTATCAATTCAGTAGGAGATCACGCTCAAGTCCCCCGCACCTACACAAACAAATAAGAACCTCGCAACCAACGCGATAAAGGGGTTGTCAAGCCCTTCACGGTCACTTACAAGAGTGAGATCTGATAGATATGGTAAGTGAAGGAAATATGCCCTAGAGGCAATAATAAAGTTATTATTTATTTCCTTATATCATGATAAATGTTTATTATTCATGCTAGAATTGTATTAACCGGAAACATAATACATGTGTGAATACATAGACAAACAGAGTGTCACTAGTATGCCTCTACTTGACTAGCTCGTTGATCAAAGATGGTTATGTTTCCTAACCATAGACATGAGTTGTCATTTGATTAACGGGATCACATCATTAGGAGAGTGATGTGATTGACTTGACCCATTCCGTTAGCATAGCACTTGATCGTTTAGTTTGTTGCTATTGCTTTCTTCATGACTTATACATGTTCCTTTGACTATGAGATTATGCAACTCCCGTTTACGAGAGGAACACTTTGTGTGCTACCAAACGTCACAACGTAACTGGGTGATTATAAAGGTGCTCTACAGGTGTCTCCGAAGGTACTTGTTGGGTTGGCGTATTTCGAGATTGGGATTTGTCACTCCGATTGTTGGAGAGGTATCTTTGGGCCCACTCGGTAATGCACATCACTTAAGCCTTGCAAGCATTGCAACTAATGAGTTAGTTGCGGAATGATGTATTATGGAACGAGTAAAGAGACTTGCCGATAACGAGATTGAACTAGGTATTGAGATACCGACGATCGAATCTCGGGCAAGTAACATACCGATGACAAAGGGAACAACGTATGTTGTTATGCGGTTTGATCGATAAAGATCTTCGTAGAATATGTAGGAGCCAACAAGGTTGTCTGAATCGCGATTTTGAATTGGATCGGAGCTCTGATGGTAGGATCGCAAATCGTGGAATCTTCACTATCAGGATCGTAAAAACGTAGATTCTATTAACTAAAATCGTCGAATCAGAGGGATTAGTTTGGATCGTAAAGTCGTAGAATCATATAACAGAATCACGATTCTGACAACCTGGGGAGCCAATATGAGCATCCAAGTTCCGCTATTGGTTATTGACCGGAGACATGTCTCGGTCATGTCTACATAGTTCTCGAACCCGTAGGGTCCGCATGCTTAAAGTTTGATGACGGTTATATTATGAGTTTATGTGTTTTGATGTACCGAAGGAGTTCAGAGTCCCGGACGAGATCGGGGACATGACGAGGAGTCTCGAAATGGTCGAGACGTAAAGATCGATATATTGGATGACTATATTCGGACATCGGAAAGGTTCCGAGTGATTCGGGTATTTTCGGGAGTACCGGGGAGTTACGAGAATTCGTATTGGGCCTTAATTGGCCATATGGGAAAGGAGAGAAAGGCCTCAAAAGGTGGCCGCACCCCTCCCACTGGGCTGGTCCGTATTGGACTAGGGAGGGGGGCGCCCCCTTCCTTCCTTCCCTTTTTTCCCTTCCTTTTCCTTTCCAGCATGTCACACTTTGGTTCAGCGGTATGGTTGGATGAAGCGGCTCGGACCTGTTGGGGATCGTAGCAGAAATTTAAAATTTTCTACGCATCGCCAAGATCAATCTATGGAGTAATCTAGCAATGAGGGGAAGGAGAGTGCATCTACATACCCTTGTAGATCGCTAAGCGGAAGCGTTGCAAGAACGCGGATGAAGGAGCCATACTCGTAGCGATTCAGATCGCGGTTGATTCCGATCTAGGCACCGAACCACGGCGCCTCCGCGTTCAACACACGTGCAGCCCGGTGATGTCTCCTACGCCTTGATCCAGCAAGGGGAGAAGGAGAGGTTGGGGAAGACTCCATCCAGCAGCAGCACGACGGCATGGTGGTGAAGGAGGAGCGTGGCAATCCTGCAGGGCTTCGCCAAGCACCGCGGGAGAGGAGGAGGACTTGGGAGAGGGGGAGGGCTGCGCCAAAACTTGGGTGCGGCTGCCCTCCCACCCCCACATATATATAGGGGCAAGGGAGAGGGGGAGGGGGCTCAGATCCAATCTGAGGAGGGGGCGGCGGCCAGGGAGGTTGCCTTGCCCCCCAAGGCAAAGGGGGCGCCCCCCCTTTAGGGTAGCCCCAAACCCTAGGCGCATGGGCCCTAGGGGGAGGCGCCCAGCCCACTAAGGGGTTGGTCCCTCTCCACACACAGCCCATAGGGCCCTCCGGGGCAGGTGGACCCTCCCGGTGGACCCCCGGAACCCCTCCAGTGGTCCCGGTACAATACCGGTAACCCCCATTGTTATGCTTCAACGGTGTATGTGGTTCTTGCACCGTCTACTGTTGACCCTGAGATGGAAAAACTTGGTGTTAGCGCCGCCCTCTTTGATGTTGGAAATGTAAGCACACTGCTTCTTACGCGCCCTCTCTAACACAGCCAGGCTCATGACCTGCCTCTTCAGCCTAATCAGGAGGTCCTGCTCATCATGGGTGAGAGGGCGAGATTCTTGAGCAATGTCAAGTTGAAGGATGATCAACAAGGCCGCATGAAGAGGAACCTTGGCCTTGGAGAATAGTCCCTTGCTCCATCTAGACAGATGCAAGCTCGTGTTCTTTAGCTTATGGAATAAAACATGACAGGGTTCCGAGTGAGAGATTGGTTCTTGCTAAGCCTGCTGCACAACGCCCATAAATCCTGGGATCTTTTTCCAGAAATTCTCAAACTTGAACGTGCAAGGTCGCCGAGGGCCACTGTCATCGTCAAGAAGAAGGAGGCAGTGATCGGTCAGGGAGCTTGACAAGGCATGCAAGATGTGTGAGTCAAAATGTATGTCCCATTCAGAATTGTAAAATAAGGAGTCGAGTTTGCACAAGGTGGGGTTTTCCGTTTCATTGCTCCAAGTGAACCGGTGATTCTGTAAGTGGATTTCCTTGAGCTCACAAAGATTCAGCGCTGCTCTAAATCGGTTCATCCGGCTAATGTTGATGTTTCTCTTATTTTTGTCTCGCGCCCGATAAATTTGGTTAAAGTCACTGAGAGCAAGCCACCTGACTCCGGCATTTGGCTTCAGGGCCACCAGCTCCGCGAAAAAATCATTCTTCCGGCCGGAATCCGTTGGGCCATAGACGGATGTGACCAAAAACTATGAAACAGAGTTGTGGATGTTTACACTGGCGGAGAGACAAAATTCAGAGGTCCTCACACTTGAAACCTCAACAACAGAGTCATCCCGAAGCATGACTAAGCCACCGCGAGTGCCATTTGTGGGCCTTTGAGCAAAGCTACGAAGCCGGTTGCCGCCAAGATATCAAGCAAGGAATTGATCAATACATGCCATTTTTGTTTCCTGAAGACAAACAATGTGGCAAGAAGAAGCAGAAATTGTTTCATGGACCGTCGCATGTCTGTCAGGGCAGTTTAACCCCCTGACATTCCAACTCATGATGTTAATATTTTGTTCTACCATTGGGAAACAGAGCAGTCTTCATAAAGTAGCCTCCCAGGCCAAGTTCACATAGCAGCCACAAAGGGCACAACAGAACCAGCATGCTGGACAACAGCTGATGCCAACAGGGTAGATTCATAACACAACAATGAACCCCACAACATGATAGAGACACAAATAGTTTTGCTAACATGATTACAGCAGGTGAGCCTTCGAAATGCTTCAGGATCCAGTGCCGACGACGCCGTCATGGTCCAGTGCAGCAGCTCCGCCATGCTCCAGCAGTGCGTCCTCTACTTCAGCTGCCCGGCCTGAGTCAAGTTGGAACAGAGCCCTGAATCCAGAGATCACCGTTCCTGGGACTTGATCCTTGAACTGGTCGGCGAGCTCTTTCATCGCGCGCTCAGTAACATCCTCTCCATCTTTGACGATTCCCAGACCACGACACAGAAAAGCCTGGGCCTCCTTGGCAGCAGGGGCGGCCCAGCGGTGCGCTTTGATTCTTGCACTGGAGCGCCGAAGAGAGAACCCACTGTTGTGGTCGATGTTCATCCCGGCCAGAGTCTTGCGCCTATTGGTGAGTGCCCTTGACTGCTGAACAGGAGGCGAAAGCAGCAGCGCCGCTGTGGCCTGCATGAAGAGTGGAGCCAAGATGTCTGAGCTATCTTCTTTAGTGGCAGCTGGGGCGGACACAACCGCACTCTCCACAGGAGCCTCGAAACCAGGTGGACGAGGCGGCGTAACCATAGGCAGAGGCTGGACGAGACGGCACGGTGAACATAGTTGTACGGCCGCCTGTACCCCAGCGGAGAGCGCGTCCATTGGTGGGACATGGGCGCCATTTGAGCTTGGCATCGTCAGAAGCACCGATGAAGGAGATCCAGGTGGCAAGAGGTTGCTGCGAGACCATTGCCTGGCCGCGTGTGGTGAGATCTGACGATGGGGGTTGCGTCCCCGCTCCTGCGTTGGGGTAGCACCCAAGAGGCAATAATAAATTAGTTATGAAAGAGCTATTCCAAATTGTTGCTCCATTATACGTATCCGGTATCTCTACTCAGAGCTATCCGGATAGGTGTTAAGCTTGCATCGACGTAACTCTTTACGTCGAACTCTTTATCACCTCCATAACCGAGAAACATTTCCTTATTCCTCTAAGGATACTTTTGACCGCTATCTGGTGATCCAGTCCTAGATCACCATTGTACCCTCTTGCTAGACATGTGGCAAGGCACACATCAGGTGCGGTACTTAGCATGGCATACTGTATAGGGCCTATGAAAAGAGCATAGGGGACGACCTTCGTCCTTCCTCTTTCTTCTGCCGTGGTCAATCTTTGAGTCTTACTCAACTTCACACCTTACAACTCAGGTAAGAACCCCTTCTTTGACAGATCTATTTTGAACTCCTTCAAAAACATGTCAAGGTGTGTGTTCTTTGAAAGTATCATCAGGCATCTTGATCTATCTCTATAGATCTTGATGCACAATATGTAAGCAGCTTTATCCAGGTCTTCCTTTGAAAAACACTCTTCAAACAACCGTTTATGCTTTCCAGAAATTCTACATTATTTTGGATCTACAATATGTCATCCACATATACTTATCAGAAATGCTGTAGTGCTCCCACTCACTTTCTTGTAAATACAAGTTTCTATCAAACATTGTATAAACCTAAAAGCTTTGATCACTCTATCAAAGCATGTATTCTGACTCCGAGATGCTTGCTCTAGTCCGTAGAAGGATTGCTGGAGCTAGCATACCTTTTAGCATCCTTGGGATCGACAAAACCTTTTATTGTATCACATACAACCTTTGCTTACGGAAACTGGTAAGAAAACTTGTTTTGACATCCATCTGTCAGATTTCATAAACGAAAAATACAGCTAATGCTAACATGATTCCGACGGACTTAAGCATCGCTACGGGTGAGAAATTCTCATCGCAGTCAACTCCTTGAACTTGTGAAAAGACTCTTTCCCACAAGTCAAGCTTCATAGACGGTAACATTACCGCCCACGTCCATCTTCTTCTTAAAGATCCATTTATCTCAATGGCTTCCCGATCATCGGGCAAGTCCACCAAAGTCCATACTTTGTTCTGATATATGGATCCTATCTCGGATTTCATGGGTTCCAACCATTTGTCGGAATACGGGCCCACCATCGCTTCTCCATAGCTCGTAGGTTTATTGTTGTCTAACAACATGATATCTAAGACAGGATTACCGTACCACTTAGGAGTAGTACATATCCTTGTCGACCAATGAGGTTCGATAGCAACTTGATCCGAAGCTTCATGATCACTATCATTAACTTCCTCTTCAACAGACGTAGGCGCCACAGAAAACATCTTTCTATGTTGCATCACTCTATGGTTGAAATAAAGGTTCGACAACCTCATCAAGTTCTATCTTCCTCCCACTCAATTCTTTCGAGAGAAACTTCTTCTCGAGAAAGGACCCGTTCACAGCGACAAATGATTTGCCCTCGGATCTGAGATAGAAGGTGTACCCAACTGTCACCTTTGGGTATCCTATGAAGATGTGTTTGTCCGCTTTGGGTTCGAGCTTCTCCAGCTGAAGCCTTAAGCATCGCAGCCCCAAACATTAAGAAACGACAACTTTGTTTTCTTGCCAAACCAATGTTCATATGATGTCGTCTCAACGGACTTAGATGGTGTCCTATCTAAAGTGAATGCAGCTGTCTCTAACGCATAACCTCAAAATGAAAAATGGTAGATCGGTAAGAGACATCATAGATCGCACCATATCTCATAAGGTTCTATTATGACGTCCGGACACACCATTTATCTATGGTGTTCCAGGTGGCTTCAACTGTGAAACAATTCCACAATGTCTTAAGTGATTGCCAAACTCATAACTCAGAAAATCCCCTTTTGATCAGATCATGGGAACATGATCTTCTTGTTATGACGATTCTTAACTTCACTCTGAAATCGCTTGAACTTTTCAAATGTTTCAGACTTGTGCTTCATTAAGTAGATATGCCTATATCTACCCAAATCATCAGTGAAGATGAGAAAACAGCGGTATCTACCGCACGCTTCAATTCTCATTGGATCACACGCATCAGCATGCATGATTTCCAACAAGTCACTTGCCCGTTTCATTGTACCTGAAAATGGGGTCTTAGTCATCCTGCCCATGAGGCATGGCTTGCATGTGTCAAGTGATTCAAAATCAAGTGACTCCAAACATCCATCGACATGGAGTTTCTTCATGCATCTTACGCCAATATGACCTAAGCGGCAGTGCCACGAGAAAGTGGTACTATCATTATTAACTCTACATCTTTTGGCGTGAACATGTGTATTACCACGACCGAGATTCAATGAACCATTCACATAGGGTGCATGACCATGAAAGGTATCATTCATGTAAACAGAATAACCATTATTCTCTAACTTAAATGAATGACCGTATTGCAATGAACATGATCTAATCATATTCATGCTCAACGTAGACACCTGATAACATTTATCTAGGTTCAATACTAATCCCGAATGCAGATGGAGCGTGCGATGGTGATCTCATCAACTTTGGAAACACTTCCAACGCACATCGTCACCTCGCCCTTAGCCAGTCTCTGTTTAGTCCGTAGCTTTTGCTTCAAGTCACCAATAATAGCAACTGAACCGGTATCCAATACCCAGGTGCTACCAGGAGTACTGGTGAGGTACACATTAGTAACACGTATATACTTCGTTGAAGTTGCCAGCCTTCTTATCTACCATGCCTTTGGGGTAATTCCGCTACCAGTGACCGTTCCCCTTACAATAGAAGCACTCAGTCTTGGGTTTGGGTTCAGCCTTGGGTTCCTTCACTGGAGCGGCAACTGGTGTTTGCCATCCATGAAGTTTCCCTTCTAGCCCTTGCCCTTCTTGAAACCAGTGGTCTTGTTAAACCATCAACACTTGATGCTCCTTCTTGATTTCTACCTTTTGCCGTCTTAAGCACCGCGAACAGCTCCGGGATCAATTCCATCCCTTGCATGTCATAGTTCATCACGAAGATCTAGTAGCTTAGTAATACTGGCTAGAGAACTCTATCAATCACTATCTTATCTGGAAGTTTAACTCCCACTTGATTTAAGTGATTGTAGCACCCAGACATTCTGAGCACATGCTCACTAGCTGAGCTATTCTCCTCCATCTTGTTGGCAAAAGAACTTGTCAGAGGTCTCACACCTCTCAACACGGGCATGAGCCTAAAATCCCAATTTCAGCTCTTGGAACATCTCATATGTTCTATGGCGTTCAAAACGTCATTGGAATCCCGATTCTAAGCCATAAAGTATGGTGCACTAAACTATCAAGTAGTCATCAGGATGTGTCTGTCAGGTGTTCACAACATCCACAGACGACGTTGTAGGGGTTTGCACATCGAGCGGTGCATCAAAGACGTAAGCCTTCTGTGTAGCAGTGAGGACACTCCTCGGACTACGGACCTAGTCCGCATCATTTCTTACAATATCTTTCAACTTAATCTTTCTCTAGGAACGTATTGAAACAGGGAGCTACAACGTGAGCTATTTATGTACAACATATTTGCGAAGACAATTTAGACTATGTTCATGATAATTGAGTTCATCTAATCAAATTATTTAATGAACTCCCACTCAGATAGACATCCCTCAAGTCATCTAAGTGAAACATGATCCGAATCGACTAGGCTGTGTCCGATCATCACGTGATACGGACTAGTCATCAACGGTGAACATCTCATGTTGATCGTATCTTCTATACGACTCATGTTCGACCTTTCGGTCTTCCGTGTTCCGAGGCCATGTCTGTACATGCTAGACTCGTCAAGTCAACCTAAGTGTTTCGCATGTGTCCCGAGGCCATGTCTGTACATGCTAGGCTCGTCAACACCCGTTGTATTCGAACGTTAGAATCTATCACACCCGATCATCACGTGGTGCTTCGAAACAACGAACCTTCGCAACGGTGCACAGTTAGGGGGAACACTTTTCTTGAAATTTTAGTGAGGGATCATCTTATTTAAGCTACCGTCGTTCTAAGCAAATAAGATGTAAAACATGATAAACATCACATGCAATCAAATAGTGACATGATATGGCCAATATCATTTTGCTCCTTTTGATCTCCATCTTCGGGGCTCCATGATCATCGTTGTCACCGGCATGACGCCATGATCTCCATCATCGTGTCTTCTTGAAGTTGTCTCGTCATCCATTACTTCTACTACTATGGCTAACGCATTAGCAATAAAGTAAAGTAATTACATGACGTTTATGTTGACACGCAGGTCATAAATAAATTAAGACAACTCCTATGGCTCCTGCCGGTTGTCATACCCATCTACATGCAATTCGTGATTCCTATTACAAGAACATGATCAATCTCATACATCACATATATCATTCATCACATCCTTTTGGCCATATCACATCACAAGGCATATGCTGCAAAAACAAGTTAGACGTCCTCTAATTGTTGTTGCAAGTTTTTACGTGGCCGCTATAGGTTTCTAGCAAGAACGTTTCTTACCTACGCCAAAACCACAACGTGATATGCCAATTTCTATTTATCCTTCATAAGGACCCTTTTCATCTAATCTGATCCGACTAAAGTGGGAGAGACAGACACCCGCTAGCCACCTTATGCAACTAGTGCATGTCAGTCGGTGGAACCAGTCTCACGTAAGAGTACGTGTAAGGTCGGTCCGGGCCGCTTCATCCCACGATGCCGCCGAATCAAGATAATACTAGTAATGGCAAGTAAATTGACAAAATCGACGCCCACAATTGCTTTGTGTTCTACTCGTGCATAGAAACTACGCATAGACCGAGCTCATGATGCCACTGTTGGGGATCGTAGCAGAAATTTAAAATTTTCTACGCATCACCAAGATCAATCTATGGAGTAATCTAGTAACAAGGGGAAGGAGAGTGCATCTACATATCCTTGTAGATCGCTAAGCGGAAGCGTTGCAAGAACGCGGATGAAGGAGTCGTACTCGTAGCGATTCAGATCACGGTTGATTCCGATCTAAGCGCCGAACCACGATGCCTCCGCGTTCAACACACGTGCAGCCCGGTGACGTCTCCTACGCCTTGATCCAACAAGGGGAGAAGGAGAGGTTGGGGAAGACTCCATCTAGTAGCAGCACGATGGCATGGTGGTGAAGGAGGAGCGTGGTAATCCTGCAGGGCTTCGCCAAGCACCGCGGGAGAGGAGGAGGACTTGGGAGAGGGGGAGGGCTGCGCCAGAACTTGGGTGCGGCTGCCCTCCCACACCCCACATATATATAGGGGCAAGGGAGAGGGGGGCCGGCCCCCTCAGATCCAATCTGAGGAGGGGGCGGCGGGCAGGGGGGTTGCCTTGCCCCCAAGGCAAAGGGGGCGCCCCCCCTTTAGGGTTCCCCCAAACCCTAGGCGCATGGGCCCTAGGGGGGACGCGCCCAGCCCACTAAGGGGCTGGTCTCTCTCCACACACAGCCCATAGGGCCCTCCGGGGCAGGTGGACCCTCCCGGTGGACCCCCGGAACCCCTCTAGTGGTCCCGGTACAATATCGGTAACCCCCCGAATTATTCCGGTGACCGTATGATGACTTCCCATATATAAATCTTTACCTCCGGGCCATTCCGGAACTCCTCGTGACATCCGGGATCTCATCCGGGACTCCGAACAACATTCGGTGACCACGTACATACTTTCCCTATAACCCTAGCATCGTCGAACCTTAAGTGTGTAGACCCTACGGGTTCGGGAGTCATGTAGACATGGCCGAGACAAATCTCCGGTCAATAACCAACAGCGGGATCTGGATACCCATGTTGGCTCCCACATGCTCCACGATGATCTCATCGGATGAACCATGATGTCAAGGATTCAATCAATCCCGTATACAATTCCCTTTGTCCATCGGTACGATACTTGCCCGAGATTCGATCGTCGGTATCCCGATACCTTGTTCAATCTCGTTACCGGAAATTCTCTTTACTCGTTCCGTAACACATCATCCCGTGATCAACTCCTTGATCACATTGTGCATATTATGATGATGTCCTACTGAGTGGGCCCAGAGATACCTCTCCGTTTACACGGAGTGACAAATCCCAGTCTCGATTCGTGCCAACCCAACAGACACTTTCGTAGATACCTGTAGTGAACCTTTATAGCCACCCAGTTATGTTGTGACATTTGGTACACCCAAAGCATTCCTACGGTATCCGGGAGTTGCACAATCTCATGGTCTAAGGAAATGATACTTGACATTAGAAAAGCTTTAGCATACGAACTACACGATCTTTGTGCTAGGCTTAGGATTGGGTCTTGTCCATCACATCATTATCCTAATGATGTGATCCCGTTATCAATGACATCCAATGTCTATGGTCAGGAAACCGTAGCCATCTATTGATCAACGAGCTAGTGAACTAGAGGCTTACTAGGGACATGGTGTTGTCTATGTATCCACACATGTATCTGAGTTTCCTATCAATACAATTCTAGCATGGATAATAAACGATTATCATGAACAATGAAATTTAATATAATAATAACTAATTTATTATTGCCTCTAGGGCATATTTCCAACAGGACCGACATTACGCGTACGCTTACGCGAGACTGGTTTTACCGCCGTGCTATGCACACAGGTGGCTAGCGGGTGTGAGTTTCTACAACTTTAGTTGAACCGAGTGTGGCTACGCCCGGTCCTTGAGAAGGTTAAAACAGCACTAACTTGACAAATTATCGTTGTGGTTTTCGATGCGTAGGTAAGAACGGTTCTTGCTCAGCCCGTAGCAGCCACGTAAAACTTGCAACAACAGAGTAGAGGACGTCTAACTTGTTTTTGCAGGGCATGTTGTGATGTGATATGGTCAAGACGTGATGAGATATAAGTTGTTGTATAAGATGATCATGTTTTGTTGAAGTTATCGGCAACTGGCAGAAGCCTTATGGTTGTCTCTTTATTGCATAAGATGCAAGCGCCAAATAATTGCTTTACAATTATCGCTATGCGATAGCAAAAGTTGAAAGAGCAATAGTTGGCGAGACGACCATGTGACGACACATTGATATAGATCAAGATGATGGAGATCATGGTGTCATGCCGGTGACGATGAAAATCATGACGATGTTTTGGAGATGGAGATCAAAGGCACAAGATGATGATGGCCATATCATGTCACATATTTTGATTGCATGTGATGTTTATCTTTTATGCATCTTATCTTGCTTTGATTGACGGTAGCATTATAAGATGATCTCTCACTAAATTTCAAGATAAAAGTGTTCTCCCTGAGTATGCACCGTTGCCAAAGTTCGTCGTGCCCAGACACCATGTGATGATCGGGTGTGATAAGCTCTACGTCCATCTACAACGGGTGCAAGCCAGTTTTGCACACGCAGAATACTCAGGTTAAACTTGACGAGCCTAGCATATGCAGATATGGCCTCAGAACACTGAGACCGAAAGTTCGAGCATGAATCATATAGTAGATATGATCAACATATTGATGTTCACCATTGAAAGCTACTCCATTTCACGTGATGATCGGTTATGGTTTAGTTGATTTGGATCACGTGATCACTTATAAGATTAGAGGGATGTCTTTCTAAGTGGAAGTTCTTAAGTAATATGATTAATTGAACTTAAATTTATCATGAACTTAGTACTGGTGGTATTAACATATCTATGTTGTAGATCAATAGCTCGCGTTTAGCTCCCCTGTTTTATTTCTGATATGTTCCTAGAGAAAACTAAGTTGAAAGATGTTAGTAGCAATGATGCGGATTGGATCCATGATCTGAGGTCTATCCTCATTGCTGCACAGAAGAATTATGTCCTTGATGCACTGCTAGGTGACAGACCTATTACAGGAGCAGATGCAGACGTTATGAACGTTTAGCTAGCTCAGCATGGTGACAACTTGATAGTTTAGTGCACCATGCTTAACGACTTAGAATCAGGACTTCAAAGACGTTTTGAACGTCATGGACCATATGAGATGTTCCAGGAGTTGAAGTTAATATTTCAAGCAAATACCCGATTTGAGAGATATGAAATCTCCAACAAGTTCTATAGCTAAAAGATGGAGGAGAATAGCTCAAGCAGTGAGCATGTGCTCAGATTGTCTGGGTACTACAATCGCTTGAATCAAGTGGGAGTTAATCTTCCAGATAAGATAGTGTTTGACAGAATTATCTAGTCACCATCACCAAGTTAGTTGAACTTCGTGATGAACTATAATATGCAAGGGATAACAAAAACGATTCCCAAGCTCTTCATGATGCTGAAATCGACGAAGGTAGAAATCAAGAAAACCATCAAGTGTTGATAGTTAACAAGACCGTTAGTTTCAAGAAAAGGGAAAAGGGAAGAAGGGGAACTTCAAGAAGAATGGCAAGCGAGTTGCTGCTCAAGTGAAGAAGCCCAAGTCTGGACCTAAGCCTGAGACTGAGTGCTTCTACTGCAAAGGGCTGGTCACTGGAAGCGGAACTGCCCCAAGTATTTGGCGGATAAGAAGGATGGCAAAATGAACAAAGGTATATTTGATATACAGATTATTGATATGTATTTTACTAGTGTTCGTAACAACCCCTCGGTATTTGATACTGGTTCAGTTGCTAAGAGTAGTAACTCGAAACGGGAGTTGCAGAATGAACAGAGACTAGTTAAGGGTGAAGTGACGATGTGTGTTGGAAGTGGTTCCAAGATTGATATGATCATCATCGCACACTCCTTATACTTTCGGGATTAGTGTTGAACCTAAATAAGTGTTATTTGGTGTTTGCGTTGAGCATGAATATGATTTGATCATGTTTATTGCAATACGATTATTCATTTAAGTTAGAGAACAATTGTTGTCCTGTTTACATGAATAAAATCTTCTATGGTCATACACACCAACGAAAATGGTTTGTTGGATCTCGATCGTAGTGATACACATATTCATAATATTGAAGCTAAAAGATGCAAAGTTAATAATGATAGTGCAACTTGTTTGTGGCACTGCCGTTTAGGTCATATTGGTGTAAATCGCATGAAGAAACTCCATGCTGATGGGATTTTGGAATCACTTGATTATGAATCACTTGATGCTTGCGAACCATGCCTTATGGGCAAGATGACTAAAACTCCGTTCTCTGGAACAATGCAGCAAGCAACTGGCTTATTGGAAATAATACATACTGAAGTATGCATTCCGATGAGTGTTAAGGCTCGCGGCGGGTATCCTTATTTTCTGACCTTCACAGATGATTTGAGCAGATATGGGTATATCTACTTGATGAAACATAAATCTGAAACATTTGAACAGTTCAAAGAATTTCAGAGTGAAGTGGAAAATCATCGTGACAAGAAAATAAGGTTTCTATGATCTGATCATGGAGACGAATATTTGAGTTACGAGTTTGGTCTTCAATTAAAACAATGTGGAATAGTTTCACAAATTCGTGCCACTTGGAACACCACAGCATAATGGTGTGTCCGAACGTCATAACCATACTTTAGTAGATATGGTGTGATCTATGATGTCTCTTACCGATCTACCACTATCGTTTTGGGGTTATGCATTAGAGACAGCTGCATTCACGTTAAATAGGGCACCATCTAAATCCGTTGAGACGACACCATATGAACTATGGTTTGGCAAGAAACCTAAGCTGTCGTTTCTTAAAGTTTGAGGTTGCAATGCTTATGTGAAAAAGTTTCAACCTGATAAGCTCAAACCTAAATCGGAGAAGTGCGTCTTCATAGGATACCCAAAAGAAAATGTTGGGTACACCTTCTATCACAGATCCAAAGGCAAGTTATTCATTGTTGAGAATGGATCCTTTCTAGAGAAGGAGTTTCTCTCGAAAGAAGTGAGTGGACAAAAAGTAGAACTTGATGAGGTAACTGTACCTGCTCCCTTATTGGAAAGTAGTTCATCACAGAAATCTGTTCCTGTGACTACTACACCAATTAGTGAGGAAGCTAATGATGATGATCATGTAACTTCAGATCAAGTTACTACCGAACCTCGTAGGTAAACCAGAGTGAGATCCGCGCCAAAGTGGTACGGTAATCCTGTTCTGGAGGTCATGTTACTTGACCATGACGAACATATGAACTATGAGGAAGCGATGATGAGCCCAGATTCCACGAAATGGCTTGAGGCCATGAAATCTGAGATGAGATCCATGTATAAGAACAAAGTATGGACTTTGATTGACTTACCCATGGATCGGCGAGCCATTGAGATTAAATGGATCTTCAAGAGGAAGACGGACGCTGATAGTAGTGTTACTATCTACAAAGCTAGAATTGTCGCAAAAAGGTTTTTCGACAAGTTCAAGGTGTTGACCACGATGAGAATTTCTCACTCGTATCTATGCTTAAGTCTATCCGAATCATGATAGCAATTGCCACATTTTATGAAATCTGGCATGGATAAACAAAACTGCATTCCTTAATGGATTTATTAAAGAAGAGTTGTATATGATGTAACCAGAAGGTTTTGTCAATCCTAAAAGTGCTAACAAAATATGCAAGCTCCAGCGATCCATCTATGGACTGGTGCAAGCATCTCAGAGTTGGAATATACGCTTTGATAAGTTGATCAAAGCATATAGTTTTATACAAACTTGCGGTGAAGCCTGTATTTACAAGAAAGTGAGTGGGAGCACTACATCCTTTCTGATAAGTATATGTGAATGACATATTGTTGATCGGAGATAATGTAGAATTATTCTGCAAAGCATAAAGGAGTGTTTGAAAGGAGTTTTTCAAAGAAAGACCTCGGTGAAGCTCCTTACATATTGAGCATCAAGATCTATAGAGATAGATCAAGACACTTGATAAGTTTTTCAATGAGTACATACCTTGACAAGATTTTGAAGTAGTTCAAAATGGAACAGTCAAAGAAAGAGTTCTTGCCTGTGTTACAAGGTCTGAAACCGAGTAAGACTCAAAGCCCGACCACGGCGGAAGATAGAAAGAGAATGAAAGTCATTCCCTATGCCTTGGCCATAGGTTCTATAAAATATGCCATGCTGTGTACCAGATCTATTGTATACCCTACACTGTTTTTGGTAAGGGAGTACAATAGTGATCTAGGAGTAGATCACTGGACAGCGGTCAAAATTATCCTTAATGGAATAAGGATATGTTTCTCGAGTATGGAGGTGACAAAAAGGTTTGTCGTAAAGGGTTACATCGATGCAAATTTTGACACTAATCTAGATGACTCTAAATCTCAATCTAGATACATATTGAAAGTGGGAGCAATTAGCTAGAGTAGCTCCGTGCAGAGCATTGTTGACATAGAAATTTGCAAAATACTTACGGATCTGAATGTGGCAGACCCGTTGACTAAACTTCTCTCACAAGCAAAACATGATCACACCTTAGTACTCTTTGGGTGTTAATCACATAGCGATGTGAACTAGATTATTGACTCTAGTAAACCCTTTGGGTGTTGGTCACATGTTGATGTGAACTATGGGTGTTAATCACATGGTGATGTGAACTATTGGTATTAAATCACATGGCGATGTGAACTAGATTATTGACTCTAGTGCAAGTGGGAGACTGAAGGAAATATGCCCTAGAGGCAATAATAAAGTTATTATTTATTTCCTTATATCATGATAAATGTTTATTATTCATGCTAGAATTGTATTAACCGGAAACATAATACATGTGTGAATACATAGACAAACAGAGTGTCACTAGTATGCCTCTACTTGACTAGCTCGTTGATCAAAGATGGTTATGTTTCCTAACTATAGACATGAGTTGTCATTTGATTAACGGGATCACATCATTAGGAGAATGATGTGATTGACTTGACCCATTCCGTTAGCATAGCACTTGATCGTTTAGTTTGTTGCTCTTGCTTTCTTCATGACTTATACATGTTCCTATGACTATGAGATTATGCAACTCCCGTTTACCAGAGGAACACTTTGTGTGCTTCCAAACATCACAATATAACTGGGTGATTATAAAGGTGCTCTACAGGTGTTTCCGAAGGTACTTGTTGGGTTTGCGTATTTCGAGATTAGGATTTGTCACTCCGATTGTCGGAGAGGTATCTTTGGGCCCACTCGGTAATGCACATCCCTTAAGCCTTGCAAGCATTGCAACTAATGAGTTAGTTGCGTAATGATGTATTACGGAACGAGTAAAGAGACTTGCCGGTAACGAGATTGAACTAGGTATTGAGATACCGACGATCGAATCTCGGGCAAGTAACATACCGATGACAAAGGGAACAACGTATGTTGTTATGCGGTTTGACCGATAAAGATCTTCGTAGAATATGTAGGAGCCAATATGAGCATCCAGGTTTCGCTATTGGTTATTGACCGGAGACATGTCTCGGTCATGTCTACATAGTTCTTGAACCCGTAGGGTCCGCACGCTTAAAGTTTGATGACGGTTATATTATGAGTTTATGTGTTTTGATGTACCGAAGGAGTTCAGAGTCCCGGATGAGATCGGGGACATGACGAGGAGTCTCGAAATGGTCGAGACGTAAAGATCGATATATTGGACGACTATATTCGGACATCGGAAAGGTTCCGAGTGATTCGGGTATTTTCGGGAGTACCGGAGAGTTACAGGAATTCGTATTGGGCCTTAATGGGCCATACGGGAAAGGAGAGAAAGGCCTCAAAGGGTGGCCGCACCCCTCCCCATGGGCTGGTCCGTATTGGACTAGGGAGGGGGCGCCCCCTTCCTTCCTTCTCTTTTTCCCTTCCCTTTCCTTCCCTCCTACTCCTACTACTTTGAAGGGCTCCTAGTTCTACTAGGAAAGGGGGAATCCTACTCCCGCCGCGCCATAGAGAGGGCCGGCCCCCCCTCCTCCACTCCTTTATATACGGGGGCAGGGGGCACCCCAAAGACACAACAATTGATCTCTTGATCTCTTAGCCGTGTGCGGTGCCCCCCTCCATCATAATCCACCTCGGTCATATCGTAGCGGTGCTTAGGCGAAGCCCTGCGTCGGTAGAACATCATCACCGTCACCACGCCGTCGTGCTGACGAAACTCTCCCTCAACACTCGGCTGGATCGGAGTTCGAGGGACGTCATCGAGTTGAGCGTGTGCAGAACTCGGAGGTGCCGTGCGTTCGGTACTTGATCGGTCGGATCGTGAAGACATACGACTACATCAACTGCGTTGTGCTAATGCTTCCGCTTTCGGTCTACGAGGGTACGTAGACAACACTCTCCCCTCTCGTTGCTATGCATCACCATGATCTTGCGTGTGCGTAGGAATTTTTTTAAAATTACTACGTTCCCTAACAGTAAGATAATATTTTTGGTATTTCTATGATAAAGAGAAATAAAGATGCAAATTAAAATAAATGGCAAAGGAAATAACTAAGTGTTGGAAGATTAATATGAGACCCGGGGGCCATAGGTTTCACTACTGGCTTCTCTCAAGAGTATAAGTATTACGGTGGATAAACAAATTACTGTCAAGCAATTGATAGAATTGAGCATAGTTATGAGAATATCTAGGTATGATCATGTATATAGGCATCACGTCCGAGACAAGTAGACCGAAACGATTCTGCATCTACTACTATTACTCCACACATCGACCGCTATCCAGCATGCATCTAGAGTATTAAGTTCATAAGAACAGAGTAATGCTTTAAGGAAAATGACATGATGTAGAGGGATAAACTTATGCAATATGATATAAACCCCATCTTTTTATCCTCGATGGCAACAATACAATACGTGCCTTACTGCCCCTGCTGTCACTGGGAAAGGACACCGCAAGATTGAACTCAAAGCTAAGCACTTCTCCCATTGCAAGAAAGATCAATCTAGTAGGCGAAACCAAATTGGTAATTCGAAGAGACTTGCAAAGATAAACCATTCATACATAAAAGAATTCAGAGGAGAATCAAATATTGTTCATAGATAATCTGGATCATAAACCCACAATTCATCGGATCTCGACAAACACACTGCAAAAGAAGATTACATCGACTAGATCTCCAAGAAGATCGAGTAGAACTTTGTATTGAGATCCAAAGAGAGAGAAGAAGCCAGCTAGCTAATAACTATGGACCCGTAGGTCTGAAGTAAACTACTCACACATCACCGGAGAGGCCATGGAGTTGATGTAGAGGCCCTTCGTGATCAATACCCCCTCCAGCGGAGCTCCGGAAAAGGCCCCAAGATGGGATCTCTCAGGTACAGAAGGTTGCGGCGGTGGAATTAGGTTTTCATGGTGTTCCTAGATGTTTAGGAGGAAGAAGTACGTCGGTGGAGCAACGGAGGGCCCACGAGGGTGGAGGGCGCGAGTACGGGGGCAGGCGCGCCCCCTGCCTCGTGCCTTCCTCCCTTATTACTTGACGCCCATTGCAAGTCTCCCGAATCACGTTTGTTGAGAAAATCACGTTTCCGAAGATTTCATTCCGTTTGGACTCCGTTTGATATTCCTTTTTCTTCGAAACCCTAAAATAGGCAAAAAAATAGCAATTTGGGCTGGGCCTCTGGTTAGTAGGTTAGTCCAAAAAATGATATAAAAGTGTAAAATAAAGCCCATTAACATCCAAAATAGATAATATAATAGGATGGAGCAATCAAAAATTATAGATTCGTTGGAGACGTATCATGCACCAAGGCAATGGCTCTTCGCATGGAGATGAGAAAAGTCTGGGACTTGCCGGCAGAAGAAAAGTTCAAATACACAGGTGTGGATTGGCTGCAACTCTTGCTGGATACATGCAATATGGATGTTAGGCAGAAAATCATACTCTTGCTGTGGCGTGCATGGTGGCTACGTGAGGACTGCGTACATGCAAAAGGGAGAGCGACAATTGGGGCTTCAGTCCAATTTCTAACTAAATACTACAAGGAACTGGGTGTAGCAAGCATGAGCAACATTGATCCCGAGGCAGCTAGGCAGGTTCCCAATGTGGATGTGGACCCATGCGGGAGTCAGGCTATATCCACAAGAATTAAAGGGAAACAGCCGATGTCCCCAGGGATTACTACTGCCATGACTATTAACTCAAGCATGAGCAAAAGCAATAGGCCCAATCATGCCATATTGACGGAAAGTGCTGAGGAGACTGGGGCGTGGTTACCGCCAGAAATCGGGACCTGGAAAATGAACAGCGATGCATCATTCTTAAATAGTTCTGAAGAGACCTTTGCTGGTATTGTTGTCAGAGATGGGAATAAACGCATTGCCCTATCCATTTGTAAAAAACTAACCCCGTGTAGCTCGGCCGAGGAAGCTGAAATGGCTGCCATTCTCTATGGTTTAGCAGAACTAAGAAAACGCAACTGGGGAAGTTATGTATCAAGACAGACTGTGCAAATGATGCTACATTGCTGAAGAGCAAAGAAGCAAATCTCTCCACACTACTCCCTTTGATTACTGAGGCGAGACATCTTATGCAGAGCTTCGGTCAAACGGAACAGGAATAAAATGGCTCATGAACTGGCTGCCTGGGCGAGAAGATCAGGGGATGTGATTTGTGTGGCAGATGTTCCACAGGACCTAAGAGTAAGTCTAGCAAAAGATTGTAATCCAGCCCTTGGGGCGATGTAAGCTGGCTTTATGCCTTTTTCTCAAAAAAAAAAAGAGCTCAACGTGTGTGGTGTTATCGCACTTAAAAAAAAACACACATTCAGAAAGTGTGTTGTCGAATATTGTACAACAGTGAAACATAAATGAGCAAAACCTCTGTCACAACTTAAATGAGCATCTTAGATCACCAATACACATGTACACCTCTTGTCAAAACCTATTGCCAAAACAACTCCAGATTGTTGTCACAACACTCCAGTAGCGGCGTGTCACCTTCAGGTTCAACTTCCAGCTACTCGTGTTCGTGAGCTGCACGTACGGCCGGCCGAAGAGAAGAAGAATTGTTGGCTGGCTTGCAAGTCTCTGGCCGGTGAAAGCCTTGCACGCGTGCATGGCTATTTTACTTTGGTCGCGCCATTTTCCACGCGCGCATGACCCAGCAGAGCAAGCGATCGAGCAAGACGTACGTGCAGATCAGATTTCCTGGCACGATATGGATCGGATCGGATCGGATCAGCATCCTGACTGATAGCATGCAAAGTGGCAGCATCTGTACGTACTGTACTGCGTATGGCTGGAGCCAGGCGGCAAGTGCAATGGATTCAGATCATTTGTATCTTGGGCGCTAGCTGGCAAGCTCAAGTGGTCATTGTATAATCCAGTGCAAGAAACAAATAGGAAGACCTAACTGCGACGACTCCGGGGAAAAGATCTTCCCTTGGGATCCACGGCAAGCTAACGCCGATCGTCTTCGAAGGAGATCGAGATCGACGAGATGACAATGGTTCACGGCACGGTGACCAACAGCCCACATCGAGGATCCGAGTCGATGCCCTCGCCGTTCCGACAGCCAAGCCAGATGAAGAACGACAAAAGGTTCCCACTGTGGCTCGTTCACAGTAGCACGACGAGGACGGCTGGTACCACTGATGTGCGTACAGCTACATGGATCATGGATGTATGTGAAGACGGAGACTTGACTTACAACTCATCAAGTGGACAGTGGAGGGCCGCATTGTATACAGTGCACTCTCCGCAAAAAAATAAAAAAAAATATAGTGCACATACGGCACTTCTATGCATGCAAAGTTTTCCCTAGGCTCTGGAACGATCGACGCTAGCTAGCTAGAGGCACGCAATTGTCGTAGCCGCGAACTTCGTGTCAGCATGCTGGTGGCCACATTCACGTCCAAACACCTCTCGCACGAATCAGCTGTGTGTGTTCACGGTATATTCTACAACCAGCCAATCGATACTTGTACAGCCAGATGGTCCAAAATCATATTCGATCCCTACGAACCAACGTCCGCCTTTCAGTTGGTTGCAGGCCAAGGCCAAGGCCAAGTATAATAAGCACGTGAGATTTCTGAGATTGTGATCTATATATTTCTAGGTACATATGCTTTCCAGAGAAAACTTTTGCAAACTGCCGGGAATCCAAATCTAATCCGTCCCTCTGGGCTCCTGCCGGCGGTCCTCCCAGATCGCACGCACAAACCTTAATAATCGACCAACGTAACCAGAACGAATTTCTTCGCCTGTTTCTATAACAAGATCGCTCTACAAAAGCAGAATGTGTAGGCGCGATTCCCTCCGGACTAGACTAATTGTTTCTCTTGTGAACAAGCCCGGCAGCTTCGTCCTGTATTATCTGTTTGCAAAATACTAACACCTGCATGTTATTGTAGTGGTCGAACAACTTTGCCTTCTTACAGGCGCATGCAAATAATATTTGCATATATGCTCCCTGTTAACTTCTTGGCGGGAATTCCAGATAGGGATCGAGAAAGTAATTAAGTACTGGTAGCACTTGATGACTACAATAGAATTTTGGCATCCGCGCTGTTAGAGTTGTGTCGAATATAGTGTACAAGGTAGGTTACAGTTGGACTTGTAGTTGTATTGTGTTTAGATAGGATATGGAGTCGTGTCCTAGTAGGACACTTGTATCCTAGGCCTCTCTTATATAGCGGGGGTAGACACACGATGTAACCTATGCCAAAATAATAGCACCGGAACGCAGGGGAAGCCGGCGGTATGTGCCGGTGTCCAGGGCGACCGGGTGCGGTATTGTAGCGGTGTCATGGGGAGGAGCGCCCATAGTCAGGCCCCGGGGATGTAGCCATATCGGTGAACCTCGTTAACAAATCTCGGTGTCGTGCTCGTGTGATTGCTTGGTCCTCGGATGATTGACGGTGGCCTCGGATTTATTCTAACAAGTGGTATCATGAGCTAGGTTATTTGGAGGCTATGGATTATTGATCTAGAGGAAATATCGAGTTCGAGATGCAGCCCGCACCGGCGTGATTCTCGACGAGATTGGAAAAAACGAGTTGACGAGATTGGATCAGCGGAAGGCTTGGGAACGCGTTGTGGCAGCAGTGGCGTGTGGCGATCGATCCGTGCATCGATCGGGCGAGCGTACAGGCGATGCACATGCACGCATGGCAGCGAAGGCAACGACCCAGGCAGCGTGTGCGGCTCGATCACGCAAGATGGTGCAGTACGGAGGCGCGTGGTGTGGGCTGGCCCAGCGGGACTAGCTGGTGTGCGTGTTGTGATTGCGGATCTGGCGTGGAAGGAGCTGACTAGACGCTACATGAAAGGGCCGTACTGCAGATCCGATTGATACTCGACGAGATTTTGTTTGGACAAAAAAAGGACCGAGTCCTTGTGTGCGACGCGGATGGAGGCAGCAGATCGATTCGGCGGAAAGGAAACAAGTCCATTGATTGATTGATGTGCATCCATTGGAAGGCAGAGGCAGGACAAAGCAAATACTACTAATTAGTATTGGGAGTTGAGCCTAGGAGCTACACAACGTGAAGGCCAAAATTGTTTGGTTAAATTGCTATTAGTACTGGGAGGTGACAACGGGTTTGCTTCGTGTACTATTGCATCGTGAAAAGTTCAGTTGGCACAACAAAGAATGCTTGAAGGTATTGCAGGAAGTCATGTCAGCTAAGATGGAATTATCATGTGATGTATGGAAATTTGTGGAAGCTGATTTGGGAGCCTCGTGCGTGTCATGTACCCGGACAAGTTCGGCTGGGTCGGACTATATAGTCTGACGGATCGACGTGAGGTCGGTTGGTACAGAAGACGGTGGTGGGATCAGCGACGACGACATAGGAGCGTGATGCTGATGGTGACCGACTTCTGGGCGTGGAAACACGTGGTGCACATGCCCGAGGCTTGTGCGGCTTCGACAAGACTATGGCGCGGGATTGATTCAAGGTGGTGTATACACGGAGCTTGAAGTCGATGAGGCGCAAGGGTGGACTGATCATCTACCATGGAGTCATGTTGAAGGTGGAGCTGGATTGAGGGGCTACGGTGTAAGGATCCAGGGAGTCGAAGCCTATTCAGCGGGAAAAAGCGAGTGACACATAGTTCGGACTGGAGCCCAGTGGTCTGATGGAAGCGTGAAACTCGTCATCGGTCGGTGATGATCGGTGGTACTCTGCAGTGGGGGTTGAGTGGTGTGGGTTCGCAGCCCTTGAGACTCGACCAGGACAGCGGAGGCTCGACGCGGTAATAGCGGCGAGGTGTGCGGTATGCACGAGGCATGGAGACGGGCCAGGGCTCTGGTGGTCATACATGTGGTGAGACAACTGCGAATTTGACTCGGGATGACTAAAAGCAACGGTGAAATTCCTTCAAGTTTCAGACAGGTGGTCAAGAAAGGAGCGGTGATGTTGAGTTCAGGTAACTCTTATGTGTGACATCCATTATGTGAGTTGTTCACTTTCACGCACGTCAGTGATCAGTGTGTGATGGCGTTGGACGGATACTCTGGAAGTTGGGAGCACAAACTAGAGTAACAAGGAACTTAATTTTGCTCAAGTGTTGACTATGGTCAAGAAAAGGAGGGACTACAAGTTGCAGGTGGAGTCACATGGAGTCTTTGGAGTAGCAGCGGTGCTCATGGGATAAACTCAAGTCCAATGTACATGGAAGTTTGACGCATGGACAAATTCAAGATGGTGGAGAATATTCGCCAAGGTGGAGTTTGTTAGAGTTGTGTCGAATATAGTGTACAAGGTAGGTTACAGTTGGACTTGTAGTTGTATTGTGTTTAGATAGGATATGGAGTCGTGTCCTAGTAGGACACTTGTATCCTAGGCCTCTCTTATATAGCGGGGGTAGACACACGATGTAACCTATGCCAAAATAATAGCACCGGAACGCAGGGGAAGCCGGCGGTATGTGCCGGTGTCCAGGGCGACCGGGTGCGGTATTGTAGCGGTGTCATGGGGAGGAGCGCCCATAGTCAGGCCCCGGGGATGTAGCCATATCGGTGAACCTCGTTAACAAATCTCGGTGTCGTGCTCGTGTGATTGCTTGGTCCTCGGATGATTGACGGTGGCCTCGGATTTATTCTAACACGCGCCACTGAAGCATATGCAATATATTTTTGTAAAACAGTCGCAACAAAATATTTATGGCGGAAGATGGTTGGACGTGACCGGATCATGAGACTTAGGCTACATGCATTAACACATGACCATTTTGTTGATGGCTGTGTGCATCGTTTGATGCAGAAGCGGGGTAACCCTCCTTCTCGAAAAAAGAACTGCAAGTTTTCAGGTGGCCATGACCAACTAGAGCTCATCAGGAATAAGAATCTGAACGTTTGGCAGTTGTAACTTACGAAAACATTTAAAATGAAGTCCAAACGAAACCGAACGAGCAAGATATATATATGTGGCCAGTCTCATCATCTTATCCCTGTACCAACCAGCCTAAGATTCTCGACGTCTCTCTTTTCTTGGAAACAAATCAACCCTACGTGGATGAGCTCGCAGCTCAGTGGTCAGGGGGCAGTGTTTCCTCCCAGCCGGCGCGTTCTTACACGGGTCTCACATCTTCTTATTAAAAATCGATAGGGGCTTCTTCTCTTACTGGTCTAGTTTTGAAGATAAATGGCGGAACGGCGGCCCATGCACCATTCGCGTGCAGTAGGACCGTTTCTCACGAGGGGCTCAGGAAAATTCTCAGAGGACGCAAAGGGCCAATGGGCGTCAGTTGCATGATCCAAGTACCCGGACCCACCCATGAATGCGTGAGTGAGAGAGATGATGGCTGTGTGGGTACGGTTGATACGATGTCCTTTTGTCCTGGAATACTGTAGCGTTCATGTGCACGAAATGACGGTTATGCATGTGCACTCCATGCGCTTAACAGCTAGTAAAACATGAGATTTACTCTCTTTTTTAAATAAAGACTAATTTATTGACTCATTTATTAATTAAGCATAAGAGATCAACTAGATAGAGTCGAAATATAACACCTCCCACCAAAGCACATGGATTATTCTTTATCGAGACAAGGAATTTACTCGGGCATGCTTTCTACTTGTTCGATAAACCATAACAGCTTTATAGGATATGAAACAAAAAAAAGAGTGATCGGCATCTCCAAAGTTGATCTCCAAATTGGACACAGAGTATTTCTTTGCGGACTGATAGGGACCAGTTCACGGACAATGATGCGGGAACCGGCCATCCAAAATTGCCGACATACATTTTAAAACAAAGTTGAATAAATTGGATAAATTTTATCAAACATGACGGTTTTCAGCAGATGTTTCACATAGTTCACATAAAAGGAACGATCATTTGACCGTTTATCTAAAAACAAAAATAAGTAGGTGCACCTAATCTCATGTGCACTAGGTGCCTGCGGCCCCCGTCCATGGGGTGTCCAGAGACTTAGCATGGACTGGGCACAACCCCTGAACCCCATGTGCACGGGGTAGGCTGCCCATGTGCACATTAGGCGATGAGATATATGTAATTTGCGGTAGTAGCCTAGTAGGTGTAGGGTGGCTGGTATATGATTTTAGCATATTTTGGCACCTTCATTCGAGCACCTCGACCCCTTTTAGTAGTGTGATTGTCCTATGACTCAAATAGAGTAAAACCAAAGCTCTGAGTCCTCAAAAAACCATGTCTTTTTATCCTTCTTGAAGTGGGGGTTCAACCATCTTCTTAATAATACCTCCAAAGAACCAATAAACTAGGATAAACTTTTAGCACCTGTCATTTGTACCACTAACCACATTATCATCTCACCGAAAAACTATTTAGAGATAAATTTACTTTCAAAGCGCGATAGCGTCCAACGCCACACACTAAATAAATACATTTCCTTAGAGGAGCTAAAAGCATACATTAAGGTCGTTGTGGAAAGAAAAGCAAAACGACACATGCTTTTGCGTTGATGCCGCAGCTCATGATGGGTTTTCGCAGCCCAACTGCCAATCGGCAGGGATTGCAATATGAAATCAATCCTCGCGTCTCCCCAAGCGCCTAGCGTTTGAGACGTTGTAATGCTCTCATAGGGAGCTCCTATTGCACGCTCTATACTAGAACGTGCATCCTATGAGCGTGGGCAGGCTAGCCGAGTATCACTTAATCCCTCTCCTATTCGATAGCAAGAACACAATTTTTTATGTGTGGTTCGACAAGTTTCTTAATTTTGGAAACATTATGTCTAATATAAAATAACCAAGGAAAAAACAGAAGTCATATGTTGCCAAACAAATATCATATAATCAAAATATGTTTGTCCCAATTTTTTAAAATTACGAATATAAAGAATTTTCACAATTTCAATTGTTTCCTCAAATTTAAAAACATCTCATAGATTTTAAATAGTGTACAAAAACAAAAAATGATTACAAATTTCAAAGATATTTATAATTTTTAGAAAATGTTTTTGGGTTTCAAGAATTTCATAGTTTTAATTATGTTTGTGAATTTAGAATAATTATTCACAAATTTGAAAGCATGTTGATGAATTAGAAAAATATTTACATTTTAATAAAAAAATTGCGATTTATAGAAAAAAAATAAAAAATGTTCATGGGTCTTGAGGAAAATGTTCATAATCTATTGTATGTTTGTGAGTTTGATTGAAAAATGTGTATGAACGTTATACAAAATGATGTGTGTTAGAAAAGGATTTGCTTTAGAATACCCCCTCTTAAAAATAAAAGGGATAATTTTGTCTTTTACAATTAATTATCTTCTAAACTAAATTAAATTGTGTTGACCTCATCGAGCTGTATGCGGTCATGCCATTAGGTGCTAGTGCAGTGGCACTTGGTGGGTTTGCCTTGGTTGATCAACTGAGCATGGATTGACTCCAAGGAGGGGACAAGGAACACCATCTTATCTCATGCGTGATCAGGGAGGGCGTCGATGTAACGCTACCAAAATGGAGCCTCACCTTAGGGTTCCTAACCCTATCCGCCGCCGCTAAAGTTTTCCTACCTGCTTTTGTTTAGTCTTCTTCCTCTTCCCCGTCCGAGGGTAAGGGCCAGTTCTTTTGGTGACTTCCAGAATAAGCTGCAATAAGCTGCCCCCTACCTAGCTTATTCTAGAAGCTGAACCAAACTTATTTTTCTAGAAGCCTAGTAGTTAAGACTTGACTAGTAGGCTTTTAAAAAAAAAATTTGGTTGGGTTCTAGAATAAGCTGGGTAGGGGGCAGCTTATTCTGTAAGCCCAAAAAAGCTAGCAAAAGAACTGGCCCTAAGAGGTCTGTCTCATTTTTCTTAGGTTTTTGTTCCATGTTGACATCGACAAGGTGCTTGGGCGATGGCATTTTGAATGGTTTCTCCAGTCTCTCCCAACCTTGATGATGTCCGGTCCAACTCTGGAGAAAGGCCTAGAGTTTGTGTCCACAAATACGATGACTCCCTCCAGATCTTGGTACTTGGTGTGTCTTTCAAGGAGAGCTATTGACTGGCTATTGGTACGGCGACTAAGACATCTCATTTGTGTTGTTCTGTGTGATGGTCTGATCCCTCCAACACTCTGAATTGATGGAGATGGATGGAAGCATGTATTGCATAAGATGATGCTCCAACCGATGCTTGTTTAACTACTTGTAGATCATCTCAACACTATGGCTATTGTGGTTTTCAATGCATGGTATGGCGAGTATGTTTGTTGGTGTTGATGTCCTTTACTGAATGAATGGTTTTAATCACCACATGGCACATGTGGTAAACAATCAAAACTTGATTCATACGTTTGAATTAAAAGGAAAGTGAACTGAAACATAGTACCCTTTAGAAAAGCAAATAAGAAAAATACCAGTGACAACATTACACGCATAATATCTTACAGTACACACCACAACACAAGTCTGAAAATACTTTTGTCTGAGTAATGGCACGTACGAGCACATGAACTTATGCGCGCGCAGTCCACTAGTCACGCAGTGGCGATGGGCGCGGCGTCCGCCTTCATGGCCTCGAAGCGCGGCTCCTTGGCCTCGAACTTGTGGCGCAAGTACAGGTTCATGTAGTCCTCGAACACGAACCTCGGGTACACGGCGCTCCCGGCGCGCTCCGCCTCCTCCTCCGACAGCTCCTCGACGAGCGCCGGGGCCGGGAATATGATGGCGTCGGCGCCGGGGTTGTAGAAGGAGGCGAGGGACATGCGATTCCCGTCGGGGCGGGTGAGCACGCGGTGCATCACGCTCTTGTACCGCCCGTTGGTGATCACCTCCAGCTGGTCGCCGATGTTGACGACGATGGCGTGGCGCATGGGCGGCACGTCCACCCATGCTCCATCCTTGAGGAGCTGGAGCCCGCTGACCTGGTCGTCCTGGAACAGCAGGATGACGCCGCCGGCGTCGGTGTGCGCGCGGAGGCCGGCGACCAGGTCGGGGCGCGGGCACGGTGGGTAGCTGCTCACCTTGGTGCCGAACGTCGGGCCCCTTGAACCGGCGAATGCTCGCTTCAGGTAGCCCTGCTCCAGGCCCAGGTTCTCGCACAGCAGGTCCAGCACCTTCTCCGCCAGCTTCTCGATCTCCGCCGCGAATTCCTTCATCACTTGCCTGCAACGACGACACGAAAAAGGCAAACAAGTGTCACTTTCTAAAAAGATGATTCCATTCCAATCGTGTTGGTTACTGCAGCCAAATTAGTAGGATTCTGATTTGCTCAACCAATCTTAGCTCCTGTTGATATCCCAGTGGCAGTACTATAATTGCTGCATGGTGTTTTTTGAGCTGCTGTACGTGTGAGGACTAACAAGTAACAATAGGCTGCCTCGTCAGAAACTAGAGTTGAATCAATCTGTGGAACCTGGTGCTATCTGTTGGTCTCTTATGTTATTACTTAGTGATCAAGTAGCCGTAGTTAATTAATTAAGTAATCACGCGTGCGTGCGTGCGTGCGTACCTGTAGTGGTGGTCGAGGTCGGGCAGGTCGGCGAGGTTGGAGGCGGGGAGGTGGCGAACGAAGAAGGTGCTCTCCCAGTCCACGTCCTTCACGTCGGCGCCCTTTTCGCCGGCCTCCAGCGTCTTCGCCGCAAACTCCTTGAACTTGTCCTCTCGGCACGCCGTGTAGTGCGCCTTGCTCACCCGCTCCACCTCGTTCATCAGCTCGTGCGAGATGCCATGGTTCAGCAGCTGCACACATATACCCTCAGTTAATCATGTCCAGAATTATCAAGCACTGCGTTAATAAATCACTCTGCTATAAGAGAATTCTATGTGTGTGGGGGGCAGTGTCACCTCGAAGAAGCCCCAGTTCTCGCAGGCGTCGCCGATGAGCCCCATGGCGGCGCCCCTCTCCTCGGTCTCAAGCTTCTCCATATTGATCACCGGGAAGCTCAACGAGGCAGCAGCATTAGCAGGAATTGCCATCGCTCTCTCTCTCTCTCTCTCTCTCTCTCTCTCTCTCTCTCTCTCTCTCTCTCTCTCTCTCTCTCTCTCTCTCTCTCTCTCTTCTCTCTCTCTCTCTCTCTCTCTCTCTCTCTCTCTCTATGTGTGCTTGTGCTGGTTAGCTGAAGCAGAGAGTGTGTGTGCGCTCTGAGGCCGGCGTGAGTTCCCAATTTATAGGCGCGACCGCGCGAGGGAGAAGGCCGGGACGTAGGAGATTACGACACAGCTTAATTTGTTATAAATCACTTTGGTCAATCGTCAGTATGGAACGGGGAACAAAGCTGTCTGGACGTACAAAACAAAACTGTAGGGACCAAAGCAAGCGAGATATGCCTCAGTTAGTTAGCTAAACGGATCAGCGTGCGGGCCGCAACTTCAAGTAGCTTACCCTAGCCAAGTTGTCTCCAAGAATATCGCTTCTTGCTAGCTAATATGCCCTGATGGAGACGAAGCAGTCTTATAAGTACTAGGCTGACAGTCTACGTTGGACACTATTCTATATACCTAAATCTAAGCGGGCAAGTAGCCAGTGTTGATGAACTTTGTGGCGTACGGATGGAGTTGTCCCTTACTTTACACGTTGATAATGACAGAGATTAGGCCTAGTACACCTGACCCAGGCCACATATAGTGGAGTTTTGCTGTCAACAAATATATGGTACTCCTCCAACATCGATCACTTTGACTGCTGCTGTCCGGGGACACCGGTCGATTGTGTCTGAAACATGGCACGTACACCTTGTCTAAAGCTTGTAATTTCGGGTGTCTACCAGGATCAGCGCTGTCTGTCCTACTCAGCGACAGCCAGCGGCAGTAGCTAAATGGCATGCAGATCACTTATTGTCCAGACTACTGTGTGCCGGTCGACACAAAAGCGGGAATGCGAGCAGAAGTTGCTGCACTCCTGTACGCATCAAAGCTTCATGGTGCTTTGCAGCTGGACCGCCAGACCCCGGCCATGTCCCAGATCGACTCATCGATGGACAGCTCGAGCTAGCGTCTTCGTCATCCCTGGTCTCTCTCTCTCTCCCTCCTCCCTAGTGTAACCTTTCCTTTCTCCTTTGTCCCTCATGGTAGGGGTCGGGTTAAAGTTCCCTTCTCCAGTCACCAGGACCCATGGCATTGTCCGAAAACTTATCTTCAGCAGTTCCAAAGACCATCGGATGGAGGCAGGGAAAAAGAAAGGATCGAGTTCTATCACGATCGAGCACATCATGACATGACTCGGGCACCTCTCGTGGGAATCAAATTAGCAAGCCAAAAGTTAGCTACTCCCTCCGGACTGGTATTTCAGTCGGGAGAATAACAGCCCTGAGAGAAGACAGCCCCATGAAATTAGCCAACCAGCGCTGCCTAATCTTCCTCACGTGCAGTTTTAGGTCATCAATTTTACTAACCAAATATGTCTTATCCGTCATGAAAAGCTTTTTTTTTGAATTTACGAAAAGCATATTTTTGGATTCATATGCGAATGTGATTTCTAAACATATATTTTGTCACATATAACATGTATTTGCCGGCATGTTTATTTGTGTCTGTGCGTTTATGTTGATTGTGTGCATCCTATCTATGCAAAGGTCACTGTGTTTGTTTCCACTTGATGCTTTATTTTGAGTCAATAAAATCCACCATCCGTCGAAAAATATAACACATATTTATCTAGTTAAATTGTCGATTTAGAACTATAAACATGCCCTTACAATTGGACGGATCTAGTATCTCGGCTTTCCTCCACCCGCGAAGGATAGAAGGGGCTGCCCTTTCCCTCAAAAAGAAAAAGAAGAATAAAGAAGGGGCTGCCCTACCGCATGCGATGGCCCAGCCATTTTACATGGACGATATGCGGGCCACGGGTGCGCATGCACACGTGAATCAATTAGGAATATTTGAGATTGGTGAGCGGACTAAAATCTGGGACGGAGGCAGTAGTTAAATCTAAAAAAAGCCCTAGGAAAAAGCATGGTTAAGGTTTCGCTTGCAACAAGTTGCTAACATTGGCTAACAACATGAAGTGGAGTTGGCGCGAGGCCCGCGAGGAAACTTTTTTCCCCTAGTTTCTAGGATTCCACCGCTCCTCTGGTGATCCTCGCCAGAGTCCACGTAAACTCCCGCCGATCGCTGGTATCCTCCGGCCATCGGTGAGATCTACCACTTCTCGCAGCGCTCGCTCGCTTGCATGGCGGATTCGTCGCGCCAGATGACAGGGCAGGGGGAAGAGACGGAGGCGGAAGTAGGGTTAGGGCTTGAGGGGGCGACCGGATCTGGAGTTCATGATGGGGTCAGGGAAGTTGGAAGCCAAGACAACTCGATGGCGGATGGGGGGAGCCACAGTTCTCAGGCTAGGAGGAGTGCGTCGGGAGGAGGGGAGGATGAGTATGGCTCGTATTATGGGCCGGGGCCTGATCTGGAGGATCAGTTCGCCGGGATGAAGTTGCATGGGAAGGAAGAGGAGGATTTGGATTTCTCAGAGGAGGTGGAAGTTTTGATCAAAGATGTCCGCTGGTTAGCATTGTTCCGGGTTCATACGACCGAGATGTTCAGTCATGCGGCGCTCTTGACACAGATGCGTAATGCTTGGCCGGCGGCGCAAGGCGTGACTTTCAATATCAAGGGGCCCAATTTGTTCCTTGTTCAGTGCCACTGCTCGGGAGATTGGAGTAAGATCATGGAGGGGGGGCCCTGGCTGTTCCGACGGGCGCCTGTGGTGATCCAGGAGTATGACGGATTTTCCGATGTCAAGGGCTATAAACTTAACAAGGTACCGCTGTGGGCTCGTGTCAAGGGTTTGCCTGATGGCCTTACTAGAAGAAGGGAGTTGGCGGAGAAGGTAGCAGCAAAGGTGGGAGATCCTCCGTTTACTGTTGTGGTGAATGAGGGTAGAATAAATCCGTCCAGCACGCTACGAGCCAGAGTTTTTGTTGATGTTAATGAGCCTTTGGTCAGGTTTGTTCCAATCACCCTAAAGGAACACAAAAAGTTTAGCGTGTACTACGAAAAGCTTCCAGATTTCTGCTTTGCCTGCGGTCGAATGGGTCACTTGGCTGATGAGTGCGGCGACGGTGTACATGATCCTGAGTCGTTCGAGTGGGGTGAGTGGCTGCTGTGGGAGCCGGAGATGCCAACGGCTCAACCATATGGAGGTGCAGGAAGAGGAGACAATGGGAGAGGCCGAGGAGGTGATGGTGGAAGAGGAGCAAGGGGACGTGGTGGTAGAGTCCCTCCAGGGGGTCGGGGAAGGGGCGATGTGGGAGGATTGTATACGCACTTGCCGCAGCAGATGGAGGTGCAGGCGAGGAGGGAGAATATGGGGGAGGAAGGAGAGAAGGGAGCTCGAAAACGAATAGTGGCGGCTGATGGTTCATTAATTATTAGAGGGCAACAGCTATCTCTGGCAGGCAAGGTGTCGGAAACCGTTATGCTGATCCAAGGAGCGTCTTCGTCTACGCCGATCAATACAGTGGTAACTACGCCGGAGAAGATGCACACCGTGAAGAAGAGGAGACAGGAGGGTGAAGAGGGCGAAGATATGGAGCTTATGGACAAGGCAGCCTCCCTAGACGAGGACCGCCAAGCCTGATGCGGACCTTATGTTGGAACTGTCGCGGTATTGGCGACCCTGCGACAGTTAACGAGCTTCGAGCTCTAGTGGAGGATAGTGCGCCGTCGGTTCTTTGTGTTGTGGAGACGCGGATTGCGAAGAATCGAGTGGAGGGTTTGGCGGTGTTATTAGGTTTTCAAAATAGTTTTGCAGTAGCTAGTAGTGGTAGGAGTGGAGGTCTTGGTATCTTTTGGAAGTCAGATGTTAATCTTGTAATAAAAAACTTTTCGCAGTATCACATTGACTCCTGGGTGTTGAACCCGGGTTCGGAGCATTGGAGGCTCACATGTTTCTAACGGGAGGCGAACAGGAGCATGCGGTATAAAACTTGGGAAACTATGAAGAGGCTGAGGGGGGAGAGTACCCTGCCATGGCTATGCATCAGCGACTTCAATGAAATACTTCGCGAGGAGGAACAGTTGGGACCGAACACACGGGATAGTGCACAAATGGATGGGTTCAGAGATGCGGTGGATGTTTGTGGCTTGGCGGATATTGGATATTTGGGTCTTGACTGGACATTTGAAAAGCGAGTGTCAGGTGGTCAAAACTGCAGGGTCCGGCTAGACCGAGCGCTGGCCTCGCCGAGCTGGTCCTTACTTTTCCCTTTTGCAACACTAGAACACCTGGCAGCAGCCAAGAGTGATCATTGTCCGATCCTACTCAAGACGGACATAGAGATGGGTAGCCAACGGTTGGTTGGGAGAAAACCATTCCGGTACGAGTGTGCTTGGGAGACTAACGACCGCTTTCGCGACGTGGTAGACGAAGCTTGGAATGGGAACGACCCGGCGTCAAATCTAGCTGACTTGGCTAATAAGCTCAACAATGTTTCAGCATCAATGTTAAGGTGGAGTAAGAGGACATTTAGTTCTGTACGGTAGGAGATGAGGGAGTTGCGCCGCCAGCTTGCTGAGCTTAGAGCTGATCCATTGCAGACGGGCCCTGGACAAGAAGAAGCAAGGGTTATGGATCGCTTGATTGAATTATCGTACAGGGAGGAGATCATGGCAAAACAACGCTCTCAGATCATGTGGCTGGCTGAAGGAGATAGCAACACGAAATTTTTTCAGCGGAAAGCAAGTGCTTGGCGGGCAAAAAATAGGATCGTCCAACTAGAACGAGCTGATGGAACGGTGTGCACTGACCCGAGCGAGCTGGCAGGTATGGCCACAGAGTTTTATAAAAACTTGTATTCATCGGAGGGCACGATTGGTATGGAGGAAGTTTTGTCTCACATCCCTGTTCGTGTGGATGGAAATATGAATGCTCGTCTTAACGCAGATTATAGCAAGGAGGAGGTAAAAGAGGCCCTGTTTCAGATGTTCCCAACTAAGGCACCTGGCCCAGACGGTTTTCCCGCGCATTTTTTTCCAGAAACACTGGGATTTGTGCGGTGATGAGTTTACTAGGATGATCATCCGAGTGCTTGATGGAGTTGATTCCCCGGAGGAGATAAACAACACGTTCATTGTATTAATTCCCAAGATCTCCAGTCCAAAAATTTTAGGGCAATTTCTTCCTATAAGCCTCTATAACGTAATCTACAAGATTGCGTCAAAGGTCTTAGCTAACCGGCTGAAATTATTTCTTCCCGATATCATCTCCGAAGAGCAGTCTGCCTTTGTCCCAGGACGTCTCATTATGGACAATTTTATCACAGCCTACGAGTGTTTGCATTATATGAAAACAAGAAGGGTGAAGGGAAATAGATTTTGTGCGCTTAAGCTGGATATGATGAAGGCATATGATCGCTTGGAGTGGCCGTATCTGAAGGCGGTGATGATCAAACTAGGGTTTAGCCCTAGATTTACGGAGACGGTAATGAGGTGTGTCTCTTCGGTCACTTCCTCGGTTTTGTTTAATGGTGGTTGTTTGGATGGTTTCAGGCCGACTCGTGGGCTAAGGCAGGGAGATCCAATCTCGCCATATTTATTTCTGCTTGCAGCAGAGGGTCTTTCTTTCTTGCTCAAGTCACAAGTTGGAGTTCAAGGTATTGCAGTTGCACCGACAGCCCCTTTAGTTAATCACCTCCTATTTGCCGACGATAGTCTACTCTTTTTTGAGGCAAATGAGGAGTCTGCTACATGAGTTAAAGATCTTCTCAGAGTTTATTGTGATGCATCGGGACAGAGAATAAATGTAGACAAATCATCGATTTTTTTCAGCAAGGGGGTAGCGGACTTGACCAAAGCAGCGGTCAAAAATATCCTTGAGGTACACAACGAGGCGCTCACTGAGAAATATTTGGGTTTACCCTCTGATGTGGGAAGAACGAAAGAAGGATCTTTCAAGTATTTAAAGGACAGAATCTGGAAACGTGTGCAAGGTTGGATGGAGAAGTGTCTGTCAGCGGGCGGGAAGGAGGTCCTCATCAAATCTGTTGCCCAAGCCATCCCTACATATTTGATGGCATGCTTCAAGCTACCTCGAGGTCTATGCGAGCACATCAATAGTCTGATGCGGAAGTTCTGGTGGGGAAGTAAAAATGGCGAGAGGAAGACGGCCTGGGTTGTTGGGGAACGTAGTAATTTCAAAAAAATTCCTACGCACACGCAAGATCATGGTGACGCATAGCAACGAGAGGGGAGAGTGTGATCTACGTACCCTTGTAGATCAACAACGGAAGTGTTTGGTTGATGTAGTCGTACGTCTCCACGGCCCGACCGATAAAGCACCGAAACTACGGCACCTCCGAGTTCTAGCACACGTTCAGCTCGATGATGATCCCCGGACTCCGATCCAGCAAAGTGTCGGGGAAGAGTTCCGTCAGCACGACGGCGTGGTGACGATCTTGATGTACTACTGTCGCAGGGCTTCGCCTAAGCACCGCTACAATATTATCGAGGACTATGGTGGCAGGGGGCGCCGCACACGGCTAAGAATATGATCATGTGGATCAACTTGTGTTCCTCTGGGGTGCCCCTGCCTCCGTATATAAAGGCTCAAGGGGGGGTGCGGCCGGCCTAGGAGAGGCGCGCCAGGAGGAGTCCTACTCCCTCCGGGAGTAGGATCCCCGCCCCAATCCTAGTTGGAATAGGATTCGCGGAGGGGGGAAAAGAGGAAAGGGGGCCGGCCCCCTCTCCTTGTCCTATTCAGACCAAGGGAGGGGAGGGGCGTGCGGCCCATCTCTGGCTGCTTCTTCTCTTTTCCACGAAGGCCCACTAAGGCCCATATATCTCCCGGGGGGTTCCGGTAACCTCCCGGTACTCCGGTAAAATCCCGATTTCACCCGGAACACTTCAGATATCCAAACATAGGCTTCCAATATATCAATCTTTATGTCATGACCATTTCGAGACTCCTCTTCATGTCCGTGATCTCATCCGGGACTCCGAACAACCTTCGGTACATCAAAACGTATAAACTCATAATATAACTGTCATCGTAACCTTAAGCGTGCGGACCCTATGGGTTCGAGAACAATGTAGACATGACTGAGATATGTCTCGAGTCAATAACCAATAGCGGGAGCTGGATGCCCATATTGGCTCCTACATATTCTACGAAGATCTTTATCGGTCAGACCGCATAACAACATACGTTGTTCCCTTTGTCATCGGTATGTTACTTGCCCGAGATTCGATCGTCGGTATCCAATACCTAGTTCAATCTCGTTACCGGCAAGTCTCTTTACTCGTTCCGTAATACATCATCCCGCAACTAACTCATTAGTTGCAATGCTTGCAAGGCTTAAGTGATGTGCATTACCGAGAGGGCCCTGAGATACCTCTCCGACGATCGGAGTGACAAATCCTAATCTCGAAATACGTCAACCCAACATGTACCTTTGGAGACACCTGTAGAGCACCTTTATAATCACCCAGTTACGTTGTGACGTTTGGTTGCACACAAAGTGTTCCTCCGGCACACGGGAGTTACATAATCTCATAGTCATAGAAACATGTATAAGTCATGAAGAAAGCAATAGCAACATACTAAACGATCGGGTGCTAAGCTAATGGAATGGGTCATGTCAATCAGATCAGTCAACTAATGATGTGATCCCGTTAATCAAATGACAACTCTTTGTCCATGGTTAGGAAACATAACCATCTTTGATTAATGAGCTAGTCAAGTAGAGGCATACTAGTGACACTCTGTTTGTCTATGTATTCACACATGTATTATGTTTCCGGTTAATACAATTCTAGCATGAATAATAAACCTTTATCATGATATAAGGAAATAAATAATAACTTTATTATTACCTCTAGGGCATATTTCCTTCAGTCTCCCACTTGCACTAGAGTCAATAATCTAGTTCACATCGCCATGTGATTTAACAGCAATAGTTCACATCACCATGTTATTAACACCCATAGTTCACATCGTCATGTGACCAACACTCAAAGGGTTTACTAGAGTCAGTAATCTAGTTCACATATCTATGTGATTAACACCCAAAGTACTAAGGTGTGATCATGTTTTGCTTGTGAGATAATTTTAGTCAACGGGTCTGTCACATTCAGATCCGTAAGTATTTTGCAAGTTCTATGTCTACAATGCTCTACACGGAGCTACTCTAGCTAATTGCTCCCACTTTCAATATGTATCTAGATTGAGACTTAGAGTCATCTAGATTAGTGTTTAAAACTTGCATCGACGTAACCTTTTACGACGAACCTTTTGTCACCTCCATAATCGAGAAACATATCCTTATTCGACTAAGGATAATTTTGACCGCTGTCCAGTGATCTACTCCTAGATCACTATTGTATTCCCTTGCCAAAATCAGTGTAGGGTATACAATAGATCTGGTACACAGCATGGCATACTTTATAGAACCTATGGCCAAGGCATAGGAAATGACTTTCATTCTCTTTCTATCTTCTGCCGTGGTCGGGTTTTGAGTCTTACTCAACTTCACACCTTGTAATACAGGCAAGAACTCTTTCTTTGACTGCTCCATTTTGAACTTCTTCAAAATCTTGTCAAGGTATGTGCTTTGTGAAAGTCCAATTAAGCGTCTTGATCTATCTCTATAGATCTTTATGCCTAATATGTAAGCAGCTTCACCGAGGTCTTTCATTGAAAAACTCTTATTCAAGTATCCCTTTATGTTATCCAGAAATTCTATATCATTTCCAATCAGTAATATGTCATCCACATATAATATCAGAAATGCTATAGAGCTCCCACTCACTTTCTTGTAAATACAGGCTTCTCCGAAAGTCTGTATAAAACCAAATGCTTTGATCACACTATCAAAGCGTTTATTCCAACTCCGAGAGGCTTGCACCAGTCCATAAATAGATCGCTGGAGCTTGCACACTTTGTTAGCTCCTTTTGGATCGACAAAACCTTCCGATTGCATCATATACAACTCTTCTTCCAGAAATCCATTCAGGAATGCAGTTTTGACATCCATCTACCAAATTTCATAATCATAAAATGCGGCAATTACTAACATGATTCGGACAGACTTAAGCATCGCTACGGGTGAGAAGGTCTCATCGTAGTCAACCCCTTGAACTTGTCGAAAACTTTTGCGACAAGTTGAGCTTTGTAGACAGTAATATTACCGTCAGCGTCAGTCTTCTTCTTGAAGATCCATTTATTCTCAATTGCTTGCCGATCATCGGGCAAGTCAACCAAAGTCCATACTCTGTTCTCATACATGGATCCCATCTTGGATTTCCTGGCTTCAAGCCATTTTGCGAAATCTGGGCTCACCATTGCTTCTTCATAGTTCGTAGGTTCATCATGATCTAGTAGCATGATTTCCAGAATAGGATTACCATACCACTCTGGCGCGGATCTTACTCTGGTTGATCTACGAGGTCCAGTAGTATCTTGTTCTGAAGTTTCATGGTCATTATCATTAGCTTCCTCACTAATTGGTGTAGGTGTCGCAGAAACAGTTTTATGTGATGTACTACTTTCCAATAAGGGAGCAAGTACAATTACCTCGTCAAGTTCTACTTTCCTCCCACTCACTTCTTTCGAGAGAAACTCCTTCTCTGGAAAGGATCCATTCACAGCAATGAATATCTTGCCTTCGGATCTGTGATGGAAGGTGTACCCAACTGTCTCCTTTGGGTATCCTATGAAGACACATTTCTCCGATTTGGGTTTGAGCTTATCAGGATGAAACTTTTTCACATAAGCATCACAACCCCAAACTTTAAGAAACGACAACTTTGGTTTCTTGCTAAACCACAGTTCATATAGTGTCGTATCAACGGATTTAGATGGTGCCCTATTTAACGTGAATGCAACTGTCTCTAATGCATAACCTCAAAATGATAGTGGTAGATCGGTAAGAGACATCATAGATCGCACCATATCTAATAAAGTACGGTCATGACGTTCGGACACACCATTATGCTGTGGTGTTCCACGTGGCATGAATTTGTGAAACTATTCCACATTGTTTTAATTGAAGACCAAACTCGTAACTCAAATATTTGTCTCCGCGATCAGATCATAGAAACCTTATTTTCTTGTCACGATGATTTTCCACTTCACTCTGAAATTCTTTAAACTTTTCAAATGTTTCAGACTTATGTTTCATCAAGCAGATATACCCATATCTGCTCAAATCATCTGTGAAGGTCAGAAAATAATGATACCTGCTGCAAGCCTTGATATTCATCGGACCACATACATCAGTATGTATGATTTCCAACAAATCTGTTGCTTGCTCCATTGTTCCAGAGAACGGCGTTTTAGTCATCTTGCCCAAGAGACATGGTTCGCAAGCATCAAGTGATTCCAAAATCCCATCAGCATGGAGTTTCTTCATGCGCTTTACACCAATATGACCTAAACGGCAGTGCCACAAACAAGTTGCACTATCATTATTAACTTTGCATCTTTTGGCTTCAATATTATGAATATGTGTATGATTACAATCGAGATCCAACAAACCTTTTTCGTTGGTGTGTATGACCATAGAAGGTTTTATTCATGTAAACAGAACAACAATTGTTCTCTAACTTAAATGAATAACCTTATTGCAATAAACATGATCAAATCATATTTATGCTCAACGCAAATACTAAATAACACTTTATTTAGGTTCAACATTTATCCCGAAAGTATAGGGAGTGTGCGATGATGATCATATCATTCTTGGAACCACTTCCAATACACATCATCACTTCACCCTTAACTAGTCTCTGTTTATTCTGCAACTCCCGTTTCGAGTTACTAATCTTAGCAACTGAACTAGTACCAAATACTGAGGGGTTGCTATGATCACTAGTAAAGTACACATCAATAACATGTATATCAAATATACCTTTCTTTTACTTTTCCATCCTTTCTTATCCACCAAATACTTGGGGTAGTTCCGCTTCTAGTGACCAATCCCTTTGCAGTAGAAGCACTTTGTCTCAGGCTTAGGACCAGACTTGGGTTTCTTCACTTGAGCAGCAACTTGCTTGTTGTTTTTCTTGAAGTTCCCCTTTTTCCCTTTGCCCTTTTCTTGAAACTAGTGATCTTGTCAACCATCAACACTTGATGCTCTTTCTTGATTTCTACCTTCATCGATTTCATCATCATGAAAAGCTCGGGAGTCATTTTCGTCATCCCTTGCATACTATAGTTCATCACGAAGTTCTACTAACTTGGTGATGGTGACTAGAGAATTCTGTCAATCACTATCTTATCTGGAAGATTAAATCCCACTTGATTCAAGCGATTGTAGCACCCAGACAATCCTAGCACATGCTCACTAGTTGAGTGATTCTCCTCCATCTTTTAGCTATAGAACTTGTTGGAGACTTCATATCTCTCAACTCGGGTATTTGCTTGAAATATTAACTTCAACTCCTGGAACATCTCATATGGTCCATGACGTTCAAAACGTCTTTGAATTCCCGATTCTAAGCCGTTAAGCATGGTGCACTAAACTATCAAGTAGTCATCATATTGAGCTAGCCAAACGTTCATAACGTCTGCATCTGCTCCTGCAATAGGTCTGTCACCTAGCGGTGCATCAAGGACACAATTCTTCTGTGCAGCAATGAGGATAAACCTCAGATCACGGATCCAATCCGCATCATTGCTACTAACATCTTTCAACACAATTTTCTCTAGGAACATATCAAAATAAACACAGGGAAGCAACAATGCGAGCTATTGTTCTACAACATGATTTGCAAAATACTACCAGGACTAAGTTCATGATAAATTTAAGTTCAATTAATCATATTACTTAAGAACTCCCACTTAGATAGACATCCCTCTAATCCTCTAAGTGATCACGTGATCCAAATCAACTAAACCATGTCCGATCATCACGTGAGATGGAGTAGTTTCATTGGTGAACATCACTATGTTGATCATATCTACTATATGATTCACGCTCGACCTTTCGGTCTCCGTGTTCTGAGGCCATATCTGTATATGCTTGGCTCGTCAAGTATAACCTGAGTATTCCGCGTGTGCAACTGTTTTGCACCAGTTGTATTTGAACGTAGAGCCTATCACACCCGATCATCACGTGGTAGCTCAGCACGAAGAACTTTCGCAACGGTGCATACTCAGGGAGAACACTTCTTGATAATTAGTGAGAGATCATCTTAAAATGCTACCGTCAATCAAAGCAAGATAAGATGCATAAATCACATGCAATCAATATAAGTGATATGATATGGCCATCATCATCTTGTGCTTGTGATCTCCATCTCCGAAGCACCTGTCATGATCACCATCGTCACTGGCGCGACACCTTGATCTCCATCGTAGCATCGTTGTCGTCTCGCCAATCTTATGCTTCCACGACTATCGCTACCGCTTAGTGATAAAGTAAAGCATTACAGCGCGATTGCATTGCATACAATAAAGCGACAACCATATGGCTCCTGCCAGTTGCCGATAACTCGGTTACAAAACATGATCATCTCATACAATAAAATTTAGCATCATGTCTTGACCATATCACATCACAACATGCCCTGCAAAAACAAGTTAGACGTCCTCTACTTTGTTGTTGCAAGTTTTACGTGGCTGCTACGGGCTTAAGCAAGAACCAATCTTATCTACACATCAAAACCACAATGATAGTTTGTCAAGTTGGTGCTATTTTAACCTTCGCAAGGACCGGGCGTAGCCACACTCGGTTCAACTAAAGTTGGAGAAACTGTCACCCGCAAGCCACCTATGTGCAAAGCACGTCGGGAGAACCGGTCTCACGTAAGCGTACGCGTAATGTCGGTCCGGGCCGCTTCATCCAACAATACCGCCGAACCAAAGTATGACATGCTGGTAAGCAGTATGACTTATATCGCCCACAACTCACTTGTGTTCTACTCGTGCATATAACATCAACACATAAAACCTAGGCTCGGATGCCACTGTTGGGGAACGTAGTAATTTCACAAAAATTCCTACGCACACGCAAGATCATGGTGATGCATAGCAATGAGAGGGGAGAGTGTGATCTACGTACCCTTGTAGATCAACAACGGAAGCGTTTGGTTGATGTAGTCGTATGTCTCCACGGCCCGACCGATCAAGCACCGAAACTACGGCACCTCCGAGTTTTAGCACACGTTCAGCTCGATGACGATCCCCGGACTCCGATCCAGCAAAGTGTCGAGGAAGAGTTCCGTCAGCATGACGGCGTGGTGACGATCTTGATGTACTACTGTCGTAGGGCTTCGCCTAAGCACCGCTACAATATGATCGAGGACTATGGTGGCAGGGGGCGCCGCACACGGCTAAGAATATGATCACGTGGATCAACTTGTGTTCCTCTGGGGTGCCCCTGCCTCCGTATATAAAGGCTCAAGGGGGGGTGCGGTCGGCCTAGGAGAGGCGCGCCAGGAGGAGTCCTACTCCCTCCGGGAGTAGGATTCCCCCCCCCCCCCAATCCTAGTTGGAATAGGATTCGCGGAGGGGGGAAAAGAGGAAAGGGGGCCGCCCCCCTCTCCTTGTCCTATTCGGACCAAGGGAGGGGAGGGGCGCGCGGCGCATCTCTGGCTGCCTCTTCTCTTTTCCACTAAGGCCCATATATCTCCCGGGGGGATCCGGTAACCTCCCGGTACTCCGGTAAAATCCCGATTTCACCCGGAACACTTCCGATATCCAAACATAAGCTTCCAATATATCAATCTTTATGTCTCGACCATTTCGAGACTCCTCGTCATGTCCGTGATCTCATCCGGGACTACGAACAACCTTCGGTACATCAAAACATATAAACTCATAATATAACTGTCATCGTAACCTTAAGCGTGCGGACCCTACGGGTTCGAGAACAATGTAGACATGACCGAGATACGTCTCCGGTCAATAACCAATAGCGGGACCTGGATGCCCATATTGGCTCCTACATATTCTACGAAGATCTTTATCGGTCAGACCGCATAACAACATACGTTGTTCCCTCTGTCATCGGTATGTTACTTGCCCGAGATTCGATCGTCGGTATCCAATACCTAGTGCAATCTCGTTACCGGCAAGTCTCTTTACTCGTTTCGTAATACATCATCCCGCAACTAACTCATTAGTTGCAATGCTTGCAAGGCTTGAGTGATGTGCATTACCGAGAGGGCCCTGAGATACCTCTCCGACGATCGGAGTGACAAATCCTAATCTCGAAATATGTCAACCCAACATGTACCTTTGGAGACACCTGTAGAGCACCTTTATAATCACTCAGTTACGTTGTGACGTTTGGTTGCACACAAAGTGTTCCTCCGGCACACGGAGTTACATAATCTCATAGTCATAGGAACATGTATAAGTCATGAAGAAAGCAATAGCAACATACTAAACGATTGGGTGCTAAGCTAATGGAATGGGTCATGTCAATCATATCATTCAACTAATGATGTGATCCCGTTAAACAAATGACAACTCTTTGTCCATGGTTAGGAAACATAACCATCTTTGATTAACGAGCTAGTCAAGTAGAGGCATACTAGTGACACTCTGTTTGTCTATGTATTCACACATGTATTATGTTTCCGGTTAATACAATTCTAGCATGAATAATAAACCTTTATCATGATATAAGGAAATAAATAATAACTTTATTATTGCCTCTAGGGCATATTTCCTTCATGGGTGTCGTGGAAAACTATGTCAAAACCCAAGTATATGGGTGGCCTGGGCTTTCGAGATATCGAACTGTTCAACCTGGCACTCCTAGCTCGTCAGGCATGGAGGATGATGCAGCAACCAAGGTCTTTGAGCGCTCGCATTTTGAAGGCTCGGTATTTCCCGGATACTGATCTTTTGAATGCCACTTTGGGAAATACACCTTCCCAGGTCTGGCGATATCTTCTGGAGGGTCGCGATGTTCTGTCTCTGGGACTTATTAAGAGGATCAGCATGGGAGCTACTACTAACATTTGGTCCGACAACTGGCTGCCTAGAGACTTTGAGCTCAGGCCTATATGTTCACGGTCAGTAAACCCGCCGGAGTTGGTGTCGGAACTAATCAACCCTGCCACCCGATCATGGAATAAGCCAGCTCTAGTAGAACATTTTATCCCTGCTGATGTCGAGGTCATCCTCAATATACCACTCAGCACAACGCAACAGGAGGACTTTTGGGCTTGGCATTATGATAAGCGTGGTATTTTTCGGTAAGATCAGCGTACCAGATGATTTTTGCTACCAAGACACAGAGAGAGAGGACTGGCTAGATCATCGGCCGGGTCACTCGAACATTGAGGCTGATAAACGCTCATGGACCCAGCTGTGGAAGGTAAAAATCCCGTCAAAAATCAGAGTATTTGTGTGGCGTTTAGCACACACTTCAATCCCAACTGGCTCGGTTCGACATGATAGACATATGGCAGATTCGGCATCCTGCTCTATTTGTGGGGCGACGGAAGACACGTGGCGCCACTCTTTGTTAAGCTGTCATATGGCAAGGTGTGTTTGGGCCTTGGAGGACGATGTTCTAGTTGAGCATGTGATATCGAATCAAAGCGACAATGCAAGGCTCTGGCTGTTTTGGTTATTCGAGACTACTTCACAAAAAGATCTAGCTAGAATTCTAGTGACCATGTGGGCAATTTGGTGGGCAAGAAGGAAGGCTATTCATGATAACGAGTTTCAGAGTCCGTTGTCTACTATGTGTTTTATCAACAGGTTTTTGGAGGAGCTAGACATAGCTACCGCACGTCGACCGGTGGCTACTGAAGGTTGAGTGAACCAGTAGAAAATGAAAGTGTGGCTGCTGCCTGCGGGCGAGGCTGCAAAGTTTAATTGTGATGGTGGCTTGTCAACCCTAGGAGACAAAGGCGCAGCAGGAGTGGTGTGCCGCGACAAGTTGGGCAATTTTTTGGGTGCTTCAGCAATGGTCTTCGATGGTCTTACGGACCCGGCAAGTCTTGAGGCGCATGCATGTAGCGAAGCACTAGCCCTAGCCCGGGACTTGAATCTGCAAGATCTTGTCATTGCTTCAGATAGTGCAGAAGTTATCGCTAATATCAAATCTGCAGGATTCCCAACTTATGCTCCTATTCTTAGAGAGATTCGAGTTAGTAGCAACAATTTTTCTTTTGTTGATTTTTGTTTTGAAAGTAGATGCAATAATTTTGAGGCCCACATGCTAGTTAAGGGAGCTGCGTCTCTCGCGGTGGGCCACCATGTGTGGCTAGGGGTTTTACCAGATATTGCTTGTATTCCAGAGGGCGTGAACTTTGATAAAATCCCTAGTTTACCTTCAAAAAAAACATGAAGTGGACTTTCTTAAGCGTGCCATTGTGCATATGTTAGGGAACATGATTTGTGGCACGTAAGACGAGGGCACGCTGGTCTTTATTCACTCGATTGTGTTGTGATTCGCAAATTGGATTGGTACCCACATGTGTTTTTGGCTTAATTGATGTAAAGTGGGTCCATGCATGCAGCTTTTGGCAGAGAGTGCATCCCTCACTCATCCCATCTCCTCATGTTTTTTTCTTTTGATTTGTAAATTTTAATATATTACCCCCTCGGTCTCAAAATAAGAGTTGCTGATTTAGGAGATCAACGACACTTACTTTGAGACAAAGGAAGTATATCTTTTGAACCAGAAATTTAATTGTTATTTTGTTTGCATATTCGTGTTTCTTGTGACGAAGTTGAAATTAAATAAATTTCCAATACTTTTTGATGTGTTTATAAATTTCCACTAAGTTTCAACTTTTAAAACTTAATAGAAATGAACAATAAAATAAGTAAGATTTAGAACTAACTCTTAAAACCATGTGGGACTCCAGCGTTTTGACAAGTTTTCAACACTTCAGCAAGTTTCAAACTAGCATCTAGCTTGGTAGCTAGCGTAGAACAGAGGAGTTAGCTCATGACGTGCCTGGTCCAGAGCTGTTTCGTTCCAAATTTCCGGTAGGACGGCCGTCGCCATCTTATGTTATGAAGATATGCATTTTAACAGACTTTATGGGTTTGTCTATCTCTTTGCTAGGTGGAGTACCTAGGATGCGTTTGATTACCTGCATCATTTTTAGGCACTTTGCATATGTGTCCCAATTGAGCCTGGCTGAGCATATGCAGGCAAAAAATCAACACCAGCATGTTGATTGGCGGCTACATCCCCTCTAGCCTGCATGTGCCGCTGAGGGAGGCCTGCGGTTTGGTTGCGGACTTGTTTCAGGGAAAACACAAGTCCGGTTGTTTGGTTACATCCAGGACAGTTGTGTGGTAACCTCCTCAATGTGGTGAGGTTATCAGAGGTACACATGAAGAACTGTCTTAACCATGTTTGTGTTTGAGGTAAACTAGAGCAACAGAACAAATTTAGGCACAAACACAAGTCTTAACCATGTATCACGAGTTCTAAGACAACATAGTACGATAAGCTTTAGACGAAACCCAAGTCTTAAACGGGCAACAGGGGCTCAGGCGGTCACGGCGAAGGCGTTGTCGTGCTCCTTGCACTTAGTGACCACCTTCACGCCGTCGTCGTCAAAGACGATCACCTTCATGGTGTAGGGGGTCAACAGCTTGAACGTCAGCATGTGCCCGATCATGATTTGGTGAACGGCGGCGAAGGTGGCCCAACCCTTATCAAGGGTGACCCTGCCATTAATCACCCTCACCGTCACCCTCTATACACAACCGGTGTAAGTCCTCAGTTTGAACTCTGTAGGGATGGCGGGGAAGTGCTTTGTGAAATTGAGAGGCAATGACGGACTCTCCAGCTTTGGAGCAAGGATAACCTTGCTGAAGTGGCTTGATCCCGACTCCTGATGGTAGTGGCCATAGTTGCTCCGCTTGGCACCTGGGTGATCCTGCACCGGCACGTCGACCAATGGCAGCATGACCTCCTTGCCCTTCTCCAATAGTGGCACGACCTCCTTGCCCTTGTCCATCGGCATTATGAACAACACGCAGCTCATATCGGCTAACGCTCCTATACTAACCCACCCTACTAATCCAACACCACACTCAAACCCCCTCTGTTTCACCACCTCTCCCTCGCCATGAACTCCAACTCCAACCCCAACCCTTTACACTGAGGCATCGGATGGAGGGCCTTCTTCCTTGGGTGCTCTCTTGGTGACCGCAAGAAGTTAGGACACGGCATGAAAGTTTTGCTCGAACTTCAGCGGCATCGATGACATGCACAAGGAGGCTAACATTGTGATGAAGAAGGCTATGTCGGACGAGCTAATGACACCGATTCCGGACTCAGCCAAGGGCGCGATGTCAGTGGACATCCTACGTTGGGCCATGAATCACACGGACTCCGGCGATGCTGGACAGCAGGCAAGATGGGCCAAGTATAGGCAGTACAAGGCGCCTCGAGACCAGCATGCGGCGATGTACTGGAGTAGGACGTTTGGTCACCGGAGACGGACAACGATGAGGTGCTGATGGTGGCCAGGGCGCCGATGGCAGGCGACCGTGCAAGACCCATTGTTCTTGACGAAGACGATGTGGAAGAAAATAAGATGGCTACGCCCCCCCCCCCCCCCGCCCCGCCGGTCGACGCGACTCCAAGATCACCGCGGCTAGACAAGAAAGTGTGTACCCCAATCCCCACCCCCGATGTAATCGAAAAATAACCTATGAACCCTAGAAGCCGTCGGTGCAGAACCAATGCATGGCAATCCTCCACACCCCCCCCCCCCCGCGCCTCCCTCATGTGTTCAATCCCCTCCCTAACTCTTTAATCACGTGCTCAAATCTAATCTAGCCAAAGTCGAAAGCAGAAAATCTATAGAGAGGGCATGGACTTACCGCCATGGCCGATGCGCTCCAATGGAGGTCTGCAGTCACTCCGGAGGTAGCTGCCAACTTGGATCGCCCTGGTGTCGCTCCGATGGTCGCTGCTGGCGGTGTGAGTGGGGAAGAGGGGGAGAGCGGCGAGGAAAGGAGGTGAGGGTAATTTATGACGACGCGTCTTGAAACAACGCGACTTCTTGGGTTCGCACCCACGCGTGCAACCGCCCACGCCCATGTGCCTAGGGTTGCACCGCTCGGGCCTGGCTCCACTAAAATGGCCGATTTGAGCATTTCTCTGAATACAGGTGAAAGGTACTACAGTGTTCGTGCTATGCCGCCCAACAGTAAATGCAGGTAATCAAATGGGTCATTTTTTTTCCACGCAGGCTTGGCTGAGGTATATGCAGCCTACCAAATGCGTCCTTACTCACTAGTAGAAAACAGGGCTTTGGTCCAGGCCGGGTCAGCCCATTAGTCCCAGTTCAGTCTAGAACCGGGACCAATGTGGGCATTGGTCCCGGTTCATGAGCCCAGGGGGGCGGCCGGGCCACGTGGGCCATTGGTCCCGGTTCATCTGGACCTTTTGGTCCCGGTTGGTGGGATGAACCGGGACCAATGGGCCTCGCTCCTGGCCCACCACCATTGGTCCCGGTTGGTGGCTTGAACCGGGACCAAAGGCTCCCCGTTAGTCCCGGTTCATGTCACCAACCGGGACCAATGAGGTGCCTATATATACCCCCTCGCGCAAGAGCAGAGCACAATGCTCTGTTTTTTCTGGCCGAGGGGGAGAGGGCTTTGTGGTGCTCTAGCTCACCTCCTATGCACATGAGGTGTTCGATGGAATGCCCGAGCCACACTACTTAAGCTTTCTCCTCTCGAAGCTCGACCTCCAAGCTCCATTTTCCTCGAGATTTGTCTAGATTTAGCGGTCCGTCACGCCCCGTCCCCGTCTTCACCGCCGTCGATCACCCGCGCCGATCTCATCACCGACACCACCGTGGTGAGCCTCTTGTTCTTATCTTCTTTCTGAAAGGAAAAATATTCTTACTTGTATGTTTAGATAGATACTTGTATCATTTTATTACATTTATTATTGCATCTTATATAGTGCAATGGTTTTGGTATCCGCCCTCGTCCTGTCTATGATTCGGATGTGGTATGTATATTTATCTTTAGAACTATTGGTTCATTTATTGTTTATGAAAATTATGCCGACCAACATGACATAGATTTTATTTATCTAGGATGTATATGAATCGGAAATGCCAACCGACCCTATTGTCGAGAGGTTAAATTTAGTTGAAGAAGAAAACAATTTGTTGAAGGAAAAAATAAAAAAATTGAGGAGGAGAAGATGATATTGGAGTTGCATGTTGCGGATGTTGTCGATGATCACAAGATCAAGATGGATGCAATGCGCTTGAAGATTAGAAAGATTAGAAGATATGCCATTCATACCGAGGCTTGGTATCATTATGTCGTTGGATCAATTGTTACCTTGGTTGCGATTATGATCGCATTTGTTTTCGCATAGAAATGTTTTACATAGTTTCAATGTATGGTTTAATTAATTAGATGCTCTGGAGAGCTATATGTTGTTAGATGAGAACTATGTATGCACTTTGGTTTTAATGTGATGATGAACTTCTATTAATTTGGACACTTAATTATATATAATGCACGCAGATGAACCGGCAATGGGTGTACGGTGACAGACACACCCGCGAGTACATTAAGGGCGTGCATGAGTTTCTCGATGCGGCTGAGGCAAACAAGCAGAATGGTTTTATGTGTTGTCCATGCACTGAATGTGGGAATACGAGGTCTTACTCTAACCGGAAAATCCTTCACTCCCACCTGCTTTACAAGGGTTTCATGCCACACTATAATGTTTGGACGAGGCACGGAGAAATAGGGGTTATGATGGAAGACGGCGAAGAAGAAGACTATGATGGCAACTATGTGCCCCCTGAATACGGTGATGCTGCAACGGGGGGAGCTGGTGAAGATCAAGAGGAACCAGACGATGTGCCCAATGATGCTGCAACGGGTGAAGCTGCTGAAGATCAAGAGGAACCAGACGATGTGCCCGATGATGATGATCTCCGCCGGGTCATTGTCGATGCAAGGACGCAATGCATTAGTCAAAAGGAGAAGCTGAAGTTCGATCGCATGTTAGAGGATCACAAAAAAGGGTTATACCCCAATTGCGAAGATGGCAACACAAAGCTCGGTACCGTACTGGAATTGCTGCAGTGGAAGGCAGAGAATGCTGTGGCTGACAAAGGATTTGAGAAGCTACTGAAAATATTGAAGAAGAAGCTTCCAAAGGATAACGAAATGCCCGACAATACATATGCAGCAAAGAAGGTCGTATGCCCTCTAGGATTGGAGGTGGAGAAGATACATGCATGCCCTAATGACTGCATCCTCTACCGCGGTGCATACAAGGATCTGAACGCATGCTCGGTATGCGGTGCATTACGGTATGAGATCAGACGAGATGACCCTGGTGATGTTGACGGCGAGCCCCCCAGGAAGAGGGTTCCTGCAAAGGTGATGTGGTATGCTCCTATAATACCACGGTTGAAACATCTGTTCAAAAACGAAGAGCATGCCAAGTTGATGCGATGGCACAGTGAGAACCGAAAGAAAGATGGGAAGTTGAGAGCACCCGCTGACGGGTCGCAGTGGAGAAAAATCGAGAGAAAGTACTAGGATGAGTTTGCAAAGGACCCAAGGAATGTATGGTTTGCTTTAAGCGCGGATGGCATTAATCCTTTCGGGGAGCAGAGCAGCAATCACAGCACCTGACCCATGACTCTATGTATGTATAACCTTCCTCCTTGGATGTGCATGAAGCGGAAGTTCATTATGATGCCAGTTCTCATCCAAGGCCCTAAGCAACCTGACAACGAAATTGATGTGTACCAAAGGCCATTAGTTGAAGAACTTTTACAGCCGTGGAATGAAAACGGTGTACGTACGTGGGATGAGCACAGACAGGAGGAATTTAACCTTAAAGCGTTGCTGTTCGTGACCATCAACGATTGGCCCGCTCTCAGTAACCTTTCAGGACAGACAAACAAAGGATACCACGCATGCACGCACTGTTTAGATGACACTGAAAGTATGTACCTGGACAAATGCAGGAAGAATGTGTACCTGGGCCATCGTCGATTTCTTCCGACCAACCATCAATGTCGAAAGAAAGGCAAGCATTTCAAAGGCGAGGCAGATCACCGGAAGAAGCCCGCCATGTGCACCGGTGATCACGTGCTTGCTATGGTCAATGATTTACACTACGTAATCTTTGGAAAGGGTCCCGGTGGACTAACTATCCCGGTGCACCCATGTGGAAGAAGAAGTCTATATTTTGGGACCTACCCTACTGGAAAGACCTAGAGGTCCGCTCCTCAATCGACGTGATGCACGTGACGAAGAACCTTTGCGTGAACCTGCTAGGCTTCTTGGGCGTGTATGGGAAGACAAAAGATACACCTGAGGCACGGGAGGACCTGCAACGTTTGCACGAAAAAGATGGCATGCCTCCGAAGCAGTATAAAGGTCCTGCCAGCTACGCTCTTACGAAAGAAGAGAAAGAAATCTTTTTTGAATGCCTGCTCAGTATGAAGGTCACGACTGGCTTCTCGTCGAATATAAAGGGAATAATAAATATGCCAGAGAAAAAGTTTCAGAACCTAAAGTCTCATGACTGCCACGTGATTATGACGCAACTGCTTCCGGTTGCATTGAGGGGGTTTCTACCAGAAAACGTCCGATTAGCCATTGTGAAGCTATGTGCATTCCTCAATGCAATCTCTCAGAAGTGATCGATCCAGAAATCGTACCAAGGCTAAGGAGTGATGTGGCGCAATGTCTTGTCAGTTTCGAGCTGGTGTTCCCACCATCCTTCTTCAATATCATGACGCACGTCCTAGTTCATCTAGTCGACGAGATTGTCATCCTGGGGCCCGTATTTCTACACAATATGTTCCCCTTTGAGAGGTTCATGGGAGTCCTAAAGAAATATGTCCGTAATCGTGCTAGGCCAGAAGGAAGCATCTCCATGGGCCATCAAACAGAGGATGTTATCGGGTTTTGTGTTGACTTCATTCCTGGCCTTAACAAGATAGGTCTCCCTAAATCGCGTATGAGGGGAGACTGGCTGGAAAAGGCACTCTTGGAAGAGACTCAATAATATCCAGGGACGGATATTCTTGGTCTCAAGAACACTACACAGTTTTACAGAACTCTACCTTGGTGACCCCGTATGTCGATAAACACAAGAACAGTCTGCGCTCCAAACACCCGGAGCAGTGCGACGACTGGATTACATGTGAACACATCAAGACTTTCAGCAATTGGTTGGAAACACGTCTCAGAGGTGACAACACTGTTTGTGATGAGTTGTACTTGTTGTCCAGGGGACCATCTTTGACTGTATTGACTTACAAAGGATACGAGATAAATGGGAATACATTTTACACGATCGCCCAAGATCAAAAGAGCACCAAACAAAACAGCGTTGTCCGCTTTGATGCAGCAACCAAGAGCGGAAAGGATACATATTATGGTTACATAGTGGACATATGGGAACTTGACTACAGACCTAATTTTAAGGTCTCTTTGTTTAAGTGCAAATGGGTCAATCTGTTAGGCGGCGGGGTACAGGTAGACCCATAGTACGGAATGACAACAGTGGATCTGAAAAATCTTGGGTACACTGACGAACCGTTCGTCCTAGCCAATGATGTGGCACAAGTTATCTATGTGAAGGACATGTCTACCAAACCGAGAAAAAGAAAAGATAAGGAAGCGAATACATCATACGATGAGCCAAAGCGCCACATAGTTTTTTCAGGAAAAAGGGACATCCTGGGAGTGGACGGCAAGACAGACATGTCTGAAGATTATGAAAAGTTTCATGAAATTCCTCCCTTCAATGTCAAGGCTGACCCAAGCATCCTGATAAACAATGAAGATTATCCATGGTTACGGCGCAATAAGCAAATGACACAAGCGAAGAAAAAGTGAAGACTTTCTCCCGCAACTATTATGATGATACCATGCCAAATTTTTAACAGACGAGTATGCTATGCCAAATTTTTCAGAGTTCATTTGAAAACTATGAATTTAGGTCGAATTTTCTCTATAGGTGCATCTATGTTCAAATTTTAACTATTCAAATTAGAAAACTAATGGCACAAACAGAAAGTTTATATTTTTTCTAAAACTAATGGCACTAACAGAAACTAATGGCACTAGCAAAAAGAATTAAAAAATAAAGCAAAAAACAAAAGAAAAAATAAATAATACAGAAAACAAAACAAAAAAACTAGAAAAAAATAGCAACAATAAGTATTTTATTGTAAGTAGAAACAAAATAAAATAAATAAAGCAACAAAGAAAACCAAAAAACTAAAATAGTGTTCTCAAATTTGAAAACTAATGGCACTAACAGAAAGTTTATAATTTTTCTAAAACTAAAAGCAAAAAGAATTTAAAAATAAAGCAAAAAACAAAAGGAAATAAATAATGCAGAAAACAAAACAAAAAAACTAGAAAAAAATAGGGCTCACCCCTATAATATTTGTTATGACTAACTAAAATTACCAAATTGAGTATAATGATAAAACACAGTAATATTAAATACCAGGAAAAAGATTGACTCAAAAATCAATTCTTATAGTAAAGTTATTCATAAACTAGTGATTCACACAAATTTTAAAAAAATCAAATTTAAACTATTCAAATTTTAAAACTAATGGCACTAACAGAAAGTTTATAATTTTTGTGACCTAAAATAAAAAAGAAATCACTACAAAACTATAAGTATTTAGTTCTAAGTAGAAACAAAAAAACAAAAAAATAAAAAAGTGCCACCTACTGGGCCCCCACGGCCTGAATACGACTAGAAACCCTACCATGGGCCAGGATTCAGGCCCGCGGGAGGCCCAGTAGGCCCACAGGCACAGATTGCAGTGTTAGGCCCGAAAGCCTGCTTTAGAGAGGAGCTCGAGAGGGAAGGCGCACCGCACCTTATAAACAGGTGCGCCTCCCTCTCAACTAGCGAGGTGGGACTAAATATTTGGGTTCGGGACAGCACAGGCCTTTGGTCCCGGTTGGTGGCACCAACCGGGACTAAAGGGGGGCATTAGTCCCGGTTGGTGCTACGACCCGGGACTAATGCCCCCCTTTAGTCCCGGTTGGTGCCACCAACTGGGACCAAAGGCCGCCGCTTCCCGCCCTTTGGGCCCAAAGGCCTCTTTTCAGCAGCCCAAAGGGCGGGAAGCGGCGGCCTTTGGTCCCGGTTGGTGGCACCAACCGGGACTAAATGGGGGCATTAGCCCGGTTTGTGCCACGAACCGGGACCAATGCTCTTGCTATATATACAGCACTTTGCAGTTTTCGCCAAAATCCATCTGTTTCTTCTCGCCCCGACGCCTTCTGCTCCTCGTCGCCGTCGCCGCCGAGCCCTGCCCCGACGCCGTCAGGCTGGTCCACCTCGCCGTCGCCGCCGCGGAGCCACTGCCCCGACACCGTCGCCGCGCCCGCCGCCCCTGCCGGCCCCGACACCATCGCCGTCGCCGCGCGCGCCACCCCTGCCTCGACCCCGTCGCCATCGCCGCGCGCGCCACCCGTTCCCCGACCCCGTCGTCGTCGCCGCGCGCGCCGCCCCTTCCCCGACCCCATCGCCATCGCCGCGCGCGCCACCCCTTCCCCAACCCCGTCGCCGTCGCCCCGACCACACGCCGCCACCTTCGGTCCGGCCGCCGGCGCCCTTTCCTATTGTTTTTTCATTATTATAAAAATGTGCATATATGTATATGTTCTCTGTGTATATATGTTCATATATGCAAAAGTTAGATTTTAGAAAAACTTTATATATGCAAAAGTTTATATATGTAAAAATTTATACATATATGCAAGTATATATGTATTTTATATATGCAAAAATTTATATATCTAGCTAGGAAGAAGGAAGAAAGGAAGAAGAAGAAAAACTTATATCTGAGAAATGTATGTATGTATATATGAGAAATGTATGTGTGTATAGATGTATGTATGTGGATACATGAGGGGGGTCGATATACCCCCTCTCCGATAGCATTTTTGTGCATTTTAGGTTAGTGTATATATATGTTGATGTATATATGAAAAAGATAGATTTTTAGAAAAAAATACTATTTTTCTATTGATGATATGATGATATTTTTTTTATATATGCATTTTTTCATATATGTATTAATTTTTTTAAGTTGTTAGTAGATATCGATTTTAGGTTAGTGCATTTTATCACTGATTTTAGGTTAGTTGATCGATTTAGTGCATTTTATGTTTGTTGCATTTTAGGTTAGTGCATTTTATGTTAGTGGAGAGGAAAAAGTAAAATAAGGAAAAGGAAAATAAGTAGAGAAAGAAGGAGAAGAAGGAGAAGGAGAAGACGAGAAGAGGAAGAAGAGGAAGAAGAAGAAAAAAAGAGGAGAAGAAGAAGGAATAGAGGAGCTTCTCAATTTTTTTGTCCATATAGAAGGTGTTTGATGAAATGCTAGATGTTTTTTTCATATGATTTTTTTTCATATATGTATTCATTTTTTTACTTAGGTTGTTAATTAGTAGATATCGATTTTAGGTTAGTGTAGAGGAAAGAGTAAAATAAGGAAAAGGAAGAAAAGAGGAAGAAGGAAGAAGGAAGAAGGAAGAAGAAGAAGAAGAAAAGGAAGGAGTGGCAAAAGGAAAATAAGAAGAGGAAGACTTCTTTTTTCTTCATGGATATATGCTAAAGAAAACGAGGGGGTGATAGATGATGATGAGGGGTCGAGAGTGGGACCAGAGGTCGAGAGGTGTCGAGGGGAGAAAAAATGTTATCAGGGACTAGGGTCGTCGAGGGGTCGAGAGAGGGACGATGGGTCGAGAGAACTAAATAAGAAGAAGAAGAGGAGAGGAAGAAGAGGAGAGGAAGAAGAGGAGAAATAAATAAGAAGAAGAAAAAAGAAGAATAAGAAGAAGAGGAGAAGAAGAAAGGAATAGTGGAGAAGAAGAGAAAATAGAATATATTCTATTTTTTTCTTCTTCTCCACTATTCCTTTCTTCTTCTTTTTTTTCTTCGATCTTCTCCTCTAGGATTTCAGGGTCGAGGGTTCGAGGGGTTAAGGGTCGAGGGTTTCAGAGTCGAGGGTTCGAGGGTTCTATAGGGTCGAGGGTCGAGGGTTCCAAGGTCGTCTAGGGGTCGAGGGTTCCAGGGTCGTCGAGGGTTCGAGGGGTCGAGGATCGCCGAGGGGTCGAGAGAGGTTTCCTAGTGTCAAAGTATTGAAGAAGTCCATGCCTTCATCATTAGCCGGAAGTAACCAGGGCATGTTGGTACGAAGTTCTGCAAAGTTGTTCTGGAATGGAGTCCCGGATAGGATAATCCGCCTTTTGGTACGAATTCAGCAAAGGCCTTCCAAATAGCGATATTCGGAAGGCTCTTGCTGAACTTTGTACCAAAAAGCGAATTATCCTATCTGGGACTCCGTTCCAGAACAACTTTGAAGAGCTTCGTACCATCATGCACATGTTACTTTCGCCTAATGATGAAGACATGGTTTTGTTGAATCCTTTGACACTACGCAACCTCCCGAACCCTCGGCAATCCTCTCGAACATGAGAGGAAGAAGAGGATCACCGAGGGGTCGAGGGTTCCAAGGTCGTCGAGGGTTCGAGGGGTCGAGGATCGCCGAGAGGTCGAGAGAGGTTTCCTAGTGTCAAAGTATTGAAGAAATCCATGCCTTCATCATTAGCCGAAAGTAACCAAGGCATGTTGGTACGAAGTTCTGCAAAGTTGTTCTGGAATGGAGTCCCGGATAGGATAATCCGCCTTTTGGTACGGATTCAGCAAAGGCCTTCCAAATAGCGATATTCGGAAGGCTCTTGCTGAACTTTGTACCAAAAAGCGAATTATCCTATCTGGGACTCCGTTCCAGAACAACTTTGAAGAGCTTCGTACCATCATGCACATGTTACTTTCGCCTAATGATGAAGACATGGTTTTGTTGAATCCCTTGACACTACACAACCTCCCGACCCCTCGGCGATGCTCTCGAACATGAGAGGAAGAAGAGGATAAAAAAAGAAGAGGAAGAAGAAAAAAAAAGAGGAGAAGAAAGAATAGATGAGAATCTCCTCTATTCTTTCTTCTCCTCTTTTTTTCTTCTTCTTCCTCTTTTTTTTATCGGGAACGAGGGTCATCGAGGGACATAGATGTAGTGTCGTCGTTGTCGATATATACCCCCTCCCGATAGCTTACTATGATTAGGTAGCTAGTTCTACGTTTGGCACTAATATATCCATCTATCATGTTTGAATAATAATTGCCATGTTGTAAATATTTCTAGAAACTATGGACACCGCCAGAGACGAAGCAAAAGAAGCGTTGTTGAGGGACATAATCGCAGAAGGAAGTGATGCCGTCCCGTTGTTTCTCAACGACACCGATGGTCTGGAAGGAGAGGGTGAACAAGCTGGCTACGGTGACCTAATGCCGGTGCAAGAAGAAGAACATGAGGACGGCTCCGGTGACCCAATGCCGGTGCAAGAAGGAGACCGTGGTGACGGCTCCGGTGACCGAACCGAGTCCGGCCAGGTATATATATTAGTTAATCCTGTGCTGACTAGCTGATTGATGCATTCATTATTTTGGTATGTACACATATTAATTAAGTCTTTGTTCTTTTTTCTAGCCCTCCGGATCGAGCACAACTTCAGTAAAGAGACGAGGCCCGAAGAAAAAGTTGAGCTGGGATGAAAAGTTTGAGATCATAGCAATCGCGCCCGACGGCCAACCGATTGAACCCCTCCGGACAAAGAGCGCATTTGTTGCTCAGTGCGGGGTTCTGGTTAGGGACAAGATCCCGATAAGCATCCAGCAATGGTTTAAGCCGGCTACAGAAGACCCTGAGGTGTCTTATGTCAATGATATGCAGAAAAATGATCTTTGGACTGAGCTGAAGTCAAATTTCACCCTACCGCCAGAGGATAATCCAGAGAACCCAGTTAAAGAGCAATTAATCAAGTCTTTTGCTCTTAAGAGGATGGCAGAACTACTCAGGAGGTGGAAGAAAGAGCTGAATAAGTTTGTCAAAAATAATGAGACACCAGAATTCAAGGGAAGATATGAGAAGATCAAAGAACACTGGCCTGCATTTGTGGCCCACAAGACATCGAAAAAGAGTAAGAAGATGTCGGCGACAAACAAGCAAAATGCTGCGAAGAAGATGCTTCACCATCGCACAGGGTCAGGTGGCTACCTCGTAGCCCGGCCTAAGTGGGCCAAGACTGAGAATGATCTGGTTTCTAAAGGGATCGAACCAGAGACAATTAGCTGGCCAGACCGTTGCCGGACTTGGTTCTTCGGGGCTGGCGGAACCTTGGACCCTGTAACAGGGAAGTGCATTTGGACGAACGATCAAATGGACATACCAGTCAGGAAGCTTAAGCAGTATATCGAAGCAGTGCAGCAAGGGAAGTTATTTCCAGACAGAGAGAATGACGAGCTCACAATGGCCCTCGGGAATCCTGAGCACCCTGGACGGACACGAGGCACGCCAGGCTCCATTCCGTGGAAGGTTGGGTTTCCGGACGCAGGCGGTTACAAATCCCATGAGAGGAGGAAAAAAGTGTAGCAGACCCAAATGCAGGCGCTGCAAGCAAGGGTAGACGCGATAGAGGAACAAGAAGCAAATTGCAGCAAACGTACTGCCGAAGCTTCCCGAAGCTACCCCGCCATCTCAGCGCAAAAGCAGCGTGGCTTCCACCGAGCTGCTTCAGCCGGAGCATGCCTTGACGGCTCCTGCCAGCTATCCCGTGGATGGTATCACAGAGTCTCAAAATTGGCACCTTATGACACAATGGATGAATTTGAAGGTCAAGGCGGTTGTTGGCTCTGTTTATCCTACTGAACCCGGCGCAACTTTTCACTGCCGACCGATTCCAGAAGGATATGCTAGGGTGATGGTGGATGAAATAACGGAGGGATTTGAGGACCTCCAGGTTGACCACCCTACCGGTGAAGGGGAGACTCGGCTGGGGTCTGCTCTGAAGACTCCATGCCTATGGCGGAAGGAGCTCATCAACCATCCGAACTGGACGGCTCCGCCTCCTCCTCCTCCTCCTCCGGCGAGTCAGGGCACTCCGCCTCCTCCACCGCCTCCTCCTTCGGCGAGTGACGATCAGGGCCCTCGGCCGGCTCCTTCTCCGACGCGTGGCGGCACTCCGCCTCCTTCTCCGCCTGCGCCGGCGCGCCCGAGCAGCCAGCCCCCTACTTCTCCGCCTCGTCAGCAAGGACGGAAGAGACCCGCCGCCACTCCAGCTGCTCCGGCACGTCGTAGTCCTTCTCCTCCGCCTCGTAAGCAAGTAAAGAAGACAACCGCTCCGTCTGCTCGGTCGGCGTCTAGCAGTACAACCAGAGGCGGGAGGACATTCAGATTCGGTACTTCTCTGAAGACTCCAGAGAAGTTACCATATGAGAGGACCCCGGAGGAGAACGCCGAGATCGCGCGAACCGAAGTGGATGACTGGTTTCAAGGGTTGAGAGCAAAGAGACATCCACCTCCGGAGGAGAAGGTAGATCCAGTGAAAGTGAAGCGCACTCTGGCTGCCCTGGCAAAACCACCCAAGTCTCCGCCGAAAGGCAACTATGAGCGCATTATTGCAAAGACATGGGCCGAAGCGGAGTGGTCGGGAAGTACAGTTAGTGATCAAAGGCTGAAAGAACGACGAGCAGCTGGGAAACAAATTGCCCAGCTCGGCGAACAAAGGCCTAGCGACATCGTCGATCCGAGGATGGTGCCCGGTTATGGCAATGTTGATGATTACCTGCCCGACGATGTACATTATGATCCCATGGAGGTGCAGATACACAGATACGAGTACGGGAAGCCTCTCGTCAAAGATGAAAAATCTTTAACAACGATGATGCGAAGATTACATGATTGGTACTTGAAAATCTGCAGAGAGTCTGGGGGGAGGAGTACTTTGTATGCGAGAGTTAAACCGGAGCATGACCTCGTTGGAATTGAACTGTTGCCTATTCCATTTGAGGAGTTCTATCAGTTTTTCAATCAATTGGCCCTCGATAAAACAACGATCACCTGCTACTGTCTGTAAGTACTACTACTTCTGTCATTAAGTCTTTCTATATAGCTCATCTCTTTCATTGCATGTATTTATAATTATCCTTACTATATTATGCAGAATGAAGATCGCCGAATTGAAGAAAAGACAAATCAGTGATATTGGGTTCGTTAACACATATCTCGTAGATGCAACTGAGGTTGAACATCGTCCCGGAGATACCGAGGCCAACTTGCTACGATCATTCAAAAAAAACAAAGATATAATACTCTTTCCTTACAACTTCAAGTGAGTGTTACTGTCTTGTGCATATTCGGTTTCCCTTATATATTAGTCCAGGTTATAGTAATGTAATTGATGAGTTATGCATGCGTGTGCAGTTTCCACTATATTCTCCTAGAGATTAGGCTTGAGCAGGGAGTAGTAACCGTCTTGGACTCTAAACGAAAAGATCCCAAGGAGTATGCGGACATGACTGAAATCCTCAAGAAGTAAGTTAAATCGATCATTATCCACCATATCAGCAACTTTGTTCATTTCCTGATATCAAGTAATTGTTTTCTTTGTCCGGCAGGGTTTGGAGAAAATTCATCAGAAAAGTTCCGGGACTGCCGAAGGAGCTGGAATTTAGACACCCGAAAGTAAGTACTATACTAGCATGTTCCGCGCATCTCCTAGTGATTCAAGCGCTAGTTTCATCAATACCATTTAGCATTCTTGCTTATCAGTTTGATTGACCTCTATTTCTTGAAAGGTGGTTGTGGCAGGAAAAAGGGAATGATTTCTGTGGATCGTCTGCGAGTCCATCCGCCACACGACCTGTGAGCGGGGCGGGTACTCTGACGAACAAAAGGAAGTACGTAAATAACAACATTCACAATTTTATTTTATTACCATCATTTGTATTGAGTTTCATTCATTCATATATATATGTATTGACCCCCTTTTTCAAATTAGATATTTCGGAAGCGGGATGAACTCCTAGCACCAGTTTGCATGCGAGCAATTCAAGAGGAATTGGCGGCATTCTTTCTTGACCAAGTGATCGCTCAAGACGGAGAATACTATGTGGACCATGAGTCCGTATGATTATATTTGTAAGAGATAATTATTGTATATATGTAGCCGGTAGTGTCGGATAGATATACGAGAACTTGTTGTTCGACCAATCTCTCGGAGAAGGAGAGGTGGTCGATATCACTTCTCTCTGTATGCATATATGTTCATGACGATCTTCTGTTTTCTTCGTTTGCTAACTAGCTAACTAGCGCGTCTAGTCCTCTCTATACGTATGTATAGTACGTAGCGTCGACCAAGAACGGACGTAAGAGATGACACTTCTCTCTATTAATTATAGCTAGCTAACACAATATATGAAACACCTAAATTAACCCCCCCCCACCCCCACCCCCACCCCCCCAAAACCCCCAACCCCCCCCCCCCCACCTATTCAAAAAAAACAAAAACCCCAGTCACAGAAATGCTGACGCGTGGATGCCTATTGGTCCCGGTTGATGCCATCAACTGGGACCAAAGGGTCTCCTGCCTGGGCTCTGCGCACTGCCCACGTGGAGGCCCATGAGTCCCGATTCTGGATTGAACCGGGACTAAAGGGTCGCGGCATTAGTACCGACACTTTAGTCCCGGTTCAGGAACCGGGATTAAAGGCCCTTACGAACTGGGACTATAGGCCATTTTTCTGCCAGTGACTGCTTAGGTTGCCGGTTCATGAATGATGGGCAGGCATGGCCGGCCACAAGTGGGCTCGTGTCGCCTCGGCTCTGCCCATATGAACAGCTGGTCGCCTGCGCCGTCGCGTCGGCGTCGGCGTCACAGAAAATACATCGCCGACGGTACTTGCGGAGGACATGTAGTGGTCGAGCAAAGCAGCGAGCTCGGCTGCGGCCGCTTTGGAGTTTAGCTAGACTAGCTAGGCAGTCTGCTAGTGGAGGAATCGGAGTAGCGACGTCGCGGAAAGCGCAGTCGGCACTCGCGTGTCCGTCCACTACTCGTGAACGGCCGGCTGCACGTACGGCCGGCCGAAGAGAAGAGTTGTTGGCTGGCTGGCTTGCTTGGAAGTCTCTGGCCGGTTAAAGTTACGCACGCGTGCATGGCTATTTTATGTTGGTCCTCTCGTATCCGCCGCCTTGGTCGTGAGCCCTGACGCAATTTTCCACGCGCGCATGACTGACCCAGCAGAGGAAGCGATCGAGCGAGACGTACGAGCAGATTTGGTTTCCTGGCACGATATGGATCGGATCCCATCAGCGTGCGCTGTTGTCAAAGATTCAGATCACGGGCTCCCAATCGCATGCAAACCGGCGGCATCCGTAACTACTACGTGCGTATGACTGGAGCCTCAAGTGACTGCATCGTCTTGTGCAACGGACGGTCTTGATCATTTCCATCTTGGACCCTAGCTAGCCAGCTCAAGTGGGCATTGTATAATCCACTGCAAAAAAACAAAGAGGAAGATCTTCCCTTGGGATCCACGACGAGCTAGGGATCGTGATCGATCGCGACCGAAAGAGGTCGGGATCGACGACAATGCAAGTATTCAAAGCACGCTGACGAACAGTACACATCGAGGACTCAGGCGATGCCCTAGTCGATCTGGTCGTAGAGGAGACGCAGGCGTGAGGCCGCACAGTCCGACAGCGAAAGCAGATGAAGAACGACAAAAGGTTTCCGGCCATGGTTGAACGCTTCCTCGGCAGCTCGTTCATAGCACGACGAGGACGGCTGGTACGAGTGCTGTACGTACAGTACACGGATCTATGCTAAGATGGAGACCTGACGTACCCGAGGAGTTGGAACAGAGTGCTGTGCTGTGGGCAATGTGGGACACTATAAGTGGTTGGTAAAATACAACCTCAACATTGCGATGAACGAGCCCTCATTGCATCCTTTTTCTATTTGCATGTAATCAGCATTGTTCGCTAGCGATGTATACTCCCTCCGTCGGTGTGGAAGACGGAGGATTGTTCTACAAGTCATCGAGTAGGCAGTGGAGGATGACACTGCATACGGTGTGTATGCATGCAAGCTTTCACTAGGCTCTAGATAGATCGACACTAGCTATTTTAGCTAGAGGCACGCAATTTCGTCATAGCCGTACGTCGTGTCAGCCTGCTGCTGGCCACATTCGAATCTAGCCGTGAGCTGTGTGTGTGCTCGGCTTCAGTGCGCCCAATATATTCTACAACCAACCAGCCAATCCATACTTGTAAAGCCAGACGGTCCAAAAACAAATTCGATCCCCTAGCAACTTACGCCTTTCAGCTTATGCAGGCCAAGTATATATAAGCACGTGAGATTTCTGGGATTGTGATCTACTCCTATATATTTCTAGGTACATATGTGATATGCCTAGCTTTAGTCCAGGAAAAACTTTTGCAAACGGGCGGGAATCCAAATCTAGTCCGTCCCGCTGGGCTGCTGCCGGCCTCCTTCCCAGACAACGCACGCAAACCTTATTAATCAGCCAAAGTAACTTAAACGAATGTCATCTCCTGTTTCTATAACAGATCGCTTTACAAAAGCAGAATGCTAGCGCTAGCGGCGATTCCCTCCGGATAAGATTGTTCCTCTTGTGAACAAGCCCAGTAGCTTCGTCTAGGATTGTTATCTGTGTGGCAAATGCATGCCAACACTTGCATGCTATGGTGTTGGTGGAATAACTTTGCCCGCATGCAAATAATATTTGCATATGTGCTCCTGTTAACTTCTTGGCGGGAATTCCAGATAGGAATCGAGAAAGTAATTAAGTATCTGATGACGACAGTAGAATTTGGCTTTCCACACCAATAGATATATGAATTCTTTTATAAACTCAGTCGCAACAAATGATTGGTTGGACATGACTGGATCAGCGGGCTACATGCATTAGTAGCGCATACTTTCTCCGTCCGATGAAAAGTGTGCATATAAATTTTTTATGACAAATTATGAAGTAGAATAAAAAATACATTAAAATATGCAAGCCATCATCTTTCTTCTCTTTAATTACCTAACTGTCAATGAGCTAAGTGCATATAAGAATTAAGAAGACTATGTATAAAATGCTATTGGCCTTGATTACCGTGTAATGAGAGCAAATACTTTAAAGTTTGGAAAGGTAAAAATACACTCTTTTGTGAACAACTTTTAAACCCAAACGTACACTCTTCACCGGACGGAGGGAGTATGCCCGCTTTGGCCGCTCAAATCTCTTCAACACATCTGCGACTTTTCAGCTGATTCATGAATTAGAATATAAACTAGCGGCAATTTTAACTTCAATTTTTTTAGAAAAAAATCTGAACTAAACGATATTTCTACTACTTAAAAAGAACGCAAGGTTCTCATTTTACCTTTATTTTCACCACCCCTGCGTTCATACTTTCATGTATATGATAATCAGTCATTTTAATTTACTTATCTTCTAAACCAATTTTACTTTAATTTACTTACCAAATTTCTAATCAAAATATAAGGTAATTCATGATCATAACTTGCTAAACATTTTTTTATACAATCACGTTATTATTGACAGATACGTCACAACGCACCGGCATTCTTCTAGTAGAGTATATATTTGAGCAGTCTTATCATCTTATCCCTGCACCAACCAGCCAAACTTTCTCGGCATCTCCTCTTTTGGGAAATCAATCATCGCTTCTATTCCACTATCATCGATCCATCCTCCGGGAAATCTGGAAGAGAGAGAGAGCCGAGGAGAGAAGAGCCATGCGCCGTTTTTGATGGCGTATCTGCGGCCCATGCGCCGTTCGCGTGCAGCAGTAGGGCCGTTCCATACGAGAGAAGGGACACTACGGAGCAATGGCTCTACTACGTACCTACTGTAGCCTAGCAGCATGTGGTCGCGCACTGCAGCCCTCACACGAACACCGAGTGGCCATGTGACATCCAGGGGCGTGATCCAAGTACATGGGCACACCCATGACCCATGCATGATGGAGTGAGTGAGATTACGGTGGTACGGATATGATCGATACAGTGTCCTTTCGTCACGGGTACTGCGGCGTTCATGTGCACGACGGGCGGCCATGCCTGCATACAATATCATGCAGTCGAAACGTGAATTTAGATGTAGTCGAATACATCAAAAAAACACAGTGATTCTTCTTCTTTTTCGAAACGGATGCATTCCTCTTTTTCGGGACACAAGAATTTACCTGCGCGCCAAATATGTTTACCACCCAGATCTTCGGCTCTCTTCTACAAAGTGGACCACGGCGACGAGGTGCCGGCCTTTCTCGGAAGAGGGCCAGCCGATGACGCTACAGTCGATGGCTTGATGGCGGATATGTTCCCCGATGACTCATAGGGTTCTTCTTGCGCCAAGAAGGTTTTTGCTTGATGACCGGCCCTCATTGATATCTGATCGTTGACAAGTTTCGGAAGGCTTCGCCGGATATTTCTTGTTGGTAGGAAGAGAGGGATTGGTGGAATCAATTGTTGTATTGCTTAAGTCTCGTGGGCATATATATACAGGAGTACATGATCTACTTGGAGTATAAGGCAAGCCAGAATATTTCCTAGTCTAACCTATGTTTTCTAATACAATCACGTTACTCAACATCCCCCGCAGTCACAACGGTAGCGACGCAAACGATGAGACTGGAGAAGAATCCGAAAGCAAGCCGACGGACCCCCCCCCCCCCCCCCCCGCCCCCTCCCCACAGTTGTAATGGTCGACGCATCGCGGAGTCGTGGCTGGAGTGGAAATCAACGAGGTTGCTCAAGCAGGCGGTAGCCCTTTCTGCCGTTCACCGATGCGTGCCTTCATCCACGACGTGTCCCTGGGCCTGGCAAGCCTGGTCGGCGCTTCGTCAACTTCATCTTCGTCCGTCTACGCATGCCCGGTGCTCGTCGCTACCGTTGTGACTGCGAGGGGATGTTGAGTAACGTGATTGTATTAGGAAACATAGGCTAGACTAGAAAATATTCTGGCTTGCCTTGTACTCCAATATATATGCCCACGAGGCTCAAGCAATGTCCGTCGGCTTGCCTTCGGATTCTTCTCCAGTCTCACCGTCTGCGTCGGTACCGTTGTGACTGCGGAGGGATTGGTGGAATTGATTGTTGTATTGCTTGAGCCTCGTGGGCATATATATAGGAATACATGGTCTACTTGGAGTACAAGGCAAGCCAGAATATTTCCTAGTCTAACCTATGTTTTCTAATACAATCACGTTACTCAACATCCCCCGCAGTCACAACAGTAGCGACGCAGATGGTGAGACCGGAGAAGAATCTGAAGGCAAGTCGACGGACCCCCCCCCCCCCCCCCCACACACACACACAGTCATAATGGTCTAACCTATGTTTTCTAATACAATCACGTTACTCAACATTTCTATTGGGTGCTTGGCACCTGTAGATTACTGGATCGGATGAGATTCGATCGTGTGCACCCTATTTCAGCATGTGTCGCTTCGGGATGGCGTGAGGCGAAGCTTCGTTGTCCGTTGATATTATGAGACATGTTGGTATCTCGATTTCCATGATGAAAATAGTGACGGAGAACGTCATGGTGTCTGAGGTCTGAGGCCTAGTAATGGCGAGTCGAGTCTTGGTGGCGATGAGGACTTTGCTTGGTCATTCGTGACTCGTAGTAGCGGCATTGACAAGTGGGGCGGCAGCACAGGCAGAGTACAGAGTCTTAGCTTTCAGGGTGAAAATTCAAGGTCTGGCCGTAATTAGTTATGCCTGGCAGTGATCTTGTTGAAGGTATTATTTTGAGAGCGAGAATCTTCTCCAGGGTGAAAACCTAAGATATAGGATCGGACGATGATGGCGCTTGTGCACTATTTCCTTTTTGGAGGCATCACTTTTGAAGAATTTTAACTCGGGTGTTGTTGCAGAGGCCGGGTTTGTGCTACAGCTACAAGGAATTGATCACTATAGTTCTTCTTCTTCTTCTTCTTCTTCTTCTTCTTCTTCTTCTTCTTCTTCTTCTTCTTTTTGTCTTTTGGCTGTACGCGTTCGTAATATCTTTACAACATTACGTTGTTGCAGAGGCTGGGTGTAATTGTTATCTTCACGATATTAATATATTTCCGTTGTTGTTTACTGCTCTATCGAGGATGTGCGATAAATTGTTGGCATTGCATTGGCGGAGCCATGAATTTGCGCCTTGGTATTGCGAAAAAAAGTGCAACAGTTGATCAGTTGTTGGCATGCATAGTTAATAACTCATATACCCGCAAAAAAAATAACTCATATTATATACCTATGTTCTTCATTTACTCGTAAACGATGTAATGATTTTGGACCGCAATAGCCAGCGAATGTTCTGGGTAGCATGGCATTTGTGGATGTCTTTTATGGCAAGTTCTTCAAACACACATGACAATTTCTTCAAAACCACATGGCAAATTCTGGCAAACAATGGATTTGTTGTGAAAATTGCCGTGTTCGCTTGAAGTAGTTGTCATACTGCCGACATATCAACTGCCGCGAAAAACATTTATCTTGGCATGGACAGCCAGCGAACGTTCGTTGAATAACATAACCCATGTTTTTTTCATGAAAACATAAAATTTCAGTAACCAGAACGCTCAGTAGATTGACTCGCTAGCAACCATGTCAGAAACAAAATGTTCGTTTGAACCTAGCCAAAACATAGTGGCTTCTTTTCGCAAAAAAAAAAAGTGGCTTCAACCATATGGTGCCCGTATTGCGCAAGCGCATGGGCAACAGAATTACATGACCGACGGCAGAAATTAAACTCAAACGTGTCAAACGTCGCCATGCAAACGCTCCTAGCTTCACGTAACAGCATGCCATAATTCGCAAAATAGAAATTGCCCGAAATTTAGTGCCCGGACAAGAATCTGTGAGTTGGACTCGAAAATACATTACCCATGATTTTTAAGCAATAAAGCTAACTGGATACATGGCACGCCCAAAAGAAAATAAAACACGTCTCAAAATACTCTTGTACTCGATCGGCGCGGCGTTATCACGCGGTGGCGATGGGCGCGGCGTCTGCCTTCATGGCCTTGAACCGTGGCTCCTTGGCTTCAAACTTGTGGCGCACGTACAGGTTCATGTAGTCCTCGAACACGAACTTCGGGTACACGGCGCCGCCCTCCTCGCCCTCGTTCTTCTCCGTGGCGCCGGCAGCGGCCACAAGCGCCGGGGCCGGGAAGATGACGGCGTCGGCCCCGGGGTTGTAGAATGACGCGATGGACATGCGGTTGCCGTCGGCGCGGGTGAGCACGCGGTGCATCACGCTCTTGTACCGCCCGTTGGTGATCACCTCCAGCTGGTCGCCGATGTTGACGACGATGGCGTGGCGCATGGGCGGCACCTCAACCCAGGCCCCGTCCTTGAGGAGCTGCAGCCCGCTCACCTGGTCGTCCTGGAACAGCAGGATGACGCCGCCGGCGTCGGTGTGCGCGCGGAGGCCGTCGACCAGGTCCGGTCGCGGGCACGGTGGGTAGCTGCTGACCTTGGTGCCGAACGTCGGGCCCCTGGACCCGGCGAACGCCCGCTTCAGGTAGCCCTGCTCCAGACCCAGGTTCTCGCACAGCAGGTCCAGCACCTTCTCTGCCAGCTTCTCGATCTCCGACGCGAATTCCTTCATCAGTTGCCTGCAACGACGACACGAAAAAGGCAGCTTTTGTTATCAGGAATAACTTGCTAAAAAAAGTGATTCCAATCGTGTTGGTCACTACTGTGCTTAATTTAGGATTCTGATGTGCGCAAGCAATCTTATGTCCTGTTGATATCCTAGTAGCAGTACTATATCTGCTGCATTTTTTTGAGCTGCTGTGTCAGCTGGCATGACTTTCTGACAGTACAAAGTGTTCGGCCAGGAGGCCTAACAATAGGCTGCCTTTGAATCGTCTCTGTACTTTTGCGACTAATACTACTAGTTATTCTGTCGAATCTGGTGCTATCTCTTGGTCTCTTATGTTATTATTCGTTAGTTAGTGACCAAGTAGCAGTAGTTAATTACTAAGGAATCAGGCGTGCGTGCGTACCTGTAGTGGTGGTCGAGGTCGGGTAGGTCGGCAAGGTTGGAGGCGGGGAGGTGGCGGACGAAGAAGGTGCTCTCCCAGTCTACGTCCTTCACGTCGGCGCCCTTCTCGCCGGCCTCCAGCGTCCGGGCGGCGAACTCCTTGAACTTGTCCTCTCGGCACGCCGTGTAGTGCGCCTTGCTCACCCGCTCCACCTCGTCCATCAGCTCGTGCGAGATGCCATGGTTCAGCAGCTGTGCGGACACATACACCGTCAGAGTCAATATATGTCAAGAACCAGATAATCATGTCAAGAATCGTACTTATGCCTGCTTTCTAGAAAACATGCACACATATATCAAGAATTGTATAGTGGTATGTGAGTGGCAGTGGCACCTCGAAGAATCCCCAGTTCTCGCAGGCGTCGCGGATGACCTCCATGGCCGCGCCCCTCTCCCCGGTCTCAAGCTTCTCCATGTTGATCACCGGGAAGTTCAACGAGACAGCAGCATCAGCAGGAATTGCCATCGCTCTCGATCTAATGTCTCTCTTACACACACACACTCTCGATATCTGTATGTGTGTGCGCTGGACTGCTAATGTTAGCTGAAGCAGAGAGTGTGTTGAGTGCGCTCTGAGGCCGGTGTGGGGTGCCCAATTTATAGGCGCGCAATGACCTAGCCGGGACGTAGGAGATTACGACACAACTTAGTTAGTTAATTACTGCTACTACTACTTTGGTCAATCAATATGGAACGGGGAACAAAGCTGTCTGGACGTATGCAAAACAACAGGGGACGAAAGCAACCGAGATGTTAGCAAAGCGGATCAGCGTGCGTGCGCGCCGCAACTTCGTGTAGCCTACCTGATCGACATACATACTCTAACTAAGTTGTCTCCAAGAATATCGCTTCTTGCTAATCAATATGCTCTGATGGAGACGGAGCAGTATGATAAGTACTAACTGATAGGCTGATAGTCTACGCTAGCTAGCCACTATTTCATGTACCTAACCTAACCTAAGTAGTGTTGATTGATGAACTCTATGTCGTACGGATGGAGTTGTCTCTTACTTTACTTTACAGGTTGATAATGACAAGATTAGGCGTAGTGCACCAGACCCAGACCACATATAGTGGGGTTTTGCTGTCAAGAAATATATTTGTAGTACTCCAACATCGATCACCTTGACTGCTGCTGTCCGGGGACACCGGTCGATTGTGTCTGAAACATGGCACGTACCGTGATCTATCCATGGATGGGGTGGCTGGAGCTAGCAAAATTTCGGGTGTTTACCGGATGGGCGCTGTCTGTCCTACTCAGCGACAGCCAGCAGCAGTAGCTAAATGGTATGTAGATCACTTATTGTCCAGACTCCTGTGTGCCGGTCGACTTAAAAGTGGGAATGGGAGCACTCCTGTACGCATCAAGCTGCATGGTGCGTCGCAGCTGGACATCCAGGCCCCGGCCATGTCCCAGACGGATGGACAGCTCGAGCTAGCACCTTCATCGTCCCTGCCCTGATCTCTACTCTCATCAGCGTGTCCATCACTTTACCTTCTCCGTGCGTGCAACCTTTCCTTTCTCCTTTTCCCCTCATGGTAGGGGCCGGGTTAAAGTTAGGTTCTACGGTAACTAGATAAGAATTAACAAAGTCTCATCTAACTTTTACATCATTTAGTTAACGAAACAGAAAAAAGAAAAAAACATCCCATGAATATCAGCGTAAAATCAAATGTTGTACAAGTTAGACGAGACTTAGTCAATTTCATCTAGATGCGAGCTAGCTAGTCACACCCTACAAGAAAACAGTAGAAGGAGGGGGGAAAGGAAGGATCAAGTTCCACGCATCACCGGAAAACCCACCACCAGCACTTGACTTAGTTACTTCCTGTGGGATGGGAGTGTGTTTGGTCTGTTGCCAAGTTACCATGCCAAAAATTAGCTGGCCAAAATTTTGGTTGAGGTTTTGATTACCATGAATTGTTAACATTGGCTTAAAACATGAAGTAGAATTGCCATTGGCATGCCAAAAAATTGGTATCATCCAAACAAGACTCACGTTTTGGTCGTGTACAAAAAATGATTATTTTTTTTATAAACGGTATTTTTATTCGCTCATAATAAAGCATCAAGAGGATACAAGACACGTTGAGTCAATATCCGACCTTTGCACTACTATGATGCACACAATCAATAATAGCAAACACAGAAAAAGTATCATGTCGACAAAAAAGCAAAGTCATACAAGACCGAAGCTCTGTCTAGATGGAGAAAAGGTAACGAAGATCCACGCCGAACAGTTGTTGACACGACAAAGATGTTTGAGTGCACACAATTTGGACGTGAACACAACCACGCTAATTGAAAGTCGTGCAAACATGAAGCAGGCAATCTGGTTGCTGAGAGCGTCTTTGGAGCCAATAGCATCCATCGACGCATGATCGCGATTAGACTGACGAGAAAACGGACCACCAAAACCCCCATTTGGAACACATCGACGATCTCACGCTTGCATCACTAGTGTACGCCACTGGTAAATCTGGACATTGCAACTTGCCCCTAAACAACATACCACAATTCATCACTTCATCACCATGGCCACTACCAACTCCGTCGAGCATGTGGCTCCATTGCCTGTCCATCCGCGTAGTCGACCTGCATCACTGATACAGCCGTCGCACATCACCTCCACAACACCACATCACCGCGATGGATTGCCGCTACCTGGTACCAAGCACCATCTCCATGCATCAGCCGCCCAAAACAAGGCACCGGAGAGACGGGGAAAGTCGCATGTTGATAGTGTAAACTTTGGTGGCAATCCAAAAATATATATACAACAAGCGTATCCTTTTCACCGTTGTCCTTTGTTCGGATACCATGTCTTGGAAGTTCAACATTCGACATATAGAGCTCGGTTGGGGTTTTTTTTCCTTCCTGTGCAACTTTTGGCATATCCTTGTTGTTTGTGCAAATCCCCGCCCTACAACTTGTGCATTGGCTGCATGAGTGTCCAGGAAAGAGCCTGCTTTGCACTTTCTTACAAGTAGAGATAAGGAGCATCAAACGGTTGCAAGTATTTGGTAGCAGACTTTTTTTGAAAATTCTAGTGCAACAAGCTACTTCTTAAATGCTCGCACTAGTAGACATGAGCAAGTTGCTTAGCTTAGCTGGCTAGCCTACCAATACTAAAAACTAAATAGTGCTTCACACATTGCTCTGGAAACCGTATTAAACAAATGCATAAACATGTGCTTAAAAACAACAAAAACTAATGGAAAACAAATGCAAGAGTATTCTTGCTTTACAATTAAAAACAATGAAATTTATGAAGTATGTGAAAAATATAAAAAAGAAAAGGTTCAATTGAATTTAACGTGACACCAACCTTTAACAAATATGTGAAGCTTGAACTATATTTATTTGCTCCCAGCTTTCAACACATATATCATTTGTTATCAGAAAAAAAATGCAAAAAAAATAACTTATGACTGACATGCATGACTTGATTCCGCTTGAAAAAACACATACCATCGTGATATATGTTAGGTACATGACTTGATGAGATGGTATGGTTTGCATAAGAGTATTTGCATGACTTTTGATGTCATGCAATTTCAATCGGATGGATATGTAGGGGGTTTTCCGAATACACACGAGTGTGTGTACTACTATATATTAAAGGAGATAGAGGAGGTAAAGAGCCCGTCCACGTTGGCAATTACAAATTACGCAACACCAACTCCACCCTCTCCACCCAAAAGAATAGAAAAGCTAACTTCTCGCACTCACCCACGTCGACACCTCCCTAAAGAAGGTGTCCAACTCTCCTTTGAGAATACCCGCTTGCTTCCACGTTTTGCCTTCCACTTTGTTATACGCACATGTTGTGAAGATGGAGTCGCTCCGTCAAACACAACGGCGTTATGGTGCTTCCACAGTTCCCACTTCACAAGCAGTATGAGAGCTGACACGTCCTTCTTACCCAATGTTGTCGCCGTCTTCTGTGTGCACCAGTCGGTCAACCTCGAGCTACTTGTTGGGATCCACATTGGTTTGCTCATAGCATTGCATACCCGTGGCCATACTTCCCTCGCTAGCACACACTGCAGCAATATGTGATCTATGATTTCCTCCTCTTGCTCACAAAAAGGGCAGGCTTCTTGATGATCAAGATCGCGTCTTGCCAGTCGGTCTGACGTCCAACATTTATTTTTCAGAGAAAGCCGTGCAAAGAAGTGGCACCTCAGTGGTGCTCTAGATTTCCATGAGAACTCGATCGTAGGTATAGCCTCTCTAGCCCAGAATTTTGTTGCATAGGCAGAACACGCCGAGAAGCATCCGTTCGTCTCCCAAGCCCATGTGATGGAGTCGGGTATATCTTTGCGTAGCTCCACCATTGCCATTTGGGTCCATAGGTGGGAGTATTCAAGGAGCTCCCGGGCTATCAACTCTGGCCCGATATCAATGGCCCAAGTGCCTTCAGATAATGCTTGTGCAACCATTCTGGATGATCTCGCATTAAGCCCAATACATGCAAAGATGTTAGGCGCCAACTCTTGAACTCTTAGCCCATGCAGCCACTGGTCCTCCTAGAATAGGATACTAGTTCCATCTCCAACATGAGAGTGTGTCGCCACCTAGAACAATTGAAGAGACTCGCCAGGCACCGTGATCTCAAACTCTGCCCAATGTCTAGACGTGTCTGTGCGTCACAGCCATGCCCATCTGGCATGCATTGCAATGTTGAGCCACCTAAGGTTTGGCAAACCCAGTACACTAGCCCACTTTGGAGACCACACTGAATCCCAGGCTACCGCACACTGGCCTCCATTCCCTTGTGGTTTGGCACACCAAAGGAATCCACGACATATCTTGACCATGCCCATGATCGTCTTGAGTGGAATGTTGAGCGTCCTCACTGCATGAAAAAGTATCGCGGACATCACTGACTGGACCAACATCATTCTCCCACTTTTCGGCATATTTGCCGCCTTCCAGTTTGGAAGGCATCCGGCAAGCTGGTCGACCAATCCCGAGAGTTCGGCAGCCATTTGTTTCCTGATCGTGAGTGGAAGACCCAAGTATTTGCGAGGGAAGTTACTGATCGGGCATCCAAGTATCTCACTAACTCGTTCCATATTCTCTGGAGTGCATCTTATGGGTAGTGTTGCGCTCTTCAACATGTTGACTTGCAGGCCTCGAGACCTCTCCAAATAGTTGAAGCAAGGAGGCGCATGCTCAGAGATCCATGTCATTAGGCTTGATAAAAATCATAACATCATCGGCAAACATGGAGAGTCTTTGTGTCATTCCTGTTCTTGCAAGAGGTGATAAGATCCCACGTGCAGAAGCAAGCTCAAACATTCTTTGAAGGGGCTCCATGATGAGGATGAAGAGCATAGGCAATAGGGGTCACCTTGCCGTAGTCCTTGACAAGTGTAGATCGGTTTGCCGGGCACTCCATTCACCATGATTTGTAATGAGATGATGTGGAAGCATGCGTGTTAATTTTTTTTACTAGTGGGGGCTATGTATTTAAATATAGAATAGTTGCCTCATGTTTTTAGCATATGGTATTTTGTGCAATAAGCAATAGTATGAAACCATTACTAAGTGAATGCTCGATCTTTGCATAGCAAGATGCACACATCTACCAAATACAAAACAAGAAAAATGTCTTACTAAAAATGTAAACATAAAGTGTTGCTCTAATCCTGATCACAAATAATGCTCCCATACGAATAGTACATTCCTAAAGTAAAAAGTAAAAAAAAATTGGGAGTTTTTGTGGATAAACATTAACCAGTGTTCTAACATCCTGCAAAATTTTGCCATCAAAATGCATCCGTAGAGGTGTGTGCCAAAACAAAACAAAAAAAGTGCTCCAAAAATGCATCTTTTTAGCCCTTGTTTTTGTACAGGGCTCCACGGATGTCTTTTCAAGGTCAAAATTTGAAGGATATTAAAATATTAATTGATGCTTATCCATGAAAAATTTCAGATTTCTTTTACTAGTTTTCTCAGAATTTACAGTCCATAAGGTGGTTTCAAGGTCGGATGCAGATAATCCATGTCTAAAAAACGGTCTTGCACCTTTTTGTAAACGAATCCCTATAACAGGCTAGAAACGCGACACATATATGTGCATGCAAGCGCATCGCGGCCGCATATACCACTTTGGAATTTTCTTCGCAACATGCCCCACCTCTTATCTTAGTCATTATATATGCAATTACTCAATGAATTAACTGATTGGTTGGGTTTTCTTGCGCCCAGATATGTGGATCAAATGAAACCCAGCTTCAAAGTTGGAGCTAGCTAGGTAGCTAGCGTAAGAACAGAGCAGCTAGCTCACGCCAGGTCTAGTTCAGAGCTGCTCCGTTCCGAGCTTCCCGTCGAGCCGTCACCATCTAGCTAGGCTATCAAGCTTAGAGCATTATTAGTAAAGCCCTCAAACGTTCAAACCCTTAAAAATAACTGTTTTTTTATAGTTTTCATCGGAAAAAAACCGTAAACTAGAACCCCTTAACCCTTAAACCCTTAAATGTTTTTAAAGGTCCAACTCTCAAACCTTCTCCCAATTCTCAAAAGTAAGGGTTGGGGAGCAAAACCTACCCCAACCCTCATTTGGCGGTTATCCTCGCGTGGGAGGGAAAAATCCTCCCAACTCCCGCGCCCACGCCCGCGACCGCCGCTGCTAGTCGCCCCCGTCGCCGGCGGCCGCCCCGTCGACCTCCCGCACGCAACGACAACGTCGTTCATGGGGAATATTCCGTTATAAGGGTTGGGTTTGAGGGTTCTAATCTTTGCCCCTATTTTTCAACCCGTAAAAATGCACAAAAAAAATCATTTTTGAACCTTTAAAACGCTAGTGAGGGTTTAAGAGTTCTACTAGTAATGCTCTTAGGCATTTTAACGAACATTATGGGTTTATCTCTTTGCTAGGTAGCTCTACTGTTTGGCCTGCCGATTCATGAATGATGGGGGTGTCTTGCAGAGGCATGGCCGGCCGCAAGTGGGCGCTTGTCGCCTACGCCGCCGTGTCCGCGTCCGCAGGCAAATTTGACAATTTTAACTTATAGATGAAATCATTTCACAAAATAAACTGTTTTAAAAAATAATCACTCAGATGATCTTTTTGAGTGGCGCCTGATATGAAGGCGTCACACTACATTGTACAACACCTAACTAACAAACGTTGCATGCCTAGCCAGCGTTCAGCGCCGCTAGACGCTACACTGTATAGTGCGACGCCTAGCTTTCAATCGTTGCACAGTGTAGTGTGGCGTCTTCGTGTCGGGCGTCACTTAAAAAGATCATTTAAGTGAAAAAAAATTAAACAGTTTATTTTCCGAAATGATTTCATTCACATATTAAAATTGTCAAATTTGCCGCATCCGCGTCCGCGTCACGAACGGATCGCGCAAAATACGTCGGCCGACATTGGCATGTAGTACACGCGTGTGCGTCCACTACTCGTGAGCGGCTGCACGTACGGCTGGCCGAGGAGAAGAATTGTTGGCTGGCTTTGCTCGCAAGTCTCTGGCCGGTGAAAGTTGCGCACGCGTGCATGGCTATTTTATATTGGCCGATTGAGTTTTTCTCGAATCCGCTTTGGTCGTGAGCCCTGACGCCATTTTCCCACGCGCGCATGACCCACCCAGTTGATCAAGCGATCGAGCAAGACGAACGTACGTGCAGATTTCATTTGGCAGCACGATACCGGATCGGATCGGATCAGCGTGCGCAGGAGTCAAAGATTCAGATCACGGGCTCCTGGCTGATAGCATGCAAAAGTGGCGGCATCGATCTGTAGTACTACGTACGTACTCCGGGAAGAAGCCAGGCGAGCGGTGCAATGGATGGACGGTCTTGATCATTTGCATCTTGGCCGCTAGCTAGCTCAAGTGGGCCTTATATCATTATAATTCCACTGCGAGAAAACAAAGAGGAAGATCTAACGACGACGCCGTGAAGATCTTCCCTTGGAATCCACGGCAAGCTAGCAAGGGAGATCGCAGCCGAAAGAGATCGAGATCGAGATCGACGAGATGACAATTGTTCACGGCACGCTGACGAACAGTAAACATCGATGGCTTGAGGCGATGCCCTCGTCAATCGGTCGCGGAGCAGAAGCAGGCGTGCGTGAGCGAGGCCACACGTACAGTCCGACAGCGAAACCAGATGAAGAACGATTGAACGTTTCCGGCCGTGGTTGACCGCTTCCTCGGCGGCTCGTTCATACCACGACGACAACGATGATCGACGGGTCCGTGCGTTCCATGCAATGGCTGGTACTATGTTGTACTCCGTGTGTAACTTAATGTAAAACATTTTTACAGTTTAAATAGGTTATACTTGAGTACTCCCAAAATAATGATCTAAACGCTTTTATATTATTTACGAAGGGAGTACATAACAGGTGCAGGACGTAAACATTAAGATGGAGACCTGTGTGACCGAGATCATGCTTGTACGCTTGATGTGACCGAGAGCTGGATAGAAGAACCTCTAGCTTCCTAATCAATAGCCTTTTGACTGACTGCTCGGCGAATGCATTCGTGAGTAAAGCTCTCAGAGATTCCTGGCAGAAAAAGAGACCTGATCCGAGGGCGAGGAGTATATTATTCATTTGCCTTGCTGTCGGCAAGGTATAAGTGACAAGTAAAAAAAATATTTTTGTGAAATAAGTTTAATAAAACCCTCAACATATATGTGTACATGGACTGCTGTTCTTTCAAGAAATGCTAGCTTCCTGTGCATTCATGATTCCATACTTTTCAATTTGCACGTCAGCATTGTTCGTTGCCGATCTATAAGTAATCAAGTGGGCAGTGGAGGATGACAGTGTACATACGACAATTATTGCGTGCACAATTTCACTAGGATCTAGATCGATCGACACTAAAATTGTCGGCAAGGCATCTCCAAGGGAAAAATCCAGAAAGAGACACTCATTTGTCCGCAAACACGATTCGGATGGGTCCACGAATGCCCTGTGAGAGCCTGCACATCGGTATCTTTTGTTATTCAAACGGTTCAAATGTGATTCAAACTAGATTAGAGTATATTACAACAAACTAGATATAATTTATTTAAACTTAGCCTAATCTACGTAACTAGGCAGACACTGATCCGTTGTGGAGCTTCTTCTTGACCAAGGAAGGATGCCTGCGCGTAGGAGCACGACAGCCACATGGATAAGGAGGAGGGGCTCAACGACAAGCGGCAACGCGGATAGGAGCCCTCATGTCGGGACGTCAGTTGAACGGTTTTGTACCCGCCGAGTAACCACATAGCTTGACAGCCCACACGCTCCTCCACGGCTATCTTGCAAGCCATCATGGCACGACTACAACGGGAAAAGGTGGTCAGCGACGACTATTGTTTGGATAGGCGGCAGAGAATGGATAGTGAAGAGGCAGAGAGTGGACGGTTAAAAAAAGGGGAACGGCCTATTGGGTCGACGTGGCAGATATCCAGGACTCCCCTACTCCTCCCCTCGCTTTGTGCGAGGTGTGGAGTAGCTTTGGAGATGCCCTAGTAGCCGCACTTCTTGTCAGCTTGATAGTGGCCACATTCATGTTCAAACTTCAAACACCTCTTACATGAATAAGTTGTATGTGTTCTTCTTCGATGCGCCTAATATAATCTTAACCAACCCACTTAATTTTTTTGTCTAGCTACCTGGCGTTCGCTGGGGTGAGATTCCAACGAACGCCTCTCACCCCAGCGAGCACCCCTAGAGCTATCCAGTTTGTATCGCACGGCGGTGATTTTTATCAAAAAGTCCACGTAAATTAAACAAACAACCATGGCAGTTTTGTAAAATGCCATGCCGACCACATAAATTGCCAGCCCCGGGGTTTGCAATTGCCAGCCCTGCTGGCGCCTTTTTCTTTCGCAGGAAACCCACTCGATATACAGCTAGATGGTCCAAAAAAACATATTCGATCCCTACGAACCAACGTACGCCTTTCTATTAGTTGGTTGCAGGCCAAGTATAAGCACGTGAGGTTTCTGGATTGTGATCTATATATTTCTAGGTACATATGCTTTCCAGGGAAAACTTTGGCAAACGGCCGGGAATCCAAATCTAATCCGTCCTGCTGGGCTGCTGCACACACAAACCTTAATCGGCCAACGTGACCAGAACGAATTTCCTCTCCTGTTTCTATAACAGATCGCTTTACAAAAGCAGAATGCTAGCCGCGATTCCCTGAAGATAAGATTGTTCCTCTTGTGAACAAACCCGGTAGCTTCGTCTGGATTTTAGCTGTGTCGCAAATGCTAACACTTGCATGTGCTATATAGTAGTGGTCGAATAACTTCGCCTTCTTGCAGGCGCATGCAAATAATATTTGCATATGCGCTCCTGTTAACCTTTTGGCGGGAATTCTAGGTTGGGATCGAGAATTTTGGCCTCTGCGCCACTACAGACATATGCAATTCCTTTTTGTAAAAACAATGGCAACAAATTATTTATCGCCAAAGATGGCTTGACGTGATTGGACAAATGCATTAGCACATGATGAGACATGGCCACTTTTTCTCAAAAAAACATGAGACATGGCCAATACTTTATTTTTAAGGGTGACATGACCACTACTTTAGCCGCCTAAAGTTACTTCGCAAACACACCGGCAACTTTTCAGCCGGCCATGACAAACTAGAGCTCATCAGGAATGAGAATCTGAACGCATGGCAATTGTAACTTCAGAAGGCATTTAAAATGAAGTCCAAACGAAACGGAACGAGCAAGATATATATGTGGCCAGTCTCATGATCATCTTATCCCTGCACCAAGCAGCCTAACTTTCTCGAGGTCTCTTCTTTTTGGGAAATCAATCAACGCTCCTTTGTAAATTGTACTTTATTTTTATTAATAGAAAATACCGTAGAACTATTGTTCTACGGGTGGGGCTTAAAAAAACGGAAATGTTAACGCCCACACGTGTGGGCGTTCACCACCCCGACCACACGCAAGAATCACCGTTGGCAGGTCTGTGCACGAATCTTGGAACAAACTGGGCGGTTTTTTGCGCCATGTAGGACGAGGCGCGTGTGCGGTGTGCGAGGAGGTTCGCCCGCACGTTGGTTGCCACCCCGCGGTTAGCGGTTGCCATCTGAGTCGTGCGGTGGAACTGCAATGCGACCGCACGCCACGCGTCGACCGCGGTTGACGTCAAACACGCCCCACGCCTATGCCCCCTCTCCCTCACGCTTCCATTTACTCACCCGCGCCGCAGTTACTAGCAGAACCCACTCGCATTTCAAACCATCGAAGGAGAAGGCGAGGGGAGAAGGCGACGGCGGAGGCGGAAGAATCGACGGTGTTCGGGAACGTGGGTGGTGCTCGCCGGAACGGAGCGGCTCGCTGGAGCGCCTGCGGGTTGAAGGTACTGCTCGCTGCACCCCTCACAATCCCTTCCTGCATTTCCTCCGCTTCCCTCCCTGTTCGATTCCTCGATCGAGATTCGTAGAGATTCAGGCGATTCGTCGATGCGTCGGCGTTCCCGCCGGCGCCGAAGTCGTCTGCTAGCCGCTTTTGGTTGCACTGGTCAGTTTCGTCGCGGGCGCGGCGGCGGCATCGTCGGCGTGGTTCTGCCTGTTCGGAGCCACGCACTAGTCTTGCCTATGGATTGAGCAGGTGTCTCCCGGGTTGTTTTTGGTGCGCGTTGGTTCGATTTTGTGTTTGCAGTCAGTTCATGGGAGAATTTTGAGGGTGAATTTGAAGTCGAGGTAGTTGCCATTGAACCCTAGATCTAGTTAGTTTTGGTTTTGAAAATGCAGTATGAGGCGAACTTGATAGTTACATTAACTCCCTGAACAAATTTGATAGTTGCCACAAACGTGTTTCCCCATGCGGCAACAAATTACTTAAATGACTGTGTTAGTTGCCACATGTAAGCTTTCTCACATGGCAACTATTTTTCATTCAATGACTGTGATAGTTGCCACACACACGCTCTTCCATGTGGCAAATAATTTTGCTGAAGTAATGTGATAGTTGCCACACACACGCTCTTTCTCCGTGTGGCAACTAAGATTTGCTGAATTCCTGTGTTAGGTGTCACAATCATGCTATTTTCATTGCGGCCAGTGTTTTTCCGAATGATATGTGATAGTAACCACACTGTTATAGTTGCCACAATCGGTAGTCAATGTACATTCACGAGCCAACTGCACTGGATGGCAACCACTGTGCATATAAAATGTGTCTGTTGCCACCTGGATAGTATATTCATGTGGTAAATAGAGTGTGAACACACTGTCTGTTGCCATTCTGCATATAAGACAGTGTGGCAAATTGGTTGCATAATGTGGCAACCGAATTTGCATATCAAATGTATCAGATGCCATACATATGCTTTGCATGTGGCAAGTTTTTGCTGACCTCTTTGCATTTACATTTCCACCATGACAATTTGGTCTGTTCCCATCTCAGCAGAATGGCTCGTGGAGATCGTCAAAATGATGATGATGATTTCATGGATCCACCATAGCGTAATCGGGCAACTGGGCGGAGAAAAGAGGGTGATGAGGTAAATGTTCATACATCCCCCTTCCTCCTGCTGTATGTTAATGGTTGACACCTTGAGCTTGCAGTCGTCTGACACGAACTAAAATTTCTTTACATTGCAAAACACGGCAACAACTGATCTCTTTTTTGCAAAAACATGGCAACAACTGATCACTTTATGTCTGTTTTTTGCAGAAGAAGAAACGTATTCGCAACAGAGCCTCCCAAGAACGACTCACTGCGTTGACTGACAAATTCAGCGACGATCAGAAGGGGGCTGCTGCTGAGATGGGTATGCAGTCTATGATGGCTGTCCGGTGCACGAACCTTGTCAACCCTGTATGCGATTGGCTTGGTGAGATCTACGACCCCGCCTCCAGGGAATTCGTGATTCCGGGACGCGGAAGACTACCGCTGAACGAGGAATCCATGTTCTGCACTTTGGGTGTGCCTCGTACGAGGTCAGCAATGAGATCAAGGAAGCGTTGTTCTCCCGTTTGTTTCCTGGGCTGGAATCCATGCCGAACACGTCTGCAGTGGCAGATTCGCTGGAGGCCATGACGACGCATGGAGATGTTTTCAAGATGAAGCTACTCATGTACCTCATCTCAACCGTTTTCGCGCCGACCACTTCCCTTCGCCCAAGCAACAAATGCTTCCCCATCCTGGTGAGTGATCTATCTTTACTACATTATTTTTCCTTCAATTTTTTTGCTCCGATGTCATGTGCAAGCTAGTCACTGCCAGTGTTTTCTGATATTTTTTCCATTGGATTTCTGACGCGGCAACTCGTTGTCCTGAATTTTGTGCGGTGCAGGCGAAACTGAAAGATGTGAAGAACATGAATTGGTGTAAGTTCATTGCCGACTTCCTTCATGACGCATTCGCAAGCAAGGTGTACCAGAAGGGTTGTCGACTGCATTTAATGGTATTTTTTTACGGTCCTTTCTGTGAACACTCTTTTTAACACCTTTTTATTCATGCATGGCAACCTGATCATAACAAGATGGCAACTGCCATGTTGATTATGTGGCAACTGTCGTCATGACAATATGGCAACTGCCATCATAATATGATGGCAACTGCCATCATGACAATATGGCAATTTGCCATCATGCTATAATGGCAACTGCCATCACACTATGATGGCAACTAGCACATACAGATGGCAACTTCTTCTTTTTTCTCTTTTTCATGCACCTCAACTTGATGATCGTAGGAACATATATTATCCTATTTTTTCGCAAAATACCATGATCGCAACTGAATTTTCTTTCTTTTTAAAATTGTTGTACATCAGCTCATGTACGTCGACTGCCTTGATCTGTCCACCGTGGATTTCACTGGGACAGGAGGCCCGCCGCCTGTGCACAAGTTTGTTGTTTCTGCGTGGACTATCGATGCTGTCAAGGTTGTGCTTGCTGCAGACAGGGTAACTGATAGCAAATATGGAAAACTGCAGGTTAGTTCTGTTTTTTTGCAACACATGAACTGCTAGTTAGTGTTCATCATTCTCTCTCTTATATCGTAGCTATTTTTTTTGTTCTCTCGAGCTGATGGCCAAGCATGCTATAGACTACAGCATGTTCGGGGGGCCTCAAAACTTTGGGAAGTGGATGAACATGCACTCAGCTCCGTCTTGCCCTGCCGAGGTAATCAAAAAGATCTACATCTATGGTTTGCCATGGAGTATTTTTCGATGTCATGCAAGTGATTGCAATACGGGGTGGTCATTGCTGCCTTTTTGTTTCGTGTACAGGCGAGGGCACCTGTTGAGCAGCTAATAGGGCAGTTTGCATCTGGAATAACCGGCTTGCTCGGGAAGTTGGTTGAGGGGTGGACGTCCCTCAGTGGCTCTGACAGCGATGCGGTTGCGAGGCAATTCACTTCATTTGTCCCAGAACGTACACACCGGCCAACCGGTTGCCGTGGCCGGTATGACTACAACAGTTCCCAGGAGCCTGCTGACACACAAGATGAACTAGGTGGAGACGCTGGTCTCAGCAAGGATGACGATGATGTTATGGATAATGTGCAAGAGGACACCGATGATGATGAACATGCTGAAGTTCGCGCAGGTGGTAACAAGGGAAAGGATGCAACAGATGTCCCCCAACCGGATAAAGTCAAACAACACACGGCTGTGAGAGGCGAGGGGTTTTTGCCATCAAAGAGGGGGATGGCTCCAGAGGGTGTTCGGCAGGGTTCTGCTGCCAAGAGGTCTAGGACCGACCCTGTAGCTGCCACGAAGAGGTTCGACTTTCATCTTAATTTTTTGCTTTGTCTATTTTCTTCGAACAGACTCATCCTCTTTTTTGCACTTGTGTTCTGTCAAACGCGGCAACGAGATTGCTAACTGACAATTGCCACCTTTTTCTTCACTCCATCTCATACGTGCAGCGAGGCGACAGCTGGTGGACGAGCAGTTATGAAGAAACAGGCGCCAACGCCAACCCGTGTTTCTGCTCGGTTGAACAAAGGTGCCCCATTGCCGGTGACACCACTTCCACCAGGACATCTCCTCGCACGACGACAACCAACACCGGGGATCCTGTCGTGTTGCCAGACCTGAGGAAGGCAGTCAGGAAGTAGGTCTGTTGGGGAACGTAGTAATTTCAAAAAAAATTCCTACGCACACGCAAGATCATGGTGATGCACAGCAACAAGAGGGGAGAGTGTTGTCTACGTACCCACGCAGACCGACTGCGGAAGCGTTGACACAACATAGAGGAAGTAGTCGTACGTCTTCCCGATCCGACCGATCCAAGCACCGTTACTCCGGCACCTCCAAGTTCTTAGCACACGTACAACTCGATGACGCTCCCCGGGCTCCGATCCAGCAAAGCTTCGGGGATGAGTTCCGTCAGCACGACAGCGTGGTGACGATGATGATGTTCTACCGACTCAGGGCTTTGCCTAAGCACTACAACGATATGATCGAGGTGGAATATGGTGACAGGGGGCACCGCACACGGCTAAGGAACGATCACGTGGATCAACTTGTGTGTCTATGGGGTGCCCCCTGCCCCTGTATATAAAGGATGGAGGAGGAGGAGGCCGGCCAAGGCTAGGTGCGGCCAGGATGTGGAGTCCTACTAGGAGTCCACCAAGGTGAGTCCTAGTAGGAGTCCACCAAGAGGGGAGGAAGGGAGAAGGAAGTGGAGGAGAAGGAAAGGTGGCCGACCCCCTTTTCCCTAGTCCAATTCGGACTAGAGGGGAGGGGAGGCGCAGCAGGCCCTTTCTCCTCTTCCCACTAAAGCCCATCAAGGCCCAATACTTCTCCCGGCGAATTCCCGTAACTCTCCGGTACTCCGAAAAATACCCGAATCACTCGAAACCTTTCTGATGTCCGAATATAGTCGTCCAATATATCGATCTTTATGTCTCGACCATTTCGAGACTCCTCGTCATGTCCCCGATCTCATCTGGGACTCCGAACTCCTTAGGTACATCAAAACTCATAAACTCATAATATAATTGTCATCGAAACCTTAAGCGTGCGGACCCTACGGGTTCGAGAACAATGTAGACATGACCGAGACACGTCTCCGGTCAATAACCAATAGCGGGACCTGGATGCCCATATTGGCTCCTACATATTCTACGAAGATCTTTATCGGTCAGACCGCTTAACAACATACGTTGTTCCCTTTGTCATCGGTATGTTACTTGCCCGAGATTCGATCGTCGGTATCCAATACCTAGTTCAATCTCGTCACCGGCAAGTCTCTTTACTCGTTCCGTAATACATCATCCCGCAACTAACTTATTAGTTGCAATGCTTGCAAGGCTTAAGTGATGTGCATTACCGAGAGGGCCCAGAGATACCTCTCCGACGATCGGAGTGACAAATCCTAATCTCGAAATACGCCAACCCAACATGTACCTTTGGAGACACCTGTAGAGCTCCTTTATAATCACCCAGTTACGTTGTGACGTTTGGTAGCACACAAAGTGTTCCTCCGGCAAACGGGAGTTGCATAATCTCATAGTCATAAGAACATGTATAAGTCATGAAGAAAGCAATAGCAACATACTAAACGGTCGGGTGCTAAGCTAATGGAATGGGTCATGTCAATCAGATCATTCAACTAATGATGTGATCCCGTTAATCAAATGACAACTCTTTGTCCATGGTTAGGAAACATAACCATCTTTGATTAACGAGCTAGTCAAGTAGAGGCATACTAGTGACACTCTGTTTGTCTATGTATTCACACATGTATTATGTTTCCGGTTAATACAATTCTAGCATGAATAATAAACTTTTATCATGATATAAGGAAATAAATAATAACTTTATTATTGCCTCTAGGGCATATTTCCTTCAGTCTCCCACTTGCACTAGAGTCAATAATCTAGTTCACATCGCTATGTGATTAACACCAATAGTTCACATCTTTATGTGATTGGTTCACATCTCCATGTGACTAACACCCAAAAGGTTTAATAGATTCAATAACCTAGTTCACATCGCTATGTGATTAACACCCAAAGAGTGATCATGTTTTGCTTGTGAGAGAAATTTAGTCAACGGGCCTGCCATATTCAGATCCGTATGTATTTTGCAAAATTCTATGTCTACAATGCTCTGTACGGAGCTACTCTAGCTAATTGCTCCCACTTTCAATATGTATCCAGATTTAGAATCATCTGGATCAGTGTCAAAAACTTGCATCGACGTAACCCTTTACGACGAACCTTTTTGTCACGTCCATAATCGAGAAATATATCTTTATTTCACTAAGAATAATTCTGACCGCTGTCCAGTGATCTACCCCTAGATCACTATTGTACTCCCTTGCCAAATCAGTGCAGGGTATACAATAGATCTGGTACACAGCATGACATAGTTTATAGAACCTATGGCCAAGGCATAGGGAATGACTTTCATTCTCTTTCTATCTTCTGCCATGGTCGGGCTTTGAGTCTTACTCAACTTCCCACCTTGTAATACAGGCAAGAACTCTTTCTTTGACTGCTCCATTTTGAACTACTTCAAAATCTTGTCAAAGGTATGTACTCATTGAAAAAAAAACTTATCAAGCGTCTTGATCTATCTCTATAGATCTTGAAGCTCAATATGTAAGCAGCTTCACCAAAGTCTTTCTTTGAAAAACTCCTTTCAAACACTCCTTTATGCTTTACGGAATAATTCTACATTATTTCCGATCAACAATATGTCATTCACATATACTTATCAGAAATGTTATAGTGCTCCCACTCACTTTCTTGTAAATACAGGCTTCACCGCAAGTCTGTATAAAACTATATGCTTTGATCAACTCATCAAAGTATATTCCAACTCCGAGATGCTTGCACCAGTCCACAGATGGATCGCTGGAGCTTGCACATTTTGTTAGCACCTTTCGGATTAACAAAACCTTTTGGTTGCATCATATACAACTCTTCTTTAATAAATCCATTAAGGAATGCAGTTTTGTTTATCCATTTGCCAGATTTCATAAAATGTGGCAATTACTAACATGATTCGGACAGACTCTAGCATAGATACGAGTGAGAAACTCTCATCGTAGTCAATACCTTGAACTTGTCGAAAACCTTTTTACGACAATTCTAGCTTTGTAGATAGTAACACTACTATCAGCGTCCGTCTTCCTCTTGAAGATCCATTTATTCTCAATTGCTTGCTGATCATCGGGCAAGTCAACCAAAGTCCAAACTTTGTTCTCATACATGGATCATATCTCAGATTTCATGGCCTCAAACCATTTCGTGGAATCTGGGCTCATCATCGCTTCCTCATTGTTCGCAACTTCGTCATGGTCTAGTAACATGACTTCCAGAACAGGATTACTGTACCACTCTGGTGCGGATCTCACTCTGGTTTACCTACGAGATTCGGTAGTAACTTGATCTGAAGTTTTATGATCATCATCATTAGCTTCCTCACTAATTGGTGTAGTAGTCACAGGAACAGATTTCTGTGATGAACTACTTTCCAATAAGGGAGAAGGTACAATTACCTTATCAAGTTCTACTTTCCTCCCACTCACTTCTTTCGAGAGAAACTCCTTCTCTAGAAAGGATCCATTATAAGCAACGAATGTCTTGCCTTAGGATCTGTAATAGAAGGTGTACCCAACAGTCTCCTTTTGGGTATCCTATGAAGACATATTTCTCCGATTTGGTTTTGAGCTTATCAGGATGAAACTTTTTCACATAAGCATCACAACCCCAAACTTTAAGAAACGACAACTTAGGTTTCTTGCCAAACCATAGTTCACACGGTGTCGTCTCAACGGATTTAGATGGTGCCCTATTTAACGTGAATGCAGTTGTCTCTAATGCATAACCCCAAAAACGATAGTGGTAGATCGGTAAGAGACATCATAGATTGCACTATATCCAATAAAGTACGGTTATGACGTTCGGACACACCATTATGCTGTGGTGTTCCATGTGGCATGAGTTTGTGAAACTATTCCACATTGTTTTAATTGAAGACCAAACTCGTAGCTCAAATATTTGTCTCCGCGATCAAATCGTAGAAACTTTATTTTCTTATCATGATGATTTTCCACTTCACTCTGAAATTCTTTGAACTTTTCAAATGTTTCAGACTTATGTTTCATCAAGTAGATATACCCATATCTTCTCAAATCATATGTGAAGTTCAGAAAATAATGATACTTGCCATGAGCTTTAACACTCATCGGACCGCATACATCAGTATGTATTATTTCCAATAAGTCAGTTGCTCGCTCCGGAGAATGGAGTCTTAGTCATCTTGCCCATGAGGCATGGTTCGCAATCATCAAGTGATTCCAAAATCCCATCAGCATGGAGTTTCTTCATGTGCTTTACACCAATATGACCTAAACGGCAGTGCCACAAATAAGTTGCACTATCATTATTAACTTTGCATCTTTTGGTTTCAATATTATGATTATGTGTATCACTATGATCGAGATCCAACGAACTATTTTCATTGGGTGTGTAACCATATAAGGTTTTATTCATGTAAACAGAACAACAATTTATTCTCTTACTTAAATGAATAACCGTATTACAATAAACATGATCAAATCATATTCATGCTCAACGCAAACACCAAATAACACTTATTCAGGTTCAACACTAATCCCGAAAGTATAGGGAGTGTGCGATGATGATCATATCAATCTTGGAACCACTTCCAACACACATCGTTACTTCACCCTCAACTAGTCTCTGTTTATTCTGCAACTCCCGTTTCGAGTTACTAATCTTAGCAACTGAACTAGTATCAAATACTGAGGGGTTGCTATAAACACTAGTAAAGTACACATCAATAATCATGTATATCAAATATACTTATGTTCACTTTGCCATCCTACTTATCCGCCAATCACTTGGGGTAGTTCCGCTTCCAGTGACCAGTCCCTTTTACAGTAGAAGCACTCAGTCTCAGGCTTAGGTCCAGACTTGGGTTTCTTCTCTTGAGCAGCAACTTGCTTGATGTTCTTCTTGAAGTTCCCCTTCTTCCTTTTTGCCCTTTCTTGAAACTAGTGGTCTTGTCAACCACCAACACTTGATGTTTTTCTTGATTTCTACCTTCGTTGATTTTAGCATCACGAAGAGCTTGGGAATCGTTTTCGTTATCCCTTGCATACTATAGTTCATCACGAAGTTCTACTAACTTGGTGATGGTGACTAGAGAATTCTGTCAATCACTATCTTATCTGGAAGATTAACTCCCACTTGATTCAAGCGATTGTAGTACCCAGACAATCTGAGCACATGCTCACTAGTTGAGCGATTCTCCTCCATCTTTTAGCTATAGAACTTGTTGGAGACTTCATATCTCTCAACTCGGGTATTTGCTTAAAATATTAACTTCAACTCCTGGAACATCTGATATGGTCCATGACGTTCAAAACGTCTTTGAAGTCCCGATTCTAAGCCATTAAGCATGGTGCACTAAACTATCAAGTAGTCATCATATTGAGCTAGCCAAACGTTCATAATGTCTGCATCTGCTCCTGCAATAGGTCTGTCACCTAGTGGTGCATCAAGGACATAATTCTTCTGTGCAGCAATGAGGATAAACCTCAGATCACGGATCCAATCCGCATCTTTGCTACTAACATCTTTCAACACAATTTTCTCTAGGAACATATCAAAATAAACGTAGGGAAGCAACAACGCGAGCTATTGATCTACAACATGATTTGCAAAATACTACCAGGACTAAGTTCATGATAAATTTAAGTTCAATTTAATCATATTACTTAAGAACTCCCACTTAGATAGACATCCCTCTAATCCTCTAAGTGATCACGTGATCCGAATCAACTAAACCATAACCGATCATCACGTGAAATGGATTAGTTTTCAATGGTGAACATCATTATGTTGATCATATCTACTATATGATTCACGCTCGACCTTTCGGTCTCCGTGTTCCGAGGCCATATCTGCATATGCTAGGCTCGTCAAGTTTAACCTGAGTATTCTACGTGTGCAAAACTGACTTGCACCCGTTGTAGATGGACGTAGAGCTTATCACACCCGATCATCACATGGTGTCTGGGCACGATGAACTTTGGCAATGGTGCATACTCAGGGAGAACACTTCTTGATAATTTAGTGAGAGATCATCTTATAATGCTACCGTCAATCAAAGCAAGATAAGATGCATAAAAAGGTAAACATCACATGCAATCAATATAAGTGATATGATATGTCCATCATCATCTTGTGCTTGTGATCTCCATCTCCGAAGCACCGTCATGATCACCATCATCACCGGCGCGACACCTTGATCTCCATCGTAGCATCGTTGTCGTCTCGCCAATCTTATGCTTCCACGACTATCGCTACCGCTTAGTGATAAAGTAAAGCATTACATTGCGATTGCATTGCATACAATAAAGCGACAACCATATGGCTCCTGCCAGTTGCCGATAACTTGATTACAAAACATGATCATCTCATACAATAAAATTTAGCATCATGTCTTGGCCATATCACATCACAACATGCCCTGCAAAAACAAGTTAGACATCCTCTACTTTGTTGTTGCAAGTTTTACGTGGCTGCTACGGGCTTAAGTAAGAACCAATCTCACCTACGCATCAAAACCACGACGATAGTTTCTCAAATAGACTCCGTTTTAACCTTCGCAAGGACCGGGCGTAGCCACACTTGGTTCAACTAAAGTTGGAGAAACAGTCACCCGCAAGCCACCTTTGTGCCAACCACGTCGGGAGAACCGGTCTCGCGTAAGCGTACGCGTAATGTCGGTCTGGGCCGCTTCATCCAACAATACCGCCGAACCAAAGTATGACATGCTGGTAGGCAGTATGACTTATATCGCCCACAACTCACTTGTGTTCTACTCGTGCATATAACATCAAACCATAAAATCTGGCTCTGATACCACTATTGGGGAACGTAGTAATTTCAAAAAAATTCCTACGCACACGCAAGATCATGGTGATGCATAGCAACGAGAGGGGAGAGTGTTGTCTATGTACCCACGCAGACCGACTGCCGAAGCGTTGACACAACGTAGAGGAAGTAGTCGTACGTCTTCCCGATCCGACCGATCCAAGCACCGTTACTCCGGCATCTCCGAGTTCTTAGCACACGTACAGCTCGATGACGCTCCCCGGGCTCCGATCCAGCAAAGCTTCGGGGATGAGTTCCGTCAGCACGACGGCGTGGTGACGATGATGATGTTCTACCGACGCAGGGCTTCGCCTAAGCACTACAACGATATGATCGAGGTGGAATATGGTGACAGGGGGCACCGCACACGGCTAAGGAACGATCATGTGGATCAACTTGTGTGTCTATGGGGTGCCCCCTGCCCCTGTATATAAAGGATGGAGGAGGAGGAGGCCGGCCAAGGCTAGGTGCGGCCAGGATGTGGAGTCCTCCTAGGACTCCAAGTCCTAGTAGGAGTCCACCAAGAGGGGAGGAAGGGAGAAGGAAGTGGAGGAGAAGGAAAGGTGGCCGGCCCCCTTTTCCCTAGTCCAATTCGGACTACAGGGGAGGGGGGCGCAGCAGGCCCTTTCTCCTCTTCCCACTAAAGCTCATCAAGGCCCAATACATCTCCCGGCGAATTCCCATAACTCTCCGGTACTCCGAAAAATACCCGAATCACTCGGAACCTTTCCGATGTCCGAATATAGTCATCCAATATATCGATCTTTATGTCTCGACCATTTCGAGACACCTCGTCATGTCCCCGATCTCATCCGGGACTCCGAACTCCTTCGGTACATCAAAACTCATAAACTCATAATATAATTGTCATCGAAACCTTAAGCGTGCGGACCCTACGGGTTCGAGAACAATGTAGACATGACTGAGACACGTCTCCGGTCAATAACCAATAGCGGGACCTGGATGCCCATATTAGCTCCTACATATTCTACGAAGATCTTTATCGGTCAGACCGCATAACAACATACGTTGTTCCCTTTGTCATCGGTATGTTACTTGCCCGAGATTCGATCGTCGGTATCCAATACCTAGTTCAATCTCGTCACCGGCAAGTCTCTTTACTCGTTCCATAATACATCATCCCGCAACTAACTTATTAGTTGCAATGCTTGCAAGGCTTAAGTGATGTGCATTACCGAGAGGGCCCAGAGATACCTCTCCGACGATCGGAGTGACAAATCCTAATCTCGAAATACGCCAACCCAACATGTACCTTTGGAGACACCTGTAGAGCTCCTTTATAATCACCCAGTTACATTGTGATGTTTGGTAGCACACAAAGTGTTCCTCCGGCAGACAGGAGTTGCATAATCTCATAGTCATAGGAACATGTATAAGTCATGAAGAAAGCAATAGCAACATACTAAACGATCGGGTGCTAAGCTAATGGAATGGGTCTTGTCAATCAGATCATTCAACTAATCATGTGATCCCGTTAATAAAATGACAACTCTTTGTCCATGGTTAGGAAACATAACCATCTTTGATTAACGAGCTAGTCAAGTAGAGGCATACTAGTGACACTCTGTTTGTCTATGTATTCACACATGTATTATGTTTCCGGTTAATACAATTCTAGCATGAATAATAAACTTTTATCATGATAGAAGGAAATAAATAATAACTTTATTATTGCCTCTAGTGTTGGAAATATGCCCTAGAGGCAATAATAAAAGCATTATTATTATATTTCCTTGTTCATGATAATTGTCTTTATTCATGCTATAATTGTGTTATCCGGAAATCGTAATACATGTGTGAATAACAGACACCAACATGTCCCTAGTAAGCCTCTAGTTGACTAGCTCGTTGATCGACAGATAGTCATGGTTTCCTGACTATGGACATTGGATGTCATTGATAACGAGATCACATCATTAGGAGAATGATGTGATGGACAAGACCCAATCCTAAACATAGCATAAAGATCGTATAGTTCGTTTGCTAGAGTTTTTCCAATGTCAAGTATCTTTTCCTTAGACCATGAGATCGTGTAACTCCCGGATACCGCAGGAGTGCTTTGGGTATACCAAACGTCACAACGTAACTGGGTGACTATAAAGGTATACTACGGGTATCTCCGAAAGTGTTTGTTGGGTTGACACGGATCAAGACTGGGATTTGTCACTCCGTATGACGGAGAGGTATCACTGGGCCCACTCGATAATGCATCATCATTATGAGCTCAAAGTGACCAAGTGTCTGGTCACGGGATCATGCATTACGGTAAGAGTAAAGTGACTTGCCGGTTACGAGATTGAACGAGGTATTGGGATACCGACGATCGAATCTCGGGCAAGTAACATACCGATTGACAAAGGGAATTGTATACGGGGTTGCTTGAATCCTCGACTTCGTGGTTCATCCGATGAGATCATCGTGGAGCATGTGGGAGCCAACATGGGTATCCAGATCCCGCTGTTGGTTATTGACCAGAGAGTCGTCTCGGTCATGTCTACATGTCTCCCGAACCCGTAGGGTCTACACACTTAAGGTTCGGTGACGCTAGGGTTGTAGGGATATGTATATGCAGTAACCTGAATGTTGTTTGGAGTCCCGGATGAGATCCCGGACGTCACAGGGAGTTCCGGAATGGTCCGGAGGTAAAGAATTATATATAGGAAGTGCTGTTTCGGCCATCGGGACAAGTTTCGGGGTCACCGGTATTATACCGGGACCACCGGAAGGGTCCCGGGGGTCCACCGGGTGGGGCCACCTGCCCCGGGGGGCCACATGGGCTGTAGGGGGTGCGCCTTGGCCTACATGGTGTTGGGGAACGTTGCAGAAAACAAAAATTTTCCTACTCGTTTCACCAAGATCCATCTAGGAGTTCATCTAGCAACGAGTCATGAGATGCATCTACATACCTTTGTAGATCGCGTGCGGAAGCGTTCAACGAACGGGGATGATGTAGTCGAACACGACGTGATCCAAATCACCGATGACCGAGTGCCGAACGGACGGCACCTCCGCGTTCAACACACGTACGGGACGGGAGACGTCTCCTCCTTCTTGATCCAGCAAGGGGGGAGGAGAGGTTGGTGATGATCCAGCAGCACGACGGCATGGTGGTGGATGTAGGGTGTCACAGTAGCAGGGCTTCGCCTATACTACAAGAGAGAGAGATGTAACAGGGAGAGAGGGAAGCACCAAAAGCGTAGCCTCAAGTCCCTCCTCTCCCCCACTATATATAGGGGTGCCAAGGGGGGGGGGCGCCGGCCCTAGGAGATGGATCTCCTAGGGGGGGCGGCGGCCAAGGGTGGGGGGCTTGCCCCCCAAGGCAAGGGGGCGCCCCCCTTTAGGGTTTCCCCTAACCCTAGGCGCATGGGCCCCTTAGGGGTGGCGCCCCAGCCCACTAAGGGCTGGGTCCCTTCCCACTTCAGCCCATGGGGCCCTCCAGGATAGGTGGCCCCACCCGGTGGACCCCCGGGACCCTTCCGGTGATCCCGGTACAATCCCGGTAACCCCGAAACTTGTCCCGATGGCCGAAACAGCACTTCCTATATATAATTCTTCACCTCCGGACCATTCCGGAACTCCTCGTGACATCCGGGATCTCATCCGGGACTCCGAACAACATTCGGGTTACTGCCTATACATATCTTCACAACCCTAGCGTCACCGAACCTTAAGTGTGTAGACCCTACGGGTTCGGGAGACATGTAGACATGACCGAGACGACTCTCCGGTCAATAACCAACAGCGGGATCTGGATACCCATGTTGGCTCCCACATGCTCCACGATGATCTCATCGGATGAACCACGATGTCGAGGATTCAATCAACCCCGTATGCAATTCCCTTTGTCAATCGATATATTACTTGCCCGAGATTCGATCGTCGATATCCCAATACCTCGTTCAATCTCGTTACCGGCAAGTCACTTTACTCGTACCGTAATGCATGATCCCGTGACCAGACACTTGGTCACTTTGAGCTCATTATGATGATGCATTACCGAGTGGGCCCAGTGATACCTCTCCGTCATACGGAGTGACAAATCCCAGTCTTGATCCGTGTCAACCCAACAGACACTTTCGGAGATACCCGTAGTATACCTTTATAGTCACCCGGTTACGTTGTGACGTTTGGTACACCCAAAGCACTCCTACGGTATCCGGGAGTTACACGATCTCATGGTCTAAGGAAAAGATACTTGACATTGCAAAACTCTAGCAAACGAACTATACGATCTTTATGCTATGTTTAGGATTGGGTCTTGTCCATCACATCATTCTCCTAATGATGTGATCTCGTTATCAATGACATCTTATGTCCATAGCCAGGAAACCATGACTATCTGTTGATTAATGAGCTAGTCAACTAGAGGCTTACTAGGGACATGTTGGTGTCTGTTATTCACACATGTATTACGATTTCCGGATAATACAATTATAGCACGAATAAAGACAATTATCATGAACAAGGAAATATAATAATAATGCTTTTATTATTGCCTCTAGGGCATATTTCCAACAGTCTCCCACTTGCACTAGAGTCAATAATCTAGTTACATTGTGATGAATCGAACACCCATGGAATTCTGGTGTTGATCATGTTTTGCCCTAGGGAGAGGTTTTGTCAACGGATCTGTTACATTCAGGTCCGTATGTACTTTACAAATATCTATGTCTCCATCCTGAACATTTTCACGAATGGAGTTGAAGCGACACTTGATTTGCCTTGTCTTCTTGTGAAACCTGGGCTCCTTGGCAAGTGCAATAGCTCCAGTGTTGTCACAGAAGAGTTTGATCGGCCCCGACGCATTGGGTATGACTCCGAGGTCGGTGATGAACTCCTTCACCCAGATTGCTTCATGTGCTGCCTCCGAGGCTGCCATGTACTCCGCTTCACACGTAGATCCCGCCACGACGCTCTACTTGCAACTGCATCAGCTTACTGCCCCACCATTCAAAATATACACGCATCCGGTTTGTGACTTTGAGTCATCCAGATCTGTGTCGAAGCTAGCGTCGACGTAACCCTTTACGACGAGCTCTTCGTCACCTCCATAAACGAGAAACATCTCCTTAGTCCTTTTCAGGTACTTCAGGATATTCTTGACCGCTGTCCAGTGTTCCTTGCCGGGATTACTTTGGTACCTTCCTACCAAACTTATGGCAAGGTTTACATCAGGTCTGGTACACAGCATGGCATACATAATAGAACCTATGGCTGAGGCATTGGGGATGACACTCATCTCTTCTATTTCTTCTGCCGTGGTCGGACTTTGAGCCGAGCTCAATTTCATACCTTGTAACACAGGCAAGAACCCCTTCTTAGATTGATCCATATTGAACTTCTTCAATATCTTATCAAGGTATGTGCTTTGTGAAAGACCTATGATGCGTCTCGATCTATCTCTATAGATTTTGATGCCTAATATATAAGCAGCTTCTCCAAGGTCCTTCATTGAAAAACTCTTATTCAAGTAGGCCTTGATGCTGTCCAAAAGTTCTATATCATTTCCCATCAAAAGTATGTCATCTACATATAATATGAGAAATGCTACAGAGCTCCCACTCACTTTCTTGTAAACGCAGGCTTCTCCATAAGTCTGTGTAAACCCAAACGCTTTGATCATCTCATCAAAGCGAATGTTCCAACTCCGAGATGCTTGCACCAGCCCATAAATCGAGCGTTGGAGCTTGCACACCTTGTCAGCATTCTTAGGATTGACAAAACCTTCCGGTTGCATCATATACAATTCTTCCTTAAGGAAACCATTAAGGAATGCCGTTTTGACGTCCATTTGCCATATTTCATAATCGTAAAACGCGGCAATTGCTAACATGATTCGGACGGACTTCAGTTTCGCTACCGGTGAGAAAGTCTCATCGTAGTCAACCCCTTGAACTTGTCGATAACCCTTAGCGACAAGCCGAGCTTTATAGATGGTCACATTACCATCCGCGTCTGTCTTCTTCTTAAAGATCCATTTATTCTCTATGGCTCGCCTTTCATCGGGCAAGTCAGTCAAAGTCCATACTTCGTTTTCATACATGGATCCTATCTCGGATTTCATGGCTTCTAGCCATTTGTCGGAATCCGGGCCCGCCATCGCTTCTTCATAGTTCGAAGGTTCACAGTTGTCTAACAACATGATTTCCAAGACAGGGTTGCCATACCACTCTGGTGCGGAACGTGTCCTTGTGGACCTTCGAAGTTCAGTAGCAACTTGATCAGAAGTTTCATGATCATCATCATTAACTTCCTCTCTAGTCGGTGCAGGCACCTCAGGAACATTTTCTTGAGTTGCGCCATTTTCCGGTTCAAGAGGTAACACTTCATCAAGTTCTACTTTCCTCCCACTTACTTCTCTCGAGAGAAACTCTTTCTCTAGAAAGGATCCATTCTTGGCAACAAAGATCTTGCCTTCGGATCTGAGGTAGAAGGTATACCCAATAGTTTCTTTTGGGTATCCTATGAAGACGCATTTTTCCGACTTGGGTTCGAGCTTTTCAGGTTGAAGTTTCTTGACATAAGCATCGCATCCCCAAACTTTCAGAAACGACAACTTAGGTTTCTTTCCAAACCATAATTCAAACGGTGTCGTCTCAACGGATTTTGACGGAGCCCTATTTAAAGTGAATGCAGCAGTCTCTAAAGCATAGCCCCAAAAAGATAGCGGTAGATCGATAAGAGACATCATAGACCGTACCATATCTAATAGAGTGCGATTACGACATTCGAACACACCGTTACGCTGAGGTGTTCCAGGCGGCGTGAGTTGTGAAACTATTCCACATTTTCTTAAGTGTGTGCCAAATTCGTGACTGAAGTATTCTCCTCCACGATCTGATCATAGAAACTTGATTTTCCTGTCACGTTGATTCTCAACCTCACTCTGAAATTCCTTGAACTTTTCAAAGGTTTCAGACTTGTGTTTCATTAAGTAAACATATCCATATCTACTCAAATCATCAGTGAGGGTGAGAACATAACGATAGCCACCGCGAGCCTCAACACTCATTGGACCGCACACATCAGTATGTATGATTTCCAATAAGTTGGTTGCTCGCTCCATTGTTCCTGAGAACGGAGTCTTGGTCATTTTACCCATAAGGCATGGTTCGCACGTGTCAAATGATTCATAATCAAGAGACTCTAAAAGTCCATCTGCATGGAGCTTCTTCATGCGTTTGACACCTATGTGACCAAGGCGGCAGTGCCACAAGTATGTGGGACTATCATTATCAACCTTACATCTTTTGGTACTCACACTATGAACATGTGTAGCATTACGTTCGAGATTCATAAAGAATAAACCATTCACCATAGGAGCATGACCATAAAACATATCTCTCATATAAATAGAACAACCATTATTCTCGGATTTAAATGAGTAGCCATCTCGTATTAAACGAGATCCCGATACAATGTTCATGCTCAAAGCTGGTACTAAATAACAATTATTGAGGTTTAAAACTAATCCCGTAGGTAAATGAAGAGGTAGCGTGCCGACGGCGATCACATCGACTTTGGAACCATTCCCGACGCGCATCGTCACCTCGTCCTTTGCCAGTCTCCGCCTATTCCGTAGTTCCTGCTGTGAGTTACAAATGTGAGCAACTGCACCGGTATCAAATACCCAAGAGCTACTACGATTACTGGTAAGGTACACATCAATTACATGTATATCACATATACCTTTTGTTTTGCCAGCCTTCTTGTCTGCTAAGTATTTGGGGCAGTTCCGCTTCCAGTGACCGCTTCCCTTGCAATAAAAGCACTCAGTCTCGGGCTTGGGTCCATTCTTTGGCTTCTTCCCAGCAGCTTGCTTGCCGGGCGCGGCAACTTCCTTGCGTCCTTCTTGAAGTTCTTTTTACCCTTGCCTTTCTTGAACTTGGTGGTTTTATTGACCATCAACACTTGATGTTCCTTTCTGACTTCTACCTCTGCTGATTTCAGCATTGAAAACAACTCAGGAATGGTCTTTTGCATCCCCTACATGTTGAAGTTCATCACAAAGCTCTTGTAGCTTGGTGGAAGCGACTGGAGGATTCTGTCAATGACCGCATCATCCGGGAGATTAACTCCCAGCTGAGTCAAGCGGTTATGTAATCCAGACATAGTGAGTATGTGCTCACTGACAGAACTGTTTTCCTCCATCTTACAGCTGAAGAACTTGTCGGAGACCTCATATCTCTCGACTCGGGCATGAGCTTGGAAAACCATTTTCAGCTCTTCGAACATCTCATATGCTCCATGTCTCTCAAAACGCTTTTGGAGCCCCGGTTCTAAACTGTAAAGCATGCCGCACTGAACGAGGGAGTAGTCGTCAACACGTGTCTGCCAAGCGTTCATAACGTCTTGGTTCTGTGGGACGGGAGCTTCACCTAGCGGTGCTTGTAGGACGTAATCTTTCTTGGCAGCTATGAGGATGATCCTCAGGTTCCGGACCCAGTCCGTATAGTTGCTTCCATCGTCTTTCAGCTTGGTTTTCTCAAGGAACGCGTTGAAGTTGAGGACTACGTGGGCCATTTGATCTACAAGACATATTGTAAAATATTTTAGACTAATGTTCATGATAATAAAGTTCATCTAATCAAATTATATAATGAACTCCCACTTAGATTAGACATCCCTCTAGTCATCTAAGTATTACATGATCCGAGTTAACTAGGCCGTGTCCGATCATCATGTGAGACGGACTAGTCAACGTCGGTGAACATCTTCATGTTGATCGCATCTTCTATACGACTCATGCTCGACCTTTCGGTCTTCTGTGTTCCGAGGCCATGTCTATGCACATGCTAGGCTCGTCAAGTTAACCCTAAGTGTTTTGCATGTGTAAAACTGTCTTACACCCGTTGTATGTGAACGTAAGAATCTATCACACCCGATCATCACGTGGTGCTTCGAAACGACGAACTTTAGCAACGGTGCATAGTTAGGGGAGAACACTTCTTGAAATTGTTATGAGGGATCATCTTATTTACTACCGTCGTTCTAAGTAAACAAGATGCAAAACATGATAAACATCACATGCAATCAAATAATAAACGTGACATGATATGGCCAATATCACATAGCTCCTTTGATCTCCATCTTGGGGCTCCATGATCATCTTGTCACCGGCTTGACACCATGATCTCCATCATCGTGTCTCCATGAAGTTGCTCGCCAACTATTACTTCTACTACTATGGCTAACGCGTTTAGCAATGAAGTAAAGTAATTTACATGGCGTTTCTCAATGACACGCAGGTCATATAAAAGAATAAAGACAACTCCTATGGCTCCTGCCGGTTGTCATACTCATCGACATGCAAGTCGTGATTCCTATTACAATAGCATGAACATCTCATACATCACATATAGATCATTCATCATTCATCACAACTTTGGCCATATCATATCACAAACCACTTGCTGCAAAAACAAGTTAGACGTCCTCTAATTGTTGTTGCAAGTTTTACGTGGCTGAATTAGGGTTCTAGCAAGAACGCTTTCTTACCTACGTGAAAGCCACAACGTGATTTGTCAACTTCTATTTACCCTTCATAAGGACCCTGTTCATCGAATCCGCTCCAACTACAGTGGGAGAGGCAGACACCCGCCAGCCACCTTATGCAACTAGTGCATGTTAGTCGGTGGAACCGGTCTCACGTAAGCGTACGTGTAAGGTTGGTCCGGGCCGCTTCATCCCACAATACCGCTGAAGCAAGAAAAGACTAGTAGCGGCAAGAAAGTTGACAAATCCACGCCCACAACAAATTGTGTTCTACTCGCGCAAGAAGAACTACGCATAGACCTAGCTCATGATGCCACTGTTGGGGAACGTTGCAGAAAACAAAAATTTTCCTACTCGTTTCACCAAGATCCATCTAGGAGTTCATCTAGCAACGAGTCATGAGATGCATCTACATACCTTTGTAGATCGCGTGCGGAAGCGTTCAACGAACGGGGATGATGTAGTCGAACACGGCGTGATCCAAATCACCGATGACCGAGTGCCGAACGGACGGCACCTCCGCGTTCAACACACGTACGGGAAGGGAGACGTCTCCTCCTTCTTGATCCAGCAAGGGGGGAGGAGAGGTTGGTGATGATCCAGCAGCACGACGGCATGGTGGTGGATGTAGGGTGTCACAGTAGCAGGGCTTCGCCTATACTACAAGAGAGAGAGATGTAACAGGGAGAGAAGGAAGCACCAAAAGCGTAGCCTCAAGTCCCTCCTCTCCCCCACTATATATAGGGGTGCCAAGGGGGGGGGGCGCCGGCCCTAGGAGATGGATCTCCTAGGGGGGGCGGCGGCCAAGGGTGGGGGGCTTGCCCCCCAAGGCAAGGGGGCGCCCCCCTTTAGGGTTTCCCCTAACCCTAGGCGCATGGGCCCCTTAGGGGTGGCGCCCCAGCCCACTAAGGGCTGGGTCCCTTCCCACTTCAGCCCATGGGGCCCTCCGGGATAGGTGGCCCCACCCGGTGGACCCCCGGGACCCTTCCGGTGATCCCGGTACAATCCCGGTAACCCCGAAACTTGTCCCGATGGCCGAAACAGCACTTCCTATATATAATTCTTCACCTCCGGACCATTCCGGAACTCCTCGTGACGTCCGGGATCTCATCCGGGACTCCGAACAACATTCGGGTTACTGCCTATACATATCTTCACAACCCTAGCGTCACCGAACCTTAAGTGTGTAGACCCTACGGGTTCGGGAGACATGTAGACATGACCGAGACGACTCTCCGGTCAATAACCAACAGCGGGATCTGGATACCCATGTTGGCTCCCACATGCTCCACGATGATCTCATCGGATGAACCACGATGTCGAGGATTCAATCAACCCCGTATGCAATTCCCTTTGTCAATCGATATATTACTTGCCCGAGATTCGATCGTCGGTATCCCAATACCTCGTTCAATCTCGTTACCGGCAAGTCACTTTACTCGTACCGTAATGCATGATCCCGTGACCAGACACTTGGTCACTTTGAGCTCATTATGACGATGCATTACCGAGTGGGCCCAGTGATACCTCTCCGTCATACGGAGTGACAAATCCCAGTCTTGATCCGTGTCAACCCAACAGACACTTTCGGAGATACCCGTAGTATACCTTTATAGTCACCCAGTTACGTTGTGACGTTTGGTACACCCAAAGCACTCCTACGGTATCCGGGAGTTACACGATCTCATGGTCTAAGGAAAAGATACTTGACATTGCAAAACTCTAGCAAACGAACTATACGATCTTTATGCTATGTTTAGGATTGGGTCTTGTCCATCACATCATTCTCCTAATGATGTGATCTCGTTATCAATGACATCTTATGTCCATAGCCAGGAAACCATGACTATCTGTTGATTAATGAGCTAGTCAACTGGAGGCTTACTAGGGACATGTTGGTGTCTGTTATTCACACATGTATTACGATTTCCGGATAATACAATTATAGCACGAATAAAGACAATTATCATGAACAAGGAAATATAATAATAATGCTTTTATTATTGCCTCTAGGGCATATTTCCAACAGTCTCCCACTTGCACTAGAGTCAATAATCTAGTTACATTGTGATGAATCGAACACCCATGGAATTCTGGTGTTGATCATGTTTTGCCCTAGGGAGAGGTTTTGTCAACGGATCTGTTACATTCAGGTCCGTATGTACTTTACAAATATCTATGTCTCCATCCTGAACATTTTCACGAATGGAGTTGAAGCGACACTTGATTTGCCTTGTCTTCTTGTGAAACCTGGGCTCCTTGGCAAGTGCAATAGCTCCAGTGTTGTCACAGAAGAGTTTGATCGGCCCCGACGCATTGGGTATGACTCCGAGGTCGGTGATGAACTCCTTCACCCAGATTGCTTCATGTGCTGCCTCCGAGGCTGCCATGTACTCCGCTTCACACGTAGATCCCGCCACGACGCTCTGCTTGCAACTGCATCAGCTTACTGCCCCACCATTCAAAATATACATGCATCCGGTTTGTGACTTTGAGTCATCCAGATCTGTGTCGAAGCTAGCATCGACGTAACCCTTTACGACGAGCTCTTCGTCACCTCCATAAACGAGAAACATCTCCTTAGTCCTTTTCAGGTACTTCAGGATATTCTTGACCGCTGTCCAGTGTTCCTTGCCGGGATTACTTTGGTACCTTCCTACCAAACTTATGGCAAGGTTTACATCAGGTCTGGTACACAGCATGGCATACATAATAGAACCTATGGCTGAGGCATTGGGGATGACACTCATCTCTTCTATTTCTTCTGCCGTGGTCGGACTTTGAGCCGAGCTCAATTTCATACCTTGTAACACAGGCAAGAACCCCTTCTTAGATTGATCCATATTGAACTTCTTCAATATCTTATCAAGGTATGTGCTTTGTGAAAGACCTATGATGCGTCTCGATCTATCTCTATAGATTTTGATGCCTAATATATAAGCAGCTTCTCCAAGGTCCTTCATTGAAAAACTCTTATTCAAGTAGGCCTTGATGCTGTCCAAAAGTTCTATATCATTTCCCATCAAAAGTATGTCATCTACATATAATATGAGAAATGCTACAGAGCTCCCACTCACTTTCTTGTAAACGCAGGCTTCTCCATAAGTCTGTGTAAACCCAAACGCTTTGATCATCTCATCAAAGCGAATGTTCCAACTCCGAGATGCTTGCACCAGCCCATAAATCGAGCGTTGGAGCTTGCACACCTTGTCAGCATTCTCAGGATCGACAAAACCTTCCGGTTGCATCATATACAATTCTTCCTTAAGGAAACCATTAAGGAATGCCGTTTTGACGTCCATTTGCCATATTTCATAATCGTAAAACGCGGCAATTGCTAACATGATTCGGACGGACTTCAGTTTCGCTACCGGTGAGAAAGTCTCATCGTAGTCAACCCCTTGAACTTGTCGATAACCCTTAGTGACAAGCCGAGCTTTATAGATGGTCACATTACCATCCGCGTCTGTCTTCTTCTTAAAGATCCATTTATTCTCTATGGCTTGCCTTTCATCGGGCAAGTCAGTCAAAGTCCATACTTCGTTTTCATACATGGATCCTATCTCGGATTTCATGGCTTCTAGCCATTTGTCGGAATCCGGGCCCGCCATCGCTTCTTCATAGTTCGAAGGTTCACAGTTGTCTAACAACATGATTTCCAAGACAGGGTTGCCATACCACTCTGGTGCGGAACGTGTCCTTGTGGACCTTCGAAGTTCAGTAGCAACTTGATCAGAAGTTTCATGATCATCATCATTAACTTCCTCTCTAGTCGGTGCAGGCACCTCAGGAACATTTTCTTGAGTTGCGCCATTTTCCGGTTCAAGAGGTAACACTTCATCAAGTTCTACTTTCCTCCCACTTACTTCTCTCGAGAGAAACTCTTTCTCTAGAAAGGATCCATTCTTGGCAACAAAGATCTTGCCTTCGGATCTGAGGTAGAAGGTATACCCAATAGTTTCTTTTGGGTATCCTATGAAGACGCATTTTTCCGACTTGGGTTCGAGCTTTTCAGGTTGAAGTTTCTTGACATAAGCATCGCATCCCCAAACTTTCAGAAATGACAACTTAGGTTTCTTTCCAAACCATAATTCAAACGGTGTCGTCTCAACGGATTTTGACGGAGCCCTATTTAAAGTGAATGCAGCAGTCTCTAAAGCATAGCCCCAAAAAGATAGCGGTAGATCGATAAGAGACATCATAGACCGTACCATATCTAATAGAGTGCGATTACGACGTTCGAACACACCGTTACGCTGAGGTGTTCCAGGCGGCGTGAGTTGTGAAACTATTCCACATTTTCTTAAGTGTGTGCCAAATTCGTGACTGAAGTATTCTCCTCCACGATCTGATCATAGAAACTTGATTTTCCTGTCACGTTGATTCTCAACCTCACTCTGAAATTCCTTGAACTTTTCAAAGGTTTCAGACTTGTGTTTCATTAAGTAAACATATCCATATCTACTCAAATCATCAGTGAGGGTGAGAACATAACGATAGCCACCACGAGCCTCAACACTCATTGGACCGCACACATCAGTATGTATGATTTCCAATAAGTTGGTTGCTCGCTCCATTGTTCCTGAGAACGGAGTCTTGGTCATTTTACCCATAAGGCATGGTTCGCACGTGTCAAATGATTCATAATCAAGAGACTCTAAAAGTCCATCTGCATGGAGCTTCTTCATGCGTTTGACACCTATGTGACCAAGGCGGCAGTGCCACAAGTATGTGGGACTATCATTATCAACCTTACATCTTTTGGTACTCACACTATGAACATGTGTAGCATTACGTTCGAGATTCATAAAGAATAAACCATTCACCATAGGAGCATGACCATAAAACATATCTCTCATATAAATAGAACAACCATTATTCTCGGATTTAAATGAGTAGCCATCTCGTATTAAACGAGATCCCGATACAATGTTCATGCTCAAAGCCGGTACTAAATAACAATTATTGAGGTTTAAAACTAATCCCGTAGGTAAATGAAGAGGTAGCGTGCCGACGGCGATCACATCGACTTTGGAACCATTCCCGACGCGCATCGTCACCTCGTCCTTTGCCAGTCTCCGCCTATTCCGTAGTTCCTGCTGTGAGTTACAAATGTGAGCAACTGCACCGGTATCAAATACCCAAGAGCTACTACGATTACTGGTAAGGTACACATCAATTACATGTATATCACATATACCTTTTGTTTTGCCAGCCTTCTTGTCTGCTAAGTATTTGGGGCAGTTCCACAAGGGGAAGGCACCCCCTAGCCTTCCCCTTGTGGGACTCTTCCCCTTTGAAATCCTAGGCGCATGGGCCTATTGGGGCTGGTGCCCTTGGCCCATGTGTTGGAAATATGCCCTAGAGGCAATAATAAAAGCATTGTTATTATATTTCCTTGTTCATGATAATTGTCTTTATTCGTGCTATAATTGTATTATACATGTGTGAATAACAGACACCAACATGTCCCTAGTAAGCCTCTAGTTGACTAGCTCGTTGATCGACAGATAGTCATGGTTTCCTGACTATGGACATTGGATGTCATTGATAACGAGATCACATCATTAGGAGAATGATGTGATGGACAAGACCCAATCCTAAACATAGCATAAAGATCGTATAGTTCGTTTGCTAGAGTTTTTCCAATGTCAAGTATCTTTTCCTTAGACCATGAGTTCGTGTAACTCCCGGATACCGTAGGAGTGCTTTGGGTATACCAAACGTCACAACGTAACTGGGTGACTATAAAGGTATACTACGGGTATCTCCGAAAGTGTCTGTTGGGTTGACACGGATCAAGACTGGGATTTGTCACTCCGTATGACGGAGAGGTATCACTGGGCCCACTCGGTAATGCATCATCATTATGAGCTCAAAGTGACCAAGTGTCTGATCACGGGATCATGCATTACGGTACGAGTAAAGTGACTTGCCGGTAACGAGATTGAACGAGGTATTGGGATACCGACGATCGAATCTCGGGCAAGTAACATACCGATTGACAAAGGGAATTGTATACGGGGTTGCTTGAATCCTCGACTTCATGGTTCATCCGATGAGATCATCGTGGAGCATGTGGGAGCCAACATGGGTATCTAGATCCCGCTGTTGGTTATTGACCGGAGAGTCGTCTCGGTCATGTCTACATGTCTCCCGAACCCGTAGGGTCTACACACTTAAGGTTCGGTGACGCTAGGGTTGTAGGGATATGTATATGCAGTAACCCGAATGTTGTTCGGAGTCCCGGATGAGATCTCGGACGTCATGAGGAGTTCCGGAATGGTCCGGAGGTAAAGAATTATATATAGGAAGTGCTGTTTCGGCCATCGGGACAAGTTTCGGGGTCACCGGTATTGTATCGGGACCACCGGAAGGGTCCCGGGGGTCCACCGGGTGGGGCCACCTGCCCCGGGGGGGCACATGGGCTGTAGGGGGTGCACCTTGGCCTACATGGGCCAAGGGCACTAGCCCCAATAGGCCCATGCACCTAGGGTTTCAAAGGGGAAGAGTCCCACAAGGGGAAGGCACCCCCTAGGTGCCTTGGGGGGAGGGAATCCTCCCTTGGCCGCCGCCCCCCCTAGGATATTGGATCTCCTAGGGCCGGCGCCCCCCCTAGGCCCCCTATATATAGTGAGGGAAGGAGGGCCTCTTGAACCACGCCTTTGGTTGCCTCCTTCTCCCTCTCCAACACCTCCTCCTCCTCCATAGTGCTTGGCGAAGCCCTGACGGAGTATTGCAGCTCCATCACCACCACGCCGTCGTGCTACTGCTGGAGCCATCTTCTTCAACCTCTCCTTTCCCCTTGCTGGATCAAGAAGAAGGAGACGTTACGCTGACCGTACGTGTGCTGAACGCCGAGGTGCCGTCCGTTCGGCGCTAGGATCTCTGGTGATTTGGATCACGTCGTGTACGACTACCTCATCCACGTTCTTTGAACGCTTCCGCTCGCGATCTACAAAGGTATGTAGATGCGATCACTCGTTTCTAGATGAACTCATAGATGGATCTTGGTGAAACCGTAGGAAATTTTTTGTTTTCTGCAACGTTCCCCAACATCTAGGGCATATTTCCTTCAGTTTTTTCATCTGCTTTCATTGACATAGCGCTATATTTCCTTGATTTTCCAATGCATTCGTTTAGCTTGTCACATTGTCTTCTATCATCACCCCCACACGTGGCAACCGTTGTTTTTACCAAATGGTTCTTTCTTTCCTTTCTAAGCGTGTGGCAACTCCTATTTTGTTTTCACATGGCAAGTGGAATGTAGGCCAAAATGGTAACTTTAATGCACCTAATGGCAACTGCCATCTTTTTACCATTGGCTTGTGAACTCATCCGACCCCTAGGCAGATCAAACTTTTTTATCATTATTCAAGGTTGCTAACATGGAAACTGCTAACTATGATGCATGGCAACTCATGTTCCCCTTACATGGCAATTACCAGCTTTTCCACCTGTTTTCCATTTTTTTAAGATTTTGTACCAAAGCAAATATAATTTTGTTTCATTTTTTAAATACCTTTTTCATGTGCTTCTTTTTTTGCAGGGTGAAGAAGACTACTACGCGTGGGTCCAAGCATATCAGTAAGGACCCGCTCGAACGCCTGCATTCAAAGTTGTCAACAGGGGGCAACTCAGATGTACACGAGGCACCAGGCGACAATACTGCTACTGCACCGTTGACCGCTCCCACCAACTCTGATGCAAGTGGCCGACCATCTCCGCCAGCTGCAGATGTGCAGGCTAGAACAACAGGCATCCGTACATCGGGGAGTGATGAGTCAGTATCTGCCAGGACAGCTGAAATACTGCCAACTCTTCTGGCAATGAAGGATGCTGCTGTGAGCCATGCCACCCCATCAGCAAGCGTTGAAGTGGACGCTCCCGAGACGAACCTAGGCAAGGAAGATTCCCGCTCATCTGACACTGAATCCAAGTGCGTGTGCGGTGGCACTCCTGCGTCCACGACAGAAGCGGCTGAGGCGGCAGTTCACAAGGACATGCCATCTACAGGTGAGAGTCCTGGCACAACAGCTCCAGCTCCTGACGGTGCAGATACTACTAAGGCGACTGTTTCGCGTGCTGGTCTACCACCTAGGTGTCGTAGCCCCCGCAAGCAACCAACAGACATACTGAATGCACCGGCTGTATCCAGGAGCAGGAGAGACGAGCCTGGTTTTGTTCCTGCGTCCACACTGTTCCCGCCACCTACCAAAAGCAATGTGACGGAGAAACCGGAAGACCGGAGCACAACTGATGCAGGTGTCAAGCCGGGCACGAGCAACGCAGGTGAACACCCGGAGCAGACTGCGCCTTTACCCGTAGTGGAAATCCCCGGCATAAATCTGCGCACTTCCAGGCTCCCAGTCAATGTCGGTGTCTCCTACAGCCCAAACAAGAAGATTGTCATGAAAGCTGCGGCTGATACCGTTGACAACACGCCCCGCCCTGCAAATAAGGCCGATCATTCTGTAGCGGCCAATTCAGATATGTTTGTTGATATTTCACCCTTGGATTCTGCCCCGCAAGTCGTTCGTGGTCCGGCCAGTAGGAATGAGAGGCACCCAATGGCCTTTACCCCACCGAGCTTCAGCCTTGGCATCAGTCAAGATCAATCGGTGGTGCAAGATCCTATGCCAGTTGTCTTTGCTTTCCCAGGAGGCATGCCCGCAATGATGGCGCAGCCAATGGTCGAGGGCAGGAAGGCTGTCAAGTTCGCAGAGCCGATTGTGCAAGGTACACTTGCCATGCTCTTATGATTTTTCTTGTATACATCTTTTGTAGTTTGACTTTTGTCCCAAACATATTTTTTCGGGGGGTTCTCACTTTGTGATGGCAACTGACATGTGATGGCATGGCATCTGGATTTGATGCACCATGTCACCTACATTTTTGTTTTTGCTGCCATGCTGCATTTGACGTTTGGGCAACCACGTGGCAACTGAAGTTGATTCAACATGGCAACTGTAGTTGCTGTCACATGGCAAACACAGTGCAATACACATGGCAACTGGATTTGCCACGCCATGTCACCTGCATTTTTTGTTTCCATGCTGCATTTTTCATAAGGCAATCATATGGCAAGTGGAGTTGACACAACATGGCAACTACAGTTCAACTAGGTGGCAACTACAGTGCAACTACATGGCAATTGTAGTTGCTATGACATGGCCACTATAGTTGGACCACACATGGTAACTGCCCCACTTTTTCTACCTACATCTCACATCATGCACCCTATCTTCTCACAAACCATCTGTTTTCGATTTCCTAGGTATCCTAACCCATTTTTTTATCATTGCAGCCACCCCTGAGGAGATTTCACCATCCCTTGACGAAACTTACCGCATGATTGAGGAGGCAGCATTGCAGAGGAGGTCCTCACGAGGGCAAGGGCAATCAAGTTCCAACGTGCCTGCAGATACGATATCTGAGGATACCATTAGGAGTGCCACTCCTGGTTCTGTGAGGCAGCAGAGGGTAGTTCACCCACCTCCCGTGGAAGACTACGAGCCCGAATTCAGGGCCACTAAGGAACAGACCCAACTATACAATATCGTCAAGCGGTTTGGAAATGCGAGGGCCAGCAGCAAGCACATGAAGGAGCTGAAAGCGTAAATGACCACACCCCATAATCTCTCATTTTGCTTTTGCCCCTTTTTTACCATTCATCTTCTTCGTACTTTCTATACACGATCCGCTTAAGTTTTAGTTCTTTCATATATTTTTTTACTTAGTAGGCATGATTATTCCATGTCATATCGTTTTCATACAGCTTATGTTTGGACAGAACCAAAGTCATTCAATGTGGAGCGACGTACGTCGAGCTGGGTGATCTTGCCGAGTCCGTGAGGCCAAACGGTAAAATGTCGACGAATGTAGTTGCATGTAGGATCGACTACATCAACAATCACACCGATGTGTGTGCCGACAAGATAAGCATGCATTACAGTGTGACCTGCAAAATATGGGATGGTGACTTCCACCACAAAATCCTGAGGAAGAACTTTGCTCAACACGGTGAATTCAAGCTCACACTGAAGAAATATGTGAGTACTCCTTCCCTGCCTGCCATGTTTTTTCACATGGTGTGGTTTTTTGCCATCATCTGCACTTTGTGTTTATGTGGCAGAAGTTTTCATGTGGCAACAGCTGCCGTGCACACTGACTTCTTGATTTTTGCATCCCGTGCAAACTATGTGGCAACTTGATAGTAAAATACACTGCACATTTTGTTCATACATGGACGACAAGTTTCTTTCAACTACCCCCATCCATAACCAAACATTCTACGTGATTCTAATTTTTTTGTCCATCTGCTGTTCTTTATGTGAACTCTGCTTCTCATTTCTTCACTTTTAAATGCAGGTCATGTTCCCCATGTTCCAGGAGCTTGCACCACATGACCCACACGACAAGTGTGGTCACCACTATGCGATCTGTCTTGACCTGAAAACCAACGTTTTGAGGTGCTTGATTCAATCCGTTCGGAAGCTGATGCAGACCTTACTACGCATGCCGAATTCTTCATTAACAACCTCAAAGAGACATGGAACCGTCACTACGAACATTCAAAGGTCCAGATCAGGCATTTCCCGACTGAGTATGTGGCGACTGTGAAGCAAGGGAACACGTAATTTCTTTCTTCCTTCATGTGCCATTTACATCAATCCAACCCCTCTTTTGTTGTCACATCTGAATTGAAGTCTATCTTTGTTACGACTGTCCTTTTTGCGTGTTCACCTGACTCTTTTCCTCATGCAGGACGGACTGTGGCTTTCACGCGCTGGAATACTTTGCAAAGTGGGAAGGCAGAATTGTCCCCCCTATCACAGCTGCAACGGTCGTTGAGCTCCGGAAAATCTACACATGGAACTGGTTGACGAATGAAGATTTCAACAAGCGGTCCGGAGCACGCGATTTCGTGGAGGAAGCTGTCAAGAAAGTCATCAAGAAGTACAAGTGATCACGTGGCGTTACACACCGGACGGATACCTTACATTCTGTTGCCGAGGAATGTAAGGTACTATCTCTTTGTTTCTCGTTGAAAACTATGTTTGTGTGCTATGTTATGACTGCAACCCCGCGTAGCCTAACTACGTAGTGGTGGTGTGTGAGCGACATTTGAATAGTTTCTGTAATATATGTGTGCACATGAATCTATTTTAGGCGTTACAGCAGATATGTTTTTATGTTTGTCATTATTACAATGGTTTCATCATTTCTAGCACCGATTTGCTGTTTCGAATGCGTCTACGATGTCTTAAAAAAGATGGCAAATGTAGTTCATCAGACATGGGTAGTGAAAGTCAACGTCGTTTTTCATTTTGGCTGTTTTGCTTCTTCTTTTTCATCGCTAACTGCACCGGCTAGCATGGGTAGGTTGATCATGTAGCCACAACCTTTGCTGCGGTTTATGCACGTTACGCTTTTTCCAACTTGTTTCCCATACATTGCACACAACACACTATGTGTCTCTAAACCGCGTCGTATTGTCATGGAAATATATGCCATGCAGATTCATCAGGAATACCATTGCATATTTTCAGTATAGCTAACATGCCAGATGCAGTACAAACAACATGGCAGATCCAGCATAATTAACATGGCAGATACAGTACAACTAACATGGCAGATACAGTACAACTAAAATGGCAGATCCAGTACAACTAGCATGGCATATTTAGTATAAAATAGCATGGCATATTTAGTACAAAAATAGCATGGCATATTTAGTATAAAATAGCATGGCAGACTAACTACACATAACATGGCAGATTAACTACACATAACATGGCAGATTAAGTACCCATAACATGGCAACTGCATTTATCCATTCAATGAATTTTCTTTCCACTTCTAATGCCCCTCAAGAGTCATTCTCCCAATTTTTTTAAATAAATTCTCATCATCTAGGGTACAAAACAAAACGTCCACAAGGACCATGTCACATCGCCCCAATTTTTGCTCATGGATTGCCCGCCCCTTTCTTCGTTTTCTTGTGTTTTGCTTGGATCTCCAATCCCGACTTGTACCTTATCTCTCTTGGACGACCCTTTGTGATGGAACGGGGTGGGTTCCTGACCTGGGTCTGTGTGCTTGCTGTTCCAGATCCTATCTCCGAGTTTTCAGATGATGGCCCCGTGGATGAAGGCACACTTGATGTGCGGGGGAACCGGTGTAAGGCTTCCTCAGCTTTCCTCTTCTTGATCTCATCAAGCTCTCTTTTCAGTGCCTTCCTGTGTTTTTCTGCGACTCTCGCTGTCTCATCACTCTTGCACGCTTCATCAATTAGCTCAGCATAGTTCTTTGTCAGCACAACGTGCCTTACGGCTTCCATGGTTGACTTAGGTCTCTCGTCATGCACAGCCAGAACTGCGTGTGTTGTCTGCGGCGCCAACACGTCGTCAGCGTCCCAAGTCCATCGCCGCCTTATGAAATGGCGGGGCATCCATGTCACAGCGTTCATGTTCATTACTTTTAGTATATGACAGCACACAATGCCGTCCCGTTCGAACTTGCAGCATTGGCAGTAGTACTCGCCTTCGCCTATCGAGGCTTTGACGAAGTAGTTCCTTCCTTTGTCCGGGTCTTCAGGTTCTGAATCTGACATGCCCAAAGTAGAACACACCTTGAACGTATGTTTGTCCACCTGGAAAGCCGTGAACATGCTGGCACGCTTTATTTCTTCCTGGAATCTGCAAGTTTTGTGTGTTTTCTGTTAAACTATCGTGCGCTCTTTTCTTGTACCACCTTATGTTGTCATGGAAATAGAAATACATTTTGTTTGAACATGGCAAACATAGTTCATTGAACATGACAAATATAGTACGTTGAACATGGCAAATGCAGTACACTAGACATGGCAAATGTAGTACACTAGACATGGCAACTGTAGTACACTAGACATGGCAACTGTAGTACATTTTCAACTGGACATCGTCATTTTTTCACACCAACATTCCCCAATGGAAGCACATTGCATAAAAGATGGCAACTGCCCTTTTATTTAAACATGGCATCTACAGTTGAGTAAACATGGCAATTGCATTTCAACAAACATGGCAGATGCATTTTATTAAACATGGCAACTGCATTTCAGCATATGTGTCGCCAATATAACATTTTTTCTAGTTGACATTGGCATTTGCATGCCAACATGCCCCAATGGAAGCACAGTGCATTAAACATGGCAACTGCACTTTATTCAACAAGGAAAATGCACCCGAGCAAGCATGGCAAAACAGAATTTTTATTGAACATGGCAACATGCAGCTGAGTAAGCATGGCAAACAGTATTTCATTAAACATGGCAACTGCATATCATGGCAACTGCATTGCACTCTATAAGGCACCTACTGACTTGGTGCTTTTTCTGCAAATAAGACGGTAACGCAACTGACTTACTTGTTAAAGATCTTGTTGGTGTATATCTTGCTCATTTGCCTCTCTATCGGTAAATACATTAGCAATTTTGGCTGCTTTAGTGCCGTGGTCGCTTCTTGCTGTAGCTCAAATCCCAGAATTTTTTGTTGCAAAGCTGTGTACTGCTTGGCAAACTGTAGCAATGAGTTGCCAGGGCTGACGTACCGCTTCAAAATAGCATTGAACCTCTCGCTGCGTTGCGTAGTCTGCAGTAAGGGGAAGAAGCACTGCATGAAGTAGGCCGGCACCCAGTACATTCGCTTCTCCCACAGGCTAACAAGAGTCTCGTTGTCTTGGACTTGATGTGTTTCAGTCATGGCCATCCAGCTCCTTCCAAACTCCTAAACCGTCAAGCTGTGGTCCACGCATAGCTCGAATGCCTTGTGAAGCTCTGGACGGTCAGCAAAGAATGGTCCTAGCGTCTCCTCAGCCTTCTTTATAATGTGCCACTTGCAGTGCCTGTGCACTGCCAACGGAAAGACCTCCTCTATGCATGCACGCATGCTGAAATCTTGGTCTGTTATTATGTTCATCGGAGCAAGTCCATCCATGCACTCCAAGAAGGTCTTGAACAGCCGAACGTACCCATCCGTGTCTTCGTTCCGGACGAGCCCGCAGCTGAACTGCAATGAATGATTGTGGTTATTTATTCCTATGAACGAAGCGCATGGCATCTTGTACATATTAGTGAGGTACGTCGCGTCGAATGAAATGCAATCTCGGAAATGTTTGTAGGCTCTCCTTGCAGCACCATCCACCCAATACATGTTCCTGACACGGTCCTCATCGTCCAACCTTATCCTGTAGAAGAAATCTGGATCTTCCTTGGCTTTCGCATCGAAGTAGGCAATTGTGGCCTCTATGTTTGCCAACTTGCTCTCTCTACGGTACCTGGCCTGTAGGTTTGTGACGTCAGCTGGTATGTATGGCATGCTACTCAGAGTCCCCTTTTTGCTGTGGATGAGAGATAGTAGCTGCACCATTCTTGATGGACCGACGTTACAATCATGTAGCAGCTTTACGAATTGCCTTTCGACGGGGGTGAACCCTCTGTGGGCGGTCAGAAATTTCACCAGGTCGAACTTCATTATAAGTTGGTGGTTGTGCTCGTCAAAATATTCATTGACCACCCACTATGCTCCATCTACGTTTAGCTTACACCGGACAGGGCACTCAGTCTTGAGAATGATACCTCTCTTTCATTCCGGAACGACAGGCGCATCGCCTTTCCCCTTCTTGTTCCTCCGCGCCTTGTGGCACCTCATCTCACCTCTGTTGTACTCGTTAGTTTTCTTAATTTTCCTATGGTACTCGGTGTTGACCGCAAATCCATGGAACTTTGCATATGTCTGGTAGTATTCCTTTGCAGCTTCGAACGATTCAAATCTCTGCCCAATGTACGGTGGCTGAGGTACCATGATCTCTGATTGCCCACCATCTTCATCCCCTTGTGCGTCGTCATCAGTTTCATCATTCACTTCAGTATCGGCGGCAGTCCCATCCACCTGAGTGTTGCCAGTGCTTGTGTTCAAAGGGGTGCTTGCCGGCATTGCTGGAATGATTGCCATTCCCGACTCTGACTCGAAATTGTTTGCGGCATGATTGTCTGCTGGCTGGTGGAACGCGTCTTCCGTGCATCCAGAGCTCCCCGCAGTAGATGTTCCTGTGCCGCTGTGCATTGTAGTTGTAGGTTCTGTAATAGGGAAAACAGGTACGAGAGTAAGATTTTTGTGCTGGATAACATGTGTATCGCAACGGATCACACCATCTTCGAGTGATTTGGCATGACATCATTTCAGACAGTAAGCCGTGAGTCTGCGCGTGGACATGTACGGCAGCTGTAGCTGTCCAGTCATGGCAGCTACTATTCAACAAACATGGCAAGTATTGTTTTGCCTACAAATAACTACAAATAGCAAATGTAGCGCTGTTTTTTTTGGTTCAGATTTTTCCTTTTTATCTTGTTGTGCTGTATTTGACCATCTTGTGTGCTCTGTGACACCATAATGACGTGCTCCACCTGCAATTTGTGAAGCTTGCCACGAGACGTTTGTCGTGTCACCACCAGCGTAATAACCTGTAAGCATAGTAGTGGTTGGTCAATTCATGGCTAATGCAGTTTGTGCTAGCACGGCAACTGCAATTGCCCCTGATGTGGCAACTGCAGTTTTACTGGCATGGCAACTGTAGTTGCATCGGTATGGCAACCGCAGTTGTTCCTTCATGGCAACTACAGTTGCCATGGCATGGCAAATGTAGTTGCACTGGCATGGCAATTGCAGTTGTTCCTCCATGGCAACTGCAGTTGTCCAGGGATGGCAACAACAGTTGTCCAGGGATGACAAGTGTAGTTTTTAATTCATGGCAATTGTAGATGTCCAGTCATGGCAATTGTAGTTGTCAACTATGCTCCTTCTGCTAACTGAGCATCCATAACTTCACTTTTTTTATGGACTCACCTGTGTATGACGTCGATGGCAGGTACATGGGTGCTGCCTGATGCCACGTGCTGCATGAAGGCTCTGCATTTTCACCCGTCATAACTCGTGAGTCCTTTTACCAGTTTTTTTGCATGTTCATTTTTCATGTCCACAGCAGTATGTGCTCTTTTTTCGTTTTGCATTACCTTGATTAGCCATACTAGCTAGTTGAAGTTGGCTGCCCGTACATTTGTCAGTGTTAGCGCCTTGTGACTGAACTTGCCACGGGGGCCCCCTAAGAGTGTTTTGGTCGTAAGAGCCTGCGAAAAAATGATAGTGTTTGACATAAGTAGAATGTCATCTTCATCGTTGCGAAGATGGCAAATGTTCTCCTCTTTTGTTATCACGCATCATACCTACGCCTGCATACTGTTCTAGTAGTGACAGCAACGACCCTGCAGAGATGAGTTGTCTGTACTCTGATGCATCCCAAGGGGGCGTTTCTGGCCTTTGAGAACCCCAAGCATCAGCGCCATCTTCGTGATTCATTCTTTCCGTGTCTCGCTTCTTTTCCGATGTGTTCTCAATCACTGGATGAACAAGAAGGCATCAACAATCCACAAGAATTGTATTCTTCTGCTGCTTGCACATAGAAGATAGGGATGGCAAGCAACAGGTCAAAATAGGTGGCAGTTACTGACAATGAAAGGTGGCAACTGTCGTTATACACAAGTGGCAATTAATTTTTCCCACCCCCTTCATTCCAAAAATTGTCCTTCCTGTCCTTTTTTAAGGATTCCTACTCATCCATTTCATACCCAACTACTTGCGTCAATTAAACTATGAACTTAAGTTAATCTCAAACGTAGTACATGGCAGATCTGGTGTATTCTGCCTAGCAATTGCGAATATACACTGAACCATGCAGTGTTCTACCCCTATAGCATGGACCCAGTACAAGATCGGGAGGGTTTCAGCCTTAAGGATGAGAAGGATGAGATCGGGATATTTCACCTGGTTTTATATGACCGTCTCTGGAGGGCTGTGTTGGAGTGGGGGGCTGGGGGTGGGGAGGGTTGGGGTGTGGTTTGCGGTGGGAGCGCCCTACGTATCTGCCCTGGTTGCCATGGCAACCAGAGATGGCCGGCGACGGGGGTCGGGGTTCGAGAGGTGGGGGACGATGGCGGCAGACGAGAGAGGGGATGGATCGGAGGCCGGGAACGGCTGGGTCGTGCGGGCAGCGGGTTGTCTGGCCCGGACGGGGCAGTGCGGGCGGGGTTGCCACACACCGGACGTGCGGGCCGTGCTTTTGTGCGCGCGGACGTGGTCATGCGGGCCGGTTCCTGTCCATGCCACATGAGGCGTGCGGGCGGGTTCCCGTCCATGCCACACGTGTGGCAGTTATTCGGACCCTAAAAAACGCCTCCTATGCCTGTACTCAGGGAAATAATGAAAACGCTCACACATGTGACATGTTTGCACATCGCCCACACACCTTAATCCACGTTAATTATGTTTTACACGAATCCTAAAGGAATCTGTTAGAATTTGAGTACCACGTGGGCATCATCATGTGTGTGGGCGTTAGAGAGTTCGCCCACGCGCCCCACTGAAGGAAATATGCCCTAGAGGCAATAATAAAGTTATTATTCATTTCCTTATATCATGATAAATGTTTATTATTCATGCTAGAATTGTATTAACCAGAAACATAATACATGTGTGAATACATAGACCAACACAGTGTCACTAGTATGCCTCTACTTGACTAGCTCGTTAATCAAAGATGGTTATGTTTCCTAACCATGAACAAAGAGTTGTTATTTGATTAACGAGGTCACATCATTAGTTGAATGATCTGATTGACATGACCCATTCCATTAGCTTAGCACCCGATCGTTTAGTATGTTGCTATTGCTTTTCTTCATGACTTATACATGTTCCTATGACTATGAGATTATGCAACTCCCGTTTGCCGGAGGAACACTTTGGGTACTACCAAATGTCACAACGTAACTGGGTGATTATAAAGGAGTACTACAGGTGGCTCCAAAGGTAGATGTTGGGTTGGCGTATTTCGAGATTAGGATTTGTCACTCCGATTGTCGGAGAGGTATCTCTGGGCCCTCTCGGTAATGCACATCACTTAAGCCTTGCAAGCATTGCAACTAATGAGTTAGTTGCGGAATGATGTATTACGGAATGAGTAAAGAGACTTGCCGGTAACGAGATTGAACTAGGTATTGGATACCGACGATCGAGTCTCGGGCAAGTAACATACCGATGACAAAGGGAACAACGTATGTTGTTATGCGGTCTGACCGATAAAGATCTTAGTAGAATATGTAGGAGCCAATATGGGCATCCAGGTCCCGCTATTGGTTATTGACCGGAGATGTGTCTCGGTCATGTCTACATTGTTCTCGAACCGTAGGGTCCGCACGCTTAACGTTACGATGACAGTTATTATGAATTTATGCATTTTGATGTACCGAAGGTTGTTCGGAGTCCCGGATGTGATCACGGACATGACAAGGAGTCTCGAAATGGTTGAGGCGTAAAGATTGATATATTGGAAGCCTATGTTTGGACATCGGAAGTGTTCCGGGTGAAATCGGGATTTTACCGGAATACCGGGAGGGTTACCGGAACCCCCGGGAGGCAAATGGGCCTATTGGGCCTTAGTGGAAAAGTGAAAGGGGCTGCCATAGAGGGCTGCGCACCTCCCCCCTTTCCCTAGTCCTATTAGGACTAGGGAAGGTGGCCGGCCACCCCTTCTCTCTTTCCCCCTTGAGGATTCCTATTAGGAATAGGATTGGGGGGGAGTCCTACTCCCGGTGGGAGTAGGACTCCTCCTGCGCCCCTCTCCCTTGGCCGGCCGAACCCCTCCCCCTTGCTCCTTTATATACGGAGGCAGGGGGCACCTCTTGACACACAATTGATCATTGTTGATCGTACCTTAGCCGTGTGCGGTGCCCCCTGCCACCAAATTCCACCTCGATCATACCGTTGTGGTGCTTAGGCGAAGCCCTGCGTCGGTAGTACATCAAGATCGTCACCACGCCGTCGTGCTGACGGAACTCTTCCTCGACGCTTTGCTGGATCGGAGCCCGAGGATCGTCATCGAGCTGAACGTGTGCTAAGAACTCGGAGGTGCCGGAGTAACGGTGCTTGGATCGGTCGGATCGGGAAGACATACGACTACTTACTCTACGTTGTGTGATTGCTTCCGCAGTCGGTCTGCGTTGGTACGTAGACAACACTCTCCCCTCTCGTTGCTATGCATCACCATGATCTTGCGTGTGCGTAGGAATTTTTTTTAATTACTACGTTACCCAACGGTGGCATCCGAGCCTAGGTTTTTATGGTTTGATGTTATTTGCACGAGTAGAACACAAGTGAGTTGTGGGTGATACAAGTCATACTGCCTACCAGCATGTCATACTTTGGTTTGGCGGTATTGTTGGACGAGACGATCCGGACCAACCTTACGCGTACACTTATGCGAGACCGGTTCCCTCGACGTGCTTTGCACATAGATGGCTTGCGGAAGACTGTCTCTCCAACTTTAGTTGAACCAAGTATGGCTACGCCCGGTCCTTGAGAAGGTTAAAACGGAGTCTATTTGACGAACTATCGTTGTGGTTTTGATGCGTAGGTGAGATAAGTTCTTACTTAAGCCCGTAGCAGCCACGTAAAACTTGCAACAACAAAGTAGAGGACGTCTAACTTGTTTTTGCAGGGCATGTTGTGATGCGATATGGTCAAGGCATGATGCTGATTTTATTGTATGAGATGGTCATGTTTTGTAACCAAGTTATCGGCAACTGGCAGGAGCCATATGGTTGTCGCTTTATTGTATGCAACGCAATCGCGATGTAATGCTTTACTTTATTACTAAGCGGTAGTGATAGTCATGGAAGCATAAGATTGGCGAGACGACAACGATGCTACGATGGAGATCAAGGTGTCGCGCCGGTGACGATGGTGATCATGACGGTGCTTCGGAGATGGAGATCACAAAGCACAAGATGATGATGGCCATATCATATCACTTATATTGATTGCATGTGATGTTTATCTTTTTATGCATCTTATCTTGCTTTGATTGACGGTAGCATTATAAGATGATCTCTCACTAAATTATCAAGAAGTGTTCTCCCTGAGTGTGCACCGTTGCAAAAGTTCTTCGTGCTGAGACACCACGTGATGATCGGGTGTGATAGGCTCTACGTTCAAATACAACGGGTGCAAAACAGTTGCACACGCGGAATACTCTGGTTATACTTGACGAGCCAAGCATATACAGATATGGCCTCGGAACACGGAGACCGAAAGGTCGAGCGTGAATCATATAGTAGATATGATCAACATAATGATGTTCACCATTGAAAACTACTCCATCTCACGTGATGATCGGTTATGGTTTAGTTGATTTGGATCACGTGATCACTTAGAGGATTAGAGGGATGTCTATCTAAGTGGGAGTTCTTAAGTAATTTGATTAACTGAACTTAAAACTTATCATGAACTTAGTACCTGATAGTATCTTGCTTGTTTATGTTGATCGTTGATAGATGGCTCGTGCTGTTGTTCCGTTGAATTTTAATGTGTTCCTTGAGAAAGCAAAGTTGAAAGATGATGGTAGCAATTACACGGACTGGGTCCGTAACTTGAGGATTATCCTCATTGCTGCACAGAAGAATTATGTCCTGTAAGCACCGCTGAGTGCCAGGCCTGCTGCTAGAGCAACACCAGAAGTTATGAACGTCTGGCAGAGCAAAGCTGATGACTACTCAATAGTTCAGTGTGCCATGCTTTACGGCTTAGAACCGGGACTTCAACGACGTTTTGAACGTCATGGAGCATATGAGATGTTCCAGGAGTTGAAGTTAATATTTCAAGCAAATGCCCGGATTGAGAGATATGAAGTCTCCAATAAGTTCTATAGCTGCAAAATGGAGGAGAACAGTTCTGTCAGTGAGCATATACTCAAAATGTCTGGGTATAATAATCACTTGATCCAATTGGGAGTTACACTTCCGATGATTGCGTCATTGACAGAATTCTCCAATCATTGCCACCAAGCTACAAGAGCTTTGTGATGAACTATAATATGCAAGGGATGAACAAGACTATTCCCGAGCTCTTCGCAATGCTGAAAGCTGCGGAGGTAGAAATCAAGAAGGAGCATCAAGTGTTGATGGTTAACAAAACCACTAGTTTCAAGAAAAAGGGCAAAGGGAAGAAGAAGGAAAACTTCAAGAAGAACGGCAAGCAAGTTGCTGCTCAAGAGAAGAAACCCAAGTCTGGACCTAAGCCTGAAACTGAGTGCTTCTACTGCAAGCAGACTGGTCACTGGAAGTGGAACTGCCCCAAGTATTTGGCGGATAAGAAGGATGGCAAGGTGAACAAAGGTATATGTGATATACATGTTATTGATGTGTACCTTACTAATGCTCGCAGTAGCACCTGGGTATTTGATACTGGTTCCGTTGCTAATATTTGCAACTCGAAACAGGGACTACAGAATAAGCGGACACTAGCAAAGGACGAGGTGACGATGCGCGTGGGAAACGGTTCCAAAGTCGATGTGATCGCGGTCGGCACGCTACCTCTACATCTACCTTCGGGATTAATATTAGACCTAAATAATTGTTATTTGGTGCCAGCGTTGAGCATGAACATTATATCTGGATCTTGTTTGATGCGAGACGGTTATTCATTTAAATCAGAGAATAATGGTTGTTCTATTTATATGAGTAATATCTTTTATGGTCATGCACCTTTGAAAAGTGGTCTATTTTTTATGAATCTCGATAGTAGTGATACACATATTCATAATGTTGAAGCCAAAAGATGCAGAGTTGATAATGATAGTGCAACTTATTTGTGGCACTGCCGTTTAGGTCATATCAGCGTAAAGCGCATGAAGAAACTCCATACTGATGGGCTTTTGGAACCACTTGATTATGAATCACTTGGTACTTGCGAACCGTGCCTCATGGCCAAGATGACTAAAACACCGTTCTCCGGTACTATGGAGAGAGCAACAGATTTGTTGGAAATCATACATACCGATGTATGTGGTCCGATGAATATTGAGGCTCATGGCGGATATCGTTATTTTCTCACTTTCACAGATGATTTAAGTAGATATGGGTATATCTACTTAATGAAACACAAATCTGAAACGTTTGAAAAGTTCAAAGAATTTCAGAGTGAAGTTGAAAATCATCGTAACAAGAAAATAAGGTTTCTACGATCTGATCGTGGAGGAGAATATTTGAGTTACGAGTTTGGTGTACATTTGAAAAAATGTGGAATAGTTTCGCAACTCACGCCACCCGGAACACCACAGCGTAATGGTGTGTCCGAACGTCGTAATCGTACTTTACTAGATATGGTGCGATCTATGATGTCTCTTACTGATTTACCGCTATCGTTTTGGGGTTATGCTTTAGAGACGGCCGCATTCACGTTAAATAGGGCACCATCAAAATCCGTTGAGACGACGCCTTATGAACTGTGGTTTGGCAAGAAACCAAAGTTGTCGTTTCTCAAAGTTTGGGGCTGCGATGCTTATGTGAAAAAGCTTCAACCTGATAAGCTCGAACCCAAATCGGAGAAATGTGTCTTCATAGGATATCCAAAGGAAACTATTGGATACACCTTCTATCACAGATCCGAAGGCAAGACTTTTGTTGCTAAATTCGGAAACTTTCTTGAGAAGGAGTTTCTCTCGAAAGAAGTGAGTGGGAGGAAAGTAGAACTTGATGAGGTAACTGTACCTGCTCCTTTATTGGGAAATAGTACATCACAGAAAATTGTTTCTGCGAGACCTACACCAATAAGAGAGGAAGCTAATGATGATGATCATGAAACTTTAGATCAAGATACTACTGAACCTCGTAGGTCAACCAGAGTAAGATCCGCACCAGAGTGGTACGGTAATCCTGTTCTTGAGGTCATGCTATTAGATCATGATGAACCTACGAACTATGAAGAAGCGATGGTGAGCCCAGATTCCGCAAAGTGGCTTGAAGCCATGAAATCTGAGATGGGATCCATGTATGAGAACAAAGTATGGACTTTGGTTGACTTGCCCGATGATCGGCAAGCAATTGAGAATAAATGGATCTTTAAGAAGAAGACTGACGCTGATGGTAATGTTACTGTCTACAAAGCTTGACTTGTCGCAAAAGGTTTTCGACAAGTTCAAGGAGTTGACTACGATGAGACTTTCTCACCCGTAGGGATGCTTAAGTCTGTCAGAATCATGTTAGCAATTGCCGCATTTTATGATTATGAAATTTGGCAAATGGATGTCAAAACTGCATTCCTGAATGGATTTCTGGAAGAAGAGTTGTATATGATGCAACCGGAAGGTTTTGTCGATCCAAAGGGAGCTGACAAAGTGTGCAAACTCCAGCGATCCATTTATGGACTGGTGCAAGCATCTCGGAGTTGGAATAAACGCTTTGATAGTGTGATCAAAGCATTTGGTTTCATACAGACTTTTGGAGAAGCCTGTATTTACAAGAAAGTGAGTGGGAGCACTGTAGCATTTCTGATATTATATGTGGATGACATATTGCTGATTGGAAATGATATAGAATTTCTGGATAGCATAAAGGGATACTTGAATAAAAGTTTTTCAATGAAAGACCTCGGTGAAGCTGCTTACATATTAGGCATAAAAATCTATAGAGATAGATCAAGACGCTTAATTGGACTTTCACAAAGCACATACCTTGACAAGATTTTGAAGAAGTTCAAAATGGATCAAGCAAAGAAAGGGTTCTTGCCTGTGTTACAAGGTGTAAAGTTGAGTCAGACTCAATGCCCGACCACTGCAGAAGATAGAGAGAAAATGAAAGATGTTCCCTATGCTTCAGCCATAGGCTCTATCATGTATGCAATGCTGTGTACCAGACCTGATGTGTGCCTTGCTATAAGTATAGCAGGGAGGTACCGAAGTAATCCAGGAGTGGATCACTGGAAAGCGGTCAAGAACATCCTGAAATACCTGAAAAGGACTAAGGATATGTTTCTCGTATATGGAGGTGACAAAGAGCTCACCGTAAGAGGTTACGTTGATGCAAGCTTTGACACTGATCCGAACGATTCTAAATCGCAAACCGGATACGTATTTACTTTAAACGGTGGAGCTGTCAGCTGGTGCAGTTCTAAACAAAGCGTCGTAGCGGGATCTACATGTGAAGCGGAGTACATAGCTGCTTCGGAAGCAGCGAACGAAGGAGTCTGGATGAAGGAGTTCATATCCGATCTAGGTGTCATACCTAGTGCATCGGGTCCAATGAAAATCTTTTGTGACAATACTGGTGCAATTGCTTTGGCAAAGGAATCCAGATTTCACAAAAGGACCAAACACATCAAGAGACGCTTCAATTCCATCCGGGATTTAGTCCAGGTGGGAGACATAGAGATTTGCAAGATACATACGGATCTGAATGTTGCAGACCCGTTGACTAAGCCTCTTCCACGAGCAAAACATGATCAGCACCAAGGCTCCATGGGTGTTAGAATCATTACTGTATAATCTAGATTATTGACTCTAGTGCAAGTGGGAGACTGAAGGAAATATGCCCTAGAGGCAATAATAAAGTTATTATTTATTTCCTTATATCATGATAAATGTTTATTATTCAAGCTAGAATTGTATTAACCGAAAACATAATACATGTGTGAATACATAGACCAACACAGTGTCACTAGTATGCCTCTACTTGACTAGCTCGTTAATCAAAGATGGTTATGTTTCCTAACCATGAACAAAGAGTTGTTATTTGATTAACGAGGTCACATCATTAGTTGAATGATCTGATTGACATGACCCATTCCATTAGCTTAGCACCCGATCGTTTAGTATGTTGCTATTGCTTTTCTTCATGACTTATACATGTTCCTATGACTATGAGATTATGCAACTCCCGTTTGCCGGAGGAACACTTTGGGTACTACCAAACGTCACAACGTAACTGGGTGATTATAATGGAGTACTACAGGTGGCTCCAAAGGTAGATGTTGGGTTGGCGTATTTCGAGATTAGGATTTGTCACTCCGATTGTCGGAGAGGTATCTCTGGGCCCTCTCGGTAATGCACATCACTTAAGCCTTGCAAGCATTGCAACTAATGAGTTAGTTGCGGAATGATGTATTACGGAACGAGTAAAGAGACTTGCCGGTAACGAGATTGAACTAGGTATTGGATACCGACGATCGAGTCTCGGGCAAGTAACATACCGATGACAAAGGGAACAACGTATGTTGTTATGCGGTCTGACCGATAAAGATCTTCGTAGAATATGTAGGAGCCAATATGGGCATCTAGGTCCCGCTATTGGTTATTGACCGGAGATGTGTCTCGGTCATGTCTACATTGTTCTCGAACCGTAGGGTCCGCACGCTTAACGTTACGATGACAGTTATTATGAGTTTATGCATTTTGATGTACCGACGGTTGTTCGGAGTCCCGGATGTGATCACGGACATGACGAGGAGTCTCGAAATGGTCGAGACGTAAAGATTGATATATTGGAAGCCTATGTTTGGACATCGGAAGTGTTCCGGGTGAAATCGGGATTTTACCGAAATACCGGGAGGGTTACCGGAACCCCCCGAGAGGCAAATGGGCCTATTGGGCCTTAGTGGAAAAGTGAAAGGGGCTGCCATAGAGGGCTGCGCACCTCCCCCCCTTCCTTAGTCCTATTAGGACTAGGGAAGGTGGCCGGCCACCCCTTCTCTCTTTCCCCCTTGAGGATTCCTATTAGGAATAGGATTGGGGGGGGGGAGTCCTACTCCCGGTGGGAGTAGGACTCCTCCTGCGCCCCTCTCCCTTGGCTGGCCGAACCCCTCCCCCTTGCTCCTTTATATACGGGGGCAGGGGCACCTCTTGACACACAATTGATCATTGTTGATCGTCCCTTAGCCGTGTGCGGTGCCCCCTGCCACCAAATTCCACCTCGATCATACCGTTGTGGTGCTTAGGCGAAGCCCTGCGTCGGTAGTACATCAAGATCGTCACCACGCCGTCGTGATGACGGAACTCTTCCTCGACGCTTTGCTGGATCGGAGCCCGAGGATCGTCATCGAGCTGAACGTGTGCTAAGAACTCGGAGGTGCCGGAGTAACGGTGCTTGGATCAGTCGGATCGGGAAGACGTACGACTACTTCCTCTACGTTGTGTGATCGCTTCCGCAGTCGGTCTGCGTTGGTACGTAGACAACACTCTCCCCTCTCGTTGCTATGCATCACCATGATCTTGCGTGTGCGTAGGAATTTTTTTGAAATTACTACGTTACCCAACACCCACACCATGTGTTTTGCCGGCTGCGCTGTGTGGGCGAACTAGTTTCTGCCCACACAGTCACCACCTAGCCCACGCGCGTGTGGGCGAAGTGCTTTTCACCCATATGACATTTGTAAGTTGTTAGATGACAATTACAGTTGCGCGTACGTGCAAACCAGTATAAACACACATGACAACTGTGATTAATCATACATGGCAACTATGGTTGGACCATACGTGCATGACAACTAAGTAAACAAACATGGCAACTAGGTAAACAAATATGGCAACTATTGTTTAACCATATGTGACAAGTAATTAATCGCACACGGAAACTATGGTTTGATTAGACGCGGCAACTACTATAAATTAGATATGACCACTATAGTTAACCAAAATAGAGAGAGTTGACATGCTTTTACAACTGCATTTATCATCTCGGATAACTAAATTTGTCATCCCGGATGGCAACTGAATCCTCATCCCGCGGGTACCTAACGTAGCTGCGTCAGGACGTGTGGACATATTTGCTTCGTGCCACACACGCGGATGACCGTGAGTAATACTTGTTGGGCGTGTGGCACGAAGTAGCTGCGCCCACACGTGTGAACAATTCTAATGTTTACCTCCACACAACCCATGTGTGCTCCCTCTTGCTAACGCTCCAAATAATATGTGTGAACGGATACCTAGTATGTCACATGTATGGACATTATCAGGACCCAAAATGTCATACTACTATCTCGATCCATCCTCCGGGGAAGCTGGAGGACAGACGGCCAAGGAGAGAAGAGCAATCCGCTACTAAAAAAAGCTAGATCAGGAGTTCAGGTGGATGGCGGATCGGCGGCCCATGCGCCGCTCCCGTGCAGTAGGCCCGCTGCCCACGAGGGCTCCGATAAACCGGGCCCATCAATGAGTGAGCGAGATTACAGTTGTATGGATACGATTGCTACGGTGTCCTTTTGTCCCTGAATACTGTAGCGTTCATGTGCACGAGTGACGGGCGCCCATGCCTTGCCTGCCTACAGTATCATCCATGCGTACTGCATGTGCGTGCAAATATGTTCGACCTGGTTCCAGTCCTTTTTCTTTTTTGAGAATCAGTCCTCCGGTTGAAACGTGAAATTCGGGGTCGAACACACAGGGGTTCTTGTTTCCGAGACCAGTTTAAGCACGGGATTTTTACCTGGACGCCTTTCCTCTTTGTGCAAAGCAAATGACATATGAATGGATTGAAAGAAGAGAATAAGAAGAATATGTGCTCTGTACTAAATCTCGTGCATCCGGGTGCAGCGCATACGTGTGTTAGACAACTGGTTTTTTTTTTTGATGTAGTGTTAGACAACTGGTTTACAAAAGTTGCGGCGCACTTGGCACTCGGGCCTGCCTGCCGGCGTGATTCGGCCCGATCGATCCACGTCCACCTGATCGACATGGTTTCGTCACTTCGGGCAACAGTAGGTGCGCCGGTCCCCGGAACGGATCAATCCGGACCTGATCGATCGAGGAGGGTGCGATGAATTATTGGTGCTTCTGGCGGGCATCCACCCATGTGGCCTTCTCCAGAGGTCGCGGATGGGCGTGACGGTCAGGTGCGTTTACTTTTTATTTTATTTTTAGAGAAGTTGTTTTTCTTTTTTGAGAGAGAGAAATGCGCGTTCTCCTATATGGCGCTGTCTGCGCCAAATTGACGGAGAAACCCACCACGAGGCGCTCGACTGGGCTAGCCCAGTCGCTCGTTGCAGTCCATCGACACCGAGCTGCTTTTAGCGAACGACTCAGAAATCTGCAGCTATACGGGAAGTACTCTATCACCGTCTTTTCGGCCAGTTTTGTGAGAAACAATTTTAATATTTTTGAACAGTTTCTGCAATATGATTTTTTTTTGGAAAACAGAAATAATTATTGAAAATACGGAACAATTTAGAAATTCCAAATATTTTTAAAATACGATTATTTTTTCAAAGTCCTAAATGTTTTTGAAACGCAACCATCATTTCAGAGTGTGAATATTTTTTGAATTTTCCAAACATTTTTTTCAAAAAATACCTAAATTTGAGATAAATGGAAATAAGTAAAAAATGCAGTTATTTGTAAAATGTAAGAACATATTCTGGAAAAGAAAGCTAAACTTGAAAAAAAAACGTTTAAAAAAACCCTAAGAAAACAAGGTCGGGACTGTCTGGAAGGTTCCCAAAACCAAGAATCTGGCGGCCCAGTTAATGTTGTGCGCTCCCTTCCTCATTCAGTGGTAATTTGCCACAAAAAGATGCAAATAGGAATGAGCAATGCTACACCTACGAAAATATTTTTACGTATCTTACGAATAAAATGAGTTGGCAGCCTTCAATTGGATATTAGTGGAGGCTGGGGCCCACCCTGAAAATCAGGGGGAGGGCGTTTGGTTAGGGAAAAGAAGGATTACGTAGGATACGTAACAGCATTACGTAAGTCTAGCATTTTTGAATAGGAATTGTCCTACTTGAGGTCAATCGAGGCAACCACACACGTTGGCATGAGAGGGACCCAATGCCTATTCAGTGTCGTAAGCGCCCGTTATAGGCCATCCTGCAAATGGGCGCACACCTCCACCCTTCCTTCAATACTAATGGTCTAACACTCTGACTATATAAGGTTGCAGCGGAGAGAGCTGTTCCCGGTTTTGGGAAGCTTTCAGGAACTTCCCAACCGGTTTTGGGAAGCTTTTGGAAGTCCTTTTTTTCACTTAGGTTTTCTCAAAATCCGTGAACTTTTTTGGATCTGTGAGTTTTTTCAGAATCAATGAAAATTTTCAAATCTGGAACTTCTTTTTTAAAAATCACCGCGAACATTATTTTTAGTTCATGAACTTTTTTGGATTTGCGGACTTTTTTCAGTCTAGTGAACTTCTTTTTTCAAAATCACCGTGAAAATTTTCATCAATTTCAAAAACAACAAAATAATAAACATAAAAAAATAAAACCAAAATCAGAATAGAGAACTGGCCTAACAAATAAATAGAAAACCAACAGAGAGAAACCAAAATAACGACTAGCTGAATAAATGGACTCGCCCATAGAAAATTCACGTGGCCCTCATGTACTATTTACACACAGTAAGCGGCACTTAAGCTCAAATGATATATATCGCTAGTGATACATATCGTAGGACCGATCACTAATCTAGAACGTTCTGTCCGGTTCTAGGAACCCTTTGTTTTGGGGTTTCTCATTATTCTTTGAATTTTAACCGATTTTATCCGAGTTTTTCGTATCCTTTTCTTTTCTATATATTCTTATTTTTCATTTTCATTTTTTTCAAATTCTAACTTTTAATTTCACAATTTTTTAAAGTCTTGAACCTTTTGAATTTTAAAATATTATTCAAATATTTGAACTTTATTTCAATTCAAGGACAATTTTCATATTGATGGACATTTTTTAAATCCATAAACTTGTCTGAATTCATGAGCATTGTTAAAATTTAGGAACATTTGTTGAATTTATTAACCTTTTCAATTCCGTGATTTTTTTCTGCAAATTTGATTTTTTTTTCAGTTCCGTGATTTGTTTTTGAATTCATGAACTTTCTTTAATTTCGAGAACTGTTTTTTAATTCTAGAAAATTTAATCAAATCTGTGAACTTTATTTGAATTCACATATTTTTCAGCAGATCATGAACATTTTTTAAATTGCACATATCTTCTGAATTCTCGAACTTTTTCTAGTTCTGCTGTCCTTTTTTTTAATCCATAGATATTTTTCTAATTCTGCGGTCCTTTGTCTCACAATTTTTCCCCAGTTTTGTGAATTTTTAATTTCAGATATTTTTCATACTCTTTAATATTTGTTGAATTTTTGAATTTCCTCAAATCTGGTCTATAAAAGGGAAAACATTGTGGTAACTAGATGCACAGTCACTAATTATGTGTTTCTTTTTTTCTACTCCCTCCGTTCCTAAATACTTGTCTTTCTAGGCATTTCAAATGACTACTACATACGGATGTATGTAGACATATTTTAGAGTGTAGATTCACTCATTTTGCTCCGTATGTAGTCATTTGTTGAAATGCATAAAAAGATAAGTATTTAGGAACGGAGGAAGTATTTAATTAGTAATAAAGACGAAGATTGCAATTTTTTGTTGAAGCGTGCGTCACTCACATTTACAAATCTGAGAAAAAATGAACTAACACATGGTCGTGCATTCATGCGCTCACTCTTGGTTGGGTCATGTAGGACAACGACACGCGAGGGCGCGAGGATGCAAGCGATAAAGCAAGGAGGCAAGCGATGTGGGTGAGCGACGCAAGGTGTACGGGTTGCAGGGGGCGATATATATCACTCCCCGCGCTTATGGCGCCAAATAGGAAATGGCTTGGTGGTTGATTTGTGCCTTTTTGTTTTGAGATAAAAAAAAAATTGAGAGCTCGCCAAACTTTATTAATTATCAGCAAATGTCATAGGTACACGGTTTGGGTCGTGAGGAATGCCCAACCAAACATGTCTACCTACATCTAGATTACAAGCAAACTTGGCGAGATTATGAGCCTCATAATTATGGTTCCTACGCTCATGGATGAAAAAACAAGAAGTAAAGCTATTACAATGAATTTTGATCTCATGCACTATAGCAGCATTTGTGCCTCCGGTTCCTTTCTCAATATCAGTCACGACTCCCTGGCAATCCGAGGCAATGCATATAGACTGTACCGCAAGATCATCCGCCAAAGATAAGGCTTCACGACACGCATAGGTCTCCAAGACCACGGGGTCATTTATACCTTGGATAATGATAGCCGATGATCCGAGATATAGGCCTGTCTCATCTCTGCACACTGCTGCGACCGCTCCTCCATGGCGTGACCTAGCTACTGCCCCATCCACGTTCACCTTGACGGTGCCAGTCGGGGGAGGCAGCCACCTGTTCACCTGTACAGAGGGAACGCCCGGGGTTCTTCTTCCTTCATCTTTAGTTTGCACTTGCCCTAGTTCCGCAATAAAGTTATTTATGAAAGAAACAGTATGTTGCGGACTCTGAAATATGGCCTCGTAGACTGCCTTGCGCCTAGCATACCAAATTGACCATAGCGTCACGGCCATCTTAACGAATACCGCATGATCCATAGAATCATAGATCTCAAATAGCCAGAGCCTCGCATTGGGCTCCAAATTATTCGTCATGCGTGCAACCATATCAGCATCTGATAGTGCCCATACACATCTGGACATGGTGCAGGAGACAAGAGCGTGTCTCCACGAGTCAGCGCACCCGCACAAGGGGCAAGTGTCTTGTACCGCCATGTTACGCTTCTTCAGAGTATCTGTCGTAGGGAGAGAATGATGGGCTAGTCTCCACAGAAATATTCTGATTTTTGAAGGGATTTTTATTTTCCATAAAACAACCCAAGATTTCTCATCTTGTTGATTCGATGATCCACCCCTTCCCTCTAGCCATTCCTCTCTCTGCAGCTTGATTTTCAAAATAAATTTATAAGCCGAGCTGACCGAGAACTTGCCCTTTTTGTCTGGATACCAGGCCCAAAAATCGTCAACATTGCGTGTGCATATGGGAATTTTCATAATCGCATTAGTATCCATTGGTATGAAGGTCGATCTTACCAAAGCCTCGTTCCACGACGCTGTAGCAGGAGACAGGAGCTCCGCCACCAGCCTTGGTGGATTCGGCACTAGTGATGTTATAGGTCTTGGTACTGTTTCCTTGGGGATCCAATTATCAGCCCATATGTCGGTACTCTGACCATTGCCAATACGACGTATAATTCCCTGTTTCAGAAGGTCACACCCTTCCTTAATGGACCGCCAAACTTGAGAAGGCCTTGAACCAATTTCCGCCTCAAGCATCGGGCAATCAGGGAAATAAGCAGACTTGAGTATTCTCGCACTCAAAGTATGAGGTTCCCGAAGGATTCTCCATGCCTGTCGTGCCAAAAGAGCCAAGTTAAATAATTCCATATCTCTGAAACCAAGACCTCCCAGATGCTTCGGTCTTATCATAACATCCCATGAAACCCAAGCTGGTTTACGTTCTCCCTGTTTGCAACCCCACCAGAACTTGCGAATTATTGATTTGATGTGATCACATAGCCCTCTAGGGAGTTTAAAACAGGACATAGAATAAACAGGGATCGCCTGTGCAACTGATTTAATGAGAACATCTTTGCCACCAGCAGAGAGGCATTTGCTCATCCATCCTTTCACTTTGTCCCAAACTCTATCACTAAGGTATTTGAAAGTACCTTTTTTGGAGTGTCCAACGTCTGTTGGCATCCCAAGATATCTATCACTCAATGACTCGTTTGGTACATGCAAGTAGCCCTTTACCGCAGTGCGCACTATGTCCGGGCAGCCCTTGCTAAAGAAAATTGATGACTTCTCCTTATTGATGCGTTGGCCCGAAGCCAAGCAATATGTATTCAATAGGTTTGACACCTTTTCTGCTCCACTTACACTTGCCCTGAAAAACAGCAGGCTATCATCCGCGAATAAAAGGTGGTTCACTGCCGGGGCCGACGGTGCTACCTTAATACCGCTGAGCTGGGATGACTGGTTCTGGGATTTTAAAAGGCACGAAAGGCCCTCCGCTGCTAACAAGAACAAGTATGGAGAGATCGGATCTCCCTGTCGAATACCTCTTGTAGGTCTAAACTCCTCTGATTTGATTCCATTGAACATAACAGAAAAAGAAACTGAGCTCACCATATTCATGACCACTGATATCCATGGTGCAGCAAAACCCAGCTTCTCCATAACTGACCTTAAGTAACTCCACTCCACTCGATCATACGCCTTCATCATGTCAAGTTTCAAGGCACAAAAGGTGTTGCTCTTCGCTCTATTTCTCTTCATAAAATGCAAACACTCATACGCTGATATAATATTGTCAGTGATAAGCCTTCCGGGAACAAAGGCCGATTGCTCCTCAGAAATAATATCAGGAAGAATTTGCTTCAAGCGGTTCGCCACAACTTTGGAGGCGATCTTGTAAAAAACGTTACATAAACTGATAGGGCGAAACTGAGAAAGTAGCGTGGGATTCGATACCTTTGGGATGAGCACTAACAGTGTGTCATTTAGGCAAGCTGGACTCTCGTCACCTCTGACAATACTTAGCACAGACTTGGTGACGGCCTCACCACAAATATCCCAATGCCTTTGGAAAAAATGAGCAGGGAATCCGTCAGGACCCGGAGCTTTCATCGGGAACATCTGGAAGAGCGCCGTCTTCACCTCCTTGGCCTCGTAAGGAGCCATAAGCATATCATTCATCGCCGGAGTTACCTTTACAGGAACATGCTCAAGTACATCAGCCACCCCTTGCACACCCTCGAAGGTATATAGATTCTTGTAAAATTCCAAAGCTAGCTGTTGCATCTCAGACACGTCATCTGTCATTTGTCCGTCTTGCCGTTGCAAAGCTTTAATTAAATTTTTCCGCCATCTCAGCGAAGCTCTCATATGAAAGTAGTGTGTGTTGCGATCGCCCTCAGCAAGCCATGCCACTCGGGATCGTTGTCTCCACATTAGCTCCTCCCTCATGTATAGCTCAATTAGACGATCATTTATCTTAATCTCTACATGAGAGGGTCCCACCCTAGAAACATCTGAACGGAGTCGCTCGAGCTCCTTTTTTAGTTGTCGGATCTCTGTCCTAACACTTCCAAATGAGGACTTGGACCAGTCCCCTAGATTTCTTGCTAGTTCATTCAGTTTTACTCGAACTTCAGCTGTCGACAAATTATGGCTGTTCGGCTCCCATACCAGTTGGATAGTTGGTTTCAATTCTGGATGGGTATCCCACATAACTTCATACCGAAAAACTTTCTGATCCCGTCTCATCTTACTCGACTGATCAAGCTGCAATAAAATGGGAGAGTGGTCGGACGTTGCGGCATTCAGGTGTTGCACTACTGCTGCAGGAAAACGTGCACACCAGTCCACTGAACCAAGAGCCCTGTCCAGCCGGACCCTGGTAAAAGTTCCTCCTGCTACCCTCTTCTCAAAAGTCCATTTAGTCCCTTTGTAGCCCAGATCGAGCAAGCCACAAACATCAACGGCGTCACGGAAGCCCTGTATCTGCGCTTGGCTCCTACTACCAATTCCGTCATGCTCATCATGCTTCAGAACTTCGTTGAAATCTCCCATGCAGACCCATGGTAGATCATGCAACACCGAAAGGTTCATCATCGTCGTCCACGTATGATGCCTTAGATGGGTTTGCGCTTCACCATAGAAACATGAGAGTCTCCATGGATCCCCACCCAGGTCACTTAATTTCACATCAATATGATACTTCGAATAACCTAAAATTTCGACCTTTATTTCATCATTCCAGAACAAAGCAATCCCTCCACTTCTACCGGAGGGGTCAACAGCAAACGAACAATCATAACCTAGAGTACATTTTAGATTTTCAGCTCGATCTCTACTAATCTCTGTTTCCACAATATATAGCACTCTAGGGGCAAAACTTCTGTGCGAGTTCACGCAACTCTTGAACTGTCGGGGCGTTGCCAATCCCGCGACAGTTCCAGCTCAAATGATTCATTGAGCCCGGCGGTCCTCCACCGGGGAGGCCGCCAATCTTGCATCATTGTTTTTCCCTCCAAGAGTTTTCTCCACACTGTTGCTTTGCTTCTCAGCCTGCAGCGTAGTCTTAGTTCTCTTTGGGTCTTGCTTTGGCGGTGGGCTAGGGGGCACAACACCACCGCTAGTCACTCCAGTAACAACAAGCTCTAGCCCCGAACTTGCTACAGCAGGCTGATTACCCTCGACCTGATCAGATGAGCGCTTACGGTTCTGGTCAACCACCTCCATGTCGATATCCTCTGTACCTTGGCCATCAGCATCTACGGACTGTGAGTTCCCTTCAAAGTTTCTGGACTGATTTTTCGCCTTTTGCACGTTATTACGTCTATGTGTCCCCCATGCTGTAGTAGCCGGGGCTCGCAAATTCTTGAAAACAAGAGCAGAAGGAGGATGCACCCCATCCCCATGTTCTTTAAATTCATGGCCCATCATGCCGCATACTTGACACCAGTCCGGCAAACGCTCATATTTCACGGCGAATATCTCCCTCTCTCCGCCACGAATCAAAGATGTGGCTTTTTTCAGCGGATTCCGAACATCAAGACGTACTCGTACCCGGTATAAATTGCCTTCAAAGTCGAACGAGGATGGTTCAGCATCAACATACTCGCCGATCTTCGATGCTAGAGCTTTTATCTTGCCGTGGTACGCCATTGGAAAGTCAAGTATTCTTGCCCAGATTTCAAAAGTGAACAACTCAATGGACGATGGCTTGGTGTATCCATCATACGGCGCAATAATCACCGGGTTTCCCCTAAAGTGCCACGGCCCTCCTTGGGTAACCTTCTCCCAATCGCCCAAGCAGTTGAACTGCATCTGAAACAAGTTTTCCTCAAGTGTTTTGATCTTAACCGGCCTCGCCAGATCCCAAGCTGATCTCATATTGCGAAAGAACCAATATGTGCTAAAACTTTTGTCCATATGAACACGAGATAGGATCATCCAACGCAGGTCCTCTTCCGCTGGGGCATCATCCTCATTGAAAACCACATCATCAAGGTCATCGTCCTTCAGAGCTAACTCTTTCATGAGTGCCTCTAGCTTATCCTTCCCCTTTGAGCCTGATGCAGATGGATCACCCTGACGCGTCATGATCGACGCCGAAGAAGAACAGACTGTAGATCGATCTCGCAGACCTCCCAGCCCCGAGAGATAACAGAAAAACCTAGCCCCTACCCCAAACGGATCCGCCCCAAGGCCGGGAAGCAGTCAAAAACTGCCCCGGAGTCAGCCCGAGAAGCAAGGACACGAATCAGGGGAGGAGTAGGACGAGCGATCTCAACGTCGCCATTGGCGGCGAGAGGAAAAAAACCCTAATGTGAGGGAATTGGGTTTGTCTGCCCAACGAAAAGCAAGGCCTGAACCGATAGAGAATTCTCTGCAGGGCCATTTTTATTCAACGCGTAGGTCGCTGCGCCTGTCTATGGGCCGGCCCAAGTAGGCATGTTCGGTGACTCCCTGTTCCGGTTTTGTGAAGGTTCTAGTTCTTTCTTTTCTCTCCTCTCTCTTTTATTTTCGTTTTTTAGATTTTTTTCACTTTTATTTTCTTTCATCATATTAATTTTATTTTTTCCAATTTTCATATTTCATCGAAATTGAAATAATTGCACCCATGTTTCAAATTCTTGAAGATCTCTAGATATATGCAAACATTTTTTTTCAAATTCGTGAATATTTTCTGAAATCAGGTAAATTTTTAAAATTCAGAAACTATTTTTGAAGGTCGGAGAATTTTTTAAATTAGTGATTTTTTTAAAATTCATGACCTTTTTTGTTAATTTGAGAATACTTTTTGAATTTTAGAATATTTTTTATTTGTACGTTGGAATGTCGTCATGCCGCAATGTGACCTTGTATTTTTGTAGAAAACCCCCTTCTCTTTTCTAGAATAAACCTGTGCCCCGAGATGAGTCTTACCTTTCTGCCTCACACCATGGCGATTTTGTGAGTTAACAAACATTCAATTAATGATTTTACACCTATTCAGCAATGATATCAAATAGATATGATCATGACATGAACTAACGACACTAGTGCAGAACCCATTATAGAATTTTAGAGCTAGCAGCGTTTGGCAAAACTGGAACACCGTCGGTAACTTGGCCAACTACTAGCGGTGTTCAGATTATACATGGGCGCTACTCTTGTTATACTACTAAGAACGTCTCGGAATTAAGCACGTCGTTAGAGAGGAAGCTCAAGTAGCCTTCGAAAAATTGAAGAAGATGATGTCTACAAAGCCAGTGTTAGCCGCTCCGAATGAAAAGGAACGTGTTCTGTTCTCGGAGATCTGTGACCAGCACTGCTATCGGACTTCTCATCAGTGGACTCATTGTTCACTTCGGAGATCGAAGAATACAAGTCTTGGATGGCCTGTAATGACAATCAGACGACGCATTAAATCAAATGAAACCAATCATACAAACAAAACAGAATCACCAAAACTGCAGTCAAACCGCAAATTTAGAAGCTTACCTCTGGCGAGAGATGCTCAGAGTCATAAGGTGACACGCTCCCTTTAGCTCGGATATTGTCACGTGCAACGGTAATTCACATCAACCGAGTTCCTGTATCATCCAGGGTGATTGACCTATCGCTCACCCAAGTCGGATCTTGCAACACGTTGTACAAGTACTATTGGGGAACGTAGCATGTAATTTTAAAAAAATCTACGACCACGCAAGATATCTCTAGGAGATGCATAGCAACGAGAGAGGGAGAGTGTGTTCATGTACCCTTGTAGACAGAAAGCGGAAGCGTTAGGTTAACGCGGTTGATGTAGTCGAACATCTTTACGATCCAACCGATAAAGTACCGAACGTACGGCACCTCCGAGTTCAGCACACGTTCAGCTCGATGACGTCCCTCGAACTCTTGATCCAGCAGAGGGTCGAGGGAGAGTTTCGTAAGCACGATGGCATGGTGACGGTGATGGTGATGTGATCCGCGTAGGGCTTCGCCTAAGCACTAGGACGCTATTACCAGAGGAGTAAACTATGGAGGGGGGGCACCGCACACGGCTAAGAGAATAATTGTTATGCTTTGGGGTGCCTCCTGCCCCCGTATATAAAGGAGGAGAGGAGGAGGCCGACCACCAGGGGCGCGCCAAGGAGAGGGGAGTCCTACTAGGACTCCAGTCCTAGTAGGATTCGGCCCCCTTTTTTCCTTCTCATGGAGGGGGAAAGAGGGAAGGGAGAGGGAGGAGGAGAAGAAAAGGGGGGCGCGCCCCCTCCCCTAGTCCAATTCAGACTCCCTATGGGAGGGGGCGCGCCCATCCTCGTGGACTGCCTCCCCTCTCTCCTATGGCCCATGTAGGCCCATTACTTTCCCCGGGGGGTTTCGGTAACCCCTCGGTACTCTGATAAATATCCGAAACGTCCCGAAACCATTCTGGTGTCCAAATACTATCGTCCAATAATCAATCTTTACTTCTCGACTATTTCGAGACTCCTCGTCATGTCTGTGATCTCATCCGGGACTCCGAACAACCTTCGGTCACCAAAACACATAACTCATAATACAAATCGTCATCGAACGTTAAGCGTGCGGACCCTACGGGTTCAAGAACTATGTAGACATGACTGAGACATATCTCTGATCAATGACCAACATCGGAACTTGGATGCTCATATTGGTTCCTACATATTCTACAAAGATCTTTATCGGTCAAACCGCAATAACAACATACGTCATTCCCTTTGTCATCGGTATGTTACTTGCCCGCAATGAAGGAAATGTGCCCTAGAGGCAATAATAAAGTCATTATTTATTTCCTTCTATCATGATAAATGTTTATTATTCATGCTAGAATTGTATTAACCGGAAACATAATACATGTGTGAATACATAGACAAACAGAGTGTCACTAGTATGCCTCTACTTGACTAGCTCGTTAATCGAAGATGGTTATGTTTCCTAACCATGAACAAAAGAGTTGTTATTTGATTAACAGGATCACATCATTAGAAGAATGATGTGATTGACTTGACCCATTCCGTTAGCTTAGCACTCGATCGTTTAGTATGTCGCTATTGCTTTCTTCATGACTTATACATGTTCCTATGACTATGAGATTATGCAACTTCCGTTTGCTGGAGGAACACTTTGTGTGCTACCAAACGTCACAACGTAACTGGGTGATTATAAAGGAGCTCTACAGGTGTCTCCAAAGGTACATGTTGGGTTGGCGTATTTCGAGATTAGGATTTGTCACTCCGATTGTCGGAGAGGTATCTCTGGGCCCTCTCGGTAATGCACATCACATAAGCCTTGCAAGCATTGCAACTAATGAGTTAGTTGCGAGATGATGTATTACGAAACGAGTAAAGAGACTTGCCGGTAACGAGATTGAACTAGGTATTGAGATACCGACGATCGAATCTCGGGCAAGTAACATACCGATGACAAAGGGAACAACGTATGTTGTTATGCGGTCTGACCGATAAAGATCTTCGTAGAATATGTGGGAGCCAATATGAGCATCCAGGTTCCGCTATTGGTTATTGACCGGAGACGTGTCTCAGTCATGTCTACATTGTTCTCGAACCCGTAGGGTCCGCACGCTTAAGGTTTCGATGACAGTTATATTATGAGTTTATGAGTTTTGATGTACCGAAGGAGTTTGGAGTCCCGGATGAGATCGGGGACATGACGAGAAGTCTTGAAATGGTCGAGACGTAAAGATTGATATATTGGACGACTATATTCGGACATCGGAAAGGTTCCGAGTGATTCGGGTATTTTCGGAGGTACCGAGGAGTTACGGGAATACGAGGAAGAAGCAATGGGCCTTAATGGGCCTTAGTGGGAAGGACCAGGAGGTGGCGCGCGCCCCTCCCAAGCCCAGTCCGAATTGGACAAGGGATTTGGGGCGCGGCCCCTCTCTCCCTTCCTTCCCCTCTTCCCCCCCTATCCCCCCTTCTCCTAGTTGGACTAGGAAAGGAGGAAACCTACTCCAACTAGGAGTAGGAATCCTACTCCCTGGCGCGCCCCTCCTAGGGCCGGCCTCCTCCCCCTTGCTCCTTTATATACGGGGGCAGGGGGCACCCCATAGACACACAAGTTGATCCACGTGATTGTTTTCTTAGCCGTGTGCGGTGCCCCCTTCCACCATAATCCTTGTTAATATTGTAGCGGTGCTTAGGAGAAGCCCTGCGACGGTAGAACATCAAGATCGTCACCACGCCGTCGTGCTGACGGAACTCTTCCCCGACACTTTGCTGGATCGGAGTCCGGGGATCGTCATCGAGCTGAACGTGTGCTAAAACCCGGAGGTTCCATAGTTTCGGTGCTTGATCGGTCGGGCCGTGAAGACGTACGACTACATCAACCGCGTTGTGCTAACGCTTCCGCTGTCGGTCTACAAGGGTACGTAGATCACACTCTCCCCTCTTGTGGCTATGCACCACCATGATCTTGCGTGTGCGTAGGAATTTTTTTGAAATTACTACGTTCCCCAACAGTGGCATCCGAGCCTAGGTTTTATGTCTTGATGTTATATGCACGAGTAGAACACAAGTGAGTTGTGGGCGATATAAGTCATACTGCTTACCAGAATGTCATACTTTGGTTCGGTGGTATTGTTGGATGAAGCGGCCCGGACCGACATTACGCGTATGCTTACGCGAGACTGGTTCTACCGACGTGCTTTGCACACAGGTGGCTGGCGGGTGTCAGTTTCTCCAACTTTAGTTGAATCGAGTGTGGCTACGCTCGGTCCTTGCGAAGGTTAAAACAGCACCAACTTGACAAACTATCGTTGTGGTTTTGATGCGTAGGTAAGATTGTTTCTTGCTAAGCCCGTAGCAGCCACGTAAAACTTGCAACAACAAAGTAGAGGACGTCTAACTTGTTTTTGCAGGGCATGTTGTGATGTGATATGGTCAAGACGTGATAAGATATAAGTTTTTGTATGAGATGATCATGTTTTGTTGAAGTTATCGGCAACTGGCAAAATCCTTATGGTTGTCTCTTTATTGCATAAGATGCAAGTGCCCAATAATTGCTTTACTTTATCGCTATGCAATAGCAATAGTTGCAAGAGAAATTGTTGGCGAGACGACCACGTGACGACACATTGATATAGATCAAGATGATGGAGATCATGGTGTCATGCCGGTGACGATAGAGATCATGACAGTACTTTGGAGATGGAGATCAAAGGCGCAAGATGATGATGGCCATATCATGTCACATATTTTGATTGCATATGATATTTTTCTTTTATACATCTTATTTTGCTTAGTTTGATGGTAGCATTTTAAGATGGTCTCTCACTAATTATCAAGAAGTGTTCTCCCTGAGTATGCACCGTTGAGAAAGTTCTTCGTGCTGAGACACCACGTGATGATCGGGTGTGATAGGCTCTATGTTCAAATACAATGCGTGCAAAACAGTTGCACACACGGAATACTCAGGCTATACTTGACGAGCCAAGCATATACAGATATGGCCTCGGAACACGGAGACCGAAAGGTCGAGCGTGAATCATATAGTAGATATGATCAACATAGTGATGTTCACCAATGAAACTACTCCATCTCACGTGATGATCGGACATGGTTTAGTTGATTTGGATCACGTAATCACTTAGAGGGTTAGAGGGATGTCTATCTAAGTGGGAGTTCTTAAGTAATATGATTAAAATTGAACTTAAATTTATCATGAACTTAGTCCTGATAGTATTTTGCAAATTATGTTGTAGATCAATAGCTGGCGTTTTTGCTTTCATATGTTTATTTTGATATGTTCCTAGAGAAAATTGTGTTGAAAGATGTTAGTAGCAATGATGCGGATTAGATCCGTGATCTGAGGTTTATCCTCATTGCTGCACAGAAGAATTATGTCCTTGATGCACCGCTAGGTGACAAACCTATTGCAGGAGCAGATGCAGACGTTATGAACGTTTGGCTAGCTCAATATGATGACTACTTGATAGTTTAGTGCACCATGCTTAACGGCTTAGAATCGGGACTTCAAAGACGTTTTGAACGTCATGGACCATATGAGATGTTCGAGGAGTTGAAGTTAATATTTCAAGCAAATACCCGAGTTGAGAGATATGAAGTCTCCAACAAGTTCTATAGCTAAAAGATGGAGGAGAATCACTCAACTAGTGAGCATGTGCTTAGATTGTCTGGGTACTACAATCGCTTGAATCAAGTGGGAGTTAATCTTCCAGATAAGATAGTGATTGACAGAATTCTCTAGTCACCATCACCAAGTTAGTAGAACTTCGTGATGAACTATAGTATGCAAGGGATGACGAAAACGATTCCCAAGCTCTTCATGATGAAATCGATGAAGGTAGAAATCAAGAAAGAGCATCAAGTGTTGATGGTTGACAAGATCACTAGTTTGAAGAAAAGGGCAAAGGAAAAAAAGGGGAACTTCAAGAAGAACAGCAAGCAAGTTGCTGCTCAATTGAAGAAGCCCAAGTCTGGTCCTAAGCCTGAGACTAAGTGCTTCTACTACAAAGGGACTTGTCACTGGAAGCGGAACTACCCCAAGTGATTGGCGGATAAGAAGGATGGCAAAGTGAACATAAGTATATTTGATATACATATTATTGATGTGTACTTTACTAGTGTTTATAGCAACCCCTCAGTATTTGATACTAATTCAGTTGCTAAGATTAGTAACTCGAAACGGGAGTTGCAGAATAAACAGAGACTAGTTAAGGGTGAAGTGACGATGTGTATTGGAAGTGGTTCCAAGATTGATATGATCATCATCGCACACTCCCTATACTTTCAGGATTAATGTTGAACCTAAATAAGTGTTATTTGGTGTTTGCGTTGAGCATAAATATGATTTGATCATGTTTATTGTAATACGGTTATTCATTTAAGAGAATAAATTGTTGTTCTGTTTACATGAATAAAACCTCATATGGTTACACACCCAATGAAAATAGTTCATTGGATCTCGATTGTAGTGATACACATAATCATAATATTGAAACCAAATAAATCAAATACACAAAGTTAACGATAGTGCTCCGTACGTGCAAGGGCCATACAGTGGACCATAAGAGCATCTATAGCCGGACTTGGCAAATCTGGCCCCTCAAATGCCCGCGGACACGCTCAGGCGCGTCCGTGGACACTGGCGGACACTTCTCAAACCGCGTCGTCCACATCCTTGTCTCTCATATCCCAATACCTATATCCATACTAAATCATGCAATGTCGATCAAACTACATAGGTCAGCTGACCGGGCATAGAATCAGACATAGGATAGCACAATAGTTCACCAAAAGATCACGACGGATGTTCAAAGGTCCAGCAAAGTTCACATAAAAGATGGAAAACTTTATACTACATCTAAAACATGAAATGAAATTGAACTTCACCACTTCCGGGGTCGTCCTTTCCGCTTCTGGTCGCCGGCGTAGCTATAGCCGTCGGCACCTGGTGGAAGATCGTTCGATTCATCGGACAAAGAGCCGTGGTCGTCGGACGAGGAGGAGACGATCACGAGGCACTCAAGGCGCTAGACGGCCCGGTCCTATTGGCACATAAGCTTGGCCAGCCAAGCCGCCATCGTCGCCTTCTCCTTCGCCTCCTGCTCGGACTGCTCGATGGCAAGCCGAAGAGCCTCCGTGTTCTTCCGGCGAAGCCACCGAGCGTCTGTCTTCGTCGTCGTAAGCGACCGATGGTAGACCCACGCGAGGAGCTGCTCGTCCTCGTCGGGCTCCATCGGTAAACCACAGCAGCGGCAGACAGAGCTCTCTACCGCGTCCCTCTCCCTTGTCGGCAGCCTCTCGCGGCGGGCGGCGCTCGCCTCTGACTCCGGCATGCGCGTCCGGGCCGGCGGGGCGGGCACAAGCACCAACCGCTGCCAATGATGGGGAGCAGCAGCCGGCGGGGCCAGGGTACGACGTAGGGTAGGTGCGGATTATGCAGGCCACCTCACGGGGCTGCCCCTGGGCCGGGAGGGGCCAACGCCGGCGTCCGAGCTGCACCGACGGGGAAGCTGCAGCTGCGGCGAGGTTGGAGAACCGGAGCTTCCCTAGGTCTACACCTTTGACCGCTCCAAGGCAATGCGGAGGGCAAGCTCATACTACGGATCTAGCTCATCATTGGAGCGGCTCCAGAGCACGACATTGCGCTAGATTCGATCGAAATCGGTGTGGGGAGAGGAGAGGACGGAGCGAGAGAGGAGAGTGAGGAGCTAGGGTTTTAGAGCGATGAGCTTGATGGTTTTTTTGTGGGACATTTGTGGGGTTGGTGGTGGGTCGGACTTGTCAGGCGGACGCATCCGTACGTGCCTGGGCCACCCCATATCCGCCCCATATCTGGGCTGGATATGGGGGGTGCCGGTCAGTCGGGACGTGTGAGGCTCGTTTAAGGAGTCCATATGGGTCAAAAAAATGTGACCCGACAGTGATCAGCGTTTCAGGAGAGTTTGAGATGCCAGGCTGTAGATGTTGTAAGATGCTAAGTATTCCGTATGTAAAAATCATATTAAAGTGTTCCCAAGGGGCAATCATGTCGTGTGTCAGCGAGTTGAGGCATGAAACATGTAGTTTTCTCGCCCCTTCACATCCAACTCGTCCCTCCCGTCCGTCCATCTGTGCCATAGTAAGGACAACTCCAATTCAGGACCCATTTAGTGAAGGAAATATGCCCTAGAGGCAATAATAAAGTTATCATTTATTTCCTTATTTCACGATAAATGTTTATTATTCATGCTAGAATTCTATTAACCGGAAACATAATACATGTGTGAATACATAGACAAACATAGTGTCACTTGTATGCCTCTACTTGACTAGCTCATTAATCAAGATGGTTAAGTTTCCTAACCATAGACATGAGTTGTCATTTGATTAACGAGATCACATGATTAGGAGAATGATGTGATTGACTTGACCCATTCCGTTAGCTTAGCACTTGATCATTTAGTTTGTTGCTATTGCTTTCTTCATGACTTCGACATGTTCCTATGACTATGAGATTATGCAACTCCCGTTTACTGGAGGAACAATTTGTGTGCTACCAAACGTCACAACGTAACTGAGTGATTATAAAGGTGCTCTACAGGTGTCTCCGAAGGTACTTGTTGGGTTGGCGTATTTGGAGATTAGGATTTGTCACTTCAATTGTCGGAGAGGTATCTCTGGGCCCACTCGGTAACACACATCACTTAAGCCTTGCAAGCATTGCAACTAGTGCGTCAGTTGTGGGATGATGTCTTACGGAACGAGTAAATAGACTTGCTGGTAACGAGATTGAACTAGGTATTGAGATACCGACGACCGAATCTCAGGCAAGTAACATACCGATTACAAAAGGAACAACGTATGTTGTTATGTGGTTTAACCGATAAAGATCTTCGTAGAATATGTAGGAGCCAATATGAGCATCCAGGTTCCGCTATTGGTTATTGACCGGAGACGTGTCTCGGTCATGTCTACATAGTTCTCGAACCCGTAGGGTCCGCATGCTTAAAGTTAGATGACAGTTATATTATGAGTTTATGTGTTTTGATGTATCGAAGGTAGTTCGGAGTCCCGGATGTGATCACGGACATGACGGGGAGTCTCGAAATGGTCTAGACATGAAGATTGATATATTGGACGACTATATTCGAACACCGAAATGGTTCCGGGGGTTATCGGATATATACCGGAGTACCGGGGGGTTACCGGACCCCCCCGGAGGTTATTGGGCCTCATGGGCCCAATTGGTGGAAGAGGAGAGGCGGCCAAGGGGCAGCCGCGCGCCCCTCCCCTCCCAAGTCCGAATTGGCCAAGGAAGGGGGGCGCCGCCCCCCCTTTTCTTTCTTCCTCTTTCTCCTTCCCTCTCCTCTCCTACTCCAACATGGAAGGGGGAGAGTCCTACTCCCGGTGGGAGTAGGACTCCTCATGGGGCGCGCCAAGGGTGGCCGGCCCCCTCCCCCTCCTCCACTCCATTATATACGGGAAGGGAGGCACCCCTTGGAGACACAACAATTTATCCCTTGGATCTCTTAGCCGTGTGCGGTGCCCCCCTCCATCATAATCCACCTCGGTCATATCATTGTAGAAGATCATCATCGTCACCACGCCGTCGTGCTGACGGAACTCTCCCTCAAAGCTCAGCTGGATCGGAGTTCGAGGGACGTCATCGAGTTGAACGTGTGCAGAACTCGGAGGTGCCGTGCGTTCGGTACTTAATCGGTCGGATCATGAAGACGTACGAATACATCAACCGCGTTGTGATAACGCTTCCGCTTTCGGTCTACGAGGGTACATGCACACACTCTCCCCTCTTGTTGCTATGCACCACCATGATCTTGTGTGTGCGTAGGAAATTTTTTGAAATTACTACGTTCCCCAACAGTAGCATCCAAGCCTGTTTTTATGCGTAGATGTTATATGCACGAGTAGAACACAAGTGAGTTGTGGGCGATACAAGTCATACTGCTTACCAGCATGTCATACTTTGGTTCAGTGGTATTGTTGGATGAAGCGGCCCACACCGACATTATGCGTACGCTTACGCGAGACTGGTTCTACCCACGTGCTTTGCACACAGGTGGCTGGTGGGTGTCAGCTCCAACTTTAGTTGAACCAAGTGTGGCTACGCCCGGTTCTTGAGAAGGTTAAAACAACACTAGCTTCACGAACTATCGTTGTGGTTTTGATGCGTAGGTAAGAACGGTTCTTGCTCAGCCCGTAGCAACCACGTAAAACTTGCAACAACAAAGTAGAGGATGTCTAACTTGTTTTTGCAGGGCATGTTGTGATGTGATATGGTCAAGGCATGATGCTATATTTTTGATTGTATGAGATGATCATGTTTTTGTAACCGACTTATCGGCAACTGGCAGGAGCCATATGGTTGTCGCTTTATTGTATGCAATACAATCACCCTGTAATGCTTTACTTTATCACTAAGCGGTAGCGATAGTCGTAGAAGCATAAGTTGGCGAGACAACAACGATACTACGATGGAGATCAAGGTGTCGCGCCGGTGACGATGGTGATCATGACGGTGCCTCGGAGATGGAGATCACAAGCACAAGATGATGATGGCCATATCATATCACTTATATTGATTGCATGTGATGTTTATCTTTTATGCATCTTATTTTGCTTTGATTGACGATAGCATTATAAGATGACCTCTCACTAAATTTCAAGATAAAAGTGTTCTCCCTGAGTATGCACCATTGCCAAAGTTCGTCGTGCCCAGACACCACGTGATGATCGGGTGTGATAAGCTCTACGTCCATCTACAACGGGTGCAAGCCAGTTTTGCACACGCAGAATACTTAGGTTAAACTTGACGAGCCTAGCATATGCAGATATGGCCTCGGAACATTGAGACTGAAAGGTCGAGCGTGAACCATATAGTAGATATGATCAACATAGTGATGTTCACCATTGAAACTACTCCATCTCACGTGATGATCGGACATGGTTTAGTTGATTTGGATCACGTGATCATTTAGAGGATTAGAGGGATGTCTATCTAGGTGGGAGTTCTTAAGTAATATGATTAATTGAACTTTAATTTATCATGAACTTAGTCCTGGTAGTATTAGCATATCTATGTTGTAGATCAATAGCTCGTGTTTAGCTCCTCTGTTTTATTTTTTGATATGTTCCTAGAGAAAACTAAGTTGAAAAATGTTAGTAGCAATGATGCGGATTGGATCTGTGATCTAAGGATTATCCTCATTGTTGCATAGAAGAATTATGTCCTTGATGCACCGCTAGGTGACAGGCCTATTGCAGGAGCAGATGCAGGCGTCATAAACGTTTGGCTAGATCAATATGATGACTACTTGATAGTTTAGTGCACCATGCTTAAACAGCTTAGAATCAGGACTTCAAAGATGTTTTGAATGTCATGGATCATATGGATGTTCCAGGAGTTGAAGTTAATATTTCAAGCAAATACCCGAGTTGAGAGATATGAAGTCTCCAACAAGTTCTATAGCTAAAAGACGGAGGAGAATAGCTCAAGCAGTGACATGTGTTCAGATTGTTTGGGTACTACAATCGCTTGAATCAAGTGGGAGTTAATCTTCCAGATAAAATAGTGATTGACAGAATTCTCTAGTCACCATCACCAAATTAGTAGAACTTCGTGATGAACTATAGTATACAAGGGATGACGTAAACGATTCCCGAGCTTTTCATGATGATGAAATCGATGAAGGTAGAAATCAAGAAAGAGCATCAAGTGTTGATGATTAACAAGACCACTAGTTTCAAGAAAAGGGCAAAGGGAAAGAAAGGGAACTTCAAGAAGAACAGCAAGCAAGTTGTTGCTCAAGTGAAGAAGCCCAAGTCTTGACCTAAGCTTGAGACTGAGTGCTTCTACTGCAAAGGGACTGGTCACTAGAAGCGGAACTACCCCAAGTATTTGGCGGATAAGAAGGATGGCGAGGTGAACAAAGGTATATTGGATATACATGTTATTGATGTGTACTTTACTAGTGTTTATAGCAACCCCTTGGTATTAGATACTAGTTCAGTTGCTAAGAGTAGTAACTTGAAACAGGAGTTGCAGAATGAACAAAGACTAGTTAAGGGTGAAGTGACGATGGGTGTTGGAAGTAGTTCAAAGAATGATATGATCATCATCGCACACTCCCTATACTTTCGGGATTAGTGTTGAACCTAAATAAATGTTATTTGGTGTTTGCGTTGAGAAAAAAATATGATTTGATCATGTTTATTGCAATACGATTATTCATTTAAGTTAGAGAATAATTGTTATTCTGTTTACATGAATAAAACCTTCTATGGTTATACACACAATAAAATGGTTTGTTGGATCTCGATCGTAGTGATACACATATTGATAATATTGAAGCCAAAAGATGCAAAGTTAATAATGATAGTGCAACTTATTTGTGGCACTGCTGTTTAGGTCATATTGGTGTAAAGCGCATGAAGAAAATCCATGCTGATGGGCTTTTGGAATCACTTGATTGATGAATCAGTAGATGCTTGCGAACCATGCCTCATGGGAAAAGATGACTAAGACTCCATTCTACGGAACAATGGAGCGAGCAACTGACTTATTGGATATAATACATACTGATGTATGAGGTCCGATGAGTGTTGAGGCTCGCGGCGGGTATCGTTATTTTCTGACCTGCACAGATGATTTGAGCCAATATGGGTATATCTACTTGAAGAAACATAAGTCTGAAATATTTGAAAAATTCAAAGAATTTCAGAGTGAAGTGGAAAATCATCGTAACATGAAAATAAAGTTTCTACGATCTGATCGCAGAGGCGAATATTTAAGTTACGAGTTTGGTCTTCAATTAAAACAATGTGGAATAGTTTCAAAAACTCATGCCACCTGTAACACCACAATGTAATGGTGTGTCCGAACATCATAACCGTACTTTATTTGATATAGTGCAATATGATGTCTCTTACCGATTTACCACTATAGTTTTGGGGTTATGCATTAGAGACAATTGCATTCACATTAAAAAGGGCACCATCTAAATCCGTTGAGACGACATCGTATGAACTGTGGTTTAGAAAGAAACCTAAGCTGTCATTTCTTAAAGTTTGAGGTTGCGATGCTTATGTGAAAAAGTTTCATCTTGATAAGCTCAAACCCAAGTCGGAGAAGTGCGTCTTCATGGGATACCCAAAAGTAACTGTTGGGTACACCTTCTATCACAGATCCGAAAGCAAGATATTTGTTGCTGAGAATGGATCCTTTCTAGAGAAGGAGTTTCTCTCGAAAGAAGTGAGTGGGAGGAAAGTAGAACTTGATGAGGTAACTGTACCTGCTCCCTTATTGGAAAGTAGTTCATCACATAAATCTGTTTCTGTGACTCCAACACCAATTAGTGAGGAAGCTAATGATGATGATCATGTAACTTCAGATCAAGTTACTACCGAATCTTGTAGGTCAACCAGAGTGAGATCCGCACCAGAGTGGTACGGTAATCCTGTTCTGGAGGTCATGTTAATTGACCATGACGAACCTACGAACTATGAGGAAGCGATGATGAGCCCAGATTCCGTGAAATGGCTTGAGGCCATGAAATCTGAGATAGTGTAAGGGCATATTTATCCCTAAGGTGTTTTGGTGATTGATGATAATGCTTTTCCGGACTAATCGTGTGCCTTGAGTTTCCCAGACATTTCATCGCTAGGCACAAGACGGTTTGGTGCCCCTCGAAGACTATTGAAGACGGTGTTTTTCTACGTTTCTTTTTGGTGGATTTGAGTCGTAGGAAAGCCGTACTATTAAGAGGGGGTCCCCGTCGGAAAGGTTCGGGTGGAATCATCACGTTTTCTTCCTTGTCTCCACCTTTCCCATACGCATTGGAGCATCCTCCGTTTATCCTCTTTGCTTTGTCCTGGTTGCTGATGTTGGGCTTGTGGTAGTACTGCTCCCTGGAGCGGTAGTACTGCAGGCACTAGCGGTAGTACCGTACTTCGGCGCGGTAGTACCGCAGGAGCCCACGGTAGTACCACTCCTCCGGAGACGTAGTACCGTGGCCCCCAGGCCAAGTGCCGCTTCTTCGCGGTAGTAGGGGCGGATGTAATTTTTTACATCTGTGCCTCCGCGGTAGTACCGCACCCAGTGCACGGTAGTACCACGCGCGGCCTGGCTCAGCTGCCAGGCGGTAGTACCGCTCCTCAGCGGTAGTACTGTGTCGGATTTTTGCATCTTCTGTTTTCCAGCAGAAGTAGGAACGGATGTATTTTTATTCGTCCGCGCTTTTCCCAGGCTAGGAGTTTCCTGCCTTGCGGTAGTACCACAAGGGGGAGCGGTAGTACCGCGCCTGTGGTAGTACCGCCCTCAACCCTTGTACTACAGGTCTGTCCTAGCTCCGGCTGCTGCTGCGGTAGTACCGCAGTCCCTCACGGTAGTGGCGCATGGCCTTGCGGTAGTACCGGGTCAGGGGCGGAAGTACCGCATGGCCTTACGGTAGTACCGCTGGTCAGGGGCGGTGGTACCGCAAGTCGCAGGCTGGTTAGGTGGATAACGGTTGGATTTTGTCCACAGCTATATAAGGGGTGTCTTCTTCCTCTAGTTGACCACCTCTTCCAACCCTAAGCTCCATTGTTGCTCCAAGCTCCATTTTCGCCCGATCTCACTCCCTAGCCAATCAAACTTGTTGATTTGCTCAGGAGTGGTTGAGAAGGCCCCGATCTACACTTCCACCAAGAGAAATTTGATTCCGCCCACTAATCCCTTGTGGATCTTGTTACTCTTGGGTGTTTGAGCACCCTAGACGGTTGAGGTCACCGCGGAGCCATAGTCCATTGTGGTGAAGTTTCGTGGTGTCATTGGGAGCCTCCAATTAAGTTGTGGAGATTGCCCCAACCTTGTTTGTAAAGGTTCGGTCGCCGCCTCCAAGGGCACCAATAGTGGAATCACAGCATCTCGCATTGTGTGAGGGCGTGAGGAGAATACGGTGGCCCTAGTGGCATCTTGGGGAGCATTGTGCCTCCACACCGCTCCAACGGAGACGTACTTACCTTCAAAGGGAAGGAACTTCGGTAACACATCCTCGTCTCCATCGGCTTCACTCTTGGTTATCTCGTGCCTTTACTTGTGCAAGCTTATTTGTGATATATCTCTTGCTTGCTTGTGTACTTATCATTGTTGCATCATATAGGTTGCTCACTTAGTTGCATATCTAGACAACCTACTTTGATGCAAAATTTAAATTGTTAAAGAAAAGCTAAAAATTGTTAGTTGCCTATTCACCCCCCCCTCTAGTCAACTATATCGATCCTTTCAATTGGTAAGAGAGCCTCGTCTCTTTATTAAGGACTTTACCATCCGAAGAGTATGGTTGACGTCGTAGAAGGTGAGGAGGAGCACTCCGATGCAAATCCGGTATCTTCTACGGGAGATGGGGGAACCGCGATCTCTCGTGAGGAGTTCAATATGGCGTTGGACACATTGAAAACCTCCATGACGACCGAGGTCAAAGGCATGTTTAATGAATTCTTAGAAGGGCTTAAACTTTCCACCGCACCGTTGAAAGTGGGTGATCCCGCCAACAAGGTGACGGATGCTACCTCCGACAAGGGGGAAGCTACTAGGGAGAAAGCCCTTCCTTCTAGTGGTAAAAGTGGCACCGGCATCTTTGCCCATGTGGAACCTCCACTTGTCTATGGTGGACCTCTCCCTTCCACTCATTTGATCATGCCAGCCCAACCCCTAAGATCGAGAAGAATGTAGAATTTGATTCTTGGGTCTATCGTTTTAAGCGTCATTTAAATCATGTGAACACTAACCTTTGGAGAATCATTGAAGAAGGTTTCTATCCGCATGACCGAAGAAACTTCACTCCTAGAGAAGCCATGGATAATCAATTCATTGAGAATGCTCTCTTCATCATTCAAGAAGCTATCTCACCCGAAGACCTTCCTCATCTCCGGCCCTACTCCTTGGCCAAAGATGCTTGGCGCCAAGTGGTTTCCCTCTACCGGGGAAGCGCAAGCATTCAACGCTCCAACTATGATGTGGTGCAAGATGAAGCCGATGAGTTTGCAATGAAAGAAGATGAAGAACCTCGTGAGCTCTATCGGAGGGTAACCAAACTCGCGGTCTCGCTCCGAGATCATGGAAGCAAGGACATGGATGACAATTGGATCAAGCGCAAATTCCTCAAGGCAATGATGCCCTACCATAAAGCCATGTCCTCCGTCATTCATCAAAGGCCAGACTTCCACACCTTGTCCTCAAGTGATGTGTTGGATGAGTTCGTTGCTATGAGCATCTTGGACAAGACCGCCGACAATGCGGTACTTCGCTCTCAAAGAGTAAAGAAACCCAACCTTGCTCTAAAGGCCAGGGTTAGTATGGAGGAAGAGGATGAAGTGGAAGAAGAGGAGAGCAACCTCGAAGATACAAAGTATGCCTATCATGAACACATGGCCCTTGCTTCAAGGCAATTTTGGAGCAAGAAGAACTCAAGGCCCAACTTCAACAAGAACAATTCAAGTGGCGCAAAGGGAAAGCAACGAGTGAGGACTTGTTTCAATTGTGGCAATGTAAGCCACTTTGCTGCGGAGTGCCCTTATGAGAAGAGGGAAGACAATGGTGGCAAGCTCATCCGAAAGGACAAGGCCAAGTCGTTCCCCAACAAGAGCAACTTCACCAAGAAGACTCCTCCCAAGGCATTGGTGGTACAAGAAGAGTACAATGAGGATGATGACGATGATGAAGATGGTGAGTCGGTTGCCATGGCCTCCGTTGCCATTGCGACGAATCCACGGGTGTCTCTCTTCGACTCACCCAATGAGAGCATCACCGCCAAGTGCCTCATGGTTAAAGCCACCAATATGGTAACCCCCAACATCAAAACTACCATCATTAATCATCCTTCTTCGACGGATAGCATTGATGAACATGAGGGAACTAATGTGGAGGTGAATGAGTTTGAGGCCTTTATGGGTAAACTCAAGGGTAAATACAAAAAGCACTTTGTTGCTCTCTTGGAACAACTTGGTGAAGCCAATGACATGATCGAGGCTCACGAAGATACCATCTCTAAGATGGAGGGGCATAGTCGTGACTATGCCGATGAGATTTCGGATCTTTCCAATGCTCTTGACGACGAGCGTGGTCTTCGTTTGGCTCTTGAGGAGTCTCACAACGATGATCATGCTAAATTAAAGAAAGATCTTGATCATGCTCTTGTTGTTTCTTGTGTGCTAAACTCCGAGAAGGCAAAGCTTGGGGTTGATCTTGCTAGACTCAAAGAGGAGCTTGACATTCTCTACAAGGCTCACAAAGTCTTGAAGGGTGTTCATGCTACCCTCAAGGAGTCTCATGATCAACTCCAAGTGAAGCTAACCAAGGAGAAAGCCACATTTCCTCGTATGGTGTTAATTGATAATGCAAATGCTACTGACCCTTGTTGTGAGCATGTGCATCTTATTGAGAAGAATGTTAAGTTGAAGGAGCAACTTGAGAAAGCCTTGTGTCATGCATACAAGGTGAGAAGAACCTAAACGACCTTTTGAGAAATCAAATGGAAGTTGTGGCCAAGGAGGGGATTGGGTTCGCACCCAAGCCCAAGAACAAGAAGAAGGATAACAAGACCGAACGACCTCCACCTCTCAAGCAAACTTTTGTGAAGGAGGGAGAGAGTGCTTCCAAGGAGAAGAAGAACAATGCGAAGGGTGGCGGTGTCAAAAAGGGCAATGCCACCCCTCCCAACAAAGCCGGCGACTTTAAGCCTTCTTATGTGTTATGTCGTGCTAGTGACGGGCATGTTTATGCCAAATTTGTTGATTCTCCTCACGAGTACATTGAATGGTCTATTTGGGTTCCTAAGACCCTTGTTACTAACATCAAAGGACCCATTACAAAATGGGTACCTAAAACCAAGCATTGATCTCTTGTAGGTGTTTGCTTCCGGTGGAGGATCATGGTTGCTCGATAGTGGAGCTACAAATCATATGACCGGAAGCAAGGACTTGGTGGTGGACGTGCACAAGATTCCATCTATGCCCACCAATGTCGAGTGGGGTGATGCCTCATCTTCTAAGGTATTGGGACTTGGCAAGGTTGTCATCTCTCATGATCTCACGATCGAGAAGGTCATGCTTGTTGAGTCCCTTGCATATAATTTACTTTCCGTTCGTCAACTTGCAATCATGGGCTTTGCCACTTTCTTTGATATTGATACTGTGGCCCTCTTGTGGAGCAAGACTCTTAAATTAGCCTTTGTTGGGCATGTCGAGAACGGTCTATATGTGATTAACTTTTCGAAGCGACCCACTAAGACCGCGACATGCCTAATGGCTAAAGTTGATGTGGGATGGCTTTGGCATCGCCGTTTAGCCCATGTCAATATGAGATCTTTGCAAAGTCTTATCAAGGGGACCATGTCCGTGGACTAACGAATGTTAGTTTTGCTAAAGATCGTGCTTGCAGTGCTTGTATCGAAGGAAAGCTTCATGAGAAGGCTCACCCTCCCACGACTATCATTTACTCGAAGAGGCCTTTGGAGCTCCTTCACTTGGATCTCTTTGGGCCTCCATCCTTTGATAGTCTTGGGGGTAGGAAGTATTGCTTGGTGATTGTGGATGACTATTCAAGATATACTTGGGTGCATTTCTTCAAGAGGAAGAGCGAGACCCAACAAACCGTCATCGACTTTGCAAATGAAGCACAATGTCAACACAATGCAAAGATCTTGACAATAAGAAGTGACAACGGCACCGAGTTCAAGAACTACACCTTGGATGAGTTTCTTAGTGATGAGGGGATCAAGCATCAATATTCCACACCCTACACCCCTCAACAAAACGGTGTTGCGGAGAGGAAGAATCGGACGTTGATGGATGCGGCAAGGACCATGATGGCGGAGTTCAAGTCTCCATACAAATTTTGGGCCGAAGCCATCAACACCGCGTGTCATGCATCCAATCGGCTCTACCTCCGCAAGGGCTTGAACAAGACTCCATATGAGATACTCACCGGTAACAAGCCCAACCTCAAGTACTTTCGGGTGTTCGGGTGTAAGTGTTTCATTCTCAAGAGAGGTGTTCGGTTGTCTAAATTTGGGGCTAGAGATTATGAGGGCATATTTGCTGGTTATGCTACAAACTCTCATGCTTACCGTTTCCTCAATAAATCCACGGGACTTATTGAGGAGATGTGTAACGTGGAGTTTAATGAGAATAACGACTCCCAAGTGGAGCAAAGTGGCACTTGTGATGTAGGTGATGAAATTCCTCCTCAAGCCATAAGAAGAATGGGTGTTGGTTTTATCCTACCCATTGAGGAACCCCTTGTGGCTGAAGGAGAAGGACAATGCTCCACTCAAGTGGAGCCATCACCAACCCAAGGCCCACACGCTTCCGAAGAACAAAGTGAAGGCCCTCATCATCATGAACAAGACCAAGGGCAAGATCATGCTCAAGACGGTGTTGACACACCAAGTGATGCCCAAGGTCAAGTTCTCTTCTCCGAGCAAGTTCAAGATCAAGAACAAGCTCAGGATGTCGCTCAAGATGATCAAGTGACCGCTCCTCAACTCACCACCGAGGAGGAATTGGAGCGTCGTGCCGCCAAGATTGCTTCCAAGCTCTCCACCAAGGGTCATCTCATGAAGAATGTACTTGGAAGAATTCAAAAGGGGGTAAGCACTCGTAGACAATTGGCAAACTATTGTGAACATCACGTGTTTGTCTCTTGTGTTGAACCCCAAAAGGTATATGAAGCACTCGAAGATCCGGATTGGCTTAATGCCATGCATGAAGAACTCAACAACTTCGAGTACAACAAGGTGTGGAGATTGGTGCCAAGGCCAATGGGGAACCACAATGTCATTGGAACCAAGTGGATATTTAAGAACAAGCAATATGCTCATGGGACCATCATTCATAACAAGGCAAGATTGGTGGCACAAGGCTACTCCCAAGTCGAGGGTATCGACTACGGTGAAACCTTTGCTCCCGTTGCTCGCCTTGAATCCATTCGTTTGTTGATTGCTTATGATTCTCACCATAACTTTAAGTTGCAACAAATGGATGTGAAGAGTGCTTTTCTTAATGGTCCTATTAATGAGTTGGTCTATGTCAAGCAACCCCCCGGGTTCGAGGATCCCTACTTTCCCGATCATGTGTATCAACTCGATAAGGCACTCTATGGGCTTAAACAAGCCCCACGTACGTGGTATGACCACCTTACCGAGTTGTTACAAGATCGTGGGTTTGAAGTTGGGCTAATCGACCCCACTCTTTTTACTAAGAAGGTCAAAGGGGAGTTGTTTGTATGCCAACTATATGTTGATGACATTATCTTTGGTTCCCCTAACAAAGCTTTCAATGAGGAATTTGGCGCTCTCATGACCTCAAAGTTCAATATGTCTTCCATGGGAGAGTTGAAGTTCTTTCTAGGGTTCGAAGTGAAGCAAAGAAGAGAAGGAACCTTCATCAACCAAGCCAAATACACTCAATACATGTTCAAGAGATTCAAGCTAAGTGATGTCAAGCTGGCTTCCACTCCAATGCCCACCAAGTGTCAACTTGATATCGATCCCAATGGTAAAGCGGTGGATCAAAAGGTATACCGCTCCATGATTGGATCCTTGCTTTACCTTTGTGCATCTAGACCGGATATCATGTTGAGTGTGGGAATTTGTGCACGGTTTCAAGCCGTACCTAAGGAAAGTCACTTTGTGGCGGTCAAGCGAATCTTTCGATATTTGGCTCATACCCCAAACTTTGGCTTATGGTACCCAAGAGGAGAAAACTTTAAGCTTGTAGGGTATTCGGACTCCGATGGGCGGGAGACAAAGTGGATAGGAAGTCCACTTCCGGAGGGTGCGAATTCCTTGGTTGCTCTTTGGTAAGTTGGTCTTCCAAAAAACAAAGTTGTGTGTCTCTCTCGTCCACCTAAGCGGAGTATGTAGCGGCCGGTAGTTGTTGTGCACAACTCTTATGGATGAGGCAAACTTTAAATGATTACGGTGTCATTTGTGACAAAGTGCCTCTTTGGTGTGACAATGAAAGTGCCATCAAGTTTTCTCTCAACCCGGTGCAACACTTCAAGACGAAGCATATTGAGATTCGGTATCACTTCATCTGGGATCACATTAGGCGAGGGGAGATCGAGCTCAACTACGTCAACACTCATGATAACCTTGTAGATATTTTCATGAAGCCGTTGGATGAAGCAAGATTTCGCAAGTTAAGGCATGAGCTAAATATCATTGATTCGAGCAATGTTGCTTGAACCCTTGCACACCCCACCATACTCAACTTGTTGTCTTGTTTAGATGTAGGCATGGACATAGGGGGAGTGTTGTTCTCTCAATGAACTCTCCCTCCCCCCATTATGCATAAATTGACCAACTCTTCCACATTAGCCATTTTTTATGGTACTTGTGCTTCAAAGATGAGTTTTGGTCATGGGCCCAAGGATAGTTCTTCGCGGTGCCATACCAATTGACTCAAACATAGGTGGCTCCGGCCACCGCCCTCTCTTTGGAGAGGTTGTGTCTCGAGGTTGTTTCTTGTTGTCTCTTGCCTTTCTTTCTTTGTGTTGAGCGTGTTCTTGTGGTGTCTTGTTGGCTTGAAGATTCGGTGCGAAGATCTCTTTTTCTTGTTTGAAACGTGCAACTTCTTGAGCCCGCGATACTATCGCGGCCAGCCACGGTACTACCGCGTATGGGGTGCACGGTACTACCGCACCTAGCGCGGCAGTAGTTTTTTACTGCCGCCTCGGAGAGCGGTACTACCGCTCAGGTGCGGTACTTCCGCCGAGCGGTACTACTGCAATGAAGTGTGGTACTACCATGCTGACGAGCGCGTGGGGGGTTATGACTCGGGCAGGGGAGTTCCAACTCCCCATACCCATTCACTTGTCTCTCTCCCCACCATCTCTCTCTCACACACACTCAAGAACGGCGCCGGAGGTCCTCGCCGGATCTCCGTCTCCGGCCACTCTCCTCGGATTCCGACTGGTGGGATCGTTCCCCACCACTTCCTCTTGCCATGGAACAAGGTTTCTCCCCAAATCCCTCTCTTTCTTGGTTGTTGTTTCGCTTCTAGGTTTTTGGGGAGATGCATGTTGTTCTTGCGATTTTAGGCCAAATCTTTGCAAGAGTAGGGTGTAGGAGAGTCTTGTTGCGTAGAAATTATACTTGATATGTTGTCCCGTGGTAGATTTGATCAACCGTAGTACCGCCGTGGTTTCGCGGTTCTTCTCAGATTCAAAAGTGGTTCAGATCTGACGCGGTGCGGTACTACTGCGCCTCTTGTGCGGTACTACCGCTAGTTCGGTACTACCGCCCGTCCGGTGCGGTACTACCGCACGTGCTGTGGCACTAAGCTCTTACTACCGCTCCAAGCCAAGGTACTAATGTGACCTCACACGGTACTACCGTGACTAGGAGCGGTACTAAAATTTTAGTACCGCACGACCTGGTAGTACTACCGTTGGTGTCCAATCTCTCTCGTGGCAATTACCACGTATGATTTCTACCTGTTTCTCTTGTTTTGCTAAGGTCTTTGCATTGATTCTTCTCGCTCTTTGTGTGTGCTTTATCTTGTTTCTTAGGTGGTGGCTCTCGCCGTTCCAATCCCAGTCGTGACACTGGCTACAAGCGACTGCGCAATCATCAAGATGAAGCACCAGAGGGCTCCAGTGCCCCCAAGCGCAATGTCAAGACCACCGCTAGCAAGAACAAGGAACCCGCTAAGGGCATGGACGAGATTCCCCTTGCTGAGTACGTCCATCGCCGGAAGATCAACCCTTATGTGAATGCTCATGATATCATCAAAGGCTGTGAATTGTTTTGGACCAAGCAGCAGACTCTCTTTTATCTGGATGTAATCAAGAACAAGCAAAATACCTACGTGGATGTCAAGTGGATAGACATGAATCACTTGAGGAAGGACAAGTTTCGTGAGTACTTTGGAGAAGCTCTGGATTTGGTGGAGCAGTTCGGTATTGAACGTGTGATCTCTTTCCACCTTGACTATGACCCTGAGCTTATCTGTCAGTTCTTTGCCTCAGTTTACTTTCACCCCGGGGAGGAGCGGAGGATGACCTGGATGACCAATGGTCGTCAGTTGACTGCTACCTGGAAGGAGTTCATGGATCTGCTCCATGTTCCTGATGACGGGCTCACCACACCCGTTGGTGTTCTCCCCCATGCCAATCCCGAGTCTGCTAGCAAGAACAAGATACATCCATTCTATGTTGAGAAGGTGCTTCCCAGTGGCAAGTCGACATGGGTGTTGAACTCCTTTCTGGATATCATGCATCACATCTTCCGCAACTCTCTGTTCCCTCGCATTGGCGACAAGGACAAGGTTCATTCCTATCTGGTGGATATGATGCTCCTGTGCGAGGAGGCACATGTGTCTCAGACTCAGCCGCTTGATGTCTCACACATCATGTGCTGTGAGCTTAGGTTTGCGGTGTTCAACGCAAGGTACCTATCTATGGACCATACCTGTTTCTGTTGATCTCCAAGACTTGGGAGAATCTGTACCCTGGTGATGAGTTCCTTGCTCCAGACTGGATTCGGCATGAGCCCATCAGTCTCCGTGTCAAGCCCAACTGGGCCAACACTACTACTCGTGCTGAGGCGTCTGCTGCTAGGAGGGATGTTGATGAGGAGGAGGCTAGAGCAGAGGATGTTGCTAAGGACTGTGCTACTAGGTCTCCCCATCCTTCCTCTGAGCCCTCGTGGGCCAAGAAGTTGAAGGACAAGATGAATACTCTTTTTTGCATGCAAGCAAAGGGGCAGTACAGGACTCACGTGGCATCCAAGGAGAGTTGCCGCCGCGACAAGAAGATTATGAGGGTCTTTGGAGAGGACGTCTCTGGCGGTTCTGAGGAGGTCATCACGCCAGAGGCTGCATGGATGGCGAAGCAAGGCTACAAGTGGACTGATTCTGAGGAGGACATCGAGGAGACCGTCCCCGCCGCCGAGTTTGACGAGGAGCACGAGGAGAGTTGGGATGATTTCTCTGCCTGAGCCACCCCTTGAGTGTAGGTGTCCTTTCTACCTTTTTAGTGTCTCGATGCCAAAGGGGGAGAGAGTGTAGGGATTTGCGTGCTTGCGAGTCGTGTGTCGTGTTTGGTGTGTTTGCTTTGTCGTTTGGGCCTCGTTTGCTTTGGTTTGGTTTGCGCCTTTGAGACTTATCCTTCATATGGTGTAAGACATATGCACTCTATCCTATCTTAGTGAGCTTATGATTGTGCTACTTATGTTATGCTCGTACTTGCTATCTTGTCTAGTGTTAGCCTTACTATTGCAAGATATGCCTTGTCTCTAAAATATAGGGGGAGTTTTGATCCTAGTATGTGTGCCGTGCAGTCCAAAGCACCCATCTAGTTTGCACACATCTAGGGGGAGCCCGTCTATATTCTAGAGAGGAGGGGTTTGCGTTTGCTCAATATTATTTCTCTTTGTGCAAATCCCGTATTGTCATCAATCCACCAAAAAGGGGGAGATTGTAAGGGCATATTTATCCCTAAGATGTTTTGGTGATTGATGACAATACTTTTGCAGACTAATCGTGTGCCTTGAGTTTCCCAGACGTTTCATCGCTAGGCATAAGACGGTTTGGTGCCCCTCGAAGACTATTGAAGACGGCATTTTCTACGTTTCTTTTTGGTGGATTTGAGTCGTAGGAAAGCCATACTGTTAAGAGGGGGTCCGCGTCAGAAAGGTTCGGGTGGAATCATCACGTTTTCTTTCTTGTCTCCACCTTTCCCATACGCATTGGAGCATCCTCCTTTTATCCTCTTTGCTTTGTCCTGGTTGCTGATGTTGGGCTTGCGGTAGTACTGCTCCCTGGAGCGGTAGTACCGCAGGCACCAGCGGTAGTATCATACTTCGGCGCGGTAGTACCACAGGAGCCCAGGGTAGTACCGCTCCTCCGGAGCCGTAGTACCGTGGCCCCCAGGCCAAGTGCCGCTTCTTCACGATAGTAGGGGCGGATGTAATTTTTTACATCCGCGCCTCCGCGGTAGTACCGCACCCAGTGCGCGGTAGTACCGCGCGCGGCCTGGCTCAGCTGCCAAGCAGTAGTACTGTGTCGGATTTTTGCATCATTTGTTTTCCAGCGAAAGTAGGCACAGATGTATTTTTATTCATCCGTGCTTTTCCCAGGCTAGGAGTTTCCTGCCTTGCGGTAGTACCGCAAGGGGGAGCGGTAGTACCACCCTCAGCCCTTGTGCTACAGGTCTGTCCTAGCTCCAGCTGCTGTTGCGGTAGTACCGCGGTCCCTCGTGGTAGTGCCGCATGGCCTTGCAGTAGTACCGCTGGTCAAGGGCGGAAGTACCACATGGCCTTATGGTAGTACCGCTGGTCAGGGGCGGTAGTACGGCAAGTCGCGGGCTGGTTAGGTGGATAACGGTTGGATTTTGTCGACAGCTATATAAGGGGTGTCTTCTTCCTCTAGTTGACCACCTCTTCCAACCCTAAGCTCCATTGTTGCTCCAAGCTCCATTTTCGCCCGATCTCACTCCCTAGCCAATCAAACTTGTTGATTTGCTCGGGAGTGGTTGAGAAGGCCCCGATCTACACTTCCACCAAGAGAAATTTGATTCCCCCACTAATCCCTTGCGGATCTTGTTACTGATGGGTGTTTGAGCACCCTAGACGGTTGAGGTCACCGCGGAGCCATAGTCCATTGTGGTGAAGCTTCATGGTGTCGTTGGGAGCCTCCAATTAAGTTGTGGATATTGCCCCAACCTTGTTTGTAAAGGTTCGGTCACCGCCTCCAAGGGCACCAATAGTGGAATCACGCCATCTCGCATTGTGTGAGGGCGTGAGGAGAATACGGTGGCCCTAGTGGCATCTTGGGGAGCATTGTGCCTCCACACCGCTCCAACGGAGACGTACTTCCCTTCAAAGGGAAGGAACTTTGGTAACACATCCTCGTCTCCACCGGCTTCACTCTTGGTTATCTCATGCCTTTACTTGTGCAAGCTTATTTGTGATATATCTCTTGCTTGCTTGTGTACTTATCATTATTGCATCATATAGGTTGCTCACTTAGTTGCATATCTAGACAATCTACTTTGATGCAAAGTTTAAATTGTTAAAGAAAAGCTAAAAATTGTTAGTTGCCTATTCACCCCCCCCCTCTAGTCAACTATATCGATCCTTTCAGATGGGATCCATGTATGAGAACAAAGTGTGGATTTTGGTTGACTTGCCCGATGAGCGGCACGCCATAGAAAATAAATGGATCTTCAAGAGGACGACAGAAGATGATAGTAGTGTTACTATCTACAAAGCTAGACTTGTCGAAAAAGGTTTTGACAAAGTTCAAGGTGTTGACTACGATGAGATTTTCTCACTCGTAGCGATGCTTAAGTCTGTCCGAATCATGTTAGCAAATTGCCACATTTTATGAAATCTGGCAAATGGATGTCAAAACTACATTCCTTAATGGATTTCTTAAAGAAGAGTTGTATATGATGCAACTAGAAGGTTTTGTCGATTCTAAAGGTGCTAACCAAATGTGCCAACTCCAGTGATCCATCTATGGACTGGTGCAAGCATCTCGGAGCTGGAATATACGCTTTGATAAGTTGATCAAAGCATATAGTTTTACATAGACTTGCAGTGAAGCCTGTATTTACAAGAAAGTGAGTGTGAGCACTACAGCATTTCTGATAAGTATATGTGAATGACGTATTGTTGATCGGAATTAATGTAGATTTTTTTTTGGAAAGCATAAAGGAGTATATGAAAGGAGTTTTTCAAATAAAGACCTCGGTGAAGCTGCTTACATATTGAGCATCAAGAGATAGATCAAGACGCTTGATAAGTTTTTTCAATGAGTACATACCTTGACAAGATTTTGAAGTAGTTCAAAATGGAACAGTCAAAGAAAGAGTTCTTGCCTGTGTTACAAGGTGTGAAATTGAGTAAGACTCAAAGCCCGACCACGGCAGAAGATAGAAAGAGAATGAAAGTCATTCCCTATGCCTCAGCCATAGGTTCTATAAAGTATGCCATGATGTGTACCATATCTATTGTATACCCTACACTGTGTTTAGAAAGGGAGTACAATAGTGATCTAGGAGTAGATCACTGGACACCGGTCGAAATTACCCTTAGTGGAATAAGGATATGTTTCTCGATTATGGAGGTGACAAAAGGTTCATCGTAAAGGGTTACGTCGATGCAAATTTTAACACTGACCCAGATGACTCTAAGTCTCAATCTGGATGCATATTGAAAGTGGGAGCAATTAGCTAGAGTAGCTCCGTGGAGAGCATTGTTGACATAGAAATTTGCAAAATACATACGGATCTGAATGTGGCAGACCCATTGACTAAATTTCTCTCACAAGCAAAACATGATCACACCTTAGTACTCTTTGGGTGTTAATCACATAGTGATGTGAACTAGATTATTGACTCTAGTAAACCCTTTGGGTATTGGTCACATGACGATGTGAACTATGGGTGTTAATCACATGGTGATGTGAACTATTGGTGTTAAATTACATGGCGATGTGAACTAGATTATTGACTCTAGTGCAAGTGGGAGACTGAAGGAAATATGCCCTAGAGGCAATAATAAATTTATTATTTATTTCCTTATTTCATGATAAATGTTTATTATTCATGCTAGAATTGTATTAACCGGAAACATAATACATGTGTGAATACATAGACAAACATAGTGTCACTAGTATGCCTCTACTTGACTAGCTCGTTAATCAAAGATGGTTAAGTTTCCTAACCATAGACATGAGTTGTCATTTGATTAACGAGATCACATCATTAGGAGAATGATGTGATTGACTTGACCCATTCCATTAGCTTAGCACTTGATCGTTTAGTTTGTTGCTATTGCTTTCTTCATGACTTATACATGTTCCTATGACTATGAGATTATGCAACTCCCGTTTACCGGAGGAACACTTTGTGTGCTACCAAACGTCACAACGTAACTGGGTGATTATAAAGGTGCTCTACAGGTGTCTCCGAAGGTACTTGTTGGGTTGGCGTATTTCGAGATTAGGATTTGTCACTCCAATTGTCGGAGAGGTATCTCTGGGCCCACTCGGTAATACACATCACTTAAGCCTTGCAGGCATTGCAACTAATGAGTCAGTTGCGGGATGATGTGTTACAGAAAGAGTAAAGAGACTTGCCGGTAACGAAATTGAACTAGGTATTGAGATACCGACGATCGAATCTCGGGCAAGTAACATAACGATGACAAAAGGAACAACATATGTTGTTATGCGGTTTGACCGATAAAGATCTTCATAGAATATGTAGGAGCCAATATGAGCATCCAGGTTCCGCTATTGGTTATTGACCGGAGACGTGTCTCGGTCATGTCTACATAGTTCTCGAACCCGTAGGGTCTGCACGCTTAAAGTTCGATGATGGTTATATTATGAGTTTTATGTGTTTTGATGTACCGAAGGTTGTTCGGAGTCCCGGTTGTGATCACGGACATGACGAGGAGTCTCGAAATGGTCTAGACATGAAGATTGATATATTGGACGACTATATTCGGACACCGGAATGGTTCCGGGGGTTATCGGATATATAACGGAGTACCGGGGGGTTACCGGACCCCCCCAGAGGTTATTGGGCCTCATGGGCCCAATTGGTGGAAGAGGAGAGGCGGCCAAGGGGCAGCCGCGCACCCCTCCCCTCCCAAGTCTGAATTGGACAAGGAAGGGGGCGCCGCCCCCTTTCTTTTCTTCCTCTTTCTCCTTCCCTCTCCTCTCCTACTCCAGCATGGAAGGGGGGAGTCCTACTCCAAGTGGGAGTAGGACTCCTCATGGGGCGCGCCAAGGGTGGCCGGCCCCCTCCCCCTCCTCCACTCCTTTATATACGGGGAGGGAGGCACCCCCGAGAGACACAACAATTGATCCCTTGGATCTCTTAGCCGTGTGCGGTGCCCCCCTCCACCACAATCCACCTCGGTCATATCGTTGTAGTGCTTAGGCGAAGCCCTGCGTCGGTAGAACATCATCATCGTCACCACGTCGTCGTGCTGGCAGAACTCTCCCTCAAAGCTCGGCTGGGTCGGAGTTCGAGGGACGTCATCGAGTTGAACCTGTGCAAAACTCGGAGGTGCCGTGCGTTCGGTACTTGATCGGTCGGATCGTGAAGACGTATGACTATATCAACCGCGTTGTGCTAACGCTTCCGCTTTCGGTCTACGAGGGTACGTGGACAAACTCTCCCCTCTCGTTGCTATGCACCACCATGATCTTGCGTGTGCGTTGGATTTTTTTTGAAATTACTACGCTCCCCAACTTTTAGTCCGTCCGCGTTAATTTTGATCGAAATGGACACAAATCAGGGCTCAACGCGTGATCCAAATCTAGGTCACGTTTGCGTTGAAACAAAAAATGCGCGGACGCATGCGGGCGCTCTCTTTGTCCTTCCCTTGGCCAGCCTGTCGGTGAAACACACTCATCCCCCCTTGCCTACATGGTCTGCACCTCTCCCCCACCCCGCCATAGCCGCCGCCGGCCATTTTTCTGCCGCTCTGTCATCCAGGCCAGCCTCCCAAAATCCCCGTCGCATCCACAGAAATCTCCTTGCTATTCGCCTTCTTTCGGATGATTTCTTGTCGGCATTTGTGGGCTTTCTTCGCCGCCTCCGGTAATAGAGAAACAATAGCCACCCGCGAGGCCCATCGGCCCTAACACCGTCTGACTCACGCTACAAGGCCGCCTACCGACCTCGTCTCCGTTTCTACAGGCTAGCTGCATGTACAGGGAGGCCGAGGCGCTCTTCACCGGCCGCGTCTCCACCAGGACCGCAAAGTGTTCAACACTTTTCTTGCAAGGTACCATGAATAGTGGGGACTAGTATTTTTTTCAACAACTTCATTTGTTCGTCGGATGATTCGTCGTTGGACAACAAAGAGCTTTTGGTTGCTTCATTGGTCGTCAATGACCACATTGCTAGGCAGCGGCTTAGGTTCAGAGGATCAATCCCAGACCATGCTCCGGCGTTGAACCACAATAGAGAGAGTGGTCATGCCCTGATGTACGTCGATTACTTTTAGAATTTCCCGCTCTTCAAACCCCATCTTTTTTGGCGCTACTTTCCAGATTGCAAGGCATGTGTTCAACGTATTCAAGGGAGGGGAGTAGTGGCATATGATAATTACTTTGAGTGCAAGTAGGATGCCCTTGGCAATGTTGGCTTCTCCTCTTATCATAAATGCAATGCGGCTATTTGTATGATGGCATACGGAATTCCCGATGATCTTGTGGATGAGTATGTCCACATGAATGAGTCCAGATGTCTCACATCAATGTTTAGGTTCTGCAAGGGCATGGTGGCAGTGTTTGGGCCTGACTACCCGAGAGAATCAAATGTTGCAGATACAACCTAGTTGTTGGTGATCAATGCAGATAGAGGGTTTCGAGGAATGCTTGGCAACATAGATTGTATGCACTGAAAGTGGAAGAACTGTTCATTTCCTTGTCATGGGCAATACAAGGCACGTGTGAAAGGTTGCACTGTCATACTAGAAGCAGGGGCTTCACAAGATCTTTGCATATGACACTTTTTTCGGCATGACTGATTCTCACAATGACATTAACGTGTTTCATCGCTCTCAAATGTTCGAAAGGCTTGCAGAAGGCCACTTCCCAGAGGTCAACTTTGAGATCAATGGATGCCAGTACAACAAGGGATACTACCTAGCTGATGGTATTTGTCCTCAATGGTCAGCTCTTGTGAAGACAATATCCAATCCGAAAGGAGAAGATGCAGAGATTTGCCCAAACACAAGAGGGTGCTAGGAAGGATGTGGAGTGTGCTTTTGATGTGCTTCAATCTCGATTGGCTATCGTTCGACACCCTGCACTGACATGGTCTATCGAGAAGCTTTGGGAGGTGACGTCTGCTTGTGTGATCATGCACAACATGATCATGGAGGATGAGCGAGATAACAACATCTACGACCAATTGTTTGAAATGCGTGATTGATATACTCATATGCAACTCCAAATGACTTGGTTGAGCACATGTGAAATCACATTGGCAACCAGTATATGTATCGATTCATTTTCTTTTAGTGTATTCGTGACAATTTAAATTTGGTTGTAAACTTCGTGTTTTTGGAGGACACGCCATACCCCTTGTACCCCCTCGCGCCGCCTCCCCTCGGGAGACGCCAGGGGCTCCCCAAACCCTAGCCGCCAGACTCCCTCGACCCCTCCCCTACCGCTGGCTAGGGCCGCGGGGGCGGCAGGCCCAGTGCCATAGGCTCCTGGGCGGGTGGTTGTGGTAGTTCTCCTGTGAGGCGGATGGGGAGCTTCACGCGGGGAGACCGGGGTGACAGTTAGGGCGGCGCCCCTACTGCATGGTGGCGATCGGAGAACCATGGCTGCGGAGTGTTTGACCGGATGGGTGGTGGCGGTGGCGGCCCTCCATTCAGAGGGTGATTGCTCTCTGTGCAGATAGGTGGCAACGGTGGCTGCGGATCTGGAGTCCTGCCTAGATCCGTCGTTGTGTGGCCTCGGCTGGCCGGTGGCGCAAGGAGAGACCGGCGAGGGGCAACTGGAGGCGCCCTACCGGCATGCTGACGGCAGCTTTCATCTTCACGGTGAGGCTCCATACGGTTCCAGTCAACTGCGAGATTAGGGGGACGCGACTTCCGGTTGAAATCGCGCCGACTACGGTCATGTCGGATGATGGCGGCGTCTGTGACGCCGTTCCCTTCTCAAGGCATCATTGTTGCAGGCCGCGGCACCGCTCTTGGGATGCTTCGAGGGAAACCATAGATGTAGGTCTTCCCGGATCGGACGATGACGACATCTTCGATGTTGTTCTCCCTCCTGAGGGCGCCATTTTGGAGCAGGTGCTGACTGGAACGACCTAGTGGTGGAGATCATCAACCCATCATCTTGTTTGTCAAGATCATGTTCAATTCCTTCCATTTACAGTCGGAGTGCTGTCCAAATTATATCATTCTTATTCCTTCTCTATTTTTTCTAACGGAGTGTTTTCAACTTTGTTCATCTCCATTGTTTTCTTTTCTCGAAATGGTTTAACCTCTCAAGGTTCTTTGGTTTCACTCATTTGTAAAAGAAGTAACTTAGTTTTACCTCTTCTCTTTCTCTTCCGCTTTCTCTTCCGCTTTCTCTCCGAGTCTCCGGTGCCATCCTAGATCTTGGGACGAGATCCTCTCGTAGTGGTGGATTGTTGTGACGCCCCGAGACCGTTGCGCCAGGTGTCTTTCAGTTATTCGCCGTCGTTGCCATGTCATTTGCTTGCGTGTTGCATCTTGCCATGTCATCATGTGATAGTTGTTTACTATGTTGTTTGCTTCTTTCCGGGTTGCTTCTCGTGATAGCTTCAATTTCGTTCCGGAGTTGTGAGGATTCGTTCGACTACGTCTGTTTGTCTTCTTCATGGACTCGTTCTTCTTCCTTGCGGGATCTCAGGCAAGATGACCATACCCTCGAAATCACTTCTATCTTTGCTTGCTAGTTGCTCGCTTTTTTGCTATGGTGCGATACCTACCACATGCTTTATCATGCCTCCCATATTGCCATGTCAAGCCTCTAACCCACCTTTCCTAGCAAACCGTTGTTTGGCTATGTTACCGCTTTGCTCAGCCCCTCTTATAGCGTTGCTAGTTGCAGGTGAAGATGAAGTTTTTTCCTTGTTGGAACATGTTTATTGTTGGGATATCATTATTATATCTTGTTTACTTTAATGCACCTATATACTTGGTAAAGGGTGGAAGGCTCGGCCTTATGCCTGGTGTTTTGTTCCACTCTTGCCGCCCTAGTTTCCGTCATACCGGTGTTATGTTCCTTGATTTTGCGTTCCTTACGCGGTTGGGTTATAATGGGAACCCCTTGACAGTTCGCCTTGAATAAAACTCCTCCAGCAAGGCCCAACCTTGGTTTTACCATTTGCCACCTAAGCCTTTTTTCCTTGGGTTCTGCAGACTCAAGGGTCATCTTTATTTTAAACCCCCCGGGCCAGTGCTCCTCTGAGTGTTGGTCCAACCTGTCAGCAGCCGGTGACCACCAGGGGCTACTCTGGGTTGGCCTACCGGAATCTTGGACAATCCGGTGTGCCCTGAGAACGAGATATGTGCAACTCCTATCGGGATTTGTCGGCACATTCGGGCAACTTTGCTGGTCTTGTTTTACCATTGTCGAAATGTCTTGTAACCGGGATTTTGAGTCTGATCGGGTATTCCTAGGAGAAGGAATATCCTTCATTGACCGTGAGAGCTTGTGATGGGCTAAGTTGGGACACCCCTGCAGGGGTTTGAACTTTCGAAAGCCATGCATGCGGTTATGGGCAGATGGGAATTTGTTAATATCAAGTTGTAGAGAACTTGACACTTAACTTAATTAAAATGAATCAACCACGTGTGTAGCCGTGATGGTCTCTTTCCGGCGAAGTCCGGAAAGTGAATACGGTTCTTGTGTTATGGTTGAATGTAAGTAGTTTCGGGATCACTTCTTGATCACTTCTAGTTCACGACCGTGCTTTGCTTCTCTTCTCACTCTCATTTGCGTAAGTTAGCCACCATATATGCTAGTGCTTGCCGCAGCTCCACCTCACTATCTTTTCCTACCCATAAGCTTAAATAGTCTTGATCGCGAGGGTGTGAGATTGCTGAGTCCCCGTGACTCACAGATTACTTCCAAAACCAGTTGCAGGTGCCATTGATACCAGTGCAGATGACGCAGCCGAGCTCAAGTGGGAGCTTGATGAAGATCGTGTTCGTTGTGTTGTTTCGTTTCCAGTTGATCAGTAGTGGAGCCCAGTCGGGGCGATCGGGGATCTAGCATTAGGGGTGGTCTTTCTTTATTTTTGGTTCCGTAGTCGGACCTTGATTGTATTCTGGATGATGTAATGCTATATTTATCTATCGTGTGTATTGGCGATTGTAAGCCAACTCTTTATCCCTCTCCTATTCAGTACATGGGATGTGTAAAGATTACCCCTCTTGCGACATGCCTACTATGCAGTTATGCCTCTAAGTCGTGCTTCGACACGTGGGAGATATAGCCGCATCGTGGGTGTTGCAGCAGGGTTCCATCTTCCGCATCTATGACGGCGGATCTCCGCGACATGGCGCAGTGGAGCCTCGGCGTTTGATGCGGGTTGACGGACTCGCGCAGGAGGATGGCATTGTCTGGCGTCATGGTGGCGTCGATGATAGACATGGCAAGGTCGATTTGTTTGTTCCTGTTCTGAAGATGGGTCGGTGGAAGATGGCGGTGGGCGCCTATAAGAGTGTGCCGGACCAGTTTGTGCTCCAGACCCGTCATTGTGGCTTGGTTGGCGCCTCCGGCTTTAGATGTTAGGCTTTGATGCGAAGGCTGTTTGGTATTCGGCTCGGACTATCGACACCCCTTCATCAAGTGGATAAGAATAACGACATACGTTGTTGAGATGGTGGCTGATTAATGTATTACTTTGTAAGGTTTTTGTAAAGAATTGATAAAATGGTTGCATGCATCACACGGATGCAGTGGCCAGCGGTCATCTTTTTTTCTAAAAAATATTTGTGTTTTTATTCGGTTGTGAAACTATTTACTATTATGATACTATGTGATTTATTTGATTATAAGCTATATGCAATGTTTCTTTTTAGTTAAAAATTGTCTACATTTGGCCGCTGGCCAGCCGGTCGGACCAAATGTGTCAACCGCGATGGACTAGCAACGCATCTAGAAAAGAGACCGGTTTTTTTCACGGGCAACCATTGACTGATTCAAATGGACAAAATCTAGCAAAATAGACGTCCATTAAATGTCCCAACCAGATGTGTGTTAAACGTCCGCAAAACAGACTAGACGGCGCTCTATTATGACATGCGTGATTGATATACTTATATGTAACTTTAAAATAACTTGATTAAGCACATGTGAAATCACATGGCAACTAGTAGATGTATCGGTTTATGTTCTTTGGATGTGTTCGTGACATTTTAAATTTGGTTGTAAACTTCATTTTTTATCCGGTCGTGAAACTATTTATTATTATATGATGTATCGCTGTTTTTACATGAAATATAAATTGTCATAATAACTTTTTCTTAAAAAAATTATATGTAATTTTTTTAGTTAAAAATTTGTTTGCATTTGGCCTGCCTGCGGCTGGGCAGACCAAATGCGTTTAGGTGCGTTGGGTACACTGGCAACGCATTCAGAAAAGAGGCCGGACGGCGCATTTTTTTTTCTTTTTTTTCTGACCCAAACGAACATCCGGCACCTCCGTTTGTGGTCCTGTGTTGGAGTTGATCTAATGAAGCCCCATCATGTTGCAAGCTACTACTCTCTATAAAGTTAGTATAAAATTAAATCATCTATTTTGAAATGAAGGAAGTACTTCACTTGCGTTGCGACTGATACCGACCGCCGATCAATCGCTGAGATTTCACGGTTCGTCGTGCTTTCGTCGTTCCGACCGTCCCGTGATAGATGATGATCCCGTCGCGGAAAGAAAGCACCCGTGGCCCATGGCCGTGGGTGCACCAACTGTTGCATTCGACCTCGCTTCAGTTCACGCCTTCTCCAGCCCCGCTTCTCACCACAGGCCACGCTCCCTCTGCTAATTAACCGAGGAGCCAGACAAATCACAAACCGACTCGTACTGCTTTACCTACCAGCTCCGAAAGGCCGCATATTCGCAGCAGCAAAAGCGACCAACCAATCAAAAAGGCTCTGAAAGGCCCGTTTCTTTTAAAATCACAAGGGGCTGCCCCCCAATTTCAGAATTTCATTGCTGAAACTGATAAGACATGCACACTTTGAGGATGGTTAACAATGGAAATCCTCTAACAAAGGCTAACAAAGGGGGAGAAAAGGCGTGCAGGAGGGCGCCAATCTTGGAGCAGGAGAGGCTGGTTTCGTGCTTGCACCGATGGATCTCGCAAAGGCGGAGCACCCGAGTGGATGCAGGCTGCGCCATTGGAGGGCGCAGGATAGATAAGGTTGTTGGAAATGGCCGCCGAGCCAGCCGAGAGAGATAATGTAGGATATATATACAGGCACTAATTTAAGATGCCATGTATGGAGCAGCACCGGCACCTTTGGTTTCTCTTCAGTTTTCCCCATTCGTTCAACGCACGGAAAGCTCGCTCCTTAAAGCAGGTGGCCCGGCGACGAATGCCGATGCTTGAGCGTGAGCAGCGATTTGGGATTGGGCATATCGCGTCGGTTGACACCATGCCTGCATTTGGTTCAGTGGCACCGTGGCAATCATTCTGTCACTGCAGAATGCGCCCACTCGTCTCTGTTTTCTCCACTGTCGCTTGCTTCAGACCGAACCCACGCACGCACGCACGCACACGATTTGCCCCGTCCCGCCACCGGGATATCGCTTTTTTCAGGGGACATTACAAGCTGTGGCGCAACGACGCGTCACACTCATTGCGCTGTTTTGCGCTTTCATGCCAGTGGTCATTTTTCTTCTCAATGTCATCAAAACATAACTCTCCCCCGCAAAATAAAATAAAATGTATATACAACTCTACACAAAAGAAATTTGTCAAGGCAATCAATACAAGATATTAATTGGTTTATTAAAACTTGTAGTTAAAAACATCATATTATAACACGTAGGCTATATCCATCGGTTCCTGGCCGTTACGTTTGGCACGATCTAGACTGACCCATAGACCAACACTAGTCTTTCTAGCGCACTTTGTTCTTGCTCGTGCAAACCCAGAATCAACTTTTAGGTCGGCTAACCATCCTCAAATCGCTCGAAGCCAAGCACACTTAGCTTTGAGGTTCGCTTTCGGATGGGCTCCAAGAAAAGTAAGGATTCCTTATTAATATGAGTAGTCTATATTATTTTTATTAAGCTAGGCTCTCACACATAACATGGCGTGGCGCAACCGCAGCCGTCCTCATCTGATGGTGATGCACGAGTTTGGGGATTGATGTGATGGCCCTGGTTCTTCGACAACAGCGAAACTGTGGTCCTTTGGACGATGCGACAGTCAGATATGAAGATGGCGGTGGCCTTCTTCGAGGCCGACAGCGGTATGGGACGCCCCCTTCAACTCAGGATCGGGTTAGATCCGACTCGGTGGGTGCTATGCATGGAGCTCTTGCGAGTGCGCCATGTCATGCATGTCGCCGGCAGGTCCTACCCACGGTGACTCATGCGAAGGCGTCAAGTCTACGCGCGGTGGCTCCTATTGTTGCCAGATCAAAGATGGTGCGACAGTGATGGGAGGCAAGGCGGTATGAGACGTCTTTATCTTTTGGTATCTCCTTCGGAGGTATCGGGTTATCAATAAGTTGGTAGCCAAACAAGGGATGATGGTAGGGGTGGCATCAAACACAAGATCTCTAATTAGGCTATGTCGGCGTGCACCTACGTCGTGTCCTCACTGAAGGTGGTTGATCGAAACTTGACTTTGAGGATGAAAATCCTGAGACCGGCTTATGGTTGGACTTGTCACCATCGGGCGCACGAACCACGATTCTTTCTTGAAGGCTTAGCTTAGGAGATGTGTGATTTTCGTCTGTTTTTGTCTTCAACTGAGGGTTAATGGTTGGCTTATAAGGCCGGAGGGAGCATCTCTTTTTTGAACACAATACAGACGTGGGCGTCCATACATACGCACATACACTTACCCCTATGAACGCATGCACGCATATCCTACCTCTATGAATACCTTCGAGGGACTGAGCCTGTACATCATCATGAATTGACAAAGCCACCACAGACGCTTTCATAGTAGACGGAAACATCTCCTCCCACTATACGCACATCGTCGAAAGGCCTGAAATAAATCTAGAAAAATTCGATCACCAATGCCATGTCTAGGACGTGAACCCTGGTGGGTTTGTTTCCACCACAAGGCTCGCGGCTTGAGGATTTTTGTTTGGGTGAATTTTGTTTAGCCAATGGATTTTTTAATGATATATATGAATCTGTGCATCTTTGGATGCAGAGGCGGGGGTTATCCGCCTTTTATAAAAAAGATCCAATCCATTGCTAATGAGCTAGGATGCGAATAAATGCGGGAAAATAGCTCGTGTGATTTATTTCGTAGAGCACTCAATAGCCTCTATGGTGCAACTAAAATTGATCTACGTATGAAAAACACAATCAACTTATTAGAAATGGAATATGCAATAAAACTAATTATTAATAAGTAATCATCAATTGGTATTAAAAATAAATAATCAGTTAACCTTAAACTCTGATGACTTGTGCGCTGGCGCACTAACAAGGTGACAGAACTCATTTGTACTTATTACTCCCTCTATTCCTAAATATAAGTATTTTTTTAGAGATTCCAATAAGGGACTACATACAAAGCAAAATGAGTGAATCTATACTCTATAATATGTCTATATACATTCGTATATAGTCCATAGTGGAATCTCTAAACAGACTTACATTTAGGAATGGAGGGAGTATAATCCAATTAGTTATTTTGTGCAGTGCAAGTAAAAGATAATGCACCCTCTGATAATGCCAGAGATTTAGGTCGATGTTGTGGTAAGGGCTCCTCCTAGGTGATGAACTTCACGGGCGGAGGTCGGTGTTGGTGATATTCCCCTTCTGGCAGTCGCCACCCGCCCCCTCCTAGCATTTCCTTGGTCGACGTTGTAGCATAGCCCATCGGATCTACGATCGATGGTTAATGTCCTTAGTCGATGGAGGAGTCCCCTGTCAATGGTGTGGTCGGACTGGATCTTCCATTGTGCCGACCCCATTTAGCGGAGGAATAGGTTGACCACAATCACTGGAGAAGAAGCGTTAAAGACCCCGTGTGGTTGGTGAGGTGAACGTTGCGACAGTGGTGCTAGAGTTCGGCTAGGGTTTGGCTGTGTATTGGGGAAGTGAAGGAAATGGACAAAAAATGAAGGTGTGGTGCATGAGGACCCATAGACAAAGAGAAGGGAAAGGTCGTGCCCAGAGGTACTGACTAACCGTGGGCGATTTCCAAATCGAAACCACGTGCGCTGGTGAGAAATTAGAGGTTGTTTCATAGTACTGACCTCCTCCATTTTTTTCCTATAGCCAGTTTCAGAATTATAACCGTGTCTGGAGCTTTCTATAACAAGAATAACTGCCTCCCCTGAGGGTATTACATGTAGCTTCATTCTCTTTGGTCACGATCTCTTCCCAGGGCCGCTTCTAATGCACAATTTGTACTAAGGGAAGTTAATTTGCTTGACTTGTGGTTAGATCACCATGACACCTTTCAAGCCATCATAGAAGATTCAATATGTATTGCCAATAGCAGAGAAGGCAGAAATGTAGTTGTAGGAACCTCTGGAAGAAATTAGGGCAACTATGATAGTATCGCAAGGCTAAATCTTATCTTGAACTCGGTCTTGCACTGTTTGGTGGTTCAATTGGATCACATCGCAAAGATGGTGCAAGAGTAGTTGCATAAGTAGGACTTGGCTTATAGGCACTTTTGCGGCTATAGATGAGCACTGAGAAGCAGTTGTGCATCGACCTCCACACATTCCTTCATCAAAGGTAGATGACCCAAGTCTAGACCAAATCCAGTCAGCGGATGATGAGGACACCCCTACTATGGTTACACCCATGACCCTCCAATAGCTCAAGTTCTAGGGATACAACAACCTTGACTGCAACTCTCACATGTCAACTCAAATATCAAGTACTTCCGTTAGTCAGATATATTTGTATTGCTTATGAATGAAGGATCTAGCACAAACAAGCATGTCAGTCATTTGAGTACAATCAAGCATGGTGAAGGCAACAAGAGTACAAGGAGTGAAGAAAAAGGTTCAAGTGATGATTTCAAGACTCTAAAGCCACCATGGTGACATGTGAGGGATATGGACAAAATATACAAGATGGAACTTTATAATTTCATCCATAGTCATCTATAGGTGTTCTGTCACGTTAGTTTTGGGCCAGGCTGAAAGGACATGCGGTGCCCCCATGTGTGGTTTTGGTAATTGATGACATTCTCTATGGACTAATGGTTGCATTGAGTTATATTTGAAGGATGTTTTCCATAGGCATTTCTTGAAGCCCATGTATTGGTTTCAATGAGTTTATGGGTTGACCAAGGTGCTATTAAGGAATTATCCAAAGATTGGTCATGTGAGTGTTGAGCTTATTGCAAGCATGTCTTGAAGAAGAAGATTGTGTGATCATTCATGTTTACCTTCAAGACATCATCCAAACGAAGAGAGTTGGAAAGATTCAAGGTTGATCAAGACTAAGTCAAGAGTGCATCAAGTTGATCAACTCACAAAGCGTAGAAGATGTACTGAGAGGGATCAAGTGATCCCATGGTATGGTAAGCATTGTCCATTGCACTTTGTGTACTAATCCATGGTCTATGTGAGAGTCTATGTGGGGTTAGGTACGTGTCCATGGGCTTGCGTCAAGAGGATGATATCATACAACCCATGGGAAGGATGACATCAAGTGGTGATCGTCATCAAGATTGTCGTGTGCAAGTTCAAGTGGAGAATCATGAAGAGACAAGTGCTTGATTCTTGCCATCCATTGTGGTGTCAATGGACTTGTGAAGATGTGCCGAAGAGTGGCTCACCCATAGTGGAGTATGGGGGAGCAATCATCTAGTCTCCATCGACCCAACGCAATCAAGAAAGGTGGTCCATCTTGAGGAGGACAAGATCGTCATCATCTAGCTCACGTGGATCATGTGCAAGGCAAAGGTTTGCCCTTGATAGGTTTTCTATTTTACCAGTCTCATGGTGGTAGTTGGGAGACCGGGTTATAGGATCGATAGCCGTACTATCAAGGGGGGCTCTCAAGTGAGTAGCTTGATCGTATCGTTCGTCGAGAGCTCAAACCATTGCATCCTTGCATCATGTTTCTTGGTTCTTGTTTGGTTCTCTTTGTGAGTCTTAGAGCTTATGGTCATCTTGATGACAAGCTTGAGTTCATCGAAACGGAGTTTGCATGCGTCTTCTATGATGTTTTTGGTGTTGGAGGTTTTACCGGTCTTATCCGAGGAAGGGTTCTCACCATTTTATTTTGGGCCTTTTCTCGCTTGCTTCTTATTGGTATTTCTATCAAGATTGTGTTAGCCTTGTCGCTAGATTTCCAACAAACTTGGTTTCGTCAAATTCGGAGTCCCTTTGCAGAAGTTGTGTCAGTTTTGGTGTTCTGAAAAGGCTGCAGCGGTACTACCGCGGACAGGAGCGGATGTAATTTTTTACTACCGCTCTTGGGAGTGGCACTACTGCTTGGAGCAGTACTACCGCGGCTACTTCCGTGGCTACTTCCGCTCGGGACCAAAAACTCGTCACAAGTCCAGCGGTGGTAGGCACGGATGTAATTTTTTAGTACCGCTCGCAAGCAGTAGTACCGCCACCCTTAGCAGTAGTACCGCTACCCCTAGCGGTAGTGCCATGAGGTCAAGCGTTACTACCACTCTGAATGTTCTTTTGGCTTTTTTTGCCTCCTCGCTGTTGCGTTTCAAAGGGCTACTACCGCCCTAGCGGTAGTACCGCTCCTTGGAGCGGTAGTACCGCTCGGTGTGGGCTGTGAGCATAACGGTTGGATTTTTCCCCACCTATAAAAGGGGGTCTTCTTCCCCATTGAACCTTATCCTTTGAGCTCTTGTTCTTCCCCCATTGTTGACCTTCTTCGAGCTTGCTAACTCTAAATCCCTCCATGGATTCTTGCTAGTTTTTGAGGGAAAAGAGAGAGGAGATCTAGATCCACGTTTCCACCAATCACTTTCTCGTCTAGGTGAGGGGAACCCCTTGGATCTAGATCTTGGAGTTCTTGGTGTTCTTCTTCTTGTTCTTCCTCTCATTTTCATCCCTAGCATTAGTTGCTTCGATGGGATTTGAGAGGTAAGGACTTGGGCACTTCGTGTGCCATTGCCATTGCATTTGGTGCATCGGTTTGAGTTCTCCACGTGATACGTGGAAGTTACAAGTTGAGAAGTTTATTACTCTTGGGTGCTTGGTACCTTTGAGCTAGTTCCTATTGGGTGCTTGGGCGCCCTAGATGGTTGGTGGTGTTCGGAGCTCAATCATTGTGGTGTAAAGGTCCGGGCAAGCGTCGAGGTCTCCAATTAGGTTGTGGAGATCGCCCCGAGCAATTTGACGGGTACCGGTGACCGCCCCAAGGGTTGCCAAAGTGTACGGGTTCGGTGACCGCCCCCAAGGGTTGCCATTTGTACGGGTTCGGTGACCGTCCTCAAGGGTCCCTTAGTGGAATCACGGCATCTTGCATTGTGCGAGGGCGTGAGGAGATTACGGTGGCCCTAGTGGCTTCTTGGGGAGCATTGTGCCTCCACACCGCTCCAAACAGAGATTAGCATCCGCAAGGGTGTGAACTTCGGGATACATCGTCGTCTCTGCGTGCCTTGGTTATCTCTTACCCGAGCCCTTTACTTATGCACTTTACTTTGTGATAGCCATATTGTTTCTTGTCATATATCTTGCTATCACATAGTTGTTTATCTTGCTTAGTATAAGTTGTTGGTGCACATAGGTGAGCCTAGTTGTTGTAGGTTTTGTGTTTGACAAATTAATCGCTAGGTTTATTCCGCATTTGTTCAAGCCTAAACTGTAATTATTTTAAAGCGCCTATTCACCCCCCCCCCCGCCCCCTCTAGGCGACATCCACGATCTTTCAATTGGTATCAGAGCCTCGTCTCTCTTTGTTGGGCTTAACCGCCTAGAGAGTAAAGATGTCGACTAGGGGATTAGGATTCTCTGACACTCTTAGTTTTGATGGCACAAATTTTGATGTTTGGGTAATTCGCATGCTTAATCTCTTTAGGGTCATGGACCCAAATTTAGAGCGAATTGTAGATATGGTTTTTTCTCCTCCAAAGGATCCCCAAAGATTATCTTTAGAGGATGAGAAAAACTCTTATCTCAATGCACAAGCTTCTAATGTGCTTTTCGATGCTTTGAGCAATGTAGTTATATTTCAACTCATGCCGTTCCGGGATGCTCATGAGTTGTGGACAAAGCTTCAAGATAAATATGGTGTGTCCAAGATTTGTGGGGATGATTGTTCTCCCTCCACCTCCGGCCGTGTTGCCTTCTCAACTTCTTCTACTTCGCCTACATGTGGATTGCCACAAGGTAATGCTATGGTGAGTAGTGTTGGTCATTACAATGATGATAGTGTGCTTATCATTCATGGCTCTTCTTCACTATCTTGTTATAATGCTCCATCTTTGGACTTTAGCACTTCGAGCACTCCAAATGTCTCACATGCTTGTGTTGATAGTCCTTGCATATCATGTAGAAATTGCTTGACTAAATCTCATGATGATATGCTTGCTATGCCTTGTTGCCATGATAAAAATGTATCTATTTCCTCGAGTTGTTGTGCTAACAATGTAGAGGAAACCCAACACTCCATGGAACAAGATATGATCTTCAACGGTGCTTCAAGGGATCCTACATCATCATCTGTAACATCCCAAATTTTCAATTTGGAATGTTATACATTAGATCATCAATGCATATCATAATTTATTTTGCATTCTGGTTGATCCTAGAAATTTCTACGCAACTCAAGGACCCACGGAGAGAGTTGGGAAATTCATTATTTTCATATTTGAGTTTTCTCAAAATTTGAGAATAGGATCGTTTGATTTTATTATTTTATCGTCAATTATTTCTATTACAAAAAATATGAGAGAGGGAATAAAATGACTTTCCCAAAAGAGAAAAATATTAAGGATTTAATAATAAAATCAAATAAGATTTTATTTTGGAGTTTTTCATTATTTTATTTGAATTTAGGAAAAATGTGCGTTTTAAAAAATTGCATCTAGGCCCCAAATAAATGTTCACCTTGTGCGGCTTGATTTTACAAGCCCGGGAAAATTTATTTCGGGATTTTTGAAGTCCGTTTAGTATTTCTTTTTATTTTTCTTCCGTGCGTAATTATTTTAAAAAAAATCGAACCGACCTACAGGCCGTGTCCGACCAGGACTCCGGCCCGACTAGGCTTTATAAGATGGGGGAGGAGGCCAACCGAAACCCTAAGCCGCCCCAGCCCCCAGCGCTGCCGCCGCCCGCCGCCTGAGGTTCGCCGCGCCTCGAAATACGTGCCACCGTTTTTTTTAAAAACCGTTCTGTTTTCCGTCGTTTTTTTAGTTTCGATTTTTTTTTTTAAATAAATCAGTTTTTCTGGTTTATGTTTTTAGCGAGCGTTCGTCGTTTTTCCTTTTCCTCGGATTAAATTCGCGATTTTTCTGATCGCGATTCCTGATCCGATTTTCGTTTTAGTATAACTTTTCGCTCGTTTATCGGAATCAGGCGATTCAAGCGTCTGAAGTTTCGTCTCAAAACCCTCTATCCGTTTAACCAACTTAAACAAGTTTTTTCTACTGTAAAATTTGACTTAGATCTAGATTAGTAGAACGAAGTTGTTTTGTTTCGCCGTTTGACTTTCGTTGCTTCGTTCGATTTGATTCTTTTTTACAAACCGGAGTTCTTAAGTTGAACCTTCTGGTTAGATCTCTTATTTGAGTTTTACCTGTGCATTAGATGAGTACTTATTGTATGCTTATTTGTTTGCGATAGAGTACCCGGAGTGCGCCGCTTGTTACTTCAAATCGCTAGGTTTCCCGGATCATCAGCAAGGTAAGTAACACTTTGATCATACATTTTCTACTACCCAGTTTTATTGCATTAGATCAACCCTCACACATTGCATGACTAGGATCAAATTAAATTGTGGGATGGGAAGTAGTTGAGGTAGAACCTATTACCTGTTTATTATTAAACCTTTGGGAGTTACTTCTACGTTTGCTTATTGTGCCATGCTATGCTAGTAGACGTGGATTGGGTGAGTGATATCCATGACAGATGTGAGATTGTTAAATTAATGGTTTATCTAAGGTGGCAAATTAAACACACATCTGGGTGGATTGAGGTACCTGGGTATTCCAGGATTGCCTGTTTCTTTTTGGACCGCCACCCAGGCTCAAAGGCATCATGAGATTATTCATAGTAGAAACTTCCGTGTGCATCCACAAGCCATTATGGGCTCTGGCGTAGTTGATTAAGTCATGCGAACTCTTACAGGGTAGACTAGCAGATGTAGGGGAAAGTAGGTGTAACGGTCTATCCATCGTAAGGTGCTAGCGCTTCTGAAAGACTATGTCTCGGTCATCCGTCTTCTCAAACACCATGTAGTGCGAGAAACAAAATGGAGGCGATCGAGTCTTGTGGGGAAAAGTGCGCAAACCTGTGCAGAGTGTAATAAACTAATCATGATTAGCCGTGTCCCCGGTTATGGACATCTTGAGTGAAAGGATCGATATGGTGACTAGAGGGGGGGGGGGTGAATAGGCAACTACCAACTTTTAGCTTTTCTTTACCAAATTAAACTTTGCATGAAAGTAGGTTGTCTAGATGTGCAACTAGGTGAGCAACCTATATGATGCAATAACAACAAGCATACAAGCAAGCAAGGGAAGAAACACTAAAGAGCTTGCACAAGTAAAGGTAAGAGATAACCAAGAGTGGATCCGGTGAAGACAAGGATGTGTTACCGAAGTTCCTTCCTTTTGAGGGGAAGTACGTCTCTGTTAGAGCGGTGTGGAGGCACAATGGTCCCCAAGAAGCCACTAGGGCCACCGTATTCTCCTCACGCCCTCACACAATGCGAGATGCCGTGATTCCACTATTGGTGCCCTTGAAGGCGGTGACCAAACCTTTACAAACAAGGTTGGGGCAATCTCCACAACTTAATCGGAGGCTTCCAACAAGACCATGAAGCTTCACCACAATGGAATATGGCTCCGAGGTGACCTCAACCGTCTAGGGTGCTCAAACACCCAAGAGTAACAAGATCCGCTAGGGATGAGTGGGGGAATCGAAAATCCCTTGGTGGAAGTGTAGATCGGGGCCTTCTCAACCACTCCCGAGCCAATCAACAAGTTTGATTGGCTAGAGAGATGGATCGGGCGAAAATGGAGCTTGGAGTATTTAATGGAGCTTGAGCAATAAATGGATCTTGGGGGAGGAAGAGGTAGGTGAGAAGGAAGAAGGGGACTTCCTTTTATAGTGGGGGCAACAATCCCGTTGCCCCCCACCAACCAGCCCCGCACAGGGCGGTACTACCGTTGAGAGGGGGCGGTACTACCGCCAGGACAACGGTACTGCCGCGCCAGCCAGCGGTACTGCCGCGTTGAGGAGACTAGTAGGGAACGGACCCAAATGTGGTACTACCGCGGTGGTAGGGCGATACTACCGCTCCTAGAACGGTACTACCGCCACTACAACCGTGACTAGTGCCGCAAAACCCGACACGAGAAAAAGACCTCTCAAATCGAGGCGGTAGGAGCCCGACTACCCAACGGTACTACGGCAGTGGGGTCAAGGGCGGTAGTACCGCTATGGAGCGGTACTGCCGCTTGTGACCCTTCGGTCGTAGTACCGTAGGAAGTGCGGTACTACCGCTGGGACGCGAGAGAGAGAGAGAGAGAGAAGGAATCTCTCAAAGATGATGAGGACAAGGCGGAGGTGCCAGGCCCCCAGCGGCACTACTGCTGTGGAGCCACGGGCGGTACTACCGCTGTGGAGCGGTATTGCCGCTTGGCTCCTCAGCGGTACTACCGCTTTGACCCAGACAGGACAAGGAAGAGAGGAGAGATCTCTTCAATGGAAAAGAAATGCTCGGAGGGTGAGAAGCTGATGTGTACGTGATGATTCCACCCATGCAAAACCCCAGCGGACCCCCTCTTGATAATACGGTGCCCTCTACGCAACTAGTCCACCGAGAAAGAAACGAAAGAGCTACACCGTATTGAAATACACTCCGAGGGGAAGACGGCGTCTCGTGCCAGGGGAGAATTTGTGAATTATTTAAAGCACAAGATTAGTCCGCAAACATGTTGTCATCAATCACCAAAACTACCTTGAGAGAGATATGCCGTAACAATCTCCCCCTTTTTGGTGGATTGATGACAACTAGGGATTTGCGCAAGGAAAAGAAATAAAACGAAGAAAGCTAAGAACTACAAAATATAGACAGGTTCCCCCAGAATGTGTGCACCAGGAGAGGCACAACACACACATTCGGATCAACACTCCCCCTATATTTTATAGTCCAACAATACTAAGCACAAGATATATGAGAGAAGTGAATAAACAGGACAAGCATGCATCTCACAATAAACTACAGTACTCTGACATGACATAAGTAATAAGGTAGCGATAGGGAGCATATGTCTCACATCATATGTCTAGAACTTAGGTCTCACACCAAACCAAACCAAAGAAGGACACCGAGAGAACACATAAGAAACCACAAGACGACTCAAAGCACGACACAAGAAGCAAATCCCTACACTCTCTCCCCCTTTGGCAGCGAGACACCAAAAAGGGCATAGAGTGACACTAGGACTCCAGGTGATGGGAGGAGGAAGATCTCGAACATCACATCTCTGCATCTTCCTCGTGGGTCGAAAACTGCTCGGCATCGGAGTCGGTCCAGTGGCAATTGATGAATCCAGTCCTCCTCTTCAGTGATCTAACCCTCAGACCCACTGGCAACTGTTGCTCCCATCTGACGCATGAGCTCCTTGTGGCGCGTCCTGGCATGCTTCTCCGCCACATGAGTCATGTACTGACCATGAGACTCCATGCAGAAAAGCTTCTTCATCTTGCGCTTAAGCTTCTGTGCCCACGACGGTTCTACACTAGAGGGGCCAAAGTTCTCCACATGATCATCAGTAGCAGCCTCACCCTCGGTCACCATGGCAGCAGCAGCAGCAGTAGCAGATGGACCCCCTGTGGCAGCAGTAGCAGATGGACCCCCTGTGTGAGGCGCTGTCCAGTTGTCCTTCTTCCTCAGACGCTTGATCTCATGAGAAACCAAGTCTCCAGTCTCTAGCAACACTCTGGGATAAGTCTGTGCCCAGGCCCTCTCAATGAGCCTCATGATGAATGGACCATAGATAGGACACTTGCGCTCAGACACGGCAGATAGAAGTTCAGACCACATGACATGAGAGATATCCAGGCTCTCTCCAGTGCTTGCTTCCTTCTCATGCTGACAGAAAAGGAGCATGTCCACGAGGTAAGAGTGGACCATATCCAGATTCCCGATCCGAGGGAAGAGAGTCTCACGGAATATGTGGTGAAGAATGTCCAGATACGGAGACAGCTCATAGGTCTTCTTCTTAGTTACTGGGTGAACCTTCACAGTGCAGTAGGGCCAAAGGGCTTGCTTGTGGGTGGATGTAGCATTGCGGTGAGGACGGAAACCGACAGGAGTCTCAAGCCCGTTATCCACCACATCAAGTAACCCCATAAACGCCTACCACTTGACGGAAAGCAGCTTGCCAGTGGTCATCCATGTCAGAGTCCTGTCGACATCCGTCCCAAGATGGACGGTGGCATAGAATTGAGCCACCAAATCCGCATCGAAATCCTTGTTGAATTGCATGATCCTGAGAATGTTCAACTGAGTGCACATCTGAAGGGCTTCGCCAAAGTACTCTGGGTCCTTCTCCATAGCATCAGTATTAATGGAGTGAACACCAACAAAAAGATTCTTCTTGGCCTTGATCACATCAAAGTAGATGGCAAACTGAAAATGGTTCCAGAACGCGCGGTTGACCAAAGTGGGTTCTTGGTCCACCGCATAGGGGTTGCAGCGACGCTTCTCCCAAAACTCCTTGTTGGTCATCTCAGTCACAGTCTTCCCTTTGGGCTTGTGGGCGGCTCGCTTCGATTGCTGAGGAGGTGGAGGAACACTTGCAAATGCACTTGCTGGAGGCGGTTGGGTGCTCGAGGAACCACCGGCTGGCTCTCAGGTGCGGTAGCGTTTTGATGTGGCACGCCCGGGGTTGATACGACGACCTTGCTGCTTGGAAGGGTCATCACCTAGAGCCAAACACAAGAACACGCAAAACAACCAGAAAGAACGAGCATAAGCCAACAAACTCAACAAAAAGATCAAGGTAAGGCAGGAAAATGATGGAAATTGGCATGCAGCGGTAGTACCGTGACCTGCCCGCGGTTGTACCGCCCCAAGTGGTAGTACTGCCCCAAAGGGAGCGGTAGTACCGCTCTAGGTCAAGCGGTAGTACCGCTCCAAAGAGAGCGGTAGTACCGCTTGAGGCGGAGAAACAACAGTTTCTTAGCACGAGGCGGTGAAACAGCGGGTTCCTACTACCATGGTCAGATCCGGCACTACCGGCCTACCAAATTCAAAAATAATCCTACCAAACTCTAATCAAGATAGTCTAGTTGCCTTCTCCAACCAACTCAAGCCTAGATTTAGCCAAAAATCTAGAGATGCAACCACCATTGCCCCTAAGAAACAAGATCTGAAAAAGAGACAAAACAAAAGAAGGAACGGGGGCAATACCGGCATCCATGGCAAGAGGACGAGGTGGGGATAGACTCCACCAAAGGAAATGGAGAGGGACGCCCCAGAGACGGAGATCCGCCGGAGCCCTCCCGCGGTGAGTGGAGGCTGGAGAGAGGAAGAGAAAAGAGGGGCGAAGTGAATGGGCATGGGGGAGAAGAAACCTCCCCCTGCCCTGACTTAACCCCCTGTTCTCGTCCCCAGTGGTAGTACCGTGCTGGGGGGCGGTAGTACCGCTTACGAGTGGTAGTACCGCGCACCACCAGCGGTAGTACCGCCCAGCACGCCACGGCAACTAAACAAACACGGCTTTAGCTCGACGAAACGACAAAAACGGCAAGAGAAAAAAACACACCAGCAAACAACCAAGACACACCTCTTCAAAAGAGGGCGGTGGCCGAGGCCACCTATGTTTGAGTCAAAAGGTATGGCACCGCGAAGATTTTAACCTTGGGCCCATGACCAAAACTCGTCTTTGAAGCACAAGTGCCATCAACAATGGCTAAAGTGAAAGACTTGATCAATTTATGCATAAAGGGGGGAGGGAGAGTTCATTGAGAGAACAACACTCCCCCTATGTCCATGCCTACACCTAAACTAGACAACAAATTGAGCGAGGTAGGGTGTGCACGGATTCAAGCCACATTGCTCGAATTAATGATATTTAGCCTTAACTCGCGAAATCTTGCTTCATCCAAGGGCTTTGTGAAAATATCTGTAAGGTTTTCATGAGTGTTGACATAGTTGAGCTTGATCTCTCCTCGCCTAATGTGATCCTGGATGAAGTGATACCGAATCTCAATATGCTTCGTCTTGAAGTGTTGCACTGGGTTGAGAGAAATCTTGATGGCACTTTCATTGTCACACCAAAGAGGCACTTTGTCACAAGTGACACCGTAATCCTTTAAAGTTTGCCTCATCCATAGAAGTTGTGCACAACAACTACCGGCGGCAACATACTCCGCCTCAGTGGACGAGAGAGACACACAACTTTGCTTTTTGGAAGACCAACTTACCAAAGAGCAACCAAGGAATTGGCACCCTTCGGAAGTGGACTTCCTATCCACTTTGTCTCCCGCCCAATCGGAATTCGAGTACCCTACCAGCTTGAAGTTTGATCCTCTTGGGTACCATAAGCCAAAGTTTGGGGTATGAGCCAAATATCGAAAGATTCATTTGACCGCCACATAGTGACTTTCCTTAGGTGCGGCTTGAAACCGTGCACAAATTCCCACACTCAACATGATGTCCGGTCTAGATGCACAAAGGTAAAGCAAGGATCCAATCATGGAACGATATACCTTTTGATCCACCACTTTACCATTGGGATCTAAGTCAAGTTGGCACTTGGTGGGCATTGGAGTGGAGGCCGGCTTGACGTCACTTAGCTTGAATCTCTTGAGCATGTCTTGAGTGTATTTGGATTGATTGATGAAGGTTCCTTCTCTTCTTTGCTTCACTTCGAACCCTAGAAAGAACTTCAACTCTCCCATGGAGGACATCTCGAACTTTGAGGTCATGAGAGCGGCAAATTCCTCATTGAAAGCTTTGTTAGGAGAACCAAAGATAATATCATCAACATATAATTGGCACACAAACAACTTCCCTTTAACCTTCTTAGTAAAAAGAGTGGAGTCGATTAGCCCAACTTCAAAACCACGGTCTTGTAACAACTCGGTAAGGTGGTCATACCACGCACATGGGGCTTGTTTAAGGCCATAGAGTGCCTTATCGAGTTGATACACATGATCGGGAAAGTAGGGATCCTCGAACCCAGGGGGGGTTGCTTGACGTAAACCAATTCATTAATGGGACCATTAAGAAAAGCACTCTTCACATCCATTGGTTGTAACTTAAGTTATGATGAGAAGCATATGCAATCAACATGCGAATGGATTCAAGACGAGCAACGGGAGCAAAGGTTTCACCATAGTCGATACCCTCGACTTGGGAGTAGCCTTGTGCTACCAAACGAGCCTTGTTGCGAATGATAATCCCATGGGCATCTTACTTGTTCTTGAATATCCACTTGGTTCCAATGACATTTTGGTTCCCCGTTGGCCTTGGCACCAATCTCCACACTTTGTTGCGCTCGAAGTTGTTGAGTTCTTCGTGCATGGCATTGAGCCAATCCGGATCTTCTAGCGCCTCATAGACCTTGTGGGGTTCCACACAAGAGACAAACGCGTGATGCTCACAATAATTTGCTAATTGTCTACGAGTGCTTACCCCCTTTCTTAAGCTTCCAAGCACATTCATCATGAGATGATCCTTGGTGGAGAGCTTGGAAGCAACCTTGGCGGCACGACGCTCTAATTACTCGTCGGTGGTGAGTTGAGGAGCGGTTACTTGATCATCTTGAGCGCCGTCATGAACTTGTTCTTGATCTTGAACTTGCTCGGGGGAGAGAACTTGACCTTGCGCATCACTTGGTGTGTCAACACCGTCTTGAGTATGATCTTGCCCTTGGTCTTGTTCATGAGGTTGAGGGCCTTCACTTTGTTCTTCGAAAGCATGTGGGCCTTGGGTTGGTGATGGCTCCACTTGAGTGGAGCATTGTCCTTCTCCTTCGGCCACAAGGGGTTCCTCAATGGGTAGGATGAAACCAACACCCATTCTTCTTATGGCTTGAGGAGGAATTTCATCACCTACATCACCTGTGCCACTTTGCTCCACTTGGGAGCCGTTATTCTCATCAAACTCCACGTTACACGTCTCCTCAGTAAGTCCCGTGGATTTATTGAGGACACGGTAAGCATGAGAGTTTGTAGCATAACCAACAAATATGCCCTCATAAGCTCTAGCCTCAAATTTAGACAACCGAACACCTTTCTTGAGAATGAAACACTTACACCCGAATACCTGGAAGTACTTGAGGTTGGGCTTGTTACCGGTGAGTATCTCATATGGAGTCTTGTTCAAGCCCTTGCGGAGGTAGAGCCGATTGGATGCATGACACGCGGTGTTGATGGCTTCGGCACAAAAGTTGTACGGAGACTTGAACTCCGCCATCATGGTCCTTGCCGCATCCATCAACGTCCGGTTCTTCCTCTCTGCAACACCGTTTTGTTGAGGGGTGTATGGTGCGGAATATTGATGCTTGATTCCCTCATCACTAAGAAATTCATCCAAGGTGTAGTTCTTGAAATCGGTGCCGTTGTCACTTCTTATTGTCAAGATCTTTGCATTGTGTTTATGTTGTGCTTCATTTGCAAAGTCAATGACGGTTTGTTGGGTCTCGCTCTTCCTCTTGAAGAAATACACCCATGTGTACCTTGAGTAGTCATCCACAATCACCAAGCAATACTTCCTACCTCCAAGACTATTGAAGGATGGGGGCCCAAAAAGATCCATGTGAAGGAGCTCCAAGGGCTTCTTTGAATAAATGATAGTCGTGGGAGGGTGAGCCTTCTCATGTAGCTTTCCTTCGATACAGGCACTGCAAGCACGATCTTTAACAAAACTAACATTCCTTAGTCCATGGACATGGTCCCCCTTGAGGAGACTTTGCAAAGATCTCATATTGACATGGGCTAAACGGCGATGCCAAAGCCATCCCACATCAACTTTAGCCATTAGGCATGTCGCGGTCTTAGTGGGTCGCTCCGAAAAGTTAATCACATATAGACCATTCTCGACATGCCCAACAAAGGCTACTTTAAGAGTCTTGCTCCACAAGAGGGCCACGGTATCGATATCAAAGAAAGTGGCAAAGCCCATGATTGCAAGTTGACGAACGGCAAGTAAATTGTATGCAAGGGACTCAACAAGCATGACCTTCTCGATCGTGAGATCATGAGAGATGACCACCTTGCCAAGTCCCAATACCTTAGAGGATGAGGCGTCACCCCACTCGACATTGGTGGGCATAGATGGAACTTTGTGCACGTCCACCACCAAGTCCTTGCTTCCGGTCATATGATTTGTAGCTCCGCTATCGAGCAACCATGATCCACCACCGGAAGCAAACACCTACAAGAGATCAATGCTTGGTTTTAGGTACACATTTGTAATGGGTCCTTTGATGTTAGTAACAAGGGTCTTAGGAACCCAAATAGACCATTCAATGTACTCATGAAGAGAACCAACAAATTTGGCATAAACATGCCCATCACTAGCATGGCATAACACATAAGAAGGATTAAAATCGCCGGCTTTGTTGGGAGAGGTGACATTGCCCTTCTTGACATTGTTCTTCTTCTTCTCCTCGAGGGCACTCTCTCCCTCCCTCACAAAGGTTTGCATGAGGGGAGGAGGTCGTTTGGTCTTGTCATTCTTCTTCTTGTTCTTGGAGTCGGGCACGTACCCAACCCCTTCCTTGGCCACACCTCCCTTTTGGTTGATCAAGAGATCATTGAAGTTCTTCTTGCCTTGTATGCAAGTCGCAAGACCTCTCTCAAGTTGCTCCTTCAACTTAGCATTTTCCTCAACAAGATGTATATGCTCACAACACGGGTTAGTAGCATTTGCATTATCAATTAAAACCATATGAGGAAAAGTTGCTTTCTCCTTAGTTAGCTTCACTTGGAGTTGATCATGAGACTCCTTGAGACTAGCGTGAATACCCTTCAAGGCCTTGTGGGCCTTGTCAAGTATATCAAACTCCTCTTTGAGTCTAGCAAGATCAACCCCGAGTTTGGCCTTCTCGGAATTTAGCACACGAGAAACAATGAGGGCATGATCATAATCTTTCTTTAACTTAGCATGATCAACATTGTGTGACTCCTCAAGAGCCAAACGAAGACCACGCTCTTCCTCAAGAGCATTGGAAAGATCCGAAATCTCATCGGCATAGTCACGACTATGCCCTTCCATCTTGGAGATGGTGTCTTCGTGAGCCTCGATCATGTCATTGGCCTCACCAAGTTGTTCCAAGAGAGCAACAAAGTGCTTCTTGGATTTTCCCTTGAGTTTGCCCATAAAGGCCTCAAACTCGTTAGCCTCCACATTAGCCCCCTCAAGTTCATTAATGCTATCTGTTGGGGAAGGATGATTAATGATGGTAGTTTTGATGTTGGAGGTTACCTTGTTGGTGGCTTTAGCCATGAGGCACTTGGCGGTGATGCTCTCGTTGGGTGAGTCGAAGAGAGACACCCGTGACGTTGTTGCAATGGCAACGGAGGCCATGGCAACCGACTCATCATCTTCATCATCGTCATCATCCTCATTGTACTCTTCTTGCACAACCAAAGCCTTGGGAGGAGTCTTCTTGGTGAAGTTGTTCTTGTTGGGGAATGACTTGGCCTTGTCCTTTCGGATGAGTTTGCCACCATTGTCTTCCCTCTTCTCATACGGGCATTCCGCGACGAAATGACTCACGTTGCCGTAATTGTAGCAAGTCCTTACACGTTGCTTGCCCCTTGTGCCACTCGAGTTGTTTTTGCTAAAGTTGGGCCTCGAGTTTTTCTTGCTCCAAAATTGCCTTGAAGCAAGTGCCATGTGTCCATGATATGCATACTTCGTATCTTCGGGGTTGCTCTCCTCTTCTTCCTCTTCTTCTTCCACGGTGAGCTTGGCCTTCAATGCAAGGTTAGGCTTCTTTGCCCGTTGAGAACGGAGCACCGCATTGTCGGCGGTCTTGTCCAAAATGTTCATGGCCACAAACTCATCCAACACTTCGCTTGAGGTCAAAGTGTGGAAGTCCGGTCTTTGACGAATGACGGAGGACATGGCCTTGTGGTAGGGCATCATTGCCTTGAGGAATTTGCGCTTGATCCAATTGTCATCAGTGTCCTTGCTCCCGTGATCTCGTAGTGAGACCGCGAGTTTGGTTACTCTCCGATAAAGCTCACGAGGTTCATCATCTTCCTTCATTGTAAACTCATCGGCCTCATCTTGTACCACTTCATAGTTGGAGCGTTGAATGCTTGTGCTTCCCCGGTAGAGAGACACGACACAATGCCATGCATCTTTGGCCAAGGCGAAGGGACGAAGATGAGGTAGGTCTTCGGGTGGAATTGCATCTTGAATGATGAAGAGAGCATTCTCATTGAATTGATTGTCCGCGGCTTCTCGAGGAGTGAAGTTGCTTGGATCATGTGGATAGAAACCTTCTTCAATGATTCTCCAAAGGTTAGTGTTCACATGATTTAAATGACGTTTAAAGCAGTAAACCCAAGAATCAAAATCCTCATTTTTCACAATCTTAGGGGGAGGACCGGCATGATTCAAATGAGTGGAAGGAACCGGTCCACCATAAACAAGTGGTGGTTCCACATGGGCAAAGATGTCGGTGCCATTCTTGCCACTAGAAGGAGCCTTTTCACTGCTAGCTTCCCCCTTGTCGGGGATAGCATCCGTCACCTTGTTGGCGGGATCACCCACTTTCAACGGTGCGGTGGATAGTTTAAGCCCCTCAAGAAATTTAGTAAACATGCTTTCAACTTCGGTCGTCATGGAGGTTTTCAATGTCTCCAAGGCCACATTGAACTCCTCACGAGAGACCGAAGTTCCCCCATCTCCCGTAGACGAGATCGGATTCACACCGGAGTGTTCCTCCACACCGTTTACGGTATCAACCATACTCTTTGGACGGTAAAGTCCTTAATAAAGAGACGAGGCTCTGATACCAATTGAAAGGATCGATATGGTTGACTAGAGGGGGGTGAATAGGCAACTACCAATTTTTAGCTTTTCTTTGCCAAATTAAACTTTGCATCAAAGTAGGTTGTCTAGATGTGCAACTAGGTGAGCAACCTATATGATGCAATAACAACAAGCATACAAGCAAGCAAGGGAAGAAACACTAAAGAGCTTGCACAAGTAAAGGTAAGAGATAACCAAGAGTGGATCCGGTGAAGACGAGGATGTGTTACCGAAGTTCCTTCCTTTTGAGGGGAAGTACGTCTCCGTTGGAGCGGTGTGGAGGCACAATGCTCCCCAAGAAGCCACTAGGGCCACCATATTCTCCTCACGCCCTCACACAATGCGAGATGCCGTGATTCCACTATTGGTGCCCTTGAAGGCGGTGACCGAACCTTTACAAACAAGGTTGGGGCAATCTCCACAACTTAAACGGAGGCTCCCAACAAGACCACGAAGCTTCACCACAATGGAATATGGCTCCGAGGTGACCTCAACCGTCTAGGGTGCTCAAACACCCAAGAGTAACAAGATCCGCTGGGGATGAGTGGGGGAATTGAAAATCCCTTGGTGGAAGTGTAGATAAGGGCCTTCTCAACCACTCCCGAGCCAATCAACAAGTTTGATTGGCTAGAGAGATGGATCGGGCGAAAATGGAGCTTGGAGTATTTAATGGAGCTTGAGCAATAAATGGAGCTTGGGGGAGGAAGAGGTAGGTGAGAAGGAAGAAGGGGACTTCCTTTTATAGTGGGGGCAACAATCCCGTTGCCCCCCACCAACCAGCCCCACACAGGGCGGTACTACCGTTGAGAGGGGGCGGTACTACCGCCAGGACAACGGTACTGCCGCGCGAGCCAGCGGTACTGCCGCGCTGAGGAGACTAGTAGGGAACGGACCCAAATGCGGTACTACCGCGGTAGTAGGGCGGTACTACCGCTCCTGGAATGGTACTACCGCCACTACAACCATGACTAGTGCCGCAAAACCCGACACGAGAAAAAGACCTCTCGAATCAAAGCGGTAGGAGCCAGACTACCCAACGGTACTACGATAGTGGGGTCAAGGGCGATAGTACCGCTATGGAGCGGTACTGCCGCTTGTGACCCTTCGGCCGTAGTACTGCAGGAAGTGCGGTACTACCGCTGGGACGCGCGCGAGAGAGAAGGAATGTCTCAAAGATGCTGAGGACAAGACGGAGGTGCCAGGCCCCCAGCAGTACTACTTCTGTGGAGCCACGGGCGGTACTACTGCTGTGGAGCCACGGGCGGTACTACCGCTGCGGAGCGGTACTGCCGCTTGGCTCCTCAGTGGTACTACCGCTGGGTGCGCAGTACTACCGCTTTGACCCAGACAGGACAAGGAAGAGAGGAGAGATCTCTTCAATGGAAAGGAAATGCTCGGAGGGTGAGAAGCTGATGTGTACGTGGTGATTCCACCCATGCAAAACCCCAGCGGACCCCCTCTTGATAGTACGGTGCCCTCTATGCAACTAGTCCACTGAGAAAGAAACGAAAGAGCTACACCGTCTTGAAATACACTCCAAGGGGAAGAAGGCGTCTCGTGCCAGGGGAGAATCTGTGAATTATTCAAAGCACAAGATTAGTCCGCAAACATGTTGTCATCAATCACCAAAACTACCTTGAGAGAGATATGCCGTAACATTGAGTATCTAGTACCTGGATTATCATGTGAATCTCAACATGTTACTCTAAATTAATTTTGTTGGGTTTGGATTAATGATGATGTTTAATTGGGATTGAGAATGCTGTCAACCATTCTCAATGTTTAACAACCACCATGATAGTTAAATAAATTTATTCCTTTGCAGTAGGGAAAAATTGGCTTTACGCAAAACTGTAACCATAGAGCTTTCCACCAACCAAATATGCATATAGTATAGCTGTTTCATTCCATTATTCTCTATGTGTTACATTGCCAGCATATTCCATGTGCTGACCCGTTTCGGGCTGCAACGTTAATGTTGCAGACTTTTCAGACGACGATTAAGGAGGTTTTAGGTCGTGGTTCTATACTCAGTGATGCCGTTGGATTTGATGGACTCACTTATCTTCCAAGCCTTCCGCTGTTATCGTTATTAGATGGCCTTAAGCCATATTTATTGTAATAAGTTCTCTATTAAGACACTCGATGTAATAAGTGTGTGATTGCTACTCTATTATAAATCCTCCGAGTACTGTGTGGTGTCAGCATTACTGATCCAGGGATGACACCGGAGCACAGAGATCAGACTGTTTGAGGTCTGGTCGCTACAGAGATGGTATCAGAGCACACGCTGACTGTAGGACACGACCACTAAGCTAAAGACCTAGATCACTTTTCACTCTCTTCTTTTCTGACCTCTCATCTTTTCTACTCTTTAGGATGGCGGATGCAAAGAACAAGTTCACGCAACCAGATGACGATGCACCTTTTGGACGTCACTTGAAGGAAGTTACTAGAGACCTTAACATAGGAGTACCAAGCTTCACCGGAACCTACAACGCCACTTTACCTGAAGAAGAGCGCTGGATGATTCAAGTTCAAGTTCCAGGAAGGACGTTCATGCCAGTCACTGAGCCCATAGAGTTTTCTTTTGATGCACCAACTTGGAGTATAGGAAAGAGCATGACAGCTCACATTGCCCTGGGACGCATTGGAGAAGTCTACCGCAAGGATCTCAAGGATACTATCTACCAGATTTGTGGGCGCCGAGATGAACACTGGGAGATGATCAGCACCAGGAAGGATAGATCAGTTGCAGCTTTTATCCAGGAGTTAAACCAGCACATTCGACGACAGGAGAACCAGATGTGCACCGACATGATAGACCTGAAGAAGGCTAGGACAAGAATCAAGGAACTGGAGGAAGAACTCAAGGCTACACGTGAAGATTATGAAGAGGAAATTGAAGTATTGGTGGAGAAGAATGATGATCTGGTCAAGAAGATCAGGATATTTATGGGAGGTCCTACACCAGTAGATGAAGGCGAAGAACCCAAGGAGATTCGCCCGGAAGACTACATCATCATCGGCGACACCGACTCGGACCCAGATGATAGCGATGATGACTATGTTGATGAAGCCGGAGCAGATATCATGGAGTCTGCAACCGAAGAATATTTCTAGTAGACCACCTCATCAGTAGTAGTAGTCCACCATGTAAATATAGTAGTCTGAGCACTTTTGCGATAGTTAGATCGATTGTATGCCTTTGTTTGATTGAATGAAGTGAATTGTTTGCTTTTGCCTCATGTGCATATGGGTAGTGTTTTCTCTTTAGACCCCCTTTATTCTTAACCCTCATCTTTTCTAAAACCCTCAGATGCCTCCGAGACATGACCCCGGATTTACCTTTCCACCGGAGCTCACCCAGTTGATCCAGCAACAGAACACATTGATGCAGTTGCTAGTCCAGAATCAGAATCAGGGGAACAACAACAACAACCCCCACCACCACCTGTCGATCACTTAGCCCGTTTTCTTAGGCTGAATCCGCCGGTGTTTTCCAGTAGCACCGAGCCAATAGTAGCAGATGATTGGCTCCGCAAGACAGCTAGAGAGTTGACCACAGCAAGATGCACGGATGCGGAGAAGGTGAAGTTTGCCGCACATCAGCTTGAAGGACCCGCAGCATCATGGTGGGAGAATTTCACAGCCACTTTCCCAGTCGACACTGTCACATGGGACCAGTTTCAGTAGGCCTTTCGTACTGCCCATGTTTCAGTAGGAGCTATGTCCATGAAGAAGCGTGAGTTTCGCAACTTGCGCCAAGGAGGACGGACAGTTGGCCAGTATGTGGAGGACTTTAGTAAGTTAGCACGTTATGCCCCAGATGATGTTGCTACAGATGCAGCTAAGCAGGAGAAGTTTCTGGAAGGACTGAATGATGAGTTGAGCATGCAGTTGATGGTAGCAACCTTCAACAACTACCAGGAGTTGGTAGACTGTGCTCTTATGATTGAAGGCAAGCAGCAGTAAATTGAGAACCGCAAGAGGAAGTATAGACAAGGGAAGTACAATTCAGGAGCTCAGCAGAAGCCACGTTTTACCCCTAGATTGGGAGGACATTTTCAGCATACCCATGGAGGAGGTAGCTCGCACAAACACAATGGCACCAAGAATGGTAATGGGAATGGAGGAAGCAATGGCCAGAATCGCACCAACCCATCAACCCCAGCCAAGAAGGACCTGAGCCAAGTCACTTGCTTTAAGTGTTCAAAGACCAGACATTATGCCAATGAATGTCCTGAAGGCCAGAATGGCAATGGAAGTTCTGGGAAGAAGCCAAACCCTTTCAACAGGGGACAGGTGAACCACGTTAACGTGGAGGAGGTTGAAGAGCAGTCGGATGCCGTAATCGGTAAGTTTTTGGTTAAGTCATTTACTGCACTCATTCTTTTTGATATTGGTGCATCGCATTCATACATATCAAGGGGATTTGTGGATAAGTATAACCTGCCCACTAAGGTTCTTAGAACACCTATGCTAGTAAGCTCACCAGGAGCGGAGTATATGGCCAGTCAAGGATGTTTTCAAGTGCCATTGAGTATAGGTAGGCATGTGTTTCCCTCGGATTTAATCATTTTGGAATCACAAGGATTGGATGTAATTCTGGGTATGGATTGGTTGTCGATGTATGGAGGAAACATCGATTGCGCCCGTAAGACAATTTTGCTTACTACCCCAGAAGGAAGAAGGATCAAGTATGTATCCCGGCATGTGCCAAAAGGGACTCAAGTAAATTGCTTAACATGAGTAGTGTAGGAGGAAGTACCAGTGGTAAAGGATTTCCCTGAAGTATTTCCAGAAGAGTTGCCAGGCATGCCACCGGATAGAGATATTGAGTTTTTGATTGAGCTATTGCCAGGCACAGGGCCAATATCAAAGAGACCATACAGGATGCCTGCAAAGGATTTGGTGGAAATTAAGAAGCAGATTAAGGAGTTACTGGATAAGGGATATATTCGCCCAAGTTCTTCGCCTTGGGGATCGCCAGTACTTCTAGTGGAGAAGAAGGATGGATCGTTAAGGATGGTTGTTGATTATCGAGGATTGAATGAGGTAACGATCAAAATCAAGTACCCACCACCAATGATCAATGATTTGTTTGATTGATTGCAAGGAGCTAAGGTATGTTCCAAGATCGATCTGCGATCGGGATACCACCAGTTGAAGATTCGAGAACAGGATATTCCTAAGACAGCTTTTACCACCAGGTATGGGCTGTACGAGTATACCGTTATGTCATTTGGTCTGACTAACGCACCTGCTTATTTTATGAACATGATGAACAAAGTGTTTATGGAGTTTTTGGATAAGTTCATCGTAGTGTTCATTGATGATATCCTGGTTTACTCAAAAAATGAAGAGGAGCATAAGGAGCATTTACGTTTGGTACTTGGTAAGCTCAGAGAACATCAATTGTATGCCAAGTTTAGCAAATGTGAGTTTTGGTTGAAGGAAGTAGGATTCCTCGGACACGTTATATCTGGAGAAGGTATAGCAGTTGATCCCACTAAAGTTGATACCGTGACCAAGTGGGAAGCACCAACCACGGTTGGAGAGATACGGAGTTTTCTTGGACTCGCGGGATACTACCGGAGATTTATTGAGAATTTCTCGAAGATTGCAAAGCCTATGACGGAGTTGTTGAAGAAGGATACCAAGTTCAAATGGACTGAGGAATGTGAGGCTAGTTTCTAGGAGTTGAAGAAACGCTTGGTTACTTCACCAGTGTTGATTTTGCCAGACCAAACCAAGGATTATGAGGTGTATTGCGACGCTTCACGTCGAGGACTGGGAGCAGTGCTTATGCAGGAAGGGAGAGTTGTTTCATATGCCTCAAGACAACTGAAACCTCATGAGTTGAATTATGCTACGCATGATTTGGAATTAGCATCCGTAGTGCATGCATTGAAGACCTGGAGACATTTTCTGATTGGAAACCATTGCGAGGTGTATACGGATCATAAGAGTTTGAAGTATATTTTCACACAGAAGGAGTTGAATCTCAGACAAAGGAGATGGTTGGAGCTCATCAAAGATTATGATATGAGATTGCATTACCATCCCGGAAAGGCTAATGTAGTCGCTGACGCATTAAGCCGTAAGAGTCATGTCAATACGTTAATGACGGGAGAAATACCAAGGGAGTTAGCCAAAAATCTTTGTGAACTATGTTTGGAAATAGTTCCGAGAGGCTATGTAGCAGCATTGAAGATTCAGTCAACTTTGATGAATAGAATCAGAGAAGCTCAGAAGACTGACAAGGAGATTGCCTCTATAAAGGAGAAAATAAGCGAAGGAAAGGCTAAAGGATTTCGTGAGCATGAGCACGACACCCTATGGTTTGAAGACCGGGTTTATGTGCCCAATGACCCGAAGATTAGGAAGCTAATTCTGCAAGAGGCGCACGATTCACCATATTCGATTCACCCAGGAAATACCAAGATGTATTTGGATTTGAAGGATATTTTCTGGTGGACCGGAATGAAGAAGGATATTGCGGAATATGTAGCAGTTTGTGATGTGTGTCAGAGAGTAAAGGCAGAGCACCAGAAGCCAGCAGGATTGTTACAACCATTGCCGATACCCGAATGGAAGTGGGATAAGTTAGGCATGGATTTTATCACGGGATTACCCAGGACTCGTTCAGGCTATGACTCGATTTGGGTTGTAGTTGATCGATTGATGAAGGTAGCTCATTTCATCCTGGTAAAGACCACTTACACCAGTGCTAAGTTAGCCAAGATATACATGACCAGGATCATATGTTTGCATGGAGTTCCGAGGAGTACCGTATCAGATAGAGGAACCCAGTTTACCTCAAATTTCTGGAAGTAGTTGCATGAAACTTTCGGAACTAGGCTAGAGTTCAGCACAGCTTTTCATCCACAGACAGATGGACAGACCGAGAGAGTCAACCAGATTTTGGAGGATATGCTAAGAGCTTGTGCGCTAGATTACGGATCTAGTTGGGATGAGAATTTGCCATATGCAGAGTTTTCTTACAACAACAGTTACCAAACCAGTTTAAAGATGGCCCCTTTTGAAGCTTTGTATGGAAGGAGGTGCAGGACACCATTGTCATGGGACGAAGTTGGAGACCGCCAGTTGTTTCGGCCTGATTTGATTAAAGAGTCTGAACAGAAGGTGAAATTGATTCGTGATAGACTCAAGGTAGCTCAGTCCAGACAAAAGAGTTATGCAGATTCCAAACGCAAGGAGACTGTTTATGAAGTTGGAGATAGAGCTTATCTTCGAGTATCTCCACTTCGGGGAACAAAGCATTTTGGTGTTAAGGGAAAGTTAGCACCACGATTTGTAGGACCATACCGAGTATTGGAACGTATGGGAGAAGTGGCCTACAAGTTGGAATTGCCCGAAGGATTGTCAGGAGTTCATGATGTGTTCCACGTTTCTCAATTGAAGAAGTTCCACGCAGAGATGGCTGACATGCCCTTGAGAGACACAATGCCATTGAAATCAATTCAATTGGATAATGATTTGACCTATGAAGAGAAACCAATTAAGATTCTCGAGTTTGCCAGTCGAGTCACTCGCAGTAAGGTTATCAAGTTTTGCAAAGTTCAGTGGAGCAACCACACGGAGGATGAAGCCACCTGGGAACGAGGGGAAGATTTGCTCAAGGACCACCCTCACCTATTTTCTAGCCAACCCGAATCTCGAGGGCGAGATTCATCTTAAGGGGGGTAGGTATGTAACATCCCAAATTTTCAATTTGGATTGTTATACATTAGATCATCAATGCATATCATATTTTATTTTGCATTCTGGTTGATCCTAGAAATTTCTACGCAACTCAAGGACCCACGGAGAGAGTTGGGAAATTCATTATTTTCATTTGAGTTTTCTCAAATTTTGAGAATAGGATCGTTTGATTTTATTATTTTATCGTCAATTATTTCTATTATAAAAATATGAGAGAGGGAATAAAATGACTTTCCCAAAATAAAGAAATATTGAGGATTTAATAATAAAATCAAATAAGATTTTATTTCGGAGTTTTTCGTTATTTTATTTGAATTTAGGAAACATGTGCGTTTTTTAAAATTGCATTTAGGCCCCAAATAAATGTTCACCTTGTGCGGCTTGATTTTAGAAGCCCGGGAAAATTTATTTCGGGATTTTTGGAGTCCGTTTAGTATTTCTTTTTATTTTTCTTCTATGTGTAATTATTTTTTTAAATCGAACCGACCTACGGGCCGTGTCCGACCAGGACTCCGGCCCGACTAGGCTTTATAAGCCGGGGGGAGGCCCAGCCGAAGCCCTAAGCCGCCCCAGCCCCCAGCGCCGCCGCCGCCGCACGCCGCCCGAGGTTCGCCGCGCCTCGAAATCCATGCCGCTGTTTTTTTAATTTAGTTTCGATTTTTTTAAATAGATCGGTTTTTCTGGTTTATTTTTTTAGCGAGCGTTCGTCGTTTTTCTTTTTCCTCGGATTAAATCCGCGATTTTTCTGATCGCGATTCCTGATCCGATTTTCGTTTTAGTATAACTTTTCGCTCGTTTATCGGAATCAGGCGATTCAAGCGCCTGGAGTTTCTTCTCGAAACCCTCTATCCGTTTAACCAACTTAAACAAGTTTTTGCTACTGTAAAATTTGACTTAGATCCAGATTAGTTGAATGAAGTTGTTTTCTTTCACCGTTTGACTTTTCTTGCTTCGTTCGATTTGATTCTTTTTTGCAAACCGGAGTTCTTAAGTTGAACCTTCTGGTTAGATCTCTTATTTGAGTTTTACATGTGCATTAGATGAGTATTTATTGTATGCTTGTTTGTTTGCGATAGAGTACCCAGAGTGCGCCGCTTGTTACTTCGAATCGCTAGGTTTCCCGGATCATCAGCAAGGCAAGTAACACTTTGATCATACCTTTTCTACTACCCAGTTTTATTGCATTAGATCAACCCTCACACATTGCATGACTAGGATCAAATTAAATTGTGGGATGGGAAGTAGTTGAGGTAGAACCTATTACCTGTTTATTATTAAACCTTTGGGAGTTACTTCTACGTTTGCTTATTGTGCCATGCTATGCTAGTAGACGTGGATTGGGTGAGTGATATCCATGACAGATGTGAGATTGTTAAATTAATGGTTTATCTAAGGTGGCAACTTAAAGACATATCTGGGTGGATTGAGGTACCTGGGTATTCCAGGATTGCCTGTTTCTTTTTGGACCGCCACCCAGGCTCAAAGGGATCATGAGATTATTCATACTAGAAACTTCCATGTGCAGCCACAAGCCATTATAGGCTCTGGCGTAGTTGATTAAGTCGTGCGAACTCTTATAGGGTAGACTAGCAGATGTAGGGGAAAGTAGGTGTAACGGTCTATCCATCGTAAGGTGCTAGCGCTTCTGAAAGACTATGTCTCAGTCATCCGTCTTCTCAAACACCATGTAGTGCGAGAAACCAAACGGAGGCGACCGAGTCTTGTGGGGAAAGTGCGCAAACCTCTGCAGAGTGTAATAAACTAATCATGATTAGCCGTGTCCCCGGTTATGGACATCTTGAGTATCTAGTACCTGGATTATCATGTGAATCTCAACATGTTACTCTAAATTAATTTTGTTGGGTTTTGATAAATGATGATGTTTAATTGGGATTGAGAATGCTGTCAACCATTCTCAATGTTTAACAACCACCATGATAGTTAAATAAATTTATTCCTTTACAATAGGGAAAAATTGGCTTTACGCAAAACTGTAACCATAGAGCTTTCCACCAGCCAAATATGCATATAGTATAGCTGTTTCATTCCATTATTCTCTATGTGTTACATTGCCAGCATATTCCATGTGCTGACCCGTTTCGGGCTGCAACATTAATGTTGCAGACTTTTCAGACGACGATTAAGGAGTTTTTAGGTTGTGGTTCTATACTCAGTGATGCCATTGGAGTTGATGGACTCACTTATCTTCCAAGCCTTCCGTTGTTATCGTTATTAGATGGCCTTAAGCCATATTTATTGTAATAAGTTCTCTATTGAGACACTCGATGTAATAAGTGTGTGATTGCTACTCTGTTATAAATCCTCCGAGTACTGTGTGGTGTCAGCATTACTGATCCAGGGATGAAACCGGAGCACAGAGATCAGACTGTCTAAGGTCTGGTCGCTACACATCAATTGCTTTTTGCCTTATGGCTAAGGCTTCAAAGGTATCTCCCACTTTGAATCCCAATATATCTTGTGATGATATTGATGATGGTAAGAATGATGATGATGATGTTGATTATGATGAAGAGAATGATAATGTTGCCTCCTTAAAAATTAAGGGGGAAATGATTTTTAAAGCTCTTCACAAAAATAAACTTACTCGTTCCAACTTCATGGAAATCATGTATATTGCCATTGAAGGCAAGAAATACATTGAGGAGTTGGAATCTCATCTAGAGGAGCATGAGGTCTGAAGGAAATATGCCCTAGAGGCAATAATAAAGTTATTATTTATTTCCTTATTTCATGATAAATGTTTATTATTCATGCTAGAATTGTATTAACCGGAAACATAATACATGTGTGAATACATAGACAAACAGAGTGTCACTAGTATACCTCTACTTGACTAGCTCGTTGATCGAAGATGGTTATGTTTCCTAGCCATAGACATGAGTTGTCATTTGATTAACGGGATCACATCATTAGGAGAATGATGTGATTGACTTGACCCATTCCATTAGCTTAGCACTTGATCGTTTAGTTTGTTGCTATTGCTTTCTTCATAACTTATATATGTTCCTATGACTATGAGATTATGCAACTCCCGTTTACCGGAGGAACACTTTGTGTGCTACCAAACGTCACAACGTAATTGAGTGATTATAAAGGTGCTCTACAGGTGTCTCCGAAGGTACTTGTTGGGTTGGCGTATTTCGAGATTAGGATTTGTCACTCCGATTGTCGGAGAGGTATCTCTAGGCCCTCTCGGTAATGCACATCACTTAAGCCTTGCAAGCATTGCAACTAATGAGTTAGTTGCGGGATGATGTATTACGGAACGAGTAAAGAGACTTGCAGGTAATGAGATTGAACTAGGTATTGGATACCGACGATCGAATCTCGGGCAATGACATACCAATGACAAAGGGAACAACGTATGTTGTTATGCGGTCTGACCGATAAAGATCTTCGTAGAATATGTAGGAGCCAATATGAGCATCCAGGTTCCGCTATTGGTTATTGACCGGAGACGAGTCTCGGTCATGTCTACATTGTTCTCGAACCCATAGGGTCCGCACGCTTAAGGTTTCAATGACAGTTATATTATGAGTTTATGAGTTTTGATGTACCGAAGGAGTTCGGAGTCCCGAATGTGATCACGGACATGACGAGGAGTCTCAAAATGGCCGAGACATAAAGATTGATATATTGGAAGCCTATATTTGGATATCGGAAGTGTTCCGGGTGAAATCAGGATTTTACCGGAGTACCGGGAGGTTACCTGAACCTCCCGAGAGGTATATGGGCCTTAGTAGGCTTTAAGTGGAAGAGAGGAGAGGTGGCCAGGGCTGGGCCACGTGCCCCTCCCCCCTAGTCCGAATAGGACAAGGAGAGGGGGGCGGCGCCCCCCTTCCTTCTCTCTCTCCTCTTTCCCCCTCCCGAATCCTATTCCAACTAGGAAAAGGGGGGATCCTACTCCCGGTGGGAGTAGGACTCCTCCTGGCACGCCCTCCTCCGGGCCGGCCGCACCTCCCCTTGCTCCTTTATATACGGGGGCAGGGGGCACCCCTAGACACACAAGTTGATCCACGTGATCATATTCTTAGCCGTGTGCGGTGCCCCCTTCCACCATAGTCCTCGATAATATTGTAGCAGTGCTTAGGCGAAGCCCTGCGACATTAGTACATCAAGATCATCACCACGCCGTCGTGCTGACGGAACTCTTCCCCGACACTTTGCTGGATCGAAGTCCGGGGATCGTCATCGAGCTGAACGTGTGCTAGAACTCGGAGGTGCCGTAGTTTCGGTGCTTGATCGGTCGGGCCGTGAAGATGTACGACTACATCAACTGCGTTGTCATAACGCTTCCGCTATCGGTCTACGAGGGTAAGTAGACAACACTCTCCCCTCTCGTTGCTATGCATCACCATGATCTTGCGTGTGCCTAGGAACATTTTTGAAATTACTACATTCCCCAACAGTGGCATCCGAGCCTAGGTTTTATATGTTGATGTTATATGCACGAGTAGAACACAAGTGAGTTGTGGGCGATATAAGTCATACTGCTTACCAGCATGTAATACTTTGGTTCGGCGATATTGTTGGACGAAGCGGCCCGGACCGACATTACGCGTACGCTTATGCGAGACCGGTTCTCCCGACGTGCTTTGCACATAGGTGGCTTGCGGGTGACAGTTTCTCCAACTTTAGTTGAACTGAGTGTGGCTATGCTCGGTCCTTGCGAAGGTTAAAACAACACCAACTTGACAAACTATCATTGTGGTTTTGATGCGTAGGTAAGATTGGTTCTTGCTTAAGCCCGTAGCAGCCACGTAAAAATTGCAACAACAAAGTAGAGGACGTCTAACTTGTTTTTGCAGGGCATGTTGTGATGTGATATGGTCAAGACATGGTGCTAGATTTTATTGTATGAGATGGTCATGTTTTGTAACCGAGTTATCGGCAACTGGCAGGAGCCATATGGTTGTCGCTTTATTGTATGCAATGCAATCGCGTTGTAATGCTTTACTTTATCACTAAGTGGTAGCGATAGTCGTGGAAGCATAAGATTGGCGAGACGAAAACGATGCTACGATGGAGATCAAGGTGTCGCGCCGGTGACGATGGTGATCACGACGGTGCTTCGGAGATGGAGATCACAAGCACAAGATGATGATGGTCATATCATATCACTTATATTGATTGCATGTGATGTTTATCTTTTATGCATCTTATCTTGCTTTGATTGACGGTAGCATTATAAGATGATCTCTCACTAAATTATCAAGAAGTGTTCTCCCCGAGTATGCACCGTTGCAAAAGTTCTTCGTGCTGAGACACCACGTGATGATCGGGTGTGATAGGCTCTACGTTCAAATACAACGGGTGCAAAACAGTTGCACACGCGGAATACTCAGGTTATACTTGACGAGCCAAGCATATATAGATATGGCCTCGGAACACGGAGACCGAAAGGTCGAGCATGAATCATATAGTAGATATGATCAACATGGTGATGTTCACCAATGAAACTACTCCATCTCACGTGATGATCGGACATGGTTTAGTTAATTTGGATCACGTAATCTCTTAGAGGATTAGAGGGATATCTATCTAAGTGGGAGTTCTTAAGTAATATGATTAATTAAACTTAAATTTATCATGAACTTAGTCCTGGTAGTATTTTACAAATCATGTTGTAGATCAATAGCTTGCGTTGTTGCTTCCCTGTGTTTATTTTGATAAGTTCCTAGAGAAAATTGTGTTGAAAGATGTTAGTAGCAATTATGTGGATTAGATCTGTGATCTGAGGTTTATCCTCATTGCTGCATAGAGGAATTATGTCCTTGATGCACCGCTAGGTGACAGACCTATTGCAGGAGCAGATGCAGACGTTATGAACGTTTGGCTAGCTAAATGTGATGACTACTTGATAGTTTAGTGCACCATGCTTAACGGCTTAGAATCGGGACTTCAAAGACGTTTTGAACGTCATGGACCATATGAGATGTTCCAGGAGTTGAAGTTAATATTTCAAGCAAATACCCGAGTTGAGAGATATGAAGTCTCCAACAAGTTCTATAGCTAAAAGATGGAGGAGAATCGCTCAACTAGTGAGCATGTGCTCAGATTGTCTGGGTACTACAATCGCTTGAATCAAGTGGGAGTTAATCTTCCAAATAAGATAGTGATTGATAGAATTCTCTAGTCACCATCACCAAGTTAGTAGAACTTCGTGATGAACTATAGTATGCAAGGGATGAAGAAAACGAATCCCGAGCTTTTCATGATGATGAAATCGATGAAGGTAGAAATCAAGAAAGAGCATCAAGTGTTGATGGTTGACAAGATCACTAGTTTCAAGAAAAGGGCAAAGGGAAAAGGAGCAACTTCAAGAAAAACAGCAAGCAAGTTGCTGCTCAAGTGAAGAAGCCCAAGTCTGGTCCTAAGCCTGAGACTAAGTGCTTCTACTGCAAAGGAACTGGTCACTGGAAGCGGAACTACCCCAAGTGATTGGCGGATAAGAAGGATGGCAAAGTGAACATAAGTATATTTGATATACATGTTATTGATGTGTACTTTACTAGTGTTTATAGCAACCCCTCAGTATTTGATACTAGTTCAGTTGCTAAGAGTAGTAACTCGAAATGGGAGTTGCAGAATGAACAGAGACTAGTTAAGGGTGAAGTGACGATGTGTGTTGGAAGTGGTTCCAAGATTGATATGATCATCATCGCACACTCCCTATACTTTCGGGATTAGTGTTGAACCTAAATAAGTGTTATTTGGTGTTTGCGTTGAGAATAAATATGATTTGATCATGTTTATTGCAATACGGTTATTCATTTAAGTAAGAGAATAAATTGGTGTTCTATTTACATGAATAAAACCTTATATGGTTACACACCCAATGAAAATGGTTCGTTTGATCTCGATCGTAGTGATACACATATTCATGATATTGAAGCCAAAAGATGCAAAGTTAATAATGATAGTGCAACTTATTTGTGGCACTGCCGTTTAGGTCATATTGGTGTAAAGCGCATGAAGAAACTCCATGCTAATGGGCTTTTGGAATCACTTGATTATGAATCAGTTGATGGTTGCGAACCATGCCTCATGGGCAAGATGACTAAGACTCCGTTCTCCGGAACAATGGAGCGAGCAACAGATTTGTTGGAAATCATACATACTGATGTATGTGGTCCGATGAATATTAAGGCTCGTGGAAGGTATCCTTATTTTCTGATCTTCATAGATGATTTGAGTAGATATGGGTATATCTACTTAATGAAACACAAGTCTGAAACAGTTGAAAAATTCAAAGAATTTCAGAGTGAAGTGGAGAATCATCATAACAAAAATGAAAGTTTCTACGATATGATCGCAGAAGTAAAATATTTGAGTTACAAGTTTGGCCTTCAGTTAAAAACAATGTGAAATAGTTTCACTACTCACGCCACTTGGAACACCACAGCATAATGGTGTGTCCGAACGTCATAACCGTACTTTATTAGATATGATGTGATCTATGATGTCTCTTACCGATCTACCACTATCGTTTTGGGGTTATGCATTAGAGACAACTGCATTCACGTTAAATAGGGCACCATCTAAGTCCGTTGAGACGACACAATCTGAACTGTGGTTTGGCAAGAAACCAAAGTTGTCGTTTCTTAAAGTTTGGGGTTGTGATGCTTATATGAAAAGGTTTCATCCTGATAAGCTCAAACCCAAATCGGAGAAATATGTCTTCATAGGATATCCAAAGGAGACTGTTGGGTACACCTTCTATCACAAATCCGAAGGCAAGACTTTTGTTGCTAAATTCAGAGTTTTTCTAGAGAAGGAGTTTCTCTTGAAAGAAGTGAGTGGGAGGAAAGTAGAACTTGATGAGGTAACTGTACCTACTCCCTTATTGGAAAGTAGTTCATCACAGAAATATGTTCCTGTGACTACTACACCAATTAGTGAGGAAGCTAATGATGATGATCATGTAACTACATATCAAGTTACTACCGAATCTCGTAGGTAAACCAGAGTGAGATCCGCACCAGAGTGGTACGGTAATCCTGTTCTAGAAGTCATGTTACTAGACCATGATGAACTTGCGAACTATGAGGAAGCGATGATGAGCCCAGATTCCGCAAAATGGCTTGAGGCCATGAAATCTGAGATGGGATCCATGTATGAGAACAAAGTGTGGACTTTGGTTGACTTGCCCAATGATCGGCAAGCAATTGAGAATAAATGGATCTTCAAGAAGAAGACTGACGCTGACGGTAATGTTACTATCTACAAAAGTTAGAATTGTCGCAAAAGGTTTTCGACAAGTTCAAGGTGTTGACTATGATGAGAGTTTCTCACTCGTATCTATGCTTAAGTCTGTCCAAATCATGTTAGCAATTGCAACATTTTATGAAATCCGGCAAATGGATAAACAAAAACTACATTCCTTAATGGATTTATTAAAGAAGAGTTGTATACGATGCAACTAGAAGGTTTTGTCAATCCTAAAGGTGTTACCAAAATATGCAAGCTCCAGCGATCCATCTAGGGACTGGTGCAAGCATCTCGGAGTTGGAATACACGCTTTGATCAGTTGATCAAAGCATATAGTTTTATACAGACTTGCGGTGAAGCCTGTATTTACAAGAAAGTGAGTGGGAGCAGTACAGCATTTCTGAGAAGTATATGTGAATGACATATTGTTGATTGGAAATAATGTAGACTTATTCTGCAAAGCATAAAGGAGTATTTGAAAGGAGTTTGTCGAAGAAGGACCTCGGTGAAGCTGCTTACATATTGAGCATCAAGATCTATAGAGATAGATCAAGACGCTTGATAAGTTTTTCCAATGAGTACATACCTTGACAAGATTTTGAAGTAGTTCAAAATGGAACAGTCAAAGAAAGAGTTCTTGCCTGTGTTGCAAGGTGTGAAATTGAGTAAGACTCAAAGCCCGACCACGGTAGAAGATAGAGAGAGAATGAAAGTCATTCCCTATGCCTCAGCCATAGGTCCTATAAAGTATGCCATGTTGTGTACCAGACCAATTGTATACCCTGCCCTGAGTTTGGTAAGGGAGTACAATAGTGATCTAGGAGTAGATCACTGGACATTGGTCAAAATTATCCTTAGTGGAATAAGGATATGTTTCTTGATTATGCAGGTGACAAAAGGTTCGTCGTAAAGGGTTACGTCGATGCAAGTTTTTGACACTAATCCAGATGACTCAAAGTCTCAATCTGGATACATATTGAAAGTGGGAGCAATTAGCTAGAGTAGCTTAGTGCAGAGCATTGTTGACATAGAAATTTGCAAAATACTTACGGATCTGTATGTGGCAGACCCGTTGACTAAACTTCTCTCACAAGGAAAACATGATCACACCCTAGTACTCTTTGGGCGTTAATCACATAGCAATGTGAACTAGCTAGATTATTGAATCTAGTAAACCCTTTGGGCATTAATCACATGACGATGTGAACTATGGGTGTTAATCACATGGTGATGTGAACTATTGATGTTAAATCACATGGTAATGTGAACTAGATTATTGACTCTAGTGCAAGTGGGAGACTGAAGGAAATATGCCCTAGAGGCAATAATAAAGTTATTATTTATTTCCTTATTTCATGATAAATGTTTATTATTCATGCTAGAATTGTATTAACCGGAAACATAATACATGTGTGAATACATAGACAAACAGAGTGTCACTAGTATACCTCTACTTGACTAGCTCGTTGATCGAAGATGGTTATGTTTCCTAGCCATAGACATGAGTTGTCATTTGATTAACGGGATCACATCATTAGGAGAATGATGTGATTGACTTGACCCATTCTATTAGCTTAGCACTTGATCATTTAGTTTGTTGCTATTTCTTTCTTCATAACTTATACATGTTCCTATGACTATGAGATTATGGAACTCCCGTTTACCGGAGGAACACTTTGTGTGCTACCAAACGTCACAACGTAACTGGGTGATTATAAAGGTGCTCTACAGGTGTCTCCGAAGGTACTTGTTGGGTTGGTGTATTTCGAGATTAGGATTTGTCACTCCGATTGTCAGAGAGGTATCTCTGGGCCCTCTCGGTAATGCACATCACTTGAGCCTTGCAAGCATTGCAACTAATGAGTTAGTTGCGGGATGATGTATTACGGAACAAGTAAAGAGACTTTCTGGTAATGAGATTGAACTAGGTATTGGATACCGATGATCGAATCTCGGGCAAGTAACATACCGATGACAAAGGGAACAACGTATGTTGTTATGCGGTCTGACCGATAAAGATCTTCGTAGAATATGTAGGAGCCAATATGAGCATCCAGGTTCCGCTATGGTTATTGACCGGAGACGAGTCTCGGTCATGTCTACATTGTTCTCGAACCCGTAGGGTCCACACGCTTAAGGTTTCAATGACAGTTATATTATGAGTTTATGAGTTTTGATGTACCGAAGGAGTTCGGAGTCTTGGATGTGATCACGGACATGACGAGGGGTCTCGAAATGATCGAGACATAAAGATTGATATATTGTAAGCCTATGATTGGATATCGGAAGTGTTCCGGGTGAAATCGGGATTTTACCGGAGTACCAGGAGGTTACCTGAACCCCCCGAGAGGTATATGGGCCTTAGTGGGCTTTAAGTGGAAGAGAGGAGAGGTGGCCAGGGCTGGGCCGCGCGCCCCTCCCCCCTAGTCCGAATAGGACAAGGAGAGGGGGCGGCGCCCCCCCCCCTTCCTTCTCTCTCTCCTCTTTCCCCCTCCTGAATCCTATTCCAACTAGGAAAAGGGGGTATTCCTACTCCCAGTGAGAGTAGGACTCCTCCTGGCGCGCCCTCCTCCTGGCCGGCCGCACCTCCCCTTGCTCCTTTATATACGGGGGCAGGGGGCACCCCTAGACACACAAGTTGATCCACGTGATCATATTCTTAGCCGTGGGCGGTGCCCCCTTCCACCATAGTCCTCGATAATATTGTAGCAGTGCTTAGGCGAAGCCCTGCGACATTAGTACATCAAGATCGTCACCACACCGTCGTGCTGACGGAACTCTTCCCCGACACTTTGCTGGATCGGAGTCCGGGGATCGTCATCGAGCTGAACGTGTGCTAGAACTCGGAGGTGTCGTAGTTTCGGTGCTTGATCGGTCGGGCCGTGAAGATGTACGACTACATCAACCGCGTTGTCATAACGCTTCCGCTATCGGTCTACGAGGGTACGTAGACAGCACTCTCCCCTCTCGTTGCTATGCATCACCATGATCTTGCGTGTGCGTAGGATTTTTTTTTTGAAATTACTACGTTCCCCAACAAGGTCACCATTGAGAAAATGGAAGCTCATGAGCGTGATTACACAAATGAGATCATGGAGCTATCTCAAGCTCTTCAACATGAACAAACCACATCTGAATCTCTTGAGGAGACCTTTGCTCTAGAATTATCTAGAATAAAGGAATCTCATGATAGAGCACTCAAGGTGGCCAATGATTTCAAAATTAAAAATGCTAAGCTTGAAGTTGCTCATGCTTGACTCCTTGAGGATTTTGAGCACCTCGAAAATGGCTCAAGGGTCATCAAGGGTGAGCTCATCAAACTCACCGAGTCTCATGCTCAACTTGAAGCTTCTTACTTAAAAGAGCTTGCCAAGGTGTCCTCTCCTAATGTTGTTAATGATGATGCTTGGGATACTAACTCAATTACTTGTGAAGCATCCATTTTGAAGGAGAATGTTGAGCTTCGGGCTCAACTTGAGTTGCTATCTAGCAATTATGGGAAATTGGAAGAAAACCATGAAAAGCTCTGAAGCTCTCATGATGATCTTCTAGTATCCCATAATGAGCTAAATATAGCTCATGAGGCCATGATTTCTAAGGTAACATCTAGTGAGCCTCATGTGGATACAAGCACTACTTCTAGTCAAAATGCTATATTGTCATGTGCTAGTCCTTGTAATTCATCTACTCACAATGTTGGTACATCTTGTGATGAATTGCTTTCCTTGCCTTGTTGCTCTAACGATGAAGCTTATACTTCCTCTAGTACTTGTGTTGAGACTAACCATGTAGAGGAAATCAAAGAGCTCAAGGCCCAAGTCACTTCTTTGAAGAAAGACTTGGAAAAGAGTCATAAAGGGAAATCCACACTCAACAATATCTTGAGTCTGCAAAATCCCCCAATGACAAAGGTGGACTTGGATTCAACTCCAATAAGAAGAAAAGGTCCAAGATGATCAAGAAGAAGGGCTAAGAATAAGTCAAGAATTCGGCCAAGATTATTTGCTTCAAGTGCAAAATTGAAGGGCATCATGTTAGATCTTGCCCATTGAAGAACAAACCCATTAGTGACAAGCAAAAAGGGAAGCGGCCACAAGTTCATTCTCATCCTCAACCTCAAGTTGAAGAAAAGCCTCTTCCCAAGAAGACTCAAGCTTATGCTTCTCAAGTTGAGAAGTCAAGTGAGAAGAAAGTGAAGAGTAGACGTTGCTACCTATGTCGCGATAAAGGTCACCTCGCCTCTTCATGCACTAGTGGTAACTTATCCAACCCAATTATTATTGATGATATCTATTCTCTTGGGAAGGATAATGTTGGCAATGTGTTTGCCAAATTTGTTGGTGCTCAAAGTGGTGTCAAGAAAAGAACCATTTGGGTAGCCAAGCCTATTGTGACTAACCTCTTAGGACCCAACTTGGTTGGGGACCAACAAGCTCAAACTTGATCAATAGGTGATATTGGAGGTCATTGGAGACTTGGCTACATTATGAAGAATTAAGGGGACTTCATCATTCTTATTGTCTCAAGCCAAGTCATTCGGATTATCAAGTTTCTATCTTATATCCAATGTTCCTCCTTGCGGTAACTCGTGCTTAAAGTGTCTACATTGATAGTTACTTGCCCCTTTGCATGTTTGGTTTAGTTCCTTGCATGTGTTTGTATATGTTGTCCTTCCAACTTGATTATCTTGAGCAATCAAGTATGTGTGTGTTGGTTTGCACATCATGTACATGTATGTCATTCGTTGAGCCTTTGTGCATCTTGGTCATTTCTTAGTTGGCTCTTGTGAGAGATTAATGGAATATCCCATTATGGGGGAGTGATGTGCTTTGTGCACCTCACAATCCTATATATGTGTGTACATGAGTAATACCATCTAGTATTGATATTTCAAGATTATCTAGTCGCTATGTGGTATGTCTTCTCATGAGAAATTCAAATTCTATATTGTCCATTAAGTATCTCGTGTTGGATCATTATTTTGCCTCTTGTTTATCTTTTATTGGTATCACATTATGGGGAGTAATATGCTATGTGTATATTACTAGCCTAGAAAATGCATACATTTGAGATATTGTCACCTACAATTGATATTGTAAATTATCTTGTTCCTAGGTGGCATGTTAGCTCTACAAGTTGCACTTTGCTTGTGTTCGGTGTGAAGATGATGTTGGTTATCCTTGCTATCTACCAACGGGAATCATTTCCAAATACTTCTTGTCTTTTGACAATTGGTACTCACTTATGTGTGGTAGAAATTATTGATCATCTTTACATTGGCCTTTGCTTTTATTTGCCTTATCTCGTGCCTAGGATTGTGTCAACTCCCATTGTATTCCATACCACTTGTGGATCTTGTTATTTCCTTGAGCTTGTCTAGTGTTTGTATAGATATAGTGAAAGTGGTGATCCCATCTTGTGCTTTTTGTATTCAAATGCAAATTCTCTTTAATGCACAATGCTTGGGGGAGCTATCCTATTTTTCTTAGAACGCTCACCTTGTGATCCTTATCAAGTGTATGTTGGTGGAATGCAAACCATTTCTTTTTGGTACTTTGTGCCATCATGAAACTTTGTAGAGCACTTGGTTTGTTTGGAACCATTCTCTCTTTTGGGAGTTTGACATCTTTCTTTTTGCGTGTATCATTGGATATCTCATTCCTTGATGTATCTTTCATTTGATATCCTCCAAGTGTTGATTTATTCATTTGGTATCTCTTCTTCACTTGGTAATTCTTTGTCAATTGGTATCGGTTCTTGAAAGTATTGAGCATGCATATTAACTTCATGTAGTTACTTTGGCATGCTTTCCTTCTTTGACCCAATATATAGGGGAAACTCCACCAAGTCTCAAATTGGATAAGATGTGCATGAAATTCATTTTTATATCTATATGCACATATTTATGTGGAGCTTGTCCTATATATTGTTGGTTCTCTAACTCTTTGGTCCCAATGAGTTTGGGTACCATTTTGTTTGTGTTGTTGTTCCAGGAACAATTGGAGATGCATTGGACGCTTGGCTCACTCACAAGGAAGGTGGTGTCATCATGTGCTAATTGGAGTCAAGCTAGGATGATCAATGAACTACTACCTAGCTTTAATTGGTATCTACTACATCCTTCCAATGATATCTCGGTAACAAGTATCTCTTCATGCATTCTTTTCTTGCATTCAACCTTGTGTAGGTTGCATCTTTGCATGATTTTCATTCCATCTTGTGATACTTGTTTCCTTTCTCAAAGCATCTCAACGATGATCTCATGTTGCTAGTTGTGATGTCTTTGATGGGTGTGTGGTAGGAATTCATTTATATACTATAAGACCATATCTAGACATGTGCTATGCTTCCAAGCAAATATCTTATTGGTATATGTATGACTTCCTTTTTGATATCTTGTTCCTTCGTGTTGTAACTATTTCGGGTGTACATCCTTCTTTGTAGATATATATATATATATATATCATCATGATTTCGTTTACCTAGAATCTTATACACTTGAGAGAAGTTGCATATCTAGATGATATCCTTTCTTTCACGTCCACCTTGTCTTTCTTATGTTATTTCTTTGGTGGCTCCATGAAAGCTTTTGCCTTGAGTGCGTGTCTTCTATCGTTGCATCTTGATGCACTCTTGTGTGGTGAAGATTATTTTCCTCATGCGTATCTTTATGAGGTTTTGCCATCTTAATTGGTATCCCTCGTCTTGATGAGCCTTTCATCTTCTATCTTCACCGTGGGTTGTCACAAGCATAGGTTCTCTATATGCTTCTTAGTAAGCTTGTGAACCCATTTGCTAGTTGTGTGTGGGAATGATAGGCCTTGCACCATGTGCCTCATTCTTTCAAGACTTTATTGATGCTTAATGCTCTTCTGTACATTAGTCTTCTCAAGTGCATTGCCTTGACTCACACACATCTTTTTAGTTGAGCCTACTCTTAAGTTGCCTCTCTTACTTGTTTCTCAACCATGTGTTTGTTGCAAGTACTGGGCTTAGTTTCCTATATGCTCTCTTGCACTTGTTGTAAGTTTCTATTGTTTTGGGGGGAGCTATGATCCTATTTTGTGCACTTTGTATCCAGATACAAAAATTCTTGATGTGCACAATTCATGGGGAGCTTCTCTAATTTCTTTAGAACACTGCTCTGCTCTTATCATTATATCCTTTATTCATGTGGCTCGTAGGATCATTGACCTAGTTGGTTCAATTGGTATCTTTTGATAGCTTGCTTCAATAGATATCTTTTGATTGCTTGATTGCTTGTTTCTCTCTTTGTTCTGTCTTTGTGGCATATCTTCCTTTTGCAATCTTTGGGCCTCAATATAGTTTGTCTTCCTCCAAGTATTTACCATTGGATGTGTGTATTGCATTCCACTCTCTTGTTGAGAAATACACAATTTATGGAGGAACACATTTTATATTGGCCTTCTAAGCTTGTAGCCCATTTTGGAAATCGATGCCAATGGGGGAGAAGTTTCAGAGAATTTTGTGGAGAAGTTTAGAGAGTTGTCTCTTCTGGCTTTGGTTTTTTCCTAGGCATACGCATCTCCTTCGCATGCATTATTGGTTGTTGCATTGCATGGTGATGCATAATTCCTTATATAAACTCTCTTGAAAGTGATTGTCATCAATTACCAAAATGGGGGAGATTGAAAGGACATGCGGTGCCCCCATGTGTGGTTTTGGTAATTGATGACATTCTCTATGGACTAATGGTTGCATTGAGTTATATTTGAAGGATTTTTCCATAGCTATTTCTTGAAGTCCATGTGTTGGTTTTAAGGAGTTTATGGGTTGACCAAGGTGCTATTAAGGAATTATCCAAAGATTGGTCATGTGAGTGTTGAGCTTATTGCAAGCATGTCTTGAAGAAGAAGATTGTGTGATCATTCATGTTTACCTTCAAGACATCATCCAAATGAAGAGAGTTGGAAAGATTCAAGGTTGATCAAGACTAAGTCAAGAGTGAATCAAGTTGATCAACTCACAAAGCATAGAAGATGTACCGAGAGGGATCAAGTGATCCCATGGTATGGTAAGCATTGTCCATTGCACTTTTTGTACTAACCCATGGTCTATGTGAGAGTCTATGTGGGGTTAGGTACGTGTCCATGGGCTTGCGTCAAGAGGATGATATCATACAACCCATGGGAAGGATGACATCAAGTGGTGATCGTCATCAAGATTGCCGTGTGCAAGTTCAAGTGGAGAATCACGAATAGATCAAGTGCTTGAAGCTTGCCATCCATTGTGGTGTCAATGGACTTGTGAAGATGTGCCGAAGAGTGGCTCACCCATAGTGGAGTATGGAGGAGCAATCATCTAGTCTCCATCGACCCAACGCAATCAAGAAAGGTGGTCCATCTTGAGGAGGACAAGATTGTCATCATCTAGCTCAAGTGGATCATGTGCAAGGCAAATGTTTGCCCTTGATAGGTTTTCTATTTTACCGGTCTCATGGTGGTAGTTGGGAGACCGGGTTATAGGATCGATAGCCGTACTATCAAGGGGGGCTCTCAAGTGAGTAGCTTGACCGTATCGTTCGTCGAGAGCTCAAACCATTGCATCCTTGCATCATGTTTCTTGGTTCTTGTTTGGTTCTCTTTGTGAGTCTTAGATCTTATGGTCATCTTGATGACAAGCTTGAGTTCATCGAAAACGGAGTTTGCATGCGTCTTCTATGATGTTTTCGGTGTTGGAGGTTTTACCGGTCTTATCTGAGGAAGGGTTCTCACCATTTTCTTGTGGGCCTTTTATTGTTTGCTTCTTATTGGTATTTCTATCAAGATTTTGTTAGCCCTTGTCGCTAGCTTTCTAACAAACCTGGTTTCGTCGAATTCGGAGTCCCTTTGCAGAAGTTGTGTCAGTTTTGGTGTTCTGAAAAGGCTACAGCGGTACTACCACGGACAGGAGCGGATGTAATTTTTTACTACCGCTCTTGGGAGAGGTACTACCGCTTGGAGCAGTACTACCGTGGCTACTTCCGTGGCTACTTCCACTCGGGACCAAAAACTCATCACAAGTCCAGCGGTGGTAGGCGCGGATGTAATGTTTTAGTACCGCTCACAAGCAGTAGTACCGCTACCCTTAGCAGTAGTACCGCTACCCCTAGCGGTAGTACCGTGAGGTCAAGCGGTACTACCGCTCCGACGGTTCTTCTGGCTTTTTTTGCCTCCTCGTTGTTGCGTTTCAAAGGGCTACTACCGCCCTAGCGGTAGTACCGCTCGGTGCGGGTTGTGAGCATAACGGTTGGATTTTTCCCCACCTATAAAAGGGGGTCTTCTTCCCCATTGAACCTTATCCTTTGAGCTCGTGTTCTTCTCCCATTGTTGACCTTCTTCGAGCTTGCTAACTCTCAATCCCTCCATGGATTCTTGCTAGTTTTTGAGGGAAAAGAGAGAGGAGATCTAGATCCACGTTTCCACCAATCACTTTCTCCTCTAGGTGAGGGGAACCCCTTAATTGGATCTAGATCTTGGAGTTCTTGGTGTTCTTCTTCTTGTTCTTCCTCTCATTTTCCTCCCTAGCATTAGTTGCTTCGGTGGGATTTGAGAGAGGACTTGGGCACTCCGTGTGCCCTTGCCATTGCATTTGGTGCATCGGTTTGAGTTCTCCACGTGATACGTGGAAGTTACAAGTTGAGAAGCTTATTACTCTTGGGTTCTTGGTACCTTTGAGCTTGTTCCTCTTGGGTGCTTGGGCGCCCTAGATGGTTGGTGGTGTTCGGAGCTCAATCATTGTGGTGTAAAGCTCTGGGCAAGCGTCGGGGTCTCCAATTAGGTTGTGGAGATCGCCCCGAGCAATTTGACGGGTACCGGTGATCACCCCCAAGGGTTGCCAAAGTGTACGGTTCGGTGACCGCCCCCAAGGGTTGCCATTTGTACGGGTTCGGTGACCGCCCTCAAGGGTCCCTTAGTGGAATCATGGCATCTTGCATTGTGCGAGGGCGTGAGGAGATTACGGTGGCCCTAGTGGCTTCTTGGGGAGCATTGTGCCTCCACACCGCTCCAAACGGAGATTACATCCGCAAGGGTGTGAACTTCGGGATACATCATCGTCTCCGCGTGCCTCGGTTATCTCTTACCTGAGCCCTTTACTTATGCACTTTACTTTGTGATAGCCATATTGTTTCTTGTCATATATCTTGCTATCACATAGTTGTTTATCTTGCTTAGTATAAGTTGTTGGTGCACATAGGTGAGCCTAGTTGTTGTAGGTTTTGTGTTTGACAAATTAATCGCTAGGTTTATTCCGCATTTGTTCAAGCCTAAACCGTAATTATTTTAAAGCGCCTATTCACCCCCCCCTCTAGGCGACATCCATGATCTTTCACGGGCCCATGTATTTTATATGTAAAAGACTACGTGTAGGCTTTAGAGCCCGTTTTAGGTAGGAGGCCGAGTTAAGGTTGGATTCGTCCCCCCTCCTTCTTCTGGTCGAATCTTACCTTTGCCCTCCTTAAATACCCCCCTTAGGGCATGGAATTAGTGTTTGAGTTTTGTTTGATTGAATTTTAGTATTTGCTACTCTTTGCCAGAGACACGAGAGTCGGCGAAACCTCATGTACTATGCGTCATCGGAACCCCGGTGTGTTAAACAAGTACTTCATATTATATCCCAATTCAAATTGAATATCTCAAAGTATTGCATGTTCTTCGGTTGCTTGCTTGGATTGACCTTTGTGATCAGGTTGATTGTGTTTCCATATCATTAATAATCATACCGGAGTTGGATTTGCTAAGAAACACCACTGAGTGTTCATCGTAGTCGGGTCGTAGAATCCTCCTCCAACACAATCGATGAAACATCGGGCCACCTTGTGCATATGATCAGGAAGGACACAATTCAGGTCATGCATCCCAATTTGGACTTGGGAGTACTTGAGCATGGACCGACAAGGGCAGCACTATCAAGCACATAGCAAGGATGTGACAGAGATTCACACAACTCAAATTGTTGGTTGCGAAGCACCTTATTGCACTGCAATAAGGGCTTTCATCTTTCTTTGGCCAATCAAGTATTATAACATTGATATTTGAAAATTAGTATAACTGATATTAAGTCTAAACCATGTGCACCAAAGCAGTAGATCTCTTTAATCCTATTCTTTGATTGCCTTTTCTTTACTAAAATTCTGAAGTATGCTCGTAAAGTCATAATCCGGACTTGGGTCCATATGATCCTAGTGAATTTTTTATAGCAAATACACGTATTTAAGTTTCAAAAAAGTTATAAAATACTTGCATGTAAATGAGGATACAAGTATGTGCATGTAAAATTTGAAGATTAAACATGACGATTCGCGAATTGCGCAAAAATCAGGAGATGATTGTCTTCACAGCGAGTTACGTAGTTTATATTGCAATTTTTGCACTGGTCGCAAATAGTCATGTTCACTTCCAAAACCTGGCCTATTGTAAATTTTTGCACCGGCATGTCCCACCTCCCCAGCGCCGCCCGCCGCCGCGCCTCGCTCGAGGAATAAGCAAGAGGGGACCATTTCTCGCCCAACCCTACCTACATCAGTGAAGCTGGAACGAGGAAGACAATGTTCAACACACATGAGACAAAATGAAGGTATGGAACGACCAGTTCACCACGGAAAGCAAATTTGATCCTTTAGTTTAGTAGTCTTCTTTGTTCAAAAAATACGCAGTGGAAAGGGATGCTAGTCAACTTTGGCGAAGTTGTAGGCCCCAATAGATCAGATCAAGAGTGATTCCTCACCTATGCTTCTAGGGGCCAAGTCGAAGGCTCGAGCATAGATTCCCTATGCTCATGTGCATGGTCAGTCCGTAGATCTAAAAGGATTCATAAAAAAGACTGAAAAGTATGTTTGTCCACCCCTGCGGCGTCACCATCAGAGATTCCTGAAATAGAAGTGGTTGTAAAGGCCACAAGGGACTTTGAGCATCCAAACAGGCGGTTCAGAAGAACCATCACGTCCTCAACCAAGAGAGGGCTTATCAGGAGTGGATCATTCGGTTCAGTCTATGAGGCAATCATCAAGTAAGTTTTTTTTGCAATATATCTACAGACTTCAATGAATTACAAAAGAACATAAAATTAATCAACATGGGCAGGGCAATTGACCACCACCCCCCCCCCCCGCACTTTACCGTGCTGCATTTATTTAATAGTTATTTATAATTGAGTACACGTATCATATAATCATTATTTGCATCATATAATCACATATAGATGGTGTACTGAGACTTTATTTGTTAACTAAAATCATGTTGTTTTTATGTTTATGCCTTTATTATTTTCATGATATACGATATATAGTATTGAAAGTACATATATATGTGTGTTATTTTGTTAAGGTTTATTGTGTCTCAATCGCACTAGGGCCTCCATAATGCTATGCTCGGCCCTGCCTACTTCATGAAGATTGCATATTTCATTTTAGTGTTGATGTGTTTGGAGATGTCGATTAGCACTTTGCGAAGCATGTTTCATAATTAGTTGTGTGCACTACACTTGTCTCGATTTAGGCAGCCACTAACACCAGCTGCTTAGAATCTTGGATTATTAATTATAGGCCAGGTTGAGTGAACTACATCATATTTGTTAGCAGCCTCGAGTAAAATAGTTACACTACTTTTACCTTCATACTGGGAAAATGAATTAATTGAATGAACCTCTACATAAATCTACTATAATACCTGAACAGATGGGCACCGTCTGTTGTTGAGAATGTAACTTAAGTTGTTGTACATTTGGTGTAGAACTATAAAGAATGTCCTCATGTTCATCAACAAAATGTTTCGCCGACTGATTTTAACACTGCTCTTATAGTGATGGGTTTTTCTGTGCTGTCAAAAAAAGTGTCAATTGACCAAGCAATCAATGCAAAACTATTTAGCAGCCTCAAGCATGTAAGCTTATGTGTTTTGTCGTGGAATTGTCATGACAGATGTCCTAGTGAAATGACTTAGTTCTGGAACCATGGCGACGAGGTTAGCTTAAAGGGGTTAAATGGGACAAAGGACACGAGGAGTTTAACTGGTTCGGCCCCTTGCGATGAAGGTAAAGGCCTAATCTAGTTTGAGGTGGTATTGCTAGGGTTTCGATTACCAGGGAGCGAATATGCTTTGCCTAGCTTTCGATCTGTTGTTTCTTGCCCTAACCCGCTGCCGGGTCGTCCCCTTATACACATGGGTTGATGCCCCGCGGCCTACAGAGTCCCAGCCGGCTCATACAAACGTGTCCGGCTCGGTAACTTATCTTACATGCCTTACAACTCAAGTCATATATACATGGCGGTTTATACTCACGAGCCTTAAGCCACCTTTCGGTTTGGGCCCTTTAACAGGCCTACTTCATGAACCGCCATCTTCAACATACTCATGGGCTTTGTCTAGATGAACCGCCATTGGGATAAGCCGGCCCCTCCTGGGCGGGTCATATCCAATAGTCATATCCTCAACATTAGGCTCCGGGTTGATTTGAACTTGTTCATCTCAATCTTCAACACTTAGAAAAAATCCTTCTTCATTTTCCTATGAGATGTTATAACCCGCCATGACGTCACCTCCTGAAATTGCGGTAACTCGCCATGACGTCACCTGTTATTAATACCACATTCGACCTGAATCTTAATAAATCTTCTCTTTTAATGAACCTTCGAAAATCGAGGCGCTCGTGCCGTCACCTATCCATTTCCTTGTCTCCTCGATTCTCGCGCCTGCCACTTATCCTTCCAGTCCTATAAATAAGGCCACGAGTCCTCTTTCCATTCTCCCCCTTTGCCTTCTTGTCTTCGTCTTCCTTCTCGCAGCGCTCCAGTGCGCCCAAGCTCCGCCGTCGTCGACCTTCATCCACTGCGTCAACTCCGGCCGCTGCATCACCCTGAATGAACCAGAACGCCGCGGCGCCCCTCCACTGTCCATCAGCATCGGTAAGTCTTCACCTTTCCTCTTGACAGATCTGTCTTAGGGTCTCCTTGTTCGTCGGCGTTCATCACCATTCCTCCTTCTGCTTCCTTAGATTGCATAGCTTTGATCCGAAAAACGACATAGATCTTGCGTGGTAGCAGTTTTAGCACTTGTTTTTTATATCAGAATGTATCCTCATTGCAACAGATCTCATCTGAGCACCCCAACTTTTCTGCTACCGCCACCTTAGGTTTACATTTTATTTCTTTTTCTAAACTACTGCATATTCGATCTTATAGCTATAATCTGTAAAACATGTTTATCCCAACACTTAGTAAAATTTACTCCTGTTAGATCTTAAATACCAGTGCTTGTCATGGCGGCTTAGATCACCGGCTTATAATTACCCACATATCATTAGGCCCCATTTAAGCCGCCATTCTGAATGTATACTGGAGCTTTTACTTCCGGCTTAATGAATCAATTTGAACTGGCAATTTTTTTCCTTTCCTTTAGGCTTCTTCACAATGCCGCAAAAGACAGTCACTTCCTGTAACTGGGTTCCCTCCATCGTTACTGAGAGCACACTCCAAGACTTCATCAAAATCAGCTACTTGCCTGCAAAAAATTTCATGCACTATCGCGCCCCTGATCCTAGCGAAGAGAGACCTCAACCAAAGGATGGTGAAGTCATTGTGTTTTCTGATCATATGAATCAGGGCTTCTCACCGCCCTGTTCTAATTTTTCCGAGATGTTCTGAACTTTTTCCAACTTCATCCTCAATACATAGGACCCAATTCCGTGTCAAATATCTGCAACTTTCAAGTCTTTTGCGAATTATACCTTTAAGAGGAACCCAGTGTCGAACTCTTTAGGGAATTTTTCTATTTGAACCACCAAAACGAGTTCACGAACTGGCCCAGCTTGGAACTTGGTGGAATTTCAATTCAACGAAGAAGAGCTGCCATTTTCCCTTATGCTCGCCTGCCAAGTCACCCCAAGGATTGGAACCAGGCATGGTTTTATTGCAATGATACCTCTCCAGCTAGCGAGAATCCATTGTCGGGTTATCATACTGAACGTCTTGATCCGAAACATAATATTCCTGAAAAGCTTACAGCCGCTGAACGTAAAAAACTTGCCCCTACTACTACGAAGGTCAAGGCTTTGCTGGGAAATGGATTAACCGACATTGATTTAGTCTGGTGTTGGGTCTCATGGCGAATCATACCCTTGAGCTGCCGGTCCGATTTAATGTGTACCTATACCGGCGGTACGAAGGATCCATTACGCCACAGCCAGTTGCGTTTGACTGATGATGCAATTACTGAAATGACCAAAACCCTTCTGAATGAAGACTCAGAAGACTGTCACAAAGTGGGTCTGAACCCTTTCTACAAACTTAACCCGCCACCAGATGTGAGTATCTAACTTACTTCACTTTTATCTCATTGTTCAAATATTGTATTAACTCAACTTCACTGACTTTCACAGGCTAAATCTGATTTTTGGAAGGCAAAATATGACCATAAAGCCGCCAAAAAGGCCAGGGCTGCCAAGAAAGCCGCCAAGAAAACCACCAAGAAGCATAAGAAGAAACCAAGTGCCTCTGAGATGTTTGAGCTAGATGATAGCTCTGAGTCGGAGGTAGCCCTAGACTCCCTTGGCTCCTTTTTCAATCACCTTATTGACACTGATTATGAGCAGGATGACACGGGAGCCAGCTAAACAGTTGAAGAAGAGGTAACTATTATTTCCTCCGGCTCAGAACCTTTGCCAAGATAGAAACTTCGACAAGTAACCTGGAAAGTAAGGTTTTCACACCCTTGGCTCATTTAGATCCTCACTTTCTTTTGAAGCAACAGCAACACGAGAATCGATGTCATACCTGGACCAGTGGAGGTGAAGAATTGCCCTCCGGTTTACCGAACACTCCTGCTCCACGAAAACGTTGAAACGAGGTTCTTTCGAACTAACTCTTTTTACCCGCTAGAGGGTCTCATTTGCCAGCCACTTAACTCAGTCGATTCAATTGACCAGGAGATTGCCCGTTCTTCCTCTGGCGACTCATTGCAGACCGAGCTGTCGGCTTTTAAAACTGCCCCTGGGTAACAATAATTACCTTTTATTCTGTACCTCTTTATACTCTTACCATTATACTGACTTGTCATAACCCGTGCAGTGGACAAGCAAAGCCTAACAAGAAAACAAGGGTTTCCAAGCCAGCTGAGGATCCTAAAGTTGTTGAACCAGAACAACAAGTCTTTGCACCCGATGCTTCTGAAAAACAACCAGACGAACCTGCCCCCTGATGTTCCACCTGAAATTCCTGATCTCTCTATTGATGACACCAATACCAACTCTTTGAACACTGCACCATTGATACGTCTCCAATGTATATATAATTTTTGATTGCTCCATGCCATATTGTAGACTGTTTTGAATGCTTATGGGCTTTATTATACACTTTTGTATCACTTTTGGGACTAACCTATTAACCCAGAGCCCGGTGCCAGTTTCTGTTTTTACCCTGTTTTAGGGTTTCGAAGAAAAGGAAAATCAAACGGAGTCCAATTGACCTAAAACTTCACGGAACTCATTTTTTGAAGGAAAGAAGCCCAGAAGACTTGGAGTGCACGTCGGGGGATCTGCGAGGAGGTCACGAGGCAGGGGGGCACCCTCCACCCTCGTGGGCCCCTCGTGGCCCCCCTGACGTACTTCTTCCGCCTATATATCTCCATATACCCTAAAAACATCCGAGAGCACAATAGATCGGGAGTTCCGCCGCCAGAAGCCTCCGTAGCCACCAAAAGCAAATCTAGACCCGTTCCGGCACCCTGCCGGAGGGGGCAATCCATCTCCGATGGCCATCTTCATCATCCAGGTGCTCTCCATGATGAGGAGGGAGTCGTTCTCCCTCAGGGCTGACGGTATGTACCAGTAGCTATGTGTTTGATCTCTCTCTCTCTCTCTCGTGTTCTTGAGGTGATACGATCTTGATGTATTGCGAGCTTTGCTATTATATTTGGATCCTATGATGTTTCTTCCCCCCTCTACTCTCTTGTAATGAATCGAGTTTCCCCTTTGAAGTAATCTAATCGGATTGAGTCTTTAAAGATTTGAGAACACTTGATGTATGTCTAGCCGTGGATATCTGTGGTGACAATGGGATATCACGTGATTCACTTGATGTATGTTTTGGTGATCAACTTGCGGGTTCCGCCCATGAACCTATGCATAGGGGTTGGCACACGTTTTCGTCGTGATTCTCCGGTAGAAACTTTGGGGCACTCTTTCAGGTCCTTTGTGTTGGTTGAATAGATGAATCCGAGATTGTGTGATGCATATCGTATAATCATACCCACGGATACTTGAGGTGACATTGGAGTATCCAGGTGACATTAAGGTTTTGGTTGATTTGTGTCTTAAGGTGTTATTCTAGTACGAACTCTAGGGCTGTTTGTGACACTTATAGGAATAGCCCAACGGATTGATTGGAAATAATAACTTTGAGGTGGTTCCGTACCCTACCATAATCTCTTCGTTCGTTCTCCGCTATTAGTGACTTTGGAGTGACTCTTTGTTACATGTTGAGGGATAGTTATGTGATCCAATTATGATATTATTGTTGAGGGAACTTACTATTGGAAATATGCCCTAGAGGCAATAATAAATTGATTATTATTATATTTCCTTGTTCATGATAATCGTTTATTATCCATGCTAGAATTGTATTGATAGGAAACTTAGATACATGTGTGGATACATAGACAACACCATGTCCCTAGTAAGCCTCTAGTTGACTAGCTTGTTGATCAATAGATGGTTACGGTTTCCTGACCATGGACATTGGATGTCATTGATAACGGGATCACATCATTAGGAGAATGATGTGATGGACAAGACCCAATCCTAAGCCTAGCACAAGATCATGTAGTTCGTATGCTAAAGCTTTTCTAATGTCAAGTATCATTTCCTTAGACCATGAGATTGTGCAACTCCCGGATACCGTAGGAGTGCTTTGGGTGTGCCAAACGTCACAACGTAACTGGGTGGCTATAAAGGTACACTACAGGTATCTCCGAAAGTGTCTGTTGGGTTGGCACGAATTGAGACTGGATTTGTCACTCCGTGTGACGGAGAGGTATCTCTGGGCCCACTCGGTAGGACATCATCATAATGTGCACAATGTGATCAAGGAGTTGATCACGGGATGATGTGTTACGGAACGAGTAAAGAGACTTGCCGGTAACGAGATTGAACAAGGTATCGTGATACCGACGATCGAATCTCGGGCAAGTACCGTACCGATGGACAAAGGGAATTGCATACGGGATTGATTAAGTCCTTGACATCGTGGTTCATCCGATGAGATCATCGTGGAGCATGTGGGAGCCAACATGGGTATCCAGATCCCGCTGTTGGTTATTGACCGGAGAACGTCTCGGTCATGTCTGCATGGTTCCCGAACCCGTAGGGTCTACACACTTAAGGTTCGATGACGCTAGGGTTATAAAGGAAGTTTGTATGTGGTTACCGAATGTTGTTCGGAGTCCCGGATGAGATCCCGGACGTCACGAGGAGTTCCGGAATGGTCCGGAGGTAAAGATTTATATATGGGAAGTCCTGTTTTGGTCACCAGAAAAGTTTCGGGTTTTATCGGCAACGTACCGGGACCACCGGAAGGGTCCCGGGGGTCCACCAAGTGGGGCCACAAGCCCCGGAGGGCTGCATGGGCCAAGTGAGGGAGGGGACCAGCCCCAGGTGGGCTGGTGCGCCCCCCCACCAAGGCCCAAGGCTCAAGGAAGAGGGAAGGGGGGCAAACCCTAGGGCAGATGGGCCCTAAGGCCCATACATGGTGCGCCCCCCTCTCCCTCTCTTGGCTGCCCCCTTTTCCCATCTAGGGCTGCCCTCCCCCCTAGGGGTGGGAACACTAGAGGGGGCGCACCCCCCTCCCTCTCCCCTATATATACTTGAGGGTTTTGGGGCTGCCAACACACGAGTTTGGACCTCTCCATGGCGCAGCCTTGCATCTCTCCTTCCTCCTCTCCCGCGGTGCATGGCGAAGCCCTGCAGGATTGCCACGCTCCTCCACCACCACCACGCCGTTGTGCTGCTGCTGGATGGAGTCTTCCTCAACCTCTCTTTCTCCCCTTGCTGGATCAAGGCGTAGGAGACGTCACCGGGCTGTACGTGTGTTGAACACGGAGGTGCCGTCCGTTCGGCACTAGGATCATCGGTGATTTGGATCACGACGAGTACGATTCCATCAACCCCGTTCACTTGAACGCTTCCGCTTAGCGATCTTCAAGGGTATGTAGATGCACTCTGCTTCCCCTCGTTGCTGGTCTCTCCATAGATAGATCTTGGTGACACGTAGGAAAATTTTGAATTTCTGCTACATTCCCCAACAGTGGTATCAGAGCTAGGTCTATTGCGTAGATTCTATGCACGAGTAGAACACAAAGTAGTTGTGGGCGTTGATTTTGTTCAATATGCTTACCGTTACTAGTCCAATCTTGATTCGGCGGCATTGTGGGATGAAGCGGCCCAGACCAACCTTACACGTACGCTTACGTGAGACCGATTCCACCGACTAACATGCACTAGTTGCATAAGGTGGCTGGCGGGTGTCTGTCTCTCCCACTTTAGTCGGATCGGATTCGATGAAAAGGGTCCTTATGAAGGGTAAATAGCAATTGGCATATCACGTTGTGGTTTTTGCGTGGGTAAGAAACGTTCTTGCTAGAAACCCATTGCAGCCACGTAAAACATGCAAACAACAATTAGAGGACGTCTAACTTGTTTTTGCAGGGTATGCTATGTGATGTGATATGGCCAAGAAGAATGTGATGAATGATATGTGATGTATGAGATTGATCACGTTCTTGTAATAGGAATCACGACTTGCATGTCGATGAGTATGACAACCAGCAGGAGCCATAGGAGTTGTCTTAATTTATTTATGACCTGCGTGTCAACATAAACGTCATGTAATTACTTTACTTTATTGCTAACCGTTAGCTGTAGTAGTAGAAGTAATAGTTGGCGAGACAACTTCATGAAGACACGATGATGGAGATCATGGTGTCATGCCGGTGACGATGATGATCATGGAGCCCCGAAGATGGAGATCAAAAGGAGCAAAGTGATGATGGCCATATCATGTCACTATTTGATTGCATGTGATGTTTATCATGTTTATACATCTTGTTTACTTAGAACGACGGTAGTAAATAAGATGATCCCTCATTAAAATTTCAAGAAGGTGTTCCCCGTAACTGTGCACCATTGCGAAAGTTCGTCATTTCGAAGCACCACGTGATGATCGGGTGTGATAGATTCTAACGTTCACATACAATGGGTGTAAGACAGATTTACACACACGAAACACTTAGGTTGACTTGACGAGCCTAGCATGTACATACATGGCCTCGGAACACAGAAGACCGAAAGGTCGAGCATGAGTCGTATGGTAGATACGATCAACATGAAGATGTTCACCGATGTTGACTAGTCCGTCTCACGTGATGATCGGACACGGCCTAGTTGACTCGGATCATGTAATCACTTAGATGACTAGAGGGATGTCTATCTGAGTGGGAGTTCATAAGATGAACTTAATTATCCTGAACATAGTCAAAAGGTCTTCGCAAATTATGTCGTAGCTCGCGCTTCAGTTCTACTGTTTAGCTATGTTCCTAGAGAAAATTTAGTTGAAAGTTGATAGTAGCAATTATGCGGACTAGGTCCGTAAACTAAGGATTGTCCTCATTGCTTCATAGAAGGCTTATGTCCTTAATGCACCGCTCAGTGTGCTGAACCTCGAACGTTGTCTGTGGAGGTTGCGAACATCTGACATACACATCTTGATAACTACGTGATAGTTCAGTTAAATGGTTTAGAGTTGAGGCACCGAAGACGTTTTTGAAACATCGCGAAACATGTGAGATGATTCGAGGGCTAAAATTGGAATTTCAGGCTCGTGCTCACGTCAAGAGGTATAAGACCTCCGACGATTTCCTTAGCCTACAAACTAAGGGAGAAAAGCTCAATTGTTGAGCTTGTGCTCAGATTGTCTGAGTACAACAATCATTTGAATCGAGTGGGAGTTGATCTTCCAGATGAGAAAGTGATGTTTCTCCGAAGTCATTACCACCAAGCTAATAGAGCTTCGTGATGAACTATAATATATCAGGGATATATATGATGATCCTTGAGATATTCACGATGTTTGACACCACAAAAGTAGAAATCAAGAAGGAGCATCAATTGTTGATGGTTGGTGAAACCACTAGTTTCAAGAAGGGCAAGGGAAAGAAGGGATACTTCATGAAACGGCAAACCAGCTGCTGCTCTAGTGAATAAACCCAAGGTTGAACCCAAACCTGAGACTAAGTGCTTCTGTAATAAGAGGAACAGCCACTGGAGCAGAATTACCCTAAATACTTGGTAGATGAGAAGGCTGGCAAGGTCGATAGAAGTATATTGGATATACATTGTGTCAATGTGTACTTTACTAGTACTCCTAGTAGCACCATGGTATTAGATACCGGTTCAGTTGCTAAATGTTAGTAAACTCAAAATAAAAGGCTGCAAAGTAAACGGGGACTAGCTAAAGGTGAGCTGGCGATATGTGTTGGAAGTTTTTCGAAGCTTGATGTGATCAAGCATCGCACGCTCCCTCTACCATCGAGTTTGGTGTTTGCGTTGAGCATAGACATGATTGGATTACGTCTATCGCAATACGGTTATTCATTTAAGGAGAATAATGGTTACTCTGTTTATTTGAATAATACCTTCAATGGTCTTACACCTAAAATGAATGGTTTACTGAATCTCGATCGTAGTGATACACATGTTCATGCCAAAAGATATAAGATAGTAATGATAGTACCACCTACTTGTGGCACTGCCACGTAAGTCATATCGGTGTAAAACGCATGAAGAAGCTCCATGTTGATGGATCTTTGGGCTCACTCGTTTTTTTAAAAAGTTTGAGACATGCGAACCATGTCTATTGGTGTATATGCATGAAGAAACTCCATGCAAATGGACCGTTTGGACTCACTTGATTTTGAATCACTTGAGACATGCAAATCATACCACATGGGCAAGATAACTGAAAGCCTCGTTTTCAATAAAATGGAACTAGAAAGCAACTTGTTGGAAGTAATACATTTTGATGTGTGCAATCCAATGAGTGCTGAGGCATGTAGCGGATATCATTATGTTCTTACTTCACAGATGATTTGAGTAGATGTTGAGTATATTTACTTGATGAATCACGAGTCTGAATTATTGAAAGGTTCAAGTAATTTCAGGGTGAAGTTGAAAGATCGTCGTGACAAGAGGATAAAATATCTATGATATGATCATAGAGATGAATATCTGAATTACGAGTTTGGCACAGAATTAAGACATTGTGGAAATTGTTTCACAACTAATATAGCCTAGAACACCATAGTGTGATGGTGTGTCCGAACATCATAACTGCACCCTATTGGATATGATGCATACCATGATGTCTCTTATCGAATTACCATGATAGTTTATGGGTTAGGCATTAGAGGAAACCACATTCACTTTAAATAGGGCACCACGTAATTCCGATGAGATGACACCGCATGAACTATGGTTTAGAGAAACCTAAGCTGTCATTTCTTAAAAGTTTGGGGCTGCGACGCTTATGTGAAAAAGTTTCAGGCTGATAAGCTCGAACCCAAAGCGGATAAATGCATCTTCATAGGACACCCAAAACAGTTGGGTATACCTCCTGTCTCAGATCCGAAAGCAATAAGGGATTGTTTCTAGAATCGGGTCCTTTCTTGAGGAAAAGTTTCTCTCGAAAGAATTGAGTGGGAGGATGGTGGAGACTTGATGAGGTTATTGAACCTTCTCTTCAACTAGTGTGTGGCAGGGCACAGGGAGTTGTTCCTGTGGCACCTACACCAATTGAAGTGGAAGCTTATGATAGTGATCATGAAACTTCAGATCAAGTCACTACCAAACCTCGTGGGATGACAAGGATGCGTACTACTTCAGAGTGGTACGTAATCCTGTCTTGGAAGTCATGTTGCTAGACAACAATGAACCTACGAGCTATGGAGAAGCGATGGTGGGCCTGGATTCCAAAATGGCTCAAGGCCATATAATCCGAGAGAGGATCCATATATGAAAACAAAGTGTAGACTTTGGAAGAACTACTTGATGGTCGTAAGGCTGTTAAGTACATATGGATTTTAAAAGGAAGACGGACAATGATGGTAAGTATCACCATTAAGAAAGCTCAACTTGTCATTAAGATGTTTTCCGACAAGTTCAAGGAGTTGACTACGATGAGACTTTCTCACTCGTAGCGATGCTAAGAGTCTGTTGGAATTATATTAGCGATTACTGCATTATTTATGAAATCTTGCAGATAGGATGTCAAAATATTGTTTCCTCGACGATTTTCTTGAGGAAAGGTTGTATGTGATACAACCGGAAGGTTTTGTCAATCCTGAAAGATGCTAATAAGTATGCAAAGCTCCAGCAATACTTCTGAGGACTGGAGTAAGCATCTCGGAGTTGGAATGTATGCTTTGATGAGATGATCAAAGATTTTGGGTGTATACAAAGTTTATGAGAAACTTGTATTTCCAAAGAAGTGAGTGGGAGCACAATAGAATTTCTGATGAATATATGTTGTTGACATATTGTTGATCAGAAATGACGTAGAATTTCTGGAAAGCATATAGGGTTATTTGGAAAGTGTTTTTCAATGGAAAGCCTGGAGTAAGCTACTTGAACATTGAGCATCAAGATCCATAAGGATAGATCAAAACGCTTAATGGTACTTTCAAATGAGCACATACCTTGACATGATCTTGAACGTGTTCAAGATGGATCAGTCAAAGAAGGAGTTCTTGCCTGAGTTGTAAGGTATGAAGTTAGGACTTAAATTGATTATTATTATATTTCCTTGTTCATGATAATCGTTTATTATCCATGCTAGAATTGTATTGATAGGAAACTTAGATACATGTGTGGATACATAGACAACACCATGTCCCTAGTAAGCCTCTAGTTGACTAGCTTGTTGATCAATAGATGGTTACGGTTTCCTGACCATGGACATTGGATGTCATTGATAACGGGATCACATCATTAGGAGAATGATGTGATGGACAAGACCCAATCCTAAGCCTAGCACAAGATCATGTAGTTCGTATGCTAAAGCTTTTCTAATGTCAAGTATCATTTCCTTAGACCATGAGATTGTGCAACTCCCGGATACCGTAGGAGTGCTTTGGGTGTGCCAAACGTCACAACGTAACTGGGTGGCTATAAGGTACACTACAGGTATCTCCAAAAGTGTCTGTTGGGTTGGCACGAATCGAGACTGGGATTTGTCACTCCGTGTGACGGAGAGGTATCTTTGGGCCCACTCGGTAGGACATCATCATAATGTGCACAATGTGATCAAGGAGTTGATCACGGGATGATGTGTTATGGAACGAGTAAAGAGACTTGCCAGTAACGAGATTGAACAAGGTATCGGGATACCGACGATCGAATCTCGGGCAAGTATCGTACCGATGGACAAAGGGAATTGCATACGGGATTGATTAAGTCCTTGACATCGTGGTTCATCCGATGAGATAATCGTGGAGCATGTGGGAGCCAACATGGGTATCCAGATCCCACTGTTGGTTATTGACCGGAGAACGTCTCGGTCATGTCTGCATGGTTCCCGAACCCGTAGGGTCTACACACTTAAGGTTCGATGACGCTAGGGTTATAAAGGAAGTTTGTATGTGGTTACCGAATGTTGTTCGGAGTCCCGTATGAGATGCTGGACGTCACGAGGAGTTCCGGAATGGTCCGGAGGTAAAGATTTATATATGGGAAGTCCTGTTTTGGTCACCAGAAAAGTTTCGGGTTTTATCGGTAACGTACCGGGACCACCGGAAGGGTCCCGGGGGTCCACCAAGTGGGGCCACAAGCCCCGGAGGGCTGCATGGGCCAAGTGTGGGAGGGGACCAACCCTAGGTGGGCTGGTGCGCCCCCCCACCAAGGCCCAAGGCTCAAGGAAGAGGGAAGGGGGGCAAACCCTAGGGCAGATGGGCCCTAAGGCCCATACCTGGTGCGCCCCCCTCTCCCTCTCTTGGCCGCCCCCCTTTTCCCATCTAGGGCTGCCGCCCCCCCCCCCCTAGGGGTGGGAACCCTAGATGGGGCGCATCCCCCTCCCTCTCCCCTATATATACTTGAGGGTTTTGGGGCTGCCAACACACGAGTTTGGACCTCTCCATGGTGCAGCCTTGCATCTCTCCTTCCTCCTCTCCCGCGGTGCTTGGCGAAGCCCTGCAGGATTGCCACGCTCCTCCACCACCACCACGCCGTTGTGCTGCTACTAGATGGATTCTTCCTCAACCTCTCCTTCTCCCCTTGCTGGATCAAGGCGTAGGAGACGTCACCGGGCTGTACGTGTGTTGAACACGGAGGTGCCGTCCGTTCGGCACTAGGATCATCGGTGATTTGGATCACGACGAGTACGACTCCATCAACCCCGTTCACTTGAACGCTTCCGCTTAGCAATCTACAAGGGTATGTAGATGCACTCTTCTTCCCCTCGTTGCTGGTCTCTCCATAGATAGATCTTGGTGACACGTAGGAAAATTTTGAATTTCTGCTACGTTCCCCAACACTTACACTAGCGAAAGTATGAACCCTAGGCCTTGTTTCCTAGAATTGCAATACCGTTTATGCTCACTTTTATCATTAGTTACCTTGCTGTTTTTATATTTTCAGATTACAAAAACCTTTATCTACCATCCATATACCACTTGTATCACCATCTCTTCGCCGAACTAGTGCACCTATACAATTTACCATTGTATTGGGTTTGTTGGGGACACAAGAGACTCTTTGTTATTTGGTTGCAGGGTTGCTTGAGAGAGACCATCTTCATCCTACGCCTCCTACGGATTGATAAACCTTAGGTCATCCACTTGAGGGAAATTTGCTACTGTCCTACAAACCTCTGCACTTGGAGGCCCAACAACGTCTACAAGAAGAAGATTGTGTAGTAGACATCAAGCTCTTTTCTGGCGCCGTTGCTGGGGAGGTTAGTGCTTGAAGGTATATATTTAGATCTTGCAATCGAATCTTTTTGTTTCTTGTTTTAGGACTAATTTAGTTTATAAAAGAAAACTAAAAATGGAATTGAGTTTACCTCATACGCTTCATCTTTTTAATATCTTTCATGCGTATGATGGGAAGGAAAATTGTGCCAAAGTGTTAGAAGAAGAATGCATTAAAATGTTTGGCACTAAATATTTGAATGATTAGCATGATTGCAATGTTGTTAGTATGAATTCCTTGAATAGCCATGATGCTAATGATATGCAAAGCCACAAGCTTGGGGAAGCTACGTTTGATGAAGATGATATTTTTTTGTCCCCCAAGTTTTGATGAGTAAATTTATTATGATGAGAGCATGCCCGCTATCTATGATGATTATTCTGATGACTTGTATGCTTTAAAGAATAACGATAACCATGAAACTTGTCATCTTGATCTTAATTTTCTATCACGTGATAGTTATTTTGTTGAGTTTGCTCCCACTACTATTCATGAGAAGAAATTTGCTTATGTGGAGAGTAATAAAAATTCTATGCTTGTAGATCATGAAAAGAATGCTTTATGTGATAGTTATATTGTTGAATTCATTAATGATGCTACTGAAAATTATTATGAGGGAGGAACATATGCTTGTAGGAATTGCAATAATATCAAGTTTCCTCTCTATGTGCTTAAAATTCTGAAGTTATGCTTGTTTTACCATCCTATGCAAGTTGATTCTTGTTCCCAAAAGTTGTTTACTCACAAAATCCCTATGCATAGGAAGTGGTTTAGACTTAAATGTGCTAGTCATATTCTTCATGATGCTCTCTTTATGTTTCAATTCTTATCCTTTATGTGAGCATCATTGAAATCATCATGCCTAGCTAGGGGCGTTAAACAATAGCGCTTGCTGGGAGGCAACCCAACTTTATTTTTATTCCTTGATTTTTGTTCCTGTTTAGTAATAAATAATTCATCTAGCTTCTTTTTAGATGTGGTTTTATGCTTTTAATTAGTGTTTGTGCCAAGTAGAACCTTTGGGAAGACTTGGGGAGAGTCTTGTTGATCATGCTGTAAAAAACAGAAACTTTAGCGCTCATGATAATTGCTGCCATGTTTATTTGGAGAGTGCTATTTAGTTAATTTCTTTTTTCAGATGATTAATAGATAAATTCCTCAGGTCCAGCAATTTATTTGAGAATTTTATGAGTTCCGGAAGTATATGTTTGATCCATATTACTACAGATTGTTCTGTTTTTGACAGATTTTGTTTTTCATGTGTTGTTTACTTATTTTGATGAATCTATGGCTAGTAAAAGAGTTTATAAACCATATAGAAGTTGGAATACAGTAAGTCTAACACCAATATAAATAAAGAATGAGTTCATTACAGTACCTTGAAGTGGTGATTTATTTTCTTATACTAACGGAGCTTACGAGTTTTCTGTTAAGTTTTGTGTTGTGAAGTTTTCAAGTTTTGGGTAAGGATTCGATGGACTATGGAATAAGGAGTGGAAAGAGCCTATGGAATAAGGAGTGGCAAGAGCCTAAGCTTAGGGATTCCCAAGGTAATATTCAAGGACAACCAAGAGCCTAAGCTTGGGGATGCCCCGGAAGGCATCCCCTCTTTCGTCTTCGTTCATCGGTAACTTTAATTGGAGCTATATTTTTATTCGCCGCATGATATGTGTTTTGCTTGGAGCTTTAATTTATTTTGTTAGGATTTGCTTGCAATTATTTAGAACAATTTTTGCATCTTTTATTTCAATAAAAGTGGCATTGATAGCCTCTACTATGCCTATTTTACAAGTCTTCATGTTGCTGTTTGAAAACAGAAAGTTTACCGCTGTTGCAATAATTCCCTAGAAAATTCAGAATGTGACAAAATGTTGAAACCTTTTAAATATTAAGCTCTGATAAATTTAATACAGTTGGAATTTTATTTCATAATTTTTGGAGCTAGGAAAGTATGGATGTTGCTTCATTCTTTACAGATTGTCCTGTTTAGGCAGATTGCTGTTATGATTGCATTGTTTGCATATGTTTGCTTTTTTAATGATTCTATTTGAGGATAGGACTATTAAATATGCAGAGACATTTAGTATGCAATGTTGAATAATAATTTTAGTGATTTGCTACAGTAGAGTATGATAAGGTTTTGGCAATGGTTTATACTAACTTATCTCACGAGTCCTTGTTGAGTTTTGTGTGGATGAAGCTTCTGAGAATTAGGGAGACCGTGATATGAGAGGAATTAAGGAGACACAAAAGCTCAAGCTTGGGGATGCCCAAGGCATCCCAAGATAATATTTCAAGAAGTCTCAAGCGTCTAAGCTTGGGGATGCCCCGGTTGGCATCCCACCTTTCTTCTTCAACAACTATCGGTTAGTATCGGTTGATCCTAAGTTTTTGCTTCTTCACATGATGTTTGCTATTCTTAGAATGTCATTTTATTTTGCTTTGCTTGCTGTTTGAATAAAATAGCAAGATCTGAAATTATTAAATGTTAGAGAATCTTCACATAGTTGCATAATTATTCAACTACTCATTGATCTTCACTTATATCTTTCGGAGTAGTTTGTCGATGCTCTAGTGCTTCACTTATATCTTTTAGAGCATGGTGGTAGTTTTATTTTGAAGAAATAGATGAACTCTCATGCTTCACTTAGATTACTTTGAGAGTCTTTTAGAACAGCATGGTAATGTGCTTTGGTTATGAATTTAGTCCTAATATGATGGGCATCCAAGAGGGATATAATAAAAACTTTCATATAGAGTGCATTGAATACTATGAGAAGTTTGATACTTGATGATTGTTTTGAGATATGAGGATGGTAATATTAGAGTCATGCTAGTTGAGTAGTTGTGAATTTGAGAAATACTTGTGTTGAAGTTTGTGATTCTCGTAGCATGCACGTATGGTGAACCGTTATGTGATGAAGTCAGAGCATGATTTATTTATTGATTATCTTCCTTATGAGTGGCGGTCGGGGACGAGCGATGGTCTTTTCCTACCAATCTATCCCCCTAGCAGGGCCGTTCCTGAGATTTCAGGGGCCCAGGGCGAAAATACGATCGGGGGCCCTTTATATATCCAAAATTATAATCATTATGTGCATGTTTAGATAAATTTTAAGCATGAATTGTTGTTAATTTTTTATCATGGAGTGCAAAACCAACTGGCCGACCTAGTTCCAGGTTCTAATTATATATTATTGTAATAATTGTTTCTCACTTTTGCTAAGATTTTGATAGGGAAGTTTCATGCATTGTATAGTTCACAGTTTGGCAAACAAAAAGTAATTTAAACTGCCCTTGGTGGCACGCAGGTAGAATAGCTTCATAATTTGCAACACTAAAAATTAATTTTTTTATCAACTAAAATTAATTTTGCCATCTAATCATATTGAATCTTTTTTTTGGTGGGTTAAGCATATTGAATCCACTATGAATCCTCCAATTAATTTCAGCTTGCCTATTATCATTATCCCATAGACTCTAGACATCCTTTCCCATCATCTTTCATCGATCTCCAACACGACCAGATTAATTAATCAGAAGGATTGCATTAAAAAAATTAGTCAGAAGGACAACTACGTCCAACTCCTCTCTGCTAATTCACTAGATCTAATATTTCTGCCACCAACTAGTCACATATCAATCTAGCTAGCTCCGTTGGATGATGCATCAGGAAGATGCTAACCTGATCTGTGTAGTTTAAAACTGCCTGCCAGGGCCGGTGGTGTTGTTACTCCTCTCCAGGGCGATGAACATGAAATTACTCCATCCGCCATTGCACGAGAAATCATCGGGGGAGGCCTCCGCGGGAGGAGGTTGTGTCGGCGGTGGGGTCGCCCTCGGGCTTGCAGGATATGTCGCTAGGTCGATCGCTCATGTCATCATGCGCGGACCTGTGCGAGGGAAACGGAAGTTCCACTAATTTAGCTTTTTTTTCTTGAGAAACTCCACCAATTTAGCTAATCGCTGATTTACTTGCCCATAGCTAATGTTTGCTATTGCATCAAAATTAGCCGAGAATCATTTTTTTCTCATGGGCTGGATTAAGAGAGCACATGGGCTGGATACAGAGAGCACACGTACGTGGGGCCCTTCAATTTTGGGGGCCCGGGGCGGTCGCCCCCCTGCCCCCCCCCCCATCCGGGCCGGGCCTGCCCCCAAGGAGCATGCGCGTAATACTTCGCTTTGATAACTTTGTAGATTCTTGCAATAAGTATATGAGTTCTTTATGACTAATGTTGAGTCCATGGATTATACGCACTCTCACCCTTCCACCATTGCTAGGCTCTCTAATACCGCGCACCTTTCGACGGTATCATACACCCACCATATACCTTCCTAAAAACATCCACCATACCTACCTATTATGGCATTTCCATAGCCATTCCGAGATATATTGCCATGCAACTTTTCACCATTTAGTTTATCATGACACATTCATCATTGTCATATTGCTTTGCATGATCATGTAGTTGACATAGTATTTGTGGCAAAGCCACCGTTCATAATTCTTTCATACATGTCACTCATGCATCATTGCACATCCCGGTACACCGCCGGAGGCATTCATATAGAGTCATATCTTGTTCTAATTATCGAGTTGTAATCCTTGAGTTGTAAGTAAATAAAAGTGTGATGATCATCATTATTAGAGCATTGTCCCAGTGAGGAAAGGATGATGGAGACTATGATTCCCCCACAAGTCGGGATGAGACTCCGGACGAAAATAAAAAAAATAAAAGAGGCCAAAGAAGCCCAAAAAAGAGAAAAGAGGCCATAAAAAAGAGAGAAAAGGCCCAAATAAAAAATGAGAGAAAAAGAGAGAGGGAAAAATGCTACTATCCTTTTACCACACTTGTGCTTCAAAGTAGCACCATGATCTTCATGATAGAGAGTCTCCTATGTTGTCACTTTCATATACTAGTGGGAATTTTACATTATAGAACTTGGCTTGTATATTCCAATGATGGGATTCCTCAAAATGCCGTAGGTCTTCGTGAGCAAGCGAGTTGGATGCACACCCACTAGTTTCTTTTGTTGAGCTTTCATACACTTATAGCTCTAGTGCATCCGTTGCATGGCAATCCCTACTCACTCACATTGATATCTATTGATGGGCATCTCCATAGCTCGTTGATACGCCTAGTTGATGTGAGACTATCTTCTCCTTTTTGTCTTCTCCACAACCACCATTCTACTCCACCTATAGTGCTATATCCATGGCTCATGCTCATGTATTGCGTGAAGATTGAAAAAGTTTGAGAACATCAAAAGTATGAAACAATTGCTTGGCTTATCATCGAGGTTGTGCATGATTTAAATATTTTGTGTGGTGAAGATGGAGCATAGCCAGACTATATGATTTTGTAGGGATAACTTTCTTTAGCCATGTTATTTTGAGAAGACATAATTGCTTTGTTAGTATGCTTGAAGTATTATTATTTTTATGTCAATATTAAATTTTTGTCTTGAATCTTATGGATCTGAATATTCATACCACAATTAAGAAGAATTACATTGAAATTATGCCAAGTAGAATTCCGCATCAAAAATTATGTTTTTATCATTTACCTACTCGAGGACGAGCAGGAATTAAGCTTGGGGATGCTGATACGTCTCCAACATATCTATAATTTTTGATTGCTCCATGCCATATTATCTACTGTTTTGAATGTTTATGGGCTTTATTATACACTTTTATATCACTTTTGGGACTAACCTATTAACCCAGAGCCCAGTGCCAGTTTCTGTTTTTACCCTGTTTTAGGGTTTCGAAGAAAAGGAAAATCAAACGGGGTCCGATTGACCTGAAACTTCACGGAACTCATTTTTGGAAGGAAAGAAGCCCAGAAGACTTGGAGTGCACGTCGGGGGATCCGCGAGGAGGTCACGAGGCAGGGGGCGCGCCCACCCCCTTGGGCGCGCCCTCCACCCTCATGGGCCCCTCGTGGCCCCCCTGGCGTACTTCTTCCGCCTATATATCTCCATATACCCTAAAAACATCCGAGAGCACAATAGATCGGGAGTTCCGCCGCCAGAAGCCTCTGTAGCCACCGAAAGCCAATCTAGACCCGTTCCGGCACCCTGCCGGAGGGGGCAATCCATCTTCGGTGGCCATCTTCATCATCCCGGTGCTCTCCATGACGAGGAGGGAGTAGTTCTCCCTCGGGACTGAGGGTATGTACCAGTAGCTATGTGTTTGATCTCTATCTCTCTCTCTCGTGTTCTTGAGGTGATACGATCTTGATGTATCGCGAGCTTTGCTATTATATTTGGATCCTATGATGTTTCTTCCCCCCTCTATTCTCTTGTAATGAATTGAGTTTCCCCTTTGAAGTAATCTTATCGGATTGAGTCTTTAAAGATTTGAGAACACTTGATGTATGTCTTGTCGTGGATATCTGTGGTGACAATGGGATATCACGTGATTCACTTGATGTATGTTTTGGTGATCAACTTGCGGGTTCCGCCCATGAACTTATGCATAGGGGTTGGCACACGTTTTCGTCGTGATTCTCCGGTAGAAACTTTGGGCACTCTTTGAGGTCCTTTGTGTTGGTTGAATAGATGAATCTGAGATTGTGTGATGCATATCGTATAATCATACCCACGGATACTTGAGGTCACATTGGAGTATCTAGGTGACATTAGGGTTTTGGTTGATTTGTGTCTTAAGGTGTTATTCTAGTACGAACTCTAGGGCTGTTTGTGACACTTATAGGAATAGCCCAACGGATTGATTGGAAAGAATAACTTTGAGGTGGTTTCATACCCTACCATAATCTCTTCGTTCGTTCTCCGCTATTAGTGACATTGGAATGACTCTTTGTTGCATGTTGAGGGATAGTTATGTGATCCAATTATGATATTATTGTTGAGGGAACTTACACTAGTGAAAGTATGAACCCTAGGCCTTGTTTCCTAGCATTGCAATACCGTTTACGCTCACTTTTATCATTAGTTACCTTGCTGTTTTTATATTTTCAGATTACAAAAACCTTTATCTACCATCCATATACCACTTGTATCACCATCTCTTCGCCGAACTAGTGCACCTATACAATTTACCGTTGTATTGGGTGTGTTGGGGACATAAGAGACTCTTTGTTATTTGGTTGCAGGGTTGCTTGAGAGAGACCATCTTCATCCTACGCCTCCTACGGATTGATAAACCTTAGGTCATCCACTTGAGGGAAATTTGCTACTGTCCTACAAACCTCTGCACTTAGAGGCCCAACAACGTCTACAAGAAGAAGGTTGTGTAGTAGACATCAACCATCCAGCCCACTTGAGCCGTCGGAGACTCATACTGATGACGTTCTGATTACTGGCACCGGCTTTACAAAACCGGGAAATCCAACAGCTTTGGCCAAGCACTCTGCCAAACAAGAGGTTGTTGAAAGGCGGAAAGTGAGGTTTGACGTCTCCCATTATGCCCAATTGAGCAGTAGCAAAATACTCTCTGGAGACCTTAGCCAAGTACACTCCAGCCGCGATCTTGAAATTGATATGGTGAAGAAAATGCATCAGAAATATGAGGTATGGATTCCTGCTTAAATAAATTATGTCCATCTTGCCAGCCCCCAAGTCTCCTGGGTATGATTTTAAATATACTGTAGACTTTAGAAGAATCATGAACATCCTTGTAGAATCCTTCCAAGACCGGCTTTCGTCTTTATAATTGAACCATATTTTTAAACAATTAACTTTGCATCTATAGCCCCCAAGGGCCGGTTTAATCAGCATGAATGAGCTGGTCCTGTTGCATCATTGTTGATAAAGAGAACTGGCCTATATAACCCCCATGACCCGGCTATGATTGTTACAACATAACCGGGTTATTATAAAGCAGTAAATAAACACAACCGATATGCATTAGCCCCCAAGTGCCAAGTACTCTTGCTTGCAAAGTGCTTGGGACTTACTGTCATGAGCCGGTATATGAAAAAAATCGGCTGGCATTAGCCCCCAAGTGCCAAGTGTTGTTTCTTGCAAAAGATTTGGGACTTATACTTCTGTAATCTGGATGTGAATATTGTTGCAATTTTTGTGCTTGTACATGATGCCACTGCTGATCTCATCAGACCCGACTGAAGAATCAAGAGTCTGAGACCCGGGTCAAAATTCCAATTTAGCATAACTGAAATGGAAAAACTGAAGAACAGTTTTGAGACAAAGAGAGAAACACTTGGGCTGAAGAAAAGACTGCTTTGACGCAGCGAGCTGAGAAAGCGGAGGCGGCTCTTCAAGAGGTAACCACGGAGCTCACCGGTTTAAAACACCGTGTATCCCAGATGGTTTCTGCTATCTTTTGTGAGTCGCCTTGCTTTCCATCAAAAGTGAATCTTCCCTTGGATGATATAAATCGCCTCTAACCAATCTATGACATATTCAGGTCCCAGGAGCAGCAATCTTAACCAAGATATGCTTGTGAAGCTGAAAGCTGTCTACACACATGTTGAACAGCTACATACTGGAGCTCAGCGTGCACTGGCCACAATTTCTCCAACTAATCACGCACCTAGTCTCTTGATAGATGTCTTGAAAAAACTTTCTGTGCTGCCTGCCAGGATAGATGAGATGAAGCGGTCTTCTGCAAGAGTCAGTGCCGTGACAGCTTTGAGCCGGTCCAAAGCATGGGTACCAGAGCTAGACCCGTCTGAGGTAGCCACTGGATACCCAAGCTTGAAAGAAGATGGCACTCCGTTTGATCAAAAGGACTTCGTTGCTTGTGTGAAGGAAATACGTCCAATGGCGACTCTGATTGCAAATGACTCAGACCTTTCAAAGTACCATCCGACTTATAACAGGGAGAATCAAAAGATGCCTACACCGGCTTATAGAGTGATGGATCTAATCCCTCCAATTCATAAGCATACTTTTGCCACTGAAGTTGAGCCATCTAAACTTATAGACGATGAAGCTGAATTTCAAGCTTTATGTGGTATCGATTGGTCATCACCAAACTTTCAAACGGCGGAGGCGGACGAAGAAGCGGAAAAGGATGACCCAGAAGCCTCAAGTCAGCAAGGCCAAGAAGAGTGAACTGCCGGGCGGTTTATATATTTGATCCTTCAAAAACACTTGATCTTATTTTGCTCATGGATTCATGTAATAGGGTAGTAAAACTTTAATCTGTCGTGCCATCGTGCACGTTTCTACTTTGCGCAATATTGCTGAACCGCCAGTTTGAGAAACCATCCATGTATGCTTGTGATAATGTTGATTTATGCAGATCACATTGGTAATTACCCTGCACACAAACAAATCACAAGTGCCCTGGCGGCTTACCGTCGGGCGGGTCATGATGCCCAATTGAATCCACTGGGGACGTATAGCCCATAACCAAGGCCGGTCTAACCACAATGTTGACAATAAAATATCATACCTGTGATGTATGCTTAATCTGCCAGCTTATCCACTTAATGCAGTTAATTTTTTTAGAGCTATAACTCCAAACATAAGATGATGATGCTCTGGCGCCTTAGAGTCTGCCATCCTTGCGGGTTGTAGAGACCCAAAAGAGGCTTAAAATATGAGCCATAAGTAGGGCAGCTTGGCTCGATTGTAAAAACCAGATGGCAAAAAAGAGATCATATAAAGAAACGAGAAATCAAAAAATTTGAGGCTTTTGCAGGCCGCCAAGCCAAAGTTTCTTCTTCAATGAACTAGCCTGATGGCCACTGGAAGGTGCGTGCTTTTCCTGAGCCGGCACTCACAGTACCCAATCAACATTTGAACTCGGATAAGTTCCGGTCTTATTGAAACATAGACTTATCAGGAGTAAGCCGTACTCTCACATGACAAACCGGCGTTTTAACCTTAACAAGCTCAGGATCTTTGGTGAATACACCGTAAAAGACTGATTGTTAAGAGTTCGGCGGGTCAATCAGGATTACCTGATGGAGTTGAAGCAGCTGGTTACAGGTAGGATGACCCGGAAAGGTTATGTTCTCTTTGGTCGAATACGCCTATGTTTGAACAAGATAACTTGGTCAAGAGGGTAGTCACGCTATGTTCTCTTTGGTCGAATATGCCTTTGTTTGAACAGGAAGCCCCCAAGTGACATACTACTACGAATTGTGCTCGTCGGGGACCTATGTTTGAGCTGTGTTGTGCATCCAACTCTCTTTGTTCCCTGTAGTTTGGGCGTCAAGCCTCTTAAATGAACATGTAAGAAGATGATAAAGACTCAGCTTCGAAGAAGTGAAATGTGATGTCTACTACACAACCTTCTTCTTGTAGACGTTGTTGGGCCTCCAAGTGCAGAGGTTTGTAGGACAGTAGCAAATTTCCCGCAAATGGATGACCTAAGGTTTATCAATCCGTAGGAGGCATAGGATGAAGATGGTCTCTCTCAAGCAACCCTGCAATCAAATAACAAAGAGTCTCTTGTGTCCCCAACACACCCAATACAATGGTAAATTGTATAGGTGCACTAGTTCGGCGAAGAGATGGTGATACAAGTGGTATATGGATAGGAGATAAAGGTATTTGTAATCTGAAATTATAAAAACAGCAAGGTAACTAATGATAAAAGTGAGCGTACATGGTATTGCACTACGTGGAAATAAGGCCTAGGGTTCATACTTTCACTAGTGTAAGTTCCCTCAACAATGATAACATAATTGGATCACATAACCATCCCTCAACATGCAACAAAGAGTCACTCAAAAGTCACTAATAGCGGAGAACGAACGAAGAGATTATGGTAGGGTACGAAACCACCTCAAAGTTATTCTTTCCAATCAATCCGTTGGGCTCTTCCTATAAGTGTCACAAACAGCCCTAGAGATCGTACTAGAATAACACCTTAAGACACAAATCAACCAAAACCCTAATGTCACCTAGATACTCCAATGTCACCTCAAGTATCCATGGGCATGATTATACGATATGCATCACACAATCTCAGATTCATCTATTCAACCAACACAAAGGACCTCAAAGAGTGCCCCAAAGTTTCTACCGTAGAATCACGACGAAAACGTGTGCCAACCCCTATGCATAGGTCATTCATGGGCGGAACCCACAAGTTGATCACCAAAACATACATCAAGTGAATCACGTGATATCCCATTGTCACCACAGATATGCACGGCAAGACATACATCAAGTGTTCTCAAATCTTTAAAGACTCAATCCGATAAGATTACTTCAAAGAGGAAACTCAATTCATTACAAGAGAGTAGAGGGGGAGGAGAAACATCATAAGATCCAACTATAATAGCAAAGCTCGCGATACATCAAGATCGTATCATCTCAAGACCACGAGAGAGAGAGAGAGAGAGAGAGAGAGAGATCAAACACATAGCTACTGGTACATACCCTCAGCCCCGAGGGAGAACTACTCCCTCCTCATCATGGAGAGCACCGGGATGGTGAAGATGGCCACCGGTGAGGGATCCCCCCTCCGGCAGGGTGCCGGAATGGGTCTAGATTGGCTTTCGGTGGCTACGTAGGCTTCTGGCGGCGGAACTCCCGATCTATTATGCTCTCCGATAGTTTTAGGGTACGTGGGTATATATGGGTGAAAGAGATACGTTAGGGGAGCCACGAGGGGCCCACAAGGGTGGAGGGCGCGCCCCCCTACCTCGTGGCCTCCTCGAAGCTTCCCTAACGTGCACTTCAAGTCTTCTTGACTTCTTTCCTTCCAAAAATGAGTTCCGTGAAGTTTCAGGTCAATTGGTCATGCGGGGAGAACCGCCTCAGCCCCATAAACCATGAAAAAAGGTGTGTAACCCGTAGACCTTTTGGGGGTTGTATTAATACTCCATAACACGGAAGGCAACTCCTCCACCCAACACCCCGGCGTTCTTTGCAAAGGAACCATAAGTCGGGGCTTGATACCTCGCAGAATCTCTTGATTAGCTCGTTCCGCTTGACCATTGGACTGAGGGTGGGCCGTAGAGGAAACATCAAGCCGAATATGCTCCCGTTGACAAAATTCTTTCATAGCGCATTTAGACAGATTAGTACCATTATCTGTTATAATGTTGCGTGGAAAGCCAAAACGGAAGATCACCTTCTTGATGAATTGAACCGTCGTTATTGCATCACACTTACTAACTGGCTCTGCTTCAACCCACTTAGTAAAATTATCAACTGCCACCAAAAGGTGGGTCTTCTTATCCTTGGACCTCTTGAAAGGCCCAACCATATAAAGCCCCCAAGTCGCAAACGGCCAAGTAATTGGAATCATCCTCAATTCTTGAGCTGGCACATGAGCTCGTCGTGCAAACTTCTGACAACTGTCACATTTACTGACTAAATCCTCGGCATCAACATGAGCTGTCAACCAATAAAACCCATGACGAAAAGCCTTGTCTACAAGAGATTTAGAGCCGGCATGATGACCACAATCTCCTTCATGAATCTCTCGCAGAATCTGACAGCCTTCTTCAGGAGAGACACAACATTGAAACGCCCCTATGACACTGCGATGGTGCAACTCCCCATTGACAATCGACATTGACTTAGACCGTCGGGTTATCTGTCTGGCCAAGATCTCATTCTCAGGCAACTCGCCCTGAGTCATCTAAGCCAGATACAGAAATGTCCAGTCAGGAATGGCATGAAGAGCCGCCACCAATTGTACCTTCGGGTCAGGGATAGCAAGATACTCCTCTGTAGGTAATTTGACAGAAGGGTTAAGCGGAATATCCAGGAACATGTTAGGTGACACCGGCTTACGCTGAGACCCTAGCCGGCTTAAGTATTAGCCGCCTCATTCTTCCTGCGATCAATATGTTCAACTTGATAACCCTTGAAGTGACCCGCAATAGCATCTACCTCTCAGAGATAAGCCGCCATGAGTGGATCCTTAGAATCCCAGGTGTCAGAGACTTGTTGAGCTACCAGATCTGAATCCCCGAAGCACCTCACCCGGCTTAAGTTCATCTCTTTAGCCATCCGAAGACCGTAGAGCAAGGCCTCATACTCAGCTGCATTGTTAGTACAAGGGAACATTAACCGGAGAACATAAGAAAACTTGTCACCTCATGGGGAAGTCAAGACAACTCCAGCCCCCGAGCCTTCCAACTTCCTGGGTCCATCAAAGTGAATAGTCCAATATGTGTTGTCCGATTTTTCCTCGGGCGTCTGCAACTCTATCCAATCATTCATAAAATCCACAAGTGCTTGGGACTTGATGGTCGTACGAGGCACATACTTCAAACCATGGGGTCCAAGCTCAATGGCCCACTTGACAACCCGGCTTGTGGCTTCTCTGTTTTGTACGATGTCCCCCAAAGGAGCAGAGCTAACCATAGTAACGGGATGACCCAGAAAATATTGCTTAAGCTTCCGGCTTGCCATGAAGACCCCATAGATAAGATTCTACTAGTGCGGATACCTCTGCTTGGGCTCAATAAGTACCTCACTGATGTAGTAAACCGACTATTGAACCGGGTACTCCTTACCTGCCTATTTCCTTTCTACCACAATAGCTATGGCCCGGCCATTGGCAGCTACATATAACAACAGAGGCTCCTTATCAATAGGGGCAGCAAGAACCGGCGGCTCAGCCAGTTGCTTCTTAAGTGCCTCAAACGCCTCATTAGCCGCATCACCCCAGATGAAATTATCTGTCTTCTTCATCATCTGATACAGAGGAATAGCTTTTTCTCCCAGTCGACTTATGAATCGGCTCAAAGCCGATATCCGACCTGCCAAGCGTTAGACATCATTAACACACTTTGGCTTAGCCAGGGAAGTAATGGCCTTGATTTTTTTTCTTGGTTAGCTTCGATACCTCGGTTTGAGACCAAAAACCCCAAAAGCTTGCCCGTCGGCACACCGCAAACACACTTGGCCGGGTTAAGCATCATCTTATACACCCGGAGATTGTCAAACATCTCCTTCAAATCATCAATAAGGGTCTCCTTCTTTCTGGATTTCACCACAATGTCATCTACATAAGCATGAACATTACGCCCGATCTGATTGTGAAGGCAATTCTGCACACACCGCTGGTAAGTCGCCTGGGCATCTTTGAGCCCAAAAGGCATAGACACATAGAAAAAGGCTCCAAATGAAGTAATGAAGGTTGTCTTCTCTTGGTCCTTAACTGCCATCTTGATCTGATGATAACCAGAATAAGCATCTAAAAAACTCAAACGCTCACAACCCGCCGTAGTATCAATAATTTGATCAATACGAGGGAGAGCAAACGGATCAGCCGGACAAGCCTTGTTTAAGTACGTGTAGTCCACACACATTCGCCAAGTGCCATTCTTCTTAAGCACCAACACCGGGTTAGCCAACCACTCCGGATGAAAAACTTCAACGATAAACCCGGCCGCTAAGAGCCATGCCACTTCTTCACCAATGGCATTCCGTCTCTCCTCGTTAAAACGGTGGAGGAATTGCTTGAGCGGCTTAAATTTCGGATCAATATTAAGAATGTGCTCAGCGAGTTCCCTCGGTACACCTGACATGTCTGAAGGCTTCCATGCAAAGATGTCCCGGTTCTCACGGATGAACTCGATGAGCGCACTTTCCTATTTTGGATCCAGATTGGCACTGATGTTGAACTGCTTGGATGAGTCACCAGGAACAAAATCAACCAACTTAGTGTCATCTGCCGATTTAAACTTTAGCGCAGGATCGTGCTCCGTGGTTGGCTTCTTCAAGGATGTCATGTCTGCCGGGTTAACACTATCTTTGTAAAATTTCAGCTCCTCTGTTGCACAAACTAATTCAGCATAAGCGGCATCACCTTCTTCACACTCCAGGGCCACCTTGCGGCTCCCATGCACTGTGATGGTGCCCTTGTAACTTGGCATCTTAAGCTGCAAGTAAACATAACAAGGCCTCGCCATGAATTTGGCATAAGTCGGTCGCCCAAACAGAGCATGAAAAGGGCTCTTGATCTTGACTACTTCGAAGGTCAGAGTTTCAGATCTGGAATCATGCTCATCTCCAAAGGCAACTTCCAAATATATCTTACCCACTGGATATGCTGACTTACCCGGCACCACACCATGGAACACAGTGTTTGACGGCTTAAGATTTTTGTCTGTCTGTCCCACGCGACAGAAAGTTTCATAGTAAAGTATATTAATGTTGCTGCCTCCATCCATGAGTACCTTAATAAATTTATAGCCCCCAACCTGGGGTGCCACCACTAGAGCCAGGTGACCCGGATTATCAACCCGGGGCGGATGATCCTCGCGACTCCACACAATAGGCTGTTCTGACCACCGTAGATAACGTGGCACCGCCGGCTCAACAGCATTCACCGCCCTATTATGAAGCTTATGATCCCGCTTACACAAGCTAGTAGTGAAGACGTGGTACTGCCCACTATTCAATTGCTTCGGGTTGCTCTGATAACCAGACTGTTGCTGCTGCTGATTCCCCTGATTGTTCTACTGGTTGTAACCACCTTGATTGCCTTGGCCGTGAAACCCGGAATTTGAGCCGCCGCCCCCATGACCTGGACCATGAGAGCTGGACCCTGAACCGCCGTTCGGGCCATGGTTATGCTGGACAGACTTCTTGAAGTGTCTCATGATACTGCAGTACTTCCACGGATGGGTAGCTGGCCTCTAATCCATTCCGTGTTTTGGACATGGCTGGTTCAGTATTGCCTCAAGGTCAAATTTTGTCCCTTGAGTCGGCCTCCCCTTACAGCGTTGGTTATAATTCCGTGCACCGGTGTTAGCCACAAAATCATTAGCCTTGCGCTTTCCGTTGCCGCACTGATTGGCTGGGTTGTACTGCTGTCCCTTCATGCCGCTACTCCTCTTTCCCTTTTCTGATATTTCATCCTCAGAGTCGGGGTCCTTGGTACCATCAGAGTCGGCATACTTGACAAGAGTCGCCATAATCTCCCCCATGTCATTGCAATGATGCTTAAGCCGCCCAAGCTTCTGCTTGAGCAGAATGAAACGACAATTTTTCTCCGGCATTAGAACCGCTGAGCCGACGTTGATGTTATCTGAAGAATGTATGACAGTCGAGACCAGGCTCACCCAGCTAGTCGTTGCCTCGCCCTCAGCTTGAACACAAGAAACTAAATCCACGGTCGACATAGGCTGCTTGCACGTATCTTTGAAATTCTGTATAAACCGGACCTTCAGCTCTACCCATGATCCGATGGAGTTGGCTGGCAGCCCCTTCAACTAGGTACGAGTTGTCCCTTCCAGCATCATGGTGAAGTACTTAGCGTAGGCAGCCTCACTAACATCCAGCATCTCCATAGACATCTCATAACTCTCCACCCAAGCCTCAGGGGGCTGATCTGCTGTGTAATTAGGTACCTTACGAGGGCCTTTGAAATCCTTGGGCAGACGCTCGTTTCGTACAACCGCTATTAAACATGGCACACCCAAAGCTCTAGAAGTTACACCCGCCTCAATTGAAGCCGCCGGGTAAACCGGCGCATGTTAATGAGCTGCCAGCTGAGCCGCTAGCTCAGCCTCCCGACGCGCTCTGCCCTGGTCCGCCAAATCCTATGCATTGGCACAATTGCGCGCCGAGTCATGTCCATGAGGTTGGTTACGGCGCTGCTCAGTACTTGATACTGCTGGCGAGTCAATGTGCCTACTGTAGCTCCGGCTTGGACGAGGGGTCGAATGAATCCGGTCACGACTATATGAATAAGACTGTTGTTGTACCAAAGCTGTTTGAAGAAGCTCCCTGGCCCTTGGAGTTTCAACCGCCGTCGGAGTCTCGCCCTCGACTGGCAGAGCCACCAATCGTGTAGCTGCAACAATCATATTGTCTAAAGGGGTGGGGTAATGACTCGGTGGCATCACCACATGCTGAGGCGGGGTGTTATTCATATGCGGAGAACCTGTCACACGCGGCTGACCCGGCGTTCCACCCCCTCGGGCTTCAGCCATCTGGTTTACCACTGGCGGGTTACTGGCCCCTGCTCCAGGGGTGTTGAAGCGTCCCTTGACTCATAAACCGAGGGCAGACGACTCCGGTATTTTCTCCTCAAAACTTTATTTGACGTGTTTTGATCCACCGTGAGCCGGTATGAATCTTCTTGAATCCGCTGTGCTTGGGCATTTAAAACGGCCCGTTCTGTAGCCATCTTAGCGTTTTCCGCTGCCAATTCTGCCTTAGCTTGTGCTATCTCATCACCCAACTTAGCCACTTCTGCCTTATGCTGCTCCTGGTTGTCTGGGGTTACATCAACCTTCATCAGAGTCGCCAAAGCATCCAATAGATCTGTTAAAACTTGAGTCGGCGGGCGTGCTGAACTGCCAGCACCCGCTGCTGTTATCGCCGCTGCACTAGAAGTCATGGCCGCGGCGGCTATCGAACCGAGAACAGGCTGGGTGCCAGCCATGAAGATCGCCACCCTGTTCGGTGGCTCATGGGGGTCCGGAATACTGTCGCCATCGGAACAGCCCCCAAACCTCCATCTTCTAGTTGGTACATTGAGTTGGTCTCACCCGTGGACGATTCACCATCGGAGTAGATGATTGTCTCATCGCCAGATACAGAGCCTTCCAATTCAGCCCCATGGATGAACCCAACAAAGGCACGCTTCACGGCGGGTTGAACCCGGGCGGGTCGTGCACGTTGAGCCGTCTCGATGATGTCGGTGCAGATGTCCGGCTCAGGGCCCGGTTCGCCGGTCTTGTCGATGAAGACGTGGATTCCGTTAAAGGGGACCCGGTACCCATACTCAATTGAGCCGGCCTCGGGGCCCCAGCCTGCATCGTCGATGTAGAGCTTGCCGCGACAACTCTTGGTCATCCGGCCAACAGCGTATCCCTTGATCCCTTCGAAGCTGCCCTTCAAGAACTCAAAACCACCGTGCGCAGGCCCCACGGTGGGCGCCAACTGTCGTGGAATTGTCATGGCAAATGTCCTAGTGAAAGGACTTAGTTGTGAAACCATGGCGATGAGGTTAGCTTAAAGGGGTTAAACGGGACAAAGGACACGAGGAGTTTATACTGGTTCGGCCCCTTGCGGTGAAGGTAAAGGCCTAATCCAGTTTGAGGTGGTATTGCTAGGGTTTCGATTACCATGGAGCGAATATGCTTTGCCTAGCTTTCGATCTGTTGTTTCTTGCCCTAACCCGCTGCCGGGTCGTCCCCTTATATACATGGGTTGACGCCCGGTGGCCTACGGAGTCCTGGCTGGCTCATTCAAACGTGTCCGGCTCGGTAACTTATCTTACATGCCTTACAACTCAAGTCATATATACATGGTGGTTTATACTCACGGGTCTTAAGCCGCCTTTCGGTTTGGGCCCTTTAACAAGCCTACTTCATGAACCACCATCTTCAATATACTCATGGGCTTTGTCTAGATGAACCGACATTGGGATAACCCGGCCCCTCCTGGGCGGGTCATATCCAATAGTCATATCCCCCAACAGGTTTTGAAATGCTTGATCAATTGTCTTGGTTACACTGCTTCAAGAGTTATGTTTGTTGACACTTAGTCCCGTTTATATTTACCCAAATGATAAGTGCCACGCGTGGGGTGTGTGGCACTCTGGCCCTGACATTTTTCGATGGCAATTCCAGTCGCGTAAGGATGGCAATTTTCAGTGATACACAGCAAGTTTCTGTGAAAAATATACTGAAGCACGAAACTTGTCATGCTTGACAACTAAAGTTGTCATCCTCGCATAACTAAACTTGCCGTTGAAAACATTCAGAATTGCCATGTGCTCGTACCTGACATTCGATACTTATCAGGGTCATATATTTAACATTCAACCATGCAGATTGCAGAGCACAACAGGAGGACAAATAGGGTTTCAGCAAAGAGGAATCCCTTTGCCTAGCCAGAAGTTTGCATGGAGGTTGGTTCTATCTGTTGTGCACTATACTGGAACGCCACTGGCAACACACCCATCCTCCTCACTTGGCCTAAACCTAACCTAACAAACGGGAAGCTTTGATTGGTCGTGCAATAGCTTGGCGCTTATTAGAAGGAGCCGTGCAATAATGCATGTTTAGCCCGTTGCTTTGCCTGATTATGGTATGCAAATTGCAGATGCCCTTTTCTGGAAGTGGTCTCCATATACCGTAAAGAGATGAGACAACACACGAAAAACAAATCATGCTCTGCCAGTCGTCATAAGATATTGCATTATTGTGTCCTCTAGAATTTTGGCTGGTGGAACTTTTGTAACAGCAGTGCCTCACAGAAAAGCTTTGTCTTGCCATAGGTTTGGAACAATAATGTCTCGTTTTGAAATGCACGAGCTTTGTAGGAAAAAAATAGTGGAATTCTCTGCTCTCAATTCAAGTGAATTAATAGGTTCCGATCACACACATTTTTATTGCTTCTGGTCACAACCTTAGCGGCTAAGGTTTTATGTCTCTCTTCAAGAACTACCCCCGCAAACACGTGTGGACCGGGTCGTACCCAAACTAGTCGATGGAGAAATGCTTAAAGCAAAATGAATTTCTCAGTGTGCATATATCTACTGTGTTTCATCTGGAATTAACCCAGCAAGCAGGCAAAAATACCCTAAATTTCTTGAATACATGTGGTTGTTTTAGGGCATCTTTGATTCAAAGAGAATTTTAATAAGAATTTTGAAGGATCAAAATCCTTAGGAATTTTTGCTATGTTGATTGCTTAATTCGTTGGATTGAATATAATTTTTTTCTGAAGATTCCTTGGTACGGCATTTCATAGGAATTTTAGCCTTCACTCAAACCTCTTGGAAAGGATCACATATTTTCTCATGTAGTCAAACACACCAAAAATTTGTAGGATTCAATTGGTCATGACATCACAATCCTAGGTTTGTCCTATGCTACATTTTTTTCAAATCATGCAAATCCAGAGGCCCGCGGAGGATTTGGTTTGTCCAACTTCAAGGGATCGGAACAGAAATATCAGAGCTTTGACACCTTCTTACTCAAGGTCCAAATGTATTTAGGCTCTCAAAGCAATGCATTTGCTAATTCCTGTGACTCAACGATGATGGGCATATTGAGGATCTACCAAGGTTGCATGCAGGAAAAATGGGGAATTACATCAACTTTATTAACGCATTCAACAGAACAATCGCTATGATATAGCCAACAAGGGCGGCTATTTTCGGTGGTTCCCCCCTCAAACCTAGGAACCGCCGCCACAGCCTTCCCCTCCCCGCGCCATCGTCGGAGGAAGCTTCCAAGCGAAGCTCGTGCGGCTGAAGGCGGCGGCGGGGACCTTTCTCGTGACACCTAGGGACCTGTGGGCGACAGATCTTGGTGCCGACTAGTGGTGTTCTCATGCAAGAAGAGGTTGGGCGCGGCGAGCGAAGGTCTCGCGCATGTGGCAGGGATTGTGGCTCGGACGTCGCAGAGGCAGTGGCGTGGTTTCACCTTGGCCGCAAAACGGATTGTTCGGATGTGGCAGGATGGACGGCGAAGGCCGTGCTCAGATTTTTTTGGGTGTTGTTACTTTGTTAAAGGAGTCGTCGATGTCGTTCACGCCTACCTGCCTATTGCTCTGGGGGAAACCTAGGTCTGAGTGATATCGGATCGGGCAATATCGTCAATCGTCAATGGTGTCATTTCTCTCTCTTTGGGAGCATTGTTTTGGAGTTGCGTTTGTCAGGGGATAAGTGGATGATTCCAGGTTGGCACTGTGGCTGATGCTTCCATGTCTCGTCGCTGCCATGTATTGGCTGGCCGAGGCATCGAGGCAGAGCATGGCAGGGGGTGCCCGCGATCCTCCGTTGAGGCGTCGCGTTACAAAGATGGTGTGCGGCAATTTGTCAGTGATAACCGCAGCCTACGGGGACATTGACAGCATGTGGTATTTTGCCTCGGGTGCCCAGATTTATCAATGACAGACACTTGCGACGAGAGTGTGGGATTGTCGTATCGTCCCCACGGTGAGATTTTGATGGTGCTGTCTTCCTCTCGCCCTGTGGTCAATGGCCTCGCTCAGCTTTGGGTAACTCGCTATTTGCTTGGTGTGCGCATGATATTCAGCTCGGACGGCTAAACTTCTACTCTTTCTGTCAATGCCTTTAATTTCTAGGTCACCGGATTTCTTACCATCAAGTTAGCAAAAAAGGCCTGGATCTATTGGCAATAGACATTGCGTTTTTTTCTCGAAAAGAGAAGTTTAACATCGCCTCCCCGTCGTCTTCTTGGCTGCTCTTGCCGGCCGCCATCGTTGAACCGGACCTTATCCAGGAACGAAACCGGAAGTTCTTGGCTTGCACACCGAGAACATTGACCTGCTTGCTCGATGGGATCATTTCCTAGAGTACGTGCTCCCCGTTACTGCCGCAGGGCACGTATGTCGCTCTCCTGTCGGTACCAAACCACGACCAGCCGGGGGCGAGATGGCCCGGAATCCCGATCGACCACGCCACAACAGTATCCAGAGCCCCAGATCGAGCACGGCACGACGGCATGCATGATGGGCAGAAGTCTCGAGTGTCACTCCATGATGCATACTAGATCCTACATTTTCTGAGATCTTGGAGTCTGAGCTGAGCTTTGCTAGCACAGGGGCCTCACTGACAGTCAAACAAGCAAACGTTTACGTCCAGCCTCGTCTCATCCGGTGAAAATCTGGCTCCGGCCACCAATTATCGTCGCGCATCGGACGCCCCCCCTGCCGTCAGCAAGCGCTAGATCATCGATGGATGGATCCATGTCGCATTCGCCTAAAATTTCTCCTCGCCAAATCAAATCACCGTCGATCACATGGCAGCCCTGATGCTCCTCGCCCTCTATAAAAACCTGCCGTATCGCGGTCTCCTTCCACACGCGCACAATACACAGGACACTCTCGCACTCGACGGCAGAGTGACACTTCCCGCCTCTGCCGCGACACCACGGGCCATGAAGCTGGAGGTGTCGCCGAGGCAGAGGACCCAAGAAGCAGAGCAGAACGAGGGCGTCGCCGTGGAGCCATGGAAGCACCCGAAGCAGCTCTGCGCTAGCCTGGGCTACGGGGAGGCGGAGGAGGAGGCGTCACGGCTGGTGCCGCCGCTCAACTTCGGCATGGTCGACGACGGCGTCTTCCGGTCGGGGTTCCCCGACGCGGCCAACTTCCGGTTCCTCGCGTCCCTCAACCTGCGCTCCGTCGTGTGAGCTCCCTGCTCTGTGCCACGCCCACATCTCCGGCCACCATGCACCCAGACTTCTCTCTTCTTGACGCCCCGTGTTGCTTGCTTGCTTGCTTCTGCAGGTACCTGTGCCCGGATCCGTACCCGGAGCAGAACGCGCGGTTCCTGGGGCGCAGCGGGATCAAGCTCCACCACTTCGGAATCCAGGGCCGCAAGGTACGTACGTACGCACGTAGATGCACAATTCAGCCTCTGATTCGTGCATTTCCAAGGATGGTGAAACCATCTTTGCATCGACCTGCATTTTTGCTTGTTGGGTGCGCTCTGCATATGATCTTTGGTTCAGAGTAGCTGTGGGCTGTCGCGTGGATGAATAACTTGCTTTCGGCAGCACTTGCCTTTTCTAGTATTACCCCTTTGCTTGGGCAACTGTCTTACTGGCTCTTTGCAAAGTCATTTACCCGTCTCTTTCATGAGGAACACTATATACATATCTGATCACTTTCACTTCCATGTTTCCATTAGAGGCATTATATTTATATGATCAACTAGCTCACCTTTTTACCTGCCATGCTACTCTATATTACTACTGCATAGTACACATATCTGCATACACGGAAAAAAGGATGGCTTCCTCTGCTTGCCTATCATCACGTGTCAACGGCTCTAGATTTTATCTGGTATCCACTGCAACGGTGACTCGACGAGAACATATTCCACCGTCGGCTCTTTGCGCACCAAGCTACGACCTGCTAGTTAGTGGACCGCTAAAGGCCGTCGACGCTGGCAAGTTGACGTTCGGTCACAGCTTACTCTGTCGGCGATTAACAATGCATGCATCCTATGGTCGAGCTCGCCAACTTTAGTTCAGAATCATCCATGTGTGCACTGCAACTGCAATGCAAACCCCCTTTTGAAAAACCTATACCGTGTGTGCGAAATGCCAACAAATGACTGAAATGCACGTACCTTGTTGCGAGTGCAGGAACCGTTTGTCGACATCCCCGAAGAAACGATCCGCGAGGCGCTCAAAGTCATCCTTGGTACTACTATTTGAAATCTCCCATAACAACTTGAAATCTCCCATTCTCTGAAGACCAGTTGAAATCCCTGACACATGTCCTTGTTTTCTATTGATTCAGACGTGAGAAACCACCCGGTGCTCGTCCACTGCAAGAGAGGCAAGGTACGTAGGCCTCCATTGATCATCCATATATGATATATTCTGCACCCTATACACCTCATACAGCACTTTCTAATGAAAATCATAACCATGTGCTTCTCTCAGCACCGCACCGGCTGCGTGGTGGGCTGCCTGAGGAAGCTGCAGAAGTGGCGCCTGTCCTCCGTCTTCGACGAGTACCTGCACTTCGCGGCGGCCAAGGCGAGGAAAACCGACCAGCGGTTCATGGAGCTCTTCGACACGTCAAGCTTGGTGCATCTGCTCGCCTCGCAGTGTTGATGAAAGCGAGCGAGCGTTTTTCGTTTCTCTTTTAGCCCGTCCCGATCCTGCCACCATGCGGCTGCGACGACCTGTGTTTTCCCGCGGTGATTTACAGAGAATAATGTTACTAGAACAATCATGGGCCATATCTATGAGAGATAGAAGACCAATGAAAGATAGTACTCCTTGAATGATCAAAAATATATTTTTCAAGGTGTGTGACACATTATCGTTATTCTCGCAAAAAAAAAATGGTAGAACACCGTTGAATGATCGATCTGTCAGGATTTCGGAGATGTTATTTCGAAAATGCTGGGCTGGACTGAATGTTTACTGGTGCTTTTTGACAACTAACTACTTCTCCAGCTTGTGAGTGAATCTAGCTTTTTTTTTCTTTTTTTCCCTAAAATATAGTGAATCAAGTTCTTTTTTCTAGCTGTGAGTGAGTCTAGCCAGAAAGATGAATGATGGGCCGTATAAGGCCATGAGGCCCAAGTGGACATGGGCCTGGTAGGCCCGAATGCCTCGCAGGAGAGGAAGGGTTATCGTAGGGAGTACGCTGATGCTTTTCTTCCCCTAATAAACCCCCAAATTGCGAGAGCAAACCACCGAGTCCGCCGCCGCCGCCGCCCACCTTTCCTCTTCTCCCAAACCCTAGCTAGTCTCCGGCGATGGCCCCCAAGCGCGCCGCGAAGAAGCCGGCGCCCCCGCCACAGCCTCCACCTCCGGCTGCCTCCTCCGACGAGACCGACTCCCGCTCGCGCTCCGAGGAGGAGGAGGACGAAGACGCCGAGTCCCCTCCCCCCGCCCCCACCCCGGCCCCCAAGAGCACGCCGGCGCCCCCGCAGGAGGGAGAGGAGGAGGAGGAGGAGGAGGAGGAGTCTGAAGAGGAAGACGAGGAGGAGGAGTCTGATGAGGAGCCCGCCCGCGCGTCCCCGGCCCCCGCCGCTACCCCCAAGAACAAGCCTCTGCCGCCGCAACAGGGAGGTGACTCCGACTCTTCCGAGGAGGAGGAGGAGGAGGAGGAGCCCACCAAGGCGGCCCCTCGCTCCGCTCCCAAGAAACAGCCTCCGCCGCCGCCGCCGCCGCCGCAGAGCCAGGAATCGGACGCCTCCGACGAGGAAGAAGAGGAGGGTGAGTCCGAGGAGGAGGCGCCGCCGCCGCCGAAGCTTGCTCCAAAGCATGCGCCAGAGGGCCGGAAGCCCCAGGCAGCGGCCGAGACCAAGAAGCCTGCCGCTTTCAGCCGCATCTGGTCCACCGACGACGAGGTGCGTATCCTCGAGGCCCTCGCGGCTCACCAAAAGCAGCACGGCACGCTGCCGCAGCCCGACGCCCTCGTCGACGTCCTTGCAGGGAAGCTCGACAACCGGGCCTACGGTAGCAAGGAGCTCCAGGGGAAGGTCCTGGCCCTCAGGCGTCGGTACCTCGCTCTCAGCAAGAAGGGCGAGCTCCCGAGCAAGGAGCATGACCGCCGGGTGCTGGAACTTTCCAAGATGGTCTGGGAAGGCGGCGACATGGTCACCGCCGCAGCTGCCTCTGCCAAGTCTGCGAAGGCGGCAAATGGCCAGGAGCCAAAGGGGTTCGAGGAGATGTGCGATCTGTATCCGTACCTAGCGGAGCACGTCAAGGAGCTGGATGCGGCGAACCCGGGCATTTTCAAGAGGCAGTTCGGGATGATGGACGAGGATAAGGCGCGCGCCATGGACGAGAAGATCAAGAGGCAGCGGGTGGCGCAGATGAAGGTGGAGCTGCGCCGCCATGACCTGGTAAGGGAGGTGACCAAGGCCATCATCGACTTGGTCGACTGATGGGAGCGTCATGAGCTTACCTGAAACTGTACCGGTGATCACAATGTGGCGATTTGGTGGAGCAAGAAGGTTTCTGAAATTATGAGCTATAATCTGCAAATTTTGTTCTCTCAGATGGTGTAAGCATGAGACCTATGCTGGAACTGCAAATTGTGCCTGGTCTTTGTAAGAATGCTTTTTTTCGTGTGACCAGAGCATGCTAGAATCAGCAAATTAGGGGTGTCTTCATGGTGTGAGCATGATGAGACATGTGCTGGAACTGCAAATTGTGCTGGTGGATTAAGAATGTTTTCCTGTGTGGCTAAAGAAGTTCGCTAGAACTGGCAAATTGTGCTGTTGTTGCGCGAATCTTTCTTGCCACTGGTTCCATCGATTGTGTGAGGTTTTATGTATGAAACGGTCGCTGAATTTGTACTTGGTTCAGTAAAGCTTTTCTGTTGTTAGTTTTGGCAGCTCGTTTATGCAGAGGCTCGTTGCTGTTTTGGCTGTTTCAGGGTTTGGGTGCAGGCTGGAGTCGTGAGTCTGAATTAGATGAATGTTACCAGGGCATGGCGCTGGGTTATACTACTTCTCTGTTGTTGGGTTATACTCCCTTTGTACACAAATATAAGATGTTTTTGCAGTTTAATTCAAACTGCAAAAACGCCCTACATTTGTTTACAGAGGGAGTGCTACTTCTCTGCTGTTCAATTTAGATGTAAGTATGCTGGTGCTTGAACTTATTGTGGATGTTCACTTTAGTGCTTATAGTTGCAAGTGGTTTCAAAACTTCACATGCGCCTAAGCGTAAAATGTGCTGACATGACACCGTATGAAGTTTGATGTATACAATGCATAGATTTTTTTTTTTGAGGGGAACATACAATGCATAGAAAGCTTTAATGTATTGTAAACGAAGACTCTCCTGTGATTTAGTAAATGGGCTGCAGTTAGTGCGTCCATTTAGCACATGGTGTTTCTTTTTTGGGTTTTTTAGAAATGTGTATAACTATGTAAATTATATAACCACGATAACAAAAGTAAAGTTTAATGTTTTTGTGTTACAACTATTGTACATACAATTAAAGTAACTTAGTACTTCAAAAAATAGTCATGTAATTTTAGAAGTATTCAAGTATTAATTTTAAAACATTCAAATAATTAAAAATAGTATTTGTGAATTACAACTTTTTATATAATTTAAAATAGTAGAAACATTTCTAAAATCATAATTCATCGTTTTTATTTTAATTATACAAGGCAAACATTTGATTAATTATATGCAATTTTTTTATAATTCATAAGTATTTTTAAGTAAATATCTATATAACTTGAAAATATTGATATGTTAAGATTTAAAATGTTTTTTGTGATTATTCTAAAATATATAAACTGTATGAGTGTAAGAGTGAAAGTTATACACAATTGAATATTCGTAAATATTTAGTACAGGTTTTGTGTTCATAGTTTTGTACTCTCTCCGTTCCAAAATAAATGGCTCGAACTTGTACCAACTTTATATGGAGGGGTATAATTTAAATATGTGTCACGAGGGTATAAAAATGTTTGTATTCAAAATTTTGTTTGTATTTACTAAACATTTTTAATATAGTACATGAGTGTATATTTTAAGTGTTTGTATTACTAAAGGTTTTTATACACTAGTGGCATATATTTAAAATAGTATTTTAAAACATAATAAGTGCATATTTTCAAAATTGACAAGAATTTTATTTTATTTGTATGTTATTATTTATAAGACGTGAATATTCAAACGTAACTTTGTTACTATGATTATTAAAAGAACGCCCGTGCGTTGTAACGGGGCCATATTAACTTTAAGAGTTCAATATTAATTATGTTAATATTACATTTAATATTCTCATACATATTAAGTGACATTGACGACTTTTTTTACCATCAAATTCTCACACACACACCCTCTCCCTCCCTCTTCCTCACACACTCTCTCTCCCTGTCCCTCACTCGGGAGGTGGGACGAAAATAAATCTGAAACGGAGACTACCAACTGAGACATTAGGAGTAGAGATCATTTAGTTCATAAGAATAAATAGAAAACGGTGTTAAAAAAAAGAAACGGATTAGAATACATTGAAAAACCAAAAGGACGATGTAAAAGGGGATTCGCCCTGCCCCCCGGGCCTTGCTACCGAACCGGCTCAGCGGTCTAGTCCCCGTGCGGTCGTCTTCTCCTGTTCCCCGAGTCGCATCGCTACAGAGACGGGCTCCCGCCCGACCACCTCGCTGGCATCGAAGGGGAATGGATAAGGGTGACACCCTTCCTTCCCTGCCCCCATGGCCTCACCCCTCCTCGACGCCCCCTCCCAAATCCACTTCTCCTTCTCGCTCGCTTGATCCCGTCGATCTGGACGAAGTCAGACGCCACGGCCACCATGACCGTCCCCGTCCACATGGCCATTGCCCTTCCTGTGGGCTAGGAGCTTGTTGAGGAGCTCCGAACGCCTTCGCTACTTCGTCGGCGCCAACGAGATCAAGTCCAGCACCCCTGCATCGACGTCGCTGTCGTCTTCCTCAACCTTGGGCTACCGCGACATTGCCGTTCGATCCGCGCCGCCCCGAGCTCCCATGTCTTCCCCTAAGGCGCCATTGACACCGACATGATCTCCTCTTGCCTTTCCCTTGTTTCCCCTCTCGTTTGCTCTCGTTGGGTATTTCGCCGTGGGCGAGAACCGCCCTCCGCCATGGCCATTGCAGGGGTAGCCACCGAGCTCCTTGGATTGACCCAGTGGCACATGCTCGCTCCTATGTACACCCATGCCCGAGCCTGCCGCTCTTCTTCCACGCCCGCGGGGCCACTCCCTTTCCATGCCCACGCCCGTGCTACACCGCGTCGGTAACGCCCGCCGCTGCCGTCGCGCTCGCCGCAGCCACCGCACCACTGTGCCCCGCGCGACACACACCCTAGCCGCGCGCCACACTCTCGCTGGTTGTGCTCGCCCCGTCTGCTGCCGCCTATCCCTTCGCTCGCCCCGCTGTCGCGCCCCTGCCTCGCGCCGCCTCCAGTCGTGGCCATCTTCCGCCGGCCGCCTCCTTAGCCACGCCGGCCGCCTCCTCAGCCGCGCCGGCCGCATCTCTGCCCTCCACCGTCGGCCGCTCGCCTCGCCTGCTGCTATGCGCTGCTCTACCGCTGGTACGCTACTGCGCCATGCCCTCGACACCGCCGTGGACAAATGTGGCGGAGGGATTATTAATGGAGTATGAGAAGGAGGTGTCGGAGAAGGTGTGGAGAGGCAGGAGGTCTGGGGCGGTGTCACCTGGCTGTGGTGGAGGTGTTTATGCGAGAAGGAGCCGGAGTGGAAGGAGAGGTCATAATTGGAAAGAAACGCAAAAAAATCATAACCCAGAGATCTCAGTTCAAAAAAAATGCTAATATCGATGGAGGGGTGATTTCCTTCAATAGGTGGAAAACATAAAAAATATTGGTTGTTATCAAGGAAATGTAAAAATTTATGAAAGTTAGGATTTCTGAACTGATTTATATGCAAATGGGGTTTTATTGTTTGGTAACGTGATATCAATACTTGCCCGTTTGTGACGTGTCTGATTAGGAAAGTTTGTAAATGTTAAGAAACTATTTATTGGGAGGAAAGTTGGTACGTGTCTGTTATTTGTTTCCTAAAACAAATTTCACTAATAAGAGAAATCGATTGATTTAGATAAGTTAGGAAAGTTAGATTAAAATGTATTATTTATTTTCTGAAAATCTGTTATTTGTTTCCTAAGACAAATTGAACCAATAAAAGGAATCGATTGATTTGCATAATTTAAAGAAGTTAGATTAAAATGTATTATTTGTTTTCTGAAAATATGTTATTTGTTTCCTAAGACAAATTGAACCAATAAGAGGAATCGATTGATTTGCATAATTTAAGAAAGTTAGATTAAAATGTATTATTTGTTTTCTGAAAATCTGTTATTTGTTTTCTAAGACAAACTGAACCAATAAAAGGAATCGATTGATTTGCATAATTTAAGGAAGTTAGATTAAAATGTATTAATTGTTTCCTGAAAATCTGTTATTTGTTTTTTAAGACAAATTGAACTAATAAAAGGAATCGATTGATTTGCATAATTTAAGAAAGTTAGATCCATGTTTTGTTATACGTTAGAAAAGTTCTGATTGTAATAAAGAGTGGAGAGAAAAATAAACCGATGGACCAGGTGGGAAGGGGTGGTGGGAGGAGAGACAAAAAAATCAGCGAAAAAAACCACGGACCAGGGTGAGAGGGGGTGGTGAGAGGAGAGACGAAAAAAAAATCAGCGAAAATAAACCGCGGACACGATTCACCAACTCGTCCATTAAAAATAGAGATAACTAACATTTTTTTCAAATTTTAGAAAAGAAAAATAACATCAAAACATGCTCGTTTACATGAAATTATTGTTAGTTTTCCTTACTAATTAACATCAAAACGTGAATGGTGGGGGTTGCTAGCAGCCACCATTTTCCATGCGATTTTTCCCTTTGTACTGATAGCTCGGACTCAGACGTTGAGCCATCCCGTTCTGCAAGTAGGCTCCATGCCACGCTACGCACCAACTAAAGTACGGGCCACGTCAGCGCATTTTACGTCCATGGACAGGATTAGCATCGTGTTCTCACACGTGTGCCAGGTTTTAAAAACTAACTCTCTTTATTTCACTACTATATACACTAATATGAACATCCGACAAGTTCAGCCGGATGCTACAAACCCGCCTCAAACATCCTGGTCTAGTCACTCACCGATCACAAGAATGCGATTCAGATGGGCGCCTCAAACAAGCCTCAAACGTCTGGGTTGATCGGCACCTCTCACATCGAGTTCAAATATGGGATGGATATGAGGTGCTCGGGCGCGTCCGCCACATCGTATCTGGCCCACACTGGCCCACCCGACCCTACATATATTCCTTCCCATCCGTTTGCCGAATCAAACCCTAGCCACTTCACTTCACTCCTCTTCGCCGCCCAAGCTTCCGCTGAGCCTTCTCCGACATGATGGACAGCGGATCCAAGTCTTTCACCTCCAAACCCGTCGACCCCAAACTCATCCCACGCCCCCCTTAGGAGGAGATGGCCGCTCTGTTTGCGCTCCACCGCTCCTCGGAGAGGCCCTTGCGAGGCAGTGCTCGGACTCCTTCCGTCGGCAATCCATTGTGTCCGTCCAAATGGCGCATGGATCCGGCGCTAGGTGTGCCATCGCTGCCTCGCCGAAGGCGGTTGTTGGGGAACGTAGTAATTTCAAAAAAATTCCTACGCACACGCAAGATCATGGTGATGCATAGCAACGAGAGGGGAGAGTGTTGTCTACGTACCCTCGTAGACCGAAGCGGAAGCGTTGACGCAACGTAGAAGAAGTAGTCGTACGTCTTCCAGATCCGACCGATCCAAGCACCGTTACTCCGGCACCTCCGAGTTCTTAGCACACGTACAGCTCGATGACGATCCCCGGGCTCCGATCCAGCAAAGCTTCGGGGATGAGTTCCGTCAGCACAACGGCGTGGTGATGATGATGATGTTCTACCGACGCAGGGCTTCGCCTAAGCTCTACAACGATATGACCGAGGTGGAATATGGTGGAAGGGGGCACCACACACGGCTAAGGAACGATCACGAGGATCAACTTGTGTGTCCTAGGGTGCCCCCTTGCCTCCGTATATAAAGGATCCAAGGGGGGGGGGTGCGGCCGGCCCTATGGAAGCGCGCAGGAGGAGTCCTACTCCTACCGGGAGTAGGACTCCCCTCCCTATTCCTTGTCCAATTAGGAGAGGTGGGAGAAGAGAAGGAAAGAGGGGGGCGCCGCACCTCCCCCCTTGTCCAATTCGGACTAGGGGGAGAGGGGGCGCGCGGCCTGCCCTGGCAGCCCCTTCCTCTTCTCCACTTTAGGCCCATGAGGCCCATTAACCCCCCGGGGGGTTCCGGTAACCCTCCGGTGCTCCGGTTTTATCCGAAACTTCACCGGAACGCTTCCGGTGTCCGAATATAGTCATCCAATATATCAATCTTTATGTCTTGACCATTTCGAGACTCCTCGTCATGTCCGTGATCACATCCGGGACTCCGAACTAACATCGGTACATCAAAATGTATAAACTCATAATAACTGTCATCATAACGTTAAGCGTGCGGACCCTACGGTTCGAGAACAATGTAGACATGACCGAGACACGTCTCCGGTCAATAACCAATAGCGGGACCTGGATGCCCATATTGGCTCCTACATATTCTACGAAGATCTTTATCGGTCAGACCGCATAATAACATACGTTGTTCCCTTTGTCATCGGTATGTTACTTGCCCGAGATTCGATCGTCGGTATCCAATACCTAGTTCAATCTCATTACCGGCAAGTCTCTTTACTCGTTCTGTAATACATCATCTCGCAACTAACTCATTAGTTGTAATGCTTGCAAGGCTTATGTGATGTGCATTACCGAGAGGGCCCAGAGATACCTCTCCGACAATCGGAGTGACAAATCCTAATCTCGAAATACGCCAACCCAACATCTACCTTTGGAGACACCTGTAGAGCACCTTTATAATCACCCATTTACGTTGTGACGTTTGGTAGCACACAAAGTGTTCCTCTGGCAAACGGGAGTTGCATAATCTCAGTCATAGGAACATGTATAAGTCATGAAGAAAGCAATAGCAACATACTAAACGATCGGGTGCTAAGCTAATGGAATGGGTCATGTCAATCAGATCATTCAACTAATGATGTGATCTCGTTAATCAAATAACAACTCTTTGTTCATGGTTAGGAAACATAACCATCTTTGATTAACGAGCTAGTCAAGTAGAGGCATACTAGTGACACTCTGTTTGTCTATGTATTCACACATGTATTATGTTTCCGGTTAATACAATTCTAGCATGAATAATAAACATTTATCATGATGTAAGGAAATAAATAATAACTTTATTATTGCCTCTAGGGCATATTTCCTTTAGTCTCCCACTTGCGAGGCAGTGCTCGGACTCCTTCTGTCGGCAATCCATTGTGTCCGTCCAAATGGCGCATGGATCCGGCGCTAGGTGTGCCATCGCTGCCTCGCCGGAGGCGGTTGTTGGGGAACGTAGTAATTTCAAAAAAATTCCTACGCACACGCAAGATCATGGTGATGCATAGCAACAAGAGGGGAGAGTGTTGTCTATGTACCCTCGTAGACCGAAGCGGAAGCGTTGACGCAACATAGAGGAAGTAGTCGTACGTCTTCCAGATCCGACCGATCCAAGCACCGTTACTCCGGCACCTCCGAGTTCTTAGCACACGTACAGCTCGATGACTCTCCCGGGCTCCGATCCAGCAAAGCTTCGGGGATGAGTTCCGTCAGCACAACGGCGTGGTGACGATGATGATGTTCTACCGACGCAGGGCTTCGCCTAAGCTCTACAACGATATGACCGAGGTGGAATATGGTGGCAGGGGGCACCGCACACGGCTAAGGAATGATCATGAGGATCAACTTGTTTTGTCCTAGGGTGCCCCCTTGCCTCCGTATATAAAGGATCCAAGGGGGGGGGGTGCGGCCGGCCCTATGGAGGCGCGCAGGAGGAGTCCTACTCCTACCGGGAGTAGGACTCCCCTCCCTATTCTGAAGCAGCTATGTACTCCGCTTCACATGTAGATCCCGCTATGACGCTTTGTTTAGAACTGCACCAACTGGCAGCTCCACCGTTTAATGTAAACACGTATCCGGTTTGCGATTTAGAATCATCCGGATCAGTGTCAAAGCTTGCATCAACGTAACCTCTTACGGTGAGCTCTTTGTCAAAGCCCGCTATGACGCTTTGTTTAGAACTGCACCAACTGACAGCTCCACCGTTTAATGTAAACACGTATCCGGTTTGCGATTTAGAATCGTCCGGATCAGTGTCAAAGCTTGCATCAACGTAACCTCTTACGGTGAGCTCTTTGTCACCTCCATATACGAGAAACATATCCTTAGTCCTTTTCAGGTATTTCAGGATGTTCTTGACCGCTGTCCAGTGATCCACTCCTGGATTACTTTGATACCTCCCTTCTAAACTTATAGCAAGGCACACATCAGGTCTGGTACACAGCATTGCATACATGATAGAGCCTATGGCTGAAGCATAGGGAACATCTTTCATTTTCTCTCTATCTTCTGCAGTGGTCGGGCATTGAGTCTGACTCAACTTCACACCTTGTAACACAGGCAAGAACCCTTTCTTTGCTTGATCCATTTTGAACTTCTTCAAAATCTTGTCAAGGTATGTGCTTTGTGAAAGTCCAATTAAGCGTCTTGATCTATCTCTATAGATCTTTATGCCTAATATGTAAGCAGCTTCACCGAGGTCTTTCATTGAAAAACTCTTATTCAAGTATCCCTTTATGCTATCCCGAAATTCTATATCATTTCCAATCAGTAATATGTCATCCACATATAATATCAGAAATGCTACAGAGCTCCCACTCACTTTCTTGTAAATACAGGCTTCTCTGAAAGTCTGTACAAAACCAAATGCTTTGATCACACTGTCAAAGCATTTATTCCAACTCCGAGAGGCTTGCACCAGTCCATAAATGGATCGCTGGAGCTTGCACACTTTGTTAGCTCCCTTTGGATCGACAAAACCTTCTGGTTGCATCATATACAACTCTTCTTCCAGAAATCCATTCAGGAATGCAGTTTTGACATCCATCTGCCAAATTTCATAATCATAAAATGCGGCAATTGCTAACATGATTCGAACGGACTTAAGCATCGCTACGGGTGAGTAGGTCTCATCGCAGTCAACCCCTTGAACTTGCCGAAAACCTTTTGCGACAAGTTGAGCTTTGTAGACAGTAACATTACCGTCAGCGTCAGTCTTCTTCTTGAAAATCCATTTATTCTCAATTGCTTGCCGACCATCGGGCAAGTCAACCAAAGTCCAGACTTTGTTCTCATACATGGATCCCATCTCAGATTTCATGGCTTCAAGCCATTTTGCGGAATCTGGGCTCACCATCGCTTCTTCATAGTTCGTAGGTTCATCATGATCTAATAGCATGATTTCCAGAACAGGATTACCGTACCACTCTGGCGCGGTTCTCACTCTGGTTGATCTACGAGGTTCAGTAGTATCTTGTCCTGAAGTTTCATGATCATTATCATTAGCTTCCTCACTAATTGGTGTAGGTGTCGCAGAAACAGGTTTCTGTGATGTACTACTTTCCAATAAGGGAGTAGGTACAGTTACCTCGTCGAGTTCTACTTTCCTTCCACTCACTTCTTTCGAGAGAAACTCCTTCTCTAGAAAGGATCCATTCTTAGCAACGAATGTCTTGCCTTCGGATCTGTGATAGAAGGTGTACCCAACAGTCTCCTTTGGGTATCCTATGAAGACACATTTCTCCGATTTGGGTTCGAGCTTATCATCTTGAAGCTTTTTCACATAAGCATCGCAGCCCAAACTTTAAGAAACGACAACTTTGGTTTCTTACCAAACCATAGTTCATAAGGCGTCGTCTCAACGGATTTTGATGGTGCCCTATTTAACGTGAATGTGGCCGTCTCTAAAGCATAACCCCAAAATGATAGCGGTAAGTCAGTAAGAGACATCATAAATCGCACCATATCTAGTAAAGTACGATTACAACGTTCGGACACACCATTACGCTGTCGTGTTCCGGGTGGCGTGAGTTGGGAAACTATTCCGCATTGTTTCAAATGTACACCAAACTCGTAACTCAAATATTCTCCACCACGATCAGATCGTAGAAACTTTATTTTCTTGTTATGATAATTTTCAACTTCACTCTGAAATTCTTTGAACTTTTCAAATGTTTCAGACTTGTGTTTCATTAAGTAGATATACCCATATCTGCTTAAGTCATCTGTGAAGGTGAGAAAATAACGATATCCGCCACGAGCCTCAATATTCATCGGACCACATACATCGGTATGTATGATTTCCAACAATTCTGTTGCTCTCTCCATAGTACCGGAGAACGGTGTTTTAGTCATCTTGCCCATGAGGCAGGGTTCACAAGTACCAAGTGATTCATAATCAAGTGGTTCCAAAAGTCCATCAGTATGGAGTTTCTTCATGCGTTTTATACCGATATGACCTAAACGGCAGTGCCACAAATAAGTTGCACTATCATTATCAACTCTGCATCTTTTGGCTTCAACATTATGAATATGTGTGTTACTACTATCGAGGTTCATCAAAAATAGACCACTCTTTAAAGTTGCATGACCATAAAAGATATTACTCATATAAATAGAACAACCATTATTCTCTGATTTAAATGAATAACCGTCTCGCATCAAACAAGATCCAGATATAATGTTCATGCTCAACGTGGCACCAAATAACAATTATTTAGGTCTAATACTAATCCCGAAGGTAGATGTAGAGGTAACGTGCCGACCGCGATCACATCGACTTTAGAACCATTTCCCGCGCGCATCGTCACCTCGTCCTTTGCCAGTGTTCGCTTAATCCGTAGTCCCTGTTTTGAGTTGCAAATATTAGCAACAGAACCAGTATCAAATACCCAGGTGCTACTGCGAGCTCTAGTAAGGTACACATCAATAACATGTATATCACATATACCTTTGTTCATCTTGCCATCCTTCTTATCCGCCAAATACTTGGGGCAGTTCCGCTTCCAGTGACCAGTCTGCTTGCAGTAGAAGCACTCAGTTTCAGGCTTAGGTCCAGACTTGGGTTTCTTCTCTTGAGCAGCAACTTGCTTGCTGTTCTTCTTGAAGTTCCCCTTCTTCTTCCCTTTGCCCTTTTTCTTGAAACTAGTGGTCTTGTTGACCATCAACACTTGATGCTCCTTTTTGATTTCTACCTCCGCAGCTTTCAGCATTGCGAAGAGCTCGGGAATAGTCTTCTTCATCTCTTGCATATTATAGTTCATCACGAAGCTCTTGTAGCTTGGTGGCAGTGATTGGAGAATTCTGTCAATGACGCAATCATCTGGAAGATTAACTCCCATCTGAATCAAGTGATTATTATACCCAGACATTTTGAGTATATGCTCACTGACAGAACTGTTCTCCTCCATCTTGCAGCTATAGAACTTATTGGAGACTTCATATCTCTCAATCCGGGCATTTGCTTGAAATATTAACTTCAACTCCTGGAACATCTCATATGCTCCATGACGTTCAAAACGTCGTTGAAGTCCCGATTCTAAGCCGTAAAGCATGGCACACTGAACTATCGAGTAGTCATCAGCTTTGCTCTGCCAGACGTTCATAACATCTGGTGTTGCTCCAGCAGCAGGCCTGGCACCCAGCGGTGCTTCCAGGACGTAATTCTTCTGTGCAGCAATGAGGATAATCCTCAAGTTACGGACCCAGTCCGTGTAATTGCTACCATCATCTTTCAGCTTTGCTTTCTCAAGGAACGCATTAAAATTCAACGGAACAACAGCACGGGCCATCTATCTACAATCAAACATACATAAGCAAGATACTATCAGGTACTAAGTTTATGATAAATTTAAGTTCAATTAATCAAATTACTTAAGAACTCCCACTTAGATAGACATCCCTCTAATCCTCTAAGTGATCACGTGATCCAAATCAACTAAACCATAACCGATCATCACGTGAAATGGAGTAGTTTTCAATGGTGGACATCGCTATGTTGATCATATCTACTATATGATTCACGCTCGATCTTTCGATCTCAGTGTTCCGAGGCCATATCTGCATATGCTAGGCTCGTCAAGTTTAACCTGAGTATTCTGCGTGTGCAAAGCTGGCTTACACCCGTTGTAGATGGACGTAGAGCTTATCACACCCGATCATCACGTGGTGTCTGGGCACGACGAACTTTGGCAACGGTGCATACTCAGGGAGAACACTTTAATCTTGATAATTTAGTGAGAGATCATCTTATAATGCTACCGTCAATCAAAGCAAGATAAGATGCATAAAAGATAAACATCACATGCAATCAATATAAGTGATATGATATGGCCATCATCATCTTGTGCTTGTGATCTCCATCTCCGAAGCACCGTCATGATCACCATCGTCATCGGCGCGACACCTTGATCTCCATTGTAGCATCATTGTCGTCTCGCCAATCTTATGCTTCCACGACTATCGCTACCGCTTAGTGATAAAGTAAAGCATTACAGCGCGATTGCATTGCATACAATAAAGCGACAACCATGTGGCTCCTGCCAGTTGCCGATAACTTGGTTACAAAACATGATCATTTCATACAATAAAATTTAGCATCATGTCTTGACCATATCACATCACAACATGCCCTGCAAAAACAAGTTAGACGTCCTCTACTTTGTTGTTGCATGTTTTACGTGGCTGCTACGGGCTTAAGCAAGAACCAATCTTACCTATGCATCAAAACCACAACGATAGTTTGTCAAGTTGATGCCGTTTTAACCTTCGCAAGGACCGGGTGTAGCCACACTCGGTTCAACTAAAATTGGAGAAACAGTCACCCGCAAGCCACCTTTGTGCAAAGCACGTCGGCAGAACCGGTCTCGCGTAAGCGTACGCGTAATGTCGGTCCGGGCCGCTTCATCCAACAATACCGCCGAACCAAAGTATGACATGCTGGTAGGCAGTATGACTTATATCGCCCACAACTCACTTGTGTTCTACTCATGTATATACCATCAAACCATAAAACCTAGGCTCTCATACCACTGTTGGGGAACGTAGTAATTTCAAAAAAATTCCTACGCACACGCATGATCATGGTGATGCATAGCAACGAGAGGGGAGAGTGTTGTCTACGTACCCTCGTAGACTGAAGCGGAAGCGTTGACGCAACGTAGAGGAAGTAGTCGTACGTCTTCCTCATCCGACCGATCCAAGCACCGTTACTCCGGCACCTCCGAGTTCTTAGCACACGTACAGCTCGATGATGCTCCCCGGGCTCCGATCCAGCAAAGCTTCGGGGATGAGTTCCGTCAGCACAATGGCGTGGTGACGATGATGATGTTCTACCGACGCAGGGCTTCTCCTAAGCTCTACAACGATATGACCGAGGTGGAATATGGTGGAAGGGGGCACCGCACACGGCTAAGGAACGATCACGAGGATCAACTTGTGTGTCCTAGGGTGCCCCCTTGCCTCCGTATATAAAGGATCCAAGGGGGGTGCGGCCTGCCCTATGGAGGCGCGCAGGAGGAGTTCTACTCCTACCGGGAGCAGGACTCCCCTCCCTATTCCTTGTCCAATTAGGAGAGGTGGGAGAAGAGAAGGAAAGAGGGGGGGCGCCACCCCTCCCTCTGAAAGTGCGTTATATCGACTAGAGGGGGGGGTGAATAGGCGATTTTTATGAAAGTCTTCAAAACGTGGAAGTTATGAAGACAAACAGAGTGAACAAGCCTATCACTATGCAGCGGAAGGTAGATTACACAACGCAAGCCATGGTCAAGTATACAATATAGTGAAAGCACAGTGACAAATAGCTTCAGTGTAATGAGGATCAGGTTGAAAGAAGTTATGAAGCCAAACAGATCATACAGTCACGTTGTGAAGACAGAAGATAAAGCAAGCATGCAATAGCTTCACAATGCGTACTGGTAAGTAAAGGGGGGGGGGATGAAACCAGTGACACGTTGAAGACAATGATATGTTGGACCAGTTCCAGTTGCTGTGACAACTGTACGTCTGGTTGGAGCGGCTAGGTATTTAAACCAAAGGACACACAGTCCCGGACACCCAGTCCTGAACACGCAGCTCAGGACACCCAGTCCTCACCGTTTTCTCCTTGAGCTAAGGTCACACAGACCCCGCCCAATCAGTCTGGTAAGTCTTCAAGGTAGACTCCCAAACCTTCACAGACTTCGTTCACCGGCAATCCACAATTCCTCTTGGATGCTCAGAATGCGACGCCTAACCGTCTGGAGGATGCACAGTCCTCAAGTGTAATAAGTCTTCAGATCACTCAGACAAGAAGACTTAAGCGATGCCCAATTTCTCTGGCTCTGGGTGGTTAGGGCTTTTCTCCTCACTAAGAATTTTCTCTCAAAAGCTTTGAGGTGGGTTGCTCACAAACGACAAAAGCCGTGCACTGAAATCTGAGCAGCCAACCGTTTATGGTTGTAGGGGTGGACTATTTATAGCCGCTTGGCAACCCTGACCTGATTTGTCCGAAATGACCTTGGGTCACTAAGGAACTGACACGTGTACTAACGGTCGGATTTTGAACTATCACGACAACTTTACTTGGGCTGCAAGTAAAGCTGACTTGTCTGACTCTGGACAAGATTTTCTCTCATTGTCTTCACTCGAAGACATAGGATTTGAATTAGGCATCACTTCAGTCATCCTGACTGGTTCTCTTGGACCCCACTTAACAGTACGGTGGTTCCTATGACACAACATGAATAAATTAAAACTACGAAGGATCTAAGTCTTCGAGTTCCAAAGGCTTCATGGGGAGTCTTCATAAGTCATTGTCTTCGACATGAATGTCTTCATGAACCACCATTGTCTTCAATGTCTTCGTACATTTTTAGGGGTCATCTCTGGTAGCTAAACCGAATCAATGAGGGACTTCTACCTGTGTTATCCTGCAATTCTCACAAACACATTAGTCCCTCAACTAGGTTTGTCGTCAATACTCCAAAACCAACTAGGGGTGGCACTAGATGCACTTACAATCTCCCCCTTTTTGGTGATTAATGACAAACTAGTTGAAGTTTTCAACAGGGAATATAATTTGTGAAACTGTAAAGGAATTGTCTTCATAAGCTGCAAGGGCTCCCCCTGAGGATGTGCATATAAGTGATTTGCTTCTGGAACGCGAATGCACATAGCAGGATGTATTTGTGGGAATCCACTTCAACTTATGATGACAATCCATCATGCATGTAAGGATATAAGAAGATAATGATATGCATAATGAAAAATGGCAGTCTGCGAAATGACATAAGTGCGGAAATTATCGTCGTACATGCGGAATTTATCTTCGCAAAAACACAGTGGCAAACATAGTAGCAGACGACCATCAAGTTTAAGTGTTACAACTCAAAGAACCAAATGTAGCAAAACGAGAGTTGTAAGCACGAAGCAAAATATAATAAAGCACCCGCCCTTATTATTGACCCGCTTGAAGACTATGAACATCATATGCTTCTCCCCCTTTTGTCAGTGATGACCAAAAAGGTTTGAAGACATAGAGGTTTCTACGTGTTCCCACGCGCTGCAGGGTCGTTGGAGGCGTTTGGTGGAGCTGGCGAGCTTGGTGCAGTGACGACGCGCGCTGAAGAAGGTGGCGGTGATGTAGCGTCGTCTTCTTCTTCAATGATTTTTCCCGTCACTGTGGCATCAGAGGAAGAGAACTCTGATTCTTCAAGCGACGGAGTTCCACGCAACACAGTTCTTCTGGGGGGTGTGGAGTCAAACTTGAATCGCTCCTTGAAGCCATCCTCTTGCAGTTCAGCTTCAGTGCACATCATTGTGAGGCCTTTCCAAGTGCGGCGACAGGTTTCATGTGCGACAAAGGCGTTCTTGGTGGCCAGATTCCTGATGCGATTGACGTCTTGCATGATACTGCGCATCTGCCTTTTGAGCCAGTCATGATGCCTATCTTGTTTTTGATGCAGAGCCACAAGAAGTTCATGGTCAGTGAGTGTACGAGCGCGTTTCTTGGGTCTCTGTGCAGCTGTGCTGTCAGTGGCTTCAGTTGATGCAGGGGCACGTGTGGTGCCAGCCATTGGATAGACTCTGGAAATGGCTTCAACACCTTCATCATGCTGAGTGAAGCTTTGGTGTTCTGCATTCTGAAGACTTAATGGCTGTTTGGCAGGCTCAGGATAAATAGCATCAGCAGAGGTGTCCACATCAGGTAAGAAGATTCTGTGGTTGCGGGCTGAGGGTTGATAGGATATTGCAGAGTGGAGCTTGATGAGCCTCATAACCCATGGAGCATAAATCTTCAGACCAAAGAGATCTGAGCCAGACGCTGCAAGTTGACGAATAAAGAGATCCTGGGCATTGAAGCATTTGCCATGCAGGATGCAGAAGATGAGAGTCTTCATGGCACCTTCAACCTTGGCATATCGAGAGTGCCCCTTAATGGGCCATAGAGTCCGCCTGACGATGTGATAGATAGTTCTAGGCAGGTACTCTAAGTCTTCAACGAAGAACTCCGTTGGGTAAGGTGCGTCAGAAGGCAATGGCTTCATCATGGAGAGCATCTGACTCATATTTGGCTCAGATCGCTGAAATATGCTCACAACTGCTTCAGCATGGAGTTGGCGGCCTTCTTCGAAGAGTTCGCCTGGAGTGGGTAGACCGGTGAGCTCAATGATATCAAATGCATTGGCTTCATGATGGACGTTGCCGGTCATCCACTCCAGGACCCAAGTCTTCGGATCTTTGTTGTAGCCCTTGATGTGCAATGTGGCATAGAACTGGAGCAGAAGCTCTTCATTCCAGTGCTCTTCATCCGTGACAAACGGCAGCAGGCCAACTTGCTTGAAGCAGTCCAGAGCTTCTTCCAGACCAGGCAGACCAGCAAAAGCTTCAACTTCAAGGCACTGATGTGGAAAGATACGACCTTGGTTGTAGAGGACGCAGGAGTAGTAGCTGCGCTGTGGGTAGCTCCAGAACCTATCTGACACAATCCTTTCCCTTGAGTAAGGGTTCTTGGAGCGGTTGAAGAAGGTGTTATCTGCCCTGAAGCTATTGACATTGAAGGAGCCAGGAGCGGTGGCAGGACCTGGGAACCTTGGCAGTCGTGGAATTGGCTTCTGTACCTGGGGCCTGTGCGCAACATGATAGTTGAACTGTGGACCGGCAGCAGACTCAGGCGCAGAAGGGTCAGAGGCAGTAGCTTCAGTATCTCTTGAAGCTGTTGGTTGGTCGGGCTCCACAAATGCTTCAGTATTGGGTGTGGCAGCCGCAGTGGTGTCAGCCTCCTTGAGAACTTCTTCTTGTTGGTGTGGGGGAGATGGAGCTTGAGGTTCTTCGTGCTCTTCTGCATGTTCTTCGGCTGATGTAGCCGGAATGTTGTCAGCAGTCTGAGCCCTTGGCCCTTTGCGAAGCCTACGGAATGCAGGCGACGCCGGTGGAGTTGCAGTGGGCTGGGGCTCATCCTCTTCCTCCTGTGGGCGATCTGCCCACGATGCATCTTGTGTGATTGGCGTCAAAGGACGACCAATGCTAAGCATTTCACTCGTTTCGAGCTAAGGAAGGACTGCATCACCTTGCACATTGTCTTGGAGACCAATGTCTTCAGCAGCGGTGGGGTCGGCTGCTGGAATGTCTTCAGCATGCGGAGCCTCTGTGAGAGCAGGCTCATGCACGGTCATCTGACGATCTTCATGAGGAAAGCGAACGGAGAGGGGTTCGACTATCAAGGGCTCTGTGGGAGCAGCCCGAGACTTCTTGGTCTTGCGCTTCTTGATGGCGGGGTCTGAAGGAGAGGCTTTAGGGTGTTTCCTCTTCCTTGCTTTAGCTTCGGTTGTCCTTGTCTTCCTAAGCTCTGAAGCGGTTGAGCGGTGCTTTGGCTTCGAGCCAGGCTTGGCAGTGGGGAAGACAATTGGATCAGCTTCTTGTCGTGGGGCCTCTTGTTCAGCCACAGTGGGCTTCTTCTTTTTCTTAGCGGCCATCCTGGGGTCGATGCCGGGATGCCCAAGTGCCTTTCGCTTCTCGGCCTCATTGTAGGCCTGCACACAGAGATCTGCCAAGTTCTTCATGCGCTCGCGTGAACCCTGAGCCTCTGCACGTTTCTGCATAAAGTTTTCCTTCAACTCGTGCAGCATGACTTTGAAGTCTTTGACTTCTTGGACGCTGAGCGTGGCCATGTTCTGCTTGAACTGAGCCTTTTCAAAATCTATCTTCTGCTTCAGTTCTACTATGCGCTGGGCAATTGCGAGTTCTGAAGCAATAGCTCCTTGGAAGGCTACGCTGAGCCCAATGGGCAGCTGCAGATCATCGAAGCTTATGTTGGGTGTATCAAACCACTCATCAATGAAGTTATGGATGATTGCTGCATCGAACAGAGGCAGATTGTTGAAGATTTCAGCCTCCTCCTTGCTCTTGATTAGCTGCTCAAGAGCGTCATCGGCAAGATCGTCGTCACTTGACAGATCAATGGCCTCGCAGCGCAGAACGGCAGCGGCAGTGAGCTCTTTGCTAGTGTGTGGCTGTGGCTTCTTGGCGTCTTGAGGCTTGGAGACTCTTGATAAGTCTTCAGACTGCACACTTGCTTCAGGAGGTGCAGTGGCCAATGGCTTCGCTCTGGAGATCTTGGGAGAAGCGGCTGGCTTGGAAGCTTTTGGCTTCTTCTTCATCTGCTTCGGCTCCGGGGCAGCAGGAGCGTCATCAGACTCAGTGTCTGCTGGAGGGTCGTTCACTGCAGTCCCTTGGACTAGAATGCGAGTGATGAGGCCTTCGAGATTGGCATACGGCCCGATGACATTGGGATTGGCGTCGCGTGTGCCATCTGCCCTTGGTTTGGAGGGACCAGGGTTGAAGTCCAACCCAAACTCCTTCTTGTTTTGCTTCGCAGAATTCTGAGCAAATTGGAAGTTGCGCTTGAACAGAGTGTCATCGCGACACCAGAGAAGGGATGACGGATGTGCGTCAGCTGGCTGTTGTCCCCTGACCATGCATGGAAAGAAGCCTTGAGCAATGGCTTCGTCTCTGGTTCGGGGTACGAGGTTTTTGTACAAGACATCTCCCCATGGCCTCGTGAGGGCGTACTTCTCTGCATATTCCTTGGTGACGAAGCGGTAATGAAACCACTGCTCTGCCCAATATCTTCGAATCCATTGGATTCGTGTCTTGCGCTGACCATAGCTCTCTTCAGGATCAGTTTGGTACATTTCTGCCAAATCTTCAGGCAGATCTTTAGATGTGTCACCACGTCTCTATCTGTCTCCCTTCCTTGATTGTTTTTCTGTTGCCATGAAGCTTAACTTGGAAGGCTTCAAGAGATTCAAAGTCTTCAAAGGCTTCCTTTTGCTTGACCAACAGGAACTTGCTTCGGGTGAATTGATGTGACGCTGTAGGAACTCTGCAAATGAATGCAGACTATGAGAACCAAAAGATTCTCCCACGGACATGTACCTGTGACAGCATTAAGGTGCGAGGGAAGGGGAAGAGGTCATATGCATTCTCAGAAGATTTTGAAGATAAATCAGTTTAGAAGATATTGACCTCATCATGCGAAGACATTCACTTTATAGAAAAGAAGTTGGTTCCAGATTTGTACGAACCCATAGATCAGTACAAGTGAGGAATCTAACTACTTCATGAAGAACAAGTGAATATACTAGGCAAGTTATGAGATACAGATGAGATGGATGAAACTTGTGTGAATGGAAACCTCTTTTGGCAGAAAGTGATGGAGCTATAGGATCAAAAGAGGCTGTAAAAAGACTAGTTATTTACCAGACTTGGAACTGCTAGACGAGGTGAGAGTTGAGGCCGAGCAGTTCGATCTTCCGTGCCCTAACTTGGCGACGGAAGACACCTACGGCGACGGCGGAGAGACTGATTTCCGCTGTCGGCGTGAGAACAGCGTCGGAGAGGTTGCGGCAGTGAAGCACTTCGTCGCCGGCGTCGTTGAGAGTTAGCGGTGGCGCTAGGGTTTGTGCGAGGGTGGAAGAAGAGATAATGACCGCAGTGAAACGTGTATTTATAGGGATATGGGCAGCACTGCGCTATTACTCAGTTGCCCCTGGCGATACGCATCTGATCAGTACGTGGCCAGCATGCGGGATTGTGGGGGCAGTTTCACCCCACGCACGCCTGGTTTGTCGGGAGTCGTTCCTACTTCTCCGGAATTCTTGTTGATGAAAAAACATTGAAAGTTGTTTTAAAGTTTGTCTCTGTGTCTTCTTCTGACAAGGATGCAGTGAAGACATTCGACAGTTTCAATAGAATGCATATGACTTGGAGAGATAGAGTTTGAGGTAGGAAGCATGGAGAGGTTAGGGTCCGATCACATTCACTTAGTTCAAAATATTCAAACAAAAAGACATAGCTATAAGTGAATGTTGTAGAGGACAGAACACCAGTACATATATAGTCAACATAGTGAAGATAATCATGAAGACATGTTGAGATTGAAGCCAAATCAAATGTGAAGACATAGCAAATGTAATGCCATGAGTGAAACACTTCAAGCAGAAAAAATTGGTGGTGGCGCTACCCACCGTATAGGAAGTATTAGACCCAGACACGGCGCACAATTATCGTGGCGCTCCGAGGTCAAATTCCACGTTAATGTATTCACACTTAGAATGTATGTCTTCATTGATTGAAGATATACGTTACTTCGTGTGTTGCACATCTAAGTCATCATCATGCATAAGTGTTAGGATGTGTGCCTGATCACAGGACATTTGAGGATTCCAAGATATTTAGCTCACACCGTAACTTGCAAAATCTCTTCTCATCCAAGGGCTTGGTGAAGATATCTGCCAATTGCTCTTCAGTGTTGACGTGTATGATATCAATGTCTTCCTTTGCAACATGATCTCTAAGAAAATGATGACGAATTTCAATGTGATTTGTCTTCGAGTGCTGAACTGGGTTGTTGGCGATCTTGATGGCGCTTTTGTTGTCGCAGTAAAGTGGCACTTGCTTCAGATGAATGCCATAATCCTTGAGGGTTTGCTTCATCCATAGAAGCTGAGCGCAGCAGGATCCAGCAGCAATGTATTCAGATTCAGCAGTGGAGAGAGATACATAGTTCTGCTTCTTTGAAGACCAACAGACAAGTGATCGGCCCAGAAAGTGACATGTGCCTGATGTGGACTTCCGATCAACCTTGTCACCAGCGTAATCAGCGTCCGAAAATCCAACTAGATCAAACTCTGAGCCCTTTGGATACCACAACCCTAGAGTTGGGGTGTGAGCCAAATATCGAAGAATTCGCTTCACAGCTAAGTGATGCGACTCCTTTGGTGCCGCTTGAAACCGAGCACACATGCAAACACTAAGCATAATATCTGGCCTAGATGCACATAAATAAAGCAAAGAACCAATCATGGAGCAGTATACCTTTTGATCGAACTCTTTACCATTGTCGTCAGGACCCAGATGATGTTTGGCTGGCATTGGTGTTGTGAAGCCTTTGCAGTCTTGCATACCGAACTTCTTCAGGCAGTCTTTGAGATATTTCTCTTGAGATATGAAGATGCCATTGTGTTGTTGCCGAATCTGAAGACCGAGGAAGAATTTCAGCTCCCCCATCATAGACATCTGATATTGCTCTTGCATCATATATCCGAACTCCTCACTGTACTTCTGATTGGTGCAGCCAAAGATAATGTCATCCACGTATATTTGGCACACAAACAGTTCACCATCATATGTCTTTGTGAAGAGAGTGGGATCCAGGGAACCAGGTATGAAGCCTTTGCTCTTCAGGAAGTATTTGAGTGTATCATACCAGGTCCGAGGGGCTTGTTTGAGGCCATAAAGTGCCTTTTTGAGCTTGTACACCATGTCAGGATGTTTTGGATCTTCAAACCCAGGTGGTTGTGCAACATACACTTCTTCTTCAATTTTGCCATTGATGAAGGCACTTTTTACATCCATTTGATACAGGATTATGTTGTGATGATTTGCATAGGCCAGCAGTATACGGATGGCTTCAAGTCTGGCAACAGGAGCAAATGTTTCATCGAAGTCAATGCCTTCCACTTGAGTATATCCTTGAGCAACGAGACGAGCCTTGTTTCTGACGACTTGGCCATGCTCATCTTGCTTGTTGCGGTATATCCATTTGGTGCCTATTATGTTATGCTTCCATGGATCAGGACGCTTAACCAACTCCCATACATTGTTCAGCTCAAATTGTTGAAGCTCTTCTTGCATAGCTTGAATCCATTCAGGTTCCATAAAGGCTTCATCAATTTTCTTGGGTTCTGTGATTGAAACGAATGCGAAGTGTCCGCAGAAGTTTGCCAGTTGAGTTGCCCTTGAACGAGTCAGTGGACCAGGTGCATTGATGCTATCAATTATTCTGTCAATCTGCACTTCATTGGCAACACGAGGATGTAGGGGTCGAAGACTTTGCTCTTGCTGATCTACGTTGTCATGGGGAGGAATGTCTTCAGGCTGAGCATTGTCTTCATGTGGATCAGGTGCTGAGATGATGAGTTCTTCTTCAGGATGAGCTTCAGAAGGTATAATCTCTCCAGTTCCCATTAGCTTGATTGATTCACTGGCTGGAACTTCATCTAGCACATCTGGTAGTTGCTCTCTTTGTGACCCATTGGTCTCATCGAACCGCACATCTACTGTTTCAACCACTTTGTAGTGAAAGAGATTGAAGACTCTGTAGGAGTGCGAATCCTTTCCATATCCAAGCATGAAGCCCTCATGTGCTTTTGGAGCAAATTTTGAGGTGTGGTGAGGGTCCTTGATCCAGCATCTTGATCCAAATACTCTGAAGTAACTTACATTTGGCTTCTTGCCAGTCAGAAGTTCATAAGATGTCTTGTTCAGCAGCTTGTGAAGATATACACGGTTGATAGTATGACATGCAGTGTCAATGGCTTCAGTCCAGAATTTTCTTGGTGTCTTGTACTCATCTAACATTGTTCTGGCCATCTCAATGAGTGTTCTGTTCTTGCGTTCGACGATGCCATTCTGTTGTGGCGTGTATGGAGCTGAGAATTCATGAGTGATGCCCAATGTATCAAGATATGTGTCAAGGCCAGTGTTTTTGAATTCTGTGCCATTGTCACCTCTGATGTGCTTTATCTTGGCGCCATAATTGTTCATTGCCCGATTTGCGAAGCATCTGAAGACATCCTGCACTTCAGTCTTGTAAAGGATTATGTGCACCCAAGTATATCTAGAGTAATCATCAACAATGACGAAGCCATAGAGGCAAGCAGTAGTGGAGAAAGTTGAGTAGTGAGTGGGACCGAAGAGATCCATGTGAAGCAGTTCGAAGGGTTGAGTAGTGGTCATGATTGTCTTCGAAGGATGTTTTGCCCTTGTCATCTTCCCAGCTTCACAGGCACCGCATAAGTGATCTTTCTTGAACTTGACGCCCTCGATGCCTATGACATGCTTCTTCTTTGCAAGGGTGTGGAGGTTCCTCATGCCAGCATGCCCAAGTCTTCGATGCCAAAGCCAGCATTCTGAAGCCTTTGCAAGAAGACAAACTGCAAACTGTGGCCCTGCTGAGAAATCTACCACGTACAAATCATCTTTTCGATACCCTTCAAACACTAGAGACTTGTCAGATTCCATTAGTGTTGGGGAACGTGGTAATTTCGAAAATTTTCCTACGCACACGCAAGATCATGGTGATGCACAGCAACGAGAGGGGAGAGTGTTGTCTACGTACCAACGCAGACCGACTGCGGAAGCGATCACACAATGTAGAGGAAGTAGTCGTACGTCTTCTTCCCGATCCGACCGATCCAAGCACCGTTACTCCGGCACCTCCGAGTTCTTAGCACACGTTCAGCTCGATGACGATCCTCGGGCTCCGATCCAGCAAAGCGTCGAGGAAGAGTTCCGTCAGCACGACGGCGTGGTGACGATCTTGATGTACTACCGACGCAGGGCTTCGCCTAAGCACTACAACGGTATAATCGAGGTGGAATTTGGTGGCAGGGGGCACCGCACACGGCTAAGGAACGATCTCAAGGATCAACTTGTGTGTCTTGGGGTGTCCCCTGCCCCCGTATATAAAGGTTGGAGGGAGGGGGGCTGGCCGGCCAGAGAGAGGGAGGCGCAGGGGGAGTCCTACTCCCGGTGGGAGTAGGACTCCCCCCTCCAATCCTATTCCAACTAGGACTCTCAAGGGGGAAAGGAGAGAGAGGGGGGCCGGCCCCTTCTCCTAGTCCTACTAGGACTTGGGGAAGGGGGGGGGCGCGGCTAGCTGTGGGCTGCCCCTTTTCTCTTTTCCACTAAGGCCCAATAGGCCCATTAGTCTCCCGGGGGGTTCCGGTAACCCTCCCGGTATTCCGGTAAAATCCCGATTTCACCCGGAACACTTCCTATGTCCAAACATAGGCTTCCAATATATCAATCTTTACGTCTCGACCATTTCGAGACTCCTCGACATGTCCGTGATCTCATCCGGGACTCCGAACAACCTTCGGTACATCAAAATGCATAAACTCATAATAATTGTCATCGTAACGTTAAGCATGCGGACCCTACGGTTCGAGAACAATGTAGACATGACCGAGACACGTCTCCGGTCAATAACCAATAGCGGGACCTGGATGCCCATATTGGCTCCTACATATTCTACGAAGATCTTTATCGGTCAGACCGCATAACAACATACGTTGTTCCCTTTGTCATCGGTATGTTACTTGCCCGAGATTCGATCGTCGGTATTCAATACCTAGTTCAATCTCGTTACCGGCAAGTCTCTTTACTCGTTCCGTAATACATCATCTCACAACTAACATATTAGTTGCAGTGCTTGCAAGGCTTATGTGATGTGCATTACCGAGAGGGCCCAGAGATACCTCTCCGACAATCGGAGTGACAAACCCTAATCTCGAAATACGCCAACCCAACATCTACCATTGGAGACACCTGTAGTACTCCTTTATAATAACCCAGTTACGTTGTGACGTTTGGTAGTACCCAAAGTGTTCCTCCGGTAAACGGGAGTTGCATAATCTCATAGTTATAGGAACATGTATAAGTCATGAAGAAAGCAATAGCAACATACTAAACGATCGGGTGCTAAGCTAATGGAATGGGTCATGTCAATCAGATCATTCTACTAATGATGTGACCTCGTTAATCAAATAACAACTCTTTGTTCATGGTTAGGAAACATAACCATCTTTGATTAACGAGCTAGTCAAGTAGAGGCATACTAGTGACACTCTGTTGGTCTATGTATTCACACATGTATTATGTTTCCGGTTAATACAATTCTAGCATGAATAATAAACATTTATCATGATATAAGGAAATAAATAATAACTTTATTATTGCCTCTAGGGCATATTTCCTTCAGTCTCCCACTTGCACTAGAGTCAATAATCTAGATTACACAGTAATGATTCTAACACCCATGGAGCCTTGGTGCTGATCATGTTTTGCTCGTGGAAGAGGCTTAGTCAACGGGTCTGCAACATTCAGATCCGTATGTATCTTGCAAATCTCTATGTCTCCCACCTGGACTAAATCCCGGATGGAGTTGAAGCGTCTCTTGATGTGTTTGGTTCTTTTGTGAAATCTGGATTCCTTTGCCAAGGCAATTGCACCAGTATTGTCACAGAAGATTTTCATTGGACCCGATGCACTAGGTATGACACCTAGATCGGATATGAACTCCTTCATCCAGACTCCTTCGTTCGCTGCTTCCGAAGCAGCTATGTACTCCGCTTCACATGTAGATCCCGCTATGACGCTTTGTTTAGAACTGCACCAACTGACAGCTCCACCGTTTAAAGTAAACACGTATCCGGTTTGCGATTTAGAATCGTCCGGATCAGTGTCAAAGCTTGCATCAACGTAACCTCTTACGGTGAGCTCTTTGTCACCTCCATATACGAGAAACATATCCTTAGTCCTTTTCAGGTATTTCAGGATGTTCTTGACCGCTGTCCAGTGATCCATTCCTGGATTACTTTGGTACCTCCCTGCTAAACTTATAGCAAGGCACACATCAGGTCTGGTACACAGCATTGCATACATGATAGAGCCTATGGCTGAAGCATAGGGAACATCTTTCATTTTCTCTCTATCTTCTGCAGTGGTCGGGCATTGAGTCTGACTCAACTTCACACCTTGTAACACAGGCAAGAACCCTTTCTTTGCTTGATCCATTTTGAACTTCTTCAAAATCTTGTCAAGGTATGTGCTCTGTGAAAGTCCAATTAAGCGTTTTGATTTATCTCTATAGATCTTTATGCCTAATATGTAAGCAGCTTCCCCGAGGTCTTTCATTGAAAAACTTTTATTCAAGTATCCCTTTATGCTATCCAGAAATTCTATATCATTTCCAATCAGCAATATGTCATCCACATATAATATTAGAAATGCTACAGAGCTCCCACTCACTTTCTTGTAAATACAGGCTTCTCCAAAAGTTTGTATAAAGCCAAATGCTTTGATCACACTATCAAAGCGTTTATTCCAACTCCGAGATGCTTGCACCAGTCCATAAATGGATCGCTGGAGTTTGCATACTTTGTTAGCTCCCTTTGGATCGACAAAACCTTCTAGTTGTATCATATACAACTCTTCTTCCAGAAATCCATTCAGGAATGCAGTTTTGACATCCATCTGCCATATTTCATAATCATAAAATGCGGCAATTGCTAACATAATTCTGACGGACTTAAGCATCGCTACGGGTGAGAAGGTCTCATCGTAGTCAACCCCTTGAACTTGTCGAAAACCTTTCGCGACAAGTCGAGCTTTATAGACAGTAATATTACCGTCAGCGTCAGTCTTTTTCTTGAAGATCCATTTATTCTCAATTGCTTGCCGACCATCGAGCAAGTCAACCAAAGTCCATACTTTGTTTTCATACATGGATCCCATCTCAGATTTCATGGCCTCAAGCCACTTTGCGGAATCTGGGCTCACCATCGCTTCTTCATAGTTCGTAGGTTCATCATGATCTAGTAGCATGACTTCCAGAACTGGATTACCGTACCACTCTGGTGCGGATCTCACTCTGGTTGATCTACGTGGTTCAGTAGTATCTTGTCCTGAAGCTTCATGATCATCATCATTAGCTTCCTCACTAATTGGTATAGGTGTCGCAGAAACAGTTTTCTGTGATGTACTATTTTCCAATAAGGGAGCAGGTACAGTTACCTCGTCAAGTTCTACTTTCCTCCCACTCACAAACTCCTTCTCTAGAAAGTTTCCGAATTTAGCAACAAAAGTCTTGCCTTCGGATCTGTGATAGAAGGTGTATCCAATAGTTTCCTTTGGATATCCTATGAAGACACATTTCTCCGATTTGGGTTCGAGCTTATCAGGTTGAAGATTTTTCACATAAGCATTGCAGCCCCAAACTTTAAGAAACGACAACTTTGGTTTCTTGCCAAACCATAGTTCATAAGGTGTCGTCTCAACGGATTTTGATGGTGCCCTATTTAACGTGAATGCGGCCGTCTCTAAAGCATAACCCCAAAACGATAGCGGTAAATCAGTAAGAGACATCATAGATCGCACCATATCTAGTAAAGTACAATTACGACGTTCGGACACACCATTACGCTGTGGTGTTCCGGGTGGCGTGAGTTGCGAAACTATTCCACAATTTTTCAAATGTACACCAAACTCGTAACTCAAATATTCTCCTCCACGATCAGATCGTAGAAACTTTATTTTCTTGTTACGATGATTTTCAACCTCACTCTGAAATTCTTTGAACTTTTCAAATGTTTCAGACTTATGTTTCATTAAGTAGATATACCCATATCTGCTTAAATCATCTGTGAAGGTGAGAAAATAACGATATCCGCCACGAGCCTCAATATTCATCGGACCACATACATCGGTATGTATGATTTCCAATAAATCTGTTGCTCTCTCCATAGTACCGGAGAACGGTGTTTTAGTCATCTTGCCTATGAGGCACGGTTCGCAAGTACCAAGTGATTCATAATCAAGTGGTTCCAAAAGCCCATCAGTATGGAGTTTCTTCATGCGCTTTACACCGATATGACCTAAACGGCAGTGCCACAAATAAGTTGCACTATCATTATTAACTTTGCATCTTTTGGCTTCTACATTATGAATATGTGTATCACTATCATCGAGATTCAACAAGAATAGACCACTCTTCAAAGGTGCATGACCATAAAAGATATTACTCATATAAATAGAACAACCATTATTCTCTGATTTAAATGAATAACCGTCTCGCATCAAACAAGATCCAGATATAATGTTCATGCTCAACGCTGGCACCAAATAACAATTATTTAGGTCTAATATTAATCCCGAAGGTAGATGTAGAGGTAGCGTGCCGACCGCGATCACATCGACTTTGGAACCGTTTCCCACGCGCATCGTCACCTCGTCCTTTGCTAGCGTCCGCTTATTCCGTAGTCCCTGTTTCGAGTTGCAAATATTAGCAACAGAACCAGTATCAAATACCCAGGTGCTACTGCGAGCTCTAGTAAGGTACACATCAATAACATGTATATCACATATACCTTTGTTCACTTTGCCATCCTTCTTATCCGCCAAATACTTGGGGCAGTTCCGCTTCCAGTGACCAGTCTGCTTGCAGTAGAAGCACTCAGTTTCAGGCTTAGGTCCAGACTTGGGTTTCTTCTCCTGAGCAGCAACTTGCTTGCTGTTCTTCTTGAAGTTTCCCTTCTTCTTCCCTTTGCCCTTTTTCTTGAAACTAGTGGTTTTGCTAACCATCAACACTTGATGCTCCTTCTTGATTTCTACCTCCGCAGCTTTCAGCATTGCGAAGAGCTCGGGAATAGTCTTGTTCATCCCTTGCATATTATAGTTCATCACGAAGCTCTTGTAGCTTGGTGGCAGTGATTGGAGAATTCTGTCAATGACGCAGTCATCTGGAAGATTAACTCCCATCTGAATCAAGTGATTATTATACCCAGACATTTTGAGTATATGCTCACTGACAGAACTGTTCTCCTCCATCTTGCAGCTATAGAACTTATTGGAGACTTCATATCTCTCAATTCGGGCATTTGCTTGAAATATCAACTTCAACTCCTGGAACATCTCATATGCTCCATGACATTCAAAACGTCGTTGAAGTCCCGATTCTAAGCCGTAAAGCATGGCACACTGAACTATCAAGTAGTCATCAGCTTTGCTCTGCCAGACGTTCATAACATCTGGCGTTGCTCCAGCAGCAGGCCTGTCACCCAGCGGTGCTTCCAGGACGTAATTCTTCTGTGCAGCAATGAGGATAATCCTCAGGTTACGGACCCAGTCCGTGTAATTGCTACCATCATCTTTCAACTTTGCTTTCTCAAGGAACGCATTAAAATTTAACAGAACAACAGCACGAGCCATCTATCTACAATCAACATAAACAAGCAAGATACTATCAGGTACTAAGTTCATGATAAGTTTAAGTTCAGTTAATCAAATTACTTAAGAACTCCCACTTAGATAGACATCCCTCTAATCCTCTAAGTGATCACGTGATCCAAATCAACTAAACCATAACCGTTCATCACGTGAGATGGAGTAGTTTTCAATGGTGAACATCGTTATGTTGATCATATCTACTATATGATTCACGCTCGACCTTTCGGTCTCCGTGTTCCGAGGCCATATCTGTATATGCTTGGCTCGTCAAGTATAACCTGAGTATTCTGCATGTGCAATTGTTTTGCACCCGTTGTATTTGGACGTAGAGCTTATCACACCCGATCATCACGTGGTGTCTGGGCACGACGAACTTTGGCAACGGTGCATACTCAGGGAGAACACTTCTTGATAATTTAGTGAGAGATCATCTTATAATGCTACCGTCAATCAAAGCAAGATAAGATGCATAAAAGGATAAACATCACATGCAATCAATATAAGTGATATGATATGGCCATCATCATCTTGTGCTTGTGATCTCCATCTCCGAAGCACCGTCATGATCACCATCGTCACCGGCGTGACACCTTGATCTCCATCGTAGCATCGTTGTCGTCTCGCCAATCTTATGCTTCTACGACTATCACTACCGCTTAGTAATAAAGTAAAGCATTACATCGCGATTGCATTGCATACAATAAAGCGACAACCATATGGCTCCTGCCAGTTGCCGATAACTCGGTTACAAAACATGATCATCTCATACAATAAAATCAGCATCATGCCTTGACCATATCACATCACAACATACCCTGCAAAAACAAGTTAGACGTCCTCTACTTTGTTGTTGCAAGTTTTACGTGGCTGCTACGGGCTTAAGTAAGAACTCATCTCACCTACGCATCAAAACCACAACGATAGTTCGTCAAATAGACTCCGTTTTAACCTTCTCAAGGACCGGGCGTAGTCACACTTGGTTCAACTAAAGTTGGAGAGACAGTCTTCCGCAAGCCATCTATGTGCAAAGCACGTCGAGGGAACCGATCTCGCGTAAGAGTACGCGTAAGGTTGGTCCGGATCGTCTCACCCAACAATACCGCCGAACCAAAGTATGACATGCTGGTAGGCAGTATGACTTGTATCGCCCACAACTCACTTGTGTTCTACTCGTGCAAATAACATCAAACCATAAAACCTAGGCTCTGATACCACTGTTGGGGAACGTGGTAATTTCGAAAATTTTCCTACGCACACGCAAGATCATGGTGATGCACAGCAACGAGAGGGGAGAGTGTTGTCTACGTACCAACGCAGACCGACTGCGGAAGCGATCACACAACGTAGAGGAAGTAGTCGTACGTCTTCTTCCCGATCCGACCGATCCAAGCACCGTTACTCCGGCACCTCCGAGTTCTTAGCACACGTTCAGCTCGGTGACGATCCTCGGACTCCGATCCAGCAAAGCGTCGAGGAAGAGTTCCGTCAGCACGACGGCGTGGTGACGATCTTGATGTACTACCGACGCAGGGCTTCGCCTAAGCACTACAACGGTATAATCGAGGTGGAATTTGGTGGCAGGGGGCACCGCACACGGCTAAGGAACGATCTCAAGGATCAACTTGTGTGTCTTGGGGTGTCCCCTGCCCCCGTATATAAAGGTTGGAGGGAGGGGGGCTGGCCGGCCAGAGAGAGGGAGGCGCAGGGGGAGTCCTACTCCTACCGGGAGTAGGACCCCCCCCCCCCCTCCAATCCTATTCCAACTAGGACTCTCAAGGGGGAAAGGAGAGAGATGGGGGCCGGCCCCTTCTCCTAGTCCTACTAGGACTTGGGGAAGGGGGGGGGCGCGGCTAGCTGTGGGCTGCCCCTTTTCTCTTTTCCACTAAGGCCCAATAGGCCCATTAGTCTCCCGGGGGGTTCCGGTAACCCTCCCGGTATTCCGGTAAAATCCCGATTTCACCCGGAACACTTCCTATGTCCAAACATAGGCTTCCAATATATCAATCTTTACGTCTCGACCATTTCGAGACTCCTCAACATGTCCGTGATCTCATCCGGGACTCCGAACAACCTTCGGTACATCAAAATGCATAAACTCATAATAACTGTCATCGTAACGTTAAGCATGCGGACCCTACGGTTCGAGAACAATGTAGACATGACCAAGACACGTCTCCGGTCAATAACCAATAGCGGGACCTGGATGCCCATATTGGCTCCTACATATTCTACGAAGATCTTTATCGGTCAGACCGCATAACAACATACGTTGTTCCCTTTGTCATCGGTATGTTACTTGCCCGAGATTCGATCGTCGGTATCCAATACCTAGTTCAATCTCGTTACCGGCAAGTCTCTTTACTCGTTCCGTAATACATCATCTCACAACTAACATATTAGTTGCAGTGCTTGCAAGGCTTATGTGATGTGCATTACCGAGAGGGCCCAGAGATACCTCTCCGACAATCGGAGTGACAAACCCTAATCTCGAAATACGCCAACCCAACATCTACCATTGGAGACACCTGTAGTACTCCTTTATAATCACCCAGTTACGTTGTGACGTTTGGTAGTACCCAAAGTGTTCCTCCGGTAAACGGGAGTTGCATAATCTCATAGTTATAGGAACATGTATAAGTCATGAAGATAGCAATAGCAACATACTAAACGATCGGGTGCTAAGCTAATGGAATGGGTCATGTCAATCAGATCATTCTACTAATGATGTGACCTCGTTAATCAAATAACAACTCTTTGTTCATGGTTAGGAAACATAACCATCTTTGATTAACGAGCTAGTCAAGTAGAGGCATACTAGTGACACTCTGTTGGTCTATGTATTCACACATGTATTATGTTTCCGGTTAATACAATTCTAGCATGAATAATAAACATTTATCATGATATAAGGAAATAAATAATAACTTTATTATTGCCTCTAGGGCATATTTCCTTCAATTAGTACCAGACAACGATATTTTCCAAAGATTACAATCATTTTTAAATCGCAAAGCATTGAGACAGACATTAAGTTGAAGCCAAGGGATTCAACAAACATGACTTTATCCATGTGTTGATCCTTTGAGATTGCAACTCTACCTAGACTCAGTACCTTACTTTTACTAGTGTCGGCGAATGTGATGTGGCTCTTGTCAGATGGACGTAAGGTTGAGTCCATAAAGAGACTTCTTCTGCCAGTCATGTAATTTGTACACCCACTGTCAATAATCCATTCTGAAGACTCTGAAGCCACTGGTGTCGTACCCTACAGTGCAGTTAGGGGGATAGGCTTCACGAAGAGTGTTGTGAAGCAAAAACATTTGACGAACCAGTGGATTATGAAAACTTAGATCCAGGTTAGGACAAGTAGGGGGAGTAGCAAGCGATTCAGGTATGAAATACATAGTGATGCCATTCGGGCATTTGATCTTGCGCCCCACAAGATTTTTAAGGTCCCCAGCAATAGCATCAGAAGATTTTGGTTTTGTGCTGGAGACCTTTCCCTGCAAAAGAGAGTTAAGCTTTCTTAACCACCCACATCTTCAAGGGTGGCTTAGAAGCAATAAGTCTAAGTGCAGCATCTGAAAATTTTGGCTTTGGAGCCCTAGCAAACAGTCTAGCAGGTGGGCAATAGTACTCATAAGAATAGGCAGAATAGTTTTTGGTCATATGAGAATGACGGTTTGAAGAGCCGCTCTCATATGCCTGAACATGGTTTTCCTGCAAAACATTTGTGTTAGTGCGACTCAAATGAGTCCTCTGCCTGTATGAAGCCTTTGGACCATATGAAGCCTTTGGTCTGAGGTTTGTCTTCTTCATGTGAGGTGTCATGAGGACATTCACAGGAAGATTCTCAAGACACATTTTTGGAACCCAGATCTTCTTCATAGGCGGTCCATTCCTGCAGTTAGTACCAATGTACCTGGCAAATACTTCACCATTCTGATTCCTAAACAGTTTATAGTTTGCATCAAAGGATTCATCAATGATAATTGGATTAGCACAAGTGAAGCCAGATAGATTGCATGGATCTGCTGAGGATTCCTTTGCAGCAACCCATGTAGTTTTGGGGTACTGCTCAGGTTTCCAGTAAGAGCCATCTGCATTAATTTTCCTCACGAACCCAACACCCTCTTTCCTAGGGTTTCGGTTCAGAATCTGCTTCTTGAGGACATCACATAATGTCTGATGTCCTTTGAGACTTTTGTACATCCCTGTTTCAAGCAATGTCTTCAACCTAGCATTTTCATCAGCAATAGCAGTGGTATCCTCAGCAGAGGGGTTAGTTACCACTTCAACAGTTGAAGATATTGCAACAGCAGTAGCAGTGGAGCATTCAGCAGCAGAAATAGCATTATCACGCTCAATGCATTTAAGGCATGGTGGTTCAAATCCTTCCTGAGCAGAATTGATCTGTTCGGCTCGAAGTGACTCGTTTTCCTTTTGAAGATCTTCATGATCCGCTCTCAACTTCTCAAGATCTTGCTTCTTTTGAAGATAATCATAGGAAAGCTTTTCATGAGTAGTTGAGAGAGTCTCAAGACGATCTTCGAGTTCCTGATACTTAACATGAAGATTTTTTATGTCTTCAATTAAGGATTCAGAACGAGTCATTTCAGCACCCAACAGATCATCGCTTCTGTCTAACAGTTTTTGAATATGTTCCATGGCCTTTTGTTGTTCAGTTGCAATTTTGGCAAGTGTTTTGTAACTGGGTTTTGAATCACAATCAGAGTCATCGTCACTAGACGTTTGATAGTGAGTAGTGCGTGTGTTTACCTTGGCACCGCGTGCCATGAAGCAGTAGGTAGGAGCAGAGTCGTCCTTGTCATTTGCATCGGTGATGGTGATGGAGTCATTGTCTTCAGTGTTGAAGATGGACTTGGCGATGTAGGCTGTAGCCAGACTCGCAATGCCTGAATCAGACTCCTCCTCAGACTCCACCTCTGCCTCCTCAGAAGCGGACTCTTCCTCTGAATCCATTTCCTTGCCAACAAACGCACGAGCCTTGCCAGATGAACTCTTCTTGTGTGATGAAGACTTTGAGGAAGACTTGGACGAAGACTTTGAGTATTTCTTCGTCTTCTTATCGTCAGAGTCATATTCCTTGCTCTTCTTCTTCTTTCTGTTCTCATTGTCCCACTGTGGACACTCAGAGATGAAGTGTCCAGTTTTCTTGCACTTGTGACAAGTTTTCCTCTTGTAGTCATGCACAGAGACTTCATCATTCCTTGAGCTTGATCGTGAAGACTTTCTGAAGCCTTTCTTCTTGGTGAATTTCTGGAACTTCTTCACTAGCATTGCAAGTTCCCTTCCAATGTCTTCAGGATCATCAGAACTGCTGTCAGATTCTTCTTCAGATGAGGACACAGCTTTTGCCTTCAAGGCACGAGTTCGCCCATAGTTTGGACCGTAGATATCTCTTTTCTCAGAAAGCTGAAACTCATGCGTGTTGAGTCTCTCAAGTATGTCAGACGGATCGAGTGTCTTGAAGTCTGGACGTTCTTGAATCATCAGGGCTAGGATGTCAAATGAACTGTCAAGTGATCTTAGCAGCGTCTTGACGATTTCATGTTTGGTGATCTCAGTGGCGCCGAGGGCTTGAAGCTCATTTGTGATGTCAGTGAGCAGATCAAATGTGTGCTGGACATTCTCATTGTCATTTCGCTTGAACCGGTTGAAGAGATTGCGAAGAACACTGATTCTTTGATCTCTCTGGGTTGAGATGCCTTCATTGACCTTGGAGAGCCAATCCCAAACCAGCTTGGATGTCTTCAAGTCACTCACACGGCCGTACTGTCCCTTGGTCAGATGACCACAGATAATATTCTTGGCAGTGGAGTCCAGTTGAGTGAACTTCTTGACATCAGCCTCAGTGACACCTTCTCCAGCCTTGGGAACGCCGTTTTCGATGACATACCATAGGTCGACGTCAATGGCTTCAAGATGCATGCGCATCTTATTCTTCCAGTAGGGATATTCAGTTCCATCGAAGACGGGGCACGCAGCGGAGACTTTAATTATCCCTGCAGTCGACATAGCTAAAACTCGGGTGGTTAAACCGAATCACACAGAACAAGGGAGCACCTTGCTCTGATAACAATTTAAAGTGCGTTATATCGACTAGAGGGGGGGTGAATAGGCGATTTTTATGAAAGTCTTCAAAACGTGGAAGTTATGAAGACAAACAGAGTGAACAAGCCTATCACTATGCAGCGGAAGGTAGATTACACAACGCAAGCCATGGTCAAGTATACAATATAGTGAAAGCACAGTGACAAATAGCTTCAGTGTAATGAGGATCAGGTTGAAAGAAGTTATGAAGCCAAACAGATCATACAGTCACGTTATGAAGACAGAAGATAAAGCAAGCATGCAATAGCTTCACAATGCGTACTGGTAAGTAAAGGGGGGGGGGAAGATGAAACCAGTGACACGTTGAAGACAATGATATGTTGGACCAGTTCCAGTTGCTGTGACAACTGTATGTCTGGTTGGAGCGGCTAGGTATTTAAACCAAAGGACACGCAGTCCCGGACACCCAGTCCTGAACACGCAGCTCAGGACACCCAGTCCTCACCGTTTTCTCCTTGAGCTAAGGTCACATAGACCCCGCCCAATCAGTCTGGTAAGTCTTCAAGGTAGACTCCCAAACCTTCACAGACTTCGTTCACCGGCAATCCACAATTCCTCTTGGATGCTCAGAACGCGACGCCTAACCGTCTGGAGGATGCACAGTCCTCAAGTGTAATAAGTCTTCAGATCACTCAGACAAGAAGACTTAAGTGATGCCCAATTTCTCTGGCTCTGGGTGGTTAGGGATTTTCTCCTCACTAAGAATTTTCTCTCAAAAGCTTCGAGGTGGGTTGCTCACAAACGACAAAAGCCGTGCACTGAAATCTGAGCAGCCAACCGTTTATGGTTGTAGGGGTGGACTATTTATAGCCGCTTGGCAACCCTGACCTGATTTGTCCGAAATGACCCTGGGTCACTAAGGAACTGACACGTGTACTAACGGTCGGATTTTGAACTATCACGGCAACTTTACTTGGGCTGCAAGTAAAGCTGACTTGTCTGACTCTGGACAAGATTTTCTCTCATTGTCTTCACTCGAAGACATAGGATTTGAATTAGGCATCACTTCAGCCATCCTGACTGGTTCTCTTGGACCCCACTTAATAGTACGGTGGTTCCTATGACATAACATGAATAAATTAAAACTACGAAGGATCTAAGTCTTCGAGTTCCAAAGGCTTCATGGGGAGTCTTCATAAGTCATTGTCTTCGACATGAATGTCTTCATGAACCACCATTGTCTTCAATGTCTTCGTACATTTTTAGGGGTCATCTCTGGTAGCTAAACCGAATCAATGAGGGACTTCTACCTGTGTTATCCTGCAATTCTCACAAACACATTAGTCCCTCAACTAGGTTTGTCGTCAATACTCCAAAACCAACTAGGGGTGGCACTAGATGCACTTACACCCTCCTTGTCCAATTCGGACTAGGGGGAGAGGGGGCGCGCGGCCTGCCCTGGCAGCCCCTTCCTCTTCTCCACTTTAGGCCCATGAGGCCCATTAACCCCCCGGGGGGTTCCGGTAACCCCCCGGTGCTCCGGTTTTATCCGAAACTTCATCGGAACGCTTCCGGTGTCCTAATATAGTCATCCAATATATCAATCTTTATGTCTCGACCATTTCGAGACTCCTCGTCATGTCCGTGATCACATCCGGGACTCCGCACTAACTTCGGTACATCAAAATGTATAAACTCATAATAATCGTCATCGTAACGTTAAGCGTGTGGACCCTATGGTTCGAGAACAATGTAGACATGACCGAGACACGTCTCCGGTCAATAACCAATAGCGGGATCTGGATGCCCATATTGGCTCCTACATATTCTACGAAGATCTTTATCGGTCAGACCGCATAACAACATACGTTGTTCCCTTTGTCATCGGTATGTTACTTGCCCGAGATTCGATCGTCGGTATCCAATACCTAGTTCAATCTCGTTACCGGCAAGTCTCTTTACTCGTTCTGTAATACATCATCTCGCAACTAACTCATTAGTTGTAATGCTTGCAAGGCTTATGTGATGTGCATTACCGAGAGGGCCCAGAGATACCTCTCCGACAATCGGAGTGACAAATCCTAATCTCGAAATACGCCAACCCAACATCTACCTTTGGAGACACCTGTAGAGCACCTTTATAATCACTCATTTACGTTATGATGTTTGGTAGCACACAAAGTGTTCCTCCGACAAACGGAAGTTGCATAATCTCATAGTCATAGGAACATGTATAAGTCATGAAGAAAGCAATAACAACATACTAAACGATCGGGTGCTAAGCTAATGGAATGGGTCATGTCAATCAGATCATTCAACTAATGATGTGATCTCGTTAATCAAATAGCAACTCTTTGTTCATGGTTAGGAAACATAACCATCTTTGATTAACGAGCTAGTCAAGTAAAGGCATACTAGTGACACTCTGTTTGTCTATGTATTCACACATGTATTATGTTTCCGGTTAATACAATTCTAGCATGAATAATAAACATTTATCATGAAATAAGGAAATAAATAATAACTTTATTATTGCCTCTAGGGCATATTTCCTTCAGCGGTGCTGTCCGTTTGACGTCCGAATGCGGTGGCGAATCATGCAACTCTTTCGTTGGCGCGCCAAGGCCATGGACGCACCGTGGGAGTCGTCCGACGCAAACATGGTGCAACGTGCCCGTCGTGCGAGGTAGCGGGCGCGGGAGACGGCGGCAGCCTTCACGGCGGTGGACGTCGGCGAGGCGGGGTCGCATTCTCCGGCACACTGTATAGTGCACCAGTCCGAGCGCCGCACCCACGTCATGGTGGATGTCGACGGCTCGTCCCGAGACGGATCCATCATCGATCTGACGTCCACCGGCACCATTCGGGTTCCAGGCTTCGACTAGAAAGCGTAAGGCATGTGAGAAGACGGCGCCTTGAATCGCATGAGTCGGTTTGTGTCCCGTGCCCTACTCTACCATGCTGGCGACCGGATCAACACTCCGAGGAGCATAGCCGGCCGCTGGACATAGGCACGACGGAACCAGGCGAGCTTCGTTTAGATTAGGTTTCACGTCACATGTAATAATATGGATTTAAGACATTAAAAGGTTGGATTTGCCATCTCTTCAATTTAAACAACCTTTTTTTTATACTCTTGAATGACTGCTTTGCCCCAGCTTGGCGACCGGATACCGAACCACAGTTATTATTTTACGCTTGGCCGAACCCGAGCAGTGGCCATCCATGGGTAGACGTCGGAGGTGGCGACGTGCCTGCCCACCGAGCACTAGCAGCGCAGCAGTATTCATTTCGTGACAACAACGGAGCAGCATCTGGTCATGCATGCAGATACACACACCTTAGGCCAGGCAGCGCGCACACACGCGGTCACGTCGACGGGGACATGCCGTGTCCACCCGCCGTCCACCTAACATTTTTCACCCTTTCTGGCACCATGATGCAGCTGCATCGTGGCTAGTCTAGACTCCACACCACTCCAGCGTAAACGTTCGTCGCGTGTGGCATTCGCTCTATAGCGAGCAACTTCAAAAGAGGCAATTCATTTCGTCTGCTGCCGTCCGTTTGAGTTGGTGTTGACATAAAACACGGCCCAAAGCACGGATATAAATGGACGTGTGTTCGCTTTTCATTCGCGGACGATCCATTTCTAGTCTATTTTTGAACCGGATTTGTGTCGGCACAGACACGCGATGTACGCGCGCACGTTCGCTTTCTCCTCCCCCGGGGCCCGCTGGCCGGTGGCACATTGGCCTCCCCCACCCCCAACCAACAGCAACTCTCGTCCGTCTCCTTCGTCGCCGACGCCGTCGTCCATTTTGACCGGCAACTTTGCAGCTGCCGCCGCCTTCACATCCGCCCAACAACGCCGCGCACTCCGACGTTGCCCGCCACCGCTGTCTTGCCGCCGGGGAGCCGACTGTTTTCCACCACACAGCCGCCTGCGACCAAGAAGCCGCCTTGCCACCCCGGCCAGATCCTCACCGGCACGCTCGTCGGACACCGGTAGGGCAGCTAGTTGGTCTGTGCGTGCCACGACTCCCCTCGCCGGTCGTCTCCTTCGTCGACGCCCGCAAACTGTTTGACAGTTTGCCAAGGTACAAAATGGACTCCACCGACGAGTTCTTTTTTCACAATTTCCTTTACGACTCGGACGATTCGTCGTCCGATGACGAGGAGGGTATATTGGCTACCGTGTTGGTCCATCACCACCTCAACAGCCACCTGCCGTTGTTCCGTGGCTCCATTTCGGGCCATCTTCCGGCGCTGAATCGCAACCGAGAGAGCGGGCATTTCCTTCTTTGATACAACAAACCCGTTGTTCAAACATCAAAAATTTCACCGTCGTTTTCGTATGAGTAGGCATCTTTTCAACCGTATTAGAGAGGGGGTGGTCAGCCATGATGACTATTTCGAGTGCAAAGAGGATGCCGTCGGCAAGATTGGTTTCTCCTCTTATCAGAAATGCATTGCCGCCATTCGAATGCTTGCATACGGAGTGTCCGGTAATCTCATTGACGAGTACGTCCGTATGAGCGAGTCTACATGCCTAGAGTCCCTGTATAAGTTCTGCAAGGCTGTTATTGCTGTGTTTGACCCTGAGTGCTTGAGAGAGCCGACAGCTGAAGATACAACCTGTTTGTTGGCGATGAATGCCAGTAGGGGCTTCCCAGGGATGCTTGGCAGTATAGACTGCATGCACTGGGAGTGAAAGAACTGCCCTTCTGCTTGGGAAGGACAATATAAGGGCCATGTCAGGGCTTGCACTGTCATACTAGAGGCCGTGGCGTCTCAAGATCTCTGGATCTGGCACTCTTTATTTGGCATGGCTGGATCACACAATGATATCAACGTGCTTCAGCGCTCGCTGGTGTTTGCTAGGCTTACCGAAGGCAACAGCCCAGCGGCCACAACTACGATAAAGGATACTACCTGGGTGACGGTATCTATCCTCAGTGAACCACTATTGTCAAGACAATACCCAACCATGTCGAAGAGAAAAGAAAAAGATTTGCCCAAGAGCAAGAGAGTGGTAGGAAAGATGTCGAGCGTGCCTTTGGTGTTTTGCAATCTCGATGGGGCATCGTTCGGTATCCCGCTAATACCTGAAGGACGCAGAAACTGTCTAAGGTGATGATAGCTTGTGTGATCATGCATAATATGATCGTAGAAGACGAGCGCCCGGGACGTCTGTACAATCAAGGGTTTCAGTTTTAGGGTGAGGCACATCTGCCTAAGCATGAAGGAGTGGCAACGTTTGAACAGTTCATCCAATTTCATCATGACATGCGTGATTGTGAAACTCACGTGCAACTGCAAAATGATTTGGTTGAGCATATATAGGCTCATATTGGGAGCCAATAGATGTATCTTCTTTTATTCTTTTGCAAAACTATGTGAAACATTTTTATTTGTATTCGATTTGTAAACTATACTATTTTATTCGGTTTAAACTATGTTATTTGACAATATGTTTGAATGCAATTCATCAATGTAAAATAGAGCGGTCAGCCGGCCAAACCGGCACATATGGGTCGGCGTGTTGGGCGTGCTGTCGATCCATATCTAAAACAGGACGGACGGCCGATCCAAAGATACAAAAAGCGGACGAAATCGCTATCCGTTTGGGTCGCCTCATTGGAGTTGCTCTTAAGTTAGATCTGGCTACGATTTTCCCCCCTATGATCTGACCATTTTCTAACATTGGAGACAACGACAGTAAGGTATAACAACATACCGTTGAGACTCTTGACAGTAAAGGTGCACGTTTTACCGTAAAAATCTCCGAAATATCAAATACAATGCCTGTGCTCACTATCACTAGGCATCTTGATGATAGGGTTGCACATGCTATTGTCAGCTTGTTTGATAGCAGAGCTACATTGCACCGACGTAGATAAGTTACCTACCGTCAGATGCCTTAGCAGTAGATTGGTATACCCTACCGCCATCGATCCCCGGCGGTACGAAAATGATCAGATCTTAATTTTTTTCCGAAACGGAGTCAGATCTGACTCAACTTTCGCAAACGGATCAACACCGAACTTGGCCCCCGCGAGGGTGAGCGATTTTGATTTGGTTGGGTTGGGCTGCCGTCCTGCCTGTAGCCGTGGGCCTTGCGTGCAGGCGGGGAGGAAGCGGCGGCACGGCCGGGGTCGGGGTGGGGGGTGGGTCGGTCTTCTCTTCCCCGACGTGGTCTCCTCCCACCCATACGCGCCGCTCCCACTCCCGGGTCTCGCCGCCCACAGAACCAAATTCCCTCCACCACCACCTCCTCCCTCCCTCCCCCGCGCTCCTCCCTCCCCCATCACACATCCCACCACCACCACGCTCCCTCAATCCGTACGCAATTATTCATCCCCCCCTCGCACGCTCCCGGCCGCGGCGCCACCACCACCACCACCACACCCCCCATGGGCGACTCCTCGGTGGCCCCCGCCGGCGCGCTCGTGCCGTCGGTGCCCAAGCCGGAGCACGCGCCGTCCGCGGGCGACGCGGCGGCCCAGCTCCAGGCCCTGGCGGCGGCGGCGGACGACGAGTGCGCGGGCGCCTCGCCGTCGTCGTCGCCGGGGGAGGGGGACGGGGCAGGGGCGGCGGAGGGGGCGGATGCGGCGGGGGACAGGGACCTGCTCTGCCCGATCTGCATGGCGCTCATCAAGGACGCCTTCCTCACCGCCTGCGGCCACAGCTTCTGCTACATGTGCATCGTCACGCACCTCAACCACAAGAGCGACTGCCCCTGCTGCGCCAACTACCTCACCAAGGCCCAGCTCTACCCCAACTTCCTCCTCGACAAGGTCAGCTCCTTGCTTCACTCTGCGCTACTGTGCTATCAATTCGACCGATTTGGGCTGCGTCCTTGGGCACCCAAGCGTGGCAGAACCTTTGTGTGTGCAATTTAGAAATGTTAGGGTTCTGATGTCCTTGCATTTGGATGTGATTTGGGCTGTGAGGCCAGTTGGGTTTAATTTTTTCAATATAATGCATATAATGCCCTGTTTTAGTTTTGTGTAAATCACAAGGTTTTAGCTATGTCTGGAGCAATCAACAAACAGTATCAAACGCATCATCAAACAGTAAAGTGCGTGTGACTGAGATCCAGTGACTTGCCCAAGTGTGACACTTACTGTTTGGTGATTGCTCCATACAATGCCCTCTTAGTTTTGTGCAAGTCACTGGATCTCAAGTGTGATGCATTTTTTAAAACTAAACTTGCTGGTACTTCTGCAGATATTGGTAAGAGCCCTGGTCAGATAGCACTGTTTATTTGACTTGTGTGATGCATTGCGGTTTATTCTAGATGTCAGGTTTGATCACTAGTAAATGTGTGTGTGTGTGCATTACTTGTGTTTGCTCTGCTTGTCAACAATGCTTGTCATGTACGCTTGCTATGGCTTTGATGGTTTTTTAGTTTTGTTACAGTTGAATAGTATGTCTCTTTTTTCTGTGGGAAATTGATATGTCTCTGTGTATGGTTCCCTAGGTACATTCAAGCTATATCAATCATGTTATGCCCGTTCATGCTTATTGAAAGTGCCATTACATAGAAAATCACTAACTTCTGGGTTTTTTAACTTATGGCTACGTAGGTCGTGAAGAAAATGTCGGCCCGGCAAGTTGCAAAAACAGCGTCTCCCATTGATCAATTCCGACATGTTGTGCAACAGGTCAGTCACTCCACATGTGTTGCTTTCCTGTGAATGTTTGGCCACTCCGGGCGTATAGTTGCAAATTTCAGCTTCTTTAATGTTCATTGCAGTATGCAGATAATGACTATATGCATTGTTCTGAGCAAATATAGTTACTAGAATGTTCACCTTGTATGCGCCTTTAGCTGTATCTTCGGGTTGCAACTACTTTTGTGGTGAACAGCCTATCTTCCTGTGTCCACCATCAAATGCTTGAATCTAAGTAGCTGCAATGCAATCCCTATCTAAGTATCTGAACAAACTTTCCTCCTTGCATGTTTTGCCACTGCCGAATCTATGTAACCACCAATCCATGTCTAAGTATACACCAAGGATGAAATGCAGCCGGCGGTTAGGCTCCTTTTGATTAAAAATAATAATTATATTTCAAGGAAAGTTAGCAAACGAATTGTACCTGCCATACAGTCATCTGTTTCCCTTGGGGGGCACCTATCTATCTTTCTCCTCACTGGTGCAAGAAAATCTTCAGATGATAAACCAAGCATCACGAAAGATGAATTTGTACTAACATGATCGCAATGGCATATGTAATAAAAAAATAGCAACAAATTTGCAAATTAGTTAGTTATCTATATGCCTTGCTGGTTCTCTGTTATCACATACTAAGAACTCGATCAAGTTAGTTAGTTTTAAACTTTTGCCATAGGAGCGTCATATATTCATGCTTTTATTTTCTGGCTTCTGCATTGTGCAACACTCCATTTTCCCTTATCAACATAACTTCCATAACTCTTAAACCCCTTATCATGCTCTTATTTATACACACACACTAAAAGAAGTTACCGAGGAATCATGACATATCACTAGTATGTTGAGTTGAGTTCATCTTATTTACAGGGAAATGACATGTCAGTTAAAGAGCTAGACAGCCTTATGACTTTGATTGCTGAGAAGAAGAGGCAAATGGAACAACAAGAGTCAGAGACAAATATGCAAATATTGCTAGTTTTCTTGCACTGCCTTAGAAAGCAAAAGCTTGAAGAGTTGAATGAGGTTTGTTCTGACTACTAATAATATAGATATAAGCGTTTATTTTCTGGTTCTTCATACATGTTAATTGAATCTTATATCACAGATTTTTGTTTCATCTTGCTATTTATTGCTATTTATTGAAAAATGGCTACTTACTTTTTGTTGTAGTTTTTTTACATGAAGTATATTCTTGTTCATAATGTTGGTTCCTTTTAAACAGATTCAAACTGACCTGCAGTACATCAAAGATGATATAAGCAGTGTGGAGAGACATAGGTTAGATTTGTATCGAACAAAAGAAAGGTACTCCATGAGGCTTCGCATGCTTTTGGATGAACCTGCTGCATCAAAGATGTGGCCTTCGCCTATGGAGAAACCTAGCAGTCCCTTTGTTCCCAACTCTCGGGCACCACCTAGCACATCATCTCCAGGGGGGTTAAATAATAGGAGGTTTGATTTGAGAGCTCCGGCAAGCCATCAAGGACATCAAAGAAGAGATGCCCTTGCCAGCTCAGACCCTCCCAATCCCCCTATACAGTCGAGTAATGTTATTGCTCGGAAGAGGCGAGTTCAAGCGCAGGTTTGTCTCTTTCTTTAAGAAAATGTGTACTCTTCTATGTCCAAACATCATTGTTGTTTGTTGCACACACCAAGCAGGTTACCATATGCAAAATAGTAGTCGAGAACATAGACTAGTAGTAGGCACACACTCTTTTTGTGATGTGTTACATGAAATGATCGTGCTAATCCCATGCTATTTGTTATTATCTAATGCAATGACTTAAATTGCAGTTTAATGAACTTCAAGAATACTACCTGCAAAGACGGCGTACTGGAGCGCAATCTCACAGACAAGAGGATGTTGTTACGATGAATAGAGAAGGTTATCATGAAGGTCTTGAAGATTTTCAGTCTGTGCTTACAACATTCACTCGATATAGGTCTGCTGATTATTTGTTCTTAGTAACATAATATGCTCAGAGTAATTTTTATGGTGTTCATCGAGCTTATCATGCTTTTGTCCTGTTTCATGCATGTTTCAGTCGCTTACGTGTAATTGCGGAACTTAGACATGGAGATCTGTTCCACTCAGCAAATATTGTATCCAGGTGAGTGTTTAAGAAAAATTCAGCATCAGTAATTTTATCAGAGTAATTTTCTGTGCATAGTTTTATCTGAGGCAGGTAGTGCTGTAGCAGAGCTCCAAAGGCGTCATAGGGGTAGAGTGAGGGATTTATAGGCTCCTATTCATCAACTTTAAGGGTGTTCAGTTAGCAAAAACAAAAAAAATCATCTACGGAAGTTTATTGCTGATCATTACAGTGTACAACAAGGGACAAATCTACCAAAAAATTGATTGCTGGCATCATTTGAGTATTTTTCTGGCTTAAGGATCCACAAGTCACTGCATTTGTTATCATTGTAGTCCTTAATGTTATGCATTCGCCTGCTTTACATGAAAAATGAAGACAATATTGATATTCTTTAAACGCAGTATTGAATTTGATCGTGATGACGAGCTATTCGCTACTGCTGGAGTCTCGAAGCGTATTAAAGTCTTTGAATTTTCTACAGTAAGTAAACTTTTGCAGGGTACTTGTGCTCACAATAAGCATGTAACCAAAATTTGGAGTTAGTCTAATCTGATTTATCCTGTTCTTAGGTTGTTAATGAGCCATCCGATGTCCACTGTCCAGTTGTTGAAATGGCTACCAGATCTAAACTCAGCTGCCTTAGCTGGAACAAGTACTCAAAAAATGTTATAGCAAGTAGTGATTATGAAGGCATAGTTACTGTTTGGGATGTTCAAACCCGCCAGGTAACCTTCCTCCGCTCCACAGTTTATTTTGCAAAATTCTGTGTAGTTCTCAGTAATTAATGCTATCTGCGTACTGCTTTTGACAGAGTGTGATGGAGTATGAAGAGCATGAGAAAAGAGCATGGAGTGTTGATTTTTCACGTACAGAGCCCAAGATGCTAGTATCTGGTAGTGATGATTGCAAGGTATTTCAGAGCCAAGTTGTATCAGTTATTATTTTATTCCCATAAGGAAGGAAGATTGATTGTACCCTCCCTTGGTGGGTAATAATGGGTTATTTTGTCATCAGGTGGAAACCTCTGAATGTTGCATATCTGCACCGCAGTTCTATAGTGCTTATGTAATAACTGATCGGAACCTACTACTGTGTATGCCAGGTCAAAGTGTGGTGCACAAATCAGGAAGCAAGTGCCATTAACATTGATATGAAGGCAAATATTTGCTCTGTTAAATATAATCCTGGATCGAGCTATTATGTCGCGGTATGTTGCATCCATTTCCTTGATCTGTATTATGATAAATAGAAGATTTGTTTACTCACGGGATCCTACAATATTTCAGGTTGGTTCTGCTGATCACCATATCCATTATTTTGATTTACGAAATCCAAGTGCACCTCTCCATGTTTTTGGTGGGCACAAGAAAGCTGTTTCTTATGTGAAATTCTTATCGAATAACGAGCTTGCATCTGCGTCGACCGATAGCACGTTACGGTTATGGGATGTCAAGGACAATTGCCCGGTATGTCTCTGAGATCATCCGAGCCTTGCTTTTATTATATTCTTGGCTTTTGCGCTTGTATAATAACATAGAGATAGGTCCGTGTTTGGATGTACTCTAAGATCTTTATCTTAGAAGTAATTAAAGTGGAGATATATAGTATTTTAAATTTCTCCATACCTCATTGGTCAAATCCAGAATTATATGTCTGTATTATTTCTTGCTCTGGAAAAATGATAAGAGAATATCAGTGACATGCATAGAAATGTCAACTTTGCAAATTTGAATGTTCATGTGACATCAGGGCATTTTTCTGTAGATTTACAATTAGCTTACTGTGTTCATTACTCATTGACCCATTTTAAAGTGAACTCATATGTGAGTGATTGATCATAGTATGTGTTTTCACTATTATCTCTTATTTAGCTTTGTCCAATGACCTTGTTGAGCTACTATGTCATGCTAGGCTTGGAATTTTTTCGTTTGTTACAGTACTACAAAATAGTATGTTGTAGTTGACCTTAATGTTAAACTGGTAACGTCTTGCAGCTAAGGACGTTCAGAGGGCACAAAAATGAGAAGAACTTCGTAGGACTATCTGTAAATAACGAATATATTGCTTGCGGGAGTGAAACAAATGAGGTTTTTGTTTACCACAAGGTAATTGCGAGCTTCTGACATGCTTTTCCCCCTGTCACGTGCTTCATATGCTGCGCTGTTGCTTAAGTGAGCAGCTAGATCAATCTTTCTCTCGGTCTAACTTGGAAGCCAACTCCACACCAATTGCAGGCTATCTCCAAACCTGCTTCCAGCCATAGGTTTCTGTCCACGGACCTGGACGACGCCGAAGATGATCCCGGGTCTTATTTCATTAGCGCTGTCTGCTGGAAGAGCGATAGCCCTACTATGCTAACTGCTAACAGCCAGGGGACCATTAAGGTTCTCGTGCTCGCTCCTTGATGTGATCAGGGGAGATCTGTAGCTAGCTTGTATATCCTATGTATCCCGTCGTCTCATTGTTGTGCCATTATATGTCCCAAAGAGGGAGTGGAGGCATATTGATCTCCAGCCTAGGGCGCGAAATTTTTGTGGAGGTAATCGTCTGACGTAGGGTTCCAAGGGCTCGGAATGTGCATAGTGGTGGTGACCCTGTTGTATAGGTGCAAAGCAGTCGGCTTGTCTATTATAGTACTACATCTGTAACGTGAGAAAATAAATCTTGAATAAAGAGTCCGGCTTGGTTTCTGAGTAACTGACTGTTAGTACTGGGGTTTGGGAATATGCCTTCTGAGCTGAATTGCGCCCCGAAACAGAATATGAAAACTTTGCCACTTTATGGATCAAAATCATTGGTGTAGCTTCGAGGTTTCGACTGCTGTGTCTGTTTTTCTTCTTCTTCCATGCGCCTCTCAAACTTGGGAGACAGGGTTCCATGACGGAACAGAGTTTCTTGCTAAACGAAAACAACACATTTTGAAAGCCTATAAAGATCAGAAGAGAAAGGCAGCGACAGTTGGACGGAGTGCCCAAAAACTTAAAGGGTCTTGCGCCATAGATCGTAAGTTTTTCTTGCAAAATTAAAATAAATAAATAAATAGATGATGATCATGAAGTAGTGTTTCTACAAATGCGCTCAACAGCTTTGCGGCGCCATTACATTCTTGCATTGCATTCTACTAGCCGTTTCTATCTGCCGTAGCATTCCATTCCTCCTATGTTGCGTTGCGCTTGCACTTGCACACTTGCACGGAGGATCGTATCTGCTCCAGCTTAGACGTGGCAAGCAGCAGGACTCCAGTGGTAAGGAAGGGTTGTTTTAATTTGGCCCAAGGAATGGAATGCATATAACCGATCAATCTCAAACTATAACTGAGATGTATATCCATCTGAAACTACATCTCTTCGTAAACAACATGCATGGCATGTATAACTGATGTCTCATACATCCAATACTGACCAGGATCCAGGCCAATTATACAGCCTAAATAGAGTAACTAGTATAGTCGATCGGTCCAATATAATTAACACCACAGACCACACTGCAGCTAGCAGATCGATTCACACATATGGCACTTGATCATAATGCATACTACTAAATCGATTCACGCATATAGTACTTATCATCACTTAGAACTGATCGCAGTACTTCATGAGCATGATCCTCACTTGTCAGTTGTCACCTCCACGGAGAAAGTGCACGAAGTTGGCGACGTCGCTCGCTGCGAAGCAGAAGGTGAACCCGATGCAGATCCTGCCGACTAGATATTCCGGGTCGGCGGCGAGGGGGAGGAGGAAGGCGCGGGCGCACATGCAGTGGCGGACCATGGTGACCTGACCTCGAGCTGGAGGCAGGCGAGGGCGAGGCGGCGGCATGGGAGCCGCAGCGCCAGCGCCGCCACGGCCGCCTCGAGCGCCGCGCAGCAGAGCATGGCGAGCCAGAGGGTCCTCCACTCGGCGGCCGCCGCGGCCGTCACACTGACGCAGCGCAGGAGGAAGGAAGCCTGCACTCAGACGGCCGGGATGCCAGTTTGGCGTGTGATCTGATGATCGGCCGGAAAGTCTAGCATGCATCTAGCCTAACAGCAGAGTAGACGGGTTACTAGGTTGGTACCTGGCTGCAGAGGTGGTAGCGGTCGAGTGCGTACTGGGCCGCTGTGGCCAAGGCGTAGGCGACGACGGTGACGCAGGCGGTGACGAGCGCCGTTACGCTGGTGCGCCCGACGGCAGTCCTCTTGGCGTCCATGGCGGGCGGAGCTGCGACGAGATCAACAACAAGGCAGGTTACTTGATTCGCCTGTTTAACTCCCCGTCGGAAAAAGGAACGATCGACACTAGCTTAATTTCAACCGGAAGGAGGAAGAAGAAGAAGAAGAAATATTCCAGCGAGATGATAAAGCACACGCTACAGCTAGCTAGTTCCGGCGTTTTCAATTCAATCGAGACGGAGTAAATCCAATACGAGGAGGAAGGAAGAGACAGATCAGCTAGCTGAATGCCGGCCGGGGAGACGACGGAGAGGGAAGGGGTTCACCGTCGCGCGTCCTGCTCCTTGCTCGTCGATCCGAGGAGGAAGGGAGACCTTGCTGTGCTTCTTCTACGGGGCTCGAGAGGCGAGGTGGAGGGCAATGGCTCACGGTGGGTGGGGCTGTTTAAGTAGAGCGAACCCGTGAGGCCGTGATGCAAAGGCGATCGATGATTTGCGGGGTAACGACGTACGTGTCGAGCCAGGACAGTGGACAGCCGGTGATGAGACGATCTCAGCCGCTGGCCATGGCCATGGGAAGCTGCGTGCGTGCGTCTACCCTTCAACTTCCTCACAGGCACACACACGCGCATGCATGCACAAAAATAGAATGTGGGGCTCCAAAGCTCTACTACATGGTTATGTCTTCCACAAACTAAAATAAAGCACACACTCCAAACTCCAAAGGCTTCCCCCAACACCCATACGGCTATGATGACCGGTGCTCTGTCCAGCATTTTGGTCAGGCAGGTAGCCAGCACAATATCTTGACTTTGCATCAATTCGGTTCATTTATTTATTGGATGTGGCTAGATGTCCGTCGACATAGATTCAAGGAAGTCTCAGTCAAATGACAAACATGTAAATGAGAAAGAAAATCTATTTTTTTTACACGAATCTTAATGTAAAATTTTATGAATATAGCATACTGAGACTTAGTGAGACGGGTTTTTTTTTACCTTAGCGTTTTACCTTAGCGGCCTCGCTTTGAGTTACTCCTTTGTAAACAAATATAAGACATTGTAGACCACTACTTTAGTAATTAAATCTGAATATTTTACATTTGCTCACGGAGGGAGTAGATAATTATGTATTACGTTGTTAATCATGGATTAGGTTCTGACTAGAGAACCATTCATCGACTTATTACTTGATCGCCTGTCAGTGGCCTGTAATCTACTTGCCTGGTTGTTAGAAAGTTATTTTGGCAACTGATCCATCGGCACCGTCTCGCCCATTTTAGAGCATCTCCACTCGCCCCCCTCCCCTCCCCTCAACAAGCTCCCAAGACCCCTTTTTTTTTATCGTCGGTGCTAAAAAAGGATCCAGTCGCGTCCTCAGAAGCCCACTTTTCGCCGGTTAGAGCTGAATTTGACGCCTGCGGACCCAGGCCGAACCCGGTGCGCTGGGGCGCCTGGGAGTGCCGGGGAAACATTTTTGGCGTGAAAGCCTGGTGGACCCGCCGAGTCAGCGACCAGGCGCGTTCGTCGTCCTCATCACCTCAGTTTCCCGCGGAGAATCAATGCCAAGACTGCCGCTGGTCATCCTTCCATTGATTCCTCATGGGCGGCGCAGTGAAGGCGTGCCGCGCTTCCCGCCCCCTCCCGCCACACGTACACACGCATGCCGCCCGCTCGCCGCCCACCCGCCGCTACAAAAGACGCCTCTCTCTCGCCGGTGGCTGCACACACTCCTCTCCCCCCTTGCCGAAGACGACCCTCTCGCCCTCTCGCCGCCGACGCCCCCTCCCTCCCAGCTGACGCTCCTCCTTCGACGACCATGGCCGGGCGCTACCCCGGCGACGGAGCGGCGGCCAATGGCTTCGGCAGCCGCTACCTGCACGAGGACGAGGCCCGCCTCCTCTACGAGGCGGACTACTCGGCCCCGCCGGACATGCGGGTGCCGGGCTCCTGGAGGCTCAGCACCGGCGGCGGCCCGGTGCCACTGGCGCTCATCGGTGCGCGGAGATCGTGCCGGTCGTCGCTGCCGGAGCAGGCGTGGAACCAGCCGAGGTACGCCCCCAACAGCAACACGCTTTGGACGACGTATGTCGACCGCCGCCACGAGGAGCAGCTCGCCTACACCAACGACGTCGAGCCCCGCGGCCGCCTCAACTCCGAGGCGCCAATGGTGATGCGTCCCCGGCCGCACCCTTGAAACCGTCCTCGAGCACATCGAGGCCAGCAACACAGCGTGCTAGAAGTACCCGGCGCCCCCTCCTTCTCTCGCTGCCGCGGCAGCTCCTGGACGCCGCAGCGAATGGCGACAGCGTCCTCCTCCTCGTCGGGCTCCCTTTCCCCCGGATCACCTGTGCACCGCCCGTCAAGCCGGAGCCACAAGGGACGCCGCTCGGGGGGCACCCGCGGCGGCGCCCTCGTCATCAACGAGGTGGCTGTGGCCTCTCTCCTCACTCTTCCCGCCTTGTGAAGGAAATATGCCCTAGAGGCAATAATAAAGTTATTATTTATTTCCTTATATCATGATAAATGTTTATTATTTATGCTAGAATTGTATTAACCGGAAACATAATACATGTGTGAATACATAGACAAACTTAGTGTCACTAGTATGCCTCTACTTGACTAGCTCATTAATTAAAGATGGTTATGTTTCCTAACCATGAACAAGGTGTTGTTATTTGATTAACGAGGTCACATCATTAGTTGAATGATCTGATTGACATGACCCATTTCATTAACTTAGCACCCGATCGTTTAGTATGTTGCTATTGCTTTCTTCATAACTTATACATGTTCCTATGACTATGAGATTATCCAACTCCCGTTTACTGGAGGAACACTTTGTGTGCTACCAAACGTCACAACGTAATTGGGTAATTATAAAGGAGCTCTACAGGTGTCTCCAAAGGTAGATGTTGGGTTGGCGTATTTCGAGATTAGGATTTGTCACTCCGATTGTCGGAGAGGTATCTCTGGGCCCTCTCGGTAATGCACATCACATAAGCCTTGCAAGCATTGCAACTAATGAGTTAGTTGCGGAATGATGTATTACAGAACGAGTAAAGAGACTTGCCGGTAACGAGATTGAACTAGGTATTGGATACCGACGATCGAATCTCGGGCAAGTAACATACCGATGACAAAGGGAACAACGTATGTTGTTATGCGGTTTGACCGATAAAGATCTTCGTAGAATATGTAGGAGCCAATATGGGCATCCAGGTCCCGCTATTGGTTATTGACCGGAGATTTGTCTCAGTCATGTCTACATTGTTCTCGAACCGTAGGGTCCGCACGCTTAACGTTACGATGACAGTTATTATGAGTTTATGCATTTTGATGTACCGAAGTTAGTTCGGAGTCCCGGATGTGATCACGGACATGACGAGGAGTCTCGAAATGGTCGAGACATAAAGATTGATATATTGGACGGCTACATTCGGACACCAGAAGTGTTCCGAATGATTTCGGAGAAAACCGGAGTGCTGGAGGGGTTACCGGACCCCCCCGGGGAAGTAATGGGCCTTATTGGGCCTTAGGGGAGAGAGAGGGCTGCGGCCTAGGAGGTGGCGCCCCCCCAAGGGGAGTCTGAATTGGACTAGGGAGGGGGGGCCTCTTTCCCTCTCCCTCTCCCTCTCTTTCCTTCCCCCTTAGGTTTCCTAATTGGATTAGAAAAGGAGAGTCCTACTCCCACTAGGAGGAGGACTCCCCCTCCCAATGGCGCGCCACATAGGGCCGGCCGGCCTCCCCCTTGCTCCTTTATATACGGGGGCAGGGGGGCACCCTATGACACACAAGTTGATCCACGTGATCGTTCCTTAGCCGTGTGCGGTGCCCCCTGCCACCATATTCCTCCTCGATCATATCGTTGTAGTGCTTAGGCGAAGCCCTGCGTCGGTAGAACATCATCGTCGTCACCACGCCGTCGTGCTGACAAGAACTCATCCCCGAAGCTTTGCTGGATCGGAGCCCGGGGAGCGTCATCGAGCTGTACGTGTGTTAAGAACTCGGAGGTGCCGGAGTAACGGTGCTTGGATCGGTCGGACCGGGAAGACGTACGACTACTTCCTCTATGTTGTGTCAACGCTTCCGCAGTCCGTCTGCGTGGGTACGTAGACAACACTCTCCCCTCTCGTTGCTGTGCATCACCATGATCTTGCGTGTGCGTAGGAAACTTTTGAAATTACTACGTTACCCAACAGTGGCATCCGAGCCTAGGTTTTATGGTTTGATGTTATATGCACGAGTAGAACACAAGTGAGTTGTGGGCGATATAAGTCATACTGCCTACCAGCATGTCATACTTTGGTTCGGCGATATTGTTGGATGAAGCGGCCCGGACCGACATTACGCGTACGCTTACGCGAGACCGGTTCTCCCGACGTGCTTTGCACAAAGGTGGCTTGCGGGTGACTGTTTCTCCAACTTTAGTTGAACCAAGTGTGGCTACGCCCGGTCCTTGCGAAGGTTAAAACGGAGTCTATTTGACAAACTATCGTTGTGGTTTTGATGCGTAGGTGAGATTGGTTCTTACTTAAGCCTGTAGCAGCAACGTAAAACTTGCAACAACAAAGTAGAGGACGTCTATCTTATTTTTGCAGGGCATGTTGTGATGTGATATGGCCAAGACATGATGCTAAATTTTATTATATGAGATGATCATGTTTTGTAACCGAGTTATCGGCAACTGGCAGGAGCCATATGGTTGTCGCTTTATTGTATGCAATGCAATTGCGATGTAATGCTTTACTTTATCACTAAGCGATAGCGATAGTCGTGGAAGCATAAGATTGGCGAGACGACAACGATGCTACGATGGAGATCAAGGTGTCGCGCCGGTGACGATGGTGATCTTGACGGTGCTTCGGAGATGGAGATCACAAGCACAAGATGATGATGGCCATATCATATCACTTATATTGATTGCATGTGATGTTTATCTTTTTATGCATCTTATCTTGGTTTGATTGACGGTAGCATTATAATATGATCTCTCACTAAATTATCAAGAAGTGTTCTCCCTGAGTATGCACCGTTGCCAAAGTTCGTCGTGCCCAGACACCACGTGATGATCGGGTGTAATAAGCTCTACGTCCATCTACAATGGGTGCAAGCCAGTTTTTGCACACACAGAATACTCAGGTTAAACTTGACGAGCCTGACATATGCAGATATGGCCTCGGAACACGGAGACCGAAAGGTCGAGCATGAATCATATAGTAGATATGATCAACATAGCGATGTTCACCATTGAAAACTACTCCATCTCACGTGATGATCGGTTATGGTTTAGTTGATTTGGATCACGTGATCACTTAGAGGATTAGAGGGATGTCTATCTAAGTGGGAGTTCTTAAGTAATTTGATTAATTGAACTTAAACTTATCATGAACTTAGTACCTGATAGTATCTTGCTTGTTTATGTTTGATTGTAGATAGATGGCTCGTGCTGTTGTTCCGTTGAATTTTAATGCGTTCCTTGAGAAAGCGAAGTTGAAAGATGATGGTAGCAATTACACGGACTGGGTCCGTAACTTGAGGATTATCCTCATTACTGCTCAGAAGAATTACGTCCTGGAAGCACCGCTGGGTGCCAGGCCTGCTGCTGGAGCAACACCAGATGTTATGAACGTCTGGCAGAGCAAAGCTGATGACTACTCGATAGTTCAGTGTGCCATGCTTTACGACTTAGAATCGGGACTTCAACGACATTTTGAACGTCATGGAGCATATGAGATGTTCCAGGAGTTGAAGTTAATATTTCAAGCAAATGCCCGGATTGAGAGATATGAAGTCTCCAATAAGTTCTATAGCTGCAAGATGGAGGAGAACAGTTCTGTCAGTGAGCATATACTCAAAATGTCTGGGTATAATAACCACTTGATTCAGATGGGAGTTAATCTTCCAGATGATTGCGTCATTGACAAAATTCTCCAATCACTGCCACCAAGCTACAAGAGCTTCGTGATGAACTATAATATGCAAGGGATGAACAAGACTATTCCCGAGCTCTTCGCAATGCTGAAAGCTACGGAGGTAGAAATCAAAAAGGAGCATCAAGTGTTGATGGTCAACAAGACCACTAGTTTCAAGAAAAAGGGCAAAGGGAAGAAGAACGGGAACTTCAAGAAGAACGGCAAGCAAGTTGCTGCTTAAGAGAAGAAACCCAAGTCTGGACCTAAGCCTGAAACTTCGTGCTTCTACTGCAAGCAGACTGGTCACTGGAAGCGGAACTGCCCCAAGTATTTGGCGGATAAGAAGGATGGCAAGGTGAACAAAGGTATATGTGATATACATGTTATTGATGTGTACCTTACTAGAGCTCGCTGTAGCACCTGGGTATTTGATACTGGTTCTGTTGCTAATATTTGCAACTCGAAACAGGGACTACGGATTAAGCGAACACTGGCAAAGGACGAGGTGACGATGTGCGTGGGAAACGGTTCCAAAGTCGATGTGATCGCGGTCGGCACGCTACCTCTACATCTACCTTCGGGATTAATATTAGACCTAAATAATTGTTATTTGGTGCCAGCGTTGAGCATGAACATTATATCTGGATCTTGTTTGATGCGAGACGGTTATTCATTTAAATCAGAGAATAATGGTTGTTCTATTTATATGAGTAATATCTTTTATGGTCATGCACCTTTGAGAAGTGGTCTATTTTTGATGAATCTCGATAGTAGTAACACACATATTCATAATGTTGAAGCCAAAAGATGCAGAGTTGATAATGACAGTGCAACTTATTTGTGGCACTGCCGTTTAGGTCATATCGGTATAAAGCGCATGAAGAAACTCCATACTGATGGACTTTTGGAACCACTTGATTATGAATCACTTGGTACTTGCGAACCGTGCCTCATGGGCAAGATGACTAAAACACCGTTCTCCGGTACTATGGAGAGAGCAACAGATTTGTTGGAAATCATACATACCGATGTATGTGGTCCGGTGAATATTGAGGCTCGTGGCGGATATCGTTATTTTCTCACCTTCACAGATGACTTAAGCAGATATGGGTATATCTACTTAATGAAACATAAGTCTGAAACATTTGAAAAGTTCAAAGAATTTCAGACTGAAGTTGAAAATCATTGTAATAAGAAAATAAAGTTTCTACGATCTGATCGTGGAGGAGAATATTTGAGTTACGAGTTTGGTATACATTTGAAAAATTGTGGAATAGTTTCGCAACTCACGCCACCCGGAACACCACAGCGTAATGGTGTGTCCGAACGTCGTAATCGTACTTTACTAAATATGGTGCGATCTATGATGTCTCTTACTGATTTACCGCTATCGTTTTGGGGTTATGCTTTAGAGACGGCCGCATTCACGTTAAATAGGGCACCATCAAAATCCGTTGAGACGACGCCTTATGAACTATGGTTTGGCAAGAAACCAAGGTTGTCGTTTCTTAAAGTTTGGGGCTGCGATGCTTATGTGAAAAAGCTTCAACCTGATAAGCTCGAACCCAAATCGGAGAAATGTGTCTTCATAGGATACCCAAAGGAGACTGTTGGGTACACCTTCTATCACAGATCCGAAGGCAAGACATTCGTTGCTAAGAATGGATCCTTTCTAGAGAAGGAGTTTCTCTCGAAAGAAGTAAGTGGGAGGAAAGTAGAACTTGACGAGGTAACTATACCTGCTCCCTTATTGGAAAGTAGTACATCACAGAAACTGTTTCTGCGACACCTATACCAATTAGTGAGGAAGCTAATGATGATGATCATGAAACTTCAGGACAAGATACTACTGAACCTCGTAAATCAACCAGAGCGAGATCCGCACCAGAGTGGTACGGTAATCCTGTCCTGGAAATCATGCTGCTAGATCATGATGAACCTACGAACTATGAAGAAGCGATGGTGAGCCCAGATTCCGCAAAATGGCTTGAAGCCATGAAATCTGAGATGGGATCCATGTATGAGAACAAAGTATGGACTTTGGTTGACTTGCCCAATGATCGGCAAGCAATTGAGAATAAATGGATCTTCAAGAAGAAGACAGACGCTGATGATAATGCTACTGTCTACAAAGCTCGAGTTGTCGCAAAAGGTTTTCGACAAGTTCAAGGGGTTGACTACGATGACACCTTCTCACCCGTAGTGATGCTTAAGTCTGTCCGAATCATGTTAGCAATTGCCGCATTTTATGATTATGAAATTTGGCAGATGGATGCCAAAACTGCATTCCTGAATGGATTTCTGGAAGAAGAGTTGTATATGAAGCAACCGGAAGGTTTTGTCGATCCAAAGGGAGCTAACAAAGTGTGCAAGCTCCAGCGATCCATTTATGGGCTGGTGCAAGCCTCTCGGAGTTCGAATAAACGCTTTGATAGTGTGATCAAAGCATTTAGTTTTATACAGACTTTCGGAGAAGCCTGTATTTACAAGAAAGTGAGTGGGAGCTCTGTAGCATTTCTGATATTATATGTGGATGGCATATTGCTGATTGCAAATGATATAGAATTTCTGGATAGCATAAAGGGATACGTGAATAAGAGTTTTTCAATGACAGACCTCGGTGAAGCTGCTTACATATTAGGCATAAAGATCTATAGAGATAGATCAAGACGCTTAATTGGACTTTCACAAAGCACATACCTTGACAAGATTTTGAAGAAGTTCAAAATGGATCAAGCAAAGAAAGGGTTCTTGCCTGTGTTACAAGGTGTGAAGTTGAGTCAGACTCAATGCCCGACCACTGCAGAAGATAGAGAGAAAATGAAAGATGTTCCCTATGCTTCAGCCATAGGCTCTATCTGAAGGAAATATGCCCTAGAGGCAATAATAAAGTTATTATTTATTTCCTTATATCATGATAAATGTTTATTATTCATGCTAGAATTGTATTAACCGGAAACATAATACATGTGTGAATACATAGACAAACAGAGTGTCACTAGTATGCCTCTACTTGACTGGCTCGTTAATCAAAGATGGTTATGTTTCCTAACCATGAACAAAGAGTTGTTATTTGATTAACGAGGTCACATCATTAGTTGAATGATCTGATTGACATGACCCATTCCATTAGCTTAGCACCTGATCATTTAGTATGTTGCTATTGCTTTCTTCATGACTTATACATGTTCCTATGACTATGAGATTATGCAACTCCCGTTTGCCGGAGGAACACTCTGGGTGCTACCAAATGTCACAACGTAACTGGGTGATTATAAAGGAGTACTACAGGTGTTTCCAATGGTAGATGTTGGGTTGGCGTATTTCGAGAATAGGATTTGTCACTCCGATTGTCGGAGAGGTATCTCTGGGCCCTCTCGGTAATACACATCACATAAGCCTTGCAAGCATTATAACTAAGATGTTAGTTGTGAGATGATGTATTACGGAACGAGTAAAGAGACTTGCCGGTAACGAGATTGAACTAGGTATTGGATACCGACGATCGAATCTCGGGCAAGTAACATACCGATGACAAAGCGAACAACATATGTTGTTATGCGGTCTGACCGATAAAGATCTTCGTAGAATATGTAGGAGCCAATATGGGCATCCAGGTCCCGCTATTGGTTATTGACCGGAGACGTGTCTCGGTCATGTCTACATTGTTCTCGAACCGTAGGGTCCGCACGCTTAACGTTACGATGACAGTTATTATGAGTTTATGCATTTTGATGTACCGAAGGTTGTTCGGAATTCCAGATGTGATCACGGACATGACGAGGAGTCTCGAAATGGTCGAGACATAAAGATTAATATATTGGAAGCCTATGTTTGGACATCAGAAGTGTTTCGGGTGAAATCGGGATTTTACCGGAGTACCGGGAGGTTACCGGAACCCCCCGGGAACCATATGGGCCTTCATGGGCCTTAGTGGAAAGGAGAAAGGGAAGCCCAAGCAGGGCTGTGCACCTCCCCCCTCCCCTAGTCCTATTAGGACTAGGAGAGGTGGCCGGCCCCTCTCTCTCTCTCTTTCCCCCCTTGGGAATCCTAGTTGGAATAGGATTGAGGGGGGGGAGTCCTACTCCCGGTAGGAGTAGGACTCCTCCTGCGCCCTCTCCCTGGCCGGCGCACCCCTCCCCCTTGGATCCTTTATATACGGGGGCAGGGGGCACCTCTAGACACACAAGTTGATCCTTGGTGATCGTTCCTTAGCCGTGTGCGGTGCCCCTGCCACCAAATTCCACCTCGATCATATTGTTGCAGTGCTTAGGCGAAGCCCTGCGTCGGTAGTACATCAAGATCGTCACCACGCCGTCGTGCTGACGGAACTCTTCCTCAACGCTTTGCTGGATCGGAGCCCGAGGATCGTCATCGAACTGAACGTGTGCTAAGAATTCGGAGGTGCCGGAGTAACGGTGCTTGGATCGGTCGGATCGGGAAGACGTACGACTACTTCCTCTATGTTGTGTGATCGCTTCCGCAGTCGGTCTGCGTTGGTACGTAGACAACACTCTCCCCTCTCGTTGCTATGCATCACCATGATCTTGCGTGTGCGTAGGAATTTTTTTGAAATTACTACATTCCCCAACAGTGGCATCCGAGCCTAGGTTTTATGGTTTGATGTTATTTGCACGAGTAGAACACAAGTGAGTTGTGGGCGATACAAGTCATACTGCCTACCAGCATGTCATACTATGGTTCGGCGGTATTGTTGGACGAGACGACCCGGACCAACATTACGCGTACGCTTACGCGAGACCGGTTCCCTCGACGTGCTTTGCACATAGATGGCTTGCGGGCGACTATCTCTCCAACTTTAGTTGAACCAAGTGTGGCTATGCCCGGTCCTTGAGAAGGTTAAAACGGAGTCTATTTGACAAACTATCGTTGTGGTTTTGATGCGTAGGTGAGATGAGTTCTTGCTTAAGCCCGTAGCAGCCACGTAAAACTTGCAACAACAAAGTAGAGGACGTCTAACTTGTTTTTGCAGGGCATGTTGTGATGTGATATGGTCAAGGCATGATGCTAAATTTTATTGTATGAGATGATCATGTTTTGTAACCAAGTTATCGGCAACTGGCAGGAGCCATATGGTTGTCGCTTTATTGTATGCAATGCAATCACGATGTAATGCTTTACTTTATTACTAAGCGGTAGTGATAGTCGTGGAAGCATAAGATTGGCGAGACGACAACGATGCTACGATGGAGATCAAGGTGTCGCGCCGGTGACGATGGTGATCATGACAGTGCTTCGGAGATGGAGATCACAAGCACAAGATGATGATGGCCATATCATATCACTTATATTGATTGCATGTGATGTTTATCCTTTTATGCATCTTATCTTGCTTTGATTGTCGGTAGCATTATAAGATGATCTCTCACTAAATTATCAAGAAGTGTTCTCCCTGAGTATGCACCGTTGCCAAAGTTCGTCGTGCCCAGACACCACGTGATGATCGGGTGTGATAAGCTCTACGTCCATCTACAATGGGTGCAAGCCAGTTTTGCACACGCAGAATACTCAGGTTAAACTTGACGAGCCTAGCATATGCAGATATGGCCTCGGAACACAGAGACCGAAAGGTCGAGCGTGAATCATATAGTAGATATGATCAACATAACGATGTTCACCATTGAAAACTACTCCATCTCACGTGATGATCGGTTATGGTTTAGTTGATTTGGATCACGTGATCACTTAGAGGATTAGAGGGATGTCTATCTAAGTGGGAGTTCTTAAGTAATTTGATTAACTGAACTTAAACTTATCATGAACTTAGTACCTGATAGTATCTTGCTTGTTTATGTTGATTGTAGATAGATGGCTCGTGCTATTGTTCTCTTGAATTTTAATGCGTTCCTTGAGAAAGCAAAGTTGAAAGATGATGGTAGCAATTACACGGACTGGGTCCGTAACTTGAGGATTATCCTCATTGCTGCACAGAAGAATTACGTCCTGGAAGCACCGCTGGGTGCCAGGCCTGCTGCTGGAGCAACACCAGATGTTATGAACGTCTGGCAGAGCAAAGCTGATGACTACTCGATAGTTCAGTGTGCCATACTTTACGGCTTAGAATCGGGACTTCAACGATGTTTTGAACGTCATGGAGCATATGAGATGTTCCAGGAGTTGAAGTTAATATTTCAAGCAAATGCCCGGATTGAGAGATATGAAGTCTCCAATAAGTTCTATAGCTGCAAGATGGAGGAGAACAGTTCTGTCAGTGAGCATATACTCAAAATGTCTGGGTATAATAATCACTTGATTCAATTGGGAGTTAATCTTCTGGATGATTGCGTCATTGACAGAATTCTCCAATCACTGCCACGAAGCTACAAGAGCTTCGTGATGAACTATAATATGCAAGGGATGAACAAGACTATTCCCGAGCTCTTCGCAATGCTGAAAGCTGCGGAGGTAGAAATCAAGAAGGAGCATCAAGTGTTGATGGTCAACAAGACCACTAGTTTCAAGAAAAAGGGCAAAGGGAAGAAGAAGGGGAACTTCAAGAAGAACAACAAGCAAGTTGCTGCTCAGGAGAAGAAACCCAAGTCTGGACCTAAGCCTGAAACTGAGTGCTTCTACTGCAAGCAGATTGGTCACTGGAAGCGGAACTGCCCCAAGTATTTGGCGGATAAGAAGGATGGCAAGGTGAACAAAGGTATATGTGATATACATGTTATTGATGTGTACCTTACTAGATCTCGCAGTAGCACCTGGGTATTTGATACTGGTTCTGTTGCTAATATTTGCAACTCGAAACAGGGACTACGGAATAAGCGGACACTAGCAAAGGACGAGGTGACGATGCGCGTGGGAAACGGTTCCAAAGTCGATGTGATCGCGGTCGACACGCTACCTCTACATCTACCTTCGGGATTAATATTAGACCTAAATAATTGTTATTTGGTGCCAGCGTTGAGCATGAACATTATATCTGGATCTTGTTTAATGCGAGACGGTTATTCATTTAAATCAGAGAATAATGGTTGTTCTATTTATATGAGTAATATCTTTTATGGTCATGCACCTTTGAAGAGTGGTCTATTTTTGATGAATCTCGATAGTAGTGATACACATATTCATAATGTTGAAACCAAAAGATGCAGAGTTGATAATGAAAGTGCAACTTATTTTTGGCAGTGTCGTTTAGGTCATATCGGTGTAAAGCGCATGAAGAAACTCCATAATGATGGACTTTTGGAACCACTTGATTATGAATCACTTGGTACTTGCGAACCGTGCCTCATGGGCAAGATGACTAAAACACCGTTCTCCGGTACTATGGAGAGAGCAACAGATTTATTGGAAATCATACATACCGATGTATGTGGTCCGATGAATATTGAGGCTCGTGGTGGATATCGTTATTTTCTCACCTTCACAGATGATTTAAGCAGATATGGGTATATCTACTTAATGAAACACAAGTCCGAAACATTTGAAAAGTTCAAAGAATTTCAGAGTGAAGTTGAAAATCATCGTAACAAGAAAATAAAGTTTCTACGATCTGATTGTGGAGGAGAATATTTGAGTTACGAGTTTGGTGTACATATGAAAAATTGTGGAATAGTTTTGCAACTCACGCCACCCGGAACACCACAGCGTAATGGTGTGTCCGAACGTCGTAATCGTACTTTACTAGATATGGTACGATCTATGATGTCTCTTACTGATTTACCGCTATCGTTTTGGGGATACGCTTTAGAGACGGCCGCATTCACGTTAAATAGGGCACCATCAAAATCCGTTGAGACGACGCCTTATGAACTGTGGTTTGGCAAGAAACCAAAGTTGTCGTTTCTTAAAGTTTGGGGCTGCGATGCTTATGTGAAAAAGCTTCAACCTGATAAGCTCGAACCCAAATCGGAGAAATGTGTCTTCATAGGATACCCAAAGGAGACTGTTGGGTACACCTTCTATCACAGATCCGAAGGCAAGACATTCGTTGCTAAGAATGGATCCTTTCTAGAGAAGGAGTTTCTCTCGAAAGAAGTGAGTGGGAGGAAAGTAGAACTTGACGAGGTAACTGTACCTGCTCCCTAATTGGAAAGTAGTACATCACAGAAAACCGTTTCTGCGACACCTACACCAATAAGTGAGGAAGCTAATGATGATGATCATGAAACTTCAGGACAAGATACTACTGAACCTCGTAGATCAACCAGAGCAAGATCCGCGCCAGAGTGGTACGGTAATCCTGTTTTGGAAATCATGCTACTAGATCATGATGAACCTACGAACTATGAAGAAGCGATGGTGAGCCCAGATTCCGCAAAGTGGCTTGAAGCCATGAAATCTGAGATGGGATCCATGTATGAAAACAAAGTATGGACTTTGGTTGACTTGCCTATTGATTGGCAAGCAATTGAGAATAAATGGATCTTCAAGAATAAGACTGACGCTGATGGTAATGTTACTGTCTACAAAGCTCGAGTTGTCGCAAAAGGTTTTCGACAAGTTCAAGGGGTTGACTACGATGAGACCTTCTCACCCGTAGCGATGCTTAAGTCTGTCCGAATCATGTTAACAATTGCCGCGTTTTATGATTATGAAATTTGGCAGATGGATGTCAAAACTGCGTTCCTGAATGGATTTATGGAAGAAGAGTTGTATATGATGCAACCGGAAGGTTTTGTCGATCCAAAGGGAGCTAACAAAGTGTGCAAGCTCCAACGATCCATTTATGGACTAGTGCAAGCCTCTCGGAGTTGGAATAAACGCTTTGATAGTGTGATCAAAGCATTTGGTTTTATACAGACTTTCGGAGAAGCCTGTATTTACAAGAAAGTGAGTGGGAGCTCTGTAGCATTTCTGATATTATATGTAGATGACATATTACTGATTGGAAATGATATAGAATTTCTGGATAGCATAAAGGGATACTTGAATAAGAGTTTTTCAATGAAAGACCTCGGTGAAGCTGCTTACATATTAGGCATAAAGATCTATAGAGATGGATCAAGACGCTTAATTGGACTTTCGCAAAGCACATACCTTGACAAGATTTTGAAGAAGTTCAAAATGGATCAAGCAAAGAAAGGGTTCTTGCCTGTGTTACAAGGTGTGAGATTGAGTAAGACTCAAAGCCCGACCACTGCAGAAGATAGAGAGAAAATGAAAGATGTTCCCTATGCTTCAGCCATAGGCTCTATCATGTATGCAATGCTGTGTACCAGACCTGATGTGTGCCTTGCTATAAGTTTAGCAGGGAGGTACCAAAGTAATCCAGGAGTGGATCACTGGACAGCGGTCAAGAACATTCTGAAATACCTGAAAAGGACTAAGGATATGTTTCTCATATATGGAGGTGACAAAGAGCTCACCGTAAGAGGTTACGTTGATGCAAGCTTTGACACTGATCCGGATGATTCTAAATCGCAAACCGGATACGTGTTTACTTTAAACGATGGAGCTGTCAGTTGGTGCAGTTCTAAACAAAGCGTCGTAGCGGGATCTACATGTGAAGCGGAGTACATAGCTGCTTCGGAAGCAGCGAACGAAGGAGTCTGGATGAAGGAGTTCATATCCGATCTAGGTGTCATACCTAGTGCATCGGGTCCAATGAAAATCTTTTGTGACAATACTGGTGCAATTGCCTTAGCAAAGGAATCCAGATTTCACAAAGGGACCAAACACATCAAGAGACGCTTCAACTCCATCCGGGATCTAGTCCAGGTGGGAGACATAGAGATTTGCAAGATACATACGGATCTGAATGTTGCAGACCCGTTGACTAAGCCTCTTTCACGAGCAAAACATGATCAGCACCAAGGCTCCATGGGTGTTAGAATCATTACTGTGTAATCTAGATTATTGACTCTAGTGCAAATGGGAGACTGAAGGAAATATGCCCTAGAGACAATAATAAAGTTATTATTTATTTCCTTATATCATGATAAATGTTTATTATTCATGCTAGAATTGTATTAACCGGAAACATAATACATGTGTGAATACATAGACAAACAGAGTGTCACTAGTATGCCTCTACTTGACTAGCTCGTTAATCAAAGATGGTTATGTTTCCAAACCATGAACAAAGAGTTGTTATTTGATTAACGAGGTCACATCATTAGTTAAATGATCTGATTGACATGACCCATTCCATTAGCTTAGCACCTGATCGTTTAGTATGTTGCTATTGCTTTCTTCATGACTTATACATGTTCCTATGACTATGAGATTATGCAACTCCCGTTTGCCGGAGGAACACTTTGGGTGCTACCAAACGTCACAACGTAACTGGGTGATTATAAAGGAGTACTACAGGTGTTTCCAATGGTAGATGTTGGGTTGGCGTATTTCGAGAATAGGATTTGTCACTCCGATTGTCGGAGAGGTATCTCTGGGCCCTCTCGGTAATACCCATCACATAAGCCTTGCAAGCATTATAACTAAGATGTTAGTTGTGAGATGATGTATTACGGAACGAGTAAAGAGACTTGCCGGTAACGAGATTGAACTAGGTATTGGATACCGACGATCGAATCTTGGGCAAGTAACATACCGATGACAAAGGGAACAACATATGTTGTTATGCGGTCTGACCGATAAAGATCTTCGTAGAATATGTAGGAGCCAATATGGGCATCCAGGTCCCGCTATTGGTTATTGACCGGAGACGTGTCTCGGTCATGTCTACATTGTTCTCGAACCGTAGGGTCCGCACGCTTAACGTTACGATGATAGTTATTATGAGTTTATGCATTTTGATGTACCGAAGGTTGTTCAGAGTTCCGGATGTGATAACGGACATGACGAGGAGTCTCGAAATGGTCGAGACATAAAGATTAATATATTGGAAGCCTATGTTTGGACATCGGAAGTGTTCCGGGTGAAATCGGGATTTTACCGGAGTACCGGGAGGTTACCTGAACCCCCCAGGAACCATATGGGCCTTCATGGGCCTTAGTGGAAAGGAGAAAGGGAAGCCCAAGCAGGGCTGCGCACCTCCCCCTTCCCCTAGTCCTATTAGGACTAGGAGAGGTGGCCGCCCCCCCTCTCTCTCTTTCCCCCCTTGGGAATCCTACTTGGAATAGGATTGAGGGGGGGGGGGGGGTCCTACTCCCGATAGGAGTAGGACTCCTCCTGCGCCCTCTCCCTGGCCGGCGCACCCCTCCCCCTTGGATCCTTTATATAGGGGGCAGGGGGCACCTCTAGACACACAAGTTGATCCTTGGTGATCGTTCCTTAGCCGTGTGCGGTGCCCCCTGCCACCAAATTCCACCTCGATCATATTGTTGCAGTGCTTAGGCGAAGCCCTGCGTCGGTAGTACATCAAGATCGTCACCACGCCGTCGTGCTGACGGAACTCTTCCTCGACGCTTTGTTGGATCGGAGCCCGAGGATCGTCATCGAACTGAACGTGTGCTAAGAACTCGGAGGTGCCGGAGTAACGGTGGTTGGATCGGTCGGATCGGGAAGACGTACGACTACTTCCTCTATGTTGTGTGATCGCTTCCGCAGTCGGTCTGCGTTGGTACGTAGACAACACTCTCCCCTCTCGTTGCTATGCATCACCATGATCTTGCGTGTGCGTAGGAATTTTTTTGAAATTACTACATTCCCCAACAGTAACATGTATGCAATGCTGTGTACCAGACCTGATGTGTGCCTTGCTATAAGTTTAGCAGGGAGGTACCAAAGTAATCCAGGAGTGGATCACTGGACAGCGGTCAAGAACATCCTGAAATACCTGAAAAGGACTAAGGATATGTTTCTCGTATATGGAGGTGACAAAGAGCTCACCGTAAAAGGTTACGTTGATGCAAGCTTTGACACTGATCCGGACGATTCTAAATCGCAAACCGGATACGTGTTTACATTAAACGGTGGAGCTGTCAGTTGGTGCAGTTCTAAACAAAGCGTCGTAGCGGGATCTACATGTGAAGCGGAGTACATAGCTGCTTCGGAAGCAGCGAACGAAGGAGTCTGGATGAAGGAGTTCATATCCGATCTAGGTGTCATACCTAGTGCATCGGGTCCAATGAAAATATTTTGTGACAATACTGGTGCAATTGCCTTGGCAAAGGAATCCAGATTTTACAAGAGAACCAAACACATCAAGAGACGCTTCAATTCCATCCGGGATCTAGTCCAGGTGGGAGACATAGAGATTTGCAAGATACATACGGATCTGAATGTTGCAGACCCGTTGACTAAGCCTCTTTCACGAGCAAAACATGATCATCACCAAGGCTCCATGGGTGTTAGAATCATTACTGTGTAATCTAGATTATTGACTCTAGTGCAAGTGGGAGACTGAAGGAAATATGCCCTAGAGGCAATAATAAAGTTATTATTTATTTCCTTATATCATGATAAATGTTTATTATTCATGCTAGAATTGTATTAACCGGAAACATAATACATGTGTGAATACATAGACAAACTTAGTGTCACTAGCATGCCTCTACTTGACTAGCTCATTAATCAAAGATGGTTATGTTTCCTAACCATGAACAAGGTGTTGTTATTTGATTAACGAGGTCACATCATTAGTTGAATGATCTGATTGACATGACCCATTTCATTAACTTAGCACCCGATCGTTTAGTATGTTGCTATTGCTTTCTTCATGACTTATACATGTTCCTATGACTATGAGATTATCCAACTCCCGTTTACCGGAGGAACACTTTGTGTGCTACCAAACGTCACAACGTAACTGGGTGATTATAAAGGAGCTCTACAGGTGTCTCCAAAGGTAGATGTTGGGTTGGCGTATTTCGAGATTAGGATTTGTCACTCCGATTGTCGAAGAGGTATCTCTGGGCCCTCTCGGTAATGCACATCACATAAGCCTTGCAAGCATTGCAATTAATGAGTTAGTTGTGGAATGATGTATTACAGAACGAGTAAAAGGACTTGCCGGTAACGAGATTGAACTAGGTATTGGATACCGACGATCGAATCTCGGGCAAGTAACATACCGATGACAAAGGGAACAACGTATGTTGTTATGCGGTCTGACCGATAAAGATCTTCGTAGAATATGTAGGAGGCAATATGGGCATCAGGTCCCGCTATTGGTTATTGACCGGAGATTTGTCTCAGTCATGTCTACATTGTTCTCGAACCGTAGGGTCCGCACGCTTAACGTTACGATGACAGTTATTATGAGTTTATGCATTTTGATGTACCGAAGTTAGTTCGGAGTCCCGGATGTGATCACGGACTTGACGAGGAGTCTCGAAATGGTCGAGACATAAAGATTGATATATTGGACGGCTACATTCGGACACCAGAAGTGTTCCGGATGATTTCGGAGAAAACCGGAGTGCTGGAGGGGTTACCGGAACCCCCCGGGGAAGTAATGGGCCTTATTGGACCTTAGGGGAGAGAGAGGCCTGCGGCCTAGGAGGTGGCGCCCCCCCAAGGGGAGTCTGAATTGGACTAGGGAGGGGGGGCCCTCTTTCCCTCTCCCTCTCCCTCTCTTTCCTTCCCCTTAGGTTTCCTAATTGGATTAGGAAAGGAGAGTCCTACTCCCACTAGGAGGAGGACTCCCCCTCCCCTTGGCGCGCCACATAGGGCCGGCCGGCCTCCCCCTTGCTCCTTTATATACGGGGGCAGGGGGGCACCCTAGGACACACAAGTTGATCCACGTGATCGTTCCTTAGCCGTGTGCGGTGCCCCTGCCACCATATTCCACCTCGATCATATCGTTGTAGTGCTTAGGCGAAGCCCTGCGTCGGTAGAACATCATCATCGTCACCACGCCGTCGTGCTGACAAGAACTCATCCCCGAAGCTTTGCTGGATCGGAGCCCGAGGAGCGTCATCGAGCTGTACGTGTGTTAAGAACTCGGAGGTGCCGGAGTAACGGTGCTTGGATCGGTCGGATCGGGAAGACGTACGACTACTTCCTCTACGTTGTGTCAACGCTTCCGCAGTCGGTCTGCGTGGGTACGTAGACAACACTCTCCCCTCTCGTTGCTGTGCATCACCATGATCTTGCCTGTGCGTAGGAAAATTTTGAAATTACTACGTTACCCAACACCTTGTCTGGCCGAAGACCGAGCCAGGGCTCCTTGCCGTAAAGAAGGAGCACGAGGCCATGGCCGCCGACGAGGAGACCGGCCTAAAATGGGTGCGGGACGACTACGTCCGGTAGTAGATGGAGCGCCAGCGCCGCGCCCTCGAGGAGATCGCCGCCCGGCGCCGTGGCTGCGAGGAGTGCAGCATCGTCATCCTCGACGACAGGAGGTGCCCAGGCCATCCAACCCCCAGGAATCGGCGACGCTGGCCCGGGGTGCAACAAGGACGGCGATGACTACACCAACTTCCACAGGCTCCTCGTCATGTAGAAGGCGGGTGGCGACTAGTAGTAGTAATTTTTAGTTTGCTTTGAAATTTATGTTTTCAATTTGTACAAATATCAATGGAACGCCTAAGTTTTCTCCAAATTTGTGTCGTGTTTGGCGAATTTTGGCCGAGTTCGAATTTGAGAAAACGGCGTCTGAGGTGAGCTTGTGGTGGCGGTTGGGAAACCGACCGCCCCACGCCGTTTTTTTCACCGGCGCGCCCCCATGCGGCGCTATTTCAAGCCCCCGGGTATCTTTATTACAACCGTTGCTCTTTGCATCATTACGATGCACACGATCATCTTTATTAAAGTTGATATAAGACAAGCAATGCACCGTTCTATCCTTGTCAACAATAGAAGGTAGGGCTCCAAAGCTCTACACGGTTTTCCCTTTCACAAAGATAGTGGACTAAACACATTCATCTACTGGCTTCTTCGGCGGCTTTCTAGAGACATGTTGGCATCAATATCAATGGCGCGACGGTTGACTGCCTGGATCGGTTGGCTTCTTCGGCGAGCTCGGTCGTCAGCTCCGCCCGAGATTTCGCCATGCTCTGTTGTTGGCACTTATGGAAACATAGAAATGCGGTTGTGTTTTAGAAAAAGCGGCCCTCTCTCGCCCGGTTACTGGGGTGCTGCCGGGAAGACGCTCTCCTGTGGCGTGGGCGCCTGAAAGCAAATGCCCGGGGCCATGTCGATACTTGGTTAACGGCCCTGGGGTAGCAGGGGAAAATAGGGGCATGTCGGTCCCCCGTTAGTTTGTTCTAGCTTGTCTCCCTCCCTTTGTAATTCTCTTGCTAGGTGTCTTGATTGATGCTTGTAATCTTTGGGTTTTTTGCCTCCTTGATTAATATATTGCACACATCCATTCTTATTAAAGTTGATGCAAGACAAGCAATGCATTGTTCCATCTTTGCCAACAATAGGGAGTAGGGTTTCAAAGCTCTACACGCCAAACTTGAGAGCCGGGTCCATAGGGGAACGGAGCTCGCCATAGATAGTAAGTTTTTCTTGCAAAATGAAAACAGATAAATCAATCAACCATCGATCGTGATGTTGCACCTCACCTAGACCACCAAAAGGGTCTTGTACACTTCATTGAAGGTAGGCAGAGACGACGTAGAAATGCCGGTGATGCATCTCCCCTTTGATTCAATGGCGTTTTCACAAATGCGCTCATCAGCTCTGCCGCGCACATGGACGCTTTCGCTCGTTTGGAAACTCGATTTGGCAGCGTCTGCTGTGCTGCACATGCACATGGACGCTCGCTCGCCAATCATTTCGGCTCCGGAGTAGATGATGGCCGTAAAGCAGTGTGCTTGCATTAATTCTACTAGAAGTTTCTATCGACTAGCATTACATTCCTCGTGTGTTGTGTCGCACGCACTTGTGCACACTCGCACGGTCGTCGACGTATGTGTTCGAGCCTGGACGTGGCAAGCAGGACGTGCTCCAGTTATTATAAGGAAGAGTTGCTTGCGTTTGACAATTTTTTCCTTCACAAATAGTACAACGTGTCAGTGTACTATAGTACAATCTGAAACCCGGGCTCGACAGGGGGTTCAGCATGTATGTACAGAGGTTGGACCCCAACGAGTGGCCCCTCCCAACCTGGAACGAGAGAGAGCGCTTGGCTGCCAGAACGAATGCGGCTCACGTACTGACTCATACAGATAACTGATGTCTCATACAGTACATCCAAGGCTGACCAGGATCAAGGCTAATTATACAGCTCAAATGGACCAACTAGTACAGTTGATAGGTCCGATTAACATCACACTGCTAGCAGATCGATTCACACATACGGCACTCGATCATAATGCATAGTACTAGCTAGAGTACGATATCGATTCGCACATACAGAACGTGCTTATTATCCCTTGGAAGTTAGAACTAGTCGCAGTACCTCATGAGCTGGTCCACGGGCATGGGCATGATCCCCTGCAGCGCAGCTCTAGCTGAACTCCTCACACCTCGCCTCCAAAACGGAAAAGCCCCATGAAGCTGAAGACGTCGTCCGTTATGAAGTTGCAGGCGCTCCCGATGCAGATCCCGGTGAGGTAGACTCCTGGGTCGGCGGCGAGGAAGATGCGGGCGGCGCGGACGTACATGTAGTGGCGGACGATGGTGATCGCGCGGTGGAGGTAGGCGAGGGCGCGGTGGCGGCATGGGAGCCGCAGCGCCAGCGCCGCGACGGCCGCCTCGAGCACTGCGCAGAAGAGCATGCCGAGCCAGAGGGCCCTCCACTCCGCGGCGGCCGCCGCCGTCGCCCTGACGCACGGCAGGATGAAGGAAGCCTGCACTCAGACGGCCAGTTTGGCGTGTGATGATCGGATCGGAAAGTCTAGCATGCATCTAGCCTGACAGCTGAGTAGACGGCTATAAAGTTGAGTCATCTATTTTGGAACGGAGGGAGTAGGTTGGCACGTACCTGGCTCTGGCTGCTGCAGAGGTGGTAGCGGTCGAGCACGTAGTCGGCCGCTGTGGCCAAGGCGAAGACGACGACGGTGGCGCGGGCGATGTAGAACGCCCGTAGGCTGGCCGGCCGGGCGGCAGTCTTGTTGCCGTCCATGGTGGATGGAGCTAGGACGAGATCAACAACAAGGCAGGCAGGCAGCACACGATGAGGTCAGTTGTTCAATTCTCAGTCGGAAAAAAGAAACGATCGGCGACAAGGAGTAGATCCGAATCAATCCGAGGAGGAGGAGGAGGAAGGGGCGGAGAAAGAAACGATTGACTGCCGTGCCGGAGGCTTGGGGGAGACGGCCGGAGTGGGAGGAGACTCACCTTCTCCGGTCGTGGTCGGTCGGATCCGAGGACGAACGTCAGATAGCTTGGTCTTGGTGTGCTTCTACGTGAAGGCAGGGTCGAGGCGAGGTGGAGGGCAATGGCTCACGGTGGGACGGTGGGTGGGGCTGTTTAAGTAGAGCCAGCCCGTGACCGTGAGGCCGTGATGCAAAGGTGGTCGATGATGTGCGGGGGAACGACGTACGTGTGGAGCAGGACTGTGGACAGCCGGTGATGAGATGATCTCAGCCGCTGGCCATGGACAATGTGATAAAGCTATGTATCTATGATAGGGTCATGGACCTGTCCAGTATATCCTTTTCAAGGACATTTTTACAAAAAATCAGAAGCAGTCGAAGAGAAAACATCATCCACTCGACCATGAAGATGTACTCACTCGATTTCCTTGAAGACACTCGACCACCTTGAAGATACTCGACCACCAGAAGACGAGAAGCCCTCCACTCTGCAACGGTCGTGACTTAAACTATAGCATTATGGGCATTTATAACACTTTATTGTAGACGTTATCAGTAACGCCCCACCTTTATGGACATTGAACCCTGTGTAACGGAGGGGAGCTGGGGTCCTGGCGCACTCTATATAAGCCACCCCCCTCCTCTGGGACAAGGGTTCGCACTTTTGTAAACACACACACACATATAATCCAGTCGACCGTCTCAGGGCACCGAGACGTAGGGCTGTTACTTCCTCCGAGAAGGGCCTGAACTCGTAAAACTCGTGTGTACAACTACTCCATAGCTAGGATCTTGCCTCCTCATACCTACCCCCATTCTACTGTCAGTCTTAGATCCACGACAGTTGGCGCCCACCGTGGGACAGGTGTCTTAGCGACTTATTGGAGAAGTTGCAATTTTTCCAATCCCCATCATCATGGTTCCAGGCGGAGGTTTGGCTGAGGGCCGCGAGATCCGTCTCGGCGCGCTCGTGTTTGTCGCCGACGACTCCGCTTGGCTTCAGGAGGCACCACTCGACGTCGATGCGCTCCCCGCCCGCGGGGCGACGCACTTTCACGCGTCCGTCCACGGCGTCCTCCCGCGGCAACCGTCGACCCAGTACCAGTTGACTCCTACGGTTTTCCCCTCCCTGCGACCCGCCGGAACAAGCGCACCGGCCGATCGAGGGTTCAACGGTGGGTGAAGCATGCGGTGGCCCACCAGTCGGCCACCCCTCAAGTCACGGCGCTCGAGCCCGACGAGTCTCTCTACGGCCTGTTCGATCTGTCGACTGGCTCCGTAGAGACTGCATCCGAGTGCGGCAGCAATGACTCAGCAGCGGAAGTCCTGATGGTCAATGGACCACGCGGTCCTCCTGGCTTCGATCGTGAAGACGGAGGTGACGGGAACGGCGATCCGTCGCGCGTTGACGAGGAGTACCGCCGCGAGCCTCTCTCCTCGCAGCAGAGAGAAGAACTTCGTCGCCGAAACATGGATGCCCTGCATACTCCTATAGTTGGAGAAACGCCCGAGGCCCAGGCCTTGGAACAGGCTCGCTTGGCCAATCTGGCTGAGCGCACTCGGCTGGAGAACCTACAGCGCGCACTCGATGATCGCGCTCGTCAACGTGCTCCTGAGTCCAGCCGGCGCCAACTTTTTCCACCTCCGGCTCAGGTATACCGGACACCGATCCAAAACCTAGCAGCTGCTGCCTGGATAGCAGAGTTGATTCAACCTTCCCAGTCAGAAGCTGGCCGAGGTCTGGCGCAGATCAGGGCCCTGCTCCGGGCGGCAGGAGAGCAGAATACGGCCGTGTCTCAGTCGCGGGATAGGATCCATAGCAGATCTGTGGTCGCAGATACGGTCCAATTGGCCCATAGCCCGAGATCTCCCCCGAGGCGTGAGGGGCGTGGAGAGCGGCGTGATCAGTACAGAAACCAGGAGCAGTATGATTGTCGAGCCGATCGTGATGGTCGTCGTCGAGTGCCCACGCCTCCTCCAAGGAGTGGGTCGTAAGTGCCGCGGCCACATGAGGACAGGCGCCCTAACAGCGTCGGAAGAGGTATTCCAGTCGACCCCAGGGAGCCAGGCTTTGATGCGAGATCTATTCTCGTACAAGGCTTGGTCGACAGAAACAGAGCTCACCGAGATGGCCATGACAGAGGCCCGCAAACCAGCAACAGGGTGCATGTCTCTGGCCCAGAGTGCTTCAGCAGAGCTATCAGAGCTGCAGTGATTCCCCCCAACTTCAGGTTGGTGACTGGAGTCAGTAAGTTCACCGGAGAGTCCAAGCCTGACACCTGGCTCGAAGACTACCGAGTGGCTGTCCAGATTGGTGGTGGCAATGATGAGGTGGCCATGAAACACCTTCCTCTGATGTTGAAGGGCTCGGCTAGGGCGTGGCTGAATCAGTTGGCGCCGGCAGCATCTATACTTGGGAAGATCTCGCCCGAGTGTTTGTCAGAACGTTTGAGGGTACTTGCAAGCGGCCAGCAGGTTTGACAGAATTACAGTGTTGCGTCCAGAAACCGAATGAAACTTTGAGAGGTTATATCCAGAGGTGGATCACCCTGCACCACACGGTGGAAGATGTGTTTGATCATCAGGCAATTTGTGCTTTCAAGGAAGGCGTCAGGTACCGGGAGTTGAATCTGAAATTCGGTCGGACAGGAAACATGACTTTGACTCGGATGATGGAGATCGCCACCAAGTATGCCAATGGTGAAGAGGAGGAGCGACTGCGGAGCGGCAAGCACAAAGCAGTCGCCCACGATGCCGGAGGAGGAAACTCCAGTCGGAAACAAAAATGCAAGGCCGAACCAGCTGCTCCGGGTGAGGCCTTGGCTGTGGTTCAAGGAAAGTTCAAGAAGAAGCCCAAAGGGCCGTGGAACCCCAAGAAAGTAAAAGATCAAGATGGAAATGACGTGTTGGATCTGCCGTGCCATATCCACACCAAAAAAGACGAAGAAGGTAATTTCATTTACCCGAAGCATACCACTCGACAGTGTCGGCTCCTGATCCAGCAGTTCCGAGAGAAACAGCCCAAGGAAAAGGAGAAGGAGGCAGACAAGGCTGAGAGTGAAGGAGAAGATGATGATGGTTATCCTCACGTGAATTCCACTCTGATGATTTTTGCTGATGTTGAAAACAAGAGTCGATTGAAAGTCATCAACAGAGAAGTGAACATGGTCGCTCCGGCGACACCCAGTTACTTGAAATGGTCGCAGACTGCCATTACGTTCGACCAGTCTGATCACCCAGCGCACATCGCCACCCCTGGGAGGCAAGCGCTGGTGGTTGACCCGGTGGTAGAAGGCACTCGACTGACAAAGATCCTGATGGACGATGGTAGTGGCCTGAACATTCTGTATGCAGAAACGTTGAAAGGAATGGGCATTCCGATGTCCAGACTTAGTGAAAGCCATATGAGTTTCCATGGGGTCATCCCAGGCAAGAAGGCTGCGTCCCTCGGTCAGATTGCACTCGACGTGGTTTTCGGTGATGCCAAAAATTACCGCAAAGAAAAGTTGACGTTTGAAGTCGTGGATTTTCAAAGTGCATATCATGCAATTCTGGGCAGGCCAGCTTATGCACGGTTCATGGCTCGACCTTGTTACGTGTACCTCAAACTGAAGATGCCTGGTCCCAGAGGAGTGATCACTATCTCTGGTAATCGGAAAAAGGCGGAAGAGTGTTTCCAGAAGGGCTCAAAGATCGCCGATGCCTAGATGGCCGTGGCAGAATTGCAAGAATACCAGAAAAATGCAGACCCAAGTGACTTGTTGCGAGCCAAGAAGCCAGCCATGGATTCATCATTCCAGTCGTGTGGCGAGACGAAGTCTGTTCACATTCACCCGACGGACCCCAATGCAGCTCCGACCCACATTTCGACCACACTGGACTCCAAATAGGAAGAAGCGCTCATCCAGTTCCTCCGTGAGAACTGGGACATCTTTGCATGGAAGCTTTCTGACATGCCAGGTGTTCCCAGGGGACTGGCTGAGCATTGTTTGCGAGTCGACCCGAAAGTGAAACCAGTCAATGAGCATCTTCGACGGTCCACCGTCCAGAAAAGAAAAGCAATCGGCGAAGAGGTGGCTCAGCTTTTGGCAGCTGAGTTCATCCGAGAGATTTACCACTCCGAGTGGTTAGCCAATGTTGTCATGGTCCCAAAGAAAGATGACTCACTCCGCATGTGCATCGATTTCAAGCATATCAATCGGGCCTGCCCGAAAGATCACTTCCCTCTCCCTCGCATCGATCAGATAGTCGACTCGACTGCTGGGTGCGAGCGTTTGTCCTTTTTGGATGCCTACTCCGGGTACCACCAGATCCGTCTGTACGGACCCGACGAAATAAAGACAACTTTTATCACCCCGTCCGGGTGCTTCTGTTATGTCACAATGCCATTCGGCTTGAAGAACGTCGGAGCCACATTTATGCGAATGATTCAGAAGTGCCTGCTCACTTAGATCAGTCGGAATGTGGAAGCATACATGGATGATGTAAGTGCATCTAGTGCCACCCCTAGTTGGTTTTGTAGTATTGACGACAAACCTAGTTGAGGGACTAATGTGTTTGTGAGAATTGCAGGATAACACAGGTAGAAGTCCCTCATTCATTCGGTTTAGCTACCAGAGATGACCCCTAAAAATGTACGAAGACATTGAAGACAATGGTGGTTTATGAAGACATTCATGTTGAAGACAATGACATGTGAAGACTCCCCATGAAGCTTATGGAACTCGAAGACTTAGATCCTTCGTAGTTTTACTTCATTCATGTTGTGTCATAGGAACCACCGTACTGTTAAGTGGGGTCCAAGAGAACCAGTCAGGATGACTGAAGTGATGCCTAATTCAAATCCTATGTCTTCGAGTGAAGACAATGAGAGAAAATCTTGTCCAGAGTCAGACAAGTCAGCTTTACTTGTAGCCCAAGTAAAGTTGCCGTGTGAGTTCGAAATTCGACCGTTGATACACGTGTCAGTTTCTTAGTGACCCAGGGTCATTTCAGACAAATCAGGTCGGGTTGCCAAGTGGCTATAAATAGTCCGCCCCTACAACCATAAACGGTTGGCTGCTTAGATTTCAGTGCACGGCTTTTGTCGTTTGAGAGCAACCCACCTCGAAGCCTTTGAGAGAAAATACCTAGCGAGGAGAAAAGCCAGAGTAATTGGGCATCACTTAAGTCTTCTTGTCTGAGTGATCTGAAGACTTATTACACTTGAGGACTGTGCATCCTCCAGCCGGTTAGGCGTCGCGTTCTGAGCATCCAAGAGAAATTGTGGATTGCCGGTGAATGAAGTCTGTGAAGGTTTGGGAGTCTACCTTGAAGACTTACCAGAGTGATTGGGCGAGGTCTGTGTGACCTTAGCTCAAGGAGAAAACGGTGAGGACTGGGTGTCCTGAGCTGCGTGTTCAGGACTGGGTGTCCGGGACTGTGTGTCCTTTGGTTTAAATACCTAGCCGCTCCAACCAGACGTACAGTTGTCACAGCAACTGGAACTGGTCCAACAAATCATTGTCTTCAGCGTGTCACTGGTTTCATCTTCACCTCCCTTTACTTACCATTACACATTGTGAAGCCATTGCATGCTTGCTTTATCTTCTGTCTTCACAACTTGACTGTATGATTTGTTTGGCTTCATAACTTCTTCCTATCTGATCCTCATTACACTGAAGCTGTTTGTCACTGTGCTTTCACTATATTGTATACTTGACCATGGCTTGCCTTGTGTAATCTAACTTCCGCTGCATAGTGATAGGCTTGTCCATTCTGTTTGTCTTCATAACTTCCACGTTTTGAAGACTTTCATAAAAATCGCCTATTCACCCCCCCTCTAGTCGATATAACGCACTTTCAATTGGTATCAGAGCAAGGTGCTCCCTTGTTCTGTGTGATTCGATTTAACCACCTGGAGTTTTAGCTATGTCGACTGCAGGGATAATTAAAGTCTCCGCTGCGTGCCCTGTCTTCGATGGAACTGAATATCCCTACTGGAAGAATAAGATGCGCATGCATCTTGAAGCCATTGACGTCGACCTATGGTATGTCGTCGAAAACGGCGTACCCAAGGCTGGAGAAGGTGTCACTGCTGCTGATGTCAAGAAGTTCACTCAACTGGACTCTACTGCCAAGAATATCATCTGTGGTCATCTGACCAAGGGACAGTACGGCCGTGTGAGTGCCTTGAAGACATCCAAGCTGGTCTGGGACTGGCTCTCCAAAGTCAATGAAGGCATCTCAACCCAGAGAGATCAGAGAATCAGTGTTCTTCGCAACCTCTTCAACCGCTTCAAGCGAAATGACAATGAGAATGTCCAACACACATTTGACCGGCTCACTGACATCACAAATGAGCTTCAAGCCCCCGGCGCCACTGAGATCACCAAACATGAAATCGTCAAGACGCTGCTAAGATCACTTGACAGTTCGTTTGACATCCTAGCCCTGATGATTCAAGAACGTCCAGATTTCAAGACACTTGATCCGTCTGACATACTTGAGAGGCTCAACACACACGAGTTTCAGCTTTCTGAGAAAAGAGATATCTACGGTCCAAACTATGGGCAAACTCGTGCCTTGAAGGCAAAAGCTGTGTCCTCATCTGAAGAAGAATCTGACAGCTGTTCTGATGATCCTGAAGACATTGGACGGGAACTTGCAATGCTAGTGAAGAAGTTCCAGAAATTCACCAAGAAGAAAGGCTTCAGGAAGTCTTCACGATCAAGCTCAAGGAATGATGAAGCTTCTACTCATGACTACAAGAAGAAAACATGTCACAAGTGCAAGAAAACTGGACACTTCATCTCTGAGTGTCCACAGTGGGACAATGAGAGCCGAAAGAAGAAGAAGAGCAAGGAATATGACTCCGACGACAAGAAGCAGAAATACTCAAAGTCTTCTTCCAAGTCTTCCTCAAAGTCTTCATCACATAAGAAGAGCTCAACTGGCAAGGCTCATGCGTTTGTTGGCAAGGAAATGGATTCAGAGGAGGAGTCTGCTTCTGAGGAGGCAGAGGTGGAGTCTGAGGAGGAGTCTGATTCTGGCATTGCGAGTCTGGCTACAGCCTACGTCGCCAAGTCCATCTTCAACACTGAAGACAATGACTTCATCACCAACACCGATGCAAATGACAAGGACGACTCTACTCTTACCTACTGCTTCATGGCACGCGGTGCCAAGGTAAACGCACGCACTACTCACTATCAAACATCCAGTGACGATGACTCTGATTGTGATTCAAAACCCAGCTACAAAACACTTGCTAAAATTGCAACTGAACAACAAAAGGCCATGGAACATATTCAAAAACTGTTAGACAGAAGCGATGATCTGTTGGGTGCTGAAATGACTCGTTCTGAATCCTTAATTCAAGACATAAAAAATCTTCATGTTAAGTATCAAGAACTTGAAGATCGTCTTGAGAATCTCTCAACTACTCATGAAAAGCTTTCCTATGATTATCTTCAAAAGAAGCAAGATCTTGAGAAGTTGAGAGCGGATCATGAAGATCTTCAAAAGGAAAATGAGTCACTTCGAGCCGAACAGATCAGTTCTGCTCAGGAAGGATTTGAACCACCATGCCTTAAATGCATTGAGCGTGATAATGCTACTTCTTTTGCTGAATGTTCCACTGCTAATGCTGTTGCAATATCTTCAACTGTTGAAGTGGCAACTAACCCCTCTGCTGAGGATACCACTGCTATTGCTGATGAGAATGCTAGGTTGAAGACATTGCTTGAAACAGGGATGTACAAAAGTCTCAAAGGACATCAGACATTATGTGATGTCCTCAAGAAGCAGATTCTGAATCGAAACCCTAGGAAAGAGGGTGTTGGGTTCGTGAGGAAAATTAATGCAGATGGATCTTACTGGAAACCTGAGCAGTACCCCAAAACCACATGGGTTGCTGCAAAGGAATCCTCAGCAGATCCATCCAATCTATCTGGCTTCACTTGTGCTGATCCTATTATCATTGATGAATCCTTTGATGCAAACTATAAACTGTTTAAAAATCAGAATGGTGAAGTATTTGCCAGGTACATTGGTACTAACTGCAGGAATGGACTGCCTATGAAGAAGATCTGGGTTCCAAAAACGTGTCTGGAGAATCTTCCTGTGAATGTCCTCATGACACCTCACATGAAGAAGACAAACCTCAGACCAAAGGCTTCATATGGTCCAAAGGCTTCATACAGGTAGAGGACTCACCTGAGTCGCACTAACGCAAATGTTTTGCAGGGAAACCATGCTCAGGCATATGAGAGCGGTTCTTCGAACCGTCATGCTCATATGACCAAGAACTATTCTGCTTATTCTTATGAGTACTATTGCCCGCCTGCTAGACTGTTTGCCAGGGCTCCAAAGCCAAAATTCTCAGATGCTGCACTTAGACTTATTGCTTCTAAGCCACCCTTGAAGATGTGGGTGGTTAAGAAAGCTTAACTCTCTTTTGCAGGGAAAGGTCTCCAGCAGAAAACCAAAATCTTCTGACGCTATTGCTGGGGACCTTAAAAATCTTGTGGGGCGCAAGATCAAATGCCCGAATGGCATCACTATGTATTTCGTACCTGAATCGCATGCTACTCTCCCTACTAGTCCTAACCTGGATCTAAGTTTTCATAATCCACTGGTTCGTCAAATGTTTTTGCTTCACAATACTCTTCGTGAAGCCTATCCCCCTATCTGCACTGTAGGGTACGACACCAGTGACTTCAGAGTCTTCAGAATGGATTATTGACAGTGGGTGTACAAATCACATGACTGGCAAAAGAAGTCTCTTTATGGACTCAACCTTACGTCCATCTGACAAGAGCCACATCACATTTGCTGACACTCGTACAAGTAAGGTATTGGGTCTAGGTAGAGTTGCAATCTCAAAGGATCAACACATGGATAAAGTCATGTTTGTTGAATCCCTTGGCTTCAACTTAATGTCTGTCTCAATGCTTTGTGATTTGAACATGATTGTAATCTTTGGAAAATATCGTTGCCTGGTACTAATGGAATCTGACAAGTCTCTAGTGTTTGAAGGGTATCGGAAAGATGATTTGTACGTGGTAGATTTCTCAGCAGGGCCACAGCTTGCAGTATGTCTTCTTGCAAAGGCTTCAGAATGCTGGCTTTGGCATCGGAGGCTTGGGCATGCTGGCATGAGGAACCTCCACACCCTTGCAAAGAAGAAGCATGTCATAGGCATCGAGGGCATCAAGTTCAATAAAGATCACTTATGCGGTGCCTGTGAAGCAGGGAAGATGACAAGGGCAAAACATCCTTCGAAGACAATCATGACCACTACTCGACCCTTCGAACTGCTTCACATGGATCTCTTTGGTCCCACTCACTACTCAACTTTTTCCACTACTGCTTGCCTCTACGGCTTCGTCATTGTTGATGATTACTCTAGATATACTTGGGTGCACATAATCCTTTACAAGACTGAAGTGCAGGATGTCTTCAGACGCTTCGCAAATCGGGCTATGAACAATTATGGCGCCAAGATAAAGCACATCAGAAGTGACAATGGCACTGAATTCAAGAACACTGGCCTTGACACATATCTTGATACATTGGGCATCACTCATGAATTCTCAGCTCCGTACACGCCACAGCAGAATGGCATCGTCGAACGCAAGAACAGAACACTCATTGAGATGGCCAGAACAATGCTAGATGAGTACAAGACTCCAAGAAAATTCTGGACTGAAGCCATTGACACTGCATGCCATACTATCAACCGTGTCTATCTTCACAAGCTTCTGAACAAGACATCTTATGAACTTCTAACTGGCAAGAAGCCAAATGTCAGTTACTTCAGAGTATTTGGCTCAAGATGCTGGATCAAGGACCCTCACCACACCTCAAAATTTGCTCCAAAAGCACATGAGGGCTTTATGCTTGGATATGGAAAGGATTCGCACTCCTACAGAGTCTTCAATCTCTTTCACTACAAAGTGGTTGAAACAGTGGATGTGCGGTTCGATGAGACCAATGGGTCACAAAGAGAGCAACTGCCAGATGTGCTAGATGAAGTTCCAGCCAGTGAATCAATCAAGCTAATGGGAACTGGAGAAATTATACCTTCTGAAGCTCATCCTGAAGAAGAACTTATCATCTCAGCACCTGATCCACATGAAGACAATGCTCAGCCTGAAGATATTCCTCCCCACGACAACATAGATCAGCAAGAGCAAAGTCTTCGACCCATACATCCTCGTGTTGTAAATGAAGTGCAGATTGATAGAATAATTGATAGCATCAATGCACCTGGTCCACTGACTCGTTCAAGGGCAACTCAACTGGCAAATTTCTGCGGACACTTCACATTCGTTTCAATCACAGAACCCAAGAAAGTTGAAGAAGCTTTTATGGAACCTGAGTGGATTCAAGCTATGCAAGAAGAGCTTCAACAGTTTGACCTAAACAGTGTATGGGAATTGGTTAAGCATCCTGATCCACGGAAGCATAACATAATAGGCACCAAATGGATATACCGCAACAAGCAAGATGAGCATGGTCAAGTCGTTAGAAACAAGGCTCGTCTCGTTGCTCAAGGATATACTCAAGTGGAAGGCATTGACTTCGATGAAACATTTGCTCCTGTGGCCAGACTTGAAGCCATCCGTATACTGCTGGCCTATGCAAATCATCACAACATAATTCTGTATCAAATGGATGTGAAGAGTGCCTTTCTCAATGGAAAAATTGAAGAAGAAGTGTATGTTGCACAACCACCTGGGTTTGAAGATCCAAAACATCCTGACATGGTTTACAAGCTCAATAAGGCACTATATGGCCTCAAACAAGCCCCTCGGGCCTGGTATGATACACTCAAATACTTCCTGAAGAGCAAAGGCTTCATACCTGGTTCCCTAGATCCCACTCTCTTCACGAAGACATATGATGGTGAACTGTTTGTGTGCCAAATATATGTGGATGACATTATCTTCGGCTACACCAATCAGAAGTACAGTGAGGAGTTCGAATATTGATGCAAGAGCAATATCAGATGTCTATGATGGGGGAGCTGAAATTCTTCCTCGGTCTTCAGATACGGCAACAACGCAATGACATCTTCATATCTCAAGAGAAGTATCTCAAAGATTGCCTGAATAAGTTCGGTATGCAAGACTGCAAAGGTTTCACAACACCAATGCCAGCCAAACATCATCTGGGTCCTGACGACAATGGTAAAGAGTTCGATCAAAAGGTATACCGCTCCATGATTGGTTCTTTGCTTTATTTTTGTGCATCTAGGCCAGATATTATGCTTAGTGTTTGCATGTGTGCTCGATTCCAAGCGGCACCAAAGGAGTCGCATCACTTAGCTGTGAAGCGAATTCTTCGATATTTGGCTCACACCCCAACTCTAGGGTTATGGTATCCAAAGGGCTCAGAGTTTGATCTGGTTGGATTTTCGGATGCTGATTACGCTGGTGACAAGGTTGATCGGAAGTCCACATCAGTCACTTTCTGGGCTGATCACTTGTATGTTGGTCTTCAAAGAAGCAGAACTGTGTATCTCTCTCCACTGCTGAATCTGAATACATTGCTGCTGGATCCTGCTGTGCTCAGCTTCTATGGATGAAGCAAACCCTCAAGGATTATGGCATTCATCTGAAGCAAGTGCCACTTTACTGCGACAACGAAAGCGCCATCAAGATCGCCAACAACCCAGTTCAGCACTCGAAGACAAAGCACATTGAAATTCGTCATCATTTTCTCAGAGATCATGTTGCAAAGGAAGATATTGATATCATACACGTCAACACCGAAGAGCAATTGGCAGATATCTTCACCAAGCCCTTGGATGAGAAGAGATTTTGCAAGTTACGGTGTGAGCTAAATATCTTGGAATCCTCAAATGTCTTGTGATCAGGCACACATCCTAACACTTATGCATGTTGATGACTTAGATGTGCAACACACGAAGTAACGTATATCTTCAATCAATGAAGACATACATTCTAAGTGTGAATACATTAACATGGAATTTGACTTCGGAGCGCCACGATAATTGTGCGCCGTGTCTGGGTCTAATACTTCCTATACGGTGGGTAACGCCACCACCAAATTTTCTGCTTGAAGTGTTTCACTCATGGCGTTACATTTGCTATGTCTTCACATTTGGTTTGGCTTCAATCTCAACATGTCTTCATGATTATCTTCACTATGTTGATTATATATGTACTGGTGTTCTGTCCTCTACAACATTCACTTATAGCTATGTCTTTTTGTTTGAATATTTTGAACTAAGTGAATGTGATCGGACCCTAACCTCTCCATGCTTCCTACCTCAAACTCTATCTCTCCAAGTCATATGCATTCTATTGAAACTGTCGAATGTCTTCACTGCATCCTTGTCAGCTGAAGACACAGAGACAAACTTTGAAACCGTTTTCAATACTTTTCCATCAAAAAGAAATCCGGAGAAGTAGGAACGACACCCGACAAACAAGGCGTGCGTGGGATGTGGAACTGCCCCCACAATACCGCATGATGGCCACGTGCTGATCAGATGCGAATCGCCAGGGGCACCTGAGTAATAGCGCAGTGCCGCCCCTATCCCTATAAATACACGATTCATTGTGGTCATTATCTCTTCTTCCACCCTCGCACGAACCCTAGCGCCACCGCTAGCTCTCAACGACGCCGGCGACGAAGTGCTTCACTGCCGCAACCTCTCCGACGCCGTTTTCACGCTGACTGCGGACATCGGTCTCTCCGCCGTCGCCGTAGGTGTCTTCCGTCGCCAAGTTAGGGCACGGAGGATCGAACTGCTCGGCCTCAACTCCCACTTCGTCTAGCAGTTCCAAGTGTGGTAAATAAAACCTCTTTTTACAGCCTCTTTTGATCCTATAGTTCGGTCACTTTCTGCCATAAGAAGTTTCTATTCACACAAGTTACATCTCTCTCAATCTGCATCTCATAACTTGCCTAGTATATTCACTTGTGCTTCATGAAGTAGTTAGATTCCTCACTTGTACTGATCTATGGGTTCGTACAAATCTGGAACCAACTTCTTTTCTATAAAGTGAATGTCTTCGCATGATGAGGTCAATATCTTCTAAACTAATTTATCTTCAAAATCTTCTGAGAATGCATATGACCTCTTCCCCTTCCCTCGCACCTTAATGCTGTCACAGGTACATGTCCGTGGGAGAATCTTTTGGTTCTCATAGTCTGCATTCATTTGCAGAGTTCTTACAGCGTCACATCAATTCTCCTGAAGCGAGTTCTTGTTGGTCAAGCAAAAGGAAGCCTTTGAAGACTTTGAACATCTTGAAGCCTTCCAAGTTAAGCTTCGTGGCAGCAGAAAAACCAGCAAGGAAGGGAGGCAGACAGAGACGTGGTGAAACATCTAAAGATCTGCCTGATGACTTGGCAAAAATGTACAAAACTGATCCTGAAGAGAGCTATGGTCAGCGCAAGACACGAATCCAATGGATTCGAAGATATTGGGCAGAGCAGTGGTTCCAATACCGCTTCGTCACTAAGGAATATGCAGAAAAGTGCGCCATCAAGAGACCATGGGGAGACGTATTGTACAAAAATCTCGTACCCCGGTCCAGAGACGAAGCCATTGCTCAAGGCTTCTTTCCATGCATGGTCAGAGGACCACAGCCAGCTGAAGCACATCCGTCATCACTGATGTAGTCATGTACCTACGGTAGGGACACGGACCCGTCCTAAGAGCCCTACCATAGGACATCCTTAGAGGAAGTCACCTTTCAGACAACTTGAAGATATCCCACTCGACGGATTGAAGACACTCGACCAAGAACTGTCACTCGACCAAGGAGCCAACCACTCGACTGACCAGAAGACCTCAAGTCACTCTGTGGGCAAACGGTCGGTTATTAAGTAGCCTTTATGATCATTATGACGCTTTATTAGGGACGTTATCAGTAACGCCCACCTTAAATGTACCTTAAACCATGCATTACTGAGGGCAGGAGAGGGCTGGCGAACTCTATATAAGCCACCCCCTCCTCAGTATCAAGGGTTCGCACCCCTGTCATCTCACTCACGCATAATCCAATCGACCGCCTCCGGGCACCGAGACGTAGGGCTGTTACTTCCTCAGAGAAGGGCCTGAACTCGTAAACCTTGCGTGCTTACAGCTTCCCAATAGCTAAGGTCTAGCCTCTTCATACATACCCCCCTACCTCACTGTCAGACTTAGAACCACGACAGTTGGCGCCCACCGTGGGGCATTAGTCTTAGCGCCCAATTGGAGAAGTTGCGATTTTTCCGATCCACTCGATCATGTTTTCCTGCGGAGCTTTGGCGGAGGGCCGCGAGATCCGTCTCGGCCGACTTGCTTTCATCGCCGACGACTCCGCTTGGCTCCAGGAGGCGCCGCTTGACGTCGACGCGCTCCCCGTCCGCGGTGCGACACACTTCCGCGCGTGCGTCTGTGGCGTCCTCCTGAGGCAGCCATCGACCCCATATCGGTCGACTCCCGTGCCATCTCCCCGTCCTGTCTCCTGCCAGCGCAAGCGCTCAGGCCGGTCGAGGCTCCAGCGGTGGATGAAGCGCGCCGTGGCCCGCCAGTCGGTGACCCAGCAGATCGCTGCAATCGAGCCTGACGAATCCCTCTGCGGCCTGTTCGATCTGTCGACTGGCTCCATGGAGTCCGCTTCCGAGTGCGACAGCAGCGACCCCCTGGCGGAGGTCCTGGCGGTCGAGGGGACACGCAGTCCTCCCGGATTCCCTCGCGCTAACGATGGTGCCGACAGGGGCGATCCGTCGCACCCTCACGACGAATACCTCCCCGAGCCTCTTACGTCGTTGCAACGGGAGGAGCTTCGTCGCCGGAACATGGACGCGCTCTACACACCTATTGTTGGAGAAACCCCCGAGGCCCGGGCCTTGGAGGATGCGCGCTTGGCTAATCTAGCCGAGCGCACTCGACTGGAGAATCTACAGCGGGCTCTCGACGAGCGGGCGCGTCAGCAGGCTCCCGAGTCCAGTCGACGCCAGCAGGCTCCCGAGTCCAGTCGACGCCAGCAGGCACCCGAACCCAGTCGACGGCAGCTCTTCCCGCCACCACAGGTGTACTGAACTCCGGTTCAGAACCTGGCTGCCGCGGCCCGCATAGCGGAGTCGATCCAGCCCTCCCAGTCGGAGGCCGGAAGAGGATTGCTGCAGATCAGAGCATTGCTCCGAGCAGCGGGGAATCAGAATTCAGCCGTCTCTCAGTCGCGGGACAGGATCCACAGTCGATCCGTCGCAACGGAGACCGTCCAGTCGACTCACAGCCCGAGATCGCCCCCGAGGCGTGAGGGGCATGGAGACCGGCACGATCGGTATAGGAGGAATGAGCAATATGATCACCGACTCGACTGTGATGATGGGCGTCGGGTGCCGTCCCCTCCTCCGCGGAGTGGATCATATGCACCTCAGCATCGAGACGACAGGCGCCCTCATCACACTGGGCAGAGGATCCCAGTCGACCCCAAAGACCCAGGCTTTGACGCGAGATCCATCCTCGTTCAAGGTCTGGTGGACAGGAACAGGGCTCATCGAGAGGGCCACAACAGAGATACGCCCAGCGGCAGCAGGGCACACGCCTCGGGGCCTGAGTGTTTCAGTCGAGCCATCAGAGCCGCGGTGATCCCACCCAACTTCCGGCTGGCGACTGGAATCAGCAAGTTCACCGGCGAGTCCAAGCCTGACACGTGGCTCGAGGATTACCGAGTGGCTGTGCAGATCGGCGGCGGCAACGACGAGGTGGCCATGAAGCATTTACCCCTCATGTTGGAAGGCTCAGCTAGGGCGTGGCTGAATCAGCTGGCGCCCAGCAGCATTTACACTTGGGAGGATCTCTCCCGAGTGTTTGTTACAACCTTCGAAGGGACATGCAAGCGCCCTGCAGGCCTTACGGAGCTGCGGTCTTGCGTACAGAAGCCGAATGAAACACTGAGGGAATACATCCAGAGGTGGATCACACTGCACCACTCGGTCGAGAACGTGCCTGACCATCAAGCAGTCTGCGCTTTCAAGGAAGGCGTCAAGTACAGGGAGTTGAATCTGAAATTTGGCCGGACCGGAGAGATGTCCCTTAATCGGATGATGGAGATTGCCACCAAGTACGCTAATGGAGAAGACGAGGACTGACTCCGAAGCGGCAAACTTAAGTCAGTCGCCCAAGAAACCGGAGGAAACTCCAGTCGGAAGCAGAAGCGGAAGGCCGAGCCAGCCGCTCCCGGGGAGGCCCTGGCCGTGGCCCAGGGAAACTTCAAGGGGAAACCCAAGGGCACTTGGAAGCCCAAGAAAGTCAAGGATCAGGATGGGAATGATGTTTTGGATTTGCCATGTCACATCCACACCAAGAAAGATGAAGAGGGTAATTTTATTTACCCCAAACATACCACTCGACAATGCCGGCTCCTGATCCAGCAGTTTCAGGGCAAGCAGCCAAAGGATAAAGAAAAAGAGCCAGACAGGGTTGAGGACAGGGATGATAGCGACGATGGATACCCCCAGGTCAATTCCACCCTGATGATTTTTGCCGATGTCGAAAGCAAAAGTCGACTGAAAGTCATAAACCGGGAGGTGAACATGGTTGCCCCTGCAACTCCCAGTTACCTAAAGTGGTCCCAGACGGCCATCACGTTCGACCAATCCGATCATCCAACACACATTGCCACCCCTGGGAGGCAAGCTTTGGTGGTCGACCCAGTTGTCGAAGGCACTCGACTGACCAAAGTCCTGATGGACGGTGGCAGTGGCCTGAACATACTGTACGCGGAAACCTTGAAAGGAATGGGCATTCCGATGTCCAGACTCAGCACTAGTAACATGAGCTTCCACGGAGTCATTCCTGGGAAGAAAGCCGAGTCACTCGGCCAGATTGCTCTTGATGTGGTTTTCGGTGATTCAAAGAATTACCGCAAGGAAAAGTTAACGTTTGAAGTTGTGGACTTCCAGAGTGCTTATCACGCCATCTTGGGCAGGCCGGCTTATGCACGCTTCATGGCTCGACCATGCTACGTGTATCTTAAATTAAAGATGCCTGGTCCCAAAGGTGTGATCACTGTTACAGGCAACCGGAAGAAAGCAGAAGAATGTTTCCAGAAGGGATCAAAGATCGCCGACGCTCAGATGGCAGTAGTCGAGCTGAAAGAGTACCAAAAGACTGCCGACCCGAGTGAATTGCTGCGGGCTAAGAAGCCTACCTCCAAATCAGCTTTTCAGTCGGCCGGCGAAATGAAGACGGTCCACATTCACCCGACCGACCCCGACGCAGCTCCGACTCACATCTCAACAACGCTCGACTCCAAATAGGAAGAAGCGCTCATCCAGCTCCTCCGTGAGAACTGGGACATCTTCGCATGGAAACCCTCTGACATGCCCGGAGTTCCCAGGGGGCTGGCTGAGCACCGCCTGCGAGTCGACTCAAAGTTCAAACCCGTGAAGGAACATCTGCGGCGGTCCGCCGTCCAGAAAAAACAAGCTATCGGCGAAGAAGTGGCTCGGCTCTTAGCAGCTGAGTTCATTCGAGAGATCTACCACTCCGAGTGGCTCGCCAATGTTGTCATGGTCCCCAAGAAGGACAAGTCACTCCGCATGTGCATTGATTTCAAGCATATCAATCGGGCCTGCCCGAAAGATCATTTTCCTCTCCCTCGCATCGACCAAATTGTCGACTCAACTGCGGGATGTGAGAGATTGTCTTTTCTAGATGCCTACTCCGGGTACCATCAGATCCGTCTGTATGGGCCCGACGAAATCAAAACAGCTTTCACCACTCCATTCGGATGCTTCTGTTACGTCACCATGCCGTTCGGCCTCAAGAACGCCGGAGCCACATTCATGAGAATGATCCAGAAGTGTTTACTCACTCAAATCAGTCAGAATGTGGAGGCGTACATGGACGATATCGTAGTCAAGTCCCGGAAAGGTTCCGACCTACGGGCTGACCTTACTAAAACCTTCGCCAACCTCAGGAGGTACGATATCAAGCTTAATCCGTCAAAATGCACATTCGGAGTTCCAGGTGGCAAGCTACTCGGTTTTCTCGTTTCCGAACGGGGAATCGACGCCAATCCTGAAAAAATTGGAACCATACTCCGGATGAAGCGTCCCATACGTGTGCATGATGTCCAAAAACTTACAGGCTGCTTGGCCGCCTTAAGTCGATTCATCTCTCGACTCGGTGAAAAAGCGTTGCCTCTTTACCGACTGATGAAAAAGTCTGACAAGTTCGAATGGACTCCAGAAGCTGATGCAGCGTTTGCAGAGCTCAAAGCTCTGCTCTCCACCCAGCCGGTGCTAGCTGCTCCAATCAGCAAAGAGCCTCTGCTGCTTTATATTGCAGCCACGGGACAAGTTGTCAGTACAGTACTTACGGTCGAGAGAGAAGAAGAAGGGAAGGCCTTCAAAGTTCAACGCCCTGTTTATTATGTGTCTGAAGTTTTGACCCCTTCAAAACAAAGATACCCCCACTACCAGAAGCTTGTATATGGGATTTACATGACCACGAAGAAAGTTGCACATTATTTCTCTGACCACTCCATTACAGTCGTCAGCGACGCCCCATTATCGGAGATCCTGCATAACAGAGATGCAACTGGTCGAGTGGCCAAGTGGGCGATTGAACTCCTTCCTTTAGACATCAAGTTTGAAGCAAAGAAAGCCATCAAGTCTCGAGCGATCGCGGATTTTATCGCCGAGTGGATTGAACAGCAACTTCCGACTCAAGTTCACTCGGAACATTGGACTATGTTCTTCGATGGATCCAAGATGCTGAATGGTTCGGGCGCGGGGGTAGTTCTGGTCTCCCCCCGAGGAGATAAGCTCAGATACGTTCTCCAGATTCACTTCGATTCCTCCAATAACGAAGCAGAGTATGAAGCACTTTTGTATGGGTTGCGCATGGCCATTTCACTCGGCGTCCGTCGCCTCATGGTCTATGGCGACTCAGATCTGGTGGTTAATCAAGTGATGAAGGAATGGGACGTCAGGAGTCCGGCAATGACTGGGTACTGCAATGTAGTACGGAAGCTAGAGAAGAAGTTCGAGGGGTTGGAACTCCACCACATCCCTCGACTGAAAAACCAGGCAGCTGACGACTTGGCAAAGATAGGCTCCAAGAGAGAAGCCATTCCAAGCAATGTGTTCTTGGAACACATTCACTCGCCGTCAGTACAAGAAGATCCTTTCACAGAAGAAGCCCCGCAGCCGAAAAGTGTCGCGGACCCGACTGAAGTTGAAGTGCCTGCAGTAGTCGACCTGATCATGGAAGTCTTGGCAGTCACCCCCGACTGGACGATACCATACATTGCATATATCCTAAGGAAAGAACTCCCGGAGGACGAGGAGGAGGCTCGATAGATCGTCTGCCGATCTAAGGCCTTCACAGTCATAAGGGGACAGCTGTACAGAGAAAGTGCGACCGGAGTCGGCCAGAAATGCATAACGCCAGAAGAAGGTCAAATAATCCTCAACGATATCCACTCGGGAACCTGCGGTCACCATGCGTCCTCTCGGACCATTGTGGCTAAAGCATACCGAGCTGGGTTTTATTGGCCAAGGGCAAATGAGATGGTGAAAGAGATAGTCGACAGGTGCGAGGGCTGCCAGTTCTACTCCAACATGTCACACAAGCCCACGTCAGCCCTGAAAACCATTCCGCTCTTCTGGCCCTTTGCCGTCTGGGGATTGGACATGGTTGGCCCCTTGAGAACGGGCAGGAGTGGGTTCACTCACGTGCTTGTGGCAGTCGACAAGTTTACCAAATGGATCGAAGCTAAGCCCATAAAGAGCCTTGACGCGAGCACCGCTATCAGTTTCATCAGAGGGTTGACATTCAGATATGGAGTCCCACACAGCATCATCACTGATAACGGGTCAAACTTTGATTCGGACGAATTCAGGGCATTTTGCGCTTCTCAAGGCACACGAGTCGACTACGCATCAGTCGCTCACCCCCAGTCGAACGGACAGGCTAAGAGGGCAAATGGTCTGATCCTCAAAGGGCTAAAATCTCGGCTGATGCGCAATCTCAAGCACGCGGCAGGCGCTTGGGTCGACGAGCTTCCGTCAGTGCTGTGGGGATTAAGGACTACCCCTAACTGGTCGACTGGAAGGACCCCGTTCTTTCTGGTTTATGGAGCCGAAGCTGTCCTGCCAAGCGATCTCCTTCACAATGCGCCTCGAGTTGAACTTTACACCGAAGATGAAGCAGAGCAGGCCCAGCAAGACGCAGTCGACCTCTTGGAGGAAGAAAGGGAGATGGCAATGATCAGATCGACCATTTACCAGCAGGACTTGCGTCGATTCCACGCCCGGAATGTGAAGAGTCGAGCCTTTCAAGAAGGAGATTTGGTCCTCCGAGTGGATCAACAGAAACCTCACAAGCTCGCTCCCACTTGGGAAGGCCCCTTCATCATCACCAGAGTCCTCCACAACGGAGCATATCACCTTTACAATGTTGATCGACAAATCGATGAACCTCGAGCTTGGAACGCGGAGCTTCTCCGCCCCTTTTACACTTAAGTCCGCTCTCAAACCAGATGTAATAAGAAAAACTCCTAAGGTTCATTTTTATCAGAAATAAGAGTGTTCCAATAATTGTTGTCACTGTTGTATGTATCCGAAATCCCCCAGTGGGTGACTTAGCTGCGAATCCGGTTCGCCTAAGTTTGAAAAATCCTACCGAGTGGAGAGCAATCCTCCCACTCGGGGGCTTAGCTGCAGTTCAGCACTCGCCTAAGTTCTCCACGAAGAGACTTAGCTGCAGTCAGACACTCGCCTAAGTTTGAAAAATTCTACCGAGTGGAGAGCAATCCTCCCACTCGGGGGCTTAGCTGCAGTTCAGCACTCGCCTAAGTTCTCCACGAAGAGACTTAGCTGCAGTCAGACACTCGCCTAAGTTTGAAAAATCCTACCGAGTGGAGAGCAATCCTCCCACTCGGGGGCTTAGCTGCAGTTCAGCACTCGCCTAAGTTCTCCACGAAGAGACTTAGCTGCAGTCAGACACTCGCCTAAGTTTGAAAAATCCTACCGAGTGGAGAGCAATCCTCCCACTCGGGGGCTTAGCTGCAGTTCAACACTCGCCTAAGCTCTCCACGAAGAGACTTAGCTGCAGTCAGACACTCGCCTAAGTTTGAAAAATCCTACCGAGTGGAGAGCAATCCTCCCACTCGGGGGCTTAGCTGCAGTTCAGCACTCTCCTAAGTTCTCCACGAAGAGACTTAGCTGCAATCAGACACTCGCCTAAGTTTGAAAAATCCTACCGAGTGGAGAGCAATCCTCCCACTCGGGGGCTTAGCTGCAGTTCAGCACTTGCCTAAGTTCTCCACGAAGAGACTTAGCTGCAGTCAGACACTCGCCTAAGTTGAAAAATCCTACCGAGTGGAGAGCAATCCTCCCACTCGCGGGCTTAGCTGCAGTTCAGCACTCTCCTAAGTTCTCCGCGAAGAGACTTAGCTGCAGTCAGACACTCGCCTAAGTTTGAAAAATCCTACCGAGTGGAGAGCAATCCTCCCACTCGGAGGCTTAGCTGCAGTTCAGCACTCGCCTAAGTTCTCCATGAAGAGACTTAGCTGCGGTCAGACACTCGCCTAAGTTTGAAAAATCCTACCGAGTGGAGAGCAATCCTCTCACTCGGAGGCTTAGCTGCAGTTCAACACTCGCCTAAGTTCTCCACGAAGAGACTTAGCTGCGGTCAGACACTCGCCTAAGTTCGAAAAATCCTACCGAGTGGAGAGCAATCCTCCCACTCGGGGGCTTAGCTGCAGTTCAGCACTCGCCTAAGTTCGCCACGAAGAGACTTAGCTGGAGTCAGACACTCACCTAAGTTTGAAAAATCCTACCGAGTGGAGAGCTCCGCCACAAATACAATGTACAACAACGGGGTGTGGGTCGACTGCCACCTTCTCCCGAGAGCTCCGCCACAAATACAATGTACAACAACGGGGTGTGGGTCGACTGCCACCTTTTCCCGAGAGCTCCGCCACAAATACAATATACAACGACAGGGTGGGGGTCGGCCATCAAGCCTCTCACGACAGTTCCAGACCACGGAGACATTCAGCAGAAATAAAGTTCGGATAAAGCTTAAAAGGCCCCAGGCCCCGAATCAAAGTACTCGAGCCCTCAGCTCGGCAGAGTTTAAACGATTACAAGTCCACTCGGCATTCCGAGGCTAATTTAAGGAAAAGCATAAAAAAATTTCTCACTCCTCAAGAGGAGGGCTGGCAGGAGCGACGAACTCATCCAGGCCGATTCTGTCCGCAATGCGAGTAGCTGCAGCGATGAAGGTCTCCATGAAGTCCTGAAAGCTGTGCCTCTTGGTATTGGCGACTTGGATGGCGGCCAGCTTTTCTTCTCGCGCCTCCTTGCAATGAACGCGGACTAAGGATAGAGCCACATCAGCGCCGCACTGGGCAGAAGACTTCTTCCACTCCTGCACTCGATCGGGGATTTTGTCAAGTCGAGCCATAAGAGACTCGAGATCATTCTGGAGCGCGGATTCTGGCCAAAGTGTTGAGTCGATCCGCGACACGGCAACCTTCAGTCGAGCCAAGTAATCCATGGCGCCGTCGATTCGAGATTCTAGTCGAAGCAGGTTCATGGCAGTATCGTCTTTCACCGGAGAATTGATTGGGTCCAGACCCGTTTCGATCCACCCGGTCTCCTCTTCGAAGTTCTGACAGAATTCTGCACACAAGACCTAAAGATAAGCCAACGATCACAAGATTGAGTCGACACAAAAAGTACAAAACAGTCAAAATTAGACGTGCACCTTCAAGTTTGATGTACAGCCTCTTGGCGAGGCTCCTCAGGTAGCTCTCTAGGTCGTCCCTCCTACGGGTGATGCCTTCCATCTCCTTGCCCAAGAGGAGGTTCTTCTTCTTCCAACCGGCAGTCAGCTTGTTGGCATCAGTCAGAGCGGTCTGCAACCTAATGTTCTCTTGTTCCAACTGGTCGACCGAAGCCAGCTTCTGTTCGGCCAGAGCCATCTTGTCGTCAGCCGCCTTGCGGGCAACAGCCAGGTCCTGGTCCTTCCTCGCCAAAGCTCTTTCCAATTCTCCTACAAAGAAACGGCGATTGAATCAGAAACAGCAAAGGAATGCCCAAGTCTGAAAACAAAATCAGTCGACAAAGTCGCTTTACCTGCGGCGCCCTCCCTGACCTTCTGCAACTCCGTCCTGGCCAGCTCTAGATCAAGGTCCAGTTGGATCTTCTGTTTCTCCAATTCAGCATAACGAGCGGCAAGTTCGCAGGATCTCTGCAAAAGGAAAAACCAGCCGACAGACGTTCGAAATAAGTTGCTTCCGAGTAACTAAGGAACAATGGCGACATTTTAAGACCACAGCCGAATCAAAAACATTCGACCGTAGTCTCGGGGACTACACCCAGTGGGTGCACTCAGCGTGCCCCCACTGGTTCAAAAAAACGACTGCCCACAGTCGATAGGACACGGACCACTCGACCTGGCAGACCAAACCGAATGAAGAAGTACGGATTCACAAACACAATATACAGACTACAGTCGACTGCCAGCAGTCCACCGTAGTCTCGGGGACTACACCCAGTGGGTGCACTCAGCGTGCCCCCACTGGTTCGACCAAAGAGAAAACACACCCAGTGGGTGTACAAGTACGGATACAAAGATCTTCAAAAAGAAAAGAAAGAGAGAGAAAGACTCTTCAAACAAACAAACATCAAGTCAACTGACCTGGACGTTACTCTGAAGCGCCGAACTCGCGTCGTAAGCCGCCTGGCTGGCCTCCCGAGCCTTCTTCACCTGTTCCATCATGACCCCTGCCTGGTGTATGGCCTCCTTCACAGCAGCCACTTCGTCTTCAGGGACAGAGTACGCGACAAAGAGTGAAGTCGGATCGGCAGTCGACGCCGAGGGCTGCGCACTCGACAGGGGATTGGCAGTCGGATTGGCAGCCGACGCCGAGGGCTGCGCACTCGACAGGGGATTGGCGAAGGACACAGAGGCCCGAGGGGCATCGCCGCCGTCCCGAGCCGCAGCCTCAGGCGCCAGAGCAGGCTGGGGAGCCCTGTCAGTCGACGGCCTCTTGGTCCTCCCTATCCTCAGCGGCTCGTTGTCATCGTCATCCGGGAGGTCAATAACTTGAGGAGGAGCTGCAGGAAGAACTTTCAATCGACCAGAATTGCAAGAAACGACCAAGCCAACTCAAAAACAAAACGTCGATGATCGTACCAGGGTTGGAGGTTGCAACGTCCCCCATCTCTTGGTCGTCATCCTTGGCTGAGACCTCGGAGGTAGCAGCACTGCAAATTTCGAAGAATTAGCCAGTTCAACACAATGAGTCGACTGAGGATCTGTCCTCCAATCGACGAAAGAAGTCAAGGCTTGTTACCCGGAGACGATAGGGACAGTTATCTTCATCTTCGGCAGAGTCTTGGGCAGCTTGGACTGCGTCGTGCGCGGTTTCTTGGGAACCTTCCCAGTCGGTGTTGGAGAAGAGGTCCGAGGGCGTTTCGACGATGGCCCGACAGAGGCAGTCGCCTGACCACGTCCCTGCGCCGAGTCGTGCACGAGCTTGGATCACCTCTCTGGGCGGGGAGGTACGGCCTCTTCCTCCTCCTCCTCGCTGGAGAAGATGTCATCGCCTTCCTCTCCTTCGCCGTCTGACTCCCACTCGCCCTGGTCGTCCCCGCTCTCACCTCCGCTCCCCTCACCTTCCTCAGTCGACCCCTGCACCCCGTTGGGCGTCGAATACATCTCAGTAGTCGCCTGAAAGACAGCATGCAAAATGGAAAGTCAGTCGACCCGCTCAAAAGAAGACCAATGCAGAAAGCAAGATTTCAGTCGGAAACATAAAGACATACCTGGTCGACCTCATATGAGCTGTCGAGTGGAATGACCCTCCTAGCTCCTCGGGGGTTGTCCTTGTTCCCTGTAATGCTTGACAGCCACCCCTCCAACATCTCATCGGTGACCTCCTCCGGGTGGATCCGAGTGGAGTCCTCGAGGCCGGAGTACAGCCACATCGGGTGGTCCCGGGCCTGGAGTGGTTGGATTCTCCTCTTGAGGAAGACTTCAAGCAGGTCCATCCCTGTCACGCCCTCGCGGACAAGTTCGACCACTCGACCCGCCAGTGTCTTGACCTGGGCCTTTTCTTCGGGCGTCACCTTCAGAGAAGCCGGCTTTTCGGCTCGGTCGAGGGTGAAGGGTGGAAGTCCAGTCGACTGCCCTGGGGTCACTTGATCCTGGCAGTAGAACCACGTCGCCTGCCACCCTCGAACTGACTCCGGAAAGGTGATGGAGGGAAAACAACTTTTCCCCCTTGTCTGAATCGCCAAACCCCCGCACAGCTGGATCACCTGTGTCCTCTCGTCACTCGACTTAGCCTTCTTCACCGACTGAGAACGAACGGTGAAGATGTGCTTGAAAAGTCCCCAGTGTGGGCGGCACCCCAGGAACGCCTCACACATAGAAATAAAAGCAGCAAGGTAGACTATGGAGTTCGCAGTGAAGTGATGGAGCTGCGCCCCGAAGAAGTTCAGGAAATTGCAGAAAAAAGAGTGGGGCGGCAGAGAGAAACCACGGTCAATGTGAGTCGCCAGGAGAACGCGCTCACCGTCGCGTGGCTGGGGCTCGATTTCTCTCCCCGGGAGACGCGCCGCCTTGTGGGGGATGACTCCTCCCTCGACCAGGTCGTCGAGGTCCTCCTGACGAAGCACCGAGGGCATCCAGTCGCCCTGGATCCACCCCTTGGGTAGGGCCGTCCGAGAGGAAGAACCCACGCGCGCGGACTTCTTTCCCTTCCCCGCCGCCGCCGCCTTCTTTGCGCGCTCCAGTGCGGTCGTCTTGCCCTTCACCATTGTCGCCGGCGAGGTCTCGGGCTGGTTTTGTGGTGGCGGGGCGAGAGCGAAGGAAGCGGAGGAGACAACGGAGAAATAGAGGAAGAGGAAGATATGAGCACACGTACTGAAGAGGGGCTCCGGGCCAACTATTTATAAGGGGCCGCTCCCGAGTGGCTGGCAGGTAGGCCCGAGCTATCCAGTCAAATCCCGTGGCAGGCGCGCGCTATACGTGGCAAAAAAGGTGGCACGGGGATCGAGGAGCCTTCGCACTATCGCTCCCGATTACTGCGGCCGCCCCCGTTCCGCGCGCTTCCCAAAAAATCCGAATCCCGCGATCTCCGCCAGCTGTAGAACAACTTGACGAAATGACAATCGCGCGCACGCCAGCGCTCGATGCCTCGCAGGTGAAGAAATCCATTTGACGAAAGACCTGGAATGGATCAAGACGACTGAAAAAGGTTAATGACGTCATCCGTGACAGTCGACCCAGAATGAAGCACCCATAATAACCCGAGGGGTCGGATGAAAAGGTCCCTAACCTCTTTTTTCACTCCAGCCTCGATCCGTTCGGGGGCTAATGATGTAGTCATGTACCTACGGTAGGGACACGGACCCGTCCTAAGAGCCCTACCGTAGGACATCCTTAGAGGAAGTCACCTTTCAGACAACTTGAAGATATCCCACTCGACGGATTGAAGACACTCGACCAAGAACTGTCACTCGACCAAGGAGCCAACCACTCGACTGACCAGAAGACCTCAAGTCACTCCGTGGGCAAACGGTCGGTTATTAAGTAGCCTTTATGATCATTATGACGCTTTATTAGGGACGTTATCAGTAACGCCCACCTTAAATGTACCTTAAACCCTGCATTACTGAGGGCAGGAGAGGGCTGGCGAACTCTATATAAGCCACCCCCCTCCTCAGTATCAAGGGTTCGCACCCCTGTCATCTCACTCATGCATAATCCAATCGACCGCCTCCGGGCACCGAGACGTAGGGCTGTTACTTCCTCAGAGAAGGGCCTGAACTCGTAAACCTTGCGTGCTTACAGCTTCCCAATAGCTAAGGTCTAGCCTCTTCATACATACCCCCCTACCTCACTGTCAGACTTAGAACCACGACAATCACTTCTCTGGTGTCGCGATGACACTTTGTTCAAGCCCAACTTCCAATTTGCTCAGAACTCTGCGAAGCAAAACAAGAAGGAGTTGGGGTTGGACTTCAACCCTGGTCCCTCTAAACCAAGGGCGGATGGCACACGCGACGCAAATCCCAATATCATCGAGCCGTATGCCAGTCTCGAAGGCCTCATCACTCGCATTCTAGTCCAAGGGACTGCCGTGAATGACCCTCCAACAGACACTGAGTCTGATGACGCTCCTACTGCACCGAAGCTGGAGCAGACGAAGAAGCCAAAAGTTTCAAAGCCAGCCGCTTCTCCCCAAATCTCCAGAGCGAAGCCATTGGCAACTGCACCTCCTGAAGCAAGTGTGCAGTCTGAAGACTTATCACGTGTCTCCAAGCCCCAAGAAGCCAAGAAGCCTCAGCCACACACAGGAAAAGAGCTCACAGCTGCTGCCATTCTACGCAGCGAGACCATTGATCTGTCTAGTGACGAAGATCTTGGCGATGACGCTCTTGAGCAGCTCATCAAGAGCAAGGAGGAGGCTGAAATCTTCAACAATCTACCTCTGTTTGATGCAGCAATCATACACAACTTCATTGATGAGTGGTTTGATACACCCAATATCGGCTTCGATGATCTGCAGCTGCCCATTGGCCTCAGTGTCGCCTTCCAAGGCGCTATTGCTTCAGAACTTGCAATTGGCCAGCGCATTGTTGAAATGAAGCAGAAGATTGATTTTGAAAAGGCTCAGTTCAAGCAGAATATGGCCAAGCTCAGCGTCCAAGAAGTCAAGGACTTCAAGGTCATGTTGCACGAGTTGAAGGAAAACTTTCTGAAGAAACGTGCCGAAGCTCAGGGTTCGCGGGAGCAAATGAAGACTCTGGCTGATCGTTGTGTGCAGGCCTACAATGAGGCCGAGAAGCGCAAGGCACTTGGGCGTCCCGACATCGACCCCAGGATGGCCGCAAAGAAAAAGAAGAAGCCCGTGGTGGCTGAACAAGAGACACCAAGGCAAGAAGCTGTTTCGATTGTCTTCCCCACTGCTAAGACTGGTTTGAAGCCAAAGCACCGGTCAACCGCTTCAGAGCTCAAGAAGACACGGACAGCCGAAGCTGAAGCAAGGAAGAGGAAACACCCTGAAGCCTCTCCTTCTGACCCCACCATCAAGAAGTGCAAGACCAAGAAATCTCGGGCTGCTCCCACAGAGCCCCTGATAGTCGAACCCCTCTCCGTCCGCTATCCTGACGAAGATCGTCAGTTGACAGTGCATGAGCCTGCTTTCACAGAGGCTCCGCACGCTGAAGACATTCCAACAGCCGACCCCAACGCTGCTGAAGACATTGGTCTCCAAGACAATGTACAAGGTGATGCAGCCCTTCCTCAGCTTGAGACAAGCGAAATGATCAACATTGGTCGTCCATTGACACCAATCACACAAGATGCATCGTGGGCAGATCGCCCACAGGAGGAAGAGAATGAGCCCCAGCCCACTGCAACTCCACCGGCGGCGCCTACATTCCGTAGGCTTCGCAAAGGGCTAAGGGTTCAGGCTGCTGGCGACATTCCGGCTGCATCAGCCGAAGAACATGAAGAAGAACCTCCATCTCCCCCGCACCAACAAGAAGCAGTCTTCAAGGAGAACGTACCTGAATCCATCCCTCTCACTACACGTGTTGAGGCTGAAATCCTTGAGGCTGCCACCACCAACACTGAAGCAATTGTGGAGCCCTTCCCACCAACAGCTTCAAGAGACACTGAAGCTACTGCATCTGAACCTTCTGTGCCTGAGTCTGCTACCGGTCCACAGTTCAACTATCATGTTGTGCACAGGCCCCAGGTCCAGAAGCCAATCCCACGACTGCCAAGGTTCCCAGGTCCTGCATCAGCTCCTGGCTCCTTTAATGTCAATAGCTTCAGGGCAGATAACACGTTCTTCAACAGCTCCAAGAACCCTTATTCAAGGGAAGGGATTGTATCAGATAGGTTCTGGAGCTACCCACAGCGCAGCTACTATTCATGCATCCTATACAACCAAGGCCGTATCTTTCCTCACCAGCGCCTTGAGGTTGAAGCTGTTGCTGGTCTGCCTGGTCTGGAAGAAGCACTGGATTGCTTCAAGCAAGTGGGTCTGCTGCCGTTTATCACCGATGAAGAGCACTGGAATGAAGAGCTTCTGCTCCAGTTCTATGCCACACTGCATATCAAAGGCTACAACAGAGATCCGAAGACTTGGGTCCTGGAGTGGATGACCGGCAATGTCCATCATGAAGCCAATGCATTCGATATCATTGAGCTTACTGGCCTACCCACTCCTGGCGAACTCTTCAAAGAAGGCTGCCAACTCCATGTTGAAGCAATTGAGAGCATATTCCAGCGACCTGAGCCAAATATGAGTCAGATGCTCTCAATGATGAAGCCATTGCCTCTTGATGCACCTTATCCAACTGAGTTCTTCGTTGACGACTTAGAGTACCTGCCCAGAACTATATATCACATCGTCAGGCGGACTCTATGGCCCATTAAGGGGCACTCTCCATATGCCAAGGTTGAAGGTGCCATGAAGACTCTCATTTTCTGTATCCTGCATGGCAAATGCTTCAACGCACAGGATCTCTTTATACGCCAACTTGCAGCGTCTAGCTCAGATCTCTTTGGTTTGAAGATTTATGCTCCTTGGGTTATGAGGCTGATCAAGCTTCACTCTACTATCTCCTATCAGCCCTCAGCCCGCAACCATAGGATCTTCTTACCCGATGTGGACACCTCTGCTGAAGCAATATATCCTGAGCCTGCCAAGCAACCATTAAGTCTTCAGAATGCAGAACACCAGAGCTTCACTCAGAATGATGAAGGTGTTGAAGCCATCTCAAGAGTGTATCCAATGGCTGGCACCACACGTGCCCCTGCATCAACTGAAGCCATTGACAGCACAGCTGCACAGAGACCCAAGAAACGCGCTCGTACACTCAATGACCGAGAACTTATTGTGGCTCTTCACCAAAAGCAAGATAGGCATCACGACTGGCTCAAAAGGCAGATGAGAAGTATCATGCAAGACGTCAATCGCATCAGAAATCTGGCCACCAAGAATGCATTCGTCGCACATGAAACCTGTCGCCGCACTTGGAAAGGCCTCACCATGATGTGCACTGAAGCTGAACTTCAAGAGGATGGCTTCAGAGAGAGATTCAAGTTTGACTCCACACCCCCAGAAGAGCTGTGCTATGCGGAACTCCGTCCCTTGAAGATTCAGAGTTCTCTTCCTCTGCTGCCACCGTGACTGGAAGAATCATTGAGGAAGAAGACGACGCTACATCACCACCACCTTCTTCAGCGCGCATCGACCCTGCACCAAGCTCTTCAGCAGCACCAAACGCCTCCACCGACCCTGCTGTGCCTGGGAACGTGTAGAAAACTCTATGTCTTCAAACATTTTTGGTCATCACTGACAAAAGGGGGAGAAGCATATGATGTTTATAGTCTTCAAGCGGGTCAATAATATGGGCGGGTACTTTATATTTTGCATTTTGCTTCGTGCTTACAACTCTCGTTTTGCTACATTTGGTTCTCTGAGTTGTAACACTTAAACTTGATGGTCGTCTGCTACTTGTTTGCCACTATGTTTTTGCGAAGATAAATTCCGCATGTACGACGATAATTTCCGCACTTATATCATTTCGCAGACGTCCATTTTTCATTATGCATGTCATTCTCTTCATATACCTTTACATGCATGGTGGATTGTCATCATAAGTTGAACTGGATTCCCACAAGTACAACCTGCCATGTGCATTTGCGTTCCAGAAGCAAATTACTTATATGCACATCTTCAGGGGGAGCCCTTGCAGCTTATGAAGACAATTCCTTTACAATTTCACAAATTATATTCCCCGTTGAAAACTTCAACTAGTTTGTCATCAATCATCAAAAAGGGGGAGATTGTAAGTGCATCTAGTGCCACCCCTAGTTGGTTTTGGAGTATTGACGACAAACCTAGTTGAGGGACTAATGTGTTTGTGAGAATTGCATGATAACACAGGTAGAAGTCCCTCATTGATTCGGTTTAGCTACCAGAGATGACCCCTAAAAATGTACGAAGACATTGAAGACAATGGTGGTTTATGAAGACATTCATGTTGAAGACAATGACATGTGAAGACTCCCCATGAAGCTTATGGAACTCGAAGACTTAGATCCTTCGTAGTTTTACTTCATTCATGTTGTGTCATAGGAACCACCGTACTGTTAAGTGGGGTCCAAGAGAACCAGTCAGGATGACTGAAGTGATGCCTAATTCAAATCCTATGTCTTCAAGTGAAGACAATGAGAGAAAATCTTGTCCAGAGTCAGACAAGTCAGCTTTACTTGTAGCCCAAGTAAAGTTGCCGTGTGAGTTCGAAATTCGACCGTTGATACACGTGTCAGTTCCTTAGTGACCCAGGGTCATTTCGGACAAATCAGGTCGGGTTGCCAAGTGGCTATAAATAGTCCGCCCCTACAACCATAAACGGTTGGCTGCTTAGCTTTCAGTGCACGGCTTTTGTCGTTTGAGAGCAACCCACCTCGAAGCCTTTGAGAGAAAATACCTAGCGAGGAGAAAAGCCCTAACCACCCAGAGCCAGAGTAATTGGGCATCACTTAAGTCTTCTTGTCTGAGTGATCTGAAGACTTATTACACTTGAGGACTGTGCATCCTCCAGCCGGTTAGGCGTCGCGTTCTGAGCATCCAAGAGAAATTGTGGATTGCCGGTGAACGAAGTCTGTGAAGGTTTGGGAGTCTACCTTGAAGACTTACCAGAGTGATTGGGCGAGGTCTGTGTGACCTTAGCTCAAGGAGAAAACGGTGAGGACTGGGTGTCCTGAGCTACGTGTTCAGGACTGGGTGTCCGGGACTGTGTGTCCTTTGGTTTAAATACCTAGCCGCTCCAACCAGACGTACAGTTGTCACAGCAACTGGAACTGGTCCAACAAATCATTGTCTTCAGCGTGTCACTGGTTTCATCTTCACCTCACTTTTACTTACCATTACACATTGTGAAGCCATTGCATGCTTGCTTTATCTTCTGTCTTCACAACTTGACTGTATGATTTGTTTGGCTTCATAACTTCTTCCTATCTGATCCTCATTACACTGAAGCTGTTTGTCACTGTGCTTTCACTATATTGTATACTTGACCATGGCTTGCCTTGTGTAATCTAACTTCCGCTGCATAGTGATAGGCTTGTCCATTTTGTTTGTCTTCATAACTTCCACATTTTGAAGACTTTCATAAAAATCGCCTATTCACCCCCCCCTCTAGTCGATATAACGCACTTTCAGATGACATTATGGTCAAGTCACATAAAGGTTCTGACCTGCTGACCGACCTCGCTGAAACCTTTGCCAACCTCAGAAGGTATGATATCAAGCTCAATCCAGCAAAGTGCACGTTTGGAGTTCCAGGCGGAAAATTACTCGGTTTTCTTGTTTCCGAACGAGGAATCAATGCTAACCCAGAGAAAGTAGGCGCTATACTCCAAATGAAACGCCTGTGCGTGTGCATGATGTCCAGAAGCTTACTGGTTGCTTGGCTGCCCTAAGTCGATTCATTTCTCGCCTCGGTGAAAAGGCGTTGCCTCTTTACCGACTGATGAAGAAATCAGATACGTTCGAGTGGACTCCAGAAGCTGATACAGCATTTGCAGAGCTAAAAGCCCTGCTTTCCACCCAGCCGGTGCTTGCTGCTCCAATCAGCAAAGAGCCTCTTTTGCTTTATATAGCAGCCACTGGACAAGTCGTCAGTACAGTACTTACGGTTGAGCGGGAAGAAGAAGGAAAAGCGTACAAGGTTCAACGCCCAGTTTATTATATTTCTGAAGTTCTGACCCCATCAAAGCAGAGACATCATCACTATCAGAAGCTTGTCTATGGAATTTACATGACCACGAAAAAGGTTGCACACTACTTCTCAGATCACTCTGTTATAGTCGTCAGCGACGCTCCACTATCAGAGATTATGCACAACAGGGATGCAACTGGTCAAGTGGCAAAATGGGCGATTGAACTCCTTCCCTTGGATATCAAGTTTGAGGAAAAGAAAGCTATCAAGTCCCAAGCAATAGCAGATTTCCTCGCCGAGTGGATCGAACAGCAACTGCCGACTCAAGTTCACTCTGAGCACTGGACCATGTTCTTTGACGGATCCAAGATGTTGAGCGGTTCTGGTGCTGGAGTAGTTCTGGTATCCCCCCGAGGAGACAAGCTCAGATATGTCCTCCAGATTCACTTTGATTCCTCCAACAATGAAGCAGAATACGAAGCACTCCTGTATGGGTTGCGCATGGCCATCTCACTCGGCGTCCGTCGCCTCATGGTCTACGGCGACTCAGATTTGGTAGTTAATCAAGTGATGAAGGAGTGGGACGTCATAATCCCAGCCATAACTGGTTACTGTAACACGGTGAGAAAGCTTGAGAAGAAGTTCGAGGGGTTGGAACTCCACCACATCCCCCGATTGAAAAATCAAGCAGCCGATGAATTGGCAAAGATAGGTTCCAAGAGAGAAGCCATTCCCAGCAATGTGTTCTTGGAGCATATTCACACGCCGACAGTTCAGGAAGACCCTTTCACTGAAGAGCCCCCACAACCCAAGAGCGCCACGGATCCGACTGAAGTCGAGGTCCTAGCTGTGGTCGACCTAATCATGGAGGTTCTGGCCATTACTCACGATTGGACGGTGCCCTACATTGCGTACATCCTTAGGAAAGAGCTCCCTGAGGATGAAGAAGAAGCTCGACAGATCGTCCGCCGATTTAAAGCTTTTACTATGATAAGAGGGCAGCTGTTTAGAGAAAGTGTGACTGGAGTCGGTCAGAAGTGCATAACACCAGAAGAAGGTCGAATGATCCTCAATGACATCCACTCGGGGACCTGTGGCCACCATGCGTCCTCTCGGTCCATCATGGCTAAAGCATACCGAGATGGATTCTATTGGCCACAAGCAAATGAGATGGCGAAAGATATAGTCGACAGATGTGAAGGCTGTCAATTTTACTCCGATATGTCTCACAAGCCAGTGTCAGCCCTGAAGACCATTCCCCTCATCTGGCCCTTCGCTGTTTGGGGACTGGATACGGTTGGACCGCTGAGGACCAGCAGAAGCGGCTTCACTCATGTGCTCGTTGCAGTCGACAAGTTTACCAAATGGATCGAAGCCAAACCCATCAAGAACCTTGACGCTAGTACCGCTGTCAGTTTTATCAGAGAATTGATGTTCAGATATGGAGTCCCACACAGTATCATCATGGACAACGGATCGAACTTCGATTCTGATGAGTTCAGAATTTTCTGCGCTTCTCAGGGCACTCGAGTCGACTATGCTTCTGTTGCTCACCCGCAGTCGAACGGACAAGCAGAAAGAGCCAATGGCCTAATTCTCAAAGGACTGAAGCCCCGACTGATGCGCGATCTCAAACATGCAGCAGGTGCTTGGGTTGATGAACTTCCGTCAGTTCTGTGGGGTTTAAGGACAACTCCTAATCGGTTGACTGGAAGAAATCCTTTCTTCTTAGTCTATGGAGCCAAAGCTATTCTGCCAAGTGACTTGCTCCACAACGCACCTCGAGTTGAACTCTTCTCCGAAGCAGAAGCAGAGCAGGCCCGGCAAGATTCAGTCGATCTCTTAGAGGAGGAAAGAGAGATGGCCTTGATCCGCTCGACCATTTATCAGCAAGATTTGCGTCGATTCCATGCCAGGAATGTGAGGGGTCGGGCCTTTAAAAAAGGAGACTTGGTTCTTCGAGTGGATCAGCAGAAACCACACAAGCTCGCTCCAACTTGGGAAGGCCCCTTCATCGTCACCAAAGTTCTCCACAACGGAGCATACCATCTTTACAGTATCGAGCATCAGAAATACGAGCCACGGGCTTGGATCGCGGAGCTGCTCTGCCCCTTTTATACTTAAACACTCGTTTGAATAAAATGTAATAAGCAACACCTTTTGTAATTCGTTTATCAAAGACGAGAGCTTACGGTTCTCTCATTCGATTGTGTTGTTCTTATTTACTCCTGAAATCCCCCAGTGGGTGGGCTTAGTCGCAAATCCGTTCCGCCTAAGTTCGAAAAAATCCTATCGAGTGAAGAGCAATCCTTCCACTCGGGGGCTTAGCTGCAGTCGAGCACTCGCCTAAGCTCTCTCACTAAGAGGCTTAACGGCAGTCCAGCACTCGCCTAAGTTTGAAAAAATCCTACCGAGTGGAGAGTAGTCCTCCCACTCGGGGGCTTAGCTGCAGTCTAGCACTCGCCTAAGTTCTCCCACTAAGAGACTTAACGGCAGTCCAGCACTCGCCTAAGTTTGAAAAAATCCTACCGAGTGGATAGCAGTCCTCCCACTCGGGGGCTTAGCTGCAGTTGAGCACTCGCCTAAGTTCTCTCACTAAGAGGCTTAACGGCAGTCCAGCACTCGCCTAAGTTTGAAAAAATCCTACCGAGTGGAGAGCGGTCCTCCCACTCGGGGGCTTACCTACGGTCGAGCACTCGCCTAAGTTATCTCACTAAGAGGCTTAACGTCAGTCCAACACTCGCCTAAGTTCGAAAAATTCCTACCGAGTGGAGAGCAGTCCTCCCACTCGGGAGCTTAGCTGCAGTCGAGCACTCGCCTAAGTTCTCTCGCTAAGAGGCTTAACGGCAGTCCAGCACTCGCCTAAGTTTGAAAAAATCCTACCGAGTGAAGAGCAATCCTCCCACTAGGGGGCTTAGCTGCAGTTGAGCACTTGCCTAAGTTCTCTCACAAAGAGACTTAACGGCAGTCCAGCACTCGCCTAAGTTTGAAAAAATCCTACTGAGTGGAGAGCAATCCTCCCACTCGGGGGCTTAGCTGCAGTCGAGCACTTGCCTAAGTTCTCTCACTAAGAGACTTAACGGCAGTCCAGCACTCGCCTAAGTTTGGAAAAATCCTACTGAGTGGAGAGCAATCCTCCCACTCGGGGGCTTAGCTGCAGTCTAGTACTCACCTAAGTTTGAGACCCATCCCTATCCGCAAGGATGACGAGGTGCAGCTCGACTGCAACCTTCTTCTTCAGAGCTGCGGCACAAATACAACGTCCGCTCCATCCCTATCCGCAAGGACGATGAGGTGCAGGTCGACTGCAACCTCCTTCTTCTGACCTGCGGCACAAATACAACGTCCGCTCCATCCCTATCTGCAAGGACGACGAGGTGCAGGTCGACTGCAACCTTCTCCTTCGGAGCTGCGGCACAAATACAACGTCCATTCCATCCCTATCCGCAAGAACGACGAGGTGCAGGTCGACTGCAACCTTCTCCTTCGGAGATGCGGCACAAATACAACGTCCGCTCCATCCTTATCCGCAAGGACGACAAGGTGCAAGTCGACTGCCACCTTCTCCTTCGGAGCTGCGGCACAAATACAACGTCCGCTCCATCCCTATCCGCAAGGATGAAGAGGTGCAGCAAGCAAAGTCCATCCAAAGGCAAACACAAGCACATTCGGAGATAAACCAAATTCAGATAAATACTAAAAAGTTCCAAGCAGCGAATCAAAAGTACTCGGGCACCAAGCCCGAAGGTGTTTAATGGTTACAGAAACCACTCGGCATTCCGAGGCAAATTTAAAGCGTATCCAAGTTTCATAAGATCGTTCACTCAGCCGGAGGAGGACTGGCAGGCTCCACGAATGAGTCCAGATCAATCCCATCAGCGATCCGAGTGGCGGCAGCAATGAAAGTCTCCATGAAGGACTGGAAGTCGTGCTTTTTGGTGTTAGCGACTTTGATCGCAGCCAGCTTGTCTTCACGAACCTCCTTGCAATGGACTCGCACCAGGGACAGCGCCATGTCAGCACCACACCGGGTGGATGATTTCTTCCATTCTTGCACTCGGTCAGGGATCTCGTTCAGTCGAGTCATCAGAGATTCTAGATCATTCTGAAGTGTCGCCTCCGGTCAAAGCGTTGAATTGATTTGAGAGACAACCTCCTTCAGGCGTGCGAGGTAGCTTGTGGCGCTGGCGATACGGGACTCCAGTCGGAGCACGTTCATTGCAGTTTCGTCGCAGACCGAGGAAGCGATAGGGTCCAGACCCGTCTCGACCCTTCCAGTTTCTTCTTCAAAGTCTTGACAAAGTTCTGCAGGCAAAAGTCAGTTCAATCAACCGAGCAAAATCTGATGGCAAGCATCAACACAGTCGGATTAAAAGAAATACCTCCCAGCACGAGATAAAGCTTCTTGGCGAGGGTCCTCAGATAAGCTTCTGTGTCGTTCCTCTTGCGGATCGCAGACTCCAACTTTTCGTTCAGGGCGACCTTATCCTTCTTTAGGCTGGTCACTTCGCGGTTAGCTTCATTAAGACAAGATGTCAGTCTAGTCACCTCTCCTTCAAGCGTTCCGACTGAAGCAAGCTTCTTGTCTGCGAGAGCGGTTTTGTTTTGGGCTACTTTTTGCACGGCGGCGAGGTCCGAGTCCTTCTTGTCCAGAGCCAACTTCATTTTCTCTGCAAAAGAAATAATCGAATCAAAAAAGAGATCAAAGAGACATATTGAAATTCAGTCGGCAATCAGTTACCTTCCATACTGGCGGCCTCGTCTTGAGCTTTTTTCAGATTTTGTTGAGCCAATTCCAAGTCTAAGTTGAGTTGCCTCTGCTTCTCTTCGAGTTCGGCAAACTTGGAGATAAGAGTACAAGACTTCTGCAGGAGGCAAGAGACAGGTCAATCGATAGGTTCGAAAGCAGTTCATTTTCGAGTGAATAAAACCTAAAGAAGTGGACAACAAGCTGTTCAGACCCCAGTCGACTGCCAGCAGTCGACCGTGGTCTCGGGGACTACACCTAGTGGGTGCACTTGGCGTGCCCCCACCAGTTCTGATCCCACTCGCCCGACCCGCCAGAGTCGAGTGCAAGGAGTAAAAAAAAGAGAGAGAAAGAACAATTGCGCCGTCTAGAAAAGAAGAACTCAGACCACAGTCGACTGTCAGCAGTCGACCGCGGTCTTAGGGACTACACCCAGTGGGTGCACTTGGTGTGCCCCCACCGGTTCTGATCCCACTCGCCCAGACCGAGTGGAAGAGCGAAACTACCAAAAACGACAGCAACACCCAGTGGGTGCTCTAATTCAGCGCGAACAACAGGAGATTGTGCAGAAGAAGATTTTTCGAGAACAAAAATAGTCGGAAAGTCTACTCACCTGGACGTTGGCCCGAAGAGCGGCACTAGCGTCGTAGGCAGCCTGACTACTCTCGTGCACTATCTTCACCCGCTCCATCATCATATCAGCCTGTCGGATGGCTTCCGCAGCCGCTTCCGACTGGTTGTCTGGGACGGGGTAGCTAGTGAAAAAATGTGCAAACGACCCAGGTGCAGCTGCTTGAGGCCCCGTGGTGTGGAGTTGGATAGTTGAAGGAACCACAGGCGCGGTCGACCGCGTGAGATGCCCACTCGGCAAGGGTGTAGCGAACGTCACAGTGGCCCTGCCCGCATCTTCAGCTTGACAGACCGGAGGCGTTGCAGTTGGTTCCTGCCGAGCCACCCTGCCAGCTATTACCTTCTTGCTCTTCCTAGGCTTAGGAGCCACATCTTCGTCGTCGTCCGGAAGGTCAATGATGTTGGGTGGAGCTGCAAGACAGAACATTCGACCCCAAGTGACCCACTCGACCCTAAAAGGATCAAGAATCTAAATCGCAAGAGTTCATACCTGGGTTAGAGGTTACCGCATCCTCCATTTGCTCATCCCGGTACTGGTATGAAGAGGTCCCTGACGTAGCAGCACTGCAAAGGCCCGCATTCAATCGGTTACACCCAGTTAATCGAATCCACATAAAGGACAAGTCAGATGGTTACCCGGAGATAGTAGGAATGGTCACTTTGATCCGAGGCAAAGCTTTGGGCGGTTTGGAAGAGATGTATTTCGGCACTTTCGGCCCTGGAAGCGGCGCGACCTTGGATTGCTTTGGAGGCTCCTCAGTCGGCGTCGGGGAAGACGTCCTGGGGCGTTTCGAGGATTGCCCGATCGGCACAGCCACCAAGTCCGGAGCACGTGCCGGGTCATGAGTGAGCTTGGACCTCCTCTCCCTGCGAGCAGGCAAGTCGACTTCTTCCTCATCGGTCGATTCATCGCTCTCCTCGTCCTCCTCGGCTTCCGAATGCTCCTCGCCGCTCTCGCCCCCGCTTCCTTCTTCTTCAACGCCGGGGTCCTGCACTCCGTTGGGCATCGAGTACATTTCAATGAGGGCCTGAAAGGATAACAATCAAAAGACATTCAGTCGACCACAAACGGGACATCACGTGGTGAATCGGAAACATACTTGATAAAACAGAAATATACCTGCTCTGGCTGGCGCGAGTTGTCGAATGGAATCACCCTCCTGGATCCCCGAGGGTTGTCTTTGTTGCCAGTGATTCCCCTTAACCAATTCTCCAAGATATCCTCGCTGACCTCCTCCGGGTGGATCCGAGTGGTATCCTCGAGCCCAGAGTACATCCACACCGGATGATCGCGCACCTGAAGAGGTTGGATGAATCGACCGAGAAAGACCTCCAGCAGATCCATCCCGGTCACTCCGTCGCGGACAAGCTGGACGACCCGTTCGACCAGCTCCTTGACCTGCGCCTTCTCTTCTGGAACTACCTTCAGGGGAGCAGGCTTCTCCACTCGAGCCAAGGAAAAAGGAGGAAGTCCAGTCAACTGGCCAGGGGTTGGCTGATCCTTGCAGTAAAACCAAGTTGACTGCCAGCCCCGGACCGAGTCAGGAAGGATCATCGCTGGGAAAGTACTCTTGCTCCTCATCTGGATCCCCAGGCCACCGCACATCTGGATCACCCGCGTCCTCTTGTCACTCGACTTGTCCTTTTTGACCGACTGGGAACGACAAGTGAAGATGTGTTTGAAAAGCCCCCAGTGCAGTCAACAGCCCAAGAAGTTTTCGCACATGGACACGAAAGCGGCCAGATAGACTATGGTGTTCGGAGTGAAATGGTGGAGCTAAGCCCCAAAGAAGTTCAAAAAACCTCGGAAGAAAGGGTGGGGAGGCAGTGAGAATCCGCTATCTACGTGGGTTGCTAGGAGGACGCACTCACCCTCTCTAGGTTGCGGCTCGGTTTCGTCCCCCGGGAGCCGAGCCGACTTGTGGGGGATCAATCCCCCCTCCACCAGGTCGTCAAGGTCGTCCTGCGTGATTGCCGAGTGGATCTAGTCGCCCTGGATCCAGCCCGCCGGCAGGCCAGACCTCGACGAGGATCCGCCCCGGCTAGTCCGCTTGCCCTTCGCCTTAGCGGTCGCCTTCTTCGCGTGTTCCAGTGCCGCCGTCTTATCCTTCCCCATGGTGGTAGATCGAGCTCGAGCGGAGGTCCGGCGACGAGGCGGAAGCGAGAGTGGCAGAGAGATCGGGAGAAAGAGAAGAGAGAATGGGGGCGTGCGGAGCAGAGGCCTGGCATGAGACCTTTTATAAGGCCTTCCACCGGGTGGCTGACTAGTGGATCAAAGCGATCTAAACAAATCCCGCAACAGTCGCACACGTAGTACGTGGCGAAAATGGTGGTGCGAGGATCGTGGAGACTTACCTAATCCGTCCCGATGACCTCGTTTCCTCCCGTCTGGCGCGCTTCCCAAAATTCGAATCCCGCGAGATCTACGGAGAGCGGAACAACCTATCAGACTGAAGACAAACACCCTCTACATCATCATTCGGAATTCAACCATGAAAGTTCACTCGACAACAACCAAGAATGGACCAAGGCGACTGAGAAAGGAGTCGACGTCGTCTCCTCAACTCATTGTTTCAGGACAAGACATATTCATAGCACAAAGAGTGGGTCGGAAGTGTTCTCAACCCCTTCCTCACTCAAACCCTGATCCATTCGGTGGCTAATGATGAAGCTATGTACCTAGGGTAGGGTCATGGACCTATCCAGCATACCCTCCCCAAGGACATCTTTAGAAAGAATCAGAAGCAGTTGAAGAGAAAACATCACCCACTCGACCATGAAGATGTGCTCACTCGACTTCCTTGAAGACACTCGACCACCTTGAGACACTCGACCACCAGTAGACGAGAAGCCCTCCAATCTGCAACGGTCGTGACTTAAAACTATAGCATTATGGGCATTTATAAAACTTTATTGTAGACGTTACCAGTAACGCCCCACCTTTATGGACATTGAACCCTGTGTAACGGAGGGGAGCTGGGGTCCTGGCGCACTCTATATAAGCCACCCCCTCCTCTGGGACAAGGGTTCGCACTTTTGTAAACACACACACACACACACATAATCCAGTCGACCGCCTCAGGGCACCGAGACGTAGGGCTGTCACTGTTGGGGAACGTAGTAATTTCAAAAAAAAATCCTACGCACACGCAAGATCATGGTGATGCACAGCAACGAGAGGGGAGAGTGTTCTCTACGTACCCTCATAGACTGGAAGTGGAAGCGTTATAACAACGCGGTTGATGTAGTCGTACGTCTTCACGGCCCGACCGATCAAGCACCGAAACTACGGCACCTTTGAGTTTTTGCACACGTTCAGCTCGATGACGATCCCCGGACTCCGATCCAGCAAAGTGTCGGGGATGAGTTCCGTCAGCACGACGGCATGGTGACGATCTTGATGTTCTACCGTCACAGGGCTTCGCCTAAGCACTGCTACAATATTATCGAGGATTATGGTGGAGGGGGCACCGCACACGGCTAAGAGAACAATGATCAATTGTTGTGTCTCTCGGGTGCCCCCTGCCCCTGTATATAAAGGAGTGGAGGAGGGGCCCGACCAAGGAGGGTGGGGCGCCCAAGGGGGGGGAGTCCAACTCCCACCGGGAGTAGGACTCCCCTTTTTCCTATTAGGAGTAGGAGAGGGAAGGAAGAGGAAGGAGGGAGGAAGGAAGGGGGGGCTTCCCAATTCGGATTGGGCTTGGGGGGGGCCCTCCCTTGCTCCTTTCCCCTCCTTTCCACTAAGGCCCAATAAGGCCCATATACCTCCCGGGGGGTTCCGATAACCTCCCGGTGATCCGGTATTGTCCCAATCTTACCCGGAACCTTTCCGGTGTCCAAATATAGCCGTCCAATATATCAATCTTTATGTCTCGACCATATCGAGACTCCTCGTCAAGTCCGTGATCACATCCGGGACTCCGAACAACCTTAGGTACATCAAAATATATAAACTCATAGTGAAACTGTCATCGTAACGTTAAGCGTGTGGACCCTACGGGTTCGAGAACAATGTAGACATGACCGAGACACGTCTCCGGTCAATAACCAATAGCGGAACCTGGATGCTCATATTGGCTCCTACATATGCTACGAAGATCTTTATCGGTCAGACCGCATAACAACATACGTTGTTCCCTTTGTCATCAGTATGTTACTTGCCTGAGATTCGATCGTCGGTATCTCAATACCTAGTTCAATCTCGTTACCGGCAAGTCTCTTTACTTGTTCTATAATACATCATCTTGCAACTAACTTATTAGTTGCATTGCTTGCAAGGCTTAAGTGATGTGTATTACCGAGAGGGCCCAGAGATACCTCTCTGACAATCGGAGCGACAAATCCTAATCTCGAAATACGCCAACCCAACATGTACCTTTGGAGACACCTGTAGAGCACCTTTATAATCACCCAGTTATGTTGTGACGTTCGTAGCACACAAAGTGTTCCTCCGGTAAACGGGAGTTGCATAATCTCATAGTCATAGGAACATGTATAAGTCATGAAGAAAGCAATAGCAACATACTAAACGATCGGGTGCTAAGCTAATGGAATGGGTCATGTCAATCACATCATTCTCCTAATGATGTGATCCCGTTAATCAAATGACAGCTCATGTCTATGGTCAGGAAACATAACCATCTTCGATTAACGAGCTAGTCAAGTAGAGGCATACTAGTGACACTTTGTTTGTCTATGTATTCACACAAGTCTTATGTTTCCGGTTAATACAATTCTAGCATGAATAATAAACATTTATCATGGTATAAGGAAATAAATAATAACTTTATTATTACCTCTAGGGCATATTTCCTTCAATCTCCTACTTGCACTAGAGTATCTAGATTACACAGTAATGATTCTAACACCCATGGAGCCTTGGTGCTGCTCATGTTTTGCTCATGGAAGAGGCTTAGTCAATGGGTCTGCTACATTCAGATCCATATGTATCTTGCAAATCTCTATGTCTCCCACCTGGACTAGACCCCGGATGGAATTGAAGCCTCTCTTGATGTGCTTGGTTCTCTTGTGAAATCTGGATTCCTTTGCCAAGGCAATTGCAGCAGTATTGTCACAAAAGATTTTCATTGGACCTGATGCACTAGGTATGACACCTAGATCGGATATGAAGTCCTTCATCCAGACTCCTTTGTTTGCTGCTTCCGAAGCAGCTATGTACACCGCTTCACATGTAGATCCCGCCACGACGCTTTGTTTAGAACTGCACCAACTGACAGCTCCACCGTTTAATGTAAATACGTATCCGGTTTGCGATTTAGAATCGTCCAGATCAGTGTCAAAGCTTGCATCAACGTAACCATTTACGATGAGCTCTTTGTCACCTCCATATACGAGAAACATATCCTTAGTCCTTTTTCAGGTATTTCAGGATGTTCTTGACTGCTGTCCAGTGATCCACTCCTGGATTACTTTGGTACCTCCCTGCTAGACTTATAGCAAGGCACACATCAGGTCTGGTACACAACATTGCATACATGATAGAGCCTATGGCTGAAGCATAGGGAACATATTTCATTTTCTCTCTATCTTCTGCAGTGGTCGGGCATTGAGTCTTACTCAACTTCGCACCTTGTAACACAGGCAAGAATCCTTTCTTTGCTTGATCTATTTTGAACTTCTTCAAAACTTTTTCAAGGTATGTGCTTTGTGAAAGTCCAACTAAGCGTCTTGATCTATCTCTATAGATCTTAATGCCCAATATGTAAGCAGCTTCACCGAGCTCTTTCATTGGAAAACTCTTATTCAAGTATCCCTTTATGCTATCCAGAAATTCTATATCATTTCCGATTAGCAATATGTCATCGACATATAATATCAGAAATGCTACAGAGCTCCCACTCACTTTCTTGTAAATACAGGCTTCTCCAAAAGTCTTTACAAAACCAAATGCTTTTATCACACTATCAAAGCATTTATTCCAACTCTGAGATGCTTGCACCAGTCCATAAATGGATCGCCGGAGCTTGCACACTTTGTTAGCTCCTTTTGGATCGACAAAACTTTCCGGCTGCATCATATACAACTCTTCTTCCAGAAATCCATTCAGGAATGCAGTTTTGACATCCATCTGCCAAATTTCATAATCATAAAATGCGGCAATTGCTAACATGATTCGGACAGACTTAAGCATCGCTACAGGTGAGAAGGTCTCATCGTAGTCAATTCCTTGAACTTGTTGAAAACCTTTTGCAATAAGTCGAGCTTTGTAGATAGTAACATTACCGTCAGCGTCAGTCTTCTTCTTGAAGATCCATTTATTTTCAATTGCTTGCCGATCATTGGGCAAGTCAACCAAAGTCCACACTTTGTTGTCATACATGGATCCCATCTCAGATTTCATGGCTTCAAGCCATTTTGCAGAATCTGGGCTCACCATTGCTTCTTCATAGTTCGTAGGTTCATCATGATCTAGTAGCATGACTTCCAGAACAGGATTACCGTACCACTCTGGTGCAGATCTTAGTCTGGTTGATCTATGAGGTTCAGTAGTAACCTGTTCTGAAGTTTCATGATCATTATCATTAGCTTCCTCACTAATTGGTGTAGGTGTCACAGAAACCGGTTTCTGTGATGTACTACTTTCCAATAAGGGAGCAGATACAGTTACCTCATCAAGTTCTACTTTCCTCCCACTCACTTCTTTCGAGAGAAACTCCTTCTCTAGAAAGGATCCATTCTTAGCAACAAATGTCTTGCCTTCGGATCTGTGATAGAAGGTGTACCCAACAGTCTCCTTCGGGTATCCTACGAAGACACATTTCTCCGATTTGGGTTCGAGCTTATCTGGTTGAAGCTTTTTCACATAAGCATCGCAGCCCCAAACTTTTAGAAACGACAACTTTGGTTTCTTGCCAAACCATAGTTCATAAGGCGTCGTCTCAACAGATTTTGATGGTTCCCTATTTAATGTGAATGCGGCCGTCTCTAAAGCATAACCCCAAAACAATAGCGGTAAATCTGTAAGAGACATCATAGATCGCACCATATCAAGTAAAGTACGATTAGGATGTTCAGACACACCATTATGCTGTGGTGTTCTGGGTGGCGTGAGTTGCGAAACTATTCTGCATTATTTCAAATGTAAACCAAACTCGTAACTCAAATATTCTCCTCCACGATCAGATCATAGAAACTTTATTTTCTTGTTACGATGATTTTCAACTTCACTCTGAAATTCTTTGAACTTTTCAAATGTTTCAGACTTATGTTTCATTAAGTAGATATACCCATATCTGCTTAAATCATCTGTGAAGGTGAGAAAATAACGATATCCGCCACGAGCTTCAACATTCATTGGACCACATACATCTGTATGTATGATTTCCAACAAATCTGTTGCTCTCTCCATAGTACCGGAGAACGGCGTTTTAGTCATCGTGCCCATGAGGCACGGTTCGCAAGTACCAAGTGATTCATAATCAAGTGGTTCCAAAAGTCCATCAGTATGGAGTTTATTCATGCGCTTTACACCGATATGACCTAAACGGCAGTGCCACAAATAAGTTGCACTATCATTATCAACTCTGCATCTTTTGGCTTCAACATTATGAATATATGTATCACTACTATCGAGATTCATCAAAAATAGACCACTCTTCAAGGGTGCATGACCATAAAATATATTACTCATATAAATAGAACAACCATTATTCTCTGATTTAAATGAATAACCGTCTCGCATCAAACAAGATCCAGATATAATGTTCATGCTCAATGCTGGCACCAAATAACAATTATTTAGGTCTAATACTAATCCCGATGGTAGATGTAGAGGTAGCGTGCCGACCGCGATCACATTGACTTTGGAACCATTTCCCACGCGCATCGTCACCTCGTCCTTCGCCAGTGTTCGCTTAATCCGTAGTCCCTGTTTCGAGTTGCAAATATTAGCAACAGAACGAGTATCAAATACCTAGGTGCTACTGCGAGCTCTAGTAAGGTACACATCAATAACATGTATATCACATATACCTTTGTTCACCTAGCCATCCTTCTTATCCGCCAAATACTTGGGGCAGTTCCGCTTCCAGTGACCAGTCTGCTTGCAGTAGAAGCACTCAGTTTCAGGCTTAGGTCCAGACTTGGGTTTCTTCTCCTGAGCAGCAACTTGCTTGCTGTTCTTCTTGAAGTTCCCCTTCTTCTTCCCCTTGCCCTTTTTCTTGAAACTAGTGGTCTTGTTGACCATCAACACTTGATGCTCCTTCTTGATTTCTACCTCCGCAGCTTTTAGCATTGCGAAGAGCTCGGGAATTGTCTATCCATTCCTTGCATATTATAGTTCATCACGAAGCTCTTGTAGCTAGGTGGAAGTGATTGGAGAATCCTGTCAATGACGCAATCATCCGGAATATTAACTCCCAGTTGAATCAAGTGATTATTATACCCAGACATTTTGAGTAAATGCTCACTGACAGAACTGTTCTCCTCCATCTTGCAGCTATAGAACTTATTGGAGACTTCATATCTCTCAATCCGGGCATTTGCTTGAAATATTAGCTTCAACTCCTGGAACATCTCATACGCTCCATGACGTTCAAAACGTCGTTGAATACCCGGTTCTAAGCCGTAAAGCATGGCACACTGAACTATCGAGTAGTCATCAGCTTTGCTCTGCCAGACATTCTTAACGTCGTCAGTTGCATCAGCAGCAGGCCTGGCACCCAGCGGTGCTTCCAGGGCGTAATTCTTCTGTGCAGCAATGAGGATAATCCTCAAGTTACGGACCCAGTCCGTATAATTGCTACCATCATCTTTCAACTTTGCTTTCTCAAGGAACGCATTAAAATTCAACGGAACAACAACACGGGCCATCTATCTACAATCAAACACAAACAAGCAAGATACTATTAGGTACTAAGTTCATGATAAATTTAAGTTCAATTAATCATATTACTTAAGAACTCCCACTTAGAAAGACATCCCTCTAATCTTCTAAGTGATCACGTGATCCAAATCAACTAAACCATAACCGATCATCACGTGAAATGGAGTAGTTTTCAATGGTGAACATCACTATGTTGATCATATCTACTATATGATTCACGCTCGACCTTTCGGTCTCTGTGTTCCGAGGCCATATATGCATATGCTAGGCTCGTCAAGTTTAACCTGAGTATTCTGCGTGTGCAAAACTGGCTTGCACCCGTTGTAGATGGACGTAGAGCTTATCACACCCGATCATCACGTGGTGTATGGGCACGACGAACTTTGGCAACGGTGCATACTCAGGAGAACACCTTTATCTTCAAATTTAGTGAGAGATCATCTTATAATGCTACCGTCAATCAAAGCAAGATAAGATGCATAAAAGATAAACATCACATGCAATCAATATAAGTGATATGATATGGCCATCATCATCTTGTGCTTGTGATCTCCATCTCCGAAGCATCGTCATGATCACCATCGTCACCGGCGCGACACCTTGATCTCCATCGTAGCATCGTTGTCGTCTCGCCAATCTTATGATTCTACGACTATCGCTACTGCTTAGTGATAAAGTAAAGCATTACAGGGCGATCGCATTGCATACAATAAAGCGACAACCATATGGCTCCTGCCAGTTGCCGATAACTTGGTTACAAAACATGATCATCTCATACAATAAAAATTAGCATCATGCCTTGACCATATTGAAGGAAATATGCCCTAGAGGCAATAATAAAGTTATTATGTATTTCCTTACATCATGATAAGTGTTTATCATTCATGCTAGAATTGTATTAACCGGAAACATAATACATGTGTGAATACATAGACAAACAGAGTGTCACTAGTATGCCTCTACTTGACTAGCTCGTTAATCAAAGATGGTTATGTTTCCTAACCATGAACAAAGAGTTGTTATTTGATTAACAAGGTCACATCATTAGTTGAATGATCTGATTGACATGACCCATTCCATTAGCTTAGCACCCGATCGTTTAGTATGTTGCTGTTGCTTTCTTCATGACTTATACATGTTCCTATGACTATGAGATTATGCAACTCCCGTTTCCCGGAGGAACACTTTGTGTGCTACCAAACGTCACAACATAACTGGGTGATTATAAAGGTGTTCTACAGGTGTCTCCAAAGGTAGATGTTGGGTTGGCGTATTTCGAGATTAGGATTTGTCACTCCGATTGTCGGAGAGGTATCTCTGGGCCGTCTCGGTAATGCACATCACATAAGCCTTGCAAGCATTACAACTAATGAGTTAGTTGCAAGATGATGTATTATGGAACGAGTAAAGAGACTTGCCGGTGACGAGATTGAACTAGGTATTGGATACCGACGATCGAATCTCGGGCAAGTAACATACCGATGACAAAGGGAACAACGTATATTGTTATGTGGTCTGACCGATAAAGATCTTTGTAGAATATGTAGGAGCCAATATGGGCATCCAGGTCCCTCTATTGGTTATTGACCGGAGACGTGTCTCAGTCATGTCTACATTGTTCTCGAACCGTAGGGTCCGCACGCTTAATGTTACGATGACAGTTATTATGAGTTTATGCATTTTGATTTACCGAAGTTAGTTCGGAGTCCTGGATATGATCACGGACATGACGAGGAGTCTCAAAATGGTCGAGACATAAAGATTGATATATTGGACGGCTATATTCGGACACCGAAAGTGTTCCGGGTGATTTCGGATAAAACCGGAGTGCCGGAGGGGTTACCAGAACCCCCCGGGGAAGTAATGGGCCTTATTGAGCCTGAGGGGAGAGAGAGGGCAACATCCCAAGAGGTGGCGCCCCCCCTCATGGGGAGTCCGAATTGGACTAGGAAGGGGGGGCCCTTTCCCTCTCCCTCTCCCTCTCTTTCCTTCCCCCTCAAGTCTCCTAGTTGGACTACGAAAGGGGAGTCCTACTCCCACTAGGAGGAGGACTCCCCCTCCCCTTGGCGCGCCCCGTAGGGCCGGCCGGCCTCCCCCTTGCTCCTTTATATACGGGGGCAGGGGGCACCCTAGGACACACAAGTTGATCCACGTGATCGTTCCTTAGCCGTGTGCGGTGCCCCCTGCCACCATATTCCACCTCGATCATATCGTTGTAGTGCTTAGGCGAAGCCCTGCGTCAGTAGAACATCATCATCGTCACCATGCCGTTGTGCTGACAAAACTCATCCCCGAAGCTTTGCTGGATCGGAGCCCGGGGAGCGTCATCGAGCTGTACGTGCGCTAAGAACTCGGAGGTGCCGGAGTAACGGTGCTTGGATCGGTCGGATCGGGAAGACGTACGACTACTTCCTCTACGTTGCGTCAACGCTTCCGCTTCGGTCTACGAGGGTACGTAGACAACACTCTCCGCTCTCGTTGCTATGCATCACCATGATCTTGCGTGTGCGTAGGAATTTTTTTGAAATTACTACGTTCCCCAACAGTGGTATCAGAGCCTAGGTTTTATGGTTTGATGTTATATGCATGAGTAGAACACAAGTGAGTTGTGGGCGATATAAGTCATACTGCCTACCAGCATGTCATACTTTGGTTCGGCGGTATTGTTGGATGAAGCGGCCTAGACCGACATTACGCGTACGCTTACGCGAGACCGGTTCTCCCGACGTGCTTTGCACATAGGTGGCTTGCGGGTGACAGTTTCTCCAACTTTAGTTGAACCGAGTGTGGCTACGCCCGGTCCTTGCGAAGGTTAAACCGACATCAACTTGACAAACTATCGTTGTGGTTTTGATGCGTAGGTAAGATTGGTTCTTGCTTAAGCCCGTAGCAGCCACGTAAAACATGCAACAACAAAGTAGAGGACGTCTAACTTGTTTTTGCAGGGCATGTTGTGATGTGATATGGTCAAGACATGATGCTAAATTTTATTGTATGAGATGATCATGTTTTGTAACCGAGTTATCGGCAACTAGCAGGAGCCATATGGTTGTCGCTTTATTGTATGCAATGCAATCGCGCTGTAATGCTTTACTTTATCACTAAGTGGTAGCAATAGTCATGGAAGCATAAGATTGGCGAGACGACAATGATGCTACGATGGAGATCAAGGTGTCGCGCCGGTGACTATGGTGATCATGACGGTGCTTCGGAGATGGAGATCACAAGCACAAGATGATGATGGCCATATCATATCACTTATATTGATTGCATGTGATGTTTATCTTTTATGCATCTTCCCTTGCTTTGATTGACTGTAGCATTATAAGATGATCTCTCACTAAATTATCAAGAAGTGTTCTCCCTGAGTATGCACCGTTTCCAAAGTTTGTCGTGCCCAGACACCACGTGATGATCGGGTGTGATAAGCTCTACGTCCATCTACAATGGGTGCAAGCCAGTTTTGCACACGCAGAATACTCAGGTTAAACTTGACGAGCCTAGCATATGCAGATATGGCCTCGAAACACGGAGACCGAAAGGTCAAGCGTGAATCATATAGTAGATATGATCAACATAATGATGTTCACCATTGAAAACTAATCCATCTCATGTGATGATCGGTTATGGTTTAGTTGATTTGGATCACGTGATCACTTAGAAGATTAGAGGGATGTCTATCTAAGTGGGAGTTCTTTAAGTAATTTGATTAATTGAACTTAAATTTATCATGAACTTAGTACCTGATAGTATCTTGCTTATGTATGTTTGATTGTAGATAGATGGCCCGTGCTGTTGTTCCGTTGAATTTTAATGCGTTCGTTGAGAAAGCAAAGTTGAAAGATGATGGTAGCAATTACACGGACTGGGTCCGTAACTTGAGGATTATCCTCATTGCTGCACAGAAGAATTACGTCCTGGAAGCACCGCTGGGTGCCAGGCCTGCTGCTGGAGCAACACCAGATGTTATGAACGTCTGGCAGAGCAAAGCTGATGACTACTCGATAGTTCAGTGTGCCATGCTTTACGGCTTAGAATCGGGACTTCAATGACGTTTTGAATGTCATGGAGCGTATGAGATGTTCCATGAGTTGAAGTTAATATTTCAAGCAAATGCCCGGATTGAGAGATATGAAGTCTCCAATTAGTTCTATAGATGCAAGATGGAGGAGAACAGTTCTGTCAGTGAGCATATACTCAAAATGTCTGGGTATAATAATCACTTGATTCAGATGGGAGTTAATCTTCCAGATGATTGCGTCATTGACAGAATTCTCCAATCACTGCCACCAAGCTACAAGAGCTTCGTGATGAACTATAATATGCAAGGAATGAATAAGATTATTCCCGAGCTCTTCGCAATGCTGAAAGCTGCGGAGGTAGAAATCAAGAAGGAGCATCAAGTGTTGATGGTCAGCAAGACCACTAGTTTCAAGAAAAAGGGCAAAGGGAAGAAGAAGGGGAACTTCAAGAAGAATGGCAAGCAAGTTGCTGCTCAGGAGAAGAAACCCAAGTCTGGACCTAAGCCTGAAACTGAGTGCTTCTACTGCAAGCAGACTGGTCACTGAAAGCGGAACTACCCCAAGTATTTGGCGGATAAAAAGGATGGCTAGGTGAACAAAGGTATATGTGATATACATGTTATTGATGTGTACCTTACTAGAGCTCGCAGTAGCACCTGGGTATTTGATACTAGTTCTATTGCTAATATTTAAAACTCGAAACAGGGACTACGGATTAGGCGAACACTGGCAAAGGACGAGGTGACGATGCGCGTGGGAAACGGTTCCAAAGTCGATGTGATCGCGGTCGGCATGCTACCTCTACATCTATCTTCGGGATTAGTATTAGACCTAAATAATTGTTATTTGGTGCCAGCGTTAAGCATGAACATTATATCTGGATCTTGTTTGATGCGAGACGGTTATTCATTTAAATCAGAGAATAATGGTTGGTCTATTTATATGAGTAATATCTTTTATGGTCATGCACCCTTGAAGAGTGGTCTATTTCTGATGAATCTCGATAGTAGTGATACACATATTCATAATGTTGAAACCAAAAGATGCAGAGTTGATAATGATAGTGCAACTTATTTGTGGCACTGCCGTTTAGGTCATATCGGTGTAAAGCGCATGAAGAAACTCCATACTGATGGACTTTTGGAACCACTTGATTATGAATCACTTGGTACTTGCGAACCGTGCCTCATGGGCAAGATGACTAAAACACAGTTCTTCGGTACTATGGAGAGAGCAACAGATTTGTTGGAAATCATACATACCGATGTATATGGTCCGATGAATATTGAGGCTCGCGGCGGATATCGTTATTTTCTCACCTTCACAGATGATTTAAGCAGATATGGGTATATCTACTTAATGAAACACAAGTCTGAAACATTTGAAAAGTTCAAAGAATTTCAGAGTGAAGTTGAAAATCATCGTAACAAGAAAATAAAGTTTCTACGATCTGATCATGGAGGAGAATATTTGAGTTACGAGTTTGGTGTACATTTGAAACAATGCGGAATAGTTTCGCAACTCACGCCACCCAGAACACCACAGCGTAATGGTGTGTCCGAACGTCGTAATCATACTTTACTAGATATGGTGCAATCCATGATGTCTCTTACTGATTTACCGCTATCGTTTTGGGGTTATGCTTTAGAGACGGCCGCATTCACATTAACTAGGGCACCATCAAAATCCGTTGAGACGATGCCTTATGAACTATGGTTTGGCAAGAAACCAAAGTTGTCGTTTCTTAAAGTTTGGGGCTGCGATGCTTATGTGAAAAAGCTTCAACCTAATAAGCTCGAACCCAAATCGGAGAAATGTGTCTTCAGGACAAGATACTACTGAACCTCGTAGATCAACCAGAGTGAGATCCGCGCCAGAGTGGTACGGTAATCCTGTTCTGGAAATCATGCTACTAGATTATGATGAACCTACGAACTATGAAGAAGCGATGGTGAGCCCAGATTCTGCAAAGTGGCTTGAAGCCATGAAATCTGAGATGGGATCCATGTATGAGAACAAAGTATAGACTTTGGTTGACTTGCCTGATGGTCGGCAAGCAATTGAGAATAAATGGATCTTCAAGAAGAAGACTGACGCTGACGGTAATGTTAGTGTCTACAAAGCTCGACTTGTTGCAAAAGGTTTTCGACAAGTTCAAGGCGTTGACTACGATGAGACCTTCTCACCCGTAGCGATGCTTAAGTCCGTCCGAATCATGTTAGCAATTGTCGCATTTTATGATTATGAAATTTGGCAGATGGATGTCAAAACTGCATTCCTGAATGGATTTCTAGAAGAAGAGTTGTATATGATGCAACCGGAAGGTTTTGTCGATCCAAAGGGAGCTAACAAAGTGTGCAAGCTCCATCAAAGCATTTGGTTTTGTACAGACTTTTGGAGAAGCCTGTATGTACAAGAAAGTGAGTGGGAGCTCTGTAGCATTTCTGATATTATATGTGGATGACATATTACTGATTGGAAATGATATAGAATTTCTGGATAGCATAAAGGGATACTTGAATAAGAGTTTTTCAATGAAAGACCTCGGTGAAGCTGCTTACATATTAGGCATAAAGATCTATAGAGATAGATCAAGACGCTTAATTGGACTTTCACAAAGCACATACCTTGACAAGATTTTGAAGAAGTTCAAAATGGATCAAGCAAAGAAAGGGTTCTTGCCTGTGTTACAAGGTGTGAAGTTGAGTCAGACTCAATGCCCGACCACTGCAGAAGATAGAGAGAAAATGAAAGATGTTCCCTATGCTTCAGCCATAGGCTCTATCATGTATGCAATGCTGTGTACCAGACCTGATGTGTGCCTTGCTATAAGTTTTGCAGGGAGGTACCAAAGTAACCCAGGAATGGATCACTGGACAGCGGTCAAGAACATCCTGAAATACCTGAAAAGGACTAAGGATATGTTTCTCGTATATGGAGGTGACAAAGAGCTCATCGTAAACGGTTACGTTGATGCAAGCTTTGACACTGATCCGGACGATTCTAAATCGCAAACCGGATACGTGTTTACATTAAACGGTGGAGCTGTCAGTTGGTGCAGTTCTAAACAAAGCGTTGTGGCGGGATCTACATGTGAAGCGGAATACATAGCTGCTTCGGAAGCAGCAAACGAAGGAGTCGGGATGAAGGAGTTCATATCCGATCTAGGTGTCATACCTAGTGCATTGGGTCCAATGAAAATCTTTTGTGACAATATTGGTGCAATTGCCTTGGCAAAGGAATCCAGATTTCACAAGAGAACCAAGCACATCAAGAGACGCTTCAATTCCATCCGGGATCTAGTCCAGGTGGGAGACATAGAGATTTGCAAAATACATACGGATCTGAATGTTGCAAACCCGTTGACTAAGCCTCTTCCACGAGCAAAACATGATCAGCACCAAGGCTCCATGGGTGTTAGAATCATTACTGTGTAATCTAGATTGTTGACTCTAGTGCAAGTGGGAGACTGAAGGAAATATGCCCTAGAGGCAATAATAAAGTTATTATGTATTTCCTTACATCATGATAAATGTTTATTATTCATGTTAGAATTGTATTAACTGGAAACATAATACATGTGTGAATACATAGACAAACAGAGTGTCACTAGTACGCCTCTACTTGACTAGCTCGTTAATCAAAGATGGTTATGTTTCCTAACCATAAACAAAGAGTTGTTATTTGATTAACAAGGTCACATCATTAGTTGAATGATCTGATTGACATGACCCATTCCATTAGCTTAGCACCCGATCGTTTAGTATGTTGCTGTTGCTTTCTTCATGACTTATACATGTTCCTATGACTATGAGATTATGCAACTCCCGTTTGCCGGAGGAACACTTTGTGTGCTACCAAACGTCACAACGTAACTGGGTGATTATAACGGTGCTCTACAGGTGTCTCCAAAGGTAGATGTTGGGTTGGCGTATTTCGAGATTAGGATTTGTCACTCCGATTGTCGGAGAGGTATCTCTGGGCCCTGTCGGTAATGCACATCACATAAGCCTTGCAAGCATTACAACTAATGAGTTAGTTGCGAGATGATGTATTACGGAACGAGTAAAGAGACTTGCCGGTGACGAGATTGAACTAGGTATTGGATACCGACGATCGAATCTCGGGCAAGTAACATACCGATGACAAAGGGAACAACGTATATTGTTATGCGGTTTGACCGAGAAAGATCTTCGTAGAATATGTAGGAGCCAATATGGGCATCCAGGTCTCGCTATTGGTTATTGACCGGAGACGTGTCTCAGTCATGTCTACATTGTTCTCGAACCGTAGGGTCCGCACGCTTAACGTTACGATGATAGTTATTATGAGTTTATGCATTTTGATGTACCGAAGTTAGTTCGGAGTCTCGAAATGGTTGAGACATAAAGATTGATATATTGGACGGCTATATTCGGACACCGGAATTGTTCCGGGTGATTTCGGATAAAACTGGAGTGCCGGAGGGGTTACCGGAACCCCCTGGGGAAGTAATGGGCCTTATTGGGCCTGAGGGGAGAGAGAGGGCAACAGCCCAAGAGGTGGCGCGCCCCCCTCATGGGAGTCCGAATTGGACTAGGAGGGGGGCGGCACCCCTTTCCCTTTCCCTCTCCCTCTCCCTCTCTTTCCTTCCCCCTCAAGTCTCCTAGTTGGACTAGGAAAGGGGAGTCCTACTCCCACTAGGAGGAGGACTCCCCCTCCCCTTGGCGCGCCCCATAGGGCCGGCTGGCCTCCCCCTTGCTCCTTTATATACGGGGGCAGGGGGGCACCCTAGGACACACAAGTTGATCCACGTGATCGTTCCTTAGCCGTGTGCGGTGCCCCCTGCCACCATATTCCACCTCGATCATATCGTTGTAGTGCTTAGGCGAAGCCCTGCGTCGGTAGAACATCATCATCGTCGCCACGCCGTTGTGCTGACAAAACTCATCCCCGAAGCTTTGCTGGATCAGAGCCCGGGGAGCGTCATCGAGCTGTACGTGTGCTAAGAACTCGGAGGTGCCAGAGTAACGGTGCTTGGATCGGTCGGATCGGGAAGACGTATGACTACTTCCTCTACGTTGCGTCAACGCTTCCGCTTTGGTCTATGAGGGTGCGTAGGAAATTTTTCAAAATTACTACGTTCCCCAACACATATCACATCACAACATGCCCTGCAAAAACAAGTTAGACGTCCTCTACTTTGTTTGTTGCAAGTTTTACGTGGCTGCTACGGGCTTAGCAAGAACCAATCTTACCTACGCATCAAACACCACAACGATAGTTTGTCAAGTTGGTGCTGTTTTAACCTTTGCAAGGACCGGGTGTAGCCACACTCGGTTCAACTAAATTTGGAGAAACTGACATCCACCAGCCACCTGTGTGCAAAGCACGTCGGTAGAACCAGTCTCGCGTAAGCGTACGCGTAATGTCGGTCCGGGCCGCTTCATCCAACAATACCGCCGAACCAAAGTATGACATGCTGGTAAGCAGTATGACTTATATCGCCCACAACTCACTTGTGTTCTACTCATGCATATAACATCAACACATAAAACCTAGGCTCGGATGCCACTGTTGGGAACGTAGTAATTTCAAAAAAATTCCTAAGCACACGCAAGACCATGGTGATGCACAACAACGAGAGGGGAGAGTGTTGTCTACGTACCCTCATAGACCGGAAGCAGAAGCGTTATAACAACGTGGTTGATGTAGTCGTACGTCTTCATGACCCGACCGATCAAGCACCGAAACTACAACACCTCCGAGTTTTTGCACACGTTCAGCTCGATGACGATCCCCGGACTCTGATCCAGCAAAGTGTCGGGGATGAGTTCCTTCAGCACGACGGCGTGGTGACGATCTTGATGTTCTACCGTCGCAGGGCTTCGCCTAAGCACCGCTACAATATTATCGAGGATTATGGTGGAGGGCGGCACTGCACACGGCTAAGAGATCAATGATCAATTGTTGTGTCTCTTGGGGTGCCCCCTACCCCCATATATAAAGGAGTGGAGGAGGGGGCCAGCCAAGGAGGGTGGCGCGCCCAAGGGGGGAGTCCAACTCCCATCGGGAGCAGGACTCCCCTTTTTCCTATTAGGAGTAGGAGAGGGAAGGAAGAGGAAGGAGGGAGGTAGGAAAGGGGGGGGGCGCCCCCCTTCCCAATTCGGATTGGGCTTGGGGGGGCGCCCCCTCCCTTGCTCCTTTCCCCTCCTTTCCACTAAGGCCCAATAAGGCCCATATACCTCCCGGGGGTTCCGATAACCTCTCGGTGATCCGGTATTGTCCCAATCTTACCCGGAACATTTCCGGTGTCCAAATATAGTCGTCCAATATATCGATCTTTATGTCTCGACCATTTCGAGACTCCTCGTCAAGTCCGTGATCACATCCGGGACTCCGAACAACCTTTGGTACATCAAAATATATAAACTCATAATGAAACTATCATCGTAACGTTAAGCGTGCGGACCCTACGGGTTCGAGAACAATGTAGACATGACCGAGACACGTTTCCGGTCAATAACCAATAGCAGAACCTGGATGCTCATATTGGCTCCTACATATTCTACGAAGATCTTTATCGATCAGACCGCATAACAACATACGTTGTTCCCTTTGTCATCGGTATGTTACTTGCCCGAGATTCGATCGTCGGTATCTCAATACCTAGTTCAATCTCGTTATTGGCAAGTCTCTTTACTCGTTCCGTAATACATCATCTTGCAACTAACTTATTAGTTGCATTGCTTGCAAGGCTTAAGTGATGTGTATTACTGAGAGGGCCCAGAGATACCTCTCCGACAATCGGAGCAACAAATCCTAATCTCGAAATACGCCAACCCAACATGTACCTTTGGAGACACCTGTAGAGCACCTTTATAATCACCCAGTTATGTTGTGACGTTTGGTAGCACACAAAGTGTTCCTCCGGTAAACGGAAGTTGCATAATCTCATAGTCATAGGAACATGTATAAGTCATGAAGAAAGCAATAGCAACATACTAAACGATCAGGTGCTAAACTAATGGAATAGGTCATGTCAATCACATCATTCTCCTAATGATGTGATCCCGTTAATCAAATGACAACTCATGTCTATGGTTAGGAAACATAACCATCTTCGATTAACGAGCTAGTCAAGTAGAGGCATACTAGTGACACTTTGTTTGTCTATGTATTCACACAAGTATTACGTTTCCGGTTAATACAATTCTAGCATGAATAATAAACATTTATAATGATATAAGGAAATAAATAATTACTTTATTATTGCCTCTAGGGCATATTTCCTTCAGTAACTTCCTCCGAGAAGGGCCTGAACTCGTAAAACTCGTGTGTACAACTACTCCATAGCTAGGATCTTGCCTCCTCATACCTACCCCCATTCTACTGTCAGTCTTAGATCCACGACACAGTGGACACACACGCGTACGCAACAAGCTACATGCACAAGAATAGAAGGTGGGGCTCCCATGCTCTACTACGCGTACGGTTTTGCCTTTCACAAACAAAAGTAAGGGACTGGCTATGTACCAATCGACTGACTTTCAATAAAACTGTCAGTCGACAGAAAACTACATAGAGAACTGAGATCGACTGACCCCTAAAATAGAGTCAGTCGATTCCTCTGGTCAGCAGCCCAACCCAGAATTCTGGGCTGTATACTTCTGGACTCCTGCTTTCTTCTTCTGGGCCTTCTCCTTATGCTTTCTTCTTCTGGGCCTTAAGGTTTCTTCATGCAATCAGGTCATCATGTGTGAGTAATTCGGTAAGGCAATGCGTTAACGCATCGCCTTGCAAGTCGATGTATTTGTACAAGGGAACAATGAAATGACTTTGAGTATTTAACGTCAACTATGTGTCTGATTGCAACTGGGTTGCCTCTTGTCTTCTTCTTGATCCGCCATGTAGGTACCCAAGATCCCTAAGATCGATCGAGAAGGAGGTAACGAGTGAGGAGGACGCGAAACGTTAACCCGAACAACAGTGAGCGTAGGGGTCAATAAGGTAGTGGAAAGCCAATCCTTGAGGATGAATAAGGTCTAGGCATTAAACGCTCAATGTTTCTGTCCGAATCTTTATTTTTAATAACGGAGGTAACCCTGTGAGATGGTAAGGGCTTGCGGTTGAGAACTGACTCTTAATGCAGATCGAGCACAAGTCAAGACATACTTGGAATACACCCCCCACATCTTCGCGTCACAAGCACATCATAGTGTTGTTTTGCAGGGCACACATTAATATCATGATGATCCCGAGTATAAATATAAGGTTGTGAGAGTAAGATCAGAAATTCGCAGGGGCATGCACCTGCCAAGCCCCGCTCGGCCTCATGATTGCCTCACGATTCGCAAAGTAGGTGGACCCCACATGAGTGCACAGTAAGTTTTCAATTTCAATCATTGAAACTTATGATTTTTCATCTAAAACTGGCAATCTTCTCGCTCGCTCTTACCTGGCAAATCGAACATTTTCATGGAAATTTTAGTGATCCAAAGATGACAAGTTTAGTTGATTCGCAAGGCAAATCCGTGATTAGTGTATTTTTTTCCAGGAAATTGCCGCGCGTGTTAAATAAATTTGTCATCCTCGCGTTACTAAAATTTCATCGAAAACGATCGATTTGCCATGGTCAAATTCCAAATGTTCTGTATTTATCATTTTTGTATTTAAAAGCCCTTGATGCGAGAAACATGAATATGAAAACAAAACTTAGTTTGGCCCTTTTATTCAAAAGATATAAATCTTTGACAACCGAAAGCAAAAAGGAAAAACACGAGCAAGACTCGGTGCCCCACACCCACTTGCCACAAATGCTCTTCTAGAGTAAGCCCTCATACATACGATTTTTTAATACTTTTTTTGCGGGAATACGATTTTTTAATACTAGTATTTTTCATCCCTAAGTTCTTTTTTTCTTTTATACGCCTGCCAAACTTGAGAGCCGGGGTTCAAAATGGAACAGAGTTTCTTCCTAAACAAAAACAACACATTTCAAAGCCCAATAATAAAGATCTAAAGAGAAAAAACAACGACAATTGGACGTAACGCCCCAAAATCAGAAGGGTCTTGCTTGTCAGCTCGCTTTAGTGCAGCCATGGGTTTAAGAAGAACAGGTGTGGAAAGTTTAGGATTAATTATCCAGTTTAACTATATGATGGTCAAGAACAAACTAGGTTTAGTGCAGCCATGCCCCCCTTCAATGCTATGACCTAGATAACTTCTGGCCCCGCAATCGACATATACATGTGTACACATGGGTTCCGCTTCGGTACACAACCTGTCCCATACATGTTAACCATCAAATACTGCACGAGTCTCATCATTGTACCATGTGGCATCCGCGTACCCGGTAGAAACCCGGACCGCTAGGGAAACCACCCTCGGTAACCGTGGAGAAAAAGGAGAAAAAAAGAAAAGAAAAAGAGGGCATGACGATGGTCCTTGGTACAACCTTTTTGAGAGGGTGTTGAGGTGATCAATCCTGTGACAAAAAGCCAACACAGACTACTGATGCGAGGCTCCACACAGGTACACACGCACAAGCATATACTACAAGAGATTGGCTGCTACAAATACACCCCTATACATTGGATGTGGGCCACCATAGCGCGAATCATGGAGCAATTGACGGTGGATGTTTCACTGCTAGTTGCCGGAACCGTTAGAGTGCTTTGCGGTGTGATGCATGCTAGGTGAGTGTCTTGCCTCCACCATAGGCGCGGCGCTTTAGGCCTTTTACGGTCATTGAGTGTGTGTTAGGTTGCTTGCATTAGGTCCAACCAGGATGCGCGATGTAAAATTGGCCCGTTTGATAGCCTGCATTCATTGTTTGGTTTGCATAGCATGAACCCGCTAGGAACGACTGAATCGGCCGTTTAGACTCGGGTGTTGGAGGGGAGGGGAACATGGCGCCGAGCTCATGCGAGCAGGGAGATGGTGCGAGCTCTCATGCACCCCCGAAAAAGTGGTGGGAGGAATTGGGGCAACCTCCTGCCTAGTCGATCACCCTATATAGCCACACTCGGCTCATGGCCCAAACTCCCGCCGCCGCCACCCCCCTCAAGCTCTCCGTTGATTGCTATTCCTCTTCTCCAACCTGTTGCGCACCTCCATCGGGCTTCATCGATGGCTGTAAGTTTGATCAGTCCACCCCCCCTACTTGTTCCAGCTTAGATCTGTGAGTATGTGGTAGGCATAGATCTATGAGCATGTGGTAGAATTGTATACCATTGATCTGTGAGAATGTGATGTTGTGATAGCTAGTGGTGATGGATCGGTAACTTGCTAGGTATTGTTGTAGGCTTTGATGATGTTCATGTTGTTTTCTATGTTGGCAAGGATGATAATATGGTAGATATGGTACTGGCCTATGAATCAGAGCATGTGTACTATGCTAGTTTGCAAGTACGTGGGTGTGGTAGTGTGTTGAACTACATGGAATGCTATGAGTTTGAAGATCAATCATACGGTGGTGTGTTGAACTTTGTGATACTTGTGTACTATGCTTACTGTCCATGTGTAGTGGCATTTCTTACTGTTCATGTGTAGTGTGTTCCATCGATTATGATGCTAATGTTTGTAGGAGATGAGCACCCAAGAGTTTAGTTAGGCAATTGTCTTGTCCAAGAGCCAATTGTCATCGTCCAATGTTGAGAACTCCAAGCCTATGACCGAGGAGCAGATGCCTCCAGATTCAGATGTCTTATAGGGGTCTGTTAGGGCTCTAACATATGTGGTTGTGCCTAATGCTGCTGCTCCTGCTACACATAAGGCAGCCATCAAGGCTGGGAAGAAAAAGATGGTTGGGATGGGGAACTCAACGAAATCGTAGTCATTCATGTCCACCTTCGTGCTTAAAAGGATGTGTGAGATCATAGTCAGTGGGGTGAGAACTAACAAGGGCTTCAAAGAGGTGCACTTGAACTCTGTTGCCAAGCAGGTGCTTGAGTTCTATGGCCAAGAGGTCACTTCAATCCATGTCTACAGCAACCTCAGGAAGTTGAGAGTCAGATGGATCCAAGTGTCCAAGCTCAGAGACCTTAGCTGCGCGCCATGGGGTAAGGACACCTACATGATCCTCCTGGAGGCAAATCACTATCAAGGCCACATCGTGGTTGGCTCACATACCACTTGTTTAAGCCTGTCTAACATGACACTCACACCATTATTTAAAACAGATAATCCTGGAATGTTTGAGAAAATCACTCTGATATTGCCACTAATGAGTAATAAATGCGAGAGATAACAAATCCTTTGTTTAATGTGTTTTCGCAAATAAATGGCCTAAATATGGGAGGAAATCATCACATAGATGGAAATAAGAAATGTTGAGGAAGAGAGGAAGAAATTGGAAGTGCACCAGAAGAAATAGAGCGTTCGACGACCTTCGGTGCGGCCGACCCACTCATACCAAGCGCCGACGGCTCCATGATGTCCAACCAATCAACCTTTATAATATGGCCAACACTAGAATCTTAACGAGGAGATCACCATTTGCGAAATAGAACACCAGAACCATCTTCCAACCCTAGCCACCGCCTTTTTCCGTCTCATCTTCATAGCCGTCACCACCATATTACTGTTGGAAATATGCCCTAGAGGCAATAATAAAATGGTTATTATTATATTTCTTTGTTCATGATAATTGTCTATTGTTCATGCTATAATTGTGTTATCCGGAAATCGTAATACATGTATGAATACATAGACCACAACACGTCCCTAGTGAGCCTCTAGTTGACTAGCTCGTTGATCAAAAGATAGTCATGGTTTCCTGACTATGGACATTGGATGTCATTGATAACGGGATCACATCATTAGGAGAATGATGTGATGGACAAGACTCAATCCTAAGCATAGCTCAAAGATCGTGTAGTTCGTCTGCTGTAGCTTTTCCGAATGTCAAGTATCATTTCCTTAGACCATGAGATTGTGCAACTCCCGGATACCATAGGCGTGCCTTGGGTGTGCCAAACGTCACAATGTAACTGGGAAGGTATCTCCGAAAGTGTCTGTTGGGTTGGCACGAATCGAGACTGGGATTTGTCACTCCGTATGACGGAGAGGTATCTCTGGGCCCACTCGGTAATGCATCATCATAATGAGCTCAATGTGACCAAGTGGTTGATCATGGGATCATGCATTACGGTACGAGTAAAGTGACTTGCCGGTAACGAGATTGAACGAGGTATTGGGATACCGATGATCGAGTCTCGGGCAAGTAACGTACCGATTGACAAAGGGAATTGTATACGGATTGATTGAATCCTCGACATCGTGGTTCACCCGATGAGATCATCGTGGATCATGTGGGAGCCAACATGGGTATCCAGATCCCGCTGTTGGTTATTGACCGGAGAGGCGTCTCGGTCATGTCTGCATGTCTCCCGAACCCGTAGGGTCTACACACTTAAGGTTCGGTGACGCTAGGGTTGTAGAGATATTAGTATGTAGTAACCCGAAAGTTGTTCGGAGTCCCGGATGAGATCCCGGACGTCACGAGGAGTTCTGGAATGGTCCAGAGGTAAAGATTTATATATAGGAAGTCCAGTTTCGGCCATCGGCAAGGTTTTGGAGGTCGCCGGTATTGTACTGGGACCACCGGAAGGGTCCCGGGGGTCCACCGGGTGGGCCACCTATCCCGGAGGGCCCCATGGGCTGAATCGGGAGGGAAACCAGCCCCTAGTGGGCTGGTGCGCCCCCCCTTGTGTTGGGTTACGTAGTAATTTCAAAAAATTTCCTACGCACACGCAAGATCATGGTGATGCATAGCAACGAGAGGGGAGAGTGTTGTCTACGTACCAACGCAGACCGACTGCGGAAGCGATCACACAACGTAGAGGAAGTAGTCGTACGTCTTCCCGATCCGACCGATCCAAGCACCGTTACTCCGGCACCTCCGAGTTCTTAGCACACGTTCAGCTTGATGACGATCCTCGGGCTCCGATCCAGCAAAGCGTCGAGGAAGAGTTCCGTCAGCACGACGGCGTGGTGACGATCTTGATGTACTACCGATGCAGGGCTTCGCCTAAGCACTACAACGGTATGATCGAGGTGGAATTTGGTGGCAGGGGGCACCGCACACGGCTAAGGAACGATCTCAAGGATCAACTTGTGTCTTGGGGTGCCCCCTGCCCCCGTATATAAAGGAGCAAGGGGAGGAGGCGGCCGGCCAAGGTGTGGCGCGCCAAGGGAAGTCCTACTCCCACCGGGAGTAGGACTCCTAGTTGGACTAGGAGAGAAGGGGAAGAATAGGAGGAAGAGAGGAAGGAAAGGGGGGGCGCCGGCCCCCTTCCCTTGTCCTATTCGGACTAGGAAGGGGAGGGGCGTGCGGCCACCTCTTGCCTCCTCTCCTCTTCTCCCTTAAGGCCCATGCTGGCCCAATAACCCCCCGGGGGGTTTTGGTAACCCCCCGGTACTCCGATAAAATGCCGATTTCACCCGGAACAATTCCGATGTCCAAATATAGGCTTCCAATATATCAATCTTTATGTATCGACCATTTCAAGACTCCTCGTCATGTCCGTGATCACATCCGGGACTCCGAGCAACCTTCGGTACATCAAAATGCATAAACTCATAATAACTGTCATCGTAACGTTAAGCGTGCGGACCCTATGGTTCGAGAACAATGTAGACATGACCGAGACACGTCTCCGGTCAATAACCAATAGCGGGACCTGGATGCCCATATTGGCTCCTACATATTCTACGAAGATCTTTATCGGTCAGACCGCATAACAACATACGTTGTTCCCTTTGTCATCGGTATGTTACTTGCCCGAGATTCGATCGTCGGTATCCAATACCTAGTTCAATCTCGTTACTGGCAAGTCTCTTTACTCGTTTCGTAATACATCATCTCACAACTAACATCTTAGTTATAATGCTTGCAAGGCTTATGTGATGTGTATTACCGAGAGGGCCCAGAGATACATCTCCGACAATCGGAGTGACAAACCCTAATCTCGAAATACGCCAACCCAACATCTACCATTAGAGACACCTGTAGTACTCCTTTATAATCACCCAGTTACGTTGTGACGTTTGGTAGTACCCAAAGTGTTCCTCCGGTAAATGGGAGTTGCATAATCTCATAGTTGTAGGAACATGTATAAGTCATGAAGAAAGCAATAGCAACATACTAAACGATCGGGTGCTAAGCTAATGGAATGGGTTATGTCAATCAGATCATTCAACTAATGATGTAACCTCGTTAATCAAATAACAACTCTTTGTTCATGGTTAGGAAACATAACCATCTTTGATTAACGAGCTAGTCAAGTAGAGGCATACTAGTGACACTCTGTTTGTCTATGTATTCACACATGTATTATGTTTCCGGTTAATACAATTCTAGCATGAATAATAAACATTTATCATGATATAAGGAAATAAATAATAACTTTATTATTGCCTCTAGGGCATATTTCCTTCAGTCTCCCACTTGCACTAGAGTCAATAATCTAGATTACACAGTAATGATTCTAACACCCATGGAGCCTTGGTGCTGATCATGTTTTGCTCGTGGAAGAGGCTTAGTCAACGGGTCTGCAACATTCAGATCCGTATGTATCTTGCAAATCTCTATGTCTCCCACCTGGACTAGATCCCGGATGGAGTTGAAGCGTCTCTTGATGTGTTTGGTCCTTTTGTGAAATCTGGATTCCTTTGCCAAAGCAATTGCACCAGTATTGTCACAAAAGATTTTCATTGGACCCGATGCACTAGGTATGACACCTAGATCGGATATGAACTCCTTCATCCAGACTCCTTCGTTCGCTGCTTCCGAAGCAGCGATGTACTCCGCTTCACATGTAGATCCCGCTACGACGCTTTGTTTAGAACTGCACCAACTGACAGCTCCACAGTTTAAAGTAAACACGTATCCGGTTTGCGATTTAGAATCGTCCGGATCAGCGTCAAAGCTTGCATCAACGTAACCTCTTACGGTGAGCTCTTTGTCACCTCCATATACGAGAAACATATCCTTGGTCCTGTTCAGGTATTTCAGGATGTTCTTGACCGTTGTCCAGTGATCCACTCCTAGATTACTTTGGTACCTCCCTGCTAAACTTATAGCAAGGCACACATCAGGTCTGGTACACAGCATTGCATACATGATAGAGCCTATGGCTGAAGCATAGGAAACATCTTTCATTTTCTCTCTATCTTCTGCAGTGGTCGGGCATTGAGTCTGACTCAACTTCACACCTTGTAACACAGGCAAGAACCCTTTCTTTGCTTGATCCATTTTGAACTTCTTCAAAATCTTGTCAAGGTATGTGCTTTGTGAAAGTCCAATTAAGCGTCTTGATCTATCTCTATAGATCTTTATGCCTAATATGTAAGCAGCTTCCCCGAGGTCTTTCATCGAAAAACTTTTATTCAAGTATCCCTTTATGCTATCTAGAAATTCTATATCATTTCCAATCAGCAATATGTCATCCACATATAATATCAGAAATGCTACAGAGCTCCCACTCACTTTCTTGTAAATACAGGCTTCTCCAAAAGTCTGTATAAAGCCAAATGCTTTGATCACACTATCAAAGCATTTATTCCAACTCCGAGATGCTTGCACCAGTCCATAAATGGATCGCTGGAGTTTGCACACTTTGTTAGCTCCCTTTGGATCGACAAAACCTTCTGGTTGCATCATATACAACTCTTCTTCCAGAAATCCATTCAGGAATGCAGTTTTGACATCCATCTGCCATATTTCATAATCATAAAATGCGGCAATTGCAAACATGATTCTGACGGACTTAAGCATCGCTACGGGTGAGAAGGTCTCATCGTAGGCAACCCCTTGAACTTGTCGAAAACCTTTTGCGACAAGTCGAGCTTTATAGACAGTAATATTACCGTCAGTGTCAGTCTTTTTCTTAAAGATCCATTTATTCTCAATTGCTTGCCGATCATCGGGCAAGTCAACCAAAGTCCATACTTTGTTCTCATACATGGATCCCATCTCAGATTTCATGGCCTCAAGCCACTTTGCGGAATCTGGGCTCACCATCGCTTCTTCATAGTTCGTAGGTTCATCATGATCTAGTAGCATGACTTCCAGAATTGGATTACCGTACCACTCTGGTGCGGATCTCACTCTGGTTGATCTACGTGGTTCAGTAGTATCTTGTCCTGAAGTTTCATGATCATCATCATTAGCTTCCTCACTAATTGGTATAGGTGTCGCAGAAACAGTTTTCTGTGATGTACTATTTTCCAATAAGGGAGCAGGTAGAGTTACCTCGTCAAGTTCTACTTTCCTCCCACTCACTTCTTTCGAGAGAAACTCCTTCTCTAGAAATGATCCATTCTTAGCAACGAATGTCTTGCCTTCGGATCTGTGATAGAAGGTATACCCAACAGTCTCCTTTGGGTATCCTATGAAGACACATTTCTCCGCTTTGGGTTCGAGCTTATCAGGTTGAAGCTTTTTCACATAAGCATCGCAGCCCCAAACTTTAAGAAACGACAACTTTGGTTTCTTGCCAAACCACAGTTCATAAGGCGTCGTCTCAACGGATTTTGATGGTGCCCTATTTAACGTGAATGCGGCCGTCTCTAAAGCATAACCCCAAAATGATAGCGGCAAATCAGTAAGAGACATCATAGATCGCACCATATCTAGTAAAGTACGATTACGACGTTCGGACACACCATTACGCTGTGGTGTTCCGGGTGGCGTGAGTTGCGAAACTATTCCACAATTTTTCAAATGTACACCAAACTCGTAACTCAAATATTCTCCTCCACGACCAGATCGTAGAAACTTTATTTTCTTGTTATGATGATTTTCAACTTCACTCTGAAATTCCTTGAACTTTTCAAATGTTTCAGACTTATGTTTCATTAAGTAGATATACCCATATCTGCTTAAATCATCTGTGAAGGTGAGAAAATAACGATATCCGCCACGAGCCTCAATATTCATCGGACCACATACATCGGTATGTATGATTTCCAATAAATCTGTTGCTCTCTCCATAGTACCGGAGAACGGTGTTTTAGTCATCTTGCCTATGAGGCACGGTTCGCAACTACCAAGTGATTCATAATCAAGTGGTTCCAAAAGCCCATCAGTATGGAGTTTCTTCATGCGCTTTACACCGATATGACCTAAACGGCAGTGCCACAAATAAGTTGCACTATCATTATCAACTCTGCATCTTTTTGCTTCTACATTATGAATATGTGTATCACTACTATCGAGATTCAACAAGAATAGACCACTCTTCAAAGGTGCATGACCATAAAAGATATTACTCATATAAATAGAACAACCATTATTCTCTGATTTAAATGAATAACCGTCTCGCATTAAACAAGATCCAGATATAATGTTCATGCTCAACGCTGGCACCAAATAACAATTATTTAGGTCTAATATTAATCCCGAAGGTAGATGTAGAGGTAGCGTGCCGACCGCGATCACATCGACTTTGGAACCGTTTCCCACGCGCATCGTCACCTCGTCCTTTGCTAGCGTCCGCTTATTCTGTAGTCCCTGTTTCGAGTTGCAAATATTAGCAACAGAACCAGTATCAAATACCCAGGTGCTACTGCGAGCTCTAGTAAGGTACACATCAATAACATGTATATCACATATACCTTTGTTCACCTTGCCATCCTTCTTATCCGCCAAATACTTGGGGCAGTTCCGCTTCCAGTGACCAGTCTGCTTGCAGTAGAAGCACTCAGTTTCAGGCTTACGTCCAGACTTGGGTTTCTTCTCCTGAGCAGCAACTTGCTTGCTGTTCTTCTTGAAGTTCCCCTTCTTCTTCCCTTTGCCCTTTTTGTTGAAACTAGTGGTCTTGTTGACCATCAACACTTGATGCTCCTTCTTGATTTCTACCTCCGCAGCTTTCAGCATTGCGAAGAGCTCGGGAATAGTCTTGTTCATCCCTTGCATATTATAGTTCATCACGAAGCTCTTGTAGCTTGGTGGCAGTGATTGGAGAATTCTGTCAATGACGCAATCATTTGGAAGATTAACTCCCATCTGAATCAAGTGATTATTATACCCAGACATTTTGAGTATATGCTCACTGACAGAACTGTTCTCCTCCATCTTGCAGCTATAGAACTTATTGGAGACTTCATATCTCTCAATTCGGGCATTTGCTTGAAATATTAACTTCAACTCCTGGAACATCTCATATGCTCCATGACGTTCAAAACGTCGTTGAAGTCCCGATTCTAAGCCGTAAAGCATGGCACACTGAACTATCGAGTAGTCATCAGCTTTGCTCTGCCAGACGTTCATAACATCTGGCGTTGCTCCAGCAGCAGGCCTGGCACCCAGCGGTGCTTCCAGGACGTAATTCTTCTGTGCAGCAATGAGGATAATCCTCAGGTTACGGACCCAGTCCGTGTAATTGCTACCATCATCTTTCAACTTTGCTTTCTCAAGGAACGCATTAAAATTCAACGGAACAACAGCACGAGCCATCTATCTACAATCAACATAAACAAGCAAGATACTATCAGGTACTAAGTTCATGATAAGTTTAAGTTCAGTTAATCAAATTACTTAGGAACTCCCACTTAGATAGACATCCCTCTAATCCTCTAAGTGATCACGTGATCCAAATCAACTAAACCATAACCGATCATCACGTGAAATGGAGTAGTTTTCAATGGTGAACATCGTCATGTTGATCATATCTACTATATGATTCACGCTCGACATTTCGGTCTCTGTGTTCCGAGGCCATATCTGCATATGCTAGGCTCGTCAAGTTTAACCTGAGTATTCTGCGTGTGCAAAACTGGCTTGCATCCGTTATAGATGGACGTAGAGCTTATCACACCCGATCATCACGTGGTGTCTGGGCACGACGAACTTTGGCAACGGTGCATACTCAGGGAGAACACTTCTTGATAATTTAGTGAGAGATCATCTTATAATGCTACCGTCAATCAAAGCAAGATAAGATGCATAAAAGATAAACATCACATGCAATCAATATAAGTGATATGATATGGCCATCATCATCTTGTGCTTGTGATCTCCATCTCCGAAGCACCGTCATGATCACCATCATCACCGGCGCGACACCTTGATCTTCATCGTAGCATCGTTGTCGTCTTGCCAATCTTATGCTTCCACGACTATCACTACCGCTTAGTAATAAAGTAAAGCATTACATCGTGATTGCATTGCATACAATAAAGCGACAACCATATGGCTCCTGCCACTTGCCGATAACTTGGTTACAAAACATGATCATCTCATACAATAAAATCAGCATCATGCCTTGACCATATCACATCACAACATGCCCTGCAAAAATAAGTTAGACGTCCTCTACTTTGTTGTTGCAAGTTTTTACGTGGCTGCTACGGGCTTAAGCAAGAACTCATCTCACCTACGCATCAAAACCACAACGATAGTTTGTCAAATAGACTCCGTTTTAACCTTCCCAAGGACCGGGCGTAGCCACACTCGGTTCAACTAAAGTTGGAGAGACAGTCGCCCGCAAGCCATCTATGTGCAAAGCACGTCGAGGGAACCGGTCTCGCGTAAGCGTACGCGTAAGGTTGGTCCGGGTCGTCTCGACCAACAATACCGCTGAACCAAAGTATGACATGCTGGTAGGCAGTATGACTTGTATCGCCCACAACTCACTTGTGTTCTACTCGTGCAAATAACATCAAACCATAAAACCTAGGCTCGGATGCCACTGTTGGGTTACGTAGTAATTTCAAAAAATTTCCTACGCACATGCAAGATCATGGTGATGCATAGCAACGAGAGGGGAGAGTGTTGTCTACGTACCAACGCAGACCGACTGCGGAAGCAATCACACAACGTAGAGGAAGTAGTCGTACGTCTTCCCGATCCGACCAATCCAAGCACCGTTACTCTGGCACCTCCGATTTCTTAGCACACGTTCAGCTCGATGACGATCCTCGGGCTCCGATCCAGCAAAGCGTCGAGGAAGAGTTCCGTCAGCATGACGGCGTGGTGAAGATCTTGATGTACTACCGACGCAGGGCTTCGCCTAAGCACTACAACGGTATGATCGAGGTGGAATTTGGTGGCAGGGGGCACCGCACACGGCTAAGGAACGATCTCAAGGATCAACTTGTGTATTGGGGTGCCCCCTGCCCCCGTATATAAAGGAGCAAGGGGAGGAGGCGGCCGGCCAAGATGTGGCGCGCCAAGGGGAGTCCTACTCCCACCGGGAGTAGGACTCCTAGTTGGACTAGGAGAGAAGGGGGAGAATAGGAGGAAGAGAGGAAGGAAAGGGGGGGCGCCGGCCCCCTTCCCTTGTCCTATTCGGACTAGGAAGGGGAGGGGCGCGCGGCCACCTTTTGCCTCCTCTCCTCTTCTCCCTTAAGGCCCATGTTGGCCCAATAACCCCCCGGGGGGTTCCGGTAACCCCCCCGGTACTCCGGTAAAATGCCGATTTCACCCGGAACAATTCCGATGTCCAAATATAGGCTTCCAATATATCAATCTTTATGTCTCGACCATTTCGAGACTCCTCATCATGTCCGTGATCACATCTGGGACTCCGAACAACCTTCGGTACATCAAAATGCATAAACTCATAATAACTGTCATCGTAACGTTAAGCGTGCGGACCCTATGGTTCGAGAACAATGTAGACATGACCGAGACACGTCTCCGGTCAATAACCAATAGCGGTACCTGGATGCCCATATTGGCTCCTACATATTCTACGAAGATCTTTATCGGTCAGACCGCATAACAACATACGTTGTTCCCTTTGTCATCGGTATGTTACTTGCCCGAGATTCGATCGTCGGTATCCAATACCTAGTTCAATCTCGTTACTGGCAAGTCTCTTTACTCGTTTCGTAATACATCATCTCACAACTAACATCTTAGTTATAATGCTTGCAAGGCTTATGTGATGTGTATTACCGAGAGGGCCCAGAGATACCTCTCCGACAATCGGAGTGACAAACCCTAATCTCGAAATACGCCAACCCAACATCTACCATTGGAGACACCTGTAGTACTCCTTTATAATCACCCAGTTACGTTGTGACGTTTGGTAGTACCCAAAGTGTTCCTCCGGTAAACGGGAGTTGCATAATCTCATAGTTGTAGGAACATGTATAAGTCATGAAGAAAGCAATAGCAACATACTAAACGATCGGGTGCTAAGCTAATGGAATGGGTTATGTCAATCAGATCATTCAACTAATGATGTGACCTCGTTAATCAAATAACAACTCTTTGTTCATGGTTAGGAAACATAATCATCTTCGATTAACGAGCTAGTCAAGTAGAGGCATACTAGTGACACTCTGTTTGTCTATGTATTCACACATGTATTATGTTTCCGGTTAATACAATTCTAGCATGAATAATAAACATTTATCATGATATAAGGAAATAAATAATAACTTTATTATTGCCTCTAGGGCATATTTCCTTCACCTTGGGCCTCCCCTGCGCCTAGGATTGGGAAACCCTAGGGATGGGGCGCCCCCCACATGGCTTGGGGGGGGGGAAGCCACCCCTTGGCCGCCGCCCCCTTGGAGATCCATCTCCTAGGGCCGGTGCCCCCCAAGGCCCCTATATAAAGAGGGGGAGGGAGGTCAGCCGCACCCCTTGCTCTTGGCGCCTCCCTCTCCCTCCGTAACACCTCTCCTCCCCGCTTGCGTTTGGCGAAGCCCTGCCGGGATCCTGCTGCATCCACCACCACGCCGTCGTGCCGCTGGATCTTCATCAACCTCTCCTTCCCCCTTGCTGGATCAAGAAGGAGGAGACGTCTTCCTAACCGTACGTGTGTTGAACGCGGAGGTGCCGTCCGTTCGACACTAGGTCATCGGTGATTTGGATCATGTCGAGTACGACTCCATCAACCCCGTTCTATTGAACGCTTCCGCACGCGATCTACAAGGGTATGTAGATGCACTCCTCTCTTCCTCGTTGCTAGATGACTCCATAGATTGATCTTGGTGATGCACATAAAATTTTAAAATTCTGCTACATTCCCCAATAGTGGCATCATGAGCTAGGTCTATGCGTAGTTTTTATGCACGAGTAGAACACAAAGTAGTTGTGGGCGTCGATATTGTCAATTATCTTGCTGTTACTAGTCTTATCTTGATTCGGCGGCATTGTGGGATGAAGCGACCCGGACCGACCTTACACGTACGCTTACGTGAGACTGGTTCCACCGACTGACATGCACTAGATGCATAAGGTGGCTGGCGGGTGTCTGTCTCTCCCACTTTAGTCGGATCGGATTCGATGAACAGGGTCCTTATGAAGGGTAAATAGAAATTGGCAATTCACGTTGTGGTTTTGGCGTAGGTAAGAAACGTTCTTGCTAGAATCCTATAGCAGCCACGTAAAAACTTGCAACAACAATTAGAGGATGTCTAACTTGTTTTTGCAGCAAGTGTTTTGTGATGTGATATGGCCAAAGGATGTGATGAATGATATATGTGATGTATGAGATGATCATGTTCTTGTAATAGGAATCATGACTTGCATGTCGATGAGTATGACAACCGGCAGGAGCCATAGAAGTTGTCTTAATTTATTTGTGACCTGCGTGTCAACATATAACGTCATGTAATTACTTTACTTTATTGCTAAACCGTTAGCCATAGTAGTAGAAGTAATAGATGACAAGACAACTTCAAGAAGACACGATGATGGAGATCATGGTGTCATGCCAGTGACAACGATGATCATGGAGCCCCGAAGATGGAGATCAAAAGGAGCAAATGATATTGGCCATATCATGTCACTATTTGATTGCATGTGATGTTTATCATGTTTTACATCTTATTTGCTTAGAACGACGGTAGCTTAAATAAGATGATCCCTTGTAATAATTTCAAGAAAGTGTTCCCCCTAACTGTGCACCGTTGCGAAGGTTCGTTGTTTCAAAGCACCACGTGATGATCGGGTGTGATAGATTCTAACGTTCGAATACAACGGGTGTAAGCCAGATTTACACACGCAATACACTTAGGTTGACTTGATGAGCCTAGCATGTACAGACATGGCCTCGGAACATGGAAGACTGAAAGGTCGAGCATGAATCATATAGAAGATACGATCAACATGTAGATGTTCACTGATGTTGGCTAGTCCGTCTCACGTGATGATCGGACACAGCCTAGTTAACTCGGATCATGTTTCACTTAGATGACTGGAGGGATGTCTATCTGAGTGGGAGTTCATTGAGTAATTTGATTAGATGAACTTAATTATCATGAACTTAGTCTAAAATCTTTACAATATGTCTTGTAGATCAAATGGCCCATGTTGTCCTCAACTTCAACGCGTTCCTAAAGAAAACCAAGCTGAAAGATGATGGCAGCAACTATACGGACTGGGTCCGGAACCTGAGGATCATCCTCATAGCTGCCAAGAAAGATTATGTCCTAGAAGCACCGCTAGGTAACGCACCTGTCCCAGAGAACCAAGACGTTATGAACGCTTGGCAGTCACGTGCTGATGATTACTCCCTCATTCAGTGCGGCATGCTTTACAGCTTAGAACCGGGGCTCCAAAAGCGTTTTGAGAGACACAGAGCATATGAGATGTTCGAAGAGCTGAAAATGGTTTTTCCAAGCTCATGCCCGGGTCGAGAGATATGAAGTCTCAAGTTCTTTAGTTGTAAGATGGAGGAAAATAGTTCTGTCAGTGAGCACATACTCAAAATGTCTGGGTTGCATAACCGCTTGACTCAGCTGGGAGTTAATCTCCTGGATGACGCGGTCATTGACAGAATCCTTCAGTCGCTTCCACCGAGCTACAAGAGCTTTGTGATGAACTTCAATATGCATGGGATGGAAAAGACCATTCCTGAGGTATATTCAATGCTGAAATCAGCAGAGGTGGAAATCAAAAAGGAACATCAAGTGTTGATCGTGAATAAAACCACTAAGTTCAAGAAAGGCAAGGGTAAGAAGAACTTCAAGAAGGACGACAAGGGAGTTGCCGCGCCCGGTAAGCAAGCTGCCAGGAAGAAGCCAAAGAATGGACCCAAGCCCGAGACTGAGTGTTTTTATTGCAAGGGAAGTGGTCACTGGAAGCGGAACTGCCCCAAATACTTAGCGGACAAGAAGGCAGGCAACACCAAAGGTATATGTGATATACATGTAATTGATGTGTACCTTACCAGTACTCGTAGTAGCTCATGGGTATTTGATACCGGTGCGGTTGCTCACATTTATAACTCAAAGCAGGAGCTGCGGAATAAACGGAGACTGGCGAAGGACGAGGTGACGATGCGTGTCGGGAATGGTTCCAAGGTCGATGTGATCGCCGTCGTCACGCTACCTCTACATTTACCTACGGGATTAGTTTTAAACCTCAATAATTGTTATTTAGTGCCAGCTTTGAGCATGAACATTGTATCAGGATCTCGTTTAATTCGAGATGGCTACTCATTTAAATCCGAGAATAATGGTTGTTCTATTTATATGAGAGATATGTTTTATGGTCATGCTCCGATGGTGAATGGTTTATTCTTAATGAATCTCGTGCGTAATGCTACACATATTCATAGTGTGAAGACCAAAAGATGTAAGGTTGATAATGATAGTCCCACATACTTGTGGCACTGCCGCCTTGGTCACATAGGTGTCAAACGCATGAAGAAGCTCCATGCAGATGGGCTTTTGGAGTCTCTTGATTACGAATCATTTGACACGCGCGAACCATGCCTCATGGGTAAAATGACCAAGACTCCGTTCTCAGGAACAATGGAGCGAGCAACCAACTTATTGGAAATCATACATACTGATGTGTGCGGTCCAATGAGTGTTGAGGCTCACGGTGGCTATCATTATGTTCTCACCCTCACTGATGACTTGCGTAGATATGGGTATGTCTACTTAATACAAGTCTGAGACCTTTCAAAAGTTTAAGGAATTTCAAAGTGAGGTTGAGAATCAACGTGACAGGAAAATCAAGTTCTTGCGATCAGATCGTGGGGGAGAATACTTGAGTCACGAATTTGGCACACACTTAAGAAAATGTGGAATAGTTTCACAACTCACGCCGCCTGGAACACCTCAGCGTAATGGTGTGTCCGAACGTCGTAATCGCACTCTATTGGATATGGTGCGATCTATGATGTCTCTTACCGATTTACCGCTGTCATTTTTGGGCTATGCTTTAGAAACTGCCGCATTCACTTTAAATAGGGCTCCATCGAAATCCGTTGAGACGACACCGTATGAATTATGGTTTGGGAAGAAACCTAAGCTGTTGTTTCTAAAAGTTTGGGGATGCGATGCTTATGTCAAGAAACTTCAACCTGAAAAGCTCGAACCCAAATCGGAAAAATGCGTCTTCATAGGATACCCTAAAGAAACTATTGGGTATACCTTCTACCTCATATCCGAAGGCAAGATCTTTGTTGCCAAGAATGGGTCCTTTCTAGAGAAAGAGTTTCTATCGAAAGAAATAAGTGGGAGGAAAGTAGAACTTGATGAAGTATTACCTCTTGAACCGGTAAGTAGCGCAGCTCAAGAAAATGTTCCTGAGGTGGCTGCACCGACTAGAGAGGAAGTTAATGATGATGATCATGAAACTTCAGATCAAGTTGCTACTGAACTTCGTTGGTCCACAAGGACACGTTCCGCACCAGAGTGGTACGGCAACCCTATCTTGGAAATCATGTTGTTAGACAACGGTGAACCTTCGAACTATGAAGAAGTGATGGCGGGCCCGGATTCTGACAAATGGCTGGAAGCCATGAAATCCGAGATAGGATCCATGTATGAAAACGAAGTATGGACTTTGACTGACTTGCCCCATTATCGGCAAGCCATAGAAAATAAATGGATCTTTAAGAAGAAGACAGACGCGGATGGTAACGTAACCATCTATAAAGCTAGGCCTGTCGCTAAGGGTTATCGACAAGTTCAAGGGGTTGACTATGATGAGACTTTCTCATCCATAGCGAAGCTGAAGTCCGTCTGAACCATGTTAGCAATTGCCGCATTCTATGACTATGAGATATGGCAAATGGACGTCAAAACGGCATTCCTTAATGGTTTCCTTAAGGAAGAATTGTATATGATGTAGTCGGAAGGTTTTGTCGATCCTAAGAATGCTGACAAGGTGTGCAAGCTCCAACGCTCGATTTATGGGCTGGTGCAAGCATCTCGGAGTTGAAACATTCGTTCTGATGAGATGATCAAAGCGTTTGGGTTTACGCAGACTTATGGAGAAGCCTGCATTTACAAGAAAATGAGTGGGAGCTCTGTAGCATTTCTCATATTGTATGTGGATGACATACTGTTGATGGGAAATGATATAGAATTCTTGGAAAGCATAAAGGCCTACTTGAACAAGTGTTTTTCAATGAAGGACCTTGGAGAAGCTGCTTATATATTAGGCATCAAGATCTATAGAGATAGATCGAGACGCCTCATTGGTCTTTCACAAAGTACGTACCTTGACAAGATATTGAAGAAGTTAAAAATGGATCAGTCAAAGAAGGGGTTCTTGCCTGTATTGCAAGGTACGAGATTGAGCACGGCTCAATGCCCGACCACGGCAGAAGATAGAGAAAAGATGAGTGTCGTCCCCTATGCCTCGGCCATAGGGTCTATCATGTATGCTATGCTGTGTACTAGACCTGATGTAAACCTTGCCGTAAGTTTGGTAGGAAGGTACCAAAGTAGTCCCGGCATGGAACACTGGACAGCGGTCAAGAATATCCTGAAGTACCTGAAAAGTACTAAGGATATGTTTCTCGTTTATGGAGGTGACGAAGAGCTCGTCGTAAAGGGTTACGTCGATGCTAGCTTCAACACAGATCTGGATGACTCTAAGTCATAAACCTGATAAGTGTATATTTTGAATGGTGGGGCAGTAAGCTGGTGCAGTTGCAAGCAAAGTGTTGTGGCGGGATCTACATGTGAATCGGAGTACATGGAAGCCTCGGAGGCAGCACAAGAAGCAGTCTAGGTGAAAGGAGTTCGTTACCGACCTAGGAGTCATACCCAATGCGTCGGGCCCGATGACTCTCTTCTATGACAACACTGGAGCTATTGCCCTTGCCAAGGAGCCCAGGTTTCACAGGAAGACCAGGCATATCAAGCGTCGCTTCAACTCCATTCATGAAAGTGTTCAAAATGGAGACATAGAGATTTGTAAAGTACATACGGACCTGAATGTGGCAGATCCGTTGACTAAACCTCTCCCTAGAGCAAAACATGATCAACACCAGAACTGCATGGGTGTTCGATTCATCACAATGTAACTAGACTATTGACTCTAGTGCAAGTGGGAGACTGTTGGAAATATGCCCTAGAGGCAATAATAAAATGGTTATTATTATATTTCTTTGTTCATGATAATTGTCTATTGTTCATGCTATAATTGTGTTATCCGGAAATCGTAATACATGTGTGAATACATAGACCACAACACGTCCCTAGTGAGCCTCTAGTTGACTAGCTCGTTGATCAAAAGATAGTCATGGTTTCCTGACTATGGACATTGGATGTCATTAATAACGGGATCACATCATTAGGAGAATGATGTGATGGACAAGACCTAATCCTAAGCATAGCTCAAAGATCGTGTAGTTCGTCTGCTGTAGCTTTTCCGAATGTCAAGTATCATTTCCTTAGACCATGAGATTGTGTAACTCCCGGATACCGTAGGAGTGCCTTGGGTGTGCCAAACGTCACAACGTAACTGGGTGACTATAAAGGTACACTACAGGTATCTCCGAAAGTGTCTGTTGGGTTGGCACGAATCGAGACTGGGATTCGTCACTCCGTATGACGAAGAGGTATCTCTGGGCCCACTCAGTAATGCATCATCATAATGAGCTCAATGTGACCAAGTGGTTGATCACGGGATCATGCATTACGGTACGAGTAAAGTGACTTGCCGGTAACGAGATTGAACGAGGTATTGGGATACCGACAATCGAGTCTCGGCCAAGTAACGTACCGATTGACAAAGGGAATTGTATACGGATTGATTGAATCCTCGACATCCTGGTTCATCCGATGAGATCATCGAGGAGCATGTGGGAGCCAACATGGGTATCCAGATCGCACTGTTGGTTATTGACCAGAGAGCAATCTCGGTCATGTCTACATGTCACCCGAACCCGTAGGGTCTACACACTTAAGGTTCGGTGACACTAGGGTTGTAGAGATATTAGTATGCAGTAACCTGAAAGTTGTTCGGAGTCCCGGATGAGATCCCAGACGTCACGAGGAGTTCCGGAATGGTCCGGAGGTAAAGATTTACATATAGGAAGTCCAGTTTCGGCCATCGGGAAGGTTTCGGAGGTCGTCGGTATTGTACCGGGACCACCGGAAGGGTCCCGGGGGTCCACCGGGTGGGGCCACCTATGTCGGAGGGCCCCATGGGCTGAATTGGGAGGGAAACCAGCCCCTAGTGGGCTGGTGCGCCCCCCCTTGGGCCCCCCCTGCGCCTAGGGTTGGGAAACCCTAGGGGTGGGGGCGTCCCCCACTTGGCTTGGGGGGGGGAGCCACCCCTTGGCCGCCGCCCCCTTGGAGATCCATCTCCTAGGGCCGGCGCCCCTCCCCAAGGCCCCTATATAAAGAGGGGGGGAGGGAGGGCAGCCGCACCCCTTGCTCTTGGCGCCTCCCTCTCCCTTCGTAACACCTCTCCTCCCCGCTTGGGCTTGGCGAAGCCCTGCCGTGATCCTGCTGCATCCACCACCACGCCGTCGTGCTGCTGGATCCTCATCAACTTCTCCTTCCCCCTTGCTGGATCAAGAAGGAGGAGACGTCTTCCCAACCATACGTGTGTTGAACGCGGAGGTGCCGTCCGTTCGGCACTAGGTCATCGGTGATTTGGATCATGTCGAGTACGACTCCATCAACCCCGTTCTCTTGAACGCTTCCGCGGGCGATCTACAAGGGTATATAGATGCACTCCTCTCTCCCTCATTGCTAGATGACTCCATAGATTGATCTTGGTGATGCGTAGAAAATTTTAAAATTCTGCTACGTTACCCAACAATTACCGCAGCAATCCACCTCCAAGTTAGCCATACTTGTAATCGTGTATCGCATCCGACACTTATTGTAAGACATATTATCCATAAAATATTCTTCTTCATGTCTTCTTCATTGAGTTCATCTTGCTACTGGATCGTCATGTGTGAGTAATTTGATAAGGCACTGTGTTGAGGCATTGCCTTGCAACTTGATGTATTTGTACAAGGGATCAATAAAATGACTTTGAGTATTTAATGTCAAACTATGTGTCCAATTGCAACTGAGTTGTCTCTTTTCTGCTTCTCGATCAGCCCTATAGGTACCCAGGACCCCTAAGAATGATCGAGGAGGAGGCAAGGTGCAAGGAGGACGCGGAACGCTAACCCAAAAAACAGTGAGAGAAGGGGTTAGTAATTAAGGTAGTGGAAAGCCAATCCTTGGGAATGAATAAGGTGTAGGCATCAAACACTCAATATTTTTGTATGAATCTTTATTTTAATAACCGAGATAACCCCGTGAGACGGTAAGGGCCTGAGATTGACAACTAACTCTTAATGCAGATCGGGCATCGGTCAGGACGTACTTGGACCACATTCCCCACATCTTCGCGTCACAAGCACATCATAGTGTTGGCACAAATTAGTATCATGATGATCCCAAGTATAAATATAAGGTTATGAGAGTAAGATCGGATTCGCAAAGTAGTTGGACCCCGCACGAGTGCAAAGTAAGTTTTAAGTTTCAATCTTTGAAACTTACGTTTTTTTTGTCTGAAACTTGCAATTTTCTCGCCCGCTCTTACCAAGTTTCATATATATAATTTTAAAGTTTTTTTGTCGATCGTAGGCAAAAATATCATGATTTTATCGGTCGCTCGTAATAAGTTTCAAGAGTTCAAACTTAATATTTATTTTCAAAATTCGTCAAAACATATTCAAGATGGATCTTATTTAAAGTACCCCAATAACGCCCGAACTTTGTTTTCTTGCCATGGCAAATAAAGCATTTTCGAGGGAAACTTTAGTGATGCCAAGATGGCATATTTAGTTGATTCACATGGCAAATCCGTTGGTCAGCGTTTTCTTTTCCAGAAAATGGTCGTGCGTGTTAACTAAACTTGTCATCCTCGCGTTATTAAAATTGTCATCGAAAACGTTTGATTTGTCATGGTCAAATTCCGAATGTTCGGTATTTACCTTTTTCATATTTAAAAGCCTTTGACGCGAGAAACATGAATATGAAAACCAAACTTAATTTGAATTTTTTATTCAAAAGATATGAAACTTTGTAAACCGAAAAAGAAAAGAAAAAGCACGAGCGAGACTCGGTGCCCCACACCCGCGTGCCACAAATGCTCTTCGAGAGTAAGACCCCGTACCGATGCTTCTTTAATGCTAGTATTTTCATCTCTAAGTTCTTTTTTCCTTTCATACGCCTGCCAAACTTGAGAGCCGGGTCCATAGGGGAGCAGAGTTTGTTGCAATATGAAAACAACACATTTCAAGGACGCGGACGTCTGGTCTATGGAGACATCTATACCCTATATGGATTTATTTTAGTAATTCAACAAAAAGTCAAAAAATATGAAAATATTTTTGAAATGAACTTGACTTTTCATTGTACTTGTGAGAAAATTTTCACAAAAAGAAAATTACCCTTCGACTTCTTTTCAAGAAAGATAATTTTTTGGCCGAAATAGTGTAAATAGTAACCTATAATAGCAAATAAGTTTTGTCTTTTTCGCTATGAAGTCAACGTTGGTTTTTTTTTTCCTGAAAATTTATATACTAGTGCAAAAGTAAGCCAAGTTTATTGTAAAAAAAACTTTTGAAATATTTTGACTTTTTGGTTAATTATTAAAAAAAATCTCATATAGGGTATATATACAACCAGGAACCAAAGTGTATTTCCCCACATTCAAAGCCTAATAAAGATCAAAAGAGAAAAAACAGCGACAGTTGGATGTGGCGCCCCAAAAGCAGAAGGGTCTTGCTTGTCAGCTCGCCATAGATAGTAGTACGTACGTTTTTCTTACAAAATGAAAAAAAAAATCAACCATCGTGATGTTGCACCCCACCTAGACTACCAAAAGGTTCTTATTTCGTTAAAGGTAGAGAAGTAGAAATGCCCGGTGGCGCATCTCCCCCAGACCGACCCCCTCTCCGCTTTGATTCAATGGCGTTTCTACAAATGCGCTCAACAGCTTTGCCACGCCAGCCGTGGATGCTTTCGCTCGTCTGGAGACTCGATTTGGCAGCGTCTCCTGCACAAATGCGCTCAACAGCCATTTCGGTTCTGGAGTAGATGATGACCATGAAGTAGTTGGCTTGCATTTTACTGACCGTTTCTATCTACCATTCGTAGCATTCCATTCCTCGCGTGTTGCGTTGCACTTGTGCACACTTGCACGGTCGACGTTTGTGTTCGAGCCTAGACGTGGCAAGCAGGGCTCCGGTTAAAAGGAAACGTTGTTTTGGCCCAGGGTTGGTGCATTCGACATTTTTTTACACATACAGCGTGTCAATGAACCAGTGCAATCTGAAACCCCGGCTCGGTAGGGGTTCAGCTGCATGTGCACAGGCTCGACCCGAACGAGAGAGAGCGGTTGGTTGCCAGAAGAGAATGAATGCAAAACAATGGCTCACATACTGGCCGAAGACCGGAAACAGCATGCATGCAGATATATCTGATGTCTCATACAGTACATCCAAGACTGACCAGGATCATCAAGGCTAACTATACAGCCCAACAATGGAGTAACCAGCTAGTATAGTCGATCGGTCTAATTAACATCACGCTGCTAGCAGATCGATTCACACATACGGCACTCGTCGACCATAATGCATACTAGAGTACTAGATCGATTCATACATACAGTACTTATTATCCCTTGGAAGTTAGAACTAGTCGCCAGTACCTCATGAGCTGATTCATGGGCGTGGGCATGATCCCCTGCACTGCAGTGCAGCTAGCTGAACTTCTCACTCCTCGCCTCCATGGAGAAGGTCCATGAACATGAAGCTGGTGACGTCGCGCGCGAAGAAGGTGGAGATGCTCCTCGAGCACCGCGCAGCAGACCATGGCGAGCCAGAGGGCCCTCCACTCGGCGGCCGCCGCGGCCGTCACCCTGACGCACGGCAGGATGAAGGAAGCCTGCACGCTGACGCGGCCAGTTCGGCGTGTGATGATCGGATCGGAAAGTCTAGAAGGCATCTAGCTGCTGAGTAGATGGGTTATTAGGTTGCTACCTTGGTCTGGCTGCTGCAGAGGTGGTAGCGGTCGAGCACGTAGTCGGCCGCTGTGGCCAAGGCGAAGACGACGACGGTGCCGCGGGCGATGGCGAACGCCCGTACGCTTTCCGGCCGGGCGGCAGTCTTCTTGTTGCCGTCCATTGTCTGGATGGAGCTAGGGCAAGGCAAGGCAGGCAAGCAGCACACGGTCAGTTCAGTTGGTTCGCTTGGTCTTGGTGTGCTTCTACGTGAAGGTAGGGTTGTAGGCGAGGTGGAGGGCAATGGCTCGCGGTGGGTGGGGCTGTTTAAGTAGAGCGAGCCCGTGCCCGTGAGGCCGTGATGCAAAGGCGATCGATGATTTGCGGGGTAACAACGTACGTGTCGAGCAGGACAGTGGACAGCCGGTGATGAGACGATCTCAGCCGCTGGCCATGGCCATGGGAAGCTGCGTGCGTGCGTCTACCCTTCAACTGGATGTACAGACTAGGTAAAGACATGTGATGTGAGTGTACCTCCACACAGGCGCACACACGCGCATGCATGCACAAGAATAGAAGGTGGGGCTCCAAAGCTCTACTACACGGTTCTGCCTTCCACGGACAAAAATAAGCACTACTACTCCAGAGAGGTGTGAATGAAAAGAGAAAAAGGTGACGATGAACGATGGAACTGAAGCACGTACGTCGCCATCGTCTATCTAACCTTAATTACCCCCCGGAAGAAATTAACCAAACCAATGCAAACCTATACTGAACTGTTCAGGAGGGTGTCGTCTGTCGTGGATGCAGTACTACAGGTTGGTGTGTGGTGTGGTTCCATGACCAGGGTGCTGCGGCATAGCGTTCCTTAATTTGCTGCAGGTGTGATGCATGAGTGCCGTGCGTCCTCCATAGACGACCGGCGACGATCTCAGCCGCGTCCGGGGAGTCCGCATATATGCCATCTTTGGCGATCCTCAATTTTCCTTGCAATTGGATGTAATACGTACAGACATGTGATGTGATGTGATGTGAGTGGAATCCAAGGGGGGATTTCTGTTCGATAGCGATCAGCCTGCCATGTGAAAACTGCTCCGAACGACCCCCCCCCCCCCCCCCTATGGACTGATCACTCCCTAATCACGTGAAAAATACTCCCCAAAGCCCAAGCCCACACATACCAAGCCGAGATCCAGCGACAGTAGGCCCACAATTTATGAAGACAAAGCAATCGGTCTAGGAGGATGTTTGTTTCCAGGGACTTATTGGTCTAGGAACTTAAATAAGTCTTTATAAGTCCCATCTAAACCAAACAAGAAGGACTTATAGGGAATTAAAGTAAGCATTTGGGACTTATGAAATAAGACTTTCAAGGAGGGACTTATAGGGACTTATAGTTATAATATGGTTTTATAAAGATTTATAAGTCTCAGGAATCAAACAGATAAAGACTTTTTAAGGACTTGAGATTTATAAATTGGGACTAAAAAAAGTCCTAATACTTATGAACCAAACAAGGCCTAGGTCACGCACGTTTCTTTTCCTCTGACCTTGCTGTTCGATGCTGCCGCCACACGTCTAGGGCGGTTTTGCATCAGTTCTCCTTCCAGCCGACGCAAAATCTAAAAGGGTTGGCGATCCATAGTTGCGGTTGCGTAGGCGCACGGCCGGCCGGTCGTTCTCACGGCCAAGATGAACGGCATGGCGGCAACTATGGGTAAGTTTACTTCCGTCTCTCGCTCTCTCTTTGCGGGGAACTCTCTTGGAGTAAGTTTACATTCATCTCTAATTCTTACTTATATCTCGTTAGTTTGTCGAATCTAATTTACCAAATGCGACAAATTTGTAAAAACTACAAACATTGGAAATTAATTAGGGGTAATCTGATTGACCAGTTCTGCTTGACACTTGTGTTGATAACTTGCATCAAAAGAGGAAACGAAAAATATTCATAGTATGTACTGGTGATATGGTTTCCTATATATGGTTACAAAATTTTGGTGCTTATATAGTTCTTGCCTCCGTCTTTTAAAAAAATGGAGGAGGATCTCCGGCCTCTGCATCTGAACGTGCATGCAGCTACTTTATTAATTATTCACATAAGACCTTACAAAATCATACAAAAGTAAGGAGTAAATAGCATAAAACAACTAGTTTACAGGTTAGGGTTCTAAAAAACTACCAGATTTTAATTTTTTTCGAAAAACTACTAAACGCGTGGTCGGCTGTTTTAAAAAACCTAAATCACCGAGTGTTTACATTGTAAACCGTTTTTTGACAGTTGTGGCCCACCTGTCAGGTCCATGTGGCATAAAAATTAACACCGTTAGATTGACCATTCACAGGTTATGACCGGTGGGGCCTGAGTATTTATAAAAAGCAATTGAGTCCCTATAATTTTCAAAAGAAAAGCGATGGGGTCCCTGTACTTTTTCTAAAAAAAGCGATTGGGTCCTTGTGAAGAAAAGAAAAAAGCAATCAGATCCTAGGCCAATCCCGCACGGCTTCTCTCCGGCAACCGGCCGCCGTCCACTCCCCTCCATCCCCTTTCCTGCCGGTGATTGGAGGTGGCCGAGCTCCAGGACATGGGGTGCACGGCCGACGTTTCGCCATGGCGCGGCCAGCAGCGGGGCCTCGGGCACCTCCCCATGGCGCGGCCTCAGGCGGCTCGCGGCCAGCAGCGGGGCCTCAGGTGGCTTCCCATGGCGCGGCCTCAGGTGGCTCGCGTCCAGCACGAGCACGAGCACGGTATGGTCAGCTGTGTGTGCAATCTTCCTCTGGCACGAGCACGAGCATAGCACGACATGGTCAGCATGGCGAACTCCTGCAGGATACTTCCCTGGACAGGATTAGTCTGCGGGGGGAGGGGAAGGCGGGATGCTCGCCGGCAGCGGCGCTCTGGCGACCGGCCCAAGGGGCGAGCGTACGCGTCGAGCATCCTTCATGGCTGTGTCGAGGGCAAGTGACGGGAGGAAGAAAGAGAGATGGAAGAAGAAGACGGGTGAGTAAGAGAGATAACGGAGTTGACATTTTTATGCCACGTCGGCTCCGACGAGTGGGCCATCCTTGTCATAATCACGATCAATTTGAAAGCATTCGATGATTTGGTTTTTTTTGAAATAGCCGACCACGCGTTTGGTAGTTTTTTGAGAAAAATTAAAATCTGGTAGTTTTTTGGAACCCCAACCTGTAAACTAGTAGTTTTATGCTATTTACTCAGTAAGACTAAAGCCACCGTTTAGGCAACATATGTCGCTACTTCTATTCAGTTGATGAAGGGATGCTGATTGTCTGAGTCTAATATCAAAACAGACCTCGCAGCCAAACCTAACATCTAAGACCTGAGGTCCCAATCAGGACACCTGCCGGGTATGGGCACCCACCAGTCCAGCTCACTCCTCAACCTGGACGCCTGCCGGGTATGAGGCCGCCGCAGCCACCTGTCACCAATCCATTTTTAGTGCTATACTGCTGCATGTACCTTGCCCGGTCTAGCTGCCATCGACGCCAGCACGACGCCAGACAACGCCACCATCCTGCGCTCGTCCATCATCATACGCCCACCGGCGAGACCCCGCTGCTCCATGCTGCTGAGACCCGCCGTTGTCGATGTGTCAGATACGACGCCGCTCCTCCTCTTGTCCCCTCCAGCCAACACTTGCTCCAAAACGATGCCCCCAGGAGGGAGAACGACATCGACATGTCGCCATCGTCCGATCCGGTAGATCCAGATGTAGGGTTTCCCCTGGAACCTTCCCATCCAGTTGACATGACCTGCAACGACGATGCCTCGAGAAGGGAACGACGTCCGAGACACCGCCTTCGTCCGCCACGACTGCAGTCAGGCGCGATTTTCATCGAAAGCCACGGCGTCCCGATTTCGCGGTTGGCTGGAAAGAAGCTATCCGCCGAACCGATGACGCCGCCGCCGAACCGGTGACGCTGCCGCCTATCCGGTCCCACCGCCATGCGACGCCCCCGATGGAGATCCCGATCGAGATCAAAGACGACCCCGATTGAAACCCCGCCACCGGCGCCGCCACACCGCGCCACCTCCTCCTAGCCCAATCTCCGCCGGATCCAGTCGTCCCCGCCTTCGGGAGACCAACCGGACGAGGCGCCCCTTGTCCCTGAGCAGACGACCCGCGCAGCCGCCACGAGGACCAGAGGAAGGAGGGAGTGCCCCACCGCCGCCCGCGCTGCACAGGCTTCGCCCAGCGGGCGCACTCCGGTGGCGGCGAGGGGAAGGAGACATTGACGAGACGGCGGCGGCGGCCGATCTAGATCTCCTGAGACGCGCGCGGGATGCATCGTGGGAGCGGGTGACCTAACTCTCAATCAAGTTCTTGCCCCCCCCCACCCCCCCTCCCCCCCGATCCAGTCGCCACACCGCGATTGAAACCCCGCCACCGGCGCCGCCACACCGCGCCACCTCCTCCTAGCCCAATCTCCGCCGGATCCAGTCGTCCCCGCCTTCGGGAGACCAACCGGACGAGGCGCCCCTTGTCCCTGAGCAGACGACCCGCGCAGCCGCCACGAGGACCAGAGGAAGGAGGGAGTGCCCCGCCGCCGCCCGCACTGCACAGGCTTCGCCCAGCGGGCGCACTCCGGCGGCGGCGAGGGGAAGGAGACATTGACGAGACGGCGGCGGCGGCCGATCTAGATCTCCTGAGGCGCGCGGGATGCATTGTGGGAGCGGGTGACCTAACTCTCAATCAAGTTCTTGCCCCCCCCCCACCCCCCCCCCCCGATCCAGTCGCCACACCGCGATTGAAACCCCGCCACCGGCGCCGCCATACCGCGCCACATCCTCCTAGCCCAATCTCCGCCGGATCCAGTCGTCCCCGCCTTCGGGAGACCAACCGGACGAGGCGCCCCTTGTCCCTGAGCAGACGACCCGCGCAGCCGCCACGAGGACCAGAGGAAGGAGGGAGTGCCCCGCCGCCGCCCGCGCTGCACAGGCTTCGCCCAGCGGGCGCACTCCGGCGGCGGCGAGGGGAAGGAGACATTGACGAGACGGCGGCGGCGGCCGATCTAGATCTCCTGAGACGCGCGCGGGATGCATCGTGGGAGCGGGTGACACATTCCGTTGGCGGTAGTAGTTGCTTCCCCCAACACCGGCTCATACCCACTCTCACAACCGGTGGTCCGTCCAGCATTTCTCACGCAGGTAGCCAGTACAACATCTTGACTGCATCATTTGGTTCATTTATTAATTTTACGTTCTCGGCGTCACCTTCGATTTACATTGCTGCGTATTACGTTGCTGATCATGGATTAGGTTCTGACTAGATCGATCTTGAGAAACATTCATCAACAATAAGTTGATCGCCTGCTAGTGGCATGTAATCTACTTGCCTGGTTGTTAGAAAGCTAATTTGTCCATTTTACAAGCCCATGTGGCATTGCCATTGCCGGTTTGTTAGAAAGCTAATTTGTCCATTTTACAAGCCCATGTGGCATTGCCATTGCCGGTTTGCCCTCATCATGACTACATGCGTGTCATCTTGTGTGCATTTCAACGGCATTTTCTTCTTTCGAAAAGTAGGTTACAATCCTTGGTCTTGGCATGATTGTGACGCATGTAGTCATCTTTATTAAAGTTGATGCAAGACAAAGCAATGCAGTATTCTATCCTTGCCAAGAATAGGGGGTGGGCCTCCAAAGCTCTACGCGTTTTCCTTTCACAAAGATGAAAGATTACACGCATTCATCTACTCCAAAAACCGTTGCAGAGACCGATGGTTATCCTTTTTTTAAAAAAGAAATAAAAATCATCTGCTCCAGTCCAAAGACCGTGTAAAAAAAAGAGAAAGGCCCCCCAAGAAACCTACATCATAGCGCTCCTTTGCCGCAGGTGTGGGTGTTTTTTGCATGCAAACTGCAGAGTGCCGTGCGCCGCTGCAGGGCCGTTGTAGCACCGCAGCCGATCCCCGAGGGTTTGCATCAGGGTGTACGTACGACGTCGCTTGTAGCACGGCTGCTAATTTCTGCTCTACTCCGTTTGGTGAAGAGTGCACATTTAGCTTCAATATTTATCCATAAAAGAGTGTATTTTTATTTTCTCAATTGACTTTAAAATAACAAAAAATACTTCTCTCCGTCCGATGAAGAGTGTACATCTAGCTTCAATATTTATGCAAAAAAATATACTTCTATCTTCCCAATGCACTTTAAAATAAGAAAAAAAATACTTCTTTCTCATCACACGGTAATCAAGATCAATAGCAATCTACATATGGTTTTTTTAATTTCTACATACACTTAACTCATTGGGGTAATTAAAGAGAAAAAAGATGGTGGCTTGTACATTTTCAATGCATATTTTACTCAACTTCATAATTTATCCTAAAATTTCTAGATGTACACTCTTAATCGGACGGAGGAAGTATTTATTTTGCATAAGGCTTCCGCTTTATTTGGATTTCTATTTCAATATCGCACAGTTGGAGTTTTCAACAATTTTTTTAACACAGTATAGACACAAAAACTCATATATACACGCATACACTCATCTTTATAAACGCGCACACGCACACCTTACCACTATAAACACCTCCTAAAGACTGATTTGGCATATTATCTTAAGATTTTACGAAATCACCGCCTCGTAATCGACGGAAATGTCTCCTCCCACTGATCGCGCATTGCCGAAAATCTTAAAATAAATTCAGGATAAATGCGAGCACCAGGACTTAAAACCTGATGAGTTGGGATACCATTATTCTCTTAACCATCCAACTACAGATTGGTTCGCGAAGTCGTCAATAGTTGGCATGGGTGTTTTCTGCAGAGGAATTTTGTGGCCCTATCAGCAACGATTTCCACGGCAGAGCGGGCATATAGAGCTAGTTTGGTTTGAGGCCTGAATTTCATGCAGGGGAGAAAATGGAACCTGGCATTGGCCTGGACACATGAAAATGATTGCCTGGCTAGACCAGCCTGAGTGTTATGCGTTTGGATCGTGTCTTTTGCCAGTGTAGCAATTTTTTCTGTGTTAGAATGTACATAGTTGCTCGTCCACAAGGAAAAAGCAGGATTATAACTTTTCTGTGTTAGAATGTGCATAGTTGCTCGTCCACAAGGAAAAAGCAGGATTAGAACCCCAGGCTCAAGCCCGGCGACCGGTGTAGAACACCTGGTCCAGGGAACTTACCTGGTGTTTCAGTCAAGCTAATGACTACCAGAAGCTCCAGGCTAGGCTAGTGTTTCGCTCTCCAGGCACCAACCAAACAATTTCCAGGCAGGTCTCAAACAAGGTCCGAACCAAGCAAAATTTTGCCAGGTCTTGAACCAAACTAGCCTATATACCATGTATGTCATCGCCGTAGAAACTTCTTGTAACGGACCACATGCCGAAGGTGCCGGGTCGACCTGCCATGTTGATACATCCTCGGAATCATCCAGCGCCTGCCTGGGCGGTGTCCATGAAATTTATGTCGACTGCATGACATTGCACGTTCTTCGAGCATGCCATATGAGGGCATCTACAATGCAGGCGCTAACGATGGACGCTAGGATAGATATCCTGGTAGTTTCTCCCGAATCCTGACCGATCCTAGAAAATTACTTTGCGTCGACTCAAAGGTTGTTGCCGGGTGCTTCATCTGTTTTTTTTCATGTATGACCAGATTTTGTTGGCGGTTGTCGCTAATCAAGGCGCTAAAAGGATACTAGAAAATCTCCCCTAGCGGCTTCGCCTCAACTAAGTTGAGATCTTTTTGCGTTGGAGAAAGCGGGCGCTAGCACTTTTCTTATTTATTCCCATAGCGTCTCTAATCACGTTTAGCGTTGGAAGCACAGACTCTTAGACAGATGCCAGGTAATTAAATCAATTGTTTTAATATGTTAAGCGTCTAAGCAAACGCCCTTCATTGGACATGCCCTGACGAGGAACATATGTAAGAACCAATGGCGGAGAGGAATGGATGTGCAAAGTTAAAGATTAGTATTATCCGGGTCAACTATAATGGACTAATTGTAGTCCCCAACGCTAATGTCCAGGGTTTACTTTCCTCTCGACGACTTCGGCCATCACTAATTTCTTTCCTTTCATTCGATCGCGGCTATCTCTCCCCTGCGGGATGGCGACCGCATCAAACACGCAATCTGCGACAAGCGATGGCGTGACAGGGGCAAACCCTGGAGACCTTGATGATCTCGTCGGTCAACTTTTTTTGAATTTTTTCTTCGGTCAACTTGATCTGGCTGAGGAAGAATTCTACAATCTGATCATTGATGAGGCGATCCCATGATAAATGAACATGTCCGGTGGCTGGCTCTCGCCAAGGTGCACACGGACAACATCTTCAACCATGCAGCGTTCAGGAGGCATTGTATGGAGAAACATCCTTATCTTAGAGACATTTTACGGTGCATCATACTCCTGTAAATAGTGGGTAGTATATAGGTGATCCAATGATCATTATTGATCCCTGTTTTTTTTCTCTTAAGGACATTTTAGTAATTGTATGTAAGGGTAGATTAGTCCTTTCTTAATGATAATGTTATTAATTTATAACATGGGTAATTGCAGTGCTTGGAATCGTACGTACTCACAGCTGGCTGGAATAGAATCTTACGTACTCAGAGCTGGAATAGAATTGCCGTATCTGTTCATAGGTCTTCTCGTGCGTTTTGTGCCGCCGCCTATCTGTCCGGCAGCCGTGGCACAGGGGCCGCCTCTCCTTCTCCCGCCCTGCGGATCGCAGTGGCCGCTTCCCTCCCTCCCCCCCCCCCCCCCCCCCCCCGCGGTCGCTTCGTCCCCCGCCCATCGGTCGCCGTTGCCTGAGTCGCACTTGGGCGGCCGCTCCGTCTCCCGCCCCGCGGTGCCGCCGCAAGATCTTGGACGGGCCCCAAGATCTTCAACGGCGCAGCCGGCCCGCGTCGCCCGGCGGCCCTCTATCTCCGTCGCAGGATCTTCTGACGGCGCCCGAGATCGGTTCCTCCGCGCGTCGTGATCCCTCGCATAGGTATGTTGCCTCTGGTTCTCCCCAAACACCATAGCTGGGCGCACATGGATGCTGGCTGTGCACGCAATACCAATTCAAAAACGGCTGCTGGGTTTTCTGTGCGTGTGGATGCTGAATTAGTAGTGTGTGTGAGGTTTCTAGTTCTTGTACTGTGAGTAAAATGCTCTCAGATTATGTGTTGATATTTTGGGATGCATGTTACTTCTTACAAGAACATAATACAAATTTCTGGGAACATGAAAACGATGGGTTAAATTACTATGTCCAGTAGGATTCTTGGCTTCTTTGGAAACTAGTAAGGATGTCAGAGATTATTGGTTCAGTTACAGATGATAATCGTTGACAATGTATAATTAAAATGTTTTAGTTCCAGCATATTTTCTTTCATGTAAATATGTAACAGGTTTTGCTATTTCTTATGGCAGGATATCGGCATGGCTGGTGAAGGCATCTCGATAGATAAATTTATGGAGTACGACTCGATGGTCAGGCAGACATTTAAAAGTGAGAACGAAGCGTACAAGTTCTACTTAGCGTATGCGAAGAGCAAAGGGTTTGGTGTTAGAAAGGGCGATCTGAAATATAAGGGAAACAAGGAAAATGCATACCGGAGGACGTTTGTGTGCTGCAAACAAGGATATCGTGACGTAAAGCACTTTGATGAAACCGACAAGAAAAGGACGCCAAGGGCACTCTCTCGGTGTGGTTGTCCTGCTCTTTTGCAGGTTGAGCTTCAAGCAAGCACTGGGTTGTGGTTTGTAAAGAATTTTGTTGACCAACATAGCCATCCATTCATAAATCCTGAGTTGTCACCTTTCCTGTGGTCTCATCGTGGCCTGAACGACCCACAGAAGGCGGATGTCATTGAGTACTCGGTTGGTGGACTTCGCACACATCAGATAATGGATGTGATGGAGAAGCAGGCTGGTGGTTTTGGCAAGGCTGGATTTATATCTCGCGATCTGTATAACCATGTCGCATTGGAGAAGAAGAAAAAGATAGAAGGTAGCGATGCTCAGTTTATGCTGAACTACATGACAGCACAACAGATGAAAGACCCGGATTTTTTTACAGATACACCACAGATAATGATGGGCATCTGCAGAACATATTCTGGGCAGACGCCCAATCTCGCTTGGACTATGTTGCATTTGGTGGTGTGGTGGTGTTTGACAGCACATACCGGTCAAACAAATATAGGTTGCCGTTTGTTCCATTTGTGGGGCTGAACCATCACCGCAGCACAGTCGTGTTTGGGGTTGGTCTTGTATCCGACGAATCGGCTGACTCATATGAGTGGATGCTTCAGGTTTTTTTGGAGGCAATGCACCAGAAGCATCCCATTTCAGCGATCACAGACGGCGATGCTTCAATGGCCAAAGCCATATCATCAGTCTGGCCTAGCACATATCACCGTCTGTGCAGCTGGCATATCGAGCAGAATATGGTGCTTCACCTCCGAAAGGAAAAGCTTAAGGAATTTAGGAAATTTATTTACTATGCCATGGATGTTCATGAGTTTGAGAGACGCTGGTTGGCTTATAAGAAGAGATTCAGAATCACAAGGAAAAAGAAAGATGCATGGATTCACAGGATGTACGAGCTGAGAGAGAAGTGGTCTGTAGCATATAACAAGGAAAGGTATTTCCTAGGGATGTTGAGCAATCAGAGGAGTGAGTCTCTAAACTCGAGGCTTCATGTGCACCTGAATAGGAGAATGAAACTCGTTGATCTCGTGCAACACGTTGAACATTGTGTGTCAGTTTTGCGTCGGAATGAAGCAGCATTGGACGCTGTAGCTTCGCACACAATCCCCTTCACTAGATTGACTGCCGACCCACTTGAGATAAGTGCGTCATCTATTTATACCCCTGTTATGTTCAGTAAGGTAAAGGCCGAGATTGTCTACTTATCAAGATGGAATGTTCTTGAGGTGGAAGAGGACACTGGTTTGGTTAGCTATGGAGTTGCTCGCAAAGAGTCGGTGCACGTTAGGTTCCATGTCACATGTATTTTTGATGGATCTAAGATGGAAAGTGCATATTGTGGATGTAGGAAGATGGAAAGCGAGGATTTTCCATGTGCTCATATATTTTGCGTTCTGAAGTACAATGGGATATGCACCATCCCCGCATGTTGTGTGAAGGCTAGATGGACAATGCAAGCCAAGCCTGCTTTCGATTCTGTGAGGAGTGCCAATACACATGTATGGTCAGAACAGATGGATAAGTACCATCAACTGCGCAATATGGCTAGTGAGGCTTTATTCACGGCCTCAGCTAGCGAAATGCAGTCAGAAAAGGTGATGGAGTACCTGAGGAGCGTCTTGGACGAGGGCAACAGAAATGATGGGAATACTGGCACACCATCATTTGTTCCTATGCCGGCGTACTTTTCTGGGGCGCGACAATGGTTTACAGATCAAGTCCAAGACCCTATACCAATAATAAATCCCAAAGGCAGACCAGCCAAAGAATCGAATAAGAGGTTGAAGCCATTCCTGGAGAACTTGAAAGCAAAAAAGAAAACATTGAAGTAAGTGTTTGGTCATTTTGATGTGTACTGCATATGTTCATTTCTTGGTTGCAGCCTATCAATATGGTTTACTTTTTGTAGGAAAGTTCATGGTCAGTTGAGTAGGGGGAGGGAAAAAAAGAACAATACTGTAGAAGAAGCAGGAGAAGAAGAAGGAGAAGGAGGAGGAGAAGAAGAAGAGGCAGCAGAAGAAGAGGATCGTGCTAAGAAGAGGAAACCGGTGAAGTAAGTTTTTAAGAAATGTCATGTATCTTGTCTACTGTACTTGTGCAAGTCGAACTGTTGTTGAAGCATGTTAATATGTGCAATTTAAACAACGTTTTGCACTACACAGGAAAGCTTCAGCAAAGGTGGCTGAAGTTAGTATGATGACTCGGGGGAGAAAGAGAAAAGAAACCAATGACGAAGTGTGTGCTAAGAACAAAAGACCTTTCAAGTAAGTTTATACATTTTCAGAAGTACATGTTGAACCCTCTGTCGATACCATGTTGATTTATTTGAGTTTGTACAGGAAAACGGCTGGAAAGTCTAAGTAGACAGACAAAAATGACAAGGGAGACAAAGAAAAGATGACAATAAATCCACTTTCTGGTTGCCATTATTCTATCGAATTGTTGGTCACAAGTGTTATACATTCAGTTTTTTACTATGGAATTTATCATCAGAGTTATATTTGTACTTTGAATGAGATGTAGATGCATGCTACATTTTCCTGTTTATGAGATTGGAATTTACAAGATGCATCAGTGCTGACTCTTGTTGTTATCGTACTGGCCTAGTCTCTACTGCATGACTGCGTGCCCGTCTTCTCACAGCTGCCATGCATGCCCGTGCCAGTCATACGTTACATGGAATTGATTTATCATGTTTCCATAATTGATCTGAATGTTCAAACGCTTTCTGATGGACCATAAGCGCATCATGAATCAGTAAGAGCAAGAAAACCACCATGAACCAGTACGTTCGTTCAGTTCAACATTAATGATCTGTAGGTGAAATCTATTCTTACAAAGTGGGGATGAAAATTCTAGCAACATATACGATCATCATGAACCAAAAAAGTATTGAGTATCTCCTACATTTGTATCTCTCTTCTTGTAATTTCTTTGCAAGTATGTCCTTCTCTCCTGTAGTAGGCAACTCTGACGCCAGAGAGTATAGTTTGGTCTCTAATTCTGATATTTGTTGATCCTTCTCCTTCAGAAGCAAGGCCGCAGTAGCCAATGCATCTTCATGACAATTGTCCATTGCCGTTGTGCAGTAATTGACCATCTGCTCAGCGTAGTTGTTGAGGAGGTCTTCCCGAATGAACAACTTGCAACCCAGCTGTGTACATTAATAACATGGGGAGAAGTATACGTCAATAATAAAACACTACGAAATTCGTTGACAACAGTGCATGAGGGTGACAACAGACCTCATGCATGTTGCATTTTAGGTAGCAACACCGCGTGTTATAATCAGTGTAATAGATGTCTCGGACTGCTGGCTCGTGACAAGCACATAGCAACTCAGGCAAATCAGAATCATCTGCAATACAGTGTGAATCCAATCAGCACCAACCGCTGAAACTAGGAATCAATGACATTTTAGGGTTCTAGGAACGCATAGCAACTCATATGAACGATTGTTGTGCCCCTGGGGAGTTAGTGCAGTACCTATGAGAGAGTGGGGATGACCATGAGAAGGTCGGCGTGACATCGTTCACCACGAGCTTCTCCGGCGGCTGTGTGCTGCCCACGAGGAGGAGAACCAGCCGTGGATCCCAGCCAGCATAGCTGGATCTGGATCGCCGAAGATGAGGCTGTGGTGGAACGAGATGGAAGAGGCCGAGATATGGTTACGAGATATGCACGGTTTGTTAACAAATCGGTAGATATGAGTTTCTGAAAAAAAATCAGGAGATATGCACGGTTTGTTAACAAGTCAGGAGATACCTGCCATGAAATTAGGAGACGCGCCAGCTGGTTAACCAATACATTTTTTCCATTTTAAAGGAAAATAAAACCAGTACGTTCCTTTGAAAAATAAAGTGTGACGAGGAACATTCACGAAGGCCAAAATTATTTATACAAATAAACAAAAATAATGAAACTGAATCTTGTTGGACAGTATTTTAGGAATTTTTCATCGGGAAACCATAGAAATTGTATAAAATGTTAGATGTGAACGAAAATTGGCATGTGTCAAAATATGAACGAGTTCAGACACCAAACACACGTTGCGTCATGGCCGGCCAGTATTTTAGGGCTTTTTCTTCGGAAAATCATAGAAATTGCATAAAATGTTAGATGTGAATGAAAATTGGCATGTGTCAAAATATGAACGAGTTCAGACACCAAACACACGTTGCGTCATGGCCGGCCAGTATTTTAGGGTTTTTTCTTCGGAAAACCATAGAAATTGCATAAAATGTTAGACGTGAACGAAAATTACCATGTGTGCTTGCCATGGTGTTGTGTGCGTGTGCAAAAAATTTGGGTCCGTTTGGTGCATCTGAAAAAGAAATCATTTTCAGACTTGGGCTTCCGTCCTAACCGAGGCAGCACGTTTCCACATGGTCTATCTCTTGCCATGCATGACATGATTCCAAAATTTGGCATCATGTGAGAATTGCCAAGGGAGGCCCCCACGCAAAAAATGAACGAGTTCAGACACCAAACACACGTTGCGTCACGGCCGGCCAGTATTTTAGGGTTTTTTCTTCGGAAAACCATAGAAATTGCATAAAATGTTAGACGTGAACGAAAATTACCATGTGTGCTTGCCATGGTGTTGTGTGCGTGTGCAAAAAATTTGGGTCCGTTTGGTGCATCTGAAAAAGAAATCATTTTCAGACTTGGGCTTCCGTCCTAACCGAGGCAGCACGTTTCCACATGGTCTATCTCTTGCCATGCATGACACGATTCCAAAATTTGGCATCATGTTAGAATTGCCAAGGGAGGCCCCCACGCAAAAAATGAACGAGTTCAGACACCAAACACACGTTGCGTCACGGCCGGCCATTATTTTAGGGTTTTTTCTTCGGAAAACCATAGAAATTGCATAAAATGTTAGACGTGAACGAAAATTACCATGTGTGCTTGCCATGGTGTTGTGTGCGTGTGCAAAAAATTTGGGTCCGTTTGGTGCATCTGGAAAAGAAATCATTTTCAGACTTGGGCTTCCGTCCTAACCGAGGCAGCACGTTTCCACATGGTCTATCTCTTGCCATGCATGACACGATTCCAAAATTTGGCATCATGTGAGAATTGCCAAGGGAGGCCCCCACGCAAAAAATGAACGAGTTCAGACACCAAACACACGTTGCGTCACGGCCGGCCAGTATTTTAGGGTTTTTTCTTCGGAAAACCATAGAAATTGCATAAAATGTTAGACGTGAACGAAAATTACCATGTGTGCTTGCCATGGTGTTGTGTGCGTGTGCAAAAAATTTGGGTCCGTTTGGTGCATCTGAAAAAGAAATCATTTTCAGACTTGGGCTTCCGTCCTAACCGAGGCAGCACGTTTCCACATGGTCTATCTCTTGCCATGCATGACACGATTTCAAAATTTGGCATCATGTTAGAATTGCCAAGGGAGGCCCCCATGCAAAAAATGAACGAGTTCAGACACCAAACACACGTTGCGTCACGGCCGGCCAGTATTTTAGGGTTTTTTCTTCGGAAAACCATAGAAATTGCATAAAATGTTAGACGTGAACGAAAATTACCATGTGTGCTTGCCATGGTGTTGTGTGCGTGTGCAAAAAATTTGGGTCCGTTTGGTGCATCTGAAAAAGAAATCATTTTCAGACTTGGGCTTCCATCCTAACCGAGGCAGCACGTTTCCACATGGTCTATCTCTTGCCATGCATGACATGATTCCAAAATTTGGCATCATGTGAGAATTGCCAAGGGAGGCCCCCACGCAAAAAATGAACGAGTTCAGACACCAAACACACGTTGCGTCACGGCCGGCCACTATTTTAGGGTTTTTTCTTCGGAAAACCATAGAAATTGCATAAAATGTTAGACGTGAACGAAAATTACCATGTGTGCTTGCCATGGTGTTGTGTGCGTGTGCAAAAAATTTGGTTCCGTTTGGTGCATCAGAAAAAGAAATCACTTTCAGACACCAAACACATGTTGCGTCACGGCCGGCCACTATTTTAGGGTTTTTTCTTCGGACGTTATTCGTTGTTTTAATATGTGCAGCGAACGCATTATGTGGGGGCGTGATTGGAAGGGGGGTGGGGCACCTTCGTGGGGAGATAAATGATACATATACGTAGTCTAATAGAAATAGATAACCGACCGGCGATTTTGTTTTCTTTCCACAAAAGTAGCTATCGTTAGCAACGGAAGGAAACGAGGCATGCACGCCCTACATTACGGGATTGCATGCAATAGATTTTAAGGAGGTGGTATTTTCGATAGGATTTTGGAGGATTCTAGAAAGTTACTTCCAATCCCATCAACAATAAACAAAACACGGGTTTATCTCTTGCCTATATATATGCTTTATACGCATTGACCTAAACCTCACCACAGCCCAGCCTCCCTCCTCGAATCTCATCCTTGAACCTTGAGCAGAACCAACCAATCTCGCCATCACCATCACCATCACGATCGTATGTCTTCCTATCATCCTGCTGCTTCCGCGAGGCCCGCACAGTCGTTCACGCAGCAGTCCAAGTCACGTGCATCGAAGCCCCCACCTTCATCGACAAAGTCAGGTGCACCGAAGCCGCCACACTCGTCGGCAAAGAAGGTATACATATCTCATTGAACCCGTACATCAACTCGTGTAGATCAGCATGACATGTCATACAAATCTCGCTTATTGTTAGGTTCAAATAAATTGAACTCGTATAGATCCACATGACGCCTCTTATGTAGATCAGTCCTGATTTCCTTTTTTTAATGACATTCCCGATTACCTCCTGTTTACATTACATCAAAAAAGATCAGTAGATTACATCAAAAAAGATTAGCCACGTTCACCCTAGCCTACTCTTACTTACGATATACATATTGAAGATAGAAAGAGAACATGCATGCAAATTAAAACAACACCGCATATAGCCAAATTAGAACATGCATGCTTAATTATTTGTTCACAATAAATCTCTTATTTTTGTTGGCTTGTCACTGAAAATAATCTTTGCACATACAGGGTACCCAGGTTGTATCAATGCACGGGTACTCAGAGTTTGTCCAGTCGCTAACTGGGGAACAGTATGATATAGCTAGTCAAACGACAATACGCGAAACACTGAAGACTCCCGCAATGAACGTCAGGAGAGTTTTGTGCCAAGAAATTGCTAGCACATACGATTCACAAGTTGACGCGTTTGTGATACGTGGGGTACCTATGAGAATAACCTTGCAAGACGTAGAACACATCACAGGCCTGCCCAGCATGGGGAGGGACTATGTCCCTCCTCCGTTCAAAGAAGTGCAGGACCTATGGCTTGATTTAAAGGATCCTGAAGATAACAAACTTACCTTGAAAGGTATATGATATTTTCAGACCTATTTTTTCGTTTGATAATGGAACAAATTTTATAATTCCACAATTATTGACTAACAACCTTTTCAGGTCTTCGTAAGAAGATGATCGGTGAAGAGAGGCCACGGTTTGTGAAGCCTTACGTCTTGTACACCATTGGCAAGTTGGTTTGCCCAACGACACAACCCTATGTTGATCCCAAATATTTGGGAATTGTTGTCGACATCCATACGATTAACTCCATAAATTATGCTAAACTATCTCTTGACCACTTAATGTCAAGTGTGAGGAAGTTTGTGAACGGTGCCGCGAACTTGGAGGGGAACCTCCCACTACTGCAGGTAGTACAAAGTCATTATTTCCTATGATATTATTTAATTGGTCACTTATGTATTTTTTTTAATTCTCTCGCAGACTTGGTTCTATGAAAAATTCCGAGTAGACCATATTGATCGCACCATTTCCTATCTTCAACGAGATAAACCATTGATCCAATACTGGGATGAAGGAAAGGCAGGAAAAGTCGACAAAGTAATATCGCAGAACTACATAGGAGTAGGACAGGTATATGCTTACTGTTGCTAGTTGTCATCTGTTCAGTTCTTGCAAAATGACTCATATTAAAAAAAATTGCAGATGGTAGACGACCTCAGGCGCCCTTGGAAGCCAGTGCCGAAGGCTTCATATCAACCTACAAAGTCTACTGAGGTACGTCCTATGTAACTTGTACAATGATACTACTCGTTTCTTAGGATGAAATAATTTGTCTTAATTTATCTTAACTTGTAGGTCGATGGAACACTAGGCCGCGTACTCGCCAAGATGGGAGAGATAAAAGCAATAGTGTGTCAGCAATATTCGGAGATTTCCGCACAACTGGACGGACTACAAAGGCGCCAGAAGCAAAACAGCATGCGCTTGGAGGACTTCATTTGTGCATTCAATGTATGCATTTCTTTTTTTTTAGTTCATCCTTCTAGATAAGTGCATGACTAACATTTTTTCATTAATAGGATCATCGTTTTGGCGTAGGACAGAAGGACTTTAATGAGGGTCAGAGAGTTGATAACAATATCATGGTATGTCACAAAATTTCTAACCGTCTTCATGTCAGAGAATGTATGCTAACCATTTTTTATTTTAACATGCGAACTAGAAAACCTCAAAGAATGTTGCTGCTAGTACAAATGAAGTGCCAAAGTGTGTCTACAGCAACCCCAGCAAGAACCTTGCTGGAGACTTTGAGGTATGAATAACATCTTGGTACAATGTTTTTTTGTCTACCATACTTACTGCTAACTCTTCCATCTGTACAGAAGGTAAAGAAAACACTTGTGGACCCCCACAAAGGAAAAACAGACAGAGATGACGCCGTGGACTCATTTGGTAAGCGTTTTAGGAGTGACAGCAAGAACTTACCCTCCCAATCTGAGGTCAGCATCACATGTCTTAACTATATTGCTAGGAAAGGATTTATTTCAACCATATTCTTAACTTGATGACAATATTGCAGAAGGTGAAGAAAGCATATGTACACCCCCAGAAGTCAAAGACTGAAAGAGACGATAGCAAGAACTTACCCTCCGAATCTGAGGTCAGCATCACATCTGCACCAAATTGCTAACAAACATTTTTCTCAAAGCATATTCCTAACCTTAAGTCAAATATCACAGAAGGTCAAGCATACGCCCATGGATGCCATGGACTCCATAGGGAGGCGCGTCAGACAAGACGGCCGCAAGAAAAAGAAGTCTTCACTCCTTCAGAGCGAGGAATACGAATTTTACACCCCCGCGCTCAGAAGGAAAAGAGCTGTATCGCAACAAACACATGACAGTAACGATGTTATGTACACACAGAATAAGAAGATGAATCTTGGGAAAAGCAGCGCCCAGCAGCTAAAACAGCTCAAGCATGACTTGATCAATTTTCAGGCAGAAACAGATCGAATTACACAGACTATAGTAGCTGACTATGTAAACAGTACTCCTGAGAGCGCCAAGTTGGTGAAGATCAAGGACATACTTCTAACGCAGAAGTACCTTAAATGCCTCACAACACCAGATCATTCCTCCTTTGAAGCTTGGGTGGATGACGATGTAAGTGCTAACACAAATTAGTATCTTTGATTATTTATATGTTTTCCAGTTAAACTAATATCTTCTTTCTTAGGTACTCGATGCGGCGATTGAACTCCTACGCTTGGACGGACTAGAAGGTGTACGAGACGATGGTACCGTGTATGTTGAAAGGTCGACCATTGTCAACATCCTGAAGAGAGATGGCACAATCCCGAATTGTACCTTGGATGTTTTAAGCGGCAAATTAGGCACTAAATGGGGAGATAACTACCTCAAACATGACATGGTACCAACCATCCACCCTTCTGTTATATTAATAAGAAATTTTATTTTTAGGCACTTCAAACCACTTACAAATTTTGCATGCAGATTTTCCTACCTTCAAATATTCCCAACAACCACTGGTTCCTGGCTGTTGTCAACTCCCAAAAGAGGGAGATTCAAATTCTGGACTCAAGCCAATCACGCAACAACCGCAAAGAAGTAATTGATGCGGTGAGGTTCTAACAACATTTTATATAACTTACAGTTTATACGAATAATGTACTAAATTGTGTGATATGTTACTTGCAGCTTCTTGGAATGGAAACACATATTGATATAGCAGTGATGGAAAATGGAATGCAAGGAAGTAGATGGCCGGACACTCAAGTGGCTTCATGGCCTATCAAAGACTATGAAGTGCCACAGCAAACAGATGGCTGTTCCTGTGCTCTCTGGGTGTTGAAATACATCCAATATTGGACTGGAGTGAGATTGTCGGCAATATTCAACCAGGTACCTACATCTTCCCTATCTAACTTAACTTTCACATATACAAAGGGTCCTAACGTCTACCTCCTATGCAGGATGACATAACTCAGTTCAGAAGATGGCTTGCTGCTGCGTTGATCAATTCACCTCAAAATGAGTTGAAAGTTCGGAAGGCCATACCAGCGGTTGACTTACAAGATGATTTAGAAGACCTCGACCTCGGAGGTGACGATGGACACAACGACAGCGGCGGAGATGTCTCGGGAGACGATTGTTCCGCACTATTGTTCTTTACCGGGTGTAAGCTAAGGAGACACCACAAAACATCTCTTTATTGATAAGTTTTGGTATAAACTTCTTTTAAATAGTAATTGATAGAAACAAAATTCGAACGTTGGGCTTCCTTTTGCTTGTGTTCTACAAAATGGGGTGTCGGGTCATGTCACGGCCTCTTGCTATCACGCCCCCTTCGCGGGATGATACCTCCATTTTGCATCATGCTTTTATATCAATATTTATTGCATTATGAGTTGTTATTACACATCATGTCATAATATTTATGCATATTCTCTTTTATTTTACAAGGTTTACATGAAGAGGGAGAATGCCGGCAGCTGAAATTCTGAGCTGGAAAATGAGCAAATATTATAGACCTATTCTGCACAACTCTAAAAATCCTGAAACTTCACGGGAGCAAGTTTCGGAATATATAAAAAATATTGGGCGAAAGAAGTACCAGTGGGGGGCCACCCACCATCCACGAGGGTGGGGGCGCGCCCCAGGTACCAATCTGAGATGAGATGGTGTTGATGAAGGTGTTGATGGAGATTGACTCCCTCCCGATGAGAGGATCATTGGTGATGACGATGGTGATGATTTCCCCCTCCTGGAGGGAAGTTTCCCCTGCAGGACAGCTCCACCAGAGCCCTAGATTGGTTCCGCCTCGTGGCGGCAGAGTTCCGTCCCGTGAGCTTGCTTATGATTTTTTCCTCGACGAAAGACTTCATATAGCCAAAGATGGGCATCAGAGGGCCACCAGGGGGCCCACGAGGCAGGGGACGCGCCCAGGGGGGTAGGGCGCGCCCCCACCCTCGTGAACGGTGGGTGGCCCCTCTCTGGTACTTCTTTCGCCTAATATTTTTTATATATTCTGAAAATAATTCCCCTGGAGTTTCAGGACTTTTGGAGATGTGCAGAATAGGTCTCTAATATTTGCTCATTTTCCATCCCAGAATTCCAGCTGCCGGCATGCCCCTCTTCATGTAGACCTTGTAAAATAAGAGAGAAAAGGTATAAGTATTGTGACATAATGTGTAATAACAGCTCATAATGCAATAAATATTAATATAAAAGCATGATGCAAAATGGACGTATCAACTCTCTCAAGCTTAGACCTCGCTTGTTCTCAAGCGAAAGCCGAAATCGAAAAATATGTCCATATGTTTAGAAATAGAGATGTCGATAAAATAAAATACGGACATGAAGGCATCATGATCATTCTTAAAACAGCAATATATTAATATATATATATATATAAAGTCTATTAGTAACCCAGGGTGAAGAATGCACCCTGGTCGATCGACCAAGCCAGCCATACTTTCGGTCCAACCACGCCATGGTCGTGAGATGGAAAAAAAAACCACCATCCCGTCACTGTAAAATTACAGCATGGTCGAGCTAATCTTACGTTTTGGAGGTTGACTCAAACTAGCCCACCTCCACGTCCTTTTCCAGTCCGCCGCGAACAGTTCTTTTTAGTATTTTCTAAAAATAAGAGGCCGCGAACGGTTTTGACAGTATTGACGTCGAACGGCGGCGCGGTGCTCCCCGGGTTGGCTCGAAGGGAAGCCGTCGGTGCATGGGGGTGTGCTGCTCGGCGGTGTGGTTAGAGGACGGTTGGCTCGAGGTTGTGTTCGTCGCTGGGCAGGTGATCTGGCGTGATGTTTGGCGGCTGCCTAGGTCTTGGGAGGCGCCATGATTGGTGATCGCGGCGCAGGTTTGGGTTGTGATGGCGATGTCATGAAACTGCAGTGGGTGGTCGTGCCTGATCTGCTCCGTGTGTGTAAGTCCATGGGAGGAGGTGAGCATCTTCAATTCTAATGCTCTCTTTTACAAATTTTCATTATGAAGGGTTCAGTACCAGATTTGCTGTGTTGTCATTGTTATCTGGGAGGTGATGATGTGTTTTATTTTGCAAGAGCTCATGGAAGAACCGGGAGATCAGTTGTTAGTCACTGTTGTGCTTCTTCCTTTGTGAATAATCTTTGGGGAGGGCCAATGACAGAGTTTTACATCAGTTTTTGGGGACAGGTAGAAAACAGAGAAGGGAGGGGATAGGATCGAGCGCCCATAGATGAAAGCTGAACCCAAACCGTGTTTCCTTTTGTTTCTTATTAGGCCCTTGTGCTTCTGGATTTTTTTTTTGGTCTAATGGCTGTTACTTGGTGCGTGCGATGGGAGATCCAGGAAGTACTTCTCAGCAAAAGCAATGCCTCCGCATGTGGCAACAAGATCCAAGTAGATTGCTTGAAAAACCGACTATAGGATTCATGCCTCTTCTAGCCTGAACTTAGTAAGCTGCGGAAATAAACAATAGAAAAGGTAAAGAACCACCACAGGGATATGAGTTTTGAGTACTATCTGGATGTGTTCTCAGTTCTTTTCTGGTATATATGCTTGTGTGCCTCTCCTACGTACATGGTGTTTTTTTGGATAGGTTCGTGAGATACAAGTGGATGATATTTATGGATTGCACTTGGCTTGTCATGTGTTCATGACTGCCTGTCAGAGCTGGTATCCTCAGCAAACTGTTTTTGCTTCTTGTAAAGCGGGGTGTGACAATTTTGTCTAAAGAAGTAACTTAGATACCACCTTATGTGCCGGTGTTTGTGTTCTAGCATGTAACACTATGTAAGGCCAACTCCACCGCGTGACCCATCCGTGACCCATCCGGTCCGTTTTTGTCCATTTGGGGTAAAATACGACGCAGCGGTAATACCCAAACAAACAGAGTTGTCTTTTGGACACTTTTATTTGTCCCGCCAACCCCAAACCTGGAGCAAACCTGGTCCAAGAATGCTCCCGAACGGACAGAAAACGGACGCTCTCCTCGCCTCTCTCGTCCGCTCCCGTCCGCCCCTGTCCGCCCTCTGGCCCACAAATCAGTGAGACCGAGAGGTTGGGGCGCGTGCGCGAGCGGGGCGGCGCCACGGCGAGGGCGCGGCCGAGGCTGGACGAGCGCGGACGGGGCGCAGGCGGCGGCGAGGCAGGTGCGGGCGAGGCGAGCCACAGGGGCGTAGGCGCGGGCGCCGGCGGGCGCGGGCGCAGGCGGCGCGGCCGGGGCACAGGCGGCGCGGCAGGGCGCGGGCGCACGCTGGCGGGCTGGGGCACGAGCGGACGCGGGGGCGGCGGGCGTGGGCGGGTGTGGCGCGGGCGTGGCATGGGCGGGCGTGGCGGGGGCGTGGTGTGGGCGGGCGCCGGCGCGGCGCGAGCGTTGCGTGGGCGGGCGCGGGGGCGGGCAGGCCGGGGAGGGCGGGCAGCAGCAACACGGCAGACGGGGCACGAAAGGGCAGCATCAGCACGGCGAGCGGGCGCGAGCTCCGCAGCGGCGCGCCGGCCGGCAGGCCGCGGCGGGGGTACGGGCAGGTGCGGGCCAGAGCAGATGAGTGGGGCGGGGCGCCGGGCGCAGAGGACGGGCGGGCGTGGCGCGGGGCGCATGGCGCGGCGAGCGCTGCGTGGGGCACATGCGGTGCGCATGGGGCGCGGGCGGGCGAGGCGGCGGCGAGGCTGCGGCGCGAGCGGGCGGTCGCGGCGGCGTGCGGGCGAGAGAGCGGGCGGGCGCGGCGGCGAGCGGGCTGCAGGCCGCGGCAAGGTGCGAGGCTGGGGCAGCAGGGGCGAGGCAGGGCGGCGGCGAGCTCGCGGCGAGGCGGGGCTTCGCGCGGGGCGGCATGTCGAGCTCGGGGCGAAGCGGGACGGACAATTTGGGGTAAAAGAGGCCTTCTGCGCGTTGGGTGCCGATGCCCCATATGTCTGTCCGTCCCCCGGATGTCCGCTAAATTGCACCCCAAACGGACAAAAACGGACGTCCGGATGGGTCACGAATAGGTCACGCGGTGAAGTTGGCCTGCTTCTTTGGATCACTCTCTAGTGTTTGCACTGTGGTGGGTGGTGGTCGATTCGCAGCACCGGAGCAGTTGTGCAGGGTCGCGGGTAGTCGTCGATTCACAGCACCAGAGCAGTTGTGCAGCGTCGCGGGCGGTCGTCGTGCAACATTGCTGGTGGTCCTTGTTTTGGGGAACGTTGCAGAAAACAAAAATTTTCCTACGGTTTCACCAAGATCCATCTATGAGTTCATCTAGCAACGAGTGATCGGATGCATCTACATACCTTGTAGATCGCGAGCGGAAGCGTTCAAAGAACGGGGATGAGGGAGTCGTACTCGACGTGATCCAAATCACCGGAGATCCTAGCGCCGAACGGACGGCACCTCCGCGTTCAACACACGTACGGTCAGCGTGACGTCTCCTCCTTCTTGATCCAACAAGGGGAAAGGAGAGGTTGAGGAAGATCGCTCCTGCAGCAGCACGACGGCGTGGTGATGATGGAGAAGCAGCACTCCGGCAGGGCTTCGCCGAGCTCTACGGAGAAGGAGAGGTGTAGCAGGGGAGAGGGAGGGCGCCAAGACTCAAGGGTGCGGCTGCCCCTCCCTCCCCTCCCTTTATCTAGGCCCCCAAGGGGGGGGGCGCCGGCCCTGGAGATCCATCTCCCAAGGGGGCGGCGGCCAGGGGAGTTGGAGTGCCCCCCAAGGCAAGTGGGCGCCTCCCCACCCTAGGGTTTCAACCCTAGGCGCAAGGGGTTGGGCCAAGGGGGCGCACCAGCCCACTAAGAGCTGGTTCCCCTCCCACTTCAGCCCATGGGGCCCTCCGGGATGGGTGGCCCCACCCGGTGGTCCCGGTACAATACCGGTGACCCTGAAACTTGTCCCGATGGCCGAAATAGCACTTCCTATATATAATTCTTTACCTCCGGACCATTCCGGAACTCCTGTGACGTCCGGGATCTCATCCGGGACTCCGAACAACTTTCGGGTTACTGCATATTCATATCCCTACAACCCTAGCGTCACCAAATCTTAAGTGTGTAGACCCTACGGGTTCGGGAGACATGTAGACATGACCAAGATTGCTCTCCGGTCAGTAACCAACAGCGGGATCTGGATACCCATGTTGGCTCCCACATGCTCCTCGATGATCTCATCGGATGAACCACGATGTCGAGGATTCAAGCAACCCCGTATACAATTCCCTTTGTCAATCGGTACGTTACTTGCCCGAGATTCGATCGTCGGTATCCCAATACCTCGTTCAATCTCGTTACCGGCAACTCACTTTACTCGTACCGTAATGCATGATCCCATGACCAGACACTTGGTCACTTTGAGCTCATTGTGATGATGCATTACCGAGTGGGCCCAGAGATACCTCTCCGTCATACGGAGTGACAAATTCCAGTCTTGATCAATGTCAACCCAACAGACACTTTCGGAGATACCCGTAGTATACCTTTATAGTCACCTAGTTACGTTGTGACGTTTGGTACACCCAAAGCACTCCTACGGTATCCGGGAGTTACACGATCTCATGGTCTAAGGAAAAGATACTTGACATTGGAAAAACTCTAGCAAACGAACTATACGATCTTGTGCTATGTTTAGGATTGGGTCTTGTCCATCACATCATTCTCCGAATGATGTGATCTCGTTATCAATGACATCCAATGTCCATAGTCAGGAAACCATGACTATCTGTTGATCAACGAGCTAGTCAACTAGAGGCTTACTAGGGACATGTTGGTGTCTATTTATTCACACATGTATTACGATTTCCGGATAACACAATTATAGCATGAATAAAAGACAATTATCATGAATAAGGAAATATAATAATAATGCTTTTATTATTGCCTCTAGGGCATATTTCCAACACCTTGGTGTGAGGCTACGTTGACTGTTGACTTGCTTGTTGATGTGGTCTGCATCTCCTCCCACCACGATGGTCGGCAACCAGGCCTTCGCTGCTGGAGCTCTTCAGTATTGCTCCCTCTACATAAATTTGCAGGAGTATGTGTCCATTTATTCTCAGTATGGCTACAGTTAGTGAAAGTAATTTAGTTATTTGAATTAAGATCATGTCCCAATAGGCATAGGCTAGGCATTGCTGTTGCAGTTTTGATCTCCTCCTCCAATTTATTTGGTTTGGTTGTAGCTGTCCTTCAAGGTTAATACTTAGATTTAATATCTTTTTGCCTAGTTCCTATGTGTTGGAGCAGAACCCTTCTTTGTTTTTGTTGATAGACCATGTCATTATTAGTTCACTTCTACTCGTCGTGTAGATTCCATGGTTGATGAAGGAGGGTTTAGTACTGTCATATACCATGTAAATGTTGCCTAAAAGTTTTTTTCCTCTATAAATGAAGCTCTTCATTTACGGAACAGAAAATATTTAGTTTTCTGCCCATAACTCTGAATCTTTATTAACTTGCGGCTTCTTTCTATGGTCGATTTTTGGTTACTACTAGTGTGTTGAATGTAGACTGTTGGTTTGTACAATTTTATTTATTATGTTCCATAAAAATATATTCCCTGTAGAAATTTTTGTCAAGGATGTCAATTATCATGTCAAGCCTTTAAGCTCACAATTTTAGAGATATATGTTTACTTCTTGTTTAGGAGGAGAAATAAGAGGTTCTAAGGTTCCTTTTGTTCTTGTATAATTCTATTATTTTTTGTTCTCTTTTGTTTACTACTTCAGTCAAATTCAGAAATTACGGTGTGTAAAACCTATGTTTTTCTAGTCTATTTTGAACGATCTTTTTTGTATTTTTCAAAGTGACTAATTTACAATTATTTTATTCACAGAGCCATGAAGTTTACAGGCACTACTCCCAGCAGGGTTAAGAAAATCCATTTTCAATGGAGTCAATATTCTTTAGAATTTCATTTTGATGACTGTCAGGGTCAGGCGCACCAAAGGATGGACTGTGGTTCCATGTCCAAAGGGAGAATACTGGACCGGCAGATGCGTGGGCTCTTGCTGATGCAACTCCTTCTGCTGCTCATCAACCTGTCGTTTCATTCTCTCCTCCTCGGCTAGTCCGTCAAAGGCCATCAGATGCTTTCCGAACAAGAAGTTTCCTGCAAAGAGATGGGAGAGGGCAGCGACACCCAGTGAACATAATTTTGTTGATCCTCCAGCAAGTGTGACCAAGAATGTTGGATCAAAGCTTTGTTCTGGAAGTTCTAATCGATAGTTTCTGTATTGCATACAAAGGGTAATCAATGCTGGGCTAAAGATCTCTGCTACATGTTCCATGGGTTGAATATAACCAATCATGTTGCTTATTTTTAGGAGAAGTTCAGACCTGTGAGAAACCAGATGTAAATTACAAAGCTGCTCCTATTTATATATTTGTAGATGTTCTTTCTTGTGCCTAGTTGTTGTAACGTAATTTCTTACGACTGCCAGAGCGGTTCATTTTATTTGCATCATCCAACACATTTAAGTTGTCACTCGAAATTTTAAAAGGTTTGCCTATTACTTTGCTGCTCTGATCTATTTTATACAATTTAAGTTGGGTTTTAATATGTTTTTGGTGGTTTGATGATGTTGTTATCTGTTAAAGTTATCATATTATGGTAACTGGGAGAATGATGGCCAACCATTCATTTCCTTTAAGGCAATATCTACCATGTTCAGATATTGACAACCAGTCCACCAGGGAGTTGATAAAAGGCTAGGGGTGTAACTTTGACGTGCAAGCACTCAGAATCACCAATAGTATTAGGAAATGAGCTTATATGTAACAGTCAAGAAGTAACAGTATGGATCATACTCTGAGATGACCTTACACCATACACTTGCTAAACCAACGGTGCAAAAAAGAAAATGTCTCAGTATAATTGTGATGCACGAATATGAAGCAGCAATGCAGACCACATAATCACCAGCGGACATGTCATTCATGTGCCAAAGATTCCAAAGAAAGCCATTACTACATCCAACAATCGTCAAACAACAAAAAATGCAGCAAGAGCACCCACTACATCCTCTCCCTGGAGCGTTATGGACGGAGCAAGTCTAGCTAAATACAGGGGAAAAGATATATGAATCAGCTGCATTCTGAAGCACCTCGAAGCAGAACCATGACTGCTCGCCGAGACGAAGCCATCCCACTGCGGCCTTCTCGCGTGGGACGATTGCTCCAGTGAAGGCATCTCCACGCAGAAACGAGCTGTCTCACCACCGGCCGCGGCGACTACTCTTCGGACAGGGTGCAGTGGCCACGGCGCATCCCTGCGCGAGGCTCTCATATGGCAGCAGTCCCTCTCCGGGAGACGATCCGTGAAGTAAATTTATGGCATGCAATCCATTTTCTTACGTTGCATGTAGCTGTGACGGAGCGTTAGTTGTTCTGTAACTTTACAACAGGAATTTAAGTTTCATGCAGTGCGTGTGCGCTTGTTCTTCTGAGGTAAATTTACGGCGCACGCGACATCTCGACCGTAGCGTTTTGATTGAGTTGAGTGGGGTGAGGAATAAGAATTTCTCACCCAGGGTGACGAATAGCGCGTCCCTATATATATATATTGGCATATGATCTCTTATGCTAAAGTAATAATTCAATCACAATTTCAAGTATGAATCATAAACTTCATTGAAAACTAACAACTATAATCTCAGTCATTGAAGCAATTGTAATTTATCATAACATCGGAAAGAGTCAATACAAGAGCTTTTCAGCAAGTCCACATACTCAACTATCATTTAGTCTTTCACAATTGCTAACACTCACGCAATATATATGGGTATGAAGTTTTAATCGGACACAGAGAAAGATAGAGGCATATAGTTTTGCCTCCCAACCTTTTACCTCAAGGGTAATGTCAACAATAATAGTTCATGAAAACTTATATCCAATTAGCTATATATATCAGGATCCTGGGGAAAAGGTGCACTCGCAAGTAAGGTCGAGTTCTCACCATGAGAGGACGACTGTGAGGGAGACTGGACGGGCGACTGGGCGGGCGACCGTGCACCCGACCGCGACGGCGCCGTCCGCCGCTGGTGATCGCCGGCGCGTCAGCGGGCGGTTCTGGGCTCTCGCCGAGTCCGACGAAGAAGACGCGGACGACGATGGGGATGCATCCCCGGCGGAGGCGCCGCCCTCTCCGACACCTTCAGATCTCGTTTGCGATTTATTCCATGCAGGTTATTGCAAAGATGAAGTGGCCATGACGATCGATCAGGTTCTGCCACCGGACGATCCGGCGCGTATCGGTCTTCACGTGGGCGAGAAGAATGAGATGATCCGACACGTAGTTCATCGGAAGACGGCGGCGTCGGCGCTCAGACCGTGGAAAGGTCCCCTACCTAAGGTGAGTCTTCTGAATCTTACGTTATTCGATTTGATTAGGCCGGAGTCTTGGATCACTGTCAAGAAGAGGAAGAACGCGAGGCGGCACGCCGTTCGTCAGGCAACGGCGGCGCCCGTGACGGCCACGTCGGTGATCGGGATCTCGCTCGTGAGATCGCAGCGTTTGAATCGGCTGTTGGGTGGTGTTGGGCCGGTTCGGAGTGAACCGGGTCCGCGAGGTGTTGGGCCGGGGACAGATGGGTATGAGGCCCATGCTGTACCGGGCCATACTCCTACCCATATCGAGGTCCCATGCACGTACGAGGGAGATCGTGTTCCTCTCGCTCGTGCGCCGTCGTCTCCTGGTCCTAGGGTTCGCAAGCACGGGACGAGGGGTTTCTCGGTCTGCGGAGTTCGTCGGGCTAGGAGAATCCGACCGCCGCTGGACCTGGCCGGCCGCGGGGATGCGCTGCCGCCAGCCAAGAAGGCCTCATCCGGTCCAGCAGGACGGGGTGGGGCGGCTCCGCCGCCAGCGGCGGGTGCCGGGCGTGGAGTCATGGCACCGCCTGGCTAGAGGCCGCCGGCGGGAGGGGGCGCGATGCAGGGTAACCAGGGCAGAGGAGTTGGCCCCTTGGGCGCGCGGCCTCCGGGGCATGTGCCCTTACAGCCGGCTGCTGGACGGGGCGGGCTGAGGCCCCCGGCACTGGGCGCGGCCCCCGCTGCTCAGCCGGCTGCGGGTCGTGGAGGGCCTCGGCCTATTGCGCCAGGCGCGACCGGTGTGGCTCCGGCTGGCCGCGGTGGTACTGCCCTTGGGGCCGTGCCGACGCCGTCGGGCGGTCAGCCTCGTGCTGCACCTCCGCCCCACTACGTCGCGAGGCCAGCATAGAACTGGACGGGTCCGACTCAGGCAAGACAGAATTCTACCAATAGGGAGCCCAATGATCCGCCCCGAGGCCAGTGGGGGGATGATGGGTATGATGCGTATGGTGGTGGACGGCATCGTGGTTCCTCGTCCTCCAAGCGGTTTTGTTGAGGGAGCCTCAGGCCCGGACTACCGTCAGAAAGGAGGCTATCGGGGCCATCGTGGTGGTCGGGGTGGGAGCCGTGGCAGGTTTCGCCGACAGCCTCCGCCTCCGGCAGTTGTTGACCATGCGGCGTCAGCACTGGAGGCCGACCACACGTCCACAGATCTTCCTTCCCAGGCGATGGAGATGGTGACTGCCTTGGCCAGTGTTGAGGTTCCTGAGACTGGGATTATGGCCGAGGTTACCGACAGGTCGGATGCTGAGAGGGCGTCCAAGTATGCGCGCAAGAAGGAAATGATGCTTTGCTACCGTTGTGGGGTGAAGGGCCACTTTATTGCTGAGTGCGTGGCCGAGCTGTGTGAGTCGTGTGGCAAGCCGGCACATGCCCCGGGGGAGTGCCCGTTCTTGCGTGACCAGGCTCCGTCGATGACTATATATGGAGTCTACTGTGCTGAGCTTATGTTCTTTGAGTCACCGGCTGCGCGAGAGATTCCGGAGGAGACCTCGAGCTTGACCACCGGGGTTGTGAAAGCTATCCAGGGCAAGGTGACTGAGGCTCAGATCGTGGGGAGGCTTCAGGAGCTGGCTCCGGGGGACTTTCGTTGGGAGCTGGTTGTACTCGAGGAAAATGTTTTTAAGGTTGACTTCCCCACGGTGGATGACTTGCAGCGGTTGTTGAGCTTTGGTTTGTGTAGAGTTCCTGGCACTGTGTGCATTCTAGAGTTTCATGAGTGGAAGAAGGTGGAGCCTAAGGGAAAGCCGCTTACGCAGGTCTGGTTGCGGTTTGTAGGGGCCCAGTCTAAGCCTTTGCAGGATGTTCGAGTTGTGGCCAGTATGGGTATTATGGTTGGGAAGACGGAGAGAGTTAATATGGCTTTTACCCGAGCTCATGGGTGTTGGGGAACGTAGTAATTTCAAAAAAAATCCTACGCACACGCAAGATCATGGTGATGCATAGCAACGAGAGGGGAGAGTCTTGTCTACGTACCCTCGTAGACCGACAGCGGAAGCGTTATGACAAAGCGGTTGATGTAGTCGTGCGTCTTCACGGCCCGATCGATCAAGCACCGAAACTACGGCACCTCCGAGTTCTAGCACACGTTCAGCTCGATGACGATCCCCGGACTCCGATCCAGAAAAGTGTCGGGGAAGAGTTCCGTCAGCACGACGGTGTGGTGACGATCTTGAAGTTCTACCGTCGCAGGGCTTCGCCTAAGCACCGCTACAATATTATCGAGGAGTATGGTGGAGGGGGGCACCGCACACGGCTAAGAGAACGATCACGAAGATCAACTTGTGTGTCTAGAGGTGCCCCCTGCCCCCGTATATAAAGGAGCAAGGGGGAGGCCGGCCGGCCCTTGGGGGCGCGCCAAGGAGGAGGAGTCCTCCTCCTAGTAGGAGTAGGACTCCCCTCTTTCCTACTCCTACTAGGAGTGAGAAAGGTGTTAGGAATAAGCAACTTGTATTCCCATGAGGCCATAGGCCGATATATATATACATGTACAGGTGTGGAACATATGCAGGAAACCCCTTATACAACGGGATAAATACAAAGGGGTACATGACTTATATTATAACTCTAACACCCCCCCCCCCTCAAACTCATGGTGGATGAACAACACTGAGTTTGGAGAGATAAAAGCCATGTTGTGCTCTAGTCTGAGCCTTCGTCAGGAAATCCGCCAACTGTAACTCGGAAGGCACATACTGAAGAGCAATAACCTGATCCTGCACACCAGCGCGCACATAGAAAGCATCAACACCAATATGCTTGGTGAGCTCATGCTTCACAGGATCGCGTGCAATGCTGATAGCACCTGTACTGTCCGATAAGAGCAGAGTCGGTGTAGTGACAGAAACACCAAAATCCTGAAGTAACCACCGTAACCAAGTCACCTCTGCCGTCAAAAGAGCCATTGCTCGCAACTCAGCCTCGGCACTCGAACAGGAAACTGCAAGCTGTTTCTTCGTCTTCCAGGCAATGAGAGAACCACCAAGAAAAACACAGTAAGCAGAAAGTGAACGGCGATCTGAAGGATCACTAGCCCACGTAGCATCCGAATAGGCCTGAAGTTGTAAAGAACTGGAGCGAGGAAAGAATAGACGGTGAGAGATCGTGCCTCGAAGATATCGAAGAACACGAAGGAGATGACTATAGTGAACCGAGGTGGGAGCAGAGACAAACTAACTGAGAATATGAACCGGATAAGAGATGTCCGGACGAGTGACAGCTAGATAGACAAGACTGCCAACAAGATGACGATAACGCATCGGGTCAGGAAGAGGATCACCGTCAGTAGGACGGAGGTGAACATTGAGCTCCATAGGAGTCTCAACAACGCGCTCGTCAGTAATAGCAGCACGAGCAAGAAGATCCTGGATATACTTTTCCTGGGATATAAAAAAGCCATCAGAGGTAGAAGAGACTTCAATCCCAAGAAAATAGCGAAGAGGTCCAAGATCAGACATAAGAAACTGCTCACTAAGACGGGCCTTTACAAAGGCAATATATTCGGGGTCATCCCCCGTGATGATCATGTCATCAACATAAAGAAGAAGAAGAGTCCGACCACGAGGAGAAAGGTGAATAAACAATGCTGGATCATGAGCACTTGCTAAAAAACCAGCAGCAGTGATCACAGAGGCAAAGCGCTCAAACCAGGCGCGGGGGGCTTGCTTAAGGCCATAGAGAGAGCGACGAAGACGACAGACCATGCCATCAGGAACAGAATACCCAGGTGGTGGCTGCATGTACAGACCATGCCATCACCATTAAGAAAGGCATTCTTAACATCAAGCTGAGATATAGACCAGTGGCGCGCAAAGGCAACGGCAAGAAGTGTATGAACAGTGGTCATATGGGCCACAGGAGCAAAAGTCTCGTCATAATCACGACCATGCTCCTGCTGAAAACCACGAGCCACAAGATGAGCTTTGTGACGCTCAAGAGAACCATCGGAGCGAGTCTTAACCTTGTAGACCCACTTACAAGTGATCGGACGGACTCCGGGAGGAAGAGAAACAAGATCCCAGGTACCAGTGCGTTCAAGAGCAGCAAGCTCCTCTGCCATCGCAAACTGCCATTCAGGATGAACAACAACCTGATGGTAAGAAGTCGGCTCAAGAACAGCAGCACCAGCGGTGGGAAATCCAAAGCGATCAACAGGCGGACGAGGACGAGAACGCAAGCCATAAGTAGGCTGAGAGGAAGATGACGACTCATCCACAGAGGCATTGACTGGTCGTGGACGACGAGTGTAATGCTGAGGAAAAGATGGAATAATAGAATAAGGAATCGTCAAGGTAGAATCGGGGGGTGGCGACGAAGAAGTCACCGGAGATGAAGGTGTAGAAGCCGGTGACAGGCTGGGAGAGGAGACCGGGGAGGAAGTCACCGGAGATGAAGGTGGAGAACGAGAGGAAGTGGAACGGAGAGGTATAGTCTCGACGGGGGTGATAGGTGAGTCAGGAAAAGTGAGGAAAGAGATATCCTGCACTGAAAAAGTCGAGGAAGATGGTCGTGGGTAGAAGGGACGAGACTCATCAAAAGTCACGTCTCGAGAGATACGCATCCGACGACCAATAGGATCCCAACAACGATAGCCCTTATGCTCATCACTGTAGCCTAAGAAGACACACTCAACAGACTGAGCGGTCAGTTTGGTGCGTTCGCGAGGGGCAAGAAGAACATAGCAAACACAACCAAACGAGCGAAGCATCAAATAATCGGGAGAATGATCAAAAAGTCGCTCAAAAGGAACACCACCCTGTAGAGCAGCGGAAGGCTGTATATTGATAAGATAGGTAGATGTGGAGACGGCCTCAGCCCAAAAGTGAGGCGGGAGAGAGGCAGCAATCATCAATGCACGAGTCGTCTCAAGAAGATGTCGATGCTTTCGCTCAGCCACACCATTCTGAGCATGAGCACCAGGACAAGAGAATTGAGAGAGAGTCCCGTGCTCAGCAAGAACACCACGCAACATCTTAGAGATATACTCGCCAGCAGAGTCAGCACGAAAAACACGAATGGGTGAAGAGAACTGAGTATGAACCATGGCAGCAAAACGCTTATAAATAGACAACACCTCAGAACGAGAAGTCATGAAATAAAGCCATGTGTAACGAGAGAAATCATCTATGAAAATAATATAATATTTATGACCACCTTTCGAAGCAAAAGGGGCCGGACCCCATACATCAGAATGGACTAAATCGAAAGGACGCTTGGACACTGACTCACTATGTGAATATGGTAACTGAATCTGCTTGCCAAGACGACAACCCTGACACTCTAAAGAGACATCTCCTGAGATAGGCCCCAGAAGACCTCGACGAACTAAAGAAGACAACCAAGAACCACACAGATGACCAAGTCGATGATGCCAATGCTGGAAGGAACCAGTAACGGAGGCGACAGAAGCGGAAGAACTGGCGATGGTGGTGGCAGCGGAAGGAACATGAAGCCAGTCCAACTCCCAAAGACCCTGAGAATCACGGCGGCGAGGGCCAGTGTGCGCGCGACGGTCCTGGACAGAACAAGAGTCAACGTCAAGGATGACGCGACAACCAGACTCAATAAGTTGACCAGCAGAAAACAGATTCATGGTAAGTCGAGGAACATGAGCAACATCATGAACATAATAAGAAGGAGTGGTAAGATTGCCTCTACTAGCAACAGAAAGTGGAGTACCATCAGCAGTAAAGACATGAACAGGAGAATCCAGGGATCGAAGAGAGGACAAAGTGGAAGAATGAGAAGACATATGAAAAGAAGCTCCAGAGTCCAGAACCCATGGGGATGTATCTGACTGTGTAGAGGATGATTGCTTAGTGCGGGAAGCATCAGTCACAGAACCAGCAGTACCCGTCGAGGAAGAACCTGAAGCTGCGAGCAGACGCTTAAGTCTTAGAATATCCTGCTCAGTCAAAGCAATGGCTGAAGCTGTCGAGGTAGATGATGAAGTCCCTGAAGATGATGATCGCGCCTTGCGCAGGTGTTTCTTCTTTGTGTAGCACTGAGACTCAAGATGACCATCATGGTTGCAATAGTCGCAATGTGGACGGGGGCGACCTGAGCCTCCAGAAGGAGTGGGCAAGAGCGGCGGAGCACTCGAGCGAGAAGGGGTCGGTGCAGCAGGTGACGTAGGAGCACGAGTAGCAAGCACAGAAGGAACCTCCAGCAAACCAGCACCACGTAAGCGAGTCTCCTTAGCACGAATCTCAGAAAGCGCCTCCATGAGAGAAATACGGCCATGAGCAAACAACTGAGCACGCCGGGGCTCAAACTCCTTACGGAGCCGAGACGGGAACTCATAGACGCGATGAAACTCCAAATTGGCCTGGACAGCCTGGCAACAGGGGCAGGTACGACACCTAGCACTGCGGAGAGAATCAAGCTGTCACCAGATAGCAGAACTCTGTGCATAGAAGTCATCAACAGTAGAGTCACCCTGCTGAAGAGCATGCTCCTGACGGACCACAGAGAGGTATAAGGCATCACCAGAGGGCTGATAGCGCTGGCGAAGATGGGTCCACATCTCAAAGACAGTAGGGAGACCCAGAAACTCATAAGCAAACTGAGGCAAAACACTAGCAATGAGAACAGCGGCAGCACGAGCATCATCATCAAGCCACTGGGTGTAAGCAGACAGAGCACCATGATAAATCTGAAGAGCCTCCTCATAAGCCAAAACCTTCTCATCATACACACGATCAGCAGCCTCATCAGCAAGCTTAGCCGCATCCTTGGCGGCCTGATTAGCATCCGGAGCAAGAACCAGTGGAGTCGGCGGAGTAGGGGCCACCGGAGGAACCGGGCGTGGCGGACAGCAGACCTCGCCAGAAAGAACACCCCAGAGACGGATGCCACGCATGTGAATGCGCATGAAGCCAACGAACTCGGTGTAGTTAGAGCCATCAAAAATCACCGGACAACGAGGAACAGCAACATAGCCTGATCCTGTAGACATTTTTTTTAGAATCCGACGAGAGCGACCAGATCGGGAGCAGCGTCGAGCGGGAGATCAGGGCGATCAGGACGGGCGAGGCAGCTGCGGGAAGGTGCTGCGGGAGATCGGGACGAGCGACGACCGGTGCTGCAGGAGATCGGGACGAGCAGCAACCGATCTGAACAGGTGAGCAGGGCGACTCGAGGCGACTCCGATCGGGAACGGGTCCTGCGGGAGATCGGGACGGGCCCTGCGGGAGAGCGGGACGGGCAGGCAGCGGCCGATCTGACTCGAGGCGACTTGGATCGGGGATCGGGGCAGGCAGCGGGAGGCCTTCGAGCAGCTGGCTGGAGAGGAGATCGGGGGCGCCTGCGGGACGAGCCCCTGCGTCGATCGAGCAGACGGAGAGGAGATCGAGCGGGGTTGGAGATCGAACAGACGGATCAAACGCACGAGTTGCAGCGTGCAAAAAATTGACCTAGCTCTAATACCATGTTAGGAATAAGCAACTTGTATTCCCATGAGGCCATAGGCCGATATATATATATACATGTACAGGTGTGGAACATATGCAGGAAACCCCTTATACAACGGGATAAATACAAAGGGGTACATGACTTATATTATAACTCTAACAAAAGGAAGGGGGAGAAGGAGAAGGAAAGGGGGGCGCCGCCCCCCTCTCCTAGTCCTATTCGGACCAGAGGGGGAGGGGGCGCGCGGCCCACCCTGGCCACACCTCTCTCTCTCTCTCCACTAGGGCCGATAAGGCCCATTACTTCTCCCGGGGGGTTCCGATAACCCTCCGGCACTCCGGCTTTCTCCGAAATCACCCGGAACACTTCCGGTGCCCGAATATAGCCATCCAATATATCAATCTTTATGTATCGACCATTTCGAGACTCCTCGTCATGTCCGTGATCACATCCGGGACTCCGAACAAACTTTGGTACATCAAAATAAATAAACTCATAATGAAACTGTCATCGTAACGTTAAGCGTCCGGACCCTACGGGTTCGAGAACAATGTAGACATGACCGAGACATGTCTCCGGTCAATAACCAATAGCGGAACCTGGATGCTCATATTGGCTCCCACATATTCTACGAAGATCTTTATCGGTTAGACCGCATAACAACATACTTTGTTCCCTTTGTCATCGGTATGTTACTTGCCCGAGATTCGATCGTCGGTATCTGAATACCTAGTTCAATCTAGTTACCGGCAAGTCTCTTTACTCGTTTCGTAATACATCATCTCGCAACTAACTCATTAGTTGCAATGCTTGCAAGGCTTATGTGATGTGCATTACCGAGAGGGCCCAGAGATACCTCTCCGACAATCGGAGTGACAAATCCTAATCTCGAAATACGCCAACCCAACATGTACCTTTAGAGACACCTGTAGAGCTCCTTTATAATCACCCAATTACGTTGTGATGTTTGGTAGCACACAAAGTGTTCCTCCGGCAAATGGGAGTTGCATAATCTCATAGTCATAGGAACATGTATAAGTCATGAAGAAAGCAATAGCAACATACTAAATGATCGGGTGCTAAGCTAATGGAATGGGTCATGTCAATCACATCATTCTCCTAATGATGTGACCCCGTTTAATCAAATGACAACACATGTCTATGGTTAGGAAACATAACCATCTTCGATTAACGAGCTAGTCAAGTAGAGGCACACTAGTGACGTTTAGTTTGTCTATGTACTCACACAAGTATTATGTTTCTATATAATACAATTCTAGCATGAATAATAAACATTTATCATGATATAAGGAAATAAATAATAACTTTATTATTGCCTCTAGGGCATATTTCCTTCAGTCTCCCACTTGCACTAGAGTCAATAATCTAGATTACACAGTAATGATTCTAACACCCATGGAGCTTTGGTGCTGATCATGTTTTGCTCGTGGAAGAGGCTTAGTCAACGGGTCTGCTACATTCAGATCCGTATGTATCTTGCAAATCTCTATGTCTCCCACCTGGACTAGATCCCGGATGGAATTGAAGCGTCTCTTGATGTGCTTGGTTCTCTTGTGAAATCTGGATTCATTTGCCAAGGCAATTGCACCAGTATTGTCACAAAAGATTTTCATTGGACCCAATGCACTAGGTATGACACCTAGATCGTATATGAACTCCTTCATCCAGACTCCTTCGTTTGCTGCTTCCGAAGCAGCTATGTACTCCGCTTCACATGTAGATCCCGCCACAACGCTTTGTTTAGAACTACACCAACTGACAGCTCCATCGTTTAATGTAAACACGTATCCGGTTTGCGATTTAGAATCGTCCGGATTAGTGTCAAAGCTTGCATCAACGTAACCATTTACGATGAGTTCTTTGTCACCTCCATATACGAAAAACATATCCTTAGTCCTTTTCAGGTATCTCAGGATGTTCTTGACCGTTGTCCAATGATCCACTCCTGGATTACTTTGGTACCTCCCTGCTAGACTTATAGCAAGACATACATCAGGTCTGGTACACAGCATTGCATACATGATAGAGCCTATGGCTGAAGCATAGGAAACATCTTTCATTTTCTCTCTATCTTCTGCATGTTGGGGAACGTGGTAATTTCAAAAAAATTCCTACGCACACGCAAGATCATGGTGATGCACAGCAACGAGGGGGAGAGTGTTGTCTACGTACCAACGCAGACCGACTGCGGAAGCGATCACACAACGTAGAGGAAGTAGTCGTACGTCTTCTTCCCGATCCGACCGATTCAAGCACCGTTACTCCGGCACCTCTGAGTTCTTAGCACACGTACAGCTCGATGACGATCCCCGGGCTCCGATCCAGCAAAGCTTTGGGGAGGAATTCCTTCAGCACAACGGCGTGGTGACGATCTTGATGTACTACCGACGCAGGGCTTCGCCTAAGCACTACAACGGTATGATCGAGGTGGAATTTGGTGGCAGGGGGCACCGCACACGGCTAAGGAACGATCTCAAGGATCAACTTGTGTGTCTATGGGGTGCCCCCTGCCCCCGTATATAAAGGAGCTAGGGGAGGAGGCGGCCGGCCAAGGTGTGGCGCGCCAAGGGGAGTCCTACTCCCACCGGGAGTAGGACTCCTAGTTGGACTAGGAGAGAAGGGGGAGAATAGGAGGAAGAGAGGAAGGAAAGGGGGGCGCCGGCCCCCTTCCCTTGTCCTATTCGGACTAGGAAGGGGAGGGGCGCGCGGCCACCTCTTGCCTCCTCTCCTCTTCTCCCTTAAGGCCCATGTTGGCCCAATAACCCCCCGGGGGGTTCCGGTAACCCCCCCGGTACTCCGGTAAAATGCCGATTTCACCCGGAACAATTCCGATGTCCAAATATAGGCTTCCAATATATCAATCTTTATGTCTCGACCATTTCGAGACTCCTCGTCATGTCCGTGATCACATTCGGGACTCCGAACTAACTTCGGTACATCAAAATGCATAAACTCATAATTACTGTCATCGTAACGTTAAGCGTGCGGACCCTACGGTTCGAGAACAATGCAGACATGACCGAGACACGTCTCCGGTCAATAACCAATAGCGGGACCTGGATGCCCATATTGGCTCCTACATATTCTACGAAGATCTTTATCGGTCAGACCGCATAACAACATACGTTGTTCCCTTTGTCATCGGTATGTTACTTGCCCGAGATTCAATCGTCGGTATCCAATACCTAGTTCAATCTCGTTACTGGCAAGTCTCTTTACTCGTTCCGTAATACATCATCTAACAACTAACATATTAGTTGCAGTGCTTGCAAGGCTTATGTGATGTGCATTACCGAGAGGGCCCAGAGATACCTCTCCGACACTCGGAGTGACAAACCCTAATCTCGAAATACGCCAACCCAACATCTACCATTGGAGACACTTGTATTACTCCTTTATAATCACCCAGTTACGTTGTGATGTTTGGTAGTACCCAAAGTGTTCCTCCGGTAAACGGGAGTTGCATAATCTCATAGTTATAGGAACATGTATAAGTCATGAAGAAAGCAATAGCAACATACTAAACGATCGGGTGCTAAGCTAATTGAATGGGTCATGTCAATCAGATCATTCAACTAATGATGTGACCTCGTTAATCAAATAACAACTCTTTGTTCATGGTTAGGAAACATAACCATCTTTGATTAACGAGCTAGTCAAGTAGAGGCATACTAGTGACACTCTGTTTGTCTATGTATTCACACATGTATTATGTTTCCGGTTAATACAATTCTAGCATGAATAATAAGCATTTATCATGATATAAGGAAATAAATAATAACTTTATTATTGCCTCTAGGGCATATTTCCTTCACTGCAGTGGTCGGGCATTGAGTCTTACTCAATTTCACACCTTGTAACATAGGCAAGAATCCTTTCTTTGCTTGATCCATTTTGAACTTCTTCAAAACTTTGTCAAGGTATGTGCTTTGTGAAAGTCCAATTAAGCGTCTTGATCTATCTCTATAGATTTTAATGCCCAATACGTAAGCAGCTTCACCGAGGTCTTTCATTGAAAAACTCTTATTCAAGTATCCCTTTATGCTATCCAGAAATTCTATATCATTTCCGATTAGTAATATGTCATCTACATATAATATCAGAAATGCTAGAGAGCTCCCACTCACTTTCTTGTAAATACAGGCTTCTCCAAAAGTCTGTACAAAACCAAATGCTTTGATCACATTATCAAAGCGTTTATTCCAACTCCGAGAGGCTTGCACCAGTCCATAAATGGATCGCTGGAGCTTGAACACTTTGTTAGCTCCCTTTGGATCGACAAAACCTTCCGGCTGCATCATATACAACTCTTCTTCCAGAAATACATTCAGGAATGCAGTTTTGACATCCATCTGCCAAATTTCATAATCATAAAATGCGGCAATTGCTAACATGATTCGGACAGACTTAAGCATCGCTATGGGTGAGAAGGTCTCATCGTAGTCAATCCCTTGAACTTGTCGAAAACCTTTTGCGACAAGTCGAGCTTTGTAGACAGTAACATTACCGTCAGCGTCAGTCTTCTTCTTGAAGATCCATTTATTCTTAATTGCTTGCCGATCTTTGGGCAAGTCAACCAAAGTCAACACTTTGTTCTCATACATGGATCCCATCTCAGATTTCATGGCTTCAAGCCATTTTGCGGAATCTGGGCTCACCATCGCTTCTTCATAGTTCATAGATTCATGATGATCTAGTAGCATGACTTCTAGAATAGGATTACCGTACCACTCTGGTGCGGATCTTACTCTGGTTGATCTACGAGGTTCAGTAGTAACTTGTTCTGAAGTTTTATGATCATCATCATTAGCATCCTCACTAATTGGTGTAGGTGTCACAGAAACCGGTTTCTGTGATGTACTACTTTCCAATAAGGGAGCAGGTAAAGTTACCTCATCAAGTTCTACTTTCCTCCCACTCACTTCTTTCGAGAGAAACTCCTTCTCTAGAAAGTTTCCGAATTTAGCAACAAAAGTCTTGCCTTCGGATCTGTGATAGAAGGTGTATCCAATAGTCTCCTTTGGATATCCTATGAAGACACATTTCTCCGATTTGGGTTCGAGCTTATTAGGTTGAAGCTTTTTCACATAAGCATCGCAGCCCCAAACTTTCAGAAACGACAACTTTGGTTTCTTGCCAAACCACAGTTCATAAGGCGTCGTCTCAACAGATTTTGATGGTGCCCTATTTAACGTGAATGCGGCCTTCTCTAAAGCATAACCCCAAAACGATAGCGGTAATCAGTAAGAGACATCATAGATCGCACCATATCTAGTAAAGTACGATTACGACGTTCGGACACACCATTACGCTGTGGTGTTCCGTGTGGCGTGAGTTGTGAAACTATTCCGCATTGTTTCAAATGTACACCAAACTCGTAACTCAAATATTCTCCTCCACGATCAGATCGTAGGAATTTTATTTTCTTGTTACGATGATTTTCAACTTCACTCTGAAATTCTTTGAACTTTTCAATGTTTCAGACTTATATTTCATTAAGTAGATATACCCATATCTGCTTAACTCATTTGTGAAGGTGAGAAAATAACAATATCCGCCACGAGCCTCAACATTCGTCGGACCACATACATTTGTATGTATGATTTGTTGGGGATCGTAGTAATTTCAAAAATTTTCCTACGCACACGCAAGATCAGGGTGATGCATAGCAACGAGGGGGAGAGTATTGTCTACGTACCAACGCAGACCGACTGCGGAAGCGATCTCACAACGTAGAGGAAGTAGTCGTACGTCTTCTTCCCGATCCGACCGATCCAAGCACCGTTACTCTGGCACCTCCGAGTTCTTAGCACACGTTCAGCTCGATGACGATCCTCGGGCTCCGATCCAGCAAAGCGTCGAGGAAGAGTTCCGTCAGCACAACGGCATGGTGATGATCTTGATGTACTACCGACGCAGGGCTTCGCCTAAGCTCTACAACGATATGACCGAGGTGGAATTTGGCGGCAGGGGGCAGCGCACACGGCTAAGGAACGATCAACAATGATCAACTTGTGTCTCCATGGGGTGCCCCCTGCCCCCGTATATAAAGGAGCAGGGGGAGGGGTTCGGCCGGCCAGGGAGAGAGGCGCAGGGGGAGTCCCACTCCTACCGGGAGTAGGACTCCCCCCCCCCAATCCTATTCCTAATAGGACTCCTCAAAGAGAAGAGAGAAGAGAGGGGGGCCGGCCCCTTCTCCTAGTCCTAATAGGACTAGGGAAGGGGGGAGGCGCGCAGCCCTTGTGGGCAGCCCCTTTTCACTTTTCCACTAAGGCCCAATAGGCCCATTTGCCTCCCGGGGGGTTCCGGTAACCCTCCCGGTATTCCGGTAAAATCCCGATTTCACCCGGAACACTTCCGGTGTCCAAACATAGGCTTCCAATATATCAATCTTTACGTCTCGACCATTTCGAGACTCCTCGTCATGTCCGTGATCACATCCGGGACTCCGAACAACCTTCGGTACATCAAAATGCATAAACTCATAATAACTGTCATCATAACGTTAAGCGTGCGGACCCTACGGTTCGAGAACAATGTAGACATGACCGAGACACGTCGCCGGTAAATAACCAATAGCGGGACCTGGATGCCCATATTGGCTCCCACATATTCTACGAAGATCTTTATCGGTCAGACCGCATAACAACATACGTTGTTCCCTTTGTCATCGGTATGTTACTTGCCCGAGATTCGATCGTCGGTATCCAATACCTATTTCAATCTCGTTACTGGCAAGTCTCTTTACTCGTTCCGTAATACATCATCTCATAACTAACATCTTAGTTATTTATGCTTGCAAGGCTTATGTGATGTGTAGTACCGAGAGGGCCCAGAGATACCTCTCCGACAATCGGAGTGACAAACCCTAATCTCGAAATACGCCAACCCAACATCTACCATTGGAGACACCTGTAGTACTCCTTTATAATCACCCAGTTACGTTGTGACGTTTGGTAGTACCCAAAGTGTTCCTCCGGTAAACGGGAGTTGCATAATCTCATAGTTATAGGAACATGTATAAGTCATGAAGAAAGCAATAGCAACATACTAAATGATCGGGTGCTAAGCTAATGGAATGGGTCATGTCAATCAGATCATTCAACTAATGATGTGACCTCGTTAATCAAATAACAACTCTTTGTTCATGGTTAGGAAACATAACCATCTTTGATTAACGAGCTAGTCAAGTAGAGGCATACTAGTGACACTCTGTTGGTCTATGTATTCACACATGTATTATGTTTCCGGTTAATACAATTCTAGCATGAATAATAAACATTTATCATGATATAAGGAAATAAATAATAACTTTATTATTGCCTCTAGGGTATATTTCCTTCAGTCTCCCACTTGCACTAGAGTCAATAATCTAGATTACACAGTAATGATTCTAACACCCATGGAGCCTTGGTGCTGATCATGTTTTGCTCGTGGAAGAGGCTTAGTCAACGGGTCTGCAACATTTAGATCCGTATGTATCTTGCAAATCTCTATGTCTCCCACCTGGACTAAATCCCGGATGGAGTTGAAGCGTCTCTTGATGTGTTTGGTTCTTTTGTGAAATCTGGATTCCTTTGCCAAGGCAATTGCACCAGTATTGTCACAGAAGATTTTCATTGGACCCGATGCACTAGGTATGACACCTAGATCGGATATGAACTCCTTCATCCAGACTCCTTTGTTCGCTGCTTCTGAAGCAGCTATGTACTCCGCTTCACATGTAGATCCCGCTACGGCGCTTTGTTTAGAACTGCACCAACTGACAGTTCCACCGTTTAAAGTAAACATGTATCCGGTTTGCGATTTAGAATCGTCCGGATCAGTGTCAAAGCTTGCATCAACGTAACCTCTTACGGTGAGCTCTTTGTCACCTCCATATATGAGAAACATATCCTTAGTCCTTTTCAGGTATTTCAGGATGTTCTTGACCGCTGTCCAGTGATCCACTCCTGGATTACTTTGGTACCTCCCTGCTAAACTTATAGCAAGGCACACATCAGGTCTGGTACACAGCATTGCATACATGATAGAGCCTATGGCTGAAGCATAGGGAACATCTTTCATTTTCTCTCTATCTTCTGCAGTGGTCGGGCATTGAGTCTGACTCAACTTCACACCTTGTAGCACAGGCAAGAACCCTTTCTTTGCTTGATCCATTTTGAACTTCTTCAAAATCTTGTCAAGGTATGTGCTTTGTGAAAGTCAAATTAAGCGTCTTGATCTATCTCTATAGATCTTTATGCCTAATATGTAAGCAGCTTCCCCGAGGTCTTTCATCGAAAAACTTTTATTTAAGTATCCCTTTATGCTATCCAGAAATTCTATATCATTTCCAATTAGCAATATGTCATCCACATATAATATCAGAAATGCTACAGAGCTCCCACTCACTTTCTTGTAAATACAGGCTTCTCCAAAAGTCTGTATAAAGCCAAATGCTTTGATCACACTATCAAAGCGTTTATTCCAACTCCGAGATGCTTGCACCAGTCCATAAATGGATCGCTGGAGTTTGCACACTTTGTTAGCTCCCTTTGGATCGACAAAACCTTCTGGTTGCATCATATACAACTCTTCTTCCAGAAATCCATTCAGGAATGCAGTTTTGACATCCATTTGCCATATTTCATAATCATAAAATGCAGCAATTGCTAACATAATTCTGACGGACTTAAGCATCGCTACGGGTGAGAAGGTCTCATCGTAGTCAACCCCTTGAACTTGTCGAAAACCTTTTGCGACAAGTCGAGCTTTATAGACAGTAATATTACCGTCAGCGTCAGTCTTTTTCTTGAAGATCCATTTATTCTCAATTGCTTGCCGATCATCAGGCAAGTCAACCAAAGTCCATACTTTGTTCTCATACATGGATCCCATCTCAGATTTCATGGCCTCAAGCCACTTTGCGGAATCTGGGCTCACCATCGCTTCTTCATAGTTCGTAGGTTCATCATGATCTAGTAGCATGACTTCCAGAACTGGATTACCGTACCACTCTGGTGCAGATCTCACTCTGGTTGATCTACGTGGTTCAGTAGTATCTTGCCCTGAAGTTTCATGATCATCATCATTAGCTTCCTCACTAATTGGTATAGGTGTCGCAGAAACAGTTTTCCATGATGTACTATTTTCCAATAAGGGAGCAGGTATAGTTACCTCGTCAAGTTCTACTTTCCTCCCACTCACTTCTTTCGAGAGAAACTCCTTCTCTAGAAATGATACATTCTTAGCAACGAATGTCTTGCCTTCGGATCTGTGGTAGAAGGTATACCCAACAGTTTCCTTTGGGTATCCTATGAAGACACATTTCTCCGCTTTGGGTTCGAGCTTATCAGGTTGAAGCTTTTTCACATAAGCATCGCAGCCCCAAACTTTAAGAAACGACAACTTTGGTTTCTTGCCAAACCATAGTTCATAAGGCGTCGTCTCAACGGATTTTGATGGTGCCCTATTTAACGTGAATGCGGCCGTCTCTAAAGCATAACCCCAAAATGATAGCGGTAAATCAGTAAGAGACATCATAGATCGCACCATATCTAGTAAAGTACGATTACGACGTTCGGACACACCATTACGCTGTGGTGTTCCGGGTGGCATGAGTTGCGAAACTATTCCACAATTTTTCAAATGTATACCAAACTCGTAACTCAAATATTCTCCTCCACGATCAGATCGTAGAAACTTTATTTTCTTGTTACGATGATTTTCAACTTCACTCTGAAATTCCTTGAACTTTTCAAATGTTTCAGACTTATGTTTCATTAAGTAGATATACCCATATCTGCTTAAATCATCTATGAAGGTGAGAAAATAACGATATCCACCACGAGCCTCAATATTCATCGGACCACATACATCGGTATGTATGATTTCCAATAAATCTGTTGCTCTCTCCATAGTACCAGAGACCGGTGTTTTAGTCATCTTGCCTATGAGGCACGGTTCGCAAGTACCAAGTGATTCATAATCAAGTGGTTCCAAAAGCCCATCAGTATGGAGTTTCTTCATGCGCTTTACACCGATATGACCTAAACGGCAGTGCCACAAATAAGTTGCACTATCATTATCAACTCTGCATCTTTTGGCTTCTACATTATGAATATGTGTGTCACTACTATCGAGATTCAATAAGAATAGACCACTCTTCAAGGGTGCATGACCATAAAAGATATTACTCATATAAATAGAACAACCATTATTCTCTGATTTAATTGATTAACCATCTCGCATCAAACAAGATCCAGATATAATGTTCATGCTCAACGCTGGCACCAAATAACAATTATTTAGGTCTAATATTAATCCCGAAGGTAGATGTAGAGGTAGCGTGCCGACCGCGATCACATCGACTTTGGAACCGTTTCCCACGCGCATCGTCACCTCATCCTTTGCTAGCGTCCGCTTATTCCGTAGTCCCTGTTTCGAGTTGCAAATATTAGCAACAGAACCAGTATCAAATACCCAGGTGCTACTGCGAGCTCTAGTAAGGTACACATCAATAACATGTATATCACATATACCTTTGTTCACCTTGCCATCCTTCTTATCCGCCAAATACTTGGGGCAGTTCCGCTTCCAGTGACCAGTCTGCTAAGCACTCAGTTTCAGGCTTAGGTCCAGACTTGGGTTTCTTCTCCTGAGCAGCAACTTGCTTGCTGTTCTTCTTGAAGTTCCCCTTCTTCTTCCCTTTGCCCTTTTTCTTGAAACTAGTGGTTTTGTTAACCATCAACACTTGATGCTCCTTCTTGATTTCTACCTCCGCAGCTTTCAGCATTGCGAAGAGCTCGGGAATAGTCTTGTTCATCCCTTGCATATTATAGTTCATCACGAAGCTCTTGTAGCTTGGTGGCAGTGATTGGAGAATTCTGTCAATGACGCAATCATCTGGAAGATTAACTCCCATCTGAATCAAGTGATTATTATACCCAGACATTTTGAGTATATGCTCACTGACAGAACTGTTCTCCTCCATCTTGCAGCTATAGAACTTATTGGAGACTTCATATCTCTCAATTCGGGCATTTGCTTGAAATATTAACTTCAACTCCTGGAACATCTCATATGCTCCATGATGTTCAAAATGTCGTTGAAGTCCCGATTCTAAGCCGTAAAGCATGGCACACTGAACTATCGAGTAGTCATCAGCTTTGCTCTGCCAGACGTTCATAACATCTGGCGTTGCTCCAGCAGCAGGCCTGGCACCCAGCGGTGCTTCCAGGACGTAATTCTTCTGTGCAGCAATGAGGATAATCCTCAGGTTACGGACCCAGTCCGTGTAATTGCTACCATCATCTTTCAACTTTGCTTTCTCAAGGAACGCATTAAAATTCAACGGAACAACAGCACGAGCCATCTATCTACAATCAACATAAACAAGCAAGATACTATCAGGTACTAAGTTCATGATAAGTTTAAGTTCAGTTAATCAAATTACTTAGGAACTCCCACTTAGATAGACATCCCTCTATTCCTCTAAGTGATCACGTGATCCAAATCAACTAAACCATAACCGATCATCACGTGAGATGGAGTAGTTTTCAATGGTGAACATCGTCATGTTGATCATATCTACTATATGATTCACGCTCGACCTTTCGGTCTCTGTGTTCCGAGGCCATATCTGCATATGCTAGGCTCATCAAGTTTAACCTGAGTATTCTGCGTGTGCAAAACTGGCTTGCACCCTTGTAGATGGACGTAGAGCTTATCACACCCGATCATCACGTGGTGTCTGGGCACGACGAACTTTGGCAACGGTGCATACTCAGGGAGAACACTTCTTGATAATTTAGTGAGAGATCATCTTATAATGCTACCGTCAATCAAAGCAAGATAAGATGCATAAAAGGATAAACATCACATGCAATCAATATAAGTGATATGATATGGCCATCATCATCTTGTGCTTGTGATCTCCATCTCCGAAGCACCGTCATGATCACCATCGTCACCAGCGCGACACCTTGATCTTCATCGTAGCATCGTTGTCGTCTCGCCAATCTTATGCTTCCACGACTATCACTACCGCTTAGTAATAAAGTAAAGCATTACATCGCGATTTCATTGCATACAATAAAGCGACAACCATATGGCTCCTGCGAGTTGCCGATAACTCAGTTACAAAACATGATCATCTCATACAATAAAATCAGCATCATGCCTTGACCATATCACATCACAACATGCCCTGCAAAAACAAGTTAGTCGTCCTCTACTTTGTTGTTGCAAGTTTTACGTGGCTGCTACGGGCTTAAGTAAGAACTCATCTCACCTACGCATCAAAACCACAACGATAGTTCGTCAAATAGACTCCGTTTTAACCTTCTCAAGGACCGGGCGTAGTCACACTTGGTTCAACTAAAGTTGGAGAGACAGTCTTCCGCAAGCCATCTATGTGCAAAGCACGTCGAGGGAACCGGTCTCGCGTAAGAGTACGCGTAAGGTTGGTCCGGATCGTCTCACCCAACAATACCGCCGAACCAAAGTATGACATGCTGGTAGGCAGTATGACTTGTATCGCCCACAACTCACTTGCGTTCTACTCGTGCAAATAACATCAAACCATAAAACCTAGGCTCGGATGCCACTGTTGGGGAACGTAGTAATTTCGAAAATTTTCCTACGCACACGCAAGATCATGGTGATGCATAGCAACGAGGGGGAGAGTATTGTCTACGTACCAACGCAAACCGACCGCGGAAGCGATCTCACAATGTAGAGGAAGTAGTCGTACGTCTTCTTCCCGATCCGACCGATCCAAGCACCGTTACTCCGGCACCTCCGAGTTCTTAGCACACGTTCAGCTCGATGACGATCCTCGGGCTCCGATCCAGCAAAGCGTCGAGGAAGAGTTCCGTCAGCACAACGGCGTGGTGACGATCTTGATGTACTACCGACGCAGGGCTTCGCCTAAGCTCTACAACGATATGACCGAGGTGGAATTTGGTGGCAGGGGCACCGCACACGGCTAAGGAACGATCAACAATGATCAACTTGTGTCTCCATGGGGTGCCCCCTGCCCCCGTATATAAAGGAGCAGGGGGAGGGGTTCGGCCGGCCAGGGAGAGAGGCGCAGGGGGAGTCCCACTCCTACCGGGAGTAGGACTCCCCCCAATCCTATTCCTAATAGGACTCCTCAAAGAGAAGAGAGAAGAGAGGGGGGCCGGCCCCTTCTCCTAGTCCTAATAGGACTGGGGAAGGGGGGAGGCGCGCAGCCCTTGTGGGCAGCCCCTTTTCACTTTTCCACTAAGGCCCAATAGGCCCATTTGCCTCCCGGGGGGTTCCGGTAACCCTCCCGGTATTCCGGTAAAATCCTGATTTCACCCGGAACACTTCCGGTGTCCAAACATAGGCTTCCAATATATCAATCTTTACGTCTCGACCATTTCGAGACTCCTCGTCTTGTCCGTGATCACATCCGGGACTCCGAACAACCTTCGGTACATCAAAATGCATAAACTCATAATAACTGTCATCGTAACGTTAAGCGTGCGGACCCTACGGTTCGAGAACAATGTAGACATGACCGAGACACGTCTCTGGTCAATAACCAATAGCGGGACCTGGATGCCCATATTGGCTCCCACATATTCTACGAAGATCTTTATCGGTCAGACCGCATAACAACATACGTTGTTCCCTTTGTCATCGGTATGTTACTTGCCCGAGATTCGATCGTCGGTATCCAATACCTAGTTCAATCTCGTTACTGGCAAGTCTCTTTACTCGTTCCGTAATACATCATCTCATAACTAACATCTTAGTTATTTATGCTTGCAAGGCTTATGTGATGTGTATTACCGAGAGGGCCCAGAGATACCTCTCCGACAATCGGAGTGACAAACCCTAATCTCGAAATACGCCAACCCAACATCTACCATTGGAGACACCTGTAGTACTCCTTTATAATCACCCAGTTACGTTGTGACGTTTGGTAGTACCCAAAGTGTCCCTCCGGTAAACGGGAGTTGCATAATCTCATAGTTACAGGAACATGTATAAGTCATGAAGAAAGCAATAGCAACATACTAAACGATCGGGTGCTAAGCTAATGGAATGGGTCATGTCAATCAGATCATTCAACTAATGATGTGACCTCGTTAATCAAATAACAACTCTTTGTTCATGGTTAGGAAACATAACCATCTTTGATTAACGAGCTAGTCAAGTATAGGCATACTAGTGACACGCTGTTGGCCTATGTATTCACACATGTATTATGTTTCCGGTTAATACAATTCTAGCATGAATAATAAACATTTATCATGATATAAGGAAATAAATAATAACTTTATTATTGCCTCTAGGGCATATTTCCTTCACGATTTCCAACAAATCTGTTGCTCTCTCCATAGTACCGGAGAACGGTGTTTTGGTCATCTTGCCCATAAGGCACGGTTCGCAAGTACCAAGTGATTCATAATCAAGTGGTTCCAAAAGTCCATCAGTATGGAGTTTCTTCATGCGCTTTACACCGATGTGACCTAAACGACAGTGCCACAAATAAGTTGCACTATCATTATCAACTCTGCATCTTTTGGCTTCAACATTATGAATATGTGTGTCACTACTATCGAGATTCAATAAGAATAGACCACTCTTCAAGGGTGCATGACCATAAAAGATATTACTCATATAAATAGAACAACCATTATTCTCTGATTTAAATGAATAACCGTCTCGCATCAAACAAGATCCAGATATAATGTTCATGCTCAACGCTGGCACCAAATAACAATTATTTAGGTCTAATATTAATCCCGAAGGTAGATGTAGAGGTAGCGTGCCGACCGCGATCACATCGACTTTGGAACCGTTTCCCACGCGCATCATCACCTCGTCCTTTGCTAGCGTCCGCTTATTCCGTAGTCCCTGTTTCGAGTTGCAAATATTAGCAACAGAACCAGTATCAAATACCCAGGTGCTACTGCGAGCTCTAGTAAGGTACACATCAATAACATGTATATCACATATACCTTTGTTCACCTTGCCATCCTTCTTATCCGCCAAATACTTGGGGCAGTTCCGCTTCCAGTGACCAGTCTGCTTGCAGTAGAAGCACTCAGTTTCAGGCTTAGGTCCAGATTTGGGTTTCTTCTCCTGAGCAGCAACATGCTTGCTGTTCTTTTTGAAGTTCCCCTTCTTCTTCCCTTTGCCCTTTTTCTTGAAACTAGTGGTCTTGTTGACCATCAACACTTGATGCTCCTTCTTGATTTCTACCTCCGCAGCTTTCAGCATTGGGAAGAGCTCGGGAATTGCCTTATCCATCCCTTGCTTATTATAGATCATCACGAAGCTCTTGTAGCTAGGTGGAAGTGATTGGAGAATTCTGTCAATGACGCAATCATCTGGAAGATTAACTCCCAATTGAATCAAGTGATTATTATTCCCAGACATTTTGAGTATATGCTCACTGACAGAACTGTTCTCCTCCATCTTGCAGCTATAGAACTTATTGGAGACTTCATATCTCTCAATCCGGGCATTTGCTTGAAATATTAACTTCAACTCTTGGAACATCGCATATACTCCATGACGTTCAAAACGTCGTTGAAGACCCGATTCTAAGCCGTAAAGCATGGCACATTGAACTATCGAGTAGTCATCAGCTTTGCTCTACCAGACGTTCTTAACATCGTCAGTTGCATCAGCAGCATGCCTGGCACCCAGCGGTGCTTCCAGGATGTAACTTTTCTGTGCAGCAATGAGGATAATCCTCAAGTTACAGACCCAGTCCGTGTAATTGCTACCATCATCTTTCAACTTTGCTTTCTCAAGGAATGCATTAAAATTCAACGGAACAACAACACGGGCCATCTATCTACAATCAAACATAAACCAGCAAGATACTATCAGGTACTAAGTTCATGATAAATTTAAGTTCAATTAATCATATTACTTAAGAACTCCCACTTAGATAGACATCTCTCTAATCCTCTAAGTGATCACGTGATCCAAATAAACTAAACCATGTCTGATCATCACGTGAGATGGAGTAGTTTCATTGGTGAACATCATTATGTTGATCATATCTACTATATGATTCACGCTCGACCTTTCGGTCTCCGTGTTCCTAGGCCATATCTGTATATGCTTGGCTCATCAAGTATAACCTGAGTATTCCGCGTGTGCAACTGTTTTGCACCCGTTGTATTTGAACGTAGAGCCTATCACACCCGATCATCACGTGGTGTCTCGGCACGAAGAACTTTCGCAACGGTGCATACTCAGGGAGAACACTTCTTGATAATTAGTGAGAGATCATCTTAAAATGCTACCATCAATCAAAGCAAGATAAGATGCATAAAAGATAAACATCACATGCAATCAATATAAGTGATATGATATGGCCATCATCATCTTGTGCTTGCGATCTCCATCTTTCAAGCACCGTCATGATCACCATCGTCATCGGCGCGACACCTTGATCTCCATCGTAGCATCGGTGTCGTCTCGCCAATCTTATGCTTCTACGACTATCGCTACCGCTTAGTGATAAAGTAAAGCATTACAGGGCGATTGCATTGCACACAATAAAGCGACAACCATATGGCTCCTGCCAGTTGCCGATAACTCGGTTACAAAACATGATCATCTCATACAATAAAATTTAGCATCATGTCTTGACCATATCACATCACAACATGCCCTGCAAAAACAAGTTAGACGTCTTCTACTCTGTTTGTTGCAAGTTTTACGTGGCTGCTACGGGCTTAAGCAAGAACCAATCTTACCTACGCATCAAAAACCACAACGATAGTTTGTCAAGTTAGTGTTGTTTTAACCTTCGCAAGGACCGGGCGTAGCCACACTCGGTTCAACTAAAGTTGGAGAAACTGACACCCGCCATCCACCTGTGTGCAAAGCACGTCGGTAGAACCAGTCTCACGTAAGCGTACGCGTAATGTCGGTCCGGGCCGCTTCATCCAACAATACCGCCGAACCAAAGTATGACATGCTGGTAAGAAGTATGACTTATATCTCCCACAACTCACTTGTGTTCTACTCGTGCAAACAACATCAACACATAAAACCTGGCTCTTATACCACTGTTGAGGAACGTAGTAATTTCAAAAAAATTCCTACGCACACGCAAGATCATGGTGATGCATAGCAACGAGAGGGGAGAGTGTTGTCTACGTACCCTCATAGACCGACAGCGGAAGCGTTATGACAACGCGGTTGATGTAGTCGTACGTCTTCACGGCCCGACCGATCAAGCACCGAAACTACGGCACCTCCGAGTTCTAGCACACGTTCAGCTCGATGACGATCCCCGGAGTCCGATCCAGCAAAGTGTCGGGGAAGAGTTCCATCAGTATGACGGCGTGGTGACGATCTTGATGTTCTACCGTCGCAGGGATTCGCCTAAGCACCGCTACAATATTATCGAGGAGTATGGTGGAGGGGGCACCGCAGACGGCTAAGAGAACGATCACGAAGATCAACTTGTGTGTCTAGAGGTGCCCCCTGCCCCCGTATATAAAGGAGCAAGGGGGAGGCCGGCTGGCCCTTGGGGGCGCGCCAAGGAGGAGGAGTCCTCCTCCTAGTAGGAGTAGGACTCCCCTCTTTCCTACTCCTACTAGGAGGGGGAAAGGAAGGGGGAGAAGGAGAAGGAAAGGGGGGCGCCGCACCCCCTCTCCTAGTCCAATTCGGACCAGAGGGGGAGGGGGCGCGCGGCCCACCCTGGCCGCCCCTCTCTCTCTCCACTAGGGCCCATAAGGCCCATTACTCCTCCCGGGGGGTTCCGGTAACCCTCCGGCACTCCGGTTTTCTCCGAAATCACCCGGAACACTTCCGGTGCCCGAATATAGCCATCCAATATATCAATCTTTATGTCTCGACCATTTCGAGACTCCTCATCATGTCCGTGATCACATCTGGGACTCCGAACAAACTTCGGTACATCAAAATAAATAAACTCATAATGAAACTGTCATCATAACGTTAAGCGTGCGGACCCTACGGGTTCGAGAACAATGTAGACATGACCGAGACATGTCTCCGGTCAATAACCAATAGCGGAACCTGGATTCTCATATTGGCTCCCACATATTCTACGAAGATCTTTATCGGTCAGACCGCATAACAACATACTTTGTTCCCTTTGTCATCGGTATGTTACTTGCCCGAGATTCGATCGTCGGTATCTCAATACCTAGTTCAATCTCGTTACCGGCAAGTCTCTTTACTCGTTTCGTAATACATCATCTCGCAACTAACTCATTAGTTGCAATGCTTGCAAGGCTTATGTGATGTGCAATACCGAGAGGGCCTAGAGATACCTCTCCGACAATCGGAGTGACAAATCCTAATCTCGAAATACGCCAACCCAACATGTACCTTTGGAGACACCTGTAGAGCTCCTTTATAATCACCCAGTTACGTTGTGCGTTTGGTAGCACACAAAGTGTTCCTCCGGCAAATGGGAGTTGCATAATCTCATAGTCATAGGAACATGTATAAGTCATGAAGAAAGCAATAGCAACATAATAAACGATCGGGTGCTAAGCTAATGGAATGGGTCATGTCAATCACACCATTCTCCTAATGATGTGATCCCGTTTAATCAAATGACAACACATGTCTATGGTTAGGAAACGTAACCATCTTCGATTAATGAGCTAGTCAAGTAGAGGCACACTAGTGACGTTTAGTTTGACTATGTACTCACACAAGTATTATGTTTCCGGATAATACAATTCTAGCATGAATAATAAACATTTATCATGATATAAGGAAATAAATAATAACTTTATTATTGCCTCTAGGGCATATTTCCTTCAATGGGGCGGCCTGGCTTTTAGTCAGTATTCTGGATATTGAGTTCGTGCCTGATGTGGTCAACTAGACTTATAGGGGAGAGGTGTTCCCGCTCGATATTGAGTTTGAGGACACTGATCTGTTTGCTGATGCGATTAATGGGAATGATGTTGATATGCACGAGGGTGACGGCGGTGCGGGAGCCAATGGGGCACCGACTGATGAGTCGACATGAGAGGGGTCTAACGGCTCTCGCACAGATGCTCAGTTGCCCGGAGAGGGGACCGGGGTTGAGCCGGCAGCATCGCAATCGGTGCCTATGACTTCGTTGCGGTTTGGGTCCTTTGAGCCAGCATTAGCGCCTGGCAAACTTTGGAGTGACCGGGTAGACTCTGATGATATGTTTGAGCGCACGCTTCCTCTGTTGGAGTTTGAGGGGGCTGGCGGATCTGTGCCTGGATGCTTGGTGAGGGCCTCATCGGTGAGGACTGTGGACGGAGTTAGGGCGGGGAGCCGGAGGTTGCTTCTCTTTCCCTTGCTCCTCCTGTGGCCGAGGCTCCGGTGCAGATGACTGCGTCTGAGTTGGTGCTGGGGGGAGGGGTTTGGGGCAGGAGGCCTTGACTTCTCCTCTCCATATCCCGACGCCGGTGACATCGGTCACATTGGGGTCTGCCAGCGCTGGGGGAGGGAGCCCGAGGCAGGCGGCCTCGGCTCCTACTACTCCGGTTGTGGCAGCGACACCCGCGCCAGCAGCAGCGCTGGGGGGCTGGGGCGGGTGGCCCTGGCTCCTCCTTCATCTTCGGCGGTTAGGAGGACCGCGTCTCCTACGCCGACGGCCCTCCACTCTGTGCCGGCGGGTGGGGCAGGAGGAGGGCGCGGGCAGGCGGCCCCCGCCATCCCCTCTCCGGTCGTACCCGTGGCTGTGGACCCCGGCATGGGGCATTTGTCTGAGGGGCTTGGGAGCCGGCAGCCGCCTCCTCCGGTAACCTCGATTGACCCTTTGAGGGACTCAGCGCGAGGCTTTACTAGGGAGTAGGTCATTGCTTTTGGCGGGATCCCGGACCCCGTCTCAACGGGGAGACAGATGAGTGCTCGTATCCACGAGCTCCCGGAGGTTGATGATATGCAGCAGCGGTGCGCTATGAGGGCGGCCAAGCTTCAGGATGCTGCGATCTCTTCTGGTATGTCCGTCAAGATATCTAATTCTTTATTGCATTATTCTAATGAGGAGATTATAAATAATGCAAACCAATTAGGAGTTTCACTAGGTGCTACTGATAGTGAGATTTCCAATTCGGTGACTGATCTGTTAGATTTGGAGGCGGAGCGTGCCTTAGAGACTATTCGTAATCTTGCAGTGGTTAAACCAATGAATGATGATGAGATTGATGCGTTAGGGGTTAGAGTGCTCAATAATCTGTGTGCGGATTTAGCACCCCCCAATCATGAGTCTGAGGACGATGATGTGCCCCTAGAGAATGCCGATGGTAGTATCTTCGAACCCGGTTATGAGGACCGGGCGTCAGAGCCTAGTAAACCAAAGCACAAGTGGAAACGAAAGATCTATCCTGATTCTGCAGTTCGTAGGAGTGCTAGGATTCGGACTACTAAAAAATTCCATGATGAAATATGAAAGGAATCTTTTGGAATAGCAGAGGTCTAAAGGACTTGGCTAAAAGAAGGTTTCCTGCTGAGGCATCTTTAGAGCAGCGTTTAGATTTCATTGCTCTATCGGAGACTAGTAGAGAAAACTTTGCGCCCCAGTTTCTGTCCTCTCTTGCGGGTGGTATTGATTTCGATTGGCATTGCCTCCCTCCACGAGGAAGATCGGGTGGTATCTTGCTAGGTCTGAGATGCGATTCGCTTGAAGTCCGAAGTGTAGTGATGGGCGACTTCGCGGTTAAGTTTCGAGTCAGGTCTAAAGTAGATGGTTTCAACTAGGCTTTGGTGGCGGTTTATGGTGCCGCACAGCCCGAGCTTAAATCGGAGTTTCTGGCGGACCTTGTTCGAATCTGTGGGTCAGAACAGCTTCCAATTTTAGTTGGGGGTGATTTCAATATCATTAGGAGGAGAAAGGAGAAGAATAATGATAACTTTGACGGCAGGTGGTCATTTATGTTCAATACCATTATTGAAAGCTTGGATCTGAGGGAGATAGAGCTTTCTGGTAGAAAGTTTACCTGGGCTAATGCTCTGCCAAACCCAACTTATGAAAAACTTGATCGAGTTCTCGTGAGCGTGGAGTGGGAACAAAAGTTCTCTCTGGTTATGGTGCAAGCTCTCTCACGGGGAATATCCGATCACACACCCTTGTTCGTGGACTTAGGGGAGCCAAACCAGGTGGGTAACAAGAACACCTTCTCTTTTGAGATGTCATGGTTCGAACGCGAGGGGTTCTTGGACCTAATTGCCAGGGAATGGGCTAGGGGTGAAGGAGGTACAACTGCGGTCGAGCGTTGGCAGAATAAGATTAGGCATTTGAGAAGTTTCTTACGGGGTTGGGCCAAACACCTCAGTGTTGTGTATAAGATTGAAAAGGATAGACTCCTTTCTCTTATACAGGCCCTAGACATAAAGGCCGAATCCACGATTTTGCTGCCAGGTGAGCTTCAGGTTAAAACTGAGGCGGAGAAGAGGTTGAAAGAACTGCTCCGCGAAGAAGAATTGAAGTGGGCTTTGCGAGCTAAAGTCCGCAAAGTGGTCCAAGGGGATGCGAATACTCAATTATTTCATTTGATTGCTAATGGTAAGCACAGAAAGAAGCGAATCTTCCAACTTGAACAAGATGAGGGCACCATTTTAGGACATGATAACCTAAAAACATATATTACCGAGTATTATAGGCAGTTATTTGGACCTCCGAAGGATAATTATGTGTCCCTCGACGAGTCCAGGACTGAGGATGTGCCTCAACTATCGGCTACCGACAATGATATTCTGGTTGCCCCGTTCTCAGAGAAGGAGGTGTTTGATGCTATTGCACAGATGAAAAACAATAAGGCTCCCGGACCGGATGGATTCCCGGTCGAGTTCTATAAAAAGTGCTAGCACATTATTAAGGGGGATTTGCTACCTATGTTCCACGATCTGTTCTTTGGACAGCTTCACTTATTTCACTTGAATTTTGGAACTATCATACTGCTTCCTAAGAAAACGGATGCTGTGAGAATTGAGCAGTTCAGGCCGATCTACCTCCTCAATGTTAGTTTCAAAATCTTCACCAAGGTCGGGACTAATAGGCTCACACAGATTGCGCATTCTGTGGTGCAACAGTCCCAAACTGCTTTCATGCCGGACAGAAATATCCTTGAAGGGGTGGTCGTCCTGCATGAAACGCTCCATGAAATCCATTTCAAAAAATTAGATGGAGTAATTTTTAAGGTGGATTTCAAGAAAGCGTATGATAAGGTCAAATGGCCATTCCTCCAACAGTCATTGCGTATGAAAGGTTTTGATGAAGCCTGGCGCCGACAGGTTGAATCATTTACGCAAAAAGGTAGTGTGGGAATTAAAGTAAATGATGATATAGGTCATTACTTCCAGACACATAAAGGCCTAAGACAAGGAGATCCGATGTCCCCTATCCTGTTTAACATTGTGGTGGATATGTTAGCAATTTTGATAGGAAGGGCTAAGGAAAATGGTCAAGTAGGTGGATTGGTACCTCATCTTGTTGATGGAGGTGTATCCATCCTTCAATACGCCGATGATACAATTATCTTTATGCAGCATGACTTGGCCAAGGCGAGAAATATGAAGCTTGTGTTATGCCTATTTGAACAATTGACCGGGTTAAAGATTAACTTTCATAAGAGCGAGCTGTTCTGTTTTGGTAAAGCCAAAGAAGAACAGGAGGCTAATAGGCAATTGTTTGGGTGCGAGTTGGGAGAGTTACCCTTCTCTTACCTAGGTATTCCAATCCACCATCGTAGGCTGACAAATAGAGAATGGAAGTGCATCGAGGACCGTTTTGAGAGTTGTTGGAAGGGTAAGCTCATCTCATACGGAGGCCGATTAATCCTGATAAATTCGGTGCTCACGAGTATGCCTATGTTTCTCCTATCGTTCTTTGAGGTACCAGTTGGTGTTAGGAAAAGACTGGGCTTTTATCGATCGCGTTTCTTTTGGCAGGGTGATGAGCTTAAAAGAAAATATCGGCTTGCTAAATGGGATATCATCTGTAGACCGAAAGACTAAGGGGGTCTTGGTATTGAGAATCTAGAAGTTAAGAATAGATGCCTTCCTAGCAAGTGGCTGTGGAAGCTCTCATCGGAGAATGATGCTATGTGGGCTCAAATCCTTCGCAGCAAGTACCTCCAGACAAAAACTTTGTTCCAGGTCACAGTCAGGCCGACTGATTCACCTTTCTAGAAAGGACTGATGAAAGTCAAACAATCTTTGTTTAATAGGATGAAGTTTGTTATTGGAAACAGTGCTAGTACACGTTTATGGGAGGATACTTGGCTCGGCGAGACACCCTTGGCCATTCAATATCCGTCTTTGTACCGTATTGTTCGACGACGTGAGGTGTTCGTCGCATCGGTATTTCAATCTATCCCCCTTAATATTCAGTTTCGACGGTCGCTATCGGGCAATCGTTGGGAAGAATGGCTCCATCTAGTTAGGAGACTGCTGGAGGTTCAACTTTCTCAACAACCCGATGAATTACGCTGGAAACTGACTAAGTCTGGACTATTCATAGTTAAATCAATGTATATTGATGTTATTAATTCGAACTCCATTCCTACCTCCAAGCATGTTTGGGATGTCAAAGTTCCTTTGAAAATAGACTTGTTTATGTGGTTTGTTCATAAACAAGTTATTTTAACCAAGGACAACTTGATAAAGCGTAATTGGACAGGACCTACTAGGTGTAGTTTCTGTGATCAGGATGAGACAATCAGACACCTCTTTTTTGATTGCCCGTTGGCCAAAGTCCTTTGGCGGACGGTCCACATTGCTTTTAATATCAATCCACCAAATTCTGTCAACGCATTATTTGGGACATGGCTTAATGGGATTGAGCCTGACTTAGCGAGACACATTCGGGTTGGAGTTTGCGCTTTGCTGTGGACTATCTGGACTTGCAGAAATGATTTGGTTTTTAATAGAATATCATGTATCCATTTTTTGCAGGTTATATTCCGAACCACGGCACTGATCCGTTCGTGGTCGCTACTCACTCCGATGGAGGCCAGGGAGCTTTTGGTTACTGGATCTTTCCGCTGGGAGATGGTAGCTCGGGATATCTTCAACCGGTTTGGATGACGGTCATGTAATAGGATAGGCAATTACTTTACCTATTTATTTTTAGCCAGCCGGTTGTGGCGTCTTTTCGTGGCTAGTTGGTGTTTCTAGCCTTGTTTGGCTCTGTGTGAGCCTTCTTTGCTTTTTTATTACTTTTGGAGACCTTGGAACCATGTTGGCACTGCTTTATTTGGTTAATAAGATGGCCGTATGCATCACTCTGATGCAGAGGCCGGGGAGTCCCCCCTTTTCAAAAAAAATATCAGGATCCTTCCAACACATTGTGCTTGCCAAAGGATAAAATGTAAAAAGTAAAGGTGAAGATCACCGTGACTTTTACATGAAGTATAAGACAAGAATAAAAGATAGGCCCTTTGCAGAGGGAAGCAGAGGTTGTCATGTGCTTTTATGGTTGGATGCACAAAATCTTAATGCGAAAGAACGTCATTTTATATTGCCACTTGTGATATGGACCTTTATTATGCAGTCCGTCGCTTTTATTTCTTCCACATCACAAGATCATATAAAGCTTATTTTCTCCACACTAATAAATCATACATATTTAGAGCGCAAATTTTTATTGCTTGCAACGATGACAACTTACTTGAAGAATCTTACTCAATCCATAGGTAGATATGGTGGACTCTCATGGAAAAACTGGGTTTAAGGATATTTCGAAGCACAAGTAGTATCTCTACTTGGTGCAAAGAAATTGGCTAGCAAGAGAGGGAAAGGAAAGCTCGATATGTTGGATGATCCATGATAATATAATTTATCTCAGATGTAAGAAAACATAACGCATTACGTTGTCTTCCTTGTCCAACATCAACTCTTTAGCATGTCATATTTTAATGAGTGCTCACAATCATAAAAGATGTCCAAGATAGTATATTTATATGTGAAAACCTCTCTTTCTTTACTACTTCCTATTAATTGCAATGATGACCAAAACTATGTATGTTAACTCTCAACAATTTTTATTCATCATACTCTTTATATGTGAAGTCATTACTCTCCATAAGATCCATATGATCTCTTTATTTCTTTTTATTTCTTCTCTTTTATTCTATTCCCTCAAGATCATAGCAAAATAATCAAGCCCTTGACTCAACACTAATATTTATTATATATAGCTCACGGACTCGATTACATAGAAGGATCATAAAGCAAAACTCACAACTAGATCATACTAAAACTTTATTCTGCTAGATCAAGATATTACCAAAAGGATCGAACTAAGAAAAATGGCAAAGATAAAAGTGATGGTGATATGATACCGGGGCACTCCCCCAAGCTTGGCAGTTGCTAAGGGGAGTGCCCATACCCAATGCTCAGTTCTTCTTTGTTGGTGAAGAAGGTGTTGGTGATAATGGGTAGTCGCACATCGAGTGTAGGAGGTCCTCCAATTTGCGGATAATGCCCTTGAGTGCGATGATATGCTCCTTCAACAAAATATTTTCACTTGTGAGATACTTGTTCTGAATACGAGCTAACACAATCATATTGAAAGCTTCAATCTCCTTTGGGGTAAAGAGATTGGGATGATGTTGAAGGATTTCTTCATCTACTACTGCCGGAACTTGATCTCCCATGGCCTTCTTGATCCCATCATCCTTGTTGATCTCTCCGGGCTCTTCTCTCTTCAGCTCTATCTTCATTACCCAAGCATTTTTGCCCTCATTGTTGGAGGAGGAGGGAGACGACATGATACCTGGCCATGACAGCCCTGGCAGAAAACAGCTCGAAACAAAAACATGAGATATTTATGTGATACAGTGGTCAAAACCTTCGGGGGATTATATAATGATTTTTTATCGACCAAAAGGAGTAGCGTGCAATAAAATGGAGTTCGGAGGGCACACGAGGTGCCCACGAGGCAGGGGGCATGCCCTCCACCCTCGTGGATGCCTCGTGTCCTTCCCGGACTACTTATTTTCCTATTTTCTTAAATATTCCAAAACGGGGAAAAATTGCCATTAGAACTGTTTTGGAGTCGGTTTACTTACTGTACCATGTACCTATTCCTTTTTGGAGTCTGAAACATTCTGGAAAGTGTCCCTTATGTATTCCTCCAGGGTTATGGTTTCAATAACATTAGTTTCAACATTTATGGGATTACCTGAGATATAATGTTTGATTCTTTGATCGTTCACCACCCTCGGATTTGTGCCTCCGAAGTTGTTGATTTTTATGGCACCGGAACGATAGACCTCCTCGATGATGTAAGGACCTTCCCATTTAGAGAGGAGTTTGCCTGCAAAAAATCTTAAACGGTGGTTATATAGCAATACATAATCACCTACATTAAACTCACGCTTTTGTATCCTTTTATCATGCCATCTTTCAACTTTTTCTTTAAATAGTTTGGCATTCTCATAAGACTGGGCTCTCCATTCATCAACTGAGCTAATGTCAAAAGGGCCTCTTCTCACTGGCAAGTTTGAAATCATAATTGAGCTCTTTAATGGCCCAATATTCCTTATGTTCTAGTTCAAGAGGTAAGTGACATTTAATTTCTTATCAACTCTTTGTCCTAGAACAGCCCCTATAGCATAATCACTAGCATCGCACATAATTTCAAAGGGTAAATTCCAATCAGGAGGCTGAACAATAGGTGCAAAAATCAAAGCTTTCTTAAGTATTTCAAATGCTTCTACACAATCATCATCGAAGACAAAAGGAACATCTTTTTGTAAAATATTAGTTAGAGGCCGAGAAATTTTAGAAAAGTCCTTAATGAACCTCCTATAAAACCGGCATGACCAAGGAAACTTCTTATACCTTTAATGTCCTTAGGACACGACATCTTTTCAATAGCATCAACCTTAGCTTTATCAACTTCAATACCTCTTTCAGAAATTTTATGCCCCAAGACAATACCTTCATTAACCATGAAGTGACACTTCTCCCAATTTAGGACAAGATTAGTTTCTTCACATCTCTGCAAAACTCGATCAAGGTTGCTTAAGCAATCATCAAAAGAAGTTCCGTAAACGGAGAAATCATCCATGAAAACCTCAACAATCTTTTCACAAAAGTCAGAGAATATAGCAGTCATACATCTTTGAAAGGTAGCAGGTGCATTACATAAACCAAAAGGCATACGTCTATAAGCAAAGGTACCGAAAGGGCAAGTACAAGTTGTCTTTTCATGATCCTCTTTTGACACAGGTATTTGAGAGAAACCAGAATAGCCATCTAGAAAGCAAAAATGTGTACGCTTGGGTAATCTTTCTAGCATTTGATCAATAAAAGGTAAAGGGTAATGATCCTTTTTAGTGAAGGAAATATGACCTAGAGGCAATAATAAAGTTGTTATTTATATTTCCTTGTATCATGATAAATGTTTATTATTCATGCTAGAATTGTATTAACCGGAAACTTAGTACATGTGTGAATATATAGACAAACAAAGTGTCAATAGTTTGCCTCTACTTGACTATCCCATTGAATTAATGATGGTTATGTTTCCTAACCATAGGCATGAGTTGTCAATTGATTGACAGGATCACATCATTGGAGAATGATGTGATTGACTTGACCGATCCGTTAGCTTAGCACGATGATCGTTTAGTTTGTTGCTTTTGCTTTCTCCATAACTATACATGGGCCTATGACTATGCGATCATGCAACTCCTGAATACCGGAGGAACACTTTGTGTGCTACCAAACGTCACAACATAATTGGGTGATTATAAAGGTGCTCTACAGGTGTCTCTGATGGTGTTTGTTGAGTTGGCATGGATTGATATTATGATTTGTCACTCCGATTGTCGGAGAGGTATCTCTGGGCCCTCTCGGTAATGCACATCACTATAAGCCTTGCAAGCAATGTGACTAATGAGTTAGTTACGGGATGTTGCATTACGGAACGAGTAAAGAGACTTGCCGGTAACGAGATTAAATTAGGTATTGAGATACCGACGATCGAATCTCGGGCAAGTAACATACCGATGACAAAGGGAACAACGTATACCGTTATGCGGTTTGACCGATAAAGATCTTCGTAGAATATGTAGGAACCAATATGAGCATCCAGGTTTCACTATTGGTTATTGACCGGAGATGAGTCTTGGACATGTCTACATAGTTCTCGAACCCGTAGGTTCCGCACGCTTAACGTTCGGTGATGATCGGTATTACGAGTTTATGTGTTTTGATGTACCGAAGGTAGTTTGGAGTCCAGGATTTGATCACGGACATGATGAGGAGTCTCGAAATGGCCGAGACATAAAGATCGATATATTGGAAGCCTATATTTGGACATCGAAATGGTTCCGAGTGGTTCGGGCATTTTTCCGGAGTACCGGGAGGTTACCGGAACCCCCCGGGGAGTACATGGGCCTTATTGGGCCTTAGTGGAATAGAGGAGAGGGAAGGGAAAAGAGGGAGGCGCGCCCCCCAAGCCCAATCCGAATTGGGAAGGGGGCGGCCCCCCTTTCCTTCCTCCCTCTCTCCTCCTTCCTCCCCTACTCCTACTTGGAAGGGCTCCTACTTCTACTAGGAAAGGGGGGAATCCTACTCCCGGAGGGAGTAGGACTCCCCCAGGGTGCGCCATAGAGAGGGCAGTCCCTCCCCCTCCTCCACTCCTTTATATACGGGGGAGGGGGGCACCCCATGGACACACAAGTTGAACAGTTGATCTTTTAGCCGTGTGTGGTGCCCCCTCCACCATAATCTACCTCGGTTATATCGTAGCGGTGCTTAGGCGAAGCCCTGTTCCGGTAGCAACATCATCACCGTCATCACGTCGTCGTGCTGACGAAACTCTCCCACGAAGCTCTACTAGATCGTGAGTTCGCGGGACGTCACCGAGCTAAACGTGTGCAGATCACGGAGGTGTCGTGCGTTTGGTACTAGGATCGGTCGATCGTGAAGACGTACGACTACATCAACCGCGTTGTCATAACGCTTCCGCTTACGGTCTATGAGGGTACGTGGACAACACTCTTCCTCTCTTGTTGCTATGCATCACCATGATCTTGCGTGTGCATAGGATTTTTTTTAAATTACTACGTTCCTCAACAGTGGTATCAGAGCCAGGTTTATGCGTAGATGTTATATGCACGATTAGAACACAAAGGAGTTGTGGGCGTGGGTATATACATATTGCTTGCCGTCACTAGTTGATTCTTGATTCAGCGGCATTGTTGGATGAAGCGGCCCAGACTGACATTACGCGTACGCTTACGCGAGACTGGTTCTACCGACATGCTCTGCACACAGGTAGCCAGGGGATGTCTATTTCTCCAGCTCTAGTTGAATCAGATTCAATGAACAGGGTTCTTTCTGAAGATCAAAAAGCAATCACTATACCGCATTGTGGTTTTTTATGCGTAGGTAAGAACGGTTCTTGCTTAGCCCGTAGTAGCCACGTAAAACTTGCAACAACAAAGTAGAGGACGTCTAACTTGTTTTTGCAGGGCATGTTGTGATGTGATATGGTCAAGACATGATGCTAAATTTTATTGTATGCGATGATCATGTTTTGTAACCGAGTTATCGGCAACTGGCAGGAGCCATATGGTTGTCGCTTTATTGTATGCAATGCAATCGCCCTGTAATGCTTTACTTTATCACTAAGCGGTAGCGATAGTCGTAGAAGCATAAGATTGGCGAAACGACAACGATGCTATGATGGAGATCAAGGTGTCGCGCCGGTGACGATGGTGATCATGGAGGTGCTTCAGAGATGGAAATCACAAGCACAAGATGATGATGGCCATATCATATCACTTATATTGATTGCATGTGATGTTTATGCTTTATGCATCTTATTTTTGCTTAGATCGGCGGTAGCATTATAAGATGATCTCCCACTAAATTTCAAGGTATAAGTGTTCTCCCTGAGTATGCACCGTTGCGAAAGTTCATCGTGCCGAGACACCACGTGATGATGGGGTGTGATAAGCTCTACGTTCACATACAACGGGTGCAAGCCAGTTTTGCACACGCATAATACTTGGGTTAAACTTGACAAGCCTAGCATATGCAGATATGGCCTCGGAACACTGAGACCGAAAGGTTGAGCGTGAATCATATAGTAGATATGATCAACATAGTGATGTTCACCATTGAAAAACTACTCCATCTCACGTGATGATCGGACATGGTTTAGTTGATATGGATCACGTGATGACTTAGATGATTAGAGGGATGTCTATCTAAGTGGGAGTTCTTAAGTAATTTGATTAATTGAACTTTAATTTATCATGAACTTAGTACCTGATAGTATTTTGCATGTCTATGTTGTTGTAGATAGATGGCCCGTGTTGTTGTTCCGTTGAATTTTAATGCATTCCTAGAGAAAACTAAGTTGAAAGATGATGGTAGCAACTACACGGACTGGGTCCATAACTTGAGGATTATCCTCATTGCTGCACAGAAGAATTACGTCCTGGAAGCACCGCTATGTGACAAACCCGCTGCAGGAGCAACGCCAGATGTTATGAACACCTGGCAGAGCAAAGCTGATGACTACTCGATAGTTCAGTGTGCCATGCTTTACGGCTTAGAACCGGGACTTCAACGACGTTTTGAACGTCATGGAGCATATGAGATGTTCCAGGAGTTGAAGTTAATATTTCAAGCAAATGCCCGGATTGAGAGATATGAAGTCTCCAATAAGTTCTACAGCTGCAAGATGGAGGAGAATAGTTCTGTCAGTGAACATATACTCAGAATGTCTGGGTACCACAACCACTTGACTCAACTGGGAGTTAATCTTCCTGGTGATAGTGTCATTGATAGAGTTCTTCAATCACTGCCACCAAGCTACAAGAGCTTCATGATGAACTATAATATGCAAGGGATGGATAAGATGATTCCCGAGATCTTCGCAATGCTAAAGGCTGCGGAGGTAGAAATCAAGAAGGAGCATCAAGTGTTGATGGTCAACAAGACCACCAGTTTTAAGAAAAAGGGTAAAGGGAAGAAGGGGAACTTCTAGAAGAACAGCAAGCTAGTTGCTTCTCAAGTGAAGAAACCCAAGTCTGGACCTAAGCCTAAGACTGAGTGCTTCTACTGCAAAGGAACTGGTCACTGGAAGCGAAACTTCCCCAACTATTTGGCGGAGAAGAAGGATGGCAAAGTGAAAGGTATATTTGATATATATATGTTATTGATGTGTACCTTACTAATGCTCGCAGTAGTGCCTGGGTATTTCATACTGGTTCAGTTGCTAACATTTTGCAACTCGAAACAGGGGCTACGGATTAAGCGAAGATTGGCTAAGGATGAGGTGACGATGCGCGTGAGAAATGGTTCCAAAGTCGATGTGATCGCTGTAGGCACACTACCTCTACATCTACCTTCGGGATTAGTATTAGACCTAAATAATTGTAATTTGGTGCCAGCGTTGAGCATGAACATTATATCTGGATCTTGTTTGATGCGCGACGGTTATTCATTTAAATCAGAGAATAATGGTTGTTCTATTTATATGAGTAATATCTTTTATGGTCATCCACCCTTGATGAGTGCTCTATTTTTACTAAATATTGATAGTAGTGTTACACATGTTCATAGTATTGAAGCCAAAAGATGCAGAGTTGATAATGACAGTGCAACTTATTTATGGCACTGTCGTTTAGGTCATATTGGTGTAAAGCGCATGAAGAAACTCCATTCTGATGGACTTTTGGAATCACTTGCTATTGAATCACTTGGTACTTGCGAACCATGCCTCATGGGCAAGATGGCTAAAACTCAATTCTCTAGAACATTGGAGCAAGCAACAGAGTTATTGGAAATCATACATACTGATGTATGTGGTCCAATGAACATTGAAGCTCGTGGCGGATATCGTTATTTTCTCACCTTCACAGATGATTTAAGCAGATATGGGTATATCTACTTAATGAAACATAAGCCTGAAACATTTGAAAAGTTCAAAGAATTTCAGAGTGAAGTGGAAAATCATTGTAACAAGAAAATCAAGTTTCTACGATCCGATCGTGGAGGTGAATATTTGAGTTATGAGTTTGGACTTCATTTGAAACAATGCGGAATAGTTTCGCAAGTCACGCCACCTGGAACACCACGGCATAATGGTGTGTCCGAACGTCGTAATCGTACTTTACTGGATATGGTGCGATCTATGATGTCTCTCACAGATTTACCGCTATCGTTTTGGGGTTACGCTTTAGAGACAGCTGCATTCACGTCAAATAGGGCACCATCTAAATCCATTGAGACGACACCTTATGAACTGTGGTTTGGCAAGAAAGCCAAGTTGTTGTTTCTTGAAGTTTGGGGCTGTGATGCTTATGTGAAAAAGCTTCAACCTGATAAGCTCGAACCCAAATCAGAGAAATGTGTCTTCATATGATACCCAAAGGAGACTATTGGGTACACCTTCTATCACAGATCCGAAGGCAAGGTATTCGTTGCTAAGAATGGATCCTTTCTAGAGAAGGAGTTTCTCTCGAAAGAAGTGAGTGGGAGGAAAGTAGAACTTGACGAGGTAATTGTACCTTCTCCCTTATTGAAAGTAGTACATCACTGAAATCAGTTCCAGTGATTCCTACACCAATAAGTGAGGAAGCTAATGATGATGATCATGAAATTTCTGATCAAGTTACTACCGAACCTAGTAGGTGAACCAGAGTAAGATCCGCACCAGAGTGGTACAGTAATTCTGTTCTCGAAGTCATGTTACTTGACCATGACGAACCTACGAACTATGAGGAAGCGATGATGAGCCCAGATTCCGCAAAATGGCTTGAGGCCATGAAATCTGAGATGGGATCCATGTATGAGAACAAAGTATGGACTTTGGTTGACTTGCTCGATGATCGGCGGGCCATAGAGAATAAATGGATCTTCAAGAAGAAGGCTGACGCTGACAGTAATGTTACTATCTACAAAGCTCGACTTGTTGCGAAAGGTTTTCGACAAGTTCAAGGAGTTGACTACGATGAGACCTTCTCACCCGTAGCGATGCTTAAGTTCATCCGAATCATGTTAGCAATTGCCAGATTTTATGATTATGAAATTTGGCAAATGGATGACAAAACCGCATTCCTTAATGGATATCTTAAAGAAGAGTTGTATATGATGCAACCAGAAGGTTTTGTCGATCCAAAAGGTGCTAACAAAGTGTGCAAGCTCCAGCGATCCATTTATGGACTGGTGCAAGCCTCTCGGAGTTGGAATATACGCTTTGATAGTGTGATCAAAGCATATGGTTTTATACAGACTTTTGGAGAAGCCTGTATTTACAAGAAAGTGAGTGGGAGCTCCGTAGCGTTTCTGATCTTATATGTGGATGACGTATTGTTGATCGGAAATGATACTGAATTTCTGAATAGCATAAAAGGATACTTGAATAAGAATTTTTCAATGAAAGACCTCGGTGAAGCTGCTTATATATTGGGCATCAAGATCTATAGAGATAGATCAAGACGCTTAATTGGACTTTCACAAAGCACATAGCTTGATAAAGTTTTGAAGAAGTTCAAAATGGATCAAGCAAAGAAAGGGTTCTTGCTTGTATTACAGGGTGTGAAGTTGAGTCAGACTCAATGCCCGACCACTGCAGAAGATAGAGAGAAAATGAAAGGTGTTCCCTATGCTTTAGCCATAGGCTCTATCATGTATGCAATGTTGTGTACCAGATCTGATGTCTGCCTTGCTATCAGTTTAGCAGGGAGGTACCAAAGTAATCCAGGAGTGGATCACTGGACAGCAGTCAAGAACATCCTGAAATACCTGAAAAAGGACTAAGGATATGTTTCTTGTACATGGAGGTGACAAAGAGCTCATCGTAAACGGTTATGTCGATGCAAACTTTGACGCTGATCCGGATGATTCTAAGTCACAAACCGGATACGTGTTTTTATTAAATGGTGGAGCTGTCAGTTGGTACAGTTCCAAGCAGAGCGTCGTGGCGGGATTTACGTGTGAAGAGGAATACATAGCTGCTTCAGAAGCAGCAAATGAAGCAGTCTGGATTAAGGAGTTCATATCCGATCTAGGTGTCATACCTAGTGCATCGGGTCCAATGAAAATCCTTTATGACAATACTGGTGCAATTGCCTTAGCAAAGGAATCCAGATTTCACAAGAGAACCAAGCACATTAAGAGACGCTTCAATTCCATATGTGATCATGTCAAGGAGGGAGACATAGAGATTTGCAAAATACATATGGATCTGAATGTAGGATACCCTTGACTAAGCCTCTCTCACGAGCAAAACATGCTCAACACCAAGACTCCATGTGTGTTAGAATCATTACAATGTAATCTAGATTATTGACTCTAGTGCAAGTGGGAGACTGAAGGAAATATGCCCTAGAGGCAATAATAAAGTTGTTATTTATATTTCCTTGTATCATGATAAATGTTTATTATTCATGCTAGAATTGTATTAACCGGAAACTTAGTACATGTGTGAATATATAGACAAGCAGAGTGTCACTAGTTTGCCTCTACTTGACTAGCCCATTGAATCAATGATGGTTATGTTTCCTAACCATAGACATGAGTTGTCAATTGATTAACGGGATCACATCATTAGAGAATGATGCGATTGACTTGACCCATCCGTTAGCTTAGCACGATAATCGTTTAGTTTGTTACTTTTGCTTTCTCCATAACTATACATGTTCCTATGACTATGAGATCATGCAACTCCCGAATAACGGAGGAACACTTTGTGTGCTACCAGACGTCACAAGGTAACTGCGTGATTATAAAGGTGCTCTATAGGTGTCTCTGATGGTGTTTGTTGAGTTGGCATGGATGGAGATTAGGTTTTTGTCACTCCGATTGTCGGAGAGGTATCTCTGGGCCCTCTCGGTAATGCACATCACTATAAGCCTTGCAAGCAATGTGACTAATGAGTTAGTTGTGGAATGTTACATTACGGAACGAGTAAAGAGACTTGCTGGTAACGAGATTGAACTAGGTATTGAGATACCGATAATCGAATTTCGGGCAAGTAACATACTGATGACAAAGGGAACAACGTATACCGTTATGCGGTTTGACCGATAAAGATCTTCATAGAATATGTAGGAACCAATATGAGCATCTAGGTTCCGATATTGGTTATTGACCGGAGATGAGTCTCGGTCATGTCTACATAGTTCTCGAACCCGTAGGGTCCGCACGCTTAACGTTCGGTGACGATCGGTATTATGAGTTTATGTGTTTTGATGTACCGAAGGTAGTTCGGAGTCCCGGATTTGATCACGGACATGACGAGGAGTCTCGAAATGGTCGGGACATAAAAATCGATATATTGGAAGCCTATATTTGGACATGGGAATGGTTCCGAGTGGTTTGTGCATTTTTCCGGAGTACCGGGAGGTTACCGGAACCCCCCGGGGAGTATATGGGCCTTATTGGGCCTTAGTGGAATAGAGGAGAGGGAAGGGAAAAGAGGGAGGCATGCCCCCAAGCCCAATCCGAATTGGGAAGGGGGGGTCGGCCCCCCTTTCCTTCCTCCCTCTCTCCTCCTTCCTTCCTCTCCGACTCCTACTTGGAAGGGCTCCTACTTCTACTAGGAAAGGGGGGAATCCTACTCCCGGAGGGAGTAGGACTCCCCCAGGGCGCGCCATAGAGAGGGCCGGCCCTCCCCCTCCTCCACTCCTTTATATACGAGGGAGGGGCAAGCCATGGACACACAAGTTGATCAGTTGATCTTTTAGCCGTGTGCGGTGCCCCCCTCCAGCATAATCCAGCTCGGTTATATCGTAGCGGTGCTTAGGCGAAGCCCTGTTCCGATAGCAACATCATCACCGTCATCACGCCGTCATGCTGACGAAACTCTCCCACGAAGCTCTACTGGATCGTGAGTTCACGGGATATCACCGAGCTGAACGTGTGCAGATCGCGGAGGTGACGTACGTTCGGTACTAGGATCGGTCGATCGTGAAGACGTACGAATACATCAACCGCGTTGTCATAATGCTTCCGCTTACTATCTACGAGGGTACATGGACAACACTCTTCCCCTCTCGTTGCTATGCATCACCATGATCTTGCGTGTGCATAGGAATTTTTTTGAAATTACTACGTTCCCCAACATTTAGTAGCTTTATTTAATTTGCAGAAATCAATTACCATTCTATAACCGGCAACAATTCTTTGTGAGATCAATTCATCTTTATCATTAGGAACAACAGTAATACGTCCCTTCTTAGGGACATAATGGACAGGACTTACCCACTGACTATCAGCAACGGGATAAATTATACCTGCCTCCAGAAGCTTTAGTATTTATTTTCTTACCACTTCTTTCATCTTAGGCTTTAACCTTCGTTGGTGATCAACAACCGGTTTAGCATCTTTCTCCAGTTTTATTTTGTGCTGGCATAGAGTGGGACTAATGCCCTTAAGATCATCAAGAGTATATCCAATAGCAGCATGGTGCTTCTTCAGAGTTTTCAATAATTTCTTTTCTTCATGCTCTGAAAGGTTAGCACTGATAATAACAGGATATATCTCTTTCTAATCAAGATAAGTATATTTAAGATTATCAGGTAAAGGCTTAAGCTCAAACACGGGATCACCCTTAGATGAAGGAGGATCCCCTAAGATTTCAACAGCCAAGTTGTGCTTCAAAATAGGTCCCTGTTTAAAGAATACTTCATCTATTTCCCTTCTTTCATTCATAAACATATCATTTTCATGGTCTAGCAAATATTGTTCTAAAGGATCACTAGGAGGCACAACAATAGAAGCAAGACCAATAATTTCATCTTTACTAGGCAATTCTTTATCATGGGGTTGTCTACAAAATTTAGCAAAATTAAATTCATGAGACATATCCCCTAGACCAACAGAAACAATATCTTTATTGCAGTCTATCTTAGCATTAATAGTATTCAAGAAGGGTCTACCAAATATAATGGGACAAAAGTTATCTTGTGGGGAACCAAGAATAAGAAAATTAGCAGGGTATTTAACTTTCCCACACAAGACTTCAACATCTCTAACAATCCCAACTGGTGAAATAGTATCTCTATTGGCAAGCTTAATTGTAACATCAATCTCTTCTATCTCAGTAGGTGCAATATCATGCATAATTTCTTTGTATAAGGAATGAGGTATTGCACTTGCACTAGCACCCATATCACATAAGCCATGATAGCAATGATCTCCTATTTTAACAGAAATAATAGGCATGCCTACAACAGGTCTATGTTTATTTTTAGTATTAGGTCTAGCAATTCTAGCAGCTTCATTACAGAAGTAAATAACATGCCCATCAATATTATCGGCCAGGAGATCTTTAACCATAGCAACACTAGGTTCAACTTTAATTTTCTCAGGGGGTTTGGGTGTCTTAATATTACTTTTCTTGACCACAGTTGAAGCTTTAGCATGATTCTTTATTCTAACAGGGAAAGGTGGTTTCTCAATATAAGCAGAAGGAACAACAGGATCATTATAAGTGATAGTCTTTTCTTCAACTTTAATAGGTGCAACTACTTTTACTTCGATGCGAGGATTATATTTAAACCACTTCTGCTTAGGGAGATCAACATGAGTAGCAAAGGATTCACAGAAAGAAGCTACTATCTCAGAGTCAAGTCCATATTTAGTGCTAAATTCACGGAAAGTATCGGTATCCATTAAAGATTTAACACAATCAAACTTAGGTGTTATACCTGACTCCTTACCTTCGTCGAGGTCCCAATATTCAGAGTTGCGTTTAATTCTTACCAATAAATCCCATTTGAATTCAATATTCTTCATCATAAAAGATCCAGTACAAGAAGTATCGATCATGGAGCGATTACTGAGAGAAAGCCGAGCATAAATTTTTTGAATAATCATTTATTTTGAGAGCTCATGATTGGGGCATGAATATAACATTGACTTAAGCCTCCCCAAGCTTGAGTGATGCTTTCTCCTTTGAGAGGCCAAAAATTATATATATAATTACTATCACGATGAACAAGATGCATAGGATAAAACTTCTGATGAAATTCCAATTTCAATCGGTTGTAGTTCCATGATCCCAAATCATCACATAGCCTAAACCATTTCAATGCCTCTCCCTTCAAAGATAAAGGGAAGACCTTCTTCTTGATAACATCCTCGGGCATACCTGCAAGCTTAAGTAATCCACAAACTTCATCCACAATGATTAGGTGCAAATCGGGATGTAATGTTCCATCACCTGTGAAAGGATTAGCTAACAGTTTCTCTATAATACCCGAAGGAATTTCAAAGTAAACATTTTCAGCAGGTTCAGTAGGTTGAGGAGAAACTCTTTGCTCTACTGGTCGGGGTGAAGATACCTCGAACAAGCCCCTCAAAGGATTATGTTCCATAGTAACAAGTGACAGTAAATTTCAGCACACCATATAAATTTTTCCATACCAAATTCCACCTACCAAAGGCGCTTCACTCCCCGGCAACGGTGCCAGAAAAGAGTCTTGATGACCCACAAGTGTAGGGGATCTATCATAGCCTTCTCGATAAGTAAGAGTGTCAAATCAAACGAGGAGCAGAAGGAAATGATAAGCGGTTTTCAGCATGGTATTTTCTGCAAGCACTGAAATTATCGGTAACAGATAGTTTTGTGATAAGGTAATTGGTAACGGGTAACAAGTAATAAAAGTAAATAAGGTGCAGAAAGGTGTCCCAATCCTTTTTGTAGCAAAGGACAAGCCTGGAAAAACTCTTATATAAAGGAAAGCGCTCCCGAGGACACATGGGAATTATCGTGAAGCTAGTTTTCATCACGCTCATATGATTCGCGTTCGGTACTTTCATAATTTGATATATATGGGTGGACCGGTGCTTGGGTACTGTACTTACTTGGACAAGCATCCCACTTACGATTAACCCTTATTGCAAGCATCCGCAACTACAACAGATGTATTAAGGTAAACCTAACCATAGCATGAAACATATGGATCCAAATCAGCCCCTTACGAAGCAACGCATAAACTAGGGTTTAAGCTTCTGTCACTCCAGCAACCCATCATCTACTTATTACTTCCCAATGCCTTCCTCTAGGCCCAAATAATGGTGAAGTGTCATGTAGTCGACATTCACATGACACCACTAGAGGAAAGACTGGAGGAAATATGCCCTAGAGGCAATAATAAAGTCATTATTTATTTCCTTATATCATGATAAATGTTTATTATTCATGCTAGAATTGTATTAACCAGAAACATGATACATGTGTGAATACATAGATAAACAGAGTGTCACTAGTATGCCTCTACTTGACTATCTCGTTGGTCAAAGATGGTTATGTTTCCTGACCATAGACAAAGAGTTGTCATTTGATTAATGGAGTCACATCATTAGGAGAATGATGTGATTGACTTGACCCATTCCGTTAGCTTAGCACTTGATCGTTTAGTTTGTTGCTATTGCTTTCTTCATGACTTATACATGTTCCTATGACTATGAGATTATGCAACTCCCGTTTACCGGAGGAACACTTTGTGTGCTACCAAACGTCACAACGTAACTGGGTGATTATAAAGGTGCTCTACAGGTGTCTCCGAAGGAACTTGTTGGGTTGGCGTATTTCGAGATTAGGATTTGTCACTCCAATTGTCAGAGAGGTATCTTTGGGCCCACTCGGTAATACACATCACTTAAGCCTTGCAATCATTGCAACTAATGAGTTAGTTGCGGGCTGATGTGTTACGGAACAAGTAAAGAGACTTGCCGGTAACGAGATTGAACTAGGTATTGAGATACCGACGATCGAATCCCGGGCAAGTAACATACCGATGACAAAGGGAACAACGTATGTTGTTATGCGGTCTGACCAATAAAGATCTTCGTAGAATATGTAGGAGCCAATATGGGCATCCAGGTCCCGCTATTGGTTATTGACCAGAGAGGTGTCTCGGTCATGTCTACACAGTTCAAGAACTCGTAGAGCCCGCACGCTTAACGTTCGTTGATGATATAGTACTATGAGTTATGTATGTTGGTGACCGAATGTTGTTCGGAGTTTCGGATAAGATCACGGACATGACGAGGAACTCCGGAATGGTCCGGAGATAAAGTTTGATATATGGGATAATAGTGTTTGGTCTTCGGAAGGGTTCCATAATTCACCGGAAGGGGTTCCGGATGTTTCCCGAAATGTTTGGGTACGAGAACACTTTATTTGGGCCAAAGGGGAAAGCCCACAAGGTTTTTGGAAAGCGCAAAAGGAAGTTTTGCGGAGTCCAGGGGCCAGACGCCAGGGTCCCTGCGTCTGGCCCTGGAGTCCGAGAAGGACTCTTGCCTTTCGGGTGAAACCGACTTTGTGGAGGCTTTTACTCCAAGTTTCGACCCCAGGGCTCAACATATAAATAGAGGGGTAGGGCTAGCACAAAAGACATCAAGAAACACCAAGCCGTGTGCAGGCAACCCTGTCCCCTCTAGTTTATCCTCCGTCATAGTTTTCGTAGTGCTTAGGCGAAGCCCTGCGGAAATTGTTCTTCACCAACACCGTCACCACGCCATCATGCTGCCGGAACTCATCTACTACTTCGCCCCTCTTGCTAGATCGAGAAGGCGAGGACGTCACCGAGCCGAACGTGTGCAGAACTCGAAGGTGCCGTGCTTTCGGTACTTGGATCGGTCAGATCGTGAAGACGTACGACTACATCAACCGCGTCGATATAACGCTTCCGCTTTCCGTCTACGAGGGTACGTAGACAACACTCTCCCCTCTCGTTGCTATGCATCACCATGATCCTGTGTGTGCGTAGATTTTTTTTATAATTACTACGTTCCCCAACAAAGACAACATACATCTCATCAAAATATCGAACGAATACCAAATTCACCTGACAACTTATAGCAAGACTTCTCCCATGTCCTCAGGAACAAACGTAACTGCTCACAAAGCATATTCATGTTCATAATCATAGGGGTATTAATATGCATAATGGATCTGAACATATGATCTTCCACCAAGTAAACCAACTAGCATCAACTACAAGGAGTAATCAACACTACTAGCAACCCACAGGTACCAATCTGAGGTTTGGATACAAAGATTGGATGCAAGAGATGAACTAGGGTTTGAGATGAGATGGTGCTAGTGAAGATGTTGATGGAGATTGACCCCTCCTGATGAGAGGATCGTTGGTGATGACGATGGTGATGATTTCCCCCTCCCGGGAGGAAGTTTCCTCGGTAGAACAGCTCCGCCGGAGCCCTAGATTGGTTCCGCCAAGGTTTCGCCTCGTGGCGGCGGAGTTTCGTCCCGTGGGCTTGCTTATGATTTTTTTCCTCGACGAAAGACTCCATATAGCCAAAGATGGGCATCAGAGGGCCACCATGGGGCCCACGAGTCAGGGGGCGCGCCCCCCACCCTCGTGGACGGTGGGTGGCCCCACTCTGGTACTTCTTGCACCCAATAATTTTTATATATTCTGAAAATAATTCCCGTGGAGTTTCAGGACTTTTGGAGATGTGCAGAATAGGTCTCTAATATTTGCTCCTTTTCCAGCCCAGAATGCCAGCTGCCGGCATTCCCCCTCTTCATGTAAACCTTGTAAAATAAGAGAGAAATGGCATAAGTATTGTGACATAATGTGTAATAACAACCCATAATGCAATAAACATCGATATAAAAGCATGATGCAAAATGGACGTATCAGCAATGCACCTGCTACCTTTCAAAGATGTATGACTGCTATATTCTCTGGCTTTTGCGAAAAGATTGTTGAGGTATTCATAGATGATTTTTCTGTATATGGAACTTCATTTGATGATTGCTTAAGCAAGTTGATCGAGTTTTGCAGAGATGTGAAGAAACTAATCTTGTCTTGAATTGGGAGAAGTGCCACTTTATGGTTAATGAAGGTATTGTCTTGGGGCATAAAATTTCTGAAAGAGGTATTGAAGTTGATAAAGCTAAGGTTGATGCTATTGAAAAGATGTTATGTCCTAAGGACATTAAAGGTATAAGAAGTTTCCTTGGTCATGCCAGTTTTTATAGGAGGTTCATTAAGGACTTCTCAAAAAATTCTAGGCCTCTGACTAATCTCCTACAAAAAGATGTTCCTTTTGTCGTTGATGATGATTGTGTAGAAGCATTTGAAATACTTAAGAAAGCTTTGATTTCTGCACCTATTGTTTAGCCTTCTGATTGGAATTTACCATTTGAAATTATGTGTGATGCTAGTGATTATGCTGTAGTGGCTGTTTTAGGACAAAGAGTTGATAAGAAATTAAATGTTATCCAATATGCTAGTAAAACTCTAGACAGTGCTCAAAGAAATTATGCTACTACTGAAAAGGAGTTTTTAGCAGTTGTATTTGCTTGTGATAAGTTCAGACCTTATACTGTTGATTCTAAAGTAACTGTTCACACTGATCATGCTGCTATTAAATACCTTATGGAAAAGAAAGATGCTAAACCTAGACTTATTAGATGGGTTCTCTTGCTACAAGAATTTGATTTGCATATTATTGATAGAAAGGGAGCTGAGAACCCCGTTGCAGACAACTTGTCTAGATCAAAGAATGTTCTTCATGACCCACTACCTATTGATGATAGCTTTCCTGATAAACAATTAGTTGTCGTAAATGCTTCTCGTACTCCTCCGTGGTATGCTGATTATGCTAATTACATTGTTGCTAAATTTATACCACCTAGTTTCACATACCAGCAAAAGAAAAAAGTTCTTCTATGATTTAAGACATTACTATTGGGATGACCCACACCTTTATAAAGAAGGAGTAGATGGTCTCATTAGACATTGTGTACCTGAGCATGAACAGGAACAGACCTACGCAAGTGTCACTCTAAGGCTTATGGAGGACACCATGCTGGAGATAGAACTGCACATAAGGTATTGCAATCCGGTTTTTATTGGCTTACTCTCTTCAAAGATGCCCGTAAGTTTGTCTTGTCTTGTGATGAATGTCAAAGAATTGGTAATATTAGTAGACGTCCAGAAATGCCTATGAATTATTCACTTGTTATTGAACCATTTGATGTCTGGGGCTTTGATTATATGGGACCGTTTCCTTCCTCTAATGGGTATACATATATTTTAGTTGTTGTTGCTTACGTTACTAAGTGGGTAGAAGCTATTCCAACTAGTAGTGCTGATCATAACACCTCTATTAAGATGCTTAAAGAAGTTATTTTTCCGAGGTTTGGAGTCCCTAGATACTTAATGAATGATGGTGGTTCACATTTTATTCATGGCACCTTTCGAAAAATGCTTGCTAAGTATGATGTTAATCATAGAATTGCATCTTCGTATCACAAACAGTCTAGTGGTCAAGTAGAATTGAGTAATAGAGAACTTAAATTAATTTTGCAAAAGATTGTTAATAGATCTAGAAAGAATTGGTCCAAGAAACTTGATGTTGCATTATGGGCTTATAGAACTACATATAAAAATCCTATGGGTATGTCTCCGTATAAGATGGTTTATGGAAAAGCATGCCACGTACCTCTCGAACTAGAACATAAGGCATATTGGTCCATTAAAGAGCTCAATTATGATTTTAAACTTGCCGGTGAGAAGAGGCTTTTTGACATTAGCTCACTTGATGAATGGAGAACTCAGGCCTATGAGAATGCCAAATTGTTTAAAGAAAAAGTTAAAAGATGACATGATAAAAGGATACAAAAACATGAATTTAACGTAGGTGATTATGTATTATTATACAACTCTCGTTTAAGATTTTTTGCAGGAAAACTCCTCTCTAAATGGGAAGGTCCTTACGTCATCGAGGAGGTCTATCGTTCCGGTACTATAAAAATCAACAACTTCGAAGGCACAAATCCGAGGGTGGTGAATGGTCAAAGAATCAAACATTATATCTCAGGTAATCCTATAAATGTTGAAACTAATGTTATTGAAACCGTAACCCCAGAGAAATACATAAGGGACACTTTCCTGAATGTTTTAGACTCCAAAAGGAATAGGTACGTGGTACGGTAAGTAAACCGACTCCAAAACAGTTCTAATAGCAATTTTTCTCCGTTTTGGAATATTTAAGAAAATAGGAAAATAAGAAGTAGTCCGGGAAGGACACGAGGCATCCATGAGGGTGGAGGGCGCGCCCTACCCCCTGGGTGCGCCCCCTGCCTCGTGGGCACCTCGTGTGCTCTCCGGACTCCGGTTTCTTGCACGATACTCCTTTTGGTCGGTAAAAATTCATTATATAATCTCCCGAAGATTTTGACCACCGTATCACGCAAATATCCTCTGTTTTTGTTTCGAGTTGTTTCTGCTGCAGATATAGAGCAAGATGTCTTCTCAAGAGTCAGTCGGGGAGAGTCGGGTGTCTCATCCGAGACCGGGGCCAAGAGAAAACAGCTATGCTGACCACTTTGGACCATCAACTAAGGAAGAGACGGAGGACGACTTGAAAAGAATAGATGCCATGGAGGAGGATGAACAAGTTACTTCTCGTCTCCGAGCTGGATTCACGATGGGAGAACTACACAGCTCAGCCATTCCCAGCTCGGCCATCCCTTCCAATGTTAGATTTCTTTCTTCTGCTCCTCATTGGGTTCGACACTCTTACTTATCAAAAAGGCTACGATAGATCCCCTACACTTGTGGGTCATCACGGGACGACATGTTTTGCCATATCTGCCCGGCCTCTGACCGATTGGGTTGTCTAGATACCGTCTTTTCTCATGTCTCGCCTGCCTTTGACCCTTGTAGGCTGGATGTATGGCGTGTACATTGCACATGTCGCCGATCACACTCTTCTCTGACCCGTCGATCACTTTTGTCGATTCACCTTGTTTGTTTCTGCCATGTGGTTCCGGGTGGGGATGCCCATTTTTGATGGTTTAGGTCTGTTGCCATAGGCGATGCGGTCAAACATAATCGCTTGCAGGCAATTACTGAAAAAACAACATTCAAATAGGGTGCTAATTTCTTGGTTCCATCAGTTTTTTTGCCGCTTAGCGAATTATTTGTAAAATATGTTATTCGTAGGTTGCTTCATTCCTCGGCTCTAGGTGGGCTCAGTTGCCACGTATGTGGACTCTCTCGTGTGCCCGCATGGTCTCGAGTCGCCTCGGTTGTTCCGAGTAGGAATCCGTGGTTTCGATGGTTCGGGTGACGTACCGTGCGGGGTGTGGTCGGTCTTTCTGTCGACTCTACTATTGGGTTGATCTGATCGGCAAATAATGTTATTCATAAGTTTTTTCGCTTCTTGGCTCCAGATAGTCTCAGATGCACAATATTTGGACCATGTGGTTTGTCTGGATGGTTCCGAGTCGTCTCAATTGTTCTATGTAAGTCTCTCTGGTTTCAATGATTCAGCTCATCTACCGTGGGGGGGTATGGTCAGCCTTTCTATTGATTGACCTCGTCGGCAAAGAAGGACATGGTTCATGTCATGTACCATGAGGGGTGCGGCCGTCCTTTCTATCGACTCGGCTATTGGGCTGACCTGGATGACAAAGAAGGACATGCGCAATGATCATCGTTGTCTATCATTCGTAAATGTAAGGGAAAGATACAAAAAACTATATGAACATAACCACTGTAAGACCATTTGTTTTATGTTTCAATTAGTTTGCTTAACTTTCTGGTTGTAGTTGATCTCTGCGCCAATGACGCAACGGGTCATGTATATAAAATAAGCTCTAATTAGCGCTACTTAAAAGGAACATATTTTGTCCGCTGTGTCCTTGCACAAAGACCCTTCACGACTAAACCAACAACAATAGTGGCCTATTGAATGTCAAGGACACAACATATGTTTGGCAGCTACCATTATATTGTGTAACTAACAGTGATGGCGGCTTCATTTAATTATCCCCTCTCCATTAAGAGTCCATGCACGACGTTAGTAAAACAAAGAACTAATGGAGGCAGGGTAGATTTCATCTCCCGCTCATCAATGTTGATGAATTCATAAAGTGGGCTTTGAAAGTCAAAGAAGACTCCCAGAACACCCCTACCAACTAGATCACATCACTGAAATACCGGGCTCACATCTGATAATACGTGGGTCATGCACGGGTGCATGGCTCGGCTTGTGTATCGGTCGCATCCAGACGGGTTGTTTCATTCATGCTTGGTGGCTATCGGGTTGTGCGTTGCGGCTTCTTTCCATCGTGTTCCTCTGGCGGGATGTCGTGCTTTTGGATGTCTGCACGGTATTTGAACTATGTTATCTTCCCGGATGATCTCGAGTCGCCTCAGTTGTTCTAAGTTAGAGTCCCCGGTTACGACGGTTCAAATCCTATACTTGGGGGCGGGGGGGGGGGGGGGTGATCAGCCTTTCTATTGACACGGGTGTTGGGTTGCCCTAGAGGGCGACAGAAAGACATGGGCAATGATCATCGTTGTCTCTCGTTAGTAAATATACATGGCAGATACAAACGCAATACGAACATAATCACTTGCAGTCCATTCACGATCAGCATCCATAAAATAGTTCACCTTAATTTTGGTTGTATTACCTGCAGTTAGTCTCTTCAAATAGTTAACTTAACTTAAATTTTGGGATTCAAAGTTCAGCTAACTTTTAGGGTACAACTGGTCTCAGCGTCAATGACGAATGGATCATCTACTAGGACTGCATGCATTCCTTCAGTAGTACAATTACTAAGTGGAAAATACATATGTCTATGACATATATATTATGGAACAACGTCTTGTTTCTTTAATGTATATTTTCAAGAGCAAATAGGATTGGGATATTTGACTTGTAAAAATGTTTCTTTTTCTGCATAACAATTTCATGTTCAAATGGATTACATGTTTCTTACAAAAGGTGCATGCTAGACACAATTCTTGTACCCAAATAATAATAATAATAATAATAATAATAATAATAATAATAATAATAATAATAATAATATAGGAAAATAGGAAATGTATAAAAATAGTCAAAAAGCATTGAAGCAATATCCCACACTATCAGTGCGACAAAAACATTTTCCTGCCCGGAAATATGTTCATGGTAAACTTACTTTTTTTCAAACAAAGTTCTTGATACATGTATTACTGAAACTAAACTTGTTTGTGAAAAAAAATCTTGGAAATAAAAAGATGTTTGCCTCGTTTTTCTTGCAAAAAAACAGTTTTCCCTAGCTCATAAATTTATGCTTTGACGAATTACTTTTTGTTTAAAAAGTGTTCATGTGACACGTAAATGTTTTTCCCAAAATAATCACAGCACATACGTTATACCAAATAATAATTTAAAAAGAATGTTCAATTTCTTTTCGCAGTTTAAAGAACATTGAAAGAAAATGTCCAACGCTTTCTCTGCGACCACCAAATTTCCCTCCCAATAAGTTTCCCCAAAGTACATTCATGGTATGTATCTTATGGAAAATATAATATTGAAATTTTGGAAATTTGCTCCTGCTCTCTGAAAATACACTACGTACATAAAAATGGCTGGCAAGTGTGATGGAAAAGTTCCCACGTAGCCCGGAGCCTCTCATTTTTCTTTTTGAGGGGGCGTAGGCCGGAGCCGAGAGGCGTTTCCCATGGCCATTCTTGCTGTCGCGCGTGTGCCAGCAGCCGGTCCAGCTGACGTGACCAGGCCGTGCCGAACAGCGGCCTCCCATGGCCCTGGGCCACCTTCCCTTCCCCGCGGCGCCGGTGGGCCTTGGGCCGCGCTCTCCCGCGCGGGAAAGCCAGCCAACCGCCGCCGGTTTTCCAAACTTTCACCCACAGATCTGAGCTCTGAGAACCTCCGACCAATCACCGGCCGGAAAAAGGTCGCACGGCGCGGCGCATGGTGGGCAGTGTGCCGCGTCGCAGCTCCCACCAATCGGTGCGCAGCCAAGCCAGGGACGCGAGAGCCGGCGGTGGCCTTTCGGGCGCCCAACGGCCTACGGGGTTTGAGCTGCCGAACCAACGGACCAGCTGGTCGGCCTTCATCATAAAAAAAAACTTAGTCGGCTCGTAGCTCGTGTGGCCGTGCAAGGCGTAAGACTAGTCATAGTGGAATAACTTAGGTAGTAATATAGCGCACTTTAAATTTTTTTTGTTTATTAAGTATGTAGTTAATGAGAAGTGGTAACATAATATGTTATTGTAACATAGCGCTTTTCAAAACAAGATAAATCTACAAGCCATTAAATGAAGCTACATATGGCACTACTAATATGTTACTTTACATCATGAAGATAGTACTCCCCACTATGACCAGCCTAAGGCATAGACAGTACGGTTCGTGAGTGGTAATAATTGACTTTCGCCAGTCACATTTTTTTAGTAAAAAACACCATGAGCATTTCATTTCGGCTCGACACATGGGTATACGATACGACCCTTGGGATTGTTTTCCAGCGTGTGGTGGCCTGGGTGCGGTGTTCATGAGTTCTATGGTCTATGCGTCCTCGTTTTGCCCGCGTTTGGCCGAACGCACGATTACATATAGCTCCGATTCCTGGCCAAGAGGCGGCGTACGTGCGTGTGTGTGTCGCTGCAACTCTCACGCCGTGCATGTTGCCCCGCGGCGACGGACGGACGGCACTGAACGACAACGCACGCTTCGTATCCTTGGCTGAGGCTTCATTGGCGCGTCCGATTCGGCCGGGTCCAGCCTACACGCCCGACGTGCTCCATTCCCAGCCTTGGGTTCAACGGGCTGGCTCACGCTGTATGTCCCGGCATGCATCGGTACATGTGCTCCGGTCTTGTCCGTGCATGTCCCTCCTTGACCCGCGGTAGAAACAATCATTCGAACATTCAGGCGAACATGCCGATGATTGATTAGATTAGCTCGGATGGATCTCACGAAACAGAAACAGATCAACCACTCCTCTACCTGGATCCATATTCAAGCTGCGCTTTTTAACACTACGGATGCCCTTTGCGGCGTGATCCCAGGCAGCAGCGGCTCGGCCGCTCCGAGAGGCCGTCGCCCGAGCTCGACCGAGACGCCGCTTTCAGCACTCCAGTCCAGCTCCAGCCAGATCTATGATTCGTCTGGGACGTCATCGCTCTTTTGTTCTCTTCAGATCTCTTCTAAACAATGAAAAGCGAGAATATTCTAGTCCTCTCCATCGTATAAAAGAGGAATCAACTAGACGAGTAGTGGTAGCTCGGCGATCGTGATGGGATGAGATAGAGGCTACTGCTAGAAGGTGCGTATGAACTGCGCCAAAGGGCAGGGCGTTTTGTTAAGCGACGCTGAGCTTTCCCGGTGCGAGTTGGTGAGTTGTGAACTTGTGACGGGGATGTTTCGCTTATTCTGAACTTCTGCCTCGAGTGGAATCGGTCAGTTGCGGACATTGGACGGACGTGCTCGATCAACGGTGAATGCGATGCACTGACTGGTGCATCTGTCCAGCCCAACAACAGTGATGCATGTATTCTATAGTGTCGTGCTAGCTGTGTCCGCTCGATGTGCCTGGTGCGTGCATGCACCCTGATCATTTCGTGTCCGGGCTCGGTTTGGCATGAGGTTCCAGAGACCCAACAAGAATTATTAATTTTAACAAGAGGCAGAAGCATTGGACAATGGCGCACACTACGCGTCATCCGGCTGATCTTTTTAAAAAATATCGACCAGATCGGCAGCCCGTTCGATCTAGCGTTTGAAGTCGTTGCATCTGTTGTTGCCTTTCCTGCCCGATGCAACATCGGTGACGCCGCGACCCAATGAGCACAACAGCAGTGATGTTGCGTTGGAATTGTCATTGACGTCTCTACCCATCTCAACATTGGTGATGTTGTGACCCGAGGAGCGCAGCACCGGTGATGTTGCGGCCCGTCAGGAAAGTGTCCACAGACAGCGCATCGTCGGCTCGTCGCAGCATTCATCTATGAAAAAGCGTTGTTGGCCCCTCATTGCAGCATCAGTCGTGTTGCGCAAACATCATGGTCTGCACCGTTGCCTCGCTCGACGCAACCACAATATCGCTAGTCATAACCGTCACAGGCGAGATCAGCAGTGTCCCTCAGTGCAGCACCCGGCTTTGTTCCTACATCAACGACGGGCGAGCCCCACACAACAGCAGCGTGGCGACCAGCAAACAAGTGGCTTCCCCGGCGAGAGGCCACCCAACAACACCGCGCCACTCGCGACCATGCAACATTGTCCTTGGCGAGCACCGTGCAGCAACGACATGGCTCTTATTTTATAATAGCACCAACGGCGCTTTCATTGGTGCGACGGCACACGTAAAAAATGGGTGGATGTGCGTGTGAGAGAGAGAGGAGAAAGACAAAGGAAAGAAGAGGAAGGGGATGAGATGCTACGAGACATTTCATGAAAAAGGGTTGCGTGGTGTGGGGCCCATGAATCCACGTATCGAAGGATGGAGGCGCCCGACGTGTTTGTATGATCGATTGATGGATTACAAATGTTTTATTTATACAATTGCATTGACTAAACTAGTGGAATATTAGGGCGGAATTGATATAAACGCCGACAACATCATGGGACATGGCATCCCCTAGGCATATCTGGTCGACCTAGCTCACAACTCACAATAGACACACCACGCTAACCACCGAGAAGACACATCATTGAGGTTGTAGACATGTTCAGGGTCATCATTGTGGTACATCTAGTCCTAGACGTATCTATTTTTTTTTGCTTATTTCATGCTATAGAGATGTCATAATGGCATATAGTCTTCGCACCAATTATTATTATTATTATTATTATTCCAGACTAACCCATTAATTCAGTGCTTAGACTGGGTTGTTGTTTTGTGTTATTTTCAGACTTTTCAGAAAATTAACTTTCCAAAGACAAAAAAATCAAGAAAAAAATATGTTGTGAAGTTTCAGCACCAGAAGATTCCAAGAAGCACTCCAGGGATGGATGGCGGTGCTTATGGGCCTCGCGCACCCCTAGGTCACAGCCAGGGGCACGAGCTAGGGTGGTGTGGGCCTCTCTGTTCCGCGGTGATCCAGTCTAGATGCCTGTTGTGGTACTCTTTTGGGGAGAAATCATCACTGAGATTGTCTACATCAATCTTGTTGCCACCATGTCCATGTCTGAGTAGCCTCCCTTGGACTTGTTGGGGATCGTAGCACAAATTTAAAATTTTCTACGCATCACCAAGATCAATCTATGGAGTCATCTAGCAACGAGAGGGAGAGGAGTGCATCTACATACCCTTGTAGATCGCTAGCGGAAGCGTTCAAGAGAACGGGGTTGATGGAGTCGTATTCGTCGTGATCCAAATCACCGATGACCGAGCGCCAAACGGACGGCACCTCCGCGTTCAACACACGTACGGTTGGGAGAGACGTCTCCTCCTTCTTGATCCAGCAAGGGAAGGAGAGGTTGATGGACATCCAGCAGCACGACGGCGTGGTGGTGGAAGTAGCGGGATCCCGGCAGGGCTTCGCCAAGCGCAAGCGGGGAGGAAGAGGTGTCACGGGAGGGAGGGAGGCGCCAGGGACTTGGGTGCGGCTTCCCTCCCTCCCCTCCACTATATATAGGGGGCCTGGGGGCGCCGGCCCCTAGAGATCCCATCTAATGGGGGGCGGCGGCCTAGGGGGTGGCTTGGCCCCCAAGCCAGGTGGAGGCGCCCCACCCCCTTAGGGCTTCCAACCCTAGGCGCAAGGGAGGCCCAAGGGGGGCGCACCAGCCCACCAGGGGCTTGTTCCCTTCCCACTTCAGCCCATGGGGCCCTCCGGGATAGGTGGCCCCACCCGGTGGACCCCCGGGACCCTTCCGGTGGTCCCGATACAATACCGGTGACCCCCGAAACTTTCCTGGTGGCCGAAACTGGACTTCCTATATACAAATCTTTACCTCCGGACCATTCCGGAACTCCTCGTGACATCAGGGATCTCATCCGGGACTCCGAACAACTTTTGGATTACTGCATACTAATATCTCTACAACCCTAGCGTCACCGAACCTTAAGTGTGTAGACCCTACGGGTTCGAGAACCATGCAGACATGACCGAGACAACTCTCCGGCCAATAACCAACAGCGGGATCTGGATACCCATGTTGTCTCCCACATGTTTCACGATGATCTCATCGGATGAACCACGATGTCGAGGATTCAATCAATCCCGTATTCAATTCCCTTTGTCAATCGGTACGTTACTTGCCCGAGATTCGATCGTCGGTATCCCAATACCTCGTTCAATCTCGTTACCGACAAGTCACTTTACTCGTTTCGCAACACATCATCCCGTGACCAACCCTTAGTCACATTGAGCTCATTACGATGATGTCTTACCGAGTGGGCCCAGAGATAGCTCTCCGTCATGCGGAGTGACAAATCCCAGTCTCGATTCGTGCCAACCCAACAGACACTTTCGGAGATACCCGTAGTGCACCTTTATAGTCACCCAGTTACGTTGTGACGTTTGGCACACCCAAAGTATTCCTACAGTATCCGGGAGTTGCACAATCTCATGGTCTAAGGAAAGGATACTTGACATTAGAAAAGCTCTAGCAGACGAACTACACGATTTTGTGCTATGCTTAAGATTGGGTCTTGTCCATCACATCATTCTTATCAATGACATCTAATGTCAATAGTCAGGAAACCATGACTATCTGTTGATCAACGAGCTAGTCAACTAGAGGCTCACTAGGGACATGTTGTGGTCTATGTATTCACACATGTATTACGATTTCCGGATAACACAATTATAGCATGAACAATAGACAATTATCATGAACAAGGAAATATAATAATAACCATTTTATTATTGCCTCTAGGGCATATTTCCAACAGTCTCTCACTTGCACTAGAGTCGGTAATCTAGTTACATTGTGATGAATCGAACACCCATAGAGTTCTGGTGTTGATCATGTTTTTCTCGAGGAAGAGGTTTAGTCGATGGATCTGCGACATTCAGGTCCGTATGCACTTTACAAATATCTATGTCTCCATTTTGAACATGTTCACGAATGGAGTTGAAGCGACGCTTGATATGCCTGGTCTTCCTGTGATACCTGGGCTCCTTGGCAAGGGCAATAGCTCCAGTGTTGTCATAGAAGAGAGTCATCGGGCCCGACGCATTGGGAATAACTCCTAGGTCTGTAATGAACTCCTTCACCCAGATTGCTTCTTGTGCTGCCTCCGAGGCTGTCATGTACTCCGCTTCACATGTAGATCCCGCCACGACGCTTTGCTTGCAACTGCACCAGCTGACTGCCCCACCATTCAAAATATACATGTATCCGGTTTGTGACTTAGAGTCATCCAGATCTGTGTCGAAGCTAGCATCGATGTAACCCTTTACGACGAGCTCTTCGTCACCTCCATAGACGAGAAACATATCCTTAGTCCTTTTCAGGTACTTCAGCATATTCTTGACCGTTGTCCAGTGTTCCATGCCGGGATTACTTTGATACCTTCCTACCAAACTTATGACAAGATTTACATCAGGTCTGGTACACAGCATGGCATACATGATAGACCCTATGGCCGAGGCATAGGGGACGACACTCATCTTTTCTCTATCTTCTGCCGTAATCGGACATTGAGCCGTGCCCAATCTCATACCTTGCAATACAGGCAAGAACCCCTTCTTGGACTGATCCATATTGAATTTCTTCAATATCTTGTCAAGGTACGTACTTTGTGAAAGACCAATGAGGCGTCTCGATCTATCTCTATAGATCTTGATGCCTAATATATAAGCAGCTTCTCCAAGGTCCTTCATTGAAAAACACTTGTTCAAGTAGGCCTTTATACTTTCCAAGAATTCTATATCATTTCCCATCAATAGTATGTCATCCACATATAATATGATAAATGCTACAGAGCTCTCACTCACTTTCTTGTAAACACATGCTTCTCCATAAGTCTGCGTAAACCCAAACGCTTTGATCATCTCATCAAAATCGAATGTTCCAACTCCGAGATGCTTGCACCAGCCCATAGATTGAGCGTTGGAGCTTGCACACCTTGTCAGCATTCTTAGGATCGACAAAACCTTCCGGCTGCATCACATACAATTCTTCCTTAAAGAAACCATTAAGGAATGCCGTTTTGACGTCCATTTGCCATATCTCATAATCATAGAATGCGGCAATTGCTAACATGATTCGGACGGACTTCAACTTCGCTACGGGTGAGAAAGTCTCATCGTAGTCAACCCCTTGAACTTGTCGATAAACCTTAGCGACAAGCCGGGCCTTATAGATGGTCACATTACCATCGGCGTCTGCCTTCTTCTTAAAGATCCATTTATTTTCTATGGCTCGCCGATCATCGGGCAAGTCAGTCAAAGTCCATACTTCGTTTTCATACATGGATCCTATCTCGGATTTCATGGCTTCCAGCCATTTATCGGAATCTGGGCCCGCCATCGCTTCTTCATAGTTCGAAGGTTCACCATTGTCTAACAACATGATTTCCAGGACAGGGTTGTCGTACCACTCTGGTGCGGAATGTGTCCTTGTGGACCTTCGAAGTTCAGTAGCAACTTGATCTGAAGTTTCATGATCATCATCATTAACTTCCTCCCTAGTCGGTGCAAGCACCTCAGGAATATTTTCTTGAGCTGCGCCACTCTCCAGTTCAAGAGGCAATACTTCATCAAGTTCTACTTTCCTCCCACTTACTTCTTTCGAGAGAAACTCTTTCTCTAGAAAGGATCCATTCTTGGAAACAAAGGTCTTGCCTTCGGATATGAGGTAGAAGGTATACCCAATAGTTTCTTTAGGGTATCCTATGAAGACGTATTTTTCCGATTTGGGTTCGAGCTTTTCAGGTTGAAGTTTCTTGACATAAGCATCGCATCCCCAAACTTTCAGAAACGACAGCTTAGGTTTCTTGCCAAACCACAATTCATACGGTGTCGTCTCAACGGCTTGCGACGGAGCCCTATTTAAAGTGAATGCGGCAGTCTCTATAGCATAACCCCAAAATGATAGTGGTAGATCGGTAAGAGACATCATAGATCGTACCATATCCAATAGGGTGCGATTACGACGTTCGGACACACCATTACGCTGTGGTATTTCAGGCAGCGTGAGTTGTGAAACTATTCCACATTTCCTTAAGTGCGTGCCAAATTCGTGACTCAAATATTCTCCCCCATGATCTGATCGTAAGAACTTGATTTTCCTCACGTTGATTCTCAACCTCACTCTGAAATTCCTTGAACTTTTCAAAGGTCTCAGACTTGTTTTTCATTAAGTAGACATACCCATATCTACTTAAGTCATCAGTGAGGGTGAGGACATAACGATAGCCACCGCGAGCCTCAACGCTCATTGGACCGCACACATCAGTATGTATGATTTCCAATAAGTTGGCTCCATTGTTCCAAAGAACGGAGTCTTGGTCATTTTGCCCATGAGGCATGGTTCGCATGTGTCAAATGATTCATAATCAAGAGAGTCCAAAAGTCCATCTGCATGGAGTTTCTTTATGCGTTTGACACCAATGTGACCAAGGAGGCAGCGCCACAAGTATGTGGGACTATTATTATCAACCTTACATCTTTTGGCATTCACACTATGAATATGTGTAACATCACGTTCGAGATTAAATAAGAATAAACTATTGACCATCGGGGCATGACCATAAAACATGTCTCTCATATAAATAGAACAACCATTATTCTTAGATTTAAATGAGTAGCCATCTCGCATTAAACGAGATCCAGATACAATGTTCATGCTCAAAGCTGGTACTAAATAACAATTATTGAGGTTTAAAACTAATCCCGTAGGTAAATGTAGAGGTAGCGTGCCGACGGCGATCACATCGACCTTGGAACCATTCCCGACGTGCATCGTCACCTCGTCCTTTGCCAGTCTCCGTTTATTCCGCGGTTCCTATTTTGAGTTACAAATATGAGCAACTACACCGGTATCAAATACCCAGGAGCTACTACGAGCGCTGGTTAGGTACACATCAATAATATATATATCACATATACCTTTGGTATTGCCGGCCTTCTTATCCGCTAAGTACTTGGGGCAGTTCCGCTTCCAGTGACCGTTTCCCTTGCAATAAAAGCACTCAGTCTCAGGCTTGGGTCCATTCTTTGGCTTCTTCCCGGCAGCTTGCTTACCGGGCGCGGCAACTCCCTTTCCGTCCTTCTTGAAGTTCTTTTTACCCTTGCCTTCCTTGAACTTAATAGTTTTATTCACCATCAACACTTGATGTTCCTTTTTGATTTCCACCTCCGCTGATTTAAGCATTGAATATACCCCGAAATGGTCTTTTCCATCCCCTGCATATTGAAGTTCATCACAAAGCTCTTGTACCTAGGTGGGAGCGACTGAAGGATTCTGTCAACGACCGCATCATCCGGGAGATTAACTCCCAGCTGAGACAAGCGGTTGTGCAACCCAGACATTTTGAGTATGTGCTCGCTGACAGAACTGTTCTCCTCCATCTTACAACTGTAGAACTTGTCGGAGACTTCATATCTCTCGACCCGGGCATGAGCTTGGAAAACCATTTTCAGCTCTTGGAACATCTCATATGCTCTGTGTTGCTCAAAACGCTTTTGGAGCCCCGGTTCTAAGCTGTAAAGCATGCCGCACTGAACCAGGGAGTAATCATCACTAGCGTCTGCCAAGCGTTCATAACGTCTTGTTCTGCAGGGAAAACAGGTGCTTCACCTAGCGGTGCATCAAGGACATATGCTTTCCTGGCAGCTATGAGGATAATCCTCAGGTTACAGACCCAGTCTGTGTAGTTGCTGCCATCGTCTTTCAGCTTGGTTTTCTCTAGGAACGTGTTGAAGTTGAGGGCAACATTAGCGTGGGCCATTTGATCTACAAGACATATTGCAAAGATTTTCAGACTATGTTCATGATAATTAAGTTCATCTAATCAAATTATTAAATGAACTCCCACTCAGATAGACATCCCTCTAGTCATCTAAGTGATACATGATCCGAGTCAACTAGGTCGTGTCCGATCATCACGTGAGACGCACTAGTCATCATCGGTGAACATTTTCATGTTGATCGTATCTTCTATACGACTCATGTTCGACCTTTCAGTCTTCCATGTTCCGAGGCCATGTCTGTACATGCTAGGCTCGTCAAGTCAACCTAAGTGTATTGCGTGTGTAAATCTGGCTTACACCCGTTGTATGCGAACGTTAGAACCTATCACACCCGATCATCACGTGGTGCTTCGGAACAACGAACCTTAGTAACGGTGCACAGTTAGGGGAACACTTTCTTGAAATTATTGCGAGGGATCATCCTATTTATGCTACCGTCATTCTAAGCAAATAAGATGTAAAACATGGTAAACATCACATGCAATCAAATAGTGACATGATATGGCCAATATCATTTTGCTCCTTTTGATCTCCATCTTTGGGGCGCCATGATCATCATCGTCACCGGCATGACACCATGACCTCCATCATTATGATCTCCATCATCGTGTCTTCATGAAGTTGTCTCGCCAACTATTACTTCTACTACTATGGCTAACGATTAGCAATAAAGTAAAGTAATTACATGACGTTTATGTTGACACGCAGGTCATAAATAAATTAAGACAACTCCTATGGCTCCTGCCGGTTGTCATACTCATCGACATGCAAGTCGTGATTCCTATTATAAGAACATGATCAATCTCGTACATCACATATATCATTCATCACATCCTTTTGGCCATATCACATCACACGGCACATGCTGCAAAAACAAGTTAGACGTCCTCTAATTGTTGTTGCAAGTTTTACGTGGCTGTCATAGGTTTCTAGCAAGAACGTTTCTTACCTACGCCAAAAACCATAACGTGATATGCCAATTTCTATTTACCCTTCATAAGGACCCTTTTCATCGAATCCGATCCGACTAAAGTGGGAGAGACAGACACCCGCTAGCCACCTTACGCAACTAGTGCATGTCAGTCGGTGGAACCAGTCTCACGTAAGCGTACGTGTAAGGTCGGTCCGGGCCTCTTCATCCCACGATGCCGCCGAATCAAGATAAGACTAGTAACGACAACTAAATTGACAAAATCAACGCCTACAACAACTTGTGTTCTACTCGTGCATAGAAACTACGCATAGACCTAGCTCATGATGCCACTGTTGGGGATCGTAGCACAAATTTAAAATTTTCTACGCATCACCAAGATCAATCTATGGAGTCATCTAGCAACGAGAGGGAGAGGAGTGCATCTGCATACCCTTGTAGATCGCAAGCGGAAGCGTTCAAGAGAACGGGATTGATGGAGTCGTACTCGTCGTGATCCAAATCACTGATGACCGAGCGCCGAACGGACGACACCTCCGCGTTCAGCACACGTACAGTTGGGAGAGATGTCTCCTCCCTCTTGATCCAGCAAGGGAAGGAGAGGTTGATGGAGATCCAGCAGCACGACGGCGTGGTGGTGGAAGTAGCGGGATCCCGGCAAGGCTTCGCCAAGCGCAAGCGGGGAGGAAGAGGTGTCACGGGAGGGAGGAAGGTGCCAGGGACTTGGGTGCGGCTGCCCTCCCTCCCCTCCACTATATATAGGGGGCCGGGGGGCGGCCCCTAGAGATCCCATCTAATGGGGGGGGCGGCCTAGGGGGTGGCTTGGCCCCCAAGTCAGGTGGAGGCGCCCCCACCCCCTTAGGGTTTCCAACCGTAGGCGCAAGGGAGGCCCAAGGGGGGCGCACCAGCCCACCAGGGGCTGGTTCCCTTCCCACTTCAGCCCATGGGGCCCTCCGGGATAGGTGGCCCCACCCTATGGACCCCCGGGACCCTTCCGGTGGTCCCGATACAATACCAGTGACCCCCGAAACTTTCCCGGTGGCCGAAACTGGACTTCCTATATACAAATCTTTACCTCCGGACCATTCCAGAACTCCTTGTGACATCCGGGACATCACCCGGGACTCCGAACAACTTTCGGGCTACCGCATACTAATATCTCTACAACCCTAGCGTCACCGAACCTTAAGTGTGTAGACCCTACGGGTTCGTGAACCATGCAGACATGACCGAGACAACTCTCCGACCAATAACCAACAGCGGGATCTGGATATCCATGTTGTCTCCCACATGTTCCATGATGATCTCATCGGATGAACTACGATGTCGAGGATTCAATCAATCCCGTATTCAATTCCCTTTGTCAATCGGTACGTTACTTGCCCGAGATTCGATCGTCGGTATCCCAATACCTTGTTCAATCTCGTTACCGGCAAGTCACTTTACTCATTCCGCAACACATCATCCCGTGACCAACCCTTAGTCACATTGAGCTCATTACGATGATGTTTTACCGAGTGGGCCCAGAGATAGCTCTCCGTCATGCGGAGTGACAAATCCCAGTCTCGATTCGTGCCAACCCAACAGACACTTTCGGAGATACCCGTAGTGCACCTTTATAGTCACCCAGTTACGTTGTGACGTTTGGCACACCCAAAGTATTCCTACAGTATCCGGGAGTTGCACAATCTCATGGTCTAAGGAAAGGATACTTGACATTAGAAAAGCTCTAGTAGACGAACTACACGATCTTGTTGTTGGAAATATGCCCTAGAGGCAATAATAAATTGGTTATTATTATATTTCCTTGTTCATGATAATCGTTTATTATCCATGCTAGAATTGTATTGATAGGAAACTCAGATACATGTGTGGATACATAGACAACACCATGTCCCTAGTAAGCCTCTAGTTGACTAGCTCGTTGATCAATAGATGGTTACGGTTTCCTAACCATGGACATTCGATGTCGTTGATAACGGGATCACATCATTAGGAGAATGATGTGATGGACAAGACCCAATCCTAAGCCTAGCACAAAGATCGTGTAGTTCGTATGTTGAAGCTTTTCTAATGTCAAGTATCATTTCCTTAGACCATGAGATTGTGCAACTCCCGGATACCGTAGTTGTGCTTTGGGTGTGCCAAACGTCACAACGTAACAGGGTGGCTATAAAGGTACACTACAGGTATCCCCGAAAGTGTCTGTTGGTTTGGCACGAATCGAGGCTGGGATTTCTCACTCCGTGTAAACGGAGAGGTATCTCTGGGCCCACTCGGTAGGACATCATCATAATTTGCACAATGTGATCAAGGAGTTGATCACGGGATGATGTGTTACGGAACGAGTAAAGAGACTTGCCGGTAACGAGGTTGAACAAGGTATCGTGATACCGACGATCGAATCTCGGGCAAGTATCGTACCGCTAGACAAAGGGAATTGTATACGGGATTGATTAAGTCCTTGACATCATGGTTCATCCGATGAGATCATCGTGGAGCATGTGGGAGCCAACATGGGTATCCAGATCCCGCTGTTGGTTATTGACCGGAGAGTTGTCTCGGCCATGTCTGCATGACTCCCGAACCTGTAGGGTCTACACACTTCAGGTTCGATGACGCTAGGGTTATAGGGAAAGTATGTGCGTGGTTACCGAATGTTGTTCGGAGTCCCGGATGAGATCCCGGACGTCACGAGGAGTTCCGAAATGGTCCGGAGGTAAAGATTGATATATAGGAAGTATGGTTTTGGCCACCGGAAGTGTTCCGGGCATCATCGGTAGTGTACCGGGACCACCGGAGGGGTCCGGGGGTCCACCAGGTGGGGCCACCAGCCCCGGAGGCCTACATGGGCCAATAGTGGGAAGGGACCAGACCCTAGGTGGGCTGGGGCGCCTCCCACCAAGGCCCAAGGCGCCTCCACTAGGAGAAGGGGGCAAACCCTAGGGCAGATAGGCCCTAAGGCCCACCCTAGGTGCGCCTCCCCCTCTCCCCCTTGTGGCCGCCACCCTAGATGGGATCTAGGGCTGCCGCACCCCTTGGGGTGGGAACCCTAGATGGGGGCGCAGCCCTCCCTCTCCCCCTATATATAGTGGAGGCAAAGGGGCAGCCCAACACACGATTCAATCTCCCTGTTGGCGCAGCCCTACCCCTCTTCCTCCTCGTCTCTCGTAGTGCTTGGCGAAGCCCTATTGGAGTCCCGCGCTCCTCCACCACCACCACGCCGTCGTGCTGCTGCTGGATGGAGTCTTCCCCAACCTCTCCTTCTCCCCTTGCTGGATCAAGGCATAGGAGACGTCACCGGGCTGTACGTGTGTTGAACACGGAGGTGCCGTCCGTTCGGCACTAGGATCATCAGTGATTTGGATCACGACGAGCACGACTCCATCAACCCCGTTCACTTGAACGCTTCCGCTTAGCGATCTACAAGGGTATGTAGATGCACTCTCCTTGCCCTCATTGCTAGATTACTCCATAGATTGATCTTGGTGATGCGTAGAAAATTTTGAATTTCTGCTACGATCCCCAACAGTCGCATCATGAGCTAGGTCTATGTGTAGTTTCTATGCACGAGTAGAACACAAAGCAGTTGTGGGCGTCGATATTGTCCATTTACTTGCCTTTACTATTCATATCTTGATTCGGCGGCATCGTGGGATGAAACGGCCCGGACCGACCTTACGCGTACTCTTACGTGAGAATGGTTCCACCGACTGACATGCACTAGTTGCATAAGGTGGCCAGCGGGTGTCTGTCTCTCCCACTTTAGTCGGATCAGATTCGATGAAAAGGGTCCTTATGAAGGGTAAATATAAATTGGCATATCACGTTATGGTTTTCGCGTAGGTAAGAAACGTTCTTGCTAGAAACCTATAGCAACCACGTAAAAACTTGCAACAACAATTAGAGGGCGTCTAACTTGTTTTTGCAGCATATGCCTTGTGATGTGATATGGCCAAAAGGATGTGATGAATGATATATGTGATGTATGAGATTGATCATGTTCTTGTAATAGGAATCACGACTTGCATGTCGATGAGTATGACAACCGGCAGGAGCCATAGGAGTTGTCTTAATTTATTTATGACCTGCGTGTCAACATAAATGTCATGTAATTAACTTTATTGCTAAAGCGTTAGCCATAGTAGTAGAAGTAATAGATGACGAGACAACTTCAAGAAGACACGATGATGGAGATCATGATGATGGAGATCATGGTGTCATGCCGGTGACAACGATGATCATGGAGCCCCGAAGATGGAGATCAAAAGGAGCAAAATGATATTGGCCATATCATGTCACTATTTGATTGCATGTGATGTTTATCATGTTTTACATCTTATTTGCTTAGAACAACGGTAGCTTAAATAAGATGATCCCTCACTAAAATTTCAAGAAAAGTGTTCCCCCTAACTGTGCACCGTTGCGAAGGTTCGTCGTTTCGAAGCACCACGTGATGATCGGGTGTGATAGATTCTAACGTTCGAATACAACGGGTGTAAGCCAGATTTACACACGCAATACACTTAGGTTGACTTGACGAGCCTAGCATGTACAGACATGGCCTCAGAACACGGAAGACCGAAAGGTCGAGCATGAGTCGTATAGAAGATATGATCAACATGAAGATGTTCACCGATGTTGACTAGTCCGTCTCACATGATGATCAGACACGACCTAGTTGACTCGGATCATGTTTCACTTAGATGACTAGAGGGATGTCTATCTGAGTGGGAGTTCATTAAATAATTTGATTAGATGAACTCAATTATCATGAACATAGTCTAAATTGTCTTCGCAAATATGTTGTAGATAAATAGCTCACGTTGTAGCTCCCTGTTTCAATATGTTCCTAGAGAGTGATTAAGTTGAAAGATATTGTAAGCAATGATGCAGAATAGGTCTGTAGTTCGAGGAGTGTCCTCACTGCTACACAGAAGGCTTACGTATTTGATGCACCGCTCGATGTACAAACCCCTACAACGTCGTCTGTGGATGTTGTGAACACCTGACAGACACATCCTGATGACTACTTGATAGTTTAGTGCACCATACTTTACGGCTTAGAATCGGGATTCCAATGACGTTTTGAACGCCATAGAACATATGAGATGTTCCAAGAGCTGAAATTGGGATTTCAGGCTCATGCCCGTGTTGAGAGGTGTGAGACCTCTGACAAGTTCTTTTGCCAACAAGATGGAGGAGAATAGCTCAGCTAGTGAGCATGTGCTCAGAATGTCTGGGTGCTACAATCACTTAAATCAAGTGGGAGTTAAACTTCTGGATAAGATAGTGATTGATAGAGTTCTCTAGCCACTATCACTAAGCTACTAGATCTTCGTGATGAACTATGACATGCAAGGGATGGAGTTGATCCCGGAGCTGTTCGCGGTGCTTAAGACCGCAAAAGGTAGAAATCAAGAAGGAGCATCAAGTGTTGATGGTTTAACAAGACCACTGGTTTCAAGAAGGGCTAGGGCTAGAAGGGAAACTTCATGGATGGCAAACCAGTTGCCGCTCCAGTGAAGAAACCCAAGGTTGAACCCAAACCCGAGACTAAGTGCTTCTATTGTAAAGGGAACGGTCACTGGTAGCGGAATTACCCCAAATGCATGGTAGATAAGAAGGCTGGCAACTTCAACAAAATTTATACGTGTTATTAATGTGTACCTCACTAGTACTCCTGGTAGCACCTGGGTATTGGATACCGGTTCAGTTACTATTATTGGTGACTTGAAGCGAAAGCTACGGACTAAACGGAAACTGCCTGAGGGCGAGGTGACGATGTGTGTTGGAAGTGTTTCCAAAGTTGATGAGATCACCATCGCACGCTCCATCTGCCTTCGGGATTAGTATTGAACCTAGATAAATGTTATCAGGTATCTACGTTGAGCATGAATATGATTAGATCATGTTCATTGCAATACGGTCATTCATTTAAGTTAGAGAATAATGGTTATTCTGTTTACATGAATGATACCTTTCATGGTCATGCACCCTATGTGAATGGTTCATTGAATCTCGGTCGTGGTAATACACATGTTCACGCCAAAAGATGTAGAGTTAATAATGATAGTACCACTTTCTCGTGGCACTGCCGCTTAGGTCATATTGGCGTAAGATGCATGAAGAAACTCCATGTCGATGGATGTTTGGAGTCACTTGATTTTGAATCACTTGACAAATGCGAGCCATGCCTCATGGGCAGGATGACTAAGACCCCATTTTCAGGTACAATGAGATGGGCAAGTGACTTGTTGGAAATCATGCATGCTGATGCGTGTGATCCAATGAGAATTGAAGCGTGCGGTGGATATCGCTATTTTCTCATCTTCACTAACGATTTGGGTAGATATAGGTATATCTACTTAATGAAGCACAAGTCTGAAACGTTTGAAAAGTTCAAGCGATTTCAGAGTGAAGTTAAGAATCATCATAACAATAAGATCATGTTCCTACGATCTGATCAATAGGGAATTTTCTGAGTTATGAGTTTGGCAATCACTTAAGACATTGTGGAATTGTTTCATAGTTGAAGCCACCTGGAACACCACAAGGTAATGGTGTATCCGGACGTCGTAATCGAACCTTATGAGATATGGTGCGATCTATGATGTCTCTTACCGATCTACCGTTTTCATTTTGAGGTTATGCGTTAGAGACAGCTGCACTCACTTTAGATAGGACACCATCTAAGTCCGTTGAGACGACATCATATGAACATTGGTTTGACAAGAAACCAAAGTTGTTGTTTCTTAATGTTTGGGGGTGTGATGCTTAGGGCTTCAGCCGGAGAAGCTCGAACCCAAAGCGGACAAACACATCTTCATATGATACCCAAGGGTGACAGTTGGGTATACCTTCTATCTCAGATCCGAGGGCAAATTGTTTATCGCTAAGAACAGGTCCTTTCTCGAGAAGGAGTTTCTCTCGAAAGAATTGAGTGGGAGGAAGATAGAACTTGATGAGGTTATCGAACCTCTACTTCAACCAGAGAGTGATGCAACATAGAAAGATGTTTTCTTTGGAGCCTACGTTGTTGAATAGGAAGTTAATGATAGTGATCATGAAGCTTCGGATCAAGTTGCTATCGAACCTCGTAGGTCGACAAGGATATGTACTACTCCTGAGTGGTACGGTAATCCTGTCTCAAATATCATGTTGTTGGACAACAATGAACCTACGAGCTGTGGAGAAGCGATGGTGGGCCCATATTCCGACAAATGGTTAGAAGCCATGAAATCCGAGATAGGATCCATATATCAGAATAAAGTATGGACTTTGGTGGACTTGCCCGATGATCGGCAAGCCATTGAGATAAATGGATCTTTAAGAAGAAGACGGACGTGGGCGGTAATGTTACCGTCTATGAAGCTCGACTTGTGGGAAAGAGTCTTTTCACAAGTTCAAGGAGTTGACTACGATGAGAATTTCTCACCCGTAGCGATGCTTAAGTCCGTCGGAATCATGTTAGCATTAGCTGTATTTTTTCGATTATGAAATCTTACAGATGGATGTCAAAACAAGTTTTCTTACCAAGTTTTCGTAAGAAAAGTTGTATGTGATACAATAAAAGGTTTTGTCGATCCTAAGGATGCAAAAAGGTATGCTGGCTCCAGCAATCCTTCTATGGACTAGAGCAAGCATCTCGGAATGGGAATATATGTTTTGATGGAGTGATCAAAACTTTTAGGTTTATACAATGTTTGTTAGAAACTTGTATTTACAAGAAAGTGAGTGGGAGCACTACAACATTTCTGATAAGTATATGTGGATGATATATTGTTGATCCGAAATAATGTAGAATTTCTGGAAAGCATAAACGGTTGTTTGAAGAGTGTTTTCAAAGGAAGACCTGGATAAAGCTGCTTACATATTGGGCATCAAGATCTATAGAGATAGATCAAGACGCCTGATGGTGCTTTCAAAGAACGCACACCTTGACATGTTTTTGAAGGAGTTCAAAATAGATCAGTCAAAGAAGGGGTTCTTACCTGAGTTATAAGGTGTGAAGTTGAGTAAGACTCAAAGCTTGACCACGGCAGAAGAAAGAGGAAGGACGAAGGTCGTCCCCTATGCTTTTGTCATAGGCTCTATACGATATGCCATGCTGAAGTACCGCACCTGATGTGTGCCTTGCCACATGTCTGGCAAGAGGGTACAAAGGTGATCTAGGAGTAAATCACCAGATAGAGGTCAAAATTATCCTTAGAGGAATAAGGAAATGTTTCTCGGTTGTGGAGGTGATAAAGAGTTCGACGTAAAGAGTTATGTCGATGCAAGCTTAACACCTATCCGGATAGCTCTGAGTAGAGATACCGGATACATATAATGGAGCAACAATTTGGAATAGCTCCAAGTGGAACGTGGTAGCAGCATCTACGATATGACATAAAGTTTTGCGAAATACATAGGGATCTGAATATGGCAAGACCCGTTGACTACAAACCTCTCTCACAAGCATAACATGATCAAACCTAGAACTCATTGAGTTTTAATCACATAGTGATGTGAACTAGATTATTGAGTCTAGTAAACTCTTTGGATGTTGGTCACATGGCGATGTGACCTATGAGTGTTAATCACATGGCGATGTGAACTAGATTATTGACTCTAGTGCAAGTGGGAGACTATTGGAAATATGCCCTAGAGGCAATAATAAATTGGTTATTATTATATTTCCTTGTTCATGATAATCGTTTATTATCCATGCTAGAATTGTATTGATAGGAAACTCAGATACATGTGTGGATACATAGACAACACCATGTCCCTAGTAAGCCTCTAGTTGACTAGCTCATTGATCAATAGATGGTTACAGTTTCCTAACCATGGACATTGGATGTCGTTGATAACGGGATCACATCATTAGGAGAATGATGTGATGGACAAGACCCAATCCTAAGCCTAACACAAAGATCGTGTAGTTCGTATGCTGAAGCTTTTCTAATGTCAAGTATCATTTCCTTAGACCATGAGATTGTGCAACTCCCGGATACCGTAGGAGTGCTTTGGGTGTGCCAAATGTCACAACGTAACTGGGTGGCTATAAAGGTACACTACAGGTATCTCCGAAAGTGTCTGTTGGGTTGGCACAAATCGAGACTGGGATTTGTCACTCCGTGTAAACGGAGAGGTATCTCTGGGCCCACTCAGTAGGACATCATCATAATGTGCACAATGTGATCAAGGAGTTGATCACGGGATGATGTGTTACGGAATGAGTAAAGAGACTTGCCGTTAACGAGGTTGAACAAGGTATCGGGATACCGACGATCGAATCTCGGGCAAGTATCGTACCGCTAGACAAAGGGAATTGTATACGGGATTGATTAAGTCCTTGACATCATGGTTCATCCGATGAGATCATCATGGAGCATGTGGGAGCCAACATGGGTATCCAGATCCCGCTGTTGGTTATTGACCGGAGAGTTGTCTCGGCCATGTGTGCATGACTCCCGAACCCGTAGGGTCTACACACTTAAGGTTCGATGACGCTAGGGTTATAGGGAAAGTATGTACACGGTTACCGAATGTTGTTCGGAGTCCCGGATGAGACCCCGGACGTCACGAGGAGTTCCGGAATGGTCCGGAGGTAAAGATTGATATATAGGAAGTATGGTTTTGGCCACCGGAAGTGTTCCGGGCATCACCGGTAGTGTACCGGGACCACCGGAGGGGTCCGGGGGTCCACCAGGTGGGGCCACCAGCCCCGGAGGCCTACATGGGCCAATAGTGGGAAGGGACCAGCCCCTAGGTGGGCTGGGGCGCCTCCCACCAGGGCCCAAGGCGCCTCCAATAGGGGAAGGGGGGCAAACCCTAGGGCAGATGGGCCCTAAGGCCCACCCTAGGTGCGCCTCCCCCTCTCACCCTTGTGGCCGCCACCCTAGATGGGATCTAGGGCTGCCGCACCCCTTGGGGTGGGAACCCTAGGTGGGGGCGCAACCCTCCCTCTCCCCCTATATATAGTGGAGGCAAAGGGGCAGCCCAACACACGATTCAATCTCCCTGTTGGCGCAGCCCTACCCCTCTTCCTCCTCGTCTCTCGTAGTGCTTGGCGAAGCCCTGCTGGAGTCCCGCGCTCCTCCACCACCACCACGCCATCGTGCTGCTGCTGGATGGAGTCTTCCCCAACCTCTCCTTCTCCCCTTGCTGGATCAAGGCGTAGGAGACATCACCGGGTTGTACGTGTGTTGAACACGGAGGTGCCGTCCGTTCGGCACTAGGATCATCGGTGATTTGGATCACGACGAGTACGACTCCATCAACCCCGTTCACTTGAATGCTTCCACTTAGCGATCTACAAGGGTATGTAGATGCACTCTCCTTCCCCTCGTTGCTAGATTACTCCATAGATTGATCTTGGTGATGCGTAGGAAATTTTGAATTTCTGCTACGATCCCCAACGCTTGTGCTATGCTTAAGATTGGGTCTTGTCCATCACATCATTCTCCTAATGATGTGATCCCGTTATCAATGACATCTAATGTCCATAGTCAGGAAACCATGACTATCTGTTGATTAACGAGCTAGTCAACTTGAGGCTCACTAGGGACATGTTGTGGTCTATGTATTCACACATGTATTACGATTTCCGGATAACACAATTATAGCATGAACAATAGACAATTATCATGAACAAGGAAATATAATAATAACCATTTTATTATTGCCTCTAGGGCATATTTCCAACAGGACTATGGGTCGATAACAGTAGCTAGATGGCAATCTCTCCTTTGTCTTCGATACAATATCCACCTTCACGTTGTTCTCTGGTGATCCTTCACCTTGACATTGCTCAAGAAAGGAGGTTACTCTCCAACAAGGAGCATGATCTTTGAGTGAGGCTCAAGAAGAGAGTTATTAGCCTTTCGGTTGTTGAGAGGACAAAAACCAATGTGCTACAATGACAACCTCTAAGCAAAGGGTCGCAAACACCAAAATTTTCCACAAAAGAGAGACATTGGCAATCTTGTTGGTGCCCTCAAATGTTTTGGGCAGGTCAAAGGTCTATCCGCCAACTTTCATAAGAGCTCGATCGTTGCTATTAGGTGTGCTCACCTCAACCTTGGACCTATCCTCCAAAATTTGCTTCCCGATGATATAATTGGGCCTCCCGCTTTCGATATGGCAACTGCAAAAAGTGAATTTTCAATTCCTTGAAGTCCTTTGGGAGGGCAATAACATCACCGCCATTGGGCGCACCACTCTTGTCAAAATCATCCCTTCCTCCCATGCAATGTGCTACATGACTTTGCTCATTGTTCCACAGAGCACTATCCACAACACCAGCAAGCTTGAGAGAGCCTTTCTTTGGACTGTTTGGACAAGACTACCGGGGTTAAATGCAAAGTAAATTGGGATATGATGTGCTGGCCCTATGAGCATGTGGGTTTTTGGTGTGCTCAACACTGAGAATTTTGCGAGAGCTCCGAGATTGAGAATGCCATGGTATGGATGGTACGAGCAAACGAAGTTGTGGGTTGGTATGGGAAATCATTCTGATGAGAAGGACCTTGAGCTTTTATATGCCTCCACTACCATCACCGTGGGAATGGTGCCAAGACCCCATTTTGGGATGCACCTTGGGCACATGACCGGAAACCCAAGGAGAATGCACCCCTCATCTATGAGGTGTCCACAAGGGAACAACGAAAGGTGAATCCTCCATGCGGATGCTTGGGTTTCCAAAATCAAGATTTCCATCAACTTATACATGACCCACCATCGTCGATTCATTGTTGTTTGGACTCTCATACGTGGTTTCCACCTTGATGAGCATGACAGGGATGACATACGTTCAAAGCACACGGACAATATTCATTACTCAACGACCTCCACTTATTTGACACAATTCATGGGAACTTTCTTCTCTCTCGATGGAGCAGACGGTTTGAAGGCTTAGATTCCTCCAAAGACCGAGTTCTTTACTTGGTTGTCATTTAAGATAGGATTTGAACCGCCGACCGTTTGGCTAAGCGAGGATGGTGAAATCGCGGTCGTTGCTCCCCTATGCATGAGGGCGCAAGAGTATGGGATGCACCTCTTTTCAAGTGCCGCTTCGCCCTTCACTTATGGAATCTGGCTAACAAGCTGCTTCACCTCGAAACACATGGACACTTCCTCTTGGCACCTTGAGCGATCCATCAAAGAGTGTTGGGTCAATTTTTCTGGCATCATCACCCCCGATAGAAAAGGGCATGAGATCTCTCGAAACGCCCATTAGATGGACTATTTTTTCGATAAGGGACGCTTTATTACTTACAAGATTTAAACATTACTCCCGGCCACTACATAAATAAGATGCACACAGCCAAATAATGTATTCTCATAAAAAAAGGCGAGATACAAAGAAACATGTAGACTTTGTATAACGCCTAAACCATAGGGGGCCAATTCTAAATCATGCTACACACATGTCGAGTAAAAGTATCCCTCGCCGTCGTAGTCTTCAATCGTATACACATCTTCGTAAATAGATCTTAATTATTTGAAATAAGAGGAACGGCCGGGTGTTCGGACATAAGAGCACGGGGCCACCAATTTTGCTCACTAGCATAGCATAAATACGAGGATAAGTTATGGGTTACCGCGGGCGCCAATAAATTGGGAAATATTTTACCCGGAGAGCAACACTATTATGTAACTCGGGGTCATGTGAAACAAACTCTATTCTCTTCTTAACTATTGAACGAGGTAAGTCTTTTACCTTCATCATAAAAGAAAATGCGATGGGAACTCAGCCGGAACGTTTTCTCTGTGCTTGAACGACGTGTTCTCTGAAAAGCGCCAAGCAGATTCCACGAATACCACGACACGACTCCCCGCAGCATATAGCAATCGCCGCCATCGCTCGCTCGCCCGAAGTTCTCAGCCGCACAGGCAAAACCACGACCGGCACCACGTTTCTGACATGAAGGTCAGCCTCCGGCAGGACCCGGCCGGCCGGGAGATGTGGTTGTTGCACCCAGTAGCTAGTACTAGCTAGCAAAACAACAACAAAGGCGTGCATGAAAAGCTCAACAAGATCTGGCAACGCGAGGCAGTGGCCAACTGGGGAAGGCTCCAACTCCGGAAGCAGCCATCGGCCCATCGGTCGCGAGCGCACAGTGCGCCTCGCTCGCTGCCTGCGACGCATCGCGCGCGTGCGTGCTACCTTGGCCGTCCCTGTCCCCGGCCCTGGCCCTTGGCGACGGCGAGGGTCGGCCGTCTCCGAGCTCTGGGATTCTGAGAAGATGCGTGCGGACCAAGAGCTGGCCACTGTTCAAGTGTCGATCAGCTCCTGCCGCTGCTGCTGCGTGCTGGACCCCTGCACGCAGGGAGAAGGAGAGAGGAGCATCCGTCCTGGCTCCTCGCGGCCGGTTGCTACCTGGCCATTGGAAAATGCCATGCGCCAGCGACTTGTTAATTACCCCTGCCGCTGTTGTGCCGCTGCTGCTACTACTACTCATTAACTTACTTTCCGTGCTTAGTCAAGTAATCATACTTTGCAGTGGGAAGTATCCTGCTAATATCATATGCTTTGCGATAAGATACGGTTAGTGCATTGGTGTAAGAAATGGTGTTTGTTGCCAGGTTGTCGATGGAGTAGTGATGTGCCTACGAGCCTTTTCTGTGAAAAAAAATGAATAAGACTTTGTGGTTTGACTTTCCACTTCGTTTTTGTTTTTCTCGGCGTGAGAAAAGTATGCAGATATATAGATCGATGCTGCCCTTACGGTTGTTTAAAAGGAGAGATGCATGTGTACGCAGTGTCTGCTCTGTAGAGCGTAGAGGTCACTTGACTTGAGACGCGATCGTTGGTGTCGAAACATCCAGGGCGTCGCCGTACGTGTAGACGCAACGAGCTGCACGTACGCTTGGCACTGCTAACGCGCCAACACGCGGATCAGCAGCTGTCCTGTACGTGCCATGTATAATCATGAACTCCACCAATCATGCATTTCTTTTCTTATTTTTCATTTGAAACGGAAACTTCATCAGACATCGTGCTAATGGTGGTCGGCTGGTTGGATCCGCCCATCTACGTTGCGTCCACCATGGGAACGGGTGCTGCAGATTAGCCGATTATACTAGATTAGGATTAAACTACTATGATCATTGGAAGAAGTGAAAAGAAAGGAAGCAGAGGAGAAGCCACACGAGAGAGCCAGAGGCCGACACTTTGCGTGCATGGTGTCCCGTGCGTATGGATTCACCTGGGCAAGGTCATTTCCAGGGCAAGCTGCATTCGGGGACGGGGTGGCTCTTCAGCCCAGCTGCACCTACCCGACACCGTGTTGGTACTTTTCTTGCACCCAAAGCAGGGACCGTGGAGGCTAATTTTCCACGCCAAAAGTATAGTTGCTGCATGTGTTCAAATCACACGAGCCCGTCATTCAGGACAACACACAGTCTTCCACGGCATTCACCGCCTAGCTTTACATATCCATCAATTGTGCATGTGCGTATGATTAGACTTCCTTGTACCGTTTGCCGACCAACTTAACTCCATAAAACTGCTGTTTGAATTGTCTAATTATGGAGGGACTACTACTACGTACGTACGACACAATGGCCACACGAATGGTCGCCACCGTCTGCTAAGAGCAAGTGCTACTAAATCAACTCACGAGCCTTGAACAGGCGTTTGTTTGGAGTACGGATCAGGAAAAGAAATGCCTCCAAGATCCAGAGGAAATCCTGGCTAGCTGCGTTTCGCCTGCGCGTGTGGTGACGTCAACTCGTGTTGATTGATGCATATAGATTACTTACAACAGTTACACCCAGCACGCGTGCATGCATCAGCACTGGCAATTGCACTTTGGCACCACATGTAAAAAAAATCCTTGCAATTTGGCACCACGCAACGCAGTGGTGTACTAGTACTATACTCGAACGGAACGCCTCTTCCCTCCCTCCCGTTTCCGTCCCTATATAAGCCGCGCGCCACCACTCCACAGCTTCCAAGAGCGCACCGCCACCGCCAGCCATCCTGAGCTTCTGAGCTTGTCCTCCATTCCACCACACCGATCCCGAGACTCGTATACTATCTCACCTGCTTGCCTACAAGTGACAATGGCGGCCTCCGTCGAGTACAACCGTCAGGTGTCCGCCCACCCATGGCCGACCAATGCACAGCCCAAGGCCGCCTTCGACCTCTTCTCCTCCTCCTCGGCCGGCAACGGCGGCAGGCGCCGCTCGGGCGCGGACTCCGACTCGGACGACGAGGACGGCATCCCGCCGGACTGGCGGTCGCTCTACAGCCCGCGGCTCGACGTGGAGCCGTCGGTCAAGGACCACCGCGACGAGGCCACCTCCGACGCCTGGGTCAAGCGCCACCCGGCGCTCGTCCGCCTCACCGGCAAGCACCCGTTCAACTCCGAGCCCCCGCTGCCGCGCCTCATGTCCCACGGCTTCATCACCCCGGTGCCGCTCCACTACGTGCGCAACCACGGCGCCGTGCCCAAGGCCGACTGGTCCACCTGGACCGTCGAGGTCACCGGCCTCGTCAAGCGCCCGGTGAAGCTCACCATGGAGGAGCTCGTCACGGGGTTCCAGGCCGTGGAGTTCCCCGTCACGCTCGTGTGCGCCGGCAACCGCCGCAAGGAGCAGAACATGGTGCGCCAGTCCTCGGGATTCAACTGGGGGCCCGGGGCCGTCTCCACCACCGTGTGGCGCGGCGTGCGGCTCCGCGACGTGCTGCGGCGGTGCGGCGTCATGGGCGCCGGCGTCGCCTCGAACGTGTGCTTCGAGGGCGCCGAGGACCTCCCCGGCGGCGGCGGCTGCAAGTACGGCACCAGCCTCCGGCGGTCCGTGGCCATGGACCCGGCCCGCGACGTCATCCTCGCCTACATGCAGAACGGCGAGCCGCTGGCGCCCGACCACGGCTTCCCCGTGCGCGTCATCGTGCCGGGCTTCATCGGCGGCCGCATGGTCAAGTGGCTGAAGCGCATCGTCGTGGCCTGCAACGAGTCGGAGAGCTACTACCACTACCGCGACAACCGCGTGCTGCCGTCACACGTCGACGCCGAGCTCGCCAATGCCGAAGGTACTAATTTCGATTTGCCTTCTCTCCTAGGAGTAGCCGACATGCCGGGTGACGACGACGGCGAGCCTGACGGTGCCTGTGTTGTCTGGATGTTTCAGCCTGGTGGTACAAGCCGGAGTGCATGATCAACGAGCTCAACATCAACTCGGTGATCACCACGCCCGGACACGACGAGGTGCTGCCCATCAACGCGCTCACGACGCAGAAGCCGTATACGATGAAGGGATACGCCTACTCCGGTGAGTCCCCCCTCCGACCCACTTCTCATCTCCGTCGTCACCCAGCTGACATCACTCACCCCTGTCGTAGTACTATAACTCTCGGCTCTGTCTGATACATGTCGTGTCGGGATTCATTTTGGGCTTGGGCCTGCTCGATACAGACAAGCCTCGTAACTTCCAGCCTGTTCGTTGTATTTGGGCCTGGGTTGACTATTCTGACATGGAGGTGTTGTTCTTTTTTATCAGGCGGTGGCCGGAAAGTTACGCGGGTGGAGGTGACCCTGGACGGCGGCGAGACGTGGCAGGTGTGCGAGCTGGAGCACCCGGAGCGGCCGACCAAGTACGGCAAGTACTGGTGCTGGTGCTTCTGGTCCGTCGACGTCGAGGTGCTCGACCTGCTCGGGGCCAAGGAGATGGCCGTGCGCGCATGGGACGAGGCCCTCAACACCCAGCCGGAGCGCCTCATCTGGAACCTCATGGGCATGATGAACAACTGCTGGTTCCGGGTCAAGATCAACGTCTGCCGCCCCCACAAGGGCGAGATCGGCCTCGTCTTCGACCACCCCACGCAGCCCGGGAACCAGTCCGGCGGCTGGATGGCGCGGCAGAAGCACATCGAGACGTCCGAGACCACGCAGGGCACGCTCAAGCGGAGCACCTCCACGCCCTTCATGTCCGCCGCCTCCGCCCAGTACACCATGTCCGAGGTGCGCCGCCACGCGTCCAAGGAGTCGGCGTGGATCGTTGTGCACGGCCACGTCTACGACTGCACGGGCTTCCTCAAGGACCACCCCGGCGGCGCCGACAGCATCCTCATCAACGCCGGCTCCGACTGCACCGAGGAGTTCGACGCCATCCACTCCGCCAAGGCCCGCGGCCTCCTCGAGATGTACCGCGTCGGCGAGCTCATCGCCACCGGCACCGACTACTCCTCTCCACAGAGCAGCAGCGCAGACCTCGCCGCCATCGTCGAGGCCCCTGCTGCTGGTGTTGAGCCCTTGGTGCTGCCGCCGGTCTCCACGACCGTCGCGCTCGCCAACCCGCGGGAGAAGGTGCGCTGCCGGCTCGTCGACAAGAAGAGCGTGTCCGACAACGTGCGCCTGTTCCGGTTCGCGCTGCCTTCGCCTGATCAGAAGCTCGGGCTGCCCGTCGGCAAGCATGTGTACGTGTGCGCGTCCACCGGCGGCAAGCTCTGCATGCGCGCGTACACGCCGACCAGCTCCGTCGAGGAGGTCGGCCACGTGGAGCTCCTCATCAAGATATACTTCAAGGACGAGGATCCCAAGTTCCCCGCGGGCGGGCTCATGTCGCAGTACCTCGACGCGCTGCCGCTCGGCGCCCCCGTCGACATCAAGGGCCCCGTGGGCCACATCGAGTACGCCGGCCGCGGCGCCTTCACGGTGGGCGGCGAGCCCCGGTTCGCGCGCCGGCTCGCCATGGTGGCCGGCGGGACGGGCATCACGCCCGTGTACCAGGTGATCCAGGCCGTGCTGAGGGACCAGCCCGATGACACCACGGAGATGCACCTGGTGTACGCGAACCGCACCGAGGACGACATGCTCCTGCGGGAGGAGATCGACCGGTGGGCGGCCGCGCACCCGGCGCGGCTCAAGGTGTGGTACGTGGTGAGCAAGGTGGCGCGGCCGGGGGACGCGTGGGAATACGGCGTGGGTAGGGTCGACGAACAGGTCCTCAGAGAACACCTGCCTCCGGGCGGAGACGGCGAGACGCTCGCGCTCGTCTGCGGGCCGCCGGCGATGCTCGAGTGCACGGTGCGCCCGGGGCTGGAGAAGATGGGGTACGACCACGACAAGGATTGCCTCGTCTTCTAAGCAGAGGCCGCCGAGCGCGATAATGGTCGGCTTTACATAGCATAGTAGACACGTAGTTGCATCATCCTCCAACTTAGCATAGTAGTAGCGCGGGAGTGAGAATTCTATTGAGTTCAGGTACATACTAATGGAGGTGGTCGGTCATACAGTGATGGCCAAATCTTCAGTGAGTAGCTTGTGCCTCAAAATTGGCTGAAATGAATCTTCAACCGGTGCTTGCTTCTGCCGTCACCAGCAGGCGCATGGACTACGGCCAGGGACTGCCACTTCTTCGGATTGTGTTGGTTTTTTTAAAGAGGAAAAGATGATACAGCAAAGTAAAAATAATTATCTTCCTCATTTAACAACCAAGGTATCAATCCAGTAGGAGATACAAGCAAGTCCCTAATCTATGCACCTGCACAAATAATCAAACACTTGCACCCGACGCGATAAAGGGGTTATCAATCCCTACACGGTCACTTGCAAATGTGAGATCTGATAGAGATAGATATAAAAGATTACTAAAACGTAAAACAAAATAAAAGTAAATAAATTGCAGCAAGATATGTTTGGGTTTTTTGGTTTATAAATCTGAAAATATATGATGAAAAATAAACCCGGGAGCCATAGGTTTCACTATAGGCTTCTCTCTTGAAAGAAAACAATACGGTGGATGAACAAATTACTGTCGAGCAATTGATAGAAAAGCGCAAAATTATGACGATATCCAAGGCAATGATTATGAATATAGTCATCACGTCCGTGACAAGTAGACCGAAACGATTCTTCATCTACTACTATTACTCCACACATCGCCCGCTATCCAGCATGCATCTAGAGTATTAAGTTCATAAGAACCGAGTAACGCCTTAAGCAAGATGACATGATGTATGATACGTCTCCAACGTATCTATAATTTATGAAGTATTCATGCTGTTGTATTATCATTCTTGAATGTTTTACAATCATTTTCTAGCAACTTTATATCATTTTTTGGGACTAACCTATTGACCCAATGCCCAGTGTCAGTTGCTATTTTTTGCTTGTTTTTTACATCATAGAAAATCAATATCAAACGGAGTCCAAACACAACGAAACTTTTTGGAGAATTTTTATAGACCAGAACACCCAGGATGGGCCACAGCAGCACCTGGGGGTGCCCCGAGGGGGCACAACCCACCAGGGCGCGCCCAGGTGGGCTATGCCCACCTCGGTGGCCTCCCGCACCCCCTCTTTACGCTATAAATTCATAGATATTCCAAAAACCCTCAGGGTGACCCTAGATCAGAAGTTCGGCCGCCGCAAGGCTCTGTAGCCACCGAAAACCAATCTAGACCCCGTTCTGGCACCCTGCCGGAGGGGGAATCATCTCGAATGGCCATCTTCATCATCCCGGCGGCCACCACGATGAGGAGGGAGTAGTCCACCCTCGGGGCTGAGGGTTTGTACCAGTAGCTACATGTTTAACCCCTCTATCTCTCGTGTTCTTGAGATGTCATGATCTTGATGTATCGCGGGCTTTGTTAATATAGTCGGATCATATGATGTTTTTCCCTCTCTATGTTGTTGCGATGAATTGAGTTTTTTCCTTTGAGATTTCGTTGTTATCGGATTGAATAATTTTATGGATTTGAGAACACTTGATATATGTCTTGCAATTGAATACTCGTGGTGACAATGGGGTATCGTATTGATTCACTTGATATATGTTTTGGCACTCAACTCGCGGATTCCCGAGGTGACATTGGGGTAATATATGCATAGGGGTTGATACACATTCTTATCTTTGTTTCTCTGGTAGAAAACTTGGGTCACTCTTTAAAGTTTTTTGTGTTGGATTGAATATTATGAATCTGAATTTACTTTGGTGTTATTCTAGTAAGAACTCTTGGTTAGATCGGTCGGAAAGAATAGCTTCGTGTTATTTTAGTACGAACTCTAGGATAGATTAATCAGAAAGAATAGCTTTGAGGTGGTTTCGTACCCTACAAACAATTGTGTCTTATGTTCTCCGCTAGATAGAAACTTTGGAGTGATTCTTCATTGCACGCTGAGGGACGGTTATATGATCCAATTATATTAGCACTGTTGAGAGGTTGCACTAGTGAAAGTACGGACCCTAGGCCTCATTTTCAAGCATTGCAACACCGTTTTTGTGCCCGTTTACTATTTGCTACCTTGCTGTTTTTATTTATTCAGATTATAAAAATATATTTCTACCATCAATATCACACTTTTATCACCATCTCTTCGCCGAACTAGTGCATCTATACGATTTGCCATTGTATTGGGTGTGTTGGGGACACAAGAGATTTCTTGTATTTGATTGCAGGGTTGTGTGAGAGAGACCATCTTCATCCTACATCTCTCACGGATTAATAAACCTTAGGTCATCCACTTGAGGGAAAATTGCTACTGTCCTACAAAACTCTGTGTTTGGAGGCCCAACACGTGTCTACAAGAATAAAGTTGCGCAGTAGACATCAAGCTCTTTTCTCGCGCCATTGCTGGGGAGGTGAGTGCTTGAAGATATATCTTTAGATCTTGCAATCGAATCTTTTAGTTTCTTGTTTTATCACTAGTTTGGTTTATAAAAGAAAACTATATAAAAATGGAATTGAGGTTGCATCATATTATTGATCATCTTTATAATATCTTTTTTGAAAATGATGGTTTGGAAAATTGTGCTCAATTGTTAGAAGAAGAAGTCAATAAAATGTTTGGCACAAAATATTTGAACGATGAGCATGATTGCAATGTTGTTAGTATGAATTCTTTGGATATCCATGATGCTAATGACATGCAAAGGCATAAGCTTGGGGATGCTATGTTTGATGAAGATGATATTTTTAGTCCCCCAAGATTTGATGTGGAAATTTGTTATAATGATTGTGTGCCTCCTATTTATAATTATTATAATGATGAAAGTGGATTTTGAGAGATCATGACTTTATTTACTGATGAATCCACCATTTTGGATGAGGCTTCAATTGATCAATTGACTGATAACAAAGTTGCTATCTATGATGATTATGATGATGACATGAATGCTATAAATAATAATGATAACCATAAAACTTGTCATCATGATTTTAATTTTCACTCTCATGATAGTTGTTTTGTTGAATTTTCTCCCACCACTATTGATTGGAAGAAATTTGCTTATGTGGAGAGTAATAAATTTTCTATGCTTGTGGTTGATGAAAAGAATGCTTTATGTGATAGTTATATTGTTGAATTCATTCATAATGCCACTGAAAGTTATTATGAGGGAGGAACATATGCTTGTAGGAATTGCAATAATATCAATTTCTCTCTCTTTATGTTGAAAGTTTTGAAGTTGCACTTGTTCTGGCTTCCTGTGCTAGTTGATTCTTGCTCCCATAAATTATTTGCTTACAAAATCCCTATGCATAGGAAGTGGGTTAGGCTTAAATGTGCTAGTCATGTGCTTCATGATGCTCTTGTTATGTTTCAATTCTTAACTTTTATGCGAGCATCATTGAAATCATCGTGCCTAGCTAAAAGGCATTAAAGAAAAGCGCTTGTTGGGAGACAACCCAACACTTTTACCTACTGTTTTTGTGTGTTCAGATGATTAGGCTATTGTAGTAATCATGTTTTATTGCTTTTGTTTCAATAAAGTGCCAAGTAAGACCTTTGGGATGGCTTACGGCGATAGTTGATTTGGTCTTGCTAAAAATCAGAAACTTTTGCGCTCGGGGAAATAATTCTCATTTTTAACAAAAGCATGATAAAATGTTGATTATTTTTTAAGAAGATTAATGTACAAATTACGCATGTTTTCCTATTTGTTCAGAATTTTTGGAGTAGCAGAAGTATAAGTGGAGTACAGATTACTACATGCTGTTCTATTTTTGACAAATTCTATTTTTAATGCATAGTTTGCTTGTTTTCTAGTTTCTATGGCATATATTGCTCAATATAAATTATGGAAATGATATGCTATAGTAGGAATTGTGTTTAAAAAATTATGAATCTTGTCTTTTGTTGTACCAAAGTAAAATGGTTTGCTTTTTATCATACTAACCTATCTCACAAAGTTTCGTTAAGTTTTGTGTGATTGAAGTTTTCAAGTTTTGGGTGAGATATCGATATGAGGGGAGTAAGGAGTGATCAGAACCTAAGCTTGGGGATGCCCAAGGCACCCCAATTTAATATCCAAGGAATATCTAAGCAACTAAGCTTGGGTATGCCCCGGAAGACATCCCCTCTTTCGTCTCCAACATTATCGGTAACCTCACTTGGAGCTATGTTTTCATTCGTCACATGATATGTGTTTTACTTGGAGCATCATTTTATTTTGTTAGGATTTTCTTGATGTTATTTAGAATAATGTTTTGCATCTTTTATTTCAATAAAAGTGGAAATGATTGCCCTTGCCATGCTTATTTTACAAGTATGCATGTTGCTGTTTGAAACAAGAAAGTTTATAGATGTTGCAAAAATTCCCTAGAAAAGTCAGAATATGATAAAATGTTGAAATTTTTTGAAAATACGATCTGATAAATTTTCTACAGTTTGTTAAATTTTCAGAAGTTTTTGAGTTGAATAAGTATTGATACTCTTGCATTCTTTGCAGACTATACTGTTTTGGCAGATTGCTGTTATGTTTGCTTGTTTAACGATTCTATTTGAGGATAGGAGTATTAAATATGCAGAGGCATTTGGTATGTAATGATAATAATAATTTTAGTGATTTGCTACAGTAGATAATCATAAGGTTTTCCATTGGTTTATACTAACTTATCTCATGAGTTCTTGTTGAGTTTTGTGTGGTTGAAGCTTTTGAGATTTAGGAAAACCGTGATATGAGGAGAATTAAGGAGACACAAAAGCTCAAGCTTGGGGATGCCCAAGGCATCCTAGGATAATATTTCAATAAGTCTCAAGCATCTAAGCTTGGGGATGCCCCGGTAGGCATCCCACCTTTCTTCTTCAACAATTATTGGTTAGTATCGGTTGAGCCTAAGTTTTTGCTTCTTCACATGAGTTGTGCTATTCTTAGAATGTCATTTTATTTTCATTTTTCTTGATGTATTAATAAAATACTTAGATCTGAAGGTTTTTAAATAAAATAAAGTCCTCAAATAGTTGCTAGGGAGGCTAAGTAAGCAGCATTCACACCCCGTCAGCAAAGCTCTTTTCTATGTCACTTACTCTTGTGCTTCACTTACATCCTATGAGTAAATTGTTGAATAAGTTGAATGTCATGAAGATGAAATCATATCATGCCTAGTGGTAGCTTCACATTGGGTTTATAAAGTGAAATCTTTTGAGGCTTGACAATCACAATATTGGTCATACAAGCAATTCACGTATAATTAGTATAAGGAAGAGAACTTTCACATGCAAATACACTATCATGGAAATCTTTTGTGATTGTGAGCCCCCATCAAAATATTATATGCCAAAATTATTGACGTTAGACAAGGAAGACAACGTAATGGTTTATGTTTGTTCATATTCACATAGAAGTTATATTGTCATAGATCCTTCAACATGTGGTGCTTGCCCCCCATATTTGCTAGCCAAAAATTCAGCATCAAGTAGAGATACTACTTGTGCATCCAAAAACCCTTAAACCCAAATCTTATCTTCAAGAGTCCACCATACCTACCTAAGGATTGAGCAAGATCCTTCAAGTAAGTTGTCATCGGTGCAATACGGCAATAAAAACTGCTTCTAAAAGTGTTAGATCATTTAGTGTAAGAGAAAATTGAGCGTTGTACGAACTTGTGATGGGAAAGTAAAAAGCGATAGACTGCATAATAAAGGTTGCTATCATAAGGGGCAATATAACGTGACGTTCTTTTGCACTAAGGGGTTGAGCATACAAACAAATAAGCACAAGGCAACCTCTGCTTCCCTCTGTGAAGGGCCTATCTTTTACTTTTATGTATTTACTTTCATGCAATAGTCAAAGTTCTTTTCTCTATTCCTTTTTATTTTTCTCTTTTGGCAAGCATCATGTGGTGAGGAAAGATCTAGGCACATATATCTAGTTGGATATGGGTAGCATGAGTTATTATTGTTGACATCACCCTTGAAGTGAATATCTTGGGAGGCGAAATTATAAGCCCCTATCTTTCTATGTGTCTGGTTGAAATGTTTTGCTCATGTGTATGCGGTGAGTGTTAGCAATAATAGAAGACTATATGGTGGTTGAGTATGTGGAGCTCTTACTTAGACTCTGTTTAATTACAATTGCTTGGTGACTGAGAACATAGGTTGTTGAGTTTCAAGAGAATTCATTGTTTGAACCTTAACATGTGAATTGGTTGCTACTATAACCTGAGAAGTTTTATAAGAAAGAATTGTTGTTATGATGCTAGGAATAGTGATTGAAATTATCATTGATCAAATTTGTGCACTTTGCTAGCATCCAAACTTCATAAATTATTTTTTTTATCATTTACCTACTCGAGGACGAGTAGGAATTAAGCTTGGGGATGCTGATACGTCTCCAACGTATCTATAATTTATGAAGTATTCATGCTGTTATATTATCATTCTTGGATGTTTTACAATCATTTTATAGCAACTTTATATCATTTTTTGGGACTAACCTATTGACCCAGTGCACAGTGCCAGTTGTTGTTTTTTGCTTGTTTTTTACATCGCAGAAAATCAATACCAAACAGAGTCCAAATACCACGAAACTTTTTGGAGAATTTTTATGGACCAGAACACCCAGGATGGGCCAGAGCAGCACCTGGGGTTGCCCTGAGGGGGGCACAACCCACCAGGCCGCGCCTGGGGGCCCAGGCGCGCATAGGTGGGTTGTGACCGCCTCGGTGGCCTCCCGCACCCCCTCTTTACCCTATAAATTCACAAATATTCAAAAAACCCTCGGGGTGACCCTAGATCAGAAGTTCCGCTGCCGCAAGGCTCTGTAGCCACCGAAAATCAATCTAGACCCCGTTCTGGTACCCTGCCACCATGATGAGGAGGGAGTAGTCCACCCTCAGGGCTGAGGGTTTGTACCAGTAGCTATGTGTTTAACCTCTCTATCTCTCGTGTTCTTGATATGTCACGATCTTGATGTATCGCGGGCTTTGTTAATATAGTCGGATCATATGGTGTTTTCCCCTCTCTATCTTGTTGTGATAAATTGAGTTTTTCCCTTTGAGATTTCGTTGTTATCAGTTTGAATAATTTTATGGATTTGAGAACACTTGATATATGTCTTGCAATTGAATACTCGTGGTGACAATGGGGTATCGTATTGATTCACTTGATATACGTTTTGGCACTCAACTCGCGGATTCCCGAGGTGACATTGGGGTAATCTATGCATAGGGGTTGATGCACGTTCTTGTCTTTGTTTCTCTGGTAGAAATGTTGGAGCACTCTTTGAAGTCCTTTGTGTTGGATTGAATATTATGAATCTGAATTTGCTTTGGTGTTATTCTAGTACGAACTCTTGGTTAGATCGATCGAAAAGAATAGCTTTGTGTTATTTTAGTACGAACTCTAGGATAGACTAATCAGAAAGAATAGCTTTGAGGTGGTTTCGTACCCTACAAACAATTCCATCTTATGTTCTCCGCTAGAGAGGAACTTTGGAGTGATTCTTCGTTGCACATTGAGGGACGGTTATATATATATGATCCAATTATATTAGCGTTGTTGAGAGGTTGCACTAGTGAAAGTACGGACCCTAGGCCTCATTTTCAAGCATTGCAATACCTTTTTTGTGCTTGTTTACTATTTTATACCTTGCAGTTTTTATTTATTAAGATTATAAAAATATATTTCTACCATCAATATTACACTTTTTATCACCATCGCTTCGCTAAACTAGTGCACCTATACAATTTTCCATTGTATTAGGTGTGTTGGGGACACAAGAGATTTCTTGTATTTGGTTGCAGGGTCATGTGAGAGAGACCATCTTCATCCTACACCTCTCACAGATTGATAAACCTTAGGTCATACACTTGAGAGAAAATTGCTACTGTCCTACAAAACTCTACGCTTGGAGGCCCAACACGTGTCTACAAGAATAAAGTTGCGTAGTAGACATCAATGTAGAGGGATAAACTCAAGCAATATGATATAAACCCCATATTTTTAACCTTGATGGAAATAGTACAATGCGTGCCTCGCTACCCCTACTGTCATTGGGTGAGGACACCACAAGATTGAACCCAAAACTAAGCACCTCTCCCATTGCAAGAACTGCCAATTGTAGCGACCAGACCTCAAACGGTCCAATCTCTGTGCTCAGGTGTCATCCCTGGATCAGTAATGCTGACACCACACAGTACTTGAAGGATTTATAACAGAGTAGCAATCACACACTTATTACATCGAGTGTCTCAAAAGAGATCTTATTGCAATAAATATGGCTTAAGGCCATCTAATAACGAGAACAACGGAAGGCTTGGAAGATAAGTGTCGGTGTCAAAACCGGCGGATCTCGGGTAGGGGTCCCGAACTGTGCGTCTAGGCGGATGGTAACAGGAGACAAGGGACATGATGTTTTTACCCAGGTTCGGGCCCTCTCGATGGAGGTACAACCCTACTCCTGCTTGATTAATATTGATGATATGGGTAGTACAAGAGTAGATCTACCACGAGATCAAAGAGGCTAAACCCTAGAAGCTAGCCTATGGTATGATTGTCCTTCGTCCTATGGACTAAAACCCTCCGGTTTATATAGACACCAAAGAGGGCTAGGGTTACACAGAGTCTGTTACAATGGGAGGAGATCTACATATCCGTATTGCCAAGCTTGCCTTCCACGCCAAGGAAAGTCCCATCCGGACACGGGACGAAGTCTTTAATCTTGTATCTTCATAGTCCAAGAGTTCGACCAAAGGTTATAGTCCGTCTATCCGGACACCCCCTAATCCAGGACTCCCTCAGTAGCCCCTGAACCAGGCTTCAATGACGACGAGTCCGGAGCGCAGATTGTCTTCGGCATTGCAAGGCGGGTTCCTCCTCCAAATACTTCATAGAAGATTTTGAACACAAGGATAGTGTCCGACTCTGCAAAATAAGTTCCACATACTGCCATAGAGAGATAATAATATTTACACAAGTCTAATCTGCTGACGTATTCCGTAGCGTGTCATCACGCCACAGCCAAGCCTTTATTTGAACCGTTTTTACTGTCCCACCTCAGCGCGTTTTGCGAGGCGGTTTCCTTGGCACGTCTTGTCGAAGCAGAGATTGTGTCCCCTTTATTTACGGGATTCTCATCAATACGGACGTGGGTAACCCAATCGTGCCCGTTGGTGTGTCTCCTCGATCAAAGGCGAGTCCCAAGTGTTCACGGGGAGGGCTCTTGGTATTCAACCTCTTATAAAGAGACCAAGGCCTTACTCCTTTCTTTTGATCTCAATCAAATTCGCCCTTCGCCTCGAGTTCCAACACCCAAGGCCCCAGATTTCAGGCACTTCGGACCTTCGACGATGTCCGGCTCCGACCTTCGAGGCTGATGGACGCCTTCCTCCGTCACGGAGGAAGGCGTGCTAAAGCTGAGAGAGGCCAGGTTTTTGACCGGCGAAATCTCGCATAGGCTGCCTGCTCACGGGCAGGTTATTCCTACTCCCAAGCCTGGTGAGAGCATGGTGTTCGTGTCTCACTTCCTCCGAGGGCTAGGCTTCGCGACGGATCCCTTCGTGAGGGGGCTCATGTTTTATTATGGGCTGGAATTTCACGACTTAGCCCCGGAGTCCATCCTCACATCTCATCGTTCCTTGTCGTGTGCAAAGCCTTCCTCCGTATTACTCCCCACTTCGGACTGTGGCTTAAGACCTTTAAAATAGAGCCGAAGATGATTGAGGGACAACACGCGGAGTGCGGAGGCGCTGTTATAAGCAAGAATGCTGACGCTCCATGGCCCGAGGGCTCTTTTCAAGAGGAGTTTAGCTTATGGCAACAAGAGTGGTTTTGTATCACAGCTCCCAGGAGCACCAAGTGGGTGGCGCTGCCTGCTTTCCACTCGGGTCCCCCGCCACAACTCGCGTCATGGGTCAATAAGGGGCTGGACTGGGGGTTGGCAAAGGACGTGCCCCTGTTGCAGGGCCACATCCGAGATCTCCTAGAAAGAGACATCAGTCTGGTCGTGGTGACGTGGGTTATGTTAATTCGCCGAGTTCTGCCCTGCAAACGTCGCCCCCTCCGCCTATGGGAGTTCAACCCGAAGGGACCACGAGTTCTCCAACATTTTCTTGGCATGACGCCCGTGGAAATGTACAAATTGTTCTTCGGACCACAAGTAGTGTGTCCGGATTCTACGGAGGGCGCGGGTCTGAGCTGCAATCGTCTGGATACTCAAGTAAGTAGCCCTGTGCCCGGAGACACCATCCGTTCATTTATCACAACATCACCCTTAAAAGAGTTGTCTTTGAAACAGGAGCGGGTAGCGAAGGCGAAGTTAATCAGGTGTCCGGCCCCCCTTCCCGAGACCTCGCCGGATCCCGTGTTAACCATGATGCTGGAGATCGTGCCTTTGGAAGAAAGCAAAGGGGGGGACAAAGAAGCTGCTGCCTCCCCGAAGGAGGCTGTCTGGAAAGGAGGAATCGAAAATTCCTCTACTCAGGGGAGGAAGAGGACTACCTCTGAAGACCCGGAGTCCATGGTCTCAAAGAGGGGGAAGAAATCTTCGCTAGAGGGTCCTGTGCCGGGGGATGCCTCGGCGGTACTATGCCCTCAAGGGGATCAGCCCTCCACCAAGCCGTAAGTAGAGAGGGGAAGTTTAAAAATGAGAGAAATCCTTGTTTTATTTTTGAGGAAAATAACCGAAATTTAACCTTGTAGTTCGGATCTCGACCCTTCTCAGCAGAGCTCATCTTTGGGGGATCTTCTTCCGGAGATGATGGAGAGTGGAACGCCTCCCCCTGCCGTACCACCTTACGAGGCGTGCCATCCTGAGGTATCATCGCAGAGGGTTTCTCCGAATCCGGCAGGGCCGGAAGGCAGTCATATGGCCCCCCAAGGCCATCCATGTCCGGTCTTTGAAAAAGGCCATCGAACGAGTCCGGCACCGCCTAGTGCTCGAACTGAAGGATCTGTTAGGGCGAGCATCTATCTCAGAGGAACACCGTACGTTGATGGGTACGGTAATTGAAAGGATTTCGCCCGCTGAAAGCGGGTTGCACGAGGCCGTCAGGAGTTTACTCACAGGTTTTGAGGTACGCGAGGTGATGTACATTCTGACAGTTCCGCATATAAGATGCGCCCTGTGTAGATAGTAGCCCCTGAGACTCGGTGTGTTGTCGAATACGACAGCACGCAGAGGATCATAGTCCCAGGTGTAATTTTTCCGCCTTCCTATGTGGATGGCGAAGTGTCCGGTGGCCAGCCGGACTGATGAATTTGCCAAGCTAACGCGGCAACTTGACGTGGCAGATGCCGACATCGCGCTTGTCAACAAGTGGCTTGACGAGGCACAAGGTATGTAATTTCTCCAGAGACACCTGGTAAGAGGAGCTTGATGCCAGTATCTTACAGCGTGTGCGCTTGATGCAGATGGGGCCACTGCCATGGAGAACCTTCGGGCGGAACTTGCCCGAGCCAAGGAGCAAGCCAGGAGAAGTGATGCGGCTGCCGTAAAGGCAATTGAAGAGCTGAAAGTCGAACAGGCTGCTCACTGCCGAAGCAAGAAGGAAATGGCCGAAATGGCTGTGAAGTTAAAGAACGCTGCTGACCGCTGCAAGCTTCTTGAAAAAGAAGATCGGGCAGAGTGGACAGACTTGGAGAAGGCCACTACAGCGGCCAAGGATGCTTGTTCTGCGATGAGAGCGATGAAGGAGGAGCTGCGTCAGGCCGGAGATATCGCGGCTGGAAAGCCCTTTATGCTGTGGATGAAGTTCGGAGATCCTAAATATGCTCCGTTGGCCCGGATGTGGAGTTCGGCGGACGCATATCTGGATTTACCTGTGAGTGTCTGAAAGTGCAACTATCCCTAGGTGGGTTTGGTAATTCATAACAACATATAGCTCATTGAGCTAATGCTATTCCAAGATGATTATTTCAGGAAAGCTCAATGATTGGCATGGCATGGATGGTGAAAGTGGAACCCTCAAAATGCTAAGGACAAAGGATTGGCTCAAGCGCAAAAGCTCAAGACTCTTCATCTTATATTTTAGTGATCCAAGATCACATTGAGTCTTTAGGAAAAGCCAATACTATCAAGGAGGGATGAGGTGTTGCTTAATGAGCCTCTTGCTTCATGTGCTTAGTGATATGCTCCAAAACCCTCAACTACTTTCCCATATCCACATATGACCTAAACCCTAAGCCAAACTTGGCCCTACCGATTCTTTCTATCTGGCGCCACCGAGTTTCATTTGTCATAAGCCACTGCCAAACCCTAGCAATTCGGTTCTACCGATAGGGATCTCGGTCTCACCGAGATGGGATTGCAAACTCTCTGTTTCCCTTTTGTAACTTTTCGGTCTCACCGAAAGAGCGAATCGGTCCCACCGAGATTGCAATGTAAACTCTCTGTTTCCTTTTTGTAACTTTTCGGTCTCACCGAAAGAGCAAATCGGTCACACCGAGTTTACCTGACCAACTCTCTGGTTAGATTATTACCAAAATCGGTCCCACCGAGTTTGTGTAATCGGTCTCACTGAGATTACGTTATGCCCTAACCCTAACAAAATCGGTCCTACCGAGTTGCATGTCAGTCCCACCGAAAATCTCTAACGGTCACTAGGTTTACTATTTCGGTCTGACCGAGTTTGTTGATTTGGTCCCACCGAGATTGGAAAACTGTGTGTAACGGTTGGATTTTGTGTGGAGGCTATATATACCCCTCCACCTCCTCTTCACTCGTGGAGAGAGCCATCAGAACACATCTACACTTCCAACTCATATGTTCTGAGAGAGAACCACCTACTCATGTGTTGAGACCAAGATATTCCATTCCTACCATATGAATCTTGATCTCTAGCCTTCCCCAAGTTGCTTTCCACTCAAATCTTCTTTCCACCAGATCCAAATCCTATGTGAGAGAGTTGAGTGTTGGGGAGACTATCATTTGAAGCACAAGAGCAAGGAGTTCATCATCAACACACCATTTGTTACTTCTTGGAGAGTGGTGTCTCCTAGATTGGCTAGGTGTCACTTGGGAGCCTCCGACAAGATTGTGGAGTTGAACCAAGGAGTTTGTAAGGGCAAGGAGATCGCCTACTTCATGAAGTTCTACCGCTAGTGAGGCAAGTCCTTCGTGGGCGATGGCCATGGTGGGATAGACAAGGTTGCTTCTTCGTGGACCCTTCGTGGGTGGAGCCCTCCATGGACTCGCGCAACCGTTACCCTTCGTGGGTTGAAGTCTCCATCAACGTGGATGTAGGACAGCACCACCTATCCGAACCACGGGAAAAACATCCGTGTCTCCAATTGCGTTTGAATTCTCCAAACCCTTCCCTTTATATTCTTGCAAGTTGCATGCTTTACTTTCCGCTGCCAATATACTCTTTGCATGCTTGCTTGAATTGTGTGATGATTGCTTGACTTGTCCTAAAATAGCTAAAATCTGCCAAGAACTAAAATTGGGAAAAGGTTAAGTTTTTATTTGGTCAAGTAGTCTAATCACCCCCCCTCTAGACATACTTTCGATCCTACAAGTGGTATCAGAGCCTTGGTCTCCATTTGCTTTGATTTCCATAGCTTTTGGTGGTCATAGCCTTGGTTTCACAACCTAGGAGAGTATGGCGTCTAGCGAGGGAAATTATCACCGTAGAGGTCCTTACTTTGATGGTACTAATTTTGCTAGTTGGAAGCATAAAATGAAAATGCATATTCTTGGACATAACCCCGCCGTTTGGGCTATTGTGTGTGTTGGTTTGCAAGGTGACTTCTTTGATGGGAGAGAACCGAACCGTGAAGCTACCGCGGATGAGTTGAAGATGTTGCAATACAATGCTCAAGCTTGTGATATTCTCTTCAACGGATTGTGCCCCGAAGAATTCAACAAAATCAGCCGTCTTGAGAATGCAAAGGAAATTTGGGACACTTTGATTGATATGCACGAAGGTACCGACTCCGTTAAGGAATCCAAATTGGATGTGCTTCAAAGTCAACCTGACAAGTTCAAAATGAAGGATGGTGAAGGTGTCGCTGAAATGTACTCTAGGCTTGCTCTCATCACAAATGAGATCGCCGTCTTAGGAAGTGAAGAGATGACCGATAGATTCATCATCAAGAAGATTCTAAGAGCCTTGGATGGAAAATATGATACTGTGTGCACATTGATCCAAATGATGCCCAGTTACAAAGATCTCAAGCCAACGGAGGTAATTGGAAGAATTGTTGCTCATGAGATGTCACTTAAGGATAAAGAGGAACTTCACAACAAATCTAGTGGTGCCTACAAAGCCTCATGTGAAGCCCCTACATCATCAAGTGAGAAACAAAACTTAAATGAAGAATTGAGCTTAATGGTGAAGAACTTCAACAAGTTCTACAAGAGTAGAAGCAAAGATAGAAACTCCAAGTCAAGGTCCTACAATGACAAAAGATCTTCTAGTCGAGAGCGAAACTGCTACAATTGTGGAAGACCCGGACACTATTCCAATGAGTGTACGGCTCCCTACAAGAGAAGAGAAGACTCTCCAAGAAGAAGAAGCAAAAGAGAAGAATCACCACCAAGAGAGAGAAGGAGTAGAGATGATCGTTATGAACGAAGATACTCACGGAGAAGCAAGGATTCGGAAAGGAAGGAAATATCATCAAGGAGCTACACAAAACGAAGACATCTAGCTCATGTTGGTGAATTGGTATCCGGCTCCGACTCCGACAGCCACTCCGAGAGAAGTTATCACTCCGATTCCGAATATACTCAAGATGAAGGTGTTGCCGGTCTAGCACTTGTGTCAACCAACTCCTATGACATATTTGACTCACCAAATGAAGGAATTGGAAGATGCTTCATGGCCAAAGGTCCTAAGGTAACACACCCCGAGTATGTTGATTTTAATAGTGATGAAGATGACTTGTTAGGTGATGATGATTTACTTGTTGACAACTCTAGTGATGAATACTATGATGAAACGTCAATTAATCATGCTAATCAAGATAAAACGAATGACAATGATAAGGAGAAGATTGAGGCTCTAACTAAAGAACTAAAAACTCTTAAGTTAGCTCATGAAACTATCTTCGAAGATCATCGAGAACTTTTAAGAGCTCATGAGAAGTTACGCTTTGAAAAGCTCAATCTTGAGCAAGAGCATGAGTTTTTAAAGGCAATCAATGATGATCTCCGTAAGAAAAGTTCTTCTTACATTGCCAAGCATTTACTCTTATCCACTTACATGCCTCAAGTCAAGTCTAGTAACAAGAACAAGAAAGATTCTTCCTCTAGTAGTAACAATGATGATGCTAAATCCAATATTGTTGCTTCTAGTAGTTCTCTTGATTCCACTAATGATTCTCTTAGCCAAGTTACACTTGAGCAAGAAAATAGCTTATTGAAGGGAATCATAGAGAAGGGAGTGTACAAAAGCCTTGCCGGGAGTAAGCAATTCGAGGAAATTGTGCACAAGCAAGGAATGCACCGGAAGAATCAAGGTGTTGGTTTTGAACGAAAGTTCAATGCCAATGGAGTTGAGTGGGAAGAAGATCAATACCCCAAGACAAAGTTTGTTCCTCAACAAGAGAAGTATGATACTTCCTTCAAGGGGACACAAGCTCAAGATGATCTTCCACCACAAGACTACAAGCAAAAAGGCAAGGACAAGCTTCAAGAGGAAACTGATGCATTTAAAGAAGCTCCTAAGACCTTAGTCAAGTGGATTCCCAAGACTACTTCAAGTTCCACTTCATCAAGTACGACTACAACTCCAAGGATTCCCATCAAGATGGTGTGGATCCAAAAGAAGAAGAACTAGAGAGTTCTTGAGGGTGACTCCGCCAACATACTTCACTCTTATTATTTTGGCAAGAACAAGTGCAATCAACTTCCACATCTTGCACTAGTTCAAGGAGTCACAAACCCTCTTGTTGGTAAGACAAGGGACAAGGTAACCTAAAAGTTTTCATGGACATTATCTTGTGTGTGCATCACTCTATGTCTATGGATATCCTTGTTTGTTCCTTGTGGGACTAACCCATGTAGGTATTGAAAGTGCAATTCACTCAAATGGATAGCTCCAAGTGATCTACATCAACATTGAGCATCCACATCTTCAACATCTACATGAAGTCATCATCGACAAAACCCAAGGTTAGTTCATCCCTCTTAGGGGGGATATCACATCTAGGGGGAGCTTTACTCTAAGACTTGAGCTAAAGCAACTCTAAAGATGTGAACACAACAATGCTTTATGTAAAAGTGGTAACCCCACTTGAGCTTAAACGATGAGTATGACCTATGATCAAGTGTTCTCACTTGACTCCTAAGTCAATATACTCATATATAGATGACCTAGTCATCGCCAATTGCTTGATAGATGCTAGAATTGGTTGTGCATGCTTTGTCACATATTTCAATTGCCATCTTATTGTGTGAGCATGTTGGTTGCATATTTTACTCATTCGAGGACATCCACTTGATGTTTTGATTGTTTGGTTTTATTTCCTATTGCCAAGTGGATGGACAAGAATGCCTAAGAACCTCCTCTAGCTATCTATGATGTTCTCGTCCCAAACTCTATTCATGCTACATCACAAAATTTGATCAAGTCAGATTCGAACCACTCTGTGTGAGGAGCACTCGGAGTCCCCGATTCGTCATAGACTTAAACTTCCAAAACCTCTTTGTGATTCTCGGTCTGAGCGATACCCCACTTTCGGTCTTACCGAGATCATTAAGTTGATCTATGTTTTCGATCTCAGTGCAACCGATTTGAACCATTCGGTCACACCAAGTTGCAATAATTGTATACAGTTTTGCATCTCGGTGCCACCGAGTTGTTCCACTCGGTCACACCGACAGGGTCGGGCTATATATAGTCATGGGGAAAAATTTGGAAATTTCTCCGAACCCCTTCGCCCGTGCGATAGCTCGCTCTGCCAACGTGGTCTCCGGATCGTCTCCTCGCCGCCAGCCGCCTCCAGTCGCTGGTCTCCATCGCCGTCAACGGAATTCAACCCCGCCGTTGCCGCCGTAGCGAGTCTCCGCCGAACTAGGGTATGGACTCGATCTTTGTGCTATTCCCCAATCCAATTCCTAGCACATTGTGATCATAATGATTCTTGCCACATTTGATAAACTTCTATCCAGTCAATGAACTCATAGATTAGGTTTGATTCGAAAATTTTAGGGTTAGGTTTTCGCCAAAACCATCTCGGACCCACCGAGTTGAAAAACTCGGTCCCACCGATTTGGCTTATGCCATTGCACAAGTGAGACTCGGTCTGACCGAGTATTACTAATCGGTGTGACCAATTTTGGAACTTTGTGAAACCCTAGCAGTCTCGGTGCCACCGAACTGTGACTCGGTCTGACCGAGTTCACTAGTTTAGGTTCCAAAAACTGCTTTGGTATCACCGAGTTTAAAAATCGGTAGATCCGAAATGCTTTCTGTGGGAAACTAAAACTAAGTTTTTGAATCATTCTTTTGCAAAAATCTCTGCATTTTGTGATGCTCATCCACTCTACCTCATCTATAAACTGTTCACAGGGTCAGCAGTCAGCTTGTTCATCATGTCAGACCAAAGTGATAGCCAGAATTTGTCAGAGCAGCCAGTGCAAATGAGTGAGGGCACTAGCCCCTCCAGTTCTTCAGATGATGGCAGCAGGAGCACCCCTAGGAACCTGCCAAAAGCTGCCACCAGACAGAGGAAGAAGAGAACTTCAGATTCTCAGGATGAAGATTATGTGGCAGAGGAAGAGGAAGCCACATCAAAGAGAGTTGTGCTCAAGAAAGAATATGGCCCAGCACAGAGCATAAAGCCAGGGATGAAGGTCAAAAGGCCAACAGGCAGGCAGCCCATGCCAAAGGCCAGAGCCTCAACTCAAATTCCTGAAAAGCCTGAACCCAAAGAGGCTGCTGCAGAAGGAAAGTAAAGGAAGGAAAGGGTCAAGAAGACCGTAGCCAAAGTGCTTGGAAAGGCTTCCATCATGGAAGAAGAAGAGGTTGCTGCACCAGCACCTAAGGCACCTAAGCTTATGGGTGATGCTATCAGGACAGGGGCTGCTGCATCCAAGCCCAAAGAAGCACCCAAAGCTGCCTCCAAGCCCAAGTCTGTCCCAAAGAGAAATACGAGGAGCATACCTGCAACTGAGAAAAATAAGGCCCCAGTGCCTGAAGCTGCTGAAGAAGATGATGAAGAGCATGTTCTGAGAAAGCTCAAGCCCAAGATCCCAGACCACAATGATGCTCATCCTGTGGCTGAGGGCATGAAGCTCAGAAGAGACTCAGGGCTGAGGAAGTGGAGAGAAGCAGATCCATATGCTTCAAGGAGAAGAACTGCTGTTGACTACATGTTCCACACTAAGGAACAACAGGACTTCTATGAGACAGTCTTGTTAGACAAGAAACCAATTGTATGTGATATGAGATGGGTCAACTGGGAATATATCAAGGAGAATGAAGAGCACTACCCTGGAGTGCAGGACAGCTTCAAGGCATGTGGAGTAGCAGACTTTGTTGGGCAGAAGCTCACAAAATGGAATGAGGAGCTTATCATGCAGTTCTACTCCACAACACATTTTTATCCAGATGGGAGGATTGTTTGGATGTCTGAAGGTACGAGGTACCAATCAATAGTTGCTGAGTGGGCACAGCTTATCAATGCCCCAGAGGAAAATGAAGATGACTTGGATGTCTATTCCAAGAAGAAGATGGATCATAACTCAATGTCAAACATGTACAAGGAGATCCGAAATGAAGCACTTGATACTTTCAAATTTGGGTCTGTGCATTATCTTCTGTCAGGGCTGCCAACCATCAACTGGATTCTTAGGCACACACTTTTGCCCAAGTCCGGAGATCACTGGATGATCAGAGGTCATGCCATTAACTTGCTACATATCTTTAATGTGCCTCAGAAATTCAAGGTCATGAGCCTCATGGTAGAGACTATCAAGAGGACTACAGCAGATCAGAAGAGGAGCTGTGGATATGCCCCTCAGATCTAGATGTTGATTAACTCAAGAATGGGCACAGACACATACTTGTTGGACAAGGAACATTTGCCTATCTATCCAGAGTTCGAGGACAACCAAGTTGTGATGACCAAAGATGAACCATCTTCAGCCCATGCACAAGCCAAGAAGGAGAAGGCAATAAAGGAGAAAGCTGCCAAGATGCCAACTCAAGAGGAGGCATCTGAGTACTTCTTGAAGAACAAGCAAGAGAAGCTCAGTTACTTGATTGCATCCACCCTGCGGATTGAGAAAGAACTGGCCACCCTAACTCAGAACCAGGCAAGCCTAGAGAGAATCGTAGAACAAAAGTTCTATGACTTGGATATCAAGGTGACAGAGAATCAGACTACAGTGGAGCCGCTCCAAGATGACATGCAGGAGAGGAAAGGGAAGACAACCACTGATGCCTTTGCCAGAGTGCCACGAGGTCCGAGGTGGTCTGCAGTGCCAGTTCCTGACACAAGAGCAACCGCCTCAGCTCCAGCCGCAGCACCAGCCCAACCTGCTCCAGCATCTACTTCAGCTCCAACTCCAACCGCGTCTACGGAAGCCTTCGTCCTTGGAGTGATCCGGACTCCACCACCACCTAAAGATCAAGCCCGAGTGTCGATTTAGCACTATGCATTTCTAGGAACTTTTTGGTAACTTGTTGCCAAAGGGGGAGAAAATGTATAGATCATAGGCTTCGAGAGAGAGTGTTGCTTTTCTCTCTTGCTTTATTTGGTAGTTTTTCGAACATTGTTTGCTTTTGGTCGAGATACTTTGATATGCTTGTGAGACATGGATGATCATGTGTTTGACAATAAGCTACACTTAATGCTTGGTGAATGCTATTATCTTATCTATCTTATGTGATCATTCACTTTTCTTGGTGATGAGTGCATGTATTTCATTCTTATCATTTTAAGCGCTCCACCAAGATGTATGTGACATGGAAGAGTAACCCATGACTTTACCTCTTTGTGCATTTGCAGTCCAAAGCAAATCTTAAATATGCACAAATTTAGGGGGAGCTCTTACTTATCACATACTTCTCAAAGCGACGATGTAATTCATTCTTATTATCATTTGTCGAAGCTTTGATCTATATGTTGTCATCAATTACCAAAGAGGGGGAGATTGAAAGTGCAACTATCCCTAGGTGGTTTTGGTAATTCATAACAACATATAGCTCATTGAGCTAATGCTATTCCAAGATGATTATTTCAGGAAAGCTCAATGATTGGCATGGCATGGATGGTGAAAGTGGAACCCTCAAAATGCTAAGGACAAAGGATTGGCTCAAGCTCAAAAGCTCAAGACTCTTCATTTTATATTTTAGTGATCCAAGATCACATTGAGTCTTTAGGAAAAGCCAATACTATCAAGGAGGGATGAGGTGTTGCTTAATGAGCCTCTTGCTTCATGTGCTTAGTGATATGCTCCAAAACCCTCAACTACTTTCCCATATCCACATATGACCTAAACCCTAAGCCAAACTCGGCCCTACCGATTCTTTCTATCCGGCGCCACTGAGTTTCATTTGTCATAAGCCACTGCCAAACCCTAGCAATTCGGTTCTACCAATAGGGATCTCGGTCTCACCGAGATGGGATTGCAAACTCTCTGTTTCCCTTTCGTAACTTTTCGGTCTCACCGCAAGAGCGAATCGGTCCCACCGAGATTGCAATGTAAACTCTCTGTTTCCTTTTTGTAACTTTTCGGTCTCACCAAAAGAGCAAATCGGTCCCACCGAGTTTACCTGACCAACTCTCTGGTTAGATTATTACCAAAATCGGTCCCATCGAGTTTGTGTAATCGGTCTCACCGAGATTACGTTATGGCCGAACCCTAACAAAATCGGTCCTACCGAGTTGCATGTCAGTCCCACCGAAAATCTCTAACGGTCACTAGGTTTACTATTTCGGTCTGACCGAGTTTGTTGATTCGGTCCCACCGAGATTGGAAAACTGTGTGTAATGGTTGGATTTTGTGTGGAGGCTATATATACCCCTCCACCTCCTCTTCACTCGTGGAGAGAGCCATCAGAACACATCTACACTTCCAACTCATATGTTCTGAGAGAGAACCACCTACTCATGTGTTGAGACCAAGATATTCCATTCGTACCATATGAATCTTGATCTCTAGCCTTCCCCAAGTTGCTTTCCACTCAAATCTTCTTTCCACCAGATCCAAATCCTATGAGAGAGAGTTGAGTGTTGGGGAGACTATCATTTGAAGCACAAGAGCAAGGAGTTCATCATCAACACACCATTTGTTACTTCTTGGAGAGTGGTGTATCCTAGATTGGCTAGGTGTCACTTGGGAGCCTCCGACAAGATTGTGGAGTTGTACCAAGGAGTTTGTAAGGGCAAGGAGATCGCCTACTTCGTGAAGATCTACCGCTAGTGAGGCAAGTCCTTCGTGGGCGATGGCCATGGTGGGATAGACAAGGTTGCTTCTTCGTGGACCCTTCGTGGGTGGAGCCCTCCGTGGACTCGCGCAACCGTTACCCTTCGTGGGTTGAAGTCTCCATCAACATGGATGTAGGATAGCACCACCTATCCGAACCACAGGAAAAACATCCGTGTCTCAAATTGCGTTTGAATTCTCCAAACCCTTCCCTTTATATTCTTGCAAGTTGCATGCTTTACTTTCCGCTGCCAATATACTCTTTGCATGCTTGCTTGAATTGTGTGATGATTGCTTGACTTGTCCTAAAATAGCTAAAATCTGCCAAGAACTAAAATTGGGAAAAGGTTAAGTTTTTATTTGGTCAAGTAGTCTAATCACCCCCCCTCTAGACATACTTTCGATCCTACAGTGTCGCTGATGCGGCCGAACATTTCCGAGATCAGAAAGATAGAGAAGTGGAGAAGCTCTTCTGGTCACAATTCAACAATCCGGAGTGTGCGCTTCCGTTGACCAATCGTTTGGCCGAATGGGCCGAACTGAATAGGTTGTCCGGACTCGCCATGAAGGATGTCGTTAATCATCTGTGGTCGGAAAGGCCAAAGCCGAACAGTTATTTTAGCTTGGTGCAGCAGTTCCTTGGTGTCGTGCCACATATCAATGCGATGAAGAGGTCAGCATGCATAGAGGATGCACGGATGGCCCTTGCCTGTGTCAAGACATACTGGGCAGAGATGGAGGCCGCCGCTGTTGCATCCCAAGATTCGGACGGAGGCCGAATACCTGCTGAGCACTATTTTCAGGAAGTTCTGCAAGGCGCTCGTTTAATAGAGACACAGTGCTCGAAGGATATTATGTTTGAATAACATGTATTATTGTAAAACAATATTTTGATGAATTGTAGAAGCTTTTTATACTTGTGCCTTCAAGTATTATAATGCCTCTTGTGCGGCCGTTGAGGTATATGTGTATATAATCTGAAAGATGGCAGTCGTCGGCTTCAGCCCCCACGCATATAATGCGGGGGTGTTCGCAGAAGGCGCATTCTCACACTTGATCTGATGTCTTGGTCCATGAAGGAGGTGATAGTGCAGCGAACTAGGCAATCAGACTATAATGCTTTATCACTTTCACTTAGCCATAGGAGTTTGACAGGGGGGCTACTATATAGCCCCTGGTGGCGCCGCGCTCGCCCGAACTCGGGGCGCGTGTGTGCCTGGCCAGGAAACGACCCTTCGTTAATGCGGAGGAATCCCGAAGACTTCGATAGGTCATCGAGTGGTTGACCAGTCTCACGCTATATCACGACAATTAGTTTTTGGCTTTCTCTACTGAGGTGCTCGCCTGGCTGAACTGGGGCACAATCGCAGTAGTTATCCTGGTGCCGCCTTAGCCAATAGAGCGGAACGTAAGGCAGAAAAACACAGGAGCTGGGCAAACCCAACATTTGACCAAAGACATGATTCGGAGCTGATGCATATAAGGCCAAACTCGCGACGCCGAACACTCCCTAAGGTATTCGGTCTTTATAAAAACGGGCCGAGCAGTGCCCATGATAATAAGCCCCTGGTGTCCAGGTACGTGCGAAATTCTGACGTGGCCACATGCCAAGACGCCAGCCTCCTCCTCGGTTATACTGTGAATCCGGGGGATGTGCATCAACAAGAGACAGTGAAAAAGGTTTACGCAAGGTCTTAATCTAAAGAGAATCCTTGGGACGGGTCCCTGCTGCATGTCTGCGCCTGTGTCTCCATTGCGCCGTGTCCTGGACGGATGTAGCACGGTGTTCATCTGTAAAAGAGAGGAACTTAGTTGAAAGAAGAATAGCCGTGCAAAATATATGTTGTACTAAGTAAACAAAGTATAATTCAAGATGGGGAAAATTGAGCCTTATTGTCGCTTATTTTACATATGCGGAGCCCCTTGCATAGGGGTGTACGGCTACAAAAACCTTTATCAATTATAAGTTTGCTCCGGACTCGCCTAGCCGTGTCCGTGGTCTTAATGACCTGTTAGATGCTTTTGTTGGTGAAGCTGCTTTAATGTGTGGCTGTCAAGGCAGCCGTATAGTCTTCTACGCGTGAGGAACATTCAATGTTTCCCTTTAGTGAGATGATGCCTCGTGGGCCGGGCATCTTAAGCGTGAGAGATGCATAATGTAGTATTGCGTTAAAGCGGGCAAAAGCTTCGCGTCCCAGTAGTGCTTGATAGCCACTTGAAAATGGGGCGATGTGGAAGGTTAGCTTTTCACGGCGGAAGTTATCGGGGGAACCGAACATTACTTCTAGCAGGAGAGAACCCGTGCAATGGGCATCCGGGCCTGGCGTTACTCCTTTAAAGGAAGTGTTGCTATGGCGAATTTTTGTTGGGTCCATCCCCATTTTGCGGACTGTGTCCTGATATAGCAGGTTTAGACCACCGTCGCCGTCCATCAGGACTTGTGTAAAGTGGAATCCGTCGATTATCGGATCTAATACCAAGGTGGTCCAATCTGCGTTCCGGATACTTCCAGAGTAATCCTGATGGTCGAAGGTGATCGGTTTTAACAAACAATGGCGAGACTCCTTTGTGATAGGCCGCATGGCGCGTATCTCTATAGGCGCCTCTTTGTTTTTCCCTTTTGTCATGTGAAGTAAGTTTACTGTTTTGACTTCTTGTGGGCAATTCTTTTGTTTCCCGATGCTCTGCTTGTGGGGTTCGTCATCGTCCTCACTTGGTGTATCAAGCCCCTTGTGTTCGGAATTGAGTTTGCCGGATTGCTTGAAGACCCAACATTCTCTGTGGGTATGGTTTGCAGGCTTCTCGGGAGTGCTGTGGATTTGACATATTTTGTCCAAGATTTTGTTTAGGCTATATAGCTCGTCCCTGTTATCCTTGAGGGGCAGCTTTTTCTGACCCTGCCGAGAGCTTTTGAATCTGGTGTTGACTCCCGTGCTCTTCGGGCTGTTTCCCTTATTTCGGCGCTGGTCCTTGCTGTGACGCAGTTTCCCGTTTCCGTCCCTGACTTCGGATGTACTTGGGTCGCTGGTGCTGCATCTTGCCAACCAGCTGTCCTCTCCCACGCAAAAGCGGGTCATGAGGCTTGTTAATGCGGCCATTGTTCTTGGCTTTTCTTGGCCGAGGTGTCTGGCGAGCCATTCGTCTCGAACACTGTGTTTGAAAGCTGCTAAGGCTTCGGCGTCCGGACAGCCGACTATCTGGTTCTTTTTAGTAAGAAATCTGTTCCAGAGTTTCCGGGCTGACTCTCCGGGCTGTTGAGTTATATGACTTAAATCGTCTGCATCCGGAGGCCGGACATAGGTCCCTTGAAAATTTGCTCAAAAAACATCCTCGAGCTCTTCCCAACTTCCAATGGTGTTTTCGGGAAGGCCTTTAAGCCAATGCTGGGCTGGCCCTTTGAGCTTGAGGGGTAAGTATTTTATGGTGTGGAGGCTGTCTCCTCTGGCCATATGGATATGGAGGATATAGTCCTCAATCCAGACTCCAGGGTCTGTCGTTCTGTCGTACGCCTCTATGTTTACGGGCTTGAATCCTGTTGGAAATTCATGGTCCAGCACCTCATCGGTGAAACATAGGGGGTGTGCGGCACCCCTGTATTTGGGTGTGCCGTAGTGTTTTGGATGTTTGTTGTGTTGCATTGCTTACTAAAGCTTGCTTTCTTGGCCTGTAGATAGATCTGGCTGGGCCATCTTTTTGATGAGAATCCTTGAGTGGATCGCGTGCTGGCTTGTGTGCGGCGCCTCTTGCCGCTCTATATTGGCCATGGGGTCGTTTATCTGACTGGGTGGCTTCCTTTTTTGTTGACTGCAGAGGTTCTAAGGCCTCCTCATCAAATCCAGGCAGGAGCTTTCGCTTCGGGTAGCTTTTTGTGTGGCGACTGTCGCCGTATTTGTCTGCGGTGTTGAGTAATTTGCTCCACCTGATTCTGAGTGCATCCTCCGTAGTTTTGAGCTTCCGCTTATGCTTTTTGAGGCTACGCGCCGTGGCGACGAGCCTTTTGTGGATGTTCTTCTGCTCCAGGAACTTGTCCGGCGTGAGGTCGTCCGGACTGTCATCTTCGCCGGGGACGGGTTGTGCTCTTTGTTTATCCAAGTTGCCTTGTTCGGACGGTTGCTCGATGCCATGTTCATCGTTCGCTGTCTCACCCTGCTCTGTGGCTGGGTCTGTATGACCGCTGTCTCTGTCGAGGCGGGGCTTGGAGCGGCGCTTACGCCGCCGCTTTGACTGCTTTTCGGAGGAACGACCCTTCATTGCGTCCTCCCGTTCATCCTCGTCGTTTCCTTTGGGTGTGTCCACCATGTATACATCGTAGGATGGGGTGGCTGTCCAGTGCCCTGTGGGCGCTGGTTCCTGTTTTCCTCCTACATCGTCATCCATGCCGTCGATGTCTTCGGAGTCGAAGTCAAGCATGTCGGTTAAATCGTCGATAGTGGCTATGAAGTGGGTGGTGGGTGGGCGTCGAATTTCTTCGTTGTCCGCATCCCAATCCCGTTGGCCATAATCCGGCCAGGGCTCTCCAGACAAAGAGAGAGACCTTAGTGAATTCAGAATGTCGCCGAAGGGTGAGTGCTGGAAGATATCTGCGGCGGTGAATTCCATAATCGACGCCCAATCGGATTCGATTGGCAAGGGCGAGGAGGGTTCGGAGTCCGGAGCAGGGCCCGGCACCTTGGAGTCACGGGCTTCGCAGAGGATAAAGCTGGTGTTTGGCTCGATCTCCGTTGAGACTGCAGCCCCCGAGGCGGTGTCTAGCCACCCGCCCTTGATCGACGCAGTTGGCTCCGAGCTAAGGGTCGGAGCTGTTGCGGGCGCGGCCTCCAGGGCACTGTTCGGCGATAGAGCTAAGTCATGCCCATCGTGACAGTGCGGCACGCTTGGTTGTGGCTCGGATCCGTTGAAGATCAAGTCTCCGCAGATGTCAGCCGTGTAGTTCAAACTTCCAAATCTGACCTGACGGCCAGGGGCGTAGCTTTCAATCTGCTCCAGATGGCCAAGCGAATTAGCCCGCAGTGCAAAGCTGCCGAACACGAAGATCTGTCCCGGGAGAAAGGTCTCACCCTGGACCGCATCGTTGTTGATGATCGGAGGAGCCATCGGGCCTAAATGTGACGACATAGAGGAACTCTCAATGAAAGCACCAATGTCGGTGTCAAAACCGGCGGATCTCGGGTAGGGGGTCCCGAATTGTGCATCTAGGCAGATGGTAACAGGAGACAAGGGACACGATGTTTTTACCCAGGTTTGGGCCCTCTTGATGGAGGTAAAACCCTACTCCTGCTTGATTAATATTGATGATATGGGTAGTACAAGAGTAGATCTACCACGAGATCAAAGAGGCTAAACCCTAGAAGCTAGCCTATGGTATGATTATCCTTCGTCCTATGGACTAAAACCCTCCGGTTTATATAGACACCGGAGAGGGCTAGGGTTACACAGAGTCGGTTACAATGGGAGGAGATCTACATATCCGTATTGCCAAGCTTGCCTTCCACGCCAAGGAAAGTCCCATCCGGACACGGGACGAAGTCTTCAATCTTGTATCTTCATAGTCCAAGAGTCCGGCCAAAGGTTATAGTCCGGCTATCCGGACACCCCCTAATCCAGGACTCCCTCAATAAGTGAGTCCATCAACTCCAACGACATCACTGAGTATAGAACCATGACCTAAAACACCTTAATCGTCGTCTAAAAAGTCTGCAACATGAACGTTGCAGCCTGTAACGGGTCAACACATGGAATATGCTGGCAATGTAACACATAGAGAGCAATGGAAAGATAAGGCTATACTACATGCATATTTGGCTGGTGGAAAGCTCTATGGTTACAGTTTTGCGTAAAGCCAATTTTTTCCTACTACAAAGGAATAAATTTTATTTAACTATCATGGTGGTTGTTAAACATTGAGAATGGTTGACAGCATTCTCAATCCCATTTAAGCATCATCATTAAACAAAACCCAACAAAATTAATTTTAGAGTAACATGATGATATTCACATGATAATCCAGGTACTATATACTCAAGTTGTCCATAACCGGGGACACGGCTAACCATGATTAGTTTATACACTCTGCAGAGGTTTGCGCACTTTTCCCCACAAGACTCGATCGCCTCCGTTTGATTTCTCGCACTACACGGTGTTTGAGAAACAGATGACCGGGACATAGTCTTTCAGAAGTGCTAGCACCTTACGATCGGGTAGATCGTTACACCTACTTTCCCCTACATCTGCTAGTCTACCACTATAAGAGTTCGCATGACTTAATCAACTATGCTTGAGCCCATAGTAGCTTGTGGCTGCACATGGAAGTTTCTAGCATGAATAATCTCATGATCCCTTTGAGCCTGGGTGGCGGTCCAAAAGAAAACAGGCAATCGCTGGAATACCCAGGTGCCTCAATCCACCCATATGTGTATTTAAGTTGCCACCTTAGATAAACCATTAATTTAGCAATCTCACATCTGTCATGGATACACTCACCCAATCCACGTCTACTAGCATAGCATATCATAATAAGCGACGTAGAAGTAACTCCCAAAGGTTTGATAATAAATAGGTAATAGGTACTACCTCAACTACTTCCCAAACCCACAATTTAATTAGATCCTAATCATGCAATGTGTGAGGATTGATCTAATGCAATAAAACTGGGTAGTAGGAGGTATGATCAAAGTGTTACTTGCCTTGCTGATGATCTGGGAAACCTAGTGATTCGAAGTAGCAAGCGGCGCACTCCGGGTACTCTATCGCAAACAAACAAGCATAAAATAAGTACTCAACTAATGAACAGGTAAAACTCAAATAAGAGATCTAACCAGAAAGTTCAACTTAAAAACTCTGGTTGGCAAAAAGAATCAAATCGAATGAAGCAACAAACGGCAAAAGAAACAGGCTTCGTTTACTATTCTGGATCTAGGGCATTTTTACAGATGCAAAAACTTGTTTGAGTTGGCTAAACGGAAAGAGGGTTTCGAGACGAAACTCCAGGCGCTTGAATCGCCTGATTCCGATAAACGAGCGAAAAGTTATACTAGAACGAAAAACGGATCAGGAATCACGATCAGAGAAATCGCGGATTTAATCCGAGAAAAAGAAAATGACGAACAGATTAATGAACGGGCGTTCGTTAACTGGATCTAAATGATGAACGCGTTTGTTAAAATGAACGACCGAGCGAACGCTCGCTAAATAAATAAACCGAAAAACCGATCTATTTAAAAAAACAAAATAAAAAAACCAAACAAAAACGACGGAAAACCGATCGGTTTTTCAAGAAAAACCGGCGGCGGCGAGGTCTACCTCCGGCGAGCGGCAGGGCGGCGGTCCGGCGGGGTCGGCGCGGGGCAGCGGGGTCGGCGCGGCGAGGGGCGGCGACGGCGCAACGCGGCGCGGGCGGCGGCGGCGGGGCGGCTAGGGTGGCTAGGGTTTGGGGGTGGTGGTCCGGCTGGGCCTCCCCGGCTTATAAAGCCGGCCGGGCCAAGTGTCCGGGTCGGACACGGCCCGTTAGGTTGGTTGCGTTTTTTTTTAAAAAATAGTTACGCTCAGAAAAAAACAAAAGGAAAACTAAACAGACTCCAAAAATCCCGAAATAAGTTTTCCTCGGCTTCTAAAATCAAGCCGCACAAGATGAACATTTATTTGGGGCCTAAATGCAATTTTGAAAAACACGCATTTTTCCTAAATTCAAATAAAATAGCAAATAAAACCAAAATAAAATCTTTTTTGATTTTTTATTAAATCCTCAATATTTCTTTATTTTGGGAAAGTCATTTTATTCCCTCTCTCATATTTTTGTAATAGAAATCATTGAAGATAAAATAAATAAAATCAAATTATCCTATTTTCAAAATTTGAGAAAACTCAAATATGAAAATAACGAAATCCCCAACTCTCTCCGAGGGGTCCTTGAGTTGCGTAGAATTTTCTAGGATGAGCCAAAATGCAATAAAATATGATATGCAATGATTATCTAGTGTATAGCATTCCAAATTGAAAATTTGGGATGTTACAAACCTACCCCCTTAAGATGAATCTCGCCCTCGAGATTCGGGTTGGCTAGAAAATAGGTGAGGGCGGTCCTTTAGCAATTCTTCCTCTCGCTCCCAGGTGGCTTCATCCACCGTGTGGTGGCTCCACTGAACTTTGCAAAACTTTATAACCTTGTTGCGGGTGACTCGGCTGGCATACTCAAGTATCTTGACTGGTTTCTCCTCATAGGTCAAATCACTGTCCAACTGAATCGCTTCCAGCGGCACTGTGTCTCTCAGCGGTATATCAGCCATCTCTGCGTGGCACTTCTTCATTTGGGAAACATGGAACACGTCGTGAACTCCTGACAATCCTTCGGGCAACTCCAACTGGTAGGCTACTTCTCCCATACGCTCCAAAACTTTGTATGGTCCTACAAAACATGGTGCTAACTTTCCCTTAACTCCAAAGCGCTTAACTCCTCGAAGTGGAGATACTCGAAGGTAAACTCGGTCTCCGACTTCATAAACTGTCTCCTTGCATTTAGAATCCGCATAGCTCTTCTGCCTAGATTGGGCTACCTTGAGCCTATCGCGAATCAATTTCACTTTCTGTTTAGACTCCCCTTATCAGATCCGCTCCAAACAACTGGCGGTCTCCAACTTCATCCCATGACAATGGGGTCCTGCACCTCCTTCCGTACAAGGCTTCAAAAGGGGCCATCTTCAAACTGGATTGATAAATGTTGTTATAAGAGAACTCTGCATATGGAAAATTCTCGTCCCAACTAGATCCGTAATCTAGCGCACAAGCTCTCAGCATATCCTCCAAAATCTGATTGACTCTCTTGGTCTGTCCATCTGTCTGTGGATGGAAAGCTGTACTGAACTCTAGCCTGGTACCCAAAGTTTCATGCAACTGATTCCAGAACTTGAGGTAATTTGGGTTCCTCTATCTGATACAATGCTCCTTGGAACTCCATGCAGACATATGATTCTGGTCATGTATATCTTGGCCAACTTTGCACTGGTATAGGTAGTCTTTACTGGGATGAAATGAGCTACCTTTGTCAAACGATCGACTACAACCCAAATAGAGTCATAGCCTAAACGATTTCTGGGTAAACCCGTAATAAAATCCATTCCTAGCTTATCCCACTTCCATTCGGGTATTGGCAAAGGCTGTAACAATCATGCTGGCTTCTGATGCTCTGCCTTTACTCTCTGACATACATCACAAACTGCTACATACTCCGCAATATCCTTCTTCATTCCGGTCCACCAGAAAGTATCCTTCAAATCCAAATACACCTTGGTATTTCCTGGGTGAATCGAGTATGGTGAATCATGGGACTCCTGCAGAATTTACTTCCTGATCTCCGGGTCATTGGGCACATAAACACGGTCTTCAAACCATAGGGTATCATGCTCATCCTCACGAAATCCTTTAACTTTTCCTTTGCTCATTTTCTCCTTAATAGAAGCAATCTCCTTGTTAGTCCTTTGAGCTTCTCTGATCTTATCCATCAAAGTCGACTGAATCTCCAATGCTGCTACATAGCCTCTTGGGACTATCTCCAAACATAGCTCACGAAGATTTTTTGGCTAACTCCCTTGGTAAATCTCCCGTCATTAGTGTGTTGACATGGCTCTTACGACTCAACGCGCCAGCTACTATGTTAGCCTTTCTAGGATGATAATGCAGTCTCATATCATAATCCTTGATGAGCTCCAACCATCGCCTTTGTCTGAGATTCAACTCCTTCTACGTGAAAATATACTTCAAACTCTTGTGATCTGTGTACACCTCACAATGATTTCCAATGAGAAAGTGTCTCCAAGTCTTCAATGCATGCACTACGGCTGCTAACTCCAAATCATGCGTAGCATAATCCAACTCATGAGGCTTAAGCTATTGTGAGGTATATGAAACAACTCTTCCTTCCTGCATAAGCGCTGCTCCAAGTCCTTGACGTGAAGCGTCACAATACACCTCATAATCCCTGGTCTGATCTGGCAAAATCAACACAGGTGATGTAACCAAACGTTTCTTCAGCTCCTGGAAATTGGCCTCACATTCCTCACTCCATATGAATTTGGTATCCTTCTTCAACAACTCCGTCATAGGCTTCACAATCTTCGAGAAATTTTCAATGAACCTCCGGTAGTATCCTGCGAGTCCAAGAAAACTCCAGATTTCTCCAACTGTTGTTGGGGCTTCCCAATTTGTCACGGTGTCAACCTTAGTGGGATCTACTACTATACCTTCTCCGGATATAACGTGTCCGAGAAATCCAACTTCCTTCAACCAAAACTCACATTTGCTAAACTTGGCATATAACTGATGTTCGCTGAGCTTACCATGTACCAAACGCAAATGCTCCTTATGCTCCTCTTCATTCTTCGAGTAAACCAGGATATCATCGATGAACACTACGACGAACTTATCCAAAAACTCCCTAAACACTTTGTTCATCATGTTCATAAAATATGCAGGTGCATTAGTCAGACCAAATGACATAACGATATACTCGTACAGCCCATACCTGGTGGTAAAAGCTGTCTTAGGTATATCCTGTTCTCGAATCTTCAACTGGTGGTATCCTGATCGCAGATCGATCTTGGAAAATACTTTAGCTCCTTGCAATCAATCAAATAGATCATTGATCATCGGTAGTGGGTACTTGTTCTCGATGGTTACTTGATTCAATCCTCGATAATCAACAACCATCCTTAACGATCCATCCTTCTTCTCCACTAGAAGTACTGGCGATCCCCAAGGCGAAGAACTTGGGCGAATATATCCTTTATCTAGTAACTCCTTAATCTGCTTCTTAATCTCCACCAAATCCTTTGCGGGCATCCTATATGGTCTTTTAGATATTGGTCCTATGCCTGGCAAAAGCTCAATCAAAAACTCAATATCTCTATCCGGTGGCATGCCTGGCAACTCTTCTGGAAATACATCAGGGAAATCCTTCACTACTGGTACTTCCTCCTGCACAACTCCTGTTAGACAATTTACTTGAGTCCTCTTCGGCAGATGCCGGGATACATACTTGATCCTTCTCCCTTCTGGGGTGGTAAGCAAAATCGATTACTGGCGCAATCGATGTTTCCTCCATACATCGATAGCCAATCCATACCCAGAATTACATTCAAACCTTGTGATTCCAAAATGATCAAATCCGAGGGAAACACATGCCTACCTATACTCAATGGCACTTGAAAACATCCCTGGCTAGCCATATACTCCGCTCCTGGTGAGCTTACTAACATAGGTGTTCTAAGAACTTTGGTGGGCAGGTTATACTTATCCACAAATCCCCTTGATATGTATGAATGTGATGCACCAGTATCGAAAAGAACGAGTGCAGTAAATGACTTAACCAAAAACTTACCGATTACTGCATCCGGCTGCTCTTCAACCTCCTCCACGTTAACGTGGTTCACCTGTCCCCTGTTGAAAGGGTTCGGCTTCTTCCTAGAGCTTCCATTGCCATTTCCATTCTGGGATTCAGGACATTCATTGGCATAATGTCCGGTCTTCTGGCACTTAAAGCAGGTGACTTGGCTCAGGTCTCTCTTGGCTGGGGTTGATGGGTTGGTGCGGTTCTAGCTGTTGCTTCCTCCATTCCCATTACCATTCTTGGTGGCATTGTGATTGTGCGAGCTACCTCCTCCATGGGTATGCTGAAAATGTCCTCCCAGTCTAGGGGTAAAATGTGGCTTCTGCTGAGCTCCTAAATTGTACTTCCCTTGTCCATACTTCCTCTTGCGATTCTCAATCTGCTGTTGCTTCCCTTCAATCATAAGAGCACGACCTACCAACTCCTGGTAGTTGTTGAAGGTTGCTACCATCAACTGCATGCTCAACTCATCATTCGGTCCTTCCAGAAACTTCTCCTGCTTAGCTGCATCCATAGCTACGTCATCTGGGGCATAACATGCTAACTTACTAAAGTCCTCCACATACTGGCCAACTGTCCTTCCTCCTTGGCGCAAGTTGCAAAACTCTCGCTTCTTCATGGCCATAGCTCCTGCTGAAACATGGGCAGTACGGAAAGCCTGCTGGAACTGGTCCCATGTAACAGTGTCGACAGGGAAAGTGGCTGTGAAATTCTCCCACCATGATGATGCGGGTCCTTCAAGCTGATGTGCGGCAAACTTCACCTTTTCTGCATCTGTGCATCCTGCGGTGGTCAACTCCCGTGCTGTCTTGCGGAGCCAATCATCTGCTACTATCGGCTCGGTGCTACTGGAAAACACCGGCGGATTCAGCCTAAGAAAACGGGCTAAGTGATCAACAGGTGGTGGTGGTGGGTTGTTGTTGTTGTTCCCCTGATTCTGATTCTGGACTAGCAACTGCATCAATGTGTTCTGCTTCTGGATCAACTGGGTGAGCTCCGGTGGAAAGGTAAATCCGGGGTCACGTCTCGGAGGCATCTGAGGATTTTAGAAAGGATGAGATTTAAGAATAGAGAGGGGTCTAGAGAGAAAACACTACCCATATGCACATGAGGCAAAAGCAAACAACTCACTTCATTCAATCAATCAAACAAGGGCATACAATCGATCTATCTATCGCAAAAGTGCTCGAACTACTATATTTACATGGTGGACTACTACTACTGATGAGGTGGTCTACTATAAATATTCTTCGGCTGCAGACTCCATGATATCTGCTCCAGCTTCATCAACATAGTCATCATCGCTATCATCCGGATCCGAGTCGGTGTCGTCGATGATGATGTAGTCTTCCGGGCGAATCTCCTTGGGTTCTTCATCTTCTTCTACTGGTGTAGGGCCTCCCATAAATATTTCGATCTTCTTGATCAGATCGTTATTCTTCTCCACTAATACTTCGATTTCCTCTTCATAATCTTCACGTGTAGCCTTGAGTTCTTCCTCCAGTTCTTTAATTCTAGTCTTTGCCTTCTTCAGATCTATCATGTCGGCGCACATCTGGTTCTCCTGACATCGAATGTGCTGGTTTAACTCCTGGATAAAAGCTGCAATTGATCTATCTTTCTTGGTGCTGATCATCTCCCAGTGCTCATCTCGGCGCCCACAAATCTGGTAGATAGTATCCTTGAGATCATTGCCGTAAACTTCGCCAATGCATCCCATGGCGATGTGAGCTGCCATGCTCTTTCCTAGATTCCAAGTTGGTGCATCAAAAGAAAACTCTATGGGCTTAGTGACTGGCATGAACGTCCTTCCTGGAACTTGAACTTGAATCATCTAGTGCTCTTCTTCAGGTAAAGTGGCATTGTAGGTTCAGGTATCTAGTGACTTCCTTCAAGTGACGTCCAAAGTGTGTATCTTCATCCGGTTGCGTGAACTTGTTCCTTGCATCCGCCATCCTAAAAGAGTAGAAAAGATGAGGAGTCAGAATGAGAAGAGAGTGAGTAGTGATCTAGGGCTTTAGCTTAGTGGTCGTGTCCTACAGTCAGCGTGTGCTCTGATACCATCTTGTAGCGACCAGACCCCAAATGGTCCAATCTCTGTGCTCAGGTGTCATCCTTGGATCAGTAATGCTGACACCACACAGTACTTGAAGGATTTATAACAGAGTAGCAATCACACACTTATTACATCGAGTGTCTCAAAAGAGAGCTTATTACAATAAATATGGCTTAAGGCCATCTAATAACGATAACATCAGAAGGCTTGGAAGATAAGTGAGTCCATCAACTCCAACAGCATCACTGAGTATAGAACTACGACCTAAAAACACCTTAATCGTCGTCTGAAAAGTCTGCAACATGAACGTTGCAGCCCGAAACGGGTCAGCACATGGAATATGCTGGCAATGTAACGCATAGAGAGCAATGGAAAGATAAGGCTATACTACATGCATATTTGGCTAGTGGAAAGCTCTATGGTTATAGTTTTGCGTAAAGCCAATTTTCCTACTGTAGAGGAATAAATTTATACACTCTGCAGAGGTTTGCGCACTTTTCCCCACAAGACTCGATCGCCTCCGTTTGACTTCTCGCACTACACGGTGTTTGAGAAACGGATGGCCGAGACATAGTCTTTCAGAAGCGCTAGCACCTTACGATCGGGTAAACCGTTACACCTACTGTCCCCTACATCTGCTAGTCTACCACTGTAAGAGTTCGCACGACTTAATCAAGGGCGATTTGTTAATTTGCCACCCCTTACTTCCCCCTTTCACAATTTGCCACCCATAGTCTCAATGACGGGTGGGCCAGGGCCCCACCTGTCATTCTCAGGGGGGGGGGGCAAATTATGAAAGGGGGAGGTAAGGGGTGGCAAATTATCAAATTTGCCCTTAATCAACTATGCTAGAGCCCATAGTAGCTTGTGGCTGCACACGAAAGTTTCTAGCATGAATAATCTCATGATCCCTTTGAGCCTGGGTGGCGGTCCAAAACAAAACATGCAATCGCTGGAATACCCAGGTGCCTCAATCCACCTAGATGTGTATTTAAGTTGCCACCTTAGATAAACCATTAATTTAACAATCTCACATCTGTCATGGATACACTCACCCAATCCACGTCTACTAGCATAGCATAATAAGCAACGTAGAAGTAACTCCCAAAGGTTTGATAATAAACAGGTAATAGGTACTACCTCAACTACTTCCCAAACCCACAATTTAATTAGATCCTAATTATGCAATGTGTGAGGATTGACCTAATGCAATAAAACTGGGTAGTAGGAGGTATGATCAAAGTGTTACTTGCCTTGCTGATGATCCGGGAAACCTAGCGATTCGAAGTAGCAAGCGGCGCACTCCGGGTACTCTATCGCAAACAAACAAGCATACAATAGGTACTCAACTAATGCACAGGTAAAACTCAAATAAGAGATCTAACCAGAAATTTCAACTTAAGAACCCCGGTTGGCAAAAAGAATCAAATCGAACGAAGCAACAAATGACAAAAGAAACAGGCTTCGTTTACTATTCTGGATCTAGGGCAATTTTTACAGATGCAAAAACTTGTTTGAGTTGGTTAAACAGAAAGAGGGTTTCGGGACGAAACTCCAGGCGCTTGAATCGCCTGATTCCGATAAACGAGCGAAAAGTTATACTAGAACGAAAAACGGATCAGGAATCGCGATCAGAGAAATAACGGATTTAATCCGAGAAAAAGAAAACGACGAACAGATTAACGAACGGACGTTCGTTAACTAGATCTAAACGATGAACGCGTTCGTTAAAACGAGCGACCAAGCGAACGCTCGCTAAATAAATAAACCGGAAAACTGATCTATTTAAAAAACAAAACTAAAAAAACCAAACAAAAATGACGGAAAACCGATCGGTTTTTCGAGAAAAACCGGCGGCGGCGAGGTCTACCTCCGGCGAGCGGTGGGGCGGCGGTCCGGCGGGGTCGGCACGGGGCGGCGGCGGCAAAGGCGACGACGGGGCGGCTAGGGCGGCTAGGGTTTCGGGGGGGGGGGGGGGTTCGGCTGGGCCTCCCCGGCTTATAAAGCCGGTCGGGCCAAGTGTCCGGGTCGGACACGGCCCGTTAGGTCGGTTGCGTTTTAAAAAAAAATAGTTACGCTCAGAAAAAAACAAAAGGAAAACTAAACGGACTCCAAAAATCCCGAAATAAATTTTCCCCGGCTTCTAAAATCAAGCCGCACAAGATGAACATTTATTTGGGGCCTAAATGCAATTTTGAAAAACGTGCATTTTTCCTAAATTCAAATAAAATAGCAAACAAAACCAAAATAAAATCTTATTTGATTTTTTATTAAATCCTCAATATTTCTTTATTTTGGGAAAGTCATTTTATTCCCTCTCTCATATTTTTGTAATAGAAATAATTGAAGATAAAATAAATAAAATTAAATGATCCTATTTTCAAAATTTGAGAAAACTCAAATATGAAAATAACGAAATCCCCAACTCTCTCCGAGGGTCCTTGAGTTGCGTAGAATTTTCTAGGATGAGCCAAAATGCAATAAAATATGATATGCAATGATGATCTAGTGTATAACATTCCAAATTGAAAATTTGGGATGTTACACCAATCTAGTTGGCCAAGCCAAACCAATAATTCGAAGAGAAATACAAAGATATCAACTCATGCATATAAGAATTCAGAGAAGAGTCAAATAATATTCATAGATAATCTGATCATAAATCCACAATTCATCGGATCTCGACAAACACACCGCAAAAGAAGATTACATCGGATAGATCTCTAAGAACATCGAGGAGAACATTGTATTGAAGATCAAAGAGAGAGAAGAAGCCATCTAGCTACTAGCTATGGACCCGTAGGTCTGTGGTAAACTACTCACGTATCATCGGAAGGGTAATAGAGTTGATGTAGAAGCCCTCTGATCGAATCCCCCTCCGGGAGAGTACCGGAAAGGGCCTCCGGATGGGATCTCACGAGGTCAGAGACCTGCGGCAGCGGAAAAGTATTTTTTGGATGCTTCTTGTCGTTTGGGAATATTTCTGAATTTATGGGCCAAAGATTAGGGTTGGAGGAGTCCCGTGGGGCCCACAAGCTAGGAGGCGCTGAAGGAAATATACCCTAGAGCCAATAATAAAGTTGTTATTTTATATTTCCTTATTCATGATAAAGGTTTATTATTCATGCTAGAATTGTATTGATTGGAAACTTAAATACATGTGTGAATACATAAACAAATACCGTGTCCCTAGTGAGCCTCTACTAGACTAGCTTGTTGATCAAAGATGGTTAAAGTTTCCTAACCATGGACATGTGTTGTCATTTGATAACGGGATCACATCATTAGGAGAATGATGTGATGGACAAGACCCATCCATTAGCATAGCATATTGATCGTTCAGTTTATTGCTATTGCTTTCTTCATGTCAAATACATATTCCTTCGACTATGAGATTATGCAACTCCCAGATACCAGAGGAATACCTTGTGTGCAATCAAACATCACAATGTAACTGGGTGATCATAAAGATGCTCTACAGGTATCTCCAAAGGTGTTTGTTGAGTTGGCATAGATCCAGATTAGGATTTGTCACTCCAAGTATCGAAGAGGTATCTCTGGGCCCTCTCGGTAATACACATCATAAGCTTGCAAGCAAACAACTAAGGAGTTAGTCACGAGGTGATGTATTACAGAACGAGTAAAGAGACTTGCCAGTAACGAGATTTAACTAGGTATAGATATACCAATGATCGAATCTTGGGCAAGTAACATACTGATGGACAAAGGGAATTAAGTATGTTGTCATAACGGTTCGACCGATAAAGATCTTCGTAGAATATGTAGGAGCCAATATGGGCATCCAGGTTCTGCTATTGGTTATTGACCGGAGAGGTCTCTCGGTCATGTCTACATAGTTCTCGAACCTGTAGGGTCTGCAGGCTTAACGTTCGTTGACGATATAGTGTTATATGAGTTATATGTTTTGGTGACCGAATGTTGTTCGGATTCCCGAATGAGATCACGGACATGACGAGGAGTCTCGAAATGGTCGAGAGGTAAAGGTTGATATATAGGACAATGGTATTTGGACACCGGAAGTGTTTTGGGACACATCGGGAAGGAATCGGGTCACCGGAAGGGGTTCCAGGCACCCCCGGTAAGATATGGGCCTTATGGGCCAAAGGAGGGGACAGACCATCCCACAAGGGGGCTGGTGTGCCCCCGCCCTTGTTTGGCCAGCCCTAGGGAAGGAAAAGGGGGGAGGGCAAGCCCCTCCCGCCTTTCCCTCTCACGGGAGAAAGGAAAGGGGGGACGCCAACTTCCCCTGCCTTTCCCTGCATTCCAAATAAGGAAAGGGGGGCACGACTTGGGGGGACCCTGATACGTCTCCAACGTATCTATAATTTTTGATTGCTCCATGCTATTATATTATCTGTTTTGGATGTTAATGGGCTTTATTTTACACTTTTATATCAGTTTTGGGACTAACCTATTAACCGGAGGCCCAGCCCAAATTGCTGTTTTTTTTGGCTATTTCAGTGTTTCGCAGAAAAGGAATATCAAACGAAGTCCAAATGGAATGAAACCTTCGGCAACGTGATTTTCTCAACAAACGTGATCCAGGAGGCTTGGAGTGGGCATCAAGAAACAATCGAGGAAGCCACGAGGCAGGGGCGCGCCTACCCCTCTGGGCGCGCCCTCCGCCCTCGTGGGCCCCTCATTGCTCCACCGACCTACTTCTTCCTCCTATATAAGTCCACGTACCCCACAAACATCCAGGAGCACCACGAAAACCTAATTCCACCGCCGCAACCTTATGTACCCAACAGATCCCATCTTGGGGCCTTTTCCGGAGCTCCACCGGAGGGGGCATTGATCATGGAGGGCCTCTACATCAACTCCATGGCCTCTCCGGTGATGTGTGAGTAGTTTACTTTAGACCTTCGGGTCCACAGCTAGTAGCTATATGGCATCTTCTCTCTCTTTGGATCTCAATACAAAGTTCTCCTCGATTCTCTTGGAGATCTATTTGAAAGTGCAACTATCCCTAGGTGGTTTTGGTAATTCATAACAACATATAGCTCATTGAGCTAATGCTATTCCAAGATGATTATTTCAGGAGAGCTCAATGATTGGCATGGCATGGATGTGAAAGTGGAACCCTCAAAATGCTAAGGACAAAGGATTGGCGCAAGCTCAAAAGCTCAAGACTCTTCATTTTATATTTTAGTGATCCAAGATCACATTGAGTCTTTAGGAAAAGCCAATACTATCAAGGAGAGATGAGGTGTTGCTTAATGAGCCTCTTGCTTCATGTGCTTAGTGATATGCTCCAAAATCCTCAACCACTTTCCCATATCCACAAATGACCTAAACCCTAAGCCGAACTCGGTCATACCGATTCTTTCTATCCGGCGCCACCGAGTTTCACTTGTCATAAGCCACTGCCAAACCCTAGCAATTCGGTCCTACCGATAGGGATCTCGGTCTCACCGAGATGGGATTGCAAACTCTCTGTTTCCCTTTCGTAACTTTTCGGTCTCACCGAAAGAGCGGATCGGTCCCACCGAGATTGCAATGAAAACTCACTGTTTCCTTTTTGTAACTTTTCGGTCTCACCGAAAGAGCAAATCGGTCCCACCGAGTTTGCCCGACCAACTCTCTGGTTAGCTAATTACCAAAATCGGTCTCACCGAGTTTGTGTAATCGGTCTCACCGAGATTACGTCATGCCCAAACCCTAACAGAATCGGTCCTACCGAGTTGCATGTCAGTCCCACCGAAAATCTCTAACGGTCACTAGGTTTACCTTTTCAGTCCGACCGAGTTTGTTGATTCGGTCCCACCGAGATTGGTAAATTGTGTGTAACGGTTGGATTTTGTGTGGAGGCTATATATACCCCTCCACCTCCTCTTCATTCGCGGAGAGAGCCATCAGAACACATACACAATTCCAACTCATATGTTCTGAGAGAGAACCACCTACTCATGTGTTGAGACCAAGATATTCCATTCCTACCATATGAATCTTGATCTCTAGCCTTCCCCAAGTTGCTTTCCACTCAAATCTTCTTTCCACCAGATCCAAATCCTATGAGAGAGAGTTGAGTGTTGGGGAGACTATCATTTGAAGCACAAGAGCAAGGAGTTCATCATCAACACACCATTTGTTACTTCTTGGAGAGTGGTGTCTCCTAGATTGGCTAGGTGTCACTTGGGAGCCTCCGACAAGATTGTGGAGTTGAACCAAGGAGTTTGTAAGGGCAAGGAGATCGCCTACTTCATGAAGATCTACCGCTAGTGAGGCAAGTCCTTCGTGGGCGATGGCCATGGTGGGATAGACAAGGTTGCTACTTCGTGGACCCGTCGTGGGTGGAGCCCTCCATGGACTCGCGCAACCGTTACCGTTCGTGGGTTGAAGTCTCCATCAACGTGGATGTAGGATAGCACCACCTATCCGAACCATGGGAAAAACATCCGTGTCTCCAATTGCGTTTGAATTCTCCAAACCCTTCCCTTTACATTCTTGCAAGTTGCATGCTTTACTTTCTGCTGCCAATATACTCTTTCCATGCTTGCTTGAATTGTGTGATGATTGCTTGACTTGTCCTAAAATAGCTAAAATCTGCCAAGAACTAAAATTGGGAAAAGGTTAAGTTTTTATTTGGTCAAGTAGTCTAATCACCCCCCCTCTAGACATACTTTCGATCCTACACTATTCGATGTAATCTTCTTTTGCGATGTGTTTGTCGAGATCCGATGAATTGTGGGTTTATGATCTAGATTATCTATGAACAATATTTGATTCTTCTCTGAATTATTTTATGTATGGTTGGTTTATCTTTGCAAGTCTCTTCGAATTATCAGTTTGGTTTGGCCTACTAGATTGATCTTTCTTGCAATGGGAGAAGTGCTTAGCTTTGGGTTCAATCTTGCGGTGCTCGATCCCAGTGACAATAGGGGAAATGACACGTATTGTAATGTTTCCATCGAGGATAAAAAGATGGGGTTTATATCATATTGCATGAGTTTATCCCTCTACATCATGTCATCTTGCTTAAGGCGTTACTCATTTCTTATAAACTTAATACTCTAGATGCATGCTGGATAGCGGTCGATGCGTGGAGTAATCGTAGTAGATGCAGGCAGGAGTCGGTCTACTTGTCACGGACATGATGCCTATATACATGATCATTCCTAGATATTCGCATAATTATTCGCTTTTCTATCAATTGCTCGACAGTAATTTGTTCACCCACCGTAATACTTATGATATCTTGAGAGAAGCCACTAGTGAAACCTATGGCCCCTGAGTCTATTTTCCATCATACAAGTTTCCAATCTATTTTATTTTGCAATCTTTACTTTCAATCTATATCATAAAAATACCAAAAATATTTATCTTATTATCATTATCTCTATCAGATCTCACTCTCACAAGTGGCCGTGAAGGGATTGACAACCCCTTTATCGTGTTGATTGCGAGGTTCTTATTTGTTTGTGTAGGTACGAGGAGAGTCGCGCGTGGTCTCCTACTGGATTGATACCTTGGTTCTCAAAAACCGAGGGAAATACTTACGCTGCTTTACTACATCACCCTTTCCTCTTCAACGAAAAACCAACTCAGTGCTTAAGAGGTAGCAGACCCCAAGTAGTATTCCTCCTACTTGGGCGCCTCCTTTGGCCGCTCCTCCCTCCCACCCACCTATATATATGTGGGAGGGGTGATACGTCTCTAACGTATCTATAATTTTTTATTGTTCCATGCTGTTATATTATCAATCTTGGATGTTTTATAATCATTTATATCATTTTTTGGTACTAACCTATTGACATAGTGCCAAGTGTCAATTTTTGTTTTTTCCATGTTTTTTACATCGCAGAAAATCAATATCAAACAGAGTCCAAATGCAACGAAACCTAACAGAGATTTTTTTGGACCGAAGGAACATAATGGGCCCTGGCTACACCTCGGGGGTGCTCCGAGGAGAGCACAACCCACCAGGGCGTGCCGGGAGGCCCAGGCCCGCCTTGGTGGGTTGTGCCCACCTCAGGTGCCCCTCGGACCGCCTCATTGCTCTATAAATACTCCAATATTCCAGAAACCCTAGGGGAGTGGACGAAATATTGATCCAGCTGCCGCAGAGTCCATAACCACCAGATCCAATCTAGACACCATCTCGAATGGGGTTCACCACCTCCATTGGTGCCAATCCAATGATGTGTGAGTAGTTCTTTGTAAACCTTCAGGTCCATAGTTAGTAGCTAGATGAATCACATAAAAGTCCAAATGTCCATGCTATAAAGAAAAGAATATGACATGGCATGTTAGGCAGCATTCCACATCAAAAATTCTGTTTTTATCACTTACCTACTCGAGGACGAGTAGGAGTTAAGCTTGGGGATGTTGATATGTCTCCAACGTATCTATAGTTTTTGATTGTTCCATGTTGTTATATTATCAATCTTGGATGCTTTATAATCATTTTATAGTCATTTTATATCATTTTTTGGTACTAACCTATTAACATAGGGCCAAGTGCTAGTTGTTGTTTTTCCATGTTTTTTTCATCACAGACAATCAATATCAAACGCAGTCCAATGCAACAAAACTTTATGGAGATTTTTTTGGACCAGAAAGAACATAATGGGCCCTGACTGCGCCTGGGGGTGCTCCAAGGAGAGCACAACCCACCAGGGCGCGCCAGGAGGCACAAGCGTGCCCTGGTGGGTTGTGCCCACCTTTGGTGCCCCCTAGACCACCTCTTTGCTTTATAAATATCCCAATATTCCAGAAACCCTAGGGGAGTCGATGAAATATCGATCCAGCCGCCGCAGAGTCCAGAACCACCAAATCCAATCTAGACACCATCTCGGATGGGGTTCACCACCTCCATTGGTGCCTCTTCGATGATGCGTGAGTAGTTCTTTGTAGACCTTTGGGTCCGTAGTTAGTAGCTAGATGGCTTCCTCTCTCTCTCTCTCTCTCTCTTGATTCTCAATACAATGGTCTCTTGTAGATCCATATGATGTAACTCTTTTGTGGTGTGTTTGTTGGGATCGATGAACTTTGAGTTTATGATCAGATCTATCTTTTTATATCCATGAAAGTATTTGAGTTTCTTTGATCTCTTTTATGCATGATCTATTATAGCCTCGTATTTCTTCTCCGATATTTGGGTTTTGTTTGGCCAACTTGATCTATTTATCTTGCAATGGGAAGAGGTGCTTTGTCGTGGGTTCGATCTTACGATGCTTTATCCCAGTGACAGAAGGGGAACCGACACGTATGTATCGTTGCTACCAAGGATAAAACGATGGGGTCTATCTCTACATAGCTAGACCTTCTCTACATCATGTCATCATTCTTACTGCATTACTCCGTTTCTCCATGAACTTAATACACTAGATGCATACTGGATAGCGGTCGATGTGTGGAGTAATAGTAGTAGATGCAGGCAGGAGTCGGTCTACTAATCTTGGACGTGATGCCTATGTAATGATCATTTCCTGGATATTGTCATGATTATTTGAAGTTCTTTCAATTGCCCAATAGTAATTTGTTAACCCACAGTTTGCTATTTGCTCGAGAAAAGCCACTAGTGAAACCTACGACCCCCGGGTCTCTTTCTCATATATTTGCCTTTGTGATCTACTTTTCCTTTGCATTTATTTTCAGATCTATTAAACCAAAAATACAAAAATACCTTTCTGCAATTTATTCTTATTTATTTTATTTGGCGTTCGATCTATCAATCTACTACAAATTTACTTCATGTCCGTTTGCCTGTCTTGAGGCGCCGTACCCCAGAAGGGATTGACAACCCCTTTAACACGTCGGGTTGTGAGAAGTTGTTATTTGTGTGCAGGAGTTGTTTACGTTGTGTTCCTTGGTTCTCCTACTGGTTCGATAACCTTAGTTTGACATTTGAGGGAAGTACCTACCGCCGCTGTGCTGCATCATCCCTTCCTCTTTGGGGAAATAACGACGTAGCTTCAAGCGACATCAAAAGGAATTTCTAGCGCCGTTGCCGGGGAGGGTGTTCAACATATAGCAGGTTCCTAATCACAAATCTCATATCCTCGCAATTTGCATTATTTTCCATTTACCTATCATTTTCCTCTCCCCCACTTCACAAAAAATTGCCGTTTTATTCGCCTCTCTTTTATGCCTAGCTAAGGGCGTAAAACTATAGCGCTTGTTGGGAGGCAACCCAATGAACAAAATTTATTTATTTTTTTCTTTTTTCTTCCTGTTCTTGAGTGTTAGCACAATTATGCTACTGTTATGATTGTGTTTTTTATGTTTTAATTAGTGTTTGTGCCAAGTAAAGCCTTTAGGATCTTCTTGGGTGATAGTTGTTTGATCTTGCTGAAAAAACAGAAACTTTTGTGCTCATGAAAATAATTCTCATTTTTAACCAGAGAGAAAATACCCACTCCTTTTCCAGTAGATCAATATACAAATTTCTCAGGTCGTCCTAATTTTTCAAAATGTTTGGAGTTACAGAAGTATTCGAAATAGTTAGATTGCTACAGACTGTTCTGTTCTGACAGATTATGTTTTCTTTGCGTTGTGTGCTTATTTTGATGGCTCTATGGTTTTCTTTGATGAGTTTTTCCATAGAAAATTTGGAATACAGTAGATATAATGCAAGAACAAAACATGAATTGGTTTGATACAACACTTATAGTAGTGACTTATTTTCTTATACTAACGGATCTCACGAAGGTTTTGCTGAGTTTTGTGTGATTGAAGTTTTCAAGTTTTGGGTTATCTTACGATGGATGAAGGGATTAGGAGTAGAAGAGCCTAAGCTTGGGGATTCCCCAGCATCCCAAGCTATTATCCAAAAATGAGCAACCAACTATGCTTGGGGATGCCCCCGAGTGGCATCCCCTCTTTCTTCCAACGACCATCGGTATTTTACTCATAGCTATATTTTTATTCGTCACATACTATGTGTTTTGCTTGGAGCGTATTGTATGATATGAGTCTTTTCTTGTTTTATTTTGTGTTTTAAGTCTTGATCCCTTGCTGACACACCTATTTGTGAGAGCCAAAATTATGTCATGACTTGTTAGAATTGTTCTCTTTGCTTCACTTAAATTTTTTATGAGCTATGAACTTGCTCTAGTGCTTCACTTATATCTTTTTGAGCATGGTGTGCTTTAGTATTTTTGAAAAAATTCTCTGTTGCTTCACTTAGATTTATTTGAGAGTTAGTAATTTTTTCAATAAATTCTCTCTTGCTTCACTTAAATTAATTTGAGAGAAAGAAAGACATATTATGCTCATAATCTTCACTTATATTTGTTTGAGCTTGTCAGAAGCAACACATGAAAATTAGTCCCAAAGTGATAGATATCCAAGAAGGATATAATAAAAACTTTCATGAAGATCATTGGACAAAATAAACTTGATTCTTAGTAATAGTTTTGAGATATGATGATGTGATATGTGAGTTATGTTGATGAGTAATTAAGCTTTAGTAAGGATATTGGTGTTAAGGTTTGTGATTCCCTATGCAAGCACGAAAGTCAATAGTCATGCAATGACATTATATCCTACTTGTGGTGCATTATTCGGTGTTAATTATGCTTAATGCTTGCTTATGAGATTATCCGTTTCTTGGTTGGCCGCTTCTCAATATTTTTCTAGCCTTCATTTTGCACTAAGTATGATCTCTACTTGTGCATCAAAAATCCTTCAAACCAGTTTTGCCACATGAGTCCACTATATCTACCTATATGCGGTATTCTTTTGCCGTTCTAAGAAAATTTGCATGTGCCATCTCTAATTTTCAAAATAAACTTCTCTTTTGTGTGTTCGTTTCGCTCGTGGAGCGGTGAGGGTGGCTAATATTTTCCATGCTAGATGTGTTATTCTCACGATGAGTGTTTATTCACTTGTCATTGCACAAGAGTAAGGCAAAGGTATTAGGGATGCCCAATCCCGAAATGAAAAAAATGAATTTACTTTATGTTGTCAAATAATAAATTCCTTGGAAAGTGTTGGTATGGAAGGCAGCCGTGGATACGGTTAGCCATGGAAAGTGAAAGTATGGTGGAAAAAGGAATAAACTTTATTTTATGTTTGGGAACCGCCTATGATATATCTAGCATGGAAAGTGTTGGGAACTCTAAGTCGTTTTCGTTGGTGGGAAGGATACACCTCCCAAAATGTTTTTATCTCTAAGTTTTTCGCTTTAAGCTCTGGCACCTCTACAAATCCCTACTTCCCTATGCGAAGGGCCTTTCTTTTACTTTATGCAATTTTTATTTTTGAATTTGAGTCTCCATCTTATCTTATAAAAGCACCAACCAGGAGGCAATATGATCGTACTTGAGTATTGGGTGTAGCTAATATGCGAGTGTGTTTCATGAATGGATCAATGATTGAGCATGATGGGCTAGGGATAACTTATTTTAGCGTTGATATTTCGAAAGACATAGTTGCTTGTTGATATGCTTGAGTATTTAAATTATCATGCCAAAACTAGACTATTGCTTTGAATCACATAAAAGTCCAAATGTCCATGCTATAAAGAAAAGAATATGACATGGCATGTTAGGCAGCATTCCACATCAAAAATTCTGTTTTTATCACTTACCTACTCGAGGACGAGTAGGAGTTAAGCTTCGGGATGTTGATACGTCTCCAACGTATCTATAGTTTTTGATTGTTCCATGTTGTTATATTATCAATCTTGGATGCTTTATAATCATTTTATAGTCATTTTATATCACCTTTTGGCACTAACCTATTGACATAGGGCCAAGTGCTAGTTGTTGTTTTTCCATGTTTTTTTCATCACAGACAATCAATATCAAACGCAGTCCAATGCAACGAAACTTTATGGAGATTTTTTTGGACCAGAAAGAACATAATGGGCCCTGACTGCGCCTGGGGGTGCTCCAATGAGAGCACAACCCACCAGGGCGCGCCAGGAGGCACATGCGTGCCCTGGTGGGTTGTGCCCACCTTTGGTGCCCCCTAGACCACCTCTTTGCTTTATAAATATCCCAATATTCCAGAAACCCTAGGGGAGTCGATAAAATATCGATCCAGCCGCCGCAGAGTCCAGAACCACCAAATCCAATCTAGACACCATCTCGGATGGGGTTCACCACCTCCATTGGTGCCTCTTCGATGATGCGTGAGTAGTTCTTTGTAGACCTTTGGGTCCGTAGTTAGTAGCTAGATGGCTTCCTCTCTCTCTCTCTCTCTCTCTTGATTCTCAATACAATGGTCTCTTGTAGATCCATATGATGTAACTCTTTTGTGGTGTGTTTGTTGGGATCGATGAACTTTGAGTTTATGATCAGATCTATCTTTTTATATCCATGAAAGTATTTGAGTTTTTCTGATCTCTTTTATGCATGATCTCTTATAGCCTCGTATTTCTTCTCTGATATTTGGGTTTTTTTTGGCCAACTTGATCTATTTATCTTGCAATGGGAAGAGGTGCTTTGTAGTTGGTTCGATCTTATGGTGCTTGATCCCAGTGACAGAAGGGGAACTGACACGTATGTATCGTTGCTACTAAGGATAAAACGATGGGGTCTATCTCTACATTGATAGATCTTTTCTACATCATGTCATCATTCTTACTGCATTACTCCGTTTCTCCATGAACTTAATACACTAGATGCGTGCTGGATAGCGGTGGATGTGTGGAGTAATAGTAGTAGATGCAGGCAGGAGTCGGTCTACTAATCTTGGACGTGATGCCTATGTAATGAACATTGCCTGGATATTGTCATGATTATTTGAAGTTCTTTCAATTTCCCAATGGTAATTTGTTCACCCATCGTTTGCTATTTTTCTCGAGAGAAGCCACTAGTGAAACCTACGGCCCCCGGGTCTCTTTCTCATATATTTGCCTTTGCGGTCTACTTTTCCTTTGCATTTATTTTCAGATCTATTAAACCAAAAATAGAAAAATACCTTTCTGCATTTTATTCTTATTTATTTTATTTTGCATTCGATCTACAATCTACTACAAATTTACCTCACGTCCGTTTGCCTATCTTGAGGCGACGTAGCCCGGAAGGGATTGACAACCCCTTTAACACGTCGGGTTGTGAGAAGTTGTTATTTGTGTGCATGTGTTGTTTACATTGTGTTGCTTGGTTCTCCTACTGGTTCGATAACCTTGGTTTCACATCTGAGGGAAATACCTACCGCTGTTGTGCTGCATCATCCCTTCCTCTTTGGGGAAATACCAACGTAGCTTCAAGCTACGTCAAGGGGGTGCCTAGCACACAACAGACAATTGCTTAGCCGTGTGAGGCACCCCCCTCCACCGTTTACACCCCCGGTCATATTTTTGTAGTGCTTAGGCAAAGCCCTATGGAGATAGCTTCACCATCACCGTCACCACGCCGTCATGCTGCCGGAACTCATCTACTACCTCGCCGTCTTGCTGGATCAAGAAGGCGGAGGACATCACCGTGCTGAATGTGTGCAGAACGCGGAAGTGTTGTGCGTTTGGTACTTTATCGGTTGGAGCACGAGGAAAGTTCGACTACGTCAACCGTGTTGTCAAACGCTTCCACTTACGGTCTACGAGGGTACATAGACACACTCTCCCCCTCTCGTTGCTATGCATCTCCATGGATAGATCATTGCGTGTGCGTAGAATTTTTTTTTGTTTTCCATGCAACGTTTCCCAACAGTGGCATCATGAGCTAGGTATATGTGTAGATTATATGCACGAGTAGAACACGAAGAGTTGTGGGAGGTGATAGTCATACTGCTTACCATCAACGTCTTATTTTGATTCGGCGGTATTATGGAATGAAGCGGCCCGCACCAACCTTACATGTCCACGCACATGAGACCGGTTCCACCGACTGACATGCAACTAGTTTTCCATAAAGGTGGTTGGCGGGTGTCTATTTCTCCTACTTTAGTTCAATCAAATTTGACTACGGCCGGTCCTTGAAGAAGGTTAAAACAACAAACTTGACGAATCACCGCTGTGGTTTTTGCCGTAGGTAAGAACAGTTCTTGCTGGAAACCCATAGCACCCACGTAAAACTTGCAACAACAAGTAGAGGACGTCTAACTTGTTTTTGCAGGGTATGTTGTGATGTGATATGGTCAAGACATGATGTGATATACGTTATTGTATGAGATGATCATGTTTTGTAAGATATCAGGCAACCAGCAGGAGCCTTATGGTTGTCTCTTTATTGTATGAAATGCAAACACCATGTAATTGCTTTACTTTATCGCTATGCGTTAGCAATAGTTGTAGAAGCAATAGTTGGCGAGACGACCACGACACAATGATGGATATCAAGGTGTCGAGCCGGTGATGATGGAGATCATGATGATGCTTTGGAGATGGAGATCAAAAGCACGAGATGGTGATGGCCATATCATGTCACATATTTTGATTGCATGTCATGTTTATCTTTTATGCATCTTATTTTGCTTAGAACGATGATAGCATTATAAGATGATCCCTTCACTAAATTTCAAGATATAAGTGTTCTCCCCGAGTATGCACTGTTGTGAAAGTTCGTCGTTTCAAGACACCACGTGATGATCGGGTGTGATAGACTCTATGTTCACATAAAACGGGTGTAAGACAGTTTGACACACATGGGAATACTTGGGTTAAACTTGACGAGCCTAGCATGTACAGACATGGCCTCGAAACACTGGAGACCGAAAGGTCGAATGTGAATCATATAGTAGATATGACCAACATAGAGATGTTCACCATTGATGACTACCACATCTCACGCGATGATCGGGCATGAGTTAGTTGATTTGGATCACGTATCACTTAGATGACTTGAGGGATGTCTATTTAAAGTGGGAGTTCATTAGTAATTTGATTAATTGAACTTAATTTACCATGAACTTAGTCTTAATAGTTATTGCATATCTATGTTGTAGATCAATAGCTCGCAATATAGCTCCCCTATTTTTGATATGTTCCTGGAGAAAACTAAGTTGAAGATGATGGTAGAAATAATGTGGACTGGGTTCGTGATCTAAGGATTACCCTCATTGTTGCATAGAAGAATTATGTCCTTGATGCACCGCTAGGTGACAGACCTATTGCAGGAGTAGACGTAGACGTTATGAACGTTTGGCAAGCTCGATATGATGACTACTTGATAGTTTGGTGCACCATGCTTAACGGCTTAGAACCGGGACTTCAAAATGTTTTGAACGCCATGGAGCATATGAGATGTTCCAACAGCTGAAATTGGTATTTCAGACTCATGCCCATGTTGAGAGGTGTGAGACCTCCGACAAGTACTTTTCCTACAAGATGGAGGAGAATAGCTCGGCCAGTGAGCATGTGCTTCGAATGTCTGGGTGCTACAATTTCTTGAATCAAGTGGGAGTTAATATTCCAGATAAGATAGTGATTGACAGAGTTCTCTAGTCACTATCACCAAGCTACTAGAACTTCGTGATAAACTATAATATGCAAGGGATGACGAAAATGATTCCTGAGCTCTTCGCGATACTGAAATCGACAAAGGTGAAGAAGACCAAAGCTAGACCTAAGCCTGAAACTGAGTGCCTCTACTGCAAAGGGGATGGTCACTGGAAGCGGAACTGCCCCAAATACTTGGCAGATAAGAAGGATGACAAAGTGACCAAAGGTATATTAGATATAAATGTTATTGATGTGTACCTTACTAGTATTCATAATAGCCCCTGGGTATTTGATACTGGTTCAGTTGCTAAGATTAGGAACTCGAAATAGGAGTTGTAGAATAAACAAAGACTAGTTAAGGGCGAGGTGATGATGTGTGTTGGAAATGATTCCAAGGTTGATACGATCACCATCGCACACTCCCTCTACCTATGGGATTAGTGTTGAACCTAAATAAAAATTATTTGGTGTTTGCGTTGAGCGTAAATATGATTTGATCATGTTTATTGCAATACAGTTATTCATTTAAGTAACAGAATAATTGTTGTTCTGTTTACATGAATAAAACCTTCTATGGTCATATACCCAATGTAAATGGTTTATTGAATCTCTATCATAGTGATACACATATTCATAATATTGATGCCAAAAGATGCAAAGTTGATAATGATAGTGCAACATATTTGTGGCACTGCCATTTAGGTCATATTGGTGTAAAGCGCATGAAGAAACTCCATGCAGATGGACTTTTGGAGTCACTTGATTATGAATTATTTGATACTTGCGAACCATGCCTCATGGGTGAGACGACTAAAACTCAGTTCTCTGAAACAATGGAGCGAACTAATGACTTATTGGAAAAAAATACATACCGATGTATACGATCCAATGAGTGTTAAAGCACGCGGCGGGTATCGCTATTTTCTAACCTTCACAAATGATTTGAGTAGATATGGGTATATCTACTTGATGAAGCACAAGTTTGAAACATTTGAAAAGTTCAAATAATTTCAGAGTGAAGTGGAGAATCATCGTAACAAGAAAATAAAGTTTCTACAATCTGATCGCGGAGGCGAATATTTGAGTTACGAGTTTGACCTTCATTTAAAACAATGTGGAATTGTTTCACAACTGACGCCACCTGGAACACCACAGCGTAATGGTGTGTCCGAACGTCATAACCATACTTTATTAGATATGGTGCATTCTATGATGTCTCTTAGCGATTTACCACTATCGTTTTGGGGTTATGCATTAGAGACAGTCGCATTCACGTTAAATAGGGCAGCGTCTAAATCTATTGAGACAACACCGTATGAACTATGGTTATGGCAAGAAACCTAAGTTGTCGTTTCTTAAAGTTTGGGGATGGGACGCTTATGTTAAAAGGCTTCAGCCTGATAAGCTCGAACCTAAATCAGAGAAGTGCGTCTTCATAGGATACCCTAAACAATTGGATACACCTTCTACCACAGATCCGAAGGCAAGATCTTTGTTGCTAAGAATGGGTCCTTTCTAGAGAAGGAGTTTCTCTCGAAAGAAGTGAGTGGGAGGAAAGTAAAACTTGATGAGGTAATTATACATTCTCTCGAATTGGAAAGTAGCACATCACAGAAAACTGTTCCCGTGATGCCTACACCTACTAGAGAGGAAGCTAATGATAATGATCATGAAACTTTAGATCAAGTTACTACTGAACCTCGTAGGTCGACCAGAGCACGATCCGCACCAGAGTGGTATGGTAATCCTGTCATGGAAGTCATGTTACTAGACTAAGGCGAACCTATGAAGTATGAAGAAACTATGATGAGCCCAGATTCTGACAGATGGCTAGAGGCCTTGAAATCTAAGATAAAATCCATGTATGAGAGCAAAGTGTGGACTTTGGTGGACTTGCCCTATGATTGGAAAGCCATAGAGAATAAATGGATCTTCAAGAAGAAGATCAACGCTCATGGTAATATTACTATCTACAAAGCTCGACTTGTCGTGAAAGGTTTTCGACAAGTTGAAGGGGTTGACTATGATGAGACTTTCTCACCCGTAGCGATGCTTAGTCCGAATCATGTTAGCAATGGCCACATTTTATGAAATATGGCAAATGGATGTCAAAACTGCATTCCTGAATGGATATCTTAAAGAAGAGTTGTATATGATGCAGCCAGAAGCTTTTGTCGATCCTAAAGGTGCTAACAAAGTGTGCAAGCTCCAGCGATCCATCTATGGACTGGTCCAAGCATCTCGGAGTTGAAATATACGCTTTGATGAGATGATCAAAGCATATGGTTTATACAGACTTACGGTGAAGCATGTATTTACAAGAAAGTAAGTGGGAGCTCTGTGGCATTTCTGATATTATATGTGGATGACATATTGTTGATTGGAAATGATATAGAATTTTGGATAGCATAGAAGGATACTTGAATAAGAATTTTTCAATGAAAGACCTCAGTGAAGCTACTTATGTATTGGGAGTCAAGATCTATAGAGATAGATCGAGATGCTTAATAGGACTTTCACAAAGCACATACCTTGACAAAATTTTGAAAAAGTTCAAAATGGATCAGTCAAAGAAAGGGTTCTTGCATGTGTTGCAAGGTATGAAGTTGAGTAAGACTCAAAGACCGACCACGGCAGAAGATAGAGAGAGAATGAAAGTCATTCCCTATGCCTCAGTCATAGGTTCTATAAAGTATGCCATGCTGTGTACCAAACATATTGTGTACCTTGCCATGAGTTTGGCAAGGGGGTACAATAGTGATCCATGAGTGGATCACTGGACAACGGTTAAAATTATCCTTAGTTACCTAAGAGACTAAGGAAATGTTTCTCGGTTATGGAGGTGATAAAGAGTTCGTCTTAAAGGGTTACATTGATGCAAGCTTTGAGACCGACCCGGATGACTCTGAGTCTCAATCCGGATACATATTGAAAGTGGGAGCAATTAGCTAGAGTAGCTCCACGCAAAGCATTGTTGACATAGAAATTTGCAAATATAAATACGGATCTGAATGTGATAGACCCATTGACTAAACTTCTCTCACAAACAAAACATGATTACACCTTAGTAATCTTTGGGTATTAATCACATAGTGATGTGAACTAGATTATTGACTCTAGTAAACTCTTTGGGTGTTGGTCACATGGCAATGTGAACTATGAGTGTTAATCACATGGTGATGTGAACTAGATTATTGACTCTAGTGCAAGTGGGAGCCTGAAGGAAATATGCCCTAGAGGCAATAATAAAGTTTTTATTTTATTTTCCTTATTCATGATAAAGGTTTATTATTCATTCTAGAATCACTGGTACAACTATGTGCTAAACAAACGATTTTTAACTCCTTTCCGCGACGGCATTTGGAACCATCGCCAAGTGAGTGTGGGCGATAGGGGGGTCCTTCCCACACGACCCAGAAATTGTCGGGGATAGGCCCTCCTGGGACCCAAGCTGGGGCCGTGTGTGATCGGGCAAGGCATCGAAACCCAATCATTTCTGTAGGTATGTACATCCCACACGGTGAATCCCAGAAAATCATTTCCGTAGGTATGTACATCCCACACGGTGAATCCTAGAAAATCATTTCCGTAGGTATGTACATCCCACACAGTGAATCCCAGAAAAACATTTCCATAGGTATGTACATCCCACACGGTAAATCCTTGAAAAACATTTCTGTATGTATGTATATCACACACAGTTCTTTGTGTGAAAACGTTTGTGCAAGGTGGCCTAACGCAAACAGTTCGCTGCGGAAGCCATGTGTGATTGTTAGTTGATCGAACACGCCTACTTTCTATAAACCGTGCGGGTTGTTTGAGCTCATCGCACACAGTGCTGTCTGAGTAACTGTCTGCAATAGAAAACCCCAATAAGCATGGTGATTAGCCTATTATTGATAATCCATGTACTAACCAAACTTATATTTCTTATAAAACACGCCATATATTTCATATCCGTATAAAAGCAACCAGGATTTCATAATCAAATTACATCAGATAGCTTTGGCACTCAGTTACGGCATTACAAACAGCACCAAGTTTCACATGTAGCATAAAAAACCTTTGGAAAGTAGCATCATAAATGGTAAATAGACAGATAAATCTCATATGGGAAACTGCAGAAGCGGAAGCCAAATATTGAGCCTTCAATGATGTTGAATGTCCTTGCAACTTTAGGCCAGTGGCTATGGATAATTGCCCGCCCAACCTTCATCCTCTTCAGCAACACTTCAATATTGTACCGTGGGTGTTGAATGAATACCTTCCTCGCCTCTTGACCATGCAGGTGGTTTGAGAGGTAATCATCGGTGAACTGCTTTGAGAAGTACTGAAAACAAAGCTATGCATAAATCGATGTTGTAAATTTTGAAATGGCGCAAGGGGTAAACACAATCTAAAAGAGTTTTTACCATCCTATAGTTGACTGATGTCTTCTTCATTATGCAAACAAATATCTTGCTGTTATTCGTCGCTAGTTCCTTCATCCTAACAATCTTCTGAGTTTCTTGACTTGACTGATATTCATGGACATCTCATTTCCCCATATGCAAAATGGGTCGAACAGTGGGTCTAAGCCTCTGACAGCAGGACCTACATGTGCAAGACCAAATTGTAAGAATCTAAATATTAGAATGATTCCTGCAACTGCACAATAATGTGCTATTAGCCAAAGGACCCTACTTGAACAAACCTCGATGGTAAACCGCAGTGTCTCCCATTGTTTCCCTGCAACACACATAAGGAAGATCTTGATCAGGTTAATTGAGAGTTGCCATACTATCAGTAGAATATGTATTGAGTACAACCAAATTCGATTGGTGTCACATGCATAACAATACCAAATTGTACCCACAACAAATGAAAATCAAATTGCAGAACTGAACTAAACAGTTAAATGAACAGCAGACCAAATGAACCAAATTAGTTAACTGAGCACGACATTGCAGAATAGAAACATGTACTAGAAGATAAGATAGTTAACAAAAAAAGAATGCTTGAGAACAGTACTATAAAATGTAGCAATTGTTGGACCAAAGTGTTAACTGAACATTACATTTCAGAGGACCAAACTATCAATAGAACATCATATTGCATATTAACATTACAGAGGACAAATCACTAGAAGGCACTGGAGGTGGCCTTGAGGAAACATCACGAACTATATTTTAAAGTAGACAACCGCGTGGCGGTGTCGACAGTGGCCTCGAAGACAAGGTGCTCCTCCAAGGTCTGGCGGTCGACACGCATGGCAGCCATAGCGACCTCGTTCGCGCGTGCAACCGCATTCTACTGAGCTCCACGTTATATTGCGTGTAAAATGGCTATGGGCGGCGCTTAATTGGGGGAGGGGGCAGTGATTTCGGTGGAAGGTGTCGCTCCATCGGTCGGGGCATGTGGGACGGGAAAGGAGGAGGATGGTGTGGGTGGGGTGTGGATTACCTGACCATATCGATGAGGCCGCGCAGCAAGAAGAAGGGTCGGCAGCAAGGAGGCCGTGCAGCAAGAAGAAGGGTCATCGGCGAGGAGGCGGCACTGTAAGAAGAAGGGTCGCCGGCGAGGAGGCGGCGCTACAAGAAGAAGGGTAGCCATCGAGGAGGCGGCGCGACAAGAAGAAGGGTCGCCGACACGGAGGCTGAGCTGCCAGTAAGTAGCAGTGAAGGTTTGAACTTGGAAAGCAAGGAGGAATAGTGGAAATGTGGCTTTTGGTAGGAGGGAGGAGGCGGGGAGATAGATATTTCTGTGGTGGCAAAAAAATTTCGCTCGGTGCCGCGAGAAACTGGCGCGCAAGTGCGGTTCAAGTGGGGGAGATGGACTGTAGACGACGAAGCTTCCTGCGTAAGCTAGACAAGACGGTGCGCCAAGATATTTTATATCGCATCCCACACGATTCTTTCTAGTAAACTGTTTGTGGTATATCTGATTTTTTTCATTATGTTTTGAAAGACAAAATGATGTTACGGAGGGAAATGATGGTGTTTGAATTGCTAGAACATTTACGTACAGTGAGCATGCAACTAGTACATGAATGTCGTGTTTAAATTTGGAATTATTCCGGATTCGTTTGGCATTTTTATGCATTAATTGAGTTTTGGGGCATTTAATGTGCATAATTCAAATTTGAACTACAAGCACATGCTCCAATGCACCAAAGTTTGTTGAAAAATCACATGTGTGTCTTTGGGTGAATTTATAAGTCCCATGAGAGAAATAGGAATAAAATTAAAACATCTGAGTGTCGTGGCTCGGCCGGAATGATTGAGAAACTTGGTTTTTTTAATTCCTGTAAATCCAAAACACGGCTGAAAATCATGAAACTTGGCATGGTGTCATGACATGGCACGAACATGTTGCGATACTTTTTTTGGCCGAATTGGGATATGCTTTGGTGTAAGCTTCTTGCAAACCGGAGCTTCTCTTAAGAAGGCTCGTGGTTCCGAGAGGGAACGTGTCACCTTCGTGTGCAAAACGACATACGTACACTTCCTTCTCCCGCCTTAATTTTTTACATAGGTAGATTAGACCAAATAGAAGTATCGTGCTAAATTTTGGAATTATTTCAGGTTCGTTTGGCCTTTTTTATACATTAATTGAGTTTCTATGCATTTAATGTGCATAATTCAAATTTGAACTACAAGCACAGGCTCCAGTGCACCAATGTTGTTTGAAAAATCATAGGTGTGTCCTTGGGTAAATTTCTAGGTCCCATGCAAGAGATGGGAGTGAAATTCAAACACCTGGGCGTCGTGGCTCGGCTGAAAAGATTGAGAAACTTGGTTTTTAATTCCTGTAAATCCAAAACACACATGAAAATCATGAAACTTGGCACCGTGTCATGACAAGGCACCTACATGTTGCGGTAAATTTTTTGGCTGAATTGGGACAAGCTTTGGTGTAAGCTTCTTGCAAACCGGAGCTTCCCTCAAGAAGGCTTGTGGTTCCGAGAGGGAACGTGTCAACTCCGTGTGCAAAATGACATACGTACACTGCCTTCTCCTGCCTTAATTTTTGTACACTGGCAGATTAGACGAAATAGAAGCATCGTGCTAAATTTTGGAATTACTCCGGGTTCGCTTGGCCTTTTTTATACATTAATTGAGTTTCTGGTCATTTAATGTCCATAATTCAAATTTTAACTACAAGCACATGCTCGAGTGCACCAAAGTTGGTTTAAAAATCACATGTGTGTCCTTGGAGAATTTATAGGTCTCATGCAAGAAATGGGAATGAAATTCAAACATCTAGGCGTCATGGCTCGGCCAGAAAGATTGAGAAACTTGGTTTTTTTAATTCCTGTAAATCCAAAACACGCCAGAAAATCATGAAAGTTTGCATGGTGTCATGACATGGCACCAACATGTTGTGGTAATTTTTTGGCCGAGTTGGCACAAGCTTTGGTCTAAGCTTCTTGCAAACTGGAGCTTCCCTCAAGAAGGCTCGTGTTCCGAGAGGGAACGTGTCACCTCCGTGTGAGAAATGACAGACGTACACTGCCTTCTCCCGCCTTAATTTTTTTACACAGGCAGATTAGACCAAATAGAAGTACTGTGCTAAATTTTGGAATTATTCCGGGTTTGTTTGGCCTTTTTATACATTAATTGAGTTTCTGCGCATTTAATGTGCATGATTCAAATTTAAACTACAAGCACACGTTCCAGTGCATCAAAGTTGTTTGAAAAATCACAGGTGTATCCTTGAGTGAATTTCTAGGTCCTATGCAAGAGATGTGAATGAAATTTAAACATCTAGGCGTCGTTGGTCGGCCGAAAAGATTGAGAAACTTGGTTTTTTTAATTCCTGTAAATCCAAAACATGCCTGAAAATCATGAAATTTGGCATGGTGTCAGGACATGGCACAAACATGATGTGGTAATTTTTCTGTCCGATTTGCGAAGGCGCACACATTAACAATCAACAAAGTCATTTTGGAACAAGTGTTGTCACGTTACAAATCGGAAACACAAGTATTATTGAAACAGTGGGCGTTCTACTTACCAATTATGTGCGGCCACGCGTCCCCTTATTTTATTGACTAGGAGGTGCCGTGCGGTGTAGCTATTTGAGTACGGGAGGCATGCGATCAGACCCCTGCGCATGCTCATCGGGAGGAGAGCCCTTTGACCGCTACCCGCCCCGCACCTCCCTCCCAACGTCTCCATTAATGGCGCCCGAGCACCTGTTCTACAGCGTAACTATATGTCTCACTGGACTAAGATTTAAGAGAGAGAAATGAAAATCTGAAAAGGAAGTTTTGCACAGATCTTGATGTAAGATCCGACGGACCTATATAGCATCGACTACGACTTATAGTAAGCATGATGAATATAAGGACGATGATAGTGGATAAGAATTGTCTTACATATTTAGGAACATAATTAAAAAAGCCACATGCGGCAACGCCCGAAATTCACAAGGGCAAAGTAAGAAGGAAGACAACGATTTGGCTTGTTGATCTCTACTTTCTTAATGCATTGCTGCAGGCCACGAGAACTAGTCTCTGCGGTGAGTGGCGACGAGCTATTTCTTGTCCTCAAGATGTTGCTTGAGAGCGTCCACGGATTCCTCCACCAGCCTTCTGCGCTGAATGCACAGCATGGCATTCTTATCCATAAGTTTCTCGACGATGACGCCGGTCCTCTTCAACAAGGCAGTGGTCTACTCCTACTGCTCCGCACTTCCGATGATCTTCACCCTCAGCAGGTCGCGCTCAGCCCGGAGCTTTGCATTGCTCCCATTTAGTTGCCAGATGACGTCAGTAGACTATTCAAACGAGGCTTTCAGGTCATCCTGCAACCTCGCCCACCTGGAGATCTGATCCATCTACCTAAGGACGAGGGCACACATGCGCCTGTAAGAGTCTAAGAGTCCTCGCCTGCCCGCGAGACATTTTCCCAGGCCGCCACGGCGCGTGAGGACATCTCTGCTGCATTCGTGGCGCGGCAGGACATCTCTTCAGCTTCCGCGGCGCGGTCGGACCAGTCTGCTGCATCAACGACACGACAGGATCTCTGTGCTGCTTCGGCGGTGCGGTGGGACCTCTCTGCTGCTACGGCTGTGCGGCGGGACATGTTGGCTGCTTTTGCGGCGAGGCGAGATGTCTCTCGTGCTTTTGCTTCTAGGCTCGCCTCTCCCTGGTGGCAATCTCTCGACCCAGAACTCATGCTGGCCATGGCAGATGCAAGGGAACGATGATGAATGACTTGTTTGTTTTTGTGGATGAGGAGTTGAGGAGGAATGTGCAGTCATCTTGGAGTAGTAGTATTTATAACCGGGTAGTAATAAGCTCCTAAGTGGGAAACCGTTTAGGTTTTGATCGGTGTGAACATGTTTGCAATTTGGAATGTGACGGGACGCGGCCTCCCTGTTCTTCTAAAAAAATGTGACGGGATGCATGCTCAAAATTTACTGACGGTTATAAGTGCTGCACTATTCCCGGAAGGCGTAATGTGGGCACGTACGCCTTCTCAGCCGCGTACATGGCATTTGCACCATAGGGTGCACCGCAATTGGCAATGTCAGCACACGTCTTGTTCCAACAACCGTGCGCACTCGTTATTACCATCGCGCACGCTTCTTTTAATTAGAATGTGTGTGCCCGTCTAGCGCACACACGTTGATCTATCTAACTGTTTTAGTTTGTTGTGGCTAATCGCAAACAGTTCATCCATGTGAAGTGTATGCCATCAATCGCAGACACTTTGATCTGGCTGACCCATTTTTGTTTTGTTGCCTAATCGCAAACAGTTAATCCTTCTGAAGCGTATGCTCTCAATCACACACACCTTGATGGCTGACCATTTCTTTTGTGTTGCCTAATCCCAAACAGTTCATCCGAGTGAAACGTATGCTCTATATCGCAGACGCCCTCGTAATAGATTCATGTGGTAATTTAATTTTCTTTCTAGGGAAGTGTTCCATGCCTTTCCTTAACGAAAATTGGAATTTAATATTCCCTTCCTTCATATCAATAATTGCACCAATCATTCTAAGGAAATGTCTACCAAGAATAATAGGACATGAAGGATTGCAATCTATATCAAGAACAATGAATTCTACGGGCACATAATTACTATTTGCAACAATAAGAACATCATTAATTTTTCCCATAGGTTTCTTAATAGTGGAATCCGCAAGGTGCAAGTTTAAAGAACAATCATCAAATTCACGAAAACCTAGCAAATCACACAAAGTTTTTGGGATCGTGAAAACACTAGCACCCAAATCACACAATAGCATTCATGATCTTTAATTTTAATTTTAATAGTAGGTTCCCACTCATCATAAAGTTTTCTAGGGATAGAAACTTCCAACTCAAGTTTTTCTTCATAAGATTGTTTAGTAAAAGTTTTATTTTGACTATAAGCATGAGGAGAATTTAGCGCGGATTGCAACAAGGAAATACAATCTATCAAAGAGCAATTATCATAATTAAATTCTTGAAATCCAAGATAGTGGGTTCATTTTTATCTAAAGTTTTAACCTCTTCAATCCCACTTTTAACAATTTTTGCATCAAGATCTAAAAACTCTGAATTTTTGGGACGCCTTCTAACTAAAGTTGACTAATCTCCAGTCCCATCATTATCAGGATTCATATTGCAAAACAAAGATTTAATAGGGGACACATCAATTACTTTTATATCTTCATCCTTACTATCATGAAAACTAGAAGAACACACTTTCACAAAGCAATCTCTTTTTGCACGCATCCTAGCGGTTCTTTCTTTGCACTCTTCAATGGAAATTCTCATAGCTTTGAGATAATCATTGATATCATGCTTAGGTGGAATAGATCTAAGTTTCAAAGAATCAACATCAAGAGAAATTCTATCCACGTTCCTAGCCAACTCATCAATCTTAAGCAAATTTTCTTCAATCAAAGCATTGAAACTCTTTTGCGAAGTAATAAATTCTTTAATATTAGATTCAAAATTAGAGGGCACCTTATTATAATTTCCATAAGAATTTTTGTAGGAATTACCATAATTATTAGAGGAATTACTAGGAAACGGTCTAGGATTAAAATTACCTCTATACACGTTGTTACCAAAATTGTTCCTACCAACAAAATTCACATCCATAGATTCATTATTATTCTCAATCAAAGTAGACAAAGGCATATCATTAGGATCAGTAGGAGCACTCATATTAGCAAGCAATTTCATAAGTTCATCCATCTTTCCACTCAAAACATTAATCTCTTCAATTGCATGCACTTTTTTACTAGTAGATCTTTCCGTGTGCCATTGATAATAATTAACCATAATATTATCTAGGAGTTTGGTAGCTTCTCCTAAAGTGATTTCTATAAAAGTGCCTCCCACAGCCGAATCTAAAAGATTTCTAGAAGCAAAGTTCAATCCAGCATAAAAATTTTGTATAATCATCCAACGATTCAAACCACGTGTAGGGCAATTATGTATCATTAATTTCATCCTCTCCCAAGCTTGTGCAACATGCTCATGATCAAGTTGCTTAAAATTCATAATATTGTTTCTAAGAGAGATGATCTTGGCGGGAGGAAAATACTTAGAGATAAAAGTATCTTTGCACTTATTCCATGAATCAATACTATTTTTAGGCAAAGGCGAAAACCAAGCTTTAGCACGATCTCTAAGCGAAAATGGAAATAGCTTAAGTTTAACAATATCATTATCCACATCTTTATTCTTTTGCATATCACACAAATCAACAAAGTTGTTTAGATGGGCAGTGACATCTTCACTAGGAACGCCAGAAAACGGATCTTTCATGACAAGATTCAGCAAAGCAGTATTAATTTCACAAGATTCAACATAGGTAAGAGGAGCAATCGGAGTGCTAATAAAAACATTATTGTTGGTATTGGCAAAGTCACACAATTTAGTATTATCTTGAGCCATCGTGACAAGCAAGCAATCCAACACACAAGCAAACAAGAAACGGGTAAAAGAGGCAAATTGGAAAAGAGAAGGGGAACGGAAAGAGAGGGCGAATAAAACGGCAAGGGTGAAGTGGGGGAGGGGAAAACGAGAGGCAAATGGCAAATAATGTAATGTGAAGGATAAGGGTTGTGATGGGTACTTGGTATGTCTGGACTTGGCGTAGATCCCCCCGGCAATGGTGCCAGAAATCTTTCTTGCTACCTCTTTAGCACTGCGTTGGTTTTCCCTTGAAGAGGAAAGGGTGATGCAGTAGAGCAGCGTAAGTATTTCCCTCAGTTTTTGGGAACCAAGGTATCAATCCAGTAGGAGACCACGCGCGAGTCACCTTGTACCTACACAAACAAATAAGAACCTCGCAACCAACACGATAAAGGGGTTGTCAATCCCTTCACTGCCACTTGCAAGAGTGAGATCTGATAGAGATGATAATAATAAGATAAATGTTTTTGGTATTTTTATGATATAGATTGAAAGTAAAGATTGCAAAATAAAGTAGATCGGAAACTTGTATGATGGAGAATAGACCCGGGGGCCATAGGTTTCACTAGTGGCTTCTCTCAAGATAGCATAAGTATTACGGTGGGTGAACAAATTACTGTCAAGCAATTGATAGAAAAGCGAATAATTATGAGAATATCCAGGCATGATCATGTATATAGGAATCACGTCCGTGACAAGTAGACCGACTCCTGCCTGCATCTACTACTATTACTCCACACATCGACCGCTATCCAGCATGCATCTAGAGTATTAAGTTCATAAGAACAGAGTAACGCCTTAAGCAAGATGACATGATGTAGAGGGATAAATTCATGCAATATGCTATAAACCCCATCTTTTTATCCTCGATGGCAACAATACAATACATGTCGGTTCCCTTTCTGTCACTGGATCGAGCACCGCAAGATTGAACCCAAAGCTAAGCCCTTCTCTCATTCCAAGAAAGATCAATCTAGTGGGCCAAACCAAACTGATAATTCAAAGAGACTTGCAAAGATAAACCAATCGTACATAAAAGAATTCCGAGAAGATTCAAATATTGTTCATAGATAGACTTGATCATAAACCCACAATTCATCGGATCTCGACAAACACACCACAAAAGAAGATTACATTGCATAGATCTCCAAGAGAATTGAGGAGAACTTTGTGTTGAGATCCAAAGAGGGAGAAGAAGCCATCTAGCTACTAGCTATGGACCCGAAGGTCTGAAGCAAACTACTCACACATCATCAGAGGGGGCATGGAGTTGATGTAGAGGCCCTCCGTGATCAATGCCCCCTCCAACGGAGCTCCGGAAAAGGCCCCAAGATGGGATCTCTTGGGTACAGAAGGTTGCGGCGGTGGAAATAGGGTTTCGTGGTGCTCCTGGATGTTTGCAGGGTATATGGATATATATAGGAGGAAGAAGTACGTCGGTGGAGCAACGAGGGGCCCACGAGGGTGGAGGGCACGCCCAGGGGGGTGGGCGCGCCCCCCTGCCTCGTGGCCTCCTCGATTGCCTCTTGACGTCCACTGCAAGTATCTTGGATCACGTTTGTTCCAAAAATAACGCTCCCGAAGGTTTCATTCCATTTGGACTCCGTTTGATATTCCTTTTCGGCGAAACTCTAAAATAGGCAAAAAACAACAATTTGGGCTGGGCCTCCGGTTAATAGGTTAGTCCCAAAAATAATATAAAAGTTTAAAAATGAGCCCATTAGCATCTGAAATAGATAATATAATAGCATGGAGCAATCAAAAATTATAGATACGTTGGAGACGTATCAATGATACGATACCGGGGCACTCCCCCAAGCTTGGCAGTTGCCAAGGGGAGTGCCCATACCAGATACTCAGTTCTTCTTTGCTGGTGAAGAAGATGGTGGTGATGATGGATAGTCGCACATCAAGCGTAGGAGATCCTCCAATTTGCGGATATTGCTCTTGAGTGTGATGATATGCTCCTTCAACAAAATATTTTCACGTGTGAGATACTTGTTTTGAATGCGAGCTAACTCAATCATCTTGAAAGCTTCAATCTCCGTTGGGGTAAGAAGATTGTGATGAGGTTGAAGGATGTCTTCATCTTCTACTGCCGAAACTTGATCCTCCATGACCTTCTTGATCCCATCATCCATGTTGATCTCTCCGTGTTCTTCTCTCTTCAGCTCTATCTTCATTAGCCAAGCATCGTTGCCCTCATTGTTGAAGGAGGAGGACGACATGATGCCTGGCCTTGACAACTCTGGCAGAAAACAGCTCAAAACAAAAACAGAGGATAATTGCGTGGTACGGTGGTCAAAACCTTCGGGAGATTATATAATGAATTTTTACCGACAAAAAGAAGTATCGTGCAGGAAAATGGAGTCCGGAGAGCACACGAGGTGCCCATGAGGCAGGGGTGCGCCCAGGGGGTAGGGCGTGCCCTCCACCCTCGTGAAAGCCTTGTGTCCTTCCCGGACTGCTTCTTATTTTCCTATTTTCTTAAATATTCCAAAATGGAGAAAAATTGCTATTAGAACTGTTTTGGAGTCGGTTTACTTACCGCATGCTACCTCTTGAGCTCTGCGTTGGTTTTCCCTTGAAGAGGAAAGGGTGATGCAGTAAAGTAGCGTAAGTATTTCCCTCGGTTTTTGAGAACCAAGGTATTAATCCAGTAGGAGATCACGCTCGAGTCCTACGCACCTACACAAACAAATAAGAACCTCGCAACCAACGTGATAAAGGGGTTGTCAATCTCTTCATGGTCACTTATGAGAGTGAGATCTGATTGATATGATAAGATAATATTTTTGGTATTTTTATGATAAAGAGAAATAAAGATGCAAAGTAAAATAAACGACAGTAGAAATAGCTAAGTGTTGGAAGATTAATATGATGGAAGATGGACCCGGGGGCCATAGGTTTCACTAGTGGCTTCTCTCAAGAGCATAAGTATTTACGGCGGGTAAATGAATTACTGTCGAGCAATTGATAGAATTGAGCATAGTTATGAGAATATCTAGGTATGATCATGTATATAGGCATCACATCCGTCACAAGTAGACCGAAACGATTCTGCATCTACTACTATTACTCCACACATCGACCGCTATCCAGCATGCATCTAGAGTATTAAGTTCATAAGAATAGAGTAATGCTTTAAGTAAGATGACATGATGTAGAGGGATAAACTCATGCAATATGATATAAACCCCATCTTTTTATTCTCGATGGCAACAATACAATACGTGTCGTTTCCCTTTCTGTCACTGGGATCGAGCACCGCAAGATTGAACCCAAAGCTAAGCACTTCTCCCATTGCAAGAAAGATCAATATAGTAGGCCAAACCAAACTGATAATTCGAAGAGACTTGCAAAGATAAACCAATCATACATAAAATAATTCAGAGGAGATTCAAATATTGTTCATAGATAAACTTGATCATAAACCCACAATTTATTGGATCTTGACAAACACACCGCAAGACAAGATTACATCAAATAGATCTCCAAGAAGATCGAGGAGAACTTTGTATTGAGATCCAAAGAGAGAGAAGAAGCCATCTAGCTAATAACTATGGACCTGAAGGTCTGAAATAAACTACTCACACATCACCGGAGAGGCCATGGAGTTGATGTAGAGGCCCTCCGTGATCAATGTCCCCTCCGACGGAGCTTCGGAAAAGGCCCCAAGATGGGATCTCTCGGGTACAGAAGGTTGCGGCGGTGGAATTAGGTTTTCATGGTGCTCCTAGATGTTTGGGGGGTACGTGGATATATATAGGAGGAAGAAGTACGTCGGTGGAGCAACGAGGGTCCCACGAGGGTGGAGGGCGCGCCCAGAGGCGGTAGGCGCTCCCCCCTGCCCCGTGGCCTCCTCGATTGTTGATACGTCTCCAACGTATCTATAATTTTTGATTACTCCATGCTATATTATCTATTGTTTTCGACTATATTGGGCTTTATTTTCCACTTTTATATTATTTTTGGGACTAACCTATTAACCGGAGGCCCAGCCCAGAATTGCTGTTTTTTGCCTATTTCAGTGTTTCAGATAAACGAAATATCAAACGGAGTCCAAACGAAATAAAATCTTCGGGAACGTGATTTTCTCACCGAACGTGATCCAGGAGACTTGGACCCTGCTCCAAGGAACAAAAGAGGCGGTCACGAGGGTGGGGGGCGCCCCCCCTAGGGCGCGCCCCCTGCCTCATGGGCCCCTCGTTGCTCCTCCGGCGTACTTCTTCCTCCTATATATACACACATACCCCAAACGATCAAAACAGGAGCCAAAAACCTAATTCCACCGCCACAACTTTCTGTATCCACGGGACCCCATCTTGGGGCCTGTTTCGGAGCTCCGCTGGAAGAGGGCCGTCATCACGGAGGGCTGCTACATCATCATAGCCTCTCCGATGAAGTGTGAGTAGTTTACCTCAGACCTTCGGGTCCATAGTTAGTAGCTAGATGGCTTCTTCTCTCTCTTTGAATCTCAATACAAAGTTCTCCCCCTCTCTGGTGGAGATCTATTCGATGTAATCTTCTTTTTGCGGTGTGTTTGTTGGGACCGATGAATTGTGGGTTTATGATCAAGTCTATCTATGAATAATATTTGAATCTTCTCTGAATTCTTTTATGTTTGATTGGTTATCTTTGCAAGTCTCTTTGAATTATCCGTTTGGTTTGGCCAACTAGATTGGTAGTTCTTGCCATGGGAGAAGTGCTTAGCTTTGGGTTCGATCTTGCAGTGTCCTTACCCAGTGATAGAAGGGGCAGCAAGGCATGCAGTGTATCTTTGCCATCGAGGATAACAAGATGGGGTTTATTTCATATTGCATGAATTTATCTCTCTACATCATGTCATCTTGCTTAAGGCATTACTCTGTTTTTAACTTAATACTCTAGATGCATGCTGGATAGTGGTCGATGAGTGGAGTAATAGTAGTAGATGTAGAATCGTTTCGATCTACTCGTCATGGACATGATGCCTATATACATGATCATGCCTAGATATTCTCATAATTATGCACAATTCTATCAATTGCTCAACAGTAATTTGTTCACCCACCGTAGAATACTTATGCTCTTGAGAGAAGCCACTAGTGAAACCTATGGCCCTCGGGTCTATTCTCATCATATCAATCTCCATCACTTTAATATTGTTTTTCTATTTACTTTTCCTTTACTTTTTACCTTGCATATTTATATCAAAAATACCAAAAATATTATATCTATCAGATCTCACTCTCGTAAGTGATCGTGAAGGGCTTGACAACCCCTAATCGCGTTGGTTGCGAGTAGCTATCATTTTGTGCAGGTACGAGGGACTTGAGCGTGGCCTCCTACTGGATTGATACCTTGGTTCTCAAAAACTGAGGGAAATACTTACGCTACTCTGCTGCATCATCCCTTCCTCTTCTGGGAAAACCAACGCAAGCTCAAGACATAGCAAGAAGGATTTCTGGCACCGTTGCCGGGGAGTCTACGCAAAAAGTCAATATACCAAGTACCCATCACAATCCCTATCTCTCACATTACATTATTTGCCATTTGCCTCTCGTTTTCCTCTCCCCCCAATTCACCCTTGCCATTTTATTCGCCCTCTCTCCCTTTCTGATTGCCTTTCTGTTAACATGGCCGAATCAAAAAGAACAAAGGGTCCTTTCCAGGGTCTTAGTACCTTGGATGACCCCTCTATCCTCTCTAAGCTCAAGAATAATGAGGCTATCGAAAGACCCACCGGGGTTACTAATGATAATTTAAATGATGTTGATGAAGATGACTCTGGAATTTTTCGTTATTTAGTTGATGAGTCTTTAAAAGATGCTTGGGATAGATTATTGAGGATTAGGGCTAGCTACATACTTCAATATCAAATTGCGGTTTATTTAAGAGGTTTCTATAATGGACTACCTACTTCTTTCAAACAAGTTCTAGATTCTATTTTTGAAGAAGGTTTTCTTGAAGGGGATGCTATAGATACCTATGAAAATATGAAAGCTATATTTGGGCACCCCATGAATGATAAAGTTGAATCTACCACCCTCTTATGCTTCTATCAAAATGAAATTATTAAAGAGATGAAATCTAGTATAGATGTAAATTTCCGTAACGTGCTTAATCTTACTTCATCCATTAATGGTCATGTGCTTTCCCAAAATAGGAGAATAAATGCCATAGAAAGGAAATTTGCTCTTTTCTTTCCTACTACCAAAGATGGCAATACCTAAATCTATTCTTGCTTGTTATGCCTAGCTAGGGGCGTTAAAAGATAGCGCTTGTTGGGAGGCATCCCAATTTTATTTTTATTCCTTGATTTTTGCTCCTGTTTAGTAATAAATAAATTATTTAGCCTCTGTTTAGGTTTTGTTTTTTTGTGTTTAATTAGTGTTTGTGCCAAGTAGAACCGTTGGGAAGACTTGGGGAAAGTCTTGTTGAACTTGCTGTAAAAACACAGAAACTTTAGCGCTCACGAGAACTGCTGTCATTTTTATTTGAAGAGTGATATTTAGTTAATTATTTTTGGAGATGATTAATATATAAATTACTCACGTCCAGCAATTTATTTTACAATTTTGGGGGTTCCAGATCTTGCGCTAGCTACATATTACTACAGACTGTTCTGTTTTTGACAGATTCTGTTTTTCGTGTGTTGTTTGCTTATTTTGATGAATCTATGGCTAGTAAAATAGATTATAATCCATAGAGAAGTTGGAATACAGTAGGTTTAACACCAATATAAATAAATAATGAGTTCATTACAGTACCTTGAAGTGGTCTTTTGTTTTCTTTCGCTAACAGAGCTCACGAGTTTTCTATTTTGAGTTTTGTGTTGTGAAGTTTTCAAGTTTTGGGTGAATTCTTTTGATGGATCATGGAACAAGGAGTGGCAAGAGCCTAAGCTTGGGGATGCACATGGCACCCCCAAGATAATCCAAGGACACAAAAAGTTAAAGCTTGGGGATGCCCCGGAAGGCATCCCCTCTTTTTGTCCACTTCCATCGGTAATTTACTTGGAGCTATATTTTTATTCACCAACATGATATGTGTTTTGCTTGGAGCGTCTTGTATTATTTGTGTCTTTGTTTGCTAGTATACCACAATCATACTTTCTGTACACACCTTTTGAGAGAGCCATACATGAATTAAAATTTGATAGAATACTCTATGTGCTTCACTTATATCTTTTGAGCGTCATAGTTTTGCTCTATGTGCTTCACTTCTATCTTTTGAGCGTTACAATTTTGCTCTATGTGCTTCACTTAGACCTTTTAGAGGATGGTGGTGGATATGTTTTAAAGAAACTATTGATCTCTCATGCTTCACTTAAATTAATTTGAGAGTCTCTTAATAGCATGGTAATTTGCCTAATAATATGATTGGTATTCAAGATTTGTGAAACTTTCTTTTGAGTGTGTTGAGTACTAAGAAAAGATTGAAGCATGATAATTGTTTTGAGATATGGAGGTGATAATATTAAAGACATGCTAGTTGAGTAGTTGTGAATTTAAAGAATACTTGTGTTGAAGTTTGTGATTCCCGTAGCATGCACGTATGGTGAACCGTTATGTGATGAAGTCGGAGCATGATTTATTTATTGATTGTCTTCCTTATGAGTGGCGGTCGGGGACGAGCGATGGTCTTTTCCTACCAATCTATCCTCCTAGGAGAATGCGCATAGTACTTTGCTTTGATAGCTTCTAAATTTTTGCAATAAGTATATGAGTCCTTTATGACTAATGTTGAGTCCATGGATTATACGCACTCTCACCCTTCCACCCTTACTAGCCTCTCTAATACCGTGCAACTTTCGCCGTTATCATACACCTACCATAAACCTTCCTCAAAACTGTCACCATACCTACCTATTATGGCATTTCCATAGCCATTCCAAGATATATTGCCATGCAACTTTCCAACATCTAGTTCGTCATGACACATTCATCATTGTCATATTGCATATCCCGGTGCACCGCCGGATGCATTCACATAGAGTCATATTTTGTTCTAAGTATCGAGTTGTAATTGTTGAGTTGTAAGAAAAATAAAAGTGTGATGATCATCATTATTAGAGCGTTGTCCCAGTGAGGAAATAATAGAGACTATGATTCCCCCACAAGTCAGGATGAGACTCCGGACGAAAAATAATAATAAAAAAGAGGCCACAGAAGCCCAAATAAAAAAAAAGAGAAAGGCCATAAAAAAGGAGAAAGGCCATAAAAATATATATATAAAAAATGAGAGAAAAGGAGAGAAGGGACAATGTTACTATCCTCTACCACACTTGTGCTTCAAAGTAGCACCATGATCTTCATAGTAGAGAGTCTCTCCTGTTATCACTTTCATATACTAGTGGGAATCTTTCATTATAGAACTTGGCTTGTATATTCCAATGATGGGCTTCCTCAAATTGCCCTAGGTATTCATGAGCAAGCAAGTTGGATGCACACCCACTAGTTTCCTTTGTTGAGCTTTCATATATTTATAGCTCTAGTGCATCCGTTGCATGGCAATCCCTACTCACTCACATTGATATCTATTAATGGGCATCTCCATAGCCCGCTGATATGCCTAGTTGATGTGAGACTATCTTCTCCCTTTTTGTCTTCTCCACAACCACCATTCTATTCCACCTATAGTGCTATATCCATGGCTCACGCTCATGTATTGCGTGAAGATTGAAAAAGTTTTGAAAAAGTTAGAGTATGAAACAATTGCTTGGCTTGTCATCGGGGTTGTGCATGATTTAAATACTTTGTGTGGGGAAGATGGAGCATAGCCAGACTATATGATTTTGTAGGGATAACTTTCTTTAGCCACGTTATTTTGAGAAGACATAATTGCTTTGTTAGTATGCTTGAAGTATTATTATTTTCTATGTCAATATAAACCTTTGTCTTGAATCTTGCTAATCTGAATATTTATACCACAATTAAGAAGATTTGCATTGAAATTATGCCAACTAGATCTCCGCATCAAAAATTCTCTTTTTATCATTTACCTACTCGAGGACGAGCAGTAATTAAGCTTGGGGATGCCTGATACATCTCCAACGTATCTATAATTTTTGATTACTCCATGCTATATTATCTACTGTTTTGGACTATATTGGGCTTTATTTTCCACTTTTATATCATTTTTGGGACTAACCTATTAACCGGAGGCCCAACCCAGAATTGCTGTTTTTTTCCTATTTCAGTGTTTCAGACAAACGAAATATCAAACGGAGTCCAAACGGAATAAAATCTTCGGGAACGTGATTTTCTCACCGAACGTGATCCAGGAGACTTGGACCCTGCTCCAAGGAACAAAATAGGCGGTCACAAGGGTGGGGGGCGCCCCCCTAGGGCGCGCCCCCTGCCTCGTGGGCCCCTCGTTGCTCCTCCGGCGTACTTCTTCCTCCTATATATACACACAGGTACCCCCAAATGATCAGAATAGGAGCCAAAACCCTAATTCCACCGCCGCAACTTTTTGTATCCATGGGACCCCATCTTGGGGCCTGTTCCGGAGCTCCGCCGGAAGAGGGCCGTCATCACGGAGGGCTTCTACATCATCATAGCCTCTCCGATGAAGTGTGACTAGTTTACCTCAGACCTTCGGGGTCCATAGTTAGTAGCTAGATGGCTTCTCTCTCTTTGAATCTCAATAAAAAGTTCTCCCCCTCTCTCGTGGAGATCTATTCGATGTAATCTTCTTTTTGCGGTGTGTTTGTTGAGACCGATGAATTGTGGGTTTATGATCAAGTCTATCTATGAATAATATTTGAATCTTCTCTGAATTCTTTTATGCATGATTGGTTATCTTTGCAAGTCTCTTCGAATTATCCGTTTGGTTTGGCCAACTAGATTGGGAGTTCTTGCCATGGGAGAAGTGCTTAGCTTTGGGTTCGATCTTGTGGTGTCCTTACCCAGTGACAGAAGGGGCAGCAAGGCACGTATTGTATCGTTGCCATCAAGGATAACAAGATGGGGTTTATTTCATATTGCATGAATTTATCTCTCTACATCATGTCATCCTGCTTAAGGCGTTACTCTGTTTTTAACTTAATACTCTAGATGCATGCTGGATAGCGGTCGATGAGTGGAGTAATAGTAGTAGATGCGGAATCGTTTCGATCTACTTGTCATGGACGTGATGCCTATATACATGATCATGCCTAGATATTCTCATAATTATGCACAATTCTATCAATTGCTCAACAGTAATTTGTTCACCCACCGTAGAATACTTATGCTCTTGAGAGAAGCCACTAGTGAAACCTATGGCCCCCGGGTCTATTCTCATCATATCAATCTCCATCACTTTAATATTTTTTTGCTATTTACTTTGCCTTTACTTTTTACCTTGCATCTTTATATCAAAAATACCAAAAATAATCTATCTATCAGATCTCACTCTCGTAAGTGACCATGAAGGGCTTGACAACCCCTAATCGCGTTGGTTGCGAGTAGCTATCGTTTTGTGCAGGTACGAGGGACTTGAGCGTGGCCTCCTACTGGATTGATACCTTGTGGAAGATCGTGGATGTCGCCTAGAGGAGGGGGTGAATAGGCGCTTTAAAATAATTACGGTTTAGGCTTGAACAAATGCGGAATAAACCTAGCGGTTAATTTGCTAAGCACAAAACCTAAAACAACTAGGCTCACCTATGTGCACCAACAACTTATGCTAAGCAAGATAAGCAACTATGTGATAGCAAGATATATGACAAAGAACAATATGGCTATCACAAAGTAAAGTGCATAAGTAAAGGGCTCGGGTAAGATATAACCGAGGCACGCGGAGACGATGATGTATCCCGAAGTTCACACCCTTGCGGATGCTAATCTCCATTTGGAGCGGTGTGGAGGCATAATGCTCCCCAAGAAGCCACTAGGGCCACCGTAATCTCCTCACGCCCTCACACAATGCAAGATGTCGTTATTCCACTAAGGGACCCTTGAGGGCGGTCACCGAACCCGTACAAATGGAAACCCTTGGGGGCGGTCACCAAACCCGTACACTTTGGCAACCTTTGGGGGCGGTCACCGGTACCCGTCAGATTGCTCGGGGCGATCTCCACAACCTAATTGGAGACCCCGACGCTTGCCCGGAGCTTTACACCACAATGATTGAGCTCCGAACACCACCAACCGTCTAGGGCGCCCAAGCACCCAAGAGGAACAAGCTCAAGGGTACCAAGCACCCAAGAGTAATAAGCTTCCCAACTTGTAACTTCCACGTATCACCGTGGAGAACTCAAACCGATGCACAAATGCAATGGCAAGGGCACACGGAGTGCCCAAGTCCTTCTCTCTCAAATCCCACCGAAGCAACCAATGCTAGGGAGGAAAATGAGAGGAAGAACAAGAAGGAGAACACCAAGAACTCCAAGATCTAGATCCAAGGGGTTCCCCTCACATAGAGGAGAAAGTGATTGGTGGAAATGTGGATCTAGATCTCCTCTCTCTTTTCCCTCAAAAACTAGCAAGAATCCATGGAGGGATTGAGAGTTAGGAAACTCGAAGAAGGTCAACAATGGGGGAAGAACATGAGCTAAAGAGATAAGGTTCAATGGGGAAGAATACCCCCTTTTATAAGAGGGGGAAAATCCAACCGTTATGTGCTCAGCCCGCACACGAGCGGTACTACCGCTCCACGAGCGGTACTACCGCTCAGGTGGAAGAAACAGGGAAAAGGAGCAACACAACATGAACCTTGGGGTGGTAGTATCGCAGGAGACAGTGGTACTACCGCTGGGTTAAGCGGTACTACCGCTCCCTTCGGCGGTACTTTCGCGCAGAACGAAGGGTAAAGGGAAAGAGGGAACCGGGCGGTACTACCGCGGAGGAAGGGCGGTACTACTGCTAAGGAGCGGTACTGCCGCACTACTGCCGCAGCGAGGTACCGCACAATCCGACACAGAAAAGACCTCTCGAATCGACGCGGTAGGGACCTGGTAAGCCAGCGGTAGTACTGCTGCGGAGTCACCGCCAGTACTACCGCTGCGGAGCGGTACTGCCGCTTGTGACCCCTCAGCGGTACTACCGCTGGGTACCACGATACTACCGCTGGGACCCTGACAAAAACCACACTCAAGAAAACAAGAACTGCCATAACTTCTGCATATGAGCTCCGAATTGAGCAAACTCAAGCTTGTTGGAAACAAGACGACGAGTAGCATCAAAACAGCGAGGTATGCCTAACAAAAAGAGGAGTGAAACCTCCAACCGAGAAGAATCAGCAAAACTTCCAACATCGAAAACATCATAGAAGATGCATGCAAACTCCGTTTTCGATGAACTCAAGCTTGTCATCAAGATGACCATAAGCTCTAAGACTCACAAAGAGAACCAAACAAGAACCAAGAAAGATGATGCAATGATGCAATGGTTTGAGCTCTCAGCGAACAATACGATCAAGCTACTCATCGAGAGCCCCCCTTGATAGTACGGCAATCGATCCTATAACCCGGTCTTCCAACTACCATCATGAGACCGGTAAAATAGAAAGCCTATCAAGGGCAAACCTTTGCCTTGCACATGGTCCACTTGAGCTAGATGATGACGATCTTGACTTCCTCAAGTTGGACCACCTTTCTTGATTGTGTTGGCTCGATGAAGACTAGTTGATTGCTCCCCCATACTCCACTATGGGTGAGCCTTTCTTCCGCACATCTTCACAAGTCCATTGTCACCACAAAGGACGGCAAGCTTCAAGCATTTGATCTCTTCGTGATGCTCCACTTGAACTTGCACACCGCAACCTTTCTTGATTGTGTTGACTCGATGAAGACTAGTTGATTGCTCCTCCATACTCTACTATGGGTGAGCTACTCTTCCGCACATCTTCACAGGTCCATTGTCACCACAAAGGACAGCAAGCTTCAAGCATTTGTTCTCTTCGTGGTGCTCCACTTGAACTTGCACACTGCAACCTAACCCCACAAAGAACCCTCACAAAGACCATGGGTTAGTACACAAAGTGTAATTGACAATGCTTACCATACCATGGGATCACTTGATCCCTCTCGGTACATCTTCTACGCTTTGTGGGTTGATCAACTTGATTCACTCTTTAACTTAGTATTGATCAACCTCTCACAAGACCAATCTTTAGGTAATTCCTTGAATAGCACCTTGGTCGACACAAACTCTCCTTGAAACCAACACATGTACTCCAAGAAAAGCCTATGGACAAAACCTTCAAATATAACTCAAGGCAACCATTAGTCCATAGAGATTGTCATCAACTACCAAAACCAAACATGGGGGCACCGCATGTTCTTTCACCTTGGTTCTCAAAAACTGAGGGAAATACTTACGGTACTCTGTTGCATCATCCCTTCCTCTTCGGGGAAAACCAATGCAAGCTCAAGACGTAGCAATTGTTTCTTGACGCCACTCCAAGTCTCCTGGATCATGTTTGTTGAGAAAATCACGTTCCCGAAAGTTTCATTCCGTTTGGACTCCGTTTGATATTCCTTTTCGGGGAAACTCTAAAATAGGCAAAAAAACAACAATTTGGACTGGGCCTCCGGTTAGTAGGTTAGTCCCAAAAATGATATAAAATTGTAAAATAAATCCCATTAACATCCAAAATAGATAATATAATCGCATGGAGCAATCAAAAATTATAGATACGTTGGAGACGTATCACCGTACCACGTACCTCTTCCTTTTCGGAGTTTGAAACATTTTGTAAAGTGTCCCTTATGTATTCCTCCGGGGTTATGGTTTCAATAACATTAGTTTCAACATTTATGGGATTACCTGAGATATAATGTTTGATTCTTTGACCATTCACCACCCTCAGATTTGTGCCTTCGAAGTTGTTGATTTTTATGGCACCGGAACGATAGACCTCCTCGATGACGTAAGGACCTTCCCGTTTAGCGAGGAGTTTTCCTGCAAAAAATCTTAAACGAGAGTTGTATAACAATACATAATCACCTACATTAAACTCACGTGTTTGTATCCTTTTGTCATGCCATCTTTTAACTTTTTCTTTAAACAGTTTGGCATTCTCATAGGCCTGGGTTCTCCATTCATCAAGTGAGCTAATGTCAAAAAGCCTCTTCTCACCGGCAAGTTTGAAATCATAATTGAGCTCTTTAATGGCCCAATATGCCTTATGATCTAGTTTGAGAGGTAAGTGACATGCTTTTCCATAAACCATTTTATACGGCGACATACCCATGGGATTTTTATATGCCGTTCTATAGGCCTATGATGCATCATCAAGTTTCTTGGACCAATTCTTTCTAGATCTATTAACAGTCTTTTGCAAAATTAATTTAAGCTCTCTATTGCTCAATTCTACTTGACCACTAGACTGTGGATGATATGGAGATGCAATTCTATGATTAACATCATACTTAGCAAGCATTTTACGAGAAGCACCATGAATAAAATGAAAACCACCATCAGTCATTAAGTATCTAGGGACTCCAAACCTTAGGAAAATAACTTCTTTAAGCATCTTAATAGAGGTGTTATGATCAGCACTACTAGTTGGAATAGCTTCTACCCACTTAGTAATGTAATCAACAACAACTAAAATATGTGTATACCCATTAGAGGAAGGCAACTAAAATAGCTTCTACCCACTACCTAAATCCTTACCTTCCTCGAGATCCCAATCTTCAGAGTTGCATTTAATTCTTTCCAATAAATCCCATTTGAATTCAATATTCTTCATCATAAAAGAGCCAGTACAAGAAGTATCGAGCATGGAGCGATTATTGAGAGAAAGCCGAGCATAAATTTTTTGAATAATAATTTCTCTTGAGAGCTCATGATTGGGGCATGATTGGGACACTCTTACTTAAGCCTCCCCCAAGCTTGAGCGATGCTTTCTCCTTCGCGAGGCCAAAAATTATATATATAATTACGATCACGATGAATGAGATGCATAGGATAAAACTTCTGATGAAATTCTAATTTCAATCGGGTGTAGTTCCATGATCCCATATCATCACATAGCGTAAACCATGTCAATGCCTTCCCTTCAAAGATAAATGGAAGACCTTCTTCTTGATAACATCCTCGGGCATACTTGCAAGCTTAAATAATCCACAAACTTCATCCACATAGATTACGTGCAAATCGGGATGTAATGTTCCATCACCTATGAAAGGATTAGCAAGCAGTTTCTCTATCATACCCCAAGGAGTTTCAAAGTAAACATCTTCAGTAGGTTCAGTAGGTTGAGGAGCAACTCTTTGCTCTACTGGTCAGGGTGGAGATACCCCGAACAAGCCCCTTAAAGGATTATGTTCCATAGTAACAAGTGACAGTAAATTTCAGCACACTATATAAATTTTTCTTTACCAAATTCCACCTACCAAAGGCGCTTCACTCCCCGGCAACGGCGCCAGAAAAGAGTCTTGATGACCCACAAGTATAGGGGATCTATCGTAGTCCTTTTGATAAGTAAGAGTGTCGAACCCAACGAGGAGCAGAAGGAAATGATAAGCAGTTTTCAGTAAGGTATTCTCTGCAAGCACTGAAATTATCGGTAACAAATAGTTTTGTGATAAGGTAATTTGTAAGGGGTAACAAGTAATAAAAGTAAATAAGGTGCAGAAAGATGGCCCAATCCTTTTGGTAGCAAAGGACAAGCCTGGAAAAACTCTTATATAAAGGAAAGCGCTCCCGAGGACACATGGGAATTATCGTCAAGCTTGTTTTCATCACGCTCATATGGTTCGCGTTTGTTACTTTGATAATTTGGTATGTGGGTGGACCGGTGATTGGGTACTGCCCTTCCTTGGACAAGCATCCCACTTATGATTAACCCCTCTTGCAAGCATCCACAACTACAAAAGAAGTATTAAGGTAAACCTAACCATAACATGAAACATATGGATCCAAATCAGCCCCTTACGAAGCAACGCATAAACTAGGGGTTAAGCTTCTGTCACTCTCGCAACCCATCATCTACTTATTACTTCCCAATGCCTTCCTCTAGGCCCAAACAATGGTGAAGTGTCATATAGTCGACGTTCACATGACACCACTAGAGGAGAGACAACATACATCTCATCGAAATATCGAACGAATACCAAATTCACATGACTACTTATAGCAAGACTTATTCCATGTCCTCAGTGAGGGAGTCCTGGATTAGGGGGTCTCCGGATTGCCGGACTATATACATTGGCCGGACTATTAGACTATGAAGATACAAGATTGAAGACTTCGTCTCGTGTCCGGATGGGACTCTACTTGGCGTGGAAGGCAAGGTAGGCAATACGGATATGGATATCTCCTCCTTTGTAACCGACCTTGTGTAACCCTAACCCTCTCCGGTGTCTATATAAACCGAAGGGTTTTAGTCCGTAGGACAACAACCATAACAGACAATCATACCATAGGCTAGCTTCTAGGGTTTAGCCTCTCTGATCTTGTGGTAGATGTACTCTTGTACTACCCATATCATCAATATCAATCAAGCAGGACGTAGGGTTTTACCTCCATCAAGAGGGCCCGAACCTGGGTAAAACATCGTGTCTCCTGTCTCCTGCTACCATCCGGCCTAGATGCACAGTTCGGGACCCCCTACCCGAGATCCGCCGGTTTTGACACTGACATTGGTGCTTTCATCAAGAGTTCCGCTGTGCCGTCGCCATCAGGAAGGATGTTTCGTCCCGTCTTTAAAGACAGCACTGTTGCGGAGGGAGCTTTGGCTATCGGCCAAACTCTCCGGCTAGGTGGTTTTCTTATGACCGCCTGTTCGGCCGCTGCGCCAACGATGACTTCTCGGGTCATCAAAAGCAATCTTCACGTCAACTCGGAACTCGCCGAGCAGTTAGATCCAATGGAGCTCTCTTCCCTGAATGAGCTCTTGGATCACATCGCCACCCTGGGAGTCGCTACAGACTACGATCATATTGGACCTAAACCCGATCTGAGAGAGATCAACTCTCCCCAGGTCACCCATCACGTTGCAGTGGTGGAGGAACAATGCGGCAGCCCTTCATCTATCTTAAGGACTAGCTATGTCCGGATTCCCGATCCCTCCAAGCAAGATATTCACGGAGGGGAGGACGTCACTCAAGGCCTGAACCTAGAATCAGGCAGCGGGCTAGATTCACCGGAAAACATCCAACAATCCAAACTTCCGAGTTCAAAAACTCCTTGGCCCCTGAGTCTCAGATTGGGTGTGGATTCGGATTCAATTCCACCCACGCACCCAAACATGTGCGATCTATCCCAAATTAGTCAAGAGCCCGAAGAAACAGTACACCATTACTGGGCCAGATTCCTCCTGGTCATGAATAGGATAAAGGACTGCCGCGAGGAAGATGCAATTTCATTCTTCTGCAATAATTGCACGGACAAGGGAATCCTCAACGCCAAAAGTCGCCGCGAAATCACACGCTTTGCCGACTTGGCGTCCATAGTACGAAAGTACTATGCGATGGAAAGCGCCTGGAAAACCGAAATAAAATTTTGGGATAATCCGGCCCTGAATACAAACCCAGTCCGAAATAAAAGGGTGCATTATCACAATACACCTGGGTTAACTACCAAAAAGCAAAAGCCCTCTACAGGGCAAGGAACCGTACTGCAGGGTTGGCTCAACGGACCCTGCAAAATTCATAGTACATCGGATGCAATACCAACACACAGCCTTAGAGCATGTTGGATACTCCGCCAGGTGGCCAAAAGTGGTGAGGATCTACTCCTCCCAAATACCACAGAGCACCATCCCGTGGAAAACAATACGGTGTTAACGGTCTTTGAGACCTTCGCATCAAATAATAGACGCAAGCGAACACTCCGCAGCATGGCCGAAATCTGCCACGTAGCAGAAATAAATCGTTGGAGTGACATGGCTATTACCTTCAATGCCAGTGATGAACCCAAATTCCGAACAGCCCGAGCACCAGCCGCACTGGTCCTTAGTCCAATCATGGATGGCTTTCGACTCACCAAGGTACTCATGGACGGCGGCAACGGATTAAACCTCATCTATGAGGAAACTCTTCAAAAGATGGAAACAGACTGGAGCTGCATTGAGCAAAGTAGCACAACCTTTAGAGGAATCATCCCCAGTCGGGAAGCACGCTATGCTGGGAAAGTCACACTAGATGTGGTATTCGGCACGTCGGATAATTACAGGTCCGAAGAAATTACATTCCAAGTGGCCCCGTTCAGCAGCGGATACCATGCTCTACTAGGGCGGGAGGCGTTTACAATCTTCCAAGCCATACCCCATTACGGGTACATGAAGCTCAAAATGCCCGGGCCCAACGGAATCATCACTCTTGCTAGTGATCCGGACATAGCACTCCGCGCCGAAAATAAGACAGCCGCACTGGCCCTTGAGGCACTATCCGAAGCCCTAGCGGCCGAGGAACTAACTGCGCTACGCTCCACGGTGAACAGGGACGACGTGATACTCGATACAAGATCCAAGTCCACGTCCTTTAAACCGGCGGACGAAATAATCAAATTCCAACTCCATCCAACATACCCTACAAAATAGCTTCCATCGGGGCACAATTAAACCCTGATGTCGACGCCGCACTGCGAGAGTTCCTACGCGAGAACTAGGACATTTTTGCTTGGCACCCTTCAGACACGCCAGGAATCCCACACAGGCTGGCTGAGCACAGCCTAAATATCCTAAAAGGATTCTGTAACATCCCAAATTTTCAATTTCGAATGTTATACACTAGATCATCATGCATATCATATTTTCTTGCATTTTGCCGATCCTAGAAATTTCACGCAACTCAAGGACCCACGAAGAGAGTTGGAGATTTCATCATTTTCATATTTGAGTTTTCTCAAATTTTGAAAAGAGTTGGAGAGAGTTGAACTAAGTTTAGAGATAGTTCCGAAAGGCTATGTGGCAGCATTGGAGATTCAGCCAACATTGATGGATAAAATCAGAGAAGCTCAGAAATTTGACAAGGAGATTGCTTCTATAAAGAAGAAAATGTGTGAAGGAAAAGCAAAGGGATTTCGTGAGGATGAGCACGATACCCTATGGTTTGAGGACCGTGTTTATGTGCCAAATGACCCGGAGATCAGGAAGTTGATTCTACAAGAGGCACACGATTCACCATATTCGATTCACCCAGGAAATACCAAGATGTATTTGGATTTGAAGGAGACATTCTGGTGGACTAGAATGAAGAAGGATATTGCCGCATATGTAGCAGTCTGTGATGTATGTCATAGAGTAAAGGCAGAGCATCAGAAACCAGCCGGATTGTTGCAACCATTGCCGATACCCGGATGGAAGTGGGATAAGATAGGCATGGATTTTATCACAGGACTACCCAGGACGAAAGCAGGTTATGACTCGATATGGGTAGTAGTTGATCGTTTGACGAAGGTAGCACATTTCATTCCAGTTAAGACCACTTACACCAGTGCTAAGTTGGCAAAGATATACATGACTAGGATCATTTGTTTGCATGGAGTTCCAAGGAGTATTGTATCAGACAGAGGAACCCAATTTACCTCAAAGTTTTGGAATCAGTTGCATGAGACTTTAGGAACCAGGCTAGAGTTTAGCACCGCTTTTCATCCGCAGACAGATGGACAGACCGAGAGAGTCAATCAGATTTTGGAAGATATGCTGAGAGCTTGTGCACTAGATTATGGATCTAGTTGGGACGATAACTTGCCGTATGCGGAGTTTTCTTATAACAACAGCTAACAAACCAGTTTGAAGATGGCACCTTTCGAAGCTTTGTACGGAAGGAGGTGCAGGACACCGTTGTCATGGGACGAGGTTGGATATCGTCAGTTCTTTGGACCAGATTTGATTAAGGAGTCTGAACGGAAAGTTAAGTTGATTCACGATAGGCTCAAGGTAGCCCAGTCCAGGCAGACGAGTTACGCAGATTCTAAACGCAAGGAGACAGTTTACGAAACCGGAGACAGAGTTTATCTACGAGTATCCCCACTTCGAGGAGTTAAACGTTTTGGAGTTAAGGGAAAATTAGCACCGCGTTTCGTTGGACCATATAAGATCTTGCAACGTATGGGAGAAGTCGCTTATAAGTTGGAATTACCAGAGGGACTGTCAGGAGTTCATGATGTATTCCATGTTTCTCAGTTGAAGAAATGTCATGCCGAGATGGCGGAGGTACCGTTAAGAGATACAGTGCCGCTAGAAGCAATTCAGTTGAAGGACGACTTAACGTATGAAGAGAAACCAGTCAAGATTCTCGATTATGCTAGCAGAGTTACCCGCAGCAAGGTTAGCAAATTTTGCAAAGTTCAGTGGAACCACCACTCAGAGGATGAAGCCACCTGGGAGAGAGAAGAAGATTTGCTCAAGGACCACCCTCACCTATTTTCTAGCCAACCCGAATCTCGAGGGCGAGATTCATCTTAAGGGGGGTAGGTTTGTAACATCCCAAATTTTCAATTTGGAATGTTATACACTAGATCATCATGCATATCATATTTTCTTGCATTTTGCCGATCCTAGAAATTTCACGCAACTCAAGGACCCACGGAGAGAGTTGGAGATTTCGTCATTTTCATATTTTAGTTTTCTCAAATTTTGAAAAGAGGATCATTGGATTTGTCGGAGTTTCATTTGCCTTTTATCTGGATAGGAAAAAAATGCGCGTTTTCAAAATTTGCATTTTAGGCCCGGAGAAAAGTTCATTTTGTTCGACTCAATTTTAGGAGTCGGGGAAAATTTACTTTAGAAGTTTTGGAGTTCGTTTATTTTCTTTTCTTTTGATTTTCAGCGCGCCTGGGCCAAAGGCCCAAGCCAGCGGCCGGCCAGGCCAGCGCCGCGCCGCGCGCCAGGCGCCAAGGCAGAGGCCGCCGCCGCCCCTATAGGAGTCCTAGTAGGACTTTAGTCCTACTCCGTTTCCAATTTCCCTCTCCTACTCTTTTTCCTCCTCTTTTTCTTGCCCCCTACCCCAAGTCTCCTCTCCCCTCACCTATATAAATACTCACCCCCTCTAAACCCACATCAAACCCCAAGCCCCAAGCCGCGCCTTGCCCCGCGCCGCCGCCCTAATGCACCGCGCCGCCGCCCTAGTGTCCCGCTGCCGCCGCCCAATGCCGCCGCCGCCGGAGCCCCTCACCGGAGACCTCGCCGCGTCTCTCTTTCTTTTCCTCGGATCGGTTTTCTTCTAAAGCATTCCGTTTCTTCTCTAAACCGTTCCGGTTTTCTAGATCGGTTTTTCGTTCGGTTTTCTTTTCTCGAAACCCTAGATCGGTTCCGTTCTCTTTTCCGATTTAGTTGCCTAGAGACCGTTCGCCGGACCGTTTGTCCTAACGAATGTGATCACCGGATTCTTCTAGGTTAACGAACATCCGTTCGTTTAACCGTTCTTTTTTTCTTTTCGTCGGATCTATTCCGCGATCGCGATCTCAGATCCGATCTTCTTTCTAGTTTATCTTCTCGCTCGTTTATCGGAATCAGGTGATTCAAGCGCCTGGAGTTTCGTTTTGAAACCGCCGTTCCGACTAATCAACTTAAACAAGTTTTTGCTACGGTAAAATTTGACCTAGTTTCAACTTGCTAGAATGGAGTTGTTTTCCGCCGTTTGTTTTCGGTTTCTTTGTTCGGTTCGTTCTTTCTTTGCAACCGGAGTTCTTAAGTTGAACTATCTGGTTCGATCTCTTGTTCGAGTTTACCTGTGCATTAGATGAGTACTTATTGTATGCTTGTTGTTTGTCTGCGATAGATTACCCGGATTGCGCCGCTTGTTACTTCGAATCTCTAGGACTCGCGGATCATCAGCAAGGCAAGTAACACTTTGATCATACCTTTTCTACAACCTAGTTATATTGCATTAGATCCATCCTCACACATTGCATGATTAGGATCTAATTAAATTGTGGGATGGGAAGTAGATGAGGTAGTACCTATTACCTATTTATTATGAAACCTTTGGGAGTTACTTCTACGTTTGCTTATTATGCCATGCTATGCTAGTAGACGTGGATTGGGTGAGTGATATCCATGACAGATGTGAGATTGATAATTTTAATGGTTTATCTAAGGTGGCAACTTAAACACACATCTGGGTGGATTGAGGCACCTGTTGTCTATCAGGACTTGCCTGTTTTATTTTGGACCGCCACCCAGGCTCAAAGGGATCATAAGATCTTTCATGCTAAATACTTACGTGTGCAGCCACAAGCCATTATGGGCTCTGGCATAGTTGACTAATTCGTGCGAACTCTTATAGGGGTAGACGAGCAGATGTAGGGGATGTAGGTGGTATGGTCTACTCCATCGTAAGGTGCTAGCGCTTCTGAAAGACTATGTCTCGGTCATCCGTTTCTCAAACACCAGTAGTGCGAGAAAACCAACGGAGGCGATCGAGTATTGTGGGGAAAAGTGCGCAAACCTCTGCAGAGTGTAATAAACTAATCATGATTAGCCGTGTCCCCGGTTATGGACAATCTTGAGTATCTAGTACTTGAATATCATGTGAATCTCAACATGTTACTTCTAATTAATATTGTTGGGTTTTAATTATTCTTAATTGGGATTGAGAATGCTGTCAACCATTCTCAATGTTTAACAACCACCATGATAGTTAAATAAATTTATTCCTTTGCAGTAGGGAAAAATTGGCTTTACGCAAAACAGTAACCATAGAGCTTTCCACCAGCCAAATATGCATATAGTATAGCTGTTTCATTCCATTATTCTCTATGTGTTACATTGCCAGCATATTCCATGTGCTGACCCGTTTCAGGCTGCAACGTTAATGTTGCAGACTTTTCAGACGACGAATAAGGTGCTTTTAGGTCGTGGTTCTATACTCAGTGATGCCGTTGGAGTTGATGGACCCATTTACCTTCCAAGTCTTCCGCTGTTATCGATATTAGATGGCCTTAAGCCATATTATTGTAATAAGTTCTCTTCGGAGATGTCGATGTAATAAGTGTGTGATTGCCACTCTGCTATAAATCCTTCGATGTACTGTGTGGTGTCAGCATTACTAATCCAGGGATGACACCGGAGCACAGTAGACTTGATCCATTTGGGTCGGGTCGCTACAGAGATGGTATCAGAGCACACGCTGACTATAGGACATGACCACTAAGTTAAAGCCATAGATCACTATTCTCTCCTCATTTTCTAATTCCTCATCTTTTCTACTCTTTAGGATGAAGGACGCGAAGATTAAGTACGCTCAACCGGATGAAGGCACACCTTTTGGATTTCACTTGAAGGAAGTCACCAAGTACCTAAACATTGGATTACCAAGTTTCACGAGAACCTTCAACGCCACTCTGCCTGAAGAGGAGCGCTGGAAGATTCAAGCTCACGTTCCGGGAAGAACATTCGCGCCAATCACGAAGCCCATAGATAGTGTTTTCAATGCACCAACTTGGAGTCTAGGAAGGAGCATGGCAGCCCATATCACCATAGGACGCATTGGAGAAGTTTATCAAGAAGACCTCAAGGACACTATCTACCAGATTTGCGAACGCCGAGATGAACAATGGGAGTTAATCATCACCAAGAAGGATAGATCCATTGCAGCTTTTATCCAGGAGTTAAACCAACACATTCGACGCCACGAGAACCAGATGTGCAACGATATGATAGAGTTGAAGAATGAAAAAACAAGGATCATCGAGCTAGAAGGAGAACTGAAGGCTACACGCAAGGACTACATGGACGAGATCGTAGCTCTAGCAAGGCACAACGTCGATCTTAAGCAGGAGATTGAAGAACTCAAGAAGAAGTTAGCATCCAAGGAGGAAGACGAGTACGTCACATGTCCGGATAAGTACATCATCATCGACGACACCGATTCGAATCCAAGTGAACCCGAATTTGAAGACGAAGCTGGAGCGGACATCATGGAGTCTTCCACCGGTTCAAATTTCTAGATGACCACCAAATATTAGTAGTATTCCCCCCTGTAAACACTATAGTTCAAGCACTTTGCGATAGCTAGATCGATTGTATGCCCTTGTTTGATTGAATGAAGTGATTTTGTGTGAATTTGCTCATGTGCATTGGGGTAGTGTTTTCTCTTTAGACCTCATTCCATTCTTATATCTCTTCTTTTCTAAACCCTTAGATGCTTCCGAGACGTGACAATGGATTTCCACCGGAGCTCACTCAGTTGATTCAGCAGCAGAATCAATTGATGCAGATGTTAGTTCAGAACCAGCAGAACAACAACAACAACAACCCACCACCACCACCACCCCCTGTTGACCACTTAGCCCGTTTCCTTAGGCTGAATCTGCCGGTGTTTTCTAGTAGCATCGAGCCGATAGTAGCAGACGATTGGCTCCGCAGGATAGGAAGGGAGTTGACCACTACAGGATGCACGGATGGCGAGAAAGTGAAGTTTGCCGCACATCAGTTAGAAGGACCCGCGGCAGCATGGTGGGAGAATTTCACAGCCACTTTCCCAGTTGACACTGTCACATGGGATCAGTTCCAGCAAGCTTTCCGCACTGCACATGTTTCAGCAGGAGCTATGGCCATGAAGAAACGTGAGTTTCGCAACTTACGCCAAGGAGGAAGGACAGTTGGCCAGTACGTTGACGACTTCAGCAAGCTAGCACGTTATGCCCCAGATGACGTTGCTATGGATGCAACCAAGCAGGAGAAGTTTCTGGAGGGACTGAATGATGAGTTGAGTATGCAGCTGATGGTAGGAAGTTTCAGAAACTACCAGGAGTTGGTAGATCGTGCCATCATGATTGAAGGGAAGCAACAGCAGATTGAGAACCGCAAGAGGAAGTATGGACAGGGGAAGTATAACTCTGGAGCCCAGCAGAAGCCCCGTTTTACCCCTAAATCGGGATTTCAGTTTCAGCATACCCATGGAGGAAGTAGTTCGCACAACCACAATGGCCACAAGAATGGTAATGGGAATGGAGGAAGCAACGGCCAGAACCGGACCACCCCATCAACCCCAACCAAGAGAGATCTGAGTCAAGTCACCTGTTTCAAGTGTTCCAAGACCGGACATTATGCAAATGAATGTCCTGAAGGCCAGAATGGAAATGGCAATGGAAGCTCAGGGAAGAAGCCAAACCCTTTCAATAGGGGACAGGTGAACCACGTTAGCGTGGAGGAGGTTGAAGATCAGCCTGATGCAGTGATCGGTAAGTTTTTGGTTAAGTCATTTACCGCACTCGTTCTTTTCGATACTGGTGCATCGCATTCATACATATCAAGGGGATTTGTGGATAAATATAACCTGCCAACCCAAGACCTTAGGTCACCCATGTTAGTAAGCTCACCAGGAGCGGAGTTTATGGCTAGACGATGGTGTGATCGGTTACCATTAAGGATTGGTAACTATGTTTTTCCCTCAGACCTAATAGTATTGGAATCTCAAGGATTGGATGTGATATTAGGCATGGCTTGGTTATCAAAGTATGAAGGCAATATTGAGTGTGCTAGTAAGTCAATTTTGCTTACCACACCAGAAGGAAGAAGGATCAAGTATGTATCCCGGCATGGGCCAAATAGGACACAAGTAAACTGCCTAACAGGAGTAGTGCCAGAAGAAGTACCAGTGGTAAAGGATTTTCCTGATGTATTTCCGGAAGAATTGCCAGGCATGCCACCGGATAGAGACATTGAGTTCTTGATTGAGTTATTGCCAGGCACAGGCCCAATATCAAAGAGACCATACCGGATGCCAGCAAAGGATTTGGTAGAAATTAAGAATCAGATTAAGGAGTTGTTGGAGAAAGGTTACATTCGCCCAAGTTCTTCGCCTTGGGGATCACCCGTACTTCTAGTGGAGAAGAAGGATGGATCATTAAGGATGGTTGTTGATTATCGTGGATTGAATGAAGTAACCATCAAGAACAAGTACCCACTGCCAATGATAAATGATCTGTTTGATCGTTTGCAAGGAGCTAAAGTGTTTTCCAAGATCGATTTGCGATAAGGGTACCACCGGTTGAAGATTCGAGAGCAGGACATACCTAAGACAGCATTCACCACAAGATATGGACTGTATGAGTATACCGTTATGTCATTTGGATTGACTAACGCGCCTGCCTATTTTATGAACCTGATGAACAAAGTGTTTATGGAGTTTTTGGATAAGTTCGTCGTAGTGTTCATTGATGATATCCTGGTTTATTCAAAGAATGAAGAAGAGCATAAGGAACATTTGCGTTTGGTTTTGGAGAAACTAAGGGAACACCAGTTATAGGCCAAATTTAGCAAATGTGAGTTTTGGTTGAAGGAAGTAGGATTCCTCGGACACGTTATATCCGGAGAAGGGATAGCAGTTGACCCCGCCAAGGTTGAGACCGTAACCGAATGGAAAGCACAAATGACAATTGGAGAGATCCGGAGTTTTCTTGGACTCGCAGGATACTACCGGAGATTCATTGAGAACTTTTTCAAAGATTGCGAAGCCTATGACGGAATTGTTGAAGAAGGATACCAAGTTCAATTGGACTGAGGAGTGTGAGGCTAATTTCCAGGAGTTGAAGAAACGATTGGTTACCTCACCAGTGTTGATTTTGCCAGATTAGACCAAGGATTATGAGGTATATTGCGACGCTTCACGTCGAGGACTTGGAGCAGTGCTTATGCAGGAAGGGAGAGTTGTTTCGTATGCTTCACGACAACTGAAACCTCATGAGTTGAATTATGCCACACATGATTTGGAGTTAGCAGCCGTAGTACATGCATTGAAGACATGGAGACATTTCCTCATTGGAAATCATTGTGAGATGTACACGGATCACAAGAGTTTGAAGTACATTTTCACGCAGAAGGAGTTGAATCTCAGACAAAGGAGATGGTTGGAGCTCATCAAGGATTATGATATGAGATTGCATTACCATCCCGGTAAAGCTAATGTAGTAGCTGACGCATTGAGCCGTAAGAGCCACGTCAATATGTTAATGACGGGAGAAATACCCAAGGAGTTAGCAGAAAACCTTCGTGAACTAAGTTTAGAGATAGTTCCGAAAGGCTATGTGGCAGCATTGGAGATTCAACCAACATTGATGGATAAAATCAGAGAAGCTCAGAAATCTGACAAGGAGATTGCTTCTATAAAGAAGAAAATGAGTGAAGGAAAAGCAAAGGGATTTCGTGAGGATGAGCACGATACCCTATGGTTTGAGGACCGTGTTTATGTGCCAAATGACCCGGAGATCAGGAAGTTGATTCTACAAGAGGCACACGATTCACCATATTCGATTCACCCAGGAAATACCAAGATATATTTGGATTTGAAGGAGACATTCTGGTGGACCGGAATGAAGAAGGATATTGCCGCATATGTAGCAGTCTGTGACGTATGTCATAGAGTAAAGGCAGAGCATCAGAAACCAGCCGGATTGTTGCAACCATTGCCGATACCCGAATGGAAGTGGGATAAGATAGGGATGGATTTTATCACAGGACTACCCAGGACGAAAGCAGGTTATGACTCGATATGGGTAGTAGTTGATCGTTTGATGAAGGTAGCACATTTCATTCCAGTTAAGACCACTTACACCAGTGCTAAGTTGGCAAAGATATACATGACTAGGATCATTTGTTTGCATGGAGTTCCAAGGAGTATTGTATCAGACAGAGGAACCCAATTTACCTCAAAGTTTTGGAATCAGTTGCATGAGACTTTAGGAACCAGGCTAGAGTTCAGCACCGCTTTTCATCCGCGGACAGATGGACAGACCGAGAGAGTCAATCAGATTTTGGAAGATATGCTGAGAGCTTGTGCACTAGATTATGGATCTAGTTGGGACGATAACTTGCCGTATGCGGAGTTTTCTTATAACAACAGCTACCAAACCAGTTTGAAGATGGCACCTTTCGAAGCTTTGTACGGAAGGAGGTGCAGGACACCATTGTCATGGGACGAGGTTGGAGATCGTCAGTTCTTTGGACCAGATTTGATTAAGGAGTCTGAACGGAAAGTTAAGTTGATTCGCGATAGGCTCAAGGTAGCCCAGTCCAGGCAGAAGAGTTACGCAGATTCTAAACGCAAGGAGACAGTTTACGAAACCGGAGACAGAGTTTATCTCCGAGTATCCCCACTTCGAGGAGTTAAACGTTTTGGAGTTAAGGGAAAATTAGCACCGCGTTTCGTTGGACCATATAAGATCTTGCAACGTATGGGAGAAGTCCCTTATAAGTTGGAATTACCAGAGGGACTGTCAGGAGTTCATGATGTATTCCATTTTTCTCAGCTGAAGAAATGTCATGCCAAGATGGCGGAGGTACCGTTAAGAGATACAATGCCGCTAGAAGCAATTCAGTTGAAGGACGACTTAACGTATGAAGAGAAACCAGTCAAGATTCTCGATTATGCCAGCAGAGTTACCCGCAGCAAGGTTATCAAATTTTGCAAAGTTCAGTGGAACCACCACTCAGAGGATGAAGCCACCTGGGAGAGAGAAGAAGATTTGCTCAAGGACCACCCTCACCTATTTTCTAGCCAACCCGAATCTCGAGGGCGAGATTCATCTTAAGGGGGGTAGGTTTGTAACATCCCAAATTTTCAATTTGGAATGTTATACACTAGATCATCATGCATATCATATTTTCTTGCATTTTGCCGATCCTAGAAATTTCACGCAACTCAAGGACCCACGGAGAGAGTTGGAGATTTCGTCATTTTCATATTTGAGTTTTCTCAAATTTTGAAAAGAGGATCATTGGATTTGTCGGAGTTTCATTTGCCTTTTATCTGGATAGGAAAAAAATGCGCGTTTTCAAAATTTGCATTTTAGGCCCAGAGAAAAGTTCATTTTGTTCGACTCAATTTTAGGAGTCGGGGAAAATTTACTTTAGAAGTTTTGGAGTTCGTTTATTTTCTTTTCTTTTGATTTTCAGTGCACCTGGGCCAAAGGCCCAAGCCAGCGGCCGGCCAGGCCAGCGCCGCGCCGCACGCCAGGCGCCAAGGCAGGAGGCCGCCGCCGCCCCTATAGGAGTCCCAGTAGGACTTTAGTCCTACTCCGTTTCCAATCTCCCTCTCCTACTCTTTTTCCTCCTCTTTTTCTTTCCCCCTACCCCAAGTCTCCTCTCCCCTCACCTATATAAATACTCACCCCCCTCTAAACCCACATCCAACCCCAAGCCCCAAGCCGCGCCTTGCCCCGCGCTGCCGCCCTAGTGCACCGCGCCGCCGCCCTAGTGTCCCGCCGCCGCCGCCGCCGGAGCCCCTCACCGGAGACCTCGCCGAGGTACCGCGCCGCGTCTCTCTTTCTTTTCCTCGGATCGGTTTTCTTCTAAATCGTTCCAGTTCTTCTCTAAACCGTTCCGGTTTTCTAGATCGGTTTTTCGTTCGGTTTTCTTTTCTCGAAACCCTAGATCGGTTCCGTTCTCTTTTCCGATTTAGTTGCCTAGAGACCGTTCGCCGGACCATTCGTCCTAACGAACGTGATCACCGGATTCTTCTAGGTTAACGAACGTCCGTTCATTTAACCATTCTTTTTTCTCTTTTTGTCGGATGTATTCCGCGATCGTGATCTCAGATCCGATCTTCTTTCTAGTTTATCTTCTCGCTCCTTTTATCGGAATCAGGTGATTCAAGCGCCTGGAGTTTCGTTTCGAAACCGCTGTTCCGACTAATCAACTTAAACAAGTTTTTGCTATGGTAAAATTTGACCTAGTTTCAACTTGCTAGAACCGAGTTGTTTTCCGCCGTTTGTTTTCGGTTTCTTTGTTCGGTTCGTTCTTTCTTTGCAACCGGAGTTCTTAAGTTGAACTATCTGGTTCGATCTCTTGTTCGAGTTTACTTGTGCATTAGATGAGTACTTATTGTATGCTTGTTGTTTGTCTGCGATAGATTACCCAGATTGCGCCGCTTGTTACTTCGAATCTCTAGGACTCGCGGATCATCAGCAAGTCAAGTAACACTTTGATCATACCTTTTCTACAACCCAGTTTTATTGCATTAGATCCATCCTCACACATTGCATGATTAGGATCTAATTAAATTGTGGGATGGGAAGTAGATGAAGTAGTACCTATTACCTGTTTATTATGAAACCTTTGGGAGTTACTTCTACGTTTGCTTATTATGCCATGCTATGCTAGTAGACGTGGATTGGGTGAGTGATATCCATGACAGATGTGAGATTGATAATTTTAATGGTTTATCTAAGGTGGCAACTTAAACACACATCTGGGTGGATTGAGGCACCTGATGTCTATCAGGACTTTCTTGTTTTATTTTGGACCGCCACCCAGGCTCAAAGGGATCATAAGATCTTTCATGCTAAATACTTACGTGTGCAGCCACAAGCCATTATGGGCTCTGGCATAGTTGACTAAGTCGTGCGAACTCTTATAGGGGTAGACTAGCAGATGTAGGGGATGTAGGTGGTACGGTCTACTCCATCGTAAGGTGCTAGCGCTTCTGAAAGACTATGTCTCGGTCATCCGTTTCTCAAACACCAGTAGTGCGAGAAACCAACGGAGGCGATCGAGTCTTGTGGGGAAAAGTGCGCAAACCTCTGCAGAGTGTAATAAACTAATCATGATTAGCCGTGTCCCCGGTTATGGACAATCTCGAGTATCTAGTACTTGAATATCATGTGAATCTCAACATGTTACTTCTAATTAATATTGTTGGGTTTTAATTATTTTTAATTGGGGTTGAGAATGCTGTCAACCATTCTCAATGTTTAACAACCACCATGATAGTTAAATAAATTTATTCCTTTGCAGTAGGGAAAAATTGGCTTTACGCAAAACAGTAACCATAGAGCTTTCCACCAGCCAAATATGCATATAGTATAGCTGTTTCATTCCATTATTCTCTATGTGTTACATTGCTAGCATATTCCATGTGCTGACCCATTTCAGGCTGCAACGTTAATGTTGCAGACTTTTCAGACGACGAATAAGGTGCTTTTAGGTCGTGGTTCTATACTCAGTGATGCCGTTGGAGTTGATGGACCCATTTACCTTCCAAGTCTTCCGCTGTTATCGATATTAGATGGCCTTAAGCCATATTATTGTAATAAGTTCTCTTCGAAGACGTCGATGTAATAAGTGTGTGATTGCCACTCTGCTATAAATCCTTCGATGTATTGTGTGGTGTCAGCATTACTGATCCAGGGATGACACCGGAGCACAGTAGACTTGATCCATTCGGGTCGGGTCGCTACAGATTCAAGCCAGTCTAGCAGGCTCTTCGACGTTTCTCCGAACCTAAGAGACAAGCCATGGAGAGGAACTAGCTAAGCTATTGGAGGCCGGATTCATCAGAGACATAAAACATCCGGACTGGCTAGCAAACCTGGTGATGGTACCAAAGAAGGACATATCCTGGCGCTTGTGCGTCGATTTTAAGGACCTTAACAAGGCCTGCCCAAAGGATCCCTTCCTCTCCCCCGCATCGATCAAATCATCGATGCTACCGCAGGACACGATTGATTGTGTTTCCTCGACGCATACTCCGGCTACCATCAAATTAAAATGGCAGAGCCAGACCAAGCCGCAACGACATTCATCACACCATATGGCCCTTTCTGCTTCAACACAATGCCCTTCGGGCTCAAAAACGCCGAAGCAACATATCAGCGCATGATTCAGACATGTCTGGCAAACCAGATCGGCAAAACAGTTGAGGCATACGTAAATGATGTGGTCGTTAAAACCAAGCATGTCGAAACTCTAGTAGACGACTTGAGGCTCACGTTCGACAACCTCCGAACATATGACATCAAGCTCAATCCGGAAAAATGCGTTTTCGGTGTACCAGTCGGAAAGCTCCTGGGATTCATTGTCTCCAGTAGAGGTATTGAAGCTAATCCGGCCAAAATCCGAGCGTTGTCACAGTTGGCTACCCCAACAGACCTCAAACAAATACAAAAATTGACTGGATGTGTGGCGGCTCTAAGTCGCTTTATCTCCCGCTTGGGAGAAAAGGCATAACCCCTTTATCACCTCCTCCGGCGCACCGAACACTTCGAGTGGACGGATGCCGCCACGGCCAGACTCAACAAAATAAAAGCCATATTGGCAACAAACCCAGTCCTGGCCGCGCCAAACATTGGCGAACCAATGCTACTATACATTGCGGCAACTCATCAAGTAGTAAGTGCAGTGCTCGTCGTCGAGCGAGAAGTGGACGGACACAAATTACCCCTTCAAAAGCTGGTTTACTATGTGTCCACCATCCTTACTCCATGTAAATCACGGTACCCGCATTATCAAAAGATAGCGTACGCAGTATTTCTGGCATCCAGGAAGCTGCGACACTACTTTCAAGAGTGTTCGATAACGGTAGCCTCGGAAGTACCACTTAACGATATTATAAACAACCGCGATGCGATGGGCCAGATTGCCAAATATGTCATTGAGCTCCTCCCGTTCGACATAACTTACAAGCCACGGCGAGCTATTAAGTCGCAAGTTTTGGCTGACTTCGTCGCTGAGTGGACGGAAGCCAAACTCCCTAAAGAGTATGGCACATATTCAAACTGGATCATGCACTTCGACGGCTCCAAAATGTTGGGCGGTCTAGGGGCTGGCATCGTTTTGACGTCCCCAACAGGAGATACCGTTCAATACGTACTACAGATAATGTATACAGACTCCAACAACGCAGCCGAATACGAGGCCCTCCTACATGGTCTCCGGATGGAAGTATCCATGGGCATTCAACGCTTAGAGGTGCACGGGGATTCGAACCTCGTGATATCCCAAATAAATGGGACTTTGATGCCAAGGATCCGAAAATGGCATTTTATGGAAATGTCGTCTTAAAAATGTCAGCTCGGTTCGAGGGGCTCGAATTTCACCATGTGGCTTGGGAAAACAATCAGGCGGCGGATATCCTCGCCCGCATCAGCGCAAAACACGACGCGGTCCCTCCCAACATATTTCTGGAACGGCTCTTCAAGCCATCCGTAGCATGGGAAGGGGACACCGGTAACAACAGTCCGGACCAGGCCAAAATACCCAATACCGAACTCTCTCACACAATCGGAGGCTCCGCCACCGAAATAACACATTTAGCCCACGAAATAATGGCCATTATTGCCCCGTGGACAGAACCATTCCTGGCCTACCTAACTAGACAGGAACTTCCGGAGGACCAAAATGAGGCACGCTGCATAGTGCGGCGATCCAAGGCCTACAGGGTCCATGAGGGAGAATTGTACAAAAAAAGTGCTACCGGAGTCCTTCAAAGGTGCATCTCCGAATTGGAAGGGCGGAACCTTTTGGCAGAAATTCACGCCGGACTCGGTGGTCATCACGCCGCAGCCCGAGCTCTTGTAAGCAAGGCCTTCCGTACAGGATTCTATTGGCCAACGGCCCGGGCAGATGCACAGGACATGATCCAACATTGCGCCGATTGCCAGCTCTTTGCAAATCAAAGCGACATGCCACCCACCGCCCTCCAAACAATCCCCATTACATGGCCCTTCGCGGTCTGGGGGCTTGACATGGTTGGACCCCTTAAAGGGGGAACCCATAAGAAAAATATACTTATTGGTCATGGTGGATAAATTCACCAAATGGATAGAGGCTAAACCAGTTAAAACAACCGAATCTGGACCGGTGATAGATTTCACATCCGGGGTTGTACACCGTTACGGCGTCCCCCACAACATCATCACTGATAACGGCACGAACTTCATGGCCGACAAGGTAAAACTCTGGTGCAGCAAAATGGGCATCAAGCTCGATTATGCTTCAGTCTATCACCCACAAACCAACGGTCAAGTCGAATGAGCAAATGGTCTTATAATGAGCGGCATTAAACCCAGATTAGTGCGCTCCTTAACGGAGTCTGACACGCACTGGGTAGAGGAGCTCGACTCCGTACTCTGGGGGCTGTGGACCACGCCGAATCGTAGTATCGGATATACACCATTTTTTATCGTGTACGGCGCAGAGGCAGTCCTGCCCTATGACATAATTCATGACTCACCTCGAGTGCGCATGTACGAAGAAAGAGAAGCCGAGCTCGTTCGGCAGGACAGTCTGGACACCTTGGAGGAAGAGCGCGATGTAGCCAAAGCCCATTCCGCATTTTACCAGCAACAGGCTCGCAGATACCAAAGCAGAGAAGTACGGGCCAAAACTTGTAACGTTGGCGAACTAGTTCTACGACTGCCGGATAAGAAAAAGAACAAGCTCGAGCCCAAATGGGAAGGTCCCTTCATTATCGACCAAGTACTGACCGGTGGAGCGAACCGACTGCGGGATGCATCGACTAGTCGACTCGAGCCGAACCCATGGAACGCAGCTAGGCTTCGAAGATTCTACGCCTAGCACCGGACTCTATGTTAGTCCCCTCCCTTTGTCCATTCTTTGCATAGGCATCATCTGTCTTGTTTCCCTTTCTTTCTTTTATTTCTCCAGGCCTTCAAGGGTCACCTTGTGCCTGACTCATACATTACAGATGCGCTAGCCGCACACTTCATACCTGGGGGCTTCTTTCACAGAAGCTTAAATTATTTACCTGGGCCTCACGCCCAACACATGTGTTATACTTCTGCATGTACCTTTTTCACCATTATATGCATTGATATGACTTAAGTTTTGGCCAAGCTGGGTTGCCTGGCTCCTGTATTTATGCCCTACATTCCCGTTAATTCGGCTAGGGCATAAGGGGAGCACCTCTGCTATTGTTACCGCCGGGTCAGCCGGACGTGTACCTCAGACTGGGTGAAGCCGAAAGCTAGCGTTCTTAAGGGAATATTCAGTAGGTGAACAAAAGATGACTTTTATTTATTATTCATATCTGCCCCCAGATGCTTTTTCTGCGCTTCTTGTCACAGTCCGGACATGCACTTTAGGGCATGCTTACCCAGGGAAAGGAACCCTTCACGGAACTATTCTCCCTGGAAGATGTTTCTTACAACCCATGTAATATAACATAACTAGTTGGGCACTTGTCTGATAAAGCACTAATGACCCCTACGCCTGGTCTCCACGCATGCCCTAGTTCTTACATAGCCGAGAGGGTATTCGGATACACTCCGGACTGTCGGGTCCCGAGGTCGAAGCGAAAAGGTCCGCCACGACAAACGATCTACAATCCGGCTAGAAGGCATTATACATGTCACTTTAAAATTACATAGTCAATTTGACTGGTTGAATTCCTCTTCAATACCATCCAAAAGGCCGTCTAGTCTACAGTCCTATTGGGATTACTTTGCGGCCATTTCTACTTGACCGTACACTAAGCTCACAAGGATCTCCTTCCCATCGGGCCCCACAGGTCCGACTTCGGCCATGTGGTTCGGGTCAGCCTTCGTGTACCGTGTCTTCACCATTGCCCAGGCTTCCCTGGCGCCCTAACGGCAGGCCGATATCTTCCATAATCGGAAGCGCCGCCGCGCTCCCTTTAGCTTTTCTGCAAGCTCTCCAAGGTCTTCGGGTATGGAGACGGATGTCCACAAGGCCTGGGCGACGCCTTGCATCACCTTCCGAACTCGTTCGTGCAGCTGTGAGAGCTCAGGAAGAAGGTCACCCGTTGAACCGGGCATTTCCTCGGCAGGACGACCTGTTAGCATACCTACAGACATAACTCTGTCAGCCAGCTTCCTCGCCGAACTCTTTTCAAGTTCGCTCAAGCACTTACTAAATATGCCGCGTCGAAGCCGCCGATTTTCCTTAACAGAGTCCGACAGTTGGGCGTGAACATCTTGTAGTTCCACGCCCAGCTTGGTGTTGGCATCTTGGAGATCATTTTTCTCCTGCCTCACCCTCGAAAGCACGTTGTCACCGGCCTTCAGCTGGCATTGGAGTTGTTGCTTATCCGAATTTACTCCAGTGTCATCTACAATTTTATCGTCAGATCTGCATACACGCCGCATTCTATATGATACTTATCATTTGAAGGATATGTTACCAGAGGGGGTCTCTTTGGGCTCCCCTGCTGCGGCCAGTGCGGCCTGAAGTTGGGCTTTGCACTCTTCCAGCTCCTAGGACAGTTGAGTATTATTTTCTGTAAGAACCTGCATAACAAATGATCCTTAAATCAGTTATCCTAACTGTTTCAAGTCTCAGGGGCTACTGATATATATAATCACCAAATTTTCTCACCCGTATGTCTTTTACATACTGCTCCGTGGCTCTGGCTAGACCATTTTGAGCGGCACGGAGGTGCGCGTCTCCCGAGTTGAAGGCATCCAATGCCTCTTGGTAGAAACAGGCGTCACGAAGAACAGTCCGGCGATGCCTGTGGTTCATGGCACTTTCCACCTCGGAATGGGTGGCGGACGGTTTATCCGCATCCTCTGTCGGAGGAGCACCCGGCGCACGCCTCGTATTCATTCCCGCCTCCGAATCCGGCCTTGGAGCCTGGCTTGTAGAGGCGCGATTGGTAACCTCTCCAGGTATAGTCCGGCGAGTGCTCTTTTTCCTGAAAAGAAGGCATGGGCGTTAATATGCCTCTGAGAATAATGTCTTGCAATAAAGACGGCGCGCCGTACCGCTGCGCTGGTGTCTCAATCCGGACTGCGGGTCTTTTCAGCCTGCCTGTCCTCGCGGCCCCTTGTTGGCCAGTCGCCGCAGGCTCGGCCTTCTGCCTCGAGGACCTCCCCTGCAAAACACGGCTATTATACGACGATCAAAACACGCAAGGACGGATCCCTTTTTGAAGTGCTGGGACTTCGGTCTCAGTCACCCGTGAGGCTGGAACTAGCCTAGGGTAATCGGCCGTAATGGCCACCAAGGCATTATCATTGCTCGATTGGTAAAACACCCCATCGGTCAGCTCCAAAGATATGTCCGGATCCTCTTGGGAGGCCGGGTCGAGGGACCGTTCAGGGTCCTCGGGTTGTGGAGGGGGTTGTTTATCTCCCTTACATCCTGGCGCAGTTCCTGCGTAGAAATCGCTAGACTGAGTACTTAACTGCGGAAATATGAAACGGATGGGCGAGAAAAAGTCTCCGCTTACCCACCTCGGAGGACTGTACATAGAAAATCCGCCCTGCGGGTTGACACGAAGGAATTCCTCCTCTTCTCCCTTGTACAAAGTGGATAAGATCTTTATTAGATCAGCAACCGATCCCGGCCCTTTACGGCCATAGCGGGTGGCGTCATCCTCCCCGTTGTAGTCCCACATGGGGTGGCCTCTATACTGAAGCAGCTGCACCCTCCGCATGATACATATGGCCATGACCTCGATCATGGTCAATCCGGATCAAGCTAAAAAACTTATCCGGCTCATCATGTAAAGAACGTCCATGTCGTCTTCCTCCAGGGAGCTGCGTGGACGCCAGCTCCAGCGCTTCTTCAAAGGGGCATTGTCGAACTCAGGAAGGCCGGTCCAAATAGGATCCAGGAGGGGGATTTCTTTTGTATAAAACCATTCTGAAGGCCAGTCTTCGGACGTCTTCTTTGGGGTTCCGGACAGGTATCCGGTCCCGGCAACACGCCACACTTCGGCTCTGCCCACTTGATATATTGACCCCTTCTGAGAACGGGGCACAAGGCAGAACAACTTCTTCCATAGATCGAAATGAGCCTCACAACGCAAAAACAACTCGCAAAGGGCTACGAATCCCGCGATATGCAGCATGGAGGCAGGCGTAAGGTTGTTCAACTAGAGGCCGTAGAACTCCAGGAGCCCCCGAAGAAACGGATGAATTGGGAATCCGAGCCCTCTTACCAAATAAGGGACAAGGCATACCTGCTCTCCCTTGGAGGGATTGGGAAGGCTCTCCCCTTGCTCTCCGCCATTATAGGTGGCGAGTCCGGCTCGAACCGGGACCAAGTACGCCGGGGGAAGAAATCCCTTGGTCTGAAGCATCACTAATTTGCTGTGCGGGATGGAACATCTCTCCCAATCTCTAGGCTTGGAGCTAGGGGAGCGAGAGGAGGAGCTGCGTCGACCGGCCATGATGGAATGGATCTCTGTCGGGCGCTCTCCGATGAAGGCTCGCCAAGGGAGGATGGTGTGATTTGGATCCGAATCCTCGTCTTTTTAAATAAGTAGCTCATTCACACGGCTAGGGGGGTAAATGTGAAAACACCCTGGCTCTTCACATTCGCTTGACACGTGGAAAGTGGCCATTATTGGGCGTGGAAGACAAGGAGTGCAACATTCACAAGAAACCGGACATTATTTCCACAGGTACACAGAATTTGGAGAGGAACCCGCCTTGCAATGCCGAAGACAATACTGCGTGCCGGACTCATCGTCATTGAAGCCTGGTTCGGGGGCTACTGAGGGAGTCCTGGATTAGGGATTCTACGGATAGCTGGACTATATACATTGGCCGGACTGTTAGACTATGAAGATACAAGATTGAAGACTTTGTCTCGTGTCCGGATGGGACTCTACTTGGCGTGGAAGGCAAGCTAGGCAATACGGATATGGATATCTCCTCCTTTGTAACCGACCTTGTGTAACCCTAACCCTCTGCGGTGTCTATATAAACCGAAGGGTTTTAGTCCATAGGACAACAACCATAACAGACAATCATACCATAGGCTAGCTTCTAGGGTTTAGCCTCTCTGATCTCGTGGTAGATCTACTCTTGTACTACCCATATCATCAATATCAATCAAGCAGGACATAGGGTTTTGCCTCCATCAAGAGGGCCCGAACCTGGGTAAAACATTGTGTCCCCTTCCTCATGTTACCATCTGGCCTAGACGCATAGTTCGGGACCCCCTACCGGAGATCCGCCGGTTTTGACACCGACACTCAGGAACAAACGTAACTACTCACAAATCATATTCATGTTCATAATCAGAGGGGTATTAATATGCATAAAGGATCTGAACATATGATCTTCCACCAAGTAAACCAACTAGCATCAACTACAAGGTGTAATCAACACTACTAGCAACCACAGGTACCAATATGAGGTTTTGAGACAAAGATTGGATACAAGAGATGAACTAGGGTTTGAGATGAGATGGTGCTGATGAAGATGTTGATGGAGATTGACCCCCTCCTGATGAGAAGATTGATGGTGATGACGATGGTGATGATTTCCCCTCCCAGAGGGAAGTTTCGCCGGCAGAACAGCTCTGCCGGAGCCCTAGATTTGTTCCGCCAAGGTTCCGCCTCGTGGCGGCGGAGTTTCGTCCCGTGAGCTTGCTTATGATTTTTTCTTGGATGAAAGACTTCATATAGCAGAAGATGGGCACCAGAGGCCTGCCAGGGGGCCCATGAGACAGGGGGCGCTTAGGCGGTAGGGCGCGCCCCACCCTCGTGGCCAGGGTGTGGGGCCCCTTTGGTTGATTCTTTCTCCAGTATTTTTTATGTATGCCAAAACATGCTCCCGTGAAGTTTCGGGACTTTTGGAGTTGTGCAGAATAGGTCTCTAATATTTGCTCCTTTTCCAGCCCAGAATTCCAGCTGCCGGCATTCTCACTCTTCATGTAAACCTTGTAAAATAAGAGAGAATAGGCATAAGTATTGCGACACTATGTGTAATAATAGCCCATAATGCAATAAATATTGATATAAAAGCATGATGCAAAATGGACGTATCAATAGGCTATGGAGATGCCCATCAAATAGATATCAATACGAGTGAGTAGGGATTGCCATGCAACGGATGCACTAGAGTTATAAGTTTATGAAAGCTCAAAAAGAAACTAAGTGGGTGTGCATCCAACTTGCTTGCTCACGAAGGCCTAGGGCAATTTGAGGAAGCCCATCATTGGAATATACAAGCTAAGTTCTATAATGAAAAATTCCCACGAGTATATGAAAGTGACAGCATAAGAGACTCTCTATCATGAAGATCATGGTGATACTTTGAAGCACAAGTGTGGAAAAGGGATAGTAGCATTGCCCCTTCTCTCTTTTCTCTCATTTTTTCATTTTTTGGTGGGCTTCTTTGGCCTCTTTTTTTATTTAGGCTTCTTTCGCCTCTTTAATTATTTCTGTAAAGTCCGGAGACTCATCCCAACTTGTGATGGAATTATTGCTTCCATCATCCTTTCCTCACATGGGACAATGCACTAATAATGATAATCATCACACTTTTATTTACTTACAACTCGATACTTAGAACAAAAAATATGACAGAACGGTGGAAGTTGCATGGCAATATATCTCGGAATGGCTATGGAAATCCATAATAGGTAGGTATGGCGGCTGTTTTTAGGAAGGGTAAATGGTGGGTTTAATGCATCGGTGAAAGTTGCGCGGTACTAAAGAGGCTAGCCACAGTGGAAGGGTGAGAGTGCGTATAATCCGTGGACTCAACATTAGTCATAAAGAACTCACATACTTATTGCAAAAATTTATTAGCTATCGAAACCAAGTATTAGACGCATTGCTCCTAGGGGAGAGGTTGGTAGGAGTTAACCATCTCGCGCTCCCGACCTCCACACAAAGGATGACAATCAATAAATAAATCATGCTCCAACTTTATCACATAACGGTTCACCATACGTGCATGCTATGGGAATCACAAACTTTAACACAAGTATTTCTACCAATCCACAATTACTCACTAGCATGACTCTAATATCACCATCTTTATACCTCAAAACAATCATAAGAAATCAAACTTCTCATATTATTCAACGCTCTTTATATGAAATTTTTATTATATCCCTATTGGATGCCCATCATATTAGGACTAAATTCATAACCTAAGAAAATTACCATGCTGTTTAGAGACTCTCAAAATAATATAAGTGAACCATGAGATTTCAACAATTTCTATAAAATAAAACCACCGTCGTGCTCTAAAAAGATATAAGTGAAGCACTAGAGTAAATTGCCTAGCTCAAAAGATATAAGTGAAGCACACAGAGTATTCTAATAAATTCACGATTCATGCATGTCCCTCTCAAAAGGTGTGTACAACAAGGATGATTGTGGCAAACTAAAAATCAAAGACTTATATCATACAAGATGCTCCAAGCAAAACACATATCATGTGGTGAATAAAACTATAGCCTCAAGTAAATTTACCGGTAGACGAAGACGAAAGAGGGGATGCCATCCGGGGCATCCCCAAGCTTATGCTTGGTTGTCCTTGAATATTACCTTGGGATTAGGCTCTTGCCACTCCTTATTCCATAGTCCATCAAATCTTTACCCAAAACTTGAAAACTTCACAACACAAAACTCAACAGAAAAACTTATGAGATTTGTTAGTATAAGAAAATAAATCACCACTTTTTGGTACTGTTATGAACTCATTCTTTATTTATATTGGTTCAATATCTATTGTATTCCAACTTCTCCATGGTTCATACCCCCCGATACTACTCATAGATTCATCAAAATAAGCAAACGACACATAGAAAACAGAATCTGTCAAAAACAGAATAGTCTGTAACAATCTGGAAACTTTGAATACTTTTGTAACTCCACAAATTCTGAAAACTTAGGACAACCTGGGAAATTTGTATATCAATCTTGTGTAAAACATTCAGAAATTTATCACGCTCTGGTGATTTTTAGGATTTTCTGCACTGGGTGCAAAAGTTTCTGTTTTTCAGCAAAATCAAATCAACAATGTTCCAAACTATCACAAAGGTATTACTTGGCACAAACACTAAATTAAAACATGAAAACACATCTAACCATAGGCTATATGATATATTTATTCAAGAACAGAAATAAAAAGTTTAAAACAAAAATAAAATTGGGTTGCCTCCCAACAAGCGTTATTGTTTAACGCCCTAGGTAGGCAAAAAGCAACGATCTAGGTATTGTCATCTTTGGTATGCATTCCATAAGTAGCTCTCATAATAGATTCATATGGCAACTTAATTTTCTTTCTTGGAAAGTGTTCCATGCCCTTCCTTAATGGAAATTTAAATCTAATGTTTCCTTCTTTCATATCAATAATTTCACCAATCATTCTAAGGAAAGGTCTGCCAAGAATAATAGGACATGTAGGATTGCAATCTATATCAAGCACAATAAAATATACGGGCACATAATTCATATTTGCAACAATAAGAACATCAATAATCATTCCCATAGGTTTTTTAATAGTGGAATCCCCAAGATGCAAGTTTAAAGAACAAGCATCAAATTCACGGAAACCTAGCATATCACATAAAGTTTTAGGAATCGTGGAAACGCTAGCACCCAAATCACACATAGCATGGCACTCATAATCCTTCATTTTAATCTTAATTGTAGGTTTCCACTCATCATAAAGTTTCCTAGGGATAGAAACTTCCAACTCAAGTTTTTCTTCAAAAGATTTCATCATTGCATCAATGATATGTTTAGTAAAAGCTTTATTTTGATTATAAGCATGAGGAGAATTCAACATGGATTGCAACAAGGAAATACAATCTATCAAAGAACAATTATCATGATTAAAATCCTTGAAATCCAGAAGAGTGGTTTCATTGCTACTTAAATTTTTGACCTCTTCAATCCCACTTTTAGCAATTTTTGCATCAAGATCTATAAACTCCGAATCATTGGGACACCTTTTAACTAAAGTTGACTCATCTCCAGTTCCATATTTATCAAGATTTATATTATAAAACAAAGATTCAATACGAGTAACATCAATCAATTTAACATCTTGATCATTATTTTCACAAGACTCTGGTTTAGCGCCCATTCTATTCACCAAAGTAGTTTTTTGTCAGAAATTTGGCCTACTAGATTTTCAAGATGAGCAAATTGAGATTTAAGACCATAAAATTCCTTAGAAACATCATCGAGCTCTTTATTAATATATTCCATCATTGTTTCTTGCTCCTTAAGTTCGTTTCTAAAGAAACTATTATGCTCAAATTGTAAGGACATGAAACTTTTAGCATTATTTCCAATCTCTTCCAACTTCCTAAAGTAAGGATCAAAGCTCTTGGGTTGAGCCATACGGGAAATCAAGCGGACAAGAATGGACGAACAGAAGAAGGGCGAATAAAAAAAGGCAAATCTTTTTGTATTTTTTTGAAAACGTTTTAGAAGTGGGGGAGAGGAAAACGAGAGGCAAAAGGCAAATAATGTAATGCAAGAGATGAGAGTTTATGATGGGTACTTGGTAGGCTTGATATAGATCTCCCGAGCAATGGTGCCAGAAATTCTTCCTGCTACTTCTTGAGCTTGCGTTGGTTTTTCCCTTGAAGAGGAAAGGGTGATGCAGCAAAGTAGAGATAAGTATTTCCCTCAGTTAAGAACCAAGGTATCAATCCAGTAGGAGATACAAGCAAGTCCCCATCTATGCACCCGCACAAACAATCAAACACTTGCACCCAATGCGATAAAGGGGTTGTCAATCCCTTCAGAGTCACTTGCAAAGGTGAGATCTGTAGAGATAGATATAAAAGATTACTAAAATGTAAAAAAATAAAAGTAAATAAATTGCAGCAAGATATTTTTGGGTTTTTGGTTTATAAATCTGAAAATGTATGCTGGAAAATAGATGCGGGGGCCATAGGTTTCACTAAAGGCTTCTCTCTTGAAAGAAAATAATACGGTGGGTCAACAAATTACTGTCGAGCAATTGATAGAAAAGCGCAAAGTTATGACGATATCCAAGGCAATGATTATGAATATAGGCATCACATCCATGACAAGTAAACTAAAATGATTCTGCATCTACTAATATTACTCCACACATCGACCGCTATTTGACATGCATCTAGAGTATTAAGTTCATAAGAACGGAGTAACGCCTTAAGCAAGATGACATGATGTAGAGGGATAAACTCAAGCAATATGATATAAACCCTTCTTTTTACCCTTGACGGCAACAATACAATATGCGCCTCGCTATCCCTACTGTCACTGGGTGAGGACACCGCAAGATTGAACCCAAAACTAAGCACCTCTCCCATTGCAACAACTACCAATCTTGTTGGCCAAACCAAACCAATAATTTGAAGAGAAATACAAAGATAGAAAATCATGCATATAAGAATTCAGTGAAGACTAAAATAATATTCATAGATAATCTGATCATAATCCACAATTCATTGGATCTCGACAAACACACCGCAAAAGAAGATTACATCGGATAGATGTCCAAGAACATCAAGGAGAACATTGTATTGAAGATCAAAGGGAGAGAAGAAGCCATCTAGCTACTATCTAGGGACCCGTAGGTCTGTGGTAAACTACTCATGCATCACCGGAAGGGTAGTAGAGTTGATGTAGAAGCCCTCCGTGATCGAATCCCCCTCCGACAGAGTACCAAAAAAGGCCTCCAGATGGGATCTCGCGAGGTCAGAGACCTGTGGCGGTGGAAAAGTATTTTTTTACGCTTCTCGTCATTTGGGAATATTTCTGAATTTATAGGCCAAAGATTAGGGTTGGAGGAGTCTCGTGGGGCCCACAGCCAGGCCAGCCCCTAGTGCGCGCCCTGAGGGCTTGTGGAGCCCTCATGACTCTTTTGATTTCGTTTCCAAGCCCTACGTGTGTCTTCTGGTCCAAGAAAAATCATTGTAAAGTTTTATTCTGTTTGGACTCCATTTGATATTCCTTTTCTGTGAAACTCAAAAACAAGGAAAAAAAATTGGCACTAGGCTCTGGGTTAATAAGTTAGTCCCAAAAATAATATAAAATAGCATATTAATGAATATAAAACATCCAAAACAGATAATATAATAGCATGGGACAATCAAAAATTATAAATACGTTGGAGACGTATCAGGGACCGTGGTGGTCAATGGCCTCGGGCAGCTCTCCTCTTCGTGCCTTGTCGCCATGGTGCTCGACTGTGGCAGAGCTTGCAACCCAAAGGTGGGCGGGCCAAATAAAAAAAGTAACCCATGGGCTGTTGTTTTAAGGTCCAAAAGTAGATATATAGTGTATAAAATTCCATAGCTGGGTGGGCCAGGGCCCATTTAGCCTTGCTAAAGCTTCGCTAGTGGTGCTCTCTATGGCGCAGTGGCTCGTGCTTCGTCTGGTGGTCCTGCTTCGATGGTTCTATTAACCTACGTGGAAGGAGGGCCACCGATGGCCTCCATGAGGTGCGGGTGGCTGCGTTGGTCGCGATGTGGCATGTCCACTGGTGGTGGCATGGGTGGTGTGGTGGGCCCTCGTGTCGGAGGTTGACCATCGATGGGCTCTGTGAGGTGCGGTTGGTTGCAATGGTATCAGTGCCTCTTCATTGATGGGCAACTTCGATGGTGGTGGCAGTTGGTGGGCTTGCTGATGCCGGTGAGGGATGATGTGCGATCGAGGTGGTGTGCGAGATCGGGTGAAGACCCTGTCTATGCCTTTTGCCATGACGAGAGATGGTGGAGGATGTGGCTATTGTTGACCTCGTTGGGAGCATCGTTGATTTGTTGCCGCACCCCTCTTGCAGAGATCTGGCCATCACAACCTCTCCAAGGGAAACCATTGATCTTGTGATCGGACAATAGCGGCTCTTTGGTATGTCATTTTTCCTCTTGGGGACCTCGTCTCGGATCTCGGCATTGGCAAGCGGGACCGGTGGTTTGCAGAGGTTATTGCGTCCAGGCTTCTATGGCAACGATGATGGTGGGAGCAATATCAGCAATGCGACAATGGTTGCGGTAATCGGTTCTTCTCCAGCGTGCCCGCAATATTGCCTCGGTTTATTTGTTTTTGTGGAGTTGAAGCTGTGGCGATGGGGCCCTGTGGTGTACGATGACTGGTTGCAGGTGGCCAGTTTGGTGATCTTCCGGCGCTAGTGGTGCCTAGATTTGTCCTTCGGAGTACTCCGCCAGAATCGGAGCTGCGCTATCTGGCCGCAGGTCGCTGAGCTTTGGCGTAGATCTTAATGCAGCTTCACGCATCCGCTATGGTGTGGGTTGAGTCGAGGATCAGTGTCGAAGAAGTCTGAGTTATTTGCTCATAGTTTAGGGATGTCGAGGATGCCTCTCGGGGAGGAATGATGACGATGACGCATGCGTGTTGTCTCGACAAGGCCCTCTTTAGAGTGGTGTGCATGAGGTTTCTTATGTGTGTCGATCAACGGTTATGATGGTTTTAGCCCGTTTCTTCCTAATTAACTAGGCAATCCGGTTTTCGCTCAGTTTTTCCTAATTAACTGAGAACTCTTTTCTTCTCAATAGATGCAGGAATCCTGCCATTTAAAAACATTAAATTTAGATACAACCTCTAAAAACAATGCATTGGGCTAGTTGTCTCTTAAGTGTTTATATCTTCTAGAATAACATGTCAAGAGACGATGTATTGTGAGAGCTCTGTGTTAGTAAACTACACATGTGCTGTGACCACAGATATATGTGTTTGGATTTAGTTGATACGCCTAATGTATCTAAGGCATGTTGTTCTTTCTTGAATAAGGTATGACATTGTGCTTGAATGCAGTTGTCTTGATTTTGACAACAACCAAACCTAGTCAACAACTAGTAGTAGTTATGAGATACAATTAGTATAAGTAGTTATGAGATGAGGCAGAGCATAGTAGAGAGGGCTAGCAGTCATGTATGCAATGCATGAAAGTGGCTCCTGATTCCATTCAAGTAACAAATGGATAGTAGTTGCTACTTCTATTCATAGTGATCACAAGCACAGTTGACCTATCGTCTGTGTAGTGTGGTTGTCATAGACTCTTTTCATTTGTTTTCCCCCTTCTAAGCCATTTAGTCTATCTACCACACGTTGCTTCCTCTCCTCTTATCGTCTGTTTGATCTTCATCTAGTACATAGCATTACTAAGTGAGCTACTCAAGGTACCTACTTTTCTAGCTGCTACATATCATTTAAGAAAGGCCGTAGTTAAGCCAAAAAATGATTTAGGCATTTCCTTCAGAAAATCTGTAATGTTATTTGCACCAGTGATGATAGCAGATCTTCTGAATCACTTCCTCGGCATAACAATGTAGCCCACAAATCAGCTATTATCAACATTAGTAATGATGTCGGTAAGCACACCATGCAAATTTACTTTTAAAACCTACTACTTATACTTGCCTTTTAAGTCTCTTATAGTTTATAACTGTGTAGGCCCTTCACATCGTCGCATGAAAACCGAGAAAAACAAGCAAAAGGAGCACACGTCGCATGGTACAAAACCATCTACCGTTACCATTGTATTGTCATTATACCTAATTTGATTTGTCTGCATGTACATAGTAATCTCTCAAACTCTCTTCATGATTATCATCATACTCACGAACAATTGAATCCATAAAACAGAAGAAGGCTGAACACAAAGACCTACATAACCCTTACAGGCAAACGATGTTTTCGTTTGCTCTTCAAATACCAGTACACGCATATGCTGACACCAACCATTTTATATACCGTTGCATAGGGGCACCCGACACAACCTACTTTAGAAGTTTTGATGGTCATTGTAGATGGGGAAACAAAGTGAGGCTATACAATAAAGAACTCATAAAGGTGTCTCATTGCTACAAGGAAACCATGTATGCATCTGTTATTACATTTGCCATTCAAAGAATGTGAAGACATGTGCACAGCACCTGAAATTTTATATACAATTCTTCTTAGTGTTGTTTTGTAATACAATCCACATTACATTATTTTTCCATTTACATATTCTACTTACTCTCTACTAACATCACTTCAAACTGGCTTCTTGCGCCATCCGCACAACAGGGTAATCTAGTAGGGTAAAGCGCACTCTACTCACATGGAAGGAATTAACCGATATGGTACGGTCTGCTATTTAGTCAAACCGCAATTATTTAGCGCCTGCCCACCATGTACAAGTTAATCGTAGTATAAATTGAACCGAACCTAATCTCATTCCCATTTTCAGGGTTGGTAGTCTACGTTGGCATCTCATTTGATGACATAGTCAGCAAATGGAATGCGACCTGAATAAACCTAACAAGATCAATGCAGTTACTAACTTTCCCCGTACGGTACATCGGATAATTGCCAAACAAATATATAGTTCATAAGTGATAAACACCACCAAAATGCAAATCTCCACTCACTATAAGAAAAAGAATACCGCTATACCATGTGATATATTGCTCCGATTGATTTAGGAGCAGCAAGCCATGGGGTATAGAATAATTACCATTGGTCACATTTACAAAGCATCATGTCGCCCTAGCAGCATGCAATTCCAACTCTCCTCCACTAAGTTGCACAACAAAATCTATTAAAAACTTTGCCTATCAAGAAAATGCACAAACAATCCAACAAACATGGTCGGTGCTAAAGCTCACCCATCCTATTTGACTAGACGTGGTCAACTACGTCCTCCTAAAGTATGGTCCCCCATGGCGGAGATCGCTAAGATCTGCAAAACAATAGGCTATATGATAAAATGAAAAATGGTGTGAAAAATTGGTGTTGAGTGAATAAATGAGAAAGCGAACACGTAGAATGCATAAGTAGAGAAATAGACAGCTTACCAAATCAGGAGACAAGCCATGGACCATGGTTGCACGAACAGAGAAACCACACTATCAGTACTACGTCCTATTGATCGGAGGATACCATGAATCAAAAGAAGCTCGAAGTTGCCTATTAACAAATTGGTGCGCCAAAAGTTGCGATGCAGAAGGTTGCTCGTCTGCATCGACTCTTACACACCGGCGCATGAAATCTTGAGCTTCTATAGACAAATAGTTGGGAATGTGAGGTTGTTCTCCTTTTCCAATCATAAAGAAAGCATTTGTCTATAAGTAGCAGAGAAACATTAGTTGGGAGCCGGCAATTAACACCAACTAGGCTAAATTTTGAACGATTTACATAGAATATTATTTTGTAAGAAGATCTCCCATAGAAAAATAATCACACTTTTTTTAAGAAACGAAATCGTCACAGTAATAATGTGCTATTTTCACCATTATAACAAAGAAAATAGAAAAAAAGAAGAGAAGAACACAATTTTTTGAAAGCATAGTATATTTGTACCAAATACGAATTATAAGAGCTATATCTGATAAATTATTTTTTAAACTCATATCTGGTAAAAAAACTCAGGCTTGGAAGGGTGATTCCAGGGTTGGGGGAGGGGTGATGATTTCCCCATGTTATGCCTCAGTAAGTACATGGATAGTTCCAATATTACAATATCGATTAGTTTAAAGAAAAAGGAAAATATATGTTGGCACCTATCACATCTTTATTACAAAGTCAAATAGGCAATATCATAGACAACAAAGGTCTAATGCATAATAAATTTAACATGCAACATACTTAATTTTTTGTGTGGTAAGTCAATACCAGAGAACTAAAACATGTGAAGTTGAAAATATGACTTACACAAGGAAAATTTTGTTTTTGCCACTCTAGATTTTGCCAATGTTCCTTATGCCATTCTAGATTTTTGACATTTCACTTTTGCCACTCTTAGGTTTTGACAAGTATCACAATTGCCATTCCGTAGCAAAAGCAAAACAATTTTACTCCCTCCGTTCCTTGATATAAGGTGTATAGATTTTTGAGAAAAAGTCCAAAATATAAGGTGTATCGCATTGCACCACTCGTTTGGATAATTTTTTAAGGGATTTGATTACATTTCCTTATATTAGGTAATCTCCTCTATTTTCTCATGTCAAATAGTCAGGAGTAATATCGCCCAAAACTTGTGAAATTTTCCCTCCACTTGCGTTCTTTAATTTTCGTGCCAAAAACTATACACCCTATATTTAGGAACGGAGGGAGTATTTCATTTTTGCCACTCTTAGCTTTTGAAATGTATCACAATTGCCACTCTGAAATTTTTCCTTTTGCCACGAGAATGGAAATTGTGATAATTGTCAAAAAACTAAGAGTGGCAAAAGTTAAATGTCAAAATCTAGAGTGGCATAAGGGAAATTGGCAAAACTAGATTGGCAAAAACAAAATTCCCCCTCGACATTCGGATATGGTATTTTTTTTGTGGGCATTCAGATATGGTATTTAGCAGGTTAGCAACCCAAGCTCCACATATCAGTTGCATGCTCATATGTTTTTTCTACGATTAATAGCCTAAAAGTGGGAAGGTGCACTTAGATCTTGGGCGCCTTATTAAAACTTACCACAAAAATATTCCCGAAATATTGCCAAATAACATCAAAGACGAATAGTTTGAACCTGATTAGCATGGGCTAAACCACTAAAGTATGACTATTACCTCAGGTGACATCCAGTAAACACTTCCTTTGCATGATCTCAGCATATTAATTTTAGACGCCTGAAATTAAAAGAAAGTACCAATCTGCCATTTGAAGACATGCAAATAACCTCAAAGAAGAAACAAGGATCACCTCCTTCATAAACCCAAAATCCGCAAGTTTTGCCGATCCATTTGCATGAAGCAATATAGTGGCGCATTTGATACCTCTGAGTAGAAATAAATGTCTCAATCAAAGGCTAAGGATAATTTTTTTCCCACCTAAACCCTCTCATGAATAAATTCTTCATAGATTGGTTCAACCAAGAGGGGGGGCAATGGTCCTCTCAGCTAAATAGCCCAGCCCTCGCACTAATTATTGGCTCATAAGCACTGATTATTTTCAAGATAAATCATAAGAGAAAAAATTATACCCATGGATCACATTCCTCTCATGGAGATAAACCAATCCATTGATAATTTGCCTTGTGTACGCACAGACTTGTGAGTCTTGCAGTTTATACTTTTGAAAGAGGGATGAAAGAGAACCCTGTGTAACAAGCTCAATAAAAATGTAGAGTTTAGAATCTCCGCGCATTTAAGTTTTAAACATCATTATACATAAATAAATCAATTTTTGTAGTGACATAAGGATTTCTTAAACAAAACAAAAAAATCTAGAATCGCAATGCATAACCTAGGAACATCAAAAGGAGTGTGGAATATTGTTTCAATAAAAAGGAGTGTGGAATACCTTGCCAGTTCCATAATACTGTACTATATTTTGATGTTCAAACTGACTAAGGAGAGGAATTTCCTAAGAAACAAAAGAACATAAAACCAGGCAATGAAAATTGAAGAATATAGCTTCAGAAGATGTTAGAGCATGTGAAATGTGCATAGACAATAGTTGATATCCCAAAAGTAATCAAGAGCAAAAGTTAACATGTTCAAGTGGAATAATAGATTGATGTGAATTGCATCCTTAGTCAAGCGAAGTTACTTCCTTACCAGCAAAGAACACATCTTCACTACAGAAATATTAAATAACTACTGGATAATATGGACTCACTAGCATGTAGCATTGGATGCTAGCCGGATAAAATGGACTCCGAAAGATTTGGTCAAATCTAACATAATCGGATCCAAGTCCAGATAAGGTCTGAGTTGGACATACCCGACTATGAGATACAACAATAAGTCATCTGTGAGTCTCTAGTACAATATAAGTTCTATGTCCTAAGACCTGAGCTGGCGCATGTACTCTGGATGGTGACATACCTGCTTTGGGCTGACCAAACTCTACTCTATAAATGGGTAGTTATAAAGGTAGGTTTTCGACTTGTCCAGACCCATGTTGCGAGACATGGTCGAGCAAGATGGGATTTGCCCCTCTGATCAGGAGAGATATACTCTCGGGCCCTCGTGTGATTCGACCAAGATAAGCATGTCCATGTGACAAGGATTATGAGATAATACGGTTTGTGGTTGGCATCACTAGAACCAGAAAGATGTTGGGCTAGCACAAGGATGGCAGACTCGCCTTGAGCCTGAAGTGTGATATGTTGTACAGATTCACCAACCAGCTTCATTGTCTACTTGGTGGTCGGCACACCTTGCTATAGGCCCCTACCAACCAAGCAGGCCGGATGTGATCTAACCTATGACCAAGCCGACTTGAACCTAAGGGGTCACGTGCTTAAGGGAAGGAACCTGTGAGGCCGGATTTCATGCCACGAGTCACATGATCCTACTCGGACTCGGATCCATGCCGAATAGACTTTGGGCTTTAGGATCGATGCGAGGCCCAAGTGTTGAGCCTGTGGCGGATGCCTATATATGGTGGAGGTGCGGCATACGGTTTCAGCTGATCACTTTGGCGCTGTCATTAGGGCTTTGCATCTGTTGCAACTAGCCACCTCCACTCACCGCCGGTTGTGTGATCGGACCTAGCAGTCTGCCGCACGACGTTCCTCATGCACGTGTGAATACCTTTAGAGGCGATGCATTTGTGCTGCTCCGGCAAACTTGTTCTTGGGATCCGATATGCTATGAGGGGGATCGAAGAGGGGGGGATGATTCCGGAGACGTGTTGCCTCAACTCTACTTCTGCTGCACGGCACTACGCATCTAGTGGTGACGATCCGTGATCCATCTCACATAGCATGTTCCTGGTTGATATGCGCGTAGGGAAAATTTTATATTGCAGCCAATGCACCTAGCATAGCCGAACAAATGGTTGGCAAGGGAGCTCGGGCACGAGAAGCCCAAAACAATGGCAGGCCTCACCCAGCTCATGACTCGATTCTGCATCGAGGAAGATAACTAGTTAGCTCGGAAGAGCAACCTTAGTCGCAATCCCGGGCACTTCTGAGGTGCAGGATGCAAATGTATAACCTTGGCATAACAGAACCCGCAAGCGTTGTAACAAAGGTGGCAGCGAAGCTAAGGATGGCGAGGTCAACGCCGGTTTTGGCAACCAATGCGGCGGTAATAAAAAGAAGCCCTTCCATGGACCATGTACTTGCCCACACCCCTATTTCTCAAACTTTTCCCATTTTCGAAAGAATGTACTCGATTTTCAGCCAATTAGTTGATGGGGCTATGGATTAGACTTCAAGATGTTAAATTCTTGGAGCAACAAAACCCAAGGAAATGGGTAGAAAGCAATAGTTATTCATCACCATACATTTGTTAGCTTACTATATAATTTGCATGTGTGTTGCAACAATATATAAATATTCTAATATGTTAACCTTGATTTGACTACCCGTGTTAATGTGTTTGTGTAAATGAATGTTTATAAAATTATGCCCATGATTTACCTACCTAAATAAAAATGACTTATTTGGTAAGAACTTTTTGCCTTACAAAAACAAACGGATATGGTATTTGGCGGGTTAGCATTTCCAACATGGTACAACCCAAGCTCCACATATCAGCTGCATGCTCATATGTTTTTCTACGATTAACAGACTGAAAGTGGGAAGGTGCACTTAGATCTTGGGCGCCTTATTAAAAGTTACCACAAAATTATTCCTGAAATATTGCCAAATAACATCAAAGACAAATAGTTTGAACCTGATTAGCATGGGCTAAACCACTAAAGTATGACTATTACCTCAGGTGCCATCCAGTAAACACTTCCTTTGCATGATCTCGGCATATTAATTTTAGACACCTGAAATTAAAATAAAGTACCACTCTTCCATTTGAAGATGTGCAAATAACCTCAAAGAAGAAACAAGGATCACCTCCTGCATAAACCCAAAGTCCGCAAGTTTTACCGATCCATTTGCATGAAGCAATATAGTGGCGCATTTGATACCTCTGAGTAGAAAGAAATGTCTCAATCAAAGGCTAAGGCTAATTTTTCCCCACCTAAACCCTCTCATGAATAAATTCTTCATAGATTGGTTCAAATAGAGGGGGGCAATGGTCCTCTCAGCTAAATAGCCTAGCCTCCGCATTGATTATTGGCTCATAAGCACCGATCATTTCCTAGATGAATCATAAGAGAAACAAATTATACCCATGGACCACATTCCTCTCATGGAGATAAACCAATCCATTGATAATCTGCCTTGTGTACGCACAGACTTGTGAGTCTTCCAGTTTATACTTTTGAAAGAGGGATGAAAGAGAACCCTGTGTAACAAGCTCAATAAAAATGTAGAGTTTAGAATCACCCCGCATTTAACTTTTGAACATCATTATACATAAATAAATCAATTTTTGTAGTGACATAAGGATTTCTTAAACAAAACAAAAAAATCTAGAATCGCAATGCATAACCTAGGAACATCAAAATTTTCAGCCAATTAGTTCGTGGGGCTATGGATTGGACTTCAAGATGTTAAATTCTTGGAGCAACAAAACCCAAGGAAATGGATAGAAAGCAATAGTTATTCATCACCATATATTTATTGGCTTACTATATAGTTTGCTTGTGCGTTGCAGATATATATAAATATTCTAATACGTTAACCTTGATTTGACTGCCCGTGTTAATGTGTTTGTGTAAATGAATGTTTAGAAAATTATGCCCGTGATTTACCTCCCTAAATAAAAATCACTTATTTGGTAAGAAACTTTTTGGTTTACAAAAACAAACGGATATGGTATTTGGCGGGTTAGCATTTCCAACATGGTACAACCCAAGCTCCACATATCAGCTGCATGTTCATATATTTTTCTACATTTAACAACCTGAAAGTGGGAAGGTGCACTTAGATCTTGGGCGCCTTATTAAAAGTTACCACAAAATTATTCCTGAAATATTGCCAAATAACATCAAAGACAAATAGTTTGAACCTGATTAGCATGGGCTAAACCACTAAAGTATGACTATTACCTTAGGTGCCATCCAGTAAACACTTCCTTTGCATGATCTCAGCATATTAATTTTAGACACCTGAAATTAAAAGAAAGTACCAATCTTCCATTTGAAGATGTGCAAATAACCTCAAAGAAGAAACAAGGATCACCTCCTTGATAAACCCAAAGTCCGCAAGTCTTACCGATCCATTTGCATGAAGCAATATAGTGGCGCATTTGATACCTCTGAGTAGAAAGAAATGTCTCAATCAAAGGCTAAGGCTCATTTTTTTCCCACCTAAATCCTCTCATGAATAAATTCTTCATAGATTGGTTCAAAGAAGAGGGGGGAAATGGTCCTCTCAGCTAAAGAGCCTAGCCTCCGCACTGATTATTGGCTCATAAGCACTGATTATTTCCAAGACAAATCATAAGAGAAACAAATTATACCCGTGGGCCACATTCCTCTCATGGAGATAAACCAATCCATTGATAATCTGCCTTGTGTACGCACAGAATTGTGAGTCTTGCAGTTTATACTTTTGAAAGAGGGATGAAAGTGAACCCCGTGTAACAAGCTCAATAAAAAATGTAGAGTTTAGAATCTCCCCGCATTTAAGTTTTAAACATCATTATACATAAATAAATCAATTTTTCTAGTGACATAAGGATTTCTTAAACAAAACAAAAAATCTAGAATCTCAATGCATAACCTAGGAACATCAAAATTTTCAGCCAATTAGTTCGTGGGGCTATGGATTAGACTTCAAGATGTTAAATTCTTGGAGCAACAAAACCCAAGGAAATGGGTATAAAGCAATAGTTATTCATCACCGTACATTTGTTAGCTTACTATATAATTTGCATGTGTGTTGCAACAATATATAAATATTCTAATACGTTAACCTTGATTTGACTACCCGTGTTAATGTGTTTGTGTAAATGAATGTTTATAAAATTATGCCCGTGATTTACCTACCTAAATAAAAATGAATTATTTGGTAAGAACTTTTTGGCTTACAAAAACAAATGGATATGGTATTTGGCGGGTTAGCATTTCCAACATGGTACAACCCAAGCTCCACATATCAGCTGCATGCTCATATGTTTTTCTACGATTAACAGCCTGAAAGTGGGAAGGTGCACTTAGATCTTGGGCGCCTTATTAAAAGTTACCACAAAATTATTCCTAAAATATTGCCAAATAACATCAAAGACAAATAGTTTGAACCTGATTAGCATGGGCTAAACCACTAAAGTATGACTATTACCTCAGGTGCCATCCAGTAAACACTTCCTTTGCATGACCTCGGCATATTAATTTTAGACACCTGAAATTAAAAGAAAGTACCAATCTTCCATTTGAAGATGTGCAAATAACCTCAAAGAAGAAACAAGGATCACCTCCTTCATAAACCCAAAGTCCGCAAGTCTTACTGATCCATTTGCATGAAGCAATATAGTGGCGCATTTGATACCTCTGAGTAGAAAGAAATGTCTCAATCAAAGGCTAAGGCTCATTTTTTCCCACCTAAATCCTCTCATGAATAAATTCTTCATAGATTGGTTCAAAGAAGAGGGGGGGAAATGGTCCTCTCAGCTAAAGAGCCTAGCCTCCGCACTGATTATTGGCTCATAAGCACTGATTATTTCCAAGACAAATCATAAGAGAAACAAATTATACCCGTGGGCCACATTCCTCTCATGGAGATAAACCAATCCATTGATAATCTGCCTTGTGTACGCACAGAATTGTGAGTCTTGCAACTTATACTTTTGAAGGAGGGATGAAAGAGAACCCCGTGTAACAAGCTCAATAAAAAATGTAGAGTTTAGAATCTCCCCGCATTTAAGTTTTAAACATCATTATACATAAATCAATCAATTTTTCTAGTGACATAAGGATTTCTTAAACAAAACAAAAAAAATCTAGAATCTCAATGCATAACCTAGGAACATCAAAATTTTCAGCCAATTAGTTCGTGGGGCTATGGATTAGACTTCAAGATGTTAAATTCTTGGAGCAACAAAACCCAAGGAAATGGGTAGAAAGCAATAGTTATTCATCACCGTACATTTGTTAGCTTACTATATAATTTGCATGTGTGTTGCAACAATATATAAATATTCTAATACGTTAACCTTGATTTGACTACCCGTGTTAATGTGTTTGTGTAAATGAATGTTTATAAAATTATGCCCGTGATTTACCTACCTAAATAAAAATGACTTATTTGGTAAGAACTTTTTGGCTTACAAAAACAAACGGATATGGTATTTGGCGGGTTAGCATTTCCAACATGGTACAACCCAAGCTCCACATATCAGCTGCATGCTCATATGTTTTTCTACGATTAATAGCCTGAAAGTGGGAAGGTGCACTTAGATCTTGGGCGCCTTATTAAAACTTACCACAAAATTATTCCTAAAATATTGCCAAATAACATCAAAGACAAATAGTTTGAACCTGATTAGCATGGGCTAAACCACTAAAGTATGACTATTACCTCAGGTGCCATCCAGTAAACACTTCCTTTGCATGAGCTCGGCATATTAATTTTAGACACCTGAAATTAAAAGAAAGTACCAATCTTCCATTTGAAGATGTGCAAATAACCTCAAATAAGAAACAAGGATCACCTCCTTCATAAACCCAAAGTCCGCAAGTCTTACCGATCCATTTGCATGAAGCAATATGGTGGCGCATTTGAAACCTCTGAGTAGAAAGAAATGTCTCAATCAAAGGCTAAGGCTAATTTTTTTCCCACCTAAATCCTCTCATGTATAAATTCTTCATAGATTGGTTCAAAGAAGAGGGGGGAAATGGTCCTCTCAGCTAAAGAGCCTAGCCTCCGCACTGATTACTGGCTCATAAGCACTGATTATTTCCAAGACAAATCATAAGAGAAACAAATTATATCCGTGGACCACATTCCTCTCATGGAGATAAACCAATCCATTGATAATCTGCCTTGTGTACGCACAGAATTGTGAGTCTTGTAGTTTATACTTTTGAAAGAGGGATGAAAGAGAACCCCGTGTGATAAGCTCAATAAAAAATGTAGAGTTTAGAATCTCCCCGCCTTTAAGTTTTAAACATAATTATACATAAATAAATCAATTTTTCTAGTGACATAAGGATTTCTTAAACAAAACAAAAAAATCTAGAATCGCGATGCATAACCTAGGAACATCAAAATTTTCAGCCAATTAGTTCGTGGGGCTATGGATTAGACTTCAAGATGTTAAATTCTTGGAGCAACAAAACCCAAGGAAATGGGTAGAAAGCAATAGTTATTCACCACCGTACATTTGTTAGCTTACTATATAATTTGCTTGTGTGTTGCAACAATATATAAATATTCTAATACGTTAACCTTGATTTGACTACCCGTGTTAATGTGTTTGTGTAAATGAATGTTTATAAAATTATGCACGTGATTTACCTACCTAAATAAAAATGACTTATTTGGTAAGAACTTTTTGGCTTACAAAAACAAACGGATATGGTATTTGGCGGGTTAGCATTTCCAACATGGTACAACCCCAGCTCCACATATCAGCTGCATGCTCATATGTTTTTCTACGATTAACAGCCTGAAAGTGGGAAGGTGCACTTAGATCTTGGGCGCCTTATTAAAAGTTACCACAAAATTATTCCTAAAATATTGCCAAATAACATCAAAGACAAATAGTTTGAACTGATTAGCATGGGCTAAACCACTAAAGTATGACTATTACCTCAGGTGCCATCCAGTAAACACTTCCTTTGCATGACCTCGGCATATTAATTTTAGACACCTGAAATTAAAAGAAAGTACCAATCTTCCATTTGAAGATGTGCAAATAACCTCAAATAAGAAACAAGGATCACCTCCTTCATAAACCCAAAGTCCGCAAGTTTTACCGATCCATTTGCATGAAGCAATATGGTGGCGCATTTGATACCTCTGAGTAGAAAGAAATGTCTCAATCAAAGGCTAAGGCTAATTTTTTTCCCACCTAAATCCTCTCATGTATAAATTCTTCATAGATTGGTTCAAAGAAGAGGGGGGAAATGGTCCTCTCAGCTAAAGAGCCTAGCCTCCGCACTGATTACTGGCTCATAAGCACTGATTATTTCCAAGACAAATCATAAGAGAAACAAATTATATCCGTGGACCACATTCCTCTCATGGAGATAAACCAATCCACTGATAATCTGCCTTGTGTACGCACAGAATTGTGAGTCTTGTATTTTATACTTTTGAAAGAGGGATGAAAGAGAACCCCGTGTGATAAGCTCAATAAAAAATGTAGAGTTTAGAATCTTCCCGCATTTAAGTTTTAAACATAATTATACATAAATAAATCAATTTTTCTAGTGACATAAGGATTTCTTAAACAAAACAAAAAAATCTAGAATCGCGATGCATAACCTAGGAACATCAAAATTTTCAGCCAATTAGTTCGTGGGGCTATGGATTAGACTTCAAGATGTTAAATTCTTGGAGCAACAAAACCCAAGGAAATGGGTAGATAGCAATAGTTATTCACCACCGTACATTTGTTAGCTTACTATATAATTTGCTTGTGTGTTGCAACAATATATAAATATTCTAATACGTTAACCTTGATTTGACTACCCGTGTTAATGTGTTTGTGTAAATGAATGTTTATAAAATTATGCACGTGATTTACCTACCTAAATAAAAATGACTTATTTGGTAAGAACTTTTTGGCTTACAAAAACAAACGGATATGGTATTTGGCGGGTTAGCATTTCCAACATGGTACAACCCCAGCTCCACATATCAGCTGCATGCTCATATGTTTTTCTATGATTAACAGCCTGAAAGTGGGAAGGTGCACTTAGATCTTGGGCGCCTTATTAAAAGTTACCACAAAATTATTCCTGAAATATTGCCAAATAACATCAAAGGCAAATAGTTTGAACCTGATTTGCATGGGCTAAACCACTAAAGTATGACTATTACCTCAGGCGCCATCGAGTAAACACTTCCTTTGCATGTGTTGGGGAACGTTGCAGAAAACAAAAATTTTCCTATAGTTTCACCAAGATCTATCTATGAGTTCATCTAGCAACGAGTCATCGGATGCATCTACATACCTTTGTAGATTGCGAGCGCAAGCGTTCAAAGAACGTGGATGAAGTAGTCGTAGACGACGTGATCCAAATCACCGGAGATCCTAGCGCCGAACGGACGGCACCTCCACGTTCGACACACGTACGGTTAGCGTAACGTCTCCTTCTTCTTGATCCAGCAAGAGGACAGAAGAGGTTGAGGAAGATGGCTCCAGCAGCAGCACGACGGCGTGGTGATGGTGGAGCTGCAGAACTCCGTCAGGGCTTCGCCAAGCACTATGGAGGAGGAGGAGGTGTTGGAGAGGGAGAGGGAGGTAACCAAAGGCGTGAGAGAATAGCCCTCCCTCCCCCACTATATATAGGAGGGCCAAGGGGGGCGCCGGCCCTAGGAGATCTATTCTCCTAGGGGGGCGGCGGCCAAGGGGTGGGGGGCTTGCCCCCCAAGCAAGGGGGCGCCCCCCTTTAGGGTTTCCCCCAAACCCTAGCCGCATGGGCCCTAGGGGAGAGGCGCCCCAGCCCACTTTGGGCTGGGTCCCTTTCCACTTCAGCCCATGGGGCCCTCCGGGATAGGTGGCCCTACCCGGTGGACCCCCGGGACCCTTCCGGTGGTCCCGGTACAATACCGGTGACCCCGAAACTTGTCCCGATGGCCGAAATAGCACTTCCCATATATAATTCTTTACCTCCGGATCATTCGGGAACTCCTCGTGACGTCTGGGATCTCATCCGGGACTCCGAACAACATTCAGGTTACTGCATATACATATTCCTACAACCCTAGCGTCACCGAACCTTAAGTGTGTAGACCCTACGGGTTCGGGAGACGGGCAGACATGACCGAGACGACTCTCCGGTCAATAACCAACAGCGGGACCTGGATACCCATGTTGGCTCCCACATGCTCCACGATGATCTCATTGGATGAACCACGATGTCGAGGATTCAAGTAACCCCGTATACAATTCCCTTTGCCAATCGGTATGTTACTTGCCCGAGATTCGATCCTCGGTATCCCAATACCTCGTTCAATCTCGTTACCGGCAAGTCACTTTACTCGTACCGTAATGCATGATCCCGTGACCAGACACTTGGTCACTTTGAGCTCATTATGATGATGCATTACCGAGTGGGCCCAGTGATACCTCTCCGTCATACGGAGTGACAAATCCCAGTCTTGATCCGTGTCAACCCAACAGACACTTTCGGAGATACCCGTAGTATACCTTTATAGTCACCTAGTTATGTTGTGACGTTTGGTACACCCAAATCACTCTTACGGTATCCGGGAGTTACACGATCTCATGGTCTAAGGAAAAGATACTTGACATTGGAAAAACTCTAGCAAACGAACTACACGATCTTTATGCTATGTTTAGGATTGGGTCTTGTCCATCACATCATTCTCCTAATGATGTGATCTCGTTATCAATGACATCCAATGTCCATAGTCAGGAAACCATGACTATCTGTTGATCAACGAGCTAGTCAACTAGAGGCTTACTAGGGACATGTTGGTGTCTGTTATTCACACATGTATTACGATTTCCGGATAACACAATTATAGCATGAATAAAGACAATTATCATGAACAAGGAAATATAATAATAATGCTTTTATTATTGCATCTAGGGCATACTTCCAACAGTCTCCCACTTGCACTAGAGTCAATAATCTAGTTACATTGTGATGAATCGAACACCCATGGAATTCTGGTGTTGATCATGTTTTGCTCTAGGGAGAGGTTTAGTCGACGGATCTGCTACATTCAGGTCCGTATGTACTTTACAAATATCTATGTCTCCATCTTGAACATTTTCACGAATGGAGTTGAAGCGACGCTTGATGTGCCTTGTCTTCTTGTGAAACCTGGGCTCCTTGGCAAGTGCAATAGCTCCAGTGTTGTCACAAAAGAGTTTGATTGGCCCCGACGCATTGGGTATGACTCCTAGGTCGGTGATGAACTCCTTCACCCAAATTGCTTCATGTGCTGCCTCCGAGGCTCCCATGTACTCCGCTTCACATGTAGATCCCGCCACGATGCTCTGCTTGCAACTACACCAGCTTACTGCCCCACCGTTCAAAATATACACGTATCCGGTTTGTGACTTAGAGTCATCCAGATCTGTGTCGAAGCTAGCGTCGACGTAACCCTTTACGACGAGCTCTTTGTCACCTCCATAAACAAGAAACATTTCCTTAGTCCTTTTCAGGTACTTCAGGATATTCTTGACCGCTGTCCAGTGCTCCTTGCCGGGATTACTTTGGTACCTTCCTACCAAACTTACGGCAAGGTTTACATCAGGTCTGGTACACAGCATGGCATACATAATAGAACCTATGGCTGAGGCATAGGGGATGACACTCATCTCTTCTATATCTTCTGTCGTGGTCGGACATTGAGCTGAGCTCAATTTCATACCTTGTAACACAGGCAAGAACCCCTTCTTAGATTGATCCATATTGAACTTCTTCAATATCTTATCAAGGTATGTGCTTTGTGAAAGACCTATGAGGCGTCTTGATCTATCTCTACAGATCTTGATGCCTAATATATAAGCAGCTTCTCCAAGGTCCTTCATTGAAAAACTCTTATTCAAGTAGGCCTTGATGCTGTCCAAGAGTTCTATATCATTTCCCATCAAAAGTATGTCATCTACATATAATATGAGAAATGCTACAGAGCTCCCACTCACTTTCTTGTAAACGCAGGCTTCTCCATAAGTCTGCGTAAACCCAAACGCTTTGATCATCTCATCAAAGCGAATGTTCCAACTCCGAGATGCTTGCACCAGCCCATAAATCGAGCGTTGGAGCTTGCACACCTTGTCAGCATTCTTAGGATCGACAAAACCTTCCGGCTGCATCATATACAATTCTTCCTTATGGAAACCATTAAGGAATGCCGTTTTGACGTCCATTTGCCATATCTCATAATTGTAGAATGCGGCAATTGCTAACATGATTCGGACGGACTTCAGCTTCGCTACCGGTGAGAAAGTCTCATCGTAGTCAACCCCTTGAACTTGTCGATAACCCTTAGCGACAAGCCGAGCTTTATAGATGGTCACATTACCATCCGCGTCTGTCTTCTTCTTAAAGATCCATTTATTTTCTATGGCTCGCCATTCAACGGGCAAGTCAGTTAAAGTCCATACTTCGTTTTCGTACATGGATCCTATCTCGGATTTCATGGCTTCTAGCCATTTGTCGGAATCCGGGCCCGCCATCGCTTCTTCATAGTTCGAAGGTTCACCGTTGTCTAACAACATGATTTCCAAGACAGGGTTGCCGTACCACTCTGGTGCGGAACGTGTCCTTGTGGACCTTCGAAGTTCAGTAGCAACTTGATCAGAAGTTTCATGATCATCATCATTAACCTCCTCTCTAGTCGGTGCAGGCACCTCAGGAACATTTTCTTGAGTTGCGCCATTTTCCGGTTCAAGGGGTAACACTTCATCAAGTTCCACTTTCCTCCCACTTACTTCTTTCGAGAGAAACTCCTTCTCTAGAAAGCATCCATTCCTGGCAACAAAGACCTTGCCTTCAGATCTGAGGTAGAAGGTATACCCAACAGTTTCTTTAGGGTATCCTATGAAGACGCATTTTTCCGACTTGGGTTCGAGCTTTTCAGGTTGAAGTTTCTTGACATAAGCATCGCATCCCCAAACTTTTAGAAACGACAGCTTAGGTTTCTTCCCAAACCATAATTCAAACAGTGTCGTCTCAACGGATTTCGACGGAGCCCTATTTAAAGTGAATGCAGCAGTCTCTAAAGCATAGCCCCAAAAAGATAGTGGTAAATCGGTAAGAGCCATCATAGATCGTACCATATCTAATAGAGTGCGATTACGACGTTCGGACACACCGTTACGCTGAGGTGTTCCAGGCGGCGTGAGTTGTGAAACTATTCCACATTTTCTTAAGTGTGTGCCAAATTCGTGACTCAAGTATTCTCCTCCACGATCTGATCGTAGAAACTTGATTTTCCTGTCACGTTGATTCTCAACCTCACTCTGAAATTCCTTGAACTTTTCAAAGGTTTCAGACTTGTGTTTCATTAAGTAGACATACCCATATCTACTCAAGTCATCGGTGAGGGTGAGAACATAACGATAGCCACCGCGAACCTCAACGCTCATTGGACCGCACACATCAGTATGTATGATTTCCAATAAGTTGGTTGCTCGCTCCATTGTTCCTGAGAACGGAGTCTTGGTCATTTTACCCATGAGGCATGGTTCACACGTGTCAAATGATTCATAATCAAGAGACTCTAAAAGTCCATCTGCATGGAGCTTCTTCATGCGTTTGACACCTATGTGACCAAGGCGGCAGTGCCACAAGTATGTGGGACTATCATTATCAACCTTACATCTTTTGGTACTCACACTATGAATATGTGTAGCATTACGCTCGAGATTGATTAAGAATAAACCATTCACCATAGGAGCATGACCATAAAACATATCTCTCATATAAATAGAACAACCATTATTCTTGGATTTAAATGAGTAGCCATCTCGAATTAAACGAGATCCCGATACAATGTTCATGCTCAAAGATGGTACTAAATAACAATTATTAAGGTTTAAAACTAATCCCGAAGGTAAATATAGAGGTAACGTGCCGACGGCGATCACATTGACCTTGGAACCATTCCCGACGCGCATCGTCACCTCGTCCTTCGCCAGTCTCCGCTTATTCCGCAGCCCCTGCTTTGAGTTACAAATGTGAGCAACTGCACCGGTATCAAATACCCAGGAGCTACTACGGGTACTGGTAAGGTACACATCAATTACATGTATATCACATATACCTTTTGTTTTGCCGGCCTTCTTGTCCGCTAAGTATTTGGGGCAGTTCCGCTTCCAGTGACCGCTTCCCTTGCAATAAAAACACTCAGTCTCGGGCTTGGGTCCATTCTTTGGCTTCTTCCCGGCAGCTTGTTTGCCAGGCGTGGCAACTCCCTTGCCGTCCTTCTTGAAGTTCTTTTTACACTTGCCCCTCTTGAACTTAGTGGTTTTATTGACCATCAACACTTGATGTTCCTTCTTGACTTCTACCTCTGCTGATTTCAGCATTGCAAATACCTCAGGAATGGTCTTTTCCATCCCCTGCATATTGAAGTTCATCACAAAGCTCTTGTAGCTTGGTGGAAGCGACTGGAGGATTCTGTCAATGACCGCATCATCCGAGAGATTAACTCCCAGCTGAGTCAAGCGGTTATGTAACCCAGACATAGTGAGTATGTGCTCACTGACAGAACTATTTTCCTCCATCTTACAGCTGAAGAATTTGTCGGAGACCTCATATCTCTCGACCCGGGCATGAGCTTGAAAAACCATTTTCAGCTCTTCGAACATCTCATATGCTCCATGTCTCTCAAAACGCTTTTGGAGCCCCGGCTCTAAACTGTAAAGCATGCCGCACTGAACGAGGGAGTAGTCATCAGCACGTGTCTGCCAAGCGTTCATAACATCTTGGTTCTGTGGGACGGGAGCTTCACCTAGCGGTGCTTGTAGGACATAATCTTTCTTGGCAGCTATGAGGATGATCCTCAGGTTCCGGACCCAGTCCGTATAGTTACTGCCATCATCTTTCAGCTTGGTTTTCTCTAGGAACGCGTTGAAGTTGAGGACTACGTTTGCCATTTGATCTACAAGACATATTGCAAAGATTTTAGACTAAGTTCATGATAATTAAGTTCATCTAATCAAATTATTCAATGAACTCCCACTTAGATAGACACCCCTCTTCTAGTCATCTAAGTATAACATGATCCGAGTCAACTAGGTCGTGTCCGATCATCACGTGAGATGGACTAGTCAACATCGGTGAACATGTTCATGTTGATCGTATCTTCTATACGACTCATGCTCGACCTTTCGGTCTTCTGTGTTCCGAGGCCATGTCTATACACATGCTAGGCTCGTCAAGTCAACCTAAGTGTTTGCATGTGTAAATCTGTCTTACACCCGTTGTATGTGAACGTTTGAATCAAACACCTGATCATCACGTGGTGCATTGAAGCAATGAACTGTCACAACGGTGCACAGTTAGGGGGAACACTTGCTTGAAATTATTATGAGGGATCATCTTATTCACTACCGTCGTTCTAAGTAAACAAGATGCAAAACATGATAAACATCAAATGCAATCAAATAATAATAGTGACATGATATGGCCAATATCACATAGCTCCTTTGATCTCCATCTTGGAGCTCCATGATCATCTTGTCACCGGCATGACACCATGATCTCCATCATCATGATCTCCATCATCGTGTCTCCATGAAGTTGCTCGCCAACTATTACTCCTACTACTAAGGCTATCGTGTTTAGCAATAAAGTAAAGTAATTTACATGGCGTTCCTCAATGACACGCAGGTCGTATAAAAGAATAAAGACAACTCCTATGGCTCCTACCGGTTGTCATACTCATCGACATTCAAGTCGTGATTCCTATTACAATAGCACGAACATCTCATACATCACATATGTATCATTCATCACAACTTTGGCCATATCATATCAGAAAGCACTTGCTGCAAAAACAAGTTAGACGTCCTCTAATTGTTGTTGCAAGTTTTACGTGGTTGAAGTAGGGTTCTAGCAAGAACGTTTTCTTACCTACGTGAAAGCCACAACGTGATTTGTCAACTTCTATTTACCCTTCATAAGGACCCTTTTCATCGAATCCGCTCCAACTAAAGTAGGAGAGACAGGCACCCGCTAGCCACCTTATGCAACAAGTGCATGTTTGTCGGTGGAACCGGTCTCACATAAGCATACGTGTAAGGTTGGTCCGGGCCGCTTCATCCCACAATACCATCGAAGCAAGATAAGACTAGTAGAGGCAAGAAAGTTGAAAACATCTACGCCCACAACAAATTGTGTTCTACTCGCGCAAGAAGAACTACGCATAGACCTAGATCTGATACCACTGTTGGGAAACATTGCAGAAAACAAAAAATTTCCTACGGTTTCACCAAGATCTATCTATGAGTTCATCTAGCAATGAGTCATCGGATGCGTCTACATACCTTTGTAGATCGCGAGTGGAAGCGTCCAAAGAACGTGGATGAAGTAGTCGTACACGACGTGATCCAAATCACCGGATCTCCTAGCGCCGAACAGACGGCACCTCCGCGTTCAACACACGTACGGTTAGAGTAACGTCTCCTTCTTCTTGATCCAGCAAGAGGGAAGAAGAGGTTGAGGAAGATGGCTCCAGCAGCAGCACGACGGCGTGGTGATGGTGGAGCTGCAGAACTCCGTCAGGGCTTCGCCAAGCACTATGGAGGAGGAGGAGGTGTTGGAGAGGGAGAGGGAGGCAACCAAAGGCGTGAGAGAATAGCCCTCCCTCCCCCACTATATATAGGAGGGCCAAGGGGGGGGGCGCCGGCCCTAGGAGATCTATTCTCCTAGGGGGGGCGGCGGCCAAGGGGTGGGGGGCTTGCCCCCCAAGCAAGGGGGCGCCCCCCTTTAGGGTTTCCCCCAAACCCTAGCCGCATGGGCCCTAGGGGAGAGGCGCCCCAGCCCACTTTGGGCTGGGTCCCTTCCCACTTCAGCCCATGGGGCCCTCCGGGATAGGTGGCCCTACCCGGTGGACCCCCGGGACCCTTCCGGTGGTCCCGGTACAATACCGGTGACCCCGAAACTTGTCCCGATGGCCGAAATAGCACTTCCCATATATAATTCTTTACCTCCGGATCATTCCAGAACTCCTCGTGACATCCGGGATCTCATCCGGGACTCCGAACAACATTCGGGTTACTGCATATACATATTCCTACAACCCTAGCGTCACCGAACCTTAAGTGTGTAGACCCTACGGGTTCGGGAGACAGGCAGACATGACCGAGACGACTCTCCGGTCAATAACCAACAGCGGGACCTGGATACCCATGTTGGCTCCCACATGCTCCACGATGATCTCATCGGATGAACCACGATGTCGAGGATTCAAGTAACCCCGTATACAATTCCCTTTGCCAATCGGTATGTTACTTGCCCGAGATTCGATCGTCAGTATCCCAATACCTCATTCAATCTCGTTACCGGCAAGTCACTTTACTCGTACCGTAATGCATGATCCCGTGACCAGACACTTGGTCACTTTGAGCTCATTATGATGATGCATTACCGAGTGGGCCCAGTGATACCTCTCCGTCACACGGAGTGACAAATCCCAGTCTTGATCCGTGTCAACCCAACAGACACTTTCGGAGATACCCGTAGTATACCTTTATAGTCACCCAGTTACGTTGTGACGTTTGGTGCACCCAAAGCACTCTTACGGTATCCGGGAGTTACACGATCTCATGGTCTAAGGAAAAGATACTTGACATTGGAAAAACTCTAGCAAAGGAACTACACGATCTTTCTGCTATGTTTAGGATTGGGTCTTGTCCATCACATCATTCTCCTAATGATGTGATCTTGTTATCAATGACATCCAATGTCCATAGTTAGGAAACCATGACTATCTGTTGATCAACGAGCTAGTCAACTAGAGGCTTACTAGGGACATGTTGGTGTCTGTTATTCACACATGTATTACGATTTTCGGATAACACAATTATAGCATGAATAAAGACAATTATCATGAACAAGGAAATATAATAATAATGCTTTTATTATTGCCTCTAGGGCATACTTCCAACAGCATGATCTCAGGATATTAATTTTAGACACCTGAAATTAGAAGAAAGTACCAATCTTCCATTTGAAGACATGCAGATAATCTCAAAGAAGAAACAAGGATCACCTCCTTCATAAACCCAAAATCCGCAAGTTTTACCGATCCATTTGCATGAAGCAATATAGTGGCGCATTTGATACCTCTGAGTAGAAAGAAATGTCTCGGTCAAAGGCTAAGGCTAATTTTTTTTACCACCTAAACCCTCTCATGAATAAGTTCTTCATAGATTGGTTCAAACAAGAGGGGGGCAATGGTCCTCTCAGCTAAATAGCCTAGCCTCTGCATTGATTATTTCCAAGATAAATCATAAGAGAAACAAATTTTACCAATGGACCACATTCCTCTCATGGAGATAAACGAATCCATTGATAATCTGCCTTGTGTACGCATGGACTTGTGAGTCTTCCAGTTTATACTTTTGAAAGAGGGATGAAAGAGAACCCTGTGTAACAAGCTCAATAAAAATGTAGAGTTTACAATCTCCCTGCATTTAAGTTTTGAACATTATTATACATAAATAAATCAATTTTTGTAGTGACATAAGTATTTCTTAAACAAAACAAAAAACCTAGAATTGCAATGCATAACCTAGGAACATCAAAAGGAGTGTGGAATATTGTTTCAATAAAAAGGAGTGTGGAATACCTTGTCAGTTCCATAATACTGGACTATATTTTGATGTTCAAACTGACTAAGGAGAGGAATTTCCTAAGAGACAAAAGAACATAAAACCAGGCAATGAAAATTGAAGAATATAGCTTCAGAAGATGTTAGAGCAAGTGAAATGTGCATAGACAATAGTTGATATCAGAAAAGTAATCAAGAGCAACAGTTAACATGTTGAAGTGAAATAATAGATTGATGTGAATTGCATCCTTAGTCAAGCAAAGTTACTGCCTTACCAGCAAATAACACATCTTCACTATGGAAATATTCAATAACTACCAGATAATATGGACTCACTAGCATGTACATTGGATGATAGCCAGATAAAATGGACTCCGAAAGTTTTGGTCAGATCCAACATAATCAGATCCAGGTCCAGATAAGGTCTGAGTTGGACATACCCGACTACGACACGCAGCGATAGGTCATCTATGAGTCTCTAGTACAATATAAGTTCTATGTCCTAAGACCTAAGCTGACGCATGTACTCTGGATGGTGACATACCTACTATGGGATGACCTAATGCTACTCTGTAAATGGGTAGTTATAAAGGTAGGTTTTGTCTTGTCCAGACCAATGTTGCGAGACATGGTCGAGCAAGATGGGATTTGCCCCTCCGATCAGGAGAGATATACTCTAGGGCCCTCGTGTGATTCGACCAAGATAAGCATGTCCATGCGACAAAGATTATGAGATAATACAATTTGTGGTTGGCATCACTAGAACTAGAAAGAGGTTGGGCTAGCACAAGGATGACAGACTCACCTTGAGCCTGAAGTGTAATATGTTGTACAGATTCGCCAACCAGCTTCATTGTATACTTGGTGGTTGGCACACCTTGCTTTAGCCCCCTACCAACCGAGAAGGATGGATGTGATCTGACCTACGACCAAGCTGACTTGGACCTAAGGGGTCACGTGCTTAAGGGAAGGAACCTGTGAGGCTGGATTTGACTCCACGAGTCACATGATCCTACTCGGACTTAGATCCATGCCGAATAGACTTTGGGCTTTAGGATCGGTGCGAGGCCCAAGTGTTGAGCCCGTGGCGGATGCCTATATATGGTGATGAAGCTATGTACCTAGGGTAGGGTCATTGGCCTGACCTAGACGCCCTCCCCAAGGACATCACCCTAAAGCCAGAAGGATTCAAAGGGTACCATCATCCGCTCGACCAGAGACATTCCACTCAGAAGAATCATGTCACTCGACCATCACAGAAATCACTCGACAAACAGAAGATCTAAAGTCACTCTACACAGCAACGGTCGGGCGTTTATTTGAAGACTTAACTATCATTTATAGCACTTTAATACGGACGTTACCTGTAACGCTCCTTTATGTACATTGAACCCCGTGTAATGGAGGGGAGGGGGGGGGGGGTCCTGGCGCACTCTATATAAGCCACCCCTCCTCCGAGACAGGGGTTCGCATCATTTTGTAAAATCACACACGCATATAATCCAGTCGACCGCCTCAGGGCACCGAGACGTAGGGCTGTTACTTCCTCTGAGAAGGGCCTGAACTCGTAAACTCGTGTGTACAACTACTCCATAGCTAGGATCTTGCCTGCTCATACCTACCCCCCATTCTACTGTCAGTCTTAGACTCACGACAGTTGGCGCCCACCGTGGGGCAGGTGTCTTAGCAGTTTGTTGGAGAAGTTGCGATTTTTCCAATTCCCGTCATCATGGTTTCCGGCGGAGGATTGGCTAAAGGCCGCGAGATCCGTCTCGGCGCGCTCATCTTCATCACCGACGACTCCGCTTGGCTCCACGAGGCTCCACTCGACGTCGAGGCGCTCCCCGTCCGTGGGGCGACGCACTTCCGCACATGCGTCCGCGACGTCCTCCTTCGACAGCCATTGACTCAGTATTAGTCAGCTCCTACGGCATCCTCGCTTCCCGTTGTTTGCCGGCGTCAATGATCCGGTCGGTCGTGGCTTCAGTGGTCGGTGAGACATGCGGTGGCTCGCCAATCGGCTACCCCACAAATTGCGGTGATCGAGCCCGATGAAACTCTCTATGGCATGTTCGATATGTCGACTGGCTCCGTCGAGACTGCATCCGAGTGCGACAGCAGCGACCCCGTGGAGGAAGTCTTGATGGTCAATGGACCATGCAGTCCTCCTGGCTTCACCCGTGAAGACGGTGGCGATGGCGTCGGCGACCCATCACATGTCCACGAGGAGTACAGCCCCGAACCCCTTGATGACCCACAAGTATAGGGGATCTATCGTAGTCCTTTCGATAAGTAAGAGTGTCGAACCCAACGAGGAGCAGAAGGAAATGATAAATGGTTTTCAGCAAGGTACTCTCTGCAAGTACTGAAATAAGTGGTAACAGATAGTTTTGGAATGAGATAATTTGTAACGAGCAACAAGTAACAAAAGTAAAAAAAAGTGCAGCAAGGTGGCCCAATCCTTTTTGTAGCAAAGGACAAGACTGGACAAACTCTTATATAAGGAAAAGCGCTCCCAAGAACACATGGGAATATCGCCAAGCTAGTTTTCATCATGTTCATATGATTCGCGTTCGGTACTTTGATAATTTGATATGTGGGTGGACCAGTGCTTGGGTGCTGTTCTTACTTGAACAAGCATCCCACTTATGATTAACCTCTATTGCAAGCATCTGCAACTACAACAAAAGTATTAAAGTAAACCTAACCATAGCATGAAACATATGGATCCAAATCAGCCCCTTACGAAGCAACGCATAAACTAGGGTTTAAGCTTCTGTCACTCTAGCAACCCATCATCTACTTATTACTTCTCAATGCCTTCCTCTAGACCCAAATAATGGTGAAGTGTTATGTAGTCGACGTTCACATAACACCACTAGAGGCTAGACAACTTACATCTCATCAAAATATCGAACGAATACCAAATTCACATGACTACTAATAGCAAGACTTCTCCCTTGTCCTCGGGAACAAACGTAACTACTCACAAAGCATAAACATGTTCATAATCAGAGGGGTATTAATATGCATAAAGGATCTGAACATATGATCTTCCACCAATTAAACCAACTAGCATCAACTACAAGGAGTAATTAACACTACTAGCAACCTACTAGCACCAATCCCGGACTTGGAGACAAGAATTGGATACAAGAGATGAACTAGGGTTTTGAGATGAGATGGTGCTGATGAAGATGTTGATGGAGATTGCCCTCTCCCGATGAGAGGAGCATTGGTGATGACGATGGCAATGATTTCCCCCTCCGGGAGGGAAGTTTCCCCGGCAGAACAGCTCTGCCGGAGCTCTAGATTGGATCCTCCAAGGTTCCGCCTCGTGGTGGCGGAGTTTCGTCCCGAAAGGTTTCTTCTTATTTTTTTTCTCGACGAAAGACTTCATATAGGAGAAGATGGTCATCGGAGAGCCACCAGGGGGCCCACGAGGCGGGGGCGCGCCCTAGGGGGGCGCCCCCCACCCTCGTGAGAAGGGTGTGGGCCCCCTTGTCTTCATCTTTGGCGAGGATTTTTCATTATTTATTATAAGGTGTTCCGTGGAGTTTCAGGAATTTTGGAGTTGTGCAGAATAGGTCTCTAATATTTGATCCTTTTCCAGCCCAGAATTCCAGCTGCCGACATTCTCCCTCCTTATGGAAACCTTGTAAAATAAGAGAGAATAGGCATAAGTATTGTGACATGATGTGTAATAACAGCCCATAATGCAATAAATATCGATATAAAAGCATGATGCAAAACGGACGTATCAACTCCCCCAAGCTTAAACCTCGCTTGTCCTCAAGCGAAAAGCCGAAATCGAAAAATATGTCCACATGTTTAGAGATGAAGGTGTCGGTAAAAATAAAATACGTACATGAGGGCATCATGATCATTCGTATAACAACAACTTATATAATTTTTGTCATATGATCTCTAATGCTAGAGTAATAATTCAATCACAATATCAAGTATGAATCGTGAACTTCATTGAAAACTAACAAACTACAATCTCGGTCATTGAAGCAATTGCAATTTATCATAACATAGGAAAGAGTCAATGTATAAGAGCTTTTCAGCAAGTCCACATACTCAGCTATGATATAATCTTTCAATTGCTGACACTCACGCAATACTTATGGGTGTGGAGTTTTAATCGGACACAGAGAAAGATCGGGGCTTATAGTCTTGCCTCCAAATGTTTTACCTCAAGGGTAATGTCAACAGTAATAGTTCATGAAAACTCACATCCAATTAGCCATATATACCAGGATATTTCCAACATACTTTGCTTGCCAAAGGATAAAGTGTAAAAAGGAAGGGTGAAAATCACCATGACTCTTGCATAAGGTAGAAGATAATGATAAAAGATAGGCCCTTCGCAGAGGGAAGCAGAGGTTGCCATGTGCTTTTATGGTTGGATGCACAAAATCTTAATGTGAAAGAACGTCACTTTATATTGCCCCTTGTGATATGAACCTTTATTATGTAGTCGGTCGCTTTTATTACTTCCACATCACAAGATCGTATAAAGCTTATTTCTCCCACACCAATCAATCATACATATTTAGAGAGAATTTTTTATTGCTTTGCACCGATGACAACTTACTTGAAGGATCTTATTCAATCCATAGGTAGATATGGTGGACTCTCGTGGCAAAACTGGTTTAAGGGTATTTGGAAGCACAAGTAGTATCTCTACTTGGTGCAATGAATTTGGCTAGCATGAGGGGGGAAGGCAAGCTCAACATGTTGCAAGATCCAAGACAATATAATTTATCTCAGATGTAAGAAAACATAACCCATTACATTGTCTTCCTTGTCCAATGTCAACTCTTTAGCATGTCATATTTTAATGAGTGCTCACAATCATAAACGATGTCCAAGATAGTATATCTATATGTGAAGACCTCTCTTTCTTTATTACTTCCTATTAATTGCAACGGTGACCAAAACTATGCTTGTCAACTATCAACAACATTTATTCATCATACTTTTTCTATCTGAGCTCATTACTCTCCACAAGACTCACATGATCTCTTTGTTTCTTTTTATTTCTTTCTCTTTTCTTTTATTCACTTAGGATCATGGCAAAATAATAAAGCCCTTGACTTCACACTAATCTTTATTATATAGCTCACGGACTCGATTACATAGAAGGATAATAAAGCAAAACTCACAACTAGATCATGCCATAAACTTTATTCTACTAGATCAAAATACTACCACTAAGATCGAACTAAGGAAAACGGTAAAGATAAAAGTGATGGTGATACGATACCGGGGCACTCCCCCAAGCTTGGCTATTGCCAAGTGGAGTGCCATACCCAGATACTCAATTATTCTTTGTTGGAGGAGACGGTGGAGGTGATGTTGATGATGCGGGCTTGTCATCCATCTTCCAAGGCATAGGTTCACCATCATAGAAAGATGATCGAGTCTCCGGGATCCTCGAATCTGCAGCCAAACTCATTCTTTTGAATCTATATTCATACTCACAGTTTTGGTTTTGCAGGTCATAGATTTGGGCTTGGAGGTGCTCGATCTTCTCATATAGCTTGAAGATGGACTCCTCGGTGTTCTTCGCATCCGGCTTGTAGTTGTTAGTGAACTCCGCGAGCATCATGTGGCTAGCGTTGATTCCACTGGCACTCCTTTTCCAGCCCAGAATTCCAGCTGCCGGCATTCTCCCTCCTTATGTAAACCTTGTAAAATAAGAGAGAATAGCCATAAGTATTGTGACATAATGTGAAATAACAGCCCATAATGCAATAAATATTGATATAAAAGCATGATGCAAAATGGATGTATCACCCCTCTCTTCGCAGCGGAGGGAAGATCTTCGCCGCTGTAATATGGATGCACTTCACACTCCTATCGTTGGAGAAACCCCCGAGGCCCAAGCCTTGGAGGAGGTGCGCCTGGCCAACTTGGCTGAGCGCACTCGACTGGAGAACCTCTAGCGCACACTCAACGAGCGTGCTCGGCAATGGATTCCAGAGTCCAGTCAATGACAACTTTTTCCGCCTTCGACTCAGGTATACCGAACTCCGATCCAGAATCTCACAGTTGCAGCTCGAATAGCAGAGTCAATTCAACCTTCCCAATCAGAAGCTGGCCGAGGTTTGATGCAGATCCGGGCTTTACTCCGGGTAGCAGGAGAGCAGAATACAGCAGTGTCTCAGTCGCGGAATAGGATTCATAGCAGATCTGTGGCTGCAGATACTGCCCAATATTCTCACAGCCCAAGATCGCCTCCACGGTGTGAGGAACATGGGCACCGACAAGATCAATACAGCAACGGTGAGCAGTATGATCATCGACTCGACCACGATGACCGTCGCCGAGTCTCCACGCCTCCTTCGAGGAGTGGGTCATACGTGCCTCGGCGGCAAGATGACAGGCGCCCCCACAGCAGCGAACTAAGAATTCCGGTCAACCCTAGAGAGCCAGGCTTTGATGCAAGATCTATCCTCGTTCAAGGCCTAGTTGATAGGAACAGGGCTCACAGAGAAGTCCACGATAGAGATCATCCGACTGGAAGCAGGGTGCATGTTTTAGGACCCGAGTGTTTCAGCAGAGCCATCAGAGCAGCAGTGATTCCTCCCAACTTCAGGTTGGCGAGTGGGGTCAGCAAGTTCACTGGCGAGTCCAAGCCAGACACTTGGCTTGAGGACTACCGAGTGGCTGTGCAGATTGGTGGCGGCAATGATGATGTGGCTATGAAATACCTTCCCTTGATGTTGGAGGGCTCAGACAGAGCGTGGTTGAATCAGTTGGCTCCCGGCAGCATATATAGTTGGGAGGAACTTGCTCGAGTGTTTGTTAGAACCTTTGAAGGTACTTGCAAAAGGTCGGCAGGGTTGATAGAATTGCAGTGTTGTGTTCAGAAACCGAATGAAACCTTGAGAGACTATATCCAGAGATGGATCACGTTACACCATACAGTGGAGAATGTGTCAGATCACCAAGCAATTTGTGCCTTCAAGGAAGGCGTTAAGTGTCGGAGTTGAATCTGAAATTCGATTGGACAGGAGATATGACTCTGACTCGGATGATGGAGATTGCCTCAAAGTATGCCAATGGTGAAGAGGAAGACCGACTCCGGAGTGGCAAACACAAAACAGTCGCCCAAGAAACCGGAGGAGGGAATTCCAGTCGGAAACAGAAGTGAAAGCCTGAACCAGCTGCTCCTGGTGAAGCTTTAGTTGTTGCCCAAGGAAAGTTCAAAGGAAAGCCCAAAGGGCCCTGGACTCCCAAAAAAGTTAAGGATAAAGATGGGAATGATGTGTTGGATTTACCGTGCCATATTCATAACAAAAAAGATGAAGAGGGGAACATCATTTACCCTAAACACACCACTCGACAGTGTCGTTTCCTGATCCAGCAGTTCCGAGAGAAAAAACCCAAGTAAAGGGAAAAGGAGTCGGACGGAGGTGGGGATAGGGAAGAAGATGATGATGGTTTCCCCAATGTCAATTCCATGCTGATGATTTTCGCTGATGTTGAAAGCAAAATTCGGCTAAAAGTTATTAACAGAGAAGTAAGCATGGTTGCTCCAGCAACACCCAGTTATCTAAAGTGGTCCCAAACTGCCATCACATTCGACCAGTCGGACCATCCAGCACATATAGCCACCCCTGGGAGGCAAGCACTAGTGGTCGACCCAGTAGTTGAAGGCACTCGACTGACTAAAGTGCTGATGGATGGTGGCAGTGGCCTGAATATCCTTTATGCTGAAACCTTGAAGGGAATGGGCATTCTGATGTCCAAGCTTAGTGAAAGCAACATGAGTTTCCACGGCGTTATACCTGGCAAGAAGGCTCAGTCACTCGGCCAGATCGCCCTTGATGTGGTTTTCGGTGATTCCAAGAATTACCGCAAAGAAAAGTTGACATTTGAGGTAGTGGATTTCAAGAGTGCTTACCATGCTATTCTGGGTAGGCCCGCTTATGCACGTTTTATGGCTCGACCATGTTACGTGTATCTCAAATTGAAGATGTTCTGTCCTAGAGGAGTAATCACTGTCACTGGCAATCGGCAGAAGACGGAAGAGTGCTTCCAAAAGGGCTCAAAAATTGCCAATGCACAAACAGCGGTAGTAGAACTGCAAGAGTATCAGAAAAACACAGATCCGAGTGATTTGCTGCGAGCCAAGAAGCCTACCACAGATTCTGCATTTCAGTCGTCCGGTGAAACAAAGCCGATTCATATTCACCTGACCGATCCCAATGCTACTCCGACCCATATCTCAACAACACTCGACAGCAAATAGGAAGAAGCGCTCATCCAGTTCCTCGGTGAGAACTGGGACATCTTTACATGGAAACCTTCTGACATGCCGGGTGTACCCAAGGGACTAGCTGAGCATCGTTTGCGAGTCGACCCAAAAGTAAAACCAGTCAAGGAACATCTCCGACGGTCCGCCGTCCAGAAGAGAAAAGCAATTAGCGAGGAAGTGGCTCGGCTCCTGGCAGCTGAGTTCATCCGAGAGATTTACCACTCCGAGTGGCTCGCCAATGTAGTCATGGTCCCCAAGAAGGATGATTCACTTCGCATGTGCATTGACTTCAAGCATATCAATTGGTCCTTCCCGAAAGATCATTTTCCTCTCCCCCGCTTCGACCAAATTGTCGACTCAACTGCGGGGTGCGAGCGTTTGTCATTTTTGGACGCCTATTCCGGGTACCATCAGATCCGACTGTGTGGACCCGACGGGATAAAAATGACTTTCATCACTCCATTCGGATGCTTCTGTTATGTCACTATGCCATTCGGCCTGAAGAACGCCGGAGCCACATTCATGAGGATGATCCAGAAGTGTCTGCTCACTCAAATCAGTCGGAATGTGGAAGCATACATGGATGACATTGTGGTCAAGTCACGTAAAGGTTCCGACCTGCTGGCTGACCTTACTGAAACCTTTGCCAATCTCAGAAGATATGATATCAAGCTTAATCCATCAAAGTGCACATTCGGAGTTCCTGGTGGAAAGTTACTCGGTTTCCTCGTTTCCGAACAAGGGATCGATGCTAACCCAGAGAAAGTTGGTGCTATACTTCGGACGAAATGCCCTGTGCGTGTGCACGATGTCCAGAAGCTTACTAGTTGTTTGGCTGCCTTGAGTCGATTCGTTTCTCACCTCGGTGAAAAGGCATTGCCTCTTTACCGACTGATGAAGAAGTCTGATAAGTTCGAGTGGACTCCCGAAGCTGATGCAGCGTTTGTAGAGCTCAAAGCCCTGCTTTCCACCCAGCCGGTGCTTACTGCACCAATCAGCAAAGAGCCTTTACTGCTTTATATTGCAGCCACTGGACAAGTTGTCAGTACAGTACTCACGGTCGAGCGGGAGAAAGAAGGAAAATCCTATAAAATTCAGTGCCCAGTGTATTATGTTTCTGAAGTTCTGACTCCGCCGAAGCAAAGATATCCACATTATCAGAATCTTGTTTATGGGATTTACATGATCACGAAGAAGGTTGCACACTATCTCTCTGATCATTCCATTACAGTCGTCAGCGACGCTCCATTATCAGAGATTCTGAACAACAGAGATGCAACTGGTCAAGTGGTAAAGTGGGCGATTGAACTCCTTCCCCTGGACATCAATTTTGAGGCAAAGAGAGCTATCAAGTCCCAAGCAATAGCTGATTTCCTCGCCAAGTGGATCAAACAGCAACTTCCGACCCAAATTCACTCGGAGCATTGGCCCATGTTCTTCAATGGGTCCAAGATGCTGAATGGTTCCGGTGCTGGGGTGGTGTTGGTATACCCCTGTGGTGACAAACTCAGCTATGTTCTCCAGATTCACTTTGACTCCTCCAACAATGAAGCTGAATATGAGGCACTTTTGTACGGGTTGCGTATGGGCATTTCACTCGGCGTCCGTCACCTCATGGTCTATGGCGACTCGGATTTAGTGGTCAATCAGGTGATGAAGGAGTGGGGCCTCAGAAGCCCAGCTATGACTGGTTATTGCAATGCAGTGAGAAAGTTAGAAAAGAGGTTTGAGGGGTTAGAGCTTCATCACATCCCTCGGCTGAAAAATCAAGCAGTCGATGATCTGGCAAAGATAGGCTCCAAGAGGGAAGCCATTCCCAGCAATGTGTTCCTGGAGCATATTCATACACCTTCAGTTCAAGAAGATCCCTTCACTGAAGATCCCCCGCAGTCGAAGAGTGCCAGCGATCCAACTGAAATCGAGGTTCCAGCCGTGGTCGATTTGATTATGGAGGTTTTGGTCATCACCCCCGATTGGACAGTTCCATATATCGTGTACATTCTTAGAAGGGAACTCCCAGTGGATGAAGAAGAGGCTCGACAGATCATCCGTCGATCTAAAGCCTTTACTGTGATAAGAGGACAGTTGTTCAGAAAAAGTGTGACTGGAGTTTGTCAGAAATGCATAACACCTGAAGAAGGTCGAGTGATCCTCAATGACATCCACTCGGGGACCTGTGGTCACCATGCATCCTCTCAGACCATTGTGGCCAAAGCATACCGAGCAAGATTTTACTGGCCATGGGCGAATGACATGGCAAAAGAAATAGTCGACAAATGTGAAGGTTGCCAGTTTTACTCCAACATGTCTCACAAGCCTGTGTTGGCCGTGAAGACCATTCCACTCGTCTGGCCCTTTGCTGTTTGGGGATTGGACATGGTTGGACCTCTGAGGACTGGCAGGAGTGGATTCACTCATGTGCTTGTAGCAGTCGACAAGTTCACCAAGTGGATTGAAGCCAAGCCTATCAAGAACCTTGAAGCCAGTACTACTGTTAGCTTCATCAGAGAGTTCACATTCAGATATGGTGTTCCACACAGCATCATCACTAACAACGGGTCAAACTTCGATTCTGATGAGTTCAGAACTTTTTGTGCTTCCCAAGGTACTTGAGTCGACTATGCCTCAGTCACCCACCCTCAGTCGAATGGGAAAGCTGAAAGAGCAAATGGGTTGATTCTCAAAGGACTAAAACCTCGACTAATGCGTGACCTCAAACACACATTAGGAGCCTGGGTCGATGAACTTCCATCAGTATTGTGGGGATTGAGGACAACTCCCAATCGGTCGACTGGCAGAACCCCCTTTTTCTTGGTTTATGGAGCCAAAGCTATACTTCCGAGTGGCTTGCTCCACAATGCGCCCCAAGTCGAGATTTTCTCAGAAGAAGAAGCACAACAGGCACGGCAAGATGCAGTCAATCTCCTGGAAGAAGAAAGAGAGATGGCCTTGATCCGATCAACCATCTATCAGCAATACCTGCGTCGATTCCATGCTAGAAATGTGAGGGGTCGAGCATTTCAAGAGGGAGACTTGGTTCTCCGAGTGGATCGGCAGAAACCTCACAAGCATGCTCCTGCCTGGGAAGGCCCCTTCATTGTCACCAGAGTGCTCCACAATGGAGCATACCACCTCTACAACGTAGAGCACAAGAAAGACGAGCCGCGCGCTTGGAATGCGGAGCTACTCCACCCCTTTTATACTTAAGCACTCAGTCTATTGGGATGTAATAAGAAGCACCTTTGTAGTTTGTTTATCAAAGACAAGAGTTTTTATAGTCTTCTAAAAAGGCTTGTCGATTGCTTACGTTTGTTTCTGAAATCCCCCAGTGGGTGGCTTAGCTGCGAATCCATTTCTCCTAAGTTTTAAAAAATCCTACCGGGTGATGGGCAAGCCTCTCACTCGGGGGCTTAGCTGCGAATCTGTTTCGCCTAAGTTTTAAAAAATCCTACCAAGTGATGAGCAAGCCTCTCACTCGGGGGCTTAGCTGCAGCCAGTGCTCGCCTAAGTTAAAAAAATCCTACCGAGTGATGAGCAAGCCTCTCACTCGGGGGCTTAGCTGCAGTCCAGTACTCGCCTAATTTGAAAAAATCCTACCGAGTGATGAGCAAGCCTCTCACTCGGGGGCTTTGCTACAGTCCAGTACTCGCCTAAGTTTCAAAAATCCTACCGAGTGATGAGCAAGCCTCTCACTCGGGGGCTTAGCCGCAGTCTAGTACTCGCCTAAGTTGAAAAAATCTACCGAGTGATGAGCAAGCCTCTCACTCGGGGGCTTAGCTGCAGTCCAGTACTCGCCTAAGTTTCAGAAATCCTACCGAGTGATGAGAAAAACTCACACCCGGGGGCTTAGCTGCATCCCAGTGCTCGCCTAAGTTTCAAAAATCCTACCGAGTGATGAGCAAGCCTCTCACTCTGTACTCGCCTAAGTTGAAAAAATCCTACCGAGTGATGAGCGAGCCTCTCACTCAGGGGCTTAGATGCAGTCCAGTACTCGCCTAAGTTTCAAAAATCCTACCGAGTGATGAGCAAACCTCACACTCAGGGGCTTAGCTGCAGCCCAGTGCTCGCCTAAGTTTCAAAAATCCTACCGAGTGATGAGCAAACCTCTCACTTGGGGGCTTAGCTACAGTCCAGTACTCGCCTAAGTTGAAAAAATCTACCGAGTGATGAGCAAGCCTCTCACTCGGGGGCTTAGCTGCAGTCCAATACTCGCCTAAGTTTCAGAAATCCTACCGAGTGATGAGCAAACCTCACACTCGGGGGCTTAGCTGCAGCCCAGTGCTCGCCTAAGTTTCAAAAATCCTACCGAGTGATGAGCAAGCCTCTCACTCGGGGGCTTAGCTGCAGTCCAGTACTCGCCTAAGTTTCAAAAATCCTACCGAGTGATGAGCAAGCCTCTCACTCAGGGGCATAGATGCAATCCAGTACTCGCCTAAGTTTCAAAAATCCTACCAAGTGATGAGCAAACCTCACACTTGGGGGCTTAGCTACAGCCCAGTGCTCGCCTAAGTTTCAAAAATCCTACCGAGTGATGAGCAAACCTCACACTCGGGGGCTTAGCTGCAGTCCAGTGCTCACCTAAGTTTCAAAAATACTACCGAGTGTTGATCAAACCTCACACTCGGGGGCTTAGCTGTAGCCCAGTGCTCGCCTAAGTTTCAAAAATCCTACTGAGTGATGAGCAAACCTCACACTCGGGGGCTTAGCTGCAGCCCAGTGCTCTCCTAAGTTGAAAAATATCCTATCGAGTGATGAGCAAACCTCACACTCGGGGGCTTACCTGCAGCCCAGTGCTCGCCTAAGTTTCAAAAATCTTACCGAGTGATGAGCGAACCTCACACACGGGGGCTTAGCTGCAGCCCAGTGCTCGCCTAAGTTTCAAAAATCCTACCGAGTGATGAGAAAACCTCACACTCGGGGGCTTAGCTGCAGTCTAGTACTCGCCTAAGTTGAAAACCCATCCCTATCCACAAGGATGACGAGGTGCAGGTCGACTGCGATCCTCCCCACAGAGTTGCGCTACAAGTACAATGCCCGCTCCATCCATATCCGCAAGGATGACGAGGTGCAGGTCGACTGCAATCCTGTCCACGGAGCTACGCCACAAGTACAATGTGCAATCCATCCCTATCCGCAAGGACGACGAGGTGCAGGTCGACTGTAATCCTCTCCATGGAGCTGCACCACAAGTACAATGTCCGCTCCATCCCTATCCGCAAGGATGATGAGGTGCAGGTCAACTGCAAACCTCTCCACAGAGCTGCACCACAAGTACAATGTCCGCTCCATCCCTATCCGCAAGGATGTCGAGGTGCAGATCGACTGGGATATCTCCCTCTGAGTTGCATTTCAAAGAATATTCCGAGTGAAGAATAAGTTCCACTCGAAGGCAAACACAAGCACATGCAGAAGATAAACAAAGATCAGATAAAATCTCAAAAATTTCAGGACGGAGATAAAAGTACTCGGGCGTCAGGCCCGAAGGAGTTTAACGGTTACAAAAACCACTCGGCATTCCGAGGCAAATTTAAAGCAAGCTTAAGTATCAAGTTTGTTCACTCGGCAGGAGGAGGACTTGCAGGCTCGACGAACTCGTCCAAATCAATCCCGTCAGCGATCCGAGTGGAAGCAGCAATGAAAGTCTCCATGAAGGACTGATACGTCTCCAACATATCTATAATTTTTTATTGCTCCATGCGATATTATCTGTTGTTTTGGACATTATTAGGCTTTATTATCCACTTTTATATTATTTTTGGGACTAACCTATTAGCCGGAGGCCCAACCCAGAATTGCTATTTTTTGCCTATTTTTAGGCTTTCGAAGCAAAGGAATATCAAACGGAGTCCAAACAGAATGAAACCTTCGGGAACGTGATTTTCTCACCGAACATGATCCAGGAGACTTGGACCCTACGTCAAGAAACAAAGGAGGAGGCCACGAGGTAGGGGGCGCGCCTACCACCCAGGCGCGCCCTCCACCCTCATGGGCCCCCTGTTGCTCCACCGACGTACTCCTTCCTCCTATATATACCTACGTACCCCCAAATGATCAGATACGGAGCCAAAACCCTAATTCCACCGCCGCAACTTTCTGTATCCACGAGATCCCATCTTGGGGCCTATTCCGGAGCTCCACCGGAGAGGGCATCGATCACGGAGGGCTTCTACATCATCACCATAGCCCCTCCGATGAAGTGTGAGTAGTTTACCTCAGACCTACGGGTCCATAGTTATTAGCTAGATGGCTTTTTCTCTCTTTTTGGATCTAAATACAATGTTCTCCCCCTCTCTTGTGGAGATCTATTCGATGTAATCTTCTTTTTGCGGTGTGTTTGTTGAGACCGATGAATTGTGGGTTTATCATCAAGTCTATCTATGAACAATATTTGAGTCTTCTCTGAATTCTTTTATGTATGATTCCTTATCTTTGCAAGTCTCTTCGAATTATCAGTTTGGTTTGGCTTACTAGATTGATCTTTCTTGCAATGGGAGAAGTGCTTAGCTTTGGGTTCAATCTTGCGGTGTCCTTTCCCAGTGACAGTAGGGGCAGCAAGGCACGTATTGTATTGTTGCCATCGAGGATAACAAGATGGGGTTTTCATCATATTGCATGAGTTTATCCCTCTACATCATGTCATCTTGCTTAAGGCATTACTCTGTTTTCATTAACTTAATACTCTAGATGCATGCTGGATAGCGGTCGATGAGTGGAGTAATAGTAGTAGATGTAGGCAGGAGTCGGTCTACTTGTCTCGGACGTGATGCCTATATACATGATCATACCTAGATATTCTCAAAACTATGCTCAATTCTGTTAATTGCTCAACAGTAATGCGTTCACCCACCGTAGAATATCTATGCTCTTGAGAGAAGCCACTAGTGAAACCTATGTCCCTTGGGTCTATCTTCATCATATTAATCTTCCAATACTTTGTAATTTCCTTTGCTTTTTTACTTTGCATCTTTATCATAAAAATACCAAAAATATTATCTTATCATATCTATCAGATCTCACTCTCGTAAGTGGTCGTGTAGGGATTGACAACCCCTTATCGCGTTGGTTGCGAGTATTTATTTGTTTTGTGCAGGTGCGAGGGACTCGCGCGTAGCCTCCTACTGGATAGATACCTTGGTTCTCAAAAACTGAGGGAAATACTTATGCTACTTTGTTGCATCATCCCTTCCTCTTCGGGGAAAACCAACGTAGTGCTCAAGAGGTAGCAAGGACTGGAAGTCGTGCCTTTTTGTGTTGGCGACCTTGATCGCCGCCAGCTTCTCTTCTCAAGCTTCTTTGCAGTGGACCCTGACCAGTGACAGAGCCACGTCAGCACCGCGTCGGCCAGAGGACTTCTTCCATTCCTGCACTCGACTAGGACCTCATTGAGTCGAGCCATCAAAGACTCGAGATCATTCTGAAGCGTTGCCCTTGGCCAGAGCGATGAGTAGATGCGTGAAACCGCCACCTTCAGACGGGCAAGACAACTTGTAATACTGGCGATGCGGGATTCCAGTCAAAGCACATTCATGGCAGCCTCATCGCCGACTGGAGAAAGGATAGGTTCTAAGCCCATCTCGATCCCTCCAGTCTCCTCCTCAAAGTTTTGGCAGAATTCTGCAGAGTCAAGGAGTTAATGAGTCGACTAGCTAGGACTAACTTGCAAACAGTAAAACAGTCAGGTAAAAGGGGATACTTCGAGCATAAGAAAGAGTTTCTTGGCGAGAGCTTACAGATAAGCCTCCAAAGCGTTCCTCCTACGAGTCATGCTTTCCAGCTGGTAGTTCAAAGCCACTTTATCTTTTTTCAGATGAATCGCCTCTCGATTGGATTCACTGAGAGACGACTTCAACTTGTTGATTTCCTCCTCTAGCGCTCCGACCAAAGCCAGTTTCTGGTCAACAAGGACAGTCTTCTCCTGAGCCTCCTTCTGCGTGGCTGCGAGGTCCAAGTCCTTCTTCTCCAGGGCCAACCTCATTTTCTCTACAAAACACACATTTAGATCAAACAGAAGAATGAAGAGATAACTTGAAGGATGGTCAAGGTAAGCAGTCGACAGGCCGTTACCTTCTGTACCAGCAACTTCATCTTGAGCCTTCTTTAAGTTCTGTTGAGCCAACTCCAGGTCAAGGTTGAGTTGCCTCTGCTTTTCCTCAAATTCGGCGAACTTGGAGATAAGCGTACAAGATTTCTACAGTGAGTAAAAGACATATCAATCAACAAGATCAAAGATTATTTACTTCTGAGTGAATAAAACTTCAAGACTACTCAGACCCCAACCGACTACCAGCAGACGGCTGCGGTCTCGGGGACTACACCCAATGGGTGCGCTTGGCGTGCCCCCACTGGTTTAGATTCCACTCGGCTGGTCCGCCCAGGCCGAGTAAAAAAAAGGAAGTGCTCAGACCCCAACTGAGTGCCAGCAGTCGACTATAGTCTCAGGGACTACACCCAGTGGGTGCACTTGGCATGGCCCCACTGGTTCGGATCCCAGCCGAGTACAAAAAAGAGAGGATGACAAAGCACCCAGTGGGTGTACAATCTCGAAGTGCAAGACAATGAAAGATTGCGTGAAGGAAAACATTCGGGTAGCATATCCTAAAAGAGCAAGTTCAGTCGGAAGTTGACTTACCTGGACATTGGCTCGAAGAGTCGCGCTGGCGTCATAAGTAGCCTGACTGTTTTTGTGCACCGCCTTCACCCGCTCCATCATTATGCCAGCCTGACAAATGGCCTCCACAGCGGCCTCCGACTAGCTTTCTGAAACATGATGAGTGGCAAAGAAGGGGACAGATGGTCCAGACGCAGCGGCTTGGAGATCTAAGGCATGAAGTTGGATGGTTGAAACAAGCTCTGGTGCAGTCGACGATACGGGACGCGCACTCGACACTGGGTCAGCAAAGGTTACAGAAACCTTGCTCGCATCTACGAGCTGTTGAAGTACCCGCTCCGACGCCGGCTCCGACTGGGACGTCTTGCTAGCTATTGCCTTCTTCTTCCCGGGCCTAAGCGGCATGTCCTCATCATCATCCGGAAGCTCAATGACATTGGGAGGGGCTGCAAAGAAATCAGCCGACCCTGGATGAGTCATCAGAATTTAACCAACCATACAATTGAGAACAAGATCACGAGGATTGTACCCGGTTTGGAGGTGACTGCATCTTCCATGTCCTCGTCCTCATACTGGCGAGTGGAAGTCCCAGAGGTGGTAGCTCTGCAAATTTCAATATTTAGTTGATCACGTTTGTTACACCGAGTCAACCAAAGAGTCAGGTCAGATTATTACCTGGAGATAGTAGGAATGACCATTTTGATCTTGGGCAAAGCCTTCGTAGGTTTGGATGATGCAGCCTTCGGTGGTTTTAGAGCTGGAGGAGGTGCAATTTTCAAGTGCTTCGGTGTCTTCTCAGTCGGCACTTGAGAGGACGTCCGAGGTCGCTTTGAAGACTGCCTAGTCGGTGCGGCCTCTGTGGCGTGGAGGATTTCTGGGTCGTGAGCGTGCTTGGACCTTTTCTCTCTACGAGGAGGTGAGTCGACTTCTTTTCTGTCACTCGGGTCGCCGCTCTCCTCACCATCCTCCTCGTCCGAGTGCCACTCGCCGCTTTCGCCTCCACTCGCCTCCTCCTCCGAGTCTTATTCCTGTTCTCCGTTAGGCATCGAGTACATCTCAGTCAGGGCCTGGAAGACAACAACCAAGATAGGAGTCAGTCGAATGATAGCAAACAGCTACTTGATGAATCAAGAAGACACTCGACTATTTGGAGGCATACCTTGTCGGTTTCGTACGAGTTGTTGAGTGGAGGAATCCTCCGGGATCCCCGGGGGTGGTATTTCTTGTCGGTAATACTCTTCAGCCACCCTTCCAACGTAGCTTCGTCGACTTCTTCTGGATGGATCCGAGTGGTGTCGTCAGTGCCCGATTACATCCACATCGGATGGTCACGAGCTTGAAGTGGTTGGATGCGTCGCCTGAGGAAGACCTCCAATAGATCCATACCGGTTACCCCATCACGGACAAGCTGAACTACTTGCTCAACCAGCACTTTCACTTGCGCCTTCTCCTCTGGGATCACTTTCAAAGCAGAGGGCTTCTCCACTCGAGCCATGGAAAAGGGGGGAAGTCCAGTCGACTGACCCGGAGTCGCTGGTCCTTGCAGTAGAACCAGGTCGACTGCCACCCTCGGACCGACTCAGGAAGGATCATGGCTGGGAAAGTACTTTTACTCCTCATCTGAATTCCAAGGCCCCCGCACATCCGGATCACCTGCGTCCTCTCGTCACTCGGGTTGGCCTTCTTGACCATCTGAGAACGGCACATGAATATGTGTTTGAAGAGGCCCCAGTGTCGCCGACAGCCCAGGAAGTTCTCACACATGGACATGAAAGCAACAAGATACGCGATGGAGTTCGGGGTAAAGTGGTGGAGTTGTGCCCCAAAGAAGTTCAAGAAACCTCGAAAGAAGGGGTGGGGAGGCAAGGAAAACCCGCAGTCGACGTGAGTAGCGAGGAGAACACACTCACCTTCCTGTGGCTGCAGCTCGGTCTCGTTCCCCTGGAGTCACTACAAAAAAAATACACTTCCGTGATGATACGTGTTTGTCACAGTAGGTCGCTTTTTTTGTCATGCATGTACATCCATGACAAATTTATGACAGAATCAAGATAGTCATACATGTGCTATCGTAGAAGTGTTCCATGACATTACCAAAATTATCATCACGGAAGTGTCCACTTCCATGACGATAAATCACGCGTCACAGAAGTGCTTTCGTCAAGGGTGACCGACACGTGGCATCCACCGTAATGGAACGCTGTTAAGCTATCGGGTCGAGTTTTGGATCCGATAACCCGTTAGCAGCCCCGACCAATGGGGATTTTCCACATGTAAAATCATCATTGGCTGGAGGAAACACGTGTCGGCTCACCGTTGGGACAGATGTCAACCACTCATTGGACGAAAGGCGCCTATGATACGTCGACACGTGGCACAGCCCAACAGAGGCCCATTCCTGTGAAAAGGCCGGCCCTTTGACTTGGTCAAAAGCTGGCGGGCCAGCCCATGGAAAGCCTGTTAACGGCCTATTCGAATATAGCCCATTTACAGCCCGCTAACCCAAGGCCCGTTACACCCTATCCGAATTAGGCCCAGTAGCGTCATCTGGGCCATCCAATATGATTCCAGCCCGTTTTCACTTCTGGCCCATGTATGGCCCATGACGTCTTTTGGCCCATATGAGGCCCTATGTAACTCTTGGCCTACTAACGGCATGTGGTGAAACTAGGCCGTAATGAACAGTGTATCACTTTACACCAATTAACGGCCCGTGGTGAAACTGGCCCGTAATGAACAATGTATCACTTTATACCCATTAACGGCCCGTTATTCCGTTGGGCTGTTTCCAGCCCATGTTATCTTTCGGCCTTCTCAGAGCCCATTTATTCTTGGTCTCATTTCCAGCATTCGTTTACTTGCCGCCCGTTACTGTCATTTTCTGCTTGTGGGCCTAATTCAGCCTGTGGTTACAGTCGGCCCGTTTGTGGTCTGTTAATACGTTGGGCCGATTTCATAGCATCATCAAATACGGCCTATTAACGATGGCCCGTTATGGTCGGCCCATGAACGGACGATTCCAACTCTAGCCCGTTTACGGCCATAATGTGGTTTGTTTGGCCCATGTTTGGCCAATCGATTATACGGCCCGTATAAGGCCCATTGATAATACGGCCCGCAGAAGGCCCATTGTTTCTACGGCCCGTAGAAGGCCCATTGTTTCTACGGCGCGTAGATGGCCCACTGTTTCTACGGCTAGTAGGAGGCCCAGTGTCACTACAGTAAATATTAGCCCATGGTTATTGTGGCCTAGTTTTAAAAAATAGGTTATTGCAGCCACTAGCTAACCGCGGAAAAAAGAACTGCAATGACTACAATCAAACAAATAAACAAGACAATAAGGAAATAAATAAGCAAGCAACTAATGCTAGGCTATCATGGCTATTACACATATTACATCCATTGGGCATCAAAGTTCGCCACCAGTGCAAATATAGGGAACAAAGCAGCATATCATATACACTGGTTGTCAAAGTTGGCGACCAACGCAAATAAACGCCGTAGCAAAACAAATCCAGAACTGAAACCACTTCAGAAGATCTCAAGAAACAATATCCTGGGTACCCATAATGCTGGCAAGATGCTTAGCAAGCTTATTAACTTTCTCTTGTTTGGCGCTTAAATCCTCCAGCGCTTGTTGTTCCACCAGAAAATATGCATCTGAATTCTGCAGGGACTTCCTCAGTCCTTCAGCTTCCTGTTGCAGCACATCTGATCGATGTCTTTCAACTTAAAGTTGAGACTCAAGAAGACGAACTGATTCAGGCAGCGAGTTCGAAGAGCTTGTGCCAACAGTAGTGGCCAGTAACTCGAACACTACATCAAGACATGACTTTTGGGTTCCCTCACTGTCGTCGAGATAGTTTTTATCAGCTTTCTTGGAGACCAACAGGGATGTCTCACTATCTTGAACATTATCTGCATTACTTCCTTTACCATTGGATAACGCGGTACTGTTCTCCAATATTTTGTCCGCATTCTAAAAGAGAAACAAGCAGACACATCACATGTTTACCATGTCGTATATGAAACTCATTTTGGTAAATGAGTTCGGTAGTAAAGTGGACAGGATAATAGCATGAAACAAACATATATCTATGTACCATAGTCACTTTATGGTCTATACCATTCTAGTTTTTGTTGCCAAATCAAGATAGAGACACAGTTCAAATAATATTTGTTCAAGACAAAGCAGAATAGACAAAATATAAGTGTGGGTAACTATAGAGCAATAACAACACTTGTAATGTGCATGACATGAGAACATAACTGTTTATTCAATTGAAACTGAAATCAACATAGAGCAGGTTACAACAGCAAACCATTTAAAGAAACAGGTTTAAAACATACCTGTTGCGCCATTGGAGTTTCAGTTCAATCCTTCAAATTTGAAAATAGTTGGTATGAGTAAATACAGTCATGCAAGAGCAAAGGAGTATGAACCATAGCTACAGAACCTGACCTGAGAACAAATCTTCTTCTCCTTTAAGCGTTGAGTTGGGATTCGGAGTGGTGGTCCTCGTGCTTTGGGCACTGCAGTTCCCTTACTAACTGCTCGTGTTTGGGTGCTCTGTGGTGGAGACGGTGTTGTGTCAACTAGAACTGGGTTACTATCTGCCGGGGTTGGGGTTAGAAAGGGTGTAGCTGGTTCTCTGTCCAACTGGGTAGGGGTACAATCTGCGAGAGTCTGGGTTACGTGTGGTGGATCTGGTCCTTGGGCATGTACAACCGTGGTTCTATCTGCATCAACTAGTAGCACTATCTTTTCTTAAGATCGTGTTGTTACTCCCTTAGATACTGCCATCACGCTCTCCAATTCAAATGGCTGATAAACAAGAAAAGTAATTGAAAGTATAGACATTGTATGATAGACAGGTGCAATGGATAGTGGGGAATAAAGGAGGGCATGAAATAATTCATATTTATGTTGTCTAACCAAACAGGATAGCATGACACAATTTCACATATATGATGGCTAACTAAACAGGATAGCATGACACAATTTCACATTATGATGGCTAACTAAAAAAGATGGAAAGACATAGTTCAAAATATGAGACTATGTAAACAAGATGACATGACATAACTATATAATGTGTTTATTAAATAGGTTGGCATGCCATAATTCACATACATTCACGGATAGAATGCCATAATTCAAAATATGATGACTGTAAACACTAAACAGGATGAGATGATATAACTATATGATGTCTTTATTAAATGGGTTGCCATGCCATAATTCAGATAGATGATGTGTATGTACTATGTAAACATGATGGCATGATATAATTCAAATATATGATTTATATAGTAAGCAATTAAGCAGATGGCAAGCAGATGGCAATCCATATATGATGTAAAAACTAAGCAATGCAAGACAACATGCATGACATGGGTAATATAACCCTGCCAAGTTTGAGCATAGACCTTAGGGGGAAAATAGGACTGGTCATTAGTCTCTGAATCCTCCTCTGAGGAGCTCTCTGTAACTAGCAAGATGTCTGCTTCAGCAGGTAGCATTGTCTGCTCTGAATACCTTGTTTTCATTCCAGATACTTCCATCACCGCTTCAAATGGCTGATGCACAGGAAGAGTAGTTGAATATACAAACGTTGTTGCCAAATGGAACACGTAATACAAAAAATTGATAGCGTGATATAATTCACATACATGATGATTGGCTAAACAACATGGCATTGCATAATTCACATATATAATGCCTTTGCAACAAGATAGCATTGTATAATTCACATATATAATGTCTTGCAACAAGATGGCAATGCATAATTCACATATATGGTAATTAGACACTTAACAGGTGGCATTCACACAAAGCATGTCTAAACTAATCAAATGACATAGCAATGCGAGACACCATACGCATGATATGAGCAACATAACCCTGCCAAGTTAGAGCATACACCTCGGGGGGAATAGGACTGGTCATCTGTCTCTGAATCCTCCTCTGAGGAGCTATCCGTAACCAGCGAGATATGCACTTCGTCAGATAGCATAGTCTGCTCTGAAGACCTTGTTTTCACTCCAGAATTTGCCATCACCATGTCAAATGGTTGATGCACATGAAGAGCAGTTGAATGTAATAACATTGCTGACAAATGTAATATGTAACGAAAAAAGGATGGTCTGATATAATTTACATATAAGATGACTGGCTAAACAGGATGGCATTGCAAAATTCACATATATGATGCCTGGCTAAACAAGATGGCATTGCATAATTCAAATAAATGATGAATAAACTAAACAGATGGCATTCGCACAAAGGATGTCTAAACTAAGCAGATGACATATTTGATGTATAAAGTAAGCAATGCAAGACACCATATGCATGATATAACCAACATCAGCATGCCAAGTTAGAGCGAAGACCTCTGGGGGTAAATAGGAGTTGTCTTCTCCTTCTGAATCCCCCTCAGAACATATATCTTCCTCTCGATTACAATTCGAAATGTGTGGAGGGGGGTTGCCTTTGCGCCTACCATGGAGCGACGTCTGCATGATATTTTATTGCCACACAAGGCTCGTCTCTTTTGCTCTACATGTTCAGTTCCATTGTTTACAATAACTGTCATGCATAGGAATAAAACATAGTGAGATTATGTAAGGTGTGCATGCAGAAATCCAGAGTGATGGTAGCAACTTGTGGATAGAACCAAAACCAATAATAGCAGGTAGATAATGGCTTCAGTTAAAAAATACAGATAATGGCTTCTTTACTATTTGTTTCCCACCCAACATGAAACTCATAGTAGACACCGGAGATTAACCAGATAGTAGATAGATACTATTGATAGCGGCCCCGATATGTACCCCACAACCATTTAAAAACTCAAGTTTGACCATTAGTTTCTGGAGCTGACTCAGAGTCTAATCGGTGAACGGGACGATAAAGTAGCATGTAATATTAAGCGATGCATAACGTAAGCAGACACGAAAGAGTGCGACCTCTCTTGCGGACCCGTGTAGTCCTCGAGGTCATCTTCTCGGTTGATGATGGTAGTGCAGTTTTCATGGCTGCCAGCGGCGGGGAAGAAGATCTGAGGCGGCGAAAGACAGTCTGGAGGCCGGATCCCTGTTGTACTGGACCCTTCTGTCGTTGGAGCAGCTGAGCTGGGGTGGACGATGGCGCAGCAGGAGCGGGACAAACCACGCAAGGTTTTCTTTGACAACTATTTGTAAGAGAAGTAATTCTGTAAGGGCTCGTTTGAATTGGAGGATTACAACAATGTAGGGATAGGAAATAGACAGGAATAGGATAGGAATGCACGTGCAAAATAGAGAATTTAAAAACATAGGATTTCTGCCAATCTGGGTGTTTGATTCACAACAATTGGAAGATCACAAGATGCAAAGAAGCATGGTGAGATTAAGTCAAACCACAAGAAAATGTATGGTTATAATGCTATTATGCTACTATCTCTTAGTCTTGTGCTTCATGAATAGGAATTTGAAAAGGAGGACAAGTGAAAATTAAAATTCCTACGTTTTTTTGTTTCAAGGAGACACTAAAGGAACAAATCCATGTGCTCAGTGGACAATATATATAACATGTAGAGTAAAAAAGATGCAACAAGTGTATAACCTCTTTGGCGAAGCCATGTCGATCTCAGCGTGATTGGGTTGGCCGGTGAGGATGCTCCGGCTGACTTGGCTGTCGGAGGAGGGGAAGAAGATCTTAGGCATCTGGAGATGGAGTCCGAGGTACTGCTCTGCTGTGATGGAGGGTTTCGTCGTTGGAGCAGCTCCGGTGAGTTGTACGACGCCGAGGCTGAAGCAGGACAAGAGAGACAACGAACAACGTTAACCTGAGTGGAATTCTAATAGCATTTCCAATACATGACGTAAAATACATAACCACAAAGTGCTAGATGTAAAATACATCAGCCGCTCATCTCTGAACATAACTATTGAAACTGAATTTAACTGTCGAAACTAAACTTAACTGTCGAAACTGAACTTAACTGTCGAAACTGAATTTTGCTGTCCAAACTGGACGCACTAGCAAGGTGAGGCTACACGTCGGTCGACTGACTTTTTCATCTCTGGTCAGTCGATTTTGCAGCCGTTAGATACAAAATCAAGGGCCTGCGGTTCATCTTCAACCTCCACCCCCTGAGCCGGCCAAACAGCAGCCCCCCTCCCGCCCCGAAAACACTCCCCACCGCCGATCCGCCGCCGCCCCGGCCATCCCTCTAGCCCCCCTCCCCCCCCCCCGTACCGAGCTTTTTCTCCGGCGATCCCCACGCCACCATCCCGCCAACGCCCCGCCACCGCCAGTGACCACCGCTCCCATCCTGAACCCTAAGATAGATAGTGGGGTACCTCTCCGGCGAGCCCCCCTCCCCGCTGCGGCTGGTTCTTCCTTCACCCTGGCGGCATCGGAGTGAAGTGTAGCTAAATCAGAGCAGCATCGCAAGAGCAAGAGCAAGAGGAGCAGCGCGAGCAAGAGCAATAGCAAGAGCAGACCAGGCAGGGGACCGAGAGCAAGAGCAGAGCAGCAGCGCGAGCGAGAGCTAAAGCAGCAGCAGGTCCTACTGATGTGGACGTCGCCGCCGAGGGAGCGACGCCGTGGAGGAAGTGGCCGGAGAAACCGCCGTAGATGGAGTCGCACCGTGTCGGCTCGAGACCGAGCGCCGGCAGCACCGTGAGATCGAATCAAGAAGAAAATGCGGCGATTAGTGTGCAACCTCTTTGGTGGCGCCGATTAGGCTGCAGCTTCATCCGAGGAAACGGTGATGATGATGCTCTTCCGGTGGTGCAGGTGAAGACGGTGGTGTGGGAATGGAGGTGGCGCGAAAGACGAGGGGAACGTTGGGGCAGCTCCTTGGAGGTGGAGGACGGTGTGGCTGAACCGGCGGGATGATGAGATCGACGATGGATCCTCATCCGGTATGGTGGATGAGGGATGTCGAGGTGTTGCTGTGGACGACGTCGTCGGGGAAGAGGCTCCGGCTGGGTGGCAGACGGAGCAGGGTGTGGGGTTTCGTCGCGGGTTTTCATGGCCTTGGTGTACGAATGGGTGGGCGGATGGGATGGCAGTGGGGAACCATGGCTTAGAGACGCGCTTGTCCGAAATGCAGGGTAAGTTACGAAAGTACCCCCACCGATTTGAGGTGGTTCTTTCGGTTCAGGGGTACCACGGGCATTTCGCTTCTCGGGATTTCATAGGAGGTGGGAGTTTTCACGCGCGTTGTAATTTCGGAATAGCAAGGCGCGGGTTGAGATGGAGGGAGTTGTCGGAGCACAACAAGACAAAGATATATATTAAATATTTCGGGCTAACAAGGCGCGGGTTGAAATTTCCGGACAAGCCTAACGTGTACTGTACCAAATCAATGCGCCCTACAAATGTCATTCAAAACTTTGAATTCATGTTATGTTCAATTAAAATATTTCGCTACGTGTATAATGCATGCAACCTACTACTCAAATGAATGTTTTAGTACATTCCAAACGTATATACTACCGCTTCAATATGAACTAAATTTGAATTCGTTTCTCTATTTGAATAAGATCTACAGTAATGATTGTTGTGAAGTCAAAGCATTTGAATTCGTTTCTCTGTTTTAATAAGATCTACAATCATCATTATTGTCAAGTTAAACCATCGTTTGTGTATTATCTTCACAGCACACCACATGATTAGTCTCGAGTTACATATGAACTATGTGTACTATATGAACTCGAACAAGATTTTTTGAATCCACTTTATTTTGATTTCAAATCACATTACATTTCTAGCTCTAGCTAGATCTTCATAATCTAAACCATGTCTCATATGTATAATGTGTTTATCACATTATGTATGGTGCCCCGCCCCATTTGCAAGTATTAGATGTGAGTTGCAAACACCACACATTACCACAAATTCAAATAAAATGTGAGAATGTTCGATATATAGTATTGTTTAGATTGTTCGATATTTAGTTGTATGCTGCAAATGCCACACATTATCACAAATTCAAATAAAATGTGAGATTGTTTGATGTATAGTATGGTTTAGATTGTTCGGCATTTAGCTGTGAGTTGCAAACACCATGCATTATCACATTATGGTATAACATGTGCACAGCACGTGTATCACCGCTATATTCATGCATGCAATGTTTAAAATACTATGATCTCCTATTCAAATATATGAATCCACTTTCATATCAAATTATGATCTTTGTTAGTCTCTTACACCCACACAATCCTCTAACCTTTGTAGCTACCACTAACTTTCTCTCGTGCATGCACACGCCCTCCTCGCCCTCCCCCTCCCTCGGCATTCTATCCATCGGGCTGAAGGAAATATGCCCTAGAGGAAATAATAGAGTTATTATCTATTTCCTTATTTCATGATAAATGTTTATTATTCATGCTAGAATTGTATTAACCGGAAACATAATACATGTGTGAATACATAGGCAAACAGAGTATCACTAGTATGCCTCTACTTGACTATCTCGTTAATCAAAGATGGTTATGTTTCCTAACCATGGACAAAAAGTTGTTATTTGATTAACGGGATCACATCATTAGATGAATGATCTGATTGACATGACCCATTCCATTAGCTTAGCACCCGATCGTTTAGTATGTTGCTATTGCTTTCTTCATGACTTATACATGTTCCTATGACTATGAGATTATGCAACTCCCGTTTGCCAGAGGAACACTTTGTGTGCTACCAAACGTCACAACGTAACAGGGTGATTATAAAGGAGCTCTACAGGTGTCTCCAAAGGTACATGTTGGGTTGGCGTATTTCGAGATTAGGATTTGTCACTCCGATTGTCGGAGAGGTATCTCTGGGCCCTCTCGGTAATGCACATCACTTAAGCCTTACAAGCAATGCAACTAATGAGTTAGTTGTGAGATGATGTATTACAGAACGAGTAAAGAGACTTGCCGGTAACGAGATTGAACTAGGTATTGGATACCGACGATCGAATCTCGGGCAAGTAACATACCGATGACAAAGGGAACAACGTATGTTGTTATGCGGTCTGACCGATAAAGATCTTCGTAGAATATGTAGGAGCCAATATGGGCATCCAGGTCCCGCTATTGGTTATTGACCGGAGATATGTCTCGGTCATGTCTACATTGTTCTCGAACCCGTAGGGTTCGCACGCTTAAGGTTTCGATGACAGTTATATTATGAGTTTATGAGTTTTGATGTACCGAAGGAGTTCGGAGTCCCGGATGAGATCGGGGACATGACCATGAGTCTCAAAATGGTTGAGATATAAAGATCGATATATTGGACGACTATATTCGGACATCAGAAAGGTTCCGAGTGATTCGGGTATTTTTCGGAGTACCGGGTAGTTACGGGAGAAGCAATGGGCCTTGATGGGCTTTAGTGGGAAGAGGAGAAAAGGCCAAGGGGCTGCTGCGCCCCCCTCCCCTCTGGTCCGAATTGGACTAGGGAAAAGGGGGCCGGCCACCTTTCCTTCTCCTCCACTTCCTTCTCCCTTCCTCCCCTCTTGGTGGACTCCTACTAGGACTTGGAGTCCTAGTAGGACTCCACATCCTGGCCGCACCAATTGCCTTGGCCGGCCTCCTCCTCCTCCATCCTTTATATACTGAGGCAAGGGGCACCCCAGGAACACAAGTTGATCCACGTGATCATATTCTTAGCCGTGTGTGGCGCCCCTGCCACCATAGTCCTCGATAATATTGTAGCGGTGCTTAGGCGAAGCCCTACGACAGTAGTACATCAAGATCGTCACCACGCCGTCGTGCTGACGGAACTCTTCCCCGACACTTTGCTGGATCGGAGTCCGGGGATCATCGTCGAGCTAAACGTGTGCTAAAACTCGGAGGTGCCGTAGTTTCGGTGCTTGATCGGTCGGGCCATGAAGACGTACGACAACATCAACCGCGTTGTCATAACGCTTCCGCTATCGATCTACAAGGGTACGTAGATCACACTCTCCCCTCTTGTTGCTATGCATCACCATGATCTTGCGTGTGCATAGGAAAATTTTGAAATTACTACATTCCCCAACAGTGGCATCCGAGCCTAGGTTTTATGGTTTGATGTTATATGCACGAGTAAAACACAAGTGAGTTGTGGGCGATATAAGTCATACTGCCTACCAGCATGTCATACTTTGGTTCGGCGGTATTGTTGGATGAAGCGGCCCGGACCGATATTGCGCGTACGCTTACGCGAGACCGGTTCTCCCGACGTGCTTTGCACATAGGTGGCTTGCGGGTGACTGTTTCTCCAACTTTAGTTGAACTGAGTGTGGCTACGCCCAGTCCTTGCGAAGGTTAAAACGGGATCAACTTGACAAACTATCATTGTGGTTTTGATGCGTAGGTAAGATTGGTTCTTGCTTAAGCCCGTAGCAGCCACATAAAACTTGCAACAAACAAAGTAGAGGACGTCTAACTTGTTTTTGCAGGGCATGTTGTGATGTGATATGGTCAAGACATGATGCTAATTGTATGAGATTATCATGTTTTGTAACCGAGTTATCGGCAACTGGCAGGAGCCATATGGTTGTCGCTTGATTGTATGCAATGCAATCGCGTTGTAATGCTTTACTTTATCACTAAGCGGTAGCGATAGTCGTGGAAGCATAAGATTGGCGAGACGACAACGATGCTACGATGGAGATCAAGGTGTCGTGCCGGTGACGATGGTGATCATGACGGTGCTTCGGAGATGGAGATCACAGGCACAAGATGATGATGGCCATATCATATCACTTATATTGATTGCATGTGATGTTTATCTTTTATGCATCTTATCTTGCTTTGATTGACGGTAGCATTATAAGATGATCTCTCACTAAATTATCAAGAAGTGTTCTCCCTGAGTATGCACCGTTGCGAAAGTTCTTCGTGCTGAGACACCACGTGATGATCGGGTGTGATAGGCTCTACGTTCAAATACAACGGGTGCAAAACAGTTGCACACGCGGAATACTCAGGTTATACTTGACGAGCCAAGCATATACAGATATGGCCTCGGAACACGGAGACCAAAAGGTCGAGCGTGAATCATATAGTAGATATTATCAACATAGTGATGTTCACCAATGAAACTACTCCATCTCACGTGATGATCGGACATGGTTTAGTTGATTTGGATCACGTGATCACTTAGAGGATTAGAGGGATGTCTATCTATGTGGAAGTTCTTAAGCAATATGATTAAATTGAACTTAAATTTATCATGAACTGAGTCCTGGTAGTATTTTGCAAATTATGTTGTAGATCAATAGCTCGCGTTGTTGCTTCCCTGTGTTTATTTTGATATGTTCCTAGAGAAAATTGTGTTGAAAGATGTTAGTAGCAATGATGCGGATTGGATCCGTGATCTGAGGTTTATCCTCATTGCTGCACAGAAAAATTATGTCCTTGATGCACCGCTAGGTGACAGGCCTATTGCAGGAGTAGATGCAGACGTTATGAACGTTTGGCTAGCTCAATATGATGACTACTTGATAGTTTAGTGCACCATGCTTAATTGCTTAGAATCGGGACTTCAAAGACGTTTTGAACGTCATGGACCATATGAGATGCTCCAGGAGTTGAAGTTAATATTTCAAGCAAATACCCGAGTTGAGAGATATGAAGTCTCCAACAAGTTCTATAGCTAAAAGATGGAGGAGAATCGCTCAACTAGTGAGCATGTGCTCAGATTGTCTGGGTACTACAATCACTTGAATCAAGTGGGAGTTAATCTTCCAGATAAGATAGTGATTGACAGAATTCTCTAGTCACCATCACCAAGTTAGTAGAACTTCGTGATGAACTATAATATGCAAGGGATAACGGAAACAACTCCCAAGCTCTTCATGATGCTAAAATCAACGAAGGTAGAAATCAAGAAAAACATCAAGTGTTGATGGTTGACAAGACCACTAGTTTCAAGAAAAGGGCAAAGGGAAGAAGGGGAACTTCAAGAAGAACGGCAAGCAAGTTGCTGCTCAAGTGAAGAAGCCCAAGTCTGATCCTAAGCCTGAGACTAAGTGCTTCTACTGCAAAGGGACTGGTCACTGGAAGCAGAACTACCCCAAGTGATTGGCGAATAAAAAGGATGGCAAAGTGAACATAAGTATATTTGATATACATGTTATTGATGTGTACTTTGCTAGTGTTTATAGCAACCCCTCTGTATTTGATACTAGCTAAGATTAGTAACTCGAAACAGGAGTTGCAGAATAAACAGAGACTAGTTAAGGGTGAAGTGACGATGCGTGTTGGAAGTGGTTCCAAGTTTGATATGATCATCATCGCACACTCCCTATAATTTCGGGATTAGTGTTGAACCTAAATAAGTGTTATTTGGTGTTTGCGTTGAGCATGAATATGATTTGATCATGTTTATTGTAATACAGTTATTCATTTAAGTAAGAGAATAAATTGTTGTTCTATTTACATGAATAAAACCTTATATGGTTACACACCCAATGAAAATAGTTCATTGGATCTCGATCGTAGTGATACACATAATCATAATATTGAACCAAAAGATGCAAAGTTAATAATGATAGTGCAACTTATTTGTGGCACTGCCGTTTAGGTCATATTGGTGTAAAGCGCATGAAGAAACTCCGTGCTGATGGGATTTTGGAATCACTTGATTATGAATCACTTGATGCTTGCGAACCATGCCTCATGGGCAGGATGACTAAGACTCCGTTCTCCGGAACAATAGAGCAAGCAACTAACTTATTGGAAATAACACATACCGATGTATGCGATCCGATGAGTGTTGAGGCTCGCGGCAAGTATCATTATTTTCTGACCTTCACAGATGATTTGAGCAGATATGGGTATATCTGCTTGATGAAACACAAGTCTGAAACATTTGAAAAGTTCAAAGAATTTTAGAGTGAAGTGGAGAATCATCGTAACAAGAAAATAAAAGTTTCTACGATATGATCGCAGAGGTAAAATATTTGAGTTACGAGTTTGGCCTTCAGTTAAAACAATGTGAAATAGTTTCACTACTCACGCCACCTGGAACACCACAGTGTAATGGTGTGTCCGAACATCGTAACCGTACTTTATTAGATATGGTACAATCTATGATGTCTCTTGCCGATTTACCACTATCGTTTTGGGGTTATGCATTAGAGACAGCTGCATTCACGTTAAATAAGGCACCATCTAAATCCGTTGAGACGACACTATATGAACTATGGTTTAGCAAGAAACCAAAGTTGTCGTTTCTTAAAAGTTTGGGGTTGTGATGCTTATGTGAAAAAGTTTCGTCTTGATAAGCTCAAACCCAAATAGGAAAAGTGTGTCTTCATAGGTTACCCAAAAGTTACTGTTGGGTACACCTTCTATCACATATCCGAAGGCAAGACTTTTCTTGCTAAATTCGGAAACTTTCTGGAGAAGGAGTTTCTCTCGAAAGAAGTGAGTGGGAGGAAAGTAGAACTTGATGAGGTAACTGTACCTCCTCCCTTATTGGAAAGTAGTACATCACAGAAACCGGTTTTTGTGACACCTACACCAATTAGTGAGGAAGCTAATGATGATGATCATGAAACTTCAGATCAAGTTACTACCGAATCTCGTAGGTAAACTAGAGTAAGATCCGCACCAGAGTGGTACGGTAATCCTGTTCTGGAAGTCATGTTACTAGACCATGACGAACTTGTGAACTATGAGGAAGCGATGATGAGCCCAGATTCCGCAAAATGGTTTGAGGCCATGAAATCTGAGATATGATCGATGTATGAGAACAAAGTATGGACTTTGATGGATTTGCCCGATGATCGGCAAGCCATAGAAAATAAATGGATCTTCAAGAGGAATACGGACGCTGATAGTTAGTGTTACTATCTACAAAGCTAGAATTTTCGCAAAAGGTTTTCGACAAGTTCAAGGTGTTGACTACGATGAGAGTTTCTCACTCGTATCTATGCTTAAGTCTGTTCGAATCATGTTAGCAATTGCCACATTTTATGAAATCTGGCAAATGGATAAACAAAACTGCATTCCTTAATGGATTTTTTAAAGAAGAGTTGTATACGATGCAACTAGAAGGTTTTGTCGATCTTAAAGGTGTTAACAAAATATGCAAGCTCCAGCAATCCATCTATGGACTGGTACAAGCATCTCGAAGTTGGAATATATGCTTTGATGAGTTGATCAAAGCATATAGTTTTATACAAACTTGCGGTGAAGCCTGTATTTACAAGAAAGTGAGTGGGAGCACTATAGCATTTCTGATAAGTATATGTGAATGACATATTGTTGATCGGAAATAATGTAGAATTATTCTGTAAAGCATAAAGGAGTGTTTGAAAGGAGTTTTTTCAAAGAAAGACTTCGGTGAAGCTGCTTACATATTGAGTATCAAGATCTATAGAGATAGATCAAGACGCTTGATAAGTTTTTTCGATGAGTACATACCTTGACAAGATTTTGAAGTAGTTCAAAATGGAACAGTCAAAGAAAAAGTTTCTTGCCTGTGTTACAAGGTGTGAAGTTGAGTAAGACTCAAAGCCCGACCACGGCAGAAGATAGAAAGAGAATGAAAGTCATTCCCTATGCCTCAGTCATAGGTTCTATAAAGTATGCCATGCTGTGTACCAGATCTATTGTATACCATACACTGTGTTAAGGGAGGGAGTACAATAGTGATCTAGGAGTAGATCAATGGACAGCGGTCAAAATTATCCTTACTGGAATAAGGATATGTTTCTCGATTACGGAGGTGACAAAAGGTTTGTCGTAAAGGGTTACGTCGATGCAAGTTTTTGACACTAATCCAGATGATTCTAAGTCTCAATCTGGATACATATTGAAAGTGGGAGCAATTAGCTAGAGTAGCTCCGTGCAGAGCATTGTAGACATAGAATTTTGCAAAATACATACGGATCTGAATTTGGCAGGCCCGTTGACTAAATTTCTATCACAAGCAAAACATGATCACTCTTTGGGTGTTAATCACATAGTGATGTGAACTAGATTATTGAATCTAGTAAACCCTTTGGGTGTTAGTCACATGGAGATGTGAACCAATCACATAAAGATGTGAACTATTGGTGTTAATCACATAGCGATGTGAACTAGATTATTGACTCTAGTGCAAGTGGGAGACTGAAGGAAATATGCCCTAGAGGCAATAATAGAGTTATTATTTATTTCCTTATTTCATGATAAATGTTTATTATTCATGCTAGAATTCTATTAACCGGAAACATAATACATGTGTGAATACATAGACAAACAGAGTATCACTAGTATGCCTCTACTTGACTAGCTCGTTAATCAAAGATGGTTATGTTTCCTAACCATGGACAAAAAGTTGTTATTTGATTAACGGGATCACATCATTAGATGAATGATCTGATTGACATGACCCATTCCATTAGCTTAGCACCCGATCGTTTAGTATGTTGCTATTGCTTTCTTCATGACTTATACATGTTCCTATGACTATGAGATTATGCAACTCCTGTTTGCCGGAGGAACACTTTGTGTGCTACCAAACGTCACAACGTAACTGGGTGATTATAAAGGAGCTCTACAGGTGTCTCCAAAGGTACATGTTGGGTTGGCGTATTTCGAGATTAGGATTTGTCACTCCGATTGTTGGAGAGGTATCTCTGGGCCCTCTCGGTAATGCACATCACTTAAGCCTTGCAAGCAATGCAACTAATGAGTTAGTTGTGAGATGATGTATTACAGAACGAGTAAAGAGACTTGCCGGTAACGAGATTGAACTAGGTATTGGATACCGACGATCGAATCTCGGGCAAGTAACATACCGATGACAAAGGGAACAACGTATGTTGTTATGCGGTCTGACCGTTAAAGATCTTCGTAGAATATGTAGGAGCCAATATGGGCATCTAGGTCCCGCTATTGGTTATTACCGGAGATATGTCTCGGTCATGTCTACATTGTTCTCGAACCCGTAGGGTCCGCACGCTTAAGGTTTCGATGATAGTTATATTATGAGTTTATGAGTTTTGATGTACCGAAGGAGTTCGGAGTCCCGGATGAGATCGGGGACATGACGAGGAGTCTCAAAATGGTCGAGACGTAAAGATCGATATATTGGACGACTATATTCGGACATCAGAAAGGTTCCGAGTGATTCGGGTATTTTTCGGAGTACAGGGTAGTTACGGGAGAAGCAATGGGCCTTGATGGGCTCTAGTGGGAAGAGGAGAAAAGGCCAAGGGGCTGCTGCGCCCCCCCCCTCCCCTCTGGTCCGAATTGGACTAGGGAAAAGGGGGCCGGCCACCTTTCCTTCTCCTCCACTTCCTTCTCCCTTCCTCCCCTCTTGGTGGACTCCTACTAGGACTTGGAGTCCTAGTAGGACTCCACATCCTGGCCGCACCAATTGCCTTGGCCGGCCTCCTCCTCCTCCATCCTTTATATACTGAGGCAAGGGGCACCCCAGAAACACAAGTTGATCCACGTGATCATATTTTTAGCCGTGTGTGGCGCCCCCTGCCACCATAGTCCTCGATAATATTGTAGCGGTGCTTAGGCGAAGCCATGTGACAGTAGTACATCAAGATCGTCACCACGCCGTCGTGCTGACGGAACTCTTCCCCGACACTTTGCTAGATCGGAGTCCGGGGATCGTCATCGAGCTGAACGTGTGCTAAAACTCGGAGGTGCCATAGTTTCGGTGCTTGATCGGTCGGGCCGTGAAGACGTACGACCACATCAATCGCGTTGCCATAACGCTTCCGCTATCGATCTACAAGGGTACGTAGATCACACTCTCCCCTCTCGTTGCTATGCATCACCATGATCTTGCGTGTGTGTAGGAAAAATTTGAAATTACTATGTTCCCTAACACGGGCACATTCATTTTTTTCTTTAGGTCGTTCTCCCAGAGTCTCCACAACTCCTTTCTGACACACACCGATCGATAAACCTCTCCAGCGATGCCTGCCTACAACATACAAACACACCTTCAATCTCCTCCTTTATGTGTCCTTGCCTCGTGTCTCTCATATGGTCAGACACACGTGTAAACTCTCGCCCCTCTTTTCATCGCTCTCTCACAACCGCACACTCCTCCCCCTATCTAGCTAGTAGTTGGGCCTCTCGCACCACCTCCTAGCTCCATTCTCTATGTCTATCCGTCTCGCTGGACCTTATTAGCCTCTAACAAATGGATGTACACCGACTGATCTCTCGCTATACATATAGCTAGCTAGGTCCTTATAACTCGTTTTTACCCACACGTCAATTGATCTACCTCATTAGTTGTGTCTCTCCCTTCCTCCAACAAACAAAAATTGATCTACCGATCTAGTTAGGTTTGCTTACCAAACACATGGTTCCCCTTCATCATCCATGGATGTGTCCTGACAGATCTATCATGCACAGGCACACACAGAAACACATCCCCACTCTTATTGATAACATTGCAGTTCCACCCTCAGTTTGTCTAGTAGGCCTCTCCCACCATCTTCGAGAAGCAACTCCATCACCCATCCAGCACTCTACCCCTCTCCCTCCCTCTCCCTCCCTCTCTCTCTCTCTCTCTCCTCTATCTCTCTCCCATCATATTTCCCGTCCTTCAGTTATGTATGGATGTCGACCGACCTCCCTCAAGACATAGCTGGGTCTCTCCTTCTCAACACATATACGAGTCGTTCTACCTCTATAGTTAGGTCTCTGCCTACCCCTCCCACCACCCCCTCCCCCCCCCCCACACACACATCGATACATCGAGCGCTCTAGTCATGTCTCCCTGCCACACACAAACTTGACATGTGCCCTCTAACGTTCCGGTAGGCCAGTCACCCTATATCTTTGACTTGTACACACGCACAATTTCGATGGCTCTCTTCATCGATCTCGCACCCACCCACTTGATCCTCTCTTCGACTCTATCGATAGCTATGACCCCTCCCTCTCTTCTCGTGGATTGCCGGACCCTCTATGTATGATATGGATAGGCCTCCATTTCACACACATTGCATGCAAAATTTTGTTTGAGATGTCATCAACACTATTCCCACAAATAATTCACGGAATCAACCCCCCACCCCACCCCCACCCAAAACAAAAAACACTCACGAACACGGTTTGTATCTCTCACACACACCCACGTAGGTGGGGAACATGCACGAAGAGAAGAGGTGCATGCACGGCGCACGTACTCCCGTCTCTTTCCCAACCACACCCGCGCGGGTACACGGTGGAGCTCATTTCTGTACGAAAAAGGCAGCCCATGTGGTAATTTGGCACGTGTACTGGTTGTCCACTTGGTGGAGGGAGGATCGTCTACCATGGGTGAACAAACAAATTGCGACTTGACGTGTTTTGTTAAAAAAAAGGGAAACCATGTGGGGCCTACCTTAGAGGCAAGGCTCTATACGCTGGAGTACTTCTGATGTGTCCCATCAACTCGCAGAACGAGGAGAAGCTTGCTTAGTACACCGTCTCCCACGCCCACGGGCGCGGTGGCTCGCAGGATGAGGTGAATCTTGCTTACTACGCCTTACGCCCGCTCCCTGGCCCATGCGTGCGGTGGCTCGCAGGACGAGGAGAAAAATTTACTACTCCCTCCGTTTACTCCTCGTCCCTACTACCTTGGTTATATAGATTATATCATATTGTTTGGAATATATATGTCCTTTAGTACTCCCTCCGTCCCAAAATTCTTGTCTTAAATTCATCTAGATACGGATGTATCTAATACTAAAACGTGACTTGATACATCCGGATTTAGACAAATCTAAGACAAGAATTTTGGGACGGAGGGAGTAGATTTCAATATGAACTAGTAGTACATACTCCAAACACTGATGTATATAGACATATTTTAGACTATAGATTCACTCATTTTGCTCCATATGTAGCACTCTCTGTCGCCCCTCGACCCTCGCCCACGTGGTGGACGTGGAGCAATTCATTCAGTCTCATATAGCTAGAACGATATATACTGCACTACCATTATTGCTCGACTTCCCAAAGAGGCGAAGAGCCAATTGCAAGGTCAATATTTTGGGGATGCCAAGTGCAAGGTTATAGGAGAACGAGTAGTAGGTGCCGCGTCATTTATAAATAAAGTTTTTTTTCTTCAGTGGCACGTACGCAATATGATAGGTTCATATGGAGAGAAAAGGAGTACATAGTCAGGACGGGCCAGCCTACATGGTTGCTTGCTGGGGTTGCTCTCTTCACACTCTCTCGCACAAAACGACTGTGGCCACATCTCTAACATCCCAGCGGATCACGTCCGCTTGGGGAAGGGGTGGATGCTTAGTGTAGATGTGGTGGCCGTCGTCGATGGTGAAAACCCACTGTTGGCACGTCCCGATCAGGGGTCCCCGCCGTTCTCTCTCACAAAGCCGGTGAGGTTGCCTTTGTCCCTTGCTCACTGCCGCGACGTGGGTAGTTGCCGCCTCCCGCCGCCCTCCTCAAGGTTGAGCTACGTCCCTCAGGTACAACTCCCTTTACAGCCGGCTTGCACCACTGCTCCAGCTACCCACATCACTCCCTGTGGATATTTCTCTACTTCTTTGCCCCGCACATACCTCTACTGGCTTCTACGTACTGTATTTGTGATGAGTTTATGTCTCATCAACTAGTCCCAGTAATCTTATTCTAATCACGCGTGTTCAATTTCTTTGCCATAGGGATGCTCATCTCGATTTTGGTGAAACTGCACAAAATGATCCGATGGTCAAAAGGTTGCAAACTTAATTTATTAGGAAGGTCAAACTTTGCCAGCAAATTGAAGCATGGTCAGGGTTCACGGTTCAAGGGCTAGGGACTGCATGGATCATTTTTTCTTTAGCTGCCTCTGTTCCAAAATAAGTGTCAACTTTAGTAGTAGTACAACTTTGTACTAAAGTTTGCACAAAGTTGAGAAACTTATTTTGGAACGGAGGGAGTACATATTTGCTATGATCTGTCAATCATTGAGATGCAATAGCATGCATGTTAGTCTCCTTTGTATTTGATGAAATGTTGCAACGGGCAACCTTGGACGCAAGATACATGGAACAGAAGCTGGAGGCTTCATATCATTGTACAAATTTATCTCGCTGATAAATTACAGTACGTACTATACTAGTACTTCCTCCGTTCCTAAATATAAGTCTTTGTAGAGATTTCACCATGAACCACATGCGGATGTATATAGATGCATTTTAAGTGTAGATTCATTCATTTTGTTCCGTATGTAGTGGAATCTCCAGAAAGACTTATATCTACTAGTAATAGCTAGCCCCCACTACTAGGAATTCTCTATCCTCTCCTTGAGCCACATCATCAAAATTGATGTAGCCGTTAGATGAAGTAAATCAGTCCATAATAGCCATCTGATCTTGACGTTGAGAGGCTCTGCACTAAGCCACATGCAAGCATGCAGAAATACGGTGCCACATGCATGTGAGTGGGTTTTAAATCACATCAACATGTCTGCGTGCAAGCATGAACCGGTAGCATGCATGTAAGTGAGCTTTTAAGTCCCATTAACATGTCAAAAAGAAAAATATAATCCCATTATGCAGTAGGAGTTCAAGAGTTGGCTGATCTTTTTTCCTTACGTGGGATGATCTAAATGATGATGGGAGTTTATTTAGTTTGGCTACCACATTTGTCATGCGGTTATAGAGTTTTTTTGTTCTATGAAATCGATAATTTTGCGCAGAGAGATATACCGCTGTTCTGCGCCAACGCGCGGGGACTCATCTAGTAATATTTAGGAACGGAGGGAGTACTATGTAAATAGTTAGGTGTCGCACGGTGAAAGTAGTGTGAGGTGGGCCATGTAATCACTGAGCATGCGTGTTTTCACTACTCTTGCACGCCTCTGCTGGAAGAATGGAGAAAATTGTAATCTAGTAGTAGTAGTATACCTCCTTTCGCCGAAAGCGTGGGACATCCAGTAGTCCTACCACCTCAGTAATAAAGACCAATGAGCTGTCAAATCACATAGACCCAGCAGTAAGTTGGACGGACAAAGCAACCATCACTCTTGCGCCAGTGAGAGGTCGCATCCACTCTGCCCGGGCATGAATGCGACATCGATTCTTTGGAGCGGCGCTGACCGTTTCGGGCGGGAAGCGCGCGCGGGTGATGGAGGGGCTTTGGGTGGGCCAGGCTAGTTAGGAGCGGGCGTGGCAGCTGTCCGCATGTCCCTACCAGACACGCCCGGAAATGAGAGGATGCACCGACTCTCGTGGCTAAAATTGTACACTACACAACATCTCTCTGTAGGAGTAGGTCGATTTGTCGCTCTCTCTAACACACACATGGTGTTAAACACACACACACGCACGCACGCACCTTGGTCCCGTTGCACTTTCTAACGTGACTTATTACACCTAGATGGAGGGAGTAGTAAGTATACGAGATATGGTGGCACACTGACTTAAGTCGAATACAAGTGGCCAAAATTTGTGTTCATGTTATAATAAGGATTCACTTAAAATAGTACGTGAGCAAACAGAGGGATCAATTGGACAGTGTTCCCGAGCAGTAGCGAGATGTGTGAGGTAAGATACACCGCTGGCGCTTTTAATTTTTCTTATTAATTTGTTTGTTTCACCCTCTGACTGGTGGGACCCAACGTACTACGTGGAGAGAGGTAAGGTGACTAAGGCTACATTATTTCTGCACCACTGTGGATAGTCTTACCACCAAAGCCACATGACACGATTATGATTGAAATCCCAATGACTCCCACACACAAAAAACACAAGGCATGCTTGTCACACGAATGCAGGAATGTATAAAAGGTTATTTCCCTCTCGTTGAATATAATGGGAGGGTTGTGTAGCTGGTTAGCCTGTTCGCTCACTCTCTCGCCCTCTCCCGCTGGAGCCTTAGCGCTTGTAGTTGCTCTCTTCACACTCTCTCGCCCTCTCCAGATCTAAACAAGACTTCGTTGGCCTCTCTCTCCCCTCACTGCTGCTCAAAGAGCCGGCAGGATCCGTCCGCCGGGAAGGGAAGGAGGCTTAACACTGTCGTCGTCGGCGAGGGACTACCGGCGCAGCTGTTCACTTTCCACCCAGCGGCGGCGCGGTAGGGCCTCTGACCCCTTCTTCTTCGCCGCCGTCCCATTGCCCGCTGAACCACGCCCCAAGAACCTTAAGGTATAATTTACTTACTCCACATGCATTGCTCTAGCTGCATGTATACCATGAATCTAGGACATGGTTCAAAGAGGAAAGGAGTGGGGGAAAGTAGTGGGAAAAGTTGTATATAGCACGAATCTAGCACGTGGTTCAAAGAGGAAATGAAGGGGGAAAGTTGTATAGCATTAACCTAGGACGTGGTTCAAAGAGGAAAGGAATGGGGGAAATAGTGGGGAAAGTTGTATCGCATAAATCTAGGACGTGGTTCAAAGAGGAAAGGAAGGGGCGAAAGTACTAGTTCAAAAAGGAAAGGAAGGGACAAGGCTGTAGAGTTTGAGCAGGACTAGATTTGCTGCGCCCACATAGGGAAGGGCGTCTAAAGATAACAAAACTAGGACCAACACAAATATGCTCCTTGGTTGCTTGTTCTTTGTTGCAACAGACTGTGCATGACCACAGTATATCGGTAGATGCACATGGTGCTGGTGCATCCACTGTCCCGTGCAACTCATTAGCTGTTGTTAATCTAAGGCCCTGTTTGGTTAAAAACTCCCTAGTCCCTACCTGCTGGGTTCCAGGGACTAAACATGGACTAGAGGTTATTAAATGACATGCTAAAAGACCATGTTACCCCTAGTAATGAAGTAATAGAGACAAGGTGTGATGCGTGGCAGGGGCAACTGTTGGAAAAAGTCCCAAAAAGACTCCCTCGGGGTCTTCTTTCTTTAGTCCCAAATGCCCACTTTTAGTCCCTAAAAGTCCCTCCTCTTTGGTTTAGATGGGACTGACATGGAGTTTTTTTAGTCCCTACACCAAAATGTCCCTGTAAACAAACACCCTCTAATAATGCCACTGGAAAATTGATGCAATGCCACAGTTAAAAGCAAATTACATGTTTAACGAGTTTTATTGTTAATATAATCTCTATGTTAATATTAATCAATGTCACCGTTTGAGAAATGCTACTGTCTTGCTTTCTTTCCCATTTAGATAAGGTAGATGCTTCTTTTTGTTGGCTTCTGTGTCATCCACCGTTATTGACCACTAATTGTTTCCTTTGCACCTCTGTGTAAACAGGGTTATCTACTTCACCTTGTTGCCATTGTGACCTTTTGTTGCACTGCACAAATCACTTTTGTTTTAAGAGTGTTTTGTGCAGTTCAACCAAAATGTCACACTGACAACGTTGCTTGATTGCTTGATCTTAGTGGAACTGCACAAGAGGAGATCTTACTTCCTATCCGTTAAGGCGAATTTGGTTCAGATCTTCTTCTTGTGAGTTGTTTGAATTCCGCATCATGAGAGGTCAGTACTAGCCTTCTTTCACATGATTCTGCAGTGTGCATTCATATGTTGTGCTACTTGTACGATAATGTTGCTTGATTTTAGCAAACTGCACAAATGGAGACAAGACTTCCAATCTGTATGTGCACCGTAATATCCCATTGAGGTAAGATAAGGATATTTCACAACTGCTGGCCTGTATTTTTCCACTTTCATCAGAAAATTAAGTTTAGTACTATACTTGTGCTCCCTAATTGACATGCCAAATCTTACATTGAAGGTGAAGCTTGTTTGTTATTGAACCAAGTGATGAAGGGGAAGAACAAGGGGAAGAAAAACAAAAATCAACTCCCTGTGCTGTCATGAAAAAGTGGTATTGTCCTTGAGAAGTGATTCATCTGTTTCATTTTAAATATTTCCTTTCCTTTTTTCGAGCAAACAGTGATGCTAGCATTTAGTAGTCCTCTTGTCTTTGCACAACAGGATCATCTTCCTCTGAAGAAGAATATGGAGTACGTGAAGTGACTAGTTCCGATTATGCCAGGATGAAGAAGCCCTGTCTATCTTATCATCAGAAGGAGCAGTTGAAGGATGGTTACATTACTCCCCACAAGACCAAACTAACTTCAGCTCAGAAGGACTGACAAAATCTCCATTTTTTGCTGTGATGCGTGAGTACAATGTTATTTTAGGATTCTTTCTGGTGAGTTCCATTTTTCTAAAAGTGTGCTCTACATGGATCATGTATGTGCCTGTTGAAACTGTCAATTCATAGTACAATTTTCTCTATACTAATCACTTATTTGTATTTGTGCAAACAGGGGTGCTCAACTTGATTTCAATGGGAACCGCACAAAATGTTCATGAATACATCGAATCATTCATTTCCACCACAAGAAATGAGGTGCCGATAAGTTCAAGGCGTTGCAACATATAAGGGCAAAATCATACAAGCTACGCGCGAATTTGGTTGATTTTGGTGGAACTGTACAAAAAGAACAGCTGGTTTATTTAGCACGAGGTGCCATGTCAATGTCCGAACTGATGGCAAACCCTTCCCATTCCACAATCGTAGGCATTTGATATTTTGGAATGGGACAACCTTGTCAAATTTTGCTCATTGATTTTAGCAAGACATGTGTTTGATATTTTTGAATGGGACGCCCTTGCTGTCAGCGGCGTCGATATTTTTTTTCTTTATTCTTTAGTTGTGAAGTAAATATTGCCTCTAACATGTGAGTCGCTGAGATGCATAATCATCGATAGTTTTGAATGTTCTCTATGAATTGCCAGGCCTGTGTGTTTGATTGCAATGTACAGAAACGCTAAAAACCTGCTCAAACTCTTTGTACTCCTTCTGTTCCTTTGTACTTTGCACATTGTGAAAGTGCATACTTTTTTGTATAAGATTGGTCAAAGTAGAGATACTTTGACTGCAGACAAAAGTTGTATGCAGACTAGAAAGGACCGGAGGGAGTACATGTGAAACTGCTGCAAATGAGGTGATCACCCTGGGAATAATGCTAGTACATATTGTTTTGCATGTTCATCCAATGCCAGTGATACAGGAATTCGAACTAATCGAAATAAATTCATTCATACACGGTCGGATTTCATATAAACATGCCAGATTTCATTACATTTCATACATTCTTCAACTAAAAAGGGGTGCGCTGGAGGTATAATTAATTAACCAAAGCTACCCACCTGTGTCCCGCTGAGCTGAACAGAAGCTTCAGTGACTTAACGGCAGGTGCAGTTATGTAACTGACATGTGGCATGTTGGGCCCACGTGTCAGTCAACCAACTGCACCAGCAGTTAAGTAGAAGCAGCGTTATTCTCCAGCAGAACTCCCTGACTCCACGTCGCCGCCAAGAAGCTAACCGGCCGTCAATGGTCAACCCGCCTAGCTTGGCTTCAACAGGAGGGTAGCAGTGGTGGCCTTGAAGGAAATATGCCCTAGAGGCAATAATAAAGTTATTATTTATTTCCTTATTTCATGATAAATGTGCATTATTCATGCTAGAATTGTATTAACCGGAAACATAATACATGTGTGAATACATAGACAAACAGAGTGTCACTAGTATGCCTCTACTTGACTAGCTCGTTAATCAAAGATGGTTATGTTTCCTAACCATAGACAAAGAGTTGTTATTTGATTAACGGGATCACATCATTAGGAGAATGATGTGATTGACTTGACCCATTCCGTTAGCTTAGCACTCGATCGTTTAGTATGGTGCTATTGCTTTCTTCATGACTTATACATGTTCCTATGACTATGAGATTACGCAACTCCTGTTTACCGGAGGAACACTTTGTGTGCTACCAAACGTCACAACGTAACTGGGTGATTATAAAGGAGCTCTACAGGTGTCTCCGAAGGTACATGTTGGGTTGGCGTATTTCGAGAGTAGGATTTGTCACTCCAATTGTCGGAGAGGTATCTCTGGGCCCTCTCGGTAATGCACATCACATAAGCCTTGCAAGCATTGCAACTAATGAGTTAGTTGCGAGATGATGTATTACGGAACGAGTAAAGAGACTTACCGGTAACGAGATTGAACTAGGTATTGAGATACCGACGATCGAATCTCGGGCAAGTAACATACCGATGACAAAGGGAACAACGTATGTTGTTATGCGGTCTGACCGATAAAGATCTTCGTAGAATATGTAGGAGCCAATATGGGCATCGAGGTCCCACTATTGGTTATTGACCGAAGACATGTCTCGGTCATGTCTACATTATTCTCGAACCCGTAGGGTCCGCACGCTTAAGGTTTCGATGACAGTTATATTATGAGTTTATACGTTTTGATGTACCGAAGGTTGTTCGGAGTCCCGAATGTGATCATGGACATGACGAGGAGTCTCGAAATGGTCGAGACATAAAGATTGATATATTGGAAGCCTATGTTTGGATATCGGAAGTGTTCCGGGTGAAATCGGGATTTTACCGGAGTACCGGGAGGTTACCGGAACCCCCCCGGGAGCTATATGGGCCTTAGTGGGCCTTAGTGGAAGAAGAGGATAGGCGGCCAGGGCTGGGCCACGCGCCCCTCCCCCCTAGTCCGAATAGGACTAGGAGAGAGGGGGCAGGCGCCCCCTCCTTTCTCTCTCTCTTTTCCACCTCACGAATCCTATTCCAACTAGGATTGGGGGAGAAGTCCTACTCCCGGAGGGAGTAGGACTCCTCCTGGCGCACCCTATGATGGCCGGCCGGCCTCCCTCCCTTGAACCTTTATATACGGAGGCAGGGGCACCCCAGAGGAACACAAGTTGATCCACATGATCATATTCTTAGCCGTGTGCGGCGCCCCCTGCCACCATAGTCCTCGATAATATTGTAGCGGTGCTTAGGCGAAGCCCTGCGACAGTAGTACATCCAGATCGTCACCACGCCGTCGTGCTGACGGAACTCTTCCCCGACACTTTGCTGGATCGGAGTCCGGGGATCGTCATCGAGCTGAACATGTGCTAAAACTCGGAGGTGCCGTAGTTTCGGTGCTTGATCCGTCGGGCCGTGGAGACGTACGACTACATCAACCAAATGCTTCCGTTGTCGATCTACAAGGGTACGTAGATCACACTCTCCCCTCTCGTTGCTATGCATCACCATGATCTTGCGTGTGCGTAGGAAATTTTTTGAAATTACTACGTTCCCCAACAGTGGCATCCGAGCCTAGGTTTTATGTGTTGATGTTATATGCACGAGTAAAACACAAGTGAGCTGTGGGCGATATAAGTCATACTGCTTACCAGCATGTCATACTTTGGTTCGGCGGTATTGTTGGATGAAGCAGCCCGGACTGACATTACGTGTACGCTTACGCGAGACCGGTTCTCCCGATGTGCTTTGCACACAGGTGGCTTGCGGGTGAAAGTTTCTCCAACTTTAGTTGAACTGAGTGTGGCTACGCCCGGTCCTTGCGAAGGTTAAAACAGCACCAACTTGACAAACTATCGTTGTGTTTTTGATGCGTAGGTAAGATTGGTTCTTGCTTAAGCCCGTAGCAGCCACGTAAAACTTGCAACAACAAAGTAGAGGACGTCTAACTTGTTTTTGCAGGGCATGTTGTGATGTGATATGGTCAAGACATGATGCTGAATTTTATTGTATGAGATGATCATGTTTTGTAACCGAGTTATCGGCAACTGGCAGGAGCCATATGGTTGTCGCTTTATTGTATGCAATGCAATCGCGCTGTAATGCTTTACTTTATCACTAAGCGGTAGCGATAGTCGTGGAAGCATAAGATTGGCGAGACGACAACGATGCTACGATGGAGATCAAGGTGTCGCGCCGATGACGATGGTGATCATGACGGTGCTTCGGAGATAGAGATCACAGGCACAAGATGATGATGGCCATATCATATCACTTATATTGATTGCATGTGATGTTTATCTTTTATGCATCTTATCTTGCTTTGATTGACGGTAGCATTATAAGATGATCTCTCACTAAATTATCAAGAAGTGTTCTCCCTGAGTATGCACCGTTGCGAAAGTTCTTCGTGCTAAGACACCACGTGATGATCGGGTGTGATAGGCTCTACGTTCAAATACAACGGGTGCAAAACAGTTGCACACGCGGAATACTCAGGTTATACTTGACGAGCCAAGCATATACAGATATGGCCTCGGAACACGGAGACCGAAAGGTCGAGCGTGAATCATATAGTAGATATGACCAACATAGTGACGTTCACCAATGAAACTGCTCCATCTCACGTGATGATCGGACATGGTTTAGTTGATTTGGATCACGTGATCACTTAGAGGATTAGAGGGATGTCTATCTAAGTGGGAGTTCTTAAGTAATATGATTAATTGAACTTAAATTTATCATGAACTTAGTCCTGGTAGTATTTTGCAAATTATGTTGTAGATCAATAGCTCGCGTTGTTGCTTCCCTATGTTTATTTTGATATGTTCGTAGAGAAAATTGTGTTGAAAGATGTTAGTAGCAATGATGCGGATTGGATTCGTGATCTGAGGTTTATCCTCATTGCTGCACAGAAGAATTATGTCCTTGATGCACCGCTAGGTGACAGACCTATTGCAGGAGCAGATGCTGACGTTATGAACGTTTGGCTAGCTCAATATGATGACTACTTGATAGTTTAGTGCACCATGCTTAATGGCTTAGAATCGGGACTTCAAAGACGTTTTGAGCATCATGGACCATATGAGATGTTCCAGGAGTTGAAGTTAATATTTCAAGCAAATACCTGAGTTGAGAGATATGAAGTCTCCAACAAGTTCTATAGCTAAAAGATGGAGGAGAATCGCTCAACTAGTGAGCATGTGCTCAGATTGTCTGGGTACTACAATCGCTTGAATCAAGTGGGAGTTAATCTTCCAGATAAAATAGTGATTGACAGAATTCTCTAGTCACCATCACCAAGTTAGTAGAACTTAGTGATGAACTATAATATGCAAGGGATAACGGAAACAACTCCCAAGCTCTTCGTGATGCTGAAATCAACGAAGGTAGAAATCAAGAAAAACATCAAGTGTTGATGGTTGACAAGACCACTAGTTTCAAGAAAAGGGCAAAGGGAAGAAGGGGAACTTCAAGAAGAACGGCAAGCAAGTTGCTGCTCAAGTGAAGAAGCCCAAGTCTGATCCTAAGCCTGAGACTAAGTGCTTCTACTACAAAGGGACTGGTCACTGGAAGTGGAACTACCCCAAGTATTTGGCGGATAAGAAGGATGGCAAGGTAAACAAAGGTATATTGGATATACGTGTTATTGATGTGTACTTTAATAGTGTTTATAGCAACCCCTCGGCATTTGATACTGGTTCAGTTGCTAAGAGTAGTAACTCAAAACGGGAGTTGTCGAATAAACAGAAACTAGTAAAGGGTGAGGTGACGATGTGTGTTGGAAGTAGTTCCAAGATTGATATGATCATCATCGCACACTCCCTATACTTTCAGGATTAGTGTTGAAACTAAATAAGTGTTATTTGGTGTTTGCGTTGAGCATGAATATGATTTGATCATGTTTATTGCAATACAGTTATTCATTAAAGTCAGAGAATAATTGTTGTTCTGCTTACATGAATAAAACCTTCGATGGTCATACACCCAATGAAAATAGGTCGTTGGATCTCGATCGTAGTGTTACACATATTCATAATATTGAAGCCAAAAGATGCAAAGTTAATAATGATAGTGCAACTTATTTGTGGCACTGCCGTTTAGGTCATATCGGTGTAAATCGCATGAAGAAACTCTATACTGATGGACTTTTGGAACCACTTGATTATGAATCACTTGGTACTTGCGAACCATGCCTCATGGGCAAGATGACTAATACTCCGTTCTTCGGAACAATGGAGCGAGCAGCAAACTTGATTGGAAATAATACATATTGATGTAAGCAGTACAATGAGTGTTGAGGCTCACGGCGGGTATCGTTATTTTCTGACCTTCACAGATGATTTGAGTAGATATGAGTATATCTACTTGATGAAACATAAGTCTGAAACATTTGAAAAGTTCAAATAATTTCAGGGTGAAGTGGAAAATCATCATGACAAGAAAATAAGGTTTCTACGATCTGATCGCGGAGACAAATATTTGAGTTACGAGTTTGGTCTTCAATTAAAACATTGTGGAATAGTTTCACAAACTCATGCCACCTGGAACACCACAACATAATGGTGTGTCCGATCGTCATAACCATAATTTATTGGATATAGTGCAATCTATGATGTCTCTTACCAATCTACCACTATCGCTTTGGGGTTATGCATTAGAGACAGCTGCATTCACGTTAAAAAGGGCACCATCTAAATCCGTTGCGACGACACAATCTGAATTATGGTTTGGCAAGAAACCAAAGTTGTCGTTTCTTAAAGTTTTGGGTTGTGATGCTTATGTGAAAAAGTTTCATCCTGATAAGCTCAAACCCAAATCGGAGAAATATGTTTTCATAGGATACCCAAAGGAGACCGTTGGGTACACCTTCTGTCACAGATCCGAAGGCAAGACATTCGTTGCTAAGAATGGATCCTTTCTAGAGGAGGAGTTTCTCTCGAAAGAAGTGAGTGGGAGGAAAGTAGAAAACTTGATAAGGTAATTGTACCTTCTCCCTTATTGGAAAGTAGTTCATCACAGAAATCTGTTCCTATGACTACTACACCAATTAGTGAGGAAGCTAATGATGATGATCATGTAACTTCAGATCAAGTTACTACCAAACCTCGTAGGTAAACCAGAGTGAGATCCACACCAGAGTGATACGGTAATCCCGTTCTGGAGGTCACGTTACTTGACCATGACGAGCCTACGAACTATGAGGAAGCAATGATGAGCCCAGATTCCATGAAATGGCTTGAGGCCATGAACTCTGAGATGAGATCCATGTATGAGAACAAAGTATGGACTTTGATTGACTTGCCCAAAGATCGGCGAGCCATTGAGATTAAATGGATCTTCAAGAGGAAGACGGACGCTGATAGTATTGTTACTATCTACAAAGCTAGACTTGTCGAAAAAGGTTTTTGACAAAGTTCAAGGTGTTGACTATGATGAAATTTTCTCACTTGTAGCGATGCTTAAGTCTGTCCAAATCATGTTAGCAATTGCCGTGTTTTTAGGAAATCTGGCAAATGGATAAATAAAACTACATTCCTTAATGGATTTAAAGAAGAGTTGTATATGATGCAACCAGAAGGTTTTGTCAATCCTAAAGGTGCTAACAAAATATGCAAGCTCCAGCGATCCATCTATGGACTGGTGCAAGCATCTCGGAGTTGGAATATACGCTTTGATAAGTTGATCAAAGCATATAGTTTTATACAGACTTGCGGTGAAGCCTGTATTTACAAGAAAGTGAGTGGGAGCACTACAGCATTTCTGATAAGTATATGTGTATGACATATTGTTGATCGGACATACTGTAGAATTATTCTGCAAAGCATAAAGGAGTGTTTGAAAGTATTTTTTCAAAGAAAACCTCGGTGAAGCTGCTTACATATTGAGCATCAAGATCTATAGAGATAGATCAAGACGCTTGATAAGTTTTTTTTCAATGAGTACATACCTTGACAAGATTATGAAGTAGTTCAAAATGGAACAGTCAAAGAAAGAATTCTTGCCTGTGTTACAAGGTGTGATATTGAGTAAGACTCAAAGTGCGACCACGGCAGAAAATAGAATGAGAATGAAAGTCATTCCCTATGCCTTGGCCATAGGTTCTATAAAGTATGTCATGCTGTGTACCAGACCTATTGTATACCCTACACTAATTTTGGCAAGGGAGTACAATAGTGATCTAGGAGTAGATCACTGGACAGCGGTCAAAATTATCCTTAGTGAAATAAGGATATGTTTCTCGATTATGGAGGTGACAAAAAGGTTCATCGTAAAAGGGTTACGTCGATACAAGTTTTGGCACTGATCCGGATGACTCTTAGTCTTCATCTAGATACATATTGAAAGTGGGAGCAATTAGCTAAAGTAGCTCCATGTAGAGCATTGAAGACATAGAAAATTGCAAAATACTTACGGATCTGAATATGGCACACCCGTTGACTAAACTTCTCTCACAGGCAAAACATGATCACACCTTAGTACTCTTTGGGTGTTAATCACATAGCAATGTGAACTAGATTACTGACTCTAGTAAACCCTTTGGGTGTTGGTCACATATCGATGTGAACTATGGGTGTTAACCACATAAAGATGTGAACTATTGATGTTAGATCACATGGCGATGTGAACTACATTATTGACTCTAGTGCAAGTGGGAGACTGAAGGAAATATGCCCTAGAGGCAATAATAAAGTTATTATTTATTTCCTTATTTCATGATAAATGTTTATTATTCATGCTAGAATTGTATTAACCGGAAACATAATACATGTGTGAATACATAGACAAACAGAGTGTCACTAGTATGCCTCTACTTGACTAGCTCGTTAATCAAAGATGGTTATGTTTCCTAACCATAGACAAAGAGTTGTTATTTTATTAACGGGATCACATCATTAGGAGAATGATGTGATTGACTTGACCCATTCCGTTAGCTTAGCACTCGATCGTTTAGTATGTTGCTATTGCTTTCTTCATGACTTATACATGTTCCTATGACTATGAGATTATGCAACTCCCGTTTATCGGAGGAACACTTTGTGTGCTACCAAACGTCACAACGTAACTGGGTGATTATAAAGGAGCTCTACAGGTGTCTCCAAAGGTACATGTTATGTTGGCGTATTTCGAGAGTAGGATTTGTCACTCCGATTGTCGGAGAGGTATCTCTGGGCCCTCTCGGTAATGCACATCACATAAGCCTTGCAAGCATTGCAACTAATGAGTTAGTTGCGAGATGATGTATTATGGAACGAGTAAAGAGACTTACCGGTAACGAGATTGAACTAGGTATTGAGATATCGACGATCGAATCTCGGGCAAGTAACATACCGATGACAAAGGGAACAACGTATGTTGTTATGCGGTCTGACCGATAAAGATCTTCGTAGAATATGTAGGAGCCAATATGGGCATCCAGGTCCCGCTATTGGTTATTGACCGGAGACATGTCTCGGTCTTGTCTACATTGTTCTCGAACCCGTAGGGTCCGCACGCTTAAGGTTTCGATGACAGTTATATTATGAGTTTATACGTTTTGATGTACCAAAGGTTGTTCGGAGTCCCGGATGTGATCACGGGCATGACGAGGAGTCTCGAAATGGTCGAGACATAGAGATTGATATATTGGAAGCCTATGTTTGGATATCGGAAGTGTTCCGGCTGAAATTGGGATTTTACCGGAGTACCGGGAGGTTACGGGAACCCCCCCCCCCCGGGAGCTATATGGGCCTTAGTGGGCCTTAGTGGAAGAAGTGGAGAGGCAGCCAGGGCTGGGCCGCGCGCCCCTCCCCCCTAGTACGAATAGGACAAGGAGAGAGGGGGCCGGCGCCCCCTCCCTTCTCTCTCTCTCTTTTCCACCTCGCGAATCCTATTCCAACTAGGATTGGGGGAGAAGTCCTACTCCCGGAGGGAGTAGGACTCCTCCTGGCACGCCCTATGATGGCCGGCCGGCCTCCCCCCTTGAACCTTTATATACAGAGGCAGGGGCACCCCAGAGGAACACAAGTTGATCCACGTGATCATATTCTTAGCCGTGTGCGGCGCCCCCTGCCACCATAGTCCTTGATAATATTGTAGCGGTGCTTAGGCGAAGCCCTGCGACAGTAGTACATCAAGATCGTCACCATGCCGTCGTGATGACGGAACTCTTCCCCGACACTTTGCTGGATCGGAGTCCGGGGATCGTCATCGAGCTGAACGTGTGCTAAAACTCGGAGGTGCCGTAGTTTCGGTGCTTGATCGGTCGGGCCGTGGAGACGTACGACTACATCAACCAAACGCTTCCGTTGTCGATCTACAAGGGTACGTAGATCACACTCTCCCCTCTCGTTGCTATGCATCACCATGATCTTGCGTGTGCATAGGAATTTTTTTTGAAATTACTACGTTCCCCAACAGGCCTTACTTGGACTCGAGCGGCGGCGACCTACCGTGTTCTACTCTTCCTCGTTTTGTGTGTGGCGCGGCCTTGTTGGCAGCGGGGCGGGGCCTCGGCGGAGCCGGCGATGTCCTCTGTCTCGTTGCCGGCGGGCGGCGCCTCAGCGGAGCGGTGGAAATCCTCCCCCGCGTTGCCGGCAGGGTGGGGCCTCAGCTGAGCCGGTGATGTCCTCTGCGTCGTTGTTGGTGGGGCGGGGCCTCGGCGGAGCCGGCAGTGTCCTATGCCTCGTTGTTGGTGCCACAAGGCCTCGGCGGAGCAGGGCCTCGTCGACGCCAGCGGAGCGGGGACTTGTCGGAGCCAGCATTGTCCTCTGCCTCATCCTCGGTCTCGCCAAACAACGCCTCGCCCGCTTCATCGCCCTCTTTGCTAGCCTCTTTGTAGGCGGCCGCAGCCTTCGCCACCCACATGCGCTCCTGCCAGCGCTCGAGGCGGCCCTTGTGGGCGGAGCGGTACGAGTCGAGCAGCGCCTCCTGCTCCGCCCGCTCCGCGGTGATCTGCTCCTCCGCCTGCAGATGCTCCTGGAGGAGATGGTGGTTGTAGGCGGCGTCGGCCTGCGCCTCCTAGAAATGCTCCTGACGCATCTGTTCGGGAACGTAGCAGAAATTCAAATTTTTCCTACGTGTCACCAAGATCTATCTATGGAGAAACCAGCAATGAGGGGAAGGAGAGTGCATCTACATACCCTTGCAGATCGCTAAGCGGAAGCGTTCAAGAGAACGGGGTTGAAGGAGTCGTACTCGTCGTGATCCAAATCACTGGAGATCCTAGTGCCGAACGGACGGCACCTCCGCGTTCAACACACGTACAGCCCGGTGACGTCTCCCATGCCTTGATCCAGTAAGGATAGAGGGAGAGGTTGAGGAAGACTCCATCCAGCAGCAGCACAACGGCGTGGTGTTGGTGGAGGAGCGTGGTGATCCAGCAGGGCTTTGCCAAGCACCGCGAGATATGAGGAGAAAGAGAGGGGTAGGGCTGCGCCAAGAAGGAGAGGACCTCGTGTGTCTTGGGCAGCCCAAACCTCAAATATATATAGGGGGAGGGGAGGGGCTGCACCCCCACCTAGGGTTCCCTCCCTAGGGGTGGCGGCAGCCCCCAGATCCCATCTGGGTGGCGGCCAGGTGGAGGGGAGAGGGAGGCGCACCAGGCATGGGCCCTAAGGCCCATCTGCCCCTTAGGGTTTGCCCCCTTCTTCCCCTTAGGCGCCTTGGGCCCTTGTGGGGGGGCGCACCAGCCCACCTGGGGCTGGTCCCCTCCCACACTTGGCCCATGCAGCCCTTCGGGGCTTGTGGCCCCACTTGGTGGACCCCCGGGACCCTCCCGGTGGTCCCGGTACGTTACCGATAAGACCCGAAACTTTTCCGGTGACCAAAACAGGACTTCCCATATATAAATCTTTACCTCCGGACCATTCCGGAACTCCTCATGACGTCCGGGATCTCATCTGGGACTCCGAACAACATTTGGTAACCACGTATATCTATTCCCTATAACCCTAGCGTCATTGAACCTTAAGTGTGTAGACCCTACGAGTTCGGGAACCATGCAGACATGACCGAGACGTTCTCCGATCAATAACCAACAGCGGGATCTGGATACCCATGTTGGCTCCCACATGCTCCACGATGATCTCATCGGATGAACCATGATGTCAAGGACTTAATCAATCCCGTATACAATTCCCTTTGTCTATCGGTACGATACTTGCCTGAGATTCGATCGTCGGTATCCCGATACCCTGTTCAATCTCGTTACCGGCAAGTCTCTTTACTCGTTCTGTAACACATCATCCCGTGATCAACTCCTTGATCACATTGTGCACATTATGATGATGTCCTACCGAGTGGGCCCAGAGATACCTCTCCGTTTACACGGAGTGACAAATCCCAGTCTCGATTCGTGCCAACCCAACAGACACTTTCGGAGATACCTGTAGTGTACCTTTATAGCCACCCAGTTACGTTGTGACGTTTGGCACACCCAAAGCACTCCTACGGTATCCGGGAGTTGCACAATCTCATGGTCTAAGGAAATGATACTTGACATTAGAAAAGCTTTAGCATGCGAACTACACGATATTGTGCTATGCTTAGGATTGGGTCTTGTCCATCACATCATTCTTCTAATGATGTGATCCCGTTATCAATGACATCCAATGTCCATGGTCAGGAAACCGTAACCATCTATTGATCAACGAGCTAGTCAACTAGAGGCTTACTAGGGACATGGTGTTGTCTATGTATCCACACATGTATCTGAGTTTCCTATCAATACAATTCTAGCATGGATAATAAACGATTATCATGAACAAGGAAATATAATAATAACCAATTTATTATTGCCTCTAGGGCATATTTCCAACAGTCTCCCACTTGCACTAGAGTCAATAATCCAGTTCACATCGATATGTGATTAACCCTCAAAGTCACATCCCCATGTGACTAATACCCAAAGAGTTTACTAGAGTCAATAATCTAGTTCACATTACCATGTGATTAACACTCGATGAGTTCTGGGTTTGATCATGTTATGCTTGTGAGAGATGTTATAGTCAACGGGTCTGAACCTTTTAGATCCGTGTGTGCTTTACAAATCTCTATGTCATCTCCTAGATGCAGCTACCACGCTCTATTTGGAGCTATTCCAAATAATTTTTCTACTATAGGAATCCAGTTTACTACTCAGAATAATCTGGATTAGTGTCAAAGTTTGCATCGGCATAACCCTTTACGACAAACTCTTTTACCACCTCCATAATCGAGAAAATTCCTTAGTCCACTAGTTACTAAGGATAACTTTGACCGCTGTCCTGTGATCCATTCTTGGATCACTCTTGTACCCCTTGACCGACTCATGGCAAGGCACACTTCAGGTGCGGTACACAGCATAGTATACTGTAGAGTCTACATCTAAAGCATATGGGACGACCTTCGTCCTTTCTCTATTCTGCCGCGGTCAGGTTTCAAGTCTTACTCAATGTTCACACCTTATAACACAGCCAAGAACTCCTTCTTTGCCGATCCATTTTGAACTCCTTCAAAATCTTGTCACGGTATGTATTCATTTGAAAGTACTATTAAGCGTTTTGATCTATCCTTATAGATCTTAATGCTCAATACTCAAGTAGCCTAATCCAGGTTTTCCATTGAAAAACACTTTTCAAATAACTCTGCATGCTTTCCAGAAATTCTACATCATTTCCGATCAACAATATGTTAACAACATATACTCATCGGAAATTCTATAGTGCTCCCACTCAGTTCTTTGGAAGTACAAGTTTCTCATAAACTTTGTATAAACCCAAAATATTTGATCATCATCAAAGCGTATATTCCAACTCCGAGATGCTTACTCCAGTCCTTAGAAGGATTGCTAGAGCTTTGCATACTTGTTAGCATCTTTCAAGATTGTTAAAATCTTCTGGTTGTATCACATACATCCTTTCCTCAAGAAAATCGTCGAGGAAACAATGTTTTAACATCCTATCTGCAAGATTTCATAAATAATGCAGTAATCGCTAATATAATTCCAACAGACTCTTAGCATCGCTACGAGTGAGAAAGTCTCATTGCAGTTAACTCCTTGAACTTGTCGGAAAACATCTTAACGACAAGTCAAGCTTTCTTAATGGTGATACTTACCATCATTGTCCGTCTTCCTTTTAAAATCCATATGTACCTAACAGCCTTACGACCATCAAGTAGTTCTTCCAAAGTCTACACTTTGTTTTCATATATGGATCCTCTCTTGGATTATATGGCCTCGAGCCATTTTGGAATCCAGGCCCACCATCACTTCTCCATAGCTCGTAGGTCCATTGTTGTCTAGCAACATGACTTCCAAGACAGGATTACGTACCACTCTGAAGCAGTACGCATCCTTGTCATCCCGTGATGTTTGGTAGTGACTTGATCTGAAGTTTCATGATCACTATCATAAGCTTCCACTTCAATTGGTGTAGGGGCCATAGGAACAACTCCCTGTGCCCTGCCACACACTAGTTGAAGGTACGGTTCAATAACCTCATCAAGTCTCCACCATCCTCCCACTCAATTCTTTCGAGAGAAACTTTTCCTCGAGAAAGGACCTGATTCTAGAAACAATCCCTTATTGCTTTCGGATCTGAGACAGGAGGTATACCCAACTGTTTTGGGTGTCCTATGAAGATGCATTTATCCGCTTTGGGTTCGAGCTTATCAGCCTGAAACTTTTTCACATAAGCGTCGCAGCCCCAAACTTTTAAGAAATGACAGTTTAGGTTTCTCTAAACCATAGTTCATACGGTGTCATCTCATCGGAATTACGTGGTGCCCTATTTAAAGTGAATGTGGTTGTCTCTAATGCCTAACCCATAAACTATCATGCTAATTCGATAAGAGACATCATGGTATGCATCATATCCAATAGGGTGCAGTTATAATGTTCAGACACACCATCACACTATGGTGTTCCAGGCTGTATTAGTTGTGAAACAATTTCCACAATGTCTTAATTCTGTGCCAAACTCGTAATTCAGATATTCATCTCTATGATCATATCATAGATATTTTATCCTCTTATCACGACGATCTTTCAACTTCACCCTGAAATTACTTAAACCTTTCAGTAATTCAGACTCGTGATTCATCAAGTAAATATACTCAACATCTACTCAAATCATCTATGAAGTAAGAACATAACGATATCCACTACACGCCTCAGCATTCATTGGACTGCACACATCAAAATGTATTACTTCCAACAAGTTGCTTTCTAGTTCCATTTTACTGAAAACGAGGCTTTCAGTCATCTTGTCCATGTGGTATGATTTGCATGTCTCAAGTGATTCAAAATCAAGTGAGTCCAAACGGTCCATTTGCATGGAGTTTCTTCATGCATATACACCAATAGACATGGTTCGCATGTTTCAAACTTTTCAAAACGAGTGAGTCCAAAGATCCATCAACATGGAGCTTCTTCATGCGTTTTATATGACTCAAATTGTAGTGCCACATTTGTGTGGTACTATCATTACTATCTTATACCTTTGGCATGAAAATGTGTATCACTACGATCGGGATGGTATTATTCAAATAAACAGAGTAACCATTATTCTCCTTAAATGAATAACCGTATCATGATAGACATAATCCAATCATGTCTATGCTCAACGCAAATACCAAATAACAATTATTTAGGTTTTAATACCAATCTCGATGGTAGAGGGAGCGTATGATATTTGATCAACCTTGGAAATACTTCCAACACATATCATCATCTCACCTTTTAGCTAGTCTCCGTAGCCTTTTGTTTCGAGTTACTAACACTTAGCAACCGAACCGGTATCTAATACCATGGTGCTACTAGGAGTACTAGTAAAGTACACATTAACACAATGTATATCCAATATACTTCTATCGACCTTGCCAGCCTTCTCATCTACCAAGTATCTAGGGTGATTCTGCTTCAGTGACTGTTCCCCTTATTACAGAAGCACTTAGTCTCGGGCTTGGGTTCAACTTTGGGTTTCTTCACTAGAACAACAACTGATTTGTTGTTCCATGAAGTATCCCTTTCTTGCCCTTGCCCTTCTTGAAACTAGTGGTTTTACTAACCATCAATGATTGATGCTCCCTTTTGATTTCTACTTTCGTGGTGTCGCGAATAGCTCAAGGATCATATCTATCCCTAATATGTTATAGTTCATCACGAAGCTCTAGCAGCTTGGTGGTAATGACTTCGGAGAAACATCACTATCTCATCTGGAAGATCAACTCCCACTCGATTCAAATGATTGTTGTACTCGGACAATCTGAGCACAAGCTCAACAATTGAGCTTTTCTCCCTTAGTTTGCAGGCTAAGAAAAAAACGTCGGAGGTCTTATACCTCTTGACGTGGGCACGAGCCTGAAATCCCAATTTCAGCCCTCGAAACATCTCATATGTTTCGCGACGTTTAAAACGTCTTCGATGCCTCAACTCTAAACCATTTAACTGAACTATCACGTAGTTATCAAAATGTGTATGTCAGATGTTCGCAACATCCATAGACGACGTTCGAGGTTCAGCACACTGAGCGATGCATTAAGGACATAAGCCTTCTATGAAGCAATGAGGACAATCCTCAGTTTACGGACCTAGTCCGCATAATTGCTACTATCAACTTTCAACTAAATTTTCTCTAGGAACATATCTAAACAGTAGAACTAAAGCGCGAGCCACAACATAATTTGCGAAGACCTTTTGACTATGCTCAGGATAATTAAGTTCATCTTATGAACTCCCACTCAGATAGACATCCCTCTAGTCATCTAAGTGATTACATGATCCGAGTCAACTAGGCCGTGTCCGATCATCACGTGAGACAGACTAGTCATCATCGGTGAACATCTTCATGTTGATCGTATCTACCATACGACTCATGCATGACCTTTCGGTCTCTTGTGTTCCGAGGCCATGTCTGTTCATGCTAGGCTCGTCAAGTTAACCTAAGTGTTTCGCATGTGTTCCGAGGCCATGTATGTACATGCTAGGCTCGTCAACACCCGTTGTATTCGAACATAAGAATCTATCACACCCGATCATCACGTGGTGCTTCGAAACGACGAACTTTCGCAAGGGTGCATAGTTAGGGGGAACACTTTCTTGAAATTTTAATGAGGGATCATCTTATTTACTACCATCGTTCTAAGCAAATAAGATGCAAAAACATGATAAACATCACATGCAATCAAAAAGTGACATGATATGGCCAATATCATTTTGCTCCTTTTGATCTCCATCTTCGGGGCTCCATGATCATCGTTGTCACCGGCATGACACCATGATCTCCATCATCGTGTCTTCATGAAGTTGTCTCGCCAACTATTACTTCTACTACAACAGCTAACGGTTAGCAATAAAGTAAAGTAATTACATGACGTTTATATTGACACGCAGGTCATAAATAAATAAAGACAACTCCTATGGCTCCTGCCGGTTGTCATACTCATTGACATGCAAGTCGTGATTCCTATTACAAGAACATGATCAATCTCATACATCACATATCATTCATCACATTCTTCTTGTCCATATCACATCACATAGCATACCCTGCAAAAACAAGTTAGACGTCCTCTAATTGTTGTTTGCATGTTTTACGTGGCTACTATGGGTTTCTAGTAAGAATGTTTCTTACCTACGCAAAACCACAACGTGATATGCCAATTGCTATTTACCCTTCATAAGGACCCTTTTCATCCAATCCGATCCGACTAAAGTGGGAGAGACAGACACCCGCTAGCCACCTTATGCAACTAGTGCATGTCAGTCGGTGGAACCAGTCTCACGTAAGAGTACGTGTAAGGTCGGTCCGGGCCGCTTCATCCCACGATGTCGCCGAATCAAGATAAGACTAGTAACGGCAAGTAAATTGACAAAATCAACACCCACAACTACTTTGTGTTCTACTCGTGCATAGAATCTACGCAATAGACCTAGCTCATGATGCCACTGTTGGGGAACGTAGCAGAAATTCAAATTTTTCCTACATGTCACCAAGATCTATCTATGGAGAAACCAGCAACGAGGGGAAGGAGAGTGCATCTACATACCCTTGTAGATCGCTAAGCGGAAGCGTTCAAGAGAACGGGGTTGAAGGAGTCGTACTCATCGTGATCCAAATCATCGGAGATCCTAGTGCCGAACGGATGGCACCTCCGCGTTCAACACACATACGGCCCGGTGACGTCTCCCATGCCTTGATCCAGCAAGGAGAGAGGGAGAGGTTGAGGAAGACTCCATCCAGCAGCAGCACAACGGCGTAGTGGTGGTGGAGGAGCATGGTGATCCAGCAGGGCTTCGCCAAGCACCGCGAGATATGAGGAGAAAGAGAGGGGTAGGGCTACACCAAGAAGGAGAGGAACTCGTGTGTCTTGGGCAGCCCAAACCTCAAATATATATAGGGGGAGGGGAGGGGCTGTGCCCCCACCTAGGGTTCCCTCCCTAGGGGTGGCGGCAGCCCCCAGATCCCATCTGGGTGGCGGCAGTCCCCAGATCCCATCTGGGTGGCGGCCAGGTGGAGGGGAGAGGGAGGCGCACCAGGCATGGGCCCTAAGGCCCATCTGCCCCTTAGGGTTTGCCCCCTTCCTCCCCTTAGGCGCCTTGGGCCCTTGTGGGGGGGCGCACCAGCCTACCTGGGGCTGGTCCCCTCCCATACTTGGCCCATGCAGCCCTCTGGGGCTTGTGGCCCCACTTGGTGGACCCCCGGGACCCTCCCGGTGGTCCCGATACGTTACCGATAAAACCCGAAACTTTTCCGGTGACCAAAACAGGACTTCCCATATATAAATATCTACCTCCGGACCATTCCGGAACTCCTCGTGACGTCCGGGATCTCATCCGGGACTCCGAACAACATTCAGTAACCACGTATATCTATTCCCTATACCCTAGCGTCATCGAACCTTAAGTGTGTAGACCCTACGGGTTCGGGAACCATGCAGACATGACCGAGACGTTCTCCGGTCAATAACCAACAGCGGGATCTGGATACCCATGTTGGCTCCCACATGCTCCACGATGATCTCATCGGATGAACCATGATGTCAAGGACTTAATCAATCCCGTATACAATTCCCTTTGTCTATCGGTACGATACTTGCCTGAGATTCGATCGTCGGTATCCCGATACCCTGTTCAATCTCGTTACCGGCAAGTCTCTTTACTCGTTCCGTAACACATCATCTCATGATCAACTCCTTGATCACATTGTGCACATTATGATGATGTCCTACAGAGTGGGCCCAGAGATACCTCTCCGTTTACACGGAGTGACAAATCCCAGTCTCGATTCGTGCCAACCCAACAGACACTTTCGGAGATACCTGTAGTGTACCTTTATAGCCACCCAGTTACGTTGTGACGTTTGGCACACCCAAAGCACTCCTACGGTATCCAGGAGTTGCACAATCTCATGGTCTAAGGAAATTATACTTGACATTAGAAACGCTTTAGCATGCGAACTACACGATCTTGTGCTATGCTTAGGATTGGGCCTTGTCCATCACATCATTCTTCTAATGATGTGATCCCGTTATCAATGACATCCAATGTCCATGGTCAGGAAACCGTAACCATCTATTGATCAACGAGCTAGTCAACTAGAGGCTTACTAGGGACATGGTGTTGTCTATGTATCCACACATGTATCTGAGTTTCCTATCAATACAATTCTAGCATGGATAATAAACGATTATCATGAACAAGGAAATATAATAATAACCAATTTATTATTGCCTCTAGGGCATATTTCCAACAGCATCTACCTCACACTGTCCATATATTGGGCACGGGCCTCGCCGATGATCATGGTGCAATGCACTAGCGAGGATGGCGCGGAGGAGGGGGTTGGCGCCGGATCGTCGACTACCATGTTCTCCATTGGGACATCGTCGTCGTCCTCCGGCTGCCTGCCGGCCAGCCGGTCGGCAGCAATGGCTGCCATCTCCTTGTGGTCCGTCGTCCGCCCGTCCAAAGAGCGCTGGAGCGCGAGGAAGCCATGGTGGGTAGTAGTGGTGTGGACAGGAGAAAGGGAACGCATGCGGATGACTGCGGCTATGGCCGGCGCAGCAGTTTATATAGCAATGGTGGGCGGGCGGAGGGACGGACGTGTGGCGCCGGAGTAGCCGCCTCGGCGACCGCGTATCATTAATGTGGGCGGCAGATGGACGGACGGACGGCACTTGTGTCGTTTGAAGGTGGAGCAATCGCCTGCACCGAGAAGCGGGGCGGCGGCGCTGACTGTTTTGGGCGGAAAGCGCGCGCGGGCGAGGAGATGACTTTACTTGGAGAGGATGACAATGGGGACCGACCAGGTCCATAGCCTACGTACGCAAGTGCCTCCTTATTATATATATATGTATAAAACTATACTCCCTCCGTTTAGGTGAAAAAGTCGTATTAGAAGGTGCATCATGACCTAGGTGCAAGCAGATTGGTGGAAAAGAAGAATATTTCTCTCTTCTAAACACAACATTTAATCACAGCAGTTAAGAGGATGCCTTATTAGCTACCCATGCAGGCCATCGTAATTCATAGCATCCAAAGCGCTTTTATTTCTTGCCTAATAACCGCATGGACGTGCTGCATGCATTGGTCCTTGCCCGAGCAAAAAAAGGGAGGAAAGGGGTTTCCACGGGAGACAACGAGGCAGAGGTGGAAGCGCTCGCTGGAGTTATTTATTTTGTTTCCCCCTGGTTTCCTAACATCACGGTCCCGCACCATTGTCAACCTATGTAGTACTAGTCAATAAACAAGAGAATTGCACAAGAAGTTGCCGACAGCTCGGACCAAGCAGCTTGAGCAGTATTTGTGTTTTTGAGGTGTGAGCACTGTAGAGTTTTTTGATGTTTAGCCTAGATATTAATTTTTCTCCTCTGAACAACAACGAAAACATCGCTGCAGGTATTAACCAGGCGGGCTGTGGCCCGTCTAGCCCAGGCCAAATATCCAGCCCAGATATTAATTTTTTTTCAAGCTAAAAATGGCTAGCCCAGCTATACTTTTTTTAGGAATACTCAGGCAAGGTCAAGTTGTTATTCTCCGCCCCGCTGGGATGCAAATCTTTCCTAGGAGGGATGCATTAGGCTTAACAAGAAATGGGCTTTAAGAAATAATAAATGGGATGTAATTATAAAAACTGGGCAGTAACTATAAAAAAATGCACCAAACACGTGATTACTTTATAAAATATTATTTTTGGATATTGAATATTTTAATTTCATTAATTGTTGCGAGCGCAATGTTTCGTTGGATTTTTACGTAATATAAATTTATATTGAAATTGTATTTAATCTGACTAGAAATTTCGGGATAAAAATATTTCAGATCCCATCAAAATGTAGGAAATTTTATTGAATTCTGTTTTGAACGGTTGGTTGAAATGGGATGTACTTTTAACAAACTGTAAATGGGTTGTAGTAAATTCCATTAGAATTCAAAAATGGGCTACACATTCTTACTAATCTCAAATGGGCTATAAGTTCTCTGCCACACACTTCTGGCCTTACTAAGTTGACGCGTCCCCTAAAAAAACAGAGTTGACCTGTACGCAAGGCTTTGTCAACTTATAGTCAACAAACGGTTCTAGCAGCAGTGGCCGTTGGGTGTCCATCCAACGGATGCCATGCTTCTTCTTCAATCTCGGATATTCTAGCTTCACCCGCCCAAAAAATGATTCCTCCCCTTGACATCTGGGGCGCACCGTTTCGGAAGCTGACCTGTGGGCCTACTAAGTTGACGTACCAAGGGCTTTGTCAACTTAGTCAATATAAACGATTCTAGCTGCAATGACTGTATGATGTCCATCCAACGGCCGTAGTGCTTCTTCAACCTCTGGTCTTCATGCTCCAGCCGCTCAAAGCAACGACGGTCGTGCCACCTGCTCCTGCCTCCCATGGCCGGCTGTGCTGCCGTGGAGGCCTCACCGCCCCCTACTATTCCCACCGCTGGCCAGGCCCTGCAGCGACGGCAGCCTCACACCGCAGCCGAACAAGTGAACCCTCATACTCCTCTCCGCGTGGGCATCCACTGCCGCGTCGTCCCCTTCCTAGGCCTCGCCGTCGTCCACCGCCCTGGTGCTCTCGGCGCAGCGTGGTCAACATGGAAGGAACGACTTCCATCAGACGTGGACTGTACATGGAGAGGCTGACAGCTGGGTCCACGGTGGCAACAAGGAAGTGCCTCCTTATTACGCGGAAAATAATGACTCCTCCACGTGACAGCAGGGACCCACCGGACAGGCCACCAGTATTTTGTGAAAAAAAATCATTTCCCCTGACTGCTGGGACCCACCGGACGGGCCACCGTATTTCGTGAAAAAATGTTCCCCCTGCTGTCAGCTCGGACCCACCGGAAGTGCCTCCTTATTGCGCACAAAAAATGAATGCTCCCCCGGCTAGCTGGGACCCATCTTGCTGGGAGGCTGACTTGTGGGCCTACTAAGTTGACGGGGACGAAGGGCTTTGTCAACTTAGTCAATATGAACGATTCTAGCTCCAGTGACCGTACGATTGAAGGAGATATGCCCTAGAGGCAATAATAAAGTTATTATTTATTTCCTTATATCATGATAAATATTTATTATTCATGCTAGAATTGTATTAACCGGAAACATAATACATGTGTGAATACATAGACAAACAGAGTGTCACTAGTATGCCTCTACTTGACTAGCTCGTTAATCAAAGATGGTTATGTTTCCTAACCATGGACAAAGAGTTGTTATTTGATTAATGGGATCACATCATTAGATGAATGATCTGATTGACATGACCCATTCCATTAGCTTAGCACCCGATCGTTTAGTATGTTGCTATTGCTTTCTTCATGACTTGTACATGTTCCTATGACTATGAGATTATGCAACTCCCGTTTACCGGAGGAACACTTTGGGTACTACCAAACGTCACAACGTAACTGGGTGATTATAAAGGAGTACTACAGGTGTCTCCAAAGGTAGATGTTGGGTTGGCGTATTTCGAGATTAGGATTTGTCACTCCGATTGTCGGAGAGGTATCGTTGGGCCCTCTCGGTAATGCACATCACTTAAAGCCTTGCAAGCCTTGCAAGCATTGCAACTAATGAGTTAGTTGCGGGATGTTGTATTACGGAACGAGTAAAGAGACTTGCTGGTAACGAGATTGAACTAGGTATTGGATACCGACGATCAAATCTCGGGCAAGTAACATACTGATGACAAAGGGAACAACGTATGTTGTTATGCGGTCTGGCCGATAAAGATCTTCGTAGAATATGTAGGAGCCAATATGGGCATCCAGGTCCCGCTATTGGTTATTGACCGGAGACGTGTCTCGGTCATGTCTACATTGTTCTCGAACCGTAGGGTCCGCACGCTTAAGGTTTCGATGATAGTTATATTATGAGTTTATGAGTTTTGATGTACCGAAGGAGTTCGGAGTCCCGGATGAGATCGGGGACATGACGAGGAGTCTCGAAATGGTCGAGACGTAAAGATCGATATATTGGACGACTATATTCGGACATCGGAAAGGTTCCGAGTGATTCGGGTATTTTTCGGAGTACCGGGTAGTTACGGGAGAAGTAATGGGCCTTGATGGACTTTAGTGGAAAGAGGAAAAAGGCTGCTGTGCCCCCCCCCCTCCCCTTTGGTCCGAATTGGACTAGGAAAAAGGGGGCCGGCCACCTCTCCTTCTCCTCCACTTCCTTCTCCCTTCCTCCCCTCTTGATGGACTCCTACTAGGACTTGGAGTCCTAGTAGGACTCCCATCCTGGCCGCACCAATAGCCTTGGCCGGCCTCCTCCTCCCCCATCCTTTATATACTGAGGCAGGGGGCACCCCATAGACACACGTTGATCATTGAGATCGTTCATTAGCCGTGTGCGGTGCCCCCTGCCACCATATTCCACCTCGATCATATCGTTGTAGTGCTTAGGCGAAGCCCTGCGTCGGTAGTACATCAAGATCGTCACCACGCCGTCGTGCTGACGGAACTCCTCCCCGAAGCTTTGCTGGATCGGTGCCCGGGGATCGTCATCGAGCTGTACGTGTGCTAAGAACTCGGAGGTGCCGGAGTAACGGTGCTTGGATCGGTCGGATCGGGAAGAAGACGTACGACTACTTCCTCTACGTTGTGTCAATGCTTCCGTTGCGATCTACAAGGGTACGTAGATCATGCTCTCCCCTCGTTGCTATGCATCATCATGATCTTGCATGTGCGTAGGAAATTTTTTGAAATTACTACGTTCCCCAATAGTGGCATCCGAGCCTAGGTTTTATGGTTTGATGTTATATGCACGAGTAGAACACAAGTGAGTTGTGGGCGATATAAGTCATACTGCCTACCAGCATGTCATACTTTGGTTCGGCGGTATTGTTGGACGAGACGACCCGGACCAACATTACGCGTACGCTTACGCGAGACCGGTTCCCTCGACGTGCTTTGCACATAGATGGCTTGCGGGCGACTGTCTCTCCAACTTTAGTTGAACCGAGTGTGGCTACGCCCGGTCCTTGAGAAGGTTAAAACGGAGTCTATTTGACAAACTATCGTTGTGGTTTTGATGCGTAGGTGAGATTGGTTCTTGCTTAAGCCCGTAGCAGCCACGTAAAACTTGCAACAACAAAGTAGAGGACGTCTAACTTGTTTTTGTAGGGCATGTTGTGATGTGATATGGTCAAGGCATGATGCTAAATTTTATTGTATGAGATGATCATGTTTTGTAACCGAGTTATCGGCAACTGGCAGGAGCCATATGGTTGTCGCTTTATTGTATGCAATGCAATCGCGATGTAATGCTTTACTTTATTACTAAGCGGTAGTGATAGTCGTGGAAGCATAAGATTAGCGAGACGACAACGATGCTACGATGGAGATCAAGGTGTTGCGTCGGTGATGATGGTGATCATGACGGTGCTTCGGAGATGGAGATCACAAGCACAAGATGATGATGGCCATATCATATCACTTATATTGATTGCATGTGATGTTTATCCTTTTATGCATCTTATCTTGCTTTGATTGACGGTAGCATTATAAGATGATCTCTCACTAAATTATCAAGAAGTGTTCTCCCTGAGTATGCACTGTTGCCAAAGTTCGTCGTGCCCAGACACCACGTGATGATCGGGTGTGATAAGCTCTACGTCCATCTACAACGGGTGCAAGCTAGTTTTGCACACGCAGAATACTCAGGTTAAACTTGACGAGCCTAGCATATGCAGATATGGCCTCGGAACACGGAGACCGAAAGGTCGAGCGTGAATCATATAGTAGATATGATCAACATAAACGATGTTCACCATTGAAAACTACTCCATCTCACGTGATGATCGGTTATGGTTTAGTTGATTTGGATCACGTGATCACTTAGAGGATTAGAGGGATATCTATCTAAGTGGGAGTTCTTAAGTAATTTGATTAACTGAACTTAAATTTATCATGAACTTAGTCCTGGTAGTATTTTGCAAATTATGTTGTAGATCAATAGCTCATGTTGTTGCTTCCCTATGTTTATTTTGATATGTTCCTAGAGAAAATTGTGTTGAAAGATGTTAGTAGCAAAGATGCGGATTGGATCCGTGATCAGAGGTTTATCCTCATTGCTGCACAGAAGAATTATGTCCTTGATGCACCGCTAGGTGAAAGACCTATTGCAGGAGCAGATGCAGACGTTATGAACGTTTGGCTAGCTCAATATGATGACTACTTGATAGTTTAGTGCACCATGCTTAATGGCTTAGAATCGGGACTTCAAAGGAATTTTGAACGTCATGGAGCATATGAGATGTTCCAGGAGTTGAAGTTAATATTTCAAGCAAATACCCGAGTTGAGAGATATGAAGTCTCCAACAAGTTCTATAGCTAAAAGATGGAGGAGAATCGCTCAACTAGTGAGCATGTGCCCAGATTGTCTGAGTACTACAATCACTTGAATCAAGAGGGAGTTAATCTTCTAGATAAGATAGTGATTGACAGAATTCTCTAGTCACCATCACCAAGTTAGTAGAACTTCGTGATATCACCAAGTTAGTAGAACTTCGTGATGAACTATGATATGCAAGGGATAACGGAAACAACTCCCAAGCTCTTCGTAATGCGGAAATTGACGAAGGTAGAAATCAAGAAAAACATCAAGTGTTGATGGTAGACAAGACCACTAGTTTCAAGAAAAGGGCAGAGGGAAGAAGGGGAACTTCAAGAAGAACGGCAACCAAGTTGCTGCTCAAGTGAAGAAGCCCAAGTCTGGTCCTAAGCCTGAGACTAAGTGCTTCTACTGCAAAGGGACTGGTCACTGGAAGCGGAACTACCCCAAGTGATTGGCGGATAAGAAGGATGGCAAAGTGAACATAAGTATATTTGATATACATGTTATTGATGTGTACTTTACTAGTGTTTATAGCAAACCCTCAGTATTTGATACTAGTTCAGTTGCTAAGATTAGTAACTCGACACGGGAGTTGCAGAATAAACAAAGACTAGTTAAGGGTGAAGTGACGATGTGTGTTGGAAGTGGTTCCAAGATTGATATGATCATCATCGCACACTCCCTATAATTTCAGGATTAGTGTTGAACCTAAATAAGTGTTATTTGGTGTTTGCGTTGAACATGAATATGATTTGATCATGTTTATTGTAATACGGTTATTCATTTAAGTAAGAGAATGAATTGTTGTTCTGTTTACATGAATAAAACCTTATATGGTTACACACCCAATGAAAATAGTTCGTTGGATCTCGATCGTAGTGATACACATAATCATAATATTGAAACCAAAAGATGCAAAGTTAATAATGATAGTGCAACTTATTTGTAGCACTGCCGTTTAGGTCATATTGGTGTAAAGCGCATGAAGAAACTCCATGCTGATGGGCTTTTGGAATCACTTGATTATGAATCAGTTGATGCTTGCGAACCATGCCTCATGGGCAAGATGACTAAGACTCTGTTCTTCGGAACAATGGAGCGAGCAAAAGATTTGTTGGAAATCATACATACTGATGTATGTGGTCCGATGAATATTGAGACTCGCGACAGGTATCATTATTTTCTGATCTTCACAGATGATTTGAGCAGATATGAGTATATCTACTTGATGAAACATAAGTCTGAAACATTTGAAAAGTTCAAAGAATTTCAGAGTGAAGTGAAAAATCATCGTGACAAGAAAATAAAGTTTCTACGATCTGATCGCGGAGACAAATATTTGAGTTACGAGTTTGGTCTTCAATTAAAACAATGAGGAATAGTTTCACAAACTCATGCCACCTGGAACACCACAGCATAATGGTGTGTCTGAACGTCATAACCGTACTTTATTGGATATAGTACAATCTATGATGTTTCTTACCGATTTACCAATATCGTTTTGGGATCATGCATTAGAGACAGCTGCATTCACGTTAAATAGGGCACCATCTAAATCCGTTGAGACGACACCGTATGAACTATGGTTTGGCAAGAAACCTAAGCAGTCATTTCTTAAAGTTTGGAGTTGCGATGCTTATGTGAAAAAGTTTCATCTCGATAAGCTCAAACTCAAAAAGTCGGAGAAATATGTCTTCATAGGATACCCAAAGGAGACAGTTGGGTACACCTTCTATCACAGATCCAAAGGCAAGACATTCGTTGCTGAGAATGGATACTTTCTAGAGAAGGAGTTTCTCTTGAAAGAAGTAAGTGGGAGGAAAGTAGAAAACTTGATAAGGTAATTGTACCTTCTACCTTATTGGAAAGTAGTTCATCACAAAAATCTGTTCTTGTGACTACTACACCAATTAGTGAGGAATCTAATGATGATGATCATGTAACTTCAGATCAAGTTACTACCGAATCTCGTAGGTAAACCAGAGTGAGATCCGCACCAGAGTGGTACGGTAATCCTGTTCTGGAGGTCATGTTACTTGACCATGACGAACCTACGAACTATGAGGAAGCGATGATGAGCCCAGATTCCGCGAAATGGTTTGAGGCCATGAAATCTGAGATATGATCCATGTATGAGAACAAAGTTTGGACTTTGGTTGACTTGCCCGATGATCGGCAAGCAATTGAGAATAAATGGATCTTCAAGAGGAAGACGGACGCTGATAGTAGTGTTACTATCTACAAAGCTAGAATTGTCGCAAAAGGTTTTCGACAAGTTCAAGGTGTTGACTACGATGAGAGCTTCTCACTCGTATCTATGCTTGAGTCTGTCCGAATCATGTTAGTAATTGCCACATTTTATGAAATCTCGCAAATGGATAAACAAAACTGCATTCCTTAATGGATTTATTAAAAAAGAGTTGTATATGATGCAACAGAAGGTTTTGTCAATCCGAAAGGTGCTAACAAAATGTGCAAGCTCCAGCGATCCATCTGTGGACTGGTGCAAGCATCTCGGAGTTGGAATATACGCTTTGATGAGTTGATCAAAGCATATAGTTTTATACAGACTTGCGGTGAAGCCTGTATTTACAAGAAAGTGAGTGGGAGCACTACAACATTTCTGATAAGTATATGTGATTGACATATTGTTGATCGGAAATAATGTAGAATTATTCTGTAAAGCATAAAGGAGTGTTTGAGAGGAGTTTTTCAAAGAAAGATTTCGGTGAAGCTGCTTACATATTGAGCTTCAAGATCTATAGAGATAGATCAAGACGCTTGATAAGTTTTTTCAATGAGTACATACCTTGACAAGATTTTGAAGTAGTTCAAAATGGAGCAGTCAAAGAAAGAGTTCTTGACTGTATTACAAGGTGTGAAGTTGAGTAAGACTCAAAGCCCGACCACGGCAGAAGATAGAAAGAGAATGAAAGTCATTCCCTATGCCTTGGCCATAGGTTCTATAAAGTATGTCATGCTCTATACCAGATCTATTGTATACCCTGCACTGATTTGGCAAGGGAGTACAATAGTGATCTAGGAGTAGATCACTAGACAGCGGTCAGAATTATCCTTAGTGAAATAAGGATATGTTTCTCGATTATGGACGTGATAAAAAGGTTCGTCGTAAAGGGTTACGCCGATGCAAGTTTTGACACTAATCTAGATGACTCTAAGTCTCGGTCTAGATACATATTGAAAGTGGGAGCAATTAGCTAGAGTAGCTCCATGCAGAGCATTGTTGACATAGAAATTTGCAAAATACATGTGGATCTGAATGTGGCAGACATGTTGACTAAGATTCTCTCACAAGCAAAACATGATCACACCTTAGTACTCTTTGGGTGTTAATCACATAGCGATGTGAACTAGATTACTGAATCTAGTAAACCCTTTGGGTGTTGGTCACATGGCGATGTGAACTATGGGTGTTAATCACATGATGATGTGAACTATCGATGTTAATCACATGGTGATGTGATCTAGATTATTGACTCTAGTGCAAGTGGGAGACTGAAGGAAATATGCCCTAGAGGCAATAATAAAGTTATTATTTATTTCCTTATATCATGATAAATATTTATTATTCATGCTAGAATTGTATTAACCGGAAACATAATACATGTGTGAATACATAGACAAACAGAGTGTCACTAGTATGCCTCTACTTGACTAGCTCGTTAATCAAAGATGGTTATGTTTCCTAACCATGGACAAAGAGTTGTTATTTGATTAATGGGATCACATCATTAGATGAATGATCTGATTGACATGACCCATTCCATTAGCTTAGCACCCGATCGTTTAGTATGTTGCTATTGCTTTCTTCATGACTTATACATGTTCCTATGACTATGAGATTATGCAACTCCCGTTTACCGGAGGAACACTTTGGGTACTACCAAACGTCACAACGTAACTGGGTGATTATAAAGGAGTACTACAGGTGTCTCCAAAGGTAGATGTTGGGTTGGCGTATTTCGAGATCAGGATTTGTCACTCCGATTGTCGGAGAGGTATCTCTGGGCCCTCTCGGTAATGCACATCACTTAAAGCATTGCAAGCATTGCAACTAATGAGTTAGTTGCGGGATGTTGTATTACGGAACAAGTAAAGAGACTTGCCGGTAATGAGATTAAACTAGGTATTGGATACCGACGATCAAATCTCGGGCAAGTAACATACCGATGACAAAGGGAACAACGTATGTTGTTATGCGGTCTGACCGATAAAGATCTTCGTAGAATATGTAGGAGCCAATATGGGCATCCAGGTCCCGCTATTGGTTATTGACCGGAGACGTGTCTCGGTCATGTCTACATTGTTCTCGAACCGTAGGGTCCGCACGCTTAAGGTTTCGATGACAGTTATATTATGAGTTTATGAGTTTTGATGTACCGAAGGAGTTCGGAGTCCCGGATGAGATCGGGGACATGACGAGGAGTCTCGAAATGGTCGAGACGTAAAGATCGATATATTGGACGACTATATTCGGACATCGGAAAGGTTCCGAGTGATTCGGGTATTTTTCGGAGTACCGGGTAGTTACGGGAGAAGTAATGGGCCTTGATGGGCTTTAGTGGAAAGAGGGAAAAGGCTGCTGCGCCCCCCCTCCCCTTTGGTCCGAATTGGACTAGGGAAAAGGGGGCCGGCCACCTCTCCTTCTCCTCCACTTCCTTCTCCCTTCCTTCCCTCTTGATGGACTCCTACTAGGACTTGGAGTCCTAGTAGGACTCCCATCCTGGCCGCACCAATAGCCTTGGCCGGCCTCCTCCTCCTCCATCCTTTATATACTGAGGCAGGGGGCACCTCATAGACACAAGTTGATCATTGAGATCGTTCATTAGCCGTGTGCGGTGCCCCCTGCCACCATATTCCACCTCGATCATATCGTTGTAGTGCTTAGGCGAAGCCCTGCGTCAGTAGTACATCAAGATCGTCACCACGCCGTCGTGCTGACGGAACTCCTCCCCGAAGCTTTGCTGGATCGGAGCCCGGGGATCATCATCGAGCTGTACGTGTGCTAAGAACTCGGAGGTGCCGGAGTAACGGTGCTTGGATCGGTCGGATCGGGAAGAAGACGTACGACTACTTCCTCTACGTTGTGTCAACGCTTCCGTTGCGATCTACAAGGGTACGTAGATCATGCTCTCCCCTCGTTGCTATGCATCATCATGATCTTGCGTGTGCGTAGGAAATTTTTTGAAATTACTACGTTCCCCAACAACGATGTCCATCCAACAACCGTAATGCTTCTTCAACCTCTGGTCTTCTTGCTCCAGCATGCCCAAAGCAGCGCCGGTCGTGCCGCATGCTCCTGCCTCCCGTGGCCGGCTGTGCTGTCGCAGAAGCCTCACCACCCCCTACTATTCCCACCGCTGGCCAGGCCCTGTGCCGACGGCAGCCTCACACCGCAGCCGAACCAGTGAACCCTCATAGTCCTCTCCGCGCAGGCTTCCACTGCCGCATCGTCCCCTTCCTAGGCCTCGCCGTCGTCCACCGCCGTGGTCAACTTGACTTCCATCAGAAGAGTACTGTATGTGGAGAGGCTGACAGCTGGGTCCACGGCCACAGCACAGTTTTTTGTGATTTGCCAAGTAAGCTGCTTTGTCAGGCCTGCTGGGCTGCAAATCTTTTAAGACGAGGAGAGCTTTCATTCGGCTGGCCGAGAAAATGGCCCATCAGTAATGAGAAATGGGCTGTACATTTTTAAAACACATCAAACCGGCAATTAGTTTCAAATATCTTTTTTTTCATTTCAAGATTTTAAATTACATTAATTTTTATGCGTGGAGAATTTGTTGGATTTTATATTGATATACATTTATTTTTAAAATCAGTTTGAATGTGAGTCGAAATTTCGGGATTAAAAATAGTTCGGACCGCACCGAAATATGCAAAATTTCATATAATTTTTTAACCGTTGCCACAATATGGGCTGTAATGCTAACAAAAAGAATATGGGCTCCAAAAAAACCTTAAGAATTAGCAAATGGGCTGTAAATTATTAGAAATAATGGCAGATGGGCTGTATGCTGTTTTCCACAGATTTGAGGCTTTCCTAAAAAAAGGTTGACGCACAAGCACTGACTGTTGGATGTCCATCCAACGGCCGTCGTGCTTCTTCAATCTCTGCTCTTCCTGCTCCAGGCGCTCAAACAAGGGTCGGCGGGACTGCCTGCTCCCTCCTTCTCGCGACCGGCTGTGCTGCCGCGCACGCCTCACCGCCCAACCGTACTCCCATCGCTGGCCTAGCCATCCCTCTACTCACCCACACCTGTTGTTATTCTCCGGCGATGGCAGACGAACCAGTAAACCCTCGTACAATCATACTCCCCTCCGCATGGGAAACAATTGCTGAGTCTTCCCTGCCTCCGTGTCGTCCCCTTCCTATGCCTCACCGTCATCCACCGCCCTGGTGCTCTCGGACTGGCGTGGTCAACGTGGTCAAGGAACGACTTCCATCGGACGTGGACTGTACGTGGAGAGGCTGACAGCTGGGTCCACGGCCGCAGCAAGGAAGTGCCTCCTTATTACACGGAAAATAATGATTCCTCCACCTGACAGTTGGGACCAGCGGACGGGCCACTGTATTTCGCGAAAAAAATGTTTCCCCCTGACTGCTAGGACTCACCAGCTACATCTTCGCACGCAAGGAAGTGTGTCCGGGCAAAAAAAACAATTTTCCCCTAACTTCTGGGACCCACCAGCTACATCTTCGCAGGCAAAGAAGTGCCTGATAGTCGGGACCCACCTGGTCGAAGCGTACGTAGCATTGTCATTCTGGTCGCGAACGTGTACGTACATATTGGTCGATGTAGAGGCACGCGCGTGTCGTAGTAGAGGCGCGCACGTGTCGTAGTAGAGGCGCGCACGTGTCGCATGTACACGTACGTACAGTGGCCAGGGTGCAAGAAAGAAAATACGGCCACATATGTGTACATATGGGCGGGGTCTTGAACGCCTACTCGCGCATACGTACGGCCAGGGCTCATGTACATTGTTGGGTTGGAACGGAGAAACAACGTCGTCGTCGTGTTCATGGGGAGGCAACGGAATGCGTCGTGTTCATCGGGAGGGCTTGGGCGGAACAGGCGACGGAAACGAGGCCTGGCGTACCGCAGAACGGAGGAAACGGCCTTGTGTTCGACCGGCCATCGCCCTTGCGCGCCGTCAGCGTGATCTTGACGACGCAGAGGCCAAGGCGTCGTTGGTGGCCTCTCGGGAGGCCCGATCTTGGGCCGCTGAGGAGCCCCGGGAAGCTGACCGGCGGCGAGAGGCGGCGGAGGAGCGGGCTCGGGAGCTCCTGGCCTGGTGCCACTCACTGGAGGAGCAAGTGGAGCTGCGCGAGGCACCCTCACGTTGATGAAGGTGGCCTCTGGCGACCCAGCAGAGCTCCAGAAGCGTGAGGAGGCACTGACGCTGGAAGCCGCCGAACGTACCCGTGAGTACGAGCGTCTGGAGACAAGGGAGCGCTTGGTGACGCAGGCGGAGGAGGATGTCCCTGCACGGGAAGCCCGTGTCGTGGAGGAGGTCGGACATCGGGTGGCGATGGCGCGCTTGAACCTCGAGCACGCGTTTGAGGAGAGGCTGGGGTTGATCCGGGTCGAGGCTGAAGGTAGGACTGCTGCCTTGAGGGCCAAGCTGGAGGAAGCGACGCGGTGGGCCGATGCTTTTCGGGCCGCCCTTGAGGTAGCGCAAGGGGAGTCAACCACCTCCCAGGCTGAGGTGCTCCTTCTTCGCCAGCGGGTGGAGGAGGCTGAGGTCGTCGCGCGCCAGAATGCGGACGAGATGCGTCAGCGGCGGATCCTGGAGCATGAGCACAGCCCCATGCTCACCATGCTCCGGGAGAGAGCCAACACAGCCTTGGGCAACATCTTCGAGGCGGCTGTTGGCGAGCCGCACGCAGTCAACTATGCCGGCAACCTTCAGTTCTTCACCGACGTGGTGACGCAGCTGGAGGCATGGTCGGTCAGGGCTGACAGGTTGGTGGAGGAGAGGAGCCGCGCCCTGCTCGGGCGCGCCTTTTCTCGCGTCTTCAGCCATCTCCGGAACATGGATCCCCACTTCGATTTCGACGCCGCCATCGCCCCAGTCCCCCAGGTTGTCCGAGACGACCTGGCGCACTGGGTGGAAGACAATGTGGATGCTCTTGTCAGGGCCTTCGCTTCAGACAACGACAGCGTGATCGTGGCTACCGACGAGGGCGGTGTGGTGAACGGCCCTGCCGCCGCTGGCGGCGACGCAGACAGCGATGGCGAGTCCAGCGACGCCAGCAATGGTTCGGGTGGTGCTCCTAGGGACGCATTGGGGGATTTATCCGACTGATTGTGCATCGTTCCTGCTTCCTTACCTTGCATGAATAGAACTCAGGTTTTGGCCTGATGGCTGTGAGAGCATTTTGGAGGGGGAGCCCCTCATGTAAAACTTGTGTTCATCATATTAGCAGACGTTACATTGCCCATGCGCCTGCGCCAAGTGGTTGAATTAAGCGACGCGCTGGTCAGCTAGTTTATCTTTGTCCCGGGCGGGCCCTGAGGTAGCCTGTGGGAGGCTGTGGTGTCCCGAGTGTTCCCTGATCGAATCCGTAGGATCTGCAGTAAAAAAACCCTCCTGAGAGGACGCGGTGGTGGCAGTCTGGGCTGCGCGCAAGCTGGGCCTGACCCGGCTTGCGAGGGGCTCACAAGGGGAGGCAGCTGAGGCGAAGTGGTAATCAAAACGCGAGAAATTGCTCGAACGAGACTAAGCACCCCTTCCCCGAACACACGCAAATCTCAAATTCGAATCCAACTTAAATCCATCGAGGGAAAGTGACAACCAAAGGGAAAAGCAATGAAAGTAGACAAAAGGCCGCGTCTGGCACCTAATCTAGTCTTGGACGTCTTCTCACCAGCGCGGAGCTAAGTGCTGCCACTGGGCGTGGGAGGGAGCCCCAGGGCCTGAGGCCGGCACCCCTGAGACTCCGGGGCGTGTACAGCCCCACTCATTATTACGTGAGAGTGTCACGGGGCGGCGAGCTTCACACGCACTGGGCCTTCTTCACAGGTACCGGCCTTGCTTCATATCGCCAGACGAGGGCCCGCCTTGCGCCACACTCTAGTGCCATCAACGACGACCGGAAACCAGGACGCCGCTGATGGGGTAGAGCGGTCGCCAGCGGTTCCCCCGACGACCATGGGTCCTCCGCCAGGGGCAGGCCCTGAGGCACCTCCCCAGCAGAGGGCCTACCTCCTGAGAACACCTTGCTCCGAACGCCGCGGTGGTGATGTCGGATCTCGGCCCCTCTCCTGCAGCCCCCTGTGCCCTCCTCCCGAGGGGTAGGAGACTGTGGGAGTGGGACAGCTGCTCGCTGTGGCGACCTGCACCTCCTGCGATCCATGATTAGCGTATGCCTTCTCCTGAGGAATTAGCGATACCCGATAATCGTTGCCTCCAGCGTGGCCAGTGGGACCGTCCCGGGTCTCCTGGAAGGGCTCAGCTTCTGGCGCCTCGTCCCCCAGCTTGGGCTGAGGAGCGAGCCTTGTTCGCCCTCGTGAGGGTGCCCTTGGTCCATCATGTGGGGCACGTATTCTTCTGGCACCGTCATCCCGAAGGCCACGCCGTAGTGCTCCGCATGCCATGCAGCTCTGCTTGACGCGCCCACCGTGGGGTGGTAGCGCGGCTGTCCACTGGGGCCGTGGGTCGCGTCGAGTCCTTCTTCTTCGCGGTCCGGTGCCGACAGCTTCGCTGGCGTTGGAGTAGCCTTGGAGCCCGCGGGCGTGCGCGGAGCCCCCGCGCGGGCCGCCCTGGGCTTGAGATGGGAGCTGGGTGCAGAAGGGGTGAGCCCCCGAGGCGGCAAAGCCCAGGAGCTCTGCCACCCGCTCCAGCAGCACGTCGTGGCCGCCCTCCAACAGCCTGCACTGCAGCAGCTCTCGGGCCACCGTGAGCGCGGCCCTCGAGTTCGCCTGCTCCCGGCGGGTGTACGGTGTCGTGGTCGCGGCGTGATTGGAGGCCCTTGCTACCGACCGCGCCTGCCGCGGTGTGAGAGCTGTCGAAGCCTGTCCGCATCGCCCGCGGCCCGCAGCGCCCTGCGGACCACGAGCTGCCTGGGGCACGGGGTTGCCCAAGGCGAGGGGCTCTGCGCGGGCGGGCCACGCCGCCCATGGATCTGGGTTGCCCGCTTGGTCGCCGGACATGGTGATGACGACGCGACGGGACACGAAGCGGTAGAAGGTGGATTCCGGCGCACCCCTACCTGGCGCGCCAAATGTCGGATTTCGGGTTCCGGCAGACCCTTGAGGTTCGAACACTGGGGTGCGCGCGGAGATTTCGCCTTCTACCTACCTGCACCCCTCCGCCTCGCTAAGATCTAAGCTATGGAAAGAACAGCACAAGAGACACGGAGTTTATACTGGTTCGGGCCACCGTTGTGGTGTAATACCCTACTCCAGTGTGTGGTGTGGTGGATTGCCTCTTGGGCTGATGATGATGAGCAATACAAGGGAGAACAGCCTCGCGAGGGTCTGTTCTTGGCTGAGGGGATGAACTGCTAGGAGGAGTTCAGTCACCCTTCTCTCTCTCTCTTCTCGATTCTCTCTCCCATTTCGATCTCTCTACCCTGTGGGTGGCTAGTCCTATTTATAGGCAAAGGCCCTGGGCCTCTTCCCAAATATTTAGCGGGAAGGGCGCCAACAATTGGCCATTTTGAAGGGGAAGGGCACCGAGACGTAGGGTTGTTACTTCCTCCGAGAAGGGCCTGAACTCGTAAACTCATGTGTACAACTACTCCATGGCTAGGATCTTGCCTCCTCATACCTACCCCCATTCTATTGTCAGTCTTAGACCCACAACATATGGTGGAATTGCGGCATACGGTTTCATTTTATCACTTTGGCGCCGTCACTAGGGCTTTGCATGTGTTCAACTAGCCACCTCCACTCATCGCCGGTTGTGTGATGAACCTAGCAGTCCACCGCATGACGTTCCTCCTGCACGTGCGGATACCATTCGAGGCGGTGCATTTGCGTTGCTCCAGTAAACTTGTTCATGGGATCCGATCTGCTATGTGGGAGATCGACGAGGGGGGATGATTCCAGAGACGCACTGCCTTAACTCTACTTCTGCTGCACGGCACTACGCGTCTAGTGGTGACGATCCGTGATCCATCTCCCATAGCATGTTCCTGGTTGATATGTGCGTAGGGAAAATTTTATATTGCAGCCAATACACCTAGCATAGCCGAAAAAATGGTTGGCAAGGGAGCTCGGGCATGAGAAACCCAAAACAATGGTAGGCCTCACCCAGCTCATGACTCGATTCTGCATCGGGGAGGTTAACTAGTTAGCTCGAAAGAGCAACCGTAGTCGCAATCCCGGACACTTCTGAGGTGCAGGATGCAAATGTAAAACCTTGGCATAACAGAAACAACAAGCGTTGTAACAAAGGTGGCAGCGAAGCTAAGGATGGCGAGGTCAACGCCGGTTTTGGCAACCAATGCGGCGGTAATAAAAGGAAGCCCTTCCAAGGATCATGTACTTGCCCACACCCCTATTTCTCAAACTTTTCCCCTTTCTGAAAGAATGTACTCGATTTTTAGCCAATTAGTTCGTGGGGCTATGGATTGGACTTCAAGATGTTAAATTCTTGGAGGAACAAAACCCAAGGAAATGGGTAGACAGCAACAGTTATTCATCACCGTACATTTGTTAGCTTACTATATAATTTGCTTGTGCGTTGCAACAATATATAAATATTCTAATACGTTAACCTTGATTTGACTACCCGTGTTAATGTGTTTGTGTAAATGAATGTTTATAAAATTCTGCCCGTGATTTACCTACCTAAATAAAAATCACTTATTTGATAAGAACTTTTTGGCTTACAAAAACAAACAAAAGTATGGCATCAATGCCACCTCATCCAAAAACGCATCACACCTTGTTTTTTTTATACTTTGTCGGATTTCGGGTTCCGGCAGACCCTTGAGGTTCGAACACTGGGGTGCGCGTGGAGATTTCGCCTTCTACCTACCTGCACCCCTCCGCCTCGCTAAGATCTAAGCTATGGAAAGAACAGCACAAGAGACACGGAGTTTATACTGGTTCGGGCCACCGTTGTGGTGTAATACCCTACTCCAGTGTGTGGTGTGGTGGATTGCCTCTTGGGCTGATGATGATGAGCAATACAAGGAAGAACAGCCTCGCGAGGGTCTGTTCTTGGCTGAGGGGATGAACTGCTAGGAGGAGTTCAGTCACCCTTCTCTCTCTCTCTTCTCGATTCTCTCTCCCAATTTCGATCTCTCTACCCTGTGGGTGGCTAGTCCTATTTATAGGCAAAGGCCCTGGGCCTCTTCCCAAATATTGAGCGGGAAGGGCGCCAACAATTGGCCATTTTGAAGGGGAACATCTGGTACACTTATCCTGACTAAAGTTGGTCCTCGCCTGCCAAAGGCTCTGGTGGTGACGCTGGCTTGGGCTCCACAATGACTTCCTTCCTGCCGTTGGGCCGGTCTTGGTCTCATTGCACCAAAACGGGTGCCTTTGCTTGATGCTCTCGCCTGCGCTTGCTCCCTTTGCACCAAAGAGGAAAGGAGGACACTGCGCGGGCTAGCGCCTGCCTGGCACCCTTGGTCGTCATAGCTTGCGTCACGGGCACCTCGTGAGGTACCCCGCCTTGATCTCTCCGCCTCCTCGCGAGCCAGCCTGATGAGGCCGTGCCTGAGGAAGCTCCGTGTCATCCGCCCCGCGAGGCTTGGCCCCTCACGAGGGTCTTGGGTCTGTGTTGATGAAGACGGGCCGTGCTGGGGCCCCTTTGAGCCACGCCGCAGGCCGCAGGCAGGCAAGTCTAGGGACCCCCATTCCCAGAACGCCGACATACTTCACCGCTCATCCTCTCGTCTAACCCCAATAAATCAAACTTTCCTTGCATGCGTGTTAAAAGTTTAATGACAAGTGCATGCATGCAATGCACTCCTTCACTGCGCGCAGTACATCATGAAATTAATTACTCTTATATCGACTGTGAGACGATGAGCAATCAAATCAAACCTGCCACCCAAATAGAAAGACGTGCGTACGTATGTGTGACTTACAAAGAAAATGAAAAAAATATAATATATAGCGAACTCTCTTTTAAATACGATGAACCTTTTAAATCATGCACAATGAATATTTCTTTAATATGCCCTGAACATTTTTTAATACACTTACCTCTTTTAACATACGATGAAGTTTTTCTAAAACACATACTTAACAATTGATTGTGCATTCAAAAATATGTTCATTGATTCAAAAAAAACACGATGTTCAAAATTTGTTTGCAGATTCAGAAAATGTTCGCCAATTCAAAAAGGATGTTCACAAATTTCCAAAAAATATTAATAACAAAAAATCCAAAATTTTCATGATTTTAATATCTTTTTATAATTTTCAAAAAGTTTCAGGAATTGTAAAACAATAAAAAGGAAATGAAAAGAAGAAAAAATGAAAAATGAAAAAAACGAATAGAAAAAACCAAAAGAAAAAACAGAAAACTAAATAGAGAAAATAGATAAAAAGTAAGAGAACAAAAAAAGCCGGCAGCAACCATCCCAAAAACGTCATAAAGGTTCAAAAAAGTGGATCCCCCAAACCCCATATTGCTCCGAGAAATCTCTGATTGCTTCTCAAAAACCACTCGCTAACAATGGAAATGGGCCGACCCGCTATGACCAAACAATGAGTGATTGCTATAAGGCCTTCCCTAGGTCCATGTTCTTTTATTAGCAACATGCAAATCGATGGTGGACTTGCAGTTGGGTCAAAAACACCAGGCCCGGTTGTGAGTCAAGGGTGGACTTGCAATTGTTTAAGGATGGTTGTCTTGCAATTGCGCCAGAATTAAGGGCATGGTAGCGAGTCAAGGGTTGACTTGAAACTGTATACAAAATGGTCAGTTTCAGTTGTGAGTCGATGGTTAACTTGCAGCTGGGACCAAAATTGTCAGCCCTAGTTGCGAGTCGACGATGGACTCCAATTGAGGCAAAAACAAAGTTACGCGCATTTGTGAGTCTAAAAGTGGGCTTGCAACTGGGGCATAAACATATTAAGTTGTATGTCAATGATGGACTTGCAACTGGACGGACAAAAAGTGTTGGGCCCAATTGTGTGTCATTGGTGGATTTGCAACTAAGGAACAAAAAGTCAGGCCCAATTGCTAGTTAAGGGTGGACTTGCAACTGCGGCAAAAACAAGCCCTAGTTGCGAGTCAGTGGTGGACTTGCAACTAAGGAAAAAAATCGGGCCCAATTGCTAGTAAAGAGTGGACTTGCAACTGAGGCAAAACAAGCCCTAGTTGCGAGTCGGTGGTCGACTTGCAACTAAGGAAAAATATATCCAATTGCGACTAAAGGGTGGACTTGCAACTAAGGCAAAACAAACCCTTGTTGCGAGTCGATGGTGGATTTGCAACTAAGGCAAAAAAATAGGCCTAGTTATGAGTCGGTGGACTTGCAAATTGGAGTAGAAAAAGGATTAAAGAGCCCAGTTGCATGTCAATGGTGGACTTGCAACTGGGACACAAAAAATGTGGACCCAATTGCAGGTCGATGGTTGATTTGCAACTGGAATGAGAAAAGGGTCGAGCCAAGTTGCAAGCCAATGGTGGACATGCAATTGGGTCAAAAAAGTCAGGCCTTGTTGCAAGTAAAGTATGGACTTGCAACGGAAAAAAAGATCAAGAGCCCAGTTGCATGCCAAATGTGGACTTGCAACTCGGACAAAAAGGACTAGCCCAATTGTGAGTCGATGGTGGATTTGCAACTGGAATGAGAAAAGGGTCGAGCGAAGTTGCAAGTTGATGGTGGACATGCAATTGGGTCAAAAAAAGTCGGGCCTAGTTGCGAGTCAAGTGTAGACTTACAACCGGGCAAAAAATGATCAAGGGCCCAGTTGCATGTCAATAGTGGACTCATAACTGGGACAAAAATAAGGCTTGCAACTAGGTTAGGGCAAGTTGTGTATGGTTGGTGGACATGCAACTGGGGCGGGGGGATCAAGCACAATTGTGTGTCAATGGTGGACATGCAACTGGGTCAGGAGATTCTGGGCAAGTTTTGTGTCGATGGTGGGCATGAAACTGTGAAGAGGGGCCGAGCGAGTTGCATGTTGTTGGTGGACATGCAATTGGGTCATGGGGTTGGGGCAAGTTGCGTATCGATGGTCAACACCAACTTGGTTTTGGTGTAAGGCTAGTTGCGTATCAATGGTGGACATGCAAAACGGAGAAAGGGTCACAGTTTTGCTTCCGCGAGAGGCACAATTTTGCTTTGACGAGAGTCACGGTTGTGCCTCTCGGAAACGGAAAAAAACGCGTTTTTAGTTTTTTTTCCTTTCGCGAGAGTCACGATTTTGCTTCCGCGAGAGGCACATTGTGCTTTAGCGAGAGTCACGGCCGTGCCTCTCGGAAACAAAAAAAATTGTTTTCTTCTTTTGCGAGAGTCACGATTTTGCTTCCGCGAGGGACACGGTTGTGCTTTCGCGAGAGTCATGGCCGTGCCTCTTGGAAACGGAAAAAGAGCATGTTTTCTGGTTTTTTCCTTTCGGGAGAGTCACGGTTTTGCTTCCACGGAGGCACGGTTGTGCTTTCGCGAGAGTCATGGTTTTGTTTCCACGAGAGGCACGATTGTGATTTCGTGAGAGACACTGACGTGTCTCTTTCGGAAAGGGAAAAAACCCGTGCTCCCGGTTCAGTTTTTCCGTCCATTCTTTTGTCTGGTTTTTTCATGAAAAAAAGTTTGTCAAAACCTGACAACATAGGATCTAGTTTTGAAAATCTCGACGCGAAGAATCCAATGGTGAAAGCGGTTCGAGATTTGGACACACGGTTTAAGAGATAAATTGTTTTGAATAAACAGATCTATGAAAAAAGGGAAAACTCCGAGGTTGCGACAAGTGAAGCACATGCAGCGTGCCACTTGTCACAACCTGAGGGGTGGATTGATCTTTGCAACGAGTACTCCTTGATTTCGTAGAGGTGATTGTGCGTGTGCTTCTACAGCCATTTGGGCCAAGTCGTGGTGGTCTATTGGGCCAAGTCGTGGTGAGCCTCTGTTTTGGGCTTAAATGCTAGACTAGCATGTTTTGGTGTAGCAGTTTCGTTTTTCCTTATACACATACAGTATGTATACAATATATACCTAGTTTTTTTGCCAAAAACAATGGGTATTCAACTGGATACCCTTGAATTAGGTGGACCCGTCCCTGGCGCTTGCATGAAAACCACATAAACTAAAATCAAAGAAAATATTCACAAATTTAGAAGGTGTTCACAAACTTAAAAAGTATTTGCAATTTTTATTTAAAACATACACAGAAATCTTATTCATGAATTTGAAAAAAGAGAAAAATATAAGACAAATGAAAAGGAAAGAAAGAAAGAAACTGACAGAAAAGTAAAAAAAATATAGATAATCGAGAAAAGAAAGAAAATCTGAAAATAAAAATAGTTGCTAATGAAGGAAAGAGAATGGGAGATGGAAGAGAGAGTAAAAATTGAGTGTGAGAGGAGAATCGAGCCAGCTTGTGGTTTGTGAGGCAAACGAACGAAAAACAAATCATGACCAAAAATCCCTTCTCATCCCATAATAAACAAACAATATAAAACAAAAAAGTGATCCTAAAAAAATGGGACAAGTCCATCTCACGGGACTCAAGGAGCCGCGGTCTCCCATGCCCTACCTTTTCTCGTCGGAGGCCGAAACCCAACTGTATCGGTGGACGTCAGATCAATGATGGATCCGTCCCGAGACGAGCCGCAGACGTCCACCACGACACGGTTGCGGCGCCCAGACTAATGCACCATACGGGGCGCCGGAAAATGCGACTCCGCCTCACCGACGTCCACTGCCGAAAGGGTTGCCACCGTCTGCTACCTCTTGAGCACTGTGTTGGTTTCCCTTGAAGAGGAAAGGGTGATGCAGTAAAGTAGCATAAGTATTTCCCTCAGTTTTTGAGAACCAAGGTATCAATCCAGTAGGAGACCACGCACGAGTCACCTCGTACCTACACAAACAAATAATAACCTCGCAACCAACGCGATAAAGGGGTTGTCAATCCCTTCATGGCCACTGGCAAGAGTGAGATCTAATAGAGATGATAATAATAAGATAAATATTTTTGGTACTTTTATGATATAGATTGAAAGTAAAAGATAGAAAAATAAAGTAGATTGGCAACTTGTATGATGGAAAATAGACCCGGGGGCCATAGGTTTCACTAGTGGCTTCTGTCAAGATCTCTACTCCTAATGGAGCAGTTGGTGAATAGTCTCCATGGTTTATTTTTGTTGGATTTTTTTCGTCCCTGCTCCCACCACCCCCTCCCACCCTGGTCCATCGGTTTATTTTTCTCTACACTCTTTATTACAACCAGAACTTTCCTAACGTATAACAAATCACGGATCTAACTTCCTTAAATTTTGCAAATCAATCGATTCCTTTTATTGGTTGAATTTGTCTTAGGAAACAAATAACATATTTTCAGGAAACAAATGATATATTTTAATCTAACTTTCCTAACTTATCTAAATCAATCGATTTCTCTCATTAGTGAAATTTGTTTTAGGAAACAAATAACAGACACGTCACAAACTTTCCTTCCAATAAATAGTTTCTTAACATTTGCAAACTTTCCTAATCAGACACGTCACAAACGGGCAGATACTGATATCACGTTACCAAACAATAAAACCCCATTTGCATAGAAATCGGTTCAAAATTCTAACTTTCCTAAATTTTTACCTTTCCTTGATAACAACCAATATTTCCTATGTTTTCCACCTATAGAAGGAAATTACCCCTCCATCAATATTAGCATTTTTTGGAATGAGATCTCCAAGTTATGATTTTTTTGTGATTCTTTCCAATTGTGACCTCTCCTTCCGCTCCGGCTCCTTCTCGCATAAACACCTCCACCACAGCCAGCTGACGCCACCCCATACCTCCTGCCTCTCCACACCTTCTCCGCCACCTCCTCCTCGTACTCCATTAACAATCCCTCCGCCATGTTTGTCCACGGCGGTGTCGAGGACATGGTGCAGCAGCGTACCAGCGGTAGAGCAGCGCATAGCAGCAGGAACCAGCACGCAGCAGGCGAGACAAGCGGCCGGCATGGCTGAGGGGGCGGCCGACAGAAGATGGCCGTGACAGGAGGGGGCGCGAGGCAGGGGCGCGACTGCGGGGCGAGCGAAGGGATAGGCGGCAGCAGACGGGGCGAGCCAGCTAGCGAGAGTGTGGCGCGTGGCCAGGGTGTGCGTCGCGCGGGTCACAGTGGTGCGGTGGCTGTGGCAAGCGCGATGGCACTGGCGGGCGCGATCGACGCGGTGTGGCATAGGCGTGGGCATGGAGAGGGAGTGGCCCCACGGGCGCGGAAGAAGAGCAGCAGGCTGATGACCCACAAGTATAGGGGATCTATCGTAGTCTTTTCGATAAGTAAGAGTGTCGAACCCAACAAGGAGCAGAAGGAAATGATAAGCGGTTTTTAGCAAGGTATTCTCTGCAAGTACTGAAATAAGTGGTAACAGATAGTTTTGTGATAAGATAATTTGTAGCGAGCAACAAGTAACAAAAGTAAACAAAGTGCAGCAAGGTGGCCCAATCCATTTTGTAGCAAAGGACAAGCCTGGACAAACTCTTATATAAGGAAAAGCGCTCCCGAGGACACATGGGAATATCGTCAAGCTAGTTTTCATCACGTTCATATGATTCGCGTTCGGTACTTTGATAATTTGACATGTGGGTGTGAAAGTGCAACTATCCCTAGGTGGTTTTGGTAATTCATAACAACATATAGCTCATTGAGCTAATGCTATTCCAAGATGATTATTTCAGGAAAGCTCAATGATTGGCATGGCATGGATGGTGAAAGTGGAACCCTCAAAATGCTAAGGACAAAGGATTGGCTCAAGCTCAAAAGCTCAAGACTCTTCATTTTATATTTTAGTGATCCAGATCACATTGAGTCTTTAGGAAAAGCCAATACTATCAAGGAGGGATGAGGTGTTGCTTAATGAGCCTCTTGCTTCATGTGCTTAGTGATATGCTCCAAAACCCTCAACTACTTTCCCATATCCACATATGACCTAAACCCTAAGCCAAACTCGGTCCTACCGATTCTTTCTATCCGGCGCCACCGAGTTTCACTTGTCATAAGCCACTGCCAAACCCTAGCAAATCGGTTCTACCAATAGGGATCTCGGTCTCACCGAGATGGTATTGCAAACTCTCTGTTTCCCTTTCGTAACTTTTCGGTCTCACCGAAAGAGCGGATCGGTCCCACCGAGATTGCAATGTAAATTCAGTGTTTCCTTTTTGTAACTTTTCGGTCTCACCGAAAGAGCAAATCGGTCCCACCGAGTTTGCCTAACCAACTCTCTGGTTAGCTAATTACCAAAATCGGTCTCACCGAGTTTGTGTAATCGGTCTCACCGAGATTACGTTATGCCCTAACCCTAACAAGATCGGTCCTACCGAGTTGCATGTCAGTCCCACCGAAAATCTCTAACGGTCACTAGGTTTACTTTTCGGTCCGACCGAGTTTTTTGATTCGGTCCCACCGAGATTGGTAAATTGTGTGTAACGGTTGGATTTTGTGTGGAGGCTATATATACCCCTCCACCTCCTCTTCACTCGTGGAGAGAGCCATCAGAACACATCTACACTTCCAACTCATATGTTCTGAGAGAGAACCACCTACTCATGTGTTGAGACCAAGATATTCCATTCCTACCATATGAATCTTGATCTCTAGCCTTTCCCAAGTTGCTTTCCACTCAAATCTTCTTTCCACCAGATCCAAATCCTATGAGAGAGAGTTGATTGTTGGGGAGACTATCATTTGAAGCACAAGAGCAAGGAGTTCATCATCAACACACCATTTGTTACTTCTAGGAGAGTGGTGTCTCCTAGATTGGCTAGGTGTCACTTGGGAGCCTCCGACAAGATTGTGGAGTTGAACCAAGGAGTTTGTAAGGGCAAGGAGATCGCCTACTTTGTGAAGATCTACCGCTAGTGAGGCAAGTCCTTCGTGGGTGATGGCCATGGTGGGATAGACAAGGTTGCTTCTTCGTGGACCCTTCGTGGGTGGAGCCCTCCGTGGACTCGCGCGACCGTTACCCTTTGTGGGTTGAAGTCTCCATCAACGTGGATGTAGGATAGCACCACCTATCCGAACCACGGGAAAAACATCCGTGTCTCCAATTGCGTTTGAATTCTCCAAACCCTTCCCTTTACATTCTTGCAAGTTGCATGCTTTACTTTCCGCTGCCAATATACTCTTTGCATGCTTGCTTGAATTGTGTGATGATTGCTTGACTTGTCCTAAAATAGCTAAAACCTGCCAAGAACTAAAATTGGGAAAAGGTTAAGTTTTTATTTGGTCAAGTAGTCTAATCACCCCCCTCTAGACATACTTTCGATCCTACAGGGTGGACCGGTGCTTGGTTGTTGTTCTTACTTGAACAAGCATCCCACTTATGATTAACCTCTATTGCAAGCATCCGCAACTACATAAAAGTATTAAGGTAAACCTAACCATAGCATGAAACATATGGATCCAAATCAGCCCCTTATGAAGCAACGCATAAACTAGGGTTTAAGCTTCTGTCACTCTAGCAACCCATCATCTACTTATTACTTCCCAATGCCTTCCTCTAGGCCCAAATAATGGTGAAGTGTTATGTAGTTGACGTTCACATAACACCACTAGAGGCTAGACAACATACATCTCATCAAAATATCGAACGAATACCAAATTCACATGACTACTAATAGCAAGACTTCTCCCTTGTCCTCAGGAACAAACGTAACTACTCACAAAGCATATTCATGTTCATAATCAGAGGGGTAATAATATGCATAAAGGATCTGAACATATGATCTTCCACCAATTAAACCAACTAGCATCAACTACAAGGAGTAATTAACACTACTAGCAACCTACTAGCACCAATCCCGGACTTGGAGACAAGAATTGGATACAAGAGATGAACTAGGGTTTTGAGATGAGATGGTGCTGATGAAGATGTTGATGGAGATTGCCCTCTCCCGATGAGAGGAGCGTTGGTGATGACGATGGCGATGATTTCCCCCTCCGGGAGGGAAGTTTCCCCAGCAAAACAGCTCTGCCGGAGCCCTAGATTGGTTCCGCCAAGGTTAAGCCTCGTGGCGGCGGAGTTTCGTCCTGAAAGGTTGCTTCTGGTTTTTTTTCTCAACGAAAGACTTCATATAGCAGAAGATGGTCATCGGAGAGCCACCAGGGGGCCCACGAGGTAGGGGGCGCGCCCCCCACCCTTGTGGAAAGGGTGTGGGCCCCCTGGTCTTTATCTTTGGCGAGGATTTTTCATTATTTATTATAAGGTATTCCGTGGAGTTTCAGGACTTTGGAGTTGTGCAGAATAGGTCTCTAATATTTGCTCCTTTTCCAGCCCAGAATTCCAGCTGCTGGCATTCTCCCTCCTTATGTAAATCTTGTAAAATAAGAGAGGATAGCCATAAGTATTGTGACATAATGTGAAATAACAACCCATAATGCAATAAATATTGATATAAAAGCATGATGCAAAATGGACGTATCAACTCCCCAAAGCTTAGACCTCGCTTGTCCTCAAGCGAAAGCCGATAACAATAAATATGTCCCCATGTTTAGAGGTAGAGGCGTCGATAAAAATAAAATACAGACATGAGGGCATCATGATTATTCTCATAACAGCAACAGACATATATATTGTCATATGATTACTTATGTTCAAGTGATGATCTATTCACAATGCAAAAGTATGAATCAGAAACCTTATTGAGAACCAACAAACTATAACCTCAGTCATTAAAGCAATTGCAATTTATCATAACATCAGAAAGAGTCTATGTCAGAGCTAAAAAGCAAGTCCACATACTCAACTATCATCTAGTCCTTCATAATTGCTAACACTCGCGCAATACTTGTGGTTATGGAGTTTTAATCGGACACAGAGAAAGATAGGGGCTTATAGTTTTGCCCCACAACCTTTTACCTCAAGGGTAATGTCAACAATAATAACTCATGCCCCCCTACATCCAATTAGATATATATATATATCAGGTTCTTTCCAACATGCTGGGCTTGCCAAAGGATAAAATGAAAAAGGGAGAGGTGAAGATCACCATGACACTTGCATAAGTTAGAAGATAATAATAAAAGATAGGCCCTTCGCAGAGGGAAGCAGAGGTTTCCATGCGCTTTTATGGTTGGATGCACAAAATCTTAATGCAAAAGAACGTCACTTTATATTGCCCCTTGTGATATGAACCTTTATTATGCAGTCCTTCGCTTTTATTACTTCCACATCACAAGATCGTATAAAGCTTATTTCTCCCACACTAATCATACATATTTAGAGCAATTTTTATTGCTTTGCACCGATGACAACTTACTTGAAGGATCTTACTCAATCCATAGGTAGATATGGTGGACTCTCATGGCAAAACTGGTTTAAGGGTATTTGGAAGCACAAGTAGTATCTCTACTTGGTGCTGAGAATTTGGCTAGCATGAGGGGCAAAGGCAAGCTCAACATGTTGGATGATCCATGACAACATACTTTATCTCCGATATAAGAAAACATAACCCATTACGTTGTCTTCCTTGTCCAACATCAACTCTTTAGCATGTCATATTTTGATGAGTGCTCCCAATCATAAAAGATGTCAATAATAGTATATTTATATGTGAAACCTCTCTTTCCTTATTACTTCCTATTAATTGCAACGATGACCAAAGCTATGTCTGCCAACTCCCAACAACTTTTAATCATCACACTCTTTCTTTGTGAAGTCATTACTATCAATAAGATCAATATGAACTTTTGTTTCTTCTTATTCGTTTTCTCTTTTCTTTTATTCACCCAAGATCATAGCAAGAAAATCAAGCCCTTGACTCAACACTAATCTTTATTATATAGCTCACGGACTCGATTACATAGAGAGATCATAAAGCAAAACTTAAAACTAGATCATGCCATAAACTTTATTCTACTAGATCAAAATACTACTAACAGGATCGAACTAAGGAAAACGGTAAAGATAGGAGTTGTGATTGTGATACGATACTGGGGCACCTCCCCCAAGCTTGGCAGTTGCCAAGGGGAGTGCCCATACCCATGTGATTATATATCCTTGGTTGGTGAAGAAGGTGGAGGTGTTGTTGATGATGCGGGCTTGTCATCCATCTTCCAAGGCATAGGTACACCATCATAGAAGGATGATCGAGTCTCCGGAATCCTCGAATCTGCAGCCAAACTCATTCTTTTGAATCTATATTCATACTCACAATTTTGGTTTTGCAGGTCATAGATTTGGGCTTGGAGGTGCTCGATCTTCTCATGTAGCTTGAAGATGGCCTCCTCGGTGTTCTTGGCATCCGGCTTGTAGTTGTTAGTGAACTTCACGAGCATCGTGTGGCTAGCGTTGATTCCACGCTCCACCATCCCTTGGCACTTGAAAACTTGTTGCTCCATTGCTTCGAGCCTCGTCTCCATGCTTCCGGTTCCCTTTGGTCCCTCAGCATCGCGGATGTGCAGCAACCCATCACGCATCTCAATGGTTTGAGGGTGTCGCATCACCTCCGCGAGGTAAGGGTTGATGACCTTCTCGAAGAACTTGTCCTTGGAAGCACTTGGGGACGTCATGATAATCTAGATCTATCAGAAAAACAGCTCGAAACAAGAACATAGAATATTTGCGTGATACGGGAGTCAAAACCTTCGGGAGAATATATAGTGAATTTTTACTGACCAAAATACGTATCGTGCAAGAAAACGGAGTCCGGAAGGCACACAAGGTGCTCACGAGGTAGGGGGCGCGCCCAGGGGGTAGGGCGCCCCCTCCACCCTCGTGGGGCCCTCGTGTCCTTCCCGGACTGCTACTTAATTTTCTATTTTTCTAAATATTCCAAAATGGAGAAATATTGCCTTAAAAATTGTTTTGGAGTCGGTTTACTTACCGTACCACATACCTATTCCTTTTCGGAGTCTGAAACGTTCTGGAAAGTGTCCCTTATGTATTCCTTCGGGGTTACGGTTTCAATATTTATGGGATTACCTGAGATATAATGTTTAATTCTCTGACCGTTTACCACCTTCGGATTTGTGCCTTCAAAGTTGTTGATTTTTATGGCACCGGAACGATAGACCTCCTCGATAACATAGGGGACTTCCCATTTAGAGAGAAGTTTTCCTGCAAAAAATCTTAAACGAGAGTTGTATAGCAATACATAATCACCTACATTAAACTCACGCTTTTGTATCCTTTTGTCATGCCATCTTTTAACCTTTTCTTTAAACAACTTGGCATTTTCATAAGCTTGGGTTCTCCATTCATCAAGAGAGCTAATATCAAATAACCTCTTTTCACCGGGAAGTTTTTAATCATAGTTGAGCTCTTTAATAGCCCAATATGCCTTATGTTCTAGTTCGAGAGGTAAGTGACATGCTTTTCCATATACCATTTTATATGGAGACATACCCATGGGGTTTTTATATGCAGTTCTATAGGCCCATAATGCATCATCAAGTTTCTTGGACCAATTCTTTCTAGACCTATTGACAGTCTTTTGCAAAATTAATTTGAGTTCTGTATTACTCAATTCTACTTGACCACTAGACTGTGGGTGATACGGAGATGCAATTCTATGATTGACGCCATATTTAGCAAGCATTTTACGGAAAGCACCATGAATAAAATGTGAACCACCATCAGTCATTAAATATCTAGGGACTCCAAACCTCGGAAAAATAACTTCTTTAAGCATTTTAATAGAAGTGTTATGATTAGCACTACTAGTTGGAATAGCTTCTACCCACTTAGTAACGTAATCAATAGCAACTAAAATATGTGTATATCCATTAGAGGCAGGAAAAGGTCCCATATAATCAAAGCCCCAAGCATCAAACGGTTCGATAACAAGTGAATAATTCATAGGCATTTCTTGACGTCTACTAATATTACCAATTCTTTGACATTCATCACAAGATAGGACAAACTTACGGGCATCCTTGAAGAGAGTAGGCCAATAAAAACCGGATTGCAATACCTTATGTGCAGTTCTATCTCCCGCGTGTTGTCCTCCATAAGTTTCGGAGTGGCACTTGTGTAGGATATGTTCCTGTTCATGCTCAGGTACACAACGTCTAATAACACCATCCACTCCTTCTTTATAAAGATGTGGGTCATCCCAAAAGTAATGTCTCAAATCATAGAAGAACTTTTTCTTTTGTTGGTATGTGAAGCTAGGTGGTATGAATTTACCAACAATGTAATTAGCATAATCAGCATACTAAGGGGTACTATGAGAAGTACTTATGACATTTAATTGTTCATCAGGAAAGCTGTCATCAATAGGTAGTGGGTGATCAAGAACATTCTCTAACCTAGATAAGTTGTCTGCAACGGGGTTCTCAGCTCCTTTTCTATCAACAATATGCAAATCAAATTCTTGTAGCAAGAGAACCCATCTAATAAGTCTAGGTTTAGCATCTTTCTTCTCCATAAGATATTTAATAGCAGCTGATCAGTGTGGATAGTTACTTTAGAATCAACAATATAAGGTCTAAACTTATCACAAGCAAATACAACTGCTAAAAGTTCCTTTTCAGTAGTAGCATAATTTCTTTGAGCTTTGTCTAGAGTCTTACTACCATAATGGATAACATTTAATTTCTTATCAACTCTTTGCCCTAGAACAACACCTACAGCATAATCGCTAGCATCACACATAATTTCAAAGGGTAAATTCCAATCAGGTGGCTGAACAATAGGTGCAGAGACTAATGCTTTCTTAAGTATTTCAAATGCTTCTACACAATCATCATCAAAGACAAATGGTATATCTTTTTGTAATAAATTAGTCAGAGGCCGAGAAATTTTTGAGAAGTCCTTAATGAACCTCCTATAAAATCCGGCGTGACCAAGGAAACTTCTTATACCTTTGATGTCCTTGGGACATGGCATCTTTTCAATAGCATCAACCTTGGCTTTATCAACTTCAATACCTCTTTCAGAAACTTTATGCCCCAAGACAATACCTTCATTAACCATAATGTGGCACTTTTCCCAATTCAATACAAGATTAGTTTCTTCACATCTCTGCAAAACTCGATCAAGATTGCTCAAGCAATCATCAAAAGATCCATAGACGGAAAATTCGTCCATGAAAACCTCACAAATCTTTTCACAAAAGTCAGAGAATATAGCCATCATGCATCTTTGAAAGGTAGCAGGTGCATTACATAAACCAAAAGGCATACGTCTATAAGCAAAAGTACCAAAAGGGCATGTAAAAGTAGTCTTTGATTGATCTTTGGCCGACACAGGTATTTGAGAGAAACCAGAATAACCATCTAGAAAGCAGTAATGTGTATGTTTGCATAATCTTTCTAGCATTTGATCGATAAAAGGTAAGGGGTAATGATCTTTCTTAGTAGCCTTATTTAATTTGCGGAAATCAATTACCATCCTATAACCTGTAATAATTCTTTGTGGAATCAATTCATCTTTATCATTAGGAACAATAGTAATACCTCCCTTCTTAGGGACACAATGAACAGGACTTACCCACTGACTATCAGCAACGGGATAAATTATACCTGCCTCCAGAAGCTTTAGTATTTCTTTTCTTACCACTTCTTTCATTTTAGGATTCAGACGTCGTTGAGGATCACGAACTGGTTTGGCATCTGCTTCCAAATTTATTTTATGTTGACATAGAGTGGGACTAATGCCCTTAAGATCATCAAAGGGTATATCCAATAGCAGCACGGTGCTTCTTCAGAGTTTTCGATAATCTTTCTTCTTCATGCTCTGAAAGGTTAGCACTAATAATAACATGATATATCTTCTTTTCATCAAGATAAGCATATTTAAGATTATCAGGCAACGGTTTAAGCTCAAACACAGGATCACCCTTAGGTGGAGGGGGATCCCCTAGGATTTCAACAGGAAAATTGTGTTTCAGAATAGGTTCCTGTTTAAAGAATACTTCATCTATTTCCCTTCTTTCATTCATAAACATATCATTCTCATGGTCTAGCAAATATTGTTCTAAAGGATCACTAGGAGGTACGGCAATAGAAGCAAGACCAATAATTTCATCCTTACTAGGCAATTTTTCTTCACGGTGTTGTTTACTAAATTTAGACAAATTAAACTCATGAGTCATATCATCCAAGCCAATAGTAACAACATTCTTTTCGCAGTCTATCTTAGCATTAACAGTGTTCAAGAAGGGTCTACCAAATATAATGGGACAAAAGCTATCTTGTGGGGAACTAAGAACAAGAAAATCAGCAGGATATTTAGTTTTCCCGCACAAGACTTCAACATCTCTAACAATTCCCACTGCTGAAATAGTATCTCTATTAGCAAGTTTAATTGTGACATCAATATCTTCTAACTCAGCAGGTGCAATTTCATGCTTGATTTCTTTATACAAGTCATAAGGTATAACACTAGCACTAGCACCCATATCACATAAGCCATGATAACAATGATCTCCTATTTTAACAGAAATAATAGGCACGCCTACCACAGGTCTATTTTTATCTTTAGCACAAGGTTTAGCAATTCTAGCAGTTTCACCGCAGAACTGGATAACATGCCCGTCAATATTATCAGACAAGAGATCTTTAACAATAGCAATATTAGGTTCTACTTTAACTTTCTCAGGAGGTGTATATGTTTTAATATTGCTTTTACGAACCATAGTTGAAGCTTTAGCATGATCCTTTATCCTAACAGGGAAAGGTGGTTTCTCAACATAGCAAGTAGGAACAATAGGATCATTATAAGTGACAGTCTTTTCTTCAACTTTAATAGGTGCATCTACTTTTACTTCTATGGGAGGATGATATTTAAACCACTTCTCCTTAGGGAGATCAACATAAGTAGCAAAAGATTCATAGAAAGAAGCTACTATCTCAGAATCAAGTCCATATTTAGTGCTAAACTTACGGAAAATATCGGTATCCATAAAAGTTTAACACAATCAAACTTAGGTGTCATACCTGACTCCTTACCTTTGTCAAGATCCCGATCTTCAGAGTTACGTTTAATTCTATCCAATAAATCCCATCTAAATCCAATAGTCTTCATCATAAAAGAGCCAGCACAAGAAGTATCGAGCATGGTGCGATTATTTTCAGAAAGCCGAGCATAAATTTTTTGAAGAATTGTTTCTCTTGGGAGCTCATGATTGGGGCATGAATATAACATTGATTTAAGCCTCCCCCAAGCTTGAGTGATGCTTTCTCCTTCGCGAGGCCTAAAATTATATATATAATTGCGGTCACGATGAACAAGATGCATAGGGTAATACTTTTGATGAAATTCCAATTTCAATTTTCTATAGTTCCATGATCTCGTATCATCACATAGCCTATACCATGCCAATGTGTCTCCCTTCAAAGATAAAGGGAATACCTTCTTCTTAGCAACATCATCGGATATACCTGCAAGCTTAAATAATCTACAAACTTCATCCACATATATTAGGTGTTCATCAGGATGCTTTGTTCCATCTCCTGTAAAGGGATTAGCAAGCAGTTTTTTCTATCATTCCCGAAGGATACTCATAAGGAATTTCATTTTCAATAAGTTTAGTAGGTTGAGGAGCAACTCTTTGATCTACTGGTCGAGGTGAAGATACCCCGAACAAGCCCCTCAGAGGATTACTTTCCATAGTAACAAGTGACAGTAAATTTTAGCACACTATATAAATTTTTTCCTTACCAAATTCCACCTACCAAAGGCGCTTCACTCCCCGGAAACGGCGCCAGAAAAGAGTCTTGATGACCCACAAGTATAGGGGATCTATCGTAGTCCTTTCGATAAGTAAGAGTGTCGAACCCAACGAGGAGTAGAAGGAAATGATAAGCGATTTTTAGCAAGGTATTCTCTGCAAGTACTGAAATAAGTGGTAACAGATAGTTTTGTGATAAGATAATTTGTAACGAGCAACAAGTAACAAAAGTAAATAAAGTGCAGCAAGGTGGCCCAATCCTTTTTGTAGCAAAGGACAAGCCTGGACAAACTCTTATATAAGGAAAAGCGCTCCCAAGGACACATGGGAATATCGTCAAGCTAGTTTTCATCACGTTCATATGATTCGCGTTCGGTACTTTGATAATTTGACATGTGGGTGGACCGGTGCTTGGGTGCTGTTCTTACTTGACGAAGCATCCCACTTATGATTAACCTCTATTGCAAGCATCCGCAACTACAACAAAAGTATTAAGGTAAACCTAACCATAGCATGAAACATATGGATCCAAATCAGCCCCTTACGAAGCAATGCATAAACTAGGGTTTAAGCTTCTGTCACTCTAGCAACCCATCATCTACTTATTACTTCCCAATGCCTTCCTCTAGGCCCAAATAATGGTGAAGTGTTATGTAGTCGACGTTCACATAACACCACTAGAGGCTAGACAACATACATCTCATCAAAATATCGAACGAATACCAAATTCACATGACTGCTAATAGCAAGACTTCTCCCTTGTCCACAAGAACAAACGTAACTACTCACAAAGCATATTCATGTTCATAATCAGAGGGGTAATAATATGCATAAAGGATCTGAACATATGATCTTCCACCAATTAAACCAACTAGCATCAACTACAAGGATTAATTAACACTACTAGCAACCTACTAGCACCAATCCCGGACTTGGAGACAAGAATTGGATACAAGAGATGAACTAGGGTTTTGAGATGAGATGGTGTTGATGAAGATGTTGATGGAGATTTCCCTCTCCCGTTGAGAGGAGCGTTGGTGATGACGATGGCGGTGATTTCCCCCTCCGGGAGGGAAGTTTCCCTGGTAGAACAGCTATGCCGAAGCCCTAGATTGGTTCCGCCAAGGTTCCGCCTCGTGGCGGCGGAGTTTCGTCCCGAAAGGTTGCTTCTGGTTTTTTTTCAATGAAAGACTTCATATAGCAAAAGATGGTCATCAGAGAGCCACCAGGGGGCGCGCCCTAGGGGGGGCGCCCCCCCCCCCACCCTCGTGGAAAGGGTGTGGGCCCCTTGGTCTTCATCTTTGGCAAGGATTTTTCATTATTTATTATACAGTATTCCATGGAGTTTCGAGACTTTTGGAGTTGTGCAGAATAGGTCTCTAATATTTGCTCCTTTTCCAGCCTAGAATTCCAGCTGTCGGCATTCTCCCTCCTTATGTAAATCTTCTAAAATAAGAGAGAATAGCCATAAGTATTGTGACATAATGTGAAATAACAATCCATAACACAATAAATATCGATATAAAAGCATGTTGCAAAATGGACGTATCACAGGCTCGGGCATGGGCGCGCATAGTAGCGGGCATGTGCCACGGGGTCAATCCGAGGAGCTCGGTGGATACCCCTGCAATGGCCATGGCGGACGGCGGCTTTCGGCCACGGTGAAATACCTAACGAGAGTAAACGAGAGGGGAAACAGGGGAAAGGCAAGAGGAGATCACGGCGGTGTCAATGGCGCCCTAGGGGAAGACAGGGGAGCTCGGGGCGGCGTGGATCGAACGGCAATGTTACGGTGGCTGAAGGTTGATGAAGACAGCAGCAACATCGATGCGGGGGTGCTGGACTTGATCTCGTTGGCGCAGACGAAGTAGCGGAGGAGTTCGGAGCTCCTCGACAAGCTCCTAGCCTGCAGGGAGAGTAGTGGCTCTGTGGACGGGGTCGGTCATGGGGGCTGAGGGAGTCCTGGATTAGGGGGTCTCCGGACAGCCAGACTATCTCCATTGGCCGGACTGTTAGACTATGAAGATACAAGATTGAAGACTTCGTCTCGTGTCCGGATGGGACTCTACTTGGTGTGGAAGGCAAGCTAGGCAATACGGATATGGATATCTCCTCCTTTGTAACCGACTTTGTGTAACCCTAACCTTCTCGGGTGTCTATATAAAACGAAGGGTTTTAGTCCGTAGGACAACAACCACAACATACAATCATACCGTAGGCTAGCTTCTAGGGTTTAGCCTCTCTGATCTCGTGGTAGATCTACTCTTGTACTACCCATATCATCAATATCAATCAAGCAGGATGTAGGGTTTTACCTCCATCAAGAGGGCCCGAACCTAGGTAAAACATTGTGTCCCCTGCCTCCTGTTACCATCCGGCCTAGACACACAGTTCGAGACCCCCTACTTGAGATCCGCCGGTTTTGACACCGACATTGGTGCTTTCATTGAGAGTTCCTCTGTGTCGTCGTCGTTAGGCTTGATGGCTCCTACTATCATCGATAGCGATGCGGTCCAGGGCGAGACTTTTCTCCCCGGACAGATCTTCGTATTCGGCAGCTTTGCACTGCGGGCTAATTCGCTTGGCCATCTGGAGCATATTGAAAGCTATGCCCCTGGCCATCAGGTCAGATTTGGAAGTTTGAACTACACGGCCGACATTCGCGGAGACTTGATCTTCGACGGATTCGAGCCACAGCCGGGTGCGCCGCACTGTCACGACGGGTATGACCTAGCTCTACCGCCGAACAGTACCCCAGAGGTCGCGCCCGCATCATCTCCAACCCTTAGCTCGGAGCCAACTGCGCCAATCGAGGACGGGTGGCTAGACACCGCCTTAGGGGCTGCAGTCTCAACGGCGATCGAGCCGAACACCAGCCTAATCCTCTGCGAAGCCCGTGACTCCAAGGTGCCGGACTCTTTTCTGGACTCCGAACCGTCCGCGCCCCTGCCAATCGAATCCGATTGGGCGCCGATCATGGAATTCACCACCGCGGATATCTTTCAGCACTCGTCCTTCAGCGACATTCTGAATTCACTAAGGTCTCTCTCTTTGTCAGGATAGCCCTGGCCGGACTATGGCCAACAGGATTGGGATGCGGACGACGGAGAAATTCGACGCCCACCCACCACCCACTTCGTAGCCACTTTCGATGATTTAACCGATATGATTGACTTCGACTCCGAAGACATCGACGGTATGGACGACGATGCGGGAGGCGAAGAGGAACTACCGCCCACAGGGCGCTGGACGTCCACCTCATCATATGACGTATACATGGTGGACACACCAAAAGAAGACGACGACGAGGAACGGAAGGACACAACGAAGGCTTGTCCCCTCGAGAAGTAGTCAAAGCGGCGGTGTAAGCGCTGCCCCAAATCCTACCTCGGCAAAAATAACGATCATACAGACCCAGCGTTGGAGCAGGGCGAACTACTGCCGGACCACGGCAATACGGAAAATCAAACCGAACAAACCAATTCTGTCAAAGATAAAAGTCTGGATGACATAACGCCGGACAGGCACCTGGAGCAGCAGAATGCCCGTCAAAGGCTTGTTGCCACCGCGAGGAGTCTGAAAAAGCAGAAGCAAAGGCTCAAGGCTATGCAGGACACACTCCAAATCATATGGAGTAAAGTACTCAACACAGCAGCGAAGTATGGTGGTAATCGCCCCACCAAGAGCTACCCAAAGCGGAAGTTGCTACCCGAATTCGATGAGGAGGCCCTAGATCCCCCACAACCAAAAATCAAAATGGCCACCTGGCCGGATAGACGACCTCACGGCCAACATGGAGCGGCAAACAACTCCACTCACAAGCCAATAAGCGATCCACACGAGGGCTCGCACCAAAAGGACGGTGTAACCAGATCCATCTATGGACCACGCAAGCGCGCCCTAGCATATGATGTAACACAACAAGCATCAGAACAACGCGGTACACCCAGCTACAGGGGTGCCGCACAACCCCTATGTTTCACCGATGAGGTGTTGGACCATCAATTCCCAGAGGGATTCAAACCCGTAAACATAGAGTCATACGACGGAACAACAGACCCTGGGGTCTGGATTGAGGACTATATCCTTCATATCCATATAGCTCGAGGAGACGATCTCCACGCGATCAAGTACTTACCCCTCAAGCTCAAAGGGCCAGCTCGGCACTGGCTTAAAAGCCTCCCCGAAAACTCCATTGGAAGCTGGGAAGAGCTCGAAAATGCTTTTCGGGCAAATTTTCAAGGGACTTATGTCCGACCCCCGGATGCGAACGATTTGAGCCATATAACTCAACGGCCCAGAGAGTCAGCCCAAAAGCTTTGGAACAGGTTCCTAACTAAGAAGAACCAAATAGTCGACTGCCCGGACGCCGAAGCCTTGGTAGCTTTTAAGCATAGCGTCCGCGACGAATGGCTTGCCAGACACCTCGGCCAAGAAAAGCCGAGAACAATGGCAGCATTAACAAGCCTCATGACCCGCTTTTGCGCAGGTGAGGACAGCTGGCTAGCCAGATGCAGCACCAGCAACCCAAGCACATCCGAAGTTAGAGATGAAAATGGGAAATCACGACGCAGCAAAGATAATAAACATCAGAATAAAGAAGACAGCCCGAAGAGCACGGCGGTACATGCCGGATTCCGAAGCTCTCGGCCAGGTCAGCAAAAGCCGCCCTCTATAGGTGCCAGAGATGAACTGTCCAGCCTAAACAAAATTCTGGACCAAGTATGTCAGATCCATAGCACCCCTGGTAAACCCGCTAATCATACCCACAGAGAATGTTGGGTCTTCAAGCAGTTCGACAAGCTCAACGCCGTACACAAGGGGGAGGATACACCAAGCGAAGATGAGGATGAGCCTCTCAAGCAAGTCGCCGGGGAACAAAATAAGTTCCCATCAGAAGTCAAAACAGTCAACGTATTACACGTGATCAAGGGAAGCAAAGCGGCCCTCTCAGATAAATATGCCCAAGGTCCTATCACCGCAAAACCCTGCCACTGGTCGTCTCAACCGGTCACTTTCGACCATCGTGATTACTCAGCAAGTATCCGGCGGGCAAGATGGGCTCCCCTGGTATTAGACCCAATAATTGACGGATACCACATTGCACGAGTCCTGATGGACGGTGGCAGCAGTTTAAGCCTGATATACCAGGATACAATCCGCGAAATGGGGATAGACCCAACGAAAATTTGCCATAGCAACACTACCTTTAAAGGAGTAATGCCAGGCCCAGGGGCTCACTACACGGGCTCCCTGCTACTAAAGGTTATATTCGGCTTCCCCGATAACTCCCGTAGCAAACATTTAACCTTCCACATTGCTCTGTTCCAATGCGGTTTATCAAGCACTACTTGGACGCGAAGCTTTTGCTCGCTTTAATGCAATACCACATTACGCTTCCCTGACGCTCAAGATGCCCGGTCCACGCGGCATCATTACAGTGAACGGAAGTATTAAGCGATCCTTGCGCGCCGAAGAGAATGCGACTGCCTTGCCAGCCGCACACTAAAAACGACCTCGCCAACTAAAGTATTTGATAGGTCGTCAATACCACGGACGCGGTTAGACGAGTCCGGCGCTGCTATATGTAATTTATACCGGATTGATGGCCACACCCTATTACAAATACAAGGGGCTCAACGCGCGCAGACAAGTGGCAATTTCTACTCATTTCTAGTTATACATGGTCTCTTTAAAAAAAACCACCTTTTTGCACGACAACTTTTTCACCTAAGTTCCTCTCTTTTACAGATGACCATCGTGCTACACCCGTTCAGGATACGGCACAACGGAGACACAGGCGCAGATGTGCAGCAGGGACCCGCTCCAAGGATTCTTTTTAGATTAAGACCCCACGTAAACCTTTTTTACTGTCTCTTGTTGATACACATCCACCGAATTCTCAGCACAATTGAGAAGGATGCTAACGTCTTGGCATGTGGCCACGTCAGAATAATGCATGTACCTAGACACAAGGGGCTTCTTACAAAGGGCACTATTTAGGCCCGCTTTATACCATAAAGACCGAATACCTTAGGGAGTGTTCGGCGTCGCGAGTTTGGCCTTATATGCATCAGCTCCGAATCATTGTCTTTGGTCAAATGTTGGGTTTGCCCGGCTCCTGTGTTTTGGTGCCTTACGTTCTGCTTTATCGGCTAAGGAAGCACCAGGAGAACTACTGTGATTGTGCCCTGGTTCATCCGGACGAGCACCTTAGTAGAGAAAGCCGAAAATTGACTGTCATGATATAGCGTGAGACTGGTCAACCACTCGATGGCCTATCGGAATGTTAGAATTCCTCCGCCTTAACGAAGGGCCGTTTTCCTGCCAGGCATGTACGCACCCCGAGATCAAGAGAGTGCGGAGCCACCAGGGGCTATCTAGTAGCCCCACTATCAAACTCCTATGGCTAAGTGAAAGTGTTAAAGCATTATAGTCTGGTTGCCTCGTTCGCTACGCTATCACCTCCTTAATAGGACCAAGATGTTGGGTTAAGTGTGAACACGCATTTTTCGCGAGCACCTCTGCATGATATGCGTGGGGGTTGAAGCCGACGACTTCAATCTTTCAGGTTATACACATGTATACATAAACTACCGCACAGGAGGCATCATAGTACTTCCAGGAAAAAGTATAAACATAGCCTTATAAAATTTCATAAAAGCATTGTGTTTACAATGAGAATACATATCACTCAAACATAATATTCTTCGAGCACTAGGCCTCTATCAAACGAGCACCCTCGAGAACTTCTTCGAAATAGTGCTCGGCAGCCACTCGGCCTATGGCCGAACCCTGCGCCGTAACAGTGGTAGCGTCCATCTCCGCCCTGTATGCTTTAATACGGGCAAGGGCCATCCGCGAGCCTTCTATGCACGCCGACCTCTTCATCGCATTAATGCGCGGCACCGCACCAAGGAACCGCTGCACTAAACTGAAATAGTTGTTCGGCTTTGGCTTTTCTGGCCATAGCTGATCCACGACAGACCTCATGGCGAGTACGGACAACCTATTTAGTTCGGCCCATTCGGCTAGCTGATCAGTCAATGGAAGCAGACACTCTGGAACGTTGAATTGCGACCAGAACAGCTTGTCCACTTCACGATCTGTTTGACCTTGGAAGTATTTGGCCGCATCGGCAGCGCTCGCCGCCAAGTCCATATACGCGTCTGCTGAACTCCACAACCGATCCAGAGGGGCATACCGTGGATCTCCGAACTTCCTCCATAGCATGAAGGGCTTCCCAGCCACAATATCACTGGCTTCCCGCAGCTCCTCCTTCTTTGCTCTCATAGCAGAGCGGGTGTCTTTGTCCGCCATCATGGCCTTCTCAAGGTCCGTTGCCTTCGCTCGGTTTTCTTTTTCAAGGAGCCGACAACGGTCGGCAGTGTCTTTTAATTCTATGGCCATCTTGGCCATCTTCTCTTGGCTCTCGCAATGTGCGGCTGAGGGAGTCCTGGATTAGGGGGTGTTCGGATAGCCGGACTATACATTCGGCCGGACTCCTGGACTGTGAAGATACAAGATTGAAGACTTCGTCCCGTGTCCGGAAGGGACTTTCCTTTGCGTGGAAGGCAAGCTTGGCGATAAGGATATTCAGATCTCCTACCATTGTAACCGACTCTATGTAACCCTAACCCTATCCGGTGTCTATATAAACCGGAGGGTTTTAGTCCGTAGGACAACATACACATCAACAATCATACCATAGGCTAGCTTCTAGGGTTTAGCCTCTCTGATCTCGTGGTAGATCTACTCTTGTACTACCCATATCATCAATATTAATCAAGTAGGACGTAGGGTTTTACCTCCATCGAGAGGGCCCGAACCTGGGTAAAACTTCGTGTCCCTTGCCTCCTGTTACCATCCGGCCTAGACGCACAGTTCGGGACCCCCTACCCGAGATCCGCCGGTTTTGACACCGACATTGGTGCTTTCATTGAGAGTTCCTCTGTGTCGTCGCCGTCAGGCTCGATGGCTCCAACGATCATCAATAGCGATGCGGTCCAGGGTGAGACCTTCCTCCCCGGACAGATCTTCGTCTTCGGCGGCTTCGCACTGCGGGCCAATTCACTTGGCCATCGGGAGCAGATCGAAAGCTATGCCCCTGGCCGTCAGGTCAGATTTGGAAGCTTAAACTACATGGCTGACATCCGCAGGGACTTGATCTTCGACGGATCCGAGCCATTGCCGAGCGCGCCGCACTATCACGACGAGCATGATCTAGCTCTGCCACCGAACAGTGCCCTGGAGGTCGCACCCGCATCGGCTTCGACCCTTAATTCGGAGCCAACTGTGTCGATCGAGGATGGGTGGTTGGACACCGCCTCAGGGGCTGCGATCCTAATGGCGATCGAGCCGAACACCAGCCCCGCACTCCACGAGACTCATGATTCCAAGGAGTCGGACTCCTCTCCGGACTCCGAACCATTCGCGCCTCTGCCAATCGAATCCGATTGGGCGCCGATCATGGAGTTTACTGCCGCAGAAATCTTTCAGCACTCGCCCTTTGGCGATATTATAAAATCACTAAAGTCTCTCTCTTTATCAGGAGAGCCCTGGCCGGACTACGGTCAGCGAGATTGGGATGCGGACGATGAAGAAATTCAAAGCCCACCCACCACCCACTTTGTAGCCACTGTCGATGATTTAATCGACATACTCGACTTCGACTCCGAAGACATTGACGGTATGGACGCCGGTGAAGGAGACCATGAAGAACCAACACCTATTGGGCCCTGGAACGCCACCTCGTCATATGACGTATACATGGTGGATGCACCAAAAGATGAGGACGAGGAGCGGAAGGACGCACCGAAGGCTTGTTCCCTCGAAAAGCAGTCAAAGCGGCGACGCAAGCGCCGCCCCAAAACCCGCCTCGATAGAAATAGCGATCACACAGACCCAGCGTTGGAGCAGGGCGAACCGCTGCCGGACAACGGCAGTCTGGATAATCAAACCGAACAAACAAATCCTATCAAGGATAATGGTCCGGATGACATAACGCCGGACAGACACCCGGAGCAGCAGACTGCCCGTAAAAGGCTTGTTGCCACCGCGAGGAGCCTGAAAAAGCAGAAGCAAAGGCTCAAGGCCGCGCAAGACACACTCCAATTCAGATGGAGTAAAATACTCAGCACTGCAGCAAGGTACAGCGATAATCGCCCCTCCAAGAGCTACCCAAAGCGAAAGCTGCTACCTGAATTCAATGAGGAGGCCCCAGAACCCCCACAACCAAATATCAAAGCAGCCACCTGGTCGGATAGACGACCCCTCTACCAACACAGAGTGGCACAAAACGCCGCTCACAATGCAATACGCGACCCTTACGAGGGCTCGCACCCAAAGGACGGCGCAACAAGATCCATCTATGGACCACGCAAGCGCGCCCCAGGATACAATGCAACACAACAAACATCCGAACAACGTGGTACACCCAACTACAGGGGTGCCGCACACCCCCTATGTTTCACCGATGAGGTGCTGGACCATGAATTTCCAGAGGGATTCAAGCCCGTAAACATAGAGGCATACGACGGAACAACAGACCCTGGGGTCTGGATTGAGGACTACATCCTTCACATCCATATGGCTCAAGGAGATGATCTCCATGCCATCAAATACCTACCCCTCAAGCTCAAAGGGCCAGCTCGTCACTGGCTCAAAGGCCTCCCCGAAAGCTCCATTGGAAGTTGGGAAGAGCTCGAAGACGCCTTTCGGGCAAATTTTCAAGGGACTTATGTCCGACCTCCGGATGCGGACGATTTGAGTCATATAACTCAACAGCCCGGAGAGTCAGCCCGAAAGCTTTGGAATAGGTTGTTGGGGAACGCAGTAATTTCAAAAAAATTCCTACGCACACGCAAGATCATGGTGATGCACAGCAATGAGAGGGGAGAGTGTTGTCTACGTACCAACGCAGACCGACTGCGGAAGCGATCACACAACATAGAGGAAGTAGTCGTACGTCTTCTTCCCGATCCGACCGATCCAAGCACCGTTACTCCGGCACCTCCGAGTTCTTAGCACACGTTCAGCTCGATGGCGTTCCTCGGGCTCCGATCCAGCAAAGCGTCGAGGAAGAGTTCCGTCAGCACGATGGCGTGATGACGATCTTGATGTACTACCGACGCAGGGCTTCGCCTAAGCACTACAACGGTACGATCGAGGTGGAATTTGGTGGCAGGGGGCACCGCACACGGCTAAGGAGCGATCTCAAGGATCAAGTTGTGTGTCTTGGGGTGCCCCCTGCCCCCATATATAAAGGTTGGAGGAGGGGGGCCGGCCGGCCAAGGGAGGGGAGGCGCAGGGGAGTCCTACTCCCACCGGGAGTAGGACTCCTCCCCCCAATCCTAATCCAATTAGGATTCCCGGGGGGGGGGGGGAAAGAGAGAGAAGGGGGGCCGGCCCCTTATCCTATTCCTAATAGGACTTGGGGGGTGCGCCGGCCAGCTAGTGGGCTTCCCTTTTCTCTTTTCCACTAAGGCCCAATAGGCCCATTAGTCTCCTGGGGGGTTCCGGTAACCCTCCCGGTATTCCGGTAAAATCCCGATTTCACCCGGAACACTTCCGATGTCCAAACATAGGCTTCCAATATATCAATCTTTACGTCTCGACCATTTCGAGACTCCTCGTCATGTCCGTGATCTCATCCGGGACTCCGAACAAGCTTCGGTACATCAAAATGCATAAACTCATAAGAACTGTCATCGTAACGTTAAGCGTGCGGACCCTACGGTTCGAGAACAATGTAGACATGACCGAGATACGTCTCCGGTCAATAACCAATAGCGGGACCTGGATGCCCATATTGGCTCCTACATATTCTACGAAGATCTTTATCGGTCAGACCGCATAACAACATACGTTGTTCCCTTTGTCATCGGTATGTTACTTGCCCGAGATTCGATCGTCGGTATCCAATACCTAGTTCAATCTCGTTACCGGCAAGTCTCTTTACTCGTTCCGTAATACATCATCTCACAACTAAATTATTAGTTCCAGTGCTTGCAAGGCTTATGTGATGTGCATTACCGAGAGGGCCCAGAGATACCTCTCCGACAATCGGAGTGACAAACCCTAATCTCGAAATACGCCAACCCAACATCTACCATTGGAGACACCTGTAGTACTCCTTTATAATCACCCAGTTACGTTGTGACGTTTGGTAGTACCCAAAGTGTTCCTCCGGTAAACGGGAGTTGCATAATCTCATAGTTATAGGAACATGTATAAGTCATGAAGAAAGCAATATCAACATACTAAACGATCGTGTGCTAAGCTAATGGAATGGGTCATGTCAATCAGATCATTCAACTAATGATGTGACCTCGTTAATCAAATAACAACTCTTTGTTCATGGTTAGGAAACATAACCATCTTTGATTAACGAGCTAGTCAAGTAGAGGCATACTAGTGACACTCTGTTTGTCTATGTATTCACACATGTATTATGTTTCCGGTTAATACAATTCTAGCATGAATAATAAACATTTATCATGATATAAGGAAATAAATAATAACTTTATTATTGCCTCTAGGGCATATTTCCTTCAGTCTCCCACTTGCACTAGAGTCAATAATCTAGTTCACATCGCCATGTGATTTAGCAGCAATAGTTCACATCACCATGTGATTAACACCCATAGTTCACATCATCATGTGACCAACACTCAAAGGGTTTACTAGAGTCAGTAATCTAGTTCACATCTCTATGTGATTAACACCCAAAGAGTACTAAGGTGTGATCATGTTTTGCTTGTGAGATAATTTTAGTCAACGGGTCTGTCACATTCAGATCCGTAAGTATTTTGCAAAATTCTTTGTCTATAATGCTCTTCAAGGAGCTACTCTAGCTAATTGCTCCCACTTTCAATATGTATCCAGATTGAGACTTTTAGATTCATCTAGATCAGTGTCAAAAACTTGCATCGACGTAACCCTTTACGACGAACCTTTTTGTCACGTCCATAATCGAGAAACATATCCTTATTTCACTAAGGATAATTCTGACCGCTGTCCAGTGATCTACTCCTAGATCACTATTGTACTCCCTTGCCAAATCATTGCAGGGTATACAATAGATCTGGTATACAGCATGACATACTTTATAGAACCTATGGCCAAGGCATAGGGAATGACTTTCATTCTCTTTCTATCTTCTGCCGTGGTCGGGCTTTGAGTCTTACTCAACTTCACACCTTATAATACAGGCAAGAACTCTTTCTTTGACTGCTCCATTTTGAACTACTTCAAAATCTTGTCAAGGTATGTACTCATTGAAAAAACTTATCAAGCGTCTTGATCTATCTCTATAGATCTTGAAGCTCAATATGTAAGCAGCTTCACCGAAGTCTTTCTTTGAAAAACTCCTTTCAAACACTCCTTTATGCTTTACAGAATAATTCTACATTATTTCCGATCAATAATATGTCATTCACATATACTTATCAGAAATGTTGTAGTGCTCCCACTCACTTTCTTGTAAATACAGGCTTCACCGCAAGTCTGTATAAAACTATATGCTTTGATCAACTCATCAAAGCGTATATTCCAACTCCGAGATGCTTGCACCAGTCCACAGATGGATCGTTGGAGCTTGCACATTTTGTTAGCACCTTTCGGATTAACAAAACCTTCTGTTGCATCATATACAACTCTTCTTTAATAAATCCATTAAGGAATGCAGTTTTGTTTATCCATTTGCCAGATTTCATAAAATGCGACAATTACTAACATGATTCGGACAGACTCGAGCATAGATACGAGTGAGAAGCTCTCATCGTAGTCAACACCTTGAACTTGTCGAAAACCTTTTGCGACAATTCTAGCTTTGTAGATAGTAACACTACTATCAACGTCCGTCTTCCTCTTGAAGATCCATTTATTCTCAATTGCTTGCCGATCATCAGGCAAGTCAACCAAAGTCCATACTTTGTTCTCATACATTGATCATATCTCAGAATTCATGGCTTCAAGCCACTTTGCGGAATCTGGGCTCACCATCGCTTCTTCATAGTTCGTAGGTTCATCATGATCTAGTAGCATGACTTCCAGAAAAGGATTACCGTACCACTCTGGCGCGGATCTTACTCTGGTTGATCTACGAGGTTCGGTAGTAACTTGATCTGAAGTTACATGATCATCATCATTAGCTTCCTCACTAATTGGTGTAGGTGTCACAGAAACAGTTTTCTGTGATGTACTACTTTCCAATAAGGGAGCAGGTACAGTTACCCCATCAAGTTCTACTTTCCTCCCACTCACTTCTTTCGAGAGAAACTCCTTCTCCAGAAAGTTTCCGAATTTTAGCAACAAAAGTCTTGCCTTCGGATCTGTGATAGAAGGTGTATCCAATAGTTTCCTTTGGATATCCTATGAAGACATACTTCTCCGATTTGAGTTTGAGCTTATCAGGATGAAACTTTTTCATATAAGCATCACAACCCCAAATTTTAAGAAACGACAGCTTAGGTTTCTTGCCAAACCATAGTTCACACGGTGTCGTCTCAACGGATTTAGATGGTGCCCTATTTAACGTGAATGCAGCTGTCTCTAATGCATAACCCCAAAACGATAGTGGTAGATCGGTAAGATACATCATAGATTGCACTATATCCAATAAAGTACGGTTATGACGTTAGGACACACCATTATGCTGTGGTGTTCCATGTGGCATGATTTTGTGAAACTATTCCACATTGTTTTAATTGAAGACCAAACTCGTAACTCAAATATTTTACCTCTATGATCATATCGTAGAAACTTTTATTTTCTTGTCACGATGATTTTCCACTTCACTCTGAAATTCTTTGAACTTTTCAAATGTTTCAGACTTATGTTTCATCAAGTAGATATACTCATATCTGCTCAAATCATCTGTGAAGATCAGAAAATAATGATACCTGTCGCGAGCCTCAATATTCATCGGACCACATACATCAGTATGTATGATTTCCAACAAATCTGTTGCTCGCTCCATTGTTCCGAAGAACGGAGTTTTAGTCATCTTGCCCAATAGGCATGGTTCGCAAGCATCAAGTGATTCATAATCAAGTGATTTTGAAAGCCCATCAGCATGGAGTTTCTTCATGCTTTTTATACCAATATGACCTAAACGGCAGTGCCACAAATAAGTTGCACTATCATTATTAACTTTGAATCTTTTTGGTTTCAATATTATAAATATGTGTATCACTATGATCGAGATCCAACGAACTTGTTTCATTGGGTGTATGACCATTGAAGGTTTTATTCATGTAAACAGAACAACAATTATTCTCTGACTTTAATGAATAACCGTATTGCAATAAACATGATCAAATCATATTCACGCTCAACGTAAAAACCAAATAACACTTATTTAAGTTCAACACTAATCCCGAAAGTATAGGGGAGTGTGCGATGATGATCATATCAATCTTGGAACTACTTCCAACACACATCGTCACTTCACCCTTAACTAGTCTCTGTTTATTCTGCAACTCCCGTTTCGAGTTACTAATCTTAGCAACTAAACTAGCATCAAATACTGAGGGGTTGCTATAAACACTAGTATAGTACACATCAATAACATGTATATCAAATATACTTATGTTCATTTTGCCATCCTACTTATCCGCCAATCACTTGGGGTAGTTCCGCTTCCAGTGACCAGTCCCTTTGCAGTAGAATCACTTAGTCTCAGGCTTAGGATCAGACTTGGGCTTCTTCACTTGAGCAGCAACTTGCTTGCCGTTCTTCTTGAAGTTCCCCTTCTTCCCTTTGCCCTTTTCTTGAAACTAGTGGTCTTGTCAACCATCAACAATTGATGTTTTTCTTGATTTCTACCTTCATTGATTTCAGCATCACGAAGAGCTTGGGAGTTGTTTCCGTTATCCCTTGCATATTATAGTTCATCACGAAGTTCTACTAACTTAGTGATGATGACTAGAGAATTCTGTCAATCACTATCTTATCTGGAAGATTAACTCCCACTTGATTCAAGCGATTGTAGTACCCAGACAATCTGAGCACATGCTCACTAGTTGAGCGATTCTCCTCCATCTTTTAGCTATAGAACTTGCTGGCGACTTCATGTCTCTCAACTCGGGTATTTGCTTGAAATATTAACTTCAACTCCTGGAACATCTCATATGGTCCATGACGTTCAAAACGTCTTTGAAGTCCCGATTCTAAGCCGTTAAGCATGGTGCACTAAACTATCAAGTAGTCATCACATTGAGCTAGCCAAACGTTCATAACGTCTGCATCTGCTCCTGCAATAGGTCTGTCACCTAGCGGTGCATCAAGGACATAATTCTTCTGTGCAGCAATGAGGATAAACCTCAGATCACGGATCCAATCCGCATCATTGCTACTAACATCTTTCAACACAATTTTCTCTAGGAACATATCAAAATAAACACAGGGAAGCAACAACGCGAGCTATTGATCTACAACATGATTTGCAAAATACTACCAGGACTAAGTTCATGATAAATTTAAGTTCAATTTAATCATATTACTTAAGAACTCCCACTTAGATAGACATCCCTCTAATCCTCTAAGTGATCACGTGATCCAAATCAACTAAACCATAACCGATCATCACGTGAGATGGAGTAGTTTTCAATGGTGAACATCGTTATGTTGATCATATCTACTATATGATTCACGCTCGACCTTTCGGTCTCTGTGTTCCGAGGCCATATCTGCATATGCTAGGCTCGTCAAGTTTAACCTGAGTATTCTGCGTGTGCAAAACTGGCTTGCACCCGTTGTAGATGGACGTAGAGCTTATCACACCCGATCATCACGTGGTGTCTGGGCACGACGAACTTTGGCAACGGTGCATACTCAGGGAGAACACTTCTTGATAATTTAGTGAGAGATCATCTTATAATGCTACCGTCAATCAAAGCAAGATAAGATGCATAAAAGGATAAACATCACATGCAATCAATATAAGTGATATGATATGGCCATCATCATCTTGTGCTTGTGATCTCCATCTCCGAAGCACCATCATGATCACCATCGTCACCGGCGCGACACCTTGATCTCCATCGTAGCATCGTTGTCGTCTCGCCAATCTTATGCTTCCACGACTATTACTACCGTTTAGTAATCTAGTAAAGCATTACATCGCGATTGCATTGCATACAATAAAGCGACAACCATATGGCTCCTGCCAGTTGCCGATAACTTAGTTACAAAACATGATCATCTCATACAATAAAATCAGCATCATGCCTTGACCATATCACATCACAACATACCCTGCAAAAACAAGTTAGACGTCCTCTACTTTGTTGTTGCAAGTTTTACGTGGCTGCTACGGGCTTAAGTAAGAACTCATCTCACCTACGCATCAAAACCACAACGATAGTTCGTCAAATAGACTCCGTTTTAACCTTCTCAAGGACCGGGCATAGTCACACTTGGTTCAACTAAAGTTGGAGAGACAGTCTTCCGCAAGCCATCTATGTGCAAAGCACGTCGAGGGAACCGGTCTCGCGTAAGAGTACGCGTAAGGTTGGTCCGGATCGTCTCAACCAACAATACCGCCGAACCAAAGTATGACATGCTGGTAGGCAGTATGACTTGTATCGCCCACAACTCACTTGTGTTCTACTCGTGCATATAACATCAAACCATAAAACCTAGGCTCGGATGCCACTGTTGGGGAACGCAGTAATTTCAAAAAATTTCCTACGCACACGCAAGATCATGGTGATGCACAGCAATGAGAGGGGAGAGTGTTGTCTACGTACCAACGCAGACCGACTGCGGAAGCGATCACACAACATAGAGGAAGTAGTCGTACGTCTTCTTCCCGATCCGACCGATCCAAGCACCGTTACTCCGGCACCTCCGAGTTCTTAGCACACGTTCAGCTCGATGACGTTCCTTGGGCTCCGATCCAGCAAAGCGTCGAGGAAGAGTTCCGTCAGCACGACGGCGTGATGACGATCTTGATGTACTGCCGACGCAGGGCTTCGCCTAAGCACTACAACGGTACGATCGAGGTGGAATTTGGTGGCAGGGAGCACCGCACACGGCTAAGGAGCGATCTCAAGGATCAAGTTGTGTGTCTTGGGGTGCCCCCTGCCCCCGTATATAAAGGTTGGAGGAGGGGGGCCGGCCGTCCAAGGGAGGGGAGGCGCAGGGGAGTCCTACTCCCACCGGGAGTAGGACTCCTCCCCCCAATCCTAATCCAATTAGGATTCCCGGGGGGGGGGGGGGGAAGAGAGAGAAGGGGGGCCGGCCCCTTATCCTATTCCTAATAGGACTTGGGGGGTGCGCCGGCCAGCTAGTGGGCTTCCCTTTTCTCTTTTCCACTAAGGCCCAATAGGCCCATTAGTCTCCCGGGGGGTTCCGGTAACCCTCCCGGTATTCCGGTAAAATCCCGATTTCACCCGGAACACTTCCGATGTCCAAACATAGGCTTCCAATATATCAATCTTTACGTCTCGACCATTTCGAGACTCCTCGTCATGTCCATGATCTCATCTGGGACTCCGAACAACCTTCGGTACATCAAAATGCATAAACTCATAAGAACTGTCATCGTAACGTTAAGCGTGCGGACCCTACGGTTCGAGAACAATGTAGACATGACCGAGATACGTCTCCGGTCAATAACCAATAGCGGGACCTGGATGCCCATATTGGCTCCTACATATTCTACGAAGATCTTTATCGGTCAGACCGCATAACAACATACGTTGTTCCCTTTGTCGTCGGTATGTTACTTGCCCGAGATTCGATCGTCGGTATCCAATACCTAGTTCAATCTCGTTACCGGCAAGTCTCTTTACTCGTTCCGTAATACATCATCTCACAACTAACTTATTAGTTGCAGTGCTTGCAAGGCTTATGTGATGTGCATTACCGAGAGGGCCCAGAGATACCTCTCCGACAATCGGAGTGACAAACCCTAATCTCGAAATACGCCAACCCAACATCTACCATTGGAGACACCTGTAGTACTACTTTATAATCACCCAGTTACGTTGTGACGTTTGGTAGTACCCAAAGTGTTCCTCCGGTAAACGGGAGTTGCATAATCTCATAGTTATAGGAACATGTATAAGTCATGAAGAAAGCAATATCAACATACTAAACGATCGTGTGCTAAGCTAATGGAATGGGTCATGTCAATCAGATCATTCAACTAATGATGTGACCTCGTTAATCAAATAACAACTCTTTGTTCATGGTTAGGAAACATAACAATCTTTGATTAACGAGCTAGTCAAGTAGAGGCATACTAGTGACACTCTGTTTGTCTATGTATTCACACATGTATTATGTTTCCGGTTAATACAATTCTAGCATGAATAATAAACATTTATCATGATATAAGGAAATAAATAATAACTTTATTATTGCCTCTAGGGCATATTTCCTTCATAGGTTTCTTACTAAAAAGAACCAGATTGTCGACTGTCCGGACGCCGAAGCCTTGGCAGCTTTCAAGCATAGCGTCCGTGACGAATGGCTCGCCAGACACCTCAGCCAAAATAAGCCGAGAACGATGGCCGCATTAACAAACCTCATGAACCGCTTTTGCGAGGGCGAGGACAGCTGGCTAGCCAGATGCAGCACCAGCAACCCTAGTACATCTGAAGTTAGAGATGGAAACGGGAAATCACGGCGCAACAGTAATAAAAAATGCCGGATTAAAGAAGACAACACGAAGGGCTCGGCAGTAAATGCCGGATTCAAAAGCTCTCGGCCAGGTCAAAAGCCGCCCCCTAAAGGCACCAGGGATGAACTGTCCAGCTTCAACAAAATTCTGGACCAAGTATGCCAGATCCATAGTACCCCTGGTAAACCCGCTAATCATACCCATAGAGAATGTTGGGTCTTCAAGCAGTCCGGCAAGCTCAACGCCGTACACAAGGGGGAGGATACACCAAGTGAAGACGAGGACGAGCCTCCCAAACAAGACATGGCGGAACAAAAGAAATTTCCACCAGAAGTCAAAACAGTAAACGTGTTACACGTGATCAAGGGAAAAAACAACGCGGCACTCTCAGGAAAATATACCCAAGTGCCTGTGTCGGGGGACTAATCCACGAACACCTATGGGACCGGCAGACCGAGCCCCTTTCAGTTCGGCAGGGGGGCGGAGATCGCACGAAGAGCAGATCGAGGCGAAGCACGCGGGCAGTTTACCCAGTTTCAGGCCGCACGGATGCGTAAAACCCTACTCCTGCTTTGTGGTTTGTATTCAGTTCTTGCTCGGGAGTGCCGAGTGCTACAGTACACACCAACAGCTAACGAGACCGAGCGTGAGTGTTCCCTCTGACCCCCCCCTTTACGTTGCACATGGGCCTCCTTTTATAAGCTCAAGGGGTCACCGACAGGTGGCAACATAGACAAGGGTAAAAAAAGGAAAGGTGTTGCGATTGGTACAGCCGCCTGCTATAGTGTATCATACCTAACCCTGACGGCAGGGGACAAAGGCATTAAATGCCCGTCTGCGTCGCCCAAATAGTGCAAAAGGGACCGCCAGGGACGCCACCGCTCGCCACGATGGCAATCTTGTCAGCGCCGCTTGCCACCGTGTACCGCTGGCTGCACAGCCTCCCGCCACGTACGCCTGGAAGGGTCCCAGAGCGACACGTTGGTGGATGTGCTGGAGCGCAGGTATAGAGTGGAGGCTTGCCGCAGCAAGCGCCTTGCCGCGGTCGTTCTCTTGTTGCGTCCGGGAGCTTGTCGCTCATCGGGCCTTGCCGGGATGCGTGGCGCGTCACGGCAAGTTCCTTGAGATGCCTTGGTCGGCCTTCTCGGCAAGCTCCTCTTGCCGGGGTCTTGTCTCCTTTGGCTTGGATACTCTGTTCTTGAATGGCTCCAAAGGAACCACGGAGGACCTTGGCGGTCACCCGGCAAGCCTTGCCGCGGGATGCTGCAACTGCCCGTGCACAAGTTCGGGATACTAGGGTACCCCTACTCTAGTACACCGACAGGAGCCCCCGGGCCTGGGCCATACACGGTGCCAAGTGCTGCTGGGCCAGGCCCAAAACAGGGCACGGGCACGCGCGGCCTGGGTTACGCCGTATCTCTCCCCGTATCCACCGCGCCCTCCTCGAACGGCACGCGTCGAATGCGGCGTCGTGGGAGAGATCGTGGGTGGTTTCTTTATTCGGAAAGGTGGAACGTCCGCCCCCTCCCTCTTTATAAGCAGGGGAAACATGGGTAGTGCGCCCATTAGCCGGTTGCTATTCCAATCTCGGAAACCTCCGCCGCTCCCCCGTCTTCCCAAAGCAGAAAAGAGAGCAGCGCCCTGCCCCCCATCGCCACCAGCACCACCAACGCCGTCAACCTCCTCCACCACTTACGCCATGGCTCCGAAAGCCGACAAGGGGAAGGCTGTGAAGTCGACCGAGGCGGAGCGGCTTGCGGCGTTGCGAAAGGAGCGAGCAATCTCCCCCCCCCCCCAAGCTCGCCGCAAGGGAGCTGAGGGAGTATTACTACCTCTTCTGGTCGACGGAGACGCGAGCGCATCCGTGCACGAAGGTACTTCCAGCCTCCGCTTGGAAAATGGCTCCAAATGGATATCCCTTCTTCGCCGTGTTCTTCTACTGCGGGCTCTGCCCGCCTTTCTCGGAGTTTTTCTGTGATATCATGAATACTACGGGTTCCACCTCCTTGACTTCACCCCCAATGTTGTTCTGACCATGGAAGTTTTCGCACATCTCTGCGAAAACTTTGTCGGAGTCCATCCAAATGTAGCCCTTTTCCGCCACTTCTTTATGCCCCGAGTAGAGAGAGGAGAGCCTTTATCCGGCAGAATCGCCTGGATCTCGAGGGTTGGCAAGAAGGACGCTTATCTGGAGGGAGAGTTCCGCAGCAAGTGGGAGGAATGGAGAGCAGACTGGTGCTGGATTGTCGAGGAGAACCCGCAGTCGTTTACCGCCCGGTGCCAAGCCCCAGCAGCACGCGGCAGCGATTGGAGCGACTTGGCCCCGGAAGACGATAGGCTGAAGATTGCCAACACCCGGATCCAACGCCTCAGGCTTGCCGGGCTTACTGTAGGTGCTGTTGGCGCAGATTTTCTTCGCCGCCGCATCGCCCCCTTGCAAGAACGGAAGAGACCCGCCTGGGAGTTCAAGAATGCGGCGGATATCATGAGGCTGCGTCCGGGCCTCAACTACAAATTCACTGTTCTGGAGCTTAATGCGATGCTCCAGGAGCTGTTCAAGTACGACCCTGAGCATCCCGAAGTGTTCAGGTTGCCGCAGGGTGTCGTTCCGCTGTGCAACAACTCCGCGCTCGACCGCATCCATGCAATGATGCCGTTGTGCGATTCACATGGAATTGTCCCAACTTGGCAAGAGCCTGCAGACGACATCGTGCAGGAGTTCTTTGACGGCTTGGTAGAAGTGCCGGTCCGCTCCAATGAAAAGAATGGCCTCACTCGCGACACCACCGATGCGGAGTTGAAACGCATCGCCACCAGGCTGGAAGAGGCGGCGGCAGCCGCAGCTGCGGGCGAGTTTGGATTCACTGTGGAGGAGGCAGAGGCGGCAAGCCATGCCGAGCGAGAGGAGCTTGCCGGCAAGAAAGAGCTTGCCGGCAAGAAAGAGTTTGCCGGGCATGACGTTGAGTCGAGCGAGCCCGCCGAGGATACGAGCGGCTCGTTGGAGATCAACTCCTCTTCCTCCTCATCATCAGACAGCTCACTGCAAGCAGAGCCCCCAGCTCCACCAAGAAGGCGTCTCTGCAAGGCCGGGGACGTAGCGGGGCGGCGGGCGAGTCGACAGTCGTCGCGCCGCGTGACACGCTCCACCACAGCAAGCACTGTTGCCGCGGGGGCACCTCACGCTGCTGCGGCAACTGGAGCGGGGTCCACTCGGGCCACCTCTTCTGCTCCTGCCGCTTCTCACGTCGCGGTGGCAGCGGAAGCGGGGTCGTCTCAGACCACCGCCACTGTTCCCGCCAAGCGGCCAAGGGAATCTATTTCTCCGCCTCCTCGCGCTGGACGTGAGCCGGACTTCGACTTCTCCGCGTTCAGCTCCGACGAGGAAGAGGAAGAGTAAGATTCTCTTGTTGTACTTGTAGTTCTTCAATTCTTGTTGTTTTGTCTTGCATCTCATTTGCTTTACTCTGAACCTATTCCTTTTTAGGACTCTGGCCCAGAGAGCAGCGAAGAGAGCCAAGGCCCCGGTGATTATCATCGAGGATGAACCCACCGCGACAGCAGGGGATGCGTCGAGACAACCTTGCCGGACCCGGCAACTGTTCTCCAGAGCAGCCCCCAGCGTAAGTACATGGCTTGCTTTCCGCTGTTAGCCGCACATGGAAACTCTTTCTTTGCTGACATCTGACTGTTGGTTTGTGTAGGAGCAGAGCAGCCCCACCAGGAGCGCCCGGAGGCCGCCCCCGAAATGCCAAGGGAGAGGTCTCCGGCAAGGGAGAGCTCTCCGGCAAGGGACAGCACCAGCGACCCCCCAGCGGCGGAGACCGCGACTGCAGAACTCGGTACAGGTAATCCTCTTGCTCAAAACTCCCCTTGGGTTCTTCTTCTTTTGATCTTCTTTTTTGGATATTTGCTTGACTCTTCTCCCTTTTCCGGCTGTAAGATCCATCTGCTGCGGAGCCGATGGAGACCGAGGTTGCCGCCGATGACGCTGCTGCCACCGAGGAAGCAGCCGGCGCTGACGATCCCGCTGGCGCAGAGGCCGGCAAAGCTGCCGCCGCAGAAGCAGGCGGGGGATCTGGCGATCGCACTGACAGCCCTGAGGCCGCAGGAGCGCAAGGCGCTACGCCGACCACTGATCCCTCCGCCGCTACCGCAGCGTCAGGCTCCGAAGAGCCCCAGCCAGGCGTCTACTTGAAGGCCGGCGACGGCATCTTCATCAACCTCCCCTGGGCGTCAAGCTCCAGGGCGCCGGTCGAAGGAGAGAGCTTTGACGGAGAGGTGCTCGCCTCCGCTGGGCTGGCGCTGGTTGACACGCCGAGCAGCAGCGGCAGCGAGCCTGAGGAGGAGCGGCTGTTGCGGAAGCTGGTGTCGCTCTACCGCACCCGGCAAACCAAGCTGGAATCCCGCGAGGCGCTTGTCGTGAAGACGGGAGTGGACATTGAAAAGCGCACGGAGGAGCTCCGCGGTCACAACCAAGAAGCTCTCCGGTCCCTGGCAGAGGAGCGGGCGCAACTTGCCGAGGAGCAGAAGGCCTTCCTCCTCGAGAAGGCTGAAGTCGAAGAGCAACAGCGGCTTGCCGCTGAAAAGCTGTCTGCGCAGGAAGGCGAGCTGGTGCAGCGGAAGGTCAACCTTGACAGGCACGAGGAGGAGCTTGCCGCGCGCGAGCAAACATTCGGCGGAGCCCTCAAGCAAGCAAAGGATGTTGCCGCAGCTGCCGAGGCCGCCAAGAAGGAGCTGGAGATGAAGGTGGCGCAGTTGGAGGCCGATCTCAAGGCGAGCGGTGAAGAGCTTGCCGCGCTCAAGCGTGAGCGGGAGAAGGACGTCCACAGCCACTCGGAGCTGCAGGCCCGTCTCGCCGAGAAGGGCCAGGAGCTTAGCGCCGCCAAGGACTCCAACGCAGATCTTGAGTTGAAGCTGACCACTTTGACCAAGACGCTGGACGGCGCCAAGGAGTAGGAGACGGCCCTGAAGGAGGAGGTCAAGGCCGGCAAGGCGCTGCTGGCGAGTGCTGCTGCCGCCCAGAGCACTTTTAGGGAGAATGTGGAGCACTGGACGGAGGGTCTCGTGAATGTTGCCGCAGACATCGACAGGGAGCTGGCGCAGCTGGGGATGGAGGATCTCGGGTATCCCTCCGACGAGAACCTCCAACCCAGCGGCAAGCTCACCTTGTTCTTCAAAGGCGTGGCGACGGCCCTCCGGTGACTCCGGCAGAGGATCCCAAAGCAGCTAGCTGACGAGTCGCGCAAGATCTGCGCGGGAGCTCTTCAAAAGGTGTTGGTGAAGGTGGCCTTCCGCAACCCGGGCCACAACCTCACCAACGTCCTCAGGACCTTGCCGCTGGATGCTGATCTCGAGGTGCTCAAGACCCTTGTCGCACCCATTGTGGACAAGGTCAGCGGGATCAAGAGGGTTGAGGGCGATCGCGTAGACTAGGCCGCCCGTTTTCTTCTTTTCTTGTCGCTGCTGGCCATGTTATGAGAACAATCTGTTAGAGCCGCGACAAGCTATCTTGTAATATAACTCTATTCCGGGTAATGATTGCAATGTTATTTCCTTTACTTGATTCCTTCCTTTGTATGTTTTTGCCCTACGCTTTTAGGGAACCTGCCGGCGCAGGCACCTTAGCCGCGAGAGCTGAGTGCGGGACGTCAGCAGCCTGCTGGCGGTGCCGCTACCGATAAGAAACCTTGTCGCAACTAGTCGCAACTCACTTAAGTTGTTGAGCGGACTCGAAACAAAGTAAGGGCGCAACTAGCTACGAGTTGGTTCCTCCGCGCATAGGTTTTCCATACAAAGCACGGTCGTTCAAGGAAGATAACTTAAAAATTAAAAAATATGATTGCTCAAACTTTGGCAACTTATCTTTTCTGTCGTTTGCTTCCCGGCAAGGCGAAACTTTCTTGAACGACGCCTAGTCCATACCATATCTTCTCCTCCCCCCCCCGGCAAACTTGTGTGCGAGGGAACCTTCCTTTCCTTGAGAAAAAAGAAAAAGGAGAAAATAAAGATATGGAGCCTTATGGCTCATTGTTGCTTACCGGGGGTAAGTGCTGCACAAAGTGTCAGATAACACATGCGAAAAATAGAAAGCATGAAATTGACAAGGTGCGTGGAGCACATGAGCTTTATGCACGGGGTCTGCGCCCGGCTTTGTACAAAGGATTACATGCAACAGCGGCAAGACTTGTACAAAAGGTGGTTGCCAGAACAGGTTCCGGCAACCGCGCCTTACGGGTAAAACTTACGAAGATGCTCAATGTTCCAGGAGTTGCTCATTGGAATGCCATCTTCGGTCTCAAGGCGGACAGCACCAGGCCTAGTGGCTCGTTTCACCCGGTAAGGACCTTCCCACTTCGGCATCAACTTGTTGGAATTCTTGGCGGACAGAACACGCCGAAGAACAAGGTCGCCTTACTCGAGACTTCTGGCGTTAACTTTGCGGCTATGGTAGCGGCGCAAAGCTGGCTGGTAGCGAGCAGCTCGTACAGCAGCCTGAAAACGGTCTTCCTCAAGGAGCAGCGCGTCATCTTGTCGCGGCTGCTCTTGCTCAAGCTCATCATAAGCGAGCACTCGAGGTGACCCGTATACGAGTTCCGTGGGGAGAACTGCCTCTGCTCCATAGACTAGAGCGAAAGGTGTCTGGCCAGTGGCTCGATTTGGCGTCGTTCTGATCGACCAAAGAACCACCGGCAGCTCCTCAATCCAGTTTCTTCCGCACTTGTGCAGCCTGTCGAAAGTCCTGGTCTTGAGTCCACGCAGCACTTCAGCATTTGCCCTCTCCGCTTGACCGTTGCTTCTCGGGTGAGCAACAGAAGCGAAGCAGACCTTGGCGCCAAGATCTTGGACGTATTGCATGAAGGTGCGGCTCGTGAATTGTGTGCCGTTGTCGGTGATTACCCTGTTAGGGATCCCGAAGCGGCAAACAATTGACCTGAAGAACTTGACTGCTGACTGTGCTGTCACCTTCCTCACTGCTTCCACTTCCGGCCACTTTGTGAACTTGTCGATTGCGACGTACAAGTACTCAAAGCCCCCGACTGCTCGGGGAAAGGGGCTGAGGATGTCGAGCCCCCAGACCGAAAATGGCCAGGATAAAGGGATCGTCTAGAGAGCTTGAGCTGGCTGGTGTATCTGCTTGGAATGGAACTGGCACGCTTCACACTTGGTTACTTGTGCAGTTGCATCCTGGAGGGCTGTCGGCCAAAAGAAACCTTGCCTGAATGCTTTGCCGGCAAGTGCTCTTGCGCCAATGTGGTGACCACATATGCCTCCATGTATCTCTGCCAACAGCTTTTGTCCATCTTCTCGGTGAATACACTTCAATTTCACACCATTGAGTCTTCTTCTGTACAGTGTGTTATCGACAAACTGGTACATACTTGACTGCCGGGCTACTCTTTCCGCTTCTTCTTGCTCTTCGGGAAGTTCTCCTGTCTGAAGGAAACGTACAATCTGCTGTGCCCATGCTGGAGCTTGCGGCTCGACAACAAGGACTAAAGGCACATCTGCTGCTGCGGGAACATCCGCTTCTACGGCGAGAACCTGCGGCTCAGCCGGAGCTTGACGTTCCCCGGCAAGCTTGCCGGAGCAAAACTTGTCGGGAGCGTCTGCTTCAACGGAACAAACCCTAGGGCTTGCCGGAGCAGACTGCTCCTCAGCACTCTTGGTGTTGATCTTGGGGACCTTCTTGGCGGCGGCTTCGGGAAGCTCTGCCGGAAAATAGTCACCAGAAATCAACTTCCTCTTCTTGCTCTGTCCTGTTGATGGCGTTACGGACAGTCGAGTCAGCTTGAGCACAAAGATCCCTGGTTCCACAGGTAACTTAAGTGCGGCGCACTTTGACAGGCCATCGGCAATGTCGTTCTGAGCTCTTGGAACATGCTCCATCTGTAGGCCGTCAAAGTGCTCTTCTAGCTTTCTCACTTCGTCAACGTAGGCTTCCATCAACGGACTCTGATAACTCTTGTTCACTTGGCGGACGACAAGCTGCGAGTCACCCCTGACAACGAGCTTCTTGATCCCAAGGTCTGCCGCGATCCTGAGACCGGCAAGCAAGCCTTCATACTCTGCAGTATTGTTTGTTGCTTGCTCCTTGGGAAAGTGCATCTGGACTACGTACTTGAGGTGCTCTCCGGTGGGTGCGACAAGCAGCACGCCAGCGCCAGCGCCTTGCAGCGAGAAGGCACCATCAAAGTACATCAGCCACTCTTTGCTTGCTTCCTTGACGGGGATGCTCGTTTCTGGAATTTCTTCATCTCGTGTTGGCGTCCACTCTGCTATGAATTCTGCCAATGCTCTGCTTTGGATAGTTGAAGTACTCTCAAACTTGAGGCCAAAGCTTGACAGTTCCAGTGCCCACTCAACAATCCTGCATGTTGCTTCTGGATTCTGCAGTATCCTCTTCAGCGGAAAGCGAGTGACAACTGTGATCTCATGTGCTTGGAAGTAATGGCGCAGCTTTCTCGAGGCCATGAGAAGGCCGAAAAGCAATTTCTGCACACCAGAGTACCTTGACCTAGCCCCCTGCAGAAGGGAACTGACAAAGTAAACTGGGCGCTGCACCATTCTCTTCTGTATCTCTTCGCGTGTCTGCGCAGATCCATCTTTGTCGGGGCCAGAGCTTGTCGGGGAAGCCCCCTGCTTGTCGCCGGATGCGCCTGTCGTGGTTGCTGGCCCGTCATCTGCCTCCCTCTCTGCCACTAACGCAGCACTAACCACTTGATTGGTTGCCGCTATATACAGCAGCAACTTCTCTTGTGGCTTAGGTGCGACAAGTGTTGGAGTGGAGGACAGGTATCTCTTCAAGTCCTGCAGCGCAGCCTCCGCTTCCGGAGTCCATTTCATTGGACCTGCCTTTTTCAATATTTTGAAAAACGGCAGGGTGCACTCAGCAGACCTAGAGATAAACCTGCTGAGAGCAGCCACGCAACCGGCAAGTCTTCGTACATCCTTGACGCGCTTTGGTGCTTCAATCTGCTCAATGGCCTTGATCTTGTCGGGATTGGCTTCAATTCCCCGCCGAGACACGAAGAACCCGAGAAGCTTGCCGGAGGGGACTCCGAACAAACACTTCTCGGGGTTGAGCTTGAGGTTGATCTTGCGCAGATTTGCAAAGGTCTCGTCTAAATCTCGAATCAGAGTTGCCTTGTCCTTACTCTTGACCACTATGTCATCCATGTAGGCTTCCACATTTCTATGTATTTGTGGCTCAAGAGCGACATGGACTACCCTTGCAAATGTTGAACCAGCATTCTTTAAACCGAAAGGCATCCGTATGAAACAGTACGTGCCACATGGAGTGATGAATGCGGTCTTCTCCTCATCCTCTTCTGCCATGAAGATTTGATGGTATCCTGAGTATGCGTCAAGAAATGAAAGCAAGTCACATCCGGCCGTGGAGTCAACAATCTGGTCAATGTGCGGCAAGGGAAATGGGTCTTTGGGACAAGCTTTATTAACATCGGTAAAGTCGATACAAAGCCTCCATTTCCCGTTTGCCTTGCGCACGACTACAGGATTGGCCAACCACGTAGGATGGAGCACTCCTCTGACAAGGCCTGCTGCTTCCAATTTCTTGATCTCTTCCGCGATGAATTCTTGGCGCTCCACTGCTTGCTTCCTGACCTTCTGCTTGACGGGCCGCGCATGAGGACAGACGGCAAGATGGTGCTCAATTACTTTCCTGGGAACACCGGGGATGTCAGACAGTTGCCACACAAACACGTCGATGTTCGCCTGCAGGAAAGCAATGAGCGCGCTTTCCTATTTAGGGTCAAGAGTGGCACTGATGGTGAAGGTACCACCAGTGCCGTCCTCCTTGGCGGACACCTTCTTGGTCTCTGGCGGAGCTGCCATTGCCTTCTTACATTTGCCGGTGGAGCTCGATGGTGCGTCCTCGACGGTAGCGCAGCACTCCGAAGAGGTGCGCTTGCCGGAGTGGGCATCAGAACTCTTGCTGGACTTGGTCTTCTTCTTCCCCCCGGGAGCTTCAACGGCAAGTGACTTGCGATCTGTTGCGGCTGTCGCTTCCTGGTAAATCTTGTCGGCACAGATAAGAGCATCCTTCTTGTCGCCAGGGATAGAGATGACGCTTATCGGGCCTGGCATCTTCAGCATGTTGTATGCGTAGTGAGAGGCTGCCATGAACTTGGCGAGTGCTGGACGGCCGAGTATCCCATTGTAAGGCAATGGAAAATTGGCAACGTCAAAAGTGACCCTCTCAGTCCTGAAGTTCAACTTGCTGCCAAATGTTACTGGCAACGTGACCTTCCCCTTCGGCTGGCTCCTTCCCGGGTTGATTCCTTGGAATGTGTCGGTCTCTTCAAGCTTGCTGTCAGGGATCTGGAGTTTCTGGAGTACAGCGGAGGAGATCAGGTTCAAGCCGGCCCCGCCGTCAACTAGCATCTTAGTGACCTTGAGGTTGCGGATAGTTGGTGAAACCAACATCGGCAAGCACCCGACCGCAGTTGTGCGATCAGGGTGGTCCTCAATATCAAAGATGATAGGCGTGCTGGACCATTTTAGAAGCTTGCGTGACTCGACAGGTGGTTTCGCCGCATTGACTTCCCGCACCCACTGCTTGAGTTGGCAGTGCGAAGTATGCAGAGAAGCACCACCGTCAACGCACAAGACCTCTGTGGCTTTCTGGAACTCCTGCTCACTGGTCTCGACATCATCCATGTCTTCGTCGTCATCGCCATCTTCATCCTTGTCGCGGCCGCGGAGAGGTCTGTCTCCTTGCCGCTGCTTGGCCTTGCCGCGGCGTCCTCCCCGGCCGGCGCGCTTCTTGCCGAATTCTCTAGCGCCTCCTTGGGCCCTCTCCTTGTCGCGTCGCTCGTATTCAGCCTTTTGCTGCTGGACAAGCTGCTCGACTTTCTTGCAGCTTTGGAGGTCATGGCCCTTGGTGCGGTGGATCTTGCAGTACTGCTTGTCGGTGCCGTCCTGCTTGTCGGCGACCACCACAGCCTGGCAGTTGGTGCATGCGGCAATCTCCTTGCCGGAGCTACCAGCTTTGGCTTTCTTGGCGCCACCGTCGTTGCCGGACTGCTCAATGACTAGCACATATTTGCCTTTCTTCTTCCTGTTGTTCCGCCGCCGGTTTTTCTTTGCAGGGGCAGCATCTTCGCTGTCAGATCCTCCTGCTCCTGTATTCTCTCCAGGGAGTTTCCTCCCTTCCTCAGCACGTGCACACTTGTCGGCCAGGGCATACAGCTCACTGACGTCTCTGATCTTGCACATCGCCATCTCCTCCCGCATCCTGCGGTTACGCACGTTCTGATGGAACACGCTGATAACCGTGGCAGGGTGCACATCTGGGATGTTGTGCTGTACACGGCTGAATCTCTGAATGTACTTGCGCAGGGGCTCTCCTTCCTTCTGGGCGAGCAGGTGAAGGTCACTCTCTTGGCCATGAGGTTTGTGGCCGCCTGTAAAGGCGCCGACAAACTGATGGCATAGGTCTGCCCAGGAGGATATGGAGTTGTCCGGCAAATGCATGAGCCAGGACCTGACGTTGGGCTTGAGCACCAGCGGGAAGTAGTTGGCAAGGATCTTGTCGTCCCGCCCCCCGGCAGCTTGCACCGCGATGGTGTAGATGCTGAGGAACTCCGACGGATGCGACTTGCCGTCGTACTTCTCTGGTACGTCTGGCTTGAAATTCTTCTGGCTGGGCCACTAGACTTGCCGCAGCTCACGAGTAAACGCAGGGCAACCTACCGCGTACGGCAAGTCACCTGGTTCCCCTGGCGCATGCATGTCGACAGAGGGCCCAGCGCGCTGGTCTGGTTGACGCCGCGCTTCTCTTCAGCGCTCGATGCGAGTACGAGCGTCTTCTTGCTGTCGTTCGTGAAGAACTTGGCGCTGATTGCGACGAGCTCGTGGATCCGATGATGCGGTGGAGTCGCTGTCGAGGTGGATCCGGCGAGTCGGCGATCTTGGCCTTCGGGGCGGAGAGTGCACGGTGGTTGCACCCCCACCGGTCTTGTCACCACCGGCTCGTGCCTGGCTGACTTGCCGCGGCTGCGATGTACTCGGCTGCCGTGGAGCGTCGCTGTTGGCGAGGCCGATGAGACTCTGAATGGTGGCCCTCCAGTCGTCGATCTTGTCTGCTGCTGGAGGGTAGTCTAGGAGCAGTTGAGCTCGCGCCAAAGCTTCTGCTGAAGTGGCAGGCGGCGGCAGCGAACGGTGCGAGGAGCGGGATATGCTCGGACTTCTAACCATGTTAGAAGGAGCAGTATCTCGTCCAGGCGACCGTGCCCCGCTCGCGCCAGCATGTTGGCGTGCATGCTGGTCTTGAGCACTCCGAGATCCACCAGCTCGATCTTGGTCCAGCAAACGTATGGTACCGTGAGTATCATGACGTTGCCGGTCCCGCGCCTCCTGGGATGGGCGCGGTGCATGTACGGACGCCGAGGTCTTGGAGTGCGCCCGGTCGTCGTGGGAGCCGACTACGCCGCCGATGGGCAGCGCAACCTTGTCCTTGGACCTGGCAGCACTGTGAGCTCCCTCGTCGACGCCCGTTCTTCCGCCTGCGTCTACCCCACCAGTCGTTTGCTCCGGCGATGGTGGGTTCAGCACGGACGGAGCAGCCGCCTCCGAAGCCTTCTTCTTCGGCGGCATGTCGATGAAGACGATGAAGATTCAGCTCGCGTGAACGCCGGATCAGGTTCACACGATCTCGACGCTCTCCCTACCTGGCGCGCCAAAGATGTCGGGGGACTAATCCACGAACACCTATGGGACCGGCGGACCGAGCCCCTTCTGGTTCGGCAGGGGGGCGGAGATCGCACGAAGAGCAGATCGAGGCGAAGCACGCGAGCAGTTTACCCAGGTTCGGGCCGCACGGATGCGTAAAACCCTACTCCTGCTTTGTGGTTTGTATTCAGTTCTTGCTCGGGAGCGCCGAGTGCTACAGTACACACCAGCAGCTAACGAGACCGAGCGTGAGTGTTCCCTCTGACCCCCCCCCCTTTACGTTGCGCATGGGCCTCCTTTTATAAGCTCAAGGGGTCACCAACAGGTGGCAACGTAGACAAGGGTAAAAAAAGGAAAGGTGTTGCGGTTGGTACAGCCGCCTGCTACAGTGTATCATACCTAACCCTGATGGCAGGGGACAAGGGCATTAAATGCCCGTCTGTGTCGCCCAAATAGTGCAAAAGGGACCGCCAGGGACGCCACCGCTCGCTACGATGGCAATCTTGTCAGCGCCGCTTGCCACCGTGTACCGCTGGCTGCACAGCCTCCCGCCACATACGCCTGGAAGGGTCCCAGAGCGACACGTTGGTGGATGTGCTGGAGCGCAGGTACAGAGTGGAGGCTTGCCGCGGCAAGCGCCTTGCCGCGGTCGTTGTCTTGTTGCGTCCGGGAGCTTGTCGCTCACCGGGCCTTGCTAGGATGCGTGGCGTGTCGCAGCAAGTTCCTTGAGATGCCTTGGTCGGCCTTCCCGGCAAGCTCCTCTTGCCGGGGTCTTGTCTCCTTTGGCTTGGATACTCTGTTCTTGAATGGCTCCAAAGGAACCACAGAGGACCTTGGCGGTCACCCGGCAAGCCTTGCCGCGGGATGCTGCAACTGCCCGTGCACAAGTTCGGGATACTAGGGTACCCCTACTCTAGTACACCGACAGCCTGTCACCGCGAAGTCCTGCCACTGGTCGTCTCAACCGATCACTTTCGACCATCGTGATTATTCAGCAAGTATCCGACATGCAGGATGGGCTGCCCTGGTATTAGACCCAGTAATTGGCGGATATCACTTCACACGAGTCTTGATGGACGGCGACAGTAGCTTAAACCTCATATCAGGATACAATCCGCGGGATGGGGTTAGACCCAACACAAATTTGCCATAGCAATACTACCTTTAAAGGAGTAACGCCAGGCCCAGGGGCTCGTTGTACGGGCTCCCTCTCATTACAAGTTACATTCGGCTCCCCCGATAACTTCCGTCGCGAGCATTTAACTTTCCACATCGCTCCGTTTCAAAGTGGCTATCAAGCACTGCTCGGACGCGAAGCTTTCGCTCGCTTTAATGCAATACCACACTACGCCTCCCTCACACTCAAGATGCCCGGTCCACGTGACATCATTACAGTGCACGGAGATATCAAGCACTCTCTGCGCGCCGAAGAGAGCGAGGCTGCCTTGGCAGCCGAACACTAAAGGCGTCCGGACCAGCGATCGAGCCCGGTGCCGCTATTTACATCGAATAAGTAATCACACCCCTATTTGACAATACAAGGGGCTCAATGCGCGCAGACAAGTGGCAATTTCTTATCATCTTCAATTATACATGGTTTCTTTAAAAACTATCTTTTTGCATGACAACTTTTTCACTTAACTTCCTCTCTTTTACAGACGATCATCGTGCTACACCCGTCCAGGATACGGCACAACGGAGACACAGGCACAGACGTGCAGCAGGGACCCGCTCAAAGGATTCTTTTTAGATTAAGACCCTGCGTAAACCTTTTTTACTGTCTCTTGTTGATACATATCCACCGTTGTGAAGGATGCTGACGTCTTGGCATGGGGCCACGCCAGAACAATGCACGTACCTGAACACAAGGGACTTCTTACAAAGGCGATTATTTAGGCCCGGTTTATACCACAAAGATCGAATACCTTAGGGAGTGTTCAGCGTCGCGAGTTTGGCCCTATATGCATCAGCTCCGAATCATTGTCTTTGGTCAAATGTTGGGTTTGCCCGGCTCCTGTGTTTTGGTGCCTTACGTTCCGCTTTACCGGCTAAGGTAGCACCAGGAGAACTACTGCGATTGTGCCCTGGTTTATCCGGACGAGCACCTCAGTAGAGAAAGCCAAAAACTGACTGTCATGATGTAGCGTGAGACTGGTCAACCACTCGATGACCTGTGGGAATGTTAGAATTCCTCCGCCTTAACGAAGGGCCGTTTTCCGGCCAGGCATGTGCGCACCCCGAGATCGGGAGAGTGCGGAGCCACCAGGGGCTATCTAGTAGCCCCACCGTCAAACTCATATGGCTAAGTGAAAGTGTTAAAGCATTATAGTCCGGTTGCCTCGCTCGCTCCGCTATCACCTCCTTAATAGGACCAAGACGTTGGGTTAAGTGTGAACACGTGTTTTTGCTAGCACCTCCGCATTATATGCGTGGGGGTTGAAGCCGACGACTGCAATCTTTCAGGTTATACACACGTATACAAAAACGGCCGCCCAAGAGGCATCATATTACTTTCAGGCAAAAGTATAAAAATAGCCTTATAAAACTCTATAAAAGCATTTCGCTTACAATGAGATTACATATCACTCAAACATAATATTTTTTGAGCACTGGGTCTCTACCAAACGGGCACCCTCAAGAACTTCTTCAAAGTAGTGTTCAGTAGCCTTTCGACCTATAGCCGAATCCCGCGCTGCAACATTGGTAGCATCCATCTCCGCCCAGTATGCCTTGACACGGGGAAAGGCCATCCGTGCGCCCTCTATGCACGCCGACCTCTTCATTGCATCAATGCACGGCACCACATCGAGTAACCGCTGCACCAAGCTGAAATAGTTGTTCGGTTTTGACCCTTCCGGCCATAACTGATCCACGATAGACCTCATGGAGAGTCCGAACAACCTATTTAGTTCGGCCCATTCGGCTAATTGGTCAGTCAATGAAAGTGGATGCTCGAGAGTATGGAATTGTCTCCAAAACAGCTGGTCTACTCCATGGTCCGTCTGACCCTGGAAGTACTTGGCCGCATCGGCAGCGCTCGCCGCCAAATCCATATACACATCCTCTGAGCTCCACAGCCGATCCAGGGGGGCATACCGTGGATCTCCGAACTTCCTCCGCAACATAAAGGATTTCCCAGCTACAATATCCTCGGCTTCCCACAGCTCCTCCTTCTTTGCCCTCATAGCAGAGCGGAGGTCCTTTCTCGTCGCAGCAGCCTTCTCAAGGTCCGATGCCTTCGCGTGGTTTTCCTTTTCAAGAACCCGGCAACGGTCGGCGGCGGCTTTTAATTCTATGGCCATCTTGGCCATCTTGTCTCGGCTCTCGCCATGTGCGGCCTTCTCGGCTTGCAACTCTTCGGCCGCCTTTAAAGTAGCCGCATTACCCAACCTCGCTTGTTCCTTGGCTCGGGCAAGTTCTGCCCACAAGGCTTCAACAGTGGCAGCCCCATCTGCAGTCACAACATATTAAAGATACTGGCATCATGCTACTCTTCCTATGTGACGTTCACCAGATAATGACACTTACCCTGTGCCTCGTCAAGCCTTTTGTTAACAAGCTCGATGTTGGCGTCTGCCGCATCCAACTGCCGTTCTAAATGGGCAAAGTCGCTAGTCCGGTTAGCCACCGGAGCTTCCATCACCTGCACATAGAGGTAGTATGGTTATTACCTGGGAATATGATCCTCCATTCATCGTCGTTTCCGATGACAACCAGAGTCTCGGGGGCTACTATCTACACAGGGCACACCTAGCATGTGCAGGACTATCATACATTCTTTTACGTACCTCAAAACATGTCAGTAGACTCATAAAAGCTTCATACAATCCGCTTTCGGCGGACGATATTCTCTCTATCACCGTATCCATCAGCACACGGTGTTCATCTAAGATGGCCGCTCGCCCCACCAACTCCCTCAGCACATCCGATCGCACACTCGACGGTGCCGGACTCTTTTGTTTGCTCTCTTCTAGAGCCGGACACTGGGACCTTCGGGGGTCAATGGGATCATCTTCTGGCCTCACCGGACTCGGAGAGGCCCTCCGCGAAGACACTTCAGGGTCGCCCGCTTCCGGAGCGGAGGAGTCCGGAGGAGGTGATTCGCTCTCCATCATCTCTGGAAGAAGATCCCCTGAAGATGAGCTCATTTGAGAGGGTATAAGACCCGAACTGCAAAAATATATGTGGTGGTTATCTTCTCAGAAGAAAAAGATGGCATAGCTGTACTATTAAAGTATTTCGGGTCACTTACGACTCGCGGGAGAATTGATCCCCTCGCGGACTTTGTGCGGCAATGGTGCCCCCCGAGGTAGGACCCTCTGTGGGAGACTTCTTCTCCCGTTTGGAAGTTTCGGCTTCCGAATCCCCGGGCGCAGTTCTTTTCCTCTTCTGGTAGTCTTCCTTCATGGAGACGCTCACTCCCTCTGCTAGAATGGGCAGCGTTGAGGGCCCGCGTCCGCCCGCATTACCCTCCGTAGTATTTTCCTTTAAGGGCTCCGGGCAGGGTGCGGTCTGGAGCATCTTCTCCAATACCGGATTTTCCAAACCCTCAGGGAGGGGGGCCGAACACCGAATCAACTTCGCCTTTGTTAGCCAGTCCTGGTCAAAAAGCGAACTCTCAGAAATAACTTCGTAACAAAGGAGAGATAGTATGTTCGGCCGGAAGATGCCTTACCTGTTCGGCGGCGCGGTTACTACTCAGGCCCACGTCCTCGGTGATTTCTGGACACTCCACCTGAGGTCCGAAGAATGACTTGTACATCTCCTCGTGCGTCAGGCCGAGAAAATTTTGAATGACACGCGGTCCCTCGGGATTGAATTCCCATAGGCGAAGAGGCCGGCGTTTGCAAGGTTGGACTTGACGAACCAGCATAACTTGTATTACCGCAACCAAACTGAAATCTCCATTGAAGAGATCCCGAATGCGGCTTTGCAGTATAGGCACGTCCTTGGCTGGGCCCCAGCTCAGGCCTCTGCTGATCCATGACATCAGTTGTGGTGGAGGGCCCGAGCGGAAAATAGGGGCGGCCGCCCACTTGGCACTTCTAGGAGCCGTGATGTAGAACCACTCCTGTTGCCACAATTCAGACACCTTTGGGATGGAACCTTTGGGCCACGGAGCTCCCATCATCTTGCGTATTGAGGCACCTCCACACGCTGCTTGTTGCCCCTCGACCATCTTCGGCTTCACTTCAAAGGTCTTGAGCCACAAGCCAAAGTGAGGGTAACCCGGAGGAAGGCCTCGCACACGACGATAAATGTCGTGATGTGAAGAAAGGAGTCCGGAGCTAGATCATGGAAGTCTAGCCTGTAATAAAACATCAAACCCCTGACGAAAGGATCCAGAGCAAGGCCTAGACCTCGGAGGAAGTGGGAAACGAACACGACGTTCTCGTTGGGTTCGGGGGTAGGGACGACCTGCCCTCGGGGAGGCAGCCGATGCAAAATCTCGGCGGTCAGATATCTGGCCTCCCTCAACTTTTTGATGTCTTCTTCCGTGATGGAGGAAGGCACCCATCGGCCTTGAAGGCTAGATCCGGACATGACTGAAGGTTCGGAGCACCTGACCTGAACTTGGGGCGCTTGAGCTTGAGGTGGGGGAAGGATTCGATTGAGCATGGGAGGGAAAAATAAAAGCCTGGTCCCTTTATAAAGAGGGTGAATATCAAGCGTCCTCTCCGTGTCCGTTTGGACTTGCCTATAATTTAGGAATCCTAGAAGCGGTTGGGTTACCCACGCCCGTATTGATGAGAATCCCGGAATAAGGGGACACGATCTATGCTTTAACAAGACGTGCCAAGGAAACCGCCTCGCATAACGCGCTGAGATGGGACAGTAAAACGGTTCGAATGAAAGCTTGGCCGTGGTGTGATGTCACACTACAGAATACGTCAGCAGATTAGATTTGTGTAAATATTATTCTCTCTATGGCAATATGTGGAAACTTATTTTGCAGAGCCGGACACTACCTTTGTGTTCAAAATCTTCTATGAAGTACTTGGAGGAGGAACCCGCCTTGCAATGCCGAAGACAATTTGCGCGCCGGACTCGTCGTCATTGAAGCCTGGTTCAGGGGCTACTGAGGGAGTCCTGGTTAGGGGGTGTTCGTATAGTCGGACTATACCTTCGGCCGGACTCCTGGACTATGAAGATACAAGATTGAAGACTTCGTCCTGTGTCCGGAAGGGACTTTCCTTGGCGTGGAAGGCAAGTTTGGCGATACGGATATTCAGATCTCCTACCATTGTAACCGACTCTATGTAACCCTAACCCTATCTGGTGTCTATATAAACCGGAGGGTTTTAGTCCGTAGGACAACATACACATCAACAATCATACCATAGGCTAGCTTCTAGGGTTTAGCCTCTCTGATCTCATGGTAGATCTACTCTTGTACTACCCATATCATCAATATTAATCAAGCAGGACATAGGGTTTTACCTCCATCGAGAGGGCCCGAACCTGGGTAAAACTTCGTGTCCCTTGCCTCCTGTTACCATCCGGCCTAGACGCACAGTTCGGGACCCCCTACCCGAGATCCGCCGGTTTTGACACCGACAGCGGCCTTCTCGGCTTTCAACTCTTCGGCCGCCTTCAAAGCAGCTGCAATACTAATCCTCGCTTGTTCCTTGGCTCGGGCAAGTTCTGCCCGCAAGATTTCCACGGTGGCAGCTCCATCTGCAGTCACAACATATTAAAGATACTGGCATCATGTTGCTCTTACTATGTGGCGTTCACCAGATAATAACACTTACCCTGTGCCTCGTCAAGCCTCTTGTTAACAAGCTCGATGTCAGCGTCTGCTGCATCCAGTTGCCGTTTTAATTCGGCAAACTCACTAGTCCGGCTAGCCACCGGAGCTTCCACCACCTGCACATAAGGGCAGTCTGGTTATTGCATGGGACTATGATCCTCTGTTCGCCGCCGTTCTCGACGACAACCAGAGTCTCAGGGGCTACTATCTACACAGGGCACACCTAACATGTGCGGTACTATCACATATTATCTCACGTACCTCAAAGCCTGTCAGTAGACTCATAAAGGCTTCATGTAATCCGCTTTCGGTGGACGAAATTCTCTCCATCACCGTACCCATCAGCGTACGGTGTTCTTCTGAGATGGCCGCTCGCCCCACCAGCTCCCTCAGAATGTCCGACCGCATACCAGACGGTGCCGAACTCTTTTGTTTGCTCTCTTCGGGAGCCAGACGCTGGGGACTTCGGGGGTCTATGGGATTATCTTCTGGCCTCACCGGATCCGGAGAGGCCCTCCATGACGACACTTTGGGGTCGCCCGCTTCTTGAGCAGAGGAGTCCGGGAGAGGCATTTCGCTCTCCATCATCTCTGGAAGAAGATCCCCCGAAGACGAGCTCAGCTGAGAGGGGCTAAGGCCCGAACTGCAAGATATATGCGGTGGTTATTTTCTCAGAAAAAAGATAGTATACCTTCACTATTAAAGTATTTTGGATCACTTACGACTCGTTGGAGGACTGATCCCCCCGACTTTGTGCGGTAAGAGCACCTCCCGAAGCAGGACCCTCTATTGGAGACTTCTTCTCCCGTTTGGAGGCCTCGGCTTCCAGATCCTCGGAAGCAGTCCTCTTCCTCCCCCGGTTATCCTCCTTTATGGAGGCGCTCATTCCCTCGGTTGGAACTGGCAGCGATGGGGGCCCACTTCCGCCCATATTATTCCCCCCTGTATCTTCCCTCGAGGGCTCCAGGCAAGGTGCGAACTCGAGAATCTTCTCCAAAACCAGATTTTCCAAACCCTCAGGGAGGGGGGTCGGACACCGAATCATCTCCGCCTTCGTTAGCCAATCCTGGTCAAAAAGCGATCTCTCAGAAATAACTTCATGAATAAAAGATGGTGTGTTCGGCTAGAGGATTTCTTACTTGTTCGGCGGCGCGGTTACTGCTCAGGCCCACGTCCTCGGTAGTATCCGGACCGAGGAAACTTTGAATGGCACGCGGCCCTTCTGGGTTGAACTCCCATAAGCGAAGGGGCCGGCATTTGCAAGGCTGGACTCGACGAACCAGCATAACTTGCATTACCACAACCAAATTAAAATCTCCCTCGAAGAGATCTTGAATGCGGCTTTGCAGCATGGGCACGTCCTTGGCTGGGCCCCAGCTCAGACCTCTGCTAATCCATGACATCAGTTGTGGTGGGGGGCCCGAGCGGAAAGGCGGGGCAGCCGCCCACTTGGCACTTCTGGGAGCCGTGACATAAAACCACTCCTGTTGCCATAATTCGGACACCTCTGGGAAGGAACCTTTCGGCCACGGGGCTCCTGCCATCTTTCCTATTAACGCGCCTCTGCACGCTACATGTTGCCCCTCGATCATCTTCGGCTTCACTTCAAAGGTCTTGAGCCACAGGCCGAAGTGAGGGGTAATGCGGAGGAAGGACTCACACACGACAATAAATGTCGAGATGCGGAGAAAGGAGCCCGGAGCTAGATCGTGGAAATCTAGCCCGTAGTAGAACATCAAACCCCTGACGAAGGGATCCAAAGTGAGGCCTAGGCCTCGGAGGAAGTGGGAGACGAACACGACGTTCTCGTCGGGTTCGGGAGTAGGGACAACCTGCCCTCGAGCAGGTAGCTGATGCAAAACCTCGGCGGTCAGGTATCTGGCCTCCCTCAACTTCTTGATATCCTCTTCCGTGACGGAGGAGGGCATCCACCGGCCTTGAAGGCTGGATCCGGACATGATTGAAGATCCGGAGCACCTGACATGGGCTTTGGGTGTTAGAACTCGAGGCGGAGGAAGGGTCCGATTGAGCACGAGAGGGAAAAGCGAAAACCTTGTCCCTTTATAAAGAGGGTGAATATCAAGCGTCCTCTCCGTAGCCGTTTGGGACTTGCCTATAATCTAGGAGTCCTAGACACGGTTGGGTTACCCACGACCGTATTGATGAGAATCCCGTAATAAGGGGACACGATCTCTGCTTTGACAAGACGTGTCGAAAAACTGCCTCGCGTTATGTGCGGGGCTAGTTAAAGGAAACGGTTTGAATAATCACCGGGCCATGACATAACGTCATACTGTCAAGACAAGTCAGCAAATTAGAATTGCGAAAATATTATTCTCTCTACGATGGTATGTGGAACATATTTTGCAGGGTCGAACACTATCCTCATTTTCAAGTTCTTCTGTGATGTATTCGGAGAAGGAACCCGCCTTGCAATGCCGAAGACAATACTGCGCGCCGGACTCATTGTCATTGAAGCCTGGTTCAGGGGCTACTGAGGGAGTCCTGGATTAGGGGGTCTCCGGACAGCTGGACTATCTCCATTGGCCGGACTGTTAGACTATGAAGATACAAGATTGAAGACTTTGTCTTGTGTCCGGATGGGACTCTACTTGGCGTGGAAGGCAAGCTAGGCAATACGGATATGGATATCTCCTCCTTTGTAACCGACCTTGTGTAACCCTAACCCTCTTCGGTGTCTATATAAACCGAAGGGTTTTAGTCCGTAGGACAACAACCACAACATACAATCATATGATAGGCTAGCTTCTAGGGTTTAGCCTCTCTGATCTCGTGGTAGATCTACTCTTGTACTACCCATATCATCAATATCAATCAAGCAGGACGTAGGGTTTTACCTCCATCAAGAGGGCCCGAACCTGGGTAAAACATTGTGTCCCCTGCCTCCTGTAACCATCCGACCTAGACGCACAGTTCGGGACCCCCTACCCGAGATCTGCCGGTTTTGACACCGACAGGGGGCGTGGCGTCTGACTCCGTCCAGATCGACGGGATTGAGCGAGCGAGGAGGAGAAGTGGATCTGGGAGGGGGCGTCGAGGAGTGAGGCCATGGGGGGCAGGGGAGGCAGGGCGTTACCCTTATCCATTCCCCTTCGATGCCGGCGAGATGGTCGGGTGGGAGCTCGGCTCTGTAGCGACGCGGCTCGAGGAAATATAAGTTGTGGTGGCAAATATAATACACATAATCCATATTGTTATGCACTAGCGCGTGTGCATGTGAAATAGATGGATTATGATCCCGTACCCAATAAGATGGATATGTGTGTGTGTTAGAGAGAGAGAGAGAGAGGGAGAGGGGGAGAGAGAGTGAGGAAGAGGGAGGGAGAGAGTGCGTGTGAGAGAATTTGATGGTAAAAAATGTCGCCAATGTCACTTGATATGTATGAGAATATTAAATGTAATATTAACATAACTGATATTTTTGAGAATTTTATCATTCATATCACGAATCAGTACAAAGTAGTTGACCCTTACAAGCACACTGAAACCTAAACACAAAGGACCATGAACACCTAGAGTACCCTAAGACAACCATAACGCAAGAAGATCTCCGGAGCCCTATGTCATCATCCCTGAATCTTGAGAGAAGACCCCTACAGCAGAAGGATCTGCAACCAGTCGCAAGCAGGTCATCATCTTCGACCTCGGTACAATTGCCGCCACGCTGCTTCCTTCTTTTTTGACACCAGCGCTGAGAGGGCATGGACATCAATCCAACACACCTACAACAGCCGTTGCCATCTTTGGCTTTGAGTACCGCGAAAAGTGTCCCTTCCAAAAGGAAGAGAACTCGAGTCATCCGACCGGTCCAGCACCGCGGCCGGGCCATCCGCCCGGGCAAAGCAGGATCTCCCACCAGCATCAGCGCAGAGGAAGGAGAAGAACAGCAGCAGCAAATCATACCAACAAGAAAGAAGAAGGGTCTTCGTCTCCCTGCATCCATCGCCCATCTGAGGACCCAAACGGCCAGTGCCGATGGACCTCCAGCCACCATAGCCCGTGACCTCGACGAGATCTGGGGATCCCCAACCCCGCTGGCTCCTAGACGAAGGCAAAAGCCTTGCCTGACCGCGAACGGAGCCCGGAGAAACTTATTCCGACGCGACACCACCGCAACGACCTCGGTAGCGTCTCCCTCAACCCTAACCCCACCACACACCCACCTAGCGAACAGACCCGAGGTTCCCCCTCCCTCCCGCCGCCGGAGCGGATGACGGAGAGAGAGGGAACCGGCGGCATCACCGGCAGCGTGCAGGGAACCTTCGTCGCCTCGCTAGATCGCCTCATGCGATCCTACTTTTGCGGGGGCCGTTGTTGGTTCCGCTGCAGGCTGCTACGCCATAACTGATATTGAACTCTTAAAGTCAATGTGGTCCCGTGACAACGCACGGGCATTCTTCTAGTAGCATAAGTATTACGGTGGGTGAACAAATTACCGTCGAGCAATTGGTAGAAAAGCGAATAATTATGAGAATATCTAGGCATGATCATGTATATAGGCATCACGTCCGTGACAAGTAGACCGAAACGATTCTGCATCTACTACTATTACTCCACACATCGACCGCTATCCAGCATGCATCTAGAGTATTAAGTTCATAAGAACAGAGTAACGCATTAGGCAAGATGACGTGATGTAGAGGGATAAACTTAAGCAAAATGATATAAACCCCATCTTTTTATCCTCGATGGCAACAATACAATACGTGCCTTGCTGCCCCTGCTTGAAGGAAATATGCCCTAGAGACAAATTATGTACCAAGCATCTTTTAGATTTTCTCCCTCCCTTTGTTTAAAATTAAGAACTTCATTCTCGGGAGATAAAGGACTAGCCATAACGACGAAGCAAGCGGAAAAAGAGGCGAACGAAAAAAGAGGGTGAATGGAAAAGAGGGCGAATAAAACGACAAGAGTGAAGTGGGGGAGAGGAAAACGAGAGGCAAATGGAAAATAATGTAATGCGAAGGATAAGAGTTGTGATGGGTACTTGGTATGTCTTGACTTGGCGTAGATCTCCCCGGCAACGGCGCCAGAAATCCTTCTTGCTACCTCTTGAGCACTGCGTTGGTTTTCCCTTGAAGAGGAAAGAGTGATGCAGTAAAGCAGCGTAAGTTTTTCCCTTAGTTTTTGAGAACCAAGGTATCAATCCAGTAGGAGACCACACGCGAGTCACCTCGTACCTACACGAACAAATAAGAACCTCGCAACCAATGCAATAAAGGGGTTGTTAATCCCTTGGAAGAGTGAGATCTAACAGAGATGATAATAATAAAATAAATATTTTTGGTATTTTTATGATATAGATTGAAAGTAAAAGATAGCAAAATAAAGTAGATTGGAAACTTGTATGATGGAAAATAGACCCGGGGGCCATAGGTTTCACTAGTGGCTTCTCTCGAGATGGCATAAGTATTACGGTGGGTGAACAAATTACTGTCGAGCAACTGATAGAAAATCGAATAATTATGAGAATATCTAGGCATGATCATGTATATAGGCATCACGTCCGTGACAAGTAGACCGAAATGATTCTGCATCTACTACTATTACTCCACACATCGACCGCTATCTAGCATGCATCTAGAGTATTAAGTTCATAAGAACAGAGTAACGCCTTAAGCAAGATGGCATGATGTAGAGGGATAAACTCATGCAATATGATGTAAACCCCATCGTTTTATCCTCGATGGCAACAATACAATACGTGTCGTTTCCCTTTCTGGGATCGAGCACCGCAAGATTGAACCAAAGCTAAGCACTTCTCTCATGCAAGAAAGATCAATCTAGTAGGCCAAACCAAACTGATAATTCGAAGAGACTTGCAAAGATAAACCAACCATACATAAAAGAATTCAGGGAAGATTCAAATATTGTTCATAGATAAACTTGATCATAAACCCACAATTCATCGGATCTCGACAAACACACCGCAAAAAGAAGAGTTACATCGAATAGATCTCCAAGAGGATCAAGGAGAACTTTGTATTGAGATCCAAAGGGAGAGAAGAAGCCATCTAGCTACTAGCTATGGACCCGAAGGTCTGAAATAAACTACTCACACATCATCGGAGGGGCCATGGAGTTGATGTAGTGGCCCTCCATGATCAATGCCCCCTCCGGTGGAGCTCCGAAAAAGGCCCCAAGATGAGATCTCTTGGGTACAGAAGGTTGTGGCGGTGGAATTAGGTTTTCGTGGTGCTCCTGGATGTTTGCGGGGTACATGGATATGTATAGGAGGAAGAAGTAGGTCGGTGGAGCAACGAGGGGCCCACGAGGGTGGAGGGCGCGCCCGGGGGGGGGGGGGGGGGGTAGGCACGCCCCTGCCTCGTGGCCTCCTCGTTGGTTGGTTGACGTCCACTCCAAGTCCTCTGGATCACGTTTGTTCCAAAAATCATGTTCCTAAAGGTTTCATTCCGTTTGGACTCCGTTTGATATTTCTTTTTTACGAAACACTGAAATAGGCAAAAAAACAGCAATTTGGGCTGGGCCTCCGGTTAATAGGTTAGTCCCAAAAATAATATAAAAGTGTAAAAATAAGCCCATTAACATCCAAAATAGATAATATAATAGTATGGAACAATCGAAAATTATAGATACGTTGGAGACATATCACCGTCTCCCGCGCGTCGGTGCCTTGCATGGCGAACACGTCATACCCATGGTGCGTCCCCATGCTCCGCGCCCCAATGGACCGCATGGCCTCCGGCGAGAGGCAACTACGGCTGGCCTAGCGCCGGATCCATGCGCCATTTGGGCAGACGCAATGGATTCCCGACGGAAGGAGTCAGAGCGCTGCCTCGCACATGCCTCCTCTCGGGAGCGGCAGCGCGCAAGCCGGACGGCCATCTCCTCCTCGGGGCCGTGTGGGATGAGCTCGGGGTCGACGGATTTAGAGTTGAAAGACTTGGATCCGCTGTTCGCCATGCCGGAGACAGCTGCAAGGAGCCGGAGACGAGGTTGGGTGGCGGAGGGAAGCGAAGGGAAGGGGAGTAAAATGGCTAGGGTTTAGTCCGATGAGCGGATGGAAAGGAATTTATGCGAGGTGGGGTGGGCCAGCGTGGGCCGGGTCCGACGTAGCGGGCGTGCCCGGGCGAGCGGCCCCCCATTTCCACATCATATTTAGGTTGTATATGAGGGGTGTCGGTCAGCCGGAGTGTTTGAGGGTCGTTTGAGGGGACGTCTGGGTCAAAAAAAATATGATCAAATAATGACCGAGCGACTTATCCGGACGTTTGAGGCGGGTTTGAAAGGCCCGTTGTAGACGCTCTTAGGATTTGGCTCGTGGAATGAATGCTCAATGACAACCATCCGCAAAAGAAAGGGAATCAACCATAGGACAAGTTGCACGCTATGTCATAGCCGGAAACGACAGCACATCTCATCCCTGCTTGTGGGGTGTTGCTATTTTCGAGGGGTGTGGACGTTATTAGACGATTGCTCCAGAGGCAATATGCAGCCAAAGTTAGTCAGTCTAATTCCAATAGCCTATGAAGTGGTTGTGTTTCTCCAACACATCAGACTCCATTGAGAAACTGATCAACACCCTCTACTATTGCTGCTGGTGTATGTGGAAAGAAATGTAAAGGAGAGTGCGCGAGAACTACACATGTGTGTACACCGAGCATGGAATAAACAGAACCCAATCTTACCGGAGTAGTCACTCGCATAACATTTGTTCCTTGCAACAACATAATACGGATCAAATCATATCACCCTGATGATAGTCGCCTTCTTACCGAAAGAGAACGGCGTATACAAAAACCTCAACCGCCCTCACACCAGATACCAGTCACATCTGCAATACCATATTCGTAGTTCAAGTTTCTCTAGATACACACTGTACACTGTGATGGTCCATTCATTTACACAAACCATTAGAGGCCTAAACTTTGGTAAGATGACAATGTCTCCAATGCCTGTGATGATATCCACATGGGCACAAAATGAATAAAAACAATCATCATAATAAAAAAAGACCTAGAATAATTCCCATTCAAAACACCATCAACAGCACCAAAAGAAACAAGTATGTGTGTCAAAAAATGAACAATTATAAAATGATATTCTTACAACATGTCTCAAACAACATCGATCCAGCACCACAGTGAACACGTATACATAAGAATCAAAAGAGGAACAAGGGCCACCCGGCATACGGCAAAAAGGACAAGCCATACTTGCAAAGAACAATATGATTATTACGTACTGATTGCACAAACCGAGTTGAAAATTGACATTTGATAGTGTTGGAAGCCCACACCCATAATCATCCCATAGATCTCTATTGCCTGGAAATATAATGAGAAAACAAGGAAAACAAACCGGAAACAGACAGGCGGTAGGCAACTACGACGGCCCGAACGACGAAGCGCCGTGGACAGCAAAGAAGGGCCGCACTAAGGAGGCGATAACACCGGCGGCTGCGCCGTGCAGAAAGGACGACCACGGAAGCCAAAGAAGAAACAGAGCAAAAAAGCCCAGGCGACGGTGACGAGTCAGCGACACGAGAGAGAAGCAGATCAAAACTATATTACAAAACACTAAAAGTATGGTGAAGTGTCATGTAGTCGGAATAGCGCATGAACTATGGTTTAAATTTCTGTCACTCTAGCAACCCATCATTTAATTACTACTCCGCAATGCTTTCCTTTAGGCCCAAGTATGGCGAAGTGTCATGTAGTCGACGTTTACATGACACCACTAAAGAAAGCAACAACATACATATCATCAAAATACCGAACGAATACCAAATTCACACGATTACTTATAACCAGACTTCTCCCATGTCCTCAAGAACAAAAGTAACTACTCACAAATCATATTCATGTTCAAGATCAGAGGGGTACTGAATATCATTAAGGATCTGAACATATAATCTTCCACCAAATAAACTAACTAGCATCAACTATAAGATATAATCAACACTACTAGCAACCCACATGTATCAATATGAGATTTTGAGACAAAGATTGAATACAAGAGATGAACTAGGGTTTGAGATGAGATGGTGCTGGTGAAGATGTTGATGAAGATTGGTTCTTCCATGATGAGAGGATTATTGGTGATAACAATGGCTTCGATTTCCCCCTCCTGTAGAGAAGTTTCCCCGGTGGAATTGCTCCATCGGAGAGCAAAAGTGCTCCTACCCAGGTTCCGCCTCGAGACGCGGTGCTTTGCCCCGAAACCTTCCTTGGGAGAATGCGACCGCTGGAGCTGGTAAAGAAAAATTATATGTCAAGGAAAAGAACAACAAGTGCCATTGAGTTGGAGCTCGACGCCATTGTTTTGCTTGGTTGGAGGAACATCAAACTGGAGAAATTTCTGTTCTAGATGGAGGTGGAGGGGCGATAAGAACATGGTGGGGGACAATGCTTGACTGAGTAAAAGAATCAGTCTGGTGAGTGGCACAGCTTCCCTAGGGCCAAAGGTGGCAATCACCCCCCTACTCTAACAAAAATCCATTATGTGTACACCCTTAATGTTGGGCTTAAATATCAAAATAGTAGTCAAAATTTAAGCTTAATTTGCATTCTTTGCCCGCTCAATGCCGCTTAATCCCTTCAACAACCTCTGTCAAGCTCCGCCACTTAATGTGGTAATTTGGTGCGTTGGATGCGAGAGCTCAATACAACCGGAATGTCACGCCAAGCTTTGCCAAGGCCCGATCTTAACACGAGCCACCTTTTATCGTTGTTTGATTGCTTTTTTGTAATATAGTTTTCAATATTTGTTTACATAATGAAGAATGAAGATGAATAGCTAAATTGGATATACAAAGCTCGTTATTGCTAGAATAATGGTTAGAACCTTTTTTTGTTGCAAAAATGATAGGTACCTGAGTCAGGTACAAGCACATGGCAAATCAAACGTTTTTTATGGCAATTCTAGTGACGCGAGGATGATAAGTTAGTTGACAAACACGATAAACTCCGTCAAAAAATAAACTCAAGCACGAAGTTGCCATCACCTCGTCACTAAACTTGCCATCGAAAATGTTCGATTCGCCATGTGCTCGTACATGACGTTTGGGCGTTATCAGATTCCTTTTTTTTTTTGAAAAAAAAATCTGAATTAGCTTTTTTTTTTCAGGAATTAAATCTGAACCAGTTGCTAACAATCCAACATCTGAGGCCCAAATGGAACAAAAGCCTGCTTATTGTCCCAGAATTCCAGTTCGGCCCATAAACACGCAATCTTCCGCCGCACGCTTCGCACGGGCCAGATCTGGAATGCGCAGGCGACGAGACGAGTAGCGGCGCCTCTGCCAAAACCCTCCCTCCCCTTTTCCCGCCCGCTCCCATCCCCCTCCCCCCAAACGGCCGAATTTTTTCCCCCCACACGGCCCTCTCCGACCACCCCGCGCACGGCGATGGAGGCCGCCGCCGACGACCTCCTCGCCGCCCTCTCCTCCCCGAGCTCCCGCGCCGGCCTCCACTCCCGCTTCGCCGCCTACCTCCAGCCCTTCTCCCCCCACCTGCCCGCCGCGAACCCTAACCCCAAGCCGCCGCCGAAGGGGGCGACGAAGCAGAGCAAGCAGCAGCAGCAGCCGCCGCCGCCCCCCGACGCGGCCGCCCTCCGCCCCCTCGCGAAGCGGTTTCTCCCGTTCCTCTGCCGCGCGCTCCAGCTCCTCCCGCCGCTCCTCCTCCCGAACCCTAGCGCGGGCGGCGACGCGGCGGGCCTCGACGAGCTGCTCGAGATCTACGGCCTCACCCTCGACTGCCTGGCGGCCATCTCGACCTGCCTCGCCGGGAAGCCCTACTCCGTGCTGCTCCAGCGCGGCCGCTTCGTGTGCTGCCTCGAGTCGCGCGGCCACTACGCCCGCGCCGAGGCGGAGGCCGCCGCCACTCTCGACGCCCTCCGCTGCGCGCTCTCGCCACCGACGGCCGCAAAGCCTTCTCGTGGCGCTGCAATTGTTGCTCCCCTCCTCCCCGAGCCTGGCATTGCAGGAGAGGCTGGCGCGGACCCTGAAGTCACCACCCTTGCGGTTGAGCTCACCGTATGCCTTGCTAATTGTGCCAGCAAGGGCAAGGTGAAGGAAGATGCCTGCTACGAACGTGTTCGTAACCTTGTTGAGCAGCTCCGGCCATGGCTCCGGTGAGATAACGTGCTTTGCCAACTCTGCATTTTTTTACCAAGGAAGCATATACTGTGTGTGACTGAGATTTTGTGTGGTTGCAGGATTCTGACTGAGGGGGCCAGCAAGAAGTATCTTACTCTGCTTGTGAATGCACTGAGCCGCTGTGCCATTTTCCTGGCTGCTGAGTCTTCATTTTTCGACGCTGATCTTGTCCGTGAATTCTGTGTTGCAACCTTAGGGGAGTGCGAGAAGGCACAGCTGATTGAACGCTTGCCCATCGTACGTGTGTCTACCAATTTGATTGCCATTGAACTCAACAAATATAACTTAATTATATTGGTTAATGGTTTTACTGTTTATTCTTATTGAAGGTTGCACACAAGATCTGTTCTTCTGTAGATTTGAGTTGGGGTGAGAGCACATCGCTTTTGCTTGCCGTGCTTGAGTCTGTTTTACGTGTCAAGGTAATGTACCTCTGAAACATGTTGATTTCACTAAAATTCAGAAGAACATTAAACTATACAAAGTTTAGCGGCAAAACCGTGACTTGGCTGTACCAAATGATTGTGAAGCTAGAAATATGGTCCCTATATTAGTGAGATTCCTTGCTATGGAGATGTGTGTGTGTGTGTGTGTGTGAGAGAGAGAGAGAGAGAGAGAGAGAGAGAGAGAGAGAGAGAGAGAGAGATTAAAAGTGGAATAAGGCTTGTCAATAGTTGGATTTTGCAAATCTATCTTACGAAACATTGTTTCCTGTCCATGGTTTAGACTTCTTTAGACACTGCATTTGTTCTTTAATTTAGGCTGGCTTAAGAAACTGTTCATCCGTGTCATATAGTACGGCTCATACAGCCCGGCTTGACAGGCTGGCTTAAGAAACTGTTTATCCGTGTCATATAGTAAAGATCCTGACCTATAAATATTCACAGCCCGGCTCATACAGGCAGGCAATATTTACCCAGAGCCCTGTTGCGACCTCAATGCTCTTCTTGAAGGAGCTTACTTTAGAGCAAAAAAGGGAATACAAGTTAGGAAGACTACTGACGTAGGGCGGCGGGTGAGCTCAACCTCGAACCAAACAAGCAATCGACCAGTCCAGCACGGATTGAAATAGGAGCCGGTTTGATAGGAAGCTTTTGAAAACGACTGCACCTCGTTGTTTCTTGGAAAAAAAATCCCTTGCAAAGCAATCAACAGAAATCAAATAAATCACCAATAGCAAGAAATCCCTTGCAAGAAAACAACAAAATCAACTCATGTAGTTGTATGTACACAATCTCAATCAAATCATATCTTTCCTTACCTTTGCTTATGGATTCCCTCCACACAGCAAATCTCAATCTCAACCCAATCAAAATTTCCTACGCCGGACCACTAGAATAAAGTTGCCCCTGTTGCAACACACAGGTATTTAGGTAGTTATGAATAAATGACAATTAAGTCTTGCAAGCAGATTTCTGGTGTACCTCAGTTCTCATATATTGTTTGCACCGAGGCAATGAGTTATTTTACCAGTAAGACATTGTTAGCTGTTGTGATATCATGCAAAATTTTTCAGGCCTACTTACCTAAAGCTTTGAACGAGTTCCTGGAGTTTATAGATTATTTTTCTCGGAGTTTTATTTCAAATAGGGATGTAAATGCTGGTGCTTCAAAACTATTTTATGGACAAGGTGGTTTTTCTTCTGAGGTACATTATGTACTGTTTTTTTACCATTGCTTGATGTTAATTTATACCATAACAGTGCTATTATTGTTTTTGATTAATTAATTTGCTTGCAACTTATAGATTTCCCCGCCCATCGCCTCAGTTCTTCATCTTTATGCTACTGGATTACACTTCAGTAGGCAGCAAATGGAAAGCGAAGATCAGCCCTCTATGTCAGTGGATTTTCTCATGAATGAAAAGGACCTACAAACTTTGAACAATGCACTGGGCACACTAGAACGGATTTTCTGTGTCACTGATGGCAAATCCAGTAAACATGATAATTTGGGTAAATATTCAAGTACACTAACTGATGCCAGGCATCCCAATAAGAAACACAGTTATAGTTGTTCTCAGTCACGTGAGCATATTAATTTTTTGGCATATTTGGATTCTTTGGAGTTTGTTTGCAAGATACTATTGCAGCCTGCAAATGCAGTTTGGGAGAGCTTCTTCAAAGAAAAAACAGTCCCCACTTCGGGGAAAATGACATGTGTCTTAATGGCACTGAATCAGTTTATTGATTCCAGCCTTTTTGTTTATAGGTAAAGCCCATAAAATTGTACTGTATTATCTCACTGCAATAATCGAGTGATTTCTGATTTTGCAAGCTGTTCTTTTGTGTGTTGTAGCAGTTGTACCAAAATGTCTGACGAAGAGAAGGAGAGATTAAATAAAACCTTACTGAGGGCCCTAGTGTCAGCAATCAAAATTTCCTTTGTGACCAAAGAGGCTATCCAGGTACCTAAGTCGCTTGTCCTATACTTGTATTTGAATCTTATTAATAGGAACTCAAGACCATTTAGTCATTTACCACTGGTGTTATTACTTGTGCATCATAGAATCCCTTGATTCAGCCTGTTATTGGTATCATCTTTGGAGCATTTTGTTGCATGTATAAGTTATTATCAATAAACAACTTTGTGTATTCTCCTTTACCAGTCCATTTGTGGAGAATTGCTGTTAAATCACTGAATTTACTATCTTCTACTACCATCCCTATTAATGCATTTTGCTTTCATAGTCCAGAAGAGCTTGTATTCTATCAATTGTGCCATTTCAAGTACATGGATAAAGCTTGAGGATTTCAAATATTTGATTCCTTCAGTTGGCAACATCGGCGTGACACTTTATAATATTGGACATTTTGAAGAGGTACCCTTCTAAGGTGCTGGTCTTTTACTTAAATTTGCTTTTAACTACGGAGTTTTGTACGATTGACTGTTTTAACTGCTTCAGGCACCAAAGGCATTAGAACTATGCTGCCAAGCAACATGGGCACAGATCAGACTTTCTTACTGTAGATTATCAACAAGAACGGAAGGTCACATCATAATTGAGGATCTACCGAAGGATACACTGAAGGATATCATTACAGATGCATTTGCTAGGATAGACAAGATGGTTGACACTCTCCATAGATGTGGCTCAAAAGTGATACGAGATATTGTTGTGAAGAGCTTGTCTGAATTGTTGGCCCATGCTGACACAGCAGATTATCACAAAAGCTATTCGGTTCTGATCAAGTCGTGGGTGAAGGTATTGACATAAAAAAAACTAGAGAAGCTATCCAACTTCAAACACTTTGCTGATTTGGTTTTGTTTATTTCTTATGCAAACTTTAGATAACACTTAAGGATTTTGCGAATGACCAAAATATTGATAGTGCCCCACTTCTATATCACTCTCTTATGGGCTACCCATCTCCCTTGCCAAAGAAGTTGATAGGCTCAATCTTAGAGCAGGTACCAGATTCTGTTTTGTTAGATTAAAAATAGTGTATCTTTATTTGGATCTCTTTCTGATGTGAAGTGCTTCGTGGACGTGCATTGGTTTTTGCAGGAATTATTAACATATGTAGAAATGGAATCTCGTGCCACCATGCTCTGCGGAAATATGCAAATAAGAATAATAGATATTCTCTTGAATGAACTTTATTGTTCAAAAGAGTACTATCTGGACAGATCAAAAGTTTTAGTTAGAAAGGCACGTGCACTCCGTTTATCTGGGGTGCAAAACATAAGCAGGTGTCTTGAGTCCTTATCTGAAGCCATATCTTTACTGGTGAAGCCCTCGCCACCCCCTTCTTGTCCTGTTTTCTTATGTATACCATGGTAGGAAGTATTATTATTGGTCCAGGAGTCCTATTAGGCTATGTTTCCTTTCCTTATACCCCAAGTCATGTGTAATATATATATGCTCCTTGGGCTACGCAATAGAGATAAGTTGCATCATAACATACCACGAGTGAGATCTAAGATCATTTTCTTCCATCGAACCAGCGAAGCATCTTACTGGATTCATCTCAAGGGAATGCGATTGTGATGCATGAATTAGCTATTGCATACTGCTTGCATGCACATTGTGCGCAGGAAGCCAATCGTGGCGGCAAGGTAACTGCTTCATATCCGAGCTGCATTTAGTTGAGTTCACAAGAATTGCTTGTAGTCACTTGTACTGTTGTACATTAGCTAGAACATGCCTTTCCGTTGCTTGCTCATGGTTATTTGTTATTTTGAATAGGTAATCTTTGATAATGCCAGGAGTGCCGTTGGCTTGTGGTCAAAGTTGGGTACTTCTCATCATTCTTCTCCTGGTGTGATCTTTCAACAGCCATCAGAAACTCTTGTACCACTTCTTTGTTCTCTTGTTGATTTGTTGGCCATGAAGGTAAGTCAAAGCTAAAACTTATTAGGTTTGATAAGATATAACTGTGCCTTTAGCAAGATAATTATGTGTTTTTTGCCCTATATCAGGGTCACTTTGAGCTTCAGTTTGAGCTGTGCAAGCTTATCATAACGATGTGGAAGCAAGAAAATTTACCCATAGAAAAGTTATTATCCATGTTATTTATCAACCGGCGCCTTAATCATGCGTGCTGTCATCTCCCAGTGGACCAGAAATTTGTTTCTTATGTGGCAGAACACCTTGGTGTTGATTGCCGCAATACATTGTTTTGGAGAAACTGTTTCAAAGGAGATTATCCTTCTCTTTCTATGTTTCTTCAGCAGTTGTTGCCTGTTGAATTCTTTTCTCAACCATGTGAATATTCCCTTGGAAATCAGTTTGGTTTCAATGCTAGTGTTGATGGGATTGTTAAAGTTGCATCATCTCTGGTTTCTGAAGTAAGCTCAGTTACTTGCATTGCAAAAATGTAGTTCTTATTGTCCTTTAGTTTTTCTGTTATGCATCTTGTATTGCTTTTTGCAGGTTCCTTCGAATAATCAATCAACCTATCTGGCTGGTTGGCTGTATTATGATTTGTCAGAAAGACTTCTGTCAAGAGGACAACTTCTCCAGGTAATCATTTTCTCTCTCATCAATTTACTTTGGTGGAAAATCTCCAGCTATTATGAAATTTGCTTGACTGTAGAGCTGCTTTATAGTTTAGCCCCTTGTAATCAGAACAACTATTTGTTTTGTTTTGCAGGCCATTTCATATGGAAGAGAAGCCCTCCAATTGCGCAAGAAGCTCCTAAGAAAGAAGTTCAAATTTAATTTGGGCAAGTTTGTAAGCAAGGAAAGCGAATGTCAGAAAGGCTTTGTTTCACTTGAAGCATGGGGACCAACAATGGCTGAAATTTGGCCAGATTGCACCAGGCCAAGCAGCATGAGAGATTCTTTCCTTACCCCATGGAATGTACTTAAATGTTACCTTGAAAGCATATTACAGGTATGACAATAGTGTGGCGTGAGTTAAGTTCAGTACCAGCAAATTGATTGAAAAAGTTGGTGGAATATGTGCACCACCGCTAGCCATCTTTAACATAGTAAGATGAGTCCAACCTACTTATGAGTGATGGCTTGTGTTGACACTGCTTTGGCTTTTGGCAATATCGCAATCATTTCCATAATGTAAAACATGGTCTGAAGTTGGCTACAGACTTTCTCATATTATTCATGTTTTTTCACTATGTACTCAGGTTGCTCTGATGCATGAGTTGATTGGTGATGGCGCCGAAGCAGAAGTTCTATTACGGACAGGAAAGGAGATATCATGTTTCCAAGGATTGCCAATTTTTGCTGTTGTTTTTACATCAGCGTTAGGTACATACATCTAGCGATGATCTGTCTGTTGGTTTATTGTTTTTATTCATCTGTGTTGGTTTTTATTCATTTTTCCCTTCTTTCTCATCTTTTAGGTCAACTATACTGCAAGAGACAGCTGTGGGATGCTGCAGAGGGTGAGCTTAAACATGCTAGGGATCTCCTTAAAGAAAATGGTGAATTCATTTCATGTGAGACATGCAGGTTGACTCTAGAGATATCAGTTGATGTGCAAGCTGGGGATCTGTTTTGGAATCAATTTGACAAAGATTTGCAAAAACATTCAACATGTAATTTGTCTCGTGCTTTATGCATGTACCGATCTGCCATGGAGAAATTGAATGACACCAGTTTGGAATTTTCTGCTGGGTCCTGTGGTAAACTTAATACGAGTTGCATTTTGGGCAACAAAGACTGTATTGCAGAAACCAAGCGTGGAGCTTGTAATCGTGGGAAAAAACCCTTAGCAGCCAAGGATGGAGTGTTACCTCCATGTACTCCTTGTTTGTTGTTCAGTCAAGCACCTATTGACCAGCACAATGAACTTGTGGGATTAAAATCTGAAAGGGAAAACATGAAGAATGCCGAAAGTGCCCCACCATTGGATGTTAACGTTAAGAAGACATCCAGAACTTCATCACGTTTAGCCAAAGAACAGAATGCGGCAGCTCATGCAAAGACTAGAACCACCCGATCCAGCAAGCGAACTGCACATGTGAAAAGTGAAAAAGATCTAGCTGAACTGAATAGTGAGAATGACATATCTGGGAGCTACAAATTGTCCACAGATGCTTTGGTCTGTGGGAAGCTAAGCTGCTCTCTTGATGGTGTTTACTGCAGCAGAGATGACATGTGCAATATGTTTGGGTGTTGGAATTGCCTTTTTGTTAATTCACTCAATTCCGAGTCCATTGAGAATATATTGCAGTTCAGAAAAGACTGCATTCGCCGACGCCATCTTGTGTCTCTTCTGTTAAAAACAGGTACCATTTTTATCCATGTTCTGTTATGTGCCAAACCAATCTTGTGATATACTTCAGTTATGAGACATGCAATTGAAGGTTTCACATACCTAAGGAACCTCATTGGTTGGTAACTTGGTGCTTAATTATGTCAAAACTAAGTTAGCTGAAGTGTGCCTTGCCACAAAAGACATGGCCAACACAATGGGGGCCCCAAGTGCTCAGCTTAGCTAAATTATTAGTCTATGATGGTGGTCCATGGAGTTAGAAAAGTGTGACCGGCCACAACAATGCCTGTGAAACAAACAGTAGCCTAAGTTTCTTACGCAAGTTGTACAAGTAGACACTCCCTGAAAGCTCTCACATCACAAATATAGTGCTCCACATTTCTACATGCGATACTTGGAAATGTATGGTTCTGTTAGCTTAAGTAGTTTGATCAAATTTGATTTCTTGCTTCTGTAGTTGGGCTACTTGTCGATCATTACTTAGTAGTTAAGTTCCTTAATTCTTTTCATATTATTCAGTCCTGATGTGCTGCCTTTGCAGCAAGAGCCTTGGGAGCTCAGGGTGGAAAGCATGGAGCTCATGAAGTTCATAGTATCTACTGGCAGTGTATATCAGTGTTGTATTTCAGATCTCTTCCTCAAGGTTGTTATAGAACCTATGAGCCTCATTTAATTGGACTAATCATGAATGAAAATACTGGTGATTTTCTTTCTTTAGAGCGTGCGGAAATACTATGTAGTATGAGTTTCTTTTTGCTGAAGGGTTTCCTTTCAGAACAGTCAAGGTTTGTCTAAATCAATTCCCTATTATGCATCAGTCACATGCATAACATTCTGATCGTAGCAGTTCACGACCCCTGCTAAACTGTCATCATCACTATCTGCAGGGATAGTTGCTGCAGCTTCTCTAGTGTACAAACGGCTGATATCGTTTCTTGGTTGATGAAAGCTTTTGTGTTATCTGGAGAGAGTCCTTCACTTCTTCAGGAGGTCTGTGATATTCTCAAGTCATTCGCTCTCGTAATTTTAAATGCTTAGTTCGTATAACTTTCTACATCTTTTTGTGAGTGTCTGCTCAAGTCAGGCTATTTTTTCCTTTTGTCGTCAATTATACACTTGCTCCTGTCTTTACATCCAACTCCCCCATTGCAGGTTTGCAGGCTACTCACATGCATATTCTTACTCTCAACGATAGATTCCATGGTTCAATTACCTTTGTATTCCAAGGGATCTCTCTCTTTGAATCATTGGGCTGCTTACTTTCATCAAGCTTCTGTTGGAACTCATCTCAATTGCCATTACCTTGCAAGCTTACAGGCATTGCCCAGAAAAACAGATTCGAAGGTTTGTACCACTCCGAAGTTCACAACCAGATTAACACATACTGGCATACTTCATTTGTTCTAATAATTTCCCCTTCATGTTTTCAGGGTCTTGTTGGAGATTTCGCAAACAAGATAGATGAGGTCCCAAAGTTTCTAAGGTTTAAAATTTTAAATAGTTAACTTGCTGATTTATTGTTTCATATGGTGTATGTACATGTATAATTAAACTACAATTTCGGTATCAGGTTTTCATCGGCAGACATGGAACATCTCGAAAAGCATGTATCAGAATTCTTCAATCAACTTCCTGATGTACCAATTGTGTGCATTAGTATGCTTGGAGGTGATTTTGTGAATGTTCTTGGGGAAGCACTTCTTCTCCCTTCCCTGTTTCCTGCTTGGATGTTGCTCTCAAGGTTTGATTCAACAAACAAGCCTACCACAATGCTTCTACCAGTGGATTCTATTTCAAAAGGTGTGTAGATTGCCTGTTGTGTTGCATAGTCTTATAAGTTAATATTGGGTCTCTTGCACTTTTTATTCACATGCTTATTGTTTGACAGAAGCACATAATGAAGACTCTTCTATCAAAGAACTGGATAATCCAACTAGAGCTTCAGATAAGAATTGGAAGTGCCCTTGGAGCTGCACTATTATAGATTACGTGGCTCCAACTTTCAGAAAGCTACTTGAGGATAACTTTAGATCCCTCTCTGGTGCAATTGATATTCCAAAGGATGGACAAGCAAATACAGTAAGGTGGTGGTCGGATAGAATGAAGCTCAACAACGACCTTAATGAGATACTGGAGTAAGATTTCTTATGTATGCTACGCGTGCAACTGTAAATATTTTAAGACGGTCTCTAGATATCTTGCTCCGTACATTATTGAAGATTTGCGTTTTCATTATAGGATTATGTTTTAAAAATCAATATTCCTTTGTTCTGATGTCTTTGTTTGCCGTTTTGAACAGAAGCATGGAAAAATTGTGGCTAGGACCCTGGAAATACCTTCTGCTGGGGCACCAATCAGCTGACCAACACAGTGAGGCAGTGCTGGAAAATCTAATCACTGGTCTAGAATCAGAATTCAAACTTGAATTAAATCCAGCGCTCATCAAGGTCATCCTTGGTGGGGTTGCATCAGTGGATGAACTGAAAGAATGTGTTTCTCAGCTTGTATCATATAAAGCTTACTTTGGCAGGGGAGGGTGTTGTGGAAGAGATAGACTTAGAGCCTTCTCTTGCCAGATTGATGCTGAAGCTCTGGTGTCCCTTGAGCATTTATGCAATGGTGTAGTGAATGAGCTGGCCGAGCCAGTTGAGAGAACTCCAGTGATTTTAGTTCTGGATACTGAGGTGCAGGTGAGCAATATGATATCCTTATTATTGGCTATCTCTTCTGTTATTAAAAAGGTCTTTTTGACTCTGTTATAAGTTTTGACGGATGTTCCGCCTACTGATTAGCCACTAGAAGGGATATAAATTAAATGAAAGCTGTGTCATCATTTGCATCTACCTTGATGTGATCTAATGTAATTCATTTTTGCGGTAAATAATTAAACAATGGATGAAACAACACTGTAAGGATCTTTCATGGTAAATTTTAGTGTAGCAATATTCTTTAACCTCGAAAGGAAATGTTCTACTGCTAGCTTTCTCGTATTCTTTCTCTAGCAATATTGCCAATAGAAGCTTTTTTTGATCCCCATCATATATCTTCTTTAACCTCTTCTTAAAAATGATTGAGTGCAGATGCTTCCTTGGGAGAACTTGCCTGTGTTAAGGAATCAGGAAATGTACCGCATGCCGTCAGTGAGAAGCATCTTTCTAGCATTGACTAGAAGCACTGATCATCAGAAAGATGCCAGTGTCATAGACCCTCCTTTTCCTGTTATTGACCCTTTCAATGCATTCTATCTGTTGAATCCTGGTGGTGATTTGATCAGCACACAAGAGGAATTTGATCAGTTGTTTAGAAACTACGAGTGGAAGGTAACGATGATCTGTTAACTATTTAGAGATGATGAGAAAATGTGCTGCTTGTTTAAACAACCCTCTCAATGGTGAATATTGCAAAAGAAGAATCCTACACCTGTGTTGTATAAACAATGTAGTCTGGCTTGCGAAAGTGGAACCTTTACTGTTTTCTTTAAACTCTAGAAATGGTAAATATAAATAGTTGGAAATCTGGTTTCCTGGTAGCTTTTGGTGTAGACTCTACATTTGAGTGTATTGTTAGTTTCACTAGTCAGGCATGCATCAAGTTTAGCATACTATATATAGATGATGCAACCTGCTGAAGCGCTTTAACGTCTGTCACAAGGAAATAAGCCATGTATCCAAGAATGATGCAAGCTAGTTAAAGTATAAATTTGGATTTTTCTTAAAGCAATCACCAGCATATAATTGTGATGCATTGATGCCATGCAGGGAAATGCTGGGGATGCTCCTACAGCTGAAGAGCTTGTCTTGGCCCTGAGGAATCATGATCTTTTTCTCTACTTTGGACATGGAAGTGGTATGCACTATGGTCTATGGATATAAATATTGGTAGTTAAGTCATTTTGCTGGCTTGTATAATGTGCTTGTGTCGGAGTCATTTGAACTTCCACGGCTTCAACCTTCAACCTTTGAAGCCATCAAAGTGTAGCGCATTACCATAATATCCACACTATAGGATGCAAGCTAAAAAACAGTGTCTGGTTCTTCTATGGGCATAGCTGTGTTAAGTTATTTTGTACAAAATGCTCACCAAGCTTCTATTGAAAGCTTCCACAGGAACTTTAACTAGTAGATGACACATAGTTTTATAAAACTTATTACTTGTATAATAGTATAGTGGCAGATGTTGTAGGAACTATTGCTTCTGATGCTAGTGCTAACAAATGCCTTCAAGTCTGGTGGTTTGATGACCACTTGTGCTATTATTGTTGAGGAATATGAACTCGCAGCACTTAGTACCGTTCAGTATTCAGATACTTTTTATAAACTGGGTACTGCTCAGGTATCTGTTGTACTAACAGAGTGTTCTAACTAGTCTGAGAAAATGTTGCAGGAAGCCAGTATGTCTCTGGAAAGGAAATTGAGAAGTTAGATAATTGTGCAGCTGCTCTCCTCATGGGTTGCAGTAGTGGGACACTTCATTGCAAAGGAGCGTATGCTCCTCAAGGGGCCCCTTTGTCTTATTTATTTGCTGGTTCTCCGTCCGTCATTGCAAATCTCTGGGACGTCTCAGATAAAGATATAGATCGATTTAGTAAAGCACTGCTCAATTCATGGCTGCAAGAAAATGTCACGGCTGCCAAGAATTGCTCTAAATGTTGCCCTCTGACACAAGAATTTGAGTCCATGACCATTGCCGCGAAGGACAATGGTAGGTCAAGACGAAAAGGCTCACGATCTAGGAAGCAACAACAGACAGTAGAGACGGGCGGCAGTAGTAGTTGCTGTAACTGCGGGCACAGGCGAATAGCTTCACATATAAGTGAAGCTAGGCGTGCTTGCAGGCTTCCTCTTATGATCGGTGCATCTCCTGTTTGTTATGGTGTGCCTACTATCATCAGGAAGAAGTAATGGACATGCAGTGTTCTAATGGGAGATCATCGAGGTCTGCATGCTGTAGTTCTGGGCTTTGAGCCACTGATGCAAACCGCATCGCACCGAGGGAAGTGCCATGATACGCATGTCATTTCACAAGCTCAAATGTTCTGGTGACATGTCTATGCTGTTGTTTGTACTTAGCAGCAGATGCAGAGCTAACAAGATAATGCTGATTGGCTGTTTTTTACCCAAGGACCAGCCCGAAATTTCATCGATTCTGACATGATTCAGTGCTGTGCCAACACAGGGTATATACGAGTAAAATTATGCTCCGGGAAATCAGTAGCATGTAGAGCAAATGAACCTTGATCTGTCGTTAATTTGTTATACATGTGCTTCCAAATGTAATTTTGAGCACATATGTAATCTCATGTTCTGGAAATCGTAGCATGTAGAGCAACTGAACCAGCCCCAAGGCAACTGGTAACTGTTGTTTGTATTATTTTGTACGCTACAGATCTGATTCTTTCTGTTACATTATAATATAGCTGGTTTAATTGTATGTTCTTGTACTGTACTCCCTCCGTTCTGAATTACTCGTCGTAGAAATGAATGCATCTAGATGTATTCTAGTTTTAGATATATCCATTTCTACGACGAGTAATTTGGAACGGAGGGAGTAGTAGCCAAGGGTTTGGGCCACGTGTGTTTTTCTGTTATGCTTCCATAATATAGCTGGAAAAAATTTTCTCCTTGAAAAGTCAAGCTTAATAACCTTTGACCAAATTTATATCAGGTACATCATGATTCATGACATGATTTTACATGGATTTTGCTACAAATTGATGCTCAGTTTTTGCCAGGAACCGCTGTGCTTCTAAAAAAATTGCCATCCTTGGTACAATATAATTTTTGACATAAAAACGCTGGATCTCCCATGCTTAAAAATCCGACGCCAGATTTTTAGCGTTTTTGTTTTATATTGTACTAATATTTATTAGATATTCTTGGTCGAACTCTACAATGTTTGACTAGTGAAAAATGTCCGTACGCACAATGTTATGGAAGGAAGGGAGCACTATGCCAAAATGTGCTGTATTATGCGAGCGCAGATGTGCATTTCATCGTTCTCATGTCTGCAATTATTCATAGCTTCACCCGGCAGTGCAGTGAGTGCTGTATTTAAAACCCAACAACATGTCACAAATGAAATAGGTGGACAACGCAGTATCCAACACAGCAGAGCCACGCACACAACAAAGAACAGCAGCTGAAATAATTGGCCAGAAACAATTGGAAACTACACAAGCCGCACAAGATGGATGCGGCATTTTCCTTTTTCAGCAAAGAATGTGAAAATGATACATGGTTGATGGAAAGCAATGAGCTGAGGTTAAGACAAACTACTTTGGTACAATGATCATGAACAAGTAAATTTTGGTTGGAATTGATGAATGCCAGGCACCAGGGAATCAGCTGTGCATGTACTCTGGTGACAGAGCCCCTGCCTTCTCAATTAGAATCTAAAAACAGTCTTCCACGGTTCCTACGGCGTCGCCGGCGACGCCTGTCTGATCTAAGCATACCCGCCCCTCCCGCTCCGGCCAGAGCCATATCATCCTCGTCGTCGCCCTCCGAGGTGAAAGGGTATGGGGTGGTCTCATTGGCACCACCACCGCTAACCGCATAATCTTCCTCGGCATTTCCAGGCATGCCACTTGGACTCTGGAGACTTTGCGTTCGATGTCGCTGAGCAACTTGACGCATCATGAATATTATCAACCTCCGAGCGTTATCCGCCTCCCGGTCATTGCCACGATCGTCGTCGTCGCTGTCTTCGTCCTCCAAGTCCGCTCCATCCTCCAGGTCCAACACATAGTCACCCCAAACCACTGCCCTCCCCATTGATGAAGTGACCGTGCTGAGTGCGTCTTCCCTCTCTCTTTCAAACTCGAGCGATCTCCACTTCTGTTCCACGGCAGGATCCACTTCCCTTGGCTGCACAAGAGGGTGCTCCAACTTCACATGCTTGCGGAGTTCCTTGTACGTCCCCACAAACGAGCAGCCATCCTGCATGCATGTTCTCCTTTTCCCATTCAGGTAACTTCGAGCAGGTTCTACCACAGTCCACCCCTTCACTTTGCCACGACACAATGGGCATGCGAGGTCAATGGACTCAGTCTTCTCGACTGCAGTCAATGGCACAAAGTCCAAGGTACTGCCAACAGTGCTGGCAGGCAGTTCCTCAAGCAATGCCCCCTTGGTGTATGCCTTCTTGAACTGATCGAGGCAATTTGAGTGCCGGTAGCTCGTTCCACACATGTAAGGGCGGCAGCCCTTGTCATGAGATGAACAAAGGAGAAGCACAGCATTGTGTGGGTATTCCATGCACACAGAGCAGTTGGCATCTTCCCAGTCCATCTTCTGCACAGTTGGCAGTGCTTTCTTCCGGTTGGCTCCTTTCATTGCCTTCCAGCGGTATGAAGGAATGGGATACGGCGTGGCCCTGAGACGACGAGCCGCATGCCTCTTTGCCCTTGCATTTCTTGCCATTTTCTTGGAAACCTGTCTGGAAAACCATCACTACATGAGCACCTCATAACAGTGTAACTTACAATAAACAGGAGGATCAATAGCAAATAAAGGAGGGGAGAGATCAGAACCACACCAGAAATATGAACAAACAAAAGAAAGTCCCTTCCAATTATGTTAGTATATTGACAATCAAAGTCATATGAAGGGGAAAATGAGTATGAACTCATCCAGCATATTCTCTGCCCCGAATGGTTCAACAGCATAAGCAGCAGGGCAGCAAAGGGGGCTGACAGCATGAAACACAATCAAGTAGACTGGTGATCTACAGGTGCCGATTTCATTAGGTTCTGGGAACTGGGATCATACACTTCCAAGATCATCAGGAGAAAGTTCTACCCTAGAAATAAAAATGAATATGCAAAGCCAAGCCCTGAAGATTACTTGATCTGCATCACTCATGATGAAGAACACATCATAGATCGAAGTCCACGGAGATAATGTAGAAGGTTGTGAATCGTGTCAAAAGCACACAAGTAATAAAGCTGAAGCATATTACTGGTGAAAGTGTATCAACAGATTGCCAATATACATGCAACCAAGGAGCACATCAACTTCTAGGCAAACGATCAGAATTCGATTGAGACAAGAAAACTCTTGAGCAACATTACCACACAATTGCAGCTTTACTCTTGCAGCGCAGGCTATCAAACTTCAGATCCACAAGAATGGCTACCAAAGCAGCACAGGCACCAGAAGTCACAAATAGACTTTCTGGGACCCAAGTACAGTTGGGAAGGCAGATAAAGAAAGAAACAAGGCGCTGGCACAACCAGGAGCATTAAATAATGAAATGCATCAGATGTGATCTACATTCCCCATTAAAAAATAACACCTAAGAGCCAGATAAGACTAGCTAAAGGAAAAAAACCAGCGACTCACATGGAGCATCTCAGCTCGTCTCAGATCTGCCAGATTAGATGTGAGAAAACAAGGAACAACACATACTACTTTTTTAATTGGAGAGAATCATTTGATACTGCACTTGGGCCAAAGATTCCATCCTTTGAGGACATGCTACGTTACCAGCACACGGAAAGAATATGAAGCAAAGGTGTCTCCTTTAAGTTTCACTTTGCTCCTGGTCCTGCTTACACGATAAATGCAGATTGCGAGCACATGGAAGGAGGTTGGGAAATGATCTCTTTTGCAGCAACTTGGTGTCTTGGACCCAAATCCAGCATTCTTGAGCCAACATTAGCGGCAAAAGGATGCATTTATTTTCCTTCCATGTAAAAGCACCCTATCCACTCGATGGTGCAGTAGTAACTAAGCAAGATCTCTCTTCCTGCACTTCTAGTCGAAGAGCCTTGACCTGAACTCCATGCCAGAATGCTAACAAATCCGGAAGATGGAGATCTCTTGCTTCACTTAAGATTCTAATTATCCATTCCTAGGGAAATGAGCATCAAGTTGATCATTTCCAACAGAAAAAAGAAATCTAGACACAGCAACAACCGCAGTTGCACAACAAATTCATGGAGCACGCCATTGTAGCACACAGTTCCAATCTACACTAGACGCAGAGCCAAATAGCAAGCACGAGCCTCAAAATTACTGCTTCATCGACTCACAATTGGCGGTAGAGAAGCCTCGTTTGCTGAGGTAACTCCAATTCACAGCAAAGACCCAAGAGATCGTGATCGCAAGCACCCAAATCCTCACTGCCCCTGGCGAAATTCGCACGGAGAGGACCAATTTTGGTCACCCCATGAGAGATCCCCTGCCCAGCAGCCCCCGCCCGGATCACGGCCTGGGCTCCCCACATACGGCCCCGTGCCGCCTCCTCCCCGCGGGAACCAGCCGCAGAGCACTCAAATCGCCGCCGGAACACCCGAAATTCCCCGGCAACAGACCGTCTCCCCGCAATTCCCAGCGCAACACGCAAGCAAAAGCACGTCCCTCACCACTCCACGCCCCAGAGGGGCAGGCCTCACCCCGTCCCTCCCAGACCAAAACCACAACCACCAAATCAAGCGAACCGAATCAGAGGCAAGGCAGGGGGGGCTGTAGTTGGATATATACCTAGGCCGCGGCGGGGTCGGCGAGGGGCGCGGGTCCGGGCGGTCCCGGCGGCGGGCGCGAGGCCGCGGCGGAGTCGGGCACGGCGGGGCGACGACGGCGAGGGGCACGAGGAGGGGGCGTACGGGGAGGAGTGCAGGGGAACGGAGAGGACAAGGACGCAAGTTATGGAGGCCAACGATTTGGTCGAGGGAGAGAGGAGGAGAAAAGTGGCGCAAAAAGAAGAGAAAAAAAAACGGATAAGGAAAAAAAAAGAGAATGGGGAGTTGGGAAATGGACGCGAGGGGGGAGGGGGATAGAGGATGGCCGGTGGGCCAGAGGAGGCTGGGGGATAGGCAGCGGCGGCCACGTTTGCTTTTTTGTTGCGTTCGCGTTGCAATTACGGCTCGGGGTTTGGGGCGGGGGAGGCGTGGGGCGGGTCCGTGGACCGAGCCCGTCGCGGGCGGACACGAGGGCCGTGGGCAGAGGCGTGGAGGAGGCGGGCGCGTGGGCGGCGTCCATGCGGGGGAGGGAGGAGGCCCGGCGGTGACGCAACCGACGGGATCGGAGGGGCATGTGCTGCTGCGTTGAAACGACCGACGGACGGACGGACGGGGAGGAGGAATATTCATATTCGTTCGGAATTTATTTATCGCGGGAGGTGGGGGTGTTTTTACCCCGCGTGTTAAAACGATCTTTTTGATTCCTTCGCGCGGAGAATGATACGTCACGTGGTCTCTTCACCTTTTCACGCCTCGTCTCTCCAGCGGTTCAAGTAGTAGAACCGACGATCCTCAACAACAACAAAAAAATGTATTAGAACCGACGATGACCGCGAGCGATGCTAACATTTGGTTTGGGGGTTATTTTTCTTTTCATGTCGATCGAATTACCGAGCTATCTCATCTTGAAAAAGCTCCTATGTCTCAGCGTCCTTCTTCTTCTTCTTCTTCTTCTTCTTCTTCTTCTTCTTCTTCTTCTTCTTCTTCTGGAGTGTATGAAAAATCGACCCATGCCTATTTTCATGTCTCTACATGTGGTTTGAAAATAAGCGGACGGTTCTTACTCTCATGTGCTTTACATTACAAACGGTTTGGCATTGCAATCTTGTACCCCCTATTTCCGGGTGTTTTGCGAGATCCTGCTACTAAAAGAGGGTCTTAATTAGTGATTTGTCGACGGAACCACCAAGCACATGCTCTTTTGGTGCCCAAAAGATTACGAGTTAATGCTATAGTTTGTTGCCAAATTATCGTCTAGAGATTGACATGGTCAGCTTTGCTATCAATGAGCTGAATTAGTAGGCCGCCAAAGGATAATGTTTTGTTTGTTTTTGTGCCATTCTGCTTGAAATGTACACTTGATTTTCACCATGATCAACATTATCTCATTGGTGGCACCTTTGTTACAATGAGAACCGTCGCCTCGATTAGACAACGCATCGCCATTCACTGGAGCCATACTCCTCTTCATCCGACCGCGCATACTAGATCTGCAATGTCATCATCTCGTGCACCGACCAATCATCATCCTTTTTGAAGTGGGAGGCGCTAGTGCCACTACATCACATTGACCAAGAAGGGCCGAGGCTTGGACCTTGAGATCTCCTAGAGTGCATGATAGCCTGTTTCCCCTCATCGCCCCATCCTCTCCTTGACAATCAACTACGACGAGGCAACAATTGAGTGTAGGCCCATCAGACGAGGAAGCAACAACATTACTAATTGACGATGCAGTGGAGTTTATGGTTAGTCATAGCTAACTAGTCGAACGGTGGTGGCGACGCTTAAGCCCATTGCTAAATTTTGTGGGCTTCTCAAATGATGAACTACAAAAAGATATATAACCCTTTATGACTTGTAGAAAACGTATATTGTGCACCTAATCAAATTAAAATGTATGAGTACATAGATACAACATACATTTTTTTTGAGTTGTTTGGCTTTGCTTACCATATGTGTCACGTGTAGTCCTGGCCATGGGCAGCCCGGCCTGACGCCGCTCTCGGGCCGGGCTCGGGCCTAGATTTTGAGCCCGAAGGCCGGGCCCATCGTTTTTCGCGTTTTCCTGAAGGACGAGCTGGGCCGGCCCGAAGCCCGACGAGCTTTTACGTGTTTGGGCCGGGCTCGGGCCCAGAAAACAGGCTCGGCGGCCGGGCCGGGCCGGGCTCGGGCCTGGGGTTTTTGCGTCGGGCTTGGCTAGGTCCGGCCCGAAGCCCGACCCGGCCCGAGGTATGGCCAGGTATAGTCACGTGGTAGATACAACGTACATACATCCTAACACAAGCATTTCACTTTAAATTTGATTGGAGACTTGAGGAAAGAATGCAACGAAAAGTAGTTAATTTGGACTGCATCGTTAGTTTCATCAGTTAACACTGCTAGAACTGAATTTCCTTTTTATGTTTCTTGTGTCGTTGTTTGAAATTTCACTTCACGATAGATGATACGTTATGTTTGTGACCTCATTTATCTTTAGAACTTTGAGAACTCTGAGTGAGGTCCTCGGCCTAAAATGCACCCTAGGACTCGTTGCATGTTGATACGTTCTTCGAGCTGTATATAATCTTTTCTTTTCAGGATACCTATTACAATGCAGACGCACACACTCACACATTGTCTACTGGAGACCAGATCAAAATTGTGGAGCTTTAAGATCAAGGAAATCCCCACATGCGTAGAACAATTTGAGTCGTAAATAATTTATGTGGTTCTTTAGTTTAGGACTTTTTTTTTGCAGGCATCTTTAGTTTAGGACTTGGTGTGGTACATTGACGAAGATAGAAAACATGCTGTTTAGCTGTACAACCATACGTGTATTTTTGTATTTTTTTTGCGTTTGTGACGTGGATTAGTATACCACCGGAAAGGGTCACCGTCCTCTGGTCGACGTGAGACATTTTTATTTAAGGGGACTAGAGAGACTTTCACGCGAACAAGTAACGGGAAGAGTGAAAACAACCGCAACCTTGGCTTAGCTGTCTTCTTGTGCGATTTGGCCACCGTGCAGATCAGATGGATGGATCGATCAAGGGCGACTAAGCTGGAAGATTCCTGCACACTACTACTCCTATACTAGTACTAATATCAGCATGTGGCAGGAAGAGAATAATGATGCGATTGCGATCAAATCTGGATGGGGATAGATAGGGTCTGGATGGACCGCGAAGCGCGGCACGCACGCACTGGATTTGGGGGCTGTTGGCTGGCATCCTTTCTTGTTCTCAGGCCTGAAAACTCAGTTTCGGTGGTTCAGACTTCAAACTTCAGAGGAAGAAAACGCAGACGGGGAAAGGACGCTACGGGGATCACATGATCGATGCTGCGCTGCGGTCCCGCTTTCGATCTCTCTCGCCCCCTGATGAGAACCGTGAGGCATTGAGTAGTTTTAGTATTTAAATGTGCTATATGACTTCGATTCCGTTGGCGATTACCCTTTTTTTTTTGGGAAAAGCTTATCTTCTACCGGCCGATTGCGTGCGCCCGTCTACCGGCTTCGTGGCCATCCGATCTTTATCAGACGGTCGAGAGCACTCCCGTGTCCGTTGGAGGCGTGTTCGTTTTTTGCAACTCACCTCTTGTTTCAGGACAACCCTTCCTGCAACTGGATAACAGAAGGAGGGTTTCATCCCATAGAAGTATGGGCTCGCATGGCTGGGAGTGTGAGTAGCTAGATTTGGGAGGGTGGCGGACGCGGCGGCGCAAGGGGTTGGGCGACCGGGGCTTATCCAATGCGGTGGCGTCGATGACTGGCTCGGAATCGACGGTGGCTGGCGACGACTCAAGCAGGTATGGTTCATAGATCCCTTCTCCTATTTTCTGGCCGATGTGGCGATGGTGGTGTTCCCTGCTATTTTTCTTATTTCTGCAGCAGCGCGTTTGTTGCGGAAAGTAACGAGTGGGCATGCGGTCTTGTTTCTGCAACAGAGTGTTTGTTGCGGGAAGTAACGAGTGGGCATGTGGTCTTGTTTCTGCAACAGAGCATTTGTTGCGGGGAGTAACGAGTAGGCATGTGGTTTTGTTTCTGTAACATAGCGTTTGTTGCGGGAAGTAATGAGTGGGCATGCAGTCTTGTTTCTGCAATAGAGTGTTTGTTGCGGGAAGTAACGAGTGAACATGCAAGGCGTGGACACTACATCGGACGGCTATCAGCTCGGGCATCCAACGACCATCAAGACAGCGGATAGTACGTAAATATCAGGCGACGGACACGTAGCAACGCCCTTTTTCTTTTCTTTTTTTGGGGGGGGGGGTATTTTCTTTTCTTCTCTGAGATGGTGATTTAAACTTGTTCTCCGTATGATTAAGTATAAATATTTTTTAAAAATCGAGTACCTACCACCGAAGAGATTTCAGCCTTAATGAGATATACAAAGGGCCAAATGCAAGGGTTTGATCCCTTGACCCTTCTAGTCATTCAGCCACAAATTGGTTCTGAGTCAGTCAGATGTAATTGGGCAGGGCAGTTAACTTCTATGTCGTAACATGGGAATGGTTTCCACCGACCAGCAATGTTTCTCTCATTAATTCTCATTTCTTTCTTCTCTAACAGAAAACAAGATCTAAATTTGAAACAAACCCAACATGAATACCCCAAAAAATGTCACTATTATTCTGTTATGTGTTTAGTTTCTCTATGTGTATTTTGAATTTCAATTTAATCTTTTTAGGGACCGTTGGCACATATCTTGTGAACATTCATGACAAAATAAATGATTTGTCGAAACATTCAAGTTAGATTTTTGTGCAATGGTACCATGTCAACCATGGTATCACATGATTTTTATGAAAGATGGTGGCTAGTGAATGCAACTGGCTTGCCTGTTTTGGCTCCGACGAGGCTCCTGGGAGCAAGGTTCATTCTCAGTGAGTCCGTATTAGCTAGCCTGGTGCCTCAAATGTTTGTCAATGAGAGATCAGTGGCTTTTGCATGTTTGTTTCATACATGGAATTGTCAGTTATGTTGCATATATATGCACATAACTAGTGTTGCATGCAGGGTTTTCATGCTGCAATGGTCGTACAGTCCATATCTTGTATTTGGGAACAAACAATGAAGGAGGCGAGCGATCGATGGTACGCCCCACCCTACTAACACTCAGCAAACATCTAGAGACATTTAATACAACTTATAAACATATACACACACTCAACAACATCCAAGCTTAAGAGCCTATGTAAGATTACCTGCAAAGCTTCATTGACGAAGTCACTACATAACAACACACATATCACCTATTAGTCAACAAAAATTCTATGTTGATACAAAGACCCAAGCTTGAAGTTCGACTCTGCTAGAAAAGGAAAAAAACCTATACTAACCAAGTGAGCAGACATTTTATTCTTTTTTGTTTTATTATTTGAAAGGGAGGGACCTAAATGCAACCAAATCTCTAGCAACTCTTCAAAAGCCCTTCATTTGAACATCCTAGACCCTTAAACCGTCCTCCATCGTCTGTAAAGAAACACTTAGAGCAAAAAAGTAGGAGTCGAGTTTGCATAAAGCGATAGCCGCATCATCGCGCCGTCTAAACCATGAACCTTGTGCCGAACATGATGCATTGTTGTTACTATCATGCATCCACCGTTCAACCAAAAGTCGGTGCCAATGGGGTGACAATATCCAATGCATCATTGCTTGTTATAGATCATACCACACATTGGGCTCCTCGATGTAGGAGTTTGCAGTACACAACAAGATTTCCCTCAGTGATAAATCAAGGTATCAATCCGTGGAGGTGCTGGTATCCTGCAACCGTGCCCTTCAATACAAATAAAACTTGACTTGTGTCCCCAACAGTTGTAACAAGGGTGTCAATTCTTGCTAGTTGCACAAGTCTATTAAACGATAATGTGGGATAAATATTTTTGGCATTTTCAGAATAAAAAAACTAAAGTAAAAAATCATGTGAAAGTAACGGGCCAAGTAACCAACCACTAATAGAGGGTCCTTGGGGCCACCTGAAAGGATCACTATGGTCGACTAGAGGGGGAGGGAGGTGAATAGGCGATTACCAACTTTTAGCTCTTTTAATCAAATTAGGCTTGACAATAAAATAGTTGTCTAGATATGCAACTAGGTGGACAACCTATATGACAAGCACAACAACAAGCACACAAGCAAGCACAAGATACAAACATAATAAGCTTGCACAAAGCGAAGGTTAGAAATAACCAAAAATGGAGTCGACGGAGACGAGGATGCATTATGGAAGTTTCCTCCCTTTAGGAGGAGTTATGTCTCCATTAGAGTGGCGTGGAGGGGCAATGCTCCCCAAGAAGCCATTAGGGCTACCGTATTCTCCTCACGCCCTCGCACAATGCAAGATGTTGTGATTCCACTAGTGGTGCCCTTGAAGGCGGTGACCGAACCTTTACAAACAAGGTTGGAGCTCTCTCCACAACTTAATTGGAGGCTCCCAACACCACGACGAAGCTTCACCACAATGGAATGTAGCTCTGAGGTGACCTCTTCCATCTAGGGTGCGCAAACACACAAGAGTAACAAAATCCACACAAGAAAGTATGGGGAAATCAAATTTCCTTTGGTGAAAGTTGAAGGAAATATGCCCTAGAGGCAATAATAAAGTTGTTATCTATATTTCCTTATATCATGATAAACGTTTATTATTCATGCTAGAATTGTATTAACCGGAAACTTAGTACATGTGTGAATACATAGACAAACAGAGTGTCACTAGTTTGCCTCTACTTGACTAGCTCGTTGAATCAATGATGGTTATGTTTCCTAACCAAAGGCATGAGTTGTCATTTGATTAACGGGATCACATCATTAGAGAATGATGTGATTGACTTGACCCATCCGTTAGCTTAGCATGATGATAGTTTAGTTTGTTGCTATTGCTTTCTTCATAACTTATACATGTTCCTATGACTATGAGATTATGCAACTCCTGAATACCGGAGGAACACTTTGTGTGCTACCAAACATCACAACGTAACTGGGTGATTATAAAGGTACTCTACAGGTGTCTCCGATGGTACTTGTTGAGTTGACATAGATCGAGATTACGATTTGTCACTCCGATTGTCGGAGAGGTATCTCTGGGCCCTCTCGGTAATGCACATCACTATAAGCCTTGCAAGCAATGTGACTAATGAGTTAGTTGCGGGATGATGCATTACGGAACGAGTAAAGAGACTTTCCGGTAACGAGATTGAACTAGGTGTTGAGATACCGACGATCGAATCTCGGGCAAGTAACATACCGATGACAAAGGGAACAACGTATGTTGTTATGCTGTTTGACTGATAAATATATTCGTAGAATGTGTAGGAACCAATATGAGCATCCAGGTTCCGCTATTGGTTATTGACCGAATACGTGTCTCGGTCATGTCTACATAGTTCTCGAACCCGTAGGGTCCGCGCGCTTAACGTTCGGTGATGATCGGCATTATGAGTTTATGTGTTTGATGTACCGAAGGTAGTTCGGAGTCCCGGATGAGATCGGGGACATGGCGAGGAGTCTCAAAATGGTCGAGACGTAAAGATCGATATATTGGAATACGGGAGTTAAGGGAATACGGGGGAAGAAGTATTGGGCCTCATGTGCCAAGTGGTGGAAGAGAGGAGGCAGGACAAGGAAGGGTGCGCGGCCCCCCTAGCCCAAACCGAATTGTACTAGGGGGCCGGCCCCCCTTTCCTCCTTTCATCCATCTCCTTCCTTCTCCCTCTCCTCCTTCCTTTCCCCCTCCGAGTAGGAGTAGGAAAGGGGAGTCCTACTCCTAATAGGAGGAGGACTCCTCCTCCTGGGGTGCCCTGCAAGGGCCGGCCAGCCTCCCCCTTGCTCCTTTATATGCGGGGGCAGGGGGCACCCCAAGACACACTAGTTGATTGTTCCAAGCTATGTGCGGTGCCCCTCTCCACCATAATCCACCTCGATCATATCGTAGCAGTTCTTAGGCGAAGCCCTGCGTCGGTAGCAACATCATCACCGTCATCACACCGTCGTGCTGACGAAACTCTCCCTCGAAGCTCTACTGGATCATGAGTTCGCGGGACGCCATCGAGCTGAACGTGTGCAGATCGTGGAGGTGTCGTACCTTCGGTGCTAGATCGGTCGATCGTGAAGACGTACGACTACATCAACCGCGTTGTCATAACGCTTCCGCTTACGGTCTACGAGGGTACGTAGACGATACTCTCCCCTCTCGTTGCTATGCATCACCATGATCTTGCGTGTGCGTAGGAATTTTTTTGAAATTACTACGTTCCAGCACTAAAGAGTATTTGATACTAGTTCAGTCACTAAAGAGTAGTAACTCGAAACGGGAGTTGTAGCATGAACATAGACTAGTTAAGGGTGAAGTGATGATGTGTGTTGAAAGTGGTTCTAAGATTGATATGATCATCGCACACTCCCTATACTTTCGGGATTAGTGTTAAACCTAAATAAATGTTATTTGGTGTTTGTGTTGAGCATGAATATGATTTGATCATATTTATTGCAATACAGTTATTCATTTAAGTCAAATAATAATTGTTATTCTACTTACATGAATAAAACCTTCTATGGTCATACACTCAATATAAATGGTTTATTGAATCTCGATCGTAGTGATACACATATTCATAATATTGAAGCCAAAAGATGCAAAGTTAATAATGATAGTGCAACTTATTTGTGGCACTGCCGTTTAGGTCATATTGGTGTAAAGCGCATGAAGAAACTCCATGCTGATGGGGTTTTGGAATCACTTGATTATGAATCACTTGATGCTTGTGAACCATGCCTCATAGGCAAGATGACTAAGACTCCGTTCTCTGGAACAATGGAGCAAGCAACTGACTTATTGAAAATAATACATACTAATGTATGCGGTCCAATGAGTGTTGAGGCTCACGGCGGGTATCATTATTTTCTGACCTTCACAGATGATTTGAGTAGATACGGGTATATCTACTTGATGAAACATAAGTCTGAAACATTTGAAAAGTTCAAAGAATTTTAGAGTGAAGTGGAAAATCATCGTAATAAGATAATAAAGTTTCTATGATCTAATCATGGAGGAGAATATTTGAGTTACGGGTTTGGTCTTCATCTGAAACAATGCGGAATAGTTTCGCAACTCACGTCACCTGAAACACCATAGCATAATGGTGTGTCCGAACGTCATAACCATACTTTATTAGATATGGTGCAATCTATGATGTCTCTTACCGATTTATCACTATCGTTTTGGGGTTATGCATTAGAGACAACTGCATTCACGTTAAATAGGGCACCATCTAAATCCGTTGAGACGACATCATATGAACTGTGGTTTAGCAAGAAACCTAAGCTGTCGTTTCTTAAAGTTTGGGGCTATGATGCTTATGTGAAAAAGTTTCAACCTGATAAGCTCGAACCCAAATCGGAGAAATGCGTTTTCGTAGGATACCCAAAGTAAACTGTTGGGTACACCTTCTATCACAGATCCGAAGGCAAGATATTCGTTGCTAAGAATGGATCCTTTCTAGAGACGAAGTTTCTCTCGAAAGAAGTGATTGGGAGGAAAGTAGAACTTGATAAGGTAACTGTACCTGCTCCCATATTGGAAAGTAGTTCATCACAGAAATCTGTTCCTGTGACTGCTACACCAACTAGTGAGGAAGCTAATGATGATGATCATGTAACTTCAGATCAAGTTACTACCAAACCTCGTAGGTCAACCAGAGTGAGATCCGCACTAGAGTGGTACGGTAATCCTGTTCTGGATGTCATGTTACTAGACCATGACGAACCTACGAATTATGAGGAAGCGATGATGAGCCCAGATTCCGCGAAATGGCTTGAGGCCATGAAATCTGAGATGGAATCCATGTATGAGAACAAAGTATGGACTTTGATTGACTTGCCCGATGATTGGTGAGTCATTAAGAAAAATGGATCTTCAAGAGGAAGACGGACGCTGATAGTAGTGTAACTATCTACAAAGCTCGAATTGTCGCACAATGTTTTAGACAAGTTCAAGGTGTTGACTACGATGAGATTTTCTCACTCATATTGATGCTTAAAAGTCTGTCCGAAACATGTTAGCAGTTGCCGGATTTTATGAAATCTGGCAAATGGATGTCAAAACTGTATTCCTTAATGGATTTCTTAAAGAAGAGTTGTATATGATGCAACCAAAAGGTTTTGTCGATCCTAAAGGTGCTAACAAAGTATGCAAGCTCTAGCAATCCATCTATGGACTGGTGCAAGCATCTCGGCGTTGGAATATATGCTTTGATAAAGTGATCAAAGCATATGGTTTTATACAGACTTGCGGTGAAGCCTGTATTTACAAGAAAGTGAGTGAGAGCACTAGAACATTCCTGGTAAGTATATGTGAATGACATATTGTTGATCGGAAATAATGTAGAATTTTTTTGGAAAGCATAAAGGAGTGTTTGGAAAAGGTTTTTCAAAGAAATACCTCGGTGAAGCTGCTTACAAATTGAGCATCAAGATCTATAGAGATAGATCAAGACGCTTGATAAGTTTTTTCAATGAGTACATACCTTGACAAGATTTTGAAGTAGTTCAAAATGGAACAGTCAAAGAAAGAGTTCTTTCCTGTGTTGCAAGGTGTGAAGTTGAGTAAATACTCAAAACCTGACCACAATAGAAAATAGAAAGAGAATGAAAAGTCATTCCCTATGCCTCAGTCATAGGTTCTATAAAGTATGCTATGTTGTTTACCAGTTCTATTGTATACCTTGGCATGATTCTGGCAAGGGAGTACAATAGTGATCTAGGAGTAGATCATTGGACAACGGTCAAAATTATCCTTAGAGGACTAAGGAAATATTTCTCGGTTATGTAGGTGATAAGAGAATTTGTCGTAAAGAGTTACGTCGATGCAAGCTTTTTGCATCGATCTAGATGACTCTAAGTCTCGATCTGGATACATATTGAAAGTGGGAGCAATTAGCTAGAGTAGCTCCATGCAGAGCATTGTAGACATAGAAATTTGCGAAATACATACGAATCTGAATGTTGCAGACCCATTGACTAAATTTCTCTCACAAGCAAAACCTGATCACTCTTTGGGTGTTAATCACATAGCGATGTGAACTAGATTATTGACTCTAGTAAACCCTTTGGGTGTTAGTCACATGGAGATGTGAACTAATCACATAAAAATGTGAACTATTGGTGTTAAATCACATGACGATGTGAACTAGATTATTGACTCTAGTGCAAGTGGGAGACAGAAGGAAATATGCCCTAGAGGCAATAATAAAGTTGTTATTTATATTTCCTTATATCATGATAACTGTTTATTATTCATGCTAGAATTGTATTAACCGGAAACTTAGTACATGTGTGAATACATAGACAAACAGGGTGTCACTAGTTTGCCTCTACTTGACTAGCTCGTTGAATCAATGATGGTTATGTTTCCTAACCACAGACATGAGTTGTCATTTGATTAACGGGATCACATCATTAGAGAATGATGTGATTGACTTGACCCATCCGTTAGCTTAGCATGATGATCGTTTAGTTTGTTGCTATTGCTTTCTTCATAACTTATACATGTTCCTATGACTATGAGATTATGCAACTCCCGAATACCGGAGGAACACTTTGTGTGCTACCAAATGTCACAACATAACTGTGTGATTATAAAGGTGCTCTACAGGTGTCTCCAATGGTACTTGTTGAGTTGGCATAGATTGAGATTAGGATTTATCACTCCGATTGTCGGAGAGGTATCTCTGGGCCCTCTCGGTAATGCACATCACTATAAGCCTTGCAAGCAATGTGCTAATGAGTTAGTTGCGGGATGATGCATTACGGAACGAGTAAAGAGACTTGCCGGTAACGAGATTGAACTAGGTATTGAGATACCGACCATCGAATCTCGGTCAAGTAACATACCGATGACAAAGGGAACAACATATGTTGTTATGCGGTTTGACTGATAAAGATCTTCATAGAATATGTAGGAACCAATATGAGAATCCAGGTTCCGCTATTGGTTATTGACCGAAGACGTGTCTCAGTCATGTCTACATAGTTCTCAAACCCGTAGGGTCCGCACGCTTAACGTTGGGTGATGATCGGTATTATGAGTTTATGCGTTTGATGTACCGAAGGTAGTTCAGAGTCCCAGATGAGATCGGGGACATGACGAGGAGTCTTGAAATGGTCGAGACGTAAAGATCGATATACTAGACGACTATATTCGAACATCGGAAAGGTTCCGAGTGATTCAGGTATTTTTCGGAGTACCGGGGAGTTACGGGAATACGGGGGAAGAAGTATTGGGCCTCATGGGCCAAGTGGTGGAAGAGAGGAGGCAGGGCAAGGCAGCCCCCCCTAGCCCAAACCAAATTGGACTAGGGGGCCGACCCCCCTTTCCTCCTTTCACCCCTCTCCTTCTTTCTCCCTCTCCTCCTTCCTTTCCCTCTCCTAGTAGGAGTAGGAAAGGGGAGTCCGACTCCTACTAGGAGGAGGACTCCTCCTCCTGGCGCGCCCTGCAAGGGCCATACGGCCTCCCCCCTTGCTCCTTTATATACGGGGCAGGGGGCACCCTAAGTCACACAAGTTGATTGTTCCAAGCCGTGTGCGGTGCCCCCCTCCACCATAATCCACCCCGATTATATCGTAGCAGTGCTTAGGCGAAGCCCTGCGTTGGTAGCAACATCATCACCGTCATCACGCCGTCGTGCTAACGAAACTCTCCCTCGAAGCTCTACTGGATCGTGAGTTCGCGGGACGTCATCGAACTGAACGTGTGTAGATCGCGGAGGTGCTGTACCTTCGGTGCTAGATCGGTCGATCGTGAAGACATACGACTATATCAACCGCGTTGTCATAATGCTTCCGCTTACGATCTACGAGGGTACATAGACGATACTCTCCCCTCTCGTTGCTATGCATCACCATGATCTTGCGTGTGCGTAGGAATTTTTTTGAAATTACTACGTTCCCCAACAGAAGTGTAGATCTAGGTCTCCTCCCTCAATCCCTAGCAAATCAACAAGTTTGGTTGGCTAGAAAAGGAGACCGAGCAAGAAAGCTTGAAGGGAAACAATGGAGGAAAGAGAGAGGCAAGAGGTTGGTGGGAGGTGGAAGAACCACTTCCTTTTATAGTCCTCTCCAAATCAACAATTATGCTGGAATTTATACTACAGCGGTACAACCGGTAAATGGACGCACTACTAGGAAAAAGTCTATAGATAGATGCTTAGCATTAGCGCAGGCTACCTACCTCACGCTTCTATTAACTAGTAGCAGCGCGGGGCAAAACCCAACGCTATAGGTACCACTTAGTAGCAGCACTGCGTAAGCAACCCATCGCTACTACTAAGTGGTCCCCACGGTACCCCCAGGGTAGGCCACAGTAGCAGCATTGGATATCCTACCAGCGCTGCAACTAATCTTATAGCAGTAGCGCGGTGTAGACACCCGACGCTGGTACTATTTATACATATAGCCAGCTTGTGGGCCCCACTTACCAGCATCACGGGCTTACTGCCTGTGCTACAGGTAGTCGCATAGTAGTAGTGTAGACCTGTTACCCCGTGCTACTGCTAAGCGTGCTGATAACCCACAAGTATAGGGGATCACAATAGTTTTCGAGGGTAGAGTATTCAACCCAAATTTATTGATTCGACACAAGGGGAGCCAAAGAATTTTTGAAAGTATTAGTAGTTGAGTTGTCAATTCAACCACACTTGGAGAACTAAATATCTGCGGCAGAGTGATCAGTAGCACAATAGTATGATAATTTGATAGCAGTGGTAACAATAGCAATAGTAACGATAACGGTAACAATAGCAGTAGCAATTTTGTAGTGATTGTAACAACATCAGGAACATCAGTAGTAACTTAGCAAAGATTAATATATGAAAAAGCATAGGCATTGGATCAATGATGGATAATTGTGTTGGATGACATTCACCATGTAATAGTCACAACCTAGAGTGACACAGAACTAGCTCTAATTCATCAATGTAATATAGGCATGTAATTTGTATATAGTCATGCGTGCTTATGATAAGAACTTGCATGGCATATTTTGTCCTACCATCCCAATATCCCGTGGCAGCGGGGTCCATAAGGAAACTAAGGGATATTAAAGCCTCCTTTTAATAGAGAACCAGAACAAAGCATTAACACATAGTGAATACATGAACTCCTCAAACTACAGTAATCACATGAAAGATCCCAATTATTGTCACCTTCGGGTATGCAGATCATAACACGTAATAGGTGCGTATAACTTGCAGGATAGGATCAAGAACTCAAATATATTCATGAAAACATAAAGGCTCCATATCTGAAATCATGGCACTCGGGCCCTAGTGACAAGCATTAATCATAGCAAAGTCAGAGCAACATCAATCTCATAACATAGTGGATGCTAGGGATCAAGCCCTAACAAATTGACTCGATTACATGATAAATCTTATCCAATTCCATCACTGTCCAGAAACCTATGAAGGAATTACTCACTCCCGGTGGTGAGCATCATGAAATTGATGATGAAGAAGGGTTGGTGATGATGACGACGATGAATCCCCCTCTCCGGAGCCTCGAACAGACTCCAGGTCTGTCCTCCCAATGAAGAACATGAGGTGGCGGCGGCTCCGTATCGTAAAATGCAAGGAAACTTCTTCTCTTATTTTTTCTCAGGAAATAGGAATTTATAGGCTTGAGATTAGGGTCAGTGGAGCCACGTGGGCCCCACAAGCTACATGGGCGTGCCCAGGGGGGTGGTCGCGCCCATGTGGCTTGTGGGCCACTGGTGGGCCCCCTCCTGTGGATCTTCGCTCCAGTATTTTTTATATATCCCATAAAAATCTATAAAAAGTTTCGTCCAATTCCGAGAACTTCTATTTCTACACAAAAACAACACCATGCTGGTTCTACTGAAAACAGCGTCAGTCCAGGTTAGTTTATTCAAATCATGCAAATTGGAGTCTAAAACAAGAGCAAATGTGTTTGGAAAAGTAGATACGACAGAGATGTATCAACTCCTCCAAGCTTAACTCATTGCTTGTCCTCAAGCAATTCAGTTGACAAACTAAAAGTAATAACTTTTTTGTTGTTGTATCCGTATATAAGCTTAAATAGTACCCAAGTTTTCTGCAAAGATCATAACTAATGATGCAAATGACAACTCTTAGAAATTATACACTCATATCAATGTCATAATCAACTAGCGAGCAATAATAACATAGCTCAAATTCCAACACTTTGTCAAAACAATCATGATACAATATGACAACATGGTATCTTGCTAGCCCTTTCTCAGACTGCAAAACATAAATGCAGAGCACTTCCAAAGTTCAAGCAGTGACTAAACATTGTAACTCATGGTAGAAGAGATCCAGTCATGATGCACACAATATTAACTATACACAATGCATAAAAATGACAATAGTGCTTTTAGGACTGGTGCTTTAATTGAGAAGGTGATGACTCAACAATAAAGGTAAAACAACATAAAAGTAATGGATAGGCCCTTCGCAAAGGGAAGCAGGGATTTGCAGAGGTGCCAGAGCTCAAATCTTAGAAGAGAGATGGATATAATTTTGGGAGGTATGCCTTTCCTGTCAACGTCACGACCGAGAGTTTTCAATATCTTCCATGCTAAACATATTAGCGGCGGTTCCCGAGCGGAAAGGTAAAGTTTACTCCCCATCAGCCAACAAACACAAGCCATGGCTAGCCGAATCCTCGGGTGCCCTCCATACCAACAACTTTCCGGGGGAGTTTTTTTCATTACTTTGCGATTTGATCATGGGACTGGGCACCGAAATACCAACCCATTTCATGTAAGGACAAGTGAATAAACACTTATCATGAGAATAACCCGCTTAGCATGGAAGATACTGACCGCCCCATGTCGCTCCATGAGTGGTACGGGCACACCAAACAGATGATTATTTGAAGGATTGGAGGTGACACATGCAAATTTACTTGGAATGATGAAGTAATACCGCATATAGGTAGATATAGTGGACTCATCTGGAACAACTTTGGTTTAGGGATTTGGATGCACAAGCAGTATTCCCGCTTAGTATAGGCGAAGGCTAGCAAATAGGTTGAGAAGCGACCAACTAGAGAGTGACAACGGTCATAATCATGCATTGTGAATAATTAACATTGAATACTAGCATGAGTAGGATATAAACACCATGAACATAAATATCATCGAGGCTATGTTGGTTTTGAATCATCTACATGCGTGAACATGTGCCAAGTCAAGCCACTTGAAACATTCAGAGAGAGATACCACACTATCATACTACATCATAACTATTTTAATGCATGTTGACACCCAAGATAAATCATTATCCACTCCTAACTACTTAAGCATGTCATGAGCAACTATAATCTCTAATTGTCATCATAAACATGTTTACTCATAATATGTTGAATCATGGATACTGAGTTAAACATATTTACAAAAACAAAAACAAGTTGAGCTCATACCCGCTTTTCCTTGCCACAACCACTTCATCAAGTTATCGTCTTTATTGCCTTTCACTTGGACAACCGAATGATATAAAAATAATAATAGTGCAAGAGTGATACGTCTCCAACGTATCTATAATTTTTGATTGTTCCATGCTATTATAGTATCAATCTTGGATGTTTTATATGCAATTATATGATACTGGCAAAAGAGCCCCATGCGTTGCAACAGGAGAAAAAAAATAACACACGCTCTTAACCCAACAACCATCACTCAAGACAACAATGGGTCCATCTCCTTTATTTTAGCGAGGCATCACATTTGTGTTGCCGCTTATCCTCTTTCTCACCCTCGCCAGCGGTGGTTTCAGTGTTCACACAAACCAAAACATGTTTGAATGTGGTTAATCCTAAGGCGTCTCTCTCCCCCTCGCTTTCTCCCACTCTCGTGATGAGAAATCTGTATTTTCCTCTGTGAGGTCTTTCAGAGGTATGCATGTGTAGTTATCGATATTTTCTTTTTGCTATATGGTTTTAGTGGGTGTTTATTTGCAATCCGGATCGCCGCTGGTATGAAAGAAAAACGGATTGTGCGCTATAGATTATAAGTTTGCTTCCAAAATAAAATAATATCTAAAAAATATTTAACATGTAAAAATAACATCATATTCATATTCTAGACATTTTTCTAATCAAATTTCATATATAACATGTTCAAATCGGAGGTACAGTTTAAAAGGTACGGATAATTTTAAAAAGTATTTGTTTGATCTAAATATCTTCCAACAAAATATTTAAAAATATTGAATAGATAAAAATAATATCATATTCATGTTCTACATGTTTTTCTAATCAAATTCCATATATAACATGTTAAAATCGGAGTTACGGTTTAAAAGATATGAATAATTTAGAAAAGCATTTGTTTGACCAAAATATGTTCCACAGATGAATTATCCAAAAGGTCAGGAGGTTTTAAAAAATGTAAAATAACTGTTCGGGCTGTGTCTTAAGTAGGGACTGCGAGTTGAATACAGAAAAGAGCAGGGACTTTTTTTTTTGCAAAAGTGCCGCGACGGGTGTGCGAGCGGAAGCACTCCATGCTTTTATTATTAGGTAGAGTATTAACTTAGTGCCAAGTGCCAGTTGCTATTTTTTGCCTGTTTTTGGTTTTCCAGGAAATCAGTACCAAACGAAGTCCAAATGCCACAAAACTTTTTGACGATTTTTTGGACATAAGAGACACTGGAAGCTTCGGGAGGAAGGCAGAAGGCGAAGGACGTGGCCACAAGCCACCAGGGCGTGCCCTGGTCCCTTGTGGGCCCACCTTTTCTCCGTTTGACCTAATTCCACCTCTATAAATTCTCTAAAATCAGGAAACCAATAGAGAGCCACCCAAAACACTTTTTCTGCTGCCGCAAGTTTCTGTTCTCGTGAGATCCCATTTGTAGGCCTTTTCTGGCATTTTGCCTAAGGGGGAATTGATCACGGAGGGCTTCTACATCAACCTTGCTACCCCTTTGATGATGTGTGAGTAGTTTACCACAGACCGACGGGTCCATAGCTAGTAGCTAGATGATTTCTTCTCTCTCTTTGATCTTCAATACAATGTTCTGCTTGATGTTTTTGGAGATCTATGCGATGTAATCGTTTTTGCGGTGTGTTTGCTGGGATTCGATGAATTGTGAGTTTATGATCAGATTATCCATGAATATTATTTGAGTCTTCTCTGAACTCTTTTATGCATGCTTATTATAGCTTCCTATTTCTCTCCGATCTATTGATTTGGTTTGGCCAACTAGATTGATTTATCTTGCAATGGGAGAGGTGCTTTGTGATGGGTTCAATCTTGCGGTGATATATATCCCAGTGACAGAAAGGGATAAGGCACATATTTTTATTGTTGCCAATAAGGATAAAACAATGGGGTTTATTCTATTGCTTGAGTTTACTTTGTCTACATCATGTCATCTTGCTTAAGGCACTACTCAGTTCTTTATGATACCAAACAGAGAAAAAACTTCACATTAATTTTTCTATACTAGAAGAGACCCTAGAAGGTTCAGGAGAAGACCTGACGAGCCACGAGGGAGCAACAAGCTCGGGAGGCGCGCTGATACGTCTCCAATGTATCTATAATTTTTGATTGTTCCATGCTATTATATTATCTGTTTTGGATGTTTAATGAGCTTTAATGTGCTCTTTTATATTATTTTTGGGACTAACCTATTAACCAGAGGCCTAGTGCCAGTTTCTATTTTTTTGCCTATTTTAGAGTTTCGCAGAAAAGGAATACCAAATGGAGTCCAAATGAAATGAAACCTTCGCGATGATCTTTCTTGGACCGAAAGCAAACCAGGAGACTTGGAGTGGAAGTCTGGAACTCCGTGAGGCAGCCACGAGGTAGGAGGGCGCGCCCAGGGGGTAGGCGCGCCCCCACCCTCGTGGGCCCCTTGTAGCTCCACCAACGTACTTTATTTCGCCTATATATACTCTTATACCCTGGATCGATCACAGGGAGCCACAAAACCACTTTTCCACCGCCGCAACCTTCTGTACCTGTGAGATCCCATCTTGGGGCCTTTTCCGGTGATCTACCGGAGGGGGAGTCAATCACAGAGGGCTTCTACATCAACACCATAGCCTCTTCGATGAAGCGTGAGTAGTTTACCACAGACCTTTGGGTCCATAGTTATTAGCTAGCTGGCTTCTTCTCTCTCTTTGATTCTCAATACAACGTTCTCCTTGATGTTCTTGGAGATCTATTTGATGTAATACTCTTTTGCGGTGTGTTTGCCGAGATCCGATGAATTGTGGGTTTGTGAACAAGATTATCTATGAATATTATTTGGTTCTTCTCTGAATTCTTATATGCATGATTTGATATCTTTGCAAGTCTCTTCGAATTATCGGTTTAGTTTGGCCTACTAGATTGATCTTTCTTGCAATGGGAGAAATGCTTAGCTTTGGGTTCAATCTTGCGGTGTCCTTTCCCAATGACAGTAGGGGCAGCAAGGCACATATTGTATTGTTTCCATCGAGGATAAAAGATGGGGGTTTATATCATATTGCTTGAGTTTATCCCTCTACATCATGTCATCTTGCTTAAAGTGTTACTCTGTTCTTATGAACTTAATACTCTAGATGCATGCTGGATAGCGGTTGATGTGTGTAGTAATAGTAGTAGATGCAGAATCGTTTCGATCTACTTGACACAGACGTGATGCCTATATTCATGATCATTGCCTTAGATATCTTCATAACTGTGCGCTTTTCTATCAATTGCTTGGTAGTAATTTGTTCACCCACCGTAATACATGCTATCTTGAGAGAAGCCACCAGTGAAACCTATGGGCACGAGTCTCTTTCTTATTATATTGCATCTCTTTTATTTACATTGCATCTCGTTTACTTTTTTGCAATCTTTACTTTCCAATCTATACTACAAAAATACCAAAAATATTAACTTTACTATCTTTATCAGATCTCACTTTTGCTAGTGACCGTGAAGGGATTAACAACCCCTTTATCGCGTTGGTTGCAAGGTTCTTGATTGTTTGTTTAGGTACTAGGTGACTTGTGCGTTGTCTCCTACTGGATTGATACCTTGATTCTCAAAAAACTAAGGGAAATACTTACGCTACTTTGCTGCATCACCCTTTCCTCTTCAAGGGAAAACCAACGCATGCTCAAGAGGTAGCACGCCCCCCCCCCCGGGGGGGGGGGGGGCTCGGTTTGTGGGCCCCTCGTGGCACCTCTTGATGTAATTCTTCCTATATAAATTCTTAGATATTCCCGTGACATTAGAGATCCACACGAAATACTTTTTCCGCCGTCGCAAGTTTCTGTCCCACGATATCCCATCTGGAGGCCTTCTCTGGTACTGTGCTGGAGGGGGAATCGATCATGGAGGGGCTCTACATCAACCTTGCTGCCCTTCCGATGGTGTGTGAGTAGTTCACCATAGACCTATAGGTCCATAGCTAGTAGTTAGATGGCTTCTTCTCTCTCTTTTATCTCCAATACAATGTTCTCCTCGATGTTCTTGGAGATCTATTCGATGTAATGGCTTTTTGCGGTGTGTTTGTTGGGATTCGATGGATTGTGAGTTTATGATCAGATTATCCATGAATATTATTTGAGTTTTCTCTGAACTCTTTTATGCATGATTGTTATAGCTTTGTATTTCTCTCCGATCTATTGATTTGGTTTGGCCAACTAGATTGATTTTTCTTGCAATGGGAGAGGTGCTTTGTGATGCATTCAATCTTGCGGTGCTCAATCCCAGTGACAGAAAGGGACATGACAAGTATTCGCTTCATTGCCATTAATGATAAAAAGATGGGGTTAATTAATGCATGAGTTTAATTATTTTATCTACATCATGTCATCTTGCTCAAGGCGTTACTCCATTCTTTATTAACTTAATACTCTAGATGCATGTTGGATAGCGGTCGATGCATGGAGTAATAGTAGGAGATGCAAGAAGGAGTTGGTCTACTTGTCTCGGACGTGATGCCTATATATGTGATCATTTCCTTGGATATCGTCATGATTATTTGCTTTTCCATCAATTTCCCAACAATAATTTGTTTACCCACCGTATGCTATTTTCAAGAGAGAAGCCTCTAGTGAAAATTATGGTCCCCGGGTCTACTTTTTGTCATATATTAAAATAAAAATATTTGATGCAATTTTTCTCTAATTTATTGTATTTTCTGTTTTAGTTATCTATCTATCACTACGAGATTTGATCCTTGCAATTAACCGCTGAGGGATTGACAACCCCTTGTTTGCGTTGGGTGCAAGTATTTGTTGTTTTGTGTGTAGGTACTACTAACAAGGTGTTGCGTGGTTCTCCTACTGGATTCATAACCTTGGTTCTTAACCGAGGGAAATACTTATCTCTACTATACTGCATAATCCTCTCCTCTTTGAGAAAATCCCAACGCAGCTCACAAACAACAGGGTTCTTTGTTAGATCAACAATAATCCATATGAGAGCCACTCAACATTTTCATTGTGGTCTTCTCATTACGATGAGTCAACAAAAAAAAAGAATTTCACAGAAACACACTGAAATACTTTTGGGGTTTTAGTTTTTCTTGAAGAAAGCAAATTAGCGAAGGAAAATCAAAAATGAGAAAAAACTATTTACACGGGAAAGCTCCCAACAAGCAAAAGAAGAAATGAGAAATCTTGTTGGGTTTTCTTTTAATACTACAACTAATTAAACTAGAAAAACAATGAAAAGAAGCGAGATTTTATTAGATTTTCTCAAAGTTTTTCAAACACACAAGAAGAAAGCGAGAAATAAAAACTGACATGGATTATATAATTAAAAAGGATGAACACCAACAACTGGAATGAAATGTATGAACATGAATGTAATGTCAGTGAGAAATACGTACTCCCCCAAGCTTATGCTTTCGCCTAGCTTGGGTAATAACCACCCTTAGTATCCATCTGGTCCGATATGAAAGTGCTGGGGTGGCGGCACTTGAGCGTCCCAAGCCTGGGCCTTGTTCTCTACCACTGCCAACGTGTTTCAGTAAGCAACGACATCCGGTGGCATGACGGTGTATCCGTTCCTGGCATGAGAGTCAAACAAAGCAGGTGCAGGGAACCTAATAATATCACGAGTATCCTCACTAAAAACCAAGTTATAATGAATGGGGTGGGATGCTCAGGGGCATCAATAAAACGGTGATCTATCATAGCCTGGTGATCTAGATAAATCCTAGGCAACAAATAATCATGGGGGCGTATATTGACATGGAAACGTCTCGCTAAACGAGTAGCATAAATACCACTGTGAATCTTGCCCCTAGTCCTGTTAGTGTCTAAGCGGCGTGCAATGATAGCTTCAAGGCTATAAGTGTCGTAAAATGGTGAGGTCAGGGGCATAGAGTGGACAACCTTGCTCCCTAGAAGTCAAACATTTCCCTATGAATAAAGCAAAGTAATGGACAACAGGAAATTGCAAACTAGTAGCTCGGGCTTTCGACATGCCCCTTTCGTCTCCCATAGTTAGAGTGCGGAGGAAACCCTCAAAATCCCCCGGTGTAGGCTCTCTTAATTCCCCATCATAGGGAATCAAACATATCTCACAAAATGCACCATGGGGGGGGGGGGTTCGAGCCTATTTAAGAAATGGAAATTTTGCACAAAGGAATTTGTAAGGATGTTACTGGTCACACTCATCTGTGAGGAAGTCGGTCAACCCGACATTTGCAAGAAATTGCATGAACTCTTGGTAGAATCCGACTTTGTTCATGAAGGCATTGTGTGGCCATCGCACGGCCGGACCTCCGTCCTACGTGGAATGTTGGGGTCACTATCCGAGGAGTCCCCAGTGACTCCCTTGGCGCTCTTTTTTGAGGAACTTCTCCAAAATAAGTTCATGTTTCCTACGAACAAATTTCTCAACGGGGATATGCATCTCCCTAATAATAAGAGTTTCATATTTGTTTTTGATAGTAGGAAGAGGGAGTTGAAAACTTTCAATAGTAATCGTCGAAACCTTCCCAATACAATTGATACCATTCACTTGTAATTGTTTCTTCGAAAAGTGCAGCGTATGCTCATTACCATTTATATGAAAGTGACCTTGCTTTTGTTGCAATCAATAAAAGCCCCTGCAGTATTCAAAAAGGGTCTACCAAGGATAATCGACATGTTGTCGTCGTCGGGCATATCAAGTATAATAAAGTCTGTTAAGATAGTAACATTTGCAACTACAATAGGCACATCCTCACAAATACCTATAGGTATGACAGTTGATTTATCAGCCATTTGCAATGATATTTTAGTAGGTGTGAGTTTATTCAAATCAAGTCTTCTATATAAAGAGAAAGACATAACACTAACACTGGCTCCCAAGTCACACAAAGCAGTTTTAACATAATTTCTTTTAATGGAGCATAGTATAGTTGGTATTCCTAGATCTCCTAGTTTCTTAGTTACTCCATCCTAAAAGAGTAATTTGCAAGCATGGTGGAAATTTCAGTTTCAGGTATCTTTCTTTTATTAGTGACAATATCTTTCATATACTTAGCATATGGGGCCATCTTTAAAATATTAGTCAAACGAGTACGCAAAAAGACTAGCCTAAGCATTTTTGCAAAGCATTCAGAGGGTCTATCAAGTTCTAAACTTGAATTATCTGTATGTATACTATCTTAGATTATTTTGGCGTATAGCCAATTCCGGAGTCAGGGCCCATCAATGCTTCTTTGTGTATTATAGGTTCATTGTTTGTTTCAACAATATTTCATCTGCACACCCTGATGGTCTGTATGAATTTTCCAACCTATATAGTTCAGCTGCACGTTTGACCAAAATTACTACATCTTACGCAGAGGCTTCCTTACTAGTCGAAGTATGAAATACTAGAACTAATTCTAGCATTTCTTTTCTTCGACCTGATTACGAAGATTCTGTAATCTTATCGAGTTGTACTGTCCTCCCACTCATTATTTTCCAGAAAAATGTTCTTCAAAATTACCGCACTCTCTAGCAAAATACTTTGCGTTGGCACAGTGATAAAGGAATACCCAACCATTTGGGATAACCTACAAAGTAGCACTTATTCCAACAAATTTGATGGCACTCTTTTCAGTGTAAAAAGCCATAGTCTCTAAAGCATCATTTTAAAAGTATATCAGTAGAACAATCAATGTCATCTCTGATCTCACCATGTCATACATAGCTTGATTACATCTACTCAAAACACTCTATTCTTAGTAGTGTTTTTAGGAGGTGCAAGCTATAAATGTCTTTTATAGCTCATCAGACATTCGCTAAATTTGTAACTCAAATATTCTTTTCTGCAATCCAATTGTAGAAACATAATTTTTTTCTTACATTGATTTCTACTTCATACTGAAAATCTTTTGAAACATTTCAGAAGATCTAGATTTATGTCTCAGTTAGTAAATATAAATATCTACTTGAGTCATCCTTGAAGATAGATAAACCCACTCCTTGCAACAACACTTATTGGACTACATACTAAAGGAATTATGCCCTAGAGGCAACAATAAAGTTGTTATTTATATTTCCTTATATCATGATAAATGTTTATTATTCATGCTAGAATTGTATTAACCGGAAACTTAGTACATGTGTGAATACATAGACAAACAAAGTGTCCCTAGTATGCCTCTACATGGTTAAGTTTCTTAGCCATAGACATGTGTTGTCATTTGATGAACGGGATCACATCATTAGAGAATGATGTGATGGACAACACCCATCCGTTAGCTTAACACTATGATCGTTTAGTTTATTGCTATTGCTTTCTTCATGACTTATACATGTTCCTCAGACTATGAGATTATGCAACTCCCAAATACCGGAGGAACACCTTGTGTGTTATCAAACGTCACAACATAAACGGGTGATTATAAAGATGCTCTACAGGTGTCTTCGAAGGTGTTTGTTGGGTTGGCATTGATTGAGATTAGGATTTGTCACTTTGTGTATCGGAGAGGTATCTCTGGGCCCTCTCGGTAATGCACATCACTATGAGCCTTGCAAGCAATGTGACTAATGAGTTAGTCACGAGATGATGCATTACAGAATGAGTAAAGAGACTTGCCGGTGACGAGATCGAACTAGGTATGATGATACCGACGATCGAAACTCGGGCAAGTAACCTACCGATGACAATGGGAACAACGTATGTTGTTATGCGGTTTGGCCGATAAAGATCTTCGTAGAATATGTAGGAACCAATATGAGCATCTAGGTTCCGCTATTGGTTATTGACCGGAGATATGTCTCGGTCATGTCTACATAGTTCTTGAAACCATAGGGTCCGCACGCTTAACGTTCGATGACAATGTGTATTATGAGTTATGTGATTTGATGTACCAAAGGTTGTTCGGAGTCCCAGATGAGATCACAGACATGACGAGGAGTCTCTAAATGGTCGAGATGTAAAGTTCGATATATTGGAAGTCTATATTCGAACATCGAAAAAGTTCTGAGTGGTTCAGGTATTTTTGGGAGTACCGGAGAGTTACGGGAATTCGCGGGGGGAAGTAGTGGGCCTTAATGGGCCATATGGGAAAGAAGAAAGGGGCCTCAAGGGGTGGCCGCACGCCCCCCATGGCAAGTACGAATTGGACTAGGGAGGGGGCAACGCCCCCCTCTCTTTCCTTCTCCCTCTCCTACTCCTTCCCTCTCTCCCCTCTTGGAAAAGGAAGGGGACTCCAACTAGGATTGGGAAACCTAGTTGGACTCCCCCTATAGGTGCGCCCCTCCTAGGCCGACCTCCTCTTCCACCCTCCTTTATATACGTGGGCAGGGGCACCCCAATGAGACACAAGTTGATCTTTAGCCGTGTGCGGTGCCCCCTCCACAGTTTTCCACCTCGGTCATATTGTTGTAGTGCTTAGGCGAAGCCCTGTGTCGGTAACTTCACCATCACCGTCAACACGCCGTCGTGCTGACGGAACTCACCCTCGGCCTCAACTGGATCAAGAGTACGAGGGACGTCATCGAGCTAAACGTGTGCAGATCGCAGAGGTGTCGTGCGTTCGGTACTTGATCGGTTGGATCGCGAAGACGTTCGACTACATCAACCGCGTTACTAGACGCTTCCGCTTTCGGTCTACGAGGGTACGTGGATAAACTCTCCCCGCTCATTGCTATGGTTCTCCTAGATAGATCTTGCGTGATCGTATGCAAATTTTTTGAAATACTACGTTCCCCAACAGTGGCATCCGAGCCAGGTCTATGCGTAGATGTTATATGCACGAGTAGAACACAAAGGAGTTGTGGGCGTGGGTATATACATATTGCTTGCCGTCACTAGTTGATTCTTGATTCAGCGATATTGTTGGATGAAGCGGCTCAGACCGACATTATGCGTACGCTTACGCGAGACTGGTTCTACCGACGTGCTTCACACACAGGTGGCTAGTGGGTGTCTGTTTCTCCAACTTTAGTTGATTCTGTTTCAATGAACAGGGTTCTTTCTGAAGATCAAAAAGCAATCACTATACTACGTTGTGATTTTGATGCATAGGTAAGAACGGTTCTTGCTAGAAGCCGTAGCAGCCACATAAAACTTGCAACAACAAAGTAGAGGACGTCTAACTTGTTTTTGCAGGGCATGTTGTGATGTGATATGGTCAAGACGTGATGAGATATAAATTGTTGTATGAGATGATCATGTTTTGTTAAAGTTATCGGCAACTGGCATGAGCCTTATGGTTGTCTCTTTATTGCATAAGATGCAAGCACCATACAATTGCTTTACTTTATCACTATGCGATAGCAATAGTTGCAAAAGCTGACGACACGTTGATAGAGATCAAGATGATGGAGATCATGGTGTCATGCCGGTGACGATGGAGATCATGACGGTACTTTGGAGATGGAGACCAAAGGCACAAGATGATGATGGCCATATCATGTCACATATTTTGATTGCATGTGATGTTTATCTTTTATGCATCTTATTTTGCTTAGTACGACAATAGCATTATGAGATGATCCCTCACTAAAATTTCAAGGTATAAGTGTTCTCCCTGAGTATGCACCGTTGCGACAGTTCTTCGTGCTGAGACACCATGTGATGATCGGGTGTGATAAGCTCTACGTTCACACACAACGGGTGGAAGCCAGTTTTGCACATGCAAAATACTCGGTTTAAACTTGACGAGCCTAGCATATGCAGATATGGCCTCGGAACACTGAGACCGAAAGGTCGAACGTGAATCATATAGTAGATATGATCAACATAGTGATGTTCACCATTGAAGACTACATCATCTCACGTGATGATCAGACATGGTTTAGTTGATATGGATCATGTTATCACTTAGATGATTAGAGGGATGTCTATCTAAGTGGGCGTTCTTAAGTAATGTGATTAATTGAACTTAAATTTATCATGAACTTAGTCCTGATAGTATTTGCATATCTATGTTGTAGATCAATTGCTGGCATATAACTTCCCAGTTTTATTTATGATATGTTCCTAGAGAAAACTATGTTGAAAGATGTTAGTAGCAATGATGTGGACTAGCTCCGTGATCTGAGGATTATCCTCATTGCTGCATAGAAGAATTATGTCCTTGATGCACCGTTAGGTGATGGACCTATTGCAGGAGCAGATGCAGACGTTATGAACGTTTGACAAGCTTGATATGATGACTACTTGATAGTTTAGTGTGCCATGCTTTACGGCTTAGAACCGAGACTTCAAAACATTTTGAACGCCATGGAGCATATAAGATGTTCCAAGAGCTGAAATTGGTATTTCAGACTCATGCCCGAGTCGAGAGGTATGAGACCTCCGACAAGTACTTTGCGTACAAGATGGAGGAGAATAGCTCAACCAATGAGCATGTGCTCAGATTGTCTGGGTACTACAATTGCTTGAATCAAGTGGGAGTTAATATTCCAGATAAGATAGTGATTGACAGAGTTCTGTAGTCACTATCACCAAGTTACTGGAACTTAGTGATGAACTATAATATGCAAGGGATGACATAAAACAATTCCCGAGCTCTTTGCGATGCTGAAGTCGGCAAAGGTAGAAATCAATAAAATGCATCAAGTGTTGATGGTTGACATGACCACTAGTTTCAAGTAAAAGGGCAAAGGAAAAGAAAGGGAACTTCAAAAAGAATGTCAAGCAAGTTTCCACTCCCATGAAGAAGCCCAAAGCTAGACCCAAGCCTGACACTGAGTGCTTTTACTGCAAATGAAATGGTCACTGGAAGTGGAACTACCCTAGTTACTTGGCTGATAAGAAGGATGGCAAAGTGAACAAAGGTATATTTGATATACAAGTTATTGATGTGTACTTTACTAGTTTTTATAGCAACCCCTCAGTATTTGATACTGGTTCAGTTGCTAAGAGTAGTAACTCGAAAATAGGAGTTGCAAGATAAACAAAGACTAGTTAAGGACAAGGTGACGATGTGTATTGGAAATGATTCTAAGGTTGATAAGATCACCATCGCACACTCCTTTTACCTTCAAGATTAGTGTTGAACCTAAAATAAATGTTATTTGGTGCATGCGTTGAGCATGAATATGATTGGATCATGTTTATTACAATATGGTTATTCATTAAGTCAAAGAATAATTGTTGTTCTGTTTACATGAATAAAACCTTATATGGTCATACACTTAATATAAATGGTTTATTGAATCTCGATCGTAGTGATACACATATTCATAATATTGATGCCAAAAGATACAAAGTTAATAATGATAGTGCAACTTATTTGTGGCACTGCCGTTTAGGTCATATTGGTGTAAAGCGCATGAAGAAACTCCATGCTGATGGGCTTTTGGAATCACTTGATACTTGCAAACCATGCCTCATGGGCAAGATGACTAAGACTCCATTCTCCGGAATAATGGAGCGAGCAATAGACTTATTAGAAATAATACATACTGATGTATGCGATCCAATGAGTGTTGAGGCTCGCGGCAGGTATCATTATTTTCTGACCTTCACAGATGATTTGAGCAGATATGAGTATATCTACTTAATGAAACACAAGTCTGAAACATTTGAAAAGTTCAAAGAATTTCAGAGTGAAGTGGAGAATCATCCTAACAAGAAAATAAAGTTTCTACGATCTGATCGTGGTGACAAAATATTTGAGTTATGAGTTTGGCCTTCAGTTGAAACAATGTCGAATAGTTTCGCAACTCACGCCACCTGGAACACCACAGTGTAATGGTGTGTTCGAACGTCGTAACCGTACTTTATTAGATATGGTGCGATCTATGATGTCTCTTACTGATTTACCGCTATCATTTTGGGGATTATGCATTAGAGATAGTTGCATTCACGTTAAATAGGGCACCATCTAAATCCGTTGTGAAGACACTGTATGAACTATGGTTTGGCAAGAAACCAAAGCTGTCATTTCTTAAAGTTTGGGGTTGCGATACTTATGTGAAAAAGTTTCAGCCTGATAAGCTCAAACCCAAATCAGAGAAGTGCGTCTTCATAGGATACCCAAAAGAAACTATTGGGTACACCTTCTATCACAGATCCGAAGGCAAGATCTTTGTTGCTAAGAGTGGATCCTTTTTAGAGAAGGAGTTTCTCTCGAAAGAAGGAGTGGGAGGAAAGTAGAACTTGATGAGGTAATTGTACCTTCTCCCGAATTGGAAAGTAGTTCATCACAGAAACCAGTTCCAGTGATGCCTACACCAATTAGTGAGGAAGTTAATGATGATGATCATGAAAACTTCAGATCAAGTTACTACCGAACCTTGTAGGTCAACCAGAGTACATTTCGCACCAGAGTGGTACAGTAATCCTGTTCTGGAAGGCATGTTACTAGACCATGACGAACCTACAAACTATGAGGAAGCGATGATGAACCCAGATTCCGCGAAATGGCTTAAGGCCATGAAATCTGAGATGGGATCCATGTATGAGAACAAAGTATGGACTTTGATTGACTTGCCCGATGATCGGTGAGCCATTTAGAATAAATGGATCTTCAAGAGGAAGACGGACGTTGATAGTAGTGTTACTATCTACAAAGCTCGAATTGTCACAAAAGGTTTTTGACAAGTTCAAGGTGTCGACTACGATGAGATTTTCTCACTCGTGTCGATGCTTAAAAGTCTGCCCGAATCATGTTAGCAGTTGCCGCATTTTAGGAAATCTGGCAAAACTACATTCATTAATGGATTTATTAAAGAAGAGTTGTATATGATGCAACCAGAAGGTTTTGTCAATCCTAAAGGTGCTAACAAAGTGTGCAAGCTCCAGCGATCCATCTATGGACTGGTGCAAGCATCTCAGAGTTGGAATATATGCTTTGATGAGTTGATCAAAGCATATAGTTTTATACAGACTTTTGGAGAAGCTTGTATTTACAAGAAAGTGAGTGGGAGCTCTACAGCATTTCTGATATTATATGTGGATGACATATTATTGATCGAAAATGATACAAAATTTCTGGATAGCATAAAAGGTAACTTGAATAAGAACTTTTCAATAAAAGACCTCGATGAAGCTGCTTACATATTAGGCATCAAGATCTATAGGGATAGATCAAGACGCTTGATAATTTTTTCAATGAGTACATACCTTGACAAGTTTTTGAAGTAGTTCAAAATGGAACAGTCAAAGAAGGAGTTCTTGCCGGTGTTACAAGGTGTGAAGTTGAGTAAAGACTAAAAACCCGACCATGGCAGGAAATAGAAAGGGAATGAAAAGTCATTCCCTATGCCTCAGTCATATATTCTATAAAGTATGCTATGCTGTGTACCAGACCTATCGTATACCTTAGCATGATTTTGGCAAGGGAATACAATAGTGATCTAGGAGTAGATCACTGGACATCGGTCAAAATTATCCTTAGAGGACTAAGGAAATATTTCTCGGTTATGGAGGTGATAAAAGAGTTCGTCATAAAGAGTTATGTCGATGCAAGCTTTTGACACCGATCTAGATGACTCTAAGTCTCGATCTAGATACATATTGAAAGTGGGAGCAATTAGCTAGAGTAGCTCCGTGCAGAGTATTGTAGACATAGAAATTTGCAAAATACATACGGATCTGAATGTTGCAGACCCGTAGACTAAACTTCTCTCACAAGCAAAACATGATCACTCTTTGGGTGTTAATCACATAGCGATGTGAACTAGATTATTGACTCTAGTAAACCCTTTGGGTATTAGTCACATTAAGATGTGAACTAATCACATAAAGATGTGAACTATTGGTGTGAAATCACATGACGATGTGAACTAGATTATTGACTCTAGTGCAAGTGGGAGACAGAAGGAAATATGCCCTAGAGGCAATAATAAAGTTGTTATTTATATTTCCTTATATCATGATAACTGTTTATTATTCATGCTAGAATTGTATTAACCGGAAACTTAGTACATGTGTGAATACATAGACAAACAGGGTGTCACTAGTTTGCCTCTACTTGACTAGCTCGTTGAATCAATGATGGTTATGTTTCCTAACCATAGACATGAGTTGTCATTTGATTAACAGGATCACATCATTAGAGAATGATGTGATTGACTTGACCCATCCGTTAGCTTAGCACTATGATCATTTAGTTTGTTCCTATTTCTTTCTTCATGACTTATACATGTTCCTCAAAATATGAGATTATGCAACCCTCGAATACCGAAGGAACACCTTGTGTGCTATCAAACATCACAACGTAACTGGGTGATTATAAAGATGCTCTACAGGTGTCTCCGATGGTATTTGTTGAGTTGGCATAGATCGAGATTAGGATTTGTCACTCCGATTGTCGGAGAGGTATCTCTCGGCCCTCTCGGTAATGCACATCACTATAAGCCTTACAAGCAATGTGACTAATGAGTTAGTTGCAGGATGATGCATTATGGAACGAGTAAAGAGACTGTCCGATAATGAGATTGAACTAGGTATGATGATACCGACGATCGAATCTCGGGCAAGTAACATACCGATGACAAAGGGAACAACGTATGTTGTTATGCGGTTTGGCCGATAAAGATCTTCGTAGAATATGTAGGAGCCAATATGAGCATCCAGGTTCCGCTATTGGTTATTGACCGGAGATGTGTCTTGGTCATGTCTACATAGTTCTCGAACCCGTAGGGTCCGTACGCTTAACGTTCGATGACGATTTCTATTATGAGTTTATGTGATTTGATGACCGAATGTTGTTCGGAGTCCCGGATGAGACCACGGGCGTGACGAGTAGTCTCGAAATGGTCGAGACGTAAAGATTGATTGGAAGGCTATATTCGGACATTGGAAAAGTTCTGAGTGGTTAGGGTATTTTTTGGAGTACCGGAGAGTTACGGGAATTCACCGGGGGAAGTAGTGGGCCTTAATGGGCCATATGGGAAAGGAAAAGGGGGCCTCATGGGGTGGCCGCCCCCCCATGGCAAGTCCGAATTGGACTAGGGAGGGGGCGGCGCCCCCTCTCTTTCCTTCTCCCTCTCCTACTCCTTCCCTCTCTCCCCTCTTGGAAAAGGAAGGGGACACCAACTAGGATTGGGAAACCTAGTTGGACCCCCCCCTATAGGCGCACCCCTCCTAGGCCGGCCTCCTCTTCCCCCTCCTTTATATACGTGGGCAGGGGGCACCCTAATGAGACACAAGTTGATCTTTAGCCGTGTGCGGTGCCCCCATCCACAGTTTTCCACCTCGGTCATATTGTCGTAGTGCTTAGGCGAAGCCCTGCGTCGGTAACTTCATCATCACCGTCAACACGCCGTCGTGTTGACGGAACTCACCCTCAGCCTCAGCTGGTTCAAGAGTACGAGGGACGTCACCGAGTTGAACATGTGCAGATCGCAGAGGTGCCGTGCATTCGGTACTTGATTGGTTAGATCGTGAAGACGTTTGACTACATCAACCGCGTTACTAAACGCTTCCGCTTTCGGTCTCTCGCTGCTCGTTGCCACGCTTCTCCTAGATAGATCTTGCGTGATCGTACACAAATCTTTTGAAATACTATGTTCCCCAACACATACATCAATATGCATATTTCTAATTATTTTTGTTGCTCTTTCTTTATGGCCCGTGAACAGTATTTTAGTTTACTCCACTATTTGGGAGAAAGTTGCAAGTGTCAGATGATTCATAATCATATGACCCCAAAATCTATCACTATGAAATTTCTCCATGCGAGGTTCTCCAATGTGACTAAATGCAGTGCCACACATATGTGGTATTCTTTTAGTCTTGCGATATTTAGCGTCAGTGTTATGGATGTTCAATTTTATCATCAATAGTCATAACTTAAATCCTATTCACAGTAGGAGTACGGCCCTTTTGTTCATTACATCAAACAACTATTGTTTTCTTATGAACAACCTCCTTGCAACTTCTACAATGGGCTAGAGTGTACAAAACTCTCAAATGAATTATGATAATAAATTCAGAGGTAATATGTTGATGAAAAAGTATCATAACTTTTACAAAATTTTCAACACATATTTTAACCTCATTTATTTGTTGGTCATTAGGTTGTAGTAATTCTTGCATCGATTCACAACATTATGCAATAGAGTTGGTATCCTTGTGATCAACTTTTGACCACAATTCCCGAAGAAATTAGTGCTTAACATTTTAATCACAATTCTCAAGAATCACAGTTTACTTGTCCGACTTTCTCTACATCTTACAACTTGTATGACATTCATACCTGAGCTGGACATTCCAGTCTTCTTCTCCATCCGCCTCTAAACTTCTTATAATTTACTCTCAATATTTTTCCCACTCAACAGAAGAATCATCTAACTTTTAAGAGTGGCGTGAGCCCTGAACTTCCCTAGGCATGTAAATCTCATTTCATCCTTTGATTTTGTTCTTTCTCTTTAAGTTCTCACCATCAACTCATGCCTGGCGTTCTTCCGGATCTTACGCATATTAGTCTTAATCATAGTTGAACACTTCACTAGGTCTTGCAAACAAAACACTCCTTTAGATATCACATATATTCTAATCTTTGTTTGTTTCTAAAAATAATTTTCAATTCCAAGAATATCACATAACTATCCCAACCATTTTGAAGTTCAGGTTTCTCAGAAGCAATCACACCATAATGCAATTCTAAATTCTGGATCGAAGGACGTGAGTCCCATCATCCATAGCATTAGCAAGAGAATATTGTAAGCATGCAGTAGGACAAAATCCTTCTTGGCACTTTTAGAGGACGATCCTCTCAAACATAAAGTTTCAGCCAGATAAATAACAGTCAATCAATTTCAACAACAAGGGTGGAACCCTGAGCCATAATTCTACAACTATAATGCAAACTACTCATAGACATTTATTCATAATTAATATGGCACTAGTGTTTAAACAAGTTTTAATATAAAGTGCACTGATACGTCCATTTTGCATTATGATTTTATATCGATATTTATTGCATTATGGGCTGTTATTACACATTATATTACAATACTTATGCCTTTTCTCCCTTATTTTATAAGGTTTACATGAAGAGGGAGAATGCCGACAGCTGGAATTCTGGATTGCAAAAAGAGCAAATATTAAGTCCTATTCTGCACAACTCCAAAAGTCCTGAAACTTCACGGAGAATTGTTTTGGAATATATAAAAAATATTGGGTGAAGAAAGCACCAAAGGGGCCCCACCTACCTTCCATAAGGGTGGGGGTGCGCCCTACCCCCTGGGCGCGCCCCTGCCTTGTGGGCCACCTGGCAGGCCCCCGATGCCCATCTTCTGCTATATGGTGTGTTTTGGCCTGGAAAAAAAACCAGAGAGAAGCTTACAGGACGAAGCGCCGCTGTCTCGAGGCAGAACCTGGGCAGAACCATTCTAGGGCTCCGGCAGAGCTGTTCTTCTGGGGAAAATTCCCCCTAGGAGGGGGAAATCGAAGCCATCGTCATCACCGACGACCCTCTCATCGAGAGGGGGTCAATATCCATCAACATCTTCACCAGCACCATCTCCTCTCAAACCCTAGTTCATCTCTTGTATCCGATCTCTGTCTCAAAACCTCATATTGGTACCTGTGGGTTGCTAGTAGTGTTGATTACTCCTTGTAGTTGATGCTAGTTGGTTTATTTGGTGGAAGATCATATGTTCAGATCCTTAATGATAATTAATACTCCTTTGATTATGAACATGAATATGCTTTGTGAGTAGTTATGTTTGTTCATGAGGACATGGGAGAAGTCTTGTTATAAGTAATCATGTGAATTTGGTATTCGTTCGATATTTTGATGAGATGTATGTTGTCTCTCCTCTAGTGGTGTTATGTGAATATCGACTACATGAAACTTCACCATGATTTGGGCCTAGGGGAAGGCATTGGGAAGTAATAAGTAGATGATGGATTGCTAGAGTGACAGAAGCTTAAACCCTAGTTTATCCGTTGCTTCGTAAGGGGCTGATTTGGATCCATATGTTTCATGATATGGTTAGATTTATCTTAATTCTTCTTTCATAGTTGTGGATGCTTGCGAGAGGGGTTAATCATAAGTGGGAGGCTTATCCAAGGAAGGGCAACACCTAAGCACCTGTCCACCCACATATCAAATTATCAAAGTAACGAACACGAATCATATGAACATGATGAAAACTAGCTTGACAGTAATTCCCATGTGTCCTCGGGAGCGCTTTGCTTTATATAAGAGTTCGTCCAGGCCTGTCCTTTGCTACAAAAAGGATTGAGCCACCTTGCTGCACCTTATTTACATTTGTTACTTGCTACCCGTTACGAACTATCTTATCACACAACTATCTGTTACCAATAATTCTAGTGCTTGCAGATAATACGTTGCTGAAAACCGCTTGTCATTTCCTTCTGCTCCTCATTGGGTTTGACACTCTTACTTATCGGAAGGACTACGGTAGATACCCTATACTTGTGGGCCATCATGCGCTCCCACTCAAATTAATCTCTCTCATAATTAATAGTGAGTGATTCAAGATCCAAATCTAGTTCTCAGCCATTGATGTGGACATCACCGATGACGAGAATTTTGACCAGCGGGCAAACTTTTGTCGGTCATATCTCCATATTACTCTTGTTCATCTTTCGATGCTTTGTGCTCCAAGCTCAGAATGATTCTGCTAGAATTTTAAGATAACCGAGTGCTATCTACATCCATGGTTAGACCATCCCCGTCTTACACCTCATCTCTCGTTTGTACTCATGTGGACATGACACACTCTGGAACGCTACATGTTATAGACGGTTGCAACACTGGGAAGACAACTTTTAACTTGATATTTACTGTGAGATATCACCCTAATAATTGACTACTATGAAATCAAAGGGTGAAAACAAAGGGATAAACATCTTAGGCAATTCATAATAGCATGATATGGTATAGTCTTGGGCGCTGGGATTCTCCATGATCGTCTTTAATCTTCAGTTGAAGCGACATGATGGCCAATATTTCGTTGACGTGGCAACCATTTCAAAAACATTGCCATGGCAACCGTTTCAAAAATGTTGCCATGGCAGCAACCTCAGAAAATGTTGCCATGGTGGTCGTTTCAGAAAACGTTGTCGTGGCACCAAAATCTGAAATTCTGTCGTGGCGCAAAACTATAGCTCCTCGTCCCGCGCCTGGTACACCTTCTCCTCGTTGGGGTCCTCCATGTACATCTTGCCACCATCACTTGTAACCTATCTCTATGATATTTACATTAAGGTGGCAATCTCGTGGCTCCAGCCATCATGCCATGACGCACATGCCACTTAACATTACAACATATAACCATCTCATACATAAACTCATTATCATGACGAAGGCTATACCACATCATACGCAAACCCTAAAAAATCAAGTTAGACATCCTCTAATTGTTTTGGCAAATTTTAATTATGTGGCTACAAGGGTTTCTGGATAAACCTAGCTACCTACTTGCACACTATAAAGTGATAATCCTTGTTGCTAGATTAACTTTTGGGGTGTGTGAAATAAGAGACTTAATTAAAAATCTTGGTCCCCCACACTAAACTTCATCTAATACGCGTGCTAATGTATCTATAATTTTTGATTGTTCCATGCTATTATATTATCAATCTTGGATGTTTTATAATCATTTTATAGTCATTTTATATCATTTTTGGTACTAACCTATTGACATAGTGCCAAGTGCTAGTTGCTATTTTTGGCATGCTTTTTACATCGCCGAAAATCAATACCAAACAGAGTCCAAATGTAAAGAAACCTTACGGAGATTTTTTTATGGACCAGAAGACACCTAATGGGTCAAGGCTGTGCCTGGGGGGTGCTCCGAGGAGAGCACAACCCACCAGGGTGTGTCTGGAGGCCCAGACGCGCCCTGGTGGGTTGTGCCCACCTCGGGTGCCCCCTAGACTGCCTCTTTGCTCTATAAATACCCCAATATTACAGAAACCTAGGGGAGTCGACTAAAATCAATTCCAGCCGCCGCAGAGTCCAGAACCACCAGATCCAATCCAGACACCATCATGGAGGGGTTCACCATGTCCATTGGTGCCTCTCTGATGATGCGTGAGTAGTTCTTTGTAGACCTTTGAGTCCGTAGTTAGTAGCTAGATGGCTTCCTCTCCTCTCTCTCTCGTTTGATTGTCAATACAAAGGTTTCTTGGAGATTGAGGGAGTCCTGGACAAAGGGGTCCTCGGGCGTCCGAGCTGTTATCCATGGGTCGGACTGATGGGCTGTGAAGACATGAAGGCCGAAGACTGTACTTGTGTCCGGATTGGACTCTCCTTGGTGTGGAAGGCAAGCTTGGTGACTGACTATGAAGATTCCTTCTTATGTAACCGACTCTATGTAAACCCTAGATCCCCCCCCCCGGTGTCTATATAAACCAGAGGGGTTAGTCCGGAAAGGATATATACTCATTACCATAGTAATATAGGCTAGGCTTTTAGGGTTTAGCCATTACGATCTCGTGGTAGATCAACTCTTGTGACACTCATATTCATCAAGATCAATCAAGCAGGACGTAGGGTATTACCTCCATAGAGAGGGCCCGAACCTGGGTAAACATCATGTCCCCCGTCTCCTGTTACCATTGATCCTAGACGCACAGTTCGGGACCCCCTACCCGAGATCTGCCGGTTTTGACACCGACATTGGTGCTTTCATTGAGAGTTCCACTGTGCCATCAACGAAAGGTTCGATGGCCCCTTCAATCGTCTATAGTGACGCTGTCCAAGGAGAAACCTTCCTCCCCGGACAGATTTTTTTGTTCGGCGGCTTCGTACTGCGGGCTAACTCGCTTGGCCATCTAGAGCAGATCGATAGCTACACCCTTGGCCACCAGGTCAGATTTGGAAGCTTGAACTACGTCACGGATATCCGTGGAGACTTGATCTTCAATGGATTTGAGACCGCAGCGATCGCTCCCCCTCACCCCGATGAACATGACTTAAATCTGTCATCGGATCACATCCAGGAGATGGTCCCTGTTGCTGCAACGGCCTTAGAACCGGAGCATATCATGCCATCCGAGGCCACAGAGTCCGTGGCGCTAGAGCCGCACACGGACCTGGCACCTTGCAATATTTGCGTCAATGGAACTCCGAACTCGTCTCCGGCTATAAGTTCTGGACCATGTACGCTTGCGGACACCGAGCTAGATGGGTTATCAATCTTTGAATTCAGCGCCACAGACGTTTTTCAGCACTCACCTCTGGGTGATGTGCTAAACTCTTTAAAGAACCTGTCATTCACGGAAGACTCACAGCCGAACTATGTCCGGCTCGAACTAGGGGCTGACGATGGAGAATTTTGCTTCCCACCCGCCACCCACTTCATAGCCACTGTCGAGGACTTAACCGACATGCCCGCTCCTGGCTCCGCAGACATTGACGGTATAGACGATGATGCCGATAAGGAGTAAGGCCAAGACCCGCCAGTCAGCAGGCGCGAGATGGCCACCCCTTCACATGACGTGTACATGATTGATACACTTAAAAAAGCCTCGCGGCAAAGACAAGGGAGATCCAGTTAAAACTCTTGAGTCACAGTCTAAGTTCCGGCGCCCCAAATGCCGCCCCAAGTCACGCTGCAGCAACGATGGCACTGGAGAAAATAGTACTCCGGACGGCGCCGAAAGCAATGAAGACCTTGTGGGAGCAACATTCGAGCAGGAGGAACAGGAAAACGGGCAAGCCAGCCCCGACGAACAGGCCCTGCCCAGCGACGGTTCGGAAGACGACAACTACCTTCCGCTCTCCGAAGATGAGATAAGCCTCGGCGACGAAGACTTCATCACACACGAAGAGCCCCTCGAACAGGAGCGCTTCAAGCGCAGGCTGATAGCTATGGCAAGGAGCCTGAAAAAGAAGCAGCAGCAGCTTCAAGCTGACCAAGACCTACTCAATGACAGATGGACCAAAGTCCTGGTCGCCGAAGAATACGGCCTTAGTAGCCTAGCCAAAGGCTACCCAAAGCACAGATTGCTATACCAGTCCGATGAAGGGGCGTTGGAGCCCATACCATCGTCACACAATGCGGCAGGTCGCCGGCAACTCTGTCCGGATAAAGAGGCAACTCAGACCGAACACCAGACCGCCCCACCTCACCGTAAAGGCAGGAACAACGCAGGTCACAATTACCCAGACGACCTGCAGAGAGACTTGGACAATAGAGCAGGATACGCAAGACCAATCTACGGATCGTGAAAGCATGCTTCGACACGCGACAACGGCTACTTATTCGCACGTGTCAAACCTCGACACGCTCGAGCCGAAAACCGCAAAGGGACTCCTTCAGAGTTACGTCGCAGTGTGGCCTAGCATAGAGGCGCCGCACACCCGCTTTGCTTCACTAATGAAGTAATGGATCATGAATTCCCCGAAGGATTCAAACCTGTCAATATTGAATCATACGACGGGGCAACTGATCCCGCGGTATGGATAGAAGATTTCATCCTCCACATCCATATGGCCCATGGGGACGACCTCCACGCCATTAAATACCCCCGACTAAAACTAAAAGGGCCAGCTCGGCATTGGTTAAATAGCCCGCCTGAAAATTCCATAGGCAGCTGGGAGGACTTGGAAGAGGCCTTCCTCGATAACTTCCGATGAACATATGTCCGACCACCGGATGTCGATGACCTAAGTCAAATTTTCCAACAGCCCGGAGAATCAGCCAGGGAGCTCTGGACTCGGTTCTTAGTCAAAAAGAACCAAATCGTCGACTGTCCGGAAGCGGAAGCCCTTGCGGCTTTCAGACACGGCGTCCGGGACGAATGGCTTGCATGCCACCTTGGCCAAGAAGGACCTAGCCCTCACTGCTCTGATGACCCGCTTTTGCACGGGAGAAGACAGCTGGCTCGCTCGTAGAAGCAATAGCGCCAGCAACCAGGGCACCTCCGAAATCTGAGACGGCAACAGTAAGCCACGAGGAAGCAAAAACAACAGTCGCAATGACAATGAAAGATCAGGCGACACGGCGGTCAACGCCGGATTCAGCAACGCCAAGCCCGGTTAGCGGAAGAAGCCATTCAAGGCGAATCGAGATGAACCATCCAACTTGGACATGATATTGGACTGACCCTGCCAGATTCATGGCTGCCCCGATAAACTAGCTAGTCATACCAACAAAAACTGCTGGGTATTTAAACAGGCCGGCAAGCTCAACGCCGAACACAGGGGGAGGAGGCCGCCAAGCGACAGGGATGATAGAAAGGTTCACCAACGAAACACTAGGGGTCAGAAGCAATCTCCACCTGAGGATCATCTACTCCTAGAACAGAAATAGCAACCCGGCTTCCGCCGCCCACTCCACACACCTACAAAAATTGTACCGCACATACATCATTACGCCCTCAAGATACCATAGGCATTGGCGGAAGCACAATACGGACAAGCCTGCAAGCACTCCAGTAACTTTCTTTTATTACCTTTTTTTCTTTTTTTCCTTCGTTATCCTTTAAAAACAAGTGACGAACAGGATAAACATCTGAAACTGGCTCTATCGGAGTCCAGATCCGTACACTCACCCAAGGGGCTATTTCCATCAAGGATTCCCCCCACCGAGGACTACGGCGCAGACGTGCGACAGGAGGTCCAAAATAACTTTTTGTAGACCGCACTCCCTATTTCTTGAGCCTGTACTATGCATGTTCCTCCGCCTCCAACCCCGAGCATGTCAAATAGCCGGGCGGATGGCTTATATATATATATCATAAGTAATCATTGGCATATCGCTCAGTTACCAGTAAACAATATCCGAACTAATCATCCGTATGGTTTTCTCGACAAATATGGCTCCTACAGTTATTTCACAGAAACACCTTGGCCTAACCTGCCAGGGGCTCGGTATGGGAACAAATGAGTTGCCAGTAAAAGTCCGAACAACTCTATAGCATACTTTGACGTCGCAAGTTTGGCCTTATATGCATTAGCTCCGAATCATTGTCTTGGGTCAATAGTTGGGTTTCCGGGCTCCTGTGCTTGCTACCCTACGTTCCGCTCTATTGGCTAGGGTAGTAAAGGGAGAACTACTATGATTGTGCCATGGTCTAAATCGGACGAGCACCTCAGTAGAGAAAGCCGAAAACTGGCTGTCATGATCCGGCGTGAGCTGGTCAACCACTTGATGACTTATTGGAATCTTTAGCAATTCTCCGTGTCACACGAGGGATCTTTTTCAGATCAAATATGTAAGGCACCATACGACGCATACATACTAGGGGCTATGTCATAGCCCCACCATAAAACTCCTATGGCTAACTGAAAGTGTTAATGCCTTATAGTCCGATTGCCTGGTTCGCCGCATTATCACCTCATTCATGGACCAAGACGTTGGATAAAGAGTGATTAAATGCTTTTCCGAACACACATGTACTTCCTACGAGGGGGCTGAAGCCGACGACTGGAAACCTTTCAGATTATGGCACATGTGGAATTCAAGCTTTCAAGCAAAACATAAATAGATTAACTATAAAATTATCTTTTACAATTTTCATACACCTGATTCGAACATCAAGTCTTTCAAGCACTAACCCTCTATAAAGCGGGCGGCCTCTAGGATGTCTTCAAAATAATGCTCCGGTTCCGAATGGTCCTTGCCTCTGGGTGGACCCTTCGTCGCAACATCGATGGCCTTCATCTTCCCCCAGAACGTCTTGACTCAGGCAAAAGCCATCCGTGCACCCTCAATGCACGTTGACCGCTTCATAGCATCGATACGCGGCACCGCGTCAACAAGCCTTTGCACCAAACCGAAATAGCAATTCAGAACAGGCTCGGTTGGCCACAACTGGATTACGACATCCTTCATGGCAGCGCCGGATATCCTATGAAGTTCGGCCCATTGGGACATCTGTTCATTGAGCAACAGAGGGCGCTTTGATGCGCCAAACTGCGACCAAAAAAGCTTCTCCATTGCATATCCATCCCGCGCTTGGTAATACTGTGCCGCATTGGCAGAACTCTTCAGCAAGTCTAAGAACTCGTCCGGAGAACTCCATACTTGGTTAAGCTGGGCATAGTTCGAGTCACCAAACTTAGTTTACAGCAGAAACGACTTTCCAGCCGCAATCTCCTTCGCCTATTGAACGTCCTCACGAGCTGCTCTGCATTCCGACCACACTTCCCTTGCCTCTTGTAAGGCCTTCTCTAGATCAGTCATTGGCTTCACTCTCCTTCTCCAGAAATCCACAGCGGCCGGTGGTATTCTCCAGTTCGAGCGTCATCGAGGATATCTTCTCCTCATCTTGGCGCTGTGCAGCTTGTTCGGCTTTTAATTCAGCCGATGCCTTTTCGGCAGCAGCATTGCTACGCCAGGCCTGCTCCTTGGCCCGAGCCAGTTCCGCTCGAAGAACTTCAACGACAGCAGCACCGTTTGCAGCCATGCATATTACAACATCTAAATTTTAGCATCATGTTTATACCACACAAATGTATGAGGATTGTCCCGAATACATACCTTGCGACTCGTCAAGACGCATATTGATTAAAGCAAGATCATCCCCTGCCACATCAAGCTTCCACTACAAATCGGTAATTTCCATAGTCCGGGAAGCGGCCAAGGGAGAAGAAGCCTGTGTTCAAAGTTGATCAGGTTAGTCCTCAAACGATCTTTTCAATCCTCCGTTTTGCTTCCCGGCGGAAGCCAACCCGAGTATCAGGGGCTACTACCTATACACAGGCGCATCTTTGCAAATGAAACATAGTTGAAACATTATGCCACAAACCTCGAAGCCCTTCAGTAGGCTCATGAAGGCTTCATTTAATCCGCTCTTCGCGGACGAAATCTTCTCAATCAGTGTACCCATCAAGGTACGTTGTTCCCGCGAGACAGATGCTTTCCGCAACATGTCCCGTAATATATCCGGAGTCTCCGGGTTTCCCGAAGCTGCTCCAGGAGCACAATCATCCTTTGAAGGAATCTGTTCACCCATCTCCAGAATCACTGTCGGCTGCGAACCAGTCAGTCCGGAACCTTTGTTATCATCAGCCCTGGAATCCCGGATGATCGGTGCTCCATCTTCGGGTACTGCCTCTTCTGTCCCCTGTGTAACTTGTTGGTCAAAAGGGACCCTCCGTGATGACACTTCAGAGTCATCCGCCTTCACTACTAGGAAAAGGGCTATAGATGGAATTGACACTAATGGCGCACCAGACATGTGGTGCGCCACTACTATATACTAATGGCACACCATGTGTTGGTGCGCCATTAGTGTCCAAATACTAATGGCGCACCACATCCACGGCGCGCCATTAGTAACAAGATTATTTTTCAAAACTAGTAATGTCGCACCGTGGGAGTGGTGCGCCATTACTAGTTAGTTAAACTAGTAATGGCGCACCACATCCACGGTGCGCCATTAGTAAAAAAAATCAGAATTTTTTTCAATTTTTTTTCAAAACTAGTAATGGTGCACCACTAGTAATTTTTATTTTCGGCTGTATGGGCTCTAAGGCCTCATCGTTGAATTCGGGTAACAGCGTACGCTTTGGATAGCTCTTTGTGTGGTAACCTCCACCATACTTTTCTTCATTGTCGAGCACTTTGTTCCACCTGTTGTTGAGCGTATTTTGTTCGGCCTTAAGCCTTTGCTTCTGCTTCTTCAGACTCCTCGCTATGGCAATAAGCCTTCTGCGGAGGTTCTCTTGCTTCAAGTTCGTTTCCGGGATGATGTGTGCATCTTCGTCCGGACCGTTTTCCTCCCCGGAGGGGGTTTGATGAGGTTTATCCTCGGCATCGCGTGTTCGGACGTCGGATCCGTACTGTGTTCGCCGTTTGCAGCTTCATCGTGCTCTGCCGCCGGGGTAATGAGGTCGTCGTTTCCTCTGGAGTCGACTGGAGTATTATTTTCTCTTGCGCTGTTATCGCTGTTTTTGCCGAGGTGGGATTTGGAGCGGCGCGTACGCCAACGCTTTGTTTGCTTCTTAGAGGGGTCATCCTCCGCTGTCTCCTCTCATTCCTCGTCATTGTTTTCTTTGGGTGTGTCCACCATGTATATGTCATGTGATAAAGTAGCGGTCCAGCGCCCTGTGGGCGGTGGTTCCTGTTCGTTTCCCGCATCGTCGTCCATACTGTCGATGTCTTCAGAGTCAAAGTCTAGCATGTCGGTTAAATCGTCGATAGTGGCTACTAAGTGGGTGGTGAGTGGGCAGCGAATTTCTTCGTCGTCCGCATCCCATTCTAGCCGGACATAGTTCGGCCAAGGTTCTCCTGACAAGGAGAGAGACTTTAATGAATTTAGCACATCACCGAAAGGCAAGTGCTGAAAGATATCCGTGGAGGTGAACTCCATGATCAGCGCCCAATCGGATTCGATGGGCACGGATGCAGGCGGCTCGGAGTCCATGGCCGGAGACGAATCCAGTGGTTCGGCAACACGGCTCTCGTAAGGGGTGAAGTCAGTATCCGGCTCCATCGCCACTGAGAGTGCGGCCTCCATGGCCGGGTCCATCCCTCCGTCGTTGGATGGCGCAATTTGCTCCGGGTTAAAGGCCGGAGTAGTTGCAGATGCGATCTCCCGAACACAGTCCGACGGCAGAGTTACGTCATGCTCATCGTGATTGTGCGGCGCACCTGACATGGGCTCGAATCCGTTGAAGATCAAGTCTCTGCGGATGTCGGCAGTGTAGTTTAAGTTTCCGAACCTGACCTGATGGCCAGGAGCATAGCTCTCGATCTGCTCCAGATGGCCAAGGGAATTAGCTTGCAGTGCGAAGCCGCCGAATACGAAGATCTGCCCGGGGAGGAAAACCTCACCCTGGACCGCGTCGTTACCGATGATCGAAGGGGCCATCGAGCCTTATGGTGACGGCACAGTGGAACTCTCAATGAAAGCACCAATGTCGGTGTCAAAACCGGCGGATCTCGAGTAGGGGGACCCGAAGTGTGCGTCTAAGGCGAATGGTAACAGGAGGCAGGGGACACGATGTTTACCCAGGTCCGGGCCCTCTTGATGAAGGTAATACCCTACGTCCTGCTTGATTGATATTGATGATATGAGTATTACAAGAGTTGATCTACCATGAGATCGTAGAGGCTAAACCCTAGAAGCTAGCCTATGGTATGATTGTCTGTTGTCCTACGGACTAAACCCTCCGGTTTATATAGACACCGGAGGGGGCTAGGGTTACACAGAGTCGGTTACAAAGGAGGAGATCTACATATCCGTATTGCCAAGCTTGCCTTCCACGCCAAGGAAAGTCCCATCCGGACACGAGACGAAGTCTTCAATCTTGTATCTTCATAGTTCAACAGTCTGGCTGTCCGGGGACCCCCTAATCCAGGACTCCCTCACCCTTTAATACGTCGGGTTGCGAGTATTTATTTGTGCGCAGGTGCCGTTTACGTATTGTTGCTTGGTTCTCCTACTGGTTCAATAACCTTGGTCTCATCATTGAGGGAAATATCTACCGTCGTTGTGCTGCATCATCCCTTCCTCTTTGGGGAAATACCGACGTAGCTTCAAGCCACATCAAAAGGAATTTCTGGCGCCGTTGCCGGGGAGGATCTTCAACATATACCGGGCTTCTAATCACAAATCTCATCTCCTCGCAATTTACATTATTTTCCATTTGCCTCTTGTTTTCCTCTCCCCCAGTTCACAAAAATTTACTGTTTATATTTGCCCTCTTTTTCGTCCGCTTTAGCTCTCTTCTTTGTTGCCATGGCCGACCCCAAAAAGGCTAAGGGTTTTCTCCCGAATGTTAATGCTTTGGATAGCCCCTCTGTCCTCTCTAAGATCATAAACAATGATTCTATGGAAAGGCTTACCGAGATTGTTAAGGAAAATTCGAACGATCTTGATTAAGATGATCCCGGAATTTTTCGTTATTTTCTTGATGAATCTTTAAAAGATGCTTGGGACAGGCTATTGAGAATCTGAGCTAGCTATATGCTGCAATATCAGATAGAGATATACTTGAAAAGTTTTTATGTTGGTTTACCCTCTTCCTTCAAGCAAGTTTTGGATTCTATATTTGAAAACGGTTTTCTTGGAGGGGATTCCATTGATACTTATGAAAAGATGAAAACCATATTTGGGCACCCGAAGGAAAATAATGATGAATCCACTACCCTCTTGTGTTTATATCAAAACGAAATAATCAAAGAGATGAAGGCTAGTTTAGATACGAATTTTCGCAACGTACTTAATCTTACCTCTAATATTAATGGTCACATGCTTTCACAAAATAGAAAAATGAATGCCATTGATAAGGAATTTTCTCTTTGCTTTCAAAAAGGGGGAGATGACAAAATGTAGATCCTTGCTTTATGCCTACCTAAGGGCGTAAAGCTATAGCGCTTGTTGGGAGGCAGCCCAATGAATAAAATTTATTTTTGTTTTTTCTTCCTGTTTTTGAGTGTTAGCACAATTATGCTACTGTTATGATTGTGTTTTTATGTTTTAACAAGTAAAGCCTTTAGGATCTTCTTGGGTGATAGTTGTTTGATCTTGCTGAAAAAACAGAAACTTTTGCGCTCGCGAAAATAATTCTCATTTTTAACTAGAGAGCGATAAAATACCCATTACTTTTGCAGTAGATCAATATACAAATTTCTCAGGTCATCCTAATATTTAAGAGTTTTTGGTGTTAGAGAAGTATTCTAAACACCCAGATTACCACAGACTGTTATGTTTTGACAGATTCTGTTTTCTTTGCGTTGTGTGCTTGTTTTGATGGCTCTATGGTTTTCTTTGATGAATTTTTGCCATAGAAAAGTTGGAATACAGTAGATATAATGCAAGAACAAAATATGAATTGGTTTACTACAGTACTTATAGTAGTGATTTGTTTTCTTATACTAATGGATCTCATGAAAGCTTTTGTTGAGTTTTGTGTGATTGAAGTTTTCAAGTTTTGGGTTATCTTACGATGGATGAAGGAATAAGGAGTAAGAAGAGCCTAATCTTGGGGAGGCCCCGACATCCCAAACTATTATCCAAAAGAGAGCAAGCAACTAAGCTTGGGGATGCCCCCGAGTGGCATCCCCTCTTTCTTCTAATGACCATCGGTATTTTACTCGAAGCTATATTTTTATTCGTCACATACTATGAGTTTTGCTTGGAGCGTCTTGTATGATATGAGTCTTCGCTTGTTTTATTTTGTGTTTTTAGTCTTGATTCCTTGCTGGACACACCTATTTGAGAGAGCCAAAATTGTGGCATGACTTGTTAGAATTGCTCTCTATGCTTCTCTTAAACTTTTATGAGCTATGGACTTGCTCTAGTGCTTCACTATTATCTTTTTGAGCACGGCGTGCTTTAGTATTTTTGAGGAAATGCTCTCTTGCTTCACTTAGATTTATTTGAGAGTTAGTAAAATTTTCAAGAAATTCTCTCTCGATTCACTTAAATTAATTTGAGAGAAAGAAAAATTATGCTCATGATCTTCAATTATATTTGCTTGAGCTTATCAGAAGCAACATATGAAAAATAGTTCCAAAGTGATAGATATCCAAGAGGGATATAATAAAAACTTTCATGAAGATCACTGGACAAAACAAACTTGATTCTTAGTAATAGTTTTGAGATATGATGATGTGATATGTGAGTCATCTTGATGAATAATTATGCTTTAGTAAGAATATTGGTGTTAAGGTTTGTGATTCCCTTGCAAGCATGAAAGTTAATAATTCTGCAATGAAATTATATCCTACTTGTGGTGCATTATTCGGTGTTAATTATGCTTAATGCTCGCTTATGGGATTATTCGTTTCTTGGTTGGTCGCTTCTCAATCTTATGCTAGCCTTCATTTTGCACTAAGTATGATCACTACTTGCGCATCAAAAATCCTTTAAACCAGTTTTGCCACATGAGTCCACTATATCTACCTATAAGCGGTATTCTTTTGCCGTTCTAAGCAAATTTGTATGTGCCATCTCTAATTTTCAAAATAAACTTATCTTTTGTGTGTTCGTTCCGCTCGCGGAGCGGTGAGGGGTGGCTAATATCTTCCATGCTAGATGTGTTATTCCCATGATGTGTGTTTATTCACTTGTCATTGCACGAGAGTAAGGCAAAGGTATTAGGGATGCCTAGTCCCGAAATGAAAAATGAATTTACTTTATGTTGTCAAATGATAAATTCCTTGGAAAGTGTTGGTATGGAAGGCACCAGTGGATATGGTTAGCCATGGAAAGTGAAAGTATGGTGGAAAAAGGAATAAACTTTATTTTCTGTTTGGGAACCGCCTATGATATATCTAGCATGGAAAGTGTTGGGAACTCTAAGTCGTTTTCATTGGTGGGAAGGACACACCTCCCAAAATGTTTTTGTCTCTATGTTTTTCGCTTTGAGCTCTGGCACCTCTACAAATCCCAACTTCCCTCGGCGAAGGGCCTTTCTTTTACTTTATGCAACTTTGATTTTTGAATTTGATTCTCCACCTTCTCTTATGAAAGTACCAACTAGGAGGCACTATGATCGTACTTGAGCATTGGGTGTAGTTAATATGCGAATGTGTTTCATGAATGGATAAATGATTGAGCATGATGGGCTAGGGATAGCTTATTTTAGCGTTGATATTTTGAAAGACATGGTTGCTTGTTGATATGCTTGAGTATTTAAGTTATCATGTCAAAACTAGACTATTGCTTTGAACAATATAAAAGTCCAAATGTCCATGCTATAAAGAAAAGAATTTGATATGACATGTTTGGCAGCATTCCACATCAAAAATTCTATTTTTATCACTTACCTACTCGAGGACGAGTAGGAGTTAAGCTTGGGGATGCTGATACTTCTCCAACGTATCTATAATTTTTTATTATTCCATGCTTTTATATTATCAATCTTGGATGTTTTATAATCATTTTATATCATTTTTTGGTACTAACCTATTGACATAGTGCCAAGTGTCAGTTGTTGTTTTTTTGCATTTTTTTACCTCGCAGAAAATCAATGCCAAACGGAGTCCAAATGCAACGAAACTTTAAGGGGATTTTTTATGGACTAGAAGACACCTAATGGGCCAAGGCTGTGGCTGGGGGTGCTCCAAGGAGAGCACAACCCACCAGGGCGCGCCTGGAGGCCCTTGCTTGCCCTAGTGGCTTGTGCCCACCTCGGGTGCCCCCCGGACCGCCTCTTTGCTCTATAAATACCCCAATATTCCATAGACCCTAGGGGAGTCGACGAAAATCAATTCCAACCACCGTAGAGTCCAGAACCACCAGATCCAATCTTGACACCATCACGGAGGGGTTCACCACTTCCATTGGTGCCTCTCTGATGATGCATGAGTAGTTCTTTGTAGACCTTCGGGTCCGTAGTCAGTAGCTAGATGGCTTCCTATCTCTCGTTTGATTCTCAATATAATGGTCTCTTGGAGATCCATATGATGTAACTCTTTTTGCGGTGTGTTTGTTGGGATCGGATGAACTTTGAGTTTATGATCAAATCTATCTTTTTATATCCATGAAAGTTATTTGAGTTTCTTTGATCTCTTATATGCATGATTGCTTATATCCTTGCATTTCTTCTTCGATATTTGGGTTTTGTTTGGCCAACTTGATCTATTTATTTTGCAATCGGAATAGGTGCTTTGTAGTGGGTTCGATCTTACGGTGCTTGATCCCAGTGACAGAAAGGGAACCGACACGTATGTATCATTGCTACTAAGGATAAAATGATGGGGTCTATCTCTACATAGATAGATCTTGTCTACATCATGTAATCATTCTTATTGCATTAGTCCGTTTCTCCATGAACTTAATACACTAGATGCATGCTGGATAGCGGTCAATGTGTGGAGTAATAGTAGTAGATGCAGGCAGGAGTCGGTCTACTAATCTTGGACATGATGCCTATATAATGATCATTGCCTAGATATCGTCATGATTATTTGAAGTTCTATCAATTACCCAACAGTAATTTGTTTACCCACCGTTTGCTATTTTTCTTGAGAGAAGCCACTAGTGAAACCTACGGCCCCGGGTCTCTTTCTCATATTATTTACCTTTGCGATCTATTTTATTTGCCTTTTATTTTCAGATCTATTAAACCAAAAATACAAAAATACCTTGCTGCAATTTATTCTTATTTATTTTATTTGCCGTTCGATCTGTCAATCTACTAGAATTTATTCACGTCCATTTGCCAATTTTTGGCGTCGTTACCCGAAAGGGATTGACAACCCCTTTAATATGTTGGGTTGCGAGTATTTGTTATTTGTGTGAAGGTGTTGTTTACGTATTGTTGCTTGGTTCTCCTACTGGTTTGATAACCTTGGTCTAATCACCGAGGGAAATACCTACCGTCGCTGTGCTGCATCATCCCTTCCTCTTTGGGGAAATACTGCCGTAGCTTCGAGCTGCATCAGTGGTGTCACGCTGGCCGGCGCCGGAGGGAGGTAGCGGAGAAGCCGCTGGTGAGTTGTGGGGGTGGGGCGGGGAGGTGGTGCCGCTGGCCGGCGGTTGGTGGCTTGATGGAAGTGGTGGGGGAGCAAGGGAGATGGTGCGATGGGGAAGAAGGGAGGGTGGGCTCAAGGGAGGAGTGGGGGGTGGGTTTTCTCGAGTGAGGTTGGCCTGCGTTTTTTCATTACACCGTGTTGTTACGGTCTAGTTGATGTGGTTAGGTGTTATCAGAATAACTTGGGTGTTAGCAGAATAAGACTCTTAAGGGGTGATACATCTCCAACGTATCTATAATTTTTGATTGTTCCATGCTGTTATATTATTAATCTTGGATGTTTTATAATCATTTTATAGTCATTTTTTGGTACTAACCTATTGACATAGTGCCAAGTGCCAGTTGCAGTTTTTTGCATGTTTTTTACATTGCAGTAAATCAATAGCAAACGGAGTCCAAATGCAACAAAACTTTACGAAGATTTTTTCGGACCAAAAGACACCTAATGGGCCAAGGCTGCGCCTAAGGGGTGCTCTGAGGAGAGCACAACCCACCAGGGCGCGCCAGGAGGCCCAGGCGCGCCCTGGTGGGTTGTGCCCACCTCGGGTGCCCCCGGACCGCCTCTTTGCTCTATAAATATCCCAATATTCCAGAAACCCTCGGGAAGTCGACGAAAATCAATTCCAGCCGCCGCAGAGTCCAGAACCACCAGATTCAATATAGACACCATCATAGATGGGGTTCACCAAATCCATTGGTGCCTCTCCGATGATGCATGAGTAGTTCTTTGTGGACCTTCGGGTCCGTGGTTAGTAGCTAGATGGCTTCCTCTCTCTCGCTGAATTCTCAATACAATGGTCTCTTGGAGATCCATATGATGTAACTTTTTTTGCGGTGTGTTTGTTGGGATCGGATGAACTTTGAGTTTATGAACAGATCTATCTTTTTATATCCATGAAAGTATTTGAGTTTCTTTGATCTCTTTTATGCATGATTGCTTATAGCCTCGTCTTTATTCTCCGATATTTGGGTTTTGTTTGGCCAACTTGATCTATTTATCTTGCAATGGGAAGAGGTGCTTTGTAGTGGGTTCGATCTTACGGTGTTTGATCCCAGTGACAGAAGGGGAACAGACATGTATGTATCATTGCTACTAAGAATAAAACGACGGGGTCTATCTCTACATAGATAGATCTTGTCTACATCATGTCATCGTTCTTACTGCATTAATTCATTTCATCCACTAGATGCATGCTGGATGATACGTCTCCAACGTATCTATAATTTATGAAGTATTCATGCTATTATATTATCTGTTTTGGATGTTTATGAGCTTTACTAAACACTTTTATATTATTTTTGGGACTAACCTATTAACCGGAGGCCCAAACCAAATTGATGTTTTCTTGCCTATTTCAGTGTTTCGAAGAAAAGGAATATCAAACGGAGTCCAAATGGAATGAAACCTTCGGGAGAGTTATTTTTGGAACGGAAGCAATCCAGGAGACTTGGAGTAGACGTCAGGGAAGCTTCGAGCAAGCCACGAGACAGGGAGGCGCGCCCTACCCCCTCGGGCGCGCCCCCCGCCATCGTGGGCTCCTCGTGGCTCCCCTGATCGACTTCTTTCGCGTATATATATCAACATACCCTAAAAACATCGGGGAACACAATAGATCGGGAGTTCCGCCGCCGCAAGCCTTTGTAGCCACCAAAACCCAGTCGGGACCCTGTTCCGGCACCCTGCCGGAGGGGGAATCCCTCACCGGTGGCCATCTTCATCATCTCGGCGCTCTCCATGACGAGGAGGGAGTAGTTCACCCTCGGGGCTGAGGGTATGTACTAGTAGCTATGTGTTTGATCTCTCTCTCTCTCTCTCTCTCTCTCTCTCTCTCGTGTTCTTGAGTTGGCACGATCTTGATGTATTGCGAGCTTTGCTATTATAGTTGGATCTTATGATGTTTCTCCCCCTCTACTCTCTTGTGATGAATTGAGTTTTCCCTTTGAAGTTATCTTATCGTATTGAGTCTTTAAGGATTTGAGAACACTTGATGTATGTCTTTCATGTGCTTATATGTGGTAACAATGGGATATCACGTGATCCACTTGATGTATGTTTTGGTGATCAACTTGCGAGTTCCGTGACCTCGTGAACTTATGCATAGGGGTTGGCACACGTTTTTGTCTTGACTCTCCGGTAGAAACTTTGGGGCACTCTTTGAAGTTCTTTGTGTTGGTTGAATAGATGAATCTGAGATTGTGTGATGCATATCGTATAATCATACCCACGGATACTTGAGGTGACATTGGAGTATCTAGGTGACATTAGGGTTTTGGTTGATTTGTATCTTAAGGTGTTATTCTAGTACGAACTCTGTTGGGGATATTACTATTGGACGTAAACCGACTAGGAGTAGCCAGATTAACTCTAGGAAGATTAGAAGCCCAGGAAGACGTAAGGATGGTGGCGCTTTACGAAGGCCCAAGGCCCAAAGGTGAGTTAAGTCCTGTAGATGTAAACCGGTTCTCTCATGCAACTTGTATTGTATGTTAGAAGGAGTAGAGACCGAGCCGAACACGTTTACGATCCGGCCTCGGGACTCTGTAAACCGGCGGGCGTCAACCTATGTATATAAAGGGATGACCCGGCAGCGGTTTAGGGACAACACACAACAACTCGAGAGCCAGGCAAAGTGGATTCGCTCCCTGGTCATCGAAACCCTAGCAATACCAACACAACTAGACGTTGGCTTTTACCTTCATCGAAGGGGCCGAACTAGTATAAAAACCCTCGTGTCCCTTGTCCGGTTTAACCCCTTTAAGCTAACCCGTAGCGATGGCTCCACGACTAAGTCCTTTCACGAGGACATCTGCCGTGACAAAACCACGACAGTTGGCGCCCACCTTGGGGCTATCACACGATGGGTTCGAGTTCTTGAAGGGTAGCTTCGAAGGACTCAAGGGATACGCTGTGGGCCGGATGACGAAGAGTCGTCGCGGCAAGCTCTACATCGACGACGCAGGATGGGGCCCCGAGGCCGGTTCAATTGAATACGGGTACCGGGTCCCCTTTGGCAGAATTCACGTCTTCATCGGCAAGATCGGCGAACCAGGCCCTGAGCCGGACACCTGCACCAACATCATCGAGACGGCTCAGCGTGCAAGCCCTGCCCCGGTTCAGCCCGTAGCAAGGCATGTTTTCATAGGTGTCATCCATGGAGCGGAATATGAGGATGGACCGGCATCTGATGGGGAAACCGTTGTCTGTTCTGATGACGAGTCTTCAACTGGAGAGACCGAGTCACTGTATCAGCTGCAGGACGGCCGGATTAGTGGAGGTTCCGATGGCAACAGTATTCCGGGCCCCCTCGATTTGCCAAACCGGGTCGCGGTCTTCATGGCCGGTACACAACCAGCGCAGCACTCTTCTCCCGCCATGGCAATGCTATGCGGTTCAGCAACAGCAACGCCGGCGGGAGCAGGGGGCTCCGCGCCGGCTCCGGCTCAGGTTCTATCTGATTTGTTCAATGCTTTGGCAACATTGATGGCAGCAGAAGTGGATGCCGCAACCCGAGATCAGCACAATGCGGAGATCGCGAAGGTGAAGGATCAAATAACTTGGGCTAAAGCGGACCTCGCAGCAGAGAACACCAGGATGGCTACAGAACGGGCCGAGTTGGAAGCTCAGGCCTACCGGCTTAGGCTGGATCAGAGTGCCTCAGATGATGTCATGAGGAGGAGATACTGGTCGCACCTCCCACCGGGTTATGAGCCAAGAAATCTCTTCAACACGCCAGGAGCAGGAACCAGTAACCAGCCGGTGGGAAACCGGACTGAGGCACCTGGAACAGGAGCGCCGGTTCAGCCGCGCACAATGAACCCCCCTCGTCAGAACAACATTGTGCCACAGTATGTTCCGATGCCTCCAGGGCATTACTCCAACCCGTTGGATAACATTGTGGCCGCCGCTTCACGATTGGCGGCCCTCCCAATGGACGGCGAGTCACCAGTGGTGATTGAGACACGACGGGCCAGAGAGCTCCTTCAAACAGCTTTAAACCAGCAGCATGCTTATTCGCATAGTTGTGAGAGGATTCATTCCACCCCCCGCCCGAGTCGGAGCTACATCAGGCACGTTGAGGATGAGCCGGCCGTATCAAGCAGTGCACGTCACCGTAACTCGCCGCGAGGGCATAACCTGGAAGGTGGTGGTGCCAATGCGCAGGATGTGGTGGATCATGGTCGTGCACATCGAGAAGCCGAGTTAGCAGCTCAGCACGCAACTCGTCAACCTACTCTGCTTCGTCCTACCGCTTCAGTGGAGCCAGGCGTGATCTTCAGTTCTTTAGGGCTGCTGTGTCTTACCCCCGCATTGTGTAATGTGCGACTGCCCAAGGATTTTAAAGGGCCTTGTAAGGTGCCCAATTACACCGCCGATTTGCAACCAGAGTCATGGGTTGAGAGTTATGAGATGGCAATGGAGATGCTGGATGTGGATGAAGCGGTGTGCGCTAAATACTTCACCATGTTGTTGGAGGGGACAACTCGTACTTGGTTAAAGAGCTTACCGGCTAATTCTGTCAGGACATGGGCGGAGTTAAAACACCGATTCATCCAGAATTTTAAAGATACTTGTAAGCAGCCTATGTCGATCGTGGACATGGCCGCTTGTGTTCAAGAGGATGGGGAGTCTACAACTCATTGGGTGAAGCGAGTCTCAGCTATTCTGCATTCGTCGGACCATATCAACACGAACACAGCGGTTTTGACGTTGGAGGGTAATTGCCAGTTTATGCCATTGAAACTGAAGCTAGGGAGGCTCAAACATCACTGCAATGACATGTCAACCCTTATGGCTGCTTTGGTGAAATATGCCGATTCAGATAGTACCAAAGACCCTGAGTCTGAGGATGACAAACCGGGGAAGGGTAAAAAGAACGGCAATACCAAGGGGCAACAGCACAATCCAGCAGGTCATGGGAATAATGGTAAGCGCAAGGCAAACAATAGTTTGGACTTTGTGGCTAACACCAATGCTCAGGACAACGGTCAGCACCGTAAGGGCAAACCGCCCCAGAGGGGCGGAGGTTTACGCCCCAATTTGGAACACCTGTTAAATCAACCTTGTCCAAAGCATGGATCGAAGGAGAGGCCAGCTTCACATCTTTGGAAGGATTGTTTCATCATGCGAGAGTTCAAGAACTCCAATATGTTGCAATACGATAATGGCTCGCCCGGCGGTTCAGGAGGTGGTTTTCATGGGCCGGGTTATGGAGGCAGCAGCTCCGGTTCAGGATTCCAAGGCAATCAAACTAGACATGGTAGTCAAGGGAACCAGGGCAATTAGGGAGGTTATAACCCTCAGGGGAATCAACAGCAGCAGTAGTCGGGTTATCAGAGCAATCCGAAGCAGTTGAATAGTGGGCAGTATCATGTTTTCACCACTAGCTTGTGCAAGCGTGATCGAAGCTTCACAAGAGGGTCGTGAACTCTGTTGAACCGGCAGTGCCTCAGTATTTGCGCTGGTCTGAGCAACCAATTTTATGGAGTCGAGAGGATCACCCACCCCAGGTTGATAATCCGGGTCATCTGGCCTTAGTGGTGGCACCTCAAGTTGGGGGGTATAAGTTCACCAAGGTGCTTATGGATGGTGGAAGTAGTATCAACATCCTTTACTATGATACATTCCGCCGTATGGTCCTAACAGATAAGAATCTTAAACCACCGAACACCGTTTTTCATGGTGTGGTGCCTGGTAAGTCTGCGTATCCAGTGGGCAAGATAGCCCTAGAGGTGGCTTTTGGAGATGATCATGATTCAAGGTCAGAAACGTTGACTTTTGAGGTGGTGAAAATCAAGAGTCCGTATCATGCCCTGTTCGAACAACCGGCTTATGCCAAGTTCATGGCGAGGCCGTGTTATGTTTATCTATAGCTTAAGATGCCGGGTCATAAAGGGACCATCACAGTACATGGGAGCAGGAAGATTGCTTTGGAATGTGAAGAGGGTGATGCGGCTTATGCTGAGTCGGTTTGTGCACCAGAGGAGCAGAAGTTTTATAAATACAAGGTTGATCCGGCAGACATGTCTCCTTTGAAAAAACCAACTACAGAGCATGATCCGGCGTTGAAGTTTAAATCAGCTACAGACACTAAGACGGTTGATTTTGTTCCTGGCGATTCATCCAAGCAGTTCAGCATCAGCGCTAACCTGGATCCCAAATAGGAAAGCGCGCTCATCGAGTTCATCCGTGAGAATCGGGACATTTTTGCATGGAAGCCTTCTAACATGCTAGGTGTACCAAGGGAACTCGCTTAGCACACACTTAATATAGATCCTAAGTTTAAAACGGTCAGGCAGTTTCTCCGCCGCTTCAACGAAGAAAGGCGTAAGGCTATCGGTGAGGAGGTAGCTCGGCTGTTGGCCGCAGGGTTTATCGTGGAGGTCTTTCACCCGGAGTGGCTGGCTAATCCGGTGCTAGTCCTTAAGAAAAACGACACTTGGCGTATGTGTGTGGACTACACAGACTTGAACAAGGCTTGTCTAGCTGATCCCTTTGCCCTCCCTCGTATTGATTAGATTATTGATGCTACGGCAGGTTGTGACCGTTTGTGTTTTCTAGATGCTTATTCCGGTTATCATCATATCAAAATGGAAGTTAAGGACCTAGAGAAGACATCTTTTATAACTCCCTTTGGAGCCTTCTGCTATGTCTCTATGCCCTTCGGGCTCAAGAGTGCCCAGGCGACTTATCAGCGTTGTGTTCAGAATTGTCTTCATAGGTAGATTTGGCGAAATGTTCATGCATATGTGGATGATATTGTGGTGAAGTCCAGGAAGGAGGAAACATTGATATATGATTTGAGGGAGACCTTGGACAACCTCCGGGTTTATAAAATGATGCTTAACCCGGACAAATGTGTCTTTGGTGTTCCGGCAGGCAAGCTCTTGGGTTTTCTGGTGTTTAACAGGGGCATTGAGGCTAATCCGGAGAAAATTTCAGCTATCATGTCTCTGGCTAAACCGACGTGTATCAATGACGTTCAACGTTTAGCAGGACAGATTGCAGCTTTGAGCCGGTTTATCAGTTGTCTTGGGGAGAAAGCTACCCCTTTATATCAGATGTTAAAGAAAACGGATGACTTTGTCTGGAGTGATGCGGCTGATCAAGCGTTTGAGGATTTGAAGAGACAATTAGCTAAACCACCCGTCCTTGCTGCTCCGGTTGATAAAGAGCCTTTACTGCTATATGTGGCTGCTAATGCCCAGGTTGTCAGTGTGGCTATTGTTGTTGAGCACAAGGAGGCTGGAAAAGAGTATCCGGTTCAACGGCCGGTTTATTATATCAGTGAGGTGCTTATCAAATCAAAGCAGAGGTATCCGCATTGGCAGAAGCTGGTGTATGGAGTTTTATGGCAAGTATAAAGCTCAAGCAATATTTCCAGGGTCATCCTATCACAGTGGTTAGTTCAGCCCCTTTGGGAGATATCATCCAAAACAGAGAGGTGACTGGCCGGATTTCCAAGTGGGCTATTGAGCTTGGACCTCACGGGATCAAGTACACATCTCGCACAGCGATAAAATCTCAAGCACTCGTGGACTTCATCAATGATTGGACAGAGTTGCAGGCACCAGAGGAAAAGCCAGACAACACTTATTGGACTATTCATTTTGATGGATCCAGGCAATTGGAGGGCTTGGGGGCTGGAGTCATATTAACTTCCCCACAAAGTGTCAAGTTTTGTTATGTTCTTCGTTTAATGTTCCCTTGCACTAACAATGCAGCTGAGTATGAGGCCTTACTCCATGGTCTTCGGATGGCTAAGGAGATGAACTTAAGCCAGGTTAAGTGCTTCGGTGACTCGGACCTGGTGGCTCAACAGGTATCCGGCACTTGGGATTCTAAGGACCCACTCATGGCTGCATATCGATGAGAGGTGGACATAGTGGCTGGTCATTTCAAGGGCTATCAAGTTGACCATATAGACTGGCGAAAGAATGAAGTGGCGGACTCTTTAAGTCGTCTAGGCTCTCAGCAAAAACTAGTGCCACCTAATGTCTTCCTCGACGTACTTCATAATCCGTCGGTCAAGATACCCACAGAGGAGGAGTTGGCTATTCCTGACCCAGAAGCCCAGTTGGTGGCTGCTTTGCATGTTATACCGGATTGGACAGTCCCATACCTGGCTTACATGAACCGGGGCGAGTTACCGGAGGATGAAACCTTGGCCCAGCAGATAATCCGGCGATCCAAGTCAATGACCATTGTCAATGGGGAGTTACATTGTTACAGCGTCACAGGAGCAATTCAACATTGTGTGTCTCCTCAAGAGGGTTGTGAGATTTTGCGAGAAATCCATGAAGGAGATTGTGGTCACCACGCCGGTTCAAAATCCTTGGTGGCTAAGGCTTTTCGTCATGGCTTCTATTGGTTGACGGCTCTTGCTGATGCTGAGGACTTACTCAAAAGGTGTGACGGTTGTCAGAAATTTGCACGCCGCGCTCATGTTCCGGCTCAGGAGTTGAGAATGATTCCAATTACTTGGCCGTTTGCAACTTGGGGGCTCGATATGGTTGGACCCTTTAAGAGATCCAAGGACAAAAAGACCCACCTGTTAATGGCAGTTGACAAATTTACCAAGTGGGTAGAAGCAGAGCCAGTCAGTAAGTGTGATGCAGCCACAACGGTTCAATTCATCAAAAAGGTGATATTCCGGTTTGGTTTTCCACACAGTATTATAACTGATAATGGTACTAATCTGTCCAAGGGTGATATGGAGGAATTTTGTCAACATGAGCACATCCGGCTTGATGTAGCGTCAGTGGCTCACCCCCAGTCTAATGGTCGAGCAGAGAGGGCAAATCAAGAAATTTTGAGAGGTATCAAACCCCGGCTTATGGTTCCTTTATAGCGGACGCCGGGTTGTTGGGTGGAGGAGTTACCTTCTGTATTATGGAGTATCAACACCACACCAAACAGATCTACGGGTTACACCCCTTTCTTCATGGTTTACGGAGCAGAGGCGGTTCTCCCTAGTGACATCCGTCATGATTCACCCCGTGTGACGGCTTATGTTGAAGCTAAGAATGAGAAATCACGTCAGGACTCACTGGACCTGTTAGATGAGGAGCGTGATTTAGCAGCAGCACGTTCGGCGATTTATCAACAAGATCTCCGACGTTATCACAGCCGCCGGGTTAAGACCAGAACTTTTCAAGAGGGCGATCTGGTGCTCCGGCTCATCCAGGATCAGACTGATGTGCACAAGTTATCCCCACCTTGGGAAGGACCTTTTGTGGTCAGCAAAACCTGCACAACGGGTCATACTACCTCATCGATGTTCGAGAGCACAAAGACTCACGCAAATCGGAGGAGGAGACCCAGCGGCCATGGAATATAGCTCTTCTTCGGCCTTACTACACTTGAGCCATAGGCTCTTCTTATGTACATACTTATGACAATGTAAATATTATATAATAAACCGGAGCCTTAGCTAAAGCAGGGTCTCTGTTCTTTTTTACACCATGTGTGGTTCCATGGGGGCTTCTATTTACAAAGCGGAGTTCTATTAACCTGGCCTACAAAGCCACACAGATATGAATGAAATCACTAGGGGGCTTGGTCGTATCCGAACCATAGCTACACCTCTTGATCGGTTTAAAACCAAAAGGGGAAATCACTAGGGGGCTTGGTTGTCTTTACACCATAGCTACACCTTTTGATAAGCTTAAGGCCAAAAGGACATTATGTGGCACTAAAGAGAGTCTGTTTCATAAAGCACAACTCAAACATAGGTAACCACTGAGCATAGCTCAAATATTACCTGGGGGCTCCTTGCTTCTCAAAGAACAACGAGCTTGCACCCTTGTAATAGGCTATCAAGCAAGGCTTGGAAGCCAGGTGTATTCACCTATAACTCCGGGTTATCCTGCCTCTTTAAGTAAGCCACTCCGTCCAGGTAAACCTGGTATGACCCATCAAACGTTTGACAAGTCAATCTCATAGACCCTGAACTTGTCAAAGTTAAAGCGGTGATTGGTTAAAGATTGAGGTCCATCTTAAAAGGCTTTGCGAAATGGTTTAACTCAGCGGCCTGGCAGCCCATGAAAAGCCTCGATTTAGGGCCTGGCAGCTCATGAAAAGCCTTGCATATTTCTTTTGTCTTTGCTGTTTTAAAATCTTTTGATCAGGGATTTATGAATATTTTCTGATAAACCGGTGTTTATTACAAACCGGCGTGGCTTTCAATGCTCAGTTGTCAGTACATGATCAGTTTTAAACCGGCAGTACGTTGCTCCGGTCTGGTTTTGATTAAATGTCACTAGGATTATACGAACAAATCGGTGCCTATTATAGCCCGGTATGGTTTTTTCTATGAACCGACAGAAGGGCAAGGAGTCATCAACACTCTAGATTGGTGTTCTTCACCCTTACTATACAAACAGTTGGTCAGCCAACAAGGTTTATCTCAGGTATCATCTATTTTTATATCTGGTTATTACAATCTTGGTTATCCATCCAAGTTATGTATATATTTTTGGGCATTATGACCCGTCCAGTGGTAAACCACTAGGACATTTTCAAGTTTTTTATATGCAGGAACAAAAGCCATAATGGACTATGCATACCAAAGGCATGACAAGTTTTCAGTCACAAGCAAACCGAACATGCTCGATGGCATGGCAGATAAAGGTGTTCACGCTATCCTATTACAAGGCGCTTTCAACAGCCAAAATTGAATAATTGTTTTAAAGAGTGGAAGACTGCAACTGGTAAACTGGCCTCTGGTTTATGACTCCTCATCTGGACGGCTTAACGATTGAGGATCATCTTGAGTGGTCACATTCTCTTCATCTCTACCTAGTCGCTGGGAGTCAATCGTTGACCAATCGATTCCGGTTAAGGCTTGAAAAATAGCTTCTTCATGAATAAGGGTGGAAGGGTCTATGTCAGGAGCGTAAGTGTGCTTACATATTGGCGGCACAAGATCTTCCACATTGTGAATCAGCACGGTTTGTCTTTTCCCTTCAGCGTCCTAAACCGGTTAAAAATGAGATAGATCTGTGTCATCCGGCAATTTGCTTGCTATAGGCCGCATCTCCTTCGTCAGCCTTCGAAGATCATCGTTGTTGAAGTTGGTACCATCTTCCTTCATGTTGGGGTAGCCTTGGCCAATATGGTGTATCTTAAGGTGTTATTCTAGTACGAACTCTATGATAGATCGAACGGAAAGAATAGCTTCATGTTATTTTACAACAGACTCTTGAATAAATCGATTAGAGAGGATAACTTTGAGGTGGTTTCATACCCTACCATAATCTCTTCGTTTGTTCTCCGCTATTAGTGACTTTGGAGTGACTCTTTGTTGCATGTTGAGGGATAGTTATATGATCCAATTATGTTATTATTATTAAGAGAACTTGCACTAGTGAAAGCATGAACCCTAGGCCTTGTTTCCTAGCATTGCAATACCGTTTACGCTCACTTTTACCACTTGCTACCTTGCTGTTTTTATATTTTCAGATTACAAAAACCTATATCTATCATCTATATTGCACTTCTATCACCATCTCTTCGCCGAACTAGTGCACCTATACAATTTACCATGGTATTGGGTGTGTTGGGGACACAAGAGACTCTTTGTTATTTGGTTGCAGGGTTGTTTGAGAGAGACCTTCTTCAACCTACGCCTCCCACAGATTGATAAACCTTAGGTCATCCACTTGAGGGAAATTTGCTACTATCCTACAAACCTCCGCACTTGGAGGCCCAACAACGTCTACAAGAAGAAGGTTGCGTAGTAGACATCAAGCTCTTTTCTGGCGCCGTTGCCGGGGAGGTTAGCGCTTGAAGGTATATCTTTAGAACTTGCAATCGAATCTTTTTGTTTCTTGTTTTATCACTAGTTTAGTTTATAAAAGAAAATTACAAAAAAATGGAATTGAGTTTGCCTCATACGCTTCATCTTTTTAATATTTTTCGTGAGAATGATGGAAAGGAAAATTGTGCTCAAGTGCTAGAAGAAGAAGTCTATAAAATGTTTGGCACTAAATCTTTGAATGATGAGCATGATTGCAATGTTGTTAGTATGAACTCCTTGAATATCCATAGTACTAATGATGATTGCACTAGTCATGATGAAAATGTCTCTTACAAGCATGTCAATTTTTGTGGAGTGCATAGAGTTTGCAAGTACACACCAAATAGGGAAGATAGATTTTGCAAGAGGCATAAGTATTTGGAAACTAAATGGTTGCAAGAAAGGCTAGATGATTGTGCTGAAAGATTCAATATTTATCGCCATCCTTGTGAACTTTGCAATGAACATGGTCATTTAAAGCTCCAATGCTATTTGTTTCATGATCAAATCGTATCCAAAAATTGTGATAACTTGATTACCCTTGAGCATCATAAAGAGCTTAGTCTTCTTTTGGGGTATGAAGAAATGAAACGTATAACTGAGGGTATTCCAAAATTTAATCTTGATAGATTTCTTGATTTTGATCTAGAAGAAATTTTATGTATTGTGCGGTGAATTGCATTGAGAATCCTTATATTGCCAATTACATAAACTCAAGAAAACAAATAGAAGATGAAGAGACTACTAATGAAAGGGAAGAGATTTCCCCATATCCTCCTATTCTTTCTTATGAGGAATCAGGTAACGAGGAGGAGCTTTCTATTCAACCAATCTCACTAATAAAGAGCTCCAAAAAGAGGAATAAACCCGCACATGATGTGAAGGAGAAAAAGAGAAGATAGAGAAGCAAAGGTAAAAAGGCATCCCTCCCAAATGACATTGCTTTTATTACTCATTGTGATAATTGCTATACTACTATTGGTGCTATCCATACTATTAATGATGAGAGTGATTATGCTTATGATACGAAAAGGCCCAAGCTTGGGGATGCTATGTTTGATGAGAATGACTTGTTTGAGAATGTATTTGATGCAATTAATGTTTGTCCCAAGCTTGGGGATGCTATGTTTTATGAATATGATATGTTTAACCTCCCAAGTTTTGATATGCAAATTTACTATGATGATAGCATGCCTCCTATTTATGATGCTTATATTGATGAAAGTGGGTTTGGAAGAGTGTCAACTTTAGGAAGTAATGATCCCACTATTTTGGAGGGTGTTGAATCCTATTGTGACAATTATGAAAGTGGATTTGGAGAGGCCATGACTTTATTTAGTAATGATTCTACTATCTTGGAAGAGGTTTCAATTGATTATGATGAGAACAAAGTTGCTACTTATGATGATTATTGTGATGACACATATGCTATAAAAAGTAGTGATTATTATATTTATAAAACTTGTCATGTTTATGATTACCCTTTTTCTGAACTTTATTCTTTCAACATGGAAACAATTTATAGTATTCGAGTCTCTTATGATACTCCCACTATTCCGAACGAGAAGAATTTTGCTTGTGGAGAGTAATAAAATTTCTATGCTTGTAGATCATGAAAAGAATGCTTTATGTGCTGGTTATATTGTTGAATTCATTCATGATGCTACTGAAAATTATTATGAGGGAGGAACATATGCTTGTAGGAATTGCAATAATATCAAGTTTCCTCTCTATGTGCTTAAAGTTTTAAAGTTATGCTTGTTTTGCCTTCCTATGCTAGTTGATTATTGTTCCCATAAATTATTTGCTCACAAAATCCCTATGCATAGGAAGTGGGTTAGAATTAAATGTGCTAGTCATATTCTTCATGATGCTCTTTTTATGTTACAATTCTTATCTTTTATGTGAGCATCATTGAAATCATCATGCCTAGCTAGGGGCGTTAAACGATAGCGCTTGTTGGGAGGTAACCCAATTTTAGTTTTGTTCTTTGCTTTTTGCTCATATTTAGTAATAAATAATTCATCTAGCCTCTGTTTATATGTGGTTTTATGCTTTTAATTAGTGTTTGTGCCAATTAGAACCTTTGGGAAGACTTGGGGAAAGTCTTTGCGATCTTGATGTAAAAAACAGAAACTTTAGCGCTCACGAGATTTGCTTCCATTTTTTAATGGAGAGTGATATTTAGTTAATTATTTTTGCAGATGATTAATAGATAAATTACTCACGTCCAGAAATTTATTTTAGAATTTTTGGGGTTCCATAAGTATTCGAAACCTATAGATTACTACAGACTGTTCTGTTTTTGACAGATTCTGTTTTTCGTGTGTTGTTTGCTTATTTTGATGAATCTATGGATAGTAATAGAGTTTATGAACCATAGAAAAGTTGGAATACAGCAGGTTTAACACAAATATAATTAAATAATGAGTTCATTACAGTACCTTGAAGTGGTGGTTTGTTTTCTTTTACTAACGGAGCTCATGAGTTTTCTGTTAAGTTTTGTGTTGTGAAGTTTTCAAGTTTTGGGTAAAGATTCGATGGACTATGGAATAAGGAGTGGCAAGATCCTAATATTGGGGATTACCAAGGCACCCCAAGGTAATATTCAAGGACAACCAAGAGCCTAAGCTTGGAGATGCCCCGGAAGGCATCCCCTCTTTCGTCTTCGTTCATCGGTAACTTTACTTGGAGCTATATTTTTATTCACCACATGATATGTGTTTTGCTTGGAGCGTCAATTTATTTTGTTAGGATTTGATTTATGTTATTTAGGACAATTTTTTGCATCTTTTTTTTAAATAAAAGTGGCATTGATAGCCTTTACTATGCCTATTTTACAAGTCTACATGTTGCTGTTTGAAAACAGAAAGTTTACCGTTGTTGCAAAAATTCCCTAGAAAAGTAAGAATGTGATAAAATGTTGAAACCTTTTGCATAATAAGATCTGATAAATTTACTACGGTGGGAATTTTCTTTCATAATTTTTGGAGCCAGGGAAGTATGGATCTTTCTGCATTCTTCACAGACTGTCCTGTTTAGGCAGATTGCTGTTATGTTTGCATTGTTTGCATATGTTTGCTTGTTTAATGATTCTATTTGAGGATAGGACTATTAAATATGCAGAGGCATTTAATATGAATTTTGATTAATAATTTTAGTGATTTGGTACAGCGGAGTATGATAAGGTTTTTGCATTGGTTTATACTAACTTATCTCACGAGTCCTTGTTGAGTTTTGTGTGGATGAAGCTTTTGAGATTTAGGGAGACCGTGATATGAGAGGAATTAAGGAGACACAAAAGCTCAAGCTTGGGGATGCCCAAGTCATCCCAAGATAATATTTCAAGAAGTCTCAAGCGTCTAAGCTTGGGGATGCCCCGGTTGGCATCCCACCTTTCTTCTTCAACAACTATCGGTTAGTATCGGTTGATCCTAAGTTTTTGCTTCTTCACATGATGTTTGCTATTCTTAGATGTAATTTTATTTTGTTCTGCTTGCAGTTTGAATAAATTATCAAGATCTTAAATTATTAAATGGGAGAGTCTTCACATAGCTAAATAGTTATTTAACTACTCATTGATCTTCACTTATATCTTTCGGAGTAGTTTGTTATTCATTCACGTGCTTCACATATATCCTATGAGTAAATGGTTGAATGAATCGAATATAATAAATCTGAAATTATATATGTTTCATATGCTTATCCCATGGGGAGTAATGAATTCACATATAAGAAGTGGAGGTGGTAAATTTATTGAAGGTTAGCAAACATTGTATTGGTCACTTGAACAATTCATGAAACAATATTGAAGGAAGAGAGATTTCCCATATAAATATACTATCTTGGACATCTTTTGTAATTGTGAGCACTCCTTAAAATATGACATGTTAAAAGGTTGATGTTGGACAAGGAAGACAATGTAATGGGTTATGTTTTCTTATATTTGAAATAAAGTATATTGTCATGGATCATCCAACATGTTGAGCTTGCCTTTCCCCCTCATGCTAGCCAAATTCTTTGCACCAAGTAGAGATACTACTTGTGCTTCCAAACATCCCTTAAACCAGTATTGCCATGAGAGTCCACCATACCTACCTATGTATTGAGTAAGATCCTTCAAGTACGTTGTCATCGGTGCATGCAATAAAAAATGCTCTCTTAATATGTAAGATCTATTAGTGTGGAGAAAATAAGCTTTATACGATCTTGTGATGTGGAAGTAATAAAAGCGACGGACTACATAATAAAGGTCCCTATCACAACTGGCAATATAAAGTGACGTTCTTTCACATTAAGATTTTGTTCATCCAACTATAAAAGCGCATGACAACCTCTGCCTCCCTCTGCCAAGGGCCTATCTTTTATTCTCGTCTTATACCTTATGCAAGAGTCATGGTGATCTTCACCTTTCCTTTTTTACATTTTATCATTTGGCAAGCACATTGTGTTGGAAAAGATCCTGATTTATATATCCAATTGGATGTAAGGCATCATGAACTATTATTGTTGACATTACCCTTGAGGTAAAAGGTTGGGAGGCGAATCTATAAGCCCCTATCTTTCTCTGTGTCTGGTTAAAACTTTGAGCCCATAAATATCATGTGAGTGTTAGCAATTGTGAAAGACTAAATGATAGTTGAGTATGTGAAGTTTGTTGAATCAAAGCTCTGACATAGACCCTTCCTGAAAATAAGATGAATTGTAATTGTTTGATGACTAATAACACGGTTTGTTAGTTTTCAAGAAAGTTTATGATCTATACTTTAACATGTGAAAAGCTTGTTACTTGATCATGAGAAGTCCTATGAGTTGAGCTACTGTTATGATATATAATTATGCTCGAAAAGGTGATTGAAATTACCATTGATCAAACTTGTGCACCTGCTAGCATTCACACTTCATAAATTCTTTCTTTTATCATTTACCTACTCGAGGACGAGCATGAATTAAGCTTGGGGATGCTGATACGTCTCCAACGTATCTATAATTTATGAAGTATTCATGCTATTATATTATCTGTTTTGTATGTTTATGGGCTTTACTAAACACTTTTATATTATTTTTGGGACTAACCTATTAACTGGAGGCCCAGCCCAAATTGCTGTTTTCTTGCCTATTTCCATGTTTCGAAGAAAATGAATATCAAACGGAGTCCAAATGGAATGAAACCTTCAGGAGAGTTATTTTTGGAATGGAAGCAATCCAGGAGACTTGGAGTAGACGTCAGGGAAGCTTCGAGGAAGCCACGAGGCAGGGAGGCGCGCCCTACCTCTGGGCACGCCCCCACCCCCGTGGGCCCTCGTGGCTCCCCTGACCGACTTATTTCGCCTATATATATATATATATATATATATATATATCAATCTACCCTAAAACATCGGGGAACACAATAGATCGGGAGTTCCGCCGCCGCAAGCCTCTATAGCCACCAAAAACCAATCGGGACCCTGTTCCGGCACCCTGCCGGAGGGGGAATCCCCCACCGGTGTCCATCTTCATCATCCCGGCGCTCTCCATGATGAGGAGGGAGTAGTTCACCCTCGGGGCTGAGGGTATGTACTAGTAGCTATGTGTTTGATCTCTCTCTCTCACTCTCTCTCTCTCTCGTGTTCTTGAGTTGGCACGATCTTGATGTATCGCGAGCTTTGCTATTATAGTTGGATCTTATGATGTTTCTCCCCCTCTACTCTGTTGTGATGAATTGAGTTTTCCATTTGAAGTTATCTTATCGTATTGAGTCTTTAAGGATTTGAGAACACTTGATGTATGTCTTCCATGTGATTATATGTGGTGACAATGGGATATCACGTGATCCACTTGATGTATGTTTTGGTGATCAACTTGCGAGTTCCGTGACGTCGTGAACTTGTGCATAGGGGTTGGCACACGTTTTCGTCTTGACTCTCCGGTAGAAACTTCGGGGCACTCTTTGAAGTTCTTTGTGTTGGTTGAATAGATGAATCTGAGATTGTGTGATGCATATCGTATAATCATACCCATGGATACTTGAGGTGACATTGGAGTATCTAGGTGACATTAGGGTTTTGGTTTATTTGTATCTTAAGGTGTTATTCTAGTACGAACTCTATGATAGATCGAACGGAAAGAATAGCTTCATGTTATTTTACTACAGACTCTTGAATAGATCGACCAGAAAGGATAACTTTGAGGTGGTTTCGTACCCTACCATAATCCCTTTGTTTGTTCTCCGCTATTAGTGACTTTGGAGTGACTCTTTGTTGCATGTTGAGGGATAGTTATATGATCCAATTATGTTATTATTATTGAGAGAACTTGCACTAGTGAAAGTATGAACCCTAGGCCTTGTTTCCTAGCATTGCAATACCGTTTACGCTCACTTTTACCACTTGCTACCTTGCTGTTTTTATATTTTCAGATTACAAAAACCTATATCTATCATCCATATTGCACTTGTATCACCATCTCTTCGCCGAACTAGTGCACCTATACAATTTACCATTGTATTGGGTGTGTTGGGGACACAAGAGACTCTTTGCTATTTGGTTGTAGGGTTGTTTGAGAGAGACCATCTTCAACCTATGCCTCCCACAAATTGATAAACCTTAGGTCATCCACTTGAGGGAAATTTGCTACTGTCCTACAAACATCTGCACTTGGAGGCCCAGCAACGTCTACAAGAAGAAGGTTGCGTAGTAGACATCACTGGATAGCGGTCGATGTGTGGAGTAATAGTAGTAGATGCAGGCAGGAGTCGGTCTACTAATCTTGGACGTGATGCCTATATAATGATCATTGCCTGGATATCATCATGATTATTTGAAGTTCTATCAATTACCCAACAGTAATTTGTTTACCCACCGTTTGCTATTTTTCTTGAGAGAAGCCACTAGTGAAACCTACGGCCCCCGGGTCTCTTTCTCATATTATTTGCCTTTGCTTTTATTTTCAGATCTGTTAAACCAAAAATACAAAAATACCTTGCTGAAATTTATTTTATTTGGCGTTCGATCTATCATTATTTACAACTCTCTCACGTCTGTTTGCCAATTTTTGGTGTTGTTACCCTAAAGGGATTGTCAACCCCTTTTACATGTCGAGTTGCGTGTATTTGTTACTTGTGTGCATGTGATACGTCTCCAACGTATCTATAATTTTTGATTGTTCCATGCTATTATATTATCTGTTTTGGATGTTTAATGGGCTTTAATATGCTCTTTTATATTATTTTTGGGACTAACCTATTAACTGGAGGCCCAATGTCGGTTTCTGTTTTCTGCCTATTTTAGTGTTTTGCGGAAAAGGAATATCAAACAGAATCCAAACGGAACAAAACCTTCGCAAGGATCTTTCTTGGAACAAACGCAATCCAGGAGACTTGGATGGAAGTGTGGAAGTCCGCAAGGCGGCCACGAGGCAGGAGGGCGCGCCCAAGGGGGTAGGCGCACCCCCACCCTCATGGGCCCCACGGAGCTCCACCGACGTACTTATTTCTCCTATATATATATATACTTTTATACCCTAAAAACATCAGGGGGAGCCACGAAACCACTTTTCCACCGCCGCAACCTTCTGTACCCGTGAGATCCGATCCGGGGCCTTATCCGACGATCTGCCGGAGGGGGAATCGATCACAGAGGGCTTGTACATCAACACCATAGCCTCTCCAATGATGTGTGAGTAGTTTACCACAGACCTTTGGGTCCATAGTTATTAGCTAGATGGCTTCTTCTCTCTCTTTGGTTCTCAATACAAAGTTCTCCTCAATGTTCTTGGAGATCTATTCGATGTAATACTTTTTGTGGTGTGTTTGCCAAGATCCGATGAATTGTGGATTTATGATCAAGTTTATCTATGAATAATATTTGGTTCTGCTCTGAATTCTTATATGCATGATTTGATATCTTTGCAAGTGTCTTCGAATTATCGGTTTAGTTTGGCCTACTAGATTGATCTTTCTTGCAATGGGAGAAGTGCTTAGGTTTGGGTTCAATCTTGCGGTGTCCTTTCCCAGTGACAGTAGGGGCAGCAAGGCACGTATTTTATTGTTGCCATCGAGGATAAAAAGATGGGGTTTATATCATATTGCTTGAGTTTATCCCTCTACATCATGTCATCTTGCTTAATGCATTACTCTGTTCTTATGAACTTAATACTCTAGACGCATGCTGGATAGCGGTCGATGTGTGGAGTAATAGTAGTAGATGCAGAATCGTTTCAGTCTACTTTAACACGGACGTGATGCCTATATTCATGATCATTGCCTAGATATTCTCATAACTATGCGCTCTTCTATCAATTGCTCGGCAGTAATTTTTTCACCCACCGTAATACATGCTATCATGAGAGAAGCCACTAGTGAAACCTATGGCCCCCGGGTCTCTTTCTTGTTATATTGCATCTCTTTTTATTTACATCGCATCTCGTTTACTACTTTGCAATCTTTACTTTCCAATCTATACAACAAAAATACCAAAAATATTTATCTTACCATCTTTATCAGATCTCACTTTTGCGAGTGACCGTGAAGGATTTACAACCCCTTTATCGCGTTGGTTGCAAGGTTCTTGATTGTCTGTGCAGGTACTAGGTGACTTGCGTGTTATCTCCTACTGGATTGATACATTGGTTCTCAAAAACTAAGGGAAATACTTACACTACTTTGCTGCATCACCCTTTCCTCTTCAAGGGAAAACCAACACATGCTCAAGAGGTAGCAAGATGGATTTCTGGTGCCGTTGTGTAATGCCCCAAGACCGGAGCTTCAATTGCCTTCCAGGGTTTCCGGGTTTCTCCGTGTGTTTCATTTTGCTTGCTCCTTTTATTTTTGCATTGCATCATGTCATCATGCCATCATATCATTAATTTTTGCAACTCAAATAAATAAACCGTATGGATCTTTGATCCATTTAAATCGAGGGATATTCACTATGGTGATTACTCTTTAAAACATATTGTCCCAATATTTTAGGGAGCTATATAAATAATATTCCATTTTCGGAATCACCCATAAACACACTTGCATATTCCCCATGCCTTTTCTAGTTCAAGCTTGACTTCAAAACCTTGCCAAAAATTCTCTTCCCATTTACGAAGGTTCCTCCAAAAATCCGAACATTTCATGCCTTCCCTACCCTCACTTCTTATTCAAACCATTTGATTTTAAATCAAATGAGTTTGAATTTATATCTTTCGATCATGCCATTTCTAATTTTCTTGGACCAAGTGCATTTTGGTGAGTCCGAAAAAATTATCCGCGTGTCCAACTTCTTCCCCTAACCCCCTCTTTCCTTTTCTTTCTCTTTAATTGTTTTTTGCTAAAGAAAATAAGAGAAGGGAGGAGAGAGGAGCTAGCCCAGCCAACCTCCAAGCCGGCCCATCCGCGCTGGCCCGTTTGGCCCAAGGCCTCCCGCAGCCCACCTAAGCATCCTAAACCTAGCCCGACCGCACCCTAGGCCCCGACCCTCATCTCCCTCGCGCACCCTCTCTCTCGATCCCCAGCGCCGCCGCCATCTCCCTCGATCTCTCTTTCACGCGCGCTGCCATCCCTCTCCCCTCGACCCGATCCCCTCGTTCTCTTCCTCCCCCTCGTCTCTCTCCCTCACTTTCTCCTCCACCGAGCTAACCAGAGGCCTCCTTGAGCGCTTCCTTGCCTGCAGCCACCAGGACGCCATGGATGCACCAACTCGACTTGATCCCGGCAACCTCGACCCTGCGCTGACTATCGCCTCTGCTCCGGTCGCCCTCGCGTCTCCAGGCCGCCGTCACGCACTCTACCTCCTCTGCCCCGAGCTCCAAGCGCTGTCCCATGACGCCCATGGCTCCGCCTCTCCTTCACGCAGCTCTGCACGCCGCCCGCCTCCAAGTTCGTCGCCACCAACAGCAACAGCAACTACTGCACCCTCTCGTCGCCCGCGACCTCCTCCTCCCGGCTCTGCTCGGGTCTGCCGAGGCCCATCGCCTCCCGATCCGGTGACCTGCGCCCAGGTCGGCCCTCCTTCGCCCGGATCCCGCCGGACCAGCTTCCCGTGACCTCCTCCGCGCCTCCAGCGTGCCATGGTCGCTTCTACCTCAGCGCCACCCATGGCTGCCTCGCTGGCAAGCCCCGCCGCCGCTCCGGCCGGCGAGTCCAGGCCGCCGAGCTCGCCTTGCCTCGCCTCCTGCATCCCGTGTGCCCTGCTGATCGCGGGGGTTCCCATGTCCGGTGCCTCCTGCTCGCTCCGCCACGGCCTCCTCGACATGGTTGAGCCCGACCACGACCCTCTCCACATGCCACCATCGCCTCCTTGCTGTTGGCATCCCGAGGCCCCTGTGTTGTTTTGTGTTGAACGTCAAGGCCGGCAAGATCGACTACAGCAACGCCAAGTTCCACCACCGGCAAGACCCGGACTAAGAACGCCAAGTACAACTACAAACCCGAAGAACTCGGGTGCATCAAGTCCGCGAGGAGACCCATTTTTCGTCAAGTTCATCTACGTGTGTGTACCACTATGCCCGAAGACCCTGGATGCACCAAGTTCCTCTTCGGAGATGTACAACTACCGCCGACTAGTACAACTACCGTCGCATAAACGAGACCGTCAAGACCGGACCAACAAGTACCGCGAGCATGTCTGTACCTCTACCGTCGACGTGTTTTCGTCAAGTTCCCCTACGAAAACGTGATCCGCTGGCGTCGCAAGAATCGGGACCGACAAGTCCGAAGACCCAAGTACCACGACGTCAAGTACCTCTACGCACGGATAACACCAAGTACCACTATCGCCGAGTATGACTACTTCCATGTGATACGAGAACAACTACCGTCGCCCCCGGGAACCTGGGATTCGTCAAGTACCTCTCCGAAAATGAACGTGAACCACTACTTCCCTCGACGTCCCGAGAACGTCTACTTCCCCTACACCGCATCGAACTTGAACCCCTCCGATAACGCACGCTTCAAAGGTATACCCCGAGACGACGTCCGTGAACAAATGCTTGCGATGTTTGATATGCTCGTGTTTGCACCGTGTCCAAATTGTCACTCGTTTCCATGCCCCTAACCCGTGGGAACCCGGTTACCGGGATCACCCCACCTTCTATCGCATGTCACGCTCCCGCCGCACTTTCGTTTGCACCGGGATCTCAATCGAGTTACCGGAACCGATATGTTGCCGTGGCATCATTTTCGGATTCGTTGCCGTGGCACCCCTTTTCTTTCCACCACGGTGACAAATGCTTCATAATATGCTCTTATCAACATTTTCTTAAAAACTTGCATAAACTTGTTCTTGTCATCCGCATCATGATAACAACAATTATAAAATGTTTAAATTGTTGTTGCAGTAAATCACTAATGCATATGGGGATTTACCGGATTCGTTATTTGTTATATCCGGCCCCATTTAAATTGTTTAGGTGGTGTAGTTTTGTGATGCTTCACCTCTTGCCATGTTAACCAACATTTAAATTTGTTGAGTACCTAACCGGGAGAGAACTAAATAATTAATGTGGTGTTCCGTCAATATGCAACTCGTTGTATATTGAGCTCCACTTAATTTGTAGGGTTGTTTGTGCACTTTGCCATGCCATGCCTCATTAAACCGGACATGCATCATACTTGATTGTGCATCATGCCATGATTATGTGTTGGTTGTTTACTATGTTGCTTGCTCTTTTCCGGTGATTGCTTCTTCGGGTTGGTTCCGGTAACGTCGTGTTTGTGAGGATCCATTCGTCTACGTCCGTTTGTCTTCTTCATGGACTCGTTCTTCTTCCTTGCGGGATTTCAGGCAAGATGATCATACCCTCGAAATCACTACTATCTTTGCTATGCTAGTTTGCTCGCTCTTTTGCTATGCCAATGCTACGATGCCTACCACTTGCTTGTCAGGCTCCCAAATTGCCATGTTCAACCTCTAACCCACCATTGTCCTAGCAAACCGTAGATTGGCTATGTTACCGCTTTGCTCAGCCCCTCTTATAGCGTTGTTAGTTGCAGGTGAAGATTGAAGTTTGTTCCTTGTTGGCACATGGAGATGTTGTTCCTTGCTTGGAACATGTTTACTTGTTGGGATATCACAATATATCTTATTTAATTAATGCATCTATATACTTGGTAAAGGGTGGAAGGCTCGGCCTTATGCCTGGTGTTTTGTTCCACTCTTGCCGCCCTAGTTTCCGTCATATCGGTGTTATGTTCCCAGATTTTGCGTTCCTCACGCGGTTGGGTTATAATGGGAACCCCTTGACAGTTCGCTTTGAATAAAACTCCTCCGGCAAGGCCCAACCTTGGTTTTACTATTCGCCACCCAGCCTTTTCTTTTCCCTTGGGGGTCGCGCCCCCAAGGGTCATCATTATTTTAACCCCCCCGGGCCAGTGCTTGTCTAAGTGTTGGTCCAACCCAGAGCACCGTGCAGGGCCATCCCTTGGCAACTTGGGTTACGTCGGCTCCTGTACGCTTAGCTTATCCGTTGTGCCCTGAGAACGAGATATGTGCAGCTCCTATCGGGATGTCGGCGCATCGGCTGGTCTTGCTGGACTTGTTTTACCATTGTCGAGGATGTCTTGGAGTACCGGGATACCGAGTCTGATCGGAATGTCTCGGGAGGAGGTCTATTCCTTCGTTGACCGTGAGAGCTTGTGATGGGCTAAGTTGGGACACCCCTGCAGGGATTGATCTTTCGAAAACCGTGCCCGCGGTTATGGGCAGATGGGAATTTGTTAACGTCTAGTTGTAGAAAACCTGAACTTGACCTTAATTAAAATGAATCAACCACGTGTGTAACCGTGATGGTCTCTTTCCGGCGGGGTCCGGGAAGTGAACACGGTTGTTGGAGTTATGCTTGACGTAGGTAGTCTAGGATCACTTCTTGATCATACTTTTGTCGACCGTGCTTTGCCTTCTCTTCTCGCTCTCATTTGCGTATGTTAGCCACCATATATGCTAGTCGCTTGCTGCAGCTCCACCTCATACCTTTTACCTTACCCATAAGCTTAAATAGTCTTGATCGCGAGGGTGCGAGATTGATGAGTCCCTGTGGCTCACAGATACTTCCAAAACCAGCTTGCAGGTGCCGATGAGTCCGAGCAGATGACGCAACCAAGCTCAGGAGGAGCTCGATGAAGATCTTGTCCTTTGTGTTGCTTTGTTCTAGTTGATCAGTAGTGGAGCCCAGTTGGGGTCGATCGGGGACCTTTGTCGCATTTGGGGTTCTTCTTTTATTTTGGTTCCGTAGTCGGACCATGAGTGTATTTGCTTGATGTAATGTTTATTCATGTAATTGTGTGAAGTGGCGATTGTAAGACAACTATGTATCTTTTCCCCTTATTGTATTACATGGGTTGTGTGAAGATTACCTCACTTGCGACATATGCCTTCAATGCGATTATGCCTCTAAGTCGTGCCTCGACACGTGGGAGATATAGTCGCATCGAGGGTGTTACAAGTTGGTAATCAGAGCCTTCCCCGACCTTAGGAGCCCCCACTGATTGATCGTTTTTAGCGGCCGAGTTGTGTCTAGAAAAATGTTTTGAGTCATTAGGAATTATATATCGGAGAGTTTAGGAATTCTTTTTACTCCCCAGTCCCTTCGTCACTCTGGTGAGGCATCCTGACGTAGAGTTTTGACTCTTCTCTTCCCAAATTTCACTAAATTTTTTTTAGGATCACGCGGGTATCTTGGAATCGTTGCGATGGTTTTATGATGAGAACATTGTCTTGGTGCCTCCTGTCAGGGGTTTTGTGGAAGTGTCCCGGGGAGTTGAGCTCTGAGGTGTTGTCGTCATAATTTTATCGTTGCAATTCTGGGATACCTGAGTTTAGTACACCGACATCGAAAATCTCTTTTATGCAGTTCGTTGGTGAGATAACCTCGACGCCACCCAGTACTGGGGCGGGAGTTCGGGAGTATCACCATAACTTGTATAACGGATGCTTTTCGAAGGTTGAGGTAGATGGTTTCCGAAGGTTTCTTGGTTATGTGTTGAAGGATGGATACAGCTGGATGTAGGATTTGCTAGTTTGGGTGAGATATTATGCTTCCCCTGTATCCCCAACACCTGATTGCATAACCGGAAAGTTTCGGGAGTTTCATAGGTGGGAATTCAAGTAGCTCTTAGGATATCTTTCCGACAGATGTATGATATGAAATTGGGGTTCGACGTCTAGTGGTTCGCCTATTCACGGTCGGTTTTACAGTGGTCTCGTTGTGTCTTAAAGAGTCCTTGGCTATGCCGACTCGGGGACGCTTCGTATGTCATGTGCACTGCCTTGTACATGATGGTGCTGTACGATCGAGCCCGTGTAGGTCTCACCATGAAAACTTCGGACGAAATCTCTATCATATGTTTGTTCAGGCTTATTCCGCAAGCCAATCCTTTGTTTTGTTTTGAGTTGTGGTATTCGAGTTGCTTCAATGTCAAGTGTTGATTCCATACCTTCCTCAAGTGGTGTTCTCATATTCCTATGCGAATACTAATCCTTCATGATAATCGAGATTGTCATGTTAATTCTTTTCAACCGGTGTGTCTCTCCTCAAGTGGATCCGTTCACTTCAACTTTTACAAGATCAATTATCAGTTCTTCTCTACGGTGTTCGTTCCATCCATTCCAAATTGTCTTTGTTTTTCCCACCCTCCCTCCCTTTGTGTTTCTTTAAGGACTCAGATTTCTTAATCGAGTATCCATTTATTGACGTGAAGTCTCTCCATTCTTTCCTTCAATGTTCTTATCCGGTGATTCTCATGAAGATTCTAACGGAGCTTCAAGTTCGTCAACCTTCACTCATTTTTCTTCTCCGGTGGTTTAAATTCAAGCGTTATTGATCATATCTTCTCCTCGTTTTCAAATACCTTCTCATAACGGTTCACCTAATAATCTTTCACCGCTCGTTATTCTATTGTTTCGGAGTGCCCAAGATATCTTGAAGATTCGTGTTTCCACTCTACATTCGTTCAAACTATTTCGAGGTTTTATCTCATTCAAGCCATTAAATTCAACCGGTGCAATCTCCTTTCTCAAGTAATCATTCAACGGTGTTCCTTTTGAGTGGGCCCTAACCCACAGGTCTTTCCCAGGATTTTACCTAACTCTTCTAATTCTCCCGGAGATATCCTTAAAATTCTTTTTGAAGTTTGACGTAAGAATGAGTTATCATCAGTCAAATGCCATCTCCTAGATCTTTCACAATTATTTTCATCGTTGGCTCAACCTCTTCGTTTTGATTCTTCCGGAGTGTCTAAATAATTCATGGTGGTGTTCGCGTCGTCATTCTCGGATTTTGAAGACCGAAGAAGAGTTTCTCCTTAATCTTGCTCCATTCTCTTCAAGATTCGTGATTCTAGCTCGTTGCCATCCTCTCATAATTGTTTCGATCGTGAGTATTCTTTTCACCCTTCCGGAGCAATTTAAGAGTCGTCTCAGTTTGTTATCCGGAGTCCATCAAGTCAGGTTTATTCATTCTCAGCTTTCAGCTATCATTCTCCAATTTTACCGGTGCTTCGTTCAAGTGATCTTTAATCGGCTCGTGATCTCTTCGTTCTCATGTATCTAAATTCTCTCAAGCATCTTCGTCCATTTGCTAATTCTTCCCGGTGTTTCTTTATCTTCTCTTCGTTCATTTTCAATTCTTACGGTGGTTCGTTCAACATTTCTCTTCCTTATCAATTTATTCGTTGTTTCTATTCTACCGGTGGGTCGTTCAAGGTCTTCTCAAGTTATCGATATCTATTTTAATCCTGTCTACGAGAATAAGTAGTGTGCCAAATCCGTTGTTTGTCATCAATTTAATTGGTGAAGGTTAAACATAACGTAATTCTTATTCTTGCTTCATCCAACTGTCTAATTTCCTATTCCGGAGGTTCATCAAATTCTTGTTTCCATTTGTTCATCTTTCTTTACCGGAGTGCCAAGTTTTCTCTTTATCTCGTTGCTAAGCGTCATCCAAATCATTGCAAGGATTCACCTTGTGTTTTCTATTTCTCTTTCTTTTCATTCCTTTTGTTTACTGGAGTTCTTCATGGATGTTCTACAGGACGATTCATCAAGGATTTAATCCCTTCTCGAAGTTTTCATCGAGATTCTTTTCTAAGGAGCTCAAGTTTTCTTCATCTTGCAATCCGGAGTGCATTTCTTTCTACCGTATCTTTGGAGGTGGTATTATGTCATTCTCGATAATTTGAATTCATGTTTCATGATTCACATGTTGTCATGAATGAGATAATTTCAATCCATCAATCTCGTCATTGGAATTGTCTTGGATTATATTTCAACTAAAGCCTTCCCTAAGGATTGTTGTTATATGGTGCTCATAAATGACCCAAGTTCTTCTTTTATCCTCCCGGTAATATAAGTTTCTCGTCTCTTTGTTCTTATCAATCCAATTCTTTTCCCGTGAGTGGCAGGTTTTCATCTCTTAATTTGAGAGGTATTCCATAAGACCATATCAAGCTTATTATTTTCGTTGTGGGTTTTCCAACAACTCCGTTCTAGCTTCTGTTGTAACCATGCTCTCTCAAGATATTGTTTTCCTTCGTTCACTCCATTCCATTCTTACTTTTGTTCCGGAGACATTGTGATGTTCATCTTTTCAACCCATCATCTCGTTTTGTCAAAGATCATGATCTTTCCATGCCTATCCTTTTATCTGAGTGTTGTGTCCTCTTTACAAGTATCCTCTCATCTTGTCAAGTTCAATTCCTTCCATTTACAGACGGAGTGCTGTCCAAATTATATCACTCTTATTCCTTCCCTATCTTGCTTAACCGGAGTATTGTGCCCCTTTGTTCAAGTTCTTTTCACCTTATCAAGTCTTGCATCCCTTTCTCAACCAGAGTGTCGTGTTTTCTTTTGAGCTCTCTCATCTTATCAAATTTTGACTCCCTTCTCAACCGGAGTGCTGTCTGAGATCTTTCTTACCCCTTGTTCCATTCATTCAATAGTTCCGGTGGCAGTGTGTTGTGATTTCATCAAGTATCTTCTCATCTTATCAAGACCTTATTCAATTCCTTTTCTTTTCAATTGGAGTGCTACCTGAATTTGGTCTTCCTTGATCCCCTTCCTTAACCGGAGTGTTTTCAATATATATCTTCCCTTCAACCTCAAGGTTTTTCGCAATGTTCTTTCTTCCTCTTTTCTAAATGGCTGTTTTCGACCTTGTTCACCTTCGTTGAATTCTGTCTCGAATGTATTCAACCTCTCAAGGTTGTGGTTTCACTCGTTTGTCAAAGAAGCAACTTAGTTTTACCTCTCCTCTTTTCTCTTCCGTTGTTTCCCCGGTGCCATTCTAGATCTCGGGACGAGATCCTCTCGTAGTGGTGGAGTGTTGTAACGCCCCAAGACCGGAGCTTCAGTTGCCTTCCAGGGTTTCCGGGTTTCTCCGTGTGTTTCATTTTGCTTGCTCCTTTTATTTTTGCATTGCATCATGTCATCATGCCATCATATCATTAATTTTTGCAACTCAAATAAATAAACCGTATGGATCTTTGATCCATTTAAATCGAGGGATATTCACTATGGTGATTACTCTTTAAAACATATTGTCCCAATATTTTAGGGAGCTATATAAATAATATTCCATTTTCGGAATCACCCATAAACACACTTGCATATTCCCCATGCCTTTTCTAGTTCAAGCTTGACTTCAAAACCTTGCCAAAAATTCTCTTCCCATTTACCAAGGTTCCTCCAAAAATCCGAACATTTCATGCCTTCCCTACCCTCACTTCTTATTCAAACCATTTGATTTTAAATCAAATGAGTTTGAATTTATATCTTTCGATCATGCCATTTCTAATTTTCTTGGACCAAGTGCATTTTGGTGAGTCCGGAAAAATTATCCGCGTGTCCAACATCTTCCCCTAACCCCCTCTTTCCTTTTCTTTCTCTTTAATTGTTTTCTGCTAAAGAAAATAAGAGAAGGGAGGAGAGAGGAGCTAGCCCAGCCAGCCTCCAAGCCGGCCCATCCGCGCTGGCCCGTTTGGCCCAAGGCCTCCAGCAGCCCACCTAAGCATCCTAAACGTAGCCCGACCGCACCCTAGGCCCCGACCCTCATCTCCCTCGCGCACCATCTCTCTCGATCCCCAGCGCCGCCGCCATCTCCCTCGATCTCTCTTTCACGCGCGCTGCCATCCCTCTCCCCTCGACCCGATCCCCTCGTTCTCTTCCTCCCCCTCATCTCTCTCCCTCACCTTCTCCTCCACCGAGCTAACCAGAGGCCTCCTTGAGCGCTTCCTTGCCTGCAGCCACCAGCATGCCATGGATGCACCAACTCGACTCGATCCCGGCAACCTCGACCCTGCGCTGACTATCGCCTCTGCTTCGGTCGCCCTCGCATCTCCAGGCCGCCGTCACGCACTCTACCTCCTCTGCCCCGAGCTCCAAGCGCTGCCCCATGACGCCCATGGCCCCGCCTCTCCTTCACGCAGCTCTGCACGCCGCCCCGCCTCCAAGTTCGTCGCCACCGACAGCAACAGCAACTAATGACCCTCTCGTCGCCCGCGACCTCCTCCTCCCGGCTCTGCTCGGGTCTGCCGAGGCCCATCGCCTCCCGATCCGGTGACCTGCGCCCAGGTCGGCCCTCCTTCGCCCGGATCCCGCCGTACCAGCTTCCCGTGACCTCCTCCGCGCCTCGAGCGTGCCATGGTCGCTTCTACCTCAGTGCCACCCATGCCTGCCTCGCTGGCAAGCCCCGCCGCCGCTCCGGCCGGCGAGTCCAGGCCGCCGAGCTCGCCTTGCCTCGCCTCCTGCATCCTGTGTGCCCTGCTGATCGCGGGGGTTCCCATGTCCGGTGCCTCCTGCTCGCTCCGCCACGGCCTCCTCGACATGGTTGAGCCCGACCACGACCCTCTCCACATGCCACCATCGCCTCCTTGCTGTTGGCATCCCGAGGCCCATGTGTTGTTTTGTGTTGAACGTCAAGGCCGGCAAGATCGACTACAGCAATGCCAAGTTCCACCACCGGCAAGACCCGGACTAAGAACGCCAAGTACAACTAAAAACCCGAAGAACTCGGGTGCATCAAGTCCACGAGGAGACCCATTTTTCGTCAAGTTCATCTACGTGTGTGTACCACTACGCCCGAAGACCCTGGATGCACCAAGTTCCTCTTCGGAGATGTACAACTACCGCCGACTAGTACAACTACCGTCGCATAAACGAGACCGTCAAGACCGGACCAACAAGTACCCCGAGCACGTCTGTACCTCTACCGTCGACGTGTTTTCGTCAAGTTCCCCTACGAAAACGTGATCCGCTGGCGTCGCAAGAATCGGGACCGACAAGTCCGAAGACCCAAGTACCACGACGTCAAGTACCTCTACGCACGGATAACGCCAAGTACCACTATCGCCGAGTATGACTACTTCCACGTGATACGAGAACAACTACCGTCGCCCCCGGGAACATGGGATTCGTCAAGTACCTCTCCAAAAATGAACGTGAAACACTACTTCACTCGACGTCTCGAGAATGTCTACTTCCCCTACACCGCATCGAACTTGAACCCCTCCGATAACGCACGCTTCAAAGGTATACCCCGAGACGACGTCCGTGAACGAATGCTTGCGATGTTTGATATGCTCGTGTTTGCACCGTGACCAAATTGTCACTCGTTTCCATGCCCCTAACCCATGGGAACCCGGTTACCGGGATCATCCCACCTTCTATCGCATGTCACGCTCCCGCCGCACTTTCGTTTGCACCGGGATCTCAATCGAGTTACCAGAACCGATATGTTGCCGTGGCATCATTTTCGGATTCGTTGCCGTGGCACCCCTTTTCTTTCCACCATGGTGACAAATGCTTCATAATATGCTCTTATCAACATTTTCTTAAAAACTTGCATAAACTTGTTCTTGTCATCCGCATCATGATAACAACAATTATAAAATGTTCAAATTGTTGTTGCAGTAAATCACTAATGCATATGGGGATTTACCGGATTCGTTATTTGTTATATCCAGCCCCATTTAAATTGTTTAGGTGGTGTAGTTTTGTGATGCTTCACCTCTTGCCATGTTAACCAACATTTAAATTTGTTGAGTACCTAACCGGGAGAGAACTAAATAATTAATGTGGTGTTCCGTCAATATGCAACTCGTTGTATATTGAGCTCCACTTAATTTGTAGGGTTGTTTGTGCACTTTGCCATGCCATGCCTCATTAAACCGGACATGCATCATACTTGATTGTGCATCATGCCATGATTATGTGTTGGTTGTTTACTATGTTGCTTGCTCTTTTCCGGTGATTGCTTCTTCGGGTTGGTTCCGGTAACGTCGTGTTTGTGAGGATCCGTTCGTCTACGTCCGTTTGTCTTCGTCATGGACTCGTTCTTCTTCCTTGCGGGATTTCAGGCAAGATGATCATACCCTCAAAATCACTACTATCTTTGCTATGCTAGTTTGCTCGCTCTTTTGCTATGCCAATGCTACGATGCCTACCACTTGCTTGTCAGCCTCCCAAATTGCCATGTTCAACCTGTAACCCACCATTGTCCTAGCAAACCGTTGATTGGCTATGTTACCGCTTTGCTCAGCCCCTCTTATAGCGTTGCTAGTTGCAGGTGAAGATTGAAGTTTGTTCCTTGTTGGCACATGGAGATGTTGTTCCTTGCTTGGAACATGTTTACTTGTTGGGATATCACAATATATCTTATTTAATGAACGCATCTATATACTTGGTAAAGGGTGGAAGGCTCGGCCTTATGCCTGGTGTTTTGTTCCACTCTTGCTGCCCTAGTTTCCGTCATATCGGTGTTATGTTCCCGGATTTTGCGTTCCTCACGCGGTTGGGTTATAATGGGAACCCCTTGACAGTTCGCTTTGAATAAAACTCCTCCGGCAAGGCCCAACCTTGGTTTTACTATTCGCCACCCAGCCTTTTCTTTTCCCTTGGGGGTTGCGCCCCCAAGGGTCATCATTATTTTAACCCCCCCGGGCCAGTGCTTGTCTAAGTGTTGGTCCAAACCAGAGCACCATGCAGGGCCATCCCTTGGCAACTCGGGTTACGTCGGCTCCTGTACGCTTAGCTTATCCGGTGTGCCTTGAGAACGAGATATGTGCAGCTCCTATCGGGATGTCGGCGCATCGGGTGGTCTTGCTGGACTTGTTTTACCATTGTCGAGGATGTCTTGGAGTACCGGGATACCGAGTCTGATCGGAATGTCTCGGGAGGAGGTCTATTCCTTCGTTGACCGTGAGAGCTTGTGATGGGCTAAGTTGGGACACCCCTGCAGGGATTGATCTTTCGAAAGCCGTGCCCGCGGTTATGGGCAGATGGGAATTTGTTAACGTCCGGTTGTAGAAAACCTGAACTTGACCTTAATTAAAATGAATCAACCGCGTGTGTAACCGTAATGGTCTCTTTCCGGCGGGGTCCGGGAAGTGAACACGGTTGTTGGAGTTATGCTTGACGTAGGTAGTCTAGGATCACTTCTTGATCATACTTTTGTCGACCGTGCTTTGCCTTCTCTTCTCGCTCTCATTTGCGTATGTTAGCCACCATATATGCTAGTCGCTTGCTGCAGCTCCACCTCATACCTTTTACCTTACCCATAAGCTTAAATAGTCTTGATCGCGAGGGTGCGAGATTGATGAGTCCCTGTGGCTCACAGATACTTCCAAAACCAGCTTGCAGGTGCCGATGAGTCCGAGCAGATGACGCAACCAAGCTCAGGAGGAGCTCGATGAAGATCTTGTCCTTTGTGTTGCTTTGTTCTAGTTGATCAGTAGTGGAGCCCAGTTGGGGTCGATCGGGGACCTTTGTCGCATTTGGGGTTCTTCTTTTATTTTGGTTCCGTAGTCAGACCATGAGTGTATTTGCTTGATGTAATGTTTATTCATGTAATTGTGTGAAGTGGCGATTGTAAGCCAACTATGTATCTTTTCCCCTTATTGTATTACATGGGTTGTGTGAAGATTACCTCACTTGCGACATATGCCTTCAATGCGATTATGCCTCTAAGTCGTGCCTCGACACGTGGGAGATATAGTCGCATCGAGGGTGTTACACGTTGCCAGGGAGATCTACGGTCAAGTCAAGACATACCAAGTACCCATCATAAACTCTTCTCCCTTGCATTACATTATTTTTCATTTGCCTCTCGTTTTCCTCTCCCCCACTTCACCTTTTCCTTTTCTTCGCCCTTGTTCCGTTCGTCCTTCTGTTTGCTCATATTACCATGTGCCTTCTATTTGCTAGCATCCTCGCTTGCTAAAAATCTATTGATATGGATCCTCATCCTCTTGCTAATCTTTTTAAAAGATCCAATTATGATGAACCAATTGCTAGTGAGTTGAGTGCGCTAGATTATCTTTATGAGGTTTTGCTTGAAATTCATGAATCTGAAAATTGTGATGAAGTGTTGAAAGAAGAAAATTATAAAGTGATTCACGATAGCTCCTTCAATGAAAAGCATGATTGCAATGATGTTATTATAAATTCTATTAATATAAATTGTGTTAATGATATGCAAAACCTCAAGCTTGGGGATGCTAGTTTTTCTATGACTACTATTTGTTGTAATGATCATGATTGGGGTGATTCTTCTTATGATCTTGAAAATTTATTTAAGCCCCATGATGAATATGAAATTGATAATAATGTTTGCAATAATATTGAAAGTGGGTTTGGAAGAGTTTCAACTTTAGATCCCGCATATTTGGAGAATGTTCAATCTTATGAAGTTTTTGATAAAAGTGGGTCCGGAGAGGTCATGACTTTAGTTAATGTTAATCCCACTATTTTGGAAGAGTGTCAACTTTGCATACATGTGGATCGTGTTAAGAATATGTTTTGTGATAGCTATATTGTTGAATTTGCTTATGATCATACATGTAATTATTATGAGAGAGGAAAATATGTTTGTAGAATTTTTCATGTTACTAAATTACCTCTCGTTATGTTGAGATTGCTTTTGTTTCTTTCCGCTTCCTTGCATATGCTAGTTTTTGCTTGCCTTGGTAATTTGTTTGCCTATAAGATGCCTATGCATAGGAAGTATGTTAGACTTAGATGTGTTTGTCATGTTTTTTATGATGCTCTCTTTGTGCTTCAATTCTTGTCTTTCATGTGAGCATCATTGAAATCTCTTTGCCTAGCTAGGGGCGTTAAACGATAGCGCTTGTTGGGAGGCAACCCAATTTTTATTTTTGTTCTTTGCTTTTTGTTCTTGTTTAGTAATAAATAATTTATCTAGCCTCTTTTATGATTGTGTTTTTTATGTTTTAATTATAGTTTGTGCCAAGTAAATCCTTTAGGATCTTCTTGGGTGATTGTTGTTTGATCTTGCTGATAAAAACAGAAAGTATGCGCTCAGGAAAATAATTTTCATTTTTTTACGAGAGAGCGATAAAGTAAAAATTCCAACTGCAGTATATCAATATACAAATTATTTAGGCTGTCCTATTTTTTCAGAATTTTTGGAGTTATAGAAGTATTCGAAACCTCCAGATTCCTACACACCGTTCTGTTTTGACAGATTCTGTTTTTCGTGTGTTGTTTACTTATTTTGATGAATCTATGGGTAGAATAGGGGGGTGTGAACCATAGAAAAGTTGGAATACAATAGGTTTACACCAATATAAATAAAGAATAAGTTAATTATAGTACATTAAAGTGTTGGTTTGTTTTCTTATACTAACGGAGCTCATGAGATTTTCTGTTAAGTTTTGTGTTGTGAAGTTTTCAAGTTTTTGGGTAAAGATTTGATGGATTTTGGAATAAGGAGTGGAAAGAGCCTAAGCTTGGGTATGCCCAAGGAACCCCAAGGTAAAATTCAAGGACAACCAAAGCCTATGCTTGGGGATGCCCCGGAAGGCATCCCCTCTTTCGTCTTCGTCTATCAGTAACTTTACTTGAGGCTATGTTTTTATTCACCACATGATATGTGTTTTGCTTGGAGCGTCTTGTACAATTTGAGTCTTTTCTTTTTTAGTTTACCACTATCATCCTTGTTGTACACACCTTTTGGGAGACACACACATGAATCGGAATTTATTAGGATACTCTATGTGCTTCACTTATATCTTTTGAGATAGATAATTTTGCTCTAGTGCTTCACTTATATCTTTTTAGAGCATGGTGGTGGTTTTATTTTATAGAAATTATTGATCTCTCATGCTTCACTTATATTATTTTGAGAGTCTTTTAGAACAACATGGTAATTTGCTTTGGTTATAAAATTAGTCCTAATATGATGGGGATTCAAGATGGGTATAATAAAAACTTTCATTTAGAGTGCATTGAATACTATGAGAAGTTTGATACTTGATGATTGTTTTGAGATATTAAGATGGTGATATTAGAGTTGTGCTAGTTGAATAATTTTGAAATTGATAAATACTTGTGTTGAGGTTTGCAAGTCCCCTAGCATGCACATATGGTAACTGTTGTGTGACAAATTTGAAGCATGAGGTGTTTCTTTGATTGCCTTCCTTATGAGTGGCGGTCGGGGACGAGTGATGGTCTTTTCCTACCAATCTATCCCCCTAGGAGCATGCGCGTAGTGCTTGGTTTTGATGACTTGTAGATTTTTGCAATAAGTATGTGAGTTCTTTATGACTAATGTTGAGTCCATTGACTATACGCACTCTCACCCTTCCACCATTGCTAGCCTTTCTTGTGATGCGCAACTTTCGCCGGTACCATAAACCCATCATTTACCTTCGTCACAACAGCCACCATACCTACCTATTATGGCATTTCCATAGCCATTCCGACATATATTGCCATGCAACTTTACACCGTTCCGTTTATTATGACACGCTTCATCATAGTCATATTGCTTTGCATGATCATGTAGTTGACATCGTATTTGTGGCATGGCCACCATTCATAATTTTTCATACATGTCACTCTTGATTCATTGCACATCCCGGTACACCACCGGAGGCATTTACATAGAGTCATATTTTGTTCTAAGTATCGAGTTGTAATTCTCAAGTTCTAAGTAAATAAAAGTATGATGATCTTCATTATTAGAGCATCGTTGAAGGAAATATGCCCTAGAGGCAACAATAAAGTTCTTATTTATATTTCCTTATATCATGATAAATGTTTATTATTTATGCTAGAATTGTATTAACCGGAAACTTAGTACATGTGTGAATACATAGACAAATAGAGTGTCACTAGTATGCCTCTACTTGACTAGCTCGTTAATCAAAGATGGTTAAGTTTCCTAGCCATGGACAAAAGTTGTCATTTGATGAACGGAATCACATCATTAGAGAATGATGTGATTGACTTGACCCATCCGTTAGCTTAGCACTATGATCGTTTAGTTTATTGCTATTACTTTCTCCATAACTTATACATGTTCCTATGACAATGAGATTATGCAACTCCCGAATACCGGAGGAACACTCAGTGTGCTATCAAACATCACAATGTAATCGGATGATTATAAAGATGCTCTACAGGTGTCTCCGATGGTGTTTGTTGAGTTGGCATAGATCGAGATTAGGATTTGTCACTCCGATTGTCGAAGAGGTATCTCTGGGCCCTCTCGAGAATGCACATCACTATAAGCCTTGCAAGCAATGTGATTAATGAGTTGGTTACAAGATGATGCATTATGGAATGAGTAAAGAGACTTTCCGGTAACGATATTGAACTAGGTATGATGATACCAACGATCAAATCTCGGGCAAGTAACATACCGATGACAAAAGGAACAACATATGTTATTATGCGGTTTGACCGATAAAGATCTTCGTAGAATATGTAGGAACCGGAGATGACCGAAGATGAGCCTCGGCATGTCTACATAGTTCTCGAACCCGTAGGGTCCGCATGCTTAACGTCCAGTGACAATCAGTATTATGAGTTTATGTGTTTTGATGTACCGAAGGTTGTTTGGAGTCCCAGATATGATCACGGACATGACGAGGATTCTCGAAATGGTCGAGACATAAAGATCGATATATTGGAAGGCTATGTTTGGACATCAGAATGGTTCCGGGTGAGTTCGGGCATTTACCGGAGTACCAGGGGGTTACCGGAACCCCCCGGGGAGTGTATGGGCCTTATTGGGCCTTAGTGGGAGAGAGGAGGAGGTGGCCAAGGTGGAGGGCATGCCCCCCAAGCCCAATCCTAATTGGGTGGGGGGCCGGCCCCCCTTTCCTTCCCTCTCTCTCCCCCTTCCTTCCTCTCCTACTCCAACTAGGGAAGGGGGAATCCTACTCCCACCGGGAGTAGGACTCCCCCTTGGGCGCGCCATGTAAGGGCCGGCCCTTCCCCTGCTCCACTCCTTTATATATGGGAGAGGGGGGCACCCCATAAACACACAAGTTGATTGTTTAGCCGTGTGCGGTGCCCCCTGCACAGATTTCCACCTCGGTCATATCGTTGTAGTGCTTAGGCAAAGCCATGCGTCGATAACTTCATCAACACCGTCATCATGTTGTCGTGCTGATGAAACTCTCCCTCGACCTTAGCTGGATCTAGAGCTCGTGGGACGTCACCGAGTTGAACATGTGCAGATCGCGGATGTGTCGTACCTTCGGTGCTAGGATCGGTCGGATCATGAAGATGTACGACTACATCAACCGCGTTGTCATAATGCTTCTGCTTACGGTACATTCACAACACTCTCCCCTCTCATTGCTATGCATCACCTAGATGGATCTCGCATGTGCGTAGGAATCTTTTTGAAATTACTACGTTCCCCAAAAGTGGCATCCGAGCCAGGTCTATGCATAGATGTTATATGCATGAGTAGAACACAAAGGAGTTGTGGGCGTGGGTATATACATATTGCTTGCCGTCACTAGTTGATTCTTGATTTAGCGGTATTGTTGGATGAAGCGGCTCAGACCGACATTACGCGTACGCTTACGTGAGACTGGTTCTACCGACGTGCTTCACACAGAGGTGGCTAGTGGGTGTCTGTTTCTCCAACTTTAGATGAATCGGATTCAATGAACATGGTTCTTTCTGAAGATCCAAAAACAATCACTATACCGCATTGTGGTTTTTGATGCATAGGTAAGAAGGGTTCTTGCTAAGCCCGTAGCAGCCACGTAAAACTTGCAACAACAAAGTAGAGGACGTCTAACTTGTTTTTGCAGGGCATGTTGTGATGTGATATGGTCAAGACATGATGCTAAATTTTATTGTATGAGATGATCATGTTTTGTAACAGAGTTATCGGCAACTGGCAGGAGCCATATTGTTGTCGCTTTATTGTATGAAATGCAATCGCCATGTAATTGCTTTAATTTATCACTAAGCGATAGCAATAGTCGTAGAAGCAATAGTGGCGAGACAACAATGATGCTTCGATGGAGATCAAGGTGTCAAGCCGGTGACGATGGTGATCATGACGGTGCTTTGGAGATGGAGATCATAGGCACAAGATGATGATGGCCATATCATATCACTTATATTGATTGCATGTGATGTTTATCCTTTATGCATCTTATTTTGCTTAGTATGGCGGTATCATTATAAGAATCTCTCACTAAATTTCAAGGTATAAGTGTTCTCCCTGAGTATGCACCGTTGCTACAGTTCGTCGTGCCGAGACACCACGTGATGATCGGGTGTGATAAGCTCTACATTCACATACAATGGGTGCAAGCCAATTTTGCACAAGTAGAATACTCGGGTTAAACTTGACGAGCGTAGCATATGCAGATATGGCCTCGGAACACTGAGACCGAAAGGTCGACCGTGAATCATATAGTAGATATGATCAACAAAGTGATGTTCACCATCGAAAACTACTCCATCTCACATGATGATCGGACATGGTTTAGTTGATATGGATCACGTGATCACTTAGATGATTAAGAGGGATGCCTATCTAAGTGGGAGTTCTTAAGTAATATGATTAATTGAACTATAATTTATCATGAACTTAGTACCTGATAGTATTTTGCATACCTATGTTGTTGTGGATAGATGGCCCGTGTTGTTGTTCCGTTGAATTTTAATGCGTTCCTTGAGAAAGCTAAGTTGAAAGATGATGGTAGCAATTACACGGACTGGGTCCGTAACTTGAGGATTATCCTCATTGTTGCACAAAAGAATTACGTCTTGGAAGCACCGCTAGGTGACAAACCCACTGTAGGAGCAACACCAGATGTTATGAACGTCTGGCAAAGCAAAGCTGATGACTACTCGATAGTTCAGTGTGCCATGCTTTACGGCTTAGAACCGGGACTTCAACGATGTTTTGAACGTCCTGGAGCATATGAGATGTTCTAGGAGTTGAAGTTAATATTTCAAGCAAATGCCCGGATTGAGAGATATGAAGTCCCCAATAAGTTCTACAACTACAAAATGGAGGAGAATAGTTCTGTCAGTGAACACAAACTCGGAATGTTTGGGTACCACAATCACTTGACTCAGCTGGGAGTTAATCTTCCGGTTGATAGTGTCATTGACAGAGTTCTTCAATCACTGCCACCAAGCTACAAAAGCTTCGTGATGAACTATAATATGCAAGGGATGGATAAGACAATTCCCGAGCTCTTCGCAATGCTAAAGGCTGCGGAGGTAGAAATCAAGAAGGAGCATCAAGTGTTGATGGTCAACAAGACCACTAGTTTCAAGAAAAAAAGGTAAAGGGAAGAAAGGGAACTTCAAGAAGAACGGCAAACAAGTTGTTGCTCAAGTGAAGAAGTCCAAGTCTAGACCTAAGCCTGAGACTGAGTGCTTCTACTACAAAGGGACTGGTCACTGGAAGCGGAACTGCCCCAAGTATTTGGCGGATAAGAAGGATGACAAATTGAAAGGTATATTTGATATACATGTTATTGATGTGTACCTTAATAATGCTTGCAGTAGTGCCTGGGTATTTGGTACTGGTTCTGTTGCTCATATTTGCAACTCAAAACAGGGGCTACGGATTAAGCGAAGATTGGCTAAGGACGAGGTGACGATGCGCGTGGGAAATGGTTCCAAAGTCGATGTGATCGCTGTCGGCACGCTACCTCTACATCTACCTTCAAGATTAGTTTTAGACCTAAGTAATTGTTATTTGGTGTCAGCGTTGAGCATGAACATTATATCTGGATCTTGTTTGATGCGAGACGGTTATTCATCTAAATCAGATAATTATGGTTGTTCTATTTATATGAGTAATATCTTCTATGGTCATGCACCCTTGATGAGTGGTCTATTTTTACTAAATCTTGATAGTAGTGATACACATGTTCATAGTATTGAAGCCAAAAGATATAAGTTTAAAAACGATAGTGCAACTTATTTGTGGCACTGCCGTTTAGGTCATATTGGTGTAAAGCGCATGAAGAAACTCCATGCTGATAGGCTTTTGGAATCACTTGATTATGAATCACTTGATGCCTGCGGACCATGCCTCATGGGGAAGATGACTAAGACTCCGTCCTCCGGAAGAATGGAGCAAGCAACAGAGTTGTTGGAAATAATACATACTGATGTATGCGGTCCAATGAGTATTGATGATCACGGCGGGTATCATTATTTTCTTACCTTCATAGATGGTTTGAGCAGATATGGATATATCTACTTGATGAAACATAAGTCTGAAACACTTGAAATGTTCAAAGAATTTCAGAGTGAAGTGGAAATTCATCGTAACAAGAAAATTAAGTTTCTACGATCTGATCGTGGAGGTGAATATTTGAGTTATAAGTTTGGTCTTCATTTGAAACAATGCGCAATAGTTTCGCAACTCACGCCACCTGGAACACCACATTGTAATGGTGTGTCTGAACATCGTAACCGCACTTTATTAGATACGGTGCGATCTATGATGTCTCTTACTGATTTACCACTATCGTTTTGGGGTTATGCTTTAGAGACAGCTGCATTCACGTTAAATAGGGCACCATCGAAATCCGTTGAGATGACACCTTATGAACTGTGGTTTGGCAAGAAACCCAAGTTGTCGTTTCTTAAAGTTTAGGGCTGCGATGCTTATGTGAAAAAGCTTCAACCAGATAAGCTCGAACCCAAATCAGAGAAATGTGTCTTCATAGGATACCCAAAGGAGACTGTTGGGTACACCTTCTATCACAGATCCGAAGGCAAGATATTCATTGCTAAGAATGGATCCTTTCTAGAGAAGGAGTTTCTCTCGAAAGAAGTGAGTGGGAGGAAAGTAGAACTTGATGAGGTAACTGTACCTGCTCCCTTATTGGAAAGTAGTTCATCACAGAAATCAGTTCCAGTGATTCCTACACCAGTAAGTGAGGAAGCTAATGATAATGATCATGAAACTTCTGATCAAGTTACTACCGCACCTCATAGGTCAACTAGAGTAAGATCCGCACCAAAGTGGTATGCTAATCCTGTTCTGGAGGTCTTGTTACTTGACCATGACGAACCTACGAACTATGAGGAAGCGATGATGAGCCCAGATTCCACAAAATGGCTTGAGGCCATGAAATCTGAGATGGGATCCATGCATGAGAACAAAGTGTGGACTTTGGTTGACTTGCCCGATGATCAGCAAGCCATAGAGAATAAATGGATCTTCAAGAAGAAGACTGACGCTGATGGTAATGTTACTGTCTACAAAGCTCAACTTGTTGCAAAAGGTTTTCAACAAGTTCAAAGAGTTGACTACGATGAGACCTTCTCACCTGTAGCGATGCTTAAATCCGTCCGAATCATGTTAGCAATTGCCGCATTTTATGATTATGAAATTTGGCAAATGGATGTCAAAACTGCATTCCTTAATGGATATCTTAAAGGAGAGTTGTATATGATGCAACCAGAAGGTTTTGTCGATCCAAAAGGTGCTAACAAAGTGTGCAAGCTCTAGCGATCCATTTTATGGACTGGTGCAAGCCTCTCGGAGTTGCAATATATGCTTTGATAGTGTGATCAAAGCATATGGTTTTATACAGACTTTTGGAGAAGCCTGTATTTACAAGAAAGTGAGTGGGAGTTCTGTAGCATTTCTGATATTATATGTGGATGACATATTGCTAATCGGAAATGATACTGAATTTCTGAATAGCATAAAAGGATACTTGAATAAGAATTTTTTCAATGAAAGACCTCGGTGAAGCTGCTTATATATTGGGCATCAAGATCTATAGAGATAGATCAAGACGCTTAATTGGAATTTCACAAAGCACATACCTTGATAAAGTTTTGAAGAAGTTCAAAATGGATCAAGCAAAGAAAGGGTTCTTGGCTGTGTTACAAGGTGTAAAGTTGAGTCAGACTGAATGCCCGACCACTGCAGAAGATAGAGAGAAAATGAAAGTCATTCCCTATGCTTCAGCCATAGGTTCTATCATGTATGCAATGCTGTGTACCAGACCTGATGTGTGCCTGGATATTAGTTTAGCAGGGAGGTACCAAAGTAATCCAGGAGTGGATCACTGGACAACGGTCAAGAACATCCTGAAATACCTGAAAAGGACTAAGGATATGTTTCTCGTTTATGGAGGTGATAAAGAGCTCGTCGTAAATGGTTACGTCGATGCAAGCTTTGACACTGATCCGGATGACTCTAAGTCACAAACTGGATACGTATTTTTATTTAATGGTGGAGCTGTCAGTTGGTGCAGTTCAAAGCAGAGCGTCGTGGCAGGATCTACGTGTGAAGCGGAGTACATAGCTTCTTCGGAAGCAGCAAATGAAGGAGTCTGGATGAAGGAGTTCATAACCGATCTAGGTGTCATACCTAGTGCATCGGGTCCAATGAAAATCTTTTGTGACAACACTGGTGCAATTGCCTTGGCAAAGGAATCCAGATTTCACAAGAGAACCGAGCACATCAAAAGACGCTTCAATTCCATCGACGATCAAGTCAATGAGGGAGACATAGAAATTTGCAAGATACACACGGATCTGAATGTTGCAGACCTGTTGACTAAGCCTCTCTCACGAGCAAAACATGATCAGCACCAAGACTCCATGGGTGTTAGAATCATTACAATGTAATCTAGATTATTGACTCTAGTGCAAGTGGGAGACTGCAGGAAATATGCCCTAGAGGCAATAATAAAGTTGCTATTTATATTTCCTTATATCATGATAAATGTTTATTATTCATGCTAGAATTGTATTAACCAGAAACTTAGTACATGTGTGAATACATAGACAAACAGAGTGTCACTAGTATGCCTCTACTTGGCTAGCTCGTTAATCAAAGATGGTTACGTTTCCTAGCCATGGACAAAAGTTGTCATTTGATGAACGGGATCACATCATTAGAGAATAATGTGATTGACTTGACCCATCCGTTAGCTTAGCACTATGATCATTTAGTTTATCGCTATTGCTTTCTCCATAACTTATACATGTTTCTATGACTATGAGATTATGCAACTCTCGAATACCGGAGGAACACTTAGTGTGCTATCAAACATCACAACGTAACTGGGTGATTATAAAGATGCTCTACAGGTGCCTCCGATGGTGTTTGTTGAGTTGGCATAGATCGAGATTAGGATTTGTCACTCCGATTGTCGGAGAGGTATCTCTGGGCCCTCTCGGTAATGCACATCACTATAAGGCTTGCAAGCAATGTGAGTAATGAGTTGGTTACGGGATGATGCATTACGGAACGAGTAAAGAGACTTGCCGGTAACGAGATTGAACTAGGTATGATGATACCAACGATCGAATCTCGGGCAAGTAACATACCGATGACAAAGGGAACAGCATATGTTGTTATGTGGATTGACCGATAAAGATCTTCGTAGAATATGTAGGAACCAATATGAGCATCCAGGTTCCGCTATTGGTTATTGACCGGAGATGAGTCTCGGTCATGTCTACATAGTTCTCGAACCCGTAGGGTCCGCACGCTTAATGTTCGGTGACGAACGGTATTATGAGTTTATGTGTTTTGATGTACCAAAGGTTGTTCGGAGTCCCGGATATGGTCACGGATATGACGAGGAGTGTCGAAATGGTCGAGACATAAATATCGATATATTGGAAGGCTATGTTCGGACATCGGAATGGTTCCGGGTGAGTTCGGGCATTTACCGGAGTACCAGGGGGTTACCGGAACCCCCCGGGGAGTGTATGGGCCTTATTGGGCCTTAGTGGGAGAGAGGAGGAGGCGGCCAAGGTGGAGGGCGTGCCCCCCAAGCCCAATCCGAATTGGGTGGGGGCTGCCCCCCTTTCCTTCCCTCTCTCTCCCCTTCCTTCCTCTCCTACTCCAACTAAGGAAGGGGGAATCATGCTCCCACTGGGAGTAGGACTCCCCCCTTGGGCGAACCATGTAAGGGTCGGCCCTCCCCCTCCTCCACTCCTTTATATACGGGGGAGGGAGGCACCCCATAGACACACAAGTTGATTGTTTAGCCGTGTGCGGTGCCCCCTCCACAGATTTCCACCTCGGTCATATCGTTGTAGTGCTTAGGCGAAGCCCTGCGCCGGTAACTTCCTCATCACCGTCATCACGCCGTCGTGCTAACGAAACTCTCCCTCGACCTCAGTTGGATATAGAGTTCGTGGGACGTCACCAAGCTGAACGTGTGTAGATGGCGGAGGTGCCGTACCTTCAGTGCTAGGATCGGTCGAATCATGAAGACGTGCGACTACATCAACTGCGTTGTCATAACGCTTCCGCTTACAGTCTACGAGGGTACATGGACAACACTCTCCCCTCTCATTGCTATGCACCACCTAGATGGATCTTGCGTGTGCGTAGGATTTTTTTTTGAAATTACCGCGTTCCCCAACAATTGTCCCATGTGAGGAAATGATGATGGAGACTATGATTCCCCCACAAGTCGGGATGAGACTCCGGACGAAAAAAGAGGCCAAAAAAAAGAAAGGAGAAGGCCCAAACAAAAAAATGAGAGAAAAAGAGAGAAGGGGCAATGTTACTATCCTTTTTCCACACTTGTGCTTCAAAGTAGCACCATGATCTTCATGATAGAGAGTCTCTTATGTTGTCACTTTCATAGACTAGTGGGAATTTTTCATTATAGAACTTGGCTTGTATATTCCAATGATGGGCTTCCTCAAACTACCCTAGGTCTTCGTGAGCAAACAAGTTGGATGCACACCCACTTAGTTACTTTTGTTGAGCTTTCATACACTTATAGCTCTAGTGCATCCGTTGCATGGCAATCCCTACTCACTCACATTGATATCTATTGATGGGCATCTCCATAGCCTGTTGATACACCTAGTTGATGTGAGACTATCTTCCTCTTTTTTGTCTTCTCCACAACCACCGTTCTATTATACCTATAGTGCTATGTCCATGGCTCGCGCTCATATATTGCGTGAAATTTGAAAAAGTTTGAGAATACTAAAGTATGGAACAATTGCTTGGCTTGTCATCGGGGTTGTGCATGATTGGAACATTTTGTGTGACGAAAATGAAGCATAGCCAAACCATATGATTTTGTAGGGATGAGCTTTCTTTGGCTATGTTATTTTGAGAAGGCATAATTGCTTGGTTAGTATGCTTGAAGTATTAATATTTTTATGTCAATATTAAAATTTTGTCTTGAATCTTTCGGATCTGAACATTCATGCCACAATAAGGAAAATTACATTGAAAATTATGTTAGGTAGCATTCCACATGAAAAATTCTGTTTTTATCATTTACCTACTCGAGGACGAGAGGAATTGAGCTTAAGGATGCTTGATACGTCTCCAACATATCTATAATTTTGTATTGTTCCATGCTATTATATTATCCTTTTGGATGTTTAATGGGCTTTAACATGCTCTTTTATTTTTGGGACTAACCTATTAACCGGAGGCCCAGTGCCAGTTTCTATTTTTTTGGCCTATTTTAGTGTTTCGCAGAAAAAATCAAACAGAATCCAAACGGAACAAAACCTTCGCGAGGATATTTCTTGGAACAAACGCAATCCAGGAGACTTGGAGTGGAAGTCTGGAAGTCCGCGAGGCAGCCACGAGGCAGGAGGGCGCGCCCAGGGGGTAGGCGCACCCCCACCCTCATGGGCCCCACGAAGCTCCACCGACGTACTTCTTTTGCCCAGATATACTCTTATACCCTAAAAACATCAGGGGGAGCCACGAAATCACTTTTCCACCGCGGCAACCTTCTGTACCCGTGAGATCCCATCTCGGGCCTTTTTCGGTGATCTCCCGGAGGGGGAATCGATCATGGAGGGCTTCTAGATCAACACCATAGCCTCTCCGATGATGTGTGAGTAGTTTACCACAGACCTTTGGGTCCATAGTTATTAGCTAGATGGATTCTTCTCTCTCTTTGGTTCTCAATACAAAGTTCTCCTCGATGTTCTTGGAGATCTATTCGATGTAATACTTTTTGCGGTGTGTTTGCCAAGATCCGATGAATTGTGGATTTATGATCAAGTTTATCTATGAATAATATTTTGTTCTTCTCTGAATTCTTATATGCATGATTTGATATCTTTGCAAGTCTCTTTGAATTATCAGTTTAGTTTGGCCTACTAGATTGATCTTTCTTGCAATGGAGAAGTGCCTAGCTTTGGGTTCAATCTTGCGGTGTCCTTTCCCAGTGACAGTAGGGGCAGCAGGGCACGTATTGTATCATTGCCATCGAGGATAAAAAGATGGGGTTTATATCATATTACTTGAGTTTATCCCTCTACATCATGTCATCTTACTTAATGCATTATTCTGTTCTTATGAACTTAATACTCTAGATGCATGCTGGATAGCAGTCGATGTGTGGAGTAATAGTAGTAGATGCAGAATCGTTTCGGTCTACTTAACACGGACGTGATGCCTATATTCATGATCATTGCCTAGATATTCTCATAACTATGCGCTCTTCTATCAATTGCTCGGCAGTAATTTGTTCACCCACCGTAATACATGCTATCATGAGAGAAGCCACTAGTGAAACCTATGGCCCCCGGGTCTCTTTCTTATTACATTGCATCTCTTTTTATTTACATCGCATCTCGTTTACTATTTTGCAATCTTTACTTTCCAATCTATCATTATTTACAACTCTCTCACGTTCGTTTGCCAATTTTTGGTGTTGTTACCCTAAAGGGATCGTCAACCCCTTTTACATGTCGAGTTGCGTGTATTTGTTACTTGTGTGCATGTGATACGTCTCCAACGTATCTATAATTTTTTATTGTTCCATGCTATTATATTATCTGTTTTGGATGTTTAATGGGCTTTAATATGCTCTTTTATATTATTTTTAGGACTAACCTATTAACTGGAGGCCCAATGTCGGTTTCTGTTTTCTGCCTATTTTAGTGTTTTGCGTAAAAGGAATATCAAACAGAATCCAAATGGAACAAAACCTTCGCAAGGATCTTTCTTGGAACAAATGCAATCCAGGAGACTTGGAGTGGAAGTGTGGAAGTCCGCGAGGCGGCCACGAGGCAGGAGGGCGCGCCCAAGGGGGTAGGCGCACCCCCACCCTCATGGGCCTCACGGAGCTCCACCGACGTACTTATTTCTCCTATATATATACTTTTATACCCTAAAAACATCAGGGGGAGCCACGAAACCACTTTTCCACCGCCGCAACCTTCTGTACCCGTGAGATGCTATCCGGGGCCTTATCCGATGATCTGCCGGAGGGGGAATCGATCACGGAGGGCTTCTACATCAACACCATAGCCTCTCCGATGATGTGTGAGTAGTTTACCACAGACCTTTGGGTCCATAGTTATTATCTAGATGGCTTCTTCTGTCTCTTTGGTTCTCAATACAAAGTTCTCCTCGATGTTCTTGGAGATCTATTCGATGTAATACTTTTTGCGGTGTGTTTGCCGAGATCCGATGAATTGTGGATTTATGATCAAGTTTATCTATGAATAATATTTGGTTCTTCTCTGAATTCTTATATGCATGATTTGATATCTTTGCAAGTGTCTTCGAATTATCGGTTTAGTTTGGCCTACTAGATTGATCTTTCTTGCAATGGGAGAAGTGCTTAGCTTTGGGTTCAATCTTGCGGTGTCCTTTCCCCGTGACAGTAGGGGCAGCAAGGCACGTATTGTATTGTTGCCATCGAGGATAAAAATATGGGGTTTATATCATATTGCTTGAGTTTATCCCTCTACATCATGTCATCTTGCTTAATGCATTACTCTGTTCTTATGAACTTAATACTCTAGATGCATGCTGGATAGCGGTCGATGTGTGGAGTAATAGTAGTAGATGCAGAATCATTTCGGTCTACTTAACACGGACGTGATGCCTATATTCATGAGCATTGCCTAGATATTCTCATAACTATGCGCTCTTCTATCAATTGCTCGGCAGTAATTTGTTCACCCACCGTAATACATGCTATCATGAGAGAAGCCACTAGTGAAACCTATGGCCCCCGGGTCTCTTTCTTATTATATTGCATCGCTTTTTATTTACATCGCGTCTCGTTTACTATTTTGCAATCTTTACTTTCCCATCTATGCAACAAAAATATTTATCTTACTATCTTTATCAGATCTCACTTTTGCGAGTGACCGTGAAGGGATTGACAACCCCTTTATTGCGTTGGTTGCAAGGTTCTTAATTGTTTGTGCAGGTACTAGGTGACTTCCGTGTTATCTCCTACTGGATTGATACCTTGGTTCTCAAAAACTGAGGGACATACTTACGCTACTTTGCTGCATCACCCTTTCCTCTTTAAGGGAAAACCAACGCATACTCAAGAGGTAGCAGCATGTGCTGTTTATGTTGTGTTGTTTGGTTCTCCTACTGGTTCGATAACCTTGGTTTCACACCCGAGGGAAATACCTACCGCCATTGTGCTGCATCGTCCCTTCCTCTTTGGGGAAATTCTGACGTAGCTTCAAGCGACATCAAGGGGTGTTATCATAATAGACCCACCCTATATATAATATATATATATGTTCTAAACATTTTCAGAGCGTTATATATATAATTTAACATCCCCAAAAACATTTTCCACACACACACACACACACACACACATATATATATATATATATATATATATATATGTATATATGTTAATCTGTAATACCTGGTATTACCCGATATTCGCCGAAACCCTTCTGGTGACCCCGAAACGCTTCCAGAACTATTCGGGACATTAATGAAAAAATTCCACAAATATATTCTCATCACTCTCGTCACACTAACACCCAGCATATCATGATGACCTTAAGCTTGTGACCCTGTAGGTTCGGTAAATCATAGACATGAACGAAAACCCCTTCGTTCAATGACCGATAGCGGAAGCATGGACATCAATATCGGTCCCTATGATTACACAAATGATATTTGAGTGAACATTTGGTTATCATGTGATGTCCCCTTTGCTTCGTGATACTTTACAAAACCCGGTGTGCATCAATATCCTCCTGAGTCATCACCATGCTCACTATACCGCTGCTCCTGTTATCGGTTTTGTTCTTCTTTTTTGTTGATGTGTTTCGGCATCCCCGTGACATGGTCACCTATGTCTGGCCAGACGATGATGGATGTCTTCACACCGAGAGGTCCCTAAGAATATCTCTCCATCATTGGAGGAGCAAATCCCACTCTCGAGCTATCCGATCACTTGTCAAACTTTCCGGTGAACCTGAAAGTTGTCGTTATGATCACCTTGCTACAGATGACGTTTGAGCAACCCCAAAGTCCACCGTCTAGTAGGAAGTGACCGAGACACTCTCATGTTCTGAGGAACTAAAACACATGCTAACACTCCGTGTTATAACAAATGATTTCAGACGATATAGTCACAAAGTATAATTAACATACAAGTTTGGGTCGATTCAATATGATCGTTTTTTAATGTCATACCCTCAATGTTGTTTTAGGACTGTTGTTACACTTAACGTTATCCTAAGATCCGGAAAACGTGATCACCAACAACACTTGAGCCAGTCCTAGAGGCGAGCCCGGCAACCAATTGTTTACCGTTTATCATTCCACACATGCATATGAGTTTTTCACTGAATCGCATATTCCTTGATCATAGCAGACTAGTAGTTATAGAATGAAATATAAACACTTTAATTATGAATAATGGAAATATAATAATACAATATTATTGCCTCTAAGGCATATTTCCAGTAGGTAGTGGGGGCGGTACAACCGCCAGGTCAGGTCTCCGCACTGGCTAAGTCCGAAGCAGTACAACCGCTCCGAGACAACCACAGTAGCTAGATCTCTCTCTCTCTCTCTCTCTCTCTCTCTCTCTCTCTCTTTATATTCAATACAATGAGCTTCTCTAAGATTAATCCGGTGTAACCTTTTGCGGTGTGTTTTTTGGGATCCGGTGAATTTTGGGTTTATGATCAGATTATTTATTAAACTATTTTGAATCTCTTGAATCCTTTCTTATGTGTAATTTATAGCTATGTATGCTTTATGATCTATAAGTCTTCTTTGCCCAATTGGATGAGTAGATCTTCAGAGGGAATGGTGCATAGTAGTGGGTTCAACACAGCGGGGATCTTGCGCAATCACAAAAAGGGAAAGGCGCATATTATGTTCTTGCCACTAAGGATAAAACGACGGGGTTCGGTCATATTAGTTGATCCTGTTATCTACATTATCTCACCATGCTTATTACATTACTCTATTTGTTTGAACTTAGTACTTTGAGATGCATGCTGGATAGCGGTCTTGGGTGGGGTAATAGTAGTAGACGTCAGTAAGTTTAACAATCTACTTATCATGGACGTAATGCCTATGTAATGATTATGTCATGAATGATCACAATTATAACTATGCAAAATTCTATCAATTGCCCAACAATACTTTGTTTACCCACCGTTGCTATGCTTTTGAGAGAGATGCAACTAGTGAACCTATAGTCCCTGGGTATATTTTCCATCAATATAAAATTCTCCATAACTGCTCTTTTTATTTGTCCTTTACTTTCCACAGCTTTGCATATCACTATTTGCTTTTAAACTTGTAACTGGCAAGAACAAGGGGAGTGACGACCCCATTCCCTTCATTGGGGTGCAAGCAATTATTTTGTTTGTGTGCAGGTCTTGCTAAAGTTGTCCGTGTGCTGCATCCTACTAGTTCGATAAACCTTGGTTCTTAACTGAGGGAAATACTTTCTGATGTTGTGCTAAATCACCCTACCTCTTCAAGGAATCCAACTATTCTATCGTGAGTAGCATGCACCAAGGAGAAGAGAAGCGGTATTTATCCGTTCCTTCGCCATCACAAGAACCTGCACATGAGCAGCGGGAAGGAGTTTGGGCAACTCATCTTATTGGTTCACTTTGGTGCACCTCAACATTTGTTCGTCTACCGTGAGAACTTTGTTTTATCTTTCTGATATTCCAAATGACCCTGTTAAAGGATGAATTATTTATGGAAAATGCCTTTTTGGAAGGAAAGTGAAGGAGTTAAAAAATGTATTACATACTTAAATGTGAAACAATTTGTTAGCTGTGGGACCCGGGGCCTAGGGGTGACTAACTTGCCTGCTATGAAAATATTTTTTTGTTATAAGCAAGTGGTTATAGAGACTTGAATACTTTGACGGGCTTATGGAAAAGTTTATCTAGAGCTAAAAACTTAAGGAAGTGTAGTTTGGCTTAGTGCTTAGTCAAACCACAAAGTTCTTATTTTTGGCAAGGGGTGATGAAAGCTTTAGGTGTTTTCTATAGATGTTGTAGGCTTGTAGAAAATAGTTGGAGATGGTAAAGGCACTATGTTTTGGGTGGATGTGCAACACCTCTTCGGGAATGTTTTGGTATGCTTTATCTACTTACTTTTTGTGTGAATATCATGGTTGTCAATGATGTTTTGCTATGCTTAATCTACTTATTCTTAGCGTGAATATTATGGCTGCCTAAGTCTTTGAAAGAAGGCTGGGTGTACTCTCTTTACATTGTGTGTGTGTGTGTGTTGGGGGGAGGGGGGTGGGTTGGGCAGAGAACCTCATAGGTGTCGATGCCTTTTGGAAGAAAAAAGAGAGATGTTTTTGGTAAAATCCTTGTATATTGTGCTTAAAGCTAATCGGTACAGACTATGTTTATACCTTATTTTTTTCACTAGGATTCCTTTAAGAGTTAAACTATTTCTCTGGCTGACCTTCCAAGGTAGCATTTGACTAAGGACAACATGTTGAAACATGTCAGACAGGTGACAAAAATTGTCGTTTCTATAGCAAAAACGAAAACGTATATCATCCCCCGAAATTACTCTACACACGACAATTTGGAAGACGATCTGCGGACGACCTTGTGATCGATGGCTATAGCTCACGTGAACTGAGGTGATCGATGGCTGTTGTATCTTGTCGTCCAGAGATCTGCAATTGCCTGATACGTTTGGAATGTGGCAGCGAGTGCTCCGAGTGTGAGGCTGCTGCCTAGAACAATCCAAGAATTGTGTGGCTGGGTGCTTACTTCTAAAGGGGCTTCTGTGAGTGGCTGTTCTATGGGAAATTTGGTAGATTAGGAATAATGTGTGCTATCAGAATATACCCTGCTGATCCTAAAGTTGTTATCTCTAAGATTTCACATTTGCTTTCTTCTTGGCAAGTACTACAGAAGAGAAAGCTTGAAAACATGCAGGGGCACGGAGTCTTCCCTAAAAGAAAAGGCTGGGGGCCATTACCCAAAAAGGATGGGTCCATTCACCAAGTGGCCGTAGTAATCTGGATTGTCTTAAGTGCTAGTGTTGAGTTTTTGGAATTTTTTTATGTTGTAGTTTTTCCTATGTTGAGTTATTTAGACTCTGTGCTGTTTTATAGTGTCAGCAAGGGAGTTTGAACTAGCTGCATTGGTGGTTTCAGAGAGGTGATAGCATTTGTATCCCGTGCTGTTGTAGTTCTTGAGCTTTCAACTTCTATAAAAAGGTTAGGAGCATGGCACTCTTTTACTTGAAAAAAGAACACACGCTCGCACACAAAATGTAAGCAAGGAAGAAACAACTTCCCATGCATACTACATAAAATTAAATTAATCAGAAGGTTACAATACACTTCCGGGAAAATTAATGTAAGCCGGTGTCGTACTGTCGTGTGATACACGCGCCACACTTTTAAACCATTCTTATACTTAATAGGCTACAAATATATATCCTTCAAAAAGGGATTAGGGGATTTGAGCAACCCAAGACCTAAAGTTTTTTGCCTACAAAAACCCACATGATGTTCATCCATATCACAAATATTAGCTTTGGATACTGAGAAGATTTACCTTTGACCAAAACTTGTACTATAGTGTACACAACGCAATTTTATAAATATAATTCCGAGACAAAGCTAAATATATAGTTTACAAGTCTCAGTTGAAATATTTAAAACATTGTTAGTGGTCAAAGGTTTGAAAGTTTGGAATGCTAAAAATCTGCTGCCAAATTTTTAGGCATGGCAAATGCTAAAAAGCTGAACATAGCAAGGATTTGCCATGCTTGCTAAAGGAAATTGCCACCCTCGACATAATTTGCTATAAAAACCGTTCAATTTGCCATGCTAAAAAAATCAGACGTTTGATTTGTAGCAAAATCCAATAAATTTGGCTTAAGACAGGTCCAAAACGACATGCTATTTATGATATGGAGAGAGTATCCGTATATATCCATGTAATGCAAAATAAATGTACTAACTATTTTTCGTAAACTTTCCCAGGTAGTGTTGCACCTTTTATTTTCCTGGATTTCTCCTTTAGAAAATTCTAAGCCATTTCTCACAAAGGACTTGGATTTACGTTACAAATATATATAGTAACCCAGATTACCCACCTTGGTATTATTTTGCAAGCTTTGATTGGTTGAGATAATGATGAGACAGTGAATCAATGTTGTAATTTACCGTTAATAATCAACAATTGCAATATTCCTCCAAAACAACCTAAAAATCAGGACCAAATTTAGGCCCAAAAAATTTCTCCAATGTGTGTTCCCTTCCTAGCTTGATCTGTTTGCACACAACAACTCTAATCAAACCCCCTCTGTAATCCTGCCCCAATTACCTATAGTGTCACTCACATATCCTACTCATGAGGTGGAAGTGATTCAACCACCCCCCACTTGTTGCTACTCTCCCCCTCCTTGCTCCTGGTGGCCTGCCCATCCTTCCCTATGACGTTGCTGATCGCGGTGGCGATGGCCGCAGAGAACTGATTTGGGTCCGACGCCATAGTGCCGGCATTGTCAGGCAATGCCGTTGGCCTGACGTCGTCGACGCCTCCGGTGCCCCAGAACGGCCTCTTGCCCCCTCCTAGCCCAGCCGCGCCGCCGTGCGAAGGGTTCGGAGGCCACGGGTACTTGAGGTGCGTCGCCGGCTGAGCGGACAGCCCAGAGGAATGCCCGAACATGCTGAGGTGCTGAGCACCACCGCCGCCCATGTTGCCGGACATTAGTGGCGAGGCGGATGAGTGGTATTGGGAGCTAGAGTTGAGCTGTAGGTAGGGGCTGAGGTAGGAGGAGGACGCCGGCGGCGGGCCACCCGAGACAGCCGCGTCGGAGGTGGTGCTAGAGAGCAGCATGAAGGTGGCAGCACCGGCGCCCGCGGTGGCGGTTGACGCCATGGCTGTAGCGCCGACGGGCAGCGGGTGGTTGTGCGTGCCCTCGTACGTGGTGATCAGGATCGACATGTCCTCCTGACATCTCTGCACCTGCACCATCTCAAAGCAGTTAAGATCCATGCACGGTACACACGTGACGATCAGGCAGGTAGACTAGAGTGCTGGTGCAACAAAATGGGGCAAATTTGGTCTCACCTGCTTCCGCACCGGGCAGGCCGGGGCGACGGTGCACCGGTAGTAAGCTCTGGGGCACGGGTTCCCCTTGGCGACCTTCTGGCCGTACTTCCGCCATTGGCACCCGTCGTTCATCTGCAAGCATCGAATTGTAACTTGTTAGTACTTCAAGAAGAGTGCAACGTGGGGATCGAGAATGATGCGCCGTGTCTTACGGTGGGGCCTTGGCATCGGACGCGCACGGAAACCCTAGTCTTGCGGTTGGCCGCGTTGACGCCCTGCTGGCTCCCGATCCCGCCGCCTGCGGCGGGATCGCCTGACGCAGGCGGGGACATCCTGCTGCTCTCAAGCAGCGCGTAGCCCCTCACCTTGCCGACGTCGGTGACGATGTCCGGCGCACCGCCGTCGACGACGTCGCGCCTCGCTTCATCCTCGTACGACGACGTGCGCAGGCTGAGGGACAGCCCTAGACCCTCCCTGCCGTCGTCCGTGTCGTCGCTTCCCACGGACGGCCGCAGAGCCGCCTGCTCCTCCTTGCTCTTCGCCTCCGCCACCGCGGCCGCAGACGCCATGCCGCCGAGAGAGAGGAACACCTCGGTCTCCTGTGCAAGCACACAAATCAAATCACACTCGAATTCGATCGCACGTATCCAGAATCCAGATGGTAATTATGGTGTGTCACGTGGAAGAATAATTAACGGCGCCATGCACGAGATGAGCCCCAGCTTAGCTACGCCTAGAACATGCGTAGACTAATTGGATAATGGCCTAGCTTAGCTAGCTAATGTTGAAGCTTAATTAGCGCTCTTACTAATACTCTAGTACTCCTATACTAGCTAGGAGCCTAGGAGTAGTTAATTAGGTTATTACCTTAGGCTCCTGATCTGCCGGTTGCTTCTGGTAAGCGGCCAGCTTGGTCTGCAGCTCGTAGTAGTCGCGCACCGTCCGGTCCACCACTCGCCGGAGCATCTTGTTCTCCTCCTTCATCTTCTCCATCTCCTCCTGCATCGTGCTCAACTGGAGATAGAAAGATCGATACATGTAAATTAATTAATCAGATAGAAGATATGTAAAAATTTGCTACTTGTTGCACCACATATAGTCATATGCATATACCTCGTCTTGCGCCATGGCGGTATGCTCATGGTCGCCGTCGCCGTCGCCAGGGGCCGCCTCTACCATGTGCTTGTCTTCTGCGCCAGTTCCCCCACCGTCGCCCTCCTCATCGTCGATGCCGTCGCCGGCATCGTTATCAGCAGCAGCAGCTGCAGATTGCTTGTCCTCCTCAATCACACCTCCTTGTTGAGTACCATACTTGATCTCCTCCTTGGAGCCGTCTCCTCCTCGGTCCACAACCACTTCAACAACCTCCTTGGCTGGCGCCTCTCCTTCCTTGATTTGTCCCTCCTTCTGCACCCGCGGTGCGGCCTCTCCGGGATGGTGATCGCCGCTGCCGTCGTCGACGTCGTCGTCCCTCCTCTCGAGATCTATGTCCGCCCTCTTCCTCTTTGATGATGACATGATCGACCCTTGACCAGTTTCTTGTGTGTACCTTTGTCTCTCTGCTAGACTGCTACAGCTGAAAGGAGGAACGGTCTTAAATCCCAATGCCGCTTCTCCCGAGGCAGCTAAGTCAATGTCTGGATGTCTAATGCGTATTAAAAGGGTTAATGAGGAGGGGAGACTCCTCTCTTAATCCTGTTATCACATGTCACTAGCTATTTTTCTATTCTACCAACTTGGCTCTAGGAACATGTACACGCCAACTTAGTGTGCCAGGCACACATGTCAGTGACACATCGTGGAATACGGGTCTTAATTACAGGTCAAGCTAATCGATGAATTAATGGTGAAGGGTTAATTTGAGGGTGTGTGCAGTGCAGCAGTGCAGGGTGTTGTGATCCAAATGATAAGGATACCAAGGTCAAGTTGGGGCCCGATCATGTGATGCGTGGAGCGCTTCTGGCGCTAGGGATTAGTATTTTATGGAGCTCAGGTCAACTCTTTGGAGTTTCTTTTCCGGGCTGCTACCATCACCCACCTTAATCTCCCCATCACCAAAATATGACACAATACTATGTTGAGACTCGGTTTCCTTTCATACATCTACAGTGACAACTTTATACTGTAAGCTAAATGCAGGCCGGCCATTCAAGTTCGTACGGGTATACATATTGAGTTATATATTGACTTATGGTATGAGACTAGAATTTAGTACCCCTGGTGGTTCACATAGTTAATTCTAATGAAGAAGATAGCTGTCGACAGACTGATCATCACAAAATTAAGAGCAAATATAACAACATCCAATAGTTATTTGATGAATTACGTTACGTACTAGGGAACTTTTCAAATAAGAAGGCATGTGAACATTTGAGTTGCTTGAGCGGCGGGCTCAAGTAATTAATGTCTTGTCCAAGTATATACTCCCTTTTTCGAGGAAAAAAAAGTATATACTCCCTCGATCAGGGTTTTGCAAGGCTTATTTGGTTTGAGTCAAATTCATTTACGTTTGACCAAGTTAATCAAGAAAAGTACTACCAGTATTTACAACTTCATATAGTATGAAATAAACTTGATGATAGATCTAGTGATATTGATTTGCCATAGATGATGTTGATATTACTCCATAAAATCGGTCAAACTTAAAAACATTTGGCTTTAGACAAACTAGATGAGCCTTGTAGGCCTGGACGGAGTGAGTACTGCATCAACCTAGTCATTTGTGTGGATTATTGCGTTGCTACTTGTCGGGGGTGCTGATCCCACGGACACCTATGGGACCACGGCGGACCGAGGCCCCTTTCGGTTCGGCGGGGGGGGGGGGGGGGGGGGGGCGGAGAGTGCATGAAGAGCGGATCGAGGCGAAACGCACGAGCGACGCGATCAATTTACCCAGGTTCGGGCCGCACGGATGCGTAAAACCCTACTCCTACTTTATGGTTGTATTGATGTCTTGCTCGGGAGCGATGAGTGCTACAGTACACACAAGCAACTAGTGAGACCGAGCGTGAGAATGATCGTCCCCCCTCTACATTGCGCATGGGCCTCCTTTTATATGTCAAAGGGGTCACCGACAGGTGGCAACATAAATGAGGGTAAAAATGGAAAAGGCGTGGTGGTTGGCACCACCGCCTACTACAGTGTTATCATACCTAACCTAAGCGGCGGGGGACAAAGGCATTAAATGCCTGTTTGCGTCGCCTAGACGGTGCAGAAAGGGACCGCTAGGGACGCCACTGCTTGCCACGATGGCTGTCTTGTCAGCGCCGCTCGCCACCGTGTACCTTTGGCTGCACAGCCTTCCTCCACGTATGCCTGGAAGGGTCCCAGTGCGACACGTTGGTGGATGTGCTGGAGCGCAGGTACAGAATGGAAGCTTGCCGCGGCAAGCGCCTTGCCGCGGTTATTATCTTGTCGTATCCAGGAGCTTGTCGCTCACTGGGTCTTGCCGGGATACATGGTGTGCTGCGGCAAGTTCCTTGAGATGCCTTGGTTGGCCTTCCCGGCAAGCTCCTTTTGCCGGGGTCTTGTTTCCTTCCCGGCAAGCTCCTCTTGCCGGGGCCTTGTTTCCTTGGTTTGGATACTTTGTTCTTGAATGGCTCCAAAGGAACCACGGAGGATCTTGGCGGCCGCCTGGCAAGCCTTGCCGCGGGACGCTGCGACTGCCCGTGCACAAGTTCGGGATACTAAGGTACCCCTACTTTAGTACACCGACAGGAGCCCCCGGGCCTAGGCCATACACGGTGCCGAGCGATGTTGGGCCAGGCCCAAAACAGGGCACGGGCACGCACGGCCTAGGTTACGCCGTAGCTCACTCCGCACCCACCGCGCCCTCCCCGCACGGCACGCGCCGAACGCGGCATCGTGGGAGAGATCGTGGGTGGTTGCTTTATTTGGAAAGGCGGAACGTCCGCCCACTCCCCCTTTATAAGCAAGGGGAAGCAGGGGTAGTGCGCCCACTCGCCCCCTTTCCGCTTCAATCTTGAAAAACTCCGCCCGCCTCCGTCTTCCCAAAGCAAACAGAGCGCAGCGCCCCGCCCCCCGCATCGCCACCAGCACCACCAACGCCGTCGTCTTCCTCCACCGCTTCCGCCATGGCTCCGAAAGGCGACAAGGGGAAAGCAGTGAAGTCGTCCGAGGCGCAGCGGCTTGCGGCGCTGCGGAAGGAGCGAGCCATTTTCCCCCCAAAGCTCGCCGCGAAGGAGCTGAGGGAGTACTATTACCTGTTTTGGTCGACGGAGACGCGAGCTCACCCGGGCACCAAGGTACTCCCAGCTGCTGCTCACAAAACTGCTCCGCAAGGATACCCCTTTTTCGCTGTCTTCTTCTACTGCGGGCTCTGCCCGCCCTTTTCCGAGTTCTTTTGTGACATCATGATACCTACAATCTCTGCCTTCTTGACTTCACTCCCAACGTTGTCCTCACAATGACCGTTTTCGCACACCTTTGCGAGAACTTTGTCGGAGTCCACCCTAGCGTAGCCCTTTTCCGCCATTTCTTCATTCCCCGGGTAGAGAGAGGAGAGCCCTTGTTCGGCGGAATCGCCTGGGTCTCTAGGACCGGCAAGAAGGATTCCTATTTAGAAGGCGAGTTCCGCGGCAAGTGGGAGGAGTGGAGGGCAGATTGGTGTTGGATTGTCGAGGAGAGCCCACAGCCATTCACCGCCCGGCGCCAAGTAGCAGCGGTACGCGGCAGCGACTGGAGTGACGTGGCTCCGGAGGACAGCAGGCTAAGGATTGCCGTCACCAGGATCCAGCGCCTCAGGCTTGCCGGACTCACCGTAGGCGCCGTTGGCACAGACTTCCTTCGCCGCCGCATCGCCCCTCTGCAAGAACGGGGAAGGCCTGCCTGGGAGTTCAAGAACGCGGCAGACATCATGAGGCTGCGCCTGGGGCTCAACTACAATTTCACCGTCTTGGAGCTCAACGCAATGCTGCAGGAGCTCTTCAAATATGACCCTGACCACCCAGAAGTTTTCAGGTTGCCGCAGGGCGTCGTCCCGCTATGCAACAATTTGGCGCTCGACCGCATCAGGGCGATGATGCCACTGTGCGATTCGCACGGAATCGTGCCAACCTGGCAAGAGCCAGAAGACGAAGGCGTGCAACAATTCTTCGACGACTTAGTGGAAGTGCCAATCCGCGCCGACGAGAAGGACGGCCTCACCCGCGACACCACCGAGGCGGAGCTGAAGCGCATCGCCACCAGGTTGGAGGAGGCGGCGGCAGCTGCCGCGGCGGGCGAGTTCGGCTTCACCTTGGAGGAGGCAGCGGCAGCAGAGGCGGCAAACCGTGCCGAGCGGGAAGACCTTGCCGGCAAGAAGGATCTTGCCGGCAAGAAGGATCTTGCCGGCAAGAAGGAGGTTGCCGGGTGCGATGCCGAACCGAGCAAGGCTGCGGGGCGCGACGCCGAACCGAGCGAGCCTGCCGAGGACGCGAGCGGGTCATTGGAGGTTGGCTCCTCTTCCACTTCGTCCTCAGACAGCACGCCGCCAGCAGCGACTTCGTCTCCACCAAGAAGGCGTCTCCGCAAGGTCGGGGATGCAGCGAGGCGGCAGGCGCGTCGACAGTCACCGCGCTGCGCGACACGCTCCACTGCGGCAAGCACTGTTGCCGTGGGAGCGCCCCACGCTGCCGCAACAACTGGAGCGGGGTCTTCTCGACTGCTGCCTCCGCTCCCGCCAAGCGACCAAGGGAGCTCACTCCTCCACCTTCCCGCGCCGGAGGCGGGCCTGACTTCGACTTCTCCGTGTTCAGCTCCGACGAGGAAGAAGAGGAAGAGTAAGTTTCTCTTACTGTACTTGCAATTCTTTGATTTTTGCTGTTTTTGTCTTGTCTTGTTTCTCACTTGCCTTTCCCTGTATCTGTTCCTTTTTAGGACTCTGGCGCAGAGAGCGGCAAAGAGAGCCAAGGCGCTGGTGATCGTCATCGAGGACGAACCCACTGCGTCAACAGGGGACGCGCCTAAGACGAACTTGTCGAACCCGGCGGCTGATCTTCAGAGCAGCCCCCAGCATAAGTGTCTTGTTCGTTTTCCGCTGTCGGGCGCGCACGAAAAACTTTGCTTTGCTGATGCTTGTTTATTGACTTGTGCAGGAGCAGAGCAGCCTCACCAGGAGAGCCCGGAGGCCGCCCCCGAAGCGCCAAGGGAAAGTCCACCGGCGAGGGAGAGGTCTCCGGCAAGGGAGAGCTTTCCGGCGAGGGAGGAGATTCCGGCTAGGGAGGAGCCCCCGACAAGGGAGGAGGCTCCGGCAAGGGAGGAGCCCCGGCAAGGGAGGGATCTCCGGCAAGGGACTGCATCAGCGATCCCCCGGCAACCGAGACCACAGCTGCAGACCTTGGCACAGGTAACTTCCTTGTCCCAAAACTCCCCTTGGCTTCTTCATCTTCTTGATCTTTCTCTTGGATTTTGCTCGAATTTTGCTTGAATCTTCTCCCCTCTTTCGGCTATCAGATCCATCTGCTGCAGAGCCGATGGATACGGAAGTCGCCGCCGACGACGCTGTAGCCGCCGAAGAAGCAGCTGGCGCCGGCGAGGAAGCCGCCAGGGCTGCCGCCGCGGAGACGGGCGGGGAGTCTGGCGGTCGCACTGACGACCCAGAGGCCGCAGGAGCGCCAGGCGCTGCTCCAACCACCGACTCCTCCACAGCCGCTGCCGCGCCAGGCTCCGAAGAGTCCCAGCATGGCGTCTATCTGAAGGCCGGCGACGACATCTTCATCAACCTCCCCTGGGCGTCGAGCTCCAGGGCGCCGGTCGAGGGAGAAATGCTTGACGGAGAGGTGCTTGCCTCCGCCGGGCTGAAGCTGGTCGACGTGCCAAGCAGCAGCAGTGGTGAACCTGAAGAGGAGCGCCTGCTACGGAAGCTAGTGGCGCTCTACCGCGCCCGGCAGGCCAAGCTGGAGTCCCGCGAAGCGCTCGTTGCGAAGGCTGGCGTTGATATCGAGAAGCGTGCGGAGGAGCTCCGTGGCGCCAACCAGGAAGCTCTCCGCTCCCTGGCAAAGGAGCGGGAGCAACTTGCCGAAGCACAGCAAGCCTTCCTCCTCGAGAAGGCCGACGTCGAAGAGCGCCAAAGGCTTGCCGCGGAGAAGTTGTCTTCGCAGGAGGGTGACTTGGCGCAGCGGAAGGTCAACCTTGACAGCCACGAGGAGGAACTTGCCGTGCACGAGCGGGCAGTCGGCGGAGCCCTTAAACAAGCTGAAGATGCCGCCGCCGCCGCCGAGGCCGCCAAGAACGAGCTGGAGCTGAAGGTGGCGCAGCTGGAGGCGAGCCTTAAGGCGAACGGCGATGAGCTCGCCGCACTCAAGCTTGAGCGGGAGAGGGACGCCAATAGTTATTCGAACTTGCAGGCCCATCTTGCCGAGAAGGACAAGGAGCTCGACGCCGCCAAGAAATTCAACGCTGACCTCGAAGTGAAGCTGGCGGCTCTGACGCAATCTTTGGATAGCGCCAAGGAGCAAGAGACGGCCTTGAAGGAGGAAGTCGAGGCCGGCAAGGTGCTGCTAGTGAATGCTGCTGCCGCCCAGAAGACCTTGTCGGAGAACGTGGAGCACTGGACGGAGGGTCTGGTGAACGTCGCCGCGGACGTCGACAAGGAGCTGGCGCAATTGGGGATGATGGATCTCGGGTACTCCTCCGACGAGAACCTCCAACCCAGCGCCAAGCTTACTCTGTTCTTCAAGGGCGTGGCGACGGCGCTCCAGCGACTCCGGGAGCAGATCCCAAAGCAGCTTGCCGACGAGTCGCGCAAGATTTGCGCGGGAGATCTCCAGAAGGTGCTGATGAAGGTGGCCTTCCGCAACCCAGGTCTCCGCCTCACCAACGTCCTCCGAAGCTTGCCGCCAGATGCTGATTTGGAGGAGCTCAAGGCCCTTGTCGCACCTATTGTGGACAGGGTGAGCGGCATCAAGAGAGTCGAGGGCGACCGCGTAGATTAGGCCGCCTATCTTCTCCTTTCCTTGTCGCTATCAATCATGTTATGAAAAACAGTCTGTTAGAACTGCGACAAGTTATTTTGTAATATACTCTATCTTGGTTAGTAATGACTATGTTATTTCCTTTACTTGATTCCTTCCCTTGTATGTTTTTACCCTACGCTTTTTAGGGAACTTGCCGGCGCGGGCACCTTTACCGCGAGCGCTGAGTGCGGAACATCAGCAGTCTGCATGTGGTGTCGCGGCCGACAAGAAACCTTGTCGCAGAGCCAGTTGCAGCTCACTTAAGTTGTTGAGCGGACTCGAAACAACAGTAAGGGCGCAACTAGCTACGAGTTGGTTCCTTCGCGCACAGGTTTTCCATACAAAGGACGGTCGTTCAAGGAAAATAACTCTATAAATTTAAGAATCTGATTGCTCAAACTTTGGCAAACTTGTCTTTTCTGTTGTTTACTTCCTGGCAAGGCGAAACCTTCTTGAACGACGCCTGGTCTATACCGTATCTTCTCCTCCCCCCCCCCCCCGACAAACTTGTGCGCGAGAGAACCTTCCTTTCCTTGAGAGAAAAAAAGAAGAAGGAGAAAAAGCTATGGAGCCTTAGGGCTCGTTGTTGCTCACCGGGTGTAAGTGCTGCACAAAGTGTCAGATAACACATGCAAATATTAATAAGCATAAAAATCGACAAGGTGTGCTGAGCACTTGATATTTATGCACGGGATCTGCGCCCGGCTTTGTACAAAGGATTACATGCAACAGCGGCAAGACTTGTACAAAATGTGGTTGCCGGAATGGGTTCCGGCAACCGCGCCCTACGGGTAAAACTTGCGAAGATGCTCAATATTCCAGGAGTTGCTCACTGGGATGCCATCTTCGGTCTCCAGGCGGACAGCGCCAGGCCTAGTGACTCGTTTCACCCGGTAAGGGCCTTCCCACTTCGGCGTCAACTTGTTTGAATTCTTGGCGGACTGAACGCGCCGAAGAACAAGGTCGCCTTCCTCGAGACTTCTGGCATTAACTTTGCGGCTATGGTAGCGGTGCAAAGCTTGCTGGTAGCGAGCAGCTCGCACAGCAGCCTGAAGACGGTCTTCCTCGAGGAGCAGCGCGTCATCTTGCCGCAACTGCTCTTGCTTGAGCTCATCATAAGCGAGCACTCAAGGCGACCCGTATACGAGTTCCGTGGGGAGAACTGCCTCCGCTCCATAGACTAGAGCGAAGGGTGTCTGGCCAGTGGCTCGATTTAGCGTCGTCCTGATCGACCAAAGAACCACCGGCAACTCCTCGATCCAGTTTCTTCCGCACTTGTGCAGCCTGTCGAAAGTTCTGGTCTTGAGCCCGCGCAGCACTTCAGCATTTGGCCTCTCCGCTTGACCGTTGCTTCTCGGGTGAGCAACAGAAGCGAAGCAGACCTTGGCGCCAAGATCTTGGACGTACTGCATGAAGGTGCGGCTCGTAAATTGTGTGCCGTTGTCGGTGATTATCCTGTTAGGGATCCCAAAACGGCAAACAATCGACCTGAAGAACTTAACTGCTGACTGTGCTGTCACTTTTCTCACCGGTTCCACTTCTGGCCACTTTGTGAACTTGTCGATCGCAACGTACAAGTACTCAAAGCCCCCGACATCTCAGGGAAAGGGGCCGAGGATATCGAGCCCCCAGACCGAAAATGGCCAGGATAAAGGGATCGTCTGGAGAGCTTGAGCTGGCTGGTGCATCTGCTTGGAATGGAACTGGCACGCTTCACACTTGGTTACTTGTGCAGTTGCATCCTGGAGGGCTGTCGGCCAGAAGAAACCTTGCCGGAATGCTTTGCCGACAAGTGCTCTTGCGCCAATGTGGTGACCACATATGCCTCCATGTATTTCTGCCAATAGCTTTTGTCCATCTTCCCGGGGAATGCATTTCAATTTCACACCGTTAAGTCTTCTTCTGCACAGTACGTTATCGACAAACTGGTAAATACTAGACTGCCGGGCTACTCTTTCTGCTTCTTCTTGTTCTTCGGGAAGTTCTCCTGTTTGAAGGAAATGAACAATCTGCTGCGCCCATGCTGGAGCTTGTGGCTCGACAACAAGGACTAAAGGCATATCTGCTGCTGCGGGAACGTCCGCTTCTACGGCAAGAGCGTGCAGCCCTGCCGGAGCTTGACGTTCCTCGGCAAGCTTGCCGGAGCAAAACTTCTCGGGATCGTCTGCTTCAACGGAACAAACCCTGGGGCTTGTCGGAGCAGACTGCTCCTCAGCACTCTTGGTGTTGATCTTGGGGACTTTCTTGGCGGCGGCTTCGGGAAGCTCTGCCGGAAAATAGTCGCCAGAAACCAACTTCCTCTTCTTGCTCTGTCTAGTTGACGGCGTTACGGACGGCTGAGTTAGCTTGAGCATAAAGATCCCTGGTTCCACAGGTAACTTAAGTGCGGCGCACTTTGACAGTCCATCGGCAATGTCATTCTGAGCTCTTGGGACATGTTCCATCTGCAGGCCGTCAAAGTGCTCTTCTAGCTTTCTCACTTCGTCAACGTAAGCTTCCATTAACGGACTCTGATAATTCTTGTTCACTTGGCGGACGACAAGCTGCGAGTCTCCCCTGACAATGAGCTTTTTAATCCCAAGTTCTGCCGCGATCCTGAGACCGGCAAGCAAGACTTCATACTCTGCAGTATTGTTTGTCGCTTGCTCCTTGGGAAAGTGCATCTGGACTATGTACTTGAGGTGCTCTCCGGTGGGTGCGATAAGCAACACGCCAGCACCGGCGCCTTGCAGCGAGAAGGCACCGTCAAAGTACATGAGCCACTCCTTGTTTGTTTCCTTGGCGGGGATGCTCGTCTCCGGAATTTCTTCGTCTGGCGTTGGCGTCCATTCTGCTATGAATTCTGCCAATGCTCTGCTTTGGATAGTTGAAGTGCTCTCAAATTTGAGACCAAAGCTTGACAGTTCCAATGCCCACTCGACAATCCTACCTGTTGCTTCTGGATTTTGCAGTATCCTCTTCAGCGAAAAGCGAGTGACAACTGTGATCTCATGTGCCTGGAAGTAATGGCGCAGCTTTCTCGAGGCCATAAGAAGGCCGAAAAGCAACTTCTGCACACCAGAGTACCTTGACCTAGCCCCCTGCAGGAGGGAACTAACAAAGTATACTGGGCGCTGCACCATTCTCTTTTGCACCTCTTCGCATGCCTGTGCCGATCCATCCTTGTCGAGACTAGAGCTTGTCGGGGAAGCCCCCTGCTTGTCGCTGGATGCGCTTTCCGCGGTTGCTGGCTCGTCATCTGCCTCCCTCTCTGCCACTAACGCAGCACTAACCACTTGATTGGTTGCCGCTATATACAGCAGCAACTTCTCTTACGGTTTAGGTGCGACAAGTGTTGGAGTAGAGGACAGGTATCTCTTCAAGTCCTGCAGCGCAGCCTCCGCTTCTGGAGTCCATTTCATTGGACCTGCCTTTTTCAAAATTTTGAAAAACGGTAGGGCGCACTCAGCAGACCGAGAAATAAACCTGCTGAGAGCAGCCACGCAACCGGCAAGCTTCCGTACATCCTTGACGCGCTTTGGTGCTTCGATCTGCTCAATGGCCTTGATCTTGTCGGGATTGGCTTCAATCCCCCGCTGGGACACAAAGAACCCGAGAAGCTTGCCGGAAGGGACTCCAAACACACACTTCTCGGGGTTGAGCTTGAGGTTGATCTTGCGTAGATTTGCAAAGGTCTCGTCTAAATCTTGAATTAAGGTTGCCCTGTCTTTGCTCTTGACCACTATGTCATCCATGTAGGCTTCTACATTTCTGTGTATCTGTGGCTTCAAGGCGACATGGACTACTCTTGCAAATGTTGAACCAGCATTCTTTAATCCGAAAGGCATCCGTATGAAACAGTATGTGCCACATGGAGTAATGAATCCTCATCCTCTTCTGCCATGAAGATCTGATGGTATCCTGAATATGCATCAAGAAATGAAAGCAAATCACATCCGGCTGTGGAGTCAACAATCTGGTCAATGCGCGGCAAGGGAAATGGGTCTTTAGGACAAGCTTTATTAACATCAATAAAGTCAATACAAAGCCTCCATTTTCCATTTGCCTTGCGCACTACAACAGGATTGGCCAACCACGTGGGATGGAGCACTCCTCTGACAAGGCCTGCCGCTTCCAATTTCTTGATTTCTTCTGCTATGAATTCTTGGCGCTCCACTGCTTATTTCCTGACCTTCTGCTTGACGGGCCGCGCATGAGGACAAACGGCAAGATGGTGCTCAATTACTTTCCTGGGAACACCGGGGATATCAGACGGTTGCCATACAAACACGTCGACATTCGCCCGCAGGAAAGTAACGAGCGCGCTTTCCTATTTAGGGTCAAGCGTGGCACTGATGGTGAAGGTACCACCAGTGCCGTCCTCCTTGGCGGACACCTTCTTGGTATGTGGTGGAGCTGCCATTGCCTTCTTACACTTGCCGGTGGAGCTCGATGGTGCGTCCTCGACGGCAGCGCAGCACTCCAAGGAGGTGCGCTTGCCGGAGTGGGCATCAGAGCTCTTGCCGGACTTGGTCTTCTTCTTCCCTCGGGAGCTTCAGCGGCAAGTGTCTCGCGATCTGCTGCGGCTGCTGCTTCCCGGTAGATCTTGTCGGCGCAGATAAGGGCATCCTTTTTGTCGCCAGGGACAGAGATGACACTTATCGGGCCTGGCATCTTGAGCATGTTGTATGCATAGTGAGAGGCTACCATGAACTTGGCGAGTGCTGGACGGCCAAGTATCCCATTGTAAGGCAATGGGAAATCGGCAACGTCAAAAGTGACCCTCTCAGTTCTGAAGTTCAGCTCGCTGCCAAATGTCACCAGTAACGTGACCTTCCCTTTCGGCTTGCTCCTTCCCGGGTTAATTCCTTGGAATGTACCGGTCTCTTCGAGCTCGCTGTCCGGGATCTGGAGTTTCTGGAGCACAGCGGAGGAGATCAGATTTAAGCCGGCCCCGCCGTCAACTAGCATCTTAGTGACTCTGAGGTTGCGGATTGCTGGCGAAACCAACAACGGCAAGCACCCAACCGCAGTTGTGCGATCAGGGTGGTCCTCAATGTCAAAGATGATAGGCGTGCTAGACCATTTCAGAAGCTTGCGTGATTCGACAGGTGGCTCTGCCGCATTAACTTCCCGCAGCCATTGTTTAAGTTGGCAGTGGGAAGTATGCAGAGAAGCACCGCCGTCAACACACAAGACTTCGGTAGCTTTCTGAAACTCCTGCTCACTGTTCTCGACATCATCCATGTCTTCGTCGTCGTCATCGTCTTCATCCTTGTCGCGGCCGCGGGGAGGTCTGTCTCCTTGCCGCTGCTTGGCCTTGCCGCGGCGTCCTCCCCGGCCAGCGCGCTTCTTGCCGGCTTCTCCACCGCCTCCTTGGGCCCTCTCCTTGTCGCGCCGCTCATACTTAGCTTTTTGCTACTGGACGAGCTGCTCAACCTTCTTGCAACTTTGGAGGTCATGGCCTTTGGTGCGGTGGATCTTGCAATACTGCTTGTCGGTGCCGTCCTGCTTGTCGGCTGCCGCCACAGCCTGGCAGTTGGTGCACGCGGCAACCTCCTTGTCGGAGCTACCAACTTTGGCTTGCTTGGCGGCGCCGTCATTGCCGGACTGCTCAACGACTAGCACCTCCTTGCCCTTCTTCTTCCTATTGTGCCGTCGGTTTTTCTTTGCCGAGGCGGCATCCTCACTGTCAGATCCTCCTGCTCCTGCAGTCTCTCCGGGGAGTTTCCTCCCTTCCTCAGCGCGTGCGCACTTGTCGGCCAGGGCGTATAGCTCACTGACGTCTCTGATCCTGCTCATCGCCATCTCCTCCCGCATCCTACGATTACGCACGTTTTGATGGAACGCGCTAATAACCACGGCAGGGTGGATATCTGGAATGTTGCGCTGCACACGGCTGAATCTCTGAATATACTTGTGCAGGGGCTCTCCTTCCTTCTGGGCAAGCAGGTGAAGATCACTTTCCTGGCCATGTGGTTTGTGGCCGCCTGTGAAGGCGCCGACAAACTGATGGCAAAGGTCTGCCCAAGAGGATATGGAGTTGTCCGGCAAGTGCATGAGCCAGGACCTGACTTCGGGCTTGAGCACCAGCGGGAAGTAGTTGGCAAGGACCTTGTCGTCTCGCCCCCCGGCAGCTTGCACCGCAATGGTGTAGATGCTGAGGAACTCTGATGGGTGCGACTTGCCATCGTACTTCTCCGGTACGTCTGGCTTGAAATGCTTCTGGCTGGGCCACTGGACTTGCCGCAGCTCACGGGTAAACGCAGGGCAACCTACCGCGTACGGCAAGTCGCCTGGTTCTCCGGGCGCATGCATGTCAACAGAAGGCCCAGCGCGCAGGTCTGATTGACGCCGTGCTTCTCTTCGGTGCTCGATGCGTGTTCGAGCGTCTTCTTGCTGTCTCTCATGAAGAACTTGGCGCTGATCGCGACGAGCTCGCGGATCTGATGATGCGGTGGAGTCGCTGTCGAGGTGGATCCGGCGAGTCGGCGATCTTGGCCTTCGAGGCGGAGAGTGCACAGTGGTTGCACCCTCCCCGGCCCTGTCGCCACCGGCTCGCACCTGACTGGCTTGCCGCGGCTGCGAAGCGCTCGGCTGCCGCGGGTCGTCGCTGTTAGCGAAGCCGATGAGGCTCTGGATAGTGGCCCTCCAGTCATCGATCTTCTCTGGTGCTGGAGGGTAATCTAAGAGCAGTTGAGCTCGTGCTAAAGCTTCTGCCGGAGTGGCGGGCGGCGGTGGCGAACGGCGCGATGAACGGGATATGCTCGGACTTTTAACTACGTTAGAAGGAGCAGTATCTCGTCCAGGCGGCCGTGCCACGCTCGCGCCAGCATGCTGGCGTGCATGCTGGTCTCGAGCACTCCGGGATCCGCCAGCTTGATCTTGGCCCAGCAAACGTATGGTACCGTGAGTACCATGACGCTGCTGGTCCCGCGCTCCCTGAGATGGGCGCGGTGCGTGTACGGATGCCGAGGTCTTGGAGTGCGCTCGGTCGTTGTGGGAGCCGACTGCGCCGCTGATGTGCAGCGCAGTCTTGTCCTTGGACCTGGCAGCACCATGAGCCTCCTCGTCGGCGCCCGCTCTCCCGCCGGCGTCTACTCCACCAGCCGCTCGCTCTTGCGGTGGTGGGCTCGGCGCGGACGGAGCAGCTGCCTCCGAAGCCTTCTTCTTCGGCGGCATGTTGATGAAGATGATGAAGATTCGGCCCGTGCGAATGCCGGATCAGATTCACACAGCCTCGACGCACCCCCTACCTGGCGCGCCAAAGATGTCGGGGGTGCTGATCCCACGGACACCTATGGGACCACGGCGGACCGAGGCCCCTTTCGGTTCGGCAGGGGGGCGGAGAGTGCACGAAGAGCGGATCGAGGCGAAACGCACGAGCGACGCGATCAGTTTACCCAGGTTCGGGCCGCACGGATGCGTAAAACCCTACTCCTGCTTTATGGTTGTATTGATGTCTTGCTCGGAAGCGATGAGTGCTACAGTACACACAAGCAACTAGTGAGACCGAGCGTGAGAATGATCGTCCCCCCTCTACATTGCGCATGGGCCTCCTTTTATATGTCAAAGGGGTCACCGACAGGTGGCAACATAGATGAGGGTAAAAATGGAAAAGGCGTGATGGTTGGCACCACCGCCTACTACAGTGTTATCATACCTAACCTAAGCGGCGGGGGACAAAGCCATTAAATGCCTGTCTGCGTCGCCTAGACGGTGCAGAAAGGGACCGCTAGGGACGCCACTGCTTGCCACGATGGCTGTCTTGTCAGCGCCGCTCGCCACCGTGTACCTTTGGCTGCACAGCCTTCCTCCACGTATGCCTGGAAGGGTCCCAGTGCGACACGTTGGTGGATGTGCTGGAGCGCAGGTACAGGATGGAAGCTTGCCGCGGCAAGCGCCTTGTCGCGGTTATTATCTTGTCGTATCCAGGAGCTTGTCGCTCACTGGGTCTTGCCGGGATACATGGTGTGCTGCGGCAAGTTCCTTGAAATGCCTTGGTTGGTCTTCCCGGCAAGCTCCTTTTGCCGGGGTCTTGTTTCCTTCCCGGCAAGCTTCTCTTGCCGGGGCCTTGTTTCCTTGGTTTGGATACTTTGTTCTTGAATGGCTCCAAAGGAACCACGGAGGATCTTGGCGGTCGCCTGGCAAGCCTTGCCGCGGGACGCTGCGACTGCCCGTGCATAAGTTCGGGATACTAAGGTATCCCTACTTTAGTACACCGACACTACTTTTTTTATTTTAAGAGTACATTTCACTTGTTACAGCTGAACTGTGACTATGTAATAATTTTGCCCCATTAAAAAAAATATTGCTGCAATTACCTTTAACTAGTTATAACTTTATGATGGTTTTAACCTAATTTATAATTCTTTCAAACTTGCAAGCTAAATCCATTTGTTAGTATAACGTGACAGCTGGCTTGATGGACAACTAAAAAGTCATATCAGTACGCGGTGCAGAATTGTGCGGTCTGGCACATTTGGACACAATTTCATAGAAAATTTTGAGAGAATTTGGCATCATTCTATACACTCCCAACAAATAAGCGTCCAACTAACTTGTTCGCATGTCAGTTGCCAGGCCATCCTAACAGAGTATGGGGTCTAGATTATAAGTTCAGAGAAAATAATAGAACCTGGTAACATATGTTACAAGGTCAAAATAGTGGGTAAACGTGACATAACCCAAAGTTTATTCGGTTCATATAAGAGCAATGGCTTACTTGTTTTTTCAACTTGATCAATGTATGGTTTTTGGGTTCCATGCATATAACCCTACCAAAAAGCCTAAAGTAGGAAAACTAAGGCATAACAATTTTATTTTCAGGGCATTACGATTCACACAGGACATATTATAATTGCTTCGATGTCTCAACTTGGACCTCTGCAATGGCTTATGCCACATGCATGTCATGCCATCGCCTGCATCATGGAAAGCCGTAGCCATCTGAGTGCCTAATTGCATATAGCTTCCCCATCTATCTCCGACTGCTAAGGCTAATATTTATGGAAACAAATTGAGAGGCCATCATATGCCACATGACGCGTATAAAATCACGAGTCAACTTACTTGGGCCCACACAGAATTTCACTAACCATGTTTCATACTATTGTATGATCAACTGTGCTCACTTGCACAATAACTTACACTTTCGATCTTGATCTAGAAGAAATCTGCTGCCTCATGATGATTGAGGTCAACTGGTTGTTGGAACCAAAAAATTGGCTTATACAAGCTTCTCCTTGTTGACGTTGGACTTGGAATAGATCTCAAGATTCCTGTGCATTATTAACGCCAGCAACAACGTGATTAACATATTACATTGCATTGGTTATTACATTTATCTCACAGCTAATTTATTTGGACGGAAGCCAACTTAGTCTGCCCACTTCGTCACCGAGTTCTGACTTGTGCTGTCGTGTAATAAGTAACGTTTTTTTGCTAGAAAAACCAGCAGCTCCTGCTCCTCTCAGTCCATGAGAGGAGGAGGAGGAGGAGGAGCCCCGTACGAAATCCCTAGTTGTGCACGTATGGGTATGCATAAATATTAGCACTAGACCTGATCAACATTTCAACAGCAAGGCATGCGCACACATAGTGCTACTCCTACAAGGTAGTAGAGCCGTGAGGCATGAAACATTTCTCCAGTTTTTTATGGTCTCCGTTGTAACGCCGACGACCTAGGTAGCTATGTATAGCTCGCCGGCCGGCGTCGTCTATTTCGGCTCACACGGCCGCCGCCGGCGACCACGACCGGTGCTCTCGTTGGACAAGCTTGCGAGCTAGCGAGCGTACTGCGTACGTGTGTGCGTGGCATCTTTCAGTTTTCCACGGGTCGTTTCACGTGGATGCATATGCATGTATGTGTGGTCGATCGCAGCGGTTAGCGCGGTGTAATTTGGATTGTTTCTCGTGTCACTTCCGTGGCCAGAGGTGCGTGTGTATTGCCGGCCGGATAGTGTTTTTGACGGCGAACAGTGGGTGAAGTTTCCTAGTCAGAGCTGGAATCTTTTCGCATCTGGTCGACATGTATGTTTTCACCGCTAATTGGCCCATCGAACGGAAGGCTTGACCTGATCCTTCGAGATAAGGATCAGGGGATCAGCCGATCGATCGGCCAGTGAATAACCTTGATCAGCGATTCACCATGTGGCCGTGTGGATTTTTTTTGGGGGGGGGGGGGGGGGGGGGGAGGGGGATCGGCTCTGTGGATGTGAACGTAGCGCACGCGGATCGTTATTTTTTCTGAACAAGGAGAATTCGGGTGAGATGCTATCTCAAAGATCAGTTCAGAACTTGAAGACATTAGTGGGGATCGGCTCTGTGGATGTGAACGTAGCGCACGCGGATCGTTATTTTTTCTGAACAAGGAGAATTCGGGTGAGATGCTATCTCAAAGATCAGTTCAGAACTTGAAGACATTAGTGATCTCTCCTCTTGGATGGGACAGAAGAAACAAGAAATATTGGCTACATAGAAGTGTAGGTGTCACTAAAAGTTAAGATATCCGTGTGATACCTTTGTCGAGGTGTTGTACTGACAAATGATAGCCCTGGCCTGTCGCAACTGAGAAAGAAGTAAGAAATGTAGGTTCTTTTTGGGCTCATGACAAGACAATTAAACACTTCTTCTTTCAGTGTCAGTTCGTGCATTTTGCATAGTCAGTCATCTAAATAGCATACAATCTATATCTGTCAAGAAGTGTTATGGTCACTGGATTGATGATATACCTAACAAATTAGCTCCGTAGAAATGGTATGGTCTTTAATGGTAAAACTTCTACCCCCTTGCATGTTATCTATAGGTTTACTCGGTGGGGCTTCATATATGGTCTATGTTACACTGAATACAGTACCAAGACCACTGCTCATAGTGGTGTACGCGGTTGAAGTAGGTGTCCAGACATTTTTACCACACATGGGTGGTAGCACTCTTGAAAGGACCTCCACCCTCTCTGGCATAGACATAGTTTTTGTTTTATACTCCCTCCAGTCCTTTTTACTCTGCACATTGGTTTTGCCAAAAGTCAAACTTTGCTAAGTTTGACCAAATTTATATTAAAAATTATTAGCATATATAATATCTAATAAATATAATATGAAAATATATTCCAAGATGAATCTAAAGATATTGGTGTTGTTATGTGAATGTTTATAATTTTTTTATATAAACTTGGTCAAATTTGAATGAGATTGACTTCAGACAAACCTAATATGTAGAGTAAAAAGGACCGGAAGGAGTATGATTTTACACATGAAGTGGCCAGGTGCCCGCTTATTATGCTATGTATTCTCTTGATGCTACATTATGATTAAATAATTAAAACTAAAAGAATCATTTATATATAAAAATAAAAACCCTGCTTAGGGCACTCAACTAAAGGAGATGAGAACTCTACCTTTTTTATTCATTCCCTAGCCACTATTCAACATAGGAGAGACTGTATTGTTATTTAACGATTCTTTAGGCTCCCGGTGTCTTATTGAAGTTTTATACATCTATAGACTAATTGTATGGAATTACACTCACATCATGAGATGGCAATATCTTGTCGAAAAATGGAGTAGGAGTGGGACCTAAAAAATTCAAGGGGAAATTAGTTGAAGGTTAGTGGAAATCAAGCCCGTACGTTTTCATCCGTAGCTTAAGCACCTTTGTTGAATCCTGATAGAAAGGTTGCGTAATAGTAACAAGTACACACACCGGAGCCACAACTTCCTCTCATTTTTCTACCCTAACCCTAGGCGGCTAGGGAAAACTCTTTCCTCTAGACCTCACCAGCGAGCCCATGGATTCTCCTCCTCTTTGCCCGCTGCTCTGACGGCCAGTGGTGGGGAGGGGAATCCTGGTTCCTTCTCTTCGGCTAGTAGTTTAGGTTAGGGTTGTTTAGTCCTCGCAGGTGCGTTTGGGCGGATGGTGGTGCTTCTTCTTCTTCGAGTTTGTCTTCCGGGCTTCGATCCTTCTCAAGTTTGTTTGTCTGGACGTAGTCGACGGAGCTCGGGCGTAGATTCCTGAAGTTAGAGTTTCTCATCATGTGGTGACATTTCGTGTCAGGTGCTTCAGATCTATGCAGGGTTCAACGACGATGATTGTGGCTCTAGGGGTTGGTCCTTAGGGGCACATGCACGAAGAATTCTCGCTTGTCATCACAAGGTCAAGTCGGCTCCGATAGGGGAGCAGTGACATCGGTGCGTCGGTGGCTCGTTCTGACGGCAGTAGTGGTCGTTTGGTGGTCTTAAAATCTTGATTAATTTTTATTATGTTTGAGATGCTTTGTATATCCGGTGAAATTTTATAATAGTGCTTATCCTTTTCGCAAAAATAATAATAGAAAGGTTCCACCTCTTTTTGGCAAACTTACAAGTAACGACTAGAGAAATCTAAAAGATATAATATGATATTTGATCTCAATGATCTTATCCAAGCTAGGGCGAACTTAGCTTTCCTTGAGGCCCCTTTTACACTGAGATTGATGAAGCATTGTTGACTTACATTCGATGGTTTTAACACGGACTTTCCTTAAAAGAATTTTGACACATGATAAAGTAATACTTCTATGTATCATGTGATTAATTCTACCATGCATGATAATCTAACCCTCAATTTATTAGGTCTTATATCATTATGATTCCTAAAATTGATGATGCAGCTGGTGTTAATAACTTATAAACCATTTCCCTTCTCATGGTCTTATATCACTAAGCTTTTAGCAAATAGACTCCAAAAATTATTCGCAAGCAGTGCATATATATATCAATCATCATTGTTTTATCAAAATATGACAATGCAAGATTGTCTTCTTTAGGCCTTCGAGTATGTTCATGGCTGTCTAATTTCAAATAGGTAGTGGTCATTCTTAAACTAAATTGTGGTGGGACTTTTCTCAAAATGGAACACCTGGTTCTCTTGGATATTCTAAAGCATAGGGGCTTCGGTGAAAGTGGTGCAGAACCGCGGATGGATCAAAATGATTCTCTCACATGTTACTTCTTTTGTGTTGATTAATGGTATGATGAGAAAAGTTTGTCACTACTCGAGAAGGGTGAGGTGGGGAGGCCCCTTATCCAATCTCCTTTTTTTGCCTTGGCTACTAATTTGCTACAAACTTTACTCAATAGGGCTGATGACCCACAAGTATAGAGGATCAATCGTAGTACTTTCGATAAGTAAGAGTGTCGAACCCAAAGAGGAGCAGAAGGAAATGACAAGTGGCTTTCAGCAAGGTAATTTTCTGCAAGCACTGAAATTATTGGTAACAGATAGTTTGATAGCAAGATATTTTATAACGAGCAAGTAACGGTAACGGTAAATAAAGTGCAGCAAGGTAGCCCAATCTTTTTGTCGCAAAGGAGAGGCCGAAACAGTCTCTTATAATAAGCAAAGCGTTCTTGAGGGTACATGGGAATCTCATCTAGTCACTTTCATCATGTTGATTCGATTTGTGTTCGCTACTTCGATAATTTGATATGTGGGTGGATCGGTTCTTAGGTGTTGTTCTTACTTGAACAAGCCTCCTACTTATGATTAACCCCCTCGCAAGCATCCGAAACTACTTGAAAAGTATTAAGATAAAATCTAATCATAACATTAAACTTTTGGATCCAAAACGGTCCCTTACGGAATAGCGCATAAACTAGGGTTGAAGCTTCTGTCACTCTAGCAACCCATCATCTAATAACTACTCCACCATGCATTCTCTTAGGCCCAAATATGGTGAAGTATCATGTAGTCGGCGTTCACATGACACCACTAAGGGAATCACAACATACATACCATCAAAATATCAAACACATATCAAGTTCACATGATTACTTACAACAAGATTTCTCCGATGACCTCAAGAACAAAAGTAACTACTCACAAATGATAATCATGCTCAAGATCAGAGGGGTATTAAATAGCATAATGGATCTGAACATATAATCTTCCACCGAATAAACCATATAGTAATCAACTACAAGATGTAATCAACACTACTAGTCACCCACAAGTACCAATCCATAGTTCTGGTACAAAGATTGAACACAAGAGATGAACTAGGGTTTGAGAGGAGTTGGTGTTGTTGAAGATGTTGATGGAGATTGCCTTCCCCAATATGGGAGAGTTGTTGGTGATGATGATGACAATGATTTCCCCCTCCGGGAGGGAAGTTCCCCCGGCGAAATCGCTCCGCCGGAGGGCAAAAGTGCTCCTGCCCAAGTTCCGCCTCGAGACGGCGGCGCTTCATCCTGAAAGTCCTCTCCTTATTTTTTTTCTAGGTCAAAATGACTTATATACCAGAAGAGGGGCACCGGAGGTGGGCCGAGGAGGGCACAACCCACCAGGGCGCGTCTGGGCTCCCTAGCGCGCCCAGGTGGGTTGTGCCCACCTGGTGGGCCCCCTCTGGTGGTTATTTGCTCCAATATTCCTCATATATTCGAAAATAATTCTCCATAAATTTTTAGCTCATTTGGAAATATGCAGAATAGGTAACTCTAACGTAGCTTTTCTAGGTCTAGAATTCCAGCTGCTGGCATTCTCCCTCTTTATGTAAACCTTGCATATTATGAGGGAAAAGGCATTAGAATTTCCCCAAAAACATTACTATGCAATAAAACCTAGTAAATAACAGTAGGTAAACATAATGCAAAATGAACGTGTCAAGGGCCACGATGGATCAACTCATTGGATGACCAATGCTTTCAATGATTTTCCTCACTTACTCATTATGCGATATGACGATACACTTTCCATTATCTTAGCTCTAACATGTCCATTCCTCGCTCCAACATTTGCTATTTCCATGGATCTTAAGACAAACTACCAAATCCAACCTTATTTCTGTTAATGTGGATAGAAGTAGGATCCCTAAGATGTATTCCTCTTTGAAACATAACCAGCTCTGTATCATGAAAGTGATGGAACAAGTTGATATGATTTGGTTGTTCCACTGATCACTTTAGAGGAGTATTTATTAAAATTATCGCACATATCCCAACATATAGAGTATGAGTGGACAACCATTGGTTTCTCTACCTCCAGGGTATATAAGGCTCTTGTGGATCATTTTGTTGTACCTTGGGAATTCCCTTGGCTTTAGATCTTGTTATCAGCAAAAACATCAAGTGTTATTGTGCTTCTTTATCAATGACATGTCAAATACTAGCGATATGCTGTAAAGAGTTCTTTTGTCCCTCTAGTTTATTGTGTCATGTGGGATAAGCAAGTCAAGGAGACTATAGATCATCCTTTTTACCAACAAGCTTGTTTAGACTTGATGGAAATATATGAGCCCTAGCATGAATTTACAGGAAAATGTCCATCATAGCTTGGTTACCCTAAAACAGAGTATGTCGGTACTATTTTATATGGAGGTTATTAGAAGAGTGGCACAAAGTGTGTGGCCATGTAGAAACAATTTTATCTTCCAAAAGAAACTCGGCCAAAATTAATTATATATATGTTGGAAAAATTTTGAAGACGATCTTGTGATTGTCAATGGAGCTAAGAGGAAGGCATGCTCAAATCTTCAAAGTTTTTTGGAGGATATCTTGTATTCAAACATGTATAGCTAATTTTATTGGCCTTCTTTTCTTCCACTCTCTTTACATAGATATTCTATAACATATAAAAACTATAGTATGTAATCCACCAATTATTAAATGACACAATCGTGTTTCATTTTCAACATTGAAATTTTATCAGTTTACATAATTAGTTTTGAGAAATATTGATTACGAAGTAGATGTACATACATGCACACTCATACAATACTCAATAAAGGTATTGCTGGAATTGTGGAGTTTCAAGATTTAAGAAGTCAATATACAAGTCCCAGTTGTCTTTCTTTCCCCTCTTGCGAGGTGACTAGGGCAAAAACTTTCCTCCCATGCAGTAGATAGGCTGCTAGGACTATGTGTGCCACTCTAGCGGCCGGTGGTGATGAGGGAAATACTGCCTCAACTCCGGCTAGTAGATAGATTAGGGGTTTTGTCCTAGCAGGGGCGGTGTTTGGACAGATGGTGGGGCTTCTTCTTTGAGTCTGCCGTCCGGGCTCTGATCCTCCTCAAGTTTGTCTGTCAGGGTGCAATAGCCGGCTCATCGGGGTTGCGAGTTAGGGTTTCTTGCCATGCATATGCGGCGATGAGTTTTTGCACCAGGTTCTTCAGATCGATTCAATGGTTCAATGACCAAGATTATGGCTTCACGGTGCAGGTCCTTGGGGACACGTGCACGAAAACTTTCCATGTATCATAAACAAGGTCAAGCCGGCTATGGTACGAGAGCGGCAGACACAACATGTCAGCGTCTCGCTTTGGTGGTGGACGTTGGGTGGTGCAGAAATTTTGCCATAATTTTTATTATGTTGGTTTTTTTAGACAAATTTTTATGGCTTCTTGGGGACAAATTTTTGGTGATGATGTGTACTTGGACCCTGATAAGTGCCACAAGTGTGGCACAAACACATGGCAATTTCGAATGTTTTTATGGCAAGTTTACTGACGCGAGAATGACAACTTTTTTTCCGGATGGCAAGTTTCAGTTTATTTTTTGGGTATGTTTTTCATGGCAACTTTATTTGTAAAAAACATCAAAGACAGAGTGTTTCGTGTCACACGTGTGGCATTTATCATTTGGGTCCCTTTTGCAAAAAAAATAATACAGATCTTGATAAAAACATCTTGCAATTGGACCCATTGGACCCCCTTGATGGAGCCGGTAGAGCGGGGTACAAGTGTATGACCATCTCTACATGTCATAATTCTTTTAACCATGTACTAGGAGAGATGCATGTAATTTATAGTAATTTGCGAATCAAATTCACATCCAAAGTTTGACAAAACACGATGAGTAACAGTCTCTTTTGCTCGTAACTTTGGATGCATCATTCCTGGACCAAAAAAATCAGCACTACTAGTACCCTGGCCAAATCACAGGAGAACTTTGCTCTGGACTCTACGACGGCGCACGGTGGCCATGTGTGCTGCTGCCCGATTAGGATCTGGTGATTTTGCCACGGAGTATGATTTTGCCGTTTGACCCTTGTTTAGCCACGGACGTCACGTCCTTCCAGGCCTCTCCATAAACAATCGGCATGTTGTGTACGTATGCAACACACACGCACGCACCCTAGAGGATAGCAACTGTTCCGTCAGTCAATTTAGCTAGCCGTGGCCCTAATGGCGCATCGGGCCAATCTGGACGAGTCGATGAAACCGAGCAGTTTTTTATCTGGATCCTACGGAGGGATCGATCATCGTACGACGGCATATCAGTCGCGGGATTTACTTTTTACTTTGCATCTTTATATCAAAAATATCAAAAATATTATATCTATCAGATCTCACTCTCGTAAGTGACCGTGAAGGGCTTGGCAACCCCTAATCGTGTTGGTTGCGAGTAGCTATCGCTTTGTGCAGGTACGAGAGACTTGAGCGTGGGCTCCTACTGGATTGATATCCTGATTCTCAAAAACTGAGGGAAATACTTACGCTACTCTGCTGCATCATCCCTTCCTCTTCGGGGAAAACCAACGCAAGCTCAAGACGTAGCATATATCTGAAGGTCGGACTGCTGTTTGGCTTGGATGTGAACCAAAGGAAGTTTTGAACATTGCTAGGCGAGATTGTAATCCTTAACTTTGAGTAATACAAGAGTTATTTTGCAAAAAGAAGAAAAGAACAACAATCGGATTTTTATTTAGCTTATCAATATCAAAACAAAAGTACAAAAATACGTACATCACCATCGCCATGAAAGAAGTGTAACCGAAAACTAAGTACATAATCCTTTTTCACATGATCGGAGCAAGGGCTAGACACACCCTTCTTTTTTGACGAAGATATGGCCCTAGGGCCGCATTTCACTAATTAGAGCGGAGAAAATGCTGTTATAGAGTTAAAGAATAGTGGAGGGAGCATGATGCAAAATGAATGTATCAGCATTCTCCCTCTTTGTGTAAACCTATGCGGTAGTATGTGGACGCCACATGCCCCGCATGAAAATTAACTGGACTCCCGCGTAATCCCACATAAAAAGTGGTGGCAGTGCGGGCAGTCCCACAACATCCAGCGGACTGGCCATTTACATCCTGACATGGAACGCATCAGACGGGGAGGTGCTGAATCAGAAACGATGAAGAGCCATGGTGACAGATCCTAAGGGGAACCTGGAGGTTGATACTACGTCGGACAATGACATTAAGGTCCACGGAGTGACCAATCAAGCACACGCACGCATGATCCAGGCCCAGGCCCTCGTTCAGGTGCGATGTGACAGCCCTTGTTGTACGTCCTTCGTTCTCTTCTGCCGTGCACTTTACATGGTGCTCTATGGGTTTGGTGAGACGTGACCATCTGACTGCAGCCCCCACCGTTTCTAGCTGCGTCTGGCCGGCCGCTGCTGGAACGCCGGACGGCCCGGGCCATGTGACAGCCCCGCCCCCGCACCGTCGTCGCACGGACGTGTCTGCCCACCGCGCTGCAGCGTGTGGCGACGGCGCCCAGACGAAAGAAGGATGGGGCGGCCGGCGATTGCGCCGTGTAAACCCGCGAGGAAATGATACCGGCGTGGGCGGGACCTCCTATTTATCGACCAGCGCGATGGGAAGCCATGAAACGCGCACCCGCTCTCCCAGCGCTCCGTTTTGGCCGGCCCATCTGCGCGGCGGGGCGCCCCTTTTTTTTCGAGTTCCTCTTTGGTTTTTCCGTTTTCGCTTCTATTGTTGTTTTTCTTCTTTAAATAAAATTTGTATTTTAGAAAATGTCCATCATTTCTAAAAACTGTACACAAATTTCCTTTCTAATAGGAATTTATTCTAAAGTTGTGAGCTCGCTTACACAAAGGTATTCACTGGTTTTGCCTCCGACATAACATGGGAAGTAGAGCTGTCCTTGCACCTTCTTTTGTGTTCTTGTCAATTGCTACATATGAGCTCTATGGTGGACCACCAGAAAAAGCATGGATTTCAAAAAATAATATTCATGAATTTGAAAAGCTGTTCACTACTTTTATTAAAATTGATCCAAATTATAAAAGATGTTCACTAATTCAGGAAAAATATTCGTGATTTCAAATATTTTTTTATGAAATTCACGACATATTCGTTAATTCAAAAAAATGTTCAAGAATTTATATTAAAAAACTAGTTATTGTAATATTTTTTAATGTTCATGAACATTTTTTGTATTTGGTGAACACATTTTAAATTGGATGATTAATTTTTTGAATTTGATGAACATTTAAAAAACATACGATGAACATATATATTTTTGTAATATTTTGGACTGCCCATGAGGGGCGCCACCCCTTGTGGGCTGCCCTCTCTCTCCCCTATGGCTCATGGTGGCCCGTTACTTTTCCCGGGGGTTCCGTTAACCTCTCGGTACTTCGATAAATATCTTAAAGAGGTAATAACACCCATGATACTTAAACTTGTCATGGATGTTCACTTTGATGCCGAAACTTGAAATATACACTGAACTGGTTCTAAAACTTGGCAATATGGTTCAATACGGTTCAACTCACGTCCAGATACGTATGTATTGCTAACTAGGCATGCCAGCGGGGCATGGGGCCCACCTACAGTGCACGGGTAGACTGACTTGTAGAGTATATGCCACAATGACCATCAGGTCCCACCTGCAGTGTACAGAATAAATTAACAAAAAATGGGCTCTGCTGGGCAGAAATCCAGAAAGCTCAAGCAGCTCAAGCCCCGCGCTAGCCACCTCGTCAACTCAATTTGCCTGTCTAGTATGCATCACTACACATTATCTACCGAATGCGCCTTCATCTAGAAAATAATCATCTAAAAAAATCTACAGAATGCGCCCGTGGAGTTGAATGGGTCACATATTTCAATTTTAGTTGTTTTCCTTTTTTAGAAATTAGAAAAATATTCATCAAACTATAATGACAATATCAAATAAATGTTCATCTAGTTTTAAATATTCATGTAATCAAAATAATAATTAAGAAATATTAAAATGATTTCATAATTTTAAATGCATTCACGTATTTAATAAAAAATTAAAGTATTGAAATGTTTAATATTTTCGAACTGTTCATCTAATTTTAAAAATCTTCATGTTTTTAAATAAACCTTTTAAGAATGTCACTTTTTTCCTTTTACATAGCCCTTCCACATGTGAGTTTTCTCTCATTTTTAAATTTTCAAAAAAATATGTAATTTTTTCTAATAGTAATAAAATTAAAGTTAGAATGTTCTTGTCTATAAATAATATACAGGCAAAAATAACTTACTTTTAAAACATGTTCATATAATTTTAACAAAATTATGTATTATTTTGGAAATGGTGTAGTTACAGTAAAAAAATTAACTACAAAAGTGTATTTAAAGTTTGAAAAGTGTTCATTTGAGTGTCTACAATCCTAGGGGCACACTGGGCTATAAATATTTTTAAACCACTCATATTTTTAAATTTATTTTTGTTGAAAAATATATCTTTTGACAAACACATAAACTTTACTAAAACACATGAACACTTTCTAAAACCATTAATACATTTCCTAAAAGCTGAACACTTTATATACTAATTGAATTTTTTTTGTAATTTCTAAAATAGAAAAGAACTAACATGTGGAAAATGGGCTCCACGGGCGCATTCGTAGATAATCAACATAAATGGATTCTTGGGTACAAAGTGACCTGGACAAACTGGTTTGCGCAGGTCATTTGCTATAAGAGGTCCCTGGTTCGAAACCCAATCGCTTTGCGGGACCATTTTTCTGTTTATTTCTTACTCTGACAGATGGGACATGGCGATCATTGAGACATACTCTACAAGTTAGTGCACTGCAGGTAGGCCCCATGCCACCATGGCATGTCTAGTCAGCAATATGTACGTATTTGGATGTGATTTGGACCATATTTGCACCACACTGCCAAGTTTTAGAACCACTAAAGTGAACACCTCTGGCAAGTTTAGGTACCGGTGCTTGTGTTATTACTGAAGGAAATATGCCCTAGAGGCAATAATAAAGTTATTATTTATTTCCTTATATCATGGTAAAGGTTTATTATTCATGCTAGAATTGTATTAACCGGAAACATAATAAATGTGTGAATACATAGACAAACAGAGTGTCACTAGTATGCCTCTACTTGACTAGCTCGTTAATCAAAGATGGTTATGTTTCCTAACCATGGACAAAGAGTTGTTATTTGATTAACAGGATCACATCATTAGTTGAATGATCTGATTGACATGACCCATTCCATTAGCTTAGCACCCGATCGTTTAGTATGTTGCTATTGCTTTCTTCATGACTTATACATGTTCCTATGACTATGAGATTATGCAACTCCCGTTTGCCGGAGGAACACTTTGTGTGCTACCAAACGTCACAACGTAACTGGGTGATTATAAAGGAGCTCTACAGGTGTCTCCAAAGGTACATGTTGGGTTGGCGTATTTCGAGATTAGGATTTGTCACTCCGATTATCGGAGAGGTATCTCTGGGCCCTCTCGGTAATGCACATCACTTAAGCCTTGCAAGCATTACAACTAATGAGTTAGTTGCGAGATGATGTATTACGGAACGAGTAAAGAGACTTGCTGGTAACGAGATTGAACTAGGTATTGAGATACCGACGATCGAATCTCGGGCAAGTAACATACCGATGACAAAGGGAACAACGTATGTTGTTATGCGATCTGACCGATAAAGATCTTCGTAGAATATGTAGGAGCCAATATGGGCATCCAGGTCCCGCTGTTGGTTATTGACCGAAGACATGTCTCGGTCATGTCTACATTGTTCTCGAACCGTAGGGTCCGCACGCTTAAAGTTACGATGATAGTTTCATTATGAGTTTATGTATTTTAATGTACCGAAGGTTGTTCGGAGTCCCGGATGTGATCACGGACATGACGAGGAGTCTCGAAATGGTCGAGACATAAAGATCGATATATTGGAAGCCTGTATTTGGACATCGGAATCGTTCCGGGTGAAATCGGCATTTTACCGGAGTACCGGGGGGTTACCGGAACCCCCCGGGGGTTAATGGGCCTTCATGGGCCATAAGGGAGAAGAGAGGGGCCGGCCAGGGCAGACCGCGCGCCCCCTCCCCCCTAGTCCGAATAGGACAAGGAAGTGGGGGCGGCGCCCTGTAACGCCCCGAGACCGATGTGCCAGGTGTCGTTCAGTTATTCGTTGTCGTTGCCGTGTCATTTGCTTGTGTGTTGCATTTCATCATGTCATCATGTGCATTGCATCATCATGTTTTCAAAACTTGCATTAGCCCGGGTTCTCCCAGTTCCGTCCGTTGTCTGTTCTGAGCCCAGACACACTTGCACTCGCCCGCGACTTGTCCGAATATTATTTTATTAGTGGCCGGAAAATGTTCTCGGATTGGGTTGAAATTTGGTGTGCGGTCTTATTATAGTGTAGATAGACCGCCTGTCAAGTTTCATCGCAATCGGAGTTCGTTTGACGCCCCAACGGATAGTTATAGCGGCAATAGTAGCCGGTCAAAACGTCGGACGTTTTCGGTCTCCGAAAACTGTTGTCGGGCTTTCCCTCTCTTCTCTTCTCTCAGCCCGAGACCGTCTACACAACTCACTACCTACCACCAGGTCCAACCTAACCCCTCTCGTCAGCCCGCAGCCCCCCTCGCGCGCGCCCGAAAGCTGTCCCGGACCCGAACCGGACTGTCGCCACCGTTGTGTCCGGATCATCCCCAAACGTCTACAAAACATCATCGTTTTCCTTTTTGAGCTCCCTAACTATTTTATCTCGTCCGTTTGATTTTAATCGGAGGGTCCGATTAGCCCCTAGTCTAACCCACCTACTATATATATAGTCCACCACCTACCCAATCAAGCCAAACCTAAAATCTAGGGGATTTGTCCCTGCCACCGCCGCCGCACTATCTCCCACCTCGGGATCTCTCCAAGTCCAAAAATCCCCCCTCGTTTTTCCCCACCGGACCAATCCTTCCCAGCCATCCCGATCCCCACCAAGCCCCTCCTTGCCACCGCTCGCAGCCTCTCCTCCTTGCTACGCGAGCTGCACGAGCGCCGCTCCCGCCCGTCTGGATCGAGACCACCGGCGAGACTCCCCACACCCGTGCGACCTTTGCCTCACCGCCGTCTTCGCATGCCACGCCGGAGTTCCACCTCATCGGAGACCAGCGCATCTCCAACTCCGGTCACTGCTCCGGCCCACTCGCTGCTTCTCCTTCCCTTCGTATTCTCCCTTTCCCTCTGGTTCCCTCTCTCACCTGCTCCTTGTTTTCTCCAGGAAGCCCATAGGAGCTCCGCCCCGATGCCATGGCCATCCTCTTCTCCAAGTCAGCCACCACTTCGCCAGATCCGCCGGATGGCGCCGGGAATGGAGCCGCCTTGCCGGATCTGCGCCTTGCCTTGTCCCTGGTCCGGCCGTCGTCCTCATCCGGCAGAGGGCGCCGCCGTTTCCCCGTTCCAACGCTGCTCCTTCTGCATCGAGCTGCAGGTCGACATCGCCGCCAGGAACCGCAGCTCCGCCGTCGGCCCGTTCTTCGCCGGAGTGCCTTCTGCGCCTCTCCCGCCGCTGCTGCACCGCGTCGGCGGCCAGCCGCTCCTCGCGCCTGCCGGCCCTGCCGCAAGCCCTCTGTGTGCTGCCTCTGCATCGACCGATGCCAGGCACCTGCGCATGTTGACCGCATCATCAACCCGCCCGAGCGGGTCGATCTCCTCTCCAGCTGCGCGCCTAGGCCCAGTTCCCTCCCCTTCGCTGTTGACCGCGGCCCACAGCTCCAGCCGGTCTGTTGCAGCCCGCTGGCTGGGCCGAGGCCCATGGGTGAGCCACCCACATCCCAGTGCCCACCAGATTTCAGCCTGCATCTTTTTTTTCCGTTCTGGTGATTTTAACATTATCCAGAGACTACCCAGTTTTGCAGGGAACCCCCTAGACATCATGCATTTTATAACTCTTGAACCGTGCATCAGTTTAAAATGATTTAAACATGTAACTTGCTTAGTTTTCCATCTAGTTTAACAATATCCAATTTTCGCCCATGTTTAAAATGTTGTTTGTGTAATTTTGTCCATATGCCATGCTAAAACGGTTTAATTCATAACTATTCAACCGTAGCTCCGAATTAATTAAACTTTATATGTAAATGGGGTAGAATTTTGCCTAGTTTGTCATGGTGCACTCATCTTGCATGTTTAACAACTCTAAAATATTGTTTAGGGCAGAACAGTACCAAACCTTAAATTATGCATATGAGGATTTTCCGGAATTGTTATTCGTTGCTTCCGGCCTCATTTAAACTTGCCTAGATTAGATAGTTTAATTATGCTTCACCCTCTTGCCATGTTTAACAACATTTAATATTGTTGGGTACCTAACCGAGAGAGAACTAAATAATTGATGTGGTGTTTCGTCAATATGCAACTCGTATATTGAGCTCCATTTAATTTGTAGGTTTGTTTGTGCATTTTGCCATGCCATGCCTCTTTAAACCGGACATGCATCATACTCGATTGTGCATCATGCCATGTTGATGTGTTGGTTGTTTACTATGTTGTTTGCTCTTTTTCGGTGTTTGCTTCTTCGGGTTGGTTCCGATAACGTCGAGTTTGTGAGGATCCGTTCGACTACACCCGTTTGTCTTCTTCATGGACTCGTTCTTCTTCCTTGCGGGATTTCAGGCAAGATGATCATACCCTCGAAATCACTACTATCTTTGCTATGCTAGTTGCTCGCTCTTTTGCTATGCCATTGCTACGATGCCTACCACTTGCTTGTCAGCCTCCCAAATTGCCATGTTCAGCCTCTAACCCACCAATGTCCTAGCAAACCGTTGATTGGCTATGTTACCGCTTTGCTCAGCCCCTCTTATAGCGTTGTTAGTTGCAGGTGAAGTTTGAAGATTGTTCCTTGTTGGAACATGGAGATGTTGTTCCTTGTTGGAACATTGGTCACTTATTGGGATATCATAATATATCTTATTTATTTAATGCATCTATATACTTGGTAAAGGGTGAAAGGCTCGACCTTATGCCTGGTGTTTTGTTCCACTCTTGCCGCCCTAGTTTCCGTCATGTCGGTGTTATGTTCCCGGATTTTGCGTCCCTTACGCGGTTGGGCTATAATGGGAACCCCTTGACAGTTCGCCTTAAGTAAAGCTTTTCCAGCAATGCCCAACCTTGGTTTTACCATTCGCCACCTAGCCTTTTTTTCCCTTGGGTTAGGCCAGCCCAAGGGTCATCTTTATTTTAACCCCCCCGGGCCAGTGCTTGTCTAAGTGTTGGTCCGAACTGAGTAGACTGCGGGGCCACCTTGGGGAAACTTGAGGGCTGGTTTTACTCGTAGGATGTCTCATCCGGTGTTGCCCTGAGAACGAGATATGTGCAGCTCCCATCAGGATGTCGGCGCATCGGGCGGTGTTGCTGGTTTAGTTTTACCCTGTCGAAATGTCTTGTTGTACTGGGATACCGAGTCTGATCGGAATGTCTCGGGTGGAGGTCTATTCCTTCGTTGACCGTGAGAGCTTGTGATGGGCTAAGTTGGGACACCCCTGCAGGGATTTGAACTTTCAAAAGCCGTGCCCGCGGTTATGGGCAGATGGGAGTCTGTTAACGTCCGGTTGTAGAAAACCTGAAGTCGACCTTAATTAAAATGAATCAATCGCGTGTGTAACCGTGATGGTCTCTTTCCGGCGGAGTCCGGGAAGTGTACACGGTTGTTGGAGTTATGCTTGACGTAGGTAGTCCAGGATCACTTCTTGATCATACTTTTATCGACCGTGCTTTGCCTTCTCTTCTCGCTCTCTTTTGCGTATGTTAGCCACCATATATGCTAGTCGCTTGCTGCAGCTCCACCTCATACCTATTACCTTACCCATAAGCTTAAATAGTCTTGATCGCGAGGGTGCGAGATTGCTGAGTCCCTGTGGCTCACAGATACTTCCAAAACCAGTTTGCAGGTGCCGATGAGTCCGTGCAGATGACGCAACCAAGCTCAGGAGGAGCACGATGAAGATCTTGTCCTTTATGTTGTTTCGTTCTAGTTGATCAGTAGTGGAGTCCAGTTGGGGTCGATTGGGAACCTTTGTCGCATTTGGGGTTCTTCTTTTATTTTGGTTCCGTAGTCGGACCATGAGTGTATTTGGTTGATGTAATGCTTTATTCATGTATTTGTGTGAAGTGGCGATTGTAAGCCAACTATGTATCCTTTTCCTTATTATATTACATGGGTTGTGTGAAGATTACCTCACTTGCGACATATGCCTTCAATGTGATTATGCCTCTAAGTCGTGCCTCGACACGTGGGAGATGTAGTCGCATCGAGGGTGTGAGAAGTTGGTAATCAGAGCCTTCCCCGACCTTAGGAGCCCCCACTGATTGATCGTTTTTAGCAGCCAAGTTGTGTCTAGAAAAAAATGTTTTGAGTCATTTAGGAATTATATATCGGAGAGTTTAGGAATTCTTTTACTTCCCAGTCTCCTCATCGCTCTGGTAAGGCATCCTGACGTAGAGTTTTGACTCTTCTCTTCTCAAATTTCACTAAAAAAAATTCTGTAGGATCACGCGGGTATCTTGGAATCGTTCCGATGGTTTTATGATGAGAACATTGTCTTGGTGCCTCCTGTCAGGGGTTTAGTGGAAGTGTCCCGGGGAGTTGAGCTCTGAGGTGTTGTCATCATAATTTTATCGTTGCAATTCTGGTATACTTGAGATATGTTCGCGACATCGAAAATCTCTTTTATGCAGTTCGTTGGTGAGATAACCTCGACGCCACCCAGTACTGGGGCGGGAGTTCGGGAGTATCGCCATAACTTGTATAACGGATGCTTTTCGAAGATTGAGGTAGATGATTTTCGAAGGTTTCTTGGTTATGTGTTGAAGGATGGATACAACTGGATGTAGGTATTGCTAGTTTGGGTGAGATATTATGCTTCCCCTGTATCCCCAACACCTGATTGCATAACCGGAAAGTTTCGGGAGTTTCATAGGTGGGAATTCAAGTAGCTCTTAGGATATCTTTCCGACAGATGTATGATATGAAATTGGGGTTCGACGTCTAGTGGTTCGCCTATTCACGGTCGATTTTACAGTGGTCTCGTTGTGTCTTAAAGAGTCCTTGGCTATGCTGACTCGGGGACGCTTCGTATGTCATGTGCACTGCCTTGTACATGATGGTGCTGTACGATCGAGCCCGTGTAGGTTCCACCACGAAAACTTCGGACGAAATCTCTATCATATGTTTGTTCCGGCTTATTCTGCAAGCCAATCCTTTGTTTTTGTTTTGAGTTGTGGTATTCGAGTTGCTTCAAAGTCAAATGTTGATTCCATACCTTCCCCAAGTGGTGTTCTCATATTCCTATGTGAATACTAATCCTTCTCGATCATCGAGTTTGTCATTTCAATTTCTTGTAAACCGGCGTGTTTCTCTTCTAGTGGATCCGATCACTTCAACATTCACAAGATCAATTATTACTTCTTCTCAACGGTGTTCGTTTCATCCATTTCAAGTTGTCTTTGTTTTTCCCACCCTCCCTCCCTTTGTTTTCTTCAAGGACTCATATATCTCAATTCAAGTATCCATCTTATTGATGTGAAGTCTCTCCATTCTTTTCTATCAATATTGTTATCCGGCGATTCTCAAGAAAATTCTAACAGAGCTTCAAGTTCATCAACCTTCACTCATTTTTCTTCTCCGGTGGTTTAAAGTCAAGCTTTGTTGAGCATGTCTTTTCCTCATTTCAATGCTTCTCATGCCGGTGCACCTCATATTCATTCACTTCTCGCTATTTAATTGTTTCGGAGTGCTCAAGATATCTCGAAGATTCGTGTTTCCACTCTGCATTCGTTCAAGCTCTTTCGAGATTGGTATCTCATTCAAGTCATTTAATTCAACTGGTGCAACCTCTCTTTTTAATCATTTCAACGGTGTTTTCTTTTGAGTGGGCTCTAACCCACAGGTCTTTTCCCAGGATCTTACCTGACTCTTCTTATTTTCCCGGAGGTATTCGCAAATTTCTTTTCAAAGTTTGACGCAAGAATGAATTATCATCAGTCAAATGTCCTTCTCCAAGATCTTTCAAATTCATTTCATTGTTGATTCAACTTTTATATTCTTCTTTATTCCGGAGTGCCTCAACAATTCACGGTGGTGTTTCTCGTTGTCATTTGAAGACCGAAGAAGTTCTTCTCTTAATCGTGCTCCATTCTCTTCAAGATTCGTGATTCTAGCTTGTTGACATCCTCTCGTAATTGTTTTGATCGTGAGAATTCTTTTCACCCTTCCGGAGCAATTTAAGAGTCTTCTCAGTTTGTTATCCGGAGCCCATCATCTTAAAATTATTCATTCCCAGCTTTCAGTTATCGTTCTCCTAATTTTACCGGTGCATCGATCAAATATCCTCTAATCAGTGCATGATCTCTTCTTTCTCTCATATATAATTTCTCTCAAGCATCTTCATTCATTTACTAATTTTTCCCGGTGTTCCTTTATCTTTTCTTCATTCATTTTAATTCTTACGGTGGTTTGTTCAAGTTTCCCCTTCTTACGTTATCATACTTCCGTTCTTTCAAATCCTACCGGTGGATCATCGAAGGCCTCTTCAAGTTTGCGCATTATCTATCTTAATCCTTTCTACGAGAATAAGTAGTATGCCAATTCCATTGCTTGCCATCAATTTCAATTGGTGAAGGATAAGCATAATGTAATTCTTACTCTTGTTCCATCCAAGTGATTTAATTCCTTATTCCGGAGGTGCATCATATCACATTCTTGGTTCGAGACGCTTTATCTTTTCTTTCCCAAGAGTTCCAAGCTTTCACAATTACATCTCCACGGAGGTCCATCTAAATCATTGCAAGGATTCACCTTGTGTTTTCAACTTCTTTTTCCTTCCGTTTGTTCATCCTTTTGTTTACCGGAGTTTGTTCTCAATGATTAAATACTTGGGTTCAAGTGCTCATCTTTCTTTTACCGAAGTTCCAACCTCTTTCAATTATATCACCACGGAGATCTCTATCTAAATCATTGCGAGGCTTAAATCTTATTCTTTACATCATTCAATTATTTTGGATCTTTCTTTTGTTTATCGGAGTTTCTTCATGGAGGCTATACATGGTGGTTCATCAAGGATTTATATTCCTTCTCGAAGTGCTCATCAAGATTTTTTTAGGGAGCTCAAGCTTTCTTCATATTGTAATCCGGAGTGCAATTATTCTTTCTTCCGTATCATTGGAGGTGGTATTATGTCATTCTTGATAATTTGAGTTCATATTGTCATGATTCACATGTTGCCAAGATTGGGATATTCTAAATCCATCAATCTCGTCATTGGAGTTATCTTGGGTTATTTTTCACCTAAAAACTTTCCCTGAGGATTGTTGTTAATTATGGTGCTTATAATTGACCCAAGCTCTTCATTTATCCTCCCGGTGAAATAGCCTTCTCTTCTCCTTGTTCTTGTCAATCCAATTCTTCCGTGAGTGGCAGGTTGTCACCTCATAATTTGAGATGTATTCCTTAAGCCCATATCAAGCTACTCTTTTTGTTGTTGGATTTCCAACAATTCCGTTCGACCCTTCTCCTAAGAATGCCTTCTCAAGCTCTTTTGTGGCAGAAGTTGGCTTTTTTCTTCTCCATTCCCCTATCTCAATAATCTATCTTCTATTCTTTTGTTCCGGAGGCATTGTGATGCTGCTCTCTGCTACCCATCTTCTTGTTTTGTCATGATAGTGTTCTTTTCTTTGCTTATCCATTCAACCGGAGTGTCATGTTTTCTTTCGAGCTCTCTCATCTCATCAAATTTGGCATCCCTTCTCAACCGGAGTACTGTGCCCTTTTGCTCATGTTCTTTTCGCCTTATCAAGTCTTGCATCTCTTTTCAACAGGAGTGCTGTCTGAATTTGTTCTTCCTTGTTCCTCTTTTCTAACGGAGTGCTTTCGACTTTGTTCTCCTTCGTTATATTATATTCTCGAATTTGTTCAACCTCTTCAAGGTTCGTGGTTTCACTCGTTTGTCAATGAAGCAACTTAGTTTTACCTCTTCTCTTTCTCTTCCGTTTTCCCTCCGGTGCCAATCTAGATCTCAGGACGAGATCCTCTCATAGTGGTGGAGTGTTGTAACGCCCCGAGACCGATGTGCCAGGTGTCGTTCAGTTATTCATTGTCATTGCCGTGTCATTTGCTTGTGTGTTGCATTTCATCATGTCATCATGTGCATTGCATCATCATGTTTTCAAAACTTGCATTAGCCCGGGTTCTCCCAGTTTCGTCCGTTGTCCGTTCTGAGCCCAGACACACTTGCACTCGCCCGCGACTTGTCCGAATATTATTTTATTAGTGGCCGGAAAATGTTCTCGGATTGGGTTGAAATTTGGTGTGCGGTCTTATTATAGTGTAGACAGACCGCCTGTCAAGTTTCATCGCAATCGGAGTTCCTTTGACGCCCCAACGGATAGTTATAGCGGCAATAGTAGCCGGTCAAAACGTCGGACGTTTTCGGTCTCCGAAAAGTGTTGTCGGGCTTTCCCTCTCTTCTCTTCTCCCAGCCCGAGACCGTCTACACAACTCACTACCTACCACCAGGTCCAACCTAACCCCTCTCGTCAGCCCGCAGCCCCCCTCGCGCGCGCCCGAAAGCTGTCCCGGACCCGAACCGGACTGTCGCCACCGTTGTGTCCGGATCATCCCCAAACGTCTACAAAACATCATCTTTTCCTTTTTGAGCTCCCTAACTATTTTATCTCGTCCGTTTGATTTTAATCGGAGGGTCCGATTAGCCCCTAGTCTAACCCACCTACTATATATATAGTCCACCACCTACCCAATCAAGCCAAACCTAAAATCTAGGGGATTTGTCCCTGCCACCGCCGCCGCACTATCTCCCACCTCGGGATCTCTCCAAGTCCAAAAATCCCCCCTCGTTTTCCCCCACCGGACCAATCCTTCCCAGCCATCCCGATCCCCACCAAGCCCCTCCTTGCCACCGCTCGCAGCCTCTCCTCCTTGCTACGCGAGCTGCACGAGCGCCGCTCCCGCCCGTCTGGATCGAGACCACTGGCGAGACTCCCCACACCCGCGCGACCTTTGCCTCACCGTCGTCTTCGCATGCCACGCCGGAGTTCCACCTCGACGGAGACCAGCGCATCTCCAACTCCGGTCACTGCTCCGGCCCACTCGCTGCTTCTCCTTCCCTTCATATTCTCCCTTTCCCTCTGGTTCCCTCTCTCACCTGCTCCTCGTTTTCTCCAGGAAGCCCATAGGAGCTCCGCCCCGATGCCATGGCCATCCTCTTCTCCAAGTCAGCCACCACTTCGCCAGATCCGCCGGATGGCACCGGGAATGGAGCCGCCTTGCCGGATCTGCGCCTTGCCTTGTCCCTGGTCCGGCCGTCATCCTCATCCGGCAGAGGGCGCCGCCGTTTCCCCGTTCCAACGCTGCTCCTTCTGCATCGAGCTGCAGGTCGACATCGCCGCGAGGAACCGCAGCTCCGCCGTCGGCCCGTTCTTCGCCGGAGTGCCTTCTGCGCCTCTCCCGCCGCTGCTGCACCGCGTCGGCGACCAGCCGCTCCTCGCGCCTGCCGGCCCTGCCGCAAGCCCTCTGTGTGCTGCCTCTGCATCGACCGATGCCAGGCACCTGTGCGTGTTGACCGCATCGTCAACCCGCCCGAGCGGGTCGATCTCCTCTCCAGCCGCGCGCCTAGGCCCAGTTCCCTCCCCTTCGCTGTTGACCGCGGCCCACAGCTCCAGCCGGTCTGTTGCAGCCCGTTGGCTGGGCCGAGGCCCATGGGTGAGCCACCCACATCCCAGTGCCCACCAGATTTCAGCCTGCATCTTTTTTTCCGTTCTGGTGATTTTAACATTATCCAGAGACTACCCAGTTTTGCAGGGAACCCCCTAGACATCATGCATTTTATAACTCTTGAACCGGGCATCGGTTTAAAATGATTTAAACATGTAACTTGCTTAGTTTTCCATCTAGTTTAACAATATCCAATTTTTGCCCATGTTTAAAACGTTTAAAATGTTGTTTGTGTAATTTTGTCCATATGCCATGCTAAAACGGTTTAATTCATAACTATTCAACCGTAGCTCCGAATTAATTAAACTTTATATGTAAATGGGGTAGAATTTTTCCTAGTTTGTCATGGTGCACTCATCTTGCATGTTTAACAACTCTAAAATATTGTTTAGGGCAGAACAGTACCAAACCTTAAATTATGCATATGAGGATTTTCCAGAATTGTTGTTCGTTGCTTCTGGCCTCATTTAAACTTGCCTAGATTAGATAGTTTAATTATGCTTCACCCTCTTGCCATGTTTAACAACATTTAATATTGTTGGGTACCTAACCGAGAGAGAACTAAATAATTGATGTGGTGTTTCATCAATATGCAACTCGTTGTATATTGAGCTCCATTTAATTTGTAGGTTTGTTTGTGCATTTTGCCATGCCATGCCTCTTTAAACCGGACATGCATCATACTCGATTGTGCATCATGCCATGTTGATGTGTTGGTTGTTTACTATGTTGTTTGCTCTTTTCCGGTGTTTGCTTCTTCGGGTTGGTTCCGATAACGTCGAGTTTGTGAGGATCCGTTCGACTACGCCCGTTTGTCTTCTTCATGGACTCGTTCTTCTTCCTTGCGGGATTTCAGGCAAGATGATCATACCCTCGAAATCACTACTATCTTTGCTATGCTAGTTGCTCGCTCTTTTGCTATGCCATTGCTACGATGCCTACCACTTGCTTGTCAGCCTCCCAAATTGCCATGTTCAGCCTCTAACCCACCAATGTCCTAGCAAACCGTTGATTGGCTATGTTACCGCTTTGCTCAGCCCCTCTTATAGCGTTGTTAGTTGCAGGTGAAGTTTGAAGATTGTTCCTTGTTGGAACATGGAGATGTTGTTCCTTGTTGGAACATTGGTTACTTATTGGGATATCATAATATATCTTATTTAATTAATGCATCTATATACTTGGTAAAGGGTGGAAGGCTTGGCCTTATGCCTGGTGTTTTGTTCCACTCTTGCCGCCCTAGTTTCCGTCATGTCGGTGTTATGTTCCCGGATTTTGCGTCCCTTACGCGGTTGGGCTATAATGGGAACCCCTTGACAGTTCGCCTTAAGTAAAGCTTTTCCAGCAATGCCCAACCTTGGTTTTACCATTCGCCACCTAGCCTTTTTCCCTTGGGTTAGGCCAGCCCAAGGGTCATCTTTATTTTAACCCTCCCGGGCCAGTGCTTGTCTAAGTGTTGGTCCGAACTGAGTAGATTGCGGGGCCACCTTGGGGAAACTTGAGGGCTGGTTTTACTCGTAGGATGTCTCATCCGGTGTTGCCCTGAGAACGAGATATGTGCAGCTCCCATCAGGATGTCGGCGCATCGGGCGGTGTTGCTGGTTTAGTTTTACCCTGTCGAAATGTCTTGTTGTACTGGGATACCGAGTCTGATCGGAATGTCTCGGGTGGAGGTCTATTCCTTCGTTGACCGTGAGAGCTTGTGATGGGCTAAGTTGGGACACCCCTACAGGGATTTGAACTTTCGAAAGCCGTGCCCGCGGTTATGGGCAGATGGGAGTTTGTTAACGTCCGGTTGTAGAAAACCTGAAGTCGACCTTAATTAAAATGAATCAACCACGTGTGTAACCGTGATGGTCTCTTTCCGGCGGAGTCCGGGAAGTGAACACGGTTGTTGGAGTTATGCTTGACGTAGGTAGTCCAGGATCACTTCTTGATCATACTTTTATCGACCGTGCTTTGCCTTCTCTTCTCGCTCTCTTTTGCGTATGTTAGCCACCATATATGCTAGTCGCTTGCTGCAGCTCCACCTCATACCTATTACCTTACCCATAAGCTTAAATAGTCTTGATCGCGAGGGTGCGAGATTGCTGAGTCCCTGTGGCTCACAGATACTTCCAAAACCAGTTTGCAGGTGCCGATGAGTCCGTGCAGATGACGCAACCAAGCTCAGGAGGAGCACGATGAAGATCTTGTCCTTTATGTTGTTTCGTTCTAGTTGATCAGTAGTGGAGTCCAGTTGGGGTCGATCGGGAACCTTTGTCGCATTTGGGGTTCTTCTTTTATTTTGGTTCCGTAGTCGGACCATGAGTGTATTTGGTTGATGTAATGCTTTATTCATGTATTTGTGTGAAGTGGCGATTGTAAGCCAACTATGTATCCTTTTCCTTATTATATTACATGGGTTGTGTGAAGATTACCTCACTTGCGACATATGCCTTCAATGCGATTATGCCTCTAAGTCGTGCCTCGACACGTGGGAGATGTAGTCGCATCGAGGGTGTGACACGCCCCCCTTTCCTCTTCTCCTTCCCCCTTTCCTTCTCCAACAAGGCAAGAGAGGGGGGAGTCCTACTCCCGGTAGGAGTAGGACTCCACCAGGCGCACCCCTTGGGGCCGGCCGCACCTCCCCCTCCCTCCTTTATATACGGGGGCAGGGGGCACCCTAGGACACACAAGTTGATCATCGTGATCGTTCCTTAGCTGTGTGTGGTGCCCCCCTCCACCATATTCCACCTCGGTCATATTGTAGCAGCGCTTAGGCGAAGCCCTGCGACGGTAGAACATCAAGATCGTCATCACGCCGTCGTGCTGACGGAATTCATCCCCGAAGCTTTGCTGGATCGGAGCCCGGGGAGCGTCATCGAGCTGTACGTGTGCTAAGAACTTGGAGGTGCCGGAGTAAGGGTGCTTGGATCGGTCGGATCGGGAAGACGTACGACTACTTCCTCTATGTTGCGTCAACGCTTCCGCTATCGATCTACAAGGGTACGTAGATCACACTCTCCCCTCTCGTTGCTATGCATCACCATGATCTTGCGTGTGCGTAGGAAAATTTTGAAATTACTACGTTCCCCAACAGTGGCATCCGAGCCTAGGTTTTATGGTTTGATGTTATATGCACGAGTAGAACACAACTGAGTTGTGGGCGATATAAGTCATACTGCCTACCAGCATGTCATACTTTGGTTCGGCGGTATTGTTGGATGAAGCGGCCTGGACCGACATTATGCGTACGCTTACGCGAGACCGGTTCTCCCGACGTGCTTTGCACATAGGTGGCTTGCGGGTGACTGTTTCTCCAACTTTAGTTGAACTGAGTGTGGCTACGCCCGGTCCTTGCGAAGGTTAAAACGGCATCAACTTGACAAACTATCGTTGTGGTTTTGATGCGTAGGTAAGATTGGTTCTTGCTTAAGCCCGTAGCAGCCACATAAAACTTACAACAAACAAAGTAGAGGACGTCTAACTTGTTTTTGCAGGGCATGTTGTGATGTGATATGGTCAAGACATGATGCTAATTTTATTGTATGAGATGATCATGTTTTGTAACCTAGTTATCGGCAACTGGCAGGAGCCATATGGTTGTCGCTTTATTGTATGCAATGCAATCGCGCTGTAATGCTTTACTTTATCACTAAGCGGTAGCGATGGTCGTGGAAGCATAAGATTGGCGAGACGACAACGATGCTACGATGGAGATCAAGGTGTCGCGCCGGTGACGATGGTGATCATGACGGTGCTTCGGAGATGGAGATCACAGGCACAAGATGATGATGGCCATATCATATCACTTATATTGATTGCATGTGATGTTTATCTTTTATGCATCTTATCTTGCTTTGATTGACGGTAGCATTATAATATGATCTCTCACTAAATTATCAAGAAGTGTTCTCCCTGAGTATGCACCATTGCGAAAGTTCTTCGTGCTGAGACACCACGTGATGATCGGGTGTGATAGGCTCTACGTTCAAATACAACGGGTGCAAAATAGTTGCACACGCGGAATACTCAGATTATACTTGACGAACCAAGCATATACAGATATGGCCTCGGAACACGGAGACCGAAAGGTCGAGCGTGAATCATATAGTAGATATGATCAACATAGTGATGTTCACCAATGAAACTACTCCATCTCACGTGATGACCGGACATGGTTTAGTTGATCTGGATCACGTGATCACTTAGAGGATTAGAGGGATGTCTATCTAAGTGGGAGTTCTTAAGTAATATGATTAAATTGAACTTAAATTTATCATGAACTTAGTCCTGGTAGTATTTTGCAAATTATGTTGTATATCAATAGCTCGCGTTGTTGCTTCCCTGTGTTTATTTTGATATGTTCCTAGAGAAAATTGTGTTGAAAGATGTTAGTAGCAATGATGCGGATTGGATCCGTGATCTGAGGTTTATCCTCATTGCTGCACAGAAAAATTATGTCCTTGATGCACCGCTAGGTGACAGACCTATTGCAGGAGCAGATGCAGACGTTATGAATGTTTGGCTAGCTCAATATGATGACTACTTGATAGTTTAGTGCACCATGCTTAATGGCTTAGAATCGGGACTTCAAAGACATTTTGAACGTCATGGGCCATATGAGATGTTCCAGGAGTTGAAGTTAATATTTCAAGCAAATACCCGAGTTGAGAGATAAGTCTCCAACAAGTTCTATAGCTAAAAGATGGAGGAGAATCGCTCAACTAGTGAGCATGTGCTCAGATTGTCTGAGTACTACAATCGCTTGAATCAAGTGGGAGTTAATCTTCCAGATAAGATAGTGATTGACAGAATTCTCTAGTCACCATCACCAAGTTAGTAGAACTTCATGATGAACTATAATATGCAAGGGATAACGGAAACAACTCCCAAGCTCTTCGTGATGCTAAAATCAACAAAGGTAGAAATCAAGAAAAACATCAAGAGTTGATGGTTGACAAGACCACTAGTTTCAAGAAAAGGGCAAAGGGAAGAAGGGGAACTTCAAGAAGAACGGCAAGCAAGTTGCTGCTCAAGTGAAGAAGCCCAAGTCTGATCCTAAGCCTGAGACTAAGTGCTTCTACTGCAAAGGGACTGGTCACTGGAAGCAGAACTACCCCAAGTGATTGGCGGATAAAAAGGATGGCAAAGTGAACATAAGTATATTTGATATACATGTTATTGATGTGTACTTTACTAGTGTTTATAGCAACCCCTCAGTATTTGATACTAGTTCAGTTGCTAAGATTAGTAACTCGAAACGGGAGTTGCAGAATAAACAGATACTACTTAAGGGTGAAGTAACGATGTGTGTTGGAATTGGTTCCAAAATTGATATGATCATCATCGCACACTCCCTATACTTTCGGGATTAGTGTTGAACCTAAATAAGTGTTATTTGGTGTTTGCGTTGAGCATGAATATGATTTGATCATGTTTATTGTAATACGGTTATTCATTTAAGTAAAAGAATAAATTGTTGTTCTGTTTACATGAATAAAACCTTATATGGTTACACACCCAATGAAAATGGTTCATTGGATCTCGATCGTAGTGATACACATATTCATAATATTGAAACCAAAAGATGCAAAGTTAATAATGATAGTGCAACTTATTTGTGGCACTGTCGTTTAGGTCATATTGGTGTAAAGCGCATGAAGAAACTCCATGCTGATGGGCTTTTGGAATCACTTGATTATGAATCACTTGATGCTTGCGAACCATGCCTCATGGGCAGGATGACTAAGACTCCGTTCTCCGGAACAATAGAGCAAGCAACTAACTTATTGGAAATAATACATACTGATGTATGCGATCCGATAAGTGTTGAGGCTCGCGGCAAGTATCATTATTTTCTGACCTTCACAGATGATTTGAGCAGATATGGGTATATCTACTTGATGAAACACAAGTCTGAAACATTTTAAAAGTTCAAAGAATTTCAGAGTGAAGTGGAGAATCATCGTAACAAGAAAATAAAAGTTTCTATGATATGAGCGCAGAGGTAAAATATTTGAGTTACGAGTTTGGCCTTCAGTTAAAACAATGTGAAATAGTTACACTACTCACGCCACCTGGAACACCACAGTGTAATGGTGTGTCCGAACATCATAACCGTACTTTATTAGATATGGTGCAATCTATGATGTCTCTTGCCGATTTACCACTATCGTTTTGGGGTTATGCATTAGAGACAGCTGCATTCACGTTAAATAGGGCACCATCTAAATCCGTTGAGACGACACTATATGAACTATGGTTTAGCAAGAAACCAAAGTTGTCGTTTCTGAAAGTTTGGGGCTGCGATGCTTATGTGAAAAAGCTTCAACCTGATAAACTTAAACCCAAATCGGAGAAATGTGTCTTCATAGGATATCCAAAGGAAACTATTGGATACACCTTCTATCACAGATCCGAAGGCAAGACTTTTGTTGCTAAATTCGGAAACTTTCTGGAGAAGGAGTTTCTCTTGAAAGATGTGAGTGGGAGGAAAGTAGAACTTGATGAGGTAACTGTACCTACTCCCTTATTGGAAAGTAGCACATCACAGAAAACTGTTTCTGCGACACCTACCCCAAATAGTGAGGAAGCTAATGATACTGATCATGAAACTTCAGGACAAGATACTACTGAACCTCGTAGATCAACCAGAATGAGATCCGCGCTAGAGTGGTACGGTAATCCTATTCTGGAAGTCATGCTGCTAGATCATGATGAACCTACGAACTATGAAGAAGCGATGGTGAGCCCAGATTCCGCAAAATGGCTTGAAGCCATGAAATCTGAGATGGGATCCATGTATGAGAACAAAGTATGGACTTTGGTTGACTTGCCCGATGATCGGCAAGCAATTGAGAATAAATGGATCTTCAAGAAGAAGACTGACGCTGACGGTAATATTACTGTCTACAAAGCTCGACTTGTCGCAAAAGGTTTTCGACAAGTTCAAGGAGTTGACTACGATGAGACCTTCTCACCCGTAGCGATGCTTAAGTCTGTCCGAATCATGTTAGCAATTGCCGCATTTTATGATTATGAAATTTGACAGATGGATGTAAAAACTGCATTCCTGAATGGATTTCTGGAAGAAGAGTTGTATATGATGCAACCGGAAGGTTTTGTCGATCCAAAAGCAGCTAATAAAGTGTGCAAGCTCCAGCGATCCATTTATGGACTGGTGCAAGCCTCTCGGAGTTGGAATAAACGCTTTGATAGTGTGATCAAAGCACTTGGTTTTATACAGACTTTCGGAGAAGCCTGTATTTACAAGAAAGTGAGTGGGAGCTCTGTAGCATTTCTGATATTATATGTGGATGACATATTACTGATTGAAAATGATATAGAATTTCTGGATAGCATAAAGGAATACTTGAATAAGAGTTTTTCAATGAAAGACCTCGGTGAAGCTGCTTACATATTAGGCATAAAGATCTATAGAGATAGATCAAGACGCTTAATTGGACTTTCACAAAGCACATACCTTGACAAAATTTTGAAGAAGTTCAAAATGAATCAAGCAAAGAAAGGGTTCTTGCCTGTGTTACAAGGTGTGAAGTTGAGTCAGACTCAATGCCCGACCACTGCAGAAGATAGAGAGAAAATGAAAGATGTTCCCTATGCTTCGGCCATAGGATCTATCATGTATGCAATGCTGTGTACCAGACCTGATGTGTGCCTTGCCATAAGTTTAGAAGGGAGGTACCAAAGTAATCCAGGAGTGGATCACTGGACAACGGTCAAGAATATCCTGAAGTACCTGAAAAGGACTAAGGATATGTTTCTCGTATATGGGGGTGACAAAGAGCTCATCGTAAACGGTTACGTTGATGCAAGCTTTGACACTGATCCGGACGATTCTAAATCGCAAACCGGATACGTGTTTACATTAAACGGTGGGGCTGTCAGTTGGTGCAGTTCTAAACAAAGCGTTGTCGCGGGATCTACATGTGAAGCAGAGTACATAGCTACTTCGGAAGCAGCAAACGAAGGAGTCTGGATGAAGGAGTTCATATCCGATCTAGGTGTCATACCTAGTGCATCGGGTCCAATGAAAATCTTTTGTGACAATACTGGTGCAATTGCCTTGGCAAAGGAATCCAGATTTCACAAGAGGACCAAACACATCAAGAGACGCTTCAATTCCATCCGGGATCTAGTCCAGGTGGGAGACATAGAGATTTGCAAGATACATACGGATCTGAATGTAGCAGACCAGTTGACTAAGCCTCTTCCACGAGCAAAACATGATCAGCACCAAAGCTCCATGGGTGTTAGAATCATTACTGTGTAATCTAGATTATTGACTCTAGTGCAAGTGGGAGACTGAAGGAAATATGCCCTAGAGGCAATAATAAAGTTATTATTTATTTCCTTATATCATGATAAAGGTTTATTATTCGTGCTAGAATTGTATTAACCGGAAACATAGTACATGTGTGAATACATAGACAAACAGAGTGTCACTAGTATGCCTCTACTTGACTAGCTCGTTAATCAAAGATGGTTATGTTTCCTAACCATGGACAAAGAGTTGTTATTTGATTAACGGGATCACATCATTAGTTGAATGATTTGATTGACATGACCCATTCCATTAGCTTAGCACCCCGATCGTTTAGTATGTTGCTATTGCTTTCTTCATGACTTACACATGTTCCTATGACTATGAGATTATGCAACTCCCGTTTGCCGGAGGAACACTTTGTGTGCTACCAAACGTCACAACGTAACCGAGTGATTATAAAGGAGCTCTACAGGTGTCTCCAAAGGTACATGTTGGGTTGGCGTATTTCGAGATTAGGATTTGTCACTCCGATTGTCGGAGAGGTATCTCTGGGCCCTCTCGGTAATGCACATCACTTAAGCCTTGCAAGCATTACAACTAATGAGTTAGTTGCGAGATGATGTATTACGGAACGAGTAAAGAGACTTTCCGGTAATGAGATTGAACTAGGTATTGAGATACCGACGATCGAATCTCGGGCAAGTAACATACCGATGACAAAGGGAACAACGTATGTTGTTATGCGGTCTGACCGATAAAGATCTTCGTAGAATATGTAGGAGCCAATATGGGCATCCAGGTCCCGCTGTTGGTTATTGAAGGGAGACATGTCTCGGTCATGTCTACATTGTTCTCGAACCGTAGGGTCCACACGCTTAAAGTTACGATGACAGTTTCATTATGAGTTTATGTATTTTGATGTACCGAAGGTTGTTCGGAGTCCCGGATGTGATCACGGACATGACGAGGAGTCTCGAAATGGTCGAGACATAAAGATCGATATATTGGAAGCCTATATTTGGACATCGGAATCGTTCCGGGTGAAATCGGCATTTTATCGGAGTACCGGGGGGTTACCGGAACCCCCCCGGGGGGTTAATGGGCCTTCATGGGCCATAAGGGAGAAGAGAGGGGCCGGCCAGGGCAGGCCGCGCGCCCCTCCCCCCCTAGTCCGAATAGGACAAGGAAGGGGGGGCGGCGCCCCCCTTCCTTCTTCTCCTTCCCCCTTTCCTTCTCCAACAAGGCAAGAGAGGGGGGAGTCCTACTCCCGGTAGGAGCAGGACTCCTCCAGGCGCACCCCTTGGGGCCGGCCGCACCTCCCCCTCCCTCCTTTATATACGGGGGCAGGGGGCACCCTAGGACACACAAGTCGATCATCGTGATCGTTCCTTAGCCGTGTGCGGTGCCCCCCTCCACCATATTCCACCTCGGTCATATTGTAGCAGCGCTTAGGCGAAGCCCTGCGACTGTAGAACATCAAGATCGTCATCACGCCGTCGTGCTGACGGAACTCATCCCCGAAGCTTTGCTGGATCGGAGCCCGGGGAGCGTCATCGAGCTGTACGTGTGCTAAGAACTCGGAGGTGCCGGAGTAACGGTGCTTGGATCGGTCGGATCAGGAAGACGTACGACTACTTCCTCTACGTTGCATCAACGCTTCCGCTATCGATCTACAAGGGTACGTAGATCACACTCTCCCCTCTCATTGCTATGCATCACCATGATCTTGCGTGTGCGTAGGAAAATTTTGAAATTACTATGTTCCCCAACAATTACCTCTATCTGAAACACTCCAAAACCATTCCGGTGTCCTAATACAATCGTTCAATATATCAATCTTTACCTCTCGACCATTTCGAGACTCCTCCTCGTGTCCGTTATCTTATCCGGGACTCCGAACAATCTTTGGTCACCAAAACAAATAACTCATAATACAAATAGTCATCGAACGTTAAGCGTGCAGACCCTACGGGTTCGAGAACTATGTAGACATGACCGAGACAAATCTCCGATCAATAACCAACAGCTTTACCTAGATGCTCATATTGGTTCCTACATATTCTACGAAGATATTTATCGGTCAAACCGCAATGACAACATACGTTATTCCCTTTGTCATCGGTATGTTACTTGCCCGAGATTCGATCGTCGGTATCTTCATACCTAGTTCAATCTCGTTACGGGCAAGTCTATTTACTCGTTCTGTAATGCATCATCCCGTAACAAACTCATTAGTCACATTGCTTGCAAGGCTTATTATGATGTGCATTACCGAGAGGGCCCAGAGATACCTCTCCGATACTCGGAGTGACAAATCCTAATCTCGATCTATGCCAACCCAACAAACATTTTCGGATATACCTGTAGAGTATCTTTATAATCACCCAGTTATGTTGTGACGTTTGATAGCACACAAGATATTCCTACGGTATCCAGGAGTTGCAAAATCTCATAGTCGAAGGAATATGTGTTTGACATGAAGAAAGCAATAGCAATAAAACCGAAGGATAAACATGCTAAGCTAACGGATGGGTCTTGTCCATCACAACATTCTCCTAATGATGTGATCCTGTTCATAAAATGACAACGCATGTCTATGGTTAGAAAACTTAACCATCTTTGATTAACGAGCTAGTCTAGTAGAGGCTTACTAGAGAGACTGTGTTTTGTCTATGTATCCACACGTGTATCAAGTTTCCGGTTAATACAATTCTAGTATGAATAATAAACATTTATCATGATATAAGGAAATATAAAATAACAACTTTATTATTGCCTCTAGGGCATATTTTATTCAGTCTCCCACTTGCACTAGAGTCAATAATGTAGTTCGCATCGCCATGTGATTTAACACCAATAGTTCACATCTTTATGTAATTAACACCCATAGTTCACATCGACATGTGACCAACACCCAAAGGGTTTACTAGAGTCAATAATCTAGTTGACATCGCCATGTGATTAACACGAAGAGTACTAAGGTGTAATCATGTTTTGCCTGTGAGAGAAGTTTAGTCAATGGGTCTGTCACATTTAGATTTGTATGTATTTTACAAATTTCTGTGTTTACGATGCTCTACTTGGAGCTACTCTAGCTTATTGCTCTCAGGAAAGTAAGAGATACATGCAATCGCCATAGAGATAGTTTCCTTCTTTTGCTACAAGGAGAGATACAGACAATCAGGAGAGAGACATTTTCCTTTTCCCGTAGGGCTAACAAGGGAATTATGAGGAATTAGAAGAAATGCATCTTATATTCTGGAATTTTATCAAAAATGAAATGCACCTTATATAAAGGAACGGAGGGAGTATATTGATACGTCTCCAACGTATCTATAATTTTTGATTGCTCCATGCTATATTATCTACTATTTTGTACTATATTAGGCTTTATTTTCCACTTTTATATAATTTTTGGGACTAACCTATTAACCGGAGGCCCAGCCCAGAATTGCTATTTTTTTGCCTATTTTAGTGTTTCGGATAAACGGAATATCAAACGTAGTCCAAACGGAATAAAATCTTCGGAAACGTGATTTTCTCACCGAACGTGATCCAGGAGACTTGGACCCTGCTCCAAGGAACAAAAGAGGCGGTCATGAGGGTGAGGGGCGCCCCCCTAGGGCGCGCCCCCTGCCTCGTGGGCCCCTCGTTGCTCCTCCGGCGTACTTCTTCCTCCTATATATACACACGTATCCCCAAACGATCAGAACAGGAGCCAAAAACCTAATTTCACCGCCGCAACTTTCTGTATCCATGAGATCCCATCTTGAGGCCTGTTCCGGAGCTCCGCCGGAAGAGGGCCGTCAGCACGGAGGGCTTCTACATCATCATAGCCTCTCCGATGAAGTGTGAGTAGTTTACCTCAGACCTTCGGGTCCATAGTTAGTAGCTAGATGGCTTCTTCTCTCTCTTTCAATCTCAATACAAAGTTCTCCCCCTCTCTTGTGGAGATCTATTCGATGTAATCTTCTTTTTGCGGTGTGTTTGTTGAGACCGATGAATTGTGGGTTTATGATCAAGTCTATCTATGAATAATATTTGAATCTTCTCTGAATTCTTTTATGTATGATTGGTTATCTTTGCAAGTCTCTTCGAATTATCCGTTTGGTTTGGCCAACTAGATTGGTAGTTCTTGCCATGTGAGAAGTGCTTAGCTTTGGGTTCGATCTTGCGGTGTCCTTACCCAGTGACAGAAGGGGCAGCAAGGCACGTATTGTATCGTTGCCATCGAGGATAACAAGATGGGGTTTATTTCATATTGCATGAATTTATCTTTCTATATCATGTCATCTTGCTTAAGGTGTTACTCTGTTTTTAACTTAATACTCTAAATGCATGCTGGATAGCGGTCGATGAGTGGAGTAATAGTAGTAGATGCAGAATCGTTTCGATCTACTTGTCACGGACGTGATGCCTATATACATGATCATGCCTAGATATTCTCATAACTATGCTCAATTCTGTCAATTGCTCAACAGTAATTTGTTCACCCACCATAGAATACTTATGCTCTTGAGAGAAGCCACTAGTGAAACCTATGCCCCCCGGGTCTATTCTCGTCATATCAATCTTCATTACTTTAATCTTTCTTTGCTTTTTTACTTTGCCTTTACTTTTTACTTTGCATCTTTATACCAAAAATATCAAAAATATTATATCTATCAGATCTCACTCTCGTAAGTGACTGTGAAGGGCTTGGGAACCCCTAATCGTGTTGGTTGCGAGTAGCTATCGCTTTGTGCAGGTACGAGGGACTTGAGCGTGGGCTCCTACTGGATTGATACCTTGGTTCTCAAAAACTGAGGGAAATACTTACGCTACTCTGCTGCATCATCCCTTCCTCTTCGGGGAAAACCAACGCAAGCTCAAGACGTAGCATATATCTGAAGGTCGGACTACTGTTTGGCTTGGATGTGGACCAAAGGAAGTTTTGAACATTGCTAGGCGCGATTGTAATCCTTAACTTTGAGTAATACAAGAGTTATTTTGCAAAAAGAAGAAAAGAACAACAATCGGATTTTTATTTAGCTTATCAATATCAAAACAAAAGTACAAAAATACGTACATCACCATCGCCATGAAAGAAGTGTAACCGAAAACTAAGTACATAATCCTTTTTCACATGATCGGAGCAAGGGCTAGACACACCCTTCTTTTTTGACGAAGATATGGCCCTAGGGCCGCATTTCACTAATTAGAGCGGAGAAAATGCTGTTATAGAGTTAAAGAATAGTGGAGGGAGCATGATGCAAAATGAATGTATCAGCATTCTCCCTCTTTGTATAAACCTATGCGGTAGTATGTGGACGCCACATGCCCCGCATGAAAATTAACTAGACTCCCGCGTAATCCCACATAAAAAGTGGTGGCAGTGCGGGCAGTCCCACAACATCCAGCGGACTGGCCATTTACATCCTGACATGGAACGCATCAGACGGGGAGGTGCTGAATCAGAAACGATGAAGAGCCATGGTGACAGATCCTAAGGGGAACCTGGAGGTTGATACTACGTCGGACAATGACATTAAGGTCCACGGAGTGACCAATCAAGCACACGCACGCATGATCCAGGCCCAGGCCCTCGTTCAGGTGCGATGTGACAGCCCTTGTTGTACGTCCTTCGTTCTCTTCTGCCGTGCACTTTACATGGTGCTCTATGGGTTTGGTGAGACGTGACCATCTGACTGCAGCCCCCACCGTTTCTAGCTGCGTCTGGCCGGCCGCTGCTGGAACGCCGGACGGCCCGGGCCATGTGACAGCCCCGCCCCCGCACCGTCGTCGCACGGACGTGTCTGCCCACCGCGCTGCAGCGTGTGGCGACGGCGCCCAGACGAAAGAAGGATGGGGCGGCCGGCGATTGCGCCGTGTAAACCCGCGAGGAAATGATACCGGCGTGGGCGGGACCTCCTATTTATCGACCAGCGCGATGGGAAGCCATGAAACGCGCACCCGCTCTCCCAGCGCTCCGTTTTGGCCGGCCCATCTGCGCGGCGGGGCGCCCCTTTTTTTTCGAGTTCCTCTTTGGTTTTTCCGTTTTCGCTTCTATTGTTGTTTTTCTTCTTTAAATAAAATTTGTATTTTAGAAAATGTCCATCATTTCTAAAAACTGTACACAAATTTCCTTTCTAATAGGAATTTATTCTAAAGTTGTGAGCTCGCTTACACAAAGGTATTCACTGGTTTTGCCTCCGACATAACATGGGAAGTAGAGCTGTCCTTGCACCTTCTTTTGTGTTCTTGTCAATTGCTACATATGAGCTCTATGGTGGACCACCAGAAAAAGCATGGATTTCAAAAAATAATATTCATGAATTTGAAAAGCTGTTCACTACTTTTATTAAAATTGATCCAAATTATAAAAGATGTTCACTAATTCAGGAAAAATATTCGTGATTTCAAATATTTTTTTATGAAATTCACGACATATTCGTTAATTCAAAAAAATGTTCAAGAATTTATATTAAAAAACTAGTTATTGTAATATTTTTTAATGTTCATGAACATTTTTTGTATTTGGTGAACACATTTTAAATTGGATGATTAATTTTTTGAATTTGATGAACATTTAAAAAACATACGATGAACATATATATTTTTGTAATATTTTGGACTGCCCATGAGGGGCGCCACCCCTTGTGGGCTGCCCTCTCTCTCCCCTATGGCTCATGGTGGCCCGTTACTTTTCCCGGGGGTTCCGTTAACCTCTCGGTACTTCGATAAATATCTTAAAGAGGTAATAACACCCATGATACTTAAACTTGTCATGGATGTTCACTTTGATGCCGAAACTTGAAATATACACTGAACTGGTTCTAAAACTTGGCAATATGGTTCAATACGGTTCAACTCACGTCCAGATACGTATGTATTGCTAACTAGGCATGCCAGCGGGGCATGGGGCCCACCTACAGTGCACGGGTAGACTGACTTGTAGAGTATATGCCACAATGACCATCAGGTCCCACCTGCAGTGTACAGAATAAATTAACAAAAAATGGGCTCTGCTGGGCAGAAATCCAGAAAGCTCAAGCAGCTCAAGCCCCGCGCTAGCCACCTCGTCAACTCAATTTGCCTGTCTAGTATGCATCACTACACATTATCTACCGAATGCGCCTTCATCTAGAAAATAATCATCTAAAAAAATCTACAGAATGCGCCCGTGGAGTTGAATGGGTCACATATTTCAATTTTAGTTGTTTTCCTTTTTTAGAAATTAGAAAAATATTCATCAAACTATAATGACAATATCAAATAAATGTTCATCTAGTTTTAAATATTCATGTAATCAAAATAATAATTAAGAAATATTAAAATGATTTCATAATTTTAAATGCATTCACGTATTTAATAAAAAATTAAAGTATTGAAACGTTTAATATTTTCGAACTGTTCATCTAATTTTAAAAATCTTCATGTTTTTAAATAAACCTTTTAAGAATGTCACTTTTTTCCTTTTACATAGCCCTTCCACATGTGAGTTTTCTCTCATTTTTAAATTTTCAAAAAAATATGTAATTTTTTCTAATAGTAATAAAATTAAAGTTAGAATGTTCTTGTCTATAAATAATATACAGGCAAAAATAACTTACTTTTAAAACATGTTCATATAATTTTAACAAAATTATGTATTATTTTGGAAATGGTGTAGTTACAGTAAAAAAATTAACTACAAAAGTGTATTTAAAGTTTGAAAAGTGTTCATTTGAGTGTCTACAATCCTAGGGGCACACTGGGCTATAAATATTTTTAAACCACTCATATTTTTAAATTTATTTTTGTTGAAAAATATATCTTTTGACAAACACATAAACTTTACTAAAACACGTGAACACTTTTTAAAACCATTAATACATTTCCTAAAAGCTGAACACTTTATATACTAATTGATTTTTTTTTGTAATTTCTAAAATAGAAAAGAACTAACATGTGGAAAATGGGCTCCACGGGCGCATTCGTAGATAATCAACATAAATGGATTCTTGGGTACAAAGTGACCTGGACAAACTGGTTTGCGCAGGTCATTTGCTATAAGAGGTCCCTGGTTCGAAACCCAATCGCTTTGCGGGACCATTTTTCTGTTTATTTCTTACTCTGACAGATGGGACATGGCGATCATTGAGACATACTCTACAAGTTAGTGCACTGCAGGTAGGCCCCATGCCAACATGGCATGTCTAGTCAGCAATATGTACGTATTTGGATGTGATTTGGACCATATTTGCACCACACTGCCAAGTTTTAGAACCACTAAAGTGAACACCTCTGGCAAGTTTAGGTACCGGTGCTTGTGTTATTACTGAAGGAAATATGCCCTAGAGGCAATAATAAAGTTATTATTTATTTCCTTATATCATGGTAAAGGTTTATTATTCATGCTAGAATTGTATTAACCGGAAACATAATAAATGTGTGAATACATAGACAAACAGAGTGTCACTAGTATGCCTCTACTTGACTAGCTCGTTAATCAAAGATGGTTATGTTTCCTAACCATGGACAAAGAGTTGTTATTTGATTAACAGGATCACATCATTAGTTGAATGATCTGATTGACATGACCCATTCCATTAGCTTAGCACCCGATCGTTTAGTATGTTGCTATTGCTTTCTTCATGACTTATACATGTTCCTATGACTATGAGATTATGCAACTCCCGTTTGCCGGAGGAACACTTTGTGTGCTACCAAACGTCACACTGGTAGAAAAAGAGGCTTCCGTCCAGCCTCATTAGTCGCGAAACTGTAGGAACCGCGACTAATGAAGTCTTTAGTCGCGGTTCGGCAGACGAACCGCGACCAAATGCCTGGGCCCAGGGTGCTCGCGGGCTTTAGTCGCGGTTGGCCAGGCCAACCACGACTAAAGGTGCCCAAAGGCCTTTAGTCGCGGTTGGCCAGGCCAACCGCGACTAAAGCTCCTCCCCTTTAGTCCCGGTTTGTGGCACGAACCGGAACTAATGGGGTTGAGACCTTTAGTCCCGGTTCGTGCCACGAACCGGTACTAAAGGTCCCATTTTCAAACTCTACCCCCCCCCCCCCCGTGGATCGCCTTTTCAGTCTTAAAAAAATAAAAGAAAATGATGGAAATGTCAAAAAAATAAAAGAAAATAAGTTTCTCATGTGATATGTGGTCTAGTTGTTGGGAAAATTTGCAAATGTGAATTTTGACTTTATTTGCAAAATCTCTCTGAAATTTGTAAAAATGGGCATAACTTTTGCATACTAACTCGGATGAAAAAGTTTTTTATATGAAAAATGATCTACTCGAAAAGTTACATCCAAATTTAACGGGGGGAACCCCGTTAAACATTTTCAAAATCCTCAAAAACCTAATAGAAAAAAAGTTACGGGCCTTTTAAGATCTAGAGTGGAAAAATTTGAAAAATATTCAAACAGTGGGCAAACTATGGTCAAACAATGGTCAAACTAATTATTCTAGAATATTAGTGTTACTAAATAATTATTTTAATTATTTCAATTTTGGTCAAATCTGGTCAAACTGTGGTCAACTGTGGTCAAACTGTGGTCAAACAATGGTCAAACTAATTATTCAAGAAATATTAGTGTTACTAAATAATTATTGTTTTTTAAAACAATAGTTTCAAACTCAAACAGTGAAATGTGTCACTTCATGCTCAAGCAAAATTCCTGAAGGTTAATAGGATTGACATCTTATTATTGTCAGGAAAACAACAAGTGCAGACTTGGAGCGTGGGAGAATATAACCCGGAAGTTAAGCATGCTTGGGCTGGAGTAGTGAGAGGGATGGGTGACCGGTTGGGAAGTTAGATGATTTGGAATGATGAGGGGTGATAAAAGAATAAATTGAGAAGTGATTACAGACTAGAGGTTAAAATAATTCAGAAATTTGAAAATAAAAAAATTTCAATTTTTTTTTCAAAATTACTGTTTGAATATTACTGTGGCGGGCCTTTAGTCGCGGTTAGCCACAAGAGCCGGGACTAAAGGTCCTCGGCCCCGACGGACCACGGGCGCCCACGTGGCGGGCCTTTGGTCCCGGTCAGCCACAAGAACCGGGACTAAAGCCCTTTAGTCGCGGTCCGTAAGAGCCGCGGCTAAAGGGGGGGGGGGTCTTTAGTCGCGCTTATTTAGTCCCGGTTGCACAGCCGGGACTAAAGGCTGTTGCGAACCGGGACTAAAGGGCTTTTTTCTACCAGTGTCACAACGTAACTGGGTGATTATAAAGGAGCTCTACAGGTGTCTCCAAAGGTACATGTTGGGTTGGCGTATTTCGAGATTAGGATTTGTCACTCCGATTATCGGAGAGGTATCTCTGGGCCCTCTCGGTAATGCACATCACTTAAGCCTTGCAAGCATTACAACTAATGAGTTAGTTGCGAGATGATGTATTACGGAACGAGTAAAGAGACTTGCTGGTAACGAGATTGAACTAGGTATTGAGATACCGACGATTGAATCTCGGGCAAGTAACATACCGATGACAAAGGGAACAACGTATGTTGTTATGCGGTCTGACCGATAAAGATCTTCGTAGAATATGTAGGAGCCAATATGGGCATCCAGGTCCCGCTGTTGGTTATTGACCGAAGACATGTCTCGGTCATGTCTACATTGTTCTCGAACCGTAGGGTCTGCACGCTTAAAGTTACGATGACAGTTTCATTATGAGTTTATGTATTTTAATGTACCGAAGGTTGTTCGGAGTCCCGGATGTGATCACGGACATGACGAGGAGTCTCGAAATGGTCGAGACATAAAGATCGATATATTGGAAGCCTGTATTTGGACATCGGAATCGTTCCGGGTGAAATCGGCATTTTACCGGAGTACCGGGGGGTTACCGGAACCCCCCGGGGGTTAATGGGCCTTCATGGGCCATAAGGGAGAAGAGAGGGGCCGGCCAGGGCAAACCGCGCGCCCCCTCCCCCCTAGTCCGAATAGGACAAGGAAGTGGGGGCGGCGCCCTGTAACGCCCCGAGACCGATGTGCCAGGTGTCGTTCAGTTATTCGTTGTCGTTGCCGTGTCATTTGCTTGTGTGTTGCATTTCATCATGTCATCATGTGCATTGCATCATCATGTTTTCAAAACTTGCATTAGCCCGGGTTCTCCCAGTTCCGTCCGTTGTCTGTTCTGAGCCCAGACACACTTGCACTCGCCCGCGACTTGTCCGAATATTATTTTATTAGTGGCCGGAAAATGTTCTCGGATTGGGTTGAAATTTGGTGTGCGGTCTTATTATAGTGTAGATAGACCGCCTGTCAAGTTTCATCGCAATCGAAGTTCGTTTGACGCCCCAACGGATAGTTATAGCGGCAATAGTAGCCGGTCAAAACGTCGGACGTTTTCGGTCTCCGAAAACTGTTGTCGGGCTTTCCCTCTCTTCTCTTCTCTCAGCCCGAGACCGTCTACACAACTCACTACCTACCACCAGGTCCAACCTAACCCCTCTCGTCAGCCCGCAGCCCCCCTCGCGCGCGCCCGAAAGCTGTCCCGGACCCGAACCGGACTGTCGCCACCCTTGTGTCCGGATCATCCCCAAACGTCTACAAAACATCATCGTTTTCCTTTTTGAGCTCCCTAACTATTTTATCTCGTCCGTTTGATTTTAATCGGAGGGTCCGATTAGCCCCTAGTCTAACCCACCTACTATATATATAGTCCACCACCTACCCAATCAAGCCAAACCTAAAATCTAGGGGATTTGTCCCTGCCACCGCCGCCGCACTATCTCCCACCTCAGGATCTCTCCAAGTCCAAAAATCCCCCCTCGTTTTTCCCCACCGGACCAATCCTTCCCAGCCATCCCGATCCCCACCAAGCCCCTCCTTGCCACCGCTCGCAGCCTCTCCTCCTTGCTACGCGAGCTGCACGAGCGCCGCTCCCGCCCGTCTGGATCGAGACCACCGGCGAGACTCCCCACACCCGTGCGACCTTTGCCTCACCGCCGTCTTCGCATGCCACGCCGGAGTTCCACCTCGTCGGAGACCAGCGCATCTCCAACTCCGGTCACTGCTCCGGCCCACTCGCTGCTTCTCCTTCCCTTCGTATTCTCCCTTTCCCTCTGGTTCCCTCTCTCACCTGCTCCTTGTTTTCTCCAGGAAGCCCATAGGAGCTCCGCCCCGATGCCATGGCCATCCTCTTCTCCAAGTCAGCCACCACTTCGCCAGATCCGCCGGATGGAGCCGGGAATGGAGCCGCCTTGCCGGATCTGCGCCTTGCCTTGTCCCTGGTCCGGCCGTCGTCCTCATCCGGCAGAGGACGCCGCCGTTTCCCCGTTCCAACGCTGCTCCTTCTGCATCGAGCTGCAGGTCGACATCGCCGCCAGGAACCGCAGCTCCGCCGTCGGCCCGTTCTTCGCCGGAGTGCCTTCTGCGCCTCTCCCGCCGCTGCTGCACCGCGTCGGCGACCAGCCGCTCCTCGCGCCTGCCGTCCCTGCCGCAAGCCCTCTGTGTGTTGCCTCTGCATCGACCGATGCCAGGCACCTGCGCTTGTTGACCGCATCGTCAACCCGCCCGAGCGGGTCGATCTCCTCTCCAGCTGCGCGCCTAGGCCCAGTTCCCTCCCCTTCGCTGTTGACCGCGGCCCACAGCTCCAGCCGGTCTGTTGCAGCCCGCTGGCTGGGCCGAGGCCCATGGGTGAGCCACCCACATCCCAGTGCCCACCAGATTTCAGCCTGCATCTTTTTTTTTCTGTTCTGGTGATTTTAACATTATCCAGAGACTACCCAGTTTTGCAGGGAACCCCCTAGACATCATGCATTTTATAACTCTTGAACTGTGCATCAGTTTAAAATGATTTAAACATGTAACTTGCTTAGTTTTCCATCTAGTTTAACAATATCCAATTTTCGCCCATGTTTAAAATGTTGTTTGTGTAATTTTGTCCATATGCCATGCTAAAACGGTTTAATTCATAACTATTCAACCGTAGCTCCGAATTAATTAAACTTTATATGTAAATGGGGTAGAATTTTGCCTAGTTTGTCATGGTGCACTCATCTTGCATGTTTAACAACTCTAAAATATTGTTTAGGACAGAACAGTACCAAACCTTAAATTATGCATATGAGGATTTTCCGGAATTGTTGTTCGTTGCTTCCGGCCTCATTTAAACTTGCCTAGATTAGATAGTTTAATTATGCTTCACCCTCTTGCCATGTTTAACAACATTTAATATTGTTGGGTACCTAACCGAGAGAGAACTAAATAATTGATGTGGTGTTTCGTCAATATGCAACTCGTTGTATATTGAGCTCCATTTAATTTGTAGGTTTGTTTGTGCATTTTGCCATGCCATGCCTCTTTAAACCGGACATGCATCATACTCGATTGTGCATCATGCCATGTTGATGTGTTGGTTGTTTACTATGTTGTTTGCTCTTTTTCGGTGTTTGCTTCTTCGGGTTGGTTCCGATAACGTCGAGTTTGTGAGGATCCGTTCGACTACACCCGTTTGTCTTCTTCATGGACTCGTTCTTCTTCCTTGCGGGATTTCAGGCAAGATGATCATACCCTCGAAATCACTACTATCTTTGCTATGCTAGTTGCTCGCTCTTTTGCTATGCCATTGCTACGATGCCTACCACTTGCTTGTCAGCCTCCCAAATTGCCATGTTCAGCCTCTAACCCACCAATGTCCTAGCAAACCGTTGATTGGCTATGTTACCGCTTTGCTCAGCCCCTCTTATAGCGTTGTTAGTTGCAGGTGAAGTTTGAAGATTGTTCCTTGTTGGAACATGGAGATGTTGTTCCTTGATGGAACATTGGTTACTTATTGGGATATCATAATATATCTTATTTATTTAATGCATCTATATACTTGGTAAAGGGTGAAAGGCTCGACCTTATGCCTGGTGTTTTGTTCCACTCTTGCCGCCCTAGTTTCCGTCATGTCGGTGTTATGTTCCCGGATTTTGCGTCCCTTACGCGGTTGGGCTATAATGGGAACCCTTGACAGTTCGCCTTAAGTAAAGCTTTTCCAGCAATGCCCAACCTTGGTTTTACCATTCGCCACCTAGCCTTTTTTCCCTTGGGTTAGGCCAGCCCAAGGGTCATCTTTATTTTAACCCCCCCGGGCCAGTGCTTGTCTAAGTGTTGGTCCGAACTGAGTAGACTGCGGGGCCACCTTGGGGAAACTTGAGGGCTGGTTTTACTCGTAGGATGTCTCATCCGTTGTTGCCCTGAGAACGAGATATGTGCAGCTCCCATCAGGATGTCGGCGCATCGGGCGGTGTTGCTGGTTTAGTTTTACCCTGTCGAAATGTCTTGTTGTACTGGGATACCGAGTCTGATCGGAATGTCTCGAGTGGAGGTCTATTCCTTCGTTGACCGTGAGAGCTTGTGATGGGCTAAGTTGGGACACCCCTGCAGGGATTTGAACTTTCAAAAGCCGTGCCCGCGGTTATGGGCAGATGGGAGTTTGTTAACGTCCGGTTGTAGAAAACCTGAAGTCGACCTTAATTAAAATGAATCAATCGCGTGTGTAACCGTGATGGTCTCTTTCCGGCGGAGTCCGGGAAGTGTACACGGTTGTTGGAGTTATGCTTGACGTAGGTAGTCCAGGATCACTTCTTGATCATACTTTTATCGACCGTGCTTTGCCTTCTCTTCTCGCTCTCTTTTGCGTATGTTAGCCACCATATATGCTAGTCGCTTGCTGCAGCTCCACCTCATACCTATTACCTTACCCATAAGCTTAAATAGTCTTGATCGCGAGGGTGCGAGATTGCTGAGTCCCTGTGGCTCACAGATACTTCCAAAACCAGTTTGCAGGTGCCGATGAGTCCGTGCAGATGACGCAACCAAGCTCAGGAGGAGCACGATGAAGATCTTGTCCTTTATGTTGTTTCGTTCTAGTTGATCGGTAGTGGAGTCCAGTTGGGGTCGATTGGGAACCTTTGTCGCATTTGGGGTTCTTCTTTTATTTTGGTTCCGTAGTCGGACCATGAGTGTATTTGGTTGATGTAATGCTTTATTCATGTATTTGTGTGAAGTGGCGATTGTAAGCCAACTATGTATCCTTTTCCTTATTATATTACATGGGTTGTGTGAAGATTACCTCACTTGCGACATATGCCTTCAATGTGATTATGCCTCTAAGTCGTGCCTCGACACGTGGGAGATGTAGTCGCATCGAGGGTGTGAGAAGTTGGTAATCAGAGCCTTCCCCGACCTTAGGAGCCCCCACTGATTGATCATTTTTAGCAGCCGAGTTGTGTCTAGAAAAAAATGTTTTGAGTCATTTAGGAATTATATATCGGAGAGTTTAGGAATTCTTTTTACTTCCCAGTCTCCTCATCGCTCTGGTAAGGCATCCTGACGTAGAGTTTTGACTCTTCTCTTCTCAAATTTCACTAAAAAAAATTCTGTAGGATCACGCGGGTATCTTGGAATCGTTCCGATGGTTTTATGATGAGAACATTGTCTTGGTGCCTCCTGTCAGGGGTTTAGTGGAAGTGTCCCGGGGAGTTGAGCTCTGAGGTGTTGTCATCATAATTTTATCGTTGCAATTCTGGTATACTTGAGATATGTTCGCGACATCGAAAATCTCTTTTATGCAGTTCGTTGGTGAGATAACCTCGACGCCACCCAGTACTGGGGCGGGAGTTCGGGAGTATCGCCATAACTTGTATAACGGATGCTTTTCGAAGATTGAGGTAGATGATTTTCGAAGGTTTCTTGGTTATGTGTTGAAGGATGGATACAACTGGATGTAGGTATTGCTAGTTTGGGTGAGATATTATGCTTCCCCTGTATCCCCAACACCTGATTGCATAACCGGAAAGTTTCGGGAGTTTCATAGGTGGGAATTCAAGTAGCTCTTAGGATATCTTTCCGACAGATGTATGATATGAAATTGGGGTTCGACGTCTAGTGGTTCGCCTATTCACGGTCGATTTTACAGTGGTCTCGTTGTGTCTTAAAGAGTCCTTGGCTATGCTGACTCGGGGACGCTTCGTATGTCATGTGCACTGCCTTGTACATGATGGTGCTGTACGATCGAGCCCGTGTAGGTTCCACCACGAAAACTTCGGACGAAATCTCTATCATATGTTTGTTCCGGCTTATTCTGCAAGCCAATCCTTTGTTTTTGTTTTGAGTTGTGGTATTCGAGTTGCTTCAAAGTCAAATGTTGATTCCATACCTTCCCCAAGTGGTGTTCTCATATTCCTATGTGAATACTAATCCTTCTCGATCATCGAGTTTGTCATTTCAATTTCTTGTAAACCGGCGTGTTTCTCTTCTAGTGGATCCGATCACTTCAACATTCACAAGATCAATTATTACTTCTTCTCAACGGTGTTCGTTTCATCCATTTCAAGTTGTCTTTGTTTTTCCCACCCTCCCTCCCTTTGTTTTCTTCAAGGACTCATATATCTCAATTCAAGTATCCATCTTATTGATGTGAAGTCTCTCCATTCTTTTCTATCAATATTGTTATCCGGCGATTCTCAAGAAAATTCTAACAGAGCTTCAAGTTCATCAACCTTCACTCATTTTTCTTCTCCGGTGGTTTAAAGTCAAGCTTTGTTGAGCATGTCTTTTCCTCATTTCAATGCTTCTCATGCCGGTGCACCTCATATTCATTCACTTCTTGCTATTTAATTGTTTCGGAGTGCTCAAGATATCTCGAAGATTCGTGTTTCCACTCTGCATTCGTTCAAGCTCTTTCGAGATTGGTATCTCATTCAAGTCATTTAATTCAACTGGTGCAACCTCTCTTTTTAATCATTTCAACGGTGTTTTCTTTTGAGTGGGCTCTAACCCACAGGTCTTTTCCCAGGATCTTACCTGACTCTTCTTATTTTCCCGGAGGTATTCGCAAATTTCTTTTCAAAGTTTGACGCAAGAATGAATTATCATCAGTCAAATGTCCTTCTCCAAGATCTTTCAAATTCATTTCATTGTTGATTCAACTTTTATATTCTTCTTTATTCCGGAGTGCCTCAACAATTCACGGTGGTGTTTCTCGTTGTCATTTGAAGACCAAAGAAGTTCTTCTCTTAATCGTGCTCCATTCTCTTCAAGATTCGTGATTCTAGCTTGTTGACATCCTCTCGTAATTGTTTTGATCGTGAGAATTCTTTTCACCCTTCCGGAGCAATTTAAGAGTCTTCTCAGTTTGTTATCCGGAGCCCATCATCTTAAAATTATTCATTCCCAGCTTTCAGTTATCGTTCTCCTAATTTTACCGGTGCATCGATCAAATATCCTCTAATCAGTGCATGATCTCTTCTTTCTCTCATATATAATTTCTCTCAAGCATCTTCATTCATTTACTAATTTTTCCCGGTGTTCCTTTATCTTTTCTTCGTTCATTTTAATTCTTACGGTGGTTTGTTCAAGTTTCCCCTTCTTACGTTATCATACTTCCGTTCTTTCAAATCCTACCGGTGGATCATCGAAGGCCTCTTCAAGTTTGCGCATTATCTATCTTAATCCTTTCTACGAGAATAAGTAGTATGCCAATTCCATTGCTTGTCATCAATTTCAATTGGTGAAGGATAAGCATAATGTAATTCTTACTCTTGTTCCATCCAAGTGATTTAATTCCTTATTCCGGAGGTGCATCATATCACATTCTTGGTTCGAGACGCTTTATCTTTTCTTTCCCAAGAGTTCCAAGCTTTCACAATTACATCTCCACGGAGGTCCATCTAAATCATTGCAAGGATTCACCTTGTGTTTTCAACTTCTTTTTCCTTCCGTTTGTTCATCATTTTGTTTACCGGAGTTTGTTCTCAATGATTAAATACTTGGGTTCAAGTGCTCATCTTTCTTTTACCGAAGTTCCAACCTCTTTCAATTATATCACCACGGAGATCTCTATCTAAATCATTGCGAGGCTTAAATCTTATTCTTTACATCATTCAATTATTTTGGATCTTTCTTTTGTTTATCGGAGTTTCTTCATGGAGGCTATACATGGTGGTTCATCAAGGATTTATATTCCTTCTCGAAGTGCTCATCAAGATTTTTTTAGGGAGCTCAAGCTTTCTTCATATTGTAATCCGGAGTGCAATTATTCTTTCTTCCGTATCATTGGAGGTGGTATTATGTCATTCTTGATAATTTGAGTTCATATTGTCATGATTCACATGTTGCCAAGATTGGGATATTCTAAATCCATCAATCTCGTCATTGGAGTTATCTTGGGTTATTTTTCACCTAAAAACTTTCCCTGAGGATTGTTGTTAATTATGGTGCTTATAATTGACCCAAGCTCTTCATTTATCCTTCCGGTGAAATAGCCTTCTCTTCTCCTTGTTCTTGTCAATCCAATTCTTCCGTGAGTGGCAGGTTGTCACCTCATAATTTGAGATGTATTCCTTAAGCCCATATCAAGCTACTCTTTTTGTTGTTGGATTTCCAACAATTCCGTTCGACCCTTCTCCTAAGAATGCCTTCTCAAGCTCTTTTGTGGCAGAAGTTGGCTTTTTTCTTCTCCATTCCCCTATCTCAATAATCTATCTTCTATTCTTTTGTTCCGGAGGCATTGTGATGCTGCTCTCTGCTACCCATCTTCTTGTTTTGTCATGATAGTGTTCTTTTCTTTGCTTATCCATTCAACCGGAGTGTCATGTTTTCTTTCGAGCTCTCTCATCTCATCAAATTTGGCATCCCTTCTCAACCGGAGTACTGTGCCCTTTTGCTCATGTTCTTTTCGCCTTATCAAGTCTTGCATCTCTTTTCAACAGGAGTGCTGTCTGAATTTGTTCTTCCTTGTTCCTCTTTTCTAACGGAGTGCTTTCGACTTTGTTCTCCTTCGTTATATTATATTCTCGAATTTGTTCAACCTCTTCAAGGTTCGTGGTTTCACTCGTTTGTCAATGAAGCAACTTAGTTTTACCTCTTCTCTTTCTCTTCTGTTTTCCCTCCGGTGCCAATCTAGATCTCGGGACGAGATCCTCTCATAGTGGTGGAGTGTTGTAACGCCCCGAGACCGATGTGCCAGGTGTCGTTCTGTTATTCATTGTCATTGCCGTGTCATTTGCTTGTGTGTTGCATTTCATCATGTCATCATGTGCATTGCATCATCATGTTTTCAAAACTTGCATTAGCCCGGGTTCTCCCAGTTCCGTCCGTTGTCCGTTCTGAGCCCAGACACACTTGCACTCGCCCGCGACTTGTCCGAATATTATTTTATTAGTGGCCGGAAAATGTTCTCGGATTGGGTTGAAATTTGGTGTGTGGTCTTATTATAGTGTAGACAGACCGCCTGTCAAGTTTCATCGCAATCGGAGTTCGTTTGACGCCCCAACGGATAGTTATAGCGGCAATAGTAGCCGGTCAAAACGTCGGACGTTTTCGGTCTCCGAAAAGTGTTGTCGGGCTTTCCCTCTCTTCTCTTCTCCCAGCCCGAGACCGTCTACACAACTCACTACCTACCACCAGGTCCAACCTAACCCCTCTCGTCAGCCCGCAGCCCCCCTCGCGCGCGCCCGAAAGCTGTCCCGGACCCGAACCGGACCGTCGCCACCGTTGTGTCCGGATCATCCCCAAACGTCTACAAAACATCATCTTTTCCTTTTTGAGCTCCCTAACTATTTTATCTTGTCCGTTTGATTTTAATCGGAGGGTCCGATTAGCCCCTAGTCTAACCCACCTACTATATATATAGTCCACCACCTACCCAATCAAGCCAAACCTAAAATCTAGGGGATTTGTCCCTGCCACCGCCGCCGCACTATCTCCCACCTCGGGATCTCTCCAAGTCCAAAAATCCCCCCTTGTTTTCCCCCACCGGACCAATCCTTCCCAGCCATCCCGATCCCCACCAAGCCCCTCCTTGCCACCGCTCGCAGCCTCTCCTCCTTGCTACGCGAGCTGCACGAGCGCCGCTCCCGCCCGTCTGGATCGAGACCACTGGCGAGACTCCCCACACCCGCGCGACCTTTGCCTCACCGTCGTCTTCGCATGCCACGCCGGAGTTCCACCTCGACGGAGACCAGCGCATCTCCAACTCCGGTCACTGCTCCGGCCCACTCGCTGCTTCTCCTTCCCTTCATATTCTCCCTTTCCCTCTGGTTCCCTCTCTCACCTGCTCCTCGTTTTCTCCTGGAAGCCCATAGGAGCTCCGCCCCGATGCCATGGCCATCCTCTTCTCCAAGTCAGCCACCACTTCGCCAGATCCGCCGGATGGCACCGGGAATGGAGCCGCCTTGCCGGATCTGCGCCTTGCCTTGTCCCTGGTCCGGCCGTCGTCCTCATCCGGCAGAGGGCGCCGCCGTTTCCCCGTTCCAACGCTGCTCCTTCTGCATCGAGCTGCAGGTCGACATCGCCGCCAGGAACCGCAGCTCCGCCATCGGCCCGTTCTTCGTCGGAGTGCCTTCTGCGCCTCTCCCGCCGCTGCTGCACCGCGTCGGCGACCAGCCGCTCCTTGCGCCTGCCGGCCCTGCTGCAAGCCCTCTGTGTGCTGCCTCTGCATCGACCGATGCCAGGCACCTGTGCGTGTTGACCGCATCGTCAACCCGCCCGAGCGGGTCGATCTCCTCTCCAGCCGCGCGCCTAGGCCTAGTTCCCTCCCCTTCGCTGTTGACCGCGGCCCACAGCTCCAGCCGGTCTGTTGCAGCCCGTTGGCTGGGCCGAGGCCCATGGGTGAGCCACCCACATCCCAGTGCCCACCAGATTTCAGCCTGCATCTTTTTTTCTGTTCTGGTGATTTTAACATTATCCAGAGACTACCCAGTTTTGCAGGGAACCCCCTAGACATCATGCATTTTATAACTCTTGAACCGGGCATCGGTTTAAAATGATTTAAACATGTAACTTGCTTAGTTTTCCATCTAGTTTAACAATATCCAATTTTTGCCCATGTTTAAAATGTTTAAAATGTTGTTTGTGTAATTTTGTCCATATGCCATGCTAAAACGGTTTAATTCATAACTATTCAACCGTAGCTCCGAATTAATTAAACTTTATATGTAAATGGGGTAGAATTTTGCCTAGTTTGTCATGGTGCACTCATCTTGCATGTTTAACAACTCTAAAATATTGTTTAGGGTAGAACAGTACCAAACCTTAAATTATGCATATGAGGATTTTCCAGAATTGTTGTTCGTTGCTTCCGGCCTCATTTAAACTTGCCTAGATTAGATAGTTTAATTATGCTTCACCCTCTTGCCATGTTTAACAACATTTAATATTGTTGGGTACCTAACCGAGAGAGAACTAAATAATTGATGTGGTGTTTCGTCAATATGCAACTCGTTGTATATTGAGCTCCATTTAATTTGTAGGTTTGTTTGTGCATTTTGCCATGCCATGCCTCTTTAAACCGGACATGCATCATACTCGATTGTGCATCATGCCATGTTGATGTGTTGGTTGTTTACTATGTTGTTTGCTCTTTTCCGGTGTTTGCTTCTTCGGGTTGGTTCCGATAACGTCGAGTTTGTGAGGATCCGTTCGACTACGCCCGTTTGTCTTCTTCATGGACTCGTTCTTCTTCCTTGCGGGATTTCAGGCAAGATGATCATACCCTCGAAATCACTACTATCTTTGCTATGCTAGTTGCTCGCTCTTTTGCTATGCCATTGCTACGATGCCTACCACTTGCTTGTCAGCCTCCCAAATTGCCATGTTCAGCCTCTAACCCACCAATGTCCTAGCAAACCGTTGATTGGCTATGTTACCGCTTTGCTCAGCCCCTCTTATAGCGTTGTTAGTTGCAGGTGAAGTTTGAAGATTGTTCCTTGTTGGAACATGGAGATGTTGTTCCTTGTTGGAACATTGGTTACTTATTGGGATATCATAATATATCTTATTTAATTAATGCATCTATATACTTGGTAAAGGGTGGAAGGCTTGGCCTTATGCCTGGTGTTTTGTTCCACTCTTGCCGCCCTAGTTTCCGTCATGTCGGTGTTATGTTCCCGGATTTTGCGTCCCTTACGCGGTTGGGCTATAATGGGAACCCCTTGACAGTTCGCCTTAAGTAAAGCTTTTCCAGCAATGCCCAACCTTGGTTTTACCATTCGCCACCTAGCCTTTTTCCCTTGGGTTAGGCCAGCCCAAGGGTCATCTTTATTTTAACCCTCCCGGGCCAGTGCTTGTCTAAGTGTTGGTCCGAACTGAGTAGATTGCGGGGCCACCTTGGGGAAACTTGAGGGCTGGTTTTACTCGTAGGATGTCTCATCCGGTGTTGCCCTGAGAACGAGATATGTGCAGCTCCCATCAGGATGTCGGCGCATCGGGCGGTGTTGCTGGTTTAGTTTTACCCTGTCGAAATGTCTTGTTGTACTGGGATACCGAGTCTGATCGGAATGTCTCGGGTGGAGGTCTATTCCTTCGTTGACCGTGAGAGCTTGTGATGGGCTAAGTTGGGACACCCCTACAGGGATTTGAACTTTCGAAAGCCGTGCCCGCGGTTATGGGCAGATGGGAGTTTGTTAACGTCCGGTTGTAGAAAACCTGAAGTCGACCTTAATTAAAATGAATCAACCACGTGTGTAACCGTGATGGTCTCTTTCCGGCGGAGTCCGGGAAGTGAACACGGTTGTTGGAGTTATGCTTGACGTAGGTAGTCCAGGATCACTTCTTGATCATACTTTTATCGACCGTGCTTTGCCTTCTCTTCTCGCTCTCTTTTGCGTATGTTAGCCACCATATATGCTAGTCGCTTGCTGCAGCTCCACCTCATACCTATTACCTTACCCATAAGCTTAAATAGTCTTGATCGCGAGGGTGCGAGATTGCTGAGTCCCTGTGGCTCACAGATACTTCCAAAACCAGTTTGCAGGTGCCGATGAGTCCGTGCAGATGACGCAACCAAGCTCAGGAGGAGCACGATGAAGATCTTGTCCTTTATGTTGTTTCGTTCTAGTTGATCAGTAGTGGAGTCCAGTTGGGGTCGATCGGGAACCTTTGTCGCATTTGGGGTTCTTCTTTTATTTTGGTTCCGTAGTCGGACCATGAGTGTATTTGGTTGATGTAATGCTTTATTCATGTATTTGTGTGAAGTGGCGATTGTAAGCCAACTATGTATCCTTTTCCTTATTATATTACATGGGTTGTGTGAAGATTACCTCACTTGCGACATATGCCTTCAATGCGATTATGCCTCTAAGTCGTGCCTCGACACGTGGGAGATGTAGTCGCATCGAGGGTGTGACACGCCCCCCTTTCCTCTTCTCCTTCCCCCTTTCCTTCTCCAACAAGGCAAGAGAGGGGGGAGTCCTACTCCCGGTAGGAGTAGGACTCCACCAGGCGCACCCCTTGGGGCCGGCCGCACCTCCCCCTCCCTCCTTTATATATGGGGGCAGGGGGGCACCCTAGGACACACAAGTTGATCATCGTGATCGTTCCTTAGCTGTGTGTGGTGCCCCCCTCCACCATATTCCACCTCGGTCATATTGTAGCAGCGCTTAGGCGAAGCCCTGCGACGGTAGAACATCAAGATCGTCATCACGCCGTCGTGCTGACGGAATTCATCCCCGAAGCTTTGCTGGATCGGAGCCCGGGGAGCGTCATCGAGCTGTACGTGTGCTAAGAACTTGGAGGTGCCGGAGTAAGGGTGCTTGGATCGGTCGGATCGGGAAGACGTACGACTACTTCCTCTATGTTGCGTCAACGCTTCCGCTATCGATCTACAAGGGTACGTAGATCACACTCTCCCCTCTCGTTGCTATGCATCACCATGATCTTGCGTGTGCGTAGGAAAATTTTGAAATTACTACGTTCCCCAACAGTGGCATCCGAGCCTAGGTTTTATGGTTTGATGTTATATGCACGAGTAGAACACAACTGAGTTGTGGGCGATATAAGTCATACTGCCTACCAGCATGTCATACTTTGGTTCGGCGGTATTGTTGGATGAAGCGGCCTGGACCGACATTATGCGTACGCTTACGCGAGACCGGTTCTCCCGACGTGCTTTGCACATAGGTGGCTTGCGGGTGACTGTTTCTCCAACTTTAGTTGAACTGAGTGTGGCTACGCCCGGTCCTTGCGAAGGTTAAAACGGCATCAACTTGACAAACTATCGTTGTGGTTTTGATGCGTAGGTAAGATTGGTTCTTGCTTAAGCCCGTAGCAGCCACATAAAACTTACAACAAACAAAGTAGAGGACGTCTAACTTGTTTTTGCAGGGCATGTTGTGATGTGATATGGTCAAGACATGATGCTAATTTTATTGTATGAGATGATCATGTTTTGTAACCTAGTTATCGGCAACTGGCAGGAGCCATATGGTTGTCGCTTTATTGTATGCAATGCAATCGCGCTGTAATGCTTTACTTTATCACTAAGCGGTAGCGATGGTCGTGGAAGCATAAGATTGGCGAGACGACAACGATGCTACGATGGAGATCAAGGTGTCGCGCCGGTGACGATGGTGATCATGACGGTGCTTCGGAGATGGAGATCACAGGCACAAGATGATGATGGCCATATCATATCACTTATATTGATTGCATGTGATGTTTATCTTTTATGCATCTTATCTTGCTTTGATTGACGGTAGCATTATAATATGATCTCTCACTAAATTATCAAGAAGTGTTCTCCCTGAGTATGCACCGTTGCGAAAGTTCTTCGTGCTGAGACACCACGTGATGATCGGGTGTGATAGGCTCTACGTTCAAGTACAACGGGTGCAAAATAGTTGCACACGCGGAATACTCAGGTTATACTTGACGAACCAAGCATATACAGATATGGCCTCGGAACACGGAGACCGAAAGGTCGAGCGTGAATCATATAGTAGATATGATCAACATAGTGATGTTCACCAATGAAACTACTCCATCTCACGTGATGACCGGACATGGTTTAGTTGATCTGGATCACGTGATCACTTAGAGGATTAGAGGGATGTCTATCTAAGTGGGAGTTCTTAAGTAATATGATTAAATTGAACTTAAATTTATCATGAACTTAGTCCTGGTAGTATTTTGCAAATTATGTTGTATATCAATAGCTCGCGTTGTTGCTTCCCTGTGTTTATTTTGATATGTTCCTAGAGAAAATTGTGTTGAAAGATGTTAGTAGCAATGATGCGGATTGGATCCGTGATCTGAGGTTTATCCTCATTGCTGCACAGAAAAATTATGTCCTTGATGCACCGCTAGGTGACAGACCTATTGCAGGAGCAGATGCAGACGTTATGAATGTTTGGCTAGCTCAATATGATGACTACTTGATAGTTTAGTGCACCATGCTTAATGGCTTAGAATCGGGACTTCAAAGACATTTTGAACGTCATGGGCCATATGAGATGTTCCAGGAGTTGAAGTTAATATTTCAAGCAAATACCCGAGTTGAGAGATATGAAGTCTCCAACAAGTTCTATAGCTAAAAGATGGAGGAGAATCGCTCAACTAGTGAGCATGTGCTCAGATTGTCTGAGTACTACAATCACTTGAATCAAGTGGGAGTTAATCTTCCAGATAAGATAGTGATTGACAGAGTTCTCTAGTCACTATCACCAAGTTATTGGAACTTCATGATGAACTATAATATGCAAGGGATAACGAAAACGATTCCCAAGCTCTTTGTGACACTGAAATCAACGAAGGTAGAAATCAAGAAAAGCATAAAGTGTTGATGGTTGACAAGACCACTAGTTTCAAGAAAAGGGCAAAGGGAAGAAGGGGAACTTCAAGAAGAACGGCAAGCAAGTTGCTGCTTAAGTGAAGAAGCCCAAGTCTGATCCTAAGCCTGAGACTAAGTGCTTCTACTGCAAAGGGACTGGTCACTGGAAGCAGAACTACCCAAGTGATTGGCGGATAAAAAGGATGGCAAAGTGAACATAAGTATATTTGATATACATGTTATTGATGTGTACTTTACTAGTGTTTATAGCAACCCCTCAGTATTTGATACTAGTTCAGTTGCTAAGATTAGTAACTCGAAACGGGAGTTGCAGAATAAACAGATACTACTTAAGGGTGAAGTAACGATGTGTGTTGGAATTGGTTCCAAAATTGATATGATCATCATCGCACACTCCCTATACTTTCGGGATTAGTGTTGAACCTAAATAAGTGTTATTTGGTGTTTGCGTTGAGCATGAATATGATTTGATCATGTTTATTGTAATACGGTTATTCATTTAAGTAAAAGAATAAATTGTTGTTCTGTTTACATGAATAAAACCTTATATGGTTACACACCCAATGAAAATGGTTCATTGGATCTCGATCGTAGTGATACACATATTCATAATATTGAAACCAAAAGATGCAAAGTTAATAATGATAGTGCAACTTATTTGTGGCACTGTCGTTTAGGTCATATTGGTGTAAAGCGCATGAAGAAACTCCATGCTGATGGGCTTTTGGAATCACTTGATTATGAATCACTTGATGCTTGCGAACCATGCCTCATGGGCAGGATGACTAAGACTCCGTTCTCCGGAACAATAGAGCAAGCAACTAACTTATTGGAAATAATACATACTGATGTATGCGATCCGATAAGTGTTGAGGCTCGCGGCAAGTATCATTATTTTCTGACCTTCACAGATGATTTGAGCAGATATGGGTATATCTACTTGATGAAACACAAGTCTGAAACATTTGAAAAGTTCAAAGAATTTCAGAGTGAAGTGGAGAATAATCGTAACAAGAAAATAAAAGTTTCTATGATATGAGCGCAGAGGTAAAATATTTGAGTTACGAGTTTGGCCTTCAGTTAAAACAATGTGAAATAGTTACACTACTCACGCCACCTGGAACACCACAGTGTAATGGTGTGTCCGAACATCATAACCGTACTTTATTAGATATGGTGCAATCTATGATGTCTCTTGCCGATTTACCACTATCGTTTTGGGGTTATGCATTAGAGACAGCTGCATTCACGTTAAATAGGGCACCATCTAAATCCGTTGAGACGACACTATATGAACTATGGTTTAGCAAGAAACCAAAGTTGTCGTTTCTGAAAGTTTGGGGCTGCGATGCTTATGTGAAAAAGCTTCAACCTGATAAACTCGAACCCAAATCGGAGAAATGTGTCTTCATAGGATATCCAAAGGAAACTATTGGATACACCTTCTATCACAGATCCGAAGGCAAGACTTTTGTTGCTAAATTCGGAAACTTTCTGGAGAAGGAGTTTCTCTTGAAAGATGTGAGTGGGAGGAAAGTAGAACTTGATGAGGTAACTGTACCTACTCCCTTATTGGAAAGTAGCACATCACAGAAAACTGTTTCTGCGACACCTACCCCAATTAGTGAGGAAGCTAATGATACTGATCATGAAACTTCAGGACAAGATACTACTGAACCTCGTAGATCAACCAGAATGAGATCCGCGCTAGAGTGGTACGGTAATCCTATTCTGGAAGTCATGCTGCTAGATCATGATGAACCTACGAACTATGAAGAAGCGATGGTGAGCCCAGATTCCGCAAAATGGCTTGAAGCCATGAAATCTGAGATGGGATCCATGTATGAGAACAAAGTATGGACTTTGGTTGACTTGCCCGATGATCGGCAAGCAATTGAGAATAAATGGATCTTCAAGAAGAAGACTGACGCTGACGGTAATATTACTGTCTACAAAGCTCGACTTGTCGCAAAAGGTTTTCGACAAGTTCAAGGAGTTGACTACGATGAGACCTTCTCACCCGTAGCGATGCTTAAGTCTGTCCGAATCATGTTAGCAATTGCCGCATTTTATGATTATGAAATTTGACAGATGGATGTAAAAACTGCATTCCTGAATGGATTTCTGGAAGAAGAGTTGTATATGATGCAACCGGAAGGTTTTGTCGATCCAAAAGTAGCTAATAAAGTGTGCAAGCTCCAGCGATCCATTTATGGACTGGTGCAAGCCTCTCGGAGTTGGAATAAATGCTTTGATAGTGTGATCAAAGCACTTGGTTTTATACAGACTTTCGGAGAAGCCTGTATTTACAAGAAAGTGAGTGGGAGCTCTGTAGCATTTCTGATATTATATGTGGATGACATATTACTGATTGAAAATGATATAGAATTTCTGGATAGCATAAAGGAATACTTGAATAAGAGTTTTTCAATGAAAGACCTCGGTGAAGCTGCTTACATATTAGGCATAAAGATCTATAGAGATAGATCAAGACTCTTAATTGGACTTTCACAAAGCACATACCTTGACAAAATTTTGAAGAAGTTCAAAATGAATCAAGCAAAGAAAGGGTTCTTGCCTGTGTTACAAGGTGTGAAGTTGAGTCAGACTCAATGCCCGACCACTGCAGAAGATAGAGAGAAAATGAAAGATGTTCCCTATGCTTCGGCCATAGGATCTATCATGTATGCAATGCTGTGTACCAGACCTGATGTGTGCCTTGCCATAAGTTTAGCAGGGAGGTACCAAAGTAATCCAGGAGTGGATCACTGGACAACGGTCAAGAATATCCTGAAGTACCTGAAAAGGACTAAGGATATGTTTCTCGTATATGGGGGTGACAAAGAGCTCATTGTAAACGGTTACGTTGATGCAAGCTTTGACACTGATCCAGACGATTCTAAATCGCAAACCGGATACGTGTTTACATTAAACGGTGGGGCTGTCAGTTGGTGCAGTTCTAAACAAAGCGTTGTCGCGGGATCTACATGTGAAGCGGAGTACATAGCTACTTCGGAAGCAGCAAACGAAGGAGTCTGGATGAAGGAGTTCATATCCGATCTAGGTGTCATACCTAGTGCATCGGGTCCAATGAAAATCTTTTGTGACAATACTGGTGCAATTGCCTTGGCAAAGGAATCCAGATTTCACAAGAGGACCAAACACATCAAGAGACGCTTCAATTCCATCCGGGATCTAGTCCAGGTGGGAGACATAGAGATTTGCAAGATACATACGGATCTGAATGTAGCAGACCCGTTGACTAAGCCTCTTCCACGAGCAAAACAAGATCAGCACCAAAGCTCCATGGGTGTTAGAATCATTACTGTGTAATCTAGATTATTGACTCTAGTGCAAGTGGGAGACTGAAGGAAATATGCCCTAGAGGCAATAATAAAGTTATTATTTATTTCCTTATATCATGATAAAGGTTTATTATTCGTGCTAGAATTGTATTAACCGGAAACATAGTACATGTGTGAATACATAGACAAACAGAGTGTCACTAGTATGCCTCTACTTGACTAGCTCGTTAATCAAAGATGGTTATGTTTCCTAACCATGGACAAAGAGTTGTTATTTGATTAACGGGATCACATCATTAGTTGAATGATCTGATTGACATGACCCATTCCATTAGCTTAGCACCCCGATCGTTTAGTATGTTGCTATTGCTTTCTTCATGACTTACACATGTTCCTATGACTATGAGATTATGCAACTCCCGTTTGCCGGAGGAACACTTTGTGTGCTACCAAACGTCACAACGTAACCGGGTGATTATAAAGGAGCTCTACAGGTGTCTCCAAAGGTACATGTTGGGTTGGCGTATTTCGAGATTAGGATTTGTCACTCCGATTGTCGGAGAGGTATCTCTGGGCCCTCTCGGTAATGCACATCACTTAAGCCTTGCAAGCATTACAACTAATGAGTTAGTTGTGAGATGATGTATTACGGAACGAGTAAAGAGACTTTCCGGTAACGAGATTGAACTAGGTATTGAGATACCGACGATCGAATCTCGGGCAAGTAACATACCGATGACAAAGGGAACAACGTATGTTGTTATGCGGTCTGACCGATAAAGATCTTCGTAGAATATGTAGGAGCCAATATGGGCATCCAGGTCCCGCTGTTGGTTATTGAAGGGAGACATGTCTCGGTCATGTCTACATTGTTCTCGAACCGTAGGGTCCGCACGCTTAAAGTTACGATGACAGTTTCATTATGAGTTTATGTATTTTGATGTACCGAAGGTTGTTTGGAGTCCCGGATGTGATCACGGACATGACGAGGAGTCTCAAAATGGTCGAGACATAAAGATCGATATATTGGAAGCCTATATTTGGACATCGGAATCGTTCCGGGTGAAATCGGCATTTTATCGGAGTACCAGGGGGTTACCGGAACCTCCCCGGGGGGTTAATGGGCCTTCATGGGCCATAAGGGAGAAGAGAGGGGCCGGCCAGGGCAGGCCGCGCGCCCCTCCCCCCCCCCCTAGTCCGAATAGGACAAGGAAGGGGGGGCGGTGCCCCCCTTTCCTCTTCTCCTTCCCCCTTTCCTTCTCCAACAAGGCAAGAGAGGGGGGAGTCCTCCTCCCGGTAGGAGCAGGACTCCTCCAGGCGCACCCCTTGGGGCCGGCCGCACCTCCCCCTCCCTCCTTTATATACGGGGGCAGGGGGCACCCTAGGACACACAAGTCGATCATCGTGATCGTTCCTTAGCCGTGTGCGGTGCCCCCCTCCACCATATTCCACCTCGGTCATATTGTAGCAGCGCTTAGGCGAAGCCCTGCGACTGTAGAACATCAAGATCGTCATCACGCCGTCGTGCTGACGGAACTCATCCCCGAAGCTTTGCTGGATCGGAGCCCGGGGAGCGTCATCGAGCTGTACGTGTGCTAAGAACTCGGAGGTGCCGGAGTAACGGTGCTTGGATCGGTCGGATCAGGAAGACGTACGACTACTTCCTCTACGTTGCATCAACGCTTCCGCTATCGATCTACAAGGGTACGTAGATCACACTCTCCCCTCTCATTGCTATGCATCACCATGATCTTGCGTGTGCGTAGGAAAATTTTGAAATTACTACGTTCCCCAACAATTACCTCTATCTGAAACACTCCAAAACCATTCCGGTGTCCTAATACAATCGTTCAATATATCAATCTTTACCTCTCGACCATTTCGAGACTCCTCCTCGTGTCCGTTATCTTATCCGGGACTCCGAACAATCTTTGGTCACCAAAACAAATAACTCATAATACAAATTGTCATCGAACGTTAAGCGTGCAGACCCTACGGGTTCGAGAACTATGTAGACATGACCGAGACAAATCTCCGATCAATAACCAACAGCTTTACCTAGATGCTCATATTGGTTCCTACATATTCTACGAAGATATTTATCGGTCAAACCGTAATGACAACATACGTTATTCCCTTTGTCATCGGTATGTTACTTGCCCGAGATTCGATCGTCGGTATCTTCATACCTAGTTCAATCTCGTTACGGGCAAGTCTATTTACTCGTTCTGTAATGCATCATCCCGTAACAAACTCATTAGTCACATTGCTTGCAAGGCTTATTATGATGTGCATTACCGAGAGGGCCCAGAGATACCTCTCCGATACTCGGAGTGACAAATCCTAATCTCGATCTATGCCAACCCAACAAACATTTTCGGATATACCTGTAGAGTATCTTTATAATCACCCAGTTATGTTGTGACGTTTGATAGCACACAAGATATTCCTACGGTATCCAGGAGTTGCAAAATCTCATAGTCGAAGGAATATGTGTTTGACATGAAGAAAGCAATAGCAATAAAACCGAAGGATAAACATGCTAAGCTAACGGATGGGTCTTGTCCATCACAACATTCTCCTAATGATGTGATCCTGTTCATAAAATGACAACGCATGTCTATGGTTAGAAAACTTAACCATCTTTGATTAGCGAGCTAGTCTAGTAGAGGCTTACTAGAGAGACTGTGTTTTGTCTATGTATCCACACGTGTATCAAGTTTCCGGTTAATACAATTCTAGTATGAATAATAAACATTTATCATGATATAAGGAAATATAAAATAACAACTTTATTATTGCCTCTAGGGCATATTTTATTCAGTCTCCCACTTGCACTAGAGTCAATAATGTAGTTCGCATCGCCATGTGATTTAACACCAATAGTTCACATCTTTATGTAATTAACACCCATAGTTCACATCGACATGTGACCAACACCCAAAGGGTTTACTAGAGTCAATAATCTAGTTGACATCACCATGTGATTAACACGAAGAGTACTAAGGTGTAATCATGTTTTGCCTGTGAGAGAAGTTTAGTCAATGGGTCTGTCACATTTAGATTCGTATGTATTTTACAAATTTCTATGTTTACGATGCTCTACTTGGAGCTACTCTAGCTTATTGCTCTCAGGAAAGTAAGAGATACATGCAATCGCCATAGAGATAGTTTCCTTCTTTTGCTACAAGGAGAGATACAGACAATCAGGAGAGAGACATTTTCCTTTTCCCGTAGGGCTAACAAGGGAATTATGAGGAATTAGAAGAAATGCATCTTACATTCTGGAATTTTATCAAAAATGAAATGCACCTTATATAAAGGAACGGAGGGAGTATATTGATACATCTCCAACGTATCTATAATTTTTGATTGCTCCATGCTATATTATCTACTATTTTGTACTATATTAGGCTTTATTTTCCACTTTTATATTATTTTTGGGACTAACCTATTAACCGGAGGCCCAGCCCAGAATTGCTGTTTTTTTTTGCCTATTTTAGTGTTTCGGATAAACGGAATATCAAACGTAGTCCAAACGGAATAAAATCTTCGGAAACGTGATTTTCTCACCGAACGTGATCCAGGAGACTTGGACCCTGCTCCAAGGAACAAAAGAGGCGGTCATGAGGGTGAGGGGCGCCCCCTAGGGCGCGCCCCCTGCCTCGTGGGCCCCTCGTTGCTCCTCCGGCGTACTTCTTCCTCCTATATATACACACGTATCCCCAAACGATCAGAACAGGAGCCAAAAACCTAATTTCACCGCCGCAACTTTCTGTATCCATGAGATCCCATCTTGAGGCCTGTTCCGGAGCTCCGCCGGAAGAGGGCCGTCAGCACGGAGGGCTTCTACATCATCATAGCCTCTCCGATGAAGTGTGAGTAGTTTACCTCAGACCTTCGGGTCCATAGTTAGTAGCTAGATGGCTTCTTCTCTCTCTTTCAATCTCAATACAAAGTTCTCCCCCTCTCTTGTGGAGATCTATTCGATGTAATCTTCTTTTTGCGGTGTGTTTGTTGAGACCGATGAATTGTGGGTTTATGATCAAGTCTATCTATGAATAATATTTGAATCTTCTCTGAATTCTTTTATGTATGATTGGTTATCTTTGCAAGTCTCTTCGAATTATCCGTTTGGTTTGGCCAACTAGATTGGTAGTTCTTGCCATGTGAGAAGTGCTTAGCTTTGGGTTCGATCTTGCGGTGTCCTTACCCAGTGACAGAAGGGGCAGCAAGGCACGTATTGTATCGTTGCCATCGAGGATAACAAGATGGGGTTTATTTCATATTGCATGAATTTATCTTTCTATATCATGTCATCTTGCTTAAGGTGTTACTCTGTTTTTAACTTAATACTCTAAATGCATGCTGGATAGCGGTCGATGAGTGGAGTAATAGTAGTAGATGCAGAATCGTTTCGATCTACTTGTCACGGACGTGATGCCTATATACATGATCATGCCTAGATATTCTCATAACTATGCTCAATTCTGTCAATTGCTCAACAGTAATTTGTTCACCCACCATAGAATACTTATGCTCTTGAGAGAAGCCACTAGTGAAACCTATGCCCCCCGGGTCTATTCTCGTCATATCAATCTTCATTACTTTAATCTTTCTTTGCTTTTTTACTTTGCCTTTACTTTTTACTTTGCATCTTTATACCAAAAATATCAAAAATATTATATCTATCAGATCTCACTCTCGTAAGTGACTGTGAAGGGCTTGGGAACCCCTAATCGTGTTGGTTGCGAGTAGCTATCGCTTTGTGCAGGTACGAGGGACTTGAGCGTGGGCTCCTACTGGATTGATACCTTGGTTCTCAAAAACTGAGGGAAATACTTACGCTACTCTGCTGCATCATCCCTTCCTCTTCGGGGAAAACCAACGCAAGCTCAAGACGTAGCATATATCTGAAGGTCGGACTGCTGTTTGGCTTGGATGTGGACCAAAGGAAGTTTTGAACATTGCTAGGCGCGATTGTAATCCTTAACTTTGAGTAATACAAGAGTTATTTTGCAAAAAGAAGAAAAGAACAACAATCGGATTTTTATTTAGCTTATCAATATCAAAACAAAAGTACAAAAATACGTACATCACCATCGCCATGAAAGAAGTGTAACCGAAAACTAAGTACATAATCCTTTTTCACATGATCGGAGCAAGGGCTAGACACACCCTTCTTTTTTGACGAAGATATGGCCCTAGGGCCGCATTTCACTAATTAGAGCGGAGAAAATGCTGTTATAGAGTTAAAGAATAGTGGAGGGAGCATGATGCAAAATGAATGTATCAGCATTCTCCCTCTTTGTATAAACCTATGCGGTAGTATGTGGACGCCACATGCCCCGCATGAAAATTAACTGGACTCCCGCCTAATCCCACATAAAAAGTGGTGGCAGTGCGGGCAGTCCCACAACATCCAGCGGACTGGCCATTTACATCCTGACATGGAACGCATCAGACGGGGAGGTGCTGAATCAGAAACGATGAAGAGCCATGGTGACAGATCCTAAGGGGAACCTGGAGGTTGATACTACGTCGGACAATGACATTAAGGTCCACGGAGTGACCAATCAAGCACACGCACGCATGATCCAGGCCCAGGCCCTCGTTCAGGTGCGATGTGACAGCCCTTGTTGTACGTCCTTCGTTCTCTTCTGCCGTGCACTTTACATGGTGCTCTATGGGTTTGGTGAGACGTGACCATCTGACTGCAGCCCCCACCGTTTCTAGCTGCGTCTGGCCGGCCGCTGCTGGAACGCCGGACGGCCCGGGCCATGTGACAGCCCCGCCCCCGCACCGTCGTCGCACGGACGTGTCTGCCCACCGCGCTGCAGCGTGTGGCGACGGCGCCCAGACGAAAGAAGGATGGGGCGGCCGGCGATTGCGCCGTGTAAACCCGCGAGGAAATGATACCGGCGTGGGCGGGACCTCCTATTTATCGACCAGCGCGATGGGAAGCCATGAAACGCGCACCCGCTCTCCCAGCGCTCCGTTTTGGCCGGCCCATCTGCGCGGCGGGGCGCCCCTTTTTTTTCGAGTTCCTCTTTGGTTTTTCCGTTTTCGCTTCTATTGTTGTTTTTCTTCTTTAAATAAAATTTGTATTTTAGAAAATGTCCATCATTTCTAAAAACTGTACACAAATTTCCTTTCTAATAGGAATTTATTCTAAAGTTGTGAGCTCGCTTACACAAAGGTATTCACTGGTTTTGCCTCCGACATAACATGGGAAGTAGAGCTGTCCTTGCACCTTCTTTTGTGTTCTTGTCAATTGCTACATATGAGCTCTATGGTGGACCACCAGAAAAAGCATGGATTTCAAAAAATAATATTCATGAATTTGAAAAGCTGTTCACTACTTTTATTAAAATTGATCCAAATTATAAAAGATGTTCACTAATTCAGGAAAAATATTCGTGATTTCAAATATTTTTAATGAAATTCACGACATATTCATTAATTCAAAAAAATGTTCAAGAATTTATATTAAAAGACTAGTTATTGTAATATTTTTTAATGTTCATGAACATTTTTTGTATTTGGTGAACACATTTTAAATTGGATGATTAATTTTTTGAATTTGATGAACATTTAAAAAACATACGATGAACATATATATTTTTGTAATATTTTGGACTGCCCATGGGGGCGCCACCCCTTGTGGGCTGCCCTCTCTCTCCCCTATGGCTCATGGTGGCCCATTACTTTTCCCGGGGGTTCCGGTAATCTTTCGGTACTTGATAAATATCTGAAAGAGGTAATAACACCCATGATGCTTAAACTTGTCATGGACGTTCACTTTGATGCCGAAACTTGAAATATACACTGAACTGGTTCTTAAACTTGACAATATGGTTCAACTCACGTCCAGATACGTACGTATTGCTGACTAGGCATGCCAGCGTGGCATGAGGCCCACCTACAGTGCACGGGATAGACTGACTTGTAGAGTATATGCCACAATGACCATCAGGTCCCACCTGCAGTGTACAGGATAAATTAACAAAAAATGGGCTCTGCTGGGCAGAAATGCAGAAAGCTCACGCAGCTCAAGCCCCGCGCTAGCCACCTCGTCAAGTCAAATTGGCTGTCTAGTATGCATCACTACACATTATCTACCGAATGTGCCTTCATCTAGAAAATAATCATCTAAAAAAATCTACAGAATGCGCCCGTGGAGTTGAATGGGTCGCATCTTTAAATGTTAGTTGTTTTTCCTTTTTTAGGAATTAGAAAAATATTCATCAAACTATAATGACAATATCAAATAAATGTTCATGTAGTTTCAAATATTCATGTAATCAAAATAATAATTAATAAATATTAAAATGATTTCATAATTTTAAATGCATTCACGTATTTAATAAAAAATTGAAGTATTGAAACGTTTAATATTTTCGAACTGTTAATCTAATTTTAAAAATCTTCATGTTTTTAAATAAACCTTTTAAGAATGTCATTTTTTTTCCTTTTACATAGCCCTTCCACATGTGAGTTTTCTCTCATTTTTAAATTTTCAAAAAAATATGTAATTTATTCTAATAGTAATAAAATTAAAGTTAGAATGTTCTTGTCTATAAATAATATACAGGCAAAAATAACTTACTTTTAAAACATGTTCATATAATTTTAAAAAATATGTATTATTTTGGAAATGGTGTAGTTACAGTAAAAAATTTAACTACAAAAGTGTATTTAAAGTTTGAAAAGTTTTCATTTGAGTGTCTACAATCCTAGGGGCACACTGGGCTATAAATATTTTTAAACCACTCATATTTTTAAATTTATTTTTGTTGAAAAATACTCCCTCCGTCTCATAATATAAGAGCATTTTTTACACTACATTAGTATGAAAAACGCTCTTATATTATGGGACGGAGGGAGTATATCTTTTGACAAACACATAAACTTCACTAAAACACGTGAACACTTTCTAAAACCATTAATACATTTCCTAAAAGCTGAACACTTTATATACTAATTGAACTTTTTTTGTAATTTCTAAAATAGAAAAGAACTCCACGGGCGCATTCGTAGATAATCAACATAAATGGATTCTTGGGTACAAAGTTACCTGGACAAACTGGTTTGCGCAGGTCATTTGCTACAAGAGGTCCATAGTTCGAAACCCAATCGCTTTGCAGGACCATTTTTCTGTTTATTTCTTACTCTGACAAATGGGATATGGTGATCATTGAGACATACTCTAGAAGTTAGTGCACTGCAGGTAGGCCCCATGCCACCCTGGCATGTCTAGTCAGCAATATGTACGTATCTGGATGTGATTTGGACCATATTTGCACCACATTGCCAAGTTTTAGAACCACCAAAGTGAACACCGCTGGCAAGTTTAGGTACCAGTACTTGTGTTATTACCTCTATCTAAAACACTCTGAAACCATTTCGGTGTCCGAATACTATCGTCCAATATATCAATCCTTACCTCTCGACCATTTTGAGACTCCTCCTCGTGTCCGTGATCTTATCCGGGACTCCAAATAATCTTCGGTCACCAAAACAAATAACTCATAATACAAATTATCATCGAACGTCAAGCGTGCGGACCCTACGGGTTCGAGAACTATGTAGGCATGACCGAGACAAATCTCCGATCAATAACCAACAGCTTTACCTGGATGCTCATATTGGTTCCTACATATTCTACGAAGATATTTATCGGTCAAACCGCAATGACAACATATGTTATTCCCTTTGTCATCGGTATGTTACTTGTCCGAGATTCGATCGTCGGTATTCATACATAATTCAATCTCGTTACTGGCAAGTCTCTTTACTCGTTCCGTAATGCATCATACTGCAACAAACTCATTAGTCACATTGTTTGCAAGGCTTATTATGATGTGCATTATCGAGAGGGCCCAGAGATACCTCTCCGATACTCGGAGTGACAAATCCTAATCTCGATCTATGCCAACCCAACAAACATCTTCGGATATACCTGTAGAGCATCTTTATAATCACCCAGTTATGTTGTGATGTTTGATAGCACACAAGGTATTCCTACGATATCCAGGAGTTGCATAATCTCATAGTCGAAGGAATATGTATTTGACATGAAGAAAGCAATAACAATAGAACTGAAGGATCAACATGCTAAGCTAACGGATGGGTCTTGTCTATCACATCATTCTCCTAATGATGTGATCCCGTTCATAAAATGACAACACATGTCTATGGTTAGGAAACTTAACCATTTTTGATTAACGAGCTAGTCTAGTAAAGGCTTACTATGGAGACTGTGTTTTGTCTATGTATCCACACATGTATCAAGTTTTCGGTTAATACAATTCTAGTATTAATAATAAACATTTACCATGATATAAGAAAATATAAAATAACAACTTTATTATTGTCTCTAGGGCATATTTCATTTAGTCTCCCACTTGCACTAGAGTCAATAATCTAGTTCACATCGTCATGTAATTTAACACCAATAGTTCACATCTTTATGTGATTAACACCCATAGTTCACATCGACATGTGACCAACACCCAAAGTGTTTACTAGAGTCAACAATCTAGTTCACATCGTCATGTGATTAACACCTAAAGAGTACTAAGGTGTGATTATGTTTTGCCTGTGAGAGAAGTTTAGTCAATGGGCCTGTCACATTTAGATTCGTATGTATTTTACAAATTTTTATGTTTACAATGCTCTACTTGGAGCTATTCTAGCTTATTGCTCCCAGGAAAGTAAGAGATACATGCAATCGACATAGAGATAGTTTCCTTCTTTTGCTACAAGGAAAGATATGGACAATCAGGAGAAAGACATTTTCCTTTTTCCGTAGGGCTAACAAGGAAATTATGAAGAATAAGAAAAAATGCATCTTACATTCTGAAATTTTATCTAAAGATCGGACTGTTATCAAATACACCTTATATAAAGGAACGGAGGGAGTATATCTAAAGGTCGGACTGTTGTCTGGCTTGGATGTGGCCCAAAGGAAGTTTTGAACATTGCTTGGCGAGATTGTAATCCTTAACTCTGAGTAATGCAAGAGTTATTTTGCAAAAGGAAAAAAAGAACAACAATCGGATTTTTATTTAGCTTATTATCAATATCAAAACAAAAGTACAAAAATACGTACATCACCATCACCATGAAAGAAGTGTAACCGAAAACTAAGTACATCATCCTTTTTCACATGATAAAAAGGCCGGAGCAAGGGCTAGACACTCCCTTCTTTTTTGACGAAGATATGGCCCTAGGGCCGTATTTTATTGATTAATCAGAGCGGAGAAAATGCTGTTATAGAGTTAAAGAACAGTGGAGGCAGCCCTGGTCTCAGAAGAGCAATCACCTACAGCTTAGCAAACATACGCACCCCTTCTCCAATTCGTAAGGAGAACACGTAAAGTCCGGTCGTACATAGATTGTAAGCTGGAGAGGCAAACATAGGCCAATACGTAGAAGATGGAGAGGTCTTGACCTTGGAATAGCGTGCCTAAAAGGACCCACAGCAACTTAGTCAGCACACACGAAAGAATCATCAAGACAGGTTCCTCCCAGCATATATAAAGGCGAATGCCCCATCGCGCCGCCGCCATCGCCCTCCAAAACTTTGAGGTCTCCTTTGGTTTGAGGAATTTCATAGGAATTTTAGAGGATATAATTTTTATAAAATTTTTTCCTTTAAAACCCTTTGGTTCATAGGAATAGATTTCTATTCCTACATAGGATTGGTTTCTATCTTTTACATTTCATAGGAAAATAAAAATGAGTCTAGACTCAATGGAAAAATTCTTTTGGTGTCAATCAAATGACATCTCCTTTCCTATTCTTACTCATAGGATTTGAGATACGTGTCATCTTATTTCCTACAAAATTCCTATTTCTATGATAATCCTATCCTATGAACCAAAAGAGGCTTGAAATGGAAGCAAACGAAACAGCCGTGTCGATCGCGTATGGATTGTGTTCTGGGAGGGAGGGAGGGGGTTTGGAAGCCTTGCGAGGCCCCAATGTACGACTATTTATAGATTACATACAAAAAGGCCTAGGCTTCTCGTTTTGGAAGCCGAAATGGCTCCGGATCTCCGGCTCCTACACGATTCTTGTCTGTTTGGTTTTAATAAGTCATCCGGCTTATAAGTCAGGTGACTTAAAACCAGTGACTTATAAGTTATTCCTGTTTGATTGTCATCTGACTTATAAATCATCTGACCACACATTTTTATCTTGTTTTTTAATGTAAAGATGATGGGACCCACGTAAAAAAGGGTGACTTAAAAGTTTTAAGTTGAGATGGAGCAACTTATGACTTATAAATTAGGGTGATTTATAAATTGGGTCCGTTTGACAAAATAAGTCACTTTTTTTACTTTTCGACTTATAAATTGGTGACTTATTTAAAACTAAACATGCCCTCAGTTGCTTGCTTCCTTCCTTTGTGCACTGCTGGCACAGGCGAACCTCGTCCCTGCTCCACGCATCACGCCAGCTTCGCGAGGCTGACGTGATCCGGCAAGGGTCGTGTACACCGCCAGGCTATTTCTTGTAAAAAAAATTACGGGTGAATTTCTTGACAATTGACAGAGCTTTTTTTAACACAGTACATACGCAAGCGCTCATATACACGTGCGTACACTCACCCCTATGAACGCGCGCGCACACACACACCCTATCTCTATGAACACCTCCGAAAGACTGATGCAGTATATCATCTTGAAATTTACGAGTCACCATAGGCATCTCGTCATCGACGGAAACGTCTCCTCTCACTGAATATGCATCACCGGAAATCCTGAAATAAATCCAGAAATAAATGCGAGTACGAGAGAGATATGTAGCCCAAAATCAAGTGCCTTCTTTTCTTTTTGCGAGGGAAATATGGTATTTTATTCCAAGATCATAGAGTTACAATCCTTAGCAACGAGTTCGGAAATAAACAAGGAGATTGGTTAAACCAGCACGCAGTGCTATCCCCAGATACATCATAGTTTGCTAAGCTATGTGCAACCCTATTCTGATCACAAGAATTTTTTACCGGAACAAACACCCCATTATCCATTAAACCTTTAATCTCCGTCAAAGGTGATCATATGCTGATTTGTTCAAAGACCCATTAGCAGGTGCAGCAAGAGCAACCGCACAATCCAATTGAAGCTGAACACGGAGATTTGAACGATTGGATAGTAAGAATTACTCCCTTCATAATCGCATGTATTTCCACTTCTAGGGCCTCATTTCAATGGAAAATATATATGCCGATATGCCGCAAACAAGACAACTCTCCTATCATCATGTAAGATCTCTCTTTTAACACAGTACAATTAAAGTCGCTCATATATATTCACCCTTATGAACGTAAACACGCACACCCTACTTCTATAAGCACCTCGAGAGACCGAGCCGGCACATCATCTTGAGATTGAGAAGTCCCCGCAGATACCTTCGTAGTCAACTGGAACGTCTTCTCCCACTGAACGCATTGATGGACGACCTGAAATAAATTTACAAAAATATGAGCACCAAAGTTCAAGTCTGGGACTTGAACTCTGGTGGGGAGGTGCCTTTTGCAAAGGTCATTTTCACCTTCTCTCATGGTGACCAGTGGCAATGAAGTATGCGCACCAGTTGTTGCAGTCACGGACGAAGCTAGAAAAAATGTTTGCTGGGGTCAAGTCTATGGCAGTGGGGTCATCTTTAATAAATAGATAGTTTTTAGTACTAATTTAATGAAGCATTTCCTGATTTCATTGGGGTCAATTGACCCCAATGCCTGCCAAACAGCTTCGTCCCTATTGCAGTATGGAAGTTTTTTTCGTAGATTTTTAAAAAAAATATCTCTTGAACCGAGCGTTCAAATTATGAACCATTTTCATTGTTCAATTTCTCACATCAAGATCTTCGAAACTAATAGGTTTTGACGATTGTTTTATGAAAAAAATAAAAAAAGGAATCAAAACAAATGAAAACCGAGAGCCAAAAAAAATGAAAACCAGGGAAAAAAAATAAAAAACTGGAAAAATGTGGAACCCGAAACACACTTGTGTTTTTACTTTTTTTTGGAAAGCATAGCTATGCTTTTCTCTTTCGGAAAGCATAGTTGTGCCTCTCGCAGAAGTATAGGTTGTGTTTTTCCCTATTTGGGAGTTGCTTCTCGTGGAAGCACATATTGTGTTTTTCCTTTTCTTTTTGGGAAGCATAACCATTTTTTATGAAAAGCACAACTATACTTTTCATTTTCGGGAAGCACAGTTCTGCTTCTAGCATAACCTTTTCGGGAAGCACGGTTGTACTTTTCGGGAAGCAAGTTTGATCTAGCAAATTGCAAGCAATATTTTGTTATTGTACCAATTGTATACGTTTTGTGATGGTATGCTCTCTTCCAGGTTGCCAAGGCTTAAGCCACATGGACCTCCAGCAGATATATGGAGTCTTGGTTGCACAGTTTTGGAGATGCTGACCGCCAAAGTTGAATGGTTGCGTATTCTGTCACCTTAGTTTTCTGAAACAGCATCTAAGTTTTAAATACTGCAAGACATGTAATTTAAATGCGCTGGTATACTGGAGCTGCATACTAAGCTAAATTTTAAAAATTGAAAGATCAAGGGCTATCTTCCTAGGGGGAGGCGACTATGAATTCCATGACATTTGTATGCGCAAGTATCATAATGTATAGTGGGCACCCCCAAAAAATCTGCCTCTATATTGTTGCTGTCTATTTTGATGTATTTATTAGGGGAATTAGAAATGCATAGATACAAGTAGCAGACCCATTTCCCTGCAAAAGAAAGTAGCGAACCCATTCCCTGCATTTGGATCTTTTTTTTTCAAAAAGGGGTTTTACCCCAGCCTCTGCATCAGAAAAATGCATACGGCTCTCATAAATAAAAATAAATCCAGTAGCAAAGTCATCGAGCAACGTGGCGCGACGAAAAATACAAATGGCTCGAAAGAGCTCAAACCCAAAGCCACAACCGGCTGTCAAACACAATAGGAGCACTATATGACTATCCTATTACATGACCGCCATCCAAACCGGTTGAAAATAACCCGCGCTACCATCTCCCATCAGGTAGACGCAGTAACCAAACGCTTCCTGGCCTCCGTCGGAGTGAGTAGCGACCACATACGGATGAATGCCGTGGCCCTGAAGATAACCTGCAAAAAATGAATATTTGTTAATCTGTTAAAAACCAAATCATTTCTGCAGTTCCATACTGCCCAGAGTAGAGCACAAACTCCAACACGAATGTGTCTTGCAGTATCGGAATCAACCCCATCAAGCCATGTTCCAAATAACATATTGATAGAGGTGGGCGGATTGATATTAAACGCAATATTAATTGACCGCCACAGAATCTTAGCCAACGGACAATCGAGAAAGAGGTGTTTGATGTTTTCGTCATGATCGCAAAAGCTACATCTAGATGAGCCTATCCAGTTGCGTTTTGCCAGGTTATCCTTAGTCAAAATGACTTGTTTATGCACGAACCACATAAACACTTTGATACGTAAGGGAACCTTAACTCTCCAAACGTGAATCGAGGATGGGACAGCGCTAGAGTTAATGATATCCAGATACATAGACTTAACTGAGAACACACCGTTCCTAGTAAGTTTCCAAGACAGCTGATCTGGTTGCTGGGTGAGCTGCACCTGCATTAACCGTCTAACAAGGTGGAGCCAGGCCTCCCACCGATTTCCAACTAGCGTTCTCCGAAAGAAATATTGAGAGGAGTGGATTGTAAAACAGTTGCAACGTAGGCTTCTCTACGTTGCACAATGTTGTACAGAGAAGGATATTGAAGTGCAAGGGGAGTCTCCCCAAGCCACGTATCCTCCCAAAACCTCGTAGTGGTACCATTCCCAACAATAAATTTGGACTTGTTGAAGAAAATTTGTTTAACTCTCATCAAACCCTTCCAAAAAGGTGAGTCGGAAGGCCTCACATTGACTTGAGCCAAGGTTTTAGCGTAAAGATACTTATTACGCAAAATCTGTGCCCAAGTAGCTTCCGTCTCAGATGATAGTTTATATAACCACTTGCTAAGAAGACATATATTTTTGACTTCCAAATTTTCAATACCGAGACCCCCTTGGTCCTTCGGTCTACAGATTATATCCCACTTAGCAAGCCTATATTTTCGTTTGAGCTCGTCACTCTGCCAAAAGAATCGAGATCGGTAGAAATCTAACCTTTCCCTGACTCCCACCGGAACCTGGAAAAAGGATAAGAGAAACATAGGCATACTAGTAAGGACCGAATTGATCAGAATCAATCGTCCTCCGTATGACATGAGCTTCCCTTTCCAGCAGCTCAGTTTCTTTTCAAAGCGATCCTCAATGCATTTCCACTCCAAGTTAGTCAGCTTACGATGATGAATGGGTATACCTAAGTATGTAAACGGTAAAGATCCCAATTCACATCCGAACAATTGTTTATACGTGTCCTGATCATCCTGAGCATTTCCAAAGCAAAACAATTCGCTCTTGTGGAAGTTAATTTTGAGGCCAGACAATTGTTCAAATAAGCATAACAGCAGCTTCATGTTTCTTGCTTTCGCCAGGTCATGCTCCATGAAGATGATAGTATCATCCGCATATTGAAGAATGGAAATCCCTCCGTCAGCTAAATGCGGGACAAGGCCACCTACCTGTCCTGCATCCTTTGCCCTGCCTATTAGGATAGTGAGCATATCAGTCACTATGTTAAACAGGATCGGTGACATCGGATCTCCTTGCCTTAGCCCCTTGTGTGTTTGGAAATAGTGACCTATGTCGTCATTCACTTTAATCCCTACACTCCCTTTTTGCGTAAAGGAATCAATCTGGTTTCTCCATGCCAGATCAAAACCTTTCATTCGCAACGCTTGTTGAAGGAAAGGCCATTTAACTTCATCATATGCTTTTTCGAAATCCACTTTGAAAACTACGCCATCAAGTTTTTTTGAGTGAATTTCATGGAGCGTTTCATGCAAAACAACAACCCCTTCAAGGATGTTTCTATCAGGCATGAAAGCAGTCTGGGAGGGATGAACCACAGAGTGTGCAATCTGTGTTAGTCTATTCGTCCCGACCTTGGTGAAAATTTTGAAACTCACATTAAGCAGACATATCGGTCTGAACTGCTCAATGCGGACCGCATCTGTCTTCTTAGGAAGAAGAGTTATCATTCCAAAATTTAGCTTAAACAACTGAAGCCGGCCCTCAAAGAACTCCTGGAACATGGGCATCAAATCACCCTTAATAAAATGCCAGCACTTTTTGTAGAACTCCACCGGAAATCCATCCGGACCTGGAGCCTTATTATTTTCCATTTGTGCAATGGCTTCAAACACCTCTTTCTCAGAGAAAGGAGCAGCGAGGAGCTCATTCTCGGCAGTCTCAAGTTGAGGAACATCCTCAACCCTCGACTCATCTAAGGATACAAAATTCTCTTCCGGGGGACCAAACAACTGCTTATAATAATTGGTAATGTAAGCTTTCAGATTGTCCTGACCAACTATCGTCCCTTCGTCTTGCTCTAGCTGGAAAATTCTTTTTTTTACGATGCTTCCCATTAGCAATCATATGAAAGAATTGAGTATTGTCCTCGCCCTATACTATCTTGTGAACCTTAGCTCTCAACGCCCACTTTAATTCCTCCTCGCGAAGAAGCTCTTTAAGTCGCATCTCCGCCTCCATCTTTGCTTCCAACTCACTGGAATCCAAGATAGAAGTTTCAGCTTTAACTTCAAGGTTTTGAATAAGGACGAGAAGTCTCTCCTTCTCCGCCTTATAAATACCATGCGTGTGTTTAGCCCATCCTCGAAGGAACCTTCGGAGATGACGAATTTTACCTTGCCATCGCTCGATAGGTGTCTTTCCTCCTGAGTCTTTAGCCCACTCCTGGGCTAACAACTCGAGGAACCCTTCTCGTTCAAACCAGGCAAGTTCAAACGAAAAAATGTTCTTATTGCCCACAAAAGTTTGAACACCCGAATCAACTAGTAACGGTGTATGATCAGAGACACCTCGTGTCAAAGCCTGCACAGTTACCAGAGGAAACTTCTGTTCCCATTCTATACTTGCTAGGACACGGTCAAGTTTTTCAAACGTTGGGACCGGTAACGAATTAGCCCAAGTGAATTTCCTACCCGAAAGCTCTATCTCTCTGAGATCCAAACTTTCGATAATAGTATTGAACATGAACGACCATCGGCCATCAAAATTGTTGTTATTCTTCTCTTCCTTCCTCCGGATAATGTTAAAGTCCCCCCCCCCCACTAAAAGGGGGAGCTGTTCATTACCACAAATACGAACCAAATCCGCCAAGAAGTCAGGTTTGAGTTCTGGTTGCGCAGCTCCATACACCGCCACCAAAGCCCAGTCAAACCCATCCGCCTTAGTTCGAACTCGAAACTTGACGGCAAAATCCCCCAAAACTACACTCCGAACTTCCAATGTGTCGCACTTAACCCCAAGTAGAACCCCACCGGATCTTCCTCGAGGGGGGAGGCAATGCCAATCAAAGTCTACCCCCCGGACAAATTGGAAAGAAATTGTGGAGTAAACTTGCTTCTTCCAGTCTCAGACAAAGCAATAAAATCTAACTGGTGTTCAATAGAAGCCTCTGCTAGAAACCTTCTTTTAGCCAAGTCTCTAAGACCTCTGCTATTCCAGAAAATGCCTCTCATAGTTCATCATAAATTTTTTTGGCAGTTCGGATCCTAGCACTCCTACGTGCTGCCGAGACGGGGTATACCTTCCGTTTCCACGTCCGCTTAGACTTAAGGAGATCATCAGCCATATTGGCACAATCATTCTCGGTTTCTATCGACTCGGGCTCATCTACGTGAAGCGACACCTCAGGGATGGTGTCCTCCTCCGTCTCGGGTAGTGCAGGGTCCAGATCTGCACACAAGCCATCCAGGACCTTGCCCCCAAGCGCATCTATCTCCGATCCCTTCATAGGTTTAACCGCAGCAATGTGACGGATCATCTCTACCGCACGATCTGCTTCTAGATCAAGAATGTCGTTAACCGACCTATAGACCTCCAAATCATTTTTACCAAGAGAAACACCAATTTGATTTGCGTTATGAATGATTTCATCATCAGTAAAATGCAAAATGGAGTTCGACTTGTTAACCGACATACCAGTGGAGGTCTCGACGTCGCGCAACTTGGCAGCCCGCAAAGCACACCTCAGCTGCAAGTCATCAACGTCCGGCTGCTCCTGCAGCCTCTCGCTGACCCGCCTCCCTTGGGATACAGGATCCGGGATACCACCAAAAGTGATGACCTCCTCGCGTGAAGCTATGCTAGGGGAAAGGCCTCCTGCCCCTCCCCCAACAGCGGCGCCCCGGGTCGTAGCCACCGGGGCAGGAGAGACGTGTGGCGGCGACTCCCGCATCATACGCACGGGCGACCCGCCGGCAGTGGGGTCCAAGGAGCCGCACGCGCGGTACTCCGTAGAGGCAGCCGGTGGGACAGGCGCTCCCCCCCGACCCCCTACCGCAACTGGGCTAGGAGAGACGGCGGCCTCCTGCACGGCCGCCCCTCCATCCATGCGTGGCGACGAAGGAACATGCGCCACGTCCACCATGAGCGCCGGCAGCGTCGGCCTCATCGGGGGCTGGGCCTCCTGCCCATTACCTGGAACCATGGCCACAGTCGCAGCACCAGCCAGTGCAGACAATGGCGAGTTGGGAGTCGTGGGACCGGCCATCTGCCTATGAGCTCCCGAGTCAGGGACCACTGGAGGAACCACGGGATCCATTGGACCCGAAGAAACACCCCGTGGCCGAGGTGGTGCAGAGAACGATCCCAAGGACCCAAGCTGCAAAGAAGTCGTCGGAGCAGTCCCGGAAGATGTAGCAGGAGCCATAGCAGAAGATGCAGACGGACCTACCGTACTCGTGGTCCCGTCTTCCTCACCCCTAGCCAAATCTTCCTGGTTCCCCGGGGCCCCTCCTCCCTCAGTCGTATCCATAGGGTTATCATCATCAAACTCATCAAACAGATTAGGATCCTCGTATGAAACATCCAGCTGATACATAACACCTTCATATGTCCAAGGCACCACATTTGGCAAGAACTCGATATTAGCCACACTGACAAGTAAACGCGCTACTCCGTTGGCCCGAGTAAATGGCATATCCACCTGTTCAGTCTTGCCGATCAAAGACCCCAAACTCCACGTTACCAAGAAGCTATCCAAGGGATCAGATGGTGCCCCGGAGAAACGAACCAAAATCTGCCTCAACGGCATGCCCTGCGACTCCTTCTTCTTCCAAGCATCAAACTGTAGGACAAAACTAGTGCCTGTAACCCTGCACATACCAAACTTGAGGATTCACACCTGATCCTCCTTAGACGAAAACTCAACCTTATAAGACGTCTCACTTAGCTTAAGCAAGGACCACTGAAAATTTCCCGGAGCGAGTTCCCGCAGTTGCTGAATAATTTGCGCCTCTGTCAACGGTCCATGGACTACCTTCACCATCCCTGGGAAAGAAGTCTCTACCGCTGGTGCCACAGGTGCCACTTTGGGAGACTCGAAGAACATCAACTCCGAGCAGCAGACCCCGAAAATCTGAACAGAAGGCTTAGGCCCAAGCATAAGCGGACACTCTGCAGCGGAATGCTTAGGTTTCCGGCACAGGTCACATAACTCCGCAGTGCACTCAGCCATGAAGTGTCCCGTGTCACCACAACGAAAACACGTAAGCTTCTTCTTTTTAGCCGCCCACTTGGACAACTTGTCAGCCTCTGATTTGTCTGTACCATGTTCCGACGCAGAATCACCAGTCTGCATGGGTTCCGGCAACGTAACTTCGGCGAGAGCCTCAACCGTCTCCACCGCCACCTGCGGTAGATCCGATCCACCGTCAGCCAACTCCGTCTCAACCGTGCTCTTCGGATATCTTGGCTGATAGAAACGTCTGTTCCCGCCCCGCCCTCCGCGGAAACGACCTCGGGTAGAACGGTTATTGGGGCCAACCGCTCCCTCCACGAAGTTGCCGGGCGGTCCTTGGAAACCTTGGTTGGCATTGCCGTCATCCACCCATGCATGTCCACGTCCACCACTGGTGGACGATGATCCCCTGTGCAGCCCAGAGCCATAAGCATCATGACCATCATCGCCCCACTGCCCACGCGGAGGGTTCCGATCATCCCCCGCCGACGCCCCGGCCCCACGGCCATTCGCGGCAGGGCCATAACCACCACGGCCACCCACCATCTGCCTCAACCACGGCCGTTGGTGCTCCGTCCTTGGTGGCGGTGGCGGTGCTGCCTTAGGCTGGGGTGGAGGTGGCGCGGTCTTGGACGGCACAGCCACCCTCGCCGGAGGCGGTGGAGGCGCGCCCCGGGGCGGCGGTGGACCGGGTCGAGTAGCAAGCGCCGCCCTAGCGGCCCCCGGCGCAGACGCAGCCGCAACCAGAGAAACGGAGGCCCCCGCGGCCCCGGCCGGGTTTCTCACCCCCGGCGCAGTCCGTGGCGGCGGAGGCTTGGGCGGCATCTCCGCTGGAGGAAGTTGTCGAAAGCCGGCGCGAGCAGGGAGGAGGCGGCGCATAGAAGCCGAAGGAAAACCCACTGTCCCTCGACGACGAACCCTAGCGGCACCAACGAGAGGAGGAGAGCCAGATCGTGCATGCAAGGGCGCACGGGCCGATGCAACGTCATGCACACCATCCGCCTCCGTCGCGATGCGAACCGGGCCAACCCCCTGGGCCTCAAGCCCAGTATTAGCCAGGTCCACGTTGCGAAGACTCTCCGTCGGCCCACCTGAGATATCAACCAAATTTTCCTGGGCCATATAGTCATTGAAACCCGGTCTACTTAGCTCCTCCTCAGCCCCCCCATGTTGGGCCTCATATCCACCCACGGGCTCACCGCTGGCATGCGCATCCACAGCCCCATCACGACCCAAGATGGCATTCAAACGCGCAGCCCTAACCGCCCGGATCCCAGCCGCCGTGCTGGTCTCCGGCGCCGACGGAGCTGCCTTTGATTTCCCCTTCCTCTTCTTTTTCTTACTGACAACATGAGTCCATGCATCTTGCGGGAAGAAATCTGACAAAAGCAAGGGTTGGATGCATACCTTAGGTAGAGGCCCCTTCCAAGGCCGGATCGCAGTCGCCGCCGTCCTCTGGTGATTCCGGCGAATAACCTCCACCTTATCCTCAGGAAGCAGGCCAATCCGCACCGGATCATCGCCTGAGAATTTGTCTTCAAACAACATGGCCACCTCCTCTTCCGAATGCCGAGGGCTGGACTCCTCGCAGGACACGTCGGGAGGCGTTTCTTTTGGTACAACCGAGTGACAATCCTCGACCTCCTCTTCTTCGTCATCCCCAAGCACCCAAAACCTTCCTCCAAACCCTGGATTCGGTCCCGTGATTTGATGTTCTGAAGTGGTGGATTGATACACAGTTCACGTTTCGACCGTGTTTACATACATGTACAGTTCACTTACTGTTGCCAATGCAAACTGATCCTATTGTCCATGTTGTTAACTACTCCCTCCGTTCCAGGATAGAATAAGTACGTGAGCTAAAATCACGCCACGCAGCACTTATTTTGAAACGGAGGGACTATTTGACTGTGACCTTGCTCCATACCTGTACAGTTCAGTTCCTATGGAAATACAATCTGTTTCTACCACAGAAGGTCCAGAATCTCAGTGTCTATGCCAAATATAGCACGAGATGCGCATACACGGCCATGTATGTAGATTTGCTTAGAAGATCTGCAGTGCTACTTCTGGCCTGCTCATCAAAAGATTCATCTCATCACCTATTTGTATTACTGTACATGTTGGATCCTTTCAGTTTTCACGATACCCAAAGAACTGAAGATACAACAAATTTCTAATCTACTATTGGTTCTTTTCCTCTTATGTTCTCATGGATGCAAGCAAAGCAGTAGCCTCTATAGATGTTTGATCCTTTTCGTCTTACTCCAAATACACCTGATCATGGACGTCGTGATTAAGGCGTGGCCCCAAACAGCAGCCGTGTACAAGGAGACTATTTCTGCCTTTCTGGTGTCGCTCATTTCTAACATTTTTTTTCTTTTCAAAACCAACCTATGGAGAAGGCCTTTTTGTTTCTCTTGTAGCGCAAACCAGGGAAATGCTTGTTTGGGTGTATCTTTTTGTTTGCACCATGTTCTCTTCTTACCTATATATAGGCGAGAAAAAAAATGTGCACAAATAAAGATATGTATATTCTCTCCCTCTTGCCTTTGAAAGAGGAGTAGGTGAGCACAAGTGAATATATGATCTTCTGACTGCAATGTATGGAAGTAATTACTGTTATTGCTTTTGACAGGGATATGGGAGCAAGTAGGTGAGACATTACGGGTGATATAATGGAAGAAAAATGAAGTAGTAGTCCAATATTTCCACAGTAACACCAACGTTATCAGTTCAGGAGCTTGTGTTATTCTTCACCTTCCAGAAATTCAGTGTCCATGTTTGATTGAGCTGATCACACATACATCACAAGATGGGCATATGATGTAAGCCCTGTGGGCTTGCTTCTGAAGATTTTTTTAAAGAATCCGCAAAGTTATGTATCATTCATTGATAGATACATAGAAGTTACATCCACATGGCACATGGGGGCTACTCAGGAAGAAAGTTGTCCAATCCAAGCGCGCCACCCCTGTACCAAAGGCGAGCATCGTTCTTGATGAGCTGAAGTAGGACGTGTATGGAGGACTGCAAGCCATCGAAAACACAGCCGTTCCGGTGCTTTCCAGAGGTGCCATGCAACCAAGAGGAGCAAGGATGCTAGTCCTTTTCTACACGAGGAAGGCACCGCCGAGCAGGCATCGATCCACCACTCCTGAACATGGCGTCAGGGTGTGGTGGCGCAACAGTAGATCAGCAAGAGGAAAAGACCCGGTACCATAGCTGGCGGGAGAATGAGCTGCCGTCGAGATGGTGGTGTATGGCTCTCCGGCTCTTGGTAACAGAGTAGGCACCGGGGATGCGAGTCCTTTCCTGTTGTCGCTCATTCCTAACATCTTTTCTAGATCTACCCATGGAGAAGGTCTTTTTGTTTCTCTCCCAATGCATACCAGAGAAAATGCTTGTTTGGGTGTAACTTTCTCACCCTATCTAGCCGTTGGAGGTCACCATAGTTATATATAGGAGAGAAAAATATGCACAAATAAAGACATGTATATTTTATCTCCCTCTTGTCTTTGAAAGAGGAGTAGGTGAGCACAAATGAATATATGATCTTTCTGGCAACAATGAATAAGGGAGCAAGCGACGTTATTGTCTTTGACAGGGATACCGGAGCAAGTAGGCAAGACATCACGAGTGAATTAATCGAAGAAAAATGTAGTGTCCTAATATTTCCACAGCAACACCAACGCTATCAGTTCAGGAGCTTGTGTTGTTCTTCACCTTCCAGAAATGCAGTGTATATGCTTGATTGAGCTGATCACATATATACCACGAGATGAGCATCCGATGACAAGCATTGTAAATTTGCTTCTAAAAATTTAACACTGATACTTCTCATCTGTCTGACATAAAAAGGTCAAATCATCACCTGTGTTACTGGCTTGCTGCGCATGTTGGATGCCTCTCCCGACACTGTACATGTAATGGGAGTCACAATGACCGTAGAACTGCAAATACAACAGATTTCTAATCAACCGTTGGCTCTTATGTTCTCATGGATGGGCAAGCAAAGCAGTAGTCTGTACAAACGCTCGAAACGCAGAACATGGTGACTACTGAAAGCCTCCAGTCTTCAACGCTCACTCACGGCCTCACGCCCTGCCATCTCATGGCTGAGCAGGTCAAGCATGTCCAACACCTCCCCAGCCTGCGGATGAGACCGATCACCGCAGACAAACTCATGCACGTCGCCGTCGATCTCCACGGCACTGCGGCCTGGCCTCTTCTTCACCCCCCGGGCTTTCATCAGGCCCCTGACCTTGCCGGCCCCTTCCCATTTCCCGACGGCGGCGTAGATGTTCGACAGCAGCACGTAGTTCGAGTCGCCACCAGGGTCCTGCTCGAGCAGGTACTGCATCAGCTGCTCGGCCATGTCCACGTCCCCGTGAATCCGGCAGCCCGCAAGCAGGGCTCCAAGCACCACCTCGTTCGGCCGCATCGGCATGGTCGCCACGACGCTCATGGCCTCGTCCAGGCGCCCGGCCCGGCCGAGCAGGTCGACCACGCACCCGTAGTGCTCCATCCTTGGTCGGATGCCGTGCTCTTCCCTCATGGCGTCATAGTACCTCAGCCCCTCGTCGGTGAGACCAGCATGGCTGCAGGCCGTGAGGACGCCCGTGAACGTCACAGCGTCTGGCTTGAACCCCTTTCTCCGCATTGCCTCAAAATGCTCGATGGCGTCCGTGCACCGTCCGTTGGCTGCGAACCCGACGATCATCGAGTTCCAGGAGACCACCGTCCGCTTCTTCATGCTGTCAAACACCTGCCGTGCAAACTCCATCTTACCGCACCGGGCATACATGTCAATCAGCGAGTTGGCGATGCGGATGTTGCCCTCCAGCCTCTCCCTGGTCATGAACCGGTGCACCCACATACCTAGGCCGAGCGCGCCGACCTCGGCGTACGCGGAGATGGCAGCTACCAGCGTGACGTAGTCTGGCATGACGCCATCCAGCAGCATGGCATGGAAGCAGTAGGTCGCCTCGTCGTGGCGCCCGTTCTTGACGCACCCGTCGATGAGCGCCGTCCAGGAGACCTTATCCGGGTCCGGCATTCCGTCGAACACCTCGCGCGCGGCGGCAACGAGGCCGTTGCGCATGAGGCCGATTATCATGGTATTGTAGGTGATCACGGACCTGACGGGCATGGAGCCGAACAACTGGAGGGCGTGGTGGGGGAGGCGGGACGCGAGGTAGAACCGCGCGAGGCAGGTGCAGAGGAGGAGGTGGCCCGGGAAGAGCTTGATGGCGAGGGCGTGGAGCGATATCGCGAGGGGCCGGGCGAGCGGGGACGAGGGGGCGCCGGCGCAGGCGGAGAGGACGGTGAGAAGGGTGACGTCGTTGGGCGCAGGCGCGGCGGGGGAGGAGAGCATGGCGGAGAGCGCGGCGGCCGTCGACGGCAGGTCGCCCTCCCGCGCCGGGCGCGCGATGGCGGCCGTCCACGAGACCACGTCTCGCGGCGGCGTGTGGCGGCGTGGCTTTGGGGTGGCGCGCTGCGCTGGTCGAGGGAGACTGAGAAATGGAGAGGCGGCCGCTGCCATGGCCGAGAAGCTTTCGGCTGGAAGAGTCTGAAGACTGCTGTCGATGTACCTGAATTCCTCTCCTTCTGAGGCTGACGCTTAATCCGTCAGATACTTCAGCTGGTACGGAAAAATGGGGAGAAAAATGGGCCAGATTTACAAACATAGGAGATCCATGAAGGAGGTGGTAAAGGTTTTCTCAATGCTAAGATAGCTCGCCTTAATATATTTCAGTTATAATGAGTTTGCAAGAAAACTAAAGCGTGTTTTGCTATGGGCAAGTTGCTCACAAATGAAAACGGCAAAGACATCACTCAATTTCCCAAATACGAAGACGAGACGCAACGCCGGTGTAAAAATGTTAGAGGATCTCCAACAGGCGCCGGTCGCGCCGCGCGCAAAAAATAGATTTGCCGCGCGCGCATCGTTTGGTTTGACGCGGCGCGCAACCCTGGCTCCCGCAGCCGCGCTAAAATGCAGCGCGCGCTGCTTCAACATCGCGTAAAAATGCAGCGCGCGCGGCTCGCCGGCGCATTGCATATGGTATTTTCAACACAAAATGATGAACATTTTCAACACAATAAAATTTCACATAAACAAGTTGATGAAGAAAAAAGTTTATACCCACAAGTTCATCCAACCAACTTTAAAATGCAAATCAAGTTCAATACACAAATGAAAGACACATCATTCCTCGTCCTCATCTTCGGAAGACGGTTCTTCCGCCTCCGAAGATGAATCTTCCTCCCTCTCTTCATCGCGCACGGCATCACGTGAAGCTCCGACAGTGTTGGCAAGATTTTCAACGGCATCTTTATGGGAATGTGTGCGAGGAGGCACATCGAAAGACATTCCGCCCATGGCGGCCGGAGGTGCACCCATGCCTCCCATGAGAAAAGCAAAACTCATGCCTCCGATGATGGCCATAGCGTCGGGGGGTGCTCCAAAGCCACCCATGCCACCCATGGCGCCCAAGCCACCGCCACCCATAGCGCCGAGGCCAACGTCACCCATGGCGCCGATGCCACCGCCACCCATGGCGCCGAGGCCAACGCCACCCATGGCGCCTATGCCACCGCCACCCATGGCGCCAAGGCCACCACCACCCATTGCACGAACCATGGCTCTTTTTTGGATCAAGACTTCTTCACGGGCTGGATTGACATACTCCTTTTGCGTCACATTGAGGTTAGATGTGTCCAAGAAGAACAAGTACTTCTCCCATTCCAACAATTTAGTACGCTCCTCATTGCTCACCTTCCTCTCCTCCAAAGCCACCTTTCTCTCCTCGGCCGCCACCCTTCTCTCCTCGGCCGCCAACCTCCTCTCCTCGGCCGCGGGATCTTGGTTCCTTGCCATTTTCCTCACCTCGTTGGCTTATTTTCTTGCCTTCACAATTGCTTCCATAGCATTTTTGAGCTCATCATCTCCTTTCCTCTTCTTCTTTTCGGTTTTGTCTTTCTTGCACCCATCCGGTCGCTTTGGCTTCGAGTATGAAACCGAGTTGGGTGTGGGGCTTCTCTTGCCCTCATCACTTGATGCATCCTCCTCCTCATCATCATCATCCAACTTAATTGTTCGCTTCTGTTTGTTGCTCAAATGCAAATCATTCCAAATCTTCACGCTTCTTCCATTTCTCATCATCCTTCAACACTTCATAGCAATGTGTTGAGGAACGTAGTAATTTCAAAAAATTTCCTACGCACACGCAAGATCATGGTGATGCATAGCAACGAGAGGGGAGAGTGTGATCTACGTACCCTTGTAGATCGACAGCGGAAGCGTTATGACAACGCGGTTGATGTAGTCGTACGTCTTGACGGCCCGACCGATCAAGCACCGAAACTACGACACCTCCGAGTTTTAGCACACGTTCAGCTCGATGACAATCCCCGGACTCCGATCCAGCAAAGTGTTGGGGAAGAGTTCCGTCAGCACAACGGCGTGGTGACGATCTTGATGTACTACTGTCGCAGGGCTTCGCCTAAGCACCGCTACAATATTATCGAGGACTATGGTGGCAGGGGGCGCCGCACACGGCTAAGAATAAGATCACGTGGATCAACTTGTGTGTCTATGGGGTGCCCCCTGCCCCTGTATATAAAGGATGGAGGACGAGGAGGCCGGCCAAGGCTAGGTGCGGCCAGGATGTGGAGTCCTACTAGGACTCCAAGTCCTAGTAGGAGTCCACCAAGAGGGAAGGAAGGGAGAAGGAAGTGGAGGAGAAGGAAAGGTGGCCGGCCCCCTTTTCCCTAGTCCAATTCGGACTAGAGGGGAGGGGTGGGGGGGGGGCGCAGCAGGCCCTTTCTCCTTTTCCCACTAAAGCCCATCAAGGCCCAATACTTCTCCCGGTGAATTCCCGTAACTCTCCGGTACTCCGAAAAATACCCGAATCACTCGGAACCTTTCCGATGTCCGAATATAGTCGTCCAATATATCGATCTTTACGTCTCGACCATTTCGAGACTCCTCGTCATGTCCCCGATCTCATCCGGGACTCCAAACTCCTTCGGTACATCAAAACTCATAAACTCATAATATAACTGTCATCGAAACCTTAAGCGTGCGGACCCTACGGGTTCGAGAACAATGTAGACATGACCGAGACACGTCTCCGGTCAATAACCAATAGCGGGACCTGGATGCCCATATTGGCTCCTACATATTCTATGAAGATCTTTATCGGTCAGACCGCATAACAACATACGTTGTTCCCTTTGTCATCGGTATGTTACTTGCCCGAGATTCGATCGTCGGTATCCAATACCTAGTTCAATCTCGTCACCGGCAAGTCTCTTTACTCGTTCCATAATACATCATCTCGCAACTAACTCATTAGTTGCATTGCTTGCAAGGCTTAAGTGATGTGCATTACCGAGAGGGCCCAGAGATACCTCTCCGACAATCGGAGTGACAAATCCTAATCTCGAAATACGTCAACCCAACATGTACCTTTGGAGACACCTGTAGAGTACCTTTATAATCACCCAGTTACGTTGTGACGTTTGGTAGCACACAAAGTGTTCCTCCGGCACACGGGAGTTACATAATCTCATAGTCATAGGAACATGTATAAGTCATGAAGAAAGCAATAGCAACATACTAAACGATCGGGTGCTAAGCTAATGGAATGGGTCAGGTCAATCAGATCATTCAACTAATGATGTGATCCCGTTAATCAAATGACAACTCTTTGTCCATGGTTAGGAAACATAACCATCTTTGATTAACGAGCTAGTCAAGTAGAGGCATACTAGTGACACTCTGTTTGTCTATGTATTCACACATGTATTATGTTTCCGGTTAATACAATTCTAGCATGAATAATAAACTTTTATCATGATATAAGGAAATAAATAATAACTTTATTATTGCCTCTAGGGCATATTTCCTTCAGTCTCCCACTTGCACTAGAGTCAATAATCTAGTTCACGTCGCTATATGATTAACATCAATAGTTCACATCTTTATGTGATTGGTTCACATCTCCATGTGACTAACACCCAAAGAGTTTACTAGATTCAATAATCTAGTTCACATTGCTATGTGATTAACACCCAAAGAGTGATCATGTTTTGCTTGTGAGAGAAATTTAGTCAACGGGCCTGCCATATTCAGATCCGTATGTATTTTGAAAAATTCTATGTTTACAATGCTCTGCACGGAGCTACTCTAGCTAATTGCTCCCACTTTCAATATGTATCCAGATTGAGACTTAGAATCATCTGGATTAGTGTCAAAACTTGCATCGACGTAACCCTTTACGACGAACCTTTTTGTCACGTCCATAATCGAGAAACATATCCTTATTTCACTAAGGATAATTCTGACCGCTGTCCAGTGATCTACTCCTAGATCACTATTATACTCTCTTGCCAAACTCAGTGGTAGGGTATACAATAGATCTGGTACACAGCATGGCATACTTTATAGAACCTATGACCAAGGCATAGGGAATGATATTCATTCTCTTTCTATCTTCTGCCGTGGTCGGGCTTTGAGTCTTACTCAATTTCACACCTTGTAACATAGGCAAGAAACTCTTTCTTTGACCGTTCCATTTTGAACTACTTCAAAATCTTATCAAGGTATGTATTTATTGAAAAAACTTATCAAGCATCTTGATCTATCTCTATAGATCTTGAAGCTCAATATGTAAGCAGCTTCACCGAAGTCTTTCTTTGAAAAACTCCTTTCAAACACTCCTTTATGCTTTACAGAATAATTCTACATTATTTCCGATCAACAATATGTCATTCACATATACTTATCAGAAATGCTGTAGTGCTGCCACTCACTTTCTTGTAAATACAGGCTTCACCGCAAGTCTGTATAAAACTATATGCTTTGATCAACTCATCAAAGTGTATATTCCAACTCCGAGATGCTTGCACCAGTCCACAGATGGATCGCTGGAGCTTGCACATTTTGTTAGCACCTTTCGTATTGACAAAACCTTCTGGTTGCATCATATACAACTCTTCTTTAATAAATCCATTAAGGAATGTAGTTTTGTTTATCCATTTGCCAGATTTCATAAAATGCGGCAATTACTAACATGATTCGGACAGACTCTAGCATAGATACGAGTGAGAAACTCTCATCGTAGTCAACACCTTGAACTTGTCGAAAACCTTTTGCGACAATTCTAGCTTTGTAGATAATAACACTACTATCAGCGTCCGTCTTCCTCTTGAAGATCCATTTATTCTCAATTGCTTGCTGATCATCGGGCAAGTCAACCAAAGTCCAAACTTTGTTCTCATACATGGATCATATCTCAGATTTCATGGCCTCAAACCATTTCGTGGAATCTGGGCTCATCATCGCTTCCTCATAGTTCGCAAGTTCGTCATGGTCTAGTAACATGACTTCCAGAACAGGATTACCGTACCACTCTGGTGCGGATCTCACTCTGGTTTATCTACAAGATTCGGTAGTAACTTGATCTGAAGTTACATGATCATCATCATTAGCTTCCTCACTAATTGGTGTAGTAGTCACAAGAACAGATTTTTGTTATGAACTACTTTCCAATAAGGGAGATGGTACAATTACCTTATCAAGTTTTCTACTTTCCTCCCACTCACTTCTTTCGAGAGAAACTCCTTCTCTGGAAAGGATCCATTCTTAGCTACGAATGTCTTGCCTTCGGATCTATGATAGAAGGTGTACCCAATAGTTTCCTTTGGGTATCCTATGAAGACGTACTTCTCCGATTTGGGTTTGAGCTTATCAGGTTGAAACTTTTTCACATAAGCATTGCAACCTCAAACTTTTTAAGAAACGACAGCTTAGGTTTCTTGCCAAACCATAGTTCACACGGTGTCGTCTCAACGGATTTAGATGGTGCCCTATTTAACATGAATGCAGCTGTCTCTAATGCATAACCCCAAAACGATAGTGGTAGATCGGTAAGAGACATCATAGATCGCACTATATCTAATAAAGTACGGTTATGACGTTCGGACACACCATTACACTATGGTGTTCCAGGTGGCGTGAGTAGTGAAACTATTTCACATTGTTTTAATTGAAGGCCAAACTCGTAACTCAAATATTTTACCTCTGCGATCATATCGTAGAAACTTTTATTTTCTTGTCACGATGATTTTCCACTTCACTCTGAAATTCTTTGAACTGTTCAAATGTTTCAGACTTATGTTTCATCAAGTCGATATCCCCATATCTGCTCAAATCATCTGTGAAGGTCAGAAAATAATGATACCTGCTGCAAGCCTTAATATTCATCGGACCACATACATCAGTATGTATGATTTCCAACAAATCTGTTGCTTGCTTCATTATTCCGGAGAACGGCATTTTAGTCATCTTGCCCATAAGGCATGGTTCGCAAGCATCAAGTGATTCATAATCAAGTGATTCCAAAAGCCCATCAGCATGGAGTTTCTTCATGCGCTTTACACCAATATGACTTAAACTGCAGTGCCACAAATAAGTTGCACTATCATTATTAACTTTGCATCTTTTGGTTTCAATATTATGAATATGTGTATTACTACGATCGAGATCCAACGAACTTGTTTCATTGGGTGTATGACCATCGAAGGTTTTATTCATGTAAACAGAACAACAATTATTCTCTGACTTTAATGAATAACCGTATTGCAATAAACATGATCAAATCATATTCATGCTCAACACAAAAACCAAATAACACTTATTTAGGTTCAACACTAATCCCGAAAGTATAGGGGAGTGTGCGATGATGATCATATCAATCTTGGAACTACTTCCAACACACATCATCACTTCACCCTTAACTAGTCTCTGTTTATTCTGCAACTCATGTTTCGAGTTACTAATCTTAGCAACTGAACTAGTATCAAATACTGAGGGGTTGCTATAAACACTAGTAAAGTACACATCAATAACATGTATATCAAATATACTTATGTTCACTTTGCCATCCTTTTTATCTGCCAATCACTTGGGGTAGTTCTGCTTCCAGTGACCAGTCCCTTTGCAGTAGAAGCACTTAGTCTCAGGCTTAGGATTAGACTTGGGCTTCTTCACTTGAGCAGCAACTTGCTTGCCGTTCTTCTTGAAGTTCCCCTTCTTCCTTTTGCCCTTTTCTTGAAACTAGTGGTCTTGTCTACCATCAACACTTGATATTTTTCTTGATTTCTACCTTCATCGATTTCATCATCATGAAAAGCTCGGGAGTCGTTTTCGTCATCCCTTGCATACTATAGTTCATCACAAAGTTCTACTAACTTGGTCATGGTGACTAGAGAATTTTGTCAATCACTATCTTATCTGGAAGATTAACTCCCACTTGATTCAAGCGATTGTAGTACCCAGACAATCTGAGCACATGCTCACTAGTTGAGCGATTCTCCTCCATCTTTTAGTTATAGAACTTGTTGGAGACTTCATATCTCTCAACTCGGGTATTTGCTTGAAATATTATCTTCAACTCCTGGAACATCTCATATGGTCCATGATGTTCAAAACGTCTTTGAAGTCCCAATTCTAAGACATTAAGCATGGTGCACTAAACTATCAAGTAGTCATCATATTGAGCTAGCCAAACGTTCATAACATCTGCATCTGCTCCTGCAATAGGTCTGTCACCTAGGGGTGCATCAAGAACATAATTCTTCTGTGCAGCAATGAGGATAAACCTCAGATCACGGATCCAATCCGCATCATTGCTACTAACATCTTTCAATACAATTTTCTCTAGGAGCATATCAAAATAAACACAGGGAAGCAACAACGCGAGCTATTGATCTACAACATGATTTACAAAATACTACCAGGACTAAGTTCATGATAAATTTAAGTTCAATTAATCATATTACTTAAGAACTCCCACTTAGATAGACATCCCTCTAATCCTCTAAGTGATCACGTGATCCAAATCAACTAAACCATGTCCGATCATCACATGAGATGGAGTAGTTTCATTGGTGAACATCACTATATTGATCATATCTACTATATGATTCACGCTCGACCTTTCGGTCTCCGTGTTCCGAGGCCATATCTGTATATGCTTGGCTCGTCAAGTATAACCTGAGTATTCCGCGTGTGCAACTGTTTTGCACCCGTTGTATTTGAACATAGAGCCTATCACACCCGATCATCACGTGGTGTCTCAGCACGAAGAACTTTCGCAATGGTGCATACTCAGGGAGAACACTTCTTGATAATTTAGTGAGAGATCATCTTATAATGCTACCGTCAATCAAAGCAAGATAAGATGCATAAAAGATAAACATCACATGCAATCAATATAAGTGATATGATATGGCCATCATCATCTTGTGCATGTGATCTCCATCTCCGAAGCACCGTCATGATCACCATCATCACCGGCGCGACACCTTGATCTCCATCGTAGCATCGTTGTCGTCTCGCCAATCTTATGCTTCCATGACTATCGCTACCGCTTAGTGGTAAAGTAAAGCATTACATCGCGATTGCATTGCATACAATAAAGCGACAACTATATTGCTCCTGCCAGTTGCCGATAACTCGGTTACAAAACATGATCATCTCATACAATAAAATTTATCATCATGCCTTGACCATATCACATCACAACATGCCCTGCAAAAACATGTTAGACGTCCTCTACTTTGTTGTTGCAAGTTTTACGTGGCTGCTACGGGCTTAAGCAAGAACCAATCTCACCTACGCATCAAAACCACAACGATAGTTTGTCAAATAGACTCCGTTTTAACCTTCGCAAGGACCGGGCGTAGCCACACTCGGTTCAACTAAAGTTGGAGAAACAGTCACCCGCAAGCCACCTGTGTGCAAAGCACGTCGGGAGAACCGGTCTCGCGTAAGCGTACGCGTGCTGTTGGTCCGGGCCGCTTCATCCAACAATACCGCCGAACCAAAGTATGACATGCTGGTAGGCAGTATGACTTATATCGCCCACAACTCACTTGTGTTCTACTCGTGCATATAACATCAAACCATAAAACCTAGGCTCGGATGCCACTGTTGAGGAACGTAGTAATTTCAAAAAAATTCCTACGCACACGCAAGATCATGGTGATGCATAGCAACGAGAGGGGAGAGTGTGATCTACGTACCCTTGTAGATCGACAGCGGAAGCGTTATGACAACGTTGATTTAGTCGTACGTCTTCACGGCCCGACCGATCAAGCACCGAAACTACAGCACCTCCGAGTTTTAGCACAAGTTCAGCTCGATGACGATCCCCGGACTCCGATCCAGCAAAGTGTCGGGGAAGAGTTCCGTCAGCACGACGGCGTGGTGACGATCTTGATGTACTACTGTCGCAGGGCTTCGCCTAAGCACCACTACAATATTATCGAGGACTATGGTGGCAGGGGGCGCCGCACACGGCTAAAAATAAGATCACGTGGATCAACTTGTGTGTCTATGGGGTGCCCCCTGCCCCTGTATATAAAGGATGGAGGAGGAGGAGGCCGGCCAAGGCTAGGTGCGGCCAGGATGTGGAGTCCTAGTAGTCCTAGTAGGAGTCCACCAAGATGGGAGGAAGGGAGAAGGAAGTGGAGGAGAAGGAAAGGTGGCCGGCCCCCTTTTCCCTAGTCCAATTCGGACTAGAGGGGAGGGGGGGGGGGGCGCAGCAGGCCCTTTCTCCTCTTCCCACTAAAGCCCATCAAGGCTCAATACTTCTCACGGCGAATTCCCGTAACTCTCCGGTACTCCGAAAAATACCTGAATCACTCGGAACCTTTCTGATGTCCGAATATAGTCGTCCAATATATCGATCTTTACGTCTCGACCATTTCGAGACTCCTCGTCATGTCCCCGATCTCATCCGGGACTCCGAACTCCTTCGGTACATCAAAACTCATAAACTCATAATATAACTGTCATCGAAACCTTAAGCGTGCGGACCCTACGGGTTCGAGAACAATGTAGACATGACCGAGACACGTCTCCGGTCAATAACCAATAGCGGGACCTGGATGCCCATATTGGCTCCTACATATTCTACGAAGATCTTTATCGGTCAGACCGCATAACAACATACGTTGTTCCCTTTGTCATCGATATGTTACTTGCCCGAGATTCGATCGTCGGTATCCAATACCTAGTTCAATCTCGTCACCGGCAAGTCTCTTTACTCGTTCCGTAATACATCATCTCGCAACTAACTCATTAGTTGCATTGCTTGCAAGGCTTAAGTGATGTGCATTACCGAGAGGGCCCAGAGATACGTCTCCGACAATCGGAGTGACAAATCCTAATCTCGAAATACGTCAACCCAACATGTACCTTTGGAGACACCTGTAGAGTACCTTTATAATCACCCAGTTACGTTGTGACGTTTGGTAGCACACAAAGTGTTCCTCCGGCACACGGGAGTTACATAATCTCATAGTCATAGGAACATATATAAGTCATGAAGAAAGCAATAGCAACATACTAAATGATCGGGTGCTAAGCTAATGGAATGGGTCATGTCAATCAGATCATTCAACTAATGATGTGATCCCGTTAATCAAATGACAACTCTTTGTCCATGGTTAGGAAACATAACCATCTTTGATTAACGAGCTAGTCAAGTAGAGGCATACTAGTGACACTCTGTTTGTCTATGTATTCACACATGTATTATATTTCCGGTTAATACAATTCTAGCATGAATAATAAACTGTTATCATGATATAAGGAAATAAATAATAACTTTATTATTGCCTCTAGGGCATATTTCCTTCACAATGAGGCAAAGTAAATATCCTTCCTTTCTTGATCTTTCCCTTCTTGGTTTTCCTCTCCTCTTCTTTGAACAAGTTTTGCGCAATGTTGTACTACATGAAAACAAAGCAAGTTAGCACCAACAACAAGTATGATGAACATGTATGACATCCACTTACTCTATCGTCCTCATTTGTGCCACTTGGGTTCAACTTGTCAACCGCCTTTTGACAGGCCGCCCACCTTTGACAATCCGAGTTGATTGTCGACCACCGGGACCTAAGTGATCGGTCGGTGCGGTCAATTCCACTCACGTTGCGAACATCAAAGTGTTCCTTCATCTGAAGCCAATAAGCATCTCTACTTTGATCACCTCCAACGGATGGATCCCTCGACACTTGCAACCAAGTATTGCATAGTAAGATGTCATCGGCGTTGCTGTAATTGCCCGCTCTTCCTTTTGGTGCGTCGACAATGCCCTCACCCTCCTCGTCCACCTCGAACTCATGGTTTTCCAAATGCATGTCATTGGTTTGAGACCAATGCGAATTATTGGACCCAACACCCATCGCTGACATGTATGCATCATCATTGAGACTACAATTTCTTTTGCACAATGCAAATAAGCTATCTATATGTGAATGCATTCAAAAAATAACAAAAAAAAATGAAAAGTTAGATTTTTTTACCTTGGAGGCATTTCGTCGAACATGTTGTGCGCGTCGGACGCCGGCTCAACGAGTAAGCTCGCCGGTGCTTCGGCAGCCGCCGCGCCCGTCGCACGCCCCGCAAGCTTCTTCCTCCTCGCCTTGGAGGTGCCGGAGCCGTCCGCCGCCTTATTTTTCTTCGCCGATGTCTTTCCCTTATTTGGCCGCGCCGCATTGGGGAGATTTAAGGAGGAGGGGGCGGCGGCTCGGGCCGACGTTGGCGCGACGCCACCCGTGATGTCTACTACACAACCTTCTTCTTGTAGACGTTGTTGGGCCTCCAAGTGCAGAGGTTTGTAGGACAGTAGCAAATTTCCCTCAAGTGGATGACCTAAGGTTTATCAATCTATGGGAGGCATAGGATGAAGATGGTCTCTCTCAAGCAACCCTGCAACCAAATAACAAAGAGTCTCTTGTGTCCCCAACACACCCAATACAATGGTAAATTGTATAGGTGCACTAGTTTGGCGAAGAGATGGTGATACAAGTGCAATATGGATGGTAGATAAAGGTATTTGTAATCTGAAAATATAAAAACAGCAAGGTAACTAATGATAAAAGTGAGCGTAAACGGTATTGCAATGCTAGGAAACAAGGCCTAGGGTTCATACTTTCACTAGTGTAAGTTCCCTCAACAATACTAACATAATTGGATCACATAACTATCCCTCAACATGCAACAAAGAGTCACTCCAAAGTCACTAATAGCGGAGAACGAACGAAGAGATTATGGTAGGGTACGAAACACCTCAAAGTTATTCTTTCCAATCAATCTGTTGGGCTATTTCTATAAGTGTCACAAATAGCCCTAGAGTTCGTACTAGAATAACACCTTAAGACACAAATCAACCAAAACCCTAATGTCACCTAGATACTCCAATGTCACCTCAAGTATCCGTGGGTATGATTATACGATATGCATCACACAATCTCAGATTCATCTATTCAACCAACACATAGAACGTCAAAGAGAGCCCCAAAGTTTCTACCGGAGAATCACGACGAAAACGTGTGCCAAACCCTATGGATAGGTTCATGGGCGGAACCCGCAAGTTGATCACCAAAACATACACCAAGTGAATCACGTGATATCCCATTGTCACCACAGATATCCACGGCAAGACATACATCAAGTGTTCTCAAATCTTTAAAGACTCAATCCGATAATATAACTTCAAAGGGGAAACTCAATTCATTACAAGAGAGAAGAGGGGGAGGAGAAACATAAGATCCAACTATAATAGCAAAGCTCGCGATACATCAAGATCATGCCAAATCAAGAACAAGAGAGAGAGAGAGAGAGAGAGAGAGAGAGAGAGAGAGATCAAACACATAGCTAATGGTACATACCCTCAGCCCCGAGGGAGAACTACTCCCTCCTCGTTATGGAGAGCACCGGGATGATGAAGATGGCCACCGGAGAGGGATTCCCCCCTCTGGCAGGGTGCCGGAACGGGTCTAGATTGGTTTTCAGTGGCTACGAAGGCTTCTGGCGGTGGAACTGCTGATCTATTGTGCTCTCCGATGTTTTTAGGGTATATGGAGATATATAGGCGGAAGAAGTACGTCAGGGGGCCACGAGGGGCTCACGAGGGTGGAGGGCACGCCCAAGGGGGCGCCCCCCTGCCTCGTGACCTCCTCGCAGATCCCCCGACGTGCACTCCAAGTCTTCTAGGCTTCTTTCCTTCCAAAAATGAGTTCCGTGAAGTTTCAGGTCAATTGGACTCCGTTTGATTTTCCTTTTCTTCAAAACCCTAAAACAGGGTAAAAAACAGAAACTGGCACTGGGCTCTGGGTTAATAGGTTAGTCCCAAAAATAATATAAAAGTGAAAAATAAAGCCCAATATTGCCCAAAATAGTAGATAATATAGCATGGAGCAATCAAAAATTATAGATACGTTGGAGATGTATCAAGCATCCCCAAGCTTAATTCCTGCTCGTCCTCGAGTAGGTAAATGATAAATAGATAATTTTTGATGTGGAATGCTAGTTGGCATAATTTCAATGTAATTCTTTTTACTTGTGATATGAATATTCAGATCCGAAAGATTCAAGACAAAAGTTCATATTGACATAAAAATAATAATACTTCAAGCATACTAATAAAGCAATTATGTCTTCTCAAAATATCATGGCCAAAGAAAGTTATCCCTACAAAATCATATAGTCTGGCTATGCTCTATCTTCACCACACAAAATATTTAAATCATGCACAACCCCGATGACAAGCCAAGCAATTGTTTCATACTTTTGATGTTCTCAAACTTTTTCAATCTTCACGCAATACATGAGCGTGAGCCATGGACATAACACTGTAGGTGGAATAGAATGGTGGTTGTGGAGAAGACAAAAAGGAGAAGATAGTCTCACATCAACTAGGCGTATCAATGGGCTATGGAGATGCTCATCAATAGATATCAATGTGAGTGAGTAGGGATTGCCATGCAACGGATGAACTAGAGCTATAAATGTATGAAAGCTCAACAAAAGATACTAGTGGGTGTGCATCCAACTCGCTTGCTCACGAAGACCTAGGGCATTTTGAGGAAGCCCATCATTGGAATATACAAGCCAAGTTCTATAATGAAAGATTCCCACTAGTATATGAAAGTGACAACATAGGAGACTCTCTATGATGAAGATCATGGTGCTACTTTGAAGCACAAGTGTGGTAAAAGGATAGTAGCATTGTCCCTTCTCTCTTTTTCTCTCATTTTTTTATTTGGGCCTTTTCTCCTTTTTATGGTATCTTTTCTTTCTTTTTTTATTTGGGCTTCTTTGGCCTCTTTTTTTTTTATTTGGGCTTCTTTGGCCTCTTTTATTTATTTTTTGTCCGGAGTCTCATTCCGACTTGTGGGGGAATCATAGTCTCCATCGTCCTTTCCTCACTGGGACAATGCTCTAATAATGATGATCATCACACTTTTATTTACTTACAACTCGATACTTAGAACAAGATATGACTCTATATGAATGCCTCCGGCGGTGTACCGGGATGTGCAATGACTCATGAGTGACATGTATGAAAGAATTATCAATGGTGGCTTTGCCACAAATACGATGTCAACTACATGATCATGCTAAGCAATATGACAATGATGAAGCGTGTCATAATAAATGGAATGGTGGAAAGTTACATGGCAATATATCTCGGAATGGCTATGGAAATGCCATAATAGGTAGGTATGGTGGCTGTTTTGAGGAAGGTATATGGTGGGTGTATGGTACTGGCGAAAGTTGCGCGGTACTAGAGAGGCTAGCAATGGTGGAAGGGTGAGAGTGTGTATAATTCATGGACTCAACATTAGTCATAAAGAACTCACATACTTATTGCAAAAATCTATTAGTTATCGAAATAAAGTACTTTGTGCATGCTCCTAGGGGGATAGATTGGTAGGAAAAGACCATCGCTCGTCCTTGACCGCCACTCATAAGGAAGGCAATAAATAAATAAATCATGCTCCGACCTCATCACATAACAGTTCACCATACGTGCATGCTACGGGAATCACAAACTTCAACACAAGTATTTCTCAAATTCACAACTACTCAACTAGCATGACTCTAATATTACAATCCTCATATCTCAAAACAATCATCAAGTATCAAACTTCTCTTAGTATTCAACACACTCATAAGAGAATTTTATTATTCTTGAATACCTAGCATATTAGGATTTTAAACAAATTACCATGCTATTAAGACTCTCAAAATAATCTAAGTGAAGCATGAGAGTTCATCTATTTATTCAAAATAAAACTACCACCATGCTCTAAAAGATATAAGTGAAGCACTAGAGCAAATGACAAACTACTCCGAAAGATATAAGTGAAGATCAATGAGTAGTCGAATAATTATGCAACTATGTGAAGACTCTCTAACATTTAATAATTTCAGATCTTGGTATTCTATTCAAACGGCAAGCAAAGCAAAATAAAATGACATTCTAAGAATGGCAAACATCATGTGAAGAAGCAAAAAACTTAGGATCAACCGAAACTAACCGATAATTGTTGAAGAAGAAAGGTGGGATGCCAACCGGGGCATCCCCTAGCTTAGATGCCTGAGACTTCTTGAAATATTATCTTGGGATGCCTTGGGCATACCCAAGCTTGAGCTTTTGTGTCTCCTTAATTCCTCTCATATCACGATCTCCCTAAATCTCAAAAGCTTCACCCACACAAAACTCAACAAGGACTCGTGAGATAAGTTAGTATAAACCATTGCAAAAACCTTATCATACTCTACTGTAGCAAATCACTAAAATTATTATTCAACATTGCATACTAAATGCCTCTGCATATTTAATAGTCATATCCTTAAATAGAATCATTAAAGAAGCAAACATATGCAAACAATGCAAACATAACAGCAATCTGCCTAAACATGATAGTCTGTAAAGAATGCTGCAACATCCATACTTCCCTAGATCCAAAAATTATGAAAGAAAATTCCCACTGTAGTAAATTTATCAGAGCTTAATATGCAAAAGGTTTTAACATTTTATCACATTCTGACGTTTCTAGGGAATTATTGCAACAGCAGTAAACTTTCTGTTTTCAAACAGCAACATGTGGACTTCTAAAATAGGCTTAGTAAAGGTAATCAATGCCAATTTTATTGAAATAAAAGATGCAAAACATTGTTCTAAATAACAGCAAGCAAATCCTAACAAAATAAATTTACGCTCCAAGCAAAACACATATCATGTGGCGAATAAAAATATAGCTACAAGTAAGTTACCGATGAACGAAGACGAAAGAGGGGATGCCTTCCGGGGCATCTCCAAGCTTAGGCTCTTGATTGTCCTTGAATATTACCTTGGGGTTCCTTGGGCATCCCCAAGCTTAGGCTCTCACCACTCCTTGTTCCATAGTCCATCGAATACTTACCCAAAACTTGAAAACTTCACAACACAAAACTTAAAGTAGAAAACTCGTAAGCTCCATTAGTATAAGAAAGTAAATCACCACTTCAAGATACTGTAATGAACTAATTCTTTATTTATATTGGTGTTAAACCTACTGTATTCTAACTTCTCTATGGTTTATAAACTATTTTACTAGCCATAGATTCATCAAAATAAGTAAACAACACACGAAAAACAGAATCTGTCAAAAACAGAACAGTCTGTAGTAATCTGATTCAAACGTATACTTCTGGAACCCCAAAAATTCTAAAATAAATTTATGGACCTGAGGAATTTATCTATTAATCATCTTCAAAAATAATTAACTAAATAGCACTCTCCAAATAAAAATGGCAGTAATTCTCGTGAGCGCTAAAGTTTCTGTTTTCTTACAGCATGATCAACAAGACTTTCCCCAAGTCCTCCCAAAGGTTCTACTTGGCACAAACACTAATTAAAAGCATAAAACCACATCTAAACAGAGGCTAGATGGATTATTTATTATTAAACAGGAACAAAAAGCAAGGAGCTAAAATAAAATTGGGTTGCCTCCCAACAAGCGCTATCGTTTAACGCCCCTAGCTAGGCATGATGATTTCAATGATGCTCACATAAAAGATACGAATTGTAACATAAAGAGAGCATCATGAAGAATATGACTAGAACATTTAAGTCTAACCCACTTTCTATGCATAGGGATTTTGTGAGCAAACAACTTGTGGGAACAATAATCAACTAGCATAGGAGAGGAAAACATGCATAACTTCAAAACTTTAAGCACATAGAGAGGGAACTTAATATTATTGAAATTCCTACAAGCATATATTAATCCCTCATAATAATTTTCAGTATCATCATGAATGAATTCAACAATATAACCAGCACCTAAATAATTCTTTTCATGATCTACTAGCATAGAAAATTTACTACTCTCCACATAAGAAAAATTCTTCTCATGAATAATAGTGGGAGCAAACTCAACAACATAACTATCATGTGATTGAAAATTAAGATCAAGATGACAAGTTTCATGGTTATCATTATTCTTTAAAGCATACATGTCATCACAATAATCATCATAGATAGGAGGCATGCTTTCAACATAGTAAATTTGCTCATCAAAGCTTGGGGGACAAAAAATATCATCTTCATCAAACATAGCTTCCCCAAGCTTGTGGCTTTGCATATCATTAGCATCATGGATATTCAAGGAATTCATACTAACAACATTGCAATCATGCCCATCATTCAAATATTTAGTGCCAAACATTTTATAGATTTCTTCTTCTAGCACTTGAGCACAATTATCCTTTCCATCATACTCACGGAAGATATTAAAAAGGTGAAGCGTATGAGACAAACTCAATTCCATTTTTAAAGTTTTCTTTTATAAACTAAACTAGTGATAAAACAAGAAACTAAAAGACTCAATTGCAAGATCTAAAGATATACCTTCAAGCACTCACCTCCCCGGCAACGGCGCCAGAAAAGAGCTTGATGTCTACTACACAACCTTCTTCTTGTAGACGTTGTTGGGACTCCAAGTGCAGATGTTTGTAGGACAGTAACAAATTTCCCTCAAGTGGATGACCTAAGGTTTATCAATCCGTGGGAGACGTAGGATGAAGATGGTCTCTCTCAAGCAACCCTGCAACCAAATAACAAAGAGTCTCTTGTGTCCCCAACACACCCAATACAATGGTAAATTGTATAGGTGCACTAGTTCGGCGAAGAGATGGTGATACAAGTGCAATATGGATGGTAGATAAAGGTATTTGTAGTCTGAAAATATAAAAACAACAAGGTAACTACTGATAAAAGTGAGCGTAAACGGTATTGCAATGCTAGGAAACAAGGCCTAGGATTCATACTTTCACTAGTGTAAGTTCCCTCAACAATACTAACATAATTGGATCACATAACTATCCTTCAACATGTAACAAAGAGTCACTCCAAAGTCACTAATAGCGGAGAACGGACGAAGAGATTATGGTAGGGCACGAAACACCTCAAAGTTATTATTTCCAATCAATCCGTTGGGCTATTCCTATAAGTGTCACAAACAGCCCTAGAGTTCGTACTAGAATAACACCTTAAGACACAAATCAACCAAAACCCTAATGTCACCTAGATACTCCAATGTCACCTCAAGTATCCGTGGGTATGATTATACGATATGCATCACACAATCTCAGATTCATCTATTCAACCAACACATAGAACCTCAAAGAGAGCCCCAAAGTTTCTACCGGAGAATCACGACGAAAACGTGTGCCAACCCCTATGCATAGGTTCATGGGCGGAACCCGCAAGTTGATCACCAAAACATACATCAAGTGAATCACGTGATATCCCATTGTCACCACCGATATCCACGACAAGGCATACATCAAGTGTTCTCAAATCTTTAAAGACTCAATCCGATAATATAACTTCAAAGGGGAAACTCAATTCATTACAAGAGAGAAGAGGGGGAGGAGAAACATAAGATCCAACTATAATAGCAAAGCTCGTGATACATCAAGATCGGGCCAAATCAAGAACATGAGAGAGAGAGAGATCAAACACATAGCTAATGGTACATACCCTCAGCCCCGAGGGAGAACTACTCCCTCCTCGTCATGGAGAGCACCGGGATGATGAAGATGGCCACCGGAGAGGGATTCCCCCCTCCGGCCGGAGAGGGATTCCCCCCTCCAGTAGGGTGCCGGAACGGGTCTAGATTGGTTTTCGGTGGCTACGGAGGCTTCTGGCGGCGGAACTGTTGATCTATTGTGCTCTCCGATGTTTTTAGGGTATATGGAGATATATAGGCGGAAGAAGTACGTCAGGGGGGCCACGAGGGGCTCACGAGGGTGGAGGGCGCGCCTAGGGGGGTGGGCGCGCCCCCCTGCCTCGTGACCTCCTCGCAGATCCCCCGATGTGCACTCCAAGTCTTCTGGGCTTCTTTCCTTCCAAAAATGAGTTTCGTGAAGTTTCAGGTCAATTGGACTCCGTTTGATTTTCTTTTTCTTCGAAACCCTAAAACAGGGTAAAAACAGAAACTGGCACTGGCCTCTGGGTTAATAGGTTAGTCCCAAAAACAATATAAAAGTGGAAAATAAAGCCCAATATTGCCCAAAACAGTAGATAATATAGTATGGAGCAATCAAAAATTATAGATATGTTGGAGAGGTATCAACCCGCCGCCGAGGTCATCCGCGGCGGCATGAAGAGGCCGCGCGCGAGGCCGATGGTCGGAGGAGCTCCGGCGGAGGCGGCGGCCGGGGGGGGGGGGGGTCGCGGCTATAGGACGGGGTGAGCGGGGTGCCGGCACGTGGGTCCATGGGTGCGGGTCGCCGGCGCCGGCGCGCGCGGGGCTTTGCAGGGGGAGAAGACAGAGCGCAGCGCGAGCGGTCGAGTGTGCCGCGCGCGGAAGCGGGCGCGGCAAATACACCGCGCGAGGTAGCAGTTCCTGCCACGCGCCCAACTGCTTATATCGCGCGCGCGGTTATTGCGCGGCCGCTGGAGCCATCCGCCGGGTTGCGCGCGCGCTAAAGTGGGTATATTTACGTCGCGGCGCCTATTTAGCGCGCCTATTGGAGATGCTCTTAGAGCCTTAGAGGTATCTTCGCCGGAGTAATCTATTAGTGGTAATGTGGGGGTGGTGGGTTATGTTTGCACACTTTTGTCGCCACCTCGTTTAACCTCTTATTGTAATCTACTCCATGACAGTCGCCCGAGTTTCGATTTTGGGTCAGCCGATTTCGCTAGAAGGAAGACACTACCGGAGGGGAGGAAGAAGCTCGCCAGTGGTACGTGAGGTGGTCAGAGGAGGAAGATGAGCTAGAGGTTGAAGAAGATGATCTGGCTATTGATTTTGCATCCGACGGTCCAGAATGATCGACTGGCCCAAGGCTAGTTTTCAATCGATTGACTGTTAGCCACACCCGTTTTGTAATATACTGACGCACACCTGCAAGTTTTTAAAAATGAAAGAGGTTAGATGTTGATAGGTGTGTCTGTGGGGTGGTTGTCGTTGTCGGAGAAGGAGTGAAATTTAGAGGGATGGCAGGAGTAACGGCCGCTCTCTTGTATCGTTTGAGTGCGCCAATTAGTTCGGCCAGCCTCTATGATTTATTCTGATAGCTGCTGGAGTGCTTTTATTTGTGAAAATTTCAACCCGACAAAAAAAATGTTAATCAGCTTCTCTCTCTCAAAGTTGAGTTTGGGCTGCTGCATATGAATGAATTTTTTTCCCAGTTTGGGTGCTAGGTACTGATGTAGTTGGTGTATCCATAGATAGCATACACTTGCGTATTTTTTTGAGTTCTTCTGTTGCAAATGAAAACAACCATCATGGATCTTCTCTGTTTTCAAGCAGCTTGCTTCTCCATGTATGTTTTATATAGCATATACATCTTGCTCCTCTTTTATTCAGTAGCAATGGAACTTGATGAATTTTAAGTGTCGTGTTGTTCTAGCGATGCAGGGAGGGAGGAACGTCCATAGATTGGACTGCAAGGATTGGATGCAAACCAATGCACATGAGGAGGAGAGATGCAAGCCACGCCATGACCTAAAGGTCCCTACCATGAACCCCTTCCCCTTCTCGTGTATAATCATGCTCAACAAATACTTGATATGATTTTGGTTAATCTTCAATTCAGCTTAGCTAGCTGTTGTAGTATCTTCTTTTTAGAAAAGGAGGAAGACCCATGGCCTCTGCATTTGGACGATGCATGCATCCACTTTATTAATTATTCACAAAAGATTTTACAAAGTAATACAATAGTAAGACTGAAGCCACCGTCCAGACAACATCTGTCGCTACTCCTATCCAGTTGATGAAGGGATGCTGATAGTCTGGGCCTAATACCAAACAGACCTCGCAGCCAAACCTAACATCTAAGACCTGAGGCCCCAACCAAGCCACCTGCTGGGTATGGGGCACCCACCGGTCCGGCGCACACTCAAAGGCTGCCGCCGCCAACTGCCACCAATCCATTTTCAGAGCTGTACTGACGCATCAACCTTGCCAGGTCTAGTTGTTGTCGACGCCACCATGACGCCAGACAACGCCGCCATCCTGCGCTCATCCATCAACACACGCTCAGCAGCGAGTCCCCATTGCTCCATGCCACTGGGAACCGCCATTGTCGACGTGTCGGATGCAACGCCGCACCTCCTTCGCGAACACCACATGCTGCCACTGGTCCCATCCCCTCCACCTGCAGTTCCTCTGCACTCCCAACTGAGCCCCAGGACCCCTGGCAACACCTCTAGGAAGGTCACAACGTGAAGCGCCGATGCCACCAAATCCAAAGAGGATTGTAGGTTTTCACCCGGCATGAGATCGGGGTGGGTCGATTGGGCCCTCAGCTGCGCCTTCATGAAGGAAAGCGACGCCCATGGACGACGCCATTGCTGGCGACCGGCCAAGGTTTCCCTCGGACCCAAGGTACACCACCAGAGCTCACCATTACCGGAGCCTGCAGTCGCAAACCACCGGGACGATGAGACATGCAGTAGGAGAGAGGGGAACCACCAGATCTGACGCCGTGAAAACCGTCAGAGGATCATCGACCGCCCGATCCGATCACCGGCAGCCCACCTACCCCGCCGCGCCCGGATGAGGAGGCCAGGCTAGGGGCCACCGCCCCGGATCCAGCAGCCTCCGCCCCAGATCAGGCTAAGCATCGACAGGCTGCCGCCACGGCCGGCCCTAGGAACCGGCCGACTGCCACGCCGTCGCGCTCATGGAGACCGCCGTGGGCCAGATCGGCGCCACTGCCATAGATCGGGCCTCATCCTCGAGATCGGGGATCCCGCGCATCCCTTGCCCGGAGTGAGAGGGTGATGCCTCCTTCGCTGCCATCGCACACACGGGCTTAGCCCGGCATCGACCACCGGCGGCGGCGGAGGGGAGAGCGGGAAGGAGGAGGGGGCCGGCGGCAGAGGGTTGGGACCCCTCGGTCGCCCACGTGAGGGCGACAGATGGGGAGGGGGGACTTAACTGTTGTAGTACTTGCTTGTATCCTTCCAAATGTTTCCCTAGTCCGTTGAGTTTCTTATTGCTCCAGGTAATACTGCTATTTTTCTGCTCTGCGATTTGGTGTGCATGGTTCCAGGCTCCCAGTCTACCACTTTTGTTGCTGTGATGTCGAGCTTTGTTTTCTTTATTATCACAAGTTGCAAAGTTAGTAGTGGGAAATAAACTTGTGTTAACTTGTTGGCTGAACCAATGGAACTACTGTTATATTTGATTTGTCGCTGAACTAGTGCTGCAATGATGGGATCGAAGGATTGCATGACCTTACTGTTGGTCTATCATTGCAATTATCTTGGTCTTATAATTGTTATTGTTCCTGTCATATAGCACATATTAGTTTCTTTATTAGTTGGCTGCTGGTTCTATTTGTTCATATGTATAAGTGCTTTTGTTTCTTTGTTATCTTATAAAGGATATAATCCTTCATTTGTATATAGCTGTAACTGTCTTATTGATCAACATATATTGATTCATCTCTTTACTGAAATTACTCTATGTAGTTCATGATTTGCCCTATAGTGGTATAAAATTATATTTTCTCTTTCAAGCTGGTATATGTGTTTGATATATACTAGTCTTTATCTAAATACAATGTATTGGTATTTCTTGTATGGTTTAGTACACCATCTACCGGTGGTTTAGTCCTGATGGTTGCATGTAGTGATAACCCAAGATTAATTGAGGGATCCCCTAATCATGGAGTTAGTGCTAATTTGAGTTGATCTTTGGGTTTGGCTTTGATCCATACTTTGCTGGCTCTACTTCTGTCTTGGGTTATACCTTGCCGCCAATTGAACCTGTTCCTTTTGGCCTTGCTGGTTACTGTTCCATTGGCTCCGTTTACGTAGTGTTGGATCTCTTCTACTGTTTCTTTGATCAACTTAATTTGATTGGGGTTTGACTAATGTTTCCAAACTTGTAAGTGCTAGCTCCTACAGCAAAGGCATTTCCCTTAGGGGAATGCTACATTTTAACCTTAATCAAGTTTGTCCTGTTTGTTGTTTCTTGTTTTGCAGGTTGATGAACTGGAAGAAAGAGGCAGAAGATGAAGAACTAGATAGTTTAGTATAGCTTTAGTTTAGGACTTATCCTTCTTTTATTTATTTTTCCTCAAGTGTAATTCCTGAATGCTTGTAATTGACATTTATATTAATAAAAGTCTATTGTTTCTTATTCAGACCAAATAATTGCAATGTTTCATTTATTATGAATATAATTTATTTTATTCAATTTTTGCAATATCAATTGTATTATTTATTTATGAATATAGCTACATGCCACATGACAGCTCCGGCTAGCTCAGCAATGCTGTAGGCATAGTCCTCGACCGGGAGCTATCAGGAGCTGCCAGCCGTAAGCATAGTCATGCCACGTGGCAGCTCTTGGTTGGCCAGACTTCGCAACAGCGCCGTCAAATGTCGTCTCCTTTTTTTTGCCGATGGTGAAACTATGCCGACGGCTTTACTATGCTGACGGCCTAACAAGGGTACACTGACGCATTCTATGCCGACGATCTGAGGCCGTCGGCATACCTGCTGATTCCGGTAGTGGGACGTCTTGAGCAAGGCAGGGAGGCGAGGCGGGGTGGCAGCGACATCAAGCATGAGTGACGGTGAACGACGGTTAGGACGATGGCAGCGGACAATCGAAGAGAGGGCAGACAAGGAGGAAGAGAAAAAAACCGGTGAAACCGATTAAAGTCAGAAACCCAACAAAGGCTAATACGTGAATTGCATTTGAAACGGAAAGAGTACTAACAATCGTGCACTTGCACTGGTTGGAAAAAAGAAGAGGGGGGGGGGGGGGGGGGGGGGGGCGCTCTGGCCGGGTGTCGGGGTGTGACTTGCTTTGTCGGTGATTTAACAGGCAACATAAACGTCATTAATACAAATATCACCGTCCAAGACTCTCTCTCATCCCATAATCACATGCTAGTATGCTACAGTCTCAAAAATCATAAGTAGATCGTATACTGACTATGAGAGGAAGTAGAAAGAGTGTACTTCTACAAAAGCATAAACTTGTCCTCACATATGATATCTATGAACCAGCGGTCGACTCCGCCGGTCATATAGATCCACCCCACCAAGCTTATCATGCAAGTGAAGCCAGCAGCTCCTCCACCCGGCGACGTTCTTGGACCAGCCGGCCGGCCGGCCGCCGTTCCACGGTTTGGCTTGGTACGCATCAATCTTCCATTCTTCAAGAAACCAACGCGCATGACGATGCACTCATAACTTCTTCTTAAAGAGCCGCTCGTGTGCCACGCCGTGCACATCGTCTTGCGCCTTCTCCCAGACGGCGTGCGGCACGATCCCGCCCGCCCACACCCCTGGCCGCTGATACGCTTCTTTGCACAGGACGTGGGCGACCTGATTGCCCTCGCGGAAAATGTGCTGGACCTTGTACGCCGTGAAGCACCCAAGCAACATGAGAATCTCATCTTGCATGGCCCGAGGTATGCGCGTCTGCGTCTCCTCGCCTGTGAGGAGCTCCACCAGCATGAGGTCGTCTCCTTCCGCCACCAGCCTGCCGCGGAAGCGACTTAGCGCAAGGCGCAGCCCGCGGATGAGCGCCCTTGCCTCCACTATCCCCACCGTTGAGTGCTCCGTCGGCTCGGCGAAGGCGGCAAGAACGCGGCCGTTGCAGTCGCGGATGGCGCCGCCGATGCTGGCCCGGCCGGACCCGTCATTGTACACAGACCCGTCGAAGTTGAGCTTCAGCCAGCCGGCGGGGGGAGCTTCCCACCTCACCATGACACGGCTGGGGTAGAAAGGGGGAGACGAAGGAGACAAGGAGGCGATGGAGGCCGGCGGCTGATACGAGTTGGCTGGAGATGAGAAGCGGGCCCTGCAGAAGGGAGCAAAGGACGCTGGCGCAGCAAGGCATGCCATGGCTAGCTACTCGTGAAGTTGTAGCGTAAACAATCTTCTTTGTGAAAACTTTAGGTCAAACCAGTAAAGGACGCTGGCGCAGCAAGGTATGCATGCTGGTTCTTGGTATATATAGACTTTCGAGCGGGTATGATGCAAAGGCCGGCCGGATTCGGAATCCGATTTCAGCTCGACGGACTTTCTAGGAAATCCGGATTCGGCTGACTTTCTAGTAGGGTACGCGCTTGTAGGTTTTTAGTTGAGTAGTCCGATTAGAATAGTAATCCAATTGTAATCTTTGTTGCTGGTTAATTAGTCTAGGAAAGTGACGTATGGCTAGCATGCCGTAGCATGCATACGACTTGGATAGCTAGCTTGCTCGTAGGTTTCCTTCCTTCATTGCTAATCCTACACATTAGGCGTGCTAATCGGGCTTGCTCGAACAAATTTTCTTGTTTTATATACTGTATTTAATATTTTCAGTTTGTCTAATTCACATCTAAATGTTTTTCAAGGATGTCACATCTAAGCTCCATAAATTTATAATGCAGTAACAAGAAAAAAAAACTAGCACAAAAAATAGACCACAAATAGGGTGGACATCAGTTTAGATGTGGCATAACTATGTCACATCTAGATGTGTCCTAAACAGACTCTAATATTTTATTTTTATTGACCTTTTTTTTTTGCAAAATGGCCTAGCACCATTGGAGGGTAGACAGGGTGGGCCGCGGACCACTCTGAAATTTCGGACCGGCATATGTACCATGAACAATAGAGATGGGCCGAAGAAAAAGAAAAATGCCCAATGTCTTTGACCCAACAACAACAACGCCCGACGCGAGCCAGCTCTTCAAGTGACTTTGCTAAAAAAACCCTCTTCCAGCGACTTCCATCCCCGATGCCCAATGGCCTCACCCCGTCCGCCTCTGCTTGCCGCCATCATCGGTCGCCAGTCACCAACCGCCCAGAAGGCTGCTGCTTCTCTGTACCGCCCGCCCGGCGCCAGCCGCGCGACTATGTCCCCTGCACATTCCTTTTGGTGATTGCAGCAGACACAAATAACCAACTCCTTCCTATTGCCTATGCATTTGTCAAGGGCGCTGATAACAGACTTATCTAGGTTTGGTACCTGAGTTGTGTGAAGGTAACAGTTGTGAAAAATCATACCGGTGTTTGCATCATCTGTTCACAATTCGTGGCTATTGTGTGCACTCGACCTGACCAAATAGTCGATGGACCCTGAGTGAGGTGGCCCGATCTGGAGACAACAAGGTGGTACATGAGGCATTTGCCCGTAAATTTTGACTCAAAGTTGAAGAACAAGAACTAGTTCAAGTTATTTAAGAGGATGTGCATACAAAACACGGATGCCAAGATGGCAACAATCTAACAGGGAATCAATGGACAGATCAAGCATGCGGCTTTGCTGGAGAGAGAAGATCATAGAGGTCATAGGATGTGACGCCCGGATAGTTAAGCTACAGTGAACCTCCGCTAATGATGCCTTGTCACCTCGATTACTGTTGCTAATCTTGCGTTAGTTCGAAACCGGTTCGAATTCAAATTCAAAATCTAACAAACAATAAAAGTTTTCAAATATTAATACTAAAATGTTCGGTGTGAGTGAAATAATGCACATATAATTATGGTGTAGAAATCACACTTTTATTAAATGTTTGAATACTCAAAATAAATAAAACAGTAGTAAAAGAATTAATTGACCGCCTTTTATAATTAATAAAATGTTAAACTATTTTAATTGGAGGTCTAAACTTTTGTAGTAAAGGTATAATTAGTGATACAAATTTAGGCACAACTGTTGTGATTTATAAAACTAAATAAAATAAAATAGTAAAAGAACAAAAACAGAAAACGAGATTAAAAGATGGGGCAAAGCCACCCCTCCTACTTGGGCCAAATGGCCCATCTGGCCATATAGGCCAACCAGGCCAGCGGCCGGCCCACCCTTGCATCCCCTTTTTCCCTCGTAACCCTAACCCACCAACCGCAACACCCCCACTTCCCCCCACTCGCACCCCCACTGTCCCTCTCCCTCGATCTGGATCGGGGGGCAACAAATGACAGTGGGGCCCATCCCCTAATTATGTTGGGGAACGTTGCAGAAAACAAAAATTTTCCTACGGTTTCACCAAGATCTATCTATGAGTTCATCTAGCAACGAGTCATCGGATGCATCTACATACCTTTGTAGATCGCGAGCGAAAGCGTTCAAAGAACGGGGTTGAGGTAGTCGTACACGACGTGATCCAAATCACCGATGACCAAGCGCCGAACGGACGACACCTCCGCGTTCAACACACGTACGGTCAGCGTAACGTCTCCTTCTTCTTGATCCAGCAAGAGGGAAGAAGAGGTTGAGGAAGATGGCTCCAGCAGCAGCACGACGGCGTGGTGATGGTGGAGCTGCAGAACTCCGTCAGGGCTTCGCCAAGCACTATGGAGGAAGAGGAGGTGTTGGAGAGGGAGAAGGAGGCAACCAAAGGCGTGTCTCAAACAGCCCTCCTTCCCCCACTATATATAGGAGGGCCTAGGGAGGGGGGCGCCGGCCCTAGGAGATCCAATCTCCTAGGGGGGAGGCGGCCAAGGGAGGTTTCCCTCCCCCCCAAGGCACCTAGGGGGTGCCTTCCACTAGTAGGACTCCTCCCCTTTGGAAACCCTAGGCGCATGGGCCTCTTGGGGCTGGTGCCCTTGGCCCATGTAGGCCAAGGCGCACCCCCTACAGCCCATGTGCCCCCCCCCCGGGGCAGGTGGCCCCACCCGGTGGGCCCCCGGGACCCTTCCGGTGGTCCCGGTACAATACCGATAACCCCGAAACTTGTCCCGATGGCCGAAACAGCACTTCCTATATATAATTCTTTACCTTCGGACCATTCCGGAACTCCTCGTGACGTCCGGGATCTCATCCGGGACTCCGAACAACATTCGGGTTACTGCATATACATATCCCTACAACCCTAGCGTCACCGAACCTTAAGTGTGTAGACCCTACGGGTTCGGGAGACATGTAGACATGACCGAGACGACTCTCCGGTCAATAACCAATAGCGGGATCTGGATACCCATGTTGGCTCCCACATACTCCATGATGATCTCATCGGATGAACCACGATGTCGAGGATTCAAGCAACCCCGTATACAATTCCCTTTGTCAATCGGTATGTTACTTGCCCGAGATTCGATCGTCGGTATCCCAATACCTCGTTCAATCTCGTTACCGGCAAGTCACTTTACTCGTACCGTAATGCATGATCCCGTGACCAGACACTTGGTCACTTAGAGCTCATTATGATGATGCATTACCGAGTGGGCCCAGTGATACCTCTCCGTCATACGGAGTGACAAATCCCAGTCTTGATCCGTGTCAACCCAATGACACTTTCGGAGATACCCGTAGTATACCTTTATAGTCACCCAGTTACGTTGTGATGTTTGGTACACCCAAAGCACTCTTACGGTATCCGGGAGTTACACGATCTCATGGTCTAAGGAAAAGATACTTGACATTGGAAAAACTCTAGCAAACGAACTACACGATCTTTATGCTATGTTTAGGATTGGGTCTTGTCCATCACATCATTCTCCTAATGATGTGATCTCGTTATCAGTGACATCCAATGTCCATAGTTAGGAAACCATGACTATCTGTTGATCAACGAGCTAGTCAACTAAAGGCTTACTAGGGACATGTTGGTGTCTGTTATTCACACATGTATTACGATTTCCGGATAACACAATTATAGCATGAATAAAGACAATTATCATGAACAAGGAAATATAATAATAATGCTTTTATTATTGCCTCTAGGGCATATTTCCAACAAATTAATCCTGATTAGGTTAATTAAACTGAATAATTAAATGTGTCACTAACAGGTGGGACCCACCTGTCAGGTTGACCAGGTCAACTGCTGATGTCATGCTGACGTCAGCAAACACTATTCTGGATAATGTTGAATTAAAATAATTAAATAAATCCTAAAAATGATTTAATTCTTTTAAAATTAATATAAAATAAACCGTAGCTCGGATGAAAAAACTTTGTACATGAAAGTTGCTCAGAACGACGAGACGAATCCGGATACGCAGCCCGTTCGTCCACCATGCATCCCTAGCATAGCAAACACGCAACTTTCCCCCTCCGGTTCATCTGTTCGAAAACGCGAAACACCGGGGATATTTTCCCGGATGTTTTGCCCACTTCACCGATATCACCTACTACTGCGTTAGGTCACCCCTAGCACCGCGTTTTGCCTCATTATGTTTTGTGATGCTTTGTTTGCTCCGTATTTATTGTTTCTTCCCCCTCTTCTCTCCGGTAGACTACGAGACTGACGCCGCTCCTGGTGCCCGATCGACTATGTCGTTGAAGACCCCTCCCTCTTGCCAGAGCAACCAGGAAAGTGAAGGAAATATGCCCTAGAGGCAATAATATAGTTATTATTTATTTCCTTATATCATGATAAATGTTTATTATTCATGCTAGAATTGTATTAACCAGAAACATAATACATGTGTGAATACATAGACAAACAGAGTGTCACTAGTATGCCTCTACTTGACTAGCTCGTTAATCAAAGATGGTTATGCTTCCTAACCATGGACAAAGAGTTGTCATTTGATTAACGAGGTCACATCATTAGTTGAATGATCTGATTGACATGACCCATTCCATTAGCTTAGCACCCGATCGTTTAGTATGTTGCTATTGCTTTCTTCATGACTTATACATGCTCCTATGACTATGAGATTATGTAACTCCCGTGTGCCGGAGGAACACTTTGTGTGCTACCAAACGTCACAACGTAACTGGGTGATTATAAAGGTGCTCTACAGGTGTCTCCAAAGGTACATGTTGGGTTGACGTATTTCGAGATTAGGATTTGTCACTCCGATTGTCGGAGAGGTATCTCTGGGCCCTCTCGGTAATGCACATCACTTAAGCCTTGCAAGCAATGCAACTAATGAGTTAATTGCGGGATGATGTATTACGGAACGAGTAAAGAGACTTGTCAGTAACGAGATTGAACTAGGTATTGGATACCGATGATCGAATCTCGGACAAGTAACATACCGATGACAAAGGGAACAACATATGTTGTTATGCGGTCTGACCGATAAAGATCTTCGTAGAATATGTAGGAGCCAATATGGGCATCCAGGTCCCGCTATTGGTTATTGGCCGGAGACGTGTCTCGGTCATGTCTACATTGTTCTCGAACCGTAGGGTCCGCACGCTTAATGTTACGATGACAGTTATTATGAGTTTATGCATTTTGATGTACCGAAGGTTGTTCGGAGTCCCGGATGTGATCACGGACATGACGAGGAGTCTCGAAATGGTCGAGACATAAATATTCATATATTGGAAGCCTATGTTTGGATATCGGAAGTGTTCCGGGTGAAATCGGGATTTTACCGGAGTACCGGGAGGTTACCGGAACCCCCCCGGGAGCCATATGGGCCTTCATGGGCCTTAGTGGAAAGGAGAAAAGGGGCAGCCCATAGGTGGCCGCGCGCCCCCCTTCCCTTAGTCCTATTAGGACTAGGAGAAGGGGTCGGCCCCCCTCTCTCTCTTTCCCCCTTTGGGAAACCTAGTCCAACTAGGATTGGGGGGGGGGGAGTCCTACTCCCAGTGGGAGTAGGACTCCTCCTGCGCCCTCTCCCTGGTCGGCGCACCCCTCCCCCTTGGCTCCTTTATATACAGGGGCAGGGGGCACCTCTAGACACACAAGTTGATCATTGAGATCGTTCCTTAGCCGTGTGCGGTGCCCCCTGCCACCATATTCCACCTCGATCATATCGTTGTAGTGCTTAGGCGAAGCCCTGCGTCGGTAGAACATCAAGATCGTCACCACGCCGTCGTTCTGACGGAACTCCTCCCCGAAGCTTTGCTGGATTGGAGCCCGGGGATCGTCATCGAGCTGTATGTGTGCTAAGAACTCGGAGGTGCCGGAGTAACGGTGCTTGGATCGGTCGGATCGGGAAGAAGACGTACGACTACTTCCTCTACGTTGTGTCAATGCTTCCGTTGCGATCTACAAGGGTACGTAGATCAGACTCTCCCCCTTATTGCTATGCATCACCATGATCTTGCGTGTGCGTAGGAAGTTTTTTGAAATTACTACGTTCCCCAACAAAAAGCCCCCCCTTGATCACCAGATATCGCCTACTCTTCTCTATACTGCTTGCATTAGAGTAGTGTAGCATGTTACTACTTTCCGTTAATCCTATTCTGCTGCATAGCCTGTCATTGTTGCTACAATTGTTGATACCTTTACCTGTTATCCTAATGCTTAGTATAGGATGCTAGTGTTCCATCAGTGGCCCTACACTCTTGTCCGTCTGCCATGCTATACTACTGGGCCGTGATCACTTCCGGAGGTGATCTCGGGCATATGCTACATATGTTATACTGTCACATTACTTATGATACTGTTCGGATGTGGGGGCTGAAGGGGCAGGTGGCTCCATCCAGGTAGTGGTGGGCCTGGGTTCCCGACGGCCCCTGACTGTTACTTTGTGGCGGAGCGACAGGGCATGTTGAGACCACCTAGGAGAGAGGTGGGCCTGGCCCTGGTCGGCGTTCGCAGATACTTAACATGCTTAACGAGATCTTGGTATTTGATCTAAGTCTGGCTACTGGCCTATACACACTAACCAACTATGCGGGAACAGTTATGGGCACTCGACGTCGTGGTATCGGCCGAAGTCTTCGCGAAGCCAGCGACTGAGCGGCACGCGCCGGATTGGACCGTAAGCCTGCTCTTGTATTAAGGGGGCTAGTTCTGCTTCCAGCCGCCCTCGCAACATGTAGGTGTGCAATAGGCGATGGGCCCAGACCCTTGCGCCAGAGGATTTAGACCGGCGTGCTGACCTCTCTGTTGTGCCTAGCTAGGGCTGCGACGTGTTGATCTTCCGAGGTCGGGCATGACCCAGGAAAGTGTGTCCGAACAAAGGGGATCGAGCGTGTTGCGAAATGTGGTGCACCCCTACAGGGAAGTTAATCTATTCGAATAGCCGTGATCTTCGGTAACAGGACGGCTTGGACTTGTGCCTTAACCTTATGACAACTAGAATCAGATACTTAATAAAACACACCCTTCCAAGTGCCAGATACAACCCGATGGTCGCTCTCTAACAGGGCGACGAGGAGAGGATCGCCAGGTAGGACTATGCTATGCGATGCTACTTGGAGGACTTCAATCTATTCTCTTCTACATGCTGCAAGACGGAGGCTGCCAGAAGCGTAGTCTTTGATAGGACTAGCTATCCCCCTCTTATTCCGGCATTCTACAGTTCAGTCCACATATGATACCCTTATTCCATTTGATACCAATACATACATATGTAGTGTAGCTCCTTGCTTGCGGGTACTTTGGATGAGTACTCACGGTTGCTTTGCTCCCTCTTTTCTCCCTTTCTATATTCGATTGCTGCGACCAGACGATGGAGCCCAGGAGCCAGACGCCACCGTCGACACGACTCCTACTACACTGGAGGTGCCTACTACTATGTGCAGCCCGCTGACGACGACCAGGAGTAGTTTAGGAGGATCCCAGGCAGTGTTGGGGAACGTAGTAATTTCAAAAAAATTCCTACGCACACGCAACATCATGGTGATGCATAGCAACAAGAGGGGAGAGTGTTGTCCACGCACCCTTGTAGACCGAAAGCAGAAGCGTTAGCACAACGTGGTTGATGTAGTCGTACGTCTTCACGATCCGACCGATCCAAGTACCGAACGCACGGCACCTCCGAGTTCAGCACACATTCAGCTCGATGACGTCCCGCGAACTCCGATCCAGCAGAGCTTCACGGGAGAGTTCCGTCAGCACGACGGCGTGATGACAGTAATGATGTTGCTACCGACGTAGGGCTTCGCCTAAGCACCGCTACGATATGATCGAGGTGGAATATGGTGGAGGGGGGCACCGCACACGGCTGGGAGAGATCAACAGATCAACTTGTGTGTCTTTGGGTGCCCCCTACCCCCGTATATAAAGGAGAGGAGGAGGGGGAGGGCCGGCCCTCTCTATGGCGTGCCCTAGGGGAGTCCTACTCCCACCGGGAGTAGGATTCCCCCTTTCCTAGTAGAACTAGGAGCCCTTCCAAGTAGTAGGAGTAGGAGGGAAGGAAAGGGAAGGGAAAAGGAGAAGGAAGGAAGGGGGAGCCCCCCTCCCTAGTCCAATTCGGACCAGCCCATGGGGAGGGGTGCGGCCACCCTTTGAGGCCTTTCTCTCCTTTCCCGTATGGCCCATTAAGGTCCAATACGAATTCCCGTAACTCCCCGGTACTCCTGAAAATACCCGAATCACTCGGAACCTTTCAATGTCCGAATATAGTCATCCAATATATCGATATTTACATCTTGACCATTTCGAGACTCCTCGTCATGTCCCCGATCACATCCGGGACTCCGAACTCCTTTGGTACATCAAAACACATAAACTCATAATATAACCGTCATCGAACATTAAGCGTGTGGACCCTACGGGTTCGAGAACTATGTAGACATGACCGAGACACATCTCCAGTCAATAACCAATAGCGGAACCTGGATGCTCATATTGGTTCCCACATATTCTACGAATATCTTTATCGGTCAGACCGCATAACAACATACGTTGTTCCCTTTGTCATCGGTATGTTACTTGCCCGAGATTCGATCGTCGGTCTCTCAATACCTAGTTCAATCTTGTTACCTGCAAGTCTCTTTACTCGTTCCGTAATACATCATCCCGCAACTAACTCATTAGTTGCAATGCTTGCAAGGCTTATAGTGATGTGCATTACCGAGTGGGCCCAGAGATACCTCTCCGACAATCGGAGTGACAAATCCTAATCTTGAAGTACGCCAACCCAACAAGTACCTTCGGAGACACCTGTAGAGCACCTTTATAATCACCCAATTACGTTGTGACATTTGGTGGCACACAAAGTGTTCCTCCAGTAAACGGGAGTTGCATAATCTCATAGTCATAGGAACATGTATAAGTCATGAAGAAAGCAATAGCAACAAACTAAACGATCAAGTGCTAAGCTAACAGAATGGGTCAAGTCAATCACATCATTCTCCTAATGATGTGATCCCGTTAATCAAATGACAACTCATGTCTATGGTTAGGAAACATAACCATCTTTGATCAACGAGCTAGTCAAGTAGAGGCATACTAGTGACACTTTGTTTGTCTATGTATTCACACATGTATTATGTTTCCGGTTAATACAATTCTAGCATGAATAATAAACATTTATCATGATATAAGGAAATAAATAATAACTTTATTATTTCCTCTAGGGCATATTTCCTTCAGTCTTCTACTTGCACTAGAGTCAATAATCTAGTTCACATCGCCATGTGAGTTGATACCAATAGTTCACATCACCATGTGATTAACACCCATAGTTCACATCGACATGTGACCAACACCCAAAGGGTTTACTAGAGTCAATAATCTAGTTCACATTGCTATGTGATTAACACCCAAAGGGTACTGAGGTGTGATCATGTTTTGCTTTTGAAAGAAGTTTAGTCAATGGGTCTGCCACATTTAGATCCGTAAGTATTTTGCAAATTTCTATGTCAACAATGCTCTGCACAGAGCTACTCTAACTAATTGCTCCCACTTTCAATATGTATCTAGACTGAGATTTAGAGTCATCTGGATCAGTGTCAAAATTTGCATCGACGTAACCCTTTACGACGAACCTTTTGTCACTTCTATAATCGAGAAACATATCCTTATTCCACTAAGGATAATTTTGACCAATGTCCAGTGATCTACTCCTAGATCACTATTGTACTCCTTTGCCAAACTCAGGGCAGGGTATACAATAGGTCTGGTACACATCATGGCATACTTTATAGAACCTATGGCTGAGGCATAGGGAATGACTTTCATTCTCTCTCTATCTTCTGCCGTGGTCGGGTTTTGAGTCTTACTCAACTTCACACCTTGTAACACAGGCAAGAACTCTTTCTTTGACTGTTCCATTTTGAACTACTTCAAAATCTTGTCAAGGTATGTACTCATTGAAAAACTTATCAAGCGTCTTGATCTATCTCTATGGATCTTGTTGCTCAATATGTAAGCAGCTTCATCGAGGTCTTTCTTTGAAAAACTCCTTTCAAACACTCCTTTATGCTTTGTAGAATAATTCTACATTATCTCCGATCAACAATATGTTATTCACATATACTTATCAGAAATGTTGTAGTGCTCCCACTCACTTTCTTGTAAATACAGGCTTTACTGCAAGTCTGTATAAAACTATATGCTTTGATCAACAAATCAAAGCGTATATTCCAACTCCGAGATGCTTGCACCAGTCCATAGATGGATTGCTGGAGCTTGCATATTTTGTTAGTACCTTTAGGATTGACAAAACCTTCTAGTTGCATCATATACAACTCTTCTTTAATAAATCCATCAAGGAATGCAGTTTTGTTTATCCATTTGCCATATTTCATAAAATGCGGCAATTGCTAACATGATTCGGACAGACTTAAGCATAGATACGAGTGAGAAACTCTCATCGTAGTCAACACCTTGAACTTGTCGAAAACCTTTTTGCGACAACTCTAGCTTTGTAGATAGTAACACTACTATCAGCGTCTGTCTTCCTCTTGAAGATCCATTTAATCTCAATGGCTCGCCGATCAATGGGCAATTCAATCAAAGTCCATACTTTGTTGTCATACATGGATCTCATCTCAGATTTTATGGCCTCAAAGCATTTTCGCGGAATCTGGGCTCATCATCGCTTCCTCATAGTTCGTAGGCTCGTCATGGTCAAGTAACATGACCTCCAGAACAGGATTACCGTACCACTCTGGTGCGGATCTCACTCTGGTTTACCTACGAGGTTCGGTAGCAACTTGATCTGAAGTTACATGATCATCATCATTAGCTTCCTCACTAATTGGTGTAGTAGTGTAGGACCTTGAAGTAGATGTGTCTAGAGGGGGGGGGGTGATTAGACACTTAATGCTAAAGTTGCAGTTTTTAAGCTTTTTCGGTTTAAGTGGAGTTTTGGCACAATTTCAACATTCACAAAACATATCAAGCAAGCATGCAAAGAGTATATAGGCAGCGGAAAGTAAAGCATGCAACTTGCAAGAATGTAAGGGGAAGGGTTTGGAGAATTCAAACGCAATTGGAGACATGGATGTTTTTCCCGTGGTTCGGATAGGTGGTGCTATCCTACATCCACGTTGATGGAGACTTCAACCCACAAAGGGTAACGGTTGCGTGAGTCCATGGAGGGCTCCACCCACGAAGAGTCCACGAAGAAGCAACCTTGTCTATCCCACCATGGCCATCGCCCACGAAGGACTTGCCTCACTAGCGGTAGATCTTCACGAAGTAGGCGATCTCCTTGCCCTTACAAACTCCTTGGTTCAACTCCACAATCTTGTCGGAGGCTCCCAAGTTACACCTAGCCAATCTAGGAGACACCACTCTCCAAGAAGTAACAAATGGTGTGTTGATGATGAACTCCTTGCTCTTGTGCTTCAAATGATAGTCTCCCCAACACTCAACTGTCTCTCACAGGATTTGGATTTGGTGGAAAGAAGATTTGAGTGGAAAGCAACCCGGGGAAGGCTAGAGATCAAGATTCATGTGGTAGGAATGGAATATCTTGGCCTCAACACATGAGTAGGTGGTTCTCTCTCAGAACATATGAGTTGGAAGTGTAGATGTGTTCTGATGGCTCTCTCCACGAGTGAAGAGGAGGTGGAGGGGTATATATAGCCTCCACACAAAATCCAACCGTTACACACAATTTACCAATCTCGGTGGGACCGAATCAACAAATCGGTCGGACCGAAATAGTAAACCTAGTGACCGTTAGAGATTTTCGGTGGGACTGACATGCAACTCGGTAGGACCGATATGGTTAGGGTTAGGGTATAACGTAATCTCGGTGAGACCGATTACACAAACTCGGTGAGACCGATTTGGTAATAAGCTAACCAGAGGGTTGGTCAGGCAAACTCGGTGGGACCGATTCGCTCTTCTCGGTGAGACCGAAATATTACGAAAAGGAAACAATGAGTTTACATTGCAATCTCGGTGGGACCGATCCACTCTTTCGGTGAGACTGAAAAGTTACGAAAAGGAAACAGAGAGATTGCAATCCCATCTGGGTGAGACCGAGATCCCTATTGGTAGAACCGATTTGCTAGGGTTTGGCAATGGCTATGACAAGTGAAACTCGGTGGCGCCGGATAGAAATAATCGGTAGGTCCGAGTTTGTCTTAGGTTTAGGTCATATGTGGAAGTGGGAAAGTAGCTGAGGATTTTGGAGCATATCATTAAGCACTTGAAGCAAGAGGTTCATTAAGCAACACCTCATCCCTCCTTGATAGTATTGGCTTTTCCTATGGACTCAATGTGATCTTGGATCACTAAAATGTAAAATGAAGAGTCTTGAGCTTTAAGCTTTAGCCAATCCTTTGTCCTTAGCATCTTGGAGAATTTCCCACAACCTTTAGTCCATGCCACTCCATTGTTGAACTTATCTAAAACATACTAGATAGAAACGTTAGTCCAACAAGAGATATGTGTTGGGGAACGTAGTAATTTCAAAATTTTCCTACGCACACGCAAGATCATGGTGATGCATAGCAACGAGGGGGAGAGTCTGATCTACGTACCCTTGTAGATCGCAACGGAAGCGTTGACACAACGTAGAGGAAGTAGTCGTACGTCTTCTTCCCGATCCGACCGATCCAAGCACCGTTACTCCGGCACCTCCGAGTTCTTAGCACACGTATAGCTCGATGACGATCCCCGGGCTCCGATCCAGCAAAGCTTCGTGGAGGAGTTCCGTCAACATGACGGCGTGGTGACGATCTTGATGTTCCACCGACGCAGGGCTTCGCCTAAGCACTACAACGATATGATCGAGGTGGAATATGGTGGCGGGGGCACCGCACACGGCTAAGGAATGATCACAATGATCAACTTGTGTGTCTAGAGGTGCCCCTGCCTCCGTATATAAAGGAGCCAAGGGGGAGGGGGCCGGCCGGCCAAGGAGGGCATGCCAAGGGAGTCCTACTCCCTCTGGGAGTAGGATCCCCCCCCCCCAATCCTAGTTGGAATAGGATTCCTTGAGGGGGGGGGGAAGAGAGAGAGAGGGGGTCGGCCACCTCTCCTAGTCCTAATAGGACTAGGGGAAGGGGGGAGGTGCGCGGCCACCTTGGGCTGCCCCTTTCTCCTTTCCACTAAAGCCCATTAAGGCCCATCTGGTTCCCGGGGGGTTCCGGTAACCTCCCGGTACTCCGGTAAAATCCCGATTTCACTCGGAACACTTCCGATGTCCAAATATAGGCTTCCAATATATCAATATTTATGTCTCGACCATTTCGAGACTCCTCGTCATGTCCGGGATCAAATCCGGGACTCCGAACTAACTTCGGTACATCAAAATGCATAAACTCATAATAACTGTCATCGTAACATTAAGCGTGCGGACCCTACGGTTCGAGAACAATGTAGACATGACTGAGATACATCTCCGGTCAATAACCAATAGCGGGACCTGGATGCCCATATTGTCTCCTACATATTCTACGAAGACCTTTATCGGTCAGACCGCATAAGAACATACGTTGTTCCCTTTGTCATCGGTATGTTACTTGCCCGAGATTCGATCGTCGGTATCCAATACCTAGTTCAATCTCGTTACCGGCAAGTCTCTTTACTCGTTCCGTAATACATCATCTCGCAACTAACTCATTAGTTGTAATGCTTGCAAGGCTTATGTGATGTGCATTACCGAGAGGGCCCAGAGATACCTCTCCGACAATCGGAGTGACAAATCCTAATCTCGAAATACGCCAACCCAACATCTACCTTTGGAGACACTTGTAGAGCTCCTTTATAATCACCCAGTTACGTTGTGACGTTTGGTAGCACACAAAGTGTTCCTCCGGGAAACGGGAGTTGCATAATCTCATAGTCATAGGAACATGTATAAGTCATGAAGAAAGCAATAGCAACATACTAAACGATCGGGTGCTAAGCTAATGGAATGGGTCATGTCTATCAGATCATTCAACCAATGATGTGACCTCGTTAATCAAATAACAACACCTTGTTCATGGTTAGGAAACATAACCATCTTTGATTAACGAGCTAGTCAAGTAGAGGCATACTAGTGACACTAAGTTTGTCTATGTATTCACACATGTATTATGTTTCCGGTTAATTCAATTCTAGCATGAATAATAAACATTTATCATGATATAAGGAAATAAATAATAACGTTATTATTGCCTCTAGGGCATATTTCCTTCAGTCTCCGACTTGCACTAGAGTCAATAATCTAGATCACACAGTAATGATTCTAACACCCATGGAGCCTTGGTGCTGATCATGTTTTGCTCGTGGAAGAGGCTTAGTCAACGGGTCTGCAATATTCAGATCCGTATGTATCTTGCAAATCTCTATGTCTCCCACCTGGACTAGATCCCAGATGGAATTGAAGCGTCTCTTGATGTGCTTGGTCCTCTTGTGAAATCTGGATTCCTTTGCCAAGGCAATTGCACCAGTATTGTCACAAAAGATTTTCATTGGACCCGATGCACTAGGTATGACACCTAGATCGGATATGAACTCCTTCATCCAGACTCCTTCGTTCGCTGCTTCCGAAGCAGCTATGTACTCCGCTTCACATGTAGATCCCGCTACGACGCTTTGTTTAGAACTGCACCAACTGACAGCTCCACCGTTTAATGTAAACACGTCTCCGGTTTGCGATTTAGAATCGTCCGGATCAGTGTCAAAGCTTGCATCAACGTAACCTCTTACGGTGAGCTCTTTGTCACCTCCATATATGAGAAACATATCCTTAGTCCTTTTCAGGTATTTCAGGATGTTGTTGACCGTTGTCCAGTGATCCACTCCTGGATTACTTTGGTACCTCCCTGCTAAACTTATAGCAAGGCACACATCAGGTCTGGTACACAGCATTGCATACATGATAGAGCCTATGGCTGAAGCATAGGGAACATCTTTCATTTTCTCTCTATCTTCTGCAGTGGTCGGGCATTGAGTCTGACTCAACTTCACACCTTGTAACACAGGCAAGAACCCTTTCTTTGCTTGATCCATTTTGAACTTCTTCAAAATCTTGTCAAGGTATGTGCTTTGTGAAAGTCCAATTAAGCGTCTTGATCTATCTCTATAGATCTTTATGCCTAATATGTAAGCAGCTTCACCGAGGTCTTTCATTGAAAAACTCTTATTCAAGTATCCCTTTATGCTATCCAGAAATTCTATATAATTTCCAATCAGCAATATGTCATCCACATATAATATCAGAAATGTTACAGAGCTCCCACTCACTTTCTTGTAAATACAGGCTTCACCGAAAGTCTGTATAAAACCAAATGCTTTGATCATACTATCAAAGCGTTTATTCCAACTCCGAGAGGCTTGCAACAGTCCATAAATGGATCGCCGGAGCTTGCACAGTTTGTTAGCTCCCTTTGGATCGACAAAACCTTCCGGTTGCATCATATACAACTCTTCTTCCAGAAATCCATTCAGGAATGCAGTTTTGACATCCCTCTGCCAAATTTCATAATCATAAAATGCGGCAATTGCTAACATGATTCTGACATACTTAAGCATCGCTACGGGTGAGAAGGTCTCATCGTAGTCAACCCCTTGAACTTGTTGAAAACCTTTTGCGACAAGTCGAGCTTTATAGACAGTAACATTACCGTCAGCGTCAGTCTTTTTCTTGAAGATCCATTTATTCTCAATTGCTTGCCGATCATCGGGCAAGTCAACCATAGTCCATACTTTGTTCTCATACATGGATCCCATCTCAGATTTCATGGCTTCTAGCCACTTTGCGGAATCTGGGCTCACCATCGCTTCTTCATAGTTCGTAGGTTCATCATGATCTAGTAGCATGACTTCCAGAACTGGATTACCGTACCACTCTAGTGTGGATCTCACTCTGGTTGATCTACGAGGTTCAGTAGTATCTTGTCCTGAAGTTTCATGATCATCATCATTAGCTTCCTCACTAATTGGTATAGGTGTCGTAGAAACAGTTTTCCATGATGTACTATTTTCCAATAAGGGAGCAGGTATAGTTACCTCGTCAAGTTCTACTTTCCTCCCACTCACTTGTTTCGAGAGAAACTCCTTCTCTAGAAATGATCCATTCTTAGCAACGAATGTCTTGCCTTCGGATCTGTGATAGAAGGTGTACCCAATAGTTTCCTTTGGGTATCCTATGAAGACACATTTCTCCGATTTGGGTTCGAGCTTATCAGGTTGAAGCTTTTTCACATAAGCATCGCAGCCCCAAACTTTAAGAAACAACAACTTTGGTTTCTTGCCAAACCATAGTTCACAAGGCGTCGTCTCAACGGATTTTGATGGTGCCCTATTTAACGTGAATGCGGCCGTCTCTAAAGCATAACCCCAAAACGATAGCGGTAAATCAGTAAGAGACATCATAGATCGCACCATACCTAGTAAAGTACGATTACGACGTTCGGACACACCATTACGCTGTGGTGTTCCGGGTGGCGTGAGTTGCGAAACTATTCCACAATTTTTCAAATGTACACCAAACTCGTAACTCAAATATTCTCCTCCACGATCAGATCATAGAAACTTTATTTTCTTGTTACGATGATTTTCAACATCACTCTGAAATTCTTTGAACTTTTCAAATGTTTTAGACTTATGTTTCATTAAGTAGATATACCCATATCTGCTTAAATCATCTGTGAAAGTGAGAAAATAACGATATCCGCCATGAGCCTCAATATTCATCGGACCACATACATCGGTATGTATGATTTCCAACAAATCTGTTGCTCTCTCCATAGTACCGGAGAACGGTGTTTTAGTCATCTTGCCCATGAGGCACGGTTCGCAAGTACCAAGTGATTCATAATCAAGTGGTTCCAAAAGCCCATCAGTATGGAGTTTCTTCATGCGCTTTACACCGATATGACCTAAACGGCAGTGCCACAAATAAGTTGCACTATCATTATCAACTCTGCATCTTTTGGCTTCAACATTATGAATATGTGTGTTACTACTATCGAGATTCATCAAAAATAGACCACTCTTCAAAGGTGCATGACCATAAAAGATATTACTCATATAAATAGAACAACCATTATTCTCTGATTTAAATGAATAACCGTCTCGCATCAAACAAGATCCAGATATAATGTTCATGCTTAACGCTGGCACCAAATAACAATTATTTAGGTCTAATATTAATCCCGAAGGTAGATGTAGAGGTAGCGTGACGACCGCGATCACATCGACTTTGGAACCATTTCCCACGCGCATCGTCACCTCGTCCTTCGCCAGTGTTCGCTTAATCCGTAGTCCCTGTTTCGAGTTGCAAATATTAGCAACAGAACCAGTATCAAATACCCAGGTGCTACTGCGAGCTCTAGTAAGGTACACATCAATAACATGTATATCACATATACCTTTGTTCACCTTGCCATCCTTCTTATCCGCCAAATACTTGGGGCAGTTCCGCTTCCAGTGACCAGTCTGCTTGCAATAGAAGCACTCAGTTTCAGGCTTAGGTCCTGACTTGGGTTTCTTCTCCTGAGCAGCAACTTGCTTGCCGTTCTTCTTGAAGTTCCCCTTCTTTTTCCCTTTGCCCTTTTTCTTGAAACTAGTGGTCTTGTTAACCATCAACACTTGATGCTCCTTCTTGATTTCTACCTCCGCAGCTTTCAGCATTGCGAAGAGCTCGGGAATAGTCTTGTTCATCCCTTGCATATTATAGTTCATCACGAAGCTCTTGTAGCTTGGTGGCAGTGATTGGAGAATTCTGTCAATGACGCAATCATCTGGAAGATTAACTCCCATCTGAATCAAGTGATTATTATACCCAGACATTTTGAGTATATGCTCACTGACAGAACTGTTCTCCTCCATCTTGCAGCTATAGAACTTATTGGAGACTTCATATCTCTCAATTCGGGCATTTGCTTGAAATATTAACTTCAACTCCTGGAACATCTCATATGCTCCATGACGTTCAAAACGTCGTTGAAGTCCCGATTCTAAGCCGTAAAGCATGGCACACTGAACTATCGAGTAGTCATCAGCTTTGCTTTGCCAGACGTTCATAACATCTGGCGTTGCTCCAGCAGTAGGCCTGGCACCCAGCGGTGCTTCCAGGACGTAATTCTTCTGAGCAGCAATGAGGATAATCCTCAAGTTACGGACCCAGTCCGTGTAATTGCTACCATCATCTTTCAACTTTGCTTTCTCAAGGAATGCATTAAAATTCAACGGAACAACAACACGAGCCATCTATCTACAATCAACATAAACAAGCAAGATACTATCAGGTACTAAGTTCATGATAAGTTTAAGTTCAATTAATCAAATTACTTAAGAACTCCCACTTAGATAGACATCCCTCTAATCCTCTAAGTGATCACGTGATCCAAATCAACTAAACCATAACCGATCATCACGTGAGATGCAGTAGTTTTCAATGGTGAACATCGTTATGTTGATCATATCTACTATATGATTCACGCTCGACCTTTCGGTCTCCGTGTTCCGAGGCCATATCTGCATATGCTAGGCTCGTCAAGTTTAACCTGAGTATTCTGCGTGTGCAAAAACTGGCTTGCACCCGTTGTAGATGGACGTAGAGCTTATCACACCCGATCATCATGTGGTGTCTGGGCACGACGAACTTTGGCAACGGTGCATACTCAGGGAGAACACTTCTTGATAATTTAGTGAGAGATCATCTTATAATGCTACCGTCAATCAAAGCACGATAAGATGCATAAAAAGATAAACATCACATGCAATCAATATAAGTGATATGATATGGCCATCATCATCTTGTGCTTGTGATCTCCATCTCCGAAGCACCGTCATGATCACCATCGTCACCAGCGCGACACCTTGATCTCCATCGTAGCATCGTTGTCGTCTCGCCAATCTTATGCTTCCACGACTTTCGCTACCGCTTAGTGATAAAGTAAAGCATTACATCGCGATTGCATTGCATACAATAAAGCGACAACCATATGGCTCCTGCCAGTTGCCGATAACTCGGTTACAAAACATGATCATCTCATACAATAAAGTTTAGCATCATGTCTTGACCATATCACATCACAACATGCCCTGCAAAAACAAGTTAGACGTCCTCTACTTTGTTGTTGCAAGTTTTACGTGGCTGCTACGGGCTTAAGCAAGAACCAATCTCACCTACGCATCAAAACCACAACGATAGTTTGTCAAATGGACTCCATTTTAACCTTCGCAAGGACCGGGCGTAGCCACACTTGGTTCAACTAAAGTTGGAGAGACAGTCGCCCGCAAGCCACCTGTGTGCAAAGCACGTCGGGGGAACCGGTCTCGCGTAAGCGTACGCGTAAGGTTGGTCCGGGTCGTCTCATCCAACAATACCGCCGAACCAAAGTATGACATGCTGGTAGGCAGTATGACTTGTATCGCCCACAACTCACTTGTGTTCTACTCGTGCATATAACATCAAACATAAAACCTAGGCTCTGATACCACTGTTGGGGAACGTAGTAATTTCAAAATTTTCCTACCCACACGCAAGATCATGGTGATGCATAGCAACGAGGGGGAGAGTCTGATCTATGTACCCTTGTAGATCGCAACGGAAGCATTGACACAACATAAAGGAAGTAGTCGTACGTCTTCTTCCCGATCCGATCGATCCAAGCACCGTTACTCCGGCACCTCCGAGTTCTTAGCACACGTACAGCTCGATGACGATCCCCGGGCTCCGATCCAGCAAAGCTTCGGGGAGGAGTTCCGTCAGCACGACGGCGTGGTGACGATCTTGATGTTCCACCGACGCAGGGCTTCGCCTAAGCACTACAACGATATGATCGACGTGGAATATGGTGGCAGGGGGCACCGCACACGGCTAAGGAACGATCACAATGATCAACTTGTGTGTCTAGAGGTGCCCCCTGCCTCCGTATATAAAAGAGCCAAGGGGGAGGGGGCCGGCCGGCCAAGGAGGGCGCGCCAAGGGAGTCCTACTCCCTCTGGGAGTAGGATCCCCCCCCCCCCCCAATCCTAGTTGGAATAGGATTCCTTGAGGGGGGGAAAGAGAGAGAGGGGGCCGGCCACCTCTCCTAGTCCTAATAGGACTAGCGGAAGGGTGGAGGCGCGCGGCCACCTTGGGCTGCCCCTTTCTCCTTTCCACTAAAGCCCATTAAGGCCCATCTGGTTCCCGGGGGGTTCCGGTAACCTCCTGGTACTCCGGTAAAATCCCGATTTCACCCGGAACACTTCCGATGTCCAAATATAGGCTTCCAATATATCAATCTTTATGTCTCGACCATTTTGAGACTCCTCGTCATGTCCGTGATCACATCCAGGACTCCGAACTAACTTCGGGACATCAAAAATGCATAAACTCATAATAACTGTCATCGTAGCGTTAAGCGTGCGGAACCTATGGTTCGAGAACAATGTAGACATGACTGAGATACATCTCCGGTCAATAACCAATAGCGGGACCTGGATGCCCATATTGGCTCCTACATATTCTACGAAGATCTTTATCGGTCAGACTGCATAACAACATACGTTGTTCCCTTTGTCATCGGTATGTTACTTGCCCGAGATTCGATCGTCGGTATCCAATACCTAGTTCAATCTCGTTACCGGCAAGTCTCTTTACTCGTTCCGTAATACATCATCTCGTAACTAACTCATTAGTTGTAATGCTTGCAAGGCTTATGTGATGTGCATTACCGAGAGGGCCCAGAGATACCTCTCCGACAATCGGAGTGACAAATCCTAATCTCGAAATACGCCAACCCAATATCTACCTTTGGAGACACCTGTAGAGCTCCTTTATAATCACCCAGTTATGTTGTGACGTTTGGTAGCACACAAAGTGTTCCTCCGGGAAACGGGAGTTGCATAATCTCATAGTCATAGGAACATGTATAAGTCATGAAGAAAGCAATAGCAACATACTAAATGATCGGGTGCTAAGCTAATGGAATGGGTCATGTCAATCAGATCATTCAACCAATGATGTGACCTCGTTAATCAAATAACAACACCTTGTTCATGGTTAGGAAACATAACCATCTTTGATTAACGAGCTAGTCAAGTAGAGGCATACTAGTGACACTAAGTTTGTCTATGTATTCACACATGTATTATGTTTCCAGTTAATACAATTCTAGCATGAATAATAAACATTTATCATGATATAAGGAAATAAATAATAACTTTATTATTGCCTCTAGGGCATATTTCCTTCAATATGTTGTCATTAATTACCAAAACCACCTAGGGAGCACTTGTGCTTTCAATCTCCCCCTTTTTGGTAATTGATGGCAACATACATCAAAGCTTTAGATAAAGATATAAAGAACAACAAGTAAAGCTTTGGAAGGACATGTAACAACCATAGGCTCCCCCTACATGTATGCACTCATGTAAATGTGAAATATAGAGGCATGTGAGAGCATAACCATGACAGAGTAGGCAATGTGTTACATGTATCTTGGCCATATGCATCAGAGCAAAAGATTATCAAGGAAAATACATTCATGATCATGAGTCCTTCTTGCAAACAGTATGTACATAAGCAAGAATTCCTCATACTCATGATTTTGATGCATACACTTATCTTGTAGTCTTTAGCTGGCTTAGGATGGAATGAACCTGCACAAACAAGGTTAGATAACACAGGTACCTCCACTAGCCAGAGCAAACCAAAGAAGCCACAAGAGTACCAAGACTGGGATGACATGTAGAGAGTGAGTACAAGGTACCACATTGGATTCAACATGTCCCCAAGAGTAAAGATATGCAATGAATTTGACTGATTTCTTTCCCTTAGGTGTCTTGCTCCCCCTGAATCTTACATGGGATATTGGGAGAAGATAGGGAACAGAAAACCAGAGCTGAAAGATACAAATGGATAGAACTTAATGCAAATGAGCACATATGAACATGTCTTTCCCCCAAAAAGACATGTGACATCTCTCCTCTTGAACATCAAGCATCTGGGATCCTTGAGTATTCTCTCCCCCTGGAAATCTCTTTCTCCCCCTTAATACTTTCTCCCTTGTAGGTGATAAGCTTTGATGTGATCTCTCTCTCCCCCTTTGACATCAATTTCCAAGAAGGGCTTTCTGGAATTCGTCGTATATGTTTGGTCCTTGAGACTCAGCACAAAGCAATGGATAAAACTGTGATGCTTGTAGAGGACAAGATTCATTGAGTAGAGCTGGATCAGAAGAAATATAGAACAAGTGGCAAACTGTTTTTCCTATTGTGAAGTCGGTGGCACCGAGTGACATGTTTCATTGGGGACGAAAAGATTCGGTTGGACGGAAAACTACAAGTCGGTGAAACCGAGTTCAACACAGAGAAAAACACTTGTCACCTCAGCTCATTAAACATGTAGGATCTCACAAAGATTTGCAATGAATTATCTGAAGGATTTGCAGGGAATTGAATGCAGAAAATGCAGAACAAAAAACAAAAAGAAAAGAGAAGAAACTGAAAGATCTAGATGAAGTTTTTTCTTGAAAAAGAGAAAGAAAATAAATATGCATGAGACAAATGCAATAACAAAGAAAAGAACACAAGAGAACTTCATCTAGAGTTGGGCGGTAACATAGTCACCTATGTTAGAGTATATTGACTTAGGAGTCAAGTGAGAACACTTGATCATAGGTCATACTCATCGTTTAAGCTCAAAATGGGGTTACCATTTTCCGTTTAAGCATCTTGATGTATTCACATCTTGTTGAGTTGCTTTGACTCATGTCTTGGAGTAAAGCTTCTCTAAGATGGAATAACATACCTTGGGTGGTGGTGTGGGTCTTGCTCATGTAGTTGGACTTGTGTGGGTGCTCAAGGTTGATGTAGCTCATCAAGAGTTGGGAGCATCACTTGGAGTTTGAGTTCATCTACCTACATGGGTTAGTTCTTGCAAGGAAGATCACTTGTGTATCCAAAAATGACAATCATGAAGCTCAACATAGAATTTGTCAAAGGATATGTTTGAATGGTTTTGTGCTTCCTTGTCTTCAACCACCATTGTGTAGAGACTTGGTGATGTAGAGATTGCTCAAGATGTGAGTGAGTTGCAATCTCATGGAATTAGATTCAACCAAGCACCTACATGGGTTAGACAACATGCAAGGTACAAATATATCCAAGACATAAGATAGTCATCATAAGAGATATATCATGGATTAGTCATAAGCTCATGTCTTGCATGTATCCAATGGAGTTCCTACTCCAAGTTCGAAGCATCAATAATGTTCAATTCACCTCTCAACCTGCAAAATACTTTCTCATCAAGAGGTTTAGTAAATATATTCGTTAATTGCTTATCGCTACGAACATGCTTAAGATCAATGTCACCCTTAGCAACATGGTCTCGAATGAAATGATGACGAACTTCAATATGCTTAGTTCGAGAATGTTGTACAGGATTATGACCAATTTTGATAGCACTTTCATTGTCACAAAGCAGTGGAACATGTTTCACATAGATCCCATAATCTTTAAGAGTTTGGGCCATCCAAAGTAATTGAGCACAACATGAACCAGCGGCAATGTATTCCGCTTCGCCGGTGGATAAGGATACCGAGTTTTGTTTCTTGGAAGACCAAGACACAAGAGATCTACCAAGAAATTGGCAAGTACCCGAAGTGGACTTTCTATCAACCTTGTCTCCGGCATAATCCGAGTCGGAATAGCCAACAAGATCAAAAGAAGACCTCTTAGGATACCAAATGCCAAAGTTTGGTGTATGAATTAAGTATCTCACTATCCTTTTCACGGCCTTAAGATGACATTCTTTAGGAGCAGCTTGATAACGTGCACACATGCACACACTTAGCATAATGTCGGGACGTGAAGCACATAGGTATAACAAAGAACCAATCATAGAGCGATAAACCTTTTGATCAACCGGTTCACCATCTTTGGTCAAATCAAGATGTCCACTAGTAGGCATGGGTGTAGGCATACCTTTGCATTCTTGCATATTGAACTTCTTGAATAAGTCCTTGGTGTACTTCATTTGAGAGACAAATGTACCTTCCTTAGTTTGCTTGATTTGCAAACCGAGAAAGAATTTGAGTTCACTCATCATAGACATCTCAAACTTCTCTGACATTAGCTTTCCAAACTTTTCACTAAAGAGAGGGTTAGTTGAACCAAATATGATATAATCAACATAAATTTGGCATACAAATAGTTCTCCATTAACCCTTTTAGTAAAAAGAGTAGAATCAATTTTACCAATTTCAAAACCACTTGCAATAAGGAACTTGGTCAAGCATTTATACCATGCTCTAGGAGCTTGTTTAAGACCATAAAGAGCTTTGTGAAGTTTGTAAACATGATTTGGTTTCTTAGGATTGATAAATCCGGGAGGTTGTTTGACATAAACTTCCTCCTCTATTTCACCATTTAGAAAAGCACTTTTAATGTCCATTTGGTACAAGGTGATATTATGGTGATTAGCATAGGCAAGTAAGATGCGAATGGACTCAAGTCTAGCAACGGGAGCATATGTCTCACCATAGTCCATACCTTCGACTTGTGTGTACCCTTGGGCGACGAGACGTGCTTTGTTGCGAACCACTTGTCCATCTTCATCTTGCTTCTTGCAAAACACCCATTTGGTACCAATGATGTTGTGGTTGTTGTCGGGCTTCTCAACCAATGTCCAAACTTGGTTTCTCTCAAAGTTGTGTAGCTCTTCATGCATAGCGTTTATCCAATCCGGATCTTCCAATGCTTCTTCAACCTTCATAGGTTCAATGCTAGAGATGAATGAATAGTTTTCACAAAAGTTAGCTAAACGAGTTTTTGAGCGAGTGATTCTCCCGGTTTGAATATCATTGTAGATTTGCTCGACGGGATGATCTTTGGCAATTCTTGCTCGAACTCGTGAGAGCTTTTGCTTGGGTCTTCGTTGAACATCTTCTTCATCTTGTTCTTCTTCTTGGCCTTCTTCATTGTTGACGTTGTCGTTCTCTTGTCGTGGTGGAGAAGGAGGTTGTTGATGTTCGTCTTGATGCATTTCCTCGTCTTCTTCATCTTGGTGTGTCCCACTTGTGGATGCTTCCGTATCAATTCTTGGTTCACCTTGTCGTGAAGTAGAAGCTTCCACTTGGACGGACGAGGTACTCTCCTTCACCTCCGTTGGATGAATTTTGCCAATAGACAAGTCTTGGATTGCTTCTGAAGGGTCTTTGTCGCCTACATCGATTGGCAATTGCTCTACTTGCGAGCCATTAGATTCATCAAACTTCACATCTACCGTCTCTTCAACCTTTCGGGTGAAATTGTTGTAGACACGGTAAGTGTGAGAGTTTGAGCCATAACCAAGTAGAAAACCTTCATGAGATTTAGGAGCAAACTTTGAACGACGATGCTTGTCAAGAATGTAGCACTTTGAGCCGAATACTCGAAAGTATCCAACTTGGGGTTTGTTACCGATGAGGAGCTCGTATGCCGTCTTGCCGAGTAGCTTGTGAAGATACAAGCGATTTGTTGCATGACAAGCTGTCTCAACTGCTTCTGCCCAAAAGTGCTTCGGCGTCTTGTACTCATCAAGCATCGTTCTCGCCATTTCGATGAGCGTCCAGTTCTTCCTCTCAACAACTCCATTTTGTTGAGGTGTGTACGTAGCCGAGAACTCGTGTGAAATCCCTTCTTCATCAAGAAAGGTGTCCACATTTGCGTTCTTGAAGTCCATTCCGTTGTGACTCCGAACCTTCTTGATCTTCATGTCAAACTGATTTTGGGCCTTCCTAGCAAAGTTTTTGAAGATCTTCTGGACCTGCGACTTGTCATCAAGAAAGAACACCCACGTAAATCTTGAAAAATCATCGACTATAACTAGACCAAAAGAATTTCCACCGAGACTCTTGTAAGCGTTGGGACCAGAAAGATCCATATGAAGTAGCTCGAGTGGCCTCCTTGTGGTCATGATGTTCTTCACGGGATGCCTTCCTCCAACCTGTTTACCTGCTTGACAAGCACTGCAAAGTCTATCCTTATCAAATATGACATCGTTAACTCCAAGGATATGATTTCCTTTAATAAGCTTGTCAAGGTTTCTCATGCCAACGTGACCTAGTCATCTATGCCACAACCAACCTTTTGAGGATTTAGCAATAAAGCAAGTTTTAGGTTGTGCCTTTTTAGAGAAATCGACAATGTAAAGATCACCTCTACGTATACCGGTAAAGACCATTTTATGATTGTCTCGACAAAACACTTGGCAATCTACCTCAGTAAATAGGACATTCAAACCGAAATCAGCAAGTCTAGATACTGAAAGTAAGTTGTAGCCGAGAGATTCAACGAGCATGACATTTTGAATGGAACTATCATGTGAGATGGCCACCTTACCAAGGCCAACCACTTTACCCTTTGAATTATCACCAAAGGTGACATATTTTCGAGGGCCGTCATTTTCAGCAAGCTCACGGAACATCTCTTCATCTTCGGTCATATGATCAGTACATCCACTATCAAGAACCCATTCCTTTCCTCCTGACACATATCCCCGAAGATTTGCCATGAGACCAAAATGTCTCATTGCATCATCAAGATCGAAGTCACTATCATCATCATCGTCATAGTATCCATGTTCACCATGATCTTGTGACTCATCATTTCCTAGAGAGGGTAATTCATTAGATATAAGATCATCAAAGTGGTCACCTTTATGAATTCTTATAGCTTCGGATATAATATCACTAATGATTCCAACATCTCCTTTAGCATGCTTGAGATTGGTAAGCTCAAATAGACAATCACCAAAACTAGGATCACTAGAGTTCATCTTACTCAAGGCAATAGATTTATGGAGAATTTCATCCAAATTTTTCAAGGAATAATCGGGAAATCGTTCCTCAAGAAATTTCCATATAGTATAGGCACAATTAAGAGTAGGAAAACTAGCAATCAAATTTTTGGGCAATCCTCTAATGATGAGCTCAATAGTTCTAAGATTGCGAATTATGTCGATATCTTCATCTAGGGTAGGATGCAAAGGATCAATATGAGGTGCACAAGGGCTAGCAATATACTTGTTCAAATGATATTGATTGAAAATTACAAGCATCTCATTTTTCCACTCATGAAAATACTCTCCATCAAGAATAGGCACTCTATGTTTAAGACTCCCTAAAGTAGACACATCCATCTTCCTCCAATGGTGATTAAACCAAGGCAATGGAGACCAAAGCTCTGATACCACTTGTAGGACCTTGAAGTAGATGTGTCTAGAGGGCGGGGGGTGATTAGACACTTAATGCTAAAGTTGCAGTTTTAAGCTTTTTCGGTTTAAGTGGAGTTTAGGCACAATTTCAACATTCACAAAACATATCAAGCAAGCATGCAAAGAGTATATAGGCAGCGAAAAGTAAAGCATGCAACTTGCAAGAATGTAAGGGGAAGGGTTTGGAGAATTCAAACGCAATTGGAGACACGGATGTTTTTCCCGTGGTTCGGATAGGTGGTGCTATCCTACATCCACGTTGATGGAGACTTCAACCCATGAAGGGTAACGGTTGCGCGAGTCCACGGAGGGCTCCACCCATGAAGGGTCCACGAAGAAGCAACCTTGTCTATCCCACCATGGCCATCGCCCACGAAGGACTTGCCTCACTAGCGGTAGATCTTCACGAAGTAGGCGATCTCCTTGCCCTTACAAACTCCTTGGTTCAACTCCACAATCTTGTCGGAGGCTCCCAAGTGATACCTAGCCAATCTAGGAGACACCACTCTCCAAGAAGTAACAAATGGTGTGTTGATGATGAATTCCTTGCTCTTGTGCTTCAAATGATAGTCTCCCCAACACTCAACTCTCTCTCACAGGATTTGGATTTGGTGGAAAGAAGATTTGAGTGGAAAGCAACTTGGGGAAGGCTAGAGATCAAGATTCATGTGGTAGGAATGGAATATCTTGGCCTCAACACATGAGTAGGTGGTTCTCTCTCAGAACATATGAATTGGAAGTGTAGATGTGTTCTGATGGCTCTCTCCACGAGTGAAGAGGAGGTGGAGGGGTATATATAGCCTCCACACAAAATCCAACCGTTACACACAATTTACCAATCTCGGTGGGACCGAATCAACAAACTCGGTCGGACCGAAATAGTAAACCTAGTGACCGTTAGAGATTTTCGGTGGGACTGACATGCAACTCGGTAGGACTGATATGGTTAGGGTTAGGGCATAACGTAATCTCGGTGAGACCGATTACACAAACTCGGTGAGACCGATTTGGTAATAAGCTAACCAGAGGGTTGGTCAGGCAAACTCGGTGGGACCGATTCGCTCTTCTCGGTGAGACCGAAATGTTACGAAAAGGAAACAGTGAGTTTACATTGCAATCTCGGTGGGACCGATCCGCTCTTTCGGTGAGACCGAAAAGTTACGAAAAGGAAACAGAGAGATTGCAATCCCGTCTCGGTGAGACCGAGATCCCTATCGGTAGAACCGATTTGCTATGGTTTGGCAATGGCTATGATAAGTGAAACTCGGTGGCGCCGGATAGAAATAATCGGTAGGTCCGAGTTTGGCTGAGGTTTAGGTCATATGTGGAAGTGGGAAAGTAGCTGAGGATTTTGGAGCATATCATTAAGCACTTGAAGCAAGAGGCTCATTAAGCAACACCTCAGCCCTCCTTGATAGTACTGGCTTTTCCTATGGACTCAATGTGATCTTGGATCACTAAAATGTAAAATGAAGAGTCTTGAGCTTTAAGCTTTAGCCAATCCTTTGTCCTTAGCATCTTGGAGAATTTCCCACAACCTTTAGTCCATGCCACTCCATTGTTGAACTTATCTGAAACATACTAGATAGAAACGTCAGTCCAACAAGAGATATGTTGTCATTAATTACCAAAACCACCTAGGGAGCACTTGTGCTTTCAAGTAGTCACAGGAACATATTTCTGTGATGAACTACTTTCCAATAAGGGAGTAGGTACAGTTACCTCATCAAGTTCTACTTTCCTCCCACTCACTTCTTTTAAGAGAAACTCCTTCTCTAGAAAGGATCCATTCTCAGCAATGAATATCTTGCCTTTGGATCTGTGATAGAAGGTGTACCCAACATTTTCTTTTGGGTATCCTATGAAGATTTACTTCTCCGATTTGGGTTCGAGCTTATCATGTTGCAACTTTTTCACGTAAGCATCGCAGTCCCAAACTTTAAACGACAGCTTAGGTTTCTCACCAAACCACAGTTCATACGGTGTCGTCTTAATGGATTTAGATGGTGCCCTATTTAACGTGAATGTAGTTGTCTCTAATGCATAACCCCAAAACGATAGTGGTAATCGGTAAGAGACATCATAGATCGCACCATATCTAATAAAGCACGGTTACGACGTTCAGACACACCATTACACTGTGGTGTTCCAGGTGGCGTGAGTAGTGAAACTATTTCACATTGTTTTAACTGAAGGCCAAACTCGTAACTCAAATATTTTACTTCTGCGATCATATCGTAGAAACTTTTATTTTTGTTACGATGATTCTCCACTTCACACTGAAATTCTTTGAACTTTTCAAATATTTCAGACTTTTGTTTCACTAAGTAGATATACCCATATCTGCTCAAATCATCTGTGAAGGTTAGAAAATAACGATACTTGTCGTGAGCCTTAACACTTATCGGACCGCATACATTAGTATATATTATTTCCAATAAGTCAGTTGCTCGCTCCATTGTTCCGGAGAATGGAGTCTTAGTCATCTTGCCCATGAGGCATGGTTCGCAAGCATCAAGTGATTCATAATCAAGTGATTCCAAAAGTCCATCAGCATGGAGTTTCTTCATGCGCTTTACACCAATATGACCTAAACGGCAGTGCCACAAATAAGTTGCACTATCATTATTAACTTTGCATCTTTTGGTTTCAATATTATGAATATGTGTATCACTATGATCGAGATCCAATGAACCATTTTCATTGGGTGTGTAACCATATAAAGTTTTATTCATGTAAAGAGAACAACAATTTATTCTCTTGCTTAAATGAATAATCGTATTGCAATAAACATGATCAAATCATATTCATGCTCAACGCAAACACCAAATAACACTTATTTAGGTTCAACACTAATCCCGAAAGTATAGGGAGTGTGCGATGATGATCATATCAATCTTCGAACCACTTCCATCACACATCGTCACTTCACCCTTAACTAGTCTCTGTTCATTCTGCAACTCCCGTTTCGAGTTACTACTCTTAGCAACTGAACCAGTATCAAATACAGAGGGGTTGCTATAAACACTAGTAAAGTACACATCAATAACATGTATATCAAATATAGCTTTGTTCATTTTGCCATCCTTCTTATCCACCAAACACTTGGGGTAGTTCTGCTTCTAGTGACCAGTCCCTTTGCAGTAGAAGCACTTAGTCTCAGGCTTAGGTCCAGAATTGGGTTTCTTCATTAGAGCAGCAACTTGTTTGCCGTTCTTCTTGAAATTCCCCTTCGTCCCTTTGCCCTTTCTCTTGAAACTAGTGGTCTTGTCAACCATCAACACTTGATGTTTTTCTTGATTTCCACCTTCGCCGATTTTTGCATCGCGAAGAGCTTGGGAATTGTTTTCGTCATCCCTTGCATATTATAGTTCATCACGAAGTTCTACTAACTTGGTGATGGTGACTAGAGAATTCTGTCAATCACTATCTTATCTGGAAGATTAACTCCCACTTGATTCAAGCGATTGTAGTACGCATACAATCGGAGCACATGCTCACTGCTTGAGCTATTCTCCTCCATCTTTTTAGCTATAGAACTTGTTGGAGACTTCATATCTGTCAACTCGGGTATTTGCTTGAAATATTAACTTCAACTCCTGGAACATCTCATATGGTCCATGACATTCAAAACGTCTTTGAAGTCCTGATTCTAAGCCGTTAAGCATGGTGCACTAAACTGTCAAGTAGTCATCATATTGAGCTAGCCAAACGTTCATATTTGCCTCTACTCCTGCAATAGGTCTGTCACCTAGCGGTGCATCAAAGACATAATTCTTCTGTGCAGCAATGAGGATAATCCTTAGATCACGGATCCAATCCACATCATTGCTACTAACATTTTTCAACATAATTTTTCTCTAGGAACACAATAAACTGGGAGCAACATCGCGAGCTATTGATCTACAACATAGATATGCTAATACTACCAGGAGTAAGTTCATGATAAATTAAAGTTCAATTAATCATGTTACTTAAGAACTCCCACTTAGACAGACATCCCTCTAATCTTCTAAGTGATCACGTGATCCATATCAACTAAACCATGTCCGATCATCATGTGAGATGGAGTAGTTTCAATGGTGAACATCACTATGTTGATCATATCTACTATATGATTCACCTCGACCTTTCGGTCTCTGTGTTCCGAGGCCATATCTGTTATACGCTAGGCTCATCAAGTTTAGCCTGAGTATTCCGCATGTGCAACTGTTTTGCACCCGTTGTATTTGAACGTAGAGCCTATCACACCCGATCATCACGTGGTGTCTCAGCACGAAGAACTTTCGCAACAGTGCATACTCAGGGAGAACACTTATACCTTGATAATTTAGTGAGAGATTATCTTATAAAGCTACCGCCAAACTAAGCAAAATAAGATTTATAAAAGATAAACATCACATGCAATCATAATATGTGACATGATATGGCCATCATCATCTTGTGCCTTTGATCTCCATCTCCAAAGCATCGTCATGATCTCCATCGTCACCAGCATGACACCATGATCTCCATCATCTTGATCTATATCAATGCATCGTCACATGGTCGTCTCGCCAACAATTGCTCTTGCAACTATTGCTATCGCATAGCGATAAAGTAAAGCAATTATTTGGTGCTTGCATCTTATGCAATAGAGAGATAACCATAAGGCTTTTGCCAGTTGCCGATAACTTCAACAAAACATGATCATCTCATACAACAACTTATATCTCATCACGTCATGACCATATCACACAACATGCCCTGCAAAAACAAGTTAGACGTCCTCTACTTTGTTGTTGCAAGTTTTACGTGCCTACTACGGGCTTAGCAAGAACCATTCTTGCCTGCGCATCAAAACCACAACGATAGTTTGTCAAGTTGGTGCTGTTTTAACCTTCGCAAGGACCGGGCATAGCCACACTTGGTTCAACTAAAGTTCGAGAAACTGACACCCGCCAGCCACCTGTGTGCAAAGCACGTCGGTAGAACCAGTCTCGCGTAAGCGTACACGTAATGTTAGTCCGGACCTCTTCATCCAACAATACCGCCGAACCAAAGTATGACATGCTGGTAAGCAGTATGACTTATATCGCCCATAACTCACTTGTGTTCTACTCGTGCATAACATCAACGCATAAAACCTAGGCTCGGATGCCACTGTTGGGGAACGTAGTAATTTCAAAAAAAATCCTACACACACGCAAGATCATGGTGATGCATAGCAACGAGAGGGGAGAGTGTTGTCCACGTACCCTCGTAGACCGAAAGCGGGAGCGTTAGCACAACGCGGTTGATGTAGTCGTACGTCTTCACGATCCGACCGATCCAAGTACCGAACGCATGGCACCTCCGAGTTCAGCACACGTTCATCTCGATGACGTCCCGCGAACTCCGATCCAGCAGAGCTTCACGGGAGAGTTCCGTCAGCACGACGGCGTATTGACGGTGGTGATGTTGCTACCGACGCAAGGCTTCGCCTAAGCACCGCTACGATATGACCGAGGTGGAATATGGTGGAGGGGGGCACTGCACACTGCTGGGAGAGATCAACAGATCAACTTGTGTGTCTTTGGGGTGCCCCTACCCCCGTATATAAAGGAGAGGAGGAGGCGGAGGGCCGGCCCTCTCTATGGCGCGCCCTAGGGGAGTCCTACTCCCATCGGGAGTAGGATTCCCCCTTTCCTAGTAGAACTAGGAGCCCGTCCAAGTAGTAGGAGTAGGAGGGAAGAAAGGGAAGGAAAAAGGAGAAGGAAGGAAGGGGGAGCCCACTTTCCCTAGTCCAATTCGGACCAGCCCATGGGGAGGGGTGCGTCCACCCTTTGAGGCCTTTCTCTCCTTTCCCGTATGGCCCATTAAGGCCCAATACGAATTCCCGTAACTCCCCGGTACTCCTGAAAATACCCGAATCACTCGGAACCTTTCCGATGTCCGAATATAGTCGTCCAATATATCGATCTTTACGTCTCGACCATTTCAAGACTCCTCGTCATGTCCCCGATCACATCCGGGACTCCGAACTCCTTCGGTACATCAAAACAGATAAACCCATAATATAACCGTCATCGAATTTTAAGCGTGCGGACCTACGGGTTCGAGAACTATGTAGACATGACCGAGACACGTCTCCGGTCAATAACCAATAGCGGAACCTGGATGCTCATATTGGTTCCCACATATTCTACGAAGATCTTTATCGATCAGACCGCATAACAACATACGTTGTTCCCTTTGTCATCGGTATGTTACTTGCCCGAGATTCGATCGTCGGTATCTCAATACCTAGTTCAATCTCGTTACCTGCAAGTCTCTTTACTCGTTCCGTAATACATCATCCCGCAACTAACTCATTAGTTGCAATGCTTGCAAGGCTTATAGTGATGTGCATTACCGAATGGGCCTAGAGATACCTCTCCGACAATCGGAGTGACAAATCCTAATCTCGAAATACGCCAACCCAACAAGTACCTTCGGAGACACCTATAGAGCACCTTTATAATCACCCAATTATGTTGTGACGTTTGGTGGCACACAAAGTGTTCCTCCGGTAAACGGGAGTTGCATAATCTCATAGTCATAGGAACATGTATAAGTCATGAAGAAAGCAATATCAACAAACTAAATGATCAAGTGCTAAGCTAACAGACTGGGTCAAGTCAATCACATCATTCTCCTAATGATGTGATCCCGTTAATCAAATGAGAACTCATGTCTATGGTTAGGAAACATAACCATCTTTGATCAACGAGCTAGTCAAGTAGAGGCATACTAGTGACACTCTGTTTGTCTATGTATTCACACATGTATTATGTTTCCGGTTAATACAATTCTAGCATGAATAATAAACATTTATCATGATATAAGGAAATAAATAATAACTTTATTATTGCCTCTAGGCATATTTCCTTCAGGCAGGAGGCCTATGCCTCTTTCGATCTGTATCCCAGTTTGTGCTAGCCTTCTTAAGGCAAACTTGTTTAACTTATGTATGTACTCATATATTATTGCTTCTGCTGACTCTTGTGTATTCGAGCTTATGTATTCGAGCCCTCGAGGCCCCTGGCTTGTAATATAAAGCTTGTATTATTTTAATTCGTGTCTAGAGTTGTGTTGTGATATCTTCCCGTGAGTCCTTGATCTTGATCGTATACATTTGCGTGTATGATTAGTGTACGGTCAAATCAGGGGCGTCACATAGGACTACTATAAATCTATCCCAATGGATCACCAAGAATTCCCTCAATTGTACAACTAGGCGTAGGCTCATGACATCGGGGCTCGCTATGACATAAGGACTAGCAATATACCAGAGGTGTACAATGGCGTGCTTAAAGGTCTGTGATCCCTCCCAATCATAGCCATGATTAATGAAACTTGGAATCAGACTATGACATACTTCGTCGATAGAGACTATGTTACCAATGCACAAGTGGAGATGAACAAGCCATGGTTTGAAAAGATGCAAAAAGCACATGGACAAGTAATCCGAGAAATCCCGTATGCATGGTTGTAGTCAAGTGGATGCACTTAGGAAGAAGTGTGAAGTTATCATACGAGCCAAGTTTGTGAAAGGTCACCACATAGGAGTAAAGGAGCATGTTGTCACCCTTGGTCAATGGTGTGTGAGTGCACTTGCAATAAGTCCAAGCTTCTGTGATGCCAATGTAGTCACGTCCTCTGGCCAGAGTAGATAAGAACATCAAAGTTTACCCATACATATCTACTTACTTTAGCACTTACAATCTATTCAACACCTGGAACTGTGATTTCTTTGCCGAGGAATTCATGAATCATGAGCACAATAGTGACATGTGGTCACATGGCATTCAATACGTTACTGAAAGTGCAACTATCCCTAGGTGGTTTTGGTAATTCATAACAACATATAGCTCATTGAGCTAATGCTATTCCAAAATGATTATTTCAGGAAAGCTCAATGATTGGCATGGCATGGATGGTGAAAGTGGAACCCTCAAAATGCTAAGGACAAAGGATTGGCTCAAGCTCAAAAGCTCAAGACTCTTCATTTTATATTTTAGTGATCCAAGATCACATTGAGTCTTTAGGAAAAGCCAATACTATCAAGGAGGGATGAGGTGTTGCTTAATGAGCCTCTTGCTTCATGTGCTTAGTGATATGCTCCAAAACCCTCAACTACTTTCCCATATCCACATATGACCTAAACCCTAAGCCAAACTTGGTCCTACCGATTCTTCCTATCCGGCGCCACCGAGTTTCACTTGTCATAAGCCACTGCCAAACCGTAGCAATTCGGTTCTACCGATAGGGATCTCGGTCTCACCGAGATGGGATTGCAAACTCTCTGTTTCCCTTTCGTAACTTTTCGGTCTCACTGAAAGAGCGAATCGGTCCCACCGAGATTGCAATGTAAACTCACTGTTTCCTTTTTGTAACATTTCGGTCTCACCGAAAGAGCAAATCGGTCCCACCGAGTTTGCCTGACCAACTCTCTGGTTAGCTAATTACCAAAATCGGTCTCACCGAGTTTGTGTAATCGGTCTCACTGAGATTACATTATGCCCTAACCCTAACAAAATCGGTCCTACCGAGTTGCATTTCAGTCCCACCGAAAATCTCTAACGGTCACTAGGTTTACCTTTTCGGTCCGACCGAGTTTTTTGATTCGGTCCCACCGAGATTGGTAAATTGTGTGTAACGGTTAGATTTTGTGTGGAGGCTATATATACCCCTCCACCTCCTCTTCATTCGTGGAGAGAGCCATCAGAACACATCTACACTTCCAACTCATATGTTTTGAGAGAGAACCACCTACTCATGTGTTGAGACCAAGATATTCCATTCCTACCATATGAATCTTGATCTCTAGCCTTCCCCAAGTTGCTTTCCACTCAAATCTTCTTTCCACCAGATCCAAATCCTATGAGAGAGAGTTGAGTGTTGGGGAGACTATCATTTGAAGCACAAGAGCAAGGAGTTCATCATCAACACACCATTTGTTACTTCTTGGAGAGTGGTGTCTCCTAGATTGGCTAGGTGTCACTTGGGAGCCTCCGACAAGATTGTGGAGTTGAACCAAGGAGTTTGTAAGGGCAAGGAGATCGCCTACTTCATGAAGATCTACCGCTAGTGAGGCAAGTCCTTCGTGGGCGATGTCCATGGTGGGATAGACAAGGTTGCTTCTTCGTGGACCATTCATGGGTGGAGCCCTCCGTGGACTCACGCAACCATTACCCTTCATGGGTTGAAGTCTCCATCAACGTGGATGTAGGATAGCACCACCTATCCGAACCACGGGAAAAACATCCGTGTCTCCAATTGCGTTTGAATTCTCCAAACCCTTCTCTTTACATTCTTGCAAGTTGCATGCTTTACTTTCCGCTGCCAATATACTCTTTGCATGCTTGCTTGAATTGTGTGATGATTGCTTGACTTGTCCTAAAATAGCTAAAATCTGCCAAGAACTAAAATTTGGGAAAAGGTTAAGTTTTTATTTGGTCAAGTAGTCTAATCACTCCCCCCCCTCTAGACATACTTTCGATCCTACAAGTGGTATCAGAGCTTTGGTCTCCATTTACTTTGATTTCCATAGCTTTTGGTGGTCATAGCCTTGGTTTCACAACCTAGGAGAGTATGGCGTCTAGCGAGGGGAATTATCACCGTAGAGGTCCTTACTTTGATGGTACTAATTTTGCTAGTTGGAAGCATAAAATGAAAATGCATATTCTTGGACATAACCCCGCCGTTTGGGCTATTGTGTATGTTGGTTTGCAAGGTGACTTCTTTGATGGGAGAGAACCAAACCGTGAAGCTACCGCGGATGAGTTGAAGATGTTGCAATACAATGCTCAAGCTTGTGATATTCTCTTCAACGGATTGTGCCCCGAAGAATTCAACAAAATCAGCCGTCTTGAGAATGCAAAGGAAATTTGGGACACTTTGATTGATATGCACGAAGGTACCGACTCCATTAAGGAATCCAAATTGGATGTGCTTCAAAGTCAACTTGACAAGTTCAAAATGAAGGATGGTGAAGGTGTCGCTGAAATGTACTCTAGGCTTGCTCTCATCACAAATGAGATTGCCGGCTTAGGAAGTGAAGAGATGACCGATAGATTCATCATCAAGAAGATTCTAAGAGCCTTGGATGGAAAATATGATACCGTGTGCACATTGATCCAAATGATGCCCAATTACAAAGATCTCAAGCCAATGGAGGTAATTGGAAGAATTGTTGCTCATGAGATGTCACTTAAGGATAAAGAGGAACTTCACAACAAATCTAGTGGTGCCTACAAAGCCTCATGTGAAGCCCCTACATCATCATGTAAGAAACAAAACTTCAATGAAGAATTGAGCTTAATGGTGAAGAACTTCAACAAGTTCTACAAGAGTAGAAGCAAAGATAGAAGCTCCAAGTCAAGGTCCTTCAATGACAAAAGATCTTCTAGTCAAGAGCGAAACTGCTACAATTGTGGAAGACCCGGACACTATTCCAATGAGTGTACGGCTCCCTACAAGAGAAGAAAGACTCGCCAAAAAGAAGAAGCAAAAGAGAAGAATCACCACCAAGAGAGAGAAGGAGTAGAGATGATCGTTATGAACGAAGATACTCACGGAGAAGCAAAGATTCGGAAAGGAAGGAAAAATCATCAAGGAGCTACACAAAACGAAGACATCAAGCTCATGTTGGTGAATGGGTATCCGGCTCCGACTCCGACAGCCACTCCGAGAGAAGTTATCACTCCGATTCCGAATATACTCAAGATGAAGGTGTTGCCGGTCTAGCACTTGTGTCAACCAACTCCTACGACATATTTGACTCACCAAATGAAGGAATTGGAAGATGCTTCATGGCCAAAGGTCCTAAGGTAACACACCCCGAGTATGTTGATTTTAATAGTGATGAAGATGACTTGTTAGGTGATGATGATTTACTTGTTGACAACTGTAGTGATGAATACTATGATGAAACGTCAATTAATCATGCTAATCAAGATAAAACGAATGACAATGATAAGGAGAAGATTGAGGCTCTAACTAAAGAACTAAACACTCTTAAGTTAGCTCATGAAACTATCTTCGAAGATCATCGAGAACTTTTAAGAGCTCATGAGAAGTTACGCTTTGAAAAGCTCAATCTTGAGCAAGAGCATGAGTTTTTAAAGGCAATCAATGATGATCTCCGCAAGAAAAGTTCTTCTTACATTGCCAAGCATTTACTCTTATCCACTTACATGCCTCAAGTCAAGTCTAGTAACAAGAACAAGAAAGATTCTTCCTCTAGTAGTAACAATGATCATGCTAAATCCAATATTGTTGCTTCTAGTAGCTCTCTTGATTCCACTAATGATTCTCTTAGCCAAGTTACGCTTGAGCAAGAAAATAGCTTATTGAAGGGAATTATAGAGAAAGGAGTGTACAAAAGCCTTGCCGGGAGTAAGCAATTTGAGGAAATTGTGCACAAGCAAGGAATGCACCGGAAGAATCAAGGTGTTGGTTTTGAACGAAAGTTCAATGCCAATGGAGTTGAGTGGGAAGAAGATCAATACCCCAAGACAAAGTTTGTTCCTCAACAAGAGAAGTATGATACTTCCCTCAAGGGGACACAAGCTCAAGATGATCTTCCACCACAAGACTACAAGCAAAAAGGCAAGGACAAGCTTCAAGAGGAAATTGATGCATTTGAAGAAGCTCCTAAGACCTTAGTCAAGTGGATTCCCAAGACCACTTCAAGTTCCACTTCATCAAGTATGACTACAACTCCAAGGATTCCCATCAAGATGGTGTGGATCCAAAAGAAGAAGAACTAGAGAGTTCTTGGGGGTGACTCCGCCAACATACTTCACTCTTATCATTTTGGCAAGAACAAGTGCAATCAACTTCTGAAAGTGCGTTATATCGACTAGAGGGGGGGTGAATAGGCGATTTTTATGAAAGTCTTCAAAACGTGGAAGTTATGAAGACAAACAGAGTGAACAAGCCTATCACTATGCAGCGGAAGGTAGATTACACAACGCAAGCCATAGTAAAATATACAATACAGTGAAAGCACAGAGACAAATAGCTTCAGTGTAATGAGGATCAGGTTGGAAGAAGTTATGAAGCCAAACAGATCATACAGTCAGGTTGTGAAGACAGAAGATAAAGCAGGCATGCAATAGCTTCACAATGTTTACTGGTAAGTAAAGGGAGGTGAAGATGAAACCAGTGACACGTTGAAGACAATGATATGTTGGACCAGTTCCAGTTGCTGTGACAACTGTACGTCTGGTTGGAGCGGCTAGGTATTTAAACCAAAGGACACACAGTCCCGGACACCCAGTCCTGAACACGCAGCTCAGGACACCTAGTCCTCACCGTTTTCTCCTTGAGCTAAGGTCACACAGACCCCGCCCAATCACTCTGGTAAGTCTTCAAGGTAGACTCCCAAACCTTCACAGACTTCGTTCACCGGCAATCCACAATTCCTCTTGGATGCTCAGAACGCGACGCCTAACCGTCTGGAGGATGCACAGTCCTCAAGTGTAATAAGTCTTCAGATCACTCAGACAAGAAGACTTAACTGATGCCCAATTACTCTGGCTCTGGGTGGTTAGGGCTTTTCTCCTCACTAAGGATTTTCTCTCAAAGGCTTCGAGGTGGGTTGCTCTCAAACGACAAAAGCCGTGCACTGAAATCTAAGCAGCCAACCGTTTATGGTTGTGGGGGTGGACTATTTATAGCCACTTGGCAACCCGACCTGATTTGTCCGAAATGACCCTGGGTCACTAAGGAACTGACACGTGTACTAACGGTCGGATTTCGAACTCTCACGGCAACTTTACTTGGGCTGCAAGCAAAGCTGACTTGTCTGACTCTGGACAAGATTTTCTCTTATTGTCTTCACTCGAAGACATAGGATTTGAATTAGGCATCACTTCAGTCATCCTGACTGGTTCTCTTGGACCCCACTTAACAGTACGATGGTTCCTATGACACAACATGAATAAAGTAAAACTACGAAGGATCTAAGTCTTCGAGTTCCAAAGTCTTCATGGGGAGTCTTCATATGTCATTGTCTTCGACATGAATGTCTTCATGAACCACCATTGTCTTCAATGTCTTCGTACATTTTTGGGGGTCATCTCTGGTAGCTAAACCGAATCAATGAGGGACTTCTACCTGTGTTATCCTGCAATTCTCACAAACACATTAGTCCCTCAACTAGGTTTGTCGTCAATATTCCAAAACCAACTAGGGGTGGCACTAGATGCACTTACAATATCCCCCTTTTTGGTGATTGATGACAAACTAGTTGAAGTTTTCAACAGGGAATATAATTTGTGAAATTGTAAAGGAATTGTCTTCATAAGCTGCAAGGGCTCCCCCTGAAGATGTGCATATAAGTGATTTGCTTCTGGAATGCAAATGCACATAGCAGGTTGTATTTGTGGGAATCCACTTCAACTTATGATGACAATCCATCATGCACGTAAAGATATATGAAGATAATGATATGCATAATGAAAAATGGACGTCTGGGAAATGATAAGAGTGCGGAAATTATCGTCGTACATGCGGAATTTATCTTCGCAAAAACACAGTGGCAAACATAGTAGCAGACGACCATCAAGTTTAAGTGTTACAACTCAAAGAACCAAATGTAGCAAAACGAGAGTTGTAAGCACGAAGCAAAATGCAAAATATAAAGCACCCGCCCATATTATTGACCCGCTTGAAGATTATAAACATCATATGCTTCTCCCCTTTTGTCAGTGATGACCAAAAAGGTGTGAAGACATAGAGTTTTCTAAGCGTTCCCAGGCGCAGCAGGGCCGGTGGAGGCGTTTGGTGGTGCTGGCGAGCTTGGTGCAGTGACGACGCGCGCCGAAGAAGGTGGTGGTGATGTAGCGTCGTCTTCTTCCTCAATGATTTTTCCCGTCACTGTGGCAGCAGAGGAAGAGAACTCGGATTCTTCAAGAGACGGAGTCCCACGCAACACAGCTCTTCTGGGGATGTGGAGTCAAACTTGAATCTCTCTTTGAAGCCATCCTCTTGCAATTCAGCTTCAGTGCACATCATTGTGAGGCCTTTCCAAGTGCGGCGACAGGTTTCATGTGCGACGAAGGCGTTCTTGGTGGCCAGATTCCTGATGCGATTGACGTCTTGCATGATACTGCGCATTTGCCTTTTGAGCCAGTCATGATGCCTATCTTGCTTTTGATGTAGAGCCACAAGAACTTCACGATCAGTGAGTGTACGAGCGCGTTTCTTGGGTCTCTGTGCAGCTTCGCTGTCAGTGGCTTCAGTGGATGCAGGGGCACGTGTGGTGCCAGCCATTGGATAGACTCTGGAAATGGCTTCAACACCTTCATCATGTTGAGTGAAGCTTTGGTGTTCTGCATTCTGAAGACTTAGTGGCTGTTTGGCAGGCTCAGGATAAATAGCTTCAGCAGAGGTGTCCACATCAGGTAAGAAGATTCTGTGGTTGCGGGCTGAGGGTTGATATGATATTGCAGAGTGGAGCTTGATTAGCCTCATAACCCATGGAGCATAAATCTTTAGACCAAAGAGATCTGAGCCAAACGTAGCAAGTTGACGTATGAAGAGATCCTGGGCATTGAAGCATTTGCCGTGCAGGATGCAGAAGATGAGAGTCTTCATGGCACCTTCAACCTTGGCATATCGAGAGTGCCCCTTAATGGGCCATAGAGTCCGCCTGATGATGTGATAGATAGTTCTAGGCAGGTACTCTAAGTCTTCAACGAAGAACTCCGTTGGGTAAGGTGCGTCAGAAGGCAATGGCTTCATCATTGAGAGTATCTGACTCATATTTGGCTCAGGTCGCTGGAATATGCTCTCAACTGCGTCAGCATGGAGTTGACAGCCTTCTTCGAAGAGTTCGCCTGGAGTGGGTAGGCCGGTGAGCTCAATGATATCAAATGCATTGGCTTCATGATGGACGTTGCCGGTCATCCACTCCAGGACCCAAGTCTTCGGATCTCTGTTGTAGCCCTTGATGTGCAATGTGGCATAGAACTAGAGTAGAAGCTCTTCGTTCCAGTGCTCTTCATCCGTGACAAACGGTAGCAGGCCAACTTGCTTGAAGCAGTCCAGGGCTTCTTCCAGACTAGGCAGACCAGCAAAAGCTTCAACTTCAAGGCACTGATGTGGAAAGATACGGCTCTGGCTGTAGAGGACGCAGGAGTAGTAGCTGCGCTGTGGGTAGCTCCAGAACCTATCTGACACAATCTTTTCCCTTGAGTAAGGGTTCTTGGAGCGGTTGAAGAAGGTGTTATCTGCCCTGAAGCTATTGACATTGAAGGAGCCAGGAGCAGTGACTGGACCTGGGAACCTTGGCAGTCGTGGGATTGGCTTCTGTACCTGGGGCCTGTGCGCAACATGATAGTTGAACTGTGGTCCGGCAGCAGACACAGGCACAGAAGGGTCAGAGGCAGTAGCTTCAGTATCTCTTGAAGCTGTTGGTTGGTCGGGCTCCACAAATGCTTCAGTATTATGTGTGGCAGCCGCAGTGGTGTCAGCCTCCTTGAGAACTTCTTCTTGCTGGTGTGGGGGAGATGGGGCTTGAGGTTCTTCATGCTCTTCTGCATGTTCTTCGGCTGATGCAGCCGGAATGTCGTCAGCAGTATGAGCCCTTGGTCCTTTGCGAAGCCTACGGAATGCAGGCGACGAAGGTGGAGTTGCAGTGGGCTGGGGCTCATCCTCTTCCTCCTGCGGGCGATCTTCCCACGATGCATCTTGGGTGATTGGCGTCAAGGGACGACCAATGCTGATCATTTCGCTCGTTTCGAGCTGAGGAAGGACTGCATCACCTTGTACATTGTCTTGGAGACCAATGTCTTCAGCAGCGTTGGGGTCGGCTGCTGGAATGTCTTCAGCATGCGGAGCCTCTGTGAGAGCAGGCTCATGCGCGGTCATCTGACGATCTTCATGAGGAAAGCGAACGGAAAGGGGTTCGACTATCAAGGGCTCTGTGGGAGCAGCCCGAGACTTCTTGGTCTTGCGCTTCTTGATGGTGGGGTCTGAAGGAGAGGCTTCAGGGTGTTTCCTCTTCCTTGCTTTAGCTTCGGCGATCCTTGTCTTCTTAAGCTCTGAAGCGGTTGAGCGGTGCTTTGGCTTCGAGCTAGGCTTGGCGGTGGGGAAGACAGTCGGAACAGCTTCTTGGCGTGGGGCCTCTTCTTCAGCCACAGTGGGTGTCTTCTTTTTCTTAGCGGCCATCCTGGGGTCGATGCCGGGATGCCCAAGTGCCTTTCGCTTCTCGGCCTCATTGTAGGCCTGCACACAGAGATCAGCCAAATTCTTCATGCGCTCGCGTGAACCCTGAGCCTCTGCACGTTTCTGCATAAAGTTTTCCTTCAACTCATGCAGCATGACTTTGAAGTCTTTGACTTCTTGGACGCTGAGCGTGGCCATGTTCTGCTTGAACTGAGCCTTTTCAAAATCTATCTTTTGCTTCAGTTCCACGATGCGCTGGGGAATTGCGAGTTCTGAAGCAATAGCTCCTTGGAAGGCTACGCTGAGGCCAATGGGTAGCTGCAGATCATCAAAGCTGATGTTGGGTGTGTCAAACCACTCATCTATGAAGTTGTGGATGATTGTTGCATCGAACAGAGGCAGATTGTTGAAGATTTCAGCCTCCTCCTTGCTCTTGATTAGCTGCTCAAGAGCGTCATCGGCAAGATCGTCGTCACTCGACAGATCAATGGCTTCGCAGCACAGAACGGCAGCGGCAGTGAGTTCTTTGCTAGTGTGTGGCTGTGGCTTCTTGGCTTCTTGAGGCTTAGAGACTCGTGACAAGTCTTCAGACTGCACACTTGCTTCAGGAGGTGCAGTGGCCAATGGCTTCACTCTGGAGATCTTGGGAGAAGCGGTTGGCTTGGAAGCTTTTGGCTTCTTCTTCATCTGCTTCGGCTCCGGGGCAGCAGGAGCATCATCAGACTCAGTGTCTGCTGGAGGATCGTTCACGGCAGTCCCTTGGACTATAATGCGAGTGATGAGGCCTTCAAGATTGGCAAACGGTCCGATGACATTGGGATTTGTGTCGCGTGAGCCATCTGCCCTTGGTTTGGAGGGACCAGGGTTGAAGTCCAACCCAAACTCCTTCTTGTTTTGCTTCGCAGAGTTCTGGGAAAATTGGAAGTTGCGCTTGAACAGAGTGTCATCGCGACACCAGAGAAGGGATGATGGATGTGCGTCAGCTGGCTGTTGTCCCCTGACCATGCATGGAAAGAAGCCTTGCGCAATGGCTTCGTCTCTGGTTCGGGGTACGAGATTTTTGTACAAGACATCTCCCCATGGCCTCTTGATGGCACACTTTTCTGCATATTCTTGAGTGACGAAGCGGTATTGGAACCACTGCTCTGCCCAATATCTTCGAATCCATTGGATTCGTGTCTTGCGCTGACCATAGCTCTCTTCGGGATCAGTTTGGTACATTTCTGCCAAATCTTCAGGCAGATCTTTAGATGTGTCACCACGTCTCTGTCTACCTCCCTTCCTTGATTGTTTCTCGGATGCCATGAAGCTTAACTTGGAAGGCTTCAAAAGATTCAAAGGCTTCAAAGGCTTCCTTTTGCTTGACCAATAGGAACTACCTTCGGGTGAATTAATGTGACGCTGTAGGAACTCTGCAAATGAATGCAGACTATGAGAACCAAAAGATTCTCCCACGGACATGTACCTGTGACGGCATTAAGGTGCGAGGGAAGGGGAAGAGGTCATATGCATTCTCAGAAGATTTTGAAGACAACTCAGTTTAGAATATATTGACCTCATCATGCGAAGACATTCACTTTATAGAAAAGAAGTTGGTTCCAGATTTGTACGAACCCATAGATCAGTACAAGTGAGAAATCTAACTACTTCATGAAGAACAAGTGAATATACTAGGCAAGTTATGAGATACAGATGAGAGGGATGAAACTTTGTGTGAATGGAAACCTCTTTTGGCAGAAAGTGATGGAGCTATAGGATCAAAAGAGGCTGTAAAAAGGCTTGTTATTTACCAGACTTGGAACTGCTAGACGAGACAAGAGTTGATGCCGAGCAGTTCGATCCTCCGTGCCCTAACTTGGCGACAGAAGACACCTAGGGCGACGGCGGAGAGACTGATGTCCGCTGTCGGCGTGAGAACGGCGTCGGAGAGGTCGCGGCAGTGAAGCACTTCGTCGCCGGCGTCGTTGAGAGTTAGCGGTGGCGCTAGGGTTTGTGCGAGGGTGGAAGAAGAGATAATGACCGCAATGAAACGTGTATTTATAGGGATATGGGCGGCATTGTGCTATTACTCGGGTGCCCCTGGCGATTCGCATCTGATCAGTACGTGGCCAACATGCGGAATTGTGGGGGCAGTTTCACCCCACGCACGTCTGGTTTGTCGGGAGTCGTTCCTACTTCTCCGGAATTCTAGTTGATGGAAAAACATTGAAAGCTGTTTTAAAGTTTGTCTCTGTGTCTTCTTCTGACAAGGATGCAGTGAAGACATTCGACAGTTTCAATAGAGTGCATATGACTTGGAGAGATAGAGTTTGAGGTAGGAAGCATGGAGAGGTTAGGGTCCGATCACATTCACTTAGTTCAAAAGATTCAAACAAGAAGACATAGCTATAAGTGAATGCTGTAGAGGACAGAACACCAGTACATATATATACTCAACATAGTGAAGACAATCATGAGGACATGTTGAGATTGAAGCCAAACCAAATGTGAAGACATAACAAATGTAATGCCATGAGTGAAACACTTCAAGCAGAAAGATTTTGGTGGTGGCACTACCCACCGTATAGGAAGTATTGGACCCAGACACGGCGCACAATTATCGTGGCGCTCCGAGGTCAAATTCCACGTTAATGTATTCACACTTAGACGGTATGTCTTCATTGATTGAAGATATACGTTACTTTATGTGTTGCACATCTAAGTCATCATCATGCATAAGTGTTAGGATGTGTGCCTGATCACAGGACATTTGAGGATTCCAAGATATTTAGCTCACACCGTAACTTGCAAAATCTCTTCTCATCCAAGGGCTTGGTGAAGATATCTGCCAATTGCTCTTCAGTGTTGACGTGTATGATATCAATGTCTTCCTTTGTAACATGATCTCTGAGAAAATGATGACGAATTTCAATGTGCTTTGTCTTCGAGTGCTGAACTGGGTTGTTGGCGATCTTGATGGCGCTTTCGTTGTCGCAGTAAAGTGGCACTTGCTTCAGATGAATGCCATAATCCTTGAGGGTTTGCTTCATCCATAGAAGCTGAGCGCAGCAGGATCCAGCAGCAATGTATTCAGATTCAGCAGTGGAGAGAGATACACAGTTCTGCTTCTTTGAAGACCAACAGACAAGAGATCGGCCCAGAAAGTGACATGTGCCTGATGTGGACTTCCGATCAACCTTGTCACCAGCGTAATCAGCGTCCGAAAATCCAACCAGATCAAACTCTGAGCCCTTTGGATACCATAACCCTAGAGTTGGTGTGTGAGCCAAATATCGAAGAATTCGCTTCACTGCTAAGTGATGCGACTCCTTTGGTGCCGCTTGAAACCGAGCACACATGCAAACACTAAGCATAATATCTGGCCTAGATGCACATAAGTAGAGCAAAGAACCAATCATGGAGCGGTATACCTTTTGATCGAACTCTTTACCATTGTCGTCAGGACCCAGATGATGTTTGGCTGGCATTGGTGTTGTGAAGCCTTTGCAGTCTTGCATACCGAACTTCTTCAGGCAGTCTTTGAGATATTTCTCTTGAGATATGAAGATGCCATTGCGTTGTTGCCTTATTTGAAGACCGAGGAAGAATTTCAGCTCCCCCATCATAGACATCTGATATTGCTCTTGCATCATATATCCGAACTCCTCACTGTACTTCTGATTGGTGCAGCCAAAGATAATGTCATCCACGTATATTTGGCACACAAACAGTTCACCATCATATGTCTTTGTGAAGAGAGTGGGATCCAGGGAACCAGGTATGAAGCCTTTGCTCTTCAGGAAGTATTTGAGTGTATCATACCAGGCCCGAGGGGCTTGTTTGAGGCCATATAGTGCCTTTTTGAGCTTGTACACCATGTCAGGATGTTTTGGATCTTCAAACCCAGGTGGTTGCGCAACATACACTTCTTATTCAATTTTGCCATTGAGGAAGGCACTTTTTACATCCATTTGATATAGGATTATGTTGTGATGATTTGCATAGGCCAGCAGTATACGGATGGCTTCAAGTCTGGCCACAGGAGCAAATGTTTCATCGAAGTCGATGCCTTCCACTTGAGTATATCCTTGAGCAACGAGACGAGCCTTGTTTCTGACGACTTGGCCATGCTCATCTTGCTTGTTGCGGTATATCCATTTGGTGCCTATTATGTTATGCTTCCGTGGATCAGGACGCTTAACCAACTCCCATACATTGTTCAGCTCAAATTGTCGAAGCTCTTCTTGCATAGCTTGAATCCATTCCGGTTCCATAAAGGCTTCATCAATTTTCTTGGGTTCTGTGATTGAAACAAATGCGAAGTGTCTGCAAAAGTTTGCCAGTTGAGTTGCCTTTGAACGAGTCAGTGGACCAGGTGCATTGATGCTATCAATTATTCTGTCAATTTGCACTTCACTGGCAACACGAGGATGTAGGGGTCGAAGACTTTGCTCTTGCTGATCTACGTTGTCATGGGGAGGAATGTCTTCAGGCTGAGCATTGTCTTCATGTGGATCAGGTGCTGAGATGATAAGTTCTTCTTCAGGATGAGCTTCAGTAGGTATAATCTCTCCAGTTCCCATTAGCTTGATTGATTCACTGGCTGGAACTTCATCTAGCACATCTGGTAGTTGCTCTCTTTGTGACCCATTGGTCTCATCAAACCGCACATCCACTGTTTCAACCACTTTGTAGTGAAAGAGATTGAAGACTCTGTAGGAGTGCGAATCCTTTCCATATCCAAGCATGAAGCCCTCATGTGCTTTTGGAGCAAATTTTGAGGTGTGGTGAGGGTCCTTGATCCAGCATCTTGATCCAAATACTCTGAAGTAACTTACATTTGGCTTCTTGCCAGTCAGAAGTTCATAAGATGTCTTGTTCAGCAGCTTGTGAAGATATACACGGTTGATAGTATGGCATGCAGTGTCAATGGCTTCAGTCCAGAATTTTCTTGGTGTCTTGTACTCATCTAACATTGTTCTGGCCATCTCAATGAGTGTTCTGTTCTTGCGTTCGACGATGCCATTCTATTGTGGCGTGTATGGAGCTGAGAATTCATGAGTGATGCCCAATGTATCAAGATATGTGTCAAGGCCGGTGTTCTTGAATTCTGTGCCATTGTCACTTCTGATGTGCTTTATCTTGGCGCCATAATTGTTCATTGCCCGATTTGCGAAGCGTCTGAAGACATCCTGCACTTCAGTCTTGTAAAGGATTATGTGCACCCAAGTATATCTAGAGTAATCATCAACAATGACGAAGCCATAGAGGCAAGCAGTAGTGGAGAAAGTTGAGTAGTGGGTAGGACCGAAGAGATCCATGTGAAGCAGTTCGAAGGGTTGAGTAGTGGTCATGATTGTCTTCGAAGGATGTTTTGCCCTTGTCATCTTCCCAGCTTCACAGGCACCGCATAAGTGATCTTTCTTGAACTTGACGCCCTCGATGCCTATGACATGCTTCTTCTTCGCAAGGGTGTGGAGGTTCCTCATGCCAGCATGCCCAAGTCTTCGATGCCAAAGCCAGCATTCTGAAGCCTTTGCGAGAAGACAAACTGCAAGCTGTGGCCCTGCTGAGAAATCTACCACGTACAAATCATCTTTTCGATACCCTTCAAACACTAGAGACTTGTCAGATTCCATTAGTACCAGACAACGATATTTTCCAAAGATTACAATCATGTTTAAATCGCAAAGCATTGAGACAGACATTAAGTTAAAGCCAAGGGATTCAACAAACATGACTTTATCCATGTGTTGATCCTTTGAGATTGCAACTCTACCTAGACCCAGTACCTTACTTTTACCAGTGTCAGCGAATGTGATGTGGCTCTTGTCAGATGGACGTAAGGTTGAGTCCATAAAGAGACTTCTTTTGCCAGTCATGTGATTTGTACACCCGTTGTCAATAATCCATTCTGAAGACTCTGAAGTCACTGGTGTCGTACCCTACAGTGCAGTTAGGGGGATAGGCTTCACCAAGAGTGTTGTGAAGCAAAAACATTTGACGAACCAGTGGATTATGAAAACTGAGATCCAGGTTAGGACAAGCAGGGAGAGTAGCATGCGATTCAGATATGAAATACATAGTGATGCCATTCGGGCATTTGATCTTGCACCCCACGAGTTTTTTAAGGTCCCCAGCAATAGCATCAGAAGATTTTGGTTTTGTGCTGGAGACCTTTCCCTGCAAAAGAGAGTTAAGCTTTCTTAACCACCCACATCTTCAAGGGTGGCTTAGAAGCAATAAGTCTAAGTGCAGCATCTAAGAATTTTGGCTTTGGAGCCCTAGCAAACAGTCTAGCAGGTGGGCAATAGTACTCATAAGAATAGGCAGAATAGTTTTTGGTCATATGAGAATGACGGTTTGAAGAACCGTTCTCATAAGACTGAGCATGGTTTCCCTGCAAAACATTTGCGTTAGTGCGGCTCAGATGAGTCCTCTGCCTGTATGAAGCCTTTGGACCATATGAAGTCTTTGGTCTGAGGTTTGTCTTCTTCATGTGAGGTGTCATGGAGACATTCACAGGAAGATTCTCAAGACACGTTTTTGGAACCCAGATCTTCTTCATAGGCGGTCCATTCCTGCAGTTAGTACCAATGTACCTGGCAAATGCTTCACCATTCTGATTCCTAAACAGTTTATAGTTTGCATCAAAGGATTCATCAATGATAATTGGATTAGCACAAGTGAAGCCAGATAGATTGGATGGATCTGATGAGGATTCCTTTGCAGCAACCCATATGGTTTTGGGGTACTGCTCAGGTTTCCAGTAAGAGCCATCTGCATTAATTTTCCTCACGAACCCAACACCCTCTTTGCTAGGGTTTCGGTTCAGAATCTGCTTCTTGAGGACATCACATAGTGTCTGATGTCCTTTGAGACTTTTGTACATCCCTGTTTCAAGCAATGTCTTCAACCTAGCATTTTCATCAGCAATAGCAGTGGTATCCTCAGCAGAGGGGTTAGTTACCACTTCAACAGTTGAAGATATTGCAACAGCAGTAGCAGTGGAACATTCAGCAACAAAAATAGCATTATCACGCTCAATGCATTTAAGGCATGGTGGTTCAAATCCTTCCTGAGCAGAACTGATCTATTCGGCTCGAAGTGACTCGTTTTCCTTTTGAAGATCTTCATGATCCGCTCTCAACTTCTCAAGATCTTGCTTCTTCTGAAGATAATCATAGGAAAGCTTTTCATGAGTAGTTGAGAGAGTCTCAAGACGATCTTCGAGTTCCTGATACTTAACATGAAGATTTTTTATGTCTTCAATTAAGGATTCAGAACGAGTCATTTCAGCACCCAACAGATCATCGCTTCTGTCTAACAGTTTTTGAATATGTTCCATGGCCTTTTGTTGTTCAGTTGCAATTTTAGCAAGTGTTTTGTAACTGGGTTTTGAATCACAATCAGAGTCATCGTCACTAGATGTTCGATAGTGAGTAGTGCATGTGTTTACCTTGGCACCACGTGCCATGAAGCAGTAGGTGGGAGTAGAGTCGTCCTTGTCATTTGCATCGGTGATGGTGATGGAGTCATTGTCTTCAGTGTTGAAGATGGACTTGGCGACATAGGCTGTAGCCAAACTTGCAATGCCTGAATCAGACTCCTCCTCAGACTCCACCTCTGCCTCCTCAGAAGCGGACTCCTCCTCTGAATCCATTTCCTTGCCAACAAACGCACGAGCCTTGCCAGATGAACTCTTCTTGTGTAATGAAGACTTTGAGGAAGACTTGGACGAAGACTTTGAGTATTTCTTCGTCTTCTTATCGTCAGAGTCATATTCCTTGCTCTTCTTCTTCTTTCTGTTCTCATTGTCCCACTGTGGGCATTCAGAGATAAAGTGTCCAGTTTTCTTTTTGTAGTCATGCGCAGAAGCTTCATCATTCCTTGAGCTTGATCGTGAAGACTTTCTGAAGCCTTTCTTCTTGGTGAATTTCTGGAACTTCTTCACTAGCATTGCAAGTTCCCTTCCAATGTCTTCAGGATCATCAGAACTGCTATCAGATTCTTCTTCAGATGATGACACAGCTTTTGCCTTCAAGGCACGAGTTCGCCCGTAGTTTGGACCGTAGATATCTCTTTTCTCAGAAAGCTGAAACTCATGTGTGTTGAGCCTCTCAAGTATGTCAGACGGATCGAGTGTCTTGAAGTCTGGACGTTCTTGAATCATCAGGGCTAGGATGTCAAATGAACTATCAAGCAATCTTAGCAGCGTCTTGACGATTTCATGTTTGGTGATCTCAGTGGCGCCGAGGGCTTGAAGCTCATTCGTGATGTCAGTGAGCCGGTCAGATGTGTGCTGGACATTCTCATTGTCATTTCGCTTGAAGCGGTTGAAGAGATTGCGAAGAACACTGATTCTCTAATCTCTCTGGGTTGAGATGCCTTCATTGACCTTGGAGAGCCAGTCCCAGACCAGCTTGGATGTCTTCAAGGCACTCACACGGCCGTACTGTCCCTTGGTCAGATGACCACAGATAATATTCTTGGCAGTGGAGTCCAGTTGAGTGAACTTCTTGACATCAGCCGCAGTGACACCTTCTCCAGCCTTGGGAACGCTGTTTTCGACGACATACCATAGGTCGACGTCAATGGCTTCAAGATGCATGCGCATCTTATTCTTCCAGTAGGGATATTCAGTTCCATCAAAGACGGGGCACGCAGCGGAGACTTTAATTATCCCTGCAGTCGACATAGCTAAAACTCCAGGTGGTTAAACCGAATCACACAGAACAAGGGAGCACCTTGCTCTGATACCAATTGAAAGTGCGTTATATCGACTAGAGGGGGGGTGAATAGGCGATTTTTATGAAAGTCTTCAAAACGTGGAAGTTATGAAGACAAACAGAGTGAACAAGCCTATCACTATGCAGCGGAAGGTAGATTACACAACGCAAGCCATAGTCAAATATACAATACAGTGAAAGCACAGAGACAAATAGCTTCAGTGTAATGAGGATCAGGTTGGAAGAAGTTATGAAGCCAAACAGATCATACAGTCAGGTTGTGAAGACAGAAGATAAAGCAGGCATGCAATAGCTTCACAATGTTTACTGGCAAGTAAAGGGAGGTGAAGATGAAACCAGTGACACGTTGAAGACAATGATATGTTGGACCAGTTCCAGTTGCTGTGACAACTGTACGTCTGGTTGGAGCGGCTAGGTATTTAAACCAAAGGACACACAGTCCCGGACACCCAGTCCTGAACACGCAGCTCAGGACACCCAGTCCTCACCGTTTTCTCCTTGAGCTAAGGTCACACAGACCCTGCCCAATCACTCTGGTAAGTCTTCAAGGTAGACTCCCAAACCTTCACAGACTTCGTTCACCGGCAATCCACAATTCCTCTTGGATGCTCAGAACGCGATGCCTAACCGTCTGGAGGATGCACAGTCCTCAAGTGTAATAAGTCTTCAGATCACTCAGACAAGAAGACTTAAGTGATGCCCAATTACTCTGGCTCTGGGTGGTTAGGGCTTTTCTCCTCACTAAGGATTTTCTCTCAAAGGCTTCGAGGTGGGTTGCTCTCAAACGACAAAAGCCGTGCACTGAAATCTGAGCAGCCAGCCGTTTATGGTTGTGGGGGTGGACTATTTATAGCCACTTGGCAACCCGACCTGATTTGTCCGAAATGACCCTGGGTCACTAAGGAACTGACACGTGTACTAACGGTCGGATTTCGAACTCTCACGGCAACTTTACTTGGGCTGCAAGCAAAGCTGACTTGTCTGACTCTGGACAAGATTTTCTCTTATTGTCTTCACTCGAAGACATAGGATTTGAATTAGGCATCACTTCAGTCATCCTGACTGGTTCTCTTGGACCCCACTTAATAGTACGGTGGTTCCTATGACACAACATGAATAAAGTAAAACTACGAAGGATCTAAGTCTTCGAGTTCCAAAGGCTTCATGGGGAGTCTTCATATGTCATTGTCTTCGACATGAATGTCTTCATGAACCACCATTGTCTTCAATGTCTTCGTACATTTTTGGGGGTCATCTCTGGTAGCTAAACCGAATCAATGAGGGACTTCTACCTGTGTTATCCTGCAATTCTCACAAACACATTAGTCCCTCAACTAGGTTTGTCGTCAATACTCCAAAACCAACTAGGGGTGGCACTAGATGCACTTACAACTTCCACATCTTGCACTAGTTCAAGGAGTCACAAACCCTCTTGTTGGTAAGACAAGGGACAAGGTAACCTAAAAGTTTTCATAGACATCATCTTGTGTGTGCATCACTCTATGTCTATGGATATCCTTGTTTGTTACTTGTGGGACTAACCCATGTAGGTATTGAAAGTGCAATTCACTCAAATGGATAGCTCCAAGTGATCTACATCAACATTGAGCATCCACATCTTCAACATCTACATGAAGTCATCATCGACAAAACCCAAGGTTAGTTCATCCCTCTTAGGGGGGATATCACATCTAGGGGGAGCTTTACTCTAAGACTTGAGCTAAAGCAACTCTAAAGATGTGAACACAACAATGCTTTATGTAAAAGTGGTAACCCCACTTGAGCTTAAACGATGAGTATGACCTATGATCAAGTGTTCTCACTTGACTCCTAAGTCAATATACTCATATATAGATGACCTAGTCATCGCAAATTGCTTGATAGATGCTAGAATTGGTTGTGCATGCTTTGTCACATATTTCAATTGCCATCTTATTGTGTGAGCATGTTGGTTGCATATTTTACTCATTAGAGGACATCCACTTGTTGTTTTGATTGTTTGGTTTTATTTCCTTTTGCCAACTGGATGGACAAGAATGCCTAAGAACCTCCTCTAGCTATCTATGCTTTTCTCGTCTCAAACTCTATTCATGCTACATCACAAAATTTGATCAAGTCAGATTCGAACCACTCTGTGTGAGGAGCACTCGGAGTCCCCGATTCGTCATAGACTTAAACTTCCAAAACCTCTTTGTGATTCTCGGTCTGACAGATACCCCACTTTCGGTCTTACCGAGATCATTAAGTTGATCTATGTTTTCGATCTCGGTGCAACCGATTTGAACCATTCGGTCACACCGAGTTGCAATAACTGTATATAGTTTTGCATCTCGGTGCCACCGAGTTGTTCCACTCGGTCACACCGACAGGGTCGGGCTATATATAGTCACGGGCAAAAATTTGGATATTTCTCCGAACCCCTTCGCCCATGCGATAGCTCGCTCTGCCAACGTGGTCTCCGGATCGTCTCCTCGCTGCCAGCCGCCTCCAGTCGCTGGTCTCCGTCGCCGTCAACGGGAATCAACCCCGCCGTTGCCGCCATAGCGAGTCTCCGCCGAACTAGGGTACGGACTTGATCTTTGTGCTATTCCCCAATCCGATTCCTAGCACATTGTGATCATAATGATTCTTGCCACGTTTGATAAACTTATATCCAGTCAATGAACTCGTAGATTAGGTTTGATTCGAAAATTTTAGGGTTAGGCTTCCGCCGAAACCATCTCGGACCCACCGAGTTGAAAAACTCGGTCCCACCGATTTGGCTTATGCCATTGCACAAGTGAGACTCGGTCTGACCGAGTATTACTAATCGGTGTGACCGATTTTGGAACTTTGTGAAACCCTAGCAGTCTCGGTGCCACCGAACTGTGACTCGGTCTGACCGAGTTCACTAGTTTAGGTTCCAAAAACTGCTTCGGTGTCACCGAGTTTAAAAATTGGTAGATCTGAAATGCTCTATGTGGAAAACTAAAACTAAGTTTTTAAATCATTCTTTTGCAAAAATCTCTGCATTTTGTGATGCTCATCCACTCTACCTCATCTATAAACTGTTCACAGGGTCAGCAGTCAGCTTGTTCATCATGTCAGACCAAAGTGATAGCTAGAATTTGTCAGAGCAGCCAGTGCAAATGAGTGAGGGCACTAGTCCCTCAAGTTCTTCAGATGATGGCAGCAGGAGCACCCCTAGCAACCTACCAAAAGCTGCCATAAGACAAAGAAAGAAGAGAACTTCAGATTCTGAGGATGAAGATTATGTGGCAGAGGAAGAGGAAGCCACATCAAAGAGAATTGTGCTCAAGAAAGAATATGGCCCAGCACAGAGCATAAAGCCAGGGATGAAGGTCAAAAGGCCAGCAGGCAGGCAGCCTATGCCAAAGGCCAGAGCTTCAACCAAGATTCCCGAGAAGCCCACTCCCATAGAGCCAGCTGCTGCAGAAGGAAAGAAAAAGAAGGAGAGGGTCAAGAAGACCATAGCCAAAGTGCTTGGAAAGGCTTCCATCATGGAAGAAGAGGAAGTGGAAGAAGAGGTTGCTGCACCAGCACCTAAGGCACCCAAGCTGATGGGCGATGCCATAAGATCAGGGGCAACTGCTTCCAAGGCCAAGCCAGCTGCAAAGCCAAAACCAAAGAGGAATACAAGAAGCATCCCAGCTGCTGAGAAGAACAAGGCCCCAGTGCCTGAAGCTGCTGAAGAAGATGATGAAGAGCATGTTCTGAGAAAGCTCAAGCCCAAGATCCCAGACCACAATGATGCTCATCCTGTGGCTGAGGATATGAAGCTCAGAAGAGACTCAGGACTGAGGAAGTGGAGAGAAGCAGATCCCTATGCTATCAGGAGGAGGACTGCTGTTGATTACAGGTTTCACACCAAGGAACAGCAAGATTTCTATGAGACAGTGCTGCTAGATAAGAAGCCCATTGTATGTGATATGAGATGGGTCAACTTGAATATATCAAGGAGAATGAAGAGCACTACCCTGGAGTGCAGGACAGCTTTAAGGCATGTGGAGTAGAGGACTTTGTTGGGCAGAAGCTCACAAAGTGGAATGAGGAGCTTATCATGCAGTTCTACTCCACAGCACATTTTTATCCAGATGGGAGGATTATTTGGATGTCTGAAGGTACGAGGTACCAATCAACAGTTGCTAAGTGGGCACAGCTTATCAATGCCCCAGACGAGCATGAGGATGACTTGGATGTCAATTCCAAGAAGAAGATGGATCATAACTCAATGTCAAACATGTACAAGGAGATCCCAAATGAAGCACTTGATATGTTCAAGTTTGGCACGGTGCATTATCTTCTGTCAGGGCTGCCAACCATCAACTAGATTCTTAGGCACACACTTTTGCCCAAGTCTGGAGATCATAGGATGATCAGAGGTCATGCCATTAACTTGCTACATATCTTTGATGTGCCTCAGAAATTCAAGGTCATGAGTCTCATGGTAGAGACTATCAAGAGGACTGCAGCAGATCAGAAGAGGAGCTGTGGATATGCCCCTCAGATCCAGATGTTGATTAACTCAAGAATGGGCACAGACACATACTTGTTGGACAAGGAACATCTGCCTATCTATCCAGAGTTCGAGGACAACCAAGTTGTGATGACCAAAGATGAACCATCTTCAGCCCATGCACAAGCCAAGAAGGAGAAGGCAATAAAGGAGAAAGCTGCCAAGATGCCAACTCAAGAGGAGGCATCTGAGTACTTCTTGAAGAACAAGCAAGAGCAACTCAGTTACTTGATTGCATCCACCCCACGGATTGAGAAAGGACAGGCCACCCTAACTCAGAACCAGGCAAGCCTAGAGAGAATCGTAGAACAAAAGTTCTATGACTTGGATATCAAGGTGACAGAGATTCAGACTGCAATGGAGCAGCTCCAAGATGACATGCAGGAGAGGAAAGGGAAGACAACCACTGATGCCTTTTCCAGAGTGCCACGACGTCCTAGGTCGTCTGCAGTGCCAGTTCCTGACACAAGAGCAACCGCCTCAGCTCCAGCCGCAGCACCAGCCCAACCTGCTCCAGCATCTACTTCAGCTCCAACTCCAACCACGTCTACGGAAGCCTTCGTCCTTGGAGTGATCCGGACTCCACCACCACCTGAAGATCAAGCCCGAGTGTCGATTTAGCACTATGCATTTTCTAGAAACTTTTTGGTAACTTGTTGCCAAAGGGGGAGAAAATGTATAGATCATAGGCTTCGAGAGAGAGTGTTGCTTTTCTCTCTTTCTTTATTTGGTGGTTTTTCGAACTTTGTTTGCTTTTGAGTGCTCGAGATACTTTGATATGCTTGTGAGACATTGATGATCATGTGTTTGATCATAAGCTACACTTATGCATGCTTGGTGAATGCTATTATCTTATCTATCTTGTGTGATCATTCACTTTTCTTGGTGATGAGTGCATGTATTTCATTCTTATCATTTTACGCGCTCCACCAAGATGTATGTGACATGGAAGAGTAACCCATGACTCTAACTCTTTGTGCATTTGCAGTCCAAAGCAAATCTTAAATATGCACAAATTTAGGGGGAGCTCTTACTTATCACATACTTCTCAAAGCGACGATATTTGTCATGCTTATTATCACTTGTCGAAGCTTTGATCTATATGTTGTCATCAATTACCAAAAAGGGGGAGATTGAAAGTGCAACTATCCCTAGGTGGTTTTGGTAATTCATAACAACATATAGCTCATTGAGCTAATGCTATTCCAAGATGATTATTTCAGGAAAGCTCAATGATTGGCATGGCATGGATGGTGAAAGTGGAACCCTCAAAATGCTAAGGACAAAGGATTGGCTCAAGCTTAAAAGCTCAAGACTCTTCATTTTATATTTTAGTGATCCAAGATCACATTGAGTCTTTAGGAAAAGCCAATACTATCAAGGAGGGATGAGGTGTTGCTTAATGAGCCTCTTGCTTCATGTGCTTAGTGATATGCTCCAAAACCCTCAACTACTTTCCCATATCCACATATGACCTAAACCCTAAGCCAAACTCGGTCCTACCGATTCTTCCTATCCGGCGCCACCGAGTTTCACTTGTCATAAGCCACTGCCAAACCCTAGCAATTCAGTTCTACCGATAGGGATCTCGGTCTCACCGAGATGGGATTGCAAACTCTCTGTTTCCCTTTCGTAACTTTTCGGTCTCACCAAAAGAGCGAATCGGTCCCACCGAGATTGCAATGTAAACTCACTGTTTCCTTTTTGTAACATTTCGGTCTCACCGAAAGAGCAAATCGGTCCCACCGAGTTTGCCTGACCAACTCTCTGGTTAGCTAATTACCAAAACCGGTCTCACCGAGTTTGTGTAATCGGTCTCACCGAGATTACGTTATGCCCTAACCCTGACAAAATCGGTCCTACCGAGTTGCATGTCAGTCCCATCGAAAATCTCTAACGGTCACTAGGTTTACCTTTTCGGTCCGACCGAGTTTTTTGATTCGGTCCCACCGAGATTGGTAAATTGTGTGTAACGGTTAGATTTTGTGTGGAGGCTATATATACCCCTCCACCTCCTCTTCATTCGTGGAGAGAGCCATCAGAACACATTTACACTTCCAACTCATATGTTCTGAGAGAGAAGCACCTACTCATGTGTTCAGACCAAGATATTCCATTCCTACCATATGAATCTTGATCTCTAGCCTTCCCCAAGTTGCTTTCCACTCAAATCTTCTTTCCACCAGATCCAAATCCTATGAGAGAGAGTTGAGTGTTGGGGAGACTATCATTTGAAGCACAAGAGCAAGGAGTTCATCATCAACACACCATTTGTTACTTCTTGGAGAGTGGTGTCTCCTAGATTGGCAAGGTGTCACTTGGGAGCCTCTGACAAGATTGTGGAGTTGAACCAAGGAGTTTGTAAGGGCAAGGAGATCGCCTACTTCGTGAAGATCTACCGCTAGTGAGGCAAGTCCTTCGTGGGCGATGGCCATGGTGGGATAGACAAGGTTGCTTCTTTGCGGACCCTTCGTGGGTGGAGCCCTCCATGGACTCGCGCAACCGTTACCCTTCGTGGGTTGAAGTCTCCATCAACGTGGATGTAGGATAGCACCACCTATCCGAACCACGGGAAAAACATCCGTGTCTCCAATTGCGTTTGAATTCTCCAAACCCTTCCCTTTACATTCTTGCAAGTTGCATGCTTTACTTTCCGCTGTGAATATACTTGTAACATCCCAAATTTTCAATTTGGAATGTTATACACTAGATCATCATGCATATCATATTTTTTTCTTGCATTTTGGTCGATCCTAGAAATTTCACGCAACTCAAGGACCCTCGGAGAGAGTTGGATATTTCGTTATTTTCAATTTTGAGTTTTCTCAAACTTTGAAAAGAGGATCATTTGATTTATTTATTTCATCTTCATTATTTTTCCAACATCCAAATATGAGAGAGGGAAATAATATGACTTTTCCCAAATTTAGGAAAAAGAAGATTTAATAAATAGATTCAATTTTGTTTTCCGGTGTTCTTTTGCATTTTATTTGGATTAGGGAAAAATGCGTGTTTCAAAAATTTGCATCTAGGCCCCGAGAAAAAGTTCATTTTGTTCGACTCATTTTTAGGAGTCGGGGAAAATTTACTTTAGATTCTTCGAAGTTCGTTTAGATTTTCTTTCTTTTGTTTTTCTGCACGTGTAACCGATTTAAAAAAATCTGTAGCGCCCCGCCTGGGCCAAGGCCCAGCAGGCCGGGCCGGCCATCGCGCGCGCGCGCCGCGCAGCCCCAGCGCCGCCCCAGGCCGAGTCCTAGAAGGACTCTAGGCCGCCTTTTCTTGCCCCCTCCCCCAAGTTTTCTCCTCCTCCCCCCTTTAAATACCTAGCTACCCCCCTCTCCCCACACCACCCCACCGCCTCCCACCCCGCGCCCCAAGCCGCCGCCACCCTAGCGCCGCCGCCTAGCGCAGCCCCGCCGCCCTAAGCGCCGCCGCCCGCATCCCCTAGTCACCGCTCCGCCGCCGCCAGAGCCCCTCGCCGGAGCCACGCCGGAGGTAGCCGCGCCGCGCCTCTCTTCTTTTCCTCGGTTCGGTTTTTTTAGAAAACCGTTCCGGTTTCTTTTCGTTCGTTGTTTCGGTTTTTTTTCGAAACCCTAGATCGGTTTTCGTTTTGCTTTCGAAAGCCTATGACGGAGTTGTTGAAGAAGGATACCAAGTTCAAATGGACTGAGGAGTGTGAGGCTAGTTTTCAGGAGTTGAAGAAACGTTTGGTTACCTCACCAGTGTTGATTTTGCCAGATCAGACCAAGGATTATGAGGTGTATTGCGACGCTTCACGTCAAGGACTTGGAGCAGTGCTTATGCAAGAAGGGAGAGTTGTTTCGTATGCTTCACGACAACTGAAGCCTCATGAGTTGAATTACACCACACATGATTTGGAGTTAGCAGCCGTAGTGCATGCATTGAAGACATGGAGACATTTCCTCATTAGAAATCATTGCGAGGTGTACACGGATCACAAGAGTTTGAAGTACATTTTCACGTAGAAGGAGTTGAACCTCAGACAAAGGAGATGGTTGGAGCTCATCAAGGATTATGATATGAGATTGCATTACCATCCTGGAAAAGCTAATGTAGTAGCTGACGCATTGAGCCGTAAGAGCCATGTCAATATGTTAATAACGGGGGAAATACCCAAGGAGTTATCAGAAAACCTTCGCGAACTAAGTTTAGAGATAGTTCCGAAAGGCTACGTAGCAGCATTGGAGATTCAGTCAACATTGCTGGATAAAATCAGAGAGGCTCAGAAATCTAACAAGGAGATTGCTTCTATAAAGGAGAAACTGAGCAAAGGAAAAGCTAAGGGATTTCGTGAGGATGAGCACGATACCCTATGGTTTGAGGACCGTGTTTTTGTGCCCTATGACCCGGAGATCAGGAAGTTGATTCTACAAGAGGCACATGATTCACCATATTCGATTCACCCAGAAAATACCAAGATGTATTTAGATTTAAAGGAGACATTCTGGTGGACCGGAATGAAGAAGGATATTGCAGCCTATGTAGCAGTTTGTGACGTATGTCATAGAGTGAAGGCAGAACATCAGAAGCTAGCCGGATTGTTACAACCATTGCCAATACCCGAATGGAAGTGGGATAAGATAGGCATGGATTTTATCACAGGACTACCCAGGACGAAGGCAGGATATGACTCGATATGGGTAGTAGTTGATCGCTTGACGAAGGTAGCACATTTCATTCCAGTTAAGACCACTTACACCAGTGCTAAGTTGGCAAAAATATACATGACTAGGATCATTTGTTTGCATGGAGTTCCGAGGAGTATTGTATTAGACAGAGGAACCCAATTTACCTCAAAGTTTTGGAATCAGTTGCATGAAACTTTGGGAACCAGGCTAGAGTTCAGCACCGCTTTTCATCCGCAGACAGATGGACAGACCGAGAGAGTCAATCAGATTTTGGAAGATATGCTGAGAGCTTGTGCACTAGATTATGGATCTAGTTGGGACGATAACTTGCCGTATGCGGAGTTTTCTTATAACAACAGTTACCAAACCAGTTTGAAGATGGCACCTTTCGAAGCTTTGTACGGAAGGAGGTGCAGGACACCGTTGTCATGGGACGAAGTTGGAGACCGTCAGTTGTTTGGACCCGATTTGATTAAGGAGTCTGAACGGAAAGTTAAGTTGATACACGATAGGCTCAAGGTAGCCCAGTCCAGGCAGTAGAGCTACGCAGATTCAAAACGCAAGGAGACAGTTTACAAAACCGGAGACAGAGTTTATCTCCGAGTATCCCCACTACGAGGAGTTAAACGCTTTGGAGTTAAGGGAAAATTAGCACCGCGTTTCGTTGGACCGTATAAGATCTTGCAACGTATGGGAGAAGTCGCGTATAAGTTGGAATTACCAGAGGGACTGTCAGGAGTTCATGATGTATTCCATGTTTCTCAACTGAAGAAATGTCACGCCAAGATGGCGGAGGTACCGTTAAGAGATACAGTGCCGCTTGAAGCAATTCAGTTGAGGGACGACTTAACGTATGAGGAGAAACCAGTCAAGATTCTCGATTTTGCCAGCCGAGTTACCCGCAGCAAGGTTATCAAATTTTGTAAAGTTCAGTGCAACCACCACTCCGAGGATGAAGCCACCTGGGAGAGAGAAGAAGATTTGCTCAAGGACCACCCTCACCTATTTTCTAGCCAACCCGAATCTCGAGGGCGAGATTCATCTTAAGGGGGGTAGGTTTGTAACATCCCAAATTTTCAATTTGGAATGTTATACACTAGATCATCATGCATATCATATTTTTTCTTGCATTTTGGTCGATCCTAGAAATTTCACGCAACTCAAGGACCCTCGGAGAGAGTTGGAGATTTCGTTATTTTCAATTTTGAGTTTTCTCAAACTTTGAAAAGAGGATCATTTGATTTATTTATTTCATCTTCATTATTTTTCCAACATCCAAATATGAGAGAGGGAAATAATATGACTTTTCCCAAATTTAGGAAAAAGAAGATTTAATAAATAGATTCAATTTTGTTTTCCGGTGTTCTTTTGCATTTTATTTGGATTAGGGAAAAATGCGTGTTTCAAAAATTTGCATCTAGGCCCCGAGAAAAAGTTCATTTTGTTCGACTCATTTTTAGGAGTCGGGGAAAATTTACTTTAGATTCTTCGGAGTTCGTTTAGATTTTCTTTCTTTTGTTTTTCTGCGCGCGTAAACAATTTAAAAAGAAATTCCGCAGCGCCCCGCCTGGGCCAAGGCCCAGCAGGCCGGGCCGGCCATCGCGCGCGCGCGCCGCGCAGCCCCAGCGCCGCCCCAGGCCGAGTCCTAGAAGGACTCTAGGCCGCCTTTTCTTGCCCCTCCCCCAAGTTTTCTCCTCCTCCCCCCTTTAAATACCTAGCTACCCCCCCCCCCTCTCCCCACACCACCCCACCGCCTCCCGCCCCGCGCCCCAAGCCGCCGCCGCCCTAGCGCCGCCACCCTAGCGCCGCCGCCTAGCGCAGCCCCGCTGCCCTAAGCGTCGCCGCGCCGCCGCCGCCCTTGCACCCCGCCGCCGCCGGAGCCCCTCGCCGGAGGTAGCCGCGCCGCGCCTCTCTTCTTTTCCTCAGTTCGTTTTTTTAGAAAACCGTTCCGGTTTCTTTTCGTTTGTTGTTTCGGTTTTTTTCGAAACCCTAGATCGGTTTTCGTTTTGCTTTCGGTTTAGTTGTTTAGCGAGCGTTCGCCGGACCGTTCGTCCTAAGGAACGTGATCACCGGTTATTCTCGGTTAACGAACGTCCGTTCGTTTAACCGTTCTTCTTTTTCTTTTCGTCGGATTTATTCTGCGATCGCGATCTCAGATCCGATCTTCGTTCTAGTTTTTCTCCCCGCTTGTTTATTGGAATCAGGTGATTCAAGCGCCTGGAGTTTCGTTTCGAACCCGCCGTTCCGACTAATCAACTTAAACAAGTTTTTGCTACTGTAAAATTTGACCTAGTTTCAACTTGCTAGAACCGAGTTGTTGTCTTCCGTCGTTTGTTTTCCGTTGCTTTGTTCGGTTATTTTTTTTCTTTGCAACCGGAGTTCTTAAGTTGAACTTTCTGGTTCGAACTCTTGTTCGAGTTTTACCTGTGCATTAGATGAGTACTTATTGTATGCTTGTTGTTTGTCTGTGATAGATTACCCGGATTGCGCCGCCTGTTACTTCGATTCTCTAGGACTCGCGGATCATCAGCAAGGCAAGTAACACTTTGATCATAACTTTCTACAACCCAGTTTTATTGCATTAGATCAATCCTCACACATTGCATGATTAAGATCTAATTAAATTGTGGGATGGGAAGTAGATGAGGTAGTACCTATTACCTGTTTATTATGAAACCTTTGGGAGTTACTTCTACGTTTGCCTATTATGCCATGCTATGCTAGTAGACGTGGATTGGGTGAGTGATATCCATGACAGATGTGAGTTTGATAATTTTAAAGGGTTTATCTAAGGTGGCAACTTAAACACACATCTAGGTGGATTGAGGCACCTGGTTTCTATCAGGACTTGCCTGTTTTCTTTTGGACCGCCACCCAGGCTCAAAGCGATCATAAGATCTTTCATGCTAGAAACTTACGTGTGCAGCCACAAGCCATTATGGGCTCTGGCATAGTTGACTAAGTCGTGCGAACTCTTACAGGGTAGACTAGCAGATGTAGGGGAAAGTAGGTGTACCGGTCTATCCATCGTAAGGTGCTAGCGCTTCTGAAAGAATGTGTCTCGGTCATCCGTTTCTCAAACACCGTGTAGTGCGAGAAATCCAACGGAGGCGATCGAGTCTTGTGGGGAAAAGTGCGCAAACCTCTGCAGAGTGTAATAAACTAATCATGATTAGCCGTGTCCCCGGTTATGGACATCTTGAGTATCTAGTACTTGAATATCATGTGAATCTCATCATGTTACTTCTAATTAATATTGTTGGGTTTTTAATTGTTCACTTAATTGGGATCGGAATGCTGTCAACCATTCTCGATGTTCAACTACCATGATAGTTAAATAAATTCATTCCTTTGCAGTAGGGAAAAACTGGCTTTACGCAAAACTGTAACCATAGAGCTTTCCACCAGCCAAATATGCATATAGTATAGCTGTTGCATTCCATTACTCTCTATGTGTTACCTTGCCAGCATATTCCATGTGCTGACCCGTTTTCGGGCTGCAACTTTCATGTTGCAGACTTTTCAGACGACGAGTAAGGTGCTTTTAGGTCGGGTTCTATACTCAGTGATGCCGTTGGAGTTGATGGACCCATTTACCTTCCAAGTCTTCCGCTGCTATCAATATTAGATGGCCTTAAGCCATATTTATTGTAATAAGTTCTCTTTTGAGACATCAATGTAATAAGTGTGTGATTGCCACTCTGCTATAAATCCTTCAAAGTGTTGTGTGGTATCAGCATTACTGATCCAGGGATGACACCGGAGCATAGAGACTTGATCCATTCGGGTCGGGTCGCTACAGAGATGGTATCAGAGCACACGCTGACTGTAGGACACGACCACTAAGTTAAAGCCATAGATCACTATTCTCTCCTCATTTTCTAACTCCTCATCTTTTCTACGCTTTAGGATGAAGGACGCGAAGATCAAGTACGCTCAACCAGATGAAGGCACACCTTTTGGATTTCACTTGAAGGAAGTCACCAAGTACCTAAACATTGGATTACCAAGTTTCACGGGAACCTTCAACGCCACTCTGCCTGAAGAGGAGCGCTGGAAGATTCAAGCTCACATTCCGGGAAGGACATTCGCGCCAATCACAAAGCCCATAGATAGTGTTTTCAATGCACCAACCTGGAGTCTGGGAAAGAGCATGGAAGCCCATATCACCATAGGACGCATTGGAGAAGTTTATCAAGAAGACCTCAAGGACACTATATACCAGATTTGCGGACACCGAGATTAACAATGGGAGTTAGTCAGCACCAAGAAGGATAGATCCATTGCAGCATTCATCCAAGAGTTAAACCAGCACATTCGACGCCACAAGAACCAGATGTGCAATGATATGATAGAGTTGAAGAATGCGAAGGCTAGGATCATCGAGCTAGAAGGAGAACTGAAGGCTACACGCAAGGACTACATGGACGAGATCGTAGCCCTAGCAAGGCACAATGGCGATCTTAAACAGGAAATTGAAGAACTCAAGAGGGAGTTAGCATCCAGGAAGGAAGACATGTACGTCGCATGTCCGGACAACTACATCATTCTCGATGACACCGATTCGGATCCAAGTGAACCCGACTTTGAAGACGAAGCTGGAGCGGACATCATGGAGTCTTCCACCGGTTCAAATTTCTAGATGACCACCGAATATTAGTAGTATCCTCCCATGTATACACTATAGTTCGAGCACTTTTGCGATAGTTCTAGACCGTTTGTATGCCCTTGTTTGATTGAATGAAGTGATTTTGTGTGCATTTGCTCATGTGCATTGGGGTAGTGTTTTCTCTTTAGACCTCTCTCTATTCTTATATCTCATCTTTTCTAAACCCTCGGATGCCTCCGAGACGTGACAATGGATCCCCACCGGAGCTCACTCAGTTGATCCAGCAACAGAATCAATTGATGCAGATGTTAGTTCAGAACCAGCAAAACAACAACAACAACAACCCACCTCCACCACCGCCACCTGTTGACCACTTAGCTCGTTTCCTTAGGCTAAATCCGTCGGTGTTTTCCAGTAGCACCGAGCCGATAGTAGCAGACGATTGGCTCCGCAAGATAGGAAGGGAGTTGACCACTGCAGGATGCACGGATGGTGAGAAAGTGAAGTTTGCCGCACATCAGTTAGAAGGACCCGCGGCAGCAAGGTGGGAGAATTTCACAGCCACCTTCCCAGTTGACACTGTCACATGGGATCAGTTTCAGCAAGCTTTCCGCACTGCCCATGTTTCAGCAGGAGCTATGGCCATGAAGAAGCGTGAGTTTCGCAACTTACGCCAAGGAGGAAGGACAGTTGGCCAGTACGTTGACGACTTCAGCAAGTTAGCACGTTATGCCCCAGATGACGTTGCTACGGATGCAACTAAGCAGGAGAAGTTTCTGGAAGGATTGAATGATGAGTTAAGAATGCAGTTGATGGTAGCAAGTTTCAACAACTACCAGGAGTTGGTAGATCGTGCCATCATGATTGAAGGGAAGCAACAGCAGATTGAGAACCGCAAGAGGAAGTATGGACAGGGGAAGTATAACTCTGGAGCCCAGCAGAAGCCCCGTTTTACCCCTAAATCGGGATTTCAGTTTCAGCATACCCATGGAGGAGGTAGTTCGCACAACCATAACAGCCACAAGAATGGTAATGGGAATGGAGGAAGCAACGGCCAGAACCATACCACCCCATCAACCCCATCCAAGAGAGATCCGAGTCAAGTCACCTGTTTCAAGTGTTCCAAGACCGGACATTATGCCAATGAATGTCCTGAAGGCCAGAATGGAAATGGCAATGGGAGCTTAGGGAAGAAGCCGAACCCTTTCAATAGGGGACAGGTGAACCACGTTAACGTGGAGGAGGTTGAAGATCAGCCTGATGCAGTAATCGGTAAGTTTTTGGTTAAGTCATTTACTGCACTCGTTCTTTTCGATACTGGTGCATCACATTCATACATATCAAGGGGATTTGTGGAAAAATATAGCCTGCCCACTAGGATTCTTAAAACACCTATGCTAGTAAGCTCGCCAGGAGCAGAATACATGGCCAGTCAAGGATGCTTTCAAGTGCCATTAAGCATAGGAAGGCATGTTTTCCCAACAGATTTAATTATTCTGGAATCCCAGGGTCTGGATGTAATTCTCGGTATGGATTGGCTGTCGATGTATGGAGGAAACATCGATTGCACCAGTAAGTCAATTTTGCTCACAACGCCAGAAGGAAGAAGGATCAAGTATGTATCCCGGCATGTGCCAAATAGGACACAAGTAAATTGCCTAACAGGAGTTGTGCAGGAGGAAGTACCAGTGGTAAAGGATTTTCCTGATGTATTTCCTGAAGAGTTGCCAGGCATGCCACCGGATAGAGACATTGAGTTTTTGATTGAGTTATTGCCAGGTACAGGCCCAATATCAAAGAGACCATACCGGATGCCAGCAAAGGATTTGGTAGAAATTAAGAATCAGATTACGGAGTTACTGGAGAAAGGTTACATACGCCCAAGCTCTTCGCCTTGGGGATCACCCGTACTTCTAGTGGAGAAGAAGGATGGATCATTACGGATGGTTGTTGATTACCGTGGATTAAATGAAGTAACCATCAAGAACAAGTACCCACTGCCAATGATTAATGATCTGTTTGATCGTTTGCAAGGAGCTAAAGTGTTTTCCAAGATCGATTTGTGATCAGGGTACCACCAGTTGAAGATTCGAGAGCAGGACATACCTAAGACAGCATTCACCACAAGATATGGACTGTATGAGTATACCGTTATGTCATTTGGATTTACTAACGCGCCTGCCTATTTTATGAACCTGATGAACAAAGTGTTTATGGAGTTTTTGGATAAGTTCATCGTAGTGTTCATTGATGATATCCTAGTTTATTCAAAGAATGAAGAAGAGCATAAGGAACATTTGCGTTTGGTTTTGGAGAAACTAAGGGAACATCAGTTATATGCCAAATTTAGCAAATGTGAGTTTTGGTTGAAGGAAGTTGGATTTCTTGGACATGTTATATCTGGAGAAGGGATAGCAGTTGACCCCACAAAGGTTGAGACAGTAACCGAATGGGAAGCACCAACGACAGTTTGAGAGATCCGGAGTTTTCTTGGACTCGCAGGATACTACCGGAGATTCATTGAGAACTTTTCAAAGATTGCGAAGCCTATGACGGAGTTGTTGAAGAAGGATACCAAGTTCAAATGGACTGAGGAGTGTGAGGCTAGTTTTCAGGAGTTGAAGAAACGTTTGGTTACCTCACCAGTGTTGATTTTGCCAGATCAGACCAAGGATTATGAGGTGTATTGCGACGCTTCACGTCGAGGACTTGGAGCAGTGCTTATGCAGGAAGGGAGAGTTGTTTCGTATGCTTCACGACAACTGAAGCCTCATGAGTTGAATTACGCCACACATGATTTAGAGTTAGCAGCCGTAGTGCATGCATTGAAGACATGGAGACATTTCCTCATTGGAAATCATTGCGAGGTGTACACGGATCACAAGAGTTTGAAGTACATTTTCACGCAGAAGGAGTTGAACCTCAGACAAAGGAGATGGTTGGAGCTCATCAAGGATTATGATATGAGATTGCATTACCATCCCGGAAAAGCTAATGTAGTAGCTGACGCATTGAGCCGTAAGAGCCATGTCAATACGTTAATAACGGGGGAAATACCCAAGGAGTTATCAGAAAACCTTCGCGAACTAAGTTTAGAGATAGTTCCGAAAGGCTACGTAGCAGCATTGGAGATTCAGTCAACATTGCTGGATAAAATCAGAGAGGCTCAGAAATCTGACAAGGAGATTGCTTCTATAAAGGAGAAACTGAGCAAAGGAAAAGCTAAGGGATTTCGTGAGGATGAGCACGATACCCTATGGTTTGAGGACCGTGTTTATGTGCCCGATGACCCGGAGATCAGGAAGTTGATTCTACAAGAGGCACATGATTCACCATATTCGATTCACCCAGGAAATACCAAGATGTATTTGGATTTAAAGGAGACATTCTGGTGGACCGGAATGAAGAAGGATATTGCAGCCTATGTAGTAGTTTGTAACGTATGTCATAGAGTGAAGGCAGAACATCAGAAGCCAGCCGGATTGTTACAACCATTGCCGATACCCGAAAAGAAATGGGATAAGATAGGCATGGATTTTATGATAGGACTACCCAGGACGAAGGCAGGATATGACTCGATATGGGTAGTAGTTGATCGCTTGACATAGGTAGCACATTTCATTCCAATTAAGACCACTTACACCAGTGCTAAGTTGGCAAAAATATACATGACTAGGATCATTTGTTTGCATGGAGTTCCGAGGAGTATTATATCAGACAGAGGAACCCAATTTACCTCAAAGTTTTGGAATCAGTTGCATGAAACTTTGGGAACCACGCTAGAGTTCAGCACCGCTTTTCATCCGCAGACAGATGGACAGACCGAGAGAGTCAATCAGATTTTGGCAGATATGCTGAGAGCTTGTGCACTAGATTATGGATCTAGTTGGGACGATAACTTGCCGTATGCGGAGTTTTCTTATAACAACAATTACCAAACCAGTTTGAAGATGGCACCTTTCGAAGCTTTGTACGGAAGGAGGTGCAGGACACCGTTGTCATGGGACGAAGTTGGAGACCGTCAGTTGTTTGGACCCGATTTGATTAAGGAGTCTGAACGGAAAGTTAAGTTGATACGCGATAGGCTCAAGGTAGCGCAGTCCAGGCAGAAGAGCTACGCAGATTCAAAATGCAAGGAGACAGTTTACGAAACCGGAGACAGAGTTTATCTCCGAGTATCCCCACTACGAGGAGTTAAACGCTTTGGAGTTAAGGGAAAATTAGCACCGCGTTTCGTTGGACCGTATAAGATCTTGCAACGTATGGGAGAAGTCGTGTATAAGTTGGAATTACCAGAGGGACTGTCAGGAGTTCATGATGTATTCCATGTTTCTCAGCTGAAGAAATGTCACGCCGAGATGGCGGAGGTACCGTTAAGAGATACAGTGCCGCTTGAAGCAATTCAGTTGAGGGACGACTTAACGTATGAGGAGAAACCAGTCAAGATTCTCGATTTTGCCAGCCGAGTTACCCGCGGCAAGGTTATCAAATTTTGTAAAGTTCAGTGGAACCACCACTCCGAGGATGAAGCCACCTGGGAGAGAGAAGAAGATTTGCTCAAGGACCACCCTCACCTATTTTCTAGCCAACCCGAATCTCGAGGGCGAGATTCATCTTAAGGGGGGTAGGTTTGTAACATCCCAAATTTTCAATTTGGAATGTTATACACTAGATCATCATGCATATCATATTTTTTCTTGCATTTTGGTCAATCCTAGAAATTTCACGCAACTCAAGGACCCTCGGAGGAGTTGGAGATTTCGTTATTTTCAATTTTGAGTTTTCTCAAACTTTGAAAAGAGGATCATTTGATTTATTTATTTCATCTTCATTATTTTTCCAACATCCAAATATGAGAGAGGGAAATAATATGACTTTTCCCAAATTTAGGAAAAAGAAGATTTAATAAATAGATTCAATTTTGTTTTCCGGTGTTCTTTTGCATTTTATTTGGATTAGGGAAAAATGCGTGTTTCAAAAATTTGCATCTAGGCCCCGAGAAAAAGTTCATTTTGTTCGACTCATTTTTAGGAGTCGGGGAAAATTTACTTTAGATTCTTCGGAGTTCGTTTAGATTTTCTTTCTTTTGTTTTTCTGCGCGCGTAACCGATTTAAAAAAATTCCGCAGCGCCCCGCCAGGGCCAAGGCCCAGCAGGCCGGGCCGGCCATCGCGCACGCGCGCCGCGCAGCCCCAGCGCCGCCCCAGGCCGAGTCCTAGAAGGACTCTAGGCCGCCTTTTCTTGCCCCCTCCCCCAAGTTTTCTCCTCCTCTCCCCTTTAAATACCTAGCTACCCCCCCCCCTCTCCCCACACCACCCCACCGCCTCCCACCCCGCGCCCCAAGCCGCCGCCACCCTAGCGCCGCCGCCTAGCACAGCCCCGCCGCCGCCGGAGCCCCTCGCCGGAGGTAGCCGCGCCGTGCCTCTCTTCTTTTCCTCGGTTCGGTTTTTTTTAGAAAACCGTTCCGGTTTCTTTTCATTCGTTGTTTCGGTTTTTTTCGAAACCCTAGATCGGTTTTTGTTTTGCGTTCGGTTTAGTTGTTTAGCGAGCGTTCGCCGGACCGTTCGTCCTAACGATCGTGATCACCGGTTATTCTCGGTTAACGAACGTCCGTTCGTTTAACCGTTCTTCTTTTTCTTTTCGTCGGATTTATTCCGCGATCGCAATCTCAGATCCGATCTTCGTTCTAGTTTTTCTCCCCGCTCGTTTATCGAAATCAGGTGATTCAAGCACCTGGAGTTTCGTTTCGAAACCGCCGTTCCGACTAATCAACTTAAATAAGTTTTTGCTACGGTAAAATTTGACCTAGTTTCAACTTGCTAGAACCGAGTTGTTGTCTTCCGCCGTTTGTTTTCCGTTGCTTTGTTCGGTTATTTTTTTTTCTTTGCAACCGGAGTTCTTAAGTTGAACTTTCTGGTTCGAACTCTTGTTCGAGTTTTACCTGTGCATTAGATGAGTACTTATTGTATGCTTGTTGTTTGTCTGTGATAGATTACCCGGATTGCGCCGCCTGTTACTTCGAATCTCTAGGACTCGCGGATCATCAGCAAGGCAAGTAACACTTTGATCATACCTTTCTACAACCCAGTTTTATTGCATTAGATCAATCCTCACACATTGCATGATTAGAATCTAATTAAATTGTGGGATGGGAAGGAGATGAGGTAGTACCTATTACCTGTTTATTATGAAACCTTTGGGAGTTACTTCTACGTTTGCCTATTATGCCATGCTATGCTAGTAGACATGGATTGGGTGAGTGATATCCATGACAGATGTGAGTTTGATAATTTTAAAGGGTTTATCTAAGGTGGCAACTTAAACACACATCTGGGTGGATTGAGGCACCTGGTTTCTATCAGGACTTGCCTGTTTTCTTTTGGACCGCCACCCAGGCTCAAAGCGATCATAAAATCTTTCATGCTAGAAACTTACGTGTGCAGCCACAAGCCATTATGGGCTCTGGCATAGTTGACTAAGTCGTGCGAACTCTTACAGGGTAGACTAGCAGATGTAGGGGAAAGTAGGTGTACCGGTCTATCCACCGTAAGGTGCTAGCGCTTCTGAAAGACTGTGTCTCGGTCATCCGTTTCTCAAACACCGTGTAGTGCGAGAAATCCAACGGAGGCGATCGAGTCTTGTGGGGAAAAGTGCGCAAACCTCTGCAGAGTGTAATAAACTAATCATGATTAGCCGTGTCCCCGGTTATGGACATCTTGAGTATCTAGTACTTGAATATCATGTGAATCTCATCATGTTACTTCCAATTAATATTGTTGGGTTTTTAATTGTTCACTTAATTGGGATCGGAATGCTGTCAACCATTCTCGATGTTCAACTACCATGATAGTTAAATAAATTCATTCCTTTGCAGTAGGGAAAAACTGGCTTTACGCAAAACTGTAACCATAGAGCTTTCCACCAGCCAAATATGCATATAGTATAGCTGTTGCATTCCATTACTCTCTATGTGTTACCTTGCCAGCATATTCCATGTGCTGACCCGTTTTCGGGCTGCAACTTTCATGTTGCAGACTTTTCAGACGACGAGTAAGCTGCTTTTAGGTCGGGGTTCTATACTCAGTGATGCCGTTGGAGTTGATGGACCCATTTACCTTCCAAGTCTTCCGCTGTTATCAATATTAGATGGCCTTAAGCCATATTTATTGTAATAAGTTCTCTTTTGAGACACCGATGTAATAAGTGTGTGATTGTTACTCTGCTATAAATCCTTCGAAGTACTGTGTGGTGTCAGCATTACTGATCCAGGGATGACACCGGAGTACAGAGACTTGATCCATTCTGGTCGGGTCGCTACAATACTCTTTGCATGCTTGCTTGAATTGTGTGATGATTGCTTGACTTGTCCTAAAATAGCTAAAATCTGCCAAGAACTAAAATTTGGGAAAAAGTTAAGTTTTTATTTGGTCAAGTAGTCTAATCACCCCCCCCCCCCCCCCTCTAGACATACTTTCGATCCTACAGTTACAAACATGGTGATGATGAGAACCTTCAAGGAATGATGTCCATCTCGGCATAATAGAAACAACATGGACCATAGCTAGTCGGGAGAACCACGTTGGTGTCGCACTTGCAAGGCAGTGGACACATACAACGTGAATGCTCGTACAGAAACAATTACCCCGAGTGATGTAATTTTTAAATGTAGTTAAATGTTGGATGGTGAGGTGTTAAGTTTTATTTGTATTCATTATGTTTAGTTTTATTTGTACTCCTGGTGTTAGATTTTGTTCCTAATCCTGATGTTAGGTATTATTTGTAATCATGTTGTTAGTATCATTTGTATTCCTGATGCTACATTTTATTTGTACTCATAAAGTGTACCTATATTGCATTGAACTACTTGTAGTACACTATAATTATGTGTGTATAAGTTATGATTGAAGTGTTAGCCCTTTTGTAGGGTCCGCACGATGCCGGCCACCATTGCCACCTCCGGTTAGAACCTCACGGTCTGCTAGATCCTCCTCCAACCTTCAGGCTTCAAAGCATAAAGAACAAATGGAATATGAACTCCTATTTTGAGCCTTACCTTAAGGCTCACGGACTAGTTACTTTTTCTAAGCTCGCATCCGCGGATCACATATTCACGTCAGACCCCTCTCTTTTGACGGCCTTTGCTAATCGGTGGAGACTTGAGACACACACCGTTCACTTCCCTTCGGGGGAGTTGTCGCCTACCCTAGAAGATGTGGCCATGATCATTGGCCTACCAGTCAGTGGCAAATCATCGGTCCCTCCACCATACTCCATAACTTAGGCACATGATGCGGCAAACTGACTTCCGGATGACACAGTGCATGCGCGAAAGCATACGGGGTATCCCTACCTTTTTTTAGCAAAAGAGACCCCCCCCCCCCCCCCATTTCCTTTAGCAGAATGGACAATGCTTACAGATCAAACTCACTAAAAACTAGATAGGACCATGCGCTAGAGCATAAATGAACACTCTAGCTAAGAGAACATCGACACCAAGCACAACTCCATTACATCGATTTAAGCCAAGGAGATCTGGACTAAACTTAGAAACACATCGATTTAACTCCTAATGTGTCAGTCCGTACATCGTTCGTTCGTTCGTTCGCTCGCTACTTCCTTTCGATCTCCCCCCACCCCGCCTCCCACCGATTTTTTTTCATCCCTACGAAAACCGGTGGAGAAAACCTCCCAAAAAAATCAGGTGGTCAAGCAAGTAACCAACGCACAATCAGGTCCAAGCAAACCCTAACTCCAGACCCTTTTCACGCACCCCACAGCCCACCCCTTTACCACCGCTCCTCGGCTTCGACCCTCCATGCGCCGCGCCGCCGCCCCACCTACCCTGCATGCCCCTCCTCACCACCACGCGGAATTGCACGCCGACCTCCATGCTCATCTAGATGGTCTTGAGACGGACGTGCAGCCTGGACTTGCCGATCTCGATGCGGGATTGCACACTCGGAATGGATGGGCAGACGATGTTATGTGCACGACGTGTAGCCAATAAATACTCTGCACCGTCCTCTCCCACCGTGAGCAAGAGTGGCTGCACGATGTGGGCATCGGATTGGACGGCCTTGACGCTAATCAGATTCTCCTCGAATTGGGATTGTATGCGCAGCTGCACCTAAGACACACCCTTACGTGCGGCTGCAAGTACGCCACCGGCGCAGGTACATGATTTTCTTGATCCCGCACACAAGAATACGATGTGGAGAAGGCTACTGGATATGTTCCGTTCATTGCTAGCTAGCTTTCGATAGGCCAGAAACACATATAGAACAGCCTCGGCTAATCAATTTCCATGGGTTCTTTTGTCTAATAGGAAAATGTACCAGTTGTGCCATATGGGATGACGGAACGCCGGCCTGCACGCAAGCGTTGGACAGGCGCACCCAGAGTAGCGAGTGTTGCACGTTGGCCTCTGAAGACTCGCGGTGCACTACAAGCAGCATTGCAAATTCAGAGTGCATTGCAAATTCAGAGTATGGCCTTTGTTTTCTCACCTTCATGGAGATAGATTCCTTTGTGTTGTCCATGTATAAATTGCTAGCTGCATGTATAGGATACATATCTACAATATGACGCAAAAAGAATTACCTGGAGTTACGCCACATGTGTAAGAATGTGAACGTTGTAAATATGTTATAATCTTTTTAATAATGTTCATCACTACAGACTAGAACATAATTATAATTTTTTTGTAGCTAATAAAGTGGTTTTATAGATGCACTACAAAACATGATGATTATTGTGGAAAGAAACATACGAGTTGCCATGATTTCTGTATGCTCTTATAATTCCACCAACAATACGAATTACAGGTATACACAACTTAATCATTCAAGCATTGCTATGTCTTCTGCAAGGTCCTAATTAATCATCCTATTTTTTCATAAAATTAACCACTGCGTTCTTTGTCTATTTTCCTGAACCTACTGTTTTTTTAATAATCTGTGTTGTAGCGCGAATTTATTACATAGGTAAGGTCAGCAAGAGTTGTGGGCTCTGTATATGCTAAATTATATGTTATGTTTTTTTTCTATGAATGCAAAACTCTCTCTGGTGTAATAAATATGCCCATGTTATTTTGCGCTAAACAAATTATGTAAACCTTTGTTTGTACGGGTAAGCTTATAACCTTTTTATGTGCTAATGTCAATATTTCCTTTCATCATGTATCGTGATATGCCAAGCAAACATATTAGAGTATTTGGCTTAATGGTTGTTTATTATTTTTGACATAAGAATGAATTATGCAGTGTAATTATCGTGGGAAAGGCCCGCATGCAATTCCGCTTGGAGGTCGGCAAGTCCAAGCTGCACACCCGTCTCTTGCCCCTCCTCGTCTATAATTCTAAATATACGCGTGTTTAATAACACGCATGTTCTCAGGCATGATCATGTTATGCGTAGATTTTAAAGTATCCTTCCAGATTTTGACTCGTGAACCAGCAAAGATAAGTTCAAGTTATGCAGAACTCAAAGAAGAGGTCAGTTTCTTCCAAGCAGATAAAGCTGCATATTTACCCTTTTAAGATCTGGGTAAAAAGGTGTTTTCCTTAAATTATATTCGTCATCTCTTTACCATGTAGTATTACCGAGTGTTGCTTCTCAACCCCCCTATCTCTTTACCTACAAGTAAAATCCCAGTAAAAAGAAAACACACAATTCATATCTATACATGATGTACTAGTAGAACGCCCGTGCGTTGCTACAGGCTCCAATACATACAAATGAATTGAAGACATAATTAAGGTCATTTTAAGGTTGAAACTCATTTCCTCCTTCAATGTAACATCAACCAGTCCAGAACAAAGTCGCAAATTTGCATCAAGAAGAAGATTTGACACTTGCAGTGTGGTGCTTTTTCACTGTATATCTGACACACGCACACACTACATGCATTCTGCAGATAGGTGACTTACCAAGAGATAGGTAACACACACACACTACATGCATTCTGTAGATATGTATCCAACTGGCTCTACTCTATGGTCACTGGATTTTGCGGACTTCTTGACCATGTTAGGTAAAGAAGCTCCCTGGCCTAAAAAATTGGATGTGGAGAACCATGCTTATAACATTTAAACCTGCAATCAAGGGGTATATCAAGACCTTTTCCCTGGCCTGAAAAATTTCAATGGACTTATCTATAGAAACATCTTCCTTGTTTTCTTCCCTTAATTTGCCAGTTTGTGCACATATAATCCCAAGAGATATCAGCAAAAAAAGGCACTACGAACTAAGAGAAGTAATTATCTTTTCCAGTGCAGCCTCAAACACTTTCCCTATCTTTCGTACAAACTCTTGCCGAGCTTGAGAGTCACTAATATTGTCATAAGTTCATAACTGAAAGACAATGTAACATGTTAGTTGCGGCTTTATTTGGTTTCATCGTATCTATGAACATAGAGAACCTAGATAAAGTTGTACCTCTCAAGTTCATGGCCAAAAAGCAGAGTCATCTCTTGTGGTACATGAAACAAATATACTGGATCGGAACACACACCTACACTTGTTATCTTTATGGACCATGGCACAAATTTCGGATACCAACAAAAGGGAGTTCGCTTCGATTGTTTTTTTCTGGTGCCATTCTCAATGTTTTGTTCATTCACACGCAATAGAATTATCTGTAACATTATATATGTACATGATGCATATGAAGTATAAGTATAATCTCTCTTTTTGTTAAAAACGTTGCCTTTTTGTACATGGATTATTAAAACCTGTCCTATAAACTGACATATGCTAGAAAAGGTACTACTTTCAGACGTACCAAAAATACTAAAGTGAAGTATGTCGAGTAGTAGAGAAGCTAAAATAGACATGTATGATTGTAGCTATGTTTATTATTCCAGCAATTTCAGAGGCATATTGACAGGCTACGGAAGTGGGCTAACTACCCGTCTCATCTCTCCCCATTCTCAAAATAATTATGCAAATATCAGATAATAAAAATACAAGGATGCCCAAAAATCTACAGTAGAAGTGAAATAATGCTATTGTTTTTACCTTTGAAAGAGTAGCCAATATGATAAATCTAAACTTTAACTTTAGACGTTTTCACGCACCCTAGGTACTGGTCACCAAAAAGGCAAAAACTATTCTCCGATCAATAGTCAGTAGTTCAGCTCTCCAGAAAGCATGATTTGCATCACTTTTAACATGTGTAATGAACATTACCGGTGACTTTATATCTTATTTGCTCACCAATGGCAACTGGAATGTGTGTGTTGGAATAGAGGCCTGAAATACTATAAGCCTGAAAAAGAAGTACAATAAAGTAGTCGCTCCCAGGAAACTGCATGAATAAGAATGTATTTTGCATGGCTTGTCAAAGAGGTGAGCCCCGGTGTCAAATGCTTGATATCATCCTGTCCAAGTTCGAGAAATAAGCCTTGCTTCATATAATTGCAATTTGGGCATTCTGTCAATTCATTAATATATTTTGCTCTCTTTCAGTTCAGGCCCTTCCTTTTTCTTGTGCCAGCACACATGCCACCTAAATCCAAATGGCTGAAAATATGCGCCATCACATACCACCTAAATCCAAATGGATGAAATACCATTCTAGGGAATACATTCTACATAAGCTTGATGACAGAACTACTGCCAATGTAAAATATTTGTAAGCCTAATTGAGAACTAATGTCAGAAAATAAAATTATCACTCTTGCATTATTGGTATACACAATGAGATGTAAACAACCAATGAGGTTATTAGAAGTGATAAAAATGGAAAATCAAAAGCAGTGCAACATATTAACAAAAAATTGTAGATCAAGGACTAACATGAGATAGGAAAATGAGTTAATGAGGTTATTAGAATTGATAAAAAATGGAATGCACAAGCAATGCATAATAATACTAAAAAGATTTATAGATTGCAGTTTCACATAACTATGGGCAAATTATTTTTGCTTTCAGCGAATTTATGGAGATGACACAGGTGGCTCTTAGCTCAGCAATCTTGCATTTACTGTATATATCTCTTAATGACTTACTGCAAGTGTGTGTCATTAAAGTAACGAAATTGTTCTTCACAAGATCGGTCCTGATAACACATTCCTAATAATCAAGGGCCAACGCATCAGATTTATGCATAAAAAAGAGACCAAGTTGATGCAAACTCTTACATATTACAACGTCGCTGCCACCGCAATTCAGGCAACTCTTGTGTGCCGCCTTGTTCTTCCATATCGCAGCAAATTCATTTGGTGCAGAAATTGTTAGGCCAAATGCACTTATTAATATTACAACACATAGGCAAGCTAGACATCTTTGTAAAGAGGGAATACATTCTTCCTACATGAGATAAAAAAATGTGCATTAGACTTCAAAGCAAAATGAGCCTGGACCATCAAGGGAATCAAATTTCATAGGATCACCAGGGGCCTCATCTCGCTGTAACTGGTAGGGAGGAGCATCCACTTTATTCATTCCTAATATAGCACAAGCAATTTATTAGTTGTAATAACAGAAGAAAATGCAGTGGAAATCACAATTTGGGATATGATCGAGAACTCCTAATTGGTAATGCACTATTACTGAACTATAGACATAGAGAAAGCTATAATAGGAAGTAGCATGACCTGAATCAATTGCTCACCTTCTCAGAGAATCAGAGATTGTATATATGAGAAGTAAAACCGGTGTTGGCCCGCAGATCTAAGGAGGGAAAAAAACTAATCAGAATAAATTGCACTACTCTATCATCAACAGCATTATAGGGGTGCCTAAATTTTATAAAGCAGCAACTCATGGAATCTTCTATTTTGACACGCCGGACCTCTGCTTTATAGGCTGCAAAAAACTATAGATAGTGACCCACAAAATCATTGGAGTTCCATCCTAATATATTTTCTTCACTGGTTGCACATCATCTTCCTCAAAACAGAACTATCTATACCTGAGACATTGACATCGCTTGATAACAAATATCCTCTAATTAAATGTCATGATGAGAAATGTCACCCAATAGCATTCAACATTCTGCAAATTCACAAAGGTAGAATTAACTATTAGCTATTTAAGTAATCATATTTTTTAGATGAGCACACACACCAATGTCGATATTTTCTTCAACGTTAACATCTGAATCATCTATGTGTAGGCAAAAACTAAATCGTACAATAAGTTCTACACTTGCATGAAAAAAGGGAGAAGGAAAAAAAAGAAGTCCTCACCTGCAATCGACATGTTGAAGGTGGAGGAATGGACATATACAATGCTCTCGTCACCGCGTGCAACCCAGCTAGCTCCAGCCCGCATCACTGCAGCAAGACAGTAGCTGTCGTAGTGCTGCCCCTGCTGTTCCACAAATCCTATATGTGGAAGACCTCGGTTGACGGCTGGGCGTTGTCCTCGACGGTGGCGCATCGATGTAGCTAGATTTTGCGATTAAGGATGCTTACAGCCATATGGGAACAAATGTAAAACTGAAAATTCAATGAGAAACAGCACAAGGAGAACAACAGAGGTTAAAAAAAGGACCATATCTGAATCTTTTAACTCACAGTGCACACGTTCTTCACGGCATATTTTGCCACTGATCCTGAAGCTAGACACGTCCATACATTACATCGTACTGCTGGTCAACAGAGCAAGATCAAAATACCAACATCCATTAGTTCAACATGTGTGTTGGTACCAACATTGTATGTGCCATAGGCTTGGGGGCCTGGAGCTAAGACCTACCAAAGGACATCCCAGGAGCGACGTGGCCGAGGGCGTACCTGGAGCCCGCGCCAACGCTCCTGTCGTGAGTTGCCGTACGAAACCTGCAGCACATTAACACACAAATTTGACAAATGATCTCAAGAATCAGGCGAAGAGGTAGGGGGAGCACTAACCGAGGTAGGAGGAAAATGATCGTGGCGTGGTCGGCAACAGAGGATCTCATGGTGGCGGCACCGGAAGGACATGGTCTTGTGCACGCCCTCCTCGACACCATTGATGTAGTTATTGTGGCTAGCGAGAGGTTGTGGAGACGAAGCGCGCGGCTTTAGGACAGTGTGATCTGGAGACTCCGAATCTCTGATCACCCGTGCCGCTCACGAGATGGGAACCCGGCGGTGGTGCGTGGAGTCGTCGAGGGGCATGCGGTGACCGTGAGTGGCGGCGGCGGCGCATGGAGGCGTCGAGAGCAGGCTGCTGGTTCACGCGAGACAGGCCTGGCGGCGGCGCGGTGCTAGGGTTCGGGAAGCTCCCTTTCTTCCATTAGGGCAGCACGAGGCGGATATGCTTCGTGCGTGAGCGAGGCATGCAGCGATTTGTGGAGCGATTTGGGCAAGCGAGGATTTGGGCGAGAGCGAGGAGTTGACTTCGTCCCAGGTGTAATTAGAGACAAAAGGCAAAGATCGATGCATTAGGAAAGTTAGGATTTAGAATTGATTGTCATGAAACTGAATTTTATTGATTGGTAACGTGCTATCGTTTCTTGCCTGTTTGTAACATGTCTATTTAGGAAATTTTGAGAAGGTTGGGAAAGTTTTCATTGTGAGCATAAAAAAACCAACATGAGGAGATATGGTGGTGCGATGTGTGACGAAAATAAACCAGTCGAAAAAAACCAAACAAAAAAAACCAGACGAAAATGGTGGGACTATTCAACCAACTCGTCCATTAGGAGTAGAGATACTTAAGACATTTTTGCAAACAAAATATAAGAAAGAACAATATATCCATATAACACAGTACTTTTCTTAGGGGTATTACAAAGGAGGCATGAGGGAGAGCTCAAGAAAGAAAATAAGAACTTTGAATCTGGGATATGCATTCCACTTCTGTTGATATATTATATTCAAGGTGGGCATAAAATGATTGTTTTATTTCAGATGTTTGGTCTGATGAACTACATTTCCTTATTTAAAGTATATGAAATGCAACTTGTAGTTGAACTTGTAATAGAGGGGGAAAATGATTAACCCAACAAATGATGGTTTTTTAGGACATACCTTTTATCCACAATTACAATGTCAACCACTTGATTCTTTAAGTTCTCCTCGATCCTCTCTCCATGTTCGCTTAACAGAATTGTTTGCCTGTGAGAAGAAGATACCACTTGAGAAGCCTTTACACTAATTGCCATCTTCAAGAAAATCCAGATGTAAGAAACACCAACTTCTATTTGGTAGGGTTGATTTTAACTCAAATATAAGAGATGTTCCACATGTTCCAGTCCCCATCATCACATCATTGACTCCCCTAGACTGTGAGAGGGAAAGAGATATCTAAATAAGAACTACTTTTCAATTACCATGTTTGTTCGACTGGTCCCTGTTTTTTTTAAGTTGAGTACATTCTAATTATGGCTTTGAGTATTAAATTTTGTCCCAAGTTTTTTGCTTGCACTGAAACTCATACTGAATGAAACTGGCCGCAGAAAACAAAGTGAAATTACAAGTATTTTCAGTTAAACAATCACTACTCCAATTTTATTGTGTCATATACCTCCAGCTATTTGGCAGGATATTTTGAAGGGGTCCTTATTTCAAACTACATTGAGTGTGCTCTCTTTGTAGCTCTCAATCACTTGCAAGATTTTGGATTAGTAAAAAAAATTGTACGTTTGTTGTGTCATACCATGGATAACAAGCAAAAACTATGGTTTTAGCTAAGGCCGTATAAGTATATAACATCATATATAAGTGGTCTGTGATGGGATCTTGATTCTTAAATGATATAAGAGAATGGGTGAAGCTATACCAGGTCTCTGAATCTGCAAAAATGGAGGACTTCATTGGTTACCTCAAGAATATATTGAGATCACTATTGAAGATATATCATGTAATCTAAAGGTGGTGTACATTCAAAGTAGATAGGATGCTGAGTAGAGGATGGCCCCATGATGAAGTCCGCTCCTTTTGCGACAAAACCATTGAAAGTGCTGCCTGCCTCACCCTTTCTCCTTTTGCGAGCTCGAGTCTACCAACCTGGAGATGATGAGAATATAAGGTTAGGAATCAAACATCAAGAAATGATGGAAGTAAGTTGTGGTCATGGCCAATTCCAAAGATACCAAGCACCTAGCCACAAATGCTATGTATGTTGCCTTGCACTTATGGAAGGAAAGAACCGTAGGATGTTTGAGGGAAAATATGCTAATGCCATGGTGGTATCTGAGTTGATGAACGAAGATATCTACCTCCTGAACGACGTGACGAAATTTAAAAAAAAATTGTCAGCTGCACAACAAGTGCTTGCTTATTGTTTCAATAATTCTGTTTTTTCCTTCTACTAGCTAAATGTGCAAATATAAAACGACTTTATATATTGCTTATTTGTTTAAAATTCTCAACAAAAATGTGCAAACCACAAACCAAACCACTTCATAGAGGATTAATAGAGCGAGGGGCAGGGAGATTACCTGAACACTGTACTTGATAACGATGCCGACGAGCTTTCCCATCTTGTACGCGGCGAGCTTGTCCATCCTGTACGCCTCGTCTCATGCTCGTGCACCGCTGCCTCTCCACCGCGCTGCCCTCCAATCTCGCCACGAGATCCTTCGACCTCGTCCGCATGCGGGAATGCGCGGCTGCTGCCTCCTCCGCCAGCTCCTCCGGCCTCGTCCCCATGACGAAGGCACATGATGCTGCCTCCACTTCCAGGGGGGCACCCTATTCCCGTCTATCAGCCTCGCCGCCTCCTTGCTTTGCCGACCTCGTCCCCAAGTGGAAGACGCGACCTGTTGCCTCCTCTGTCCGCGCGTCGTCGTTCGCCATGGCCGGCATCTGAGGGTAGGGGAGGTCGGCCTGGAGGTCTCATCCTATGCACAAGGCGGCAGGCAGCCGGGGCTCGCTGGATCGGATCTGGCGAGGGGCGGTGGGAGGAGGAAGAGTCTGGAGAGGTCGAGACAGAGCTGAGTGAGGTAGTAGCAGACTAGCTAGCAGCTAGCTGGGTTTTTTTCCTGACGTAAGTAGCAGCGCTGGTTTGGTGTTCTTGAAGTCATTTCCTTTAGGGCTCCTTGGATTCGAAGGAATTGCATAGGATTTTTGGAGGATTTTAATCCGTAGGAATTTTTCCTGTGATGCTCGTTTGATTCGTAGGATTGCATCCTTAGGAATTTTTTCATAGGATCCATTTGTACTACATTTTGAAGGAAAATTTCCATCCACTCAAACCTCTTTGTAGAATTCCTTCGATTTTCCTGCGCTATCATACATTCTTTCAAATCCTGTAGGATACTAAGGAACATGCCATCCTATTTCTGCATTTTTTCTATTCCTTCATTTTAACAATCCTGCGAATCAAAGAGGCCCTTACTTTTTTCTACCGTGGACGCTTCGGTGCATGATCGGCCGAGAGAGAAAAAACCCAGAAAAGTGCTCAAACTAGAGCCTCTTTCGTTGAAAACAGACAATACTTATTTTTTGACTTTTATATTATATCGTGTTTCATCATCTTATTTAGCTTAAAATTAGCTAGATGTCGTTACAAGCTGAGTACAAGCCATTTTCTATTACTCGACTTTGAACTTCACGATGTTTGAGCTCGCTTGAATTTAAGTTTAAGTTGAGCTAGACCAACTTGTTCGAGCTCGACTCGTTTGCGACCGTAACTCGACAGGACTGAAAATTCACCCATTACAATAACACATGTAAAATTGTCCTTCTTTTTTTATGTGTCTTACATTTGGCAATATTTTACAATTTATTTCTATATAACTCACATTTTATAGACATCATAATGAACCTACTTAACCCTAAGACATGGTTGTTGAGTTCAAGAACTCACCAACATACATACACTTTAAACAAATTGCATTTTCATTAAGTGCAGAATGTCAACAAATTATGCTATCCTTTTAATACACATTGAATTTGTCATGTATTGTGTTTGCATATGGGACGTCGAGAAAGTGCTACCTCCTTTTCAGGTCCTGCGCGTATCTCCGGGGTCGATAATTTTACTAATGTAATATGAATTATACAGGAAAAAATTTGTGCCATTAAAAATAGAACATTTGAAGTTTCTAATGGTATAATTTTTGTAAAATATAATTTGCATTATGTTGAAGAAATATCATCAATCTAGGGATACGTGTGGGCCTAATAAATTGGAAAGGGGGTAGTATTAGAATGACAGGTATTCATAGCAATAAAATTATAAGTCGCATGTAACGTCCACATGTTGAATTATAGTTTATTTGATCGACACTTTCTCTATATATAGTTTTGTCAGCCCGTGGAAACGCACGAGCGTTCTACTGGTGTGTGTGTCTATATATATATATATATATATATATATATATATATATATATATATATATATATATATGTAAATTGTTTGGGACACCTAGGTGCCTGGGCACCTAGGCCTACTATGGTAACTCATATTCAATAGTGCATGGCATACAATTGACAATTAATGGCTTTTCATATTTTATTTGCGTGCACTAGTAACCTAAATAGTCAATGATTTCTTTCCAAAACAAAAATAATCTGAACACTCACACTTGGATACATATATACATACATGTAACAAAGAGAAAACCACGTGTACATGTTTTTTGACTATGATACCAGTTAGTGGGTATTATACCTAATGAAAATATTTACGTGTTGTTTTATACTCAATGAAAATATACACATAAATGTCATAGATTTTAATAAATACATGTTGGTGTTATATTTAATAGAAATATACACATACATATACATACCTTAATGTGAATATACACATGAATATACATACCTCGATGTTAATATACACATGAATATGTACGCGTTGGTGTTATACCTAATGAAAATATTCACATAAATATATATAACTCGATGTAAATTTTATTTGTATATAACCATAAATTTCACACCTTTTAATAAGTGGTCAATGTACCCGCGAAACCCACATATACATTTTATTAGACCGCGATATCAATTAGCGAGTATATACCTAATTAAAATATGCACATGTTGCTGTTATACCCAATAAAAATATGTACGTGTTGGTGTTATACCCAATGAGAATAAATATACGTGTTGGTGTTATACTCGATGAAAATGTGTACGTGCTGGTGTACGTGGTAAAAATGTTGTGTAGTAATTACAATTTCCTATCAAGAAGGGATAAATAATGACACGTATTAATTAGACAACTATTATTACTTCCCGCAACAGTAATGCCATGCAAACAAATAGGAAAGTAGTAATGCAGGTATGCATGCAAAATTTAAACACATCTTATCAACAAAAACTAGTGTGATCCAACGTTCTCTAGGCAAGGAGCCTGGGCACCTAGGTGTCCCAAACTGTCGTCCTATATATATATATATATATATATATATATATATATATATATATATATATATATATATATATATATATATATATATATATATATATATATATATAAACCAGAAGAACAAAAGGTAAGCAATATGAAAGCTAGTCTCAAAAGATAGTTGGCAAGGGATGAAGCAACTCCATGTCGAAGAAGACGTCGTCACCAGCAATGTACACATCAGCCACTGGTAAATCGAAGCACCCCAGGACTCCATCCTCTTGAAGCATGGAATACCTTCACATGATACTTGCTCTAGAAGTCTTACCCCTAGTTCAACTGCCTTTATTCTATAGAATCACAAAAGGGTCAATTAGTGTCCAAAGAATACATCATTTCTGTAGGTCCAAGTCAACCACAGTAAAGCAAAGATACCAACACATAACTTCATTTTTTTTCTCCTTTCCAAACTAGGAGATCCGGCTAGAAAACATTGTTTGCACATCAACAGGCATAGACTAGAAACTAAAAGTAGTTTGCAGAATACACTACATGAACTGGGCAACTGAACAGTGAATAAACGGGTGATCAACAGTCTCATTAGTAAAACAAAAGGCACATTTAGAGCTGCCAATCCAGCCCCTTATCATCAGGTCATCTTTTGTTAGCACATTGTTACGCTCCACCAACCTAAGAAACACATTGATTTTGGGTGGAACCTTCACTTTCCACATGAATTTGAAAGGAAAGTCAATATAATTCACAATCAATAGATTTAACCAAATTTTTACCATGAGTTGTTAAGGACTAGGTCGATATATCCTTTTCACCAGACAAATAAATGTCAGAATATCTATCTTTGACCCCCCCCCCCCCAACTGATTCAAAGTATCACCTCACAAAGTCCTTCTAAATTGAAAATGATCCCAATCACTATTAATAACATCACTTAGTTATATATTTTTTGTAAAGCACAAATTATATAACCTCGGGCATGATTGGTTAAGTGGTTTATCATATAACCACCAGTATTCCCGAAACTCGATGTTTTCACCGTTACCAACTTTCTTATTGATATATTTAAAGAAAAAATCTTTCATAGATAGGAATCCCACCCAAAACTGGAAATCGCCCAATTTCTGTTTTATCCCAGAAAGACATTTTCCTTTAACATACTTCTCTAACAAAATAGTTTGCCAAAGACCGTCCTAAGTTTCAAGCTTCCAAAGAATTTAGCAAGGAGAGCTCTATACATGAGGTCTAAGTTGAGAACCCCTAAGCCTCCTTGCTTTTTGGGTGAACACACCTCAGACGATCTGACTAAATAGTTTATTTTTTTCATATCTTTATTACCCTGCCACACAACTCTAGCTCTAAAGCAATCAGCCCTCTTGCTAAACCCCTCCCCACTCCCACAGGAGCGGGATAGAAGGACATCATGAACATGGCTATCCCTACATGGCGCCTAGCTTCTCCAAAAATTTCAGCAGTACCATGCGTCACACCTCATGAGACGTTGATGAGGCACCTGTTTGTGTATCTGTTGTCCCTCTTCAGCATGGTGTTCCATACTTCACACGGTGACATAGTGATGCACAGTCTCATTAAGGCGCGCTGCATGGCTAGTGGGTCACTAAAGAGATCAAGAGGACGCCACTTTCATGACTAAGAAGCCTTCAAATGGAACACTAGAAGCTGACTAAACTCAATTGCCTGTTATCGATGTGCTTGTTGAATCGAATGTTTCTGCTCCTTGTCAAGCCGACGTTCTCAGTATTTCTGCTGACGGCGGCTTCAAAGACATCAAACCCAAAAATTGAATTAATTCAAATATATAGAAAGCCTTCGCTATTTATCACTCACAGGCATCAGACTCATGATACTTAACTAGTTATTTGCCATTTTACTTATATTAACACTCAAAGGTCTTTTTGTAAGGTTTGTAGAGCATACATTTTTCTTCTTGTCAAAACATTACTAAAACATGATAGATACATTCATATCTAGACAAATGTAAGACAAGTTTTATGGGACGAGTTGGATATTTGTGAACAGAAGGAGTTGTTGATTGTTTTTTGACATAGCTACCGGCTTATTTCAGATGGTAACAGAAGGAGTATGTCACTAAAAATAGCTACATGAATCTTCGACACATTGATCTCGGTAGCGCTGTATACCCTGTCGTGCAAGGTACACATAAGCATTTCTTGATTTATCGCGAGGGGGTCGGGTGTTGGGGGATCTCTACGATACATCTATCTTCCTGCCCCACGCCGAATGTCACACAAACGGGCTTTCCTACATCTACGTAGAGATTCAACATCAAGCTACGTAAGAGCTAGTTTGGCATGTTTTGATTGGAAGAGAAAATGGCACGGCCCAACTCCGCGAAAATCAAAGGGAGAGAGAATTATACACCCTCCATTTTTTTTTACTCCGCATATAAGATTTGATCAAAGTCAAACTACACAAACTTTGACCAAATTTATTTAAAAAAAATATGAACATCTACAATATTAAAACTATATAGTATGAAAATACATTTTGTGGTGCATTTGATAATATTGATTTCATATCATCAATGTTTATATGTTTTAATATAAAGTTAATCAAATTTTACAAAGCTTGACTTTGACTAAACCTTATATGCAGACTAAAAAGGAACGGACGGAGTATTAGGAAGATTAAGTAAGGTTATGTAGATGGTGTAGATGTAGGATTGTTGCACACAAACATACGGTGCTAGCTCTTCCAAACGAAAAAGAAAAAAGGTGAATACACGCAGTCCCATACTGATGCAACATGTACGGCATGCCAAGCTCATGCATCACCCACTCCCATGGATCACTTCCTCACTGCAAGCCCGATCCTGCCGGCTGGCCACGTCCGCCAGGAACTGGGCAAACGCCAAGCGCGACGACCCGCCGTCGTTGCAAGCCACAGCCGCGGCTTCCCTGTACGCCGCCGCTCGCGCCCTGAGCTCTCTACCCTCCTCGGACTCCATCACAAATCTTACCTTGGCCTCCACCTCGCTGGCCTTGACCAGCCCCTGCTGCCACCCGACCATCTCCGCGGCGATCCCCATGTCCCCCACCATGTGCACCTTGTTCATCTTCTGCTCCGAGTACAGCGGCCAGCACAGCATTGGCACGCCCGCCGTGACGCCCTCCAGCACCGAATTCCACCCGCAGTGCGTCACGAAGGCCCCCGTGGCCCTGTGGCGGAGGACGTCCACCTGTGGCGCCCACAGCTTGACGACGAGGCCACGGCCGTTGGTTCGCTCCATGAACCCGTCCGGCATGAGCGCGTCGAGGTCCGGGTCGGCACTGGGGTCGTGTGGCTTCTCCGGGTCGTCGCTGGCGGGGGCTCGCACAACCCACAAGAAGCGGTGGCCGGACTTGTCGAGGCCGACGGCGGTCTCCCTGAGCTGCTCCGCGGAGTGGTTTCCGGTGCCTATGCTCCCGAAGCAGAGGAACACGACGCTGCGCTCCGGTTGGCCGTCTAGCCAGGCGAGGCACTCGTGCCGTTCTTTTGCCTCGGGGTCGGCGATGCTGCTGACAAATGGACCGACGCAGTACACCGGAGGCAATGCCCGGCCGGGGACACACCGAGGATCCCTGAGAGCAGCCACCGCACGAGCCTCCAGCGACTCGAAGGTGTTCACTAGCGTGCCGTCGGCCTCCGGGATACGGCACAGCAAGGCCATCATCGCCTTGTATGTGTCGCTCTCCGGGTCCTCGAGCACCTCGCCCGACAGGTGCGAAGCCGGCATGGGCGGAAGGCCGAAGAGCTCGAGAGGGGTGTCTCCAAGCTCCTTGAAGCTCGCACCGCCCCCTGCGAGCACCGTAGGGAGCTGGGCAAAGGCGACGAAGGTGGCGGCGCTGGAAGTGAACAAGGTGTAGCCAGGGATCCCGAGCCTCTTGACGACGGCGAGCGCCGCATTCGACAGGGAGTCCACAACCACGGCATGGACGCGCATGGAGCATAGGTAGTCGTGGAGGCGGTCGTTGTAGCGGCTCACGAGGTGGAGGTACGTGAGCACGAACTGCCCGTCCTGGGCCAGCTTGGGCGGGTCCTCCACGGCCGGGAGAGTGTGGAAGCGGACGGACGGCATGGAGGCGGCGACGCGGCGGACGACGGCGCCGAAGGCGATGTCCTGCTTGACGCCGGTGTCGATGAGCGCGACGGAGACGGCGTAGCCGTGGTCGAGGAGGGGCCCCGCGAGCCGCGTCATCGGGACGAAGTGGCTCACGGAGAGGCCCGGGTACAGCACCACCGTCTTCTTCTCCATGGTCTCTCTCTCACGCACACGCCGGCCGGGAGGATATGAACTCGTGACGACGCAGCGCATCTCAAAGGCAGAAAAACCTTGTGAGAGCATCTCCAACGGCAGCATAAAAATCTCGCGTCCAATAAAAATTATAGCGCGCCACTTTAGCACTTTTAATGCGCTAGAATCAATATTGTTTTAGCAGACGTCTAAAGACGCGCGCCTAAAAAACAGACAGTGCAAATTATGAAGCGCGCATAATCCGGAGCATAAAATATGCTGCGCGCGATAGCATTTTTCAGTGCGCGCCTAAAACTTTTTTAGCGCTGCAGCATCTGCTGGAGCTATTGAGCGCCTCAAAAAATAAATTTTTAATGCACGGAGCTTTTTTTTAAGCGGCTGTTGGAGATGCTCTTAGCGATGCTTCCATCGATGATTGTGTGGTTGGTGAGCGATCCAAATCTTTCATCGCAGGCACACGTAGCATCGATGAACAGGGGAAACATCCCTTGATCCTGGCGTATATACGCCCTATATAGAGAAAAAAAATTAATGATAATAAAAAAAGTCAAAAAATAGATTTTTTTGAAACTTGACTTTCTTTTGCGCTAGTATATTTTTTTGGTGAATACAAACCCAACGTTGACTTCAAGGCAAAATTTATTTGCTATTATATGTCACTATTCACACTATTTTGACTAAAAAATTATTTTTTTAAAGAAGTCAAGGAGGGTGTTTCTTTTTACTACAAGTACAATGATAGGTCAAGTTTATTTCAAAAATATTTTCAGATTCTTTTTAATTAAAAAATTTATATAGCCCATAGACCAAACGTCCGCCTCCCGATGAATAGCCGCTTCACTGTGTCTTTGGATCTCCGTACGCAGCACCAACACAAATAGCGTTTGCCGGTGTGTGGCCCAAGTGGAGAAGCCACTTACAAATGTCTTACCGCTCAAAAAAAAAACTTACAAATGTCTTGGGAGCGAGTCTGGTTTGTTCCTCAAGTCTGACATGATGATGATAGGCGACGAACCAGCTAGCAATCACATCCTTTATGTTAGGAGAAAGGGATGGAATTCCCTGCTGGATGGATTCACTGTTCTGACCTTGTCAAGATAGTTGGGGTACAAAATGACCTCCCCGAAATTTATTTGATGATCTGGTCTTTTCAGAAGCGCCGCGGCCTATGGATCCTTTAGGTTAGTGGAAAGGGGTCGAATTCCCCGATAGCATCATCAGCGGAAGACCATGCATGTTGCCCGGCGGTTTCAAGATTGAAAGTCTTTATTATTTAAGTGTCTGTCGGCAAAAAGGCATAAATGGTGAATTCGTTAATCTCACATCTGCGAGCTCAATCTCTCTCTCTCGAAGATCCTCACATGGATAATGTGTTCTTGCATTTTTATTTGTTTGAGTGTATGTGTGTATGTCGATATTGTACTACGTTTCACAAAAAAAAAGGCATCAGGGCGTACGATGTAGTACATATTGTTAACGAATTCTATATATATTTCGCAGAAAAAAACGAATTCTATATATATATGGATAATGGGCTTACCAGTTACCAACTGCTATTATTGGAGAGACAAGAGGGAGGCGACCAGATCCAAATCATTCAGTGTAAGCACTAGCAGCAGTGGCAATTCGCAGAAAAAGGAAAGCACTAGTAGCACTGGCATGAATACTGTGCCGTCGAATTTCGTCGGTGACCTGTGGTGGTTATACGCACTGTTAGAGCCGAGCGGCTAGTGCGATTGCGAGGGTGGAAGCTGTGGCCAGACCGCAGGTACGTACCACTGCCAAAAGTTGGTGAAAAATGGCCCTCTTTTTGATGGTCCCGTGAAAAATGGCCCGTCCTGGTAATAATAAGTCTATGGCTCCTTTGATCTGAAAGAAAGACCGGTTGGGCGAATCCTGTGATTGAGTTGGTTAGGTGGACAGTGGTATTCCCAACCTATCAGGGTTCAAATCCTGGTGCTCGCATTATTCCTGGATTTATTCCAGAATTTCCGGCAATGCGCTTTTAGTGGAAGGAGACGTTCACGTCGACGACGAGGCGCCTACTGTGACTTCGTAAATCTTAAGATGATATGCCGGCTCAGTCTCTCAGAGGTACTCATAGGGGTAGGATATGCATGTGTGCGTTTATAGGGGTGAGTGTATGCGCGTGTATATGAGCGCTTGTGTCTGTACTGATGCTAAAAAAAAAGACCGGTTGGTTTGGGTGGGGTGTTGTGATTCGGGACTCTGCAACGTACCGGCTGTGCGGCAGCTGGCGACTGCACGATGGTGAACATGCCGGCAAGGCAACTACTGAATTTGGTGCCAAACCAACTTTTCCCCGGTTCAGCTACTGGACATGAATGTTTTGGCTGCAGTTTCTTTGTCAAAAAATGTTGCGATTTCGTGAAGGAGATGAAGCACCATGGTTAAGGAGACCCACCCTCTGATCGCCTCGTCGTGGCGATGAGCCGCGGCGCAGCTTTCGGTGCCTGTTTGGAGAGGTGAGGTGAGGCTGAGAGAGGGAGACATGGCCACTGCCATGAGCTTGCACGGCTGAGAAACTATCTTCCCTCGCCTGGTCTGCCCAACTCTTCAATTCTCAAGTTTTAGCTGCTGAATCTTTCCTATCCTTTTCCTACGTTGCATGGATACTTTAGAAAGCACGCAATCCAGCCAAATGCTGCCCCGATACATATCCCTCGATTTTTTTGATTCTTTTTAAAAGATAATACATTTTGATACTCCTAGAATACTGCTGCGCTACATTTTGGATACGTGAAACCCCTCGTGCGATGTGAAATCCCCTTAAGAGCAAAAGCGCACCTTTTGAAGATTCCCAACATTGGGGTGAGTTTATGTCAAAAGATGACTATCGATGTTCTTATTCAGTTGAAAGGTGAGCAAAAGAGAGTCGATGCATTGATTGAGACAGAGCAACAAACCTAGGAAAATCCCACTGCCAACCGATGGAAGTGGACCATCCCTAAAAAAAAAAAACTAATGGAAGTGGACCAGGTGCAAGAAAAAGAAGGAGGGTTAGTCCTATTGACGCATGCTTTGACATGGATGTTCCTCTTTTTTTTTTCATATTTCTAGTAATTAACACATATATAAACGTATCATGTATCCTAGCTTTTAGAAAATTGGTGTATCGGGTGTATCCCCGTATCGCATATCCGATACGTATCCAAGTACATGCAACGTACTCCTTTTCAAGATGGCGATTTGTAGACCACTGTCATAGGAACTGCCCAGATTCCGAAACATCAAACCGGATAGAAATTAACACAAACATTTCCAAATGAGATGGCAAACACTGGAATGAAATCGATAATTTAAGATTTCCCATTGTCAAAAACAAAATAAGATACATTAACATTACAATTTACAGGTGATAAAGAAGAAAAAAAATGAAATTCTTACAGTTTACAACCAATCAACCAAATGAAATCAATGCGTTACACTTACAATTTTCAACTGATCGGGCCAAAAAATGGGACGGCTGCATATGCCAGCGGCTGACCAACCAAATGAAAATATGTTGAACAACACATGATGTTGGTGACGACAAACGAATAAACCAATGAGCTCACCGAGGGCAATGTCCACACAACATCGGAGCCATAAAACATATAGACAACTAAATTGTCCTCATGATGATGTATTGAACATTCCCAAAGGGGAGAAATTACATAGGCGAAATTACATAACGGTTGTGACAAAAGAGCACAACCATCAAAACCTGGTTCACCTAAGTAGGAAGGGAGATTCAGGCCAGAAGATGACACTCCTACTACACTGACTTCATCTTCAGAAAACATGTCCAACCTGGCGCATGCGCTCATTGTTGTTCTGCCTGACGAATTTTCTGAAGTTTCTGCTCCCATGCTAATGGCCACATCTGGTCTCTCAAGTCTCAATGTCATTTCCAGTGAATCTGGACTTCATATATTCAACTGCGTGTTCGCTCCAGTCTGATAGAGATGCGAACGGCAACAAACCAGCCAAGCATGGAAGGATCAAAGACAGCACAGCGTAGAATATGTACCGGCGAACCCAATATGGCAAACCGAGAGCCTTGGGTCTGTGCGTCACAGAAATAGGACCATAAAGACCCCGGTATAGAAGAGATGGATAGCTGTTTCCAAGTAAATGGATGGCGCAAAGGATCTCCCAGAATACGAGCCAAACATTTCCATCCCCACCCAGTGTGTCAACGCAGAACCTTCCAACAAAACCACAAACACCTCCCAATAACACAAGATTGAATGTTATTGGCATGTTGGGTCCTGTCATTGCAGAACGCTGGAATATCAACCAACCGATCAATAGAATCATCAGCATGCCAAATGATATCCTTGTTGCTGCAATCAAGTGACATCTAAGAAACAGCAATCCTGAGTTGAAAGCTGATACAGAATTTGGCATCCACCAAGATTTAGACTCCTGCAAAACAAGTCATGATAAAAGAAAGGAGATGAGCTTATCTTCGATAATAATTCCTAGTAATTAAATGGTGATCAAAGACAATGGCGCATACCTTTGAAGCAGCTGCACAGGCTGCAGTAACAGCGGTTATCCGCTGGTACGAATAAATATACGTTCCATATCCGAAACAGGCAGACATAAAAACTACTGCTGTCAGAAGCATATCTATAAGCCTCTTGAGGAGTTCAGCATGTCTCGTGTCCTGCATTTGAGTCTTTAATTTCTCCTCTCTGAAAGCAGCTTTCTGAAATCCCATAGAGATCTTGATCTTCTCTAACATGTGTGAGTAGGAGCTGAGAGCTAAATGAGATTGCTTTAGTTGCAACTTCCTCATATTAAGCCCAATTTCAAGTTCCTTGAGCTCATTCGAACGAACTTGCTCATTCAGAGATCTCTCAAATACATTAAGGATGTCCTGATCACATTCTGGACTAGATCTGCTACGAGGTAGCTGAATCAGCTGCTGATTGACCCCCGTGTGAAGAATAATCTGCTTATTCGTGGAATTCAAGTGTGTATTCTGCTGGACATCAGGTATCGGGCCTTGTGAGTCAGCGCCACTCAATTTGGTCTCAGCCACAGGATTACCATCACCATGAGAAGATTGAGGGATATCTTGCTCACAGGCAGGTGCCTCGTTGAGTAGATGAAGGGTCCTCAGTGTACTGCCAAATGATTTCTCAAAGTTTCCCATGAAACTATCAAACCTGTCTCCATATATCTACAGAAAAGTTATGTCAGATATACCAAACCAGTCGAAGCAGAGCATTGAATAAGTTGAACCAGTCATACATTTGTTAAGGACTCCTTCACTGCTGAGGTACACATCTGCATTCAAATTCAGTGTTAAGGACTCATGGTTAATTTCTATCTGAAGCAATCGCTTGCGAAAAGAGTAAAAAGACGAGATATGAAGTGCACACCTTTGAAAGAAAATCAGGTTGTAATCTGCTTCCAGAACCGCCGCTTTTATTCAGAACCTATAGTGGAAAAGATGTGTTCTTGTTATTCAGGAGTTAGGACTAAGTATTGTAACTAGTAAATTTCTTCCCCCAGAAGAGTTAATTACTGAATAAGAAGATTACAATGACAAGCCTAGTCCATGCTTCTGAGAACACACACCACACATACACACATGAGCATTAGCAGCTGATTACTACTGGCTTTCCAACTTGCACATAATTTCACTACATTTATTAGGTAACTAGTTAAGTTTGGTTGAATATTTATGGAATGCATTTCTACTAGACCATGATAAATCAAAAAATATGAGAGCGAACTCTATCGATTAAGACATATTGAGATGTTCATATCTATAAATATCATGACAAATATGTCAGTGGGCTCAATCAACTAGAAAAAAAATCAATACTGAGATGTTAATTTATATGATATACATATCAGCACCAAGTAGGATGCTGATGCTCCAATTTCCAAAATAATTAAAGTTATAAAGAAAGAAATCATTCTTATTCTGCATTTGGCATTGCGCTAGATTATGATAATTTTGTTTGTACTACCAACTTTTGCCTACTGTTTGGCTAACCAAAATATTTCTTCTTTCGTGGCTATTTTTCCACAATAGGTTCTAAAAATAAGTTCACTGCAGTACAGTTCAGCAACCGCAAACTAAGCCTTAACCACTGAAAGCACCAAGTCAAACAGCATTATGCTGAAGGATAGAGTTCAAAAGTAATAAAAATGGGTATTTATTATCAAATCATGGAACCCATAGGTTATTTCTAGTCTTAAAATGGAAATATTTGTTTGCATTGTTGATGCGCTGATCGAGCAGCACCCTGACAAAATTTTGTGTTTCCTTCCTTAATAAACATGTGAACCTCAAAACCGCAAGTACGACAGACTGCACAGATGTCTGACTAGGGAAATAATAGCGGAATAAATAAATAAATTGCTTTTGTACTGAAGCACATTAACAAAAATCAATGCACTGAGAAACTTTCCGTGCTTAGTAACAGCATGTGGTAACACTCCACTGCATGCTGCAGAAAAACATTTTCTCAACAAATTGTACACCAAAGGAAAGCGCTTGTCAGTTACCCCACCACACGTGCCCCCAAGACCGACCGTAGCTGCCTAGCTTAGGGGTTTTGGTGTTCTATCTAGCAGTTTTTAGCTATACTGTTTGGCTTTCCATTGCTGCTTGGTTTGGGGGTTTTTTGCCCTGTTTTTTTGGCTTGGTTTGTAATTCAGGCCTTCTTTAGCATTTTTTTAACAATTCTTTAGCATTTTTATGATTAGATCTGTTTGCGAGAAAAGTGTGCAGTTAAAATACTATGGAAAAATATAATTAAGGCACTAGAAAACCACATTAAAACCAGAATAATCCATTCTGGTGAGATACCACCCATTTAACCTTTTGCCTATCCATTCTACTAGTACCACAATTGTTCTGAACGGTGACTCAAGCGGTGTATGTTATTCAAAATTTCATGAACTGCACAAATACACGACACAGCAATCATTTGAATTAATTGGAACATGAAAAGAACTAGAAATTTCCACCGTATCAGATGTTTCTGGACGTTTACCAAAAGAATTAGAGTAGTATTTGTACTTCCTAGGAGACAGAGGAACTCCTGAGGACTTCGTTAAGAGCTGCAAATTTCCTACCAAATTAAATTATAAAATGTCGCCAAATTAGCCATTGCCATCCAATTGGTTCTTTCTGAGTCTACGGAGCACATAATTAACCCCAACAACACAGTAACTTAGCAATCCAGGGACCATGCTCGAAGGCAACAATCCGCAGAACCGCAGGAGGGGCGAAAAAATCGGATCTTTCGGCCGCCTACCAATCAAGGAACAACAGCAGACGCCAAAAAACAAGAGGAGACGCTCACCTGGGCGAGAACCGCCGCGAAGGACATCCCCAGCGGCAGCGCGAGGTCCTGCACGCCGTCGCCGTCGCCGCCCTGTCCTCTCCGAGCGGACAACGGCCGGCGCCGCCGCAGGTGAATCCCCCTGTGCGGCCGGGAGCGCCGGGAGGCCGAGCCGGTGGAAGACGCCGAGGAGGAGGCCCTGTCGGCCTCCGCCAAGTCGCCGGCGACGTGGGCGGCCCCGTCCATCGAAAGGGGGCCCGCTCCTCTGGTCAGGGGACAGGGGGAGTAGGGTTAAGTCGCCTGCCTCCCCTGTTTTTTCTTCTGTGTGCCTGTGGTGGCAGGGCGCCGCGCGTTCGAGTCCCGGTGGGCGCGTCACTTTTAAGTTTTTAACCGGGGGGAGGGCAAGTGAGTCGAGGTCGGAACGCGAGGCGAGACGGCGTCGTGATGACGCTGAGTTAGCCGTTGGAGCGATCGCGGAAGCTCCGAGGAACAACTTGTGCGTGTTCTGCTCAGGGGCCTGTTTCTTTCCCTTTTCGTTTCTCCTTCTTTTCTTCCCAAATTCTCTACTCTGAGCACGTTTATGGGAAAGTTGTACATACATACGGAGTACTACATATTCCCTCCGTGACGGATACCCTTGCATTTAGGTCAAAATTTGACCATAGGTTTAACTATAGCGAAATTTAAGTTAAATATCGTGCAGTTTATATCGCTGGATTTGTATTCGAAAGAAGTTTCGACTGATATTATCTCTGTTACTACTACATAAAACTTGTAATTTGCTAGTTAAATGTCTGGATAAATACTTGAGAACTGAGGTAACCTTGATGGGTCTGATGTTATTTGGACGTATCCTTAATAGTTAATACATACACGTTGAAAACACATCATAAAAGTGTCTATTAGGACCATGTTGAAAATTGAGACAAGATCCTAAGTGCAAGTATAAGAGCATTTTCAACACAGACCCCTAAAAATGAACACACTATTCATCTCCGGACGCATCTGTGGACAGTGGTTCGGGAGCCGCCCATCCAACGCTTGCTGCAACTCTCCGCCTGCAACTCAAACTCATTCGGAGACAATTCTTGCAAACATGACGGAATTCGTTCAACGGACATAACTTCTGCCAGAATTTATATGAATTGGACGATATCTCATCCGTTCAACTAAAACCTAAAAAACTTAGACTAACTTGTACCGGACGGTGACCTCGTACGCTCGGTCGGTCTGCCCGACGGCACCTCCACCGCCTTCCCTGTCATTGCCGCCGCCGTCGTCGTCAAAGTGGTCCCCTCTAGTGGCGGAAGGGCGCGGCAGCCCTGCCGGTCGCCGCCTAGCGCTCGTGGATGAGCCGCTTCACGTCCTCATGCGACGTACAGAGGGCCACCGCATCCAACGTCGACCCTGGCGGGGGAGCCTTGCCCTTTGCCCCCGCCGCTAGCGGCAGCGGCAGTCTCGCTGAGAGATCACTCGTCGCCAATCTCCATGAGCTCCTGGTTGAGGCGGCATAGGCGCCACATGGCCATCTCCGCGGATTTAACAATCGACCGCGGGCCCATGCCTCTGCAAGGTCGGGTTCCGCACCAGTAGCGGAGCTACACTGCCAAAACTAGGCGGGCCAGAACAAAGAAAGGCCTAATATTTTTTCCTCATGCTTCAGTTTACTGTAAATGCCACACTGTGTTTGGCATAGGTTGGGTGCGCTGTAGCCAACTTTTTTTGCACGTAGCTCCGCCAATGGTCCGCATGGACCCAAGCCGACGCCTCGTCGGGCTTTGCGAACACCAAGCAGCGCACCATGTTGCGCCACTCCTGCTATGTTGCCTCCCTGGCCACCATCTCCTTAGCCGCCACGATGCTCTGCGACAATAAGGAGCCTCTACGACTGCGACCACTTAGGTAGTGGAGGAGCCACCCGGGCGCCTTCGCGATCGCCGGTGGCACCTCCTCCTTCACGGCCTTGCCACGACAGACGCATCGTGGCGGCCAACCCCTCCTTCACGCGGCTTGACGACGGCGAGGGCGACACCGGACCATAGTAGTGCATCGACCACTTGATCATCAGGTCCATTTGCCACTTGTACTCCTAGTCCGTCATCGCCGCCTCTGCCAGGAGGCGGAACGGCTACTCCTCCTCGTCGCAGGAGGAGATGATCTCCTCCTTCTCGGGGGAGGAGGCTGCCATGGAGGTCGAGGACCCTAGAAAGTGATGAAGATGACGCCAAAATCCTGATCCAGAGGGAGATTTGGGGATACTGCTCGCCGGACCAAAGAACCATGACTTCGGCATAGTGTGGACAGTGTGGTATGGTGTGGACAATGTGTTGTGGATAGTGCCAGAGCGGAGAGAACCAGAGAGGCTGTGAGTGGAGGAGAGTGTTGCGGTGTGATTTGGATGGTGCTGGAGCCAAGCTTAAATAGGCACTGCCAGGCGAAGGGACGAAAGCCGACTTCAATGTGGTGCACCGACCAGAGTAGGCTTCTCGGTCGCCGTGTCGACATTGAAGTGGCACTTCCTACTCGTCCGGTCGTGTCTCTCTTACTGACATCAATGTCGTGGAGTCACGTCCGCTCTGGAGCGGCGCTGACCGACATGAATGTGCGGCAACCTCTTCGTGCAAAGAGGATTTTTCGGGTGATGAGGTTTTTGGGTGGGACCAGGGTGTAAGGTGTTGGGGAACGTAGTAATTTCAAAATTTTCCTACGCACACGCAAGATCATGGTGATGCATAGCAACGAGAGGGGAGAGTGTTGTCTACGTACCAACGCAGACCGACTGCGGAAGCGATCACACAACATAGAGGAAGTAGTCGTACGTCTTCTTCCCGATCCGACCGATCCAAGCACCGTTACTCCGGCACCTCCGAGTTCTTAGCACACGTTCAGCTCGATGACGTTCCTCGGGCTCCGATCCAGCAAAGCGTCGAGGAAGAGTTCCGTCAGCACGACGGCGTGATGACGATCTTGATGTAATACCGACGCAGGGCTTCGCCTAAGCACTGTAACGGTATGATCGAGGTGGAATTTGGTGGCAGGGGGCACCGCACACGGCTAAGGAACGATCTCAAGGATCAACTTGTGTGTCTTGGGGTGCCCCCTGCCCCCGTATATAAAGGTTGGAGGAGGGGAGGCCGGCCGGCCAGGGAGAGGAGGCGCAGGGGAGTCCTACTCCCACCGGGAGTAGGACTCCTCCCTCCAATCCTAATCCAATTAGGACTCTCGGGGGGAAAGGAGAAAGAGGGGGGGCCGGCCCCTTCTCCTAGTCCTACTAGGACTTGGGGAAAGGGGGGGCGCCGGCCAGCTATGGGCTTGTCCCTTTTCTCTTTTTCCACTAAGGCCCAATAGGCCCATTAGTCTCCCGGGGGGGTTCCGGTAACCCTCCCGGTATTCCGGTAAAATCCCGATTTCACCCGGAACACTTCCTATGTCCAAACATAGGCTTCCAATATATCAATCTTTACGTCTCGACCATTTCGAGACTCCTCGTCATGTCCGTGATCTCATCCGGGACTCCGAACAACCTTCGGTACATCAAAATGCATAAACTCATAATAACTGTCATCGTAACGTTAAGCGTGCGGACCCTACGGTTCGAGAACAATGTAGACATGACCGAGACACGTCTCTGGTCAATAACCAATAGCGGGACCTGGATGCCCATATTGGCTCCTACATATTCTACGAAGATCTTTTATCGGTCAGACCGCATAACAACATACGTTGTTCCCTTTGTCATCGGTATGTTACTTGCCCGAGATTCGATCGTCAGTATCCAATACCTAGTTCAATCTCGTTACCGGCAAGTCTCTTTACTCGTTCCGTAATACATCATCTCACAACTAACATATTAGTTGCAGTGCTTGCAAGGCTTATGTGATGTGCATTACCGAGAGGGCCCAGAGATACCTCTCCGACAATCGGAGTGACAAACCCTAATCCCGAAATACGCCAACCCAACATCTACCATTGGAGACACCTGTAGTACTCCTTTATAATCACCCAGTTACGTTGTGACGTTTGGTAGTACCCAAAGTGTTCCTCCGGTAAACGGGAGTTGCATAATCTCATAGTTATAGGAACATGTATAAGTCATGAAGAAAGCAATAGCAACATACTAAACGATCGGGTGCTAAGCTAATGGAATGGGTCATGTCAATCAGATCATTCTACTAATGATGTGACCTCGTTAATCAAATAACAACTCTTTGTTCATGGTTAGGAAACATAACCATCTTTGATTAACGAGCTAGTCAAGTAGAGGCATACTAGTGACACTTTGTTGGTCTATGTATTCACACATGTATTATGTTTCCGGTTAATACAATTCTAGCATGAATAATAAACATTTATCATGATATAAGGAAATAAATAATAACTTTATTATTGCCTCTAGGGCATATTTCCTTCAGTCTCCCACTTGCACTAGAGTCAATAATCTAGATTACACAGTAATGATTCTAACACCCATGGAGCCTTGGTGCTGATCATGTTTTGCTCGTGGAAGAGGCTTAGTCAACGGGTCTGCAACATTCAGATCCGTATGTATCTTGCAAATCTCTATGTCTCCCACCTGGACTAAATCCCGGATGGAGTTGAAGCGTCTCTTGATGTGTTTGGTTCTTTTGTGAAATCTGGATTCCTTTGCCAAGGCAATTGCACCAGTATTGTCCCAGAAGATTTTCATTGGACACGATGCACTAGGTATGACACCTAGATCGGATATGAACTCCTTCATCCAGACTCCTTCGTTTGCTGCTTCCGAAGCAGCTATGTACTCCGCTTCACATGTAGATCCCGCTACGACGCTTTGTTTAGAACTGCACCAACTGACAGCTCCACCGTTTAAAGTAAACACGTATCCGGTTTGCGATTTAGAATCGTCCGGATCAGTGTCAAAGCTTGCATCAACGTAACCTCTTACGGTGAGCTCTTTGTCACCTCCATATACGAGAAACATATCCTTAGTCCTTTTCAGGTATTTCAGGATATTCTTGACCGCTGTCCAGTGATCCATTCCTGGATTACTTTGGTACCTCCCTGCTAAACTTATAGCAAGGCACACATCAGGTCTGGTACACAGCATTGCATACATGATAGAGCCTATGGCTGAAGCATAGGGAACATCTTTCATTTTCTCTCTATCTTCTGCAGTGGTCGGGCATTGAGTCTGACTCAACTTCACACCTTGTAACACAGGCAAGAACCCTTTCTTTGCTTGATCCATTTTGAACTTCTTCAAAATCTTGTCAAGGTATGTGCTCTGTGAAAGTCCAATTAAGCGTTTTGATCTATCTCTATAGATCTTTATGCCTAATATGTAAGCAGCTTCCCCGAGGTCTTTCATCGAAAAACTTTTATTCAAGTATCCCTTTATGCTATCCAGAAATTCTATATCATTTCCAATCAGCAATATGTCATCCACATACAATATCAGAAATGCTACAGAGCTCCCACTCACTTTCTTGTAAATACAGGCTTCTCCAAAAGTCTGTATAAAGCCAAATGCTTTGATCACACTATCAAAGCGTTCATTCCAACTCCGAGATGCTTGCACCAGTCCATAAATGGATCGCTGGAGTTTGCATACTTTGTTAGCTCCTTTTGGATTGACAAAACCTTCTGGTTGTATCATATACAACTCTTCTTCCAGAAATCCATTCAGGAATGCAGTTTTGACATCCATCTGCCATATTTCATAATCATAAAATGCGGCAATTGCTAACATGATTCTGACGGACTTAAGCATCGCTACGGGTGAGAAGGTCTCATCGTAGTCAACCCCTTGAACTTGTCGAAAACCTTTCGCGACAAGTCGAGCTTTATAGACAGTAACATTACCGTCAGCGTCAATCTTTTTCTTGAAGATCCATTTATTCTCAATTGCTTGCCGATCATCGGGCAAGTCAACCAAAGTCCATACTTTGTTTTCATACATGGATCCCATCTCAGATTTCATGGCCTCAAGCCACTTTGCGGAATCTGGGCTCACCATCGCTTCTTCATAGTTCGTAGGTTCATCATGATCTAGTAGCATGACTTCCAGAACTGGATTACCGTACCACTCTGGTGCGGATCTCACTCTGGTTGATCTACGTGGTTCAGTAGTATCTTGTCCTGAAGTTTCATGATCATCATCATTAGCTTCCTCACTGATTGGTATAGGTGTCGCAGAAACTGTTTTCTGTGATGTACTATTTTCCAATAAGGGAGCAGGTACAGTTACCTCGTCAAGTTCTACTTTCCTCCCACTCACTTCTTTCGAGAGAAACTCCTTCTCTAGAAAGTTTCCGAATTTAGCAACAAAAGTCTTGCCTTCGGATCTGTGATAGAAGGTGTATCCAATAGTTTCTTTTGGATATCCTATGAAGACACATTTCTCCGATTTGGGTTCGAGCTTATCAGGTTGAAGCTTTTTCACATAAGCATCGCAGCCCCAAACTTTAAGAAACGACAACTTTGGTTTCTTGCCAAACCATAGTTCATAAGGTGTCGTCTCAACGGATTTTGATGGTGCCCTATTTAACGTGAATGCGGCCGTCTCTAAAGCATAACCCCAAAACGATAGCGGTAAATCAGTAAGAGACATCATAGATCGCACCATATCTAGTAAAGTACGATTACGGCGTTCGGACACACCATTACGCTGTGGTGTTCCGGGTGGCGTGAGTTGCGAAACTATTCCACAATTTTTCAAATGTACACCAAACTCGTAACTCAAATATTCTCCTCCACGATCAGATCGTAGAAACTTTATTTTCTTGTTACGATGATTTTCAACCTCACTCTGAAATTCTTTGAACTTTTCAAATGTTTCAGACTTATGTTTCATTAAGTAGATATACCCATATCTGCTTAAATCATCCGTGAAGGTGAAAAATAACGATATCCGCCGCGAGCCTCAATATTCATCGGACCACATACATCGGTATGTATGATTTCCAATAAATCCGTTGCTCTCTCCATAGTACCGGAGAACGGTGTTTTAGTCATCTTGCCTATGAGGCACGGTTCGCAAGTACCAAGTGATTCATAATCAAGTGGTTCCAAAAGCCCATCAGTATGGAGTTTCTTCATGCGCTTTACACCGATATGACCCAAACGGCAGTGCCACAAATAAGTTGCACTATCATTATTCACTTTGCATCTTTTGGCTTCTACATTATGAATATGTGTATCACTATCATCGAGATTCAACAAGAATAGACCACTCTTCAAAGGTGCATGACCATAAAAGATATTATTCATATAAATAGAACAACCATTATTCTCTGATTTAAATGAATAACCGTCTCGCATCAAACAAGATCCAGATATAATGTTCATGCTCAACGCTGGCACCAAATAACAATTATTTAGGTCTAATATTAATCCCGAAGGTAGATGTAGAGGTAGCGTGCCGACCGCGATCACATCGACTTTGGAACCGTTTCCCACGCGCATCGTCACCTCGTCCTTTGCTAGCGTCCGCTTATTCCGTAGTCCCTGTTTCGAGTTGCAAATATTAGCAACAGAACCAGCATCAAATACCCAGGTGCTACTGCGAGCTCTAGTAAGGTACACATCAATAACATGTATATCACATATACCTTTGCTCACTTTGCCATCCTTCTTATCCGCCAAATACTTGGGGCAGTTCCGCTTCCAGTGACCAGTCTGCTTGCAGTAGAAGCACTCAGTTTCAGGCTTAGGTCCAGACTTGGGTTTCTTCTCCTGAGCAGCAACTTGCTTGCTGTTCTTCTTGAAGTTCCCCTTCTTCTTCCCTTTGCCCTTTTTCTTGAAACTAGTGGTTTTGTTAACCATCAACACTTGATGCTCCTTCTTGATTTCTACCTCCGCAGCTTTCAGCATTGCGAAGAGCTCGGGAATAGTCTTGTTCATCCCTTGCATATTGTAGTTCATCATGAAGCTCTTGTAGCTTGGTGGCAGTGATTGGAGAATTCTGTCAATGACGCAGTCATCTGGAAGATTAACTCCCATCTGAATCAAGTGATTATTATACCCAGACATTTTGAGTATATGCTCACTGACAGAACTGTTCTCCTCCATCTTGCAGCTATAGAACTTATTGGAGACTTCATATCTCTCAATTCGGGCATTTGCTTGAAATATTAACTTCAACTCCTGGAACATCTCATATGCACCATGACGTTCAAAACGTCGTTGAAGTCTCGATTCTAAGCCGTAAAGCATGGCACACTGAACTATCGAGTAGTCATCAGCTTTGCTCTGCCAGACGTTCATAACATCTGGCGTTGCTCCAGCAGCAGGCCTGTCACCCAGCGGTGCTTCCAGGACGTAATTCTTCTGTGCAGCAATAAGGATAATCCTCAGGTTACGGACCCAGTCCGTGTAATTGCTACCATCATCTTTCAACTTTGCTTTCTCAAGGAACGCATTTAAATTCAACGGAACAATAGCACGAGCCATCTATCTACAATCAACATAAACAAGCAAGATACTATCAGGTACTAAGTTCATGATAAGTTTAAGTTCAGTTAATCAAATTACTTAGGAACTCCCACTTAGATAGACATCCCTCTAATCCTCTAAGTGATCACGTGATCCAAATCAACTAAACCATAACCGATCATCACGTGAGATGGAGTAGTTTTCAATGGTGAACATCGTTATGTTGATCATATCTACTATATGATTCACGCTCGACCTTTCGGTCTCCGTGTTCCGAGGCCATATCTGTATATGCTTGGCTCATCAAGTATAACCTGAGTATTCTGCGTGTGCAACTGTTTTGCACTCGTTGTATTTGGACGTAGAGCTTATCACACCCGATCATCACGTGGTGTCTGGGCACGACGAACTTTGGCAACGGTGCATACTCAGGGAGAACACTTCTTGATAATTTTTAGTGAGAGATCATCTTATAATGCTACCGTCAATCAAAGCAAGATAAGATGCATAAAAGGATAAACATCACATGCAATCAATATAAGTGATATGATATGGCCATCATCATCTTGTGCTTGTGATCTCCATCTCCGAAGCACCGTCATGATCACCATCGTCACCGGCGCGACACCTTGATCTCCATCGTAGCATCGTTGTCGTCTCACCGATCTTATGCTTCCACGACTATCACTACCGTTTAGTAATCAAGTAAAGCATTACATCGCGATTGCATTGCATACAATAAAGCGACAACCATATGGCTCCTGCCAGTTGCCGATAACTCAGTTACAAAACATGATCATCTCATACAATAAAATCAGCATCATGCCTTGACCATATCACATCACAACATACCCTGCAAAAACAAGTTAGAAGTCCTCTACTTTGTTGCTGCAAGTTTTACGTGGCTGCTATGGGCTTAAGTAAGAACTCATCTCACCTACGCATCAAAACCACAACGATAGTTCGTCAAATAGACTCCGTTTTAACCTTCTCAAGGACCGGGCGTAGTCACAGTTGGTTCAACTAAAGTTGGAGAGACAGTCTTCCACAAGCCATCTATGTGCAAAGCACGTCGAGGGAACCGGTCTCGCGTAAGAGTACGCGTAAGGTTGGTCCGGATCGTCTCACCCAACAATACCGCTGAACCAAAGTATGACATGCTGGTAGGCAGTATGACTTGTATCGCCCACAACTCACTTGTGTTCTACTCGTGCAAATAACATCAAACCATAAAACCTAGGCTCGGATGCCACTGTAGGGGAACGTAGTAATTTCAAAATTTTCCTACGCACACGCAAGATCATGGTGATGCATAGCAACGAGAGGGGAGAGTGTTGTCTACGTACCAACGCAGACCGACTGCGGAAGCGATCACACAACGTAGAGGAAGTAGTCGTACGTCTTCTTCCCGATCCGACCGATCCAAGCACCGTTACTCCGGCACCTCCGAGTTCTTAGCACACGTTCAGCTCGATGACGTTCCTCGGGCTCCGATCCAGCAAAGCGTCGAGGAAGAGTTCCGTCAGCACGACGGCGTGATGACGATCTTGATGTACTACCGACGCAGGGCTTCGCCTAAGCACTGTAACGGTATGATCGAGGTGGAATTTGGTGGTAGGGGGCACCGCACACCGCTAAGGAACGATCTCAAGGATCAACTTGTGTGTCTTGGGGTGCCCCCTGCCCCCGTATATAAAGGTTGGAGGAGGGGAGGCCGGCCGGCCAGGGAGAGGAGGCGCAGGGGAGTCCTACTCCCACCGGGAGTAGGACTCCTCCCTCCAATCCTAATCCAATTAGGACTCTCGGGGGGAAAGGAGAAAGAGGGGGGGCCGGCCCCTTCTCCTAGTCCTACTAGGACTTGGGGAAAGGGGGGGGGCGCCGGCCAGCTATGGGCTTGTCCCTTTTCTCTTTTTCCACTAAGGCCCAATAGGCCCATTAGTCTCCCGGGGGGTTCCGGTAACCCTCCCGGTATTCCGGTAAAATCCCGATTTCACCCGGAACACTTCCTATGTACAAACATAGGCTTCCAATATATCAATCTTTACGTCTCGACCATTTTGAGACTCCTCGTCATGTCCGTGATCTCATCCGGGACTCCGAACAACCTTCGGTACATCAAAATGCATAAACTCATAATAACTGTCATCGTAACGTTAAGCGTGCGGACCCTACGGTTCGAGAACAATGTAGACATGACCGAGACACGTCTCTGGTCAATAACCAATAGCGGGACCTGGATGCCCATATTGGCTCCTACATATTCTACGAAGATCTTTTATCGGTCAGACCGCATAACAACATACGTTGTTCCCTTTGTCATCGGTATGTTACTTGCCCGAGATTCGATCGTCGGTATCCAATACCTAGTTCAATCTCGTTACCGGCAAGTCTCTTTACTCGTTCCGTAATACATCATCTCACAACTAACATATTAGTTGCAGTGCTTGCAAGGCTTATGTGATGTGCATTACCGAGAGGGCCCAGAGATACCTCTCCGACAATCGGAGTGACAAACCCTAATCTCGAAATACGCCAACCCAACATCTACCATTGGAGACACCTGTAGTACTCCTTTATAATCACCCAGTTACGTTGTGACGTTTGGTAGTACCCAAAGTGTTCCTCCGGTAAACGGGAGTTGCATAATCTCATAGTTATAGGAACATGTATAAGTCATGAAGAAAGCAATAGCAACATACTAAACGATCAGGTGCTAAGCTAATGGAATGGGTCATGTCAATCAGATCATTCTACTAATGATGTGACATCGTTAATCAAATAACAACTCTTTGTTCATGGTTAGGAAACATAACCATCTTTGATTAACGAGCTAGTCAAGTAGAGGCATACTAGTGACACTTTGTTGGTCTATGTATTCACACATGTATTATGTTTCCGGTTAATACAATTCTAGCATGAATAATAAACATTTATCATGATATAAGGAAATAAATAATAACTTTATTATTGCCTCTAGGGCATATTTCCTTCATAAGGCACATATGTGGCAGCGGTCTAGGCGTCAACAAACCCCCTGGTTTGTGTCCGGTTTGCAGGAATTTCGGACAACCATACTGGTTCGCGGACTGATGGGTACCACATTGGATGGTAACTACATCCGGACACATCAACCCTAGCCTATTTCCATAGCATTGATCTCTCTCCAAACAACGTGTGATTTACAATCCGGAAAAGAGTGGATTCTTGATAGTGGATGTACCCATCACATGACCGAAGATAAAGACATGTTCCATGAGCTTGCTAAAAATAATGGTCCATGCAAGTATGTGACTTTTGGAGATAACTCCAAGGGTAAGGTACTTGGCCTTGGTAAGGTGGCCATATCCAATGATAGCTCTATTCAAAATTGTATGCTTGTTGAATTTGTTGGCTACAATCTTCTTTATGTATCTAGACTAGCCAATTCTTGTTTCAGTGTTCTATTTACCAAAGTAGATTGCCAAGTGTTTCATTGAGATAATCACAATATGGTCTTTAACGGAATTCGTAGAGGTGATCTATACATTGTTGATTTCACTAAAAGAGCCCAACCTCGTACTTTGTTAATCACAAAATCTTCTAAAGGTTGGTTATGGCATAGAAGACTAGGACATGTTGACATGCGAAATCTTGATAAGCTCATTAAAAGTGATCATATCCTTCATGTTAAAGACATTATATTTGACAAGGATAGACTTTGTAGTGCTTCCCAGGTAGGAAAACAAGTTGAAGGAAATCATCCCGTGAAGAACATCATGACCATGAGAAGACCACTTGTGCTGCTTCACATGGATCTCTTTGGTCCCAACGCTTACAAGAGCCTTGGTGGTAACTCTTTCGGTTTGGTCATTGTTGATGATTTTTCCAGATTTACGTGGGTGTTCTTTCTTGATGACAAGTGGCGGGTACAAAAGATCTTCAAGAATTTTGCTAGGAAGTCCCAAAATAAATTTGAAGTGAAGATCAAGAAGGTTCGGAGCAATAACGGAACTGAGTTCAAGAACGCCAATGTGGACAACTTTCTTGACGAACAAGGGACTTCACATGAGTTCTCGGCTACGTACACACCTCAACAAAATGGAGTTGTTGAGAGGAAGAACCAGACTCTTATTGAGATGGTGAGAACAATGCATGACGAATACAAGACACCAAGAAACTTTTGGGAAAAAGCGGCTGAGACAACTTGTCATGCTACGAATCGACTATATCTTCACAAGCTTCTTAGTAAAACGGCATACGAGCTACCCACTGGTAACAAACCCCAAGTTTGATACTTTTGAGTATTTGGTTCAAAATGCTACATTCTTGATGAGCATCATCATTCGAAGTTTGCTCCTAAATCCCATGAAGGTTTTCTACTTGGTTATGGCTCAAACTCTCACACTTACTGTGTCTACAACAATTTCACCCGAAAGGTTGAAGAGACGTTAGATGTGAATTTTGATGAATCTAACGGCTCACAAGTAGAGCAATTGCCAATTGATGTAGGAGATAAAGATCCCTGGGAAGCAATTCATGATTTGTCTATTGGCAAAATTCATCCAACGGAGGTGAAGGAGAGTACTTCGTACATTCAAGTGGAAGCCTCTACTTCACGTCAAGGTGAACCACAAGTTGACATGGAGGTGTCCACAAGTGGAACACGCCAATACGAAGGAAATGAGGAAGTACAACAAGCGAACAACTATGCCGCCAAAGAAGAAGAAGAATTTATCACGAGATTTAGAGCAAGAGTCACAAAGAATCATCCCGTTGAACAAATCTACGACGACGTCAACACTAGGAGAATCACTCGCTCTAAAATTCGTTTGGCTAATTTTTGTGAACATTACTCATTCATCTCTAGCATTTAACTTATGAAGGTAGAAGAAGCACTTGAGGATCTGGATTGGATAAATGCTATACACGAAGAACTACACAACTTTGAGAGAAACCAAGTGTGTACATTGGTTGAGAAGCCCAAGGATGATCAAAATATCATTGATACAAAATGGGTGTTTCGGAACAAGCAAGATGATGATGGACAAGTGGTGCACAACAAGGCTCGTCTCATTGCTCAAGGCTACACTCAAGTCGAAGGTATGGACTATGGTGAGACATACGCCCCCATTGCTAGGCTTGAGTCCATTCGCATTTTACTTGCTTATGCCAATCACCATGATATCACCCTATACCAAATGGATATTAAAAGTGTTTTTCTAAATGGTGAAATTGAGGAGGAAGTTTATGTTAAACAACCTCCTGTTACATCTCCAACATATCTATAATTTTGGATTGTTCCATGCTATTATATTATCCATCTTGGATGTTTTATATGCATTATTATGCTATTTTATACTCCCTATGTTCCTAAATATTTGTCTTTTAGATATTTCAAATTGACTACCACATACGGATGTGTATAGACATATTTCAGAGTGTAGATTCACTCATTTTGCTCCACATGTAGTCACTTGTTGAAATCTCTAGAAAGACAAATATTTAGGAACGGAGGGAGTATCATTTTTTGGGACTAACCTACTAAATTAGTGCCCAATGTATTTACTTTTCTTTTATTTTGCACTTTTATTTATCTTTTATATGAATCTCTATCAGATCTCATCCTTGCAAGTAACCGTGAAGGAATTGACAACCCCTTTTATGCATTGGGTGCAAGTATTTGTTTGTTTGTGAAGGTGCTATCATTGGATACTTGTGTGTTCCTCCTACCGGATTGATACCTTGGTTCTTAACCAAGGGAAATACTTATCTCTACTTTGTTGCATCACCTTTTCCTCTTCAAGGGAAAAATCAACGCAAGCTCAAGAAGTAGCACCTCTCGGCTTTGTTAATCCCAAGAAACCTAATATTATTTACAAATTTCACAAAGCTCTTTATGGTCTTAAACAAGCCCCTAGAGCATGGTATAAATGCTTGACTAAGTTTCTTATTGATGAAGGTTTTGAAATTGGGAAAATTGATTCAACTATCTTCACTAAAAGGTTTAATGCAGAATTATTTGTGTGCCAAATTTATATTGATGATATCATATTTAGTTCTACTAATCTGTTGGGGAACGTAGTAATTTCAAAAAAATTCCTACGCACACACAGGATCATGGTGATGCATAGCAACGAGAGGGGAGAGTGTGTCCACGTACCCTCGTAGACTGAAAGCGAAAGCGTTAGCACAACGTGGTTGATGTAGTCGTATGTCTTCACGATCCGACTGATCCAAGTACCGAACGCACGACACCTCCAAGTTCAGCACATGTTCAGCTCGATGACGTCCCATGAACTCTGATCCAGCAGAGCTTCATGGGAGAGTTCCGTCAACACGATGGCGTGATGACGGTGATGATGATGCTACCGACACAGGGCTTGGCCTAAGCACCGCTACGATATGATCAAGGTGGATTATGGTGGAGGCGGGCACCGCACACGGCTGGGAGAGATCAACAGATCAACTTGTGTCTCCATGGGGTGCCCCCTCCCCCGTATATAAAGGAGTGAAGGAGGGGGAGGACCGACCCTCTCTATGGCGCGCCTTGGGGAGTCCTACTCCCACCGGGAGTAGGATTCCCCCCCCTCCATGTAGTAGGAGTAGGAGGGAAGGAAAGGGAAAAGAGAAGAGAAGGAAGGAGGGGGCGCTGCCCCTCCCCTAGTCCAATTCGGACTAGGCCTTGGGGGCGCGCAGCCTCCCCTCTCTCTTTCCCCTAAAGCCCAATAAGGCCCATATACTCCCCGGCGAATTCCTGTAACTCTCCGGTACACCGAAAAATACCCGAATCACTCGAAACCTTTCCGATGTCCGAATATAGTCGTCCAATATATCGATCTTTACGTCTCGACCATTTCGAGACTCCTTGTCATGTCCCCGATCTCATCCGGGAGTCCGAACTACCTTCGGTACATCAAAACACATAAACTCATAATACCGATCGTCACCGAACTTTAAGCGTGCGGACCCTATGGGTTTGAGAACTATGTGGACATGACCGAGACACGTCTTCGGTCAATAACCAATAGCGGAACCTGGATGCTCATATTGGCTCCTACATATTCTATGATGTTCTTTATCGGACAAACCACATAACAACATACGTTGTTCCCTTTGTCATCGGTATGTTACTTGCCCAAGATTCGATCGTCGGTATCTCAATACCTAGCTCAATCTCGTTACCGGCGAGTCTCTTTACTCATTCTATAATGCATCATCCTGCAAGTAACTCATTAGTCACATTGCTTGCAAGGCTTATAGTGATGTGCATTACCGAGAGGGCCCAGAGATACCTCTCCGACAATCGGAGTGACAAATCGTAATCTCGATCTATGCCAACTCAACAAGTACCATCGGAGACACCTATAGAGCACCTTTATAATCACCCAGTTACGTTGTGACGTTTGGTAGCACACATCTTTATGTGATTAGTTCACATCTCCATGTGACTAATACCCAAAGGGTTTACTAGAGTCAATAATCTAGTTCACATCGCTATGTGATTAACACCCAAAGAGTGATCATGTTTTGCTTGTGAGAGAAGTTTAGCCTACGGGTCTGCAACATTCAGATCCGTATGTATTTCGCAAATTTCTATATCTACAATGCTCTGCACGGAGCTACTCTAGCTAATTGCTCCCACTTTCAATATGTATCCAGATCGAGACTTAGAGTCATCTAGATTGATGTAACAAACTTGCATCGACGTAACTCTTTATGACGAACTCTTTTATCACCTCCATAAACGAGAAATATTTCCTTAGTCCTCTAAGGATAATTTTGACCGTTGTCCAGTGATCTACTCCTAAATCATTATTGTACTCCCTTGCCAGAAAGATGCTAAGGTATACAATAGGACAGGGAAACAACATAACATACTTTATAGAACCTATGACTGAGGCATAGGGAATGACTTTTCATTCTCTTTCTATTTTCTGTTGTGGTCGGGTTTTGAGTCTTTACTCAACTTCACACCTTGCAACACACGCAAGAACTCCTTCTTTGACTGTTCCATGTTGAACTACTTCAAAATCTTGTCAAGGTATGTAATCATTGAAAAAACTTATCAAGCGTCTTGATCTATCTCTATAGATCTTGATGCTCAATGTGTAAGCAACTTCATCGAGGTATTTCTTTGAAAACTCTTTTCAAACACTCCTTTATGCTTTCCAGAAAATTCTACATTATTTCTAATCAACAATATGCCATTTACATATACTTATCAGAAATGTTGTAGTGCTCCCACTCACTTTCTTGTAAATACAGGCTTCATCGCAAGTCTGCATAAAACCATATGCTTTGATCACTTTATCAAGGTATATATTCCAACTCCGAGATGCTTGCACCAGTCCATAGATGGATCACTAGAACTTGCTCACTTTGTTAGCACCTTTAGGATCGACAAAACCTTCTGGTGCATCATGTACAACTCTTATTTTAAGAAATCCATGAAGGAATACATTTTTGACATCCATTTGCCACATTTCATAATCATAAAATGTGGCAATTGCTAATGTGATTCGGATGGACTTAAGCATCACTACAGGTGAGAAGGTCTCATCGTAGTCAACTCCTTGAACTTGTCGAAAACCTTTCGCAACAAGTCAAGCTTTGCAGACAGTAACATTACCATCAGCGTCAGTTTTCTTCTTGAAGATCCATTTATTCTCGATGGCTTGTCGATCATCAGGCAAGTCAACCAAAGTCCACACTTTGTTCTCATACATGGGTCCCATTTCAGATTTCATGGCCTCAAGCCATTTCGCGGAATCTGGGCTCATCATCGCTTCCTGATAGTTCGTACGTTCGTCATGGTCTAGTAACATGACTTCCAGAACAGGATTACCGTACCACTCTGGTGTGGACCGTACTCTGGCTAACCTACGAGGTTTGGTAGTAACTTGATCTGAAGTTTCATGATCATTATCATTAGCTTCCTCGCTAATTGGTGTAGGAATCACTGGAACTGATTTCTGTGATGAACTACTTTCCAATTCGGGAGAAGGTACAATTACCTCATCAAGTTCTACTTTCCTCCCACTCACTTCTTTTGAGAGAAACTACTTCTCTAGAAAGGACCCATTCTTCATAACAAAATATCTTGTCTTTGGATCTGTGATAGAAGGTGTACCCAACAATTACTTTTAGGTATCCTATGAAGACGCACTTTTCCGATTTGGGTTTGAGCTTATCAGGATGAAACATTTTCACATAAGCATCGCAATCCCACACTTTAAGAAACATCAGCTTAGGTTTCTTGCTAAACCACAGTTCATATGGTGTCGTCTCAACGGATTTAGATGGTGCCCTATTTAATGTGAATGCAGTTGTCTCTATTGCATAACCCCAAAATGATAGTGATAAATCGGTAAGAGACATCATAGATCGCATCATATCTAATAAAGTATGGTTATGACGTTCGGACACACCATTATGCCGTGGTGCTCTAGGTGGTGTGAGTTGCGAAACTATTTCGCATTGTTTCAAATGAAGACCAAACTCGTAACTCAAATATTCTCCTCCGTGATTAGATCGCATAAACTTTATTTTCTTGTTACGATGATTTTCCACTTCACTCTGAAATTCTTTGAACTTTTCAAATGTTTCAGACTTATGTTTCATCAAGTAGATATACCCATATCTACTCAAATCATCTGTGGAGGCCAGAAAATAACGATATCCGCCATGAGCTTCAATGTTCATTCGACCACATACATCAGTATATATGATTTCCAATAACTCTGTTGCTCGCTCCATTGTTCCGGAGAATGGAGTCTTAGTCATCTTGCCTATGAGGCATGGTTTGCAATTATCAAGTGATTCCAAAAACCTATCAGCATGGAGTTTCTTCATGCGCTTTACACCAATATGACCTAGACGGCAGTGCCACAAATAAGTTGCACTATCATTATTAACTTTGCATCTTTTTGGCTTCAATATTATGAATATGTGTATTACTACGATCGAGATTCAATAAACCATTTATATTGAGTGTATGACCATAGAAGGTTTTATTCATGTAAATAGAACAACAATTATTCTTTGACTAAAATGAATAACCGTATTGCAATAAACATGACCCAATCATATTCATGCTCAGCGCAAACACCAAATAACATTTATTTTAGGTTCAACACTAATACAAGTATAGGGAGTGTGCGATGATGATCATATCAATCTTGGAACCACTTCCAACACACATCATCACTTCACCCTTAACTAGTCTATGTTCATTCTGCAACTCCTGTTTCGAGTTACTACTCTTTAGCAACTGAACCAGTATCAAATACCGAGGGGTTGCTATAAACACTAGTAAAGTACACATCAATAACATGTATATCCAATATACCTTTGTTCAGTATGCCATCCTTCTTATCCGCCAAGTATCTAGGGCAGTTCCACTTTCAGTGACCATTTCCTTTGCAGTAGAAGCACTCAGTTTCAGGCTTGGGTCTAGCTTTGGGCTTCTTCATGGGAGTGGCAACTTGCTTGCCATTCTTCTTAAAGTTCCCTTTCTTTCCCTTGCCCTTTTACTTGAAACTAGTGGTCTTGTTAACCATCAACACTTGATGCTTTTCTTGATTTCTACCTTCGCCGATTTTAGCATCGCGAAGAGCTTGAGAATTGTTTTCGTTATCCCTTGCATATTATAGTTCATCACTAAGTTCTAGTAACTTGGTGATAGTGACTAGAGAACTTTGTCAATTACTATCTTATCAAGAAGATTAACTACCACTTGATTCAAGCAATTGTAGTACCCAGACAATCTGAGCACATGCTCACTAGTTGAGCTATTCTCCTCCATCTTGTAGGCAAAGTACTGTCAAAGGTCTCATACCTTTCGACATGGGCATGAGTCTGAAATACTAATTTCAACTCTTGGAACATCTCATATGCTCCGTGGCGTTCAAAACGTCTTTGAAGGCCCGATTCTAAGCCATAAAGCATGGTGCACTAAACTATCAAGTAGTCATCATATCGAGATCGCCAAACGTTCATAACGTCTGCATCTGCTCCTGCAATCGGTCTGTCACCTAGCGGTGCATCAAGGACACAATTCTTCTGTGCAGCAATGAGGATAATCCTCAGATCACGGATCCAATCCGCATCATTGCTACTAACATCTTTCAACTTAGTTTTATCTAGGAACATATCGAAAATAAAACAGGGGAGCTAAACACGAGCCATTGACCTACAACATAGATATGCTAATGCTACCAGGACTAAGTTCATGATAAATTAAAGTTCAATTAATCATATTACTTAAGAACTCCCACTTAGACAGATATCCCTCTAATCATGTAAGTGATCACGTGATCCAAATCAAATAAACCATGACCAATCATCACGTGAAATGGAGTAGTTTTCAATGGTGAACATCACTATGTTGATCATATCTACTATATGATTCACGCTTTACCTTTCGGTCTTAGTGTTCCGAGGCCATATCTGCATATGCTAGGCTCGTCAAGTTTAACCCGAGTATTTCTGCGTGTGCAAAACTGGCTTGCACCCGTTGAATGTTAACGTAGAGCTTATCACACCCGATCATCATGTGGTGTCTCGGCACGACGAAATTTGGCAACAATGCATACTCAGGGAGAACACTTGTACCTTGAAATTTAGTGAGAGATCATCTTGTAAAGCTACCGCCGAACTAAGCAAAATAAGATTTATAAAAGATAAACATCATATGCAATCAAAATATGTGACATGATATGGCCATGATCATCTTGCGCCTTTGATGTCCATCTCCAAAGTACCATCATGATCTCTATCATCACCGGCATGACACCATCATCTCTCCATCTTCTTGATCTCTATCAATGTGTCGTCACATGGTTGTCTCACCAACTATTGTTCTTGCAACTATTGCTATCGCATAGAGATAAAGTAAAGCAATTATTTGGCGCTTGCATCTTATGCAATAAAGAGACAACCATAAGGCTTCTGCTAGTTGCCAATAACTTCAACAAAACATGATCATCTCATACATCAACTTATATCTCATCACGTCTTAACCATATCACATCACAACAAGCCCTCCAAAAACAAGTTAGACGTCCTCTACTTTGTTATTGCAAGTTTTACGTGGCTGCTACGGGCTGAGCAAGAACCGTTCTTACCTACACATCAAACCACAACGATATTTTGTCAAGTTAGTGACGTTTTAACCTTCAACAAGGACCGGGCGTAGTCACACTCGGTTCAACTAAAGTTGGAGCAACTGACACCCGCCGGCCACCTGTGTGCAAAGCACGTCGGTAGAACCAGTCTCGCGTAAGCGTGCGCGTAATGTCGGTCCGGGTCGCTTCATCCAACAATACCGTCGAACCAAAGTATGACATGCTGGTAAGCAGTATGACTTGTATCGCCCACAACTCACTTGTGTTCTACTCGTGCATATAACATCTACGCATAAACCTGGCTCTAATACCAATGTTGGGGAGCGTAGTAATTTCAAAAAAAAATCCTATGCACACATTGGATCATGGTGATGCATAGCAACAAGAGGGGAGAGTGTGTCCACGTACCCTCGTAGACCAAAAGTGGAAGCGTTAGCACAACGCGGTTGATGTAGTCGTATGTCTTCACGATCCGACCGATCCAAGTACTGAACGCACGGCACCTCCGAGTTCAGCACACGTTCAGCTCGATGACGTCCCATGAACTTCAATCTAGAAGAGCTTCACGGGATAGTTTCGTCAGCACGACGGCATGATGACGCTACCGACGCAGGGCTTCGCCTAAGCACCGCTTCGATATGATCGAGGTGGATTATGGTGGAGGGGGGCACCGCACACGGCTGGGAGAGATCAACAGATCAACTTGTGTCTCCATGGGGTGCCCCCTCCTCGTATATAAAGGAGTGGAGGAGGGGGAGGCCGGCTGTCGGTGTCAAAACCGGTGGATCTCGGGTAGGGGGTCCCGAACTGTGCGTCTAGGCCGGATGGTAACAGGAGGTAGGGGACACAATGTTTTACCCAGGTTCGGGCCCTCTTGACGGAGGTAAAACCCTACGTCCTGCTTGATTAATATTGATGATATGGGTAGTATAAGAGTAGATCTACCACGAGATCAGAGAGGCTAAACCCTAGAAGCTAGCCTATGGTATGATTGTCTGTTGTCCTACGGACTAAAACCCTCCGGTTTATATAGACACCGAAGAGGGTTAGGGCTACACAAGGTCGGTTACAAAGGAGGAGATATCCATATCCTTATTGCCTAGCTTGCCTTCCACGCCAAGTAGAGTCCTATCCGGACACGAGACGAAGTCTTCAATCTTGTATCTTCATAGTCCAACAGTCTGGCCAAAGGATATAATCCGGCTGTCCGGAGACCTCCTAATCCAGGACTCCCTCAGTAGCCCCTGAACCAGGCTTCAATGACGATGAGTCCGGCGCGCAGTATTGTCTTCGGCATTGCAAGGCGGGTTCCTCCTCCGAATACATCACAGAAGAATTTGAATACGAGGATAGTGTCCGACCCTGCAACATAAGTTCCACATACTTCCATAGAGAGAATAATATTTCCGCAAATCTAATTTGCTGACTTGTTTTGACAGTATGACGTTATGTCATGGCCCGGTGATTATTCGAACCGTTTCCTTTAACTATCCCCGCACATAACGCGAGGCAGTTTTTCGACACGTCTTGTCAAAGCAGAGATCGTGTCCCCTTATTACGGGATTCTCATCAATACGGCCGTGGGTAACCCAACCGCGCCTTCGATTACGGCGCTTGGGGGATAAGCGAGTTTTACCAGGCAAGTGGGGACGCTTAGTTTCGTCCGCCCATATAAAGGGATAAGGATTCACCTTTCTATCCACGCCTTCTTCCTCCTTTGTTCATCCATTTTCGCACACTCGAGCTCTAGCTCCCAAGTCCGCACTTCCCACCTCAACCTTCTCCAACCATGTCCGGAGCGGGAGGCAGGTGGATGGTCTCCTCCGTCATGGATGGAGACATCAAGAAGCTGAGGAGAGCCGGATACCTGCCCGACGACATCGCGCACCGGATCCCAGATGAGGGGCAGCTCATCCCCACCCCCAGGCCCCATGAGAGGGTAGTGTTCCTCACCCATTTCCTCCGCGGACTGGGATTCCCTCTCCACCCATTCGTCCGGGGGCTCATGTTCTATTACGGCCTGGATTTCCACAATCTGGCCCCGAACTTCATCCTCAACATCTCGGCGTTTATCGTTGTGTGCGAGGCCTTCCTCCACATCAAGCCCCACTTCGGCTTATGGTTGAAGACCTTCAATGTCAAGCCAAAGGTTGTGGGCGGCCGCCAGGCGGAGTGCGGAGGCGCCATGGTGGGCAAGATGCCCAACGTAACATGGCTCGAGGGCTCCTTTGTGGAAACCATAAAGGGGTGGCAATCGGGGTGGTTCTACATCACTGAGCCATGCGACCCTGCATGGGCAGCGGCCCCCGAGTTCCGATCTGGCATCCCCACGCGGCTCACCTCCTGGAAAGAGAAGGGCCTGTCCTGGGGTAGTTCGGGAGAGCTGACCAGACTCCAAACATGTATTCAAAACATGGTGAACAAGAAGCTCAAACTCGTCAACGTGGTCCAGGTCATGCTCCACCGCTGGATCCTCCCGTGCCAACAACGGGAGTTCAACTTGTGGGAGTTCGACCCGGCGCAGCACCGAACTCTGAACAGGCTCTTTGACATAACTCACGAAGATGCCTGGAGGGTGCTGTTCAAAAGCGCCGAGGTCCCCCCTCCCATTACTGAGGATCGCGGATTCAGCGCGAAGCGCCAAGCCAGTGCGGTAAGCTGCTTTACCTTTCACAGGATACTTATTTTTTATAGATTGACTCCATGCGGGATCTAAACTCCCGTACCTTTGACAGGACTGGCAGGAGACGGCCGGACAGATCGACTGTTCGGCTCCTTTGCCCGAAGGCCCAGCAGATGCTCTTCTGGCGAAGATGCTGACTCCGGCTCCTTATACGGTGCCGGAGAAGACCAAGATGGCCAAGGGAACCCGAAAGAGTTCCCGACGCCAGGCGTCGTCGGACTCACCGTCCGATGACTCTGCGGCGCACTCCTCCCCCGAAGACGAGGAAGAAGAAGAAGATGCTCCCCCTCCGACTGGGGGAGATAAGAAAAGGAAGGCCGCCCCAACTGGGGGGGGGGGGAGGGTCCAAGAAGGGAAGGACTCTCCTTCCGGACAGTTCCACCGCCGCCGACGAAGGCGAAGACGAGTGGTTGCCCAGGGCCAAGCCCCTGGGGAGATCCTAAGTATTCGGATACCAGAGTAACTCATAGCATTCCTTTGTCGCACTGCTTTCCCTAACGCCGAACATAATTATGCAGGCCGCCACGAGCCAGTATCGATGTATCATCGGACGGCTCCCTGGGCTCGTCGGACATGGATAGCGATCCAGTCCCGACCGCCACCTCCCCTCATCCTGCCGACGATGCCGATGTGCTATCTCAAGAGGCACCGAATCGAGGGGAGATAGTCCCGGAGGCGCCTCAAGGCGACCTTCTGGACTCCGGGAGCCGAGAGGACGGGGCCCCTGAGAGCTCCGAGTTCGGCCCTCAGCCAAACACCGCGCCGGAACCTCCAGCGGTTCCGGGCTCGGGAAGGCGGCCTCCTTCTAAGAGGGGCAAGACGCCTGTGCCGGTGACCCCTGTCCATCCAGAGGCGCCGGACAATCTGCTGGAAGCGCTTCGCAGCACTTCCATCGACGAGGAGCACCATACTATTATGAGTGCGGTGGTCCAGAAGGTTCATTCCGCCAAGAGCGGGTTGATTGAAGCCTGTGCCAGCCTTCTAACAGGCTTTGAGGTAAGTGTTTTAAAATGTAGTAGAAATATTACCGCATAGACAGTAGCCCCTAATGCTTTGTTCGGTGTTCACAAAGAAAAGCTGAACAAAGGACCAAATAATATCGCAGGAGTCTAATATAAGTATGTCAATATGCATATGCAGGCTTCGCTGCTGGCGTCCGCCGCACTGACTGCGGAGGTCGCCGTACTGAAGCAGGACCTCGAGGAGTCCAGGGAAGAGCTCGGCCTTGTCAAGAGGCAGCTCGAGGATAACAATGGTAAGTAATACCCTGTCTATAGATATGTATATATAAAAGAAGACGCGATTGCAAAATGACAGGATCATCGTATATTCGCCAGGGGCCACGACCGAGGTGGTGACCCTGAAGCAAGCGCTAACCAAGGCCGAAGATAACGCAGCCAAGGAGCGCACCGAGCGAGAGAAGCACGAGGCTTGGGTGGGCAAGGTGCAGCAAGAGCTCCAGGCTCTCGTGGCGAAGCACGAGGCGTTGGAGCTTGACTCAAAGGCGTGGGAGTCTGAGCTTGCCGCGGCCCTCGAGAGCGCAAAAAGTGCCAAGGCCGAAGCCCAAAGGGCCCTCCAGGAGATCGACACAATGAAGAAGATAGCGGCGGGTAAGGCTTTCTATATGCAAAGCAAGCATGTAAAAGTAAATTACCGATTACTTACCCGAATCCAGAGCTCTCCAGGAGCATTCGCAGATTTGCCCCGCAGCGTGTCCGATGCCGCACAATTTTACCAGGCCGAGGATGGAAGCTCAACGGAGAAGCTGTTCTGGTCTCAGTATGCTGAGGCCGAACACCCGGTACCAATGAGCGACCAACTGAAGCAGATGGTCGAGCTACATAAGGCGGCCGATCAGGCCATGAAGGGCTTTATAGTCCGGCTGTGGCCTGGCGACGCCCTTCCGAACAGCTTCTTCGGCCTGGTGAGGCGGCTTGTGGATGCCTGCCCGCGGCTGGAGGTCATAAAGCGGTCTGTCTGCATTGAGGGTGCACGCCGGGCTTACGCCCGTGTGAAATTGCAGTGGGTCAAGCTAGACGCCGTGAAGCTGATCAAGGAGGGGCCGCCGGTGGGTAAGGAGCACCGCCACCCCGAGATGTACTACGAGGGTGTTCTGCCGGGTGCCCATCTCATAGCGGACGGGTGTTCAAAAGATGTAATATTTGAGTGAGACTTGCTCGTTTCATCCTGTATTTATGAAACTTGTTTCATATGCGCTATGCAACGCTTGTTTGAATTTAAAATATTACCTTCTGTTTGGTTGTTTATCCAATCTGAGAGATGGCTAGTCCTCGATTTCTGCCCCCGTGCCACGAGTGCTGGGGTGTTCAGGATAAACCTGAGCACTCTTGTTCCCATGTTTGGGTCCTTCGAGGGAGGTGCTCAGCACAGCGAACAAGGCAACCGGACTAATAATGCTTTATCACTCTCACTTAGCCATAGAATTCTATAATTTTAAATTTCGGCGAAGCCCCTGGTATTCAGAAGGCCAAATTTGGGGTGCGATACACGCCTTTAAGCCGGACAGGGCCGGCCCCTTGCTCTAAGCGGCGTAAGTCTTTAGGGACTCGAAAACCTCGCCGAACAGCGACCAGTCTCTCGCCTTATCATGACAGTTAGTTTTAGCTTTCTCTACTGAGGTGCTGAACCCAACAGAACCGGGGCACAATCGCAGTAGTTCTCCTAGCGCTACCTTAGCTGATAGAGCGGAACGTAAGGTATCAAAACATAGGAGCCGGGCGAACCCAACATTTGACCAAAGACATGATTCGGAGTTGATGCATATAATGCTATAAGTTCGGGGTGCCGCACTTGTGAAAGTGTTCGGACTTTTCACACTGTATTGTGGGGTACGTAAGCCCCTGGTGTATTGGCCGTACCAAAGTGTACGGTTGCAAGGCGTCATTAATGAACACACACACACACACACACATATAACAAGAATGCAATAATAGTCGTAATGTCATGCGTTGTTTATTCAAAAAATTGCGTTAAAGCAGAGTGATACAGATAGTGCGATAAGCAAAGAGTAGGACTATGTCCCTTCAAGGGCAAGCTGAGGAATGATATTAAATCGAATATTTCGCTCATTACTGTAATCCACCTGGGAATTCCGTGGTATGACGTAGCTGTCTGCCTCCTTGGTTGCTGCATCATGTGTTTGGCAATAGTGCTGCCGGATAGTGTTTCCAGAGATTAAGGTCCCGGAAAAAAAAGAAAAATAACCAAACGGGAAGCCCCTAGTGCGGTTTAAGCCGCGTCTTGGGGCGTGCCGCAGTTGTGCCCCCCTCCCCACCTATGCCCATGGTATTTTTAATGCGTAATTATATACGCGTGGCATGAGTTTCGCCGTTGGGCTGGGATTGGGGTGGCCGCCGTATTGCTACGCGAGCTCAGATCGCGCCAGGCGGTCTATTTGCCAATTGCTCCGAGCGCGCTTGAAGGTGTCCTGGCTTTGAAGCACCGAACTGGTTGATTGCCTTGAGAGGCTGCTTTGCGCTTCTACTGCGAGGGCCGCGGTGTACTCCTCTGTTCGGAGAGAGCGCTCTGTGTTTCCATTGATTGTAATAACTCCGCGAGGTCCTGACATCTTGAGCTTGAGGTATGCATAATGCGGTACCACATTGAATCTAGCAAATGCGGTTCGCCCGAACAGCGCGTGATAACCACTGCGTAACGGGACTATATCAAAGATTAACTCTTCATTTTGGAAGTTATTCGGGGATCCGAAGACCACTTCCAGTGTAATTGAGCCTATGCAATGGGCCTCTACACATGGAATGACGCCTTTAAAGGTCGTTTTTGTGGGTTTGATCCTTGAGGGGTCTATACCCATTTTGCGCATAGTGTCCTGATAAAGCACGTTCAGGCTGTTGCCGCCATCCATAAGGACTCGAGTGAGGTGAAATCCGTCAATGATTGGGTCTAGGACCAGTGCGGCGAATCCGCCATGACGAATACTAGTGGGGTGGTCCCTACGATCGAAGGTGATCGGACAGGAGGACCAAGGGTTGAACTTTGGGGCGACTAGCTCCAACACATATACGCCCCTGAGCGCACGCTTCCGCTCCCTCTTGAGGATGTGGGTTGCGTATATCATGTTCACCGTCCGCACTTGTGGGGGAAACCTCTTCTGTCCTCCGGTGTGCGGCTGCCGGGGCTCCTCCTCGTCATTTCTATGCGACCCCTTGTCCTTGTTTTCGGCAATTAACTTGCCGGCCTGCTTGAACACCCAACAATCCCTGTTGGTGTGATTGGCTGGCTTGTCTGGGGTGCCGTGTATTTGACATGAGCGATCGAGTATACGGTCCAAGCTGGACGGACCCGGCGTACTTTGTTTGAATGGCTTTTTCCGCTGACCGGGTTTAGAGCCTTTGAATCCGGCATTGACTGTCGTATCCTCGGTATTTTCGCTGTTAATGCGGCGCTTATGTTTGTTGCAACATGACCTGCTATTGCCGTCCTTGGTATCGGAGGTACCATGGTTCTTTGATATGTTATTACTGTGAGCCATCCAGCTGTCTTCTCCCGCACAAAAGCGGGTCATGAGCATCGTGAGAGCTGCCGTAGATTTCGGCTTTTCCTGACCAAGGTGCCGGGCTAGCCACTCATCTCGGATGTTGTGTTTGAAAGCCGCTAAGGCCTCTGCATCCGGACAGTCGATGATTTGATTTTTCTTTGTAAGGAACCGAGTCCAGAATTGCCTGGCCGACTCTTCTGGCTGCTAAATTATGTGGCTCAAGTCATTGGCGTCTGGTGGTCACACATAAGTGCCCTGAAAGTTGTCGACGAATGCGGCTTCCAGATCTTCCCAACAACTAATGGAGTCCGCTGGCAAGCTGTTAAGCCAATGTCGCGCTGGTCCTTTGAGCTTTAGTGGGAGGTATTTGATGGCGTGTAAGTCATCGCTGCAGGCCATGTGGATGTGGAGGAAATCCTCGATCCATACTGCGGGATCTGTTGTGCCGTCGTATGATTCAATATTTACAGGTTTGAAACCTTCTGGGAATTGATGATCCATTACTTCGTCTGTGAAGCATAAGGGATGTGTGGCGCCTCTGTATTGGGCTATATCACGACGCAGCTCGAATGGGTCTTGCCCGCTGTGTTCGGCCCGGCAGGATTTGCTTTTACTGTATCCGGCGTGACGTTTATCGTCTCGCAGAGTTGTGCACCCTCATGATCCGTAGATCGATCTTGCATGCTTTGCTTTGTCCTCCAATATGTCTTGCAGGTCTGGCGTATCTCCCCATGCCTTTTTATTTGAATGGCTTCGGGGTGGAGGCTGAGTTTTTGGCTGGAATGCCTCTCTATCGCGGCCACGAGGTGGCCGATCAGCCGTATCATATGCTTCTTCCTCCAGTCGGGGTAGTAACCTGCACTTTGGGTAATTCTTGGAGGGGCGCTCGAGTTTATATTCCTCGGCCGCGAGGACTTCAGTCCATCTGTCAGCTAGTAGATCTTGATCAGCTTGAAGCTGCTGCTGCTTTTTCTTCAGGCTATTTGCCGTGGCCATAAGCCGGCGCTTGAAGCGCTCTTGTTCGACGAGATCCTCTGGTACGGCGAATTCATTGTCGCCGAGGCTTGCCTCGTCTTTGGAGGGGGGCATGTAATTGTCATCCTCCTTCTCTCCGTCTGCTGCTCTCTCAGGAGGGCTGGCTCCTCCATCCTCCTGCTCTAAATCTTGCTGGAGGGGATTGTTGTTGTCTTCGGCACTATCCGGAGTGTTATTATCTCCTGCGCCGGTATCACCACTTTTGTTCTGGCAGGACTTAGAGCGGCGTCGCTGACGTCGGTGCTTGGGTTGCTTCTTGGAGGGGTCATCCTCCGTTATCTCGTCGCCATTGCCTTCTTTGGGTGTATCCACCATGTATATGTCATATGACGAGGTGGCTTTCCAGTGCCCTATAGGCGCTGGTTCATGTTCGTCTCCTACATTGTCGTCCATACTGTCGATGTCTTTGGAGTCGAAGTCGAGAATGTCGGTTAAATCATCGATAGTGGCTACGAAGTGGGTGGGCATCGAATTTCTTCGTCGTCCGCATCCCAATCCTGTTGGCCATAGTCCGGCCAGGGCTCTCCTGACAAAGAGAGAGACTTTAGTGAATTCAGAATGTCGCCGAAGGGCGAGTGCTGAAAGATATCCGTGGCGGTGAATTCCATGATCGGCTCCCAATTGGATTCGATTGGCAGGGGCGCGGACGGTTCGGAGTCCGGAAAAGAGTCCGGCACCTTGGAGTCACGGGCTTCGCAGAGGATTAGGCTGGTGTTCGGCTCGATCGCCGTTGAGACTGCAGCCCCTGAGGCGGTGTCTAGCCACCCGTCCTCGATTGGCGCAGTTGGCTCCGAGCTAAGGGTCAAAGCTGATGCGGGCGCGGCCTCTGGGGTACTGTTTGGCGGCAGAGCTAGGTCATACCCATCGTGACAGTGCAGCGCGCCCGGCTGTGGCTCGAATCCGTCGAAGATCAAGTTGAAGGAAATATGCCCTAGAGTCAATAATAAAGTTATTATTTATTTCCTTATATCATGATAAAGGTTTATTATTCATGCTAGAATTGTATTAACCGGAAACATAATACATGTGTGAATACATAGACAAACAGAGTGTCACTAGTATGCCTCTACTTGACTAGCTCGTTAATCAAAGATGGTTATGTTTCCTAACCATGGACAAAGAGTTGTCATTTGATTAACGGGATCACATCATTAGTTGAATGATCTGATTGACATGACCCATTCCATTAGCATAGCACCCGATCGTTTAGTATGTTGCTATTGCTTTCTTCATGACTTATACATGTTCCTATGACTATGAGATTATGTAACTCCCGTGTGCCGGAGGAACACTTTGTGGGCTACCAAACGTCACAACGTAACTGGGTGATTATAAAGGTGCTCTATAGGTGTCTCCAAAGGTACATGTTGGGTTGACGTATTTCGAGATTAGGATTTGTCACTCCGATCGTCAGAGAGGTATCTCTGGGCCCTCTCGGTAATGCACATCACTTAAGCCTTGCAAGCAATGCAACTAATGAGTTAGTTGCGAGATGATGTATTACGAAACGAGTAAAGAGACTTGCCGGTAACGAGATTGAACTAGGTATTGGTTACCGACGATCGAATCTCGGGCAAGTAACATACCGATGACAAAGGGAACAACGTATGTTGTTATGCGGTCTGACCGATAAAGATCTTCGTAGAATATGTAGGAGCCAATATGGGCATCCAGGTCCCGCTATTGGTTATTGACCGGAGACGTGTCTCGGTCATGTCTACATTGTTCTCGAACCCATAGGGTCCGCACGCTCAAGGTTTCGATGACAGTTATATTATGAGTTTATACGTTTTGATGTACCGAAGGTTGTTCGGAGTCCCGGATGTGATCACGGACATGACGAGGAGTCTCGAAATGGTCGAGACATAAAGATTGATATATTGGAAGCCTATGTTTGGATATCGGAAGTGTTCCGGGTGAAATCGGGATTTTACCGGAGTACCGGGAGGTTACCGGAACCCCCCGGGAGCTATATGGGCCTTAGTGGGCCTTAGTGGAAAAGAGAAGGGGCTGCCCAAGATGGGCCGCGCGCCCCTCCCTTCCCTTGGTCCGAATAGGACAAGGAGACGGGGCCGCCCCCCCTCTCTCTTTTCCCCCCTCCGCGAATCCTATTCCAACTAGGATTGGGGGGGGGGGGGAATCCTACTCCCAGAGGGAGTAGGACTCCTCTTGGCGCGCCTCTCCTAGGCCGGCCGCAACCCCCCTTGATCCTTTATATACGGAGGCAGGGGAACCCCAGAGACACACAAGTTGATCCACGTGATCTTATTCTTAGCCGTGTGCGGCGCCCCCTGCCACCATAGTCCTTGATAAGATTGTAGCGGTGCTTAGGCGAAGCCCTGCAACGGTAGTACATCAAGATCGTCACCACGCCGTCGTGCTGACGGAACTCTTCCCCGACACTTTGCTGGATTGGAGTCCGGGGATCGTCATCGAGCTGAACGTGTGCTAAAACTCGGAGGTGTCGTAGTTTCGGTGCTTGATCGGTCGGGCCGTGAAGACGTACGACTACATCAACCAAACGCTTCCGTTGTCGATCTACAAGGGTACGTAGATCACACTCTCCCCTCGTTGCTATGCATCACCATGATCTTGCATGTGCGTAGGAAATTTTTTAAAATTACTACGTTCCCCAACAGTGGTATCAGAGCCAGGTTTTATGGTTTGATGTTATGTGCACGAGTAGAACACAAGTGACTTGTGGGCGATATAAGTCATACTGCCTACCAGCATGTCATACTTTGGTTCGGCGGTATTGTTGGATGAAGCGGCCCGGACCAACATTACACGTACGCTTACGCGAGACCGGTTCTCCCGACGTGCTTTGCACATAGGTGGCTTGCGGGTGACTGTTTCTCCAACTTTAGTTGAACCGAGTGTGGCTACGCCCGGTCCTTGCGAAGGTTAAAACGACATCAACTTGACAAACTATCGTTGTGGTTTTGATGCGTAGGTAAGATTGGTTCTTGCTTAAGCCCGTAGCAGCCACGTAAAACTTGCAACAAACAAAGTAGAGGACGTCTGACTTGTTTTTGCAGGGCATGTTGTGATGTGATATGGTCAAGACATGATGCTAAATTTTATTGTATGAGATGATCATGTTTTGTAACCGAGTTATCGGCAACTGGCAGGAGCCATATAGTTGTCGCTATATTTTATGCAATGCAATCGCGCTGTAATGCTTTACTTTATCACTAAGCGATAGTGATAGTCGTGGAAGCATAAAATTGGCGAGACGACAACGATACTGCGATGGAGATCAAGGTGTCCCGCCGGTGACGATGGTGATCATGACGGTGCTTCGAAGATGGAGATCACAGGCACAAGATGATGATGGCCATATCATATCACTTATATTGATTGCATGTGATGTTTATCTTTTATGCATCTTATCTTGCTTTGATTGACGGTAGCATTATAAGATGATCTCTCACTAAATTATCAAGAAGTGTTCTCCCTGAGTATGCACCGTTGCGAAAGTTCTTCGTGCTGAGACACCACGTGATGATCGGGTGTGATAGGCTCTACATTCAAATACAATGGGTGCAAAACAGTTGCACACGCAGAATACTCAGGTTATACTTGACGAGCCAAGCATATACAGATATGGCCTCGGAACACAGAGACCGAAAGGTCGAGCGTGAATCATATAGTAGATATGATCAACATAGTGATGTTCACCAATGAAACTACTCCATCTCACGTGATGATCGGACATGGTTTAGTTGATTTGGATCACGTGATCACTTAGAGGATTAGAGGGATGTCTATCTAAGTGGGAGTTCTTTAAGTAATTTGACTAATTGAACTTAAATTTATCATGAACTTAGTACCTGATAGTATCTTGCTCATGTATGTTTGATTGTAGATAGATGGCCCGTGCTGTTGTTCCGTTGAATTTTAATGCGTTCCTTTAGAAAGCAAAGTTGAAAGATGATGGTAGCAATTACACGGACTGGGTCCGTAACTTGAGGATTATCCTCATTGCTGCACAGAAGAATTACGTCCTGGAAGCACCGCTGGGTGCTAGGCCTGCTGCAGGAGCAACACCCGATGTTATGAACGTCTGGCAGAGCAAAGCTGATGACCACTCGATAGTTCAGTGTGCCATGCTTTACGGCTTAGAATCGGGACTTCAACGACGTTTTGAACGTCATGGAGCATATGAGATGTTCCAGGAGTTGAAGTTAATATTTCAAGCAAATGCCCGGATTGAGAGATATGAAGTCTCCAATAAGTTCTATAGCTGTAAGATGGAGGAGAACAGTTCTGTCAGTGAGCATATACTCAAAATGTCTGGGTATAATAATCACTTGATTCAGATGGGAGTTAATCTTCCAGATGATTGCGTCATTGACAGAATTCTCCAATCACTGCCACCAAGCTACAAGAGCTTCTGATGAACTATAATATGCAAGGGATGAACAAGACTATTCCCGAGCTCTTCGCAATGCTGAAAGCTGCGGAGGTAGAAATCAAAAAGGAGCATCAAGTGTTGATGGTCAACAAGACCACTAGTTTCAAGAAAAAGGGCAAAGGGAAGAAGAAGGGGAACTTCAAGAAGAACAGCAAGCAAGTTGCTGCTCAAGAGAAGAAACCCAAGTCTGGACCTAAGCCTGAAACTGAGTGCTTCTACTGCAAGCAGACTGGTCACTGGAAGCGGAACTGCCCCAAGTATTTGGCGGATAAGAAGGATGGCAAGGTGAACAAAGGTATATGTGATATACATGTTATTAATGTGTACCTTACTAATGCTCGCAGTAGCACCTGGGTATTTGATACTGGTTCTGTTGCTAATATTTGCAACTCGAAACAGGGACTACGGATTAAGCGAAGATTGGCTAAGGACGAGGTGACGATGCGCGTGGGAAACGGTTCCAAAGTCGATGTGATCGCGGTCGGCACGCTACCTCTACATCTACCTTCGGGATTAGTATTAGACCTAAATAATTGTTATTTGGTGCCAGCATTGAGCATGAACATTATATCTGGATGTTGTTTGATGCGAGACGGTTATTCATTTAAATCAGAGAATAATGGTTGTTCTATTTATATGAGTAATATCTTTTATGGTCATGCACCCTTGAAGAGTGGTCTATTTTTATTGAATCTCGATAGTAGTGATACACATATTCATAATGTTGAAGCCAAAAGATGCAGAGTTGATAATGATGGTGCAACTTATTTGTGGCACTGCCGTTTAGGTCATATCGGTGTAAAGCGCATGAAGAAACTCCATACTGATGGACTTTTGGAACCACTTGATTATGAATCACTTGGTACTTGTGAACCGTGCCTCATGGGCAAGATGACTAAAACACCGTTCTCCGATACTATGGAGAGAGCAACAGATTTGTTGGAAATCATACATACAGATGTATGTGGTCCAATGAATATTGAGGCTCGTGGCGGATATCGTTATTTTCTCACCTTCACAGATGACTTAAGCAGATATGGGTATATCTACTTAATGAAACATAAGGCTGAAACATTTGAAAAGTTCAAAGAATTTCAGAGTGAAGTTGAAAATCATCGTAACAAGAAAATAAAGTTTCTACGATCTGATCGTGGAGGAGAATATTTGAGTTACGAGTTTGGTGTACATTTGAAACAATGCGGAATAGTTTCGCAACTCACGCCACCCGGAACACCACAGCGTAATGGTGTGTCCGAACGTCGTAATCGTAGTTTACTAGATATGGTGCGATCTATGATGTCTCTTACTGATTTACCGCTATCATTTTGGGGTTATGCTTTAGAGACGGCCGCATTCACGTTAAATAGGGCACCATCAAAATCCATTGAGACGACGCCTTATGAACTATGGTTTGGCAAGAAACCAAAGTTGTCGTTTCTAAAAGTTTGGGGCTGCAATGCTTATGTGAAAAAGCTTCAACCTGATAAGCTCAAACCCAAATCGGAGAAATGTGTCTTCATAGGATATCCAAAGGAAACTATTGGATACACCTTCTATAACAGATCCGAAGGCAAGACTTTTGTTGCTAAATTCTGAAACTTTCTGGAAAAGGAGTTTCTCTCGAAAGATGTGAGTGGGAGGAAAGTAGAACTTGATGAGGTAACTGTACCTACTCCCTTATTGGAAAGTAGTACATCACAGAAAACTGTTTCTGCGACACCTACCCCAATTAGTCTGGAAGCTAATGATACTGATCATGAAACTTTAGGACAAGATACTACTGAACCTCGTAGATCAACTAGAGTGAGATCCGCGCCAGAGTGGTACGGTAATCCTGTTCTGGAAATCATGCTGCTAGATCATGATGAACCTACGAACTATGAAGAAGTGATGGTGAGCCCAGATTCCGCAAAATGGCTTGAAGCCATGAAATCTGAGATGGGATCCATGTATGAGAACAAAGTATGGACTTTGGTTGACTTGCCCGATGATCGGCAAGCAATTGAGAATAAATGGATCTTCAATAAGAAGACTGACGCTGACGGTAATATTACTGTCTACAAAGCTCGACTTGTCGCAAAAGGTTTTCGACAAGTTCAAGGAGTTGACTACGATGAGACCTTCTCACCCGTAGCGATGCATAAGTCTGTCCGAATCATGTTAGCAATTGCCGCATTTTATGATTATGAAATTTGGCAGATGGATGTCAAAACTGCATTCCTGAATGGATTTCTGGAAGAAGAGTTGTATATGATGCAACTGGAAGGTTTTGTCGATCCAAAGGGAGCTAATAAAGTGTGCAAGCTCCAGCGATCCATTTATGGACTGGTGCAAGCCTCTCGGAGTAGGAATAAACGCTTTGATAGTGTGATCAAAGCATTTGGTTTTATACAGACTTTCGGAGAAGCCTGTATTTACAAGAAAGTGAGTGGGAGCTCTGTAGCATTTCTGATATTATATGTGGATGACATATTACTGATTGGAAATAATATAGAATTTCTGGACAACATAAAGGGATACTTGAATAAGAGTTTTTCAATGGAAGACCTCGGTGAAGCTGCTTACATATTAGGCATAAAGATCTATAGAGATAGATCAAGATGCTTAATTGGACTTTCACAAAGCACATACCTTGACAAGATTTTGAAGAAGTTCAAAATGGATCAAGCAAAGAAAGGGTTCTTGCCTGTGTTACAAGGTGTAAAGTTGAGTCAGACTCAATGCCCGACCACTACAGAAGATAGAGAGAAAATGAAAGATGTTCGCTATGCTTCAGCCATAGGCTCTATCATGTATGCAATGCTGTGTACCAGACCTGATGTGTGCCTTGCTATAAGTTTAGCAGGGAGGTACCAAAGTAATCTAGGAGTGGATCACTGGACAGCGGTCAAGAACATCCTGAAATACCTGAAAAGGACTAAGGATATGTTTCTCGTATATGGAGGTGACAAAGAGCTCATCGTAAACGGTTACGTTGATGCAAGCTTCGACACTGATCCGGACGATTCTAAATCGCAAACCAGATACGTGTTTACATTAAATGGTGGAGCTGTCAGTTTGTGCAGTTCTAAACAAAGCGTCGTGGCGGGATCTACATGTGAAGCGGAGTACATAGCTGCTTCGGAAGTAGCAAACGAAGGAGTCTGGATGAAGGAGTTCATATCCGATCTAGGTGTCATACCTAGTGCATCGGGTCCAATGAAAATCTTTTGTGACAATACTGGTGTAATTGCCTTGGCAAAGGAATCCAGATTTCACAAAAGGACCAAATACATCAAGAGAAGCTTCAATTCCATCCGGGATCTAGTCCAGGTGGGGGACATAGAGATTTGCAAGATACATACGGAGCTGAATGTAGCAGACCCGTTGACTAAGCCTCTTCCATGAGCAAAACATGATCAGCACCAAAGCTCCATGGGTGTTAGAACCATTACTATGTAATCTAGATTATTGACTCTAGTGCAAGTGGGAGACTGAAGGAAATATGCCCTAGAGGCAATAATAAAGTTATTATTTATTTCCTTATATCATGATAAAGGTTTATTATTCATGCTAGAATTGTATTAACCGGAAACATAATACATGTGTGAGTACATAGACAAACAGAGTGTCACTAGTATGCCTCTACTTGACTAGCTCGTTAATCAAAGATGGTTATGTTTCCTAACCATGGACAAAGAGTTGTCATTTGATTAACGGGATCACATCATTAGTTGAATGACCTGATTGACATGACCCATTCCATTAGCTTAGCACCCGGTCGTTTAGTATGTTGCTATTGCTTTCTTCATGACTTATACATGTTCCTATGACTATGAGATTATGTAACTCCCGTGTGCCGGAGGAACACTTTGTGTGCTACCAAACGTCACAACGTAACTAGGTGATTATAAAGGTGCTCTACAGGTGTCTCCAAAGGTACATGTTGGGTTGACGTATTTCGAGATTAGGATTTGTCACTCCGATCGTCGGAGAGGTATCTCTGGGCCCTCTCGGTAATGCACATCACTTAAGCCTTGCAAGCAATGCAACTAATGAGTTAGTTGCGAGATGATGTATTACGGAACGAGTAAAGAGACTTGCCGGTAACGAGATTGAACTAGGTATTGGATACCGACGATCGAATCTCGGGCAAGTAACATACGATGACAAAGGGAACAACGTATGTTGTTATGCGGTCTGACCGATAAAGATCTTCGTAGAATATGTAGGAGCCAATATGGGCATCCAGGTCCCGCTATTGGTTATTGACCGGAGACGTGTCTCGGTCATGTCTACATTGTTCTCGAACCCGTAGGGTCCGCACGCTTAAGGTTTCGATGACAGTTATATTATGTGTTTATACGTTTTGATGTACCAAAGGTTGATCGGAGTCCCGGATGTGATCACGGACATGACGAGGAGTCTCGAAATGGTCGAGACATAAAGATTGATATATTGGAAGCCTATGTTTGGATATCGGAAGTTTTTCGGGTGAAATCGGGATTTTACCGGAGTACCGGTAGGTTACCGAAACCCCCCGGGAGCTATATGGGCCTTAGTGGAAAAGAGAAGGGGCAACCCAAGATGGGCCGCGCGCCCCTCCCTTCCCTTGATCCGAATAGGACAAGAAGAGGGGGCCGGCCCCCCTCTCTCTTTTCCCCCCTCCGCGAATCCTATTCCAACTAGGATTGGGGGGGGGGGAATCCTACTCCCAGAGGGAGTAGGACTCCTCCTGGCGCGCCTCTCCTAGGCCGGACGCACCCCCCCTTGATCCTTTATATACGGAGGCAGGGGAACCCCAGAGACACACAAGTTGATCCACGTGATCTTATTCTTAGCCGTGTGCGGCGCCCCCTGCCACCATAGTCCTCGATAATATTGTCGCGGTGCTTAGGCGAAGCCCTGCAACAGTAGTACATCAAGATCGTCACCACGCCGTCGTGCTGACGGAACTCTTCCCCGACACTTTGCTGGATCGGAGTCCGGGGATCGTCATCGAGCTGAACGTGTGCTAAAACTCGGAGGTGCCGTAGTTTCGGTGCTTGATCGGTCAGGCCATGAAGACGTACGACTACATCAACCAAACGCTTCCATTGTCAATCTACAAGGGTACGTAGATCACACTCTCCCCTCGTTGCTATGCATCACCATGATCTTGCGTGTGCGTAGGATTTTTTTTGAAATTACTACGTTCCCGAACACAAGTCTCCGCGGATGTCGGCCATGTAGTTCAATCTTCCAAATCTGATCTGATGGCCTGGGGCGTAGCTTTCAATCCGCTCCAGATGGCCAAGCGAATTAGCCCGCAGTGCAAAGCCGCCGAACACGAAGATCTGTCCGGGGAGAAAGGTCTCACCCTGGACCGCATCCTTGTTGATGATCGGAGGAGCCATCAGGCCTAAAGGTGACGACACAGAGGAACTCTCAATGAAAGCACCAATGTCGGTGTCAAAACCGGCGGATCTCGGGTAGGGGGTCCCGAACTGTGCGTCTAGGCCGGATGGTAACAGGAAGCAGGGAACACAATGTTTTACCCAGGTTCGGACCCTCTTGATGGAGGTAAAACCCTACGTCCTGCTTGATTAATATTGATGATATGGGTAGTACAAGAGTAGATCTACCACGAGATCAGAGAGGCTAAACCCTAGAAGCTAGCCTATGGTATGATTGTCTGTTGTCCTACGGACTAAAACCCTCCGGTTTATATAGACACCGGAGAGGGTTAGGGTTACATAGGGTCGGTTACAAAGGAGGAGATATCCATATCCGTATTGCCTAGCTTACCTTCCACGCCAAGTAGAGTCCTATCCGGACACGAGACGAAGTCTTCAATCTTGTATCTTCATAGTCCAACAGTCCGGCCAAAGGATATAATCCGGCTGTCCGGAGACACCCTATTCCAGGACTACCTCACCGGCCCTCTCTATGGCGCGCCCTGGGGCATCCTACTCCCACCGGGAGTAGGATTCCCCCCTTCCATGTAGTAGGAGTAGGAGGGAAGGAAAGGGAAAAGAGAAGAGAAGGAAGGAGGGGGCGCCGCCCCTCCTCCTAGTCCAATTCGGACTAGGCCTTGGGGGCGCACAACCTCCCCTCTCTCTTTCCCCTAAAGCCAATAAGGCCCATATACTCCCCGACAAATTCCCATAACTCTCCGGTACTCCGAAAAATACCCGAATCACTTGGAACCTTTCCGATGTCCGAATATAGTCGTCCAAGATATCAATCTTTACGTCTCGACCATTTCGAGACTCCTTGTCATGTCCCTGATCTCATCCGGGACTCCGAACAACCTTCGGTACATCAAAACACATAAACCCATAATACCGATCGTCACCGAACGTTAAGCATGCGGACCCTACAGGTTTGAGAACTATGTAGACATGACCGAGACACGTCTCCGGTCAATAACCAATAGCGGAACCTGGATGCTCATATTGGCTCCTACATGTACTATGAAGTTCTTTATCGGTCAAACCGCATAACAACATACGTTGTTCCCTTTGTCATCGATATGTTACTTGCCTGAGATTCGATCATCGGTATCTCAATACCTAGCTCAATCTCATTACCGGCAAGTCTCTTTACTCGTTCTGTAATGCATCATGCCGCAACTAACTCATTAGTCACATTGCTTGCAAGGCTTATAGTGATGTGCATTACCGAGAGGGCCCAGAGATACCTCTCCGACAATCGGAGTGACAAATCCTAATCTCGATCTATGCCAACTCAACAAGTACCATCGAAGACACCTGTAGAGCACCTTTATAATCACCCAGTTATGTTTTGACGTTTGGTAGCACACAAAGTGTTCCTCTGGTATTTGGGAGTTGCATAATCTCATAGTTAGAGGAACATGTATAAGTCATGAAGAAAGCAGTAGCAACAAACTAAATGATCATCGTGCTAAGCTAATGGAATGGGTCAAGTCAATCACATCATTATCTAATGATGTGATTCCATTAATCAAATGACAACTCATGTCTATGGCTAGGAAACTTAACCATCTTTGATTCAACGAGCTAGTCAAGTAGAGGCATACTAGTGACACTCTCTTTGTCTATGTATTCACACATGTACTAAGTTTCCGGTTAATACAATTCTAGCACGAATAATAAACATTTATCATGATATAAGGAAATAAATAATAACTTTATTATTGCCTCTAGGGCATATTTCCTTCATAATCCCCATTTTAGTGAAAAGTTTGGAAGGTTAATGTCGGAGAAGTTTGAGATGTGTATGATGTGTGAACTCAAATTTTTCCTTGGTTTGCGGATCAAGAAAACTAAGGAAGGTACCTTTGTCTCACAAGTAAAGTATACCAAGGATATTTTCAAGAAGTTCAACATGCAAGAAAGCAAAGGTATGAAAACACCCATGCCTACTAGTGAACATCTTGACTTGACTAAGGATGGCAACCTGGTTGACCAAAAGGTTTATCGATCTATGATTGGTTCATTGTCATATCTTTGCGCCTCCCATCCCAATATTATGCTAAGTGTGTGCATGTGTGCACGGTATCATGCTACTTCAAAAGAATGTCATCTTAAGGCCGTGAAAAGGATAGTGAGATATTTGATCCATACACCAAACTTTGGCATTTGGTACATACCCTAAGAGGTCATATTTTTATCTTGTTGGCTATTCTGACTCGGACTATGCCGGTGACAAGGTTGATAGAAAATCCACTTAGGGTACATGTCAATTTCTTGGTAGATCCCTTGTCTCTTGGTCCTCCAAGAAACAAAACTCGGTATCATTATCCACCGCCGAAGCGGAATACATTCTCGCGGGATCATGTTGTGCTTAATTACTTTGGATGACTCAAACTCTTAAAGATTATGGGATACATGTGAGACATGTTCCATTAATTTGTGACAATGAGAGTGCTATTAAGATTGCACACAATCCCGTGAAACATTCTCGAACCAATCATATCGAAGTTCATCACCATTCCATTCATGATCATGTTGCCAAAGGTGACATAAATCTTAGGCATGTTCATACCGACAAACAATTGGCGCAGATATCTTCACCAAACCTCTTGAGGAGAATATATTTTTAATTTATGAGTGAATTGAACATCATTGATGCCTCAAATTTGGAGTAAAGACCCCTTTGGATACATGCAAGGCATGAGCTTATATGACTAATCCTTGATATTTCTCTTATGATGATTATCATTTATCTTGGATATATTTGTACCCTTGTATGGTATCTAACTCTTGTAGGTACTTGGATAAGCCTCATTCCACAAGATTGCAATTCACTCATATCTTGAGCAATCTTGTCATGACCAAGTATCTATACTTTGGTTGTTGAAATCAAGGAAGCATGAACACAGTCAATATATCCTTTGACAATTTATGATGGAATTCACTCTTGTCAATTTGGATACATAAGTGTTATTCCTTGCAAGGCTAACCCATGTAGGAAGATGAGCTTTAAATTCAAACGGATGCTCCCAACTCTTGATGGCCTACATCAAACATTGAGCATCCATCACAATATCAACTACATGATCAAGTTCAACAACAAACCCAGGGTATGTCTTTATGTCTTATAGAAGCTTTGCTCCAAGTCATGAGTTGAAGCAACTCAACAAGATACAAATGCATTAAGATGCTTAAATGAAAAATGGCAACCCCATTTTGAGCTTAACGATGAGTATGGCCTATGATCAAGTGAACTCACTTGACTCCTAAGTCAATATACTCTAACATAGGTGACTTTGTTGTCGATCCTTTCTAGATGAAGTTCTCTAGTGTTCCCCATCCTTAGTTCCATTTTCTTTGCGTTTATTTTGCTAGAGTGTTTCTCATCTAGATTCTTTTCTATTTTCTGTATTTCCTTTTCACCCTCTTTAATTCATTGCAAATCCTTAATTCCTTGAAAATCCTTGTGAGAACTCTATTTCATGTGAGCTGAGTTGAAAAAAAATTTCTTTCTGCGTTGAACTCGGTCACTCCGGTCAAAGTTTCTCGATAGGACCGAAGTACAAGATACCCTTGTACATAGTTCATCGGTTCCACCAAAATGGACTAGTTCGGCTCCACTGATAGGCTCTATCTGTGACTTCACCATTTCGGAGTCAGCGATTGACACAAATCTGCGCAACCGATTTCACTACTGAGAGAGGACTTTTTCCAGATTTACTGATTCTTATCTCCAGCTCCACTCAATGATTCTTTCCCTCTATCTGCATCTAAAGCCACATTGTGCCTAGCTATATATGCCTCTTCAGAACCCCGCCCACTTGACTCATACCATTGAAGCCGACCCTTCTTGGAAATAGATGTCAAAGGGGGAGAGAGATGCACATGAAAAGCTCATTCGCCTATTTTACATAAAGATGCACATCACATCAAAAGATTATCATCTAGGAACATTGAGGGAGTCCTGGACTGAGGGGTCCTCACGCGTCCGACCTTTTATCTATGGGCCGGACTGATGGGCTATGAAGATATGAAGATCGAAGACTGTACCCGTGTCTGGATGGGACTCTCCTTGGCGTGGAAGGCAAGCTTGGCGAACAACTATGAAGATTCCATCTTATGTAACCGACTCTATATATGTAACCCTAGATCCCCCCGGTGTCTATATAAACCGGAGGGTGTAGTCCGGAAAGGATATACTCAATACCGTAGTCATACATGCTAGACTTCTAGAGTTTAGCCATTATGATCTCATGGTAGATCAACTCTTGTAATACTCATATTCATCAAGATCAATCAAGCAGGAAGTAGCGTATTACCTCCATAGAGAGGGCCCGAACCTGGGTAAACATCGTGTCCCCTGTCTCCTGTTACCATCAACCTTAGACGCACAGTTCGGGACCCCCTACCCGAGATCCACCAGTTTTAACACCGACATTGATTCTTTCATTGAGAGTTCCACTGTGCCGTCATCGCAGAGATTGATGGCTCGACTTAAAGTCAAGGAAAATATCACCTCCGAAGGAGCTCTGGCCTCAGGCCAAACCCTCCAGCTGGGCGGTTTTCCCATGATCGCTCGCTCGGCCTTCGAGCCGACAAGGATGACCTCACGAGTCATCGAAAAACACATCTGCATTGATTCTGAATACGCCAAACGGATGGATCTAATGGAGTTATCGTCTTTGAACGAACTCCTAGATCGCATCACCGCCTTGGGGGTCGCTACAGACTATGATCGGATGGGGCTTAAACCCGACCAGAGGGCGATTAATTCTCTACCGATCACCCACCAGATAGCGGTAGTCGAGGAGTAAGATAACCCTTTCTCTATCTTGAGGATTAATTATGTTCAGATCTCCGACCTCGAGAAGCCGGATACCTACCGGCAGAAAGACACGCCTCGTCCTCCGAACTTAGAGTCGGACGGCAGGCTTCAAAAATCAAAAGATACTCCAGAGCTCGGACTGTTTAGTCTGGAAAAACCTCAGACTCCGGATCATCGATCGGGTCAGGGTTCAGATCCAATTCCACCCACCCACCCAGACATAAGTGCTCTCACGAGCATACAACAACGGTCTCAGGAAACGGTCCACCACTTTTGGGCCAGATTCCTCCTTGTCAAGGACAAGGTTAAAGATTGCCGCGACGAAGACGCAATATCGGTGTTCCGCAACAATTGCACGAACGAAGGACTCCTCAACGCCATTAATCGCCGCCGCATAGTACACTTCGCTGACTTGGCAACTATTGTATAGAAGTATAGCACAATGGAGAGTGCCTGGAGAGATCAGACAGTTTGGAAGCTATCGGTCCCAACTCAACCACTGGTCCAGGCAAAAAGGGCACACCCCTGTAACGCGGCCAGATCAATAGCCAAGAAATGCAAACCCATCACGCGGCGCGGAACCGTTCTGGAGGGATGGCTTGATGGCCCATGCAAAATACACACCACACCGGATACCATACCAACCCACAGCCTTAGAGCATGTTGGATACTCCGGCAGGTAGCGAAAAACGGCGAGGACATCCTCACCAAAGACACCCCAGAGCAACACCCTCCAGAAGGACGAACCCAGAGTACTGACAGTCTTTGAGACATTCACTTCAAACAATAGGCGCAAAAGGGCACTCTGCGAACCCGCCGAAATCTTCCAAACCACAACAATAATCCACTGGAACGACACATCGATAACCTTCAACGCTGGCGACGAACAAAAACACAAGACGGTCCGAACACCAGCCGCCTTGGTCCTCAGCCCAATTGTGGATGGCTTTCGGCTCACCAAGGTTCTCATGGACGGCGACAGCGGACTGAACCTCATCTATGAGGATACAATACATGGAAATAGACAGGAGCTGCATCGAGAAAGCAGCACGACCTTCTGAGGAATCATTCCCAGTCGGGAGGCATGGTGTGCGGGAAAAATCACCCTCGACGTGATATTCGGCATGCCTGAGAACTATTGGTTCGAAGAAATAACCTTCCAGGTGTCCCCCTTCAACAACGGATATCATGCCCTCTTAGGGAGAGATGCATTTACGCGCTTTCAAGCAATATCTCATTACGGGTACATGAAGCTTAAGATGCCTGGGCCCAACGGTATAATCACTCTAGCTAGTGATCCGGACATAGCACTCCGCGCCGAGAATAAGACAGCATCCCTGGCCCTTGAGGCATTATCTGAAGCCCTCGCGTCCGAAGACTTAACCGCGCTGCGCTCCACGGTGGACAGAGATGATGTGGTCCTAGACAAACGACCCAAATCTACCTCATTCAAACTGGCTGAAGAAATAGTCAAATTCCAAGTCCATCCAACGGACCCCAAGAAGACGGCATCCATCGGAGCACAACTAGACCCGACGGTTGATGCCGCTCTACAAGAGTTCCTGCGCGAGAATTGGATATATTTGCCTGACACCCTTCTGATATGCCAGGAATCCCACACGAGTTGGCCGAAAACAACCTCAACATATTGAAGGGACACAAGCCGGTCAAGCAAACACTACGGCGCTTTTCCGAACCCAAACGCCAAGCTATGGGGGAAGAGCTAGCCAAGCTAATCGAGGCCGGATTCGTTAGAGAAATAAAACATCCGGACTGGCTCGCAAATTTGGTGATGGTGCCAAAGAAGGACAAATCCTGGCGCATGTACGTCGATTTCATAGACCTCAACAAGGCATGCCCCAAGGATCCCTTCCCCCTTCCCCGCATTGATCAAATCATCGATGCCACCGCAGGACACGACTCATTGTGTTTCATTGATGCATATTCCGGATACCATCAAATCAAAATGAAGGAGTCCAATCAAGCTACAACAGCATTCATCACACCATATGGGTCATTCTGCTTCAACACCATGCCCTTCGGGCTCAAGAACGTCGGCGCCACATACCAATGCATGATTCAAACATGCCTGGAGAAACAGATCGGCAAGACAGTTGAAGCTTATGTGGACGACGTCATCATCAAAACTAGGCACATCGAAACACTAATAGACGATTTACGTCTCACATTCAAGAACCTCCACGAGTATGACATTAAGCTCAATCCGGAAAAGTGTGTTTTCGGCATCCCTGCTGGAAAACTGTTGGGCTTCATCGTCTCCAATAGAGGAATTGAAGCAAACCCAGCCAAAATCCGAGCTCTGTCACAATTGGCTAAGCCAACACACCTTAAACAAGTACAAAAGCTCACGGGTTGCGTGGCAGCTCTAAGCCGCTTTATCTCCAGATTGGGAGAAAAGGCACTGCCACTCTATCGCCTTCTACGGCGAACCAACCACTTCGAGTGGACGGAAGCGGAAACAGCCGGACTGGAGGAAATAAAAACCGTTCTTGCAAGCAATCCAATCCTGGTCGCACCAAACGCCGGCGAACCAATGTTATTATACATATCGGCAACACATCATGTGGTGAGTGACGTACTCGTCGTTGAACGAGAATAGGACGGACATAAATTCCCACTTCAGAAGCCAGTATACTACGTATTCACTGTCCTTACACCATGCAAATCCCAGTACCCTCATTATCAAAAAATAGCATACGCGGTCTTCATGGCATCCCGAAAGCTTCGTCACTACTTCCAGGAGTGTTCGATCACGGTGGCTTCCGAAGTACCACCTGGCATTATAAACAACCGCGATGCTATGGGCCGGATTGCCAATTGGGCCATTGAGCTCCTCCCATTCGACATCACATATAAACCACGTCGAGCTATCAAATCCCAAGTACTGGCCGACTTCGTCGCCGAATGGACAGAAGTCGAACTCCATAAAGAGTACGCCACATATTCCAATTGGGTCATGTATTTCGATGGCTCCAAAATGCTGGCAGGGTTAGGAGCGGGCGTCGTTTTAACGTCCCCTACTGGAGACGTCGTTCAGTACGTCCTCCAAATACTATACACAGACTCCAATAACGCAACCGAATACGAGGCCTTATTGCATGGTCTCCGGATGGCTGCCTCCATGGGCATACAACGCCTAGAAGTGCGCGGGGACTCAAACCTTGCAATATCTCAAATAAATGGAGACTTCGACGCCAAAGATCGAAGATGGCAGCGTATCATAACGCAGTCATAAAAATGTCGGCCCGGTTCGAGGGGCTCGAGTTCCATCACGTGGGTCAAGAAAGTAATCAAGCGGCGGATGTTCTTGCTCGTATCGGCGCTAAGCGCGATCCCGTCCCATCTAATATCTTCCGGGAAAGGCTTTTTGAGCCATCTGTGGTGTGGTAGGGGGAAAACGGCAACACTAGTCTGGATCCAAACATAACCCTAGATCCCGGAAACACCGACGTCGTCGGAGGCTCAGTCACCGCAATAGCACCGTCGGCGCATCTCATCATGGCAGTCATCGCCCCATGGACCGAACCCTTCCTAGCCTACCTTAAATGGAAGGAGCTTCCTGAGGACCAGAATGAGGCCCGCTGCATTGCCCGGCATTCGAAGGCCTACAAGGTTCATGACGGAGAGCTCTATAAGAAAATCTCTATCGGAGTCCTTCAGCGATGTATATCCGAGGAAGAGGGGCGTCAGCTCTTGGCCGAAATTCATGCCGGACTCGGCGGTCACCACGCTGCATCTCGGGCCCTTGTTAGCAAGGCCTTCCGTATAGGGTTTTATTGGCCGACGGCCCAAGCAATGCACAAGACCTTGTCCAACGTTGCGTTGGATGCCAACTCTTTGCCAACCAGAGCCATATGCCCCCCACTACCTTACAAACAATCCCCATCACTTGGCCTTTTGCGGTCTGGGGACTCGATATGGTCGGACCCCTTAAAGGAGGAAGCCATAAGAGAAAGTATCTGCTGGTCATGGTGGATAAATTCACTAAGTGGATAGAGGCTAAACCAGTCAAAACGGCTGAAGCTGGGCCAGTAATAGATTTCATATCCGGCGTGGTACACTGTTACGGTGTCCCGCACAACATAATCACCGATAATGGCTCCAATTTCACAGCCAATGAAGTGAAAACCTGGTGTGCTAATCTAGGCATTAAGCTCGATTACGCCTTTGTCTATCACCCACAGACAAACAGTCAAGTCGAACGGGCTAATGGTCTAATCATGAGCGGCATCAAACCCGGACTAGTGCAGTCTTTGAAGGAATCAGACAAGCACTGGGTGGAGGAACTCGATTCCGTACTCTGGGGGCTGCAGACCACGCCCAACCGCACTACCGGATATACACCTTCTTCATGGTGTACGGTGCGGAAGCAGTGTTACCTTGTGATATTATTCATGATTCACCTCGAGTGCGTATGTACGAAGAGAGAGAAGCCGAACTGGATCGGCAGGATAGCTTAGATATCTTGGGGGAGGAGCGCGACATCGCAAAAGCCCGTTCCGCATATTATCAACAACAGGCTCGCAGGTACTAAAGCAGAGACGTGCGGGCCAAGACTTATAATGTTGGTGAACTTGTTCTACGTTTGCTGGAGAAGAAAAAGAACAAACTCAAGCCCAAGTGGGAGGGTCCCTTCATCATTGACGAATTTCTCACTGGAGGAGCGTACCGCCTATGTGATGCGTCAGACAATCACCTGGAGCTGAACCCCTGGAACGCGGCCAGACTACGACGATTTTATGCCTAGCGCCGAACTCTGTGTTCGTTTCCTCCCTCCTATTATTACAGTTATTTTTCCCTCTCTTTTCGTTTTTACCTTTTTTCGTTTTTTCTTTAGCCTTACGGCTTTAGTACGGCTAGACCATCCCTACTTGATGCGTACATCTCTACATATGTACGTTCATTATACCTGGGGGCTTCTCGTACAGAAGCTTGTTATTATTTTTTCGAGCATCAAGCCTAATACATATGCGTTTTTCTATTTGTACCTTTTCTTCACCATTATATGCATCGATATGACTTAAGTTTTGGCCAAGCTGGATTGCTTGGCTCCTGTGCTTATGCCCTACGTTCTCGTTAGTTCGGCTAGGGCATAAAGGGAGCACCTCTGCGATTGTTACTGCCGGGTCATCTGAATGTGTACCTCAGACTGGGTGAAGCCGAAAGGTAGCGTTCTTAAGGAAATATTTGGTCGGCAAATTAAAGACGTTTCCGCATTCACTCCATTGTGAACCCCAGATGTTACTTATTCTATGATTTTTTCAATTACAGTTCGGACATGCACATTAAACGCATGCACACCCAGGGAAAGGAACCCTTAAGGAACTATTCTCTCTGGAAGATGTTTCTATACCTACTAATAAATCAAGGTGTGTTTCTCCATTTTTTTCATCTGCTCACCTGCAAAAGTTTTTTTACTATCCAAGGTGGTACTAATTTTTTGTGCATCCATGTGCTGAAAAAAGAAATACGGTTTGTCCAGAATTTCGTACATGGGGTGCGCGCTATAGCCCAGTCAAGTCAGCCCACTTATTTCCCCTGCCCATGCAGCTGGGAAATTCCTATTTGCCACACGTGGCGGCAGATAGTCAGAGTTTCGCACAGATAGCCCTAGACTGGGCCGGCCCGTTTTCCTTCTTTTCTGTGTTCTTTTTCTATTTAAAATTTTATATTCCTTTCTCTTTTTTCCTCTTTCTTTTTTTATTTTCTTATTTTTAAGTTTCTTTTTTTTACCTTTTTGACTAACTAATTTTTTTTATAAAATATTTAAAATTTCTTTTTTTGTTCAAAATTTTGAAGAATGTTCAGAATTCCAAATTTTTTTCTTGTTTTAAAAATGTTCGCATATTCATAAAAAAATATAATTCCGAAATTTGTACAAAACTCAAAAATGTTAGTGTTTTATCAAAAATTTCGAGATTTTCAAAAAATTGGAGTTCCAAAAATGTTTCAAATTCGAAAAATGTTCTTCCTATAGTGAAATGTTCATGAATTCAGCGTAATAATATTTGACACAGCCCCATATTGCTCTTTACATACAGTCGCGCCAATTTATAAACGTGTGAAAAACTACATGTAGTAATAAGATGTATGAAGTATGGATCTATTATGCCGGATGAAGGACGGATAAATTGGCACGTGAGCTAGCTGGAAAGGACACCGAAATTTTTAAGTGAAAAGTAATGTTCCCATTTTTCAAAAAAGTTGTATTTTACAAAATTGTTGAATATTATTAAAAAAATACATTTAAAAAATGTTCCAAATTTGAAATATTTTTGCTTGCAAAGTAAGGTGCGTTTCTCCAATTTTTTTCATCCGTTCAACGTCGATTTTTTTTCTATCTGAGATGGTACTAAAAACATTGTCCGTTCGTCTATTAAAAAGAAGGAAAAATGACAGAATTCCAAACGTGGGCCACCCTCACTGTGGCCCAGCAAAGCCACAGCCAATTAATTTTACTGCACAAGCAACTGGAAAAACTCTCTATCGCGGACGAGCGACAAATAGAAGGAGTTTAATATTGGGCGCCAAAGCTGGCCTGACATGTTTTTGTTTTTTTCTATATTTTTTCATTTTCTTTTTCTATTCCTTTCTCTTTTTCTTTCTTGTGTCTTTTTCCTTTCCTTTGAAGATTATTTTATTTTTCCTTTTGGGGTAAATTCCATATTTTAAAAAACAATCATAATTTGCAAAAAATCATATTTCTAAAAAATGTTCGGAAATCGAAAAAAAAATGTTGTTTTAAAAGGTGCTCCGAAATTGAAATCATTGTTTTTGTTTCAAAATTGGTTCAAATTTAAAAAATCAAAAATTTCTTTGTTTTTTCCGAAGTTGTTCCAGGTTTTAAAGAAATGCATTTTAGAAAATGTTTCAAATGCGGAACATATTATCATTTTCGTGAAACATTCCTAAAAGCCAAATAATGTCTGAGTTTAAGGAAACACATTTCATAAAAAATTGAATGTTCAAAACATGTTTCATTTTCAAAAACTGTTACCAATTTAAAAAAATCTTCATATTTTTAAAAAGGTTCATGTTTATAAATAAAGTTGTGAACTTTAATTTTTTTAATTTTTTGTGTATTTCAAAAAATGTACAAAATCTTAAAAAAATTTGGGATTCCCAACATTATTTATGTTTTCTAGAACATTCAGAAATTTATATTTTTTGAAAGGTAAAAAAAAATCAAAAATTTAGTCTAATCTAACATTGAATATATTCTTAAATATTCGTGCTAGCCAGTGATTAGCAGGACTCATTTGTTTGAGTGGTAGCAGCACGTAGTCAGGTCTTTAAGGGCATGAATTCGATCCTTCTACTCATATTTATTTTTGGATTTTTACTGGCGTCTTACAAACACAGGGCGTCCTTATGCCTGCCAGGGTGTTGGCCTGTACACGAAAGGATGTGTGTCCCACTCACTAGCATCATATAGTAGCTCCCACATGGTTGGCCCATGAAAAAGCAAGAAAAAAGCTCCATCGCACAGGCTGTATTAGACCTCAGTCGCACTGTCCTACTGGGCCGTCCGCATCCGGCCCATCGATCCTCCCGAGGGAGCCAAAAATATTTGGTGACCGTAAGGAATAGAACTTGCGACCTTGTATCCAGCTTCTCGGGCGGGTGCAACTAGCTAGGGCGGCTTTGTTACATAAAAATGATTGGTACTCCTATTAAATGTACGTATAGATTTTGTTCTGCCCGCACATAGTTCCTGATTTTTTTTTGTCCTTAGGAGGACGAACTCGGCCTACTCATCCATTTCTTTTCAGGTCAGACGGACCAGCAAAAAAATGTTTAAGACGCTCAGAAAAAATATATTTGAGCTCCCATGGGGTTGAACTATTGACCTTCTCAATTGTGCTAATGGACAAAACCAACTCTGCTATCTTGCAGTTATGATGAGAATTGTATCACCTTGGAACTTTATACCAAATCCCACCAGTTTTTATATGTCCATAGGTTGTCTGTAAATAAGAAGGTTGTACCAAAATAAGGAAGTTATCTCGAGAATCATGAGCAGAAAGAGGGACTCCATAAATTATTGCCGGTGGTAAAGTGCCAATAAAAAAGAATATGCTGGTTTGGTTCAAATAAAAAGGTTGTGGGCATGTGAGCGCTAAAATAATCAAAGAGAATAAACCCTAATAAAGAAGGGACGTTGATGCCTGGTTATGCACTAAATATGCTAATGAAATAGGATTTATGCTCTACAATTAGTAATCCACCGGGTTACACCATCGTAGGAGAGAGTGATCGAAGCAACCGTGCCCCAATGTCACCACATAGCTACCAAATGAGGAGGCAGCCACAACCCCGAGATGGAGGCTGACCCCGAGAAAAAAAGGTATGAGTTGGGTGGTTGCCGCCGTGCCGACCAACCTCATTACAATCAGGATCTCACGGGACAAACATGACCCGCGGGAAGATCACAACTTCTTGCTCTGTCGCACAGTTGCAGAGATCGTTTTTGGTGGACACATCAATTATCTCTCCCGTTGCTTCTCATAGAAAATATATCTCCCGTTGCAACGCACGGGCATATGTGCTAGTCTTACATAATGTAATATAACATAACTAGCCGGATACACATTGTCTGTTCGAGCAATTATGACCCCTGCGCCTGGTTCCCATGCATACCCCGGTATATTCTATCGTTAGGGTATTCAGAAATACTCTGCACCTTCGGGTCCAGAAGTTGAAGCGAAAAGGTCGGCGATGATAATTGTCTTTATTATCCAGCTAGAAGGAAAGTACATGGTCACTCAAGACTCAAAGACTTCCTCTTCTATACCGTCCAATAGGCGGTCTAACTTCCAATCCTGTTGGGAATATCTAGCGGCCACTTCCACTTGGTCATATACTAAACTAACGGGAATTTCTTCCCCATCCGACCCTAATGGTCCAACCCGAGCCATGTGATTCGGATCTAGCTTGGTATACCGCGTTTTCACCATGGCCCAGGCCTCTCGAGCACCCTCTTGGCAAGCCGATATCTTCCACAGTCGGATACGCCGCCGCGGTCCCTTGAACAGATCTACCAACTTCTCCATGCTTCCTGGAGGGGAGTCGGATGGCCATAAGGCCTTGTCTACACTCTGCATCGCTTGCCGAGCTTGCTCGTGCAACTGCGTCAGCCCTTGCAGAAGATCACTTGATGATCCGGACACCTCCTCTTCGGGGCGGTTCGTCAATACACCTGCAATTACAGCTATATCAGCTACTGTTACCTCCAAACTGTTATAAGATAAAAGTGGCCACGTATTGAATATGCCGCCTCGCAGCTTCTTGTTCTCCTTCACACAGTCGGCTAGCTGAGCTCGCACATCTTTCAGTTCTTCACCCATCTTGGTGTTCGAATCCTAGAGTTTCTTTTTCTCTTGAACGACTTTTGTTAATACACGCTCACTCGCTGCTAGTAGCTTTTTGGCTCTGTGTTCTTCGCTTCGAGCGGCGTCCAGCTGCTCTCGTAATTGGTCTAATGACCCGATACAAAGATAAGCACCCAGATTCACACTATCAGTGTATCATTCTGAATTCTCGATAGAGGGAAATATTACCGGGAGATGCCTTGCATTTCTCCAGTTCGGCATTGGCAGCAAGCAGCCGATGCTGACACTTTTCTAGTTCCTGAGTTAACAGGGTGTTCTTCTCCGTAAGCACCTGGTCGTACATTGATCCTTAAATCAGTTGTTTCAACTCCTTTAAGTCTCGGGGCTACTGGCATATGGTTATCATAGTCATACAAAACAAATTTACCTGCAGATCTTTCAAATGCTGCTTTGTGTCCTTGTTAAGCCCATCTCGAGCAGCTCGGATGTATGCATCGGCCGAGTTGAAGGTGTTAAACGACTCTTCTGAAAAGCCAGGGTCTTGTAAAATGGCCGGAGGCGACGATGATTCATGGCACTCTCCACTTCCGAGTTGGTGATAGATACATCATCCGAGTCCTAGGCTGGAGGACAGTTCGGTGTCGCCCCCGCATCAACCCCCGTCTTCACGGTAGGGTTTGCTGGCTGCGGGAAGTACGACCGCTCGAACCTCCGGATATAGTCCGGCGCACCTTTTTCCTGACACATGGAAAACGGGAAGGTCACGGTTGGATGTGACTGGCTAGGTGCATATTGGCAAATTCATACCTCTTTGATGAAGGCCCGGCCGTATCTTCATTTGTTTTCCTCTTGGAAGGCTCGCCTGGTGTGGGGGGCGCCCTCTTCGGAGATAACACCGGAGCGGTACGGCGCGCTGAACGCTTCCCCTTTTGAGCACAGAACAGTGCGATGGGTAAGAAGGAAGAAGAGATCTCTTTTGGGTAAGGTGTCTTCGGATTACTTACGTGTGAAGCTGGAAGGAGGCCGTGGTAATCGGCGATAATGGGTACATATGTACCGTCATAGCTCATCTGATAGAATATTCCCTCCTCAAGCTCCACAAATATGTCCGGATCTTCTTCATATCCGGGGTCAAGATCCTGGTTGCGATTCTCCGGCTGGGGGGCAGGGTCATGGATCCCCTCGACAGCCTTTCGCCATTCCTGTTATGAGCAGATAAGATGCTGCTTGTCAACAAATGATCCGGCTACAAGAGTAAAATAATGGATCTGAACCTTACCCAGCTGGGAGGATTGTACATGGAAAGTCCATCTCGATATTGGAGATGGCTGAATTCCTCCTTTTCCACTTTATACAGCTCGGCTAGAATCTTGGGTAGAGCGGCAGGGGTCTTCGGCCCCTTTTGGCCATAACGTGAGGCGTCGTATTCTCCGTTATAATGCCACATGGGCAGTCCTCGGTATTGGAGTGGCTAGACCCCCCGTGTTATAGAAATCGCCATCACCTCGACTATTGACAATCCGGACTGGGCAAGCGGCTTGATCTTGCCCAGTAGCAAGCTGATCTCCGCACTATCCTCTTCCTCGAGGCTCCGAGGATGCCAGCTATGGCGTTTCTTTAGCGGAGCATTTGAAAACTCAGGGAGGCCAATGCGGACGGGGTCGGGTAGAGCGACATCGTCGATGTAGAGCCATTCGGAAGGCCACTCTTCGGGAGCTTTCTTCGGCATGCCGGACAGGTATCCGGTCCCGGTGATGCACGACACTTTGGCTCCCACCACTTCAAAAATTGACCCACCTTGATTGCGAGGGACGAGGCAGAATAGTCTTCTCCATAAATCGAAATGGGCCTCGCAACCCAGGAATAGTTCGCATAGAGCGACATAACCTGCAATGTGGAGGATGGAGCCGGGGGTGAGATTGTGCAGCTGGAGGCCATAGTACTCCAGCAGCCCTCAGAGGAATAGGTAAATTGGAAACCCCACTCCCCCACTACAAAAAAAAGACACATCCCTGACATTTTGGGCCGAATGAATTTTTTTTCTATCATACATATGACACTTCTATGAAGATAATTGTGACAAAACCCGGTATCATCATAGATGTGGTGGGCTCCTACTTCTATGACAAAAAATCATGACAGAAAATGGGCTTTTCGTCCTGGGCGGGCCGGAGACGCAGCTGCATGACATTCTTTGGGCCGTCCATGACGGAAAAAACCGTGGTAGAAGTGAGGGGGAGGAAAATTTTGGGGAGTTCCCGGTTATGTGGGAGGTTGGGGGCCGAGCGATGCGCATTTCTCTCGTACACGTTGATACGTCTCCGTCGTATCTATAATTTTTGATTGTTCCATGCCAATATTATTCAACTTTCATATACTTTTTGGCAACTTTTTATATTATTTTTGGGACTAACATATTGATCCAGTGCCCAGTGCCAGTTCCTGTCTGTTGCATGTTTTTGGTTTCGCAGAATATCCATATCAAACGGAGTCCAAACGGGATAAAACAGATGGAGCTTATTTTTGGAAAATATGGAAAATTCGGAAGGAAAATCAACGCGAACCAGTGCCCGAGGTGGTCATGAGGCAGGGGGGCGCGCCCCTACCCCCGTGAGCCCACCGTAAGGTGGTTGACGCTCTTCTTTTGCCGCAAGAAAGTTAATATTCGGAAAAAAAATCACGGCGAAGGTTTCAGGCCAATCGGAGTTACGGATCTCCATATATACACGAAACGGTGAAACAGAGCTAGGAGAGAACACAGAAACAGAGAGAGACAGAGAGACTGATCCAATCTCGGAGGGGCTCTCGCCCCTCCCACGCCATGGAGGCCATGGACCAGAGGGGAATCCCTTCTCCCATCTAGGGAGGAGGTCAAAGAAGAAGAAGAAGGAGGGGGGCTCTCTCCCCCTCGCTTCCGTTGGCACCGGAGTGCCACCGGGGGCCATCATCATCACCGCGATCTACACCAACACCTCCGCCATCTTCACCAACATCTCCATCACCTTCCCCCCTGTATCTACAGTGGTCCACTCTCCCGCAACCCGTTGTACCCTCTACTTGAACGTGGTGCTTTATGCTTCATATTATTATCCAATGATGTGTTGCCATCCTATGATGTCTGAGTAGAATTTCGTTGTCCTATCGGTGGTTGATGAATTACTATGATTGATTTAATTTGCTTGTGGTTATGTTGCTGTCCTTTGGTGCCCATCATATGATTGCGCGCGTGGATCACACCCTAGGGTTAGTTGTATGTTGATAGGACTATGTATTGGAGGGCAAGAGTGACAGAAGCTTCAACCTAGCATAGAAATTGATGCATACGGGATTGCAGGGGGACCGATTTATCTTAATGCTATGGTTGGGTTTTACCTTAATGAACATTAGTAGTTGCGGATGCTTGCTAATAGTTCCAATCATAAGTGCATAGAATTCGAAGTCAGGGATGACATGCTAGCAGTGGCCTCTCCCACATAATACTTGCTATCGGTCTAGTAAAGTAGTCAATTGCTTAGGGGCAATTTCGCAACTCCTACCACCACTTTTCCACACTCGCTGTATTTACTTTATTGTTTCTTTATCTAAACAGCCCCTACTTTTTATTCACGTACTCTTTATTATCTTGCAAACCTATCCAACAACACCTACAAAGTACTTCTAGTTTCATACTTGTTCTATGTAAAGCGAACGTCCAGTGTGCGTAGAGTTGTATCGGTGGTCGATAGAACTTGAGGGAATATTTGTTCTACCTTTAGCTCCTCGTTGGGTTCGACACTCTTACTTATTGAAAACTGTTGCGATCCCCTATACTTGTGGGTTATCAAGACACGTACGCGCGCGTGTGCGAGGCGTTGGCTCTAACTAAACCCGAGCGAGACGTTGGGCCCTAACTGAACCCGAGCGATTGCACTGCAGGCTACGCGTTACTGAACCCGAGCGATCGATCAATGGGTGTTAACTGAACCCGATCGAGCGATTCCTTCGCTACTGCTGCTAACTGAAGCCGATCGATGCTGCCTCTGGGATGAACAGTGAGCGTTGTGTGTGTGTGTGTGTGTGTGGGGGGGGGGGGGGGGTTGGACGAACAGTGAGCGGTGGCGTTGCCTCTGGATGAACAGGACCCCATAGTGTGGTGGAGGGCTGGATGATCAGTAGACAGTGGAGGGGTGCCCGTGGAGGGGTGGTTGAACAGGACCCCGTGGTGTGGAGGGCTGGATGAATAGTAGACGATGGAGGGGTGCCCGTGGAGGGGTGGTTGAACAGTAGCCGGTGGAGTAGCGCGCGGTGGAGGCTGGATGAACAGGAGCCCGTGGAGGCTGGAGGAGGTCGATGGTGGAGATGAACAATATCCCGTGGAGTCCCGTTTTGCAGTACGCCACACCCCTCCCGATGAACAGGACCCCCGTTTCGACCGTAGGTGGTCCATTTCGTCCGTTTTGCGGTACGCCACACCCCTCCCGATCAACTGGATCCCCGTTTCGACCGTAGGAGGTCCGTTCGTCCGTTTTGCGGTACGCCACACCCCTCCCGATCAACAGGACCCCCGTTTCGACCGTAGGAGGTTCATTTCGTCCGTTTTGCGGTACGCCACACCCCTCCCGATCAACAGGACCCTGTTCCGAGCGTAGGAGGTATGTTTCCTCCGTTTTGCGGTGCGCCAGGCCTCGTTTCCATCGCCTGTTCCGTCCAAGCCCTCTCGATGAACACGGCCACGCATTCCGTTCCGACCCAGCCGGTTGGCTCCCACGCGTTTCGTTGCCACCGATGAACACGACGCATTTCGTTGCCTCCCCATGAACACGACGCATTCCGGTGCCTCTCCATGAACACGGCGACGACGCTGTTTCTCTGTTCCGACCTAGCCATGTACACGAGCCCTGGCCATACGTATGTGCGACTAGGCGTTCGAGACCCCGCCCGTATGTACACATACGTGGCCGTATTTTCTTTCTTGCACCCTGGCTGCTGTACGTACGTGTACATGCGCGCGCCTCTACTACGACACGTGCGCACCTCTACATCCACTAGTATATATGTACCTACACGTTCGCGACCAGAATGACAACGCTACGTACGCTTCGACCAGGTGGGTCTCGACTGTCAGGCACTCCTTGCGTGCGAAGATGTAGCTGGTGGGTCCCAGCAGTCAGGGGGAAAAAGTTTTTTTCCTGAAATACGGTGGCCCATCCGGTGGGTCCCCGCTGTCAGGTGGAGGAATAATTATTTTGCACGTAATAAGGAGGCACTTCCTTGCTGCGGCCGTGGACCCAGCTGTCAGCCTCTCCACATACAGTCCACGTCCGATGGAAGCCGTTCCTTGACCATGTTGACCACACCGTGCCGAGAGCACCAGGGCGGTGGACGACGGAGAGGCCTAGGAAGGGGACGATGCAGAGCCGGGGAAGATGTGATAGTGGATGCCCACGCGTAGAGGAGTACGAGGGTTCACTGGTTCGCTGCGGTGTGAGGCTGCCGTCGCCGCAGAATAACAGGGGGTGTGGGTGATTAGAGGGATGCCCTGGCCAGCGGTGGGAGTAGTAGGGGGCGGTGAGGCCTCCGTCGCAATGCAGCCGGCCATGGGAGGCAGGAGCACGAGGCACGACCGGCGCCGGTTTGGGCGGCGGGAGCAAGAAGACCAGAGGTTGAAGAAGCACTACGACCATTGGATGGACATCGTACGGTCACTGGAGCTAGAATCGTGCATATTGACTAAGTTGACAAAGCCCTCCGTCCCCGTCAACTTAGTAGGCCCACAAGTCAGCCTACCACTATACTGGGTCCCAGCTAACAGGGGGATTATTCATTTTTTGTGCATAATAAGGAGGCACTTCCTTGCGTGCGAAGATATAGCTGGTGGGTCCGAGCTGTCAGCGGCGGTAACATTTTTTCGCGAAATACAGAGGCCCTTTCGGTGGGTCCCTGATGTCAGGTGGAGGAATCATTATTTTACGCGTAATAAGGAGGCATTTCCTTGCGTGCGGCCGTGGACCCAGCTGTCGGCCTCTCCACGTACAGTCCACTTCAGATGCATGTCGGTCGTTGACCATGTTGATCAGGCCGCGCCGAGAGCACCAGAGCGATGGACGACGGCGCGGCCTAGGAAGGGAACGACACAGAGGCAAGGAAGACTCGATAGTTGTTTCCCACACGGAGGGGAGTATGACTGTACGAGGGTTTACTGGTTCGTCTGCCGTCGCCGGAGAATAACAGCAGGTGTGAGTGAGTAGAGGGATGGCTAGGCCAGCGATGAGAGTACGATGGGGGCGGTGAGGCCTGCACGGCAGCAGAGTCAGCCGCGGGGAGGAGGGAGTAGGCAGTCCCGCCGGCGCTTGTTTGAGCGGCTGGAGCAGGAAGAGTAGAGATTGAAGAAGCACGACAGCTGTTGGATGGCCATCCAACAGTCACTGCTTGTGCGTCAACCTTTTTTTTAGGAAAGCCTCAAATCTGTGGAATACAACATACAACCCATCTACCATTATTTCTAATAATTTACAGCCTATTTGCTAATTATTAAGGTTTTTTTGGAGCCCATATTTTTTTTGTTAGCATTACAACCCATATTGTGGCCACGGTTAAAAAATTATACGAAATTTTGCATATTTCGGTGTGGTCCGAACTGTTTTTCATCCCGAAATTTCGACTCACATTCGAACTGATTTTAAAAATAAATGTATATCAGTATAAAATCCAACAAATTATCCACGCATAAAAATTAATGTAATTTAAAATCTTGAAATGAAAAAAAGATATCTGAAACTAATTGCCGGTTTGATGTGTTTTAAAAATGTACAGCCCATTTCTCATTACTAATGGGCCATTTTCTCGGCCAGCCGAATGAAAACTCTCCTCGTCTTGAAAGATTTGCAGCCCAACACGCCTGACAAAGCGACTTACTTGGCAAATCACAAAAAAACTGGGCTGTGGCCGTGGACCCAGCTGTCAGTCTCTCCACGTACAGTACTCTTCCGATGGAATGTCGTTGACCACGTTGACCACGCCGCGCCGAGAGCACCAAGGCGGTGGATGATGACGAGGCCTAGGAAGGGGACGACGTGGAGCCGGGGAAGATGCGGCAGTGGATGCCCACGCGGAGAGGAGTACGAGGGTTCACTGATTCGGCTGCGGTGTGAGGCTGCTGTCGCCGCAGGGCCTGGCTAGCGGTGGGAGTAGTAGGGGGCGATGAGGCCTCAACGGCAGCACATCCGGCCACTGGAGGCAGGAGCAGGCGGTCTCCCCGGCGCTGGTTTGGGCGGCTGGTGCAAGAAGAGCAGCGATTGAAGAAGCAGCAGGACCGTTCGATTCAAATCCAATGGTTACTACTGCTAGAATCGTTTGTTGACTAAGTTGACAAGCCCTGCGTACGCGTCAACTTAGTAGGCCCACAGGTCAGCCTCCCAACCGGTGCGCCCCAGATGTCAGTGGGAGGAATCATTTTTTCGCGTAATAAGGAGGCAGTTGATTGCGTGCGGCCAGGCCAGCGGAGGGAGTAGGGTGGGCCGAGGAAGCCTGCGCAGCATCATAGCGGGCCATAAGAGGAGGGAGCAGGCAGTCCCACCGGCGCTAATTTAGGTGGCTGGAGCAGGAAGATCAGAGATTGAAGAAGCACATCGGCCGTTGGATGCACATCCAATAGTCACTGCTGCTAGAATCTTGTGTTCACTGACAAATCCTTGCGTAAACAAGTCAGCCTCGAAATCTGTGGCGTGTACATCCCATTTGCTATTATTTTTATAATTTTTACTCATTTTCTAATTCATATGGAATTTATTGCAACCCATTTTCCATTTTTAGAATTGCTGGCCATTTTCTAGTCAGTACTAGGGTCAAAAAATTAACTAAATATGTGGGAAATTTTGAAAATTTGCAAATTTTTGCTGGGGAACGAAATATTCTTAATCCAAAAATTAATAGCCATACTAAAACAAATTTAAAGATAAATTAGTACTATGTCATGTTAAATCCAATGAAATACGTATAAGATATCAGTGAAGAACAAAAACAAAAAAAAGAAACTTATATCCCATTTGCTATAAATTTTTTGGAATTTTCAACCCCTTTTGATATTACTTTTAACAGATATTGACCATACTCCTAAGCCAGGCCGGAATGCATCCCTCCTCATCTTAAAAGATATGCAGCCCAGTAATTCAGAGAAAACAAATAGGCCTAACTTGGGTATTCTTCAAAAATAAATACTGGGCTACCTATTTTGCCAAAGAACTGGTGCATGAGCATTTAGCTTTATTTATTTATTTACTAATTTATGTTTAGGGGACCATGAGCATGTACCTGGGCCGGATTCATGTGAGAGCCTCCCTTCCAGTTAATTATGGGCTTCTCTATTGGGCCTTCATCAGTGGGCTGCATGTTATCAACAAGTGGAAAATGTGTTCCGTACGAAAAATAGTATGCGCTACGTACGGTACGGGGCACTAAAGGATCGAACCGTGCAACGACTTCCAAAACATTGTGTTTGTCGTTCTAACAACACATTTATTCAACCAACAGACGAAATATACTACTGATTGTACATTGAAAACAACAGCAACAACCAGGGCTGGGGGTGCAACAGAAGCAGTAAGCAGGCCAGAAGAGTGAAGACACAACTCTCTCTTCGAAACCAAACATCAGCCATCATTACAAAAGGGCTACCAAAAAAGAACAAGTGTATGCATCAAACTAATAAAGATCCTACTACACCAAGTGTACGCATCTAACTAACTGGCTTAGTTAGACATTACTATTTATTAAGCTGTGGAGATTGGCTAACGGCTTGAACCAGATGGGTGCCTGACGGGGGAAACTCCAGCCAGCAGGTCGAAGTCTGATACTTGCGACCCTCTCTCCTACTTTGGGCTGCAGAGCGTGGCGGCACATATCAGGGTATGGTGCATGCAGAGACGCATGGTACGCTGTGTACAAACAGTTTTGCCTGATGAACGAAACCGCGCTGCCATCATGATCCTTGCTGTCGGTTATCTCCTGGTTAATCGGATAATTCAGTCCGACAAACAGAGAGCATGTACCAAGGCTACTTACCAGCCTCCAGTCAAAAATTCCTGAAGGCCCAGAGAAGCTGGGATCCTGCTCAAAGACCTTGCAGTGACTATGATTGTATTCCGAGAAACAACATGTCCGGTATGTGCGAACGATCATCAATCTTTCGCTGTCGTTTGATCGAGCCAGGAACCACCTGCAACTTCCATGCCGCTTTTCTTTGAAAGGTTCTGGGATTAGGAAGGGTAGGGACACCAGGCGGCCTACAACATCATATCAAGTTGGAGTCAGCTAAAAAAGGGCTCTTGATTTAGTCAATCTTAAGAACAGCATGTTATGAGCATGAATATTTTTTCAGCAAATGTTGACAGTAATATAAGCAAGCCATCATGATATCATAGGAAAGCAACATACTGCTGTAACAGCCATTTGTAGCGATGACTGGAATAGGCCAGCAATACGTCCAGCCACAGAAGGAGTCGACAGCGTAAATGAAGCCCTTGTGTTCAATGGCATCAGAGAACCATGGAGGTTGTATGATCCTGCGATGGACGTGCAGATTTATCCACTTACCACGGTGAACTGTCAGATAGGCGAGACCACGGTTGAAGAACGCAATTAGCCTGAAGTCTTTATAATTCGCAGATCTTGTGGGCACTTGGCAGATTACAACCTTGAGCAAATCAAACTTGGTATCATGTTGGCTACCGTAAGATTCCGAGTATTCTGGGCCGCGGTGCCAAAGCAGTGCAGTGTTAATCGAAGGAAGGGGGATCAATCGCCGGGTGTAGACCTCCACGAGCATCCAGCTGCCGCGACCGTCGACGAGCACCATCCAAGGCGTGTTCATGCCGACCTAGTACATACCGTTAATGTAGTTGAGGTTGACGGGGATCGGATCACAGTCAAGGGGGTTGATGCTCGCCACCCTACGATCGTTATGCTGCGTGACATGCCGTTTCTAAAGATCAGGCGACATCAGCAAGCAAGGAGCTGGCTTAAAAAGCTCCGACCTGAGGGCTTTGAGTAAACGGTATAGCCCCGACGAGCACGCGGCGAGCGGCATGGTACTGAGATTTTCCACACGCGAAACAATGAGCTTGATTACCTCTGCGGGGAGCGAATTCCAACCACTCTTTCGGCGGATGTTGCTCGGTTCTGCCATTGTTAGTGCTTGGGTTTCGGACGAGGGGGGAGGCACCTTAGCGGGGGTGGAAGATTGGACGAGATTATGTGCGGACAAAGATGGAGAAGCGAATATGTGCAGCGCGAAGTGGACATGTGATGATGACTACAACACGCCGCTTGACTTACGAGACACATACCAGCATCGTAGGGTCATGTCGATGCCAGACAACTTGCTTGAGTGATCACAGTACTGGTACTCCCTACAATGCTATGCCCTAACTTGCTTGAGTAGAGTAGTAGAGTAGGACTCTGCTCTACTACTAGCATCGGAGGAGTAGTATATTCTAATCTAAAGTAGTTACAAACTTCAATGCCCGAGCGTGGAACGACTACGAACCGTGCTCAAAGACCGTGTCTATGTGGTGTTTGGACATGGGCGACAACCTCAACGCCAATGGTGCTGCTCCTGTTGCACCGTATGTGTTTCTGTCCTTCCTGTTCGAAATCGCTCAATGTAATCCACTGTCTAAGCATGTGGAGACTTCCATGCAGGATCTTGCTCTATTGGAGTATCGCGCATGAATGAAAGTGTATCTGTTTATGGTTTAGTCTAGAATCTTCCATGTATGAATTTTTACTACAGTACTGGTGAAAGACTTACGATGAACCATTTCTTACATCTCCTCTGCCCGCTTGCAAGTCATCCTGATTTAATCCCTCCGTCTAGGTGTATAAGGGCATGGTTAATATTACTTAATAGTATAGCCAACTGTTGACTATAAGAAAGTGACATGTCATTTGTAGCCAACATGTATAACATTCGATACTCAAAAACTAATTCTTAAAGATCATTTCTTGCAAAGCACAATAAGTGTTATTTCTTCACAAGTTTTGGATGCAGGTTGAACAGTTGAACGCTTTTGTTTGCAAAAGATACCTTTTTATCTATTTCACCCGGATGTTTGTGAGCTCTAGAGATGAAATAATATCCGAGGAAACCTATCGATACCTGTTACACATGAGATGACCCCCACATCCTTTGTCAAAATAAACAACTCCCTGATCAATGCATTTCACTCTTCGGTGCAACGCACGGGCACCTTACTACTATAGATTAGTACGACCAAAAATTGAACTAACATTATATATAGTATGATAAATGTTGATGCATGTCACCTAAAATTATATCATTCAAAACTATGTTCAAATACGAATCCAACAATATAGTTTTTGTTGACATGCACTAACATTTTGTCAGTTAAATCTTCAGTCGAATTCAATGGGGGACTAATAAACCACGACCGATGTAGTACAAGTGTACAGGGCGGCGCTGCACGGAAGTCTCACCTCTCACCCCGCTCGTGGTGCGGCAGTAAAGCCATCATATCACAAAACCCAACCACTCCCAGTAATAAGTGGCCTGGTAAAATAAACGGACAAGCAACCATCACATCCCTCCGTCTTTTTTGCATTTCATCTCTCTGCATTTACTTTCTCTGCTTCATCTCGCACACTCGATCCCTAGCTACTACTCCTAAGGCCAGTTCTTTTGGCGGCTACCCCAACTTTTCCCACAAGACTAGTCACAGTGGAGAGTACTACTCATTTATTTGGGCTTCTAAACTACTACTCCGTCCTGGTTTATTCCTCACCATTGTAATTTGTGCTAAATTTTGACCAAAGATTTAACTGGTTTATTCCTCACCATTGTAATCCCTCCGTCTAGTTGTGTAAGTCATCTTATGAAAACCAAATAATCCCAAAACACTTAGGCGCGGTGCATTAACTTCTACCTCGTTTCTTGTTTCTTGACATATCAACCAATAAGAGATAAAGAGTGTGCCTGCTTTTAATGACTTGAGATATCAAACACGACATGCAGTGGTTACTTCATTGCATGCAATACTATTAATTAGCAAATAAAAATTAACGTTTCTCGTTTTCAACTCCTCCTTGGTCACGGTGCACAACCTAAGATGACTTACTCACCTAGACGGATGGAGTAGTGCATGTGACATGCACTAACATTTCATTAGTTAAATTTATGATCAAAATTTGACATAGATTACAATGGGGACCAATAAAACAGGACATAGGTAGTAGTTATGGGATTACTAATCTAGAAGCCTAAAAGAACTGGCCCCTAGTACTCCTACTAGTAGTAGTACTCATGTTGGAATTCCAATTGCACGGCACAACTTGTTAGGCAAAAAATTCGATACAGGGTGTAGGAAGCGGTTTGGGAATTTGCATGCCTTTCCAACCAGTGAGATACTCCGTACAAAGTACGACAGAGAAATAACCACAGAGAAGGAAGCTAAAAGTAAACAATCAAACGAGCATTTTTGCATTTGTTTCGCATTGAATCGTTTCACAAGCTTGACTAGTGCTGTTTTTCTACTTTTACAAAAACCGCATTGTAATGTTAAAACATACATTTGCATGCACATAAGTAACAGTAGTACTCCCTCTGTCTAGGTGTATAAGTTTTCCCTCCTTCTTGGTCACGGTGCACAACCAAAGATGACTTATTGACCTGGACGGAGGGAGTAGCACAGTCTGCAAGCATATATTGAGAGAGACGTGTAGTGCGATAGTATATAGTAAAGTTTGTGCTATATGCACGTACTTGCAAAATGCGTATGAATACACAAGGTTTCCAAACTTTCCCTTTTACATAATTAATTAAGGACGCTAAAAATTCCTGAACATTCAGGATTTATCATTTGCGTCCCAAAACTAATGAGATCGCCTTACGAAACAAAAATTACACTCCTCCTAAAAGCCACGACGCTCGCAGGAGCGCTTGCGGCGCGCCACGAGTGCCCTGGCGCGGCCGTTTCCTAGCGCGCCGACACAACGCCTCTTCCTCAGCCTCGCAACTCGCGAGGTGCTGATTGGCGGCTTGCCGGCGGGCGAGCGCAATCTCACCAGTGTGGTGATCCGGCGCCAACAGGTACTCCTCCTTGCTGGAAGCGTGCACCCGGTCCACGTACCGCCAAGCGTAGATGAGGCGCTTGGGCCCGACTGCACTCAGGGCGTCGGTACGGGCGTCCTCCGCCACCCTCACGGCCCTCGCACGAGCCTTCTGCCAAAGAGCTAATCGCCTGACTCTCTCGGACACGACATAGGCCTCCCAGGCAGCTTGTTCCGCGGTGCGCTTCTCTTCCCCGGCCTTCTTCTCCGCCTCTATTTTGGCGCGCTCTGCTAGAGGCAAAGCCTCCCACAAGGCGACATCAATTTCTTTCCAAAGCTCCTCAAGGCTGGGGGCTCGGCGGGCGGCACGGCGTTCTCCTCGTAGCGGGGAGCCGACGCGTCCTCCGGCGCGCGTGCTGGCGAGATTGGGAACGCCGACGCATCCACCTCGATGCGTCACGGCGAGTAGCGGAACGCCGACGCGTCCTCCTCGACTAGTGGCGGCGAGGAGCGGAACGCCGACGCGTCCTCCACAACTAGCGGCGGCGAGGAACGGAACGGTGACGCGTCGTGTAGCGGTGAGGAGCAGAACACCGATGCGTCCTCCTCGACTAGTGGCGGCGAGGAACGGAACAGTGACGCATGACTGTCCGCGCGGTGCAGCGAGGGGCTCCTAGGGCTTGGGAGGGGCGATGCCATGGTGGTCGACGTGAGAGGGAGGGGGAGGAGATAGCGATGAACGTGAACGTGAGGGGGAGGAGATAGTGATGTCGTGGGAGGCGTAGTATTTATAGCGAGCAATGACACACCTACGTAAGATATGGACTGAGCTGCACTGACTTAACTGCAGGTCTAGTTGCGTCACTGACATGTGGGCCAGACCCCTGTTGGGCCCATGTGTCAGTGACCCAATGCACCTACAGTTAAGTAACAGCTATGTGGGCATATTTGTTGGAGTAAATTACGGGGGAGCGAAGGGGTGGAAATATTGCTGGTCACAATGGATTGGACGAGCGTGGGGGGAGGAGAGTCATGCATGCAGATTTTTTCACACAGGGTGGAGTGGTGGGACCGCCAGAGGGAGAAGGAGAGTTTGGCAGGCATATTGTTTCCACACATGGAGAGGAAAAGATTTGGAGACGAACGGGCTTCCTACAGGTATGGGGAATGGTGCATAATAAGTCATCTTGCATGCCGGGCTAGGTATAGTCTCAAGTCATTAAAAACATACACGCCCCACACATGTTCATATTTCAAGGTGCACTAAATTATTGCGTGCGATGATTAAGGCTGGCCATAATGGTGGTATCTTAGCTGGTATCATGCACACGGGAATAGCAAACATGCTGATGTGGCAAAGAATTAAAGAAGAGAGGGGGGTTAGAGTAACTAGTGTTCATGCATGCATTGGTAAACACATTTTTTTGTGAAGAACGACAACACTAGTTGAGTACTTTTGCAGACTTCAAAAACTATTCCACCGCCTCTACTATCTTGCTAAGAGTAGGTGAAAATTTTGAATCGAGCCCTTTAAACTAGAAGGGAGGTAGTGGTACTCTAATAGCTAACCTTGTTGTGATGACAAGATAGGACATGGCACACACCTGGACGGAGGAACTAGTCTGCATTGTGCATTTAAGTTTTGTCTGAAGTCAATGTACCTCTACTTTCACCAGATTATAGAAAAATGTGTCAACAGTCATAATGTCAAATCAATATTTTTACACTCACTATAAAACGTAGTTCTTATAGTCATTATAACCAGTATTGTAGATATTGATATTTTTAGTATAAATTTGGTCGTGGGATTTCATTGATGCCTGTCAAAGCGTGGAGGAAGCGGAGCTTAGGGCTTGCATTGCCGGTCTCTACATATGTATTTCTCTTCATAATCCTGTAATTTTAGAGACTGATTGCGCTTTTGTGGTCGCGTCTCTTGCATCGGGGGACTATGACAGGTCTGCTATGCGTGACCTGAAGATGAAAGCGTTGAGCATCTCGAAGTTGATCAACAATCTTCAATTGTCAAAAATTAGCCGTTCAGCCAATAAGGTGGCACACTTAATCGCTAAGTATAGCTTTGACAATAGATTAGATGGTATTCTTGTAAATAACGTACCACCCTGTGTGGTGAATATTGTATCGAATGAGTGTACTGGTGTGGATGGTTAATTAATATAAGGTGGTGTTCCAAAAAAATATAAATTTGGTCAAACACTTTGCAAACGGTTGACGGGAGTAAAAAGGACCAGAGGGAGTATCATGCATGCGGAGTAGGCAAACGAAATTGCTTGTCTAAAAAAGGCAAAAAAATTGCTCATTTATAGCCGGTCGAAGTCTCAAAGGGCACGACCACGCGAGGGGGTGGTAGGTCGTGGGAGGCGCGACGTTTGACCGAATTAAGTGAAGTTACATCCACGCGCCGGCATGGCGTGCGAACAGGCAGAAGCTATACCGTCAGGCCTACGATATGGGTCTAGTAGACATGACATCTAGTGGGTCCTGCATAGTTCTCGAGAACTCTTTGGGGGCTTCCAGCCGTTTATCCACCGGGCTAGACAGCAAGCCCACGCCGTTCGCACGCCCTACTCGTCCCCGTCTTCTACATTACAATAGTTCGCTCCCAGTCATCCCGTCCTTTCACATTAGTTCGCTCCTAGTTTTTTTTGCGGGGTACAACAGTGAAACTTCTCCTAACCCTCCTCCAAAATCCATGGCCTCCCAAATCTCCGTGGTCGCCGTTGAGTACCAGGTTAGAGCCATCACCGGCGATCAGTTCATCGTCATCTACACACATGGATCCGAGATGGTGAAAGCATGGCTTGCTCGCTTCCTACACATGTTCAACAGTTCAACGAATGAGTGGGTCGCTGGGCTAGATGTTGAGTACACCACAGTCATGGGACGAGAGAAGGATCTAAAGGACGAAGAGAGGAGGAAGCCTGCCATGATCCAGGTTTGCATACATAACGTTTGCTTGGTCTACCACATATGCCATGCCGACGTTGAGTGCCAGGATTTTAAGAACTTCCTGAAGGACAAAAGAGTGAAATTCGTTACTGTAGGCTTTAAGAACGACATGGATGTCCTGCGTCGGATAGGTCTCGTTGTAGGCCAGCCCTTCGATCTCCAGAAGGCAAGCCTGGTGTCCTCCTCTCAACCTTCAATACTGACCCTGGCAGCAGCCATGATTGATCCTTCGTACGCCAAACTGAAGAAACCTCATCACGAGTTTCATCATGCATGGGAGTCGAAGACATTAGATGAAGATCACATCCTGTACGCAGCAATGGAAGCCTACCTTTGTTTAAATATCTACAAGGGTTGGATGAAGAAGTAGAGCCCAGTGTCCGGTTCAAGCAAAGAAGCTCCGGCGAAGAGGAAGAGGAAGAGTGACGAGGACGAAGTCGAGGACGTGGACTCGGACTCCGAGTACGTGACAGTGCCGTCGCTCATGCTGGTTCTACTGCAGTGTCAAGCGGACTAATTGCTTAGTTTATTTTCAAGGGTGTGTTGTGCTGAGGCCCCAGCAGAACTATTTTTATGTTCTTTCTCATTATTTGAACTCTTTAGTACGTACAGTAGTACTAGTACTATGTCTTACTACTGTTCTCGTGCAATTGGTACTACTACTCGTATCTTCATGTTCCTACTCTACTTAATACGTTCGTACTAGTAGTATAATTTGGGTCAGTCGATTTGTGAAAGAAGTTCGACGGAGCGAAGGAAGAAGACGACAGAAGAGGTGGAAGAATCCCTTCTAGCTATCCATGTTGCATTAAACGGCTCACATGAGTCGACTGACCCAAATTGCTCCTCCAGATTGCAGGATCCACGTGGCATTCAAGGTCTCAAAGGTAGATTCCGCGTCCGCACCCGGTTTGCGGGCTCGACGCGCGCGCGACCGGCTTCCGTCGCGACAGCCACCATGCGCACCTCCTCCACGCGGGCGGAGACGACAATGACATGCTAGTTCCTCCTCGCCGGCGTGCTGGAGCACGCGCTCGTCCTCCTCTTCGTACGCTGCGTGCATAGACGCAGCTCCACCAGCTGCTCGCGTGCTTGGCAGCGCGGTGGCATCGCGAGGAGGGACTGCAGACGACGTGAGTGGGCGAGCCTTCGGCTTCATGGCACAGGGATGGCGGCGACACGGCGGTGATGGGCGAGAAATTGTTGGCCGGAGCAGGCGGGCGCCGGCATACGCAACGGCGGCGGCAACATATTGATGAGTGCGCATGTGGGAGCGTACTTTAGTTTTATATATAAGGTTGGTCAAAGTTAAAAGAAAACCGTACTAGTACACATAAACATTAGACTTAGGGAGCACTTTTATTAGTTAGTACCACATCCACGATACGGAATCCTGTGCAAGCGCGTGAACCGCGGCTGCGCGGTCGATCGAACGGTGCGTCACCTTGTCGCGCTTGAAGGACATCCACCGAACCTTTTTGTGTGTGTGAAAACAATCCTCGAATATTACTCAACTTTTTTTCCTGTGAAAGTTCTTGATGCTGCAATATTTCCATATATTTGAATTTAGCTCCAGTTCGTGTTTATTTGGATTTGGACGTTTTAGGTGCGCCCTAGTTTTTTTAATACTGATTTTGTGTGTGTGACTGAGAGAGAACGTGTGTATGTGTCCATATGTGTGTTGTGGCAGAAGGGCAATGTGGAGACGATGTGCATGTGATACAGACATAGAGAGGTGTGAATGTGCAAATGATCATGCATGAGTGAGACATAGACAGATGCCAATACGTTGTGTATACATGAGAGAACGGTCTTCTAGTTTACTTGTGTGTGTGTGTGAGAGAGAGAGAGAGAGAGGGAGAGAGAGACAGAGAGAGGAGCATCCGTAACACAACAACCATCTCTCTCGATTCGTCCGTCTCTCGCACGGTCGCATGCAACACATGCATCAACGCGCACATTTTGACACCCTCATCCGGCCCCTGCCCACCTCAAGGCCCGCACAATCTCTTCGTGAATACCCATTTCTCTCCTTAGGTTTGTTTTCTCTCAATATCTGACACACACACACACACAGACACACGCAGCACAACACACACACACACACACACACACTCCCCCGAGCACACAATTCATCCCCATCCAAGGTTATGCGGCGACCACTCTCGCTTGTGCTTCTTTGCACCCCAACATGCACAACACCTCAATCTTCAAAGAGGGCATCGAGCAGATCGAAGACGGTGACCACACCGCGCTAGAGAATGTGGGGTCATTTGGAAGCAGGGTGATGTGATGATGGCTGACTGACTCCTCCCCCCACCCTCTCTCTCTCTTGCACAAAATTACCAATCCCTCTCTCCCCCACACAAAATTGTCAATCCCTCAACCCATGAGATCCTTCCCCTCTTGTCCATGTTTTTCCAGCTCTCTCATCAAACATGTTGTCTCTTCTCCTTCCACGTTTACAGAATCCAGATGCACACGCTTCTCATGTATATTACATGTATCCATCTTTCTCACAGACCTAACTTCTTCCTCTCTCTTTCTCTCTCTATCTCTCTCTATCTCTCTGTCTATCTCGTTAGGTTTGTCTCCTACTCTCTCGTCCACATACATACAATCTTTCCCGCCCTATCTGCTCCATCTTCAAAAGCTCTCTCTTCACGTTTCATTCACACATTGGGATATGTCAAAATGTTGCTTCTATAATGGATGATGTAAAGTTATGGTTGTTTTTGTTGCATCCTACAAAGTAATAACCATGAAATGCATTTAGATTCTCATTTGACTGGGATTATGTGAGTTTGAGCATGTTGTGAAGTACTATAGACCTTGTATACATCTTGGGATTCAACAATGATTGTAACTATTGAATTGTATAGACCATTACATTCGAAGTCAATAGCCTAATATATTTATTTCACAATTTCAACAAATGATTAGTTCACTACAAACTAAGAAAACAAATGTGTACTCCCTCTGTTTTTATTTAAGTCCGCGTATTAGCATTGGTCAAAGTCAAGTTTTGTAAACTCTCAGAAAGCTTATAATAAAAAATATTAACATATACAATAACAAATAAATACCATTAGATTCATTATTGAATGTAGTTTCATATCATACATATTTGTTATGGTAAATGTTTATATTTTTCTATAAACTTGGTCAAACTTTAGGAAGTTTGACTTCGGTCAAACGTAATATGCAGAGTTTACTACTACTACTCGCTAGTTGCTTAGCCGAATCACTCAACACGCCACACGGGGAGTCCAGTGTCACAAAATTTTGAGGTCGGCGGGAAAATCTCCCGCGACCCTGATTCGAGCAGTGGGAAGTTACCATCATAGCCTTCGGAACAGGCCTACGGATGACGCTTGGTAGGGGGCTGTTTTTGTAACTTCAGGTTCACCCTACCCAACCAACCCCACCCCGGCACCCAGAGTAGTACACCTGAATACTTCTTATTTTCTATCCCCACCGCAAAATAGACTTCTCCACGGCACCACAGCCTTCGTGATCCTCCCCTTTACATCGGCGCACTCGTCCACCGTAGTGCATCTTCCTCATCGACGACCTGGTACGCCGCACTGGAGCCGGTCCACCGTCGTCGTACACGGAGCCTCTTCCCCGGCATCGTCTTCCACGGTCTCGGATCTACTTCCCGGAAGCCGATGCCAAGCGCAGAAGTACCACCGTCGTGGACAATGAACTGACTCCCATTGCCGACCATGACTCACAGAGGCCGCCGCGACCATCGTTCTCCTCCTCGATTGGTAATGTGTGTATTGAATCACTTAGCAGTACATGTGCAGTTCCAATTTTGTTCATACCTACCCTTCAAATTTCCTGGGTGCTATTGTTCCCATAAAAGTAATTGGTTATAGCCTCCATTGTCCAACAGAATATCAGCTTGTAATTGTGCGTCGCTCGCTGTGCTTGGGTAGGTTTTTCATATGCAACTAGCAGTGTGGCAAATGATGGAAAGGTTTTTAGAACTAGCAAGATGCCCATGCGTTGCACGCATAAAGATGCATTTGTATGAGTAGTTTATCTTGTGGGAGAAAAGGATGAACGAGGGAAGGCCTTATTTGCAAATCTAGAGAGGGGTATGGGTATATTTTTGCAGAATTCCCATTTGTTTCCTTCCTATCTGTCAGATATAAATCGGACGGCCTATATTGCAAGAAAAAAAGTATAGAGAAAAAAGTAGACAGTAAAGGAAGTAGAGATAAATATTAAATATAAAATAAATATAACAGTAGAGAAGAGAGTAGAGATAGCATGTTGAGATTTTTAAAGCGCTGCGCGTTGCGATTCTGTTGGAGATGCTCTAACATGGCAGACGAGTGCTTTAATGTTGCCCACAAGATGCGCGAGTATTACTAGTAGTATATTTTTCTTGCCATGTTGAGATTTTAAAGCCACGAGTGCGAACATGCAGAGGAGCAATGAAGACCAAACACGGGATATTCGGGACATCTTCAAGGAGCGTGGCAAGTTAAAGAGGAGTTGCACCAACCTCTAAAACGAGCTTTGGTAAGTAACACCCTTTCAATTACTTTCGTGTAGCCTCGTGTTCTTCGATGTGTATATGTTTTAGTTTCTGTTTCTCTTAAGCGTGGTGTTCTTCGATGTGTAATAAGAAGAGTCTTAATCGTCCTAATGCTTTCGTTTTTAGCTTGATGTAGGAAGTGGGTGTTCTCACCTTGTAGTCTGTTTTTATTTTTTTCCTTTTGAATTCACTTCTTCGAGTTTTGTTTATCTTGCTTCTACTAAATGGATCTAGGTTGCTCTGAGTATTGATCTAAAAAAAGAAGTAACTTCATGTCAGGATGCAGTTCCTGCGAGGAGGGAAGTATGGTCAACCTTGAGATCATGTTTCCAAAATGAGGCTGGATTACACACAAGGTGCCAGTTCCCTAATGATGCTGGATTAGACACAAGGTGCAAATTCCCAGATGATGCTGGATTACACACAAGCCAGGTGGAGTCGTCATCTGTTCGTGTCCTCGTGGCATTAGTAAAGGCTGAAAGATAGCGTGCAACAGCCCTTGAGAATGTAGGTGAGTTCCTGAAGAAGCGAAAAGAGCAATCAGATGCTCTCTTCACCCAAGCCAAAGAAGAGATGGAAGAAGCCAGAAATTAGCTAGCGGAGGCAGAGCAGGCTACGCGTCTCCTGCTATCTAAAACTGCCGTCAATACAAAATTTCCTTCATAATAGCTAGGTTCAAATGTTTATCCAGTCAGCATGCCTGTTGTGATGTCCGTGCATCTACTGATGTGCCACAAAATGTTTTTTTCGGGTCATGTAATAACAACAATTACTTTGCAAACAATAACAGACGAAGCATTGGACATGGTATAGTTCACGCGCAAGCCCCGCATTCCAAGTTCAACTTCCACACCAAACTCATGTTAACAGATATCTGCACATTCATACATAATGTCCACAACCATGATTCACTTGAAAGCCAAAAAATGTGAGGAGAGTTATAAATAAAGAAAATCATCTACTAGTTCCTGCTACCAGTGCGAGCACAACAAGTCAAGACCATGCGTAAATTAATTATATTTTAGTCATTTTTTGTGTTCTAAAATGACTGCCGGCTCGTGGAAGGGTGTGTTGCCAGCACACGCGCGGATTCAATGAAGGCAGGCGGGGCAGTCTTAAGCTGGTTGCACGCGGCGAGGAGGCGTGCTCAGCCGGGCCTGCAGCGAGTGCGGTCCTCTTGCCCGGCGCACCGGTTCAATGCCTGCGCTATGAGAGGTCGCGTCCGTGTCAGAGCAATCACTCCCTCCAGTCCTTTTTTGTTTGGGTATAACAAAATCTCGTTTTCCATTCACATTTTACAAGTAAAATTCGTGGGTAAACTTTGACCCAAAGTACGATGGGGACTAGTAAACCAGAATGGAGGTAGTAGTTTTTTTTAATCAAAGAAGGGTTTCCCCTTCCGATTTTCATTACTGAAAACCAGCATCTAAATCTAAACCATAGTATTTGCCCTAGAACTACCAGGTTCAACATCTCGCAAGATGAACCCATACAACCTACATCGCAAAAAAACCATACAACCATACGGCAAGGAGGTACGTAGTACTATGAATTCCATTTTCTCTCCATACCAATCGTTCTAAAAACTACTTACTACTTATAACATGCCATTGAAAATCGGAACTCTTAACCCTGCTAAAAAACGATATTTTAAACGTGGCTACTCGATCTGTGGCAACTGGCGAGCCACCGCGCTCCAAGTCGTTCACCTGTGGTCCCGACCATCAACTCCTACGGATCAAATTATCATGCGAGCAGACTATTCCTACAAAGGTGCTCCACCACGTACCCGGTACCCGTGAATGCAGCAATCGTGCACCTAGGGTTTTAGGGTTTATTTGTTAACGTCGCCTTTATGTAACACTCATGTGTGCGAGATAGCGAGAGGCCGACTGCGTGCGTGCGCCTCTTCTCTTCGTATATGTACTCCACCGTTTGTCTAGTGTCCAAAAATTATAATAACTACTAGCAATGTGCCAATGCGTTGCCACACGATCAAAGTAGATTAATACATATTCACCGATTTGATAGAAAAAAAGTCTAGTTTTGAAATACGTATATCACTAAAAATATGTTATGTTTCACTCAAAATATATTCCTTTGGCGGTTTTGATGAGATAAGGGAGGAATGTTGTTGGTTTCAAGATTCAAGAAGTGGTATATGTCTAATTTCTACTCTTACTAGCAAGATGCCCGTGCGTTGCACGGAACATCAAGATCTTGTGGGAGAAAAGGATGAACGAGGGAAGGCCTTATCTGCAAATGTGGTGAAGAGTGCGAGTAAATTGCCATATTTTCCTTCCTATCCGTCAGATATAAATCGGACGACCTACATTGCAGGATGGCAGGCCCACCATCATCACCAACTCTATTTTTTATCCCTACTCTTATAAAAAGCATTGTCGGTGATGATCGTGTGCCTGCCATCCTGCAATATAGGCCGTCCGGTCTATATCTGACGGATAGGAAGGAAACTATGGCAATTTTGCAAAAAGATACCCACACCCCTCTCCACATTTGCAAATAAGGCCTTCCCTCGTTCATGCTTTTCCCCCACAAGATAAACTACTCATACAAATGCATCTTGATGTTCCGTGCAACGCATGGGCATCTTGCTAGTTGTTGCAAAAAGCCCATGTGTGTGTGAGAGAGAGGGAGAGTGGAGGAGGACGGAGTTCATGTGTGACAAAGACACAAGGAGTGTGTGTGCGATAGGTATCAGCTTAAAATGAGGCGATAGTGTGTGCGTGCACGATCGAGAGGGCGTGTCTCAAGAAGGGAAGAAAAATCTACATAGATACAAGGAGCGGGAGAGAGACACGTATGCGATGCTGGAAGCACGAGTGTACGGGTGTATAAACCTATCTAGAGGCTAGCTAGTGAGAAGGCGAGAGTTTTGTGTGTGTGAGAGAGAGACGGTAGTCGGGAAGGGGAGTGGAAGCAGGAGTTGTGTGTGTGTGTGTGTGTGTGTGTGTGTGTGTCTGTGAGAGAGAGAGAGGAGACGGTAGTCATGGTTGTCTGATCGGTAAACAAATGAATAATGTCAGTCTGGGATGGAGATGAAAAGGAGACCGCAACAAATGTTGTGTCTATAGGAGAGAGAGAGTAATTTTAGTGGTATGAGTCATATGTAGAGACATATAGGGTGTGTGAGAGAATCCCATAGAGAGAAAGACAAAGTGAAAGACGAGTGGAGACTGTGTGTGTGGCGGTGAAAAAGAAAGCTTAGGTACCGAGTGATACCAAAGAACAGTAGAGACGTGAGAGATAATGAAAACCGTGTAATGTATAATGATAGGGAGAGTGTGACACTTCTCAAGGGAGACGTCGAGAGACCATGTTTGCGAGGATAGGAGAAACATGAAGTGAGCGTGCGGGTGAGCTGGAGAAAAGAGAGTGATAGCTACCTGAAGGAGCATGCATGCGAGAGAGATGGGCGTGAAAGGAGTGAACAAAAAAGGGATTCAAATATTTGAATTCGAGATGATGATACATGTAATCCATACTCGAACCAAAATTGATCTATCAAACATGCATACTCATATGAATTCACGCACATCTATGTTATTTAATATGTAGATATTCCTGATCCATACATTTTAGTAGAACATAACTTGGTTAAAAAAATTCGAATTCAACCTTAAGATTTCGAGATCGTTGTATTTGTAAATCATATTATACATATAAAGGAGCAGAATTCTTTGTTGTGCTTTTGAAAGTATATATAAAAAAATGATGTATATAGAATGTAATTCCAATTGAAAATGGATCCCGCCCGAAAAATAGAATACAAACGAGATTCGAATTGAGTTGGCACGGTAAACGTGCACTCTGCAAAATTTGAATGAAGCGGGGAAAGTCGCAGTAACCGCCCGAAACCAAAATCTGCGAGATGGAAATCACTACTGCCTATCCCTGCCACGCAAAGCCTATCTGCTGGATTTCTATAGGTTTCGATAGGGGTAGGTTTGTAATTTCACCCAAACGTGACGTAGCCGCCTCTCACCCGGATTCATACACGGTAGGCACCAAAACATAGTGTGTCCTCGGCCGAAATTGACTCCCTCCCCGAATCATATTCAAACACGGTGGGCGCCAAAAACAAACTCTCATCGGCAAATATTCGGTGTATGCGAGATTACCGTCCTATCCCCAACCGACTAATGTTGCTGTGGTGTAGTAGAAATTTGAAACGGGGGCTAAGTTTGTAAATTTCCTCGCATTTGAGACAAGCGCGCCCTGAATACATGGTTCCCCCTTCCTCTCTACCTCCCTTTTCCCCATTTGTACTCCGTGGGCGCCAAAACCCTCCCCACCCCACCCTCCCCCGTCCACCACCCCATCCACCGCCGTCCTCCTCCACCATGCCGGAGCTGATACCCCGATGCCGCCGTCCATTACAAGAGATCGACCTCTCTCATCCACGCCTTCGGACCAGGATCCTTGCATCCCGTCCTCTTGCTTCATCCCCGCCTTTGTCCACCTTGCCGGCGCCGCTCCTACGACTGTCTCGTCCACCGCGCCCCACCGCCACCGTCTACCATCCTAGATCTGCTTCCATGCCACCGACAGCCATTGCTACCGCAGCACCATCAAATTCTCAGCAGATGCGTACACGGTGCCGCACCAGAGGCGGTACTCTCTCGTGTCTGCTCAACTTATTTACCACAGCAAGAAAATAGATCGCCACTGCTTTACTCTGATTTCTTGTCTTGGTTGCGAAGTTGCCTTTGTCCGGTTTGCACCTTCAGATCCGCCATGGCACGCTCAACACTATACTCCCAATGCTTATGGTTTTCCCCTTTTATATTCCACACTAGTTAAATCACAGTAGACTAAATTTCAAAATTGGGTCAGTCGATTTTTCAAAGCTCGCCAGAGTTCGCCGGTGCGATTGAAGGGGCTCGGGTGGTTGTGGGGCCTCGCCGAACAAAGAAAACTCGACGCGGGTGGGGCTTGGGGTGGGGGTGGGGGTGGGGGTGGTGGACGAACACAAGCGGTGGGGGCCGGTGGTCCGGCCGGTGGCCCGTGCGGTGTTCTGTATGGGAAGAATCAGAGACGAGGAAGAAGAAGGGTTAGGAGACGTAGGATCTTCATCCAACCGCCTAAAATGGTCGAGAGACAGCTGGGAGTTGCATTCTTAATGCGCTCTGGTTCATCATGTGTGGGCACTGCGCAACCAACATTTTATTACCCAAAATCTGCTTGCTCTTCTTTACCATGTTCCTCTTCCGTTCTTCTTTAATATGTACTCTCTCCGTTCCTAAATACAAGTCTTTGTATAGATTCCACCATGGACTACATATGGAGCAAAATGAGTGAATCTACACTCTAAAATGTATCTATTTACATCTGTGTGTGATCCATAGTGGAAATCTCTACCAAGACTTATATTTTGGAACGGAGGGAGTATGATAGTAGTACAGTATGTTCCTTGTACTGAAGATGAGCAGGGACATTTGCACTGTAGAGGTCTATACGGTCGGTTGTGATGGACACTTTGAGCCTCTTTGATTCGTAGGATCTTGTAAACATAGGAATAGGATTTGTAGTGGCCCGCCCACTTGAATCCCATAAGAATAGCAAGGAAATGCAGGGAGCTGTGTCTCCTTTGAGAGTTACAGTGATATTAATAGTACCGCACCTTCACTTGAAGAGAGTTGGTATCCGAAGCCTTTCTAGCCGCACCGGCAATACTAGCACATATATTCCAGCAAGTTCCACTTTGCTGATTTTACTTTGATATTTAAGGTTTTCCCTTTATATCTACACTATGATCTGTATAGCTGCTTTGTGTCGCAGTAGCAGCAGTCCACTCTTGAAGCTAAACACTGCAATGACTTATAAAATTGGCACCAAGGCATTGAGTGCCATTCTGGATGCAATGAAACTCATATGCTCCCCACCTGTTGATTCTTGTTCAGAATATGATCCTAATGACTATTCTAACCTCGACGAGTCAAAGGCAGATGGTCTGTCCTATTCACCCATCAAGGTGCCTGTTCTAATTTGGCAAGGTTTTATTGATTGTGGGTATCTTGCATATGTTGTCTTGCATTTCTTCTACTCTGTTGCACCGCGATCTGCTTAGTTTACTCATCATATATGTCGAGATGCCATGCCCATCCATTATCAATACATATTCCATCTGTCATCATACCATGTTTTTCCACTCAAATGATGTTCTTGTGCATCAACATCAAAAAGGAAGAGGGTGATTGACAAACCTGAAGGAGCACCAGCAAAGTCCTTGAAAAATGTGATGCTGCCGGAGAAATCAGACAGCACCCCACTTATATTGGATGTACAACCAGTGACACAAAATGTAGGACCGACTCCAGCAAACTGTACCCATACTTCACTGGCCACACCACTAGCCCCACCACATAGGACCTGCACTCCAGCAAAAGGTATACCGATTTCATTTGCCATAGCACCAGTTGTACCACAGAAAAATCCCACTCCAGCAAAAAGTACAGCAAGTCCACCGGCCGAAGGCCTATCCCAACTGCAGAGACGGCCAATTCCTGTAGATAGGAACCCCATTCCATTTATTCCCAGTTTAAAAGGCAATGCTTTCAATGTTGTTAGGGACTACATGCATATATTCCCATCATGGGAAGATTATTCTGAAGACAAACACCATTTTCACATCTTCCTGTCCAACTTACGTGGAAGTGCTATTATTCATGGTTATTCTTTTCCTGTTTTCTGCTGATTGAACAGATCAATGATTTACATTACATTATTGTAACTAGGCGAGGGTCAATCTGGATAGTCATGATGAGCAAAGCTTGCTTGTGCTTTTCAAGGAAGCATTGCAGCAGTATCGGTGTTACCTGAGGAAATCACACTTTGATGGCAAGTCTATAAACGAATTTCCGGTGAAGTCTCCTGTGCTAAATTTAGAAGACATTGAATGGAAAAACCTTGTTATGCACTGGTCTCGTTCCCAGGATGAGGTACTGTCTATGAAATCACATGACAATTTGAACTTCTACTTTTCCGCATGTGCCTTACAGATCTTTTTTGCAGGAAATCTACTCGAAGAAGAATTCCGGTTTGACAAGAATGACAGGATACCGCAAATATGCTGCCCGCTGCTTTGCTCTTGTTAGTACCTATTGTCCTGTATCACTGTACTTGCATACATACCTGGTTCATTATGTGACAGCAGTATGCATGATAGCTTGCTTATCAATTGTTCGCTCCAAATTATCTGATATGCATGAATGGTTACATTAGTGTAGAATATATCCAATACCAATGTTTTTTTAGCTCTGCATTGTTCTTGTAAGTACATGTTGTCCTTTATCAGTGTACTTATAATGATAGGTAGTTGTTCATGTACCATCACTCTGCAACTTATTTTCCTTTGCCCTCCATTTTCTACACATCAAATCTATATTTACTCTTACCATAAGGTTGGTACTGAAGAAGTTTAGCTGTGCATTGCTCTTGGCTGTACCTTTTGCCTGTATCGCTGCACTTACATTTATAACTACTTGGTTATGTAGCATCACTCTTCATCTTATCTTAAATATTCTCCATTTTTTGTATATTATCACATCTATATTTACTCTTAACAAAATGTAGAATAAAGGCAATGCTTTTGCAGAAGATTCTGTGGTAAACTTCTTGAATTGCCTTCCCCCCCATCAGCATGGACAAGGCCTTTATAGAGCCTGTCTTCACCAATAATGTAAGTTTGCCCATCTCAAGCCTTCAAACTTTGTTGTATATATTTGGTTAGGCATGACTACAACAGCTGTTTATTTTTGGTGTTTGCATCAAATTGCTTGTTTAAAGTTTATTATGTAGTTCATAAACAAAAGTTTGTCCTTTCTCAATTTAAGTTTTCAGTTGTACAACCAAGTTCCTTCTTCATACCATGTAAATTAAACTATACAGAGCAAGTGATCTTCTTTTGCACTGCATGTATGCTTCTGTTCTTCATCCATAATCCAATGGTGTGGTGAACCTACCCACTACAGCACAATGTCATATTCTGCAATGTCTTAACTATGTACAATGTCATATCATTCTACTATTATCTAAACCGTCTCTTTATTTTCCAATATGAAATGGTATAAATTGACAGCACACTAACCATTGATACTTATGAGTTCTTGATCTTTAATCTAGTGGTGTCGTGAAGCTGCCAACTCCTTCACAATGTCATTTCCTGCCATGTCTTGTCCTGAACAATACCATATTGTGTTAATGCAATTTTAAACTGTGTCACTTTATTCGTGAGTAAGAAATGTGATGAATTGTCAGCACTAATAATTTTATGTGCAAAACCTGTCATCTCTCTGCTTGTTTATCTTTCAGAGTGAGATAGATATAAGTGTTGAACAAGCGCAGTCTCATCATCTTGCTCAGCTGCTTGTGCTGCAGCTCCCCAGCAGGGCTAACCTTTCTTGAACTCTATTGAAGTGCTGTCGGTTTTGTATATTATTTTGTCGGCGTGTTTATTTGCACTGGTGGCGATCTTTGATGCCCAGCGTATGTAATCTGCTGTCTGCTTGTGCTTTATTATCATAGTGGCGAACTTTGATGCCCAATGGATGCAATATGCCGTAATTTCTTTATTGTATAGTCCAGGTTTTTTCTTATTCACGATGCTACAATTATTTTACTGTATATATATCCTGTCTTCATAGTAAACCGGCCAAATCGTAAAATTACGGTACATAATCGGGCCGTCATGCAATCACGATGTAGGTTGGGCCTGAAACATGCCGAACAGCTCACGGGCCGGCAGCAGCCCGAAATGAACCCCGGCCCATGATTGTGCGAATCAAATCACGGGCTTTTAACAGGCCAAAATTGTCTCGGTCCTTGTTTGGCCCAATCAGATATCGGCTGCGAGCAGGCCGGATGCAAACTGGGCCGTAGTTAGGCCCAACTATATGACGGGGTTTTAACAGGCCGAAATTAATATAGGGCCGAAATGTTAAACGGGCCATTAACAAGCCAAAACTAATATCAGGCCGAATTACTAAGTGGGCCTTTAGCAAGTGGGCCCAAAAGTATAGTGTCCAGTTGACGGGCCGAATCTGATATGGGCCATAATTGAGCCCAAAGCCTCTTAAAGGGCCGAACCTGATCTGGGCCGTAATTTGGCCCAGAACGTGGTAAGCTTTTAATGGGCCGGATCTCATATGGGACACTATTAGGCCCGGAGTGTGGCAGGCCATTAATGGACCAGATCAAATATGGGCCGGCATTTGGCCCAAAACATGGCAGCCAGTTAATGGGCCGGCCTACTAGGGTCCTCAACATCTTGTGGGCCTACAGCTGGGCCGGCCCATTAATGTCGGCGAAATCTCGTGGGTCTTTAGCTAGGCCAGCCCATTATGATCCGCAAGAATCTTATTGGCCTTTACCTGGGCTGCCCATTATGGCACACAAAAATCTTGTGGGCCTTTACCTGGGTCGACCCATTATGGCCCGCAAAATCTTGTGGGCCTTTAGCTGGGCCAGCCCATTATGGTCAGCAAAATCTCATGGGCCTTTAGCTGGGCCGGCCCATTATGGTCCGCAAAATTTTATGGGCCTTCAGTTGGGCCGGTCCATTTAAACTTGATGGGCCGGTCCACGTGTCAACATATCATAGGCGCATCTCGCCCATTGGATAAGTGACACCTATGCCAACGCGGACCTGACACGTGTCTCCTCCAGCCAATGATGATTTTACACGTGGAAAATCCCCATTGGTCGGGGCTGTTAACGGGTTATCAGATCCAAAACCCGACCCGATAGCATAACAGCGTTCCGTTATGGTGGATGCCATGTGTCGGTCACCCTTGACAAAAGCACTTTTGTGACACGCGATTTATCGTCATGGAAGTGGACAGTTCCATGATGATAATTTTGGTAGGAACACTTCTACGACTGCACATGCATGACTATCTTGATTCTGTCATAAATTTGTCATGGATGTACATGCATGACAAAAAATGCGACCTACTGTGACAAACACGTATCATCATGGAAGTGTATTTTTTATAGTGCCCTCAGCAGATAGGGGACGAAGCACACTCGTTTTCCCGTAGACGGATTGGGAGAATCCTTCGCCTGGGTCTTGCCGTTCAAGGAGGTCAACCCTGCTCAAACAGGGACCAGATCTGCCGGTGGGAGAAATCCCTACGTTGGCAGCTTCGCCAATCGGCTATGGGACACAAAGCACCTCTCCCACTCGCCTCTCTCTAGGTTGGAACAGGGAGAGGAGCTGAGAATGTTGGCCATGTTGGAATGGTCTTGCCTGACGGTCTCTGAGGATTTTCTCCGCTTGGTGCCGAAAGGATCTGAGATCCAGGCTCTTTTAAATAGATGCTCTTCCTTGGAGGGCTGGGGTGTTACTTGCAAATACCCTGACTGTCCGCATTCGCTCGACACATGGAAAACAAGGACATTAAGCGCGCAGAAGCCGACGGGAGACATTGAATCTACGGCCGAATACACTACTTGGAAATCATTAAAGGAACCCGCCTTGCAATACCGAAGACAATCTGTGTGCCAAACACCTCGCTATTTGTGACAGCCTGATTTTTGCCCTCTCTTATTTGCCTGATTTTCATTTGGCTTTAGTTTGAAATTTGGAGTTTTTGAATCTTTTCATATGGACTTAAACACTTGGGTACCCTTGGCTTTCACCGAAGTGCATCATTCCCCTTCTGAACCACCTCAAAATAATCTTGGGAATATTTTTCTTAAATGAAAAATATTCATTTTCCTCTCTAAAACCCTAGCCAGTTCAATGAGCTCCGAAGCAACCCTAATTTTTCTTGCCCACAAAAATCTGAGAAAATTCAAAAATATTCTTTAAACCCTAGGACACCTTCCTGAGCAAAAATATTTCATCACTTTTTGGAATATTTTTGCTACAAAAAATATTTTCTATTCTGGACAGAAATGGTGGTTTCTACAGCAACTACCATTTTACTTGCTCCATTGTGCCTGAATTTTCTTGTGCATCATCACCTTAGTAGATGATGGCTAGCCTCCAAAGAAGAACCCCCAACTCCCAGCCATTTGACCTCAGTAACATCTCAAAGTTACTGATCAGAAACTTACCTAGCTTGTAAAATCTTCTCTACTGCATCTGGAGCCAAACCAAAGTGTGGTAATCTTGAAAACTACCACGAACAACAAGCCAGACATGATCTTTGGACGTTGGTCGGCCTGAGGGAAGAGTTCACGCGGTGACCACACATGTCCGTGATGCCAGCATGCTTGTCGACGCGCTCTGAGTGTCGCCGAGCGCTCTGTTCGCGCGTGCTTGCTTCCCCCGTCTGCCCGAGCATGCCAAACTTCACCACCATCCTCATGTCAATGCCATTAACTCCCCCCTGGCGCTCGCCGATGCTGGAGCTCGCCGGGGCGAGCACGGGCATGGTCCGGCCAACGCCACAGTGCGCTCTACACTGTGCTCGTTGCCTTCCTCTTGATCCTGTGCTCGTCCCCGTTCGCCCACAGTCCCGGCGTGAGCTGCGTCGCCTTCTCCCCTCTCACTCATGCCGCTCATCGCCGGGCGCAGCATCCAGGTGTCGTCGACGGAGCCCCGATCCACCCCGATCTACTTGTGGTAATGATAAAATGATTTGTTATGCATATGAGTAATTACTTATAGTTATTTTCTTGCACAAATAAAATAGTAAAATTTGCTAGAAACTTATGTTGTTAAGTGCTTGTTTAGCCACTTTGCTTGATTTATAGAATGTTTGAAACTAACTTGGTTGGCAAAGAAATTAGGATTTGCTTGTGGTGATGATAGTATAATTTTTGCTATGCATGTGAGAAATTAATCGAAGTTATTTTCTTGCATGAGAAAAATAATAAAACTTGCTACAAAATATCTTGTTAAAGTGTGAGTTACCCTGACCTGGAAAGTAATATAAGGTGTTGATGTTTATGCTTAGTGTGAATATGGTTGACATCAGTCATTTTCGTTAATATGTGATGCATGTGTAGTATTGCATTTCATGGCATGCTATGACATCAGTCATTTTCATTTTAAGTTGAACCTGACTATAACTCAACTTGAATATATCGTTGACTAGGTCATGGTGCCGCTGAATCGAGTTTTTCCCAGTGCAACCACATTTGCCTTTGTGGGAAGGCCTTGATTCAGTCCATTGACATGCCTCTGGTTGGTGCCTACAACTAGGGAAGGTTATGGGCATGCTTACCCTGGCCCGGTAAGCAGGCATAACCTTGTGTGCCCGTTGTTGAGATTATGGTATCGGGTCCTCGAGTGGGATCATTTCGGCCACGACGGTGGCCGTTGTGTCTTTGGTAGACACAGGGCCACCCAGGACTAGCCCGTTGGGGATTGGGTCAGAGTGTTCGGGAGAGTGTCATGGCAATGGAGGGGTTTCATCGGAATGCCGTTGGTCCACCCAAATGGGAGTGCGAGGCCAGGGGTTCCTTGGTCTGGGTACAGTGTGCTACCTTTGCAGAGTGTATAATCTATCGATAGCCGAGTCCACGGTCACAGACGCCTCGTAGTAGGTCCCACCATGAGTCAACGTTTAATAAATTTGCACACTAAGTTATGAACTTTGCACTGTTGATGACGGCGGAAAGGCCATCGAGATGTTCGAGACCAAATATTGGTCATGGTTGTGATCGCCGCAAGGATCACAAGTTACTCTTGTCAAGGCCACGATGGTGGTTTGTTTGTGATCCGAGAACGATCACGGTTGGTAAGTCGGTCCCGAGGGACGTTTATTACAAGAGCATGATCACAGCATGTTGGGACATCATTGCATTATTAATTGGTTAATTATCATGATATTGTTTGTCATTATGATTATGCCTGTTGTGAGCTTGCAAGTACATTCAATGTACTGACCTGGCGTGTCATGCCAGATTTCAGGAAAGTCTCATTGGAAAGGAGTGCTGCTCGAGTCTAGATTCTGTCCACATCGGTGTCCCTCTGCTATGGAGTTTCCTCTACGATGTTGTTCCACTGCCGCGTAGTTGTTATGATCGAGCCCCCTTTATGTTCACTAAATAATGTACATATTGTTCAGCCGCACCGTGTGTGCCGCTTGGCCTCGACCCCTGTTGTAATATAAACTCTGATCCGCTAGCATCAATAAAGCGGTTATTTTCTGTACCAAGATGTTGTGTGTTGCCAGAAGACATGGTATTTGGGCTAGCAATGCATGGTAAACCGGTCGCTCTGAGCCGAGGTGCCACAACGCTTGGTATCAGAGCCGCGCTGACTGTAGGCCATGCTAGACTATGACGTGTTAACTGGATGCTAGACACGAGTTTAAGTTGAGTGCCGGTAGCATTTGGAGCTGGTTGTTACATTGCATGCACCTGATTTATATGTTTTTATGCTAACCTGCTAATGGTTGTGAGTGTAGATGGCTCTGGTGCCGTATCTGTGCCAGTTGCAGCTGATGCCGTACACGTCACCGCACCTCCTTCACAACGTGTGGCGTCGGTTGTACCCCCTCGGAGACGATCCAGTCTATCGTGTGTACCGGGAGCGTCTAGCTGATTCAGTGTATGAGTATCACGCAGTGGTTACTCTGCGCACTTGTTCCGATTCCAGCTCTTACATTCGACCCTCTCGGAGCGGTTACGCCTCTACCGCTTCTCAGGCTGTCTAGTTTGCTGCATTCGAGGCCCTTGTCGAGCTTTGCTACAACGAGGTCTGAATGCAGAACCACCTAGGTTTCTATTACTACCCTTCTCTGCACGACAATGGTCGTGTCCGTTTCCCTATCATTGATCCGGAGTCTGATAGTGTTGCTAGCCACCTTGCTCATTATGTCACTGCTAGCTATCTTATGATCCACGATCTGGCTCGAGAGCTGACTCGTCCCCGTACTACTTTAGCCGCTGCTTTGGTCACTACTAGATCTTCCACTACTCCATCCTCTCTGGGATTTACTCCTTATATTCCATCCAGTTCTAGTTCCCCTATTTCACCGACTACTCCTCCGAGCAGCTCGGGCACCACTACAAAAAAATACACTTCTGTGATGATACGTGTTTGTCACAGTAGGTCGTGTCTTCTGTCATGCATGTACATCGATGATGATTTTATGATAGAATCAAGATAGTCATACCTGTGCTGTCCTAGAAGTGTTCCATGACACTACCAAAATTATCATCACGGAAGTGTCCACTTCCATGACGATAAATCGCGCGTCACAGAAGTGCTTTCATCAAGGGTGACCGACACGTGGCATCCACCGTAACGGAACGCCGTTAAGCTATCGGGTCGGGTTTTGGATCCGATAACCCGTTAATAGCCCCGACCAATGGGGATTTTCCATGTGTAAAATCATCATTGGCTGGAGGAGACACGTGTCAGGTCCGTGTTGGCACAGGTGTCACTCATCCAATGGGCGAGACGCGCCTATGATATGTTGACACGTGGACCGGCCCATCAAGTTTAAATGGGCCGGGCCAATTGAAGGCCCACAAGATTTTGCGGACCATAATGGGCCGGCCTAGCTAAAGGCCCATGAGATTTTGCGGACCATAATGGGCTGGTCCAGCTAAAGGCCCACAAGATTTTGCGGGCCATAATGGGTCGGCCCAGGTAAAGGCCCACAAGATTTTTGTGTGCCATAATGGACCGGGCCAGGTAAAGGCTCACAAGATTCTTGTGGATCATAATGGGACGGCCCAGCTAAAGGCCCACGAGATTTCACCGACATTAATGGGACGGCCCAGCTGTAGGTCCACAAGATTTTGAGGACCCTAGTAGGCCGGCCCATTAACTGGCTGCCATGTTTTGGGCCAAATCCCGGCCCATATTTGATCCGGTCCATTAATGGCCTGCCACGCTCCGGGCCTAATAGTGGCCCATATGAGATCCGACCCGTTAAAAGCCTACCACGTTCTGGGCCAAATTACGGCCCAGGTCAGGTCCGGCCCTTTAAGAGGCTTTGGGCTCAATTATGGCCCATATCAGATTCGGCCCGTCAACTGGACACTATGCTTTTAGGCCCACTTAGTAATTCGGCCTGATATTAGTTTTGGCCTGTTAAGGGCCTGTTTAACATTTCGGCCCTATATTAATTTCGGCCTGTTAAAAGCCTGCCATATAGTTGGGCCTAACTACGGCCCGGTTTGCATCCGGCCTGCTCGCAGCCGATATCTGATTGGGCCAAACAAGGACCAAGACAATTTTGGCCTGTTAAAAGCCCGTGATTTGATTTGCACAATCATGGGCCGGGGTTCATTTCGGGCTGCTGCCGGCCCGTGAGGTGTTCGACACGTTTCAGGCCCAACCTACATCGTGATTGCATGACGGCCCGATTATGTACCGTAATTTTACAGTTTGGCCGGTTTACTACGCAGACATGCTATATATACAGTAAAATAACTGTAGCATCGTGAATAAGAAAAACACCTAGACTATACAATAAAGAAATTACGGCATATTACATCCACTGGGCATCAAAGTTCGCCACTATGATAATAAAGCACAAGCAGACAGCAGATTACATACACTGGGCATCAAAGATCGCCACCAGTGCAAATAAACATGCCGACAAAATAATATACAAACCCAACATCACTTCAATAGAGTTCAAGAAAGGTTAGCCCTACTGGGGAGTTGCAGCGCAAGCAGCTGAGCAAGATGATGAGACTGCGCTTGTTCAACACTTATATCTTCCTCACTCTGAAAGATAAACAAGCAGAGGGATGTCAGGTTTTGCACATAAAAGTATTAGTGCTGACAATTCATCACGTTTCTTACTGACGAATAAAGTGACACAGTTTAAAATTGCATTAACACAATATGGTATTGTTCAGGACAAGCCATGGCCGGAAATGACATTGTGAAGGAGTTGGCAGCTTCACGACACCACTGGATTAAAGATCAAGAACTCATAAGCATCAATGGTTAGTGTGCTGTCAATTTATATCATTTCATATTGGCAAATAAAGAGACGGATTAAATAATAGTAGAATGATATGACATTGTTCATAGTTAAGACATTGCAGAATATGACATTGTGCTGTAGTGGGTAGGTTCACAACACCATTGGATTACGGATGAAGAACAGAAGCATACATGCAGTGCAAAAGAAGATCACTTGCCCTGTATAGTTTAATTTACATGGTATGAAGAAGGAACTTGGTTGTACAACTGAAAACTTAAATTGAGAAAGGACAAACTTTTGTTTATGAACTACATATGAACTTTAAACAAGCAATTTGATGCAAACACCAAAAATAAACAGCTGTTGTAGTCATGCCTAACCAAATATATACAACAAAGTTTGAAGGCTTGAGATGGACAAACTTACATTATTGGTGAAGACAGGCTCTATAAAGGCCTTTTCCATGCTGATGGGGGGGGGGGGGGAGGGCAATTCAAGAAGTTTACCAAAGAATCTTCTTCAAAAGCATTGCCTTTATTCTACATTTTGTTAAGAGTAAATATAGATGTGATAATATACAAAAAAATAGAGAATATTTAAGATAAGATGAAGAGTGATGCTACATAACCAAGTAGCTATAAATGTAAGTGCAGCGAAATAGGCAAAAGGTACAGCCAAGAGCAATGCAGAGCTAAACTTCTTCAGTGCCAACCTTATGGTAAGAGTAAATATAGATTTGATGTGTAGAAAATGGAGGGCAAAGGAAAATAAGCTGCAGAGTGATGGTACATGAACAACTACCTCTCATTATAAGTACACTGATCAAGTACAACATGTACTTACAAGAACAATGCAGATCTAAAAAAACATTGGCATTGGATATATTCTACACTAATGTAACCATTCATACAGATCAGATAATTTGGAGCGAACAATTGATAAGCAAGCTATCATGCATACTGTCATCACATAATGAACTAGGTATGTATGCAATGAAGGAAATATGCCCTAGAGGCAATAATAAAGTTATTATTTATTTCCTTATATCATGATAAATGTTTATTATTCATGCTAGAATTGTATTAACCGGAAACATAATACATGTGTGAATACATAGACAAACAGAGTGTCACTAGTATGCCTCTACTAGACTAGCTCGTTAATCAAAGATGGTTAAGTTTCCTAACCATGAACAAAGAGTTGTTATTTGATTAACGAGGTCACATCATTAGTTGAATGATCTGATTGACATGACCCATTCCATTAGCTTAGCACCCGATCGTTTAGTATGTTGCTATTGCTTTCTTCAAGACTTATACATGTTCCTATGACTATGAGATTATGCAACTCCCGTTTGCCGGAGGAACACTTTGTGTGCTACCAAACGTCACAACGTAACTGGGTGATTATAAAGGAGCTCTACAGGTGTCTCAAATGGTAGATGTTGGGTTGGCGTATTTCTAGAATAGGATTTGTCACTCCGATTGTCGGAGAGGTATCTCTAGGCCCTCTCGGTAATGCACATCACTTAAGCCTTGCAAGCATTGCAACTAATAAGTTAGTTGCGGGATGATGTATTACAGAACGAGTAAAGAGACTTGCCGGTAACGAGATTGAACTAGGTATTGGATACCGACGATCGAATCTCGGGCAAGTAACATACCAATGACAAAGGGAACAACGTATGTTGTTATGCGGTCTGACCGATAAAGATCTTCGTAGAATATGTAGGAGCCAATATGAGCATCCAGGTCCCGCTATTGGTTATTGACCGGAGAAGTTTCTCGGTCATGTCTACATTGTTCTCGAACCGTAGGGTCCGCACGCTTAACGTTACGATGACAGTTATTATGAGTTTATGCATTTTGATGTACCGAAGGTTGTTCGGAGTCCCGGATGTGATCACGGACATGACGAGGAGTCTCGAAATGGTCGAGACATAAAGATTGATATATTGGAAGCCTATATTTGGATATCGGAAGTGTTCCGGGTGAAATCGGGATTTTACCGGATTACCGGGAGGTTACCGGAACCCCCCGGGAGCCATATGGGCCTTCATGGGCCTTAGTGGAAAGGAGAAAAGGGGCAGCCCATAGGTGGCCGCGTGCCCCCCTTTCCTTAGTCCTGTTAGGACTAGGAGAAGGGGCCGCCCCCCCTCTCTCTCTTTCCCCCTTTGGGAAACCTAGTCCAACTAGGATTGGGGGGGGGGGGGAGTCCTACTCCCGGTGGGAGTAGGACTCCTCCTGCGCCCTCTCCCTGGCCGGCGCACCCCTCGCCCTTGGATCCTTTATATACAGGGGCAAGGGGCACCTCTAGACACACAAGTTGATCATTGAGATCGTTCATTAGCCGTGTGCGGTGCCCCCTGCCACCATATTCCACCTCGATCATATCGTTGTAGTGCTTAGGCGAAGCCCTGTGTCGGTAGTACATCAAGATCGTCACCACGCCGTCGTGCTGACGGAACTCCTCCCTGAAGCTTTGCTGGATCGGAGCCCGGGGATCGTCATCGAGCTGTACGTGTGCTAAGAACTCGGAGGTGCCGGAGTAACGGTGCTTGGATCGGTCGGATCGGGAAAAAGACGTACGACTACTTCCTCTATGTTGTGTCAACTCTTCCATTGCGATCTACAAGGGTACGTAGACCATGCTCTCCCCTCGTTGCTATGCATCACCATGATCTTGTGTGTGCGTAGGAAATTTTTTGAAATTACTACGTTCCCCAACAGTGGTATTAGAGCCTAGGTTTTATGGTTTGATGTTATTTGCACGAGTAGAACACAAGTGAGTTGTGGGCGATACAAGTCATACTGCCTACCAGCATGTCATACTTTGGTTCAGCGGTATTGTTGGACGAGACGACCCGGACCAACATTACGCGTACGCTTACGCGAGACCAGTTCCCTCGACGTGCTTTGCACATAGATGGCTTGCGGGCGACTGTCTCTCCAACTTTAGTTGAACCGAGTGTGGCTACGCCCGGTCCTTGAGAAGGTTAAAATGGAGTCTATTTGACAAACTATCGTTGTGGTTTTGATGCGTAGGTGAGATTGGTTCTTGCTTAAGCCCGTAGCAGCCACGTAAAACTTGCAACAACAAAGTAGAGGACGTCTAACTTGTTTTTGCAGGGCATGTTGTGATGTGATATGGTCAAGGCATGATGCTAAATTTTATTGTATGAGATGATCATGTTTTGTAACCGAGTTATCGGCAACTGGTAGGAGCCATATGGTTGTCGCTTTATTGTATGCAATGCAATCGCGATGTAATGCTTTACTTTATTACTAAGCGGTAGTGATAGTCGTGGAAGCATAAGATTAGCAAGACGACAACGATGCTATGATGGAGATCAAGGTGTCGCGCCGGTGATGATGGTGATCATGACGGTGCTTCGGAGATGGAGATCACAAGCGCAAGATAATGATGGCCATATCATATCACTTATATTGATTGCATGTGATGTTTATACTTTTATGCATCTTATCTTGCTTTGATTGACGGTAGCATTATAAGATGATCTCTCACTAAATTATCAAGAAGTGTTCTCCCTGAGTATGCACTATTGCCAAAGTTCGTCGTGCCCAGACACCACGTGATGATCGGGTGTGATAAGCTCTACGTCCATCTACAACGGGTGCAAGCCAGTTTTGCACACGCAGAATACTCAGGTTAAACTTGACGAGCCTACCATATGCAGATATGGCCTCGGAACACAGAGACCGAAAGGTCAAGCGTGAATCATATAGTAGATATGATCAACATAACGATGTTCACCATTGAAAACTACTCCATCTCACGTGATGATCGGTTATGGTTTAGTTGATTTGGGTCACGTAATCACTTAGAGGATTAGAGGGATGTCTATCTAAGTGGGAGTTCTTAAGTAATTTGATTAACTGAACTTAAACTTATCATGAACTTAGTACCTGATAGTATCTTGCTTGTTTATGTTGATTGTAGATAGATGGCTCGTGCTGTTGTACCGTTGAATTTTAATGCGTTCCTTGAGAAAGCAAAGTTGAAAGATGATGGTAGCAATTACACGGACTGGGTCCGTAACTTGAGGATTATCCTCATTGCTGCTCAGAAGAATTACGTCCTGGAAGCACCGCTGGGTGCCAGGCCTGCTGCTGGAGCAACACCAGATGTTATGAACGTCTGGCGGAGCAAAGCTGATGACTACTCGATAGTTCAGTATGCCATGCTTTACGGCTTAGAATCGGGACTTCAGCGACGTTTTGAACATCATGGAGCATATGAGATGTTCCAGGAGTTGAAGTTAATATTTCAAGCAAATGCCCGGATTGAGAGATATGAAGTCTCCAATAAGTTCTATAGCTGCAAGATGGAGGAGAACAGTTCTGTCAGTGAGCATATACTCAAAATGTCCGGGTATAATAATCACTTGATTCAATTGGGACTTAATCTTCCAGATGATTGCGTCATTGACAGAATTCTCCAATCACTGCCACCAAGCTACAAGAGCTTCGTGATGAACTATAATATGCAAGGGATGAACAAGACTATTCCCGAGCTCTTCGCGATCCTGAAAGCTGCGGAGGTAGAAATCAAGAAGGAGCATCAAGTGTTGATGGTCAACAAGACCACTAGTTTCAAGAAAAAGGGCAAAGGGAAGAAGAAGGGGAACTTCAAAAAGAACGGCAAGCAAGTTGCTGCTTAGTAGAAGAAACCCAAGTCTGGACCTAAGCCTGAAACTGAGTGCTTCTACTGCAAGCAGACTGGTCACTGGAAGCGGAGCTGCCCCAAGTATTTGGCGGATAAGAAGGATGGCAAGGTGAACAAAGGTATATGTGATATACATGTTATTGATGTGTACCTTACTAGAGCTCGTAGTAGCACCCGGGTATTCGAGGCCCTTTGGGAAACCTAGTCCAACTAGGATTGGGGGGGGGGGGGAGTCCTACTCCCTGTGGGAGTAGGACTCCTCCTGCGCCCTCTCCCTGGCCGGCGCACCCCTCCCCCTTGGATCCTTTATATACAGGGGCAGGGGGCACCTCTAGACACACAAGTTGATCATTGAGATCGTTCATTAGCCGTGTGCGGTGCCCCCTGCCACCATATTCCACCTCGATCATATCGTTGTAGTGCTTAGGCGAAGCCCTGCGTCGGTAGTACATCAAGATCGTCACCACGCCGTCGTGCTGAAGGAACTCCTCCCCGAAGCTTTGCTGGATCGGAGCCCGGGGATCGTCATCGAGCTGTAAGTGTGCTAAGAACTCGGAGGTGCCGGAGTAACGGTGCTTGGACCGGTCGGATCGGGAAGAAGACGTACCACTACTTCCTCTACGTTGTGTCAACGCTACCGTTGCGATCTACAAGGGTACGTAGATCATGCTCTCCCCTTGTTGCTATGCATCACCATGATCTTGTGTGTGCGTAGGAATTTTTTTGAAATTACTACGTTCCCCAACATGCAAGTACAGTGATACAGGAAAACAGGTACTAACAAGAGCAAAGCAGCGGGCAGCATATTTGTCGTATCCTGTCGTTCTTATCAAACCGGAATTCTTCTTCGAGCAGATTTCATGGAAAAAAGATCCGTAAGGCACATACGGAAAAGTAGAAGTTCAAATTTTCATGTGATTTCATAGATTGTACCTCATCTCGGGAACGAGACCAGTGCATAATAAGGTTTTTCCATTCAATGTCTTCTAAATTTAGCACAGGAGACTTCATCGGAAATTCGTTTATAGACTTGCCATCAAAGTGTGATTTCCTCAGGTAACACCGATACTGCTGCAATGCTTCCTTGAAAAGCACAAGCAAGCTTTGCTCGTCATGACTATCCAGATTGACCCTCGCCTAGTTACAACAATGTAATGTAAATCATTGATGTGTTCAATCAGCAGAAAACAGGAAAATAATAACCATGAATAATAGCACTTACACGTAAGTTGGACAGGAAGATGTGAAAATGGTGTTTGTCTTCACAATAATCTTCCCATGATGGGAATATATGCACGTAGTCCCTAACAACATTGAAAGCATTGTCTTTTAAACTGGGAATAAATGGAATGGGGTTCCAATCTGCATGAATTGGCCGTCTCTGCAGTTGGGATAGGTCTTCGGCCAGTGGACTTGCTATACTTTTTGCTGGAGTGGGATTTTTCTGTGGTACAGCTGGTGCTATGGCAAATGAAATCGGTATACCTTTTGCTAGAGTGCAGGTCCTATGTGGTGGGGCTAGTGGTGTGGCCAGTGAAGTATGGGTACAGTCTGCTGGAGTCGGTCCTATGTTTTGTGTCACTGGTTGTACAATCAATATAAGTGGGGTGTTGTCTGATTTCTTCGGCACCACCACGTTTTTCAAGGACTTTGCTGGTGCTCCTTCAGGTTCGGCAATCACCCTCTTCCTTTTTGATGTTGATGCACAAGAACATCATTTGAGTGGAAAAACATGGTATGATGACAGATGGAATATGTATTGATAATCGATGGGCATGGCATCTCGACATATATGATGAGTAAACTAAGCAGATGGCGGTGCAACAAAGTAGAAGAAATGCAAGACAACATATGCAAGATACCCACAATCAATAAAACCTTGCCAAATTAGAACAGGCACCTTGATGGGTGAATAGGACAGACCATCTGCCTTTGACTCGTCGAGGTTAGAATAGTCATTAGGATCATATTCTGAACAAGAATCAACAGGTGGGGAGCGTATGAGTTTCATTGCATCCAGAATGGCACTCAATGCCTTTGGTGCCAATTTTGTAAGTCATTGCAGTGTTTAGTTTCAAGAGTGGACTGCTGCTAGTGCGACACCTTAAGCATAGTGTAGATATAACGGGAAAACCTTAAGCATTAGAGTAAAATCAGCAAAGTGGAACATGCTGGAATATATGTTCTAGTATTGCCGGTACGGCTAGAAAGGCTTCAGATACCAGCTCTCTTCAAGTGAAGGTGCGGTACTGTTAATATCAGTGTAACTCTCAAAGGCGACACATCTCCCCGCATTTCCTTGCTATTCTTATAGTATTCAAGTGGGCAGGCCACTACAAATCCTATTCCTATGTTACAAGATCCTACGAATCAAAGAGGCTCAAAGTGTCCATCACAACCGACCATATAGACCTCTACACTGCAAATGTCCCTGCTCATCTTCAGTACAAGGAACATACTGTACTACTATCATACTCCCTCCGTTCCAAAATATAAGTCTTGGTAGAGATTTCCACTATGGATCACATACCGATGTATCCAGATACATTTTAGAGTGTAGATTCACTCATTTTGCTCCATATGTAGTCCATGGTGGAATCTATACAAAGACTTGTATTTAGGAACGGAGAGAGTACATACTAAAGAAGAACGGAAGAGGAACATGGTAAAGAAGAGCAAGCAGATTTTGGATAATAAAATGTTGGTTGCGTAGTGCCCACTCACGATGAACCAGAGCACATTAAGAATGCAACTCCCAGCTGTCTCTCGACCATTTCAGGCGGTTGGATGAAGATCCTACGTCCCCTAACCCTTCTTCTTCCTCGTCTCTAATTCTTCCCATACAGAACACCGCACGGGCCGCCGGCCGGACCACCGGCCCCCGCCGCCTGTGTTCCTCTGCCACCCCCACCCCCACCCCCACCCGCGTCGAGTTTTCTTCATTCAGCGAGGCCCTACAACCCCCGAGGCCCTTCGATTGCATCGGCGAACTCCGGCGAGCTCTTAAAAATAGACTGACGCAATTTTGAAATTTAGTCTACTGTGATTTAACTAGTGTGGAATATAAAAGGGGAAAACCATAAGCATTGGGAGTATAGTGTTGAGCGTGCCATCGTGGATCTGAAGGTGCAAACCGGACAAAGGCAACTTCACAACCAAGACAAGAAATCAGAGTAAAGCACTGTCAATCTATTTTCTTGCTGCGATAAATAAGTTGAGCAGATACGAAAGAGTACCGCCTCTGGTGCGGCACCGTGTACGCATCTGCTGAGAATTTGATGGTGCTGTGGTAGAGATGGCTTTCGGCGGCGTGGAAGCCGATCTAGGAGGGTAGACGGTGGCGGCGGGGCGTGGTGGACGAGACGGTCGTAGGAGCAGCGCTGGCAAGGTGGACGACGGTGGGGATGAAGCGAGGGGATGGGATGCAAGGATCCCGGTCCGAAGCCATGGATGAGAGAGGTCGATCTCTTGTAATGGACGGCGGCGTCGGGGTATCAGCTCCGGCATCGTGGAGGAGGACGGCGGTGGATGGGGTGGCGGACGGCGGCGGATGGAGGAGGGTGGGGTGGAGAGGGTGTTTTGGCGCCCACGGAGTACGAATGGGGAAAAGGGAGGTAGAGAGGAAGGGGGGAACCATGTATTCAGGGCGCGCTTGTCTCAGATGCAAGGAAATTTACCAACTTAGCCCCTGTTTCAAATTTCTACTACATCACAACAACATTAGTCGGATGGGGATAGGACAGTAATCTCGCATACACCGAATATTTGCCGACAAGAGTTTGTTTTTGGCGCCCACCGTGTATGAATATGAATCGGGGAGGGAGTCGATTTCAGCCGAGGACACACTCTGTTTTGGCGCCCACCGTGTATGAATCCGGGTGAGAGGCGGTTACGTCACGTTTGGGTGAAATTACAAACCTACCCCTATCGAAACTTATAGAAAACCAGCAGATAGGCTTTTCGTGGCAGGGATAGGCAGTAGTGATTTCCATCTCGTAGATTTTGGTTTTGGGCGGTTACTGTGACTTTCCCCGCTTCGTTCAAATTTTGTAGAGTGCACGTTTACCGTGCCAACTCAATTCGAATCCCGTTTGTATTCTATTTTTTTCGGGTGGGATCCATTTTCAATTGGAATTACATTCTATATACATCATTTTTATATATACTTTCAAAATCACAACACCATTTATACATAAATATGGTTTACAAATGGCACGATCTCAGATTCATAAGGTCGTGTCCATCAATTTGGATTTTCAAATATTTGAAACCACTTTATGTTGAAATCCAATGTATGCATTCCTCGCTAACTGTCTCCAATTAATGTGTGTTTCATGCGGGTTTTTTTACTTCTCAAATATGTATAATGTGTTTCACACACGCAACATATAGTGTAATCCCGTTTAGACATTAATTGCATATAAACCATGCATTGGTTGTAATTGAAGAATCTATGGATCACCAATATTGATAAACTATATAACATTACACGTGTGCCCAAATTCAAATGAATATGCATGTTTGATACACCAATTTGCGTTATGATATTATCGATGTCGTGATCTCCTGTTTAAATATTTGAATCCCCTTTAATCCAGATATTCGTCTCATATAGCTATCACTCATGCTTATATAGGACTATCTCTCTGGACCTATACACGTTCATCGTCTCTCAGGTATCTCTTGTGCTACCTGTATGTCGACAATGATCTTTTATCTTTGTAACACACTGACGGTACTCTCTCCCTCGACCTTCATCACTCTATCTCTCTCTAAGTATATCTCGCTCCCTGCTATGTGTCTCTAACTATGATTCTCCATGTGGAGTCTCTTTCTCTCACACAAATACAAAACTTTGTCTCCCGGGGTCTCATTTCTCTCTACTATTCCCATGTGTGCCACTCGCACACCCCTCATACAGAGATGTCTTTCGCTCCTTAGATATGAGAACCTACGACTCTTCCTCTTCAATATCTCTTTCTCACACACAAACACAAACTCTGTCTCCCAGGGTCTCATATTACTCTTGTATGTCGCTCACACACACCCTCTCTCCCTAGAGATATCTTGCGTTCCCTCGTATGTCTCTCTAGCTATCACTCTCGTTGTGAAATATCTTTCTCTCTCGCAGACACAAAATTCCGTCTCTCTGGATCTCATTTCTCTCTGATATCTGTTTGTATGTGACTCACATGCACCCTCTCTCTATCTCTCTAACACCCACACACATAACCCAGCCTTCTGATCCACTCGACTCCTATCTCTAATGCACACTAGCTAGCATCTTTATCTTTCTATTTATCTGTTTCTCCATCAACCTTCTTTCTCGCCCTCACTCTTGATTCCTATCACGCACGCTACATATGTTTCTCTCTACATGCAGTCAAGTGCCCTCTCACACACATATATAACTTCACCCTTTGAACCACCCGACGGCCATCTCCAACACCCAAACTAGTGGATGTCCCTCTAGCTAGCATCTCCATCTGTGTATCTATCTGTAGTTTCTCCGTCAACATTTCTATCTTGCACGGAGTCTTGCTTCCTATCACTTACACTATATATGTATCTCCATACATATGCATTTATAGGTTGGTCTCTTTTGCACAATCGTTGCGCCTCACTCCCTCTGCTCGCCATAGATGCATGCTCCAGCCCACGCCACTATCTCTTAAAGACAAAAACACATGCTCAATTGTTGGGACTTCTTCCCTGCATTCTCACATGCATGCATATTGTCATACCGATCCGTCTCTCCCATGTCGTTGATCTTATGACTTATGTCTTCTTTCTTTTATCTCGATCATGCGCGCGCACACACACATCCCACGTATACATGTATAACTCTCACACATGCACGTTCAAGGTCTCTATGTCTCCATACGAAGTTAATTACCCTCAATCCTAACGCCACATCGAATCGTTCTCCTCTTTGGTGCACATAACTTCTGCCTGGATGGGTAAAACACACACTCACACTTAACAATCTCCTTCTAGCTACCCCCCGCCTCTCACTCTTCCCCTATATCGCCGAAACCAATAAGACCATCCCTTTGTTTAATTCCCGCCTACATGCACCATCGATATATAGTAGTCTTCCTCGGTGTCTCTCGAACAAACACGTTCTCTCGATGTCGACTCCTCTCACGCGCACACACCTTCTCTTCCCTCTCTACGGGCATTTTCTCTCTTGCACCCCATCGTTGGTGGCCTCTGCCATACACATCACCTCTCTATGATGAAGCCATGCACACTTAAATTACATCCGCCACAGAGGACCCCGTGACACACACACACACACGCACGCACCCCCCACACACACACTAAGACTCCATCTCTCTCTCTCTCTCACACACACACACGCATGCACGCACCCCCGCCACACACTAAGACTCCATCTCTCTCTCTCACACACACAAACTAAGACTCCATCTCTATCTCTCTCTCACACACACACACACACTAAGACTCCATCTCACACACACATGCTCTAGGCGGAGCATTTGTTCCTACCACCCTTCACCCAACCTTACCCGTATGATAAACAATCACCTTTATTTACTTGCATAACATGGACAAATTCCACTTTACTTTAGTAGTCAGCAAACTTATCATCTGTACCCTTATAAAAAAACGAGTTGGCGGTGATGGTGTGCCTGCCATCTTGTAATACAGACCGTATGATCTATATCTGAGGATAGAAAGCAAACTGTGATAATTTTACAAAAGATACCTGCACCTCTCTCCACATCATTATCTCCCGCAACCTCATTGCTCAGCAATTAAAAAAGGAATAAGTCTCTGGAACAATCTAGCATGCATGGTGGCCGCTGCCGCCTGCCGGCGCCGTCCATCCCCATGCCTCCGCCCATTCCGACCACTAGTCACCACCACACTCCACTCCTCCTTGCCTTATCTCTCATATTTCATTTTTTCGATGACATTCTCGAGATACCAGTTTTCCGATAAAATTCTCGAGATATCATTAGTTTTTACACATGTGATTACTCTTGCATGGGTCAATCACAACATGTGTTTTGTAAAAAAAATGCGTATTGATGTTCCCTACAATGCATGAGAATCTTTCTTGTAATTATATAATACAAATCACGAGCAGGAAGTGTCACTTTTTTTGACCCAACCACGTTAACATGGCCATGTAAATCACTAGCTAAAGTAAATACCATTATACTTATATCCCGATGCAAAAGGTTGAGTACATGTCCGAAGAGTAGAGTCGCACACACGCACTCTGTCTCTCAGAATCTCTCTCACACACACACACCAGTTACGTGATGCCCACTTAAGCAGACACGTATGTTACAATTTGTGCACCCGCGGGTACACGTGATACTGCACATTTATTTAAGTTGGAAGGCGAACCCTAACAGTAGCTGCATTCATTCCCCTCTCGCCGCCTCTTCTTTGGTCGCCGTCGCTCGGTAGCCATGGGCCGTCCGAAGGTAACAACATACGCCATACTCCCGTCGGACCGGCGCTTTAATATGGAAATTTTAGTGGTCATGCATGCATCTTTTTGTGCTTGCACTCCTATATAAGGGTTGACCGGTCGCTTCCCGCGGACGTGCGCGGGCGGTGGAAGAGGAAGGAGAAGGGAAGCGGGCTGTGGAGTAACATTTTTTACCACAATTTCTTAGGAAACTGAGTGCAATAATTGAGTAGTTTTGCAAACTACCAGTACTACACCTGAAACGGTTCAAAACCTATACTCCCTTGCCAGCGCATGCTTCCCGTGTGAAACAGTCAGCGTGGCCCTGGAGCGTCAGTGCCGCATTAATGCCCGGCCAGAGCGGAGGCGACCTCTCACTGGCGCCGGCTTTGAAGTGGCGCGACGGCCGAGAGAGCGCCGCTTTCCGGTGCACGCGATTGCTCCGCGTCGAGACTAGCCATAGGCCCTGTTTGGATCCATGGGTTAGAGTTAGTTTGAGCTAGTTGGGGCTCAAATAGCCCTAAAGTATCCAAGCATGAGGGTTTAAATTGGAGAAAGTTGCATCGAACCCACCAAAAAAACTATCCCACCCAAGATGTGCTAACTGGAGATAGTTCTCATTGGGACCACTGAAAAATCACTTTTCTCTCTCCATGAAGTGCATTTATTGTCAATCTAACCCTGTCACCCAAACACCTCTTTGGCTACAGTTAGTTCAGGGTTAGTCATGAGTTAGTCTAACCTCTAGCTAAGTTAGAGTATCAAACAGGAGCAGTATAGGACATGCAAGTTGCTCAAAGCATACAGGCAAATTCGTACGTGAAAGGGTTTTTTCTTTTTGAAAACGGAACGTGAAAGGAATTGTTTTAGAATGATCTTGGCATGTCGCTAACATGTGATAGTTAACCGACCTCAATAGATGGTAGAAACGCCAGCCCGCCGCACTTTGATAGAGACGAGGAGGGAGAAGCGATACAGGCTGCTGGATTACTAGAGATAGGTGTCGCATGGAAGCCAAGAAATATGGTGATAGCGTGGGTTAGCCATGTACTAGTATGATGTAACTACACTGGGCTGCCGTGTTTCGTACTCTTCCAGTCCACTGTGGAGATGATTGGTTAATTTTATATCGCTGAATAATATTAAATATTATGAGTGCAGACGCTCCACCATGAGGTTCCTTGCTCCTTCTCGGTCGTCCGGAATCTATGTTCTTCCACTCTATTTTTTTACATGAGCTTTGTTCATCCTTTTGCCAACACGCGAGACATCTAGCATCAAGGTGCATGTGTTATGCAAGGATCGTTCCATCTATATGAAGAACACGTGGGACTGGAACTACGAGACGGACATGTACCCAGGAGTGGACGTACAAACCTGAGTAATGTAGCACAGTAAGTGAAGTAGAAAGGCACAAATGGTATGAACATGCGTGGCATACAGGGTGTGTTTGGTTGCGTTCTCGTCTCAGCATAGTTGTTCCCTCTTCATGCATGCTCAACTCAACACCCCTCTTCATGCATGCTCTCTTCATGCATGCTTCTAGTGTATTTGTGCTAAACTAGTTTGGACTCGTGCACCCTCCATACACTCTACCAAACACCCAAAAGTAGGTCAAGAAGGGAACTCTTGGGCGGCATTTGTCTCTTACTATGTACTACCACTAAATGTTTTACGTGCAATGCACAGTGATTTTATGGAGTACGTGCCTAAGTACTCTACTACTACTATATTAGTTGGAGGCACATATTAACTTTTATATTTGTCTACGTGTATGCCCCGAGACCTTCCAACTAGACGTGGCTTTCTCTCCAGGTCGCACTTTGTATCGTTCATACCACTAAGTACTAGTATGTGTGGTCTCCGACCCAGAAGTGGAAGAAGTGGAGACGCTCTACCACGCTGTTTTTTACGCTCGGCTCTACCACGTTGTTCATGTCCCACTCCTTTCGCTGACGTGTGGGACATCCAGCACGTGCCGTGTTTGGCACCCTTCGTCGTAAGAGTTGAAACGCTAGCATTCAACGGAAATAAAAAATAATTATAAATCGGCAGTGATACTATTTTTTGCGAACCAATCAGCAGTGATACTATACCACGCGGTTTCCTTGCTCCTCGATGTCGGAAAGAATACTTCCGTTCGCCAACATGTGGGGCGTCGACCATCCTGGTCCACTTGCCATGCGCGCAGAACTCCAAGGGAGAGTCACCCAGGTCATCGCGCCGTAGTAACAATGACTAATGAGCCATCAAATCACAGGCCCACTTCCCACTTTGAAGTTGCTCGGACGAAGGAACCATCATGACTTCGTTGAATTCCGCTTCTTGAAGAAAACTACTGTACCAGCAGTACTGCTAGCTACAGTAGTTACTCCAACCGAGGCCTCCTTTAGTTCATAGGATAGGAATATGAAAATCATAGGAAGTGAGATGACATGCATCTCAATTCCTATAGAGAAAGAGATGTCATTTGATGCTTAGGATAGGAATTTTTCCATTTAGTCTAGGCTAATGTACTGGTAATTTGCTCTAAAAACTACATTAGTAACTAGTAGTATTGGTACATGCTCATACTCTGACACAGACACACACACACACACACACTAACTACTAGTACTAATACTTCTCACATGCTGGCCAGACACCGTCGTTCTCCTTCCTGGCTTTGTCGGCGACACCCCACCGTGCTTGGATCTCCGCCGACCTCTCCACAGCAGCGCATGCGTCCTTTTCTTTCTTGCGGTGGTGGGCCTCTCTTTTCTTGAGTGCTTTCTGACTTTTCCGCTCCCTCTGTGCGGCTTTGTCCGCCTCTTGCTCTACCGCCCATTCGGCCTTGGCATCTTCAAATTCCTCCCACATAGTTGTGAGGTCGCGAACGACGATGAACTCGGCACGGTGGGATGCCATCCCTTCCCTACCATTTTGTGTGCGGTCGTGGGCGGCGAGGAACTCAGCACGGCGGGATGCCATCGCTGCCTTACCGGTTAGTGTGCGGCGCAGTGGCATGAACGACGCTTGGTGAGAGCTCTGGGATGGAGTGGCCGGACAACCGTATAGTGCATTGGTTTGTCAAGAGCTCAAGGACAGAAGACGAAGCAAATTTGGATTCCCCTTCAATCCTGGTCATTTATTACCGAGTAAAATGCATTGGCAGTCATCGAACTTGTCTTGATAGCCCACTTTGATCATTGTATACGAGATATGGTGATTATACGATCACTGGATCAGCATATAGCTCCGTATTTGTCTGGTTCACCAGTCAAACAGTCCACATGCGCCTCATCAGCTCGTGTTCTTTATCTATATACGCGGGCCTACCTGTTAATGGAGAAAGAAATACTGTAAAACCCAAAATTATGCGTATGTGGGGAATCAAACCACGGACTTGTCGCTGCAACGCACCCTTGTCAGCCAAATGGAAATGAAATACTTCACGTCAGACACTCACGCTCACGCTGTCAAAGCATGCTAATGCATGCACGTCGCCCTCTAAACCAAAGTCCTGCTCATGGTGCAACGCAAACAGCGAGCCCATCACCTGCACGCCCCGGCGGTGCCTGACATTACTGTTTAGACGTTTGATGGAGGCCTACACGAACGCCGAGCATGTATTCACCTGGCTCAACACCAACGGTCATACTCGGACCTCCTTGCTCATGTATATCGTCCATCACAACGACAATCTATAAAACAACCTAAGCTAGAGAGGGTACTATGGTAGTATGGTACGGAGTATGTACTATCGTGAGCGACCGATCTTAGTGCCACTACACACCGAAACACCTTCCATCGCTAGCGCGCGCTTCCCGCCTGAAACGGTCACCATCTCTCCAGAATGTCAATGCCGCATTCACTGGACTTAACTGCAGGTGCAATTGGTGTGTCACTGACATGCGGGCCAGATGCCCATTGGGCCCACATGTCAGTAACCCAAACGCATCTGCAGTTAAGTCACTAAAGCAGCGTCCGTATTCACGCCCGACGAATCTACTTCGGCGCCAGTTGTCCATCCGTCTGCCGCGGCTCATTGCCATTCGCCCGCTATATTAACTTGAGCCCTAGCTCCCAGCCATAGCCAAAGACCCACACTTATTCTCCTCCGGTCCCTTCCTTCTATAGGCACCACTTCAACCATGGCCTCCTGGCGCTCCGAAGCTCTCTTAGATGTACTGTCGCAGGAGCAGACGAGGGACATCAGCGGCTCCGCTCCGGGCGCGCTCCAAAGCTCTCTTCGACGTACTGTCGCAGGAGCAAACGAAGGAGATCGCTCGCACCCCCTGGCCACCCTCAGCCGCCACGACCACGAAGCCGGCGCGCGTGCGCGGGCGCAGCCGGCAGCGAGGAAGAGTAGTACACGGTAGGTTGCCGCTGCTCTGGTCCCGGGAAGGCCACCGCTACTCCACTCAGTCGACGCCAAGCTTGGTGGGGTAAACATCAGCGGCCGATTAGCCGCTTGACAGCGACGTGGAGGCGGAAATCTTCACAACCTTGTGCTCCGGAGGAGGAGGTTATCGAGGCGGGTGAGGAGGAGGCAAAGGCAATGTCCGGCTTTCTCGGGTTCATGGCCGGACATGGTGGTCGGGCACCGGCGATCGTTTAGATTAGGTTTATAGTAGGTTTTAGTACGGTTTGTGCGAAATATGTAATGAATTTCGTCCAGTTTGTAGGAAAATTTTTCGAAATGTAATGAATTTCATCCGGTTAATTTGAAATTTGCTTTGTTTGCATGAATTTTGTCCTGTTAGTTCATATAGTTGTTGAAAGGTATGCGGGCAGCATCGGATGGCATCCATCATTGTCCTCGGACAGATGCCGGTGTAAATTTGTGGGCCAGCGCTGGAGATGCCCTAACTATCATGCTATAATTGCCAACAATCCTCCATTATTTGGCAGGGAACAATTATCCCTCGATCAAAATCAAATCCGCAGTGTTTCGCACTCCTCCCGCGTAAGAGTGTAAACTCTTGCTTACATAAAAATGGAGCAAGTGGACGGCATTGTAGCACGTCATATCACTCGAACTAGCCCACCTAACGAGCGGGAAAGCACCGCCCTCATCATTTTGTTCTGGATTTCTATCGATCGATCATGCGAAAATGTTACGCTTCGCAAGTTCTAAAGGAAAAGGCGGCACACTTACGACTCATACACGTCACAACCCAGACAGTCCGTCTCGCACGCCGCTCACAAGAGGGGACACATGTTGTCTTGCAATTTCACTAACATGTGGGTCCGTAATTGAATAAACCATCGATAGCCAAAATCTAATCGCTCGGCGGGCGTCGGCTGAGAAGATTGAAACGGGGGAGGGAGAAGGGATCGCCCGCCCGCCACGCACGGACTCCAAGAAATATATGGTGATAATGTGAGGTTGGCCATGCTGGAGTCCGGACCGCTTCCGGAGCCCGCTCTCACCGCCCTGGCCCCTCAAGACGCCAGCTGCCCACCGCATGCATGCATAGCAAGTAGTACTCCTTATGTGGAGGAGAGAGAGGCATTGACAAAGTCAAGGAGTGGGCTCTGCAAGAGCCCGTCTCTACATGTGCTCCTAGGTATAAAAAAATAATTCTAAAAAAGGCATAAAAACAATTGTGTCTTAAAAAAAGAAAGGTAAAAAACATTTGAGAGGAAATAGATAGAGAGAAAGTGAGAAAAAGTTGTAACCTGGGCATTACACGAGGAAGGAGGGAGTGGTGCACATGCCAAGTTCACTGGGCTGCCGTGTTTCACACTCCTCCATCGTAATAGTGGAGAAAATAGCTTTCATCAAAAATAAACAATGAATACTCGCTGCTCGTCCTCTATATCGGAAAGAATACTTTCATTCACTGACATGTGGGACGTCGACCATCCTGGTCCACCTGCCATGCACAAAATTATCCTGGTCTACCCCGGTCGTATTGCAGGCCCAACCTTTCCCACTGTAAGTTGTTTGGACAAAGGAACCATCATGACTTCGTTGAATTCCGCTTCTTCAAGAAAACTTACTGTACCCGCAATACTGCTACCACACGCGAAGACTGGACGACACTGTACCACGTCATATCACTGAAACCCACTAGGACAAACTAGCCCGCCTAGGTCATCTATTTTGGAACGGAGGGAGTACGTCTCTGCACTGCTATGATTTTGTGTTGCATGTTCTCTGTACTTTTGTTATGATTTTCCTACCCTATGAACCAAATGAGGCCTGAATGTATGTCGACTATTGTTTGATCGATCGCTAAGCCTACAATTTTAGGAGCTAGGGCTATTGGTCGATCAACGAGGGATAAGTATAAGCGTACCACGAGCTCATCAGCCCCAATGTTTCTCTTCAGTGAGTGTTTTGCAAGTACTATAGCTCGCACAGTAGCTAGCCTACTAACACCAAGAATCATCAAACAAGCCCTGCTGATATGATAAACAGTTCAAACTTACATCTAAGCATGCCATATATTACATCAAAAGCTGGTGAGGATACATCTGTTTCCATAACTCGGAGAGGGTTCGCATGATTCATCGCATGATTCACTATCAAACAAAAGTAGCAAGATCCGCCCACACAAGATAGTGCACTAGCCCTAAGATGGTTTGATAACATGCATCGTTCTGGTAATTAAACACAGGGCAATGCAAACTACCCTGAAGGATTAGCGCGACCAACTATTTCTTGTCATCGATCTCTCGGGCAATGACCACAGCACGGACAACGGCATGGGATTCAATTTCTAGGCGATGTCCATAGGACTGACCGCGACATCGGAATCGATCTCTGGGGCGATGTCCACAGGATGGACAGCGGCATCAGAATCGATCTCCGGGGCGATGCCAACAGGACGGGCCACGACATCGGAATCATCAAGGAAGTCCACCAGCACCTGCACAACCCTAACATATTAGCAAGCACATTGCAAATAATCAAAAACCACAACTATGGTAATAAGCCATTATTTTTTACCTTGTGCAGCTCATCGGGGGATCTCATCCCTCCGGGGGCCATCTCCTCGTCCTCGATGGGGCCATCACCTTGCCAGGGGAATACTGCTTCTCAACAATGACTATCTCCTCAAACTCGGTCTTGAGCCTCACATAGGTGGCAATCAGAATTCCTGGGGTAGGCACGGTGGGGCCCTTGCTGTTCTTCCAACTTTCTTTGAGGAGTTCGTCTGCCAACGTCCTCAACTCTTTGGCCAGTGCTTGTTTCTTAGAGTTCTTCGTCTCCATGGGTTGGGCCGCCAACATGGTCAACTCGTTGGTCGGTGCTCGCTTCCTGGAGATCGCTGTCTCCAGTGGGTTGTCCGCCGGCAACTCTTTGCCTAGTGCTCCAGGATCCATCAATGAACTAACAAACAAAAAGCAACCGAAAGGAAACCACAATTGCAATGAAAACGGGAAAAGAATAGGATGTGAGAATCGGTCGGTGCTTCGCAAAAAGAAGATTCTTGGAATGAAAATATAGCAGCATAACTGATTCGCCCACCTTTCCTTCATCGGTACAGAAGAAAAATGGCAGAAGTGAGTAGCCTGGAGTGAGGTTTTCTTCAAGAAAGGGAAGAAAGGGCTTGAACGAGCGTTCCAGTGAAATGATGGTTGCTTTGTCCAGTCCAACTTGGAGGCCACCTTACCACTTCTGGTAATGGTGTGGGTTTTGTGATATGACGGGTCATGACGGCCACACCGGGGTGACAGGTGAGTCTCGACTATAGCACCTCGCTGTGATTTGGTGGATGGCACGCGGGCCCAGATGCTTTGAAATGTCCCGCATGTGCACCACGACCAAGGCGAAGTGGAAAATGAAAGAACTATGTAATTAATGCATGAGTTTAATTAGGGTAGTTTTGTAAAGTATGAGATACATTCCTCCAATCGCAAAATGCCTTGGTTCATGAGATTTGAGATTTGAGACCTATAAACCGAAAGGGAGGGGAGTACTGCACACGGTGTAGTCTAGTCACTTGTTGAAATCTCTAGAAAGGCAAATACTCCTTTCCGGTTTACAGGGCTATACTACTCCCTCCATCTAGGTGTGTAAGTCATCTTACGAAGGCCAAATAGTCCCAAAACACTTAGGCGCGGTGCATTAGCTTCTACCTTGTTTCTTGTTTCTTGACATGTCAACCAACAAGAGATGAGAGGTGTGCATGCTTTTAATGACTTGCAATGGCTAGTTCATTGCATGCAATGCTATTAATTAGCAAATAAACATTGGTGACCCCAGGAGGAAATGGTGCTAAGCGCGTGGACCTATGCAGAATGAGTATCAACCAATGGATAATGGAGTGTAATTGTTAAACAATAGCAATTTTGTCTCATGCAAGAGCCTGGCTAGTACTCCAAGGAACCACACCACGCGAGCGTTCGCAACTGCCACGTTCGGGTTGCGCTTGGCTCTTCGCCTCTTCGAGAAGACGAACAATGATGTTACTCCTACTTCTACAGTATCGAATCCACTGCTGCATGTCCATCCACCTTGTGCGGGAGGGATAGCGTGTAGCTAAAGCTTCTACTTACTGCTCCTGCCTTTGCGTCTATGACAGATGGGCCCAACAGGTGGTTGGCCCTCCTGTCATGCAGCCAAAGGCAGGTGCAGTTAAGGCACTGGAGCTCAGTCCGCGAGGGAGAGGGTGTTGTAGTAATCAAATTTTTCGGTCTTGTATGAGTTGACGCGACACATCAAAGCACTGCACTCGATATAAGTCTTTTTACACATTTAAAATGGGCTACTTCGTATGTAGGAGTAGACATATTCTGCATCGTATGTAGTCACTTGTTGCAATCTCTAAAAAGACTTATATTTGGAAACGGAGGGAGTGCAACGCATGCATGCATGCCGTGACTTTCCTTTTGATACTTGCATGTGTTGATTTGATGCACCTTGCCAAATTTCGACTATAAATTTAACTAACCAAATTTTCATGCATGTCACAAAAAATTACGGGGCTGTTTGGATTGTGACTATGTTTGTCTTATGTTGCCACATTATTTTTCCCACACTTGCCACACATGCCTAACCCGGGTTGCTCAAATTGTTAGACACACGATGGCTTGCTTAAGGGAATCTTGCCACAATTTTTGTGTCTATGACATGTGGGGTTCACTGCTAAAAAAAAATTCTTGTCTTAGGTGTGGCTAATAAAAAAGACTTATATTTAGGAACGGAGGGAGAAGAAAATATAGATAATAATGCATGTTGGGGCAACCCACATTTCCGCTAATTTTAGCCGTGGGCTTGTTCACAATTTTTACAAGGGGGTGGTTGTTCATTTAATGGAGGGACTTGTAGTACCAGACTTGAACGATACAAAGTGCGACCTGACACACCGTAACACCACTTGGAACTGTTGGGGAACCTTGCAGAAAACAAAAAAATTTCTACTCGTTTCACCAAGATCCATCTATGAGTTCATCTAGCAACAAGTCATCGGATGCATCTACATACCTTTGTAGATCGCGAGCGGAAGCGTTCAAAGAATGGGGATGATGTTGTCGAACACGACGTGATCCAAATCACCGATGACCAAGTGCCAAACGGACGACACCTCCGCGTTCAACACACGTACGGGACGGGAGACGTCTCCTCCTTCTTGATCCAGCTAGGGGGGAGGAGAGGTTGATGATGATCCAGCAGCACGACAGCGTGGTGGTGGATGCAGGGCGTCACAGTAGCAGGGCTTCGCCTATACTACGAGAGAGAGAGACGTAACAGGGAGAGAGGGATGCACCAAAGGCTGTTGTATGAAGTCCTTCCTCTCCCCCACTATATATATAGGGGTGCCTAGGGGGGGCGCCGGCCCTAGGAGATGGGATCTCCTAGGGGGGCGGCGGCCTAGGGGTGGGGGGCTTGCCCCCCAAGCAAGGGGCGCCCACTCTAGGGTTTCCCCTCAACCCTAGCCGCATGGGCCCTAGGGGAGTGGCGCCCCAGCCCACTTTGGGCTGGGTCCCTTCCCACTTCAGCCCATGGGGCCCTCCGGGATAGGTGGCCCCACCCGGTGGACCCCCGGGAACCTTCCGGTGGTCCCGGTACAATACCGGTGACCCCGAAACTTGTCCCGATGGCCGAAATAGCACTTCCTATATATAATTCTTTACCTCCGGACCATTCTGGAACTCCTCGTGACATCCGGGATCTCATCCGGGACTCCGAACAACATTCGGGTTACTGCATATACATATCTTCACAACCCTAGCGTCACCGAACCTTAAGTGTGTAGACCCTACGGGTTCGGGAGACATGTAGACATGACTGAGACGACTCTCCGGTCAATAACCAACAGCGGGATCTGGATACCCATGTTGGCTCCCACATGCTCCACGATGATCTCATCAGATGAACCACGATGTCGAGGATTCAATCAACCCCGTATGCAATTCCCTTTGTCAATCGATATGTTACTTGCCCGAGATTCGATCGTCGGTATCCCAATACCTCGTTCAATCTCGTTACTGGCAAGTCACTTTACTCGTACCGTAATGCATGATCCCGTGACCAGACACTTGGTCACTTTGAGCTCATTATGATGATGCATTACCGAGTGGGCCCAGTGATACCTCTCCGTCATACGGAGTGACAAATCCCAGTCTTGATCCATGTCAACCCAACGGACACTTTCGGAGGTACCCGTAGTCTACCTTTATAGTCACCCAGTTACGTTGTGACGTTTGGTATACCCAAAGCACTCCTACGGTATCCGGGAGTTACACGATCTCATGGTCTAAGGAAAAGATACTTGACATTGGAAAAACTCTAGCAAACGAACTATACGATCTTTATGCTATGTTTAGGATTGGGTCTCGTCCATCACATCATTCTCCTAATGATGTGATCTCGTTATCAATGACATCCAATGTCCATAGCCAGGAAACCATGACTATCTATTGATCAACGAGCTAGTCAACTAGAGGCTTACTAGGGACATGTTGGTGTCTGTTATTCACACATGTATTACGATTTCTGGATAACATACTTATAGCATGAATAAAGACAATTATCATGAACAAGGAAATATAATAATAATGCTTTTATTATTGCCTCTAGGGCATATTTCCAACAGGAACAAGCGGGTAGCTATCTCAAAAAACAATCAACAACTAAAAAAACCGCGACCTGGCATGTAGTAGTACACAATTTTAAACGATTGTTTTGATGGAGTGAAAAAGGAAAACTACCCCACTACGTATATATAGGCCGGAGCCTTCGCGCTTGCTTGCTAGGGTTGCTGTATTCACACACTCTCATCCTCTCCAGATCAAAACAAGATAGGGGTAGTAACACTGTCTTTCTCCCTTCAAAAAACACTGGCTTTCTATCCTCACCGCTAGTTACAGATTCGGACGTATCCCCCTCCGCCGGTGAAGGGGAGGAGGGGAAGCGTTTAGGCCATCGTCGACAGTGAGGGAGGAGACCCACTGCCGGCCGCACCGTTATCTCTGGCCGAGCGCCGGCGCGGGAGGTCCTCCGATCCCTTCGTCGTTGCCTGTGGGCGGATCCGGCCTCCCGCCGCCCACCTATCCACATCCCGACGACCTTCAGGTATATCTTCATTCGAAACCGCCTTAGCTCTACTTCCCCAGCTCGCTACGTCACTGCATGTGCATCATTTTCTACCTCCCAGCCCCTCTCGATCGGATGGTCCAACATCACATTTTTTCTTCTATTGTTAGAGGTAAAGCTACTTCACAGAGTCGAATCTTGTACTCCCTCCGTCCGAAAATACTTGTCATTGAAATGGATGTATCTAGATGTATTTTAGTTTGAGACACATCCATTTTGATGACAAGTAATTCCGGCCAGAGGGAGTACTTGGTTCAAACAAGAAATAAAGTGGGGGTGGGGGAATTTAGTATGTACATCGGACTTGGTACAAACAAGAAGGAAAGGGGGTGAAAGTAGTACAGACTGGTCATCCAACCGGTCTCTTGGTCGAAAAGGGAAATATAGGGGTAATGTTGTACACAGTGGTATGACCAGGACTAGATTTGCTATCCACACATAGGAGTAGGTGGCTAGAGTGAACAAAAATGGGACCAACCCAGATATGTTTCTTGGATGTTTGTTTCTCGGGGCAACAAACTATGAATCACCACTTTATGCCCCTGTTTACGTACATGGTGTTGGACTGCTGGTGCACCCACCGTCCCATGCCCTTATACCAAATATTTAGGCTCCATTCGGAATAAAGGGGCAGAAAACATAGTTCTTGATGAAAATAGAGGAATAGGAAAGGAATGTAGGTATAAAACTATGGAACAACGAACCGGAGGAAACTCTCAAGAGAATGTGTTCGGATGGACTACGAAATGTACAGATTTGTTTTTTTAGAGTAGCATGCTTGGCAGTATGAGATGCTATTTGTTTATTCAGCTGCACAGTGACTACTCTTGTCCTCACCTCACGTACCACACATAGGTTGATTTTTTATTCCGGCAACACCGCACAGCAACCTATCTAACGCATGGTGGGGAGCGCCTGCCTCGGGCTTCCGCCCAAAAAATGAGAAGCGCATGGATGTTTCTAATCCTATGGAATCAATACTACCAGACCACCTTTCCTATGAAACACTATTCACCTTTCCCGTGTTCCGAACGGTTGGAAGGGAAAGAATACCGTAGGAATTGTGTTCCTACGAAAATCCTACACCAAACCTGTGAACCGAATGCAGCCTTAGCTGTTCTTAATCTAATGTCCCTGGTAAAAATGAAGCCATGCCACTGTTATAAGCCATGACAAGTTTAGCCAAATGTTTTTGCTTGTAATTGTTTGAGACTCTGACTGTTTCCTCTGTGCCTTTTTGTGCAAACAGGGATATCCAATTCACCTGGTTGCTGTTGTGACCTTTTGGTGCACTGCACAAAACTCTTCTTAAAAGAAGTGACTTTTGTGTTGTTTAACTGGAATGCCAGAATGGAAAAGTTGGTTCATTTTGGTGGAACTGCACAAATGGAGATCTGTGTTCCAATCCTCATCATCCATATTTGCGCCATAACCTTCCTTTAGGTAAGAATGATATTTAATGCATGTGTTCATCTCTATTTTCCGACTGCCATGAGAAAATAATGTTGTTTTTTACTAGTACACTTGTACTCCCTCAGGGACAAAACCAATTCTGAATTAGAAGGCCAATCATGTACTTGGTTTCATCAACTGGTGAGGAGAAAGAGAAACAGAGCATGAAGAGGAAGAAGAAGAATAATAAACAGTGCCAAGGCGAACTTGCTGAAGCCAGAGGCCTCAGTCAAGGCTATTCAAGGGCTCCGACAATGACTACCTGACATGTGAGACGATCCTCTAGGGAGCCCTTCCACTTCTGCTGTCTCACTTAATTAATTAGGAGTACTTAAGTACCACTAATTTATTACTGCCTAATTTTCCTGTTGGAGTTCAACAAATCTTTAGTAGGACCCTATGCTGAATCTTGTACGTGTGTATGTTTGTCTATGGAGGTGAATCATGTGGTGGAGCAGGGAGGGAATATTATTAGTGTCATGACATAATAGTGTTATTTTTTGCATGTCAATTTATTGCCATTGGTTCAATGAGGCAATGTTTTGTGAATTGTCCATCATGAATTTGATGCTACTGTTTGAGTAATATGCTAATGTCTTCCTATCCTTTCTCACTAAGCTAATGAAGGTTTCACCTTGTTCCTACTTGTGCAAACAGGGATCATGTTGTGCCAATCATACATTTTAGTGGAACTACACAAGACAATACAACGAACTATATCCCAGCCAGTGCTTTAACTCTGCTCGAAGTTCTTGATAATCTTTCGATATAATCTCAGCACTGGTAAACAAGAGTGATTTCAACCATACATTTGAAGTGCACAAAAATATATACTATTGTGTGATTCCAGTGAGTGCTTTATCATCTCTTATGGGACTACATGAATAAGCTTTTTTTCTCAGGTTGGTACGGGCCTAAGGCCTTCATCCATATTAGTTTGCTATCATCTCTATTTGTATCGTGCTACTGTCATGAGAAACTCCTTTATCTTTGCACGTTAAAGTTTTGCAACCTATGATAAATGGCAATGCTTTGAGTGCTGTGTTGAGCTAATTGGCACTGATTAAATAAACTAATACCTCTCTTTAAGCAAGACTACTATGATGCTAACTTTACCCATTAAGATAATGAGGGTGCTTCTATTTGTTAGTGTATGTTTCATCAACTAGTCCCACTATTACAGTAATCTCACTCTCTCAATATATGTGCCAACATGGATGCTCGATTTTGGTGGAACTGCACAAAAACTTTGGGTGCTTCATTGCCTCGACAGCTTCTGTCCTTTCCTGTTAGTTGCTAATCTCCACTTGCTTTCTTCCTTTGCTGTCACTCGCTTGGCTTATCTCGGCTTCCAGTCAAAGGAAATAGTAATTGATATGCTACCTCACACAGGTTGGTACTGGTCTTTATCCTGATTATTGTGCCTGTCATATGTATTGGTAATTTGGTATTGTGCTACTGTTTTCCGATTTCATAAAGGAGTAATTTGGAGCCTGAACTCGCAGGCAAATCATTACATCGGGTGATTTCAGTAGAACTGCACAAAATGATCAGATGGACAGGTACTTATGCTGCTGCTATGTACTCCAAAGTTCACTCAGACAAGCATCGATGTTGACAAGAAGTGCCTATATTCATTCAAGTATCAACCGGCATCAACCAATTGTGAAACTCCAAGTATTAGGAGAGTGAATGCCAAAAATATTGCTTGGTGCATAGCCTAGAAAAATGCAGTCCAGTCTTTGGTCCCAACTTGTGCCTTTTTGTTATCGGCACACATGGTAGCAAACTATATGGCATGGAGTCTAAAGATTCCAGACAAGTTGGTTGACGCGTATATTCATCTGGCACTTAATCAGTCTGCATGTCAAGGATGCTCCATTTCAGTTGAACTGCACAAAAAATTTGGGTGGTTCATTTTCTCAACCGCCTCCTTTCACGTCTGCAATGTAGAATTTTGGCGAGATACAGGACCAAGATGAGCCGGTAAACTAGTTGGATGAAAGTAGTGGCCAAGTTTCTCAAACCTCCCTCGGCACGAGGCCACTATTTGAGGATAAACCACCAAGCAAAGTTCAGATTGTCCGTGCTGCCTCGTATGTGCTCGAAAGATTACTCGTACAAGAACTAATTTTAGCAAGAAGTACCTCCGATTGAACACCATTTACCAGTCTATACCCTAGGTAATTAAAGTTCATCCGTGGATCATATTGGCTATGATCTCAATCATTTGGATGCATAAACATACTGAACATGTGTATATCTGAATCTTTTTGTGAATTATGTATGAATATTGTCGTGTGATCTATCAATCATTTGGATGCATAGATATGCTGAGCTTGTGTATATATGAATCTTTTGAGTTGTTGATAGTGAATGTTGGCTATGAATATGAACGTGTCCTGTGAACCTGAGTGTGATATGAATGTTTACCTTTTTTGTTGTATTTGTGTGTGAACTTGTTAGTATGCCTACTGCGGGGTATAAAACGCAGGACTCTTATAAAAGTAAGTTGTGTCCAATTTATGTTTTTGTAGCATCCCAAATTTTCAATTTGGAATGTTATACACGAGATCATCATGCATATCATATTTTCTTGCATTTTGCCGATCCTAGAAATTTCACGCAACTCCAGGACCCTCGGAGAGAGTTGGAGATTTCGTCATTTTTCATATTTGAGTTTTCTAAAATTTCGAAAAGAGGATCATTGGTTTTTGTCGGAGTTTCTTTTGCCTTTTTATTGGATAAGGAAAAATGCGCGTTTTCAAAATTTGCATTTTAGGCCCGGAGAAAAGTTCATTTTGTTCGACTCATTTTTAGGAGTCGGGGAAAATTTACTTTATTAGATTTGGAGTTCGTTCAGATCTCTTTCTGTTTTTTTTCTGAGCGCGGAACCGTTTAAAAAAAATTCAGCGACTTGGGCCAAAGGCCCAAGCCACCGAACCGGCCGGCCAGAGGCCAGCGCGCCGCGCGAGCGCCCCAGGCGCAGGAGGCCGCCGCCGCCGTCCTTTGTGGATTCCTAGTAGGATTTGCCCTGTTTTCATTTTTTAGATCTCTTTCCCTCTTTTCTTTCCTAGTCCTAGTCTAATTCCTTGACCCCTACCCCAAGTTTTCTCTCCCCCTCCCCAATATAAATACTCCCACACCCCCCTCTAAACCCATCAAACCAAAGCCCCAAGCACCACGCGCCCCACACCCGCGCTGCGTCACCCGCGCGCCGCCCAAAGCCGCCGCCCCTTGCCACGCCACCGCCGCCCCACGCCCACGCCGCCGGAGTTCCTCGCCGGAGACCTTGCCGGAGGTAGCCCCGCGCCGCGTCTCTTTTCTTTTCATCGGATCGTTTTCTTCTCATCGTTCCGATTCTTTTTCTCCGATTCGTTTTTCTTCGCGAAACCGTTCCGGTTTTCCAGATCGGTTTTTCGATCGGTTTGCTTTTCTCGAAACCCTAGATCGGTTCCGATCTCTTTTCTGATCTAGTTGCCTAGCGACCGTTCGCCGGACCGTTCTTCCTAACGAACGTGATCACCGGATTTCTTCTAGGTTAATGAATGTTCGTTCGGTTAACCGTTCTTCTTTTTCTTTTCGTCGGATTTATTCCGCGATCGCGATCTCAGATCCGATCTTCGTTCTAGTCTATCTTCTCGCTCGTTTATCGGAATCAGGTGATTCAAGCGCCTGGAGTTTCGTTTCGAAACCGCCGTTCCGTCTAATCAACTTTAACTAAGTTTTGCTACTGTAAAATTTGACCTAGTTTCAACTTGCTAGAACCGAGTTGTTTTCCGCCATTTGTTTTCGGTTTCTTTGTTCGGTTCTTTCTTTCTTTGCAACCGGAGTTCTTAAGTTGAACTTTCTGGTTCGATCTCTTGTTCGAGTTTTACCTGTGCATTAGATGAGTACTTATTATATGCTTGTTGTTTGTCTGCGATAGATTACCCGGATTGCGCCGCTTGTTACTTCGAATCTCTAGGACTCGCGGATCATCAGCAAGACAAGTAACACTTTGATCATACCTTTTCTACAACCCAGTTTTATTGCATTAGATCAATCCTCAAACATTGCATGATTAGGATCTAATTAAATTGTGGGATGGGAAGTAGATGAGGTAGTACCCATTACCTGTTTATTATGAAACCTTTGGGAGTTACTTCTACGTTTGCTTATTATGCCATGCTATGCTAGTAGACATGGATTGGGTGAGTGATATCCATGACAGATGTGAGATTGATAATTTTAATGGTTTATCTAAGGTGGCAACTTAAACACACATCTGGGTGGATTGAGGCACCTGATGTCTATCAGGACTTGCCTGTTTTTTTTATGGACCGCCACCCAGGCTCAAAAGGGATCATAAGATCTTTCATGCTAGAAACTTACGTGTGCAGCCACAAGCCATTATGGGCTCTGGCATAGTTGACTAAGTCGTGCGAACTCTTACAGGGTAGACTAGGAGATGTAGGGAAAAGTAGGTGTACCGGTCTATCCATCGTAAGGTGCTAGCGCTTCTGAAAGACTGTGTCTCGGTCATCCATTTCTCAAACACCAGTAGTGCGAGAAATCCAACGGAGGCGATCGAGTCTTGTGGGGAAAAGTGCGCAAACCTCTGCAGAGTGTAACAAACTAATCATGATTAGCCGTGTCCCCGGTTATGGACAATCTTGAGTATCTAGTACTTGAATATCATGTGAATCTCAACATGTTACTTCTAATTAATATTGTTGGGTTTTAATGACTCTTTTTAATTGGGATTGAGAATGCTGTCAACCATTCTCAATGTTTAACAACCACCTTGATAGTTAAATAAATTTATTCCTTTGCAGTAGGGAAAAATTGGCTTTACACAAAACAGTAACCATAGAGCTTTCCACCAGCCAAATATGCATATAGTATAGCTGTTTCATTCCATTACTCTCTATGTGTTACATTGCCAGCATATTCCATGTGCTGACCCGTTTCGGGCTGCAACGTTAATGTTACACACTTTTCAGACGATGATTGAGGTGTTTTAGGTCGTGGTTCTATACTCAGTGATGCCGTTGGAATTGATGGACCCATTTATCTTCCTAGTCTTCCGCTGTTATCGTCATTAGATGGCCTTAAGCCATATTTATGTAATAAGTTCTCTTCGGAGACATCGTTGTAATAAGTGTGTGATTGCTACTCTGCTATAAATCCTTCGAAGTACTGTGTGGTGTCAGCATTACTGATCCAGGGATGACACCGGAGCACAGAGATCAGACTGTTTGAGGTTTGATCGCTACAGAGATGGTATCAGAGCACACGCTGACTGTAGGACACGACCACTAAGTTAAAGTCATAGATCACTATTCTCTCCTCATTTTCTAACTCCTCTTCTTTTCTACTCCTTTAGGATGAAGGACGCGAAGATTAAGTACACTCAACCGGATGAAGGCACACCTTTTGGATTTCACCTGGAGGAAGTCACCAAGTATCTAAACATTGGATTACCAAGCTTCACGGGGAATTTCAACGCCACTTTGCCTGAAGAGGAGCGCTGGAAGATTCAAGCTCACGTGCCGGGAAGGACATTCGCGCCAATCACGAAGCCCATAGATAGTGTTTTCAATGCACCAACTTGGATTCTAGGAAGGAGCATGGCAGCCCATATCACCATAGGACGCATTGGAGAACTTTATCAAGAAGACCTCAAGGACACTATCTACCAGATTTGCGGACGCTGTGATGAACAATGGGAGTTAGTCAGCACCAAGAAGGATAGATCCATTGCAGCATTCATCCAGGAGTTAAACCAGCACATTCGACGCCACGAGAACCAGATGTGCAATGATATGATGGAGTTGAAGAATGCGAAGACAAGGATCATCGAGCTAGAAGGAGAACTAAAGGCTACACACAAGGACTACATGGACGAGATCGTAGCTCTAGCAAGACACAACTGCGATCTTAAGCAGGAGATTGAAGAACTCAAGAGGGAGTTAGCATCCAGGAAGGAAGACAAGTACGTCGCATGCCCGGATAACTACATCATCATAGACGACACCGATTCGGATCCAAGTGAACCCGACTTTGACGACGAAGCTGGAGCGGACATCATGGAGTCTTCCGTCAGTTCAAATTTCTAGATGACCACCAACTATTAGTAGTATTTCCCCCCATGTAAACACTATAGTTCGAGCACTTTTGCGATAGCTAGATCGATTGTAAGCCCTTGTTTGAATTGAATGAAGTGATTTTGTGTGAATTTGCTCATGTGCATTTGGGGTAGTGTTTTCTCTTTAGACCTCATTCTATTCTTATATCTCTTCTTTTCCAAAACTCTCAGATGCCTCCAAGACGTGACACTGGATTTCCACCGGAGCTCACTCAGTTGATCCAACAGCAGAATCAATTGATGCAAATGTTAGTCCAGAATCAGCAGAACAACAACAACAACCCACCACCACCACCACCCCCTGTTGACCACTTAGCCCGTTTCCTTAGGCTAAATCCACTGGTGTTTTCTAGTAGCATCGAGCCGATAGTAGCAGACGATTGGCTCCGCAAGATAGGAAGGGAGTTGACCACTGCAGGATGCACGGATGGTGAGAAAGTAAAGTTTTCCGCACATCAGTTGGAGGGACCCACGGCAGCATGGTGGGAGAATTTCACAGCCACTTTCCCAGTTGACACCGTCACATGGGATCAGTTTCAGCAAGCTTTCTGCACTGCACATGTTTCAGCAGGAGCTATGGCCATGAAGAAGCGTGAGTTTCGCAACTTGTGCCAAGGAGGAAGGACAGTTCGCCAGTACGTAGATGACTCCAGCAAGTTAGCACGTTATGCCCCAGATGACATTGCTACGGATGCAACCAAGCAGGAGAAGTTTCTGGAAGGATTGAATGATGAGCTAAGCATGCAGTTGATGGTAGCAAGTTTCAGAAACTACCAGGAGTTGGTAGATCGTGCCATCATGATTGAAGGGAAGCAGCAGTAGATTGAGAACCTCAAGAGGAAGTATGGACAAGGGAAGTATAACTCTGGAGCCCAGCAGAAGTCCCGTTTTACCTCTAAATCGGGATTTCAGTTTCAGCATACCCATGGAGGAGGTAGTTCGCACAACCACAATGGCCACAAGAATGGTAATGGGAATGGAGGAAGCAACGGCCAGAATCGGACCACCCCATCAACCCCATCCAAGAGAGACCTGAGCCAAGTCACCAGTTTCAAGTGTTCCAAGACCGGACATTATGCCAATGAATGTCCTGAAGGCCAGAATGGAAATGGCAATGGAAGCTCAGGGAAGAAGCCGAACCCTTTCAATAGGGGACAGGTGAACCACGTTAACGTGGAGGAGGTTGAAGATCAGCCTGATTCAGTAATCGGTAAGTTTTTGGTTAAGTCATTTACCGCACTCGTTCTTTTCGATACTGGTGCATCACATTCATACATATCAAGGGGATTTGTGGAAAAATATAGCCTGCCCACTAGGATTCTTAAAACACCTATGCTAGTAAGTTCGCCAGGAGCAGAGTACATGGCCAGTCAAGGATGTTTTCAAGTGCCATTAAGCATAGGAAGGCATGTTTTCCCAACGGATTTGATTATTCTGGAATCTCAAGGTTTGGATGTAATCCTCAGTATGGATTGGTTGTCGATGTATGGAGGAAACATCGATTGTGCTAGTAAGTCAATTTTGCTTACAACGATAGAAGGAAGAAGGATCAAGTATGTATCCCGACATGTGCCAAATAGGACACAAGTGAATTGCCTGACGGGAGTAGTGCAGGAGGAAGTACCAGTGGTAAAGGATTTTCCTGATGTATTTCCTAAAGAATTGCCAGGCATGCCACCGGATAGAGACATTGAGTTTTTGATTGAGTTGTTGCCAGGTACAAGCCCAATATCAAAGAGACCATACCGGATGCCTACAAAGGATTTGGTAGAAATAAAGAATCAGATTAAGGAGTTAGTGGAGAAAGGTTACATTCGCCCAAGTTCTTCGCCTTGGGGATCACCCGTACTTCTAGTGGAGAAGAAGGATGGATCATTAAGGATGGTTGTTGATTACCGTGGATTGAATGAAGTAACCATCAAGAACAAGTACCCACTGCCAATGATAAATGATCTATTTGATCATTTGCAAGGAGCTAAAGTGTTTTCCAAGATCGATTTGCGATCAGGGTACCACCAGTTGAAGATTCAGGAACAGGATATTCCTAAGACAGCTTTTACCACGAGATATGGACTGTATGAGTATACCGTTATGTCATTTGGATTGACTAACACGCCTGCCTACTTTATGAACATATTGAACAAAGTTTTTATGGAGTTTTTGGATAAGTTCATCGTAGTGTTCATTGATGATATCCTGGTTTATTCGAAAAATGAAGAAGAGCATAAGGAACATTTGTGTTTGGTATTGGAGAAGCTAAGGGAACATCAGTTATATGCCAAATTTAGCAAATGTGAGTTTTGGTTGAAGGAAGTAGGATTCCTCGGACACGTGATATCCGGAGAAGGGATAGCAGTTGACCCCGCAAAGGTTGAGACCGTAACCGAATGGGAAGCACCAACGACAGTTGGAGAGATCCGGAGTTTTCTTGGACTCGCAGGATACTACCGGGGATTCATTGAGAACTTTTCAAAGAATGCAAAGCCTATGACGAAGTTGTTGAAGAAGGATACTAAGTTCAATTGGACTGAGGAATGTGAGGCTAGTTTCCAGGAGTTGAAGAAACGTTTGGTTACCTCACCAGTATTGATTCTGCCAGATCAGACCAAGGATTATGAGGTATATTGCAACGCTTCACGTCGAGGACTTGGAGCAGTGCTTATGCAGGAAGGGAGAGTTGTTTCGTATGCTTCATGACAACTGAAGCCTCATGAGTTGAATTATGCCATGCATGATTTGGAGTTAGCAGCCGTAGTGCATGCATTGAAGACATGGAGACATTTCCTCATTGGAAATCATTGTGAGGTGTACATGGATCACAAGAGTTTGAAGTACATTTTCACGCAGAAGGAGTTGAATCTCAGACAAAGGAGATGGTTGGAGCTCATCAAGGATTATGATATGAGATTACATTACCATCCCGGAAAAGCTAATGTAGTAGCTGACGCATTGAGCCATAAGAGCCACGTCAATACGTTAATGACGGGAGAAATACCAAAGGAGTTAGCAGAAAACCTTCGTCAACTAAGTTTAGAGATAGTTCCGAAAGGCTATGTGGCAGCTTTATAGATTCAGTCCACATTGATGGATAAAATCAGAGAAGCTCAGAAATCTGACAAGGAGATTGCTGCTATAAAGGAGAAACTAAGCTAAGGAAAAGCAAAGGGATTTCGTGAGGATGAGCACGATACCCTATGGTTTGAGGACTGTGTTTATGTGCCAAATGATCCGGAGATCAGGAAGTTGATTCTACAAGAGGCACATGATTCACCATATTCGATTCACCCAGGAAATACCAAGATGTATTTGGATTTGAAGGAAACATTCTGGTGGACTGGAATGAAGAAGGATATTGCAGCATATGTAGCCGTTTGTGACGTATGTCATAGAGTAAAGGCAGAGCATCAGAAGCCAGCCGGATCATTGCAACCATTGCCGATACCCGAATGGAAGTGGGATAAGATAGGCATGGATTTTATCACAGGACTACCCAGGACGAAAGCAGGATATGACTCGATATGGGTAGTAGTTGATCGTTTGATGAACGTAGCACATTTCATTCCAGTTAAGACCACTTACACCAGTGCTAAGTTGGCAAAGATATACATGACTAGGATCATTTGTTTGCATGGAGTTCCAAGGAGTATTGTATCAGACAGAGGAACGCAGTTTACCTCAAAGTTTTGGAATCAGTTGCATGAAACTTTGGGAACCAGGCTAGAGTTCAGCACTGCTTTTCATCCGCAGACAGATGGACAGACCGAGAGAGTCAATCAGATTTTGGAAGATATGCTAAGAGCTTGTGCACTAGATTATGGATCTAGTTGGGACGATAATTTGCCGTATACGGAGTTTTCTTATAACAACAGTTACCAAACCAGTTTGAAGATGGCACCTTTCGAAGCTTTATACAGAAGGAGGTGCAGGGCACCGTTGTCATGGGACGAAGTTGGAGACCGTCAATTCTTTGGACCAGATTTGATTAAGGAGTCTGAACGGAAAGTTAAGTTGATTCGCGATAGGCTCAAGGTAGCCCAGTCCAGGCAGAAGAGCTACGCAGATTCTAAACGCAAGGAGACCGTTTACGAAACCGGAGACAGAGTATATCTCCGAGTATCCCCACTTCGAGGAGTTAAGCGCTTTGGAGTTAAGGGAAAATTAGCACCGCGTTTCGTTGGACCATATAAGATCTTGCAACGTATGGGAGAAGTCGCGTATAAGTTGGAATTACCAGAGGGACTGTCAGGAGTTCATGATGTATTCCATGTTTCCCAGCTGAAGAAATGTCAAGCTGAGATGGCGGAGGTACCGTTAAGAGATACAGTACCGCTTGAAGCGATTCAGTTGAAGGACGACTTGACGTATGAGGAGAAACCAGTTAAGATTCTCGAGTATGCCAGCAGAGTTACCCGCAGCAAGGTTATCAAGTTTTGCAAAGTTCAGTGGAACCACCACTCAGAGGATGAAGCCACCTGGGAGAGAGAAGAAGATTTGCTCAAGGACCACCCTCACCTATTTTCTAGCCAACCCGAATCTCGAGGGCGAGATTCATCTTAAGGGGGGTAGGTTTGTAACATCCCAAATTTTCAATTTGGAATATTATACACTAGATCATCATGCATATCATATTTTCTTGCATTTTGCCGATCCTAGAAATTTCACGCAACTCCAGGACCCTCGGAGAGAGTTGGAGATTTCGTCATTTTTCATATTTGAGTTTTCTCAAATTTCGAAAAGAGGATCATTGGTTTTTGTCGGAGTTTCTTTTGCCTTTTTATTGGATAGGGAAAAATGCGCGTTTTCAAAATTTGCATTTTAGGCCCGGAGAAAAGTTCATTTTGTTCGACTCATTTTTAGGAGTCGTGGAAATTTTACTTTATTAGATTTGGAGTTTGTTTAGATCTCTTTCTGTTTTTTTTCCGAGCGCGGAACCGTTTAAAAAAAATTCCAGCGACTTGGGCCAAAGGCCCAAGCCACCGAGCCGGCCGGCCAGAGGCCAGCGCGCCGCGTGAGCGCCCCAGGCGCAGGAGGCCGCCACCGCCGTTCTTTGTGGATTCCTCTACGCCAAGTTTTCTCTCCCCCTCCCCAATATAAATACTCCCACACCCCCCCTCTAAACCTATCAAACCAAAGCCCCAAGCACCCCGCGCCCCAGACCCGCGCCGCGCCTAGTGCCCCGCCGCCGCGCCCTGCGTCACCCGCGCGCCGCCCAAAGCCACCACCCCTTGCCACGCCGCCGCCGCCCCACGCCCACGCCGCCGGAGTTCCTCGTCGGAGACCTCGCCGGAGGTAGCGCCGCGTCTCTTTTCTTTTCATCGGATCATTTTCTTCTCATCGTTCCGATTCTTTTTCTCCGATTCATTTTTCTTCGCGAAACCGTTCCGGTTTTCTAGATCGGTTTTTCGATCGGTTTTCTTTTCTCGAAACCCTAGATCGGTTCCGATCTCTTTTCTGATCTAGTTGCCTAGCGACCGTTCGCCGGACCGTTCGTCCTAACGAACGTGATCACCGGATTTCTTCTATGTTAACGAACGTTCATTCGTTTAACCGTTCTTCTTTTTCTTTTCGTCGGATTTATTCCGCGATCGCGGTCTCAGATCCGATCTTCGTTCTAGTCTATCTTCTCGCTCGTTTATCAGAATCAGGTGATTCAAGCGCCTGGAGTTTCGTTTCGAAACCGCCGTTCCGTCTAATCAACTTTAACTAAGTTTTGCTACTGTAAAATTTGACCGAGTTTCAACTTGCTAGAACCGAGTTGTTTTCCGCCGTTTGTTTTCGGTTTCTTTGTTCGGTTCTTTCTTTCTTTGCAACCGGAGTTCTTTAGTTGAACTTTCTGGTTCGATCTCTTGTTCGAGTTTTACCTGTGCATTAGATGAGTACTTATTGTATGCTTGTTGTTTGTCTGGAATAGATTACCCGGATTGCGCCGCTTGTTACTTCGAATCTCTAGGACTCGCGGATCATCAGCAAGGCAAGTAACACTTTGATCATACCTTTTCTACAACCCAGTTTTATTGCATTAGATCATTCCTCAAACATTGCATGATTAGGATCTAATTAAATTGTGGGATGGGAAGTAGATGAGGTAGTACCCATTACCTGTTTATTATGAAACCTTTGGGAGTTACTTCTACGTTTGCTTATTATGCCATGCTATGCTAGTAGACGTGGATTGGGTGAGTGATATCCATGACAAATGTGAGATTGATAATTTTAATGGTTTATCTAAGGTGGCAACTTAAACACACATCTGGGTGGATTGAGGCACCTGATGTCTATCAGGACTTGCCTGTTTTTTTATGGACCGCCACCCAGGCTCAAAGGGATCATAAGATCTTTCATGCTAGAAACTTACGTGTGCAGCCACAAGCCATTATGGGCTCTGGCATAGTTGACTAAGTCGTGCGAACTCTTACAGGGTAGACTAGCAGATGTAGGGGAAAGTAGGTGTACCGGTCTATCCATCGTAAGGTGCTAGCGCTTCTGAAAGACTGTGTCTCGGTCATCCGTTTCTCAAACACCAGTAGTGCGAGAAATCCAACGGAGGCGATCGAGTCTTGTGGGGAAAAGTGCGCAAACCTCTGCAGAGTGTAACAAACTAATCATGATTAGCCGTGTCCCCGGTTATGGACAATCTTGAGTATCTAGTACTTGAATATCATGTGAATCTAAACATGTTACTTCTAATTAATATTGTTGGGTTTTAATGACTATTTTTAATTGGGATTGAGAATGCTGTCAACCATTCTCAATGTTTAACAACCACCTTGATAGTTAAATAAATTTATTCCTTTGCAGTAGGGAAAAATTGGCTTTACGCAAAACAGTAACCATAGAGCTTTCCACCAGCCAAATATGCATATAGTATAGCTGTTTCATTCCATTACTCTCTATGTGTTACATTGCCAGCATATTCCATGTGCTGACCCGTTTCGGGCTGCAACATTAATGTTGCAGACTTTTCAGACGACAATTGAGGTGTTTTAGGTCGTGGTTCTATACTCAGTGATGCCGTTGGAGTTGATGGACCCATTTATCTTCCTACTCTTCCGCTGTTATCGTCATTAGATGGCCTTAAGCCATATTTATGTAATAAGTTCTCTTCGGAGACATCGTTGTAATAAGTGTGTGATTGCTACTCTGCTATAAATCCTTCGAAGTACTGTGTGGTGTCAGCATTACTGATCCAGGGATGACACCGGAGCATAGAGATCAGACTGTTTGAGGTTTGATCGCTACAGTTTTCCCTTATAACCACATTATATATACTAGCAAAAGAGCTCGTGCGTTGCAACGGGAAAAAAATATGGCACACACTTACGTTCTATTCTTCTTTACCGGGTCTGTCATTAAATGTGCTCCGGTGTAATAACATCATAAATTACCAAACTGCCTTAGGAGTTTTTGTGTCAGGCACCACTGTGAGAATGATTGACAATATGAGCATCACCAGCCTGAAGAAAGTTGTTGCTGTTATGACCGGCATGGCCAAGAGGATATATGATGCGCACTGGCATCCAACAACAACATTTCTCATGGTTTCGGATTTTTTCTGAACCAGTGCTTGTTGGAAATATGCCCTAGAGGCAATAATAAAATGGTTATTATTATATTTCTTTGTTCATGATAATTGTCTATTGTTCATGCTATAATTGTGTTATCCGGAAATCGTAATACATGTGTGAATACATAGACCACAACACGTCCCTAGTGAGCCTCTAGTTGACTAGCTCGTTGATCAAAAGATAGTCATGGTTTCCTGACTATGGGCATTGGATGTCATTGATAACGGGATCACATCATTAGGAGAATGATGTGATGGACAAGACCCAATCCTAACCATAGCTCAAAGATTGTGTAGTTCGTTTGCTATAGCTTTTCCGAATGTCAAGTATCATTTCCTTAGACCATGAGATTGTGCAACTCCTGGATACCGTAGGAGTGCTTTGGGTGTGCCAAACGTCACAACGTAACTAGGTGACTATAAAGGTACACTACAGGTATCTCCGAAAGTGTCTGTTGGGTTGGCATGAATCGAGACTCGGATTTGTCACTCCGTATGACGGAGAGGTATCTCTGGGCCCACTCGGTAATGCATCATCATAATGAGCTCAGTGTGACCAAGTGGTTGATCACGGGATCATGCATTACGGTATGAGTAAAGTGACTTGCCGGTAACGAGATTGAATGAGGTATTGGGATACCGACGATCGAGTCTCGGGCAAGTAACATAGCGATTGACAAAGGGAATTGTATACGGATTGATTGAATCCTCGACATCATGGTTCATCCGATGAGATCATCGAGGAGCATGTGGGAGCCAACATGGGTATCCAGATCCCGCTGTTGGTTATTGACCGGAGAGTCGTCTCGGTCATGTCTGCGTGTCTCCCGAACCCGTAGGGTCTACACACTTATGGTTCGGTGACACTACGGTTGTTGAGATATTAGTATACGGTAACCCAAAAGTTGTTCGGAGTCCCGGATGAGATCCCGGACGTCACGAGGAGTTCCGGAATGGTCCGGAGATGAATATTTATATATAGGAAGTCAAGTTTCGGCCATTGGGAAAGTTTCGGGGGTAATCGGTATTGTACCGGGACCACCGGAAGGGTCCCGGGGGTCCACCGGGTAGGGCCACCTATCCCGGAGGGCCCCATAGGCTGAAGTGGGAGGGGAACCAGCCCCTAGTGGGCTGGTGCATCCCCCTTGGGCCTCCCCCTGCGCCTAGGGTTGGAAACCCTAGGGGTGGGGGCGCCCCACTTGGCTTGGGGGGCAAGCCACCCCCTTGGCCGCCCCCCCCCCTTGGAGATTGGATCTCCTAGGGCCGCCCCCCCCCTAGGGACCCTATATATAGTGGGGGGAGGGAGGGCAGCCGCACCCTAGCCCCTGGCACCTCCCTCTCCCTCCTGTGACACGTCTCCTTCTCGTAGTGCTCGGCGAAGCCCTGCCGAGATCGCCGTAGTTTCCACCACCACGCCGTCGTGCTGCTGGATCTCCATCAACCTCTCCTTCCCCGTTGCTGGATCAAGTTGGTGGAGACGTCTTCCCAACCGTACGTGTGTTGAACGCGGAGGTGCCGTCCGTTCGGCGCTAGGTCATCGGTGATTTGGATCACGACGAGTACGACTCCATCAACCCCGTTCTCTTGAACGCTTCCGCGCGTGATCTACAAGGGTATGTAGATGCACTCCTCTCTCCCTCGTTGCTAGATGACTCCATAGATTGATCTTGGTGATGCGTAGAAAATTTTAAAATTCTGCTACGTTCCCCAACAGTGGCATCATGAGCTAGGTCTATGCGTAGTTTCTATGCATGAGTAGAACACAAAGCAGTTGTGGGCGTCGATATTGTCAATTTTCTTGCCGTTACTAGTCTTATCTTGATTCGGCGGCATCGTGGGATGAAGCGGCCCGGACCGACCTTACACGTGCGTTTACGTGAGACTGGTTCCACCGATTGACATGCACTAGTTGCATAAGGTGGCTGGCGGGTGTCTGTCTCTCCCACTTTAGTCGGATCGGATTCGAGGAAAAGGGTCCTTATGAAGGGTAAATAGAAATTGGCATATCAGGTTGTGGTTTTGGCGTAGGTAAGAAACGTTCTTGCTAGAAACCTATAGCAGCCACGTAAAAACTTGCAACAACAATTAGAGGACGTCTAACTTGTTTTTGCAGCATGTGTCGTGTGATGTGATATGGCCAAAAGGATGTGATGAAAGATATATGTGATGTATGAGATTGATCATGTTCTTGTAATAGGAATCACGACTTGCATGTCGATGAGTATGACAATCGACAGGAGCCATAGGAGTTGTCTTTATTTATTTATGACCTACGTGTCAATATAAACGTCATGTAATTACTTTACTTTATTGCTAAAGCATTAGCCATAGTAGTAGAAGTAATGGATGACGTGACAACTTCAAAGAAGACACGATGATGGAGATCATGATGATGGAGATCATGGTGTCATGTCGGTGACAACGATGATCATGAAGCCTCGAAGATGGAGATCAAAAGGAGCAAATGATATTGGCCATATCATGTCACTATTTGATTGCATGTGATGTTTATCATGTTTTACATCTTATTTGCTTAGAACGACGGTAGCTTAAATAAGATGATCCCTCGTAATAATTTCAAGAAAGTGTCCCCCCTAACTGTGCACCGTTGCGAAGTTTCGTTGTTTCGAAGCACCACGTGATGATCGGGTGTGATAGATTCTAACGTTAGAATACAACGAGTGTAAGCCAGATTTACACACGCAATACACTTAGGTTGACTTGACGAGCCTAGCATGTACAGACATGGCCTCGGAACACGGAAGACCGAAAGGTCGAGCATGAGTCGTATAGAAGATACGATCAACATGAAGATGTTCACTAATGTTGACTAGTCCGTCTCACGTGATGATCGGACGAGGCCTAGTTGACTCGGATCATGTTTCACTTAGATGACTAGAGGGATGTATATCTGAGTGGGAGTTCATTGAATAATTTGATTAGATGAACTTAATTATCATGAACTTAGTCTAAAATCTTTACACTATGTCTTGTAGATCAAATGGCCCACGCTAATGTTGCCCTCAACTTCAACGCGTTCCTAGATAAAACCAAGCTGAAAGATGATGGTAGCAACTATATGGAGTGGGTTCGGAACCTAAGGATCATACTCATAGCTGCCAAGAAAGATTATGTCCTAGAAGCACCGCTAGGTGACGCACCCATCCTAGATAACCAAGATGTTATGAACGCTTGGCAGTCACGTGCTGATGATTACTCCCTCGTTCAGTGCGGCATGCTTTACAGCTTAGAACCAGGGCTCCAAAAGCGTTTTGAGAGACACAGAGCATATGAGATGTTCGAAGAGCTGAAAATGGTTTTCCAAGCTCATGCCCGGGTCGAGAGATGTGAAGTCTCCGACAAGTTCTTCAGTTGTAAGATGGAGGAAAATAGTTCTGTCAGTGAGCACATACTCAAAATGTCTGGGTTGCATAACCGCTTGACTCAGCTGGGAGTTAATCTCCCGAATGACGCGGTCATTGACAGAATCCTTCAGTCGCTTCCACCGAGCTACAAGAGCTTTGTGATGAACTTCAATATGAAGGGGATGGAAATGAAGGAAATATGCCCTAGAGGCAATAATAAAGTTATTATTTATTTCCTTATATCATGATAAATGTTTATTATTCATGCTAGAATTGTATTAACCGGAAACATAATACATGTGTGAATACAAAGACAAACAGAGTGTCACTAGTATGCCTCTACTTGACTAGCTCGTTAATCAAAGATGGTTATGTTTCCTAACCATGAACAAAGAGTTGTTATTTGATTAACGAGGTCGCATCATTAGTTGAATGATCTGATTGACATGACCTATTCCATTAGCTTAGCACCCGATCGTTTAGTATATTGCTATTGCTTTCTTCATGACTTATACATGTTCCTATAACTATGAGATTATGCAACTCCCGTTTACCGAAGGAACACTTTGGGTACTACCAAACGTCACAACGTAACTGGGTGATTATAAAGGAGTACTACAGGTGTCTCCAAAGGTAGATGTTGGGTTGGCGTATTTCGAGATTAGGGTTTGTCACTCCGATTGTCGGAGAGGTATCTCTGGGCCCTCTCGGTAATACACATCACATAAGCCTTGCAAGCATTATAACTAAGATGTTAGTTGTGAGATGATGTATTACGGAACGAGTAAAGAGACTTGCCAGTAACGAGATTGAACTAGGTATTGGATACCGACGATCGAATCTCGGGCAAGTAACATACCGATGACAAAGGGAACAACGTATGTTGTTATGCGGTCTGACCGATAAAGATCTTCGTAGAATATGTAGGAGTCAATATGGGCATCCAGGTCCCGCTATTGGTTATTGACCGGAGACGTGTCTCGGTCATGTCTACATTGTTCTCGAACCGTAGGGTCCGCACGCTTAACGTTACGATGACAGTTATTATGAGTTTATGCATTTTGATGTACCGAAGGTTGTTCGGAGTCCCGGATGTGATCACGGACATGACGAGGAGTCTCGAAATGGTCGAGACATAAAGATTGATATATTGGAAGCCTATGTTTGGACATCGGAAGTGTTCCGGGTGAATCGGGATTTTACCGGATTACCGGGAGGGTTACCGGAACCCCCCGGGAGCCAAATGGGCCAACATGGGCCTTGGGAAAAAGGTGAAAGGGCTGCCCCATGGGCTACGCGCCTCCCCCCCTTCCCCTAGTCCTATTAGGACTAGGGAAGGTGGCCGGCCAACCCCTCTCTCATTCCCACTTGAGAAAACCTAGTTGGACTAGGATTGGAGGGGGGAGTCCTACTCCCGGTAGGAGTAGGACTCCTCCTGCGCCTCCCTTGCTTGGCCGGCCAGCCCTCCCCCTCTCATCCTTTATATACGGGGGCAGGGGGCACCTCTAGACACACAAGTTGATCCTTGAGATCGTTCCTTAGCCGTGTGCGGAGCCCCCTGCCACTAGATTCCACCTCGATCATACCGTTGTAGTGCTTAGGCGAAGCCCTGCGTCGGTAGTACATCAAGATCGTCACCACGCCGTCGTGCTGACGGAACTCTTCCTCGATGCTTTGCTGGATCGGAGCCCGAGGATCGTCATCGAGCTGAACGTGTGCTAAGAACTCGGAGGTACCGGAGTAACGGTGCTTGGATCGGTCGGATCGGGAAGACATACGACTACTTCCTCTATGTTGTGTGATCGCTTCCGCAGTCGGTCTGCGTTGGTACGTAGACAACACTCTCCCCTCTTGTTGCTATGCATCACCATGATCTTGCGTGTGCGTAGGAAATTTTTTGAAATTACTACGTTCCCCAACAGTGGTATCAGAGCCTAGGTTTTATGGTTTGATGTTATTTGCACGAGTAGAACACAAGTGAGTTGTGGGCGATACAAGTCATACTGCCTACCAGCATGTCATACTTTGGTTCGGCGGTATTGTTGGACGAGATGACCCGGACCAACCTTACGCGTACGCTTACGAGAAACCGGTTCCCTCGACGTGCTTTGCACATAGATGGCTTGTGGGCGACTATCTCTCCAACTTTAGTTGAACCGAGTGTGGCTACGCCCAGTCCTTGAGAAGGTCAAAACGGAGTCTATTTGCAAACTATCGTTGTGGTTTTGATGCGTAGGTGAGATGAGTTCTTGCTTAAGCCCATAGCAGCCACGTAAAACTTGCAACAACAAAGTAGAGGACATCTAACTTGTTTTTGCAGGGCATGTTGTGATGTGATATGGTCAAGGCATGATGCTGATTTTATTGTATGAGATGATCATGTTTTGTAACCAAGTTATCGGCAACTGGCAGGAGCCATATGGTTGTCGCTTTATTGTATGCAATGCAATCACGATGTAATGCTTTACTTTATTACTAAGCGGTAGTGATAGTCGTGGAAGCATAAGATTGGCGAGACGACAATGATGCTACGATGGAGATCAAGGTGTCGCGCCGGTGATGATGGTGATCATGACGGTGCTTCGGAGATGGAGATCACAAGCACAAGATGATGATGGCCATATCATATCACTTATATTGATTGCATGTGATGTTTATCTTTTATGCATCTTATCTTGCTTTGATTGACGGTAGCATTATAAGATGATCTCTCACTAAATTATCAAGAAGTGTTCTCCCTGAGTATGCACCGTTGCCAAAGTTCGTCGTGCCCAGACACCACGTGATGATCGGGTGTGATAAGCTCTACGTCCATCTACAACGGGTGCAAGCCAGTTTTGCACACGCAGAATACTCAGGTTAAACTTGACGAGCCTAGCATATGCAGATATGGCCTCGGAACACAGAGACCGAAAGGTCGAGCGTGAATCATATAGTAGATATGATCAACATGACGATGTTCACCATTGAAAACTACTCCATCTCACGTGATGATCGGTTATGGTTTAGTTGATTTGGATCACGTAATCACTTAGAGGATTAGAGGGATGTCTATCTAAGTGGTAGTTCCTAAGTAATTTGATTAACTGAACTTAAACTTATCATGAACTTAGTACCTGATAGTATCTTGCTTGTTTATGTTGATTGTAGATAGATGGCTCGTGCTGTTGTTCCGTTGAATTTTAATGCGTTACTTGAGAAAGCAAAGTTGAAAGATGATGGTAGCAATTACATGGACTGGGTCCATAACCTGAGTATTATCCTCATTGCTGCATAGAAGAATTACGTCCTGGAAGCACCGCTAGGTGCCAGGCCTGCTGCTGGAGCAACGCCAGATGTTATGAACGTCTGGCAGAGCAAAGCTGATGACTACTCGATAGTTCAGTGTGCCATGATTTACAGCTTAGAATCGGGACTTCAACGACGTTTTGAACGTCATGGAGCATATGAGATGTTCCAAGAGTTGAAGTTAATATTTCAAGCAAATGCCCGAATTGAGAGATATGAAGTCTCCAATAAGTTCTATAGCTGCAAGATGGAGGAGAACAGTTCTGTCAGTGAGCATATACTCAAAATGTCTGGGTATAATAATCACTTGATTCAGATGGGAGTTAATCTTCCAGATGATTGCGTCATTGACAGAATTCTCCAATCACTGCCACCAAGCTACAAGAGCTTCGTGATGAACTATAATATGCAAGGGATGAACAAGACCATTCCTGAGCTCTTCGCAATGCTGAAAGCTGCGGAGGTAGAAATCAAGAAGGAGCATCAAGTGTTGATGGTCAACAAGACCACTAGTTTCAAGAAAAAGGGCAAAGGGAAGAAGAAGGGGAACTTCAAGAAGAACAGCAAGCAAGTTGCTGCTCAGGAGAAGAAACCCAAGTCTGGACCTAAGCCTGAAACTGAGTGCTTCTACTGCAAGCAGACTGGTCACTGGAAGCGGAACTGCCCCAAGTATTTGGCGGATAAGAAGGATGGCAAGGTGAACAAAGGTATATGTGATATACATGTTATTGACGTGTACCTTACTAGAGCTCGCAGTAGCACCTGGGTATTTGATACTGGTTCTGTTGCTAATATTTGCAACTCGAAACAGGGACTACGGAATAAGTGGACGCTAGCAAAGGACGAGGTGACGATGCGCGTGGGAAACGATTCCAACGTCGATGTGATCGCGGTCGGCACGCTACCTCTACATCAACCTTCGGGATTAATATTAGGCCTAAATAATTGTTATTTGGTGCCAGCGTTGAGCATGAACATTATATCTGGATCTTGTTTAATGCGAGACGGTTATTCATTTAAATCAGAGAATAATGGTTGTTCTATTTATATGAGTAATATCTTTTATGGTCATGCACCTTTGAAGAGTGGTCTATTCTTGTTGAATCTCGATAGTAGTGATACACATATTCATAATGTAGAAGCCAAAAGATGCAGAGTTGATAATGATAGTGCAACTTATTTGTGGCACTGCCGTTTAGGTCATATCGGTGTAAAGCGCATGAAGAAACTCCATGCTGATGGACTTTTGGAACCACTTGATTATGAATCACTTGGTACTTGCGAACCGTGCCTCATAGGCAAGATGACTAAAACACCGTTCTCCGGTACTATGGAGAGAGCAACAGATTTATTGGAAATCATACATACCAATGTATGTGGTCCGATGAATATTGAGGCTCGTGGCGGATATCGTTATTTTCTCACATTCACAGATGATTTAAGCAGATATGGATATATCTACTTAATGAAACATAAGTCTGAAACATTTGAAAAGTTCAAGGAATTTCAGAGTGAAGTTGAAAATCATTGTAACAAGAAAATAAAGTTTCTACGATCTGATCGTGGAGGAGAATATTTGAGTTACGAGTTTGGTGTACATTTGAAAAATTGTGGAATAGTTTCGCAACTCACGCCACCCGGAACACCACAGCGTAATGGTGTGTCCGAACGTCGTAATCGTACTTTACTAGATATGGTGCGATCTATGATGTCTCTTACTGATTTACCGCTGTTGTTTTGGGGTTATGCTTTAGAGACGGCCGCATTCACGTTAAATAGGGCACCATCAAAATCCGTTGAGACGACGCCTTATGAACTATGGTTTGGCAAGAAACCAAAGTTGTCGTTTCTTAAAGTTTGGGGCTGCGATGCTTATGTGAAAAAGCTTCAACCTGATAAGCTCGAACCCAAAGCGGAGAAATGTGTCTTCATAGGATACCCAAAGGAGACTGTTGGGTATACCTTCTATCACAGATCCGAAGGCAAGGCATTCGTTGCTAAGAATGGATCATTTCTAGAGAAGGAGTTTCTCTCGAAAGAAGTGAGTGGGAGGAAAGTAGAACTTGACGAGGTAACTGTACCTGCTCCCTTATTGGAAAATAGTACATCACAGAAAACTGTTTCTGCGACACCTATACCAATTAGTGAGGAAGCTAATGATGATGATCATGAAACTTCAGGACAAGATACTACTGAACCACGTAGATCAACCAGAGTGAGATCCGCACCAGAGTGGTACGGTAATCCAATTCTGGAAGTCATGCTACTAGATCATGATGAACCTACGAACTATGAAGAATCGATGGTGAGCCCAGATTCCGCAAAGTGGCTTGAGGCCATGAAATCTAAGATGGGATCCATGTATGAGAGCAAAGTATGGACTTTGGTTGACTTGCCCGATGATCGGCAAGCAATTGAGAATAAATGGATCTTCAAGAAAAAGACTGACGTTGACGGTAATATTACTGTCTATAAAGCTCGACTTGTTGCAAAAGGTTTTCGACAAGTTCAAGGGGTTGACTACGATGAGACCTTCTCACCCGTAGCGATGCTCAAGTCCGTCAGAATCATGTTAGCAATTGCCGCATTTTATGATTATGAAATATGGCAGATGGATATCAAAACTGATTCCTGAATGGATTTCTGGAAGAAGAGTTGTATATGATGCAACCAGAAGGTTTTGTCGATCCAAAAGGAGCTAACAAAGTATGCAAACTCCAGCAATCCATTTATGGACTGGTGCAAGCATCTCGGAGTTGGAATAAACGCTTTGATAGTGTGATCAAAGCATTTGGCTTTATACAGACTTTTGGAGAAGCCTGTATTTACAAGAAAGTGAGTGGGAGCTCTGTAGCATTTCTGATATTATATGTGGATGACATATTGCTGATTGGAAATGATATAGAATTTCTGGATAGCATAAAGGGACACTTGAATAAAAGTTTTTCGATGAAAGACCTCGGGGAAGCTGCTTACATATTAGGCATAAAGATCTATAGAGATAGATTAAGACTCTTAATTGGACTTTCACAAAGCACATACCTTGACAAGATTTTGAAGAAGTTCAAAATGGATCAAGCAAAGAAAGGGTTCTTGCCTGTGTTACAAGGGTATGAAGTTGAGTCAGACTCAATGCCCGACCACTGCAGAAGATAGAGAGAAAATGAAAGATGTTCCCTATGCTTCAGCCATAGGCTCTATCATGTATGCAATGCTGTGTACAAGACCTGATGTGTGCCTTGCTATAAGTTTAGCAGGGAGGTACCAAAGTAATCCAGGAGTGGATCACTGGACAGCGGTCAAGAACATCCTGAAATACCTGAAAAGGACTAGGGATATGTTTCTCATATATGGAGGTGACAAAGAGCTCACCGTAAGAGGTTACGTTGATGCAAGCTTTGACACTGATCCGGACGATTCTAAATCGCAAACCGGATACGTGTTTACTTTAAACGGTGGAGCTGTCAGTTGGTGCAGTTCTAAACAAAGCGTCGTAGCGGGATCTACATGTGAAGCGGAGTACATAGCTGCTTCGGAAGCAGCGAACGAAGGAGTCTGGATGAAGGAGTTCATATCCGATCTAGGTGTCATACCTAGTGCATCGGGTCGAATGAAAATCTTTTGTGACAATATTGGTGCAATTGCTTTGGCAAAGGAATCCAGATTTCACAAAAGGACCAAACACATCAAGAGACGCTTCAACTCCATCCGGGATCTAGTCCAGGTGGGAGACATAGAGATTTGCAAGATACATACGGATCTGAATGTTGCAGACCCGTTGACTAAGCCTCTTCCACGAGCAAAACATGATCAGCACCAAGGCTCCATGGGTGTTAGAATCATTACCGTGTAATCTAGATTATTGACTCTAGTGCAAGTGGGAGACTGAAGGAAATATGCCCTAGAGGCAATAATAAAGTTATTATTTATTTCCTTATATCATGATAAATGTTTATTATTCATGCTAGAATTGTATTAACCGGAAACATAATACATGTGTGAATACATAGACAAACAGAGTGTCACTAGTATGCCTCTACTTGACTAGCTCGTTAATCAAAGATGGTTATGTTTCCTAACCATGAACAAAGAGTTGTTATTTGATTAACGAGGTCACATCATTAGTTGAATGATCTGATTGACATGACCCATTCCATTAGCTTAGCACCCGATCGTTTAGTATGTTGCTATTGCTTTCTTCATGACTTATACATGTTCCTATAACTATGAGATTATGCAACTCCCGTTTACCGAAGGAACACTTCGGGTACTACCAAACGTCACAACGTAACTGGGTGATTATAAAGGAGTACTACAGGTGTCTCCAAAGGTAGATGTTGGGTTGGCGTATTTCGAGATTAGGGTTTGTCACTCCGATTGTCGGAGAGGTATCTCTGGGCCCTCTCGGTAATACACATCACATAAGCCTTGCAAGCATTATAACTAAGATGTTAGTTGTGAGATGATGTATTACGGAACGAGTAAAGAGACTTGCCAGTAACGAGATTGAACTAGGTATTGGATACCGACGATCGAATCTCGGGCAAGTAACATACCGATGACAAAGGGAACAACGTATGTTGTTATGCGGTCTGACCGATAAAGATCTTCATAGAATATGTAGGAGTCAATATGGGCATCCAGGTTCCGCTATTGGTTATTGACCGGAGACGTGTCTCGGTCATGTCTACATTGTTCTCGAATCGTAGGGTCCGCACGCTTAACGTTATGATGACAGTCATTATGAGTTTATGCATTTTGATGTACCGAAGGTTGTTCGGAGTCCCGGATGTGATCACGGACATGATGAGGAGTCTCGAACTGGTCGAGACATAAAGATTGATATATTGGAAGCCTATGTTTGGACATCGGAAGTGTTCCGGGTGAAATCGGGATTTTACCGGATTACCGGGAGGGTTACCGGAACCCCCCGGGAGCCAAATGGGCCAACATGGGCCTTGGGAAAAAGGTGAAAGGGCTGCCCCATGGGCTGCGCGCCTCCTCCCCTTCCCCTAGTCCTATTAGGACTAGGGAAGGTGGCCGGCCAACCCCTCTCTCTTTCCCACTTGAGAAAACCTAGTTGGACTAGGATTGGAGGGGGGAGTCCTACTCCCGGTAGGAGTAGGACTCCTCCTGCGCCTCCCTTGCTTGGCCGGCCAGCCCTCCCCCTCTCATCCTTTATATACAGGGGTAGGGGGCACCTCTAGACACACAAGTTGATCCTTGAGATTGTTCCATAGCCGTGTGCGGTGCCCCCTGCCACCAGATTCCACCTCGATCATATCGTTGTAGTGCTTAGGCGAAGCCCTGCGTCGGTAGTACATCAAGATTGTCACCACGCCGTCGTGCTGACGGAACTCTTCCTCGACGCTTTGCTGGATCAGAGCCCGAGGATCGTCATCGAGCTGAACGTGTGCTAAGAACTCGGAGGTGCCAGAGTAACGGTGCTTGTATCGGTCGGATCGGGAAGACGTACGACTACTTCCTCTACGTTGTGTGATCGCTTCCGCAGTCGGTCTGCGTTGGTACGTAGAAAACACTCTCCCCTCTGGTTGCTATGCATCACCATGATCTTGCGTGTGCGTAGGAAATTTTTTGAAATTACTACGTTCCCCAACAGGAAAAGACCATTCCTGAGGTATATTCAATGCTGAAATCAGCAGAGGTGGAAATCAAAAAGGAACATCAAGTGTTGATGGTGAATAAAACCTAAGTTCAAGAAAGGCAAGGGTAAAAAGAATTTCAAGAAGGACGGCAAGGGAGTTGCCGCGCCCGGTAAGCAAGCTGCCGGGAAGAAGCCAAAGAATGGACCCAAGCCTGAGACTGAGTGTTTTATTGCAAGGGAAGTGGTCACTGGAAGCGGAACTGCCCCAAATACTTAGCGGACAAGAAGGCCGGCAACACTAAAGGTATATGTGATATACATGTAATTGATGTGTACCTTACCAGTACTCGTAGTAGCTCCTGGGTATTTGATACCGGTGTGGTTGCTCACATGTGTAACTCAAAGCAGGAGCTGCGGAATAAGCAGAGACTGGTGAAGGACGAGGTGACGATGCACGTCGGGAATGGTTCCAAGGTCGATGTGATCGCCGTCGGCACGCTACCTCTACATTTACCTACGGGATTAGTTTTAAACCTCAATAATTGTTATTTAGTGCCAGCTTTGAGCATGAACATTGTATCAGGATCTCGTTTAATTCGAGATGGCTACTCATTTAAATCCGAGAATAATGGTTGTTCTATTTATATGAGAGATATTTTTTATGGTCATGCTCCGTTGGTGAATGGTTTATTCTTAATGAATCTCGAGCGTAATGTTACACATTTTCATAGTGTGAATACCAAAAGATGTAAGGTTGATAATGATAGTCCCACATACTTGTGGCACTGACGCGTTGGTCACATAGGTGTCAAACGCATGAAGAAGCTCCATGCAGATGGACTTTTGGAGTCTCTTGATTACGAATCATTTGACACGTGCGAACCATGCCTCATGGGTAAAATGACCAAGACTCCATTCTCAGGAACAATGGAGCGAGCAACCAACTTATTGGAAATCATACATACTGATGTGTGCGGTCCAATGAGTGTTGAGGCTCGCGGTGGCTATCGTTATGTTCTCACCCTCACTGATGACTTGAGTAGATATGGATATGTGTACTTGATGAAATACAAGTCTGAGACCTTTGAAAAGTTCAAGGAATTTCAGAGTGAGGCTGAGAATCAACGTGACAAGAAAATCAAGTTCTTGCGATCAGATCGTGGGGGAGAATACTTGAGTCACGAATTTGGCACACACTTAAGGAAATGTGGAATAGTTTCACAACTCACGCCGCCTGGAACACCTCAGCATAATGGTGTGTCCAAACGTCGTAATCACACTCTATTGGATATGGTGCGATCTATGATGTCTATTACCGATTTACCGCTGTCATTTTGGGGCTATGCTTTAGAGACTGCCGCATTCACTTTAAATAGGGCTCCGTCGAAATCCGTTGAGACGACACCATATGAATTGTGTTTTGGGAAGAAACCTAAGCTGTCGTTTCTAAAAGTTTGGGGATGCGATGCTTATGTCAAGAAACTTCAACCTGAAAAGATCGAACCCAAGTCGGAAAAATGCGTCTTCATAGGATACCCTAAAGAAACTATTGGGTATACCTTCTACCTGAGATCCGAAGGCAAGATCTTTGTTGCCAAGAATGTATCCTTTCTAGAGAAAGAGTTTCTCTCAAAAGAAATAAGTGGGAGGAAAGTAGAACTCGATGAAGTATTACCTCTTGAACCGGTAAGTAGCGCAGCTCAAGAAAATTTTCCTGAGGTGCCTGCACTGACTAGAGAGGAAGTTAATGATGATGATCATGAAACTTCAGATCAAGTTGCTACTGAACTTCGTAGGTCCACAAGGACACGTTCCGCACCAGAGTGGTACGGCAACCCTGTCTTGGAAATCATGTTGTTAGACAACGGTGAACCTTCGAACTATGAAGAAGCGATGGCGGGCCCAGATTTCGACAAATGGCTGGAAGCCATGAAATCCGAGATAGGATCCATGTATGAAAACGAAGTATGGACTTTGACTGACTTGCCCGTTGATCGGTGAGCCATAGAAAATAAATGGATCTTTAAGAAGAAGACAGACGCGGATGGTAACCATCTATAAAGCTAAGGGTTATCGACAAGTTCAAGGGGCTGACTACGATGAGACTTTCTCACCCGTAGCGAAGCTGAAGTCCATACGAGTCATGTTAGCAATTGCCGCATTCTATGATTATGAGATATGGCAAATGGACGTCAAAACGGCATTCCTTAATGGTTTCCTTAAGGAAGAATTGTATATGATGCAGGCAGAAGGTTTTGTCGATCCTAAGAATGCTGACAAGGTGTGCAAGCTCCAACGCTCGATTTATGTACTAGTGCAAGCATCTCAGAGTTGGAACATTCGTTTTGATGAGATGATCAAAGCGTTTGGGTTTACGCAGACTTATGGAGAAGCCTGCATTTACAAGAAAGTGAGTGGGAGCTCTATAGCATTTCTCATATTGTATGTGGATGACATACTATTGATGGGAAACGATATAGAATACTTGGAAAGCATAAAGGCCTACTTGAACAAGTGTTTTTCAATGAAGGATCTTGGAGAAGCTGCTTATATATTAGGCATCAAGATCTATAGAGATAGATCGAGACGCCTCATTGGTCTTTCATAGAGTACGTACCTTGACAAGATATTGAAGAAGTTCAAAATGGACCAGTCAAAGAAGGGGTTCTTGCCTGTATTGCAAGGTACGAGATTGAGCACGGCTCAATGCCCGACCACGGCAAAAGATAGAGAAAAGATGAGTGTCGTCCCCTATGCCTCGGCCATAGGGTCTATCATGTATGCTATGCTGTGTACCATACCTGATGTAAACATTGCCGTAAGTTTGGTAGGAAGGTACCAAAGTAATCCCGGGATGGAACACTGGACAGCGGTCAAGAATATCCTGAAGTACCTGAAAAGGACTAAGGATATGTTTCTCATTTATGGAGGTGACGAAGAGCTCATCGTAAAGGGTTACGTCGATGCTAACTTCGACACAGATCTGGATGACTCTAAGTCACAAACCGGATACGTGTATATTTTGAATGGTGGGGCAGTAAGCTGGTGCAGTTGCAAGCAAAGCATCGTGGCGGGATTTACATGTGAAGTGGAGTAGATGGCAGCCTCGGAGGCAGCACAAGAGGCAATCTGGGTGAAGGAGTTCATTACCGACCTAGGAGTCATACCCAATGTGTCGGGCCCGATGACTCTCTTCTGTGACAACACTGGAGCTATTGCCCTTGCCAAGGAGTCCAGGTTTCACAGGAAGACCAGGCATCTCAACCGTCGCTTCAACTCCATTCGTGAAAGTGTTCAAAATGGAGACATAGATATTTGTAAAGTACATACGGACCTGAATGTGGCAGATCCGTTGACTAAACCTCTCCCTAGAGCAAAACATGATCAACACCAGAACTACACGGGTGTTCGATTCATCACAATGTAACTGGACTATTGACTCTAGTGCAAGTGGGAGACTGTTGGAAATATGCACTAGAGGCAATAATAAAATGGTTATTATTATATTTCTTTGTTCATGATAATTGTCTATTGTTCATGCTATAATTGTGCTATCCGGAAATCGTAATACATGTGTGAATACATAGACCACAACACGTCCCTAGTGAGCCTCTAGTTGACTAGCTCGTTGATCAAAAGATAGTCATGGTTTCCTGACTATGGGCATCGGATGTCATGGATAACGGGATCACATCATTAGGAGAATGATGTGATGGACAAGACCCAATCCTAAGCATAGCTCAAAGATCGTGTAGTTTGTTTGCTATAGCTTTTCCGAATGTCAAGTATCATTTCCTTAGACCATGAGATTGTGCAACTCCCAGATACCGTAGGAGTGCTTTGGGTGTGCCAAAGGTCACAACGTAACTGGGTGACTATAAAGGTACACTACAGGTATCTACGAAAGTGTCTGTTGGGTTGGCACGAATCGAGACTGGGATTTGTCACTCCGTATGACGGAGAGGTATATCTGGGCCCACTCGGTAATGCATCATCATAATGAGCTCAGTGTGACCAAGTGGTTGATCACGGGATCATGCATTACGGTACGAGTAAAGTGACTTGCCGGTAGCGAGATTGAATGAGGTATTGGGATACCGACGATCGAGTCTCGGGCAAGTAACGTACCGATTGACAAAGGGAATTGTATACGGATTGATTGAATCTTCGACATTGTGGTTCATCCGATGAGATCATCATGGAGCATGTGGGAGCCAACATGGGTATCCAGATCCCGCTATTGGTTATTGACCGGAGAGTCGTCTCGGTCATGTCTGCGTGTCTCCCGAACCCGTAGGGTCTACACACTTAAGGTTCGGTGACGCTAGGGTTGTTGAGATATTAGTATACGGTAACCCGAAAGTTGTTCGGAGTCCCGGATGAGATCCCGGACGTCACGGGGAGTTCTGGAATGGTCTGGAGGTGAAGATTTATATATAGGAAGTCAAGTTTCGGCCATCGGGAAAGTTTCGGGGGTAATCGGTATTGTACCGGGACCACCGAAAGGGTCCCGGGGGTCCACCAGGTGGGGCCACCTATCCCGGAGGGCCCCATGGGCTGAAGTGGGTGGGGAGCCAGCCCCTAGTGGGCTGGTGCGCCCCCTTGGGCCTCCCCTGCGCCTAGGGTTGGAAACCCTAAGGGTGGGGGCGCCCCACTTGGCTTGGGGGGCAAGCCACCCCCTTGGCCGCCGCCCCCCTTGGAGATTGGATCTCCTAGGGCCGCCCCCCCTAGGGACCCTATATATAGTGGGGGGAGGGCAGCCGCACCCTAGCCCCTGGCGCCTCCCTCTTCCTCCCGTGACACCTCTCCTTCGCCGTAGTTTCCACCACAACGCCGGTGTGCTGCTGGATCTCCATCAACCTCTCCTTCCCCCTTGTTGGATCAAGTTGGAGGAGACTTCTTCCCAACCGTACGTGTGTTGAACGCGGAGGTGCCATCCGTTTGGCGCTAGGTCATCGGTGATTTGGATCACGACGAGTACGACTCCATCAACCCCGTTCTCTTGAACGCTTCCGCGCGCGATCTACAAGGGTATGTAGATGCACTCCTCTCTCCCTCGTTGCTAGATAACTCCATAGATTGATCTTGGTGATGCGTAGAAAATTTTAAAATTCTGCTACGTTCCCCAACAGTGCTATATTTGATTATTTGGCACAAAAAAGTTTTAATTCTTTCACTTCAACTACGGCCAACATGGCTCGTCATTCTTCCAAAAGAAGTCCCTTATGATATTTTTTTCAGAAAAAAGGAGTGCATTATCTCCTTGCTGTCGTCTAACTGAAGGAAACTGAATGTGAAAATTTAAGTGTATATAGACTGACCCACTCGGAGTGCATACAAAAATATTTTTATCCAAGTCGTCAGTGCCAACACTGTACCTCCAATGTCCATCTGCATCTACACGGCTAGGTCTAATCTTAAGCAAGAATGAAACTACCAAGCAAACTGAGATAACCGCATGTAGCCGACCCCGAGCAGCAGGTGGTCAGGGATCACCAGCAGAGAAACACGAAGTCGGCTGACGACCACCGAGCATGGCCAGGCCCATCTCTCTCTCGTGGCTGCCCTGGTGGCTCCCGGGCCTCTCTGTGGCTCCTCCACTCTGAGTCCACAGCCCGACCTCAGCATTCCGCCTCCATCCTCCTCCGCCCTCTGTCCCGCGTGTTGTGTGTGGAAAAGGTTGCGTCGCAGGCGTCTGCGCGCTGCGCCTCCGCTTCCTCACCCCAGCGAGCGCCGGACTACCATTTTGTTGTACAATTTCCCTTCGTTCTCATTCTGTGTTTGTTGATTCAAGAGGCTCGTTGTTGATATGCAATTTTCCTAGGTATACAAACTGGTAGACTTTCATGTAAGCAATCGAGGTGGGATTACTCCGAGTACATGTGTGAAAATCAGGTAAGGTGCAGACTAAGGCATAGCCTAGTGGTGTGAAGGGGCTAATGCCTTCCCACCCACCCAGTTCAAGGCATGGTACTTGCAATTTGGTTTTGTTGCACCAATTATACTGTAGGGGTTCCCTTACAGTCTTTCTGTCAAAAAAACCAGGTAAGGTACAGATACAGAAGCGTGCATGCAGGCCGAAACATGTGTGTAGGCCCAATAAGAGAATGTGGACATGGACCAATTGGATCAACAAAGTTTTTAGTACCGCCTCGCAGCAATTGGACAGACTGTCGATCAAAACTAACGGAAAAAAACTGAAAGCGTAAATTCACGGAAAGAAGCGTATTGTGACGGTGAACCCAAAGAGTCAATCCGTGCTTTATTACTAGGGAAAGATTTAATATAGTACTATTATTACTATATTAGATGCCTCCAAAGATGGGGCCCTTTCTACGGTTCAGACTTAACCGTTTAGCAATAATACCGCCCATACTAACAGAGTTATCAGAGAATAAACCGTGGAACAAAATAATAATATCAGGAACACTAAGATTTCCACAGTTTCCACGACCAATTAAGCAACGACTAGCGAATATTGCAAAGTAGCGTAAAACATGAAAATATATGCTAGTGATTCATGCATCGGAAACCTTCCTAGTTTCCCCTGCAGTGATGGTATCAATAAACCCATCCACATCACCACGATGTGGTTCCTCAATCGTGCCCTCGAAAGGGATCAAACAAACCCGACAAAAACCATAAAGTGACATCTCCTTATGCTCATCATATAAATAAAACTCCGCCGTAGGTGGTGAGCTCCTAGCATGGAAATGAAAGTTTTGCACAAAGATACTGGTGAGTAAGAGATACTGTGCGTGTTGGTCGTGGAGGAAGGCGGTGAGGCCTGCATTCTCAGCCAATTCAGAAAAATCATCATAAATCCCGACTGCTCTCAAGAAATCAACGGAGGGCCATTCACACGGCCGAACCTCCGTGATGCGAGGCAGATTATATTTGGGCCTCTTTGCTTGTTCATTTTGCTTTTCCTTCAAGCTTCGGCTCGATGAGCCCCTCAAAAATCTCTTCATTATTTTCTGAAAAATTCTGAAATTTGTAGTAACTTCAAACAAAAGTGAACCAAGCTCAACAAAATTGATAGCAACAACTCCTACAAGTGCCTAGAGCCTATATCATGCATTAGAACTACGTGGGCCCATATAAATTTGACATGCAAGCTCAAGAACAGGGTCACCTAGGCAGCACAAATTTGCAATGAATAAAGCACTAGAACAAAAACTAATTGGACCAATGGAAGAGTCACATGCCAAGGAACAATCTCCCCAAGCAGTTTTGTGAGAGGTGCTTTGAGCAAGGAGATCGAAAATCACAGCAAAATGAGCTAGAACTCATGCTTGAGCTGGATATTTGTGTTTGTGAGAGGAAGAAGAAGTGTATGGGTGCAGGGATAAGTGGAGGAGGGCCACCGTGGGCACATGAGGCAGGGGGCACGCCCTCCACCCTCGTGGCCAGGAGGATGCCCCCTGCTATGTTCTCGGTGCCAAATATTCTCAAATATTCTAAAAAATCATATTTAAATTTCAAGGCATTTGGAGAACTTTTATTTTCAGGGTATTTTTATATTGCACGGATAATTCAGATAACAAACAGAAAATATTTTTTTATTTCATTTAATATAAATAACATAAAGTAGAAAGAGGGTACAGAAGGTTGTGCCTTCTAGTTTCATCCATCTCATGCTCATCAAAAGGAATCCACTGACAAGGTTGATCAGGTCTTGTTAACAAACTCATTCCGAATAACATGGAACCGGAGAAATTTCGAATAACACTATGTTACTCAACGGGGATATGCACATCCCCAATAATAAGAATATCATATTTCTTTTTGATAGTAGGTAGAGGAAATTCAAAACCTCCAATAATAATCGATGGAATTTTTCCAATTGAGTTGATACTATGAACTTGAGGTTGTTTCCTCGAAAAGTGTATCGTGTTCATTACCATTAACATGAAAAGTAACATTGCCTTTAGTGCAATCAATAACAGCCCATGCAGTATTCAAAAGGGGTCTTCCAAGAATAATAGACATACTATCGTCCTCGGGAATATCAAGAATAACAAAGTCCGTTAAAATAGTAACGTTTGCAACTACAACAGGCACATCCTCACAAATACCGACAGGTATAGCAGTTGATTTATCAGCCATTTACAAATATATTTCAGTAGGTGTCAACTTATTCTATGATGTAAAGAGAGAGGCATAACACTAACATCGGCTGCAAGATCACATAAAGTAGTTTTAACATAATTTCTTTTAATGGAGCATGGTATAGTTGGTACTCCGGGATCTCCTAGTTTCTTAGGTATTCCAACTTTAAAAGTATAATTAGCAAGCATGGTGGAAATTTTAGCTTCCGGTATCTTTCTTTTATTAGTAAGAATATCTTTCATGTACTTAGCATAAGGATCCATTTTAAGCATGTCAGTTAATCACATACGCAAAAAGATAGGTCTAATCATTTCAGCAAAGCGCTCAAAATCCTCATCATCCTTTTTCTTGGATGGTTTGGGAGGAAAAGGCAAGGGTTTTTGAACCCAAGGCTCTCTTTCCTTTCCGTGTTTCCTAGCAACAAAGTCTTTCTTATCGTGACGTTGATTCTTTGATTGTGGGTTATCAAGATCAACAGCAGGTTCAATTTCTATATCATTATCATTGCTAGGTTGAGCATCATCATGAACATTATCATTAACATTATCACTAGTTTCAGGTTCATTACCAGATTGTGTTTCAGCATCAGAAATAGAAATATCATTTGGATTCTCAGGTGTTTCAGCAATAGGTTCACTAGAAGCATGCAAAGTCCTATCATTTTTTCTTTTTCTTCCTTTTAGAAGGACTAGGTGCATCTATATTATTTCTCTGAGAATCTTGCTCAATTCTCTTAGGGTGGCCTTCAGGATACAGAGGTTCCTAAGTCATTCTACCAGTTCTAGTAGCCACTCTAACAGCATAATCATTATTCTTACTATTCAATTCATTGAGCAAATCATTTTGAGCCTTAAGTACTTGTTCTAATTGAGTGGTAACCATAGAAGCATGTTTACTAATAAGTTTAAGTTCACCTTTGACATTAGCCACATAATCACCCAAGTGTTCAAGCATATTTGAATTGTATTTCAATTGTCTACCAAAATAAGCATTAAAGTCTTCTTGCTTAACCATAAATTTATCAAACTCATCTAAGCATGGGCTAGCAAACTTAGTAAATGGGATTTCAGCTTTATCATATCTATAGAGAGAATTTACCTTTACTATCTGTGTCGGGTTATCAAGACCATGAGTTTCTTCAATAGGTGAAGGATTAAGATCATATGTTTCTTCAACAGGCGGTAAATTAAGACCATGTATTTCTTCAATAGGAGGTAAATTCTTAACATCTTCAGCTTTAATACCTTTTTCTTTCATAGATTTCTTTGCCTCGTGCATATCTTCAGGACTGAGAAATAGAACACCTCTTTTCTTCAGAGTTGGTTTAGGAATAGGCTTATGAAGTGTCCAATTATTTTCATTTGTCAACATATTATTCAATAGAATTTCAGCTTCATCCGGTGTTCCTTCCATGAAAACAGAACCAGCACAACTATCCAGGTAATCTCTGGAAGAATCGGTTAGCCCATTATAAAAGATATCAAGTATTTCATTTTTCTTGAGAGGATGATCAGGAAAAGCATTAAGTAACTTGAGAAGCCTCCCCCAAGCTGTGGGAGACTCTCTTCTTCAATTTGCAGAAAATTATATATATCCCTTAAGGCAGCTTGTTTCTTATGAGCAGGGAAATATTTAGCAGAGAAGTAATAAATCATATCCCGGGGACTACGCACACAACCAGGATTAAGAGAATTTAAACCATATCTTAGCATCACCCTTTAATGAGAACGGAAATATTTTAAGGATATAAAAGTAACGAGTTCTCTCATCATTAGTGAACAGGGTAGCTATATCATTTAATTTAGTAAGATGTGCTACAACAGTTTCAGATTCATAGCCATGGAAAGGATCAGATTCAACCAAAGTAATTATATCAGGATTAACAGAGAATTCATAATCCTTATCAGTAACACAGATAGGTGAAGTAGCAAAAGCAGGGTCAGGTTTCATTCTAGCATTAAGAGATTGCTGCTTCCATTTAGCTAATAACCTCTTGAGCTCATATCTATCTTTGCAAGCTAAAATAGCTAAAGCAGCTTCTTTTTCAAAAACATAACCCTCAAGAATAACAGGTGATTCATATTTATTAGGGGGAGAGTCTTCATCATCACTTTCATCAATATTATCAGTTTCAATATTTTCATTCTCTCTAACCCTAGCAAGTTGTTCATCAAGAAATTCACCAAGTGGCACAGTAGTATCAAGCATAGAAGTTGTTTCATCATAAGTATCATGCATAATAGAAGTGGCATCATCAATAACATGCGACATATCAGAACGAATAGCAGAAGCAGGTTTAGGTGTCGCAAGCTTACTCAAAACAGAAGGTGAATCAAGTGCAGAGCTAGATGACAATTCCTTACCTCCCCTCGTAGTTGAGGGATAAATCTTGGTTTTTGGATCTCTCAAGTTCTTCATAATGATAAGCAGATATAAATCCCAAGTGACTCAAAGAATAGAGCTATGCTCCCCGTCAACGGCGCCAGAAAATAGTCTTGATAACCCACAAGTATAGGGGATCGCAACAGTTTTCGAGGGTAGAGTATTCAAACCAAATTTATTGATTCGACACAAGAGGAGCCAAAGAATATTCTCAAGTATTAGCAGCTGAGTTGTCAATTCAACCACACCTAGAAACTTAATATCTGCAGCAAAGTGTTTAGTAGCAAAGTAATATGATAGTAGTGGTAGCGGTAGCAAAAGGTAATGATAACAAAAGTAATGTTTTTGGTATTTTGTAGTGATGATAGCAATAGCAACGGAAAAGTAAATAAGCGAAGGACAATATATGGAAAGCTCGTAGGCAATGGATCAGTGATAGAGAATTATGCTGGATGCGGTTCATCATGTAACAGTCATAACCTAGGGTGACACAGAACTAGCTCCAATTCATCAATGTAATGTAGGCATGTATTCCGAATATAGTCATACGTGCTTATGGAAAAGAACTTGCATAACATCTTTTGTCCTACCTTCCCGTGGCAGCGGGGTCCTAGCGGAAACTAAGGGATATTAAGGCCTCCTTTTAATAGAGTACCGGAACAAAGCATTAACACATAGTGAATACATGAATTCCTCAAACTACGGTCATCACCGGTAAGTATCCCGATTATTGTCACTTCGGGGTTAACGGATCATAACACATAATAGGTGACTATAGACTTGCAAGATAGGATCAAGAACTCTCATATATTGATGAAAACATAATAGGTTCAGATCTGAAATCATGGCACTCGGGCCCTAGTGACAAGCATTAAGCATGGCAAAGTCATAGAAACATCAATCTAAGAACATAGTGGATACTAGGGATCAAACCCTAACAAAACTAACTCGATTACATGATAAATCTCATCCAACCCATCACCGTCCAGCAAGCCTATGATGGAATTACTCATGCACGGCTGTGAGCATCATGAAATTGGTGATGGAGGATGGTTGATTATGACGATGGCGACGGAATCCCCTTTACGGAGCCCCGAAAGGGCTCCAAATCAGCCCTCCCGAGAGGTTTTAGAGCTTGGCGACGGCTCCGTATCGTAAAACATGATGAATCCTTCTTCTTTATTTTTTCTCCCCGAAAGCAAATATATAGAGTTGGAGTTGAGGTCGGAGGAGCTCCAGGGGGCCCACGAGGTAGGGGGCGTGCCCTAGGGGGGCAGGCGCGCCCCCCACCCTCGTGGCTAGGGTGTGGGCCCCCTGGTCTTCATCTTTTGCAAGGATTTTTTATTATTTCCGAAAAGATGTTCCGTGAAGTTTCAGGTCATTCCGAGAACATTTGTTCCTGCACATAAATAACACCATGGTAATTCTGCTGAAAACAACGCCAGTCCAGGTTAGTTCCATTCAAATCATGCAAGTTAGAGTCCAAAACAAGGGCAAAAATGTTTGGAAAAGTAGATACGACGGAGACGTATCAGGTCTCCCATGAATACTCCTAGCTTTCCTTGTCAGGTCGTCATTCTTCTCCACTAGTACGATGATTTCCTCCTCATAATCTTCGCGAGTAGCCTAGAGTTCTTCTTCAAGCTCCGTGATGCTTGTCATTGCCTTCTTTGGATCTATCATACATGCGCACGTCTGATTCTCCTGGCGGCGAATATGCGGGTTTAACTCCTGGATGAAAGGTGCAATGGATCTATCCTTCCTGGTGCTGATAATCTCCCATTGCTCATCTTGGGGTCCACAAATCTGGTAGATAGTATCCTTAAGATCCTTATGGTAAACTTCTCCAATGCGTCCCATGGTGATGTGGGCTGCCATACTCTTTCCTAGACTCCAGGTTGGTGCATCAAAGGAAAACTCTATGGGCTTAGTGACTAGCGTGAATGTCCTTCCTAGAACTTGAACTTGAATCATCCAGCGCTCCTCTTCTGGTAAAGTGGCGTTGTAGGTCCCGGTGAAGCTTGGTATTCCAATGTTCAGGTACTTAGCGACTTCCTTCAAGTGTCGTCCAAAAGGTGCTTCTTCATCCGGCTATTCAAACTTGTTCCTTGCGTCCGCCATCCTAAAGAAAAGGGAGAGGAGTCAGAAATAAGGAGAGAGTAGTGATCTAGGGCTTTAGCTTAGTGGTCGTGTCCTACAGTCAGCGTGTGCTCTGATACCATCTTGTAGCGACCAGACCTCAAATAGTCTGATCTCTGTGCATCAGTGTCATCACTGGATCGGTAATGCTGACACGCACAGTACTTGAGGATTTATAACAGAGTAGCAATCACACACTTATTACATCGAATGTCTCAAAAGAGAACTTATTACAATAAATATGGCTTAAGGCCATCTAATACGATAACAGCGGAAGGCTTGGAAGATAAAGTGAGTCCATCAACTCCAATGGCATCACTGAGTGAAAGACCACGACCTAAGGCACCTTACTCGTCGTCTGAAAAGTCTGCAACATAATACGTTGCACCCCGAAAACGGGTCAGCACATGAAATATGCTGGCAATGTAACACAAGAGAGTAATAACAATGTAACGCTATCACTACATGCATATATGGTTGGTGGAGGCTGTATGGTTAATAAGTTTTGCGAAAAGCCAATTTTTCCCTACTGCAAAGGAATATATTTTATTTAACTACAAAGTTGGTTGAAAACATTGAGAATGGTAAACCCCATCTCAATCCCAATTAAAAGTAATTAATAACCCAATCAAATTATATTTAAGAGTGATGAGATCCACAAGATAATCCAAGAACTAGATACTCAAGATGTCCATAACCGGGGACACGGCTAACCATGATTAATTTGTACACTCTGCAGAGATTTGTGCACTTTTCCCCACAAGACTCGATCTCCTCCGTTGGATTTCTTGCACTACAAGATGTTTGAGAAAAGGATGACCGAGACACAGTCTTTTCAAAGGGGTCCCCTTAACCGATAGATAGGCCGGTACACCTACAATCCCCTACATCTACTAGCCCATCATGGAAAGGCTTCCCACAACTTACTCAACTATGCCAGAGCCCATAATGGCATGTGGCTGCACATGGAAGTTTCCAGCATGAATAATCCTATGATCCATTTGAGCCTGGGTGGCAGTCCATAGGAGAATCACACGGTACCCCGGGATTTCCAAAAATACAGGCAATCGCTGGGTTCCCCAGGTGCCTCAATCCACCCAGATGTGTATTAAAGTTGCCACCTTAAGTTAACCATTAAATTAAAAACTCACATCTGTCATGGATACACTCAAACCCAAACCACGTCTACTAGCATAGCATAGACATATAAGCAACGTAGAAGTAACTCCCAAGGTTTGATAATAAAACAGGTGAATAGATACTACCTCATCTACTTCCCAACCCATAGTTTATTCAGATCCTAACCATGCAATTGTTTGAGGGTTGATCTAATGCAATAAAACTGGGTAGTAAAGAGGTATGATCAAAGTGTTACTTGCCTTGCTGATGATCCATGAAACCTAGAGACTCGTAGTAGCACGCTTTGCACTCCGGGTACTCTATCGCAATCAAAAAAGTATACGATAAGCAATCAAGCAAGGGGCACAGGTAAAAATCAAATAAGAAGATCTAACCAGAAAGTTCAACTTAAGAACTCCGGTTTGCAAAAAGAATCAAATCAAACGAAGCAACGAAACTCAAACTTCGAAAGAAACAAGCTTCGTTTACTAATCTGGACTAAAGTCAAATTTTACAGTAGCAAAAACTTGTTTAAGTTGGTTAAACAGAAAGAGGGCTTCGAGACGAAACTCTAGGCGCTTGAATAGCCTGATTCCGATAAACGAGCGAAAAGATAAACTAAAACGAAAATCGGATCAGAAATCACAATCGAAAAAATCACGATAAATCCGAGAAAAAGAAAAACGGACGAACAGGCTAACGAACGAACGTTCGCTGTCTGCGGCTAAACGATGAAAACCGTTCGTTAAAACGAACGTACAGACGAACATCCGCTAAATTACTAAACAAAAAAAACGAACCGAAACTAAAAAAATGGATCTAGGGTTTTCGAAAAAAAACTGATCGGTTTTTCTCGCGAAAACTGAGGCGGCGGCGGTTACCTCCGGCGGGTCCGACGAGATGGCGGCGGCGGCGGTGTGACTCCGGCGTGGCGGCACGGCTAGTGGGGCGGCGGTGGGTGGCGGCGCTGGCGGCGGCGTGGCGAAGCTCGGCAGCGGCGACGGTGGCGGCGGTGGCGGCGACGGCGGCGGCGGCGGCGCGGTCGGCGGCTAGGGTTGCGAAGCGGCGGGCTGTTGGGCTTGGGGCTCGGCCGGCGCGGCTTATAAAACCCCCTAGGCGGAGTCCCGCTCGTGTACGGCCCGGAGTCGGTTGACTTTTTTTTAAATAATCGCGATGTGCGGAAAAAGAAAGAAAAAAATACTAAACGGACTCCAAAAATCCCGAAATAAATTTTCCCCGTCCTCTAAAAATATGAAGGACAAGGTGAACATTTATTTGGGCCTAAAATGCAATTTTAAAAAACGTGTATTTTTTCCTAATTCAAATAAAATAGCAATAAAACTACGAATAAAAATCTTATTTGATTTTAATATTAAACCTCCAATAATTCTTTATTTTGAGGAAGTCATTTTATCCTCTCTCTTTTATTTTTATAAAAGAAATATTTGAAGAGAAAATAATTAAAATCAAATGATCCTCTTTCAAAATTTGAGAAAAACTCAAATATGAAAATAACGAAATCCCCAACTCTCTCCGTAGGTCCTTGAGTTGCGTAGAATTTCTAGGATCAAACCAAAATGCAATAAAATATGATATGCAATGGTGATCTAATGTATAACATTCCAAATTGAAAATTTGGGATGTTACATCAGAGTTGGAATAGTCGCTTTGATGAGATGATCAAGGCATTTGGGTTTACGCAGACTTATGGAGAAGCATGTGTTTACAAGAAAGTGAGTGAGAGCTCTGTAGCATTTCTCATATTATATGTGGATGACATACTATTGATGGGAAATGACATAGATTTTTTGGAAAGCATAAAGGCCTACTTGAATAAGTGTTTTTCAATGAAGGACCTTGGAGAAGCTGCTTACATATTAGGCATCAAGATCTATAGAGATAGATCGAGACGCCTCATTGGTCTTTCACAAAGCACATACCTTGACAAGATATTGAAGAAGTTCAATATGGAACAGTCCAAGAAGGGGTTCTTGCCTGTATTGCAAGGTGTGAGGTTGAGCACGGCTCAATGCCCGACCACGGCAGAAGATAGAGAAAAGATGAGTGTCATCCCCTATGCCTCGGCCATAGGTTCTATTATGTATGTCATGCTGTGTACCAGACCTGATGTGAACCTCACCGTAAGTTTGGTAGGAAGGTACCAAAGTAATCCCGGCATGGAACACTGGACAGCGGTCAAGAACATCCTGAAGTACCTGAAAAGGACTAAGGATATGTTTCTCGTTTATGGAGGTGACGAAGAGCTCATTGTAAAGGGTTACGTCGATGCTAGCTTCGACACAGATCTAGATGACTCCAAGTCACAAACCAGATACGTGTATGTTTTCAATGATGGGGTAGTCAGCTAGTGCAGTTGCAAGCAAAGCGTCGTGGCGGGATCTACATGTGAAGCGGAGTACATAGCAGCCTCGAAGGCAGCACAAGAAGCAGTCTGGATGAAGGAGTTCATCACCGACCTGGAGTTGTTTCCAATGCGTCGGGCCCAATGACTCTCTTCTGTGACAACACTGGAGCTATTGCCCTAGCCAAGGAGCCCAGGTTTCACAAGAAGACAAGGCATATTAAGCGTCGCTTCAACTCCATTCGTGAATATATTCAAGATGGAGACATAGATATTTGGAAAGTGCATACAGATCTGAATGTCGCAGATCCGTTGACTAAACCTCTTCCACAAGCAAAACATGATCAACACCAAAACTCTATGGGTGTTCAATTCATCACAATGTAACTAGATTATTGACTCTAGTGCAAGTGGGAGACTGTTGGAAATATGCCCTAGAGATAATAATAAAGTGGTTGTTATTATATTTCCTTGTTCATGATAGTTGTATATTGTTCATGCTATAATTGTGTTATCCGGAAATCATAATACATATGTGAATACATATATCACAACATGTCCCTAGTGAGCCTCTAGTTGACTAGCTCGTTGATCAATAGATGGTTACGGTTTCCCGGCCATGGACATTGGATGTCATTGATAACGGGATCACATCATTAGGAGAATGATGTGATGGACAAGACCCAATCCTAAGCATAGCACAAGATCGTGTAGTTCGTCTGCTAAAGCTTTTCTAATGTCAAGTATCTTTTCCTTAGACCATGAGATTGTGCAACTCCCGGATACTGTAGGAACGCCTTGGGTGTGCCAAATGTCACAACGTAACTGCGTGGCTATAAAGGTGCACTGCGGGTATCTCCGAAAGTGTCTGTTGGGTTGGCACGAATCGAGACTAGGATTTGTCACTCTGTATGACGGAGAGGTATCCACTACAAGAGATCTGGCCTACTATGACAAGCTGAAAAATGTCATGAAGCATTGATAAACGTCACAAAATACCTTCGTGTTACGCTTTTCATGCGTCATGAGCATCGTCACGGAATCCCCGTCACAGATTACTCCTAGTGACGGCGCGCACACAGATTGTCACTGAATACGGGACTTTGAGTGACGTTTTGTACGTCACCATAGGTGACACAATGACGTGAGCGGATTTCTTGATGGCCCAATGCACATTGTATTTCTACACAGGCCGGGCCCAATAAGTCAATTTACATTTTATATACATTCTCTAGGCCATGGCTTATTGTAGCCCAATATTGTTTAATACAATACTCAAATTTTATTGGGCTGTTGTTCGGCCATTCCCATTTTCCACTTAATTATTTTAAATTGTCTCAAAAAAACTTAATTATTTTAAATGTATCTGTTTTATTTATATTTTCTACTCATTTAGTCCATATTTCCATTGTGGAGGTTAATCGTTCGACACATAATATTTTCACATCATATGACAACCAATTAATCTCCAAACAGCATGGTATTTGAGAGCACACATCACGATCATATTTCTTACTAAAAATAAAACATCGTCATCATGGTTCACATACCACATAAGCCAAAATAACATAAGTTACATAGAAGCCTGATAAAACATGTAGCATTAATAGACACCGAGGACTAGATTAACAAATGAATGTGGTCTATTTTCTTGAACATAATAGTATAGCTTTCGTCTTCATCAAAGCGAGGAACATTTGTTGGTGGCCTCACATAATAGTACAACATGTCATCTTCATCAAAGTTTGTGTAACCCTTCTTTGTCCATCCCGACATCTTCAAAGATGACTTGCGTAGGCATCTTGTCACAAGCATGGGATTAGAATTTGGAACAAACACATAAACAGACCAATAAGTAGATGACATGCTGTGATATAAGGGTAGCGGTGGCTTGTTAGCTTGCTATCTCGTGCATGTGCAGCTAACATACTTAGACACATTACAACAATCCGCACATATACTAATCCATGTAGATTTTTTTGCACATAACTGGTACTAGCAGGCTAGAACAATTTTGCTTGATTTAGTGGGAAAATAGAGAGGGAGGTCAGCAATGTCACCGCTACCGATTAGCATCCATAGAGAACAGAAGTGGTTTCAGATTACGCTCGATTCTGGTATGCTCGTCCACTCACCTGCAAAACAATCAACGGCTGATGAGGGGTCTAATCACACAGGGACAAACTCATTGCCGATGCAGCACTTTGGCAGACGCAACACACAAGAACTGTGTACCGTGTGGATTGTATAACAAAAAAAATTTGTTACGGCGTGGATGCGGAGCAAGCTGGCTATAGTAGTTGATGTCGTCTGCTGCTGGATCCGGCTGGAGGGAGTGACTCATAATTCTTCCTACATACAGAAGAACGACGTCAGATCGAGATCCTGTGAATCAGAGGAAAGACAAACTAGAGCCAGCGGGAAGATGGCTTACCTAGAGAGACAAAGGAAAACACGGCGGCGCCGGATCGCCGATGCCTCAATATTTTTCTGCTGCTGCTCAACTCGTGAGTCGTGACTGGCATGTCGTACCACGAGAGATATAAGGGATAATGGGATATGGAAAGGAAGATCGTGTGGCGGTTTCGTTGTTCATCATGGCCAGATCCATGCGGCGTCAGGTCCTCGTGAAGAGTGGAGGCGTTGGTGGCGTAAAGTGCCATGGCGATCTGGCCGGGCGGCGATCACATCCAGCGCGGTCAGATCGATTGTTAGCTCGGAGGAAGATGAACTCCCTGTCGGCGGCCTTCGCAGCGTGTAGGAGGGGACAAGTTTGAGGTGCTGGAGGGAAGGCTGGATAATCTGGAAAGGCGGCCAGGTATGCCGCTCGCGGCTAAGGATGACGCCGGTGGTGCCAGATCGAGATCCCATCATGGTGGCGGCGGCGTCTAACCAGGAGCTAAACCAGCGATTTATAGTTTGTATACGAAGAGTCTGGGGTCGTGGGAAGAGATATTTGTGCCAGGAGAACGTGTCACTGATATGACTGGCCCATGTAGATTTCACGCCCGACCTCTTTTCTATACTTTTGCTAGGTTGCAAGAAAATAATAATTTTTCATGGTCAATTAGTATTTCACCATGGAGCATATGCAAGTGGAGCATATGCAAGTGGTGCTAGCGTTTGAAAGCTGTATGCAGCAACACCCAAAACCCTAGGTTATTACTCCATCAAGTAACTACTAAGCCAACCCATACTGCGGCTTGATTAGTGGTTAACCACATGTGTATCGCCCACGGTATGAAGCCACCCGAGGGGATAGGGCTCTCGCCGCCGGAGCCCCGATCCGCGTCGCGCTCATCGCCGGCGCCCCAATCCGCGCCGCATGTCCGCACTGGGGGGTCACCTCTGATCTCATCAAGATCACCTACTCCACCTGCGGCGGCGCCGTTGGAGAGCAAGGAGGGGTCTACGAGATCGGGAGGAGGACGGGAGGAGCCGAGGTGCGAGATCGGGCGGGACATAGGCCGGTGGTCGCAATGGAATCTCCTTTTCTCTCGTGATGGATCCAGGGGTGTGGATCGATGGGCGGATTCGGTTCACTCCCAATTCAAGATGGGTGGTTCTCTTCGATCTGGAGAATGATATCCTCGCCGGCGATTATCTTCCAGTCGAAGACGTGATTGAGCTGGGTCTTCATTTCAAGCTTGACGATTATAACATAGTTGTTGGCGAATACGTGCAGCTAGACCTACGATCGAAGGCAGCCGAGGTGATTGATCTGACGGAGCCGATCCAGGCAAGACCGGGAGGACGTTTTTGGGCGCTGGTGGAGAGAGAAGACGAAGATCAAGAGGAGTGTGTCCCCTCCCGGGGCATGGCTTTGCCGGCCGTAGGGCCGTCGCCGGAGTATAAGATTAAGATCGCTCGTCAACGCCCTCTTCTTCAAAAATCCAAGCCGGTAATGAAGCCCTGGATCGGACCGATCCCTAAGGTATGTAGAGAACCGATTACTTTGTCTCAATTTTTGCCGGATGATTGGACTTTGGTGACGTGAAAGAAGAAGAAGGAAAAGATTGGCCGACAGCCGCCGCAGCTAAGATCGCCGGTGGCGAGTCCGGGGACTACCCGTGTGGCCAGACGGGCATCGCCACCGATCAGAGGGATCAGCGAGATCCGTGCCATGAGGTCTCGCCGTTTGAATTCGATCCTGGGCCTCAGTGGCCCCGATCAGGACTCAGGAGACGTGGGCCGGCATGCCGATGGGCATGAGGCCCATCGCACGGTAGTTCCACCTGGGTCGTTAACTGGGTGTGCAGCCCAGTCTAACCAGGCTTCTGTGGAGGCGGCCGTATTAGTTCAAGAATGCGTGCGTACGATCGATCTCCAGGTTTCTTTTGCTCTGCCGTCGTCGTTGTGCCCTAGTCAGCGCAAGGGAGGCACGCCGGGATATCGCCGTTGTGGACCGGGGAGAGCGGCGCGGATTCCTCCCCTAGGGTTCATGGTAGGCCGTGGGACTGCGGTGCCGCCGGCTAAGAAGCAGCCGACTGCTGCCGCTGATGGTCAGGGCGGGGCGGCTCCACAGCCAGCGGTGGGCGCGGGGTGCGGGACCCTGGGGCAGCATGGACAGAGGCTGTCGACAGGCGGTGATGCACCGTAGGGTTCCCAGGGCGACTTCGGCTCTCTGGGCGCTCGGCCACCAGGGCAAATACCTGCCCAAGCACCGGCCGGAAGGGGCGGGCTCAGGCATCCAGCGCCAAATTCGGCAGTAGCTCAGCCATCGGTAGGTCGTGGTGGGCCCCGGCCTCAGGCGCCGGGCGCTGTCGGTGCAGTTCCGGCCGGCCGAGGTGGAGAGCATTGGCATTCTGGGGTGGTGCCTTCGCCGTCGAGCAATCAGCCGCGGGCCGCACCTCCGCCCAATCACGTTACGAAGCCGGCGCAAAACCGGTCGGGTCAGACGCAGACAAGGCAGCATTCTAACAACCGAGAGCCCAATGATCCGCCGCAGAGTCAGTGGGGGGATGATGGGTATGATGCGTATGGTGAGGGACGGCACCGAGGTTCCTCGTCCACGGGAGGAGGTCGTGGCTATGCCTGGCAGAGTGATGGGTCAGCGGAGAGACCGTTTCTCGGCCCTACAGGCGGTTTTGTTGAGGGAGCCTCAGGCCCAGATCACCATCAGAGAGGTGGCTTTCGGGGCCATCGCGGAGGCCGGGGAGGAGGCCGTGGGAGGTACCGCCGACCGCCCCCGCCTAAGGCAGTTGTTGATCACTCGGAGTCAGCACTAGAGCCCCACCACGCATCCACTGAACTTCCTCCTCAGGCGATGGAGGTGGTGACTGCTTTGGCCAGTGCAGAGATTCCTGAGGATGGGACCATGGCTGAGGACACCGGTAAGACTAATGCTGACAGGCCATCCAAATATGCGCGCAAAAAGGAAAAGATGCTTTGCTACCGTTGTGGGGAGAAGGGCCATTTCATTGCTGAATGCGTGGCCGAGCTATGTGAGACATGCGGCAAGCTGGCTCATACCTCCAGTGAGTGCCCGTTCTTGTGTGACCAGGCACCGTCACTGACTGTGTACGGAGTCTACTGTGCTGAGCTCATGTTTTTTGAATCACCGGCCGCGAGAGAGATTCCGGATGAAACCCCGAGCTTGACCACCGGGGTTGTGAAGGCTACCCAGGGAGAGGTGACTGAGGCTCAGATCGTTCAGAGGCTGCAGGAGCTGGCTCCGGGGAACTTTCGGTGGGAGTTGGTGGTTCTCGAGGATAAGGTTTATAAGGTCGATTTTCCTACAGTGGATGACTTGCAGCGTTTGTTGAGCTTTGGTTTGTGTAGAGTTCCTGGCACTTCGGGCATTTTAGAGTTCCACGAGTGGAAGAAGGTGGAGCCTAAAGGAAAGCCGCTTACTCAGGTCTGGTTGCGATTTATAGGCGCCCCGTCTAAGCCTCTACAGGATGTTCGAGTTGTGGCCAGTTTGGGTACGTTGGTTGGGAAAACGGAGAGAGTTGATATGGCTTCCACTCGGGCTCATGGGGTAGCCCGGCTTTTAGTCAGTGTTCTAGATATTGAGTTCATGCCTGATGTGGTCAACTGGACCTATAGGGGCGAGGTGTTCCCCCTAGATATTGAGTTTGAGGACACAGATCTGTTTGCGCAGGCGGTAAATGGTAATGATGTTGATATGCATGAGGGTGATGGAGATGCGGGAGCCAATGGGCCACAGACCGATGAGCCGACACGATAGGGGTCGAACGGGTCTCGCCCAGATGCCCAGTTGCCTGGGGAGGGGACCGGGGTTCAGCCGACAGCATCGCCTTCGATGCCTATGACCTCGTTGCGGTTCGGATCCTTTGAGCCAGCATCAGCGCCACCTAGACTTTGGAGTGATCGAGTGGATTCTGATGATTTGGTTGAGCACACGCTACCTCTGTTGGATTTTGAGGGTGTTGGTGGTTCTAGACACTTGGTGAGGGCCTCATCGGCGAGGTCTCTGGTTGGAGTGGGGGTGGGGGAGCCGGAGGTCGCAGCTCTTTCCCTTCCTCATCTGCTGGTCGAGGCGCCGACACGGATTGCTACCGGTGAGCTGGTGGTGGGGGCGGGGGGTCAGGGCAGGAGGCCTTGACGTCTCCCCGCCATATCCCGATGCCGGCGACATCGGTCACATTGGGGTCGGCCACCGCCGGGGGAGGCAGCCAGAGGCAGGTGGCCTCGACTCCTGCTACCCTGGTGGAGGCGGCTACACCTGCGCCATCTGCTGCGATGGGGGAGGGGCTGGGGCAGGAGGCCCTGGTTCCTCCTTCTTCCCCGGTGGTTCTTCGGTCTTCACAAGCGAACAGAGCGGGTGGAGGGCGCGGGCAGGTGGCCCCCGTCATCCCCTCCTCTCTGTCCGCGCCGGTGACAGTGGACCCCGGCGTGGGGCATCTGTCTGTAGGGCTTGGGAGCCCGCAGCCGCCTCCTCTGGTGACCTCGGCTGACCCTTTGAGGGACACAGCGCCAGGTTTTACTAGGGAGGAGGTTTTTGCTTTTGGCGGGATCCCGGATCCCATCTCGTCAGGGACATGGATGAGTGCTTGCATCCACGAGCTCCCGGAGGTGGATGATATGCAGCAGCGGTGCGCTATGAGGGCGGCCAAGCTTCAGGAGGCTGCATCATTTTCTGGTATGTCCGTAACTTATCTAACTCGTTATTGCATTTTTCTAATGAGGAGATTATAAATAATGCAAACCAGTTAGGAGTTTCATTTGTTGGGGAACGTAGTAATTTCAAAAAATTTCCTACGCACACACAAGATCATGGTGATGCATAACAACGAGAGGGGAGAGTGTCGTCTACGTACCAACGTAGACCGACTGCGGAAGCGATCACACAACGTAGAGGAAGTAGTTGTACGTCTTCCCGATCCGACCGATCCAAGCACCGTTACTCCGGCACCTCCGAGTTCTTAGCACACGTTCAGCTCGATGACGATCCTTGGGCTCCGATCCAGCAAAGCGTCGAGGAAGAGTTCCGTCAGCACGACGGCGTGGTGACGATCTTGATGTACTACCGACGCAGGGCTTCGCCTAAGCACTACAACGGTATGATCGAGGTGGAATTTGGTGGCAGGGGGCACCGCACACGGCTAAGGAACGATCCCAAGGATCAACTTGTGTGTCTAGAGGTGCCCCCTGCCCCCGTATATAAAGGATGAAGGGGGGGATGCTGGCCGGCCAAGCTAGGAGGCGCAGGAGGAGTCCTACTCCTACCGGGAGTAGGACTCCCCCCTCCAATCCTAGTCCAACTAGGTTTCCTCAAGTGGGAAGGAGAGAAGGGGTGGCCGGCCACCTTCCCTAGTCCTAATAGGACTAGGGGAAGGGGGGAGGCGTGCAGCCCATGGGGCAGCCCTTTCACCTTTCCACTAAGGCCCATGTTGGCCCATTTGGCTCCCGGGGGGTTCCGGTAACCCTCCCCGTAATCCGGTAAAATCCCGATTTCACCCGGAACACTTCCGATGTCCAAACATAGGCTTCCAATATATCAATCTTTACGTCTCGACCATTTCGAGACTCCTCGTCATGTCCGTGATTACATCCGGGACTCCGAACAACCTTCGGTACATCGAAATGCATAAACACATAATAACTATCATCGTAACGTTAAGCATGCGGACCCTACGGTTCGAGAACAATGTAGACATGACCGAGACACGTCTCCGGTCAATAACCAATAGCGGGACCTGGATGCCCATATTGCTCCTACATATTCTACGAAGATCTTTATCGGTCAGACCGCATAACAACATATGTTGTTCCCTTTGTCATCGGTATGTTACTTGCCCGAGATTCGATCGTCGGTATCCAATACCTAGTTCAATCTCATTACTGGTAAGTCTCTTTACTCGTTCCGTAATACATCATCTCACAACTAACATCTTAGTTATAATGCTTGCAAGGCTTATGTGATGTGTATTACCGAGAGGGCCCAGAGATACCTCTCCGACACTCGGAGTGACAAACCCTAATCTCGAAATACGCCAAACCAACATCTACCATTGGAGACACATGTAGTACTCCTTTATAATCACCCAGTTACGTTGTGACGTTTGGTAGTACCCAAAGTGTTCCTCCGGTAAACGGGAGTTGCATAATCTCATAGTTATAGGAACATGTATAAGTCATGAAGAAAGCAATAGCAACATACTAAACGATCGGGTGCTAAGCTAATGGAATGGGTCATGTCAATCAGATCATTCAACTAATGATGTGACCTCGTTAATCAAATAACAACTCTTTGTTTATGGTTAGGAAACATAACCATCTTTGATTAACGAGCTAGTCAAGTAGAGGCATACTAGTGAGACTCTGTTTGTCTATGTATTCACACATGTATTATGTTTCCGGTTAATACAATTCTAGCATGAATAATAAACATTTATCATGATATAAGGAAATAAATAATAACTTTATTATTGCCTCTAGGGCATATTTCCTTCAGTCTCCCACTTGCACTAGAGTCAATAATCTAGATTACACAGTAATGATTCTAACACCCATGGAGCCTTGGTGCTGATCATGTTTTGCTCGTGGAAGAGGCTTAGTCAACGGGTCTGCAACATTCAGATGCGTATGTATCTTGCAAATCTCTATGTCTCCCAGCTGGACTAGATCCCGGATGGAGTTGAAGCGTCTCTTGATGTGTTTGGTCCTTTTGTGAAATCTGGATTCCTTTGCCAAAGCAATTGCACCAGTATTGTCACAAAAGATTTTCATTGGACCCGATGCACTAGGTATGACACCTAGATCGGATATGAACTCCTTCATCCAGACTCCTTCGTTCGCTGCTTCGGAAGCAGCTATGTACTCCGCTTCACATGTAGATCCCGCTATGACGCTTTGTTTAGAACTGCACCAACTGACAGCTCCATCGTTTAAAGTAAACACGTATCCGGTTTGCGATTTAGAATCGTCCGGATCAGTGTGAAAGCTTGCATCAACGTAACCTCTTACGGTGAGCTCTTTGTCACCTCCATATACGAGAAACATATCCTTAGTCCTTTTCAGGTATTTCAGGATGTTCTTGACCGCTGTCGAGTGATCCACTCCTGGATTACTTTGGTACCTCCCTGGTAAACTTATAGCAAGGCACACATCAGGTCTGGTACACAGCATTGCATACATGATAGAGCCTATGGCTGAAGCATAGGGAACATCTTTCATTTTCTCTCTATCTTCTGAAGTGGTCGGGCATTGAGTCTGACTCAACTTCACACCTTGTAACACAGGCAAGAACCCTTTCTTTGCTTGATCCATTTTGAACTTCTTCAAAATCTTGTCAAGGTATGTGCTTTGTGAAAGTCCAATTAAGCGTCTTGATCTATCTCTATAGATCTTTATGCCTAATATGTAAGCAGCTTCCCCGAGGTCTTTCATCGAAAAAACTTTTATTCAAGTATCCCTTTATGCTATCCAGAAATTCTATATCATTTCCAATCAGCAATATGTCATCCACATATAATATCAGAAATGCTACAGAGCTCCCACTCACTTTCTTGTAAATACAGGCTTCTCCAAAAGTCTGTATAAAGCCAAATGCTTTGATCACACTATCCAAGCGTTTATTCCAACTCCGAGATGCTTGCACCAGTCCATAAATGGATCGCTGGAGTTTGCATACTTTGTTAGCTCCCTTTGGATCGACAAAACCTTCTGGTTGCATCATATACAACTCTTCTTCCAGAAATCCATTCAGGAATGCAGTTTTGACATCCATCTGCCATATTTCATAATCATAAAATGCGGCAATTGCTAACATGATTCTGACGGACTTAAGCATCGCTACGGGTGAGAAGTTCTCATCGTAGCCAACCCCTTGAACTTGTCAAAAACCTTTTGTGACAAGTCGAGCTTTATAGACAGTAATATTACCGTCAGCGTCAGTCTTTTTCTTGAAGATCCATTTATTCTCAATTGCTTGCCGATCATCGGGCAAGTCAACCAAAGTCCATACTTTGTTCTCATACATGGATCCCATCTCAGATTTCATGGCCTCAAGCCACTTTGCGGAATCTGGGATCACCATCGCTTCTTCATAGTTCATAGGTTCATCATGATCTAGTAGCATGACTTCCAGAATTGGATTACCGTACCACTCTGGTGCGGATCTCACTCTGGTTGATCTACGTGGTTCAGTAGTATCTTGTCCTGAAGTTTCATGATCATCATCATCAGCTTCCTCACTAATTGGTATAGGTGTCGCAGAAACAGTTTTCTGTGATGTACTATTTTCCAATAAGGGAGCAGGTACAGTTACCTCGTCAAGTTCTACTTTCCTCCCACTCACTTCTTTCGAGAGAAACTCCTTCTCTAGAAATGATCCATTCTTAGCAACGAATGTATTGCCTTCGGATCTGTGATAGAAGGTATACCCAACAGTCTCCTTTGGGTATCCTATGAAGACACATTTCTCCGCTTTGGGTTCGAGCTTATCAGGTTGAAGCTTTTTCACATAAGCATCGCAGCCCCAAACTTTAAGAAACGACAACTTTGGTTTCTTGCCAAACCATAGTTCATAAGGCGTCATCTCAACGGATTTTGATGGTGCCCTATTTAACGTGAATGCGGCCGTCTCTAAAGCATAACCCCAAAACGATAGCGGTAAATCAGTAAGAGACATCATAGATCGCACCATATCTAGTAAAGTACGATTACGACGTTCGGACACACCATTACGCTATGGTGTTCCGGGTGGCGTGAGTTGCGAAACTATTCCACAATTTTTCAAATGTACACCAAACTCGTAACTCAAATATTCTCCTCCACGATCAGATCGTAGAAACTTTATTTTCTTGTTATGATGATTTTCAACTTCACTCTGAAATTCCTTGAACTTTTCAAATGTTTCAGACTTATGTTTCATTAAGTAGATATACCCATATTTGCTTAAATCATCTGTGAAGGTGAGAAAATAACGATATCCGCCACGAGCCTCTCAATATTCATCGGACCACATACATCGGTATGTATGATTTCCAATAAATCTGTTTCTCTCTCCATAGTACCGGAGAGCGGTGTTTTAGTCATCTTGCCTATGAGGCACGGTTCGCAAGTACCAAGTGATTCATAATCAAGTGGTTCCAAAAGCCCATCAGTATGGAGTTTCTTCATGCGCTTTACACTGATATGACCTAAACGGCAGTGCCACAAATAAGTTGCACTATCATTATCAACTCTGCATCTTTTGGCTTCTACATTATGAATATGTGTATCACTACTATCGAGATTCAACAAGAATAGACCACCCTTCAAAGGTGCATGACCATAAAAGATATTACTCATATAAATAGAACAACCATTATTCTTTGATTTAAATGAATAACCGTCTCGCATTAAACAAGATCCAGATATAATGTTCATGCTCAACGCTGGCACCAAATAACAATTATTTAGGTCTAATATTAATCCCGAAGGTAGATGTAGAGGTAGCGTGCCAACCGCGGTCACATCGACTTTGGAAACGTTTCCCACGCGCATCGTCACCTTGTCCTTTGCTAGCGTCCGCTTATTCCGTAGTCCCTGTTTCGAGTTGCAAATATTAGCAGCAGAACCAGTATCAAATACCCAGGTGCTACTGCAAGCTCTAGTAAGGTACACATCAATAACATGTATATCACATATACCTTTGTTCACCTTGCCATCCTTCTTATCTGCCAAATACTTGGGGCAGTTCCGCTTCCAGTGACTAGTCTGCTTGCAGTAGAAGCACTCAGTTTTAGGCTTAGGTCCAGACTTGGGTTTCTTCTCCTGAGCAGCAACTTGCTTGCTGTTCTTCTTGAAGTTCCCCTTCTTCTTCCCTTTGCCCTTTTTCTTGAAACTAGTGGTCTTATTGACCATCAGCACTTGATGCTCCTTCTTGATTTCTACCTCCGCAGCTTTCAGCATTGCGAAGAGCTCGGGAATAGTCTTGTTCATCCCTTGCATATTATAGTTCATCACGAAGCTCTTGTAGCTTGGTGGCAGTGATTGGAGAATTCTGTCAATGACGCAATCATCTGGAAGATTAACTCCCATCTGAATCAAGTGATTATTATACCCAGACATTTTGAGTATATGCTCACTGACAGAACTGTTCTCCTCCATCTTGCAGCTATAGAACTTATTGGAGACTTCATATCTCTCAATTCGGGCATTTGCTTGAAATATTAACTTCAACTCCTGGAACATCTCATATGCTCCATGACGTTCAAAACGTCGTTGAAGTACCGATTCTAAGCCGTAAAGCATGGCACACTGAACTATCGAGTAGTCATCAGCTTTGCTCTGCCAGACGTTCATAACATCTGGCGTTGCTCCAGCAGCAGGCCTGGCACCCAGCGGTGCTTCCAGGACGTAATTCTTCTGTGCAGCAATGAGGATAATCCTCAGGTTACGGACCCAGTCCGTGTAATTGCTACCATCATCTTTCAACTTTGCTTTCTCAAGGAACGCATTAAAATTCAACGGAACAACAGCACGAGCCATCTATCTACAATCAACATAAACAAGCAAGATACTATCAGGTACTAAGTTCATGATAAGTTTAAGTTCAGTTAATCAAATTACTTAGGAACTACCACTTAGATAGACATCCCTCTAATCCTCTAAGTGATTACGTGATCCAAATCAACTAAACCATAACCGATCATCACGTGAGATGCAGTAGTTTTCAATGGTGAACATCGTCATGTTGATCATATCTACTATATGATTCACGCTCGACCTTTCGGTCTCTGTGTTCCGAGGCCATATCTGCATATGCTAGGCTCGTCAAGTTTAACCTGAGTATTCTGCGTGTGCAAAACTGGCTTGTACCCGTTGTAGATGGACGTAGAGCTTATCACACCCGATCATCACGTGGTGTCTGGGCACGACGAACTTTGGCAACGGTGCATACTCAGGGAGAACACTTCTTGATAATTTAGTGAGAGATCATCTTATAATGCTACCATCAATCAAAGCAAGATAAGATGCATAAAAGATAAACATGACATGCAATCAATATAAGTGATATGATATGGCCATCATCATCTTGTGCTTGTGATCTCCATCTCCGAAGCACCGTCATGATCACCATCGTCACCGGCGCGACACCTTGATCTCCATCGTAGCATCGTTGTCATCTCGCCAATCTTATGCTTCCACGACTATCACTACCGCTTAGTAATAAAGTAAAGCATTACATCGCGATTGCATTGCATACAATAAAGCGACAACCATATGGCTCCTGTTAGTTGCCGATAACTTGGTTACAAAACATGATCATCTCATACAATAAAATCAGCATCATGCCTTGACCATATCACATCACAACATGCCCTGCAAAAACAAGTTAGACGTCCTCTACTTTGTTGTTGCAAGTTTTACGTGGCTGCTACGGGCTTAAGCAAGAACTCATCTCACCTACGCATCAAAACCACAACGATAGTTTGTCAAATAGACTCCGTTTTAACCTTCTCAAGGACCGGGCGTAGCCACACTCGGTTCAACTAAAGTTGGAGAGACAGTCGCCCGCAAGCCATCTATGTGCAAAGCACGTCGAGGGAACCGGTCTCGCGTAAGCGTACGCGTAAGGTTGGTCCGGGTCATCTCGTCCAACAATACCGCCGAACCAAAGGATGACATGCTGGTAGGCAGTATGACTTGTATCACCCACAACTCACTTGTGTTCTACTCGTGCAAATAACATCAAACCATAAAACCTAGGCTCGGATGCCACTGTTGGGGAACGTAGTAATTTCAAAAAAATTCCTACGCACACGCAAGATCATGGTGATGCATAGCAACGAGAGGGGAGAGTGTTGTCTATGTACCAACGCAGACCGACTGCGGAAGCGATCACACAACGTAGAGGAAGTAGTCGTACGTCTTCCCGATCCGACCGATCCAAGCACCGTTACTCCGGCACCTCCGAGTTCTTAGCACACGTTCAGCTCGATGACGATCCTCGGGCTCCGATCCAGCAAAGCGTCGAGGAAGAGTTCCGTCAGCACGACGGCGTGGTGATGATCTTGATGTACTACCGACGCAGGGCTTCACCTAAGCACTACAACGGTATGATCGAGGTGGAATTTGGTGGCAGGGGGCACCGCACACGGCTAAGGAACGATCTCAAGGATCAACTTGTGTGTCTAGAGGTGCCCCCTGCCCCCGTATATAAAGGATGAAGGGGGGATGCTGGCCGGCCAAGCTAGGAGGCGCAGGAGGAGTCCTACTCCTACCGGGAGTAGGACTCCCCCCTCCAATCCTAGTCCAACTAGGTTTCCTCAAGTGGGAAGGAGAGAGGGGGTGGCCGGCCACCTTCCCTAGTCCTAATAGGACTAGGGGAAGGGGGGAGGCGCGCAGCCCATGGGGCAGCCCTTTCACCTTTCCACTAAGGCCCATGTTGGCCCATTTGGCTCCCGGGGGGTTCCGGTAACCCTCCCGGTAATCCGGTAAAATCCCGATTTCACCCGGAACACTTCCGATGTCCAAACATAGGCTTCCAATATATCAATCTTTACGTCTCGGCCATTTCGAGACTCCTCGTCATGTCCGTGATTACATCCGGGACTCCGAACAACCTTCGGTACATCAAAATGCATAAACTCATAATAACTATCATCGTAACGTTAAGCGTGCGGACCCTACGGTTCGAGAACAATGTAGACATGACCGAGACACGTCTCCGGTCAATAACCAATAGCGGGACCTGGATGCCCATATTGGCTCCTACATATTCTACGAAGATCTTTATCGGTCAGACCGCATAACAACATATGTTGTTCCCTTTGTCATCGGTATGTTACTTGCCCGAGATTCGATCGTCGGTATCTAATACCTAGTTCAATCTCGTTACTGGCAAGTCTCTTTACTCGTTTCGTAATACATCATCTCACAACTAACATCTTAGTTATAATGCTTGCAAGGCTTATGTGATGTGTATTACCGAGAGGGCCCAGAGATACCTCTCCGACACTCGGAGTGACAAACCCTAATCTCGAAATACGCCAAACCAACATCTACCATTGGAGACACCTGTAGTACTCCTTTATAATCACCCAGTTACGTTGTGACGTTTGGTAGTACCCAAAGTGTTCCTTCGGTAAACGGGAGTTGCATAATCTCATAGTTATAGGAACATGTATAAGTCATGAAGAAAGCAATAGCAACATACTAAACGATCGGGTGCTAAGCTAATGGAATGGGTCATGTCAATCAGATCATTCAACTAATGATGTGACCTCGTTAATCAAATAACAACTCTTTGTTTATGGTTAGGAAACATAACCATCTTTGATTAACAAGCTAGTCAAGTAGAGGCATACTAGTGACACTTTGTTTGTCTATGTATTCACACATGTATTATGTTTCCGGTTAATACAATTCTAGCATGAATAATAAACATTTATCATGATATAAGGAAATAAATAATAACTTTATTATTGCCTCTAGGGCATATTTCCTTCATCATTAGGTGCAACGAATAGTGAGATCACTAATTCGGTCAATGATATGTTAGATTTGGAGGCGGAACGTGTCTTAGAGACTATTCGTAATCTTGCAGCAGTTAAACCAATGAATGATGATGAGATTGATGCATTAGGGGTTAGAGTGCTCGATAATCTGTGTGCGGATCTAGCACCCCCTACTCACGACTCTGAGGAAGATGATGCACCCCTAGAGAATGAGGATAGTACTATATGCGAAACCGGTTATGGGGACCGGGTGACGGAGCCTAGTATACCCAAGCGTAAGTGGAACCGTAAGATCTATCCCGATTCCGTAGTTCGTAGGAGTGCTAGGATTCGAGTTACTAAAAAATTCCATGATGAACTATGAGAGGAATTTTTTGGAATAGCAGAGGTCTGAAGGACTTGGCTAAAAGAAGATTCCTAGCTGAGGCAGCTCTAGAGCAGAGGTTAGATTTTGTTGCTCTATCGGAGACGGGTAGAGATAACTTTGCACCCTAGTTTATCTCTTCTCTGGTAGGTGGTATTGATTTTGATTGGCATTGCCTCCCTCCACGAGGAAGTGTCTCGGTCATGTCTACATTGTTCTCGAACCGTAGGGTCCGCACGCTTAACGTTACGATGACAGTTATTATGAGTTTATGCATTTTGATGTACCGAAGGTTGTTCGGAGTCCCGGATGTGATCACGGACATGACGAGGAGTCTCGAAATGGTCGAGACATAAAGATTGATATATTGGAAGCCTATATTTGGATATCGGAAGTGTTCCGGGTGAAATCGGGATTTTACCGGATTACCGGGAGGTTACCGGAACCCCCGGGAGCCATATGGGCCTTCATGGGCCTTAGTGGAAAGGAGAAAAGGGGCAGCCCATAGGTGGACGCGCGCTCCCCTTCCCTTAGTCCTATTAGGACTAGGAGAAGGGGCCGGGCCCCCCTCTCTCTCTTTCCCCCTTTGGGAAACCTAGTCCAACTAGGATTTAGGGGGGGAGTCCTACTCCCGGTGGGAGTAGGACTCCTCCTGCGCCCTCTCCCTGGCCGGCGCACCCCTCCCCCTTGGCTCCTTTATATACAGGGGCAGGGGGCACCTCTAGACACACAAGTTGATCATTGAGATTGTTCATTAGCCGTGTGCGGTGCCCCCTGCCACCATATTCCACCTCGATCATATCGTTGCAGTGCTTAGGCGAAGCCCTGCGTCGGTAGTACATCAAGATCGTCACCACGCCGTCGTGCTGACGGAACTCCTCCCCGAAGCTTTGTTGGATCGGAGCCCGGGGATCGTCATCGAGCTGTACATGTGCTAAGAACTCAGAGGTGCCGGAGTAACGGTGCTTGGATCGGTCGGATCGGGAAGAAGACGTACGACTACTTCCTCTACGTCGTGTCAACGCTTCCATTGCGATCTACAAGGGTACGTAGATCATGCTCTCCCCTCGTTGCTATGCATCACCATGATCTTGTGTGTGCGTAGGAAATTTTTTGAAATTACTACGTTCCCCAACAGTATGGTAGCCGGCGAGAGCTCATATCTCGTTGGCCTCAAGTAGGGCAACTCCACTCACGAGCTACGGACGATGCCGGAGAGTGCCATCCTACTCTCTCCCACATTGTGATATTAGAATGGACAAAAGGCAAGGGATAGAGTAGTGTGGAATGGGTTGTAGATACGGTTAGAATAGGAGGAAATAAACATGTCACTAGAGTTAATGGTGTAGTGGTTAGTAATGAAGACTAGGATGAAGGAGGAGAAAATGGAGAAGACCAAAGAGGGGGTGTTTTGGTATCGAAATTTGTGTAATGGCATATGATGAAGTGTGGACAAAATGTTGTGGTGTTTTTCAAAAGTGTCGACATGTAATGGGAAGTGCATGGATGGACCCAGGTACATATGAACCCACTTCGAAAAACACATTTCTAAATGCTAAACGAATTTGAAAAAGGTTGCACGGTACGTCTCCATATTCTATGTGCGTGCATACACTTTCAAGGAGGAGGTTAAGACCCCCGGCCTATTCTTAACTTTTTTATATAGAAAAGGAGGTTAAGACCCCCAGCCTATGCATCAATCAATGCATGCAACCATCTTTATTAATTATTCAACAAAGGTCTAACCGTAGAAAACTCCAAAACGAAGCCCTGAAGAGGGACTACGACGTAAAAGCACCGCCATCGCTCGATCCCATGGAGATCTAGGGTTTCCCCAGAGTTGCCCAGGTTGTCAAGGAAGGGACAAAGATGAAATCCCGCAGATCCGTCTAGCTGCCGACGTGTCGCACTCGCCATCGCGCCGACCATGACCCGGAGACCAAGCTCACGCCTGGGCCCAGATCCGGCCACACTGTCGCCGACCTGGTCACGCCTCCGCCGTCCCTGGCGACCGTGGCGACCCAAATCTTGAAGCCGCCTGCCATGGGGAATGGGATCGCCGGAGCGCCACCAGCCCCCTGTCGTGACGTCCGGCCGCACGGCTGCTTAGTCAACGGCGACACGAACAATAGGGTATCAACAAATACCACATATATAATCTCGTGTCATGGGATCAATTACTTTGAAAAGTATTATATCTACGCCCTTTAAAAATTGAAATGTTTTCGAAACATCGACCTACAAAGCTAATGACATAAGTTTTATGAACAACCACATGTTTTCTATTCTGAACAAGCTGTCTACGACCTCCTTCTTCATACACTAGACAAGAAACCTTTGTTGGAAAGCCCGATCACTTAGAGAAGCATCCCAAGGAAGGAATAACAATGGGCAACAATACAACGACCATGGCCATCGCAGGCAGCCCCCATCCCCTGTCCCGCCGGCGCGGCCGCACGTAGGGGCTCGCGCGCCAGTTGGGATGGCACTCACGCCTAGGCGTCTCTGAATGTGTTGTGCTCACCGGCAGGCAGGGAGGACGTCCACAGCTGGACCTCCTCACCTCGCCTAATTAGAGTATGGTTAATAATATAGTCAGCTGCTGGCTATATGATGTTGGCACGTCATATATAGTCAATTTTATAGTCGGCAAGTACAATAGCTAGATATAAATATGTACTACTTTGTTGATGCATGTCCCACCTCACTATCTCACAAAGTATCTAGGAACATGTGCTGCAGCCGGCTATTAACTAATAGCCCGCTTATCTTCTCTCTCATCTTCTCTCTCTTCCAATTAAGCAAAAATATAAATTTAATGTCTTACAGCCCGCCTACGTCACCTTATTGTACTTGCTCTTAGAGTTGGGATGGCACCACACGATGCTTGCGGCCCAAACTCGAGGTCGCGTTGGAAAAAACAGCTTTCTTTCTGGCGGCGAATTGCAGCATGAGGGGAGGAGGTCATCGGCGGATGGCAGTGCCTCCACGAGGATGCTCAGCGCGCCCCGCCTGGCGTTGGGCACGAGATGACCTGATGGCGGTGCGGCGGCCCAAAGAGGTTAGAGGTCACCTTTACCTGCTTCCTCAGTGCCGGCGTCGCGAGTCATAGCATATGGACGGTGCCGCGGTGTGGAGCACCATGCATGGCTCGGGATGGAGGACTCTGCGTGCGCGGCCGGCTACCGAAAGGATAGGATAGGGGCTTCTCCATCTCCATGGTTAGCAGGTGCCGGCCGGTCTTGATCGAGGAGGAGAAGAAGAGTAAGAGAAGACCCGTGTCGGGCGGGCATCGATCGATCTATATATGCCGATGGACGACCCCCCCATCATCTCTCCCCCAAGGCCCCCGTGTCGCTCCCACAGGGGCGACTCGGGCGGCTCAAACCCTAGCCCACCGCCGGGGCTCCCTCCCCCTTTTCCTCTCCCTCGTCGCCGCCGGAGGGGTCGCCGGAGCGCCGCGCGACCGCCGGGGATGGTGGCGGCGAGGATCTGGTCGCTTCGCCCCTGTGGAGGATCTCAGAGCCGAGGTGGCGACCTCGGGCGGTGGTGCTGCGCCGTCCTCAGCAAACGGCGGCAGCGGGTGCTGGCCGCCCATCTCGGTCGTGCGGGCGGCGCGGTGACGGCGGGCGATGGATGTGGTGCACGGTGGCTTCGGGGCACCCACATCAGATCTGAAGGCATCTTCCTCTTGTCACCCTCGTCTCAGATCCGTTCTCCGGCGGCCTCCGGGCACCGTAGCCGTGTCTCCTCTCGAGGTGGGGGTTGGGAGAGGGGACCGGAGAAATCCGTCGCTGGCTATGTCGGCCTGCCGGCGGCGACGCCCATGGGCGCCGTCCCCTACTTGTAGGCGCTGGTAAAAAATGCCCCCCTTCCCCCTCCTCTGAAGGAAATATGCCCTAGAGGCAATAATAAAGTTATTATTTATTTCCTCATATCATGATAAATGTTTATTATTCATGCTAGAATTGTATTAACCGGAAACATAATACATGTGTGAATACATAGACAAACAGAGTGTCACTAGTATGCCTCTACTTGACTAGCTCGTTAATCAAAGATGGTTATGTTTCCTAACCATGAACAAAGAGTTGTTATTTGATTAACGAGGTCACATCATTAGTTGAATGATCTGATTGACATGACCCATTTCATTAGCTTAGCGCCCGATCGTTTAGTATGTTGCTGTTGCTATTCTTCATGACTTATACATGTTCCTATGACTATGAGATTATGCAACTCCCGTTTACCGGAGGAACACTTTGGGTACTACCAAATGTCACAACATAACTGGGTGATTATAAAGGAGTACTACAGGTGTCTCCAAAGGTAGATGTTGGGTTGGCATATTTCGAGATTGGCATTTGTCACTCCGAATGTCGGAGAGGTATCTCTTGGCCCTCTCGGTAATGCACATCACATAAGCCTTGCAAGCACTGCAACTAATATGTTAGTTGTGAGATGATGTATTACGGAACGAGTAAAGAGACTTGCCAGTAACGAGATTGAACTAGGTATTGGATACCGACGATCGAATCTCGGGCAAGTAACATACCGATGACAAAGGGAACAACGTATGTTGTTATGCGGTCTGACCGATAAAGATCTTGGTAGAATATGTAGGAGCCAATATGGGCATCCAGGTCCCGCTATTGGTTATTGACAGGAGACGTGTCTCGGTCATGTCTACATTGTTCTCGAACCGTAGGGTCCGCACGCTTAACGTTACGATGACAGTTATTATGAGTTTATGCATTTTGATGTACCGAAGGTTGTTCGGAGTCCCGGATGAGATCACGGACATGACGAGGAGTCTCGAAATGGTCGAGACGTAAAGATTGATATATTGGAAGCCTATGTTTGGACATCGGAAGTGTTCCGGGTGAAATCGGGATTTTACCGGATTACCGGGAGGGTTACCGGAACCCCCCGGGAGCCAAATGGGCCAACATGGGCCTTAGTGGAAAGGTGAGAAGGCAGCCCACATAGGGCTGCGCCTCCCCCCTCTCCCTAGTCCTATTAGGACTAGGAGAGGGGCCGGCCACCTCTCTCTTTCACTTCCCACTTGGGAATCCTAGTTGGACTAGGATTGGAGGGGGGAGTCCTACTCCGGCCGGTAGGAGTAGGACTCCTCCTGCGCCTCCCTCCTTTGGCCGGCCAGCCTTCCCCCCTCCATCCTTTATATACGGGGGCAGGGGACACCCCAAGACACACAAGTTGATCCTTGAGATCGTTCCTTAGCCGTGTGCGGTGCCCCCTGCCACCAAATTCCACCTCAATCATACCGTTGTAGTTCTTAGGCGAAGCCCTGCGTCGGTAGTACATCAAGATCGTCACCACGCCGTTGTGCTGACGGAACTCTTCCTCGACGCTTTGTTGTACGAGTAAAGTGACTTGCCGGTAACGAGATTGAACAAGGTATTGGGATACCGACGATCAAATCTCGGGCGAGTAACATACCGACTGGCAAAGGGAATTGTATACGGGGTTGCTTGAATCCTCGACATCGTGGTTCATCCGATGAGATCATCGAGGAGCATGTGGGAGCCAACATGGGTATCCAGATCCCGCTGTTGGTTATTGACCGGAGAGTCGTCTCGGTCATGTCTACATGTCTCCCGAACCCGTAGGGTCTACACACTTAAGGTTCGGTGACGCTAGGGTTGTAGGGATATGTATATGCAGTAACCCGAATGTTGTTCGGAGTCCCGGATGAGATCCCGGACGTCACGAGGAGTTCCGGAATGGTCCGGAGGTAAAGAATTATATATAGGAAATGCTATTTCGGCCATCGGGACAAGTTTCGGGGTCACCGATATTGTACCGGGACCACCGGAAGGGTCCCGGGGGTCCACCGGGTGGGGCCACCTACCCTGGGGGGCCACATGGGCTGTAGGGGGTGCGTCTTGGCCTACATGGGCCAAGGGCACCAGCCCCAAGAGGCCCATGCACCTAGGGTTTAAGATGGGAAGAGTCCCAAAGGGGGAAGGCACCCCCTAGGTGCCTTGGGGGGAGGGACTCCTCCCTTGGCCGCCGCCCCCCTAAGAGATTGGATCTCCTAGGGCCGGAGCCCCCCCCCTTAGGCCCCCCTATATATAGTGAGGGAAGGAGGGCCTCTCAGACGACGCCTTTGGTGCCTCCCTCTCCCTCTCCAACACCTCCTCCTCCTCCATAGAGCTTGGCGAAGCCCTGCCGGAGTACTGCAAGCTCCATCACCACCACGCCGTCGTGCTGCTGCTGGAGCCATCTTCCTCAATCTCTCCTCTCCCCTTGCTGTATCAAGATGGAGGAGACGTCATCCGCTCCGTACGTGTGTTGAACGCGGAGGTGCCGTCCGTTCGGCGCTTGGTCATCGGTGATTTGGATCACGTCGTGTACGACTACCTCATCCCCGTTCTTTGAACGCTTCCGCTCGTGATCTACAAAGGTATGTAGATGCATCCGATCACCCGTTGCTAGATGAACTCATAGATGGATCTTGGTGAAACCGTAGGAAAATTTTTGTTTTCTGCAACGTTCCCCAACAGTGCCGTCTTTGGTGAGCTTTGGGGGAAGTGTGCTTATTCCGGTTGGGGGTTGCTCGGTCTTCAGCAGCCTTACCGTGTAGCTTGCTTCTCCTCGTGTGCAGATATCATGCATTGCCGATGCTTTCCTTGGATGAGCTCCAAGTAGTTTGGCGGTGGTGTCCTGGTGTGTGGTCTTCCGGTTGGCAACGGCGCCGGCCGCTCTTTAGCCCTCGGGTGGGCGTCTCCACCTTTCGACGGATCGGCGCCCTTCGTGCCAGGGCGAGGGGGCAGGGACCCTCCTTCTGAGGTGGAGGAGGGCGACATCGACGGCCAGAGCCCATGGAGCTAACAACGGAGCTCCTCCAACTACTGTTTGTTTCATCCCCAAACTTTGCTGGTGCCCTGCGTGGTGTTCTGCTCGCTGTAGAGGGCTCCTTCGACTTCTAGCTGGACTTGTGCTTTAATTTCATATCTTTGCTAGTAGTTTGTTGTAGCCTGATAGCTTTGACACAGCACCATGTATCAGTTTGCTGTTTTTTCTATGTTTCCTTTGTTTGTTCGATGTAATCCTGGCAGATTGATGGTTTTGTTAATTCAAAGCAGGGCTTTTCTTGAAGCCTTCGTTCTAAAAATATCTATATATGCCGATTCGTTTTCATTTTCCAAAAACCAAAAGTTTGTTCATTTCTTTGGAGAACGAGATCCAAGTGGGCGTGCACGGTGCGGAGCGGAGGAAACAAAACGTGTCATGGATGCCGTTGGGCACAGCCAACCACGAGCGGTCCTCCAGCCGTACGACCCCCAAGATGTGTGCCTGCTGGTGGCGCGGCGGCATAACAGAGGACGGCTCTGAGACCGGAGACGGAGAGGCCAATCAATGAATGGAGCCATCGTCGCTGTGGAAGGAGCCGCCGATCCTCCGGCGGTGAGGTGCGTCGTTGCGTTGCTGGGTGGCGCGGTAGGCGGAGCAGGAGGCTCCGTCGCCCGTTGTCTCTGTGGCTGCGCGCCCGCACGCCGGCGACCTGAAGTACCGGCCAGGAGCGCCGAGGACGCACGCAAAATAGCGCGGCGGCGACCCAAAGGATGGATCTTTGTCCATGGCTGCCGTCGGCCGGCGAGCAAGACGGCACCAAAGGGAAGAGATGTCCCGTCATCGTGCATGCCGCTGGTCCGGCGGACGTCGCCGGCGTGGCAAGAGAGAGAGGGTAGAGGGACTCGAATGTTGGTTGGTTTGATCGATCGATCGCGCGAGAGAAACGCGCACGTGCTGATGCGGTTGGGCCCCACCCGCACCCGCGACGAGCGCCCGCGGAGCCATTACTCTTTCTTGACTTGATCCGTGCGTGTTTAGGAGCAGAGCCGCAGTCGGATTCCGAATCTGGCTGGCCTTTGCATCATACCCGCCCCAAAGTCTATATATACGTAGGAAAACCAGCATACATGCCTTACTGCGCCAGCGTCCTAATTTACTAATCCCAACCTTCTTTACTTGTTTACGATCGAGTAGTTAGCCTAGCGCCCTAGCCATGGCGTGTCTTGCTGCGCCAGCAGCGTCCTTCGCTCCCTTCTGCAGGGACTCCTTTGCATCTCCGGCCAACTTGTATGGGCCGCCCGCGTCTATCGCCTCCTTGTCTCCTTCCTCTCCCCCTTTCTACCCCAGCCGTGTCATGGTGAGGTGGGAAGCTCCCCCGGCGGGCTGGCTGAAGCTAAACTTCGACGGGTCTGTGTACAACGACGGGTCCGGCCGGGCTAGCATCGGCGGCGCCATCCGCGACTGCAACGGCCGCGTTCTTGTCGCCTTTGCCGAGCCGACGGAGCACTCGACGGTGGGCATAGTGGAGGCCAGGGCGCTCATCCGCGGGCTGCGCCTCGCGCTGAGTCGCTTCCGCGGCAGGCTGGTGGCGGAAGGAGACGACCTGATGCTGGTGGAGCTCCTCACCGGCGAAGAGACGCAGACGCGCGTACCTCAGGCCATGCAAGACGAGATTCTCATGCTGCTTGGGTGCTTCGCTGCATACAAGGTCCAGCACATCTTCCGCGAGGGCAATCAGGTCGCTCACGTCCTGTGCAAGGAGGCGTATCACCGACCGGGGGTGTGGGACGGTGGGATCGTGCCGCACGCTGTTTGGGAGAAGGCGCAAGACGACGTGCATGGCGTGGTGCACGAGCGGATCTTCAAGAAGTTATGAGAGCATCGTCATGCGTTGGTTCCTTGAAGAAATGGAAGATTGATGCGTACCACAAGCCAAACCGTGGAACGGCGGCCGGCCGGCCGGCCGGCTGGTCCAAGAAGGTCGCTGGGTGGAGGAGCTGCTGGCTTCACTTGCATGATAAGCTTGGTGGAGTGGATCTATATGACCGGCGGAGTCAGTCGACCGGTTCATAGATGATAGATCATAGATAATCATATTTGATGACAAATTTGCTTGTTTGTAGAAGTACACTCTTTCTACTTCCTCTCCTAGTCACTATACGATCTAAGATTTTTGAGATTGTAGGGAGGAGAGTGTTGGACGGCGATGTACTGTGATATTTGTGAGAAACTTGCACGTAGGAAAACACGTTTTAGTATTAAGGCAAGCTATCTTAGCATTGAGAAGTTTTGTCGCGATCACATCTCTGGACGTATGATGTCCCCGTGGGTTGGGTCTAGATCAAATGATGTATGTTTTAAACCATGAAGTCATATGGCTCATTGGAAATGTACATCAATCTCTCAATCCATGAAATCAACATCCTGTACTCATGAATTTAAGTTAATCTCGACCCTGGACCTGTTTGGTACTGTGCGCCATGAAAAGATTGATCCCCTCTGGTATCATAGTATACTCTCATTGTATATACTAACCCACATGTCATATCCATCGTCTATCTCAAGTCCCCTCCTCTTTCTCTCACCTAAAACCAGCTCCGGCCCGACGAGTGATGCCTCCAATGTCGCGCTCCAGCACATCGCGTAGCTGCCGGCCCATGTACTGGCCAAATTTACAAACATCAAACCCGTTTTTAGGATTTGTAGGCACTTGTCTTGTGTAAAGTCACAAAAAAAGTCAGGAAGTTTCAAACATTTAAATGTTTTTTCTTCAAAATTTTAGAGCATGTGAAAGGTGGTATTACATGATATTTCCCCCTAAGACTAAACCAACAAGACACACCTATGTAGTACCACTCCTATATATTTTTTGCGGGTACTACCCTTCCTAATTGCAAGTGTAATTATTTGTAATTGATTACTCCCTCTGTCCCGAATTATTTGTCGCAGATATGGATGTATCCAGATGTATTTTAGTTTTAGATACATCCATTTCTGCGACGAATAATTTGGGGCGGAGGGAGTACTATCCAAGCTTTTATATATGTATGCATTGATTTAAATTTAGGTTTGATGTTTGTGAATCTGGCACATTCTTTGTATCAGTTGTCGACCGAAATGCTTAGAACCTCAGCTTGAGGAGGAGCTGAAACATTTCAGTTCAGCAGGTGCATCAAGAACATCTCGACCATGGCAGTGGCCGCCTCTCCATCTCTCAGTCCAATGGGCCTGTCTCAGTCTCCCTCCACCCGCGCAGTTGGATTAGAGCATCTCCAACAGACGCCCAAAAAGAGCACCGCGCACTAAAAGTTTATTTTTTTGGGCGCCGGGCAGCTCCAGCAGAAACTGTAGCGCTAAAATTTTAGGGTGCGCGCTGAAAGATGCTATCGCGCGCAGCATATTTTGGGCGCCGGATTGTACGTGCTTCACAATTTGCACTGTTTGCTTTTTGAGCGTGCGTTTTTGGGCGCCTGCCAAAGCAAAGTTGGTACCGGCATATTAAAAATGCTACAGTGGCGCGCTATAACGTTTATTGGGCGTGGAATTTTTGTGTGGCCGTTGGAGATGCTCTTAGCGCGAGCATGTGGACGCTGCTGGGAGAGAGAAGGAGGTCGGGAGGAAGAAGACAGAGGGAGAAAAAATATAAGGTGGGGCAGGGAGATGTTTGCGAGACGAGCAATGGGCCTCGATCGTGTGGCTCGCGTGAAACTGGCGCAAACTTCAGTGGGTCGCCCAGCTAGAATTATTTGCCTTTCAAGAAAACCCTCATTTAGTAACATGGATTTGATGTTTGCGTTGATTCAAATTTGGGTACTACTCGAGAGTCCAAACATCAAATTCCAATGGAGTATGTTTGTAAATCTGGCCCATTTTTTTCTCCCCATTTTTCGTACCACTCTACCAGTTGAAGTACGTGAGACCACCCAGAAGTCAGTGTCAGCCTAAGAAGGAGCAGAATTCAAGCCCGTTTGGTTCCAAATAAAGGCCTGTATGGTTTTAATAAGTCACCCGACTTATAAGTCAGGTGACTTAAAACTAGTGATTTATAAGTCATGCCTGTTTAGTTGTCACTTGACTTATAAATCACCTGACACATCTTTCCACACCAATCAACATCATGCAGGTGGTGGGACCCACGCAAAAAGGGCTGACTTATAAGTTTTAAGTTTAAGTCGAAAAATGAAAAAAAGTGACTTATTTTGCCAAACAGACCTGACTTATAAGTCACCCCAACTTATAAGTCATAAGTTGCTTCACCCCAACTTAAAACTTATAAGTCACCCCCTTTTGCATGGGTCCCACCACCTGCATGATATTGATTGGTGTAGAAAGGTGTGTCAGATGACTTATAAGTCAGGTGACAACCAAACAGGCGTGACTTATAAGTCACTAGTTTTAAGTCACCTGACTTATAAGTCAGGTGACTTATTGAAACCAAACAGGCCCTCAGTTCAGCAGGTACATCAATAGCAGTCTTCAGAATTTGAGCGGAAAGCTTCTCGGCCATGGCAGTGGCCGCATCTCCATCTCTCAATCTTCCTCCACTAGCGCAGTGCGCCACCCCAAAGCTGCGCCGCCGCAAGACGTGGTCTCATGGACGTTCGCCATCGCGCGCCCGGCGCGGGAGGGCGACCTGCCGGCAACGGCCGCGGCGCTCTCCGCCATGCTCTCCTCCCCCGCTGCGCCCGCGCCCAACGACGTCACCCTCCTCACCGTCCTCTCCGCCTGCGCCGGCTCTCCCTCCTCCCCGCTCGCCCGGCCCCTCGCGGTATCGCTCCACGCCCTCGCCATCAAGCTGTTCCCCGGCCACCTCCTCCTCTGCACCTGCCTCGCGCGGTTCTACCTCGCGTCCCGCCTCCCCCACCACGCCCTCCAGCTGTTCGGTTCCATGCCCCTCAGGTCCGTGGTCACCTACAACACCATGATCACCGGCCTCATGTGCAACGGCCTTGTCGCCGCCGCGCGCGAGGTGTTCGACGGAATGCCGGACCCGGACAAGGTGTCCTGGACGGCGCTCATCGACGGGTGCGTCAAGAACGGGCGCCATGACGACGCGATCGATTGCTTCCACACCATGCTGCTGGATTTTTTTTTCAAAATTGTGATGATTTTTATAGCAAATTCGGAATCTATACGTCCTCACGCACCAAAATCAAAACTAGCACCCCGTTGGCCTCCAGTTGGCCAAAGAGGGGCTCTTCAGCCTACGGTTGACCGAATTGGGCTCTTCAGCCTCCCGTTGGCCGAAGAGTGCCCCAACTAGGCCGAAAAGGACTATTTGGTCTGCCGTAGGCCGAAGAGCACTCTTTGGTCAACCGTAGGCCGAAGAGTCCTTGGGCCCCAACTTTTCACGTTAACGGGAGGCCGAAGCTGCATGGCTGCGCTCTTCTGCCTATGCTAGGCCTTGGGCCCCAAAGAATACTCTTCGGCCTACGGTTGACCAAAGAGTACTCTTCGGCCTACGGCAGACTAAAGAGTCATTTTCGTCCCAGTTTGGGTACTTTTCGGCCAACGGGAGGCTGAAGAGCCCACTTCGGTCAAGCGCAGGCTGAAGATCCCCTCTTCGGCCAACTAGAGGCCGACGGGGTGCTAGTTTTGATTTTCTTGCATAAAGACATATAAATTTCGAATTTGCTATAAAAATCACCATAGTTTTGAAAAAAAATCATGCTGCTGGACGGCGTCGAGCCAGACTACGTCAAGCTGGTAGCTGCCATCTCCGCGTGCGCCGAGGTCGGCGCACTCGGTCTTGGTATGTGGGTGCACCGGTTCGTGACCAGGGAGAGGCTGGAGGGCAACATCCGCATCGCCAACTCGTTGATCGAAATGTATGCTCGGTGCGGTCAGGTGGAGTTTGCACGGCAGGTGTTTGACAGCATGAGGAAGCGGACGGTGGTCTCCTGGAACTCGATGATTGTCGGGTTTGCAGCCAATGGACGGTGCGTGGACGCCATCGAGCATTTCAAGGCAATGCAGAGGAAGGGGTTCAAGCCGGACGCTGTGACGTTCACGGGCGTGCTCACGGCCTGCAGTGTTAGACAAATAAGCCGTGCATGCATACGTGAGCTAGCTAGACGTGAGTGCATGCATGTATTAGCTGCGTGTAGTGTGTGCGTGTTCTGTTGACGGGAATTGGGGGAGCGTTGGAGTCGGTCCTGGCGGGCACGCACGACCTGGACATGTACGTGCATGTCGCCTAGGGCCGTGGTAGCGCGGGCTGGATCGGGTGCTTAGCGTGATCTGAGACGTGCGTACGTGCCCGGCGAGTCCCAGGTATAAATACCCCTGCGCCGTAACAGATGGATCTTAAGTTTGTTGCTCGAGGGAAATATAAACGGCCGTTCGTGCGGCCGGCGGCGTACGTGCGCCGGGGCAAACTCTTGCTGTGTTCTTCTCGTTCTTCTTGCTTCTTCCACCTCCGTGCTGAGAGAGAGAGAGCCGAAGTGTAGCCATGTAGTCTCTGTAAGGAAGAAAAGGATTCAAGCGTTCGTGTGTCCGTGGCGGCGTTCGTGCGCTGACCGGAAAATCTTATGTCCATTGTTCTCATTTCTTCCTTGTCTCCGGTGATCGCCGTGGTTCAGTGAGTAGGCTAGACAACAACAATTGGCATCAGAGCATCGGGTTCGGAGGAGCTCGCCGGCGATGGCGCTCGCCCCGTACGGCGGTGGAGCACGGTGATGCCGTGCGTGCAGGGAGCGCGGCGGCTGCGGCAGACCTGCATGGTTGTGCAGAGGCTGCGGTGGCGCGGCGTGGCTCGGTGGAGAGAAGACCGAGCTCCAGGACACGCCGGATCGGCCGCGTTGATCGCGTCGGAGCGCGATCATGGCGCGAGCTTGAGGCGTGCGGAGCGTGGCGAATAAGCCGCGGCGACGAGCCGGGCGCGACCGATGCGTGTTATGGGTGCGCACTGGACGCATCGGACGCGTCGGGACCGTGGGAATGGACCGCGCCAAGGCGCTGTACCTGGTTGCGTAAATCGCGTACGTGCGCGGCGGGAGCGCGGGCCAGGAGCACGGGTACGTGGGACTGCGCAGCGAGCACAGCGGACATGGAGGCCGCGGCTGCAGCGCGCGTCGAGCGCGTGGCGATGGCTCGGCGCGACGTCCACGGAGGCGCAGGGGCGCATCACGGAGCTGCGGGATGCTGTAGCGGCAGCGAGCGGCGCTTGACGGGGTGTAGCACGGTGGAGTGCGGCGGTGCGCGACAGCAGCCGACGAGGTGGCCGCGCAGTACAACAGCTGCGGCGGCTCATGCAGGAAGCGTCCTCACCAACATCGACGACGACGGTCGTGCCCTCCTGGAGGCTACGGCGCTACGGCTTAGTAGGGGATGAATGTTAGACAAATAAGCCATGCATGTATTAGCTGCGTGTAGTGTGTGCCGTGTTCTATTGACGGGAATTGGGGGAGCGTTGGAGTCGGTCCTGGCGGGCGCGCACGACCTGGACATGTACGTGCATGTCGCCGAAGGGCGTGGTAGCGGGAAGAAAATCCTATGCGACCAGGTCGTATACTGGAGACCCATTTGGTTAAGCAACACGTGGCAGCGTGAATCTCAGCGCAACAATTTACCTTCTTCCCCGATTTCCTTTGCCAAGTCTTGACTCCATGCTCGGTGTGCTCGTTCCTGACGACGACGGCTCTGCGGCAAGACGGCTGTGCCACGACCAGGCGGAGGCAGCCAGCCAGCCAGCCAACTCTATTGCCGTAAGTCAGCCTGAGTAGATGGATTTTCTTAGACTGCTCTGGTGCGGAGACAAGCAGGACGGCTCACGACGGCAGCAAGCATTGGAGTCAAGATTTGGCAAAGGAAATCGGGGAAGAAGGTAAATTGTTGCGCCGAGATTCATGCTGCCACGTGTTGCTTAACCAAATGGGTCTTCCGATCAGAAGTATACGACCTGGTCGCATAGGATTTTCTTCCGTGGTAGCGTGGGTTGTATCGGGTGCTTAGCGTGATCTGGGACGTAGGTACGTGCCCGGCGAGTCCCAGGTATAAATACCCCTGCACTGTAACAGATGGATCTTGAGTTTGTTACTTGAGGGAAATATAAACGGCCGTTCGTGCAGCCGGCGGCGTACGTGCGCCGGGGCAAACTCTTGCTGTGTTTTTCTCGTTCTTCTTGCTTCTTCCACCTCCGTCCTGAGAGAGAGAGCCGGAGTGTAGCCATGTAGTCTCTGTAAGGAAGAAAAGGATGGGGGCGTTCGTGCGCCCGTGGCGGCGTTCGTGCGCCGGCCGAAAAATCTTGTGTCTATTGTTTTTGTTTCTTCCTTGTTTCCGGTGATCGCCGTGGTTCAGTGAGTAGGCTAGACAACAACACGCAGTCACGCCGGTCTCACCGATGAGGGGCTGAGGTACTATGACGCCATGAAGGCGGAGCATGGCATCACAGCAAGGATGGAGCACTACGGGTGCGTGGTCGACCTGCTCGGCCGGGCAGGGCGCCCGGACGAGGCCATGAGTGTGGTGGCGACCATGCCGATGCGGCCGAACGAGGTGGTGCAGGGAGCTTTGCTTGCTGGGTGCCGGATACACGGGGACGTCGACATGGCTGAGCAGCTGATGCAGTACGTCCTCGAGCAGGACCCTGGCGGCGACTCAAACTACGTGCTGCTGTCAAACATCTATGCCGCCGTGGGGAAATGGGATGGCGCGGGCAAGGTCCGGAGCCTGATGAAATCCCGGGGAGTGAAGAAGAGGCCTGGCCGGAGCGCCGTGGAGATCAACGGCGACGTGCATGAGTTTGTCTGCGGCGATCGGTCTCATCGGCAGGCTGAGGAGGTGTTCGACATGCTTGGCCTGCTGAGCCATGAGATGGCAGGGCATGAGGCCGTGAGTTATGGATGAGCACTGGAGCGACTGCCTATTTGGATGAACACATCAGAACTGCAGTAATGCAGAATACTGGAGGCTTTCAGTAGTCACCAGGCTCGGTGTTTCAAGCATTCGTAAGGCTACTGGTAGATCAGCAACTTGTATTTGCATCTTCTCTGCGGTTGTTGCGACTCCCGTTTCATGTACAGTCTGGGGAAGAGGCACCCGACCTGTACAGTAATATAGGTACAGGTGATGAGATGTATCTTTTTACGTTGACAGATGAGAAGTAATTATCATTGTAAAATGTTGAGAAGCAAATCCACATGGCTTGTCAGCTCAATCAAGCATAGACACTGGATCTCTATAAGGTGAAGAACAACACAAGCTCCTGAACTGATAACGTTGGTACTCCTGTCAAAATATTGGACTCCCTACTATTTTCTTCGATTATATCACCCGTAAAGTCTCACCTACTTGCTCCTGTATCCCTGTCAAAAACAATAACAGTCCTTGCTCCCGTGTTCATCGTTGTCAGAAGATCATGTATTCATTTGTGCTCACCTACTCCTCATTCAAAGACAAGAGGGGACGAATATACATGTCTTTATTTGTGCACATTTTTTCTCGCCTATATATAACTATGGTGACCTCCAATGGCTTGATAGGTAAGAAGAGAACATGGCGCAAGCATATACATCTAGTTAGAAAGTTACACCCAAACAAGCATTTCCCTGGTTTGCACTGCAAGAGAAACAAAAAGACCTTCTCCATAAGTTAGTTTGGAAAAACAAAAGTTAGGAATGAGCGACACCAGAAAGACGATGTGCTCGGCATGGCGCACGAGCGGCTCTTCAAGAAGAAGTAACGAGAGCATCGTCATATGTTGATTTCTTGAAGAATGGAAGCAGACGAAGCGTACAAAAAGAAGCGGCGACATGGTGACCGGTTGGTGTTGGCTTCATGGGCGTGATAAGCTGCTTGGTAGAGAAATGGAGATGGTCTATGTGACCGGTGGAGTCGACCGGTTCATAAGATCCATACGCGAGGACAAATTTACTAGCTTGTTTGTAGAAGTGCAATTGTTTCTACTCCCTCCCTCCTAGCCATTGTATGATCTAACGTTTTTGAGATTGTACAATGCATGTGATTATGGACGAGTCTTCGATGATGCACCGCCATATTTGTATTAATGATGTTTATGTTCTTATCGCAAAGAAAATGATGTTTATGTTCCCTATTAAATCACCAACAATGTAAGTCCCATCTAGCCAGAGTGCCAGACGAGAAACATACACCATCCCTTCCCCGTCGTGAGATTTGCCCGTGTGTCATGCACTCCTCCGTCCCCATCAGCCTAGATATGCTGGAGGCTACAAGTTGACCAGTTTTTTTTCTTTCCATCCAAAGAATTCTCTGCATTACAATTTACAAAGAAGTTTATTTTAGAACAATTTACAAAGGAGTTTATTCTTGAAGTTCCAGCCGGCTCACACTTGCCCTCAGGAGGACCGATATGCACACAGAGGCACACCGATAACTACGGCAGCAAGCATGCCGCCAAGTCACTACTAGAAGCATAGCAACACAAGATGGAGCACGTCCCTACCCCCGCGTCGCCAGCCCCTGGCGACACGGGGGCGATCTACCGCCGCCAGCCCTAGGCCTCCGCTCCTCTCTCCCGCCTCCTGCCACCGCCCGAGGCCACACTGGCGTAGCCTGGCCAGTGACGGTTGCGGCTGGGCCCTCCCCCTCGCGCGGTGGTGGCGATTTCCTGTCGGCGGCGGCGGCTCATGGATCGGCGGTGCACCGACGGCAAGGAGCAGCGGGCGCCCGGCGGCGAGTGTGACGGCAACGACAGCGCAGGCGCGCTCTCCCCGTGGGTGAGGAGCACCCGTGGCGGCGGCCCAGATCGCGGGCCTCGTCCGCGAGCTGGCAGATCTGGAGGACGTCTACAGGTGGGCATGGTGGGTCTGACGGCACCGGCTTAGGCACCATGGTGGTGCCGTGGCCGGTCAGGCGGCGGCGGCCTGGATCCATCTTCCAGTCCCCGTCAGAGATCGCGGCGATCTGTGCACGAGATGCTTGATGGAGGTCCTTCAAACAGATCCGAGTGAAAACTTGCTTTCGGCTTACTGCCAAAGCCGGTGGTGGCCGCGCTATTTTGCGACATTCCCTTCTTGAAGGCATCGCCGACGAGAATTTCAAGGCCAGTGTCTGCTACTTCTGGGGGAAACCCTAGATCAGTTGATCGGAAGATGGCGGCATTCTTATGTCGTTCCCCCCTTGGGGGCGTCGTTCTTGGAGGTGTGCACGGGCTCGAGGGACCAGTGGACCGCATCTTTGGTGGAGCGGTGCTTCATCCTACACATTAATGGCGCTGGATCTCGACAGCGTGGCGCAATGTAGATTTGGCGTCTGATGTGCGAGGATGGACTCGCGGAGGAGGACGACGCTGTCTGGCGTCGTGGTGGCGTCGATGGCAGAGAGACCTGGCACGGTAGATGCAACAGTACATCTCTGAAGATGGATTAGTGGCAGGTGGCTGCGGCGGCCTCATACCCGGCAGGCGTCCTAGTTGAGGATTGCGCAGGACTGGTGGGTGCCCCATACCCGGCAGGCGTCCTGGTTGGGACCTCAGGTCATACATGTTAGGTTTGGCTGCGATGTTTGTTTGGTATTAGGCCGACACTATCAGCATCCCTACATCAACTGGATAGGAGTAGCGACAGATGTTGCCTAGACGGTGGCTTTAGTATTACTGTTGTATGACTTTGTAAGGTCTTATGTGAATAATTAATAAAGTGGCTGCATGCATCGTCCAGATGCAGAGGCCGGGGGTCCTCATTCATTTCTAAAAAAACAAGCCAGGTAGGCAGCTACCCACCTTCCCGACGACTTAATGGGGGGAGGGTGAACCGGAAAGTGGGAGGTCATGTGAAAAAAGAAGCAAAAAAATTGACCCATCGTAATTAATGGTAATTGGATTTGCAATGTGTACATATTGCGTGGGTTTATTTAAAAGGTTAATTGGATATATAACCCTACAATTTTGATCGGTTGGAGAAATGTCATTACAATTTTCACGTTGGGAATGCCACGAGATTTCTTGACCCCTCAAAAACAGATGGCATTCTACACGGTGAAAGAACCAAAAGGCTCATATGACGTCATTTTATTCTCATTGAAATTGCCATCTCATCATCTTCTTCACCCAATCTTTCTTACCGCACTATTGTGGTACTGAGACCATGGTTAGCCGGTGGAGCTCCCTTTTCTCACCTTGGGCAGTGGACCAAGGGAGGGTGCAACTTGAGTTGGGAGGGGCAATGAGGCGGTGTGGCAGCGGCACAAGCTGTGATGGATGGAGGTGGCGGATCGATCGATGGAGGAGGGCGGACCAGAAAATAGGCGGCGATGTGGAAGAAGAATGAAAATTTTGACTCGTCTTAATTATAAGGTAATTGCACTAGCAATGTGTATTTGTCGCGTGGGTTTAGTTTGAGGGTTGATTTTATATATGCCCGCATAATTTTAATCAATTAGCAAAATGAAATTACAATTTTGCCCTTTGGGAATGTCACTACAACTCCCGTGCCCTCCAACATATGCCTACAAGGTGAAGGGACCAAAATTCTCACATGACTATTATATTTTCATCGAAATTGCCATCCTGTCATCTTGTTTCCCCCAATCTTTCTTACCACACTATTGTAGTGTTGATGGAACTCCATCTCCTCGTCCCGGGCAGATCAATCCCCATCGATTGGTTTCAGCATCCCGTTGCCCCTATCTCCCCATCCATCTCTTTAACGTGATGAGGGATAGTGAACCTGATAGAGTTGATACACGCTTGTATGACAGATTAAGCAAACAATGCGTCTACCAGCCACCGAGTGTCAGGAACCACAACGACAACCTTTATGAAGTCACTCAAGGTGGGCATCGTCGACAGACCACAAGGAGACTCCGCCTTTGAAGTTGTCTCTCCAGCATTGGCCTCTCGACCTTGTCATCCTGGAAGCAGCCACAAGACATCCACGCTGGCTAGGAGGGGGTATGGTAGCCGCCGAGAGCTCATATCTCGATGGCCTCAAGTAGGGCAACTCCACTCACGAGCTACGGACGATGCCGGAGAGTGCCATCCTACCCTCTCCCACATTGTGATATTAGAATGGACAAAAGGCAAGGGATAGAGTAGTGTGGAATGGGTTGTAGATATGGTTAGAAGAGGAGGAAATAAAATGTCACTAGAGTTAACGGTGTAGTGGTTAGTAATGAAGACTAGGATGAAGGAGGAGAAAATGGAGAAGACCAGAGAGGGGGTGTTTTGGTGTCGAAATTTGTGTAATGGCATATGATGAAGTGTGGACAAAATGTTGTGGTGTTTTTCAAAATTGTCGGCATGTAATGGGAAGTGCATGGATGGACCCAGGTACATATGAACCCACTCCGAAAAACACATTTCTAAATGCTAAACGAATTTGAAAAAGGTTGCACGGTACGTCTCCATATTCTATGTGCGTGCATACACTTTCATAGAAAAATAACTTTTCTTGTGGCCTGTGCAAATAAAAGGCAAAAACTCATGTCATGAAATATTATTTAGAAGCACTCAATTTATTTTCTTTATTCAAAGACAAAACAAAAAGACATGTTTTTCACAAACTTTTGTGCGGCGCACACACATTTACGAACATGTATGCGTGAATTTTCTTTTAAATTCTTTAACATTTTAAAACATGCTTAACATGCATTTTTTTTAAAAAGTGGGTGCATACAATCATGCGTGCAGGACGTGCCCTCTCGACATGTAATGTCATTTTTTCCGTTCAATTATACTGGTATATACCCCTCCGTTTCTAAATATGTTTTTAAAGATTCCAATACGGACTATATATGGAGCAAAATGAATGAATCTAGACTCTAAAATAAATCTATATACATTATTTGTAGTCCGCATTGAAATCTGTTATATTTAAAAATGGAAGGAGTATATACAATCAACCCTTAGTTTTTTTAAGAAACTTCAAATCTATTCATCTTCAATCTTGGCCGTATAAGAAACATGAGAGGTAATAAAAATTATAACCAGTTTCGTGGACCACCTATAGACTGTTAGTTTAATACATTAATTTGTAAAATAATAAGTTTGCATACTTGTGCCACGTGACCATTCTGGACTTGATCCTGCTGCGCCAATGATAATGGTGAATAAAGCATCTCTAGAAGTCTAAAAGTAGTTTTCGGTACAGAAGAAAAAGAACAGAATAATATATTGTTTATCTTCTTCGGCTAATTATCTTTTTTATCATTACATATATTTCTTCTACAGTTGTGCATATGTAACCCAATAATATTTATAATCATAACATACTGATTCAATATTTATGATCATGCATCACACTTGCAAGCATATTTTTTCTCAAATTTAAGATACTAATTCAGTTCAAGTTCAAACATAAATTGTAGTGTCTTGTCATCATAAAACATAGATGGTGTAATCAAAAAAATATGAACAAACCATTGTGCGTGTTGGTAATGGAAACCCACAGCTCCTCTAAGTTGCTCATGGGAAGCTCAGTGTTTGATCTCTTGGGCACTTGAATAAATATTCTGATATGGTGTTCTAGCCTACGACAATGAAGAAATAGTTGACCAAGGAATAGAGCAATGCTACACCTACATAGATATCATACGTAAACTAACATAATAGCTTAGGTGGCTTTTTTCTGTTGGAGGAAATTAGGGGAGGGGGCCACCCAGCTGAAATAAGGGGGGCAGAGGGATTAGTAGTTAGTTAAGTTACGTAACGGTACGTAGGATATTACGTAAGTGTAGCATTTTTTAAATATTAACCCATGCTTATTTTTGGTATTCTCCATTTGAACCAACAAAAGTGTCGCCATCTTGGCATCATGTCTCATGCCTCCTTCAACAAGGAATAACTGAGCAACCAACATAGCTAAAGAAATCAATAGTACACATCAATCGCTGATAGGTAAATAATCCTGCTACTAAATCTCATCTATTCCACCAATATGATATAATTTATATATTATTACTAGTCAGTTCATCATCAAGGACGAAACAAACATTTTTTGTGGTGAAAAACTGGAAGATGCATGGATAAAAAGCTAAGTTCTATACTTAACTTTTCTTATATAGAAAAGGAGGTTAAGACCCCCGGCCTATGCATCAATCAATGCATGCAACCATATTTATTAATTATTCAATAAAGGTCTAATCATAGAAAACTCCAAAACGAAGCCCTGAAGAGGGACTACGACGTAAAAGCACCACCATCGCTCGATCCCATGGAGATCTAGGGTTTTCCCGGAGTTGCCCGGGTTGTCAAGGACAAGACAAAGATGAAATCCCGCAGATCCGTCTAGCTGCCAACGTGTCGCACTCGCCATCGCGCCGACCATGACCCGGAGACCAAGCTCACGCCTGGGCCCAGATCCGGCCACACCGCCGCCGACCTGGTCACGCCGCCGCCGTCCCTGGCGACAAGTGGCCCCCCAAATCTTGAAGCCGCCTGCCATGGGGAATGGGATCGCCGGAGCGCCGCCAGCCCCCTGCCGTGATGTCCGGCCGCACGGCTGCTTAGTCAACGGCGACACGAACAATAGGGTATCAACAAATACCATATATATAATCTCGTGTCGTGGGATCAATTACTTTGAAAAGTATTATATCTACGCCCTTTAAAAATTAAAATGTTTTTGAAACATCGACCTACAAAGCTAATGACATAAGTTTTATGAACAACAACATGTTTTCTATTCTGAACAAGCTGTCTACGACCTCCTTCTTCATACACTAGACAAGAAACCTTTGTTGGAAGGCCCGATCACTTAGAGAAGCATCCCAAGGAAGGAATAACAATGGGCAACAACACAACGACCATGGCCATCGCAGGCTGCCCCCATCCCCTGTCACGCCGGCGCGGCCGCACGTACGGGCTCGCGCGCCAGTTGGGATGACACTCACGCCTAGGCGTCTCTGAATGTGTTGTGCTCACCGGCAGGCAGGGAGGATGTCCACAACTGGACCTCCTCACCTCGCCTAATTAGAGTATGGTTAATAATATAGTCAGCTGCTGGCTATATGATGTTGGCACGTCATATATAATCAATTTTATAGTCGGCAAGTACAATAGCTGAATATAAATATGTACTACTTTGTTGATGCATGTCCCACCTCACTATCTCATAAAGTATCTAGGAACATGTGCTACAGCCGGCTATTAACTAGTAGCCCGCTTATCTTCTCTCTCATCTTCTCTCTCTTCCAACTAAGCAAAAATATAAATTTAATGTCTTACAGCCCGCCTACGTCACCTTATTGTACTTGCCCTTAGAGTTGGGATGGCACCACACGATGCTTGCGGCCCAAACTCGAGGTCGCCTTGGAAAAAAACAACTTTCTTTATGGCGGTGAATTGCAGCATGAGGGGAGGAGGTCGTCGGCGGACGGCAGTGCCTCCATGAGGATGCTCAGCGCGCCCCGCCTGGCGTTGGGCACGAGATGACTTGATGGTGGTGCGGCGGCCCAAAGAGGTTAGAGGTCACATTTACCTGCTTCCTCAGTGCCGGCGCCGCGAGTCATAGCATATGGACGATGCCGTCGGCGTGGAGCTCCATGCATGGCTCAGGATGGAGGACTCTGCGTGGGCGGCTGGCTACCCAAAGGATAGGATAGGGGCTTCTCCATCTCCATGGTTAGCTGGTGCCGGCCGGTCCTGATCGAGGAGGAGAAGAAGAGTAAGAGAAGACCCGCGCACGCAACCCGTCCGTTAGGCTGCATGCCGCAGACGAGAAAATGGACGTCTGTACGTCACTGGCGAGGCTCCCCGCGTGCATCCTCGACGACATGGCAACTGGCAAGGAATGAGGAGAGAGGGGGCATCGATCGATCTATATATGCCGATGGACGACCCCCCATCATCTCTCCCCCAAGGCCCCCGCGTCACTCCCACAGGGGCGACTCGGGCGGCTCAAACCCTAGCCCGCCGCCGGGGCTCCCTCCCCCTTTTCCTCTCCCTCGTCACCGCCGGAGGGGTCGCCGGAGCGTCGCGCGGCCGCCGGGGATGGTGGCGGCGAGGATCTGGTCGCTCCACCCCTTTGGAGGATCTCGGAGCCGAGGTGGCGACCTCGGGCGGTGGTGCTGCGCCGTCCTCAGCAAACGGTGGCAGCGGGTGCTGGCCGCCCATCTCGGTCGTGCGGGCGACGCGGTGACGGCGGGCGATGGCTGTTGTGCGCGGTGGCTTCGGGGCACCCTCATAAGATCTGAAGGCATCTTCCTCTTGTCAAACTCGTCTCAGATCCGTTCTCCGGCGGCCTCCGGGCACCGTAGCCGTGTCTCCTCTCGAGGTGGGGGTTGGGAGAGGGGACCGGAGAAATCCGTCGCTGGCTATGTCGGCCTGCCGGCGGCGACGCCCATGGGCGCCGTCCCCTACTTGTAGGCGCTGGTAAAAAATGCCCCCTTTCCCCCTCCTCTTCCTCTCGTGTTGCTCGTGGACCAGCTAAAAACCCAAATCCCTCGGGATTGGGCGGCAGCAACGCAGTGGGCGCCGTCACCCTCGAGGGGGTGCCTGTTGGAAATATGCCCTAGAGGCAATAATAAAAGCATTATTATTATATTTCCTTGTTCATGATAATTGTCTTTATTCATGCTATAATTGTGTTATCCGGAAATCATAATACATGTGTGAATAATAGACACCAACATGTCCCTAGTAAGCCTCTAGTTGACTAGCTCGTTGATCAACAGATAGTCATGGTTTCCTGACTATGGACATTGGATGTCATTGATAACGAGATCACATCATTAGGAGAATGATGTGATGGACAAGACCCAATCCTAAACATAGCACAAGGTCGTATAGTTCGTTTGCTAGAGTTTTCTAATGTCAATTATCCTTTCCTTAGACCATGAGATCGTGTAACTCCCAGATACCGTAGGAGTGCTTTGGGTGTACCAAAGGTCACAACGTAACTGGGTGACTATAAAGGTAGACTACGGGTATCTCCGAAAGTGTCTGTTGGGTTGACACGGATAAGACTGGGATTTGTCACTCCGTATGACGGAGAGGTATCACTGGGCCCACTCGGTAATGCATCATCATTATGAGCTCAAAGTGACCAAGTGTCTGGTCACGGGATCATGCATTACGGTACGAGTAAAGTGACTTGCCGGTAACGAGATTGAACAAGGTATTGGGATACCGACGATCAAATCTCGGGCGAGTAACATACCGACTGGCAAAGGGAATTGTATACGGGGTTGCTTGAATCCTCGACATCGTGGTTCATCCGATGAGATCATCGAGGAGAATGTGGGAGCCAACATGGGTATCCATATCCCGCTGTTGGTTATTGATCGGAGAGTCGTCTCGGTCATGTCTACATGTCTCCCGAACCCGTAGGGTCTACACACTTAAGGTTCGGTGACGCTAGGGTTGTAGGGATATGTATATGCAGTAACCCGAATGTTGTTCGGAGTCCCGGATGAGATCCCGGACGTCACGAGGAGTTCCGGAATGGTCCGGAGGTAAAGAATTATATATAGGAAGTGCTATTTCGGCCATCGGGACAAGTTTCGGGGTCACTGGTATTGTACCGGGACCACCGGAAGGGTCCCGGGGGTCCACCGGGTGGGGCCACCTACCACGGGGGGCCACATGGGCTGTAGGGGGTGCGCCTTGTCCTACATGGGCCAAGGGCACCAGCCCCAAGAGGCCCATGTGCCTAGGGTTTAAGATGGGAAGAGTCCCAAAGGGGGAAGGCACCCCCTAGGTGCCTTGGGGGGGAGGGACTTCTCCCTTGGCCGCCGCCCCCCTAGGAGATTGGATCTCCTAGGGCCGCCCCCCCTAGGCCTCCCTATATATAGTGAGGGAAGGAGGGCCTCTCAGACGACGCCTTTGGTGCCTCCCTCTCCCTCTCCAACACCTCCTCCTTCATAGAGCTTGGCGAAGCCCTGCCGGAGTACTGCAAGCTCCATCACCACCACGCCGTCGTGCTGCTGCTGGAGCCATCTTCCTCAACCTCTCCTCTCCCCTTGCTGGATCAAGAAGGAGGAGACGTCATCCGCTCCGTACGTGTGTTGAACGCGGAGGTGCCGTCCGTTCGGCGCTTGGTCATCGGTGATTTAGATCACGTCGTGTACGACTACCTCATCCCCGTTCTTTGAAGGCTTCCGCTCGTGATCTACAAAGGTATGTAGATGCATCCGATCACCCGTTGCTAGATGAACTCATAGATGGATCTTGGTGAAACCATAGAAATTTTTTGTTTTCTGCAACGTTCCCCAACAGTGGCATCATGAGCTAGGTCTATGCGTAGTTCTTCTTGCGCGAGTAGAACACAATTTGTTGTAGGCGTAGATGTTGTCAACTTTCTTGCCGCTACTAGTCTTATCTTGCTTCAACGGTATTGTGGGATGAAGCGGCCCGGACCAACCTTACACGTACGCTTACGTGAGACCGGTTCTACCGACTAACATGCACTAGTTGCATAAGGTGGCTGGCGGGTGTCTGTCTCTCCCACTTTAGTTGGAGCGGATTCGATGAAAAGGGTCCTTATGAAGGATAAATAGAAGTTGACAAATCACGTTGTGGCTTTCACGTAGGTAAGAAAATGTTCTTGCTAGAACCCTAATTCAGCCACGTAAAACTTGTAACAACAATTAGAGGACGTCTAACTTGTTTTTGCAGCAAGTGCTTTGTGATATGATATGGCCAAAGTTGTTGATGATGGAGATCATGATGATGGAGATCATGGTGTTAAGCCGGTGACAAGATGATCATGGAGCCCCAAGATGGAGATCAAAGGAGCTATGTGATATTGGCCATATCATGTCACTATTATTATTTGATTGCATGTGATGTTTATCATGTTTTGCATCTTGTTTACTTAGAGCGACGGTAGTAAATAAGATGATCCATCATAATAATTTCAAGAAAGTGTTTCCCCTAACTGTGCACCGTTGCGACAATTCGTTGTTTCAATGCACCACGTGATGATCGGGTGTTTGATTCCGACGTTCACATACAACGGGTGTAAGACAGATTTACACATGCAAAACACTTAGGTTGACTTGACGAGCCTAGCATGTACAGACATGGCCTCGGAACACAGAAGACCGAAAGGTCGAGCATGAGTCGTATAGAAGATACGATCAACATGAAGATGTTCACCGACGTTGACTAGTTCGTCTCACGTGATGATCGGATACGACCTAGTTAACTTGGATCATGTTATACTTAGATGACTGGAGGGATGTCTATCTGAGTGGGAGTTCATTGAATAATTTGATTAGATGAACTTAATTATCATGAACTTAGTCTAAAATATTTACAATATATCTTGTAGATCAAATGGCCAACGTAGTCCTCAACTTCAAACGCGTTCCTAGAGAAAACCAAGCTGAAAGACGATGGCAGCAACTACATGGACTGGGTCCGGAACCTGAGGATCATCCTCATAGCTGCCAAGAAAGATTATGTCCTACAAGCACCGCTAGGTGAAGCTCCCGTCCCACAGAACCAAGACGTTATGAACGCTTGGCAGACACGTGTTGATGATTACTCCCTCGTTCAGTGCCACATGCTTTACAGCTTAGAGCCGGGGCTCCAAAAGCGTTATGAGAGACATGGAGCATATGAGATGTTCGAAGAGCTGAAAATGGTTTTTCAAGCTCATGCCCGGATCGAGAGATATGAAGTCTCTGTCAAATTCTTCAGTTGTAAGATGGAGGAAAATAGTTCTGTCAGCGAGCACATACTCACTATGTCTGGGTTACATAACCGCTTGACTCAGCTGGGAGTTAATCTCCCGGATGACGCGGTCATTGACAGAATCCTCCAGTCGCTTCCACCAAGCTACTAGAGCTTTGTGATGAACTTCAATATGCAGGGGATGGAAAAGACCATTCCTGAGGTATTTGCAATGCTGAAATCAGCTGTAGGGGGTGCGCCTTGTCCTACATGGGCCAAGGGCACCAGCCCCAAGAGGCCCATGTGCCTTGGGTTTAAGATGGGAAGAGTCCCAAAGGGGGAAGGCACCCCCTAGGTGCCTTGGGGGGAGGGACTCCTCCCTTGGCCGCCGCCCCCCTAAGAGATTGGATCTCCTAGGGCCGGAGCCCCCCCCCCCCTTAGGCCCCCCTATATATAGTGAGGGAAGGAGGGCCGATCAGACGACGCCTTTGGTGCCTCCCTCTCCCTCTCCAACACCTCCTCCTCCTCCATAGAGCTTGGCGAAGCCCTGGCGGAGTACTGCAAGCTCCATCACCACCACGCCGTCGTGCTGCTGCTGGAGCCATCTTCCTCAATCTCTCCTCTCCCCTTGCTGTATCAAGATGGAGGAGACGTCATCCGCTCCGTACGTGTGTTGAACGCGGAGGTGCCGTCCGTTCGGCGCTTGGTCATCGGTGATTTGGATCACGTCGTGTACGACTACCTCATCCCCGTTCTTTGAACGCTTCCGCTCGTGATCTACAAAGGTATGTAGATGCATCCGATCACCCGTTGCTAGATGAACTCATAGATGGATCTTGGTGAAACCGTAGGAAAATTTTTGTTTTCTGCAACGTTCCCCAACAGTGCCGTCTTTGGTGAGCTTTGGGGGAAGTGTGCTTATTCCGGTTGGGGGTTGCTCGGTCTTCAGCAGCCTTACCGTGTAGCTTGCTTCTCCTCGTGTGCAGATATCATGCATTGCCGATGCTTTCCTTGGATGAGCTCCAAGTAGTTTGGCGGTGGTGTCCTGGTGTGTGGTCTTCCGGTTGGCAACGGCGCCGGCCGCTCTTTAGCCCTCGGGTGGGCGTCTCCACCTTTCGACGGATCGGCGCCCTTCGTGCCAGGGCGAGGGGGCAGGGACCCTCCTTCTGAGGTGGAGGAGGGCGACATTGACGGCCAGAGCCCATGGAGCTAACAACGGAGCTCCTCCAACTACTGTTTGTTTCATCCCCAAACTTTGCTGGTGCCCTGCGTGGTGTTCTGCTCGCTGTAGAGGGCTCCTTCGACTTCTAGCTGGACTTGTGCTTTAATTTCATATCTTTGCTAGTAGTTTGTTGTAGCCTGATAGCTTTGACACAGCACCATGTATCAGTTTGCTGTTTTTTCTATGTTTCCTTTGTTTGTTCGATGTAATCCTGGCAGATTGATGGTTTTGTTAATTCAAAGCAGGGCTTTTCTTGAAGCCTTCGTTCTAAAAATATCTATATATGCCGATTCGTTTTCATTTTCCAAAAATCAAAAGTTTGTTCATTTCTTTGGAGAACGAGATCCAAGTGGGCGTGCACGGTGCGGAGCGGAGGAAACAAAACGTGTCATGGATGCCGTTGGGCACAGCCAACCACGAGCGGTCCTCCAGCCGTACGACCCCCAAGATGTGTGCCTGCTGGTGGCGCGGCGGCATAACAGAGGACGGCTCTGAGACCGGAGACGGAGAGGCCAATCAATGAATGGAGCCATCGTCGCTGTGGAAGGAGCCGCCGATCCTCCGGCGGTGAGGTGCGTCGTTGCGTTGCTGGGTGGCGCGGTAGGCGGAGCAGGAGGCTCCGTCGCCCGTTGTCTCTGTGGCTGCGCGCCCGCACGCCGGCGACCTGAAGTACCGGCCAGGAGCGCCGAGGACGCACGCAAAATAGCGCGGCGGCGACCCAAAGGATGGATCTTTGTCCATGGCTGCCGTCGGCCGGCGAGCAAGACGGCACCAAAGGGAAGAGATGTCCCGTCATCGTGCATGCCGCTGGTCCGGCGGACGTCGCCGGCGTGGCAAGAGAGAGAGGGTAGAGGGACTCGAATGTTGGTTGGTTTGATCGATCGATCGCGCGAGAGAAACGCGCACGTGCTGATGCGGTTGGGCCCCACCCGCACCCGCGACGAGCGCCCGCGGAGCCATTACTCTTTCTTGACTTGATCCGTGCGTGTTTAGGAGCAGAGCCGCAGTCGGATTCCGAATCTGGCTGGCCTTTGCATCATACCCGCCCCAAAGTCTATATATACGTAGGAAAACCAGCATACATGCCTTACTGCGCCAGCGTCCTAATTTACTAATCCCAACCTTCTTTACTTGTTTACGATCGAGTAGTTAGCCTAGCGCCCTAGCCATGGCGTGTCTTGCTGCGCCAGCAGCGTCCTTCGCTCCCTTCTGCAGGGACTCCTTTGCATCTCCGGCCAACTTGTATGGGCCGCCCGCGTCTATCGCCTCCTTGTCTCCTTCCTCTCCCCCTTTCTACCCCAGCCGTGTCATGGTGAGGTGGGAAGCTCCCCCGGCGGGCTGGCTGAAGCTAAACTTCGACGGGTCTGTGTACAACGACGGGTCCGGCCGGGCTAGCATCGGCGGCGCCATCCGCGACTGCAACGGCCGCGTTCTTGTCGCCTTTGCCGAGCCGACGGAGCACTCGACGGTGGGCATAGTGGAGGCCAGGGCGCTCATCCGCGGGCTGCGCCTCGCGCTGAGTCGCTTCCGCGGCAGGCTGGTGGCGGAAGGAGACGACCTGATGCTGGTGGAGCTCCTCACCGGCGAAGAGACGCAGACGCGCGTACCTCAGGCCATGCAAGACGAGATTCTCATGCTGCTTGGGTGCTTCGCTGCATACAAGGTCCAGCACATCTTCCGCGAGGGCAATCAGGTCGCTCACGTCCTGTGCAAGGAGGCGTATCACCGACCGGGGGTGTGGGACGGTGGGATCGTGCCGCACGCTGTTTGGGAGAAGGCGCAAGACGACGTGCATGGCGTGGTGCACGAGCGGATCTTCAAGAAGTTATGAGAGCATCGTCATGCGTTGGTTCCTTGAAGAAATGGAAGATTGATGCGTACCACAAGCCAAACCGTGGAACGGCGGCCGGCCGGCCGGCCGGCTGGTCCAAGAAGGTCGCTGGGTGGAGGAGCTGCTGGCTTCACTTGCATGATAAGCTTGGTGGAGTGGATCTATATGACCGGCGGAGTCAGTCGACCGGTTCATAGATGATAGATCATAGATAATCATATTTGATGACAAATTTGCTTGTTTGTAGAAGTACACTCTTTCTACTTCCTCTCCTAGTCACTATACGATCTAAGATTTTTGAGATTGTAGGGAGGAGAGTGTTGGACGGCGATGTACTGTGATATTTGTGAGAAACTTGCACGTAGGAAAACACGTTTTAGTATTAAGGCAAGCTATCTTAGCATTGAGAAGTTTTGTCGCGATCACATCTCTGGACGTATGATGTCCCCGTGGGTTGGGTCTAGATCAAATGATGTATGTTTTAAACCATGAAGTCATATGGCTCATTGGAAATGTACATCAATCTCTCAATCCATGAAATCAACATCCTGTACTCATGAATTTAAGTTAATCTCGACCCTGGACCTGTTTGGTACTGTGCGCCATGAAAAGATTGATCCCCTCTGGTATCATAGTATACTCTCATTGTATATACTAACCCACATGTCATATCCATCGTCTATCTCAAGTCCCCTCCTCTTTCTCTCACCTAAAACCAGCTCCGGTCCGACGAGTGATGCCTCCAATGTCGCGCTCCAGCACATCGCGTAGCTGCCGGCCCATGTACTGGCCAAATTTACAAACATCAAACCCGTTTTTAGGATTTGTAGGCACTTGTCTTGTGTAAAGTCACAAAAAAAGTCAGGAAGTTTCAAACATTTAAATGTTTTTTCTTCAAAATTTTAGAGCATGTGAAAGGTGGTATTACATGATATTTCCCCCTAAGACTAAACCAACAAGACACACCTATGTAGTACCACTCCTATATATATATATATATATATATATATATATATATATATATATATATATATATATATATATATATATATATATATATATATTGCGGGGTAAAAGGGATTGTATTACTCAAGAGCCAAGAAGGTCCTCCCTACACAAGCTAGGGATATTGTCCGGACCGGAGCGGAGCCAGACCACAGTACGGTCTTCCGTCCTTCCAAAGTTCGCCAACGCATGGCTTACATTATTCTGCTCTCGAGAAATATGAATAACATGACACTCCCTTTCACTCATAAGATGCTTCACTTCCGAGACCACCATGGCGTACTGTGAGCGATCTTGTCCTGAGGCATTGATCAGTTGCACTGCCTGTAGACTATCGCACTTGACGATAAACGGCAGCTCCGTCCATTGGAGGGCCAAAGCTATGCCCTCCATGCACCCAGCCAGCTCGGCATGTAGAGGGTCCGGGCACGACCATAGAGAGCGACACGCGGAGAAAATAATGGCCCATTCCTGGTCACGGAGCACCATTCCCGTCCCGGCCCTCCCGTCATCATGGGAAAAGGAGCCGTCAACATTCAGCTTCGTCCAGTTGGCGGGTGGGGGACTCCATTTGTGTGCTCTTCGTGGCACACCTCCCACTTGTGATATAGGTTGCTCTGCACCTTCTTGTTGGATGGTGATCTTCCCTTTGTCCCAATCTCCCTGCGGATACTGCTGGATCCCTAGCAATGAGATTACGTAGCTCTGCAAAAAGCGGCGAGATACCTCCACAGGCGGCGCCGGTTTGTCATGAGTGATCTTGTTGCGCACATGCCAACATCTCTATAGCAGCATAATCAGGCGCAGCCGGTCCCCTTCATTGCTTTCTGCAATTAGGTTCAGGAGCCACTCCGGGCCGGTGTTCCGGACTAACTCGATGTCCGGTATACTCCACACCTCCGCCATAGTCCGCCACAAATGCACCGCCCGAGGGCACCTGCAAAACACATGAAAAGTGTCCTCGCGCTCGAGACCACATAATGGGCATATATCAGTAACCTTCATGTGTCGACTGAATTTATTAGACCATGTGGCAAGGGAATTAGTAGCCAAACGCCATGCAAACACACGCACCTTAGGAGGAGCAGGGCACCTCCACAATAATGCCCAGACGGCACGTCGCCCGTCCGGTGCCCCGCTCACTGCGACTGAAGAGGGACGAAGCTTGTCCTCAAGCGCCAGCCGGTACGCGCTACGTACGGTGAAGATACCGGTACGTTCTGCACCCCATGCAAGGAAATCTTCCCCCAGCCGAGGGGACGCTTTAATCTTTAGTATCTCCTGAACATCAACGGGCAAAAAGTACTGTTGAAGTAGGGTTCCGCGCCATGCACCATGCTCGTCTAGGAGCTCTGAGACTCGGCGGAGACGGCACCTTCCCTGTTGGGTAATTGGTGGCCGACCAACAGGGTGTGGTATCCAGGGGCCTCGCCAAATCCGGACCGACTGCCCGTTACCGATGCGCCAGACTAAGCCTTTCTTCAGCAATTCCAACCCATGCACAATGGCCTGCCAAGTTTGCGACGCGTTGCTAGTGAAAATAGTATCTTCTAATCGTCCATTAGGGAAATACCTTGCCTTCAAGACGCGCGTACAAAAACATTCCGGGTTGACCAAAATGCGCCATGCTTGCCGAGCTAACATAGCTTGGTTGAAGAGTCTGAAGTCCTTGAATCCCATACCCCCAGCCGATTTGGGCCTCAGCAGCGAGTCCCAAGAATTCCAGTGGGTTTTCCTCTTGCCTCTGTACGCGCCCCACCAGTAGCTACGAATCATCCGCCCCAAATCATCGCAGGTGCTTCTAGGAAATTTAAACAAACTCATTAGGAAGGTGGGTAGGGCCTGCGCCACTGCCTTGATAAGAACCTCACGTCCTGCTTGGGACATCAATTCCCCCCACTGTATAATTCTCTTTGTCAGTTGCTGCTGAAGATTGTGTAGTTTCCCTTTTGAAAAGCGGCCACTTGGCGTTGGAAAGCCAAGATATTTTTCCTCAAAGCTCATATTCACCACGTCCAAGTTGTGCATGACCTCCTGTTTGTTAGCTTGTGAACATTTGGGGCTGAACATTATAGAGCACTTGGCAGGATTTATGAGCTGGCCCGTAGCTCTAGCATATGTACTGAGTGCTTCTTTGACTTGGCCAGCCTCCTCTCCATTAGCACGAAAGAACAATAAGGTGTCATCCGCGAACAGGAGGTGTGAGATGCCTGGAGCTTGGGCGCACACCCGGATTGGAGTGAGGCGGTTGGCTGCAATCTCCTGTTTTAGAATAGCATCAAGACCGTCAGCAACAAAAATGAATAGGAAAGGTGAGAGGGGGTCTCCCTGCCGTAGTCCACGAGACGGTGCGAATGAATCCGAGAGGGCTCCATTGACTTTCACACAATACCTCACCGTGGTGACACACCTCATTATCCAATCCACCCATCGGTGAGAGAAACCCATCTGTTGCATCACTCGCTCCAAGAAAACCCAATCTACCCGATCGTAAGCCTTGGACAGGTCCAGTTTATAGGCACAAAAGTTCTGCTCCGGGTCCTTCTCCTGTTTGATCGCATGAAAACACTCAAAAGCGATTAAGGCATTATCTGTAATTAATCTGCCCGGTACAAAGGCGCTCTGCTCTGGGGACATCAACTCATCCAAAATAGGCCTCAACCTATTGACCAGACATTTGGCTATCACCTTATATATGACATTACAGAGACTGATAGGCCGAAAATCAGTGAGTCGGGACGGCGAGTCAATCTTGGGGATCAAAACAATGACCGTACTGTTTATCCCGTCCGGCATGACTCCAAAGGCAAAAAATAATTTAACCGCATTAATTATGTCATCCTTCATCACCGCCCAATGCCGCTGGAAGAATCTCGCGGGGAACCCATCCGGCCCCGGCGCCTTTAGGGGCCCTATCTGGAACATTGCATTAGAAATCTCCTCATCGGTAAATTCCTTGCATAGATTATTGTTCATCTCCACGGACACCTTGGGCTGTATAAGCTGTAACACATCATGTGGATCCAACATTGGGTCAGCTGTGAATAAGTTATGAAAATAAGATTTTACCATCTGTAGCATGGTGGCCTGATCGGTGTGCATAACACCCGCCTCATCCGCCAGCCCACGGATTTTATTCTTTCTCGCTCGCCAAACTGCCTTCCTGTGGAACATCTTGGTGTTACGATCCCCTTCCTTTAGCCAATCAATCCGAGATCTCTGGAGCCACAACATTTCCTCCCTGTATAACAGCTCATTCATCTTGTCCATCTCCAGTCTTATTTCAACTCGGTCTGCATTCATATTGGTTAGTTCCTCAAGCCTAGTACGTGACTTTTCTAGCTCCCGTGTAACATTGCCAAAAGTTTTATTACTCCAAGTGTGTAGATCAGCCATAACAGTAGCAAGGGCCTCCCTTACATCTCCCAGGTTCCTCTTCGTACCTTTGCTTGACCAAGAGTTTGCGATAATGGCCTCTAACGCCGGCGATCTCTCCCACATCAACTCGTACCGGCGGCTACTGCGAGGCCGCCTGTCCTGTTCCAGCGAGAACTTGAGGAGCAACGGACTATGGTCCGACGCCGGCGACACAAGGTGTGCCACCGAAGCTTGCATAAACATGTCCCTCCAGTCATTGGACGCCACCGCTCTATCCAGCCGAACTTGGACGTTCGCCCGGCCACTCCGCCTATTATCATATGTGAAGGGGTGCCCTGAAAAACCAAGATCAGTGAGGCCGCAAGCTTCAAGTGCATCCCGAAAATTAATCATTTGACCAGCGGGTCTCGGAGTTTCCGATTGATGCTCAAAATCCCACATAGCCTCATTGAAGTCACCGATAATCACCCATGGCAGAGCGCTCTGAGCATGCAGACCTTTGAGCTTATCCCACATCATGTGTCTATTTTCTACTCTCGGTTCGCCATAAACAAATGTAGCTCTCCATAATGGCTTGTCCGGGGACACACGCAAATACACGTCAATCAATCTTTCATTTGCTTCTTGCACATCGACATACATGGACTCATGCCAGAATAGTGCTAGGCCGCCACTACGACCATTACTACTGACTCCTTCAAAACCAGAAAGCCTTAACCTATTACGCAAACGATACATCTTATTTTTATTCTGCCTAGTCTCACACAAGAAAACAAGACTTGGGGAATGCGTCATAACAAGGGACGCGAGATCACGAACTATCGAGGGATTCCCCGCCCCCCGACAGTTTCAACTTAGCCAATTCATTGCTCCTGACGGGGCGGCGCATCCGACCCCGTCAGTTTACCGGCGGCCCCAAGGCCGGTTGCCTCCACTCCATCCATGTTGTCCGAGTCCATCTTCTCCCCATCTTGGTTCTTGTCTTTGCCACTCTGCTGAATCTTCCCTCGTTTCTGCTTGTTGCCAACGCCCCTCTTTGCATGCACCACCATAGCTCCCTGGTTGGGATTCAGGTCGTCGGACGCTTGCCCACGTGAAAATCTCTTCCCTAGAACAGAATCAGCCTCTTGCATGTATTGATCGGATTCAGCAGATGAGAAATCCGACGTGTCGTGAAGGTTACGCATGGCCGGGATCATATCCTTGCTCCCAAGGTTGCTGCTGTGGCTCGCCTCCCTCCCAGGTGGGCGTACTGAAAGTGGCAGGGGCGCAGGTATTCTACCTCCAAGGAAGACGAACTCTGGAGGTTCAGATGATGCCCGCACCATATGGACTCTGCTGGCCTCTACTCTCTGCCCAGCCAAGTGTACACGCATAGCTAAAACACGATCAGAAAGGTCCGTGTCCACATTGTGTCCGTCAGAGCTGTTGTATTCGCCAAAACCGTCGTGAGCATCAACCCGTACTGGTATCTCTGGTGTTTGCTGCTGCTCTTGATTTCCCTTCCCTCTACGCCTCTCTCTTGGCTTTCCAAGAACCTCAGAGGGAGCATTACTAGCAAAGTTCAGCCCCCGTCTTGCTGCAGGCTGGGTTCCGGGCGCCACAAACGCTGATCTATTCTCAAACTTTCTGTACGGAGAGCATCGCAACCCTTCATCATATGCTCGGGTCGGAACACCCAACCTTTTCTTCTCGCACTGGTTGCCATCGTGGCCTATGAATCCACACCAGAAGCAGTAGTGGGGCACCCTCTCGTACCGGAGTGGGTAGATAACTTGTTTCGCCGGGTCCTTGCCGATGGTAATTTTGGTCTGGAGCCGGCGGCCAAGTGGCAGGTCCACACGGATACGCAAGAACTCGCGAACCCTGCTCCCATCAGCCTCAGCATCCACCTCCAAGACGGTACCCAACAAGCCTCCAAGAAATTCGCCATACGCAATAGTCTGCTTTCCCCACGGAACGTTGTATACACGGACCCAGATCGGAACTGAATTCAGTACAGCCTCAGAAGGCTGCTCTCCTTCCCTGAACGGGCCAACAATGAGTGCGTTTCCCTTGAAAATCCAAGGTCCTCCTCTTGCTACAAAGTTGTAATCTCCCTCGGAGAAGAAGGTCACCGCATACCAATTGTTCTTAATCCTTGCAATATTGAGGCCTGTTCTTACCTTCCAGACCTCGCTGAAGTGTTCCGTCATGTCGTCGACGTTTGGTCGCCCGATGCTGACGTAACGGCCGAGCAACCTCCACCGCGGCGGCGCCACCACCGGCTCCACTACAGGTTCCTCTTCCACAACAACATCATCATCTAGGTTCACCTCGCCGACAATACTGACCTCTGGACCATCCAGCCCCACACTTTCCCTCTCATCCCAGTTGCTGGTGTGATCAAACTCTTCCGCCGGCTCGATCTGACCTCCGGAAACCTGCGCGGGCACCATCGCATCGCCACCGAACGACTTCGGGTGGGTAGGGGCCTCATCGCCCCCCCCCCCTATTTCACCCCCATCGCCAGCGGACGACATCGACGGAGAGCGCGCGGTTGCTGCAGATGTAGCTTCAGGCTCGAAGAGCGGGTTATTGTAAGGCGCGATCTTGTCAGGAAGATTGCGGCGGGCTGGAGGACTTATGAGAGTCCCGCCCGCCACAGTTCCCTTGCCCGCCACAGTTCCTATATATTTTTTGCGGGTACTACCCTTCCTAATTGCAAGTGTAATTATTTGTAATTGATTACTCCCTCTGTCCCGAATTATTTGTCGCAGATATGGATGTATCCAGATGTATTTTAGTTTTAGATACATCCATTTCTGCGACGAATAATTTGGGGCGGAGGGAGTACTATCCAAGCTTTTATATATGTATGCATTGATTTAAATTTAGGTTTGATGTTTGTGAATCTGGCACATTCTTTGTATCAGTTGTCGACCGAAATGCTTAGAACCTCAGCTTGAGGAGGAGCTGAAACATTTCAGTTCAGCAGGTGCATCAAGAACATCTCGACCATGGCAGTGGCCGCCTCTCCATCTCTCAGTCCAATGGGCCTGTCTCAGTCTCCCTCCACCCGCGCAGTTGGATTAGAGCATCTCCAACAGACGCCCAAAAAGAGCACCGCGCACTAAAAGTTTATTTTTTTGGGCGCCGGGCAGCTCCAGCAGAAACTGTAGCGCTAAAATTTTAGGGTGCGCGCTGAAAGATGCTATCGCGCGCAGCATATTTTGGGCGCCGGATTGTACGTGCTTCACAATTTGCACTGTTTGCTTTTTGAGCGTGCGTTTTTGGGCGCCTGCCAAAGCAAAGTTGGTACCGGCATATTAAAAATGCTACAGTGGCGCGCTATAACGTTTATTGGGCGTGGAATTTTTGTGTGGCCGTTGGAGATGCTCTTAGCGCGAGCATGTGGACGCTGCTGGGAGAGAGAAGGAGGTCGGGAGGAAGAAGACAGAGGGAGAAAAAATATAAGGTGGGGCAGGGAGATGTTTGCGAGACGAGCAATGGGCCTCGATCGTGTGGCTCGCGTGAAACTGGCGCAAACTTCAGTGGGTCGCCCAGCTAGAATTATTTGCCTTTCAAGAAAACCCTCATTTAGTAACATGGATTTGATGTTTGCGTTGATTCAAATTTGGGTACTACTCGAGAGTCCAAACATCAAATTCCAATGGAGTATGTTTGTAAATCTGGCCCATTTTTTTCTCCCCATTTTTCGTACCACTCTACCAGTTGAAGTACGTGAGACCACCCAGAAGTCAGTGTCAGCCTAAGAAGGAGCAGAATTCAAGCCCGTTTGGTTCCAAATAAAGGCCTGTATGGTTTTAATAAGTCACCCGACTTATAAGTCAGGTGACTTAAAACTAGTGATTTATAAGTCATGCCTGTTTAGTTGTCACTTGACTTATAAATCACCTGACACATCTTTCCACACCAATCAACATCATGCAGGTGGTGGGACCCACGCAAAAAGGGGTGACTTATAAGTTTTAAGTTTAAGTCGAAAAATGAAAAAAAGTGACTTATTTTGCCAAACAGACCTGACTTATAAGTCACCCCAACTTATAAGTCATAAGTTGCTTCACCCCAACTTAAAACTTATAAGTCACCCCCTTTTGCATGGGTCCCACCACCTGCATGATATTGATTGGTGTAGAAAGGTGTGTCAGATGACTTATAAGTCAGGTGACAACCAAACAGGCGTGACTTATAAGTCACTAGTTTTAAGTCACCTGACTTATAAGTCAGGTGACTTATTGAAACCAAACAGGCCCTCAGTTCAGCAGGTACATCAATAGCAGTCTTCAGAATTTGAGCGGAAAGCTTCTCGGCCATGGCAGTGGCCGCATCTCCATCTCTCAATCTTCCTCCACTAGCGCAGTGCGCCACCCCAAAGCTGCGCCGCCGCAAGACGTGGTCTCATGGACGTTCGCCATCGCGCGCCCGGCGCGGGAGGGCGACCTGCCGGCAACGGCCGCGGCGCTCTCCGCCATGCTCTCCTCCCCCGCTGCGCCCGCGCCCAACGACGTCACCCTCCTCACCGTCCTCTCCGCCTGCGCCGGCTCTCCCTCCTCCCCGCTCGCCCGGCCCCTCGCGGTATCGCTCCACGCCCTCGCCATCAAGCTGTTCCCCGGCCACCTCCTCCTCTGCACCTGCCTCGCGCGGTTCTACCTCGCGTCCCGCCTCCCCCACCACGCCCTCCAGCTGTTCGGTTCCATGCCCCTCAGGTCCGTGGTCACCTACAACACCATGATCACCGGCCTCATGTGCAACGGCCTTGTCGCCGCCGCGCGCGAGGTGTTCGACGGAATGCCGGACCCGGACAAGGTGTCCTGGACGGCGCTCATCGACGGGTGCGTCAAGAACGGGCGCCATGACGACGCGATCGATTGCTTCCACACCATGCTGCTGGATTTTTTTTTCAAAATTGTGATGATTTTTATAGCAAATTCGGAATCTATACGTCCTCACGCACCAAAATCAAAACTAGCACCCCGTTGGCCTCCAGTTGGCCAAAGAGGGGCTCTTCAGCCTACGGTTGACCGAATTGGGCTCTTCAGCCTCCCGTTGGCCGAAGAGTGCCCCAACTAGGCCGAAAAGGACTATTTGGTCTGCCGTAGGCCGAAGAGCACTCTTTGGTCAACCGTAGGCCGAAGAGTCCTTGGGCCCCAACTTTTCACGTTAACGGGAGGCCGAAGCTGCATGGCTGCGCTCTTCTGCCTATGCTAGGCCTTGGGCCCCAAAGAATACTCTTCGGCCTACGGTTGACCAAAGAGTACTCTTCGGCCTACGGCAGACTAAAGAGTCATTTTCGTCCCAGTTTGGGTACTTTTCGGCCAACGGGAGGCTGAAGAGCCCACTTCGGTCAAGCGCAGGCTGAAGATCCCCTCTTCGGCCAACTAGAGGCCGACGGGGTGCTAGTTTTGATTTTCTTGCATAAAGACATATAAATTTCGAATTTGCTATAAAAATCACCATAGTTTTGAAAAAAAATCATGCTGCTGGACGGCGTCGAGCCAGACTACGTCAAGCTGGTAGCTGCCATCTCCGCGTGCGCCGAGGTCGGCGCACTCGGTCTTGGTATGTGGGTGCACCGGTTCGTGACCAGGGAGAGGCTGGAGGGCAACATCCGCATCGCCAACTCGTTGATCGAAATGTATGCTCGGTGCGGTCAGGTGGAGTTTGCACGGCAGGTGTTTGACAGCATGAGGAAGCGGACGGTGGTCTCCTGGAACTCGATGATTGTCGGGTTTGCAGCCAATGGACGGTGCGTGGACGCCATCGAGCATTTCAAGGCAATGCAGAGGAAGGGGTTCAAGCCGGACGCTGTGACGTTCACGGGCGTGCTCACGGCCTGCAGTGTTAGACAAATAAGCCGTGCATGCATACGTGAGCTAGCTAGACGTGAGTGCATGCATGTATTAGCTGCGTGTAGTGTGTGCGTGTTCTGTTGACGGGAATTGGGGGAGCGTTGGAGTCGGTCCTGGCGGGCACGCACGACCTGGACATGTACGTGCATGTCGCCTAGGGCCGTGGTAGCGCGGGCTGGATCGGGTGCTTAGCGTGATCTGAGACGTGCGTACGTGCCCGGCGAGTCCCAGGTATAAATACCCCTGCGCCGTAACAGATGGATCTTAAGTTTGTTGCTCGAGGGAAATATAAACGGCCGTTCGTGCGGCCGGCGGCGTACGTGCGCCGGGGCAAACTCTTGCTGTGTTCTTCTCGTTCTTCTTGCTTCTTCCACCTCCGTGCTGAGAGAGAGAGAGCCGAAGTGTAGCCATGTAGTCTCTGTAAGGAAGAAAAGGATTCAAGCGTTCGTGTGTCCGTGGCGGCGTTCGTGCGCTGACCGGAAAATCTTATGTCCATTGTTCTCATTTCTTCCTTGTCTCCGGTGATCGCCGTGGTTCAGTGAGTAGGCTAGACAACAACAATTGGCATCAGAGCATCGGGTTCGGAGGAGCTCGCCGGCGATGGCGCTCGCCCCGTACGGCGGTGGAGCACGGTGATGCCGTGCGTGCAGGGAGCGCGGCGGCTGCGGCAGACCTGCATGGTTGTGCAGAGGCTGCGGTGGCGCGGCGTGGCTCGGTGGAGAGAAGACCGAGCTCCAGGACACGCCGGATCGGCCGCGTTGATCGCGTCGGAGCGCGATCATGGCGCGAGCTTGAGGCGTGCGGAGCGTGGCGAATAAGCCGCGGCGACGAGCCGGGCGCGACCGATGCGTGTTATGGGTGCGCACTGGACGCATCGGACGCGTCGGGACCGTGGGAATGGACCGCGCCAAGGCGCTGTACCTGGTTGCGTAAATCGCGTACGTGCGCGGCGGGAGCGCGGGCCAGGAGCACGGGTACGTGGGACTGCGCAGCGAGCACAGCGGACATGGAGGCCGCGGCTGCAGCGCGCGTCGAGCGCGTGGCGATGGCTCGGCGCGACGTCCACGGAGGCGCAGGGGCGCATCACGGAGCTGCGGGATGCTGTAGCGGCAGCGAGCGGCGCTTGACGGGGTGTAGCACGGTGGAGTGCGGCGGTGCGCGACAGCAGCCGACGAGGTGGCCGCGCAGTACAACAGCTGCGGCGGCTCATGCAGGAAGCGTCCTCACCAACATCGACGACGACGGTCGTGCCCTCCTGGAGGCTACGGCGCTACGGCTTAGTAGGGGATGAATGTTAGACAAATAAGCCATGCATGTATTAGCTGCGTGTAGTGTGTGCCGTGTTCTATTGACGGGAATTGGGGGAGCGTTGGAGTCGGTCCTGGCGGGCGCGCACGACCTGGACATGTACGTGCATGTCGCCGAAGGGCGTGGTAGCGGGAAGAAAATCCTATGCGACCAGGTCGTATACTGGAGACCCATTTGGTTAAGCAACACGTGGCAGCGTGAATCTCAGCGCAACAATTTACCTTCTTCCCCGATTTCCTTTGCCAAGTCTTGACTCCATGCTCGGTGTGCTCGTTCCTGACGACGACGGCTCTGCGGCAAGACGGCTGTGCCACGACCAGGCGGAGGCAGCCAGCCAGCCAGCCAACTCTATTGCCGTAAGTCAGCCTGAGTAGATGGATTTTCTTAGACTGCTCTGGTGCGGAGACAAGCAGGACGGCTCACGACGGCAGCAAGCATTGGAGTCAAGATTTGGCAAAGGAAATCGGGGAAGAAGGTAAATTGTTGCGCCGAGATTCATGCTGCCACGTGTTGCTTAACCAAATGGGTCTTCCGATCAGAAGTATACGACCTGGTCGCATAGGATTTTCTTCCGTGGTAGCGTGGGTTGTATCGGGTGCTTAGCGTGATCTGGGACGTAGGTACGTGCCCGGCGAGTCCCAGGTATAAATACCCCTGCACTGTAACAGATGGATCTTGAGTTTGTTACTTGAGGGAAATATAAACGGCCGTTCGTGCAGCCGGCGGCGTACGTGCGCCGGGGCAAACTCTTGCTGTGTTTTTCTCGTTCTTCTTGCTTCTTCCACCTCCGTCCTGAGAGAGAGAGCCGGAGTGTAGCCATGTAGTCTCTGTAAGGAAGAAAAGGATGGGGGCGTTCGTGCGCCCGTGGCGGCGTTCGTGCGCCGGCCGAAAAATCTTGTGTCTATTGTTTTTGTTTCTTCCTTGTTTCCGGTGATCGCCGTGGTTCAGTGAGTAGGCTAGACAACAACACGCAGTCACGCCGGTCTCACCGATGAGGGGCTGAGGTACTATGACGCCATGAAGGCGGAGCATGGCATCACAGCAAGGATGGAGCACTACGGGTGCGTGGTCGACCTGCTCGGCCGGGCAGGGCGCCCGGACGAGGCCATGAGTGTGGTGGCGACCATGCCGATGCGGCCGAACGAGGTGGTGCAGGGAGCTTTGCTTGCTGGGTGCCGGATACACGGGGACGTCGACATGGCTGAGCAGCTGATGCAGTACGTCCTCGAGCAGGACCCTGGCGGCGACTCAAACTACGTGCTGCTGTCAAACATCTATGCCGCCGTGGGGAAATGGGATGGCGCGGGCAAGGTCCGGAGCCTGATGAAATCCCGGGGAGTGAAGAAGAGGCCTGGCCGGAGCGCCGTGGAGATCAACGGCGACGTGCATGAGTTTGTCTGCGGCGATCGGTCTCATCGGCAGGCTGAGGAGGTGTTCGACATGCTTGGCCTGCTGAGCCATGAGATGGCAGGGCATGAGGCCGTGAGTTATGGATGAGCACTGGAGCGACTGCCTATTTGGATGAACACATCAGAACTGCAGTAATGCAGAATACTGGAGGCTTTCAGTAGTCACCAGGCTCGGTGTTTCAAGCATTCGTAAGGCTACTGGTAGATCAGCAACTTGTATTTGCATCTTCTCTGCGGTTGTTGCGACTCCCGTTTCATGTACAGTCTGGGGAAGAGGCACCCGACCTGTACAGTAATATAGGTACAGGTGATGAGATGTATCTTTTTACGTTGACAGATGAGAAGTAATTATCATTGTAAAATGTTGAGAAGCAAATCCACATGGCTTGTCAGCTCAATCAAGCATAGACACTGGATCTCTATAAGGTGAAGAACAACACAAGCTCCTGAACTGATAACGTTGGTACTCCTGTCAAAATATTGGACTCCCTACTATTTTCTTCGATTATATCACCCGTAAAGTCTCACCTACTTGCTCCTGTATCCCTGTCAAAAACAATAACAGTCCTTGCTCCCGTGTTCATCGTTGTCAGAAGATCATGTATTCATTTGTGCTCACCTACTCCTCATTCAAAGACAAGAGGGGACGAATATACATGTCTTTATTTGTGCACATTTTTTCTCGCCTATATATAACTATGGTGACCTCCAATGGCTTGATAGGTAAGAAGAGAACATGGCGCAAGCATATACATCTAGTTAGAAAGTTACACCCAAACAAGCATTTCCCTGGTTTGCACTGCAAGAGAAACAAAAAGACCTTCTCCATAAGTTAGTTTGGAAAAACAAAAGTTAGGAATGAGCGACACCAGAAAGACGATGTGCTCGGCATGGCGCACGAGCGGCTCTTCAAGAAGAAGTAACGAGAGCATCGTCATATGTTGATTTCTTGAAGAATGGAAGCAGACGAAGCGTACAAAAAGAAGCGGCGACATGGTGACCGGTTGGTGTTGGCTTCATGGGCGTGATAAGCTGCTTGGTAGAGAAATGGAGATGGTCTATGTGACCGGTGGAGTCGACCGGTTCATAAGATCCATACGCGAGGACAAATTTACTAGCTTGTTTGTAGAAGTGCAATTGTTTCTACTCCCTCCCTCCTAGCCATTGTATGATCTAACGTTTTTGAGATTGTACAATGCATGTGATTATGGATGAGTCTTCGATGATGCACCGCCATATTTGTATTAATGATGTTTATGTTCTTATCGCAAAGAAAATGATGTTTATGTTCCCTATTAAATCACCAACAATGTAAGTCCCATCTAGCCAGAGTGCCAGACGAGAAACATACACCATCCCTTCCCCGTCGTGAGATTTGCCCGTGTGTCATGCACTCCTCCGTCCCCATCAGCCTAGATATGCTGGAGGCTACAAGTTGACCAGTTTTTTTTCTTTCCATCCAAAGAATTCTCTGCATTACAATTTACAAAGAAGTTTATTTTAGAACAATTTACAAAGGAGTTTATTCTTGAAGTTCCAGCCGGCTCACACTTGCCCTCAGGAGGACCGATATGCACACAGAGGCACACCGATAACTACGGCAGCAAGCATGCCGCCAAGTCACTACTAGAAGCATAGCAACACAAGATGGAGCACGTCCCTACCCCCGCGTCGCCAGCCCCTGGCGACACGGGGGCGATCTACCGCCGCCAGCCCTAGGCCTCCGCTCCTCTCTCCCGCCTCCTGCCACCGCCCGAGGCCACACTGGCGTAGCCTGGCCAGTGACGGTTGCGGCTGGGCCCTCCCCCTCGCGCGGTGGTGGCGATTTCCTGTCGGCGGCGGCGGCTCATGGATCGGCGGTGCACCGACGGCAAGGAGCAGCGGGCGCCCGGCGGCGAGTGTGACGGCAACGACAGCGCAGGCGCGCTCTCCCCGTGGGTGAGGAGCACCCGTGGCGGCGGCCCAGATCGCGGGCCTCGTCCGCGAGCTGGCAGATCTGGAGGACGTCTACAGGTGGGCATGGTGGGTCTGACGGCACCGGCTTAGGCACCATGGTGGTGCCGTGGCCGGTCAGGCGGCGGCGGCCTGGATCCATCTTCCAGTCCCCGTCAGAGATCGCGGCGATCTGTGCACGAGATGCTTGATGGAGGTCCTTCAAACAGATCCGAGTGAAAACTTGCTTTCGGCTTACTGCCAAAGCCGGTGGTGGCCGCGCTATTTTGCGACATTCCCTTCTTGAAGGCATCGCCGACGAGAATTTCAAGGCCAGTGTCTGCTACTTCTGGGGGAAACCCTAGATCAGTTGATCGGAAGATGGCGGCATTCTTATGTCGTTCCCCCCTTGGGGGCATCGTTCTTGGAGGTGTGCACGGGCTCGAGGGACCAGTGGACCGCATCTTTGGTGGAGCGGTGCTTCATCCTACACATTAATGGCGCTGGATCTCGACAGCGTGGCGCAATGTAGATTTGGCGTCTGATGTGCGAGGATGGACTCGCGGAGGAGGACGACGCTGTCTGGCGTCGTGGTGGCGTCGATGGCAGAGAGACCTGGCACGGTAGATGCAACAGTACATCTCTGAAGATGGATTGGTGGCAGGTGGGTGCGGCGGCCTCATACCCGGCAGGCGTCCTGGTTGAGGAGTGTGCCGGACTGGTGGGTGCCCCATACCCGGCAGGCGTCCTGGTTGGGACCTCAGTTCATACATGTTAGGTTAGGCTGCAAGGTTTGTTTGGTATTAGGCCGACACTATCAGCATCCCTACATCAACTCGATAGGAGTAGCGATAGATGTTGCCTAGACGGTGGCTTTAGTATTACTGTTGTATGACTTTGTAAGGTCTTATGTGAATAATTAATAAAGTGGCTGCATGCATTGCAGAGGCCGGGGGTCCTCGGTCATTTCTAAAAAAACAAGGCAGGTAGGCAGCTACCCACCTACCCGACGACTTAATGGGGGGAGGGTGAACCGGAAAGTGGGAGGTCATGTGAAAAAGAAGCAAAAAAATTGACCCATCGTAATTAATAGGTAATTGGATTTGCAATGTGTACATGTTGCGTGGGTTTATTTAAAAGGTTAATTGGATATATAACCCTACAATTTTGATCGGTTGGAGAAATGCCATTACAATTTTCACGTTGGGAATGCCACGAGATTTCTTGACCCCTCAAAAACATATGGCATTCTACACGGTGAAAGAACCAAAAGGCTCATATGACGTCATTTTATTCTCATTGAAATTGCCATCTCATCATCTTCTTCACCCAATCTTTCTTACCGCACTATTGTGGTACTGAGACCATGGTTAGCCGGTGGAGCTCCCTTTCCTCACCTTGGGCAGTGGACCAAGGGAGGGTGCAACTTGGGTTGGGAGGGGCAATGAGGCGGTGTGGCAGCGGCACTAGCTGTGATGGATGGAGGTGGCGGATCGATCGATGGAGGAGGGCGGACCAGAAAATAGGCGGCGATGTGGAAGAAGAATGAAAATTTTGACTCGTCTTAATCTCTTCTCCTAATGGAGCAGTTGGTAATCTCGCTTCCAGGTTTTTTTTTCCTACCTTCCGTGGTTTTTTTGGTACCTCGTCCCACCTCACACTGAGCCGTCACGAACCAAAAAAACCGCGTACCGAAGCCCCCACCTGCCCTCACGCATTCCAGGACCTAACCTCCGATCGCATCCAAGACAATCCGGCGAAAAAAAACCTACGAAAATTAACCAGCGAAAAAAACCTAATGGAGGAGTTGGTAGTCCGGTGCGGTTTATTTTCAACACTTTCCTAATGACAAAAGATCACGGATCTAACTTTCCTATCTTAACCAAATCAACGAATCTTTCTCATTAATGCAATTTGCTTTAGGAAACAAATAATAGATTCTTTCCTACCTTAGCCAAATCAACGGATCTCTTCCATTAATGCAATTTGCTTTAGCAAACAAATATTAGATTCTTTCCTATCTTAGCCAAATCAACGAATCTCTCTCATTAATGCAATTTTCTTTAGGAAACAAATAATAGATTCTTTCCTACCTTAGCCAAATCAACGGATCTCTCCCATTAATGTAATTTGCTTTAGGAAACAAATAATAGATTCTTTCCTACCTTAACCAAATCAACGGATCTCTTCCATTAATGCAATTTGCTTTAGGAAACAAATAATAGATTCTTTCCTATCTTAGCCAAATCAACAGATCTCTCTCATTAATGCAATTGCTTTAGGAAACAAATAATAGATTTTCAGGAAAGAAATAATCTCTAATCTCTAATCTCTAATTCTCTAATAATAATTATTATTAATAATTAATATAATACCTACGTTTCCTATAATACCGCCGGTCTCACTATAGAAGCATCATGTGCCGTCGTTTCCTATAATAATTAATACCTACGTTTCCTATAATAATTAATAATTAATAATACCTATGTTTCCTATAATACCTACGTTTACTATAATAATTAATAATTAATATAATACCGCCGGTCTCACTATAGAAGCATCATGTGCCGTCGGCCATGCCAGCATCGCCGCCTACGTTTCCCAAATCAATTACCCGTACTGTCCATGCATACCCGAAGACGTTGGTGCGTTCACACTTCTCATGGATCTTTGTATTAGCCTGATAGTGTTGGGATCTCGAAATTTTGATGTAGGTGAAGAAGGGATTCCTATCTCGAAATTCTGCTGTAGGTGAAGCGCCTCCTGTATGCCATGGAGATGACCAGGAGGTAGATTGGGAGGCGGGCGACGTAAAGCGCTAGAAAGGAGTATTGTATTACGTATGGTCCTCCTTCGCTTTTTGGAAGGTTGTATAATCATTTTGATACATAAGATATAATTTCAGGTTCTATATACATATTGGTTTGAGATGTTTTCATTTTTTATTATTTCAATGAATAATGCATTCTGGATTTGTTTTATCATGCCAATTTGAGGCATTCTGTATGGGCTGGTTGGAGGAATATTATTTTTTGACGCACTATGTGTGAACATGTTGAAGGGACATGACCATCAACGAGCTTGTGGCAGAAGTTTGAATGTGAGTAGCTCCTATCTTTTGTGTACTTATTTTCAGTCTATCAATCAAAGGGTAGAATGATTACATGTGCAGTTATTTTGGTGTGAACTTTGACAAGGGATGCCGATTGTTATGTTGAAGAGGCTAAAATCTTCCTCGGTAAGTGATGTGCATTATGCATCTGATAAAAAAAAGAGGCTTTAGGGAGTTGATTATGCCCATGAAAGGTGGTCCTGATATTAGGCTTGCTATAACATGTCATATTTAACACGTAACGTTCTTTACCAACCAAATGTTCACGTTTTAGATAATAAAGAATGATGACATCAAAGACAAAGAGCTCCAAGAACTCGGTTCTGAAACTTTTGGTTAGTCTGAGTAATGAAATGTGACCCTACTGGAAGTTCTACCTCATTTCAGTTCTTCTCTTTTCCATCTAATTATCTATTTCATTCCAAGCTAACTGTCTTACTTACCTATATCTTTCAATGCAAGACTACACGAGGACTATGGTCTATGGGATATCAAACTCCTTCAAATAATCTGCACCAGTTCTTCTGAAAAATAATGTGTATGCATGGTCTACAATGGAGTTTACAACAAGATAGATTCACTTACTCAAAGATTCAGCCTAACATTTTCCATAAGGATTATGATTATGTATGTTATACCAACTCTCAGTAATCTCTACTACTAATGTCTTAGTTGGTAGTCTCGCCACACTCCACCTCATCCCACCACTCCTATCTTTCGCCCACCTTTGACATCATCACATCACAACATTGGGCTGGCCCATTAATGTGTATGTGAACGCAATCCTCCCATCACCTGCCCTCCTCGCGATAGTCCCGACGTCCTCGCACTGCCGTCCTCTTCTCCCTGATCTCCTCTACCAGCGTGCCTTCCTTGCGATCCTCCTGACGTGTCCTCGCGTCGCCGTCCTCTTCTCCCCAAACTCCTCTACCAGGGGGACTCCTCTATGACCCAGGTGGAGCAAACATTGTACGCAGGTTTTTTTTGGCTTTCACCGGTTCGTTCTCTACCCCTCCTCCATGACTCCCTCGTCATCGATTTTTTTTCGACCTCTAAATGCAATCCCTCCATGGGGAAGTATGGTGTGAAGGAGAGAGGCCGCGATGGCGAACGTGAGGTGGGCGTCATCCCGTTTTAAAGGAGAGGGCTCCAACGAGAAATGTCTCACTACGGCGAAAACCGAGCGGAAGGGGAGGGCCCGATAGGAAAACATAAGGGTGTGTCATGGGGTGGAGTTTTTATGTTGCTACACTAGATCGCGGGAACCTGCCGTCGACCTTGAGGTTGGTGTATGAGGGAGAAATAAGTTTCAATATCAATAATTTGTCTGATTCATTTATATACAGTATAGCCCGTAGAAACGCACAGGCGTTTTACTAGTTATAAGGTAATTGCACTAGCAATGTGTATTTGTCGCGTGGGTTTAGTTTGAGGGTTGATTTTATATATGTCCACATAATTTTAATCAATTAGCAAAATGAAATTACAATTTTGCCCTTTGGGAATGTCACTACAACTCCCGTGCCCTCCAACATATGCCTACAAGGTGAAGGGACCAAAATTTTCATATGACTATTATATTCTCATCGAAATTGCCATCCTGTCATCTTGTTTCCCCCAATCTTTCTTACCACACTATTGTAGTGTTGATGGAACTCCATCTCCTCGTCCCAGGCAGATCAATCCCCATCGATTGGTTTCAGCATCCCGTTGCCCCTATCTCCCCATCCATCTCTTTAACGTGATGAGGGATAGTGAACCTGATAGAGTTGATACACGCTTGTATGACAGATTAAGCAAACAATGCGTCTACTAGTCACCGAGTGTCGGGAACCACAACGACAACCTTTATGAAGTCACTCAAGGTGGGCATCGTCGACAGACCACAAGGAGACTCCGCCTTTGAAGTTGTCTCTCCAGCATTGGCCTCTCGACCTTGTCATCCTGGAAGCAGCCACAAGACATCCACGCTGGCTAGGAGGGGGTATGGTAGCCGGCGAGAGCTCATATCTCGATGGCCTCAAGTAGGGCAACTCCACTCACGAGCTATGGACGATGCCGGAGAGTGCCATCCTACTCTCTCCCACATTGTGATATTAGAATGGACAAAAGGCAAGGGATAGAGTAGTGTGGAATGGGTTGTAGATACGGTTAGAAGAGGAGGAAATAAACATGTCACTAGAGTTAACGATGTAGTGGTTAGTAATGAAGACTAGGATGAAGGAGGAGAAAATGGAGAAGACCAGAGAGGGGGTGTTTTGGTATCGAAATTTGTGTAATGGCATATGATGAAGTGTGGACAAAATGTTGTGGTATTTTTCAAAAGTGTCGACATGTAATGGGAAGTGCATGGATGAACCCAAGTACATATGAACCCACTTCGAAAAACACATTTCTAAATGCTAAACGAATTTGAAAAAGGTTGCACGGTACGTCTCCATATTCTATGTGCGTGCATACAGTTTCACAGAAAAATAACTTTTTTGTGGCATGTGCAAATAAAAGGCAAAAACTCATGTCGTGGAATATTATTTAGAAGCACTAAATTTATTTTCTTTATTCAAAGACAAAACAAAAAGACATGTTTTTCACAAACTTTTGTGCGGCGCACACACATTTACGAACATGTATGCGTGAATTTTCTTTTAAATTCTTTAACATTTTAAAACATGCTTAACATGCATTTTTTATTAAAAAAAGTGGGTGCATCTAATCATGCGTGCAGGACGTGCCCTCTCGACATGTAATGTCATTTTTTCCGTTCAATTATACCGGTATATACCCCTCCGTTCCTAAAGATGTTTTTAAAGATTCCAATACGGACTATATATGGAGCAAAATGAGTGAATCTACACTCTAAAATAAATCTATATACATTCTTTGTAGTCCGCATTGAAATCTTTTATATTTAAAAATGGAAGGAGTATATACAATCAACCCTTAGTTTTTTTAAGAAACTTCAAATCTATTCATCTTCAATCTTGGCAGTATAAGAAACATCAGAGGTAATAAAAATTATAACCAGTTTCGTGGACCACCTATCGATTGTTAGTTTAATACATTAATTTGTAAAATAATAAGTTTGCATACTTGTGCCACGTGACCATTCTGGACTTGATCCTGCTGCGCCAATGATAATGGTGAATAAAGCATCTCTAGAAGTTTAAAAGTAGTTTTCGGTACAGAAGAAAAAGAACAGAATAATATATTGTTTATCTTCTTCGGCTAATTATCTTTTTTATCATTACATATATTTCTTCTACAGTTGTGCATATGTAACCCAATAATATTTATAATCATAACATACTGATTCAATATTTATGATCATGCATCACACTTGCAAGCATATTTTTTCTCAAATTTAAGATACTAATTCAGTTCAAGTTCAAACATAAATTGTAGTGTCTTGTCATCATAAAACATAGATGGTGTAATCAAAAAAATATGAACAAACCATTGTGCGTGTTGGTAATGGAAACCCACAGCTCCTCTAAGTTGCTCATGGGAAGCTCAGTGTTTGATCTCTTGGGCACTTGAATAAATATTCTGATATGGTGTTCTAGCCTACGACAATGAAGAAATAGTTGACCAAGGAATAGAGCAATGCTACACCTACATAGATATCATACGTAAACTAACATAATAGCTTAGGTGGCTTTTTTCTGTTGGAGGAAATTAGGGGAGGGGGCCACCTAGCTGAAATAAGGGGGGCAGAGGGATTAGTAGTTAGTTAAGTTACGTAACGGTACGTAGGATATTATGTAAGTGTAGCATTTTTTAAATATTAACCCATGCTTATTTTTGGTATTCTCCATTTGAACCAACAAAAGTGTCGCCATCTTGGCATCATGTCTCATGCCTCCTTCAACAAGGAATAACTGAGCAACCAACATAGCTAAAGAAATCAATAGTACACATCGATCGCTGATAGGTAAATAATCCTGCTACTAAATCTCATCTATTCCACCAATATGATATAATTTATATATTATTACTAGTCAGTTCATCATCAAGGACGAAAGAAACATCTTTTGTGGTGAAAAACTGGAAGATGCATGGATAAAAAGCTAAGTTCTATACTTAACTTTTTTTATATAGAAAAGGAGGTTAAGACCCCCGGCCTATGCATCAATCAATGCATGCAACCATCTTTATTAATTATTCAACAAAGGTCTAACCGTAGAAAACTCCAAAACGAAGCCCTGAAGAGGGACTACGACGTAAAAGCACCACCATCCCTCAATCCCATGCAGATCTAGGGTCCCCCCCGGAGTTGCCCGGGTTGTCAAGGACAAGACAAAGATGAAATCCCGCAGATCCGTCTAGCTGCCAACGTGTCGCACTCGCCATCGCGCCGACCATGACCCGGAGACCAAGCTCACACCTGGGCCCAGATCCGGCCACACCGTCGCCGACCTGGTCACGCCGCCGCCGTCCCTGGCGACCGTGGCGCCCCAAATCTTGAAACCGCCTGCCATGGGGAATGGGATCGCCGGAGCGCCACCAGCCCCCTGTCGTGACGTCCGGCCGCACGGCTGCTTAGTCAACGGCGACACGAACAATAGGGTATCAACAAATACCACATATATAATCTCGTGTCGTGGGATCAATTACTTTGAAAAGTATTATATCTACGCCCTTTAAAAATTAAAATGTTTTCGAAACATCGACCTACAAAGCTAATGACATAAGTTTTATGTGTTGGGGAACGTAGTAATTTCAAAAAAATTCCTACGCACATGCAAGATCATGGTGATGCATAGCAACGAGTGGGAGAGTCTGATCTACGTACCCTTGTAGATTACAACGGAAGCGTTGACACAACGTAGAGGAAGTAGTCGTACGTCTTCTTCCCGATCCGACCGATCCAAGCACCGTTACTCCGGCACCTCCGAGTTCTTAGCACACGTTCAGCTCGATGACGATCCTCGGGCTCCGATCCAGCAAAGCGTCGAGGAAGAGTTCCGTCAGCACGACGGCGTGGTGACGATCTTGATCTACTACCGACGCAGGGCTTCGCCTAAGCACTACAACGGTATGATCGAGGTGGAATTTGGTGGCAGGGGGCACCGCACACGGCTAAGGAACGATCTTAAGGATCAACTTGTGTGTCTAGAGGTGCCCCCTGCCCCCGTATATAAAGGTTGAGAGGGGGAGGGCTGGCCGGCCAAGCTAGGGAGGCGCAGGAGGAGTCCTACTCCTACCGGGAGTAGGACTCCCCCCCTCCCAATCCTATTCCTAATAGGACTCCCAAGTGGAAAGAGAGGGAGAGAGGTGGCCGGCCACCTCTCCTAGTCCTAATAGGACTAGGGGAGGGGGTGGCGCGCAGCCCACCTTGGGCTGCCCCTTTCACCTTTCCACTAAGGCCCAATGAGGCCCATTTGGTTCCCGGGGGGTTCCGGTAACCTCCCGGTACTCTGGTAAAATTCCCGATTTCACCCGGAACACTTCCGATGTCCAAACATAGGCTTCCAATATATTAATATTTATGTCTCGACCATTTCGAGACTCCTCGTCATGTCCGTGATCACATCCGGGACTCCGAACAACCTTCGGTACATCAAAATGCATAAACTCATAATAACTGTCATCGTAACGTTAAGCGTGCGGACCCTACGGTTCGAGAACAATTTAGATATGACCGAGACACGTCTCTGGTCAATAACCAATAGCGGGACCTGGATGCCCATATTGGCTCCTACATATTCTACGAAGATCTTTATCGGTCAGACCGCATAACAACATACGTTGTTCCCTTTGTCATCGGTATGTTACTTGCCCGAGATTCGATCGTCGGTATCCAATACCTAGTTCAATCTCGTTACTGGCAAGTCTCTTTACTCGTTCCGTAATACATCATCTCACAACTAACATCTTAGTTATAATGCTTGCAAGGCTTATGTGATGTGTATTACCGAGAGGGCCCAGAGATACCTCTCCGACAATCGGAGTGACAAACCCTAATCTCGAAATACGCCAACCCAACATCTACCATTGGAGACACCTGTAGTACTCCTTTATAATCACCCAGTTACGTTGTGACGTTTGGTAGTACCCAAAGTGTTCCTCCGGCAAACGGGAGTTGCATAATCTCATAGTCATAGGAACATGTATAAGTCATGAAGAAAGCAATAGCAACATACTAAACGATCGGGTGCTAAGCTAATGAAATGGGTCATGTCAATCAGATCATTCAACTAATGATGTGACCTCGTTAATCAAATAACAACTCTTTGTTCATGGTTAGGAAACATAACTATCTTTGATTAACGAGCTAGTCAAGTAGAGGCAAACTAGTGACACTCTGTTTGTCTATGTATTCACACATGTATTATGTTTCCGGTTAATACAATTCTAGCATGAATAATAAACATTTATCATGATATAAGGAAATAAATAATAACTTTATTATTGCCTCTAGGGCATATTTCCTTCAGTCTCCCACTTGCACTAGAGTCAATAATCTAGATTACACAGTAATGATTCTAACACCCATGGAGCCTTGGTGCTGATCATGTTTTGCTCGTGGAAGAGGCTTAGTCAACGGGTCTGCAACATTCAGATCCGTATGTATCTTGCAAATCTCTATGTCTCCCACCTGGACTAGATCCCGGATGGAGTTGAAGCGTCTCTTGATGTGTTTGGTCCTTTTGTGAAATCTGGATTCCTTTGCCAAAGCAATTGCACCAGTATTGTCACAAAAGATTTTCATTGGACCCGATGCACTAGGTATGACACCTAGATCGGATATGAACTCCTTCATACAGACTCCTTTGTTCGCTGCTTCCGAAGCAGCTATGTACTCCGCTTCACATGTAGATCCCGCTACGACGCTTTGTTTAGAACTGCACCAACTGACAGCTCCACCATTTAAAGTAAACACATATCCGGTTTGCGATTTAGAATCGTCCGGATCAGTGTCAAAGCTTGCATCAACGTAACCTCTTACGGTGAGCTCTTTGTCACCTCCATATACGAGAAACATATCCTTAGTCCTTTTCAGGTATTTCAGGATGTTCTTGACCGCTGTCCAGTGATCCACTCCTGGATTACTTTGGTACCTCCCTGCTAAACTTATAGCAAGGCACACATCAGGTCTGGTACACAGCATTGCATACATGATAGAGCCTATGGCTGAAGCATAGGGAACATCTTTCATTTTCTCTCTATCTTCTGCAGTGGTCGGGCATTGAGTCTGACTCAACTTCACACCTTGTAACACAGGCAAGAACCCTTTCTTTGCTTGATCCATTTTGAACTTATTCAAAATCTTGTCAAGGTATGTGCTTTGTGAAAGTCCAATTAAGCGTCTTGATCTATCTCTATAGATCTTTATGCCTAATATGTAAGTAGCTTCCCCGAGGTCTTTCATCGAAAAACTTTTATTCAAGTATCCCTTTATGCTATCCAGAAATTCTATATCATTTCCAATCAGCAATATGTCATCCACATATAATATCAGAAATGCTACAGAGCTCCCACTCACTTTCTTGTAAATACAGGCTTCTCCAAAAGTCTGTATAAAGCCAAATGCGTTGATCACACTATCAAAGCGTTTATTCCAACTCCGAGATGCTTGCACCAGTCCATAAATAGATCGCTGGAGTTTGCACACTTTGTTAGCTCCCTTTGGATCGACAAAACCTTCCGGTTGCATCATATACAACTCTTCTTCCAGAAATCCATTCAGGAATGCAGTTTTGACATCCATCTGCCAAATTTCATAATCATAAAATGCGGCAATTGCTAACATGATTCTGACAGACTTAAGCATCGCTACGGGTGAGAAGGTCTCATCGTAGTCAACCCCTTGAACTTGTCGAAAACCTTTTGCGACAAGTCGAGCTTTATAGACAGTAATATTACCGTCAGCATCAGTCTTTTTCTTGAAGATCTATTTATTCTCAATTGCTTGCAGATCATCGGGCAAGTCAACCAAAGTCCATACTTTGTTCTCATACATGGATCCCATCTCAGATTTCATGGCTTCAAGCCACTTTGCGGAATCTGGGCTCACCATCGCTTCTTCATAGTTCGTAGGTTCATCATGATCTAGTAGCATGACTTCCAGAATTGGATTACCGTACCACTCTGGTGCGGATCTCACTCTGGTTGATCTACGAGGTTCAGTAGTTTCTTGTCCTCAAGTTTCATGATCATCATCATTAGCTTCCTCACTAATTGGTATAGGTGTCGCAGAAACAGTTTTCTGTGATGTACTATTTTCCAATAAGGGAGCAGGTACAATTATCTCGTCAAGTTCTACTTTCCTCCCACTCACTTCTTTCGAGAGAAACTCCTTCTCTAGAAATGAACCATTCTTAGCAACGAATGTCTTGCCTTCGGATCTGTGATAGAAGGTGTACCCAACAGTCTCCTTTGGGTATCCTATGAAGTCACATTTTTCCGATTTGGGTTCGAGTTTATCAGGTTGAAGCTTTTTCACATAAGCATCGCAGCCCCAAACTTTAAGAAATGACAACTTTGGTTTCTTGCCAAACCATAGTTCATAAGGCATCGTCTCAACGGATTTTGATGGTGCCCTATTTAACGTGAATGCGGCCGTCTCTAAAGCATAACCCCAAAATGATAGCGGTAAATCAGTAAGAGACATCATAGATCGCACCATATCTAGTAAAGTACGATTACGACGTTCGGACACACCATTACGCTGTGGTGTTCCGGGTGGCGTGAGTTGCGAAACTATTCCACAATTTTTCAATTGCCTCTAGGGCATATTTCCATCATTATGAACAACAACATATTTTCTATTCTGAACAAGCTATCTATGACCTCCTTCTTCATACACTAGACTAGAAACCTTTGTTGGAAGGCCCGATCACTTAGAGAAGCATCCCAAGGAAGGAATAACAATGGGCAACAACACAACGACCATGGCCATCGCAGGCAGCCCCCATCCCCTGTCCCGCCGGCGCGGCCGCGCGTACGGGCTCGCGTGCCAGTTGGGATGACACTCACGCCTAGGCGTCTCTGAGAGCATCTCCAACAGCCGCGCTAAGCGCCGCGCGCAAAAAACCTGTTTGCCGCGCGCGCTTCGGCTGGTTTAGCGCGCCCGCCTGCGCTGGCTCCAGCAGCCGCGCTATAATGCAGCGCGCGCGCCGCTCCAGCAGAGCGCAAAAATACAGCGCGTGCACCACACAAACCACATATACATGTATTATGAGCAAAAATGATCAAACGAACAAAATATACCAACAATAAATAGTTCAATTTCGTTATCATTACAACTTAAACAAATAGTTTATCGTTCAATACAACAAATGCAATAAACACAACAAATAGTTCATGAACAATACAATGTCGAATGCAGATATCATCATGCTCTTTGTCGTCCATGCCATGCCCACCACTCTTCAATCAAATCATTCTGAAGTTCATTGTGCATTGTGGGATGCCGAATGGCATGATAGGAGGCAATAAAACGGGCTACCCTTTCAGCCCTCCGTCGCACTTGCACGGGATATCTCAAGAGCTCATACTGTGAGTAGTCTAAATCTTGGCCACGCTCCTTCTTGATGATCATGTTGTGCATGATCACACAAGCGTGCATGATGTACCAAAGCATTTTTTGATCCCAAAATCTAGCCGGTCCTCTCACAATAGCAAATTGGGCTTGCAAAATCCCAAATGCTCTCTCCACATCTTTTCTAGCCGCCGCATGAGCATTGTGGAAGTCAAGATTTTTCTTACCTTCCGGCTTTTTCAACGACTTCACGAAGGTTTGCCATTTTGGATAGATGCCATCCACTAGATAATAGCCATAGTTGTACGTACGACCATTTGCTACAAACTGCACCAGTGGCAACTCACCGTTTGCAATCTTATTCATTAGTGGTGACCAGTTGACAACATTGATGTCATTCAAAGATCCAGGCATTCCAAAGAATGCATACCAAATCCAAGTCTCCTGATCGGCCACCGCTTCAAGGATTATAGTGGAACCCTTTTTTTGGCCGTGGAATTGCCCATGCCATGCCTTTGGACAATTCTTCCAACTCCAATGCATGCAATATATTGAGCCAAGCATGCCAGGAAAACCGCGAGCTTTGTTCATCGCCAATAGCCTTGCGACGTCTTCAGCATTGGGAGATCTCAAATACTCCTCGCCAAACACTTGCACAATTCCCACTACAAAGCGCTTGACATACATGATGGCTTGGCTCTCACCCATAGCCAAGTGATCATCAACAAGATCAGCCGGTATACCGTATGCCAACATACGCAAAGCGGCTGTCACCTTATGAAAGGTGCTATGCCCGAGCTCTCCAGCGGCATTCCTCCTTTGCTGAAAAAATGGTCATGGCTCGCTAGTTTCTCTGCAATGCACCTGTAACGCCCCACATGTAACCTTCCCCAATTGTACTCCGACTCATGCCGTTTCCGGCATTAAGTTATATTTAATTCTCGGGTTCGGGTCTTTGTCTCCGTGTGTTGTTTTTGTTTTCGTGCATCTCTTATCATGTCGTCACGTGCATTGCATTTGCATACATGTTCATCTCATGCATTCGAGCATTTTTCCCGTTGTCCGTTTTGCATTCCGGCGCTTCGTTCTCCTCCGGTGGCCATTTCCACCTTTCTTTCGTGTGTGGGGATTAAACATTTCCGGATTGGGCCGAGACTTGCCATGCGGCCTTGGTTTACTACCGGTAGACCGCCTGTCAAGTTTCGGGTCATTTGGACTTCGTTTGATACTCCAACGGTTAACCGAGGGACCGAAAAGGCCTCGTGTGTGTGCAGCCCAACACCCCTCCATTTTGGCCCAAAACCCACCAAACTCAGCTCCATCATCTCGGTCGTTCGATCACGATCGTGTGTTCAAAAACCGCACCTCATTTGGACTCTCCTAGCTCCCTCTATGCCTATATATATACACCCCCCCCCCCCCGTTTTCGGATCTCTCTTCCTCCCCGAAACCCTAAAAATCCACCTCGCGCCCGCCGGACATGTCCATTTCCGGTCGGACACGCTGCGCCGCCGCCCCAATCCAATAGGAAGCCGCCACCTGTCCCGCCGGGCCTCCTCCGCCGCCGGGCCTCCTCCGCCGCCAGCCCACTCGGGCCCGAGGCCGGCCCCCTCCCCGCTCCAACCGGGCCGCGCCCGCGCCCGCTAGCGCCGCCGCCTCCCTCGGTGCCGATGCCCGACGCCGCCGCGGCCTTTGCCGCTCCGCCGCGGAGGCTCCCCGCCGGCGCGCCACCCTCTCCTCGCTGGCGCCCGACGCCGACCGGCCGCCGCCGCCTCCACCTCGACGCCGCCTCGCCCGAGGTGCTCCGGTGGCCGCCGCCTCCCCGCACGCCGCGCCAAGGCCCGGCCGCCGCCGTCCTCGACTCCCCTCACCGACAAGGCGCCGGCCGGCCTCCTCTTCTCGCCGGCGAGCGCCGGATCCGCCGCCGCTACAGTGTTTCGCGAGATCTGGTTTTCGGATGAACAGTAAACCCTAGGGTGCTGTTTTTTTTCTAAGTCCCAGGATTTTTTACTCCATATGCTCATGTTTGACCTGCCATAACTTTGCATCCGTAGCTCCGATTTGGGCGTATGATATCTCAAATTCTTCGTCTCGACGAGTACATCAGTTCATTCCATTGCATCATTTGCATTCAAGGTCATCTTGGTGCCCAAAATGGTGTTGGAAGGAGGCATGTTGAGTTAAATTGCAGATCCGTTAGTTCAACATGCACTTTTGTCAGTTTTGCCATATTTAATCCGTGCATGATATGCCTGTGCCCCTTTGGGATGAATTGTTAAGCATGTTGTCTTTTTTTCAGAGGTACCTTCCTTGTATTTTTAGGATATGTGTGTTGTCTTGTGCAAGCTTGCGAAGAGGGCTACCTGAGATTTCAGATTTCAGGGACTTAGTGATTTTCACTAAGTCTGAGCCGTTTTAGTTCACGATGCTATATGTCCGGCTTGTTTCCTAGTGATCCGTGCCTCTTTTGAGGATGATCAGTAAGAGTGAATTGTTATGCTTGTTGTGCTTAATCCATCCATGTCTTTACTTGTTATGTTGGAGCACTCTAGGTTGACTCAATCGAGCTCAACTTTTGGATAGTTGCTGTTTTGGGCAGTTCGTTAACTCTTTTGCGATTTTGCCGGAGTGATTGCTAGTGATCCATGCATGCTATGCCATTGTTCTTGCTATGTCTAGCTAGCATTTTGTGCCTTCTTAATGGATATATGCTTGCCTTGCCATGACTTGCACCGTAGTGAGAGCATCGAGCTCGTTTATATGCCTCCGTGAGTTATTATTTCAGCATGTCCCAGTTTTCACTAAGTCTGAAAACTGATTGTGTTTCATCGATGTTCGTGTACTCGGTAGAGTATTTTGTGAACCCTTTTGGCCCCAGGTCATTTTGGGTGTTTTGTTAAGCTTGTTGAGTAGCTCCATGCCATGCTCTTACTTGCCATGTTCAGGTTTTCCTTCATGTTGTTTTGCTGCTCCGAAGAGGGCATCATGGTCTGAAATTACAGACTAGCGTTAATTTCGCTAAGTCTGAAATCTGTTTTGCTTATTCAGTTTTGCCATGCTTGTTTGAAGCCCTTAATGGATGAATTTGCCCATGCCTCAGTCATGATGATTTGTTAAGCTTGATGAGTACATCACTGCCATGTAATTTGTTTTCATGTTGGGTGGTTGTAGCATGTTCATTTTGTTGCATTTAGAAGGCAGGTTGCTGTAAATTGCAGATCGGTTCGTTTAGTAAAACGCTTGCCATTTCTTAACCGTAGCTCCGATTGCCGTGATCTTTATATCGTTTTCAGGGGATTTCTTCCCCTCTATCCAGTGGCACACTTGGATTTCCAAGTTGAGGCCAGGTTCATGCATTTCCTGTTACATGTTGCATTCTTGCATCCCGCATCGCATCCCGCATAGCATATCATCTTTGCATCTTATTGGTTGCCCTTGCACGTGGTTGATTGTATCCTTGTTGCTTGTTTGTGTTGTTGGGTAGAGCCGGGAGACGAGTTCGCTAACGAGGAGCCCGTTGAGTTTGCTTTTGAGGATCCAGTCAATTCCGACAACTGTGCAGGCAAGATGATCACACCCTTGAAATCACTACTATCTTTGCTATGCTAGTTTGCTCGCTCTTTTGCTTTGCCAATGTTACGATGCCTACCACTTGCTTGTCAGCCTCCCAATTGCCATGTTTGAGCCTCTAACCCACCTTTGTCCTAGCAAACCATTGATTGGCTATGTTACCGCTTTGCTCAGCCCTTCTTATAGCGTTGTTAGTTGCAGGTGAAGATTGGAGCCGTTCCTTGTTGGGACGTTTATTTACTTGTTGGGATATCATTATATTGACATGTTATCTTTACTCATCTATATACTTGGTAAAGGGTGGAAGGCTCGGCCTCTCGCCTAGTGTTTTGTTCCACTCTTGCCGCCCTAGTTTCCGTCATATCGGTGTTATGTTCCCGGTTTGTTGCGTCCCTTACGCGGTTGGGCTATAATGGGAACCCCTTGATAGTTCGCCTTGTTTAAAGCTTTTCCAGCAATGCCCAACATTGGTTTTACCATTTGCCACCTACCCTTTTCTTTCCCTTGGGTTTCCGGAGCCCGAGGGTCATCTTTATTTTAGCCCCCCACGGGCTAGTGCTCCTATGAGTGTTGGTCCGAAATGAGCTGCCTGCGGGGCCACCTCGGGGTAACTTGAGGGTTGGTTTTACTCGTAGCTAGTCTCATCTGAGTGTGCCCTGAGAAAGAGATATGTGCAGCTCCTATCGGGATTTGTCGGCGCAGTCGGGCGGTGTTGCTGGACTAGTTTTGACCTGTCGAATCATCTTGTTGTACCGGGATACCGAGTCTGATCGGTGGGTCCTAGGTGGAGGTCTATTCCTTCGTTGACCGTGAGAGCTTGTTATGGGCTAAGTTGGGACCCCCCTGCAGGGATTGATCTTTCGAAATCCGTGCCCGCGGTTATGGGCAGATGGGAATTTGTTAATGTCCGGTTGTAGATAACTTGAACTTAATTAATTAAAATGAATCAATTGCGTGTGTTGCCGTGATGGCCTCTTCTCGGCGGAGCCCGGGAAGTGGACACGGCGTTGGAGTTATGCTTGCGTAGTCTGCTCTACTTAGTTACCGCTCGTGCTTTGCCTTCTCTTCTCGCTCTCTTTTGCGAATAAGTTAGCCACCATACATGCTAGTCGTTTGCTGCAGCTCCACTCACTTTACCCCTTCCTTACCTATTAAGCTTAAATAGTCTTGATCGCGAGGGTGCGAGATTGCTGAGTCCTTGTGGCTCACAGATTACTATTATACCAGATGCAGGGACCGATGATACTCCTTCGGATGGCGCGTTCGAGCTGAAGTGGGAGTACGATGAGGACTCTCAGCGATACTATGTTTCGTTTCCTGATGATCAGTAGTGGTGCCTGCTCGGGGTTCGATTCAGGGTTTAGTCGCATGTTGGGGAGTCTTTCCTATTTTGGCGCCGTAGTCGGGCCATGAGTGTTTGTATGATGTATGCTATTTATGTACTTTGATGTGACGTGGCGAGTGTAAGCCAACTATTATATTTATTCCCCCTTTATATTTATATGTACATGGGTTGTGTGAAGATTGCCTCACTTGCGACTTATGCCTTCAATGCGATTATGCCTCTAAGTCGTGCCTCGACACGTGGGAGATATAGTCGCATCGAGGGTGTTACAAGTTGGTAATCAGAGCCTTCCCCGACCTTAGGAGCCCCATTGCTTGATCGTTTCTAGCAGCCGAGTTGTGTCTAGAAAAATGTTTTGAGTCCTTAGGAATTATATATCGGAGAGCTTAGGAATTCTTTTTACTTCCCAGTCTCCTCATCGCTCTGGTAAGGCATCCTGACGTAGAGTTTTGACTCTTCTCTTCTCAAATTTCACTAAATTTTTTTTTAGGATCACGCGAGTATCTTAGTTTTGTTCCGATGGCTTATGATGAGAATACTGTCTTGGTGCCTCCTGTCAGGGGTTTAGTGGAAGTGTCCCGGGGAGTTGAGCTCTGAGGTGTTGTCATCATAATTCTATCGTTGCAATTCTGGTATACTTGAGATATGTGCGCAACATCGAAAATCTCCTTTATGCAGTTCGTTGGTGAGATAACCTCGACGCCACCCAGTACTGGGGCGGGAGTTCGGGAGTATCGCCATAACTTGTATAACGGATGCTTTTCGAAGGTTGAGATAGATGGTTTCCGAAGGTTTCTTGGTTATGTGTTGAAGGATGGATGCAGCTGGATGTAGGAATTGCTAGCTTGGATGAGATATTACGCTTCCCCTGTATCCTCAACACCTGATTGCATAACCGGAAAGTTTCGGGAATTTCATAGGTGGGAATTCAAGTAGCCTTAGGATATCTTTCCAACAGATGTGTGATATGAAATTGGGGTTCGACGTTTAGTGGTTCGCCTATTCATGGTCAATTTTACAGTGGCCTCGTTGTGTCTTAAAGAGTCCTTGGCTATGCTGACTCGGGGACGCTTCGTATGTCATGTGCACTGCCTTGTACATGATGGTGCTGTACGGTCGAGCCCGTGTAGGTCCTACCACGAACACTTCGGACGAAATTTCTATCATGTGTTTGTTCCGGCTTATTCCGCAAGCCAACCCTTGGTTTATTTTGAGTTGTGGTGTTCGTTCTTCTCCGACGTCATATATTGATTCCATCCCTCGTTGATGTACCTCTTCTACCTGATTCTTCGTGGCTTCGCAATTTAGGAATATGTGACCACTTCAAGAGAAGTGCATTCGTTCATTTTGTTCGGATGTGAAGACTTATGTTGCAATTTTTTTTATTCCGTTGGATTCACCTTCTATATTTCTCTATTTGTGTGCTAATGGTGGTCAACCTCTTCAGGATGGCTCCTCCAACGCGCACGACTCCGAACCCAGATCCTCCGCCACCTCCGCCTCCTCCGGAAGCATGGCAGGCTGTGATGGCTGCTACTAATGCAAATACTCAGCTGATCATGCAAATCATCCAAGAGCGGAATCAAAGCAGTCAAGCGAACCAAGGCAGCAACCAGAACCAGTTTGCAACTCTGAATCAGTTCCTCGCAAATGGTCCAAAGACGTTCAGTAACTGCGTTGAGGCTACCGATGCTGATGATTGGTTAGTCGATCTGGGAAAGCATTTTGAATGTAGCAACATCAGACCTGAAGATTTCGTCAAGTTCGCGTCTTTCCAGCTCAAGGATCAGGCCGCAGAGTGGTTTCAGCAGTACCGGGATTCCAGAGGTGGACGTTTGATCACTTGGGATGATTTCCGTCGTGATTTCCGCGCTCATCACATTCCTCAAAGTGTGACTGAAAGCAAACGTGAAGAATTCCGCAATCTGAAGCAAGGCTCTTTGTCTGTCTATGACTACAACAAGTTGTTCCAGAAGCTCGCCCGTTTTGCCAAGCAGGATGTTCCTGATGAGAAGAGCATGATCTATCAGTTCAGGGGTGATCTTCGTGAAGAAATTCAGCTCGCTCTTGTCCTCTTCGAGCCGCTGAGATACGATGAGTTCTACAACATGGCACTGAAGCAAGAGGCTGCTTAGCTCAGGTGTGATGCTTCCAGGAAGCGAGTCAGAGACACTTCGTCTTCGTCCTCTACTCAAGTGACCAAGCAGCAGAAGTATTGGCTTCCTCCTCCTCCGTTCCGTCAGCCGTATCAGCAGAAGAGCAAAGGTGGCAGTGGTTCGTCCCACCCACCCAACCCAGGCTTTCAGAACAAGACTACGTCTCAAGCTCCAAGACCGAGTGCTCCGTATCACCGTCCGCTCTCAGAAGTCACGTGCAACAAGTGCCAATAGAAGGGTCACTACGCTAACAAGTGTTTCAACCAGAGGCATCTTCCTCCTCCTCCTCCTGTCAGATCGGCAAGTACAGCTGTGGTCAAGCACAATCCCAAGCACGCCAAGGTCAATATGGTGAATGCAGCTCAAGCAGAGGATTCGTCAGATGTGATCATGGGTAACCTTCCTGTCAATGATATTCCTGCAAAAGTTCTTTTTTACTCTGGTGCATCGCATTCCTTCATTTCATTCCCTTTTGCATCGGAGAACAATTTTAGCACTAAGGCATTACCTAGAGCTATGCAAGTCGTCTCTCCAGCGAAGCGTCTGAGTTCCACTATGATGATTCCGGATATTTCTATCATGATGGGTGATTTCAAGTTCTTGGCTTCTCCTATGGTTCTTGGCAATTCTGATATTGACCTCATTCTTGGGATGGACTGGCTCTCTAAACATAAAGCTCAGCTGGATTGCGCAGCCAAGCAGATTCAACTGACTCATTCGTCTGAGGAAGTGATTGTCTTTGCTGCTCGGGATAATACCATCCGGTTATTCTCTCTCAATGAGAAGGGTGAATTGGATGCTATTTCGCAGATTCCGATTGTTTGTGAGTATCAAGATGTCTTCCCTGAAGAACTCCCAGGCATGCCTCCAAACCGGCCTGTTGAATTCGTTATTGAACTTGAGCCCGGTACGGAACCGGTGTGCAAACGGCCTTACAAGCTCGGCCCCGAAGAGTTGAAGGAGTTGAAGAAACAGCTCGATGTGCAAGAAAGGATGGGTCTCATTCGGCCTAGTACTTCTCCGTGGGGTTGTGGTGTTCTTTTTGTGAAGAAGAAGGATGGAACAGACCGACTTTGTGTTGATTATCGTCCATTGAACAAGAAGACCATCAAGAACAAGTATCCACTTCCCAACATTAATGAGCTATTCGAACAACTCAAGGGTGCCCAAGTATTCTCCAAGCTTGATCTCCGTATGGGTTATCATCAAATTCGCATTCGTGAACAAGATATTCCGAAGACGGCGTTCAGAACAAGCTATGGGTCATATGAATACACTGTTATGTCTTTTGGCCTCGCCAATGCTCCTCCGACGTTCTCTCGCATGATGAACTTCATCTTCAACCCCTACACCAACGACTTTGTTTTGGTCTATCTCGATGATATCCTGGTTTTCTCGAAGAACAAGGAAGATCATGCCAAACACTTGCGTTTGGTTCTTGACAAGCTAAGGGAACATCAATTCTATGCCAAGTTCTCCAAGTGTGAGTTTTGGCTCGATGAGGTTCTTTATCTTGGTCATATTATCTCTGCCAAGGGCATTTCCGTGGATCCTGAGAAGGTGTCTGCAATTGTTAATTGGGAACCTCCTCAGAATGTGAAGCAACTCCGTAGCTTCCTCGGTCTTGCAAGTTATTGCCGAAGATTCGTTGAAAACTTCTCCAAGATCGCGAAGCCTCTCTCAAATCTTCTTCAGAAGCACGTCAAGTACGTTTGGTCTCCGGAGTGTGATGTTGCTTTCAACGCTTTGAAAGAGAAATTGATCACTGCTCCAGTTCTAACTCCGCCTGATGAAACCAAGCCGTACGAGGTCTTTTGTGATGCCTCTCTCCAAGGTCTCGGTGCAGTACTGATGCAAGAGAAGAAAGTTGTTGCTTATACCTCTCGCCAGTTGAAGCCAAATGAGAAGAACTACCCCACTCATGATCTCGAGTTGGCGGCAGTTGTGCACGCATTGTTGACTTGGAGACATCTTCTCTTGGGAAGGAAAGTGGACATTTTCACTGATCACAAAAGTCTCAAGTACATCTTCACTCAGCCTAATCTCAACCTCAGGCAGACTCGATGGGTCGAAATGATTCAAGAGTACAATCCGAGTATAGAGTATACTCCAGGCAAGGCTAATGTGATTGCTGACGCTTTGAGCAGAAAAGCATATTGCAACAGTCTGATTCTCAAGCCTTATCAACCCGAGCTGTGTGAAGCTTTCCGCAAACTTAATCTGCAAGTTGTTCCTCAAGGTTTCCTTGCCAACCTTCAAGTTTCTCCTACCTTGGAAGACCAGATTCGCCAAGCCCAGCTTCTTGATGCTATGGTGAAAAAGGTGAAGATCGGTATTGCAAAGAGTCAGTCCAAGTACAAGTGCTACCGACTTGATGACAAGGACACTCTCTTCTTCGAGGATCGAATGGTTGTGCCCAAAGGTGAACTTCGTAAAGTGATCATGAATGAGGCTCACAACTCTCTCCTCTCCATCCACCCTGGGAGCACGAAGATGTATCAAGACCTGAAGCAAACTTATTGGTGGACTCGAATGAAGCGCGAGATCGCTCAATTCGTGAATGAATGTGATGTCTGCAGAAGAGTGAAAGCAGAACACCAAAGGCCAGCAGGTCTCCTCCAACCTCTCGCCATTCCAGAATGGAAGTTTGACCACATTGAAATGGACTTCGTGACTGGGTTTCCTAAGTCCAAGCGTGGCAATGATGCTATATTCGTTGTCATCGACAAGCTGACCAAAGTGGCTCATTTCTTGCCTATCAAAGAGTCAATCACTGCAGCTCAATTGGCGGAGCTCTACACCTCTCGCATTATCTCTCTGCACGGTATTCCTCAAGTGATATCTTCAGACCGTGGCAGCATCTTTACCTCCAAGTTTTGGGATTCTTTTCAGAAGGCCATGGGCACCAGCATTCGCTTCAGCACTGCTTTCCACCCTCAAACAAGCGGTCAAGTCGAGCGTGTCAACCAGATTCTTGAAGATATGCTCAGGGCTTGTGTTATCTCCTTCGGCATGAAGTGGGAGGATTGCCTTCCTTATGCTGAATTCTCGTACAACAACAGTTTCCAAGCAAGTTCCGGCAAGGCCCCGTTTGAAATTCTGTATGGTAGGAAGTGCCGTACACCTCTCAACTGGTCTGAAACCGGTGAACGTCAGCTGATGGGTAATGACCTGATCACAGAAGCAGAAGAAATGTGCAAGGTCATTCGTGATAACCTCAAAGCAGCCCAGTCTCGTCAGAAGAGCTACTACGATAGCAAGCACCGTGATTTGGCTTTCGAGATCGGAGACCATGTCTACCTCCGCGTCTCTCCAATGAAAGGGACTCATCGCTTTGGTATCAAAGGGAAGCTTGCCCCAAGATACGTCGGGCCTTTCAAGATCGTCAGCAAGAGAGGCGACCTCGCCTATCAACTCGAGCTTCCTGCAACCTTTGCCAATGTTCATGATGTGTTCCACGTCTCGCAACTCCGTAAGTGCTTCAAGACGCCTGAGCGCACCGTCAACTTCGAGGACATTGAGCTCCAAGAAGATCTCTCCTACCGTGAGCACCCAGTTGCAATACTTGAAGAGACTGAACGCAAAACTCGCAACAAGTCAATCAAGTTTCTCAAAGTCAAGTGGTCACACCATTCCGACCGTGAAGCTACCTGGGAACGCGAGGATCACCTCCGTTCTGAGTACCCGGAGTTCTTTCAGTCCTAGATCTCGGGACGAGATCTTTTCGTAGTGGTGGAGTGTTGTAACGCCCCACATGTAACCTTCCCCAATTGTACTCCGACTCATGCCGTTTCCGGCATTAAGTTATATTTAATTCTCGGGTTCGGGTCTTTGTCTCCGTGTGTTGTTTTTGTTTTCGTGCATCTCTTATCATGTCGTCACGTGCATTGCATTTGCATACATGTTCATCTCATGCATTCGAGTATTTTTCCCGTTGTCTGTTTTGCATTCCGGCGCTTCGTTCTCCTCCGGTGGCCATTTCCAGCTTTCTTTCGTGTGTGGGGATTAAACATTTCCGGATTGGGCCGAGACTTGCCATGCGGCCTTGGTTTACTACCGGTAGACCGCCTGTCAAGTTTCGGGTCATTTGGACTTCGTTTGATACTCCAACGGTTAACCGAGGGACCGAAAAGGCCTCGTGTGTGTGCAGCCCAACACCCCTCCATTTTGGCCCAAAACCCACCAAACTTAGCTCCATCATCTCGGTCGTTCGATCACGATCGTGTGGGCAAAAACCGCACCTCATTTGGACTCTCCTAGCTCCCTCTATGCCTATATATATACACCCCCCCCCCCCCGTTTTCGGATCTCTCTTCCTCCCCGAAACCCTAAAAATCCACCTCGCGCCCGCCGGACATGTCCATTTCCGGTCGGACATGCCGCGCCGCCGCCCCAATCCAATAGGAAGCCGCCACCTGTCCCGCCGGGCCTCCTCCGCCGCCAGCCCACTCAGGCCCTTGGCCGGCCCCCTCCCCGCTCCAACCGGGCCGCGCCCGCTAGCACCGCCGCCTCCCTCGGTGCCGGTGCCCGACGCCGCCGCGGTGTTGGAAATATGCCCTAGAGGCAATAATAAAAGCATTATTATTATATTTCCTTGTTCATGGTAATTGTCTTTATTCATGCTATAATTGTGTTATCCGGAAATCGTAATACATGTGTGAATAACAGACACCAACATGTCCCTAGTAAGCCTCTAGTTGACTAGCTCGTTGATCAACAGATAGTCGTGGTTTCCTGGCTATGGACATAAGATGTCATTGATAACGAGATCACATCATTAGGAGAATGATGTGATGGACAAGACCCAATCCTAAACATAGCATAAAGATCGTGTAGTTCGTTTTGCTAGAGTTTTGCAATGTCAAGTATCTTTTCCTTAGACCATGAGATCGTGTAACTCCCGGATACCGTAGGAGTGCTTTGGGTATACCAAACGTCACAACGTAACTGGGTGACTATAAAGGTAGACTACGGGTATCTCCGAAAGTATCTGTTGGGTTGACACGGATCAAGACTGGGATTTGTCACTCCGTATGACGGAGAGGTATCACTGGGCCCACTCGGTAATGCATCATCATAATGAGCTCAAAGTGACCAAGTGTCTGGTCACGGGATCATGCATTACGGTACGAGTAAAGTGACTTGCCGGTAACGAGATTGAACGAGGTATTGGGATACCGACGATCGAATCTCGGGCAAGTAATATATCGATAGATAAAGGGAATTGCATACGGGGTTGATTGAATCCTCGACATCGTGGTTCATCCGATGAGAACATCGTGGAGCATGTGGGAGCCAACATGGGTATCCAGATCCCGCTGTTGGTTATTGACCTGAGAGCGTCTCGGTCATGTCTACATGTCTCCCGAACCCGTAGGGTCTACACACTTAAGGTTCGGTGACGCTAGGGTTGTGAAGATATGTATATGCAGTAACACGAATGTTGTTCGGGGTCCCGGATGAGATCCCGGACGTCACGAGGAGTTCCGGAATGGTCCGGAGGTAAAGAATTATATATAGGATGTGCAGTTTCGGCCATCGGGACAAGTTTCGGGGTACCCGGTATTGTACCGGGACCACCGGAAAGGTCCCGGGGGTCCACCGGGTGGGGCCACCTATCCCGGAGGGCCCCTTGGGCTGAAATAGGAGGGAACCCAGCCCATAGTGGGCTGGGGTGCCAGCCCCCCAAGGCCCATGCGCCTAGGGTTGGGGGGGAACCCTAAGGGGGGGCGCCCCCTTGCTTGGGGGGCAAGCCCCCCACCCCTGGCCGCCGCCCCCCCTGGTAGATCCCATCTACCAGGGCCGGCGGCCCCCCCTGGCACCCCTATATATAGTGGGGGGAAGGAGGACTTGTAGCCCACGCTTTTTGGTGCTTCCTCTCTCCCCGTTACTTCTTCCTCTCTCGTAGAACACGGCGAAGCCCTGCTGTCGTGACGCCTTGCATCCACCACCACGCCGTCGTGCTGCTGGATCTTCATCAACCTCTCCTTTCCCCTTGCTGGATCAAGAAGGAGGAGACGTCTCCCGTCCCGTACGTGTGTTGAACGCGGAGGTGCCGTCCGTTCGGCGCTGGTCATCGGTGATTTGGATCACGACGTGTTCGACAACATCAACCTCGTTCTAACGAACGCTTCCGCTCGCGATCTACAAAGGTATGTAGATGCATCTCGTGACTCGTTGCTAGATGAACTCCTAGATGATCTTGGTGAAACGAGTAGAAAAATTTTTTGGTTTCTGCAACGTTCCCCAACAGTGGCATCATGAGCTAGGTCTATGCGTAGTTCTTCTTGCGCGAGTAGAACACAATTCGTTGTGGGCGTGGATTTGTCAACTCTCTTGCCGCTACTAGTCGTTTCTTGCTTCAGCGGTATTGTGGGATGAAGCAGCCCGGACCAACCTTACACGTACGCTTACGTGAGACCGGTTCCACCGACTAACATGCACTAGTTGCATAAGGTGGCTGGCGGGTGTCTGTCTCTCCCACTTTAGTTGGAGCGGATTCGATGAACAGGGTCCTTATGAAGGGTAAATAGAAGTTGACAAATCACGTTGTGGCTTTAACGTAGGTAAGAAAACGTTCTTGCTAGAACCCTAATTCAGCCACGTAAAAAACTTGCAACAACAATTAGAGGACGTCTAACTTGTTTTTGCAGCAAGTGTTTTGTGATATGATATGGCCAAAGTTGTGATGAATGATGAATGATCTATATGTGATGTATGAGATGATCATGCTATTGTAATAGGAATCACGACTTGCATGTCGATGAGTATGACAACCGGCAGGAGCCATAGGAGTTGTCTTTATTCTTTTATATGACCTGCGTGTCATTGAGAAACGTCATGTAAATTACTTTGCTTTATTGCTAAACGCGTTAGCCATAGTAGTAGAAGTAACAGTTGGCGAGCAACTTCATGGAGACACGATGATGGAGATCATGATGATGGAGATCATGGTGTCAAGCCGGTGACAAGATGATCATGGAGCCCCAAGATGGAGATCGAAGGAGCTATGTGATATTGGCCATATCATGTCACGTTTATTATTTGATTGCATGTGATGTTTATCATGTTTTGCATCTTGTTTACTTAGAACGACGGTAGTAAATAAGATGATCCCTCATAATAATTTCAAGAAGTGTTCCCCCTAACTGTGCACCGTTGCGACAGTTCGTTGTTTCGAAGCACCACGTGATGATCGGGTGTGATAGATTCTAACGTTCACATACAACGGGTGTAAGACAGATTTACACATGCAAACACTTAGGTTGACTTGACGAGCCTAGCATGTACAGACATGGCCTCGGAACACAGAAGACCGAAAGGTCGAGCATGAGTCGTATAGAAGATACGATCAACATGAAGATGTTCACCGACGTTGACTAGTCCGTCTCACGTGATGATCGGACACGGCCTAGTTAACTCGGATCATGTTATACTTAGATGACTAAGAGGGATGTCTATCTAAGTGGGAGTTCATAAATAATTTGATTTGATGAACTTAATTATCATGAACTTAGTCTAAAATATTTACAATATGTCTTGTAGATCAAATGGCCAACGTAGTCCTCAACTTCAACGCGTTCCTAGAGAAAACCAAGCTGAAAGACGATGGCAGCAACTATACGGACTGGGTCCGGAACCTAAGGATCATCCTCATAGCTGCCAAGAAAGATTATGTCCTACAAGCACCGCTGGGTGACGCACCTGTCCTCCCTGCTGAACAAGACGTTATGAACGCTTGGCAGGCACGTACCGATGACTACTCCCTCGTTCAGTGCGGCATGCTTTACAGTTTAGAACCGGGGCTCCAAAAGCGTTTTGAGAGGCATGGAGCATATGAGATGTTCGAAGAGCTGAGAATGGTTTTCCAAGCTCATGCCCGAGTCGAGAGATATGAGGTCTCCGACAAGTTCTTCAGCTGTAAGATGGAGGAAAATAGTTCTGTCAGTGAGCACATACTCACGATGTCCGGATTACATAACCGCTTGACTCAGCTGGGAGTTAATCTCCCGGATGATGCGGTCATTGACAGAATCCTCCAGTCGCTTCCACCGAGCTACAAGAGCTTTGTGATGAACTTCAATATGCAGGGGATGGAAAAGACCATTCCTGAAGTATTTGCTATGCTGAAATCAGCAGAGGTAGAAGTCAAGAAGGAACATCAGGTGTTGATGGTCAATAAAACCACTAAGTTCAAGAAGGGCAAGGGTAAGAAAGCCTTCAAGAAGGACGGCAAGGAAGTTGCCGCGCCCGGCAAGCAAGCTGCCGGGAAGAAGCCAAAGAATGGACCCAAGCCCGAGACTGAGTGTTTTTATTGCAAAGGAAGTGGTCACTGGAAGCGGAATTGCCCCAAATACTTAGCGGACAAGAAGGCCGGCAAAACAAAAGGTATATGTGATATACATGTAATTGATGTGTACCTAACCAGTGTTCGTAGTAGCTCTTGGGTATTTGATACCGGTGCAGTTGCTCACATTTGTAACTCAAAGCAGGAGCTGCGGAATAAACGGAGACTGGCGAAGGACGAGGTGACGATGCGCGTCGGGAATGGTTCCAAGGTCGATGTGATCGCCGTCGGCACGCTGCCTCTTCATTTACCTACGGGATTAGTTTTAAACCTCAATAATTGTTATTTAGTACCAGCTTTGAGTATGAACATTGTATCGGGATCTCGTTTAATTCGAGATGGCTACTCATTTAAATCCGAGAATAATGGTTGTTCCATTTATATGAGAGATATGTTTTATGGTCATGCTCCTGTGGTGAATGGTTTATTCTTAATGAATCTCGAGCGTAATGCTACACATGTTCATAGTGTGAATACCAAAAGATGTAAGGTTAATAACGATAGTCCCACATACTTGTGGCACTGCCGCCTTGGTCACATAGGTGTCAAACGCATGAAGAAGCTCCATGCAGATGGACTTTTAGAGTCTCTTGAGTATGAATCATTTGACACGTGCGAACCATGCCTCATGGGTAAAATGCCAAGACTCCGTTCTCAGGAACAATGGAGCGAGCAACCAACTTATTGGAAATCATACATACTGATGTGTGCGGTCCAATGAGTGTTGAGGCTCGCGGTGGCTATCGTTATGTTCTCACTCTCACTGATGACTTGAGTAGATATGGGTATATCTACTTAATGAAACACAAGTCTGAAACCTTTGAAAAGTTTAAGGAATTTCAGAGTGAGGTTGAGAATCAACGTGACAGGAAGATCAAGTTTCTACGATCAGATCGTGGAGGAGAATACTTGAGTCATGAATTTGGCACACACTTAAGAAAATGTGGAATAGTTTCACAACTAACGCCGCCTGGAACACCTCAGCGTAACGGTGTGTCCGAACGTCGTAATCGCACTCTATTAGATATGGTGCGGTCTATGATGTCTCTTACCGATTTACCGCTATCTTTTTGGGGCTATGCTTTAGAGACTGCTGCATTCACTTTAAATAGGGCTCCGTCGAAATCCGTTGAGACGACACCGTTTGAATTATGGTTTGGAAAGAAACCTAAGTTGTCGTTTCTAAAAGTTTGGGGATGCGATGCTTATGTCAAGAAACTTCAACCTGAAAAGCTCGAACCCAAGTCGGAAAAATGCGTCTTCATAGGATACCCTAAAGAAACTATTGGGTATACCTTCTACCTCAGATCCGAAGGCAAGGTCTTTGTTGCCAAGAATGGATCCTTTCTAGAGAAGGAGTTTCTCTCGAAAGAAGTAAGTGGGAGGAAAGTAGAACTAGATGAAGTATTGCCTCTTGAACCGGAAAATGGCGCAACTCAAGAAAATGTTCCTGAGGTGCCAGCACCGACTAGAGAGGATGTTAATGATAATGATCAAGATACTTCTGATCTAGCTTCTACGGAAATTCGAAGGTCCACAAGGACACGTTCCGCACCAGAGTGGTACGGCAACCCTGTCTTGGAAATCATGTTGTTGGACAACGGTGAACCTTCGAACTATGAAGAAGCGATGGCGGGCCCGGATTCCGACAAATGGCTAGAAGCCATGAAATCCGAGATAGGATCCATGTATGAAAACGAAGTATGGACTTTGACTGACTTGCCCGTACAACGGCGAGCCATAGAAAATAAATGGATCTTTAAGAGGAAGACAGACGCGGATGGCAATGTGACCATCTATAAAGCTCGGCTTGTCGCTAAGGGTTATCGACAAGTTCAAGGGGTTGACTACGATGAGACTTTCTCACCGGTAGCAAAGCTGAAGTCCGTCCGAATCATGTTAGCAATTTCCGCATTCTACGATTATGAAATATGGCAAATGGACGTCAAAACGGCATTCCTTAATGGTTTCCTTAAGGAAGAATTGTATATGATACAGCCGGAGGGTTTTGTCGATCCTAAGAATGCTGACAAGGTGTGCAAGCTCCAACGCTCGATTTATGGGCTGGTGCAAGCATCTCGGAGTTGGAACATTCGTTTTGATGAGATGATCAAAGCGTTTGGGTTTACGCAGACTTATGGAGAAGCCTGTGTTTACAAGAAAGTGAGTGGGAGCTCTGTAGCATTTCTCATATTATATGTAGATGACATACTTTTGATGGGAAATGATACAGAACTCTTGGACAGCATCAAGGCCTACTTGAATAAGAGTTTTTCAATGAAGGACCTTGGAGAAGCTGCTTATATATTAGGCATCAAGATCTATAGAGATAGATCAAGACGCCTCATAGGTCTTTCACAAAGCACATACCTTGATAAGATATTGAAGAAGTTCAATATGGATCAGTCTAAGAAGGGATTCTTGCCTGTACTGCAAGGTATGAAATTGAGCTCGGCTCAAAGTCCGACCACGGCAGAAGAAATAGAAGAGATGAGTGTCATCCCCTATGCCTCAGCCATAGGTTCTATTATGTATGCCATGCTGTGTACCAGACCCGATGTAAATCTTGCCGTAAGTTTGGTAGGAAGGTACCAAAGTAATCCCGGCAAGGAACACTGGACAGCGGTCAAGAATATCCTGAAGTACCTGAAAAGGACTAAGGAGATGTTTCTCGTTTATGGAGGTGACGAAGAGCTCGTCGTAAAGGGTTACGTCGATGCTAGCTTCGACATAGATCTGGATGACTCTAAGTCACAAACCGGATACGTGTATATTTTGAATGGTGGGGCAGTAAGCTGGTGCAGTTGCAAGCAGAGCGTCGTGGCGGGATCTACATGTGAAGCGGAGTACATGGCAGCCTCGGAGGCAGCACATGAAGCAATCTGGGTGAAGGAGTTCATCACCGACCTCGGAGTCATACCCAATGCGTCGGGGCCGATCAAGCTCTTCTGTGACAACACTGGAGCTATTGCACTTGCCAAGGAGCCCAGGTTTCACAAGAAGACAAGGCACATCAAGCGTCGCTTCAACTCCATTCGTGAAAATGTTCAAGATGGAGACATAGAAATTTGTAAAGTACATACGGACCTGAATGTAGCAGATCCGTTGACTAAACCTCTCCCTAGGGCAAAACATGATCAACACCAGAATTCCATGGGTGTTCGATTCATCACAATGTAACTAGATTATTGACTCTAGTGCAAGTGGGAGACTGTTGGAAATATGCCCTAGAGGCAATAATAAAAGCATTATTATTATATTTCCTTGTTCATGGTAATTGTCTTTATTCATGCTATAATTGTGTTATCCGGAAATCGTAATACATGTGTGAATAACAGACACCAACATGTCCCTAGTAAGCCTCTAGTTGACTAGCTCGTTGATCAACAGATAGTCGTGGTTTCCTGGCTATGGACATAAGATGTCATTGATAACGAGATCACATCATTAGGAGAATGATGTGATGGACAAGACCCAATCCTAAACATAGCATAAAGATCGTGTAGTTCGTTTTGCTAGAGTTTTGCAATGTCAAGTATCTTTTCCTTAGACCATGAGATCGTGTAACTCCCGGATACCGTAGGAGTGCTTTGGGTATACCAAACGTCACAACGTAACTGGGTGACTATAAAGGTAGACTACGGGTATCTCCGAAAGTATCTGTTGGGTTGACACGGATCAAGACTGGGATTTGTCACTCCGTATGACGGAGAGGTATCACTGGGCCCACTCGGTAATGCATCATCATAATGAGCTCAAAGTGACCAAGTGTCTGGTCACGGGATCATGCATTACGGTACGAGTAAAGTGACTTGCCGGTAACGAGATTGAACGAGGTATTGGGATACCGACGATCGAATCTCGGGCAAGTAATATATCGATAGACAAATGGAATTGCATACGGGGTTGATTGAATCCTCGACATCGTGGTTCATCCGATGAGAACATCGTGGAGCATGTGGGAGCCAACATGGGTATCCAGATCCCGCTGTTGGTTATTGACCTGAGAGCGTCTCGGTCATGTCTACATGTCTCCCGAACCCGTAGGGTCTACACACTTAAGGTTCGGTGACGCTAGGGTTGTGAAGATATGTATATGCAGTAACCCGAATGTTGTTCGGGGTCCCGGATGAGATCCCGGACGTCACGAGGAGTTCCGGAATGGTCCGGAGGTAAAGAATTATATATAGGATGTGCAGTTTCGGCCATCGGGACAAGTTTCGGGGTACCCGGTATTGTACCGGGACCACCGGAAGGGTCCTGGGGGTCCACCGGGTGGGGCCACCTATCCCGTAGGGCCCCTTGGGCTGAAATAGGAGGGAACCCAGCCCATAGTGGGCTGGGGCGCCAGCCCCCCCAAGGCCCATGCGCCTAGGGTTGGGGGGGGGAACCCTAAGGGGGGCGCCCCTTGCTTGGGGGGCAAGCCCCCCACCCCTGGCCGCCGCCCCCCCTGGTAGATCCCATCTACCAGGGCCGGCGCCCCCCCCCCCCCTGGCACCCCTATATATAGTGGGGGGAAGGAGGACTTGTAGCCCACGCTTTTTGGTGCTTCCTCTCTCCCCGTTACTTCTTCCTCTCTCGTAGAACACGGCGAAGCCCTGCTGTCGTGACGCCTTGCATCCACCACCACGCCGTCGTGCTGCTGGATCTTCATCAACCTCTCCTTTCCCCTTGCTGGATCAAGAAGGAGGAGACGTCTCCCGTCCCGTACGTGTGTTGAACGCGGAGGTGCCGTCCGTTCGGCGCTGGTCATCGGTGATTTGGATCACGACGTGTTCGACAACATCAACCTCGTTCTAACGAACGCTTCCGCTCGCGATCTACAAAGGTATGTAGATGCATCTCGTGACTCGTTGCTAGATGAACTCCTAGATGATCTTGGTGAAACGAGTAGAAATTTTTTTTGTTTTCTGCAACGTTCCCCAACACGCGGCCTTTGCCGCCCCGCCACGGAGGCTCCCCGCCGGCGCGCCGCCCTCTCCTCGCCGGCGCCCGACGCCGACCGGCCGCCGCCGCCTCCACCTCGACGCCGCCTCGCCCGAGGTGCTCCGGTGGCCGCCGCCTCCCCGGACGCCGCGCCAAGGCCCGGCCGCCGCCGTCCTCGACTTCCCTCGCCGGCAAGGCGCCGGCCGGCCTCCTCTTCTCACCGGCGAGCGCCGGATCCGCCGCCGCTACAGTGTTTCGCGAGATCTGGTTTTCGGATGAACAGTAAACCCTAGGGTGCTGTTTTTTTTCTAAGTCCCAGGATTTTTTACTCCATATGCTCATGTTTGACCTGCCATAACTTTGCATCCGTAGCTCCGATTTGGGCGTATGATATGTCAAATTCTTCGTCTCGACGAGTACATCAGTTCATTCCATTGCATCATTTGCATTCGAGGTAATCTTGGTGCCCAAAATGGTGTTGGAAGGAGGCATGTTGAGTTAAATTGCAGATCCGTTAGTTCAACATGCACTTTTGTCAGTTTTGCCATATTTAATCCGTGCATGATATGCCTGTGCCCCTTTGGGATGAATTGTTAAGCATGTTGTCTTGTTTCCAGAGGTGCCTTCCTTGTATTTTTAGGATGTGTGTGTTGTCTTGTGCAAGCTTGCGAAGAGCGCTACCTGAGATTTCAGATTTCAGGGACTTAGTGATTTTCACTAAGTCTGAGCCGTTTTAGTTCACGATGCTATATGTCCGGCTTGTTTCCTAGTGATCCGTGCCTCTTTTGAGGATAATCAGTAAGAGTGAATTGTTATGCTTGTTGTGCTTAATCCATCCATGTCTTTACTTGTTATGTTGGAGCACTCTAGGTTGACTCAATCGAGCTCAACTTTTGGATAGTTGCTGTTTTGGGCAGTTCGTTAACTCTTTTGCGATTTTGCCGGAGTGATTGCTAGTGATCCATGCATGCTATGCCATTGTTCTTCCCATATCTAGCTAGCATTTTGTGACTTCTTAATGGATATATGCTTGCCTTGCCATGACTTGCACCGTAGTGAGAGCATCGAGCTCGTTTATATGCCTCCGTGAGTTATTATTTCAGCATGTCCCAGTTTTCACTAAGTCTGAAAACTGATTGTGTTTTATCGATGTTCGTGTACTCGGTAGAGTATTTTGTGAACCCTTTTGGCCCCAGGTCATTTTAGGTGTTTTGTTAAGCTTGTTGAGTAGCTCCATGCCATGCTCTTACTTGCCATGTTCAGGTTTTCCTTCATGTTGTTTTGCTACTCCGAAGAGGGCATCATGGTCTGAAATTACAGACTAGCGTTAATTTCGCTAAGTCTGAAATCTGTTTTGCTTATTTAGTTTTGCCATGCTTGTTTGAAGCCCTTAATGGATGAATTTGCCCATGCCTCAGTCATGATGATTTGTTAAGCTTGATGAGTACATCACTGCCATGTAATTTGTTTTCATGTTGGGTGGCTGTAGCATGTTCATTTTGTTGCATTTAGGAGGCAGGTTGCTGTAAATTGCAGATCGGTTCGTTTAGTAAAACGCTTGCCATTTCTTAACCGTAGCTCCGATTGCCGTGATCTTTATATCGTTTTCAGGGGATTTCTTCCCCTCTATCCAGTGGCACACTTGGATTTCCAAGTTGAGGCCAGGTTCATGCATTTCCTGTTACATGTTGCATTCTTGCATCCCGCATCGCATCCCGCATAGCATATCATCTTTGCATCTTATTGGTTGCCCTTGCACGTGGTTGATTGTATCCTTGTTGCTTGTTTGTGTTGTTGGGTAGAGCCGGGAGACGAGTTCGCTAACGAGGAGCCCGTTGAGTTTGCTTTTGAGGATCCAGTCAATTCCGACAACTGTGCAGGCAAGATGATCACACCCTTGAAATCACTACTATCTTTGCTATGCTAGTTTGCTCGCTCTTTTGCTTTGCCAATGTTACGATGCCTACCACTTGCTTGTCAGCCTCCCAATTGCCATGTTTGAGCCTCTAACCCACCTTTGTCCTAGCAAACCATTGATTGGCTATGTTACCGCTTTGCTCAGCCCTTCTTATAGCGTTGTTAGTTGCAGGTGAAGATTGGAGCCGTTCCTTGTTGGGACGTTTATTTACTTGTTGGGATATCATTATATTGACATGTTATCTTTACTCATCTATATACTTGGTAAAGGGTGGAAGGCTCGGCCTCTCGCCTAGTGTTTTGTTCCACTCTTGCCGCCCTAGTTTCCGTCATATCGGTGTTATGTTCCCGGTTTGTTGCGTCCCTTACGCGGTTGGGCTATAATGGGAACCCCTTGATAGTTCGCCTTGTTTAAAGCTTTTCCAGCAATGCCCAACATTGGTTTTACCATTTGCCACCTACCCTTTTCTTTCCCTTGGGTTTCCGGAGCCCGAGGGTCATCTTTATTTTAGCCCCCCACGGGCCAGTGCTCCTCTGAGTGTTGGTCCGAAATGAGCTGCCTGCGGGGCCACCTCGGGGTAACTTGAGGGTTGGTTTTACTCGTAGCTAGTCTCATCTGAGTGTGCCCTGAGAAAGAGATATGTGCAGCTCCTATCGGGATTTGTCGGCGCAGTCGGGCGGTGTTGCTGGACTAGTTTTGACCTGTTGAATCATCTTGTTGTACCGGGATACCGAGCCTGATCGGTGGGTCCTGGGTGGATGTCTATTCCTTCGTTGACCGTGAGAGCTTGTTATGGGCTAAGTTGGGACCCCCCTGCAGGGATTGATCTTTCGAAAGCCGTGCCCGCGGTTATGGGCAGATGGGAATTTGTTAATGTCCGGTTGTAGATAACTTGAACTTAATTAATTAAAATGAATCAATTGCGTGTGTTGCCGTGATGGCCTCTTCTCGACGGAGCCTGGGAAGTGGACACGGCGTTGGAGTTATGCTTGCGTAGTCTGCTCTACTTAGTTACCACTCGTGCTTTGCCTTCTCTTCTCGCTCTCTTTTGCGAATAAGTTAGCCACCATACATGCTAGTCGCTTGCTGCAGCTCCACTCACTTTACCCCTTCCTTACCTATTAAGCTTAAATAGTCTTGATCGCGAGGGTGCGAGATTGCTGAGTCCTTGTGGCTCACAGATTACTATTATACCAGATGCAGGGACCGATGATACTCCTTCGGATGGCGCGTTCGAGCTGAAGTGGGAGTACGATGAGGACTCTCAGCGATACTATGTTTCGTTTCCTGATGATCAGTAGTGGTGCCTGCTCGGGGTTCAATTCAGGGTTTAGTCGCATGTTGGGGAGTCTTTTCTATTTTGGCGCCGTAGTCGGGCCATGAGTGTTTGTATGATGTATGCTATTTATTTACCTTGATGTGACGTGGCGAGTGTAAGCCAACTATTATATTTATTCCCCCTTTATATTTATATGTACATGGGTTGTGTGAAGATTGCCTCACTTGCGACTTATGCCTTCAATGCGATTATGCCTCTAAGTCGTGCCTCGACACGTGGGAGATATAGTCGCATCGAGGGTGTTACAGCGCCTGAACAACTCGGTGCTCATCCTAAACCGGCGACGAAAATATGACTCGGGGTATATGGGATTCTCCGTAAAATAATGCCTGATCATTCTGTTGCGGGCATCGATCCTATCCCTCCAAATTTTCTGCCGACCCATAACATGCATCAAATTCATGAAGTTTGAGCAATACATACCTTGTAGGCGTTTTGTCAAACACCTTGTGAGCGCGGCGCGGCAGCGAGCGCTCGGGCGCTGTTCCTCGGACGACGGAGGCGCGCGAGCGCCGGCAGGACTAGGAGGGGATGGGGCGGAAGCGCGGGCGCGCGGGGATAGGCCGGGGAAGCCTAAACGGTCGCCGGGGGGGGCGCGGGCGGCGGCGGCGCGGCCAGACGGGGGGTGGAAGTGGGAGAGGAAGTGCGGGTGCGAGCGCTGGAGTGTGCCGCGCACTGCAGCAGGCACCCGAAATACACCGCGTGGCTAAGTGTTTTCGACTGCGCGCCCAACCCGTTATAGCGCGCGCGCCGTTTTTGCGCGCGCGCTAAAACAGCCTAATTTGCGGCGTGGCGCTAGTTTAGTGCGGCTGTTGAAGATGCTCTGAATGCGTTGTGCTCATCGGCAGGCAGGGAGCACGTCCACAGCTGGACCTCCTCACCTCGCCTAATTAGAGTATGGTTAATAATATAGTCAGCTGCTGGCTATATGATGTTGGCACGTCATATATAGTCAATCTTATAGTCGGCAAGTATAATAGCTGGATGTACATATAGCTGAATATAAATATATACTACTTTGTTGATGCATGTCCCACCTCACTATCTCATAAAGTATCTAGGAACATGTGCTGCAGCCGGCTATTAACTAGTAGCCCGCTTATCTTCTCTCTCATCTTCTCTCTCTTCCAACTAAGCAAAAATATAAATTTAATGTCTTATAGCCCGCCTACGTCACCTTATTGTACTTGCTCTTAGAGTTGGGATGGCACCACACGATGCTTGCGGCCCAAACTCGAGGTCGCCTTGGAAAAAACAACTTTCTTTATGGCGATGAATTGCAGCATGAGGGGAGGAGGTTGTCGGCAGACGGCAGTGCCTCCACGAGGATGCTCAGCGCGCCCTGCCTGGCATTGGGCACGAGATGACTTGATGGCGGTGCGGCGACCCAAAGAGGTTAGAGGTCACCTTTACCTGCTTCCTCAGTGCCGGCGTCGCGAGTCATAGCATATGGATGGTGCCGTCGGCGTGGAGCACCATGCATGGCTCAGGACGGAGGACTCTGCGTGCGCGGCTGGCTACCCAAAGGATAGGATAGGGGCTTCTCCATCTCCATGGTTAGCTAGTGCCGGCCGGTCCTGATCGAGGAGGAGAAGAAGAGTAAGAGAAGACCCGCGCACGCAACCCGTCAGTTAGGCTGCATGCCGCAGACGAGAAAATGGACGTCCGTACGTCAGTGGCGAGGCTCCCCGCGTGCATCCTCGACGACATGGCAACTAGCAAGGAATGAGGAGAGAGAGGGCATCGATCGATCTATATATGCTGATGGACGACCCCCCATCATCTCTCCCCAAAGGCCCCCGCGTTGCTCCCACAGGGGCGACTCGGGCGGCTCAAACCCTAGCCCGCCGCCGGGGCTCCCTCCCCCTTTTCCTCTCCCTCGTCGCCGCCGGAGGGGTCGCCGGAGCGTCGCGCGGCCGCCGGGGATGGTGGCGGCGAGGATCTGGTCGCTCCGCCCCTTTGGAGGATCTCGGAGCCGAGGTGGCGACCTCAGGCGGTGGTGCTGCGGCGTCCTCAGCAAACGGCGGCAGCGGGTGCTGGCCGCCCATCTCGGTCGTGCGGGCGACGCGGTGACGGTGGGCGATGGCTGTGGTGCGCGGTGGCTTCGGGGCACCCGCATAAGATCTGAAGGTATCTTCCTCTTGTCACCCTCGTCTCAGATCCGTTCTCCGGCGGCCTCCGGGCACCGTAGCCGTGTCTCCTCTCGAGGTGGGGGTTGGGAGAGGGGACCGGAGAAATCCGTCACTGGCTATGTCGGCCTGCCGGCGGCGACGCCCATGGGCGCCGTCCCCTACTTGTAGGCGCTGGTAAAAAAATGCCCCCTTTCCCCCTCCTCTTCCTCCTGTGTTGCTCGTGGACCAGCTAAAAACCCAAATCCCTCGGGATTGGGCGGCAGCGACGCCGTGGGCGCCGTCACCCTCGAGGGGGTGCCTGTTGGAAATATGCCCTAGAGGCAATAATAAAAGCATTATTATTATATTTCCTTGTTCATGATAATTGTCTTTATTCATGCTATAATTGTATTATCCAGAAATCGTAATACATGTGTGAATAATAGACACCGACATGTCCCTAGTAAGCCTCTAGTTGACTAGCTCGTTGATCAACAGATAGTCATGGTTTCCTGACTATAGACATTGGATGTCATTGATAACGAGAGCACATCATTAGGAGAATGATGTGATGGACAAGACCCAATCCTAAACATAGCACAAGGTCGTATAGTTCGTTTGCTAGAGTTTTCTAATGTCAAGTATCCTTTCCTTAGACCATGAGATCGTGTAACTCCTGGATACCGTAGGAGTGCTTTGGGTGTACCAAACGTCACAATGTAACTGGGTGACTATAAAGGTAGACTACGGGTATCTCCGAAAGTGTCTGTTGGGTTGACACGGATCAAGACTGGGATTTGTCACTCCGTATGACGGACAGGTATCACTGGGCCCACTCGGTAATGCATCATCATTATGAGCTCAAAGTGACCAAGTGTCTGTTCACGGGATCATGCATTATGGTACGAGTAAAGTGACTTGCCGGTAACGAGATTGAACAAGGTATTGGGATACCGACGATCAAATCTCGGGCGAGTAACATACCGACTGGCAAAGGGAATTGTATACGGGGTTGCTTGAATCCTTGACATCGTGGTTCATCCGATGAGATCATCGAGGAGAATGTGGGAGCCAACATGGGTATCTAGATCCCACTGTTGGTTATTGACCGGAGAGTCGTCTCGGTCATGTCTACATGTCTCCCGAACCCGTAGGGTCTACACACTTAAGGTTCGGTGACGCTAGGGTTGTAGGGATATGTATATGCAGTAACCTGAATGTTGTTCGGAGTCTCGGATGAGATCCCGGACATCACGAGGAGTTCCGAAATGGTCCGGAGGTAAAGAATTATATATAGGAAGTGCTATTTCGGCCATCGGGACAAGTTTCGGGGTCACCGGTATTGTACCGGGACCACCGGAAGGGTCCCGGGGGTCCACCGGGTGGGGCCACCTACCACGGGGGGCCACATGGGCTGTAGGGGGTGCGCCTTGGCCTACATGGGCCAAGGGCACCAGCCCCAAGAGGCCCATGCGCCTAGGGTTTAAGATGGGAAGAGTCCCAAAGGGGGAAGGCATCCCCTAGGTGCCTTGGGGGGGAGGGACTCCTCCCTTGGCCGCCGCCCCCCTAGGAGATTGGATCTCCTAGGGCCGGCGCCCCCCCTTAGGCCCCCCTATATATAGTGAGGGAAGGAGGGCCTCTCAGACGACGCCTTTGGTGCCTCCCTCTCCCTCTCCAACACCTCCTCCTCCATAGAGCTTGGCGAAGCCCTGCCGGAGTACTGCAAGCTCCATCACCACCACGCCGTCGTGCTGCTGCTGGAGCCATCTTCCTCAACCTCTCCTCTCCCCTTGCTGGATCAAGAAGGAGGAGACATCATCCGCTCCGTACGTGTGTTGAACGCGGAGGTGCCGTCCGTTCGGCGCTTGGTCATCGGTGATTTGGATCACGTCGTGTACGACTACCTCATCCCCGTTCTTTGAACGCTTCCGCTCGTGATCTACAAAGGTATGTAGATGCATCCGATCACCCGTTGCTAGATGAACTCATAGATGGATCTTGGTGAAACCGTAGAAATTTTTTGTTTTCTGCAACGTTCCCCAACAGTGGCATCATGAGCTAGGTCTATGGGTAGTTCTTCTTGCGCGAGTAGAACACAATTTGTTGTGGGCGTAGATGTTGTCAACTTTCTTGCCGCTACTAGTCTTATCTTGCTTCAACGGTATTGTGGGATGAAGCGGCCCGGACCAACCTTACACGTACGCTTACGTGAGACCGGTTCCACCGACTAACATGCACTAGTTGCATAAGGTGGCTGGCGGGTGTCTGTCTCTCCCACTTTAGTTGGAGCGGATTCGATGAAAAGGGTCCTTATGAAGGATAAATAGAAGTTGACAAATCACGTTGTGGCTTTCACGTAGGTAAGAAAATGTTCTTGCTAGAACCCTAATTCAGCCACGTAAAACTTGTAACAACAATTAGAGGACGTCTAACTTGTTTTTGCAGCAAGTGCTTTGTGATATGATATGGCCAAAGTTGTGATGAATGATGAATGATCTATATGTGATGTATGAGATGTTCATGCTATTGTAATAGGAATCACGACTTGCATGTCGATGAGTATGACAACCGGCAGGAGCCATAGGAGTTGTCTTTATTTTTATATGATCTGCGTGTCATTGAGAAACGCCATGTAAATTACTTTACTTTATTGCTAAACGCGTTAGCCATAGTAGTAGAAGTAATAGTTGGCGAGCAACTTCATGGAGACACGATGATGGAGATCATGATGATGGAGATCATGGTGTCAAGCCGGTGACAAGATGATCATGGAGCCCCAAGATGGAGATCAAAGGAGCTATGTGATATTGGCCATATCATGTCACTATTATTATTTGATTGCATGTGATGTTTATCATGTTTTGCATCTTGTTTACTTAGAGCGACGGTAGTAAATAAGATGATCCCTCATAATAATTTCAAGAAAGTGTTTCCCCTAACTGTGCACCGTTGCGACAATTCGTTGTTTCAATGCACCACGTGATGATCGGGTGTTTGATTCCGACGTTCACATACAACGGGTGTAAGACAGATTTACACATGCAAAACACTTAGGTTGACTTGACGAGCCTAGCATGTACAGACATGGCCTCAGAACACAGAAGACCGAAAGGTCGAGCATGAGTCGTATAGAAGATACGATCAACATGAAGATGTTCACCGACGTTGACTAGTTCGTCTCACGTGATGATCGGACACGACCTAGTTAACTCGGATCATATTATACTTAGATGACTGGAGGGATGTCTATCTGAGTGGGAGTTCATTGAATAATTTGATTAGATGAACTTAATTATCATGAACTTAGTCTAAAATATTTACAATATATCTTGTAGATCAAATGGCCAACGTAGTCCTCAACTTCAAACGCGTTCCTAGAGAAAACCAAGCTGAAAGACGATGGCAGCAACTACACGGACTGGGTCCAGAACCTGGGGATCATCCTCATAGCTGCCAAGAAAGATTATCTCCTACAAGCACCGCTAGGTGAAGCTCCCGTCCCACAGAACCAAGACGTTATGAACGCTTGGCAGACACGTGTTGATGATTACTCCCTCGTTCAGTGCGACATGCTTTACAGCTTAGAGCCGGGGCTCCAAAAGCGTTTTGAGAGACATGGAGCATATGAGATGTTCGAAGAGCTGAAAATGGTTTTTAAAGCTCATGCCCGGATCGAGAGATATGAAGTCTCTGACAAATTCTTCAGCTGTAAGATGGAGGAAAATAGTTCTGTCAGCGAGCACATACTCACTATGTCTGGGTTACATAACCGCTTGACTCAGCTGGGAGTTAATCTCCCAGATGACGCGGTCATTGACAGAATCCTCCAGTCGCTTCCACCAAGCTACTAGAGCTTTGTGATGAACTTCAATATGCAGGGGATGGAAAAGACCATTCCTGAGGTATTTGCAATGCTGAAATCAGCAGAGGTAGAAGTCAAGAAGGAACATCAAGTGTTGATGGTCAATAAAACCACTAAGTTCAAGAAGGGCAAGGATAAAAAGAACTTCAAGAAGGACGGCAAGGGAGTTGCCGCGCCTGGCAAGCAAGCTGCCGGGAAGAAGCCAAAGAATGGACCCAAGCCCGAGACTGAGTGCTTTTATTGCAAGGGAAGTGGTCGCTGGAAGCGGAACTGCCCCAAATACTTAGCGGACAAGAAGGCCGGCAAAACGAAAGGTACATGTGATATACATGTGATTGATGTGTACCTTACCAGTGTTCGTAGTAGCTCTTGGGTATTTGATACCAGTGCGGTTGCTCACATTTGTAACTCAAAGCAGGGGCTGCGGAATAAGCGGAGACTGGCGAAGGACGAGGTGACGATGCGCGTCGGGAATGGTTCCAAGGTCAATGTGATCGCCGTCGGCACGCTACCTCTACATTTACCTTCGGGATTAGTTTTAAACCTCAATAATTGTTATTTAGTGCCAGCTTTGAGCATGAACATTGTATCGGGATCTCGTTTAATTCGAGATGGCTACTCATTTAAATCCGAGAATAATGGTTGTTCTATTTATATGAGAGATCTGTTTTATGGTCATGCTCCCATGGTGAATGGTTTATTCTTAATGAATCTCGAGCATAATGCTACACATGTTCATAGTATGAATACCAAAAGATGTAAGGTTGATAATGATAGTCCCACATATTTATGGCACTGCCGCCTTGGTCACATAGGTATCAAACGCATGAAGAAGCTCCATGCAGATGGACTTTTAGAGTCTCTTGATTATGAATCATTTGACACGTGCGAACCATGCCTCATGGGTAAAATGACCAAGACTCCGTTCTCAGGAACAATGGAGCGAGCAACCAACTTGTTGGAAATCATACATACTGATGTGTGCGGTCCAATGAGTGTTGAGGCTCGCGGTGGCTATCGTTATGTTCTCACCCTCACTGATGACTTGAGTAGATGTGGGTATATCTACTTAATGAAACACAAGTCTGAAACCTTTGAAAAGTTCAAGGAATTTTAGAGTGAGGTTGAGAATCAACGTGACAGAAAAATCAAGTTTTTGCGATCAGATCGTGGAGGAGAATACTTGAGTCATGAATTTGGCACACACTTAAGGAAATGTGGAATAGTTTCACAACTCACGCCGCCTGGAACACCTCAGCGTAATGGTGTGTCCGAACATCGTAATCGCACTCTATTAAATATGGTGCGGTCTATGATGTCTCTTACCGATTTACCGCTATCTTTTTGGGGCTATGCTTTAGAGACTGCCGCATTCACTTTAAATAGGGCTCCGTCGAAATCCGTTGAGATGACACCGTATGAATTATGGTTTGAGAAGAAACCTAAGCTGTCGTTTCTAAAAGTTTGGGGATGCGATGCTTATGTCAAGAAACTTCAACCTGAAAAGCTCGAACCCAAGTTGGAAAAATGCGTCTTCATAGGATACCCTAAAGAAACTATTGGGTATACCTTCTACCTCAGATCCGAAGGCAAGATCTTTGTTGCCAAGAATGGATCCTTTCTGGAGAAGGAGTTTCTCTCGAAAGAAGTAAGTGGGAGGAAAGTAGAACTTGATGAAGTATTACCTCTTGAACCGGAAAATGGCGCAACTCAAGAAAATGTTCCTGGCCTGCACCGACTAGAGAGGTAGTTAATGATGATGATCATGAAACTTCAGATCAAGTTGCTACTGAACCTCGTAGGTCCACAAGGACACGTTCCGCACCAGAGTGGTACGACAACCCTGTCCTGGAAATCATGTTGTTAGACAACGGTGAACCTTCAAACTACGAAGAAGCAATGGCGGGCCCGGATTCCGACAAATGGCTAGAAGCCATGAAATCCGAGATAGGATCCATGTATGAAAACAAAGTATGGACTTTGACTGACTTGCCCGATGATCGGCGAGCCATAGAAAATAAATGGATCTTTAAGAAGAAGACAGACGTGGATGGTAATGTGACCATATATAAAGCTCGGCTTGTCGCTAAGGGTTATCGACAAGTTCAAGGGGTTGACTACGATGAGACTTTCTCACCCGTAGCAAAGCTGAAGTCCGTCCGAATCATGTTAGCAATTGCCGCATACTATGATTATGAGATATGGCAAATGGACGTCAAAACGGCGTTCCTTAATGGTTTCCTTAAGGAAGAATTGTATATGATGCAGCCGGAAGGTTTTGTCGATCCTAAGAATGCTAACCAGGTGTGCAAGCTCCAACGCTCGATTTATGGGCTGGTGCAAGCATCTCGGAGTTGGAACATTCGCTTTGATGAGATGATCAAAGCGTTTGGATTTACACAGACTTATGGAGAAGCCTGCGTTTACAAGAAAGTGAGTGGGAGCTCTGTAGCATTTCTCATATTATATGTATATGACATACTTTTGATGGAAAATGATATAGAACTCTTGGACAGCATTAAGGCCTACTTGAATAAGAGTTTTTCAATGAAGGACCTTGGAGAAGCTGCTTATATATTAGGCATCAAAATCTATAGAGATAGATCAAGACGCCTCATAGGTCTTTCACAAAGCACATACCTTGAAAAGATATTGAAGAAGTTCAATATGGATCAGTCCAAGAAGGGGTTCTTGCCTGTGCTGCAAGGTGTGAAATTGAGCTCAGCTCAATGTCCGACCACGGCAGAAGATATAGAAGAGATGAGTGTCATCCCCTATGCCTCAGCCATAGGTTCTATTATGTATGCCATGCTGTGTACCAGACCTGATGTAAACCTTGCCGTAAGTTTAGTAGGAAGGTACCAAAGTAATCCCGGTAAGGAACACTGGACAGCGGTCAAAAATATCCTGAAGTACCTGAAAAGGACTAAGGAAATGTTTCTCGTTTATGGAGGTGACGAAGAGCTCGTCGTAAAGGGTTACGTCGACGCTAGCTTCGACACAGATCTGGATGACTCTAAGTCACAAACCGGATACGTGTATATTTTGAATGGTGAGGCAGTAAGCTGGTGCGGTTGCAAGCAGAGCGTCGTGGCGGGATCTACTTGTGAAGCGGAGTATATGGCAGCCTCAGAGGCAGCACATGAAGCAATTTGGGTGAAGGAGTTCATCACCGACCTCGGAGTCATACCCAATGCGTCGGGGCCAATCAAACTCTTTTGTGACAACACTGGAGCTATTGCACTTGCCAAGGAGCCCAGGTTTCACAAGAAGACCAGGCACATCAAGCGTCGCTTCAACTCCATTCGTGGAAATGTTCAAGATGGAGACATAGATATTTGTAAAGTACATACGGACCTAAATGTAGCAGATCCGTTGACTAAACCTCTCCCTAGAGCAAAACATGATCAACACCAGAATTCCATGGGTGTTCGATTCATCATAATGTAACTAGATTATTGACTCTAGTGCAAGTGGGAGACTGTTGGAAATATTCCCTAGAGGCAATAATAAAAGCATTATTATTATATTTCCTTGTTCATGATAATTGTCTTTATTCATGCTATAATTGTGTTATCCGGAAATCGTAATACATGTGTGAATAATAGACACCAACATGTCCCTAGTAAGCCTCTAGTTGACTAGCTCGTTGATCAACAGATAGTCATGGTTTCCTGACTATGGACATTGGATGTCATTGATAACGAGATCACATCATTAGGAGAATGATGTGATGGACAAGACCCAATCCTAAACATAGCACAAGGTCGTATAGTTCGTTTGCTAGAGTTTTCTAATGTCAAGTATCCTTTCCTTAGACCATGAGATCGTGTAACTCCCGGATACCGTAGGAGTGCTTTGGGTGTACCAAACGTCACAACGTAACTGGGTGACTATAAAGGTAGACTACGGGTATCTCCGAAAGTGTCTGTTGGGTTGACACGGATCAAGACTGGGATTTGTCACTCCGTATGACGGACAGGTATCACTGGGCCCACTCGGTAATGCATCATCATTATGAGCTCAAAGTGACCAAGTGTCTGGTCACGGGATCATGCATTACGGTACGAGTAAAGTGACTTGCCGGTAACGAGATTGAACAAGGTATTGGGATACCGACGATCAAATCTCGGGCGAGTAACATACCGACTGGCAAAGGGAATTGTATACGGGGTTGCTTGAATCCTCGACATCGTGGTTCATCCGATGAGATCATCGAGGAGCATGTGGGAGCCAACATGGGTATCCAGATCCCGCTGTTGGTTATTGACCGGAGAGTCGTCTCGGTCATGTCTACATGTCTCCCGAACCCGTAGGGTCTACACACTTAAGGTTCGGTGACGCTAGGGTTGTAGGGATATGTCTATGCAGTAACCCGAATGTTGTTCGGAGTCCTGGATGAGATCCCGGACGTCACGAGGAGTTCCGGAATGGTCCGGAGGTAAAGAATTATATATAGGAAGTGCTATTTCGGCCATCGGGACAAGTTTCGGGGTCACCGGTATTGTACCGGGACCACCGGAAGGGTCCCGGGGGTCCACCGGGTGGGGCCACCTACCCCGGGGGGGCACATGGGCTGTAGGGGGCGTGTCTTGGCCTACATAGGCCAAGGGCACCAGCCCCAAGAGGCCCATGCGCCTAGGGATTAAGATGGGAAGAGTCCCAAAGGGGGAAGGCACCCCCTAGGTGCCTTGGGGGGGAGGGACTCCTCCCTTGGCCGCAGCCCCCCTAGGAGATTGGATCTCCTAGGGCCGGAGCCCCCCCTTAGGCCCCCCTATATATAGTGAGGGAAGGAGGGCCTCCCAGACGACGCCTTTGGTGCCTCCCTCTCCCTTTCCAACACCTCCTCCTCCTCCATAGAGCTTGGCGAAGCCCTGCCGGAGTACTGCAAGCTCCATCACCACCACGCCGTCGTGCTGCTGTTGGAGCCATCTTCCTCAACCTCTCATCTCCCCTTGCTGGATCAAGAAGGAGGAGACATCATCCGCTCCGTACGTGTGTTGAACGCGGAGGTGCCGTCCGTTCGGCACTTGGTCATCGGTGATTTGGATCACGTCGTGTACGACTACCTCATCCCCGTTCTTTGAACGCTTTCGCTCGTGATCTACAAAGGATGTAGATGCATCCGATTACCCGTTGCTAGATGAACTCATAGATGGATCTTGGTGAAACCGTAGGAAAATTTTTGTTTTCTGCAATGTTCCCCAACAGTGCCGTCTTTGGTGAGCTTTGGGGGAAGTGTGCTTATTCCGGTTGGGGGTTGCTCGGTCTTCAGCAGGCTTGTCGTGTAGCTTGCTTCTCCTCGTGTGCAGATATCATGCATTGCCGATGCTTTCCTTGGATGAACTCCAAGTAGTTTGGCGGCGGTGTCCTGGTGTGTGGTCTTCCGGTTGGCAACGGCGTCGGCCGCTCTTTAGCCCTCGGGTGGGCGTCTCCACCTTTCGACGGATCGGCGCCCTTCGTGCCAGGGCGAGGGGGCAGGGACCCTCCTTCCGAGGTGGAGGAGGGCGACATTGACGGCCAGAGCCCATGGAGATAACAACGGAGCTCCTCCGACTACTGTTTGTTTCATCCCCAAGCTTTGCTGGTGCCCTACGTGGTGTTCTGCTCGCTGTAGAGGGCTCCTTCGACTTCTAGCTGGACTTGTGCTTTAATTCCATATCTTTGCTAGTAGTTTGTTGTAGCCTGATAGCTTTACACAACACCATGTATCGGCTTGCTGTTTTTTTCTTTGTTTCCTTTGTTTGTTCGATGTAATCCTGGCAGGTTGATGGCTTTGTTAATTCAAAGCAGGGCTTTTCTTAAGCCTTCGTTCTAAAAAAATCTATATATGCCGATTCGTTTTCATTTTCCAAAAACCAAAAGTTTGTTCATTTCTTTGGAGAACGAGATCCAAGTGGGCGTGCACGGTGCAGAGCGGAGGAAACAAAACGTGTCATGGATGCCGTTGGGCACAGCCAACCACGAACGGTCCTCCAGCCGTACGACCCCCAAGACGTGTGCCTGCTGGCGGTGCGGCGGCATAAAAGAGAACGGCTCTGAGACCGGAGACGGAGAGGCCAATCAGTGAATGGAGCCATCGTCGCTGTGGAAGGAGCCGCCGAGCCTCCGGCGATGAGGTGCGTCATTGCGTTGCTGGGTGGCGCGGTAGGCGGAGCAGGAGGCTTCGTCGCCCATTGTCTCTGTGGCTGCGCGCCCGCACGCCGGCGACCTGAAGTACCGGCCAGGAGGGCCGAGGACGCACGCAAAATAGCGCGGCGGCGACCCAAAGGATGGATCTTTGTCCATGGCTGCCGTCGGCCGGCGAGCAAGACGGCGCCAGAGGGAAGAGATGTCCCATCATCGTGCATGCCGCTGGTCCGACGGACGTCGCCGGCGTGGCGAGAGAGAGAGTGGGTAGAGGGACTCGAATGTTGGTTGGTTTGATCGATCGATCGCGCGAGAGAAACGCGCACGTGCTGATGCGGTTGGGCCCCACCCGCACCCGCCACGAGCGCCCGCGGAGTCATTACTCTTTCTTGACTTGATCCGTGCGTGTTTAGGAGCAGAGCCGCAGTCGGATTCCGAATCTGGCTGGCCTTTGCATCATACCCGCCCCAAAGTCTATATATACGTAGGAAAACCAGCATACATGCCTTACTGCGCCAGCGTCCTAATTTACTAATCCCAACCTTCTTTACTTGTTTACGATCGAGTAGCTAGCCTAGCGCCCTAGCCATGGCGTGTCTTGCTGCGCCAGCAGCGTCCTTCGCCCCCTTCTGCAGGGGCTCCTTTGCATCTCCGGCCAACTTGTATCGGCCGCCCGCCTCCATCGCCTCCTTGTCTCCTTCCTCTCCCCCTTTCTACCCCAGCCGTGTCATGGTGATGTGGGAAGCTCCCCCGGCGGGCTGGCTGAAGCTAAACTTCGACGGGTCTGTGTACAACGATGGGTCCGGCCGGGCTAGCATCGGTGGCGCCATCCGTGACTGCAACGGCCGCGTTCTTGTCGCCTTCGCCGAGCCGACGGAGCACTCGACGGTGGGCATTGTGGAGGCGAGGGCGCTCATCCGCGGGCTGCGCCTCGCGCTGAGTCGCTTCCGCGGCAGACTGGTGGCGGAAGGAGACGACCTGATGCTGGTGGAGCTCCTCACCGGGGAGGAGACGCAGACGCGCGTACCTCAGGCCATGCAAGACGAGATTCTCATGCTGCTTGGGTGCTTTGCGGCGTACAAGGTCCAGCACATCTTCCGGGAGGGCAATCAGGTCGCCCACGTCCTGTGCAAGGAGGCGTATCAGCGGCCAGGGGTGTGGGCGGGCGGGATCGTGCCGCACGCCGTCTGGGAGAAGGCGCAAGACGACGTGCATGGCGTGGCGCACGAGCGGATCTGCAAGAAGTTATGAGTGCATTGTACGTAGGTCGAGCTTGGAAGATGAAGCGTACTAAACCAGCGGCGCCATGGCGGCCGGCCGGTCGGTCCAGATGGGTGTGTGATAAGCTTGGTGAAAGATGGTCTATGTAGCCGGTGGAGTCGACCGGTTCATAAGAACCATACGCGAGGACAAATTTAGCTTGTTTGTAGGAGTGCAATTATTTCTACTCCCTCCTTCCCTCCTAGTCATTGTATGATCTAACATTTTTAAGATTGTACAATGCATGTGATTATGGATGAGTCTTGAATGGTGATGCACCGTGAAATTTCTGTTAATGATGTTTATGTTCCTTAATAAATCACCAACAACGCAAGTCATGTCCAGCCAGACGAGAAACATACACTATCTCCTCTCCGTCGTGAGAAACATGCACTCCTCGCATGTCCCCGCGATCTCACAGACGAGCCTAGAGATGCTGGAGGCTAGAGATTGACCAGCTTTTTCTTTGGCTTCCCATGCAAAGAATTCTCTGTATTACTTCTACAAATTTACAAAGAAATTTACTCTTGAAGTTGCAGCCGGCTCGCTTGCTCCACCAGAAGAATCTTAGGAGGCACGCCATGTCTAGCTTAGGAGTCTAGCTTCAACATACGCGATAGTCATCGGCCTACTTGTGTACTTCAACAGCAGCGTGTGGCGGCGAGGCGGCGGTATCGACAGGAGTGTGTTACTCGGGATGACGGTGTCGGTGCCAAGAAATGCTAGACTCGTGGACAGATTCCTACGGGATTTGTTACGGACTCACGTGTAAAGTTATGGCTGGAGAAGATTAGGGAGGAGATCAGGAGACTAGGAGAGACCTCACCAACTGAAGTCCGGGGTGTTGGTTGGTCTGCACAGCAAAAATGCTACACTTACGAGTAGCATTGCACGGTTTCCTACTACGGACTCTCTCCCCATCAATCTTTGTGCCATCTGATTTTTACTGTGGGGTCCTCCTCATTTCAACTTCCAACCAAATATTGACACATGTTCCCGTAACAACAATCCCGTATGAGTTGAGCGTAAGTGTAGCATCTCTGTTGGTCACAGAGGAGTCTGTAGAACCATTCTGTATCAGATTTTCGTAAGTGTAGGATTCTTGGTTGGCGCCCGTGTGTCGATCAAAATAAGCGGTTGCACCATCTAGACCCTGTGTGAGTGCCGCGGTGATGGGGCACTACGGCGATGGTGCATGGCTAGCCAGGTTGGGATCCAGCATGACGTGACCCTGCACACCATGGCTGTACAGCGAGGTCGTGACAGAGATGCACATATTCGTTCTAAAAAAAATAGAATATGTTTTTTAGCGTAAATAAGAAATATCTTATATTTTCATATCAAGGTAATATGTACGGATTGTGTGGTCACTGAAAGTAGAGAGTGACCCCGACTGGCATTCTTATTTTTCCGATGCTCCGAACTGGTCTAAGGTTGAGATAAGACTAGAATTTAAAAGTACATGATGCCGATTTCAGAGATTAAGATGTTAAGGTTCAATCCTGACAAGCCGTATGAATTAGTGTATTTTTTATGGACTGGTTCACATTTGCCCTGAGGAGCACGACGATGCACACAAATAACTGGGAGTGAACATGCCGCCAACCACTAGTCTTATTTTTAATAAATTTTCTTGTTTTGAAATTTTGTTCCCAATTAAGGAAAGAAAATACTTATCATCAACCGGCGGAAACAGGGCCGCATCCGTCACCTTTCATGCGTGACACGCTGCATCCCATAGACCATCCTTCAATAAACTCGCTTATGCAACAGGAGCTATGCTTCCGAAACATATGCGGTGTTGCAATACTTTACGAAGTCTATGTTTTACCATAAAATTTCTCTTGTGGATTTTTCTGCAACAAGACCTCAGTTGCAAAAATATACAAAAAAACTGATGTCGCAAAAAAATTTCACAACAAGACCTGTGTTGCAGAAATAATTCCGCAACAAGACCTGTGTTGCAAAAATAATTCCTCGATAAGACCTGTGTTGCAGTATGGAGGTGCGTTCGGCCGTGTGACGCGGTAATCGGACGGCTCATGACCCGGCTGTTCTTTTAAAAAGATCAGCCGGCGGACGCGTAGCACACCCCAGTAAAGGTTGTGCCACGCGTCGGCCGGTGGATTAGTTAAAAACATCCACCGCCTGGTTGGCCGTTGGATGGACGCGCTGCTGACCGTTCAATATACCACCCACGTTCCCCATCTCCCTTCTGCAACAAGTGCGGTGTTGCAGAAACAAGGGTCGTGGTACGCGTCCGTCGTTTGAAGTTCGGGAAGGTTCGACCACCTCCCACGCTGTTAGATCTCTCCACGTGAGAGTCACAAATTGCAACAAGCTAGTTGTTACGCTCATCCCTCTGCAACAACGACTTTGTTGCAAACCACTCTGAAGAGTTATCGTGTGACTTCACGACTGGCAACAAGTTGGTTGTTGCTGAAACAAAGACTTTGTGCGGAGACGTGATGTAACTTTTGCAACAATGGCATTGTTGCAGAAAATTTTACAACTGTGGTGATGTTGCAGAAAAAAATTGTCTCCACTTTTATTCAACAAAGGTAATATTGCAAAACATTTTTTAACTTCACATTTATGCAACGTAGGTGATGTTGCGGGAGCAAGTTTTGTAACATTACTGATGTTGTGGAATTTATTTGTAATGGATATGGCTGGCCCAGCTAGTAGGGACCAGGCATGTCCACCAAGTCTTCATGCAAGTCACGCGCCCTCACGATCCAGTGGACCAATGGATCATGATCTGACGGCCGCGCGAGCGACGGATGCAGCGAGAAAGATCGGCCGGTTGATTGGAAGCTTTTTCCTTCTAGTAAAACCATTTCTTTTGGAGAAAAATCCGACTAAAAACGCAAGGGGAAAAGAGAAACTGTGACGGGCCAAGGTGGGCCAGCCCATTTGCGCTGTCGTTCAGCGAAAGCTCCCTCGTTTGACGCCTACGTTGCCTAAAAAAAGGAGCTCTCGTTCTACTATTCCAGCTGAAAGCTTGTCGGCCATGGCAGTGGCCGCCTCTCCATCTCTCATTCTTCCTCCACCTACGCAGCGCGCCACCCCAAAGCCGCGCCGCCGTACGTCGCCGCGAGACGTGGTCTCATGGACGGCCGCCATCGCGCGCCCGGCGCGGGAGGGCGACCTGCCGGCGACGGCCGCGGCGCTCTCCGCCATGCTCTCCTCTCCCGCCGCGCCTGCGCCCAACGACGTCACCCTCCTCACCGTCCTCTCCGCCTGCGCCGGCGCCCCCTCCTCCCCGCTCGCCCGGCCCCTCGCGCTATCGCTCCACGCCCTCGCCATCAAGCTGTTCCCCGGCCACCTCCTCCTCTGCACCTGCCTCGCGCGGTTCTACCTCGCGTCCCGCCTCCCCCACCACGCCCTCCAGCTGTTCGGCTCCATGCCCGTCAGGTCCGTGGTCACCTATAACACCATGATCACCGGCCTCATGCGCAACGGCCTCGTCGCCGCCGCGCGCGAGGTGTTCGACGGAATGCCGGACCCGGACAAGGTCTCCTGGACGGCGCTTATCGACGGGTGCGTCAAGAACGGGCGCCACGACGAGGCGATTGACTGCTTCCATGCCATGCTGCTGGACGGTGTCGAGCCAGACTACGTCACGCTGGTAGCTGCCATCTCCGCGTGCGCCGAGGTCGGCGCGCTCGGCCTCGGTATGTGGGTGCACCGGTTCGTGACCAGGGAAAGGCTGGAGGGCAACATCCGCATCGCCAACTCGTTGATCGAAATGTATGCTCGGTGCGGTCAGGTGGAGTTTGCACGGCAGGTGTTTGACAGCATGAGGAAGCGGACGGTGGTCTCCTGGAACTCGATGATTGTCGGGTTTGCAGCCAATGGACGGTGCGTGGACGCCATCGAGCATTTCGAGGCAATGCAGAGGAAGGGGTTCAAGCCGGACGCTGTGACGTTCACGGGCGTGCTCACGGCCTGCAGCCACGCCGGCCTCACCGACGTGGGGCTGAGGTACTATGACGCTATGAAGGCAGAGCACAGCATCGCAGCAAGGATGGAGCACTGCGGGTGCGTGGTCGACCTGCTCGGCCGGGCCGGGCGTCTGGACGAGGCCATGAGCGTGGTGGCGACCATGCCGATGCGGCCAAACGAGGTGGTGCTGGGAGCTTTGCTCGCTGGGTGCCGGATGCACGGGAACGTGGACATGGCCGAGCAGCTGATGCAGTACCTCCTGGAGCAGGACCCCGGCGGCGACTCGAACTACGTGCTGCTGTCAAACATCTATGCCGCCGTGGGGAAATGGGATGGCGCTGGCAAGGTCCGGAGCCTGATGAAATCCCGGGGAGTGAAGAAGAGGCCTGGCCGGAGCGCCGTGGAGATCAACGGCGACGTGCATGAGTTTGTCTGCGGCGATCGGTCTCATCCGCAGGCTGAGGAGGTGTTCGACATGCTTGGCCTGCTGAGCCATGAGATGGCAGGGCATGAGGCCGTGAGTTATGGATGAGCACTGGAGCGACTGCCTTGTTTGGATGAACTCATCAGAACTGCAGTAATGCAGAATACTGGAGGCTTTCAGTAGTCACCAGGCTCGGTGTTTCAAGCATTCGTAAAGGCTACTGGTAGATCAGCAACTTGTATTTGCATCTTCTCTGCGGTTGTTGCGACTCCCGTTTCATGTACAGTCTGGGGAAGAGGCACCCGACCTGTACAGTAATATAGGTACAGGTGATGAGATGTATCTTTTTACGTTGACAGATGAGAAGTAATTATCATTGTAAAATGTTGAGAAGCAAATCCACATGGCTTGTCAGCTCAATCAAGCATAGACACTGGATCTCTATAAGGTGAAGAACAACACAAGTTCCTGAACTGATAACGGTAATGTTACTATGGAGACATTGGACTACTATTTTTTTTTCTTTGATTATATCACTCGTAATGTCTCACCTACTTGCCCCCGTATCCCTGTCAAAAACAATAACAGTACTTACTTCCATATTCATTGCTGTCAGAAGATCATATATTCACTTGTGCTCACCTATTCCTCTTTCAAAGACAAGAGGGAGATAATATACATGTCTTTATTTGTGCACATTTTTTCTCGCCTATATATAACTATGGTGACCTCCAACTGCTAGATAGGTAAGAAGAGAACATGGTGCAAACATATACAACTAGTTAGAAAGTTACACCCAAACAAGCATTTCCCTGGTTAAAGGACCTTCTCCGTAGGTTGGTTTGGAAAGAAAAATGTTAGGAATGAGCGACACCAGAAAGGCAGAAATAGTCTCCTTGTACACGGCTGCTGTTTGGGGCAATGCCTTAATCACAGAGTGAGTGCACAGTTGTATTTGGAGTAAGATGAAAAGGATCAAACATCTATAGAGGCTACTGCTTTGCTTGCGTCCATGAGAACATAAGAGGAAAAGAATCAACAGTAGATCAGAAATTTGCTGTATCTTCAGTTCTTTGGTCACTCCTTGTTACTCCAGTTGCATGTACAGTATCATGAAAACTGAAAAGGTTCCAACATGAACAGTAATACAATAGGTGATGAGATGAACCTTTTGATGAGCAGGCCAGAAGTAGCACTGCAGATCTTCTAAGCAAATCAACATACATGGTTGCGTATGAGCGTCTGGTGGCATAGACACTGAAATTCTGGACCTTCTGTGCTAGAAACAGATTGTATTTCCATAGGAACTGAACTGTACAGGTATGGAGCAAGGTCACAGTCAAATACTCCCTCCGTTCCAAAATAAGTTCCGCGTGCCGTGGTTTTAGCTCAAATCTGAACTAAAACCACGGTACTTATTTTGGAACGGAGGGGGTAGTCAACAACATGGACAATACGATCAGTTTGCATTGGCAACAGAATGTGAACTGTACAGGTGTGATGTAAGCACGGTCGGAAAGTGAACTGTTGTGTGAGCACTTAGCACTCCACACTGCACATCTTTCATTCCACACTCAGACTAGGCTACGGGCTCCATGAGAAACAAATCCTATCAGCCAACAAGGTACCTCTTAAGTAAACATATCTCACTCATATTGCAGAGCTACCTTTCAACTGAATGCCGATAGGTGCTCCTCATGTTGAAGCGCTATCTCAATATTGAAATCTCCAGGAAACAATTAAAGTGGGAGCGTGAACAAGGAACACTTTTGGCCTGTAGGATCATCTTCACTCCTCTGTATCACCCACACCTTTCCACATGCGAAATTAAAACCTATAAATAGCGATGGAGACAAATCACTATGTTTGCAGTGAAACCAACTCAATCTTTTAACGAGTGAGTTAGAACTTAGAAGAGATGAAAGCACCCACATTTCTTGATGAGGAAAAGGACGAAAGACTTACCAGCTTATGTACAAGCAAATGTGTTAGCAATATGCACATCGCACGCCTTAATGTTGCAGTGGTCTCTTCACAAAAGGGTGCTCCAACAGCTGAGCAGCAGATGGCCTGTCCTTTTGGTTTGCTTGAACACACTTTGCTATGAAATCCCGGGCATCTTCTGATAACGTATTGGGAATTTTTGGTGGTATTCCCCTACCAATTTTGAGCAAAGCATGTGTCTACATGGCAGGAGAGAAGATTGCATCATAGACAGTAACAATACACAACTCTGATATTAAGAAGACCACAAGATCCAAATACAGGGAATGGGTCTGCTACTTTTTTTGTGGGAAAATGGGTCTGCTACTTGTATCTATGCATTTCTGATTTCCCTAATAAATACTCCCTCCGTAAACAAATATAAGAGCGTTTAGATCACTACTTTAGTGATCTAAACGCTCTTATATTTCTTTACAGAGGGAGTACATCAAAATAGACAACAGCAATATAGCGGCAGATTTTTGGGGGGTGACCACTATGCATTATGATACTTGCGCATACAAATGTCATGGAATTCATAGTCCCCTCCCCCTAGGAAGATAGCCCTTGACCTTTCCATTTTTAATATTTAGCTTAGTATGCAGCTCCAGTATACCAGCGCATTTAAATTACACACCTTGCAGTATTTAAAACTTAGATGCTGTTCCAGAAAAGTAAGGTGACAGAAATACGCACCCATTCCATATCAGGGTATGGAACTTTGCCGGTCAGCATCTCCAAAACTGTGCAGCCAAGACTCCATATATCTGCTGGAGGTCCATGTGGCTTAGCCTTAGCAACCTGAAAGAGAGCATACCATCACAAAACGTACACAATTGGTAAAATAACAAAATATTGCTTGCAATTTGCTAGATCGAACTTAATCCAATAACCTTTCATGGCAAACAAAATAACAGCTTTTATTAATGTTACACCACTACAAGTATTTAGAGTCACACTGTATCTTAAAGTGCTTAATTCTAAACCATTTGTCAGTTACAACTTACAACTCACTGTTTGGAGTTTTAAACTCTTAACTCATCAAGTATGCTACTTCCCTCCACAGACAATGATTCATTGTACTCCCAAGATATTTGAAACGTGTTCTCTGAATGGACCATGGACTCGTATTCTGGAGCATTCAGGTCACAAAGATGATCTAACAGCAGGTAGAAAAGTCAAAAAATGATCACTAGACCAGACACAAACATGCTCAAGTGCAGTTGTGCACACTCTGAATGCGAGTATAAGAACAACATGATGCCTTTGTTTCAAGAAAAAGTAGGACCAACATGATGTAGAAAAGGCACCATAGCTCAACTGCATAAACTAACCTCAGGGGCCATCCAGAAGACAGTTCCCTTGCTAGATCTTGCTTGGCTCAAAATTGACATCTGCAAAATGGCAGATTAGAAAGAGTCAGCACAAAATGGAGTACAATGATAAACTGATAATACAGCATGTGTTTGATAGAGTAAGTAATACCTCCTTGGCAAGCCCAAAATCTGCCAATTTGACCAAACCATTTGCATCAACTAGAATATTTGCACATTTGATGTCCCTGGTGATCCAGCAATGAACAGGCTCTCAATGGCCAGCGAGAAATATAATTCAGAAAAATGTATACCAAACAACGCATTCTATTACTCACCTGTGCAGCACATTTCGCTGATGTAGATAGTTCAAACCATTCAAAATCTGCCTTGTATATGCTGATACTTGTGAATCTTGTAAACAATATTTTTGATATAAAGCTGCCAAAGAGCCTTGGGTCACAAGTTCAAGAAAAATATACAATTTGCCATCTTCCTGCAAAACGTCCAGCCCACCAGATTTAGTGTAAAGATCTACAATCAGCGGTTTATATCACACAAATACTCCCTCCGTAACTTAATATAAGACATTTTTTCACACTGCCACAGACTCTAAAAATGTCTTATAAAAAGTTATAGAGGGGGTATAATTTACTCAGAGAAAGCAGGAAAAAGAAAATCTAGCTGAGAAATCTTTACATCGGCTAAATCCAAATTATGCCATTCTCAGAAGGGAAAATAACAGAAGGTAATGAGAAGTACACAGGGGAAATAATAATTATTCTGTAATGATTTTACAAGCCATAAGTAACTAGGTTGAACAATATTGTCATGTCATAATAATTATTCTGTAATAATTTTACCTTGTCTGTTCCATAATACTGAACAATATTGTCATGTTCCAAACGACTCAAGAGGGATACCTCCTGAAACCAATGATTCACAGCTGATCTCAGTTGACCATATAACCAAGACAGTGATAACAACATAATGTTTTAAGGCAGTGTAAGTGAAACAATTGCTTTAGCATGCCATAAGCCACAACTTACATGCTCAAGCTGGACGATGCGCTGTTTTGCATTGATTCCTTGGTCAATCAATGACACTTCCTTGACAGCAAAGAAAAACCCATCACTGTAAGAGCAATGTTAAACACAGTCAGTGAAACATTTTGTTGCAGAACACGAGGGCATTTTTTCTAGTTCTACACCAAATGCTCAACAACTGAAGTTGCATTCTCAACAAGTAACGTAGATGATATCTAGCTATCCAGGTGGTATAATAGAGTTGTGTAGAGGTTCACAGTGTCGGAGCTTCATGGGGCCATTGCCCCCCCCCCCCCCCCCCCCCACACACACACACACCCGCTCTAGGAAAACTATCCCTAATTATCTAATTATTAGGTTTGAATATCAAAGATTTCTCAGAGTTCATGCATAACTTATCTTCTTCGCCCCCTCAAGAATCTTCATCAAGCGCCGCCACTGGAGGTTCATATAATTAATTAATTTTCAATAGCTGTTCAACTATTATACTTAAGACTGCTAACAGCTATGATGTAGTTCATTCAACCTAGCCTATGACTAAAAATCTAGGTTTCTAACCAGTTCCGACGAATCAAACCAATTTGCGAAGTGCGCTGGCTGCCTACATCCGACAAGTGTAGCGCATACAGCCAATTATGAAATATCTTCTGCTAGGCTTAATAAAATGTTGCATCAAATTTGACAAACTGGGAATTGCAAACCCGTAGACAGTAACTCGATGAAATGAATTGTGTAACCTTCACAAGGTAGGCTGATGAATAACTTACTCGCTGATCGCCTCGTAGACTGACCCGAATGATCCGCTTCCGATATGCCCTCCCTTGATCCAAGATGTGATGGTTCTCCTAAACCGCCTGTTCGGCGACGGCGAGACCAAATGCTCAATGTCACATGAGTTGGACTCTGCAACAACGAGAGCCAGGGCACCAGTGGCCTTCTCCCTTATGGCCTCCACAACCACTTCTCTTGTCCTCTCCTCTCGTGATATTTCCACTTTGGCCAATTTGTCATTTCCCTTCCCTTCACCTGCAGTCTCCGGCTCAGACACAGCAGTGACCTCTCGTGTAGAGGTTTCCGCTCTCTCTGATTCGACCAATATGGCTTTGGATTCGGCCCATGGTCGTTGATATGCTTTTGCTGAAACTTGTATGGTCTCCGATTGGACCAATTCGGTGGCTAACCCAGCTTCCTCCCCGTCGCCGGCTGGCTGCAACCTAGAGGCGACGATGACGTCGCGCCCCGAAGTTTCAGGAACCCCCGACGGCGACGCCGCAGGGGACGACTCCTCGAGCGAGGCGCGGCGGCGGGCGGCGTTGGCAGCGGCGTAGACGGCCGGCGGGATGGCGAAGTCCTCGGGGCCGGAGAGGCCGAGCTGGCGGAAGAGCTCGGCGACCTCCTCCCCGCCGCCGCGGCCGCCGTGGATGCGGAAGCTGGTCTGCGACGCGTACCCGGCCCTGGCGCCAGGGGAGGCGCTGGCCGCGCGGTCGACGCTGAGCTGGATGCGGCCATAGGCCGCGAGGTCGTCGTCCCCGTCGGCGCCGGCGTCCGCGGAGTAGGAGGAGTTCCGCATGGCGTTGGTGCGCGCCAGCTGCCGCGGGCGCGGGCGCTGCGGCGTGCCCATCGGTGGCGGGCGCGAGCCGGGCCGAGCAGAGCAGCGCGAGCGGAGGGGAGGGGAGGGGAGGGAGCGAGAGACGGAGACGCGTCCGCGGTGTAGGGGGGCGGGGTTTGACCCGGGCGGGGGTTAGTGCGACGGCGACCCGGCCGTGCCTCTGACTTGGTGGGCTTCTCCTCTGTTCGCCGCTTGCTCTGTCGGGAAGGTGGGAGTCGCTGTGCGCAGCGCGCGCACGTGTGTTTGCAACGGCGAGGGGGCCGTGCCCGTGCCGGCGATCGGACCGGCGGTGGGTGCGCCGTGCGTCAACGCGGCGGCGGGAGGGAGGGGAGGAGCAGGTCGTGCCCCAATCTGCTGCACCGCGACGCAAGAATGGACGAGCACCAGGGGAAGAAGCAAGCCGTTGGGTCAGCGGGAGGGAACAGTCGTCAGGGAGCATATAGTAATGGCGGTCAAAGATGGATGTTTCGTGAACGACAAAGGTGGAGTATGTCAAGGACGATGGATGGATGCTTCCTCGGCTCCGCGACGACGGCGACCACGTCTCTCTCTTCGTCGATCGGTCGATGGCGGCCTTCCATCGCCTACGTACGTGCCACCGCCGGAGACGGCGACCTGCCTGTCGTGTCGCCTGGTGGTGCTGCATCCGGCGATGCCAGCCAGCTGTCGCTCCAAGGCCGAATGTTTTGCTTTGTGTACTGTAGGCACTCTTACCGGTCGCATCCTCCTCGGCAAAAACAGTTTGCTTTCTCCTATAGTCATGTATCTAAATATGGGCTAAAAAAACGTATCTAAATATGTAAGCGTGCACTTTTTTTTCATGCCAACACATGCCTTATTCTATATACTTCAGAAATTCATCCTCATTATAGGATTTATCTCAACATACAAAGTATCCACGTCATCACCATGCCACCTTCAGCTGTTCTGTTGAAGCATCATCATTTTCTGCCGCTGACACGAAGGAGGAGTCACTGATATAAATTCCAAACCAATCCTCCCCAATTAACTCCCCCACTCATCTCCCCGTTAATTCCCCCGTCCATTGATTTCCATGAATAGATCATATTCATCTTCTTCGCATAATCGGAGGAGTAACAAATGGAGCGATTCTTTCCTTTAAGTTTCCATCATCATAAGAGCGATTCTTACCCTTCAAGTTCCATCTTCATCAGATTAGCTCTCCCCTTTAAGCTTCATGTAATGTTTGAGTACTGTATTGTCAAATCATTGTGTGTGCGCATATCCTTCCGTGCAGGTTGATTCCCCAAATTAATTATTTAGTGTTTCCTTAAAAGTTCAATTAAAGTTCATTGTAGATTTGCTACTGATATGATTTGTTAGTAGGTTTGTTTCATTTTTTCACAGATTTTACCATCGTGCATCGCTAAAAAGGACCTCTGAAGAAATTACCTTACAAAAAAGCACAATGCTTTTTTGATTGTATAACCCCCATAATATTGTTTGTTGTTCTTTCCACATATATTATTTGTAAATGCCGGTATGTGCTGAATGTATTTCTGATGAATAATCAAAATGTCTTGGTGTTTGCAGGTTAATTTTTCCTCAAGTTTGCAGTTGTCTTCCAATCATTCTCATATGAAAATGCCGTGAGTTACTTTAGCATATATGTGGAACAGAGAATGTTGACAAGTATAGGTCCGAACAGTTGAAGGAAGATGATAAAAAACATTTGAAGGAATGTCAACATATTTTTTCCGTCCATTCTCATTAGTCTTGTATGGACCTAAGAGCTGTATTATGAAACAAGATACAAACTGTTCGAAAGTTGTCGAAACTCCAATGGGTAAGCATCAGTAGTGATCGCTCCTTATTATTTCTAACCTCTATATTCAATATATTTTCGTATGATTTTTTATTTGTTATCTACGATGACAACTTTGGTGGTCATGCTCTCAAATGCTAATTTCCCTATCTATAGAAGTAAGAACATGTCGTCCTATAGTTATCATTACAAATTGTTATTCTTTGATTGCTATTGAATTGCTTCAGTTCTACACCTTCAGTTCGGCTTTGTGCAATTTTTAAGATTTATTTTACTAACCCCTCTTCATTTTCATAATTGTTCGACTTAACTTACATGTCGTTGTTTTGAAACAGATTATCCAAACTTACCAAACTTGGAATAGAACAGACAGAATTCATAAATTGCTTATGAAAGGCCATGTTTAATTATTGAACCAAAAGTTTGATCACCGTGGTAAGTCTAAAAGTCTTCTCCCTTGACTGGACTTGCCTTACTAAGTCAAATTGTATCACTACTTTATTCGATTCCGAAACTTATTTTCTATCTATTTTTTATAATATTGCTTTCACAAAAAGTAATAGGGGTTCAATCTTTTTGCATAAATTATGTTACTACCTGAAATGGTATGGTTTTGTTCTTACCATCATGTAACTCTCCTTACACACTATCTATTTTCCACTTATCCACTGTCAGCAGTCATCCCCTATTAATGCGGGTGGTTGTTTGTTATCCTCACCAGATGAAGATAAAGAGTGAGATAGTATGCAGGCAACCGAGAAGAATCATTACCACCTCCCAAGCAAATCTCCAATTGTGGTATATTTATTTGGTTTTTGTGTGTGAGATGTTTTGGATGTACAAATGAATGGTGGGGTCACTATATTTACTAAATGGACACTTAAGCACTAGCTAATGTTAACATTTTATTAAAGGAGATCTTTTGTGTTTTTCTAGACAGTTGTTCATTATTCAATCTAATGAAATGGATTTATTTAGCTTGAGAGACCATGTGGTCAACAAGTATATTCAAATTATTTATATTTCATTTGTCTAATACATATCCACTTTTCCTTGCTATAATTCCCGCAGCAACGTGTGGGGTATTCATCTAGTTTATAACATTGTACAAGCCACGTGTAATTTGACCTGACAAAACTGAGAAAATAGCAAAACGCTGGCCTTTGCGCAAAGGAACAACAACGAAGAAATAAAAATACAATCTAGACCGAAGAATACCCTGAGTTTCACACTAATGTCTGTCACCTGCCTCCGGCACGACCACAACAGGCACCAAAGAAAAAAATGACGGATCACCTTCTCACCAAGCTCGACGCGGCTCCATCGCTGATATGCAGCTTTGTGGACCTCTAAGGTGGCTCATCCAAGGCGAAGTCATTGACGTTCAACGAATCAGACTGGGGCAACACCCCGGACACACCATTGAATTCCAGATCTGGCACCCCCGCACGACTAAGGCGTCGGAGGAGAAAACTATACCCGCGAGCCACGAACCACGAATCAAGCACATGATCCACCATCTTACAGATGTTGCCGATGTAGACCACAACCAGCATCCGCTTCTGGACTACCTCCGAAGCTCCACGCCGACACTGGAGCATACGTCTGCAACAACGCAACCCGAGGATACGATTCTTCCACGAGGATGTCGCCGCCACGCCATCCTTACTTGAACAGACTGTTTTTCAAATCCATCCCCAACCCTAGGACCAATCATCTCGTTGGGGAAGGATTTGAAGTTTCTTTACTTTTCACCATGGCACCATGCACCGGAGTTCCGTTCTAAATATAGTATAATCCATGCATGAATCACCCTACAAAAGAGCAATGCTATGTATACGATGAATCTTGTACGAACTCAGTACCGCAAACAACCTACACCATTGGATTTCCTCTTTTTATTTATAAAAAAACCCATGTGGCTTGAAATATCATCGTACCTTAATAAAAAGGATAAACAAAAATGACTTTAGTAGAACTACTCGAAAAGGATGATGTTTGGCACCCCTACTACTTAGTTTCTAGGTCTACCACTGGTTTAATCACTTGAAGCCTAAAGTACACCTTTTTAGTTGCTAAAGTACACTTATTAATAGAAAAAGTAGTTCAAAGATGAACTTAGAGTAACTCCAATAGCTCTCGTCTCCTTAAAAAAACTATCCCTCGCTGAGTTCTATTAGAAATGTCGGGGATCATTAGGGTTGATCTTCTTCCAATGTTTGAGGACATATATAATGGTGATCTTTCATTATTTCGTCTCAATTTTGGAATTATCACTATTTTACCAAAGAAAGTGGATGCGGTGCGGATTGAGCAATTTTGACCAATCTTCTTGTTCAACGCCAGTTTTAAAATCTTCACAAGGGTGATCACTAAAAGATTGTCTACTATCGCTCATACCGTCGTGCGCCCAACGATGGCTGGGTTTATACATGGTGGCAATATTCTTGAGGGAGTGGTTGTCCTTCATGATATGATCCATGAGCTTCACACTAAGAAACTCAATGGACTAATCTTTAAGGTGGACTCTAAAAAGGCCTACAACAAAGTAAAGTGATATTTTCTTCAATGAGCCCTTCGTATTTTGCGATTGAATGGTGCAAGCAAGTGGCTTCTTACATTCAGGGTGGACGTGTTGGGGTTAAGGCCAACGATGACATCGGTCATTATTTCCAAACCCTTAAGGGATTGAGGCAAGGGGATCCCATGTCGCGGATCGTATTTAACACTGTGGCAGATATGTTGGCTATTAGCATAGCAAGGTCTAAGGAGTATTGTCAGGTTGGTGGGCTTATCTTGCATCTGGTTGATGGAGGTGTGTTATGCTCTAGTATACGGAGGACACTGTCGTCTTTATGGAACATGATATTCAAAAGGCGAGTAGTATGCTTGTATCTTTTCGAACAACTTTTGGGTCTTAAAATTAAGAGTGAAGTGCATCATAGGTCCTCGAATTATTTCAGAGGTGTCACGTAGGTCCTCGAACTATGAAAAGCGTCATCCAGGTCCTCAAAATGCAATATGTGTGTCATCCTGGTCCTCAAACTATTTCAAAGGTGTCATGTAGGTCTTTGAACTATTTTAGAGGTGTCATATATATACACACTTATTACACTTCAAAAATTTTAAGGACCTAGATGACACTTTTCATAGTCTGATGATCTATGTGACACCTTCGAAAGAGTTCAAGGACCTAGGATGCACTTCACTCTAAAATTAATTTCCACAAGGCGGCATCTTCAAATTTGGTAAGGACAAAGAGGAGGAGAGTCCGTACAGGCAACTGTTTGGTTGTGAAGTGGGATTCGTACTGTTCACATGCCCCGGATTCCTATTCATCAATGCAAGCTCACCAACAAAAAATGGACAATTATTGAATACAGCTTCAGAAAGAAGCTCAGTAGTTGGAAGTTGTCATATGGAGGAGAACTTACCCTCATCAACGTTTCCCTTACTAGTCTACCAATGTTCATGCTATCCTTTTTGAGATACCTAAAGGGGTGATGAAAAGGCTAGACTTTTATAAATCTAGATTCTTTTGGCAATGCAAGAGCAAAAGCGGAAGTTCAAACTTGCTAAATGAGACATTTCGAACTCCAAAACATTATTCCAAGTAGATGCTAAGCCCACCTTTTTTAAGGGAGGTTCCTTTAATGTTTGTGATGGCCAATCAACGAGTTTGTAAGAAGATACTTCGTTGGGTGACACTCCATTTAGCTCTACAATACCCAACCTTATATAATATTGTGTACAGAAAAGAGGCTCTAGTGGTTGGCTTTCTTGGAGCTAGTCCTTTGAACATCCAATTTCACAGGGCTTTACTGGGTGACAAATGGACTAAGTGGACCCATTTGGTTTCTAGATTGATGTTGATTAATCTAACACACACATGTCGGATTCATTCCAGTGGAGGTAAACCACTAATGGTATTTTCACTATAAAGTCTATGTATGTGGATCTTATGGATTCTTGTCCTATTTTTCGCATAAAATATATCTGGAAAACAAAGGTTCCTTTCATGATCAAAGTTTTCATGTGGTTTTCGCAGAGGGAGATAGTTCTTACCAAAGATAACCTTGCTAAACGTAACTAGCATGGTAGCAAAAAATGTTGTTCTTGCGACCATGAGGAGACAATTCACCATATATTTTTGTTATGTCCATTTAGTACCTTGATTTAGCACACAATTCATGTTACATACTCCCTCCGTCCCATAATTCTTGTCTTAGATTTGTCTAGATACGGATGTATCTAATACTAAACGTGACTTGATACATCCGTATTTAGAAAAATTTAAGACAAGAATTTTGGGACGGAGGGAGTACAATTTAGTACCGCCAACAAGTATTCCAAATTTGTTTGGAAACTGGTTGGGTGGTATTCATCATATTGAAGGGTCACATCCGTGCGGGAGTTTGTGCCTTTCTCTCGGCAATATGGAATTACCGGAATGACTGTGTTTTTAACACATCATGTAGTGTGCTACAACTTCAAATCATATGTGGTCATCACTACAACATGCGGACACACATGCGCTTATGGTCTTTGGATGCACCCGGCTGGAAACGGTTGCATGGGGTTTATTCAACCAATTTGGTTGGATGAGCTATGTAATCTCGGGTACGACCAGTTGTGGTCGTATTTTTTGTTATTGTACTATTGTCTGCTACTCGGTGACTTGTACTTTATCTATATTTAATAAAATGGTTGTGTTCATCATGTGATGCAGAGGTCGGGTAATCCCCTTAAAAACATGTGTATCTGAGCATATGTCTAAAACCATGAATTATGTTTGATACTACTCCCTCCGTAAAGAAATATAAGAGCGTTTAGATCACTACTTTAGTGATCTAAACGCTCTTAATTATTTTTTCTTACAAAACATGGAGATGGTTCTCTTTTTCAATGCTTATACCAATGGGATTGGATGGTTGCAGAGTGAGAGTACTGATCGTTCTTTGTACACACCTGGTACACACCGTCCTCAATGCTACCAGATATTGATTGCCAATGAATTCATGACAAGAAGGTATTGCACAAAATGTAGGGGGGAAGATTGCCTTATGTGACAGAAAGACCATGGATTGCAGGATTTTGATATTTCTTCCATTGCATCTTGTAGATTCAATGAGACTTTTTCCCGGTGCCACTCATTTTTGACATCTAATCCAAGTCGGCCTATGAATGCATAAGGTTTCTAGTCCTTATGGTCATTCGAATAAAGAAATATGTGTTCTCCGACGTGATTGTCTAACTATATGTAGAGGTACACCAAGCTCTCTTCGCACGCGCGAGGAGTAGGTGAGTTCAAAAATGTAGCTTCAATCGTGCTCTTGTTGTATCCAGGTATCCATTTGATGGAGGCAAGTAGGCAGCGCAATTGTATATGAGAACAGATGGTGTGCATGACCCACATTGTTTTTGCCGTCTTTGAATGAAGTAGGTGGATGTGTCCTATAAATTATGAAGGGAGCAAATTAAAATGGCAAGTATGTTATATACATGGAGTTACTTGAAGCAATTGAAAGATAATTAAGATTTGAGAAGCCTATGAACATATCTGGTCGATGAGGCAATGTAGTTGCTGACGTGCCTAGTTTTGCTGCCCAAAACAAGCATTTGCATCTGCTGGACTAAAATCATGACAAAAAGGAAACAATGGATGCTGCATTTTGTCTGAAAAGTGAACATGGACCCATGACCCGACAATGTTGCCAAGGCCGCTCGGCGGCCAAAAACAAACTATTCATTTTCAAGTTTTAGTACAAACGTTTGGTCCTATAAAGGCATCTCCAAACCAGACCCACAGACCATGCATCCGCAATCATCCGGACCATGCAGCCCGGGCGTGCTTAGCCATCCAACGTGGGCTTATATCGGTCTATCGACCGGTTCAGACGCGATTTTTCCACAAACACGAAACTTACTTGGGCAGCTTTGTGGGAGTCCAGACAACAGTCACATAAGACTCTAACACCCACGACCCACCCAAAACCCTTACCGGACCTCGCATCTCCATGCTCTCATCTTTCCCTGCATCTGTTTTCTCTCTTGCCTTCATCGCTGCTCCACCACCCCGGACACCTCGACACACCCTTGCCGAAACTCGACGACTCTGTCACCTCCCTCGCTACACCAAGGCTCCATATTGCTTGTCCTTTGCTGTCTTTCCACGCCTCTCCTTCGTCAGCCGCATCGGTACCATCCGCCCCTACGGTACTCACCATGCCCGACAATTGTTTGATGAAATGCCGGTGCTAAATTTTTATCCCTTCTTATTTGAAGAAATGGATTCAGATATGGAGTACATATACGAGCACTATATTTAGTCGTGTGATGGCTCATCCGATGAGAACGACTACAGTGATGAGACGACGATGATGTAGACGGTCCTTGCATATGCAGAGTGTGCGAAAGAACATGTTCTAAATTTCAAGGGATCGCTTAAGGGTCATCAAGTGCACAAACACAGCAGGGCACATGACCATTTGACGCTGATGAACGACTACTTTTTCCCAACGCCTGATTAGCTTACAATTTTTGTGGACACTTTGGGATGCAAAAAATGTCTTCGATCGTCTCTACCATGGCGCCCGGTCCTTTGATGACTAATTCATCTTGAAGAAGGATGTAATGGTAAGGATTGGGTTCTCCACTTACCAGAAGTGCACGGCTACTCTTTAGATGCTTGCATATGGCATGATAGCTGATTCAGGACGAGTACCTATGAATGTCTCAGAGCACATGCGGAGATGCCATGGTAAGATTTGCTACCATTGTCGTCTTAATGTTTGGACCTCAGTACCCGAGAGTATCGATTGTCGCAGACACTGAGAGGATCTTGGAAATGTCTGAAGCAAGAGGGTGGCCAGGTTTGCTTCGATCTCTTGACTGCATGCATGGAGATGGAAGACTGTCCAAATGCTCGGGTAATATTATGGTCATGCTAAGAAGCCCGCCATCATTCTTGAAGCAGTTGCATCACATGATCTTTGAATTTGGCACACTTTCTTTGGCATACCCATGTCTGACAGTGACATTAATGTGTAGCAGTGATCACCATTGTTTGCTAGGCTGACTGAAGGAAAAGTTGCTCCTTGCCAATATATTGTCAAAAGATAGGCTACTATCTGGTTGATGGCATCTATCTTCCGTGGCCTACCTTTGTCAAATCCATCTCGAACCCAATTGGCCAAAACAGTCTCACTTTGCCCAAAAACAAGAAGCTGTCAGAAAGGACGTTGAGAGAGAATTTGAAGTTTTGTAGACACATTTTGCAGTTGTTCGTGGAACTGCTAAACAATGGGATCCATAGACCTTGTGCGAGGTTATGACATGTTGTGTCATCATGCACAATCTTATCATGGAGAATGAGGGTGAGGATGTTGTTGTTGGTCTTGAATTTGAGAACATGGATGATCATATCAAACTTTCAGACCAGAATCCTGCCACATTCGATGAGTTTGTTCAAATGCATCAACAATTTTGGCATCGAGAAACTCATGAGCAACTGAAGGAAGATCTGATTAAGCATCTGTGGGCGGTCAGGGGGACAATATTGTTGGAGTGTAGTATTTAAATTAGAAATAGTACTGCATTTGAACATTTAAACATTTTTTAGCTGAACTGAAACTAGATATGCGGTTATTTTGAGCATCCGGATGTATGCAGACTTTAAGAAAAAAATGGTGGCGGATGTATGCGGCTAGCTTTGGATGGCTGACTTCCGCATCACCCCCCGGTCCACGGATGGATGTGGCGTCTGGTTTGCCGGTGAGCATTGGATATGCCCTAAGATGTTCAGTGTGCCTGGTTTGCAGGCCAGTGTTGGAGATGCCCTAAGTTGTTCACCATGCAAATCGAGGAAATGCTTGCTCGGATGTGAGTATCAACTACATACAATGTACTATGCCTTGCATCCAATCAATAAGAGACCACCACCATAGTTATGTTAGGCCTTGTATTATCTCCTTATCTTCAAATTGAGGAGTAGGTCCACTGCTAAAATATGACCTTCTGATAACAACACGTACGCACTAGAAAGTAGAAGACACGTTGCTATACTAGTCCAATCTCTAACAAACCCATGTTGTTTCAAGTATGTTCAAATTCTAGAACTCCAATTATGACGAAATTTTCCAAATGGACTATTGAAGTCATTACCACCTAGATGTCTTAGTTTTTCCGAGATAACTTCAGAGATGAACATAAGTACCATTTGGCCAATTGGGAGCTTATTTCTAGGAGAATATAATTTGGTGGGGTGGTGGTTCCTAATCTTAGGGATTTTAATATGGCTATGCTTGCCTCTTGGAGTAAAAGATTCTTTGATGACAGACCTAGTGATGGAAGAAGTTGCTTTGCTTAAAGTATAATACTTATAAACCCAATATATTCTTTGGGCTCAACTTGGTCTGGGATCTCCTTTTTGGAAAATCACATCCTGGGATTTTGCTGCTGCTAAGAATTTTTATAAATGGAAACCTGGTAATGGCCAATATATTGCCTTCTAGAATGACATATGGATAGGAGTCGATTCTTTGAAAACTCTGATTGGTGATCTCTTTGAGATTTGTGAACAACATGATGCCTGTATTGCTCAAGTTTTGGGATGGTGATAACCTAAAACTTACTTTCAGAAGATGTGTTGATGACTACACTTTATCTATGGTATGAGTTGGTCTTACTAGTTAGAGGCACCAAGTTTTTATCTGAGAGTGACACACCTGTTTGCACGTTTAAACTTATTAATTGGGGGGGGGGGAGGGGTGTCTCCTGACTTGAAAGATTGTATTTGGAAAATTAAGGTGCCCCCCAGCATTCATGTATTTATTTGGCTCATTTTGCATAATAAAAGTTTAACTAGAGATAATTTCACTAAACATCACTCTATGGCTGATCCTACATGTGTGTTTGCAATGAGCCTGATTCCATACCACATCTTTTCTTTGATATTGTTGGAGAGAGAACTTGGGCTATAGTTGATGGCATTCTTAACATCCATGTACCATGTTCTTTTATATTTCTTCACCAGTTTTGGAAGCAAAGTGATCAATATGATGCGATTAAGTTGGTCACTTCTGCTACTTGTGGGGCTTATGAATGCTTCAATATGATTTTGTCTTCCAGGGCCGAAAATGGCAAAGCTTGCGCCTTGCGGTTCATCCTGGATTTAGTGGGTTCTTGGGTCAAACAATGGAAGATCTTGTGTTTAGATGCCCATGCTACACTGCTCCTCTAATGCATAAGATTGCTTGATCATCACCGTGGGGAGCTTCTTAGGATTGCCTGGCCTGGTTATTTGTAGTGGTGTTTTGATATGTCTACTTTCTTAGCAATGTGCCTGTTGCAGTTACTGATAGTTGTAGCTGAGAGCTGTGAAATGTTTATTTTGTGGTTTTGCCTTGTCTTTAATAAAAGTTGGAGAAGGGGGTAAACCCCTTTGATTTAAAAAAAATCCATGTGCGTGTCCTCTCCTGGTTTCTTGTGTATGGAGCGGGGGAGGTACACAAACCTATCATTTATAGACAGGAATGAAAGGGGACCACACACCCTTACCTAAAATACGAGGCTCTTGGGTACCCCTAGGGAGTAAGTGGTTGCTCTCTAGCAACGTGCAACAACAATTACTGGTTCGTGCTAGAGGCATGTGCCAGAGGCCACCCCTTACACATCACCAAGACGTATGAACAAGCGATGATGATGTACCACAACTACTATAGTTTTTTGTTTCTTGCATCATTAATGTGTTACAAATTTAAAAATATAGGTAGAATTTGTTTATCTGTCAGTCTATCTCATCCAAGGATATGTCATCTCTGTTAGTAAACCGGACCATTTTCATTAAACTAGTTGAAATAATATTGTCAAGTTAAATAATATTTTAATACACTCACATAGATAACTTGAAAATAAGCCAAATGTAGAACTCTCGGCATCTCATAAAGTATTCTAGACATTTTACTCTACATCCACAGTTCAGACAACAACTTCATGTGGGAGCGACTACTATAGAATCTGAGCCTATGATGAAAAAATAGAAAAAATGGATCCGTACCATAGGATGGTAGATTGATGGCCCAGATTCGGGTGGGATGCTCTACACGCATATTTTGCAAATAAGTCCCTTTCTACCAGTTAATTTGGTCCTGGTGCCCTCCCCGTCAAACCCAAATCCAGTACGCGCGGCTGCAGCGCACGAACTAATCTCCCCCGACGGGCGGCGGCGCCGGCCTAGATCCTTCCTCCAAGCTGGGCGAGTTCACCGGGTGGAGGTGTTGTTCCATCTCTTCTATGGCTCTTCGACATTGTGTCGCCGGTGGCCCAGCTTGAGGCGATGCAGATCGGAGCTCATCGGCTGCTAAGCTTCGCCCCGTAGTGTGCTCATCGCGGTCTTCCATCTGAAGCTCCAGTTGCGTTTGGTTTCGTTGCCTCCTCCTCCTCTCTCTCAGGATCCAGATCAGCTCGCGTCTTCCTCGGCAAGCCGGTGTGGTTTCCTCGGCTCCTTCCCGACTGGCCGAACCTACATGTCGTCAACATGGCGGTTCATTTTCCTGGTAAATACAGTAGATCTTAACTTTATTTGCTAGTACATTTGTGCTATATCCCAATTTTACTATCAAGGAAATTTGTGTTGCATCTCTGTACTTCTATTTTCTTGTACCTGTTTCTTGTCAAATCTGCTCATGTGTGAATGATGCATTTTAATAACTTCGATTTGATGATGTATTGCTATTGTTCTAGGTGGTTTGCTACTCTAATTTGGAAGTTTTGCTTCACTAACGTACTCTGGAGAACAACGGTTAGATAATCTGGGTGCCTTGGATTTAGGACAATTCACTAAAAATATTAGTATCTGCAGTTCCGTATACAGACTCAGTAACTTGAAAGCGTGGAAAGAAAGTAAATTGATTCTACTAGGCAAGAAAAATGAAATGGGTCTGTCCGCATATCAAAATCTAGATTCATGTTACTCCAGAATTTTCCAGTAATTGCATGTTCTCCTTTCACAACACATACTCCGTTAGTTTTACCAAGTACGAACATTGGTTAATCTGTCAAAATCTTCACCAGACCTCCCCAAGTTATTCAAGTATGCATCTGAAATAATAACAACATTAACAGCAGTATGATCACAACATAGGTCCTCTCATAAACACTTAATACTAAGATGGTTATTTAACAGACATCATCACAAAAAAAGGAGTATGATAGCTTGATAATGTTCTAATCTTTAGGTTGAAAACTATGAAGCTCTCTTCAAATCTTCGACATCTAAATCAGGTAGGAACTTTGCTATATGCATATATAGAAGCTGCAATAGATTACCAGTAAACAACATCACAAGCAATATTGCAAAGGGAGGTACCACGAAACATAACTCAAGGCATGATACTAAGAGTCTTTCACTATTTAAAAGAACTGAACAAGTTTGTATGCTATATTCTCCAAGAGCCTTTGACATCAACATGTGCGCCGAGTCTCACGAATAACTCAATAGGGAATAATTCAACAAAAAAATCCGACCAGATACTAGATTAGTCAAACTTTTGAAGCAAAAGCTTGTAATCTGTCTATTTTGAGTCACAAGTTGTATTTTGGTTCTCATATTCGCAGTTTCTAAAAATGACATGGCAACTAAACAAAAAAGCATGCTTAGAAATTAGAATGGAAGGCATGTGAGCTCGAGTTTGTCTCAACTTTTTACTTAAATAGTTGCAATGGCTGATTCCACCGGTTGTGTGCGAATCTCACTATATGAAATAGAATACACTAGAGTGGTTTTTTCTTGTACAAGATAACTAATGTTTACACAATTTGTTTCATTACTCGCAAGTACTTCAGAGTTTTTTGGGATGAATGTGTTTTCTTCTTTATTTTCCCTTCGTGTGCTATGTGCATCACACAGTAGCTTGTATTGTTGATGCATATTCATTTAATTAGCTCGTGAGTACATAAATAAATAAGTGTGAACATATGATTCTTACACGAACATGTGCTAACTGAATCATATTGGTTAGGTCTGATCTCTCCCAAGAAGCCTGATGAATGAGAAGCACTAGAATTGGAGGCCAAGGCTGCAGCTTTTCTGTTGCGTACTATCAGGCTTGCCAAGTTAGATGCATTTTCAGAGACAATGCTAGTTGAGCTATGATTATTTTAGTCATTCATAATTAGTCTTGCCCGTGTTGTACCCAAAAATCACCCTCTCATGCAATGTAACACTTGATATGCATGTGTCTCTTCTGTTGTGCTTTGGGACTAGTGCAGTTTGAAATGTATGTTTAGTTGTGCTTGAAGTGGATGGATTAATGCTCATGTACTCAAATATTTCTGATGATGCTCACACTCATTTTAGTGACCACCATGTTCAGATTCTTTCATGATTCGTGATGTAGCACAGGGTACTAATGAAATCAAATATAGGTTCCACACAGTCCATAGATGGAGATTTTTAGAAAACGTAAGAGATGAGGGGCATCTGTACAGATATGAAAAGTGGTCTTATTTATGAAGGACTGATTGATTGATACGTCAGAGCTTTGAGGTGGTTACTACAAAAGGTATCTTCTATATGTAACTAGTGTAGGGGGTTTTCCTGAAATTTGCGTTTAGTACACTCCCCCTCAATCTGTACCACTGATGCTGTATCTGATGGCCCTGGTTCGTTTTTCTATTTTTGCACCATATGCTCAGATTCTATAGTAGTTCTCCCCACTTCATGTACACAATAACTTTGCCACATCATCCGATAGTTGCTTATTTTCAAGCGATAAGCTAACCAAACACCCCATTAGTTGTAAATGTACACTGAGATGTGTGACCAACAATGAACTATATGTATTTGTTTAGAATGGAAGAAGCAAGCATGTTTACTCTAAACTCTAGTTAAAGTCCACTTCTCAATATTGTACTCACCATCCAAATTGGAAAGCCAAACTATTAATACAATCCAGTTTTCGCCTTGAACCGACTTCACAAGTGGTTTTAGGTGATGTGGACATCATGTTTCTGCCATGAAAGAGCAAATACTACAAAGAAGAAAACAGTCAAGAACAAAATTTAGTGACATGTCAAGAAGTTGTTGTAACTTCGACAATATATTCCTTATTTGTTCATAGCTGCCTTGTCTATCTGCATGTTTGGTATGAGCTTGTGAACTATTGTTTTTATAGTGTTCGTTCCATTGTCCAATGTTGGGTGAAAACTTATTTTTCGGTCCATGTTCCATTTTATTAAGACAAAATTATACTTCTCATCTCTCAACTCTTGACATAGCCTAGATTTGGTCCTTCAATTTGAAAACCGGACAACTTGCAGCCTCAACTTTGGTCCTCCAATTCTAAAACCGGAAAACTTGCACCCTCAACTTTTAATACCGGACAAATTTCGTCCTTCATCCCAGCCAAAGCAGTATTCAACATGGTTCTGACCCGATGTAGACAGCTGACAATTTCTCTCTCTCCTACTCAGATCATCTTCCCTTTTCATCCTACCCTAGTCTGGCATTTCGTCGACCAGTTGGTGTGCGTTGCTCGTCCGCGCTCCTGGGCCACTAATTGCTACGGTAGCCGCTCCCTATGCTCCCAGGCCTCTGCTATCAACACCGGTTCCTGCCAAAGGACGCCCGGATGAACCGAGCATCGGCAATTGCGTGCATCTCTGCTCCGGCAGGTCGCCACCATGCACCCCGTGTCCAGCGACGGAGTCCCGCTGGAGATGTCGTCGACCGAGCCCCTCCCGTTTGTCCTCCTCCCTTGGGCTACTCCCGAATGCTGGTGTGCCGGCCGTGGGCTCCCGCATGAGCTCGGCGCCGCCTCTACACCAACCAGGCATGTGCCTTTCCATGGTCCCCGCACTCGCCATTGATGCGTTTGGGTAGTCCAGCTTGGGGCTCGACACAGACCTCCTGCTTCTTCTCAGTACTCAACCTTGAAGCTGCGATGGCCGCGATAGCGGGGCTCGCAATAGCAACGCGCGCCTCTACTGGGCAGCCCGCCGGCTGCACTCGTCCACACACCAAGCTCCATCATCGGGGTCACTCTCCTGATCATCGTGACCGACAGTGGCGGCAGGAGAGGGAGGTACGGTCGGCGGTTCAGCGGCTTCGCTGCCGCTGCGCTTGGCTTCTGGTGGACGTTGTCGCGCTCTGGACGGGGTGGAGAGAGCGAGAGCAGAGGAGAGGAAGCGAGACCGAGGCCAGGGCATGAGGTCGGCGTGGTGTCGCGGGCGGCACGACGGTAACGGCCTTGCGAACGTCCCCAAGGACCAAAGCCACCTCCGTGGAGGCCTCCACTCCCACGTCCTTCTCGTGTTGCTCGACGCGCGCTAGTAGCTCGGCGAAATGCCTAGCTGAGTTAGAATGAGAAGGAAGAAGAAGATCCGTCATGGATTGCCACGTGGAAAGAGACCCGGTCAAAACCATGCCACGTCGAAACCGCTTGCAGGCAAGTCCGGTTTCAGTAGTTGGAGATGCAACTTGTTCGGTTTTGAAGTTAAGAAACCAAAACTAAACTGTCAACAGTTAAGGAACCGAAAATATACTTCTCTCTTTTATTAAAAATGAAATTGCAAAGTAACATCAGCCATCAGACTCCAATTTTTTTTTTACAAAACTCTGCTAATGCAGGTCAGGCAGGCAGCAAAGGCTAACAAGCATGGTCAGCTAATATCAGGATTAGCGACCAGAAACACGAAGCAGGCAGGTGAACACTTCTTTTATATCTTATTCTGCGAAACCAGAGCAGCGAGCATCAGCAGACTTACATTCATGATCCTGTTTTGTACTTCCATATGATCTCAGACCTTTAGGTCCTGCTAGGCTGCTATACACATTGAAGCACAAATTGCATACAATGACTGTGATAATACCAACGTAAGCAGAACGTGGCAGAATGAGGGACGAGGACATGGTGGGCACAATCAGCGTGTGTATCCAATCAAATGTTTGCCCATTCATGAATGCAGAAGTTCCTCCCTAAGATCTGTTGTTCAATATCTAAATAGTATTATTAATATAAACATGTGTTTTCAAATAAATACAGGAAGCTACAATTTGGTGTGACTATTGATTTTATTACATGCATGCGGGAAGAATGGCACTGTCATCAGCTATTTTGTTGCACAATCGTCCAGCAAAGGCGACTGTTATTAGCAAGCTTTTGTATGGCGAGAATTCACGATGAATCCTTCCATTGGATTCTATGGTGTGAATTGGTAGCCTGGAGACTAAATGAGATAGCAAGGGGGTAACAGAGTGTCTCCTGTTGCCGCTCATTCCCAATATTCAATTCCAACCAGTCTAGTAGAAGGTTTTCTTGTTTCTCTGGATGCGCGAACAGAGAAAATGCTATCTCCTATAGGACCGTCGAACTGCTTGTAGGTGTGTGCACCATGCTCGGCTCGAACTAAAGTATCAAGCTGTCGGAGGTCGTGAGGTCATGATTGTTATATACAGGCGAGAAGTGCATCCCCTGTCTCTGCGAGAGTATACATGAGAATATGAATAGTCGACTTGGCTTTTTTGACCAGCCTAGGTTTGGGACTTCTGCCGCTCCCGTGTCGCTCGTAGGGCGACACCGGGGCGCCCCAACCCTAGCCGCCACAGATCCCCACCACCACAACCTCGCCGCCGCCGCCGGCGGCGGCGAAGGCGGCTCCTCAAAGCAGGTGGCGCATCTCCCGTCCAAATCCAAGTCTGTTCGCGTGTACTTCTCCACCCCTTCATTCCATCTCCACCTTCGCTCGTGGTGGCCGTCAGATGGCCTCCCGCCGGCGGCCGCTCGATCTGCAGGCACTCGGCTACCTGCACGGCCCACATACCTCCCCCCTCGCTGCTTCGAGCCTCGGTGTCGCCGTCGGGCCTGCTCCCCGCGCTCAAATCGAGTCGCTCGCCACGGCCGCATCATCGCCTGGATCTGCCCATCCCTCCGTCCACGACCACAACCCCTGCGCCCTCCTCCACCACCTGCTTCCCCGACTTCCGCTTTGCTCCACGGGGAGCACCGACGGCGCCGCTCTGCGTGGAGCTCCACGGATCTGCATCTTCCGGGCGCGGCCGGGCCTCCATCGGCTGTGCGCTGGACCTGTTCCACGCCGGGGTGGCCCTTGGCTGGTCACCTGGCTCCTGTGCGGCATGCTCTTGCACGCCCAGATGCGCCATCGCCAGGTTCCACATTCTCTAATCCAAAAATGCATCCACCCCTCCCATCCATTGGCTCTGTTGCGTGATGGATTTGGTGTGGTGTCTGCGCAAGACCTTGGTCTGCTCTGTCTCCAGGAGAAATCCTTTTGCTAGCTCCTTGCTAGCAGCAGCAACGGCGACGCATTCTCAGCGCCGCTTCTCTTCTTGGAGGCGCTGCTGTGGAGCCCCAGTGCAGCTATGGGTTTGGGCGAAAGCCCTGCGATGATGGCGCCCGTGGGCGTCATTCAACCTTCCTGAAGGCGTCGCGCAAGAATCTATGCGTCAATTCGCTCATCCCCGACCTGTCCATCCCGTACTGCCATCGACATTGCATCTTCATCACGCCCTTCGCCATGATCCATTTGCCCCTGCCCAATGTCTGGTGGGTCGTCCATATTGCTCTGCATGCTCAAGTCCCCCATGGCTGCCGTTGTGGTGCGGCGAGCTTCATGCTCATGACTCCGTGACATCCCGCCTCCAACCCATATGACCCCTGCTCTTCGGTGGTGCGTCGTCCTGTTGTCATGCCTGCTCAAGACCCTCCAATGGCTGCCGTTGTGTTGCTTCCTCGTCGAGCCCTTCGCCACCATCCATCCGCCTTTGACCATCTTCTTGTGCGTCATCCATGTTGTTGTGTTTTTCTTCATGTGTTTTCTCTTCGGCTGTCCTTCGCGTGGTCTTCGTCCTGTTGCTACGCATGCTCAAGACCCTCCCATGGTTGCCGTTGTGCTGCGGCGAGCCTCGGGCTCTTGGTGTTGTCTCGGTTCACTTTTGCTCAATGACAACACAATGATGCCTCCCCAACCTGCTAATCGTCTCGACCGCCCGTGGCGGATTTCCCAGTCAAGGTTCGTGTTAAGGTTTGGCACTCGTTGATTATGGATGATCCTCTGTTGTGCCGTGGGGCTCGATATACAAGCCGGTGTGGTGCGTTAGATTGTTTGCAGAGTCTTGGTATTGTGACCCCTCAACGGCACCCCACATCTACTTGTGTCTCTTATGGTGTTGGTCTTTCTGCCTGCTAGCTAGGTCGCGCCTTCTCCTGGGCGTCAATTTGTTCCTTCTGTAACCTTGTTACATGTACGGTTTTTGGCCCGGTTTCCCTCATAAACGGGGTCAACTTGTTTAGGTTTTTGATCCGGTTTTCCTTATAAACTGGATCAGCCAAAGCCTAAGGGGCGACTCTTGGCTTTGGCTGCGGTGTCTAGGATTTGCCGGCGACGAGGGAGCAAGGGTGGGCAAATGGGGACGGCGAGTTTGGATGAGGACGGCCCCGTCGCACGGTCGGCTTAAAAAAGGACGAGCGTCGTCGCTGACGCATGGGCCCGTCGTCATAAATTAAGCTGGCTGCATGGTCAGCGGGTAGTTGGACGGCCGCCATGTACGGACGCGGCGGATAGTCAAAAGACGCGCGAAGCGTCCGTTCGGCGTCCGCGCCGACGCATTTGGGCACAAATTTAGGCCGCAAATGCGTCGGCGCGGACGCGACGCAGACGTGATTTGGATTTGGGTCGGCGCGTTGGGCCGCCACTTTTGTCCGCACCGATCCAAACGGACGCAGATGGATGAAATGGGTTGGCCCTTTGGAGTTGCTCTAATGTTCACTACAAGGACTGGGCGTGCTTCGTTGCACCGGTTGTGCCACACAGATTTTGCAGGGTGTGTTTTCTATTTGCGTGTTGGCGCCTAGGGAAACAATGGGCTGCAATTTCCTTTTTTCGTGTTGGGTTTTGGTGTGGAGGACATGGCCGACAAAACTATCGTGCAGAAAAGGCCTACCTTCCAACCCACCGATAGCCCAGGCCCATGGCTCCCCACCGCTGACAAGACGGCCAGCTGACTCAACCCAGTTCATGTTGGGAGGACCGAGTCAAAATCGTTGTGACTTGTGAGAAACCGAATCGGCTTGCTCCTAGGAGTTGTACCCTCGGGGGCTTAGTGATTTAGAAGGCTATAATTAAGAGCAAATCGCTGCATGTACTTTTAAGGGTGTTCATGTTCTTCACTTTAGGTTGCGATTATACAACACTAGTTTATAAGTTGTAGTCAACATTCACATGTTATAACTCCAATCCGCATATCTTAAGAGCTTGCATCATCGATTGCGAGTATATGTAGCTTCCTACAGAAATTATTAAGCTAGCAATTACACATGTGGGCCATGAAAGAAAATACAACAAAAATGAGGTTATATGAAGATGTGTGTTCAAATATCTTGGAGGGTTGCCCACATATATTTAGTTTTTGTTAGACAACGAGTACTTTACTAGTGCATCAAGATTATATGCCACGTTTGGCATATGCAAGGAAGATTGTCTGGATCTCAACGAACGCTCAAAGATACTACTTCCCGGTGCCGCTCATTAGTCATTACCACTTAACATCTACTTCAGAAATGTAGAAATTTTATTGTTTATGTGACCCTTCAAACAAAGGAAATGCTTGCTCTTATGTGACTATCTAAGTAGATGTATGTTTGCACCATGCTCTTTTCGCATCCAAGTATTCATGTAATGGAGGTAACCATAGATATAGGAGAGATCCACTAGTAGAAAACGGAGTTTTAGCGCCGGTTCGTAAGGGCCTTTAGTGCCGGTTTCACAACCGGCACTAGGAAGTGGGCACTAAAGCCCCCCCCCCCCTCCCCCTTTAGTATCGGTTCAGCACGAACCGGCGCTAAAGTGCCACCACGTGGCGTGAGCTCGCGCCCTGGTATGGGGGACCTTTAGTACCGGTTGGTGTTACCAACCGGTACTAAAGGTTTTTTTGAAAATTTTGAAAAAAAAATTTGATTTTTTTTAATTTTTAATTTTTCTGAATTATTTGATGATTTAGTCTCTAATCACCTCTCTTAACTGCTCAAGTGTGGATCACTCATTCCAAATCGCCTGACTTCTCGGCCGGTCACCCATCCTCTCACTCCCCTAGCCTGAGCACACTTAACTTCGGAGTTCTATTCCCCCTACATTCCAAGTCTACACTTGTTGTTTTCCTGACAAATGTAAGCTGTCAATCCTATTAACCCTCAGCAGTTTAGCTTGAGCATTAGGTCACACGTTTCACCGTTTGAGTTTGATACTATTATTCTAAAAAACAGTAATTATTTAGTAACACTAATGTTTCTTAAATAAGTTTGACCATAGTTTGACCACAGTTTGACCAGATTTGACCAAAATTTAAAAAATTGAAATAATTATTTAGTAACACTTGAATAATTATGTAGTAACATTAATACTTCTTGAATAAGTAGTTTGACCAGATTTAACCAATTTTTTTTTAAAAAACTGAAATTTGACCATATCTTTTTTTCGTTTTGGAATTTGAGGATTCTAAAAAATTGCAAACAGGCCATAGGCCATCTCCATCGGATGCGGATTTTCATGCTGAATTTTTTGATATATTATACGTTTTTTTTTCTGACATCGTATGCAAAACTTATAGCCGTTTTACATTTTCCCTACACTTTTTGCAAAACATGTCCAAATTTAAATTTTCAAATTTTCCTAACTAGTAGATGTAGTAATATAACTACATCTCGAAGGATTTTATTTTTTGAAGTTTTTATCATTTTCTTTTGATTTTTTCAGAACTGAAATGGCGACACGCGCGCGCGTGCGGGGGGGGGGGGGGGGGGGGCGTGTAGAGTTTGAAAATTTGCCCTATAGTGCCGGTTTGTGTCACAAACCAGCACTATAGGTTAGACCCCTTTAGTATCGGTTCGTGGCGCAAACCGGTACTAAAGGTTAGCTCTTTAGTACCGGTTTGTGACACGAATCGGTACTAAAGGTGATCATGGGGCCCTAGCCTGACGCCAGCCTGCCATCACCCCGTTAGTACCGGTTCGTGGCACGAACCGGTAGTAAAGATTCAACACGAACCGGCATTAATGCATAGCCGTTGGAACCGGCACTAATGCACACATTAGTGTCAGCTTAAATTTAAACCGGTACTAATGTACTTTACGTTTAACCCTTTTTCTACTAGTGATATCAAGATACGACACTCATGGGTTAACGAGGACAAGTGTTTATCTTTTTAGCATTTGTAAGGCGCCTCCTAAGAGATAAGAGGAATATCTGATCCTAGTTGTTGGCGTATCGAAGGTAATACGACAATTATGGATGTATTCACAAAGGTGGAATCAGTCTTGACTCTTCAAACTCTCCATGCCATTTAGAGTCAATACTACAATATCTCGACCCAAAAGGCGCGACTTAAGTTGACCCTACACGAAAACATGGCATTAAATTTGACGACGCACGAATGTAATGACTCTAAATCTGACACTTAAGAGTAGGACCTTTAAATAGTCAACTTTATTTCTCTTTAAAAATGTACCTTTTTCTAAGACATTAGTGGCCTTTAAATACAAATATAATCTTTGATGGCACTTAAGTATTATTTTGAAGAAGTTCACATAGAACTTTCGTGAAATTTATGTATGCCACATCTACAAATATAAATTTATTTTAGTGATATGAAATTCACATTGTAGAAGTTTCACGGAAAAAAACATCTTTGGCAAATCTGTTGTCAATCCACGTGCCATGGCAGGAGGCGGAGCCAAACGATCCCTGTCTTCTGGTGATGCATCGCAAGGCCTTGCTGGTGCCGCATCGCTAGGGCTGGTTCAGTCTTCGGAGTTGCCTAATAAGTAGTCTCTTTGGGGGTGTACATGCAATGTTGCCGACAAGCATGTGAGAAGAGATGTAGTAGGGGTTACGTATGTAGGTTAGTTCTCTCCTAGAACGGTGGTGATATGGTATACTACGGAGGGATGGTCGAGGAGGCTTGCTTATGGTCCGGGTGTGGGGAGGGGAGGGGTCGTAGTAGGTATTAAGAGCATCTACAGCCGGACTTACAAATTTGGTCTCTCAAACCCTCGCAGATGCGCCCAGACACGCAGCAGACACTGGCCGAGCACGTCTCAAATTAGCTCCTTTGCATCCGACTCTCTCATATTTCATCCCCTAGATCCATACAAAGCATGCAAAAAATCCTATGTATTACATCTACGTACTATCCTAGCTACCCTTCGTCGTTGGAGATGTCCACAACGACGGTGCCAGGCGCCGGCTGGACGGGTGGGTAGGAAGGCTTCAGCTCATCCTCCTCTTGCTCAACCTCATCCATGTAGGCGAACATCTCCGCCTCCTCCGCGGCCTCTTACGCCTCCATCTCCTGCCGGCGACGGCGTCTTGCTCCGCAGCCGACTTCGACTAGAGGAAATCGAGGATGGCTTGCTGCTCCGCCTACAGATCCCCGTTGCCAGCGTCCCCCACATCCTCCACCTCCAGCTCATCCCCCTCCTCCCCGTCGTCATCGTCGTTGCCGTCCTCCTCCTCCTCCAACTCCTCCGGATCCACTGCATCTGAGGTAGCCCCGCGGCGATCTGGGCTTCGCGCCTAGCCCGGATCTGCTCAAGGAGCTCGAACCGGCGCTCCGGTGTCAGAAAGGGCTCACTCCTCACCCGGCGGTGTGGGGGCATGGCTACTAGTCGGACGGGTGGAGTAAAAAGTGGCGGCGGCGGCGGACAGGAGGAGGAAAATGTGGATGGATGATAGGGTTTCGGTGCCACCGGTCAACTTAAATAGTCGGGCAATGCACTATGCGGCCAGCCGGAGCTGCGACACGCGGCGCCACCGGTCTGACGGAGGAGACGAGCTTCAGACCGCCGGGTTTGAGGGCGTTTCCGGCTGGGACCCCTTCGCCAGTCCGACTTGGCGGGCGTGCCCGGGCGCCCCCATATCCGCTCTATATTTGGGCTGGATATGGGGGGTGCCGGTCAGCTTGGCCATTTGAGGGGCCCGTCTAGGTAAAAAAATCATGACCGGACAATGACCGGGCGGCCCGCCCAGGCTAAGACGAGTTTGAGAGGTCTGGCTGTAGATGCTCTAATCGGACGGGACAACCACCAGATCGAGCTGCCAAGCTTGTCAACTGTCAAAAACGAGATCTATTTGACCCTTCTTCTAGAGATATATCATATAACTAAATTAATTATTTGAAAAAAAATCACAAAAAATCATGAATTTTGAAAAAAGTTCAGAAATTAGAAAAGGTTCTTGGAAAATAGAAAAAGTTCGTCGATTTCGAAAAAAAACCATCCATTTTGCTAAAAGTTAATAAATTTTAAAAAAATTCATCGGTTTTGAAAAAAGTTCACAATTTTTTGAAACAATAAAATTTATAAAATTTGAAAAAAGTTCACCGAGTTTAATAAAAGTTCATCGAATTTGAAAAAAGTTCATTGAGTTTGATAAAAAGTTCATCAAATATGGAAAAAAAATTCATCAAATTTGAAAAAAAGTTTATCAAAATTCAAAAAAGTTCATTGATTTTGGAAAAAATGTTCACTGATTTGGAAGAAAGTTCAGCAAAATTGAAACGTTCATCGATTTGAAGAAAACGTTCACGTATTTGCAAGAAATTCATCGAACCAGAAGAAGAAAAACAGAAAACGAGAAAAAGGAAAAAAGAAAAAGGAAGGAATAAAAGAGGAGAAAAGTTAAATGTTACTAGATTCGGCTTGTTGGCGTGGTGGTTGCGCCAACTTACCTTTTGGAGGGAGGTCGCTGGGTTCGATACGATTCGCAAATAGTGCATTGTCAATTAAGACATAGAAAAAAACTTTAGATGGGCCGGTCCAGTGCGGAGGTGCTTCATGCGCCCGTTTGCGAAAACACTAGTAACGGGCGCTTGAAGCGTCAAATAAGGTCAGCCGAGGGGCAAGCAGTTGTGTGGCACCTATGTAGTCGAGTCTCATAGGTTAGTATGATGTAGCTATGGCCGAAACAAATGGGCCGAAGACAGAGGAAACTTGCTCGTTAAGTTTAGTCATTTGGTGGTGGTTCGAATAATGGAGTCGCCACACGGCGTGTAGACCGTTTGAAAGGAAGCAGGTGGCAGTGCAAGAGGCGACTCTTTGCAAATTTAAATTCTGATGTCAGTCGATGGCACACACGAAAGGAAATAAGTTTCATGTTAATGTGAGACAAAGAATGTAGATGACCCAGAGAAGTAGCGGTCTAGAACTAATTTAGCTAAAATGCACTAGGGTTTTCTCTGTGAGTGTGATTTTTCTAAACATGGGTGCATTGCACCCATGATGAACAGTAATTTGAAAAATTGTGTCATCAGGGGTACTCAAATAATACGAGTATGATAGAGGCACTTTACTCAGGCACACTCTATGATACGCGTTTACATGTACAGTGCATCACTTTTGTGACATCATCAAGTATACTCAAATATTGCAGTAGTCAGAGGAGGACACACTGACACTGGAGCTAGTTGCTCGCAGCTATCTGCACAGATGCATCGGCTACATTGCTAATTCTTCTGTTGCATTTCGTGCTCCATCTCTAGCTCGTCCAAACGTCTGAAATGAAGCGCCTGGGCTAATCATGTTGACGGCTCGTTAAGCCAGGCTACCATCTTCCTCAAAGAGGCCAAGCAAAGGACCTCCAGGAATGTTGCAGGGGAGCTTCTGGCCAGGGATGTTCCCTCGGTACTGGAGATGTGATGAGTCCATCACGGGCTCCTGGATTCAATATGGCCGCACGGGGAATTCATATCCACCTGAGACACTATTTCCTAATGCCGCTCATTCCCAACATTTACTTTAAAATTGCCTCCTTTTTCATTTGGCCTTACAAATAACTAATTTGTTTGCTCCAGTGCGATTATCTATTTGTGTGTGTGCGTTGATCACTTTCTACCCAAATATCGAGGTGCTAAAGGTTGCCATGGTTATATAGAGGTGAAAATAAATATATCGATATGAGTACCTATTTCCCCCTTGTACTCTTTGAAGGAGGAGTAGGTGAGCTCATGTTGTATCCAAGTATTTCTTAGGCTATTGCAGCCCTGCTTTTGGAGAGCAATAAAACAGCAGCCGCAATAGCCATTTGCAGTTCGATTTTGTCCGGTTTCCTTTAATTATTATGGCATCTTTATTAATAGAAAATACAAAGCTTTTGCCTCGGTTTTAAAAAAACTAGCCGCTTGTGGTCTAGAATAAAAATAATAATTTCTTGCATCAGAATCTAATTTTGGTAGGTAGCATTACAGGTAGACTGCTTGATATGTCAAGGGCTTGCATACATTTCATACATTTAGTTTCATTGAATTCTCATGGAGGAAAGACTGTTTACATGGAAGAGTGTGTGTGAAAAAACATGACATGAGCAATGCTGTATCAAAATGCCCGCATGTGTGCTACAGTTCTCTGCAGACGCTTCAGAGACAATTAACACGCATACTAGCAAGTCAGGTTTTTGTGTATTCATGGTGAATGTTGATAGAATTAATCAAGAAAGAAACTTTAATCTTCATGAAGCACCATTGCTTGCTCATGCATCTCCATGAAATTCTTCTCAAGTTTGTGTTTGCTGGTTCCAAAGCGGCATGTACCTGGGCTCCGAATTGCTTTATCCATACATAGATCACAGGCTTATAAAGTTCACTAGGGGTTCCTAGAGGTTTTATTAGTATTGGGTGTGGGTAATCCTTGTCGTTCAGATGAGATATGAATTGTTGTCAGATATGTAGATTGGTATAAAATTTTCTGAAGAAACTAGCATGCATGGACATGGAACTGCCAAATTTCATGGCACCCATGTTCAAGAAAAAAAATCATGTTATCGTTCCCTGGATTTATTCAAACTACATCTCCAACAATGTTGGTACAATGTAATAGACGATCAGGCAGCAAAATACTTAGGCCATAATTGTTTTTGTGCTAGTCTAAACAAAAAATTTTAAGGTTGAAGATTTTCTGGTTAGATGCCCTTTCCCTTGCACAGGACAGTCATGACCATCAGAAAGATATGGCTGACTATATGTCTTCCACGGGGACAACTCGGTGTTAGTATATATGCCAGGCAGAGATAATGATCTCCATAATATATATGAGCTGAAAAGCAAAATAAGTTACGAGTAACAAAAGGCATGCCATCTCAATACTCTGTCATTTTTTCATATGGAATACATACAAATTTACTTGACCCACTCTAATGTAATGGCTATATAGTGCATTCAGGAAGCACGGCCGTTTGTTCGTGTCAAAAGGGCAGGTCGTTGAACAAGAAGCGTCCTCTAGATATTGAGCCAACCTTTCAAAGCTCTTCCTCCTCTGGAGCATAAAGCAAACAACCTCTAGGAGAGTCACAAGGGAGCTTCATGCGCACAATGCAGCGGTATTGAAGAAGCGATGTGTTGATCATGGACTCCCAGGTTCGAATTAGCTACATGGCCTCCACAACATCATGAGACACGCTTTCCCAATGTCGCACAATCCCAACATTTACTCCGAACAAGATATTCTTGTTTATTTATCCCTACAAAAAACAAAAATGCTTGCTCTGGTGCGATTGTCTAACTATTTGTGCTCATTCTTTTCTGAAAAAGGGGATAACTCCGGCCTCAACTATTTGTGTACGGTGCAGAAGCGAAAGTACATGCTTGCTAAATGGGTCATGTTGTGCAGGCCTAAGGATCAAGGTGGGTTGGGCGATGAAAACCTAAAAAAACTGTTGATTCGGCAAATGACTACCAATGATTCCCATGGAGGTCGATCAATTTAAAGCCAATTTAGTTAGAATGCTGAGGTCGATCAATTTAACCGAGTTGCCAGATATGTTCCCGTGGATGTTGACTACCAATGGTCTCATTACCATGAAGTCCATGCATGCAGATCTTATGAATTCTTTGTTTCACATAATGCACATCTGGAAAACAAAATTTGCTTCTAAAATCAAAGTTTTCATGAGTGTCTTGCATAGGGGGGTAGTTCTTACCGAAGATAGTCTTGCAAAATGTAATTGGCAGAGTAGCAAACAATGTTGTTATTGTAATCGTGAGGAAACAATTCATCATTTATTACTTTCATGTCTGCTCACTACATTGATTTGGCACACAATTCATGTTCTTTCAATTTATCACCACCAACAAGTATACCAAATTTTTTTGGTAATTGGCTAGGTGGTATTCACCATAATCTGAAGGGCCAAATCTACTTGGGAGTTTGTGTCGTCCTTTGGGAAATTTGGAATTGCCGGAATGGGTGTGCTTTTCATATATCATGTATTCCAAATTTTTAAGTTCACATTTAGAGATACAAAGTCAATCCGTATGTGGTCATCAATGGAGTGTGTGGATACTCTTTGGGTACAGCCGCACGGGGTTTGGTCAAATAGTTTGGCTAGCGTGCCAGTAGCAGATTATGTTGATGAGTTGTGTAATCTTGTTTCTGACTGGTTTGGTCGTATGTTTTTGCAAATATTTGGTACTTACTGACTTCGGACTTACTTTTGTGTAATGAAATGGTTGTGTGCATCATATTAGGCAGACGTCAGGGTTATCCCCTTTTATGAAAAAAAAACTTAATCAACTGAACGGTTTCATCCTTAGCTAGTATAAGGTTGTGAAATAAGCTTGTGTATTTGATTCCACACCTTTAATGAGGATAATCACAAATTTTCACTCTCTAATATACCTTCTAATCAAAGAACCAAGTACTCATATGGTCAACCAGAAAAAGATAGAAATACCTCGGAACAAATTGAATCGGCAATGTATTATGAGCATGAGTGTTCAGAGTAAGCCAAAAAAGGGCATAAAAGTGGATATTCCAGAATATCCATAAAGTTGAGTATTCAACTAGACTAATAGATTTTTTCCTAAGTACTACATCAACAAAATAGTGAATGGTATTAGTTACCTGGTTGATCATATACCCGACCATCTTTCTTTGAAAAAGTGTTCATCCATAGGAAAAACAATAAAAAATTTAAGAAAAAGACATGGGCACAATCGTAAGCGATTTTACTATTTTCCAATTTCTCAAGTGCACCCTCTCAACAACCTTTTCTCAAGGTACGGAGGAAATTCAATATTATCTTTCCTCTCACATCGATTCATCCACCGTAGTAAATGTAAAATGTTTTGCGCCGCTATTCTAGTTATAACGATCGCGAAGATTCAACACTCGCCAGCAATAGGATCCAGTAGAATGAATCACCAACAAACTTTCGTCCAAACTCTGTTTTTTGTTTCTTCCATACCAAATTTTGAGATCTTATTGATAAATTGTATTCTGGTGAAGCATTAAGGTTTATTGCCTTAGAGCATTTCCAACAATTTGTTTGTTAGTTTTTATGTAAAGATGTACATGCCATTAACCAACAATATACAATATCGTCAATGAGAGTTGAGAGAAGATGATCTCTCTCTCTCGCTCTCTCTCTCTCTCTCTCTCTCTCTCTCTCTCTCTCTCCCTCTCTCTCTCGTGCATGTTCGTTGGTTAATGTTCATACAACATTGTTCTATCTCTTCCTTTATTACTTCCTACCTCCTCTTATATTAGTTTACGGAGGGGGTACCTCATAAAAAACTACAATGGGCCATTTTTTCAGTGATGAGGTAAGAATTGTTGGAGACGCCCTTAATGATGGTTCTTTCGTGTGTGATAGTGATACTAATCAAGAGAATACTCGTAATGAATACACCATGCGCTGTGGTCAAAATGGCGATTGATCGATACACAATAGGTGGAATGGATGGTGGAACTGTCGGAAATATGCCCTAGAGGCAATAATAAATTAGTTATTATTATTATATTTCATGTTCATGATAATCGTTTATTATCCATGCTAGAATTGTATTGATAGGAAACTCAGATACATGTGTGGATACATAGACAACACCATGTCCCTAGTAAGCCTCTAGTTGACTAGCTCGTTGATCAATAGATGGTTACAGTTTCCTGACCATGGACATTGGATGTCGTTGATAATGGGATCACATCATTAGGAGAATGATGTGATGGACAAGACCCAATCCTAAGCCTAGCACAAAGATTGTGTAGTTCGTATGCTAAAGCTTTTCTAATGTCAAGTATCATTTCCTTAGACCATGAGATTGTGCAACTCCCGGATACCGTAGGAGTGCTTTGGGTGTGCCAAACGTCACAACGTAACTGGGTGGCTATAAAGGTTCACTACAGGTATCTTCGAAAGTGTCTGTTGGGTTGGCACGAATCGAGACTGGGATTTGTCACTCCGTGTAACGGAGAGGTATCTCTAGGCCCACTCGGTAGGACATCATCATAATGTGCACAATGTGACCAAGGAGTTGATCACGGGATGATGTGTTACGGAACGAGTAAAGAGACTTGTCGGTAACGAGATTGAACAAGGTATCGGGATACCGACGATCGAATCTCGGGCAAGTATCGTACCGCTAGACAAAGGGAATTGTATACGGGATTGATTGAATCCTTGACATCGTGGTTCATCCGATGAGATCATTGTGGAACATGTAGGAGCCAACATGGGTATCCAGATCCCGTTGTTGGTTATTGACCGGAGAGTTGTCTCGGCCATGTCTGCATGACTCCCGAACCCGTAGGGTCTACACACTTAAGGTTCGACAACACTAGGGTTATAGGGAAAGTATGTACATGGTTACTGAATGTTGTTCGGAGTCGCGAATGAGATCCCGGACGTCACGAGGAGTTCCAGAATGGTCCAGGGGTAAATATTGATATATAGGAAGTATGGTTTTGGCCGCCGGAAGTGTTCCGGGCATCACCGGTAGTGTACCGGGACCACCGGAGGGGTCCGGGGGTCCACCGGGAGGGGCCACGGGCTCCGGAGGCATACATGGCCCAATAGTGGGAAGGGACCAGCCCCTAGGTGGGCTGGGGCACCTTCCACCAAGGCCCAAGGCGCCTCCTAGAGGGGAGGGGGCAAACCCTAGGGCAGATGGGCCCTAAGGCCTACCCCAGGTGCGCCTCCCCCTCTCCCCCCTTGGCCGCAACCCTAGATGGGTTTTGGGGCTGCCGCCACCCCTAGGGAGGGAACCCTAGATGGGGGCGCAACCCCTCCCCTTCCCCTATATATACTTGAGGTATTGGGGGCTGCAACACACGCAAGATCATCTCCCTCTTGGTGCAGCCCTACCTCTCTCCCTCCTCGTCTCTCGTAGTGCTTGGCGAAGCCCTGCTGGAGTTCCGCGCTCCTCCACCACCACCACGCACGTCGTGCTACTGCTGGACGGAGTCTTCCCCAACCTCTCCTTCTCCCCCTGCTGGATCAAGGCGTAGGAGACGTCACCGGGCTGCACGTGTGTTCAACGCGGAGGCGCCGTTGTTCGACGCTTAGATCGGAATCAACCGCGATCTAAATCGCTACGAGTACGACTCTTTCATCCGCGTTCTTGCAACGCTTCCGCTTAGCGATCTACAAAGGCATGTAGATGCACTATCCTTCCCCTCGTTGCTAGATTACTCCATACATTGATTTTGGTGATGCGTAGAAAATTTTAAATTTCTGCTACGATCCCCAATAGTGGCATCATGAGCTAGGTCTATGCGTAGTTTCTATGCACGAGTAGAACACAAAGCAGTTGTGGGCATCGATATTGTCAATTTACTTGCCGTTACTAGTCTTATCTTGATTCGGCGGCATCGTGGGATGAAGCGGCCCGGACCGACCTTACACGTACGCTTACGTGAGACTGGTTCCGCCGACTGATATGCACTAGTTGCATAAGGTGGCTAGCGGGTGTCTGTCTCTCCCACTTTAGTCGGATCGGATTTGGTGAAAAGGGTCCTTATGAAGGGTAAATAGAAATTGGCATATCACGTTGTGGTTTTCGCGTAGGTAAGAAACGTTCTTGCTAGAAACCTATAGCAGACACGTAAAAACTTGCAACAACAATTAGAGGACGTCTAACTTGTTTTTGCAGCATATGCCATGTGATGTGATATGGCCAAAAGGATGTGATGAATGAAATATGTGATGTATGAGATTGATCATGTTCTTGTAATAGGAATCACGACTTGCATGTCGATGAGTATGACAACCGGCAGGAGCCATAGGAGTTGTCTTAATTTATTTATGACCTGCGTGTCAACTTAAACATCATGTAATTACTTTACTTTATTGCTAAAGCGTTAGCCATAGTAGTAGAAGTAATAGATGACGAGACAACTTCAAGAAGACACGATGATGGAGATCATGGTGTCATGCCGGTGACAACGATGATCATGGAGCCCCGAAGATGGAGATCAAAAGGAGCAAAATGATATTGGCCATATCATGTCACTATTTGATTGCATGTGATATTTATCATGTTCTACATATTATTTGCTTAGAACGGCGGTAGCTTAAATAAGATGATCCCTCACTAAAATTTCAAGAAAAGTGTTCCCCCTAAGTATGCACCGTTGCGAAGGTTCGTTGTTTCGAAGCACCACATGATGATCGGGTGTGATAGATTCTAACGTTCGAATACAACGGGTGTTGACGAGCCTAGCATCTACAGACATGGCCTTGGGACACATGCGAAACACTTAGGTTGACTTGACGAGCCTAGCATGTACAGACATGGCCTCGGAACACGGAAGACCGAAAGGTCGAACATGAGTCGTATAGAAGATACGATCAACATCAGATGTTCACCGTTGATGACTAGTCCGTCTCACGTGATGATCGGACACGGCCTAGTCGATTCGGATCATGTTTCACTTAGATGACTAGAGGGATGTCTATTTGAGTGGGAGTTCATTAAATAACTTGATTAGATGAACTCAATTATCATGAACATAGTCTAAATTGTCTTTGCAAATATGTTGTAGATAAATAGCTCACGTTGTAGCTCCCTGTTTCAATACGTTCCTAGAGAAAGATTAAGTTGAAAGATATTGTAAGCAATGATGCGGACTAGGTCCGTAGTCCGAGGAGTGTCCTCACTGCTACACAGAAGGCTTATGTTTTTGATGCACCACTCGATGTGCAAACCCCTACAACATCGTCTGTGGATGTTGTGAACACCTGACAGACACATCCTGATGACTACTTGATAGTTTAGTGCACCATACTTTACGGCTTAGAATCGGGATTCCAATGACGTTTTGAACGCCACAGAACATATGAGATGTTCCAAGGGCTGAAATTGGGATTTCAGGCTCATGCCCATGTTGAGAGGTGTGAGACCTCTGACAAGTTCTTTTGCCAACAAGATGGAGGAGAATAGCTCAGCTAGTGAGCATGTGCTCAGAATGTCTGGGTGCTACAATCACTTAAATCAAGTGGGAGTTAAACTTCCAGATAAGATAGTGATTGATAGAGTTCTCTAGCCACTATCACTAAGCTACTAGATCTTCGTGATGAACTATGACATGCAAGGGATGGAATTGATCCCGGAGCTGTTCGCGGTGCTTACGACCGCAAAAGGTAGAAATCAAGAAGGAGCATCAAGTGTTGATGGTTTAACAAGACCACTGGTTTCAAGAAGGGCAAGGGCTAGAAGGGAAACTTCATGGATGGCAAACCAGTTGCCGCTCCAGTGACGGAACCCAAGGTTGAACCCAAACCCGAGACTAAGTGCTTCTATTGTAAGGGGAACGGTCACTGGTAGCGGAATTACCCCAAATGCATGGTAGATAAGAAGGCTGGCAACTTCAAAGTATATACGTGTTATTAATGTGTACCTCACTAGTACTCCTGGTAGCACCTAGGTATTGGATACCGGTTCAGTTACTATTATTGGTGACTTGAAGCAAAATCTACGGACTAAACGGAGACTGGCTAAGGGCAAAGTGACGATGTGTGTTGGAAGTGTTTCCAAAGTTCATGAGATCACCATCGCATGCTCCATCTGCCTTCGGGATTAGTATTGAACCTAGATAAATGTTATCAGGTGTCTACGTTGAGCATGAATATGATTAGATCATGTTCATTGCAATACAGTCATTCATTTAAGTTAGAGAATAATGGTTATTCTGTTTACATGAATGATACCTTTCATGGTCATGCACCCTATGTGAATGGTTCATTGAATCTCGGTCGTGGTAATACACATGTTCACGCCAAAAGATGTAGAGTTAATAATGATAGTACCACTTTGTTGTGGCACTGCCTCTTAGGTCATATTGGCGTAAGATGCATGAAGAAACTCCATATCAATGGATGTTTGGAGTCACTTGATTTTGAATTACTTGACACATGCGAGGCATGCCTCATGGGCAGGATGACTAAGACCCCGTTTTCAGGTACAATGAAACGGGCAAGTGACTTGTTGGAAATCATGCATGCTGATGTGTGTGATCCAATGAGAATTGAAGCGTGCAGTGGATATCGATATTTTCTCATCTTCACTGACGATTTGGGTAGATATAGGTATATTTACTTAATGAAGCACAAGTCTTAAATGTTTGAAAAGTTCAAGCGATTTCAGAGTGAAGTTAAGAACCATCATAACAAGAAGATCAAATTCCTATGATCTGATCGATGAGAATTTCTGAGTTATGAGTTTGGCAATCACTTAAGACATTGTGGAATTGTTTCACAGTTGAAGCCACCTGGAACACCATAGGGTAATGGTGTGTCCGGATGTCGTAATCGAACCTTATGAGATATGGTGCGATCTATGATGTCTCTTACCGATCTACCGCTATTATTTTGAGGTTATGCATTAGAGACAGCTGCATTCACTTTAGATAGGACACCATATAAGTCCGTTGAGACGACGTCGTATGAACATTGGTTTGGCAAGAAACCAAAGTTGTCGTTTCTTAATGTTTGGGGCTGCGATGCTTAAGGCTTCAGCCGGAGAAGCTCGAACCCAAAGCGGACAAACACATTTTCATTGGATACCCAAAAGTGACAGTTGGGTATACCTTCTATCACAGATCCGAGGGCAAATTGTTTGTTGCTAAAGAACGGGTCCTTTCTCGAGAAGGAGTTTCTCTCGAAAGAATTGAGTGGGAGGAAGATAGAACTTGATGAGGTTGTCGAACCTTTACTTCAACCAGAGAGTGATGCAACACAGAAAGATATTTTCTGTGGCCCCTACGTCTATTGAATAGGAAGTTAATGATAGTGATCATGAAGCTTCGGATCAAGTTGCTATCGAACCTCGTAGGTCGACAAGGATATGTACTACTCCTGAGTGGTACGGTAATCCTGTCTTAGATGTCATGTTGTTAGACAACAATGAACCTACGAGCTATGGAGAAGCGATGGTGGGCCCGTATTCCGACAAATGGTTAGAAGCCATGAAATCCGAGATAGGATCCATATATCAGAACAAAGTATGGACTTTGGTGGACTTGCCCGATGATCGGTGAGCCATTGAGATAAATGGGTCTTTAAGAAGAAGACGGACGTGGGCGGTAATGTTACCGTCTCTGAAGCTCGACTTGTGGGAAAGAGTCTTTTCACAAGTTCAAGGAGTTGACTACGATGATAATTTCTCACCCGTAGCGATGCTTAAGTCTGTCGGAATCATGTTAGCATTAGCTGTATTTTTCGATTATGAAATCTGACATATGGATGTCAAAACAAGTTTTCTTACTACTTTTCATAAGAAAGAGGTGTATGTGATACAGTCAAAGGTTTTGTCGATCCTAAGGATGCTAAAAGGTATGCTGGATCCAGCAATCCTTCTATGGACTAGAGCAAGCATATCGGAATCGGAATATATGTTTTGATGGAGTAATCAAAGCTTTTAGGTTTATACAATGTTTGCTAGAAACTTGTATTTACAAGAAAGTGAGTGGGAGCACTACAACATTTCTGATAAGTATATGTGGATGACATATTGTTGATCCGAAATAATGTAGAATTTCTGGAAAGCATAAACGGTTGTTTGAAGAGTGTTTTTCAAAGGAAGACCAGGATAAAGTTGCTTACATATTGGGCATCAAGATCTATAGAGATAGATCAAGACGCCTGATGGTACTTTCAAAGAACGCACACCTTGACATGTTTTTGAAGGAGTTCAAAATAGATCAGTCAAAGAAGAGGTTCTTACCTGAGTTGTAAGGTGTGAAGTTGAGTAAGACTCAAAGATTGACCACGGCAGAAGAAAGAGGAAGGATGAAGGTCGTCCCCTATGCTCTTGTCATAGGCTCTATACGGTATACCATGCTGAGTACCGCACCTGATGTGTGCCTTGCCACATGTCTGGCAAGAGGGTACAAAGGTGATCTAGGAGTAGATCACCAGATAGCGGTCAAAATTATCCTTAGAGGAATAAGGAAATGTTTCTCGGTTATGGAGGTGATAAAGAGTTCGACGTAAAGAGTTACGTCGATGCAAGCTTAACTCCTATCCGGATAGCTCTGAGTAGAGATACCGGATACGTATAATGGAGCAACAATTTGGAATAGCTCCAAGTGGAACGTGGTAGCAGCATCTACGATATGACATAAAGTTTTGCGAAATACATAGGGATCTGAATATGGCAAGACCCGTTGACTACAACCTCTGTCACAAGCATAACATGATCAAACACAGAACTCATTGAGTGTTAATCACATAGTGATGTGAACTAGATGATTGAGTCTAGTAAACTCTTTGGATGTTGGTCACATGGTGATGTGACCTGTGAGTGTTAATCACATGGCGATGTGAACTAGATTATTGACTCTAGTGCAAGTGGGATACTGTTGGAAATATGCCCTAGAGACAATAATAAATTAGTAATTATTATTATATTTCATGTTCATGATAATCGTTTATTATCCATGCTAGAATTGTATTGATAGGAAACTCAGATACACGTGTGGATACATAGACAACACCATGTCCCTAGTAAGCCTCTAGTTGACTAGCTCATTAATCAATAGATGGTTACGGTTTCCTGACCATGGACATTGGATGTCGTTGATAACGGGATCACATCATTAGGAGAATGATGTGATGGACAAGACCCAATCCTAAGCCTAGCACAAAGATCGTGTAGTTCGTATGCTAAAGCTTTTCTAATGTCAAGTATCATTTCCTTAGACCATGAGATTTTGCAACTCCCGGATACCGTAGGAGTGCTTTGGGTGTGCCAAACGTCACAACGTAACTGGGTGGCTATAAAGGTTCACTACAGGTATCTCCGAAAGTGTCTGTTGGGTTGGCACGAATCGAGACTGGGATTTGTCACTCCGTGTAACGGAGAGGTATCTCTGGGCCCACTCGGTAGGACATCATCATAATGTGCACAATGTGACCAAGGAGTTGATCACGGGATGATGTGTTACGGAACGAGTAAAGAGACTTGTCGGTAACGAGATTGAACAAGGTATCGGGATACCGACGATCGAATCTCGGGCAAGTATCGTACCTCTAGACAAAGGAATTGTATATGGGATTGATTGAATCCTTGACATCGTGGTTCATCCGATGAGATCATCGTGGAACATGTAGGAGCCAACATGGGTATCCAGATCCCGTTGTTGGTTATTGACCGGAGAGTTGTCTCGGCCATGTCTGCATGACTCCCGAACCCGTAGGGTCTACACACTTAAGGTTCGATGACGCTAGGGTTATAGGGAAAGTATGTACGCGGTTACCGAATGTTGTTCGGAGTCCCGGATGAGATCCCGGACGTCACGAGGAGTTCCAGAATGGTCCGGAGGTAAAGATTGATATATAGGAAGTATGGTTTTGGCCGCCGGAAGTGTTCCAGGCATCACCGGTAGTGTACCGGGACCACCGGAGGGGTCCGGGGGTCCATCGGGAGGGGCCACGGGCTCCGGAGGCATACATGGGCCAATAGTGGGAAGGGACCAGCCCCTAGGTGGGCTGGGGCACCTCCCACCAAGTCCCTAGGTGCCTCCTAAAGGGGAGGGGGGCAAACCCTAGGGCAGATGGGCCCTAAGGCCCACCCCAGGTGCGCCTCCCCCTCTCCCCCCTTGGCCGCAACCCTAGATGGGTTTTGGGGCTGCCGCCACCCCTAGGGAGGGAACCCTAGATGGGGGCACAGCCCTTCCCCTTCCCCTATATATACTTGAGGTATTGGGGGCTGCAACACACGCAAGATCATCTCCCTCTTGGCGCAGCCCTACCTCTCTCCCTCCTCATCTCTCGTAGTGCTTGGCGAAGCCCTGCTGGAGTTCCGCGCTCCTCCACCACCACCACGCCATCGTGCTGCTGCTGGACGGAGTCTTCCCCAACCTCTCCTTCTCCCCTTGCTGGATCAAGGCGTAGGAGACGTCACCGGGCTGCACGTGTGTTGAACGTGGAGGCGCCGTTGTTCGGCGCTTAGATCGGAATCAACCGCGAGTACGACTCCTTCATCCGCGTTCTTGCAACGCTTCCGCTTAGCGATCTACAAAGGCATGTAGATGCACTCTCCTTCCCCTTGTTGCTAGATTACTCCATAGATTGATCTTGGTGATGCGTAGAAAATTTTAAATTTCTGCTACGATCCCCAATAGTGGCATCATGAGCTAGGTCTATGCGTAGTTTCTATGCACGAGTAGAACACAAAGCAGTTGTGGGCATCGATATTGTCAATTTACTTGCCGTTACTAGTCTTATCTTGATTCGGCGGCATGGTGGGATGAAGCGGCCTGGACCGACCTTACACGTACGCTTACGTGAGACTGGTTCCACCGACTGACATGCACTAGTTGCATAAGGTGGCTAGCGGGTGTCTGTCTCTCCCACTTTAGTCGGATCGGATTTGGTGAAAAGGGTCCTTATGAAGGGTAAATATAAATTGGCATATCATGTTGTGTTTTTCGCGTAGGTAAGAAACGTTCTTGCTAGAAACCTATAGCAGACACGTAAAAACTAGCTCCAATTCATATCAATGGTGGATAATTATGCCGGATGCGGTTCATCATGTAACAGTCATAACATAGGGTGACACGGAACTAGCTCCAATTCATTAATGTAATGTAGGCATGTATTCCGTATATAGTCATACGTGCTTATGGAAAAGAACTTGCATGACATCTTTTGTCCTATCCTCCCGTGGCAGCGGGGTCCTATCGGAAACTAAGGGATATTAAGGCCTCCTTTTAATAGAGAACTGGAACAAAGCATTAGCACATAGTGAATACATGAACTCCTCAAACTATGGTCATCACCGGGAGTGGTCCCGATTATTGTCACTTCGGGGTTGCCGGATCATAACACATAGTAGGTGACTATAGACTTGCAAGATAGGATCAAGAACTCACATATATTCATGAAAACATAATAGGTTCAGATCTGAAATCATGGCACTCGGGCCCTAGTGACAAGCATTAAGCATAGCAAAGTCATAGCAACATCAATCTCAAAACATAGTGGATACTAGGGATCAAACCCTAACAAAACTAACTCGATTACATGATAAATCTCATCCAACCCATCACCGTCCAGCAAGCCTACGATGGAATTACTCACGTACGACGGTGAGCATCATGAAATTGGTGATGGAGGATGGTTAATGATGATGACGGCGACGAATGCCCCTCCCCGGAGCCCCGAACGGACTCCAAATCAGCCCTCCTGAGAGGTTTTAGGGCTTGGCAGTGGCTCCGTATCGTAAAATGCGACGATTTCTTCTCTCTGATTTTTTTCTCTCCGAAAGCAACTATATAGAGTTGGAGTTGGCGTCGGAGGGCATCCAGGGGGCCCACGAGGTAGGGGGCGCGCCCTAGAGAGGGCGCGCCCCCACCCTCGTGGACAGGGTGTGGGCCCCCTGGTCTTCATCTTTGGCGAGGATTTTTTATTATTTTTTTACGATGTTCTGTGGAGTTTTAGGTCATTCCGAGAATATTTGTTTTCTGCACATAAAACAACATCATGGCAATTCTGCTGAAAACTGCATCAGTTCGGGTTAGTTCCATTCAAATCAAACAAGTTAGAGTCCAAAACAAAGGCAAAAGTGTTTGGAAAAGTAGATACGACGGAGACGTATCAACTCCCCCAAGCTTAAACCCTTGCTTGTCCTCAAGCAGTTCAGTTGACAAACTGAAAGAAAGAAAAACTTTTACAAACTCTGTTTGCTCTTGTTGTTGTAACTATGTCAAGCCAGCATTCAAGTTTTCAGCATATATCATAACTAACCACATTTGCAATAATTCTCAGGTCTCATAATTACTCATATCAATAGTATAATCAACTAGCAAGCCATAATAATAAATCTCGGATGACAACACTTTCTCAAAACAATCATAATATGATATAACAAGATGGTATCTCGCTAGCCCTTTCTGAGACCGCAAAACATAAATGCAGAGCACCTTTAAAGATCAAGGACTGACTAGACATTGTAATTCATGGTAAAAGAGATCCAATCATAGTCACACCCAACATAGATTAATAGTGATGAATGCAAATGACAGTTGTGCTCTCCAGCTAGTGCTTTTTAATAAGAGGGTGATGACTCAACATAAAAATAAATGGATAGGCCCTTCGCAGAGGGAAGCAGGTATTTGTAGAGGTGCCAGAGCTCGGTTTTGAAATAGAGATAAATTGTATTTTGAGCGGTATACTTTCATTGTCAACGTAACAACTAAGAGATGGCGATATCTTCCATGCTAAACACATTATAGGCGATTCCCAAACAGAATGGTAAAGTTTATACCCCCCCCCCCCTCCACCAACAAGCATCAATCCATGACTTGCTCGAAACAAGGAGTGTCTCCAACATACATCAGGTCCCAGGGGGAGTTTTGTTTGCAATTAATTTGATTTAGTTTGCATAAAGCATGGGACTGGGCATCCCGGTGACCAGCCATTTTTTCGTGAGTGAGGAGCGGAGTCCACTCCTCTTGAGAATAACCCGCCTAACACGGAAGATAAGGACAGCCTTGGTTGATACATGAGCTATTCGGGCATACAAAACAGAATGTTTATTTGAAAGTTTAGAGTTTGGCACATACAAATTTACTTGGAACGGCAGGTAGATACCGCATATAGGAAGACATAGTGGACTCATCTGGAATAACTTTGGGGTTTAAGGGATTGGATGCACAAGCAGTATTCCCGCTTAGTACAAGTGAAGGCTAGCAAAATACTGGGAAGCGACCAACTAGAGAGCGACAACAGCCATGTACATGCATTAAAATTAATAAACATTGGATGCAAGCATGAGTAGGATATAATCCACCATGAACATAAATATCTTGAAGGCTATGTTGATTTTGTTTCAATTACATGCGTGAACATGTGACAAGTCAAGTCACTTAAATCATTCAAAGGAGGATACCACCCCATCATAACACATCATAACCATCTCAATAGCATGTTGGCACGCAAGGTAAACCATTATAACTCATAGCTAATCAAGCATGGCACAAGCAACTATGATCTCTAATTGTCATTGCAAACATGTTTATTCATAATAAGCTGAATCAAGAACGAGGGGCTCATCATATTTACAAAAACAAAAGAGGTCGAGTTCATACCAGCTTTTCTCATCTCAGTCAGCCCATCATATATCATCATAATTGCCTTTCACTTGCATGACCGAACGATGTGAATAATAATAAGAGTGCACGTGCATTGGACTAAGCTGGAATCTGCGAGCATTCAATAAACAGGAGAAGACAAGGCAATATGGGCTCTGGGTTAATTCAACAATAATGCATATAAGAGCCACTTCAACAATTTAATTCTAGTCTTCTCCTACTGACCCCCAAAGAAAAGAAAAGGAAATAAAACTATTTACATGGGAAAGCTCCCAACAAGCAAAAGAAGAACGGGAAATATTTTTGGGTTTTCTTTTTAATTATTACTACTACAGCAGAAAAATAAACTACTACTAATTTTTTTGTTTTTTCTTAAGGTTTATCAAACACACAAGAAGAAAGCAGGAAAAAGAAAATAAACTAGCATGGATATTATTACAGTGAAAGAGTATGAGCACCGACATCTAGCAATGAGTGTGTGTGAGCATAAATGTAATGTCGGTGAGAAATACGTACTCCCCCAAGCTTAGCCTTTTGGCCTAAGTTGGTCTATTGCCAGGGATAGCCTGGCGGATACCCGTAAGTGTAGCTGGGGTCGTATTGCGACGAAGAATAGTTGAGATCATGCTGTGATGAAGAAGAAGACTCTGACTGCCACTGGCTGACAGTCATCTCTGGATCCCAAGAATAAACAGATTGTCATGGAGGCTCATCTTGTGGTTCCTGTTCCGGGGCTGGTGCAGGATTCTTGTAAGCTTGGACGGCAGCCCACGTAACGAGATAGGGTCCTACAAAATTAAACAAAGAAGGTGCAGGCAACGTAATAGTTTCAGGATAATGTTTATCAAAGTATAACTTATATTTGAGCTCTCCATTCCTGTCCTTAACAAGAAAATCATGGGCTATCATGCTCTTATAGTCTAGATAAGCATTAGGCAGCAATTTTTCTTCTTTCTCATAATGCCTAGTAGATATGTTAAAGTGTGCAGTAAGGCGAGAAGCATAAATGCCTCCAAAGATGGGGCCTTTAGTATGGTTCAGACTCAACCTCCTAGCAATAATTCTGCCCATACTGACAGTGTTGTCGCGGTATAAACCATGGAACCGAATAATAATATCAGGAACACTAAGGTTCCCACAGTTCCCATGACCAATCAAGCATCGACTAGCAAATAAAGCAAAATAGCGTAACACAGGAAAATGTATGCTAGTGATTCTTGCATCAGAAACCTTCCTGGTTTCTCCCACAGAGATAAGGTTAATAAATGGTTCCAACTCTTTACGAGGTGGTTCCTCTAAGATACCATCAGGAGGTATGTTGCAGACTGCGCAAAATTCAGACAATGGCATTTTCTTCACAACGTCATATAAATGAAACTCTACTGAAGGAGGTGACTCTTTAGGGAAAAAGTAGAAGTTTTGCACAAAAGTATTTGTGAGTAAGAGATACTGTGGACGTTGGTCGCGGACGAAGTCGGTGAGGCCAGCATTCTTAATAAATGAATAGAAATCCTCATAAATCCCGGCCTCTCTCAAGAAATTATCAGAAGGCCATTCACACGGCCGGATCTCCGCGGTACGAGGCAAATTATATTTGGGCCTCTGAGCTTCTTCATTTTGTTTATCCTTTGAGCTTCGGCTCGATGAACCCCTCAAAATTCTCCTCATTATTTTTCTGAAATAATCTGAAATTTTTAGTAACTTCAAACAAAAGTGAACCAACTTCAAGAAAACTGATAGCAACTACTCCTACAAGTGCCTAGAGCCTATATCAAGCATTAGAACTACTTGGAACCATATAAATTTGACATGCAAGCTCAAGAACATGGTCACCTATGCAGCACAAATTTGCAAAGAATAAAGCACTAGAACAAAAACTAATTGGACCAATGGAGGAGTCACATACCAAGGAACAATCTCCCCAAGCAGTTTTGCGAGAGGTGCTTTGAGCAAGGAGATCAAAAATCACAGCAAAAGTGGCTGGAACTCGTGCTTGAGTTGGTTTTTTGGGTTTGTGTGAGACAGAGGAAGAAGATGGGTGCTGGGATAAGTGGAGGAGGGCCACCATGGGCCCATGAGGCAGGGAGCGCGCCCTAAGGGGGGCGCCCACCACCCTCGTGGCCAGGTGGCAGCTCCTCCCGCGGTAATTTTTGCACGGTAAATCCTCAAATATTCCCGAAAAAATCATATTAAATTGGCATGGCATTCTGAGGACTTTTATTTTCAGGATATTTTTATATTGCATGGATAAGCCAGGAAACAGACAGAAAAAAATACTATTTTTACTTTATTTCTACTAATTAACAGAAAGTATAGAGAGGGTACAGAAGTTTGTGCTTCTAGTTTCATCCATCTCATGCTCATCAAAAAGAATCCACTAACAAGGTTGATCAAGTCTTGTTAACAAACTCATCCCGATAATCATGAAACCGGAGAAATTTCGAATAACACTAAGTTACCTCAACGGGGATATGCACATCCCCAATAATAAGTATATCATATTTCTTTTTGACAGTAGGAAGAGGAAATTCAAAACCTCCAATTATAATCGATGGAATTTTTCCAATGGAGTTGATACTATGAACTTGAGGTTGTTTCCTCGGAAAGTGTACCGTATGCTCATTACCATTAACATGAAAAGTGACATTGCCTTTGTTGCAATCAATAACAGGCCCTGCAGTATTAAGAAAAGGTCTTCCAAGAATAATAGACATACTATCATCCTCGGGAATATCAAGAATAACAAAGTCCGTTAAAATAGTAACGTTTGCAACCACAATAGGCACATCCTCACAGATACCGACAGGTATAGCAGTTGATTTATCAGCCATTTGCAAAGATATTTCAGTAGGTGTCAACTTATTCAAGTCAAGTCTACGATATAAAGAGAGAGGCATAACTCTAACACCGGCTCCAAGATCACATAAAGCAGTTTTAATATAATTTCTTTTGATGGAGCAAGGTATGTAGGTACTCCGGGGCTCCAAGTTTCTTTGGTATTCCACCCTTAAAAGTATAATTAGCAAGCATGGTGGAAATTTCAGCTTCCGGTATCTTTCTTTTATTAGTAATGATATCCTTCATATATTTAGCATAAGGATTTGTTTTGAGCACATCAGTTAATCGCATACGCAAAAAAGATAGGCCTAATCATTTCAGCAAAGCGCTCAAAATCCTCATCATCCTTTTTCTTGGATGGTTTCGGAGGAAAAGGCATGGGTTTCTGAACCCAAGGTTCCCTTTCTTTACCATGTTTCCTAGCAACAAAGTCTCTTTTATCATAACGTTTGTTCTTTGATTATGGGTTATCAAGATCAACAACAGGTTCAATTTCTACATCATTATCATTACTAGGTTGAGCATCATCATGAACATCATCATTAATATTTTCATTAGGTTCATGTTCATTACCAGATTGTGTTTCAGCATCAGACATAGAGATATCATTTGGATTATCAGGTGGTTCAACAATAGGTTCACTAGAAGTTTGCATAGTTCTATCATTTTTCTTCTTCTTCTTTTTAGAAGAACTAGGAACATCAATATTATTTCTTTGAGAATCTTGCTCGATTCTCTTAGGGTGGCTGATACGTCTCCAACGTATCTATAATTTTTGATTGCTCCATGCTATATTATCTACTGTTTTGGACTATATTGGGCTTTATTTTCCACTTTTATATTATTTTTGGGACTAACCTATTAACCGGAGGCCCAACCCAGAATTGTTGTTTTTTGCCTATTTCAGGGTTTCGAAGAAACGAAATATCAAACGGAGACCAAACGGAATAAAATCTTTGGGAACGTGATTTTCTCACCGAACGTGATCCAGGAGACTTGGACCCTGCTCCAAGGAACAAAAGAGGCGGTCACGAGGGTGGGGGCGCCCCCCTAGGGCGTGCCCCCCTGCCTCGTGGGCCCCTCGTTGCTCCTCCGACGTACTTCTTCCTCCTATATATACACACGTACCCCAAAACGATCAGAAGAGGAGCCAAAAACCTAATTCCACCGCCGCAACTTTCTGTATCCACGAGATCCCATCTTGGGGCCTGTTCCGGAGCTCCGCCGGAAGAGGGCCGTCATCACGGAGGGCTTCTACATCATCCTAGCCCCTCCGATGAAGTGTGAGTAGTTTACCTCAGACCTTCGGGTCCATCGTTAGTAGCTAGATGGCTTCTTCTCTCTCTTTGAATCTCAATACAAAGTTCTCCCCCTCTCTTGTGGAGATCTATTCGATGTAATCTTCTTTTTGCGGTGTGTTTGTTGAGACCGATGAATTGTGGGTTTATGATCAAGTCTATCTATGAATAATATTTGAATCTTCTCTAAATTCTTTTATGTATGATTGGTTATCTTTGCAAGTCTCTTCGAATTATCCGTTTGGTTTGGCCAACTAGATTGGTAGTTCTTTCCATGGGAGAAGTGCTTAGCTTTGGGTTCGATCTTGCGGTGTCCTTACCCAGTGACAGAAGGGGCAGCAAGGCACGTATTGTATTGTTGCCATCGAGGATAACAAGATGGGGTTTATTTCATATTGCATGAATTTATCTCTCTACATCATGTCATCTTGTTGAAGGCGTTACTCTATTTTTAACTTAATACTCTAGATGCATGCTGGATAGCGGTTGATGAGTGGAGTAATAGTAGTAGATGCAGAATCGTTTCGATCTACTTGTCACGGACGTGATGCCTATATACATGATCATGCCTAGATATTCTCATAACTATGCTCAATTTTGTCAATTGCTCAACAGTAATTTGTTCACCCACCGTAGAATACTTATGCTCTTGAGAGAAGCCACTAGTGAAACCTATGGCCCCCGGGTCTATTCTCATCATATCAATCTCCATCACTTTAATCTTGCTTTGCTTTTTACTTTGCCTTTACTTTTTACTTTGCATCTTTATACCAAAAATACCAAAAATATTATATCTATCAGATCTGACTCTCGTAAGTGACCGTGAAGGGATTGACAACCCCTAATCGCGTTGGTTGTGAGTAGCTATCGCTTTGTGCAGGTATGAGGGACTTGAGCATGGGCTCCTACTGGATTGATACCTTGGTTCTCAAAAACTGAGGGAAATACTTACGCTACTCTGTTGCATCATCCCTTCCTCTTCGGGGAAAACGAACGCAAGCTCAAGACGTAGCAAGAAGGATTTCTGGCGCCGTTGCCGGGGAGTCTATGCAAAAAGTCAACATACCATGTACCCATCGCAATCCCTATCTCTCGCATTACATTATTTGCCATTTGCCTCTCGTTTTCCTCTCCCCCCCCCAATTCACCCTTGCCGTCTTATTCGCCCTCTCTCTCCCTATCCCCCCTCTCTATTTGCCTCTTTTTGCCCGTTTGCTTTTGTTTGCTCGTGTGTTAGATTGCTTGCTTGTCGCGATGGCTCAAGATACTACTAAATTGTGTGACTTCACCAATACCAACAATAATGATTTCCTTAGCACTCCGATTGCTCCTCTTATCGATGCTAAATCTTGTGAAATTAATACTGCTTTGTTGAATCTTGTTATGAAAGATCAATTCGCCGGCCTTCCTAGTGAAGATGCCGCTACTCATCTGAATAGCTTCGTTGATTTATGTGATATGCAAAAGAAAAAAGACGTCAATAATGATGTCGTTAAATTGAAGCTATTTCCTTTTTCGCTTAGAGATCGTGCTAAAGCTTGGCTTTCGTCTTTGCCTAAGAATAGTATTGATTCATGGAACAAGTGCAAAGATGCTTTTATCTCTAAGTATTTTCCTCCCGCTAAGATCATCTCTCTTAGAAACGATATTATGAACTTTAAACAACTTGATCATGAACATGTTGCACAAGCTTGGGAGAGAATGAAATTAATGATACGCAACTGCCCTACTCATGGTTTGAATTTATGGATGATCATACAAAAATTTTATGCCGGATTGAATTGTGCTTCTAGAAATCTTTTAGATTCGGCCGCGGGAGACACTTTTATGGAAATCACTTTAGGAGATGCTACTAAACTCCTAGATAATATTATGGTTAATTATTTTCAATGGCATACTGAAAGATCTTCTAATAAAAAAGTGCATGCGATAGAAGAAATTAATGTGTTGAGTGGAAAGATGGATGAACTTATGAAATTATTTGCTACTAAGAGTGTTTCTTCTGATCCTAATGATATGCCTTTTTCTACTTTGATTGAGAATAACAATGAATCTATGGATGTGAATTTTGTTGGTAGGAATAATTTTTGTAACAACGCTTATAGAGGGAATTTTAATCCTAGGCCATATCCTAGTAATCCTTCTAATAATTATGGTAATTCCTACAACAACTCTTATGGAAATTATAATAAGATGCCATCTGAATTTGAGAATAGTGTTAAAGAGTTTATGAATTCACAAAAGAATTTTAATGCTTTGCTTGAGGAGAAATTGCTTAAAGTTGATGATTTGGCTAGAAACGTTGATAGAATTTCTCTTGAGGTTGATTCTTTAAAGATTAGATCTATTCCTCCTAAGCATGATATCAATGAGTCTCTCAAAGCCATGAGAATTTCCATTGATGAGTGCAAGGAAAGAACCGCTAGGATGCGTGCTTCCAAAGATCCCTTTATTAAAGCGTGTTCTTCCAACATCCATGAAAATCAAGATGAAGATCTAAAAGTTATTGATGTGTCTCCTATTAAATCTTTATTTTGCAATACGAATCTTGATGAAACTGAATATGATCTTCCTTTACCTAGAAGGCGTTCTAAAAATTCGGAGTATTTAGATCTTAATGATGAAATTGACGAAAATGGGATTGAAAGAAATAAAAATCTAGATGTTGCTAAACCCACTATATTGGATTTCAAGGAATTTAATTATGAAAGTTGCTCTTTAATTGATTGTATTTCCTTGTTGCAATCCGTGCTAAATTCTCCACATGCTTATAGTCAAAATAAAGCCTTCACTGAACATATTGTTGATGCCTTGATGCAATCTTATGAAGAAAAACTTGAGTTGAAAGTTTCTATCCCTAGAAAACTCTATGATGAGTGGGAACCAACTATTAAAATTAAAATTAAAGATCATGAGTTTTATGCTTTGTGTGATTTGGGTGCTAGTGTCTCTACTATTCCCAAGACTTTGTGTGATTTACTAGATTTCCGTAATTTTGATGATCGCTCTCTAAACTTGCATCTTGTGGATTCCACTATTAAGAAACCTATGGGAAGGATTAATGATGTTATTATTGTTGCAAATAGGAATTATGTGTCCGTAGATTTCATTGTTCTTGATATAGATTGCAATCCTTCTTGCCCTATTATTCTTGGTAGACCTTTCCTTAGAACGGTCAGTGCAATTATTGATATGAAGGAAGGGAATATTAGATTTCAATTTCCATTAAAAAAGGGCATGGAACACTTTCTAAGAAAGAAAATAAAATTACCATATGAAACTATCATGAGAGCCACTTATGGATTGCCTACCAAAGATGGCAATACCTAGATCTATCCTCGCTTTTATGCCTAGCTAGGGGCGTTAAACGATAGCGCTTGTTGGGAGGCAACCCAATTTTATTTTTATTCCTTGCCTTTTGCTCCTGTTTAGTAATAAATAAATTATTTAGCCTCTGTTTTGGTTGTGTTTTTTGTGCTTAATTAGTGTTTGTGCCAAGTAGAACCGTTGGGAAGACTTGGGGAAAGTCTTGTTGAACTTGCTGTAAAAAACAGAAACTTTAGCCCTCACGAGAACTGCTGTCATTTTTATTTGAAGAGTGCTATTTGGTTAATTATTTTTGAAGATGATTAATCGATAAATCCCTCACGTCCAACAATTTATTTTAGAATTGTTGGGGTTCCAGATCTTGCGCTAGCTACAGATTACTACAGACTGTTCTGTTTTTGACAGATTCTGTTTTTCGTGTGTTGTTCGCTTATTTTGATGAATCTATGGCTAGTAAAATAGTTTATAATTCATAGAGAAGTTGGAATACAGTAGGTTTAACACCAATATAAATAAATAATGAGTTCATTACAGTACCTTGAAGTGGTCTTATGTTTTCTTTCGCTAACGGAGCTCACGAATTTTCTATTTTGAGTTTTGTGTTGTGAAGTTTTCAAGTTTTGGGTGAATTATTTTGATGGATCATGGAACATGGAGTGACAAGAGCCTAAGCTTGGGGATTCCCATGGCACCCCCAAGATAATCCAAGGACACCAATAAGTCAAAGCTTGGGGATGCCCCGGAAGGCATCCCCTCTTTCGTCCACTTCCATCGGTAATTTACTTGGAGCTATATTTTTATTCACCAACATGATATGTGTTTTGCTTGGAGCGTCTTGTATTATTTGTGTCTTTGTGTCTTAGTATGCCACAATCATCCTTGTTGTACACACCTTTTGATAGAGCCATACATGAATTAAAATTTGATAGAATACTCTATGTGCTTCACTTATATCTTTTGAGCGTTATAATTTTGCTCTATGTGCTTCACTTAGATCTTTTAGAGCACGGTGTTGGATTTGTTTTAAAGAAATTATTGATCTCTCATGCTTCACTTAAATTATTTTGAGAGTCTCTTAATATCATGGTAATTTGCTTAATAATAATATGCTTGGTATTCAAGATTTGTGAAACTTTCTTTTGAGTGTGTTGAATACTAAGAAAAGATTGAAGCATGATAGTTGTTTTGAGATATGGAGGTGATAATATTAAAGTCATGCTAGTTGACTAGTTGTGAATTTAAAGAATACTTGTGTTAAAGTTTGTGATTCCCGTAGCATGCACGTATGGTGAACCGTTATGTGATGAAGTCGGAGCATGATTTATTTATTGATTGTCTTCCTTATGAGTGGCGGTCGGGGACGAGCGATGGTCTTTTCCTACCAATCTATCCCCCTAGGACCATGCGCATAATACTTTGCTTTGATAAATTCTAGATTTTTGCAATAAGTATATGAGTTCTTTATGACTAATGTTGAGTCCATGGATTATACGCACTCTCACCCTTCCACCTTTGCTAGCCTCTCTAATACCGCACACCTTTCACCGGTATCATACACCTACCATATACTTTCCACAAAACAGCCACCATACCTACCTATTATGACATTTCCATAGCCATTCCGAGATATATTGCCATGCAACTTTCCACCGTTCCGTTCTGACACATTCATCATTGTCATATTGCATATCCCGGTACACCGCCGGATGCATTCACATAGAGTCATATTTTGTTCTAAGTATCGAGTTGTAATTGTTGAGTTATAAGAAAAATAAAAGTGTGATGATCATCATTATTAGAGCATTGTCCCAGTGAGGAAAGAATGATGGAGACTATGATTCCCCCATAAGTCGGGATGAGACTCCGGACGAAAAATAAAATATAAAAAAAAGAGGCCAAAGAAGCCCAAATAAAAAAAGGGGGAGGCCATAAAAAAGAGAGAAAAGGCCCAAATAAAAAAATGAGAGTAAAAGAGAGAAGGGACAATGTTACTATCCTTTTACCACACTTGTGCTTCAAAGTAGCACCATGATCTTCATAGTGGAGAGTCTCTCATGTCATCACTTTCATATACTAGTGGGAATTTTACATTATAGAACTTGGCTTGTATATTCCAATGATGGGCTTCCTCAAAAATTGCCCTGGGTCTTCGTGAGCAAGCAAGTTGGATGCACACCCACTTAGTTTCTTTTTGAGCTTTCATATACTTATAGCTCTAGTGCATCCGTTGCATGGCAATCCCTACTCACTCACATTGATATCTATTGATGGGCATCTCCATAGCCCGTTGATGCGCCTAGTTGATGTGAGACCATCTTCTCCTTTTTGTCTTCTCCACAACCACCATTCTATTCCACCTATAGTGCTATATCCATGGCTCACGCTCATGTATTGGGTGAAGATTGAAAAAGTTTTGAAAAAGTTAGAGTATGAAACAATTGCTTGGCTTGTCATCAGGGTTGTGCATGATTTAAATACTTTGTGTGGTGAAGATGGAGCATAGCCAGACTATTTGATTTTGTAGGGATAACTTTCTTTGGCCATGTTATTTTGAGAAGACATAATTGCTTTATTAGTATGCTTGAAGTATTTTTTATGTCAATATAAACTTTTGTCTTGAATCTTTCTAATCTGAATATTCATCCCACAATTAAGAAGATTTGCATCGAAATTATGCCAAGTAGCACTCCGCATCAAAAATTCTCTTTTTATCATTTACCTACTCGAGGACGAGCAAGAATTAAGCTAGGGGATGCCTGATACGTCTCCAACGTGTCTATAATTTTTGATTGCTCCATGCTATATTATCTACTGTTTTGGACTATATTGGGCTTTATTTTCCAATTTTATATTATTTTTGGGACTAACCTATTAACCGGAGGCCCAGCCCAGAATTGCAGTTTTTTGCCTATTTCAGTGTTTCGAAGAAACGGAATATCAAACGGAGTCCAAACGGAATAAAATCTTTGGGAACGTGATTTTCTCACCGAACGTGATCCAGTAGACTTGGACCCTGCTCCAAGGAACAAAAGAGGCGGTCACGAGGGCGGGGGGCGCCCCCCTGCCTCGTGGGCCCCTCGTTGCTCCTCCGGCGTACTTCTTCCTCCTATATATACACACGTACCCCAAACGATCAGAACATTAGCCAAAAACCTAATTCCACCACCACAACTTTCTGTATCCATGAGATCCCATCTTGGGGCCTGTTCTGGAGCTCCGCCGAAAGAGGGCCGTCATCACGGAGGGCTTCTACATCATCCTAGCCCCTCCGATGAAGTGTGAGTAGTTTACCTCAGACCTTCGGGTCCATAGTTAGTAGCTAGATGGCTTCTTCTCTCTCTTTGAATCTCAATACAAAGTTGTCCCCCTCTCTTGTGGAGATCTATTCGATGTAATCTTCTTTTTGCGGTGTGTTTGTTGAGACCTATGAATTGTGGTTTTATGATCAAGTCTATCTATGAATAATATTTGAATCTTCTCTGAATTCTTTTATGTATGATTGGTTATTTTTGCAAGTCTCTTCGAATTATCCGTTTGGTTTGGCCAACTAGATTGGTAGTTCTTGCCATGGGAGAAGTGCTTAGCTTTGGGTTCGATCTTGTGGTGTCTTTACCCAGTGACAGAAGGGGCAGCAAGGCACGTATTGTATCGTTGCGATCAAGGATAACAAGATGGGGTTTATTTCATATTGCATGAATTTATCTCTCTACATCATGTCATCTTGCTGAAGGCGTTACTCTGTTTTTAACTTAATACTCTAGATGCATGCTGGATAGCGGTCGATGAGTGGAGTAATAGTAGTAGATGCAGAATCGTTTCGATCTACTTGTCATGGGCGTGATGCCTATATACATGATCATGCCTAGATATTCTCATAACTATGCTCAATTCTGACAATTGCTCAACAGTAATTTGTTCACCCACCGTAGAATACTTATGCTCTTGAGAGAAGCCACTAGTGAAACCTATGGCCCCCGGGTCTATTCTCATCATATCAATCTCCATCACTTTAATCTTGCTTTGTTTTTTTACTTTCCTTTACTTTTTACTTTGCATCTTTATACCAAAAATACCAAATGTCGGGTGGTAGGTGCGACATATGCCAACGGGTGGCTTATCATTGTGGGAGCCAATAAAACATCACCGGTGCCTGGAAACGGGATAAGGCGAAGACATGCACGCCGGCGAATCTTACCCAGCTTCAGGGCTCTCCAAGGAGATAACACCCCTACTGCTGCTCTACGGGGTCTCCGCATGGTTACTAAAATGAACAAGTAGCTACACAATGCTCCTTGAGCTGTTTTTGGGTGGAAGGAGGAAGAAGGGCTCAGCTAGCTTGCTTCCTCTCCTTGTATGGTGTCTAGGTCTAATTTGAAAGTCCAACCCTTTGCATGGGTGCACCGGGGGGTTTATATAGGCCTACCCCCCGGGGGTACAATGGTAATCCGGCTGGGCGCGGGGCCCAGCTGTCTGCGACTGTGCTCGCCGGCTTCTGCGCCGGCTACTGGGGCCCGCCGATTGGTGGGCCCCACCGGCTGCCGGCTCCTTGGTCGACAGGCAGGCCCCACAGGCCAGGGCCTGGTCGGTGGCTGGTTACTGTTTCTCCGTGCGGTTGACACAGGCTTGGTCGGGGTAAGCGTGGCTACAGTACCGCCGCCCTGGCGGGCGATTACTGTAGCCCCCCCGTATCTTGCCTCCTTAATGGGCGTCTCCTTCGAGGAAGGTGGCAGGCCGGCTATGGGAAGCCGGCCCTCTATCTTGCCGGCTTGAGAGGAGGTGCGGCCGCCTTTGGTATCTCTCTGCCCGAAGGGGCCCACCGCCTCGGGGGCCACGCTGGCGGCCCGTCGTGGACGGCGTCGGAGCCGCCGTGGCAACAGTGCCGCGCCGGACGGGTCGTGGCCACCCGTACGACGCACTGTACCAGGCGTGCTCCGGGTTTTGAGGGTGGCAGGCTCCACTGTAGCCACGCCCCGCTTCATCATCGCAGGGTGGACGCGTACATTGCGGGTACGGCTTTGACTGCTTTATGGGAGCCGGCTTCTCGTAGCCGGCCTTGCTGTAGCCGGCTTCTCGTAGTCGGTCCTCCACAGCTTTCTTCATGAGGGTAAAGGGCGGGCCGCCCCCGAAGCCGGCCAGGAAGATAGTCGGCAAGGGGGGAGGCGGCCCAGGTCTTGAGTCTTCTTGAGAGCCGGACGGGCTCGTAATTTTTTCTGATGGGCCAGGGGAAGCCGGCTGGGCTACCCATGGCTATTTACTCCGACAGTAGTCCCCAAAGCTGGGCGAGCTTCACGGCGGACAGAGGGACAAGAAGCTTGGCCAGCTTCATACCCTGAGGAGCCGACCTTGCCGTCGTAGGCCGACTTCGGAGAACTTTCTTGTTTATTAATATGACCGTGGTTGACCCGCGGGCTGGCCGCGGGCCCCACGACGGGCCACGTGGCAGAGAAGTCCTGCCGTCGCATGCGCACGACGAGACGCCGCCGCAGGCCCGGGCCCGCCACTCCTTGGCCTCGGCCCGGGCGTAGATCTTCTGTGGCCCGAGGGGACTGCTCGCCTCCCCGCGGCCATTTCTTCGTGTCTTCAAGGCGCGCAATTAACGCGGGGCATGGGGGAGATGGGCACGATCGATCCCCACGATCCCCCACGCCGCGCCTCCTCGGCTCCGGCGCACGAGCCTACAAGGAGGAGGGGGAGGGGGAGATACAAGGGCTTTCTCGCTCCCCCGCTCCCCGTCCCTCCTTGCTCTTCTTTCCTTTCTTCTTCCTTCACGCCCGACGCAGCCTCCCGTCGCAGCCCGCCCACGCCGCCATGTCCATGGCGCTGTCAAGCTCGAGGGACAGGTCCAACGTCCACGAAGACCACATAGAGTTTCTCCGCCAGACCCGGCGCCTGCCCGACGCCAACCTCGTGCAGGCTCGTCTGGCGCCGGAGGCGGAAATCTCGCCGGCGCCGGAGGAAGGCGAGCGCGTCGTCTTCCGCACGCATTTCTTGCGTGGCTTTGGCTTCCCGGCGAGTGGCTTCATGCACTCCTTCCTCGACTTCTATCATCTCCAGCCGCATCACCTCACGCCCAACGCGGTGATGCAGCTGTCGGCCTTCGTCTCTCTCTGCGAAGGCTTCTTGGGAGTGCTGCCCACGCTGGAGCTTTGGGCGGAGATCTTCAAAAACAAGCTCGGCACCGTCTCCGCCGGCGTGCCCGCCCCCTGCGGGGCCTTCATCGCGATGAAGAGGTCAAGCGACAACAACCCCTTCCCGCACATCCCTTTGATCCAATCGGTCAAACTCTGGCAAAAATCTTATTTCTACGTCAAGAACGTCGCCCCGCAAGGAGACTACGTTAATCTGCCGGCTTACGAAGCCGACCCGCCGGCTGGGAGGCGGCCGTCTTGGGGCTTCCGGTCCAAGTCCTTATCTCCGGCCGGGAACGCCGCCATCGCCCGGCTTCAGGTAATGATCCAGTCGGAAGGCCTGCGCGGAGCCGACTTGGTGGCCGCCTTTGTCGAGCGCCGGATCCTTCCCCTTCAGAGCCGGCCCCACATGTTATGCCAGATGAGAGGCCGCTTCGACCCTTGCCGGCTGAGCACATGGGAGATGCCCCATGCCGAGGTAGCGCTCATGGTGAACTACGTCGCCAACCTCAAGCTCGCCGACGACTGGCAATACGGCAAGGCGCCGTACTCCCGCACCCATCCTCCGCCCATGGTAAGTCCTTCTTTCTGTCATCAACCAGCTTGAGCCGGCCGGGTTCTGACCGGGCGGCTCTTCTCCTTTCTCTCTTTTTTTATTAGAACCCTCTTCTTCCGTCGCCAGCCGGGGCGGTAGGAATCGAACGCCAGTATGCCCCGGACCGTGCGGTAGACGACATCGACGACCCGGATTTGGCTGCGGTCGCCATGGAGGACGCCGCCACGGGGGACGTCGCCGAGCCCGGAGGCACGGGGCTCTCGGCCAGTTTTGACGACTGGCCGGATGACGCCGATGCCGAAGAAATCCCGCGCCACCAGCCGGCAGCCGATTGTCACAGCGCGGGCTCGTCCGCCGCGCCGGCTGCCGGTGGTGGAAAGTCGAAACGCCGGGCCGCGCTTCCTCTCTTCGGTAGCCGGCCGAAAAAGACGAGGGCCTCCGCTGTGGCAACGAAGCGGGACGAAGCGGCGGCGAAGGCGGCCCGTTTTCGGAAGGCGGTGAAGCAACCTCCAGCGGTTTCCTCGTAAGCCCTTGGGCCGCTTGCGTGCTTGTTTTTTGTTGTCTTCTTTGTTCTAACCCTTCTACGATTTCTGAGCAGGGCGCCGCTTTCCCTCGAGCAAGGCCCAGGCGGCTCTGTGGTCGGGCCGGGTGCTGGATCTTCGGGGCCCCGCCGGGTGGACCCCCGCGCCGATCTTGCAGAAGCCACGGAGCGGAACACCCGCGAGGCGCGACAAGAGAGGGAGGCGGCGGAGCGGGAGGCCGCCCGGGCGGCGATGGAGCGAGCGGACGCGGCAGCCGAGACTCCATCGGAGCGGGCGGCCGCGGAGGCGGAGGCGGAGGGCACTCATAGCCGGCCTCCGCTGCTCGCCATCCTCCTCCACACCTTGGACCCAGACATCCCGCTGCCCTCGGGCCGACTGCTTGATTCTTCGAGCCGGACCCGGCCCCATTGGGGTTAGGCGGCACGAAGATGGAGTCGGATTCCGGAGACGGCTTGATGGATGGCTTGAGGAGGCGCTGTAGGGCAACGCCGGTTGGTATTGCTTGCCGCGTGGAGCCTATTCGGGCCAGGGCATCTGCTGGCTCGTTGTCGGCTCGCGGCACATGGAGGAATTCACATCCATCGAAGTATCCGCTGATTTGCTGCACTAGGAAGCGGTAGCTTGCCATGTTTGTGTCCTTGGCGTCCCAATCGCCAGAAGATTGCTGAACCACCAAGTCCGAGTCGCCATAGCACAGGATCCGGCGGATGCCGAGTTCCTTGGCAAGCCGGAGCCCGTGTATGAGCGCTTCGTACTCGGCTACGTTGTTGGAGGCGGCGAAGTGGATCTGCAGCATGTATCTGAGCTTGTCGCCCTTAGGAGAGGTAAGGACGACGCCGGCTCCCAAGCCGGTGCGCATCTTGGATCCGTCAAAGTGCATGCGCCAATGGGTGGAGTCGGGAGCTGGCGGTAAGTACTGGGTCTCGGCCCAGTCGACGAGGAAGTCGGCCAGTGCTTGCGACTTGATGGCGGTGAGGGGTTGGTAGAAGATCGTGTAAGGGGCCAGCTCGATGGCCCACTTAGCTACCCGGCCGGATGCATCCCGGCTACCTATGATCTCGGCCAGCGGGGCAGTGCATACGACCGTGATAGGATGTTCTTGAAAGTACGGCTTCAGCTTCTTGGCGGTGAAGTACACGCCGTAGCACATCTTCTGGTAGTGCGGGTAGTTCTGTTTTGAGGCAGACAACACCTCGCTCAGGTAATAAACCGGCCTCTGGACCGGCTGGGCTCGGCCTTCTTCGGGGCGTTGGACCACAATAACGGTGCTGACCACCCGGCTAGTGGCGGCAATATAAAGGAGCATGGGCTCTTTCTCAGTCGGCACCACCAAGACAGGCGGCGTGGCCAGCATTTTCTTCAGCTCGTGGAAAGCTTGGTCGGCCTGGTCATTCCACTCGAAGTGAGTGCTCTTCTTCATGAGGCGGTAGAGAGGGAGAGCTTTCTCTCCAAGCCGGCTGATGAAGCGGTTCAGAGAGGCCAGGCACCCGGTGAACTTCTGGATCTCTCGAAGCTTGGTTGGGATCGCCATCCTCTCGATGGCCTTGATCTTCACAGGGTTGCACTCGATGCCGCGTTCGGAGACCAGAAAGCCTAGGAGCTGGCCGGCTGGCACTCCGAACACGCATTTCTCGGGGTTGAGCTTGATTCGGAACCGACGCAGGTTCTCGAATGTCTCCTTCAGGTCTTCCAGCAGAGTGCCGCGCTTCTCCGTCTTCACCACGACATCATCCACGTAGACGTGGGCATTTTTGCCGAGCTGCGTGAGGAGGCACTTCTGCATGCAACGCTGAAAAGTGGCGCCGGCATTCCTCAAGCCGAACGTCATGGTCAGGTAGCAGAAGGCTCCAAACGGTGTGATGAAGGCGGTCTTCAGTTGGTCATCCGGGTTCAGCTTTATCTGGTGGTATCCCGAGTAAGCATCCAAAAAGCTCAACAGCTCGCATCCGGCTGTGGAGTCTATCACTTGGTCAATTCTGGGCAGAGCGAAGGGATCTTTTGGGCAAGCTTTGTTGAGGCTTGTGTAGTCTATACACATGCGCCACTTGTTATTCTTTTTCAGCACGAGAACCAGGTTTGCGAGCCACTCGGGGAAGAAAACTTCCATGATGAATCCGTCTGCAAGAAGCCGAGCTATCTCGTCCCCTACGATCCTTCTCTTCTCCTCTGACAGTCGGCGGAGAGGCTGCTTGACTGGTTTGGCGTCCTCCTGCACATGTAATTTGTGCTCGGCGAAATCCTTCAGAACACCCGGCATGTCCTTGGGGGACCATGCAAAGATATCCCGATTCTCACAGAGGAAATCGACGAGCTCGCCTTCCTATTTGCTGCTTAGGCTCGCCCCAATGACGGTAAACCTCTCGGGGTGCTCGGGGTCGAGCTATATCTTCTTGGTCTCCTTGGCCGGCTGGAAAGATCCTTGGGCATCATACTCCTTGGAGTCGGCGGGCTGGTTTAGCTGCTTGCTGGCTAGGGCCACGACCCTGTCCAGCGTCTTCTTCTCCTCGGCAATCATGAGGGATTCGGCCAGCCGGCTGCTGGCCGCGGCGCAGTCGGCGGACTTCTTGTAGTCGCCGGCGATGGTGATGACGCCCTCGGAGCTTGGTATCTTCATCTTGAGGTATGCGTAGTGGGGGACCGCCATGAACTTGGCCAAGGCGGGTCGGCCAAGCAAGGCGTGGTAAGGGCTCTCCAAGTCCACCACCTCGAACCAGATTGCTTCCCGGCGGAAATGATCCTTGCCCCCAAAGAGTACATCGATCTTGATCTTGCCGATGGGGGCGCAGGACAAACCGGGTACGATGCCGTGAAACACCGTTTGAGTCGGCACAAGCTGTTTTGCCTTGACACCCAGCTTCTCCATGGTGTCGCGGTACAGGATGTTGATGCTGCTTCCACCGTCGATCAGCACGCGGGAGAAGCGTGCGGCACGCGTGTCCGTCGCAAGGGTGGCCTCCAGGACCAAAGCGTAGGAGCCGGGGGACAGCATCACCTCTGGGTGGTCGGCCCAGCTCCAGCTGATGGATTTCTCTGACCAATGCATGTGGCCGGCCGGGTTGGCGGTAGCCACATTGACTTCTTGTTGCTCTCGGCGCCTGCTGCGCCGGTCTTCGGGCTGGCTCGTAAAGACAACGTAAGATGCTTGCTCATCAGGGAACTCGTCCTGCACGGCGTCGACTGCGGGCCGAGCGGCCTTGGGCGGCGGAGCCGGAGGCGGCGGGCCGGCAGGCAGAGTCGGCGTGAGCCCTTCGCCCTTGGAGATTCGGGCGAGCCAGTTACACTTTCGGGTCGTATGGTTGGACGGCTTCGCGCCGCTATGGAACTTGCACGGGGCATCAGGGTTTGTTCGTAGGAGAAGGCCGGCTGCCAAGCCGGCCGGCCGCCCTTGGGCTTTTTGGGTGCGGGCCGCCCCTCAGGCGGTGCATCTTCGACCATGGCCACCTGCCGGCTAGCGGGAGGCGGCGCAGGGCCTTTGCGCTTCTGATCATTCTAGTGTTGGCGTCGGCCGGCATCTCCAGCCGGTGCTTTGGGTGCCGGATTGAGCACTTTTCCGGACGCGTCCACCCGGAGCTCGGTCTTCATCGAGGAATCAGCGGTGGCGTACTTGTCGGCGATGTTCAGGAGCTCGTCGAGGGTAGTCGGCTCGTCGCAGAGAAGCTTGTGCTTGAGGAGGGTGCCCTCTCGGCACCCGGTAGTGAAGTATTCGATGGCTTGCACCTCGTGCACCCCCTCGCAGGAGTGGCGGAGCTCGGCCCAACGCGTGAGGTAGTCGCGAGTGGACTCGGCTGGGCCCTGTACGCACAGGGAGAGCTGTCTGGGCTTGGGAGCCCGCTTGTAGGTGCTGGTGAAGTTGCGAATGAAGGCTTCAGTGAAGTCTACCCAGCTGTTGATGCTGAGAGGCTTGAGGCTGTTAAGCCAAGTCCGTGCCGTGCCTTGCAGCATGAGGGGCACGTACTTCACGGCAACGCGCCGGTTGCCATTGGCGATGCTGACGGCTGTGGAGTAGTCGGTCAGCCAGTCTTCCGGCTTCACTGAGCCGTTGTACATGGGCGTGTCTCTTGGGAGCGAGAACCCTTTGGGGAAGGGCTCGTCGCGGATGCGGGGGCCAAAGCAAGGCGGGCCGACATCGTCTTCTTCTTCTAGCGCCAAGGATCTAGCCAGGCGGTCGATCCGGTGGTGGGCGTCATTTTCGCCGACTCCTTCGCGGCGACCAAGCCGGCCGCTGAGAGTCGGGTGCGCCAGTGGAGGCGGGGTGGGGTATCTCTCTCCGCAAGCTCGAGGCGGAGGCGGGGTGCCCCGCCATTCCATGGCTCGGGGGCGGCCGTCCGCATCTCGCTTGATGGAGATTTGGGTCCGGCTTCGGCTGGAAGCCGGCTCTTTCTCGCGCCGCGCGCGGGTGTTGCTCGCAGTCGGCGATCGGGAAGTCGCGCCGTGGTCGCGGCGCGGGGGAGGGCTCCCCGCGCACGCGTCGGCTTCGTGCCGCCGAGCGGCCGCGTCGATTAGTTGCTGTATGCGCCGCGTCATGTGGGGGAGGTCTTCGGCTTCCAAGCCGTCCAGCTCGTCTACGGCCGCCTGGGCGGCGCGCAGGTTCTCGAGCGGGGTGGCGTAGACCGGGCGATCGACTCCAAGCGTGTTGGCGATGACGGCGCCGCGTTGCCTGACCGCACTAGCCCGGCTTGGGCCAGCCGGAGCCGGCGTGCCGAAGGCGGCGCGGTCAGCTTCGCGCTGGTAGGCCTCGGTGAGGCGTCTTACGGAGGCCAGCCGCCGGCCCTCCGCGAGGAGGGCGAGGCGGCGCGCCTCCAGTACTTCGTCGTTGGCGTCAGCCGGAAGGGGGGCGGACAAGTCGTGGGCCGCCGCGCGTGGGGCGTCGCGGGCGCCCTCTTCAGTCGGGCCGTCGTGGCCGATAACCATCACCTCGGTAGTGTCAGAATCGCGATCGCCGGCCGGAGGGAGTGGGTCGTTGTAGATCGTGACATTGGTGGGGAAGGTGTCGTAGGATGCCGTGTCGGAGTCGACAGGCATCGGGTCGGTGGAGCCAACCGACTCCAAATCCGCAGCGGGCTCGCTGGAGACATGGAGCTGGCCGAGGAGGTTGGCGAGGTGGTCGGTGCCCGCATCGGAGGCAAGCTCGTCGGAGATGCGGGCCTTGTCGAAGAGGTCGGCGAGGCTGCTCGCCGCGCAGATGTTGGCGACGCCATGCAGCGCGTCGTGGCAAGCGCCATCGGGCGAGCCGGGCTGGCTACGCTCGCGAGGGAGGAAAAGGGTTCCCGTCCAGAACAGGTCTCCGGACGACAGTGCACCTGGCCCCACGGTGGGCGCCAAATGTCGGGTGGTAGGTGCGACATATGCCAACGGGTGGCTTATCATTGTGGGAGCCAATAAAACATCGCCGGTGCCTGGAAACGGGATAAGGCGAAGACATGCACGCCGGCGAATCTTACCCAGCTTCAGGGCTCTCCGAGGAGATAACACCCCCTACTGCTGCTCTACGGGGTCTCCGCATGGTTACTAAAATGAACAAGTAGCTACACAATGCTCCTTGAGCTGTTTTTGGGTGGAAGGAGGAAGAAGGGCTCAGCTAGCTTGCTTCCTCTATTTGTATGGTGTCTAGGTCTAATTTGAGAGTCCAACCCTTCGCATGGGTGCACCGGGGGGGTTATATAGGCCTACCCCCCGGGGGTACAATGGTAATTCGGCTGGGCGCGGGGCCCAGCTGTCTGCGACTGTGCTCGCCGGCTTCTGCGCCGGCTACTGGGGCCCGCCGACTGGTGGGCCCCGCCGGCTGCCGGCTCCTTGGTCGACAGGCAGGCCCCACAGGCCAGGGCCTGGTCGGTGGCTGGTTACTGTTTCTCCGTGCGGTTGACACAGGCTTGGTCGGGGTAAGCGTGGCTACAGTACCGCCGCCCTGGCGGGCGATTACTATAGCCCCGCCGTATCTTGCCTCCTTAATGGGCGTCTCCTTCGAGGAAGGTGGCAGGCCGGCTATGGGAAGCCGGCCCTCTATCTTGCCGGCTTGAGAGGAGGTGCGGCCGCCTTCGGTATCTCTCTGCCCGAAGGGGCCCACCGCCTCGGGGGCCACGCTGGCGGCCCGTCGTGGACGGCGTCGGAGCCACTGTGGCAACAGTGCCGCGCCGGACGGGTCGTGGCCACCCGTACGGCGCACTGTACCAGGCGTGCTCCGGGTTTTGGGGGTGGCAGGCTCCACCGTAGCCACGCCCCGCTTCATCATCGCAGGGTGGACGCGTACATTGCGGGTACGGCTTTGACTGCTTTATGGGAGCCGGCTTCTCGTAGCCGGCCTTGCTGTAGCCGGCTTCTCGTAGTCGGCCCTCCACAGCTTTCTTCATGAGGGTAAAGGGCGGGCCGCCCCCGAAGCCGGCCAGGAAGATAGTCGGCAAGGGGGGAGGCGGCCCAGGTCTTGAGTCTTCTTGAGAGCCGGACGAGCTCGTAATTTTTTCTGATGGGCCAGGGGAAGCCGGCTGGGCTACCCATGGCTATTTACTCCGACACCAAAAATATTATATCTATCAGATCTCACTCTCGTAAGTGACCGTGAAGGGATTGACAACCCCTAATCGCGTTGGTTGCGAGTAGCTATCGCTTTGTGCAGGTACGAGGGACTTGAGCATGGGCTCCTACTGGATTGATACCTTGGTTCTCAAAAACTGAGGGAAATACTTACGCTACTCTGCTGCATCATCCCTTCCTCTTCGGGGAAAACCAACGCAAGCTCAATACCTAGTAGTGGCCTTTAGGATACAAAGGTTCCTGAGTCATTCTACCAGTTCTTGTGGCCACTCTAACAGCATAATCATTTTTCTTACTATTCATTTCATCAAGCACTTCTTTTTGAGCCTTAAGTACTTGTTCTACTTGAGTGGTAACCATAGAAGCATGTTTGCTAACAAGTTTAAGTTCACCTTTAATATTAGCCATATAATCACCCAAGCATCTAATCATATAAGCATTTTCTTTTAATTGTCTACCAAAATAAGTATTGAAGTCGTCTTGCTTAAACATAAAGTTATCAAACTCATCCAAGCACTGACTAGCAATTTTATTAGGAGGGACTTCAGCTTTATCATATCTATAGAGAGAATTTACCTTTACTACCTGTGTTGGGATATCAGGATCAGGAGGTTCTTCAGTAAATAAAGAATTGAGATCATATGTTTCTTCAACAGGCGGTATATTAAGACCATGTATTTCTTCAATAGGAGGTAAATTCTTAACATCTTCAGCTTTAATACCTTTTTCTTTCATAGATTTCTTTGCCTCTTGCATATCTTCGGGACTGAGGAATAGAACACCTCTCTTCTTTGGAGTTGGTTTAGGAATAGACTCAGTAATTGGAGCAGGAGCTGGCTCAAGAGGTGCCCAATTATTTTCATTTGTCAACATATTATTCAATAGAATTTCAGCTTCATCCGGTGTTCTTTCCCTGAAAAGAGAACCAGCACAACTATCCAGGTAATCTCTGGAAGCGTCGGTTAGTCCATTATAAAAGATATCAAGTATTTCAGGTTTCTTAAGAGGATGATCAGGCAAAGCATTAAGTAACTTGAGAAGCCTCCCCCAAGCTTGTGGGAGACTCTCTTCTTTAATTTGCACGAAGTTGTATATTTCCCTCAAAGCAGCTTGTTTCTTATGAGCAGGGAAATATTTAGCTGAGAAGTAATAAATCATATCCTGGGGACTACACACACAACCAGGATCAAGAGAATTAAACCTTATCTTAGCATCACACTTTAATGAGAACGGAAATATTTTGAGTATATAAAAGTAACACGATCTCTCATCATTAGTAAACAAGGCGGCTATATCATTTAACTTAGTAAGATGTGCCACAACAGTTTCAGATTCATAGCCATAAAACGGATCAGATTCAACCAAAGTAATTATATCAGGATCAACAGAGAATTCATAATCCTTATCAGGAACACATATAGGTGAAGTAGCAAAAGTAGGGTCGGGTTTCATTTTATCTCTAAGTGATTCTTCGTTCCATTTAACTAATAACCTCTTAATCTCATATCTATCCCTGCAAGCTAAAATAGCTAAAGAAGATTCTTTATCAAAAACATAACCCTCAGGAATAACAGGCATATTTTCATCATCACTATCATCATCGTATTCAAATTCAATAATTTCTTTTTCTCTAGCCCTAGCAATTTGTTCATCAAGAAATTCACCAAGGGGCACAGTAGTATCAGGCATAGAAGCAGTTTCATCATAAGTATCATGCATAGCAGAAGTGGCATCATCAATAACATGCGACATATCGGAACGAATAGCAGAAGCAGGTTTAGGTGTCGCTAGCTTACTCATAACAGAAGGTGAATCAAGTGTAGTTTAGGTTTAGATGGCAGTTCCTTACCTCCCCGCGTAGTTGAGGGATAAATTGTTGTCTTAGTGTCTTTCAAGTTCTTCATAGTGTCCAGCAGATATAAATCCCAAGTGACTCAAAGAATAGAGCTATGCTCCCCGGCAACGGCGCCAGAAATTAGTCTCGATAACCCACTGTTGGGGAACGTAGTAATTTCAAAAAAATTCCTACGCACACAAAAGATCATGGTGATGCATAGCAATGAGAGGGGAGAGTGTGATCTACGTACCCTTGTAGACCGACAGCGGAAGCGTTAGCACGCCGCGCTTGATGTAGTCGTACGTCTTCACGGCCCGACCGATCAAGCACCGAAACTACGGCACCTCCGAGTTCTAGCACACGTTCAGCTCGATGACGATCCCCGGACTCCGATCCAGCAAAGTGTCGGGGAAGAGTTCCGTCAGCACGACGGCGTGGTGACGATCTTGATGTACTACTGTCGCAGGGCTTCGCCTAAGCACCGCTACAATGTTATCGAGGATTATGGTGGAAGGGGGCACCGCACACGGCTAAGAATATGATCACGTGGATCAACTTGTGTGTCTAGAGGTGCCACTGCCCCCGTATATAAAGGATCAAGGGGGGGTGCGGCCGGCCAGGAGGAGGGCGCGCCAGGAGGAGTCCTACTCCCACCGGGAGTAGGATTCCCCCCTTTCCTAGTTGGAATAGGATTCGGGAGGGGGAAAGAGGAGAGAGAGAAGGAAGGGGGGGGGCGCCGCCCCCCTCTCCTTGTCCTATTCGGACTAGGGGGGAGGGGTGCGCAGCCCAGCCCTGGCCACCTCTCCTCTCTTCCATTAAAGCCCACTGAGGCCCATATACCTCCCGGGGGGTTCCGGTAACCTCCCGGTACTCCGATAAAATCCCGATTTCACCCGGAACACTTCCGATATCCAAATATAGGCTTCCAATATATCAATCTTTATGTCTCGACCATTTCACGACTCCTCGTCATGTCCGTGATCACATCCGGGACTCTGAAAAAACTTCGGTACATCAAAATGCATAAACTCATAATATAACTGTCATCGAAACCTTAAGCGTACGGACCCTACAGGTTCGAGAACAATGTAGACATGACCAAGACACGTCTCCGGTCAATAACCAATAGCGGAACCTGGATGCTCATATTGGCTCCTACATATTCTACGAAGATCTTTATCGGTCAGACCGCATAACAACATACGTTGTTCCCTTTGTCATCGGTATGTTACTTGTCCGAGATTCGATCGTCGGTATCTCAATACCTAGTTCAATATCATTACCGGCAAGTCTCTTTACTCGTTTCGTAATACATCATCTCACAACTAACTCATTAGTTTCAATGCTTGCAAGGCTTATGTGATGTGCATTACCGAGAGGGCCCAGAGATACCTCTTCGACAATCGGAGTGACAAATCCTAATCTCGAAATACGCCACGCCAACATTTACCTTTGGAGACACCTGTAGAGCTCCTTTATAATCACCCAGTTACGTTGTGACGTTTGGTAGCACATAAAGTGTTCCTCTGGCAAACGGGAGTTGCATAATCTCATAGTCATAGGAACATGTATAAGTCATGAAGAAAGCAATAGCAACATACTAAACGATCGGGTGCTAAGCTAATGGAATGGTTATGTCAATCACATCATTATCCTAATAATGTGACCCCGTTAATCAAATAACAACTCTTTGTTTATGGTTAGGAAACATAACCATCTTTCGTTAACGAGCTAGTCAAGAAGAGGCATACTAGTGACACTCTGTTTGTCTATGTATTCACACATGTATTATGTTTCCGGTTAATACAATTCTAGCATGAATAATAAACATTTATCATGAAATAAGGAAATAAATAATAACTTTATTATTGCCTCTAGGGCATATTTCCTTGAGTCTCCCACTTGCACTAGAGTCAATAATCTAGTTCACATCGCCATGTGATCTAACATCAATAGTTCACATCTTTATGTGGTTAACACCCATAGTTCACATCGATATGTGACCAGCACCCAAAGGGTTTACTAGAGTCAGTAATCTAGTTCACATCGCTATGTCATTAACACCCAAAGAGTACTAAGGTGTGATCATGTTTTGCTTGTGAGATAATTTTAGTCAACGGGCCTGTCATATTCAGATCCGTAAGTATTTTTCAATTTTGTATGTCTACAATGCTATGCACGGAGCTACTTTAGCTAATTGCTCCCACTTTTAATATGTATCCAGATGAAGACTAAGAGTCATCTGGATCAGTGTCAAAACTTGTATCGACGTAACCCTTTTACGACGAACCTTTTGTCATCTCCATAATCGAGAAACATATCCTTATTCCACTAAGGATAATTTTGATCGTTGTCCAGTGATCTACTCCTACATCACTATTGTACTCCCTTGCCAAAAACAGTGTAGGGTATACAATAGGTACACAGTATGGCATACTTTATAGAACCTATGATTGAGGCATAGGGAATGACTTTCACTCTCTTTCTATCTTCTGCCGTGGTCGGGCTTTGAGTCTTACTCAATTTCACACCTTGTTACACAGGCAAGAACTCTTTCTTTGACTGTTCCATTATGAACTACTTCAAAATCTTTTCAAGGTATGTACTCATTGAAAAAAAACTTATCAAGCGTCTTGATCTATCTCTATAGATCTTGATGCTCAATATGTAAGCAACTTCACCGAGGTTTTCTTTGAAAAAATCCTTTCAAACACTCCTTTATGCTTTGTAGAATAATTCTACATTATTTCCGATCAACAATCTGTCATACACATATACTTATCAAAAATGCTGTAGTGCTCCCACTCACTTTCTTATAAATACAGGCTTCACCGCAAGTCTGTATAAAACTATATGCTTTGATCAACTTATCAAAGCGTATATTCCAACTCCGAGAGGCTTGCACCAGTCCATAAATGGATCGCTGGAGCTTGCACACTTTGTTAGCTCCCTTTGGATCGACAAAACCTTCCGGCTGCATCATATACAACTCTTCTTGCAGAAATCCACTCAGGAATGCAGTTTTGACATCCATTTGCCAAATTTCATAATCGTAAAATGCGGCAATTGCTAACATGATTCGGACAGACTTAAGCATCGCTACGGGTGAGAAGGTCTCATCGTAGTCAATCCCTTAAACTTGCCGAAAACCTTTTGCGACAAGTCGAGCTTTGTAAACAGTAACATTACCGTCAGCGTCAGTCTTCTTCTTGAAGATCCATTTATTCTTGATTGTTTGCCGATCATTGGGCAAGTCAACCAAAGTCCATACTTTGTTCTCATACATGGATCCCATCTCAGATTTCATGGCTTCAAGCCATTTTGCGGAATCTGGGCTCACCATCGCTTCTTCATAGTTCGTAGGTTCATCATGATCTAGTAGCATGACTTCCAGAACAGGATTACCATACCACTCTGGCGCGGATCTCACTCTGGTTTTACCTACGAGGTTCGGTAGTAACTTGATCTGAAGTTACATGATCATCATCATTAGCTTCCTCACTATTCGGTCTAGTAGTCACAGGAACAGATTTCTGTGATGAACTACTTTCCAATAAGGGAGCAGGTACAGTTACCTCATCAAGTTCTACTTTCCTCCCACTCACTTCTTTCGAGAGAAATTCCTTCTCTAGAAAGGATCCATTCAAAGCAACGAATATCTTGCCTTCGGATCTGTGATAGAAGGTGTACCCAACATTTTGTTTTGGGTATCCTATGAAGACGCACTTCTCCGATTTGGGTTTGAGCTTATCAGGTTGAAACTTTTTCATATAAGCATTGCAACCTCAAACTTTAAGAAATGACAGCTTAGGTTTCTTGCCAAACCATAGTTCATACGGTGTCGTTTCAACGGATTTAGATGGTGCCCTATTTAACGTGAATGCAGATGTCTCTAATGCATAACCCCAAAACAATAATGGTAGATCGGTAAGAGACATCATAGATCGCACCATATTTAATAAAGTACGGTTATGATGTTCGGACACACCATTACATTGTGGTGTTCCAGGTGGCGTGAGTAGTGAAACTATTTCACATTGTTTTTAACTGAAAGCCAAACTCGTAACTCAAATACTCTTCTCTACGATCAGATCGTAGAAACTTTATTTTCTTGTTACGATGATTTTTCACTTCACTCTGAAATTCTTTGAACTTTTCAAATGTTTCAGACTTATGTTTCATCAAGTAGATATACTCATATCTGCTCAAATCATCTGTGAAGATCAGAAAATAATGATACCTGTCGCGAGCCTCAATATTCATCGGACCACATACATCAGTATGTATGATTTCCAACAAATCTGTTGCTCGCTCCATTGTTCCGAAGAACAGAGTCTTAGTCATCTTGCCCATGAGGCATGGTTCGCAAGGATCAACTGATTCATAATCAAGTGATTCCAAAAGCCCATCAACATGGAGTTTCTTCATGCGCTTTACACCAATATGACCTAAACGGCAGTGCCACAAATAAGTTGCACTATCATTATTAACTTTGCATCTCTTGGCTTCAATATTATGATTATGTGTATCACTACAATTGAGATCCAACGAACTATTTTCATTGGGTGTGTAACCATATAAGGTTTTATTCATGTAAACAGAACAACAATTTATTCTCTTACTTAAATGAATAACCGTATTACAATAAACATGATCAAATCATATTCATGCTCAACGCAAACAACAAATAACACTTATTTAGGTTCAACACTAATCCCAAAATTATAGGGAGTGTGCGATGATGATCATATCAATCTTGGAACCACTTCCAACACACATCGTCACTTCACCCTTAACTAGTCTCTGTTTATTCTGCAACTCCCATTTTGAGTTACTAATCTTAGCAACTGAACTAGTATCAAATACTGAGGGGTTGCTATAAACACTAGTAAAGTACACACCAATAACATGTATATCAAATGTACTTATGTTCACTTTGTCATCCTTCTTATCCGCCAATCACTTGGGGTAGTTCCGCTTCCAGTGACCAGTCCCTTTACAGTAGAAGCACTCAGTTTCAGGCTTAGGTCCAGACTTGGGCTTCTTCACTTGAGCAACAACTTGCTTGATGTTTCTCTTGAAGTTCCCCTTTTTCCCTTTGCCCTTTTCTTGAAACTAGTGATCTTGTCAACCATCAACACTTGATGTTTTTCTCGATTTCTACCTTCATCGATTTCATCATCATGAAAATCCCGGGGTCGTTTTCGTCATCCCTTGCATACTATAGTTCATCACGAAGTTCTACTAACTTGGTGATGGTGACTAGAGAATTCTGTCAATCACTATTTTATCTGGAAGATTAACTCCCACTTGATTCAAGCGATTGCAGTACCCAGACAATCTAAGCACATGCTCACTAGTTGAGCGATTCTCCTCCATCTTTTAGCTATAGAACTTGTTGGAGACTTCATATCTCTCAACTCGGGTATTTGCTTGAAATATTAACTTCAACTCCTGGAACATCTCATATGGTCCATGACGTTCAAAACGTCTTTGAAGTCCTGATTCTAAGCCGTTAAGCATGGTGCACTAAACTATCAAGTAGTCATCATTATTGAGCTATCCAAACGTTCATAACGTATGTATCTACTCCTGCAATAGGTCTGTCACCTAGCGGTGCATCAAGGACATAATTCTTCTGTGCAGCAATGAGGATAAACCTCAGATCACGGATCCAATCCGCATCATTGCTACTAACATCTTTCAACACAATTTTCTCTAGGAACATATCAAAAATAAACACAGGGAAGCAACAACGTGAGCTATTGATCTACAACATGATTTGCAAAATACAACTAGGACTAAGTTCATGATAAATTTAAGTTCAATTAATCATATTACTTAAGAACTCCCACTTAGACAGACATCCCTCTAATCCTCTAAGTGATCACGTGATCCATATCAACTAAACCATGTCCGATCATCACGTGAGATGGAGTAGTTTCAACGGTGAACATCACTATGTCGATCATATCTACTATATGATTCACGCTCGACCTTTCGGTCTCCGTGTTCCGAGGCCATATCTGTGTATGCTTGGCTCGTCAAGTATAACCTGAGTATTCCGCGTGTGCAACTGTTTTGCACCCGTTGTATTTGAACGTAGAGCCTATCACACCCGATCATCACGTGGTGTCTCAGCACAAAGAACTTTCGCAATGGTGCATACTCAGGGAGAACACTTCTTGATATTAGTGAGAGATCATCTTAAAATGCTACCGTCAATCAAAGCAAGATAAGATGCATAAAAGATAAACATCACATGCAATCAATATAAGTGATATGATATGGCCATCATCATCTTGTGCTTGTGATCTCCATCTTCGAAGCACCGTCGTGATCACCATCGTCCCCGGCGCGACACCTTGATTTCCATCGTAGTGTCGTTGTCGTCTCGCCAATCTTATGCTTCCACGACTATCGCTACCGCTTAGTGATAAAGTAAAGCATTACAGCGCGATTGCATTGCATACAATAAAGCGACAACCATATGGCTCCTGCCAGTTGCCGATAACTTGGTTACAAAACATGATCATCTCATACAATAAAATTTAGCATCATGTCTTGACCATATCACATCACAACATGCCCTGCAAAAACAAGTTAGACGTCCTCTACTTTGTTGTTGCAAGTTTTACGTGGCTGCTACGGGCTTAAGCAAGAAACAATCTTACCTACGCATCAAAACCATAATGATAGTTTGTCAAGTTGGTGTTGTTTTAACCTTTGCAAGGACCGGGCGTAGCCACACTCAGTTCAACTAAAGTTGGAGAAACTGTCACCCGCTAGCCACCTTTGTGCAAAGCACGTCAGGAGAACCGGTCTCGCGTAAGCGTACGCGTAATGTCGGTCCGGGCCGCTTCGTCCAACAATACCGCCGAACCATAGTATGACATGCTGGTAAGCAGTATGACTTATATCGCCCACAACTCACTTTTGTTCTACTCGTGCATATAACATCAACACATAAAACCTAGGCTCGGATGCCACTGTAGGGAATGTAGTAATTTCAAAAAAATTCCTACGCACATGCAAGATCATGGTGATGCATAGCAACGAGAGGGGCGAGTGTGATCTACGTACCCTTGTAGACCGACAGCAGAAGCGTTAGCACAACGCGGTTGATGTAGTCGTACGTCTTCACGGCCCGACCGATCAAGCACCGAAACTACGGCACCTCCGAGTTCTAGCACACGTTCAGCTCGATGACGATCCCTGGACTCCGATCCAGCAAAGTGTCGGGGAAGAGTTCCGTCAGCACGACGGCGTGGTGACGATCTTGATGTACTACTGTCGCAGGGCTTCGCCTAAGCACCGCTACAATGTTATCGAGGATTATGGTGGAAGGGGGCACCGCACACGGCTAAGAATATGATCACGTGGATCAACTTGTGTGTCTAGAGGTGCCCCTGCCCCCGTATATAAAGGATCAAGGGGGGGTGCGGCCGGCCATGAGGAGGGCGCGCCAGGAGGAGTCCTACTCCCACCGGGACCAAGATTCCCCCCCTTTCCTAGTTGGAATAGGATTCGGGAGGGGGAAAGAGGAGAGAGAGAAGGAAGGGGGGCGCCACCCCCCTCTCCTTGTCCTATTCGGACTAGGGGGAGGGGTGCGCAGCCCAGCCCTGGCCACCTCTCCTCTCTTCCATTAAAGCCCACTAAGGCCCATATACCTCCCGGGGGGTTCTGGTAACCTCCCGGTACTCCGGTAAACTCCCGATTTCACCCGGAACACTTCCGATATCCAAATATAGGCTTCCAATATATCAACCTTTATGTCTCGACCATTTCGCGACTCCTCGTCATGTCCGTGATCACATCCGGGACTCTGAACAAACTTCGGTACATCAAAATGCATAAACTCATAATATAACTGTCATCGAAACCTTAAGCGTGCGGACCCTACGGGTTCGAGAACAATGTAGACATGAGCGAGACACGTCGCCGGTCAATAACCAATAGCGGAACCTGGATGCTCATATTGGATCCTACATATTTTACGAAGATCTTTATCGGTCAGAACGCATAACAACATACGTTGTTCCCTTTGTCATCGGTATGTTACTTGTCCGAGATTCGATCGTCGGTATCTCAATACCTAGTTCAATCTCATTACCGGCAAGTCTCTTTACTCGTTTCGTAATACATCATCTCACAACTAACTCATTAGTTGCAATGCTTGCAAGGCTTATGTGATGTGCATTACCGAGAGGGCCCAGAGATACCTCTCCGACAATTGGAGTGACAAATCATAATCTCGAAATACGCCAACCCAACATTTACCTTTGGAGACACCTGTAGAGCTCCTTTATAATCACCCAGTTACGTTGTGACATTTGGTAGCACACAAAGTGTTCCTCTGGCAAACGGGAGTTGCATAATCTCATATAGGAACATGTATAAGTCATGAAGAAAGCAATAGCAACATACTAAACAATCGGGTGCTAAGCTAATGGAATGGGTCATGTCAATCACATCATTCTCCTAATAATGTGATCCCGTTAATCAAATAACAACTCTTTGTCTATGGTTAGGAAACATAACCATCTTTGATTAATGAGCTAGTCAAGTAGAGGCATACTAGTGACACTCTGTTTGTCTATGTATTCACACATGTATTATGTTTCCGGTTAATACAATTCTAGCATGAATAATAAACATTTATCATGAAATAAGGAAATAAATAATAACTTTATTATTGCCTCTAGGGCATATTTCCTTCACCCACAAGTATAGGGGATCGCAACAACTTTCGAGGGTAGAGTATTCAACCCAAATTTATTGATTCGACACAAGGGGTGCCAAAGAATATTCTCAAGCATTAGCAGCTGAGTTGTCAATTCAACCACACCTGAAAACTTAGTATCTGCAGCAAAGTTTTTAGTAGCACATTAATATGATAGTGGTGGTAGCAGCAACAAAAGTAAAGACAGCAAAAGTAATGTTTTTGGTATTTTGCAGTGATTGTAACAGTAACAACGGGAAAGTAAATAAGCATAAACCAGTATATGGAAAACTCGTAGGCACCGGATCGGTGATGGATAATTATGCCGGATGCGGTTCATCAGGTAACAGTCATAACATAGGGTGACACAGAACTAGCTCCAATTCATCAATGTAATGTAGGCATGTATTCCGTATATAGTCATACGTGCTTATGGAAAAGAACTTGCATGACATCTTTTGTCCTACCCTCCCGTGGCAGCGGTGTCCTATCGGAAACTAAGGGATATTAAGGCCTCCTTTTAATAGAGAACCGGAACAAAGCATTAGCACATAGTGAATACATGAACTCCTCAAACTATGGTCATCACCGGGAGTGGTCCCGGTTATTGTCACTTCGGGGTTGCCGGATCATAACACATAATAGGTGACTATAGACTTGCAAGATAGGATCAAGAACTCACATATATTCAAAAAACATAATAGGTTCAGATCTGAAATCATGGCACTCGGGCCCTAGTGACAAGCATTAAGCATAGCAAAGTCATAGCAATATCAATCTCAGAACATAGTGGATACTAGGGATTAAACCCTAACAAAACTAACTCGATTACATGATAATTCTCATCCAACCCATCACCGTCGAGCAAGCCTGCGATGGAATTACTCACGCACGGCGGTGAGCATCATGAAATTGGTGATGGAGGATGGTTGATGATGACGACAGCGACGAATCCCCCTCTCCGGAGCCCCGAAAGGACTCCAGATCAGCCCTCCCGAGAGGTTTTAGGGCTTGGCGGCGGCTCCGTATCGTAAAACGCGATGATTTCTTCTCTCTGATTTTTTTCTCTCCGAAAGCAACTATATAGAGTTGGAGTTGGCGTCGGAGGGCATCCAGGGGGCCCACGAGGTAGGGGGGCGCGCCCTAGAGGGGGGGGCACCCTCATGGACAGGGTGTGGGCCCCTTGGTCTTCATCTTTGGCAAGGATTTTTTATTATTTTTTCTAAGATGTTCCGTGGAGTTTCAGGTCATTCCGAGAATATTTGTTTTCTGCACATAAAACAACATCATGGCAATTCTGCTGAAAACAGCGTCAGTCCAGGTTAGTTCCATTCAAATCATACAAGTTAGAGTCCAAAATAAGGGCAAAAGTGTTTGGAAAAGTAGATACGACGGAGACGTATCAAGTATACCTGGCCATTCCTCGGGCCGGGCCAACCAAAGCCCGACGCAAAAAACCCAAGTTCGAGCCCGGCCCAGCCTGGCCGTCGGGCCTAAAAATCGGGCCCGAGCCCGGCCCATCACACTAAAAGCCCGTTGGGCCTCGGGCCACGGGTCGGGCATCTTCCTTAAATGGCGAAATCGACGGGCCCAGGCCCGGACCGGCCCGAGCTTTGGGCTCAAAACCTAGGCCTGAGCCCGGCCCATGGACAAGGTCGGGCCGGGCTGGGTCGGGCTTTTTCGGGCCGACCGGGCCGGGCTGCTCATGGCCAGGTATAGTCTGGAGTAATCTGGCGGCCAATTAAAACATAGAAAGAATAGAAAAAAATAGGACGAAAATGGGGGTGCGTGCAGGGAATCAATCCCTGGTCCCTTTCATAGCGCAACGAGGTGCTAGCCACTGTGTCACTGTTGTGTTTGTCGATACAAAGGAGGCGGCGTCTACTTGAGATAGAAGACTCGATATTTTTCATTTCTCTGTTTTTTCCTTTTTGTTTCTTTCTCCATTCGTAATTGCAGAGGAGCGCGGACCACTTGATACAAAGTAAACAATTTTTATTATTTTATTATTTATTCTTCTTTTTTTATTTTCATTATTTTTTGCATTTTGATTCTTCTTTTTTTCCTTTTGCTTTTGTTTCTTTTTCATGTTTTCTTTGTTCTTTTGGTTATTATTCTACTTTTCTTATATATAAACAACATTTTTTAATGCACTTCTAACATTTTTCCAATAAGATTAAATATTTTTTAATACATGGTCAACATTATATATATATATATATATATATATATATATAATTTTTTTAGATTCTTGATTAACATTTATCAAATACAAGATTAACATCTATTGATAAATGGTCAACATTTTTTAAATGCTCAGTGAACAATTTTTAAAATAAAAAGATTATAAATTTTTTAATAGATGGTTAACGTTTTTTCTATACACATTTAACATTTTCCAAATGCATGATTAACATTTTTCAAACGCCTGTTCAACATCTTTTTAAATGCTTGTTTAACATTTATATATACATGATCAAATATTTCATCATTTTTTTATATACATGATCAAAATTTTCCATACACATTTCACATTTTCCAAATACTTGATTAACATTTTTTAAATACTTGTTCAACATTTTTCCAAATGCTTGATACACATTTTTATATACATGATCTATTTTTTTCATCAGTTTTAATACATGGTCAACATTTTTCCTATACGCATTGAATATTTCCCAAATACATGATTAACAATTTTCAAATACTTGTTCAATATTTTTAAATGCTTGAGTAACATTTTTATATAGATGATAAAAAATTCATCATTTTTTAATACATGATCAACAAATTTTTAATTAACATCAACATTTTCCGTATGCCCCTTGGTTAGGGCCCTAGAAGCAGCATTGATGGCCTGAACAACAAGCAGAAATATCGCAAAATCATTAATTAAGCAGTATTTCTTGCACAAATCACTCCCATCTCCCGAGGTTTGTGACAAGTGGCGTGTTGTATATGCGCCACTTGTCACAACACGTGAGTTTTCTCTTTTTTCGTACATTCTTTTATTTAAAATGTTTTATCTCTTTAACCGTGCGTTCAAATCTCGGACCGTTTCACAGTTGGATTCCTCACGTCAAAACTAGATCCCATGTTGATAGGTTTTGACGAACTTTTTTTCACGAAAAGACCGGTCAAAAAAATCGAACGAAAAAAATCGAACCGGAAGCACAGGTTTTTCCCTTTCCGAAAAAGTCACGGCCGTGCGTCTCACGAAATCACAATCGTACCTCTCGCGGAAGCAAAACTGACGCACACGCATTTTGCGGCAAATATAGGAGAAAATCACACACACACACACACACACACACACACACACACACATATATATATGTGTGTGTGTGTCGCATTTTGTGGCAAATTTGGCGCCGACGCACACGCAGAACCCAGGACTGGGCCGGCCCGTGGGCGAGCGATGTGGCCACCCCGACATTTTACTTGCGCGATGTAAAATCCAAAAAAATGCGTTCATCAAACAGGAATCGAACTCCAAACGAGTTGATTGTGTGCGGGTAGAGATAACCAGTTGGCCTAATGACTGTGACTCACGAATACGCAACGCGAAACTTCAAGAACTAAATTACCTGCAGATCGGAAAACTGTTGAAATTTTGGACATTTCTTGAGAAAAAGGAATAACTTTTTTAAAGGCGAATATTTTTGCAAAATTAAACTTTTTCTAAACAACACGAATAAAATGTTGAACTTTTTAATAAGTGAAAACATTTTTTAAAAATGCGAACATTTTTCGACTGATCCGGCACGGGGCGTCCGCCGCCTCCAGTGCGTGACGTGTGTCCCATGTGCCATGCTAACTGATTCTAACTACATCTTAATTGTATTTTTTTCCCGCAACTTCATCTGTGTTGCAAAAGTTTCTTCCGTAACAACACTTATGTTGCAAAATAGGGAGAAGGAAAAAAAATACATGACCTCTGTCACAAAAAAAATGCAACAAGACTTATGTTGCGAAAAAAAATGCAGCACAACCTTTGTTGCAAATATTTTTGCAACAAGACTTGTGTTGCGAAATGGAACTTGCAACACGACCTTTGTTGCAAAAGTGAGGACAACGTTGACCTACAAGGTTACCTTGATCTGACGGAACACAACCCGGCAGATCTTTTAAAAAGATCCGTCCGCCGACGCGTAGCACATCTCAAACATTTTTTGAAAACTTAAACACCTTTTGTATTTATGAACAACTTTAAAATACGAATTCATATATTTTTTGAAAATGCGAACAATCGTTGAATCTATTGATTTTTTAAAACAGAAACAATTTTTAAAATTATGATTTTTAAAAAAAATGAACATCTTTTGGAAACTCAAATACTTTTAAAATAGATGAGGTTTTTGAAAAAGAAAATTTTGAAAAACACAAATATTTTTGGAAAACATGAACAATTTTCAAGTCTATGAACAAATTTGTAAACATGAGCATTTTTTAAAATACAAAACATTTTTTGACAAATAAGAACATTTTATTCTAAGTACCAATGATTTATTGAATTTATGAACATATTTGAAAAACGGGAACCTTACATGAAATACTCAAACATTTTCCCAAAACCTGAACAGTTTTTGAATTTTATGAGCAAATTTTGAATTTTTCTGACAGTTTTTGGAAAAGTATATATTTTTTGAAAAATAAAATTTGAATCCATGAACTTTATTTTAAAAGGAAAAAATGACAAAAAAGAAAATAAGAAAACGAAATTAAAAACCAGAATAAAAAATTGGTTTGTTACCTTCTGGAAGGTTCCCAAAACAGGTAAAAACGGACCGGGGCCTTCCAGAAGGTTCCCAAAACCGGATGCTTCTCCACGTAAATTGGCCGGTCCATCCCGAGTTCGCTCGGCTCCTGACATGTGCGAAATCTAGTCAGTTTGTCGCATCATGCGGCGAATAGGGGTTTCCATGCAAAACCTCTCAGCAGGACGGCATACACGAGGAACAATAGAGTAGATATTCCTCCAACCCCAACATCACGCCACTGAACTCCAAGTAGGGTGACATTTTTTAGGAAGAAAAATGTAAATATTGGGTCCCTCCCCCGATGATAAAAGCCAATTTTAAAATTACAACTCCAGTGTTTAAACTACAACCATGGAACTAAAAAAATTACAATTACAATTTACAACGTGCGCTCTTACAAAGACAAAGCTCAGTCCTACCACAAAAGGCCCATGTGTTATATGCTTCATTCCGCGGAACGTCAGCACAAACAAACATGGAAAAGCCAGTGCAGAAAAACACAACAACATGTCAGAATATGTATTATACACTATTTTTTAAAACATTCCGTGTTTCACAAAGAGACAAGCAAAAATTAAAATATAAATAAATATTTTTTAACTATAATTACAACTAGAAAAAATTAAATATTGTGACAAAATAAAAATAAAGTAAAAATGAAAAACAATTGCACAGTTTTAGTGAATTTTGATTTATTCAAAGAATAGTGAAAATGTATAATTTGATTAAATTTTTGTCTAATCAATCTTCTCCCACAAAATAAAACTTGTTTTTTCGAAAAAATAAGGCATGACAACACAAAGCCTCAGCCCTTTTACTTAACTTACGTGAAAAAGAAGAAGGCCTCCTTCGGTTCATATGACAGGAAAATCATAGGAATATGGAAGTCATAGAAAATTAAATGCATGTATCTCAAAGCTTATGATAGGAATAGAAAAGGAGATGTCCTTTGGTTCACATAATATATTGTGTTTCCATTGAGTCTAGGCTAATATTTATTTTCCTATGAATGTAAAGGATAGGAAGAATTCCTTCATGGGAATAGGATTTTAATCCTACAAACCAAATTATTCCGAAGGAATTTTTCTTATTTAAATCCTATCTTATAAAATTCCTACAAAATTCCTTCAAACCAAAGAAGACCGAAAAGAAAACATGCATTGATGCTCAGCCTGGTCGCTAGCCCACCAACGAAAACAGATAGCAACTACAACAACCGACGGGTACTCGACTAAAAAAATCCCCCCTTACAGGTATCACAAAAGAAAAAAACACTACAAATAAATCATCCCTTAAAAAAAGCTTTAAAACACTACAAACCAACACACACAAATCTTAACATGTCCCATCCAACGGCTATAGAGGTGAACGAGACATAACTAAAACTCACCTAACTGAGTTCTAGCAAATTCGATTATATATTTAACATCATATTTTATATAAGAAATATCAAATGACAAAATATAGCAGTATATGGATTTAGAGCTTCTCTAGCTGATCCTTAAAAAGCTTTAACTCCTCATTTTGAGACGTTAACCGCATCTAGCTGATCCCTTAGATCTTTAGAGGAGAAAAATTACTCCTTTTACTCCGGTTTAGGTTGTGTGTCGTCTCTGTGCGTGCGTCCACAGCCGCCGGCGTACACAGTTGTGCATGCTGCGCGTATTTGCTAGCGATGCACGGGGTTGCTGTTCCAGCTGCCGGCGAGGACCAGGGTGGTGGAGCTCGGCAACATGGCCACCAGCGCCGTCGCCATCCTCGTCCACTCCGCCATCTTATTCTGCATCCTCATCCTCGTCGTCAACACCATGGACGTGCACGTATAAGTCGCCTAGCTACCTCACTCGCCGTCATCATAGACGGACAACTCCGGCTGGGCGCGCCATAATGAAGAAGAAAAAAAGGAAGAAAAAGGCGAAGAGGGGTAATTAAGAAAAATTAAGTTTACGCAGGGCATATAAGAAGTTAAATTAGTACTTATAAGGATCAGTTAGACATAGATCTTGGTTGTATGCTTGGAGAGTTCAAGTAGTATATATGTTAAGTCCCGGATGAAGATATTTTTTGTAGATGCGAGAAGTCAAATGGTGACATAGATACTACGCAAAATACAAGATATCCCTTTCCCTCTAGGGACAAATCCAATAGGGACCCTACGGTTCATCGAAGTTGCCCAGAAAGAAGTGCAGTATGAAGCAAATCATTTCATGATGCTACCCATTCCCCAAAACGACGTGTTTTGGTCGAAACCATCGATGGCAGCTACGTACCTAGCTTTTACAGAAATACTCACGGGCCACTTAATTTAAAGGCGGCAGCCGAAGAGGCAGGAAGGTGATGAGCATAGATAGCTCTCATGTGGCACGTGCCAGAGAGGGCCGGGGCAGGCCAGCTATAGCGAACGTACTACGGGGCCTGGCCAAATCAACAGGTAATGATGGTGATCATCACAAGCTCTATCGGGCTACCAAACGGACTGTCAAAATTTTCTGATGATGAATTGCTGCCAAAATTTTCTGATGATGAATTGCTACGGGTGGCCGATCCTGTATGCTTGACCAGGGGCATGCATTTCTGATGATGAATTGCTGCCAAAATTTTCTTAACATATCTGTACTACTCGTAGGTGATGGCAAATTAAAAGTTACATGGACAATATGCCACAAAATTAAAGCTTGGCGAGCGGCCACTCTCTAGGAACAAGTGCTGAATCGATTCATTGATTGCCAAAAAAACAACATTTTGTGCAATCATGTAGAGGGTGCTTGGATACGTTTTAGTCTCATAACTAAAAGTAGTGGTACTAAAACTTGCTAGTCTCACTTATGCTTGGATCCAAATACTAAAGAGACTAAAATCAAGTTAATAAGCGTTTATTATCCTTTAAACCCTCCAATCCAGAACTCGCATGTGTTAAAGAAGAGAAGTTAAATGACGAGAGAAAGGACTAATCCACATTTTAGTAGGGATACCCCTGACTAAAATTTTTTAATCTCAAAACTAGTTTTAACTTCTCTTTAGTCAGGGGTGTTTGAAATTTTAGTCTCTTAAAAAGACTATTTTTGATCAGACTATTGTTAGTCAGGATCAGTCTCCTATCTTAATTTCCGATGGGACTTTAAGTTTCCAATAAATTTGTGTTCGGAAGGCTGGCTGTCACTTCTTTTTAGAAAAGGAGGATAGGCCGTCACTGGTGAGATCCATATGCATCCGTTCAACAGAGAGGGCAGTACAAGTATACTCAAATGTAAGAGCATCTTTAGCCGATCCTGCAAAAAGCCTCGACCCGCAAAATAATCATTAAAATACGGGTTGGTGTGAAAAATCCCGCCCTAACAGACCCCACAAATGCGACCGACCCGTAAAAAGTTTTGAGGGGCGCGACAAACAACCAGCAAATATGCGGATTCTCTCCTCCCCCCCCCCCGGCCCGTCGATGACCTGCATATAGCGGGAGCGGTTGGTGGGGAGGACATTTTAGCCCGCCCTTTTCCCCACCTACCACCTCCCGTCCCCCCTCCCCCCCCCCCCACGATTCCGGCAAAAGTAGCCGGCAGGATCACGCCGAAAGGCCGCCAAACGCACGAGATTGCCCTCCCTCCTCCTGCATCGGCGGGCTAGAAAGTTGCAGATCTGTAGCCCTTCGTTGCGGGCAGCCGGATTTAGCTTTTCAGGCCACCGATGGCTGCGCCAAGCAATGGAATGGTCGGGGAGCACCTCGCGCAGCCCTGGCAAAGTCCCATCGCCGCATGCAGGTACGGGTTCGTCCTGTCTCCGGCCGGCGGTTTGCCGGCATGGATTCGATCAACCGCCCGCCGGGCTCGACGCTCGCGCAGAGGCTCTGTGGCTCGCGCAGAGGCTCTGTGGCTCGCCGATGCCGCTCATACGGTGCGACGACTGTACGCGGACAGTGCTGCGACTAACTTCGGGCACGCCGAAGCACCCCGAATGGGTGTTCTTCAAATGCGAAAACGACGGGGTATGTGTTGTTTTCATTCGGCTTTGGCACCGCATTCTTTGGTTAAATTGCGATAGCTCATTCTAACATCATCATGTGTGTAGGTAGATGGATACTCATTTTGGTTTTGGGAAGACGAATACATTGATTTATTTCTAGAAAGAAACTTAATAGATGTTCATGCACTCCTTAGTAGAATCGAAGGCAATGAAGCGGCTGCATGTGCAACTAGAGGGGAAGCAACGTCTACTTCTTTAGAACCAAAGAATGAAGAATACAAAATAAAGAATCCACATATCAACATTGAATGCATGGAGAAGATATTGGTCCAACTAGTAGGAGCAGTTATGGAAGTTGGAAATCTTCTAAAATGCATAATTGTGGTTCTTGTTTTCTTTGGTCTTACTATTCTAGCAAAGATTTGGTGATGTCCTATATATCCAATGTTGTCGAAAAAGTAAAGAAATGCATTATCTTCTGTCAAATTAAGGTGCAAATTTAGGATTTGCGGGCCGGCTGGAGCAGTGCCAGACCAGACCCCGCAAAACCGACCCGTAAAAGAGCATATTCTGTGAATATCCTTTTATACGGGTCCGTTTTATGGGGTCTGCCTCTGCGGTCGTCCACGCCGGCCTGCAAAGCCGTTTTTCCGCGAACTGCAAACACGTTTTGCGGGTCGGCGTTATACGGGGTCTGCTAGAGATGCTCTAAGCCCCACCTCTTAAAGAGGAAACCTCAAATGGAAAAAAAATTGTAAGTAACGCATGATTTACTTGAAGCATTAGACTTCGATTGGGTGGTACTTTTTGGATACCTAGTTTCAAGCTTCGGGGTGAAAATCCTAAGTTTGACCATTTGGTTATACCTAGCAATGGTGGCGCTCTCTACATTATTACCTTGATGAAGGCATTGCTCGGAGTTTACTCGGATTTGATCTTCAGGGTGAAAACCCACGACCTAACTTGCGATGGTTGGGTCGGGCGACGGCGGCGCTTGCACGTCGATCTCTTTCTGGAGGCGTCGCTTTTGAAGAACCTTCCTCGTAGTTCTTGTGTTGTCAAGAGATGGTTTGGTGCCGATGGTCACTGTTGTATGCTGTCAATCATTGTATTTATCGCTTTTGGGGTTTTTCTTTTCTTTTCCTTTCGCCCAGGCATAGATGTTGATAACTTTGCTATTTGCCGACGTGATTTTTCTTATGCATGTGTTAGTGTTGGTTGTGTGCATCTTTATTATGCAGAGGCCGGGTTTGTGCTCACTATAATTATATCCCTCGATGCTATATTTTAAGCCAATAAAAACACCCTTTATCGAAAAAGAAGTGTACATATGGAGTAGTTGGTGCCGATCAGCAAAGATTTTGAGTTGTTGGAGCGGCTAATTCAGCTGGACAAAACAAACAACATCCGCTGATCTATGCTTGTGAGCAAGAGATATTTCAGAAAATACATCGAATGCATTTTTCTATGGGACCTGTTCAATGTGCGCTCGTCGGTTGAATCCCCAGAGTGACCCTGAAAGCTCCGCATTCCAAAACAAAAAAAATTCATGATGCCACCCATTCCTAAGTTTAGTCGAAACCATGGACCGCACGCAAATATCAAAGTCTTCTTCCTCTGGCAGTGCAAAGAATGGAAAATGCATTGCGTGCCCATCACCTTCTATGGAGAGAAGCATCTATAAATTTGGCTACCTGATTCAAACTTGCATCATCGATCGAGTAATACTCGCGGGGCACTCATATTTAAAGGAGGCGGTCGATCAGGCAGAAGGTGATCAAAGGCTATGCAGAGTGAGTAGGACTTGCTAGATAGGCAGGCAGACTATCTGTAGCATATAGTAATATCTGCGTACGGGCCCTGGCCAAATCAACAGGTAATGATGGTGATCATCACAAGCTCTGTCGGGCTACCAATGCAGGGGGGCCAAACGGGCTGTCCCAAAGCTACGGCTGGCCGATCCTGTATGCTTGACCGGGGGCATGCATTGATGCGTGCATATACTCTCCTGGTAGCTCTTCAGGCCGTTCATCTGGCACAGCGAAAATAAAAACTGTGCAGCAGCAGATTTCGAGTTTTGAATTCTTCATCAGAACGTCCGGACATGTGCATGTCTGTCTGTGTGAGCTATGCTCGCACCCATACCTCCCTCGTCTAGGCCGTAGCGTCATGTGCAGACTCACTCATCTACAAATAAAAGCAGCTGCAAGTGCCAGGCCAAGAGGTTTCAAGCAGATACAAAACGCAGGCGAGCACTCTAGAGACCATCGGTGAGCTCCTTTTCAAAAGTAGTTGACGCTTCGGAGACGCAGTTACAAACCGCTTTTGCTGCCGAGGCTAGCTAGCTTGCCGCCTCTAGGGACACTCTGATTCTTGTAGCTCCACTGCTCCAGCTTGTGTCAAGTCACCCGAGTCCCATTCCTGTCCTCCGTTCTTTCCGATCGAGACGGAGATGGAGACGCCGTATGGAAGTTTGAGCTAGCTGGCTAGCTAGCCAGGAGTATACATACTACTGGTAGAAATTTAGTATGTGTACAAGGCCTTCAGTTTTGGGGCAGGGTATGCAGTGCAGAGGCAGTAAACGCCTATAGCTGTGGATCAGAGATTCAGAGAGATGGGCCGGGCTGTGTATTTGGTGCAGTAGTTATGAGGCCCCTCTGCTTACATGCTTTCCGCAGATGCTCCACAGAGGGCTTAATTGCACTGCGCTGGCGCACTTCACGAGGCAAAATGAACGGAAATCGGATTAGCATTGATGAGAAAGATCAACCAGACATTCTCTTGAATGTGCTCAACCAATTTCAAGTGCTAGAGCATAGGAGAATAGATTAATCTACCTCTATATATTTCGATCTCGTGTCCTTCTTCTTTTTGTCGTAATTCGAACCGTGTTACTGATTTCAACATGGAGATGTTCAAAAGAAGCTCTAAGCTCTACACCAGAAAAAATGGATACATACTATAGGCATTACTTTTCTTTTCAAAACGAGGCATAAGTTTTGCCTCGTCGATTAATTAAGAAAGGAGTTATAGAGGTTTTCTACACACAAAGACTAAGAGTTACAAAGGTTATCTCTCTTCCAAAATTAAATGCCGTAAGCGTGTGGCACCCACGATGCCCCAAAGTTTTGCCTTCTTCCTTTATGGCATCAAGGAGAATGGTCGGGGGCGCAGATTTATTGTGGAATACCTTTGTGTTTCTCTCGTTACAAATTGTTCAACTAGCAAGCATCGAAACTAATTAGAAATGAATTTCAATCCAAAAATCCAACTCGGTGCTCGGGCTCATCTGAGCCCAGTGAACAGTAACATGATTTAAAAAAGAAACAAAATTTAGAAAGCTTTGAATTTTTTTGCAAGCAAGATGTGCATGTGCATGATGTTCGTGCAAAGTTTTGTGATGTTTGTACATTCGAGTAGCGCGCGGCAAAAAAAAATCCAGGCATGAGCAATGTTGTTTTTCAAATGTTTCTCTCAGACCTGAATTTGTTATTTTTTTTGTCACGAGCTCCTCAAATGTTCAAACTTTTTCAAATTTACCACGGACACCACACACTCAAGCATCTTTGACCACAATTTTTTTGGATTTTTTAATTTGTTTTCTATTTTAAATTGTGTTACTGTTCACTCCCGGCCTCATCTAAGCCCGGGAGCCAAACGCTGCTCTCTTTTAAATCGTACTTTGATGCAGACTTTTTGTCTTGAGAAGGGTAGGACTTTCCTTCCACTACCTGAGCGCTCTACCCATCTCTACTGAACAAAACAATTTTTCTTCAAAAGGAGGGAATCCCTAACCTCTGCGTACTCCTCCGTTCAAAATACATTACTCCCTCCGTTTTAAATTACTTGTTTTAGATTTGTCTAGATACGGAGGTATCTAACACTAAAATGAGTCTAGATACATCCGTATCTAGACAAAATTCAAGACAAGTAATTCGGAACGGAGGAGTCTAGATACGGAGGTATCTAGCACTAAAATGAGTCTAGATACATCCGTATCTAGACAAATCCAGGACAAGTAATTCGGAACGGAGGGAGTACATCCTACAATACGTGCATTCAAATACTCCTCTAATTTTGACTGTTAACCTACTTGTGTAAAAAAGGCCAGACAGTGAAAAATAAAAACAATGCTTTCATGCTAGCATTAGTGTGCATTTTGTTTTGTTCTTCACTTTTCTTTTCTAAAGTAACCAATTGTACTTCACCTTAATTAAAAAAATGAAACATTTTGACCAATAAGACAAGACTTAAACAACATTTACTTTACCACCATGTAGTTTTCTATCACACAAACTGTATATTGATGTAGTAAATATTGGTCAAAGTTGTGTCTCAACCAATCAAAATAAGCTCTACATTTTGAAACAGAGGTAGTTGAAGCAAACTATCAACTGACTAATATATGTGAGAGTGATTATTTTCTAACAGTTTGTTGATGTGCCACCGGTGGGTGGAAAGTCACTTTACATTTGACATCAAAATGATCGCCCAAAATGCACCAAATGTATTTTGCTAATTGTATAATTTGATCAAGGATTGAATGACTCAACATGGACAGTCAAAATTCCCAATAGGTCCGTCCAAATTGTTTTTAGATGCTAGAGTTTTTCACCACAAGTGCCCTCCGCCGACGATCTTACTTGCTAACATTAAGAATGAAGCTACGCTCTGGGCTGCCGCGGGGGCAAAAAAAAAAAGAGGTGCAGTCATGCCAGGAGAGTAATGGCCTTATGTATTTGGGGACTATGGTCCATGTAACATACTCTAATTCTCTCTTAACTAATGGATGAGTTGTCTCCGTTTCCCAAAAAAAAAACCTTGTTATTCCGGCTACACAGACAAGGGAAATGTGTTCTCGAGTGTGATATCTCAGGTAGAAATATGTTGCACCGTGCTCTCATCATATCATCTATTGCATCATGCTCTCGTCATATCATGTATACAGTTGGTGGAAATTACTGTAGTTATATAGGAGTACAACTCCCCCGCAAAAAAAATATAGGAGTACAACAAATGTGTACGTGGACCAACAGACGTGCATTGTTTTTCCTCCGTCTTGAATGAGGAGTACGCTAAAACGATTTTCTAGCATAAATGAAAACGAGCAACTAAGTGAGAGAAGACACTACAAGTGGTCTCCCTATATAAAAATGAACTTGTTTGGAAACTACGTACAACAAAATCTGACCCTTTTCTACCAGGCCCCAACACAAAGGTGAGTTTGTCTAGTTCAGCACTAGTGAACATGGCGCTGGCCTCGACTTAGGCTTGTCGCTGGCACCTTAATGTATTCTGAATGGTCGTCGGTGCTATATTCATCAGCACTGAGCTAGCCAACTTTGTTGTGTGGATGGGTAGATTTGGTTGAAGTTTCACAACTAACTTACTTTGGAAAAGTAGCAAAAATGAGTCAAATTGTGAACAAAAATCACCCAATACGTTCACGCTAGCATTAATGCCAGAGGTAATTCAGAACCAAGTGTTGATTCTTGATTGTACAACTTTCCTTACACGACAATTTATGGTGTGCTTCATCTTTTTTTTTTTGCAAATGTGCTTCAACTTTCTTGCCTAGAGAAATCAATTGTACTCTGGCGATCGATCACCAGGGGAGGTGGTCCTGGCGATCGAATCGTTCGCCCGATCCCTCCTTTCCCATCGAACGTTTTGGTTCGCTACCAGAAGGATCACCCAATGAACGTTTCTGTCATGTCAATCGAGCCCTGCCAGCATACCCTATCATGTGCCAGAAAATCAGCCCATGTGTCTTCGGGATAAAAAATGCCATGAACAAAAAAGTGCGAAGTGAACACAAAAGAAAAAGAAAAAAATGCCATCTCTTTAATTAAAAAAATGTAATATCTTAATAAATAAAATAGCATCTCTTAACATCAAAATGACATCTCCTAAAATAAAAAATGTTATCTCTTAATAAAAAGTGACATCTCTTAATAAACAAAGAATGCCATCACTTACAAATAAAATTTCCATCTCTTAATACAAAAATGTCATCTCTTAAAAACCAAAAAAATATCATCTCTTAATATAAAAATGCCATCATGGTTAAACAAGTCATGTTAATTTCTTCTAGAAAAATGGCATCATGGTTAAATTGCCATGTTGACAGGTAATATATTTAACAAAATGTTAAAAACCGTCGTGGCAAATTTTCTAGAAAACATGCCATGAAAAAAAGGAGGGCCTGGGATTCAAACCCAGGTCTACCATGTGCAAAACTCGCACTGCTGCCAGTGCGGTGTGCAGGGTTGATTTGAAAAGTAAACCGTTCGATGAGTTCTATTGTACAGTGAACTAGTTCAAAATGTGGCAATGGCCCTGCTCTGAGATCCGTGCGGTCAAATTAGACAGTAGGAAGGGGGGTCGCTTGCATCAACCTCCTGGCTGACGATCGCCACTTATGCTTTCCGTTTTAAAATATATGGCATAATGTTTTTTAAAGAAAATGGTATAATTTGATTAATTAGGACAATATACTCAAACAATAGATAATTTATTACCATGTTGTTTTCCATCACATGAATCAATGTAATAATTTTTTGTCAAAGTCTTGTCTGAAACAATCAGAATAAACTCTACATTTGAAACAAGGGGGTAACTAAAATGTCACTACTAGGATCACAATTGTGCATTTATACTCGACAATGTAATATTTGGCAACTTGTTGACCTGCAAGGCGCTGGAGACACACCTTACATTCTACTTCATCATGGTGTTGATGTCGATATCATCACACAAAATGCACCAAATGTCTTTTGCTAACCATATTAGACGATCAAGGATTGCACGACTGACACAGTTGCCCACAATTCTCAATATGCCAGTATAAATTACTTCCTGATGCCACTCATTCTAAAGATTTATTCTAACCCCCATCCTACATTAAAAAATCCTAGTTTTTCGAGCCCCATAGACAAGGGAAGTGTCTCCTCGACTGCGATATCTCGAGTATACAACATGCTCTCACCATAGCATTGTATCGAGTCGAGGGACGTAGGTCGTAGTTATGTAGGAGTACAACAAATTATTTCCCTGTCTCTCGAATGAGCAGTAGGTGAATACGATCTTTCTAGCATCAATGAGTAACAGCAAATGCGTTATACACTACAACTCATATATAACAACCAAAAACTATCATTCTATAAATGATTTATTGTTTTAGTTAACTGAATAATCAAATGAAAAATTATAAGTGGCGAGTGAATATGTTCAATAGTCTAACCATGTTACACAATTTTCTAGAAACACGGCTTGCCCTTTTTTTTAATCCAAGACGTAGAGCAATCGTTCTGCAATTTTTTTTCATTGATATATAAAAGACAAAAATAATGTACAAGTACACAACTTACATTTGAACAAGATCATGATGCTAATGTCAAAATGATCACACAAAAGGATATTTTTTAAATAGGAAACAACAGTTGCACTACCTTTGCATTTCAGAGGAGAAGAACTAATGAATTATTTACATAGAGGGGTGCCCGAGAACCCAAAGGAAATAAAGTAAAAACAAGCTAATCAGGTTTCTGTGAGGGCTTGCCTTCACTCTTGTTCAGTCGGGAGACAGAATAGGTGGCAAATATCCCGTTTGATCAGAGCAAGCTCGCTAGGTGCCCTGTTTTGGAGCATCTGTTTATCAAGGACACCATAGGTTTCATCCGCCTCACAACCGATTCACCAACGCTGAAACGTTTGCTGTTTCGTTGGCCTCGCCTTAGAGTGGACAAATTCTAGAGCAAGTTATTACTGAGAATGCCCCTTGTTTCGGAATTATGACCAAGCTTGGAGAAGATTGCAAAAGTCTGAATGCAGCTGATGCCAATGCTGCCGACCTATTGATCCTACTAGTTGTCAGCCCATGATTAATGGAGAGAGATAAATGTAGGAGCTGCCGATATTTACGAAAAAGGATTTCCCTCGCTTTAGATTATAAAGCAACGGACCAAGCATCCAACATCACAGTACATAGAGTAGTCAAGTCAAAGTCATGCTGGGGGCACAGCAAGACAAGCCCCAAAGAACGCTAAAAAAAAGAGCTAATCCGGCTCGGGAGGTGGTGGAGGAGGTGGTGGGGGCGGCGCGAAAGCCGATGCCGACGAACGAAGACCCGCTATGATGATGTCGATGGCGTCCTAATCTCTCCGCTTGCTAAGCGGTCTCCAAAGCTATAGAAGGCCACACAATTTGTAGATAGCATCAGTCACACGCCGGGGGATCACGCATTCTATGACTAGCTTATTACGATTACACCAGAGTGTCCATGCTAGGGAGCCCAACACCACCCACATGGATGGGCGACTAGAAACGGAGAGCCTAAGGACCTCCCCATACAAGTCCGGGAGGTTGTTATGGCACCAGTTGGCATCGACCACCTCCCGGAGGCGAGCTGCCGATATTTCATCATTCAACAAAGAACTGTCTACGACGTGGCTCACAATTCTCGATAGATCAGGAATAACTATTTTCTGATGCCACTCATTCTCAACATTGATTCCAACCCAGCTTATGTAAAAACATCTAGCTTTTTTAGCCGCGCAAACAAGAGAAATGTTTGATCGGGTATGGTATCTCAAGAACATGTAGATTGCGTGTGCACTCATCGTATCATTGTATCCAGTTGATGGTAGTGGCCGTTGTTATATAGGAGTACAAAGAAGTGTGCCAAGACGCACGAGGACGTTCCTCTGTATTGAATGAGAAGTAGATGAATACGATCTTCTAGCATCAATTAATGGGCACGAGCAAATATGCGAGCGAAAGTGCCTTTCTGCTCTTGAGCTCATTTGAGCTCGGTGAACAGTAAAATTGAAAACAAATAAAAAAAATTCAAAAATTTCCAAATTTTTTTGGGAGAAACATTGACAAAAGTTCTAAGTGCTTGCAAAAATTCATCATGAAATCACATTCCTGTAAGGCGTGGCAAAAAAACAAATTCAGTGCTCCAAAATGCTTTTGAAAGTAGCTTTTTCAGAGTACTGATTTTGTTTTTTTGCCACGCCTTCTAGAAATGTGATTTCATGATGAATTTTTGCAAGCACTTAGAACTTTAGTCAATGTTTCTCCCAAAAAAAATTGAATTCTTTTGAAAATTTTTTGATTTAGTTTTGATTTTACTGTTCACCCGAGCTCATTTGAGCTCGGGTGCAGAAACTCCACGTCCATATGCGAGACACTACACATGTCTAAATAAAACTATCACTCTGATAATTGCATTTCTTTCAGTTTTGGCACATTATCTGGGCATTCTAAAAATGAACCTTTGTTTGGCAGCTACTCCCTCCGTACCACAATATAAGAGCGTTTTTACACTAGTGTGGTGTCGAAAATACTCTTATATTACCCCCTACAGTGCGTAACTTTGCTTGGAGATTGGCGGTTGATTCTTTACCGACGTGGAAGAATAAGCATAAAATTGGTTTGGAGTTTCACGGTACATGTCCTGTATGCGGCATGGAGGAGGAGGACAACTTCCATCCTTTTATTCGTTGTCAATTTGGACATGATCTATATGTTTCAATGGCTGCGAGTTGGCGCATCCCTGCACTGGAGTCTATACAGAATGTTGGGAAGGAATGGATTCTTCATGTTTTAGCCCCGCTGGATGAGGTTCAGAGATGCATGTTGCTGTTGATTTTTTGGAGGAGTTAGTTCGTTCGTAATGAGGTAACACATGCGAAGCCTGCTCCACCGTTGGCAGTATCCGTCAGCTTTCTTCAGAGGTATTTGGACGAGTTAATTGGCGTTAGAACTAATGCCCAGTGTGATCCAGTAAAAGAAAAACTAAGTATTTCTTATGACCTAGTTAATCTCAAAGGAAAGGCTCCTGTACAGGAGTCAGCCTGGATCCCGCCGCGTCCTGGATGGGTTAAGCTGAATACTGATGGTGCTTTCTCGTTAGTCGATGGAGCAGATGCTGGGATGATCTTACGTGATAGTGCAGGCAGTATAATTTTTTCAGCCTGCAGATCCCTGTTCTCTTGTAGGGATGCATTGGAATCGAAGCTATGCGCATGTATGGAAGGATTGTCTTTTGCGACCCAAAGGTCGGACCTTCCGATAGAAGTCGAGATGGACTCAAGTACTGCAGTGGCTATGATCACAGGAGTGGAGACGGACCGGTCGATCTATGCTTCTCTGGTGGCAGAAATAAAGTACTTACTTAGTCTTCGGATTTCTTGTATTACTCTTCTCCCTCGATGCTAGAATAAGGCGAGCGATAAACTAGCTAGTTTTGCTAGAGCCGAGGGTCGGACAATTACGTGGGTTGGGTCAGGCCCGGATGAGGTGGTGTCGATTGTCCGAGAGGATTGTAAGAACTGTATAATTGAGTAATGCAAGTGTTTTTCCCGCAAAAAAAAAGAAAATACTCTTATATTATGGGTCGCATGGAGTACAACAAAATATTGGCCCTTTAATACCTGGACCAGACACGAGGCACGAAGGTTGTCTAGCTCGGCGCCAATGGCCATGGCACTGACCTTTGACATTGACTTGGGATGCAATCAACACACAAACTGGATAACCCCCTTTTTTTGCTTGTTTAGCCAAATAATTTCCTGGTCCAGAAGACCGGAACCACACCTCTAAACGTCAATGAAGGTTGCTGTCAAAACTGAAGAGGACAAACATATTTATCTGAAGAATTAATCATCTATTTTTCAGCCATACGGAGAAAAAATATATACAATGAACACCCTTATATAGATAGCAAAACAGACCAACACATTAATTTGGCGAGAAAGGCTGTACACCCTGAAATTATCCGGATTAACCATGCCTAATCACTCCATGTATACATCAGTGGCCGACGCACGAGACGTATCGAAGCAGATGAAGCACATCTTCTACCTCATCAAACCGAAACTAAAAAAAGCGGCATGAACGAATATTCTACGGTACAAATTAAACCTCACTCCACCCCACTCCCCCTCCCCCTCCCCAAAACAACTCTAATGATAAAGCACCCAAACTGCACCACAATACACAGGTGAGACAGCAAATCAAATCACCACCAACAAAAAAGAAAAGAAGAGGAAACTGATCCTGAACCGGGAACGAAGGAAGGCGACCTGGCGGATGCAAATCCCCCCGCCATGGAAAGCAATCCACACCTCCGACTCCGGGACAGAAGCAGCGCAACCCCCCACCCCCACCCCCACCCCGAGGGAACAGCAAAACAGCAAGCTCAGCCAGCAAGAACACGGCCGCCCATCCTCCCCGAATCGAAGAAAAAGTCCCCCACAGCCGTCGGCGCCTCTATTATCTCCAAAGAACAATAGAACAGAGGCACCCAGAGACACATACGTTAAAAAGGCATCACGCACGCCATGAGTCACCTGAAAAGGCCCATTTTGAACCGACCAAGGAAAAAAAAATCCCCAAACCGGGCCAACTAATTACGGCCAACGTATTGCCTCAAGAAAAAAAACTTACCGCCAACATACCACGATGCATCAGAGGCTCTCTTTTTTTTGAGCATCAGTACAGACACAAGCGCTCATATACACGCGCATACACTTATCTCTATGAACGCACACACGCACACCCTACCCCTATGAGCACCTTCGAGAGACTGAGCCGGCATATCATTTCTTAGGAGCTTAGAATCTGTACCGATTTTGCCGCTGGCACCTAGTTGCATCCAAAGGGTCGTCAGCACTATTAGTGTCGCTAGCTGAGCTAGCCAACTCTATTATCGTCATGTGTGCAGTGTTAGAGTTGTTGTTTTTTGCGAGAAGGGTTGGAGTTAGTTAATGTTTCACAGCTAGTTTACTTTCAATAAAAAAGTAGCAAAGAATATCAGATTGTGAACAAATTTTGCCAAATACTATCAAACGCTTGAATAAGATGTGCTACAAATAACTGACGTACTTGCCAAGACAAGGAATCTTAAAGTTACACAAAAAGGGTACATTCAGGATCAACTAATTCAAATCTCTATTCTCCCGATGCATCAAACAAGAGAATAAAACAATCTAATATCTTTGATTGAAGGGGTATCTTCTAATCTTCAGCTTTAACCTGCATTGAAATATGTAAACTTTTTAGGTGGACTATTGGCAATTTTCCATCTCTCCTTAAAAATGCCCATGGAATTTTGAGTGATGCTAGAGTCACGAACAGACATTTACGGATTCTACGGATTGTAGTTAGGTAGCAGTTTTTGGTTGGAGATTATTTTGAGTAATGCTAGAGTCACGAACAGACATTTACGGATTCTACGGATTGTAGTTAGGTAGCAGTTTTTGATTGGAGATTATGATGCTAATGTCAAAATGATTACACAAAAGGGCTTTTTTAATAGGAAACAACAGTTGTACCACCTTTGCATTTCAGGGAAGAATTAATAAATTAGTTACATAGAGGGGTGCCCAGGACCCAAAGGAAATAAAGTAAAAAAAAAAGCTAATCAGGCTCCGGTGGGACAATTATTACTGAGAATGCCCCTTGTTTAGCGATTCTGACCAGGCTCAGAAAAGATTGCAAAAGTCTGAATGCAGCTTTCCACAATGCAGCCGATCTGCTAATCGTACTAGTTGTGAACCCAGGATCAATGGAGAGAAGTAAATGTAGGAGCTGCCGATAAAACATCATTCCACGAAGGACTCTCGACGACCTGGCTTACAATTCTCGATAGATCAGGAGTAATCATTTTCTGATGCCACTCATTCTCAACATTGATTCCAACCCAGCTTATGTAAAAACTCCTAGCTTTTCTAGCCGCGCAAACAAGAGAAATGCTTGATCGGGTGTTGTATCTCAAGAAGATATAGGTCGTGTGTGCACTCATCGTATCCTTGTATCCAGTTGATGGTAGCGGCCTTTGTTATATAGGAGTACAAAGAAGTGTGCAAGGACGCACGAGAACATTCCTCTGTATTGAATGATAAGTAGATGAATCTTCTAGCATCAATTAATGGGCACGAGCAAATAGGTGAGACGCTACATGTTCACTTAAAAACAATATCACTCTGATAGTTGTATTTCTTTTCAAATTTCGCCCTTTACGTGTGCATTCTAATTAAAAATGAACCTTTGTTTGGCAACTACAAGAAAATACTGGCCCTTTTCTAGCGGGACCAAACACGAGGCACCAAGGTTGTCTAGCTCGGCGCCAAATGCCATGGCACTGACCTTTCACATTGACTTGGGATTTTGTCGCTGGCACCTAGTTGTATCCCAAGGGTCGTCGGCACTATGCTTAGTGTCGCTCAGCTAGCCAACTCTATTATCGTCATGTGTGCAGGGTTAGATTTGGTTAAAGTTTCCCAACTAGTTCTATCGCAAAAAAAAAAAGTTTCACAACTAGTTTACTTTCGAAAGAAGTAGAAAAAATGATTAGATTGTGAACAGACTTACCATGTACTATCAAACGTTTGAATAAGATATGCTACGAGCAGCGGATGTACAGGCCAAGTGGAGGACTCTTGTAAAGTTACTTAAAAGCGTATTCTCATACATTCATGATCAACTAACTCAAATCTCTATTCTCACAATGCATCAAACAAGAGAGTGAAATAATCTAATATTTTTTATTGAAGATGTATCCTCTAATCTCCACAAGTCTAGGATTATTGTAGAATTTTATTGACAAATATCTTCAGCATAATAGCAAATAGTATATGTCCGTTGTAGATCCACGTACTTGTCATTTTGGTACAGGTACAAGTATGTGTACAAGAGCTTTAGTTTTGGGGCAGAGTAAGCAATGCAGGGACAGTAAACACCTAGCCGTGGGTTCAGAGATTCAGAGAGATGGGGTTGTATAGTTTTGGTGATGTAATTATGAGGCCTCTCTGCTGACATGCTTTCCACAGGTATTCCAATCTCTTAAGTTGGCGCACTTCACGAGGTAAAATGGGCTGAAATCAGATTGCTAGCATCCGAGAAAGTGAGAAAGGATGAAGCAAACATTCCCTTGAATATGCCCATCCAATTTCAAGATTCAGATTAGCATTTTCAATCGATGGATTTCTTGCTCTACACAAGGTCGACAAAGACATTCCACACCCTGGGGAGACGGAGGCAGAGGAAGAGGGAAGCCGGGCGGTCCGTGCGCAGTCCATGATGCATTTTCTGAGTGAGAATTCAAAGCGCTGGACCGGACAGGAGTCACTTGCATACTCCACGCACCCATCTTTACCCACAGCTTTGTCTGAGCCATGAAAGTGAGAGACGCCAGCAGAGAGCAGTACGCAGTGGAGTAGAAGCCCAACTGGCCGGAGCTGAGAAACATAAAGCTAGGCCGGCCCGGCCGGGGCCGTAGCTAGCAGCGCAGTTAATGGGGGCGCCGGATGGGGCTGGCATTCCTCCATAAATTGCCACCAGTGCCCCCATTGTCCTCCACTTCCGCCCTGCCCTTCTTCGAAAACTCTCCTCGCACCCTTCTTCTTCTTCTTCTTCTTCTTCCCATGCCTTGCACGCCCATGTCGTGCTCCTCTCTCCATTGATCTATCTGTCTGTCCTCTCCCTCTTCCATCTCGTGGTTTCGAGAGCGAGCGAGCTTTGTGGCCATGGCGGTTTGTGGGGAACGTTGGCTGGCTCGAGGCATCCTTGCCGACGGCGCGGGTAGAGGCGTCGGACCAGGCTTCATTCCTTTCAAACCGCCGCGTCCATCCACGGCGTACGTCCACATATATATATATATGCTTAGTTTGTAGCTGCCTATGCCTGGATTAGGTTAAGGGGTATGTTGTCTGGCTCGGTGCCCCCGGTCGAGATTGATAGTCGTCGACTCTCCGCCGGGAGACGTCGATTGATCGGGGACGTCGGACCAGGCTTCATTCCCTTTAACCGTGCGGCATTCAGTCAATTAGAGTATTAGACCCCCTGCTCACTCACGCATGCTTCGACTAGGTTAATGGCCGGCCGGATGTGTTATCTGGCTCGAGGCCCCCAGCCGAGAATGATCTTGTTGACTCTCCCTCCATCCGGAGACGTACGTGCGTTGATCGACCGGGGCTCTCGGTCCAGATTTCACAACGTTCTAGCATGCTGCATTCTCTCGGGGCCGGCGGCGCGCGGTAACTCGGTGAGCTAACCAGGGAGAGTAATTACTTACACTTGCAAACTGCAGGGTTGGTAGTTTGAACTAGCTAGTTTATGCAGATGTGATTTCTTATGCGCTCTCTGATCCGTTCCTCCTCATGCTCTTCTAGCTAGGTGCAGCCTGCGGGTTTACTTGCATTCGTTAGCTTTTCTAATTTACCTGGAGACGATGGATCATCTGCAGCATGCAATTTTTCTTTTACTTATCCATTTTACTCTACAGAAGAATATACAAACAGCACGTCGGAAGATGTATTGTACCGATTCACCTCTATGGCACGGTGTTATATATAATTACCTAGCTAATTAGGTTCCTACGTACGCATGATCCATTATTTCCTTCTCATAGTTTCCTGCCTCCACCGCTACGTGGCTTTCGCCGGCGACGTACTCGCGAGGAGAAGGCGGCAAAAAAGACGAGAGGATCGAGCAGTTTACGAGTCGGCATTAGCAAGGAATGATTAGGCAATCATGTCGAGAGCGGGCGGCTAGATAGGTAGAACGGAATGATGCGGCCATAATTGCGCAGAGCCCGCCCGGGCAAGGTGGGCATTGCAGTGTGCAGTGCATCGCATGCACGCGGTGACAAATTTCTTTTCCCGTGTCCTTTGCGGCCACAGTGCCCCCGCTGGTCATCCAGGACAGGTCCTTGTTGGAGTGTGACAGCAGAGAAAAGAGGAGACGCCCGGACATGCATGGCCTTGCCTGCCTGCCCTCCTTAAATGCGCTAAACTAGCTCACGCTCGGAGCAGGCAGGGCTCGGGTGTGAGAGAGATGGCCTAGCCTTGCCTTTGGTCGTTCGACTTTCACCTGTACGTACTCCTGCGTAGTGTAGCTGTGTGTTGTAGTTGTAGTTTGTACACACGTGCATGGATGGATATGGATTCACGCGCCCGTGTCGCCCGCTCCTGCCCGTTTTACTATCGCATGCAACTGAGGACCGTGTGTCCTGTGCACCGTCAACTTTCTCCGGTCCTGCGGGAGCTCGCCATGGATGGGTGGAGCCTTTTGTACGTGTGGCAGTGGCCAGTGGTAGGGTTTTGAACCCTTGAGTCGAGGGTGGAACAGGGCAGGGAGGGAGAGAAAGGGGCTTTCGGGAGCGAGCTGGCTGGCTAGGCTCTACCTCTGTCCTGCGTGGCATTAATGGCTTTGCATTGCGCACTGGCTGAGGCGTGGGGCAGCCACCTGTGGCTGTGATGGAGCACGTCATGGGGACGGACATGTCTCCAGCCCGGCCGGGCAGTGCAATGCAGTGCTGCAGGTGCACACTACCGATGCTGCACCACGCAAGTACGTACGTACAGTACGTATTTAACTCGTCCATTCAACCTTCATGACCCAGCTCGTCGACCTGATCACGTACGTGCATTGAATGTGCAAACTGGAAGTGTTATAGGTCATCTTATATTGCTTGTTAGTTATTATTTTTCCTGGCTTCCGTTCAATGCAATGACTGTGGACGTACGTGTCTACACATGCTCCGCCCGCAGGCCTTTCTCCTGCGGTGCAGTGCGTTACCCACTGTGTACATACATCTCGCGGTATCCCGGGGAGTAGCGTAGTAGTAGTACGTTGCTTGCACGTTTTACCTTGGTGTGACAGCGGCTTGACCAGCTGAAAGAACGGGGTCCAGGAAATACGACTGGTTACGTGTTGTCCGTGCACTGCATGCACCAGTGGGCAGTGGCGCCCCAACATTTGGCGCTCGCAGTAAAAAAAAACTTGTAAGGGTTGTCAAGACTGTGTTTGTGTCGCCTCGCTGCGTGGCTGTACAAGGGCCAGCCAGCCAGCCAGATGTATTGTAGACTAGTAGACTGTAGTGCACAGTTGTGCTACCAGCGGGAAGCTTGTTTAGCTTGTGCCAGATTTTCCGTTGTGGTTCACTGTGCGCGCGTACGTTATGCCGTGCTTTGTGTCACTGATTTCAAGACCACTAGGATTTCCTTCTTCCGTAATGATATGGGCAGCTACACTCGTCCTATCGCTGAATGCAATGCTAGTAGCTAGCTATTCGTAGCAGCTATTGTAGGCAGCTACATGCCGCTCGCAAGCTACAAATTTCACTTCACCATGTTGTCCAAGCATACGTACTTTCAGTCCATCTGTACTTATAAGATTTCTTAAAAAAGATTCACTTTCTTTCAACTTATTAGGTGTATTCCTTTTTTTGAAAAGTTGAACCTTTTACGTTTGATCAAGTTTGTAGAGAAATATATCAAAAATTATAATATCAAATCAGTATGATTAGATTCATCATGAAAAGAATTTTGTACTAATTTTTGTTTAACATTGAGGATGTTGATGTTTTTTGCTCCGAACTTGGTCAAAGTTATAGGAATTTGACTTTCCCAAAAAACTAATACCCATTATATTTCAGAACTGGCGAAATATTTAGTTTGGTGGGTGGGGAAGACAACGGAGTGTATTTTATTTTTATTTATAATGTGGTGATTTGATGGGCATTTCATGGTGTGGTTTTGTGTTATTGGCTAACCAACGTATATTTATGTGGAAAATCGCTGCGTCGGTGACTGTGTGTACTATACTGGTGCTACATAATCACATGGTGGCGCTTCTTTTTCCTAGGTGGTGGAAGAGTGCGCGGATTGATATGTTTATATAGGAAGTTGATTTTGATTGATTTGAAAAATCATTGGTCCGGTCAAAATCGTAAACCAAATCCATTAAATACTTCAATTGAATGAAAGAGCTTCAAAATTAGGGAACATAGGGAATTAAAATAATTGAATGAGAGAGCTCCTTGAGAAAATTGTTGACCTGGTCAAAATCGGGTGATCCAATTCTAAATTGAATACCTTAATTAATTGTGAGGCCTTAAAATTTAGAGAGGATAGTGCATATTATAAAAGAAATTGAACGAGGGACTTTTGAGAAAGTGTTGACCGGTCAAAATCGGATGATTCAATTTTAATTGGAGACCTCAATTGAATGTGGGCCCCTTAAAACTAGGGAGCATAGTGTTATAGAAGATTAAGACTACTTGGGCAATTAAAAGATGCGGCGTTTTAACCATCCAGGTATATTAGACCCCTCGTAATTTGGGTTAAATTTTGATCATTGATTTGATTGGTAAAATATAAGTGATATTTCATAAAAAAACATATTGTTGGTTTCATATTCAAATGAAGTTTACAATAGTATCATTTTTTCTACATATAACTCACATTATTACGCAAGATGTATGATCAAACTTTGGCTCAAAATGTGAGGGGGCTAATAAACCCTGACAAAGTGAGTAGGTTGCTTTTTTATCCTTTCGAAAACTTCCTCCAATAATGTGCAACAACATTAAAAAGGTAAAGAAAGAGGAAGACTTCGACACCCCTAAGGATTCGGATATATTTTTCTTTTTTATATGATTGTATTTGCAAGAACATGTGATACTTAATATATGGCCTTAAGCCTTCCTGCAAAAAATGCACTGGAGCGAGCCCAAAGGTGTTCGCCCTCATTGGTCATCCCTTGCTAGAGCCGACCAAACCTTACTAAAGTTAACAGTCAAGAAGTTGTCATGCTAAAGTCTTAAAGGGCCAGGCACCAATACAACAGTCGACGTTGATCAGTGACGATGAGAAACATAGATCAAAAGAGGCATGCTTCCAAACACACGAACAACGATAAGCAACAATCAAATCCAGAATGATGTGCCGAGGACCAATGCCTACCAGATCAAGTAGATCCGCCGGAGAACACTAACCAGATCCAAGTAGATCACCAGAGACAAACGCCGAACGGGTCCAAGCAGGTCCACCGGAGACCAACATTGACCGGATCCAAGAAGATCCATCGAAAACATACCTTCACGCATTCTCTGTTGGTGCTAGACGTTTCATAGAGGCAGGAACATGTCGACAACGTGACTATTCTAACTCTGAGACGTTGCCGCCTCCACGCCTTTTAACCAGACCACTCAAACTAGCTACCTAAACTAGACCAGTTTCAAAATATCAGATATTAGATTCATATCGGTTTGGCTTAGAAAAAAAAAATCAGATGTTGGATATAGCAGGCGATGTGTAGATATAGTAGTGAAAATATAACTAGAATGTTGAATTATATTTTTCAAAACATGTCTTCTTAGTGAAATAACCATGGTGTTAACGCTTTAGCATAACAGATCCAGCTTCCTAGTTTGTTAACTTATTAATTAAGAAACTATTTATGAAAGATTCACAAAGTACTTACATGAAAATTAAGAACAATATGCTATATACATGTTTCTAAAAATAGTATGCATAACATTAATAATATGTTGAAGTTGTAAATACAAAACTGTTATTTTCAATGATTTCGGATATAAAATTGTTGTCATTGATGTATCAGTCATATCATGGGCATATGAGGTTCTATATCGGCCATATCGGTCGATATTCGGTCCATGTCGGATGATATGTGTGAAAATAATATTTACAAAACTATATGCTATGTTTATATGGGTAGAGCCGTGAGGGAGTCCTGTATTAGGGGGTCTCCGGACATCCAGACTATATCCTTTGGCCGGACTGTTGGGCTATGAAGATACGAGATTAAAGACTCCGTCCCGAGTCCGGATGGGACTCTACTTGGCGTGGATGGCAAGCTAGGCAATACGGATACGTATATCTCCTCCTTTGTAACCGACCTTGTGTAACCCTAACCCCCTCCGGTGTCTATATAAACCGGAGGGTTTTAGTCCGTAGGACAACATACAATCATACCATAGGCTAGCTTCTAGGGTTTAGCCTCTCCGATCTCGTGGTAGATCAACTCTTGTACTACTCATATTATCAAGAATAATCAAGCGGGGCATAGGGTTTTACCTCCATCAAGAGGGCCCGAACCTGGGTAAAACATTGTGTCCCCTGCCTCCTGTTACCATCCGCCTTAGACGCATAGTTCGGGACCGCCTACCCGAGATCCGCCGGTTTTGACACCGACATTGGTGCTTTCATTGAGAGTTCCTCTGTGTCGTCGCCGTTAGGCTTGATGGCTCCTTCAATCATCGATAGCGATGCAGTCCAGGGTGAGACTTTTCTCCTCGGACAGATCTTTGTATTCGGCGGCTTCACACTGTGGGCCATCTCGCTTGGCCATCTGGAGCAGATCGAGAGTTACGCCCCTGGCCACCAGGTCAGGTTTGGAAGCTTAAACTACACGTCCGACATCCGCGGAGACTTGATCTTCGACGGATTTGATCCCTTGCCGAGTGCGTCGCACGGTCGCGATGAGCATGATTGAGCTCTACCATCAGACAGTGTTCAGGAGACCGCACCGGCAACTGCCCCGACCCTCAATTCGGAGCCAATTGCGCCATCCATGGACGGGTGGATAGACCCCGCCACAAAGGCCACATTCCCAGTGGCGATCGAGCCGAGGATCGACCTTACCCTTCACGGGAGCCGTGACGCCAAACTACTGGATTCTTCCCCGGCCACGGACTCCGAACTGCATGCGCCCGTGCTTGTCGAATCCGACTAGGCGCCGATCATGGAGTTCACCTCTGCGGATACCTTTCAGCACTCGCCTTTCGGCGACATACTGAACTCATTAAGATCTCTCTCCCTATCAGGAGAGTCCTGGCCGAACTATGTTCGGCAGGATTGGGATGCGGATGACGAAGAACTTCGCTGCCCACCCACCACCCTCTTAGTAGCCACTGTCGATGATTTGACCGACATGCTCGACTTCGACTCTGAAGACATCGACGGTATGGACGATGATGCAGGAGACGAACAGGAACCACTGCCCACAGGGCACTGGACGCCTACTTCATCATATGATGTATACATGGTGGACACACCCAAAGCAAATGACGACGAGGAACGGAAGGACGCAGCGAAGGATTGTTCCCTCGAGAAGCAGTCAAAGCGGCGGCGTAAGCGCCACTCCAAATCCCGCCTCGGCAGAAACAGCGATCATATAGACTCAGCAATAGAGCAGGGTGAACCATCACCCGACCAAGGCAACACGGAGAATCAAACCGAACACCCCGACCCCGTTGAAGATAACAGTCTGGACGACATCACACCGGACAGGCACCCGGAGCAACAGAATGCCCATCAAAGGCTGGTTGCCACTGTGAGGAGTCTGAAAAAGCAGAAGCAAAGGCTCAGGGCTGCACAAGACACACTCAGAATCAGATGGAGTGAAGTACTCAACACTGCAGCGAAGTACGGCGGTAATCGCCACGCCAAGAGCTACCCGAAGCGAAAGTTGCTACCTGAATTCGATGAGGAGGCCTTAGATCCCCCGCAACCAAAAAACAAAGCGGCCATCTGGTCGGATAGACGACCTCGTGGCCAACATAGAGCGGCAAACGACGCAGCACATAAGCCAATACGTGATCCACGCGAGGGCTCGCATCAAAAGGACGACACAACCAGATCCATATACGGGCCACACAAGCACGCTCCAGCATGCAATGCAACACAACAAACATCCGAACACCACGGTACACCGAAATACAGGGGTGCCGCACACCCTCTATGTTTCACCGATGAGGTGCTGGACCATGAATTTCCAGAGGGATTCAAACCCGTAAACATAGAGGCGTACGATGGAACGACAAACCCTGGGGTCTGGATTGAGGACTACATCCTCCATATCCACATGGCTCGAGGAGACGATCTCCACGCCGTCAAGTACTTACCCCTCAAACTCAAAGGGCCAGCTCGGCACTAGCTTAAAAGCCTCCCCAAAAACTCCATTGGAAGCTGGGAAGAGCTCTAAGACGCCTTTCGGGCAAATCTTCAAGGGACCTATGTCTGACCACCGGATGCAGACGATTTAAGTGTTGGAGAACGTAGTAATTTCAAAAAAAATTCCTACGCACACGCAAGATCATGGTGATGCATAGCAACGAGGGGAGAGTATGATCTACGTACCCTTGTAGATCGCAACGGAAGCGTTGACACAACGTAGAGGAAGTAGTCGTATGTCTTCTTCCCGATCCGACCGATCCAAGCACCGTTACTCCGGCACCTCCGAGTTCTTAGTACACGTACAGCTCGATGACGATCCCCGGGCTCCGATCCAGCAAAGCTTCGGGGAGGAGTTCCGTCAGCACGACGGCGTGGTGACGATCTTGATGTACTACCGATGCAAGGCTTCGCCTAAGCACTACAACGATATGATCGAGGTGGAATATGGTGGCAGGGGGCACCGCACACGGCTAATGAACGATCTCAATGATCAACTTGTGTGTCTAGAGGTGCCCCCTGCCCCTGTATATAAAGGAGCCAAGGGGGAGGGGTGCGCCGGCCAGGGAGAGGGCGCAGGAGGAGTCCTACTCCCACCGGGAGTAGGACTCCCCCCCAATCCTAGTTGGACTAGGTTTCCCAAAGGGGGAAAGAGAGAGAGGGGGGGCCGGCCCCTTCTCCTAGTCCTAATAGGACTAAGGGAAGGGGGCGCGCGGCCACCTATGGGCTGCCCCTTTTCTCCTTTCCACTAAGGCCCATGAAGGCCCATATGGCTCCCGGGGGGTTCCGGTAACCTCCTGGTAATCCGGTAAAATCCCGATTTCACCCGGAACACTTCCGATATCCAAATATAGGCTTCCAATATATCAATCTTTATGTCTCGACCATTTTGAGACTCCTCGTCATGTCCGTGATCACATCCGGGACTCCGAACAACCTTCGGTACATCAAAATGCATAAACTCATAATAGCTGTCATCGTAACATTAAGCGTGCGGACCCTACGGTTCGAGAACAATGTAGACATGACCGAGACACTTCTTCGGTCAATAACCAATAGCGGGACCTGGATGCCCATATTGGCTCCTACATATTCTACGAAGATCTTTATCGGTCAGACCGCATAACAACATACGTTGTTCCCTTTGTCATCGGTATGTTACTTGCCCGAGATTCGATCGTCGGTATCCAATACCTAGTTCAATCTCGTTACCGGCAAGTCTCTTTACTCGTTCCATAATACATCATCCCGCAACTAACTTATTAGTTGCAATGCTTGCAAGGCTTAAGTGATGTGCATTACCGAGAGGGCCCAGAGATACCTCTCCGACAATCGGAGTGACAAATCCTATTCTCGAAATACGCCAACCCAACATCTACCATTGGAGACACCTGTAGAGCTCCTTTATAATCACCCAGTTACGTTGTGACGTTTGGTAGCACACAAAGTGTTCCTCCGGCAAACGGGAGTTGCATAATCTCATAGTCATAGGAACATGTATAAGTCATGAAGAAAGCAATAGCAACATACTAAACGATCGGGCGCTAAGCTAATGGAATGGGTCATGTCAATCAGATCATTCATCTAATGATGTGATCCCGTTAATCAAATAACAACTCTTTGTCCATGGTTAGGAAACATAACCATCTTTGATTAACGAGCTAGTCAAGTAGAGGCATACTAGTGACACTCTGTTTGTCTATGTATTCACACATGTATTATGTTTCCGGTTAATACAATTCTAGCATGAATAATAAACATTTATCATGAAATAAGGAAATAAATAATAATTTTATTATTGCCTCTAGGGCATATTTCCTTCAGTCTCCCACTTGCACTAGAGTCAATAATCTAGTTCACATCGTCATGTGATTTAACAGCAATAGTTCACATCACCATGTGATTAACACCCATAGTTCACATCGCCATGTGACCAACACCCAAAGGGTTTATTGGATTCAGTAATCTAGTTCACATCGCTATGTGATTAACACCCAAAGAGTACTAAGGTGTGATCATGTTTTGCTTGTGAGAGAATCTTAGTCAACGGGTCTGCCACATTCAGATCCACATGTATTTTGCAAATTTCTATGTCAACAATGCTCTGCATGGAGCTACTCTAGCTAATTGCTCCCACTTTCAATATGTATCTAGACCGAGACTTAGAGTCATCTAGATTAGTGTCAAAACTTGCATCGGCGTAACCCTTTACGACGAACCTTTTTTCACTTCCATAATTGAGAAACATATCCTTATTTCACTAAGGATAATTCTGACTGCTGTCCAGTGATCTACTCCTAGATCACTATTGTACTCCCTTGCCAAATCAGTGCAGGGTATACAATAGATCTGGTATATAGCATGACATACTTTATAGAACCTATGGCCAAGGCATAGGGAATGACTTTCATTCTCTTTTTATTTTCTGCCGTGGTCGGGCTTTGAGTCTTACTCAACTTCACACCTTGTAATACAGGCAAGAACTCTTTCTTTGACTGCTCCATTTTGAACTACTTCAAAATCTTGTCAAGGTATGTATTTATTGAAAAAACTTATCAAGCATCTTGATCTATCTCTATAGATCTTGATGCTCAATATGTAAGCAGCTTCACCAAAGTCTTTCTTTGAAAAACTCCTTTCAAACACTCCTTTATGCTTTACAGAATAATTCTACATTATTTCCGATCGACAATATGCCATTCACATATACTTTATTAGAAATGTTGTAGTGCTCCCACTCACTTTTTTGTAAATACAGGCTTCACCGCAAGTCTGTATAAAACTATATGCTTTGATCAACTTATCAAAGCGTGTATTCCAACTCTGAGATGCTTGCACCAGTCCATAGATGAATCGCCGGAGCTTGCATATTTTGTTAGCACCTTTAGGATTAACAAAACCTACTGGTTGCATCATATACAACTCTTCTTTAAGAAATCCATTAAGGAATGCAGTTTTGTTTATCCATTTGCCAGATTTCATAAAATGCGGCAATTGCTAACATGATTCGGACAGACTTAAGCATAGATACGAGTGAGAAACTCTCATCGTAGTCAACACTTTGAACTTGTCGAAAACCTTGTGCGACAATTCTAGCTTTGTAGATAGTAACACTACTATCAACGTCCGTCTTCCTCTTGAAGATCCATTTATTTTCTATGGCTTGCCGATCATCGGGCAAGTCAACCAAAGTCCATACTTTGTTTTCATACATGAATCCCATCTCAGATTTCATGGCCTCAAGCCATTTTGCGGAATCTGGGCTCATCATCGCTTCCCCATAGTTCGCAAGTTCGTCATGATCAAGTAACATGACCTCCAGAACAGGATTACCGTACCACACTGGTGCGGATCTCACTCTAGTTTACCTACGAGATTCGGTAGTAACTTGATCCGAAGTTACATGATCATCATCATTAGCTTCCTTACTAATTGGTGTACTAGTCACAAGAACAGATTTTTTGTGATGAACTACTTTCCAATAAGGGAGAAGGTACAATTACCTTATCAAGTTTTCTACTTTCCTCCCACTCACTTCTTTCGAGAGAAACTCCTTCTCCAGAAAGTTTCTGAATTTAGCAACAAAAAGTCTTGCCTTCGGATCTGTGATAGAAGGTGTACCCAACAGTAACTTTTGGGTATCCTATGAAGACATATTTCTCCGATTTGGTTTTGAGCTTATCAGGATGAAACTTTTTCACATAAGCATCACAACCCCAAACTTTAAGAAACGACAACTTTGGTTTCTTGCTAAACCACAGTTCAGATTGTGTCGTCTCAACGGACTTAGATGGTGCCCCCTTTTTTAACGTGAATGCAGCTGTCTCTAATGCATAACGCCAAAAACGATAGTGGTAGATCGGTAAGAGATATTATAGATTGCACTATATCCAATAAAGTACGGTTATGACGTTCGGACACACCATTATGCTGTGGTGTTCCATGTGGCATGAGTTTGTGAAACTATTCCACATTGTTTTAATTGAAGACCAAACTCGTAACTCAAATATTTGTCTCCGCGATCAGATCGTAGAAACTTTATTTTCTTGTCACGATGATTTTCCACTTCACACTGAAATTCTTTGAACTTTTCAGACTTATGTTTCATCAAGTAGATATACCCATATCTGCTCAAATCATCTGTGAAGTTCAGAAAATAACGATACTTGCCGTGAGCCTTAACACTCATCGGACCGCATACATCAGTATGTATTATTTCCAATAAGTCAGTTGCTCGCTCCGGAGAATGGAGTCTTAGTCATCTTGCCCATGAGGCATGGTTCGCAATCATCAAGTGATTCATAATCAAGTGATTCCAAAATCCCATCAGCATGGAGTTTCTTCATGCGCTTTACACCAATATGACCTAAACGGCAGTGCCAAAAATAAGTTGCACTATCATTATTAACTTTGCATCTTTTGGTTTCAATATTATGATTATGTGTATCACTACGATCGAGATCCAACGAACTATTTTCATTGGGTGTGTAACCATATAAGGTTTTATTCATGTAAACAGAACAACAATTTATTCTCTTACTTAAATGAATAACCGTATTACAATAAACATGATCTAATCATATTCAGGCTCAACGCAAACACCAAATAACACTTATTCAGGTTCAACACTAATCCCGAAAGTATAGGGAGTGTGCGATGATGATCATATCAATCTTGGAACCACTTCCAACACACATCGTTACTTCACCCTCAACTAGTCTCTGTTTATTCTGCAACTCCCGTTTCGAGTTACTAATCTTAGCAACTGAACTAGTATCAAATACTGAGGGGTTGCTATAAACACTAGTAAAGTACACATCAATAATCATGTATATCAAATATACCTATGTTCACTTTGCCATCCTACTTATCCGCTAATCACTTGGGGTAGTTCCGCTTCCAGTGACCAGTCCATTTGCAGTAGAAGCACTCAGTCTCAGGCTTAGGTCCAGACTTGGGTTTCTTCTCTTGAGCAGCAACTTGCTTGCTGTTCTTCTTGAAGTTCCCCTTCTTCCCTTTTGCCCTTTTCTTGAAACTAGTGGTCTTGTCAACCATCAACACTTGATGTTTTTCTTGATTTCTACCTTCGTTGATTTTAGCATCAGGAAGAGCTTGGGAATCGTTTCCGTTATCCCTTGCATACTATAGTTCATAACGAAGTTCTACTAACTTGGTGATGGTGACTAGAGAATTCTGTCAATCACTATCTTATCTGGAAGATTAACTCCCACTTGATTCAAGCGATTGTAGTACCCAGACAATCTGAGCACATGCTCACTAGTTGAGCGATTCTCCTCCATCTTTTAGCTATAGAACTTGTTGGAGACTTCATATCTCTCAACTCGGGTATTTGCTTGAAATATTAACTTCAACTCCTGGAACATCTCATATGGTCCATGACGTTCAAAACGTCTTTGAAGTCTCGATTCTAAGCCATTAAGTATGGTGCACTAAACTATCAAGTAGTCATCATATTGAGCTAGCCAAACGTTCATAACGTCTGCATCTGCTCCTGCAATAGGTCTGTCACCTAGCGGTGCATCAAGGACATAATTTTTTCTGTGCAGCAATGAGGATAAAACTCAGATCACGGATCCAATCCGCATCATTGCTACTAACATCTTTCAACATAATTTTCTCTAGGAACATATCAAAATAAACACAGGGAAGCAACAACGCGAGCTATTGATCTACAACATAATTTGCAAAATACTACCAGGACTAAGTTCATGATAAATTTAAGTTCAATTTAATCATATTACTTAAGAACTCCCACTTAGATAGACATCCCTCTAATCCTCTAAGTGATCACGTGATCCAAATCAACTAAACCATAACCGATCATCACGTGAGATGGAGTAGTTTTCAATGGTGAACATCGTTATGTTGATCATATCTACTATATGATTCATGCTCGACCTTTCGGTCTCCGTGTTCTGAGGCCATATCTGCATATGCTAGGCTCGTCAAGTTTAACCTGAGTATTCTGCGTGTGCAAAAACTGGCTTGCACCCGTTGTAGATGGACGTAGAGCTTATCACACCCGATCATCACGTGGTGTCTGGGCATGACGAACTTTGGCAACGGTGCATACTCAGGGAGAACACTTCTTGATAATTTAGTGAGAGATCATCTTATAATGCTACCGTCAATCAAAGCAAGATAAGATGCATAAAAGATAAACATCACATGCAATCAATATAAGTGATATGATATGGCCATCATCATCTTGTGCATGTGATCTCCATCTCCGAAGCACCGTCATGATCACCATCGTCACCGGCGTGGCACCTTGATCTCCATTGTAGCATCGTTGTCGTCTCGCCAATCTTATGCTTCCACGACTATCGCTACCGCTTATTGATAAAGTAAAGCATTACATCGCGATTGCATTGCATACAATAAAGCGACAACCATATGGCTCCTGCCAGTTGCCGATAACTCGGTTACAAAACATGATCATCTCATAGAATAAAATTTAGCATCATACCTTGACCATATCACATCACAACATGCCCTGCAAAACAAGTTAGACGTCCTCTACTTTGTTGTTGCAAGTTTTACGTGGCTGCTACGGGCTTAAGCAAGAACCAATCTCACCTACGCATCAAAACCACAATGATAGTTTGTCAAATAGACTCCGTTTTAACCTTCTCAAGGACCGGGCGTAGCCACACTCGGTTCAACTAAAGTTGGAGAGACAGTCGCCCGCAAGCCATCTATGTGCAAAGCACGTCGAGGGAACCGGTCTCGCGTAAGCGTACGCGTAATGTTGGTCCGGGTCGTCTCGTCCAACAATACCGCTGAACGAAAGTATGACATGCTGGTAGGCAGTATGACTTGTATCGTCCACAACTCACTTGTGTTCTACTCGTGCAAATAACATCAAACCATAAAACCTAGGCTCTGATACCACTGTTGGGGAACGTAGTAATTTCCAAAAAAAATTCTACGCACACGCAAGATCATGGTGATGCATAGCAACGAGGGGAGAGTATGATCTACGTACCCTTGTAAATCGCAACGGAAGCGTTGACACAACGTAGAGGAAGTAGTCGTACGTCTTCTTCCCGATCCGACCGATCCAAGCACCGTTACTCCGGCACCTCCGAGTTCTTAGCACACGTACAGCTCGATGACGATCCCTGGGCTCCGATCTAGCAAAGCTTCGGGGAGGAGTTCCGTCAGCACGACGGCGTGGTGACGATCTTGATGTACTACCGACGCAGGGCTTCGCCTAAGCACTACAACGATATGATCGAGGTGGAATATGGTGGCAGGGGGCACCGCACACGGCTAATGAACGATCTCAATGATCAACTTGTGTGTCTAGAGGTGCCCCCTGCCCCTGTATATAAAGGAGCCAAGGGGGAGGGGTGCGCCGGCCAGGGAGAGGGCGCAGGAGGAGTACTACTCCCACCGGGAGTAGGACTCCCCCCCAATCCTAGTAGGACTAGGTTTCCCAAAGGGGGAAAGAGAGAGAGGGGGGCCGGCCCCTTCTCCTAGTCCTAATAGGACTAAGGGAAGGGGGGCGCACGGCCACCTATGGGCTGCCCCTTTTCTCCTTTCCACTAAGGCCCATGAAGGCCCATATGGCACCCGGGGGGTTCCGGTAACCTCCCGGTAATTCGGTAAAATCCCGATTTCACCCGGAACACTTTCGATATCCAAATATAGGCTTCCAATATATCAATCTTTATGTCTCAACCATTTCGAGACTCCTCGTCATGTTCGTGATCACATCCGGGACTCCGAACAACCTTCGGTACATCAAAATGCATAAACTCATAATAACTGTCATCGTAACGTTAAGCGTGCGGACCCTACGGTTCGAGAACAATGTAGACATGACCGAGACACTTCTCCGGTCAATAACCAATAGCGGGACCTGGATGCCCATATTGGCTCCTACATATTCTACGAAGATCTTTATCGGTCAGACCGCATAACAACATACGTTGTTCCCTTTGTCATCGGTATGTTACTTGCCCGAGATTCGATCGTCGGTATCCAATACCTAGTTCAATCTCGTTACCGGCAAGTCTCTTTACTCGTTCTGTAATACATCATCCCGCAACTAACTTATTAGTTGCAATGCTTGCAAGGCTTAAGTGATGTGCATTACCGAGAGGACCCAGAGATACCTCTCCGACAATCGGAGTGACAAATCCTATTCTCGAAATACGCCAACCCAACATCTACCATTGGAGACACCTATAGAGCTCCTTTATAATCACCCAGTTACGTTGTGATGTTTGATAGCACACAAAGTGTTCCTCCAGCAAACGGGAGTTGCATAATCTCATACTCATAGGAACATGTATAAGTCATGAAGAAAGCAATAGCAACATACTAAACGATCGGGTGCTAAGCTAATGGAATGGGTCATGTCAATCAGATCATTCATCTAATGATGTGATCCCGTTAATCAAATAACAACTCTTTGTCCATGGTTAGGAAACATAACCATCTTTGATTAACGAGCTAGTCAAGTAGAGGCATACTAGTGACACTCTGTTTGTCTATGTATTCACACATGTATTATGTTTCCAGTTAATACAATTCTAGCATGAATAATAAACATTTATCATGAAATAAGGAAATAAATAATAACTTTATTATTGCCTCTAGGGCATATTTCCTTCATTAAGTCATGTAACTCAACAGCCCGGAGAGTCAACCCGAAAGCTTTGGAACAGGTTCCTCACTAAAAAGAACCAAATAGTCGACTGTCTGGACGCCGAAGCCTTAGCAGCTTTCAAGCATAGCGTTCGAGACGAATGGCTTGCCAGACACCTCGGCCAAGAAAAGCCGAGAACAATGGCAGCATTAACAAGCCTCATGACCCGCTTTTGCGCGGGCGAGGATAGCTGGTTAGCCCGATGCAGCACCAGCGACCCAAGTACATCCGAAGTCATGGACGAAAACGGGAAACCACGACGCGGCAAAAACAAGCGCCGGAATAAGGAAGACAGCCCGAAGAGCATGGCGATAAACACCGGATTCAGAAGCTCTCGGCCAGGTTAGCAAAAGCTGCCCTCCAAAGGCAACAGAGACGAACTGTCCATCCTAAACAAGATTCTGGACAAAATATGTCAGATCCACAGCACCCCCGATAAACCTGCAAATCATACCCATAGAGAATGTTGGGTCTTCAAGCAGTCCGGCAAGCTCAACGCCAAACACAAGGGGCAGGATACATGTCAGGACCCCGATTCCAAGCCACATCGATCTAGCCGATAACACCTCATATCACTTTGCGGCCTCACGCACGGTATCCCACGGGTGTCGCCTTACCATGGCCCGGGACCGTTTGCGCCTTTTGGCTCACGTATATGATAGTGTCACTAGTATCCATATGACAGAGAACCCAGGCCGACATGGCTAGTCGTGAAGCCAAAGCGGCACAGACCTATGGAGACAGGCATACATGAATCACATCGAGCATGCCGGTCATCAGCGAGTAATTCCGGGCTGTAGCACTAGGCTAACAGGACTCCGGGGAACCTGGGCGGTAGCAGGCTAGGCAGGACTCCGGAAGTCACCGCGTGACATTTCCCCGAAGGGACGAACATAGGAACGAAGTGAAACACATGCCGGCCAGTCAAGTGTCCTGAATAGTAGTACTGGGCTAGCAGGACTCCGGTGAACCGGGCTGTAGCGGACTACTATGGCTCGAGGAACACTAGACTACATTTCCCCATAAGAAAGGCTGCCAAGGATAAACAACTAGATTGTCGGATCCCACTCATACCAAGCATTTCAATCATACACACAATATGCCCGATATGAGTACATACAACATGGCATCACAACAAAACTCTACAACTCAAGTACTTTATTTAAAGGCTCCAGAGAGCCATACATAATATGTTCATACAGATAGGGGTCACATGACCCGACACTCAAGTCATACAATCATACAAGCACAAGCTGAAGCAACTAGTCTGAGTACAGACACTAGAAAGAAAGAAGGCTTCTCGAAGCCTGATTATCTACATAGGGCCCTTCATGGCCAGGATCACCACCTGGGTGGCTAGTCACTCATCAACGTCAAGGTCTATGTAGAACCCATTGGAGGGGGCAGTGTTGTCGTTTGAAAACAGTAATTAAGCAAACATGAGTACAAGGGTACTCAGCAAGTCTTACAACGGAACCTACTATACATGCTTATTCTCAAGAAGGGGGTGGGGTTATTGCAGCAAGCCAGCTTTGACTCTTGGCTAAGCTATCCTACGGAACTTCACCAGTAAAATAGTTTTCGCACACGAGTCCACTACTCACCAACACAATACTCCATCGGGGATCCTCCCTCGTCATCCTACGAGAGGGCCATCCTCGGTACTCACACTTATCTTGAGTCTTTTAGTAGTATCCATTAACTTGTCTATGAACTGTATAGGCAACCAAGTAGTCCTTTACCGCGGACGCGGCTATTCGAATAGTTTTATACCCTGCAGGGGTGTACTTCGTCATACACGCTTTCACCACTTACCGCTGTTTACACGACATGTACTCGGTAACCTTCAAGCGGAAGCCCAACGAGGGTGTCGGCCATGGCCTACCGAAAAACTTAAGTCTCTAGTCCAGGTTTATCGCCTATCCAGGTTCCATCCACAGGGAGTCCGGCCGAGGTTTCCACATACGGCCCCGAACGATGTGAACAGGGTTCCCGAGACACCAAACAGGTGACTCGGTACACCGTGCCACGGTGTATCTACCGCAACATAGCCCACCCCTAGGGTCAGCGCTACGCACGGCCGCCAACACATAACCTACAAGCACCAGAAACTATTTGCAACTCCTGGACAGAGTACTAGGGTGATTAAGAAGCCGAGAGGGTCCATTGGTTTCAGGCCCAATGTACGGTAGTAACTGCATCTTAAATCACACATACAGTTCTCAGTTCTTATGGACGGCCTCAATGAAACAACCCACCATGTACTCTTACATGGCCTCTCATCGATACCTTTACAAAAACATGTTCAACACATTCCTCATATTACCGACATAATCATATCACTCTAGCCCATCACCCAGATGAACCAGACCTGACACAACTCCAAACATAGCAGGCATAGCAAGGTAGGAATCACATACATGGCTCAATCAACTCCTACACATGCTAGTGGGTTTCATCTAGTTACTGTGGCAATGACAGGTCATGCAGAGGATAAGGGTTTAACTACCGTAGCACACAGCAGTGTGAATCATGATGTCTTAATGCAGTAAACAAGAGCAGAAGTGAGAACATGGGTTGTATCGGAATGATCAATGGGTTGCTTGCCTGTTGTAGAGGTAGTAGGGTACTGCCCTTCAGACAGATACTCGGGGTTATCCTCGGAAGCAGAACCTACCACGAAAGACACACCGAAACATAATCAACACATGGCAATATGCAATAATATGATGCATGCTATGACATGCAAGATGAAAGTGTCTTGGCCTAATGCAAGCTAAAACAGAAGGAAATGAACTCATTTGAATCAAAGATTCAAATTTTAGCTCATTAAACATGGCCTTATTAGTGCATTACCTTATTCTGCTTAAACAGCAAGGTTAACTTGTTTTGTCATGCATGAAACCATTACGGATGGATAGATTGAATTTTTCTAATCATTTTTCATATATAAATCTTTGCATTTGGAGCTATGGTTGATTTTCTATGATTTTTAGAAGTTTTGATTATTTTCTGGAATTTCCTATTAAAGAATAAATCCAGAAATTGAATTAATGCGTCAGCATGACATAGGTGTGACGTCAGCGGTCAACTGGGTCGGCCAGGTCAAACCTGACTGGTGGGCCCTCTGTGTCAGTGACACAACTAGTTAACAGAATTAGATTAACACTAATTAGCTGTCAGTGGGGCCTGGGCCCACATGTCAGTGACTGAACTAATTAAATTTAGTTAAAACTAATCCTAACCTAATTAGCAGACCGGCCCCACCTGTCATAGACTCAGGGGGGTCTACCTGGGCCCACACAGGGGTCAACTAAGTCAAACTCGCCGGCGTTTAGCCGCCGGCGAGGCCAGACACGGCGGAGGGCTGCGGGTTTGGTGCTCCGGCAACCAAAACGACGGCGGAGAGCATCTACGCATAGCTGGGAGCAAGCCGCATCGAGTGGTGGCAGTGGGTGGAGCTAGGGTGGCCGGAAACGTCGCCGGCAATGACCTTGGCGGCCGGCGGAGTTCGGGCGAGGCTGAAACCGAGGCTGGAGGGCACGGCGAGGCGCGTGGAATGGTGCTACGGGCTCCTGCGGGTGCGGTGAGTGCGTTAGTCGCAATGGTGTGGCCGATGGGTGGCCGGAGACACGTCGGCGACGAGCTCGGCGGCGGCGGGTGCTCGGGTGAGCGTGGTACGGTGCACATAGTGCAGGAGGGGGTTAATGGAGAGGGGGAGGACGGAGCTGGGCTCACGGCGGTCACGTAGAGATGGACGGCGCCGTCGGGGGCGAGCTGATGCGGTGGCGACGACGAAGAGGATCTCCGGCGATGGCGGAGTCGGGCGAGGTTGTTGCAGAGGCTGCGGGGCTAGCGAGCGCTCGGGGCTCGGCTTGCTCGAAGGAGTGGAGGGCGGCAGAGCTTCCAGACAGGGTGGCTCGGCGCGGGGACGACGGAGAGCGCGACTACAGAGTGAGACAGCGAAAGGTGCGTCGGCCATAGTGCGGGAGAGCGAGGGAGAGAGGCAGGGGGCGAGTGAGGTGTCCGCGGGGTCGGGGCGGCGACGTGGAGCCTATCCAGCGTCTAGGCGCGTGACGCGGCAAGCTGCTGGCGCCGTGGCGAGCTCGCGCCCGCCGGCGTCAGCTCTCTGCCTGCCTGGCGGAGACGAAGCAGCTGGCTGGCATGGCCAGCACAGCGCTGGGCCGCCAGGTGGGCCGGCTGATGGGTTGCGGCTAGGTAAGTTCTCTCCCTCTCTTTTAATTTCTGTTTTTCTATTTTTATTTATTCTGTAACTGTTGGGCTTTATTAAAAATACTAAAACATTTCAAAAAATCCTGAAAATAATTGCGGGCTCTGTTTAGAATATTTCCAACAGCCCATACTTATTACCATAATTATTTGAGCATTTAAATTATTTTATAGCTTTTAAATGCCCAAATTCAAATACTTATGAATTAATTCAATGACCTTCTGTTGACCTAGAAAATTGTGCACCAATTTTTCCAGAGGTTCTAACCCAAGACAAAGAGAGTGAACATTTTAGAGGGGCATTTCAGGTTCATTGAAAATAATTTTAGTAAACCCTAGTTGTTTCTAGGGGGGTGCTGGGGGTTATGTCTTCCCCATTTCAAATTTAAGAGGAATTTAAACATGATGCACACTCTAATGCTTGAACTAACTAGGGTGTGACAACTCACCCCCACCCAAAAGAATCTCGTCCTGAGATTTAGGATCCTTCGGGAAGAAGGTGGGGTACTCGAGTCGAAGACGATCCTCCCTTTCCCAAGTGGCTTCTTTCTCGGAATAGTGTGACCATTGAACCTTGAGAAACTTGATATTATGACGTCGAGTGGTACGCTCAGCTTGATCAAGGATACGAATGGGATATTCCCGATAGGAGAGGTTATCTTGTAGATCAAGCATTTCGTGGTCCACTCCACGGATAGGATCCGTGAAGCAACGCCTGAGTTGTGAAACGTGGAAGACATCGTGAACTCTGGGAAGATGTGGAGGTAGTTCCAATTGGTAGGCAACTTCTCCTTGTTTGGCAAGAATGCGAAAGGGTCCAATGTAACGAGGAGCCAATTTGCCTTTGATACCGAAACGATGGGTTCCCTTTAACGGGGTAACCTGAAGGTAGGCCTTCTCGCCGACTTCATAAGTTATAGGCTTATGTTTACGATCATATTGACTCTTTTGATGAGATTGAGCTGTTTTCAATTTCTCACGAATAACGCGAACCTGCTCTTCTGCTTCCTGAATCATATCCAGGCCAAAGAGTTGTCTTTCCCCGGTTTTTGACCAGTTAAGAGGCGTTCGACATTTTCGTCCATAGAGAACTTCGAAAGGAGCTTTGCCCAAGCTAGCTTGATAACTATTGTTGTAAGCAAACTCCGCGAATGGAAGGCATTTCTCCCAACTCATTCCGAACGAGATAACAGAAGCTCGGATCATATCTTCCAGAATTTGATTGACTCGCTCTACTTGACCACTTGATTGAGGATGGAAGGCGGTGCTAAAGGAGAGATGAGTCCCCATAGCATTTTGGAAACTTTCCCAAAATCGAGAGGTGAAGAGGCTCCCATGGTCTGAGTTAATTTCCAATGGGACACCATGAAGAGACACTATTCGGGAGATGTATAATTCGGCTAGCTGGCTAGCGGTGATACTCTCACGAACAGGTAGAAAGTGGGCTACTTTGGAAAGTCGGTCGATCACGACGAAGATGGCATTATTCCCTCTCTTGGTCCTGGGAAACCCAGTGATGAAATCCATACTGATTTTATCCCATTTCCATTCAGGAATAGCCAAAGGTTGAAGGGTGCCAGCAGGCCGTTGATGCTCTGCCTTACCACGACGACAAACGTCGCAATTAGCAATGTATTGAGCGATTTCTCTCTTCATCCTAGTCCACCAAAACCTCTGGCGTAGGTCTTGGTACATTTTAGTACTACCGGGATGAATGGTGAGAGGGGATTCATGAGCTTCCTTAAGGATCAGCCGCCTCAGGTTTCGTGCCTTTGGAACCACTAGACGATTTCCAAAGTATACGACACCTTGATCATCAATGGAGAAACAATTCGCGACTCCTTTCTTAATGTTTCTCTTAATACGGGAGATTCCCGGATCTACCTTCTGTGCCTTGATGATCTGATCCGTAAGGGTAGGTTTCGCCACCAGGGTGGATAGGAATCCTCGAGGAACAATGTGAAGATTAAGCTTACGAAATTCCTCATGGAGAAGTGGTTGACTTTGTTGTAACATCAGGTTTTTACAATAGGACTTACGGCTTAGCGCATCAGCCATGACATTGGCTTTGCCCGGGGTGTAAGTTATTCCTAAGTCGTAATCCGAGATCAACTCGACCCAACATCTTTGCCTGAGATTCAAATTTGGTTGGGTGAAGATATATTTCAAACTTTGGTGATCGGTGAAGATCTCGCAACGATTACCGAGAAGGTAATGTCGCCAAGTTTTAAGTGCATGGACTACAGCTGCAAGCTCTAGATCATGTGTGGGATAATTTTCCTCATGTGGATGTAATTGTCATGAAGCATAGGCAATTACTTGACGATCTTGCATGAGTAGGCAACCTAGTCCTTGTCGCGAGGCGTCGCAATAGATAATAAAGTCCTTGGAGAAATCTGGTCGTACCAGTACGGGAGTAGATGTCAGGCGTCTTTTCAGTTCCTGAAAGCTAAACTCGCACTGTGGAGTCCACTCGAACTTTTTATCTTTCTTGAGGAGTTCAGTTAGAGGTTTAGCAACCTTGGAGAAATTCTCGACGAAGCGGCGGCAATAGCTCGCTAAGCCAAGGAAGCTCCGAACTTGCTTGACCGTCTCAGGTGGAGTCCAATCAAGGACGGCTTGAACTCGCTCGGGATTGACAGCAATACCCTTGCCAGAGATTACATGGCCTAGATAGGTCACTTCTGGCAACCAAAATTCGTACTTGGAGAATTTGGCATAAAGGCAATGCTCTCGAAGTTTCATCAATACCAGCCTTAGATGTTCGGCATGTTCCTCTTCATTCTTGGAGTAGACGAGTATGTCATCAAGGTATACTACGACGAATTTATCCAAGTACTCCATGAAGACCGAGTTCATTAACCGAGAGAAGGTAGCTGGGCATTAGTTAAACCGAAGGACATGATGGTGTACTCGTATTGGCCATAACGAGTAACAAAGGCCGTTTTGGGAATGTCCCCGTTTCTGATTTTGATTTGATGGTAGCCCAACCTCAATCCATCTTGGAAAAGACTGAGGATCTAGTGAGCTGATTATACAGATCGTTGATCCTGGGAAGCGGGTATTTGTTCTTGATGGTGACCAAGTTGACAGGTCGATAATCTACAACCATTCGATCCGTTCCATCCTTCTTCTTGACGAAGAGGACGGGGCAAGCCCAAGGAGAGGAACTAGGACGGATGAAACCCCTTTTCAAGGACCCATCGAGTTGGTTCTTAAGCTCGGCTAGTTCTAAGGGTGCCATCTTGTAGGGTCTTCTAGAAACTGGAACGGTTCCTGGAACAAGGTCTATCACAAACTCGACATCCCTGTCAGGTGGAACACCTGGCAGTTCTTCTGGAAAGACATCCGGAAAGTCTCGGACTACGGGAACATCCTCAAGGTCTGGAAGGGGGTTGGCATTTAGGGAGTAAAGCTGGCGCTTGGCCACTCGAGTTAAGACATTGACTGTCTTGCCCGATGGGTGAGTAAGTTGAATGGTTCTAGTGGCACAATCAATCTTAGCATAATGAGCTGACATCCAGTCCATACCCAGGATGATGTTTATGTCCGAGGACTTGAGAACTATTAAGGATGCAAGGAAGACAAGTCTATCGACAAGAATATCGTTCCCATGGCTTACTCTAGAAGTTTGCCATTTGGAACCCGGAGTTTGAATTACCATGGAAGTGGGCATGTCACAGAATGTCGTGTTATGCATTCGAGCATAGTTCTCGGATATGAATGAATGAGATGCTCCATTATCGAAAAGAACAGATGCCGGATGGCAGTTAACAAGGAGCGTACCAAGGACGATGTTAGGATCCTCATGAGCCTCCTCGGCTGAGACATAGTTGACATGGCCACGGGCAGTGGTGGCCGGCTTGGCGTAGAATGTCTTCCCCGCGGGCTTACCACAGCCAACGGACTTTCCAGTTTGATTGGGGTTGTTGTTCTGGGGACACTCTTGACTATAGTGACCCGGCTCTCCACACTTAAAGCATGTCACCACATTGGGGCGTGGAGCAGCGTTAGCAGCGGGGCCACCATAGGGCTTGGGCGGTGCAAACTGCTGGTTGGGACGAGGCGCCTCAAAGGATGGCCTCGGGATGAACCTGGGTGGCAGTGCCGTGCTTGGGATTCACACCCGGCGCTTCTGAGCTCCAGAGCCGGATGAAGAGCCAAAATCACGGGAGTGCTTGCGTGAAGCGTCATAATCAGTCTGGCCTATCTCAGCACTGATGGCTTTATTGACCAACTTCTGAAAGGAGGTGCACTCGTGCAGACGAAGATCGCGGCGAAGCTCGGGGCTAAGTCCCTTGCGGAACCTTGCCTGCTTCTTAGCGTCAGTAGATACCTCTTCAGGGGCATAACGTGCCAGATTCCCAAATTCACGACTATATGCATCCACAGTCAGTCTTCCTTGGGTGAAATTGCAGAACTCCTCCCTCTTGCGATCCATAAGACCTTCCGGAATGTGATGCTCACGGAAAGCCTCACTGAAATCAGCCCAAGTAGTAATTTGGCCGACCGGGCGCATAGCTTCGAAGTTTTCCCACCAGAGGCTAGCAGGGCCTTCGAGATGGTAGGCAGCGTAAGTAACCTTGTCGGCTTCGGCTACGTTGGCAGAACATAGCTTGTGGGTGATGCTGCGAAGCCAGTCATCCGCGTCGAGGGGCTCGACGGAATGGTTAAACTTTGGTGGGTAAAGCTTGATAAAGTCATTGATTGACACCAAGTCATTTCGCGGATGGCGTGCAGTGTTCTGGTCAATCCGCTCTAGCAGGCGGTTAGTCTCACGCTTGTTTCTTTCCGCCTCCAGCATTACTTCGGCCAGAGAAGGCGGTTGAGGCAGATTTCCACCCCTAGCTGCACTGGCTTCCCCCTGCTCCGGGGCAGCAGGGTTGCTGCGGGTGTTGACCATCCTAGGAGAAAACAAGACAATGGTTTAGATAAGGATGGCTCAAACTTAGCAAGGAAGTGCAGAATGTAATGGATAACACGGAATGCAGAGATGTTCATCCGTATGTCATGGTAATATAAAACTGCCATATATATACCAACGGTCATACACATCATACATAGTTTAGTACAAGCCCAGGCTACAGTACAACTATGATGAAAGACGTTACATCTCATCGGAGGCATTCCAAGCTCCTATACATTATTTGTCTACACCTCTGGAATTGATTACACACCAAGTCATATTCCACAAGTCACGCAGGACAGTGGAGATACAACTACTACAATACTAGTGATACTACTACTAACTCAGACAGCTCCGTAGTAGTCCTCATAGAAGTCACCTCCATAGCCTGGAAGTTCAACGTGATCATCCGGGAACAGATGGTCCTGAGGAGCCTGTGGACCAAAGGGGCTAGGATGAGGTCTTGGACCAACAAACGGTGGCCTGCGGGGACCACGGGGTGGGGTGATGCCTCCCACATCACGCCAATCCACCATGTCTGGCAGAGCAGATCTCATAGGATACAGATCCCTTGTATCCATACATCCAGCTTGCACCGCAGGTGCAAACCGAGTCAATGTGGCCCAATGATCAGCACGGGTATTGAAAAGCTCCAGCCTCAAGGCCCGATTCTCTCGGTCCTTATCTTCGAGCATCTCAGTAGTGGTACGAGTTAATGAGTCCTCCTGAGTGGAGTCAGCATAGATAGCCTGAAGATACCCTTGCCCTCCCGGAAGTGAAGCTGGCATGTAACAGAAGTCGGTGTTCCGAAGCAGGCCAGTCCGGACTCGCATGATGGTCATCATGGAATAGGCAGCATCCTGCACAGCCATCTCAACAGTAACCCCGAGTCCATAGGAACAGTGAAGGGGCTCGGTAGATCCAGGATAAGAAGGAAATATCCTGACGGTGCAGAAATATTGGCTTTGATTAAAATCGCGGAATTGCTCTTCGACGGTGTATTCGGGATACCAACGGTAACCCGTCTCGATCATTACCCGGACTAACATAGCAGTATGACCGGGCACGTTGAGGCACCGGGTCAGGCGAACCACTTGGTTTTGAGCACGGTTGGCCATCTGAAAGCACAACCACAATGCAAGGACATTAGAATTTCTAGGGAAAATTGGACAGCATAACAGCTGTAAATGCTCAGAAAAAGATTTGAGACATCCACAACAGTTTGCAATACCACTCAACAACATCATATCAAGGTTCTGATCCAATTAGCAACATACTAAAATAGTAGAAACTGAACTGGGGCTTGTAACAAGAATCCTATAAGCTACTACGGATTAGTAACACGTGAACCTGATAGAAGAAGAGAGCCTAGTCCTTAACCCACATTGAATGAGAAGAGAATGACTCAGATCAGAGGTCATAAGGTAAAGGAGAAAAAGAGCCTTACGTCCCCTCCCACAATCAATTCCCCTACATATAACTAAAGCATTTCTAGACTCAACATCGACCAGTTTGGCTTAATGAACCTACAGGCAGTCCGGCTCTGATACCAACGCTGTCAGGACCCCGATTCCAAGCCACATCGATCTAGCCGATAACACCTCATATCACTTTGCGGCGTCACGCACGGTATCCCACGGGTGTCGCCTTACCATGGCTCGGGACCGTTTGCGCCTTTTGGCTCACGTATATGATAGTGTCGCTAGCATCCATATGACAGAGAACCCGGGCCGACATGGCTAGTCGTGAAGCCAAAGCGGCACACACCTATGGAGACAGGCATACATGAATCACATCGAGCATGTCGGTCATCAGCGAGTGATTCCGGGCTGTAGCACTGGGCTAACAGGACTCCGGGGAACCCGGGCTGTAGCAGGCTAGGCAGGACTCCGGAAGTCACCGCGTGACATTTCCCCGAAGGGACAGACATAGGAACGAAGTGAAACACATGCCGGCCAGTCAAGTGTCCTGAACAGTAGTACTGGGCTAGCAGGACTCCGGTGAACCGGGCTGTAGCGGACTACTATGGCTCGAGGAACACTAGACTACATTTCCCCATAATAAAGGCTGCCAAGGATAACCAACTAGATTGTCGGATCCCACTCATACCAAGCATTTCAATCATACACACAGTATGCTCGATATGAGTACATACAACATGGCATCACAAAAAAACTCTACAACTCAAGTACTTTATTTAAAGGCTCCAGAGAGCCATACATAATATGTTCATACAGATAGGGGTCACATGACCCGACACTCAAGTCAGACAATCATACAAGCACAAGCGGAAGCAACTAGTCTGAGTACAGACACTAGAAAGAAAGAAGGCTTCTCGAAGCCTGATTATCTACATAGGGCACAAGCGGAAGCAACTAGTCTGAGTACAGACACTAGAAAGAAAGAAGGCTTCTCGAAGCCTGATTATCTACATAGGGCCCTTCATGGCCAGGATCACCACCTGTGTGGCTAGTCACTCGTCGACGTCAAGGTCTATGTAGAACCCATCGGAGGGGGCAGTGTTGTCGTCTGAAAACAGTAATTAAGCAAACATGAGTACAAGGGTACTCAGCAAGTCTTACAACGGAACCTACTATACATGCTTATTCTCAAGAAGGGGGTGGGGTTATTGCAGCAAGCCAGCTTTGACTCTTGGCTAAGCTATCCTACGGAACTTCACCAGTAAAATAGTTTTCACACACGAGTCCACTACTCACCAACACAATACTCCACCGGGGATCCTCCCTCGTCATCCTACGAGAGGGCCATCCTCGGTACTCACACTTATCTTGAGTCTTTTAGTAGTATCCATTAACTTGTCTATGAACTGTATAGGCAACCAAGTAGTCCTTTACCGCGGACGCGGCTATTCGAATAGTTTTATACCCTGCAGGGGTGTACTTCGTCATACACGCTTTCACCACTTACCGCCGTTTACACGACATGCACTCGGCAACCTTCAAGCGGAAGCCCAGCGAGGGTGTCGACCACGGCCTACCTAAACACTTAAGTCTCTAGTCCAGGTTTAGCGCCTATCCAGGTTCCATCCGCAGGGAGTCCGGCTGAGGTTTCCACATACGGCCCCGAACGATGTGAACAGGGTTCCCGAGACACCAAATGGGTGACTCGGTACACCGTGCCATGGTGTATCTACCGCAACATAGCCCACCCCTAGGGTCAGTGCTACGCACGGCCACCAACACATAACCTACAAGCACGAGAAACTATTTGCAACTCCTGGACAGAGTACCAGGGTGATTAAGAAGCCGAGAGGGTCCATTGGTTTTGGGCCCAATGTACGGTAGTAACTGCACCTTAAATCACACATACAGATCTCAGTTCTTATGGACGGCCTCAATGAAACAACCCACCATGTACTCCTACATGGCCTCTCTGTTGGGGAACGCAGTAATTTCAAAAATTTTCCTACGCACACGCAAGATCATGGTGATGCACAGCAACGAGAAGGGAGAGTGTTGTCTACGTACCAACGCAGACCGACTGCGGAAGCGATCACACAACGTAGAGGAAGTAGTCGTACGTCTTCTTCCCGATCTGACCGATCCAAGCACCGTTACTCCGGCACCTCCGAGTTCTTAGCACACGTTCAGCTCGATGACGTTCCTCGGGCTCCGATCCAGCAAAGCGTCGAGGAAGAGTTTCGTCAGCACGACGGTGTGATGACGATCTTGATGTACTACCGACGCAGGGCTTCGCCTAAGCACTACAACAGTACGATCGAGGTGGAATTTGGTGGCAGAGGGCACCGCACACGGCTAAGGAAAGATCTCAAGGATCAAGTTGTGTGTCTTGGGGTGCCCCCTGCCCCCGTATATAAGGGACCAGGGGAGGGGGTTCGGCCGGCTAGGGGGAGAGGGCGCAGGAGGAGTCCTACTCCCACCGGGAGTAGGACTCCCCCCCAATCCTATTCCAATTAGGACTCAAGGGGGGAAAGAGAAGAGAGGGGGCCGGCCCACTTCTCCTAGTCCTACTAGGACTTGGGGAGAGGGGGGGCGCCGGCCAGCTTATGGGCTGCCTCTTTTCTATTTTCCACTAAGGCCCAATAGGCCCATTAGCCTCCCGGGGGGTTCCGGTAACCCTCCCGGTATTCCGGTAAAATCCCGATTTCACCCGGAACACTTCCGGTGTCCAAACATAGGCTTCCAATATATCAATCTTTACGTCTCGACCATTTCGAGACTCCTCGTCATGTCCGTGATCTCATCCGGGACTCCAAACAACCTTCGGTACATCAAAATGCATAAACTCATAATAACTGTCATCGTAACGTTAAGCGTGCGGACCCTACGGTTCGAGAACAATGTAGACATGACCGAGACACGTCTCCGGTCAATAAACAATAGCGGGACCTGGATGCCCATATTGGCTCCTACATATTCTACGAAGATCTTTATCGGTCAGACCGCATAACAACATACGTTGTTCCCTTTGTCATCGGTATGTTACTTGTCCGAGATTCGATCGTCGGTATCCAATACCTAGTTCAATCTCGTTACCGGCAAGTCTCTTTACTCGTTCCGTAATACATCATCTCACAACTAACACATTAGTTGTAGTGCTTGCAAGGCTTATGTGATGTGCATTACCGAGAGGGCCCAGAGATACCTCTCCGACAATCGGAGTGACAAACCCTAATCTCGAAATACGCCAACCCAACATCTACCATTGGAGACACCTGTAGTACTCCTTTATAATCACCCAGTTACGTTGTGACGTTTGGTAGTACCCAAAGTGTTCCTCCGGTAAACGGGAGTTGCATAATCTCATAGTTATAGGAACATGTATAAGTCATGAAGAAAGCAATAGCAACATACAAAACGATCGGGTGCTAAGCTAATGGAATGGGTCATGTCAATCAGATCATTCTACTAATGATGTGACCTCGTTAATCAAATAACAACTCCTTGTTCATGGTTAGGAAACATAACCATCTTTGATTAACGAGCTAGTCAAGTAGAGGCATACTAGTGACATTCTGTTGGTCTATGTATTCACACATGTATTATGTTTCCGGTTAATACAATTCTAGCATGAATAATAAACATTTATCATGATATAAGGAAATAAATAATAACTTTATTATTGCCTCTAGGGCATATTTCCTTCACTCTCATCGATACCTTTACCAAAACATGTTCAACACATTCCTCATATTACCGACATAATCATATCACTCTAGCCCATCACCCAGATGAACCAGACCTGACACAACTCCAAGCATAGCAGGCATAGCAAGGTAGGAATCACATACATGGCTCAATCAACTCCTACACATGCTAGTGGGTTTCATCTAGTTACTGTGGCAATGACAGGTCATGTAGAGGATAAGGGTTTAAGTACCATAGCACACATTAGTTTGAATCGCGATGTCTTAATGTAGTAAACAAGAGCAGAAGCGAGAACATGGGTTGTATTGGAATGATCAATGGGTTGCTTGCCTGTTGTAGAGGTAATAGGGTACTGCCCTTCAGACAGATACTCGGGGTTATCCTCGGAGGCAGAACCTACCACGAAAGACACACTGAAACATAATCAACACATGGCAATATGCAACAATATGATGCATGCTATGACATGCAAGATGAAAGTGTCTTGGCCTAATGCAAGCTAAAACAGAAGGAAATGAACTCATTAGAATCAAAGATTCAAATATTAGCTCATTAAACATGGCCTTATTAGTGCATTACCTTATTCTGCTTAAACAGCAAAGTTAACTTGTTTTGTCATGCATGAAACCATTACAGATGGATAGATTGAATTTTTCTGGTCATTTTTCATATATAAATCTTTGCATTTGGAGCTATGGTTGATTTTCTATGATTTTTAGAAGTTTTGATTATTTTCTGGAATTTCCTATTAAAGAATAAATCCAGAAATTGAATTAATGCGTCAGCATGACATAGGTGTGACGTCAGCGGTCAATTGGGTCGGCCAGGTCAAACCTGACTAGTGGGCCCTCTTTGTCAGTGACACAACTAGTTAACAGAATTAGATTAACACTAATTAGCTGTCAGTGGGGCCTGGGCCCACATGTCAGTGACTGAACTAATTAAATTTAGTTAAAACTAATCCTAAACTAATTAGCAGACCGGACCCACCTGTCATAGACTCAGGAGGGTCTACCTGGGCCCACACAGGGGTCAACTAAGTCAAACTCGCCGGCGTTTAGCCGCCGGCGAGGCCAGACGCGGCGGAGGACTGTGGGTTTCGTGCTCCAGCAACCAAAACGACGGCGGAGAGCATCTACGCATAGCTGGGAGCAAGCCGCATCAAGTGGTGGCAGTGGGTGGAGCTAGGGTGGCCGGAAACGTCGCCGGCGACGACCTTGGCGGCCGCCGGAGTTCGGGCGAGGCCGAAACCGAGGCTGCGGGGCACGGCGAGGCGCGTGGAATGGTGCTACGGGCTCCTGCGGGTGCGGTGAGTGCGTTAGTCGCAATGGTGTGGCCGGTGGGTGGCCGGAGACACGTCGACGACGAGCTCGGCGGCGGCGGGTGCTCGGGTGAGCGTGGTACGGTGCACATGGTGCAGGAGGGGGTTAATGGAGAGGGGGAGGACGGAGCTGGGCTCACGGCGGTCACGTAGAGATGGACGGCGCCGTCGGGGACGAGCTAATGCGGTGGCGACGACGAAGAGGATCTCCGGGGATGGCGGAGTCGGGCGAGGTTGTTGCAAAGGCCGCGGGGCTAGCGAGCGCTCGGGGCTCGGCTTGCTCGAAGGAGTGGAGGGCGGCGGAGCTTCCGGACAGGGTGGCTCGGCGCGGGGATGATGGAGAGCGCGACTACGGCGGTGAGACGACGACAGGTTCGTCGGCCATGGTGCGTGAGAGCGAGGGAGAGAGGCAGGGGGGCGAGTGAGGTGTCCGCGGGGTCGGGCCGGCGACGTGGAGGCTATCCAGCGTCCAGGCGCGTGACGCGGGAAGCTGCTGGCGCCGTGGCGAGCTCGCGCCCGCCGGCGTCAGCTCTCTGCCTGCCTGGCAGAGACGAAGCAGCTGGCTGGCATGGGCCAGCACAGCGCTGGGCCGCCAGGTGGGCCGGCTGATGGGTTGCGGCCAGGTAAGTTCTCTCCCTCTCTTTTAATTTCTGTTTTTCTATTTTTATTTATTCTGTAACTGTTGGGCTTTATTAAAAATACTAAAACGTTTCAAAAATCCTGAAAATAATTGTGGGCTCTGTTTAGAATATTGCCAACAGCCCACACTTATTACCATAATTATTTGAGCATTTAAATTATTTTATAGCTTTTAAATGCCCAAATTCAAATACTTATGAATTAATTCAATGACCTTCTGTTGACCTAGAAAATTGTGCATCAATTTTGCCAGAGGTTCTAACCCAAGACAAAGAGAGTGAACTTTTTAGAAGGGCATTTCAGGTTCATTGAAAATAATTTTAGTAAACCCTAGTTGTTTCCAGGGGGGTGCTGGGGCTTCTGTCTTCCCCATTTCAAATTTAAGAGGAATTTAAACATGATGCACACTCTAATGCTTGAACTAACTAGGGTGTGACAGTACACCAAGCGAGGACGAGGACGAGCCTCACAAGCAAAGCATTGGGGAACAAAAGAAATTCTCACCAGAAGTTAAAACAGTAAACGTGTTACACGTGACAAAGGGGAGAAACAAAGCGGCACTCCTAGAGACACATGTCCCAGGGCCTATCACAGCGGAGTTCGGCCACTGGTCGTCCCAACCGATCACCTTCGACCATCGGGATTACTCGGTAAGTATCTGGCGTGCAGTATGGGTTACCTTGGTGTTAGACCCGATAATTGACGGATACCACTTCATACGAGTCCTGATGGACGACAGCAGTAGTTTAAACCTGATATATCAGGACACAGTCCGCAAAATGGGGATAGACCCAACAAAAATTAGCCATAGCGATACTACCTTTAAAGGAGTAACGCCAGGCCCAGAATCCCATTGCACAGGCTCCCTGCTACTAGAGGTTATATTCGGCTTTCCCGATAACTTCTGCAGCGAAAATTTAACCTTCCACATCGCTCCGTTCCAAAGTGGCTATCAAACACTACTCGGACGCAAAGCTTTCGCTCGCTTTAACGCAATACCGTATTATGCTTCCCTCATGCTTAAGATGCCCGATCCACGTGGCATCATTACAGTAAATGGAAATATTGAGCGCTCCTTGCGCGCAGAAGACCGTGTGGCTACCTTGGCAGCCGCACACTAAACGGACTCACCAACTAAAGCATCTGACAGGTCGTTAAGACCACGGACGCGGTTAGATGAGTCCGGCGCAGCTATATGTAATTGATACAGGTTTAATGGCTATACCCCTATTACAAGGGGCTCAACACGCGCAAACAAGTGGCAATTAGGCTCAACTTTACTCATCTTGAATTGTACATAGTTTATTTAACCTACCTTTTTGCACGACAACTTTTCAACTAAGTTCCTCTCGTTTCACATGACCATCGTGCTACACCCGTTCAGAATACGGCACAACAGAGACACAGGCGTAGACATGCAGCAGGGACCCGTTCCAAGGATTCTTTTTAGATTAAGACCCTGCGTAAACCTTTTTTTACTGTCTCTTGTTGATACACATCCCTCGGATTCTCAGTACAATTGAGAAGGATGCTGATGTATTGGCATGTGGCCACGTCAGAATATTGCACGTACCTGGACACCAGGGGCTTATTACAAAGGGCACTGTTTAGGCCCGGTTTACATCATAAGGACCGAATACCTTAGGGAGTGTTCGGCGTCGCGAGTTTGGCCTTATATGCATCAGCTCCGAATCATGTCTTTGGTCAAATGTTGGGTTTGCCCGGCTCCTGTGTTTTGCTGCCTTACGTTCCGCTCTATCGGCTAAGGCAGCACCAGGAGAACTACTGTGATTGTGCCCTGGTTCATCTGGACGAGCACCTCAGTAGAGAAAGCCGAAAACTCATTGTCATGATATAGCGTGAGACTGGTCAACCACTTGATGACCTAGCGGAATCTTCGGGATTCCTCCGCTTTAACGAAGGGCCGTTTCCCGGCCAGGCATGTACGCACTCCGAATTCGGATGAGTGCGGAGCCACCAGGGGCTATATAGTAGCCCCACTGTCAAACTCCTCTGGCTAAGTGAAAGTGTTAAAGCATTATAGTCTGGTTGCCTAGTTCGCTGCGCTATCACCTCCTTAATGGAGCAAGACGTTGGATCAAGTGTGAACATGCGTTTTCTACGAACACCCCCGCATTATATGCGGGGAGGCTGAAGCCGACGATTGCAATCTTTCAGGTTATATACATATATACATAAACGGCCGCATAGGAGGCATCATAGCACTTTTGGGCAAAAGTATAAATATTGCCTTGATAAATTGCATTGTTTTTGCAATGGGAAAACATGTCACTCAAACATAATATTCTTCGAGCACTAAGCCTCTATCGAACGAGCGCCTTCCAGAACTTCTTCAAAGTAGTGCTTGGCAGCCACTCAGCCTATGGCCGAACCCTGTGCCGCAATAGTGGTGGCATCAATCTCCGCCCAATATGTTTTGACACGGGCAAGGGCCATTCGCGAGCCTTCTATGCATGCCGACCTCTTCACAGCATCGATGCGTGGCACAGCGCCAAGGAATTGTTGCACTAAGCTAAAGTAGCTATTCGGCCTTGGCCCTCCTGGCCACAAATGACCCACAACGGACCTCATGGCTAGTCCGGATAATCTATGGAGCTCGATCCAACCGGTCAATTGCTCATTCAGCAGCAGCGGATGGACTGGAGCGTGAAACTGTGACCAGAACAGCTTCTCCACTTCGGGACCTTTCTGATCCTTGAAGTACTCGGCGGCATCAGCAGCGCTAGCAGCCAAATCCATGTACGCGTCCGGAGAACTCCATAGCCGGTCCAGAGGAGCATACTTCGAATCTCCGAACTTAGTCCGCAACAAGAAAGGCTTCCCAGACACGATATCTGCAGCCTGATTCAGCTCCTCCTTTGTGGCTCTAATTTTGGAGCGGGCCTCCTTGGCAGCCACCCGGGCCTTCTCTAGGCCCATCGCTTTCGCTCGGCTTTCCTCTTCAAGAAGCCGGCAACGGTCAGCAGCATCTTTTAACTCCACGACCATCTTGGCAATTTTTTCTTTGCTCCCGCAATGTGCAGCCTGTTCGGCCCTTAATTCTTCGGCCACCTTTAAAGTGGCCGCATTGCTACTCCTTGCTTGCTCCTTGGCTCGGGCAAGCTCCGCCCGAAGGGTCTCCACGATGGCAGCTCCATCTGCAGTCACAACATATTAAAGATACTGGCATCATGCTGCTCTTACTTTGTGACATTCACCAGAAAAATCACCTACCCCGTGCCTCGTCAAGCCGCTTGTTAACAAGCAAGATGTCGGCATCTGCTGCATCCAGTTACCGCTTTAATTTGGCAAACCCATCAGTCCGGCTAGCCACCGGAGCTTCAACCACCTGCACATAAAGGCGGTTTGGTTATTACCTGGGACTACGATCCTTTGTTTGCCGCCATTCTCGATGACAACCAGAGTCTCAGGGCTACTATCTTCACAGGGCACACCTAAAAATGTGCGGTACTGTCAAAAATACACATCATTTCACGTACCTCAAAACCCGTCAGTAGACTCATAAAGGCTTCATGCAGCCCGCTTTCGGCAGACGAAATCCTTTCAATCACCGTACCCATCAATCTGCGGTGCTCTTCTGAGATAGCCGCTTTCTCCAGTAGATCCCTCCGTACATCCGACTGCACAACAGACGGTGCCGGACTCTTTTGATTGCTCTCTTCAAGAGCCGGATACTGAGGACTTCGGGTGGCCATAGGATTACCTTCTAGCCTTGCCGGATCAGGAGAAGCCCTCCGCGACGACACCTCAGGGTCGCCCGCTTCGTAAGGCGGTGTGGCAGGGCGAGGCGTTTCGCTCTCCATCATCTCCAGAAGAAGGTCCCCCGAAGATGAGCTCAGCTGAGAAGGGCTAAGATCCGAACTGCAAGATAAATGCTTCGATTATTTTCCTCAAAAATAGAGCAAGATATTTTCGTTATTGAATATCCTTTTACTTACAGCTTGTTAGAGGGCTGATCCCCGTACGAACATTGTGCGGCAAGAACACCCTCCGAGGCAGGACCCTCTGGCAGAGATTTCTTATCCCGTTTGGAAACCTTGGTTTCCGGATCTTCAGAGGTAGTCCTCTTCCTTCCCCGGGGAGAGAGAATGTCAGATTCTTCCCCTTGGTTATCCTCCCTCGCGGAGGCGCTCATTCCCTCGGTGGGAATAGGTAGCGATGGAGGCCCGCTTTTGCCCTCTTTATTCCCCCCTTCATCTTCCTTTGAGGGCACCGGGCAAGGTGCTGGCTCGAGCATCTTTTCCAGCACCGGGTTGTCCAAGCCTTTGGGAAGGGGGGCCGAACACCGGATCATCTTCGCCTTTGTTATCCCGTCCTGGTCAAAGAGCGATTCTTCAGAATGATGTCATGATAAATAAAAGGACAGTGTGTTCGGCCATGGGATTACTTACTTGGGAAGCGGTGCGGTTGCTGCTCAGGCCCAAGTCCTCGGTAGTGTCCGGACACTCTGTTTGGGGTCCGAAGAACGATTTGTACATCTCCTTGTCCGTCATGCCGAGGAAATTCTGAATAGTGCGCGGTCCTTCCGGGTTAAATTCCCACATGCGAAGGGGCTGGCGTTTGCAAGGCTGGACTCGACGGACCAGCATAACTTGCATTACCATAACCAGACTAAAATCTCCCTCGAAGAGATCTCGGATACGGCTCTGCAGTATTGGCACGTCCTTGGCTGGATCCCAGCTCAGCCCCCTGCTGATCCATGACATCAGTTGTGGTGGAGGCCCGAGCAAAAGGTGGGGGCAGCTACCCACTTGGCACTTCGGGGAGCTGTGACGTAAAACCACTCCCGTTGCCACAATCCGGACACCTCTGGAAAGGAACCCTTTGGCCGTGGAGCGTCAGCAATTTTGCTTATTAGAGCACCTCCGCATGCTGCTTACTGCCCCTCGACCATCTTCGGCTTCACATCGAAGGTCTTGAGCCACAGGCCAAACTGAGGGGTAATGCGGAGGAAGGCCTCACACATGACAATAAATGATGAGATGTGAAGACGGGAATCCGGGGCCAGATCGTGAAAATCCAGCCTGTAATAGAACATGAGACCCCTAACAAAGGGATCCAGAGTGAGGCCTAGTCCTCGGAGGAAGTGGGAGACGAACACAACGCTCTCACTGGGTCCGGGAGTAGGGACGACCTGCCCTTGGGCGGGCAGCTTATGCGAAATTTCAGCGGTCAGATATCTGGCCTCCCTCAACTTCTTGATATCCTCCTCCGTGATGGAGGAAGGCATCCACCAGCCTTGAAGGCTGGATCCGGACATGATTGAAGGTCCGAAGCACCTAACCTTGGCTTTGGGTGTTAGAACTCGAGGCGGGGGAAGGATTCGATTGAGCACGGGAGGGAAAAAAAGTAAAAGTCGTGTCCCTTTATAAAGAGGGTGAATATCAAGCGTCCTCCTCGTGGCCGTTTGGGACTTGCCTAAAATCTAGGAGTCCTAGGCACGGTTGGGTTACCCACGCCCGTATTGATGAGAATCCCGTAATAAGGGGGACACGATCTCTGCTTTGACAAGACGTGTCAAGAAACCGCCTCGTGTTATATGCGGGGCTGGTTAAAAAATGGTTCGAATAATTACCGGGCCATGGCATGATGTCATGCTGCCAAAACGTGTCAGCAGATTAGATTTGTGGAAATATTATTCTCTCTACGGTGGTATGTGGAACTTATTTTGCAGGGTCGGACACTATCCTTGTATTCAAACTCTTCCGTGGTATATTCGGAGGAGGAACCCGCCTTGCAATGCCGAAGACAACACTACGCGCCGGACTCATCATCATTGAAGCCTGGTTCAGGGGCTACTGAGGGAGTCCTGGATTAGGGGTCTCCGGACAGCCGGACTATATCCTTTGGCCGGACTGTTGGGCTATGAAGATACGAGATTGAAGACTTTGTCCCGTGTCCGGATGGGACTCTACTTGGCATGGAAGGCAAGCTAGGCAATACGGATATGTATATCTCCTCCTTTGTAACTAACCTTGTGTAACCCTAGCCCCCTCCGGTGTCTATATAAACCGGAGGGTTTTAGTCCGTAGGACAACATAAAATCATACCATAGGCTAGCTTCTAGGGTTTAGCCTTTCCGATCTCGTGGTAGATCAACTCTTGTACTACTCATATTATCAAGAATAATCAAGCAGGACGTAGGGTTTTACCTCCATCAAGAGGGCCCGAATCTGGGTAAAACATTGTGTCCCCTGCCTCCTGTTACCATCCGCCTTAACCGCACAGTTCGGGACCCCCTACCCGAGATCCGCCGGTTTTGACACTGACAAGCCCCAAAACTGATATATCGGTCATATTGGCCTAGCTTTAAAAGCCTAAAACTAGATGATGCTCTGCACCTTGCTGTGGGAACCTTTCCAAAAAAGCATAAAAGCTGCTACAAAAACATCTACAGCTAGTGGGAAATACATAGGAGCTTTGAAATAAATAAAATGAGCATAAAAAGGAAAACATTATATTATAGTTAAATAATGTCATTTCTAAAAGAAAATGTGAATGGTGAACTACATTAGGTACACTACAGACGTCTAATAGATACTATCAATACATAATTTAATGCTAAAAATAGCGTATGACTAACATGCATGAATTGATGATGTGGCAACAACATGTATAGAGAGTAATGTGAAAACAATGTATTTTATGACTTGCATGCATGACTTTGCTTGTGTGGCATGGTTGCATCTCTAAACAAAAAAGGTAATGAGTTGTAGTTATTTAGGAATAGAAGATAAAATTTGGGAACTTCTCTCCAGTGAGGGAGTAGGGTCCACCACGCCCCCAAGTCATAGGGACACCCGGGGTCATGGGGGTGGGCAGGACAACCAGCGGCGGTGAGAGGGGCGAAAACATAATCACTTCAGGAGGCAGAGCGAAGTTACAAGTATTTGGATGCCGGTTTCAGGTTGCTTGAAGTTACTCTTTTCCCTTAGGGCATCTCCAACGCGGACCTTTGAACCGTCTGCATCTGCCTGGCCTGCGTGTTTTGGACGTGTTTTGTCATCCAACGAGACATAACTTCTGGCTCCTCGACGAGCACCGCCCCGTGGAGGAACAAATCACCGGTAACTAGGCGAACAAGAATGCCGTCATGGCCATGGTGGCGGACGGTCTGGGCTTCCTGGATGAGTAGGAGGTGTTGCTCCTCCTATCGGACTGCCCACGACATCCACCGCGAGTGATGGCGGCTACGTGTCCTATGGGTGGAGAAAGATGCGGACATCAACATGGCGGCGGAGAAATGGGAGGAAGATGAGACCGGGGATGTCGGCGGCTCTATGTCAGCCGCACCACCACCGCAGTTCATGCCCCGCCTCCATGACAACGAGGCCAAGACATCCATGTCCGCTGCTGTCAATAGCGAGGAAAAGTAAAACATGAGAGGCCACTGATACTTGGGTCGACGTATTGTCGGGCCTCATAGCCAGTGAGTTTGCCTGTAGCTTTGCGGATGCCACTACTCTTACCTTCCCACTGAAGCTTCACTTCCAAGGTCTCACAACCAGCCGGTGAACTTGCTACCAGACATGAGGAAGACATGTCATGCGAAATGGGTGCCGCCTCAGCCAGCGATCATTATACTACTCCCTCTGTCCGGTAAAGAGTGTACGTTTGGCTTCAAAATTTATCCATAAAAGAGTATACTTCTATCTTCCCAATGCACTTTAAAATAGAAAAAAATACTTCTCTCTCATCACATGGTAATCAAGACCAATAACAATCTACACATGGTCTTCTTAATTTCTACATGCACTTAGCTCATTGGGGGTTGATTAATTAAAGAGGAGAAAGATGGTGGCTTGCATTTTTCCAATGCATTTTTTACTTGACTTCATAATTTGTCCTAAAATCTCTAATGTTCACTCTTCACCGGATGAAGGGTGTAGATTAGAATAGTCTAGTACGCTATAGTTTAGTAGAAATATGTTGGAAATGTAAAAAAAGATCCGCTTGGATTTGATAAAACCATTCGGTTTACATGTAATTTACTAGTTTGTTCAAATTCAATTTGAAATATATGCAGACGTGGTTGAATGGCGGCTCCTGTATCAGTGTCATGTCTACGGATGGATACCATGTCTGTTTTAGGGGTCAGTATTGAAGATGCCCATTAGAGCATCTATAACTGGGCGTCTCAAATCCACCTCATATGCTCAGGCGGGCCGCCCGGTCACTATCCGATCACGATTTTTTGATCCAGACGGGCCCCTCAAATGGCCCTCAAACACCCGGGCTAACCGGTATCCCCATATCCAGCCCAAATATGGGGCAGATATCTGCGCGCCCAGGCACGCCCGCCACGTCGGACCCGGCCCACGTTGGCCCATCCAACCCCACATAAATTCCTCTCAATCCGCTCGCCGGACCAAACCCTAGCCACTTCACTCCTCTCCCCTCCACTCCCCTCTGCCACCCAAGCTCGTCTCCGGCTCCTTCCGCCCGCTTCCATCATGGCGGGCAGCGGATCCGAGTCCTTCACCTCCAGATCCGTCGACTCCGAGCTCATCCCAGGCGGCCCCGAGGAGGAGATGGTTGTCCGGCCTGCACTCCGCCGCGCCCGGAAGGAGGCTCGTGCACGGCTACGCTCGGACTCCATCCGTCGGGAATCCATTGCATCCGCCCAAATAGCGCATGGATCCGACGCTAGGCCAGCTGTAGCTGCCTGGCCGGAGGCCGTGTGGTCCGTTTGGCGTCTGAACGCGCAACCCCTCCGTTGGCGCGCCGATATTCGGGACGCACCATCGTCCCACGAGGCCATGGCACGGCGTGCCCGCCATGCAAGGCACCGGGCGCAGGAGGCGGCGTCAGCCCTCACGACGCCAGACGTCGGCGAGGCCGAGTTGCATTCCCCGGCGCCCCGTTGGGACATCAGTCCGGGCGACGCAACCGCATCGGGGTGGACATCGTCAGCTCTTCCCCGGACGGATCCATCATCAATCTGACGTCCGCCGGCACCCAACGGGTTCCGGGCTCCGACGAGGAAGAGTAGGGCATGGGAGACAACGGTGTCTTGAGTCCCGTGAGCCGACTCGTGTCCCATGTCCTACTCTACCTTGCCGGCGCCCGGACTAACACTTTGAGGGGCGCAGCCAGCCGCCGGACATGGCCACAGCGGAGCCGAGCGGGCAAAGAGCGGAACCGGACGAACCTCCGCACAAAGATCGTTGCCTTGCATGTAATAATATGAATTTAAGGTTTCTAATTTGAGATATCCGAATGTGAAATACGTTTTTTGCGGCATGTCCGGTCACTGTCCGCGGTAAATGCGTTTTTTGCGGCAATGTCCGGTCACTGTCCGCGGTTCGCGGACGTTTAGGAGGTCAGATTTGCCAAGTCCAGATGGAGATGCTCTTAGCCCTGCAAGGCGTAGACCTACGCCCCCTCCCACAACCACTGCCGGCCCCGTTCCCCTGGCCTGCCATATGACCAGTATGGCCATGTTCACCGTTGAGGGCCGGTGCCTCGACGTCGTACGTGCAGCGCACCATGCCATAGTAGCGAGCGAGGCTGTGAGAGGATGGCTACTGCTTGGATGGGAGTAGTCACGAGCAAGAGGCATCCAAGCAGCGTAGCATGCGCATCAGGCACAGTGGCCTCCCCGCGTTGCACGCAGACCAGTCGGGCCGGCGTGATTTGATGGGGATTCTGCCGCCCCGATGGGACGCACGCGCTCTCGTCTCCATGCATGCAACGCGCCCGTGCAGCTGCTGCCGCCCATACCTTGTCCCCCCGCCCTGTCCAGACCTCCAACAGTGGCATGAGAGGAGAGAAAACAATCGGCGACAGTGTGCTGTTAACTCGACGATGTACAACGAAACAAATCATAACTGCATGCAACGAACGGGACCTGTAGGCTTTGATATGGCTTTGATATGATCAAACGCTTTTCCAATATGGGGTGTTCACCACTTTCCACTACTGCACTGCTCAAACCATCAATATTTTTGTTTTTGCAGAAAAGGTTTTAGTAACACTTCAGGGAGGCAGTTTGCTTGCCTCTCGGTTACACGGGCATCTCCAACACGGCTCACCAAATCTTTCACATATATCTTGACACTATTAGACATTCAACGTGGATCATCAATTGTTCGCGGGCACGGGGAACACCTCAAATCCCCTTGCCCAAAACCAAATCTGGGGTGTTTGGACAGTCCTTCCGGTCCACTGTTAGTTGAGCAATGTCTCTCCACAGCCCACATCTTTCACTGTCTTTTTTCCTCTTGGTCCATCAGACCTACTATCAATCACAATCTACATTTCAAAAATAAGGGATAACGTTGAAAGGCCTCCGTTTGGCCTGTCCGCGTCCGGAGACATTTTGGGGTGTCCGTTTTGTGATTGCCATTGGAAATGCCCTAACAAATCTTTCATAGAGACCTAAACTACTGAGGGCCAAACTATAAGCACCTGCAACAACATAACTGCACAGTGCCATTCTTACCCTGGCACTTGGTTTTCAACTCTACTAATCGTAAATCCAATGCATGATTTGACAACGGCGACCAGTACACACACACGTACTACGTAGTACGAGCAAGTCCATGTCATACACCGATCGAGGACCCAGTCCTTGTGCATGGTCTGCGGGGCATCTCTTCAACGGCCGGCCGGCCTCTGCAGTACGTGGAGCCCAAGTCAACTTGCGTACCCTTGGCGTTGGCGTGTCATCCAACCACACGTACGGCCGCGATAGTGAATTGAATACGGCGAAACCGATATACAATTCGAGGCCGGTCACGTCCTCGTATCCCTGCCTGCACCGCTCGTCCGGTCGTGTCGCCACAGGTGCCGTGGCATCCGGGATACCCTTCTGCCACCCGCCGCGCGCGCCCGGCCGTCTCGCGGTACGTACCTGGCGGTTGACTGCCGGTGTAGCTGTAGGATGGATGCTGCATGGCAATGGCATTGGCATGCACACACCACAAGCTATAGCCTACGGGTCAAACTTGTGGGGGCGCCACCGTGCGACTACGTATGACCAGCCCGTGCCGTGTGAAGGCGATGCACAACATCTACAACCGGGCCCCTCAAACATCCAATTAAATCACTTGGTCGTTGTGTGTACACTGCCCTGACAAGAGAGAAGGAAAAAAGGTCACCCAACTCGACCCCTCATTTTGTCTCCATATGGTCGAGCTGTTCGCAAATCTTTATATGCACATTAAATGTAGGGAGAATATGGGAATGTCCGGGCAGCCCTCCATGTAGGATGTGACCCACCACGGATTATTATTTTTTTATTTTTCTTTTCTATTTCTCTCTCTATCCCCGCCAATCACGTGCATTTGACCGGATAATTTTGAAAGGGCAGGAAACATGATTGCATGCACGGTCAAAATAAAACAAGCCCGGTCATTGACCGGGCACCTCCACGGACGTTTGGGGGTCAATATTAGCCAATCGTTGTTGTAGATGCTCTAATGTTGTGAAAAATGAAAGAAACCCGGCGTTGTGGAAAACGCATCAAATTTCACCGGGTTTTATCCTTAAGAAAAATTACCAAGTTCGGTTATTGAAAAATGGTCACCAAGTTTTAACCAAGCCACCAGCGAGTATATCTCAAACAAACGAAACAGTTATTGTTTCCAACTTTGACTGCTAATTAATGCATATATAACAGTGTGAGTCGAATGAAAATAGTGTCATCAAACTTATTGTATTTTAGCCAACTAAAAAAAGACTTATTGTCCTTTTTCCATGAATAAACATTATGGAATTTTTTATCAAATTATTTTACGGGGTACTTTTTACCAAATTGAATGGTCAAAAAATAATATGGTGTGCGTGCGTGCGTGCGTGTGTGTGGGTGTGTGCAGCGTATCATAATAAAACAATTGTTTATGTTAGGACGGTTAGGTGGGTGGTGTGCGACATGGGAGCTCCTAATTGGCGCCTTTAGCGCCAGTGTGCGAACTAGCTCATGGTCCTGCCCAAATACAACATGTCGAGCCATGGCTAGGTTGAATCAGGTGCTAAAACAAATTCCATGTGCGCTCGGTTTTTCACCTGGTTTACTCGGTTCGGCAACTCCGACTTGACCGGTTGCTGCTAACCGTTGATCAGGGCCGCTCAAAATTGATTATCATTTTTCAAAAAGAATGGAAAAATGAAAACAATTCGTGAATTAAAAAATGTTCATGGATTTTCAAAAAAACTTACACCAATTTAGAAAATTTTCATTGAATTTGAAAAAAAATAACCTATCTTGGAAAATACTTAGCTGCATTTGAAAAAAAACTCATCGAATTTCAAAAAGTTTCACTGATTTTCTAAAAGTTCATCCAATTTGAAAAGGTTCATTGATTTTGAAAAAAATATCAATTTTCAAAACTAATTCATCAAAATTGAACAAAGTTCATCGGTTTTGAAAAATTATTCATCGAATTTGAAAAAGTTGACCACATTTAAAAAAACATTTATTTTGGAAAATAAACTTCAATGAATTTAACAAAACTTAATCGAATTTGAAAACAAGTTCATCAATTTTGAGAAAAAGTTCATCAATTTTGAAAAAGTTCATTGAGTTTGAAAAAAAAGTTCAACGAATTTAAAACATGCTCAGCAAATTTGAGAATAAGTTCATCAAATTTCAAAATAGTTCGACCATTTGGAAAAAAATCAACAATTTGAAAGCATTTGTGCATTTTTTTTAAAAAGTAAGGAAAACAAAAAAAAAGATGAAAGAAAAGCAACCGAAAAAGAAAGAAAAAACCAAACAAGAAACTGAACAGAGAAAAAAGAAAAAATGGAAAACAATCATAGAAGAAACGACCAAAAAGAAAAAAAACCAGATAAGAAAAACATACAAAGTCGTGATGCTTTTTTAAATTTACATTTGCCACATGAAGCGAAAAAGAAGTAGGTTGGCACCACAACCCGTGTTGTCGTTGTGGTTATCGCCACCGTGGGTGAACGATGAGCCACACTTCTTTTTTTTTTGATGTTTAGAAAGAAGAAAAAGAAAAGAAAATGAGCCGAGCCCGGGAGGGGGGCACCAAGATGCTAATAACCCTTTAACTGGTGCCGAATAGGGTTTGCCATGCGATATACATGGCCGGTCCATGGCTTGTGTTTGAGAGAGAAGGGCCGGTTATGGCTGCATGAACACACACTACTAGGAAAAAGCCTAGTAGTAGCGCGGGTTAAAAACTAGTAGTAGCGCGGGTGCCTGCGCTACTACTATGGCGCTACAGCTAACTGGTAGTAGTAGCGCGGTGCATCCGGCGCTACTAGTACGTGTGTTAGTAGTAGCACGTGCTGTGACCCGCGCTACTACTATTAATTTGAAAAACCAAAAAAATCTCGACCCCATGACGCGCGCACGTTGGCCGGGAGCAGGGAGATCTCGGCCATGACGTGTGCCTCGTGGAATCCATCGAGGGCGGCCGCGGAGGCCAGCCCGGCGTGGGCTGGGAGCTGGAGGACCTGCATCTTGGCATCGTGTGTGGGGAGCAGCACCTCGCGGCGGCCGTCGCCGTTGAGGTCGGCGACGAGCGGCGGCGGGAGGCGGTCCACGTCGTGCTTGATCGGGAACCCGTCGTCCGACAGCTGGTACCACGCTTCCCGGAATGAGAAGTCGCCCTCGTGCTGCCGGAGGAGGAGGGGGATGGCTCAACTAGCGTTCCGGATCGAATCAGAGAGGGGGGAGGAGGAGGGCTGACCTGGAGCAAGAAGAAGACGGTGAAGGCGGCGAGGAGGAGGATGCCGAGGTCGCGCTTCCGCATCTTGGCGGCGGCAAGGAGCTACGGCGACCGCCCACCGGAGGGATTCGGAGAGGGAAGGGGGAAGAAAGAAGAGTGTACCAACGACGGCCACCGCTGGAGTATGAGGGAGAGACGAGGAAAGTGAGAGAGGGGGAAAGTGAGGGAGAGAGAGGAGGGATTCAGCTGAGGATACGGGGATTTCACCTACCTTGTACTTAGTAGTAGCGAGGGGTATAAAACCGCGCCACTACTATCAACTTAGTAGTAGCGCGGGTTTGTACGCCTCCCTACTACTATGGCATGTCCGGGAAGGGCACGGTAGAGACCGCTTAGTGGTAGCGAGGGTTAAAAACCCGCGCTACTAGTATCAACTTAGTAGTAGCGAGGGGTAAAAACCTGCGCTACTAGTAAGTCGCAGTAGCTAGGGTTATAAACCCTCGCTACTAGTAAGCATTTGTCTATAAGCTTTTCCCTAGTAGTGACAGTCAACCAGTTTGTCAGTACACACTGTCGTTCCAATTTCCAGATAGAGTCGGCCTATAGCCCACGTCACCGGGGTTACGAAACCGAGCATTTCCTACTTGACCGCCAGAGCAATATATATCGCCGAAATCAAGGGTCACCCCATGGAAAAGTCACATGTTTTCATGTGTTCATAAAGTGGCACACTAGATGTGCATCACTTTATCACAACATGAGAGTTTTTCATTTTTATTAGATTAGTTTATTCAAAAACAATTATCTCTTAATTCATGTGTTCAAATATCAAACCATTTCCATCGCTGGATGTCTCGTGTCGAGATCTTCCAAACTCGATCTCATGTTATCATGTTCGCCAGAAAAAAAAGTTCAAGAAAAATCCTAAAGAAACCAGAAACAAAAAAAACGAATATGAGAGAAACGAAAGAAAAGTGAGAACTAAAAAACAACAATCGTAAAAGAATCAGGAAGAAAAAACCAGAGTCCGAAAGCTTGATTGAGGTTTTCACTTTTTCTGTTGTAGCAACACGACCTCAGACGGGCAAGTCTCTATGCTTAAGTGTCATCCCTGGATCGGTATGCTGACACACACACACAGTACCCAGGATTTATAACAGAGGTAAATCACATGTATAAAGTAACGTAAATACTATTACCTCAATCCAAATAGCGGAAGTAACAACAAGGTTGTGGATTCCCATCAACACCAACGGCAAAGCTGAGTGTAGAAATCGTAACCCTAACGTATCACTTACTCGTCGTAAGATTCCTGCAACATGAGACGTTGCAGCCACAAAGAGTCAGTACATTAAATGTACTGGCAAATTCACACCATAGGATAATGATGAATGAACGCTATCACTACATGCATATATGGCTGGTGGAGGCTCTATGGTCAACAATGTTTTTGCGAAAAGCCAATTTTTCCCTACATCAAAGGAATATATTTTATTTCACTACCAGGTTGGTTGAAAATTATTGAGAAGGTTCCTCCAACTCAATCCCAATTAAAAGTTAACAACCCAACAAATTAATTAAGTAAAGTGATGAGATCAATATGATAATCTGAGAACCAGAGACTCAAGATTGTCCATAACCGGGGACACGGCTAACCATGATTAATTTGTACACTCTTCAGAGGTTTGTACACTTTTCCCCACAAGACTCAATCTCCTCCGTTGGATTTCTCGCACTACATGGTGTTTGAGAAACGGATGACCGAGACACGATCTTTCAGAAGCATTCGCTCTCTACTCCGGGCGGACCGGTACACCTACAATCCCCTACATCTGCTAGTCCACCTCTTCAAGAGCTCACGCAACTTACTCAACTATGCCAGAGCCCATAATGGCTTATGGCTGCACACGGAAGTTTCTAGCATGAATAATCTTATGATCCCTTTGAGCCTAGGTGGCATTTCATAGGGTGATCACACGAGTCCTCCGGGATCCCCTTGGACAAGCACTAGGTTCTCCAGGTGCCCGGGCAACCCACTGGGTGCTCCAGGGTGCCCCTACCATTCCACCCAGATGTGTATTAAAGTAGCCACCTTAAGTAACCATTAAATAATAACTCTCACATCTGTCATGAATTCTCTCAAACCAATCCACGTCTACGAGCATAGCATAGCAGTATAAGCATAACGTAGTAACTCCCAGGGGTTTGATATAAAGTATAATAGATTCTACCTCATCAACTACTTCCCAATACCCACATGTTATCAATTCCTAACCATGCAATGTTTGAGGGTTGAAACTAATGCATAAAAACTGGGTATGAAAGGGATATGATCAAAGTGTGATCTTGCATGTACTGTTGATGAAGCTGATTCACACTCATAACTTCTGATAGTTCTACTCGTCACACTCCGGTCAATCTATCGTAAGCAAGCAATAGTAACCACACATAAGCAATCACTCAAAAGATCGGAAAGAACGAAGAAGACAATTCGGAAAACATCAAAAAAAAGCAAATAACTCTTGCAACATAAAACAATTTCTAACAGTACCAAAATTATGTGAATTTGGCCTTATCAGAAAGTTTAGGTCAAGAGCTTCAATTTGCAAAAAGAATTAACTCAAACGGAGTTATAAAACTCTAGTTATGATCAAACGAAGTTCAAATTCAAATTTGATCTAATTCAAATTTAAAATTTCAAAAACATGTTTAAGTTGTTTTACTGGATAGAGGGGATCATAACAAAGAAGTGGGCATTGGTTTCGTTGGATTTGGACCAACGAGCAAAAAGTTGTGATAGAATGAAGATCAGGGACTAATCTGCGAATAAGTTATTCACAAACGGGTCCCTGGCAGAAAAAAAATAAAATAAAAACAAAAGTCTAACGAGCGAACGCTCGCTACAGAACCCTAACGAACGAACATTTCGCTAAAAAGAACTAACCTAGCGAATGTTCACTATTTAGATCTAACTAAAAAACCGATCAAAAGAAATAAACCGAGCTAATAAAACGAAACGGGTTTACGGCTTATACCGGTTCACCAAGATAAAACCGGCGACGGGGTGGTTACTCCGGTGAGACGGAACGGCGGCGCGGCGGCTCCGGCGAGATGCGGGCGGCGGCGTGACGCGAGGGTGGCGACGCGGCTATGGCGTGCGGCGCGTGTCTGCGGGAGGCGGTGAGCGGCGCGGGGCAAGGCGGCGCCGGGGCTGCGCGGCACTAGGCGAGTGGCGGCGGAGCTAACGAGGCGGTGGCGGCAACCGACGGCGGCGGCCGTGGATCAGGCGAGGGGCGGCGGCGTGAGGGAAGGAGGAGAGGCGGCGGCGGCGGGGCTCGCCTTTTAAAGGGCTAGGGGCTGCGGCTTCCTTGGGGGAAGGGTTGGCCGGAGGCGTGGCTCGCTCGGACTCCGACGAGTCCGGGTTGAGCACTGGAGGAGGAAGGCGGCGCGGGGCTGGGCCGCGGCCTCGCTGGGAGCTGGGCCGACCCAGTCAGCGGGAGTTTTTTTTAAATGACAGACAAAAGAATAAAAAAAAAGAAACAAAAAATATATAAGCATGTAATATATCAAAATTTTGAGAAAAATATTTCCTACAATCCGGACATTATTCTAGCTTCAAATAAAATCCACAAAAATCCAAATAATTCAAACAGTGCTACTCCTACAATAAACCCAATAAAAATCATTTTAGAAATATCAAAATTAATTCAAATTTATTTCTCTCCAATTTTTTGATGTAGGGAATCATTTTACCCTAATTTCCATATATTTTATTTTTGGAGAAAAATAATTTGAATAAAACTCAAATAACTCCGAATTGAAAATAATTGCAAAGGGACTTTAAATTTGATTCTTTGAAACTTCCAACTCATATTTCATATGTTTGAAGAAGTCATTTTATCTTCTCTCATGAAAATAATTGAGTTGCTTAAAGTTTCTGAATTGGAAAATTTTCCAAATGAAATTCAAATATTTTCAAAACCCTTTTCATTTATTTAAGTGGAAGAAGTCATGTCATCTTCTCTCTAGGGTTTTGTAGTGAAAAGAGTTTGAATTCACGGAGATCAATGCAAAAACGAAAGTTTGGGAAAAGTCATTTTGTTCCCTCTCATTTAACTTTCGAAAAGTATCGAATTTCACTCAATTTTAGTCAATCAATCACACAAAAATCAAACAAAACTGTCTATTCTATCTATTTAATATGAAATTCCAAAATTTAGAATTTTGGGATGTTACAAACCTACCACCCTTAAAATGAATCTCGTCCTCGAGATTCGAAGAGGCTAGAAAGAAATAGGTTAGGTTTGGGGTCTTCTCAAAATCCATCGATCATCTCCGGGGTCTCGGGTGCTACCACCCTTAGAAGCATTGTTACGGTTCCATCAAAACTCGTATTCTCCGTCCTCATTGTTGGCAGTGTCGATCTTCTCAGATCTTTACGATAATTCCTTCTCGGGGATCTGCCGGTAGTTTATTAACCTTTTCCTCAATTCTTCTGTCCTTTTCATCTTGGTACGGTTCTTCTGTGATTGGGTCTTCTTAGCTGATGGGCCTGGCGTCAATACTAAACAACTATCGATATCTCATGGTGGTCAACAATTTATGGTTTCTCCTGCAGGAAAATGGGTCTGGGCTTCATTCTCACCGTATGACCTACGATTGGCAGCAGCTGCCTTGTACCAGGGAAAAAATACTTATACCATTCTAAGGTTCAAACAAGGGTTAATATCGTCGTCTCTCTACTATAGGTAATTTACTCAGATTTACCATCCCATATAGCAAAGCGAATAAAAAGAGTAAGTCGGTATGGTGATCAATCCACCCCGCACCCAAATCATTGTGTTGTATATGGTTTAGCGAATCTCGCAAGCTAACACTTGGTCATCCTCACAAGCATTGCAGAATTTCTCTTGTCGACGAACTGCGTTCGAAAAAAATCCATTGATTCGGCAAGCCAAACAAACATCTATCGTTCCTTCACAACTCTCAGGTTTTGCGTTCCTCCTATAAAATCGCCTGTCAATAAAATCGTAACTTCTTCCAGGGTTTTTCCTCCAGCAAGAGTGTGCTTGCTTCTTGGCAGGTCCTGGGGCCTGTTGGTTATGGCCCATCTCATCACTTGTAAGCCTTGAACTCATCCTCGGGGCAACTGATCATTATTCCAACATCCAGCTTTCTAGCATACTTAAATCCATCCAATTGTACTGTCTCTCTTCCTTCTACAAGTACCAAAACTAAGACGTGATTACTCAGACTCATCATGGAATTACAATTGCTCCATATTACCAACATCATATCTCCTTTATATCCAATAGTACTTCATCCCTTCATATTTTTGGGATACCCCACATATCGAGACAAAACTCATACTTATTTTGTCTGAAATCCACTCCGTGGAATATCATTATCTTTTCCAAGGGTCAAGTGTCCTCACAGGGTACTACCACCCTTAAAATGCTCCATTTCATCTATAAGCCGATTTTGCCATATCCTCGAAAATGGTCAAAATCTTCCTTCATGGAGTAACAACTCATAAAATCCAATCGGTTCCACAGATGCTAAATTTATTGATTCTCCAATCATTTCGATCTCCTGGATTTCCATTACATGCCTCAACTCAACACCTCAATACTAAAGAAATGTTCCCACTACTATTGCTATACTTCTCACAGACACCACTAATTATCACAAGTCTCCTTCTCCTTGGGGCATTCTCTGGCAAAATGCGATGCTCCATTACAACGAAAATATATTACTTCTGACAAGTCTCGAGGTTTTCTTTTTGGGCAACTGCTGAGGTAGTGCCCTGACTCCTTACACCTGTAACAGGTGATATGACTCAGGTCCTTCCTGGAATCCAATCTACTTCTCTTCTTGGACCTTTCCATGCCAATCATGGCTTCTATTTCTTGTGGGTCATACTCTACTTCCTCCATCGGGAATTCTACTAGATCCCCATTCATACCATTCTGGGAGATGTGTCCTTCTTCTCAACATGAATAGCATGACTTGGTGCAGGGTTCATTTGGTTCTTCTTTGGGTGTGTCCCGGACATCTTCCTTCATCACGGGTTCTTCTAAAAATTCCATAAGGGCTCCTTTCTTTACTTCTTTCTTCTGTTGTACGGTTCTTCGTACCACGGGGTAAATGTGACACTGAGCAGGATAGTGGGTAGTCCCTTCACACAAGAAACATGTAATCTTCTTAGTTGGGCATTCTTCAACTGGGTGACTTCCTTCACAATTAGGGCATTCATCCTTGTGTTCTTTATGGGTGTGTCCTATTTCTCCACAAATCTTGCATGCACATGGTTTCTTCATATCCTTTCCATAAGGCTTCAACTTCTGGGACACAAGACGAGATCTTTGCAGAGTCAACTTAAATTCTTTCCAAGTGGTTACTCCTTGCCATCCATTGATGGTTTGGTATATCCTCCACCAAGTAGCAGCACCTCTTTCAAAGCACTGGAGAGCATGCTGGGTCATATCATTTCCAACTATAGGGTTATTCTTTATATGATTCTCCATGTTCTGAATCCATCGGTCCAGAAAATACAAGCTCATCTTCATTCATCCTCTATTGGGTCCATGGGTTTTTGGGGTGAGATAAGAGAGATAGAGAGGGATGCACACAATACAAACAATAGTTTTGAAAAGACATATTTTTATTGTGGCTGTCAGAAAAACATCAAACAAATGACAACTCACAAATGTTGCATCTAACGTACGTATATAACAGGGGTTTGGTCTTCTAAAGGTCAATAAATCTTTAAAGTCTTCAAACTCTTCAAGTCTTGTTCATGTCTTCGATGGCTTCTTCTGATCGTGCTTGTCCTTCTTAAGTCCTTTTGCCAGATCATCTCTGTTGACGCGAAGTCTCTCATGATGTCCTTTAGTATTCTAGAGATGCGTTCCAAACTTCTGGGTTTCAACATCCTTGGCATGAACCATGTCCTACTGTCCTTCTGTTCCTGACGAATCTCCGGTATCTCGAGGTTTTGTTCCTCCAGTTTGGCTACTTCAGCTTCTGGGTCTTAAGTTCTTCATGAAATGCTTTCTCATCAAATACGGCTTCCTGCAAGTCCATCTTAAAATTCTCGATGTAATACTCCAGATCCTGGCGATACACAAGCTAAGGTTAAAAGTGCATCCTTTGCTGATAGATGCTCCATCAGCCTTCTTCCATTCAATCCTTCCGAAGAAATGCATGCTTAACTCAGCACGGTGATAATAGCATAAGCGGGTGATAACACCATGGTTAGCCGTGTCTATGACCATGTCACTGCCATGAGCTTTAATTCCATAATTGATCTCTTCTGCCTTAGGGTTTTCTTGACAAAACTTTGAGTTCTAATGCTTCATATTCCGGTCTTTCTCCGATACACCTTGATCTCAGGTATTGACAGCCTCCATAGTCTGCCAAGTTCCATAAGGGTAGCCTTCCTGGGTCATACAAATCTAGAAATTCGTCAGAGCCTTCAAATTCTCCTAGTCTTCGGAGTCTTCAACCGTTGTAGTTTCCATTATTATAATGCACGGTAAAATCTTCTTCATTCCGAAGTGGTCTTAGTTGTCCGATATCTTGTACTTCTTGGAGTTGTCCCATTAGTCGAATCTTCGTGTGGTCAAAAGGGGGAAGGGGTATGATCTCACTAAAGGGAATATTTAAATAAGCTCAGAAGAGAAGAGAGGTAAAAGATCTTTTTGAAAAGAAAGTTGTAGAGAAAAAAATCTTCCTATGGGCTTGCCAGTTTCTAGGGGTCACATCCTACAGTCAACATGTGCTCTGATACCATCTTGTAGCGACCCGGCCTCATACGATCAAGTCTCTGTGCTTAAGTGTCATCCCTGGATCGGTATGCTGACACACACAATACCCGAGGATTTATAATAGAGATAAATTACATGTATAAAGTAACGTAAATACTAATACCTCAATCCAAATAGCGGAAGTAACAATAAGGTTGTGGATTCCCATCAACACCAACGACAAAGTTGAGTGTAGAAATCGTAACCCTAACGTATCACTTACTCGTCGTAAGATTCCTGCAACATGAGACGCTGCAGCCACAAAGGGTCAGTACATTGAATGTACTGGCAAATTTACACCATAGGATAATGATGAATAAACGCTATCACTACATGCATATATGGCTGGTGGAGGCTCTATGGTTAACAATGCTTTTGTGAAAAGCCAATTTTTCTCTATATCAAAGGAATATATTTTATTTAACTACCAGGTTGGTTGAAAATTATTGAGAAGGTTCCTCCAACTCAATCCCAATTAAAAGTTAACAACCTAACAAATTAATTAAGTAAAGTGATGAGATCAATATGATAATCCGAGAACCAGAGACTCAAGATTGTCCATAACTAGGGACACAGCTAACCATGATTAATTTGTACACTCTTCAGAGGTTTGTATACTTTTCCCCACAAGACGTGATCTCCTCCGTTGGATTTCTCACACTACATGGTGTTTGAGAAACGGATGACCGAGACATAATCTTTCAGAAGCATTCGCTCTCTACTCCGGGCGGACCGGTACACCTACAATCCCCTACATCTGCTAGTCTACCTCTTCGAGAGCTCACGAAACTTACTCAACTATACCAGAGCCCATAATGGCTTGTGGCTTCACACGGAAGTTTCTAGCATGAATAATCTTATGATCCCTTTGAGCCTGGGTGGCATTCCATAGGGTGATCACACGGGTCCTCCGGGATCCCCTTGTGGAAGCACTGGGTTCTCCAGGTGCCCGGGAAAACCACTGGGTGCTCCAGGGTGCCCCTACCATTCCACCCAAATGTGTATTAAAGTAGCCACCTTAAGTTAACCATTAAATAATAACTCGCACATATGTCATGAATTCTCTCAAACCAATCTACGTCTACGAGCATAGCATAGCAGTATAAACATAACATAGTAACTCCCAGGGGTTTGATATAAAGGACAATAGGTTCTACCTCATCAACTACTTCCCAATACCCACATGTTATCAATTCCTAACCATGCAATGTTTGAGGGTTGAAACTAATGCATAAATACTGGGTATGAAAGGGATATGATCAAAGTGTGAACTTGCCTGTACTGTTGATGAAGATGATTCACACTCATAACTTCTGATAGTTCTACTCGTCACACTCCGGTCAATTTATCGTAAGCAAGCAATAGTAACCACATATAAGCAATCACTCAAAAGATCGGAAAGAACGAAGAAGACAATTCGGAAAACATCAAAAAACAAGCAAATAACTCTTGCAACATAAAACAATTTCAACAATACCAAAATTATGTGAATTTGGCCTTATCAGAAAGTTTAGGTCAAGAGCTTCAATTTGCAAAAAGAATCAACTCAAACGGAGTTATAAAACTCTAGTTATGATCAAACGAAGTTTAAATTCAAATCTAATCTAATTCAAATTTTAAAATTTCAAAAACATGTTTAAGTTGTTTTACTGCATACAGGGGATCATAACGAAGAAGTGGGCGTTGGTTTCGTTGGATTTGGACCAACGAACAAAAGGTTGTGATAGAATGAAGATCAGGGACTAATCAACAAATAAGTTATTCACAAATGGGTCCTTGGCAGAAAAAAAATAAAATAAAACAAAAGTGTAACAAGCGAACGCTCGCTACGGAACCCTAACGAACGAACATTTCGCTAAAAAGAACTAACCTAGCGAACGTTCACTATTTACATCTAACTAAAAAAACCGATCAAAAGAAATAGACCGAGCTAATAAAAGGAAACCGAACGGGTTTACGGCTTATACCAGTTCACCAAGATAAAACCGGCGACGGGGTGGTTACTCCGGCGAGACGGAACAGCGGCGCGGCGGCTCCGGCGAGGTGCGGGCAGAGGCGGCGTGACGCGAGGCGGCGGCGCGGCTCTGGCGTGCCGCGCGCGTCTGCGGGAGGCGGCGAGCGGCGCGGAGCCAGGCGGCGGCGGGGCTGCATGGCACTAGGCGAGCGGCGACGGAGCTAACGAGGCGGCGACGGCGGCAACCGACAGCGGATAACATAGAATCACACCGTGAAAGGCCCACCAAATAATCGCATTATAAATAAACACCGATCCCATCCCTCCGTGGAGCAGTCTGGGCTACGATTTTTCCTCAAATTGGAACCAAACATGGGGACTTCGCTGGAGTCCGGACATGAGACACGTCGGACGCCGACGCCCCTAGCCCACCCAAAAGGAAGGCGGAGCCCGCGCTTTTTATAGCTGCCCATCCAACTTCGCAATAAAATCTTCACTCCTTTCAGGTTCAAATTGTTGATGGAGGCGACCGAGAAAAAGCTCAAGCTCGAAGAGAAGAAGGCATTGCTAAAAAAGAAGAAGGCGAAGATCGGAGACGATGCGAAGGATCCCAAGATATTGACCTTGAATTTAGATGTTGGATGCCAACGCAAGAATGATCGTGCAAACTGTCCGCTACAAGATGTTGCAGCGGCAGAAAAATAAGTTGGAGGTGGAAGAGGAGATTGGAGGCGGAGGAGAATGAGGCGGAGGTGGAGGCGGCGGAGAATGAGGCGGAGGTGGAGGCGGCATACGCGGCGACGACGACACCTTGAGCGTGGAAACTTGGATTGCCGGTCCGGCATGACAGAAAATTTAATTTTTTTTACATGGTCTGTCGGACTGATATTTTTATTTGATCGGGCATGTAAAAATTATGCACACTCACATCTTTCTGATTGTGGCCGGGCATGTGATCCAAGGCTGGTGGTGATCCGGCGAGCGCTATGAAACAAACTTTATTTGCATTTCAAATTGCCATTTACTGACATACGTGTACATAACTGCATTGGATGGCCGACTTCTACGTCACCTTTCACAGACTGATCCCATATATACAGACAGATGCCTGAGCCAATTTGCCCGTCAGCGTGGAGATGGCCTTAGTTGCTCCCACGCAACAATGTCGTGAGACGCCAAGGGTAACTTTCCTTGTTGAGCTAGCCATGATAGTGGTTCTAAAGAAAAAAAGCTAGCCACATCGATCCGATCGAGTCTTGTGCAGTGGATCGTGATGGACGTTCTCGTGAGGCCGCGACGTGGTCTGGGTCTCCTATGTCCCGCCTCCTCGCCTTCCATGGCTAAAGGCCGGATTAGGGGGTTTAGCTATGTTATATTCTTGTTTGGGCCAAACATCCCATGTATTTTTGCTTCGAGTATTATGTTCACCTCCTCTTGCGTTTATGTTATGGGTTGTATCCTTGTATTAATTTTCTTTCTTCTATCAATGAAATAATATGCAAACTGTAGGTATTCATGAAAAAAGTAGCCACCGTAGAGTTTTTTACATGGGACGACAGCGTACAACACCTAGTAAATTTTTGTTGTGGACAATTGTAAAAAATACCTTTGTGGCTCTCGTGTATCCTAGGTTTTTAATAGTATCATGGCATATTTTTAATGTTCATTTTTATTATAAAAAGTGTTAAGGCGTTCAAGCATTTAATAGAATTCATATAACTAAGAAAAGAGAAAATATTCACGTGTTTAAACAATATTCATGTTCCCCGCAAAAAAATAATGTTCATGTAACTTTTCAAAGTGTTCACGTGTTAAAAAATCCTTTGCTTTTTCGTGTTCTATCAAACACTCTTCCATCGAAATTCTTGTAGCTTTCTAATCAAAGTGTTCACGTGATACTCCATTCCATCCTTTTTTTCTATTATTGTGTTTTGAGTATCCACCATCAATCACTTCACTCCCGCGCAATCAGCAACTTACACACACTTTGATGCTTCTCTGCGTATATATCTCCCATGACAATAAAGTCCGTGACAACTACCAACTTTTAACTAGTTATTACAGGTTCTTGTCTCGCGCTCGCGCTCGCGCAGGTGCAGGCGCCGCCGCCGCCGGCTGATCTCCTCCCACCGGCCACCTCAGGCCCAGCCAAGCACAGATCCGGGACCCTCCCGGCGTCCTCTCTCCATCCATCCTGAAGCCCGGTGCCGTCTTCGCCGGGCCTTTCCTCGCGGAGGAGTTCGAGTCCGCCCCTCCCCTTCTTCTTGTCCCGCTCCCGTGCGGCCGCGCCGGGCCGCACCGGGGCGCCCCTGTGGGCTCGAGCAGGTCCCCCTGCGCCTCCCTCTCCTCTCGCCGCCGCCGGAGGCGTCGCCGGGCAAAGCCCTGGCGGCGCGGCGGCGGCGAGACCCCTCGGTCGCCGTTCTAGACAGCGGGGGCGGCGCTGCTCCGCTACTCCAGGCGGTGATGCTGCTCGGCTCGGCCGGACTTGGTGCTCTGTCGGGTGCTGCTCGACGGGCTCGCTCCGGCGCGGGCTGGCGCGGCTCCGGCGATGGGTGGGCGCGGCCAAGCGCAGACCTGGTGTGGCGATGTGCGGCGCCACGGTCCCCGCGGGATGGTGGTGCTCGGCTCGGCGGCGTCTTGGTGGTGCTCCGGCAGCTCCTGGTGCTGTGGATCCGGCGGATGGCGGGGGGCGGCAGCTCCGGGCGTGCGTGGCTGGCTCTGGCCGGCCCTGGGTTCTTCGGATCTGGCTGCTTCGTTGCGGCGAGAGGCTGTTTGGTGGTCCGGCCGGGCTTGGGCTCGGCACACGGTGTGGCAGCGCCGGGCGAAAGCTCTGCCTTGGGCTTTTGGCCAGGGCCGGCGACGGCGACGCACTCGGGTGCCGCGCTCTTCTTGAAGACGTCGTCGAGGTGTGCTGTTTGCCCTGCTCGTGTCTTCGGTCGGTGAGACCAGTGGTGTGGTGGTGGCTTCTGCTTGGTCATGGCGCGATGGCTTCGTGGGAGGTGTGCTGGTCAGCGGAGGTGCAGTGCGTGAGGATGTAGTGTTGGGCGGTGCTCCGGGCGAAGGCTTGCCAGGTTTCTACCGGCCGACGGCGTCGGCGTCCGCGGATGTCGTGTCACCTCCTTGGAGGCGCCGCCGTGGAGTCCACCCCCTGCACATCCTCGGTTCCAGCTCTTTGGGTGAAAGCCTAAGGCCCAGTCGGGTCGGGCGGCGGCGTCGGCATCGTCGCTTCCTCCTTTGGGGCGTCACCTTGAAGAGCATTGGATCCCGTTTGCACTTACCTTGGGCTGGACGCTCGCGGCATTGCGGTCGGCGGTTGTCTGTCCGGCAATGTGGATGTTGCGCGACTTCTAGTGTGGCAGCGATGTCGGCTTCGAGAGAAGGTGGGCGCCTACTGAGCTTTGGTAGTCGGTCTCATCCGGCGTGTTCGAGGGGTTGTCGGGCCTCATTTGTCTTCCTGAAGTCGGAGCTGCAGAGGAGGTGCTTCCACGGCGACGATGACACGAGACAGGTGGTCGGCTCCGGTGCCGGCTTGACGCAGGCCCAGCGCTTTCCCCCTACAATGCTCGTAGACAGAGTCGGAGCTGCCTGGTCGTCGGCGTGTGAGGTGGACTGTTTGGCATCGACCGACGCAGGCCTCGACACTTGTTCGTGGTTTTCTCTTCGACGGCGTGTGTGTGTTCTTGTGTGGGTTGCCAGGTCGTCCTGTGTGCCTTGTTTTTGCGGGCATGTTGACGGTATTCGCCCGGTTTTCCGTTAATTAATTGGGCACTTCTCTTCGACCTTTTTTAATGAATCGGGTCCTAAGAGACCGCGTTTAAAAAAAAATTAATCTCACATAGAGCTAATCACAAGCCACACAGTTCAGCTTAGCATCACACGGTATGCCCAGATGAAAGATCACTAAGAATGGAGGTGTCTGCCTACAAGATGTTAGTTGTCATGATTGCAATAATGGACATGGAGGAGCAACAGGCGGTAACACTGGCCCATTCGTGGTTGTTAACTGACGGGAGAGAAGAGAGGGAGAGAGACAGATTCATTCTCAATGACATATACGTGAGTATTGCCGCCTTGGATTGATCATATTGTCGAAAATAATGCCATACAAGGCCAAAACCGAGTTTGACCAGGAATACTGGCATTATACAAAGCTACCTAGCATTGGCAGTTTAGAATGGAATCACACCGAATATTAGTTCAGGGATGAAAGATATACCTGATAAACTGAAATACGGAAATCACATTTGTCTCAATAGAAAATGCATCGTAGATCAATAATCATCCACAATGTCCAAACTATTGTAGTACTGTATATATTAAAGTTGCACATGGCGTGTACATGATTTGGATTAAAAAATGCAAGTTGTAAAACAAGTGGTATGTATTTAATATTTTAATATCATAAGGTTCTTTATCCCTTGATTATTTGTCACAAAATAAACTCTCCTGAACAGTTAAGGGTCTCTTTAATTCACATGATTCTTAGAACCCATGAATAGGAAAAAAAATTAAGATTAGAGTGGCATGCCCTCTAGAATCCTACAGAACTAAAAGGACTACCCAAGGAGTACAAGAATTAGGATGAAGGAGTGTTCGATGGGATGATGGCATAGGAAAAGCAATGAAATTTTTGGAAGAGGTTCGAGTGGTTGGATATTTTCCTCTCAAATATAGAATACAAATAAATCCTACGGAAATTCTGAAGGTGAATCAAACTAATAACACAAAAAGGTTTCTAAGGATTCAAATACTCCAAAAGTTCTGTAAAATTCCTTTGAATCAAAGGAACCACGAAACTGTTTGATGCATGATTTTGCCATTATTACATCCAAGTCTACGGTCTCAAGGACTTGCCATAGCTACTTAACTAGTATGTACTTCCTTTGTAAACTAATATAAAAGCGTTTAGATCATTAAAGTAATGATCTAAACGCTTTTATATTGGTTTACGGAGGGAGTATTGGAAGGAGACAGCGTATAACATACACAGGAATGGACACGTTGCATATACTGGTGTGCTATGTTGTGCTTAATTACACTTACGATTTCCTCGGGGAAACCGATGAATATCAGTTGTAGTCTCCGCGTCGTCCTGGCGCGGTCGGCAGCTTCTGCTCCTGGACGATGAGTCGCGCCGGGAGCGGCCGGCCGGTGCCAGAGCCTCCGCAGCTGCGGCACCGCTTGCGGCCGGACCCAGAGCACGTCCCGCAGCCGACGTCGCCGTCGGACCAGCGGCTGCAGAGGCACTCCTCCCGGCCGGTGCCGCTGCACGTGGAGCAACGGGGCCGCGCGTCCCATCTGGACGACGCCGGCAGCCCGTCGCCCGTCCCCCGGCTCGCCAACGCCACGCCCGCCAGCATCCCGAGCCCCGCCGACGCGATCACGACGGGCGAAACCATCTCTGCCGAAAAACCAATCCAAGAACCTCCCGGAAACGGCGAAGCAGCTACAGGGGAGGGGAGGAGGAGCTGTACTTCTTGGCTTTGCTGGTGCTGGTAGGAGTTGGAAGAAGAAGAGGTTTCGATGGGTGTGTGTGGACGGGAGGTTGTGGCAATCTGTTGTTTCTGTGGACGGGGTGCGTCGATTTGTAGGATTTTTTCGGGGGATAGTTTCGCTTGGCAGTTTGGAGGGTAGTGGAGGCGGGGAAGGGAAGGCGTGCCCGCCTCGTTGCCTTTGCTTGCCTGCTTGGTCTGCATCCGTCGGCTACTCTTCTATGCTTCGGCGTTTCGATTGCGGTTTCGTGTGCGCTGCAAGCTGCTTGGCGGCTTGCCGGTTCTCTTTTCCTCTTCCATGCTACGAGACGAATTCGAAGCTACGCACAGGATTTGCCCTCTGCAACTGTTTTACTATATCTGGATCATGTAAGTAGGAGAAGATTTGTAGACGATTCTCTAGATTACTTGCAAGATTTCATTTACTTAGGACATCTCTAACGGACTCGTCCCTTTCGCCCTATTTGGCCGGTCCGAAAATATTCCCTAATGGGCTGCTCTGCATAGTCCAGACTGTACGGTGTCCCCAGTCCCGCCTCAAATTAAAGGAAGACATAGGGTTTGAACTGTTCGTCATGTTGGATCGAACAGCTCGGTCCCATGTAGAAAACTTATAGGAACCCCTTTCCCGCCCGCACTACACCCTTCTTCATCTGCTCTTCGTTTCCACTAGAGGACTCTGACTCCTCCGCCGCACCCACCTCGAACACCGCCCATGTCTTGCCAGACTTCCCTCTCCACCTTGCCGCCAAGACACAATCGTCGGATCCGTACGCCGCCCTGATACCCTCCCACTATAGATAATGTCACTGCACACACCAAGTGTTCGGTGAAATGCCATACAACGATGGGATGCTACTACAACATCAATGGGCATGGCTACAACATGGTGGCACCACTTTCTTGATGATGTCAATTCTCTGTGGGCGACGTTGTCAAGACCATCTTGTATCCAATAGGTAACAAAAATATCACTTTTCTCGAAAGCAAGAAACTCTTAGGAAGGATGTGAAGAGATCATTTGAAGTACTCGAGACATACTTTGCAATTGTTCACGAACTTGCTAAATAGGGGGGCCTCAAGACATTGCGGTAGGTGATGACATGATGTTTGATAATGTATAACATGATTGTGAAGGATGATGATGAGGGTGTTCGCAATCTTAATTTTGAATACAGGGGTGATCCTATCAACATCCCACAACAAGGCGTGACTCAGTTCATATTCATAATCCTCTGCCTATCTCGGACTAACATTGGACCATATGAGATCACATGTATGTAAATGTGATGAATCACTCTCTTGTGGATCAACATGACCTAGGAATGAATCACAACCATGTGTGTTGCTGCCTGAACGAGTAACTTCATCTACGTGTCCTAGTGAAATCAATATTGTGGTAAGTAACAACAAAACCAACCTTACACCTTACCTAACAACCTAGCATTGGAGCGTGGTTGTATGCTGCTGACTGCCATTGGAGATGACGATGACCCACCCATGTCGAAAACGAGGTGGAGGCAGAGACGAAGGGGGCGAGTAGCTCACGGAGGGTAAGGAGCATGACGTGGTGTTGGAGATCTAAGTAGCTGCCACTGCTGCTACCGGTACCATAGATCTAAGCCACCACCGGTGCCGGTGCCATGAACTGAGGATCAATTTGTCCTCTCGCTAGAGGTGGGCGAGACTATAGATTTCGCTTTAGTCTAGCTCCACAAAATGGCCAATTCGAGCATTCCTAGCGAGCCATGCTCTGGGGTGATTTAAGTTCCATTCACATGCGGCCCAATGACTAGTGTGAGCAATTAAGCACTTTTTTTGCATTCGCTAGGCCTGTATTTGGGGTGGGGTATGTGCTCAGGCAACCAAACACGCCCTACCCCCTATGCCACTCCATCACATGGCTATGAAATAGTTTCATGGGACCAACTAGCAACTAGGCAGAAACCCATACACATGTTTTACAACAAATAAACAAAATAAGGGTCTCTCACTCCTTTTATTAATATACATAATTTTTTAGATAGAGACATTAGTATCTTAGTTATGAATGTTATCTTACTTCTCTCCGTAACACACCCTTGATTGGAAATGTGCGCGCATGTTTTAGTTATTAGTACAGTTGGTTTTACCATCGGGCAAGAAAGGAACGCCGTGAAGAATCTGCCTACGGGCAAAGCACCCGGACCGGACGGGTTCACGGCGGAATTTCTGCGTGCATGCTGGACCACGATCAAGACCGACATCTGTGAAGCCTTTGACAAGCTCTACGCCATGAATGGCATGGGATTTCAGAAGCTCAATGAAGCATTGCTAGTTCTACTTCCCAAGAAACCGGCCGCGGCCGCCGCTCTCTGACTACAGGCCGACCAGCCTGATTCACATCTTCGCCAAACATTTCGCCAAGGTCCTCTTCCTTTGTCTGGCGCCTAGGATGAGCCAGATCGTCTCCGCCAACCAGAGTGCATTCATCGCCGGCCGGAGCGTGCACGACAACTTCCTCCTTGTCTAGCAAACGGCGCGCCTGCTTCACAACCTCAAGGCCCCGCGCATCCTTCTCAAGCTCGACATTGTGAAGGCGTTCGACACCGTATCCTCGCCCTTCCTTCTTCAAGCTCTTCGCCACCTTGGCTTCGGGCATCGCTGGTGCGAATGGGTGTGCATCTTAGTCTCCACTGCATCCACGCGGGTTCTCATCAACGGCAACCCAGGCCCCCCGGTGGATCATGCCTCCGGGCTCTGCCAAGGCGACCCGATATCCCCGCTCCTCTTCGCGATCGTGATCGACACCCTGAACTCTCTCCTCCACCATGCGGTCAGCGCGGGAATGCTACAACGGCTAACCAACCGCCATGCCGGTTCCAGCATCTCTCTGTACGCTGATGATGTGGTCATCTTCTGCCACCCGACCACCACGGAGCTCGCCACCATCCGCGAGCTGCTCCGGATCTTCGTCGAGGGCTCGGGTCTCCGCACGAACTTCCTAAAGTGCTCGGCCACACCCATATGGTGCGATGAGGAGGTGGCTTCGACCATCGACTCCACGCTCGCGTGCACAGTCACCAGCTTCCCCTTGGTATACCTGGGCCTGCCATTGTCCGTGCGCAAGACACCCTCCTCGTCCTTGCTGCCGCTCGTGGACAAGATCACGCGGAAGCTGGCCACTTGGAAAGCCGCGCTCCTGACCCGTGGCGAGCGCCTTGCGCTCGTGCGCCACGTGCTCTCCGCCATGCCCGTTGATACGTCTCCAACGTATCTATAATTTTTTGATTGCTCCATGCTATATTATCTACTGTTTTGAACTATATTGGGCTTTATTTTCCACTTTTATACTATTTTTGGGACTAACCTGTTAACCGGAGGCCCAGCCCAGAATTGCTGTTTTTTTGCCTATTTCAGTGTTTCGAAGAAACGGAATATCAAACGGAGTCCAAACGGAATAAAACCTCCGGGAACGTGATTTTCTCACCGAATGTGATCCAGGAGACTTGGACCCTACGCCAAGGCATCAGAGAGGCGGTCACGAGGGTGGGGGCGCCCCCAGGGCGCGCCCCCTACCTCGTGGGCACCTCGGAGCTCCACCGACGTACTCCTTCCTCCTATATATACCTACGTACCCCCAAACGAATAGATACGGAGCCAAAAACCTAATTCCACCGCCGCAACTTTCTGTATCCATGAGATCCCATCTTGGGGCCTGTTCCGAAGCTCCGCCGGAGAGGGCCGTCATCACGGAGGGCTTCTACATCATCATAGCCTCTCCGATGAAGTGTGAGTAGTTTACCTCAGACCTTCGGGTCCATATTTAGTAGCTAGATGGCTTCTTCTCTCTTTTTGGATCTCAATACAAAGTTCTCCCCCTCTCTTGTGGAGATCTATTCGATGTAATCTTCTTTTTGTGGTGTGTTTGTTGAGACCGATGAATTGTGGGTTTATGATCAAGTCTATCTATGAATAATATTTGAATCTTCTCTGAATTCTTTTATGTATGATTGGTTATCTTTGCAAGTCTCTTCGAATTATCCGTTTGGTTTGGCCAACTAGATTGGTAGTTCTTGCCATGGGAGAAGTGCTTAGCTTTGGGTTCGATCTTGCGGTGTCCTTTCCCGGTGACAGAAGGGGCAGCAAGGCACGTATTGTATCCTTGCCATCGAGGATAACAAGATGGGGTTTATTTCATATTGCATGAATTTATCTCTCTACATCATGTCATCTTGCTTAAGGCGTTCCTCTGTTTTTAACTTAATATTCTAGATGCATGCTGGATAGCGGTCGATGAGTGGAGTAATAGTAGTAGATGCAGAATCGTTTCGGTCTACTTCTCATGGACGTGATGCCTATATACATGATCATGCCTAGATATTCTCATAACTATGCTCAATTCTGTCAATTACTCAACAGTAATTTGTTCACCCACCGTAGAATACTTATGCTCTTGAGAGAAGCCACTAGTGAAACCTATGGCCCCCAGGTCTATTCTCATCATATCAATCTCCATCACTTTAATCTTGCTTTGCTTTTTTACTTTGCCTTTACTTTTTACTTTGCATCTCTATATCAAAAATACCAAAAATATTATATCTATCAGATCTCACTCTCGTAAGTGACCGTGAAGGGATTGACAACCCCTAATCGCGTTGGTTGCGAGTAGCAATCGTTTTGTGCAGGTACGAGGGACTTGAGCGTGGCCTCCTACTGGATTGATACCTTGGTTCTCAAAAACTGAGGGAAATACTTACGCTACTCTACTGCATCATCCCTTCCTCTTCGGGGAAATCCAACGCAAGCTCAAGATGTAGCAAGAAGGATTTCTTGCGCCGTTCCCGGGGAGGTTCGCGTAAGTCAAGATTTGACTCCCAACAACGAGCCATTTCTGGCGCCGCTGCCGGGGAGTCTACGCAATAAGTCAACATACCAAGTACCCATCACAATCCCTATCTCTCGCATTACATTATTTGCCATTTGCCTCTCGTTTTCCTCTCCCCCACTTCACCCTTGCCGTTTTATTCGCCCTCTCTCTCTCTCTCTCTCTCTCTCTCTCTCTCTCTTCTCCCTCTCTATTTGCCTCTTTTGCCCGTTTGCTCTTGTCTGCTCGTGTGCTAGTTTGCTTGTTTGTCGCGATGGCTCAAGATAGTACTAAATTATATGACTTCACCAATACCAACAACAATGATTTTATAAGCACTCCAATTGCTCCTCTTACCGATGCTAAATCTTGTGAAATTAATACTGCTTTGTTGAATCTTGTTATGAAAGATCAATTCGTCGGCCTTCCTAGTGAAGATGCCGCTACTCATCTGAATAGCTTCATTGATTTATGTGATATGCAAAAGAAAAAAGATGTCGATAATGATGTCGTTAAATTGAAGCTATTTCCTTTTTCGCTTAAAGATCGTGCTAAAGCTTGGTTTTCGTCTTTGCCTAAAAATAGTATTGATTCTTGAAACAAGTGCGAAGATGCTTTTATCACTAAGTATTTCCCTCCCGCTAAGATCATCTCTTTTAGAAACGATATTATGAACTTTAAGCAACTTGATCATGAACATGTTGCACAAGCTTGGGAGAGAATGAAATTAATGATACGTAATTGCCCTACTCATGGTTTGAATTTGTGGATGATTATACAAAAATTTTATGCCGGATTGAATTTTGCTTCTAGAAATCTTTTAGATTCGGCCGCGGGAGGCACTTTTATGGAAATCACTTTAGGAGATGCTACTAAACTCCTAGATAATATTATGGTTAATTATTCTCAATGGCATACTGAAAGATCTTCTAATAAAAAAGTGCATGCGATAGAAGAAATCAATGTTTTGAGTGGAAAGATTGATGAACTTATGAAATTATTTGCTACTAAGAGTGTTTCTTCTGATCCTAATGATATGCCTTTGTCTACTTTGATTGAGAATAACAATGAATCTATGGATGTGAATTTTGTTGGTAGGAATAATTTTGGTAACAACGCTTATAGAGGGAATTTTAATCCTAGGCCATATCCTAGTAATCCTTCTAATAATTATGGGAATTCCTACAACAACTCTTATGGAAATTATAATAAGATTCCCTCTGAATTTCAGAATAGTGTTAAAGAGTTTATGAATTCACAAAAGAATTTTAATGCTTTGCTTGAAGAGAAATTGCTTAAAGTTGCTGATTTGGCTAGAAATGTTGATAGAATTTCTCTTGAGATTGATTCTTTAAAGATTAGATCTATTTCTCCTAAGCATGATATCAATGAGTCTCTCAAAGCCATGAGAATTTCCATTGATGAGTGCAAGGAAAGAACCGCTAGGATGCGTGCTTCCAAAGATGCCTTTATTAAAGCGTGTTCTTCCAATTCCTATGAAAATCAAGATGAAGATCTAAAAGTTATTGATGCGTCCCCTATTAAATCTTTGTTTTGCAATACGAATCTTGATGAAACTGAATATGATCTTCCTTTACCTAGAAGGCGTTCTAAAAATCCGGAGTATTTAGATCTTTATGATGAAATTGATGAAAGTGGGATTGAAAGAAATAAAAATCTAGATGTTGCTAAACCCACTATATTGGATTTCAAGGAATTTAATTATGAAAGTTGCTCTTTAATTGATTGTATTTCCTTGTTGCAATCCATGCTAAATTCTCCACATGCTTATAGTTAAAAGAAAGCCTTCACCGAACATATTGTTGATGCCTGGATGCAATCTTATGAAGGAAAACTTGAGTTGAAAGTTTCTATCCCTAGAAAACTCTATGATGAGTGGGAACCAACTATTAAAATTAAAATTAAAGATCATGAGTTTTATGCTTTGTGTGATTTGGGTGCTAGTGTCTCCACTATTCCCAAGACTTTATGTGATTTGCTAGATTTCCGTAATTTTGATGATTGCTCTCTAAACTTGCATCTTGTGGATTCTACTATTAAGAGACCTATGGGAAGGATTAATGATGTTCTTATTGTTGCAAATAGGAATTATGTGCCCGTAGATTTCATTGTTCTTGATATAGATTGCAATCCTTCTTGCCCTATTATTCTTGGTAGACCTTTCCTAAGAACGGTTGGTGCGATTATCGATATGAAGGAAGGGAATATTAGATTTCAATTTCCATTAAAAAAGGGCATGGAAGACTTTCCAAGAAAGAAAATAAAATTTCCATATGAAACTATCATGAGAGCCACTTATGGATTGCCCACCAAAGATGGCAATACCTAGCTCTATCCTCGCTTTTATGCCTAGCTAGGGGCGTTAAACGATAGCGCTTGTTGGGAGGCAACCCAATTTTATTTTTAGTCATTGCTTTTTTCTCCTGTTTAGTAATAAATAATTTATTTAGCCTCTGTTTTGGTTGTGTTTTTTGTGTTTAATTAGTGTTTGTGCCAAGTAGAACCGTTGGGAAGACTTGGGAAAGTCTTGTTGAACTTGTTGTAAAAAAAGATAAACTTTAGCGCTCACGAGAATTGCTGCCATTTTTATTTTAAGAGCGCTATTTAGTTAATTCTTTTTGCCGATGATTAATATATAAATTCCTCTCGTCCAGAAATTTATTTTAGAATTTTTGGGGTTCCAGATCTTGTGCTATATACAGATTACTACAACCTGTTCTGTTTTTGACAGATTCTGTTTTTCGTGTGTTGTTTGCTTATTTTGATGAATCTATGGTTAGTAAAATAGTTTATAATCCATAGAGAAGTTAGAATACAGTAGGTTTAACACCAATATAAATAAAGAATGAGTTCATTACAGTATCTTGAAGTGGTCTTTTGTTTTCTTTCGCTAACGGAGCTCACGAGTTTTCTACTTTAAGTTTTGTGTTGTGAAGTTTTCAAGTTTTGGGTGAATTCTTATGATGAATTATGGAACAAGGAGTGGCAAGAGCCTAAGCTTGGGGATGCCCATGGCGCCCCCAAGATAATCCAAGGACACCAAAAATTCGAAGCTTGGGGATGCCCCGGAAGGCATCCCCTCTTTCGTCCACTTCCATCGGTAATTTACTTGGAGCTATATTTTTATTCACCAACATGATATGTGTTTTCGCTTGGAGCGTCTTGTATTATTTGTGTCTTTGTGTTTTAGTGTGCCACAATCATCCTTGCTGTACACACCTTTTGAGAGAGCCATACATGAATTAGAATTTGATAGAATACTCTATGTGCTTCACTTATATCTTTTGAGCTATGTAGTTTTGCTCTATGTGCTTCACTTATATCTCTTGAGCATTATAATTTTGCTCTAGGTGCTTCACTTATATCTTTTGAGCGCTATGTAATTTTTCTCTATGTGCTTCACTTAGATCTTTTAGAGCATGGTGGTGGATTTGTTTTAAAGAAACTATTGATCTCTCATGCTTCACTTAAATTATTTTGAGAGTCTTAATAGCATGGTAATTTGCTTAATAATAATATGCTTGGTATTCACGATTTGTGAAACTTTCTTTTGAGTGTGTTGAATACTAAGAAAAGATTGAAACATGATAATTGTTTTGAGATATGGAGGTGATAATATTAAAGTCATGCTAGTTGAGTAGTTGTGAATTTAAAGAATACTTGTGTTAAAGTTTGTGATTCCCGTAGCATGCACGTATGGTGAACCGTTATGTGATGAAGTCGGAGCATGATTTATTTATTGATTGTCTTCCTTATGAGTGGCGGTCGGGGACGAGCGATGGTCTTTTCCTACCAATCTATCCCCCTAGGAGCATGCGCGTAATACTTTGCTTTGATAACTTCTAGATTTTTGCAATAAGTATATGAGTTATTTATGACTAATGTTGAGTCCATGGATTATACGCACTCTCACCCTTCCACCTTTGCTAGCCTCTCTAATACCGCGCACTTTTCGCTGGTATCATACACCTACCATGTACCTTCCTCAAAACAGCCACCATACCTACCTATTATGGCATTTTCATAGCCATTCCGAGATATATTGCCATGCAACTTTCCACCGTTTCGTTTATTATGCCACACTCCATCATTTTCATATTGCATATCCCGGTACACCGCCGGAGGCATTCATATAGAGTCATATTTTGTTCGAAGTATCGAGTTGTAATTGTTGAGTTGTAAGAAAAATAAAAGTGTAATGATCATCATTATTAGAGCATTGTCCCAGTGAGGAAAGAACGATGGAGACTATGATTCCCCCACAAGTCGGGATGAGACTCCGGACGAAAAAAGAGAGGCCAAAGAAGCCCAAATAAAAAGAGGCCATAAAAAAGGGAGAAAATGCCCAAATAAAAAAATGAGAGAAAAAGCGAGAAGGGACAATGTTACTATCCTTTTACCACACTTGTGCTTCAAAGTAGCACCATGATCTTCATAGTAGAGAGTCTCTCATGTTATCACTTTCATATACTAGTGGGAATCTTTCATTATAGAACTTGGCTTGTATATTCCAATGATGGTCTTCCTGAAATTGCCCTAGGTCTTCATGAGCAAGCAAGTTGGATGCACACCCACTTAGTTTCTTTTGATGAGCTTTCATAAACTTATAGCTCTAGTGCATCCGTTGCATGGCAATCCCTACTCACTCACATTGATATCTATTGATGGGCATCTCCATAGCTCGTTGATATGCCTAGTTGATGTGAGACTATCTTCTCCTTTTTGTCTTCTCCACAACCACCATTCTATTCCACCTATAGTGCTATATCCATGGCTCACGCTCATGTATTGCGTGAAGATTGAAAAAGTTTTGAAAAAGTTAGAGTATGAAACAATTGCTTGGCTTGTCATCGGGGTTGTGCATGATTTAAATACTTTGTGTGGTGAAGATAGAGCATAGCCAGACTATATGATTTTGTAGGGATAACTTTCTTTGGCCATGTTATTTTGAGAAGACATAATTGCTTTGTTAGTATGCTTGACGTATTATTATTTTTTATGTCAATATAAACTTTTGTCTTGAATCTTTCGAATATGAATATTCATATCACAATTAAGAAGATTTGCATTGAAATTATGCCAAGTAGCACTCCGCATCAAAAATTCTCTTTTTATCATTTACCTACTCGAGGACGAGCAGGAATTAAGCTTGGGGAAGCCTGATACGTCTCCAATGTATCTATAATTTTTGATTGCTCCATGCTATATTATCTACTGTTTTGGACTATATTGGGCTTTATTTTCCACTTTTATATTATTTTTGGGACTAACCTATTAACTGGAGGCCCAGCCCAGAATTGCTATTTTTTGCCTATTTCAGTGTTTCGAAGAAACGGAATATCAAACGGAGTCCAAACGGAATAAAACCTTCGGGAGCGTGATTTTCTCACCGAACGTGATCCAAGAGACTTGGACCCTACGCCAGGGCATCAGAGAGGCGGTCACGAGGGTGGGGGGCGCGCCCCTGCCTCGTGGGCCCCTCGGAGCTCCACCGACGTACTCCTTCCTCCTATATATACCTACGTACCCCAAACGAACAGATACGGAGCCAAAAACCTAATTCCACCGCCGCAACTTTCTTTATCCATGAGATCCCATCTTGGGGCCTGTTCCGGAGCTCTGCCGGAGAGGGCTGTCATCACGGAGGGCTTCTACATCATCATAGCCTCTCCGATGAAGTGTGAGTAGTTTACCTCAGACCTTCGGGTCCATAGTTAGTAGCTAGATGGCTTCTTCTCTCTTTTTGTATCTCAATACAAAGTTCTCCCCCTCTCTTGTGGAGATCTATTCGATGTAATCTTCTTTTTGCGGTGTGTTTGTTGAGACCGATGATTGTGGGTTTATGATCAAGTCTATCTATGAATAATATTTGAATCTTCTCTGAATTCTTTTATGTATGATTGGTTATCTTTGCAAGTCTCTTCGAATTATCCGTTTGGTTTGGCCAACTAGATTGGTAGTTCTTGCCATGGGAGAAGTGCTTAGCTTTGGGTTCGATCTTGCGGTGTCCTTTCCCGGTGACAGAAGGGGCAGCAAGGCATGTATTGTACTGTTGCCATCGAGGATAACAAGATGGGGTTTATTTCATATTGCATGAATTTATCTCTTTACATCATGTCATCTTGCTTAAGGCGTTACTCTGTTTTTAACTTAATACTCTAGATGCATGCTGGATAGCGGTCGATGAGTGGAGTAATAGTAGTAGACGCGGAATCGTTTTGGTCTACTTGTCATGGACGTGATGCCTACATACATGATCATGCCTAGATATTCTCATAACTATGCTCAATTCTGTCAATTGCTCAACAGTAATTTGTTCACCCACCGTAGAATACTTATGCTCTTGAGAGAAGCCACTAGTGAAACCTATGGTCCCCGGGTCTATTCTCATCGTATCAATCTCCATCACTTTAATCTTGCTTTGCTTTTTTTACTTTGCCTTTACCTTTTACTTTGCATCTCTATATCAAAAATACCAAAATATTATATCTATCAGATCTCACTCTCGTAAGTGACCGTGAAGGGATTGACAACCCCTAATCGCGTTGGTTGCGAGTAGCTATCGTTTTGTGCAGGTACGAGGGACTTGAGCGTGGCCTCCTACTGGATTGATACCTTGGTTCTCAAAAACTGAGGGAAATACTTACGCTACTCTACTGCATCATCCCTTCCTCTTCGGGGAAATCCAACGCAAGCTCAAGAGGTAGCACCCGTGCACATCCTCATGTCCATCGCCATCAACCCGACTATTCTCAAGAAGATCACGTGGATCATCCGTGACTTCCTTTGGCATGGCCGGCACGACGACAGATCAGGCAGCTGCCTTGTAAGATGGCCGCGTGTTTGTCGACATCTCGAGTTCAGCGGACTTGGCGTGCTTGACTTGCACCTCACCGAGATCTCCCTGCGCTACCGCTGGCTTTGGCTCAAAGCCACCGACCCCTCGCGGCCTTGGCATCATCTGCAGCTCCCAATGGATGATGTGACGTCTCGCTTCTTCCGCGCCTCCACATCCTGGCACCTTGGAGACGGGAGAACCTGCCTCTATTGGAGCGACCACTGGCTTGACGGCCAGGCCATCTCCGAGCTCGCCCCCGGCCTTTTCTCTCTCGTGACGAATAGGCGCAGGCGGCGCACCTTGGTATGTGAGGGCCTCGAGCAGCATGCATGCATTCGTGACATCCTGGTGTTGGACGACAAATGGCATTTACTCGGCCAAGTCTTGCTATCACGCTCTCTTTCACGGATCCACTACACAGCCCTCCTGGAAGCTTCTTTGGAAGAGCTGGGCCCCTCTCAATAGCAAGATTTTCCTTTGGCTCGCCTCTCTGGACCGGTGCTGGACGGCCAAACGCCGGCATGTCACGGCCTCACGCACGACGCCGTTTGCATCCTCTGCCATCAGGAGATGGAATCCATCGACTACCTCTTAGCTGGATGCGTTTTCGCCCAGATCACCTGGCATGAAATCCTGGCCTGGTGTCGGCTCATCACTTCGCTCATGGATGGCGCGACGACCTTCTTCGTTTGGTGGGCGCTCGCGTCCGCCACCTCACCGTGCGGCCTGTGCAAAGGGCTCAACTCCATCGTCACTCTGACCGCTTGGGCCATTTGGAAGCATCGCAACGCCGTCATCTTCGACGGCCTGCACCCCTCCACCGATGATCTTGTGCTTTCCATTCAGGATGACGCCCGCCTATGGGCTAAGGCCGGCGCCAAGGGACTAGCCGCTATTATTCCTGTAACCTGATCACTTGTAGCGAGGCTGAGCATCCTCCTTCCCCTGCTCGCTGTTACCCTCAAGCTTGAAGCTCTGTCAATGGCGAGAGGTGAAGGAGACAACAGAGACGATGTTTTTGTGCAGCGCACTGAACTGCTGCGTTTTCTGTTTGCTTTATTCCCGGATCAACTGGAAAAACGGATCGAGGACGACCCCCTCTACTGGATCGTGCCATCCCACGATCAGGGGCGTGCGCTCGCCGCGAGCTACGGCCTCGGGATCACACATGCCGCGTCCTCGGGCTTGACTGAAACAACTGAAGAAAACTACTGACTGTCGAAACTGAAACCTGACACTAAGCCTAACCTGAACCTAAAACTTGTCACGCTAGTTTATTTGCTAACAATCCCCCCTAAGCTAGTCGTGACCAAGGAAATCAAACTTCAACCATGCCAATACACGCGCGCAGCTCCTGGAATTGCGTGCGCCCGAGTGATTTGGTGAACATGTCTGCGAGCTGGTCACCTGTAGGAATGTGCTCGACCTTGATCTTCCCTTCCTCAATGCATCTGCGGATGAAGTGGAATCGTACGTCGATGTGCTTGCTCCGATCATGGAAGACTGGATTTTTGCACAGCTGTATGGCTGACTTGTTGTCGACGAAGATGGTGACCGCGCCGTGCTCCTCCATGAACAGATCGCCCATGAGCCTGCTCAACCAGATGGCCTGGCAGGTTGCTGTTATTGCCGCCATGTACTCCGCCTCACACGAAGACAGAGCAACGATCTTCTGTTTCTATGACTGCCAGGTGATCAGCGCACCTCCAACGAAGAAGATGTTCCTCGAGGTGCTCTTGCGATCGTCGACATCCCCGACTATGTCAGAGTCACTGTATCCGACGAGCTTGCTCTCGCTGCCCTTGGTGTACCGGCAACCGTACCTGCGCGTGCCCGCAATATAGCGCAGCAAGTGTTTGATGGCGACAAGGTGCGCCGTGCTTGGCGCCTCCATGAACTGACTGACATAACCCACCGCGAACAAGATATCCGGCCGGGTGTGAGTAAGATACCGCAGTCCTCCAATGATGCTGCGGTAGTCTGTGGCGTCCACCAGGGGTTCTGATCCATTCTTGCTCAGACAAAGCCGCGACTCCATGGGAACGTGCGTTGGATTGCAGTCCGCCATGCCCGCGCGCTCCAGCAGCTTGCCGGCGTATGCAGACTGGGATAGAATGATCTCTCCCCCTCCTTGCTTCACTTCGATGCCGAGATAGAAGCTGAGAAGCCCTAGGTCGCTCATGCGAAACTTGGCCATCATCTCTGCCTTGAACTTGCTAACGCACTCGCCGTCGGCACCGGTGACGACGAGATCGTCCACGTACACGCCGACCAGGAGCCGAGCTTGTCCTCGGCCTCGAGCGTACAAGGCGTGATCAGCCGGGCAGCAAGAGAACCCCAGCTCCTTCAGGGTGGCGTCGAGCTTCTCATTCCATGCCCGCGGCGCCTGCCGCAGACCGTAGAGCACCTTGTTTAGGCGGTAAACCTTGTGCTCTTCTCCTCTCCGAGAAAAACCGGGCGGCTGGGTGACGTACACCTCCTCCTTGAGCTCATCGTTCAGAAATGCTGACTTGACGTCGAGGTGGTGCAGTTCCCAGCCGTGCTGCGCCGTCATGCCGATCATGACACGAACAGAGTCCAGCCTTGCCACGGGCGCGAACGCATCGTCGAAGTCCACGCCTTCCTTCTGCACAAAACCTCTTGCTACTAGTCGTGCCTTGTGCTTGACGACAGTGCCAGCAGCGTCCTTCTTCAGCTTGAAAATCCACTTGAGGCTGATGGCTGTATGACCTGCGGGCAGATCAGTGAGCGTCCAAGTGCCATTCTCCTCGATGGATGCCAGCTCCTCCAGCATCGCACTCCGCCAGCTCTCGTGGGGCGCCGCTTCTGCGAAAGTAACTGGTTCCTCTTCTGCCAGGAGCAGGCGCTCCGCTGGTGGCGACGACTTCGCCGCCCCGCCGTACACGTCCGCCAGACGGCGAAAGTAGTGCCCAGCGAAAGGGTCGTCGTCTGCATCGTACGAGTCGAACCGCGTTACAGGCGGCGTGACAAACTCCACCGCTGCTGGGTCTGCACTCTGGGGCGTACTACGGCTGGGTGTGTCCGTTGCAGCTGTCCACGGCGAGTCCGGTGATGCCGGTGCTCTGGTGCTCTCAGGCGTTGCGGGCGACGCAGGCACCGGCGATCCTCCAGGCATCTGCTCTGCTTCTGGCGATGCCGGCTCAGCTGGTGCGGAGCTTGCACCGGTGGCGAGTGGGAGCTGGACAGGGAAGATGAGCTGCTCGTCCTCGGCCTCGCCCGACGCGCCCCAGTCCCAGCTCGCGCTCTCGTCGAACACCACATCGCATGTGGCGTACACGCGCCAAGTCAGAGGATCATAGACCATGTACGCCTTCGACCCCTCCTTGTAGCCGATGAAGATCATCTTGGTGCTGCGATCATCCAGCTTCTTGAGCCCTGGACGCGTGTTTTTGACATAGGCAATGCTGCCGCACACGCGCAGGTAGTGCACGGCCGGTTTCTTGCCGTGCCACGCCTCGTAGGGAGTCTTGCCATCAACACTGCGCGTGTACGACCGGTTGAGAATGAACACCGCAGTCACCACGGCTTCCCCCCAGAACCAGCTGGGCATCTTCTTCGCCTTGAGCATACTCCATGCCATGCCGACGACCGTCTGGTTGCGCCGCTCCACGACATCGTTCTGCTCGGGTGAATACGGCGCCGTGAGGTGCACGCCCTGGCCCACGAAGTAGTCACCGAGCGCGCTAGAGGTGAACTCCCCACCCCGATCTGTGCGGAATGTGCGGAGCCGCACGCCCTGCTCTGCCTCTGTCGCGGCTACGAAACACTTGATGCCGTCCGCAGCGGCGTCCTTCGCTGGCAGCAACACGGCCCACATGTAGCGGCTATGGTCATCGACAATCAACATGAAATATTTCTTACCACCAGGTGTGGCCGGAGTGATCGGCCCGCAGAGGTCAGCGTGCACGAGCTCGGGCGGCCTCTCCGCGCGATAGCGTGCCTGCGACGGAAAAGGAGCACGCCGCTGCTTCCCTGCCAGGTAGGCATCGCAGAGCTGCTCCACGTGATCGACAACGGGCATCCCGCGCACCATCCCGGCACGCCCCATGCGCTGGAGCGCGTCGAAGTGTTGGTGACCCAGTCTGGCGTGCCAAATCCACGCCTCGTCGCCGCCGCGCGCGGACAGGCAGACGGGGAGCGAGATGTCGAGGTGCACCACATACAAGAGCTTGCTGTTCCTGTGCACTTGGGCCAGCTCCGTCTGGCGGCGATCGTACAAGGTCAGAACGCCGCCATGGATCTTGGTGGTGCAGCCGTGCTCGTCCAGTTGCCCGAGGCTTATGAAGCTTGTCTTGAGACGCGGGATGAAGTAGACGTCCGTGAGCACGCGTTGGTCACTGCTGCGCACGGTGAAGGTGATCGCGCCGCAGCCTCGGATGGCCACGGTAGAGCCATCCCCGAACCTGACGCTGCCGGAGACGCCTTCGTCCAGCTCCGCGAACGCCGAGCGATCGCCAGTCATGTGGTTGGACGCGCCGGTGTCCAGGAACCACCGGCCGTCGCACGGCGCCTCCTCGGCGCCTAGATTCGCCTCTGCACGCTCCTCATTGAGCATGATGTGCTCCCCCGCGCTCTGTGCCGGGGTCGCGGCGATCACCGCCATCAGGAGCGTCGGGTCGTCGTCGTGCCTGTCTGTGGCATGCCCGCCTTGTTCGGTGAGGTTCGCCTCCGCTCGCTCCTCGCGGATGCGCATCTTGCACTCACGCGCCCAGTGCCCGTACTTCTTGCAGCGAGGACACTGGTCCGTGGGTTTTGCGCGGCTGCCGGAGCCGCGTCCGCCGCCACGCCCGCGGCCTTGCCCGTGACGTCTGCTGCCGCGTCTTGAGCCGGATCCGCTGCCTCCGGATCCGTCGTTCTCGCTGCGCTGCATACGCGCGAGCCACTCCTCCGCCGTGAACATGAGACGCCCGGCGTCTGGCTCCCCCTGATCGAGGTTGTACCGTTCCTCGGCAGCCCTCAGCCGCCCGGTGAGCTCCTCCATGGAGAGCGTATCCAGATCAACGAGAGTCTCAATTGACAAGGCGATTTGCGAATACCTCTTCGGGACGACGGAGAGGAACTTGCGAACGATGCGCTTCTCCAGGACGGTCTCCCCGAGCTGCGCCATCTGGGCCACCATGTTCGTGATCCGCATGGCGAAATCGTCGATAGTCTCGCCGTCGGCGAAGTGAATGTCGTTGTACTGCTTTGTTAGAGTTGCGAGCTTCGCCTCGCGGACGCGAGCCACTGCGAGACGCATCGTCTTGACGGATTCCCACGCCTCCTTCGCTGTGGCCTTGCCGGCGAGGGTGGGCCCCATCTCCGGTGGTACTCCACGCAGGATGGCCTCGAGTGCGAGCCTATCGTCGCTGCGCTTCGCCGTGCCCGTCACCACGGCGTCCCAGAGTTGCCGCCCCTCCATCATGAGCTGCATGAGAACAACCCAATCGGTGTAGTTGGTCCTTGTCAGTTGCGGCCACGCCGCGCCGCCGGTTTCGCACACCACCCGCGCCATGGATCTCTCTGCCACGACTAGCTCTGAGCCGTCGGAGACATTTGAGCGCGGCGTCGATGGCGACTTGCTGCCGATGTCGTCTCCGGCCATGCCCTGGACCGAAGAACGGCTCTGATGCCAATTGTTACCCACAAGCTTGAAGCTCTGTCAATGGCGAGAGGTGAAGGAGACAACAGAGACGATGTTTTTGTGCAGCGCACTGAACTGCTGCGTTTTCTATTTGCTTTATTCCCGGATCAACTGGAAAAACGGATCGAGGACGACCCCTCTACTGGATCGTGCCATCCCACGATCAGGGGCGTGCGCTCACTGCGAGCTATGGCCTCGGGATCACACATGCCGCGTCCTCGGGCTTGACTGAAACAACTGAAGAAAACTACAGACTGTCGAAACTGAAACCTGGCACTAAGCCTAACATGAACCTGAAACTTGTCACGCTAGTTTATTTGCTAACACTCACTGCATCCCTCCAGACGCCTTCTAGTGTACGTCTGCATGGATGCCACCTGTACCAACTTCTTTCTCCCTCTATCAATGAAATGATACGCTGCTAAGCGTATTCACCAAAAACACACCACAAGGCCCTGAACTGATATCGCTAATGTAACTACCAATGTATTGGAGTTCCCTAAAAAAATGAAAGTATTGGAGTACTATTTTTTTCTACATTTCAGATTATTTGTAACGTCCCACGTTCTTGCTCTCATATTTAGTCAGAAGATCATATATTAATTTGTTCTCACCTACTTATTTTCAAAGATAAGAGAGACAAAAATATTTATGTCCTCATATTATTTGTACACCCTCTCACCTACATATAACTATTGTGACCTCCAATGGTTAGATAGGGCAAGATGAGAGCACATCACAAACTTACATCTAGTTATAAAGTTAGATCCGACCAAGCATCTTCTAGTTTGCACAGGATTCCACATAGCCTAGTTTAGAATTAATGTTGGGAATTAGGGGCACCAGAAAATATTCTCTTTGAATGAGCCAATGATTTGGGGAAGCACCTCCTCACCATGGAATCCATTATCAACTCGTCACGTAATTGGCTTAGCACCATTGAAATTTATGTGATACCTTTTGGGTATGTAACCATTCAGAGCTATCTATGTATTCCCTGGTTGCAGGTGGTGAGTGCCATCAATAAGAATGATTATACTTTCTCCGCTCACGAGTCAGATCTCTTTTACATCACTCTATTGCTACTCAACCCTGGATATCAGTACCAAGCCAATCCTACATTCGTACATAAGGGTAAATAGGTCATTTCCATAGGGTGCGTTAGACATTCCCTGTTATTCAAATACATCCGCTACTCCGCGAGTGCCCCTAAACCATTTAGTAACATGCAATTGTTTGTCCCTGTGTCACATCCATTGACTAGAGATGCCGACGTCAATGTATGAGGCACCACCCGCCTTCACCAAAATTTATCACATCACGACCACCTCCAATCAAGTGCATGCAAATATTCAAGGAGAATGCATGCATACCGGCTTTACTTACATAGCAAACGTAAAGGCTTGCAACAATTTCTATTGTGAGACAAACAAATGCATTACCTGAAAGTGGCTCTCAAGAAAATGATCTCCATGAATGATACAAACAGTAAGATGTGCAATTTCTAATATATTTACTTCATAAAATTTGAAGATGACAATTGACAATCTGCACTATTTATCGTTGCGTCAGCTTATAACTATTGTAGTTTTCCAAAGAAGAGGCATTGCCTAAGCTTGTAGATATAGTAACATTGAAAAATTATTGCAACAAGAGAAAAAAAATGAAATCAAGAGGTCCAAATAGAGTTTTTGATTGCAGTGAATTGCATGTTAATATGAAAATTTTCATTTCTTGTTTTTATAGTAAAAAAAATCTTTCATAACAGTAAAAAAATCTTTCATAATTTTCTCCAATATGCACGAACTGTGCATCCTTGTATAGTGCAGAAATCCAGAGAGGCAAAGATTTCTACCGTATTGAATATTTCAGAATGTATTCTATTTGGCACTAGATTTTAACATGCTATATGCTATCCGTGCATAAAATGTTATACGGCTCAGTTGCTAGCATATTTTGTCATTTTGCCTAATCATATTGATCTGGTGTTCAAATAAATAAAAGCGCATGGTATATGATCATTTGGATGCTAGAAACTGTACAATGTATGTGAAATGTGGATGAAATTGTGCAATGCATGTGAAAGATGTATGATTTCCGCAATGTGTATGAAATCTATATTGTAAAATGCGTCTTGTGATGTCCATGTTTGACTCAAGATACTTGTTCGGAATTTCAGACGCTATCCTTGTGTGAATGGTCTCACATCTAGTTGGCCCCTGACTTGGCTGATGATATAGGACTACCTCTCGTTTTGCCAAATATCACTTCAACTTTAGTTGGCTCTTCTGATCACCTTTAGAAGTGTATATCTATTCTTCATTGTGGTAAATCATATATTAGCGAAAGAATTGTAAAAGGAACTTCCATTGTCTTATGTGCGTTTATGGTTTCTGGTTAAACAAGTATATTCACATATTTTTAAAATGTTGATTTAATTACAAAAAGTTTTCATGTATTTTTATTAAAATGCTCATGTAATTGGAAACATGTTAATGTAATTTAAGAGATCATATACCTAAGAAAAATATATTCATATATTTAAATAATGCTTGTGTAAATTTTAAAGTATTCACCCATTTTAAAAAGTATGTATGTATTTTAAAAATTATTTCTCACATTTAAAAAAATGTTGACCCACTTAAATATGTGTGTGTGTGTACATATATATAGTGATACTATTCATCACCCAGGGTGTAGAATAGGTAATTCTTCACCCGAGGTAATCTTACAATCACTTCATAACTAAATTACATTTGGAATTCAAATAGTTACATTTCTATTGATTCATACGTAAAATTTGGCATAAGAAAATAAAAATATAGGTCATAAGACAAGAAAATTTGCAGTTTATGTATACTTTACACTATGTTTTTATGTTTGTAATTTTACATAACATAAAATGTTTTTTATGGTGATTATATATTTTCTTACGGTCTATTTTTACATCAAAAATAAGAAAAAACTCACGGAACGTAAAATTACGGTGCATTGATGGTAAAATAGAGGTGAGAAATAGTCAATCCATATATATATGTAATAGGTCACATATTTTTTAAAACTTTCATATAATTTAGATTTTTACCTATTTCTAAGAAATGTTTACATATTAAAAAAATCATAATATTATTTTGAAAAATTACATGTTTTCAAAAAATTCATGTAAATATTAAAATTATTCACATAGTTAATGTTCATGTAATATTTGAAAATGCTCGCACATTTTTTTAAGTCTTACAAGGGTCTCAAACATTTTATAAAAAAAGCATGCAATTCCTAAAAGAAATAAAGGAGAAAATAAACCAAAAATGAAGATGGAAATGGTAAAAAAGAAATTGAATAAGGTTAAATAGGAAAAAGAGACTAAAAGCATGGGAAACCGAGTTATGTGGTCTATAGAAAACCGGAGACAACTTTTTAAAAGATAATCCGGCCACTTTATTGCTTTATATCTAGGGGTACAATAGAGGGATCCCAATGTTGAAGAAGCGACAAGAATTGTTTTGAGGGATAAAGCACCACAATGTTGTGAGTAAGAACCAAAGACAACTAATACCTTCAAAAAAGGAAAAAAAAAGATCGTTATTGGGCCAAAACCCAAGTCGGGAACACTAGGGGACAACATGACGTATGATTTACAATAAGCTAGTTATAGCCTTTACGCGAAAACATCGTGGTCTTGCTAAGTAATGCAAGCACACTCCTTTGATCCAAAGGAATTCTATAGGATTTTTGTAGGATTTGGACTCTTCAGATTTTTGTCCTATGGTGGGAATCCTTAGGAACTTTTCCGTAGGATTCATTTTTGCTCCATTTGGAAGGAAAATTTCCATCCACTCAAATCTCTTAGTAGCATTCCTTGTTTTCTCTATGCTATCGAACACTCTTCAATCCAAATTCCTACAGCTTTCTAATCCTAGGATATAATAGGACATGACACTATTCCGACATTTTTTCTATTTCTGTGTTTTTCTCTCTCGAATATGCACGAGTGTGCATATCATATATTAAAGAAGAAAGGCAAAGAAAGCCTCCACCACAATTACACAGTTTCTTAGTACATATTACTCCTCACTAGTCTCCCACCTCTCCACCCTACTAAAGAAGGGAGTTACATTCCCTTTCATTAGCCCGGCCAATGCCCACAGTTGGCCCTCTTGCCTCACTCTCCCTAGTAGATACTCCAAGCAAGGGCGCCCCCCATCAAAGATAATACCATTCCTACGCTTCCACAACTCCCACCAGACTAGCGCAATAATAGTACGAAGATCCTTGACGCTGATGCCTTCTAATCCTTGCTTGGCCATAGCCCAATCCGCCAGCTTGTCCTGTTGAGTGGGAGTCCAATCCGGTTTGCCCAAGGCCTCGCAGATCCTCGCCCAAGCAGTCCTAGCAAAGACGCAAGTGAGTAGAATGTGGTTAATGGTTTCGTCCTCCTGGTCGCAAAACGGGCATGCGTCTTGGTGTGGCAATCCTCGCCTCGCTAGTCGGTCCGACGTCCAACATCGGTCCTTGAGGGACAACCATGTGAAAAGCCTGCACCATGAGGGTGCATGTGATTTCCAAGTTAGATCTGCCATCACGCTTCCTTCTCGACCCCAAAAGCCAGCCGCATAAGCAGATTTCATGGAGAACTATCCGGTGGCCTCCCACGACCAAACCACCTTGTCAGGCACATCCACCATGGGCTCCCAAGTTGAGACTAGTTGCCATATAAAAAAGAACTCGTGCAACACAACAGGTCCTATGTCTGGGCCAACGTCCAATGCCCAACTCCCATTCTCCACCGCTGGTCCAACTAACCGGGAGTCTCTGATGCGCTTTGGAACCAAGCTGTAGAGGAGCGGTGCAACCTCCTGAATCCTGCTGCCATCAAGCCAGCGGTCCTCCCAAAAGCGTGTCATGAGCCCAGAATTATCCACACTCCTCATGGCTGCCATACAAAGCCCCATTGACTCCTCCGGGACCTTGATCTTGAACTCTCTTCATGGCCTCGTCTCATCAGTCCTCGCAAGCCACGACCATCTCGCTTGCATTGCTATGTTCATCTAGCGCAAGTTTGGCAAACCAAGGCCACCTGCCCACTTCGGTGTGCACACCGCATCCCAAGCCACCGCACAATTGCCACCGTTAGCCTCCACGCGTCTACACCACAAGAAACCTCTGCAAATCTTCTTCATTGCAGCAATTGTTTTCATCGATAGATCCAACACCATCATTGCGTGGATCGCCATGGCACATAGCACCGATTGGACCAAGGTTAGTCTGCCACTCTTTGGCATAAGCGATGCCCTCCATTTTGCTAGCTTATTAGCCATTTGATCCACCAAATACTTCAACTATGTCGCTGATGGCCTCCTTAATGAGAGTGGCAGCCCCAAATACTTGATTGGGAAGGATCCCAAGGGGCACTGGAGCTCGGCACATGCCATGGTAATCTAGTCCTCCGAGCATCTAATAGGAATAGCTGCCGATTTTTGCATGTTGATCCTTAGTCCCGATGCTTCGCTGAAAAGCTCCAAGATACACTTGCAAGCCGCAAGATCCACCTTATTTGGTTTGACAAATAGAACAACATCATCCGCAAAGATTGATAGTCGCTTCTCCATGCCCACACGCGCCAAAGGTTCCATCACCCCTCGGGTCACTGCTAGCTGCATCATCCTTTGCATCGGCTCCATAGTTAGGATGAAAAGCATTGGAGAGATAGGATCCCCTTGTCGTAGCCCTTTGCAGTTGTAGATCGTGTATCCCGGTGCACCATGGACCATTACTTTTGTGGTAGAGGTTGAAAGGATTCCACAAATCCAAGACCTCCACCTTGGCCCGAATCCCATATGCTGCAACACCTCAACCAAGAAGGGCCATTGCACCGAGTCGAAAGCTTTTGAGATGTCCAGCTTAAGCAAAATCGCCGAGTTCTTCAGAGCATGAAGCCTCTTGCTGTGCTCTGCACAAGCATGAAATTGTCATGCAAAGATCTGCCCTTGATGAAAGCACTTTGGTGATTACGAACCAGTTTAGGTAGATCTTCCACGAGTCTACACGCAAGCACCTTCTCGAAAATCTTCAGTGCCCCATGCACAAGGTTGATGGGTCTGAAGTCACACACCTCCAGGGCACCATCTTTCTTGGGCAAAAGAGAGACCAAGGACTTATTGATGGCCGCCAAACCCCTCATGTCACCATTGTAGAAGCAGCCCATCGCTCTCATGAAATCCTCCTTGATTATACTCCAGCAAGTAGCATAGAATCTGCCCGTTAAACCATCAGGACCTGACGCTTTATCCTGAGGCATTAATTTGATCACTCCTTCAACCTCCTCCTCCGTAAACGGCCGCTCAAGATGCGCCAGGTTTAGGCGTGGAAGGCCCAGCTCATCCAGGTTGAGCGCATATCCACGAGGGCATGCACCCCCAAATGCCGCACCAAAATAAGCATCCACCGCCGAAGCCACCTCATCCTGATCAGAGTATAATTGATCATTGTACTTGACCGTCCTCAAAACATTCTTTCTTTGCTTATGACTTGCTTGTTGATGGAACAACCTAGTGTTCCCGTCGCCCTCATGTAGTTGCAGCATTCTAGATCTCTGCCTAGCGATTGTTCGCTCCAACGAGCTCAAACCCAAAAGCTTCCTCTTTAAACACTTGCACAAATCCCTCTGTACATCTGATAGCGTCCTTGCCTCCATAGCAATATCCAGCTGCTTAATGACCTTGATAGCAATGGCAATTTGAAGCTTCACGCTGCCAATCCAACGATCACTCCACTTTTGCAGACTCTGTGCCGTAGCCTGATACGTCTCCAACGTATCTATAATTTTTGATTGTTCCATGCTATTATATTATCAACCTTGGATGTTTTATATGCTATTTTATATGATTTTTGGGCCTAACCTATTAACCAAGAGCCTAGTGCTAGTTTCTGTTTTTTAGGAAAATCAAACGGAGTCCAATTGACCTGAAACTTCACGGAACTTATTTTTGGAAGAAAAGCAACCCGGGAGACTTGGAGTCCACGTAAGGGAAGCAACGAGGAAGCCACGAGGCAGGGGGCGCGCCCACCCCCCTGGGCACGCCCTCCACCCTCGTGGCTCCCCTGACATACTTCTTCCGCCTATATATCTCCATATACCCTAAAAACATCTGGGAGCATAATAGATCGGGAGTTCCGCCGCCAGAAGCCTCCGTAGCCACCGAAAACCAATCTAGACCCGTTCCGGCACCCTGCCGGAGGGGGGAATCCCTCATCGGTGGCCATCTTCATCATCCCGGTGCTCTCCATGACGAGGAGGGAGTAGTTATCCCTCGGGGCTGAGGGTATGTACAAGTAGCTATGTGTTTGATCTCTCTCTCTCTCTCTCATGTTCTTGAGGTGATACGATCTTGATGTATCGCGAGCTTTGCTATTATAGTTGGATCTTATGATGTTTTCTCTCCCCTCTACTCTCTTGTAATGGATTGAGTTCCCCTTTGAAGTTATCTTATCAGATTGAGTCTTTAAAGATTTGAGAACACTTGATGTATGTCTTGTCGTGCGTATCTGTGGTGACAATGGGATATCACGTGATTCACTTGATGTATGTTTTGGTGATCAACTTGCGGGTTCCGCCCATGAACCTATGCATAGGGGTTGGCACATGTTTTAGTCGTGATTCTCTGGTAGAAACTTTGGGGCACTCTTTGAGGTTCTATGTGTTGGTTGAATAGATGAATTTGAGATTGTGTGATGCATATCGTATAATCATACCCACGGATACTTCAGGTGACATTGGAGTATCTAGGTGATATTAGGGTTTTGGTTGATTTGTGTCTTAAGGTGTTATTCTAGTACGAACTCTAGGGCTGTTTGTGATACTTATAGGAATAGCCCAACAGATTGATTGGAAAGAATAACTTTGAGGTGGTTTCGTACCCTACCATAATCTCTTCGTTTGTTCTCTGCTATTAGTGACTTTGGAGTGACTCTTTGTTGCATATTGAGGGATAGTTATGTGATCCAATTATGTTATTATTGTTGACAGGACTTGCACTAGTGTAAGTATGAACCCTAGGCCTTGTTTCAACGCATTGCAATACTGTTTACGCTCACTTTTATCATTAGTTACCTTGCTATTTTTATATTTTCAGATTACAAAAACCTTTATCTACCATCCATATACCACTTGTATCATCATCTCTTCACCGAACTAGTGCACCTATGCAATTTACCATTGTATTGGGTGTGTTGGGGACACAAGAGACTCTTTGTTATTTGGTTGCAGGGTTGCTTGAGAGAGAGACCATCTTCATCCTATGCCTCCCATGGATTGATAGACCTTAGGTCATCCACTTGAGGGAAATTTGCTACTATCCTACAAACCTCCGCACTTGGAGGCCCAACAACGTCTACAAGAAGAAGGTTGTGTAGTAGACATCAAGCTCTTTTCTGGCGCCGTTGTCGGGGAGGTTAGCGCTTGAAGGTATATCTTTAGATCTTGCAATCGAATCTTTTAGTTTCGTGTTTTAGCACTAGTTTAGTTTATAAAAGAAAATTACAAAGAAAATGGAATTAAGGGTACCTCATATGCTTCATCTTTTTAATATCTATCATGAAAATAAGGATTCCGCTAATTGTGCTCAAGTGCTAGAAGAAGAACGCATTAGAATGTTTGGCACTAAATCTTTGAATGATGAGCATGATTGCAATGTTGTTAGTATGAATTCCTTGAATATCTATGATGCTAATGATGTTCAAAGCCACAAGCTTGGGTAATCTATGTTTGATGAAGATGATATTTTTTGTTCCCCAAGCTTTGATGAGCAAATTTACTATGATGAAAGCATGCCTCCTATCTATGATGATTATTGTGATGACACGTATGCTTTAAAGAATAATGATAACCATGAAACTTGTCATCTTGATCTTAATTTTCAATCACATGATACTTATTTTGCTGAGTTTGCTCCCACTATTATTCATGAGAAGAAATTTGCTTATGTGGAGAGTAATAAAAATTCTATGCTTGTAGATCATGAAAAGAATGCTTTGTGTGATAGTTATATTGTTGAATTCATTCATGATGCTACTGAAAATTATTATGAGGGAGGAATATATGCTTCTAGGAATTGCAATAATATCAAGTTTCCTCTCTATGTGCTTAAAGTTTTGAAGTTATGCTTGTTTTACCTACCTATGCAAGTTGATTCTTGTTCCCAAAAGTTGTTTGCTCACAAAATCCCTATGCATAGGAATTGGGTTAGTCTTAAATGTGCTAGTTATATTCTCCATGATGCTCTCTTTATGTTTCAATTCCTATCTTTTATGTGAGCATCGTTGAAATCATCATGCCTAGCTAGGGGCGTTAAACGATAGCGCTTGTTGGGAGGCAAACCAATTTTATTTTTGTTCTTTGCTTTTTGCTCCTGTTTAGTAATAAATAATTCATCTAGCCTCTTTTTAGATGTGGTTTTATGCTTTTAATTAGTGTTTGTGCCAAGTAGAACCTTTGGGAAGACTTGGGGAAAGTCTTTGCGATCATGCTGTAAAAACAGAAACTTTAGCACTCACGAGAACTGCTGCCATTTTTATTTGGAAAGTGCTATTAAGCTAATTCTTTTTGCAGATGATTAATAGATAAATTACTCACGTCAAAAAATTTATTTTAGAATTTTATGAGTTCCATAAGTATACGTGTGATCCAGATTACTACAGACTGTTCTGTTTTTGACAGATTCTGTTTTCGATGTATTGTTTGCTTATTTGATGAATCTATAAGTAGTATCAGAGTGTATGAACCATAGATAAGTTAGAATATAGTATATATTACACCAAAATGAATTTAGAATGAGTTCACAACAGTACCTATGTGGTGATTTATTTTCTTATACTAACGGAGCTTACAAGTTTTCTGTTAAGTTTTGTGTTGTAAAGTTTTCAAGTTTTGGGTAAAGATTCGATGGACTATGGAATAAGGAGTGGCAAGAGCCTAAGCTTGGGGATGCCCAAGACACCCCAAGGTAATATTCAAGGACAACCAAGAGCCTAAGCTTGGGGATGCCCCGGAAGGCATCCCCTCTTTCGCCTTTGTTCATAGGTAACTTTACTTGGAGCTATATTTTTATTCGCCACATGATATGTGTTTTGCTTGGAGCGTCAATTTATTTTGTTAGGTTTTGCTTGCTATTTCAATAAAATACCAAGATCTGAATTTTTTAAATGTTAGAGAGTCTTCACATAGCTACATAATTATTTAACTACTCATTGATCTTCACTTGTATTTTTCGGAGTAGTTTTTCGTTTGCTCTAGTGCTTCACTTATATCTTCTTAGAGCATGGTGGTAGTTTTATTTTATAGAAATAATTGATCTCTCATGCTTCACTTATATCATTTTGAGAGTCTCTAGAATAGTATGGTAGTTTGCTTTGGTTATGAATTTAGTCCTAATATGATGGGCATCCAAGAGGGATATAATAAAAACTTTCATATAAAGTGCATTGAATACTATGAGAAGTTTGATACTTGATGATTGTTTTGAGATATGAGGATGGTAATATTAGAGTCATGCTAGTGAGTAGTTGTGAATTTGAGAGATACTTGTGTTAAAGTTTGTGATTCCCGTAGCATGCACGTATGGTGAACCGTTATGTGATGAAGTCGGAGCATGATTTATTTATTGATTGTCTTCCTTATGAGTGGCGGTCGCGGACGAGCGATGGTCTTTTTCTACCAATCTATCCCCCTAGGAGCATGCGCGTAGTACTTTGTTTTGATAACTAATAGATTTTTGCAATAAGTATGTGAGTTATTTATGACTAATGTTGAGTCCATGGATCATACGCACTCTCACCCTTCCACCACTGCTAGCCTCTCTAGTATCGCGGAACTTTCGCTGGTACCATAAACCCACCATATACCTTCCTCAAAACAGCCACCATACCTACCTATTATGGCATTTCCATAGTCATTCCGAGATATATTTCCATGCAACTTTCCACCATTCCGCTTATTATGACACGCTCCATCATTGTCATACTGCTTTGCATGATCATGTAGTTGACATTGTATTTGTGACAAAGCCACCGTTCATAATTCTTTCATACATGTCACTCATGCATCATTGCACATCCCGGTACACCGCCAGAGGCATTCATATAGAGTCATATCTTGTCCTAAGTATCGAGTTGTAATTCTTGAGTTGTAAGAAAATAAAAGTGTGATGATCATCATTACTAGAGCATTGTCCCAGTGAGGAAAGGATGATGGAGACTATGATTCCCCCACAAGTCGGGATGAGACTCCGGACGAAAGAAAAGAGGCCAAAGAAGCCCCCAAAAAAGAGGCCATAAAAAAGAGAACGCCCAAATAAAAAAATAAAAAAATGAGAGAAAAAGAGAGAAGGGACAATGCTACTATCCTTTTACCACACTTGTGCTTCAAAGTAGCACCATGATCTTCATGATAGAGAGTCTCCTATGTTGTCACTTTCATATACTAGTGGGAATCTTTCATTATAGAACTTGGCTTGTATATTCCAATGATGGGCTTTCTCAAAATGCCGTAGGTCTTCGTGAGCAAGCGAGTTGGATGCACACCCACTAGTTTCTTTTGTTGAGTTTTCATACATATATAGCTCTAGTGCATCCGTTGCATGGCAATCCCTACTCACTCACATTGATATCTATTGATGGGCATCTCCATAGCCTGTTGATACGCCTAGTTGATATGAGACTATCTTCTCCTTTTTGTCTTATCCACAACCACCATTCTATTCCACCTATAGTGCTATGTCCATGGCTCACGCTCATGTATTGCGTGAAGATTGAAAAAGTTTGAGAACATCAAAAGTATGAAACAATTGCTTGGCTTGTCATCGGGGTTGTGCATGATTTAAATACTTTGTGTGGTGAAGATGGAGCATAGCCAGACTATATGATTTTGTAGGGATAGCTTTCTTTGGCCATGTTATTTTGAGAAGACACGATTGCTTTGTTAGTATGCTTGAAGTATTATTATTTTTTATGTCAATATTAAACTTTTGTCTTGAATCTTATGGATCTGAATATTCTTGCCACAATAAAGAAGATTACATTGAGAAATATGCTAGGTAGCATTCCACATCAAAAATTCTATTTTTATCATTTACCTACTCGAGGACGAGCAAGAATTAAGCTTGGGGATGCTGATACGTCTCCAACGTATCTATAATTTTTGATTGTTCCATGCTATTATATTATCAACCTTGGATGTTTTATATGCATTTATATGCTATTTTATATGATTTTTGGGACTAACCTATTAACCTAGAGCCAGTGCCAGTTTCTGTTTTTTCCTTGTTTTAGAGTATCGCAGAAAAGGAAAATCAAACGGAGTCCAATTGACCTAAAACTTCTCGGAACTTATTTTTGGAAGGAAAGCAACCCGGGAGACTTGGAGTCCACATAAGGGAAGCAACGAGGAAGCCACGAGGCAGGGGGCGCGCCCTCCACCCTCGTGGGCCCCTCGTGGCTCCCTTGACGTACTTCTTCCGCCTATATATCTCCATATACCCTAAAAACATCCGGGAGCACAATAGATCGGGAGTTCCGCCGCCAGAAGCCTCCGTAGCCACCGAAAACCAATCTAGACCAGTTCCGGCACCCTGCCGGAGGGGGAATCCCTCACCGGTGGCCATCTTCATCATCCCGGTGCTCTCCATGACGAGGAGGGAGTAGTTATCCCTCGGGGCTGAGGGTATGTACAAGTAGCTATGTGTTTGATCTCTCTCTCTCTCTCTCTCGTGTTCTTGAGGTGATACGATCTTGATGTATCGCGAGCTTTGCTATTATAGTTGGATCTTATGATGTTTTCTCTCCCCTCTACTCTCTTGTAATGGATTGAGTTTCCCCTTTGAAGTTATCTTATCAGATTGAGTCTTTAAAGATTTGAGAACACTTGATGTATGTCTTGTCGTGCGTATCTGTGGTGACAATGGGATATAACGTGATTCACTTGATGTATGTTTTGGTGATCAACTTGCGGGTTCCGCCCATGAACCTATGCATAGGGGTTGGCACACGTTTTAGTCGTGATTCTCCGGTAGAAACTTTGGGGCACTCTTTGAGGTTCTATGTGTTGGTTGAATAGATGAATTTGAGATTGTGTGATGCATATCGTATAATCATACCCATGGATACTTGAGGTGACATTGGAGTATCTAGGTGACATTAGGGTTTTGGTTGATTTGTGTCTTAAGGCGTTATTCTAGTACGAACTCTAGGGCTGTTTGTGACACTTATAGGAATAGCCCAATGGATTGATTGGAAAGAATAACTTTCAGGTGGTTTCGTACCCTACCATAATCTCTTCGTTTGTTCTCCGCTATTAGTGACTTTGGAGTGACTCTTTGTTGCATGTTGAGGGATAGTTATGTGATCCAATTATGTTATTATTGTTGAGAGGACTTGCACTAGTGAAAGTATGAACCGTAGGCCTTGTTTCAACGCATTGCAATACCGTTTACGCTCACTTTTATCATTAGTTACCTTGCTGTTTTTATATTTTCAGATTACAAAAACCTTTATCTACCATCCATATACCACTTTAATCACCATCTCTTCGCCGAACTAGTGCACCTATAGAATTTACCATTGTATTGGGTGTGTTGGGGACACAAGAGACTCTTTGTTATTTGGTTGCAGGGTTGCTTGAGAGAGACCATCTTCATCCTACGCCTCCTACGGATTGATAAACCTTAGGTCATTCACTTGAGGGAAATTTGCTACTGTCCTACAAACCTCTACACTTGGAGGCCCAGCAACGTTTACAAGAGGAAGGTTGTGTAGTTGAGGGAGTCCTGCATTAGGGGGTATCCGGACAGCCGGACTATATCCTTTGGCCGGACTCTTGGACTATGAAGATACAAGATTGAAAACTTCATCCCGTGTCCGGATGGGACTCTCCTTGGCGTGGAAGGCAAGGTTGGCAATACGGATATATAGATCTCCTTCATTGTAACCGACTCTGTGTAACCCTAGCCCCCTCCGGTGTCTATATAAACCGGAGGGTTTAGTCCGTAGGACAACATACAATCATACCATAGGCTAGCTTCTAGGGTTTAGCCTCTCTGATCTCGTGGTAGATCAACTCTGGTACTACTCATATTATCAAGAATAATCAAGCAGGACATAGGGTTTTACCTCCATCAAGAGGGCCCGAACCTGGGTAAAACATCATGTCCCCTCCCTCGTGTTACCATCCGCCTTAGACGCACAGTTCGGGACCCCCTACCCGAGATCCGCCGGTTTTGACACCGACATTGGTGCTTTCATTGAGAGTTCCTCTGTGTCGTCACTGTTAGGCTTGATGGCTCCTTCAATCATCGATAGCGATGCAGTCCAGGGTGATACTTTTCTCCCCGGACAGATCTTTGTATTCGGCGACTTCGCACTACGGGCCAACTCGCTTGGCCATCTGGAGCAGATCGAGAATTACGCCCCTGGCCATCAGGTAAGGTTTGGAAGCTTAAACTACACGGCCGACATCTGCGGAGACTTGATCTTCGACGGATTTGAGCCCCTGCCGAGTGCGCCGCACGGTCACGATAAGCACGGTTTAGCTCTACCATCGGACAGTGTTCAGGAGACCGCACCAGCAACCGCTCCGACCCTCAATTCAGAGCCGATTGCGCCATCCACGGACGGGGGGATAGACCCCGCCACGGAGGCCGTATTCCCAGCGGCGATCGAGCCGAGTATCGACCTTACCCTTCACGGGAGCCGTGATGCTGAACTACCGGATTCTTCCCCGGCCACGGACTCCGAACCGCCTGCGCCCGTGCCTATCGAATCTGAATGGGCGCCGATCATGGAGTTCACCTCCGCTGATATCTTTCAGCACTCGCCCTTCGGCGACATACTGAACTCATTAAGGTCTCTCTCCCTGTCAGGAGAGTCCTGGTCGAACTATGTTCGGCAGGATTGGGATGCGGATGACGAAGAAATTCGCCGCCCACCAACCACCCACTTAGTAGCCATTGTCGACAATTTGACCGACATGCTCGACTTCGACTCCGAAGACATTTACGATATGGACGACGATGCGGGAGACGAAGAGGAATCACTGCCCACAGGGCACTGGACAGTCATCTCATCATATGATATATACATGGTGGACACACCCAAAGAAGGCAATGGCGATGGGACATCGGAGGATGACCCCTCCAAGAAGCAACCCAAGCGCCGACGTCAGCGGCACCGCTCTAAGTCTCGCCAAAGCAAAAGCGGTGACACCGGCACAGGAGATAATAGCACTCCGTACAGTGCCGAAGAAGACAACAATCCCCTCCAGCAAGATTTAGAGCAGGAGGATGGAGAAGCCAACCCTCCCGAGAGAGCGGCAGATGGAGAGGCGGAGGATGATAGTTACATGCCTCCCTCCGAAGATGAGGCAAGCCTCGACGATGACGAATTTGTCGTGTTAGAGGATCCCGCTGAGCAAGAGCGCTTCAAGCGCCGGCTTATAGCCACGGCAAATAGTCTTAAGAAAAAGCAGCAGCAGCTTCAAGCTGATCAAGATTTGCGAGCTGACAGATGGAAAGAAGTCCTTGCGGCCGAGGAATATGAACTCGAACGCCCCTCCAAGAGTTACCCAAAGCGCATGTTGCTACCCCGACTGGAGGAGGAAGCATTAAAACCTACATCTCCAGCATATGACGCGGCTGATCGGCCACCTCGTGGCCGCGACAGAGAGGCATTTCAGCCAGAAACTCAACCCGCACCTCGGCGCCACTCAAATAAAAATGACAAGGCATGGAGAAACGCGCTAGACCTGCGATACGTATTGGAGGACAAAGCAAAACACGCAAGATCGAATACCTCCCACTCAAGCTCAAAGGACCAGCTTGGCATTGGCTCAACAGCCTGCCAGCAGAATCCATCGGCTGTTGGGAAGATCTGGAAGCCGCATTCCTCGACAACTTCCAGGGCACTTATGTGCGACCACCAGATGCCGATGACTTGAGGCACATAATTCAGCAGCCAGAGGAATAGGCCAGGAAATTCTGGACACGGTTTCTGACAAAGAAAAATCAAATCGTCGACTGTCCGGATGCAGAGGCCCTAGCAACTTTTAAGCACAACATCCGCGATGAGTGGCTCGCCCGGCACCTTGACCAGGAAAAGCCGAAATCTATGGCAGCCCTCACGACACTCATGACCCGCTTTTGCGCGGGAGAAGACAGCTGGCTGGCTCACAGCAATAACATATCAAAGAACCACGGTACTTCAGATACCAAGGATAGCAATGGCAGGTCACGTCGCAACAAACATAAGCGCCGCGTCAATAGCGACAATACCTATGATACGACAGTCAATGCCGGATTCAGAGGCTCTAAACCCGGTCAGCGGAAAAAGCCATTCAAAAGAAGCACTCCGGGCCCGTCTAGTTTGGACCGTATACTTGATCGCTCATGCCAAATACATGGCACCCCCGACAAGCCAGCCAACCACACCAGCAGGGAATATTGGGTGTTCAAGCAGGCCGGCAAGTTAAACGCCGAAAACAAAGATAAGGGGCTACATAGCGATGATGAGGAAGAGCCCCGGCAGCCGAACACCGGAGGACAGAAGAGGTTCCCCCCACAAGTGCGGACGGTGAACATGATATACGCAACCCACATCCCCAAGAGGGAGCGGAAGCGTGCGTTAAGGGATGTATATGCGTTGGAGCCAGTCGCCCCAAAGTTCAACCCATGGTCCTCCTGTCCGATCACCTTCGATCGTAGGGACCATCCCACTAGTATCCATCACGACGGATTCGCCGCACTGGTCCTAGACCCAATCATCGACGGATTTCACCTTACTCGAGTCCTTATGGACGGCGGCAGCAGCCTAAACCTGCTTTATCAGGACACAGTGCTCAAAATGGGTATAGACCCCTCAAGGATCAAACCCACAAAAACGACCTTCAAAGGCGTCATACCAGGTGCAGAGGCCCATTGCATAGGCTCAGTCACACTGGAAGTGGTCTTCGGATCCGTGGATAACTTCCGAAGCGAGGAGTTAATCTTCGATATAGTCCCGTTCCGCAGTGGCTATCATGCACTGCTCGGGCAAACCGCATTTGCGAGATTCAACGCGGTACCACACTATGTATATCTCAAGCTCAAGATGCCAGGACCTCGGGGGGTCATCACAGTTAATGGAAACACAGAGCGCTCTCTCCGCATGGAGGAGCACACCGCGGCCCTTGCAGCAGAAGCACAAAGCAGCCTCTTAAGGCAATCCACCAGTTCGGCGATTCAAGACCCGGACACCTTCAAGCGCGCCCGGAGTAATCAGCAACAAGACCGCCTGGGACATTCCGAGCTTGCATAGCAATGCGCCCCCCACCCCAGTACCAGCCAAACGGCGAAATCCGTGCCACGCGTACATAATTACGCATTGAAAATACCATGGGCACAGGTGGGGAAGGGGGCACGACTACGGCACGCCCCAAGACGTGGCTCAACCGCACTAGGGGCTTCCTGTTTTGTTATGTTTCTCTCTTTCAGGGCTTTAATCTCTGGAAACCTCGTCCGGCAGTACGATTGCCGGACACACGATGCAACAACCAAGGAGGCAGAAAGCTACGTCGCACCACAGAACTCCCAGGTGGTTTCTGATAGCGAGTGAAATACTTGCTTTAAATACCATTCCTCAGGTTGCCCTTGGAGGGGACATGTCAAATAGTCCTACTTTTTTCTTATCACACTACTTGTATCATTCTGCTTTGATGCACCTTTTTGAATAAACAATGCATAGCACTAGACTATTACCGCATTCTCTATTCCCTTATATATATATATATATATATATATATATATATATATATATATATATATATATATATATATATATATATATATATATATGTTCATTCACAACATTCAGCACCCGTACACTCTGGTATGGCCAATACGCCAGGGGCTTAAGCATACCCCATAATATGGCGTGAGAAGTCCGAACACTTTTGACAGTGCGGCACCCCGAAATTATAGCAATATATGCATCAGCTCCGAATCATGTCTTGCGTCAATAGTTGGGTTTGCCCGGCTCCCATGTTTTGGTACCTTACGTTCCGCTATATCGGCTAAGGTAGCACTGGGAGAACTACTGCGATTGTGCCCCGGTTCATCTGGGCTAAGCACCTCAGTAGAGAAAGCTAAAACTGACTATCATGATAAGGCGAGAGCCGGTCGCTGTTCGAGAGGTCTCGAGTCCCTAAAGACTTATGCCTCTTAGAGCGAGGAGTCGGCTTTGTCCCGCTTAATGCGTGTATAGCGCCCTGAATTCGGCCTTCCGAATACTAGGGGCTTCGCCAAAATTTAAAATTGTAGACTTCTATGGCTAAGTGAGAGTGATAAAGCATTATAGTCCGATTGCCTTGTTCGTTGTGCTGAGCACCTCCCTCGAAGGACCCAACAATGGGAAAAAGAGTGCTCAGATTTATCCCGAACACCCCAGCACTCGTGGCATGGGGGCAGAAGCCGACAACTCGCCATCTCTCAGATTTAACAAACAGCCGCACAGAAGGTAATATTTTAAATGCAAACAAGTGTTGCATAGCGCATATGAACAAGTTTTCATAATACAGGATCACACAAGCAAGTTCATTCAAATATTACATCCTTCGCACACTCGTCCGCCACAAGGCGGGCACCCTTTAGGACACCCTCATAATACATTTCGGGGTGGCGATGCTCCTTGCCCTGCGGCGGCCCCTCCTTCACCAGCTTCTCGGCGTCCATCTTGGCCCAGTGCACCTTCGCACGGGCAAAAGCTCGGCGTGCACCTTCGATGCAGACAGACCGCTTAATGACTTCCAGCCGTGGGCAGGCATCCACAAGCCGCCTCACCAGGCCAAAGTAGCTATTGGGAAGGGAGTCGCTAGGACACATCCGTACTATAAGGCCCCTCATGGCCTGTTTGGCCGCCTTGTGCAGCTCGACCAGTTGCTTTAGCTGGTCGCTCACAGGCATCGGGTGTTCGGTCCCAGTATACTGAGACCAGAACAACTTCTCCGTCGAGCTTTCCTCCTCGCCCTAGTAATACTTTGCGGCATCCGACACGCTGCGGGGCAAATCTGCGAATGCTCCTGGAGAGCTCCGGACTCGGGTAAGTAACAAGTAATTTACTTTCACATGCTTGCTTTGCATATTGAAGGACTTACCCACCGCTATCTTCCTCATCGCCTCAATTTCCTGGAGGGACTTTTGGGCTTCAGCCTTGGCATGCTTTGTGCTCTCGAGAGCCGCGGCAAGCTCGGACTCTCGCGTCTTCGAGTCAAGCTCCAAAGCCTCGTGCTTCTTCACGAGAGCCTGGAGCTCTTGCTGCACCTCGCCCACCCGTGCCTCTTGTTTTTCCCGCTTAGTGCGCCACTTGGCCGCTTTGTTTTCGGCCTCGGAAAGCGCTTGCTTCAGGGCCGCCACTTCGGTCGTGGCCCCTGGCACATCCATGATGATCCTATCATTTTGCAACCGCATCTTCGGACAAGGCATTACTTACCTTTGTTCTCCTCGAGCCGCCTCTTGGCAAGACCAAGCTCTTTCTCGGACCGCTCGAGGTTCTGCCTCAGTGCATCGACCTCCGCAGTCAGTGCGGCAGAGGTCAGCAGCGAAGCCTGCATACGCATACATACATACATACATACTTATATTATACTCCTGCAGATATTATTTGATCCTTTATTCGGCTTTTCTTTGTGAACACCAAACAGAGCATCAGGGGCTACTGTCTATGAGGTAATGTTTTTCCTATATTTTAAATACTTACCACAAAGCCTATTAGAAGGCTGGCACATGCTTCAGTTAGTCCGCTCTTGGCGGACTGAACCTTCTTGATCACCGCACTCATAATAGTGCGGTGCTCTTCGTCGATGGAAGCGCCGCGAAGCGCTCCCAGCAGTTCGTCCGGTGCCTCTGGATGGATAGAGGTCACCGGCCCGGATGGCTTGCCCCTCTTGGAAGAGGGCCGCTTGCCCGAGTCCGGAACCACTAGAGGTTCCGGCGCGGTGTCTGACTGAGGGCCGAACTTGGAGCCCCTGGGAGCCTTGCTCCCTTTGCTCCTGGAGTCCAGAAGGTTGCCTTGAGGCGCCTCCGGGACTGTCTCCCCCCGGCTCGGTGCCCCTTGAGACAATACCTCGGCATTGTCCGTAGGGCAAGGAGAGGAGGCGGTTGGAAGTGTATCACTATTCATGTCTGACGAGTCCAAGGAACCGTCTGACGATGATACGTCGATACGGGCTTGGGGCAGACTGCATAATCATATTCGATGTTAGGAGAAGCAGTGCAACAAAAGTATTCTATGAGTTACTCTGGTATACGAATACTTACGACTTCTCCAGGGGCTTGGCCCTGAGAAGCCACTCGTCTTCGCCATCGGCGGCGGTGGTGGAACAGTCCGGAAGGAGAGTCCTTCCCTTCTTGGACCCTTCGGCCTCCCCGGTTGGGGTGGCCTTCCTTTTCTTTTCTCCCCGGGCTGGAGGGGGAGAATCTTCGTGTTCCTTCTCCTTGTTTTCATGGAGGAGTGCTCCTCGGAGTTATCGGACGATGTTTTCGATACCACCTGGTGCCGGGAACTCTTTTGGGTTCCCATGGCCTTCTTCTTGGTCTTCTTCAGCACCTCATAAGGAGCTGGAGCCCGCACCTCCGTCATGAGAGCGTCTGCGGGGTCTTCGGGCAGAGGGGCCGGACAGTTAATCTGCTCCAATGTCTCCACCCAGTCCTGTCAAAGGCATGGGAGCTCAGACCCCGCACATGGTTAAGCTATGGGAAATAAATACCCTATGCACAGAGCTTACCAGATTCGCAGGGCGCTTCGTGCTTAGCCCGTGGTCCTCGGTAAGAGAAGGAGGGACCTCGGCGCCCTTGAATAGCACCTTCCAGACGTCCTTATGCGTCATGTCCAAGAGCTCGTGAAGAGTCTGGTGCTGGGCCGGGTCGAACTCCCATAAGTTGAAAGCCCGTTGTTGACATGGGAGGATCCGGTGGAAGAGCATGACCTGGACTATGTTGACAAGCTTAATTTCTTGCTTGTCATGTTCCGGATACACTTCTGGAGTCCGTCTAGCTCCACCAATGAGCCCCAGGACAGGCCCTTCTCCTTCCAGGAAGTGAGTCGCGTGGGGATTCCGGATCAAAACTCGGGGGCCGCCACCCAGTTGGCGTCGCGCGGCTCGGTGATGTAGAACCACCCCGATTGCCACCCCTTTATGGTCTCCACGAAGGAGCCCTCGAGCCATGTAACGTTGGGCATTTTGCCCACCATGGCTCCACCGCATTCTGCTTGTTGGCCGCCTACTACCTTCGGCTTGATATTGAAGGTCTTCAGCCATAGACTGAAGTGGGGTCGGATGCGGAGGAAAGCCTCGCACACGACGATGAACGCCGAGATGTTGAGGATGAAATTCGGGGCCAGATCATGAAAGTCCAGCCCATAATAGAACATGAGGCCGCAGACGAATGGATGGAGGGGAAACCCCAGTCCGCAGACGAAGTGGGGGAGGAAAACCACCCTTTCGTGAGGTTCCGGGGTAGGGACGATCTGCCCCGCGGCTGGCAGCCGATGCGCAATATCTGCGGCTAAGTATCCGGCTCCACGTAGCTTTTTGATGTGTCCCTCCGTGACGGAGGAGGCCATCCACTTGCCTCCTGCTCCGGACATGTTTGGAGAGAGTTGAGGAGAAGGATGTGGACTTGGGCGCTGGAGCTCGAGTGCGCGAGAATGGATGAGCAAGGAGGAAGAAGGCGTGGGTAGAAAAAGGTGAAACCTTATCCCTTTATAAGGGCGGACGAAACTATGCGCCCCCACCAACCTGGTAAAACTCGCTTATCCCCCAAGTGCCATAATTGCTGGTGCGGTTGGGTTACCCATGTCCATATTGATGGGAATCCCGTAATATGGGGACACGATCTCTGCTTCAATAAGACATGCCAAGGAAACCGCCTCGCGAAACACGTTGAGATAGGTTGTGAAAAACGATTCGAATAAAGACCTGGCTGTGGTGTGATGCCACGCTACGGGGTACGTCAGCAGATCAGATTTGTGGAAATATTATTCTCTCTACGGTGGTATGTGGAACTTGTTTTGCAGAGCCGGACACGATCCTCGTGTTCAAAATCTTCTATGAAGTATTCGGAGGAGGAACCCACCTTGCAATGCCGAAGACAATCTGCACGCCGGACTCATCGTGATTGAAGCCTGGTTCAGGGGCTACTGAGGGAGTCCTGGATTAGGGGGTATCCGGACAGCCGGATTATATCCTTTGGCCGGACTCTTGGACTATGAAGATACAAGATTGAAGACTTCATCCCATGTCCGGATGGGACTCTCCTTGGCGTGGAAGGCAAGCTTGGCAATACGGATATATAGATCTCCTTCCTTGTAACTGACTCTGTGTAACCCTAGCCCCCTCCGGTGTCTATATAAACCGGAGGGTTTAGTCCGTAGGACAACATACAATCATACCATAGGCTAGCTTCTAGGGTTTAGCCTCTCTGATCTCGTGGTAGATCAACTCTTGCACTACTCATATTATCAAGAATAATCAAGCAGGACGTAGGGTTTTGCCTCCATCAAGAGGGCCCGAACCTGGGTAAAACATCGTGTCCCCTGCCTCCTATTACCATACGCCTTAGACGCACAGTTTGGGACCCCCTACCCGAGATCCGCCGGTTTTGACACCGATAGTAGTAGACATCATAGCCCTTAGCTTGCTTTGTAAGGTGAGGTAGTCATTAGAGGCCGCCGGAGTCATAGTACAAGCCATCTTAACCGCAACAAAAAAAGCCTCCGCACGAGTCCAGAAGGATTCAAACTTGAACCTCTTCTTTGTGCAGATGGAGACATTCATATCCAACATTAACAGGCAATGATTGGAGACTGCAGTGCTAGAGCTGAGAGGAAACACGTAGGGTACGCCTCATCCCACTCGTTTGACACGAATACATGGTCGATCTTCTCCAACGTAGCCATCTGCCTCTCATTAGACCACGTATAACGTCTCCCATTCAGATAGAGCTCCTTCAGCTCAAGAAAGTTCAACTTTGCTCTGAACCTGCCCATCATCCTATGGTTGATCAAAGCATTACTTTTGTCCTCCTCGCTAGCAATTAGATTAAAGTCTCCCGCTACCAACTAGGTCCCTGCGTGTAGGTCCCGAATGTCAACAAGGTCTTGCAAGAAAACCACTTTGCCCACCTCTTCTTGTGGCCCATAGACACATGTGAGCCACCATGGCTGCTCGTCCTCCGGGCACATCACAAGCGCTGTTAACGTATGATTCGTGTAGTGTGGATTCGATAGTCGCGTAACCGCGGCATCTCGAGCCATCAAAATCCCACCTCGTGTACCCACTGCCGGCAAGTAGAAAAAGTTTTCATATTTAGTGCCAAGGCACTGACGCACAATGTTCACGGATACATCTTGCAGTTTTGACTGATCTCGCTCCCCTGCTCTTGCTCGCTGCGCCGGCCGCCACTCCGACGCCGGCGGCCACCTCCCGTCGTTCTCCACTCCGGAGGTGGCAGCCACCTCTCCCCCCGCGGCGCTATGGCGTCCAGAGTCTCGCTGTCGGGCTCCATGTCCTCCATGTCCTCCCTTCCCTAGCCTTCTCCGTCCCCTGTGGCGCGACGAGATCCCACGCCTCCCCCGCGTGCCGACCCTTCTGCTCCGACTCCGACGCAGCCAGGGCCTCAACTGCGCTCCATCATCGTGCCGCAGGTCTTGGGCACGGCCTTCGGCCCTATCGTCCAGGGCGGAGGGGGAGGGCCGTCGCGCACGCTGGCGCCGCTGCGGATTGGGGGTGGCTGGCAGACCATGACGAGCCGCCGTCCTCGGGCTTTGCAGCGCCCTCGGTGTCGTGCTCCCGCTGGCCGGCCCCGCATGCTGTCGGCTGCTCGCCCGCTGCCGGCGGAGCTGCATGGATGTTGTTAAAACTGTGGGAGCGAAGGGCACATCTCGGTGGACTACACCAACCCGGCGTTCTGCGCCCGGTGCCGCGGTGTGGGGCACATCTCCCATGGCTGCACCAGGCCGCATAGTCCGTCTCCGGTGGAACACCCTGCGCGCCAGCCTCCTGCTCTGCGTCGTCTGGTGGAGGCATCCGCCCCTGCGTCGCCACGACGCTCAGCCACTATCCTGCCGCCTCCGCCCCCCCCCCCCCCCCCCGCCTCTTGGCGCGGTCAGGCTCTGGAGTGAGGTGGTGAGGGCGCCGTCCTGGGATGTGCGGGATACTGCCGGCATGGAGTTCTCGGTACCGTTCGGCCCGCTGGAGTCGGTGCCGCCCGGGGTGGCAGTAGTTCAGGATGCGCCGGTGGAAGTTTGCTTCTTGGAGGCGGGTGCTGACACACGGCGGTTGGAGGCCGAGCTTGCTCGGGCGGTGCTTGTCACGGTCATCGGCAACATGCCCTCGGTGGATTTGGCCTCTGCGGCGGAGGCGCTGCACGCGACGTTTGGCATTGGTCCGGCAGATATGTCTATCCGCGCCTTCTTCCCCGATGATTTCCTTGTCCTATGCCACAATGAGGAGGTCCAGGACCGGATGGTGCGCGCAGGCCGCGCTAACTCGTCCTGGTTTGAGCTCAACCTCCGGCCGTGGAATAGGCAGGCGCAGGCGACGGCGGCCTTGCTCCCCTACCTGGTGCCGATCTCGTTGAGGGGAGTGCATGCGCATGCGTGGAACCTAAGGACGACAAGTGTGATTCTGCGCGGTCTCGGCTACGTTGTGGGGGTGGATGATTCCACGGCTCCCCGGCTCAACATGGCGGATTTCCGGCTGTGGCTGCGCACAGATCGGCCTCATCAGATCCCTCGTCGCCGGTTGCTGTTCATCGATGAGCCCCAGCGAAACCTCTGGGCCAAAGAGGAGGGCGGCGTTCTTCTGTTGGCCGGCATGCCAGCACGCTCTGATATCCGATCAATATCCGGGTTCAGGAGGAGCCGCGGATGGTGGATGGGGAGGATGATGATGATGGTGGTCGGCGGCCTCCTCCTCCTCCGCCGCCGCCGTCGCCACCTTCTGGGAGTGACGATCGGGTGCGAGGGCCGCCGAGAAGGGAGGCCCGCAATCCTACAGTGCCCGTGAATTTGGCCAGTAGGGTGGAGTCGTCGACGGCGACGCCGCCACCGGCGACGCACGGCGTTCAGGCCGGCGCGGTTTCGGCAGGTAGTGTCTCGGTCAGCGACAGCTGCATGGCCATCGTCACTGGATCGCTTTGCGCTGATCCTGTGGGTCCGCAGGCTGGCGGTTCTGGTGGCCAGCCAATGGTGGAGGCCGACATGTCGGTGCAGGTGGGGTCTGGTCAAAAGGAAGGATCAGCGGTCCATTGTGCGGCGTTGGTGCGGGGGAATGAGGTGCAGGTTTCCATTGTCTCGCCCGCCTCGGTCCAGCTGTCCAGGTGGGCGCTGGCAGACAGAGATGCGCTTGAGCCTGAGGTGGATAGGATCTCGGATCTGGAGCCGGTTGGTGCTCGGCATGGGAAGGGATCCGTCCAAATTGGATCGTACCATATCCCCTTGCGGGGCCCAGTGCATGATGGGGACGCCTCCTCATGCGGGGACAGATGGGATGGGCTGGACTCGTTGTTCGAGGAGGATTCGACGAGTGGATGCTTGCGAACGCTGCATGGACAGGTGGAGGCTGGTGATGCGTTCTGTGTGAGCCTATCAAAGGAGGGCTGCGCCCATGCACCATGCACTCCTTCCCCGACGTCGCTACGTACGGTGGGGCTGGCGAGTCCAGGGGATGTGATAGAGGAGACCAGGCTTCCCAGCCCTGTACAAACCGTGGTCACACCGCAGAGGGCCGATGGGGAGGGCCCCTTGCTACAGGACATTGAAGCCATGTGGGCGCAGATGTGCCGGTCCATAACACCAATTTTGCCGCGTCCACCAAGTCGTGCATGTGGGTTACAAGCCCAGAACCCAAGAAAGAAGCAGAGGGTGGATGTCACTCCAAGGAGGAGTGCGCGATTGACAAAGATGGGTGCCTCCAAGCAGCAACAAGTCCTCATTAGAAGATTATGTTTGGCCCATGAAGGGGAGGTAATCTCGGAGGAAGCACTAAGGATGTACGTGGACCTGTTTTCTCGGCCACTCTCGGATGCTCACATCGCGGCGATACTTGCTTTGTTTGGATGGGAGTCACCGGCAATGCCGCTGGCGAGTGAGGCGGTGCACTAGCCGGTTGGCTGGTGGTCATGGTTGGATCTGATCATGAATGCGCAGCCAATTGAGGATGATCGTGTGGAATGTCCGTGGGCTAAATGCTCCGGCCCGCAGGAATGCCGTATTTCAGGTGGTTATTTCTGTGTTTTGAGAATCCACTATCAATCGCTTCATTGCCCCACACAACTCCTATCTTACACATGTTTTGATGCTTCTGCGGATGTATATCTTGCATAGAGCTAATCACATGACACACATTATTTCAGCTTAGCGTCATGTACTTTATGGCCATATGAAACATCACTCAAGAATGGAGGTGTCTGTCTACACGGTAGTAATCGTGATGATCACACTTATTTATTTGATATGCTTGAAAAATATGCCATACAAGGTCAGAACCGAGTTTGACCAAGGACTATTGCCATTATGCAAAGCTACCTAGTATTGGTAGTTTAGAATAACATCTCACCACATATTAGATGAAAGCTATACGTGATTAACTGAAATACGGAAAAAAAATCTTTTCTCAATAGAAAATGGCACATCGATCAATAATCATCCTCAATTGCAAAATTAATGTATAAATTAGAGTTGCACATGGCATGCACATGATTTGGAATAAAATGCATGTTCTCTAACAAGTGAAAAAACATTTAATATCATAATGTTCTTCAATACTTCGTCTACTTCTCACAAAATAAATTTCCTGGACAGGTTAAGGGTCTATTTTTTTGCGAAAAGGGCACCAATTTATTACGAAAGCTCACTAGAAGTACAAGGCACCCAATACAAAATAGAAACTACTTCGAGGTCCCTGGACCACCAAAATGGCCGGTATCGATGACATAACAAGTCGTTGACATGCCATTGTCGCCGTTCCGCTACTGGAGCCGGCCCGACCTTGTCGACGGTAGCCGAGAAGTCTCCGTGCATGTGCCCCGTAGGATTAGCACCCTAGAGTCGTAGTTGTCATCACTGAACTATTGAATGTCATGTGAATTGTAGAAGGGTTAGGTACTCAGAAACAAGGTTGTTTAATATATGTATGTTGAAAAGCAAGGGGATAAATTGAATGAAATGAAGAGCAATCCAGAATCCTATTAATCTGCATTGTCTAATATTAGTCTTGCCATCGTTCATGTATGATAAGAAATCCTGACCTCGCTGCCCCAAAAAAACGACAAAAATCTATGTCGAAACTCCGTCTACTTCGTCTCGATGGAAGAAGTTGAGAATGATCAGATCTCAAAAGACCAGCTCAAAGATGAAGCACTGCCATTTATCCGAGTGTCACCCTTGCGAGGACTAAGACCCTCTAACCCAAATTACGAGCCGAAGCGCCAAGGCCTTGGGGATTCCCCCTGCCAGCGGTTGCTGGAGCAACAGGTAAGGGAGGCGAACTCGGGAGTTACGAGTGATCAATCGATATAGTTAAGGTTCTCTTTAACGCACAAGATTCTTAAAATGCGGAATAAAAAATTGTATGACCAAGTGTTATGTCTTCTTGAATTCTGTAAAATTAAAAACTACATAAATTTGGATGAAGGAGTGCTTGATGGCATAGGAGAAACGTTGAAATTCTTAATAAAGGATTGAGCGGATGGAAAATTTCCTTGAAAATAGAATGGAAATGGATCCAAAGGAAAAATTCCAAAGGATTTCAACCATATGAATCAAACTGCCAACGCAGGAAAGATCCCTAAGAATTTAAATCCTCTAAAATTGCTATAAAATTCCTTTGAATCAAAGGAGCTCTAAAAATGTTTTATGCATAACTACTAGTACGTCTTGAAGGAGGCACGTATCACATCCACAGGAGCGAACATGTTGCATATACACTCGTGCGTTAGTTCAGTTCCGCCTAATTGCACAACTGATTTCCTCTGGGAAACCGACGAACATCAGTTGTAATCTCCGCGTCGCCCGGGCGCGGTCGGTAGCTTCTGCTCCTGGACGATGAGTCGCGCCGGGAGCGGCCGGCCGGTGCCGGAGCCTCCGCAGCTGCGGCACCGCTTGCGGCCAGACCCAGAGCACGTCCCGCAGCCGACGTCGCCGTCGGACCAACGGCTGCAGAGGCACTCCTCCCGGCCGGTGCCGCTGCACGTGGAGCAACGTGGCCGCGCGTCCCACCTGGACGCCGCCGGCAGCCCGTCCCCCGTCGTCCGGTTCGCCATCGCCACGCCCGCCAGCATCCCGAGCCCCGCCGACGCGATCACCATGGGCGAAATCATCTTCGGAGCAGAACCGATCCAAGAATCTCCCTTTTCTTGGTGCCCAAATTTATAGGATTTTTTCGCGGGTTGTAGGAAGGTGGGTGTTGGGATAGTTTCGTTTAGCAGTTTGGAGGGTAGCGGAGGCGAGGAAGGGAAGGCGTGCCCGCCTCGTTACCTTTGCTTGCTTGCTTGGTCTGCATCCGTCGGCTACTCTACTATGCTTGTTGGGCCTTTCGATCTCTGTTTTGTGTGTGCCGCGAGCTGCTTCGCTGCACGTGTGTTCACTCTCCCCTTGCGAGTTCCTTTGCCTTTTCCACGCTACGAGACGAATTCGGAACTAGGCACAGGATTTGTCCTCTGCATTCTTATGAGCTCCGTTAACGATCTGGATCATGTAACTGGCCGAAAGACTTGTAGATGATTCTCTAGATTGCTTGCAACATTTGGACCCTGTTAGCTGGTGAATATTCGCCGGGAGGATGGCATATGCGAACGATTTTGTGGCAGTTTTAGTTGCGAGGAAGTGGTAAGGAGTGGTATTTTCTCAGGCAACATGGCAGTTTCTTCCCGAGAAGGCAATTTTCGTTTAAAAATTGCCATCGTTTGATCTTTTCTCACAACTAAAACTACCGTCAAATGACGTTCGCTTGCCACCCCCTCCCAACTAACGTTTGTCGGGTAATATCACCGCAAGATTTTGATTTACTTATTACGACATCTCTAACATACTCCTCCTTCTCGCCCTGTTTGTCTGGACTGGAATTATCATCCAATGGGTTCGTCCGGATATTCCGGATTGTCAGGTATCCCCAGTCCCGCCTCTAATCCAGGGACGAAATAGGGTAGTCTGAAATGTCCGTCACGTCAGATCGAACAGTCCGATCCCATATAAAATTCCTATCGAAACCCCTTTCCCGTCCCACACTCCACCCCCTTCTCCTCTGGTCCCTTTCTCCGCTCCAAGACCCTGATTATGTCGCTGCACTAACCTCGAACACCACCTGGTTCTTGCAGACCTCCGTCGCTCCACCTTGTCGCCTAGATGCCAGGCCACTGTCGTCGGGTCCCTACGTCGCCTAAATAACCTTCCACCCACTGAGGACGTCCATGTCAACCACCACACACACCAAGTGTTCGGTGAAATGCCAATTGATGATGGGATGCAACTACATCATCAATGGTCATTACTACAACATGGAATACTACTTTGAAATGCCATATGACGATGTGATGCAACTAATGCACACACCAAGTGTTCGTTGAAATGTATTTTTTACAATTCAGTTTATCGGTGATGTCTCGCGTACTTGCTCTCATATTTAGTTCGAAGATCATATATTAATGTGTGCTCACCTACTCCTTTTTGAAAGACAAGATGAAGAAAATATTTAAATGTCCTTATTTCTACACCTTCTCACCTAAATATAACTACTGTGATCTTCAGTGACTATATAGGGTAAGATGGGAGCACATTCCAAATTTACATTTCGTTAGAAAGTTAGACTCGACCAAGCATCTCCTCGTTTGCACTATTATAGAAACTAAAGCTTCTACATAGGGGAAAATGCTCTTTAGAGCTCGGGCTCCATGGAGCCCGAGTTTGACTTGATCAAAATTCAATTTTTCACGTTTCAAAAAATTTTGAAAAAAAAATACACACATATTTAGAGAGATAAAGCATATGTGTGTAAATTTTCAGGACGAAACACCTTAAAATGAGTGCTACATAAAAAGAACAAATCTGAGGCTTTTTAGTAGGAGCACTATTCATCCTCAAAGTCCATGAATTTGTCTTTTTTGCACAGATCGCATTTTAGGGTATTTCATCCTCAAATTTTACATACTTACACATAGCATCCTTGTTTACTTGTATGCTTTTTTTCAGATTTTTTTTAAATTGAAAAATGCAAATTTTGATTTTTTCAAAAAATCCAGCCTCCATGGAGGCCGAGCTCCAAAACGCCCTACTCCTACATAGGCTAGTTTAAATGTGGGAAATGAGGGGCGCTAGAAAATATTCTCTTTAAACGAGCTAGCGATTTGGGGAAGCATCTCATTACCATGGAATCCGTTATCAACTCGTCACTAAATTGGCTTAGCAGGTAGCACCATCGCATTTTGAGCGATATCTTCTTGGCACATAACCATGCGAAACTATCTACGTCTTCCCTGGTGATACTTTCTCCGCTCGTGAGTTGGAGATAAAGCTAGGATTTGTATTCTCTGCCCGTTACCTTCAAGGACGTCTTCATCAAAGGGCGTCCGCTGCCGCCGCCGCCTCAATAGGGTTGCGAGTGTAGTGCTGCCCCTTCGCATCTTCCTTGCGCATCGGCGGCATCTCGCCCAAGCTGGCAGCACATCAATGATTCACCCTCGATCATAAGAGGAAAGGGATAGGGAGGGATGGGGCTTGGGGATGAGTGGAAACGACGGCTGCAAGAGTAGCAGCGGCCCAGAGGAAGAGGAGATCGGGGGAGGCGGCAGCGGCGTACCTAGGGAAGAGGAGACCTGCATCATCGTGCCTCCTCTCGTACTCTCTTTTTTAGGGCGTCCTTCTCTCGTAGTACTCTTTTTCTCCGCATCGTGTCGATTGGCTCAGTGCAGGTGTGTGTAAGGAGGTTGGTAGAGGCCCATTAGGCCCAATTTATCCGGAGCGCCCAAAAAAGTGACCGGAGCAGTGGCCCAGGATGGTTAGCGATCGTTGTTAGCGAACATAACCGGATTAGGAGCGGCCTTCTTCTCAAAAAAAAAGAATAGGAGCGACTCACAGCTCATCCAACGGCCAAAAATGCTTCAAACTGATGATCAGACGGCCGGGAGCGCTGATGCCTTGAGAAGGCTGGAAAAGTGTTCAGTTTTAATGTATTTAAATTTGCCAATGATACAACCATATGTATGTTCACCAAATGTTTGATTTACCTAGAAACAATGAACTACTTTGCATGTATGAAAGGGATACATTTGCGAGATAATAAAGAACTAGTAAATCATAATTAGGTGCTACCATGTAAGGTACAATAAATTAAAAGATACAAGTGTAGAGTAGCGGTGGTAGGTGTTGCGGAATTGTACCTAGGCAATTGGCTATGGTACTAGACTAATAATCGTCATTGTAGTTTATATATAGGAGAGGCCTATGCTAACATGCATGCAAAATCAATTGAATTATATGTATTTATGATTTAAACCCTTAGCAAGTATCTGCAACTACTAAGAATACATTAAGGTAAAACCCAACCATAACATTCAGATCTACGGGTCCTATGTATCCCATATGCATCAACACCTATACTCACGCTCGGTGATATATGTCACTTCGGCCAACCTATGCATAGTTATCTCAGCATACAACTAACCCTAAAATGTGATCCTCATACATGCACGCTCATATGATGGGCACCAAATGACATCAATATATCAACATACAACTCATATCAATCACAATAGATCACCAATCAACCGCGTGACAAAAATATTCTACTCAGACATATTAGAACGCAACAAATCGCGAGGGAATAATTTATAGCAAAAACATGTTCAAGTAGGGAATTGGGTGGAGATGGTGACATACATGGTGGTGAAGTTTATGTAGACGATGTCGGTGATGGTGGTTCCCCTAGCGGCACTTCAGTGCCGCCGTAAGAGAGGGGGAGAGAGGCCCCTCCTTCTACTTTTTCCATGGCCTCCACACTAGGTATGGAGAGGTTTCCCCCTCTGGTCTGTGGCGTTCATGGCCCCCGAATGGCAAGAGCCCATCGGAGATTGGACCTCTTTGATAGTCATTTTCTAGAATTTCTCTTTCCTAAAATCTGAGTCCAATCCGTTTTATCGACCACAAGAGTTCCGTAACTTCGATAAATATCAAAAACAATAGGGCGATAGTGAAACTTCCGGAGCAAGTCTGCAGCTAAAGGGCACCTCCAACCGACCTAAGGGGTGACCATGTGATAGGAGCTCCCTCGGGTGGGAGCTAGGGACGTGTGGTGGGCCTATGGGTCCTCTCCAGGTGTGTACATGCCCCTTGTGCTTCTTTTGGTGCAAAACTGATCATTGTTTTTTTTGTTGCTCTTTAGACCGATTTCATGAAAAGCCCCAAAACCATAGAAAACAGGAGGTGGTCTTGGACACTGGATTAATATGTTAGTTCAATAAAAAAGGGTATAAATTATGCCAAGAGTGTATAAATTATTGTAATATAGCATGAACATAAAAATTATAAATACGTTATAAACTTATTGTCTCCTGCCATCCCCATGCATGCATCCCTGCATACGCCGTATCTGCGCTTGTCTCAGGTTGGCTCCACGGAAACAACCGACTAGCAGAGTGTTCCTAGCGAGCCAGGCGCTAGGGTGATTTAAGTTTCGTGCGTGTGTGGGCCAGCGACTCATGTGAGCAACCAATTTTTTTATCCGTTAGGCCTTTTCTGGGAGGGGAAGGGGCTGCAAGGAACCAAGCACGCCCTATTGCTACTCCATTGCATTACCATGCAGTAGTTTCATGGGACCAACTGGTGACTGAGCAGAAGCACATACACATGATTTAAGACAAATAAATGATGCAAGGATATCTCCCCTTTTGTTAATATACATTATTACTAGATGGAGACAGTAATATTTAAATTATGCATGTTATCTTAATTCTCTCTGTAACACACCCTTGATTGGAAATGTCCATACATGCTTTAGTTATTAGTATAATTGGTTTCACGGTTAGGCAAGAATGGTAAAGAAGACAACAAGGCCATGAACTTGTAATGTTAATATTACTATGAAAGTATTAGAGCTCCCTAAAAAGTAGAAGTATTGGAGTACTAATTCTTTTTCTACAATTCAAATTAATATATTATCAATAATGCCTCATGTACTTGCTCTGGTATTTAGTCACAAGATCATATATTAATTGACGCTCACCTACTCCTCCTTCAAAGACAGATGGAGAAAATATTTATGTCCTTATTTTGTACACTTTCTAACATAAATATAAGTATTGCGACCTCCAGTTGCTGGATAGGGTTGTTGGGAAACGTAGTAATTTCAAAAAAATTCCTACGCACACGCAAGATCATGGTGATGCATAGCAACGAGGGGGAGAGTATTATCTACGTACCCTTGTAGAGCGCAACGGAAGCGTTGACACAACGTAGAGGAAGTAGTCGTACGTCTTCTTCCCGATCCGACCGATCCAAGCACCGTTACTCCGGCACCTCCGAGTTCTTAGCACACGTACAGCTCGATGACGATCCCCGGGCTCCGATCCAGCAAAGCTTCAGGGAGGAGTTCCGTCAGCACGACGGCGTGGTGACGATCTTGATGTTCTACCGACGCAGGGCTTCGCCTAAGCACTACAACGATATGATCGAGGTGGAATATGGTGGCAGGGCGCACCGCACACGGCTAAGGAACGATCTCAATGATCAACTTCTGTGTCCTAGGGTGCCCCCTGTCCCCGTATATAAAGGAGCAAGGGGGAGGCCGGCCGGCCCTATGGGGCGCGCCAAGGGGAGGGGGAGTCCTCCTCCTAGTGGGAGTAGGACTCCCCTTTCCTAATCCAATTAGGAAACCCTAAGGGGGAAGGAAAGAGGGGGAGAGGGAGAGGGAAAGAGGGGCCGCGCCCCCTCCCTAGTCCAATTCGGACTCGCCATGTGGGGGGGGGGGGGTGTTGGGGAACGTAGTAATTTCGAAAATTTTCCTACACACACGCAAGATCATGGTGATGCATAGCAACGAGGGGGAGAGTATTGTCTACGTACCAACGCAGACCTACTGCGGAAGCGATCTCACAACGTAGAGGAAGTACTCGTACGTCTTCTTCCCGATCCGACCGATCCAAGCACCGTTACTCCGGCACCTCCGAGTTCTTAGCACACGTTCAGCTCGATGACGATCCTCGGGCTCCGATCCAGCAAAGCGTCGAGGAAGAGTTCCGTCAGCACAACGACGTGGTGATGATCTTGATGTACCACCGACGCAGGGCTTCGCCTAAGCTCTACAACGATATGACCGAGGTGGAATTTGGTGGCAGGGGGCACCGCACACGGCTAAGGAACGATCAACAATGATCAACTTGTGTGTCTATGGGGTGCCCCCTGCCCCCGTATATAAAGGAGTAGGGGGAGGGGTTCGGTCGGCCAGGGAGAGAGGCGCAGGGGGAGTCCCACTCCTACCGGGAGTAGGACTCCCCCCCAATCCTATTCCTAATAGGACTCCTCAAGGAGAAGAGAGAAGAGAGGGGGGGCCGGCCCCTTCTCCTAGTCCTAATAGGACTAGGGAAGGGGGGAGGCGCGCAGCCCTTGTGGGCAGCCCCTTTTCACTTTTCCACTAAGGCCCAATAGGCCCATTTGCCTCCCGGGGGGTTCCGGTAACCCTCCCAGTATTCCGGTAAAATCCCGATTTCACCCGGAACACTTCCGGTGTCCAAACATAGGCTTCCAATATATCAATCTTTATGTCTCGACCATTTCGAGACTCCTCGTCATGTCCGTGATCACATCCGGGACTCCGAACAACCTTCGGTACATCAAAATGCATAAACTCATAATAACTGTCATCGTAACGTTAAGCGTGCGGACCCTACGGTTCGAGAACAATGTAGACATGACCGAGACACGTCTCCGGTCAATAACCAATAGCGGGACCTCGATGCCCATATTGGCTCCTACATATTCTACGAAGATCTTTATCGGTCAGACCGCATAACAACATACGTTGTTCCCTTTGTCATCGGTATGTTACTTGCCCGAGATTCGATCGTCGGTATCCAATACCTAGTTCAATCTCGTTACCGGCAAGTCTCTTTACTCGTTTTGTAATACATCATCCCGCAACTAACTCATTAGTTGCAATGCTTGCAAGGCTTATGTGATGTGCATTACCGAGAGGGCCCAGAGATACCTCTCCGACAATCGGAGTGACAAATCCTAATCTCGAAATACGCCAACCCAACATCTACCTTTGGATACACCTGTAGAGCTCCTTTATAATCAACCAGTTACGTTGTGATGTTTGGTAGCACACAAAGTGTTCCTCCGGTAAACGGGAGTTGCATAATCTCATAGTCATAGGAACATGTATAAGTCATGAAGAAAGCAATAGCAACATACTAAACGATCGGCTGCTAAGCTAATGGAATGGGTCATGTCAATCAGATCATTCAACTAATGATGTGACCTCGTTAATCAAATAACAACACTTTGTTTATGGTTAGGAAACATAACCATCTTTGATTAACGAGCTAGTCAAGTAGAGGCATACTAGTGACACTAAGTTTGTCTATGTATTCACACATGTATTATGTTCCCGGTTAATACAATTCTAGCATGAATAATAAACATTTATCATGATATAAGGAAATAAATAATAACTTTATTATTGCCTCTAGGGCATATTTCCTTCAGTCTCCCACTTGCACTAGAGTCAATAATCTAGATTACACAGTAATGATTCTAACACCCATGGAGCCTTGGTGCTGATCATGTTTTGCTCGTGGAAGAGGCTTAGTCAACGGGTCTGCAACATTCAGATCCGTATGTATCTTGCAAATCTCTATGTCTCCCACCTGGACTAGATCCCGGATGGAATTGAAGCGTCTCTTGATGTGCTTGGTCCTCTTGTGAAATCTGGATTCCTTTGCCAAGGCAATTGCACCAGTATTGTCACAAAAGATTTTCATTGGACCCGATGCACTAGGTATAACACCTAGATCGGATATGAACTCCTTCATCCAGACTCCTTCGTTCGCTGCTTACGAAGCAGCTATGTACTCCGCTTCACATGTAGATCCCGCTACGACGCTTTGTTTAGAATTGCACCAACTGACAGCTCCACCGTTTAAAGTAAACACGTATCCGGTTTGCGATTTAGAATCGTCCGGATCAGTGTCAAAGCTTGCATCAACGTAACCTCTTACGGTGAGCTCTTTGTCACCTCCATATACGAGAAACATATCCCTAGTCCTTTTCAGGTATTTCAGGATGTTCTTGACCGCTGTCCAGTGATCCACTCCTGGATTACTTTGGTACCTCCCTGCTAAACTTATAGCAAGGCACACATCAGGTCTGGTACACAGCATTGCATACATGATAGAGCCTATGGCTGAAGCATAGGGAACATCTTTCATTTTCTCTCTATCTTCTGCAGTGGTCGGGCATTGAGTCTGACTCAACTTCACACCTTGTAACACAGGCAATAACCCTTTCTTTGCTTGATCCATTTTGAACTTCTTCAAAATCTTGTCAAGGTATGTGCTTTGTGAAAGTCCAATTAAGCGTTTTGATCTATCTCTATAGATCTTTATGCCTAATATGTAAGCAGCTTCCCCGAGGTCTTTCATCGAAAAACTTTTATTCAAGTATCCCTTTATGCTATCCAGAAATTCTATATCATTTCCAATCAGCAATATGTCATCCACATATAATATCAGAAATGCTACAGAGCTCCCACTCACTTTCTTGTAAATACAGGCTTCTCCAAAAGTCTGTATAAAGCCAAATGCTTTGATCACACTATCAAAGCGTTTATTCCAACTCCGAGATGCTTGCACCAGTCCATAAATGGATCGCTGGAGTTTGCACACTTTGTTAGCTCCCTTCGGATCGACAAAACCTTCTGGTTGCATCATATACAACTCTTCTTCCAGAAATCCATTCAGGAATGCGGTTTTGACATCCATCTGCCATATTTCATAATCATAAAATGCAGCAATTGCTAACATAATTCTGACGGACTTAAGCATCGCTATGGGTGAGAAGGTCTCATCGTAGTCAACCCCTTGAACTTGTCGAAAACCTTTTGCGACAAGTCGAGCTTTATAGACAGTAATATTACCGTCAGCGTCAGTCTTTTTCTTGAAGATCCATTTATTCTCAATTGCTTGCCGATCATCTGGCAAGTCAACCAAAGTCCATACTTTGTTCTCATACATGGATCCCATCTCAGATTTCATGGCCTCAAGCCACTTTGCGGAATCTGGGCTCACCATCGCTTCTTCATAGTTCGTAGGTTCATCATGATCTAGTAGCATGACTTCCAGAACTGGATTACCGTACCACTCTGGTGCGGATCTCACTCTGGTTGATCTACGTGGTTCAGTAGTATCTTGTCCTGAAGCTTCATGATCATCATCATTAGCTTCCTCACCAATTGGTATAGGTGTCGCAGAAACAGTTTTCTGTGATGTACTATTTTCCAATAAGGGAGCAGGTATAGTTACCTCGTCAAGTTCTACTTTCCTCCCACTCACTTCTTTCGAGAGAAACTCCTTCTCTAGAAATGATCCATTCTTAGCAACGAATGTCTTGCCTTCGGATCTGTGATAGAAGGTATACCCAACAGTTTCCTTTGGGTATCCTATGAAGACACATTTCTCCGCTTTGGGTTCGAGCTTATCAGGTTGAAGCTTTTTCACATAAGCATCGCAGCCCCAAACTTTAAGAAACGACAACTTTGGTTTCTTTCCAAACCACAGTTCATAAGGCGTCGTCTCAACGGATTTTGATGGTGCCCTATTTAACGTGAATGCGGCCGTCTCTAAAGCATAACCCCAAAACGATAGCGGTAAATCAGTAAGAGACATCATAGATCGCACCATATCTAGTAAAGTACGATTACGACGTTCGGACACACCATTACGCTGTGGTGTTCCGGGTGGCGTGAGTTGTGAAACTATTCCACAATTTTTCAAATGTATACCAAACTCGTAACTCAAATATTCACCTCCACGATCAGATCGTAGAAACTTTATTTTCTTGTTACGATGATTTTCAACTTCACTCTGAAATTCTTTGAACTTTTCAAATGTTTCAGACTTATGTTTCATTAAGTAGATATACCCATATCTGCTTAAATCATCTGTGAAGGTGAGAAAATAACGATATCCGCCACGAGTATCAATATTCATCGGACCACATACATCGGTATGTATGATTTCCAATAAATCTGTTGCTCTCTCCATAGTACCGGAGAACGGTGTTTTAGTCATCTTGCCTATGAGGCACGGTTCGCAAGTACCAAGTGATTCATAATCAAGTGGTTCCAAAAGCCCATCAGTATGGAGTTTCTTCATGCGCTTTACACCGATATGACCTAAACGGCACTGCCACAAATAAGTTGCACTATCATTATCAACTCTGCATCTTTTGGCTTCTACATTATGAATATGTGTATCACTACTATCGAGATTCAATAAGAATAGACCACTCTTCAAGGGTGCATGACCATAAAAGATATTACTCATATAAATAGAACAACCATTATTCTCTGATTTAAATGAATAACCGTCTCGCATCAAACAAGATCCAGATATAATGTTCATGCTCAACGCTGGCACCAAATAACAATTATTTAGGTCTAATATTAATCCCGAAGGTAGATGTAGAGGTAGCGTGCTGACCGCGATCACATCGACTTTGGAACCGTTTCCCACGCGCATCGTCACCTCGTCCTTTGCTAGCGTCCGCTTATTCCGTAGTCCCTGTTTCGAGTTGCAATATTAGCAACAGAACCAGTATCAAATACCCAGGTGCTACTGCGGGCTCTAGTAAGGTACACATCAATAACATGTATATCACATATACCTTTGTTCACCTTGCCATCCTTCTTATCCGCCAAATACTTGGGGCAGTTCCGCTTCCAGTGACCAGTCTGCTTGCAGTAGAAGCACTCAGTTTCAGGCTTAGGTCCAGACTTGGGTTTCTTCTCCTGAGCAGCAACTTGCTTGCTGTTCTTCTTGAAGTTCCCCTTCTTCTTCCCTTTGCCCTTTTTCTTGAAACCAGTGGTTTTGTTAACCATCAACACTTGATGCTCCTTCTTGATTTCTACCTCCGCAGCTTTCAGCATTGCGAAGAGCTCGGGAATAGTCTTGTTCATCCCTTGCATATTATAGTTCATCACGAAGCTCTTGTAGCTTGGTGGCAGTGATTGGAGAATTCTGTCAATGACGCAATCATCTGGAAGATTAACTCCCATCTGAATCAAGTGATTATTATACCCAGACATTTTGAGTATATGCTCACTGACAGAACTGTTCTCCTCCATCTTGCAGCTATAAAACTTATTGGAGACTTCATATCTCTCAATTCGGGCATTTGCTTGAAATATTAACTTCAACTCCTGGAACATCTCATATGCTCCATGACGTTCAAAACATCGTTGAAGTCCCGATTCTAAGACGTAAAGCATGGCACACTGAACTATCGAGTAGTCATCGGCTTTGCTCTGCTAGACGTTCATAACATCTGGCGTTGCTCCAGCAGCAGGCCTGGCACCCAGCGGTGCTTCCAGGACGTAATTCTTCTGTGCAGCAATGAGGATAATCCTCAGGTTACGGACCCAGTCCGTGTAATTGCTACCATCATCTTTCAACTTTGCTTTCTCAAGGAACGCATTAAAATTCAACGGAACAACAGCACGAGCCATCTATCTACAATCAACATCAACAAGCAAGATACTATCAGGTACTAAGTTCATGATAAGTTTAAGTTCAGTTAATCAAATTACTTAGGAACTCCCACTTAGATAGACATCCCTCTAATCCTCTAAGTAATCACGTGATCCAAATCAACTAAACCATAACCGATCATCGCGTGAGATGGAGTAGTTTTCAATGGTGAACATCGTCATGTTGATCATATCTACTATATGATTCACGCTCGACCTTTCGGTCTCTGTGTTCCGAGGCCATATCTGCATATGCTAGGCTCGTCAAGTTTAACCTGAGTATTCTGCGTGTGCAAAACTGGCTTGCACCCGTTGTAGATGGACGTAGAGCTTATCACACCCGATCATCACGTGGTGTCTGGGCACGACGAACTTTGGCAACGATGCATACTCAGGGAGAACACTTCTTGATAATTTAGTGAGAGATCATCTTATAATGCTACCGTCAATCAAAGCAAGATAAGATGCATAAAAGGATAAACATCACATGCAATCAATATAAGTGATATGATATGGCCATCATCATCTTGTGCTTGTGATCTCCATCTCCGAAGCACCGTCATGGTCACATCGTCACCGGCGCGACACCTTGATCTCCATTGTAGCATCGTTGTCGTCTCGCCAATCTTATGCTTCCACGACTATCACTACCGCTTAGTAATAAAGTAAAGCATTACATCGCGATTTCATTGCATACAATAAAGCGACAACCATATGGCTCCTGCCAGTTGCCGATAACTCGGTTACAAAACATGATCATCTCATACAATAAAATCAGCATCATGCCTTGACCATATCACATCACAACATGCCCTGCAAAAACAAGTTAGACGTCCTCTACTTTGTTGTTGCAAGTTTTACGTGGCTGCTACGGGCTTAAGTAAGAACTTATCTCACCTACGCATCAAAACCACAACGATAGTTCGTCAAATAGACTCCGTTTTAACCTTCTCAAGGACCGGGCATAGTCACACTTGGTTCAACTAAAGTTGGAGAGACAGTCTTCCGCAAGCCATCTATGTGCGAAGCACGTCGAGGGAACCGGTCTCGCGTAAGAGTACGCGTAAGGTTGGTCCGGATCGTCTCGTCCAACAATACCGCCAAACCAAAGTATGACATGCTGGTAGGCAGTATGACTTGTATCGCCCACAACTCACTTGTGTTCTACTCGTGCAAATAACATCAAACCATAAAACCTAGGCTCGGATGCCACTGTTGGGGAACGTAGTAATTTCGAAAATTTTCCTACGCACACGCAAGATCATGGTGATGCATAGCAACGAGGGGGAGAGTATTGTCTACGTACCAACGCAGACTGACTGCGGAAGCGATCTCACAACGTAGAGGAAGTAGTCGTACGTCTTCTTCCCGATCCGACCGATCCAAGCACCGTTACTCCGGCACCTCCGAGTTCTTAGCACACGTTCAGCTCGATGACGATCCTCGGGCTCCGATCCAACAAAGCGTCGAGGAAGAGTTCCGTCAGCACAACGGCGTGGTGACGATCTTGATGTACTACCGACGCAGGGCTTCGCCTAAGCTCTACAACGATATGACCGAGGTGGAATTTGGTGGCAGGGGGCACCGCACACGGCTAAGGAACGATCAACAGTGATCAACTTGTGTGTCTATGGGGTGCCCCCTGCCCCCGTATATAAAGGAGCATGGGGAGGGGTTCGGCCGGCCAGGGAGAGAGGCGCAGGGGGAGTCCCACTCCTACCGGGAGTAGGACTCCCCCCCCCCCCAATCCTATTCCTAATAGGACTCCTCAAGGAGAAGAGAGAAGAGAGGGGGGCCGGCCCCTTCTCCTAGTCCTAATAGGACAAGGGAAGGGGGGAGGTGCGCAGCCCTTGTGGGCAGCCCCTTTTCACTTTTCCACTAAGGCCCAATAGGCCCATTTGCCTCCCGGGGGGTTCCGGTAACCCTCCCGGTATTCCGGTAAAATCCCGATTTCACCCGGAACACTTCCGGTGTCCAAACATAGGCTTCCAATATATCAATCTTTATGTCTCGACCATTTCGAGACTCCTCGTCATGTCCGTGATCACATCCGGGACTCCGAACAACCTTTGGTACATCAAAATGCATAAACTCATAATAACTGTCATCGTAACGTTAAGCGTGCGGACCCTACGGTTCGAGAACAATGTAGACGTGACCGAGACACGTCTCCGGTCAATAACCAATAGCGGGACCTGGATGCCCATATTGGCTCCTACATATTCTACGAAGATCTTTATCGGTCAGACCGCATAACAACATACGTTGTTCCCTTTGTCATCGGTATGTTACTTGCCCGAGATTCGATCGTCGGTATCCAATACCTAGTTCAATCTCGTTACCGGCAAGTCTCTTTACTCGTTCCGTAATACATCATCTCACAACTAACATATTAGTTGCAGTGCTTGCAAGGCTTATGTGATGTGCATTACCGAGAGGGCCCAGAGATACCTCTCCGACAATCGGAGTGACAAACCCTAATCTCGAAATACGCCAACCCAACATCCACCATTGGAGACACCTGTAGTACTCCTTTATAATCACCCAGTTACGTTGTGACGTTTGGTAGTACCCAAAGTGTTCCTCCGATAAACGGGAGTTGCATAATCTCATAGTTATAGGAACATGTATAAGTCATGAAGAAAGCAATAGCAACATACTAAACGATCGGGTGCTAAGCTAATGGAATGGGTCATGTCAATCAGATCATTCAACTAATGATGTGACCTCGTTAATCAAATAACAACTCTTTGTTCATGGTTAGGAAACATAACCATCTTTGATTAACGAGCTAGTCAAGTGGAGGCATACTAGTGACACTCTGTTGGTCTATGTATTCACACATGTATTATGTTTCCGGTTGATACAATTCTAGCATGAATAATAAACATTTATCATGATATAAGGAAATAAATAATAACTTTATTATTGCCTCTAGGGCATATTTCCTTCAGGGGGGGGGGGCGCCACCTCCTAGGCCGCAGCCCTCTCTCTCCCCTAAGGCCCAATAAGGCCCATTACTTCCCCGGAGGGTTCCGGTAACCCTTCCGGTACTCCGGTTTTCTCCGAAATCACCCGGAACACTTCCGGTGTCCGAATATAGCCGTCCAATATATCAATCTTTATGTCTCGACCATTTCGAGACTCCTCGTCGTGTCCGTGATCACATCCGGGACTCCGAACTAACTTCGGTACATCAAAATGCATAAACTCATAATAACTGTCATCGTAACGTTAAGCGTGCGGACCCTACGGTTCGAGAACAATGTAGACATGACCGAGACACGTCTCCGGTCAATAACCAATAGCGGGACCTGGATGCCCATATTGGCTCCTACATATTCTACGAAGATCTTTATCGGTCAGACCGCATAACAACATACGTTGTTCCCTTTGTCATCGGTATGTTACTTGCCCGAGATTCGATCGTCGGTATCCAATACCTAGTTCAATCTCGTTACCGGCAAGTCTCTTTACTCGTTTTGTAATACATCATCCCGCAACTAACTCATTAGTTGCAATGCTTGCAAGGCTTATGTGATGTGCATTACCGAGAGGGCCCAGAGATACCTCTCCGACAATCGGAGTGACAAATCCTAATCTCGAAATACGCCAACCCAACATCTACCTTTGGATACACCTGTAGAGCTCCTTTATAATCAACCAGTTACGTTGTGATGTTTGGTAGCACACAAAGTGTTCCTCCGGTAAACGGGAGTTGCATAATCTCATAGTCATAGGAACATGTATAAGTCATGAAGAAAGCAATAGCAACATACTAAACGATCGGCTGCTAAGCTAATGGAATGGGTCATGTCAATCAGATCATTCAACTAATGATGTGACCTCGTTAATCAAATAACAACACTTTGTTTATGGTTAGGAAACATAACCATCTTTGATTAACGAGCTAGTCAAGTAGAGGCATACTAGTGACACTAAGTTTGTCTATGTATTCACACATGTATTATGTTCCCGGTTAATACAATTCTAGCATGAATAATAAACATTTATCATGATATAAGGAAATAAATAATAACTTTATTATTGCCTCTAGGGCATATTTCCTTCAGTCTCCCACTTGCACTAGAGTCAATAATCTAGATTACACAGTAATGATTCTAACACCCATGGAGCCTTGGTGCTGATCATGTTTTGCTCGTGGAAGAGGCTTAGTCAACGGGTCTGCAACATTCAGATCCGTATGTATCTTGCAAATCTCTATGTCTCCCACCTGGACTAGATCCCGGATGGAATTGAAGCGTCTCTTGATGTGCTTGGTCCTCTTGTGAAATCTGGATTCCTTTGCCAAGGCAATTGCACCAGTATTGTCAGAAAAGATTTTCATTGGACCCGATGCACTAGGTATAACACCTAGATCGGATATGAACTCCTTCATCCAGACTCCTTCGTTCGCTGCTTACGAAGCAGCTATGTACTCCGCTTCACATGTAGATCTCGCTACAACGCTTTGTTTAGAACTGCACCAACTAACAGCTCCACCGTTTAATATAAACACGTATCCGGTTTGCGATTTAGAATCGTCTGAATCAGTGTCAAAGCTTGCATCAACGTAACCTTTCACGGTGAGCTCTTTGTCACCTCCATATACGAGAAACATATCCTTAGTCCTTTTCAGGTATTTCATGATGTTCTTGACCGCTGTCCAGTGATCCACTCCTGGATTACTTTGGTACCTCCCTGCTAAACTTATAGCAAGGCACACATCAGGTCTGGTACACAGCATTGCATACATGATAGAGCCTATGGCTGAAGCATAGGAAACATCTTTCATTTTCTCTCTATCTTCTGCAGTGGTTGGGCATTGAGTCTGACTCAACTTCACACCTTGTAATACAGGCAAGAACCCTTTCTTTACTTGATCCATTTTGAACTTCTTCAAAATCTTGTCAAGGTATGTGCTTTGTGAAAGTCCAATTAAGCGTCTTGATCTATCTCTATAGATCTTTATGCCTAATATGTAAGCAGCTTCACCGAGGTCTTTCATTGAAAAACTCTTATTCAAGTATCCCTTTATGCTATCCAGAAATTCTATATCATTTCCAATCAGCAATATGTCATCCACATATAATATCAGAAATGCTACAGAGCTCCCACTCACTTTCTTGTAAATACAGGCTTCACCGAAAGTCTGTATAAAACCAAATGCTTTGATCACACTATCAAAGCGTTTATTCCAACTCCGAGAGGCTTGTACCAGTCCATAAATGGATCGCTGGAGCTTGCACACTTTGTTAGCTCCCTTTGGATTGACAAAACCTTCCGGTTGCATCATATACAACTCTTCTTCCAGAAATCCATTCAGGAATGCAGTTTTGACATCCATCTGCCAAATTTCATAATTATAAAATGCGGCAATTGCTAACATGATTCGGACAGACTTAAGCATCGCTACAGGTGAGAAGGTCTCATCATAGTAAACCCCTTGAACTTGTCGAAAACCTTTTGCGACAAGTCGAGCTTTGTAGACAGTAACATTACCGTCAGCGTCAGTCTTCTTCTTGAAGATCCATTTATTCTCAATTGCTTGCCGATCATCGGGCAAGTCAACCAAAGTCCATACTTTGTTCTCATACATGGATCCCATCTCAGATTTCATGGCTTCAAGCCACTTTGCGAAATCTGGGCTCACCATCGCTTCTTCATAGTTCGTAGGTTCATCATGATCTAGTAGCATGATTTCCAGAACTGGATTACCGTACCACTCTGGTGCGGATCTCACTCCGGTTGATCTACGAGGTTCAGCAGTATCTTGTCCTGAAGTTTCATGATCATCATCATTAGCTTCCTCACTAATTGGTATAGATGTCGCAGAAACAATTTTCTGTGATGTACTATTTTCCAATAAGGGAGCAGGTACAGTTACCTCATCAAGTTCTACTTTCCTCCCACTCACTTCTTTCAAGAGAAACTCCTTCTCTAGAAAGGATCCATTCTTAGCAACAAATATCTTGCCTTCGGATCGGTGATAGAAGGTGTACCCAACAGTCTCCTTTGGGTATCCTATGAAGACACATTTCTCCGATTTGGGTTCGAGCATATCAGGTTAAAGCTTTTTCACATAAGCATCGCAGCCCCAAACTTTAAGAAACGACAACTTTGGTTTCTTGCCAAACCATAGTTCATAAGGCGTCGTCTCAACGGATTTTGATGGTGCCCTATTTAACGTGAATGCGGCCGTCTCTAAAGCATAACCCCAAAACGATAGCAGTAAATTAGTAAGAGACATCATAGATCGTACCATATCTAGTAAAGTACGATTACGATGTTCGGACACACCATTATGCTCTGGTGTTCCGGGTGGCGTGAGTTGCGAAACTATTCCATAATTTTTCAAATGTACACCAAACTCGTAACTCAAATATTCTCCTCCACGATCAGATCGTAGAAACTTTATTTTCTTGTTACGATGATTTTCAACTTCGCTCTGAAATTCTTTGAACTTTTCAAATGTTTCAGACTTATGTTTCATTAAGTAGATATACTCATATCTGCTTAAGTCATCTGTGAAAGTGAGAAAATAACGATATCCGCCACGAGCCTCAATATTCATCGGACCACATACATCTGTATGTATGATCTTCAACAAATCTGTTGCTCTCTCCATAGTACCGGAGAACGGTGTTTTAGTCATCTTGCCCATGAGGCACGGTTCGCAAGTACCAAGTGATTCATAATCAAGTGGTTCCAAAAGTCCATCAGTATGGAGTTTCTTCATGCGCTTTATACCGATATGACCTAAATGGCAGTGCCACAAATAAGTTGCACTGTCATTATCAACTCTGCATCTTTTGGTTTCAACATTATGAATATGTGTGTTACTACTATCGAGATTCATCAAAAATAGACCACTTCTCAAAGGTGCATGACCATAAAAGATATTACTCATATAAATAGAACAACCATTATTCTCTGATTTAAATGAATAACCGTCTCGCATCAAACAAGATCCAGATATAATGTTCATGCTCAACGCTGGCACCAAATAACAATTATTTAAGTCTAATATTAATCCCGAAGGTAGATGTAGAGGTAGCGTGCTGACCGCGATCACATCGACTTTGGAACCGTTTCCCACGCGCATCATCACCTCGTCCTTTGCCAGTATTCGCTTAATCCGTAGTCCCTGTTTCGAGTTGCAAATATTAGCAACAGAACCAATATCAAATACCCAGGTGCTACTGCGAGCTCTAGTAAGGTACACATCAATAACATGTATATCACATATACCTTTGTTCACCTTGCCATCCTTCTTATCCGCCAAATACTTGGGGCAGTTCCGTTTCCAGTGACCAGTCTGCTTGCAGTAGAAGCACTCAGTTTCAGGCTTAGGTCCAGACTTGTGTTTCTTCTCCTGAGCAGCAACTTGCTTGCCGTTCTTCTTGAAGTTCCCCTTCTTCTTTCCTTTGCCCTTTTTCTTGAAACTAGTGGTCTTGTTAACCATCAACACATGATGCTCCTTCTTGATTTCTACCTCTGCAGCTTTCAGCATTGCGAAGAGCTCAGGAATAGTCTTGTTCATCCCTTGCATATTATAGTTCATCACGAAGCTCTTGTAGCTTGGTGGCAGTGATTGGAGAATTCTGTCAATGACGCAATCATGTGGAAGATTAACTCCCATCTGAATCAAGTGATTATTATACCCAGACATTTTGAGTATATGCTCACTGACAGAACTGTTCTCCTCCATCTTGCAGCTATAGAACTTATTGGAGACTTCATATCTCTCAATCCGGGCATTTGCTTGAAATATTAACTTCAACTCCTGGAACATCTCATATGCTCCATGACGTTCAAAATGTCGTTAAAGTCCCGATTCTAAGCCGTAAAGCATGGCACACTGAACTATCGAGTAGTCATCAGCTTTGCTCTGCCAGATGTTCATAACATCTGGTGTTGCTCCAGCAGCAGGCCTGGCACCCAGTGGTGCTTCCAGGACGTAATTCTTCTGAGCAACAATGAGGATAATCCTCAAGTTACGGACACAGTCCGTGTAATTGCTACCATCATCTTTCAACTTTGCTTTCTCAAGGAACGCATTAAAATTCAACGGAACAACAGCACGAGCCATCTATCTACAATCAACATAAACAAGCAAGATACTATCAGGTACTAAGTTCATGATAGGTTTAAGTTCAATTAATCAAATTACTTAAGAACTCCCACTTAGATAGACATCCCTCTAATCCTCTAAGTGATCACATGATCCAAATCAACTAAACCATAACCGACCATCACGTGAGATGGAGTAGTTTTCAATGGTGAACATCGTTATGTTGATCATATCTACTATATGATTCACGCTCGACCTTTTGGTCTCCGTGTTCCGAGGCCATATCTGTTGGAAATATGCCCTAGAGGCAATAATAAATAAGTTATTATTATATTTACTTGTTCATGATAATCGTTTATTATCCATGCTAGAATTGTATTGATAGGAAACTCAGATACATGTGTGGATACATAGACAACACATATCCCTAGTAAGCCTCTAGTTGACTAGCTCGTTGATCAATAGATGGTTACAGTTTCCTAACCATGGACATTGGATGTCGTTGATAACGGGATCACATCATTAGGAGAATGATGTGATGGACAAGACCCAATCCTAAGCCTAGCACAAGATCGTGTAGTTCGTATGCTAAAGCTTTTCTAATGTCAAGTATCATTTCCTTAGACCATGAGATTGTGCAACTCCCGGATACCGTAGGAATGCTTTGGGTGTACCAAACGTCACAACGTAACTGGGTGACTATAAAGGTGCACTACAGGTATCTCCGAAAGTGTCTATTGGGCTGGCACGAATCAAGACTGGGATTTGTCACTCCGTGTAAGCGGAGAGGTATCTCTGGGCCCACTCGGTAGGACATCATCATAATGTGCACAATGTGATCAAGGAGTTGATCACGGGATGATGTGTTACGGAACGAGTAAAGAGACTTGCCGGTAACGAGATTGAACAAGGTATCGGGATACCGACGATCGAATCTCGGGCAAGTATCGTACCAATAGACAAAGGGAATTGTATACGGGATTGATTAAGTCCTTGACATCGTGGTTCATCCGATGAGATCATCGTGGAACATGTGGGAGCCAACATGGGTATCCAGATCCCGCTGTTGGTTATTGACCGAAGAACGTCTCGGTCATGTCTGCATGTCTCCCGAACCCGTAGGGTCTACACACTTAAGGTTCGATGACGCTAGGGTTATAAAGGAAGTTTGTATGTGGTTACCGAATGTTGTTCGGAGTCCCGGATGAGATCCCGGATGTCACGAGGAGTTCCAGAATGGTCCGGAGGTAAAGATTTATATATGGGAAGTCCTGTTTTGGTCACCGGAAGAGTTTCGGGGTTTATCGGTAGCGTACCGGGACCACCGGGAGGGTCCCGGGGGTCCACCAAGTGGGGCCACCAACCCCGGAGGCTTGCATGGGCTAAGAGTGGTGAGGGACCAGCCCCTTAGTGGGCTGGTGCGCCTCCCACAAGGGCCCATGGCGCCTAAGAGGTGGAAAGGGGGCAAACCCTAGGGGATATGGGCCTTAGGGCCCATATTGGTGCGCCTCCCTGTCCTCTCCCCTCTTGGCCGCCACCTTTGATTCCCATCTAGGGCTGCCGCCCCCCCTAGGGGTGGGAACCCTAGAGGGGGCTCAGCCCCTCCCCTTCCCTATATATATGAGGCCTAGGGCTGCCCATAACACACGCGATTCAATCTCTCTTGGTGCAGCCCTGCGTCTCTTCTTCCTCCTCTTCTGTGGTGCTTGGCGAAGCCCTGCAGGATTGCCACGCTCCTCCACCACCACCACGCCGTTGTGCTGCTGTTGGATGAAGTCTTCCTCAACCTCTCCCTCTCTCCTTGCTGGATCAAGGCATGGGAGACGTCACCGGGTTGTACGTGTGTTGAACGCGGAGGTGCCGTCCGTTCGGCACTAGGATCATCGGTGATTTGGATCACGACGAGTATGACTCCATCAACCCCGTTCACTTGAACGCTTCCGCTTAGCGATCTACAAGGGTATGTAGATGCACTCTCCTTCCCCTCGTTGCTAGTCTCTCCATAGATGGATCTTGGTGACACGTAGGAAAATTTTGAATTTATGCTACGTTCCCCAATAGTGGCATCATGAGCCAGGTCTATTGCGTAGATTCTATGCATGAGTAGAACACAAAGTAGTTGTGGGCGTTGATTTTGTTCAATATGCTTGCCGTTACTAGTCTTATCTTGATTCGACGGCATCGTGGGATGAAGCGGCCCGGACCAACCTTACACGTACTCTTACGTGAGACCGGTTCCACCGACAAACATGCACTAGTTGCATAAGGTGGCTGGCGGGTGTCTGTCTCCCCCACTTTAGTCGGATCGGATTCGATGAAAAGGGTCCTTATGAAGGGTAAATAGCAATTGGCATATCACATTGTGGTCTTTGCGTAGGTAAGAAACGTTCTTGCTAGAAACCCATAGCAGCCACGTAAAACATGCAAACAACAATTAGAGGACGTCTAACTTGTTTTTGCAGGGTATGCTATGTGATGTGATATGGCCAAAGGATGTGATGAATGATATATGTGATGTATGAGATTGATCATGTTCTTGTAATAGGAATCACGACTTGCATGTCGATGAGTATGACAACCGGCAGGAGCCATAGGAGTTGTCTTTATTTATTTATGACCTGCGTGTCAACTTAAACGTCATGTAATTACTTTACTTTATTGCTAACCATTAGCCATAGTAGTAGAAGTAATAGTTGGCGAGGCAACTTCATGAAGACACGATGATGGAGATCATGGTGTCATGCCGGTGACGATGATGATCATGGAGCCCCGAAGATGGAGATCAAAAGGAGCAAAGTGATGATGGCCATATCATGTCACTATTTGATTGCATGTGATGTTTATCATGTTTATACATCTTATTTGCTTAGAACGACGGTAGTAAATAAGATGATCCCTTACAACAATTTCAAGAAGTGTTCTCCCCTAACTGTGCACCATTGCGACAGTTCGTGTTTCGAAGCACCACGTGATGATCGGGTGTTAGATTCTAACGTTCACATACAACGGGTGTAAGACAGATTTACAGACGCAAAACACTTAGGGTTAACTTGACGAGCCTAGCATGTACAGACATGGCCTCGGAACACAGAAGACCGAAAGGTCGAGCATGAGTCGTATAGAAGATACGATCAACATGAAGATGTTCACCGATGATGACTAGTCCGTCTCACGTGATGATCGGACACAGCCTAGTTGACTCGGATCATGTAATCACTTAGATGACTAGAGGGATGTCTATCCGAGTGGGAGTTCATAAGATGAACTTAATTATCCTGAACATAGTCAAAAGGATTTTGCAAATTATGTCGTAGCTCGCGCTTTAGTTCTATTGTTTAGATATGTTCCTAGAGAAAAATTAGTTGAAAGTTGATAGTAGCAATTATGCGGACTAGGTCCGTAAACTGAGGATTGTCCTGATTGCTTCTTAGAAGGCTTAAGTCCTTAATGCACCGCTCAGTGTGCTGAACCTCGAACGTCGTCTGTAGATGTTGCGAACATCTGACATACACGTTTTGATAACTACATGATAGTTCAGTTAAACGGTTTAGAGTTGAGGCACCAAAGACAGTTTTGAAACGTCGCGAAACATATGAGATGTTTTGAGGGCTGAAATTGGGATTTCAGGCTCGTGCCCACGTCAAGAGGTATAAGACCTCCGACGATTTTCTTAGTCAACAAACTAAGGAGAAAAGCTCAATTATTGAGCTTGTGCTCAGATTGTCTGAGTACAACAATCATTTGAATCGAGTGGGAGTTGATCTTCCAGATGAGATAGTGATGTTTCTCCGAAGTCATTACCACCAAGCTGCTAGAGCTTCGTGATGAACTATAATATATCAGGGAGATATATGATGATCCTTGAGATATTCGCGATGTTTGACACCACAAAAGTAGAAATCAAGAAGGAGCATCAATTGTTGATGGTTGGTGAAACCACTAGTTTCAAGAAGGGCAAGGGCAAGAAGGGATACTTCATGAAACGGCAATTCAGCTGCTGCTCTGGTGAAGAAACCCAAGGTTGAACCCAAACCCGAGACTAAGTGCTTCTGTAATAAGAGGAACAGCCACTGGAGTAGAATTACCCTAGATACTTGGTAGATAAGAAGGCTGGCAAGGTCGATAGAAGTATATTGGATATACATTATGTTAATGTGTACTTTACTAGTACTCCTAGTAGCACCAGGGTATTAGATACCGGTTCGGTTGCTAAGTGTTAGTAACTCAAAATAAAAGCTACGGAATAAACGGAGACTAGCTAAAGGTGAGATGACGATATGTGTTGGAAGTGTTTCCAAGCTTGATGTGATCAAGTATCGCAGGCTCCCTCTACCATCGAGATTGGTGTTTGCGTTGAGCATGGACATGATTGGATTATGTCTATCGCAATACGGTTATTCATTTAAGGAGAATAATGGTTACTCTGTTTATTTGAATAATACCTTCAATGGTCTTACACCTAAAATGAATGGTTTATTGAATCTCGATCGTAGTGATACACATGTTCATGCCAAAAGATATACGATAGTAATGATAGTACCACCTACTTGTGGCACTGCCACGTAAGTCATATCGGTATAAAACGCATGAATAAGCTCCATGTTGATGGATCTTTGGGCTCACTCATTTTGAAAAGTTTGAGACATGCGAACCATGTCTGTTGGTATATATGCATGAAGAAACTCCATGCAAATGGACCGTATGTACTCACTTGATTTTGAATCAGTTGAGACATGCAAATCATACCACATGGGCAAGATGACTGAAAGCCTCGTTTTCAGTAAAATGGAACTAGAAAGCAACTTGTTGGAAGTAATACATTTTGATGTGTGCAGTCCAATGAGTGCTGAGGCATGTAGTGGATATCGTTATGTTCTTACTTCACAGATGATTTGAGTAGATGTTGAGTATATTTACTTGATGAATCACAAGTCTGAATTATTGAAAGGTTCAAGTAATTTCAGGGTGAAGTTGAAAGATCGTCGTGGCAAGAGGATAAAAGATCTATGATATGATCATAGAGATGAATATCTGAGTTACAAGTTTGGCACATAATTAAGACATTGTGGAAATTGTTTCATAACTGATACAGCCTGGAACACCATAGTGTAATGGTGTGTCCGAGCATCATAAATGCACCCTATTGGATATGATGCATACCATGATGTCTCTTATCGAATTACCACAATAATTTATGGGTTAGGCATTAGAGACAACCACATTCACTTTAAAAGGGGGCACAACGTAATTCCGGTGAGATAACACCGTATGAACTATGGTTTAGAGAAACCTAAGCTGTCATTTCTTAAAAGTTTGGGGCTGCGACGCTTATGTGGAAAAGTTTTAGGCTGATAAGCTCGAACCCAAAGCGGATAAATGCATCTTCATAGGACACCCAAAATAGTTGGGTATGCCTCCTGTCTCAGATCCGAAAGCAATAAGGGATTGTTTCTAGAATCGGGTCCTTTCTCGAGGAAAAGTTTCTCTCGAAAGAATTGAGTGGGAGGATGGTGGAGACTTGATGATCGGATCAGGTCACTCCCAAACCTCGTCGGATGACAAGGATGTGTACTACTTTAGAGTGGTACATAATCCTATCTTGGAAGTCATGTTGCTAGACAACAATGAACCTACGAGCTATGGAGAAGCGATGGTGGGCCCGGATTCCGATAAATGGCTCGAGGCCATAAAATCCGAGAGAGGATCCATGTATGGAAACAAAGTGTAGACTTTGACAGAATAGCTCGATGGTCGTGAGGCTGTTGAGTATAGATGGATTTTAAAAGGAAGACGGACAATGATGGTAAATGTCACCATTAAGAAAGCTCGACTTGTCGTTAAGAAGTTTACCGACAAGTTCAAGGAGTTGACTATGGTGAGACTTTCTCACTCGTAGCGATGCTAAGAGTCTGTTGGAATTATATTAGCAGTCACTGCATTGTTTATGAAATCTTGCAGATAGGATGTCAAAACATTGTTTCCTCGACGATTTTTGAGGAAAGGTTGTATGTGATACAACCGGAAGGTTTTGTCAATCCTGAAAGATGTAATAAGTATGCAAAGCTCCAGCAATCCTTCTAAGGATTGGAGTAAGCATCTCGGAGTTGGAATGTATGCTTTGATAGATGATCAAAGATTTTGGGTGTATACAAAGTTTATGAGAAACTTGTATTTCCAAAGAAGTAAGTGGGAGCACTATAGAATTTCTGATGAGTATATGTTGTTGACATATCATAGATCAGAAATGACGTAGAATTTCTGGAAAGCATATAGGGTTATTTGGAAAGTGTTTTTCAATGGAAAGCCTGGATTAAGCTACTTGAACATTGAGCATCAAAATCTATAAGGGTAGATCAAAACGCTTAATGGTACTTTCAAATGAGCACATACCTTGACATGATCTTGAAGGTGTTCAAGATGGACCAGTCAAAGAAGGAGTTCTTGCCTGAGTTGTAAGGTATGAAGTTAAGACTTAAAGCTCGACCACGGCAGAATAGAGAGAAAGGACGAAGGTCGTCCCCTATGCTTAAGACATAGGCTCTATAGTATGCTATGCTGTGTACCGCACCTGAAATGTGCCTTGCCATGAGTCAGTCAAGGGGTACAAGAGTGATCCAAGAATGGATCACAGGACAGCGGTCAAAGTTATCCTTAGTAACTAGTGGACTAAGGAATTTTCTCGATTATGGAGGTGGTAAAAGAGTTCGTCGTAAAGGGTTATGTCGATGCAAGCTTAACTCCTATCCGGATAGCTCTGAGTAGGGATACCGGATACGTATAATGGAGCAACAATTTAGAATAGCTCCAAGTAGAACAGTTATTTGGAATAGCTCCAAATAGAACGTGGTAGCTACATCTAGGAGATGACATAGAGATTTGTAAAGCACACACGGATCTGAAAGGTTCAGACCCGTTGACTAAAACCTCTCTCACAAGCAACATGATCAAACCTAGAACTCATTGAGTGTTAATCACATAGTGATGTGAACTAGACTGCTGACTCTAGTAAACTCTTGGGTGTTAGTCACATGGCGATGTGACCTATGAGTCTTAATCACATGGCGATGTGAACTAGATTATTGACTCTAGTGCAAGTGGGAGACTGTTGGAAATATGCCCTAGAGGCAATAATAAATAAGTTATTATTATATTTCCTTGTTCATGATAATCGTTTATTATCCATGCTAGAATTGTATTGATAGGAAACTCAGATACATGTGTGGATACATAGACAACACCATGTCCCTAGTAAGCCTCTAGTTGACTAGCTCGTTGATCAATAGATGGTTACGGTTTCCTAACCATGGACATTGGATGTCGTTGATAACGGGATCACATCATTAGGAGAATGATGTGATGGACAAGACCCAATCCTAAGCCTAGCACAAGATCGTGTAGTTCGTATGCTAAAGCTTTTCTAATGTCAAGTATGATTTCCTTAGACCATGAGATTGTGCAACTTCCGGATACCGTAGGAATGCTTTGGGTGTACCAAACGTCACAACGTAACTGGGTGACTATAAAGGTGCACTACAGGTATCTCCGAAAGTGTCTGTTGGGTTGGCACGAATCGAGACTGGGATTTGTCACTCAGTGTAAGCGGAGAGGTATCTCTGGGCCCACTCGGTAGGACATCATCATAATGTGCACAATGTGGTCAAGGAGTTGATCACGGGATGATGTGTTACGGAACGAGTAAAGAGACTTGCCGGTAACGAGATTGAACAAGGTATCGGGATACCGACGATCGAATCTCGGGCAAGTATCATACCGATAGACAAAGGGAATTGTATACGGGATTAATTAAGTCCTTGACATCGTGGTTCATCCGATGAGATCATCGTGGAACATGTGGGAGCCAACATGGGTATCTAGATCCCGCTGTTGGTTATTGACCAGAGAACGTCTCGGTCATGTCTGCATGTCTCCCGAACCCGTAGGGTCTACACACTTAAGGTTCGATGACGCTAGGGTTATAAAGGAAGTTTGTATGTGGTTACCGAATGTTGTTTGGAGTCCCGGATGAGATCCCGGACGTCACGAGGAGTTCCGGAATGGTCCGGAGGTAAAGATTTATATATGGGAAGTCCTGTTTTGGTCACCGGAAGAGTTTTGGGGTTTATCGGTAGCGTACCGGGACCACCGGGAGGGTCCCGGGGGTCCACCAAGTGGGGCAACCAACCCCGGAGGCTTGCATGGGCTAAGAGTGGTGAGGGACCAGCCCCTTAGTGGGCTGGTGCGCCTCCCACAAGGGCCCATGGCGCCTAAGAGGTGGAAAGGGGGCAAACCCTAGGGGATATGGGCCTTAGGGCCCATATTGGTGCGCCTCCCTCTCCTCTCCCCTCTTGGCCGCCACCTTTGATCCCCATCTAGGGCTGCCGCCCCCCTAGGGGTGGGAACCCTAGAGGGGGCGCAGCCCCTCCCCTTCCCTATATATATGAGGCCTAGGGCTGCCCATAACGCGATTCAATCTCTCTTGGTGCAGCCCTGCGTCTCCTCTTCCTCCTCTTCTGTGGTGCTTGGCGAAGCCCTGCAGGATTGCCACGCTCCTCCACCACCACCACGCCGTTGTGCTGCTGTTGGATGAAGTCTTCCTCAACCTCTTCCTCTCTCCTTGCTGGATCAAGGCGTGGGAGACGTCACCGGGCTGTACGTGTGTTGAACGCGGAGGTGCCGTCCGTTCGGTACTAGGATCATCGGTGATTTGGATCACGACGAGTACGACTCCATCAACCCCGTTCACTTGAAAGCTTCCGCTTAGCGATCTACAAGGGTATGTAGATGCACTCTCCTTCCCCTCGTTGCTAGTCTCTCCATAGATAGATCTTGGTGACACGTAGGAAAATTTTGAATTTATGCTACGTTCCCCAACAATATCTGCATATGCTAGGCTCGTCAAGTTTAACCTGAGTATTCTGCGTGTGCAAAAACTGGCTTGCACCCGTTGTAGATGGACATAGAGCTTATCACACCCGATCATCACGTGGTGTCTGGGCACGACGAACTTTGGCAATGGTGCATACTCAGGGAGAACACTTCTTGATAATTTAGTGAGAGATCATCTTATAATGCTACCGTCAATCAAAGCAAGATAAGATGCATAAAAAGATAAACATCACATGCAATCAATATAAGTGATATGATATGACCATCATCATCTTGTGCTTGTGATCTCCATCTCCGAAGCACCGTCATGATCACCATCGTCACCGGCGCGACACCTTGATCTCCATCGTAGCATCGTTGTCGTCTCGCCAATCTTATGCTTCCACGAGTATCGCTACCGCTTAGTAATAAAGTAAAGCATTACATCGCGATTGCATTGCATACAATAAAGCAACAACCATATGGCTCCTGCCGGTTGCCGATAACTCAGTTACAAAACATGATCATCTCATACAATAAAATTTAGCATCATGTCTTTGGCCATATCACATCACAACATGCCCTGCAAAAACAAGTTAGACGTCCTCTACTTTGTTGTTGCAAGTTTTACGTGGCTGCTACGGGCTTAAGCAAGAACCAATCTCACCTACGCATCAAAACCACAACGATAGTTTGTCATATAGACTCCGTTTTAACCTTCGCAAGGACCGGGTGTAGCCATACTCGGTTCAACTAAAGTTGGAGAAACTAACACCCGCCAGCCACCTGTGTGCAAAGCACGGCGGTAGAACCAGTCTCGCGTAAGCGTACGCGTAATGTCGGTCTGGGCCGCTTCATCCAACAATACCGCCGAACCAAAGTATGACATGCTGGTAGGCAGTATGACTTATATCGCCCACAACTCACTTGTGTTCTACTCGTGCATATAACATCAAACCATAAAACCTAGGCTCGGATGCCACTGTTGGGAAACGTAGTAATTTCAAAAAAATTCCTACACACACGCAAGATCATGGTGATGCATAGCAACGAGGGGGAGAGTATGATCTATGTACCCTTGTAGAGCGCAACGGAAGCGTTGACACAACGTAGAGGAAGTAGTCGTACGTCTTCTTCCCGATCCGACCGATCCAAGCACCGTTACTCCGGCACCTCCGAGTTCTTAGCACACGTACAGCTCGATGACGATCCCCGGGCTCCGATCCAGCAAAGCTTCGGGGAGGAGTTCCGTCAGCACGACGGCGTGGTGACGATCTTGATGTTCTACCGACGCAGGGCTTCGCCTAAGCACTACAACGATATGATCGAGGTGGAATATGGTGGCAGGGGGCACCGCACACGGCTAAGGAACGATCTCAATGATCAACTTCTGTGTCCTAGGGTGCCACCTGCCCCCGTATATAAAGGAGCAAGGGGAGGCCGGCCGGCCCTATGGGGCGCGCCAAGGGGAGGGGGAGTCCTCCTCCTAGTGGGAGTAGGACTCCCCTTTCCTAATCCAATTAGGAAACCCTAAGGGGGAAGGAAAGAGGGGGAGAGGGAGAGGGAAAGAGGGGCCGCGCCCCCCTCCCTAGTCCAATTTGGACTCCCCATGTGGGGGGGGGGGGGGGCGCCACCTCCTAGGCCGCAGCCCTCTCTCTCCCCTAAGGCCCAATAAGGCCCATTACTTCCCCGGAGGGTTCCGGTAACCCTTCCGGTACTCCGGTTTTCTCCGAAATCACCCGGAACACTTCCGGTGTCCGAATATAGTCGTCCAATATATCAATCTTTATGTCTCGACCATTTCGAGACTCCTCGTCATGTCCATGATCACATCCGGGACTCCGAACTAACTTCGGTACATCAAAATGCATAAACTCATAATAACTGTCATCGTAACGTTAAACGTGCGGGCCCTACGGTTCGAGAACAATGTAGACATGACCGAGACACGTCTCCGGTCAATAACCAATAGCAGGACCTGGATGCCCATATTGGCTCCTACATATTCTACGAAGATCTTTATCGGTCAGACCGCATAACAACGTACGTTGTTCCCTTTGTCATCGGTATGTTACTTGCCCGAGATTCGATCGTCGGTATCCAATACCTAGTTCAATCTCGTTACCGGCAAGTCTCTTTACTCGTTTTGTAATACATCATCCCGCAACTAACTCATTAGTTGCAATGCTTGCAAGGCTTATGTGATGTGCATTACTGAGAGGGCCCAGAGATACCTCTCCGACAATCGGAGTGACAAATCATAATCTCGAAATACGCCAACCCAACATCTACCTTTGGATACACCTGTAGAGCTCCTTTATAATCACCCAGTTATGTTGTGACGTTTGGTAGCACACAAAGTGTTCCTCCGGTAAATGGGAGTTGCATAATCTCATAGTCATAGGAACATGTATAATTCATGAAGAAAGCAATAGCAACATTCTAAACGATCGGGTGCTAAGCTAATAGAATGGGTCATGTCAATCAGATCATTCAACTAATGATGTGACCTCGTTAATCAAATAACAACACTTTGTTTATGGTTAGGAAACATAACCATCTTTGATTAACGAGCTAGTCAAGTAGAGGCATACTAGTGACACTAAGTTTGTCTATGTATTCACACATGTATTATGTTGCCGGTTAATACAATTCTAGCATGAATAATAAACATTTATCATGATATAAGGAAATAAATAATAACTTTATTATTGCCTCTAGGGCATATTTCCTTCAAGGGTAAGATGGGAGCACATTGCAAACATAGATCTAGTTACAAAGGTAGAGCCGGCCAAGCATCTCCTAGTTTGCACTACTAGAGAAACTAAAGCTTCTATATATGATGGTTTAGAACTAATGTTTGGAATGAGGGGAGCCAGCAAATATTCTCTTTGGATGAGCCCACAATATGGGGAAGCACCTCCTGATCATGAAATCCATTATCAACTCGTCACATAATAGTCTTAGCACCATCACTTTATGTGTGATACCTTATTGGCGTTTAACCATTTTGGACCATCTATGTCTTCCCTTGTTGCGGGTGGTGAGTCTTCCCTGTGCGGGTGGTGAGTCTTCCTTGTCCGGGTGGTGAGTGCCATCAAGAAGATGATGATAACTTCGCCGCTCGTGAGTTGGAGCTCTTTTACATCACTCTATTGCTCCTCAACCCTAGATATGAGTACCAAGCCATTTTGACCATCCATACGTAAGGGTAACTTGGTCATTTTCGACAAGGTATATTAGAAATTTGATGTTATTCCAATTCATCCCATCTACTCCACAAATGCCCCTAAACAAATTAATAGCTTGCAATTGTTTGCCCCTGCGTAGCATCGATTGACTAGTGCTTCCAATGCCAATGTCGAGCCACCACTATCCTTCACCAGCATTGACTCGCATCACGACCACCTCTAAATCAAGTGCATGCAAATATATAGCGAGAATGCATACGTATTTGCTTTACTTACATAACAGAAGTAAAGCAAGGCAACAATTTCTGTTGTGACACCAATAAATCCAATATCTGAAAGTGGCTCTGAATAAAATCATCTCCACGAAGGGTACAAAAAGTACGATGTGCGGTTTTCTAATATATTTACTTAATGCAAAATTAAGATGACATGGACATTGCTTCAGTTAACAATCTGCACACTATCAGTGCATGAGCTTATCGTTATTGTAGTTTTCTGAAGGAGAGGCTTTGCACATGTCCGTAGGACTGGCACCCTAGAGCCGTAGTCATCACTGTTGAAGCATTGAATCAATCTGCAGCGTGTGACATCAGATCTCGACGTTGTCCAAGTATGATGAGAAATCCTAACCTCGTCGCCCCACGGAGATGACAAAAGACTATGTCAAAACTACAACTACGTCGACTTAATCATGCCGATGAAGTTGAGGATGATCAGTGCCTGAAAGACCAGCTCGAAAATGAAGCACTGCCATTTGCCTAAGCGCCCTCCTTGCGGGGACTAAATACCCATAACCCAAACTACAAGCCGGAGCCGAGGCACCGAGATTCCATCTGCCAACGGCCACCGAAGCAGTAGTCAGGGGAGGCAAATTCAAGGGTACACCAGCAAAGCCTGAAGGGGACTGTGTTTGTAGCTACACCCACTTAAATTACCAGTAGATGTGTACCTCAGGAGTTATGAGTGAATGATCATATAGTTACGGCTCTCTTTGATTCACAAGATTATTTCAACACCGGAATAAAAAATTGTATAACTAGTGCCATGTCCTCTTTAATTATGTAGAATCGAAAACCTACATAAATTTGGATGAAGGAGTGCTTCATAGCATAGGAAAAATGGTGAAATTCTTAAGAAATGGCTTGAGTGGATGGAAATTTTCCTCCAAAATAGAATGCAATGGAATTCAAAGGAAAAGCTCCAAAGAATTGCAATCATGTGAATCAAACTGCAACGCATGAAAAGATTCCTAAGGATTTATATCCTCTAAAGTCCTACAAAATTCCCGTGAATCAAAGGAGCTCTAAACACGTTTTGTGCATAACTAGTAGTACGTCTTGAAGGGACGTGTACATCCACAGTAATGAACATGTTGCATACACACTGATGTGTTACGTTCTGCCTAACTGCACTTCTGATTCCCTCCGGGAGACCTATGAACATCAGTTGTGGTCTCCGCGGCGCCCGTGCGCGGTCGGCAGCTTCTGCTGCTGGACGATGAGTCGCGCCGGGAGCTGGCGGCCGGTGCCAGAGCCTCCGCAGCTGCGGCACCGCTTGCGGCCGGAGCCGGAGCACGTCCCGCAGCCGACGTCGCCGTCGGACCAACGGCTGCAGAGGCACTCCTCCCGGCCGGTGCCGCGGCACGTGGAGCAACGGGGCCGTGCGTCCCACCTGGACGCCGCCGGCAGCCCGTCGCCCGTCGTCCGGTTCGCCGTCGCCACGCCCGCCAGCATCCCGAGCCCCGCCGCCGCGATCACCATGGGCGCCACCATCTTCACAGAAGAACCAATCCAAGAACCTTTCTTGCCGTATGGTGCTGGTAGGAGTGGAAGAAAAGATTTGGATGGGTGCCTGTGAACGGGGCGCGTCGGTTGATTTACTTTTTCGGGTGGTGGGTGCTGGGCTCGTTTAGTCTGGCAGCTTGGAGGGTAGCCGTGGCGCGGAAGGGATGGCGTGTCGCCTATACTCTGCTTACGATGTCTCGGCGATTCTGTTTCTGATTCGTGCGTGTGTACTGCAAGCCATGGGATTCGCAGCTACACGTGGATTTACATGCTCCTTTGCCGTTTCCACGCTACGGGACGAATTCGCAGCTAGGCACAGGGTTTGTCCTCTGCATTCTTATGAATTCCGTTAACGATTACTCATAGTTGCAACATACTGTTTGGTATACGTCGCGGACAGGATGGAAGCGCGTATGCATGTCTCAACCGTCGACCAAAAGCTCACTAACAGCCAAACTATAGCACAAACGCCACATCGCCACAGCATCCTAAATTCCCCAAGTGCTATATTTTTCGCTGTCGTATATGCACTGAGCTGTAATGGGGTCATTGCCTACTGGGTTCCTTCCCGCGTTGATTACTGGGTACCGCTAGGGATCATCCCTTGCTATTGTAGTTTTCTGCTGGAGAGGCTTTGCCTAAGATTGTAGATATAGTACCATTGAAGCAATGAAATCAAAAGGTTCGAAATAGATTTTCTGATTGCAGTGAATTGCATGTTAAGATGGAAGTTTTCATTTACTGTTTTCATGGTAAAAATTCTTTCATAATTTTCCCTAATATATGCAGATGATCTGCGCATCCTTGTATAGTGCAGAAAGTCAGAGTAGCAAAGATCTCTGTCGTATTGAATATTTCAGAATGTATTCTATCTGGCGCTTGATTTTAACATGCTGTGCGATTTCCCCGCAAAAAAGAACTTGTTATATGGTTCAGGTGGCATCATATTTTGGCATTCGCTTAATCATACTGATATGGTATTGAAATAAACAAAGTTTATAGCACATGGTATATGATCATTTGGATGCTTGAGAATGTACTGTATGTGAAATGTGTGTACGAAATTGTGCAATGTATGAATTCCGCAATGTGTAAGGAATCTATATTGTGAAATGTATCTTGTGATGTCCATGTTTGACTCAAGATACACGTTCTGCAAAAACATGTTGTGCATTTGGCACGCTATCTTCGCGTGAATGGTCTCATACCACATCAACTGCTCTTTTGATCACCTTTAGTAGTGTATCTCTATACTTCATTGTGGTAACTCATGTATTAGGCTATATTAGCGAAAGAATTGTAAAAAAAAGAACATTTGTTGCTCTTGTGTATGCTTATGGTTTCTAGTTAAGAAAAGCATGACCACATATTTTGAAATGTTGATTTAATTATATAAGGTCTTCAGGTTTTTATTAAAATGCTCATGTGATTTTGAAAGGTGTTCACATAATTAAAAAGATGAAATAGCTAAGAAAAGTATTTACGTATTTAAATAAAGTTTGCATGATTTTTAAAAATGTTCGCTCATTTTTAAAAATCATGTAAATTTCAAAAATTGTTCTCACATTTTATAAAGGGAAAAAATTGTTTTTCCCGTATTTTTCATTATGCCACTCTAGATTTTGACAATTCAATTTTGCAACTCTTAGTTTGGCAATACATCACAATTGCCATTTCGTGGCAAAAGCATAGGAAAAACTATATGAATTTGGATGAAGGGGTTCTTGATAGCATGGAAAAAACGATGGAATTCTTACAAAGGGATTGAGTGGATGGAGATTTTCCTCCACAATAGAATGCAAATCCAAAGGAAAAAATCAACAGAATTGCAATCTTGTACTCCTGCCAACACAGGAAAGATCCCGAAGGATTAAATCCTCTAAAATTTCTATAAATTTCCTTTGAATCAAAGGAGCTCTAAAATGTTTTATGAATAACTAAGTACGTCTTGATGGAGACGTGTAGATGAGCACATCCACAGGAATGAACATGTTGCCTGTACACTCATGCTCATATGTTGTGTTCTGCCACTACTGCATTTCTGATTTACTCCGGGAAATCGACGAACATCAGTTTCAGTCTCCGCGTCGCCCGGGCGCGGTCGGCAGCTTCTGCTGCTGGGCGATGAGCCGCACCGGGAGCTGCCGGCCGGTGCCAGAGCCTCCGCAGCTGCGGCACCGCTTGCGGCCGGAGCCGGAGCACGTCCCGCAGCCGACGTCGCCGTCGGACCAACGGCTGCAGAGGCACTCTTCCCGGCCGGTGCCGCTGCACGTGGAGCAGCGGGGCCGCGCGTCCCACCTGGACGCCGCAGGCAGCCCGTCCCCGGTCGTCCGGTTCGCCATCGCCACGCCCGCCAGCATCCCGAGCCCTGCCGACGCGATCACCATGGGCGCCACCATCTTCACAGAAGAAGCGATCCAAGAACCTCCCTTCTTTTCTTGCTGCGCAGATTGCTGTCTTGCCACCGGAGACGGATAAGGAACAGCAGGGGAGGGGGAAGAGGAGCCGGAGTTGGCTTCCTTCTCGCCGTATACACTTGGCTGGTGCTGGTAGGAGTGGAGGACAAGATTTCGATGGATGCCTGTGGACGTGGTGCGTCGATTGATTTATAGGGTTTTTCCGGGTGGTGGGTGCTGGGCTCGTTCGGTTCGGCGGTTTGGAGCGTAGCCGAGGCGCGGAAGGGGAGGCGTGCCCGCCTCGCTACCTTTGCTTGCCTGCTTGGCCTGCGTCCGTCGCCGACTCTGCTGCGATGCTTCGGCGATTCTGTTGCGGTTTCGTGTGTGCATACCGCAAGCCGCTTGGCTGCTTGCTGGCTGCTGCACGTGGATCTACGCCTTCCTTTGCCTTTTCCACGCTACGGGAGGAACTGGCAGCTAGGCACGGGATTTGTCCTCTGCATTCTTATGAATTCCGTTAGCGATTACTTGCAAGATGCTAGTATTTGGTATACATACGTCGCGGACAGGATGAAAGCGCGTTGGATGTGGTGCTCATGTCTCAACCGTCGACCAAAAGCCCACTAAAAGCCAAACTATAGCACGAACGCCAAGTCGCCACCGCATCCTAAAATCTCCAAGTGCTATCATTTCCGCTGTTACATATACAATTTTGAGCTATATAATAGGGTCATTGCCGACTGAGTTCCTCCCAGTGTTAATTAATTTGCTTAGAGCATCTCCAGCCGTTTGACCGCCGAGCGCACCCGACAAAGGGCGTTAGGCGTTTGCGGCGGCGGTTTTATCGGCCTGAGGGGGGGGGGGGGGGGGGGGGGGGGGTGTGAGTTTCCAGCCGCGCCTTCAGGTTTCAGCCCCCAAAAGCAACAAAATTCAAAGTTCATTTTTCCGCTACCAAAAAAAGACACAAGTTCGTCGATCATCATGCCACGGGTCGACGATTGAACATAGCCACAAAGTCCGGCGATCAAAAGGGTAGGAACCATAGACATGGAACTCAAATGGAGGCTCCTCTGCCGCAGGGCTGGCCGAGGTCGGCGGCGGCGGCGACGTTGGGGAAACAACTTCAGTGCTCGGCGTTGGCGTTGACGTTGACGTAGGCGCATGCGTAGTCGTGGGCGTGGGCGTAGAGGCAGTGGTCGCCGCCGGTCCCGACATCTGGTTCAAGATGAGGCCGCGCTCTGCCAGGTACCACGTCTTCACTTGCTCGTCCATCGTCGACATGTCTGCCCCCAAAAAGGAAGATAAAAAAGAAATTGATTTGATCAAAATCCAAAAGAAAGAAAAGCATTTTAATAAAATAGCAATAGGCCTCATACATATATTTTAGAAATTATCAAAAGTTTTTAACTACTTTGACAATTTTAATGGCATGATGACATGATAAGAAAAAATAAGATAACAATAAATTTTTTTAATTTGGGGGAAACCTGGGCTTGTTACATGGACGCACGAAGTAGAAAACAAGTTCTCCCCTCCCACACCAGCAAAAAAACCCACATACATGGGAGGTCCTATTCAGCGCAATGCGTCGAAGGACGACCAAACACGCATGCCCTGGAAGCTTGCTTGGATTGGCTGGCCAGTCGCCGTATTGAGCCTTGGCTCACCCGGAGAAGCAAAGAAGAAAACAAAGAGGAATGAAAACTGAAAAAAAGTAGAGGTGATATTTAAAATGTTCCAAAAAAATTAAACATGTTCACAACTATCTAAAAACAATGCAAATAACAAAAATATTTGTGTATTTGATTTTTTTATGAATTTAAAAATGCTTAGGAATTTAGAAACAGTTTGTAAATTTAGAAAAACTTTGTGTATTTCAAAATAGTTCTTGAAAATAAAAAAAATGTTTTTAAATTTAGAAAAAGTTTGTGGATTTCAAAAGAGTTCTTGAAATTCAAAAAAAAATGTTAGCTAATTAAAAAAACACTTTTACTAAATTTCAAACGTCTATTTTCAATTTCGCTTCAGGTCGATTTTGTGGCCGTCCGATGCGCACGAATCTCAGTGGCTCGAGGGGCCTTTTTTTTGTTGGGCTTTCTTTTCATTCGGGTTTCCGGGTTGCCACATCCGTTTTGCTCCTCGACCCGCCTGCTAGGAGAGGAGGTGTGGTTTGCAGAGGAGGTCAACAGAGCTCCCCCGCCGGGCTCACCATCAGTAACCACCCGTCGGCGGGGGCGGGGACGGGGGAGGTAGCAGTTGGTGCCGCCGGCCGGGCGGAAGGTATCCCCCCCCCCCCCCCCCCCCCCCCCCCGTGGGATTTGCTTTGTGTCTCCATGCTCGATTAAGTCGTTGCGGTCATTGTCGCCAATCTCAAATTCATTTTGCAGGATCGTTGTTTATTCATGGCTGGTTAGAAATTTCATGCCCACAGCGTAGCACAGCCTAGGCGGCAATGTCCTGAATCTGTTTTTTTGTTCAGTGCCTCTGATTTAGGTGTCATGCAGATTGCAGACTCATGGACGTGATTTGTGTTCCTCCTCTGTTCTGTGCGTGATTACCATCCTTCTGCGTTCACGACTGACAAACTAAAAATGGTGAACCAAATAATATATGCCCCTTGCAGAACCATATGGGGTAGGATTTTTCACAGGAATAGAGGTTTTTGTGTAGCAGCAGCAGCAGAGCAATGTGTTTCACCCATGTTTTCTAAAAAAATTAGATGCCTAATTGCCTCTTCTATCACAGGGGTCGTTGTTTTATTAGATCATCTTCTCTGCATTTCTTCAGTTCTTTAGTTATGATTGATTTTTAGTTGAAATGTTTAGTCATCTCAGCAATACTTCAGTACCTCAGCATTCAAATGAAATGTTTAGATTCAATTCAGTATTTATTTTTTGTTTAGATTCGGTCTCTTTTGTTTTAGTAGATCATTTTCTGAGCATTAATTCAGTTCCTTAGTCATCAGTCACTATTTTACAATGTTTAATATGATTCGTCATTATATTTTTCAGTCTATCTTTTATTAGATCATTTTTCCGGTATCTTTTATTCATCATTATTATATTAGATCATTTTTCAGTTTGATGTTGTTTAGGTTTTATCTGTATGACCTCTGAGATTTATTTCTTCAGTTATTACTCAGTGTTTATTCTTCATCACTTGTTAGTTTTACTAATTCAGATTTCTTCAGTTAAATTCAGTGGTCTTCTTTTAGTCATCCAAAGTCTTCATTTATTCACTGTTTAAAGTTCAGTTTGGTTTTTCTAGACTTGTTCAGTGTTCTCTTTTTCATCATTTGTTTCTCAGATTTCAAGTCATTTTGTCTTTTTTTCTTCAGTTTCATCATTTTCACTTGGTTTCTTAGTCAGTCTCTTTTCAGTTTTGTCAGTTTTATTTAGTGTTCATTTTTCAGTTTTATTTAGTATTCATTTTGTCAGTTTTCAGTTTCATCATTTTCACTTGGTTTCTTGGTCAGTCTCTTTTCAGTTTTCTCAGATTTCAAGTCATCTTTATTTATCATTTCACTCATTGTATTTCAGTTTAATCAGTTGTGTTAAGTACTTGTTTAGATTCATTATATAGTCTATTATTTATATCGTCGAGAGAAGATTAGTTTTCTCTTTTTTGGTTACTGCGTATTTTCTCTCGTTGTACTCATTCATGGTCATTGTTCAGAGTCCAGATGCAAGTTATCTGTAGCTATGTTCAGTTTTCCATCAGTCAAGGTTTTAAGCCTCATGTGATTTTTCTTTCTATCATTGAGAGATCATGACCTCTCTGTTTTCCACAATTGGCCCAGTGTCGATGAACGGTGTGCGTGGCACTGCATGTATATGTTGGTTCAGATAGTTATCTATTTTAAGGTGTTCCCCGGCTGGGTCAAATGCCGAACAAATTTGTCAAACAAGTTACCTCATGTGTTACCTTCATTTCTTTTGTCTGTTTGTTTGTCACCATGTTAGCAAATAAACACATACAAGAGTGCTCTCAGCCTCCTTTTCATGCTATACACAACAAATCATGGAGCACAACATGCAACAACGGATATATGGCATTGGTAGATCATTCATTTTCTCTTGCATTCTCTATGTGATAAGAAGGAAATTCACCTCTGCAATTATCTTCCATATGTACCCACATCTTCGTACTCTACTTCTCACTTTGCCTTAGTGCTTGCTTTTTGTAAATTCCTCAGTCTAAATTTCACACTGTCCTCTTTTTCCGTTTTTACATATGTTTCTCTAGATGTAAAGCCAAACAATCTAGATGTGCTTTGTTGATATCTTTGGACATATTAAGGACAAGGAGCATGTGCAAACGGCTGTGTGCTACTCCCTCCGTCCTATAATGTAGTGTCAAAAACGCTCTTATATTATGGAACGAGGGAATAGATCGGAGCGTTGGGATTAGTTATACATGGAAGATGTCGATTATCGTTTCCAGATTTGGCGCCACATTTTTGGGGCTGCAGCCCAGTGCTTCGTTCGTCTGCAACTTCTGCCTGCTCGCGTGGGTGTTTGGGAATCGCGGCATGACTGCGGTAGTCGATAAAAAAATATATATCACCATCGTCGTCGCCGTCACGTTGGTCACCATAGCTCACACGTATGGACTTTTTATTTACGTTAGACAAAGAGAGCTTGCCGAGGCAACATGTTGAGTATAGTTCACAAGTGCATTGCATTCACTGGATATAGCAATCATTGGGCTGCGACGTAACCACTTCCTTTCAAAAAACTAATTTTCTTGAGCAGGAAACAAGGCCCTGTTCACCTATATATTCAGGCATCATTTCCACTCCAATCACATCCTGCGCCAGTAAGCTCATGGTCATGGAGGACCTCGCCGCTTCGATCATGTCGATCTCGCGCAGCGCGCCGCTCTACCTCTTCTTCGACGTCCCCGCCTGGGAGGACTACTGCCTCCACGAAGACATCAGCGGCGGCTTCGAGCTTGCCGCGGCTGGTGCCAAGAGCGTCGGCGATGGCAGTGACAGCGCCGAGCCGCGCGCGTGCGCCAGGCAGCTGCTCCCTCCGAAGCTGCCGCCGCGGCTGCAGCATCCAGCTGACTGGTCCGCCGCGTCCTCCGCCGCCGCTTCGCCGACACCACAGGCGCAAAATTACGAGCTAAAGAAGGGAGTTGATCCATTCCAAAGGGAGGAGTTAACTGTTCCTCCTTTTTTGACATCAGGAGTCAACAACTGTTGCTAAATTAACTAGCTAGTACTACTACTACTGTGCTAATTAGTGGAGTATATATATAAAATGTAAACAGCGGTGCACCGAGTTAATTATGCCGAGGAAGGAAAGATCCAGGACCCCTTTGGCTCGCAGTTTATCCCAAGTTTTTGCAGCGACTCATGTGGGAAGATGGAACGGACCGTCTTGCTGCTCATCTCATAGACACCGGAGTCGGAGATTTGGCTCTCGTCATAGGATATGTGCGTCGGAGCTATGAAGCAATTGTATTCACTCGTGATGAAGAAGATGCAATTGTATTCACGCGTTAGAGAGGAGAGGCTTTGCTCCACCGATTAGATTGTGTTGCCGCCCAGCACGGAGGCTATAATTTTCAGATTTTTTTTCAAAACTATCATGTTTTTTTAGCAATTTCGGAAACTATAGGACGTAATGCAAAAAAACCAAAACTAGTAGCCCGTCGGCCACAGCTAGGCCGAAGTAGTACTTTTCGGCCACAGCTAGGCCGAAATAGTACTTTTCGGTCACAGTGTGGCCGAAAAGTACTACTTCGGCCAGAGCTAGGCCAAAGAAATACTTTTCGGCCAGAGCCAGGCCAAAGTGGTACTTTTCGGCCAGAGCCAGGCCAAAGTAGTACTTTTCGGCCACACTGTGACCAAAAAGTACTTTTTGGTCAACCCTAGGCCGAAGTTGCATGGCTCATGCTGAATTGTATTTTATCGCCACCCGTTTCCCGCCCACCCCTTCCCGCCACCCGTTTCCCGCCCACCCCTTCCCACCACCCATTTCCCGGCCACCCCTTCCCGCCACCCGTTTCCCGCCCTCCCCTTCCCGCCACCCGTTTCCCGGCAACCCCTTCCCGCCACCCGTTTCCCGCCCACCCCTTCCCGCCACTCGTTTCCCGCCCACCCCTTCCCGCCACCCGTTTCCCGGCAACCCGTTCCTGCCTTATTTTCCCGCCAATCCCTTCCCGCCTTATTTGCCCGCCAACCCTTTCCCGCCATACCGCAGTTAGTCTTTCCCGCCATTTTTTCCTCTGTATCTATAAAACCCCCTTCAGGCGGAGGTGGATAAGCATTCCAGTGTAGTGTAGTCGAGATGTCCCATTATCCATTCGATCGTAGTTTTCACCCTGAGATGAGCAGCACTCTGCTGAGTCTAGCTACCGATTTCAGGATGGACAATAGGATAGTTCCATGGGACGAACTCACCGGTAGTGACACCATAATGAATGAGTTGGCTCACCAGCTACGTAGGTCTGGGTGGCCTGAAAGGACCTATGAGGAGGTACGTCAAGAACTTCTTAGGTTGCATGAAAGGTGGAAGAAGGTGGTGGAGCCGAAGAGTGAATCTTTCAGAAGGACTGCAGAAAAGCATCCATTTTTATGGACTGAGGAGAGCGAGGACGACGATGATATCTTCATGCCACCGCTTCCGGGTTCTGCATCGTCGAAGGGCAAGAGTTCTGCATCGTCCAAAGGAAAGAGTTCTGCATACGCGAAGGGCAAGAGTTCTGTATCGACCAAGGGCAAGAGTTCTGCATCGATGAAGGGCAAGAGGAGCGCATCGTCGAAGGGCAAGAGGGCTGCATCAACGGAGGATGACGATGATGACTTCATGTAGTATGTAAGATGTATTCCAGCTGTACCGTTTCATTCAGATGTATTTGCATTATTAGTTTGTATTGTATTATTGTAGGGCATTATGTTCTATCTGAATTTCATTTGGTAGTATGTAAGATGTATTGCACAAGTTCAGCCGCACCGTTTAATTCAGATGTACTTGTATCTTAATTATCGGTTGTAGTCTATTTGGAAATGTAACTGAAATAAGAATGCGAATTAATAGTAATATGTCTCTCGCATACATAAAACAATATATGTCTCCTGATCACATAGAAGCAAGTGCGATAGTAACACATACATGAAGCATGTCTCATACATAAATGCTGACACACAGCTGCGAATAGTCTGAAACTAACATAGATAATGAGTCATACATAGATAGATAAGCATATCACTGCGGGGGACGACGACGAGTCTGGGTCTTCCTCAGGCGAGGACCCGAAGGCGATAAGCGCTGAGGCGGTGGACGAGGCTCGCGATAACCACGACCATAGTTAACCTCGTCTGTCACGGTCTGTGTCTCCTGCGTCGGTGGTGGTGGTGGAGTGTGAAACACTGTCTGCGAGAAGCCATAAATGTTTGTAGCTTGGTCATCATCCTCGCGGTCGCCCTCAAAGTACGAAGCACCACCACTAAGGATCGGTGACTGCTCTGAATGCATGAATGGTTGCGACTGGTTGCCGCCTGCGGTGAAGTAAAATTGATACAAATGCATGAACGAAGCACCACCAGTAAGCATCAGTGACTGCTGAGAATGCAAGAACGATTACTACACTGTTCAAAAGAATGTAGTGAGTAGTGTTACCTAGATTCATCTGCTGATGCCAGTAAGTGCTCCCTGGCTGTGAAGGAGGTGGCTCATGCCAGGAAGAGCTCCCTGGCTGTGAAGGAGGTGGCTCATGCCAGGAAGATCTCCCTGGCTGTGAAGGAGGTGGCTCATGCCAGGAAGATCTCCCTGGCTGTGAAGGAGGTGGCTCATGCCAGGAAGATCTCCCTGGCTGTGAAGGAGTTGGCTCATGCCAGGAAGAGCTCCCTGGCTGTGAAGGATGAGGTTCTGCACGGTGCACAGAGGGTCGTGGTTCTGATTGGTGCACAGAGGGTCGTGGTTCTGAATGTTGTACAGAGGGACGTGGCGGACGATGTGCTGGAGGAAGTGCAACATCCGAAGTCCGTCTACACGTAACAGCTGCGTAAATCCCGCGTAGCTTGTCATCAAGACGCCTCAACCATGAGACGCCCTCTCGTGGTGGGATAGTTTCTCCCCTCTGACAGCGCCGCATTAAAGCGGAAACCTCCTCTCGCGCCTGTAGTGTCAAGTCACTCTGTACACAAAGAATGAACCAATTATATGATCATTGTATGAGAACCAAGCGAATATGTCCAGATTAACAAAAGACTTAACATATGAGAACCAAGGTATTTACCGCGTGGTGTCTAGTTCCCACAACAGAGGCAGTTGGGTACATATCGCTAGTGAGAGGGGTTTCGATCTGATCAGGAGCAGCTGATGGAACCAAGTAGATCCTCGTTGTATGCCGGTAACGCTGCAGATACCACCCGAACATTTCCCAGTCAAAGGTCCGAACCTCACCCTAGATATTTGTTGCAGCGGTAGTCCATTCGTCAACGTAAGGGGTAATCCTCTCAAGCCAATAAGCCATGGACTTGTTTCCTCCTAGGCGACTGTCCCTGAGATTGACATGCGCGATACATGATTAGGTATATTATGAATGCAGAGCTGCCAACTAAAATAGTATTAGTACTTACTTGTGCACATGATCTGGCAAGTGTGGAATATCTGGAATCTCAGGCAGTTGATATAGGCCGAACTGTCTCATCACCCTATGAAGAGACATCTCCTCAACCGTCACGTCGAACACCAACTTGGCCTTGGTCATCCAATAGTGCCGATCTCTAGTGCACAATCCAGAAATCCCAACTGGGTACCTCGATGATATAGCCTGAGGCGTGTATGGCTCCCAAATAACTTGATCCTCGTGCAAACTATCAAACTGCGCCATGAAGGACGGGTAGCATCCCCTAACCTGAGTATGCGCAAACTGTCTCTGTGCATGACAACAAATAAGCATTAGTAATACTATTGAATGGCAAGAAATAATTAAATTAATTGTTACTTAATATAAAAGTACCTCTCGCCGTGTCCAAACAGATCCCATAGTAGGTAAGTCACCGATAGTAGGCACATAAGTCCCAGCTAAGTCCTCCAAACCAAAAGGTTTATCAATGTAGACATAGGGTCGTCCAATAAGGAACCTCTCGTATGACCAAAGCTGCAACAATAATGGACATCCAACAAGACTAGATTTTCTAGACTTCAGCAAGCAAGCTTTGCACAGGCCTCTGTACGTAGCCGCTAACACAGCAGAACCAAAACTCCTCTGTAGAATATCCGCAGGGCAACGTGCGTCAGCTATCTCTCGTGCAATACCGATGAGTCGTGCATCGACAGTGGTCACGTGGTTCTCCGTAAACATTGTCTTGCCGAATAGCCAAAGAATATATGCCTCTAGGGACCGGTCAATCTGAGCCTCCGACAACTCAATGTCGGGATGTCCTAACGAGACAATCTACATAGAAACGTAATAATTGTATAAACATCGGACAACTCAAAAACAACATTTGTTTAAGTGGGCGTGATGGTTACCTGAAACTGGCTCAACCATCTAAAAAGAGGTCCATGAGGATCGTTGTCTATAGCCCTAGCAGTCGGGACTGCAGCCAAAAAACGGGTCTGCATCGCTGCTTGCCACCCAGATTCTGCCTCTAAGGGACCTATGGCAGCACCGGCCAGAGGTAATCCCAACAAGTAAGACACATCCTGTAAAGTAGGCGCCATCTCTCCCTCCATAAAGAGTTTGTTAGCGGTTATGAAAAGTATGTCAAACATAGTAAGTCATTATATGGTCTCCATTATATGCACACATACCTATCAACCCATGAATCGTGTATCAGCCAGTTAGTCTTTGGGGTACGAGTGACCAACACGTCTAAGTTGTTGCCCGCTTCCGTAAGGGCGCCCCGGTGCTTTCTATCGATGGTACCATTAAGCAACGGATACGAAGACATATCTGCAATTCAAACAACAAATCTCAGGTGCAAATAAAACATAGTATGACATATTACAAATTATAACATAGTCCTGACATATTACGAATTAAAACATAGTCCGGACATATTACATATTAAAACATAGTCCTGACATATTACATATTAAAACATAGTCCTGACATATTACAAATTAAAACATAGTCCTCACATATTACGAATTAAAACATAGTCCTGACATATTACATATTAAAACCCACTACGGCACATTATATAGCTTCTGAGTTATTTCTTCCTCGTCCGCCCCTTCGGCCTCGACTGCCACGACCACGCCCGCCTCTTGCTCCCGTTATCGCAGCCGTCGATGTGGAAGCACTCGTCGATGCGGAAGCACCATCTTTGTTCAGGTCGGGACAATATTTCATCCTATGCCCATAAGCCGCGCATAACAAACATTGTCTGGTTGCCCCACCAGCTTCAGACTGGTCCATATCATTCCGGATGCGACGGGCCTTTCGTCTGCCCCTACTTGTTCACCGAAGGTCTGGATGCGGGATGTATACTCTCTCACCGTCGTTTACCTTGTTGAAATTGCCGACGACTCTAAACCCTGTCATCTCGCCTGTCCAGGTGTTCAGCACTGCCTCTTTTAAATAGTATGGGGACACGAAGGATATAGCATCCAACTGAATCTGGCCACAGGCAGCCAACACGTGAGAGCAAGGTAGGTGCAGCAACTTCGGTTTGTTGCATGTACACTCACACGTTGGATAAAATTCCATTCCAATTTTTACCTCGTGTGTCTTCACCTCATTTCCAGAACCAAAACCATCGGTAGGAAGCTGAACCTCATACCTCCTTTCTTGATTACCTATGAGTCTGACACTGTGCTTCTTTGATTTCTCTATCTTCTTTGCCATGTATTCCATGACACGGCTACAATAAGGTGTGTTCTGATTATCTTCAATATGCTTCTTTGCTAACTCGTGCATTTCTCTGAAATATCTCAAAGTGCCATGGAATACAGCCTCCACAATAGCTGTCAGTGGCAATGCTCTATTCCCTCTCAGCACAAAGTTATACACCTCTGCAAGATTGGTTGTCATGTGGCCATACCTAGCTCCATGTGTGTCATGCAGAAAAGACCAATTCATTGGAGGCTCTTTCTCTATCCACTCAGAAAAATTCTTTATTGCCCTTCCCTTTTTTCTCTTAGTATTAGGAGGGTCAATTGCTGGCAAGTCACAAAGACCAACTGGCTCCTCTAGCTCCGCGATGAGTGCTGCTAATTTAACCTGATCTTCTTCCATTTTCTTCCTTGCACGGACCTGCTTCTTAGTAAACTCATCTAGTTTTGACCAAATAAATTCATATTTCCGCTGCTGGCTCTGCTTGCATAATTTCTTGAACAAGTTCATCAACCGCTTGTTCTTGAACTGTGAGAAAAAATTAGCCCCAAGATGGCGCATGCACCACCGGCTCTGCAAGTCCCTCCAAGGTGTTGGTTCGTCATCTGCTGGATTCCGAAGTGTCTTCACGGCCTTCAATATACCAGCATGTCTGTCATGAATGACACACACGTTTGGTCGGTCCTTCACGATGGCAATTTTCACTTGGCGGAAGAACCAAACCCAGCTGAGAAAGTTCTCACCCTCCACAAATGCCATGGCAAGTGGGATGATTTGATTGTTCCCGTCCACACCAATAGCAGTCAGGATTTGCCCTCTATACTGACCGGTCAGGAATGTACCATCCACAAACATAACAGGAGGACAATGCCGGAAAGCTTCGATGCACATAGCAAATGAGAAGAACACTCGTTTCAACACCTTGAAATCTGGTATACTCAGCAACCTCATGTGTTGTACGTTCACATAAGTGCCGAGATTCCTCTCCTTCAGTATGCCCAGGAGATGGACAACATTATCATATGAGTCGAAGAACGTCCCAAACCTTTCCTCCATAGCCTTCTGCTTAGCCCTCCAAGCTTTCCCATAAGGAATGACATAATTCCATCTGACCTTCACTGCTGTCTGGATGTGTTTTGCTTCCATATCTTTCTTCTCTACTATCTCAGTATACATGAGTTGCGCAATGAGACTTGAAGTCAGGTTCGGATGCTTCACCAGCAGGTTCGTCCTCACACAATTATGTGGGACGACAATGGTGACAACCCAGTGGATGTCATACTTCGGCACGTGACCATGCACCTTCCCAGGACAACCTGTTACAACACATTTCACGGTATAGTTTGTTGGACTTGATATGTGTGTCTTGAAAACCCTTTGCGTAGACATAGCCCACTTTATCACCACATACTTCAATTTTTTCTTTGTATCAAACATAGCCCCTATTTGTACTTGGTTCAGATTATACTGCCATGGAGTCTCATGGCCATCGTTCACCGTAAGGCCGGTGGATATGTCCTGCTCCCATGCAGAAGGAATCGGTACCTCAACTTCATCCTCAGAATTTTCAGAATCCAGTTCCTCCACCAATCCATCCTCGTCCTCTTCCTCCATCACCCTCTGCATTTCATCCCCTTCCTCATCCCCATCAGCAAAACCAGAAACAGCTAATATTATCGACTGGCTACTCTGCCCAGTATCAGGACCACAAACATTTTGTGGCACGTAGTCTGACTCTTTCTCCGGTTGGCTAGCATCCACATCTTGTGGCTGTGACCCGGATAAAACAATCTCGTTAGCCACTTCACTGCCTTGGCCGGGTTCATACCCCCTGTGGAGTTGTACGGTATTCTCCTCCTTCGGCACAGGTTGCACAAGTGCATATGGGTGGATTCTTCGGTCTCGGCAGCGTCTTAACAGGGACAACCAATGCTGGCTCCTATCTACCGGCATCAACTCCCACTTGACATTTTTACAAGATTTGGTCCACAATGCATGAATACTGACGGAACATACTTCAGGATCCAGACCGAAACTAGTTGTCAACCAGTACTTCAACTGTCTAATGTCCAGTCTGTCCGGGTCAGCTAGTGTCATGACGCCATTTTTAAACTCGCTAAGATCAACCCCCAACTCATTATATCGAACATTACCAGCGCCGTAGTAAACATTCAGATTTACTGATTCAGACATTTTCACCTGTCAGACATTGCCATCTTCTAATTAATCACAATGAACTATGCGCTAAAATGCCTCCTAAAATATATTAACACTAAAATTCTCAATATGACTTATATACACTAACTAAACTATATTAATCACAATATACACTAATATTATCCGCTACCTACACGAACTATGCGTTAAAATGCCTCCTAAAATATATTAACACTAAAATTCACAATATACACTAATATTATCCGCTACACGAATTATGCGCTAAAATGCCTCCAAAAATATATTAACACTAAAATTCACGATATACACTAATATTATCCGCTACACGAACACTAATATTATCAGCTACACGAACTATGCGCTAATATTTACATAATTTTTGTGACGACGGGATTATACCTTCGAAGCGTGTGTCCGCTTCTTGCTTCTCTCTTTGACTCAGCGGCACCGGCCACCTCGCGAAGTACTTGCACCACCGGAGAACGACAACGCCGCCCCCGACGACCGGAGGTTCAACTCCGGTCAGCCCTCAACCTGCTCCTTCTCCTCACCACCTCCTCCTCTGCAGCAGCTGCTACTGGTCACCACCACCTCCTACCCGTCCTCCTCTCCACCATGGCTCCTCCTCCCCACCATGGCTACTCCTCCCAAACACATCAAAAACTATCCCATAGCAAAAAATAACACCGTAGGCCGGTGGAGATTGCTATGATCTACCGATTCTGTGGGTTGGATTTGCAAATGTGTGGAAAATGGAGGAGATCGGCGCGGGGGGGAGTTCTACAGAGAAGAACTAAGAGAGAGAGAAAGGGAAGAACAAGCGCTGGGCGAACGGGCGAGCGCTGCGCTTATCCACGACTTTTCGGCCGAAGCCTGGCCGAAAAGGTTTTCGGTCGGAGCCTGGCCGAAAAGGCCTGCCTCGGGCACCGGTGGGCCGAAAACGGCCCAGTTCGGCCGGGCCTCAGCCAACAACGTGTTTTCGGCCGTGCTTGGGCCGAAAAGCCTACTTCGGCCACACCCTGGCCGACGGGCTACTACTTTTGCGTTTTTTTCATTCTCCGCTATAGTTTCCGAAATTGCTACAAAAACATGATAGTTTTGAAAAAAAATCTAATTTTCAAACAATGGTTCGAGAGATGGTACAAGTTAGTTTGCCGACTCTTCTGTTCTTGTTCTTGTTCTTGTTAAATTTGCAACATGCCTTTTAGTAGTGCCCTCTAAATAATTGGATATGTTGCAGTTTTGTTACTTAAGCAAAATGATCATCATCGTATGGAACAAGGCTTCATTTTCAAATACAACGCTAGAAAGCCCAAAACTTGTTGGATATTGGTCCTCTCCTCTCCATCAATCCTTTGCAAGCGAGGTTACTGGCCTCCAGTATGCATGTGGTCCTCCAGCCAGCCACGTACGTAATAATTTCAGTCGTTGGAAACGAAACGAAAGGGATCATCATGTCATGTCATTAAACAACACAAAACGTCCTAGGGATGCCCACCAGTCATCTAGGCTTGCGCCACCTCACCGATCCATGGCATTGCTGCTCTCTCCAACATGACTTAGACCATGTGTATATAAACTAGGAAGAGTCATCCGTCCGCGTGTGGTATGCATGTGCGACTTGGACTTGGGGAAGAAGGTCGGCTCAAGTTTTGTCCTGCTACTAGGTCGGCTCAAGTTTTGTCGTGTTGTGAGTGGGCGCTTGCTCTATGTTGCAATAAGTGTGGCAGTAGAGGAAGAAGGGGAGGTAGCGGAGCTTCTGCACAACGTTGTCACTAGTAGAAAAAGGGTCAAACGTGAAGCACATTAGTGCCGGTTTGTATTTGAGCCGGTACTAATGGTACCATTAGTGCCGGTTCGAACGGATTTGCATTAATGCCGGTTCATGTTGAACCTTTAGTACCGGTTCGTGGCACGAACCGGTACTAAAGGGGTGGTGGCAGGCTGGCGTCAGGCCGGGGCCCCACGATCACCTTTAGTACCGGTTCGTGGCACGAACCGGTACTAAAGGGGTCTGACCTATAGTACCGGTTTGTGACACAAACTGGCACTATAGGGCAATTTTCAAACTCTACCCTCCCTCCTGTGGATCGCCTTTTCAGTTTTTTTTAAAAAATAAACGAAAATGATGGAAATGTCAAAAAATAAAAGAAAATAAGTTTCTCATGTGATATGTGGTCTAGTTGTTGGGAAAGTTTGCAAATGTGAATTTTGACTTTATTTACAAAATCTCTCTGAAATTTGTAAAAATGGGCATAACTTTTGCATACTAACTCGGATGAAAAAGTTTTTTATATGAAAAATCATCTACTCAAAAAGTTACATCCAAATTTAACTGGGGGAACCCCGTTAAACATTTTTAAAATCCTCAAAAACCTAATAGAAAAAAAGTTACGGGGCTTTTAAGATCTAGAGTGGAAAAAATTGAAAAATATTCAAACAGTGGGCAAACTGTGGTCAAACAATGGTCAAACTAATTATTCTAGAATATTAGTGTTACTAAATAATTATTTTAGTTATTTCAATTTTGGTCAAATCTGGTCAAACTATGGTCAAACAATGGTCAAACTAATTATTCAAGAAATATTAGTGTTACTAAATAATTATTGTTTTTTAAAACAATAGTTTCAAACTCAAACAGTGAAATGTGTCACTTCATGCTCAAGCAAAATTCCTGAAGGTTAATAGGATTGACATCTTACTATTGTCAGGAAAACAACACGTGCAGACTTGGAGCGAGGGAGAATAGAACCCGGAAGTTAAGCGTGCTCGGGCTGGAGTAGTGAGAGGGATGGGTGACCGGTCGGGAAGTTAGATGATTTGGAATGAGTGATCCACACTTGAGCAGTTAAGAGAGGTGATTAGAGACTAAATCTTCAAATAATTTAGAAAAATTAAAAAAAAATTCCAAAATTTTCAAAAAAAAATTAAAAAAAAACCTTTAGTACCGGTTGGTAACTAAAGGCCCCCCGTACCAGGGCGCGAGCTCACGCCACGTGGTGCCCCTTTAGCGCCGGTTCATGCTGAACCGGTACTAAAGGGGGGGGGGCCTTTAGTGCCGGTTATGGAACTAAAGGCCCTTACGAACCGGTGCTTCGCTCATGGTGTTGCATGCCGTGTCTTCTGGGAAGATGATGGACAATGATGGGCGTAATGTTTCGCTACATGGATTGGACCGGCCGAGTTAACTGAAATAGGGAAAGAAAGGGAGAGAGGAGTTGGGTCTGTCGAGCTGGCTCCCACGAAATGTGCTTAGGGTTGTTGCCAAAAATGACATATTTTTCCAAATGGGCTGAAATTTCCCAGTATAAAAACCGAAAAATACTAAAGAGAATGGAAAAAAATTATTTGGAGAGTCAAATATTTTCCAAATGGGCTGAAATTTCGCATGTGGCTATTTTGACATATTTTTTAAAGTTCCACCAAGAATTTCAGAAGTTTTGATTTAAATTTGAATTTGAAAGAGAGGAAAGCAAGAATAAGATTTGAACTAGAGGTGTGATCTAGAAGCGTGCCAATAATATGAAACTTTGGGGGAGGCTTTATAATGGGCTGAAAAGATTACGTGCTAAGTTTTGAGGCCTCCCTTGAAGAGGAAGACCAGAAAGAAACTGATTTGATCAAAATCCAAAAGAAAGAAAAGCATTTTAATAAAATTGCAATAGGCCTCAGAAATATATTTTAGAAATTATCAAAAGTTTTTAATTAGTTTGACAATTTTAATGGCATGATAAGAAAAATAAGATAACAATCAATTTTTTAATTGGGGGAAACTCGGGGCTGTTACCTGGACGCACGAAGTAGAAAACCAGTTCTCCCCTCCCCCTCCAGCAAAATAACCTACATGCACGGGAGGTCCTATTCAGCGCAACGCGTGGAAGGACGACCAAACACGCATGCCCAGGAAGCTCGCTCGGATTGGCTGGCCATTCGCTATATTGAGCCTGGTCCACCCAGAAACCGAAAACAAAGAGGAAGAAAAAACTGGAAAAAAAGTAGAGGTGATATTAAAAATATTTCAAAAAATTAAATATGTTCGCAACTATCAAAAAACAATATAAGATAGAAACCATCGGCCAGCAAAGTCCCCAATAAAATACCGTAATCCTTTCCAGATTTTGCGCCACATTTCTGGGGCTGCAGCCCTATGCTTTGTTCGTCTGCAACCTCTGCTCGCGTGGGTGTTTGGTAATCACGGCATGACTGCTGGTAACGCGCGGTACGTCGATAAAAAAAATATATTGCCATCGTCCTCGCCGTCACGTTGGTCGATCGAGTTGGCGCGGGAGTACGTTAGACGAAGAGAGCTTGCCGTGGCAATAAGTTGAGTATAGTCCACAAGTGCATTGCATTCACTGGATAGAGCAATCATTGAGCTGGCTGCGTTGAGTATATATACGAATCATTTCTATACTCCAATCACATCCGGCGCCAATACACACTCCCTTTGAGTTATCTCCTGTCTGAGGTTTGAAGCTCATGGAAGACGTCGCCGCTTCGATCATGTCGCTCTCGCACAGCGCGCCGCTCTACCTCTTCTTCGACGTCCCCGCCTGGGAGGACTACTGCCTCCACGAAGACAGCACCGACGCCTTCGGCGATGACAATGACAGCGCCGAGCCGCGCCCGTGCGCCCGCCAGCTGCTCCGCGGCGGCGCGCAGCTCCCTCTGAAGCTGCCGCCGCGGCTGCAGCATCCAGCTGACTGGTCCGCCGCGTCCTCCGCCGCCACTTCGCCTACCCCGCAGGCGCAACTATGCATGGTGCCGTCGTGGAGCCCGTTCACGAGCAGCACAAGGCACAGGGACTTCGACCCGTTCGCCGCCGCGCTGGACAAGGTACGCCGGGACGGCGCCGCGCCACTGCCCGGCAGGCCCATCCGCCGCGTGAGGTCGCTCTCGCCGCTTCGGGGCACCCAAACCGCCGCGACGAACCTACACAGCTCGCAGCTCGCGAAGAAGGCGATCAGGAGGCCACCGCAGAGGAGCACGAGGAGGAGAGGCGTGAAGCGCCTGCTGTGCTGGGCTGCGACGGCAAGCTCAGCCGCGGCTCCGGCACCTGGGAAGGACGGCGTCACGTCTTACCGGCGGCCGAGTCTCCTGGTCTGCTTTGGCGTCTAAGCGCGCGAGGTCGTGTCAATCTGAGGCTGCATCCATGCCGACAGACCTGTGAGTTTGCAAATTTGGAACCTCCAGGTCCAGGGTATCCTCCGACCCTACTCAGTTCAACTAAATGAACTAAAATTTCAGAATTCACCTCACTCTTGGAAAATTAGTTCATTTGGTTGAACTAAGAAGAAGGGTCGGAGGGCGCCCTTTAGTTGCATATTTGCATCCCTAGAATTACACTTACACTAGATAACTGTCGAACCTTTTATTCTTTTAGTAGAAGATGGCAATAAAATGATCTTGTACATTAGTCCAGTGAGAAACTCTGAATTCTACTTTGAACATTTGGTCTCTGAATCTGTGATAGAGGAAACTAGGATCCAACACTCCCTAATACAAGAACCAGTGTCAGTTACACGCTCGATGACTCCTTGACAATCCCCTCTCCTTGAATTCCGACATGTCCACACCCGGAGCATCGGGAAAGTGTTGCCCGAGGCGACCGATGTCTTACCAGGTGGCTTTGTCTGTTGTGGAGTGCAACCAGTGTGTGAGCCCTTGGTTCACCGTCTTACGCCTGGTGTGCTTGTCGCATTGGCATATGATCTGCAGTGGCACCCAGGCTGGAGCTCGTGGGAAGCGCCGGTGGAGATCTTCAAGGTCTTCCCAGGTGGTGTCATCGACTGGTGCCCCTGTCTAGTGGATTAGTCCTTGTCGCACCGTCTTGTTGGTCGTCTTGCGTGAGTGATACTCGAGCACCTCCAAAGAAACCTGGAACTCAATGTCATTAGAAGGTAGTGCGCTCACCAGCTGCTCGAGACGAAGATGCGATGCTTTGAGTCGTGAGACATGGAAAACTGGGTGAACCAGGGAGCCCTTCGGAAGTTGTAGACGACATGGCACAACTCCAATCTTTGCAGTTCTAAAAAAACAGAAAGGGGAGGGGATGGACAAGATACGACAAGTGTGACTCTAGGAAGTTTGTCACTGATGCAATATGAGAAGGTGGTTAACAATGAAAATGTGAAAGGGAGTCATGGTGAATGCAGCCACAGTAAGGAAAAATATGTGCTCACTTTGTCAGATGGGGAAAGAACCATACTTATTAGGTTGCAATTGGCTGAAGAAATGGTTGCCAGATACAGGGCCAGTCCTGAGATTTTAGAGGCCCGGGGCGAAAGTAAAGATCGAGGCCCTTAGTATATATAGTTTGTGTGGGGATATATGGGCCTTAATGTAAGCAACATAACAATTATAGTAATATTTTTGTATGTATTTTTTATATCATAAATTTAAAAAGCAATATTGATATGAAATACAATTTATACACACAATGCTGAAAATAAACAAATTTGCATCAAAAGTTTAACAGTAAAAACCATGCATGCATCATGTTGACGAAGATAAATTACTTAATTAGCAATAAACAACGTGATAATGATCACCTATTAAAATTGCCGGAGAAAGGAAATTGCGGCAGCCAAATTTGCACCAAAATTTTAGCCTAAATCATCATGATCTCCTGCAATCGCCGGTGATGATCCGCGATTTTGGCCTGCATGCAAATTATCGCAGTGCAATTTTTCAGCGGCCATTGTGCGCAACCGCGGTTGTTTCTGCTGCGGTTTAAAATCATGAATATGATAATACCTTGGATCGGCTGAATCGCTGCCAGTGATTGTCCGATCCGGCGCTCGGCGATGACGCGATCTGTATATGCGTCCGCGGCATGCGCTCGGCGATGTCTGGGTGATGGCGCAATCTGGCACTGGCCTGGAGTAGAGGTGGAAGAATAGAGTTCATCCGTGAAACAGCGACTCGCGTTCGCGTCCAGAGATCATAATCGTGGTTGGGGGATACTCGAAGACGTGAACTTGCAATCGGATCTTAGAACTCCTTTTTAGATGGGAATTAGGAAACTGAACGGGCGTCACGCAATCAACTCGTACGAGCCTATGACTACAGGGCCCTCACCGAAGGAGTGGATGTGCTCGTGCGTGGGCTACCAAGCTGCGTACGGTGATTGATTGCCAACCCAGCGTAGATTCGACGGCTCCGGGCGTGGGCTAGGCGACTGCGCGACATGCGCTCATCGTAGGCCTATGTACGTACCTAGATGGGGCCCCCTGGACATTGGGGGCCCGGGGCGGCCGCCCCCCTGCCCCCCTCAGGGCCGGCCCTGGCTAGATAGGCAGCTCAGCTGGCTGTTGAGGAGAATAGGAGAAAAGAAGTGGAGATGATGAAACTTGGTCTGGAAAGAGAAATTAAAAGGCAACATGAACTCGTGCAACAGAAGATGAGGAGGTTGGAAGGCCACAAAGTGCTGCTGGAGAGAAGGAAGAAGAAAAAATCCTGTTGAAGAAGAGGAACATGAAGCTTCAGATAACTTGGATGACATTGACAAGCAAATGGAGGCATTGGGGGGGAGGGGGGGGGGGGGCAGATTATGGAGATGGTTACATTGAGCCAGCTGATCACAATGCCTGTCAGGAGTAGGAGTCTTTTGAGAGTTTGGTCAAAAAAGCAGAGAGGGGTGAGCCTGACACCAAGAGTTTGGAAATGTAGAGAAGGAGTGACGGTAACAAAGGAAAGGAGGATTGTAACATTGAGGAACTTGCTGAAGGAAATATGCCCTAGAGGCAATAATAAAGTTATTATTTATTTCCTTATATCATCATAAATGTTTATTATTCATGGTAGAATTGTATTAACCGGAAACATAATACATGTGTGAATACATGACAAACAGAGTGTCACTAGTATGCCCCTACTTGACTAGCTCGTTGATCAAAGATGGTTATGTTTCCTAACCATAGACAAGAGTTGTCATTTGATTAACGGGATAACATCATTAGGAGAATGATGTGATTGACTTGACCCATTCCATTATCTTAGCACTTGATCGTTTAGTTTATTGCTATTGCTTTCTTCATAACTTATACATGTTCCTATGACTATGAGATTGTGCAACTCCCGTTTACCGGAGGAACACTTTGTGTGCTACCAAATGTCACAACGTAACTGGGTGATTATAAAGGTGCTCTACAGGTGTCTCCGAAGGTACTTGTTGGGTTGGCGTATTTCGAGATTAGGATTTGTCACTCCGATTGTCGGAGAGGTATCTCTGGGCCCTCTCGGTAATACACATCACTCAAGCCTTGCAAGCATTGCAACTAATAAGTTAGTTGCGGGATGATGTATTACGGAACGAGTAAAGAGACTTGCCGGTAACGAGATTGAACTAGGTATTGAGATATCGACGATCGAATCTCGGGCAAGTAACATACCGATGACAAAGGGAACAACGTATGTTGTTATGCGGTCTGACCGATAAAGATCTTCGTAGAATATGTAGGAGCCAATATGAGCATCCAGGTTCCGCTATTGGTTATTGACCGGAGACGTGTCTTGGTCATGTCTACATAGTTCTCGAACCCGTAGGGTCCGCACGCTTAAAATTCAGTGACGATCGTAATTAGGGTTTTTGTGTTTTGATGTACCGAAGGTTGTTTGGAGTCCCGGATGTGATCACGGACATGACGAGGAGTCTCGAAATGGCCGAGACATAAAGATTGATACATTGGAAGCCTATATTTGGATATTGGAATCGTTCCAGGTGAAATCGGGATTTTACTGGAGTACCGGGGGTTACCGGAACCCCCCGGGGGTTAATGGGCCTACATGGGCCCTAAGGGAGAAGAGGAGGGCCGGCCAGGGCAGGCCGCGCACCCCCTCCGCCCCTAGTCCTAATAGGACAAGGAAGGAGGGGGGCGCCCCCCTTTCCTCTTCCCCCCTTCCCCTTTCCTTCTCCAACAAGGCAAGAGGGGGGAGTCCTACTCCCTGTGGGAGTAGGACTCCTCCAGGCGCACCCTGTTGGGGAACGTAGCAGAAATTCAAAATTTTCTACGCATCACCAAGATCAATCTATGGAGTAATCTAGCAACGAGGGGAAGGAGAGTGCATCTACATACCCTTGTAGATCGCTAAGCGGAAGCGTTCAAGTGAACGGGGTTGATGGAGTCGTACTCGTCGTGATCCAAATCACCGACGATCCTAGTGCCGAACGGACGGCACCTCCGTGTTCAGCACACGTACAACCCGGTGACGTCTCCTACGCCTTGATCCAACAAGGGGAGAAGGAGAGGTTGGGGAAGACTCCATCCAGCAGCAGCACGACGGCGTGGTGATGGTGGAGGAGCATGGTACTCCAGCAGGGCTTCGCCAAGCACCGCAAGAGACGAGGAGGGAGAGGGGTAGGGCTGCGCCAAGAAGGAGATTGAATCGTCTCTATGGGAGCCCAAAACCTCAAGTATATATAGGGGGAGGGGAGGGGCTGCGCCCCCACCTAGGTTTCCACCCCTAGGGGTGGCGGCCAGCCCTAGATCCCATCTAGGGGGGCGGCCAAGGGGGGAGAGAGGGGGGGGGGGGGCGCACCACTAGGTGGGCCTTAGGCCCATCTGAGCCTAGGGTTTGCCCCCTTCCACTCTCCCTTGCGCCTTGGGCCTTGGTGGGGGGCGCACCAGCCCACCTGGGGCTGGTCCCCTCTCACACTTGGCCCATGCAGCCCTCTGGGGCTGGTGGCCCCACTTGGTGGACCCCCGGGACCCTCCCGGTGGTCCCGGTACGTTACCGATAGCACCCGAAACTTTTTCGGTGACCAAAACAGGACTTCCCATATATAAATCTTTACCTCCGGACCATTCCGGAACTCCTCGTGACGTACGGGATCTCATCCGGGACTCCGAACAACATTCGGTAACCACGTATATCTATTCCCTATAACCCTAGCGTCACCAAACCTTAAGTGTGTAGACCCTACGGGTTCGGGAACCATGCAGACATGACCGAGACGTTCTCCGGTCAATAACCAACAGCGGGATCTGGATACCCATGTTGGCTCCCACATGCTCCACGATGATCTCATCGGATGAACCACGATGTCAAGGACTTAATCAATCCCGTATACAATTCCCTTTGTCTAGCGGTACGATACTTGTCCGAGATTCGATCGTCGGTATCCCGATACCTTGTTCAATCTCGTTACCGGCAAGTCTCTTTACTCGTTCCGTAACACATCATCCCGTGATCAACTCCTTGATCACATTGTGCACATTATGATGATGTCCTACCGAGTGGGCCCAGAGATACCTCTCCGTTTACACAGAGTGACAAATCCCAGTCTTGATTCGTGCCAACCCAACAGACACTTTCGGAGATACCTGTAATGTACCTTTATAGCCACCTAGTTACGTTGTGACGTTTGGCACACCCAAAGCACTCCTACGGTATCCGGGAGTTGCACAATCTCATGGTCTAAGGAAATGATACTTGACATTAGAAAAGCTTTAGCATACGAACTACATGATCTTGTGCTAGGCTCAGGATTGGGTCTTGTCCATCACATCATTCTCCTAATGATGTGATCCCGTTATCAACGACATCTAATGTCCATGGTCAAGAAACCTTAACCATCTATTGATCAACGAGCTAGTCAACTAGAGGCTTACTAGGGACATGGTGTTGTCTATGTATCCACACATGTATCTGAGTTTCCTATCAACACAATTCTAGCATGGATAATAAACGATTATCATGAACAAGTAAATATAATAATAACCAATTTATTATTGCATCTAGGGCATATTTCCAACAGTCTCCCACTTGCACTAGAGTCAATAATCCAGTTCACATCGATATGTGATTAACACTCAAGGTCACATCCCCATGTGACTAACACCCAAAGAGTTCTGGGTTTGATCATGTTATGCTTGTGTGAGAGGTTTCAGTCAACAGGTCTGCAACATTCAGATCCGTATGTACTTCACAAATTTCTATGTCATCTTGTAGATGCAACCACTACGCTACATTTGGAGCCATTTCAAATAACTGTTCTACTTGGAGCTATTCTAAATTGCTGCTCCATTATACGTATCCGGTATCTCTACTCAGAGCTATCTGGATAGGTGTTAAGCTTGCATCGACGTAACTCTTTATGTCGAACTCTTTATCACCTCCATAACCGAGAAACATATCCTTATTCCTCTAAGGATAATTTAGACCGCTATCTGGTGATCTACTCCTAGATCACCTTTTTACCCTCTTGCCAGATATGTGGCAAGGCACACATCAGGTGCGGTACTCAGCATGGCATACCGTATAGAGCCTATGACAAAAGCATAGGGGACGACCTTCGTCCTTCCTCTTTCTTCTGCCGTGGTCGAGCTTTAAGTCTTAACTTCATACCTTACAACTTAGGCAAGAACTCCTTCTTTGACCGATCCATCTTGAACACCTTCAAGATCATGTCAAGGTATGTGCTCATTTGAAAGTACCATTAAGCGTTTTGATCTATCCTTATAGATCTTGATGCTCAATGTTCAAGTAGCTTAATCCAGGCTTTCCATTGAAAAACACTTTCCAAATAACCCTATATGCTTTCCAGAAATTCTACGTCATTTCTGATCAACAATATGTCAACAACATATATTCATCAGAAATTCTATAGTGCTCCCACTCACTTCTTTGGAAATACAAGTTTCTCATAAACTTTGTATACACCCAAAATCTTTGATCATCTCATCAAAGCATACATTCCAACTCCGAGATGCTTACTCCAGTCCTTAGAAGGATTGCTGGAGCTTTGCATACTTGTTAGCATCTTTCAGGATTGACAAAACCTTCCGGTTGTATCACATACAACCTTTCCTCAAGAAAATCATCGAGGAAACAATGTTTTGACATCCTATCTGCAAGATTTCATAAATAATGCAGTAATCGCTAATATAATTCCAACAGACTCTTAGCATCGCTACGAGTGAGAAAGTCTCATCGTAGTCAACTCCTTGAACTTGTCGGAAAACATCTCAACGACAAGTCGAGCTTTCTTAATGGTGATACTTACCATCATTGTCCGTCTTCCTTTTAAAATCCATATGTACCTAACAGCCTTACGACCATCAAGTAGTTCTTCCAAAGTCTACACTTTGTCTTCATATATGGATCCTCTCTCGGATTATATGGCCTCGAGCCATTTTGGAATCCAGGCCCACCATCGCTTCTCCATAGCTCGTAGGTTCATTGTTGTCTAGCAACATGACTTCCAAGACAGGATTACGTACCACTCTGAAGTAGTACGCATCCTTTTCATCCCACGAGGTTTGGTAGTGACTTGATCTGAAGTTTCATGATCACTATCATAAGCTTCCACTTCAATTGGTGTAGGTGCCACAGGAACAACTCCCTGTGCCCTGCCACACACTAGTTGAAGAGACGGTTCAATAACCTCATCAAGTCTCCACCATCCTCCCACTCAATTCTTTCGAGAGAAACTTTTCCTCGAGAAAGGACCCGATTCTAGAAACAATCCCTTATTGCTTTCGGATCTGAGACAGGAGGTATACCCAACTGTTCTGGGTGTCCTATGAAGATGCATTTATCCACTTTGGGTTCGAGCTTATCAGCCTGAAACTTTTTCACATAAGCGTCGCAGCCCCAAAATTTTAAGAAATGACAGCTTAGGTTTCTCTAAACCATAGTTCATACGGTGTCATCTCATCGGAATTACGTGGTGCCCTGTTTAAAGTGAATGTGGTTGTCTCTAATGCCTAACCCATAAACTATCGTGGTAATTCGATAAGAGATATCATGGTATGCATCATATCCAATAGGATGCAGTTATGATGTTCGGACACACCATCACACTATGGTGTTCCAGGCTGTATTAGTTTTGAAGCAATTTCCACAATGTCTTAATTCTGTGCCAAACTCGTAATTTAGATATTCATTTCTATGATCATATCATAGATATTTTACCCTCTTGTCACGACGATCTTTCAACTTCACCCTGAAATTACTTGAACCTTTCAATAATTCAGACTCGTGATTCATCAAGTAAATACACTCAACATCTACTCAAATCATCTGTGAAGTAAGAACATAACGGTATCCACTACACGCCTCAGCACTCATTGGACTGCACACATCAAAATGTATTACATCCAACAAGTTGCTTTCTAGTTACATTTTACTGAAAACGAGGCTTTCAGTCATCTTGTCCATGTGGTATGATTTGCATGTCTCAAGTGATTCAAAATCAAGTGAGTCCAAACGGTCCATTTGCATGGAGTTTCTTCATGCATATACACCAATAGACATGGTTCGCATGTCTCAAACTTTTCAAAAACGAGTGAGCCCAAAGATCCATCAACATGGAGCTTCTTCATGCGTTTTATACCGGTATGACTTACGTGGCAGTGCCACAAGTAGGTGGTACTATCATTACTATCTTATATCTTTTGGCATGAACAAGTGTATCACTACGATTGAGATTCAATAAACTATCCATTTTCGGTGCAAGACCATTGAAGGTATTATTCAAATAAACAGAGTAACCATTATTCTCCTTAAATGAATAACCGTATTGCGGTAGACATAATCCAATCATGTCTATGCTCAACGCAAACACCAATCTCGATGGTAGAGGGAACGTGCGATGCTTGATCACATCAAGCTTGGAAAAACTTCCAACACATATCGCCAGCTCACCTTTAGCTAGTCTCCGTTTACTCCGCAGCCTTTTATTTCGAGTTTACTAACACTTAGCAACCGAACCGGTATCTAATACCATGGTGCTACTAGGAGTACTAGTAAAGTACACATTAACACAATGTATATCCAATATACTTCTAACGACCTTGCCAGCCTTCTCATCTACCAAGTATCTAGGGTAATTCTGCTCCAGTGGCTGTTCCCCTTAGTACAAAAGCACTTAGCCTCGGGTTTGGGTTCAACCTTGGGTTTCTTCACTAGAGCAGCAGCTGATTTGCCGTTTCATGAAGTATCCCTTCTTGCCCTTGCCCTTCTTGAAACTAGTGGTTTCACCAACCATCAACAATTGATGCTCCTTCTTGATTTCTACTTTTGTGGTGTCAAACATCGCGAATATCTCAAGGATCATCATATATGTCCCTGATATATCATAGTTCATCACGAAGCTCTAGCAGCTTGGTGGTAATGACTTCGGAGAAACATCACTTTCTCATCTGGAAGATCAACTCCCACTCGATTCAAATGATTGTTGTACTCAGACAATCTGAGCACAAGCTCAACAATTGAGCTTTTCTCCCTTAGTTTGCAGGCTAAGAAAATCGTCGGAGGTCTTATACCTCTTGACGTGGGCACGAGCCTGAAATCCCAATTTCAGCCCCCGAAACATCTCATATGTTTCGCGACGTTTCAAAATGTCTTCGGTGCCTCAACTCTAAACCGTTTAACTGAACTACCGCGTAGTTATCAAAATGTGTATGTCAGATGTTCGCAACATCCACAAACGACATTCGAGGTTCAGCACACTGAGTGGTGCATTAAGGACATAAGCCTTCTATGAAGCAATGAGGACAATCCTCAGTTTACGGACCTAGTCCGCATAATTGCTACTATCAACTTTGAACTAAATTTTCTCTAGGAACATATCTAAACAGTAGAACTGAAGCGTGAGCCATGACATAATTTGCGAAGACCTTTTGACTATGTTTAGGATAATTAAGTTCATCTTATGAACTCCCACTCAGATAGACATCCCTCTAGTCATCTAAGTGATTACATGATCCGAGTCAACTAGGCCGTGTCCGATCATCACGTGAGACGGACTAGTCAACATCGGTGAACATCTTCATGTTGATCGTATCTTCTATACGACTCATGTTCGACCTTTCGGTCTTCTATGTTCCGAGGCCATGTCTGTACATGCTAGGCTCGTCAAGTCAACCTAAGTGTTTTGCATGTGTAAATCTGTCTTACACCCGTTGTATGTGAACATTAGAATCTATCACACCCGATCATCACGTGGTGCTTCGAAACAACGAACTGTCGCAACGGTGCACGGTTAGGGGGAACGCTTTCTTGAAATTATTATGAGGGATCATCTTATTTACTACCGTCGTTCTAAGTAAACAAGATGTAAAAACATGATAAACATCACATGCAATCAAATAATAGTGACATGATATGGCCAATATCATATAGCTCCTTTGATCCCCATCTTGGGGCTCCATGATCATCTTGTCACCGGCATGACACCATGATCTCCATCATCATGATCTCCATCATTGTGTCTCCATGAAGTTGCTCGCCAACTATTACTTCTACTACTATGGCTAACAGGTTTAGCAATAAAGTAAAGTAATTTACATGGCCTTTCTCAATGACACGCAGGTCATACAAAAAATAAAGACAACTCCTATGGCTCCTGCCGGTTGTCATACTCATCGACATGCAAGTCGTGATTCCTATTACAAGAACATGATCTCATACATCACATATATATCATTCATCACATCCTTTGGCCATATCACATCACAAAACACTTGCTGCAAAAACAAGTTAGACGTCCTCTAATTGTTGTTGCAAGTTTTTTACGTGGCTACTATGGGTTTCTAGCAAGAACGTTTCTTACCTACGCCAAAACCACAATGTGAATTGCCAATTTCTATTTACCCTTCATAAGGACCCTATTCATCGAATCCGATCCGACTAAAGTGGGAGAGATAGACACCCGCCAGCCACCTTATGCAACTAGTGCATGTCAGTCGGTGGAACCGGTCTCACGTAAGCGTACGTGTAAGGTTGGTCCGGGCCGCTTCATCCCACAATGCCGCCGAATCAAGATAAGACTAGTAACGGCAAGTAAATTGACAAAATCGGCGCCCACAACTACTTTGTGTTCTACTCGTGCATAGAAACTACGCATAGACCTAGCTCATGATGCCACTGTTGGGGAACGTAGCAGAAATTCAAAATTTTCTACGCATCACCAAGATCAATCTATGGAGTAATCTAGCAACGAGGGGAAGGAGAGTGCATCTACATACCCTTGTAGATCGCTACGCGGAAGTGTTCAAGTGAACGGGGTTGATGGAGTCGTACTCGTCGTGATCCAAATTACCGATGATCCTAGTGCCGAACGGACGACACCTCCGTGTTCAACACACATACAGCCCGGTGACGTCTCCTACGCCTTGATCCAGCAAGGGGAGAAGGAGAGGTTGGGGAAGACTCCATCCAGCAGCAGCACGACGGCATGGTGATGGTGGAGGAGCGTGGTACTCCAGCAGGGCTTCGCCAAGCACCGCAAGAGATGAGGAGGGAGAGGGGTAGGGCTGCGCCAAGAAGGAGATTGAATCGTCTCGATGGCAGCCCAAAACCTCAAGTATATATAGGGGGAGGGGAGGGGCTGCACCCCCACCTAGGTTTCCACCCCTAGGGGTGGCGGCCAGCCCTAGATCCCATCTAGGGGGAAGGCCAAGGGGGGAGAGAGGCGGGCGCACCACTAGGTGGGCCTTAGGCCCATCTGAGCCTAGGGTTTGCCCCCTTCCACTCTCCCTTGCGCCTTGGACCTTGGTGGGGGGGGGGGGCGCACCAGCCCACCTGGTGGTCCCCTCCCACATTTGGCCCATGCAGCCCTCCGGGGCTGGTGGCCCCACTTGGTGGACCCCCGGGACCCTCCCGGTGGTCCCGGTACGTTACAGATAGCACCCAATGAAGGAAATATGCCCTAGAGGCAATAATAAAGTTATTATTTATTTCCTTATATCATGATAAAAGTTTATTATTCATGCTAGAATTGTATTAACCGGAAACATAATACATGTGTGAATAAATAGACAAACAGAGTGTCACTAGTATGCCTCTACCTGACTAGCTCGTTAATCAAAGATGGTTATGTTTCCTAACCATGGACAAAGAGTTGTCATTTGATTAACGGGATCACATCATTAGTTGAATGATCTGATTGACATGACCCATTCCATTAGCTTAGCACCCGATAGTTTAGTATGTTGCTATTGCTTTCTTCATGACTTATACATGTTCCTATGACTATGAGATTATGCTACTCCCGTTTACCGGAGGAACACTTTGTGTACTACCAAACGTCACAACGTAACTGGGTGATTATAAAGGAGCTCTACAGGTATCTCCAAAGGTAGATGTTGGGTTGGCGTATTTCGAGATTAGGATTTGTCACTCCGATTGTCGGAGAGGTATCTCTGGGCCCTCTCGGGAATGCACATCACATAAGCCTTGCAAGCATTGCGACTAATGAGTTAGTTGCGAGATGATGTATTACGGAACGAGTAAAGAGACTTGCCGGTAATGAGACTGAACTAGGTATTGGATACCGACGATCAAATCTCGAGCAAGTAGCATACCGATGACAAAGGGAACAACGTATGTTGTTATGCGGTCTGACCGATAAAGATCTTCGCACAATATGTAGGAGCCAATATGGGCATCTTGGTCCCGCTATTGGTTATTGACCAGAGATGTGTCTCAGTCATGTCTACATTGTTCTCGAACAGTAGGGTCCGCACGCTTAACGTTACGATGACAGTTATTATGAGTTTATGCATTTTGATGTACCGAAGTTAGTTTGGAGTCCCAGATGTGATCATGGACATGACGAGGAGTCTCGAAATGGTCGAGACATAAAGATTGATATATTGGAAGCCTATATTTGGACATCGGAAGTGTTCCGGGTGAAATCGGGATTTTACCGGAGTACCGGGAGGTTATCGGAACCCCCCGGGAGCCATATGTGCCTTAATGGGCTTTAGTGGAAAGGAGAAAGGGGCAGCCCAAGGTGGCCGCGCGCCTACCCCCTCCCCTAGTCCTATCAGGACTAGGAGAGGTGGCCGGCCCCCCTTTCTCTCTTTCCCCCTCGGGGAATCCTAGTCCAACTAGGATTGGGGGGGGGGGGGGGAGTCCTACTCCCGGTAGGAGTAGGACTCCTCCTGCGCCCTCCTCCTGGCCGGCGGCCCCCTCCCCCTTGCCTCCTTTATATACGGAGGCAGGGGGAACATCTAGACACACAAGTTGATCATTGAGATCATTCCTTAGCCGTGTGCGGTGCCCCCTGCCACCATATTCCACCTCGATCATATCGTTGTAGTGCTTAGGCGAAGCCCTGCGTCGGTAGAACATCAAGATCGTCACCATGCCGTCGTGCTGACGGAAATCCTCCCCGACGCTTTGCTGGATCGGAGCCCGGGGATCGTTATCGAGCTGTACGTGGGCTAAGAACTCGGAGGTGCCAGAGTAACGGTGCTTGGATCGGTCGGATCGGGAAGACGTACGACTACTTCCTCTATGTTGTGTCAACGCTTCCGCAGTCGGTCTGCGTGGGTACGTAGACAACACTCTCCCCTCTCGTTGCTGTGCATCACCATGATCTTGCGTGTGCGTAAGAAAAATTTGAAATTACTACGTTCCCCAACAGTGGCATCCGAGCCAGGTTTTATGGTTTGATGTTATTTGCACGAGTAGAACACAATTTAGTTGTGGGCGATATAAGTCATACTGCCTACCAGCATGTCATACTTTGGTTCGGCGGTATTGTTGGACGAGACGACCCGGACCAACATTACGCGTACGCTTACGTGAGACCGGTTCCCCCGACGTGCTTTGCACACAGGTGGCTTGCGGGCGACTGTCTCTCCAACTTTAGTTGAACCGATTGTGGCTACGCCCGGTCCTTGTGAAGGTTAAAGCGGAGTCTATTTGACAAACTATCATTGTGGTTTTGATGCGTAGGTGAGATTGGTTCTTGCTTAAGCCCGTAGCAGCCACGTAAAACTTGCAACAACAAAGTAGAGGACGTCTAACTTGTTTTTGCAGGGCATGTTGTGATGTGATATGGTCAAGACATGATGCTAAATTTTATTGTATGAGATGATCATGTTTTGTAACCGAGTTATCGGCAACTGGCAGGAGCCATATGGTTGTCGCTTTATTGTATGCAATGCAATCGCGATGTAATGCTTTACTTTCTCACTAAGCGGTAGCGATAGTCGTGGAAGCATAAGATTGGCGAGACGACAACTATGCTACGATGGAGATCAAGGTGTCGCGCCGGTGACGATGGTGATCATGACGGTGCTTCGGAGATGGAGATCACAGGCACAAGATGATGATGGCCATATCATATCACTTATATTGATTGCATGTGATGTTTATCTTTTATGCATCTTATCTTGCTTTGATTGATGGTAGCATTATAAGATGATCTCTCACTAATTATCAAGAAGTGTTCTCCCTGAGTATGCACCGTTGCGAAAGTTCTTCGTGCTGAGACACCACGTGATGATCGGGTGTGATAGGCTCTACGTTCAAATACAACGGGTGCAAAATAGTTGCACACGCAGAATACTCAGGTTATACTTGACGAGCCAAGCATATACAGATATGGCCTCGGAACACGGAGACTGAAAGGTCGAGCGTGAATCATATAGTAGATATGATCAACATAGTGATGTTCACCATTGAAACTACTACATCTCACGTGATGATCGGACATGGTTTAGTTGATTTGGATCACGTGAACACTTAGAGGATTAGAGGGATGTCTATCTAAGTGGGAGTTCTTAAGTAATATGATTAATTGAACTTAAATTTATCATGAACTTAGTCCTGGTAGTATTTTGTAAATCATGTTGTAGATCAATAGCTCGCGTTGTTGCTTCCCTGTGTTTATTTTGATATGTTCCTAGAGAAAATTATATTGAAAGATGTTAGTAGCAATGATGCGGATTGGATTCGTGATCTGAGGTTTATCCTCATTGCTGCACAGAAGAATTAGGTCCTTGATGCACCGCTAGGTGACAGACCTATTGCAGGAGCAGATGTAGACGTTATGAACGTTTGGCTAGCTCAATATGATGACTACTTGATAGTTTAGTGCACCATGCTTAATGGCTTAGAATCGGGACTTCAAAGACGTTTTGAACGTCATGGACCATATGAGATGTTCCAGGAGTTGAAGATAATATTTCAAGAAATACCCGAGTTGAGAGATATGAAGTCTCCAACAAGTTCTATAGCTAAAAGATGGAGGAGAATCGCTCAACTAGTGAGCATGTGCTCAGATTGTCTGGGTACTACAATCGCTTGAATCAAGTGGGAGTTAATCTTCCAGATAAGATAATGATTGACAGAATTCTCTAGTCACCATCACCAAGTTAGTAGAACTTCGTGATGAACTATAGTATGCAAGGGATGACGAAAATGAATCCCGAGCTTTTCATGATGATGAAATCGATGAAGGTAGAAATCAAGAAAGAGCATCAAGTGTTGATGGTTGACAAGATCACTAGTCTCAAGAAAAGGGCAAAGGGAAAAAGGGGAACTTCAAGAAAAACAGCAAGCAAGTTGCTGCTCATGTGAAGAAGCCCAAGTATGGTCCTAAGTCTGAGACTAAAGTGCTTCTACTGCAAAGGGACTGGTCACTGGAAGCGGAACTACCCGAAGTGATTGGCGGATAAGAAGGATGGCAAAGTGAACAAAAGAATATTTGATATACATGTTATTGATGTGTACTTTACTAGTGTTTATAGCAACCCCTCAGTATTTGATACTGGATCAGTTGCTAAGAGTAGTAACTCGAAACAGGAGTTGCAGAATAAACAGAGACTAGTTAAGGGTGAAGTGACGATGTGTGTTGGAAGTAGTTCCAAGATTGATATGATCATCATCACACACTCCCCTATACTTTCGGGATTAGTGTTGAACTTAAATAAGTGTTATTTGGTTTTTGCGTTGAGCATGAATATGATTTGATCATGTTTATTGCAATACGGTTATTCATTAAAGTCAGAGAATAATTGTTGTTCTGTTTACATGAATAAAACCTTCGATGGTCATACACCCAATGAAACAAGTTCGTTGGATCTCGATCGTAGTAATACACATATTCATAATATTGAAACCAAAAGATGCAAAGTTAATAATGATAGTGCAACTTATTTGTGGCACTGCAGTTTAAGTCATATTGGTGTAAAGCGCATGAAGAAACTCCATGCTGATGGGCTTTTGGAATCACTTGATTATGGATCACTTGATGCTTGCGAACCATGCCTTATGGGCAAGATGACTAAAGCGCCGTTCTCCGGAACAATGAAACAAGCAACAGATTTGTTGGAAATCATACATACTGATGTATGTGGTCCGATGAATATTGAGGCTCGCGATAGGTATCATTATTTTCTGATCTTCACAGATGATTTGAGCAGATATAAGTATATCTACTTGATGAAACATAAGTCTGAAACATTTGAAAAGTTCAAAGAATTTCAGAGTGAAGTGGAGAATCATCGTAACAAGAAAATAAGGCTTCTACGATCTGATCGCAGGAGACTGATATTTGAGTTACGAGTTTGGTCTTCAATTAAAACAATGTGGAATAGTTTCACAAATTCGTGCCACCCGGAACACCACAGCATAATGGTGTGTCCGAACGTCATAGCCGTACTTTATTAGATATAGTGCAAATCTATGATGTTTCTTACCGATTTACCACTATCGTTTTTGAGGTTATGCATTAAAGACAACTGCATTCACGTTAAAAAAGGGGCACCATCTAAGTTCGTTGAGACGACACAATCTGAACTGTGGTTTAGCAAGAAACCAAAGTTGTCGTTTCTTAAAGTTTGGGGTTGTAATGCTTATGTGAAAAAGTTTCATCCTGATAAGCTCAAAACCAAATCGGAGAAATATGTCTTCATAGGATACCCAAAAGGAGACTGTTGGGTACACCTTCTATCACAGATCCTAAGGCAAGACATTCGTTGCTTATAATGGATCCTTTCTAGAGAAGGAGTTGCTCTCGAAAGAAGTGAGTGGGAGGAAAGTAGAACTTGATAAGGTAATTGTACCTTCTCCCTTATTGGAAAGTAGTTCGTCACAGAAATCTATTCCTGTGACTACTACACCAATTAGTGAGGAAGCTAATGATGATGATCATAAAACTTCAGATCAAGTTACTACCGAATCTCGTAGGTAAACCAGAGTGAGATCCGCACCAGAGTAGTACAGTAATCCTGTTCTGGAAGTCATGTTACTAGACCATGATGAACCTACGAACTATGAAGAAGCGTTGGTGAGCCCAGATTCCGCAAAGTGGCTTGAAGCCATGAAATCTGAGATGGGATCCATGTATGAGAACAAAGTATGGACTTTGGTTGACTTGCCCGATGATCGGCAAGCATTTGAGAATAAATGGATCTTCAAGAAAAAGACTGACGCTGACGGTAATGTTACTGTCTATAAAGCTCGACTTGTCGCAAAAGGTTTTCGACAAGTTCAAGGGGTTGACTATGATGAGACCTTCTCACCCGTAGCGATGCTTAAGTCTGTCTAAATCATGTTAGCAATTGCCGCGTTTTATGATTATGAAATTTGGCAGATGGATGTCAAAACTGCATTCCTGAATGGATTTCTAGAAGAAGAGTTGTATATGATGCAACCGGAAGGTTTTGTCGATCCAAAGGGAGCTAACAAAATGTGCAAGCTCCAGCGATCCATCTGTGGACTGGTGCAAGCATCTCGGAGTTGGAATATACACTTTGATGAGTTGATCAAAGCATATAGTTTTATACAGACTTGCGGTGAAGCCTGTATTTACAAGAAAGTGAGTGGGAGCACTACAGCATTTCTGATAAGTATATGTGGATGACATATTGTTGATCGGAAATAATGTAGAATTATTCTGTAAAGCATAAAGGAGTGTTTGAAAGGAGTTTTTCAAAGAAAGACTTCGGTGAAGCTGCTTACATATTGAGCATCAAGATCTATAGAGATAGATCAAGACGCTTGATAAATTTTTTCAATAAATACATACCTTGACAAGATTTTGAAGTAGTTCAAAATGGAATAGTCAAAGAAAGAGTTTCTTGCCTATGTTACAAGGTGTGAAATTGAGTAAGACTCAAAGCCCGACCACGGCAGAAGATAGAACAAGAATGAATGTCATTCCCTATGCCTTGGTCATAGGTTCTATAAAGTATGCCATGCTGTGTACCAGATCTATTGTATACCCTGCACTGATTTGGCAAGGGAGTACAATAGTGATCTAAGAGTAGATCACTGGACAGCGGTCAGAATTATCCTTAGTGAAATAAGGATATGTTTCTCGATTATGGACGTGACAAAAAGGTTCGTCGTAAAGGGTTACGTCAATGCAAGTTTTTGACACTGATCCAGATGATTCTAAGTCTCAATCTGGATACATATTGAAAGTGGGAGCAATTAGCTAGAGTAGCTCCGTGCAGAGCATTGTAGACATAGAATTTTGCAAAATACATACGGTTCTGAATATGGCATGCCCGTTGACTAAATTTCTCTCACAAGCAAAACATGATCACTCTTTGGGTGTTAATCACATAGCGATGTGAACTAGATTATTGAATCTAGTAAACCCTTTGGGTGTTATTCACATGCAGATGTGAACCAATCACATAAAGATGTGAACTATTGGTGTTAATTACATAGCGATGTGAACTAGATTATTGACTCTAGTGCAAGTGGGAGACTGACGGAAATATGCCCTAGAGGCAATAATAAAGTTATTATTTATTTCCTTATATCATGATAAAAGTTTATTATTCATGCTAGAATTGTATTAACCGGAAACATAATACATATGTGAATAAATAGACAAACAGAGTGTCACTAGTATGCCTCTACTTGACTAGCTCGTTAATCAAAGATGGTTATGTTTCCTAACCATAGACAAAGAGTTGTCATTTGATTAACGGGATCACATCATTAGTTGAATGATCTGATTGACATGACCCATTCCATTAGCTTAGCACCCGATCGTTTAGTATGTTGCTATTGCTTTCTTCATGACTTATACATGTTCCTATGACTATGAGATCATGCAACTCCCGTTTACCGGAGGAACACTTTGTGTGCTACCAAACGTCACAACGTAACTGGGTGATTATAAAGGAGCTCTACAGGTGTCTCCAAAGGTAGATGTTGGGTTGGCGTATTTCAAGATTAGGATTTGTCACTTCGATTGTCGGAGAGGTATCTCTGGGCCCTCTCGGGAATGCACATCACATAAGCCTTGCAAGCATTGCGACTAATGAGTTAGTTGTGAGATGATGTATTACGAAACGAGTAAAGAGACTTGCCGGTAACGAGATTGAACTAGGTATTGGATACTGACGATCGAATCTCGAGCAAGTAACATACCGATGACAAAGGGAACAACGTATGTTGTTATGCGGTCTGACCGATAAAGATCTTCGTAGAATATGTAGGAGCCAATATGGGCATCTTGGTCCCGCTATTGGTTATTGACCAGAGATGTGTCCCAGTCATGTCTACATTGTTCTCGAACCGTAGGGTCCGCACGCTTAACGTTACGATGATAGTTATTATGAGTTTATGCATTTTGATGTACCGAAGTTAGTTCGGAGTCCCGGATGTGATCACGGACATGACGAGGAGTCTCGAAATGGTCGATACATAAAGATTGATATATTGGAAGCCTATATTTGGATATCGGAAGTGTTCCGGGTGAAATTGGGATTTTACCGGAGTACCGGGAGGTTACCGGAACCCCCCGGGAGCCATATGGGCCTTAATGGGCTTTAGTGGAAAGGAGAAAGGGGCAGCCCAAGGTGGCCGCGCGCCTCCCCCCTCCCCTAGTCCTATTAGGACTAGGAGAGGTGGCCGGCCCCCCTCTCTCTCTTTCCCCCTCGGGGAATCCTAGTCCAACTAGGATTGGGGGGGGGGGAGTCCTACTCCCGGTAGGAGTAGGACTCCTCCTGCGCCCTCCTCCTGGCCGGCGGCCCCCTCCTCCTTGGATCATTTATATACGGAGGCAGGGGGCACCTCTAGACGCACAAGTTGATCATTGAGATCGTTCCTTAGCCGTGTGCGGTGCCCCCTGCGACCATATTCCACCTCGATCATATCGTTGTAGTGCTTAGGCGAAGCCCTGTGTCGGTAGAACATCAAGATCGTCACCACGCCGTCGTGCTGACGGAACTCCTCCCCGACACTTTGCTGGATCGGATCCTGGGGATCGTCATCGAGCTGTACGTGTGCTAAGAACTCGGAGGTGCCGGAGTAACGGTGCTTGGATCGGTCGGATCGGGAAGACATACGACTACTTCCTCTACGTTGTGTCAACGCTTCCGCAGTCGGTTTGCGTGGGTACGTAGATAACACTCTCCCCTCTCGTTGCTGTGCATCACCATGATCTTGCGTGTGCGTAAGAAAATTTTGAAATTACTACATTCCCCAACACCCAAAACTTTTCCGGTGACCAAAACATGACTTCCCATATATAAATCTTTACCTTTGGACCATTCCGGAACTCCTCGTGACGTCCGGGATCTCATCCGGGACTCCGAACAACATTCAGTAACCACGTATATCTATTCCCTATAACCCTAGCGTCAACGAACCTTAAGTGTGTAGACCCTACTGGTTCGGGAACCATGCAGACATGACCGAGACGTTCTCCGGTCAATAACCAACAGCGGGATCTGGATACCCATGTTGGCTCCCACATGCTCCACGATGATCTCATCGGATGAACCACGATGTCAAGGACTTAATCAATCCCGTATACAATTCCCTTTGTCTAGCGGTACGATACTTGTCCGAGATTCGATCGTGGATATCCTGATACCTTGTTCAATCTTGTTACAGGCAAGTCTCTTTACTCGTTCCGTAACACATCATCCCGTGATCAACTCCTTGATCACATTGTGCACATTATGATGATGTCCTACCGAGTGGGCCCAGAGATACCTCTCCGTTTACACGGAGTGACAAATCCCAGTCTCGATTCGTGCCAACCCAACAGACACTTTCAAAGATACCTGTAATGTACCTTTATAGCCACCCAGTTACGCTGTGACGTTTAGCACACCCAAAGCACTCCTACGGTATCCGGGAGTTGTACAATATCATGGTCTAAGGAAATGATACTTGACATTAGAAAAGCTTTAGCATACGAACTACATGATCTTGTGTTAGGCTTAGGATTGGGTCTTGTCCATCACATCATTCTCCTAATGATGTGATCCCATTATCAACGACATCTAATGTCCATGGTCAGGAAACCGTAACCATCTATTGATCAGCGAGCTAGTCAACTAGAGGCTTACTAGGGACATGGTGTTGTCTATGTATCCACACATGTATCTGAGTTTCCTATCAATACAATTCTAGCATGGATAATAAACGATTATCATGAACAAGGAAATATAATAATAACCAATTTATTATCGCATCTAGGGCATATTTCCAACACACCCCTAGGGGCCGGCCGCACCTCCCCCCTCCCTCCTTTATATACGGGGACAGGGGGGCACCGCATGACACAAGTTGATCTTCGTGATTGTTCCTTAGCCGTGTGCGGTGCCCCCTTCCACCATATTCCACCTCGATCATATCATAACGGTGCTTAGGCGAAGCCCTATGTCGGTAGAACATCATCACCATCATCATGCCGTCGTGCTGACGAAAGTGTCCCTCAACAATCGGCTACATCAGAGCTCGAGGGACGTCACCGAGTTGAACGTGTGTAGAACTCGGAGGTGCCATATGTTCGGTACTTGGATCGGTCAGATCGGGAAGACGTACAACTACTTCCTCTACGTTGTGTCAACGCTTCCGTTGCCGGTCTACGAGGGTACGTAGACAACACTCTCCCCTCTCGTTGCTATGCATCACCATGATCTTGCGTGTGCGTAGGAATTTTTTTGAAATTACTACGTTCCCCAACAGTGGCATCCGAGCCAGGTTTTATGCGTTGATGTTATATGCATGAGTAGAACACAAGTGAGTTGTGGGCGATATAAGTCATACTGCTTACCAGCATGTCATACTTTGGTTCGGCGGTATTGTTGGATGAAGCGGCCCGGACCGACATTACGCGTACGCTTACGCGAGACTGGTTCTACCGACGTGCTTTGCACACAGGTGGCTGGCGGGTGTCAGTTTCTCCAACTTTAGTTGAATCAAGTGTGGCTACACCCGGTCCTTGCGAAGGTTAAAACAACACCAACTTGACAAACTATCGTTGTGGTTTTGATGCGTAGGTAAGAACGGTTCTTGCTAAGCACGTAGCAGCCACGTAAAACTTGCAACAACAAAGTAGAGGACGTCTAACTTGTTTTTGTAGGGCATGTTGTGATGTGATATGGTCAAGACATGATGCTAAATTTTATTGTATGAGATGATCATGTTTTGTAACCGAGTTATCGGCAACTGGCAGGAGCCATATGGTTGTCGCTTTATTGTATGCAATGCAATCGCGCTGTAATGCTTTACTTTATCACTAAGCGGTAGCGATAGTGGTGGAAGCATAAGATTGGCGAGACGACAACGATGCTACGATGGAGATCAAGGTGTCGGGCCGGTGACGATGGTGATCATGACGGTACTTCGGAGATGGAGATCACAAGTACAAGATGATGATGGCCATATCATATCACTTATATTGATTGCATGTGATGTTTATCTTTTATGCATCTTATCTTGCTTTGATTGATGGTAGCATTATAAGATGATCTCTCACTAAATTTCAAGATAAAAGTGTTCTCCCTGAGTATGCATCGTTGCCAAAGTTCGTCGTGCCCAGACACCACGTGATGATCGGGTGTGATAAGCTCTACGTCCATCTACAACGGGTGCAAGCTAGTTTTGCACACGCAGAATACTCAGGTTAAACTTGACGAGCCTAGCATATGCAGATATGGCCTTGGAACACTGAGACCGAAAGGTCGAGCGTGAATCATATAGTAGATATGATCAACATATTGATGTTCACCATTGAAAGCTACTCCATTTCACGTGATGATCGGTTATGGTTTAGTTGATTTGGATCATGTGATCACTTAGAAGATTAGAGGGATGTCTTTCTAAGTGGGAGTTCTTAAGTAATATGATTAATTGAACTTAAATTTATCATGAACTTAGTACCTGATAGTATCTTGCTTGTCTATGTTTGATTGTAGATAGATGGCCCGTGCTGTTGTGCCGTTGAATTTTAATGCGTTCCTAGAGAAAGCAAAGTTGAAAGATGATGGTAGCAATTACACGGACTGGGTCCGTAACTTGAGGATTATCCTCATTGCTGCATAGAAGAATTACGTCCTGGAAGCACCGCTGGGTGCCAGGCCTGCTGTCGGAGCAACACCAGATGTTATGAACGTCTGGCAGAGCAAAGCTGATGGCTACTCGATAGTTCAGTGTGCCATGCTTTACGGCTTAGAATCAGGACTTCAACGACGTTTTGAACGTCATGGAGCATATGAGATGTTCCAGGAGTTGAAGTTAATATTTCAAGCAAATGTCCGGATTGAGAGATATGAAGTCTTCAATAAGTTCTGTAGCTGCAAGATGGAGGAGAATAGTTCCGTCAGTGAACATATACTCAAAATGTCTGGGTATCATAATCACTTGACTCAACTGGGAGTTAATCTTCCTGTTGATAGTGTCATTGATAGAGTACTTCAATCACTGCCACCAAGCTACAAGAGCTTCGTGATGAACTATAACATGCAAGGGATGGATAAAACGATTCCCGAGCTCTTCACAATGCTAAAGGCTGCGGAGGTAGAAATCAAGAAGGAGCATCAAGTGTTGATGGTCAACAAGACCGCCAGTTTCAAGAAAAAGGGCAAAGGGAAGAAGAAGGGGAACTTCAAGAAGAACAACAAGCAAGTTGCTGCTCAGGAGAAGAAACCCAAATCTGGACCTAAGCCTGAAACTGAGTGCTTCTACTGCAAGCAGATTGGACACTGGAAGCGGAACTGCCTCAAGTATTTGGAGGATAAGAAGGATGGCAAGGCGAACAAAGGTATATGTGATATACATGTTATTGATGTGTACCTTACTAGAGCTCGTAGTAGCACCTGGGTATTTGATACTAGTTCTGTTGCTAATATTTGCAACTCGAAACAGGGACTACGGATTAAGCGAACACTGGCGAAGGACGAGGTGACGATGCGCGTGGGAAATGGTTCCAAAGTCGATGTGATCGCAGTCGGCATGCTACCTCTACATCTACCTTTGGGATTAGTATTAGACCTAAATAATTGTTATTTGGTGCCAGCGTTGAGCATGAACACTATATCTGGATCTTGTTTGATGCGAGACGGTTATTGATTTAAATCGTAGAATAATGGTTGTTATATTTATATGAGTAAGTCGATGTGATCGCAGTCGGCATGCTACCTCTACATCTACCTTTGGGATTAGTATTAGACCTAAATAATTATTATTTGGTGCCAGCGTTGAGCATGAACATTATATCTGGATCTTGTTTGATGCGAGATGGTTATTGATTTAAATCGTAGAATAATGGTTGTTATATTTATATGAGTAATATCTTTTATGGTCATGCACCCTTGAAGAGTGGTCTATTTTTGATGAATCTTGATAGTAGTGATACACATATTCATAATGTTGAAGCCAAAAGATGCAGAGTTGATAATGATAGTGCAACTTATTTGTGGCACTGCCGTTTAGGTCATATCGGTATAAAGCGCATGAAGAAACTCCATACTGATGGACTTTTGGAATCACTTGATTATGAATCACTTGGTACTTGCGAACCGTGCCTCATGGGCAAGATGACTAAAACGCCGTTCTCCGGTACTATGGAGAGAGCAACGGATTTGTTGGAAATCATACATATAGATGTATGTGGTCCAATGAATGTTGAGGCTCATGGTGGATATCGTTATTTTCTCACCTTCACAGATGATTTAAGCAGATATGGGTATATCTACTTAATGAAACATAAGTCTGAAACATTTGAAAAGTTCAAAGAATTTCAGAGTGAAGTTGAAAATCATCGTAACAAGAAAAATAAAGTTTCTACGATCTGATCGTGGAGGAGAATATTTGAGTTACGAGTTTGGTCTACATTTGAAACAATGCGGAATAATTTCGCAACTCACGCCACCCGGAACACTACAACGTAATGGTGTGTCCGAACATCGTAATCGTACTTTATTAGATATGGTGCGATCTATGATGTCTCTTACTGATTTACCGCTATCGTTTTGGGGTTATGCTTTAGAGACGGCTGCATTCATGTTAAGTAGGGCACCATCGAAATCCGTTAAGACGACGCACTGTGGTTTGGCAAGAAACCAAAGTTGTCGTTTCTGAAAGTTTGGGGCTTTGATGTTTATGTGAAAAAGCTTCAACCTGATAAGCTCGAACCCAAATCGGAGAAATGTGTTTTCATAGGATACCCAAAGGAGACTGTTGGGTACACCTTCTATCACAGATCCGAAGGCAAGACATTCGTTGCTAAGAATGGATCCTTTCTAGAGTAGGAGTTTCTCTCGAAAGAAGTGAGTGGGAGGAAAGTAGAACTTGATGAGGTAACTGTACCTGCTCCCTTATTGGAAAGGAGTACATTACAGAAACCGGTTTCTGTGACACCTATACCAATTAGTGAGGAAGCTAATGATAATGATCATGAAACTTCAGATCAAGTTACTACCGAACCTCGTAGATCAACCAGAGTAAGATCCGCACCAGAGTGGTACGGTAATCCTGTTTTGGAAGTCATGCTACTAGATCATGATGAACCTACGAACTATGAAGAAGCGATAGTGAGCCCAGATTCTGCAAAATGGCCAGAAGCCATGAAATCTGAGATGGGATCCATGTATGAGAACAAAGTGTGGACTTTGGTTGACTTGCCCGTTGATCGGCAAGCAATTGAGAATAAATGGATCTTCAAGAAAAAGACTGACGCTGACGGTAATTTTACTATCTACAAAGCTCGACTTGTTGCGAAAGGTTTTCGACAAGTTCAAGGGATTGACTACGATGACACCTTCTCACCCGTAGCGATGCTTAAGTCTATCCGAATCATGTTAGCGATTGCTGCATTTTATGATTATGAAATTTGGCAGATGGATGTCAAAACTGCATTCCTGAATGGATTTTTGGAAGAAGAGTTGTATATGATGCAACCGGAAGGTTTTGTCGATCCAAAGGGAGCTAACAAAGTGTGCAAGCTCTAGCAATCCATTTATGGACTGGTGCAAGCCTCTCGGAGTTGGAATAAACGCTTTGATAGTGTGATCAAAGCATTTGGTTTTATACAGACTTTTGGAGAAGCCTGTATTTACAAGAAAGTGAGTGGGAGCTCTGTAGCATTTCTGATATTATATGTGGATGACATATTATTGATTGGAAATGATATAGAATTTCTGGATAGCATAAAAGGATACTTGAATAAGAGTTTTTGAATGAAAGACCTCGGTGAAGCTGCTTACATATTGGGCATTAAGATCTATAGAAATAGATCAAGACGCTTAATTGGACTTTCACAAAACACATACCTTGACAAAGTTTTGAAGAAGTTCAAAATGGATCAAGCAAAGAAAGGGTTCTTGCCTATGTTACAAGGTGTGAAGTTGAGTAAGACTCAATGTCCGACCACCGCAGAAGATAGAGAGAAAATGAAAGATGTTCCCTATGCTTCAGCCATAGGCTCTATCATGTATGCAATGCTGTGTACCAGACCTGATGTGTGCCTTGCTATAAGTCTAGCAGGGAGGTACCAAAGTAATCCAGGAGTGGATCACTAGGAAGTGGTCAAGAACATCCTGAAGTACCTGAAAAGGACTAAGGATATGTTTCTCGTATATGGAGGTGACAAAGAGCTCATCGTAAATGGTTACGTAGATGCAAGCTTTGACACTGATCCGGACCATTCTGAATCGGAAACCGGATACGTGTTTACATTGAATGATGGAGCTGTCAGTTGGTGCAGTTCTAAACAAAGCATCGTGACGGGATCTACATGTGAAGCGGAGTACATAGTTGCTTCATAAGCAGCAAATGAAGGAGTCTGGATGAAGGAGTTCATATCCGATCTAGGTGTCATACCTAGTGCATCGGGTCCAATGAAAATCTTTTGGGACAATACTGGTGCAACTGCCTTGGCGAAGGAATCCAGATTTCACAAGAGAACCAAGCACATCAAGAGACGCTTCAATTCCATCGGGATTTAGTCCAAGTGGGAGACATAGAAATTTGCAAGATACATACAGATCTGAATGTTGCAGACCCGCTGACTAAGCCTCTTCCACGAGCAAAACATGATCAACACCAAGGCTCCATGGGTGTTAGAATCATTACTGTGTAATCTAGATTATTGACTCTAGTGCAATTGGGAGACTGAAGGAAATATGCCCTAGAGGCAATAATAAAGTTATTATTTATTTCCTTATATCATGATAAATGTTTATTATTCATGCTAGAATTGTATTAACCGGAAACATAATACATGTGTGAATACATAGACAAACAAAGTGTCACTAGTGTTCCTCTACTTGACTAGCTCATTGATCAAAGATGGTTATGTTTCCTAACCATAGACAAGAGTTGTCATTTGATTAACAGGATCACATCATTAGGATAATGATGTGATTGACTTGACCTATTCCGTTAGCTTAGCACTTGATCGTTTACTTTGTTGCTATTGCTTCCTTCATAACTTATACATGTTCCTATGACTATGAGATTATGCAACTCCCGTTTACCGGAGGAACACTTTGTGTTCTACCAAATGTCACAATGTAACTGGGTGATTATAAAGGTGCTCTACAGGTGTCTCCGAAGGTACTTGTTGGGTTGGCGTATTTCGAGATTAGGATTTGTCACTCCGATTGCCGGAGAGGTATCTCTGGGCCCTCTCGGTAATACACATCACTCAAGCCTTGCAAGCATTGCAACTAATAAGTTAGTTGCGGGATGATGTATTACGGAACGAGTAAATAGACTTGTCGGTAACGAGATTGAACTAGGTATTGAGATACCGACGATCGAATCTCGGGCAAGTAACATACCGATGACAAAGGGAACAACATATGTTGTTATGCGGTCTGACCGATAAAGATCTTCGTAGAATATGTAGGAGCCAATATGAGCATCCAGGTTCCGCTATTGGTTATTGACCGGAGACGTGTCTGGGTCATGTCTACATAGTTCTCGAACCCGTAGGGTCCGCACGCTTAAAGTTCAGTGACGATCATAATTAGGGTTTTTGTGTTTTGATGTACCGAAGGTTTTCCGGAGTCCCGGATTTGATCACGGACATGACGAGGAGTCTCGAAATGGTCGATACATAAAGATTGATATATTGGAAGCCTATATTTGGATATCGGAATCGTTCCGGGTGAAATCGGGATTTTACCGGAGTACCGGGGGTTACCGGAACCCCCCGGGGGGTTAATGGGCCTACATGGGCCCTAAGGGATAAGAGGAGGGCCGGCCAGGGCAGGCCGCGCGCCCCCTCCCCCTAGTACGAATAGGACAAGGAAGGGGGGGGGGGGGCGCCCCCTTTCCTCTTTCCCCCTTCCCCTTTCCTTCTCCAACAAGGCAAGAGGGGGAGTCCTACTCCTGGTGGGAGTAGGACTCCTCCAGGCGCACCCCTAGGGGCTGGCCGCACCTCCCCCCTCCCTCCTTTATATACAGGGGCAGGGGGCACCCCATGACACAAGTTGACCTTCGTGATCGTTCCTTAGCCGTGTGCGGTGCCCCCTTCCACCATATTCCACCTCGGTCATATCGTAGCAGTGCTTAGGCGAAGCCCTGTGTCGGTAGAACATCATCACCGTCATCACGCCGTCGTGCTGACGAAACTCTCCCTCAACACTCGGCTGGATCGGAGCTCGAGGGACGTCACCGAGTTGAACGTGTGTAGAACTCGGAGGTGCCATACTTTTGGTACTTGGATCGGTTGGATCGGAAAGACGTACGACTACTTCCTCTACGTTGTGTCAACGCTTCTGTTGCCGGTCTACGAGGGTACGTAGACAACACTCTCCCCTCTCGTTGCTATGCATCACCATGATCTTGCGTGTGCGTAGGAATTTTTTTGAAATTACTACGTTCCCCAACACTTGCTATGAAGAGGGTTGCTGAGAAGGATAATTATGGTAAGAAGGATGTTCCTAACCTATTACTATCTTCCAATTATTCCTTACACAATTGTTGCTATGAAAGTGGGTGTGGATTTGGGAAATGAGATTGACAAGATTGAATATAATATTAGTCTTATTAAAATGGTTGAGAAAGCCAAAATAGACCTCTGGTTGAGTAAGAACAAGAAAAATCATGATATTGCTTGTAGTCAAACATCAGCAGGGGATGATGCACATGTGATTGAAATAGAGGAGCATGATATTGAAGAGCTAGCAGGGGATGGTGTTGATAGTAATGATAATGAGAAAGTAGAAGGGTGGGAGGAATTTAGAAAGATGTTCTCACATCAAAAAATGGGGATAGAAATAGAACCTAGAGAAATTCGGGTAGGAAATCTACTTTGGCAATAAAAAGTCTGAACATTCTGCTAAGAAAAAAATGAGAGGGGTGTTTTGGAATATGAGAGGGTTTGGAGGTGAAATTAAAAAAAGATTTATGAGAGAGATGGTGATGGATACGAAGGTTGATTTCTTGGGATTACAGTAAACTATGAGAGAACAATTCTCTAGAAATGATTTGTACGGGATTTGTGCCGGAAGAGACTTTCATTGGCATCACGTGCCAGTTAGAGGGAAATCTGGTGGGTTGCTTCTTGGGGTTAATTACACTACTCTGGATGTGATTTCCCAGGATGAAGGGGAATGCTTCATTAAAATGACAGTTCAAGATGTCAAAAATAAGTTCTTGTGGGATTTAGTAGTAGTTTATTGTGATGCTCAACCTTTTGGAAAAGCTAAATTCCTTGCAGAGTTGTCTAGGGTTTTTCAGGATAGTGTAAACCCCATCCTAATAGGAGGGGATTTTAACATTGTGAGAAAGCTTCTGAAAAAAAATAAACCTGGTACACCAGGTCACTGGAGTTTCCTATATAATGCCATTGTGGAGCAGGCTGGTGTAAGAGCTTCTCCAACAGCCGCGCTACGCCCGGCACGCTAAAAAAGCATTTGGAGCACGTTGTTCGCGAGTTTTTGCGTGGCGCGAAGCGCTTGCTCCAGCGGTCACTGCAAAGTTTAGCGCGCGCGAGCAGCCGACACTTGCCATATGTTGCGTTTTGGAGAGGATGATAATATTTGAAACATGAAAACAAAGACATGGCATAGTTTAAAATCACCCAAACAAGTTCATGACATAAAAGTTCAAATTCATGCCCACAACATTATCCAACCAAGTTCAAAATTTGAACGAAGTTCATGACATAAAAGTTCACACAAACGAATGGTACATCAACAATCATGCCTCATCCTCGTCCTCGTCCACCTCTTCTTTCGATTCATCTTCCTCATCTGAAGACGATTCTTCCTCCTCCTCTTCATTGCCGCACGCCGCATCATCATGTGGAGCTCGAAAGGTGTTGGCAAGATCTTCAACGGAAGGTGTGTGACGAGGCACACCGGAAGATATTCCGCCCATGCCGCCCGGAGGTTCTCCCATGCTTCCCATGAGAGACGCAAAGCTCATGCCTCCCATGGTAGCTCCGAAGCCACCCATGCCTCCCATGGTAGCTCTGAAGGCACCCATGCCTCCCATGGACTCCACGGTAGGTCCGAAGCCAACCATGCCACTCATGCCACCCATGGTAGCTCTGAAGCCACCGATGCCTTCAATGCCGCCAATGCCACCGCCACCCATGCCGCCCATGCCACCGCCAACCATGGCTCGTTTTTGGACCAATACTTCTTCACGGGCAAGATTGATGTACTCCTTTTGCTTCTCATCGAGGGTAGATGTGTCCATGAAGAGTACTTCTCCCATTCCAACAACGTAGCTCGCTCCTCCATGGCCACCTTCCTCTCCTCCAATGCCACCTTCCTCTCCTCGTCCGCCACCCTCCTCTCCTGGGCCGCGACGTCTTGGTTCCTTGCCATCTTTCTCACCTCGTTCGCTTCCTTTCTTTCTTTCACAATAGCTTCCATAGCATTTTTGAGCTCGTCATCTCCTTTCATATTCTTCTTTTCTTTTGCGTCTTTCTTGCATCTATCCGGTCTTTTTGGCTTATAGTATGAAACCGAGTTTGGTGTAGGACCTCTCTTGCCGTCATCACTTGATGCCTCCTCCTCATCATCATCCAAATCAATAGTTCGCTTGCGTTTGTTGCTCTCATCATCATCGATAGCATCATGGGGATTCCATTTCTCATCATCCTTCAATTCTTCATAGCAATGAGGCAAGGTAAATGGTCTCCCTTTCTTGATCTTCCCTTTCTTGGTCTTCTTCTCCTCTCGTTTGAACAAATTTTGTGCAATATTGAGCTACATACAAAAAAACAAGTTAGCACTACAAACACCAAGAAGAAGCATGATGAACATGGAAGAAAATGGCACTTACCCTATCTATATCATTAGTGCCACTTGGGTTCAACTTGTTAACCGCCTTAGGTGCGGTAGCCCACCTTTGACAATCTCGGTTGATTGTCGACCACTGACCACCGGGAGCGAAGAGATCTTCCGGAGCGTTCAATTCCACTTTTATTGTGTACATCAAAGTGTAACTTCATCTGGAGCCAATATGCATCTCTACTTTGATCACCTCCAATGGAGGGATCCCTCGACACTCGCAACCAAGTATTGCATAGCAAGATGTCTTCATCCATGTGTACTTGCCCCTCTTCCTTTCGGTGCATCGATGATGCCCTCACCATCCTCGTCCACCTCAAACTCATGATCATCGAAATGCATCTCATTGGTTTGAGACCAATGAGAATTGTTGGAGCCAACACCCATAGTTGACATATATGCATCATCATTGAAACTACAAAGTATATACAACGAAGCAAATAAGCTACCCATATGTATGCATTCAAAAAACAACAACAAAAAGTTGGCAAAATTTTATACCTTGGGGGCAGTTCATCGAACACCTTGTGCATGTTGGCCGCCGACTCAACAAATGAGCTCGTCGGCGCTTCGGTAGCCGCCGCGTCCATCGCACGCCCTACAAGCTTCTTCCTCGATGGCCTAGATGAACCGTCCACCGCCTTGTTCTTCTTCACGGATACCTTGTCCTTCGTTGCCCGCGCCACATTTGGGAGCTTCAAGAGGGGGGCATGTGGCTTCACGGCGGGCGCCGACGTGACGCCACCCGCTGCCGAGGTCGTCCGTGGCAGCATGAAAAGGCCGAGCGCGATGCCGGTGCTTGGAGGAGCACCGGCGGAGGCGAAGCCAAGCTCCCTGCGCTAGGGTTTGCGGTGGCGGTGGCAGCAGAGGGGTCGCGGGTGTAGGAAGGGGTGAGGGGGTGCCGGCGCGGGCGTCCATCGGGTCAATTCGCCGGCGGCGGCGCGGGCGGGGCGAAAGTGGCGCGGCGGAGACAGTGCGGCTCGAGCACTCGAGTGTGCAGCGCGCGGAAGCCGGCACACCAAATAAACGGCCCGCGATGATGTTTTGGACCGCGCCAGAACTCTTTATGCCGCACACGCGGTTATTACGCCTCTACTGGAGCTTGCTTAGCGATTGCGCGCACGCTAAAAACCACAAATTTCTGGCGCGGTGCTTATAGCACGACTGTTGGAGATGCTCTAAGAGAAATTGATATGCATGATAGGAAATATATTTGGGGAATTAATTTACCCCATCCCACCTTTGAAAAAATGGATAGAGTCTTATGCAGTGTTGATTGGGAGGAGAATTGTCCCCTGACTGAGGTTTTTGCCTTGATTAGGGAAAAATCTGACCATGTTCCATTACTGTTGGACACTAGTGATGTAGTTAAAACTGACCCCATCTTCAGATTTGAAAACTCTTGGTCCCTTAGAGAGGGTTGGACGAGCTGGTAATTAAAACTTGGAATAGTGCAGGATCCAACATTTCTAGTCTGGAAAAATGGAACACAAAATGAAGAAGTCTTAGACCAAAATTAAAATGGTGGAATAGAAAAGGAATGCTTGGTACAGAGAGCTGAAGAAATATATTCTAAGAAAACTTGATAATATTGACAAGCATTGTGAGGCATATGGTTTGACTGCTGCTGATAGGGTAGAATAAATGAAGCTTAGGGCTCAACTTTACAGGCTCTTGAGTTAGGAAGAGGTGAAATGGAAACAAAGAGCAAAAAATAATGAAATGATAGATGAAGATTCTAATACTAAATATTTCCATGCTAAAGCTAATGGGAGACATAGGACGAATAAAATTTCTAGTTTGGATCAGGATGAGGGGGGGGGGGGGGTTGAAGGGAACAAACAATTTATTGAGTATATTACTGGTTTATCAACATGCCATAAACTTTTCCCGCAAATTCTACATTAATACCTTCATCTTCCCTCCCTCCCCCATTGCAATTCAAGGTCTAAATTTACTTTAAATTTTGGACATGTTCTACATTTCTACATGACCAAGAACCTCAACCAAGTGAGTGATATTTGAAAAATATACTTTGAATCGTGTTATTATGTATGCGATCACTGGAATATGCGGTTAAAAATTTAATGTGTTACACAATAATTATGAGATACGTTTACAGCTCGCCAGCGTTTGTTCGCCAAGCATCACATATTTTTATGATTCTGAAAACATGTTAGCAGCGCGCCGCAAATTGATCTGCGGCTATGTGTGTGTACATTAGTTGTTGGAATTGTGTCGAATATAGTGTATAAGGTAGGTTACAGTTAGACTATGAGTTGTATTATGTTTATATAGGATGTGGAGTCGTGTCCTAGTAGGACACTTGTATCATATGCCTCTCATATATAGCGGGGATAGACACACGATGTAACCTATGCCAACATAATAGCACAAGAACGCAGGGGAAGCCGGCGGCATGTGCCGGCGTCCAGGGCGACCGAGTGCAGTATTTTAGCGGTGTCATGGGGAGGAGCGCCCATAGTCAGGCCCCGGGGATGTAGCCATATCGGCGAACCTCGTTAACAAATCTCAGTGTCATGCTTATGTGATTGCTTGGTCCTCGGATGATCGATGGAGTGATCGGATTTATTCTAACAAGTGATATCATGAGCTAGGTTGTTCAAAGGTTGCGGTTCGTACTGATCTAGAGAAAAGTTGAAAGAAATCGCAAAAGGAGACCAGTTTGACATATGCTATGCGGAGTGATCGCGAGTAAAAGCTCAGAAGAGATCGAAGTTGCCGAAAAGCATGGAATCGATAGGAGCTCGAAAGCGTGTCGACCAGAAGAAGCAATCGGAAGCGGAATAGGCGAGATCGGCGGTGTATGACGCAAGCAGCTGGTAAGTCCAATTGGTGCGGCGCCTGGAAGCGGCTTGTTGGGGTGCGCGTTGGCGTAGCATCATGAGGCCCAGCTAAGTAGTCGCCCGGCAGGAGGTGGAGCACGTGAGCCCGAGGCCCATGTGCGTCACACAAGAGAGCTGCCGATCGAGGCCGTGAGTGCCTTGATGCGTTGTGCAGAAAGTCAGCCGGAGATTTGTTTGAGGAAAAAGGGTTGTCTGCAACATTATGGTAATTGACGTTAGCATGGACAGCAATTGGATTCAGAAAAGGAGCATTGGGAGGTGTGGCGGCACACTTGGTACAGTCACGAGAGCTTCCATGGAAGCAGTTTTCTGATGCATTGCTAATTGCGTATGGTGTTTTACCAGGAGTTTAGCAGATTGGCGACGTGCATATATGGTTCAAAGGAGCCTGGAAGCTCATCGTGAAGATCATGCATACACATGGCGTCCAAGACATGCACACATGTGTGTGATGTCATGGTGCAGGGTGGAGCATGGTTGCAGTCGGATATGTTCGGCTGGGTCGGACAAGACAGTCTGACGGATCGACATGGATGTTGGTTGGTACAGAAGACGGTGGTGGGATCGGCGACGACGACATAGGAGGGTGATGCTGATGGTGACCAGCTTCTGGGTGTGAAAAAATGTGGCACATGCCCGGGCGCTTGTGTGGCTTCGACAAGACTATGGCGCGGGGTTGGTTCAAGACGGTGCACATAAGAGCTTGAAGTCGACGGGGCGCGAGGGTGGACTAGTCATCTACCATGAAGTCATGTTGAAGGTGGAGCTGGATTGAAGGGCTACAGTGTAAGGATCCAGAGAATCGAAGCCTATTTCAGTAGGAAAAGCGAGTGACGCGTAATTCGGACTGGAGCCTAGTGGTTTGATGGAAGCGTGAAACTCTTCATCGGTCGGTGATGATTGGTGGCACTCTGCGTGGGGATTGAGTCGTGTGAGTTCGCGACCCTTGAGGCTCGGCCGAGATAGCAAAGGCTCGACGCGGTAATAGTGGCGAGGCGTGCAGTATGCACGAGACATGGAGACGGGCCAAGGCTCTGGTGGTCATATATGTGGTGAGACAACCGCGAATTTGACTCGAGATGACGACAAGCAATGGCGAAATTTCTTCAAGTTTCAGACAGGCGGTCAAGAATGGAGCACTGATGTTGGGTTCAGATAACTCCTATGTGTGACACCTAATATATGAGTTGTTTATTTTCACGCAGGTCAGTGATCAGTGTGTGATGGTGTTGGTGGAAGTTGGGAGCACAAACTAGAGTAACAATGAACTTAATTTTGCTCGAGTGTTGACTATGGTCAAGAAAAGGAGGGACTACAAGTTGCAGGTGGAATCACACGGAGTCTTTGGAGTAGCAGCGGCACTCACGCGATAAGCTCAAGTCCAATGTACATGGATAGTTTGATACATGGACGAATTCAGGGTGGTGGAGAATATTCTTCAAGGTGGAGTTTGTTGGAATTGTGTCGAATATAGTGTATAAGGTAGGTTACAGTTGGACTATGAGTTGTATTATGTTTACATAGGATGTGGAGTCGTATCCTAATAGGACACTTGTATCCTATGCCTCTCATATATAGTGGGGGTAGACACATGATGTAACATATGCCAACATAATAGCACAGGAACGCAAGGGAAGCCGGCGGCATGTGCCGGTGTTCAGGGCGACCGGGTGCGGTATTGTAACGGTGTCATGGGGAGGAGCGCCGATAGTCAGGCCCCGGAAATGTAGCCATATCGGTGAACCTCGTTAACAAATTTCGGTGTCGTGCTTATGTGATTACTTGATCCTTGGATGATCGACGGAATGCCTCGAATTTATTATAACATTAGCAACGTTCCTTGCCCACAAACGTTGCAGGTTGTTTGCAGGAGCGGAATTTAGGATTTCAACATAGGGGGGCAAAGAAGACAATGAAACACACATAGCAGAAAAATATTTCAAGCCTTAGATATTATAGCGATATCAACACGTAACTGAATACATTTTACAGTAAAAAAATGATCTTTCTACTAGTTTGAATGTAGATCTATGCCCCCACCGGGCTAATCGAACAAACCGATAATCTCATCGATATTGAACTTTGTAGTTATTTCCTCCCAAATGTATACAACCATGTAATGTCGAAGAAAACCGTTACCCATTTCATTTCAAAGATGTCAAAATTGTTACCTATTTTATTTGGAAGATGCATCGTGATTAGTTTAATTGCTGAAAATGCATCGTGTTTGCAGTTGATACTGGGAGTGAAGAACAATCGTAATAATCTATTAACTATTGGATACACAGAAGCATTACCTCTTATGTGCAGTAGGTTGCCCTGTGACATCTATTTCCCCATTGAAATTTTTTGCGGGAAATATCAAGTGATATTAATCCAGTACCCTTACGAAACAGTCCTCAAAAGATAAGAAAATTACAAACAAGTCCTTACGGATAAGAAAGACCACGCGGTCGATGAAGATGTGCTGCTGGCGCGCCGCCGCCGCTCCTCCTCTGCAACCTTGGATCGGACAGAGTCCCATGGCGGTCGGGAAGTCAACGGACCTCGAACCCAAAGGGCCTCCACCTTGCATCGTCGCCATCGCCTTCGATCTGGACCTCATCACCTGCATCTTCCGAACTTTCAACAACAGGAGCCACGGCCCACAGACTCCGGCACGGGAAAAAGGCACACGGCAACTCCGCCGAGCCCATTGGATTTACATCTTCAATTGTAGAGTGAGAGTTTGTAGCAATTGGCTTGAGAAAATTACTTACATGTGGTGTCTTCCAGTTCATGACCTATGCAATTCTAATATATATCAGTGTAAAAAAATATGTAATTTGTTACTACTAAGAATTCATGTAATAATGAATTGATTAACTGAGATTGGTGGGGGAGGGGGGCGAACCCAAAGTCGGCTGCTGTGGTGATGCAAGCTAGTTTTGTCGTGTTCCTGGTAGGCTGAATGCTCCTAGTTTACCCTCTTGTGGCGTCCGTGTTTGTTAAACGTTGTTGATGTTTGGAGACAAAATATGTCCCTTGGTGCACAACACTAGCAGCATTTATATAGTCTGAATGCTGCTAATTCTGTAATACTAGAAGCGTCCATTATTTTTCTGGATGCTGCTGGTAGTTAGTCGAGTTAGCAACTGCGTTTCTCTCTAGTCAAACGCTGCTACTAGCAAAATCCTATAGATGGTTTGCCTACTAGTGTAGAAACCAATATAAAATATTTTTAGCGTGTATGGTTTAGAAATATCTACCATGTTATTCAATAATATTAAAAGATATATAAACACACACATAGATAAGCAACTACTCCCTCTGTAACTAAAATATCTTATATTATTAGTTTATGGAAGGAGTATATATGCACACTATATAGTTTATGTAATATTAGAAAATTAATTTAAAGAAATTTTAACAAGAAAGAGATTTGTTATGGTAAATCATACCATTTAAATTTTGTAGAATCAATATTTTCAATGTATACATTACAATTGTATAACAATGAATAATATATCTATTATTTGGAAATATTGTTATGTGATTGAGTAATAGATAAAATATATTAATTGAAATTGTCATATGTTACACTTAGTTTAAAATAAATATAAAAGTTTAGTATGAAAGACAATATTTATGTATCACCCCAAGCCTTAGAATCTGGACCGGCTCTGTGTTCTTCGCTTTTCGTGCTTGCTTCGCGTTGTCTCCTTCAGTCAGTGTAGTCTACCAGACGTGTTGGCTTCAGTTTCTCAACCTCCGCATCCTTGGTATAGATGATGTTATATCTTTAGGGATCACAATCCACTGGTTGATCACTGGGTGTTCTAACCTCAAGCACATCTTCATCAACGACACTTTGGGATTCCAGACCCTTATCATGGTGTCCCATTCCCTAAGAACACTTACAGTTTCAATTGCGTCAGGCTAGCAAGGGAAATCTGGATCTTGTTACCATCCTTGACGCCCCTCCTTGGAGATATTTCTCCGCCTTGGTGGAGATACCAACAAGTTGGATGTCATGGTTATGGATCCACCGATTCCGAGCATACTTGGACCGCTAGCAGATGGTCAAGGCATAGTCACCAGATAATTTATCGAATCCTTTGCTGTGTCGTTACGGATTTATTTGTTACTTGTTCTTATTTTTTGTACAAAAATTGAGATTGATTTGGACTAATTCGTATCTTCGGCCATGCATGTTTAGGGCAAATGTATTTGTAGTAGAATCCTTGTGGTGCCTTTAGTTAAGATGATATTGAGTATCAACCTTGACATAGACATGACTTTACTGCCGAAGCTGCTGAAATGCTTCCCATCCGTCGAGAAGCTCTACATAATGGTAAACTAGTGCCCTCACATGCGCAATTTCATAACGAACTTGGCAAATGTAGGGCTACTTCTTGGACAACAAATTGATAAAATCTAGATAGTAGCAGATTAGCTTTGTATGCAATGGCGAAGATGTCATGTTATAAACTTTATTCAGCTATGACTTCAGCGAATAGCCGTGTAAATCATGTTACATTAACCAAATTTCTTGATGCTCTTTCTTGTGTATTAGTACCTTGTTTGGTGTTAATTTTTTTACGTATCCTGTCTACTAGAACTAATGTTAGATAAGAACATTATGGTATCAGTTTGGCTTCTATGACAATCTAAGTTCTTGTGTGATTGATCTACTATGTTAGTACCATATTGTATGTTGTATGAACTGTGGAGTACATCTTGTGATCTTTATTATCCACCCTCAATGTTTGTGTGGGGACATGATATGTCTCCATCGTATCTATAATTTTTGATTCTTTCATGCCAATATTCTACAACTTTCATATACTTTTGGCAATATTTTATATTATTTTTGGGACTAACATATTGATCCAGTGCCCACTGCCAGTTTTTGTTTGTTGCATGTTTTTTGTTTCGCAGAATACCCGTATAAAACAAAGTCCAAACGTGATAAAAATTTACGGAGATTTGTTTTGGAATATATGTGATTTTTGGTAAGAAGAATTAGCATGAGAGGTGGTCCACATGCCCCACAAGCTCATAGGGAGCACCCCAAGGGGTAGGCGTGCCCCTAGGGCTTGTGGCCACCTCGCAAGGTGGTTGGTGCCCTTCTTTCGCCACAAGAAAGATAATATCTTGGAGAATATTCCCTCAAAATTTCAACCCAATTAGAGTTATGGATCTCCAGATACTTAAGAAACGGTGAAAGGCCAGAAAATAGGAACGTGAAAGAGAAGAGAAGTGACGAGAGAGAGAGAGAGAGAGAGAGAGAGAGAGAGAGAGTCTCGGAGGGGCTATCGCCCTTCCGCCGCCATGGAGGCCATTGACCAGAGGGGAAACCCTTCTCCCATCTAGGGAGGAGTTCAAGGAAGAAGAAGAAGAAGAAGAAGAAGAAGGGGGGCTCTCTCCCCCTCTCTCCCGATGGTGCCGGAGTGCCGCCGGGCAAGGATCATGACGGCGATCTACACCAACAATCTCGCTACCGTCAACACCAACTCTCTCCCCCTCTATGCAGCAGTGTAACACCTCTTCTCCCCGCTATAATCTCTACTTAAACATGGTGCTCAATGCTATTATTATCCAATGATATGTGGTTATCCTATGATGTTTGAGTAGATCCATTTTGTCCTATGGGTTGATTGATGATCATGATTGGATTAAGTTGTATTTTTATTATTGGTGTTGTCCTATGATGTTCCCTGTGTCGCGCAACCGTGAGGGATCCCCGATGTAGGGTTGATGTCTACTACGCAACATTCTTCTTGTAGACTAGTGTTGGGCCTCCAAGCGCAGAGTTATGTAGGACAGTAGCAAATTTCCCTCAAGTGGATGACCTATGGTTTATCAATCCGTGGGAGGCGTAGGATGAAGATGGTCTCTCTCAAACAACCCTGCAACCAAATAACAAAGAGTCTATTGTGTCCCCAACACACCCAATACAATGCTAAATTGTATAGGTGCACTAGTTCGGCGAAGAGATGGTGATACAAGTGCAATATGGATGGTAGATAAAGGTTTTTGTAATCTGAAAATATAAAAACAGCAAGGTAACTAGTAACAAAAGTGAGCAAAAACGGTATTGCAATGCTTGGAAAGAAGGCCTAGAGCTCATACTTTCACTAGTGCAAGTTCTCTCAACAATGATAACATAATTAAATCATATGGCAATCCTTGAACATGCGACAAAAGTCACTCCAAAGTTCCTATCGCGGAGAACATAAGATGAAATCGTTTGTAGGTTACGAAACCACCTCAAAGTTATTCTTTCCGATCAATCCATTGAGCTATTCCTACAAGTGTCACAAACAACCCTAGAGTCCATAGTAAAATAACACCGTATGACACACATCAATCAACCCTAATGTCACCTAGATACACCAATGGCACCACAAGTATCCGTGGGTCAATTATATTATATGCATCAAACAACTTCAGATTCATAATATTCAATCCAACACAAAGAACCTCAAAGAGTGCCACAAGATTCCTACTGGAGAAACAAGGAAGAAAACATGCATCAACCCCTATGCATAGATTACTCCAATGTCACATCAGGAATCCGCGAGTTGAGTGCCAAAACATACATCAAGTGAATCAATAGAACACCCCATCGTCACCACGGGTATCCCACGCAAGACATACATCAAGTGTTCTCAAATCCATAATAGTATTCAATCCGATAATAGTGAAACCTCAAACGTAAAACTAAATTCATCACAAGAAGGTAGAGGGGGAGAAACACCATATGATTCTGTTAGGGAACGTAGTAATTTCAAAAAAATTCCTACGCACACGCAAGATCATGGTGATGCATAGCAACAAGAGGGGAGAGTGTGATCTACGTACCCTTGTAGACCGACAGCGGAAGCGTTAGCACAACGTGGTTGATGTAGTCGTACGTCTTCACGACCCGACCGATCAAGCACCGAAACTACGGAACCTCCGAGTTCTAGCACACGTTCAGCTCGAAGACAATCCCCGGACTTCGATCCAGCAAAGTGTCGGGGAAGAGTTCCGTCAGCACGATGGCGTGGTGACGATCTTGATGTACTACCATTGCAGGGCTTCGCCTAAGCACCGCTACAATATTATCGAGGATTATGGTGGAAGGGGGCACCGCACACGGCTAAGAATATGATCACGTGGATCAACTTGTGTGTCTAGAGGTGCCCCCTGCCCCCGTATATAAAGGATCAAGGGGGGGTGCGGCCGGCCAGGAGGAGGGCGCGCCAGGAGGAGTCCTACTCCCACCGGGAGTAGGATTCCCCCCCTTTCCTAGTTGGAATAGGATTCGGGAGGGGAAAGAGGAGAGAGCGAAGGAAGGGGGGCGCCGCCCCGCTCTCCTTGTCCTACTCGGACTAGGGGGGAGGGGCGCACGGCCCAGCCCTGGCAACCTCTCCTCTCTTCCACTAAAGCCCACTAAGGCCCATATACCTCCCGGGGGGTTCCAGTAACCTCCCGGTACTCTGGTAAAATCCCGATTTCATCCGGAACACTTTCGATATCCAAATGTAGGCTTCCAATATATCAATCTTTATGTCTCGACCATTTTGAGACTCCTCGTCATGTCCGTGATCACATCCGGGACTCCGAACAAACTTCGGTACATCAAAATGCATAAACTCATAATATAACTGTCATCGAAACCTTAAGCGTGCGGGCCCTATGGGTTCGAGAACAATGTAGACATGACCGAGACACGTCTCCGGTCAATAACCAATAGCGGAACCTGGATGCTCATATTGGCTCCTACATATTCTACAAAGATCTTTATCGGTCAGTGGCATAACAACATACGTTGTTCCCTTTGTCATCGGTATGTTACTTGCCCGAGATTCGATCGTCGGTATCTCAATACCTAGTTCAATCTCGTTACCGGCAAGTCTCTTTACTCGTTTTGTAATACATCATCTCACAACTAACTCATTAGTTGCAATGCTTGCAAGGCTTATGTGATGTGCATTACCGAGAGGGCCCAGAGATACCTCTCCGACAATTGGAGTGACAAATCCTAATCTCTAAATACGCCAACCCAACATGTACCTTTGGAGACACCTGTAGAGCTCCTTGATAATCACCCAGTTACGTTGTTACGTTTGGTAGCACACAAAGTGTTCCTCCGGTAAACGGGAGTTGCATAATCTCATAGTCATAGGAACATGTATAAGTCATGAAGAAAGCAATAGCAACATACTAAACGATTGGGTGCTAAGCTAATGGAATGGGTCATGTCAATCACATCATTCTCCTAATGATGTGATCCCATTAATCAAATGATAACACATGTCTATGGTTAGGAAACATAACCATCTTGGATTAACGAGCTAGTCAAGTAGAGGCATACTAGTGACGTTTGGTTTGTCTATGTATTCACACAAGTATTATGTTTCCGGATAATACAATTCTAGCATGAATAATAAACATTTATCATGATATAAGGAAATAAAATAATAACAATATTATTGCCTCTAGGGCATATTTCCTTCAGTCTCCCACTTGCACTAGAGTCAATAATCTAGATTACACAGTAATGATTCTAACACCCATGGAGCTTTGGTGCTGATCATGTTTTGCTCGTGGAAGAGGATTTGTCAACGGGTCTGCTATGTTCAGATCTGTATGTATCTTGCAAATCTCTATGTCTCCCACCTGGACTAGATCCCGGATGGAATTGAAGCGTCTCTTGATGTGCTTGGTTCTCTTGTGAAATCTGGATTCCTTTGCCAAGGCAATTGCACCAGTATTGTCACAAAAGATTTTCATTGGACCCGATGCACTAGGTATGACACCTAGATCGAATATGAACTCCTTCATCCAGACTCCTTCGTTTGCTGCTTCCGAAGCAGCTATGTACTCCGCTTCACATGTAGATCCCGCCACAACGCTTTGTTTAGAACTGCACCAACTGACAGCTCCACCGTTTAATGTAAACACATATCCGGTTTGCGATTTAGAATCGTCCGGATCAGTGTCAAAGCTTGCATCAACGTAACCATTTACGATGAGCTCTTTGTCACCTCCATATATGAGAAACATATCCTTAGTCCTTTTCAGGTATTTCAGGATGTTCTTGACCGCTGTCCAGTGATCCACTCCTGGATTACTTTGGTACCTCCCTGCTAGACTTATACCAAGACACACATCAGGTCTGGTACACAACATTGCATACATGATAGAGCCTATGGCTGAAGCATAGGGAACATCTTTCATTTTCTCTCTATCTTCTGCATTGGTCGGGGATTGGGTCTTACTCAATTTCACACCTTGTAACACAGGCAAGAATCCTTTCTTTGCTTGATCCATTTTGAACTTCTTCAAAACTTTGTCAAGGTATGTGCTTTGTGAAAGTCCAATTAAGCGTTTTGATCTATCTCTATAGATCTTAATGCTCAATATGTAAGCAGCTTCACCGAGGTCTTTCATTGAAAAACTCTTATTCAAGTATCCTTTTATGCTATCCAGAAATTCTATATCATTTCCGATTAGCAATATGTCATCTACATATAATATCAGAAATGCTACAGAGCTCCCACTCACTTTCTTGTAAATACAGGCTTCTCCAAAAGTCTGTACAAAACCAAATGCTTTGATCACACTATGAAAGCATTTATTCCAACTCTGAGAGGCTTGCACCAGTCCATAAATGGATCGCTGGAGCTTGCACACTTTGTTAGCTCCCTTTGGATCGACAAAACCTTCCGGCTGCATCATATACAACTCTTCTTGCAGAAATCCATTCAAGAAAGCAGTTTTGACATCCATTTGCCAAATTTCATAATCATAAAATGCGGCAATTGCTAACATGATTCGGGCAGACTTAAGCATCGCTAAGGGTGAGAAGGTCTCATCGTAGTCAATCCCTTGAACTTGCCGAAAACCTTTTGAGACAAGTCGAGCTTTGTAGACAGTAACATTACCGTCAGCGTCAGTCTTCTTCTTGAAAATCCATTTATTCTCAATTGCTTGCCGATCATTGGGCAAGTCAACCAAAGTCCATACTTTGTTCTCATACATGGATCCCATCTTAGATTTCATGGCTTCAAGCCATTTTGCAGAATGTGGGCTCACCATCGCTTCTTCATAGTTCATAGGTTCGTCATGATCTAGTAGCATGACTTCCAGAACAGGATTACCGTACCACTCTGGCGCGGATCTTACTCTGGTTGATCTACGAGGTTCAGTAGTATCTTGTTCTGAAGTTTGTTGATCATTATCATTAGCTTCCTCACTAATTGGTGTAGGTGTCACAGAAACAGGTTTCTGTGATGTACTACTTTCCAATAAGGGAGCAGGTACAGTTACCTCATCAAGTTCTACTTTCCTCCCACTCACTTCATTTGAGAGAAACTCGTTCTCTAGAAAGTTTCCGAATTTAGCAACAAAAGTCTTGCCTTCGGATTTGTGATAGAAGGTGTATCCAATAGTTTCCTTTGGATATCCTATGAAGACACATTTCTCCGATTTGGGTTCGAGCTTATCAGGTTGAAGTTTTTTCACATAAGCATCGCAGCCCCAAACTTTCAGAAACGATAACTTTGGTTTCTTGCCAAACTGTCAGAGTAATCGACCACGGGTACCTCGAGGATGGCAAGATGATATTTCAAGACATCAGGGCTAGCAAAGCCCATCAGTCCGACTGTCCGGCCGCTCCAGCCGGCTGCCGACTACGTCAACCAGCCGGCTGCCGACTGCAGCACGACCCGACACCGACAAGACCCTGCCACGATGGCCATACCGCGGACAAGACGGCTGTACCCGGACACTTCTGAGCAATAGTGATACACTGTAGCGGGTGTGAGATGCCACATCATTGTCTCCCAAATGGTGAAGTTGGTCACGTGGGCCATCCCTTGTCCCCTGGGCTCCCCTTTATAAGGAGCACCAGGGGAGGCTCACACACTCACGGCCACAAGGCCTCACACACATCCATTCATCCATCGAGGATACACACTCCCACGCACACACACAAGCAACTAGCTAGAAAGGTAGCTAGCTATCCATCCATCCATCCACATGAGCACACATGCTCACGGCCATGAGCGTGGCCGGTGTTGGGGAACGTTGCAGAAAACAAAAATTTTCCTACGGTTTCATCAAGATCCATCTATGAGTTCATCTAGCAACGAGTGATCAGATGCATCTACATACCTTTGTAGATCGCGAGCGGAAGCGTTTAAAGAATGGGGATGAGGTAGTCATACACGACGTGATCCAAATCACCGGAGATCCTAGCGCCGAACGGATGGCACCTCCGCGTTCAACACACGTACGGTCAGCGGAACGTCTCCTTCTTCTTGATCCAGCAAGGGGAAAGGAGAGGTTGAGGAAGATGACTCCAGCAGCAGCACGATGGCGTGGTGGTGATGGAGCTGCAATACTCCGTCAGGGCTTCACCAAGCACTATGGAGGAGGAGGTGTTTGAGAGGGAGAAGGAGGCAACCAAAGGCGTGGTCTAAGAGGCCCTCCTTCCCTCACTATATATAGGGGGCCTAGGGGGGGGGGGCGCCGGCCCTAGGAGATCCAATCTCCTAGGGGGGGCGGCGGCCAAGGGAGGATTCCCTCCCCCCCAAGGCACCTAGGGGGTGCCTTCCCCTTGTGGGACTCTTCCCCTTTGAAACCCTAGGCGCATGGGCCTATTGTGGCTGGTGCCCTTAGCCCATGTAGGCCAAGGCGCACCCCCTACAGCCCATGTGGCCCCCCGGGGCAGGTGGCCCCACTCGGTGAACCCCCGGGACCCTTTCGGTGGTCCCGATATAATACCGGTGACCCCAAAACTTGTCCCGATGGCCGAAACAGCACTTCCTATATATAATTCTTTACCTCCGGACCATTCCGGGACTCCTCGTGACGTCCAGGATCTCATCCGGGACTCCGAACAACATTCGGGTTACTGCATATACATATCCCTACAACCCTAGCGTCACTGAACCTTAAGTGTGTAGACCCTACGGGTTCGGGAGACATGTAGACATGACCGAGATGACTCTCGGGCCAATAACCAACAGCGGGATCTGGATACCCATGTTGGCTCCCACATACTCCACGATGATCTCATCGGATGAACCACGATGTCGAGGATTCAAGCAACCCTGTATACAATTCCCTTTGTCAATCGGTATGTTACTTGCCCGAGATTCGATCGTCGGTATCCCAATACCTCGTTCAATCTCGTTACCGGCAAGTCACTTTACTCGTACCGTAATGCATGATCCTGTGACCAGACACTTGGTCAATTTGAGCTCATAATGATGATGCATTACCGAGTGGGCCCAGTGATACCTCTCCGTCATACGGAGTGACAAATCCCAGTCTTGATCCGTGTCAACCCAACAGACACTTTTGGAGATACCCGTAGTATACCTTTATAGTCACCCAGTTACGTTGTGACGTTTGGTACACCCAAAGCACTCCTACGGTATCCGGGAGTTACATGATCTCATGGTCCAAGGAAAGGATACTTGACTTTGGAAAAACTCTAGCAAACAAACTATACGATCTTTATGCTATGTTTAGGATTGGGTCTTGTCCATCACATCATTCTCCTAATGATGTGATCTCGTTATCAATGACATCCAATGTCCATAGTCAGGAAACCATGACTATCTGTCGATCAACGAGCTAGTCAACTAGAGGCTTACTAGGGACATGTTGGTGTCTGTTATTCACACATGTATTATGATTTCCGGATAACACAATTATAGCATGAATAAAGACAATTATCATGAACACAGAAATATAATAATAATGCTTTTATTATTGCCTCTAGGGCATATTTCCAACAGTCTCCCACTTGCACTAGAGTCAATAATCTAGTTACATTGTGATGAATCGAACACCCAGGGAATTCTGGTGTGGATCATGTTTTGCTCTAGGGAGAGGTTTAGTCAACGGATCTGCTACATTCAGGTCCATATGTACTTTACAAATATCTATGTCTCCATCTTGAACATTTTCACGAATGGAGTTGAAGCGACGCTTGATGTGCCTTGTCTTCTTGTGAAACTTGGGCTCCTTGGCGAGTGCAATAGCTCCAGTGTTGTCACAGAAGAGTTTGATTGGTCCCGACGCATTGGGTATGACTCCTAGGTCGGCGATGAACTCCTTCACCCAAATTGCTTCATGTGCTGCCTCCGAGGCTGCCATGTACTCCGCTTCACATGTAGATCCCGCCACGACGCTCTGCTTGCAACTGCACCAGCTTACTGCCCCCCATTCAAAATATACACGTATCTGGTTTGTGACTTTGAGTCATCCAGATCTGTGTCGAAGCAAGCGTCGACGTAACCCTTTACGACGAGCTCTTCGTCACCTCCATAAACGAGAAACATTTCCTTAGTCCTTTTCAGGTACTTCAGGATATTCTTGACCGCTGTCCAGTGTTCCTTGCCGGGATTACTTTGGTACCTTCCTACCAAACTTACGGCAAGGTTTACATCAGGTCTGGTACACAGCATGGCATACATAATAGAACCTATGGCTGAGGCATAGGGGATGACACTCATCTCTTCTATCTCTTCTGCGTGGTCGGACATTGAGCTGAGCTCAATTTCATACCTTGTAACACAGGTAAGAACCCCTTCTTAGCCTGATCCATATTGAACTTCTTCAATATCTTCTCAAGGTATGTGCTTTGTGAAAGACCTATGAGGCGTCTTGATCTATCTCTATGGATCTTGATGCCTAATATATAAGCAGCTTCTCCAAGGTCCTTCATTGAAAAACTCTTATTCAAGTAGGCCTTAATGCTGTCCAAGTGTTCTATATCATTTCCCATCAAAAGTATGTCATCTACATATAATATGAGAAATGCTACAGAGCTCCCACTCACTTTCTTGTAAACGCAGGCTTCTCCATAAGTCTGCGTAAACCCAAACGCTTTGATCATCTCATCAAAGCGAATGTTCCAACTCCGAGATGCTTGCACCAGCCCATAAATCGAGCGTTGGAGCTTGCACACCTTGTCAGCATTCTTAGGATCGACAAAACCTTCCAGCTGCATCATATACAATTCTTCCTTAAGGAAACCATTAAGGAATGCCGTTTTGACGTCCATTTGCCATATCTCATAATCATAGAATGCGGTAATTGCTAACATGATTCGGACAGACTTTAGCTTCGCTACCGGTGAGAAAGTCTCATCATAGTCAACCCCTTGAACTTGTCGATAACCCTTAGCGACAAGCCGAGCTTTATAGATGGTCACATTACCATCCACGTCTGTCTTCTTCTTAAAGATCCATTTATTTTCTATGGCTCGCCGATCATTGGGCAAGTCAGTCAAAGTCCATACTTCATTTTCATACATGGATCCTATCTCGGATTTCATGGCTTCTAGCCATTTGTCAGAATCCGGGCCCGCCATCGCTTCTTCATAGTTCGAAGGTTCACCGTTGTCTAACAACATGATTTCCAAGACAGGGTTGATGTACCACTCTAGTGCGGAACGTGTCCTTGTGGACCTTCGAATTTCAGCAGGAGCTTGATCAGGAGTATCTTGATCATCATCAATAACTTCCTCTCTAGTCGGTGCAGGCACCTCAGGAACATTTCCTTGGGTTGTGCCTTTTTCCGGTTCAAGAGGTAATACTTCATCAAGTTCTACTTTCCTCCCACTTACTTCTTTCGAGGGAAACTCCTTCTCTAGAAATGATCCATTCTTGGCAACAAAGATATTGCCTTCGGATCTGAGGTAGAAGGTATACCCAACAGTTTCTTTAGGGTATCCTATGAAGACGCATTTTTCTGACTTGGGTTCGAGCTTTTCAGGTTGAAGTTTCTTGACATAAGCATCGCATCCCCAAACTTTTAGAAACGACAACTTAGGTTTCTTCCCAAACCATAATTCAAACGGTGTCGTCTCAACGGATTTCGACGGAGCCCTATTTAAAGTGAATGCGGCAGTCTCTAAAGCATAGCCCCAAAAAGATAGCGGTAAATCGGTAAGAGACATCATAGATCGTACCATATCTAATAGAGTACAATTACGACGTTCGGACACACCATTACGCTGAGGTGTTCTAGGCGGCGTGAGTTGTGAAACTATTCCACATTTTCTTAAGTGTGTGCCAAATTCGTGACTCAAGTATTCTCCTCCATGATCTGATCGTAGAAACTTGATTTTCCTGTCACGTTGATTCTCAACCTCACTCTGAAATTCCTTGAACTTTTCAAAGGTTTCAGACTTGTGTTTCATTAAGTAGACATACCCATATCTACTCAAGTAATCAGTGAGGGTGAGAACATAACGATAGCCACCGCGAGCCTCAACACTCATTGGACCGCACACATCAGTATGTATGATTTCCAATAAGTTGGTTGCTCGCTCCATTGTTCCTGAGAACGGAGTCTTGGTCATTTTCCCCATGAGGCATGGTTCGCACGTGTCAAATGATTCGTAATCAAGAGACTCTAAAAGTCCATCTGTATGGAGCTTCTTCATGCGTTTGACACCTATGTGACCAAGGCGGCAGTGCCACAAGTATGTGGGACTATCATTATCAACCTTACATCTTTTGGTACTCACACTATGAATATGTGTAGCATTACGCTCGAGATTCATTAAGAATAAACCATTCACCATTGGAGCATGACCATAAAACATATCTCTCATATAAATAGAACAACCATTATTCTAGGATTTAAATGAGTAGCCATCTCGTATCAAACGAGATCTTGATACAATGTTCATGCTCAAACTTGGCACTAAATAACAATTATTAAGGTTCAAAACTAATCCCGTAGGTAAATGAAGAGGCAGTATGCCGACGGCGATCACATCGACCTTGGAACCATTCCCGACGCGCATCGTCACCTCGTCCTTCGCCAGTCTCCGCTTATTCCGCAGCTCCTGCTTTGAGTTACAAATGTGAGCAACTGCACCGGTATCAAATACCCAAGAGCTACTACGAGTACTGGTAAGGTACACAGCAATTACATGTATATCACATATACCTTTTGTGATGCCGGCCTTCTTGTCTGCTAAGTATTTGGGGCAGTTCCGCTTCCAGTGACCACTTCCCTTGCAATAAAAGCACTCAGTCTCGGGCTTGGGTCCATTCTTTGGCTTCTTCCCGGCAGCTTGCTTGCCGGGCGCGGCAACTCCCTTGCCGTCCTTCTTGAAGTTCTTTTTACCCTTGCCCTTCTTGAACTTAGTGGTTTTATTGACCATCAACACTTGATGCTCCTTCTTGACTTCTACCTCTGCTGATTTCAGCATAGCAAATACTTCAGGAATGGTCTTTTCCATCCCCTGCATATTGAAGTTCATCACAAAGCTCTTGTAGCTTGGTGGAAGCGACTGAAGGATTCTGTCAATGACCGCGTCATCTGGGAGATTAACTCCCAGCTGAGTCAAGCGGTTATGTAACCCAGACATAGTGAGTATGTGCTCACTGACAAAACTATTTTCCTCCATCTTACAGCTGAAGAATTTGTCGGAGACTTCATATCTCTCGACCCGGGCATGAGCTTGAAAAACCATTTTCAGCTCTTCGAACATCTCATATGCTCCATGTCTCTCAAAACGCTTTTGGAGCCCCGGCTCTAAGTGTAAAGCATGCCGCACTGAACGAGGGAGTAGTCATCGGTACGTGCCTGCCAAGCATTCATAACGTCTTGTTCTGCTGGGAGAATAGGTGCGTCACCCAGCGGTGCTTGTAGGACATAATCTTTCTTGGCAGCTATGAGGATGATCCTCTGGTTCCGGACCCAGTCCGTATAGTTGCTGCCATCGTCTTTCAGCTTGGTTTTCTCCAGGAACGCGTTGAAGTTGAGGATTACGTTGGCCATTTGATCTACAAGACATATTGTAAATATTTTAGACTAAGTTCATGATAATTAAGTTCATCTAATCAAATTATTTAATGAACTCCCACTTAGATAGACATCCCTCTTCTAGTCATCTAAGTATAACATGATCAAAGTCAACTAGGCCGTGTCCGATCATCACGTGAGATGGACCAGTCAATGTCGGTGAACATCTTCATGTTGATCGTATCTTCTATATGACTCATGCTCGACCTTTCGGTCTTCTGTGTTCCGAGGCCATGTCTGTACACATGCTAGGCTCGTCAAGTCAACCTAAGTGTTTGCATGTGTAAATCTGTCTTACACCCGTTGTATGTGAACGTTAGAATCTATCACACCCGATCATCACGTGGTGCTTCGAAACAATGAACTGTCGCAACGGTGCACAGTTAGGGGGAACACTTTCTTGAAATTATTATGAGGGATCATCTTATTTACTACCGTCGTTCTAACTAAACAAGATGCAAAAACATGATAAACATCACATGCAATCAAATAATAATAGTGACATGATATGGCCAATATCACATAGCTCCTTTGATCTCCATCTTGGGGCTCCATGATCATCTTGTCACTGGCTTGACACCATGATCTCCATCATCATGATCTCCATCATCGTGTTTCCATGAAGTTGCTCGCCAACTATTACTTCTACTACTATGGCTAACGCGTTTAGCAATAAAGTAAAGTAATTTACATGGCGTTTCTCAATGACACGCAGGTCATACAAAAAATAAAGACAACTCCTATGGCTCCTGCCGGTTGTCATACTCATCGACATGCAAGTCGTGATTCCTATTACAATAGCATGAACATCTCATACATATCATTCATCATTCATCACAACTTTGGCCATATCATATCACAAAGCACTTGCTGCAAAAACAAGTTAGACGTCCTCTAATTGTTGTTGCAAGTTTTACGTGGCTGAATTAGGGTTCTAGCAAGAACGTTTTCTTACCTACGTGAAAGCCACAACATGATTTGTCAACTTATATTTACCCTTCATAAGGACACTTTTCATCGAATCTGCTCCAACTAAAGTGGGAGAGACAGACACCCGCCAGCCACCTTATGCAACTAGTGCATGTTAGTCGGTGGAACCGGTCTCACGTAAGCGTATGTGTAAGGTTGGTCCGGGCCGCTTCATCCCACAATACCGTTGAAGCAAGATAAGACTAGTAGCGGCAAGAAAGTTGACAACATCTACGCCCACAACCAATTGTGTTCTACTCGCACAAGAAGAACTACGCATAGACCTAGCTCATGATGCCACTGTTGGGGAACGTTGCAGAAAACAAAAAATTTCCTCGGTTTCACCAAGATCCATCTATGAGTTCATCTAGCAATGAGTGATCGGATGCATCTACATACCTTTGTAGATCATGAGCGGAAGCGTTCAAAGAACGGGGATGAGGTAGTCGTACACGACATGATCCAAATCACCGGAGATCCTAGCGCCGAACGGACGGCACCTCTGCATTCAACACACGTACGGTCAGTGTAACGTCTCCTTCTTCTTGATCCAGCAAGGGGAAAGGAGAGGTTGAGGAAGATGGCTCCAGCAGCAGCACGACGGCGTGGTGGTGATGGAGCTGCAATACTCCGTCAGGGCTTCGAGAGGGAGAAGGAGGCAACCAAAGGCGTGGTCTAAGTGGCCCTCCTTCCCTCACTATATATAGGGGGCCTAGGGAGGGGCGCCGGCCCTAGGAGATCCAATCTCCTAGGGGGCGGCGGCCAAGGGAGGATTCCCTCCCCCCAAGGCACCTAGGGGGTGCCTTCCCCTTGTGGGACTCTTCCCCTTTGAAACCCTAGGCGCATGGGCCTATTGGGGCTGGTGCCCTTGGCCCATGTAGGCCAAGGCGCACCCCCTACAGCCCATGTGCCCCCCCGGGGCAGGTGGCCCCACCCGGTGGACCCCCGAGACCCTTCCGGTGGTCCCGGTACAATACCGGTGACTGCGAAACTTGTCCCGATGGCCGAAACAGCACTTCCTATATATAATTCTTTACCTCCGGACCATTCCGGAACTCCTCGTGACGTCCGGGATCTCATCCGGGACTCCGAACAACATTCGGGTTACTGCATATACATATCCCTACAACCCTAGCATCACCGAACCTTAAGTGTGTAGACCCTACAGGTTCGGGAGACATGTAGACATGACCGAGACAACTCTCCGGCCAATAACCAACAACGGGATCTAGATACCCATGTTGGCTCCCACATACTCCACGATGATCTCATCGGATGAACCACGATGTCGAGGATTCAAGCAACCCTGTATACAATTCCCTTTGTCAATCGGTATGTTACTTGCCCGAGATTCGATCGTCGGTATCCCAATACCTCGTTCAATCTCGTTACCGGCAAGTCACTTTACTCGTACCGTAATGCATGATCCCGTGACCAGACACTTGGTCACTTTGAGCTCATAATGATGATGCATTACCAAGTGGGCCCAGTGATACCTCTCCGTCATACGGAGTGACAAATCCCAGTCTTGATCCGTGTCAACCCAACTGGCACTTTCGGAGATACCCGTAGTATACCTTTATAGTCACCCAGTTACGTTGTGACGTTTGGTACACCCAAAGAACTCCTATGGTATCCGGGAGTTACACGATCTCATGGTCCAAGGAAAGGATACTTGACTTTGGAAAAACTCTAGGAAACGAACTATACGATCTTTATGCTATGTTTAGGATTGGGTCTTGTCGATCAACGAGCTAGTCAACTAGAGGCTTACTAGGGACATGTTGGTGTCTGTTATTCACACATGTATTACGATTTCCGGATAACACAATTATAGCATGAATAAAGACAATTATCATGAACAAGGAAATATAATAATAATGCTTTTATTATTGCCTCTAGGGCATATTTCCAACAGCCGGCCACTAGCATGCCTCACATAGGCATATACAAAGCCAAATGCCCATGGCAGCGATCTCAGGTACAACTCCAGGAGCACTTTGTACTGCCCGATGTACACCCCACATATATACTCAGACATGCAGGAGTAGGGGTATTATCTCTCCGGAGAGCCCCGAACCTGGGTAAACTAGAGCGTGCTACTCGCATACCCGCTCCCGGGCCTATCAGCAGCAGTCTTACCCTCACACCAAGCCCTCGTGGCATCTGGCGACTCGCAAAGCCCCCCCGTGAGAATACCACGACAGTTGGCGCCCACCATGGGGCGGTACTACTACTACACTACCACGCTGCTGCTGGTTTTGCAGTCCGGGCGGGACCATCTTCTTCATCATCCGCAGCGTCGCGCCGTCTCTCCGGTAGTACTCGGGGGGCTCGACTTCGACATGCCCCCAGAGTGGCCGCGAGGGCGATGCGTCCTCGCCGTCGGTCTCGCCATCTTCATCATCACCGCGACGTCGCCACCTCTCCAGCGCCGGTCGAGGGCTTGACATCAGCATGCCTTCGGCGCTCCGTGCTGGGCGGTGCGTCTTCGTCACCACCGTTGCAACGCCGGCAGTCCGTCCGCACGCACGTCGCGCGCGGGGCCTCGCTTCGGTCAGCCATATCCATCCACGCGCCGCTCACGTCTGCTCGCCTCCACGTTGCGCCTTGCTCCGGCCGCAGCATGCGGCTGCTCCTCCGTACGCTAGCTAGCATGCAAGCACACAACCTGAGAGCTTGATGGATTCTTCAGCTGGCTAGACTAGCACTACGTACGGATGTACTATCGCGCTTCTACGCCGCCGGCGTACACGGACGCTCGCCATGCAACCACCACTCGCAACAGCCCGGCCTTTGCTCTGCTCAGCCCCGGCCTGCTCGCGCACCAGTCGCCTCGCGTTCTGCCTCGCAGTGTGCCTGTGGTTCCTCCCTCGCGCTCTACTCCGCCCACAATCCCGTGCGACCCTGAGCTGGGGCCCCGGCCTCCGCATCCTCGCCTACGCTGCGCCTGTTGCTGCAGCTCGCGTCCGATTCGCCCGGCCTGGGCTTGCACCATGCAGCGCCTGCGGCGCGCATATGCCAGCCGTGCTCGTCCGTGCGCTGCTGGGCCGATGCGGCGCTCCGCTATGTCCGGTTCCGCGAGCTCGAGATCCTGGCCATGTCGCCTGCAGCTCTCCTTTGCGGCACGACCGCGCCCCGTCGGCCGCCTCCTCACCCACCTTGCCGCCTGGCCGGGTCGCCGCCTCGCCGCCTCTCGCTCGACTGCCGGCTTGCCACCCCGCTTTCCCGCGCTACCGAGCCGGCTCTGGGTCGTCTGCCTGCGCCCGGCCGCGTCCGGCTCCCCAGTGTCGCCTCCGCTTCGCACCTGGCTCCATCCGCGCTTGCGACGCCGAGCCGCCTCCCTCTGCCTCCCGCACCTCCGCGTGCGTGCCTCCTCCCACACCTGGTCCGACAACCTCACACGCCAGCTGCGTCTTGCACTGGCTGTGTCCTCCGCCCCGCTGCAATGCCGGGTCTGCCTCGCCCTCCAGCTTGCTCCGTGCGCCCTGTCGCCACCTTCGCCACTCCGGCCAGGCTGACTGCTCTACCACCCGGACCGCGCCTATGGCCGGCTCCCCGCCCGGGCCGGCTGCTGGCTCCACCCGGCCCCCTGCGCGCTCGCTCCCCGAACTCGGCCTCCCGTCGCCAGCGCCGGTGCCGCTTGGCCCCGTGTCCGGCCTCTCCGCCCCGACTCCACCCCGCCGGATGCCCCGCGCCGGGTCCTCTGCGCCGGCTCCGGCTCCCCAGTGTCCGGCTGGGTCCGAGCCCTCGCCTCCGTCCGCTGCGCACACAGTGCCGGCTCCGCCTCCGCTCCAGCCGGCTCCTGCGCTCGCCGGCTTCCCGCAACCCGGCTGGCCGGCTCCCGTGCGCCGGCTTCCCAGGCATCCCGGACTCCTCCTTCCGTGTCGCCCTTAGCCGACTGCTGCTCCGCGCCTGCATCGCGCCGCGCACCCGGACGACTAGCTCCGCCCTGCACCCGGACGGACGGCTCCGCCCCGCACCCGGCTTCCCCCTGCTGCCGGCTGCTGCGCTCCAGGTACAGCCGCCTGTGCGGCCGAGTGCCCAGAACAGAGAAAGAAAGAAAGAAGAGAGGCCGGCCGAGACAAAGAAAAAAGGGCCATCTGCCCGATGGCTGGCTGAGAGAAAAAATAATAATAATAAAAAACCCGACTGACCAGTGGCCGGCTGGAGAAATCTCTATGGGCCGGCTGTTTGGCAAAAGAAGAGAAAGAAAGTGGCCGACTGGTGGTGTCCGGCTGCTCACATGCAGTCAGAAAAAAAGAGAAAGAAAGAAATGTGCGTCTGACTGCCAGATGTGCGTCCGACCACTGGCTGCCTGGCCGGCTGCGAAGAGCCCGACTGCTGTGTCGGGGCCCGCCCGCCCAGCCGGCTGAAGAAGAAAAGGAGGAAGACAAAGTAGTCGCCGGGAGACCCGGCCCGACTGCTCAGCAGTCGGCCCGAATCTCGGGGGCTACACCCAACGGGTGCGCTGACGCGCCCTCGCGCGCGAGAGAAGACAAAGTAATTGCCGGTAGATCCGGCCCGACTGCTCAGCAGTCGGCCCGAATCTCGGGGGCTACACCCAGCGGGTGCCCTGACGCGCCCCCGTGAAGAAGAAGACAAAGTAGTTGCCGGGAGATCCGGCCCGACTGCTCAGCAGTCGGCCCGAATCTCAGGGGCTACACCTAGCGGGTGCGCTGACGCGCCCCCGCAAAGAAGAAGACAAGGTAGTTGCCGGGAGATCCGGCCCGACTGCTCAGCAGTCGGCCCGAATCTTGGGGGCTACACCTAGCGGGTGCGCTGACACGCCCCCGCGAAGAAGAAGACAAAGTAGTTGCCGGGAGATCCGGCCCGACTGCTCAGCAGTCAGCCCGAATCTCAGGGGCTACAGCCAGCGGGTGCGCTGACGCGCCCCCGCGAAGAAGAAGACAAAGTAGTTGCCGGGAGATCCGGCCCGACTGCTCAGCAGTCGGCCCGAATCTCGAGGGCTACACCCAGCAGGTGCGCTGACGCGCCCCCCACGAAGAAGAAGACAAAGTAGTTGCCGGGAGATCCGGCCCGACTGCTCAGCAGTCAGCCCAAATCTCGGGGGCTACACCCAGCGGGTGCGCTCGCGCGCCCCCGCGAAGATTGCAGACAAGAGAAGAGTTCTGTCCGGCTCCCCTAGCCGACAGAAAAGAAGAAAAAGGGCATTGCAAGACGCCTCGCCGCCTGGCCGGTCGAGCCTGACCGGCCGGGACCCCCCTTCGAGCACCTGGGGGCTCGAAGGCTACACCCAGCGGGTGCGCCGACGCGCTCCGCGAGCGCCGAGTCACGCCGGCTATTTTCGATGACCGCGACTACACAAAAATCAATGTGAGCTCCTCGCCCACATATTTTTGCATCACGCAAGCACGGATAACCCTGAGCGATGCTCGGGTGCTATCTCCGCATTTTTGATTACAGTTCCATCACTGTTCACCCCGGTGCCAGCCAGAGTTGGCCCGGGGGCTGGCCGCTTGGCCTGAGACGTTAGTTCCCGCAGACGGCTTAGTAGCGTGCGCAGGACCAAAGGCTCACTCTTAGTCACAGACCACAGAGCGGCTGTCCGGCTAGCAAAGGTGAATGCTGGAGGCCACCCACGCGAAAAACGTCCGGGAAGAAAAACGGTTCGGGCGACCCGACCATTTTCCTTTACAAGTATCTACTCGGTTGAATGTGCTCCTAGACTCTGACTACTGTACACTCCACTTCGCGGCTCACTCTTAGCCATAGACCGCAGAGCGGCTGTTGTCGGGTGGTAGGTGCGACATATGCCAATGGGTGGCTTATCATTGTGGGAGCCAATAAGATGTCGCCGGTGCCTGGAAACGGGATGAGGCGAAGACAAGCTCGCCGGCGTACTTTACCCAGCTTCAGGGCTCTCCGTGGAGATAACACCCCTACTGCTGCTCTGCGGGGTCTCCGCATGATCACTAGATGAAAACAAGTAGCTACACAATGCTCCTTGAGCTATTTTGGTGGAAGGAGGAAGAAGGGCACGGCTAGCCTGCTTCCTCTCCTTGTATGGTGTCTAAGGCTAGCTTGGGGGTCGAACCCTTTGCATGGGTGCACCGGGGGGTTTATATAGGCCTACCCCCCAGGGGTACAATGGTAATCCGGCTGGGCACGGGGCCCAGCTGTCTGTGACCATGCTCGCCGGCTTCTGCGCTGGCTGCTGGGGCCCGCCGACTGGTGGGTCCCGCCGGCTGCCGGCACCCTGGCCGACAGGCAGGCCCCACTGTCCAGGGCCTGGTCGGTGGCTGGTTACTGTCGCTCTGTGCTGATGACGCGGGCTTGGTCGGGGTAAGCGTGGCTATAGTACCGCCGCCCTGGCGGGCGATTACTGTAGCCCCGCCGTATCTTGTCTCCTTAATGGGCGTCTAATTCGAGGAGGATGGCAGGCCGGCTATGGGGGGGCGGCTCTCCATCGGGCCGACTTGGGAGGAGGTGCGGCCGCCTTTGGTATCTCTCTGCCCGAAGGGGCCCACTGCCTCGGGGGCCACGCTAGTGGCCCGTCGTGGACGGCGTCAAGGCCGCCGTGGCAACAGTGCCGCGCCGGACGGGTCGTGGCCACCCGTACGGCGCACTTTCCTGGGCGTGCCCCGGGTTTTGGGGGTGGCAGGCTTTACTGTAGCCACGCCCCACTTCATCATTGTTGGGTGGACGTGGACTTCGCGGGTACGAACTTGACTGCTTTATGGGAGCCGGCTTCTTGGAGTCGGCCTACTTGTTGCCGACTTCCCGAAGTCGGCCCTCCCACGGCCTCCTTCCTGAGGGCTAAAGGCGGGCCGCCCCCCGAAGCCGGCCTGGAAGCTAGCCGGCAGGGGGAAGGCGGCCCCAAGTCTTGAGTTCTTTTGGGAGCCGGACGGGCTCGTAATTTTTTCAGAAGGGCCAGGGGAAGCCGGCTAGGCTACCCATGGCTATTTACCCCGACAGTAGTCCCCGAAGCTGGGCAAGCTTCGAGGCGGACAGAGGGACGAGAATCTTGATCAGCTTCTTACCCCGAGGAGCTGGCTTTGCTGGCGTAGGCCGTTTTCAGAGAGCTCTCGTATCTTGCGGTCAGGATGGTGGCCGACTTGCATGCTGATTTTGGGCCCCCCGTGGGCCACGTGGCGGCGAAATCCTGCCCACGCACGCGCGCGACGGGACGCCGCCGCAGGCCCGGGCCGCCACTCCCTGGCCTCGGCCTGAGCGCTGATCTTCTGCGGCCCAGGGAGACGGCTCGCCTTCTTGTGGCGCCTTGAATTCTCCATTAGGGCGCAATAAACGCGGGTCGTGGGGGAAGTGGGCACGATCGATCCCCACGTTCCCCCACGCCGCGCCTCCTCGGCTCCGCCGCCCGAGCCTACAAGTAGGGGGAGGAGGGGGAGAGGCAGAGGTTCGATCGCTCTCCCACGCTCCATCCCTCCTCGTCTTCTTTCTTCTTCTTCTTCTTCTTCTTCTTCTTCTTCTTCTTCTTCTTCTTCTTCTTCTTCTTCTTCTTCTTCTTCTTCTTCTTCTTCTTCTTCTTCTTCTTCTTCTTCTTCTTCTTCTTCTTCTTCTTCTTCTTCTTCTTCTTCCTCTCGCTGCCATCGCAGCTTCTCATCGCAGCACTCCCACCGCGCCCCGCCCCATGGCGTTATCAAGCTCATGGGACGGCTCCAACATCGACAACGAGCAAGTGGAGTTCCTCCGCCAGACGCGGCGCCTGCCCGGCGCCAACCTTGTGCAAGTTCGCCTGGCGCCCGCGACGGAGGTCTCGTCGGAGCCGGAGGAAGGCGAGCGGGTCGTCTTCTGCTCGCATTTCCTCTGGGGCTTCGGCCTGCCGCCGAGCAGGTTTTTGCGCTCCTTCTTGGAGTTCTACAATCTGCAGCCGCATCATCTCACGCCCAACACAGTGATGCTCGTGTCGGCCTTCGTCTCCCTCTGCGAAGGTTTCTTGGGCGTACTCCCCATGCTGGAGCTCTGGGGAGCTCTTCCAGAGCAAGCTCGGGACCGTCACACCCGGCGTGCCTGCCCCCTGCGGAGCCTACATCGCCATGAGGAGGTCAGGCGATAACAATCCATTCCCCTCCATCCCTCTAATCCAGTCGGCGAAGATCTAGCAGAAGTCGTATTTTTACGTGAAGAACACCGGCTCTCCCCCGAGAGGAGACCACGTCAATCTTCCGGCCTACGTAGCCGGCCCGCTGGCTGGGAGGCAACCGTCGTGGAGTTATCGGTCCAACCTGTCGCCGGCTGGGAACGCCGCCATCTCCCGGCTACAAGTGATGATCCAGTCGGAGGGTCTGCGCGGAGCCGACTTGGTGGCCGCCTTCGTGGAGCGCCGGATCCTTCCGCTCCAAAGCCGGCCCCACATGATGTGCCAGATGAGCGGCCGCTTCGACCCAAGCCGGCTGAGCACGCGGGAAATGCCGCACGTGGAAGTGGCGCTCATGGTCAATTACATCGCCAACTGCAAGCTCGCCGGGGACTGGCGATACGGCAAGGCGCCGTACTCTCGTGCCAATCCTCCGCCTGTGGTAAGCTTCTCTCTTCTATCTTCTTTTTGTTGTCAGCCGACTCCATGATGGCCGGCTTCTGATCAGCCGGCTCTTGTTTGCAGAATCCCCTTCTTCCGCCGCCGGCTGGGGCGGCAGGGATCTAGCGTCAGTATGCCCCCGATCGCACGGTGGATGATGTCGACGATCCGGACTTCGGGGCAGCCGCCATGGAGGAGGCCGTCGTGGGTGACAATATTGAGCCCGGAGGCACCGGGCTTTCCGCCAGCTTCGAGGACTGGTCGGACGACGCCGACGCCGAAGAAGTCCCTCGTCGCTAGCTGGCGCCCGACCGCCAAAACGTGGGCCCGTCTGCCATGCCAGCCGCAGGCGGCGGCGCTCCGAAGCGCTGGGCCACGTCAGCTCTCTTCGGCAATCGGCCGAAGAAGCCCAAAACCTCCACCGCAGCGACGAAGTGAGACGCGGCGGCAGCAAAGGCGGCCCGCTTCCGCAAAGCGGTGAAGCAGCCCCAGGCGGTCTCGGCGTAAGCATCCAATCGCTCGTATGCTTGTTTTGCTGTGTTCTTCCATTTGAATCATTCTCCTGACTTTTCTCCGTTTTCTGAGCAGGGCGCCGCTTTCTCTGGAGCGGGGCCCAGGCGGCTCCGTTGTCGGGCCGGCCGGAGGGTCTTCGGGCTCCCGCCGCATGGATCCTCGCGCCGACCTCATGGAAGCCACAGAGCGGAACGCTCGTGAGGCGCGGGAGGAGAGGGAGGCGGCGGATCGGGAGGCTGCCCAGGCGGCGAAGGAGCGGGCCGAGGAGGAGGGCAGGACTCAGGCGGAGCGGGCGACTGCGGAGACAGAGGCGGAGGGCTCGCGCGACCAACCCCCTCTGCTCGCCATCCCACTTCGATCCGTAGACCCGGACACCCCGTTGCCCCTGGCGGAGGAGATCATCCAGGACCCGCCGTCGGTGCAAAGGGAGGAGCTCTTCGAGGTTTTCACAGGGAGGACGCCGCCGGCTGCACCAGTCGGCGCGGGCCAAGGCGGCCAGTCGTCGAGGGCGCCAATGGAGCCAGCCAGGGACGCGCCTGAAGTCGGAGCCGGCCTTGAAATTCAGCCGATGACACGCTAGCACGTAGGGGGAAGTGTCGCTCCGCTGGAGTCGCACCGAGCCGCAGGCGCCGGCCAGTCGGCGGAGGCCTTGGAGGCGGCCAGCTCTGGTACGTCCGGGTGGATTCCCAGCGGGGACCGGCGAGTTGAATGTGGCAGCCCAAGAGGTCCGGAATCAGCTGCGAGCTCAGGCCGGCCTCCTGCAGCAATACACGCAGGAGTTCCTGTCGACGCGAGCCGCCATCCGGGTAAGTTTTTTGCTCTTGACCGCTCTGGTTCCTTGATTTCTTCCGTGGGGGCGCGTCAGCGCACCCACTGGGTGTAGTCCCCGAGATTCGGGTCGACTGCTGCGTAGTCGGGTCGGATCTTTCTTGGCGACCGTCTCATGTTTTGCTTTCTATCTTAACTTCCAGGAATATCATAATTCCCGTGCTGCCGCCTTCAACTCCCAGGCTCAGGAGTTGGGTCGGAAGATCGAAGACCTGGCCAACAGCCGAAGTAAGTGTTTGTTTTTATCTGTTTCCTGTGGGGGCGCGTCAACGCACCCACTGGGTGTAGTCCCCGAGATTCGGGCCGACTGCTGAGCAGTCGGGTCGGGTCTTCCTTGACGACCTTTCCCTTATTGGTTTTTTCTTTTTTTTCTTTTGTTCTTTGCAGGAGCCAACGCCGACTTGCGGAGAGAGCTTGGCGAGGCGCAGACCGCCCTTCGCACCAGGGACGCCGAGTACGCCACCTTGGCCCAGGAGCGCGACCGCCTGGCCAAGAAGCTGGCTGATCAGGAAGAAAGCCACAAGGCGGCCCTGCAGAAGGCGCAGGAGAGTGAGGCCGCCCTGAAGGCGGAGTTTGAGACCGAGGCACCGAGCTGGGCTGAGACTCGTCAAGCACTGGATGCGGGCTTCGGCCGCATCGAAGACTTGATCGATGGTAAGTTGCTTTTCTCGCCCTTCTTCTGCCTGCTGGCCGCCTGGGGTCGTGAGCTGACTTGTGCTGCCACGCATTTTCTTGTGCAGATTACTTCCCGGCCACTCCACCCTTGCCGCCCAAGCCATCGAGGCTCATCGCGAAGCGTGCCGTCAGGCGGGCGTCAACGTCGCGCCGGACGCCAATCGGACGCTGGAGGAGCAGCTCATGGCCATCCAAGCGCGGCTGCAGCCGGCTCACTGGATGCTTCGCCGGCTTCAACGTGCCGGGGCGCAGGTGCTGGCCGCCCTCTGGCCCGGCCAGACGATCCCCCGCACTCCAAGTCGGACCGCCGACTGGCTGGAGGTCGAAGTTGGCCGTTTCGAAGCGTGGAAGGCGTCGGTGGCCTGTCTCGGAGCTGGGCGGGCGTTGGAGTTCGTCCGCGCCTGGTACCCAGGGCTAAGCCTGGACCAGCTGCGTACTTGGAGGTTGGAAGCCGATGCGGAGCTAGAGGAAGTGCGGCCGGCTATCGCCCAGCGCGCCTCGATGATCGCCGAGTGCACCGACATCAATGTCTTCGCGCCTGAGCTCAATGACGGCGGCGTTACACAGCCGGAGGACTGGTTCGGCTTGGACCCGGCGGCGGGCGAGGACTCGGCCGAGGAGATTGCCTCCAGCAATGAGGGCGAGGACGACGAGGACGAAGACGGGGAAGACGTTGAGCCGGCTAGTGGAACAACCGGCCAGCCTCCAGCTGATCATGCCTCCAGCAACAAGGCGCGTGGAACCGCGCCCTCTGCAGGAGGCGGTGATCGAGCCTAAGTTCACCAGCCGGCCGCTCCCTCAGCCGACGCAACCGTCTCCACCGACCAGCCCAGCTCGTCAACCGCTCCGCCAGCTTGACTTGCCGTCTTTATTTTTCCTGCTTGTCGTCTTTTGGAACAATCTTTTAAGCTTTTGCAATTCCACCCACTAGGGGTGTATCAAACTATGTTGGATGTCGGCCTCTTAGAGGTCTTTTTATGTAAACATTATGGTATGCATGTTTGGTTTCCATGCACGTACGCTTTTTATCCTTAGGCTTTTTCCTTTGCCGCATTCCCGCTTTGGGGAGGCAAGTACTCAAGCTTTCTTAGATTGAAGTGAAGTGAATGGAGACCGGCCGGCCGGCTACTCTGGTAGTCGGTCGGCGGCAGGCGGCAAACCGGCTCCTGTTATATTAGTCCACTGGTCCCTAGCCATTTTTCGTGTGCGCACCCTTTCCTGCTTTTGACTCTTGCCAGCCGAACAGCCGGTTCTTCGAACTGCGGCTTTGGCAAGAGCTAAGCTTGGGTGCCGGCACACTACTTGCCTGACTGCGGGTAAGACTTCTAATATAACTTTAGTCGGTCAGTCCCCGGGCCGACTGGTCGAACCTGGTGCCGGAAAGAATAAGTAAATGAGATGACAAGGTCATAAGCATGATATTGCTCATTCACAGATAAAAGATGGCTGTCACCGAGTCCTCCTCGAGGAGCCTATTGTCTCGTACTTAATACAAAAGTTAACGTGATACATACTGCATTTCAACTGTAAAATCTTCGAAGGAGATTGGCGTTCCATGGTCGTTCCGAATCCTTGCCTGAGTCGTCTCTCTTGCGTGCCCTGGGTTTCTGTGCGTCGATTAAGTAGTAGGAGTCGTTGCCTAGAGCTCTGCTGATGACGAAGGGGCCTTCCCAGGGGGCCGAGAGCTTGTGCTGGCCGGCTGTTCGCTGGATCAGCCGGAGCACAAGGTCGCCCTCCTGGAAGGAACTTGGCCTGACCTTGCGACTGTGGTAGCGGCGCAACCCCTGCTGGTAGATGGCAGACCGGCTGAGGGCTAACAGCCGGCCTTCTTCCAGCAGGTCGACGCCGTCTTCTCGTGCTTCCTTGGCCTCCGCCTCCGTGTACATGGTCACCCGAGGTGAGTCGAACTCGATGTCGGTTGGGATGATTGCTTCGGCACCGTACACGAGGAAAAAAGGAGTGAAGCCGGTTGACTTGTTTGGGGTGGTGCACAATCTCCAGAGGACAGCCGGCAGCTCATCGAGCCAACAGCCGGCTGAACGCTCCAGAGGTACGACCAGTCGGGGCTTGATGCCGGAGAGGATGCGGCTGTTGGCTCGCTCGACCTGGCCGTTTGACTGCGGGTGGGCGACGGACGCTAAGTCCAGCCAGATGCCTTGTGCAGCGCAGAAACATGCCAAGGCTCCTTTGGCAAAATTTGTGCCATTGTCGGTGATGATGCTGTGTGGCACGCCGTACCGAGTTGTTATGTCTGCGATGAATGTCACGGCAGTTGGCCCATTCAGCTTCTTGATCGGCTTTGCCTCGATCCACTTGGTGAATTTATCTATGGCGACGAGCAAATGTGTCATGCCGCCGCGCGCCGTCTTGAATGGGCCCACCATGTCTAATCCCCAAACGGCAAAGGGCCAAGTGATGGGGATGGTCTTGAGTGCCGAAGCCGGCATGTGTTGCTTGGAGCTGAAAAGTTGGCAGCCTTTGCAATGCTTAACTAATTCTTTGGCGTCATCCAAAGCAGTCGGCCAGAAAAAGCCGTGGCGGAAAGCTTTGGCGACAAGTGATCTTGAGGCGGCATGGTGGCCGCATTCGCCTTGGTGTATATCTCTGAGGATTGCAATGCCCTTCTCTTGCTCGACGCACCGTTGGAGGACTCCGGTGATGCTGCGCTTGACAAGTTCTCTGTTGACGATCGTGTATGCACCGGCTCGGCGTTGGACTTGTCTCGCTTCTGTTTCGTCAGCTGGCAGATCTTGGTTTACTAGGAAGTTGAGGATGGATTGAGCCCATGATGGAGCTGCGACTTCCCCTACCGCCAATGTGGCTACTGCCACAAGGGTGGGCGGGTTGGGTGATGAAGTGCTAGAGTCGGCCGCCGACTGCTGTGTTGACGTAGTCCCCAAGCCGGCTACTGCAGTCCCTAGGCCGGCTACCGCAGTCCCCGGGCCAGGTCCGGCAGTCCCCGGGCCGGCTACTGCAGTCCCCGGACCGAGTACTGAAGTCCCCGGGTCGCCTGCTTGGTTCTTCAAGCCGGACCCGGCCCCGTCAGGGTTGGGCGGCACGAAGATGGAGTTGGATTCTGGATACGGCTTGATGGACGGCTTGAGGAGGCGTTGTAGAGCGACGCCGGTTGGTATTGCTTGCCGAGTGGAGCCTATTCGGGCCAGGGCATCGACTGGCTCGTTGTCGGCTCGCGGCATGTGGAGGAACTCGCATCCTTCAAAGTATCCACTGATTTGCTGCACCAGGAAGCGGTAGCATGCCATGTTTGCGTCCTTGGCGTCCCAGTCGCCGGATGATTGTTGAACCACCAAATCCGAGTCGCCATAACATAGGATCCGGCGGATGCCGAGTTCCTTGGCAAGTCGGAGCCCATGTATGCGCGCCTCGTATTCGGCTACATTGTTGGAGGCGGCGAAGTGGATCTGCAGCGTGTATCTAAGCTTGTCGCCCTTGGGAGAGGTAAGGACGACGCCGGCTCCCAAGCCGGTGCGCATCTTGGACCCGTCAAAGTGCATGCGCCAATGGGTGGAGTAAGGAGCCGGCGGCAGGTACTGGGTCTCGGCCCAGTCGACGAGGAAGTCGGCCAATGCTTGCGACTTGATGGCGGTGCGGGGTTGGTAGAAGATTGTGTAGGGGGCCAGCTCGATGGCCCACTTCGCCACCCGGCCGGATGCATCCCGGCTGCCTATGATCTCGGCCAGTGGGGCAGTGCATACGACCGTGATGGGGTGCTCTTGAAAGTAGGGCTTCAGCTTCTTGGCGGTGAAGTACACGCCGTAGCACATCTTCTGGTAGTGCGGGTAGTTCTGTTTTGAGGCGGACAGCACCTCGCTCAAGTAATACACCGGCCTCTGGACCGGCTGGGCTCGGCCTTCTTCTGGGTGTTGGACCACGATGACGGTGCTGACCACCCGGCTAGTTGCGGCAATGTAAAGGAGCATGGGCTCTTTCTCAGTCGGCGCCGCCAGGACATGCAGCGTGGCCAACATCTTCTTGAGCTCATGAAAGGCTTGATCGGCTTGGTCGTTCCACTCGAAGTGAGTGCTCTTCTTCATGAGGCGGTAGAGAGGGAGGGCTTTCTCTCCGAGCCGGCTGATGAAGCGGTTTAAAGAGGCCAAGCACCCGGTGAACTTCTGGATTTCTCGAAGCTTGGTGGGGATCGCCATTCTCTCGATGGCCTTGATCTTCACCGGGTTGCACTCGATGCCGCGTTCGGAGACCAGGAAGCCTAGGAGCTGGCCAGCTGGCACTCCAAACACGCATTTCACGGGGTTGAGCTTGATTCGGAACCGGCTCAGGTTCTGGAATGTTTCTTTTAGGTCTTCCAGCAAGGTGCCGCGCTTCTCCGTCTTCACCACGATATCGTCCACGTAGACGTGAGCGTTTTTGCCGAGTTGCGTGAGGAGGCACTTCTGCATGCAACGCTGAAAAGTGGCACCGGCATTCCTCAAGCCGAATGTCATGGTCAGGTAGCAGAAGGCTCCAAATGGCGTGATGAAGGCGGTCTTCAGGCGGTCATCCGGGTTCAGTTTTATCTAGTGGTATCCTGAATAAGCATCCAAAAAACTCAACAGCTCGCATCCGGCTGTGGAGTCTATCACTTGGTCGATTCTTGGCAGGGCGAAGGGATCTTTGGGGCAGGCTTTGTTGAGGCTTGTGTAGTCTATACACATGCGCCACTTGTTATTCTTCTTCAGCACGAGAACCGGGTTGGCAAGCCACTCTGGGGAGAAAACTTCCATGATGAAGCCGGTTGCAAGAAGTCGGGCTATCTCCTCCCCTACAATCCTTCTCTTCTCCTCTGACAGTCGGCGGAGAGGCTGCTTGACTGGTTTTGCGTCTTCTCGCACATGTAGCTTGTGCTCGGTGAAATCCTTTGGAACACCCGGCATGTCCTTGGGGGACCGTGCAAAGATATCCCGATTCTCACGGAGGAAATCGGCGAGCTCGCCTTCCTATTTGCTGTTCAGCCTTGCCCCAATGACGGCAAACCTCTCGGGGTGCTCGGGGTCAAGAGGTATCTTCTTGGTTTCCTTGGCCGGCTGGAAAGATCCTTGGGTATCATGCTCCTTGGAGTCGGTGGGCTGGCTCAGCTGCTTGTTGGCCAGGGCCATGACCCGGTCCAGCGTCTTCCTTTCTTCGGCAATCACAAGGGACTCGGCCAGTCGGCTGCTAGCTGTAGCGCACTCAGCGGACTTCTTGTAATCGCCGGCTATGGTGATGACGCCCTTGGAGCTTGGTATCTTCATCTTGAGGTACGCGTAGTGGGGGACCGCCATGAACTTGGCCAAGGCGGGCCGGCCAAGTAATGCATGGTAAGGGCTCTCCAGGTCTACCACTTCGAACCAGATCGCTTCCCGGCAGAAATGCTCCTTGTCCCCAAAGAGTACGTCGATCTTTATCTTGCCAATGGGGGCGCAGGACAGGCCAGGCACGATGCCGTGAAACACTGTCCGAGTCGGCACAAGCTACTTCGTCTTGACACTTAACTTCTCCAGGGTGTCGCGGTACAGAATGTTGATGCTGCTTCCGCCATCTATCAGCACGCGGGAGAAGCGTGCGGCGCGTCTGTCCGTCGCGAGGGTGGCCTCCAGGACCAAAGCATAGGAGCTGGGAGACGGCATCACCTCTGGGTGGTCGGCCCTGCTCCAGCTGATGGGTTTCTCTGACCAATGCATGTGTCCGGCTGGGTTAGCGGCGACCACACTGACTTCCTGATGCTCTCGGCGCTTGCTGCGCCGGTCTTCGGGCTAGCTCGTAAAGATGACGTAGGATGCTTGCTCGTCGGGGAACTCGTCCTGCACGGCGCCGACTGCGGGCCGGGCGGCCTGAGGCGGCGGAGCCGGAGGCGGCAGACCGGCAGGAGGAGTTGGCGTGAGCCCTTCGCCCTTGGAGATTCGGGCGAGCCAGTTGCACTTTCGGGTTGTGTGGTTGGACGGCTTCGCGCCGCTATGGAACTTGCACGGGGCGTCAAGAGCTTGCTCGTAGGAGAAAGCCGGCTGCCAAGCCGGCCGGCCGCCCTTGGGCTTCTTGGGAGCAGGCCGCCCCTCAGGCGGCGTGTCTTTGACCGTGGCCACCTGCTGGTTGACGGGAGGCGGCGCAGGGCCTTTACGCTTCTGGTCGTTCGGGTGCTGGCGTCGGCCGGAATCTCCTGCCGGCGTCTTGGGCGCCGGGTTAAGAACTTTCCCGGACGCGTCTACCCGGAGCTCGGTCTTCATCAAAGAATCGGCGGTGGCGTATGTGTCGGCGATGTTCAGAAGCTCGTCAAGGGTAGTCGGCTCGTCGCAGAGGAGCTTGTGCTTGAGGAGGGTGCCTTCTCGGCACCCGGCAGTGAAGTATTCGATGGCCTGCTCCTCGTGCACCCCTTCACAAGAGTTGCGAAGCTCGGCCCAACGCGTGAGGTAGTCACAGGTGGACTCGGCTGGGCCCTGTACACACAGGGAGAGCTGCCTGGGCTTGGGACCCGCTTGTAGGTGCTGGTGAAGTTGCGAACGAAGGGTTCGGTGAAATCTACCTAGCTGTTGATGCTGAGAGGCTTGAGGCTGTTAAGCCAAGTCCATGCCGTACCTTACAGCATGAGGGGCACGTACTTTACGGCAACCTGCCGGTTGCCGTTGGCTATGCTGACTGCCGTGGAGTAGTCGACCAGCCAGTCTTCCGGCTTCACGGAGCCGTTTTATTTGGGCGTGTCTCTTGGGAGCGAGAACCCTTTGGGGAAGGGCTCGTCGCGGATGTGGGGGCCGAAGCAGGGCGGGCCGACATCGTCTTCTTCTTCTAGCGCCAGGGATCTGGCCAGGCAGTCGATCCGATGGCGGGCGTCGTTCTTGCCGACTCCTTCACGGTGACCTAGTCGGCCGCTGAGAGTCGGGTGCGCCACTGGCGGTGGGGTGGGGTATCTTTCTCCACGAGCTCGAGGTAGAGGCGGGCTGCCCCACCATTCCCTGGCTCGGGGACGGCCATCCGCGCCGCGCTCGATGGAGATTCGTGTCCGGCTTTGGCTAGAAGCCGGCTCTTTCTCGCGCCGCACGCGGGTGTTACTCTTAGTCGGCGTCCGGGACGTCGCGCTGTGATCCCGACGCGGGGGTGGGCCTCCCGCGCGGGCGTCGGCCTCGTGTCGCTGAGCGGCCGCGTCAATCAGTTGCTGTATGCACCGGGTCATGTGGGGGAGGTTTTCGGCCTCCAAGCCATCCAACTCGTCCACGGCCGCCTGGGCGGCGCGCAGGTTCTCGAGCGGAGTGGCGTAGATCGGGCGGTCGACTCCCAACGCGTCGGCGATGACGGCACCACGTTGCCTGACAGCACCAGCCCGGCTTGGGCCAGCCGGGGCCGGCGTGCCGAAGGCGGCGCGGTCAGCTTCGCGCTGGTAGGCCTCAGTGAGGCGTCTCACGGAAGCTAGCCTCCGGCCCTCCGCGAGGAGGGCGAGACGGCGTGCCTCCAGTGCTTTGTCGTCGGCATCAGCCAGGAGGGGGACGGACAAGTCATGAGCCGCCGCGCGTGGGGCGTCGTGGGCGCTCTCGTCGGACGGATCGCCGTGGCCGATAACCATCACCTCGATGGTGACAGTATCGCGATCGTCGGCCCGAGGGAGCAGGTCGTTGTAGATCGTGACGTTGGTGGGGAAGGTGTCGTAGGAGGCCGTGTCGGAGTCGACAGAGTCGATAGGCATCGGGTCGGTGGAGCCAACCGACTCCAGATCCGCAGCAGGCTCGCTGGAGACATGGAGTTGGCCAAGGAGGTTGGCGAGGTGGTCGGTGCCCGCATCGGAGGCAAGCTCGTCGGAGATGCGAGCCTCGTCGAGGAGATCGGCAAGGCTGCTTGCCGCGCAGATGTTGGTGACGCCTTGCAGCGCGTCATGGCAAGCGCCATCGGCCGTGCCGGGTTGGCTACGCTCGCTAGGGAGGAAGAGGGTTCCCGTCCAGAACAGGTCTCCGGACGACGGTGCACCTGGCCCCACGGTGGGCGCCAAATGTCGGGTGGTAAGTGCGACATATGCCAAGAGGTGGCTTATCATTGTGGGAGTCAATAAGACGTCGCCGGTGCCTGGAAACGGGATGAGGCGAAGACAAGCTCGCCGGCGTACTTTACCCAGCTTCAGGGCTCTCCGTGGAGATAACACCCCTAATGCTGCTCTGTGGGGTCTCCGCATGATCACTAGATGAAAACAAGTAGCTACAGAATGCTCCTTGAGCTGTTTTGGTGGAAGGAGGAAGAAGGGCACGGCTAGCCTGCTTCCTCTCCTTGTATGGTGTCTAAGGCTAGCTTGGGGGTCGAACCCTTTGCATGGGTGCACCGGGGGGTTTATATAGGCCTACCCCCCGGGGGTACAATGGTAATCCGGCTAGGCACGGGGCCCAGCTGTCTGTGACCATGCTCGCCGGCTTCTACGCTGGCTGCTGGGGCCCGCCGACTGGTGGGTCCCGCCGGCTGCCGGCACCCTGGCCGACAGGCAGGCCCCACTGTCCAGGGCCTGGTCGGTGGCTGGTTACTGTCGCTCTGTGCTGATGATGCGGGCTTGGTCGGGGTAAGCGTGGCTACAGTACCGCCGCCCTGGCGGGCGATTACTGTAGCCCCGCCATATCTTGTCTCCTTAATGGGCGTCTCCTTCGAGGAGGATGGCAGGCCGGCTATGGGGGGCCGGCTCTCCATCGGGCCGACTTGGGAGGAGGTGCGGCCGCCTTCGGTATCTCTCTGCCCGAAGGGGCCCACTGCCTCGGGGGCCACGCTGGTGGCCCGTCGTGGACGGCGTCAAGGCCGCCGTGGCAACAGTGCCGCGCCGGACGGGTCGTGGCCACCCGTACAACGCACTGTGCTGGGCGTGCCCCGGGTTTTGGGGGTGGCAGGCTTTACTGTAGCCACACCCACTTCATCATTGTTGGCTGGATGCGGACTTCGCGGGTACGATCTTGACTGCTTTATGGGAGCCGGCTTCTTGGAGTCGGCCTACTTGTTGCCGACTTCCCGAAGTCGGCCCTCCCACGACCTCCTTCCTGAGGGCTAAAGGCGGCCCGCCCCCCGAAGCCGGCCTGGAAGGTAGCCGACAGGGGGAAGGCGGCCCCAAGTCTTGAGTTCTTTTGAGAGCCGGACGGGCTCGTAATTTTTTCAGAAGGGCCAGGGGAAGCCGGCTAGGCTACCCATGGCTATTTACTCCGACAGCTGTCCGGCAAGCAAGAGCACAAGCCAAAAAGCGGAGGGAACACGAAAAAGATTAAGGGGGCTCGGACGAAACCGAGTCGGCACCCTCTGCATAAAACTTGCAATGCTAAAAGAAAACATTTGATATATCCGCATGGACTAACTTTGTCTTTTTTCATGATCATTTCCATGAACACTCGCCAAAAAACCTCCGCCCAACTTTGCCAAGTTGCCCGGAGGCTTGGGGGCTACTGTCGGAGTAATCGACCACGGGTACCCTGAGGACGGCAGACGATATTTCAACGGGGCTAGCAAAGCCCCTCAGTCCGACTGTCCGGCCGCTCTAGCCGGCTGCCGACTGCGTCAACCAGCCGGTTGCCGACTGCAGCACGACCCGATACCGACAAGACCCTGCCACGATGGCCATACCGCGGACAAGACGGCTGTACCCGGACACTGCTGAGCAATAGTGATACACTGTAGCGGGTGTGAGATGTCACATCATTGTCTCCCAAATAGTGAAGTTGGTCACGTGGGCCATCCCTTGTCCCCTGGGCTCCCCTTTATAAGGAGCACCAGGGGAGGCTCACACACTCACGGCCACAAGGCCTCACACACATCCATTCATCCATCGAGGATACACACTCCCACGCACACACACAAGCAACTAGCTAGCAAGGTAGCTAGCTATCCATCCATCCATCCACATGAGCACACATGCTCACGGCCATGAGTGTGGCCGGCCACTAGCATGCCTCACATAGGCATATACAAAGCCAGATGCCCATGGCACTGATCTTAGATACAGCTCCAGGAGCACTTTGTACTTCCCGATGTACACCCCGCATATATACTCAGACATGCAGGAGTAGGGGTATTATCTCTCCTGAGAGCCCCGAACCTGGGTAAACTAGAGCGTGCTACTCGCATACCCGCTCCCGGGCCTATCAACAACAGTCTTACCCTCACACTAAGCCCTTGTGGCATCTGTCGACTCGCAAAGCCCCCCGTGAGAATACCACGACACAAACCATAGTTCATAAGGTGTCGTTTCGACGGATTTTGATGGTGCCCTATTTAACGTGAATGCGGCCGTCTCTAGAGCATAACCCCAAAACGATAGCGGTAAATCAGTAAGAGACATCATAGATCGCACCATATCTAGTAAAGTACGATTACGATGTTCGGACACACCATTACGCTGTGGTGTTCCGGGTGGCGTGAGTTGCGAAACTATTCCACATTGTTTCAAATGTACACCAAACTCGTAACTCAAATATTCTCCTCCATGATCAGATCGTAGGAATTTTATTTTCTTGGTACGATGATTTTCAACTTCACTCTGAAATTCTTTGAACTTTTCAAACGTTTCAGATTTATGTTTCATTAAGTAGATATACCCATATCTGCTTAAGTCATCTGTGAAGGTGAGAAAATAACGATATCCGCCATGAGCCTCAACATTCATCGGACCACATACATCTGTATGTATGATTTCCAATAAATCTGTTGCTCTCTCCATAGTACCGGAGAATGGTGTTTTTGTCATCTTACCCATAAGGCACGGTTTGCAAGTACCAAGTGATTCATAATCAAGTGGTTCCAAAAGCCCATCAGTATGGAGTCTCTTCATGCGCTTTATACCGATATGACCCAAACGGCAGTGCCACAAATAAGTTGCACTATCATTATCAACTCTGCATCTTTTGGCTTCAACACTATGAATATGTGTGTCACTACTATCGAGATTTAATAAGAATAGACCACTCTTTAAGGGTGCATGACCATAAAAGATATTACTCATATAAATAGAACAACCATTATTCTCTGATTTAAATGAATAACCGTCTCGCATCAAACAAGATCCAGATATAATGTTCATGCTTAAAGCTGGCATCAAATAACAATTATTTAGGTCTAATACTAATCCCGAAGGTAAATGTAGAGGTAGCGTGCCGACTGCGATCACATCGACATTGGAACCATTTCCTACGCGCATCATCACCTCGTCCTTAGCCAATCTTCGCTTAATCCGTAGTCCCTGTTTCAAGTTGCAAATATTAGCAACAGAACCAGTATCAAATACCCAGGTGCTACTGCAAGCATTAGTATGGTACACATCAATAACATGTATATCACATATACCTTTGTTCACCTTGCCATCCTTCTTATCCGCCAAATACTTGGGGCAGTTCTGCTTCCAGTGACGGGTCTACTTGCAGTAGAAGCACTCAGTTTCAGGCTTAGGTCCAGGTTTGGGTTTCTTCTCTTGAGTAGCAACTTGCTTGCTGTTCTTTTTGAAGTTCCCCTGCTTCTTCCCTTTGCCCTTTTTCTTGAAACTAGTGGTCTTGTTAACCATCAACACTTGATGCTCCTTCTTGATTTCTACCTCCGCAGCTTTCAGCATTGCGAAGAGCTCGGGAAAAGTCTTATTCATCCCTTGCATATTATAGTTCATCACGAAGCTCTTATAGCTTGGAGGTAGTGATTGGAGAATTCTATCAATGACGCAATCATCTGGAAGATTAACTCCCAATTGAATCAAGTGATTATTATACCCAGACATTTTGAGTATATGCTCACTGACAGAACTGTTCTCCTCCATCTTGAAGCTACAGAACTTATTGGAGACTTCATATCTCTCAATCCGGGCATTTGCTTGAAATATCAACTTCAACTCCTGGAACATCTCATATGCTCCATGACGTTCAAAACGTCGTTGAAGTCCCGATTCTAAGCCGTAAAGCATGGCACACTGAACAATCGAGTAGTCATCAGCTTTGCTCTGCCAGACGTTCATAACATCTGGTGTTGCTCCAACAGCAGGCCTGGCACCCAGCGGTGCTTCCAGGACGTAATTCTTCTGTGCAGCAATGAGGATAATCCTCAAGTTACGGACCCAGTCTGTGTAATTGCTACCATCATCTTTCAACTTTGCTTTCTCAAGGAACGCATTAAAATTCAACGGAACAACAGCACGGGCCATCTATCTACAATCAAACATAAACAAGCAAGATACTATCCGGTACTAAGTTCATGATAAATTTAGGTTGAATTAATCATATTACTTAAGAACTCCCACTTAGATAGACATCCCTCTAATCCTCTAAGTGATTACGTGATCCAAATCAACTAAACCATGTCCGATCATCATGTGAGATGGAGTAGTTTCATTGGTGAACATCACTATGTTGATCATATCTACCATATGATTCACGCTCGACCTTTCGGTCTCCGTGTTCCGAGGCCATATCTGTATATGCTTGGCTCGTCAAGTATAACCTGAGTATTCCGCGTGTGCAACTGTTTTGCACCCGTTGTATTGGAACGTATAGCCTATCACACCCGATCATCACGTGGTGTCTCAGCACGAAGAACTTTCGCAGCGGTGCATACTCAGGGAGAACACTTCTTGATAATTAGTGAGAAATCATCTTATAATGCTACCGTCAATCAAAGCAAGATAAGATGCATAAAAGATAAACATCACATGCAATCAATATAAGTGATATGATATGGCCATCATCATCTTGCGCTTGTGATCTCCATCTTTGAAGCACCGTCGTGATCACCATCGTCACCGGCGCGACACCTTGATCTCCATCGTAGCATCGTTTTCATCTTGCCAATCTTATGCTTCCATGACTATCGCTACCGCTTAGTGATAAAGTAAAGCATTATAGTGCGATTGCATTGCATACAATAAAGCGACAACCATATGGCTCCTTCCAGTTGCCGATAACTCGGTTACAAAACCTGATCATCTCATACAATAAAATTTAGCATAATGTCTTGACCATATCACATCACAACATGCCCTGCAAAAACAAGTTACACGTCCTCTACTTTGTTGTTGCAAGTTTTACGTGGCTGCTACGGGCTTAAGCAAGAACCAATCTCACCTACGAATCAAAACCACACTGATAGTTTGTCAAGTTGGTGCTATTTTAACCTTCGCAAGGACCGGGCGTAGCCACACTCGGTTCAACTAAAGTTGGAGAAACTGTCACCCACTAGCCACCTATGTGCAAAGCACGTCAGGAGAACCGGTCTCGCGTAAGCGTACGCATAATGTTGATCCGGGCCGCTTCGTCCAACAATACCGCCGAACCAAAGTATGACATGCTGGTAAGCAGTATGACTTATATCGCCCACAACTCAGTTGTGTTCTACCCGTGCATATAACATCAACACATAAAACCAGGCTCTGATACCACTGATAGGGAACATAGTAATTTCAAAAAATTTCCTATGCACACGCAAGATCATGGTGATGCATAGCAACGAGAGGGGAGAGTGTGATCTACGTACCCTTGTAGACCGACAACGGAAGCGTTAGCACAACGCGGTTGATGTAGTCGTACGTCTTCATGGCCCGACCGATCAAGCACCGAAACTACGGCACCTCCAAGTTCTAGCACACGTTCAGCTCGATGACGATCCCCGTACTCCGATCCAGCAAAGTGTCGGGAAAGAGTTCCGTTAGCACGACGGCGTGGTGACGATCTTGATGTACTACCGTCGCAGGGCTTCGCCTAAGCACCGCTACAATATTATCGAGGATTATGGTGGAAGGGGGCACCGCACACGGCTAAGAATATGATCACGTGGATCAACTTGTGTGTCTAGAGGTGCCCCCTGCCGCCGTATATAAAGGATCAAGGGGGGGTGCGGCCGGCGAGGAGGAGGGCGCGCCAGGAGGAGTCCTACTCCCACCGGGAGTAGGATTCCCCCCTTTCCTAGTTGGAATAGGATTCGGGAGGGGGAAAGAGGAGAGAGAGAAGGAAGGGGGGGCGCCGCCCCCCTCTCCTTGTCCTATTCGGACTAGGGGGGAGGGGTGCACGGCCCAGCCCTGGCAACCTCTCCTCTCTTCCACTAAAGCCCACTAAGGCCCATATACCTCCCGGGGGGTTCCGGTAACCTCCCGGTACTCCGGTAAAATCCCGATTTCATCCGGAACACTTCCGATATCCAAATATAGGCTTCCAATATATCAATCTTTATGTCTCGACCATTCCGAGACTCCTCGTCATGTCCGTGATCACATCCGGGACTCCGACCAAAGTTCGGTACATCAAAATGCATAAACTCATAATATAACTGCCATCGAAACCTTAAGCGTGCGGACCCTACGGGTTCGAGAACAATGTAGACATGACCGAGACACGTCTCTGGTCAATAACCAATAGTGGAACCTGGATGCTCATATTGCCTCCTACATATTCTACGAAGATCTTTATCGGTCATACCGCATAACAACATACGTTGTTCCCTCTGTCATCGGTATGTTACTTGCCCGAGATTCGATCGTCGGTATCTCAATACCTAGTTCAATCTCGTTACCGGCAAATCTCTTTACTCGTTTCGTAATACATCATCTCACAACTAACTCATTAGTTGCAATGCTTGCAAGGCTTATGTGATGTGCATTACCGAGAGGGCCCAGAGATACCTCTCCGACAATCGGAGTGACAAATCCTAATCTCGAAATACGCCAACCCAAAATGTACCTTTGGAGACACCTGTAGATCTCCTTTATAATCACCCAGTTACGTTGTGACGTTTGGTAGCACACAAAGTGTTCCTCCGGTAAACGGGAGTTGCATAATCTCATAGTCATAGGAACATGTATAAGTCATGAAGAAAGCAATAGCAACATACTAAACGATCGGGTGCTAAGCTAATGGAATGGGTCATGTCAATCACATCATTCTCCTAATGATGTGATGCCATTAATCAAATGACAACACATGTCTATGGTTAGGAAACATAACCATCTTCGATTAACAAGCTAGTCAAGTAGAGGCATACTAGTGACGTTTGGTTTGTCTATGTATTCACACAATTATTATGTTTCCGGATAATACAATTCTAGCATGAATAATAAACATTTATCATGATATAAGGAAATAAAATAATAACAATATTATTGCCTCTAGGGCATATTTCCTTCAGATTCAACTATAGTAACAAAGCTCGCGGTACATCAAGATTGTGCCAAATCAAGAACACGAGAGAGAGAGATCAAACACATAGCTACTGGTACATACCCTCAGCCTTGAGGGTGAACCACTCCCTCCTCGTCATGGAGAGCGTCGAGATGATGAAGATGGCCATTGGTGATGGTTTCCCCCTCTAGCAGGGTGCTGGAATGGGCTCCTGAGTGGTTTTCCGTGGCTACAGAGGCTTGTGGCGGTGGAACTCCCGAGCTAGGTTTATTTCTGGAGGTTCTGCTATTTATAGGAGGTGTTGGCGTCGGGGACAAGTCAAGGGGGCCCATGAGGCAATGACAAGGCATGGGGCGCGCCCTCCACCCTTGTGGTTGCCTCGGGACTCCTCTCCGATATCTTTTCGTTCCAGTATTTTTTATATTTTCCAAAAATATTCTCCGTAAAATTTCAGCCCGTTCCGAGAATTTTTATTTCTGCACAAAAAACGACACCATGGTAGTTCTACTCAAAAAACGCCAGTCCGGATTAGTTCTAATCAAATCATACCAAAATCATATAGAATTATTGTAAACATGGCATGAATACTTCATAAATTATAGATAAGTTGGAGACGTATCAAGGTTGTTGCAATATGTTCATGATTCGCTTATGGTGGATGGCGTGAGTGACAGAAGCACAAACTCAAGTAAGTGGGTTGTTGCGTATGGGAGTAAAGAGGACTCGATACTTAATGCTATGGTTGGGTTTTACCTTAATGATCTTTAGTAGTTGCAGATGCTTGCTAGAGTTCCAATCATAAGTGCATATGATCGAAGTAGAAAAAGTATGTTAGCTCGTGCCTCTCCTTATATAAAATTGCAATAATGATTATTGGTCTAGATATCGATTGCCTAGGGACAAAAAGCTCTCTACTAGACAACTAACTTTGTTATCTCACAAATTACTCATAGTTTTATTCTCGCTAAGTACATCTAGTTTTATTCTTGCAAATCTATCCCTTTACACCTACAAAGTACTTCTAGTTTCATACTTGTTCTAGGTAAAGGCAACGTTAAGTGTGTGTAGAGTTGTATCCGTGGTCGATACTGTTGGGAAAGATTGCATGGAAAACAAAAAAATTCTATGCACACGCAAGATACATCCATGGAGATGCATAGAAACGAGAGGGGAGAGTGTGTCTATGTACCCTCGTAGACCGTAAGCGTAAGCGTTTTACAACACGGTTGATGTAGCCAAACTTCGTCGTGTTCCAACCGATCGAGCACCGAATGTATGACACCTCCACGTTCAGCACACGTTTAGATCGATGACGTCCTTCGCCTTCTTGATCCAGCAAGACGGCGAGCTAGTGGATGAGTTCCGATAGCACGGCGGTGTGGTGACGGTGATGGTGAAGCTATCTCTGTAGGGCTTCACCTAAACACTACAAAAATATGATCGGGGTGTAAATGGTGGAGGGGGCGCCGCACACGGCTAGGCCATTGTCTGTTATGTGCTAGGTGCCCCCCTCCCACATATATATAGATGGGAGGGAGGGAGGGAGGACAAACCAAGGGGGGCGCCCAAGTAGGATAAATCCTACTTGGGGTCTCTCCAATGCCACGCCCCTGCCTTATATAGGTGCGAGGGAAAGGCAGGGGAGGGTGGCGCCCCCCTTTCCTTTCTCCCATGAGAGGGAAAGGCAGGAGGGGCTAGGCCTCCCTCCTTTCCTTCCCTAGGGCTGGCCGGCCAGGGAGAGGGGTGCACCAGCCCCTTGTGGGCTGGTATGTCCCTTCATTGGCCCATTAAGCCCATAACACCTACCGGGGGTGTCCGGAACCCCTTCCGATGACCCGATGGCTACCCGGCGCATCCCGAAACCCTTCCGGTGTACGAATACCATCGTACTATATATCAATCTTTACCTATTGACCATTTTGAGACTCCTTGTCATGTCTGCGACCTCATTCGGGACTCCAAACAACATTTGGTCGCTAAAACAAATAAAATATATAACACTATATCGTCAACGAACGTTAAGCGTGCGGACCCTACGTGTTCGAGAACTATGTAGACATGGCCGAGACACCTCTTCGGTCAATAACCAATAGCGGAACCTAGATGCCCATATTGGTTCCTACATATTCTATGAAGATCTTTATCGATCGAACCGTAATGACAACATACGCAATTCCCTTTGTCCATCAGTATGTTACTTGCCCGAGATTCGATCGTCAGTATCTTCATACCTAGTTCAATCTCGTTACTGGCAAGTCTCTTTACTCATTCCGTAATACATCATCCTTTAACTAACTCATTAGTCACTTTGCTTGCAAGGCTTCTTCTGATTTGTATTACGCAAAGGGCCAGGATATACCTCTCCGATACTCGGAGTGACAAATCCTAATCCCGATCTATACCAACTCAACAAACACCTTCGTAGATACCTCTAGAGCATCTTTGAGATCACCCAGTTACGTTGTGAAGTTTGATAGCACACAAGGTATTCCTCCGGTATCCAGGAGTAGCATAATCTCATAGTGGAAGGAATATGTATTTGGCATGAAGAAAGCAATATCAATAAAACTGAACGATCATTATGCTAAGCTAACAGATGGGTCTTGTCCATCACATAATTTCTCCTAATGATGTGATCCCGTTATCAAATGACAACACCTGTCTATGGTTAGGAAACCTTAACCATCTTTGATCAATGAGCTAGTCTAGTAGTAGCTTACTGGGACATGGTATTTGTATATGTATTCACACATGCATTTAAGTTTCCAATCAATACAATTGTAGCATGGATAATAAACCTTTATCATGAATAAGGAAATATGAAATAACAACTTTATTATTGCCTCTAGGGCATATTTCCTTCAGTCTCGCACTTGCACTAGAGTCAATAATCTATTTCACATCACCTTGTGACTTAACACCCATAGTTCACATTGCCATGTGACCAACACCCAAAGAGTTTACTATAGTCAATAATCTAGTTCACGTCGCCATGTTATTAACACCCAAAGAGTAATAAGGTGTGATCATGTTTTGCTTGTGAGAGAAGTTTAGTCAACGGTCTGTCACATTCAGATCCATATGTATGTTGCAAATTTCTATGTCTACAATGCTCTGTATAGAGCTACTCTAGATAATTTCTCCCACTTTCAATATGTATCTAGATCGAGACTCAGAGTCATCTGAATTGGTGTCAAAGCTTGCATCAACGTAACCCTTTATGACGAATTCTTTATCACCTCCATAACCAAGAAATATTTCCTTAGTGCTCTTAGGTAACTAAGGATAATTTTGACCACTGTCCAGTGATCTACACCTGGATCACTATTGTAACCCACTTGCCAAACTCATGGCAAGGTACACAAATAGGTCTAGTACACAGTATGGCATACTTTATAGAACCTATGGCTGAGGCATAGGGAATGACTTTCATTCTTTCTCTATCTTCTATCGTGGTCATGTTTTAAGTCTTACCTAACTTCACACTTTACAATACATGCCATAACTCCTTCTTTGACTGATCCATTTTGAACTTCTTCAAAATCTTGTCAAGGTATGTGCTTTGTGAAAGTCCTATTAAGCATCTTGATCTATCTCTATAGATCTTGATGCCTAATATGTAAGTAGCTTCACCGAGGTCTTTCATTGAAAAATTCTTATTCAAGTATCCTTTTTATGCTATCCAGAAATTCTATATCATTTCCAATCAACAATATGTCATCCACATATAATATCACAAATGCTATAGATCTCCCACTCACTTCCTTGTAAATACAAGCTTCACCATAAGTCTGTAGAAAACCATATGCTTTGATCACGTCATCAAAGCGTATATTCCAACTCTGGGATGCTTGCACTAGTCGATAGATGGATTGTTGAAGCTTGCACCCTTTGTTAGCATCTTTAGGATCGACAAAACCTTCTGGTTGCATCATATACAACTCTTCTTTAAGAAATCCATTAAGGAATGCAGTTTTGACGTCCATTTGTCAGATTGCATAATTATAAAATGCGGCAATTGGTAACATGATTCGGACAGACTTAAACATCACTATGGGTAATAAAGTCTCATTGTAGTCAACCCCTAAACTTGTCGAAAACCTTTCAAAACAAGTCGAGCTTTATGGACAGTGATATTACCATCAACGTCCATCTTCCTCTTGAAGATCCATTTATTCTTTATGTTTTGCCGATCATCGGGCAAGTCCACCAAAGTCCATACTTTGTTCTCATACATGGATCCTATCTTAGATTTCATGGCCTCAAGCCATTTATCAAAGTCTAGGCTCATCATAGCTTCTTCATAGTTCGTAGGTTCGCCTTGGTCTAGTAACATGACTTCCAGGGCAGGATTTCCATACCACTCTGGTGCAGATCATGCTCTGGTTGACCTACGAGGTCCAGTAGTTACTTGATCCGAAGTTTCATGATCATCATCATTAGCTTCCTCTCTAGTTGGTGCAGGCATCATGGGAACAGATTTCTCTAATGTGCTACTTTCCAATTCGAGAGAAGGTACAATTACCTCATCAAGTTCTACTTTCCTCCCACTCACTTCTTTCAAGAGAAACTCCTTCTCTAGAAAGGATCCACTCTTGGCAACAAAGATCTTACCTTCGGATCTATGGTAGAAGGTGTACCCAATTGTTTCCTTAGGGTATCCTATGAAGACACACTTCTCCGATTTGGGTTCGAGCTTATCAGGCTAAAGCCTTCTGATATAAGTGTCGCAACCCCAAACTTTAAGAAATGATAGCTTAGGTTTCTTGCCAAACCATAGTTCATACGGTGTCATCTCAACGGATTTAGATGGTGCCCTATTTAATGTGAATGCGGTTATTTCTAATGCATAACCCCAAAACGATAGTGGTAAGTCGGTAAGACACATCATAGATCACACCATATCTAATAAGTATGGTTATGACATTAGGACACACCATTACGATGTGGTGTTCCAGGTGGTGTGAGTCGTGAAACAATTCCACATTGTTTTAAATGAAGGCCAAACTCGTAACTCAAATATTCGCCTCCATGATCAGATCGTAGAAACTTTATTTTCTTGTTACGATGATTCTCCACTTCACTCTGAAATTCTTTGAACTTTCCAAATGTTTCAGACTTGTATTTCATTAAGTAGACATACCCCTATCTACTCAAATCATCTGTGAAGGTCAAAAAATAACGATACCCACCGTGTACTTCAACACTCATCGGACCGCATACATCAGTATGTATTATTTCCAATAAGTCATTAGCTCGCTACATTGTTCCGTAGAACAGAGTTTTAGTATTTTTGCCCATGAGGCATGGTTCGCAAGTATCAAATGATTCATAATCAAGTGACACCAAAAGTCCATCTGCATGGAGTTTCTTCATACGCTTTACACCAATATGACCTAAACGGTAGTGCCATAAAATATGTTGCACTTATCATTATAAACTTTTCATCTTTTGGCATCAATATTATGAATATGTGTATTACTACGATCGAGATTCAATAAACCATTCACATTGGGTGTATGACCACAGAAGGTTTTATTCATGTAAATAGAACCACAATTATTCTCTAACTCAAATGAATAATCGTATTGCAATAAACCTGATCTAATCATATGCATGCTCAACGCAAACACCAAATAACATTTATTTATGATCAACACTAATCCCGAAGGTAGAGGGAGTGTGCAATGGTGATCGTATCAACCTTGGACTCACTTCCAACACACTTCGTCACCTCGCACTTAACTAGTCTTTGTTTATTTTGCAACTTCTATTTCGAGTTACTAATCTTTGCAACTGAACCAGTATCGAATACCCAGGTGCTAGTTCGAACACTAGTAAGTTACACATCAGTAACATGTATATCAAATATACTTTTTTTTCACTTTTCCATCCTTCTTATCCGCCAAGTATTTGGGGTAGTTCTACTTCTAGTGACCATTCCCTTTGCATTAGAGGCACTCAGTTTCAGGCTTAGGTCCAGCGTTGGGCTTGTTCATGGGAGTGGCAACTTGCTTGCCATTCTTCTTGAAGTTGCCTTTCTTTCCCTTGCCTTTTTTCTTGAAACTATGGTCTTTCTAACCATCAACACTTGATGCTCTTTGTTGATTTCTACCTTCGCCGATTTCAGCATCGCGAAGAGTTCAGAAATCGTTATAGTCATTCCTTGCATCACAAAGTTCTAGTAGCTTGGTGATAGTGACTAGAGAACTCTGTCAGTCACTATCTTATCTGGAAGCTTAACTCCCACTTAATTCAAGCAATTGTAGTACCCAGACATTCTGAGCACATGCTCACTGGCTAAGCTATTCTCCTCCATCTTGTAGGCAAAGTACTTCTCAGAGGTCTTATACCTCTCGACATGGGCATGAGGCTGAAATACCAATTTCATCTCTTGGAACATCTCATATGCTCTGTGCCGTTCAAAACGTTTTGAAGTCCCAGTTCTAAGCCGTAAAGCATGGCACACTAAACTATTAAGTAGTCATCATATCGAGCTTGCCAAACGTTCATAATGTCTGCATCTGCTGCTGCAATAGGTCTGTGACCTAGCGGTGCATCAAGGACATAATTATTCTATGCAACAATGAGGATAATCCTCGGATCATGGACCTAGTCCGCATTATTGCTACTATCATCTTTCAACTTTGTTTTCTCTAGGAACATATCAAAAAAATAGGGGATCTATATCGCGAGCTATTGATCTACAACATAGATATGCAAAAACTATTAAGACTAAGTTCATGATAAATTTAAGTTCAATTAATCAAATTACTAATGAATTCACTTAAATAAACATCCCTCAAGTTATCTAAGTGATACGTGATCTGAATCAACTAACCCATGTCCGATCATCACGTGAGATGGGGTAGTCATCAATGGTGAACATCTCTATGTTGCTCATATCTACTATATGAATCACGTTCGACCTTTCGGTCTCTAGTGTTCTGAGACCATGTCTGTACATGCTAGGATCTTCAAGTTTAACCCAAGTATTCTACATGTGCAAAACTGTCTTACACCCGTTGTCTGTGAACGTAGAATCCATCACACCTGATCATCATGTGGTGCTTCGGAACAATGAACTTTGGCAATGGTGCATACTCGGGGAGAACACTTTTATCTTGAAATTTAGTGAAGGGATCATCTTATAATGCTACCGCCGTTCTAAGCAAAATAAGATGCATAAAAGATAAACATCATATGCAATCAAAATATGTGACATGATATGGCCATCATCATCTTGTGCTTTTGATCTCCATCTCCAAAGCATCGTCATGATCTCCATCGTCACCAGCTCAACACCTTGATCTGCATCATTGCGCCGGGGTTGTCTCGCCAACTATTGCTTCTGCAACTATTGCTAACGCATAGCGATAAAGTAAAGCAATTACATGGCGCTTTCACGTCATACAATAAAAAGACAACCCTAAGGCTCCTGCAGGTTGTCAATTTTACAAAACATGATCATCTCATACATCAACATATATCACATCATATCTTGACCATATCACATCACAACATGCCCTGCAAAAACAAGTTAAACGTCTTCTACTTTGTTGTTGCAAGTTTTACGTGACTGCTACAGGCTTCTAGAAAGAACAGTTCTTACCTAGCTATGCAAAAACTGCAACGGTGATTCATCAAGTTTGTTGTTTAAACCTTCTTCAAGGACCGGCTGTAGTCAAATTCAATTCAACTAAAGTTGGAGAAGAATACACCCGCCAGCCACCTTTATGCAAAACTAGTTGCATGTCTATCGGTGGAACCGGTCTCATGTGCGTGGACATGTAAGGTTGATCCGGGCCGCTTCATCCACAGTACCGCCGAATCAAAATAAGACATTGGTGGTAAGCAATATGACTATCCCTTTACACATACAATGTACTACTAGTTTCATACTTGTTCTAGGTAAAGAAAACGTTAAGTGTGTGTAGAGTTGTATTGGTGGTCGATAGTGTTGGGAAACGTTGCATGGAAAACAAAAAAAATTCTACGCACACGCAATGTATATCCATGGAGATGCATAGAAACGAGAGGGGAGAGTGTGTCTATGTACCCTCATAGACCGTAAGCGGAAGCGTTTTACAACACGTTTGATGTAGTCGAACTACTTAGCGTTCCAACCGATCGAGCACCGAACGTATGACACCTCTGCGTTCAGCACACATTCAGCTTGATGACATCCTCCGCCTTCTTGATCCAGAAAGACGTGAGCTAGTGGATGAGTTCTGATAGCACGACGGCATGGTGAAGCTATCTCCGCAGGGCTTCGCCTAAGCACTATGAAAATATGACCGGGGGTGTAAATGGTGGAGGGGGCGCCGCACACGGCTAGGCCTTAGTCTGTTATGTGCTAGGCGCCCCCTCCCACATATATATAGGTGGGAGGACGGGAGGAGCAGCCAAGGGGGCGCCCAAGTAGGAGGAATCCTACTTGGGGTCTCTCCAATGCTGCGCCCCTGCCTTATATAGGTACGGGGGAAAGGCAGGGGAGGGTGGCGCCCCCTTTCCTTTCTCCCATGAGAGGGAAAGGCAGGAGGGGTTAGGCCTCCCTTCTTTCCTTACCTAGGGCTGGCTGGCCAGGGAGAGGGGCGCAACAACCCCCTGTGGGCTGGTCTGTCCCTCCCTTGGCCCATTAAGCCCATAACACCTATCGGGGGTGTCCGGAACCCCTTCTGGTGACCCGATGTCTACCCGGTGCATCCTGGAACACTTCCGATGTCCGAATACCATTGAAACGTCTCTGTAGTATCTACTTTTCCAAACACTTTTGCCCTTGTTTTGGACTCTAACTTGCATGATTTGAATGGAACTAACCCGGACTGACGGTGTTTTCAGCAGAATTGCCATGGTGTTATTTATGTGCAGGAACAAAAGTTCTCGGAATGACCTGAAACTTCACGGAACATCTTTTCGGAAATAATAAAAAATCCTTGCAAAAGATGAATACCAGGGGGCCCACCACCTGTCCACGAGGGTGGGGGCACGCCTGCCCCCCTAGGGCGCGCCCCACTACCTCGTGGGCCCCCTGGAGCTCCTCCGACCTCAACTCTATATATTTGGTTTCAGGGAGAAAAAATCATAGAGAAAGATTCATCGTGTTTTATGATACGGAGCCGCCGCCAATCCCTAAAACCTCTCGGGAGGGCTGATCTGGAGTCCGTTCGGGGCTTCGGAGAGGGGAATCCCTCGCCATCGTCATCATCAACCTTCCTCCATCACCAATTTCATGATGCTGACCATCGTGCGTGAGTAATTCCATCGTAGGCTTGCTGGACGGTGATGGGTTGGATGAGATCTATCATGTAATCGAGTTAGTTCTGTTAGGGTTTGATCCCTAGTATCCACTATGTTCTGAGATTGATGTTGCTATGACTTTTCTATGCTTAATGCTTGTCACTAGGGCCCAAGTGCCATGATTTCAGATTTGAACCTATTATGTTTTCATCAATATATGTGAGTTCTTGATCTTATCTTGCAAGTCTATAGTCACCTATTATGTGTTATGATCCGTTAACCCCGAAGTGAAAATAATCGGGATACTTACCGGTGATGACCATAGTTTGAGGAGTTCATGTATTCACTATGTGCTAATGCTTTGTTCCGGTACTCTATTAAAAGGAGGCCTTAATATCCCTTAGTTTCCATGAGGACCCCGCTGCCACGGGAGGGTAGGACAAAATATGTCATGCAAGTTCTTTTCCATAAGCACGCATGACTATATTCAGTATACATGCCTACATTACATTGATGAATTGGAGCTAGTTCTGTGTCACCCTAGGTTATGACTGTTACATGATGAACCGCATCCGGCATAATTCTCTATCACCGATCCATTACCTATGAGCTTTCCATATATTGTTCTTCGCTTATTTACTTTTCCGTTGCTATTGCTATCATCACTACAAAATACCAAAAACATTACTTTTGCTACGGTTACCACTACTATCATATTACTTTGCTACTAAACACTTTGCTGCAGATACTAAGTTTCTAGGTGTGGTTGAATTGACAACCCAGCTGCTAATCACTACAAAAAAAGACACATCCGTGACACTTTGGGCCGAACGATTTTTTCTGTCATACATATGACACTTCTATGACGATAATTGTGACAAAACCAGATATCATCATAGATGTGGTGGGCTCCTACTTCTATGACAAGAAATCATGATCGAAAATGGGCTTTTCGTCCTGGGCGGGCCAGAGACGCAGCTGCATGACATTCTTTGGGCCGTCCATAATGGAAAAAACCGTGGTAGAAGCGAGGGCGAGGAAAATTTCGGGGAGTTCCCGGTTACGGCGGGAGGTCGGGGGCCGAGCGATGCACGTTTCTCTCGTACATGTACGCGCATGTGTGTGAGGCGTTGGCTCTAACTGAACCTGAGCGAGGCGTTGGGCTCTAACTAAACCCAAGTGATTGCACTGCAGGCTACGCGTTACGAAACCCGAGCGATCGATCGATGGCTGTTAACTGAACCCGATCAAGGGATTCCTTCGCTACTGCTGCTAACTTAAACCGATCGATGCTGCCTCTGGATGAACAGTAAGCGTTGCGGGGGGGGGGGGGGGGTTGGATGAATAGTTCCCGGTGGGGGTGGATGAACAGGACCCCGTGGTGTTGCCTCTGGATGAAGAGGACCCCGATCGATCGAGCCGGTTGGGGCTGGATGAACAGGACCCCGTGGAGCGCTGGATGAACAGGACCACCCCGTGGAGGGCTGGATGAATAGTAGACGGTGGAGGGCAGGATGAACAGTAGCCTGTGGAGGGGTGGTTGAACAGGAGACCGTGGAGAGGGCTGGTTGAACAGTAGCCGCTGGAGTAGCGCGCGGTGGAGGCTGGATGAACAGGAGCCCGTGGATGAACAGTCGTAGGTGGAGGCTGGAGGAGGTCGACGGTGGATGAACAGTAGCTTGTGGAGGCTGGAGGGGGTCAATAGTGGAGATGAGCAGTATCCCGTGGAGTCCCGTTTTGCGGTACGCCACACCCCTCCCGATGAACAGGACCCCCGTTTCGACCGTAGCGCTCCAACACAAGTCCGTTTCCTCCGTTTTGCGGTACGCCACACCCCTCCCGATGAACAGGACCCCCATTTCGATCGTAGGAGGTCCATTTCGTCTGTTTTGCGGTACGCCACACCCCTCCCGATGAACATGACCCCCGTTTCGACCGTAGGAGGTCCGTTTCCTCCGTTTTGCGGTACGCTAGACCCCTCCCGATGAACAGGATCCCGTTTCAAACGTGGCCGGTCGAACACAAGGCCGTTTCCTCCGTTCTGTGGTACGCCGGTCCTCGTTTCCATCGCCTATTCTGTCCAAGCCCTCCCGATGAACATGACGCATTCCGTTGCCTCCCCATGAACACGACGCATTCCGTTGCCTCCCCATGAACACGACGGCAACGCTGTTTCTCTGTTCCGACACAGCCATGTACACGAGCCCTGGCCGTACGTATGCGCGAGTAGGTGTTCAAGACCCCCCCGTATGTACACATATGTTGCCGTATTTTCTTTCTTGCACCTTGGCCGCTGTACGTACCTGTACATGCTACGCGCGCGCCTCTACTACGACACGTGTGCGCCTCTACTACGACACGTGCGCGCCTCTACATCGACCAGTATCTACGTACATGTTCGCGACCAGAATGACAATGCTACGTACGCTTCGACCAGGTGGGTCTCAACTGTCAGGCACTTCCTTGCCTGTGAAGATGTAGCTGGTGGGTCCCAACAGTCAGGGGGCGAATCGTTTTTTTGCCTGGACGCACTTCCTTGCGTGCGAAGATGTAGCTGGTGGGTCCCAACAGTCAGGGGGAAATGTTTTTTCACGAAATACAGTGGCCCGTCCGGTGGGTCCTAGCTGTCAGGTGGAGGAATCATTATTCTCCGCGTAATGAGGCACTTCCTTGCTGCGGCCGTGGGCCCAACTGTCAGCCTCTCCACGTACAGTCCACATCCGATGGAAGTCGTTCCTTAACCACGTTGACCACGCCGCGTCGAGAGCACCAGGGCGGTGGACAACGGCGAGGCCTAGGAAGGGGACGACACGGAGGCAGGGAAGACTCGGCAGTTGTTTCCCACTCGGAGGGGAGTACGACTGTACGAGGGTTTACTGGTTCGTCTGCCGTCGCTGGAGAATAACAGCAGGTGTGGGTGAGTAGAGGGATGGCTAGGCCATCGATGGGAGTACGGTCGGGCGATGAGGCCTGCGCGGCAGCACAGCCGGCCGCGAGGAGGAGGGAGCAGGCAGTCCCGCCGGCACTTGTTTGAGCTGCTGGGGCAGGAAGAACAGAGATTGAAGAAGCACGACGGCCGTTGGATGGACATCCAACAGTCAGTGCTTGTGCGTCAACCTTTTTTTAGGAAAGCCTCAAATCTGTGGAAAACAACATACAACCCATTTGCCATTATTTCTAATAATTTAAAGCCCATATGCTAATTCTTAAGGTTTTTTGGAGCCCATATTCTTTTTGTTAGCGTTACAGCCCATATTGTGGCAACAGTTAAAAAATTATATGAAATTTTGCATATTTCGGTGCGGTCCGAACTATTTTTAATCCCGAAATTTCGACTCACATTCAAACTGATTTTAAAAATAAATGTATATCAATATAAAATCCAACAAATTCTCCTCCCATAAAAATTAATGTAATTTAAAATCTTGAAATGAAAAAAAGATATTTGAAACTAATTGCCGGTTTGATGTGTTTTAAAAATGTACAACCCATTTCTCATTACTGATGGGCCGTTTTCTCGGCCAGCCGAATGAAAGCTCTCCTTGTCTTGAAAGATTTGTAGCCCAACAGGCCTGACAAAGCGACTTACTTGGCAAATCACAAAAAACTGGGCTGTGGCCCTGGACCCAGCTGTCAGCCTCTCCACGTACTGTACTCTTCCGATGGAAGTCGTTCCTTGACCATGTTGACCACGCCGTGCGGAGAGCACCACGGCGGTGGACGACGGCGAGGCCTAGGAAGGGGACGACACGGCAGTGGAAGCCCGCGTAGAGAGGACTATGAGGGTTCACTGGTTCGGCTGCGGTGTGAGGCTGCCGTCGCCGCAGGGTCTGGCCAGCGGTGGGAATAGTAGGGGGCGATGAGGCCTCTGCGGCAGCACAGCTGGCCACGGGAGGCAGGAGCATGCGGCACGACCGGCGCTGCTTTGGGCGGCTGGAGCAAGAAGACCAGAGGTTGAAGAAGCACTACGGCCGTTGGACGGACATCCTACGGTCACTGGAGCTAGAATCATTCATATTGACTAAGTTGACAAAGCCCTTCGTCCCCGTCAACTTAGTAGGCCCACAAGTCAGCCTCCCAGCAAGGTGGGTCCCAGCAAGCCGGGGGAGTATTCATTTTTTTGTGCGTAATAAGGAGGCACTTCCGGTGGGTCCGAGCTGACAGCGGGGGGAAAGTTTTTTTTGCGAAATACGGTGGCCTGTCCGGTGGGTCCCAGCAGTCAGGGGGACACGAATTTTTTCGCAAAATACTGGTGGCCCGTCCGGTGGGTCCCCGCTATCAGATGGAGGAATAATTATTTTCCGCGTAATAAGGAGGCACTTCCTTGCGGCTGCCGTGGACCCAACTGTCATCCTCTCCACGTACAGTACTCTTCTGATGGAAGTCGGTCGTTGACCACATTGACCACACCGCGCCGAGAGCACCACGGCGGTGGACGACGGCGAGGCCTAGGAAGGGGACAACGCGGAGCCGTGCAAGATGCGGCAGTGGATGCCCACACGGAGAGGAGTACGAGCGTTCACTGGTTCGGCTGTGGTGTGAGGCTGCCGTCGCCGCAGAATAACAGGGGGCCGTGAGGCCTGCACGGTAGCATAGCCGGCCACGGGAGGAGGGAGCAGGCAGTCCCGCCGGTGCTTGTTTGAGCGGCTTGAGCATGAAGAGCAGAGATTGAAGAAGCATGACAGCCGTTCGATGGACTTCCAACAGTCACTGCTCTCGTGTGTTGACTAAGTTGACAGGGCGTTGCGTGTGCGTCAACCTTTTTTTTATGAAAGCATACACGTCAACCTGTAGTAGGCGCACAAGTCAGCCTCAAATCTGTGGAAAACAACATACAACCCATCTTCCATTATTTCTAATAATGTACATCCCATTTGCTAATTCTTAAGAATTCTTTTGGAGCCCATCTTCTTTTTGTTAGCATCACACCCCATATTGTGGCCACGGTTAAAAAGTATACGAAATTTTGCATATTTCGGTGCGGTCAACTGTTTTTAATCCAGAAATATTGATTCACATTCAAACTATTTTGAAAAATAATTTATATAAATATAAAATCCAAATAATTATCCATGCATAAAAATCAATGGAATTTAAGATCTTGTAATGAAAAAAAATTGAAACTAATTCCCGGGTTGATGTGTTTTAAAAATGTACAGCCCATTTCTGGCAAACCGAATGAAACTCTCCTCGTCTTGAAAGATTTGCAGCCCAGCAGGGCTGATAAAGCAAGTAGGCCTTGTTTGGGTATTTCTTTAAAAAAAATAGAACTGGGCTAGCCATGTTCAACAAGAAAAAAACACAACTGGGCTCATGATGTGGTAAACATAAATAAAACCCTGGCTAGACGGGCCACAGCCCCCGCACAGCCCCGTTGTTACCCTGATCCGTCGCTAAAACTAGTATAAATAACAACTGCTTGTTCCTCAAAAAAAACTACGCGACTTGCTGGGTCCCTGGTGTCAGCCGCTCGTAGTGTAATTCTCTCGTTTATTGACTACGTTGACAATGGCGTGAGCCCAGATGTCCAACCATTAGGAGGAACCATATTTTTGGGCTTGTACTATAGAGGCACTTGCTTGCGTACTGCCATGACGCTGGTGGGTCCCTACTGTCATCCTCTCCACGTATAGTCATCTCCTTGTTCCTCTCGGTCGTTGACGACGTTGACAACGCAAGAGGGCGGCGCACCGCGCATGGCGAGCGAACCAAGGCCGCAAGGCGGAGGATGACGGCGAGGCCTCAGACGGAATGAATAGGAGCCGTTGAAGATGCGCCAGTCCAGTCGCAGGCGGAGGGGAGTACGAGGATTGACTGGTTCAGGCACGGGTGCGTGTTGGGGCTGACGTCGCCGGAGAATAACATGACGTGTGGGGGAATAGAGGGAGGGACTAGCCAACATTGGAGGGTACGTACGGTAGGGCGGTGGAGGCGTAGCCAACCATGGGAGGCGGGAGCAGGTGGAGCCGACGGGGTGGTTTGGTTTGGGCGATTGTAGGAAGAAGAAGACAAGAGATAGAAGATACACGACATATGTTGGATGTCAATCCAATGGCTGGTAGGCAGAATCGTTTGTTGACTGGCTAGTAAGTCGACACCACCTTGGATAGGCTATTTCCTCGCAGGTCCCAAATGTCAGAATCCAAATCTGTCACGGTCATGCAGCCTTTCCTATGAAAATTTACAACCTATTTGATGTGCTAGTTCGAAATAAGTTTGTGGGTGCTGGTGGGGGCTAATCACTTGGCTTCTATAATGCACAGTGAGCTCAAGCAGCCGGCGAGAGTGATGTTATTTCCCTTGGTTTGGATTTGTTACAATATTTCACTCTAAATTAAACAAATGGCACGCCATTTGCCTTGTTTCAAAGAAAATATGACAGTCACAGCCGAGTTGAAAAGGGCAGGAACATCTAACTCCAGCTTACAAACTATACAAAAGCACGAGGGTTAATTGTTCATCAGGTTTACAAAAAAACCAGATTGAAAAGGGCAACAACATCTAACTCCAGCACTGTTTTCAGCAGTCACAGTCAAATGGATTGGTCAGGTCCATAGAATGAACATCCTGGGTCGTAAAATTTACTGGATTATGACCACAATATGTTGTAAATAGAAGCCCGACACGTTCAGAAGATCTTTTTCCCCACCTGAAACTCCTTTTTTTGCTCTTCGACTTACCCATCCATCAAAACCATGCTGCTGATAAACTTAAGCCTGATGGACAATAGTAACCTCACATTCAGCAGGAAGAATGTGACAAATCTTGTGTTTGCACGGTTGGCTACATATCATTCTAGCGTTATTGTCTTCAATCGAATCTCATGAGAAGTGAGAAAATCCCGATGCTTATGAATCCACCAATTGGTTATAACTTTCTTACTCCGTCCTGTTGCCTAAATAGACATGAAGATTGAAAATAGTTAAGGTCTAAAAGAAAAGTGTCGAAAGAGCAACAGCTGAACGGTTAATTCTAGTACACTATATGCAGGATTCCAATGTGCGTGAAATTATCACCTTTATATACAACTTCTCCCGACATGGAAAGCATTGCAGCAAGCCAATAATCTTGTTCAGATCAAAACTATTCATTTGGATATATAAGATCTTGACAGAATCCAGCACCATTGATAGGCCATCCATGGAGAAACTCCTCATTGAGCATAGAACATAATATTAGTAGAAAATGTGTACTCCAAGATGATATATAAATTATGCACAAAAATTTAAAATGCAGCTTATGGTTACAAGTGTAGATGATAATATAAAGTACCTGAAGAACTGTGGAGCCAAATACCATTTTGAAATGAGCACAGAGGTCATGTATTACACCCAAGGTCTCCAGTTTAGGCGCAGAGAGGACGATTATTTGCAACGGTGAATAACTAGAATCAAGGATCAACCTTTGAAGTGAAGGGGCATCTTGGATGATGAGCTGCCTTCCGTCAAAAGAAATTCCAATTCTTACAAGGTTAGGCGACTTTATTTGGAGACAACCGATTCTAACTGTGAAAACAAGCACCAAGCACTCCAGCGCAGGGCAACTGGAGTGGATGATGCTGTGCAATGAGGCCTCCGATATACGAACCCGCACAAGTGAAAGTTTCTTGAGAAATGGGAGTCAAAGGTTTAGTACCAGATTGTCTGGTAGGTAGCACTGCGCAAAGGTGGCGGTGTGGAGAGAGGACGAAAACCCCGAGATGGACATCGGTGCTGAGGGCACAAGTTCATGGCGTTCGGTATGTGGTATGTGATTTCCAGGGGAATAGTAGAACTCAAGCAGCTGTAGTTCTGTGAATTCAGGGGATTCCAGCCAGACGTCCACCATGCAGGGCATGGTATGCTTGCTCAGGTAGCATGACGGGATGCAGAGGCTTTGAACGGAGCCCTAGTGGGAGGAGATGATGGCTCTAGGGATTTCAAAATCATTGAAGAGAGATAGCTGACGATAGTCGAGATTAAGGGGAATGGTGCGCCATAGAGGGCGCCACCGAATTGAGAGGACTTGGGTGCGACAGCAATCCTTGGTGGGGAGAAGCGAGATGATCTCCCCATGGATGGCGTCCGGGAGATCGCTGATGCGGTCCACCCGAGATTCTACGGGTTCCTGGGATCCGGTGGGGGTGGGGTCGCCACTTCTCCCCGCGCTGCCGGGTGCGGGATCTACAACAGGCGTCGCTGCTGGCGGGAGCCTCATCTTCTTGGCGCTGGGGTCTGCCGACTCCATTTTCCTCGAGGGCGTCGTGTCGCGCTCACTGATTTGAGCAGAGTAGAGAATGACGAGCCTAGTTGTAGTGCAAGCGAAGAAGAAGGGGAGCTGGGGGTTTTATGTAGGAGTGAGGAAGAAGGGGAGCTGGGGTTTTCTGTAGGAATGAGGTGAGGAATTTGGGGGTACGAGTGGAGCGAGCTGACGTGAGGTGGGTGGGAGCGAGGAGGAAGGAGAGCACCCAGGTTTTGGAGTTGATTTTACTATTTACTAGTGTGGATAGGCTGCTTTGTCTTGGGACCCGAGAAACAATTACTACTAGTACAGTGAAGACACTCTACAGCTACCCAGAAAAACAATTACTACTAGTAAAGTGGAGACACTCTACCACTTCTGGCTCCTCCTAGGTCATTGAAACGTCTCCCTCTACTGAATGCCGTTATACTTTTTTTCACCGACATGCGGGCCATGCAGTGCATGGGCCCAAATGCCATCCACCAAATTAGAAGGCAGTATACAAGCGAAGAGTCACCCCGGTCGTAGCGCAGCAGTAACGAGCCGTCGTATCACAAAACCCCACCTCCCCGCAGTCCAAGTTTGACGGAAGAAGCAACCATCATTTCACCCTTCGTTGAATCCCCTTCTCCCTCACCGTCTTCAAGAAAGGCAACACTTGCATCTGCCACTGTTCTTCTCTCTGAACGAAGGGAAGGTAAGCGGATCCGTGATGTTGGTATATTTTCGTTCAGAGGAAAAAAAGAACTTTTGCAAAGCAGTAACCGATCCTCACTCTCTTTTTTGTTTCATTGTCATTGCGATTGTGTTTTCCTTTCAGTGGACTCCTAGTATTCCTCGGTTTCATGATGGACCAAGGAGAACCAGGCAAAGATCTGCCGATATTGGAGCAGACGCGGGAGGCTGATCCCCACGAGATAGAGAGCTCCAAGAAGATGGAGGCAACCACGGAGGCGACCGCAGATACTGAGATGGTCAACGCCCCATTTGAGGTTACAGCCCCCGTGGCACTGCAGGAGCAGTTTCCTCCCTTCGAGGATGTGTCCTCCCCCCCCCCCCGCTGAGCTGCCCAAGGTGATTTCCGTCTTTGCCGATCTCGATTGTGGTTTTTCATCTAAGTATATGGTGATTTTTTTTAGAAAAGGAAGTATGTGGTGATTAATAATGCACAATTTTATTAGCTTCGATGCCATGGTATACGTAGTGGTTTAAATTACTTGTGTTTCTTATACTGAAAAGTAATTCAGAATTTGTTTCTGTTTCAATTAGAGCCCTGATGCAGACAAGGATTGTGTGGTTTTACATGTCACTCTCTATGAGGCAGACGACCTGAATATATGCACTGGGAAAACAGAGTTCTTAGGCTGTTGGATCCTGGAAGCCATTTGCGGTTATACCAATGAAGAGTTGTATTCCAGCCTCACTGTTGTCATGCGTGTTGTCCAGGGTGTACTGAAGCACAAGAAGTTCAAAGCTACTCCTTTGTTTGTGAGGAATACTGTTCTTGTCAAGCTTACACAGGAAGATGATGTGGCATGCCTCCACAAACAAGTTTATTAGTGGCAAGGCCACAAGGTAGTCTTCATGAAGGTTCACAGGACTGAGCTGCTGCGGGACGTCCTCGATGATGTTCATGACAAGGTCCGTCTTGTGTCCAACCCAAATTAGATCGAGGCATGAAATAGTTGCCCCAGCTAGTGTTTAATAGTAGTTTGGATTGTGTCTAATTATTCGAACCTTGCCGGTTATCGAACCCTCTGGGGCTAGTACTCTATTTGAATCCGTCTATGGGAACTGCTGCTACTTTTGTGTGCCCGTGAATCATGCGAGAACCATCGTAATTGTTGCTGAAACAGATGCGTCCTCACTAGTTTTTTCATGAATATGGCATGGTAAGACATAAGTTGTCACGGTTTATCATACGAGCAGTGTGTGTTTTCATGAAATAGAGCACTCGTTCGAGAACCGTGCGCCGACGTATACATAAGTACTTGTAAACACTGTTGGTGCAACCCCACTTGTAAGCAGTTGTGCAAAACACGGGACATTGGCTCAGCTCGCTTCAACACTAGGCTATCGACCAACTAACAATCAACAATTTGCTGTCTGACATATAAGCAACTATGTATCTTGTTACAGTGGTTCATGCAGTTAATTGAGGCCACAATGTAATAAATTCCAAATGTTCACACGCTAGTCCAGCGGTCATGTGGAACACTCACATTAAACTCGTCTTCATAAAAAACTTGAAAAGCATAAGTTAAGCAATTTTATACATCTCAATGATTCATAGAACATAACAAACATATACTAGTTCACAGCAAAAGACAAAGTTGTGAGAAGGTTTACAAATCAGGAAAAAATAAGCAAGGCTTCTCTCTGAGCAAAGGGCCTCCCGGCAGGCTTAAATTTCCTAGAGTTCACTCTGGTTTTTTCTTGTTGCCACCATTCAAGGTTAGGTTCTCTCATTCCAGAATAACCAATTATAATTGTGGTCTCAGCTGGAACGCTGAACTGAATGATGCAGTGTACTGACCAGCTAAAATGCTTGTGCATTCCACTAAATTTAAGCACCGCTATTTGCAGAAATAAGTAGACCACAATGCCTCTTGTCCGCGCACCTGCCCAAAAAACCGCCGTGTAGCCGTGCCAGCTATTCCTTGGTCCATGGATGAACTGGTAGAAAGTGCATTCCGAACTAGGATGCAGTTGTTTTTGCTCGTTCCTGCACTGCAATCAGGAAGTAAAATGTACGATCAGCTTCTTTTTGATTGCGTTGGTCATTCTACCTTAGTTACAACCAATGTAGGGATACCTTGAAGATGGGAGGTTAGACGACGGCAGCGAGGGATAGCCATCTCATTTTGCGCAGTTGTACTAAAACTGAGGTGTGTGCTTTTGATTGCACGGATAGAAACGATACGGAGACAGACATCCCGAAACGATATGGAGACAGACATCCCTGTTTGCGCAAATAAGAAATACGGTTATTTAAACAGTGACAAATATTACTACTTTCCCCCGTTTCCTCTTAGAACCATGTCCTAGATTCATGCTACAGCTTTCCCACTTTCTTCCCTGTTTGAACCAACGCTTTGAGTCGACTGTATGAAATACCTTTACTTCTAAACTACTACTACTATAATGCGGCAGTTTTGAAATTGGATTTACCACTCCATCTTTGGTTCTCCCGCCCAAACAAGCATTGGCTCAAAATCCACCGTCCATGTCCCCTCTCATGCATATCACTGCCGTCCATCAAACAAAGGATGGCATGATCTGACAGCTAAGTGCTGCCGGATTCGCTCCCGCTCCTTGTGCACATGGCCGACTCTGCTCTCCAAGTAAACAAATAAATAAGTCCCCATTGAATCTAGATTGCACCTACTGAAGTTGAGAAATGTCTAGAAACAGCTGCCACCTCCTCACATGCAAGCACGACAAGTTGGCAAGTAGCTAGCACATTTTGGTTCCCCGTTGTCACCTGGGAAATAAACACTCTACTACTAACTTATTTTTTTAGATTACCGTAAAAATGGATTTTTTAGATGCCACTATACTGGAAAGTTTACACTATTCACATAACATTGCATGGCTGATGCTAGCTAAAGTTTTATTCCGCTTCATCGAGAAATGTAATATTTTTATTATTCGCAAAAAGTGTAATATTTTATTTCAGTCATACATAAGCTATACCTTAAGCTAATACAGGACATGAGTGTCTGTCAAACCTAAATGACTTATTTAGTTGCACAAAATAGTCCATAAACATGCATGTAAACCGTCAAACAACTCTGGAACTATACATCAGTGGAACCCAGGAAACAACATATAATTAAACTACAACTTTTATCTTGTAATCAAATTCTTACTTGGAACTCAGTTTGATTTGTGCAAGTGATTTGCTTCTTATTTCAGAATAGTCCTTAGATCATGCAAACAAACACACTATGATATCTACTCAAGATACGAGTACCCATTTCTCTCTCTAAAAAGAAGGTATATGAGTATCTATCATACAGAACATACGTGCAAAGCACGTGCCTTAGTAGAAGCCTAGGTGGCTTTGGAACATCGGACGGAAGTAGAAAAGGATCCACACGAAGGGAGCTGGGGCAGTAGAGCAAGGCAGGTTTCGAAGGAATATATACCTGAGGGTCATCGACATGTCGCAAAGACGGCGTCGAGAGGCCGCATCTTGGCCACAATACCGCAGGGAGGAAGAAGGGGTCGGAGGCCCTCCCGAGCCGGCGCTCTCTCGGAGAGAATGACACGACCGCCGATCGGGACGCGCGGGCAGCCGTTGGTCTCCTCCCTCGCCGCCGACCACAGCATGAATGATGCACCTACACCCCTGCCCCGGTCGAGGTTGTCCGGCCGGATTTGTGACCAGCCGTGAGCTGAGAGAGAGTGTGGCCACCTATGTGTTGCTTAGATCTGGAGAGCATGAGAGAGTGAACGAGAGGAACCCTAGTAAAGCAAGCGCTAAGGCTCCTGCTTTTTATATATAGTGGAGTGATTTTGTTGTACCAGCTTCAAAAAAATGCGCTCCTACGTGTACCCACGAGTGGGTGTGATAGAACTAGTGCGTGTGTGCACCGCTTCTCTTCGTGAGAGTACAATATACTATGCCCAAAGAACGTTCACCGCAAGAGTAATAGTACAAGTGTGTGACGTGTGAGCTAAAATAAAATGTGCGTGCCGTCTTTTGTTTTTTAGCAGTTCTGAGGGTAGGGTGTGAAGAGCACATATGTGCGTGACGTCTACCTGCGGATAGACGGTGGGTGCGACGTGCGAGTCTACGAGAGGACTCGAGAGAGTCGTGACTCGTGAGGGTGCATGTGCGTGAGAGAGAGGGGGGAACGTATCAATGCAATGCATGTGTCCGTAAATCATTATCCGACAAACGTTCGCCACAAGCATTTTCCTGACGAACGCCGTAAGGACCGTTAGATCGGCATCTGACAGTGTCAGTTTTGCCATGTCATTTAACAGAACAGCCACTCCTCCTACACACAAATCTTCCACATGAGTGTTAGAAACTGTCGTATGCTCCCTCCGTTCCAAAATGCAGTGCATATAGCTTTATTGAAAATTCGAACCTCGCAAACTTTTACCGAATTTTCGTGTACCAAATTGCACATGTAGAATACCATGTATATATCATTTCATTCATCTTCGAGAGGTAACTATAAAGTTGGGTGAGGAGTCTACAAAGAAAGACCATCATATCACCCGCATCAATTCCAAGCATCCTTTAGTGTCGAGGAATATCATAGGAACTCTATATGATATGATTTTTATAGGATTTTTTCCTTTAGAGCCAATTGGTTCATAGGAATAGATTCATATACTCCACATTTCAAAGGAAATAAACATGATATCATTTCTATAGCTTTAGAGCCACTTGGTTCATATGAATGGATTCCTATACTCCCTTAATTTCAAAGGAAAATAAACATTAGCGTATATTCAATAGAAAAGTTCCTATGATATGAACCAAATTACATCTCTTTTCTAATCCCTCCTCATAGGAATTGAGAAACATGTCATCTCTATATTCAATAGAAAAGTTCCTATGATGTGAACCAAATGACATCTCTTTTCCAATCCCTACTGATAGGAATTGAGATGCTCCATGTCATCTCTTTCCCTACAACTTCCATGTATACATCTTCTATTCCTAAATAGATAGTACAACCCACTAGTAGCTTTTTTCCAAAACATGCAACTATGGCACAAGAACTATATAGTGTGCCAATAACTTTGAAAGATGGTCGCTAGATGAAGCTAACCCGACAGTGCAGAGATAGGTAAATCCGAGCACTACTGGCCATTGGATATCATCAACATTCCACCAGATCTGCCACATGTACAATTTAGGAGACTCCATGGTTGAACTTTAGCATAATGCACAAACCTCAAAACACAAGCACTTCTCCTTTGTTCTAGAATCTTCTGTATCATAATTGATTATTTTTTTCTAAATGAATTGCCATTATTTGTTTTTGCCTTTATGATTTACTCCCTCCGTTCCAAAATAGATGACCCAACTTTGCACTAACTTTGTACAATGTTAGTGCAAAGTTGGGTCATCTATTTTGGAACGGAGGGAGTACAATGCACAACCCCATGAATCTTAACATTTTTATAAAACTTATTGATTTTGAATGAGATGAACTATAAGAACTAAACAAACATCTACATCATGCATATATGACTCAAAGCTTTACATGCTATAGTGTGTATTTATTCATAATTTGGTTTCGAAATCTCATGCGTTCATTACATGTGTACCTTACTAGTTTTGAGTGGAGTAGCAAATTTCACGCGGCCCCGGGTATATCAAAATGCAAGGCCCATCCATCATTGCCTTTCGGTCGAACCTACGTCCACAATTTTTTGTACGTACTATATCTCCACTGGTCCCCGAACCCAAAATGCTGCCTCGTTCCCGTAAAACCAAGCGGCCCACACATATTTAAGGCATCAGCTCGAACCCGTTTACTACGACGTGGCCCCGCATGCCGTAGTACTCCTACAAACCCTACCGCCGCACTCATCATCGGTTTTCTTCAAGGACTCTTTTGGTTCATAGGGTAGGAAAATCATAGGAATAGGAAAGTCATAGGAAATGAGATAACATGTATCTCAAATCCTATGAGTAGGAATAGGAAAGGAGATGCTCTTTGGTTCACATCATAGGATTTTTTCCATTGAGTCTAGGCTAATGTTTATTTTCCTATGAAATGTGGAGGATAGGAAGAATTCCTCCACTGGAATAGGATTCCATTCCTACAAACCAAAGGGCTCTAAAGGAATTTTTCCTATAGAAATCCTATCCTATGAAATTCCTACACGATTCCTCTAAACCAAAGGAGGCCCAAGAGGACGAGGGACAAGCCAATTTGTAGTGGAGGCACTTTCAAAAAAAAGGATATGTAGTGGAGACCCCTACCCTAGGGTGCCCTAGGTAGCTGTCGCACACATCATTGTTTTCTCTTTTCTTTATGCTCTTGCGCCCTAGAGTGAAACGATGGTTGCTTTGTTCGTCCAGCTTAATGCGGGAAGGTGGGGCTTTGTGATTTGACCCCTCGTCGCTCATTTTCTACTACTGCGGCGCTATGACCGGGGTGCCTCCAATTCCAACCACTGCTTCGAACTGTAATTTGGTGCATCACACGTGGAACAAGACGGTGGATGAGCCACATGTCAGCCAAAGGGGTCCTGCTAAGTGTGTCGCCATTTTGTGTGCGGACTGACCCTGCTTGAGTTGCTACACCAACAGGACAGGAGCAGCTGCCACTTGGTTTTGCTCCTTGGTGAATCCCGACAATATTGATCTAAAAAGATACGTGCTGAACTACCCTCTCCGTCTTAGTTTTTAACTTTTAGGCATCTCAGTTTATAGGGCCTGCACGTTGTTCTAGATCATCCATTTGACTAACTAAATATGAGTTACTTTGTCACAAAAAGTATATCATTGGATTCTTAAGTGGATGTAGTTGTATTTAAAAGTCGAGGGTGGGGCTTTTCCTGCGCGGTAGGCGGCAGGGCAGTTCCGCCTAGTCGGTTCTACAGAGACGCGAGAAGATGAGGGAGTAGGCTGCTGCAAACGTAGGGCTGTGTGATTTGATAGTGAGTTACTGCTGGACAGGTGGGGCCCCGTGATTTGACTTGCCATTATCATTTTAACTACGGCGCTACGACTGGCATGAGTCTCCCAGATTCCTGACCACCTCCATACAGGTGCCTCTCCCAATGCTCCACCATGTAGTAGAGGTTGGCTCTTGCATGAGAGCCCACTTCTCCACTTTTTCCTTGCCTGTCTTTCCTCTACATATGCAAAAATGCCATGTAAAGCACACTATTGTACTTACTTTTACTTGCTCCTACAGGTGCTTAAGCTTGCCACATAGGCATAAAGTCTGATGTGGCAAGTTAATCAACAAGAGAGAGACTAGTTTGGTGACCCAAGGAAGAAATGGTGCTAAGCGTGTGTACCTAGGTGAAAAGACAATTTTGAGTCTATAGCTAATTAAATGAAGCAAACTTAGCAACACCATTTCATTGGAAGAGGTCACTCCTTGGCAAATGCAATAAATACACGCGCTTAGCACCGTTTCTTCCTTGAGTATGAAGAAAGAGATAGAGAGGAGTAAAAAAATACACTTATAGCCAACCTTGTTGTAGTATGAGTGACTAAGTGATGACTATGTATGACATGCCAACATTAGATAGCCTAACACACCGTGTTAAATCTCCAAGGGCGCGACCGTGCTAGCGACGCGACGGTCGTGGTAGGCGCGACCATGATACGGGCTGCTGGTAGCCCTTGGATCTGAGATCAAACGGTCGCATGCTAAGTTGCTGAAAATTTGCAGAATAACCCTCCAGGATAGGATATTCACCCATAGGTCTAGAATCACGCCATGCAACCATTTGATCTCAGATCCAAAGGCTCTCGGAAGCCCGTATCATGGGAGAATGGAAAGCCACTACCCTGCCGTTCGCACGCTGGCAGTTCGCTCCTACTCGTCCCCACACATCCTTCAATACTACGACAGTTCGCTCCTAGTCATCCCGACCATTCACATTATGTCAGTTCCACTAATCCTAACCCTCCTCCCAAATCCATGGCGTCCCAAATCTCCACGATCGGCGGTGTGTACAAGGTTAGAACCATCACCGACGATGAGTTCGACGTCATCTACACCCGCTCTTCCGCGACGGTGAAAGGATGCCTTTCTCGCTTCAAACGCATGTTCGAAAACTTAGATGATGAGTGGGTCGTTGGGCTAGATGTTGAGTACACCACAGTCCTGGGACGAGAGAAGGATCTAAAGGATGAAGAGAGGAAGAAGCCCGCCGTGATCCAGGTTTGCGTACATAATGTTTGCTTGGTCTACCACATATGCCATGCCGACGTTGAGTGCCAGGATTTTAAGAACTTCCTCAAGGACAAAACAGTGAAATTCGTTACTGTAGACTTTACGAACGATGAAGAAGTCCTGGGTCGGATAGGCCTCGTTGTAGGCAACCCCTTCGAGCTCTAGAAGAATCGGCTGGTGCCCTCTCGTCAGCCTTCAATGCTGACCCTGGCAGGAGCCATGGTTCATCCTTCGTACGGTAAACTAGAGAAACCTCCATACACATTTCATCGTCATGCATGCCAGCAGAATGTACTAGATATAGACCACATCCACTACGCTGCAATGGATGGCTACCTTTGTTTCAATATCTATAAGGGTTGGATGAAGAGCAACAAGCCAACAACCAAGTGTGCGGTTCCAGCAAAGAAGTATCGGCCAAGAGGATGAGGGACAAGGAGGAAGTCGAGGACGTGGACAAGGACTCCGAGTAAGGTGGCAGTGTCGTTGCTGATGGTGGTTCTAAACTTCTAATGCAGTGTCTATCGGATTAGTTGCATAGTTTAATTTTAGGTGTGCTTAGTTTAATTTGAGGGGTGTGTTGTGCTGAGCCCCCAGCAGAACTATGTTATGTTTCTTCTCGTTACTTTAACTCTTCAGAATGTACATACTACTAGTATTACTTCAATATAATTTAGCACCCCAATTAAGCACGTACTAGCTTTTTTAATAGTGCTATATGCATAATTTGGCCACGAGCCCTCTCTATATGTACCACCTTTTTTTAATTTCAATTTTCTCCATGGCGCAATCCATCGATAGTACTGTTCATCACATATATAGCCAGTTAAATTCTCAACCTAGAACGACGTGCATGCCATGTAGTAAACCGATACGGAGGAAGTATAGTAAAAATGAGGTGATTTTACCGAGCGATCGGCGGGGGAGCATGGCCTGTCATGCGGTCCCACGTGTCATGATGTACCAAGGCGATGCGCGTGTCCCTCTTGAGGCAGAAGCAATACTAGTACGTGGTTTGAGATGATGGCGAACCGAAGTGTGAAATAATGGTTGCTTCGTCCGTCTGGGAAAGTGCGGCATTGTGATTTGACGTCTCATTGCTCATTACTACTTTTCATGAAAGGGAGGGACTTAGTTTTGGAAAAAAACTATTTTTACGGAGTACGTACCCACTAGGGTTTATAGGGCTCATCTAAAAAACATTCGTTTTTCCGTCTGATACATCTCAATTCTACTATACTAGTAGTAGTACCATTACATGTTGGATTTCGAGGTGCGTTAGATCACCCGACGCAAGCAGTGTCAAGAGGAAACTAACCAATGCATGTACAAGTTCATGGAAATTTAGTGGTCATTCATGCATTCGTTCTAATTAATGCCTCGGTAAACATAACTTCTTGAGAAAAACAAGCGTACTAATTACTTGTGCAAACTACGAAATTCATTCGACCACTCACCATCTACATTGGTTGGAGAGATTTTGAAATTGAGCCATAAACTAGAAAGGAGGGAGTAGTAACTTTTGTCTCGATTACTATTTGTGGCCTTGTATAGGTGCAAAATGTATTTTTTATAGTGGCCTTGTATAAGTAAATGGAGGGAGTACTAACCAAAGTATGTAGTAGGGACGAGGAGTAAACAGAGGGAGTAGTAAAATTTTCTCCTCGTGCTGCGAGCCACCACGCACGTGGGCGAGGGAGCGGGCGTAAGGCGTAGTAAGAAAGCTTCACCTCATCCCGCGAGCCACCGCGCCCGTGGGCGGGGGAGACGGCGTACTAAGCAAACTTCTCCTCGTTCTGCGAGTTGACGGGATACATCAAAAGTACTCCAGTGTATAGAGCCTTGCCTCTAAGGTAGGCCCCACATGGTTTGCCTCTTTTTTTAATTTAACATGACGCGTCAAGTCGCAATTTGTTTGTTCACCCATGGTAGACGATCCTCCCTCCACGAAGTGGACAACCAGTACACGTGCCAAATTACCACGTGGGCTTCCTTTTTCATACAGAAATGAGCTCCACCGTGTACCCGCGCAGGTGTGGTTGGGAAAGGGACAGGAGTACGTGCGCCGTGCGTGCACCTCTTCTCTTCGTGCACGTCCCCCACCTACGTGGGTGTGTGTGAGAGAGATACAAACCTAGACATAATGCACCGTCCATCCCCATGCCTCCGCCCAGTCCAACCACCATTCACCACCACGCCCACTCCTCCTCACCTTATTTCTCATCTTTCTCCCTCCATTTTTATATACAAGGGGCCACTATCAAAATTACAATTTGTAGATATACAAGGCCACTAACACTAATCGATGCAATATTAATGGTGTTTGCCTTGTGGTACTAGCAAAGGAGGACATTAATTATCCCTTGCATGCATGCGGGAGTTTGTAAAAAAATGCATCTTGATGTTCCGTGCAATGAATGGGCATCTTGCTAGTCCATGAAAACAACACATGGCAAAATTCCACGGCGAACGAGGGATTTGAATCTATTGGGAGGGGCTGTTTGAATCTCGCCCGGGGTAGCCAAAATATTGGCGACCCTTTTGTCCACCGGTGCCTTTGCCACTGATGAACAAGGAATGGCTCGGGTGCCATGCTGTCATGCATCCTCCAGCACGCACGTTGGAGACGAGCTCGCACGAGCTGTGTTTTTTTGTCCCACAACCCCGCCCGAGCTGCCCGCAGACCGACCGGCGACCCGCAAATTACGCCATCCAACCGTAGCCGCACACATTATGACAGCAACTCAACCAACCGGACGAAATTCACGCAAACACGTAGACAAACTGATATTTCATATAAACAACGACGGAAATCATATAAAATACCGGATTTTCATACAAACATGACAGATTTCATTACATTCAAATGAACTACGCGGTGCTAGTTCTGTACATCACAGGTATATAATACCTGGCCTAAATGGTCGCCCGCCGATCGATTTGTGTTCCTCATGTCCGGCAGCACGATCACCGGACTACCGGGAGCCCCGGAGGTATATGCTTCAGTGTAAAGGATGGCTCGCTTCCCCACTGCCCAACTGATATCATTGGCCAGTGCCGAAGATGACGTTGGCCGGCACCGGTTCGAGTTCATCACCGGCCACTACTTCATCCTAACATTCCCCTCTTCCGTGGAGCCCATGCAGGGTCGATGAAGGTCCTCGCAAAAAAGGATCCGGCAAGACACCTGCTGTGTACGCAAGCGTCGCCTCCACAGTGGCCTTCATGGGACCCAAGCGACGGCGGCCTCCCATGTTCTATTTCTCGTCGATGATGGCGGCGGACGCGGAGGCCCTGGCCACCAACTCGTCGCTCTCCGCGCACCCAGCTTCTGTTGCTGCTTGCATGGCGTGGCTACCGGCATGGGAGTATCGGCCACAGAAACGGGACACGTGGTACGAGGCGGCGGTGTGGACGGCAGCAACGACGCTCGTGCGCCGCTCCCCATCGAGCTGGCCTGGAGCGGCGAGTTGCTGAACCGCGCGCCGGCTTGGGGCGGCAACTGGCTCCGTCGGGCGAGGGGATGGAGGTGGATCAGCGAGCTGCATAGCTCGTATCCGGCGGGCTACCCAGCCAGCTTGGATGTGGAATAACTACTCTTCGTAAGCCATTGTAAGAGTGGACAAAATGGTGGAGGAGATAGGGTTCCGGTGGAGGTGTGCGATTCTTGGCCGGCGTTTGGTCTCGTTTAAATAGGAGATTAAATGATGGCGGACGGGAGGAGCTTGGCCGGTGTTGTGTTTAACGCCGGCCCGGTCATGAATGGACGTGTGTCGAGAGTGGGTTTCTCGGCTTCCACACGGGCGGGTTTCATGGAGGCGTTTTGAATGCGGCACGGAGGCGTGTTCAGCCGGGCGTGCCGCGAGTGTCGCCCTCGACTCTGACCTAGGACACTGTGCCGTTCTTCCACTGACATGTGGACTCTTTGGGTGCATGGCATGCATGTCAGTGACCCAACGCAGGCAGCGCACAGCAGATGAACCTTTGGTGGGCCAGGGCGGTCAGAAGCGGGCATTTCATAAACCGATGATTGTTCATTGAGTGTGACGTCATCTTTTTCATGTAGATAAGCCTACTATGTTGATAGCCCGTTCGATACGTTGTGATTCATAAAGACCGCTGCAAACATCAATGTTCTTCTTATCACAGATAAGATTGATTAATACCCGTAACAATCCATGTCCTTAACAAAGGGTGCATGCACGTATAGGTTGAACGTGTGTCTTGCATCGTGTGCTGTGTGCATGCAGGCCTGCGAGTGTTGCGTGCATGCAAGGGTACGTTTCAGTGTTGCATGCATGGGTGCATACGTGCATGTGTTCGTGAGTGCATGTGTATGTGTAAGTGTTGCACGCCAGCATGCGTGCTTGTGTACGTGTCAGTGTTGCACGCCTACATGCGTGCGTGTCTTGCGTGTGTGCATGTGTATGTGCGGGGTGAGGCTACACGTCAGTCGACTGACTTTTTCATCTCTGGTCATTAGATTTTCCAGCCGTTGGATACGAAATCAAGGGCCTCCAGTTTATCATCAAACTCCACCCTCCCTGAGCCGCCAGCCACCACCGGCCGAACCGCCAGCCCCTGCCGCCCGCGGCCGGCCCGCCCTCCCCGAAACCACTCCCCACCGCCGGTCCGCCGCCGCAGTATCGGCCATCCCTCTAGCCCCCCCCTCCCCGCCGAGCTTTTTCTCCGGGGATCCCCACCCCACCACCCAATGAACGCCCCCAACCACTGATGACTGCCAACCAGAGGTCTCATGACTTCGAATACCCACCGACCACTAATTTATTACCATTTCTGTCCTTCGTATACGCACTGATGGGTGGGCCCTATGGTAATGTGCGCTGCTGAATGTGGTCCGTTTGACTGGTCAATTGATCGTGTTATCAACAAATTACGGAGCTGTATGGTGAGCCAGTGACGTATGATCACCCTAAAATGTACTCCTATTTTATTAACACAGTACAAACTCAAACTACCATTTCTTTCTTTCATATACGGGCTGACAGGTGGGCCCCACGGTTACGCGCCCCGATGGTGCAACACTAATTGCGCCGTGTGGAACATTTGACTGGTCAATTGATTGTGTCATCAACAAAATACGGAGTTGTACGGGTGAGCAAGTGACCGTATAATCATGATATGTATTTGTTTAACACGGTACAGATGCAAGGGCTCATATATACGCACAAGCACTCACCGCTATAAGTGCACACACGCGAACCCTACCCCTATGAGCACCTTCGAGAGAGTGTGCCAACATATATGATCTTGAGAGTTTATGAAGTCACCATAGGTGCCTTGTAGTCGAGTGGAACGTCTCCTCCCACTGAACGTACGTCGCCGGAAAATACTGAAATTAACACAAGATAAATGCGAGCACCGGGACTTTAACCTTGGTGGGCTCAAGAAACCACTGTCCTCTAACCATCCAACCACATGTTGGTTAGCACGACAAAATGTATGTGGTGACCGTGATGAGCTTATTCTGAAGTCCAGTGACCATACCATGCTTTCGCTTCAAATACAATGACCGTAAGTGTCGTCAACAAAATACGGAGCACGCATCAAATGCAAAGTCCGTCAGTGTCATCAACAAAATATGGAGACATATCGTGAGCTAGATACCGTTGTACTATTGTATATGCTTATTTTCTTAGTGGCCGATTGCGTGTGTGGTGTGGTGGGCACATCATTTCTAATTGTGGTGGGTCAACATGAAGACTCATGGGTCGGTTCCATCCTGCGCCACATATAGGTTGGACCGAGACATGTTATACGAAGACCCATGTGGAGGACTCGACGTACAACACGAAGCTACCAGAGTCGCGGAGGACTCTATCCCCATTGGTGATAAGCCGACTATATACGATTTGTAACCCTAGGCCCCTAGTATGTTATACAAGCTTGGGGGCTAGTTCGTCGATAGTATGCACACACGCACAATGCCTGGTATTCACGTGTACATTGTACACACCCCTATCACTAATATACAGTACCAGGAGTAGGCTCTTTCTTCAACTGCAATTGAATTCTAGCATGTGCATGTGTTTATTTCATATTATCGATCCATAGAGTGAGAGCGGTTTGAAATACAGGCAATGGATGCTTTTGCAATTCATATAAAAACATTAATTAGTGCACTCCATGTTGTTAGTGTGAAGCACTTTATACATTTGTCACTTGCATGGATACATTCCAAATTGCTAGCTACGAAATAGAATACATGTCGAATTCAACATAAAGGGGGTTTCGAAGATTCGAATTCATAGGAACTGCATTCATCTATTTTAACCCGAGATAATGGCATTTGTAAATCAGATGTAAAAGGGGGCATCAATCTTTGTTGTGAGTTTGAACATGCTATATATATTCATACACATATCTAACTTTTTTTTGCAACCAAGGAGATTATATCTGGAACCATGCATGAACTAAGGTAAGTTGCATATTTTTTAATATATACTCGTGTACAATGTATATTCAAATGTACCCCCTCCATTCCAAAATAATCGTAGCTTTAGGATTTTCAAGAGTGAAGATTTGTGAAGTTTGACAAATCATGAAAGTTCAATTCAAGAGAACCGAAAACGTTAATGCTTCTGCTCCCAAATATTGAACGAAGCGCCAAATAGGCCTCTGGTCACCCGAAACCGTGCGGGACTAATGTTTTGGTGGTAGGAAATTACTGTCCTGACTCTAGCCCGTGTAGCCTATCGGCCTGATGTCAAAAGGTCTAAACCGGGGTAGGTTTGTAACTTTACCAAGACGCCAGAGAAGCATTCATATGCCGTGGGCGCCTACCCATGCACTCGGCCGAAATCTATCCTGCCCACTTTTGGGACACCTGACATGACTGTCCTACCCCAACCCACAATATGTCCGAAATTTTAGATGGGGAGAAAGTTTGTAACTTTCCCCAAATTTCAAACAAGCGCATCTCAAACCGAAACATTGTTCCCCCTTAGTTCCCCGCCTCCCTCCGTTTCCCCATTCATACTCCGTGGGCGCGAAAACACCCTCTCCACCAGCCGCGAAACCCCAGCCTCCTCCGTCCTCCACCCCATAGCAGCCAATCCACCGCCGCCCTCCTCCATCATGCCGGAGCTGGTACCCCGACGTCATTGTCCAACGCAACCGCAACCGCAACGCCCTCATGGACTTAGTAGCTGAAGCCGAGGCAGAGCTGCCTCCACGATGCCGACGCCGACGTGCGCCGTACCAGAACCACTCCGACCACACCGTCCTGCGCCTCACTGCTGCGGCTCCACTGTCGCAACCGTCCACCGCACCGGAGCTGTTCCCGCTACGCCGTCGTTTGCCGCCTCGGATCTGCTTCCCCGCTGCCGACAGGCGGCCACCGCACCACACTCAACAACTTGGCCATGGGTTCGTCCAAGGCTGCACCGTCCTCCACAACTTCTGGTTTCCGGCAAACAAGAAGAAGATCATCGAAAAAACAGAAGGAGGACACAGCACTGCCAGCAGAAAGAGGTACTCCTCTTCCCTTATTCGTGCAAATCTTACGTCTCCGCTCACACCGTATTCATCCCACGAAAGAAACTAGTTGACCGCTTCTTACTGCATCTTCTTCATGATACTAAATGCACAAGGTTTCCTCCCTTTTACTATTTCAACTTTGCTAGAGGTCAGTAGCCCGCCTGGATTTCAATTCAGGGTCAGTCGAACCGCAATTAAAAGAAGCAGCACCCGCTTAGGCGCGCGGAGCACCTAGTCCGCCTGTTCCCCGGGGAAGCGGTGCATCGATATCTATCACAGGGGTGTGGGGCGCAGGAGCTGCTTGAGCCTGATCTAGAGGTCGGCGGGGCTTGAATGGATGGCCGGGGGGCGGTGCCAAGCACGGCGGTGCGGTGAGGTCGAGGGGAGGGCGCAGGCAGGGGAGGAATACTGGGCCGGTGGTCGCTGGCGTTTCGAGGAAGATCGTCAACACTGACTCGCTAGAGGTAGATGAAGGCGATCTGCCCGTTCTTTGTACATCGGACAGTGCAGAAAAAATGGACTGACCTATTTGCTTTCAGTCAACTGTTATTTTCATAGAATCCTGTAGTAATTTAGTGTGCCATGCATGTTGTAGAGATATCATATGTCTCCCGTCATTTATTTCTCACTGACCTGCTATCTGCTACCTTTACACTATACTAATTGTGCACACACTGCACCCATACTCACACTATTGTTTTTTTATGCATGGGTAATTCAGACTTTGACGCAGTGTTGATGAATGCGGAAAAGAAAAGACAGAAGTCGCTCCAGTGTAATTCGAAGATAAGCACTAAGCATTCCAGCGCTCTAACGGGTGCAGTGTCAGCAGTTGGAGACAGTAAACGTAGCTCTGCAGTTGATGATCTCAATTGCCACACACAACCATCCCAGGTGCTTGCTTTAACTTCGCGCTGTCAAATGTGGTTGTATGTTGCATATGGTGTGTAGCTTGTATTGCTTCCAATTTGGTTAAATTGCATCTGCTTACTTTACACATTATACCTTTGATAATGACATGTCTTCCTGTTTTTGATACATACTACATATGTCTATTAACCATGTTCGTACATCAAACTAATGCTCTTTTGTATCCCTCGTCAATCACTTATGATGAGACAGTCACCCGGGTGGGTTTCTGTGAGACGCCATACTCGTTTAAAGAGTGCAGTGTCATCCTCCCCACATGATTCTCAAGAAACAGCAAGGCTGAATGAAGATAGTCAATGTAGCTCTCTAGTTCATCACCGCAATTCCCCCACACCACCATCGCAGGTGCTTGCTCTTACTTGGCAGTGTGATATGTAGTGTTCGTCTTACATGAAAGTAGTGTTCGTCAGTATCATGCATCAATGAGTTCTGAAGAGAAAATTTTATTCCTTTTTCTTGTGGGTTTGACTTGACAAGGCAAAATCAAGAAAGAGGAAGGAAAAGAGTAAGGAAGGCGATGATGGTGGTCCTCTGCAGCAACGTAAACGGAGCATCTGTACCGATTCTCCTTGTACTGATAGTGCATTACAAGGTCCAAGTCTCGGCTCCCCTACTCCACCATCCAAGGTGCTTGATCTAACTTGGTAGTGTGATATCTGGTTGCATGTTGCATATGGTGTCTAGCTCGTATTGCTCCTAATTAGTGTAAACTGCATCTGCTTAGCTTACACATGATACATGTGAATATGACACGGTTTCCTGTTTTTGGTACATACTATATCTTATGATAAGGCACCTTTATGTCGCCACTGTGATATTGGTTGTGTCTTGCATATGATTTCTAGCATGTACTACTTCTAATTTGTTGAAACGCCATATAGTTTGAACTTGGCAGAGTGATATTGGTTGCATCTTTCATATGGTGTCTAGCTTGCAGTGCTTCTAATTTGTTGAAATGCCTGCTGCTTAGTTACCACATCATAGGTGTGAATATGTCACACCATCCTGTTTTTCATACATATTCCATCCTCGCATCATGTGTTTGCCTTTCATCCGAGTAGTGTTTGTCAGTATCATGGATGAATGAGTTCTGAAGAGCGAATTTTATTCCTTTTTCTTATCGGTTTGACTTCACAATGCAAAATCATTATAGCTGAAGGAAATTAGTCCGGCGGTGGATGATGGTGGTCTTTTGGAGCAACTCAAATAGGGGGTCTCTACAGATTCTACTCCGCCGTCCTCCCAACAAGATTCGCAAGACAACACAAGGCTGGACAGTCAACGTAGCTATGTAGATGATGAGCACATCTCCCCTACTCCACCATCACAGGTGCTTGCTCTAACTTGACACTATTATATGTGGTTGCATGTTGCGTATGATGTCTAGCTTGTATTGCTTCTAACTTGAATTGCATCTGCTTACTTCACACATAATGCCTGTGAATATGACACGTGTTCCTGTTTCTAGAACATACGTGTACATGATGAGCACATCTCCCCTACTCCACCATCACAGGTGCTTGCTCTTACTTGGAACTGTTATACATGGTTGCGTTTTCCATATGATGTCTAGTTTGTATTGCTTCTGATTATGTTGAATTGCATCTGCGTAGCTTACAACTTATACCTGCAACGATCACTTACCCATAAGACACATTTAACTTGGGACTGTGATGTAGGTTGCATCTTGCATTGTCCTCTAGCTTGTACTGCTTCCAATTTCTTGAAATCGCACTTACGACGAGACAGTTTTTACCTGATAGAGTGATATTGGTTGCATGTTCATATGGTGCCTAGCTTTCATTTCTTCTAATTTTGTTGAAATGTCTTCCGCTTACTGTTTTTTCATACAGATTCCATCCTCCTATCATACATATGAATATGAAACGCTGTCTTTTTTGTATATATTCCATCCTCCTATCCTGCGCTTGCCTTACATCAACGTAGTGTTCGTCTATATCATGGATCAACCAGTTATGCAGAGCTAATTTTATTCATCTTCTTGTGGTTTTGACTTCATAAGGCAATATCAGAAAATAGGAAGGAAAAGAGTAAGTTAGGGGATGTTGGTGGTCCTTCGCACCGACGCAAACAGAGACTCTCTAGATTTGCCACTGCTACTACTAATGAAGTTGAAGTCCCAAGTCTACATGATGAGTTCATCTCCCGTACTCCACCATCGCAGGTGCTTGCTCTAAGTTGACAGTGTGATAATTGGTTTCATGATGCATATGTTGCCTAGCCTGTATTTCTTCTATTTTGATTAAATTGCACCTGCTGAGCTTATACGTTATACATGTGCATATGACATGGCTTTCTGTGTCTAGAATACACTTCATCTATCTATCATTCCATGTTCTTACATCAAAGTACTGATGTTGTGTATCCCGCATCAGTCACTCATGATTGGACGCTTTTAACATGGCAGTTTGATAGTGGTTGCATCTTGCATTGATTTCTACATTGTACTCCTAATTTTTCGAATTGCCACTTATGACAAGACACTTTTAACTTGGCAGAGTAATATTGGTTGCATCTTTCATATGGTGTCTAGCTTGCATTACTTCTATTTTCTTCAAAATCCTTCTGCTTAGTTTGCACATCGTAGCTGTGAATATGTCATGCCGTCCTATTTTTCTTACATATTCCATCCTCATACGGTTGTCTTACATCAAAGTATTGCTTGTCTGTATCATGCATCAATGAGTTCTAAAGAGTGATTTTATTCTTTTGTGTTGTGGGTACAGCTTGACATGGCAAAGTCAAAAAAGAGCAAGGAAAATAATATAGTAGGGAGTGCTGTTACTCGTCTAGTGAAACGGAAAAGGTTCTGCCGTCGAGATTCTGCTGGTCCAAGTCCACCGACTAAATCTACAAACACAGTATTACCTGCTCCACCAGCTACAGCATCTGCTTCAACTGTACCAGCATCTCAACCAGTTACTCGTTCGTTTGCTCCGGAACTAGCCAGTTCCCAAGCTGCCTTCACACCTAACACTACTTCCGCAGCACCGCTGGCACAACAGGACTTGGCAAGATCAGATGAACCTCATGAGCATCAACACCAAGACGGTACCTGACCGAGTCAAGTTGCAGTTGCATGCTCCTTTATATGTACCCTCACAGTTTGATGTACACTAACACTTTCCATATTCGTTGGTGAACTAGCACCACGGCGCAAGCGCAAACAGACATCAGGGATAATGCTTGACAGATTAACAAAATCTAAAGGAGGAAGAATGGAGATCCATTTTGAGGCAGGTTTAAAATGGCCACGTGATGCTATAGAGTCAGCCAAGTTAGTATCAGAGGCAACCGTTGCCGTTAGGTGTCATGCACGTATCCTCCCAACATGGATCCAGTACTGGAATGAGAAAGACAATACCCAGTTTAACATCTTCCTTGACCATTTATCCGTAAGTAATGTTATTCATCGCAATTAGTAATATTGTCTTGCTCTGTCCCATCCTTTCTAGCTTCCTCCTAATAAGACTCACCTTCTTTTTTGAACAGATGAGGTTCAAGTTGGATCCGAAAGATGATGCAACTAGACAAGCATGCACTCATGTTTTTCAGTCTGCTCTGCGACAGTATCGGTACCACCTTAGAAAATCTCACTTTGAAGGCAAGGCTAACAATGAAATCGCCCAAACATCTCCAGTGGAATATATTATAGATGAAGACTGGATAGCCCTCGTTAAACACTGGTCTGATCCAAAGTATCAGGTAGGCTATATGTATTTGATCAGACCACATATTGAACTTGTATTTATGTATGTGCCTTACAAGTGTATCTTCTTCTAGGCTAACTGTTTGAAGAACAAAACCAACCGTTCTAAAGTGAAATTCCAACAGACCATAGGATCTCGTAGCTATATTGCACAATGCGAGGCTCTTGTAAATAGCTGCTACTTCCTTCTTTTTTTGTGCCATATTATCGTATCTATATTGACTTGTTCCAAATACAGAGGAAATCCCGTGTGGACCAAAAAGAACCTAAACTGAATGCAGTGCAAATCTTCAAGGATTGCCACACTAGCAAGATGAAGGGCATGAGCACACCAGTTCAAGCCGCTGTTGTAAGTCCTTACTCCTCCTACCTTGAACTGATTGGTACTGTGATGTGTTCATTTAACTACTTGGTTTGCAGCCAATGTCAGTTACTCTGTTCACTTTTATTCACAGTTGTCTTAACGTATCATTTCACCTTACATGGTTTAAAAGAGATGAAAGATATTCTTTTGGTCTTGATCTATAATCTAGTTGTTATATTCACGTGCGCACACAATGATAAAATAGCCTGTTTGTTTTATATCTGTTTGCCCATGATATGAATGATGTCATACTATGTTCATCCTACTTTAAACCATGTCTCTTTATCCTTAGATGTCAACGAATGTGAGGAAATAGACAATACAGCCGGCATGCTACATGGACATATGTTCCGAAAGTGATTTTATTATGTAGTTGGCACTACAATACATGCTAATGTATTACAATAGTTCACCAAAATAAGTTATGTATACACGTTTAACCTACTTTGTTTGTTTTTGTCTCATTAGTAACTTATCTGGTACACTAATCTACAAGTTCAAACTTTCAGGAAGCTATGGAACAAATGATTGAACAGCCACAACCACCTAAAGGTGACAAGGCTACTATAGGCACAATGTCACCTCTTGCTGCAGTGCGGCAGTATCTCTCCACTAACAGTGCAAAAAGCACCTTCCTGCGTAATTCTGGGTTGGTTGTCAAGGTAACCTCGTGCAAATCGCCTACTGAACAAAATCTTCCTGCTAGACAGAGTGATATATCTGTGCTCCAGACACAAGTCCAACCCCTAATGGACGTTGTTTCGGAAACAAGAATAGTGGTTGAGAAATGTCGTCAAGATATGAATGGTTTTGAAACCAGACTATCAGACATTCGCTTCGTTGTTCAAGAGCAATGTCGGAAACAGGTGGAGATCGTGCTGCTCCATCAGATTCTACAGCCTGAAACATTAGCACTCAGGTCAAATGATCTGTGCTTTTATACATCTGATGGTGCTTTTATCTAGAAGGACTGTAAACTTTATGCCAACAGGCCTTTTGTTGTATGGTTTGAATTTATCTTGTTGTGATACAACATTTATGATGCTGCCTCATGCTATAGTAATTATGACGCTATTTTTGTATAGTGTAGGTTTATCTTAGTAATGTATTCGTCCGAAAGCTTCGTAGGATCCCAACATGCCAACATTCGTCGGGCCCATTCCAATTGGGCTAAAAACGATTACGGCCGAAATTGGCATGTATCCCACTAAAAATATCTGGGCCTAAATCAGCATAAGCTTTCATATTTGTCTGGTAAGCCTGTGCCCATAGTGGGCCTTTAACAGGCCTAAACATAATTTGGGCCCTCAGTAAAAATAGGCCGTTTACAGGTGTAAATATCTGGAGCCCATAAAATACATGGGCCTTTAATAGACCGAAAGTGAGATTGGGCCCTGATTGTGCCAAATAACCCACTAGACTTTAACAGGCCGAAATTCGGACGGGCTGTACATGTGTCGACCTAATACACGGGACTTTAACAGGCCGGAACTTCGGTCGGGCTAGATTATCGTCATTTTTATATGGGCCGTTAATGGGCCCGATATGATGTTGGGCCACATATGGCCCATGGTTTACGTCCGGCGTTAACAGGCCGAAAAGGACAACAGGCCGAAAGTGGCCCAAAGCTATAGTGGGCCTCTAACAGGCCGAATGTCAGACATGGCCGCATATGACCCAAATCCTTCATGGTCGGTTATGGGCTGAAAGTATTGATGGCCTGTAAATGGGCCCAAATGAAGTCGGACCTTTAACAGGCCGGAAATACACCGGGCCGTAATTCGGCCCAATTACTTAGCGGACTGTTAACGGGCCAAAAGTGACCATGGGCCACATTGATGACAAGTTTAGGACAGGCCGTTGATGGGCCGATTTGACAGAGAATGTTGGGCCTTTAGCTGGCTCGGCCCATTATGGTCGGTAGAATCTTGTGGGCCTTTAGCTGGGCCGGCCCATTGTGGTCCGCAAAATCTTGTGGGCCTTTAGCTAGGCCGGCCCATTATGGTATGCAAAATCATGTGGGCCTTTAGCTGGGCCGGTCCATTATGGTCCGCTAAATTTTGTGGGCCTTTAGCTGGGCCCGCCCATTATGGTCAGCTAAATCTTATGGGCCTTCGATTGGGCCGGCCCATTTAATCTTTGTGGGCCACTTTTGGGCTGGTCCACGTGTCAACATATCATAGGCCCATCTCGACCGTTGGATGAGTGACACCTATGCCAACGCGGAGCTGACGCGTGGATCCGTCGGCCAATGAGAATTTTACACGTGGAAAATCAGCATTGGTCGCGGCTGTTAACGGGTTATCGGATCCAAAATCCGACCCGATAGCTTAACGATGTTCCGTTACGGTGGATGCCACGTGTCGGTCACCCTTGACAAAAGCACTTATGTGACGCGCGATTTATCATCATGGAAGTGGACACTTCCGTGATGATAATTTTGGCAATGTCATGGAACACTTCTACGACAGCACAGGTATGACTATCTTGATTCTGTCATAAATTTGTCATGGATGTACGTGCATGACAGAAAACGCGACCTACCGTGACAAACATGTATAATCACGGAAGTGTATTTTTTTGTAGTGAATACTTGAGAATATTCTTTGGCTCCCCTTGTGTCAAATCAATAAATTTTGGTTGAATACTCTACCCTCGAAAACTGTTGCGATCCCCTATACTTGTGGGTTATCAACCATCGTCCTATATATCAATCTTTACCTCTCGACCATTTTGAGACTCCTCATCATGTCCGTGATCTCATCCAGGACTCCGAACAACATTCGGTCACCAAAACATATAACTCATACAACACTATATCATCAACGAGCGTTAAGCGTGCGGACCCTATGGGTTCGAGAACTAGGTAGACATGACCGAGACACCTCTCCGGACAATAACCAATAGCAAAACCTGGAAGCCCATATTGGCTCTGACATATTCTACGAAGATCTTTATCGGTCGAACCGTAATGACTACATACACAATTCCCTTTGTCCATCGGTATGTTACTTGCCCGAGATTCGATCATCGGTATCTTCATACCTAGTTCAATCTCGTTACCAGCAAGTCTATTTACTCGTTCCATAATACATCATCCTGTAACTAATGATGGGAACGTAGCATGCAATTTCAAAAAAATCCTATGACCACGCAAGATCTATCTAGGAGATGCATAGCAACAAGAGGGGGAGAGTGTGTCCACATACCCTCATAGACCGAAAGCGTAAGTATTAGCTTAACGTGGTTGATGTAGTCGAATGTCTTCGCGATCCAACCGATCAAGCATAGAACGTATGGCACCTCCAAGTTTTCTGCACATGTTCAGCTCGATGACGTCCCTCCAACTCTTGATCCGACAAAGTGTCGAGGGAGAGTTTTGTCAGCACGACGGTGATGGTGATATGATCCACGCAGGGCTACGCCTAAGCACTATGAAGATATGATCGGAGGAGTAAACTGTGGAGGGGGCATTGCACACGGCTAAGAGAACAATTGATATGCTTTGGGGTGCCTCTTTGCCCCTGTATATAAAGGAGGAGGGGAGGAGTCCGGCCACAAGGGTCGTGCCAAGGAGAGGGGAGTCCTACTACTACTCTCGTCCTAGTAGGATTTGCCCCACCCTCTTTTCCTTCTCATGGAGGGGGAAAGGGGGAAAGGAGAGGGAGTAGGGGAAGGAAAGCGGGCGTCGCCCCCTCCCCTAGTCTAATTCGGACTCCCATGGGGGGGCACCCCTTGTGGGCTGCCTCCTCTCTCCCCTATGGCCCATGTAGGCCCATTACTTTCCCCGGGGGATTCCGGTAACCTCTCAGTACTCCGATAAATATCTCAAACGTCCCGCAACCATTCCGGTGTCCGAATACTATCGTCCAATATATCAATCTTTACCTCTCTACCATTTCGAGACTCCTCGTCATGTCCGTGATCTCATCCGGGACTCCGAACAATCTTCGGTCACCAAAACACATAACTCATATTCGTTCCTACATATAAAAGATCTTTATCAGTCAAACCGCACTGACAACATACGTAATTCCCCTTGTCATCGGTATGTTACTTGCCCGAGATTCGATCATTGGTATCCTCATACCTAGTTCAATCTCGTTATCGGCAAGTCTCTTTACTCGTTCCGTAATGCATCATCCCGCAACTAACTCATTAGTCACATTGCATGCAAGGCTTAGTGTGATGTCCATTACCGAGACGTCCCAGAGATAGGTAGCGATCCGACCTCAAACGATCAAATCTCGGTGCATAAGTGTCATCCCTGGATCGGTAATGCTGACGCACACAGTACTTGAAGGAATTATGACAGAGTGCAATCACACACTTATTACATCGAATGTCTCAAAAGAGAACTTAATACAATAATATGGCAGAAGGCCATCTAAATAAGATAAATGCGGAAGCTTCGAAGGTAAGTGAGTCCATCAACTCAAACGACATAGCTGAGTGCACGACAATGACCTAGCGCACCTTACTCTTCGTTTGAAAAGTCTGCAACATAATACGTTGCAGCCCGAGACGGGTCAGCACATGGAATATGCTGGCAAAAGAACAATTTAGAGCAATGAACATGAAATAGCTATAACTATATGTATATATGGCTACTCGAGGCTCTATGGTTATCATGTTTTTGCGAAATGCCATTTTTTCCCTACTACAAAGGAATATAGTTTATTTAACTACAAAGTTGGTTGATAAACATTGAGAATGGAAACCCCATCTCAATCCCAATTAAAGTAATCATCAACCCAACAAATTAATTAGAGTAAAGTGATGAGATTAACATAAATATTCAAGTACCAGATACTCAAGATGTCCATAACCAGGGACACGGCTCACCATGATTAGTTTGTACACTCTGGAGAGGTTTGTGCACTTTTCCCCCACAAGACTCGACCTCCTCCGCTGTATTTCTCGCACTGCATGGTGTTTGAGAAACGGATGACCGAGACACAGTCTTTCTGAAGAGGTCCCCTTAGGCGATAGATAGGCCGGTACACCTACAATCCCCTACATCTGCTAGCCCATCATGGAAAGGATTCCCACGACTTACTCAACTATGACAGAGCTCATAATGGCATGTGGCTGCACATAGAAGTTTCTAGCATGAATAACAATATGATCCCTTTGAGCCTGGGTGGCGAGCCATAGGATGATCACACAGGTACCCCGGGATCTCCTTGGACAGCACTGGATTCTCCAGGTGCCCACAAACAATCCACCTAGATGTGTGTTAAAGTAGCCACCTGAAGTAAACCCTTAGTTAACAATAATTCTCACAATTGTCATGAATCACTCGCCCAAACCACGTCTACGAGCATAGCAAGATATAATAAGCATCGTAGTAACTCCCAAGGTTTGAATAAAAGGGTAATAGGTACTACCTCAACATCTACTTCCCAGAACCCACATGTTAACAGATCCTACTCATGCAATGTTTGAGGATTGGAACTAATGCAGAAAAAACTGGGTAATAAGGGATATGACTAAAGTGTTACTTGCCTTGCTGACGATCTGCAAACCCTAGAGACTCGTAGTAGCACGCTTCGCACTCCGGAAATTCTATTGCAAACAAACAATAGCATACATAAGCACTAAAGCATAGATGCAAGGGTAAAAACTTAGATGAGAAAGTCCAAACTGAACATTCAACTGAAGTGCTTCGATTTGCAAAAAGAATCAATCAAATCGGAGCTACGAAACTCAAACTATGATCAAAAGAAGTTCGAATTCAAAATCTGCTTGAAACCAAATTTTAATTTGTCAAAATCATGTTCAAGTTGATTAACTGGAAAGAGCGGTCGGGACGAAGATTTTGGCGTTGGTTTCACTGGATTTGGACGAACTGTTAAAAAGTTACGAGGGTTTGAAGATCAGGGGCTATTCTGTAATAAAAATAATCGCGGTTAGGGCCCTGGTCAAAAATAAAATAAAAAGAAAAAAATACTAACGAACGAACAATTGTTATTAGAGACAAACGAACGAACCTGTTCGCGAATAGATGCGTTCGAGCGAACGTTCGCTAAATAACGGAACCGAAGAAAAACCGATCTTACCGATCCAAACGAAAAGCAGAAAAAAAACCGGGCGACGACGGCGATTTTTACCGGTTCGTTGAAAAAGACCAGCGGCGGCGAGGCGAGATCCGGCGGGGCTGCGGCGGCGAGGCGGCGGGGTGGGGCGACGGCGCGGGCTGCTGCTGCTGTGGAGGCGGCGGGCGGCGGTGGTGAGAAGGTAGGGAGGTCGGGGCTCGGCTTTTAAAGCCTCGGGGGGGGGGGACTTGGGCAAGGGGGCGGCGACGCACGGAGTTTGGCTCGGATTTCGGTTGGAGTCGGTGGCGGTGGCGCGGGCGGGCCGCCCTGCTTGGCTGGGCCTTCGGCCCAGTCAAGCGGGAACTCTTTTTTTATTTTAAAAAAATTCCGCCAAAAAACAAAAATCATAATAAAATATATAAAATTTCTAAAAATTCCAAAAACAATTTTCACTGTCTCAATAAAATATTTAGTACAAAGTGAACATTTTTTGGCCTAAAAATGCAATTTTTGAAAAATGCATATTTTTCTATTCCAAATAAAATAGCAATAATAATCCAAATAAAATATTTATTTGATTTTAACCTTTTTCGTCCAATATTCCTCTCTTATTTTGGAGAAGTCATTTTATCTCCTCTCATTTATTTTAATATTGGAAATATTTCGAAGAGAAAAATTATTAAAATCAAAACGATCCTATTTTCAAATTTGAGAAAATTCAAATATTAAAATAAAGGAAATCCCGGACTCTCTCTGTGGGTCCTTGAGTTGCTTAGGATTTCTAGGATCACAAACAAAATGCAAATAAAATAGGATATGCATATGATGACCTATTGATACGTCTCCAACGTATCTATAATTTTTGATTGCTCCATGCTATATTATCTACTGTTTTGGACATTATTGAGCTTTATTATCCACTTTTATATTATTTTTGGGACTAACCTATTAACCGGAGGCCCAACCTAGAATTGTTGTTTTTTGCCTGTTTTCGGGTTTCGAAGAAAAGAAATATCAAACGCAGTCCAAACGGAATGAAACCTTCGGGAACGTGATTTTCTCAACGAACAAGACTTGGGAGACTTGGACCCTACGTCAAGACACAAAAGAGGAGGCCACGAGGGAGGGGGAGCGCCAACCCCCACCAGGCGCGCCCTCCACCCTCGTGGGCCCCTTGTTGCTCCACCGACGTAGTCCTTCCTCCTATATATACCTACGTACCCCCAAATGATCAGATACGGAGCCAAAACCCTAATTCCACCGCCGCAACTTTCTGTATCCACGAGATCCCATCTTGGGGCCTCTTCCAGAGCTCCACCGGAGGGGGCATCGATCACGGAGGGCTTCTACATCAACACCATAGCCCCTCCGATGAAGTGTGAGTAGTTCACCTTAGACCTACGGGTCCATACTTATTAGCTAGATGGGAGAACAAGAGAGGGGAAGAAGCCATAGGTCTGAGGTGAACTACATCAACACCATAGGTCTGAGGTGAACTACATTAACAAGAGAGGTGAACTACATCAACACCATAGGTCTGAGGTCCATACTTATTAGCTACGGGTCCATACTTATTAGCTAGATGGCTTATCCAGCAACATCTTTTTGGATCTCAATACAATGTTCTCCCCCTCTCTTGTGGAGAACTATTCGATGTAATCTTCTTTTTGCGGTGTGTTTGTTGAGACCGATGAATTGTGGGTTTATGATCAAGTCTATCTATGAATAATATTTGAATATTCTCTGAATTCTTTTATGTATGATTGGTTATCTTTGCAAGTCTCTTTGAATTATCAGTTGGTTTGGCCTACTAGATTGATCTTTCTTGTAATGGGAGAAGTGCTTAGCTTTGGGTTCAATCTTGCGGTGTCCTTTCCCAGTGACAGTAGGGTCAGCAAGGCACATATTGTATTGTTGCCATCAAGGATAACAAGATGGGTTTTCTTCATATTGCATGAGTCTATCCCTCTACATCATGTCATCTTGCTTAAGGCGTTACTCTATTTTTAACTTAATACTCTAGATGCATGCTGGATAGCGGTCGATGAGTGGAGTAATAGTAGTAGATGCAAGTAGGAGTCGGTCTAATTGTCTCGGACGTGATGCCTATATACATGATCATACCTAGATATTCTCATAACTATGCTCAATTCTGTCAATTGCTCAACAGTAATTTGTTGACCCACCATAGAATACTTATGCTCTCGAGAGAAGCCACTAGTGAAATCTATGGCCCCCGGGTCTATCTTTATCATATTAATCTCCTACTACTTAGTTATTTCCTTTGCTTTTTTACTTTGCCTTTATTTTACTTTGCATCTTTATCACAAAAATACAAAAAATATTATCTTATCATATCTATCAGATCTCACTCTCGTAAGTGGCCGTGTAAGGATTGACAACCCCTATTTGCGTTGGTTGCGATGATTTATTTGTTTTGTGCACGTACGAGGGACTCGTGCGTAGCCTCCTACTGGATTGATACCTTGGTTCTCAAAAACTAAGGGAAATACGTACGCTACTTTGCTGCATCATCCCTTCCTCTTCGGGGAAAACCAACGCAGTGCTCAAGAGGTAGCAAGAAGGATTTATGGCGCCGTTCCCGGGGAGGTCTACGCAAAAGTCAACGTACCAAGTACCCATCATATACCCTTATCTCCCGCATTACATTATTTGCCATTTTCCTCTCATTTTCCTCTCCCCCACTTCACCCTTGCCGTTTTATTCGCCCTCTCTCTCTATCATCCCTCTCTTTCTCTATTTGCCTCTTTTTGCCCGCTTGCTTTTTGCTTGTGTGTTAGTTTGTTTGCTTGTTGCTATGTCTAGTCCCCTATCTTCTCCGTTGTCTCCCGGGAGTGAAATTCTAAATTTTAAGCAAGGGAGGGAGAAAATCTAAAAGATGCTTGGTATAGAATTTGCAATGCTCAAAATAGATCTACTAGGAAGCAATCTACTTTCGTTCTTCTTCGCAATTTCTATGTAGGCATTACTCCTTGGCACAAGTATGTTCTTGATACTATTACCAGAGGGAACTTCTTGGGTAGCCATAGTGTTGATTCTTATAATGCTATGATAGATTTATTTGGCTCACCCCCTCTTTTGGTTAATGGAACTGTATTAACTTTAGAGCATGCAATGCAAAGGCTTGAAATTATTGAAAATAAGGTTGCTACCGTAGAGTTAATTGAAAATTTGGATAAAAAGATCCACAGCCGAATCTCTCAATATGGATCTAAAATAGGAGTTACTTTGAAAAACATTAAAGAAAAGGAACCCATAGTTAATGAGAAAATAAATCACGACTCCACTAGGATCGATAAACTTGAGGATATTATTACCAACTTAGGAACCACTTTTTCTTCCATAAAGAATACTCCAAGTCCTCCCACTAAAATTTCCAAGCTTATGTATGTTCCTAAAAATAAGGGTGAATCCTCTAGTAAGGAAAATGCGGATCTCAAATTTGTAAGTATTCATCCCAATCTTTTTGCTATCATTAAGGAACCATTTGTTACAAATGAATTTTTCGATCTTGTGCCTAAAAGTTTGATAAATAATAAAAATAACGAAATTCCTAAAGATGGTAGATGCCTCATTGAAGAATTACCTACCAAAGATGGCAATACCTAGATCAATCCTTGCTTGTTATGCCTAGCTAGGGGCGTTAAACGATAGCGCTTGTTGGGAGGCAACCCAATTTTATTTTTATTCCTTGCTTTTTCTCCTGTTTGGTAATAAATAATTTATCTAGCCTCTATTTTGGTTGTGTTTTTTTGTGTTTAATTAGTGTTTGTGCCAAGTAGAACCATTGGGAAGACTTGGGGAAAGTCTTGTTACACTTGCTGCAAAAAACAGAAACTTTAGCGCTCACGAGAACTGCTTCCATTTTTATTTGGAGAGTGCTATTTAGTTAATTATTTTTTAAGATTATAAATAGATAAATTACTCACGTCCAGCAATTTATTTTAGAATTTTTGGGGTTCCAGATCTTGCGCTAGCTACAGATTACTACAGACTGTTCTGTTTTTGACAGATTCTGTTTTTCGTGTGTTGTTTGCTTATTTTGATGAATCTATTGCTAGTAAAATAGTTTATAAACCATAGAGAAGTTGTAATACAGTAGGTATAACACCAATATAAATAAATAATGAGTTCATTACAGTACCTTGAAGTGGTCTTTTATTTTCTTTCGCTAACGGAGCTCATGAGATTTTCTATTTTAAGTTTTGTGTTGTGAAGTTTTCAAGTTTTGGGTAAAGATTTGATGGATTATGGCACAAGGAGTGGAAAGAGCCTAAGCTTGGGGATGCCCATGGCACCCCCAAGATAATCTAAGGACACCTAAAAGCCAAAGCTTGGGGATGCCCCAGAAGGCATCCCCTCTTTCGTCTACTTCTATCGGTAACTTTACTTGGAGCTATATTTTTATTCGCCACATGATATGTGTTTTGCTTGGAGCGTCTTGTATTATTTGAGTCTTTGCTTTCTAGTTTACCACGATCATACTTTTTGTACACACTTTTTGAGAGAGCCATACATGATTTGGAATTTGTTAGAATACTCTATGTGCTTTGCTTATATCTTTTGGGTTATATAGTTTTGCTCTAGTACTTCACTTATATATTTTAGAGCACGGTGGTGGATTTGTTTTATAGAAACTATTGATCTCTCATGCTTCACTTAGATTATTTTGAGAGTCTTAAATAGCATGGTAATTTTCTTAAAATCCTAATATGCTAGGTATTCAAGATTAGTAAAAATTTCTTAAGAGTGTTTTGAATACTAAGAGAAGCTTGATGCTTGATGATTGTTTTCAGATATGGAGGTAATAATATCAAAGTTGTGCTAATTTGAGTAGTTGTGAAATTGAGAAATACTTGTGTTGAAATTTGCATGTCCCGTAACATGCACGTATGGTAAATGTTATGTAACAAATTTGAAACATGAGGTGCTATTTGATTGTCCTCCTTATGAGTGGCGGTCGGGGACGGGCGATGGTCTTTTCCTACCAATCTATCCACCTAGGAGCATGCGCGTAGTACCGAGGTTTTTGATGACTTGTAGATTTTTGCAATAAGTATGTGAGTTCTTTATGACTAATGTTGAGTCCATGGATTATATGCACTCTCACCCTTCCATCCTTGCTAGCCTCTTCGGTACCATGCATTGCCCTTTCTCCCATTGGGAGTTGGCGCAAACTTCGCCGGTGCATCCAAACCCCGTGATAAGATACGCTCTTTCACACATAAACCTCCTTATATCTTCCTCAAAACAGCCACCATACCGACCTATTATGGCATTTCCATAGCCATTTCGAGATATATTGCCATGCAACCTTCCACCATTCCATTTATCATGACACATTCATCATTGTCATTTGCTTAGCATGATCATGTAGTTGACATAGTATTTGTGCGAATGCCACCGTTCATAATTCTTTCATACATGTCACTCTTGGTCCATTGCATATCCTGGTACACTACCGGAGGCATTCATTTGGAGTCATCTTTTGTTCTAGTATCGAGTTGTAATCATTGAGTTGTAAATAAATAGAAGTGTGATGATCATCATTTTCTAGAGCATTGTCCCAAGAAAGGCCATATAAAAAAAGAGAAAGGCCATAAAAAAGGAGAAGGCCCAAAAAATGAGAGAAAAAGAGAGAAGGGACAATGTTACTATCCTTTGCCACACTTGTGCTTCAAAGTAGCAGCTTAATCTTCATAATAGAGAGTCTCTTGTTTTGTCATTTTCATATAGTAGTGGGAATTTTTCATTATAGAACTTGGCTTGTATATTCCAACAATGGGCCTCCTCAAGTGCCCTAGGTCTTCGTGAGCAAGCAAGTTGGATGCACACCCACTTAGTTTTCTTTTGTTGAGATTTCATACATTTATAGCTCTAGTGCATCCGTTGTATGGCAATCCCTACTCCTTGCATTAACATCAATCGATGGGCATCTCCATAGCCCATAGATTAGCCTCGTTGATGTGAGACTTTCTCCCTTTTTGTCTTCTCCACATAACCCCCCTCATTATATTCTATTCCACCCATAGTGCTATGTCCATGGCTCGCGCTCATATATTGCATGAAAGTTTATAGGTTTGAGATTACTAAAGTATGAAACAATTGCTTGGCTTGTCATCGGGGTTGTGCATGATGAGAGCATTCTTGTGTGACAAAAATGAAACATGACTAAACTATATGATTTTGTAGGGATGAACTTTCTTTGGCCATGTTATTTTGAGAAGACATAATTGCTTAGTTAGTATGCTTGAAGTATTATTATTTTTATGTCAATATGAACTTTTGTCTTGAATCTTTCAGATCTGAATATTCATACCACAATTAAGAAGAATTACATTAAAATTATGCCAAGTAGCACTCCGCATCACCTATGTATAACATCAAAATTGAAAAATTGGGATATTACAAGATACCTCTCCGATACTCGGAGTGACAAATCCTAATTTCGATCTATGCCGACCCAAGATACACCTTCGGAGACACCTATAGAGCATCTTTATAATCACCTAGTTACATTGTGATGTTTGATAGCACACAAGGTGTTCCTTCGGTATTCAGGAGTTGCATAATCTCATAGTTAAAGGAATATGTATAAGTCATGAAGAAAGCAATAGTAATAAAACTTAACGATAATTATGCTAAGCTAACGGATGGGTCTTGTCCATCACATCATTCTCCTAATGATGTGATCCCGTTAATCAAATGACAATGCATGTCTATGGTTAGGAAACTTAACCATCTTTGATCAACGAGCTAGTCTAGTAGAGGCTTACTAGGGACACACTGTTTTGTCTATGTATCCATACATGTATCAAGTTTTCGGTTAATACAATTCTAGCATGGATAATAAACATTTATCATGATATAAGGAAATATAAAATAACAATTTTATTATTGCCTCTAGGGCATATTTCCTTCAGTCTCCCACTTGCACTAGAGTCAATAATCTAGTTCACATCACCATGTGATTTAACACCAATAGTTCACTGATATGTCTCCGTCGTATCTACTAACTTTAGCTCGTAAACATAAAAGCACGGTACGAACTTTTATGCAACGATTGGGTTCGGCATTTTTAGAAGAACTTTTTATGGAAGAAGAGCAAGTTTTTTCTTTGATGTTCACCAAAACAACTCTTTTTTCTTTCTGTGGATCACACACTGAGCGTATTTGGTATTTGGATATTATACGTATCAATGACCTGGTCAACCCTCTTAATTAATCATTAGATGAAGCAGTTTTTTTAGTTGTATCGACCCAGTCGCTCACTAATTGATCTTTACGGTGCTTTCTCTATCAATTTGAGAAACTTTATCCATAGAGTAGTAGTATAGGCCATACTTTCTTCGTTTTTTGATTCTCGTGAAGTGTCCTTCCTTCCTACAGCTGATAGGGAAAAATCTTTGTTTTTACGATCCCTATGTAGAAAGCCCTTTTTTTCTTTCCAAACACTTTTTACCTTGTTTTGGACTCTAACTTGCATGATTTGAATGGAACTAACCCGGACTGACGCTGTTTTCAGCAGAATTGCCATGGTGTTATTTTTGTGCAGAAATAAAAGTTCTTGGAATGACCTGAAATTCAACGGAGAATTATTTTGGTATATATAAAAAATACTGGAAGAAAGATCCACATTAAGGGGCCCACACTCTGTCCACGAGGGTGGGGGCGCACCCTACCCCCTGGGTGCGCCCCCTGCCTCGTGGGCCCCCTCATGCTCCACCGACCTCAACCTTGACTCCATATATTCACTTTCGGGGAGAAAAAAATCAGGGAGAAGGATTCATCGCGTTTTACGATACGGAGCCACCGACAAGCCCTAAACTCTCTCTAGAGGGCTGATCTGGAGTCCATTTGGGGCTCCGGAGAGGGGAATCCGTCGCCATCGTCATCATCAACCTTCCTCCATCGTCATCATCAACCTTCCTCCATCACCAATTTCATGATGCTCATCTCTATGCGTGAGTAATTCCATCGTAGGCCTGCTGGACGGTGATGGGTTGGATGAGATTTATCATGTAATCGAGTTAGCTTTGTTAGGGTTTGATCCCTAGTATCCACTATGTTTTGAGATTGATGTTGCTATGACTTTGCTGTGCTTAATGCTTGACATTAGGGCCCGAGTGCCATGATTTCAGTTCTGAACCTATTGTGTTTTCATCAATATATGAGAGTTCTTGATCCTATCTTGCAAGTCTATAGTCACCTATTTATGTGTTATGATCCGTTAACCCCGAAGTGACAATAACCGGGATACTTACCGGTGATGACCATAGTTTGAGGATTTCATGTATTCACTATGTGTTAATGCTTTGGTCCGGTACTCTATTAAAAGGAGGTCTTAATATCCCTTAGTTTCCAATAGGACCCCACTGCCATGGGAGGGTAGGACAAAAGATGTCATGCAAGTTCTTTTCCATAAGCACGTATGACTATATTCGGAATACATGCCTACATTACATTGATGAACTGGAGCTAGTTCTGTGTCACCCTATGTTATGACTATTACATGATCGATCGCATCCGGCATAATTCTCCATCACCGATACAATGCCTACGAACTTTTCCTATATAGAAGTGATCTTAAGAAGCTATTAGCTAAGCTTAAAGAAAAAACTCTGAATGCTAGAATGAAATATGATCCTGCTTATGCTACTTCACCTATCTTTATTACTGATAAGGATTATGATTTCTCAGTTGATCCTGATATAATTACTTTGGTTGAATCTAATCCTTTCTATGCCTATGAATCTGAAATTGTTGTGGCACATCTTAGTAAATTAAATGATATAGCTACCTTGTTCACTAATGACGAGAAAACTCGTCACTATTATATCCTTAAGTTATTTCCGTTCTCATTAAAGGGTGATGCTAAGATATGGTTTAATTCTCTTGATCCTGGTTGTGTGCGTAGTCCCCAGGATATGATTTGCTACTTCTCTGCTAAATATTTCCCCGCTCATAAGAAACAAGATGCTTTAAGGGAAATATATAATTTTGTGCAAATTGAAGAAGAGAGTCTCCCACAAACTTGGGGGAGGCTCTCCAATTACTTAATGCCTTGCGTGATCATCCTCTCAAGAAAAATGAAATACTTGATATCTTTTATAATGGTCTAACCGATGCTTCCAGAGACTACCTGGATAGTTGTGCTGGTTGTGTTTTCAGGGAAAGAACAGTTGATCAAGCTAAAATTCTATTGAATAATATGTTGACCAATGAAAATAATTGGAAACTTCCTAAACCAACTCCTAAGCCAACTCTGAAGAAAAGAGGTATTTTATTTCTCAGTCCTGAAGATATGCAAGAGGCAAAGAAATCTATGAAAGAAAAAGGTATAAAAGCTGAAGATGTTAAGAATTTACCTCCTGTTGAAGAAATACATGGTCTTAATTCATCCCCTATTGAAGAAACACAAGGTCTCGATAACCCGACATAGGTAGTAAAGGTAAATTTTATCTATAGGTATGATAAAGATGAAATCCCTCCTGCTAAGTTTGCTAGCCAATGTTGGGATGAATTTGATAACTTTATGGTTAAGCAAGAATATTGTAATGCTTATGTTGGTAGACAATTGAAACATAATTCTTATATGATTGAACACTTGAGTAATTATATGGCTTGTGTTAAAGGTGAACTTAAACTTATTAGTAAACATGCTTCTATGGTTACCACTAAAGTAGAACAAGTACTTAAAGCTCAGAAGGATTTGCTCAATGAATTGAATAGTAAAAATAATGACTTTGTTGTTAGAGTTGCATCTAGAGGAGGTAAATTGACTCAGGAACCTTTGTATCCTGAAGGCCACCCTAAGAGAATTGAGCAAGATTCTCAGAGAACTAATCTAGATGCACCTAGTTCTGCTAAGGGGAAGAAAAAGAAAAATGATAGGACTTTGCATGCTTCTAGTGAACCTGTAGTAGACACACCTGAGAATCCCAATGATATTTCTATCTCTGATGCTGAAACACAACCTCATAATGAACATGAACCTAGTGATAATGTTAATGATGATGTTCAAGTTGATGCTCAACCTAGCAATGATAATGATGTAGAAATTGAACCTGCTGTTGATCTTGATAACCCACAATCAAAGAATCAACGTTATGATAAGAGAGACTTGTTGCTAGGAAGCACGGTAAGGAAAGAGAACCATGGGTTCAGAAACCCATGCCTTTTCCTCCTAAACCATCCAGGAAAAAGGATGATGAGGATTTTGAGCGCTTTGCTGAAATGATTAGACCTATATTTTTGCGTATGCGTTTGACTGACATGCTTAAAATGAATCCTTATGCTAAATATATGAAGGAAATTGTTACTAATAAGAGAAAGATACTAGAAGCCGAAATTTCCACCATGCTTGCTAATTATACTTTTAAGGGTGGAATACCAAAGAAACTTGGAGATCCAGGAGTACCAACTATACAATGCTCCATTAAAAGAAACTATGTTAAACTTGCTTTATGTGATCTTGGAGCCGGTGTTAGCGTTATGCCTCTCTCTTTATATCGTAGACTTGATTTGAATAAGTTGACCCCTACTGAAATATCTTTGCAAATGGCTGATAAATCAACTGCTATACCTGTAGGTATTTGTGAGGATGTGGCTGTTGTATTTGCAAACATTACTATTTTAACGGACTTTGTTATTCTTGATATTCCCGAGGACAATAGTATGTCTATTATTCTTGGAAGACCCTTTTTGAATACTGCAGGGGCTGTTATTGATTGCACCAAAGGCAATGTCACTTTTCATGTTAATGATAATGAGCATACGATACACTTTCCGAGGAAACAACCTCAAGTCCACAGTATCAATCCTATTCGAAAAATTTCAACAATTACTATTAGAGGTTTTGAATTTCCTCTTCCTACTGTCAAGAAGAAATATGATATTCTTATTGTTGGGGACATGCATATCCCCGTTGAGGTAACCTAGTGTTATTCAAAAATTCTCCGGTTTCATGTTATTTGAAATGAGTTTGTTAACAAGACCTGATCAACATTGTTAGTGGATTCCTTTTGATGAGCATGAGATGGATGAATCTAGAAAGCACAGCTCTGTGTACCCTCTTTTTACTTTCTGTTATTTATATTAAATAAAGCAAAAATAGTAATTTATGTCTATTTTCTGAATTATCCTTGCAATAAAAAATACCCCGAAAATAAAAGTTCTCAAAATGCCCTAAAAATTAAATACGATTTTTTCTAGAATATTTGAGAATATGTGGCACTGAAAACACAGCAGGGGGAGCAGCCACGTGCCCACGAGGGTGGAGGGTGCGCCCTATCCCCTGGGCGCGCCCCTACCTCGTGCACCCCACGTGGGTCCCCTCCACTTATTCCAGCTACCACACACTCCTTCCTCCCCCAAAAAATCACCAACCAGCTCAAACCCGAGTTCAAGCTCATCTTGCTGCCATTTTCGATCTCCTGGCTCAAAGCTCCATTCACAAAACTACTTTGGGGGATTGTTCTTTGGTGTGTGACTCCTCCAATGGTCCAATTAGTTTTTGTTCTAGTGCTTTATTCATTGCAAATTTTTGCTGCTTAGGTGACCCTGTTCTTGAGCTTGCATGTCAAATTTATATGGTCAAAAGTAGTTTTAATGCATGATATTGCCTATAGGCACTTGTAGGAGTAGTTTCTATCAATATTGTTGAGTTTGGTTCACTTTTATTTTGAGTTACTAAAAATTTCAGAAATTTTCAGAAAAAGATGAAGAGATTTTCGAGGGGCTCATCGAGCCGAAGCTCGAAGGATCAGAACAAGAAACCCAAGTATAATCTCCCTCGCACCGCGGAGGTTCGGCCGTGTGAATGGCCTTGTGAGGATTCTTGAGAGCAGCCGGGATTTATGATGATTTCTATGAGTTGGCTGAGAATGCAGGCCTCACTGCCTTCCTCCACGACCAACGCGAATAGTATCTCTTACTCACCAATATCTTTGTGCAAAACTTTCATTTCCATGCTAGGAGTTCACCACCTACGGTGGAATTTTATTTATATGATGAGCATAAGGAGATCTCACTTCGTTATTTTTGTCGGGTTTGTTTGATACCTTTTGAGGGCAGTGTAGAGGAACCACATCATGATGATGTGGAAGGGTTTATTGATACAATTGCTATAGGGGAAATGAGGAAAGATTCTGATGCAAGAATTACTAGCATACATTTTCCTGTTTTACATTACTTTGCAATATTTGCTAGTAGATGCTTAATTGGTCGCGGAAACTGTGGCAACCTTAATGCCCCTGGTATTGTTATTTTGTGCCATGCCTTGTTCCGTGATGACACATTTAGTATGGGCACTATTGTTGCAAAGCGGTTAAATCTTAACCGTACTAAGGGCCCCATATTGGGAGGTATTTTTGCCTCACGCCTCGCTGCACATTTTAACATACCTATTAGACATTATGAGAAGGAAGAAAAGTTGCTACCTCCTTCTAGACTATAAGAGTATGGTAGCACATGATTTTATCGTTAAGAATAAGGAAAAGATGCTTAAGTACAAGCTGATATTTGATAAAAATCACCCTGAGACTATTACTTTGCCTACTCCTTCCTTGTTTGACTTATCTGCAGGCAAGTTCCTTGTTCCGCCGGAGGCCATTCACGCCTACCAAAACCCCACACCAGCTATAGAGCCAGAGCCGGAACCACAATTTGATCCTCACCGGCAGTCTGTTTATCAGTGGAATCCAGAAGAGATCGCCAAGAAGTGGCACCAGGGGGATCCTTCTCAGTACGACGCCAACTATAACTTTGGATATCCGCCAGGCCAGCCGTGGCCATAGACCAACTTAGGCCAAAAGCCTAAGCTTGGGGGAGTACGTATTTCTCACCGACAATACATTCCTGTTCACACACTCATGCTAGTTGTCGGTGCTCATACTTTTTCATTGTAATATCCATGCTAGTTTATTTCCTTTTTTATGCTTTCTTCTTGTGTGTTTTATAAACCTTAAGAAAAACAAAAAATTAGTTGTAGCTTTTTAGTTAGTTTTACTTTTCATGTCTGTAGAAGTAGTAATTAAAAAGAAAACCCAAAAAGATTTATCGTTCTTCTTTTGACTTGTTGGGAGCTTTCCCGTATAAATAGTTTTATTTCTTTTCTTGTTCTTTGGGGGTCGAGAGGAGAAGACCATAATGAAAATGTTGAGTGGTTCTCATATGCATTATTGTTGATCTAACAAAGAGCCCATATTACCTAGTCTTCTCTCTTGAATTGAATGCTTGCAGATTACAGCTTAGTCCAATGCACGTGCACTAGTATTATTATCCACACTATTTGGTCGTGCAAGTGAAAGGCAATAATGATGATTATATGATGAAGTTATTGAGATGAGAAAAGCTGGTATGAACCCGACCTCTCTTGTTTTTTGTAAATATGATTAGTTCATTGTTCCTGATTCAGCCTATTATGAATAAACATGTTTGCAATGACCATTATAGATTGTAGTTGCTTATGTCGTGCTTAATTAGCTAGGAGTTTATAATGGTTTACCTTGCGTGCCAACATGCTATTAAAATGGTTGTGATGTGGTATGATAGGGTGGTATCCTCTTTTGAACGATTCGAGTGGCTTGACTTGGCACATGTTCACGCATGTAGTTGAAACAAAATCAACATAGCCTCTATGATATTTATGTTCATGGTGCATTATATCCTACTCATGCTTGCATTCTGTGTTGATTAATTTTAATGCATGTTCATGATTGTTGTCGCTCTCTAGCTAGTCGCTTCCCAGTCTTTTTCTAGCCTTCACTTGTACTAAGCGGGAATACTACTTGTGCATCCAATTCCATAAACCCCAAAGTTGTTCCATATGAGTCCACCATACCTATCGATATATGGTATCTACCTGCCGTTCCAAGTAAATTTGTATGTGCCAAACTCTAAATCTTCAAATAAACATTCTGTTTTGTATGCTTGAATAGCTCATGTATCAACTAGGGCTGTCTGTATCTTCCATGCTAGGCGGGTTATTCTCAAGAGGCGTGGACTCCGCTCCTCACTCACGAGAAATGGCTGGTCACCGGGATGCCCAGTCCCATGCTTTATGCAAATGAAATCAAAATAACTGCAAGCAAAACACCCTCGGGACTCTTGTTAGTTGGAGGCACTCGTTGTTTCGAGCAAGCCATGGATTGATGCTTGTTGGGGGAGGGGGAGTATAAACTTTACCATTATGTTTGGCAACCGCCTATAATGTGTGTAGCATGGAAGATAACGAGATCTCTCGGTTGTTATGTTGACAATGAAAGTATACCGCTAAATTTTTTATTCATATCTATTTCAAAACCGAGCTCTAGCACCTCTACAAATCCCTGCTTCCCTCTGTGAAGGGCCTATCTATTTACTTTTATGTTGAGTCATCATCCTCTTATTAAAAAGCACGAGTTGGAGAACACCGCTGTCATTTGCATCCATTACTGTTAGTTTACATTGAGTATGACTTGACTGGATCTCTTTTACCATGAATTACAATGTCTAGTCAGTCCTTGATCTTTAAAGGTGCTCTGCATTTATGTTTTGGGTCTCACAAAGGGCTAGCGAGATACCATCTTGTTATATCATATCATGATTGTTTTGAGAAAGTGTTGTCATCCGAGATTTATTATTATTGCTTGCTAGTTGGTTATGCCATTGATATGAGTAAACTTGAGACCAAAATGTTATTGTGAATATGGTTAGTTCATAATTTTTGCTGAAAACGTGAATGCTGGCTTTACATATTTACAACAACAAGAGCAAACAGAGTTTGTAAAAGTTTTTCTTTATCACTTTCAGTTTATCAACTGAATTGCTTGAGGACAAGCAAAGGTTTAAGCTTGGGGGAGTTGATACGTCACCGTTGTATCTACTTTTCCAAACACTTTTGCCCTTGTTTTGGATTCTAACTTGCATGATTTGAAAGGAACTAACCCAAACTGACGCTCTCTTCAGCAGAATTGCCATGGTGTTATTTTTGTGCAGAAATAAAAGTTCTCAGAATGACCTGAAAATCAACGGAGAATTATTTTGGAATATATAAAAAATACTGGAAGAAAGATCCACGTCAGGGGGCCCACACCCTGTCCACGAGGGTGGGGGCGCGCCCTACCCCCTGGGCGCACCCCTTGCCTCGTGGGCCCCTTGATGCTCCACCGACCTCAACCTTGACTCGATATATTCACTTTCGAGGAGAAAAAAAATCAGGGAGAAGGATTCATTGCGTTTTACGATACGGAGCCGCCGCCAAGCCCTAAACTCTCTCGGGAGGGCTGACTTGGAGTCCGTTCGGGGCTCCGGAGAGGGAAATCCGTCGCCATCGTCATCATCAACCTTCCTCCATCGCCAATTTCATGATGCCCACCGCCGTGCGTGATTAATTCAATCGTAGGCTTGCTGGACGGTGATGGCTTGGATGAGATTTATCATGTAATCGAGTTAATTTTGTTAGGGTTTGATCCCTAGTATCCACTATGTTCTAAGATTGATGTTGCTATGACTTTGTTATGCTTAATGCTTGTCACTAGGGCCCGAGTGCCATGATTTTAGATCTGAACCTATTATGTTTTCATCAATATATGAGAGTTCTTGGTCTTATCTTGCAAGTCTATTGTCACCTATTATGTGTTACGATCCATTATCCCCGAAGTGATGACCGTAGTTTGAGGACCCCGCTGCCACGGGAGGGTAGGACAAAAGATGTCCTGCAAGTTCTTTTCCATAAGGACGTATGACTATATTCAGAATACATGCCTACATTACATTGATGAACTGGAGCTAGTTCTGTGTCACCTTATGGCATGACTGTTACATGATCGATCGCGTCCGGAATAATTCTCCATCACCGATCGAATGCCTACGAGCTTTTCCTATATTGTTCTTCACTTATTTACTTTTCCATTGCTATTGTTACAATCATTACAAAACCCAAAAATATTACTTTTGCTATCGTTACCTTTTTCCACCGTTACCACTACTATCATATTATTTTGCTACTAAATACCTTGCTGCAGATATTAAGTTTCCAGGTGTGGTTGAATTGACAACTCAGCTGCTATTACTTGAGAATATTCTTTGGCTCCCCTTGTGTCGAATCAATAAATTTGGCTTGAATACTCTACCCTCGAAAACTGTTGCGATCCCCTATACTTGTGGGTTATCATTTACATCATCATGTGATTAACACCCTATAGTTCACATCGCCATGTGACCAATACCCAAAGGGTTTACTAGAGTCAATAATCTAGTTCACATCGCCATGTCATTAACACCCAAAGAGTACTGTGGTGTGGTCATGTTTTGCTTGTGAGAGAAGTTTAGTCAACGTGTCTGCCACATTCCGATTCGTATGTATTTTGCAAATTTCTATGTCTACAATGCTCTGCACGGAGCTACTCTAGCTAATTTCTCCCACTTTCAATATGTATCCAGATTGAGACTCAGAGTCATCCGGATCAGTGTCAAAGCTTGCATCAACGTAACCCTTCACGACGAAATCTTTGTCACATCCATAACCGAGAAACATATTGTCGGTGTCAAAACCGGCGGATCTCGGGTAGGGGGTCCCGAACTGTGCGTCTAGGCCGGATGGTAACAGGAGACAAGGGACACGAAGTTTTACCCAGGTTCGGGCCCTCTTGATGGAGGTAAAACCCTACGTCCTGCTTGATTGATATTGATGATATGGGTGTTACAAGAGTAGATCTACCACGAGATCAGAGAGGCTAAATCCTAGAAGCTAGCCTATGGTATGATTGTATGTTGTGATTGTTATCCTACGGACTAAAACCCTTCGGTTTGTATAGACCGGAGAGGGTTAGGGTTACACAAGGTCGGTTTCAAAGGAGGAGATATCCATATACATATTGCCTAGCTTGCCTTCCACGCCAAGTAGAGTCCCATCCGGACACGAGACGAAGTCTTCAATCTTCTATCTTCATAGTCTAACAGTCTGGCCAATGGAGATAGTCTGGCTATCCGGAGACCCCCTAATCCAGGACTCCCACAGTAGTCCCTGAACAAGGCTTCAATGACGACGAGTCCGGTGCGCAGTTGTCTTCAGCATTGCAAGGCGGGTTCCTTCTCCGAATACATCACAGAAGAATTTGAATATGAGGATAGTGTCTGATCCCACAAAATAAGTTCCACATTTCACCATAGAGAGAATAATGTCTTCGCAGATCTAATCCGCCAGCTTGTTTTGGTAACATGACGTCATGTCATGGCCCGGTGATTATTCGAACCGTTTCATTTAACCAGCCCCGTACATAATGCGAGGCAGTTTCTTGACACGTCCTGCCGAAGCGGAGATCGTGTTCCCCTAATTATGGGATTCTCATTAATGTTGTTCGTGGGTAACCCAACCGTATCTAGGACTCCTAGATTATAGGTAAGTCCTAAACAGCTACGGAGGGGACGGTTGATATTCACCCTCTTTATAAGGGGACAAGGTTTTCACTTTTTCCCTCCCGTGCTCAACCAAACCCTTACCCCACCTTGAGTTCTAACACCCAAAGCTCAGGTTAGGTGCTCCGGACCTTCAACCATGTCTGGAACCAGCCTTCAAGGCCGATGGACGCCCTCTTCCGTTACGGAGGAGGACATTAAGAAGTTGAGGGAGGCCAGATATCTAACCGCCGAGGTTTCGCATCGGCTGCCTGCTAGAGGGCAGGTCGTCCCTACTCCCGAACCCAACGAGAATGTTGTGTTCGTATCCCACTTCCTCCGAGGTCTAGGCTTCACTCAGGATCCTTTCGTCAGGGGCTTGATGTTCTATTATGGGTTAGATTTCCACGATCTAGCCCCGGCCTCCTTTCTCCACATTACGGCATTTATTGTCGTGTGTGAGGCCTTTCTCCGTGTTACCCCTCACTTTGGCCTATGGCTCAAGACCTTTGAAGTAAGGCCGAAGATGATCGAGGGGCAACAAGCAGCGTGCGGAGGTGCATCAATAGGCAAGATGGAAGGAGCTCCATGGCCAAGAGGTTCCTTTCTAGAGGTTCCCGAATTATGGAAACAGGAGTGGTTTTACGTCACGGCTCCCAGAAGTACCAAGTGGGCGGCTGCCCCCGCTTTCCACTCGGGCCCCCACCACAACTGATGTCATGGATTAGCAAGGGTCTGAGCTGGGGTCCAGCCAAGGATGTGCCTATACTGCAAAGCCGCATCCGAGATCTCTTCTTGGGAGATTTCAATTTGGTTGCGGTGATAAAAGTTATGCTGGTTCGCCAGGTCCAGCCTTGCAAACGCCGGCCCCTGCGTTTGTGGGAGTTCAACCCAGAGGGGCCACGTGGCATTCAAAGTTTCCTCGGCCTGACGCACTAGGAGATGTACAAGTCATTCTTCGGACCCCAAGTGGAATGTCCAGATATCACCGAGGACGCAGGCCTGAGCAGTAACCGTGCCGCCAAACAAGAAATCTCCCTTACTGAACACGCTGTCTTTTATTCGAAGTTATTTCTGAGAGTCCGCTTTTTGACCAGGACTGGCTAACAAAGGCGAAGATGATCCGGTGCTTGGCTCCCCTCCCTGAGGGTTTGGAAAATACGGTATTGGAGAAGATGCTCGAGGTCGCACCTTGTCCGGAGCCCTTGAAGGAAGATACCGAGGGAGATAATATGGGCGGACGCGGGCCCCCATTGCTATCCGCTCCAACCGAGGGAGTGAGTGTCTCCACGAAGGAGGATGATCGGGGGAGGAAAAGGACTGCTTCCGAGGATCCGGAAGCCGAAGCCTCCAAACGGGAGAAGAGGTCTCCCACTGAGGGTCCTACCTTGGGGGGGGGTGCTTTTCCCGCGTAGAGTCCGCGGGGGGATCAGCCCTCCAACGAGTCATAAGTGATCCAAAATATTTTAATAGTAAGGGTATGTTATCTTTTCCTCTGAGAAAATAACCACCGCATCTATCTTGCAGTTCGGGCCTCAGCCCCTCTCAAATGAGCTCGTCTTCGGGGGATCTTCTTCCAGAGATGATGGAGAGCGAAACGCCTCCCCCGGACTCGTCCGCTCCAGAAGCGGGCGACCCCGAAGTGTCGTCGCGGAGGGCCTCTCCGGATCCGGTAAGGCCAGAAGATAATCCCGTATACCCCCAAGGTCCCCAGTGTCCGGCTCCCGAAGAGGGCACACGAAAGAGTCCGGCACCATTTGGTGTGCGGTCGGACGTTCTGAGGGAGTTGATGGGGCGAGCGGCCATCTCAGAAGAGCACCGTACGCTGATGGGTACAGTGATGGAGAGAATCTCGTCCGCTGAAAGAGGATTACATGAAGCCTTTATGAGTCTATTGACAGGCTTTGAGGTATGTGAGATAATATGTGATAGTACTGCACATGTTATAGTAGCCCCTGAGACTCTGGTTGTCGTTGAGAACGGCGGTGAACAGAGGATCAAATACCCAGGTAATAACCAATTTGCCTTTATGTGCAGGTGGTGGGAGCTCTGGTGGCTAGCCGGACTAAGGAGTTTCCCCAATGAAAACGACAATTGGATGCGGCAGACACCGACATCGAGCTTGTTAACAAGAGGCTTGACAAGGCACAGGGTAAGTGTTATTATCCGGTGAACGCCACATAGTAAGAGCAGCATAATGCCAGTATCTTTAATATGTTCTGACTGCAGATGGAGCTGCCACCGTGGAAGCCTTGCGGGCGAAACTTGCCCGAGCCAAGGAACAAGCGAGGAGTAGTAATGCGGCTGCTTTGAAGGCGGCCGAAGAGTTGAAAGCCGAGAAGGCCGCACATTGCGAGAGCCAAGAGAAGATGGCCAAGATGGCCGTAAAATTGAAAGACACTGCCGACCGTGGCCGGTTCCTTGAGAAAGAGAACTAAGCGAAGGCAACGGATCTTGAGAAGGCCGCGGCGGCAGACAAAGACACCCATTTTGCTATGAGAGCGAAGAAGGAGTAGCTGCGGGAAGCCGGGGATATTGCGGCTGGAAAACCCTTCATGTTATGGAGGAAGTTCGGGGATCCATGGTATGCCCCTCTCGATCGGCTGTGGAGGTCGGCAGATGCGTATAAGGATTTGGCGGCGAGCGCTGCCGATGCGGCCAAGTACTTCCAAGGTCAGACAGATCATGAAGTGGACAAGTTGTTCTGGACGCAATTCCACGTTCCAGAGCATCCGCTTTCATTGACTAACCAGCTAACCGAATGGGCCGAACTGAATAGGTTGTCCAGACTCGCCATGAAGTCTGTTCTAGATCAACTATGGCCAGAAGGGCCTAAGCCGAACAGCTATTTCAGCTTAGTGCAGCAGTGCCTTGATGCGGTGTCACGCATTAATGCGATGAAGAGGTCGGCGTGCATAGAAGCCTCGCGGATGGCCCTTGCTCGTGTTAAAGCATACTAGGCGGAGATGGACGCTACCACTGTTGCGGCGCAGGGTTCGGCCATAGGCCGTGTGGCTGCCGAACACTATTTCGAGGAAGTTCTCGAGGGTGCTCGTTTGATAGAGGCCCAGTGCTCGAAAAATATTATGTTTGAGTCATATGTATTCTCACTGTAAACATAATGCTTTTATGAAGTTTTTATAAGGCTATGTTTATACTTTTGCCTGGAAGTAGTATGATGCCTCCTGTGCGGCTGTTTATGTATACATGTGTATAACCTGAAAGATTGCAGCCGTCAGCTTCAACCCGCACACATATAATGCGGAGGTGCTCGCAAAAAAACGCGTGTTCACACTTAACGCAATGTCTTGGTCCTGATAAGGAGGTGATAGCGCAGCGAGCGAGGCAACCAGACTATAATGCTTGAACACTTTCACTTAGCCGTAGGAGTTTGACAGTGGGGCTACTAGATAGCCCCTGGTGGCTCCGCACTCTCCCGATCACGGGGTGCGGAGATGCCTGGCTGGAAAGTGGCCCTTCGTTAAGGCGGAGGAATTATAACATTTCGATAGGCATCGAGTGGTTGACCAGTCTCACGCTATATCATGACAGTCAGTTTTCAGCTTTCTCTACTGAGGCGCTCGTCCGGATGAACCAGGGCACAATCACAGTAGTTCTCCTGGTGCTACCTTAGCCGGTAAAGCGGAACGTAAGGCACCCAAACACAGGAGCCGGGCAAACCCAACATCTGACCAAAGACAATGATTCGGAGCTAATGCATATAAGGCCGAACTCATGGCGCCGAACACTCCCTAAGGTATTCGGTCTTTATGGTATAAACCGGGCTGAAATAGTGCCGCTTGTAAGAAGCCCCTTGTGTCCAGGTACGTGCATTCTTCTGACGTGGCCACATGCCAAGACGTCAGCATCCTTCTCAATTTTGCTGAGAAGTCGGTGGATATGTATCAACAAGACACAGTAAAAAAGGTTTACACAGGGTCTTAATCTAAAAAGAATCCTTGGAGCGGGTCCCTGCTGCACGTCTGCGCCTGTGTCTCCGTTGTGCCGTATCCTGGATGGGTGTAGCACGATGATCATCTGTAAAAGAGAGGATCTGAGGTGAAGAAAGCTGTCGTGCAAAAAGATAGTTTTTTCAAGAAATTATTTATAATTCTAGGTAAGTAAGAATCGCCGCTTGTCTGCGCTCGTGGAGCCCCTTGTATTTTTAATAGGGGTGTGATTATTGATCCGGTATAAATTGCATATGGCTGCGCCGGACTCGTCTAGCCGTGTCCGAGGTCATGACGACTTACTAAATGCTTTAGCTAGTGGGGCAATTTTTAGTGTGCGGCTGCCAGGGCAGTCGCACGCTCTTCGGTGCACAGAGATCGCTTAATACTTCCGTTCACTGTAATGATGCCACGTGGACCGAGCATCTTGAGTGTGAGGGAAGCGTAGTGTGGTATTGCATTAAAGCGAGCGAAAGCTTCGCGTCCGTGTAGTGCTTGATAGCCACTTTGGAACGGAGCGATGTGTTAGGTTAGATGTTCGCTACGGAAGTTATCGGGGAGGCCGAATATAACTTTTAGTAGCAGGGAGCCCGTGCAACGAGCCTCTGGGCCCGGCGTTACTCCTTTAAAGGTAATATTGCTATGGCAAATTTTTGTTGGGTCTATCCCCATTTCACGGATTGTATCCTGGTATATCAAGTTTAGACTGCTGCCACCGTCCATCAGGACTCGTGCGAAGCGGTATCCGCCAATTATTGGGTCTAATACCAGGGCAGCCCATCCTGCACGCCGGATACTTGCTGAGTAATCATGATGGTCGAAAGTGATCAGTTGAGACGACCAGTGGCAGGACTCTACGGTGATGGGCCTTCGGGTGTATTTTTCTAGGAGTGCCGTTTTGTTTCTTCCATTGATCACGTGTAACACGTTTACTGTTTTGACTTCTGGTGGAAATTTCTTTTGTTCCCCAGCGTCTCCCTTGAGAGGCTCATCCTCATCTTTGCTTGGTGTATCCTCTTGTTGGGGAACGTAGTAATTTCAAAAAAATTCCTACTCACACGCAAGATCAGGGTGATGCATAGCAACGAGAGGGGAGAGTGTGATCTACGTACCCTTGTAGATCGACAACGGTAGCGTTTGGTTGATGTAGTCGTACGTCTCCACGGCCCGACCGATCAAGCACCGAAACTACGGCACCTCCGAGTTCTAGCACACGTTCAGCTCGATGACGATCCCCGGACTCCGATCCAGCAAAGTGTCGGGGAAGAGTTCCGTCAGCATGACGGCGTGGTGACGATCTTGATGTACTACTGTTGCAGGGCTTCGCCTAAGCACCGCTACAATATTGTCGACGACTATGGTGGAAGGGGGCACCGCACATGGCTAAGAATATGATCACGTGGATCAACTTGTGTGTCTCTGGGGTGCCCCTGCCTCCATATATAAAGGTTCAAGAGGGGAGGCCGGCCGGCCATCATAGGGCACGCCAGGAGGAGTCCTACTCCCTCCGGGAGTAGGACTTCTCCCCCAATCCTAGTTGGAATAGGATTCGCGAGGCGGGAAAAGAGGGAGAGAGAAGGAGGTGGGCGCCGGCCCCCTCTCTCCTTGTCCTATTCGGACAAGGGGGCAGGGGCGCGCGGCCCAGCCCTAGCCGCCTCTCCTCTTCTTCCACTAAGGCCCACTAAGGCCCATATAGCTCCCGGGGGTTCCGGTAACCTCCCGGTACTCCGGTAAAATCCCGATTTCACCCGGAACACTTCCGATATCCAAACATAGGCTTCCAATATATCAATCTTTATGTCACGACCATTTTGAGACTCCTCGTCATGTCCATGATCTCATCCAGGACTCCAAACAACCTTCGGTACATCAAAATGCATAAACTCATAATATAACTGTCATTGTAACCTTAAGCGTGCGGACCCTACGGGTTCGAGAACAATGTAGACATGACCGAGACATGTCTCCGGTCAATAACCAATAGCGGGACCTGGATGCCCATATTGGTTCCTACATATTCTACGAAGATCTTTTATCGGTGAGACCGCATAACAACATACGTTGTTCCCTTTGTCATCGGTATGTTACTTGCCCGAGATTCGATCGTCGGTATCCAATACCTAGTTCAATCTCGTTACCGGCAAGTCTCTTTACTCGTTCCGTAATACATCATCCCGCAACTAACTCATTAGTTGCAATGCTTGCAAGGCTCAAGTGATGTGCATTACCGAGAGGGCCCAGAGATACCTCTCCGATGATCGGAGTGACAAATCCTAATCTCGAAATACGTCAACCCAACATGTACCTTTGGAGACACCTGTAGAGTACCTTTATAATCACCCAGTTACGTTGTGACGTTTGGTAGTACACAAAGTGTTCCTCCGGCACACGGGAGTTACATAATCTCATAGTCATAGGAACATGTATAAGTCATGAAGAAAGCAATAGCAACATACTAAATGATCGGGTGCTAAGCTAATGGAATGGGTCATGTCAATCAGATCATTCAACTAATGATGTGATCCCGTTAATCAAATGACAACTCTTTGTCCATGGTTAGGAAACATAACCATCTTTGATTAACGAGCTAGTCAAGTAGAGGCATACTAGTGACACTCTGTTTGTCTATGTATTCACACATGTATTATGTTTTTGGTTAATACAATTCTAGCATGAATAATAAACCTTTATCATGATATAAGGAAATAAATAATAACTTTATTATTGCCTCTAGGGCATATTTCCTTCAGTCTCCCACTTGCACTAGAGTCAATAATCTAGATTACACAGTAATGATTCTAACACCCATGGAGCTTTGGTGCTGATCATGTTTTGCTCGTGGAAGAGGCTTAGTCAACGGGTCTGCTACATTCAGCTCCGTATGTATCTTGCAAATCTCTATGTCTCCCACCTGGACTAGATCCCGGATGGAATTGAAGCGTATTTTGATGTGCTTGGTTCTTTTGTGAAATCTGGATTCCTTCGCCAAGGCAATTGCACCAGTATTGTCACAAAAGATTTTCATTGGACCCGATGCACTAGGTACGACACCTAGATCGGATATGAACTCCTTCATCTAGACTCCGTTTGCTGCTTCCAAAGCAGCTATGTACTCCGCTTCACATGTAGATCCCGCCATGACGCTTTGTTTAGAACCGCACCAACTGACAGCTCCACCGTTTAATGTAAACACGTATCCGGTTTGCAATTTAGAATCGTCCGGATCAGTGTCAAAGCTTGCATCAATGTAAGCGTTTACGATGAGCTCTTTGTCACCTCCATATACGAGAAACATATCCTTAGTCCTTTTTAGGTATTTCAGGATGTTCCTGACCACTGTCCGGTGATCCACTCCTGGATTACTTTGGTACCTCCCTGCTAAACTTATAGCAAGGCACACATCAGGTCTGGTACACAGCATTGCATACATGATAGAGCCTATGGCTGAAGCATAGGGAACATCTTTCATTTTCTCTCTATCTTCTGCAGTGGTCGGGCATTGAGTCTGACTCAACTTCACACCTTGTAACACAGGCAAGAACCCTTTCTTTGCTTGATCCATTTTGAACTTCTTCAAAATCTTGTCAAGGTATGTGCTTTGTGAAAGTACAATTAAGCGTCTTGATCTATCTCTATAGATCTTTATGCCTAATATGTAAGCAGCTTCACCGAGGTCTTTCATTGAAAAAGTCTTATTCAAGTATCCCTTTATGCTATCCAGAAATTCTATATCATTTCCAATCAGTAAAATGTCATCCACATATAATATCAGAAATGCTACAGAGCTCCCACTCACTTTCTTGTAAATACAGGCTTCTCCGAAAGTCTGTATAAAACTAAATGCTTTGATCACACTATCAAAGCGTTTATTCCAACTCCAGGAGGCTTGCACCAGTCCATAAATGGATCGCTGGAGCTTGCACACTTTTGTTATCTCCCTTTGGATCGACAAAACCTTCCGGTTGCATCATATACAACTCTTCTTCCAGAAATCCATTCAGGAATGCAGTCTTGACATCCATCTGCCAAATTTCATAATCATAAAATGCGGCAATTGCTAACATGATTCGGACAGACTTAAGCATCGCTACGGGTGAGAAGGTCTCATCGTAGTCAACCCCTTGAACTTGTCGAAAACCTTTTGCGACAAGTCGAGCTTTGTAGACAGTAATATTACCGTCAGCGTCAGTCTTCTTCTTGAAGATCCATTTATTCTCAATTGCTTGCCGATCAACGGGCAAGTCAACCAAAGTCCATACTTTGTTCTCATACATGGATCCATCTCAGATTTCATGGCTTCAAGCCATTTTGCGGAATCTGGGCTCACCATCGCTTCTTCATAGTTCGTAGATTCATCATGATCTAGCAGCATGACTTCCAGAACAGGATTACCGTACCACTCTGGCGCGGACCTTACTCTGGTTGATCTACGAGGTTCAGTAGTATCTTGTTCTAAAGTTTCATGATCGTTATCATTAGCTTCCTCACTAATTGGTGTAGGTATCACAGAAACAGGTTTCTGTGATGTACTACTTTCCAATAAGGGAGCAGGTACAGTTACCTCGTCAAGTTCTACTTTCCTCTTACTCACTTCTTTCGAGAGAAACTCCTCTAGAAAGGATCCATTATTAGCAACGAATGTCTTGCCTTCGGATCTGTGATAGAAGGTGTACCCAACAGTCTCCTTTGGGTATCTTATGAAGACACATTTCTCCGATTTGGGTTCGAGCTTATCAGGTTGAAGCTTTTTCACATAAGCATCACAGCCCCAAACTTTAAGAAACGAAAACTTTGGTTTCTTGCCAAACCATAGTTCATAAGGTGTCGTCTCAATGGATTTTGATGGTGCCCTATTTAACGTGAATGCGGCCATCTCTAAAGCATAACCCCAAAACGATAGCGGTAAATCAGTAAGAGAAATCATGGATCGCACCATATCTAGTAAAGTACGATTACGACATTCGGACACTCCATTACGCTGTGGTGTTCCGGGTGGCGTGAGTTGCGAAACTATTCCGCATTGTTTCAAATGTATACCAAACTCGTAACTCAAATATTCTCCTCCACGATCAGATCATAGAAACTTTATTTTCTTGTTACGATGATTTTCAACTTCACTCTGAAATTCTTTGAACTTTTCAAATGTTTCAGACTTATGTTTCATTAAGTAGATATACCCATATCTACTTAAGTCATCTGTGAAGGTGAGAAAATAACGATATCCGCCACGAGCCTCAATATTCATCGGACCACATACATCTGTATGTATGATTTCCAACAAATCTGTTGCTCTCTCCATAGTACCGGAGAACGGTGTTTTAGTCATCTTGCCCATGAGGCACGGTTCGCAAGTACCAAGTGATTCATAATCAAGTGGTTCCAAAAGTCCATCAGTATGGAGTTTCTTCATGCGCTTTATACCGATATGACCTAAACGGCAGTGCCACAAATAAGTTGCACTATCATTATCAACTCTGCATCTTTTGGCTTCAACATTATGAATATGTGTGTTACTACTATCGAGATTCATCAAAAATAGACCACTTTTCAAAGGTGCATGACCATAAAAGATATTACTCATATAAATAGAACAACCATTATTCTCTGATTTAAATGAATAACCGTCTCGCATTAAACAAGATCCAGATATAATGTTCATGCTCAACGCTGGCACCAAATAACAATTATTTAGGTCTAATACTAATCCCGAAGGTAGATGTAGAGGTAGCGTGCCGACCGCGATCACATCGACTTTGGAACCATTTCCCACGCGCATCGTCACCTCGTCCTTTGCCAGTGTTCACTTAATCCGTAGTTCCTGTTTCGAGTTGCAAATATTAGCAACAAAACCAATATCAAATACCCAGGTGCTACTGCGAGCTCTAGTAAGGTACACATCAATAACATGTATATCACATATACCTTTGTTCACGTTGCCATCCTTCTTATCCGCCAAATATTTGGGGCAGTTCCGCTTCCAGTGACCAATCTGCTTGCAGTAGAAGCACTCAGTTTCAGGCTTAGGTCCAGACTTGGGTTTCTTCTCTTGAGCAGCAACTTGCTTGCTGTTCTTCTTGAAGTTCCCCTTCTTCTTTCCTTTGCCCTTTTTCTTGAAACTAGTGGTCTTGTTGACCATCAACACTTGATGCTCCTTTTTGATTTCTACCTCCGCAGCTTTCAGCATTGCGAAGAGCTCGGGAATAGTCTTATTCATCCCTTGCATATTATAGTTCATCACGAAGCTCTTGTAGCTTGGTGGCAGTGATTGGAGAATTCTGTCAATGACGCAATCATCTGGAAGATTAACTCTCATCTGAATCAAGTGATTATTATACCCAGACATTTTGAGTATATGCTCACTGACAGAACTGTTCTCCTCCATCTTGCAGCTATAGAACTTATTGGAGACTTCATATCTCCCAATCCGGGCATTTGCTTGAAATATTAACTTCAACTCCTGGAACATCTCATATGCTCCATGACGTTCAAAACGTCGTTGAAGTCCCGATTCTAAGCCGTAAAGCATGGCACACTAAACTATCGAGTAGTCATCAACTTTGCTCTGCCAGACATTCATAACATCTGGTGTTGCTCTAGCAGCAGGCCTGGCACCCAGCGGTGCTTCCAGGATGTAATTCTTCTGTGCAGCAATGAGGATAATCCTAAAGTTACGGACCCAGTCCGTGTAATTGCTACCATCATCTTTCAACTTTGCTTTCTCAAGGAACGCATTAAAATTCAATGGAACAACAACACGGGCCATCTATCTACAATCAAACATACATAAGCAAGATACTATCAGGTACTAAGTTCATGATAAATTTAAGTTCAATTTAATCAAATTACTTAAAGAACTCCCACTTAGATAGACATCCCTCTAATCCTCTAAGTGATCACGTGATCCAAATCAACCAAACCATAACCGATCATCACGTGAAATGGAGTAGCTTTCAATGGTGAACATCGCTATGTTGATCATATCTACTATATGATTCACGCTCGATCTTTCGATCTCAGTGTTCTGAGGCCATATCTACATATGCTAGGCTCGTCAAGTTTAACCTAAGTATTTTGCGTGTGCAAAACTGGCTTGCACCCGTTGTAGATGGACGTAGAGCTTATCACACCCGATCATCATGTGGTGTCTGGGCACGACGAACTTTGGCAACGGTGCATACTTAGGGAGAACACTTTTATCTTGATAATTTAGTGAGAGATCATCTTATAATGCTACCGTCAATCAAAGCAAGATACGATGCATAAAAGATAAACATCACATGCAATCAATATAAGTGATATGATATGGCCATCATCATCTTGTGTCTGTGATCTCCATCTCCGAAGCACCGTCATGATCACCATCGTCACCGGCGCGACACCTTGATCTCCATCGTAGCATCATTGTCGTCTCGCCAATCTTATGCTTCCACGACTATCGCTACCGCTTAGTGATAAAGTAAAGCATTATAGCGCGATTGCATTGCATACAATAAAGCGACAACCATATGGCTCCTGCCAGTTGCCGATAACTTGGTTACAAAACATGATCATCTCATACAATAAAATTTAGCATCATGTCTTGACATATCACATAACAACATGGCCTGCAAAAACAAGTTAGATGTCCTCTACTTTGTTGTTGCAAGTTTTACGTGGCTGCTACGGGCTTAAGCAAGAACCAATCTTACCTACGCATCAAATCCACAACGATAGTTTGTCAAGTTGGTGCTGTTTTAACCTTCGCAAGGACCGGGCGTAGCCACACTCGGTTCAACTAAAGTTGGAGAAACTGTCACCTGCAAGACACCTATGTGCAAAGCACGTCGGGAGAACCGGTCTCGCGTAAGCGTACGCGTAATGTCGGTCCGGGCCGCTTCGTCCAACAATACCGCCGAACCAGAGTCTGACATGCTGGTAAGCAGTATGACTTATATCACCCACAACTCACTTGTGTTCCACTCGTGCATATAACATCAACACATAAAACCTAGGCTCGGATGCCACTGTTGGGGAACGTAGTAATTTCAAAAAATTCCTACGCACACGCAAGATCATGGTGATGCATAGCAACGAGAGGGGAGAGTGTGATCTACGTACCCTTGTAGATCGATAACGGAAGCGTTTGGTTGATGTAGTCGTATGTCTCCACGGCCCGACCGATCAAGCACCGAAACTACGGCACCTCCGAGTTCTAGCACACGTTCAGCTCGATGACGATCCCCGGACTCCGATCCAGCAAAGTGTCAGGGAAGAGTTCCGTCAGCACGACGGCGTGGTGACGATCTTGATGTACTACTGTCGTAGGGCTACGCCTAAGCACCGCTACAATATTATCGAGGACTATGGTGGAAGGGGGCACCGCACACGGCTAAGAATATGATCACGTGGATCAACTTGTGTGTCTCTGGGGTGCCCCTGCCTCCGTATATAAAGGTTCAAGAGGGGGAGGCCGGCCGACCATCTAGGGCACGCCAGGAGGAGTCCTACTCCCTCCGGGAGTAGGACTTCTCCCCCAATCCTAGTTGGAATAGGATTCGCGAGGTGGGAAAAGAGGGAGAGAGAAGGAGGTGGGCGCCGGCCCCCTCTCTCCATGTCCTATTCGGACTAGGGGGGAGGGGCGCGCGGCCCAGCCCTGGCCGCCTCTCCTCTTCTTCCACTAAGGCCCACTAAGGCCCATATAGCTCCCGGGGGTTCCGGTAACCTCCCGGTACTCCGGTGAAATCCCGATTTCACCCGGAACACTTCCGATATCCAAACATAGGCTTCCAATATATCAATCTTTATGTCTCGACCATTTCGAGACTCCTTGTCATGTCCATGATCTCATCCGGGACTCCGAACAACCTTCGGTACATCAAAATGCATAAACTCATAATATAACTGTCATCGTAACCTTAAGCATGCGGACCCTACGGGTTCGAGAACAACATAGACATGACCGAGACATGTCTCCGGTCAATAACAAATAGCAGGACCTGGATGCTCATATTGGTTCCTACATATTCTACGAAGATCTTTTATCGGTCAGACCGCATAACAACATACGTTGTTCCCTTTGTCATCGGTATGTTACTTGCCCGAGATTCGATCGTCGGTATCCAATACCTAGTTCAATCTCGTTACCAGCAAGTCTCTTTACTCGTTCCGTAATACATCATCCCGCAAGTAACTCATTAGTTGCAATACTTGCAAGGCTTAAGTGATGTGCATTACCGAGAGGGCCCAGAGATACCTCTCCGACGATCGGAGTGACAAATCCTAATCTCGAAATACGTCAACCCAACATGTACCTTTGGAGACACCTGTAGAGTACCTTTATAATCACCCAGTTACGTTGTGACATTTGGTAGTACACAAAGTGTTCCTCCGGCACACGGGAGTTACATAATCTCATAGTCATAGGAACATGTATAAGTCATGAAGAAAGCAATAGCAACGTACTAAACGATCGGGTGCTAAGCTAATGGAATGGGTCATGTCAATCAGATCATTCAACTAATGATGTGATCCCGTTAATCAAATGACAACTCTTTGTCCATGGTTTGATTAACGAGCTAGTCAAGTAGAGGCATACTAGTGACACTCTGTTTGTCTATGTATTCACACATGTATTATGTTTCCGGTTAATACAATTCTAGCATGAATAATAAACCTTTATCATGATATAAGGAAATAAATAATAACTTTATTATTGCCTCTAAGCCATATTTCCTTCACCTCTCCCTTGTGTACGGTGTTGAGCTTGCCGGACTGCTTGAAGACCCAACATTCTCTGTGGGTATGATTGGCTGGTTTGCTAGGGGTGCTATGGACCTGACATGTTTCGTCCAGAATTTTGTTCAAGCTGGACAGTTCGTCTCTGGTGCCTTTAGAGGGCGGCTTCTGACCTGGCCGAGAGCTTTTGAATCTAGCGTTTACTACCGTGCTCTTCGTGTTGTCTCCTTTGTTCCGGCATTTTTTATTGTTGTTGCGCCATGATTTCCTGTTTCCATCTCTAACTTCGGATGTACTGGGGTCGCTGGTGCTGCATCTGGCTAGCCAGCTGTCCTCACCCGCGCAAAAGCGGGTCATGAGGCTTGCTAATGCTGCCATCGTTCTCGGCTTTTCTTGGCCGAGGTGTTTGGCGAGCCATTCGTCATGAACGCTATGTTTAAACGCCGCCCAGGCTTCAGCGTCCGGACAGTCCACAATTTGGTTCTTTTTAGTAAGGAACCTATTGCAAAGTTTTCGGGCTGACTCTCTGGGCTATTGAGTTATATGGCTCAAATCGTCCGCGTCCGGAGGTCGGACATAAGTTCCTTGAAAATTTTCCCGAAAAGCATCTTCAAGCTCTTCCCAACTTCCAACGGAGTTTTTAGGGAGGCCTTTAAGCCAGTGGCGGGCTGGCCCTTTGAGCTTGAGGGGTAAGTACTTGATGGCGTGGAGGTCATCTCCTCGAGCCATATGGATATGGAGGATATAATCCTCAATCCAGACCCCAGGGTCGGTTGTTCCATTGTATGCCTCTATGTCTACGGGTTTGAATCCCTCTGGAAATTCATGGTCCATCACCTCATCGGTGAGACATAGTGGGTGTGCTGCACCCCTGTATCTGGGTGTGCCGCATTGTTCGGATGTTTGTTGTGGTACATTGTAAGCTGGGGCGCGCTTGCGTGGTCCGTAGATGGATCTGGTTGCGCCGTCCTTTTGGCGCGAGCCCTCACGTGGATCGTGTATTGGCTTGTGAGTGGCGTTGTTTGCCGCTTGATGTTGGCCGTCAGGTCGTCTATCCAGCCAGCTGGCCATTTTGATTTTTGGTTGTGAGGGGTCTGATGCCTCCTCATCGAATTCAGGTAGCAACTTCCGCTTTGGGTAGCTCTTGCTGGGGTGATTGTCGCCGTACTTTGCTGTTGTGTTGCGTACTTTACTCCATCTGATTTGGAGTGTGTCCTGCGCAGCCTTGAGCCTTTGCTTCTGCTTTTTTTAGACTCCTCGTGGTGGCAACAAGCCTTTGACGGGTATTCTGCTGCTCTGGGTGCCTATTTGGCGTTGTGTCGTCCGGACTATTATCTTTGACAGAATTGGTTTGTTTGGTTTGATTCTCCGTATTGCCGTGGCCCGGCAGTGGTTCGCCCTGCTCCAATGCTGGGTCTGTGTGATCGTTGTTTCTGGCGAGGTGGGATTTAGGGCGGCGCTTGCGCCGTCGCTTTGACTGCTTCTCGAGGGAACAAGCCTTCGGTGCGTCCTTCCGTTCCTCGTCAAAATCTTCTTTTGGTGTGTCCACCATGTATACGTCATATGATGAAGTGGACGTCCAGCGCCCTATGGGCGGTGGTTCATCTTTGCCTCCTGCATCGTTGTCCATACCGTCGATGTCTGCGGGGTCAAAGTCGAGCATGTCGGTTAAATCATCGACAGTGGCCACAAAGTGGGTGGTGGGTGGGTGTCGAATTTCTTCGTCGTCCGGATCCCAGTCCTGTTGGCCATAATCCGGCCAGGGCTCTCCTGACAAAGAGAGAGCCCTTACTGAATTCAGAATGTCGCCGAAGGGCGAATGCTGAAAGATATCCGCAGCGGTGAATTCCATGATCGGCGCCCACTCGGATTCGATTGGCAGGGGCGTGGATGGTTCGGGGTCCGGAAGAGAGTTCGGCACCTTGGAGTCACGGGCTGCGCAGAGCATTATGCTGGTGTTTGGCTCGATCGCTGTCGAGACTGCAGCCCCTGAGGTGGTGTCTAGCCACCCGTCCTCAATTGGCGCAGTTGGCTCCGAGCTAAGGGTTGGAGCTGGTGTGGGCGCGGCCTCTGGAGTACCGTCCGGTGGCAGAGCTAGGTCATACCCATCGAGACAGTGCGGCGCTCCCGGCTGTGGCTCGAATCCGTCGAAGATCAAGTCCCAGCAGATGTCGGCCGTGTAGTTCAAACTTCCAAATCTGACCTGATGGCCAGGGGCGTAGCTTTCAATCTGCTCCAGATGGCCAAGCGAATTAGCCCGCAGTGCAAAGACGCTGAATACGATGATTTGTCCGGGGAGAAAGGTCTCACCCTAGACGACATCGCTATCGATGATAGTAGGAGCCATCAAGCCTAACGGTGACGACACAGAGGAACTCTCAATGAAATCCCAGATGTCGGTGTCAAAACCGGCGGATTTCGGGTATGGGGTCCCGAACTGTGCGTCTAGGCCGGATGGTAACAGGAGACAAGGGACACGAAGTTTTACCCAGGTTCGGGCCCTCTTGATGGAGGTAAAACCCTACGTCCTTCTTGATTGATATTGATGATATGGGTGTTACAAGAGTAGATCTACCACGAGATCAGAGAGGTTAAACCCTAGAAGCTAGCCTATGGTATGATTGTATGTTGTGATTGTTGTCCTACGGACTAAAACCCTTCGGTTTATATAGACACTGGAGAGGGTTAGGGTTACACAAGGTCGGTTACAAAGGAGGAGATATCCATATACGTATTGCCTAGCTTGCCTTCCACGCCAAGTAGAGTCCCATCCGGACATGAGACGAAGTCTTCAATCTTCTATCTTCATAGTCTAACAGTCTGGCTAATGGAGATAGTCCGGCTATCCGGAGACCCCCTAATCCAGGACTCCCACACATATCCTTATTCCACTAAGGATAATTTTGACCGCTGTCTAGTGATCCACTCTTGGATCACTATTGTACCCTCTTGCCAAACTCATGGTGAGGTACACAATTGGTATGGTACATAGCATAGCATACTTTATAGAACCTATGACTAAGGCATAGGGAACGACTTTCATTCTCTTTCTATTTTCTGTCGTGGTTTGATTTTGAGTCTTACTCAACTTCACACCTTGCAACACAAGCAAGAACTCCTTCTTTGACTGTTCCATTTTGAACTACTTCAAAATCTTGTCAAGGTATGTACTCATTGAAAAATCTTATCAAGCGTCTTGATCTATCTCTATAGATCTTGATGCTCAATATGTAAGCAGCTTCACCGAGGTCTTTCTTTGAAAAACTCCTGTCAAACACTCCTTTATGCTTTCCAAAAAATTCCACATCATTTACGATCGACAATATGACATTCACATATACTTATCAGGAAGGTTATAGTGGTCCCACCCACTTTCTTGTAAATACATGCTTCACCGCAAGTCTGTATAAACTATATGCTTTGAAGTGTATATTCCAACTCCGAGATACTTGCACCAGTCCATAGATGGATCGCTGGAGCTTGCACATTTTGTTAGTGATACTTCCATTTTGCATCATGTTTTCTTACTGTTATTTATAATTTTTTATCCATAGTAATGCTTTTTTGAGTAATTCTAATGCCTTTTCCCTCGTAATTTGCAAGGAACACACCAAGAGGGAGAATTCCGGCAGATGGAAATCTGGACTTGAAAAAGCTATGTCGGGCCACCTATTCTGCACAACTCCAAACAAGCTGAAACTTCACAGAGATTTTTTATGGATTATTTAAGAATTATTGGAGCCAATAACCACCAGAGGGGGGCCACCAGGTGGGCACAAACCACCTGGGCGCGATAGGGCCGCCAGGCGCGCCCTGGTGGGTTGTAGCCTCCTCGGCCCACCTCCGATGCCCATGTTCTGGTATATAGGTAATTTTGACCTAGAAAAATGAGGAGAAGGCTTTCGGGATGGAGCGCCGCCATCTCGAGGCGAAACTTAGGCAGGAGCACTTTTGCCCTCCGGCGGAGCGATTCCGCCAGTGGAACTTCCCTCCCGGATGGGGAAATCATCATCGTCATCATCACCAACAACTCTCCCATCTTGGGGAGGGAAATCTCCATCAAAATCTTCAACAGCACCATCTCATCTCAAACCCTAGTTCATCTCTTGTATTCAATCTTGTTACCGGAACTATAGATTATTGCTTGTGGGTGACTAGTAGTGTTGATTACATCTTGTAGTTGATTACTATATGGTTTATTTGGTGGAAGATTATATGTTTAGATCAAATATTCTATTTAATACTCCTCTGATCATGAGCAAGTTTATCATTTTTGACTAGTTACTTTTGTTCTTCAGGTCACGGGAGAAATTATGTTGCAAGTAATCATGTGAACTTGATATGTGTTCGATATTTTGATAGTATGTATGTTGTTATTCCCTTAGTGGTGTCATGTGAACATCGACTACATGAAACTTCACCATATTTGGGCCTAAGGGAATGCATTGTGGAGTAGAAATTAGATGATGGGTTGCGAGAGTGACAGAAGCTTAAACCCCAGTTTATCGCTATTCCGTAAGGGACCGATTGGATCCTAGAGTTTAATGCTATGGTTAGGATTTATTCTTAATACTTTTCTCGTAGTTGTAGATGCTTGCGGGAGGGTTAATCATAAGTAGGAGTTTGTTCAAGTAAGAACCGCACCTAAGCAACGGTCCACCCACATACCAAATTATCAAATTAAAGTAGCGAACACAAATCAAACCAACATGATGAAAGTGACTAGATGAAATTCCAGTGTACCCTCAAGAATGCTTTGCTTATCATAAGAGATTGGTTTGGCCTATCCTTTGCCTCAAAAGTACTGGGCTACTTGCTACATACTTGTTACTATTATCGTTACTTGCTCATTACAAATTATCTTGCTATCAAACAACTCTGCTACTCAAAATTTCAGCACTTGCAGACATTACCTTACCGAAAACTACTTGTCATTTCCTTCTGCTCCTCGTTGGGTTCGACACTCTTACTTATCGAAAAGAGCTGCAATTGATCCCCTATACTTGTGGGTCATCAAGGCTATTTTCTGGCGTCGTTGTTGGGGAGTGAAGCGCCTTTGGTAAGGAAACATTTGTATAGTGTGCTGAAATTTATTGTCACTTGTTACTATGGAAAACAATCATTTGAGGGGTTTGTTCGGGGTATCTTCACCTCGTACGGAACCACAATTAGCTACCCCTCAAACTACTGCACCTACTGAAAATATTGAATATGAAATTCCTTTGGGTATGATAGAACAACTGCAAGCTAATCTGTATGCAGGAGATGGAACAGAACATCCTCATATGCACTTGATATATGTAGAAAAAATTTGTGGATTGTTTAAGCTTGTAGGTTTACCCGGAGATGAGGCGATGAAAAAGGTTTCCCCTTTATCTTTGAAGGGAAAAGCATTGGCATGGTATAGGCTATGCGGTGATATTGGATCATGGAATTGGAATCGTTCGAAATTGGAGTTCCACCAAAAAAAATTATCCTATGCATCTAGTTCAGCGTGATCGGAATTATATATATATAATTTTTGGCCTCGTGAAGGAGAAAGTATAGCTCTAGCTTGGGGGAGGCTTAAGTCAATGTTATATTCATGCCCCAATCATGAGCTCTCAAGAGAAATTATGATCCAGAATTTTTATGCTTGGCTTTCTCGTAATGATCAAACCATGCTTGATACTTCTTGTGTTGGTTCTTTTATTAAGAAGACTATTGAATTCTGGTGGGATCTTTTAGAAAGAATTAAACGCAACTCTAAATATTGGGAACTCGACGAAGGTAAAGAGTCAGGTATTAAACTTATGTATGATTGTGTTAAATCTTTTATGGATACCGATGCTTTTCAAAAGTTTAGCACTAAATATGAACTTGACTCTGAGATAGTAGCCTCCTTTTGTGAACCATTTGCTACTCATGTTGAACTCCCTAAAGAAAAGTGGTTTAAATATCACCCACCTATTAAAGAAGAAATTAAAGAACCGGTAACAATTAAAGAGGTAACTATACTTTACAATGTTGATCCAGTTGTTCCTTCGGCTTATATTGAGAAACCACCTTTCCCTGTTAGGATAAACGAACATGCTAAAGTTTCAACCATGGTTAACAAAAACTATATTAGTACACCTAAACCTGATAAACAAATTAAAGTAGAACCTAGAATTTCCTTCATCATCACTTTCATCAATATTATCAGTTTCAATAATTTCATTCTCTCTAGCCCTAGCAATTTGTTCATCAAGAAATTCACCAAGTGGCACAGTAGTATCAAGCATATAAGTAGTTTCATCATCAGTATCATGCATAGCAGAAGTGGCATCATCAATAATATGCGACATATCAGAATTAATAGCAAAAGCAGGTTTAGGTGTCGCAAGTTATGCTCCCAAAAATTTATCCCTCAAAGAATAGAGCTATGCTCCCCGGCAACTGCGCCAGAAAATCGTCTTGATAACCCACAAGTATAGGGGATCACAACAGTTTTTGAGGGTAGAGTATTCAACCCAAATTTATTGATTCGACACAAGGGGAGCCAAAGAATATTCTCAAGTATTAGCAACTGAGTTGTCAACTCAGCCACACCTGGATGACTCAATATCTGCAGCAAAGTATTAAGTACCAAAGTAATATGGAAGTAATGGTAACTGTAGCAAAAGTAATATTTTTGGGTTTTGTAGTGATTGTAACAGTAGCAATAGAAAGTAAATAAGCGAAGAACAATATGTGAAAAGCTCGTAGGCATTGGATCGGTGATGGAGAATTATGCCGGATGTGGTTCATCATGTAACAGTCATAACATAGGGTGACACAGAACTAGCTCCAATTCATCAATGGAATGTAGGCATGTATTCCGAATATAGTCATACATGCTTAGGGAAAAGAAGTTGCATGACATCTTTTGTCCTACCCTCCCATGGCAGCGGGGTCCTAGAGGAAACTAAGGGATATTAAGGCCTCCTTTTAATAGAGTACTGGACCAAAGCATTAACACATGGTGAATACATGAACTCCTCAAACTATGGTCATCACCGGGAGTGGTCCCGATTAGTCACTTCAGGGTTGTCGGATCATAACACATAGTAGGTGATTATAGACTTACAAGATAGGACCAAGAACTCCCATATATTCATGAAAACATAATAGGTTCAGATCTGAAATCATGGCACTCGGGCCCTAGTGACAAGCATTAAGCATAGCAAAGTCATAGCAACATCAATCTCAGAACATAGTGGATACTAGGGATCAAACCCTAACAAAACTAACTCGATTACATGATAAATCTCATCCAAACCATCACCGTCTAGCAAGCCTACGATGGAATTACTCACACACGGCGATGAGCATCATGAAATTGGTGATGGAGGATGGTTGATGATGATGACGGCGGCGGATTGCCCTCTCTGGAGCCCCGAATGTACTCCAGATCAGCCCTTCTGAGAGAGTTTAGGGCTTGGCAGCGGCTTCGTATCGTAAAACGCGATGAATCGTTCTCCTTGATTTTTTTCTCCCCGAACATGAATATATGGAGTTGGAGTTGAGGTCGGTGGAGCACCAGGGGGCCCATGATGTAGGGGGGCATGCGCGCCCCCCACCCTCGTGGCTAGTGTGTGGGCCCCTGGCCTTGATTCTTTTGCTAGTATTTTTTTATTATTTCGCAAAATAAGTTCCATGGAGTTTTAGGTCATTCCGAGAACTTTTGTTTCTGCACATAAATAATACCATGGCAATTCTGCTGAAAACAGCGCAGTCCGGGTTAGTTCCATTCAAATCATGCAAGTTAGAGTCCAAAACAAGGGCAAGAGTGTTTGGAAAAGTAGATACGACGGAGACGTATCAAGGATCGGTAGAGAGCGAGGCTCTCCTATGGCGGCGCGTGAGGAGGATGGAAGCGGACCGAGGGGGGGTCGAGGTGGATGGGGATGAGGCTAGGGTTAGGAGGGGTGCGGGCTGGGCTAAAGGGCTGGCCTGGCTGGGAGATGTTGGGCCTAGGGAGGCCAACTGGGCTAAGGGGAGGTTGGGCCGGCCCTCATCTCTCTCTCTCTCTCTCTCTCTAACTTTAACTAAAAAGCAAATAAAGAGAAGAAAAAGAAAGAGGGGGTTAGGGGAAGAAGTTGAACACGCGGATAATTTTCCCAGACTCACAAAAATGTGCTTGTCCCGAGAAATAGAAAAGGCCATGATTGAAAGATTTAAATTCAAACTCATTTGATTTAAATTCAAATGATTAGAATAGGAAGTGAGGGTTGGGAAGGTCCAAAATGTTAGGATTTTTGGTGGAGCTCCAGAATATGATGAGATAATATATGGCAAGGTTTTGAAGTCGAACTTGAAGTAGAAAAGACAAGGGGAATATTTGCAAGTGTGTTAGAATATTTATTATGCTCCCTAATATATTGGGAGGATATGGTATATAGAGAAATCACCATGTGACTTCCCTCAATTTAAATAGATCAAAGATCTATTTATTTTATTTAGTTGAGTTTTTTTAAAAGAAATGGCATGATGGCATGATGACATGATGCAATCTACATGATGCAAAGATGAATGCAACAGACAAAACAAATCACCCGACAAAACTCAGAAAACATGGAAGGCATCTGAAGCGTCGGTCTTGGGGCGTCACAACACTCCACCACTACAAGAGGATCTCGTCCCGAGATCTAGGATGGCACCGGAGATGAACGAAAGAGGAAGAGAAGAGGTAAACTAAGTTGCTTCTTGGACAAACGAGTGAAACCACGAACCTTGAGAGGTTGAACAAATTAAAAGAAAGAATACAACAAAGATGAACGAATTTGAAAACACTCCGTTGGAAAAGAGGAACAAGGAACCTTACTAGAACCTTGTAGGTTGAAAGACATAAGAAAAGGGTTGCAATGGAGAAGAGGTACATGCAAGCACTCCGGTAGAAATGAGATGTACAAGCAACGATAAAGATCAATTACGACAACAATCCGGTTGTCAGGGGTGGCTGGTCCCTTGCACACCTATGGGGATCGGCGGGCCGAGCCCCTTTTGGTTCGGCAGGGGGCGGTGGATGCACAAAGAGCAGATCGAGGCGAAACACACGAGCGAGACGATCGATTTACCCAGGTTCGGGCCGCACGGATGCGTAAAACCCTACTCCTGCTTTGGTGGTTGTATTGAGTTCTTGCTCGGGAGCGGCGAGTGCTACAGTACACTTAAGCAGCTGGCGAGACCGAGCGTGAGAATGGCTGTCCTCCCCTCTCTGTTGCGCATGGGCCTCCTTTTATATGTCTAAGGGGTCACCGACATGTGGCAACAGAGGTGAGGGTAAAAATGTAAAAGGGTGATAGTTGGTGCCACTGCCTGCTACAGACGTATCATACCTAACTCTGACGGCAGGGGACAAGGGCATTAAATGCCCGTCTGTGTCACCTTGACTGCCCAGAGAGGGACCGCTAGGAACGCCACCGTTTGCCACGATGGTTACCTTGTCAGCACTTGCTTGCCACCGCATGCCCCCGGCTGCACAGCCTCCCGCCACGTACGCCAGGAATGGTCCCAGGGCGACACGTTGGTGGGTGAGCTGGAGCGCGGGCTGCGGGGTAGTAGCTTGCCGCAGCAAACGCCTTGCCGCGGATGTGCCCTTCTCGCGTCCGGGAGCTTGTCGCTCACCGGGTCTTGTCGGGGTGCGCAGAGCACCGTAGCGAGCTTCTTGAGATGCTTTGGTTGGTCTTCCCGGCAAGCTCCTCTTGCCGGGGTCTCGTTTCCTTCCCGGCAAGCTCCTCTTGCCGGGGACTTGTCTCCTTCCCGGCCAGCTCCTCTTGCCGGGGCCTTGTTTTGCTCTTGGATACTTTGTTCTTGAATGGCTCCTAAAGGAACCATGGAGGGTCTTGGCGGTCGCCCGGCAAGCCTTGCCGCGGGTCGCTGCGACTGCCCGTGCACAAGTTCGGGATAATAAGGTACCCCTACTTTAGTACACCGACAGGAGCCCCCGGGCCTGGGCCATACACGGTGCCGAGTGCTGTTGGGACAGGCCCAAAACAGTGCACGGGCACGCGCGGCCTAGGTTACGCCATAACTCACTCCGCATCCACCGCACTCTCCCCAAACGGCACGCGTCAAACGCGGCATCCTGGGAGAGATCGCGGGCGGTTTTCGAGGTGCCCACTCCCCACGATCACGGGGTGGGAAGAGGCTGCCCCATTCATCGCCTCGGTTCTGCACGCCTGCGACACGGCTCCCATGCACTTGGGGTCGCGGGCGGCGGAGACGGGAAACGGGGCCGTCGTGGGTCGAGGCAGCGGGTCGGCCCTAGCTCCCTGCCTTCCCGCGCCTTGATTCGCTGAGCGGGGCGGCCGAGCCCCCACCTCGCTCCTTTATAAAGAGCGGGTGGGGAGGACGGGAGCCCGCATCCTCCCATCTTCTCCTTCCTTCAGCTTCTGCTCCCCTTCCTCCCATTCGCCATGGAGAGAGGGAACCCTGGTCCTTCGTCAGTGGCGGCAAGGGTTGCCGCCAGGCAGCGCATCCCTCCCTCTCCCGCACCTGTGGTGGTGGAGCCAGCCGTAAGGGGAAGAGGGAGGGGCGAGGTCGTGGACGAGGTCGTGGACGAGGCCGCGGCGCTCGGGGAAGAGGTGGACAAGGCGGCGCGTCGGCTTCGCCTCCGCCGGCGGCTCCTCTTCCCGCGGTGGCCCATGCCGGGGACGACCCTTGCGAGTTCTTCATCAGGCTGCGCCGGGCGTCTCGTCATCGCCTCTGACTCCCGGATCTGTTTGCGGAAGTGGTGGAGTAGGACCCACCCGAGACGCTGAGACTGCAGATGAGGGGCTGTGGGATTAGCGGCACGTGGGTCCGCGCCGAATTCCAGCCCCTGGCGTGATGTATATTGGCCGAGGGTGGAAGACGTTCGCCCGCATCCACAGCTTGACGCCGGGGCTCACCCTCCATTTTAGGTTGGTGGAGGGCGATCTCCTCTCCGTCAAGGTCTTCGGGTGCTTCGGCGTCCGGGCCCGGTGCTGCGTGGAAAGCTCCTCCGATAGCGAAGGCTCCTCCTCGAGCGAGAGTGACGAGGAGGGGAGCGACAGCGATGACGAGGGGAGCGGGCGGCAGGATGGCGGGTCCAACTAGGTGTCGGGCGCCACTCCGTGCGGCACCGGCAACCCCATCATCCGTGTCGCCGACTCCTTGAACTCCCCGGGGTCGTCTCCTTGGGCGGCTGGCGTAGGGAGGCTGCGGAAGAGGAAGAGGGCTGGCGGCAAGGCCGTCAGTTCGGAGTACGAGGGCGTGGTTCCCTCGACAGCGTGCTGACGTCCTGCCGCCTCGTCTTCGAGCCCCTCTTTCGGCGCTGCCATCACCGTCCAGCCTTGACGGCCCCCAGGATGTTCTCTTGGTGTCTTCTGCCCCTCGTAGCTCACCTAGGCGCCCCTTTTGCCCTTCTCGCCTCCTTGGCCTACCTCCTGAAAAGAGGGACAAGAAAGGGATTACGGGCATCTTATCTTTTTAATTTGTAAGCCTTCGGGCCTTAGTTGCATTTAAAACTTGTAATCCTCTCTTTCATGTTTTTCATCCTCTATGGACTGTACCTGTGTGGAATGTTTTAATGAAAAGGGGATGTTTGCTGGGTCATTTGTCTCGCGGGTAGAACCCACGTCAAGGAGCAAATCCTTGGTATCTTTCAGATAGACACTCCTTCCCCGGCAACAAGTCCTGCCGTCTTCCCGCGTCGCTCGACCTTTCTCACGCTCTTGACGGAGGCAGGGACGAGGCGGGTGCGGCCCCTCGTTTCCTCCCTTTGCTGCCGCGACTACGACCAAAACTTGGCCCTGGGGCCCCGGGGCCTAGAGCTAAGGGAGCACGGTAGCGTCCGGGAAGAAACGAGGTTTCGTATTCCACAGTCCATAAGAGAATGCATGAAGAGGGATGAAAGACTTATCTGAGATCGCAGCCCACGGCAACTCTGGCTTGGCGTGGGTGGACCTTGGTACTTGCAGCCCCCGGCAACTCTGGCTTGCCGGGGTCCGGATGCCGGCACGTCCTTCTTCTCCTTTTCGTCCCCAGGCGGTCCGGCAAGGATATGCGAGCCCTGCGAGCCAAAGGAAACGAAAGAAAGGCAAAGGGACGCACACTCGACCTCTAAGTTAGGGTTAGCCGCTGTCAAGCACTATCAACCCTAACTGAGGACTCGACTCGACCTAGCATGCATGCTATAACTCTGGGCGCCAGCGCTTCATTTACTTGTGCTCAGGGTCTGCGCCTGGCTTTGTACAAAGGATTACATGCAACAGCGGCAAGACTTGTACAAAAGGGTGGTTGTCGGACAGGGTCCGACAACCGCGCCTTACGGGTAAAACTTACGAAGATGCTCGATATTCCAGGAGTTGCTCACTGGCACGCCATCTTCGGTCTCCAGGCAAACAGCGCCAGGCCTGGTGACTCGTTTCACCCGGTAAGGGCCTTCCCACTTCGGCGTCAACTTGTTGGAATTCTTGGCGGACTGAACGCGCCGAAGAACAAGGTCGCCTTCCTCGAGACTTCTGGTGTTAACTTTGCGGCTATGATAGCGACGCAAAGCTTGCTGGTAGCGAGCGGCTCGCACAGCAGCCTAAAGACGATCTTCCTCAAGGAGCAGCGCGTCATCTTGCTGCAGCCGCTCTTGCTCGAGCTCATCATAAGCGAGCACTCAAGGTGACCCGTATACGAGTTCCGTGGGGGTAACTGCCTCCGCTCCATAGACTAGAGCGAAGGGTGTCGCCCGGTGGCTCGATTTGGCGTCATTCTGATCGACCAAAGAACCACCGGCAGCTCCTCGATCCAGTTGCGTCCGCGCTTGTGCAGCCTGTCGAAGGTTTTGGTCTTGAGCCCGCGCAGCACTTCAACATTTGCCCTCTCCGCTTGACCGTTGCTCCTTGGGTGAGCAACAGAAGCGAAGCAGACCTTGGCGCCAAGATCTTGGACGTACTACATGAAGGTGCAGCTCGTAAATTGTGTACCGTTGTCGGTAATTATCCTGTTAGGGATTCCGAAACGGCAAACAATCGACCGGAAGAACTTGACCGCGGACTGCGCCGTCACCTTCCTCACAGGTTCCACTTCCGGCCACTTTGTGAACTTGTCGATTGCAACGTACAAGTACTCAAAGCCCCCGACTGCTCAGGGGAAGGGGCCGAGGATGTCGAGCCCCTAGACCGAAAATGGCCAGGATAAAGGGATCGTCTGGAGAGCTTGAGCTGGCTGGTGTATCTGCTTGGAATGGAACTGGCATGCTTCACACTTGGTTACTTGTGCAGTTGCATCCTGGAGGGCTGTCGGCCAGAAGAAGCCTTGCCGGAATGCTTTTCCGACAAGAGCTCTGGCGCCAATGTGGTGACCACATATGCCTCCATGTATCTCTGCCAACAGCTTCTGTCCATCTTCCCGAGGAATACACTTCAATTTCACACCGTTGAGTCTTCTTCTGCACAGTGTGTTGTCGACAAACAGGTACATACTAGACTGCCGGGCTACTCTTTCCGCTTCTTCTGGTTCCTCGGGAAGCTCTCCTGTCTGGAGGAAACAGACAATCTGCTGCGCCCATGTTGGAGCCTGTGGCTCGACAACAAGGACTAAAGGCACATCTGCTGCTGCGGGAACGTCCGCTTCTACGGCAAGAGCCTGCGACTCTGCCGGAGCTTGACGTTCCCCGACAAGCTTGCCGGAGCAGAGCTTGCTGGGAGTGTCTGCTGCAATGGAACAAACCCTGGGGTTTGTCGGAGTAGACTGCTCCTCAGCATTCTTGGCGTCGATCTTGGGGACCTTCTTGGCGGCGTCTTCGGGGAGCTCTGCCGGAAGATAGTCACCAGAGATCAACTTCCTCTTCTTGCTCTGTCCAGTTGATTGTGTTACGGATGGCTGAGTCAGCTTGAGCACAAAGGTCCCTGGTTCCACAGGTAACTTAAGTGCTGCGCACTTTGACAGGCCATCGGCAATGTCGTTCTCAGCTCTTGGAACATGTTCCATTTGCAGGCCGTCAAAGCGCTCTTCCAGCTTCCTCACTTCATCAACATAAGCTTCCATCAACGGACTCTGGTAATCCTTGTTCACTTGGCGGACGACAAGCTGCGAGTCACCCCTGACAATGAGCTTCTTAATCCCAAGTTCTGCCGCAATCCTGAGACCGGCAAGCAAGCCTTCATACTCTGCAGTATTGTTTGTCGCTTGCTCCTTGGGAAAGTGCATCTAGACTATGTACTTGAGGTGCTCTCCGGTGGGTGCGACAAGCAGTACACCAGCACCGGCGCCTTGCAGCGAGAAGGCACCGTCAAAGTACATGAGCCACTCTTTGCATGCTTCCTTGGCGGGGATGCTCGTCTCCGGAATTTCTTCGTCTGGAGTTGGCGTCCATTCTGCTATGAACTCTGCCAATGCTCTGCTCTGGATTGTTGATGTACTCTCAAACCTGAGGCCAAAGCTTGACAGTTCCAGTGCCCACTCGACAATCTTGCCTGTTGCTTCTGGATTTTGCAATATCCTCTTCAGCGGAAAGCGAGTGACAACCGTGATCTTGTGTGCTTGGAAGTAATGGCGCGGCTTTCTCGAGGCCATGAGAAGGCCGAAAAGCAGCTTCTGCACACCAGAGTACCTTGACCTAGCCCCCTGTAAAAGGGAGCTGACAAAGTAAACTGGGTGCTACACCATTTTCTTCCGTATCTCCTCTGGCATCTGCGCAGACTCTTGCTTGTCGGGACCAGAGCTTGTCGGGGAAGCCCCCTTCTTGTCGTTGGATGTGCTTGCCGCGGTCGCTGGCTCGTCGTCTGCCTCCCTCTCCGCTACTAACGCAGCACTAACCACTTGATTGGTTGCCGCTATGTACAGCAGCAACTTCTCTTGTGGTTTAGGTGCGACAAGTGTTGGAGTGGAGGACAGGTATCTCTTCAGGTCTTGCAGCGCAGCCTCCGCTTCCGTAGTCCATTTCATTGGACCTGCCGTTTTCAAAATTTTGAAAAACGGCAGGGCGCGCTCAGCAGACCGAGAGATAAACCTGCTGAGAGCAGCTACGCAGCCGGCAAGCTTCCGTACGTCCTTGATGCGCTTTGGTGCTTCGATCTGCTCAATGGCCCTGATCTTGTCGGGATTAGCTTCGATTCCCCGCTGAGACACAAAGAACCCGAGAAGTTTGCCGGAAGGGACTCCAAACACACACTTCTCGGGGTTAAGCTTGAGGTTGACCTTGCGCAGATTTGCAAAAGTCTCTTCTAAGTCTTGGATCAGAGTTGCCCTGTCTTTGCTTTTGACCACTATATCATCCATGTAAGCTTCTACATTTCTATGTATCTGTGGCTTCAAAGCGATATGGACTACTCTGGCAAATGTCGAACCAGCATTCTTTAATCCGAAAGGCATCCGTACAAAACAGTACGTGCCACATGGAGTAATGAATGAGGTTTTCTCCTCATCCTCTTCTGCCATGAAGATCTGATGGTATCTTGAATACGCGTCAAGAAATGAAAGCAACTCACATCCGGCTGTGGAGTCAACAATCTGGTCAATGCGCGGCAAGGGAAATGGATCTTTTGGACAAGCTTTATTAACATCAGTGAAGTCAATACAAAGCCTCCACTTCCCGTTTGCCTTGCGCACTACAACCGGATTGGCCAACCACGTGGGATGGAGCACCCCTCTGACGAGGCCTGCTGCTTCCAATTTCTTGATTTCTTCGGCTATGAATTCTTGGCGCTCCACCGCCTGTTTCCTGACCTTCTGCTTGACGGGCCGCGCATGAGGACAAACGGCAAGATGGTGCTCAATTACCTTCCTGGGAACACCGGGGATGTCAGACGGTTGCCATGCAAACACGTCGACATTCGCCCGCGGGAAAGTAACGAGCGCGCTTTCCTATTTAGGATCAAGCGTGGCACCGATGGTGAAGGTACCACCAGTGCCGTCCTCCTTGGCGGGAACCTTCTTGGTAAGTGGTGGAGCGGCCATCGTCTTCTTACTCTTGCCGGTGGAGCTCGATGGTCCGTCCTCGACGGCAGCGCAGCACTCCGAAGAGGTGCGCTTGCCGGAGTAGGCATCAGAGCTCTTGCCGGACTTGGTCTTCTTGCCGGCGGAGCTCGATGGTGCGCCCTCGGTGGCAGCACGGCACTCCAAAGAGGCGTGCTTGCCGGAGTGGGCACCAGAGCTCTTGCCGGACTTAGTCTTCTTCCCCCCGAGAGCTTCAGCGGCAAGTGTCTCGCGGTCTGTTGCGGCAGCTGCTTCCCGGTAGATCTTGTCGGTGTAGATAAGGGCATCCTTCTTGTCGCCAGGGATAGAGATGACGCTTATCGGGCCTGGCATCTTGAGCATGTTGTAGGCATAGTGAGAGGCCGCCATGAACTTGGCGAGTGCTGGACGGCCGAGTATGCCATTGTAGGGCAATGGGAAATCGGCAACGTCGAAAGTGACCCTCTCAGTTCTGAAGTTCATCTCGCTGCCGAATGTTACCGGCAACGCGACTTTTCCCTTCGGCTTGCTCCTTCCCGGGTTAATTCCTTGGAATGTACCAGTTTCTTCGAGCTCGCTGTCCGGGATCTGGAGTTTCTGGAGCACAGCGGAGGAGATCAGATTTAGGCCGGCCCTGCCATCAACTAGCATCTTAGTGACCTTGAGGTTGCGGATTGTCGGCGAAACCAACAATGGCAGGCACCCAACCGTAGTTGTGCGATCAGGGTGGTCCTCAATGTCGAAGATGATAGGCGTGCTGGACCACTTCAGAAGCTTGCGTGATTCAACAGGTGGCTCTGCCGCATTAACTTCCCGGAGCCACTATTTGAGTTGGCGGTGGGAAGTATGCAGAGAAGTGCCACCGTCAACGCACAAGACTTCTGTAGCCTTCTGAAACTCCTGCTCGCTGTTCTCAACATCATCCATGTCTTTGTCGTTGTCTTTGTCCTTGTCGCGGCCGCGGGGAGGTCTGTCTCCTTGCCGCTGCTTGGCCTTGCCGCGGCTTCCTCCCTGGCCGGCGCGCTTCTTGCCGGCTTCTCCACCGCCTCCTTGGGCTCTCTCCTTGTCGCGCCGCTCGTACTCAGCTTTTTGTTGCTGGACAAGCTGCTCGACCCTCTTGCAGTTCTGGAGATCATGGCCCTTGGTGCAGTGAATCTTGCAGTACTGCTTGCCGGAGCTGTCCTGCTTATCGGCGGCCGCCATAGCCTGGCAGTTGGTGCACGTGGCAACCTCCTTGCCGGAGCTGCCAACTTTGGCTTGCTTGGCGGGGCTGTCATCGCCGGACTGCTCAACGACTAGTACCTCTTTGCCGCTCTTCTTCCTGTTGCGCCTCCAGTTTTTCCTTGCCGGGGCGGCATCCTCGCTGTTAGATCCCCCTGCTCCAGCATCTTCTCCGAGGAATTTCCTCCCTTCTTCAGCGCGCGCGCACTTGTCGGCCAGGGCGTACAGCTCGCTGACGTCCCTGATCCTGCTCATCGCCATCTCCTCCCACATCCCGCGATTACGCACGTTCTGATGGAACACGCTGATAGCCGCGGCAGGGTGGATGTCTAGGATGTTGCGCTGCACGCGGCTGAATCTCTGGATATACTTGCGCAGGGGTTCTCCTTCCTTCTGGGCAAGCAGATGGAGGTCACTCTCTTGGCCATGTGGTTTGTGGCCGCCTGTAAAGGCGCCGACAAAGTGATGGCACAAATCCGCCCAAGAGGATATGGAGTTGTCCGGCAAGTGCATGCGCCAGGATCTGACTTCGGGCTTGAGCACGAGCGGGAAGTAGTTGGCAAGGACCTTGTCGTCTCGCCCCCCGGCAGCTTGCACCGCAATGGTGTAGATGCTGAGGAACTCCGACGGGTGCGACTTGCCGTCGTACTTCTCCGGCACGTCTGGCTTGAAGTGATTCTGGTTGGGCCACTGGACTTGCCGTAGCTCATGGGTAAACGTAGGACAACCTGCCGCGTACGGCACATTACCTGGCTCTCCGGGCGCATGCATGTCAACAGAGGGCCCAGCGCGCAGGTCTGATTGACGCCGCGCTTCTCTCCGGCGCTCGATGCATGTTCGAGCATCTTCTTGCTGTCTCTCATGAAGAACTTGGCGTTGATCGCGACGAGCTCGCGGATCCGACGACGCGGTGGAGTAGCCGTCGAGGTGGATCCGGTGAGTCGGCAATCTTGGCCTTCGGGGCGGAGAGTGCACAGTGGTTGCACCCTCTCTGGTCTTGTCGCCACCGGCCTGCGCCTGGCTGACTTGCCGCGGCAGCGACGCACTCGGCTGCCATGGGTTGTCACCGTTGGCGAAGCCGATGAGGCTCTGGATAGTGGCCCTCCAGTCGTCGATCTTCTCTGGCGCTGGAGGGTAGTCCAGGAGCAGCTGGGCACGTGCCAACGCTTCCGCCGAAGTGGTGGGCGGCGGCAGCGAATGGTGCGAGGAGAAAGATATGCTCGGACTCCTAACTGCGTTAGAAGGAGCAACATCTCGTCCAAGCGACCGCGCCACGCTCGTGCCAGCGTGTTGGCGTGCATGCAGGTCCTGAGCACTCTGGGACACGCCAGCTTGATCTTGGCCCAGCAGACGTATGGTACCGTGGGTACCATGACGCTGCCGGTCCCGCGCCTCCTGGGACGGGCGCGGTGCGTGCACGGACGCCGAGGTCTTGGAGTGCGCGCGGTCATTGTGGGAGGCGACCACGTCGCCGACGTGCGGCGCGGCCTGGTCCTTGGGCCTGGCAGCGCCACGAGTCTCCCCATCGGCGCCCGCTCTTCCGCCGGCGCCTACTCCACCAGCCGTCCGCACTGGCGACGGTGGGCTCGGCGCAGACGGAGCAGCTGCCTCCGAAGCCTTCTTCTTCGGCGGCATGTTGATGAAGACGATGATGATTCGGCTCGTGCGAACGCCGGATCAGGTTCGCACAACCTCGACGCACCCCCTACCTGGCGCGCCAAAGATGTCGGGGGTTGCTGGTCCCTCGCACACCTATGGCGATCGGCGGGCCGAGCCCCTTTTGGTTCGGCAGGGGGCGGTGGATGCACAAAGAGCAGATCGAGGCGAAACACACGAGCGAGACGATCGATTTACCCAGGTTCGGGCCGCACGGATGCGTAAAACCCTACTCCTGCTTTGGTGGTTGTATTGAGTTCTTGCTCGGGAGCGGCGAGTGCTACAGTACACTCAAGCAGCTGGCGAGACCGAGCGTGAGAATGGCTGTCCTCCCCTCTCTGTTGCGCATGGGCCTCCTTTTATATGTCTAAGGGGTCACCGACACGTGGCAACAGAGGTGAGGGTAAAAATGTAAAAGGGGTGGTAGTTGGCGCCACCGCCTGCTACAGACGTATCATACCTAACTTTGACGGCAGGGGACAAGGGCATTAAATGCCCGTCTGTGTCACCTTGACGGCCCAGAGAGGGACCGCTAGGAACGCCACCGTTTGCCACGATGGTTATCTTGTCAGCACTTGCTTGCCACCGCATGCCCCCGGCTGCACAGCCTCCCGCCACATACGCCAGGAATGGTCCCAGGACGACACGTTGGTGGGTGAGCTGGAGCGCGGGCTGCAGGGTAGTAGCTTGCCGCGGCAAACGCCTTGCCGCAGATGTGGCCTTGTCGCGTCCGGGAGCTTGTCGCTCACCGGGTCTTGTCGGGGTGCGCAGAGCGCCGCAGCGAGCTTCTTGAGATGCTTTGGTTAGTCTTCCCGGCAAGCTCCTCTTGCCGGGGTCTCGTCTCCTTCCCAGCAAGCTCCTCTTGCCGGGGCCTTGTCTCCTTCCCGTCCAGCTCCTCTTGCCGGGGCCTTGTTTTGCTCTTGGATACTTTGTTCTTGAATGGCTCCTAAAGGAACCATGGAGGGTCTTGGCGGTCGCCCGACAAGCCTTGCCGCGGGTCGCTGCGACTGCCCGTGCACAAGTTCGGGATACTAAGGTACCCCTACTTTAGTACACCGACACCGGTTGGAAATGGAAGGTAAAGAATATGAGATTGGAAAAATGAAAGCACTTGGATGAGAGTCCGGTTAGAAGAGGAATGATAGACACGACACTCTAGTTAAAACAAGATAGAGAAGGAATAAGAATAATATAATTTGGGCAGCACTCCGATTGTAAATGGAGGGAATTGAACATGAACTTGACAAAACAAGATGATGGGTCGAAGAGAGCAACATCACAATGCCTCCGGAAGAAAGCATAGAAGATAGATCACTGGAATAAAAGAATGGAGAGGAAAATGCCAACTTCTTCCACATATGAGCTTGGAGAGCAACCTTCTAGGAAAAATATAATAGAGTTCTTGAAAAACCAACAACGAACGAATAAGCTTGTAGTGGGTTTATGGAAAACTTCTCAAAATTGAGGCAAAATTCGGCCACTAACGGAAACAATAGATTGGATTGATATCAAGAAGGAGACAAGAAACTTATATCATCAGGAGGATAAATGAAGAACTTGGGTCATTTATAAGCACCATAAATAGAAACAATCCTTAGGGAAAGCTTTAGGTGAAATATAACCCAAGATAACTCCAATGAAGAGGTTAATGGGTTGCAAAGGATCTCATGAACGAATTGAAAATGATTGGTTTAAAATATGTCATTCCGGACAACTTGTGAATCATGAAACACGAAGGTAAATTGTCAAGAGTGACATAATACCACATCAAAAGATGAGATATTAAAGAATTGCACTTCGGAATGCAAGATGAAGAATGCTTGAACTCCTCAAAACAAAACATGTATTCAACACCATGTTTATTTTAGAGTATAGCTTGGCGGAACTTAACTTCAAGAGAAATCTTGAAGAACAATTGAAGAATGAAAGGAATCCTTGACGAACTACCATATAGAGCCTCCATGAAGAACTCCGGTAATAAAAGAATGATTAAATGAAAAGGGAAAGTTGAAAAGAACTCCGGGAGAAGCCTTGCAATGATTAGATGAAGCTATGAAATGATATAACCGAGAAAAATTGGAACTCAGGAAAGAAAGAAGAACAACTGAAATCAAGAATTTTGATGAACCTCCGGAATAAGGAATTAATCACTTGGATGAAACAAGAATAAGAATTACATTATGCTTATCCTTCATCAATTAAATTGATGATAGGCAACGGATTTGGCATACTACTCATTCCTATTGGAAATGATAAAGGAGAGATATAGCGTAAACTTGGGAAGGTCTTGATGGAACCACCGGTGGGATTTGGAAACAACGAATGAATTGATATGATAACGAAGGAAGAGAAATGTCAAACCGAACCACCGTAAGAATTGAAAATCAAGGTAGCAAAGGCACAATTCACCGAGAAGAATTGGAAAACGAATGAAGATACTTGAGGGAATTTAGATACATGAGAACGATGAGATCACGAACTAATTAGAGAATACTTGAATGATGCACCGGTAAGATTTGGAGAACAATAGATGAAAGCTGAGAATGAATAATTCTGAGATGATGGGCTCCAGAGAATCAAACTGAGAAGACTCATGGATTGCTCCGGACGGGTGAAAAGAATTCTCACGATCGGAAACAATTATGGGAGGATGGCATCAAGCTTGAACTACACATCTTTGGAAGAACGGTAAGGATTTAAGAGGAACTCTTCTTCGGTCTTCAAAATCCAAGAATGATGACGAGAAACACCGCCGAGAATTGTTTAGACACTCCGAGAGAATCAAAAGCGAAGAGGTTGAGCCAACAATGAAAAGAATTTGACAGATCTTGGAGAAAATACATATGACTAATGATAATTCATTCTTACGTCAAATTTGGAGAATAATTTGAGAGTAACTCCGGGAAAATAAGACGAGTCAGGTAAGATCCTAGGAAAAACCTGTGGGTTAGGGCCTACTCAAAAGATACACCGTTGAAAGATTACTTGAAAAGTAGATTGCACCGGTTGAATTAAATAGCTTGAATGAGATAACATCCTCGAAAGAGCTTGAACGGATTGATAGTGGAGACACAAATCTTCTGAGATATCTTCCGCACTCCGGAACAATTTAATAGCGAGAGGTGTCGGTTTTCTGGGAACGGGGGTCCCCAGACTTGCCTGCCTGCGGCCTGCGACGTGGCTCAAGAGTTGGCCCAGCACGGCCCATCTTCATCAACACGAGGCTCAAGACCCTCGCGAGGGGCCAAGCCTCGCGAGGTGGACGACACGGCGCATCCTCAGGCACAGCCTTGTCAGGCTGGCTCGCGAGGAGGCGGAGAGTTCAAGGCGGGGTACCTCGCGACGTGCCCATGACGCAAGCCATGACGACACAGGGCACCAGGCGGGTGCCAGCGTGCGTAGCGTCCCTCTTTCCTCTTTGCTGCAAAGGGGGCAAGCGTATCAGCGGAGTACCGAGGCATCAGGCAAAGGTTGCCACTTTGGTGCAACGAGACCAAGGCTAGGAGGACTACGAGACGGAGGTCACCATGGAGCCCAGCGCGGCGTCATCACCCAGAGCCTTTGGCAGGCGAAGACTGCTTTTGTCAGGATAGATCTACTCGTTGTCCCCCTTCAAGTTAGCCTGCCATTGTTGGATCCCTTCCCGCTCAATATTTGGGGAGAGGACCAGGGCCTCTATAAATAGGACTAGCCACCCACATAGCAGGGGGGGTCAGTTGGTTCGTTTGGTTCACAAGTAGAGAGAGAGAGAAAGAGGGTGACTGAACCCTTCATAGCAGTTCATCACCACAGCCTAGAACAGACCCTCGCGAGGCTGTTCTTCCTTGTATTGTTCATCCTCACCACCCCCAGGAGGCAATCCATCCACCACACACTGGAGTAGAGTATTACACCACATCGGTGGCCCGAACCAGTATAAATCTTGTGTCTTTCGTGCAGTTCTTTTAGTAGTTTTAGATCCCATTGAGACGGAGAGGTTGAAGGTGAGATTTCCGCGCGCACCCCAGTGTTCGAACCTCAAGGGTCTGCCGGAACCCGAAATCCGACATTTGGTGCGCCAGGTAGGGGTGCGCCGGAATTCGTCCTCCACGGCTCCGCTCTCCTCCGACCGTCGCGTCCATGTCTGACGCCCGTCGAGCCCGCGCCGAGCGCCGGGCCGCCATCGCTTCTCGTGTCGCCTAGACGGCCCCCGTCGGTGGGCGTCCTCATCGTTCCCCGTCACCCACCGTCAACGCCGCCACCGGCCCAGCGGAGGGCGAGCAGCAGGCATCGTCTCAGCACCCGTCCGTGCGGCAAGATGGCCGCACCGCCACTCCGTCACTCGCACCAGATGGCTCTTCATCCCGCGCGCTCCGCGCACCCTTGGAGGCTCGAGCTGCGCTCCTCGTGGCAAACGAGCTCCTGCGTTACTGTCCCGTCGATGAAGTCTACGAACAATGGCTCGACCGCGTCGCCGAGCTTGTTCGCGCCGCAGGGGGCTCTTCCGCGCTGTCCGTCCCTCTGCGCCGCACTCCGGCCCGCGCGGGCAACGAAGCTCCGGAGGCGCACCAGCCACCTCCTCTCCAAGAAGATGCCGTGGCTCCAAGGTGACTGGCCCCTGGGCGGAACCCGCTCCACTAGGTGCCATCGCAACAAGAGCGAAGATGCCAAGAAGTCCCTTGCCCGCAGGGGGCTGCCCGGGCGCTCCCTGCTCCGGCACGCTGCGACCCTGCTCCAGCTCCGGCATGTCAAGACCCCACCCTGCTCCTAGCTGCAGCGCGTGGGGACCCTCAAGACCAAGCTCTCCACCAACCGAGGCCCTTCGTGGCCACCAAGGGCTGCCACGCCTACACCACTGAGCTGCGCAGCGTCGCATGGCCCGGCAACTTCAAGCCCGACCTGCCTCCTCGCTACGACGGCACAACTGACCCCGCGGAATTCCTCCAGCTCTATGAGCTGGGCATCGAGGCTGTCGGCGGGGATGAAAAGGTCATGGTGAATTGGTTCCCCATGGCGCTGAAGGAAGGGGCGCGAACCTGGCTCCTGAATTTGGCTCCAGGCACGATCTCCTCCTGGGACCAGATGCGCGCCCGCTTCATCGCCAACTTCCAGGGTACTCGCGACCGGCCGCCTGCCGTGAGCGACATGCGCCGCATCAAGCAACAACCCGGAGAGACCCTGCAAAAGTACATCCAGCGCTTCAACAGCGCGCGCCTCAAGATCCCCAGGGTGTCGGAGGAGGCCATCATCTCCGCCTTCTCTGATGGTGTGCGTGACATCAAGATGAAGGAGGAACTGGCGATGCACGAAGACCTCTGCACCTCCCTGGAGCTGTTCAACTTGGCGAACAAGTGCGCCAGGGCAGAGGAAGGACGTCTCTCCCTCCTCGAGCTGCCTGCCGCGGACCCAGAAGAGAAGAAGCCCAAGGCCAAGGACGTGAAGCGCAAGGGGGATGCCGTGCTCGCAGCCGAACCGGACACCAAGCGGGGCAAGGATCTGCCCGAACCCTCCAGAGGCAGCCGGTACTGTGTGTACCATGACCTCCATACCCACAACACCAATGAATGTCAAGAGCTCCGCGCCGTGCGAGAAGGAAGGATCGGCCATCGCCCTGACCGTGCTGACCGGGCCTATGGCCGAGGAGGAGGAAGAAACCCAGGGCGCTGGGAAGACCGCGGCCCGCGCCAGGGATGGCGCGACCAGCCTCGCGAGGACCGCTGGCGGGACCTACCTCGTGAGGGGGACTCGAGAGACCAGCCTCGTGAGGACCGCCCTCATGGCAACGCAGGCCTACCTCCGCTGCCGCCTCCACCAAGAAGGAACGAAGACTGCCATCAAGACGAGGGGGCTGGGGCTTCCAGGAGCCGCGCACGATCGCCTGCATCCTGGGCGGAGCTCAAGCCCCAGCCTCCCAATGTATCTTCAAGCAGTTTGCCCGCGAAGTGAATGCAGTTCTCCCCAAGCTCGAAGCAACGCGCCCCCTCAGGTGGTCAGCGTGCCCCATCACGTTTAGCTCGGCAGACCAGCTCAAGTGTGCGGCCACTACAGGAGTCCTCCCGATGCTCTGCTCCCCGGTCATCAGCAACGTGGAGGTCACCAAGACCCTCATCGATGGTGGGGCAGGGCTCAACGTCCTGTCCATGGAAACATTCAACAACCTCCAAGTGCCCTATGACCAGCTTCAGCCAACCAGGCCTTTCTCCGGCAGCACCGACGGTTCCACAATCCCGATCAGGCAGGTCCGCCTCCCTGTCACCTTCGGGGCCCGCAGCAACTACCGCACCGAGCTCATCGACTTCGACGTCGCCCACATCTGCCTGCCGTACAACGCCATCCTCGGGTACCCAGCGCTGGCCAAGTTCATGGCCGTGACCCACCAATGGCTACAACGTCCTCAAGATGCCAGGAAGTGGCGGTGTCATCACGGTGCCCTGTGAAGAGAGAGGTGCAATGTGTTCCCTGGAGCGAGCCTTTCAGGCCGCGTCGCTAGAAGACCCAGATCACGGAAGCAGGAGGCTTCCTGAGACCACCCCCAAGAAGAAGAAGACGTCGTCAGGCTCAGCCCCTCAGGAGGCAGGCCCCTCAGGGCCCGTTCCCCCTCAAGAGGGCCCTCCATCCATCGCATAGGAAGGCGCGCCCGGTGCCCTCCTCAGGCAGGGCTCGGGGGCTCTCACCTGGAGGGCCACCGACCTAGCCAGGGTCACAAGGGAGGCGCTTGGGCACCATGTGGAGGCGTGCTTTGCAGCACGTGTCCCTTGAGAGGGAGCCAGGCGAGGAAGATCAGACCGGCAAGAGTTCGTTGACGAGGCCATTCGAGAGCTACAGGAGACAAGGATCATGAGAGGTTGTCGCCGCTTGCCAGCCGTGGCCCCACATCTAGGCGAGGATGGTGGGCTGCGTGTCTGCGTCGACGTACCAGGGCTCAATCAAATCACCACAACAGAGCGCCTCTGGCCCTCGCGAGTGGGGCGCTGCGGAGGTCCACCCCACAGCTATGTTTGCATGCCTTACGGCCTGCCGAGCATGGCTGCGGCGTACCAGCGCCTCATGAGGGGCATCGTGGAGGCTCAGGAAGACAGGCATTCCGCGGCTCTGGCGGAGGTGGAGACAGCTCGCGAGGAGTCACCAGTGCCTCCGGAGCCACCCGAGGCCCCGGGGCCTAGGGGCTCATGAGGATCGGCTTCTGCAGCCCGTCAAGTCTGCTGCACCGACGCCACTACGCCGACGACATCCTCAGGTGACATCTTTCAAGTTCCGTTCTCAGCTGGGAGCACCCTCCCAGGGTTGCATCACTCCCAGGCCGTGTGGGTCCGTCCCCGCGGCATGTATCTGCATTTACCTTTCCGTCGTTAGTTTGCCTTGTTAGGGGCACCCCTCGGGCTGCATCATCCCCAAGCCGTTCGGGCAAGACCCAGCGGCATGTATCCCCCTAGTGTTTATTTCCAACTATGCATTGCCTATCACGCTTAGCTGCATGGAGCCTGTCCTCTGCATCTTCTCTTCCCATGTCGGCTACTTGCACGTTAAAGGGGGGGTGCCTGAGCATCGCGACTCAGGGCTCTTACTGGCTCTCCAGCCCTCACCCTCTGACCTTGTCCATGGCATCGCGACCTGGCATACCAGCGACGGCTGAGACAAGCTCGAGGGCCGGGACCCGAGGACGTAGAGTACCGGCATCTAACCAAATTTTGCAGGGACACATCTCAAGATACGGCCCAGAGCCGGGCGCAACCCGCCCAGAGGTAGGGCCTCTGGAGTCCCGCGCTGGCTCACGGGTGCCCAGATACGCCTCGCCTACCTCAACCAACAAGCTCTTGAGTGACTAACGATCAACAAATGGCCACCGTGGCAACACCATCTTCCTTCTGTGATGACCCTGCAGGATCCCTGGAGGGAACCGCGCAAGCCGAGGCCCTCACGAGGTTTCCTTTGCCCTCTCCCGTGCAAACCGCTTGCACGTTAAAGGGGGGGTGCCTGAGCATCGCGACTCAGGGCTCTTACTGGCTCTCCAGCCCTCACCCTCAGGCCTTGTCCACGGCATCGCGACCTGGCATACCAGCGATGGCTGAGACAAGCTCGAGAGCCGGGACCCGAGGACGTAGAGCAGAAAGGGGAGCAGAGGCGGGGAAGAAGGGGTCTCACGAGGACCTTGCCGAGTGTTTCTGCTCCTATCCACACACGGACCCAACGGCGCACCTCGAACGGCCCCTGATCCTCAAGATAAGTCACCACCCACGGCACTGGCTGCTGCCGCACTACCCCCGCACCTAAAGCAACTCCGTACTAGCGACGTTGCTTCCCTTTCTCACTAAGTGATGGCTGCTTGGGCGCCAAAGGGGACCTCCTGAGCATCACGACTCAGGGGCTCTTACCGGACCTCGGATCGCTCACCTCCTGGCCTTGACCACGGCATCGCGACCTGGCATACTAGCGACGGCTGACGCCGCCTGGGGACTGGGACCTGTCGGCGTAGAGCACCAGGCCCTCGCGAGGTTCGAAAGGGAGAACTCAGCTATGACGGAATCAGCGACTCACGCAAATCCATAGAAAAGGTCATATATTAACATACGGGACTACAAACACCTTACAAGCCCCCATGGGGCGCATTTCGATTCCTCGCGGGGAACGGATCCTAAGGAGTGCTAACTATACGGGCTCCTGCAGAAGATGCCATCATCAACAGTGGGCCGTCAGGCACCGGCGCCAACCACATCTAGATCAGGGTTGGCGACGGCCTGACGCGTCCGCCCTGCTCCTGGGGCGACGGCGACTCGGGGGCTCGTAGCTATCGTCGCTCGTCTCCGGAGTCACGTAGCCTCCGCTGGACCCTCGGGCGCCACTGCCGTGGGGGCGGTCGGCGGGCCTAGCCCTCACCAGGGTGAGGTCCTGGTCGCCCCTCCCGTGGCAGCACTCCAGCCGGCGCCCGATCGCGTCGAAGACCCTGAGGAACATCACCGCCGCGCCGTCATACTCCAGGTGGACCGTGAAGGCGCCTCTTTCCCTGCAGACCCCGGGCGATCTCCCTCCAGCCGCGGGACATGTAGACCGCGCATGGGGTAGCGCCGACGACCTCGGACTCGGTCGCGGGGGCGCTGCAGTCGGCGTGCTACAGCTGGAGCTCCATAGGCCCCCCTGGAAGAACCACGGAGGCAAAGAAGGGAGGAAGGCGGATCCAGGACTGAAGAGGAGTGACGACGTGGAGCACGAACTCGTGAGAGGAGCCCTCGGCATGGACTCCAGGAGGGACCACCCACGCCTTCACAACTCGACGGTGCCGACGACGGCGCTGACCGCGGGGATCAGCATCCGCACCTCCGGGGCCCTCGACGTGGGCGTACAAGGGCAGCGGGAACCCCGGCGGAGCCCGCTCGCCCCGGGGCCTCGCCACCACCGGGTCATCCTCGTCGTCCCGGCTGCAATGGGTGAGTTGCTTCTTCGGCGGGAGAGGGTCTGGCCCTTCTCGAGGAGCCTTTCCCTTCTCCGCTGCAGAGAATCGGCGAATCGGAGGCATCACACCAAGACGGAGCAAGAACTGAGGCGAAGGAGAGAGCAAGAGGAGATGGACTTGACGGGCACGAGCGGTGCCGTACTTATAGCCGGCGAAGGCCAACCGCCGGTCTCCACGATCACAGGTAATCATAACACATTCTGCATGCAGGGACTTGTCCAACTTGCATGATCACCAAGGCATCGTGGGGAAGCGGAGGCGCCACGTCCAATCAACCGCCACGTGGCGTCCAAGGCCGTAGGCTGTTAGGGCCTGCGGCGCTTCACCCTTGCCCTTTCGCCTCTCAGCACAGCCAAGTCCATGCACGCCTTGGGCCCGGGGGCTACTGTCGGCGTTCTGGGAATGGGGGTCCCAAGACTTGCCTGCCTGCAGCCTGCGGCATGGCTCAAGTGGGGGCCCAACACGGCCCATCTTCATCAACACGAGGCTCAAGACCCTCGCGAGGGGCCAAGCCTCGCGAGGCGGACGACACGGCGCATCCTCAGGCACAGCCTCGTCAGGCTGGCTCGCGAGGAGGCAGAGAGTTCAAGGCGGGGTACCTCGCGAGGTGCCCATGACGCAAGCCATGACGACACGGGGCACCAGGCGGGTGCCAACGCGCGCAGCGTCCCTCTTTCCTCTTTGGTACAAAGGGGGCAAGCGTATCAGCGGAGTACCGAGGCATCAGGCAAAGGTTGCCACTTCGGTGCAACGAGACCAAGGCCAGGAGGACTACGAGACGGAGGTCACCATGGAGCCCAGCGCGGCGTCATCACCCAGAGCCTTTGGCAGGCGAAGACTGCTTTTGTCAGGATAGATGTACTCGTTGTCCCCCTTCAAATTAGCCCGCCATTGTTGGATCCCTTCCCGCTCAATATTTGGGGAGAGGACCAGGGCCTCTATAAATAGGACTAGCCACCCACATAGCGGGGGGAGGGTCAGTTGGTTCGTTTGGTTCACAAGTAGAGAGAGAGAGAAAGAGGGTGACTGAACCCTTCATAGCAGTTCATCACCACAGCCTAGAACAGACCCTCGCGAGGCTGTTCTTCCTTGTATTGTTCATCCTCACCACCCCCAGGAGGCAATCCATCCACCACACACTGGAGTAGGGTATTACACCACATCGATGGCCCGAACCAGTATAAATCTTGTGTCTTTCTTGCAGTTCTTTTAGTAGTTTTAGATCCCATTGAGACGGAGAGGTTGAAGGTGAGATTTCCGTGCGCACCCTAGTGTTCGAACCTTAAGGGTCTGCCGGAACCCGAAATCCGACAAGAGGTGAATAGATAAGAGTCTTCGGTAAGGACTTCCAACATGGAAAGCATGTGAACCAATGAAAAAGATATGACCAACACCGAAAGCTTGGATTGAATCCACCCAAGAAGAAAAAGAACGAAGAATGATGAACTTGAAGCTCCGTTAGAATCTTCTTGAGAATCACCGGATAAGAACATTGACGGAAAAGAAAAGAGAGACTTCCCAACAATAAAAGGATACTTGATTAAGAAATCTGAGTCCTTGAAGAAAAAGGGTGGGAGGGCAGGAAAACAAAGGCAACTTGGGCAGATGGAATGGATGCCGTTGAGAAAACTTAGAATTGATCTAGCAGGAGGGAAAATGATAGGATCATCTTATAGAGAAACTCACTGGTTGGAATGAATTGACATGACAATCTCGATGGTCAAGAAGGATTAGTACTCCCATAGAAATATGAGAACACCGCTTAGGGAAGGTATGGAATCAACGCTTGACATTGAAGCAACTCGAATACCACAACTCAAAACAAAAACAAAGGACTGGCTTGCAGAATAAGCCGGAAGCAAACATATGATAGATCCCATATCGTATCATGTGTCTGTTGGAAAGATATTCTAGGAGCTACTTGAATTCCCACTTATAAACTCCTGAAACTTTCTGGTTATGCAATCAGGTGTTGGGGATATAGGGGAAGCATAATATCTCACCGAAACTAACAATCCCTACATCTAGTTGTATCCATCCTTCAACACATAACCAAGAAACCTTCGGAAATCATGTACCTCAACCTTCGAAAAAGCATCCGTTATATGAGTGATGGCAATACTCCCGAACTCCCGCCCCAGTACTGGGTGGCATCGAGGTTATCTCACCAACAACTGCATAGAAGAGATTTTTGATGTTGGCAAAACTCAGGTATTCCAGAACTGCAACAATAAAATTGTGACGACAACACCTCGGAGCTCAACTCCCCGGGACACTGCCACAACCCCTAAATGTTAGGAGGCACCAAGATCAATGTTCTCGTCACAAAGAATATTCTCAAGTATTAAAAGTTGAGTTGTCAAGTCAACCGCACCTGAAAGACTTAATATGTGTAGCAAAGTATTTAGTAGCAAAGTAATATGATAGTAGCGGTAACTATGGCAAAAGTAACAGTAGTAGTTTCTGTAGTAATGTAACAGTGGCAACGGAAAAGTAACTAAGAAGAGATGAATATGTGAAAAGCTCGTAGGCATTAGATCAGTGATGGACAGTTATGTCGGATGTGATTCCTCATGCAACAGTTATAACATAGGGTGACACAGAACTAGCTCCAGTTCATCAATGTAATGTAGGCATGTATTCCGAATATAGTCATACGTGCTTATGCAAAAGAACTTGCATGACATCTTTTGTCCTACCCTCCCGTGGTAGCGGGGTCCTATTGGAAACTAAGGGATATTAAGGCCTCCTTTTAATAGAGTACCGGACCAAAGCATTAACACTTAGTGAATACATGAACTCCTCAAACTATGGTCATCACTGATAATTGTCCCGATTATTGTCACTTCGGGGTTAACGGATCATAACACATAATAGGTGACTATTGACTTGCAAGATAGGATCAAGAACTCACATATATTCATGAAAACATAATAGGTTCAGATATGAAATCATGGCACTCGGGCCCTAGTGACAAGCATTAAGCATAGCAAAGTCATAGCAACATCAATCTCAGAAAAAAAATGGATACTAGGGGTCAAACCCTAACAAAACTAACTCGATTACATGATAAATCTCATCCAACCCATCACCATCCAGCAAGCCTACGATGGAATCACTCACGCACGGCGGTGAGCATCACGAAATTGGTGATGGAGGAAGGTTGATGATGACGATGGCGACGGATTCCCCTCTCCGGAGCATCGAACGGACTCTAGGTCAGCCCCCCTGAGAGAGATTAGGGCTTGGCGGCGGCTCCGTATCATAAAACGCGATGAATCCTTCTCCCTGATTTTTTTTTCTCCCAGAACGTGAATATATAGAGTTGGAGTTGAGGTCGGTGGAGCCTCAGGGGGCCCACGAGGCAGGGTGGCACGCCCAGGGGGTTGGAGCGCCCCCGCCCCTGGTGTTAATTCTTTCGCTAGTATTTTTTATATATTCCAAAAATATTCTCCATGAAGTTTCAGGTCATTCTGAGAGATTTTATTTCTGCACAAAAATAACACCATGGCAATTCTCCTGAAAAAAGCGTCAGTCCGGGTTAGTTCCATTCAAATCAATGTATCTACTTTTCCAAACACATTTGCTCTTGTTTTGGACTCTAACTTGCATGATTTGCATGAAACTAACCCGGACTGACGCTGTTTTCAGTAGAATTGCCATGGTGTTATTTTTATGCAGAAATAAAAGTTCTCGGAATGACCTGAAAATCAACAGAGAATTATTTTGGAATATATAAAAAATAGTGGAAGAAAGATCCACGTCAGGGGGCCCACACCCTGTCCACGAGGGTGGGGGCGCGCCCTACCCCCTAGGCGCGCCCCCTACCTCCTGGGCCCCCTGATGCTCCACCAACCTCAACCTTGACTCCATATATTCACTTTTGGGGAGAAAAAATCAGGGAGAAGGATTCATCGTGTTTTATGATACAGAGCCAACGCCAAGCCCTAAACTCTCTTGGGAGGGCTGATCTGGAGTCCGTTCGGGGCTCCGGAGAGGGGAATCTGTCACCATCGCCATCATCAACCTTCCTCCATCACCAATTTCATGATGCTCACCGCCGTGCGTGAGTAATTCCATCATAGTCTTGCTGGACGGTGATGGGTTGGATGAGATTTATCTTGTAATCGAGTTAGTTTTGTTAGGGTTTCATCCCTAGTATCCATTATGTTCTGAGATTGATGTCACTATGACTTTGCTATGCTTAATGCTTGTCATTAGGGCCCGAGTACCATGATTTCAGATTTGAACCTATTATGTTTTCATGAATATATGTGAGTTCTTGATCCTATCATGCAAGTCAATAGTCAGCTATTATGTGTTATGATCTGTTAACCCCGAAGTGACAATAAGCGGGAGAATTACCGGTGATGACCATAGTTTGAGGAGTTCATGTATTCACTAAGTGCTAATGCTTTGGTCCGGTACTCTATTAAAAGGAGGTCTTAATATCCCTTAGTTTCTAATAGGACCCCGCTGCCATGGTAGGGTAGGACAAAAGATGTCATGCAAGTTCTTTTCCATAAGCACGTATGGCTATAGTCGGAATACATGCCTACATTACATTGATGAACTGGAGCTAGTTCTGTGTCACCCTATGTTATAACTGTTGCATGAGGAATCTCATCCAGCATAATTATCCATCACTGAAACATCGCCTACGAGCTTTTCACATATTGATCTTTGCTTAGTTACTTTTCCGTTGCCACTGTTGCGCTTGCTACAAAACTGTTACCGTTACTTTTGCTACCGTTATTGTTACTATCATATTACTTTGCTACTAAATACTTTGCTGCAGATATTAAGTCATTCGGGTGCGGTTGAATTGACAACTCAACTATTTATACTTAAGAATATTCTTTGGCTCCCATTGTGTCGAATCAATAAATTTGGGTTGAATACTCTACCCTCGAAAACTGTTGTGATCCCCTATACTTGTGGGTTATGACTTCCCCAAGCTTAAACCTTTGCTTGTCCTCAAGTAATTCAGTTGACAAACTGAAAGTGATAAAGAAAAACTTTTAAAAACTATGTTTGCTCTTATTGTTGTAAATATGTAAAGCCAGTATTCAAGCTTTCAGCAAAGATTATGGACTAACCATATTCACAATAACATTTAGGTCTCACATTTACTCATATCAATGGCATAATCAACTAGCAAGAAATCAAAACAATCATGATATGATATAACAAGATGGTATCTCACTAGCCCTTTATGAGACCGCAAAACATAAATGCAGAGCACCTCTGAAGATCAAGGGCTGACTAAACATTGTAATTCATGGTAAAAGAGATCCAATATAGTCATACTCAATATAAACTAATAGTAATGCATGCAAATGACAGCGGTGCTCTCCAATTGGTGCTTTTTAATAAGAGATGATGACTCAACATAAAAGTAAATAGATAGGCCCTTCGCAGAGGGAAGCAGGGATTTGTAGAGGTGCCAGAGCTCGATTTTGAAATAGAGATAAATAATATTTTGAGTGGTATACTTTCATTGTCAACATAACAACCGAGAGATTTGATATCTGCCATGCTACACACATTATAGGCGGTTCCCAAACAGAATGGTAAAGTTTATACTCCCCCACCACCAACAAGCATCAATCCATGGCTTGCCTGAAACAACGGGTGCCTCTAACTAACAACAGTCCTGGGGGAGTTTTTTTGCAATTATTTTGATTTAAGCATGGGACTGGACATCCCGGTTACCAGCCATTTTCTCATGAATGAGGAGCGGACTCCACTCCTCGTGAGAATAACCCACCTAGCATGGAAGATACAGACAGCCCTAGTTGATACATGACCTATTAAGGCATACAAAACAGAATTTCATTTGAAGGTTTTTGAGTTTGGCACATACAAATTACTTGGAACGGCAGGTAGATACCGCATATACGAAGGTATGGTGGACTCATATGGAATAACTTTGGGGTTTATGGAAGTGGATGTACAAGCAGTATTCCTGCTTAGTACAAGAGACTGGGAAGCGACCAGCTAGAGAGCGACAATAGTCATGAAAATGCATTAAAATTAATCAACACTGAGTGCAAGCATGAGTATGATATAATTCACCATGAACATAAATATCATGGAGGCTATGTTGATTTTGTTTCAACTACATGCGTGAGCATGTGCCAAGTCAAGCCACTCGAGTCGTTCAAAGGAGGATACCATCCTATCATACCACATCACAACCATTTTAATAGCATGTTGGCACGCATGGTAAACCATTATGAACTCCTAGCTAATTAAGCATGGCATGAGTGTCGGTGTCAAAACCGGTGGATCTCGGGTAGGGGGTCCCGAACTGTGCGTCTAAGGTCGATGATAATAGTGGACAGGGGACATGATGTTTACCCAGGTTCGGGCCCTCTCTATGGAGGTAATACCCTACGTCCTGATTGATTGATCTTGATGAATATGAGTATTACAAAAGTTGATGTACCACGAGATCGTAATGGCTAAGACCCTAAAAGTCTAGCCTATATGATTATGATTTCCTCTACAGAATGAACCCTCCAGTTTATATATATATATATCGGAGGGGACTAGAGTTATACTTCGGTTACAGAGAAATGAATCTTCATATCCAAATGCTAAGCTTGCAATCCACGCCAAGGAGAGTCCTATCCGGACACGGGAGAGAGTCTTCTGTCTTGTATCTTCACGGCCCATTAGTCTGGCCCACGTTACATCGTCCGGACGCCAGAGGACCCCTTAATCTAGGACTCCCTCAGTAGCTCCTAAACCAGGCTTCAATGACAATGTGTCCGGCACACAGATTGTCTTCGGCGTTGCAAGGCGGGTGAGGGAGTCCTGGATTAGGGGGTGTCCAGATGGCCGGACTATACCTTTAGCCGGACTCCTGGACTATGAAGATACAAGATTGAAGACTCCGTCCCGTGTCCGGAAGGGACTTTCCTTGGCATGGAAGGCAAGCTTGGCGATACGGATATGCAGATCTCCTACCATTGTAACCGACACTATGTAACCCTAACCCTACCCGATGTCTATATAAACCGGAGGGTTTTAGTCCGTAGGACGACATACACATCAACAATCATACCATAGGCTAGCTTCTAGGGTTTAGCCTCCTCGATCTCGTGGTAGATCTACTCTTGTACTACCCATATCATCAATATTAATCAAGCAGGACATAGGGTTTTACCTCCATCGAGAGGGCCCGAACCTAGGTAAAACTTTGTGTCCCTTGCCTCCTGTTACCATCCAGCCTAGACGCACAGTTCGGGACCCCCTACACGAGATCCGCCGGTTTTGACACCGACATTGGTGCTTTCATTGAGAGTTCCTCTGTGTCATCGCCGTCAGGCTCGATGGCTCCTACGATCATCGATAGCGATGCAGTCTAGGGTGAGACCTTCCTCCCCGGATAGATCTTCGTCTTCGGCGGCTTCGCACTGCGGGCCAATTCGCTTGGCCGTCTGGAGCAGATCGAAAGCTACACCCCTGGCCGTTAGGTTAGGTTTAGAAATTTAAACTACACGATTGACATCCGCGGGGACTTGATCTTCGATGGATTCCAGCCACTGCCGAGCGTGCCGCACTGTCACGACGAGCAGGATCTAGCTCTGTCGCCGAACAGTGCCCTGGAGGCCGCACCCGCATCGGCTCCGACCCTTAATTCGGAGCCAACTGCGCCGATTGAGGATGGGCGGTTGGAGCCACCTCGGGGGCTGCAACCCCAATGGAGATTGAGCCGAACACCAGCCCCATACTCTGCGAGACTCGTGACTCCAAGGAGCCGGACTCCTCTCCGGACTCCGAACCCTCCACACCCCTGCCAATCGAATCTGATTGGGCGCCGATTATGGAGTTCACTGCCGCATACATCTTTTAGCACTCGCCTTTGGTCGATATCTTGAAGTCATTGAAGTCTCTCTCTTTATCAGGAGAGCCCTGGCCGGACTATGGTCAGCGAGATTGGGATGCGGACGATGAAGAAATTCAAAGCCCACCCACCACCCACTTTGTAGCCACTGTCGACGATTTAACCGACATGCTCGACTTCGACTCCGGAGGCATCGACCGTATGGACGCCGATGAAGGAGACGATGAAGAACCAGCGCCTATTGGGCTCTGGAACGCCACCTCATCATATGACGTATACATGGTGGGGGCACCAAAAGATGACGACGAGGAGTGGAAGGACGCACCGAAGGCTTGTTCCCTCGAAAAGCAGTCAAAGCGACGTCGCAAGCGCCGCCCCAGTAGTGATCATACAGACCCAGTGCTGGAGCAGGGCGAATCGCTGCCGAACAACGGCAATCCGGATAATCAAACCAAATAATCAAATCCTATCAAGGATAATGGTCCGGACGACATAACGCCGGACAGACAACCGGAGCAACAGACTGCCCATAAAAGGCTTGTTGCCACCGCGAGGAGCCTGAAAAAGCAGAAGCAAAGGCTCAAGGCCACGCAAGACACACTCCAATTCATATGGAGTAAAATACTCAGCACTGCAGCAAGGTACGGCGACAATCGCCCCTTCAAGAGCTACCCGAAGCGGAAGCTGCTACCCGAATTCGATGAGGAGGCTTCAGAACCCCCACAACCAAATATCAAAGCAGCCACCTGGTCGGATAGACGACACCTCTACAAATACAAAGCGGCATACAACGCCACTCACCATACAACACACAACCAATGCGAGGGCTCGCACCCAAAGGACGGTGTAACAAGATCCATCTATGGACCACGCAAGCGCGCCCCAGCATACAATGCAATACAACAAACATTCGAACAACATAGTACACCCAGCTACAGGGGTGCCGCACACCCCCTATGTTTCACCGATGAGGTGCTGGACCATGAATTTCCAGAAGGATTCAAGCCCGTAAACATAGACGCATACGACGGAACAACAGACCCTGGGGTCTGGATTGAGGACTACATCCTTCATGTCCATATGGCTCGAGGAGATGATCTCCACGCCATCAAGTACCTACCCCTCAAGCTCAAAGGGCCAGCTCGTCACTGGCTCAAAGGCCTCCCCAAAAGCTCCATCGGAAGTTGGGAAGAGCTCGAAGACGCCTTTCGGGCAAATTTTCAAGGGACTTATGTCCGACCTCCAGATGCGAACGATTTGAGTCATATAACTCAACAGCCCGGAGAGTCAGCCCGAAAGCTTTGGAATAGGTTTCTTACTAAAAAGAACCAGATTGTCGACTGTCCGGACGCCGAAGCCTTAGCTGCTTTCAAGCATATTGTCCGTGACGAATGGCTCGCCAGACACCTCGGCCAAAATAAGCCGACAACGATGGCCGCATTAACAAACCTTATGACCCGCTTTTTTTCAGGGGAGGACAACTGGCTAGCCAGATGCAGCACCAGCGACCCCCAGTACATCTGAAGTTAGAGATGGAAACGGGAAATCATGACGCAACAGCAATAACAAACGCCGGAATAAAGAAGACAGCACGAAGGGCACAGCAGTAAATGCCGGATTCAAAAGCTCTCGGCCAGGCCAAAAGCCGCCTAAAGGCACAAGGGATGAACTATCCAGCCTCAACAAAATTCTGGACCAAGTATGTCAGATCCATAGTACCCCTGGTAAACCTGCTAATCATACCCACAGAGAATGTTGGGTCTTCAAGCAGTCCGGCAAGCTCAACGCCGTACATAAGGGGGAGGATACACCAAGTGAAGATGAGGACTAGCCTCCCAAGCAAGACACGGCGGAACAAAAGAAATTTCCACCAGAAGTCAAAACAGTAAACATGTTACACATAATCAAGGGAAAAACAATACGGCACTCCTAGGAAAGTATACCCAAGTGCCTATCACTACGAAGTCCTGCCACTTGTCATCTCAACCGATCACTTTCGACCATCGCGATTACTCAGCAAGTATCCGACACGCAGGATGGGCTGCCCTGGTATTAGACCCAGTAATTGGCGGATATCACTTCACAAGGGTCTTGATGGATGGCGGCAGTAGCCTAAACCTAATATATCAGGATACAATCCGCAGGATGGGGTTAGACCCAACACAAATTCGCCATAGCAATACTACCTTTAAAGGAGTAACGCCAGGCCCAGGGGCTCGTTGTATGGGCTCCCTCTTACTACAAGTTATATTGGGCTCCCCCGATAACTTCCGTCGCGAGCATTTAACTTTCCACATCGCTTCGTTTCAAAGTGGCTATCAAGCACTGCTCGGACGCGAAGCTTTCGCTCGCTTTAATGCAATACCACACTACGCCTCCCTCACACTCAAGATGCCCGGTCCACGTGGCATCATTACAGTGCACGGAAATATCAAGCGATCTCTGCGCGCCAAAGAGAGTGAGGCTGCCTTGGCCGCCGCACACTAAAGGCGCCCGGACAAACGAAAGCATCCAAAAGATCGTCAAGACCTTAGATACAACTAATCCAGTCTGGCGCCGCTATTTATATGGAAATAAGTGGTCACACCCCTACTTTTCAATACAAGGGGCTCAACGCGCGCAGAGAAGTGGCAATTTCTTATCATCTTGAATTACACAAGGTTTCTTTAAAAACTATCTTTTGCACGACAACTTTTTCACTTAACTTCCTCTCTTTTACAGATGATCATCGTGCTACACCCGTCCAGGATACGGCACAACGGAGACACAGGCGCAGACATGTAGCAGGGACCCGCTCCAAGGATTCTTTTTAGATTAAGACCCTGCGTAAACCTTTTTGCCTGTCTCTTGTTGATACATATCCACCGTTGAGAAGGATGCTGACGTCTTGGCATGTGGCCACGCCAGAACAATGCACGTACCTGGACACAAGGGGCTTCTTACAAAGGCCATTATTTCGGCTCGGTTTATACCACAAAGACCGAATACCTTCGGGACTGTTCGGCGTCGCGAGTTTGGCCCTATATGCATCAGCTCCGAATCATTGTCTTTGGTCAAATGTTGGGTTTGCCTGGCTCCTGTGTTTTGGTTCCTTACGTTCCGCTTTACCGGCTAAGGTAGCACCAGGAGAACTACTGCGATTGTGCCCTGGTTCATCCAGACGAGCACCTTAGTAGAGAAAGCCGAAAACTGACTGTCATGATATAGCGTGAGACTGGTCAACCACTCGATGACCTGTGGGAATGTTAGAATTGCTCTGCCTTAACGAAGGGTCGTTTTCCAGCCAGGCATGTGCGCACCCCGGAACCGGGAGAGTGCGGAGCCACCAGGGGCTATCTAGTAGCCCCACTATCAAACTCCTATGGCTAAGTGAAAGTGCTAAAGCATTATAGTCCGGTTGCCTCGCTCGCTCTGCTATCACCTCCTTAATAGGACCAAGACATTGGGTTAAGTGTGAAAGCGTGTTTTTGCAAGCACCTCCGCATTATATGCGTGGGGGCTGAAGCCAACGACTGCAATCTTTCTGGTTATACACATGTATACATAAATGGCCACCTAGGAGACATCATATTACTTTCAGGAAAAAGTATAAAAATAGCCTTATAAAAATTTATAAAAGCATTTCGCTTACAATGAGATTACATATCACTCAAACATAATATTTTTTGAGCACCGGGTCTCTATCAAAAGGGCACCCTCAAGAACTTCTTCAAAATAGTGCTCAGCAGCCTTTCGACCTATAGCCGAATCCCGTGCTGCAACATTGGTAGCATCCATCTCCGCCCAGTATGCCATAACACGGGCAAAGGCCATCCGTCCGCCCTCTATGCACGCCGACGTCTTCATCGCATTAATGCGCGGCACCACGTCAAGGAACTGCTGCACCAAGCTGAAATAGTTGTTCGGTTTTGACCTTCCCGGCCACAGCTGATCCACAACAGACCTCATGGAGAGTCCGGACAACCTATTTAGTTCGGCCCATTCGGCTAATTGGTCAGTCAATGAAAGTGGACGCTCGGGAGAATGGAATTATCTCCAAAACAGCTGGTCTACTCCATGGTCTGTCTGACCCTAGAAGTACTTGGCCGCATCGGCAGCACTCGCCGCCAAATCCATATACACATCCTCCAAACTCCACAGCCGATCCAGAGGGGCATACCGTGGATCTCCGAATTTCCTCCGCAACATAAAGGATTTCCCAGCTACAATATCCCGGCTTCCCGGAGCTCCTCCTTCTTCGCCCTCATAGCAGAGCGGAGATCCTTTTTCGTGACAGCAGCCTTCTCAAGGTCCGATGCCTTCGCTTGGTTTTCCTTTTCGAGAACCAGGAAACGGTCGGCGGCAGCTTTTAATTCCACAACCATCTTGGCCATCTTGTCTCGGGTCTCGCCATGCGCGTCCTTCTCGGCTTGCAACTCTTCGGCCTCCTTCACAGCAGCCGCATTACCTAACCTCGCTTGTTCTTTGGCTCGGGCAAGTTATGCCCGCAAGGCTTCAACAGTGGCAGCTCCATCTGCAGTCACAACATATTTAAGATACTGGCATCATGCTACTCTTCCTATGTGGCGTTTACCAGATATTGACACTTACCCTGTGCCTCGTTAAGCCTTTTCTTAACAAGCTCGATGTCGGCGTCTGCCGCATCCAACTGCCGTTCTAAATGGGAAAACTCGCTAGTCCGGCTAGCCACCGGAGCTTCCATCACTTGCACATAGAGGCAGTATGGTTATTACCTGGGAATATGATCCTCTATTCGTTGTCGTTTCCAATGACAACCAGAGTCTCAGGGGTTACTATCTACACAGGGCACACCTAGCATGTGCAGGACTATCATACATTCTTTTACGTACCTCAAAGCCTGTTAGTAGACTCATAAAAGCTTCAAGCAATCCGCTTTTGGTGGACGATATTCTCTCCATCACCGTATTCATCAGCACACGGTGTTCATCTGAGATGGCCGCTTGCCCCACCAACTCCCTCAGAACATCTGATCGCACACTAGACGGTGCCGGACTCTTTTGTCTGCTCTCTTCGGGAGCCGGACATTGGGAGCTTCGGGGGTCAACGGGATTATCTTCTGGCCTCACCGGACTCGGAGAGGCTATAGGACCTTGAAGTAGATGTGTCTAGAGGGGGGTGATTAGACACTTAATGCTAAAGTTGCAATTTTTAAGCTTTTTCGGTTTAAGTGGAGTTTAGGCATAATTTCAACATTCACAATACATATCAAGCAAGTATGCAAAGAGTGTATAGGCAGCGGAAAGTAAAGCATGCAACTTGCAAGAATGTAAAGGGAAGGGTTTGGAGAATTCAAACGCAATTGGAGACATGGATGTTTTCCCGTGGTTCGAATAGGTGGTGCTATCCTACATCCACGTTGATGGAGACTTCAACCCATGAAGGGTAACGGTTGCACGAGTCCACGGAGGGCTCCACCCACGAAGGGTCCACGAAGAAGCAACCTTTTCTATCCCACCATGGCCATGGCCCACGAAGGACTTGCCTCACTAGCGGTAGATCTTCACGAAGTAGGCGATCTCCTTGCCCTTACAAACTCCTTGCTTCAACTCCACAATCTTGTCGGAGGCTCCCAAGTGACACCTAGCCAATCTAGGAGACACCACTCTCCAAGAAGTAACAAATGGTGTGTTGATGATGAACTCCTTGCTCTTGTGCTTCAAATGATAGTATCCCCAACACTCAACTCTCTCTCATAGGATTTGGATCTGGTGGAAAGAAGGTTTGAGTGGAAAGCAACTTGGGGAAGGCTAGAGATCAAGATTCATATGGTAGGAATGAAGTATCTTGGCCTCAACACATGAGTAGGTAGTTCTCTCTCAGAAATAGAATGCTGGAAGTGTAGGCTTAGTCTGATGGCTCTCTCTACGAATGAAGAGGAGGTGGAGGGGTATATATAGCCTCCACACAAAATCCAACCATTACACACAATTTACCAATATCGGTGGGACCAAATCAACAAACTCGGTCGGACCGAAAAGGTAAACCTAGTGACCGTTAGAGATTTTCGGTGGGATCGACTAGATCAACTCGGTGGGACTGATGTGCTAGGGTTAGGGTAAAACCAAAACTCGGTTTGACCGATTACACAAACTCGGTGAGACCGATTTTGGTAATTAGCTAACCAGAGAGTTGGTCAGGCAAACTCGGTGAGACCGATTTGCTCTTTCGGTGAGACCGAAAAGTTACAAAAAGGAAACAGTGAGTTTACATTCCAATCTCGGTGGGACCGATTCGCTCTTTCGGTGAGACCGAAAAGTTACGAAAGGGAAACAGAGAGTTTGCAATCCCATCTCGATGAGACCGAGATCCCTATCGGTAGAACCGAATTGCTAGGGTTTGGCAGTGGCTTATGACAAGTGAAACTCGGTGGCGCCGGATAGAAAGAGTCGGTAGGACCGAGTTTGGCTTTAGGTTTAGGTCATATGTGGATATGGGAAAGTAGCTGAGGATTTTGGAGAATATCATTAAGCACTTGAGAAAGAGGCTCATTAAGCAACACCTCATCCCTTCTTGATAGTATTGGCTTTTCCTATGGACTCAATGTGATCTAGGATCACTAAAATATAAAATGAAGAGTCTTGAGCTTTGAGCTTTAGCCAATCCTTTGTCCTTAGCATCTTGGAGAACTTCCCACAGCCTTTAGTTCATGCCACTCCATTGTTGAACTTATCTGAAATATACTAGATAGAAGCGTCAGTCCAACAAGAAATATGTTGTCATTAATTACCAAAACCACCTAGGGAGCACTTGTGCTTTCAATCTCCCCCTTTTTGGTAATTGATGGCAACATACATCAAAGCTTTAGATAAAGATATAAAGAACAGCAAGTAAAGCTTTGGAAGGACATGTAACAAACATAGACTCCCCCTACATGTATGCAATCATATGAATATAAAATATAGAAGCATGTGAGAGCATAATCATGACAAAGTAGGCAATGTGTTACATGTATCGTGGCCATATGCATCAGAGCAAAAGATTATTAAGGAAAATACCTTCATGCTCATGAGTCCTTCTTGCAAACAGTATGTACATAAGCAAGAACTCCTCATACTCATGATTTTAATGCATATACTTACCTTGTAGTCTTGAGTTGGCTTAGGGTGGAATGAACCCGCACAAACAAAGTTAGATAACACAGGTACCTCCACTAGCCAGAGCAAACAAGAGAAACCACAAAAATACCAAGACTAGGATGACATGTAGAGAGTAAGTACTAGGCACTATATTGGATTCAACATGTCCCCAAGAGTAAAGATATGCAATGAATTTGACTGATTTCTTTCCCTTAGGTGTCTTGCTTCCCTTGAATCTTACATGGGATATTGGGAGAAGATAGGGAACAGAAAATCAGAGCTGAAGGGTACACATGAACATGTCTTTCCCCCTAAAAAGACATGTGACATCTCTCCTCTTGGACATCAAGCATCTGGGATCCTTGAGTATTTTCTCTCCCCCTGGAAATCTCTTTCTCTCCCTTAATACTTTCTCTCTTGTAGGTTTGGTCCTTGAGACTTTTTGATGTGATCTCTCTCTCCCCCTTTGACATCAATTTCCAAGAAGGGCGTTCTGGAATCCGTCGTATAGGTTTGGTCCTTGAGACTCAGCCCAAAGCAATGGATAAAACTGTGATGCTTGGAGAGGACAAGATTCATTGAGTAGAGCTGGATTAGAAGAAATATAGAACAAGGGGCAAGCTGTTTTTCCTGTTGCAAAGTCGGTGGCACCAAGTGGCACGTTTCGATGGTACCGAAAAGATTCGGTTGGACCGAAGATTACAAGTCAGTGAAACCGAGTTCACACAGAGAAAAACACTTGTCACCTCAGCTCACTAGACATGTAGGATCTCACAAAGATTTGCAAGGAATTAAATGCAGAAAATGCAGAACAAAAACAAAAGGAAAAGAGAAGAAGCTGAAGGATCTAGATGAAGTTGAAAAAGAGAAATAAAAAATAAACATGCATGAGACAAATGCAATAACACAAAAAGAACACAAGAGAACTTCATCTAGAGTTGGGCGGTGACATAGTCACCTATGTTAGAGTATATTGACTTGGGAGTCAAGTGAGAACGCTTGATCATAGGTCATACTCATCGTTTAAGCTCAAAATGGGATTACCATTTTTTGTTTAAGCATCTTGATGTATTCACATCTTGTTGAGTTGCTTTGACTCATGTCTTGGAGTAAAGCTTCTCTAAGATGGAATAACATACCTTGGGTGGTGGTGTGGTTCTTGCTCATGTAGTTGAACTTGTGTGGGTGCTCAAGGTTGATGTAGCTCATCAAGAGTTGGGAGCACCACTTGGAGTTTGAGTTCATCTACCTACATGGGTTAGTTCTTGCAAGGAAGAGCACTTGTCTATCCAAAAATGACAATCATGAAGCTCAACATAGAATTTGTCAAAGGATATGTTTGAATGGTTTTGTGCTTCCTTGTCTTCAACCACCATCGTGTAGAGACTTGGTGATGTAGAGATTGCTCAAGATGTGAGTGATCGCAATCTCATGGAATTAGATTCAACCAAGCACCTACATGGGTTAGACAACATGCAAGATACAAATATATATCCAAGATATAAGATAGTCATCATAAGAGATATATCATGGATTAGTCATAAGCTCATGTCTTGCATGTATCCAATGGAGTTTCTACTCCAAGTTCGAAGCATCAATAATGTTCAATTCACCTCTCAACCTGCAAAACACTTTCTCATCAAGTGGCTTAGTAAATATATCCGCTAATTGCTTATCGGTGCGAACATGCTTAAGATTAATGTCACCCTTAGCAACATGGTCTCGAATGAAATGATGACGAACTTCAATATGCTTAGTTCGAGAATGTTGTACAGGATTATGACCAATTTTGATAGCACTTTCATTCTCACAAAGCAGTGGAACATGTTTCACATAGATCCCATAATCTTTAAGAGTTTGGGTCATCCAAAGTAATTGAGCACAACACGAACCAGCGGCAATGTATTCCGCTTCGGCGGTGGATAAGGACACCGAGTTTTGTTTCTTGGAAGACCAAGACACAAGAGATCTACCAAGAAATTGACAAGTACCCGAAGTGGACTTTCTATCAACCTTGTCTCCGGCATAATCCGAGTCAGAATAGCCAACAAGATCAAAAGAAGACCTCTTAGGATACCAAATGCCAAAGTTTGGTGTATGAATTAAGTATCTAACTATCCTGTTTACGGCCTTAAGATGACATTCTTTAGGAGTAGCTTGATATCTTGCACACATGCACACACTTAGCATAATATCGGGATGTGAAGCACATAGGTATAACAATGAACCAATCATAGAACAATAAACCTTTTGATCAACCGGTTCACCATCTTTCGTTAAATCATTATGTCCACTAGTAGGCATGGGTGTAGACATACCTTTGCATTCTTGCATATTGAACTTCTTGAATAAGTCCTTGGTGTACTTCATTTGAGAGACAAATGTACCTTCCTTAGTTTGCTTGATTTGCAAACCGAGAAAGAATTTGAGTTCACTCATCATAGACATCTCAAACTTCTCTGACATTAGCTTTCCAAACTTTTCACTAAAGAGAGGGTTAGTTGAACCAAATATGATATCATCAACATAAATTTGGCATACAAATAGTTCTCCATTAACCCTTTTAGTAAAAAGAGTAGAATCAATTTTACCAATTTCAAAACCACTTGCAATAAGGAACTTGGTCAAGCATTTATACCATTGTCGGGTGATAGGTGCGACATATGCCAACGGGTGGCTTATCATTGTGGGAGCCAATAAGACGTCGCCGGTGCCTGGAAATGGGATGAGGCGAAGACAAGCTCGCCGACGTACTTTACCCAGCTTCAGGGCTCTCCGTGGAGATAACACCCCTACTGCTGCTCTGCGGGGTCTCCGCATGATCACTAAATGAACAAGTAGCTACACAATGCTCCTTGAGCTGTTTTTGGTGGAAGGAGGAAGAAGGGCACGGCTAGCCTGCTTCCTCTCCTTGTATGGTGTCTAAGACTAGCTTGGGGGTCGAACCCTTTGCATGGGTGCACCGGGGGGTTTATATAGGCCTACCCCCCGGGGGTACAATGGTAATCCGGCTGGGCGCGGGGCCCAGCTGTCTGTGACTATGCTCGCCGGCTTCTGCGCCGGCCGCCGGGGCCCGCCGACTGGTGGGTCCTGCCGGCTACCGGCACCCTGGTCGACAGGTAGGCCCCACTGTTCAGGGCCTGGTCGGTGGCCGGTTACTGTTGCTCTGTGCTGATGACGCGGGCTTGGTCGGGGTAAGCGTGGCTACAGTACCGCCGCCCTGGCGGGCGATTACTGTAGCCCCGCCATGTCTTGTCTCCTTAATGGGCGTCTCCTTCGAGGAGGATGGCAGGCCGGCTATGGGGGGCTGGCTCTCCATCTGGCCAACTTGGGAGGAGGTGCGGCCGCCTTCGGTATCTCTCCGCCCGAAGGGGCCCACCGCCTCGGGGGCCATGCTGGTGGCCCGTCGTGGACGGCGTCAGGGCCGCCGTGGCAACAGTGCCGCACCGGACGGGTCGTGGCCACGCGTATGGTGCACTGTGCCGGGCGTGCTCCGGGTTTTGGGGGTGGAAGGCTTTACTATAGCCACACCCCGCTTCATCATTGCTGGGTGGACGTGGACTTCGCGGGTACGATCTTGACTGCTTTATGGGAGCCGGCCTCTTGGAGTCGGCCTACTTGTCGCCGACTTCTCGAAGTCGGCCCTCCCACGGCCTCCTTCATGAGGGCTAAAGGGGGGCCGCCCCCCGAAGCCGGCCTAGAAGATAGCCGGCAGGGGGAAGGCGGCCCCTGGTCTTGAGTTCTTTTGAGAGCCGGACGGGCTCGTAATTTTTTCAGAAGGGCCAGGGGAAGCCGGCTAGGCTACCCATGGCTATTTACTCCGACAATAGTCCCCGAAGCTGGGCGAGCTTCGAGGCGGACAGAGGGACGAGAAGCTTGATCAGCTTCTTATCCCGAGGAGCCGGCTTCGCTGGCGTAGGTCGTTTTCAGAGAGTTGTCGTATCTTGCGGCCAGGATGGTGGCCGACTTGCATGCCGATCGTGGGCCCCCCGTGGGCCACGTGGCGGCGGAATCCTGCCCACGCATGCGCGCGACGGGACGCCGCCGCAGGCCCGGGCCCGCCACTCCCTGGCCTCGGCCCGAGCGCTGATTTTCTGCGGCCCAGGGAGACAGCTTGCCTTCCTGTGGCACCTTGAACTCACCATTAGGGCGCAATAAACGCGGGTCGTGGGGGAAGTGGGCACGATCGATCCCCATGTTCCCCCACACCGCGCCTCCTCGACTCCGCCACCCGACCCTACAAGTAGGGGGAGGAGAGGGAGAGGCAGAGGTTGGCTCGCTCTCCCACACTCCATCCCTCCTCGTCTTCTTTCTTCTTCTTCTTCCTCTCGCTGCCGTCGCAGCTTCTCCCCGCAGCACCCTCACCGCGCCTTGCCCCATGGCGTTATCAAGCTCATGGGACGGGTCCAATGTCGACAATGAGCAAGTGGAGTTCCTCCACCAGACGCGGCGCCTGCCCAGCGCCAATCTTGGGTCGTCTTCCGCTCGCATTTCTTGCGCAAATTCGGCCTGCCGGCGAGCGGGTTTCTGCGCTCCTTCTTGGAGTTCTACAATTTGCAGCTGCACCATCTCACGCCCAACGCGGTGATGCTCGTGTCGGCCTTCGTCTCCCTCTGTGAAGGCTTCTTGGGCGTGCTCCCCACGCTGGAGCTCTGGGGGGAGTTCTTCCAGAGCAAGCTCGGCACCGTCACAGCCGGCGTGCCTGCCCCTTGCGGAGCCTACATCGCCATGAGGAGGTCAGGCGATAACAATCCGTTCCCCTCCATCCCTCTAATCCAGTCGGTTAAGATCTGGCAGAAGTCATATTTCTACATGAAGAACGCCGGCTTGCCCCCGAAAGGAGATAACGTCAATCTGCTGGCCTACGTAGCCGGCCCGCCGGCTGGAAGGCAGCCGTCATGGAGTTACCGGTCCAAGTCCCTGTCTCCGGCTGGGAACACCGCCATTTCCCGGCTTCGGGTGATGATGCAGTCGGAGGGTCTGCGTGGATCCGACCTGGTGGCCGCCTTCGTGGAGCGCCGGATTCTCCCTCTTCAAAGTCGGCCCCACATCATGTGCCAGATGGGCGGCCGCTTTCACCCAAGCCGGCTGAGCACGCGAGAAATGCCGCAGGTAGAGGTGGCACTCATGGTCAACTACATCGCCAACTGCAAGCTCGTCGTGGACTGGCGATATGGCAAGGCGCCGTACTCTCGTGCCAATCCTCCGCCTGTGGTAAGCTCTTCTCTCTATCTTCTTTTTATCGTCAGCCGGCTCCATGATGGCCGGCTTCTGATCAGCCGGTTTTTGTTAGCAGAACCCCCTTCTTCCGCCGCCGGCTGGGGCGGCAGGGATCGAGCGTCAGTACGCCCCCGATCGCACGGTGGACGATGTTGACAATCCGGACTTGGGAGCAGCCGCCATGGAGGAGGCCGTCGTGGGGGACAACATTGAACCCGGAGGCACCGGGCTTTCCGCCAGCTTCGAGGACTGGCCGGACGAGGCCGACGCCGAAGAAGTCCCACGTTGCCAGCCGGCGCCCGACCGCCGAAGCGCGGGCTCGTCTGCCGCGCCGGCCGCAGGCGGCGGCGCTCCGAAGCGCCGGGCCGCGTCAGCTCTCTTCGGCAGCCGGCCGAAGAAGCCCAAAACCTCCGCCACAGCAACGAAGCGAGACGAGGCGGCTGCGAAGGCGGTCCGCTTCCGAAAAGTGGTGAAGCAGCCCCTGACGGTCTCGGTGTAAGCATCCAACTGTTTGCATGCTTGTTTTGCTGTGTTCTTCTGTTTCAATCATTCTTCCTGACTTTTCTCAGTTTTCTGAGAAGGGCGCCGCTTTCTCTAGAGCGGGGCCCAGGCGGCTCCGTCGTCGGGCCGGCTGGAGGGTCTTCGGGCTCCCGCCGCATGGATCGCCGCGCCGATCTCATGGATGCCACAGAGCAGAATGCTCGTGAGGCGCGGGAGGAGAGGGAGGCGGCGGATCGGGAGGCAACTTAGGCGGCGAAGGAGCGGGCCGAGGCGGCGGCCAGGGCTCAGGCGGGGCGGGCGACTGCGGAGACAGAGGCGGAGGGCTCGCGCGACCAACCCCCGCTGCTCGCCATCCCACTCCGATCTGTAGCCCCGGACACCCCATTGCCCCTAGCGGAGGAGATCATCCAGGACCCGCCGTCGGTGCAAAGGGAGGAGCTCTTCGAGGTTTTCGCGGGGAGGACGCCGCCGGCCGCGCCAGTCGGCGCGGGCCAAGGCGGCCAGTCGTCGACGGCGCCAATGGAGCCGGCCAGGGGCGCGCCTGAAGTCGGAGCCGGCCTTGAAATACAACCGGTGACACGTCAGCGCGCGGGGGGAAGTGCCGCTCCGCCGGAGTCGCGCCAAGCCGCACGCGCCGGCCAGTCGGCGGAGGCCTTGGAGGCGGCCAGCTCCGGTAAGTCCGGGTGGACTACCAGCGCGGGGACCGACGAGCTGAATGTGGCGGCCCAAGAGGTCCGGAGTCAGCTGCGAGCTCAGGCCGCCCTCCTGCAGCAATACACGCAGGAGTTCCTGTCGACGCGAGCCGCCATCCGGGTAAGTTTTTTGCTCTTGACCGCTCTGGTTCCTTGATTTCTTCCGTGGGGGCGCGTCAGCGCACCCACTGGGTGTAGTCCCCGAGATTTGGGTCGACTGCTGTGCAGTCGGGTCGGATCTTTCTTGGCGACCGTCTCACCTTTGCTTTCTATCTTAACTTCCAGGAATATCATAATTCCCGTGCCGCCGCCTTCAACTCCCATGCTCAGGAGTTGGGTCGGAAGGTCGACGACCTGGCCAACAGCCGAAGTAAGTGTTTGTTTTTATCTGTTTCCTGTGGGGGCGCGTCAGCGCACCCATTGGGTGTAGTCCCCGAGATTCGGGCCGACTACCGAGTAGTCGGGTCGGATCTTCCTTGACGACCTTTTCCTCATTGGTTTTTTCTTTTTGTCTTTTGTTCTTTGCAGGAGCCAACGCCGACTTGCGGAGAGAGCTTGGCGAGGCGCAGACCGCCCTTCGTACCAGGGACGCCGAGTATGCCACCTTGGCCCAGGAGCGCGACCGCCTAGCCAAGAAGCTGGCTGATCAGGAAGAAAGCCACAAGGCGGCCCTGCAGAAGGCGCAGGAGAGCGAGGCCGCCCTGAAGGCGGAGTTTGAGACCGAGGCGGCGAGCTGGGCTGAGACTCGTCAAGCACTAGATGCGGGCTTTGGCCACATCGAAGACTTGATCGATGGTAAGCTACTTTTCTCGCCCTTCTTCTGCCTGCTGGCCGCCTGGGGTCGTGGGCTGACTTGTGCTGCCGCCCGTTTTCTTGTGCAGATTACTTTCCCGGCCACTCCACCCTTGCCGCCCAAGCCATCGAGGCTCATCGCGAGGCGCGCCGTCAGGCGGGCGTCAACGTCGCTCCGGACGCCAATCGGACGCTGGAGGAGCAGCTCGTGGCCGTCCAAGCGTGGCTGCAGCCGGCCCACCGGATGCTTCGCCGGCTTCAACGTGCCGGGGCGCAGGTGCTGGCCGCCCTCTGGCCCGGCCAAATGATCCCCCGCACCCCAAGCCGGACCGCCGACTGGCTGGAGGTCGCAGTCGGCCGTTTCGAAGCTTGGAAGGCGTCGGCGGCCCGTCTCGGAGCCGGGCGGGCGTTGGAGTTCGTCCGCGCCTGGTACCCAGGGCTAAGCCTGGACTAGCTGCGTACTTGGAGGCTGGAAGCCAACGCGGAGCTGGAGGAAGTGCGGCCGGCAATCCCCCAGCGCGCCTCGATGATCGCCGAGTGTACCGACATCAGTGTCTTCGCGCCTGAGATCAATGACGACGGTGTTGCTCAGCTGGAGGACTGGTTCGGCCTGGACCTGGTGGTGGGCGAGGACTCGGCCGAGGAGATCGCCTCCAGCGATGAGGGCGAGGATGACGAGGACGGAGACGGCGAAGACGTCGAGCCGGCTAGCGGAACAACCGGCCAGCCTCCAGCTGATCGTGCCTCCAGCAACGAGGCGCGTGGAACCGCGCCCTCTGCAGGAGGCGGTGATCAAGCCGAAGTTCACCAGCCGGCCGCTACCTCAGCCGACGCAACCGTCTCCACCGACCAGCCCAACTCGTCAACCACGCCGCCAGCTTGACCTGCCGTCTTTATTTTTCCTGCTTGTCGTCTTTGGAACAATCTTTTAAACTTTTGCAATTCCACCCGCTGGGGGTGTATCAAACTATGTTGGATGTCGGCCTCTTAGCGGTCTTTTTATGTAGACATTATTGCGTGCATGATTGGTTTCCATTCGCGTACGCTTTTTATCCTTAGGCTTTTTCCTTTGCCGCCTTCCCACTTTGGGGAGGAAAGTACTCAAGCTTCCTTGGATTGAAGTGAAGTGAATGGAAACCGGCCGGCCGGCTACTCTGGTAGTCGGTCGGCGGCAGGCGGCAAACCGGCTCCTGTTATATTAGTCCGCTGGTCCCTAGCCATTTTTCGTGTGCGCACCCTTTCCTGCTTTTGACTCTTGCCAGCCGAACAGCCGGTTCTTCGAACTATGGCTTTGGCAAGAGCTAAGCCTGGGTGTCGGCACACTACTTGCCTGACCACGGGTAAGACTTCTAATATAACTTTAGTCAGTTAGTCCCCGGGCCGACTGGTCGAACCCGGTGCCGGACAGAATAAGTACATGAAATGACAAGGTCATAAGCATGATATTGTTCATTCATAGATAAAAGATGGCAGTCCTCGAGTCCTCCTCGGGGGGACCTATTGTCTCGTACTTAATACAAAAGTTAACGTGATACATACTGCATTTCAACTGTAAAATCTTCGAAGGAGATTGGCATTCCATGGTCGTTCCGACTCCTTGCCCGAGTCATCTCACTTGCGTGCCTTGGGTTTCTGTGCGTCGATTAAGTAGTAGGAGTCGTTGCCTAGAGCTCTGCTGATGACGAAGGGGCCTTCCCAGGGGGTCGAGAGCTTGTGTTGGCCGGCTGCTCGCTGGATCAGCCGGAGCACAAGGTCGCCCTCCTGGAAGGATCTTGGCCTGACCTTCCGGCTGTGGTAGCGATGCAACCCCTGCTGGTAGATGGCAGACCGGCTGAGGGCTAACAGCCGGCCTTCTTCCAGCAGGTCGACGCCGTCTTCTCGTGCTTCCTTGGCCTCTGCCTCCGTGTACATGGTCACCCGAGGTGAGTCGAACTCGATGTCGGTTGGGATGATTGCTTCGGCACCGTACATGAGGAAAAAAGGAGTGAAGTCGGTTGACTTGTTTGGGGTGGTGCGCAGACTCCAGAGGACAGCCGGCAGCTCATCGAGCCAACAGCCGGCTGAACGCTCCAGAGGTACGACCAGTCGGGGCTTGATGCCGGAGAGGATGAGGCCGTTGGCTCGCTCGACCTGGCCGTTTGACTGCGGGTGGGCGACGGACGCTAAGTCCAACCGGATACCTTGTGCAGCGCAGAAACGTGCCAAGGCTCCTTTGGCAAAATTTGTGCCATTGTCGGTGATGATGCTGTGTGGCACGTCGTACCGAGTTGTTATGTCTGTGATGAATGTCACGGTAGTCGGCCCATTCAGCTTCTTGATCGGCTTTGCCTCGATCCACTTGGTGAATTTATCTACGGCGACGAGCAAATGTGTGATGCCGCCGCGCGCCGTCTTGAATGGGCCCACCATGTCTAATCCCCAAATGGCGAAGGGCCAAGTGATGGGGATGGTCTTGAGTGCCGAAGCCGGCATGTGTTGCTTGGAGCTGAAAAGTTGGCAGCCTTTGCAATGCTTAACTAATTCTTTGGCGTCATCCAAAGCAGTCGACCAGAAAAAGCCGTGGCGGAAAGCTTTGGCGACAAGTGATCTTGAGGTGGCATGGTGGCCGCATTCTCCTTGGTGTATATCTCTAAGGATTGCAATGCCCTTCTCTTGCTCGACGCACCGTTGGAGGACTCCAGTGACACTGCGCTTGACCAGTTCTCTGTTGACGATCGTGTATGCTCCGGCTCGATGTTGGACTTGTCTCGCTTCTGTTTCGTCAGCCGGAAGATCTTGGTTTACTAGGAAGTTGAGGATGGATTGAGCCCATGACAGAGCTGCGACTTCCCCTACCGCCAATGTGGCTACTGCCACCAGGGTGGGCGGGTTGGGTGATGAAGTGCTGGAGTCGGCCGCCGACTGCTGCGTTGACGTAGTCCCCGGGCCGGCTACTGCAGTCCTCGGGCCGGCTACCGCAGTCCCCGGGCCGGGTGCGGCAGTCCACGGGCCCGCTACTGCAGTCCCCGGGCCGAGTACTGAAGTCCCCGGGTCGCCTGCTTGGTTCTTCGAGCCGGACCCGGCCCCGTCGGGGTTGGGCGGCAAGAAGATGGAGTCGGATTCTGGAGACGGCTTGATGGACGGATTGAGGAGGCGTTGTAGAGCGACGCCGGTTGGTATTGCTTGCCGAGTGGAGCCTATTCAGGCCAGGGCATCGGCTGGCTCGTTGTTGGCTCGCGGTACGTGGAGGAACTCGCATCATTCAAAGTATCCACTGATTTGCTGCACCAGGAAGCGGTAGCTTGCCATGTTTGCGTCCTTGGCGTCCCAGTCGCCGGATGATTGTTGAACCACCAAATCCGAGTCGCCATAACATAGGATCCGGCGGATGCAGAGTTCCTTGGCAAGCCGGAGCCCATGTATGAGCGCCTCGTATTCGGCTACATTGTTGGAGGCGGCGAAGTGGATCTGCAGCGTGTATCTAAGCTTGTCGCCCTTGGGAGAGGTAAGGACGACGCCGGCTCCCAAACCGGTGCGCATCTTGGACCCATCAAAGTGCGTGCGCCAATGGGTGGAGTCAGGAGCCGGCGGCAGGTACTGGGTCTCAGCCCAGTCGACGAGGAAGTCGGCCAGTGCTTGGGACTTGATGGCAGTGCGGGGCTGGTAAAAGATTGTGTAAGGGGCCAGCTCGACGGCCCACTTTGCCACCCGGCCAGATGCATCCCGGCTGCCTATGATCTCGGCCAGCGGGGCAGTGCATACGACCGTGATGGGGTGCTCTTGAAAGTAGGGCTTCAGCTTCTTGGCGGTGAAGTACACGCCGTAGCACATCTTCTGGTAGTGCGGGTAGTTCTGTTTTGAGGCGGACAGCACCTCGCTCAAGTAATACACCGGCCTCTGGACCGGCTGGGCTCGGCCTTCTTCTGAGCGTTGGACCACGATGACGGTGCTGACCACCCGGCTGGTTGCGGCAATGTAAAGGAGCATGGGCTCTTTCTCAGTCGGCGCCGCCAGGACAGGTGGCGTGGCCAGCATCTTCTTCAGCTCGTGAAAGGCTTGGTCGGCCTGGTCGTTCCACTCGAAGTGAGTGCTCTTCTTCATGAGGCGGTAGAGAGGGAGGGCTTTCTCTCCGAGCCGGCTGATGAAGCGGTTTAAAGAGTCCAAGCACCCGGTGAACTTCTGGATTTCTCGAAGCTTGGTGGGGATCGCCATTCTCTCGATGGCCTTGATCTTCACCGGGTTGCACTCGATGCCGCATTCGGAGACCAGGAAGCCTAGGAGCTGGCCGGCTGGCACTCCAAACACGCATTTCTCGGGGTTGAGCTTGATTCGGAACCGGCGCAGGTTCTCGAACGTTTCTTTCAGGTCTTCCAGCAAGGTGCCGCGCTTCTCCGTCTTCACCACGATATCGTCCACGTAGACGTGAGCGTTTTTGCCGAGTTGCGTGAGGAGGCACTTCTGCATGCAACGCTGAAAGGTGGCACCGGCATTCCTCAAGCCGAATGTCATGGTCAGGTAGCAGAAGGCTCCAAATGGCATGATGAAGGCGGTCTTCAAGCGGTCATCTGGGTTTAGTTTTATCTGGTGGTATCCTGAATAGTCATCCAAAAAACTCAACAGCTCGCATCCGGCTGTGGAGTCTATCACTTGGTCGATTCTTGGCAGGGCGAAGGGATCTTTGGGGCAGGCTTTGTTGAGGCTTGTGTAGTCTATACACATGCGCCACTTGTTATTCTTCTTCAGCACGAGAACCGGGTTGGCAAGCCACTCTGGAAAGAAAACTTCCATAATGAAGCCGGCTGCCAGGAGCCGGGCTATCTCCTCCCCTACAATCCTTCTCTTCTCCTCTGACAGTCGGCGGAGAGGCTGCTTGACTGGTTTTGCGTCTTCTCGCACGTGTAGCTTGTGCTCGGCGAAATCCTTTGGAACACCCGGCATGTCCTTGGGGGACCATGCAAAGATATCCCGATTCTCACAGAGGAAATCAGCAAGCTCGCCTTCCTATTTGCTGTTTAGGCTTGCCCCAATGACGGCAAACCTCTCGGGGTGCTCGGGGTCAAGAGGTATCTTCTTGGTTTCCTTGGCTGGCTAGAAAGATCCTTGGGCATCATGCTCCTTGGAGTCGGTGGGCTGGCTCAGCTGCTTGCTGGCCAAGGCCACGACCCGGTCTAGCGTCTTCTTTTCTTCGGCAATCACAAGGGACTCGGCCAGTTGGATGCTGGCCGCAGCGCACTCGGCAGACTTCTTGTAATTGCCGGCTATGGTGATGATTCCCTTGGAGCTTGGTATCTTCATCTTGAGGTATGCGTAGTGGGGGACCTCCATGAACTTGGCCAAGGTGGGTCGGCCAAGCAATGCATGGTAAGGGCTCTCCAGGTCCACCACTTCGAACCAGATTGCTTCCCGGCGGAAATGCTCCTTGTCCCCAAAGAGTACGTCAATCTTGATCTTGCCAATGGGGGCGTAGGACAAGCCGGGCACGATGCCGTGAAACACTGTCCGAGTCGGTACAAGTTGCTTCGTCTTGACACTTAACTTCTCCAGGGTGTCGCGGTACAGGATGTTGATACTGCTTCCGCCATCTATCAGCACGCGGGAGAAGCAGGCGGTGCGTCTGTCCGTCGCGATGGTGGCCTCCAGGACCAAAGCATAGGAGCCGGGGGACGGCATCACCTCTGGGTGCTCGGCTCGGCTCCAGCTGATGGGTTTCTCTGACCAATGCATGTGTCCGGCTGGGTTAGCAGCGACCACACTGACTTCCTGATGCTCTCGACGCTTGCTGTGCCGGTCTTCGGGCTGGCTCGTAAAGACGAAACAGGATGCTTGCTCGTCGGGGAACTCGTCCTGCACGGCGTCGACCGCGGGCCGGGCGGCCTGAGGCGGCGGAGCCGGAGGCGGCGGGCCGGCAGGACGGGTCGGCGTGAGCCCTTCGCCCTTGGAGATTCGGGCGAGCCAGTTACACTTCCGGGTTGTGTGGTTGGACGGCTTCGCGCCGCTATGGAACTTGCACGGGGCGTCAAGAGTTTGCTTGTAGGAGAAAGCCGGCTGCCAAGCCGGCCGGCCTCCCTTCAGGCGGCGTGTCTTCGACCGTGGCCACCTGCCGGTTAGCGGGAGGCGGCGCAGGGCCTTTACGCTTCTGGTCGTTCGGGTGCTGGCGTCGGCCGGAATCTCCTACCGGCGTCTTGGGCGCCGGGTTAAGAACTTTCCCGGACGCGTCTACCCGGAGCTCGGTCTTCATCGAAGAGTCGGCGGTGGCGTATCTGTCGGCGATGTTCAGAAGCTCGTCAAGGGTAGTTGGCTCGTCGCAAAGAAGCTTGTGCTTGAGGAGGGTGCCTTCTCGGCACCCGGCACTGAAGTATTCGATGGCCTGCACCTCGTGCACCCCTTCACAAGAATTGCGAAGCTCGGCCCAGTGCGTGAGGTAGTCGCGAGTGGACTCGGCTGGGCCCTGTACGCACAGGGAGAGCTGCCTGGGCTTGGGAGCCCGCTTGTAGGTGCTAGTGAAGTTGCGAACAAAGGCTTCGGTGAAATCTACCCAGCTGTTGATGCTGAGAGGCTTGAGGCTGTTAAGCCAAGTCCATGCCGTGCCCTGCAGCATCAGGGGCACGTACTTCACGGCAACCCGCCGGTTGCCGTTGGCTATGCTGACTGCCGTGGAGTAGTCGATCAGCCAGTCTTCCGGCTTCACGGAGCCGTTGTATTCGGGCGTGTCTCTTGGGAGCGAGAACCCTTTGGGGAAGGGCTCGTCGCGGATGCGGGGGCCAAAACAGGGCGGGCCGACATCGTCTTCTTCTTCCAGCGCCAGGGATCTGGCCAGGCGGTCGATCCGATGGCGGGCATCGTTCTCGCCGACTCCTTCCCGGCGACCTAGTCGGCCGCTGAGAGTCGGATGCGCCACTGGCGGTGGAGTGGGGTATCTTTCTCCACGAGCCCGAGGCGGAGGCGGGCTGCCCCGCCATTCCATGGCTCGGGGACGACCGTCCGCGTCGCGCTCGATGGAGATTCGGGTCCGGCTTCGGCTGGAAGCCGACTCTTTCTCGCGCCGCGCGCGGATGTTACTCTTAGTCGGCGTCCGGGACGTCGTGCCGTGATCCTGACGCGGGGGTGGGCTTCCCACGCAGGCGTCGGCCTCGTGCCGCTGAGCGGCCACGTCAATCAGTTGCTGTATGCGCCGGGTCATGTGGGGGAGGTTTTCGGCCTCCAAGCCGTCCAACTCGTCCACGGCCGCCTGGGCGGCGCGCAGGTTCTCGAGCGGAGTGGCATAGACCGGGCGGTCGACTCCCAGCGTGTCGGCGATGACGGCGCCTCGTTGCCTGACAGCACTAGCCCGGCTTGGGCCAGCCGGGGCCGGCGTGCCGAAGGCGGCGCGGTCAGCTTCGCGCTGGTAAGCCTCAGTGAGGCGTCTCATGAAAGCTAGCCTCCGGCCCTCCGCGAGGAGGGCGAGACGGCGTGCCTCCAGTGCTTCATCGTCAGCATCAGCCGGGAGGGGGACGGACAAGTCGTGGGCCGCCGCGCGCGGGGCATCGTGGGCGCTCTCGTCGGCCGGATCGCCATGGTCGATAACCATCACCTCAGTGGTGACGGTATCGCGATCGTCGGTCCGAGGGAGCGGGTCGTTGTAGATCGTGACGTTGGTGGGGAAGGTGTCATAGGAGGCCGTGTCGGAGTCGACAGAGTCGACAGGCATCGGGTCGGTGGAGCCAACCGACTCCAGATCCACAGCAGGCTCGCTGGAGACATGGAGCTGGCCGAGGAGGATGGCGAGGTGGTCGGTGCCCACATCAGAGGCGAGCTCGTCGGAGATGCGGGCCTCGCCGAGGAGATCAGTGAGGCTGCTTGCCGCGCAGATGCTGGCGACGCCTTGCATCGCGTCGTGGCAAGCGCCATCGGGCGTGCCGGGCTGGCTACGCTCGCTAGGGAGGAAGAGGGTTCCCGTCCAGAACAGGTCTCCGGACGACGGTGCACCTGGCCCCATGGTGGGCGCCAAATGTCGGGTGGTAGGTGCGACATATGCCAACGGGTGGCTTATCATTGTTGGAGCCAATAAGACGTCGCTGGTGCCTGGAAACGGGATGAGGCGAAGACAGGCTCGCCGACGTACTTTACCCAGCTTCAGGGCTCTCCATGGAGATAACACCCCTACTGCTGCTCTGCGGGGTCTCCGCATGATCACTAAATGAACAAGTAGCTACACAATGCTCCTTGAGCTATTTTTGGTGGAAGGAGGAAGAAGGGCACGGCTAGCCTGCTTCCTCTCCTTGTATGGTGTCTAAGACTATCTTGGGGGTCGAACCCTTTGCATGGGTGCACCGGGGGGTTTATATAGGCCTACCCCCGGGGGTACAACGGTAATCCGGCTGGGCGCGGGGCCCAGCTATCTGTGACTATGCTCGCCGGCTTCTGTGCCGGCCGCTGGGGCCCGCCGACTGGTGGGTCCCGCCGGCTGCCGGCACCCTGGTCGACAGGCAGGCGCCACTGTCCAGGGCCTGGTCGGTGGCTGGTTACTATTGCTCTATGCTGATGACGCGGGCTTGGTCAGGGTAAGCGTGGCTACAGTACCGCCGCCCTGGCGGGCGATTACTATAGCCCCGCCGTGTCTTGCCTCCTTAATGGGCGTCTCCTTCGAGGAGGATGGCAGGCCGGCTATGGGGGGCCGGCTCTCCATCTGGCCGACTTGGGAGGAGGTGCGGCCGCCTTCGGTATCTCTCCGCCCGAAGGGGCCCACCGCCTCGGGAGCCACGCTGGTGGCCCGTCATGGACGGCGTCAGGGCCGCCGTGGCAACAGTGCCGCACCGGACGGGTCGTGGCCACCCGCACGGCGCACTGTGCCGGGCGTGCTCCGGGTTTTGGGGGTGGTAGGCTTTACTGTAGCCATGCCCCGCTTCATCATTGCTGGGTGGATGCGGACTTCACGGGTACGATCTTGACTGCTTTATGGGAGCCGTCCTCTTGGAGTCGGCCTACTTGTCGCCGACTTCTCGAAGTCGGCCCTCCCACGGCCTCCTTCATGAGGGCTAAAGGCGGGCCGCCCCCCGAAGCCGGCCTAGAAGATAGCCGGCAGGGGGAAGGCGGCCCCAGGTCTTGAGTTCTTTTGAGAGCCGGACGGGCTCGTAATTTTTTTAGAAGGGCCAGGGGAAGCCGGCTAGGCTACCCATGGCTATTTACTCCGACAACCATGCTCTAGGAGCTTGTTTAAGACCATAAAGAGCTTTGTGAAGTTTGTAAACATGATTTGGTTTCTTAGGATTGATAAAGCCGGGAGGTTGTTTGACATAAACTTCCTCCTCTATTTCACCATTTAGAAAAGCACTTTTAATGTCCATTTGGTACAAGGTGATGTTATGGTGATTAGCATAGGCAAGTAAGATGCGAATGGACTCAAGTCTAGCAACGGGAGCATATGTCTCACCATAGTCCATACCTTTGACTTGTGTGTACCCTTGGGCGACAAGACGTGCTTTTTTGCGAACCACTTGTCCATCTTCATCTTGCTTGTTGCGAAACACCCATTTGGTACCAATGATGTTGTGGTTGTTGTCGGGCTTCTCAACCAATGTCCAAACTTGGTTTCTCTCAAAGTTGTGTAGCTCTTCATGCATAGCGTTTATCCAATCTGGATCTTCCAATGCTTCTTCAACCTTCATAGGTTCAATGCTAGAGATGAATGAATAGTTTTCACAAAAGTTAGCTAAACGAGTTTTTGAGCGAGTGATTCTCCCGGTTTGTATATCATTGAAGATTTGCTCGATGGGATGATCTTTGGCGATTCTTGCTCGAACTCGTGAGAGCTTTTGCTTGGGTCTTCGTTGAACATCTTCTTCATCTTGTTCTTCTTCTTGGCCTTCTTCATTGTTGACGTTGTCGTTTTCTTGTCGTGGTGGAGAAGGAGGTTGTTGATGTTCGTCTTGATGCATTTCCTTGTCTTCTTCATCTTGGTGTGTCCCACTTGTGGATGCTTCCGTGTCGATTCTTGGTTCACCTTGTTGTGAAGTAGAAGCTTCCACTTGGACGGATGAAGTACTCTCCTTCACCTCCGTTGGACGAATTTTTCCAATGGACAAGTCTTGGATTGCTTCTGAAGGGTCTTTGTCTCCTACATCAATTGGCAATTGCTCTACTTGCGAGCCATTAGATTCATCAAACTTCACATCTACCGTCTCTTCAACCTTTCGGGTGAAATTGTTGTAGACACGGTAAGTGTGAGAGTTTAAGCCACAACCAAGTAGGAAACCTTCATGAGATTTAGGAGCAAACTTTGAACGATGATGCTTATCAAGAATGTAGCACTTTGAGCCGAATACTTGAAAGTATCCAACTTGGGGTTTGTTACCGGTGAGGAGCTCGTATGCCGTCTTGCCGAGTAGCTTGTGAAGGTACAAGCGATTTGTTGCGTGACAAGCTGTCTCAACCGCTTCTGCCCAAAAGTGCTTCGGCGTCTTGTATTCATCAAGCATTGTTCTTGCCATTTCGATGAGCGTCCGGTTCTTCCTTTCAACAACTCCATTTTGTTGAGGTGTGTACGTAGCCGAGAACTCGTGTGAAATCCCTTCTTCGTCAAGAAAGGTGTCCACATTTGCGTTCTTGAACTCCGTTCCGTTGTCACTCCGAACCTTCTTGATCTTCATGTCAAACTGATTTTGGGCCTTCCTAGTGAAGTTTTTGAAGATCTTCTGGACCTGCAACTTGTCATTAAGAAAGAACACCCATGTAAATCTTGAAAAATCATCAACTATAACTAGACCAAAAGAATTTCCACCGAGACTCTTGTAGGCGTTGGGACCAAAGAGATCCATATGAAGTAGCTCGAGTGGCCTCCTTGTGGTCATGATGTTCTTCACGGGATGCCTTCCTCCAACCTGTTTACCTGCTTGACAAGCACTGTAAGTCTATCCTTATCAAATATGACATCATTGACTCCAAGGATATGATTTCCTTTAATAAGCTTGTCAAGGTTTCTCATGCCAACGTGTCCTAGTCGTCTATGCCACAACCAACCTTTTGAGGATTTAGCAATAAAGCAAGTTTTAGGTTGTGCCTTTTTAGAGAAATCGACAATGTAAAGATCACCTCTACGTATACCGGTAAAGACCATTTTATGGTTGTCTCGATGAAACACTTGGCAATCTACCTCAGTAAATAGGACATTCAAACCGAAATCAGCAAGTCTAGATACTGAAAGTAAGTTGTAGCCGAGAGATTCAACGAGCATGACAATTTGAATGGAACTATCATGTGAGATGGCCACCTTACCAAGGCCAACCACTTTACCCTTTGAATTATCACCAAATGTGACATATTTTTGAGGGCCGTCATTTTCAGCAAGCTCACGAAACATCTCTTCATCTCCGGTCATATGATCAGTACATCCACTATCAAGAACCCATTCCTTTCCTCCTGATTCATATCCCCGAAGATTCGCCGTAAGACCAAAGTGTCTCATTGCGTCATCAAGATCAAAGTCACTATCATCATCATCATAGTATCCATGTTAACCATGATCTTGTGACTCATCATTTCCTAGAGAGGGTAATTCATTAGATAAATGATCATCAAGGTGGTCACTTTTATGAATTCTTATATCTTCGGATATAATATCACTAATGATTCCAACATCTCCTTTAGCATGCTTGAGATTGGTAAGCTCAAATAGACAATCACCAAAACTAGGATCACTAGAGTTCATCTTACTCAAGGCAATAGATTTATGGAGAATTTCATCCAAATTTTTTAAGGAATGGTCGGGAAATCGTTCCTCAAGAAATTTCCATATAGTATAGGCACAATTAAGAGTAGGCAAACTAGCAATCAAATTTTTGGGCAATCCTCTAATGATGAGCTCGATAGTTCTAAGATTGCGAATCATGTCAATATCTTCATCTAGGGTAGGATGCAAGGGATCAATATGAGGTGCACAAGGGTTAGCAATATACTTATTCAAATGATATTGGTTGAAGATTACAAGCATCTAATTTTTCCACTCATGAAAATATTCTCCATCAAGAATAGGCACTCTATGTCTAAGACTCCCTAAAGTAGACACATCCATCTTCCTCCAATGGTGATTAAACCAAGGCAATCGAGACCAAAGCTCTGATACCACTTGTAGGACCTTGAAGTAGATGTGTCTAGAGGGGGGTGATTAGACACTTAATGCTAAAGTTGCAATTTTTAAGCTTTTTCAGTTTAAGTGGAGTTTAGGCATAATTTCAACATTCACAATACATATCAAGCAAGTATGCAAAGAGTGTATAGGCAGCGGAAAGTAAAGCATGCAACTTGCAAGAATGTAAAGGGAAGGGTTTGGAGAATTCAAACGCAATTGGAGACACAGATTTTTTCCCGTGGTTCGGATAGGTGGTGCTATCCTACATCCACGTTGATGGAGACTTCAACCCACGAAGGGTAACGGTTGCGCGAGTCCACGGAGGGCTCCACCCACGAAGGGTACACGAAGAAGCAACCTTGTCTATCCCACCATGGCCATCGCCCACGAAGGACTTGCCTCACTAGCGGTAGATCTTCACGAAGTAGGCGATCTCCTTGCCCTTACAAACTCCTTGGTTCAACTCCACAATCTTGTCAGAGGCTCCCAAGTGACACCTAGCCAATCTAGGAGACACCACTCTCCAAGAAGTAACAAATGGTGTGTTGATGCTGAACTCCTTGCTTTTGTGCTTCCAATGATAGTCTCCGCAACACTCAACTCTCTCTCATAGGATTTGGATCTGGTGGAAAGAAGGTTTGAGTAGAAAGCAACTTGGGGAAGGCTAGAGATCAAGATTCATATGGTAGGAATGAAGTATCTTGGCCTCAACACATGAGTAGGTAGTTCTCTCTCAGAAATAGAATGCTGGAAGTGTAGGCTTCGTCTGATGGCTCTCTCTATGAATGAAGAGGAGGTGGAGGGGTATATATAGCCTCCACACAAAATCCAACCGTTACACACAATTTACCAATCTCGGTGGGACCGAATCAGCAAACTCGGTCGGGCCGAAAAGGTAAACTAGTGACCGTTAGAGATTTTCGGTGGGACCAACTGGATCAACTCGGTGGGACCGATGTGCTAGGGTTAGGGTAAAACCAAAACTTGGTTTGACCGATTACACAAACTCGGTGAGACCGATTTTGGTAATTAGCTAACCAGAGAGTTGGTCAGGCAAACTCGGTGGGACCGATTTGCTCTTTTGGTGAGACCGAAAAGTTACAAAAAGGAAACAGTGAGTTTACATTGCAATCTCGGTGGGACCGATTCGCTCTTTCGGTGAGACCGAAAAGTTACGAAAGGGAAACAGAGAGTTTGCAATCCCATCTCGGTGAGACCGAGATCCCTATCGGTAGAACCGAATTGCTAGGGTTTGGCAGTGGCTTATGACAAGTGAAACTCGGTGGCGCCGGATAGAAAGAGTCGGTAGGACCGAGTTTGGCTTTAGGTTTAGGTCATATGTGGATATGGGAAAGTAGCTGACGATTTTGGAGAATATCATTAAGCACTTGAGCAAGAGGCTCATTAAGCAACACCTCATCCCTCCTTGATAGTATTGGCTTTTCCTATGGACTCAATGTGATCTAGGATCACTAAAATATAAAATGAAGAGTCTTGAGCTTTGAGCTTTAGCCAATCCTTTGTCCTTAGCATCTTGGAGAACTTCCCACAACCTTTAGTTCATGCCACTCCATTGTTGAACTTATCTGAAATATACTAGATAGAAGCGTTAGTCCAACAAGAAATATGTTGTCATTAATTACCAAAACCACCTAGGGAGCACTTGTGCTTTCAGAGGCCCTCCACGACGACACTTTAATGTTGCCCGCTTCCGGAGCGGAGGAGTCCGGAGGAGGCGTTTCGCTCTCCATCATCTCTGGAAGAAGATCCCCCGAAGATGAGCTCATTTGAGAGGGGCTAAGGCCCAAACTGCAAAAATAAATGCGGTGGTTATCTTCTCAGAAGAAAGAGATGGCATATCTGTACTATCAAAGGTATTTCGGGTCACTTACGACTCGTGGGAGGATTGATCCTCCCGCTGACTTTGTGCGGCAACAACGCCCCCCAAGGTGGGACCCTCTATGGGAGACTTCTTCTCCCGTTTGGAAGCTTCGGCTTCCGAATCCCCGGGCGCAGTCCTTTTCCTCTTCTGGTCGCCTTCCCTCATGGAGACGCTCACTCCCTCGGCTAGAATCGGCAGTGTTGGGGGCCCGCGTCCGCCCGCATTATTCTCCATAGTATCTTCCCTCAAGGCCTCCGGGCAAGGTGCAGTCTGGAGCATCTTTTTCAATACCGGATTTTCCAAACCCTCAGGGAGGGGGGCCGAACACCGAATCAACTTTGCCTTTGTTAGCCAGTCCTGGTCAAAAAGAGAACTCTCAGAGATAACTTCGTAACAAAGTGGAGAAAGTATGTTTGGCTGGAAGATGCCTTACCTGTTCGGCGGGGCGGCTGCTACTCAGGCCCACGTCCTCGATGATTTCCGGATACTCTGTCTGAGGTCCGAAGAATGATTTGTACATCTCCTCGTGCGTCAGGCCGAGAAATTTTGAATGGCACGCGGTCCCTCGGGATTGAACTCCCACAGACGAAGAGGCCGGCGTTTGCAAGGCTGGACTTAACGAACCAGCATAACCTGTATCACCGCAACCAAACTGAAATCTCCATTGAAGAGATCTCGAATGCGGCCTTGCAGTATAGGCACGTCCTTGGCTGGCCCCCAGCTCAGACCTCTGCTGATCCATGGCATCAGTTGTGGTGGGGGGCCCGAGCGGAAAACAGGGGGGGCGCCCACTTGGCACTTCTAGGAGCCGTGATGTAGAACCACTCCTGTTGCCACAATTCAGACACCTCTGGGATGGAACCTTTGGGCCACGAAGCTCCTGTCATCTTGCATATTGAAGCACCTCCACACGCTACATGCTCCCCCTCGACCAACTTCGGCTTCACTTCAAAGGTCTTGAGCCATAGGCCAAACTTAGGGGTAACCCGGAGGAAGGCCTCGCACACGATAATAAATGTCGTGATATGAAGAAAGGAGTCCGGAGCTAGATCATGAAAATCTAGCCCGTGGTAAAACATCACACCCCTGACGAAAGGATCCAGGGCAAGGCCTAGGCCTCGGAGGAAGTGGGAGACGAACACGACGTTCTCGTTGGGTTCGGGGGTGGGCACGGCCTTCCCTCGGGGAGGCAGCCGATGCAAAATCTTGGCGGTTAGATATCTGGCCTCCCTCAATTTCTTGATGTCTTCTTTCGTGACAGAGGAAGGCATCCATCGGCCTTGAAGGCTAGATCCGGACATGACCGGAGGTTCGGAGCACCTGACCTGAACTTCGGGCGTTTGAGCCTATGGAAGGATTCGATTGAGCACGGGAGGGAAAAATAAAAGCCTTGTCCCCTTTATAAAGAGGGTGAATATCAAGCGTCCTCTCCGTGTCCGCTTGGACTTGCCTATAATCTAGGAGTCCTAGATGCGGTTGGGTTACCCACACCCGTATTGATGAGAATCCCGGAATAAGGGGACATGATCTCTGCTTTAACAAGACATGCCAAGGAAACCGCCTCGCATCACGCGCTGAGATGGGACAGTAAAACGGTTGAAATAAAAGCTTGGCCGTGGTGTGATGTCACACGACGGAATACATCAGCAGATTAGATTTTTGTAAATATTATTCTCTCTATGGAAATATGTGGAAACTTATTTTGTAGAGCCGGATACTATCTTTGTGTTCAAAATCTTCTATGAAGTACTTGGAGGAGGAACCCGCCTTGCAATGCCGAAGACAATATGCGCGCCGGACTCGTCGTCATTGAAGCCTAGTTCAGGGGCTACTGAGGGAGTCCTGGATTAGGGGGTGTCCAGATGGCCGGACTATACCTTCAGCCGGACTCCTGGACTATGAAGATACAAGATTGAAGACTCCGTCCCGTGTCCGGAAGGGACTTTCCCTGGCGTGGAAGGCAAGCTTGGCAATACGGATATGCAGATCTCCTACCATTGTAACCGACTCTATGTAACCCTAACCCTACCCGATGTCTATATAAACCGGAGGGTTTTAGTCCGTAGGACGACATACACATCAACAATCATACCATAGGCTAGCTTCTAGGGTTTAGCCTCCTCGATCTCGTGGTAGATCTACTCTTGTACTACCCATATCATCAATATTAATCAAGCGGGACGTAGGGTTTTACCTCCATCGAGAGGGCCCGAACCTGGGTAAAACTTCGTGTCCCTTGCCTCCTGTTACCATCCAGCCTAGACGCACAGTTCTGGACCCCCTACCCAAGATCCACCGGTTTTGACATCGACAGCGGGTTCCTTCTCCGAATACTCCAAAATAGCCTTCAAACACAAAGAATGTGTCCGGCTCTTCAAAACAAGTACCACACACAACCGCAGAGAGTATAATATTTCACGAGTCCAATCCACTAAAAAATTTTGTGGTGTGACACCATGTCACCTTCCAGACATTATTACAAACCATTTTTTAGCCTAACGCTCCACGCCCCAAGATGCGGTTTCATTGGCACGTCTTGGCGCAGCAGAGATCGTGTTCCTTTATTACGGGATTCTCATCAATACGGGTGTGGGTAATCCAACCGTGCCATCTGCATGGCCCTTGGGAATAGGCGAGTTTTACGGCGAGTTGGGAAGCCCTTGATATTCACCGCCTTTATAAGGAGATAAGGATTCCTTTCTTTCACCCATGCCTTCTCCCTCTCTGCCCCCCATTCTCGAGCTCCAGCGCCCAAGTTCTCATCTTTTCCGCCTCAAAAAAGCACTCTGACCATGTCCTGATACGGAGCGCAGGGCAAGTGGATGGTCTCCTCCGTCAAGGAGAAGGACATCACCAAGCTTCGGGAGGCCGGGTATTTGGCCAAGGAGGTCGCCCACCGGCTTCTGGCCAAGGGGCAGATCGTCCCCACCCTGGAGCCCCATGAGAGAGTAGTGTTCATCCCCCACTTCGTCTGTGGGCTAGGGTTTCCTCTCCACCCTCCGCGGACTCATGTTCTACTATGGGCTAGATTTCCATGATCTAGCCCCAAATTCCATCCTCAACATCTCGGCATTTATTGTCGTGTGCGAGGCTTTCCTCCGCATCCCACCCCACTTCGGATTGTGGCTAAAGATCGTCAATGTGAAGCCAAAGGTGGTGGGTGGCCAACACACAGAGTGCGGAGGCGCCATGGTGAGCAAGATGCCCAACGTCACATGGCCCGAAGGCTCCTTAGTGGAGACCGTCAAAGGGTGGCAGCAACTGTGGTTCTATATCACGAAGCCCCGTGGCGCCACCTGGGCCGCGGCTCCCGAATTCAAGTCCGGCGCCCCAATGTGGCTCACCTCCTTGCTAGAGAAGGGCCTAAATTGGGTTTCGTCGGATGAGCTGACATCACTGTAGACGCGCATCCAGAGCATGGTGGACAAGAATGTCAAGCTCGTCAACATGATCTAGGTGATGCTAGTTCGCTGGATCCTTCCATGCCAGAGCTGGGCTTGCCATCTATGGGAGTTCGATTCGGCCGAGCACCGGACCTTGCAACGGTTCTTCGGAACTACGCACGAAGATGTCTGGAAGGTGCTCTTCAAGGCCAATGAGACGTGGCCGAAGACGACCGAGGACCGTGGGCACGACCTGGCCAATCCCACCAGTCCGGTAAGTCTTTCGCATTTCAACGTGTATCCTTTACTTGCTTTTTTAGAGAAGGTGCCTAAGCCTCACTATTTATTTTTTTCAGGGCTGGACAAAGAAGGCGGAGCGGGTTCAGTGTCCGGCTCCGTTGCCCGAGGAACCAGCCATCCCACTTCTGATGAAGAAGCTGGTTCCGGCGCCCTACCAGGCGCCAAAGAAGAAGGCCAAGGGGACCAGAGGTGGCCTCCGTCACAAGGGCACTTCGGACGTGACGTCCGAAGACGCCAAAACCTATTCCCCACCCACCACCAACGAGGAGGAGGAGGAGGAAGAAGAAGAAAGCAACTCCCCTCTTAGGAGGGAAGGAAGAAGTGGTCGGCCTCCACAAATCTGGAGGCAGCGGCGTTCAAGAAGGGGAAGGTCTCCCTCGCGGATAACTCCGCATGGGACATCAATAGCAGCCCAGAGTGGTGCCCTCGAGATAAGCCCCTGGCCGAATCGTGAGTACTCAAAGACCCTGACGCATTCATATATCAGCCTCTTTACTTCATAGTTTTAACATGTTGAATCATGCACTTGCAGTCCGGCTCGTTCCGACCTCGAGCGACCCTCATCTTTGGGGAATTTGCTAGACCCAAAGGTGATGGAGAGCGGGTCCCTTCCGGAGGCCTCTGAGGGAGTCCTGGACTAAGGGGTCCTCGGGCGTCCGGCCTGTTGGACATGGGCCGGACTGATGGGCTGTGAAGATACAAGACCGAAGACTCTCACCCGTGTTCGAATGGGACTCTCCTTGGCGTGGATGGCAAGCTTGGCATTCGAATATGAAGATTCCTTTCTCTGTAACCGACTTTGTACAACCCTAGTCCCCTCCGGTGTCTATATAAACTGGAGGGTTTAGTCCGTAGAGGCAATCATAATCATATAGGCTAGACTTCTAGGGTTTTAGCCATTACGATCTTGTGGTAGATCAACTCTTGTAATACTCATATTCATCAAGATCAATCAAGTAGGAAGTAGGGTATTACCTCCATAGAGAGGGCTCGAACCTGGGTAAACATCGTGTCCCCTGTTTCCTGTTACCATCGACCTTAGACGCATAGTTCGGGACCCCCTACCTGAGATCCGCCGGTTTTGACACCAACATTGGTGCTTTCATTAAGAGTTCTGATACGTCTCCAACGTATCTATAATTTTTGATTGCTCCTTGCTATATTATCTACTGTTTTGGACATTATTGGGCTTTATTATCCAATTTTATATTATTTTTGGGACTAACCTATTAACCGGACGCCCATCCCAGAATGCTATTTTTTGCCTGTTTTAGGGTTTCGAAGAAAAGGAATATCAAACGGAGTCCAAATGGAATGAAACCTTCAGGAACATGATTTTCTCATCAAATACAACTCAGGAGACTTGGACCCTACGTCAAGGCACACAACAGGAGGCCACGAGGTAGGGGGCGCGCCTGCCTACCCCAGGCGCGCCCTCCACGGACGTACTTCTTCCTCCTATATATACCCACATACCCCCCGATCAGATAAGGAGCCAAAACCCTAATTCCACCGCCGTAACTTTCTGTATCCACGAGATCCCATCTTGGGGCCTGTTTCGGAGCTCCGTCGGAGGGGGCATCGATCACGGAGGGCTTCTACATCAACACCATAGCCTCTCCGATGAAGTGTGAGTAGTTTACCTCAGACCTATGGGTCCATAGTTAGTAGCTAGATGGCTTCTTCTCTCTTTTTGGATCTCAATACAATGTTCTCCCCCTCTCTTGTGGAGATCTATTCGATGTAATCTTGTTTTTGCGGTGTGTTTGTTGAGACCGATGAATTGTGGGTTTATGGTCAAAGTCTATCTATGAATAATATCTGAATCTTCTCTGAATTCTTTTATGTATGATTGGTTATCTTTGCAAGTCTCTTCTAATTATCAGTTTGGTTTGGCCTACTAGATTGATATTTCTTGCATTGGGAGAAGTTCTTAGCTTTGGATTCAATCTTGCGGTGTCCTTTCTCGGTGACAGTAAGGGTAGCAAGGCACGTATTGTATTGTTGCCATCGAGGATAACAAGATGGGGTTTTCTTCATATTGCATGAGTCTATCCCTCTACATCATGTCATCTTGCTTAAGGCGTTACTCTATTTTTAACTTAATACTCTAGATGCATGCTGGATAGCGGTCGATGAGTGGAGTAATAGTAGTAGATGCAGGCAGGAGTCGGTCTACTTGTCTCGGACGTGATGCCTATATACATGATCATACCTAGATATTCTCATAACTATGCTCAGTTTTGTCAATTGCTCCATAGTAAATTGTTCACCCACCATGGAATACTTATGCTCTCGAGAGAAGCCACTAGTGAAACCTATGGCCCCCGGGTCTATCTTTATCATATTGATCTCTTACTACTTAGTTATTGCCTTTGCAATTTACTTTGCCTTTATTTTACTTTGCATCTTTATCACAAAAATACCAAAAATATTATCTTATCATATCTATCAGATCTCACTCTCGTAAGTGGCCTTATAGGGATTGACAGCCCCTATTTGCGTTGGTTGCAAGGATTTATTTGTTTTGTGCAGGTACGAGGGACTCGCGCGTAGCCTCCTACTGGATTGATACCTTGGTTTCAAAAACCGAGGGAAATACTTACGCTACTTTGCTGCATCATCCCTTCCTCTTCGGGGAAAAGCAACGCAGTGGTAAAAGACGTAGCAAGTTCCTCTATGACGTTGCTAGAAAGCTCGATGACTCCGTCAATCATCTACAACGATGCGGCCCTGAGGGAGGTCTTTCTCCCCGGCCAGATCTTCGTGTTCGGCGGCTTCGCACTGCGGGCCAACTCGCTTGGCCATCTAGAGCAGATCGACAGCTACGCCCCTGGCCATCAGGTCAAGTTTGGAAGCTTGAACTGAGTTGCTGATATCCGCGGAGACTTGATCTTCAATGGATTTGAGCCCATGGCAGCTGCTCCCTGCCACCGTGATGAACATGACCTAAATCTATCATCGAACCATACTCAGGAGATAGTGCCTGTAAGTGCTCCGGCCCTAGATCCGGAGCAGGTTGCACCATCCGAAGACGGGAAGCTCAACCCCGACACGAAAGCCGCAGACACAGCGGCGTTGGAGCCACACACAGACCCAACCTCGAGTGGGATCTGCATCACTTGAACCCCAGATTCGGCTCCGGCCACTGGTTCCGAACTACGCACATCTGCGTCCGCTAAGCCTGATCAGGCGCCGATCGTCGAATTCAGCTCCGTGGACATCTTCCGGCACTCACCTTTAGACGATGTGCTAAACTCATTAAAAACCCTCTCCTTAGCAGGGGACTCACAGCCGAATTATATCCAGTTTGAACTGGGGGCTGATGACAGGGAATTTCGCTTCCCACCCACCTCCCACTTAATAGCCACTGTTGAGGTTTTAACCGACATGCTCGATTACGGCTCCGATGACATCGGCGGTATGGACGACGATGCCGAAGAGGAGCAGACCCAAAACCCGCCATTTACTGGGCACTGGACGGCCACCTCCTCATATGACGTATACATGGTGGATACACCCAAAGAGAATAACGGCGAAGACAAAGAAGACCTAGTGGAAGATAAACCTACTGAGATACTGCCAAAGCGCCGACGACAGTGGCACCGTTCTAAGTCATGCCATGGAAAAGACAGCACTACTGGCACCGAAGAAAACAACACTCTAGATGTTGCCGAAGATAATGAAGACCCCGTTGAGCCAACTTCCAAACAAGACATACGGGAAGATGGGCGAGTCAGCCCTGATGAACATGTCGTAAACGAAGACTCGAAGGACAGTAACTATCTTCCACTCTTCGACGACGAGTTGAGCCTCGGCAGTGAGGATTTTATCATGCCTGAGGAAGCTCTTAAGCAAGAGCGCTTTAAGCGCCGGCTAATAGCCACTGCAAGGAGCCTGAAGAAGAAGAAGCAGTGATATCTACTACACAACCTTCTTCTTGTAGACGTTGTTGGGCCTCCAAGTGCACAGGTTTGTAGGACAGTAGCAAATTTCCCTCAAGTGGATGACCTAAGGTTTATCAATCCATGGGAGGCGTAGGATGAAGATGGTCTCTCTCAAAGAACCCTGCAACCAAATAGCAAAGAGTCTATTGTGTCCCCAACACACCCAATACAATGGTAAATTGTATAGGTGCACTAGTTCAGCGAAGAGATGATGATACAAGTGCAATATGGATGGTAGATATATGTTTTTGTAATATGAAATATAAAAACAGCAAGGTAGCAACTGGTAAAAGTGAGTGTAAACGGTATTGCAATGCTAGGAAACAAGGCCTAGGTTTCATACTTTCACTAGTACAAGTTCTCTCAACAATAATAACATAATTAGATCATATAACTATCCCTCAACACGCAACAAAGAGTCACTCCAAAGTCATTAATAATAGAGAACAAACGAAGAGATTATTTTAGGGTATGAAACAACCTAAAAGTCATCCTTTTTGATCGATATATTCAAGAGTCCGTAGTAAAATAACATGAAGCTATTCTTTCTGTTCGATCTATCATAGAGTTCATACTAGAATAACACCTTAAGACACAAATCAACCAAAACCCTAATGTCACCTAGATACTCCAATGTCACCTCAAGTATCCGTGGGTATGATTATACGATATGCATCACACAATCTCAAATTCATCTATTCAACCAACACAAAGAACTTCAAAGAGTGGCCCAAAGTTTCTACCGGAGAGTCAAGACGAAAACGTGTGCCGACCCCTATGTATAAGTTCACAAGGTCACGGAACTCGCAAGTTGATCACCAAAACATACATCAAGTGGGTCACGTGATATCCCATTGTCACCACAGATAAGCACATGCAAGACATACATAAAGTGTTCTCAAATCCTTAAAGACTCAATCCGATAAGATAACTTCAAAGGGAAAACTCAATTCATCACAAGAGAGTAGAGGGGGAGAAACATCATAAGATACAACTATAATAGAAAAGCTCGCGATACATCAAGATTGTTCCGAATCAAGAACACGAGAGAGAGAGAGAGAGAGAGAGAACAAACACATAGCTACTGTTGGGGAACGTTGCAGAAAACAAAAATTTTCCTACGGTTTCACCAAGATCCATCTATGAGTTCATCTAGCAACGAGTGATCGGATGCATCTACATACCTTTGTAGATCATGAGTGGAAGTGTTCAAAGAACGGGGATGAGGTAGTCGTACACGACGTGATCCAAATCACCGATGACCAAGCGCCGAACGGACGGCACCTCCGCGTTCAACACACGTACGGAGTGGATGACGTGTCCTCCTTCTTGATCCAGCAAGGGGAGAGGAGAGGTTGAGGAAGATGGCTCCAGCAGCAGCACGACGGCGTGGTGGTGATGGAGCTTGCAGTACTCCGGCAGGGCTTCGCCAAGCTCTATGGAGGAGGAGGAGGTGTTGGAGAGGGAGAGGGAGGTCCCAAAGGCGTGGTCTGAGAGCCCCTCCTTCCCTCACTATATATAGGGGGGCCTAAGGGGGGCACCGGCCCTAGGAGATCCAATCTCCTAGGGGGGGCGGCCAAGGGAGGAGTCCCTCCTCCCCAAGGCATCTAGGGGGTGCCTTCCCCCTTTGGGACTCTTCCCATCTTAAACCCTAGGCGCATGGGCCTCTTGGGGCTGGTGCCCTTGGCCCATGTAGGCCAAGGCGCACCCCCTACAGCCCATGTGCCCCCCCCCCCGGGGTAGGTGGCCCCACCCGGTGGACCCCCGGGACCCTTCCGGTGGTCCCGGTACAATACCGGTGACCCCGAAACTTGTCCCGATGGCCGAAATAGCACTTCCTATATATAATTCTTTACCTTCGGACCATTCCGGAACTCCTCGTGACGTCCGGGATCTCATCCAGGACTCCGAACAACATTCGGGTTACTTCATATACATATACCTACAACCCTAGCGTCACCGAACCTTAAGTGTGTAGACCCTACGGGTTCGGGAGACATGTAGACATGACCGAGACGACTCTCCGGTCAATAACCAACGGCGGGATCTGGATACCCATGTTGGCTCCCACATGTTCCTCGAAGATCTCATCGGATGAACCACGATGTCGAGGATTCAAGCAACCCCGTATACAATTCCCTTTGCCAATCGGTATGTTACTCGCCCGAGATTCGATCGTCGGTATCCCAATACCTTGTTCAATCTCGTTACCGGCAAGTCACTTTACTCGTACCATAATGCATGATCCCGTGACCAGACACTTGGTCACTTTGAGCTCACAATGATGATGCATTACCGAGTGGTCCCAGTGATACCTCTCCGTCATACGGAGTGACAAATCCCAGTCTTGATCCATGTCAACCCAACAGACACTTTCGGAGATACCCGTAGTCTACCTTTATAGTCACCCAGTTACGTTGTGATGTTTGGTACACCCAAAGCACTCCTACGGTATCCGGGAGTTACACGATCTCATGGTCTAAGGAAAGGATACTTGACATTAGAAAACTCTAGCAAACAAACTATACGACCTTGTGCTATGTTTAGGATTGGGTCTTGTCCATCACATCATTCTCCTAATGATGTGATCTCGTTATCAATGACATCCAATGTCCATAGTCAGGAAACCATGACTATCTGTTGATCAACGAGCTAGTCAACTAGAGGCTTACTAGGGACGTGTTGGTGTCTATTATTCACACATGTATTACGATTTCCGGATAACACAATTATAGCATGAATAAAGACAATTATCATGAACAAGGAAATATAATAATAATGCTTTTATTATTGCCTCTAGGGCATATTTCCAACAGTCTCCCACTTGCACTAGAGTCAATAATCTAGTTACATTGTGATGAATCGAACACCCATGGAATTCTGGTGTTGATCATGTTTTGCTCTAGGGAGAGGTTTAGTCAACGGATCTGCTACATTCAGTTCCGTATGTACTTTACAAATATCTATGTCTCCATCTTGAACATTTTCACGAATGGAGTTGAAGCGATGCTTGATGTGCCTGGTCTTCTTGTGAAACCTGGGCTCCTTGGCAAGTGCAATAGCTCCAGTGTTGTCACAAAAGAGTTTGATTGGCCCCGACGCATTGGGTATGACTCCGAGGTCGGTGATGAACTCCTTCACCCAAATTGCTTCATGTGCTGCCTCCGAGGCTGCCATGTACTCCGCTTCACATGTAGATCCCGCCACGACGCTCTCCTTGCAAATGCACCAGCTTACTTCCCCACCATTCAAAATATACATGTATCCAGTTTGTGACTTAGAGTCATCTAGATCTGTGTCGAAGCTAGCGTCGACGTAACCCTTTACGACGAGCTCTTCGTCACCTCGATAAATGAGAAACATTTCCTTAGTCCTTTTCAGGTACTTCAGGACATTCTTGACCGCTGTCCAGTGTTCCTTGCCGGGATTACTTTGGTACCTTCCTACCAAACTTACGGCAAGGTTTACATCAGGTCTGGTACATAGCATGGCATACATAATAGAACCTATGGCTAAGGCATAGGCGATGACACTCATCTCTTCTATATCTTCTGCCGTGGTCGGACATTGAGCTGAGCTCAATTTCACACCTTGCAGCATAGGCAAGAACCCCTTCTTGGACTGATCCATATTGAACTTGTTCAATATCTTATCAAGGTATGTGCTTTGTGAAAGACCTATGAGGCGTCTTGATCTATCTCTATAGATTTTGATGCCTAATATATAAGCAGCTTCTCCAAGGTCCTTCATTGAAAAACTCTTATTCAAGTAGGCCTTAATGTTGTCCAAGAGTTCTATATCATTTCCCATCAAAAGTATGTCATCTACATATAATATGAGAAATGCTACAGAGCTCCCACTCACTTTCTTGTAAACGCAGGTTTCTCCATAAGTCTGTGTAAACCCAAACGCTTTGATCATCTCATCAAAGCGAATGTTCCAACTCCGAGATGCTTGCACCAGCCCATAAATCGAGCGTTGGAGCTTGCACACCTTGTTAGCATTCTTAGGATCGACAAAACCTTCCGGCTGCATCATATACAATTCTTCCTTAAGGAAACCATTAAGGAACACCGTTTTGACGTCCATTTTCCATATCTCATAATCATAGTATGCGGCAATTGCTAACATGATTCGGACGGACTTCAGCTTTGCTACGGGTGAGAAAGTCTCATCGTAGTCAACCCCTTGAACTTGTCGATAACCCTTAGCAACAAGCCGAGCTTTATAGATGGTCACATTACCATCCGCGTCTGTCTTCTTCTTAAAGATCCATTTATTTTCTATGGCTCGCCGATCATCGGGCAAGTCAGTCAAAGTCCATACTTTGTTTTCATACATGGATCCTATCTCGGATTTCATGGCTTCTAGCCATTTGTCGGAATCCGGGCCCGCCATCGCTTCTTCGTAGTTCGAAGGTTCACCGTTGTCTAACAACATGATTTCCAGGACAGGGTTGCCGTACCACTCTGGTGCGGAACGTGTCCTTGTGGACCTACGAGGTTCAGTAGCAACTTGATCTGAAGTTTCATGATCATCATCATTAACTACCTCTCTAGTCGGTGTAGGCACCTCAGGAACATTTTCTTGAGTTGCGCCATTTTCCGGTTCAAGAGGTAATACTTCATCAAGTTCTACTTTCCTCCCACTTAGTTCTTTGGAGAGAAACGCCTTCTCCAGAAAGGATCCATTCTTGGCAACAAAGATCTTGCCTTCGGATCTGAGGTAGAAGGTATACCCAATAGTTTCTTTAGGGTATCCTATGAAGACGCATTTTTCCGACTTGGGTTCGAGCTTTTCAGGTTGAAGTTTCTTGACATAAGCATCGCATCCCCAAACTTTTAGAAACGACAGCTTAGGTTTCTTCCCAAACCATAATTCATACAGTGTCGTCTCAACGGATTTCGACGGAGCCCTATTTAAAGTGAATGCGGCAGTCTCTAAAGCATAGCCCCAAAAAGATAGCGGTAAATTGGTAAGAGACATCATAGATCGCACCATATTTAATAGAGTGCGATTACGATGTTCGGACACACCATTACGCTGAGGTGTTCCAGGCGGCGTGATTTGTGAAACTATTCCACATTTCCTTAAGTGTGTGCCAAATTCATGACTCAAGTATTCTCCTCCATGATCTAATCGCAAAAACTTGATTTTTCTGTCACGTTGATTCTCAACCTCACTCTAAAATTCCTTGAACTTTTCAAAGGTTTCAGACTTGTGTTTCATTAAGTAGATATACCCATATCTACTCAAGTCATCAGTGAGGGTGAGAACATAACGATAGCCACCGCGAGCCTCAACACTCATTGGACCGCACACATCAGTATGTATGATTTCCAACAAGTTGGTTGCTCGCTCCATTGTTCCTGAGAACGGAGTCTTGGTCATTTTACCCATGAGGCATGGTTCGCACGTGTTAAATGATTCATAATCAAGAGACTCTAAAAGTCCATCTACATGGAGCTTCTTCATGCGTTTGACACCTATGTGACCAAGGCGGCAGTGCCACAAATATGTGGGACTATCATTATCAACCTTACATCTTTTGGTATTCACACTATGAACATGTGTAGCATTACGCTCGAGATTCATTAAGAATAAACCATTCACCATGGGAGCATGACCATAAAACATATCTCTCATATAAATAGAACAACCATTATTCTCGGATTTAAATGAGTAGCCATCTCGAATTAAACGAGATCCCGATACAATGTTCATGCTCAAAGCTGGCACTAAATAACAATTATTGAGGTTTAAAACTAATCCCGAAGGTAAATGTAGAGGTAGCATGCCGACGCGACCACATTGACCTTGGAACCATTCCCGACGCGCATCGTCACCTCGTCCTTCGCCAGTCTCCGCTTATTCCGCAGCCCCTGCTTTGAGTTACAAATGTGAGAAACCGCACCGGTATCAAATACCCAGGAGCTACTACGAACACTGGTAAGGTACACATCAATCACATGTATATCACATATACCTTTCGTTTTGCCGGCCTTCTTGTCCGCTAAGTATTTGGGGCAGTTCCGCTTCCAGTGACCACTTCCCTTGCAATAAAAGCACTCAGTCTCGGGCTTGGGTCCATTCTTTGGCTTCTTCCCGGCAGCTTGCTTGCCACGCGCGGCAACTCCCTTGTCGTCCTTCTTGAAGTTCTTTTTACCCTTGCCCTTCTTGAACTTAGTGGTTTTATTGACCATCAACACTTGATGTTCCTTCTTGACTTCTACCTCTGCTGATTTCAGCATTGCAAATACCTCAGGAATGGTCTTTTCCATCCCCTGCATATTGAAGTTCATCACAAAGCTCTTGTAGCTTGGTGGAAGCGACTGGAGGATTCTGTCAATGACCGCGTCATCTGGGAGATTGACTCCTAGCTGAGTCAAGCGGTTATGTAACCCAGACATAGTGAGTATGTGCTCGCTGACAGAACTATTTTCCTCCATCTTACAGCTGAAGAATTTGTCGGAGACTTCATATCTCTCGATCCGGGCATGAGCTTGAAAAACCATTTTCAGCTCTTCGAACATCTCATATGCTCCATGTCTCTCAAAACGCTTTTGGAGCCCCGGCTCTAAGCTGTAAAGCATGCTGCACTGAACGAGGGAGTAATCATCAACACGTGTCTGCCAAGCGTTCATAACGTCTTGGTTCTGTGGGACGGGAGCTTCACCTAGCGGTGCTTGTAGGACATAATCTTTCTTGGCAGCTATGAGGATGATCCTCAGGTTCCGGACCCAATCCGTGTAGTTGCTGCCATCGTCTTTCAGCTTGGTTTTCTCTAGGAACGCGTTGAAGTTGAGGACTACATTGGCCATTTGATCTACAAGACATATTGTAAATATTTTAGACTAAGTTCATGATAATTAAGTTCATCTAATCAAATTATTCAATGAACTCCCACTCAGATAGACATCCCTCCAGTCATCTAAGTATAACATGATCCGAGTTAACTAGGTCGTGTCCGATCATCACGTGAGACGAACTAGTCAACGTCGGTGAACATCTTCATGTTGATCGTATCTTCTATACGACTCATGCTCGACCTTTCGGTCTTCTGTGTTCCGAGGCCATGTCTGTACATGCTAGGCTCGTCAAGTCAACCTAAGTGTTTTGCATGTGTAAATCTGTCTTACACCCGTTGTATGTGAACGTCGGAATCAAACACCCGATCATCACGTGGTGCATTGAAACAACGAACTGTCGCAACGGTGCAGAGTTAGGGGAAACACTTTCTTGAAATTATCATGAGGGATCATCTTATTTACTACCGTTGCTCTAAGTAAACAAGATGCAAAACATGATAAACATCACATGCAATCAAATAATAATAGTGACATGATATGGCCAATATCACATAGCTCCTTTGATCTCCATCTTGGGGCTCCATGATCATCTTGTCACCGGCTTGACACCATGATCTCCATCATCGTGTCTCCATGAAGTTGCTCGCCAACTATTACTTCTACTACTGTGGCTAACGCGTTTAGCAATAAAGTAAAGTAATTTACATGGCGTTTCTCAATGACACGCAGGTCATATAAAATTAAAGACAACTCCTATGGCTCCTGCCGGTTGTCATACTCATCGACAGGCAAGTCGTGATTCCTATTACAATAGCATGAACATCTCATACATCACATATAGATCATTCATCACTCATCACAACTTTGGCCATATCATATCACAAAGCACTTGCTGCAAAAACAAGTTAGACGTCCTCTAATTGTTGTTGCAAGTTTTACGTGGCTGAATTAGGGTTCTAGCAAGAATATTTTCTTACCTACATGAAAGCCACAACGTGATTTGTCAACTTCTATTTACCCTTCATAAGGACCCTTTTCATCGAATCCGCTCCAACTAAAGTGGGAGAGACAGACACCCGCCAGCCACCTTATGCAAGTAGTACATGTTAGTCGGTGGAACCGGTCTCACGTAAGCGTACGTGTAAGGTTGGTCCGGGCCGCTTCATCCCACAATAGCGTTGAAGCAAGATAAGACTAGTAGCGTCAAGAAAGTTGACAACATCTACGCCCACAACAAATTGTGTTCTACTGGCACAAGAAGAACTACGCATAGACCTAGCTCATGATGCCACTGTTGGGGAATGTTGCAGAAAACAAAAATTTTCCTACGGTTTCACCAAGATCCATCTATGAGTTCATCTAGCAACGAGTGATCGGATGCATCTACATACCTTTGTAGATCACGAGCGGAAGCGTTCAAAGAACGGGGATGAGGTAGTCGTACACGACGTGATCCAAATCACCGATGACCAAGCGCCGAACGGACGGCACCTCTGCGTTCAACACACGTACGGAGCGGATGACGTCTCCTCCTTCTTGATCCAGCAAGGGGAGAGGAGAGGTTGAGGAAGATGGCTCCAGCAGCAGCACGACGGCGTGGTGGTGATGGAGCTTGCAGTACTCCGGCAGGGCTTCGCCAAGCTCTATGGAGGAGGAGGAGGAGGTGTTGGAGAGGGAGAGGGAGGTCCCAAAGGCGTGGTCTGAGAGGCCCTCCTTCCCTCACTATATACAGGGGGGCCTAAGGGGGGCGCCGGCCCTAGGAGATCCAATCTCCTAGGGGGCGGCGGCCAAGGGAGGAGTCCCCCCCCCCCAAGGCACCTAGGGGGTGCCTTCCCCCTTTGGGACTCTTCCCATCTTAAACCCTAGGCGCATGGGCCTCTTGGGGCTGGTTCCCTTGGCCCATGTAGGCCAAGGCGCACCCCCTACAGCCCATGTGGCCCCCCTGGGTAGGTGGCCCCACCCGGTGGACCCCCGGGACCCTTCCGGTGGTCCCGGTACAATACCGGTGACCCCGAAACTTGTCCCGATGGCCGAAATAGCACTTCCTATATATAATTCTTTACCTCCGGACCATTCTGGAACTCCTCATGACATCCGGGATCTCATCCGGGACTCTGAACAATATTCGAGTTACTGCATATACATATCCCTACAACCCTAGCGTCACCGAACCTTAAGTGTGTAGACCCTACGGGTTCGGGAGACATGTAGACATGACCGAGACGACTCTCCGGTCAATAACCAACAGCGGGATCTGGATACCCATGTTGGCTCCCACATTCTCCTCGATGATCTCATCGGATGAACCACGATGTCGAGGATTCAAGCAACCCTGTATACAATTCCCTTTGCCAATCGGTATGTTACTCGCCCGAGATTCGATCGTCGGTATCCCAATACCTTGTTCAATCTCGTTACCGGCAAGTCACTTTACTCGTACCGTAATGCATGATCCCGTGACCAGACACTTGGTCACTTTGAGCTCACAATGATGATGCATTACCGAGTGGGCCCAGTGATACCGCTCCGTCATACGGAGTGACAAATCCCAGTCTTGATCCGTGTCAACCCAATAGACACTTTCGGAGATACCTGTAGTCTACCTTTATAGTCACCCAGTTACGTTGTGACGTTTGGTACACCCAAAGCACTCCTACGGTATCCGGGAGTTACACGATCTCATGGTCTAAGGAAAGGATACTTGACATTAGAAAACTCTAGCAAATGAACTATACGACCTTGTGCTATGTTTAGGATTGGGTCTTGTCCATCACATCATTCTCCTAATGATGTTATCTCATTATCAATGACATCCAATGTCCATAGTCAGGAAACCATGACTATCTGTTGATCAACGAGCTAGTCAACTAGAGGCTTACTAGGGACATGTTGGTGTCTATTATTCACACATGTATTATGATTTTCGGATAACACAATTATAGCATGAATAAAGACAATTATCATGAACAAGGAAATATAATAATAATGCTTTTATTATTGCCTCTAGGGCATATTTCCAATAGGTACTAGTACATACCCTCAGCCCCGAGGGTGAACAACTCCCTTCTCGTCACGGAGAGCGCCGGGATGATGAAGATGGCCACCGGAGAGGGATTCCCCCCTTCGGCAGGGTGCCGGAACGGGTCTATATTGGTTTTCAGTGGATACAAAGGCTTACGGCAGCGGAACTCCTGATCTAGGTTTCTTTTTGGAAGTTTCAGTATACATAAGAGGTTTTGGCGTCAAGAACAAGTCAGAGGGGGTCTCCGGGCTGTCCACGAGGTAGGGAGGCGCGCCCAGGGGGTGGGCGCGCCCCCACCCTTGTGGGCATCCCGGGACTCTTCTGGCCCAACTCTTTTACTCCATGGCCTTCTTTTGGTCCAAAAATAAGTTTCATGAAGTTTCAGGTCAATTGGACTCTGTTTGATTTTCCTTTTCTGTAAAACTCAAAAACAAGGAAAAAACATAAACTGGCGCTAGGATCTAGGTTAATAGGTTAGTCCCAAAAATCATATAAATGCATATAAGACATCCAAGGTTGATAATATAATAGCATGGAACAATAAAAAATTATAGATACGTTGGAGACGTATCAAGCATCCCCAAGCTTAATTCCTGCTCGTCCTCGAGTAGGTAAATGATAAACATAGAATTTTTGATGTGGAATTCTACCTAGCATATTTATCAATATACTCTTCTTTATTGTGGCAAGAATATTCAGATCCATAAGATTCAAGACAAAAGTTTAATATTGACATAAAAATAATAATACTTCAAGCATACAAACTAAGCAATTATGTCTTCTCAAAATAACATGGCCAAAGAAAGCTTATCCCTACAAAATCATATAGTTTGGCTATGCTTCATTTTCGTCACACAGAAATGCTCCCATCATGCACAACCCCTATGACAAGACAAGCAATTATTTCATACTTTAGTAATCTCAAACTTTTTTCAACTTTCAGGCAATACATGAGCATGAGACATGGACATAGCACCATGGGTGGAATAGAGTATAATGATGGGGGTTGTGTGGACAAGACAAAAAAAGGAGAAAGTCTCACATTGACGCGGCTAATCAACGGGCTATGGAGATGCCCATCAATTGATGTCAATGCAAGGAGTAGGGATTGCCATGCAACAGATGCACTAGAGCTATAAATGTATGAAAGCTCAACAAAAGAAACTAAGTGGGTGTGCATCCAACTTGCTTGCTCACGAAGACCTAGGGCATTTGAGGAAGCCCATTGTTGGAATACACAAGCCAAGTTCTATAATGAAAAATTCCCACTAGTATATGAAAGTAACAAAACAAGAGACTCTCTATCATGAAGATCATGGTGCTACTTTGAAGCACAAGTGTGGAAAAGGGATAGTAGCATTGTCCCTTCTTATTATATATATTTTATTTTTTTATTTGGCCTTCCCTTTTATTATTTGGCCTTTCTTTTTTATTTGGCCTTTCCCTTTTTTGGCCTTTCTTTTTTTTTCTTTTTTTCGGGACAATGCTCTATTAATGATGATCATCACACTTCTATTTATTTACAACTCAAAGATTACAACTCGATACTAGAACAAAATATGACTCTATATGAATGCCTCCGGCGATGTACCGGGATGGGCAATGAATCAAGAGTGACATGTATGATAAATTATGCATGGTGGCTTTGCCACAAATATGATGTCAACTACATGATCATGCAAGGCAATATGACAATGATGATGCGTGTCATAATAAACAGAACGGTGGAAAGTTGCATGACAATATATCTCGGAATGGCTATGGAAATGCCATAATAGGTAGGTATGGTGGCTGTTTTGAGGAAGATATAAGGATGTTTATGTGTGACAGAGAGGATCATATCATGGGGTTTGGATGCACCAGCGAAGTTTGCACCAACTCTAGAGGTGAGAAAGGGCAATGCATGGTACCAAAGAGGCTAGCAATGATGGAAGGGTGAGAGTGCGTATAATCCATGGACTCAACATTAGTCATAAAGAACTCACATACTTATTGCAAAAATCTACAAGTCCTCAAAAACCAAGAACTACATGCATGCTCCTAGGGGGATAGATTGGTAGGAAAAGACCATCGCTCATCCCCGACCACCACTCATAAGGAAGGCAATCAAAGAAACACCTCATGCTTCAAATTTGTCACACAACGATTACCATACGTGCATGCTATGGGACTTGCAAACCTCAACACAAGTATTTCTCAAATTCACAATTACTCAACTAGCACGACTCTAATATTACCATCTTCATATCTCAAAACAATCATCAAGTATCAAACTTCTCACAGTATTCAATGCACTTTATATGAAAGTTTTCATTATACCAATCTTGGATGCCCATCATATTAGGACTAGTTTCATAACCAAATAAAACTACCATGATGTTCTAAAGACTCTCAAAATAATATAAATGAAGCATGAGAGTTCATATATTTCTTCAAAATAAAACCACCGCCATGCTCTAAAAGGATATAAGTGAGGCACTAGAGCAAATGACAAACTACTCCGAAAGATATAAGCGAAGCACAATGAGTAGTTGAATAATTATGCAACTATGTGAAGACTCTCTAACATTGGTATTTTACTCAAACATCAAGCAAAGCAAAATAAAATAAAATGACGCTCCAAGCAAAACACATATCATGTGGTGAATAAAAATATAGCCTCAAGTAAAGTTACCGATACACGAAGACGAATTTGGGGATGCCATCCGAGGCATCCCCGAGCTTAGGCTCTTGGTTGTCCTTTAATATTACCTTGGGGTGCCTTGGGAATCCCCAAGCTTATGCTCTTGCCACTCCTTATTCCATAGTCCATCGAATCTTTACCCAAAACTTGAAAACTTCACAACACAAAACTTAACAAAAAAATTTGTAAGCTCCGTTAGTATAAGAAAATAAATCACCACTTAGGTAATGTTTTGAACTCATTCTAAATTAATAGTGTAATAACTACTGTGTTCCAACTTCTCTATGGTTCATACCCTCCGATACTACTCATAGATTCATCAAAACAAGCAAACAAGACATAGAAAACAGAATCTGTCAAAAACAGAACAGTCTGTAGTAATCTGTATCAAACGTATACTTATGGAACTCATAAAATTCTGAAATAAATTGGTGGACGTGAGGAATTTGTCTATTAATCATCTGAAAAAATAATCAACTTAATAGAGCTCTCCGGTAAAAAAATGGCAGCTAATCTCGTGAGCGCAAAAGTTTCTGTTTTTTACAGCAAGATCACAAAGACTTCATCCAAGTCTTCCCAAAGGTTCTACTTGGCAAAAACACTAATTAAAACATAAAACCACATCTAAACAGAGGATAGATGAATTATTTATTACTAAACAGGATCAAAAATCAAAGAACAAAAATGAAGTTGGGTTGCCTCCCAACAAGCGCTATTGTTTAACGCCTCTAGCTAGGCATGATGAGTTCAATGATGCTCACATAAAAGATAAGAATTGAAACATAAAGAGAGCATCATGAAGCATATAAATAGAACATTTAAGTCTAAACCACTTCCTATGCATAGGGATTTTGTGAACAAACAACTTATTGGAACAATAATCAACTAGCATAGGAAGGCAAAACAAGCACACCTTCCGAACTTTAAGCACATAGAGAGGAAACTTGATATTATTGCAATTCCTACAAGCATATGTTCCTCCCTCATAATAATTTTCAGTAGCATCATGAGTTAATTCAACAATGTAACCATCACATAAAGCATTCTTTTCATGATCTACAAGCATAAAAAATTTACTACTCTCCACATAAGCAAAATTCTTCTCATTCGGAATAATGAGAGTATCATAAGAAACTCGAATACTATAAATTGTTTCCACATTGAAAGAATAAAATTAAGAAAAAGGGTAATCATAATCATGACAAGTTTTATAAATATAATCATCACTACTTTTATAGCATAAGTATCATCACAATAATTATCATAAGTAGCAACTTTGTTCTCATCATAATCGATTGAAACCTCTTCCAAGATAGTGGAATCATTACTAAATAAAGTCATGACCTCTCAAAATCCACTTTCATAATTGTCACAATAAGATTCAACATCCTCCAAAATAGTGGGATCATTACTTCCTAAAGTTGACACTCTTCCAAACCCACTTTCATCAATATAACCATCATAAATAGGAGGCATGCTATCATCATAATAAATTTGCATATCAAAACTTGGGAGGTTCAAAATATCATCTTCATTAAACATAGCATCCCCAAGCTTGGGACAAACATTAATTGCAGCAAATACATTCTCAAACATGTCATTCTCATCAAACATAGCATCCCCAAGCTTGGGACAAACATTAATTGCAGAAAATACATTCTCAAACATGTCATTCTCATCAAACATAGCATCCCCAAGCTTGGGCCTTTTCATATCATAAGCATAATCACTCTCATCACTGATAGTATGGATAGCACCAATAGTATAATAATTATCATCATCACAATGAGTAATAGGAGCAACATCATTTGGGAGGGATACAATTTTACCTTTGCTTCTATGTCTTTTCTTTTGCTTCTTCGCATCATGTGTGGGTTTAACCCTCTTTTTGGAACTCCTTATTAATGAGGTTGGTTGAATAGAAAGCTCTTCCTCGTTACCTGATTCATCGTAATAAATAATAGGAGGATATTGGGAAGTCTCTTCCTTTCATTAGTATTCTCTTAATCTTCTATTTGTTTTCTTGACTTTATGTAATTGGCAATGTAAGGATTTTAAATGCGATTCACCATACAATACATATAAATTTCCTCTAGATCAAAATCAAGAACTTTATCAAGGGAAAATTATGGAATATCCTTAGTTATATGTTTCATTTCTTCATAACCCAGAAGCAAATAAATTTCATTATGATGTGCAAGGGAAATCAAGTCATCACAATTTTTGGACACAATTCGATCATGAAACAATTTGCATTGGATATTTAAATGATCACGTTCATTGCAAAGTTCACAAGGATGGCAAAGAAATTTTAAATCTTCAGCACAAGCATCTAGCCTCTCTTGCAACCATTTGGTTTCTAAATACTTATGCCTCTTGCAAAATCTATCTTCCCTATTTCGTGTGTACTTGCAAACTCTATGCACTCCACAAAAATTGACATGCTTATAAGAGACATTTTCATCATGACTAGTGCAATCATTATTAGTATCATGGATATTCAAAGAATTCATGCGATCATGCTCATCATCTAAAGATTTAGTGCCAAACATTTTTATACATTCTTCTTCTAGCATTTCGGCAAAATTATCGGAATCCTTATTTTCATAAAAGATACTAAAAAGATGAAGCATATGAGGTACCCTTAATTCCATTTTTGTAGTTTTCATTTATAGACTAAACTAGTGATAAAACAAGAAACTAAAAGATTCGATTGCAAGATCTAAAGATATACCTTCAAGCGCTAACCTCCCCGGCAACGGCGCCAGAAAAGATCTTGATGTCTACTACACAACCTTCTTCTTGTAGACGTTGTTGGGCCTCCAAGTGCAGAGGTTTGTAGGACAGTAGAAAATTTCCCTCAAGTGATGACCTAAGGTTTATCAATTCGTGGGAGGCGTAGGATGAAGATGGTCTCTCTCAAACAACCCTGCAACCAAATAGCAAAAAGTCTCTTGTGTCCCCAACACACCCAATACAATGGTAAATTGTATAGGTGCACTAGTTCAGCTAAGAGATGGTGATACAAGTGCAATATGGATGGTAGATATGGGTTTTTGTAATCTGAAAATATAAAAATAGCAAGGTAGCAAGTAATAAAAGTGAGTGTAAACAGTATTGCCATGCTAGGAAACAAGGCCTAGGGTTCATACTTTCACTAGTGCAAGTTCTCTCAACAATAATAACATAATTAGATCATATAACTATCCCTCAACATGCAACAAAGAGTCACTCCAAAGTCACTAATAGTGGAGAACAAACGAAGAGATTATTGTAGGGTACAAAACCACCTCAAAGTCATCCTTTCTGATCGATCTATTCAAGAGTCCGTAGTAAAATAACATGAAGCTATTCTTTCCGTTCGATCTATCATAGAGTTTGTACTAGAATAACACCTTAAGACACAAATCAACCAAAACCCTAATGTCACCTAGGTGCTCCAATGTCACCTCAAGTACACGTGGGTATGATTATACGATATGCATCACACAATCTCATATTCATCTATTCAACCAACACAAAGAACTTCAAAGAGTGCCCCAAAGTTTCTACCGGAGAGTCAAGACGAAAACGTGTGCCAACCCCTATGCATAAGTTCATGAGGTCATCGAACCCGGAAGTTGATCACCAAAACATACATCAAGTGGATCACGTGATATCCCATTGTCACCACAGATAAGCACATGCAAGATATACATCAAGTGTTCTCAAATCCTTAAAGACTCAATACTATAAGATAACTTCAAAGGGAAAACTCAATTCATCACAAGAGAGTAGAGGGGGAGAAACATCATAAGATCCAACTATAATAGCAAAGCTCGCGATACATCAAGATCGTTCCGAATCAAGAACACAAGAGAGAGAGAGAGAGAGAGATTGAGATCAAACACATAGCTACTGGTACATACCCTCAGCCCCGAGGGTGAACTACTCCCTCCTCGTCATGGAGAGTGCCGGGATGATGAAGATGGCCATCAGAGAGGGATTCCCCCCTCCGGTAGGGTGCCGGAATGGGTCTAGATTGAGTTTCGGTAGCTACAAAGGCATGCGGCGGCGGAACTCCCAATCTAGGTTTATTTCTGGAAGTTTCAGTATATGTGAGAGGTTTTGGCGTCGAGAACAAGTCAGGGGGGTCTCCGGGCTATCCACGAGGTAGGGAGGCGCGCCCAGGGGGTGGGCGCGCCCCCACGCTCGTGGGCAGCCCGGGACTCTTCTGGCCCAACTCTTTTACTCCATGGCCTTCTTCTGGCCCAAAAACAAGTTCCGTGAAGTTTCAGGTCAATTGGACTCCGTTTGATTTCCCTTTTCTGTAAAACTCGAAAACAAGGAAAAAATAGAAACTGGCACTGGGCTCTAGGTTAATAGGTTAGTGCCAAAAATCATATAAAATAGCATATAAAAGCATATAAAACATCCAAGGTTGATAATATAATAACATGGAACAATCAAAAGTTATAGATATGTTGGAGACGTATCAAGCAGCAGTAGCTTCAAGCTGATCAATATCTGCTCAACGATAGATGGACTAATATATTGGCAGCCAAGGAATACGGCCTCGAGCGCCCAACCAAAAGTTACCCGAAGCGCAAACTACTACCTCAATTCAACGATGAGGCGCTGGAGCCTGTACCTTCAGCGCACAATGCGGCTGACCGACCACCACGTGGCCGGGACAAAGCGGTAGCTCAAGACGAACACTAGCCCGTAAGACCTCGCCATAATGGTAGAGATAAAACAGCTCGGGGATATACATATGACCCGCAGCAGGACCTGGACAGTAGAGCAGGACATACTAGATCGATCTACAGATCGCGGGGGCATGCCCCGACACGCGACGACAACTATCTATTCGGACACGACCAGCCTAATCACGCCCGGGCCGAATGCCGCAGACGTACTCCATCCGAGCTACGTCGCGATGTGGCCCGATATAGAGGCGCCACACCCCCCCTCTGCTTCACTGATGAGGTAATGGGGCAGGAATTCCCCAAAGGGTTTAAACCCGTGAACATCGAATCATACGATGGAACAACAAATCCCGCGGTATGGATTGAAGATTTTCTTCTCCATATTCACATGGCCCGCAGTGATGATCTTCACGACATCAAATACCTCCCACTAAAACTCAAGGGACCAACACGTCAATGGTTCAACAGCCTGCCTGAAAACTCCATAGGCAGCTGGGAAGACTTGGAGGACGCCTTCCGCGATAACTTCTAAGGTACATACGTCCGACCTCCGATGCCGATGAGTTGAGTCATATAGTTCAACATCACGGAGAGTCAGCCAGGAAATTCTGGACTAGGTTCTTAAATAAAAATAACCAGGTCATCGACTGTCCGGATGCCGAAGCCCTAGTGGCCTTTAAGCATAGCATCCGCGACGAATGGCTCGCCCGACACCTCGGCGAGGAAAAGCCGAAGTCCATGGCAGCCCTCACGGCACTCATGACCCGCTTTTGCGCGGGCGAGGATAGCTGGCTACCCCGTAGCAATAATACTGCAAGCAAACCTGGCACGTCTAAAGCCAGAAATAGCAAAGGCAAGCCCCGATGCAACAGACACAAGCGTCGAAGCAACGGTGATCATACCGATGACGCGGCGGTGAACGCCGGATTCAGTGGCTCCAAATCCAGCCAGTGGAAGAAGCCGTTTAAAAGGAACAATCCGGGCTCATCCAGCTTGGACCGCATACTCAATCATCCATGTCAGATACACGACACCCCAGATAAACCAGCTAATCATACCAGTAGAAGCTGTTGGGTCTTTAAACAGGCCGGCAAGTTAAATGCCGAGAACAAGGAGAAGGGGTCGCAAAGTGAAGACGATGACGAGGAGTCCCGTCCACCGAACACAGGGGGACAGAAGAAGTTTCCCCCTCGGGTTAAAACGGTGAACATGATATACGCTACCCATATCCCCAAGAGAAGCGCAAACGCGCGCTCAGGGACGTCTATGCGATAGAGCCAGTCGCCCCAAAATTCATGTGAGGCCCCAAGACCGACACTTCAGATGCCTTCCATATTTTCCAAATTTCGTTGGGTGATTTGTTTTGTCTGTTGCATTCAGCTTTGCATTATGTGCATTGCATCATGTCATCATGCCATCATGCCATTTCTTTTTTTTAAAGCTCAACTAAATAAAATGCACAGATCTTTGATCTATTTAAATTGAGGGAAGTCACATGGGGATTTCTCTATATAGCATATCCTCCCAATAGATTAGGGAGCTATAATAATTATTCTAACACACTTGCAAATATTCCCCATGTCTTTTCTACTTCAAGTTCGACTTCAAAACCTTGCCATATATTCTTTCATCATATTTCGAAGCTCCACCAAAAATCTGAACATTTTTGGACCTTCTCAACCCTCACTTCCTATTCAAATCATTTGAATTTAAATTAAATGAGTTTGAATTTAAATCTTTCAATCATGGCCTTTTCTATTTCTCGGGACAAGCAAATTTTTGTGAGTATGGGAAAATTATCCGCGTGTTCAACTTCTTCCCCTAACCCCCTCTTTATTTTTCTTCTCTTTATTTGCTTTTTCGGTTATAGAGAGAGAGAGATGAGGGCCGACCCAACCTCCCCTTAGCCCAGCTGGCGTCCCTAGGCCCAACATCTCCCAGCCAGGCCGACCCTTTAGCCCAGCCCGCACCCCCTCCTAACCCTAGCCTCCTCCCCGTCCACCTCGACCTCCCCCTCGATCCCATTCCATCCCCCTCGCGCGCCGGCACAGGAGAGCCTCTCTCTCTCTCCCGATCCTCATCTCCCTGCCCGATCCCCTCTCCTTCTCCTCCCCAGTCTCGAGCGCCACCCTCCGCCCCGACGAACCTCGCCGCTGGCGACCACCCAGGCCGGAGCTCCCGCCGCTGCGCCTTGGACATGAGGTCCCTCATGGACGCCCGTCTCCTTGTAGCGCCCTCCACCGCTTGGAGCCTCGCCCCTCCTTGGCCCCCCTCGCGCCTCTGCTCCCTCACATGCGGCTCCGCCGCCCCATCTCCACCTCACCGGACCACCCCAACCCCGTCGTCATCCATGTGACCTTGCGGGAGGCCGCCACCGCGCCTTCTTGCCTCCTCCGCGCCCTTCCCCTGTTGCATCTCCGTCGGCCTCACCCCCTGTGCTGAGGAGCTCCTGCCCGAGGCTTTCGTCTCCCTATGTTGTGTTGTGTGCGACCGTGTCAGCCACATGATCGCCACCTCTGCTGCACTTCCTATGCCGCCGCCGCCGCTGCTTTGACCTCCATGCTTCGGTCACAAACCTCCAAAGCCACCGTTGCAACGTTGAGACCTCTGCCCCGGAGTACCTCAAGTTCGTCTACACGAAACTGCAAAGTACCTATATGCACGGATATTGCCAAGTACCACGATACCGATGACATCCACTACTACTGTTGCCGAGGGTTTCGTCAAGTTCAACTACATTGGCTACGAACGGTGACGACCCCGAACATCTATGGACGTGTACGACTACCGTTGCTCGAAGAACCGTGGGTCACAAGCGCCGTGAACAACTACCGTCGCCGTGGATCCGACAAGTTCATGAGTACGACTACTTCCCACGACTACCCTCGAGGACATTGGCTCCATCAAGTTCGACGACAACATGGGTACAAGTACCGTCGCCGTGATTTTCGAAAAGACGTCGTGTACCTCTACTTCCACTACCATCCCAATGATCACCGATGACCGATAGTACCACTACTTCCACTACGAACGTCCGAGAATGTCTACTTCCTCTACTTTGCACCGAACCTAAACCGCTCCGAGAATGCACCCTTTGAAGGTATAACCGCTAAGACGATGACCCGTGGAACGAATGCATGTGTGTTGTATGAGATGCATGTTTAGATGTTGTATTCGCCCGGGAACGTTAGTTGTTCCTCCTCGTTGCCATGCCGTCCACCCATGGGAACCCGGTAACCGGGATCACCCCACCATCTTTTGCACGCTCCCGCCACACTTCCTTTGCACCGGTATCTCCATGAGCAACCGGAACCGATATGTTGCCGTGGCATCATTTTTGGATTCGTTGCCATGGCACCCCTTTCGTTTCCGCCACGATGACAAATGCTTCATAACATGCTTTTATCAACATTTTCATAGAAATTGCATAAAACTTGGAAATGTCATCCGCATCATGATAACAACATCAAGAATGTTTAAATTGTTGTTACATTAAATTACTAATGCACATGAGGATTTATCGGAATTGTTGTTTGATATTTCCGGCCTCATTTGAAATGCCTAACTGTGTATTTTACTCATGCTTCACCCCTTGCCATGTTTAATAACATTTAATATTGTTGGGTACATAAACGAGAGAAAACTAAGTAATTGACTGTGGTGTTTTGTCAGTATGCAACTCGTTGCATGTTGAGCTCCCGTTAACTTGTACTTTTGTTTGTGCACTTTGCCATGCCATGCCTCTCTAAACCGGACATGCATCATACTTGGTTGTGCATCATGCCATGTTTATATGATGGTTGTTTACTATGTTGCTTGCTTCTTTTCGGGTTGGTTCTCTCGTTAGCTTCGGTTTTGTTCTGGAGTTGTGAGGATCCGTTCGACTACGTCTGTTTGTCTTCCTCATCGACTCGTTCTTCTTCCTTGCGGGATTTCAGGCAAGATGATCATTGCTAGTTGTTCTCTCTATCGCTATGTCACTCTACCTACCACATGTTTATCATGCCTCCCATATTGCCATGTCCAGCCACTAACCCACCTTCCCAACAAACCGTTGTTTGGTTATGTTACCGCTTTCGCTTGGCCCCTCTTATAACGTTGTTATTTGTAGGTGAAGCTGAAGTTTGTTTCATGTTGGAACATGGATATGTTGGGATATCACAATATCTCTTATTTAATTAATGCATCTATATACTTGGTAAAGGGTGGAAGGCTCGGCATTATGCCTGTGTTTTGTTCCACTCTTGCCGCCCTAGTTTCCATCATACCGGTGTTATGTTCCTTGATTTTGCATTCCTTACACGGTTGGGTGTTATGGGAACCCCTTGACACTTCTCTTTGAAGAAAACTCCTCCAACAAGGCCCAACCTTGGTTTTAACATTTGCCACCTAAGACTTTTTTCCCTTGGGTTCTGCAGACTCAAGGGTCATCTTTATTTTAAACCCTCGGGCCAGTGCTCCTTTGAGTGTTGGTCCATACTAGAGCACCATGCGGGACTGTCCCTTGGCAACTTGGGTTATGTTGGTACCTGTACGCTTAGCTTATCCGGTGTGCCCTGAGAATGAGATATGTGCAGCTCCTAACGGGATTTGTCGGTACAGTCGGGTGGTCTTGCTGGTCTTGTTTTACCATTGTCGAAATGTCTTGTAACCGGGATTCCGAGACTGGTCGGGTCTTTCCAGGAGAAGGAATATCCTTCATTAACCATGAGAGCTTGTGATTGGCTAAGTTGGGACACCCCTGCAGGGTATATACTTTCGAGAGTCGTGCCCGTGGTTATGTGGCAGATGGGAATTTGTTAATGTCCGGTTGTAGAGAACTTGCCACTTGACTTAATTAAAATGCATCAACCGCGTGTGTAGCCGTGATGGTCTCTTTTCGGCGGAGTCCGGGAAGTGAACACGGCCTTGTGTTATGCTTGAACATAAGTAGTTTCAGGATCACTTTTTGATCACGTCTAGCTTTTTGACCATTGCGTTGCTTCTCTTCTCGCTCTTATTTGCGTATGTTAGCCATCATATTTGCTTAGTGCTTGCTACAGCTCCACCTCATTACCTTACCCTACCCATAAGCTTATATAGTTTTGATCTCGCGGGTGTGAGATTGATGAGTCCTCGTGACTCACAGATACTTCCAAACAGTTGTAGGTGCCGATGATACCAGTGCAGGTGACGCAACCGAGCTCAAGTGGGATCTTGATGAAGATCTTAATCATTGTTTTGTGTCTTTTCCGGTTGATCAGTAGTGGTGTCTAGTTGGGACGATCGGGGATCTAGCATTTAGGGTTTTCTTTTTTTATTTTGGTTCCGTATTCGGACCTTGATTGTATTCTGGATGATGTATGTTTAACTTGTTATTTTTGTGAAGTGGCGACTGTAAGCCAACTCTTTATCCCTTTCTTATTCAGTACATGGGATTGTGTGAAGATTACCCCACTTGCGACTAAATCACCATGTGGTTATGCCTCTAAGTCGTGCCTCGACACGTGGGAGATATAGCCGCATCGTGGGCGTTACAAGTTGGTAATCAGAGCCATCCCCGACTTAGGAGCCCCCTGCTTGATCGAATCGCTGACGTTGTTCAGTCCAGACCAAAATGTTTTGAGTCTTAGGATTATATATATCGGAGATTAGGATTCTTTTTACTCCTCAATACCTTCGTCGCTCTGGTGAGGCCTTCTGACGTAGAAGTTTTGATTTTTTCTCTCCTCAAATTTCACGAATTTTTTTTAGGATCACGCGGGTATCTTGGAATCATTTCGATAGTCTTGTGACGAGAACATTGATCTTGGTGCCTCCTAACATTTAGGGGTTGTGGCAGTGTCCCGGGGAGTTGAGCTCCGAGGTGTTGTCGTCACAATTTTATTGTTGCAGTTCTAGAATACCTGAGTTTTGCCAACATCAAAAATCTCTTCTATGCAGTTGTTGGTGAAATAACCTCGACGCCACCCAGTACTGGGGCGGGAGTTCGGGAGTATTGCCATAACTCGTATAACGAATGCTTTTTCGAAGGTTGAGGTACATGATTTCCGAAGGTTTCTTGGTTATGTGTTGAAGGATGGATACAACTAGATGTAGGGATTGTTAGTTTGGGTGAGATATTATGCTTCCCCTATATCCCCAACACCTGATTGCATAACCAGAAAGTTTCGGGAGTTTATAAGTGGGAATTCAAGTAGCTCCTAGAATATCTTTCCAATAGACATATGATACGATATGGGATCTATCATATGTTTACTTCCGTCTTATTCTGCAAGCCAGTCCTTTGTTTTTGTTTTGAGTTGTGGTATTCGAGTTGCTTCAATGTCAAGTGTTGATTCCATACCTTCCCTAAGCGGTGTTCTCATATTTCTGTGGGAGTACTAATCCTTCTTGATTATCGAGATTGTCATGTCAATTCATTCCAACCAGTGAGTTTCTCTATAAGATGATCCTATCATTTTCCCTCCTGCTAGATCAATTCTAAGTTTTCTCAACGGCATCCATTCCATCTGCCCAAGTTGCCTTTGTTTTCCTGCCCTCCCACCCTTTTTCTTCAAGGACTCGGATTTCTTAACCAAGTATCCTTTTATTGTTGGGAGGTCTCTCTTTTCTTTTCCGTCAATGTTCTTATCCGTGATTCTCAAGAAGATTCTAACGGAGCTTCAAGTTCATCATTCTTCGTTCTTTTTCTTCTTGGGTGGATTCAATCCAAGCTTTCGGTGTTGGTCATATCTTTTTCATTGGTTCACATGCTTTCCATGTTGGAAGTCCTTACCGAAGACTCTTATCTATTCACCTCTCGCTATTCAATTGTTCCGGAGTGCGGAAGATATATCAGAAGATTTGTGTCTTCACTATCAATCCGTTCAAGCTCTTTCGAGGATGTTATCTCATTCAAGCTATTTAATTCAACCGGTGCAATCTAATTTTCAAGTAATCTTTCAACGGTGTATCTTTTGAGTAGGCCCTAACCCACAGGTCTTTTCCTAGGATCTTACCTGGCTCGTCTTATTTTCCCGGAGTTACTCTCAAATTATTCTCCAAATTTGACATAAGAATGAATTATCATCAGTCATATGTATTTTCTCCAAGATCTGTCAAATTCTTTTCATCGTTGGCTCAACCTCTTCGCTTTTGATTCTCCCGGAGTGTCTAAACAATTCTCGGTGGTGTTTCTCGCCATCATTCTTGGATTTTGAAGACCGAAGAAGAGTTCCTCTTAAATCCTTACCGTTCTTCCAAAGATGTGTAGTTCAAGCTTGATACCATCCTCCCATAATTGTTTCCGATCGTGAGAATTCTTTTCACCCATCCAGAGCAATCCATGAGTCTTCTCAGTTTGATTCTCTGGATCCCATCATCTCAGAATTATTCATTCTCAGCTTTCATCTATTGTTCTCCAAATCTTACCGGTGCATCATTCAAGTATTCTCTAATCAGTTCGTGATCTCTTCATTCTCATGTATCTAAATTCCCTCAAGTATCTTCATTCGTTTTCCAATTCTTCTCGGTGAATTGTGCCTTTGCTTCCTTGATTTTCAATTCTTATAGTGGTTCGGTTCGACATTTCTCTTCCTTCGTTATCATATCAATTCATTTGTTGTTTCCAAATCCCACCGGCGGTTCCATCAAGACCTTCCCAAGTTTACGCTATATCTCTCCTTTATCATTTCCAATAGGAATGAGTAGTATGCCAAATCCGTTGCTTGTCATCAATTTAATTGATGAAGGATAAGCATAATGTAATTCTTATTCTTGTTTCATCCAAGTGATTAATTCCTTATTCCAGAGGTTCATCAAAATTCTTGATTTCAGTTGTTCTTCTTTCTTTCCTGAGTTCCAATTTTTCTCGGTTATATCATTTCATAGCTTCATCTAATCATTGCAAGGCTTCTCCCGGAGTTCTTTTCAACTTTCCCTTTTCGTTTGATCTATTACCGGAGTTCTTCATGGAGGCTCTATATGGTAGTTCGTCAAGGATTCCTTTCATTCTTCAATTGTTCTTCAAGATTTCTCTCGAAGTTAAGTTCCACCAAGCTATACTCTAAAATAAACATGGTGTTGAACACATGTTTTGTTTTGAGGAGTTCAAGCATTCTTCATCTTGCATTCCGAAGTGCAATTCTTTAATATCTCATCTTTTGATGTGGTATTATGTCACTCTTGACAATTTCCCTTCGTGTTTCATGATTCACAAGTTGTCCGGAATGATATATTTTAAACCCATAATTTTCAATCCGTTCATGAGATCCTTTGCAACCCATCAACCTCTTCATTGGAGTTATCTTGGGTTATATTTCACCTAAAGCTTTCCCTAAGGATTGTTGCTATTTATGGTGCTTATAAATGACCCAAGTTCTTCATTTATCCTCCCGGTGATATAAGTTTCTTGTCTCCTTCCTGATATCAATCCAATCTATTGTTTCCGTTAGTGGCCGAATTTTGCCTCAATTTTGAGAAGTTTTCCATAAACCCACTACAAGCTTATTCGTTCGTTGTTGGTTTTTCAACAACTCTGTTATATTTTTCCTAGAAGGGTGCTCTCCAAGCTCATATGTGGCAGAAGTTGGCATTTTCCTCTCCATTCTTTTATTCCAGTGATCTATCTTCTATTCTTTCTTCCGGAGGCATTGTGATGTTGCTCTCTTCGACCCATCATCTTGTTTTGTCAAGTTCATGTTCAATTCCCTCCATTTACAGTCGGAGTGCTGCCCAAATTATATCATTCTTATTCCTTCTCTATCTTGTTTTAACCAGACTGTTGTGTCTATCATTCCTCTTCTAACCAGACTCTCATCCAAGTGCTTTCATTTTCCAATCTCATATTCTTTACCTTCCATTTCCAACCGGATTGTTGTCGTAATTGATCTTTATCGTTGCTTGTACATCCCATTTTCTACCGGAGTGCTTGCATGTACCTCTTCTCCGTTGCAACCCTTTTCTTATGTCTTTCAACCTACAAGGTTCTAGTAAGGTTCCTTGTTCCTCTTTTCCAACGGAGTGTTTTCAAATTCGTTCATCTTCGTTGTATTATTTCTTTTAATTTGTTTAACCTCTCAAGGTTCGTGGTTTCACTAGTTTGTCCAAGAAGCAACTTAGTTTACCTCTTCTCTTCCTCTTTCGTTCCTCTCCGGTGCCATCCTAGATCTCGAGACGAGATCCTCTTATAGTGGTGGAGTGTTGTGACGCCCCAAGAGCGACGCTTCAGATGCCTTCCATGTTTTCTGAGTTTTGTCGGGTGATTTGTTTTGTCTGTTGCATTCATCTTTGCATCATGTACATTGCATCATGTCATCATGCCATCATGCCATTTCTTTTAAAAAAACTCAACTAAATAAAATACATAGATCTTTGATCTATTTAAATTGAGGGAAGTCACATGGTGATTTCTCTATATACCATATCCTCCCAATATATTAGGGAGCTATAATAAATATTCTAACACACTTGCAAATATTCCCCATGTCTTTTCTACTTCAAGTTCGACTTCAAAACCTTGCCATATATTCTTTCATCATATTCCGGAGCTCCACCAAAAATCCTAGCATTTTTGGACCTTCCCAACCCTCACTTCCTATTCAAATCATTTGAATTTAAATCAAATGAGTTTGAATTTAAATCTTTCAATCATGGCCTTTTCTATTTCTCGGGACAAGCACATTTTTGTGAGTCTGGGAAAATTATCCGCGTGTTCAACTTCTTCCCCTAACCCCCTCTTTCTTTTTCTTCTCTTTATTTGCTTTTTAGTTAAAGTTAAAGAGAGAGAGAGAGAGAGAGATGAGGGCCGGCCCAACCTCCCCTTAGCCCAGTTGGCCTCCCTAGGCCCAACATCTCCTAGCCAGGCCGGCCCTTTAGCCCAGCCCGCACCCCCTCCTAACCCTAGCCTCATCCCCATCCACCTCGACCCCCCCTCGGTCCCCTTCCATCCTCCTCACGCGCCGCCACAGGAGAGCCTCTCTCTCTACCGATCCTTGATACGTCTCCGTCGTATCTACTTTTCCAAACACTTTTGCCCTTGTTTTGGACTCTAACTTGCATGATTTGAATGGAACTAACCCGGACTGTGCTGTTTTCACCAGAATTGCCATGGTGTTATTTATGTGCAGAAACAAAAGTTCTCGGAATGACCTAAAACTCCATGAAACTTATTTTTGGAAATAATAAAAAATACTAGCAAAAGAATCAAGGCCAGGGGGCCCACACCCTAGCCACGAGGGTGGGGGGCGCGCCTGCCCCCCTACATCGTGGGCCCCCTGGTGCTCCACCGACCTCAACTCAAACTCCATATATTCGTGTTCGGGGAGAAAAAAATCAGGGAGAACGATTCATCGCATTTTACGATACGGAGCCGCCGCCAAGCCCTAAACTCTCTCGGAAGGGCTGATCTGGAGTCCGTTCCGGGCTCCGGAGAGGGCAATCCGTCGCCGTCGTCATCATCAACCATCCTCCATCACCAATTTCATGATGCTCATCGCCGTGCGTGAGTAATTCCATCGTAGGCTTGCTGGACGGTGATGGGGTGGATGAGATTTATCATGTAATCGAGTTAGTTTTGTTAGGGTTTGATCCCTAGTATCCACTATGTTCTGAGATTGATGTTGCTATGACTTTGCTATGCTTAATGCTTGTCACTAGGGCCCGAGTGCCATGATTTCAGATCTGAACCTGTTATGTTTTCATGAATATATGTGAGTTCTTGATCCTATCTTGCAAGTCTATAATCACCTACTATGTGTTATGATCCGACAACCCTGAAGTGACTAATCGGGACCACTCCCGGTGATGACCATAGTTTGAGGAGTTCATGTATTCACCATGTGTTAATGCTTTGGTCCAGTACTATATTAAAAGCAGACCTTAATATCCCTTAGTTTCCTCTAGGACCCCGCTGCCACGGGAGGGTAGAACAAAAGATGTCATGCAAGTTCTTTTCCATAAGCATGTATGACTATATTCGGAATACATGCCTACATTCCATTGATGAATTGGAGCTAGTTCTGTGTCACCCTATGTTATGACTGTTACATGATGAACCACATCCGGCATAATTCTCCATCACCGATCCAATGCCTACGAGCTTTTCACATATTGTTCTTCGCTTATTTACTTTCCATTGCTACTGTTACAATCACTACAAAACCCAAAAATATTACTTTTGCTACAGTTACCATTACTTCCATATTACTTTGGTACTAAATACTTTGCTGCAGATATTGAGTTATCCAGGTGTGGCTGAGTTGACAACTCAGTTGCTAATACTTGAGAATATTCTTTGGCTCCCCTTGTGTCGAATCAATAAATTTGGGTTGAATACTCTACCCTCAAAAACTGTTGCGATCCCCTATACTTGTGGGTTATCAAGACTATTTTCTGGCGCCGTTGCCAGGGAGCATAGCTCTATTCTTTGAGGGATAAATTTTTGGGAGCATAACTTGCGACACCTAAACCTGCTTTTGCTATTAATTCTGATATGTCGCATATTATTGATGATGCCACTTCTGCTATGCATGATACTGATGATGAAACTACTTCTATGCTTGATACTACTGTGCCACTTGGTGAATTTCTTGATGAACAAATTGCTAGGGCTAGAGAGAATGAAATTATTGAAACTAATAATATTGATGAAAGTGATGATGAAGGCTCTCCCAATAAATATGAATTACCTGTCGTGCCTGAGGGCTATGTTATGGATGAAGAAACTGCTAGAGATTTTCTTGCTTGCAATGATAGGAGTGATCTTAAGAAATTATTAGCTAAGCTAAAACAAAAAAAACTCTGAATGCTAGAATGAAATATGATCCTGCTTATGCTACTTCACCTATCTTTGTTGCTGATAAGGATTATGATTTCTCTGTTGATCCTGAGATAATTACTTTAGTTGAATCTTATCCTTTCTATGGTTATGAATCTAAAACTGTTGTGGCACATCTTACTAAATTAAATGATATAGCCACCATGTTCACTAATGATGAGAGAACTCGCTACTTTTATATCCTTAAAATATTTCCGTTCTCATTAAAGGGTGACGCTAAGATATGGCTTAATTCTCTTGATCCTGGTTGTGTGTGTAGTCCCGAGGATATGATTTATTACTTCTCTGCTAAATATTTCTCTGCTCATAAGAAACAAGCAGCTCTAAGGGAAATATATAATTTTGTGCAAATTGAAGAAGAGAGTCTCCCACAATCTTGGGGGAGGCTTCTCCAATTACTTAATGTTTTGGCTGATCATCCTCCTAAGAAAAATGAAATACTTGATATCTTTTATAATGGACTAACCGATGCTTCCAAAGATTACCTGGATAGTTGTGCTGGTTCCATTTTCAGGGAAAGAACACCAGATGAAGCTGAAATTCTATTGTATAATATGTTGACAAATGAAAATAATTGGACACTTTTTGAGCTAGCTCCTGAGCCTATTCCTAACCCAACTCCGAAGAAAAGAGGTGCTCTATTTCTCAGTCTTGAAGATATGCAAGAGGCAAATAAATCTATGAAAGAAAAGGGTATTAAAGCTAAAGATGTTAAGAATTTACCTCCTATTGAAGAAATACATGGTCTTGATAACCCGACAGAGGTAGTAAAGGTAAATTCTCTCTGTAGATATGATAAAGCTGAGATCCCTTGATAACCCACAAGTATAGGGGATCAATTGTAGCCTCTTTCGATAAGTAAGAGTGTCGAACCCAACGAGGAGCTAAAGGTATAACAAATATTCCCTCTAGTTCTATCGACCACCGATACAACTCTACGCACACTTAACATTCGCTTTACCTAGAACAAGTAAGAAACTAGAAGTACTTTGTAGGTGTTTTTGGATAGGTTTGCAAGATAATAAAGAGCAAGTAAATAAAAAGTAGGGGCTGTTTAGATAAAGGCACAACTAAGTTAGTTTTTAGTAAAGAGCTTTTTGTTACGAGAAAGTTATTTGTCCCTAGGCAATCGATAACTAGACCGGTAATCACTATTGCAATTTTATATGAGGGAGAGGCATAAGCTAACATACTTCTCTACTTGGATCATATGCACTTATGATTGGAACTTTAGCAAGAATCCACAACTACTAAAGATCATTAAGGTAAAACCCAACCATAGCATTAAAGCATCAAGTTCTCTTTATCCCATATGCAACAACCCCCTTACTCGAGTTTGTGCTGTCACTCACGCAACCCACTATAAGCGAATCATGAACGTATTGCAACACCCTACAGCGGGGATCCCTCACGCTTGCGCGATACGGAGAGCACCATAGGACATCATAAATAATAAAACATGCAACTCAAACCAATCACGATCATCAAATAGCCCATAGGACAAACGGATCTACTCAAACATCATAGGATAGCCATACATCATTGGGAAATAATATATAGCGTTGAGCACCATGTTTAGGTAGAGATTACATCGGGTAAGAGAGAGGATACACCGCTGCATAGAATGGGGAAGAGTTGGTGATGATGGCGGTGAAGTTGTTGATGAAGATTGCGGTGATGATGATGATCATGGCAGCGTTCCGGCGCCACTGGAAAAGAAGGGGAGAGGGGGCCCCTTTGTCTTCTCCTTCCTTGACCTTCCTTGACCTCGTGGCCCCCTTGAGCATCGTCTCGCGTGGATTTTTCTTCCCAAAAATCATATATATTCCAAAAAAATCTCCGTCAGTTTTATCCCGTTTGGACTCCGTTTGATATGGATATTGTGCGGAACAAAAAACATGCAACAAACATGAACTGGCACTGGGCACTGGATCAATATGTTAGTCCCAAAAATAGTATAAAAAGTTGCCAAAAGTATATGAAAGTTGTAGAATATTGGCATGGAACAATCAAAAATTATAGATACGACAGAGACATATCATCCCTCCTACTAAGTTTGCTAGCCAATGTTTGGATGAGTTTGATAACTTTATGGTTAGGCAAGAAGACTTCAATGCTTACTTTGGTAGACAATTGAAACAAAATGCCTATATGATTGAACACTTGGGTGATTATATGTCTAGAGTTAAAGGTGAACTTGAACTCATTAGTAAACATGCTTCTATGGTTACCACTCAAGTAGAACAAGTACTTAAAGCTCAAGATGATTTGCTTAATGAATTGAATAGTAAGAATAATGACTATGTTGTTAGAGTGGCTACTAGAACTGGTAAGATGACTCCGGAATCTTTGTATCCTAAAGGCCACCCTAAGAGAATTGAGCAAGATTCTCAGAGAAATAATATAGATGCACCTAGTCCTTCTAAAAGGAAGAAAAAGAAAAATGCTAGGACTTTGCATGCTTCTAGTGAACCTATTTCTGAACCACCTGAGAATCCCAATGATATTTCTATTTCTGATGCTGAAACACAATTTGGTAATGAACATGAACCTAATGAAAATGTTAATGATGATGTTCATGTTGATGCTCAACCCAGTAATGATAATGATATAGAAATTGAACCTGCTGTTGATCTTGATAACCCACAATTAAAGAATCAACATTATGATAAGAGAGACTTTGTTGCTAGGAAACATGGTAAAGAAAGAGAACAATGGGTTCAGAAACCCATGCCTTTTCCTCCCAAACCATCCAAGAAAAAGGATGATGTGGATTTGGAGCGCTTTGCTAAAATGATTAGACCTATCTTTTTGCGTATGCCATTAACTGATATGCTCAAAATCAATCCTTATGCTAAGTATATGAAAGATAGTATCACTAATAAAAGAAAGACACCGGAAGCTGAAATTCCACTATGCCTTCTAATTACACTTTCAACGGTGGAATACCTAAGAAGTTAGGAGATCCAGGAGTGCCCACTATACCATGCTCCATTAAAAGAAATTATGTTAAAACTGCTTTGTGTGATCTTGGAGCCGGTGTTAGTGTTATGCCACTCTCTTTATATCGTAGAGTTGATTTGAATAAGTTGACACCCACTGAAATATCTTTGCAAATGGCCGATAAATCAACTGCTATACATGTCGGTATTTGTGAGGATGTGCCCGTTGTGGTTGCAAACTTTACTATTTTAACAGACTTTGTTATTCTTAATATTGCTGAGGACGATAGTATGTCTATTATTCTTGGAAGACCCTTTTTGAGTACTGCAGGGGCTGTTATTGATTGCAACAAAGGCAATGTCACTTCTCATGTTAATGGTAATGAGCATACGATACACTTTCCGAGGAAACAACCTCAAGTCCGCAGTATCAATTCTATTGGAAAAATTCCATCGATTATTTTTGGAGGTTTTGAATTTCCTCTTCCTACTGTCAAGAAGAAATATGATATTCTTATTGTTGGGGATGTGCATATCCCCGTTGAGGTAACATAGTGTCATTCGAAATTTCTTCGGTTTCATGGTACTCGAAATGAGTTTGTTAACAAGACTTGATCAACCTTGTTAGTGGATTCCTTTTGATGAGCATGAGATGGATGAAGTTAGAAAGCACAACCTTCTGTACCCTCCTTTTACTTTCTATTATTTAGTTGAAATAAAGTAAAAATAGTATTTTCTGTCAGTTTTTTGAATTATCCGTGCAATATAAAAATACCCCAAAAATAAAATTTCTCAAAATGCCCTGCCAATTTAATATGATTTTTCAGGAATATTTGAGAATATCTGGCGCTGAGAACACAGCAGGGGGAGCAAGCACCTGGCCATGAGGGTCCAGGGCGCGCCCACCCCACCTAGGCATGCCCCCTGCCTCATGGGCCCACGGTGGCTCCCCTCCACTTAATTCTGCACCCACACACTTCTTCTTCCTCCCAAATAAAATCACCATCCAGCTCAAGCACGAGTTCTAGCTCATTTTGCTGCGATTTTCGATCTCCTTGCTCAAAGCACCTCTCACAAAACTGCTTTGGGGGATTGTTCCTTGGTATGTGACACCTCCATTGGTCCAATTAGTTTTTGTTCTAGTGTTTTATTCATTGCAAATTTGTGCTGCCTAGGTGACCATGTTCTTCATCTTGCATGTCAAATTTATATGGTTCCAAGTGGTTCTAATGCATGATATAGGTCCTAGGCACTTGTAGGAGTAGTTGCTATCAATTTTGTTGAGCTTGGTTCACTTTTATTTGAAGTTACTAAAAATTTCAGAATTTTTTCAGAAGAAGAAATATGTCTAGGAAAATGTAACAAGGTGGTCCTTCAAGGAAGCAAGGACCCAGGCTTGCAATGCGTGATGCTGATGATGAACCACCAAGGGACGCCCCAGTGCGGCCTTGTGAATGGCCTTCATAGGACTTCATGGATCGAGCAGGAATTAATGAAGAATTTAACGCATATTTGCATAACGCTGATCTTGTGAGCTTCGAGGTAGAAAAGTGCCGTCAGTACCACTATCTCACTAGTTCCTTTGTGAGGAGGCTTGAATTTTCATCTTCACGCAATTCTCAAACTCTCCTGTTTGATCTCTATGAAAATTCTTATACTATGGACTTAGAGGATTTTACCACTGCTTGCAAACTTCCACAATGGGGTAGTACTAGTGAACCTCGCAAATATGAGTTTAGAGATTTTCTTGCTAGTATAACTATGGGGGAATCTAGAGATATAGCACAAGCTACCATAGGGAGCATTCATTTTCCTGCTATTATTTTGCTCTCTTCATAGGTAGGTGCATAAATGGTAAAGATGAAGCATGTCATATTTGTGTCCCTGACCTTAGTATTCTTAGGAGTGCTGTGTTAGGAGATAAACATTATAATTTGGGAGCCATTATTGCACGTAGGTTGCATCATAATAGATTTAATGGAGATTTCTTTAGTGGAATTTATGCAACCTGTATAGCTAATTTTCTTGGTATAACCATACGTGAGGATGATATTGAGTTGCCTCCTGCTTATTTGGATTATGAGGCTATGGTTCATCATCATTTTGTTGAGAGGAACAATCAGTTCCTCCAGTACCGACTAATCTTTGACAGACGACGCACCTATCACATCGCTCTCCCTACTTCTACTTTCTTTGACTTTCAGGCAAAAGGGAGATATTTTATAACCAGAGAGGAGGCGGAAGAGTATAAGAGGAGGGCTGAGATAGCTCGCCTCCAAGCTGCAACCCACGATGCAATGACTGCTACATCTCAGTACGACCCCAACTACAACTTTGGATATCCGCCAGGCCATCCGTGGCAATAAACCCACTTAGGCCAAAAGCCTAAGCTTGGGGGAGTGCGTATTTCTCACTGACATTACATTCATGTTCACACACTCATTGCTAGATGTCGGTGCTCATACTCTTTCACTATATTATCCATGCTAGTTTATTTTCTCTTTTTATGCTTTCTTCTTGTGTGTTTAATAAACCTTAAGAAAAACCAAAAAATTTAGTTGTAGCTTTTAGCTAGTTTTAATTTCCATGCTTGTAGTAGTAATTAAAAAGAAATCCCAAAAATATTTCCTGTTCTTCTTTTGCTTGTTGGGAGCTTTCCCGTGTAAATAGTTTTATTTCTTTTCTTTTCTTTGGGGGTCGATGGGAGAAGACCATAATTAAATTGTTAAAGTGGCTCTTATATGCATTATTGTTGATCTGACAAAAGAGCCCATATTGCCTAGTATTCTCCTGTTTATTGAATGCTTGCAAATTCTAGCTTAGTCCAATGCACGTGCAATATTACTATTGTTCACATCATTCGTTCGTGCAAGTGAAAGGCAATTATGACGATATATGATGGACTGATTGAGATAAGAGAAGCTGGTATGAACTCGACATCACTTGTTTTTGTAAATATGATTAGTTCACCGTTCCTGATTCAGCCTATTATGAATGAACATGTTTGCAATGACAATTGGAGATTATAGTTGCTTGTACCATGCTTAATTAGCTAGGAGCTTATAATGGTTTACCTTGCGTGCCAACATGATATTAAGATGGTTGTGATGTGGTATGATGGGGTGGTATCCTCCTTTGAATGATTTAAGTGACTTGACTTGGCACATGTTCACTCATGTAGTTGAAACAAAATCAACATAGCCTTCACGATATTTATGTTCATGGTGGATTATATCCTACTCATGCTTGCACTCAGTGTATATTAATTTTAATGCATGTTCATGACTGTTGTCGCTCTCTAGTTGGTCGCTTCCCAGTCTTTTGCTAGCCTTCACTTGTACTAAGCGGGAATACTGCTTGTGCATCCAATTCCATAAACCCCAAAGTTATTCCATATGAGTCCACCATACCTACCTATATGCGGTATTTACCTGTCGTTCCAAGTAAATTTGTATGTGCCAAACTCTAAACCTTCAAATAAACATTCTGTTTTGTATGCTCGAATAGCTCATGTATCAACTAGGGCTGTCCGTATCTTCCATGTTATGCGGGTTATTCTCAAGAGGAGTGGACTCCGCTCCTCACTCACGAGAAAATGGCTGGTCACCGGGATGCCCAGTCCCATGCTTTATACAAATCAAATCAAAATAATTGCAAACAAAACTCCCCTGGGACTGTTGTTAGTTGGAGGCAGTCGTTGTTTCGAGCAAGCCATGGATTGATGCTTGTTGGTGGAGGGGGAGTATAAACTTTACCATTTTGTTTCGGAACCGCCTATAATGTGTGTAGCATGGAAGATATCGCCATATCTTGGTTGTTATGTTGAGAATGAAAGCATACCGCTCAAAATATTATTTATCTCTATTTCAAAATCAAGCTCTGGCACCTCTACAAATCCCTGCTTCCCTCTATGAAGGGCCTATCTATTTACTTTTATGTTGAGTCATGACCTTCTTATTAAAAAGCACCAGCTGAAGAGCACTGCTGTCGTTTGCATCCATTACTATTAATTTATATTGGGTATGACTATGGTTGGATCTCTTTTACCATGAATTACAATGTCTAGTCAGTCCTTGATCTTTAAAGGTGCTCTGCATTTATGTTTTTGTGGTCTCAGAAAGGGCTAGCGAGATACCATCTCGTTATATCATATTATGATTGTTTTGAGAAAGTGTTGTCATCCGAGATTTATTATTATTGCTCGCCAGTTGATTATGCCATTGATAAGAGTAAACATGAGACCTAAGAGTTATTGTGAATATGGTTAGTTCATATGTTGGAAATATGCCCTAGAGGCAATAATAAAATGGTTATTATTATATTTCCTTGTTCATGATAATTGTCTATTGTTCATGCTATAATTTTGTTATCCGGAAATCGTAATACATGTGTGAATACATAGACCACAACATGTCCCTAGTGAGCCTCTAGTTGACTAGCTCGTTGATCAATAGATGGTTACGGTTTCCTAACCATGGACATATGATGTCATTGATAACGGGATCACATCATTAGGATAATGATGTGATGGACAAGACCCAATCCTAAGCATAGCACAAGATCGTGTAGTTCGTCTGCTAAAGCTTTTCTAATGTCGAGTATCCTTTCCTTAGACCATGAGATTGTGCAACTCCCGGATACCGTAAGGGTACTTTGGGTGTGCCAAACGTCACAACATAACTAGGTGGCTATAAAGGTACACTACGGGTATCCCCGAAAGTATCTGTTGGGTTGGCACGAATCGAGACTGGGATTTGTCACTCCGTATGACGGAGAGGTATCTCTAGGCCCACTCGGTAGGACATCATCATAATGAGCTCAATGTGATCAAGGAGTTGTTCACGGGATGATGTGTTACGGGAACGAGTAAAAAGACTTGCCGTAACGAGATTGAACAAGGTATCGGTATACCGACAATCGAATCTCGGGCAAGTATCATACCGATAGACAAAGGGAATTGTATACGAGATTGATTGAATCCTCTACATCGTGGTTCATCCGATGAGATTATCGTGGAGCATGTGGGAGCCAACATGGGTATCTGAAAGTGCAACTATCCCTAGGTGGTTTTGGTAATTCATAACAACATATAGCTCATTGAGCTAATGCTATTTCAAGATGATTATTTCAAGAAAGCTCAATGATTGGCATGGCATGGATGTGAAAGTGGAACCCTCAAAATGCTAAGGACAAAGAATTGGCTCAAGCTCAAAAGTTCAAGACTCTTCATTTTATATTTTAGTGATCCAAGATCACATTGAGTCTTTAGGAAAAGCCAATACTATCAAGGAGGGATGAGGTGTTGCTTAATGAGCCTCTTGCTTTATGTGCTTGGTAATATGCTCCAAAATCCTCAACCACTTTTCCATAACCACAAATGACCTAAACACTAAGCCAAACTCGGTCATACCGATTCTTTCAATCCGGCGCCACCGAGTTTCACTTGTCATTTGCCACTGCCAAACCCTAGCAATTCGGTCGTACCGATAAGGATCTCGGTCTCACCGAGATGGGATTGCAAACTCTCTGTTCCCCTTTTGTAACTTTTCGGTCTCACCGAAAGAGCGAATCGGTCCCATCGAGATTGTAATGTAAACTCTATGTTTCCTTCTTGTAACTTTTCGGTCTCACCGAAAGAGCGAGTCGGTCCCACCGAGTTTGCCAGACGAACTCTCTGGTTAGCTTATTGCCAAACTCGGTCTCACCGAGATTACGTTGTGCCCAAACCCTAACCGAATCGGTCCTACCGAGTTGCATGTCAGTCCCACCGAAATTCCTAACAGTCACTAGGTTTACTATTTCGGTCCGACCGAGTTTTCTGATTCGGTCCCACCGAGATTGGTAAATTGTGTGTAATGGTTGGATTTTGTGTGGAGGCTATATATACCCCTCCACCTCCGCTTCACTCGTGGAGAGAGCCATCAGAACACATACACCATTCCAACTCATATGTTCTGAGAGAGAACCACCTACTCATGTGTTGAGACCAAGATATTCCATTCCAACCAGATGAATCTTGATCTCTAGCCTTCCCCAAGTTGCTTTCCACTCAAATCTTCTTTCCACCAGACCCAAATCCTATGAGAGAGAGAGTTGAGTCTTGGGGAGACTATCATTTGAAGCATAAGAGCAAGGAGTTGATCATCAACACACCATTTGTTACTTCTTGGAGAGTGGTGTCTCCTAGATTGGCTAGGTGTCACTTGGGAGCCTCCGACAAGATTGTGGAGTTGAACCAAGGAGTTTGTAAGGGCAAGGAGATCGCCTACTTCGTGAAGATGTACCGCTAGTGAGGCAAGTCCTTCGTGGGCGATGGCCATGGTGGGATAGACAAGGTTGCTTCTTCGTGGACCCTTCGTGGGTGGAGCCCTCCATGGACTCGCGCAACCGTTACCCTTCGTGGGTTGAAGTCTCCATCAACGTGGATGTAGGATAGCACCACCTATCCGAACCACGGGAAAAACATCCGTGTCTCCAATTGCGTTTGAATCCTCAAAACCCTTCCCTTTATATTCTTGCAAGTTGCATGCTTTACTTTCCGCTGCCAATATACTCTTTGCATGCTTGCTTGAATTGTGTGATGATTGCTTGACTTGTCCTAAGATAGTTAAAATCTGCCAAGAACTAAAATTGGGAAAAGGTTAAGTTTTTATTTGGTCAAGTAGTCTAATCACCCCCCTCTAGACATACTTTCGATCCTACAAGTGGTATTAGAGCTTTGGTCTCCATTTGCCTTGATCTCCATAGCTTTTGGTGGTCATAGCCTTGGTTTCACAACCTTGGAGAGTATGGCGTCTAGCGAGGGAAATTATCACCGTAGAGGTCCTTACTTTGATGGCACTAATTTTGCTAGTTGGAAGCATAAAATCAAAATGCATATTCTTGGACATAACCCCGCCGTATGGGCTATTGTTTGTGTTGGTTTGCAAGGTGAGTTCTTTGATGGGAAAGAACCAAACCGTGAAGCTACCGCAGATGAGTTGAAGATGTTGCAATACAATGCTCAAGCTTGTGATATTATCTTCAACAGATTGTGCCCTGAAGAATTCAACAAAATCAGCCGTCTTCAGAATGCAAAGGAAATTTGGGACACTTTGACTGATATGCACGAAGGTACCGACTCCGTCAAGGAATCCAAGTTGGATGTGCTCCAAAGTCAACTTGACAAGTTCAAGATAAAGGATGGTGAAGGTGTCGCCGAAATGTACTCTAGGCTTGCTCTCATCACAAATGAGATTGCCGGCTTAGGAAGTGAAGAGATGACCGATAGATTCATCATCAAGAAGATCCTAAGAGCCTTGGATGGGAAATATGATACCGTGTGCACATTGATTCAAGAAACAATTCCTTATTTAACACTATCTTAAATTTCGTTTCCTTATTTAACACTGAAAAACTTTTTTCCCTATCTAACAACGAGTCTAAAATTGTATGCCCTTTATAACACTTTCGTCCCTTTTAAGCCTAAATGGTACTTGAAAAGACTCTTTTGCCCTTCATATGATATATGTGTGTGTGAGGCAGTAGCATACGCACAACATCAATGAGCAATAGCACACACACGCATCGGCAATAGCAAACACGCAGCAGCACATACGCACACGCACACACACTGTAGCACACACGCACGCAGCATCACACGTGCATAGGAGCACACACGGAGCAGCAGCACACACCCACGCAGCAGCAGCACACAAACACGCACGTACGCGCGACAGCCGGTACATGAATACCCGAACAAGTATTTCATTGGTCCCATTGTAAAAGCACATAGAGCTAGCTAGCCTAGGTACGTGGGTATTTAAATATGTACACGTCCGCGCCGCAGCCGGTACACAAATACCCGAACAAATATACATACATGGCTATGTGTATTGTGTATGTGCAGTACAGACGTGTGGGTATTCAAAAGTGTATGCGTACACCGGCTAGAGCCATAAGCCATGTACATGCTATTGCCGTGTGCATGGCCTTCGATGCATGCGTCAATTGTACGTGGGCAATTTTGCCATGCACCACGTATAAAGCTAATGATAGACCATCTAGCATATGCATCTACTATATAATGTATCTACACGTACATATATTTTTCCGTGGAGATCGTGCACTAGAAAAACTTAGACATTCGAAATAGATTACGTGAGCTCCATATGAAAATCCAACAAATAATAATATAATAATTATTAATAAAGATGATAAAAAAAATCATCGAACAACACACGGGAACAAACATATCATATGAGGGGCAAAATGGTATTTTCAAATGTCATTTAGGCTTAAAATGGACAAAAGTGTCATAAAAGGCATAAAATTTAGACTCGTTGTTATATAGGGAAGAAATTATTTGTCGATGTCAAATAAGGCATAAAATTTAAGCACAGTGTTAAATAAGGAATTCTCTCTTGATTCAAATGATGTCCAATTACAAAGATCTCAAACCAACGGAAGTGATTGGAGGGATTGTTGCTCATGAGATGTCACTCAAGGATAAAGAGGAACTTCACAACAAATCAAGTGGTGCCTACAAAGCCTCATGTGAAGTCCCCACATCATCAAGTGAGAAACAAAACTTCAATGAAGAATTGAGCTTAATGGTGAAGAACTTCAACAAGTTCTACAAGAGTAGAAGCAAAGATAGAAGCTTCAAGTCAAGGTCCTACAATGACAAAACATCTTCTAGTCGAGAGCGAAACTGCTATAATTGTGGAAGACTCAGACACTATTCCAATGAGTGTACGGCTCCCTACAAGAGAAGAGAAGATTCTCCAAAAAGAAGAAGCGAAGAATCACCACCAAGAGAGAGAAGGAGTAGAGATGATCGTTATGAACGGAGATACTCACGGAGAAGCAAGGATTCGGAAAGGAAGGAAAAATCATCAAGGAGCTACACAAAACAAAGACATCAAGCTCATGTTGGTGAATGGGTATCCGGCTCCGACTCCGACAGCCACTCCGAGAGAAGTTATCACTCCGACTCCGAAGATACTCAAGATGAAGGTGTTGCCGGTCTAGCACTTGTGTCAACCAACTCCTACGACATATTTGACTCACCAAATGAAGGAATTGGAAGATGCTTCATGGCCAAAGTTCCTAAGGTAACACACCCCGAGTATGTTGATTTTAATAGTGATGAAGATGACTTGTTAGGTGATGATGACTTGCTTGTTGACAACTCTAGTGATGAGTACTATGATGAAACACCAATTAATCATGCTAATCAAGATAAAACGAATGACAATGATAAGGAGAATATTGAGGCTCTAACTAAAGAACTAAACACTCTTAAGTTAGCTCATGAAACTATCCTCGAAGATCATCGAGAACTTTTAAGAGCTCATGAGAAATTACGCTTTGAAAAGCTCAATCTTGAGCAAGAGCATGAGTTCTTAAAAGCAATCAATGATGATCTCCGCAAGAAAAGTTCTTCTTACATTGCCAAACGTTTACTATTATCCACTTACATGCCTCAAGTCAAGTCTAGTAACAAGAACAAGAAAGATTCTTCCTCTAGTAGTAACAATGATCATGCTAAATCCAATATTGTTGCTTCTAGTAGTTCTCTTGATTCCACTAATGATTCTCTTAGCCAAGTTACACTTGAGCAAGAAAATAGCTTATTGAAGGGGATTATGGAGAAAGGAGTGTACAAAAGCCTTGCCGGGAGTAAGCAATTCGAGGAAATTGTGCGCAAGCAAGGAATGCACCGGAAGAATCAAGGTGTTAGTTTTGAACGAAAGTTCAATGCCAATGGAGTTGAGTGGGAAGAAGATCAATACCCCAAGACAAAGTTTGTTCCACAACAAGAGAAGTATGACACTTCTTTCAAGGGGATACAAGCTCAAGATGATCATCCACCACAAGACTACAAGCAAAAAGGCAAGGACAAGCTTCAAGAGGAAATTGATGCATTTGAAGAAGCTCCTAAGACCTTAGTCAAGTGGATTCCCAAGACCACGTCAAGTTACACTTCATCAAATACGACTACAACTCCAAGGATTCCCATCAAGATGGTGTGGATCCAAAAGAAGAAGAACTAGAGAGTTCTTGAGGGTGACTCCGCTAACATATTTCACTCTCATCATTTTGGCAAGAACAAGTGCAATCAACTTCCACATCATGCACTAGTTCAAGGAGTCACAAACCCTCTTGTTGGTAAGACAAGGGACAAGGTAACCTAAAGTTTTCATGGACATCATCTTGTGTATGCATCACTCTATGTCTGTGGATATCCTTGTTTGTTCCTTGTGGGACTAACCCATGTAGGTATTGAAAGTGCAATTCACTCAAATGGATAGCTCCAAGTGATCTACATCAACATTGAGCATCCACATCTTCAACATCTACATGAAGTCATCATCGACAAAACCCAAGGTTAGTTCATCCCTCTTAGGGGGGATATCACATCTAGGGGGAGCTTTACTCTAAAAAAACTTGAGCTAAAGCAACTCTAAAGATGTGAATACAACAATGCTTTATGTAAAAGTGGTAACCCCACTTGAGCTTAAACGATGAGTATGACCTACGATCAAGTGTTCTCACTTGACTCCTAAGTCAATATACTCATATATAGATGACCTAGTCATCGCAAATTGCTTGATAGATGCTAGAATTGGTTGTGCATGCTTTGCCACATATTTCATTTGCCATCTTATTGTGTGAGCATGTTGGTTGCATATTTTACTCATTCGAGGACATCCACTTGTCGTTTTGATTGTTTGGCTTTATCTTCTTTTGCCAAGTGGATGGACAAGAATTCCTAGGAACCTCCTCTAGCTATCTATGCTTTTCTCATCTCAAACTCTATTCATGCTGCATCACAAAATTTGATCAAGTCAGATTCAAACCACTCTGTGTGAGGAGCGCTAGGAGTCCCCGATTCGTCATAGACTTAAACTTCCAAAACCTCTTTGTGATTCTCGGTCTGACCGATACCATACTTTCGGTCCTACCGAGATCATTAAGTTGATCTAGGTTTTCGATCTTGGTGCAACCGATTTGAACCACTCGGTCATACCGAGTTGCAATAACTGTATACAGTTTTGCACCTCGGTGCCACCGAGTTGTTCCACTCGGTCACACCGACAGGGTCGGGCTATATATTGTGACGGGCAGAATTTTGGAAATTTCTCCGAAACCTCTTCGCCCGCGCATAGCTCGCTCTGCCTCCTGGGTCTCCGGATCATCCTCCTCGCCGCCAGCCCCTTCCAGTCACTGGTCTCCGTCGCCGTCAACGGGAATTCTGCCCCGCCGTTGCCGCCGTAGCGAGTCTCCGCCGAACTAGGGTATGGACTCGATCTTTGTGCTATTCTCCAATCCGATTCCTAACACATTGTGATCATCATGATTCTTGCCATGTTTGATAAACTCCTATCTAGTCAATGAACTCATAGATTAGGTTTAATTCGAAAATTTTAGGGTTAGGTTTCCGCCGAGACCATCTCGGACCCACCGAGTTGAAAAACTCGGTCCCATCGATTTGGCTTATGCCATTGCACAAGTAAAACTCGGTCTGACCGAGAATTACTTATCGGTGTGACCGATTTTGGAACTCTGTGAAACCCTAGCAGTCTCGGTGCCACCGAACTGTGATTCGGTCTGACCGAGTTCACTAGTTCTGGTGCCAAAACTGCTTCGGTGTCACCGAGTTTGAAAATCGGTAGATCCGAGATGATTTCAGTGGGAAACTAAAACTAAGTTTTTGAATTACTCTTTTGCAAAATCTCTGCACTTTGTCATGCTCATCCACTCTATCTCATCTATAATCTATTCACAGGGTCAGCAGTCAGAGTTTGCATCATGTCAGACCAAAGTGACAGCCAGAACCTCTCAGAGCAGCAAGTGGTGATGAGTGAGGGCACTAGTCCCTCCAGCTCTTCAGATGATGGCAGCAGGAGCACCCCCAGCAATCTGCCTAAGGCTGCCACTAGACAAAGGAAGAAGAGAACATCTGATTCTGAAGATGAAGATTATGTGGCAGAGGAAGAGGCCACATCAAGGAGAGTTGAGCCAGCTCAAGGCACAAAGCCAGGGCTGAAAATCAAAAGGCCAGCAGGCAGGCAGCCCATGTCTAAGGTTAGAGCTTCAACTGTGAAGCCTGCACCCACAGAGCTAGTTGTTGCTGAGGGCAAAAAGAGTAAGGAAAGGGTCAAGAAGACTATAGCCAGAGTGCTTGGCAAGGCCTCCATCATGGAAGATGAGGAGGAAGAAGAAGAGGTTGCTGCACCAGCACCCAAGGCACCCAAACTTATAGGAGATGCCATAAGGTCAGGGGCAACTGCATCCAAGCCCAAGGAAGCACCCAAGGCTGCATCTAAGCCAAAGAGTGCACCAAACAGAAACACAAGAAGCATCCCAGCCACTGAAAAGAACAAGGCCCCAGTGCCTGAAGCGGCAGAGGAAGAGGAAGAGAATGTCCTTAGAAAGCTCAAGCCCAAGATTCCAGACCACAACGATGCTCATCCTGTGGCTGAGGATATGAAGCTCAGGAGAGATTCAGGGCTGAGGAAGTGGAGAGAAGCAGATCCGTATGCTTCTAGGAGAAGGACTGCAGTTGACTACAGGTTTCACACCAAGGAGCAGTAGGATTTCTATGAGACAGTGCTGCTAGATAAGAAGCCCATTGTCTGCGATATGAGATGGGTCGATTGGCAGTATATCAAGGACAATGAAGAGTACTTCCCTGGCGTGTATGACAGCTTTAGTGCATGTGGAGTTGCAGACTTTGTTGGGCAAAAGCTCACAAAGTGGAACGAGGAGCTAATCATGCAATTCTACTCCACAACACACTTCTACCCAGATGGGAGGATCACTTGGATGTCAGAAGGTACGAGGTACCAGTCCACAGTTGCTGAATGGGCTCAGCTGATCAACGCCCCAGAAGAGTAGGATGATGACTTGGACATTTATGCCAAGAAAAAGATGGACCACAACTCTATGTCCAACATGTACAAGGAGATTCCGAATGAAGCACTTGACACTTTCAAATTTGGCTCAGTGCATTATCTTCTATCAGGACTGCCCACTATCAATTGGATACTAAGGCACACCCTATTGCCCAAGTCTGGAGATCACAAGATAATCAGAGGTCACGCGATCAATTTGCTTCATGTCTTTGACGTTCCTCAAAAATTCAAAGTCATGAGCCTCATAGTGGAAACAATCAAAAGGACTGCAGCAGATCAGAAGAGGAGTTGTGGGTATGCCCCATAGATTCAGGAGCTCATCAACTCAAAGATGGGCACGGGCACATACTTGTTGGATAAGGAACACCTGCCCATCCGTCCAGACTTCGAAGAAAATCAAGTGATCATGACTGAGAATGAGCCATCATCTGCCCAAGCACAAGCCAAGAAGGAGAAGGCGAAGAAGGGGAAAGCTGCTAGGATGCCTACTCAAGAGGAGGCATCTGAATATTTTCTGAAAACGAAACAAGAGAAGCTTGGTTACCTGATTGTGTCCACCCTGTTGATTGAGCAAGGACTAGCCACCCTAACTCAGAACCAGGCAAGTTTAGAGAGGATCATGGAACAGAGGTTCTATGATTTGGACATCAAGGTGACAGAGATACAGACTGCCGTGGAGCAGCTCCAGGATGACATGAATGAGAGGAGAGGCAGGACTACGACTGATGCTTTTGCCAGGGTGCCACGAGGTCCGAGGTCGTCTGCAATGCCAGTTGCTGACACCAGAGCTACCACATCTACGCCAGCCACAGCCTCAGTTCCACCAGCTCTAGCGTCCACTTCAGCCTCAACTCCGACCACGTCAACAGAAGGCTTCGTCCTTGGAGTGCTCCGGACTCCACCACCACCTGAAGATAAAGCCTGAGCGTCGACTTAGCACTATGCATTTTCTAGGAACTTTCTGGTAACTTGTTGCCAAAGGGGGAGAAAATGTATAGATCATAGGCTTCGAGAGAGAGAGTGTTGCTTTTATTCTCTCTTGTTTTATTTGCTGGTTTTTCGAACTTTATTTGCTTGTGTGTGAGATACTACGTCTTTATGCCCGTGAGACATCGATGATCATGTGTTTGATCATAAGCTACACTTAATGTTTGCTTAATATTATCATTCTATCTATCTTATGTGATCACTCACTATTCTTGGTGATGAGTGCATGTATTTCAATCTTATCATTTTTGAGCGCTCCACCAAGATGTATGTGACATGGAAGAGTAACCCATGACTCTAACTCCTTGTGCATTTGCAGTCCAAAGCAAATTTTAAATATGCACAAATTTAGGGGGATCTCTTATTTGTCACATACTTCTCAAAGCGACGATATATTTCATGCTTATTATCATTGGTCGAAGCTTTGATCTATATGTGGTCATCAATTACCAAAAAGGGGCAGATTGAAAGTGCAACTATCCCTAGGTGGTTTTGGTAATTCATAACAACATATAGCTCATTGAGCTAATGCTATTTCAAGATGATTATTTCAGGAAAGCTCAATGATTGGCATGGCATGGATGTGAAAGTGGAACCCTCAAAATGCTAAGGACAAAGAATTGGCTCAAGCTCAAAAGTTCAAGACTCTTCATTTTATATTTTAGTGATCCAAGATCACATTGAGTCTTTAGGAAAAGCCAATACTATCAAGGAGGGATGAGGTGTTGCTTAATGAGCCTCTTGCTTTATGTGCTTGGTGATATGCTCCAAAATCATCAACCACTTTTCCATAGCCACAAATGACCTAAACACTAAGCCAAACTCGGTCATACCGATTCTTTCAATCCGGCGCCACCGAGTTTCACTTGTCATTTGCCACTGCCAAACCCTAGCAATTCGGTCCTACCGATAAGAATCTCGGTCTCACCGAGATGGGATTGCAAACTATCTGTTCCCCTTTCATAACTTTTCGGTCTCACCGAAAGAGCGAATCGGTCCCACCGAGATTGCAATGTAAACTCTATGTTTCCTACTTGTAACTTTTCGGTCTCACCGAAAGAGCGAGTCGGTCCCACCGAGTTTGCCTGACCAACTCTCTGGTTAGCTTATTGCCAAACTCGGTCTCACCGAGTTTGTGCAATCGGTCTCACCGAGATTACGTTATGCCCAAACCCTAACCGAATCGGTCCTACCGAGTTGCATGTCAGTCCCACCGAAATTCCTAACAGTCACTAGGTTTACTATTTCGGTCCGACCGAGTTTTCTGATTCGGTCCCACCGAGATTGGTAAATTGTGTGTAACGGTTGGATTTTGTGTGGAGGCTATATATACCCCTCCACCTCCTCTTCACTCGTGGAGAGAGCCATCAGAACACATACACCATTCCAACTCATATGTTCTGAGAGAGAACCACCTACTCATGTGTTGAGACCAAGATATTCCATTCCAACCATATGAATCTTGATCTCTAGCCTTCCCCTAGTTGCTTTCCACTCAAATCTTCTTTCCACCAGATCCAAATCCTATGAGAGAGAGTTGAGTGTTGGGGAGACTATCATTTGAAGCACAAGAGCAAGGAGTTCATCATCAACACACCATTTGTTACTTCTTGGAGAGTGGTGTCTCCTAGATTGGCTAGGTGTCACTTGGGAGCCTCCGACAAGATTGTGGAGTTGAACCAAGGAGTTTGTAAGGGCAAGGAGATCGCCTACTTTGTGAAGATCTACCGCTAGTGAGGCAAGTCCTTCGTGGGCGATGGCCATGGTGGGATAGACAAGGTTGCTTCTTCGTGGACCCTTCGTCGGTGGAGCCCTCCGTGGACTCGCGCAACCGTTACCCTTCGTGGGTTGAAGTCTCCATCAACGTGGATGTAGGATAGCACCACCTATCCGAACCACGGGAAAAACATCCATGTCTCCAATTGCGTTTGAATCCTCAAAACCCTTCCCTTTATATTCTTGCAAGTTGCATGCTTTACTTTCCGCTGCCAATATACTCTTTGCATGCTTGCTTGAATTGTGTGATGATTGCTTGACTTGTCCTAAGATAGTTAAAATCTGCCAAGAACTAAAATTGGGAAAAGGTTAAGTTTTTATTTGGTCAAGTAGTCTAATCACCCCCCTCTAGACATACTTTCGATCCTACAGTATCCATATCTCGCTGTTGGTTATTGACAGGAGAGTTGTCTCGGTCATGTCTACGTGTCTCCCGAACCCGTAGGGTCTACACACTTATGTTTCGGTGACGCTAGAGTTGTAGAGATATTAGTATGCGGTTAACCGAAAGTTGTTCGGAGTCCCATATGAGATCCCGGACATCACGAGGAGTTCCGAAATGGACCGGAGGTAAAGATTTATATATAGGAAGTCCAGTTTCGGCCACCGGGAGAGTTTCGGGGTCACCGGTATTGTACCGGGACCACCAGAAGGGTCCCGGGGGTCCACCGAGTGGGGCCACCTATCCTGGAAGGCCCCATGGGGGGAAGTGGCGTGGGAACCAACCTCTGGTGGGCTGGTGTGCCCCACCCAAGGGCCCAAGGCGCCTAGGGTTGGAAACCCTAGGGGCCATTGCCCCCCGAGGGGGCATGCGCCCCCTGGTTGGAAACCCTAAGGGGGCCGTTGCCCCCCGAGGGGCCGCCGCCCCGGGGTCGCTGCCCCACTCTAGATGGGATCTCCAAGGGGGCATGCGCCCCCTAGCCCCTATATATAGTGGAGTTGAGGGAGGGCAGCCGCACCCTAAGCCCTGGCGCCTCCCTTTCCCTCCCATGACACCTCTTCCTCCTCCAGTAGCGCTTGGCGAAGCCCTGCTGGAATCCCGCTGCTTCCACCACCACGCCGTCATGCTGCTGGATCTCCATAAACTTCTCCTGCCCCCTTGCTGGATCAAGAAGGAGGAGACGTCTCCGCTCCGTACGTGTGTTGAACACGGAGGTGCCGTCCGTTCAGCGCTAGGATCATCGGTGATTTGGATCACGACGAGTACGACTCCATCAACCCCGTTCTCTTGAATGCTTCTGCTCGCGATCTACAAGGGTATGTAGATGCACTACTCTCTCTCTCTCGTTGCTAGATGACTCCATAGATTGATCTTGGTGATGCGTAGAAAATTTTAAATTTCTGCGACAATCCCCAACAGTGGCATCATGAGCTATGTCTATGTGTAGTTTTTGTTGTGGGCGTCGATTTTGTCAATTTACTTGCCGTTACTAGTCTTATATTGATTCGGCGGCATCGTGGTATGAAGCGGCCCAGATCGACCTTACACGTACTGTCGAATTTCAGGTTCCGGCAGACCCTTAAGGTTCGAACACTGGGGTGCACGCGGAAATCTCACCTTCAACCTCTCCGTCTCAATGGGATCTAAACTACTAAAAGAACTGCATGAAAGACACAAGATTTATACTGGTTCGGGCCACCGATGTGGTGTAATACCCTACTCCAGTGTGTGGTGGATGGATTGCCTCCTGGGGGTGGTGAGGATGAACAATACAAGGAAGAACAGCCTCGCGAGGGTCTGTTCTAGGCTGTGGTGATGAACTGCTATGAAGGGTTCAGTCACCCTCTTTCTCTCTCTCTCTCTACTTGTGAACCAAACGAACCAACTGACCCCCCTGCTATGTGGGTGGCTAGTCCTATTTATAGAGGCCCTGGTCCTCTCCCCAAATATTGAGCGGGAAGGGATCCAACAATGGCGGGCTAATTTGAAGGGGGACAACGAGTACATCTATCCTGACAAAAGCAGTCTTCGCCTGCCAAAGGCTCTGGGTGATGACGCCGCGCTGGGCTCCACGGTGACCTTCGTCTCGTAGTCCTCCTGGCCTTGGTCTCGTTGCACCGAAGTGGCAACCTTTGCCTGATGCCTCGGTACTCCACTGATACGCTTGCCCCCTTTGCACCAAAGAGGAAAGAGGGACGCTGCGCGCGCTGGCACCCGCCTGGTGCCCCGTGTCGTCATGGCTTGCGTCATGGGCACCTCGTGAGGTGCCCCGCCTTGACCTCTTCGCCTCCTCGCGAGCCAGCCTGACGAGGCTGTGCCTGAGGATGCGCCGTGTCGTCCGCCTCGCGAGGCTTGGCCCCTCGCGAGGGTCTTGAGCCTCGTGTTGATGAAGATGGGCCATGCTGGGCCCCCACTTGAGCCACGCCGCAGGCCGCAGGCAGGCAAGTCTAGGGACCCCCGTTCCCAGAACGCCGATAGTAGCCCTCGGGCCCAAGGCGCGCATGGACTTGGCCGTGCCGAGAGGCGAAAGGGCAAGGGCGAAGCGCCGCGGGCCCTAATAGCCTGCGGCCTTGGACGCCGCGTGGCGGTTGATTGGACGTGGCGCCCTAGCAACCACGCGGGTTGACAGGGGAGAGGCATCTTCCCAGACTTCATCATGCTTTCTCCGGTTGCTGCTCAGATCCCCTTTCTTGCGCCTCCCCTTTCTTCCTCCAAACTTCCAAATCTACTCCGGTTACGCGACCTAGGAAGCCATGGCGCCTCGCAAGCCTCCGGCCGAAGCTTGGTATTCCCCTGCGCTGGACCCGCCGACCATGTCCAAGGCCACCTTTACCCGGCTGTGCCGGATGGCGGCGGCGCAGGGCGTCGTTGGGACGGAGGTGTTCAAGGTCGGCTCCGCCTCCCCTGAAGGTCGAGGGAGCACCCACTACCCTTTCTTTGTGGGCGCCATCACCACGGGCTTGGTGCCCCTCTTCTCCGAGTTCTTCTTCTCTGTCCTCCGCCACTATAACTTGCTGGATCTGCATCTCCACCCCAACTCTGTCCTTCTCCTGGCGATCTTCGCTTACTACTGCGAGGCCCACGTGGGGGTGCAGCCCTCGGTGGCCTTGCTGCGCCACTACTTCTACCTCCGGATTTCTGGCAGCTCTCCTTCCGCGTGCGCGAGCTTCGTCGCGCATGGCAGCACCATTACCATCTCGAATCCTGGGAAGAGGGTTGATGGCTTCCGGAGCAAGTGGGTCTTGGTTGATGCCGGGCGCGTCCACCCTTGGCTGATCCTGCCCAAGGAGCAGGCCATGAGGGCCAGTGACTGGTGCCGGGAGGAGCTCGCGGATCCCCGCGCGTAGCCGGTGTTGGAGAAGATGGATGCGGACTTGAGGCTAGCCAACATGGCGACGGCAAAGTTGACTGGCGCGTCACTGTTGAGGGAGTTCTTGGAGCAGCAGCTGGCTCCACTCCGGCAGTACTCTTCTCTGATGTGGAGGCCTCATCCGAGCCCCGTGCCTATGGACGAAGAGGACGTGGACGCGGTTCTTCAATCTCTGGCCGGGAGCATGGCGGCAAGGTTACAGGGCGCTCCCGAGCCCTTGTTTCTTCACAGCGACTGGGAGCAGGTGGTGAAGTCCATGCCCGTTTTCAACGGGGTCGGGCTCGTGCCCGTGGCGCCTTCTGAACGACTGGTGGACGTGCCCTCCAGCGACTCCAGTGAGGAGGAGGGTGAAGAGGAGCGGGGAGAGGGGCCCGACTCCGGGGCGACTGACGGAGAGTCGAGGGCTCCCTTCCCTCGGCGCTCGCCCCGTACTCTCCGCCTATCACCGAGCGATGATGATGATGATGATGATGATGACGACAATGTGCTGGGTAGCGGGAGCTCGCCTCCGATCCCGAAAAAGGACAGGACCGGGATCGTCCTCCGCGGGCCTGCCCCTACCCCGGGGCAGTCCGCTGCCGCTCCCTCCCGAGCCCTTGTTTCTTCACAGCGACTGGGAGCCCTCCGATCACAGCGGCTGTTTGGCTTGAAGTTGGGCCGAAAGCTGCCCGAGCTCATCGGCGATGACCCGTAAGCGCTTGATCCTTGTTCTCTTGTTTCTCATTCTGCCAATGAGGCCAGATGATTGCTTCTCTTGAGTAGGCAGGCGCCTTCGGCGAAGAAACTGAAATGGGCTCCTGAGGCTCCATCCGCGGCAGCGCCCCCGCCTGTGAAAGGGGGCGATCACAGTGCGCGGGCTTCTCCTGATCGGTCGCCCTCAGGGGGTCTGGCCATTCTGGCGGGGGCGAGCTCAGCCCCCATGGCCCAGGTGACTCCTGAGGTGTCCTTGTCTGGCGCCACTGCCACGGCCGGGAAGACGCAGCGAACGCTGGCTCGGGATTCGGCAGCCTTGCCGCCGCAACCTTCTCCTCCCATTTTGCTGGCCACTGCTCCGTCAGCTCCTCCTGTCGTCCTGGAGCGCGCCGAGGCTCCTCCGTCTTCTTCCTCCGTCTTGGAGCATGTTGCTGCTGAACTGGACCGGCTGCGCCAGGACCTTCTCAGCGCCGACCCTCGCCTGGTGGCCGGGCGTCTGGAACTGGCTTCGGGGTGGATTCGCTGTGATGCTTCGATCCGGGCGGCGCTGGTTCAGGCGTCGACGGCCTGCAACGATGAGAAGCGGGCCATCCTTGAGGCGAAGATTGCTCATGACGCGGCCCTGGGGGAAGCAGTCAAGGCCCGCGACCGCTCCAAGGCGCTGGAGGACGAGCTCCAAGGCCTGCGGGGCCAACTTGCAGAGGAGGTTCGCCTTCGCCAAGAGATGGAGAGGGGGGCGAAGGCGCGTGAGGCGGCGCTCGTGGACTCGGAGGCCAAGCTCAAGAAGCGCCGTGAACGTCTAGGCGTGTGGAAGCAGGAGCTGGAGGTGACGAAGGCCGAGCTGGACGCCAAGGCTCAGGTCCTCGCCGAAGACCGCTGGCCTTCGCGGACATGTAGAAGGACGCTCGCGCTTCACTGAAGATGCTCTACGAGAGCGGCTTGGACAACCCGCTTGTTGGTGACGAGGATGGCCCCGCCAAGCTGCTTCCCTTCCTGGTCAAGGCTCTAGAGGACGTCGTCCTCGGCATCGGCCCCGCGGCCGAGTCCAAGGCGCACGTCCTGTCTTCTGCTGCGCTGACACGGGTCTTCGCCCACGTCTACCTCCGCGATCCCAACACTGACCTCGACGCCCTGCTGGAGCCGGTGAGCGGCGAGGGTGCTGCTGCCGCTGTCGAAGCCGTGAAGGGGCGCGCGGAGGCACTGGTGGAGAAGTTCCGGGCCTTCAGCACCAGGCCGAAGCAAGGTGCTGCCGACCCCGCTGTTCCACAAGGCGGAACCAGCGCCGACGAGTGACTCCGTCCCATCCCTGCTCTTTTTTAGGTTCCTGCACATGCATCACGCCTCAGGGAGGCATTTAAACTTGCGTTTGGTATTGAGATTGACAGTATGGACTGTAATATTTGCTTTTAAGTTCCTTGGATTTTATGCTTTTCTTCCCTACTTGCTTGTGTTCTACGCCGGCAGGGCCCGGCCCCGTGCATGCCTCACCCAGCATCAGCCCCGACTGGAAACCAGGACGGGACCGAAGGAGTGAGGGGCCATGTGACAAGTTAGGCTCCTGAGTCGCGATGCTCAGGAGTCCCCTTTGGCGCTCGAACAACAAGTAGGGAAGCGTGATGTAGGCGTGTTTTCCGTTCTACGTCTGTAGAGCCCGACCCCGCGCGTACCTCACCCAGCATAGCCTTTCGGAACTAAGGAGTGAGGGGCTACGGAGCCAGTTAGGCTCCTGAGTCGCGATGCCCAGGAGTCCCCTTTGACGCGCGAACAACGGGTGATGAGGCGAGATGTAAGCGTGGCTACCATTCTACGTTTGCAGAGCCCGGCCCCGCGCATACCTCACCCAGCATAGCCTTTCGGAACTAAGGAGTGAGGGGCTACGGGACCAGTTAGGCCCCAGGGTCACGATGCCCAGGGGTCCCCCTTGACGCACAAATGGCCTTCGTACCTTGGCTCCGCTCGGGGAGAGACGCGCGGCGAACCAGGCCCGAGGCGCCTGGCTGGGCGGCGAACGTCTGGGCGTGACCCAGCCATAGCCCCCGTGCCCAGCCCCTCGCGCGGCGCTCCCGAGAGGAGGCGTTGCGAAGAGGCCAGCCACTGAGCTCTGGGCTCCCTGAGGTTAACGCGGCCCGGAGGCCACCCTCAGTTGTTTATCACCAGCGCGGAGCATAGCGCTTCCGTATGTGTATGGGCATAGCTGCTCCTCGGCAGTGTCGTCAGCCAGCGCAGAGCATGGTGCTTCCACTGGTACGTGGGAGGGGGCTCCCCTCCGGGAGGAGCCCCCGGGGCATATACAGCCCCGCCCTGACACGTGACCGGCACGGTAGAGCTAGGTGAGGTGTATCTGGGCACCCGTGAGCCAGCGCGGGACTCACGAGGCCCTACCTCTGGGCGGGTTGCGCCCGGCACTGGGCCATATCTTGAGATGTGTCCCTGCAAAATTTGGTTAGATGCCGGTACTCTACGTCCTCGGGTCCCGGCCCTCGAGCTTGTCTCAGCCGTCGCTGGTATGCCAGGTCGCGATGCCATGGACAAGGCCAGAGGGTGAGGGCTGGAGAGCTAGTAAGAGCCCTGAGTCACGATGCTCAGGCACCCCCCCTTTAACGTGCAAGTAGCCGACATGGGAAGAGAAGATGCAGCGGACAGGCTCCATGCAGCTAGGCAATGCATGGTTGGAAATAAACACTAGGGGGATACATGCCGCTGGGTCTGGCCCGAACGGCTTGGGGATGATGCAGCCCGAGGGGCACCCCCAACAAGGCAAACTAACAACGAAAAGGTAAATGAAGATACATGCCGCGGGGACGGACCCACGCGGCCTGGGAGTGATGCAACACTGGGAGGGTGCTCCCAGCTGAGAACGGAACTTGAAAGATGTCACCTGAGGATGTCGTCGGCGTAGTGGCGTTGGTGCAGCAGACTTGACGGGCTGCAGAAGCCGATCCTCACGAGCCCCCAGGCCCTGGGGCCTCGGGAGGCTCCGGAGGCACTGGTGACTCCTCGCGAGCTGTCTCCACCTCCGCCAGAGCCGCGGAACGCCTGTCTTCCCGAGCCTCCATGATGCCCCTCATGAGGCGCTGGTACACCACAGCCATGCTCGGCAGGCCGTAAGGCATGCAAACATAGCTGTGGGGTGGACCTCCGCAGCGCCCCACTTGCGAGGGCCAGAGGCGCTCTGTTGTGGCGATTTGATTGAGCCCTGGTACGTCGACGCAGACGCGCAGCCCACCATCCTCGCCTGGATGTGGGGCCACGGCTGGCAAGCGGCGGCAACCTCTCATGATCCTTGTCTCCTGTAGCTCTCGAATGGCCTCGTCAACGAACTCTTGCTGGTCTGATCTTCCTCGCCTGGCTCCCTCTCGAGGGAAACGTGCTACAAAGCACGCCTCCACATGGTGCCCAAGCGCCTCCCTTGTGACCCTGGCTAGGTCGGTGGCCCTCCAGGTGAGAGCCTCCGAGCCCTGCCTGAGGACGGCGCCGGGTGCGCCTTCCTATGCGATGGATGGAGGGCCCTCCTGAGGGGGCACGGGCCCTGAGGGGCCTGCCTCCTGAGGGGCTGAGCCTGACGACGTCTTCTTCTTGGGGGTGGTCTCAGGAAGCCTCCTGCTTCCGCGATCTGGGTCTTCTAGCGACGCGGCCTAAAAGGCTCGCTCCAGGGAACACACCGCATCTCTCTCTTCACAGGGCACCGTGATGACGCCGCCACTTCCTGGCATCTTGAGGACGTTGTAGCCGTGGTGGGTCACGGCCATGAACTTGGCCAGCGCTGGGTACCCGAGGATGGCGTTGTACGGCAGGCGGATGTGGGCGACGTCGAAGTCGATGAGCTCGGTGCGGTAGTTGCTGCGGGCCCCGAAGGTGACAGGAAGGCGGACCTGCCCGATCGGGACTGTGGAACCGTCGGTGATCCCGGAGAAAGGCCTGGTTGGCTGAAGCTGGTCATAGGGCACTTGGAGGTTGTTGAATGTTTCCACGGACAGGACGCTGAGCCTTGCCCCACCATCGATGAGGGTCTTGGTGACCTGCACGTTGCTGATGACCGGGGAGCAGAGCATCGGGAGGACTCCTGCAGTGGCCGCGCACTTGAGCTGGTCTGCTGAGCTGAACATGATGGGGCACGCCGACCACCTGAGGGGGCACGTTGCTTCGAGCTTGGGGAGAACTGCATTCACTTCGCGGGCAAACTGCTTGAAGATACGTTGGGAGGCTGGGGCTTGAGCTCCGCCCAGGATGCAGGCGATCGCGCGCGGCTCCTGGAAGCCCCCAGCCCCCTCGTCTTGATGGCGGTCTTCGTTCCTTCTTGGTGGAGGCGGCAGCGGAGGTAGGCCTGCGTTGCCATGAGTGCGGTCCTCACGAGGCTGGTCTCTCTAGTCCCCCTCATGAGGCAGGTCCCGCCAGCGGTCCTCGCGAGGCTAGTCGCGCCATCCCTGGCGCGGGCCGCGGTGTTCCTAGAGCCCTGGGTTTCTTCATCCTCCTCGGCCATAGCCCCGGTCAGCACGGTCAGGGCGACGGCCGATCCTTCCTTCTCGCACGACGCGGAGCTCTTGACATTCATTGGTGTTGTGGGTGTGGAGGTCATGGTACACACAGTACCGGCTGCCTCTGGAGGGTTCGGGCAGATCCTTGCCCCGCTTGGTGTCCGGTTCGGCTGCGAGCACGGCAGCCCCCTTGCGCTTCACGTCCTTGGCCTTGGGCTTCTTCTCTTCTGGGTTCGCGGCAGGCAGCTCGAGGAGGGAGAGACGTCCTTCCTCAGCCCTGGCGCACTTGTTCGCCAAGTTGAACAGCTCTAGGGAGGTGTGAAAGTGCAACTATCCCTAGGTGGTTTTGGTAATTCATAACAACATATAGCTCATTGAGCTAATGCTATTTCAAGATGATTATTTCAGGAAAGCTCAATGATTGGCATGGCATGGATGTGAAAGTGGAACCCTCAAAATGCTAAGGACAAAAGAATTGGCTCAAGCTCAAAAAGTTCAAGACTCTTCATTTTATATTTTAGTGATCCAAGATCACATTGAGTCTTTAGGAAAAGCCAATACTATCAAGGAGGGATGAGGTGTTGCTTAATGAGCCTCTTGCTTTATGTGCTTAATGATATGCTCCAAAATCCTCAGCTACTTTCCCATATCCACAAATGACCTAAAACCCTAAGCCAAACTCGGTCATACCGATTCTTTCAATCCGGCGCCACCGAGTTTCACTTGTCATTTGCCACTGCCAAACCCTAGCAATTCGGTCCTACCGATAAGGATCTCGGTCTCACCGAGATAGGCTTGCAAACTCTCTGTTTCCCTTTCGTAACTTTTCGGTCTCACTGAAAGAGCGAGTCGGTTCCACCTCCTCTTCACTCGTGGAGAGAGCCATCAGAACACATACACCATTCCAACTCGTATGTTCTGAGAGAGAACCACCTACTCATGTGTTGAGACCAAGATATTCCATTCAAACCATATGAATCTTGATCTCTAGCCTTTCCCAAGTTGCTTTCCACTCAAATCTTCTTTCCACCAGATCCAAATCATATCAGAGAGAGTTGAGTGTTGGGGAGACTATCATTTGAAGCACAAGAGCAAGGAGTTCATTATCAACACACCATTTGTTACTTCTTGGAGAGTGGTGTCTCCTAGATTGGCTAGGTGTCACTTGGAAGCCTCTGACAAGATTGTGGAGTTGAACCAAGGAGTTTGTAAGGGCAAGGAGATCGCCTACTTCGTGAAGATCTACCGCTAGTGAGGCAAGTCCTTCGTGGGCGATGGCCATGGTGGGATAGACAAGGTTGCTTCTTCGTGGACCCTTCATGGGTGGAGCCCTCCGTGGACTCGCGCAACCGTTACCCTTCGTGGGTTGAAGTCTCCATCAACGTGGATGTAGGATAGCACCACCTATCCGAACCACGGGAAAAACATCCGTGTCTCCAATAGTGTTTGAATTCTCCAAACCCTTCCCTTTATATTCTTGCAAGTTGCATGCTTTACTTTCCGCTGCCAATACACTCTTTGCATGCTTTCTTGAATTGTGTAATGATTGCTTGACTTGTCCTAAGATAGCTAAAAACTGCCAAGAACTAAAATTGGGAAAAGGTTAAGTTTTTATTTGGTCAAGTAGTCTAATCACCCCCCCTCTAGACATACTTTCGATCCTACAAGTGGTATCAGAGCTTTGGTCTCCATTTGCCTTGATCTCCATAGCTTTTGGTGCTCATAGCCTTGGTTTCACAACCTAGGAGAGTATGGCGTCTAGCGAGGGAAATTATCACCGTAGAGGTCCTTACTTTGATGGTACTAATTTTGCTAGTTGGAAGCATAAAATGAAAATGCATATTCTTGGACATAACCCCGCCGTATGGGCTATTGTTTGTGTTGGCTTGCAAGGTGAGTTCTTCGAGGTGAGTTCTTCGATGGGCGGGAACCAAACCGTGAAGCTACTGCGGATGAGTTGAAGATGTTGCAATACAATGCTCAAGCTTGTGATATTCTCTTCAATGGATTGTGCCCCGAAGAATTCAACAAAATCAGCCGCCTTGAGAATGCAAAGGAAATTTGGGACACTTTGATTGATATGCACGAAGGTACCGACTCCGTCAAGGAATCCAAGTTGGATGTGCTCCAAAGTCAACTTGACAAGTTCAAGATGAAGGATGGTGAAGGTGTCGCCGAAATGTACTCTAGGCTTGCTCTCATCACAAATGAGATTGCCGGCTTAGGAAGTGAAGAGATGACCGATAGATTCATCATCAAGAAGATCCTAAGAGCCTTGGATGGGAAATATGACACCGTGTGCACACTGATTCAAATGATGCCCAATTACAAAGATCTCAAGCCAACGGAAGTGATTGGAAGGATTGTTGCTCATGAGATGTCACTCAAGGATAAAGAGGAACTTCACAACAAATCAAGTGGTGCCTACAAAGCCTCATGTGAAGTCCCCACATCATCAAGTGAGAAACAAACCTTCAATGAAGAATTGAGCTTAATGGTGAAGAACTTCAACAAGTTCTACAAGAGTAGAAGCAAAGATAGAAGCTTCAAGTCAAGGTCCTACAATGACAAAAGATCTTCTAGTCGAGAGCGAAACTGCTACAATTGTGGAATACCCGGACACTATTCCAATGAGTGTACGGCTCCCTACAAAAGAAGAGAAGATTCTCCAAAAAGAAGAAGCAAAGAATCACCACCAAGAGAGAGAAGGAGTAGAGATGATCGTTATAAACGGAGATACTCACGGAGAAGCAAGGATTCGGAAAGGAAGGAAAAATCATCAAGGAGCTACACAAAACAAAGACATCAAGCTCATGTTGGTGAATGGGTATCCGACTCCGACTCTGACAGCCACTCCAAGAGAAGTTATCACTCCGACTCCGAAGATACTCAAGATGAAGGTGTTGCCGGTCTAGCACTTGTGTCAACCAACTCCTACGACATATTTGACTCACCAAATGAAGGAATTGGAAGATGCCTCATGGCCAAAGGTCCTAAGGTAACACACCCCGAGTACGTTGATTTTAATAGTGATGAAGATGACTTGTTAGGTGATGATGACTTTCTTGTTGACAACTCTAGTGATGAGTACTATGATGAAACATCAATTAATCATGCTAAAATGAATGACAATGATAAGGAGAAGATTGAGGCTCTAACTAAAGAACTAAACACTCTCAAGTTAGCTCATGAAACTATCTTCGAAGATCATCGAGAACTTTTAAGAGCTCATGAGAAATTACGCTTTGAAAAGCTCAATCTTGAGCAAGAGCATGTGTTCTTAAAGGCAATCAATGATGATCTCCGCAAGAAAAGTTCTTCTTACATTGCCAAGCGTTTACTATTATCCACTTACATGCCTCAAGTCAAGTCTAGTAACAAGAACAAGAAAGATTCTTTACTCTAGTAGTAACAATGATCATGCTAAATCCAATATTGTTGCTTCTAGTAGTTCTCTTGATTCCACTAATGATTCTCTTAGCCAAGTTACACTTGAGCAAGAAAATAGCTTATTGAAGGGAATCATAGAGAAAGGAGTGTACAAGAGCCTTGCCGGGAGTAAGCAATTCGAGGAAATTGTGCGCAAGCAAGGAATGCACCGGAAGAATCAAGGTGTTAGTTTTGAACGAAAGTTCAATGCCAATGGAGTTGAATGGGAAGATGATCAATACCCCAAGACAAAGTTTGTTCCTCAACAAGAGAAGTATGATACTTCTTTCAAGGAGACACAAGCTCAAGATGATCTTCCACCACAAGACTACAAGCAAAAAGGCAAGGACAAGCTTCAAGAGGAGATTGATGCATTTGAAGAAGCTCCTAAGACCTTAGTCAAGTGGATTCCCAAGACCACGTCAAGTTCCACTTCATCAAGTAAGACTACAACTCCAAGGATTCCCATCAAGATGGTGTGGATCCAAAAGAAGAAGAACTAGAGAGTTCTTGAGGGTGACTCCGCCAACATATTTCACTCTCATCATTTTGGCAAGAACAAGTGCAATCAACTTCCACATCATGCACTAGTTCAAGGAGTCACAAACCCTCTTGTTGGTAAGACAAGGGGCAAGGTAACCTAAAGTTTTCATGGACATCATCTTGTGTATGCATCACTCTATGTCTATGGATATCCTTGTTTGTTCCTTGTGGGACTAACCCATGTAGGTATTGAAAGTGCAATTCACTCAAATGGATAGCTCCAAGTGATCTAAATCAACATTGAGCATCCACATCTTCAACATCTACATGAAGTCATCATCGACAAAACCCAAGGTTAGTTCATCCCTCTTAGGGGGGATATCACATCTAGGGGGAGCTTTACTCTAAGACTTGAGCTAAAGCAACTCTAAAGATGTGAATACAACAATGCTTTATGTAAAAGTGGTAACCCCACTTGAGCTTAAACGATGAGTATGACCTACGATCAAGTGTTCTCACTTGACTCCTAAGTCAATATACTCATATATAGATGACCTAGTCATCGCAAATTTCTTGATAGATGCTAGAATTGTTTGTGCATGCTTTGCCACATATTTCAGTTGACATCTTATTGTGTGAGCATGTTGGTTGCATATTTTACTCATTCGAGGATATCCACTTGTTGTTTTGATTGTTTGGCTTTATCTTCTTTTGCCAAGTGGATGGAAAAGAATGCCTAAGAACCTCCTCTAGCTATCTATGCTTTGCTCGTCTCAAACTCTATTCATGCTGCATCACAACACTTGATCAAGTCAGATTCGAACCACTCTGTGTGAGGAGCGCTCGGAGTCCCCGATTCGTCATAGACTTAAACTTCCAAAACCTCTTTGTGATTCTCGGTCTGACCGATACCATACTTTCGGTCCTACCGAGATCATTAAGTTGATCTAGGTTTTCGATCTCGGTGCAACCGATTTGAACCACTCGGTCACACCGAGTTGCAATAACTGTATACAGTTTTGCATCTCGGTGCCACCGAGTTGTTCCACTCGGTCACACCGACAGGGTCGGGCTATATATAGTGACGGGCAGAATTTTGGAAATTTCTCCGAAACCTCTTCGCCCGCGCATAGCTCGCTCTGCCTCCCGGCTCTCCGGATCGTCCCCCTCGCCGCCAGCAACCTCCTGTCGCTGGTCTCTGCCGTCGTCAACGGAATTCTGCCCCGCCGTTGCCTCCGTAGCGAGTCTCCGCCGAACTAGGGTAGGGACTCGATCTTTGTGCTATTCTTCAATCCGATTCCTAGCACATTGTGATCATCATGATTCTTGCCATGTTTGATAAACTCCTATCTAGCCAATGAACTCGTAGATTAGGTTTAATTCGAAAATTTTAGGGTTAGGTTTCCGCCGAAACCATCTCGGACCCACCGAGTTGAAAAACTCGGTCCCACCGATTTGGCTTATGCCATTGCACAAGTAAAACTCGGTCTGACCGAGAATTACTTATCGGTGTGACCGATTTTGGAACTCTGTGAAACCCTGGCAGTCTCGGTGCCACCGAACTGTGACTCGGTCTGACCGAGTTCACTAGTTCTGGTGCCAACACTGCTTCGGTGTCACCGAGTTTGAAAATCGGTAGATCCGAGATGATTTCAGTGGGAAACTAAAACTAAGTTTTTGAATTATTCTTTTGCAAAAATCTCTGCATTTTGTGATGCTCATCCACTCTATCTCATCTATAATCTATTCACAGGGTCAGCAGTCAGCTTGCATCATGTCAGACCAGAGTGATAGCCAGAACTTGTTAGAGCAGCAAGTGCAGTTGAGTGAGGGCACTAGCCCCTCAAGTTCCTCAGATGATGGCAGCAGGAGCACACCCAGCAACCTGCCTAAAGCTGCCACACATCAAAGGAAGAAGAGGACTTCTAATTCTGAAGATGAGGACGATGTGGCAGAGGAAGAGGCTACATCAAAGAGAGCTGAGCCAGCAGCAGGCACAAAGCCAGGCCTGAAAATCAAAAGGCCAGCAGGCAGGCAGCCCATGTCTAAGGCTAGAGCTTCAACTGTGAAGCCTGCTCCCATTGAGCCCGTTGCTGCTGAGGGTAAAAAGAGGAAAGAATGAGTGAAGAAGACTGTGGCCAGAGTGCTTGGGAAGGCCTCCATCATGGTAGATGAGGAGGAGGAAGAAGAAGAGGTTGCTGCACCAGCACCCAAGGCAGCCAAACTTATGGGAGATGCCATAAGGTCAGGGATAGCTGCATCCAAGCCCAAGGAAGCACCCAAGGCTGCATCTAAGCCTAAGAGTGCACCAAAGAGAAACACCAGAAGCATCCCAGCCACAGCCTCAGTTCCACCAGCGCCAGCATCCACTTCAGCCTCGACTCCGACCACGTCTACCGGAGGCTTAGTCCTTGGAGTGCTCCGGACTCCACCACCACCTGAAGATCAAGCCTAAGCGTCGACTTAGCACTATGCATTTTCTAGGAACTTTTTGGTAACTTGTTGCCAAAGGGGGAGAAAATGTATAGATCATAGGCTTTGAGAGAGAGTGTTGCTTTTATTCTTTCTTGTTTTATTTGGTGGTTTGTCGAACTTTGTTTGCTTCTGTGTGAGATACTACGTCCTTATGTTTGTGAGACATCGATGACCATGTGTTTGATCATAAGCTACACTTAATGTTTGCTTAATGCTTGCTTAAATATTATCATTCTATCTATTGTTTGTGATCATTCACTATTCTTGGTGATGAGTGCATGTATTTCAATCTTATCATTTTTTAGTGCTCCACCAAGATGTATGTGACATGGAAGAGTAACCCATGATTCTAACTCCTTTTGCATTTGCAGTCCAAAGCAAATTTTAAATATGCACAAATTTAGGGGGAGCTCTTATTTGTCACATACTTCTCAAAGCAACGATATATTTCATGCTTATTATCATTTGTCGAAGCTTTGATCTATATGTTTTCATCAATTACCAAAAAGGGGGAGATTGAAAGTGCAACTATCCCTAGGTGGTTTTGGTAATTCATAACAACATATAGCTCATTGAGCTAATGCTATTTCAAGATGATTATTTCAGGAAAGCTCAATGATTGGCATGGCATGGATGTGAAAGTGGAACCCTCAAAATGCTAAGGACAAAAGAATTGGCTCAAGCTCAAAAAGTTCAAGACTCTTCATTTTATATTTTAGTGATCCAAGATCACATTGAGTCTTTAGGAAAAGCCAATACTATCAAGGAGGGATGAGGTGTTGCTTAATGAGCCTCTTGCTTTATGTGCTTAATGATATGCTCCAAAATCCTCAGCTACTTTCCCATATCCACAAATGACCTAAAACCCTAAGCCAAACTCGGTCATACCGATTCTTTCAATCCGGCGCCACCGAGTTTCACTTGTCATTTGCCACTGCCAAACCCTAGCAATTCGGTCCTACCGATAAGGATCTCGGTCTCACCGAGATGGGATTGCAAACTCTCTGTTTCCCTTTCGTAACTTTTCGGTCTCACCGAAAGAGCGAATCGGTCCCGCCGAGAATGGAAGGTAAACTCTATGTTTCCTTCTTGTAACTTTTCGGTCTCATCGAAAGAGCAAGTCGGCCCCACCGAGTTTGCCTGACCAACTCTCTGGTTAGCTTATTGCCAAACTCGGTCTCACCGAGTTTGTGCAATCGGTCTCACCGAGATTATGTTATGCCCAAACCCTAACCGAATCGGTCCTACCGAGTTGCATGTCAGTCCCATCGAAATTCCTAATGGTCACTAGGTTTACTATTTCGGTCCAACCGAGTTTTCTGATTCGGTCCCACCGAGATTGGTAAATTGTGTGTAACGGTTGGATTTTGTGTGGAGGCTATAAATACCCCTCCACATCCTCTTCACTCGTGGAGAGAGCCATCAGAACACATACACCATTCCAACTCGTATGTTCTGAGGGAGAACCACCTACTCATGTGTTGAGACCAAGATATTACATTCAAACCATTTGAATCTTGATCTCTAGCCTTTCCCAAGTTGCTTTCCACTCAAATCTTCTTTCCACCAGATCCAAATCATATGAGAGAGAGTTGATTGTTGGGGAGACTGTCATTTGAAGCACAAGAGCAAGGAGTTCATCATCAACACACCATTTGTTACTTCTTGGAGAGTGGTGTCTCCTAGATTGGCTAGGTGTCACTTGGGAGCCTCCGACAAGATTGTGGAGTTGAACCAAGGAGTTTGTAAGGGCAAGGAGATCGCCTACTTCGTGAAGATCTACCGCTAGTGAGGCAAGTCCTTCGTGGGCGATGGCCATGGTGGGATAGACAAGGTTGCTTCTTCGTGGACCCTTCGTGGGTGGAGCCCTCCGTGGACTCGCGCAACCGTTACCCTTTGTTGGTTGAAGTCTCCATCAACGTGGATGCAGGATAGCACCACCTATCCGAACCACGGGAAAAACATCCGTGTCTCCAATAGCGTTTGAATTCTCCAAACCCTTCCCTTTATATTCTTGCAAGTTGCATGCTTTACTTTCCGCTGCCAATACACTCTTTGCATGCTTGCTTGAATTGTGTAATGATTGCTTGACTTGTCCTAAGATAGCTAAAAACTGCCAAGAACTAAAATTGGGAAAGGTTAAGTTTTAATTTGGTCAAGTAGTCTAATCACCCCCCTCTAGACATACTTTCGATCCTACAAGGCGCAGAGGTCTTCGTGCATCGCCAGTTCCTCCTTCATCTTGACGTCACGCACGCCATCAGAGAAGGCGGAGATGATGGCCTCCTCCGACATCCTGGGGATCTTGAGGCGCGCGCTGTTGAAGCGCTGGATGTACTTTTGCAGGGTCTCTCCGGGTTGTTGCTTGATGCGGCGCATGTCGCTCACGGCAGGCGGCCGGTCGCGAGTACCTTGGAAGTTGGCGATGAAGCGGGCACACATCTGGTCCCAGGAGGAGATCGTGCCTGGAGCCAGATTCAGGAGCCAGGTTCGCGCCCCTTCCTTCAGCGCCATGGGGAACCAGTTCGCCATGACCTTTTCATCCCCGCCGGCAGCCTCGATGCCCAGCTCATAGAGATGGAGGAATTCCGCGGGGTCAGTTGTGCCGTCGTAGCGAGGAGGCAGGTCGGGCTTGAACTTGCCGGGCCACGCGACGCTGCGCAGCTCAGTGGGGTAGGCGTGGCAGCCCGCAGTGGCCATGAAAGGCCTCGGTTGGTGGAGATCTTGGTCTTGAGGGTCCCCGCGTGCTGCAGCTAGGAGCAGGGCGGGGTCTTGACATGCCGGAGCTGGAGCAGGGTCGCGGCGTGCCGGAGCAGGGAGCGCCCGGGCAGTCCCCTGCGGGCAAGGGACTTCTTGGCAGCTTCGCTCTTGTTGCGATGGCGCCTGGCAGAGCGGGTTCCGCCCTGGGGCCAGTCGCCTTGGAGCCACGGCATCTTCTTGGAGAGGAGGTGGCTGGTGCGCCTCCGGAGCTTCATTGCCCGCGCGGGGCGGAGTGCATCGCAGTGGGACGGACGGCGCGGAAGAGCCCCCTGCGGCACGGACAAGCTCGGCGACGTGGTCGAGCCATTCTTCATAGACGTCGTCGACGCGATGGTAACGCAGGAGCTCGTTTGCCGCGAGGAGCGCAGCTCGAGCCTCCAAGGGTGCGCGGAGCGCGTGGGATGAAGAGCCAGCTGGTGCGAGTGACGGAGTTGTGGTGCGGCCGTCTTGCCGCACGGACGGGTGCTAAGACGATGCCTGCTGCTCGCCCCCCGCTGGGCCGGTGGCAGCGTTGACGGTGGGCGACGGAGAACGACGAGGACGCCCACCGACGGGGGCCGTCTGGGCGACACGAGAAGCGATGGCGGCCCGATGTTCGGCGCGGGCTCGACGCGCGTCAGACATGGACGCGACGGTCGGAGGAGAGCGGAGCGGTGGAGGACGAACTCCGGCGCACCCCTACCCGGCGCGCCAAATGTCGGATTTCAGGTTCTGGCAGACCCTTAAGGTTCGAACACTGGGGTGCGCGCGGAAATCTCACCTTCAATCTCTCCGTCTCAATGGGATCTAAACTACTAAAACAACTGCACGAAAGACACAAGATTTATACTGGTTCGGGCCACCGATGTGGTGTAATACCCTACTCCAGTGCGTGGTGGATGGATTGCCTCCTGGGGGTGGTGAGGATGAACAATACAAGGAAGAATAGCCTCGCGAGGGTCTGTTCTAGGCTGTGGTGATGAACTGCTATGAAGGGTTCAATCACCCTCTTTCTCTCTCTCTCTACTTGTGAACCAAACGAACCAACTGACCCCCCTGCTATGTGGGTGGCTAGTCCTATTTATAGAGGCCCTGGTCCTCTCCCCAAATATTGAGCGGGAAGGGATCCAACAATGGCGGGCTAATTTGAAGGGGGACAACGAGTACATCTATCCTGACAAAAGCAGTCTTCGCCTGCCAAAGGCTCTGGGTGATGACGCCGCGCTGGGCTCCATGGTGACCTCCGTCTCGTAGTCCTCCTGGCCTTGGTCTCGTTGCACCAAAGTGGCAACCTTTGCCTGATGCCTCGGTACTCCGCTGATACGCTTGGCCCCTTTGCACCAAAGAGGAAAGAGGGACGCTGCGCGCGCTGGCACCCGCCTGGTACCCCGTGTCATCATGGCTTGCGTCATGGGCACCTTGCGAGGTACCCCGCCTCGAACTCTCCGCCTCCTCGCGAGCCAGCCTGACGAGGCTGTGCCTGAGGATGCACCGTGTCGTCCGCATCGCAAGGCTTGGCCCCTCGCGAGGGTCTTGAGCCTCGTGTTGATGAAGATGGGCCGTGCTAGGCCCCCACTTGAGCCACGCCACAGGCCGCAGGCAGGCAAGTCTGGGGACCCCCGTTCCCAGAATGCCGACACGTACACTTACGTGAGACAGGTTCCATCGACTGACATGCACTAGTTGCATAAGGTGGCTAGCGGGTGTCTGTCTCTCCCACTTTAGTCGGATCGGATTCGATGAAAAGGGTCCTTTTGAAGGGTAAATAGAAATTGGCATATCACGTTGTGGTTTTGGCGTAGGTAAGAAACGTTCTTGCTAGAAACCTATAGCAGCCATGTAAAAAATTTGCAACAACAATTAGAGGACGTCTAACTTGTTCTTGCAGCATATGCCGTGTGATGTGATATGGCCAAAAGGATGTGATGAATGATATATGTGATGTATGAGATTGATCATGTTCTTGTAATAGGAATCACGACTTGCATGTCAATGAGTATGACAACCGGCAGGAGCCATAGGAGTTGTCTTGATTTATTGTATGACATGCATGTCAATGAAAACGCCATGTAATTACTTTACTTTATTGCTAACCGTTAGCTATAGTAGTAGAAGTAATAGTTGGCGAGACAACTTCATGAAGACACGATGATGAAGATCATGGTGTCATGCCGGTGACGATGATGATCTTGGCGCCCCGAAGATGGAGATCAAAAGGAGCAAAATGATGTTGGTCATATCATGTCACTATTTGATTCCATGTGATGTTTATCATGTTTTACATCTTATTTGCTTAGAACGACGGTAGCATAAATAAGATGATCCCGCAATAATTTCAAGAAAGTGTTCCCCCCTAACTGTGCACCGTTGCTACAGTCCGTTGTTCCGAAGAACCACGTGATGATCGGGTGTGATAGGTTGTGACGTTCGCATACAACGGGTGTAAGCCAGATTTACACACACAATACACTTAGGTTGATTTGACAAGCCTAGCATGTACAGACATGGCCTCGGAACACGGAAGACCGAAAGGTCGAACATGAGTCGTATAGAAGATACGATCAACATGAAGATGTTCACCGATGATGACTAGTCCGTCTCACGTAATGATTGGACACGGCCTAGTTGACTCGGATCATGTATCACTTAGATGACTAGAGGGATGTCAATCTGAGTGGGAGTTCATTAAATAATTTGATTAGATGAACTTAGTTATCATGAACATAGTCTTAAACTTTGCAATATGTCTTATAGATCAAATGGCCCACGCTAATGTTGCCCTCAACTTTAACGCGTTCCTAGAGAAAACCAAGCTGAAAGACAATGGCAGCAACTACACGGACTGGGTCCATAACCTGAGGATTATCCTCATAGCTGCCAAGAAAGCATATGTCCTTGATGCACCGCTAGGTGAAGCACCTATTTTCCCAGCAACTCAAGACGTTATGAACGCCTAGCATTTGCGTAGTGATGATTACTCCCTGGTTCAGTGCGGCATGCTTTACAACTTAGAACCGGGGCTCCAAAAGCATTTTGAGCAGCATGGAGCATATGAGATGTTCCAAGAGCTGAAAATGGTTTTCCAAGCTCATGCCCGGGTCGAGAGATATGAAGTCTCCGACAAGTTCTACAGTTGTAAGATGGAGGAGAATAGTTCTGTCAGCGAGCACATACTCAAAATGTCTGGGTTGCACAACCGCTTATCTCAGCTGGGAGTTAATCTCCTGGATGATGCGGTCGTTGACAGAATCCTTCAGTCGCTCCCACCTAGCTACAAGAGCTTTGTGATGAACTTCAATATGCAGGGGATGGAAAAGACCATTCCTGAGGTATATTCAATGCTGAAATCAGCGGAGGTGGAGATCAAAAAGGAACATCAAGTGTTGATGGTGAATAAAACCACTAAGTTCAAGAAAGGCAAGGGTAAGAAGAACTTCAAGAAGGACGGCAAGGGAGTTGCCGCGCCCGGTAAGCCAGTTGCCGGGAAGAAGCCAAAGCATGGACCCAAGCCAGAGACTGAGTGCTTTTATTGCAAGGGAAACGGTCACTGGAAGCGGAACTGCCCCAAGTACTTAGCAGATAAGAAGGCCGGCAATACCAAAGGTATATCTGATATACATGTTATTGATGTGTACCTAACCAGCGATCGTAGTAGCTCCTGGGTATTTTATATTGCTGTAGTTGCTCATATTTGTAACTCAAAATAGGAGCTACTAAATAAGCGGAGACTGGTGAAGGACGAGGTGACGATGCGCGTCGGGAATGGTTCCAAGGTCGATGTGATCGCCGTCGGCCGCTACCTCTACATTTACCTACGGGATTAGTTTTAAACCTCAATAATTGTTATTTAGTACCAGCTTTGAGCATGACCATTGTATCTGGATCTCGTTTAATGCGAGATGGCTACTCATTTAAATATGAGAATAATGGTTGTTCTATTTATATGAGAGATATGTTTTATGGTCATGCCCCGCTGGTTAATGGTTTATTCTTATTTAATCTCGAGCGTGATGTTACACATATTCATAGTGTGAATGCCAAAAGATGTAACGTTGATAATGATAGTCCCACATACTTGTGGCACTAACGCCTTGGTCACATTGGTGTCAAACGCATGAAGAAACTCCATGCAGATGGACTTTTGGAGTCTCTTGATTATGAATCATTTGACACATGCGAACCATGCCTCATGGGAAAAGTGACCAAGACTCCGTTCTCCAGAACAATGGAGCGAGCAACCAACTTATTGGAAATCATACATACTGATGTGTGCGGTCCAATGAGTGTTGAGGCTCGTGGTGGTTATCGTTATGTCCTCACCCTCACTGATGACTTAAGTAGATATGGGTATGTCTACTTGATGAAACACAAGTCTGAGACCTTTGAAAAGTTCAAGGAATTTCAGAGTGAGGTTGAGAATCAACGTGAGAGGAAAATAAAGTTCTTACGATCAGATCGTGGAGGGGAATATTTGAGTCACAAATTTGGCACGCACTTAAGGAAATGTGGAATTGTTTCACAACTCACGCCACCTGGAACACCTCAGCGTAATGGTGTGTACGAACGTCGTAATCGCACTCTATTGGATATGGTGCGATCTATGATGTCTCTTACCGATCTACCACTATCATTTTGGGGTTATGCTATAGAGACTGCCGCATTCACTTTAAATAGGGCTCCGTCGAAATCCGTTGAGACGACACGTATGAATTGTGGTTTGGGAAGAAACCTAAGTTGTCGTTTCTGAAAGTTTGGGGATGCGATGCTTATGTCAAAAACTTCAACCTGAAAAGCTCGAACCCAAATCAGAAAAATGCGTCTTCATAGGCTACCCCAAGGAAACTATTGGGTATACCTTCTACCTCAGATCCGAAGGTGTAGCGACCAGACCTCAAACGGTCCGATCTCTATGCATCAGTGTCATCCCTGGATCAGTAATGCTGACACGCACAGTACTTGAAGGATTTATAACAGAGTAGCAATCACACACTTATTACATTGAGTGTCTCAAAAGAGAACTTATTTCAATAAATATGGCTTAAGGCCATCTAATAGCGATAACAACGGAAGGCTTGGAAGATAAGTGAGTCCATCAACTCCAATGGCATCACTGAGTATAGAATCACGACCTAAGGCACCTTACTCGTCGTCTGAAAAGTCTACAACATGAACGTTGCAGCCCGAAACGGGTCAGCACATGGAATATGCTCGCAATGTAACACATAGAGAGTAATGGAAGAATAAAGCTATACTACATGCTCATTTGGCTGGTGGAAAGATCTATGGTTACAGTTTTGCGTAAAGCCAAATTTTCCCTACTACAAAGGAATAAATTTTATTTAACTATCATGGTAGTTGTTAAACATTGAGAGTTTAGACACCCTCTCAATCCCAATTAAGCATCATCATTAAAACCCAACAATATTAATTTGAGTAACATGATGAGATTCACATGATAACCCAAGTACTAGATACTCAAGACGTCCATAACCGGGGACACGGCTAATCATGATTGGTTTATACACTCTGCAGAGGTTTGCGCACTTTTCCCCACAAGACTCGATCTCCTCCGTTGGGATTCTCGCACTACATGGTGTTTGAGAAACGGATGACCGAGACATAGTCTTTCATAAGCGCTAGCACCTTACGATCGGGTAGACCGTTACACCTACTTTATCCTACATCTACTAGTCTACCACTGTAAGAGTTTGGACAACTTAATCAACTATGCTAGAGCCCATAGTAGCTTGTGGCTGCACACGGAAGTTTCTAGTATGAATAATCTCATGATTCCTTTGAGCCTGGGTGGCGGTCCATAAAGAAAAACAGGCAATCGCTGGAATACCCGGGTGCCTCAATCCACCCAGATGTGTGTTTAAGTTGCCACCTTAAATAAACCATTAATATAACAATCTCACATCTGTCATGGATACACTCACCCAATCCATGTCTACTAGCATAACATGGCACAAGCAAACGTAGAAGTAACTCCCAAAGGTTTGATAATAAAACAGGTAATAGGTACTACCTCATCTACTTCCCAAAACCCACAATTTAATTAGATCATAATCATGCAATATTTGAGGATTGATCTAATGCAATAAAAACTGGGTAGTAAAGAGGTATGATCAAAGTGTTACTTGCCTTGCTGATGATCCGTGTATCCTAGCGATTCAAAGTAGCAAGCAGCGCACTCCGGGTACTTTATCGCAAACAAACAAGCATACAATAAGTACTCATCTAATGCACTGGTAAAACTTAGATAAGAGATCTAACTAGAAAGTTCAACTTAAGATCTCCGGTTGGCAAAAAGAAATCAAATAGAACGAAGCAACGAAAGTCAAACGGCGAAAGAAACAAACTTTGTTTACTATTCTGGATCTAGGTCAAATTTTACAGATGCAAAAACTCTTACTATAAGAGTAACATGATGAGATTCACATGATAACCCAAGTACTAGATACTCAAGACGTCCATAACCGTGGACACGGCTAATCATGATTAGTTTATACACTCTGCGGAGGTTTGCGCACTTTTCCCCATAAGACTCGATCTCCTCCGTTGGGATTCTCGCACTACATGGTGTTTGAGAAACAGATGACCAAGACATAGTCTTTCAGAAGCGCTAGCACCTTACGATCGGCTAGACGATTACACCTACTTTCCCCTACATCTGCTAGTCTACCACTGTAGACACCCTCTCAATCAAATCGAACGAAGCAACGAAACTCAAACGGCGAAAGAAACCAACTTTGTTTACTATTCTGGATCTAGGTCAAATTTTACAGAGACAAAAACTTGTTTGAGTTGGTTAAATGGAAAGAGGGTTTCGAGACGAAACTCGAGGCGCTTGAATCGCCTGATTCCGATAAATGAGTGAAAAGTTAAACTAAAACGAAAATCGGATCCGAAATCGCGATCAGAAATAATCGCGGAAGATCCAAGAAAAAGAAAACAATGAACAGATTAACAAACGAATGTTCGTTAACTGGAACTAAATGGTGAACGCGTTCGTTAAAGCGAACGATCGGGCGAACACTCGCTAAATAGACAAAACCGAAGAAAAAAACCGATCTAATAAAAAAACGGATCTAAAAAAACCAAACGAAAACTGGCGAAAACCAAATGGTTTTCTAGGAAAAACCGGCGGCGGCGGCGGGTCGACCTCGGCGGCGGCAGGTGAGGGAGTCCTGGATTAGGGGGTGTCCGGATGGCCGGACTATACCTTCAGCCGGACTCCAGGACTATGAAGATACAAGATTGAAGACTTCGTCCCGTGTCCGGAAGGGACTTTCCTTGGCGTGGAAGGCAAGCTTGGCGATACAGATATTCAGATCTCCTACCATTGTAACCGACTCTATGTAACCCTAACCCTATCCAGTGTCTATATAAACCGGAGGGTTTTAGTCCGTAGGACAACATACACTTCAACAATCATACCATAGGCTAGCTTCTAGGGTTTAGCCTCTCTGATCTCGTGGTAGATCAACTCTTGTAATACCCATACCATCAATATTAATCAAGCAGGACGTAGGGTTTTACCTCCATCGAGAGGGCCCGAACCTGGGTAAAACTCCGTGTCCCCTGCCTCCTGTTACCATCCGGCCTAGACGCATAGTTCGGGACCCCCTACCCGAGATCCGCCGGTTTTGACACCGACATTGGTGCTTTCATTGAGAGTTCCTCTGTGTCATCACCGTCAGGCTCGATGGCTCCAACGATCATCAATGGGGATGCAGTCCAGGGTGAGACCTTCCTCCCCAGACAGATCTTCGTCTTCGGCGGCTTCGCACTGCGGGCCGATTCACTTGGCCATCTAGAGTAGATCGAAAGCTACGCCCCTGGCCGTCAGGTCAGATTTGGAAGTTTAAACTACACGGCTGACATCCGCGGGGACTTGATCTTCGACGGATTCGAGCCACTGCCGAGCGCGCCGCACTGTCCCGACGAGCATGATCTAGCTCTGCCGCTGAACAGTGCCCTGGAGGCCGCACCCGCATCGGCTCCGATCCTTAATTCGGAGCCAACTACGCTGATCAAGGATGGGCAGTTTGACGCCACCTCGGGGGCTGCGATCCCCACGGTGATTGAGCCGAACACCAGCCCCGCACTCCGCGAGACTCGTGACTCCAAGGAGCCGGACTCCAAACCCTCCGCGCCCCTACCAATCGAATCCTATTGGGCACCGATCATGGAGTTTGCTGCCGCGGACATCTTTCAGCACTCGCCTTTTGGTGATATTCTGAAGACACTGAAGTCTCTCTCTTTATCAGGAGAGCCCTGGCCAGACTACGGTCAGCAAGATTGGGATGCGGACGATGAAGAAATTCAAAGCCCACCCACCACCCACTTTGTTGCCACTGTCGATGATTTAACCGACATGCTCGACTTCGACTCCGAAGACATCGACGGTATGGATGCCGATGAAGGAGACGAGGAAGAACCAGCGCCTATTGGGCCCTGGAACGCCACCTTGTCATATGACGTATACATGGTGGACGCGCCAAAAGATGACGACGAGGATCGGAAGGACGCAGCGAAGGCTTGTTCCCTCGAAAAGCAGTCAAAGCGGCGACGCAAGCGCCGCCCCAAATCCCGCCTCGACGGAAATAGAGATCACACAGACCCAGCGTTGGAGCAGGGCGAACCCCTGCCGGACAACAGTAATCCGGATAATCAAACCGAACAAACAAATCCTATCAAGGATAATGGTCCAGACGACATAACGCCCGACAGACACCCGGAGCAGCACACTGCCCGTAAAAGGCTTGTTGCCACCGCGAGGAGTCTGAAAAAGCAAAAGCAAAGGCTCAAGCCTGTGCAAGACACACTCCACATTAGATGGAGCAAAATACTCAACACAGCAGCGAGGTATGGCGACAATCGCCCCTCCAAGAGCTACCCAAAGCGGAAGCTGCTACCCGAATTCGATGAGGAGGCCTCAGACCCCCCACAACCAAATATCAAAGCAGCCACCTGGTCGGATAGACAACCCCTCTACCAACACAGAGCGGCATACAACGTTGCTAACAATACAATACGCGACCCATGCGAGGGCTCGCACCCAAAGGACGGTGCAACAAGATCCATCTATGGACCACGCAAGTGCGCCCCAGCATACAATGCAACACAACAAGCACTCGAACAACGTGGTACACCCAGCTACAGGGGTGCCGCACACCCCCTATGTTTCACCGATGAGGTGCTGGACCATGAATTTCCAGAGGGATTCAAGCCCGCAAACATAGAGGCATACGACGGAACAATAGACCCTGGGGTCTGGATTGAGGACTGCATCCTTCATATCCATATGGCTCGAGGAGATGATCTCCATGCCATCAAGTACCTACCCCTCAAGCTCAAAGGGCCAGCTCGTCACTGGCTCAAAGGCCTCCCCGAAAGCTCCATTGGAAGTTGGGAAGAGCTCGAAGATGCCTTTCGGGCAAATTTTCAAGGGACTTATGTCCGACCTCTGGATGCGGATGATTTGAGTCATATAACTCAATAGCCCGGAGAGTCAACCCGAAAGCTTTGGAACAGGTTTCTTACTAAAAAGAACCAGATTGTCGACTGTCCGAACGCCGAAGCCTTGGAAGCTTTCAAGCATAGCATCCATGACGAATGGCTCGCCAGACACCTCGGCCAAAATAAGCCGAGAACGATGGCCGCATTGACAAACCTCATGACCCGCTTTTGCGCGGGTGAGGACAGCTGGCTAGCCAGATGCAGCACCAGCGACCCCAGTACATCTGAAGTTACAGATGGAAACGGGAAATCACGGCGCAACAGCAATAACAAGGCGCCGGATTAAAGAAGACAACATGAAGTGCACGACAGTAAATGCCAGATTCAAAGGCTCTCGGCCAGGTCAAAAGCCGCCCCCTAAAGGCACCAGGGATGAACTGTCCAGCCTCAACAAAATTCTGGACCAAGTATGTCAGATCCATAGTACCCCTGGTAAACCCGCTAATCATAGCCACAGAGAATGTTGGGTCTTCAAGCAGTCCGGCAAGCTCAACGCCGTACACAAGGGGGAGGATACACCAAGTGAAGACAAGGATGAGCCTCCCAAACAAGACGCGGCGGAGCAAAAGAAATTTCCACCAGAAGTCAGAACAGTAAACGTGTTACACGTGATCAAGGGAAAAAACAACGCGGCACTCTCAGGAACATATACCCAAGTGCGTGTCACCGTGAAGTCCTGCCACTGGTCGTCTCAAACGATCACTTTCGACCATCGCGATTACTCAGCAAGTATCCGACACGCAGGATGGGCTGCCCTGGTATTAGACCCAGTAATTGCCGGATATCACTTCACACGAGTCTTGATGGACGGCGGCAGTAGCCTAAACCTAATATATCAGGATACAATCCGCGCGATGGGGTTAAACAACCACAAATTCTCCATAGCAATACTACCTTTAAAGGAGTAACGCCAGGCCCAGGGGACCGTTGTACGGGCTCCCTCTCATTACAAGTTACATTCGGCTCCCCCGATAACTTTTTTCGCGAGCATTTAACTTTCCACATCGCTCCGTTTCAAAGTGGATATCAAGCACTGCTCGGACGCGAAGCTTTTGCTCGCTTTAATGCAATACCACACTACGCCTCCCTCACACTCAAGATGCCCGGTCCACGTGGCATCATTACAGTGCACGGAGATATCAAGCGCTCTCTGCGCGCCGAAGAGAGTGAGGCTGCCTTGGCAGCCGAACATTAAAGGCGTCCGGACCAGCGATCGAGTCCGGCGCCGCTATTTACACTGAATAAGTGACCACACCCCTATTTGTCAATACAAGGGGCTCAACGCACGCAGACAAGTGGCAATTTCTTATCATCTTCAATTATACATGGTTTCTTTAAAAACCACCTTTTTGCACGACAACTTTCTCACTTAACTTCCTCTCTTTTACAGACGATCATCGTGCTACACCCATCCAGGATATGGCACAACGGAGACACAGGCGCAGACGTGCAACAGGGACCCGCTCAAAGGATTCTTTTTAGATTAAGACCCTGCGTAAACCTTTTTTACTGTCTCTTGTTGATACATATCCACCGTTATGAAGGATGCTGACGTCTTGGCATGTGGCCACGCCAGAACAATGCACGTACCTGGACACAAGGGGCTTCTTACAAAGGCCATTATTTCGGCCCGGTTTATACCACAAAGACCGAATACCCTAGGGAGTGTTCGGCGTCGCAGGTTTGGCCCTATATGCATCAGCTCCGAATCATTGTCTTTGGTCAAATGTTGGGTTTGCCCGGCTCCTTTGTTTTGGCGCCTTACGTTCTGCTTTACCGGCTAAGGTAGCACCAGGAGAACTACTGCGATTGTGCCCTGGTTCATCCGGACGAGCACCTCAGTAGAGAAAGCCGAAAACTGACTGTCATGATATAGCGTGAGACTGGTCAACCACTCGATGACCTATGGGAATGCTAGAATTCCTTCGCCTAAACAAAGGGCTGTTTTCCGTCCAGGCATGTACGCACCTCGAGATCGGGAGAGTGCGGAGCCACCAGGGGCTATCTAGTAGCCCCACTGTCAAACTCCTATGGCTAAGTGAAAGTGTTAAAGCATTGTAGTCCGGTTGCCTCGCTCGCTCCCCTATCACCTCCTTAATAGGACCAAGATGTTGGGTTAAGTGTGAACACGTGTTTTTGCTAGCACCTCCGCATTATATGCGTGGGGGTTGAAGCCGACGACTGCAATCTTTCAGGTTATACACACGTATACAAAAACGGCCGCCCAGGAGGCATCATATTACTTTCAGGCAAAAGTATAAAAATAGCCTTATCAAATTATATAAAAGCATTTCGCTTACAATGATATTACATATCACTCAAACATAATATTTTTTGAGCAATGGGCCTCTACCAAACGGGCACCCTCAAGAACTTCTTCAAAGTAGTGCTCAGCAGCCTTTCGGCCTATGGCCGAATCCCGCGCTGCAACATTGGTAGCATCCATCTCCGGCCAGCATGCCTTGACACGGGCAAAGGCCATCCGTGCGCCCTCTATGCATGCTGACCTCTTCATCGCATCAATGCGCGGCACCACATCAAGTAACTGATGCACCAAGCTGAAATAGCTGTTCGGTTTTGACCCTTCTGGCCATAACTGATCCACAACAGACCACATGGAGAGTCCGGACAACCTATTTAGTTCGGCCCATTCGGCTAATTGGTCAGTCAATGACAGCGGACGCTCGGGAGAATGGAATTGTCTCCAAAACAGCTGATCTACTTCATGGTCCGGCTGACCCTGGAAGTACTTGGCCGCATCAGCAGCGCTCGCCGCCAAATCCATATACACATCCTCCGAACTCCACAGCCGATCCAGAGGGGCATACCGTGGATCTCCGGACCTCCTCTGCAACATAAAGGATTTCCCAGCTACAATATCCCCGGCTTCTCGCAGCTCCTCCTTCTTTGCCCTCATAGCAGAGCAGTGGTCTTTTCTCGTCGCAGCAGCCTTCTCAAGGTCCAATGCCTTCGCCTGGTTTTCCTTTTCAAGAACCCAGCAACGATCGGCGGCGGCTTTTAATTCTTTGGCCATCTTGGCCATCTTGTCTCGGCTCTCTCCATGTGTGGCCTTCTCGGCTTGCAACTCTTCGGCCGCCTTCAAAGCAGCCGCATTACCCAACCTCGCATGTTCCTTGGCTCGGGCAAGTTCTGCCCGCAAGGCTTCAACAGTGGCAGCTCTATTTGCAGTCACAACATATTAAAGATGCTGGCGTCATACTGCTCTTCCTATTGTGGCGTTTATCAGATAATGACACTTACCCTGTGCCTCGTCAAGCCTTTTGTTAACAAGCTCGATGGCGGTGTCTGCCGCATCCAACTGCCGTTCTAAATGGGCAAACTCGCTAGTCCGGCTAGCCACCGGAGCTTCCATCACCTGCACATAGAGGCAGTATGGTTATTACCTGGGAATATTATCCTCTGTTTGTCGTCGTTTCTGACGACAACCAGGGTCTCAGGGGCTACTATCTACACAGGGCACACCTTGTATGTGCTAGACTATCATACATTCTTTTACGTACCTCAAAGCCTATCAGTAGACTCATAAAAGCTTCATGCAATCCACTTTCGGCGGACGATATTCTCTCCATCACCGTATTCATCAGCACACGTTGTTCATCTGAGATGGCCGCTCGCCCCACCAACTCCCTCAGAACATCTGATCGCACACTAGACGGTGTCAGACTCTTTTGTCTGCTCTCTTCGGGAGCCGGACACTGGGAGCTTTGGGGGTCAATGGGATTATCTTCTGGCCTCACCGGACTCGAAGAGGCCCTCCGCGATGACACTTCAGGGTCGCCCGCTTCCGGAGCGGAGGAGTCCGGAGGAGGCATTTCGCTCTCCATCATCTTTGGAAGAAGATCCCTCGAAGACTAGCTCATTTGAGAGGGGCTAAGGCCCGAACTGCAAAAATATATGCGGTGTTTATCTACTCAGAAGAAAAGATGGCATATATGTACTATTAAAGTATTTCGAGTCACTTACGACTCGCGGGAGAATTGATCCCCCCGCGGACTTTGTGCGGCAACAGCGCCCCCCAACGCAGGACCCTCTGTGGGAGACTTTTTCTCCCGTTTGGAAGCTTCGGCTTCCGAATCCCCGGGTGCAGTCCTTTTCCACTTCAGGTCGTCTTCCTTCATGGAGACGCTCGCTCTCTCGGTTAGAATGGGCAGCATTGGGGGCCCGCGTCCGCCCGCATTATCCTCCACAGTATCTTCCTTCAAGGGCTCCGGGCAAGGTGCGGTCTGGAGCATCTTTCCCAATACCGGGTTTTCCAAACCCTCAGGGAGGGGGGCCGAACACCGAATCAACTTCGCCTTTGTTAGCCAGTCCTGGTCAAAAAGTGAACTCTCAAAAAAATAACGTCGTAACAAAAGAGAGATAGTATGTTCGGCTGGAGGATACCTTACCTGTTCGGCGGCGCGGTTACTACTCAGGCCCACATCCTCGGTGATTTCCGGACACTCCACCTGAGGTCCGAAGAATGACTTGTACATCTCCTCGTGCATCAGGCCGAGAAAATCTTGAATGACATGCGGTCCCTCAGGATTGAACTCCCATAGGCGAAGAGGCCGGCATTTGCAAGGCTGGACTTGACGAACCAGCATAACTTGTATTACCGCAATCGAACTGAAATCTCCATTGAAGAGATCTTGAATGCGGCTTTGCAGTATGGGCACGTCCTTGGCCGGCCCCCAGCTCAGACCTCTACTGATCCATGATATCAATTGTGGTGGAGGGCCCGAGCGGAAAACAGGGGCGGCCGCCCACTTGGCACTTCTAGGAGCTATGATATAGAACCACTCCCGTTGCCACAATTCAGACACCTCTGGGATGGAACCTTTGGGCCACAGGGCTCCCATCATCCTGCGTATTGAGGCACCTCCACACGCTGCATGTTGCCCCTCAATCATCTTCGGCTTCACTTCAAAGGTCTTGAGCCAGAGGCCAAAGTGAGGGGTAACCCGGAGGAAGGCCTCGCGCACGACAATAAATGTCGTGATATGAAGAAAGGAGTCCGGAGCTAGATCATGGAAGTCTAGCACGTAATAAAACATCAAACCCCTGACAAAAGGATCCAGAGCAAGGCCTAGACCTCGGAGGAAGTGGGAGACGAACACGACGTTCTTGTTGGGTTCGGGGGTGGGAACGGCCTGCCCTCGAGGAGGCAGCCGATGCAAAATCTCGGCGGACAGATATCTGGCCTCCCTCAACTTTTTGATGTCCTCTTCCATGACGGAGGAAGGCACCCATTGGCCTTGAAAGCTAGATCCGGACATGACTGAAGGTTCGGAGCACCTGACCTGAACTTTGGGCATTTGAGCTCGAGGTGGGGGAAGGATTTGATTGAGCACGGGAGGGAAAAATAAAAGCCTTGTCCCCTTTATAAAGAGGGTGAATATCAAGCGTCATCTCCGTGTCCGTTTCGACTTGCCTATAATCTAGGAGTCCTAGAAGTGGTTGGGTTACCCACGCCCGTATTGATGAGAATCCCGGAATAAGGGGACACGATCTCTGCTTTAACAAGACGTGCCAAGGAAACCGCCTCGCATAACGCGCTGAGATGGGACAGTAAAACGGTTTGAATAAAAGCTTGGCCGTGGTGTGATGTCACACTACGGAGTGCGTCAGCAGATTAGATTTATGTAAATATTATTCTCTCTATGGCAATATGTGAAAATTTATTTTGCAGAGCCGGACACTACTTTTGTGTTCAAAATCTTCTATGAAGTACTTGGAGGAGGAACCCGCCTTGCAATGCCGAAGACAATTTGCACACCGGACTCGTCATCATTGAAGCCTGGTTCAGGGGCTACTGAGGGAGTCCTGGATTAGGGGGTGTCCGGATGGCCAGACTATACCTTCAGCCGGACTCCAGGACTATGAAGCTACAAGATTTAAGACTTCGTCCCGTGTCCGAAAGGGACTTTCCTTGGCGTGGAAGGCAAGCTTGGCGATACGGATATTCAGATCTCCTACCATTGTAACCGACTCTATGTAACCCTAACCCTATCCGGTGTCTATATAAACCAGAGGGTTTTAGTCCGTAGGACAACATAGACTTCAACAATCATACCATAGGCTAGCTTCTAGGGTTTAGCCTCTCCGATCTCGTGGTAGATCAACTCTTGTAATACCCATACCATCAATATTAATCAAGCAGGACGTAGGGTTTTACCTCCATCGAGAGGGCCCGAACCTGGGTAAAACTTCGTGTCCCCTGCCTCCTGTTACCATCCAGCCTAGACACACAGTTCGGGACCCCCTACCCGAGATCCGCCGGTTTTGACACCGACAGTGGGGTCCAGCGGCTGCGGCGCAGCGTGGGGTGGCGCGGCGATGCGGCGGCGGGCTCCGGCGGCGACGGCGGGGGGGGGGGGGGGGGGGGGCGCTAGGGTTAGGGTTCCTGGCGGCGCAGCGGCTTGGTCTAAACGGGCTCGGGGTGGCGCTATTTAAAGGCCCGGCCGGAGGAGTCCTGGCCGAAACCGGCCCTAAGTCGGTTGCGTTTTTTTAAAATAATTACCCGCAGAAAAACAAATAAAAGAAATACTAAACAGACTCCAAAAATCCCGAAATAAATTTTCCCCGACTTCTAAAATCAAGCCGAACATGATGAACATTTATTTGGGTCATAAATGCAATTTTGAAAAATGCATTTTTCCTAATTCAAATAAAATAGCAAATAAAACCAAAATAAAATCTTATTCGATTTTATTATTAAATCCTCAATATTGCTTTATTTTGGGAAAGTCATTTTAGTCCCTCTCTCATATTTGTATAATAGAAATAATTGAAGATAAAATAAATAAAATCAAATGATCCTATTTTCAAAATTCGAGAAAACTCAAATATGAAAATAACAAAATCCCCAACTCCCTCCGAGGGTCCTTGAGTTGCATAGAATTTCTAGGATCAAAGCAAAAGCAAGTAAATTATGATATGCAGTGATGGTCTAATGTATAACATTCCAAATTGAAAATTTGGGATGTTACAAACCTACCCCCCTTAAGATGAATCTCACCCTCGAGATTCGGGTTGGCTAGAAAATAGGTGAGGGTGGTCCTTCAGCAGATCTTCCTCTCGCTCCCAGGTGGCTTCATCCTCGGTGTGATGGCTCCACTGAACTTTGCAAACTTGATAACCTTACTACGGGTGACTCGGCTGGCATACTCAAGAATCTTGACTGGTTTCTCCTCATAGGTCAAATCATTGTTCAACTGAATCACTTCCAGCGGCACTATATCTCTCAGTGGTATATCAGCCATCTCTGCGTGGCACTTCTTCAACTGGGAAACGTGGAATACATCGTGAACTCCTGACAATCCTTCGGGCAAATTCCAATTTGTAGGCTACTTCTCCCATATGCTCCAAAACCTTGTATGGTCCTACAAAACATGGCGCTAACTTTCCCTTAACTCCAAAGCGCTTAACTCCTCGAAGTGGAGATACTCGAAGGTAGACTCGGTCTCCGACTTCGTAAACTATCTCCTTGCGTTTAGAATCTGCGTAGCTCTTCTGCCTGGACTGGGCTACCTTGAGCCTATCGCGAATCAATTTCACCTTCTATTCAGACTCCTTAATCAAATCCGGTCCAAACAACTGGTGGTCTCCAGCTTCATCCCACAACAACGGGGTCCTGCACCTCCTTCCGTACAACGCTTCGAAAGGGGCCATCTTCAAACTGGATTGATAACTGCTGTTATAGGAGAACTCTTCATATGTCAAATTATTGTCCCAACTAGATCCGTAATCTAGCCCGCAAGCTCTCGGCATATCCTCCAAAATCTGATTGACTCTCTCGGTCTATCCATCTGTCTGTGGATGAAAGGCTATGCTGAATTCTAGCCTGGTACCCAAAGTTTCGTGCAACTGATTCCAGAACTTTGAGGTAAACTGGGTTCCTCTATCTGATACAATGCTCCTTGGAACTCCATGCAGACATACGATCCTGGTCATGTATATCTTTGCCAACTTGGCATTGCTGTAAGTAGTCTTCGCTGGGATGAAATGAGCTACCTTTGTCAAACGATCGACTACAAATCAAATCGAGTCATAGCCTGAACGCATTCTGGGCAATCCTGTAATAAAATCCATGCCTAGCTTATCCCACTTCCATTCGGGTATTTGCAAAGGTTGTAGCTATCCTGCTGGCTTTTGATGCTCTGCCTTTACTCTCTGACATACATCACAAACTGCTACATACTCAGCAATATCCTTCTTCATTCCGGTCCACCAGAAAGTATCCTTCAAATCCAAATACATCTTGGTATTTCCTGGGTGAATCGAATATGGTGAATCATGGGCCTCTTGCAGAATCAACTTCCTGATCTCCGGGTCATTGGGCACATAAACACGGTCCTCAAACCATAAGGTATTGTGCTCGTCCTCACGAAATCATTTAGCTTTTCCTTTGCTCATTTTCTCTTTAATAGAAGCAATCTCCTTGTTAGTCTTCTGAGCTTCTCTGATCTTAGCCATCAAAGTAGACTGAATCTCCAATGCTGCTACATAGCCTCTCAAAACTATCTCACGAAGATCCTCGGCTAACACCTTCGATAAATCTCCCGTCACTAGGGTGTTGACATGGCTTTTACGACTCAACGCATCGGCTACTATATTAGCCTTTCCATGATGACAATGTAATCTCATGTCATAATCCTTGATGAGCTCCAACCATCTCCTTTGCCTGAGATTCAACTCCTTCTGCGTGAAAATATACTTCAAACTCTTATGATCCGTGTATACTTCACAATGGTTTCCAATGAGAAAATGTCTCCAAGTCTTCAATGCATGCACTACGGCTGCTAACTCCAAATCATGCGTGGCATAATTCAACTCATGCGGCTTCAACTATCTTGAAGCATATGAAACAACTCTTCCCTCCTGCATAAGCACTGCTCCAAGTCCTCGACATGAAGCGTCACAATACACCTCATAATCCTTGTTCTGGTCCGGAAAAATCAACACTGGTGATGTAACCAAACCTTTCTTCAACTCCTGGAAACTGGCCTCACATTCCTCAGTCCAATTGAACTTGGTATCCTTCTTCAACAACTCAGTCATAGGCTTCACAATCTTTGAGAAATTTTCAATGAATCTCCAGTAGTATCCTGCGAGTCCAAGAAAACTCCGGATCTCTCCAACTGTTGTTGGTGCTTCCCAATTTGTCACAGTGTCAACCTTGGTGGGATCTACTGCTATACCTTCTCCGGATATAACGTGTCCGAGGAATCCAACTTCCTTCAACCAAAACTCACATTTGCTAAACTTGGCATATAATTGATGTTCTCTGAGCTTCTCAAGTACCAAACGCAAATGCTCCTTATGCTCCTCTTCATTCTTCGAGTAAACCAGAATATCATCAATGAACACTACGACGAACTTATCCAAAAACTCCATAAAAACTTTGTTCATCATGTTCATAAAATAGGCATGTGCTTTAGTCCGACCAAATGACATAACGGTAAACTCGTACAGCCCATACCTGGTGGTAAAAGCCGTCTTAGGTATATCCTGTTCTCGAATCTTCAACTGATGGTATCCTGATCGCAAATCGATTTTGGAAAATATCTTAGCTCCTTGCAATCGATCAAACAGATCATTGATCATCGGTAATGGGTACTTGTTCTTGATTGTTACTTCATTCAATCCTCGATAATCAACAACCATCCTTAACGATCCATCCTTCTTCTCCACTAGAAGTACTGCCGATCCCCAAGGCGAAGAACTTGGGCGAATATAACCTTTATCCAGTAACTCTTTAATCTTATTCTTAATCTCCTCCAAATCCTTTGCGGGCATCCCATATGGTCTCTTAGATATTGATAATGTGCCTGGCAAAAGCTCAATCAAAAACTCGATGTCTCTATCCGGTGGCATGCCTGGCAACTCTTCAGGAAATACATCCGGATAATCCTTTACCACCGGTACTTCCTCCTGTACAACTCATGTTAAGGAATTTACTTGTGTCCTATTCGGCACATGCCGTGATACATACTTGATCCTTCTTCTTTCTGGGGTGGTAAGCAAAATCGACTTACTAGCGCAATCGATGTTTCCCCCATACATCGACAGCCAAATCCATACCCAGAATTACACCCAAACCTTGCGATTCCAAAATGATCAAATCCGAGGGAAACACATGCCTACCTATACTCAATGGCACTTGAAAACATCCTCGGCTGGCCATATACTCCGCTCCTGGTGAGCTCACTAGTATAGGTGTTCTGAGAACCTTGGTGGGCAGGTTATACTTATCCGCGAATCCCCTTGATATGTATGAATGCGATGCACCAGTATCAAAAAGAACGATTGCAGTAAAAGACTTAACCAAAAACTTACCTATTACTACATCTGGCTTGTCTTCAACCTCCTCCATGTTTCCGTGGTTCACCTGTCCCCTGTTGAAAGGGTTCGGCTTCTTCCCTGAGCTTCCATTGCCATTTCCATTCCGGGCTTCAGGACATTGTCCGGTCTTCTAACACTTAAAGCAAGTGACTAGGCTCAGGTCTCTCTTAGCTGGGGTTGGTACGGTTCTGGCCGTTGCTTCCTCCATTCCCGTTACCATTCTTGGGGCCATTATGATTATCTGAACTTCCTCCTCCATGGGTATGCTGAAAATGTCCTCCCGATTTCGGGGTAAAACGTGGCTTCTACTGAGCTCCTGAATTGTACTTCCCTTCTCCATACTTCCTCTTGCGGTTCTCAATCTACTGCTGCTTCCCTTCAATCATGAGACCTCTATCTACCAACTCTTGGTAGTTGTTGACAGTTGCTACCATTAACTGCATGCTCAGCTCATCATTCAGTCCTTCCAGAAACTTCTCCTGCTTAGATGCATCTGTAGCAACGTCATCTGGGGCATAATGTGCTAGCTTACTAAAGTCATCCACATACTGGCCAACTGTCCGTCCTCATTGGCGCAAGTTGCGAAACTCACGCTTCCTCATGGCCATAGCTCCTGATGAAACATGGGCAGTACGGAAAGCCTGCTGAAACTGATCCCATGTCACCGTGGCTATAGGGTAGGTGACGGTGTAATTCTCCCACCATGATGCTGCTGGTCCATCCAACTGATGTGCGGGAAAGCGCACCTTCTCAGCATCAGTACATCCTGTAGTGGTTAAATCCCTTCCAATCTTGCGGAGCCAATCATCTGATACTATCGGCTCAGTGCTACTAGAGAACACAGGTGGATTCAGCCTAAGAAAATGGGTTAAGTGATCAACAAGTGGTGGTGGTGGGTTGTTGTTGTTGTTGTTCCCCTGATTCTGATTCTGGACTAGCAACTGCATCAACGTATTCTGCTGCTGGATCAACTCGGTAAGCTCCGGTGGGAATGCAAATCCATTGTCACGTCTCGGAGGCATCTGATGGGTTTAGAAAAGATGAGATTTAAGAATAGAATGAGATCTAGAGAGAAAACACTACCCATATGCACATGAGGCAAAAGCAAACAATTCACTTCATTCAATCAAACAAGGGCATACAAACGGTCTAACTATCATAAAAGTGCTCGGACTACTCTATTTACATGGTGGAATACTACTACTGATGGGGTGGTCTACTAGAAATATTCTTCGGTTGCAGACTCCATGATATCTGCTCCGGCTTCATGAACATAGTCATCATCGCTATCGTCTGGGTCGGAGTCGGTGCCATCGATGATGATGTAGTCTTCCGGGCGAATCTCCTTGGCTTCTTCATCTTCTTCTACTGGTGTAGGGTCTCCCATGAATATTCCTATCTTCTTGATCAGGTCGTCATTCTTCTCCACTAGTACGACGATTTCCTCCTCATAATCTTCACGTGTAGCCTTGAGTTCTTCCTCCAGTTCCGTGATTCTTGTCCTTGCTTTCTTCAGATCTATCATGTCTGCGCACATCTGGTTCTCCTGACGTCGAATGTGCTGGTTTAGTTCCTGGATAAAAGTTGCGATTGATCTATCCTTCTTGGTGCTGATCATCTCCCAATGCTCATCTCAGCGCCCACAAATCTGGTAGATAGTATCCTTGAGATCATTGCGGTAAACTTCTCCAATACGTCACATAGCAATGTGGGCTGCCATGCTCTTTCCTAGACTCCAGGTTGGTGCATCAAAGGAAAACTCTATGGGCTCGGTGACTGGCATGAACGTCCTTCCTGGAACTTGAACTTGAATCATCCAGCGCTCCTCTTCAGGTAAAGTGGCATTGTAGGTTCCGGTGAAGCTTGGTACTCTGACGTTCAGGTATCTAGTGACTTCCTTCAAGTGGCGTCCAAAGGGTGTATCTTCATCCGGTTGTGTGAACTTGTTCCTTGCATCCGCCATCCTAAAAGAGTGGAAAAGATGAGGAGTCAGAAGTGAGAAGAGTGAGTAGTGATCTAGGGCTATAGCTTAGTGGTCGTGTCCTACAGTCAGCGTGTGCTTTGATACCATCTTTGTAGCGATCAGACCTCAAACGATTCGATCTCTGTGCATCAGTGTCATCCCTGGATCAGTAATGCTGACACGCACAGTACTTGAAGGATTTATAACAAAGTAGCAATCACACACTTATTACATTGAGTGTCTCAAAAGAGAACTTATTACAGTAAATATGGCTTAAGGCCATCTAATAACGATAACAGCGGAAGGCTTGGAAGATAAGTGAGTCCATCAACTCCAACGGCATCACTGAGTATAGAACCACGACCTAAAGGCACCTTACTCATCGTCTGAAAAGTCTGCAACATGAACGTTGCAGCCCAAAACGGGCCAGCAAATGGAATATGCTGGCAATGTAACACATAGAGAGTAATGGAAGAATAAAGCTATACTACATGCATATTTGGCTGGTGGAAAGCTCTATGGTTACAGTTTTGCATAAAGCCAATTTTTCCCTACTACAAAGGAATAAATTTTATTTAACTATCATGGTAGTTGTTAAACATTGAGAGTGTAGACACCCTCTCAATCCCAATTAAGCATCATCATTAAAACCCAACAATATTAATTTGAGTAACATGATGAGATTCACATGATAACCCAAGTACTAGATACTCAAGACGTCCATAACCATGGACACGGCTAATCAAGATTAGTTTATACACTCTACAGAGGTTTGCGCACTTTTCCCCACAAGACTCGATCTCCTCCGTTGGGATTCTCGCACTACATGGTGTTTGAGAAATGGATGAATGAGACATAGTCTTTCAGAAGCGCTAGCACCTTACGATCGGGTAGACCGTTACACCTACTTTCCCCTACATCTGCTAGTCTACCACTGTAAGAGTATGCACGACTTCATCAACTATGCTAGAGCCCGTAGTAGCTTGTGGCTGCACATGAAGTTTCTAGTATGAATAATCTCATGATCCCTTTGAGCCTGGGTGGCGGTCCATAAAGAAAAACAGGCAATCGCTGGAATACCCAGGTGCCTCAATCCACCCAGATGTGTGTTTAAGTTGCCACCTTAAATAAACCATTAATATAACAATCTCACATCTATCATGGATACACTCACCCAATCCACGTCTACTAGCATAGCATGGCACAAGAAAACGTACAAGTAACTCCCAAAGGTTTGATAATAAAATAGGTAATAGGTACTACCTCATCTACTTCCCAAAACCAACAATTTAATTAGATCCTAATCATGCAATGTTTGAGGATTGATCTAATGCGATAAAAACTGGGTAGTAAAGAGATATGATCAAAGTGTAACTTGCCTTGCTGATGATCCGCGTATCCTAGTGCTTCAAAGTAGCAAGCGGCGCACTCCGGGTACTCTATCGCAAACAAACAAGCATACAATAAGTACTCATCTAATGCACAGGTAAAACTCAAATAAGAGATCTAACCAGAAAGTTCAACTTAAGAACTCTGGTTGGCAAAAAGAAATCAAATCGAACGAAGCAACGAAAGTCAAACGGTGAAAGAAACAAACTTTGTTTACTATTCTGGATCTATGTCAAATTTTACGGACGCAAAAACTTGTGTGAGTTGGTTAAACGGAAAGAGGATTTCGAGACGAAACTCCAGGCGTTTGAATCGCCTGATTCCGATAAACGAGCGAAAAGTTAAACTAAAACAAAAATCGGATCAGAAATCACAATCAGAAATAATCGCGAAAAATCCGAGAAAAAGAAAACGACGAACAGATTAACGAACGCACGTTCGTTAACTAGAACTAAACGGTGAACGCGTTTGTTAAAACGAATGATCGGGCGAACGCTCGCTAAATAGACTAAACCGAAGAAAAAAAACCGATCTAATAAAAAACGGATCTAAAAAACCGAACAAAAACCGGCGAAAACCGAACAGTTTTCTAGGAAAAACCGGCGACATGGTCCGGCGGCGGCGGCGGCTCTAGCGTGCGGCGGCACGGGGCGGTGGCGGTGCGGCATGGGGCGGCGGCGGCGTGGCGTGGGGTGGCGGCGGCGCGATGGCAGGGCGGCATGGGACGGCGCGGCGATGCGGCGGCGTGCGACCGCGGGTTCCGGCGGCTGCGGCAGCGCGCGGCGGCGGCGGGGCACTAGGGTTAGGGTTCCTGGCGGCGCGGCGGCTTGGGCTAAATGGGCTCGGGGCAGCGCTATTTAAAGGCCCGACCGGAGGAGTCCTGGCCGAAAGCGGCCCTAAGACGGTTGCGTTTTTTTAAAATAATTACGCGCATAAAAACAAATAAAAGAAATACTAAATGGTATCCAAAAATTCTGAAATAAATTTTCCCCGACTTCTAAAATCAAGCCGAACAGGATGAACATTTATTTGGAGCCTAAATGCAATTTTGAAAAACATGCATTTTTCCTAATTCAAATAAAATAGCAAATAAAACAAAAATAAAATCTTATTTGATTTTATTATTAAATCCTCAATATTTCTTTATTTTGGGAAAGTCATTTTATTCCCTCTCTCATTGTATAATAGAAATAGTTGAAGATAAAATAAATAAAATCAAATGATCCTATTTTCAAAATTCGAGAAAACTCAAATATGAAAATAACGAAATCCCCAACTCTCTCCGAGGGTCCTTGAGTTGCGTAGAATTTCTAGGATCAAAGCAAAAGCAAGTAAAATATGATATGCAGTGATGATCTAACGTATAACATTCCAAATTGAAAATTTGGGATGTTACAGAAGGCAAGATATTTGTTGCCAAGAATGGATCCTTTCTAGAAAAAGAGTTTCTCTCGAAAGAAGTAAGTGGGAGGAAAGTAGAACTTGATGAAGTATTGCCTCTTGAACCGGAGAGTAGCGTAACTCAAGAAAATGGTTCTGTGGTGCTTGCACCAACTAGAGAGGAAGTTAATGATGATGATCATGAAACTTCAGATCAAGTTGCTACTGAACTTTGTAGGTCCACAAGGACTCGTTCCGCACCAGAGTGGTACGGCAACCCTGTCCTGGAAATCATGTTGTTAGACAATGGTGAACCTTCGAACTATGAAGAAGCGATGGCGGGCCCGGATTCCGACAAATGGCTTGAAGCCATGAAATCCGAGATAGGATCCATGTATGAAAATGAAGTATGGACTATGACAGACTTGCCCGGTGATCGGCGAGCCATAGAAAATAAATGGATCTTTAAGAAGAAGACGGACGTGGATGGCAATGTGACCATCCATAAAGCTCGGCTTGTCGCTAAGGGTTATCAACAAGTTCAAGGGGTTGACTACGATGAGACCTTCTCACCTGTAGCAAAGCTGAAGTCCGTCCGAATCATGTTAGCAATTGCCGCATTATATGATTATGAGATATGGCAAATGGACGTCAAAACGACATTCCTTAATGGTTTCATTAAGGAAGAATTGTATATGATATAGCCAGAAGGTTTTGTGGATCCTAAGAATGCTGACAAGGTATGCAAGCTCCAGCGCTCAATCTATGGGCTGGTGCAAGCATCTCGGAGTTGGAACATTCGCTTTGATGAGATGATCAAAGCGTTTGGGTTTACACAGATTTATGGTGAAGCCTGTGTTTACAAGAAATTGAGTGGGAGCTCTGTAGCATTTCTCATATTATATGTGCATGACATACTATTGATGGGAAATGATATAGAACTCTTGGAAAGCATAAAGGCCTACTTGAATAAGTGTTTTTCAATGAATGACCTTGGAGAAGCTGCTTACATATTAAGCATCAAGATCTATAGAGATAGATCGAGACGCCTCATTGGTCTTTCACAAAGCTCGTACCTTGACAAGATATTGAAGAAGTTCAATATGGATCAGTCCAAGAAGGGGTTCATGCCTGTATTGCAAGGTGTGAGATTGAGCACGGCTCAATTCCCGACCACAGCAGAAGATAGAGAAAAGATGAGTGTCATCCCCTATGCCTCGGCCATAGGGTCCGTTATGTATAACATGCTGTGTAACAGACCTGATGTAAACCTTGAATCATCCTTATGCCTAGTTTTGTTCCACTCTTGCCGCCCTTGTTTCCGTCATACCGGTGTTATGTTCCTTGATTTTGCGTTCCTTACGCGGTTGGGTGTTATGGGAACCCCTTGACAGTTTGCTTTGAATAAAACTCCTCCAGCAAGGCCCAAGATTGGTTTTCACATTTGCCAGCTAAGGCTTTTTCCCTTGGGTTCTGCAGACTCAAGGGTCATCATTATTTTAAACCCCCGGGCCAGTGCTCCTCTGAGTGTTGGTCCAAACTAGAGCACCGTGCGGGATCGTCCCTTGGCAACTTGGGTTATGTTGGTACCTGTACGCTTAGATTATCTGGTGTGCCCTGAGAACGAGATATGTGCAGCTCCTATCGGGATTTGTCTGCACAGTCGGGTGGTCTTGCCGGTCTTGTTTTACCATTGTCGAAATGTCTTGTAACCGGGATTCCGAGACTGATCGGGTCTTTCCGGGAGAAGGAGTATCCTTCGTTGACCGTGAGAGCTTGTGATGGGCTAAGTTGGAAAACCCCTGCAGGGTATAAACTTTCAAGAGCCGGGCCTATGGTTATGTGGCAGATGGGAATTTGCTAATGTCCGATTGTAGAGAACTTGACACTTGAATTAATTAAAATGCATCAGCCGCTTGTGTAGCCGTGATGGTCTCTTTTTGGCGGAGTCCGGGAAGTGAACACGGCCTTGTGTTATGCTTGAACGTAAGTAGTTTCAGGATCACTTCTAGCTTTTTGACCGTTGCGTTGCTTCTCTTCTCGCTCTTATTTGCGTATGTTAGCCACCATATTTGCTTAGTGCTTGCTGTAGTCAGACCTTGATTGTATTCTGGATGATGTATGTTTAACTTGTTATTTGTGTGAAGTGGCGATTGTAAGCCAACTCTTTATCCCTTTCTTATTCAGTACATGGGATTGTGTGAAGATTACCCCACTTGTGACTAAACCACCATGCGGTTATGCCTCTAAGTCGTGCCTCGACATGTGGGAGATATAGCCGCATCGTGGGTGTTACAATTCAACCCATGGTAGTCCTGCCTGATCACTTTTGATCGCAGAGACCATCCGACTAGTATCCGCCTTGGCGGTTCAGCCGCACTGGTCCTTGAACCGATAATTGATGGATTCCACCTCACACGAGTCCTCATGGATGGTGGCAGCAGCCTCAACCTCCTCTATCAGGACACAGTGCGCAAAATGGGCATCGATGCATCAAGGATCAAGCCCACAAAAACTACCTTTAAAGGAGTTATTCCAGGTGTAGATGCCCGCTGTACAGGCTCAATCACACTGGAAGTTGTCTTCGGATCCCCGGTCAACTTCCAAAGCGAAGAGTTGATCTTCGACATCGTCCCCTTCCGCGGTGGCTAACGCGCACTGCTCGGACGAACCGCATTCGCTCGCTTCAATGCGGTGCCACACTATGCTTATCTCAAGCTCAAGATGCCCGGACCAAGCGGTGGCATAATAGTTAATGGAAACATGGAGCGCTCCCTCCGTACCAAGGAGCAAACCGCTGCCCTAGAAGTAGAAGCACAGATCGGCCTTTTCAAGTAGAACCTTAATTCGGTGGCCAAGCTCCCGGACACTATCAAACGAGACCAGACTACTCTGCAGCTGGACAGTCCAGCTCGTCAAGAGCTCGACTAGCAATTTGGCCTCCATCCTAGTCCCGACCAAACGATGATGTTCGTACCACGCGTGCATAACTACGCCCTCAAAATAGCGTGGGCATAGACGGAGGCATAACTAGACTGTGGTCCATAATACGGCTTGACCTCCCCTGGACACACATACTCTCACATCTTCTTTCATCCTTTTTAGGTTTCTTTTCTATAGGGCTTTCCTAATGTCCTGGTCATCGGTCCTTTCGAAGGATAGATACACCAAGGCGGCAAGAAGCATTGACGTATAAGGGAACCTCTAGGTGGTCTTCTTGACAATCACTGTACCTGTTTTAAGGACCCGCACACAGCTCTCCCTTGGTCATGGCATGTTAAATAGTCATGTTGCTTATCACACAACCTGTACAAATATGCTTCGATGTATTAATGAAATTATATTAGAAACAGTTTGTGGCCCAACTTTTGCGGCCCTAGCTTACTACTTCATTTTTTCTTGATAATCTTATCAATTGCGCCCGTACACTTTGGTACACCTTAATTCGCCAGGGGCTTTACTACGCTCCATTCTATGGCAACAAAGTCTGAACACTTTTACAGTACAGTTCGGCGCCCCGAATTTCAGCATTATATGCATTCGCCCAAAACATGTCTTTGGTCAATAGTTGGGTTCCCGGCTCCTGTGCATACTACCTTACGTTCCGCTCTATCGGCTAGGGTAGTAAAGTGAGAACTACTGCGATTGTGTCCTGGTTCATCCGGATGAGCACCTCAGTAGAGAAAGCCGAAAACTGACTGTCATGATGTGGCAAGAGCCGGTCAGCTGTTCGGAGGTTACAAATCTTTTGCGATTTTCTCTGCACTATGCGACGAATCGGTCTTTACCCGATCACGTGTTTACAGCACCCTAGTTCGGACTCACGAATACTAGGTGTCGGTGTCAAAACCGGCGGATCTCGGGTAGGGGGTCCCGAACTGTGCGTCTAAGGCAGATGGTAATAGGAGGCAGGGGACACGATGTTTACCCAGGTTCGGGCCCTCTTGATGGAGGTAATACCCTACGTCCTGCTTGATTGTTCTTGATGATATGAGTATTACAAGAGTTGATCTACCATGAGATCAAAGAGGCTAAACCCTAGAAGCTAGCCTATGGTATGATTGTCTGTTGTCCTATGGACTAAAACCCTCCGGTTTATACACACACCGGAGGGGGCTAGGGTTACACAAGGTCGGTTACAAAGGAGGAGATATACATATCCGTATTGCCTAGCTTGCCTTCCACGCCAAGTAGAGTCCTATCCGGACACGGGACGAAGCTTCAATCTCGTATCTTCATAGTCCAACAGTCCGGCCAAAGGATATAGCCCGACTATCCGGAGACCCCCTAATCCAGGACTCCCTCAGTAGCCCCTGAACCAAGCTTCAATGACGATGAGTCCGGCGCGCAGTGTTGTCTTCGGCATTGCAAGGCGGGTTCCTCTTCCGAATACACCATGGAAGAGTTTGAATACAAGGACAGTGTCCGACCCTGTAAAATAAGTTCCACATACCACCGTAGAGAGAATAATATTTCCAGAAATCTAATCTGTTGAAATGTTTTGACAGCATGACATCACGCCATGGCCCGGTCATTATTCGAACCATTTTTCTCAACCAGCTCCGCACATAACGTGAGGCGGTTTTCTTGACACGTCTTGTCAAAGCAGAGATCATGTCCCCCTTATCACGGGATTCTCAACAATACAAATGTGGGTAACCCAACTATGCTTGTTGGTATGACTCCCAAATCTTAGGTAAGTCCCAAACGGCCACGAGGAGGACGCCTGATATTCACCCTCTTTATAAAGGGGACAAGGCTTTTTCTTTTTTCCCTCCCGTGCTCAATTGAATCCTTCCTCCGCCTCGAGTTCTAACACCCAAAGCTCAGGTCGGGTGCTTCGGACCTTCAACTATGTCCGGATCCAATCTTCAAGGTCGGTGGATGCCTTCCTCCGTCATAGAGGACGACATCAAGAAGTTGAGAGAGGCCAGATATCTGACGGCCGAAATTTCGCATAGGCTGCCCACCCGAGGGCAGGTCGTCCCTACTCCTGAACCCAACGAGAGCGTTGTGTTCGTCTCCCACTTCCTCCGAGGACTAGGCCTCGCTCTGGATCCCTTTGTTAGGGTCTTATGTTCTATTACGGGCTGCATTTTCATGATCTGGCCCCGGATTCCCTTCTTCACATCTCGTCATTTATTGTCGTATGTGAGGCCTTCCTCTGCATTACCCCTCACTTCGGCCTGTGGCTCAAGACCTTCGATGTGAAGCCGAAGATGATCGAGGGGCAGCACGCAGCATGCGGAGGTGCTTTAATAAGCAAAATCGCTGACGCTCCATGGCCAGAGGGTTCCTTCCCAGAGGTGTCCAGATTGTGGCAGCGGGAGTGGTTTTACATCATAGCTCCCCGAAGTGCCAAGTGGGTAGCTGCCCCTACCTTTCGCTCGGGCCCCCCACCACAAGTGATGTCATGGATCAGCAGGGGCTGAGCTGGGGTCCAACAAAGGACGTGCCAATACTGCAGAGCCGCACCCAAGATCTCTTTGAGAGATATTTCAGTCTGGTTATGGTAATGCAAGTTATGCTAGTTCGTCGAATCCAGCCTTGCAAACGCCAGCCCCTCCGCATGTGGGAATTCAACCCAGAAGGACCGTGAACTATTCAGCATTTCCTCAGCATAACGCTCGAAGAGATGTACAAATCGTTCTTCGGACCCCAAATAGAGTGTACAGACACCATCGAGGACGTGGGTCTGATCTGCAACTGCCCCGTTGCCCAAGTAAGTAATCCCATGTCGAACCTACTATCCTTTTATTTATCATGGCATCATTCTAAAGAGCCGCTTTTTGACCAGTACTAGATAACAAAGGCGATGATGATCAGGTGTTCGGCCCCCCTTCCTGAGGGCTTGGACAATCCGGTATTGGACAAGATGCTCGAGTCGGCGCCTTATACAATGCCCTCAAAGGAAGATGATGGGGGGAATAAAGAGGGCGAAAGCGGGCCTCACTCGCTACTTATTCCAGCTAGGGGAATGAGCACCTCCGCGAGGGAGGACAATCAAAGGGAAGAATCTGACATTCTCTCTCCCCGGGGAAGGAAGAGGACTACCTCTGAAGATCCTGAAACTAAGGTTTCCAAATGGGAGAAGAAATCTTCATCAGAGGGTCCTGCCTCGGAGGGTATTCTTGCCGCACAAAGTCCGCGCAGGGATCAGCCCTCTATTGAGTTGTAAGTAATCGAAAAGTACTTAATAGTGGAAACATCCTGCCTTACTTCCGAGGACAATAACCGATGCTTATAAATTGTAGTCCAGATCATAGCCCTTCTCGACAAAGTTCATCTTCGGGGGTTCTTCTTCCGGAGATGATGGAGAGCAAAATGCCTCCAGCGGACACCCCGCCTCATGAAGCGGGCGACCTTGAAGTGTCATCGCGAAGGCTATGTCCGGATCCACTAAGGCCAGAGGATAACCCTTTGGTTACCGGAATCCCTAGTATCCGGCTCCTAAGGAGAGCGACAGCAAGGGTCCGTACAGTGTGCGGTCGGACGCGCTGAAGGATCTTCTGGGGCAAGCGGTCGTCTCGGAAGCGCATCGTACGCTAATGGGTATGGTAATTGAAAGGATTTCATCCGCTGAAAGCGGTTTGCATGAAGCCTTTATGAGTCTGCTGAAAGGCTTCGAGGTACGTGAAATAATGTATGTTTTTAACAGTACCACACACGTTAGGTATGCCCTATGCAGATAGTAGCCCCTGAGACTCTGGTTGTCATCGAAAACGGCGGCAAACAGAGGATCATAGTCCCAGGTAATAACTAGACCGCCTTTATGTGCAGGTGGCTGAAGCTCCGGTGGCTAGCCGGACTGATGGGTTTGTCGAGCTAAAGCAGCAACTTGATGCAGTAGATGCCGACATCATGCTTGTCAACAAGCGGCTTGACGAGGCACAGGGTGAGTGATTTCTCTGGTGATCGTCACATAATGAGAGTAGCATGATGCGAGTATCTTTAATATGTTGTGACTGCAGATGGAGCTGCCACCGTGGAGACCCTTCGGGCGGAACTTGCTCGAGCCAAGGAGCAAGCAAGGAGTAGCAATGCGGCCGCTCTAAAGGCGGCCGAAGAGTTAAGGGCCAAACAGGCCACACATTGCGAGAGCGAGGAAAAAAGAGCCAAGATGGCTGTAGAGTTAAAAGACGCCGCTGACCATTACCAGCATCTTGAAGAAGAAAACCGGGCGAAGACGACGGACCTGGAGAAGGCCCTGGTGGCTACCAAGGAAGACCGCTCCAAAATTAGAGCGACGAAGGAGGAGCTGAATCAAGCTGCAGATATCGTGTATGGGAAGCCCTTCTTGTTGCGGACTAAGTTTGGAGGTCCGAAGTATGCTCCTCTGGATCGGCTATGGAGTTCTGCGGACGCCTACATGGATTTGGCTGCAAGTGCTGCTGATGCGACCGAGTACTTCATGGATCAGAAAGGTCCCAAAGTGGAAAAGCTCTCGGCCACAGGTGATCCAGAACGGACCTCATGGCAAGTCCGGACAACCTATGGAGCTCGGCCCACTCGGCCAATCGCTCATTCAACAGCAGGGGACGGACTGGAGCGTGAAACTGTGACCAAAACAGCTTTTCCACTTCGGGACCTTTCTGATCCTTGAAGTACTCGCTACTTTAGTTTAGTGCAACAATTCCTTGGTGTTGTGTCACGCATCGATGCTGTAAAGAGATCGGCGTGCATAGAGGGTGCACGGATGGCCGTTGCCCGTGTCAAGACATACTGGGCGGAGATGGAGGCCGCCACTGTTGCGACACAGGGTTCGACCGTAGGCCGAGTGGCTGCCGAGCACTACTTTGAAGAAGTTCTTGAAGGCGCTCGTTCGATAGAGGCTCAGTGCTCGAAGAATATTATGTTCTAGTGACATGTATTCCCATTGTAAAAGCAATGTTTTACTAACTTATCAAGGCTATATTTATACTTTTGCTTGAAAGTACTATGATGGCTCCTGTGCGGTTGTTTATGTATATATGTATATTACCTGAAAGTTTGCAGTCGTCGGCTTCCGCCCCCACGCATGTAATGCGGGGGTGTTCGCACAAAATGCATATCCACAATTGATCCAATGTCTTGGTCCGTTAAGCAGGTGATAGCACAGCGAACGAGGCAATTGGACTATATTGCTTTAACACTTTCACTTAGCCATAGGAGTTTGACGGTGGGGCTACTATATAGCCCCTGGTACTTCTGCGCTCGTCCGAATACGGGGCGCGTACGTACATGACCGGGAAACGGCCCTTCGTTAATATGGAGGAATCCCGAAGATTCTGATGAGTCGTCGAGTGGTTGACCAGTCTCTCGCTATATCATGACAGTCAGTTTTCGGCTTTCTCTTCTGAGGTGCTCATCTGGGTGAACCAGGGCACAATCATAGTAGTTCTCCCAGTGCTACCTTAGCCAATATAACGGAACGTAAGGTACAAAAACGTGGGAGCCGGGCAAACCCAACATGTGACCAAAGACATGATTCGGAGCTGATGCATATAGGGCCAAACTCGCGATGCCAAACACTCCCTAAGGTGTTCGGTCTTTATAACATATACCGGGCTAAACAACGCCCTTAATAAGAAACCCCATGTGTCCAGGTACGTGCAAAATCCTGACGTGGCCACATGCCAATAACGCCAGCATCCTTCTCGGTTGTATGGAGTATCCGGATGATGTGAGCAACAAGAGACAGTAAACAAGGTTTACGTAGGGTCTTAATCTAAAAAGAAACCTTTGGGCGGGTCCATGCTGCACGTCTGCGCCTGTGCCTCCGTTGTGCCGTGTCCTGGATGGGTGTAGCACGATTGTCATCTACAAAAGGAAAGAACTTCGGTGAAAGTTGCCGTGCCAAAAAGAAGAATTGGTTATTATCAATGAACTATCAAAATTCATGAGAAGCCAAGTTGTGCCGAGCCGGCCTTGATTACACGCGGGAAGCCCCTGGTATCGTTTATGAGGGTTTGATCATCAAACCAATCTCATGTATATATAATGGAACGCTGGATTCATTTGACCGTGTTTGTGGTCTTGACGACCTGCCATTTTTCTGGTTGGTGAGGCCATCTAGTTTGCGGCTGCGAGAGCCGCCGCGTCCTCTACCGTTCATCTTAAGCTTGAGAAAAGCATAATGTTCGGTATTTCCGCTAACTGAGATGATGCCACGTGGACCGGCCATCTTAAGCTTGAGAAAAGCATAATGCGGTATTGCGTTAAAACGAGAGAAAGTCGTTCTTCCGAGTATGTGACATCCCTAGTTCTGGTACGATCCTAGGCTTGCTTTGTGCATCATGTTTAAATTTCAAATGAATTTGAAATGGGGAAAGTTGCAAACCCTAGCACCAAAGTTTTTCCAATAAGTTCAACTTTAAAATGGATTTTCAATGAACCCAAAATGGTCTCCAAAAATGTTCATGCTCTTTGGATAATGTTGGGAACTACAACCAGAGGTGATGCACATTTTTGCTACACATTTTGGATTTTTGAATCAATGCATAAATATTTGATTTGGAGCTGTTTAAATTATATAAATATTTTAATGGCTCCAAAAATGTTTGGAATTGGTGAGGGCCTCTGGAATATTATATCTAGATGCCACAAATATTTCCAGCATTTATGGAAATGTTTTAACATTTCTTTTAGATACAAAACAAATGTCAGAAATAGAAAAAGAAAACAAGAGATAAGATAACACTTACCTGGCACTTACCTGGTGGCCCAATAGGACTGGCCCAGCTAGGCCCAACCCACCACCGCACCTCACTGTCTTCTTCCTCCCTGGACAAAAGGACGAGCGCGTGCTCGCCGCGCGCTGGCCACGTGCCTCACCAGCTCCTGCTTGCCGCTCCCTGTCGACGCCCTGGCCTTCTACGGAGACGCCACGCAAGCCCCGACCCCCTCTCACTCCCTCTCGCTCCTCCCCCTCCTCTGATCTCTATGCGCAGCACCACCGAGCGCAGCCGACGCCACCGCTCGCCGTTGCCGCGGCCACTGCCTCCCCCTCGCCCCCTGGACATGCCCAGGAGCTCCACGACGTCGTCTTTGTCATCTCCACCGAGCCAAGCAAGCCGGGGCACGCCATAGCGACGTCATCATCATCGTCTTCAACCTCGGTTGCCACCATTCTTTGTCGTCGATCCGTCGCCGTCAAGTCACCCCCGAGCCCGAGGACCAGCTGCTGCGACTCCTAGTGAGCACCTGCTCCAAATCCCTCTCCTTCCCACATCGATTTCAAGCTCTAACTAGCCCCGCCATCGAGCCCGAGAACTCATCACCACCGGCCATGGCACCGCTGCGGCCACAGCTGTAGTCGCTCGCCTCCGAGCTCATCAGCGCGCTCAGCGCACCCATAGGAGCACGTTTCACTCACCATCCCCTCCCCTAGTGCTCTGTAGCTCCGTTTTCATCGATGGCCGAACCACGGCCGCCGCAAACCTCGTCGCCGGCGTCGATTCCGGCGACCATCTGGTCCAGCTCCACCACCCACACACGCGGCTCAGCCCCAGCTCTCCATAGGACCCAACCACGCTCCAAACTGTGGTCTGTAGCGCGATCCCGACGCGATCCGCCGCGTCTGGACTCACCGGCGGCTAAACGCCGGCGACCGCTAACCTTTGACCGACGTGCATTGACCCCCACAACCCAGTTGACCTCCCCCCTCTCTCTCGCTGACTTGTGGGCCCCGCCCGACTAATTACCTTAGTTAGCACTAATTAACTAACTAGGTTAGCTGCTACGGTCGCTGACTAGTGGGCCCTGCCCAGTTAGTTAGGACTAACTAACTTAGTTGACTAGGTCACTGACCAGTGGGACCCACTGGTCAAGTTTGACCTGGTCAGCCCTGTTGACTCGCTTACGTCATGCTGACGTAGAGCTGATGTAATAATTGATTTCTGGAATTAATTTAACTCAGGAAATTCCAGAATTTTGCCTAAACTTCAAAAAATCATAGAAATTAAACCGTAGCTCAGAATAAAATAATTTATATATGAAAAATGATCAGAAAAATTCAAGGAATTTGTTTATGGCATTTTCATGCATGTTTGAACAATGTTTGTCCTCTGTTTTGGACAAAACAAATAAATGGCATTTAACTATTCATATATGGAGTTTGAATTTGAATCTTGTATTCAAACCAACTTCATTTAATTGTGTTGCTAGTTGCATTAGCTCAAACAACATCACATACTCATGCCATATTCATGCATCATAATGTTGCATATGCTTGTGTTTGATTTCCGACACCGTTCCTTCTCGATAGGTCCTGCTCTGGAAAGTTTTCGAGAGTACCCATCAATGGAGCAGTGCCCCCTATTGATCTACCAGGCAAGCAACCCCCTTGTTCATTCAGATACAATCCCACTCTCTTGCTCCTGCTCTCTTTTATTGCATTAGAACAATAACAATTCAACTGCTACTTTATGCTGCGGTAGTTGAACCCATTCCTCTGCATGACCTGTCATTGCCACAGTAAATAGTTGAAACCCACTAGCATGTGTAGGAGTTGATTGAGCCATGTGGTGTTCCTACCATGCCATGCCTGCTATTGCTTAGAGTTGTGTCAGGTCTGATTCATCGGGAATGAATTGGAGTGGTACGATATGTTCTGGTGCTGAGAGTTGAGCGTGTGAACACGATTTCATAAAGGTAGCGGTGAGAGGCCATGTAGGAGTACATGGTGGGTTGTCTCACTGGAACTATCCTTAAGCACCGAGTTCCGTGTATGTTGTCCAATGACTAGCTACTACCACACATTGGAATGCTTAAGTGCCCCTCTCGACTTATTAGCCAACTTGATCTCTTTCCAGGAGTCGCAAATAGTTTCTGGTGTTTGTAGGTAGTTATAGTAGTCTACCAAGTGGCACCCGGCCAGGTGGGCTTGGGACAGACTCGGCACAAGTGGCACGGTGTACCAAGCGCAGATCCATCCGGCGAGCTGGGCTTGGGAACCCTGCACATATCGTTTGGGGCCGTGAGTGACACTCCGGCCGGATCTCCTTGCGGATGGAACCCGAATAGGCGATAAACCTGGACTAGAGTCTTGTGTGGTTAGTCAGGTCGTGGCCGACACCCTCGCCAGGCTTCCGTTTGAAGGTTGCCGAGGTACATGACGTGTACATGGTGATAAGTGGTGAGAGCGTGTGTGAAGAAGTACACCCCTGCAGGGTTATCATGATCTATTTGAATAGCCGTGTCCTTGGTTATGGACTTCTTGGATGCTTACGTGGTACATAGACAACTTAAAGTGGATACTCTAAAATGATCAAGACAAGTGTGAGTGCTATGGATGGCCCTATCGTCAGGAGACGAGGATGAGTCCATAGTAGTGTATTGATGTGGTGCTTAGTGGACTCGTGTGCGCTGCCTCATCTCAAAGAAGTTTCTCGTTGTCGTAGAACAGGATAGCCACTGAGTCAAAGCTGGCTTGCTGCAACTAAACCCCACTTCACCTTCTTGATACAAATGCATGTATGATAGGATCTGATGTAAGTCTTGCTGAGTACCTTTGTACTCACGTTTGCTTTATTTATGTTTTGCAGATGAGACATCTGTCTCACTAGTAGTACCACTTGGACTTCGACGAGTAGCTTGTACCTCAGCTACGATCTTGGTCCCTTGGGAGGGACTTGTAGATAGTCAGACTTCTTAGCCTTTTTCTTTTGTAGTTGTCTATTCCCAGACATGTAATGCTTCCGTTGCTTGTATGCTCTGAATGATGGGTCCTGTGACCCCTGTTTGTATTAATGCTATGTGGCTCTTCTGGGCCTTTATCTATATGAGTTTGAGTTATGTTGTGATGCCATGTTGTACAACACATACTTGCATGCTATGCGTACGTGTAACGTGTATAACTATGTGTGGGATCCGACAACCTAGTTGTTTATCCCTGGTAGCCTCTCTTATGGGGAAATGTAGTCTTGTGCTTCCAAGAGCCATAGTAGTCCGCTACAGCCCAGTTCACCGGAGTCCTGCTAGCCCAGCACTACTGCTCCGAAACACTTGACTGGCCGGCATGTGATTCACTTCGTTCCTGTGTCTGTCCCTACGGGGAAATGTCACGCGGTGACATCCGGAGTCCTGTTAGCCCAGTGCTACAGCCCGGATTCATACGCTGTTGGCCGACATGCTCGAGGTTGATTCATGTATGCCTGTCCCTATAAGATAGTGCCACTTTGGGTTCACGACTAGTCATGTCGGCCCGGGTTCTCTGTCATATGGATGCTAGCGACACTATCATATACGTGGGCCAAAAGGCGCAAACGGTCCCGGGCCAGGTAAGGTGGCACCCGTGGGAATACCGTGCGTGAGGCGGCAAAGTGATATGAAGTGTTACATGCTAGATCGGTGTGACTTAGGATCGGGGTCCCGACAGCTTTGGTATCAGAGCCTGACTGCCTGTAGGATTTCGAAGCCAATCTGGTCGATGTTGAGTCTAGAAATTCTTTAGTTATGTAAGGGAATTGATTGTGGAAGGGAACGTAAGGCTCTTTTTACTCCTTATACCTCATGCCTTCTCATCTGAGTCATCCTATCTTTCCTACGGGGTTAAGGAGCTAGGCTTCCTCTTCTGTCTATCAGGATCATGTGTTACTACTCCGTAGTTTCTCAGGATTGGTTGATCTATGTTATATCCCAGTTCGAGTATCTCCGGTGTAGCCTGTTTAGTAATATTTTTGAACCTTGAGTGATGATGTTGAGGTTGGTGCTACCCGTCTTCGCAGAATGTTTCATTTTGAGCATTCTACTGCCGTTATGCTGCCGGAATTGTTCTAGGAGTTTAAGAGATACTAAATTCTTGTGCTACCCTCTGCAACCTATAGTTGATGCTGAATCCATCCTTGTGTTCCTTGGTTTCGTTCTTCAGGATGTTGCCGGTTAATAGAAGTTCTATTTCTCGTAGCCGGAACCACGGAGATGGTAGGGATGAGGATCCTCCCGATCAGTCTTCATTGGCAGAGTTCATGCTAGAGATGGAGAGGAACAAGCGTGAGTCTAACCGCTTGCTAGCACGTATTGAGGAGAACACCTCCCAGTAGCACAAAGAGTTTGTGTCCATTCATGACTTCATTGGCCTGAAACCACCTACCTTCCATCATTCCATTAAACCACTTGATGCAGATGACTGGCTCCGTACTATCACACACAAGCTGCGTTCTGCGAACGTAGCTAAAGGTGACAAGGTCACCTATGCTGCTTATCACCTGGAAGGTCCTGCTAGTATTTGGTGGCAGAACTATGAGGCTATGCTTCCAGCTGGCCAGATACCCACCTGGAGAGATTTCTTTGAGGCTTTTCGCGAGCATCACATCCCTCAGGCTCTCATTGACCGCAAGAGAGAAGAGTTTTGTAGTTTCACCCAGAGTAAGATGGCTGTTGATGCTTATAGTAGAGAATTTGAGAACCTTGCCCGCTATGCTACAGAAGAAGTGTCCACAGATGCCAACAAGCAGGCTAGGTTCCGGAAGGGTCTCAACCCCAAGTTGCGTCGTGATCTCCACTTGCATCATTGCAATACATTCCACGCTCTTGTGAACAAGGCCATTAATGCAGAGACAGCTCAACTCACCTACGAGGAATCTCGTAAGCACACCCGTGATTTGGGTTCTTCCTCCGGTTCTAGTTCTCAGAAGCGCCGGATTTGGGTTCCGAACTCCGCTCTTCCACCCGGTTATACACCAAGGCCTTCTTGTGTGGCACCTCACCCAGTTAAACTATATGCTACACCCATGCCTATTGGTAGACCACTTGTCAATGTGGGTCCTTGTCCTACCTCCAAGATTTGTTACAAGTGCGGAGAGCCAGGCCACATTGCCCGTATTTGCACTCAGACCCGTGTTGCTCCACCCCAGCCCGAGAAGTCTATTGGTTGTGGTAGTAAGTCTTCACACCAGATGATCAGTGCCAAGTCAGCTCCCACTGAACTTGGACGTGTGCATCACGTCTTAGCTAAAGACGCTCATGATGATCCAGATGTCGTTCTTGGTACACTCCTTGTCAACTGTCACCCAGCTTCGGTCCTATTCGATACCGGGGCATCTCACTCCTTCATTTCCGAAAGTTATGCCCGTTTGCACGACATGTCATTTTGTGATATGCCCTCCCCCCTACTCATTCAAACTCCTGGATCCAAGTGGAAAACTTCTAGGATAAGTTATGGCAATGAAATACATGTTGACAGACTTGTATTTCTAGCTTCCTTGATATCCCTCAAGTCTTCAGATATTAACATCATCTTGGGTATGGACTGGATGAAAGCTCATTATGCCAAGATTGACTGTTACACCAGGTCTGTTCAGCTCACACACCCCTTTGGCAAGATAGTCACTGTCTCCACCAAAATTGCAAGGCGTCAACTATATTCTCTAAATGCCAGCCCTCTTCCTAAACCTTGAAGATATCCCGGTAGTCCGCGACTTTCTGGATGTCTTTACAGAGGAACTGCCAGGTATTCCACCGGACAGAGATGTAGAATTTTTCATAGATCTTATCCCAGGAACCGCTCCAATCTCTAGGAGACCTTACAAGATGGCACCCTTAGAACTAGCTGAGCTTAAGAAACAACTCGATGAATCCTTGCAAAAGGGTTTCATCCATCCTAGTTCTTCTCCCTGGGCTTGCCCCGTCCTCTTCATCAAGAAGAAGGATGGTACGGACCGAATGGTTGTAGATTATCATCCCGTTAATTTGGTCACGATAAAGAACAAGTATCCGCTCCCCAGGATCAACAATCTGTATGATCAGCTCGCTGGATCCTCAGTCTTCTCCAAGATGGATTTGAGGTGAGGCTACCACCAAATCAAGATCAGAAATGGGGATATTCCTAAGACGGCTTTTGTCACTCGTTATGGTCAGTACGAGTACACCGTCATGTCCTTTGGTCTAACCAACGCTCCAGCTACTTTCTCTCGCTTGATGAACTCGATCTTCATGGAGTACTTAGATAAGTTCGTCGTGGTTTACCTCGATGATATCCTTATTTACTCGAAGAACAAGGAAGAGCATGCCGAACATCTTAGACTTGTGTTAGAAAAACTCAGAGAGCACCGCCTTTATGCCAAGTTCTCCAAGTGCGAATTTTGGTTGCCAGAAGTGACCTATCTTGGCCACGTAATCTCTGGTAAGGGCATTGCTGTCAATCCCGAAAGAGTTCAAGCCGTTCTTGATTGGACTCCACCTGAAACGGTTAAGCAAGTTAGGAGTTTCCTTGGCCTAGCCAGTTATTGTCGCCGCTTCATTGAGAACTTCTCCAAAGTGGCCAAACCTCTCACGGAACTTCTCAAGAAAGATAAAAAGTTTGAGTGGTCCCCATAGTGTGAGTATAGTTTTTAGGAACTGAAAAGACGCCTGACTTCTACTCCCGTACTTGTGCCACCAGATTTCACTAAAGACTTTGTTATCTGCTGCGACGCCTCACGACAGGGACTAGGTTGCATTCTTATGCAAGATCGCCATGTGATTGCCTATGCATCTCGACAGTTGCATCCACATGAGGAGAATTATCCTACACATGATCTAGAGCTTGCAGCCGTAGTCTATGCACTTAAGACATGGCGACATTACTTTCTCGGTAAACGTTACGAGATTTACACCGACCACTAGAGTCTCAAGTACATCTTCACCCAACCAGATTTGAACCTTAGGCAAAGACGTTGGTTGGAGTTGATCTCAGATTACGACTTAGGAATTACCTACACCCCAGGCAAGGGGAATGTCATGGCTGATGCGCTAAGTCGTAAGTCCTATTGCAACAATCTCATGTTGCAATAGGGCCAGCCACTTCTCCATGAGGAATTATTTAAGCTTAACCTCCGCATTGCTCCTCACGGATTCCTTTCTACCTTGGTGGCGAAACCTACCCTTGAGGATCAGATCATTACTGATCAGAAGTTTGATAGGGGTGTTATCCGCATCAAGAGAAACATTAAGAAGGGAGTTGGTGGATGTTTCTCTATGGATGATCGAGGTGTTGTTTTCTTTGAGAATCGCTTGGTGATTCCCAAGAATCAACATCTGCGACAACTGATTCTTAAGGAGGCACATGAATCCCCTCTCATGATTCATCCCGGTAGTACTAAGATGTATCAGGACCTACGCCAGAGGTTCTGGTGGACTAGCATGAAGAGAGAAATTGCTCAGTTCATTTCTAACTATGACGTTTGTCGTCGCGTTAAGGCAGAGCATCAAAGGCCTGCTGGCACCCTTCAACCTTTAGCTATTCCTAAGTGGAAATGGGATAAAGTTGGTATGGACTTCATCACCGGCTTTCCCAGGACCAAGAGAGGGAATAATGCTATCTTCGTAGTCATTGATCGTCTTTCCAAAGTGGCTCACTTCCTACCCGTTCGAGAGAGTATCACTGCTAGTCAGCTCGCTGACTTATATATTTCTTGAATAGTATCACTTCATGGTGTTCCACTAGAGATCAATTTAGACCATGGTAGTCTCTTCACCTCTCATTTCTGGGAGAGTTTCCAAACTGCCATGGGCACCCATCTTTCCTTCAGTACCGCTTTCCACCCTCAATCAAGTGGTCAGGTGGAAAGGGTCAACCAAATTCTCAAAGACATGCTTAGAGCTTGTGTTATCTCCTTCAGTATGGATTGGGAGAAGTGTCTTCCCTTCGCCGAGTTTGCTTATAACAATAGCTACCAGTCCAGCCTCAAGAAAGCTCCTTTTGAGGTTCTGTATGGATGAAGATGTCAAACACCTCTGAACTGGTCAGAAACCGGTGAAAGACAATTCTTTGGACCAGACATGATTCAGGAGGCAGAAGAGCAAGTTCGCATTATTCGTGAGAACTTGAAAACAGCCCAATCTCGTCAAAAGAGCCAGTATGACCGTAGTCATAAGGAAGTGGCTTATGAAATTGGCGACAAGGTGTACCTTCGGGTTACCCCTTTGAAGGGTACCCATCATTTCGGAATCAAGGGCAAGTTGGCTCCTCGCTGCATTGGTCCTTTTCACATTCTCGCTTAACAAGGAGAGGTTGCCTACCAGTTGGAACTACCCCCACATCTTTCTCAAGTTCATGATGTCTTCCACGTCTCTCAACTCAGGCATTGCTTCTCGGATCCCATCCGCGGAGTGGACCACGAAACGCTTGATCTCCAAGATAACCTCACTTATCGAGAGTACCCCGTTCGCATTCTGGATCAAGCAGAGCGAATCACTCGACGTCATAACATCAAGTTTCTCAAGGTTAAGTGGTCTCATCACTCCGAGGGAGAAGCTACCTTGGAGCGTGCAGATCGTCTTCGACTAGAGTACCCCACTTTCTTCCCGCCAACTCCTGAATCTCGGAACGAGATTTTTTCGAGTGGGGGCAAGTTGTCACATCCCTAGTTCTGGTATGATCCTAGGCTTGCTTTGTGCATCATGTTTAAATTTCAAATGAATTTGAAATGGGGAAAGTTGCAAATCCTAGCACCAAAGTTTTTCCAATAGGTTCAACTTTAAAATGGATTTTAAATGAACCCAAAATGCTCTCCAAAAATGTTCATGATCTTTGGATAATGTTGGGAACAACAACCAGAGGTGATGCACATTTTTGCTACACATTTTGGATTTTCGAATCAATGAATAAATATTTGATTTGGAGCTGTTTAAATTATATAAATACTTTAATGGCTCCAAAAATGTTTCGAATTGGTGAGGGCCTCTAGAATATTATATCTAGATGCCACAAATATTTCCAGCATTTATGGAAATGTTTTAACATTTCTTTTAGATACAAAAGAAATGTCAGAAATAGAAAAAGAAAACAAGAGATAAGATAACACTTACCTGGCGCTTACCTGGTGGCCCAACAGGACCGGCCCAGCTAGGCCCAACCCACCACCGCACCTCGCTGTCTTCTTCCTCCCCGGACAGAAGGACGAGCGCGTGCTCGCTGCGCGCTGGCCACGTGCCTCGCCAGCTCCTGCTTGCCGCTCCCCGTCGATGCCCTGGCCTTCTACGGAGACGCCACACAAGCCCCGACCCCCTCTCACTCCCTCTCGCTCGCCCCCTCCTCTGATCTCTCTGCGCAGCACCACCGAGCGCAGCCGACGCCACCGCTCGCCGTTGCCACGGCCACTGCCTCCCCCTCGCCCCCTGGACATGCCCAGGAGCTCCATGACACCGTCTTCGTCATCTCCACCGAGCCAAGCGAGCCGGGGCACGCCATAGCGAAGTCATCATCATCGTCTTCAACCTCGGTTGCCGCCATTCTTTGTCGTCGATCTGTTGCCGTCAGGTCACCCCCGAGCCCGACGACCAGCTGCTGCGACTCCCAGTGAGCACCTGCTCCAAATCCCTCTCCTTCTTGCATCGATTACAAGCTCTAACTAGCCCCGCCACCGAGCCCGAGAACTCATCACCACCGGCCATGGCGCCGCCGCGGCCACAGCTGCAGTCGCTCGCGTCCGAGCTCATCAGCACGCTCAGCACACCCATAGGAGCACATTGCACTCACCATCCCCTCCCCTAGTGCTCCATAGCTCCGTTTTCATCGATGGCCGAACCACGGCCGCCGCAAACCTCGTCGCCGGCGGCGATTCCGGTTACCATATGGTCCAGCTCCACCACCCACACACGCGGCTCAGCCCCAGCTCTCCATAGGACCCAACCACGCTCAAAACCGTGGTCTGTACCGCGATCCCGGCGCGCTCCGCCGCGTCTGGACTCGCCGACGGCTAAACACCGGCGACCGCTAACCTTTGCCCGGCGTGGGTTGACCCCCACAGCCCAGTTGACCTCCCCCTCTCTCTTGCTGACTTGTGGGCCCCGCAGGACTAATTACCTTAGTTAGCACTAATTAACTAACTAGGTTAGCTGCTACGGTCGCTGACTAGTGGGCCCTGCCCAGTTAGTTAGGACTAACTAACTTAGTTAGTTGACTAGGTCACTGACCAGTGGGACCCACTGGTCAGGTTTGACCTGGTCAGCCCCGTTGACTCGCTTACATCATGGTGACATAGAGCTGATGTAATAATTGATTTCTGGAATTAATTTAACTCAGGAAATTCCAGAATTTTGCCTAAACTTCAAAAAAAATCATAGAAATTAAACTGTAGCTCAGAATGAAATAATTTATATATGAAAAATTATCAGAAAAATTCAAGGAATCTGTTTATGGCACTTTCATGCATGTTTGAACAATGTTTGTCCTCTGTTTTGGACAAAACAAATAAATGGCATTTAACTATTCATATATGGAGTTTGAATTTGAATCTTGTATTCAAACCAACTTCATTTAATTGTGTTGCTAGTTGCATTAGCTCAAACAACATCACAAACTCATGCCATGTTCATGCATCATAATGTTGCATATGCTTGTGTTTGATTTCCGACACCATTCCTTCTCGATAGGTCCTGCTCTGGAAAGTGTTCGAGAGTACCTATCAGTGGAGCAGTGCCCCCCTATTGATCTACCAGTCAAGCAACCCCCTTGTTCATTCCGATACGATCCCACCCTCTCGCTCCTTCTCTCTTTTATTGCATTAGAACAATAATGATTCAACTGCTACTTTATGCTGCGGTAGTTGAACCCATTCCTCTGCATGACCTGTCATTGCCACAGTAAATAGTTGAAACCCACTAGCATGTGTAGGAGTTGATTGAGCCATGTGGTGTTCCTACCATGCCATGCCTGCTATTTCTTAGAGTTGTCTCAGGTCTGATTCATCGGGAAAGAATTGGAGTGGTATGATATGTTCTGGTGCTGAGAGCTGAGCGTGTGAACACGATTTGGTAAAGGTAGCGGTGAGAGGCCATGTAGGAGTAGGAGTACATGGTGGGTTGTCTCACTGGAACCGTCCTTAAGCACTAAGTTCCGTGTATGTTGTCCAATGACTAGCTACTACCACACATTGGAATTCTTAAGTGCCCCTCTCGACTTATTAGCCAACTTGATCTCTGTCCAGGAGTCGCAAATAGTGTCTGGTGTTTGTAGGTAGTGTTAGTAGTCTACCAAGTGGCACCCGGCCAGGTGGGCTTGGGACAGACTAGGCACAAGTGGCACGGTGTACCAAGCGCAGATCCATCCGGCGAGCTGGGCTTGGGAACCCTGCACATATCGTTTGGGGCCGTGAGTGACACTCCGGCTGGATCTCCTTGCGGATGGAACCCGAATAGGCGATAAACCTGGACTAGAGTCTTGTGTGGTTAGTCAGGTCGTGGCCGACACCCTCGCCAGGCTTCCGTTTGAAGGTTGCTGAGGTACATGACGTGTACATGGTGATAAGTGGTGAGAGCGTGTGTGAAGAAGTACACCCCTGTAGGGTTATCATGATCTATTCGAATAGCCGTGTCCTTGGTTATGGACTTCTTGGATGCTTACGTGGTACATAGACAACTTAAAGTGGATACTCTAAAATGCTCAAGACAAGTGTGAGTCCTATGGATGGCCCTATCGTTAGGAGACGAGGATGAGTCCATAGTAGTGTATTGATGTGGTGCTTAGTGGACTCGTGTGTGCTGCCTCATCTCAAAGAAGTTTCTTGTTGTCGTAGAACAGGATAGCCACTGAGTCAAAGCTAGCTTGCTGCAACTAAACCACACTTCACCTTCTTGATACAAATGCATGTATGATAGGATCTGATGTAAGTCTTGCTGAGTACCTTTGTTCTCACATTTGCTTTATTTATGTTTTGCAGATGAGACATCTATCTCACTAGTAGTACCACTTGGACTTCGACGAGTAGCTTGTACCTCAGCTACGATCTTGGTCCCTTGGGAGGGACTTGTAGATAGTCAGACTTCTTAGCCTTTTTCTTTTGTAGTTGTTTGTACTCAGACATGTAATGCTTCCGTTGCTTGTATGCTCTGAATGATGGGTCATGTGACCCCTGTTTGTATTAATGCTATGTGGCTCTTCTGGGCCTTTATGTATATGAGTTTGAGTTATGTGGTGATGCCATGTTGTACAACAAATACTTGCATGCTATGCGTACGTGTAACGTGTATAACTATGTGTGGGATCCGGAAACCTAGTTGTTTATCACTGGTAGCCTCTCTTATGGGGAAATGTAGTCTTGTGCTTCCAAGAGCCATAGTAGTCCGCTACAGCCCGGTTCACTGGAGTCCTGCTAGCCCAGCACTACTGCTCCGGAACACTTGACTGCCGGCATGTGATTCACTTTGTTCCTGTGTCTGTCCCTACGGGGAAATGTCACGCGGTGACATCCGGAGTCCTGTTAGCCCAGTGCTACAGCCCGGATTCATACGCTGTTGACCGACATGCTCGAGGTTGATTCATGTATGCCTATCCCTGTAAGATAGTGCCACTTTGGGTTCACGACTAGTCATGCCGGCCCGGGTTCTCTGTCATATGGATGCTAGCGACACTATCATATACGTGAGCCAAAAGGCGCAAACGGTCCCGGGCCATGTAAGGTGGCACCCGTGGGAATACCGTGCGTGAGGCCGCAAAGTGATATGAAGTGTTACATGCTAGACCGGTGTGACTTAGGATCGGGGTCCCGACAGAGTAGTGCTTGATAGCCGCTTCAGAATGGGGCGATGTGAAAAGTTAACTTTTCGCTTCAGAAGTTATCGGGAGAACCGAATACCACCTCTAGTAGTAGAGGGCCTGTACAGCGGGCCTCTTGGCCTGGTATTACTCCCTTGAAGGTAGTATTACTGTGGCTTATTTGTGTCGGGTCTATCCCCATTTTGTGGACTGTGTCCTGATATATCAAATTTAGATCACTGCCGCCGTCCATGAAGACTCGTGTAAAATGGTACCCATTTATTATTGGGTCTAACGCCAACGCCATCGGTCCTTCATGCCGGATGCTTGCTTCTCCTCCTTGTCGCATGGATCATGTTTACTGTTTTAACCTCTGGTGGGAACTTTTTCTGTTCTCCGGCGCTTTGCTGGCGAGGCTCATCCTCTTTGCTTGGTGTCTCTTCCCCTTTGTGTTCGGCGTTTAGCTTACTGGCCTGCTTGAAGACCCAACATTCTCTGTGGGTATGATTTGCAGGTTTGTCTGGGGTGTCGTGAATCTGACAAAGTTTGTCGAGAATTTTGTTTAGGCCAGATTGTCCTTCTCTGCTGCCTTTGAAAGGCTTTTTCCGTTGACCTGGTCGGGAGCCCTTGAATCTGGCGTTTACCGTCATGTTATGTGGGCTATCTTATTTATTTCGACACTTGTTTTTGTTGCGTCGTGGTTTACCATTGCCATCCCTAACTTCGGATGTGCTTGGGTCGCTGGTGCTGCTACGGGCCAACCAGCTATCCTCGCCCGCACAAAAGCGGGTCATGAGGCTTGTTAGGGCTGCCATTCTTCTCGGTTTTTCTTGACCGAGGTGTCTGGCGAGCCATTCATCTCGAACGCTGTGTTTAAAAGCTGCTAAGGCTTCGGCGTCCGGACAGTCGACGATTTGGTTCTTCTTGGTGAGGAACCTGTTCCAAAGCTTTCTGGCAGACTCTCCGGACTGTTGGATTATATGACTTAAATCGTCTGCATCCGAAGGTCGGACATAAGTCCCTTGAAAATTGGCCCGAAAGGCGTCCTCGAGCACCTCCCAACTTCCAATTGAGTTTTCGTGGAGGCTTTTCAGCCGGTGTCGAGCTGGCCCTTTAAGCTTGAGGGGCAAGTATTTAATGGCATGGAGACCGTCTCCACGAGCCATATGAATATGGAGGATGAAGTCCTCTATCCAGACTCCAGGGTCTATGGTCCCGTCGTATGCCTCAATGTTCACCGGTTTGAATCCCTTTGGGAATTCGTGATCCAGCACCTCATCGGTGAAACATAAGGGGTGTGCAGCACCCCTGTATTGGGATGCGCCATGGTGTTCGGACGGTTGTAGTATTCGGTGTTGGTTTTGTACCGTAGTGCGCTTCCTAGATCCATAGATGGATCTTGTCGCACCAGGTTTTTGACGCAAGTTCTCACATAGATCGTGTGTTGACTTATGCGCGACTTTGTTAGATGCTCTATCGCGTTCACAAGGTGGTGGATCCGGCCGGTTGGATGTATCACTCTTCGGCTGTATGGGCTCTAAGGCCTCATCGTCGAATTCCGGTAATAGCTTGCGCTTTGGATAGCTATTTTTATGGTAACTTCCACCATACTTTGTTACTTTGTTCCACTTGCTATTGAGCGTATCTTGTGCGACCTTGAGCCTTTGCTTCTGCTTCTTCAGGCTCCTCGCGGTGGCAATAAGCCTTCTACAGAGGTTTTCTTGCTCCAAGTGCGTTTTCGGGATGATGTGTGCATCTTCGTCCGGACTGTTTTCTTCCCCAGACGGGGTTTGATGAGGCTTATCCTTAGCGTCGTCGTGTTCGAACGTCGGATCCGTACTATGTTTTTAGTTTGCATCTTGATCGTGCTCTGCCATCGAGGTGGTGCAGTCGTTGTTTCTTCTAGAGTCGACTAGACTGTTATTTCCTCTTGCGCTGTTATCGTTGTTTTTGCTATGGCGGGACATAGAGCGGTGCCGCTGACATCAGCGCCTGGGTTGCTTGGAGGGGGCATCCTCCGCTATCTCTTTGCCATTGCCCTCTTTGGGTGTATCCACCATGTATACGTCATGTGATGAAGTGGCGGTCTAGCGCCCTGTGGGCGTTGGTTCCTGTTCGTCTCCTGCATCGTCGTCCATACCATCGATGTCTTTGGATTCGAAGTCGAGCATGTCGGTTAAGTCGTCGACAGTGGCTACTAAGTGGGTGGTGGGTGGGCAGCGAATTTCTTCGTCGTCCGCATCCCATTCTAGCCGAACATAGTTCGGCCAAGGTTCTCCTGACAGGGAGAGAGACCTTCATGAATTAGCACATCTCTGAAAGGTGAGTGCTGAAAGATATCCACGGAGGTGAACTCCATGATCGGCGCCTCGTCGGATTCGACAGGCATGGATGTAGGCGGCTCGGAGTCCATGGCTGGGGATAAATCTAGTGGTCCAGTGACACGGCTTTCGAAAGGGGTGAAGTAAGTATCTGGCTCTATCTCCACTGAGAGTGCAGCCTCCACGGCGGGGTCTATCCCTCCGCTCTCGGATGGCGCGATTTGCTTCAGATTAATGGCCGGAGTAGCTGCGGATGTGATCTCCCGAACACTATCCGACGGCGGAGTTACGTCCTGCTCGTCGCGACTGTGTGGTGCGTCCGGCATGGGCTCGAGTCCATCAAAGATCAAGTCTCTGCGGATGTCGGCTGTGTAGTTCAAGTTTCCAAATCTGACTTGATGGCGAGGGGTGTAGCTCTCGATCTGCTCCAGATGGCCAAGCGAATTGGCCCGCAGTGCGAGGCCGCCGAATACGAAGATATGTCCGGGGAGGAAAGCCTCACCCTGGACCGCATCCCTAGCGATGATCGACGGAGCCATGAAGCCTTATGGTGACGACATAGTGGAACTCCCAATGAAAGCACCAATGTCGGTGTCAAAACTGGCAGATCTCGGGTAGGGGGTCCCGAACTGTGCGTCTAAGGCGGATGGTAACAGGAGGCAGGGGACACAATGTTTACCCAGGTTCAGGCCCTCTTGATGGAGGTAATACCCTACATCCTGCTTGATTGTTCTTGATGATATGAGTATTACAAGAGTTGATCTACCACGAGATCAAAGAGGCTAAACCCTAGAAGCTAGCCTATGGTATGATTGTCTGTTGTCCTATGAACTAAAACCCTTCGGTTTATATAGACACCGGACGGGGCTAGGGTTACACAAGGTCGGTTACAAAGGAGGAGATGATATACATATCCATATTGCCTAGCTTGCCTTCCACGCCAAGTTGAGTCCCATCCGGACACAGGACGAAGTCTTCAATCTCGTATCTTCATAGTCCAACAGTCTGGCCAAAGGATATAGCCCGGCTGTCCGGAGACCCCCTAATCTAGGACTCCCTCACTAGGGGCTGCGCCTAAATTTCGATTGTCAAACTCCAATGGCTAAGTGAGGGTGATAAAGCGACATAGTCCAATTGCCTGGTTTGTTGCGCTAAACACCTCCTTCAATGACCAAATTTTTGGATAAAGAGTGTTTAGATTTCATCCCGAACACCCCCGTACTACCTACATGGGGGATGAAGCCGACGACTGGCCAACTCTAAGATTTAATAAAAATAGTCGCTCAGGAGGTAAAATCTTAAAATAACAAGCATTATATTACATATCAGCTCTGTTTCATACAACAGGACATGATAACATGAATATATTCATTCAAACATAATGTCCTTAGTACATTGCTCCGCTACAATGCGGGATCCCTCCAGGACATCGCTAAAATATCGCTCGGGTGTGCGGTGCTCCTTACCCTTGGGCGGTCCCTTGGTCGTGAGCTTGACGGCATTCATCTTCGCCCACTACACGTTGACACAGGCGAAGGCCATCCGTGCACCTTCGATACAGACCGACCGCTTGATGGCATCAAGCCAGGGGCAGGCATTGACCAACCACTTCACGAGCCCGAAGTAGCTGCGGGGTACGGCATCGGCAGGCCACATACGGATTGTCAAGTCCTTCATGGCCAGTTCGTCCACCCTGTGTAGCTCTACCAACTATTTTAGTTGATCGTTAAAGGGCACCGGATGTTCTGGCGCAAGGTATTCTGACCGGAACAGCTTCTCCGTTGAGCTCCCCTCTTCGGCTCGGAAGAATTCCGCAGCATCACAAACACTGTGCGGCAGATCCGTGAACGCCCCTGGAGAACTCCAAATCCAGGTTAGTAAGAGATACCTCTTCTTCACATACTTGCTTTGCATAATAAAAGCCTTACCCGCTGCGATTTTCTTGGCCTCTTGGATTTCCTAGAGGGCGCCTTGGGCTTCGGCCCGAGCCTCTTGTGTGCTTTGGCGGGCCTTAGCGAGTTCAGACGCTTGGTCTGCATTTTGGCACTCTAAGGACTCGTATTTCTTCATGGCGTCCTGGAGCTCCTGCTGGACCTCACCAACCCTGGCCTCATGCTTTTCATAGGCGGCTTTTTGCCTTGCCGCTCTCTCCTCGGCCTCAGCCAGTGCCTTCTTGAGGGCCTCCACCTCGATCGCCGCCCCTAATAAATATCATGGCACTATGGTCAACACAAATCATTCACCCTTTCCGGATATACACAAGGTCCTTGCATACCTTGCTTGTCTTCTAGCTGTTTTTTACACGGCCGAGCTCTTCCTCGGCCCGCTCCAGACTCCGCTTTAGTCTGGAGACCTCAGCAGCATGAGAGGTTGCGGCCAGCAACGACGCTTGCTTATTCACATAAGATATGTTTAGTTAGTCTCCTGTGAAAATTACTTGATCCTCTGTCCTATTTTTCTTTCCGAACACATGACAGAGTCTCAGGGGCTACTATCTATACTATGACACTCTTTTTATACAATTGTGTCACCTACCTCAAAGCCTGTTCGAAGGCTTGTGTAGGCTTCGGAAAGTCCGCTCTTTGCGGACCAAATCTTCTCAATCACCGCACCCATGAGGGTACGATGTTCCTCAACAAAGGAAGCAGTTTGCAGCGCTTCCAGAAGAGTATTCGGTGCCTCTTGTTGGACAGAGGTCACCGGCGGAATGGGCACGTCTCCTTCTAATGAAGGAGGCCGCTTGCCGGATACCGGAGCCGTATAGGTCTCTGGGGCAGTATACGGCGGGGGGCCGGATTGGATATGGCCCCCGTCACCAGTCTCCACGGGGATCCGTTCCCCTAGGTTTTCGGCAGCCGAGATTTCACCCTGTGGCGTCGCTTTGACGCTCTCCCGTGCCTCTCCCTGGCCAGTAAATGCCCTTCGGGAAACCGCTTCGGCGTCATCCGTGGCCTTGGGAGAGGTGGCCGTCGGTAGTGAATCGCTGTTCATAGCCTTTGGATCCAGCGAATCCCCCGATGAGGATTGTAGGGAGCTGCCGTGGGCCGGTCTGCAGCACATGGTTCAGCACATAAGAATTACGAGATAAAGGACTCGGACATATAAGTGCATTAGAGCCCCTGAATACTTACGATCCGGGCGGGGGCTTGTCCCTGGGGCGCCACTCCGAGCTATTGTCGGTATCCGGCGCTGTGTCGCCCACAAGGGAGGCTCTCCCCCTCTTGGATGCTTCGGCCTCTAGATGCGTGGAGGCCGCCCTTTTCTTTCTTCCCCCTCAGGCGGGGGGGGGGGGGGTTGCTTTCTTCCTCCTCTTCCTCTTCCTAGTCGTCGGTGGCGGGTGGGGAATGGGTCTCGGTGACGTCTGAAGTGCCCTTGCGAAGGAAACCGCCTCTGGTCCCCTTGGCCTTCTTCTCCAGCGCCTTGTAGGGCGCCAGAACCAGCATCTTCATCATGAGAGGAATTGATGGGTCTTCGGGCAGTGGATCCGGACTCTTGACCAGCTCCACCTTCTTTGTCCAGCTCTGAGAAAGTAAGATGGGGGAAGTTCATACATTCTCCTTGGGAATGTAAATAAAGGATATACCTTGAAAATATGGAAAAAAATTCACCGGACTGGCGGGGTGGGTCAGGTTGTACCCACGGCCTTCGGTCTCCTTCGACCACGTCTCGTTGGTCTTGAAAAGCACCTTCCAAATACCTTTGTTCGTAACGCCGAAGAAGTGTTGAAGGGTCTGGTGCTTGGCCGCATCGAACTCCCACAAATTGCAGGTCCGGCTTTGACAAGCTTGATATTATTGTCGACCATGCTCTTGATGCGTGTTTGTAGTGTTGTCATCTCGTGCAACGAGGCCCAGTCTAGGCCCTTCTCTTGCCAGAAGGTAAGCCGCATTGGAGCCCTGGACCTAAACTCTGGAGCCTTGGCCCAAGTAGTGTCACGGGGCTCCGTGACATAGAACCACTATTTTTGCCAACCTTTGATAGTCTCTACGATAGTGCCTTTGGGGCATACGGCGTTGGGCATCTTGCTCACCATGGCGCCTCCGCACTCTACGTGTTGGCCGTCCACTACCTTCGGCTTCCCATTGAAGATTTTCAGCCACAATCCAAAGTGGGGTGAGATGCGGAGGAAGGCCTCGCACACGACAATAAATGCCGAGATGTTGAGAAAGGAGATGGGGGGCAGATCATGGAAATCCACCCCATAGTAGAACATAAGTCCGCGGACAAATGTGTGGAGTGGGAATCCCAGCCCGCAGACAAAGTAGGGAATGAACACTGCCCTCTCATGGGACTCCGGGGTAGGGATGATCTGTCCCTCGGTCGGAAGCCGATGGGCGACCTCCTTGGCCAAATATCCGGCCTCCCGGAGCTTAGTGATGTCTTTCTCCTTGACGGAGGAAACCATCCACTTGCCTTGTGCTCCAGATCCGGACATGATCAGAGTGCTTTTTGAGGCAGAAACAATGAGAACTTGGGCGCTGGAGCTCGAGAGTGGGTAGGCAGAGAGAGAGAAGGCATGGGTGAATCCTTATCCCCTTATAAAGGCAGCGAATATCAAGCGCCTCCCCACTCACCTTAAAGCTCGCTTGCTTCCCAAGGGCCGCGCAGATGGCGCGGTTGGATTACGCACGCCCACATTGATGAGAATCTCGTAATAATGGGACACGATCTCTGCTTTGACAAGACCGCATCTCGAAATATGGAGCGGCAGGCTGAAAAACGATTCGAAATAATGACCGGGTTGTGATGTGGTATCACACTACAAAAACGTTGTCAGTAGATTGGACTCGTGAAATATTATACTCTTTGCGGTTGTGTGTGGTACTTGTTTTGCAGAGTCGGACACGTTCTTTATGTTCGAAGGCTGTTTTGGAGTATTCAGAGGAGGAACCCGCCTTGCAATGCCGATGACAATCAGCGCGCCGAACACCTCGTCATTGAAGCCTAGTTCAGGGGCTACTGAGGGAGTCCTGGACTAAGGGGTCCTCGGGCATCCGGCCTGTTGGACATGGGTCGGACTGATGGGCTGTGAAGATACAAGTCCGAAGACTCTCACCCGTGTCTAGAAGGGACTCTCTTTGGCGTGGATGGCAAGCTTGGCGTTCGGATATGAAGATTCCTTTCTCTGTAACCGACTTTGTACAACCCTAGTCCCCTCCGTGTCTATATAACCTGAAGGGTTTAGTCCGTAGAGGCAATCATAATCATATAGGCCAGACTTCTAGGGTTTTAGCCATTACGATCTCGTGGTAGATCAACTCTTGTAATACTCATATTCATCAAGATCAATCAAGCAGGAAGTAGGGTATTATCTCCAAAGAAAGGGCCCGAACCTGGGTAAACATCGTGTCCCCTGTTTCCTGTTACCGTCGACCTTAGACGCACAGTTTGGGACCCCTACCCGAGATCCGCCGGTTTTGACACCGACAACCTCCTCTCCCAGGGCCATGGATGACACCGAGGTGTTGTCCCGAAGGATCCTAGGCCAGGGAGAGACGCAGGAGGCCGTCAGGGCAGCGCTAGAGGGTGAAACCTCGGCCGCTGGACACATGGGAGAGCGAATCCCCATGGCTGCTGGCGATGGGGGCCATATCCAATTCGGCCCTCAACCAAATACGGTCCTGAAGACCTATACGGCTCTAGAATCCGGCAAGCAGCCTCCTTCGAAAGAAGGAGGTGTGCCCATTCCGTCAGTGACCTCTGTCCAACCAGAGGCACCGGATACTCTACCGGAAGCGCTGCGAAGTGGTTCCATTGTTGAGGAACACCATACCCTCATGGGTGCGGTGATTGAGAAGATTTAGTCCGCAAAGAGTGGACTGACCGAAGCGTGCACAAGCCTTCTAACAGGCTTTGAGGTAAGCAATGCAATTATGTGAAACAAAAATGTCACAGTATAGGCAGTAGCCCCTGAGACTCTGTCCAGTGTTCGAAAAGAAAAACCGGACAGAGGATCAAATAATTTTCGCAAGAGACTAACCATACATGTCGATGTGAATAAGTAGGCATCGGTGCTGGTTGCGACCTCCCACGCTGCCGAGGTCTCCAGACTGAAGTAGAGTCTGGAGAGGACCGAGGAAGAGCTTGGCCATGTAAAAAAACAGCTAGAGGACAAGCAAGGTATGCAATGGCCTATTCAAATCTAGAAAGATATGAATTGTTTCATGTTGATCATAGTATCGTGATATGTCGAAGGAGCTGCGGCCGAGGTGGAGACCCTCAAGGCCCCGCTGTCAAAAGCCTAGGAGAGAGCGGTGGAAGAACAATCCGTCCGTGAAAAGCACGAGGTCATGGTCGGGGAAATCCAGCAAGAATTCCAGGATGATGTGAAGAAATACGAGTCCTTGGAGCGCAAGATTGCGGATCACGAGTCCGAGCTTGCTAAGGCCCGCCAAAGTGCACAAGAGGCCCGGGTTGAAGCCCAAGGTGCCCTCCAGGAAATCCAAGAGGCCAAGAAAATCACGGCGGGTACGGCTTTTATTATGCAAAGCAAGTATGTGAGGAAGAGGTATCTCGTACTAACCCAGATTTGGAGTTCTCTAGGGGCGTTTGCGGATCTGCCGCGCAGTGTTTCTGATGCTACGGAATTCTTCTGAGCCAAAGAGGGGAGCTCAACAGAGAAGCTGTTCGGGTCGCAATACCTTGCGCCAAAACATCTGGTGCCCTTTAGCGATAAGCTAAAACAGCTGGCCGAGCTACATAGGGTGGCCCAACTGTCCATGAAAGACTTGACAATCCGGCTGTGGCCTGCCGAAGCTGTACCCAGCAGCTACTTAGTGATCGTGAACGTTCGAGCTACATAGGGTGGCCCAACTATCCATGAAAGACCGTATTGTTGTCCTTGGGGTGGTGCTCTGTGGTTTTTGGGAGGAGTAGATCCTCACCACTTTTGGCCACCCGCCGGAGTATCCACCATGCTCGAAGGTTGTGCGTTGGTATCGCATCTGCTGTACTATGAATTTTGCAGGGTCCGTTGAGCCATCCCTCTAGTACGATTCCTTGCCCCGTAGAGGACTTTTGCTTTTTGGTAGTTAACCCAGGTGTATTGTGATAATGCACCCTTTTATTTTGAACTGGGTTTGTATTCAGGGCCGGATTATCCCAAAATTTTGTTTTGGTTTTCCACGCGCTTTCCATCACACAGTACTTTCACACTATGGACACCAAGTCGGCAAAGCGTGTAATTTCGCGACGACTTATGGCGTTGAGGATTCCCTTGTCCATGCAATTATTGCAGAAGAATGAAATTGCATCTTCCTCGCGGCAGTCCTTTATCTTGTTCTTGACCAGGAGGAATCTGGCCCAGTTATGGTGTACTGTTTCTTTGGGCTCTTGCCTAATTTGGGATAGATCACATATGTTTGGGTGGGTGGGTGGAATTGAATCCGAATCCTCACCCGATCTGAGGCTCAGTGGCAAGGAGTTCCCGAACTCGAAATCTTGGATTCTTGAACGTTTTCCGGTAAATCTAGCCGGCTGCATGATTCTGGGTTCAGGCTTTGAGTGACATCCTCCCCTCCTCGGGTATCCGGCTTGGGGGGATCGGGAATCCGAACATAGCTAGTCCTTAAGATGGATGAAGGGCTGCCGCATTGTTATTCCACCACTGCAACATGATGGGTGACCTGGGAGTTAATTTCACTCAAATTGGGTTGAGGCCCAATCTGATCATAGTCTGTAGCGACTCCCAGGGTGGCGATGCGATCCAAGAGCTCGTTCAGGGAAGAGAGCTCCATTGGATCTAACTGCTCGGCGAGTTCCGAGTTGACGTGAAGATTGCTTTTGATGACCCGAGAAGTCATCGTCGACACACCGGCCGAACAGGCGGTCATAAGAAAACCACCTAACCGGAGAGTTTGGCCGATAGCCAAAGCTCCCTCAGCGACAGTGCCGTCTTTAAAGACGGGATGAGACATCCTTCCTGGTGGCGACGGCATAGCGGAACTCTCAATGAAAGCACCAATGTCGGTGTCAAAACCGGCGGATCTCGGGTAGGGGGTCCCGACCTGTGCGTCTAGGCCGGATGGTAATAGGAGACAAGGTACACGAAGTTTTACCTAGGTTCGGGCCCTCTTGATGGAGGTAAAACCCTATGTCCTGCTTGATTAATATTGATGATATGGGTGTTACAAGAGTAGATCTACCACGAGATCAGAGAGGCTAAACCCTAGAAGGTAGCCTATGGTATGATTGTATGTTGTCCTACGGACTAAAACCCTTCGGTTTATATAAACACCGGAGAGGGTTAGGATTACACAAGGTCGGTTACAAAGGAGGAGATATCCATGTTGGAAATATGCCCTAGAGGCAATAATAAATTGGTTATTATTATATTTCCTTGTTCCTGATAATCGTTTATTATCCATGCTAGAATTGTATTGATAGGAAACTCAGATACATGTGTGGATACATAGACAACACCATGTCCCTAGTAAGCCTCTAGTTGACTAGCTCGTTGATCAATAGATGGTTACGGTTTCCTGACCATGGACATTGGATGTCGTTGATAACGGGATCACATCATTAGGAGAATGATGTGATGGACAAGACCCAATCCTAAGCCTAGCACAAGATCGTGTAGTTCGTTTGCTAAAGCTTTTCTAATGTCAAGTATCATTTCCTTAGACCATGAGATTGTGCAACTCCCGAATACCGTAGGAGTGCTTTGGCTGTGCCAAACGTCACAATGTAACTGGGTGGCTATAAAGGTTCACTACAGGTATCTCCGAAAGTGTCTATTGGGTTGGCACGAATCGAGACTGGGATTTGTGGAGAGGTATCTCTGGGCCCACTCGGTAGGACATCATCATAATGTGCACAATGTGACCAAGGAGTTGATCACGGGATGATGTGTTACAGAATGAGTAAAGAGACTTGCCGGTCACGAGATTGAACAAGGTATCGGGATACCGACGATCGAATCTCAGGCAAGTACAATATCGCTGGACAAAGGGAATTGAATATGGGATTGATTGAATCCTCGACATCGTGGTTCATCCGATGAGATCATCGTGGAACATGTGGGAGCCAACATGGGTATCCAGATCCCGCTGTTGGTTATTGGCCGGAGAGTTGTCTCGGTCATGTCTGCATGGTTCCCGAACCCGTAGGGTCTACACACTTAAGGTTCGATGACGCTAGGGTTATTAGGAAGACTTGTATGTGATTACCGAATGTTGTTCAGAGTCCCGGATGAGATCCCGGACATCACGAGGAGTTCCGGAATGGTCCTGAGGTAAAGATTTATATATGGAAAGTTGTTGTTCGGGTTCCGGGAAAAGTTCGGTTTTTTCCGGTATTGTACCGGGAAGCTTCCGGAAGGTTCCGGAGGATTCCGGAGGGGTCCGGAGGTCCAGAAAATGCTCCACCACGTCCAATACAGCAGCATGGGCTGTAGGGAGGCGCCCTAACCTTAATGGGCCAAGGGCACCAGCCCCCCAAGGCCCATGCGCATGGGAGAGGGGAAACCCTAAGGGGGAGGGCCTCCACTTGACTTGGGAGGCACTCCTCCCCCCTTGGCCGCCGCCCCCATCCCTAGATGGGATCTAGGGGGGCCGGCCCCCCTCTCTCCCCACCTCTAAATAGTGGAGGGGTGGGAGGGCGGCGACACCCTTGAACCTGGCGCAGCCCCTCCCCTCCTCCGCGTGAGCTTGGCGAAGCCCTGCCGGAGAACTACCACTCCATCGCCACCACGCCGTCGTGCTGCTGTTGGACTCTCTTCCTCAACTCTCCCTCCTCCTTGCTGGATCAAGGCATGGGAGACGTCTCTGTTCCGTACGTGTGTTGAACGCGGAGGTGCCGTCCGTTCGGCGCTAGGATCATCGGTGATTTGGATCACGATGAGTATGACTCCATCAACCCCGTTCACTTGAACGCTTCCGCTTAGCGATCTACAAGGGTATGTAGATGCACTCTCATTCCCCTCGTTGCTAGATTACTCCATAGATTGATCTTGGTGATGCGTAGAAAATTTTAAATTTCTACTACGATCCCCAACAATCCATATACGTATTGCCTAGCTTGCCTTCCATGCCAAGTAGAGTCCCATTCGGACACGAGACGAAATCTTCAATCTTGTATCTTCATAGTCTAACAGTCCGGACAATGGAGATAGTCCGGCTATCCGGAGACCCCCTAATCCAGGACTCCCTCTAGCGCTCCGTGTTTCCGTTGACTGTTATGACGCCGTGTGGTCTGGGCATCTTGAGCTTGAGATAAGCATAGTGCTGCACCGCATTGAATCGAGCGAATGTTGTTCGTCCGAGCAGTGCGTGTTAGCCACTGCGGAGGTGGGGCGATGTCGAAGATCAACTCTTCGCTTCGGAAGTTGTCCGGGGATCCAAAGATGACCTCCAATGTGATTGAGCCCGTGCAGAGGGCCACTACACCTGGTATAACTCCTTTAAAGGTAGTTTTTGTGGGCTTGATCCTTGATGGATCGATGCCCATTTTGCGCACTGTGTCCTAATAGAGCAGGTTGAGGCTGCTGCCATCGTCCATGAGGACTCGCGTGAGGTGGAATCCATCAATTATTGGGTCGAGGACCAGTGCGGCTAAACCGCCATGACGAATACTGGTCAGATGGTCCCGGCGATCGAAAGTGGTCGGGAAGGACGACCATGGGTTGAATTTTGGGGCGACAGGCTCTATCACATAGACGTCCCTGAGCGCGCGCTTGCGCTCCCTCTTGGAGATAGCGTATATCATGTCCACCTTTTTAACCTGAGGGGGAAACTTCTTCTGTCCCATGTGTTCTTTGGACGGGGCTCCTTGTCATCGTCCTCACTTTGCGACCCATTCTCCTTGATCTCGGCATTTAGCTTGCCGGCCTATTTAAAGACCCAACATCTTCTGTTGGTATGATTAGCTGGCTTATCTGGGGTATCGTGTATCTGACATGGACGATCGAGTATGCGGTCCAAGCTGGATGAGCCCGGATTCTTCCTTTTAAATGGCTTCTTTCGCTGGCCGGACTTGGAGCCACTTAATCCGGCGTTGACCACCGTGTCATCGGTGTTATCACCGTTGCTTTGACACTTGTGTCTATTGCATCAGGGCTTGGTGTTGCTATTTCTGGCTTTAGACGTGCCAGGTTCGCTTGCGTTATTATTGCTACGGGCTAACCAGCTATTCTCGCCCGCGCAAAAGCGGGTCATGAGTGTCGTCAGGGCTGCCATGGACTTCGGCTTTTCTTGGCCGAGGTGTCGGGCGAGCCAATCATCACGGATGCTATGCTTAAAGGCCGCTAGGGCTTCGGCATCCAGATAGTCGACGATCTGGTTCTTTTTAGTTGAGAACCTAGTCCAGAATTTCCTGGCTGACTCTCCGGGCGGTTGAACTATGTGACTCAAGTCATTGGCATCCGGAGGTCGGACGTATGTACCTTGGAATTCATCGCGGAAGGCATCCTCCAAGTCCTCTCAGTTGCCAATGGAGTTTTTAGGCAGTCTGTTCAACCAGTGCCGAGCTGGTCCCCTGAGTTTTAGCGGGAGGTATTTGATGGCGTGAAGATCATCACCGCGGGCCTTGTGAATATGGAGAAGAAAGTCTTCAATCTGTACCGCGGGATCTGTTGTTCCATCGTATGATTCTATGTTCACGGGTTTAAACCCTTCTGGGAATTCGTGCTCCATTACTTCATCACTAAAACAAAGGGGGTGGGCGGCGCCTCTATATCGGGCCACGTCGCGACGTAGCTCGGATGGAGTACGTATGCGGTTTTTGGCCCGGGCATGATTATGCTTGTCACGTCCGGCTGGATAGCCATCGTCACGTGTCGGGCACGCCCCCGCGATCCATAGATCGATCTGGTCTGTCCTGCTCTATTGTCCAGGTCCTATCGAAGGTCATATTGATAACCCACAAGTATAGGGGATCGCAACAGTTTTCGAGGGTAGAGTATTCAACCCAAATTTATTGATTCGACACAAGGGGAGCCAAAGAATATTCTCAAGTATTAGTAGCTGAGTTGTCAATTCAACCACACCTGGAAACTTAATATCTGCAGCAAGGTATTTAGTAGCAAAGTAATATGATAGTAGTGGTAACGGTGGCAAAAAGTAATGGTAGCAAAAGTAATATTTTTGGGTTTTGTAGTGATTGTAACAGTAGCAGTGGAAAAGTAAATAAGCGAAGAACAATATATGGAAAAGCTCGTAGGCATTGGATCGGTGATGGAGAATTATGTCGGATGCAATCGATCATGTAACAGTCATAACATAGGGTGACACAGAACTAGCTCCAGTTCATCAATGTAATGTAGGCATGTATTCCGAATATAGTCATACGTGCTTATGGAAAAGAACTTGCATGACATCTTTTGTCCTACCCTCCCGTGGCAGCAGGGTCCTATTGGAAACTAAGGGATATTAAGGCCTCCTTTTAATAGAGTACCGGACCAAAGCATTAACACATAGTGAATACATGAACTCCTCAAACTACGGCCATCACCGGTAGTCGTCCCAATTATTGTCACTTTGGGGTTAACGGATCATAACACATAATGGGTGACTATAGACATGCAAGATGGGATCAATAACTCTCATATATTGATGAAAACATAATAGGTTCAGATCTGAAATCATGGCACTTGGGCCCTAGTGACAAGCATTAAGCATAGCAAAGTCATAGCAACATCAATCTCAGAGCATAGTGGATACTAGGGATCAAACCCTAACAAAACTAACTCGATTACATGATAAATCTCATCCAACCCATCACCGTCTAGCAAGCCTACGATGGAATTACTCACGCACGGCGGTGAGCATCATGAAATTGGTGATGGAGGAAGGTTGATGATGATGATGGCGACGAATTCCCCTCTCCAGAGCCCCGAACAGACTCCAGATCATCTCTCCCGAGAGAGATTAGGGCTTGGCGGCGGCTCCGTATCATAAAACACGATGAATCCTTCTCCCTGATTTTTTTCTCCCCGAACACGAATATATGAAGTTGGAGTTGAGGTCAGTGCAGCGTCAGGGGCCCACGAGGCAGGGGGCGCGCCTAGGGGGTAGGCGCGCCCCACCCTTGTGGACAGGGTGTGGGCCCCCTGATGTGGATTCTTCTTCTAGTATTTTTTATATATATTCCAAAAATAATCTTCGTTGATTTTCAGGTCATTCCGAGAACTTTTATTTCTGCACAAAAATAACACCATGGTAATTCTGCTGAAAACAGCGTCAGTCCAGGTTAGTTCGATTCAAATCATGCATGTTAGAGTCCAAAACAAGGGCATAAGTGTTTGGAAAATTAGATACGACGGACACGTATCAACTCCCCCAAGCTTAAACCTTTGCTTGTCCTCAAGCAATTCAGTTGATAAACTGAAAGCGATAAGGAAAAACTTTTACAAACTCTGTTTGCTCTTGATATTGTAAATATGTAAATCCAGCATTCAGGTTTTCAACAAAGATTATGAACTAACCATATTCACAATAACATTTAGGTATCATGTTTACCCATATCAATGGCATAATCAACTAGTGAGCAATAATAATCAATCTCGGATGACAACACTTTCTCAAAACAATCATGATATGATATAACAAGATGGTATCTCGCTAGCCCTTTCTGAGACCGCAAAACATAAATGCAGAGCACCTTTAAAGATCAAGGACTGACTACACATTATAATTCATGGTAAAAGAGATCCAGTCAAGTCATACTCAATGTAAACTAACAGTAGTGGATGCAAATGACAACGAGGCTCTCCAACTGGTGCTTTTTGATAAGAGGATGATGACTCAACATAAAAGTAAGTAAACAGGCCCTTCGCAGAGGGAAGAAGGGATTTGTAGAGGTGCCAGAGCTCAGTTTTGAAATAGATATGAATAATATTTTGAGCGGTATACTTTCGTTGTCAACATAACAACCGAGAGATCTCGATATCTTCCATGCTACACACATTATAGACGGTTCCCAAACAGAATGGTAAAGTTTATACTCCCCCTCCACCAACAAGCATCAATCCATGGCTTGCTCGAAACAACGAGTGCCTCCAACTAACAAGAGTCACGGGGGAGTTTTGTTTGCAGTTATTTTGATTTCATTTGCATAAAGCATGGGACTGGGCATCCCGATGACCAGCCATTTTCTCGTGAGTGAGGAGCGGAGTCCACTCCTCTTGAGAATAACCCGCCTAGCATGGAAGATACAGACATCCCTAGTTGATACATGTGCTATTCGAGCATCAAAACAGAATGTTTATTGGAAGGTTTAGAGTTTGGCACATACAAATTTACTTGGAACGGCAAGTAGATACCGTATATAGGTAGGTATGGTGGACTCATATGGAACAACTTTGGTGTTTATGGAGTTGGATGCACAAGCAATATTCCCGCTCAGTACAAGTGAAGGCTAGAAAAAGACTGGGAAGCGACCAGCTAGAGAGCGACAACAGTCATGAACATGCAGTAAAATTAATCAACACCGAATGCAAGCATGAGTAAGATATAATGCACCATGAACATAAATATCGTAGATGCTATGTTGATTTTGTTTCAACTACATGCATGAACATGTGCCAAGTCAAGCTACTCGAATCGTTCAAAAGAGGATACCACCCTATCATACCACATCACAACCATTTTAATAGCATGTTGGCACGCAAGGTAAACCATTATAAGCTCCTAGCTAATTAAGCATGGCATAAGCAACTACAATCTCTAATTGTCATTGCAAATATGTTTCTTTCATAATAGGCTGAATCAGGGACGATGAACTAATCATATTTACAAAAACAAGAGAGGTCGAGTTCATACCAACTTTTCTCATATCAATAAGTTCATCATATAATCATCATTATTGCCTTTCACTTGCACGACCGAATAGTGTGGATAATAATGATAGTGCACGTGCATTGGACTAAGCTGGAATCTGCAAGCATTCAATTCAAGAGAGAACACAAGGTAATATGGGCTCTTTGTTAGATCGACAATAATGCATATGAGAGGCACTCAACATTTTCATTATGGTCTTCTCCTCTCGACCCCCAAAGGAAAGAAAAGAACAAAGCTATTTACACGGGAAAGCTCCCAACAAGCAAAAGAAGAACGAGAAATCTTTTTGGGTTTTCTTTTAATTATTACTACTACATCATGAAAAGTAAATTAGCTAAAAGCTACAACTATTTTTTTTTGTTTTTCTTAAGGTTTATCAAACACACAAGAAGAAAGCATAAATAGGGAAATAAACTAGCATGGATATTACAATGAAAAAGTAAGAGCACCGACAACTAGCATGAGTGTGTGAACAGGAATGTAATGTTGGTGCGAAGTACGTACTCCGTCAAGCTTAGGCTTTTGGCCTAAGTTGGTCTACTGCCATGGCTGGCCTGGCGGATATCCAAAGTTGTAGTTGGGTTGTACTATGATGCAGCAGCTATTGCCTCATGAGATGCCGCTTGGGGCGAGCTGTCTCCGACCTCCTATTATACTCATTCGCCTCCTCCCTGGTTATAACATATCTCCCCTTTGCCTGAAAGTCAAAGAAAGCAGGAGCAGGGAAACCGACATGATAGGTGCGTCGTTTGTCAAAGATTAGTCGGTACTAGAGGGACTGGTCGTTCCTCTCAACAAACTAATAACGAACCATAGCATCATAATCTAGATAAGAAGGAGGCAACTCAATATCATCTCCATGTATGGGTATCTCAAGAAAGTTAGCTATACGAGTTGCATAAATTCCACCAAAGAAATATCCAAGAATACAATTATTATGCAACCTACGTGCAACAATAGCCCCTGAGTTGTATTGTTTATCTCCTAAAACAGTGCTCCTGAGAACACTAAGATCTGACACATGTGACATGCTTCATCTTTACCATTTATGCACCTTCCTATGAAGAGAGCAAAATAATGTATAGCGGGCAAATGAATGCTCCCTATGGTGGCTTGTGTTACATCTCTAGATTCCCCCACTGGAATACTAGCAAGAAAATCTCTAAGCTCAGATTTGCTAGGTTCACTAGCACTACCCAATTGTGGGACTTTGCAGGCGGTATTAAAATCCTCTAAATCCATGGTATAAGATTTATCATAAAGATCAAACAGGACAGCTTGTGAATCGCGCGAGGATGAAAATTTAAACCTTCTCACAAATGAATAAGTTAAATAGAGATATTGCCGGCACTTATCTACCTCAAAGCTCTCCAGATCAGTATTACACACATATGCATCAAATTCCTCTATAATTCCTGCTTGGACCATGAAATCCTCTGATGGCCATTCATAAGGCCGCACTTGAGCGTCCCTCGGTGGTTCACCGTTCGCATCGCGTATTGCGAGTCTAGGTCCTTGCTTCCTTCAAGAACCACCTTGGTACATTTTCCTAAACATATTTCTTCCTCTGACAAATTTCTGAAATTTTTAGTAACTTCAAAATAAAAGTGGACCAAACTCAACAAAATTGATAGCAACTACTCCCACAAGTGGCTAGAGACTATATCATGCATTAAAACTACTTTTGACCACATAAATTTGACATGCAAGATCAAGAACAGGGTCACCTAAGCAGCAAAAATTTGCAATGAATAAAGCACAAGAACAAAAACTAATTGGACCATTGGAGGAGTCACATACCAAAGAACAATCTCCCAAAGCAGTTTTGTGAATGGAGCTTTGAGCTAGGAGATCGAAAATGGCAGCAAGATGAGCTAGAAATCGTGCTTGAGCTGGTTGGTAATTTTTTTGGGAGGAAGAAGGAGTGTGTGGTGGCTGGAATAAATGGAGGGGAGCAACCATGGGCCCACGAGGCAGGGGGCGTGCCCAGGGGGGTGGGCGCGCCCTGGACCCTCGTGGCCAGGTGCTTGCTCCCCCTGGTGTGTTCTCAGTGCCAGATATTCTCAAATATTCTAGAAAAAACATATTTAATTTTCAGGGCATTTGGAGAACTTTTATTTTCGAGGTATTTTTTATTGCACGAATAATTCAGAAAACTGGCAGAAATTACTATTTTTTCTTTATTTAATATAGATAACAGAATGTAAAAAGAGGGTACAGAAGGTTGTGCCTTCTAACTTCATCCATCTCATGTTCTTCAAAAGGAATCCACTATCAAGCACTGTTCAAGATATCTTGTGATATTCCGATAAATCGGCCGATTTATCGCTTAGCGGTGTCTGACTGATAAGATAAATCAGCCGAGAAATCAGCCAAAATGGCGATAAATCGGCTGATATGCCAATAAACTGGCCAATACTCTTGTACCCTGAAAACATCAAGGGGAGCCACAAAACCACTTTTCCACCACCACAATCTTCTGTACCCATGAGATCCCATCTGGGGACCTTTTTCGGCGATCTGCCGGAGGGGGATTTGATCACGGAGGGCTTCTACATCAACACCATAGCCTCTCCGATGATGTGTGAGTAGTTTACCACAGACCTTTGGGTCCATAGTTATTAACTAGATGCCTTCTTCTCTCTCTTTGGATCTCAATACAAAGTTCTCCTCGATGTTCTTGGAGATCTATTCGATGTAATTCTTTTTGTGGTGTGTTTGCCGAGATCCGATGAATTGTGGGTTTATGATCAAGTTTATCTATGAACAATATTTGATTCTTCTCTAAATTCTTATATGCATGATTTGATATCTTTGCAAGTCTCTTCGAATTATCAGTTTGGTTTGGCCTACTAGATTGATCTTTCTTGCAATGGGAGAAGTGCTTAGCTTTGGGTTCAATCTTGCGGTGTCCTTTCCCAGTGACAGTAGGGGCAGCAAGGCACGTATTGTATTGTTGCCATCGAGGATAAAAAGGTGGGGTTTATATCATATTGCTTGAGTTTATCCCTCTACATCATGTCATCTTGCCTAATGTGTTACTCTGTTCTTATGAACTTAATACTCTAGATGCATGCTGGATAGCGGTCGATGTGTGGAGTAATAGTAGTAGATGCAGAATCGTTTCAGTCTACTTGACACGGACGTGATGCCTATGTTTATGATCATGCCTGGATATTCTCATAACTATGCGCTTTTCTATCAATTGCTCGGCAGTAATTTGTTCACCCATTGTAATATATGCTATCTTGAGAGAAGCCACTAGTGAAACCCATGGCCCCCGGGTCTACTTTACATCATATAAGTTTTTGATCTACAATTCTAGTTTACTATTTATTTTGCAATCTTTACTTTCCAATATATACAAAAATACCAAAAATATTTATCTTATTATCTTTACCAGATCTCACTTTCGTAAGTTACCATGAAGGGATTGACAACCCCTTTATCGCATTGGTTGCGAGGTTCTTGTTTGTTTGCGCAGGTACTAGGCGACTTACGTGTAGTCTCCTACTGGATTGATACCTTGGTTCTCAAGAACTGAGGGAAATACTTATGCTACTTTGATGCATCACCCTTCCATCTTCAAGGGAAAACCAACGCATGCTCAAGAGGTAGCACACACCTGCCTGTCTACCTGCGCGGCAGAGTGCTCGCATGCGTCCCATCAACTCACACCTTCTCGCACGCCACACGGGTCGTGCGGCGGCATGTATATTGTTTTTCTATTTGGATGATTAATGCTGCCGCTTTATTGCTTAACCGAAGCATGGCACGTATCCATTGTTGGTCTAATGCTCACGGTTCGAATAAATAATCCATTTGGGATATTGGTTCCCAATTATTAATAATCTCCTGTTTGTAATTAGATAAATATTACATCAAAACTGGTCTCAAATTTGACAAAAAAAGTACAAAGCCACTTTGTATTGGTGTCCATATGACAACACGATAAGTTTCATGAACTTCAAATAAGTTTTGGATGTACTTGAATTTAAAAATCAAGATTCTCAATGTTTGAAATTTGTTGCACGGGGAGTAAACATGCACCCAGTGAGACACATGTGTTTTTGCAATCCATTTAGGTGCACTGTCACATGTGCATGTAGCTATTGGTGTCCATTTGATTTTTGCACATTATACCCATAGAAAATCAATCAATCAATGTACTAAAACGTCTTAATGATCTCTGTGATTTTTTTGAAATTAAACGTCCCTCCTTTGATAACATGTATGTTCACCATGGGATAATTAATTTAACATGCATCGTAGTTGCAGTGGATTCGCGGTGTGTGTGGGGGTGTGTGCGTCTAGGGCTGGCGGGTGGCTCACAGTACACTACGAGTTGTGAGCCACCGTGTGGGGTGGCCGTTTTGTTAGGGATGCTGGTGCCACATCAGAGTTGTGAAATCGTTATTTAAAACATTACACAACCCTTTCATACATAAATGTTTTGGCCACATGCATTTGATGGTTGTCCTACACGACACTCGATACTCGCGTGTGACGCTTTCTGTGGGCCCGCAAGGTTGTCGTCCATCACTTTGACGAACAACCGGCAGTGAGGTTAATTTGACCAGCAAGGTAGAATCTTTTTTGTTTGTATTATGGTGGTATATAGTATGCGTCAAAGAGGTGGGAGGGGACTAGCATATATACTATACCTATGCGTCCGTGAACAAGTACACCTTACTCAGTGTTAGGACTTTTTGGTTACCGTGGTACGTGCCACATCAAAACTGTGAAATTGGTTATTAAAACATCACACAACTCCTTTTTGGGCCACATGCATATATATCCTAGCTAGGACACTCACGTGTGACGCTTCCATCTTTGGGCCCATGAGGCCATCGTCGATGCATGCATGCATGCATCACTTTGACCCACATCGGGAGAGGTTAATTAATTTCACCATTGATGAGGATTCTTTTGGGTTGTACATATATTACGGCAGGAGCATATAGTAGGCAGTGAAGAGGGGGGAAGGAGGCCATCATATGTAGTACGCTTGATATGAACCTCGCTCCGTGTGGGTGCATGGTTTACGGTTTTTGAGGCATGTGGCACATCAAAGTTGTGCATTTTGGGTATTCAACATATATATGTTTGGCCCACATGCAAAGCGGTGGTGGTTGTCCTCTCGCACCCACTTAAGTGAATATCAGCGATATCGATGCTTTCCATCTGTGGGCCCGCTTGGTCCATCACTTCTTTTTTCCTGACAACAAGAGAGGTTAATTTGACTTTGGAGGGGATTCTTATTTTTGCTCTAGGATGACATGCATGATACACTTTGAGCACACACACATGCATGTGTACGCATGAATCCCTCCCATTGAGTCGAAGTTGCTAGTACAACAACACCATCATGAACCGATCTCGCTCTGTGTAGGGAGCTAGTGTACGATTTTTGACACACGTGCTAGATCAATGTTGTGTATTCAAACATGCATGCACGCATCACCTCCATACATATGCATGTAGTGTTTGCCTTTGAATGATACACTCCCTCGCGTGGTTATCGGCGACAAGCCTATATATTCATGGGCCCGCGTGGACATCCATGATCACCTTGACCAACAACAAGATAGGTTACCTTTGCGGATTCTTCATTTGGTTCGTGTTATCGTAGTATATGTCATGGTGAGATTCAAACCTAATTAAGTTTGAGCGCATATACTATGCACGCATGCATGCATATATGAATTCCCGTCGTTGTCTTGAAGTGTGGTGTAACATACATATGCATCGTCAACCTAACCCTCACTCAGTGTGGGGATTTCTAGTTTGAAATCACGGTGCCACATCAAAGTTGTTCCATTGTTACTCAAAAACACACCTCTCCATACATATGTTAGGGCCACACGCATGCAGTGGTTGTCTTCGGGGACTAGCTACTTGCGTGATTATTGGCGAGCTAGCCCATCTCCGGGGTCGCATGGACGGCCATCACTTTGACCAACAAGAAAGAGGTTGTATGACCAAGGTGAATTATTCTTGGTCCGTTTTACGATCCATCTTGGTGAGATATATGCCTCTATGGCCTGCCGACTAAAAGTGTGTGTGTGGGGGGGGGGGGTTCTACATCGCACTTTGCTAGGTGAACCTTGGTTGGGGGGCATGCATTCATAGCTTAATTAGGATTTCCTTTGTTGCGACACGAGGGGGGTGGGGGCTGCTAGCTATTTCGCACTTTGCTAGGTGAACCTCAGTTGGGGGGAGGGGGCATGCTCATAGAGGATTCCCTTCATGCCGACACGAGGGGGCTGCTAATTACTTCGCACTTTGCTAGGTGAACCTTGGTTGGGGGGCATGTGCATTCATAGCTTAGGATTCCCTTCGGGCCGACACGAGGGAGGGGTGGCTGCTAGCTAATTCGCACTTTGCTAGGGTGAACCCCGGTTGGGGGGAGGGCATGCATTCATAGCTTAGGATTCCCTTCGTGCCGACATGAGGGAGGGGGTTTGCTAGCTACTTTGCACTTTGCAAGGTGAACCTCGGTCGGTGGAGGGGGCACATGCATTCATAGCTTTGGATTCCCTTCATGCCGACACGAGGGAGGGGTGGCTCCTAGCTACTTCGCACTTTGCTAGGGTGAACCTCGGTTGGGGGGAGCGCATGCATTCATAGCTTACCTAGGGTCCGTGCTCTTCCCACGGGAATGAGCCCATCCCTGACAAGTGAGGAAACCCATGATTTGTTTTGTCACGCCTCTTCACAGGGGGAAACCCATGATTTGTTTTGTCGAGTCCCTTTTGTACTGTAGTGAGAATATGTCCAGTTTTAATTGCTATATCTGGTTGTTTGCAGTATGCCTTGTTTATTTCAGTTGTTCACAATGTGATGTTCTATATGTGCAATTATTTACTATGCAGTACATTTCATCAATCCAGTTTTAAACATACCGATAGGAATGCATATATTTGATTGCTATTAAGCCTGTTATAGCTAGCATATGCCTCTTTTAAAGTTTTTCGATTGTTCGGTTGTTTGTAGTTAGCATATGTTCAGTTTCAAATGCTATCTTTGGTTGTTCGTAGTATGTCTTGTTTATTCCAATTATTCACTACATGATGTTCTATATGTGCAAGTATGAACTGTGCAGTTCAATTTCATCAGTACGAGTTTCAACAATACCACTATGAATAACTACATTTGGTCGCTACATCTTGTAGTTAACACGCCTTTCCATTTTTATTTAACCATAACCAGTGTACTTAGACCAGCACAATACCAGTTCGAATGACCATGTTTGCTTGTTGTTAAACGTTTGGCCTGTTGCAGTTAGCTCACTTTTCCACTTGTTTTGCTTTACTAGTGTACTTAAACCTGCACACTGAAGCTATCTTTTGGAGATTATTTTGGCTGCCATGTGTAATTTTGGTTGATGTTTAGCCTATTGTGCTTAACATGCTTCTTGATGTACCTACACAGGACAATTTTGGGAACAACTGTTGTTTTCCATCGAGGTTAGTTTCATCCCATGGCTTATATCTGCTCACTGTTCAGGATATCAGTAGCTGGTACCATATAGGCCGGCGGCTGATAAGGGACTAATCGATGAATCGGACTTTTAACTGAATATATCTGCAACCCATTTTTCCTTAGGTTAACTAGGGCCATATGTAATTTATCTGAGGCTACATGGCAACATGCACTATACTTAATGTCTAAATATGCAATCCTAGGCTACATAGCAACAAGGAAGAGTGTTACATTAATGTTCTAATGATGTCTAGATATACGTAGAAGAGCAGCAGCAGCAACAACAACAACAACACAGCCCTGTTTGGATATTCAACTTAGCTAGAGGTTAGAGTTAGTTTCTAGCTCATTACTAACCCTGAACTAACTCCATCCAAAGAGTTGTTTGGATGGCAGGGTTAGATTGACAATAAATGCACTAGGAGAACTAGCTCCAATTGGCACCTCTTGGGTTGGATACTAGTTTTTTGGGTGGGTTATAAATGCAACTAGCTCAAACTAGACCTCATGTTTAGATATACTTTAGGGCTATTTGAGCCTGAACTAGCTCAAACTAACTGTAACCCGTGGATACAACAGCAGATAATTTGTAAGAATGAACTAAACTCCTTTTGGCCCATAATATAAGATGTTAATTCATCTAATGTGTGAGTATATTGGATGTTATAAGATACTCCCTCCGTTCCTAAATATTTGTCTTTTTAGAGATTTCAAACGGCTACCACATACGGGTGTATATAGACATATTATAAAAGAGTGTTGTACTACATCATTGTGCAATTGTTGTTTAGCTTCTAATATTAACTTGGTGCTTTTAGGTACATATGTCATTGGTTAAGATCTGTGTATGGGGCAATGAGATATCGATGAACCAGCATCAAGTGAGGAAGCTGATAAAGATTGTTAGTAAAATGGGTTCAAAGATGGCAATTAAACTATTTGTTTACACTTTATCCAAGACAACAACGAACTGCAGGATGGTAAGTAAGAACTCTACAGCCTTCTTTTTACTGCCCATAATGAGTTGTGTTAGATGACAATGTCTGAATGTTTTTCCTTTGAAGTGGTTGACAAAGCAGTTTACTCAAGATTACCTCTCAAACTACATGATTGGTGGGCATGCAAAGGTTAAAGTATTTCTACCAGAACATGATGATTATCTAGATGTTTTCATGAAGATCATGAAGGATGGGTGGTCGGCCATCACAAGGGGTTGGACTAAAGTCGTGCGTGCCTTTTGCATGGAGAAGGCCACAATATGGGCATCCCGCTTCACCTTGTTCAGCAACCAGAATATATTTCGCCTCTTTATTTACTGTCTTTAATAGTACAAGTATACAACTATGGTTCATCATTCTTTATTTGGTTCTTATGTAATTCTTGAACATATGTACCTATAAATCGAATAATGCATTGGTTGTTTGAACCTGATGGATATGAATAAAGTTATAGCATACATTCACATTCAAATCCAAATCTGATACAATTTGGAAAAGCAGCAATTAAATTATGGTGAAATTACGCTCTCCAGGTTGTTACGGCACACATGGTTGGTAGAACACAAACGTTTGTGATATACACCATAATCGGAGACGGTTCACAGAGAGGAAATGTGTGCAAGCATGCACACAGTTGCCGCTTGCAAAGCGTGTGCGTTCTCAGACAATATCACAAACGGTGTGGGCAAACTAAATGTTTGTTTTAGTTGCCTTATCGTACAAGATTCGCAACCACGAACTGTTTCTGATGAAGTATGCATCGTAAACGTTGCACCACGGAATAGCGTGCGCGATAGCTGTCGTGTACGACGATGTTATGATGGTCCGACGTTTCGTAATCATGTCCGACACTCATATGACAATTAGCTAATCTTCTTAACGGTGAACCGTTTGTGATGGGCCGCACATCATACACGTTATATAATAGTGAACCGTTTGTGATGGGTTGCGCATCACAAACATAGCACCACAGAATACCGACTACGATGGCAATGCAAGCAGAAATGAGTAGGAGTACTGTAGGGGCCCTATCCCCGACGGTTTCTGGGTGGGAAGGACCCCCCTATTACCCACATTCACTTGGCGACGGTTCCAAATGCCATCGCGGAAAGGGGTTTTAAACCGTTTGTTTAGGACCAACGCGCACCAGTGCTAGTCTCATCTCTAGCCTCTATGCTAGCTAAAAGTGCTACAATATCTACTAAATTGTGCTCTATCAATATATCGATGTACCCTTCTTCCCAATACCAAAACTTGCATCCATTCTACAGAATAAAATTTTAAGTTAGCACAACAAGTCTAATCCGAGAGCACAACCGAAGCTAAAGTAGCACATACCCCATCGATTGAGCACTTGATGAACACCCATCCGGGATGTTCCGGTGTTGTAGACACGCGGCGCAAGACCTTCTTTGGGCAGTCGTCGCACGTAATGAGTGGCAACGGTGCGCCGGCGAGCTTTTGGGCCAGCACCGAGCCCGGTCGACCGCCATTCATGTATCTGCCGGCGGACCGCCGACGGTGTAGATCCGAGCGGCTAAAGGAGGAGTTAGTACCTGCATGCGGCCTTGCAGCCTTGCCGGGGCCTTCCTGCCCGATGCCCGGCCAGTCCATGGCGTGACGCGGCCTCCCACAATTGGGCGAGCTCAAGCCCGACCGGATCCGCTCCAAATCCGGCCGCCGGGTGAGTGATACGTCTCCAATGTATCTATAAGTTTTGATTGTTCCATGCTATTATATTATCAGCCTTGGATGTTTTATATGCATTTATATGCTATTTTATATGATTTTTGGGACTAACCTAGAGCCCAGTGCCAGTTTATGTTTTTCCTTGTTTTTGAGTTTCACAGAAAAGGAAAACCAAACGGAGTCCAATTTACCTAAAACTTCACGGAACTTATTTTTGGACCAGAAGAAGGACATGGAGTAAAAGAGTTGGGCCAGAAGAGTCCCGGGCTGCCCACGAGGCTGGGGGCGCGCCTCCCTACCTCGTGGACAGCCCAGAGACCCCCCCTGACTTGTTCTCGACGCCAAAACCTCTTATATATACTGGAACCTCCAGAACATAACCTAGATCAGGAGTTCCGCCTCCAGAAGCCTCCGTAGCCACCAAAAACCAATCTAGACCCATTCCGGCACCCTGCAGGAGGGGGGAATCCCTCTTCGGTGGCCATCTTCATCATCCCGGTGCTCTACATGACGAGGAGGGAGTAGTTCACCCTCGGGGCTGAGGGTATGTACGAGTAGCTATGTGTTTGATCTCTCTCTCTCTCTCTCTCACTCTCGTGTTCTTGATTCGGCACGATCTAGATGTATCGCGAGCTTTGCTATTATAGTTGGATCTTATGATATTTTCCCCCTCTACTTTCTTGTAATGGATTGAGTTTTCCCTTTGAAGTTATCTTATCGGAGTGAGTCTTTAAGGATTTGAGAACACTTGATGTATGTCTTGCATGTGCTTATCTGTGCTAACAATGGGATATCACGTGATCCACTTGATGTATGTTTTGGTAATCAACTTGGGAGTTCCGTGACCTCGTGAACTTATGCATAGGGGTTGGCACACGTTTTCATCTTGACTCTCTGGTAGAAACTTTGGGGCACTCTTTGAAGTTCTTTGTGTTGGTTGAATAGATGAATATGAGATTATGTGATGCATATCGTATAATTATACCCACGGATACTTGAGGTGACATTGGAGTATGATGACCCACAAGTATACGGGATCTATCGTAGTCCTTTCGATAAGTAAGAGTGTCGAACCCAACGAGGAGCAGAAGGAAATGATAAGCGGTTTTCAGCAAGGTATTCTCTGCAAGTACTGAAATAAGTGGTAGCAGATAGTTTTGTGATAAGATAATTTGTAACGAGCAACAAGTAACAAAAGTAAATAAAGTGCAGCAAGGTGCCCAATCCTTTTTGTAGCAAAGGACAAGCCTGGACAAACTCTTATATAAGGAAAAGCGCTCCCAAGGACGCATGGGAATATCGTCAAGCTAGTTTTCATCACGTTCATATGATTCGCGTTCAGTACTTTGATAATTTGATATGTGGATGGACCGGTGCTTGGGTGCTGTTCTTACTTGAACAAGCATCCCGCTTATGATTAACCTCTATTGCAAGCATCCGCAACTACAACAAAAGTATTAAGGTAAACCTAACCATAGCATGGAACATATGGATCCAAATCAGCCCCTTACGAAGCAACGCATAAACTAGGGTTTAAGCTTCTGTCACTCTAGGAACCCATCATCTACTTATTACTTCCCAATGCCTTCCTCTAGGCCCAAATAATGGTGAAGTGTTATGTAGTCGACGTTCACATAACACCACTAGAGGCTAGACAACATACATCTCATCAAAATATCAAACGAATACCAAATTCACATGACTACTAATAGCAAGACTTATCCCTTGTCCTCGGGAACAAACGTAACTACTCACAAAGTATATTCATGTTCATAATCAGAGGGGTAATAATATGCATAAAGGATCTGAACATATGATCTTTCACCAAATAAACCAACTAGCATCAACTACAAGGAGTAATCAACACTACTAGCAACCTACTAGCACCAATCCCGGACTTGGAGACAAGAATTGGATACAAGAGATGAACTAGGGTTTTAAGATGAGATGGTGCTGGTGAAGATGTTCATGGAGATTGCCCTCTCCCGACGAGAGGAGCGTTGGTGATGACGATGGCAATGATTTCCCCTCCTGGAGGGAAGTGTCCCCAGCAGAACAGCTCTGCCGGAGCCCTAGATTGGTTCCGCCAAGGTTCTGCCTCGTGGTGGCAGAGTTTCGTCCCGAAAGGTTGCTTCTTCTTTTTTTCTCGGCGAAAGACTTCATATAGCAGAAGATGGTCATCGGAGAGCCACCAGGGGGCCCACGAGGTAGGGGGTGCGCCCTAGGGGGGCGCCCCCCACCCTCGTGGACAGGGTGTGGGCCCCCTGGTCTTCATCTTTGGTGAGGATTTTTTATTATTTATTATAAGATATTCCATGGAGTTTTAGGACTTTTGGAGTTGTGCAGAATAGGTCTCTAATATTTGCTCCTTTTCCAGCCCAGAATTCCAGCTGCCGTCATTCTCCCTCCTTATGTAAACATTGAAAAATAAGAGAGAATAGCCATAAGTATTGTGACATAATGTGAAATAACAGCCCATAATGCAATAAATGTCGATATAAAAGCATGATGCAAAATGGACGTATCAGAGTATCTAGGTGACATTAGGGTTTTGGTTGATTTGTGTCTCAAGGTGTTATTCTAGCACGAACTCTATGATAGATTGAACGGAAAGAATAGCCTCGTGTTATTTTACTACGGACTCTTGAATAGAACGATCAGAAAGAATAACTTTGAGGTGGTTTCGTACCCTACAATAATCTCTTCGTTTGTTCTCCACTATTAGTGACTTTGGAGTGACTCTTTGTTGCATGTTGTGGGATAGTTATATGATCCAATTATGTTATTATTGTTGAGAGAACTTGCACTAGTGAAAGTATGAACCCTATGCCTTGTTTCCTAGCATTGCAATACCGTTTGTGCTCACTTTTATCATTAGTTTCCTTTCTGTTTTTATATTTTTAGATTACAAAAAACCTATATCTACCATACATATTGCACTTGTATCACCATCTCTTCGCCTAACTAGTGCACCTATACAATTTACCATTGTATTGGGTGTGTTGGCGACACAAGAGACTCTTTGTTATTTGGTTGCAGGGTTGTTTCAGAGAGACCATCTTCATCCTACGCCTCCCACAGATTGATAAACCTTAGGTCATCCACTTGAGGGAAATTTACTGCTGTCCTACAAACCTTTGCACTTGGAGGCCCAACAACGTCTACAAGAAGAAGGTTGTGTAGTAGACATCAAGCTCTCTTCTGGCGCCGTTGCCGGGGAGGTTAGCGCTTGAAGGTATATCTTTAGATCTTGCAATCGGATCTTTTTGTTTCTTGTTTGATCACTAGTTTAGTCTATAAAAGAAAATTACAAAAAATGGAATTGAGGGTACCTCATATGCTTCATCTTTTTAATATCTTTCATGAAAATAAGGATTTCGATAATTGTGCGAAAATGCTAGAAGAAGAATGCATTAAAATGTTTGGCACTAAATCTTTGAATGATGAGCATGATTGCAATGTTGTTAGTACGAACTCTTTCAATATCCATAGTACTAATGATGATTGTACTAGTCATGATGAAAATGTCTCTTATAAGCATGTCAATTTTTGTGGAGTGCATAGGGTTTGCAAGTACACACCAAATAGGGAACATAGATTTTGCAAGACGCATAAGTATTTAGAAAATAAATGGTTGCAAGAAAGGCTAGATGTTTGTGCTAAAAATTTAAATTTTCTTAGCCATCCTTGTGAACTTTGCAATGAACGCGGTCATTTAAATATCCAATGCAAATTGTTTCATGATCAAATCGTGTCCAAAAATTATGATGACTCGATTTCCCTTGCGCATCATAATGAACTTAGTTTGCTTCTGGGTTATGAAGAAATGAAACATATAACTAAGGATATTCCAGAATTTGCCCTTGATAAAGTTCTTGATTTTGATATAGAGGAAATTTATATGTATTGTGCTGTGAATTGCATTGAAAATCCTTATATTGCCAATTACATAAAGTCAAGAAAACAATTAGAAGATGAAGAGAATACTAATGAAAGGGAAGAGACTTCCCAATATCCTCCTATTATTTCTTATGATGAATCAGGTAACGAGGAGGAGCCTTCTATTCAACCAATCTCATTAATAAGGAGCTCCAAAAAGAGGATTAAACCCACACATAATGTGAAGAATAAAAAGAAAGCACGGAGAAGCAAAGGTAAAAAGGTATCCCTCCCAAATGATGTTGCTCCTATTACTCATTGTGATGATGATAATTGCTATATTATTTGTGCTATCCATACTATTAATGATGAGAGTGATTATGCTTATGATATGAAAAGGCCCAAGCTTGGGGATGCTATGTTTGATGAGAATGAAATGTTTGAGAATGTATTTTCTGCAATTAATGTTTGTCCCAAGCTTGGGGATGCTATGTTTAATGAAGATGATATTTTTAGTCTCCCAAGTTTTGATGAGCAAATATATTATGATGATAGCATGCCTCGTATTTTATGATGATTATTGTGATGACACTTATTCTATAAAAAGTAGTGATGATTATATTTATAAAACTTTTCATGACTATGATTACCCTTTTTCTGAACACTACTCTTTTAATGTGGAAACAATTTATAGTATTCGAGTTCCTTATGATACTCCCACTATTCCGAATGAGAAGAATTTTGCTTATGTGGAAAGTAGTAAAATTTCTATGCTTATACATCATGAAAATAATTCTTTATATGATAGCTATATTTTTGAATTCATTCATGATTCTACTGAAAATTATTATGAGGGAGGAATATATGCTTGTAGGAATTGCAATAATATCAAGTTTCCTCTCTATGTGCTTAAAGTTTTAAAGTTGTGCCTGTTTTGCCTGCCTATGCTAGTTGATTATTGTTCCCATAAGTTGTTTTCTCACAAAATCCCTATTCATAGGAAGTGGCTTAGACTTAAATGTGCTAGTCATATTCTTCATGATGCTCTCTTTATGTTTCAATTCTTATCTTTTATGTGAGCATCATTGAAATCGTAATGCTTAGCTAGGGACGTTAAACGATAGCGCTTGTTGGGAGGCAACCCAATTTTATTTTTGTTCTTTACTTTTTGTTCCTGTTTAGTAATAAATAATTCATATAGCCTCTATTTAGATGTGGTTTTATGTTTTAATTAGTGTTTGTGCCAAGTAGAACCTTTGGGAGGACTTGGGTGAAGTCTTTGCGATCTTGCTGTAAAAAATAGAAACTTTTGCGCTCACGAGATTAGCTGCCATTTTTTACTAGAGAGTGTGGTTAGGTTGATTCTTTTTGAAGATGATTAATAGACAAATTCCTCAGGTACACCATTTTATTCCAGAATTTGTGGAGTGACAAAAGTATTCGAAACCTCCAGATTTCTACAGACTGTTCTGTTTTTGACAGATTCTGTTTTCTTTGTGTTGTTTGCTTATTTTGATGAATCTATGAGTAGTATCGGAGGGTATGAACCCTAGAAAAGTTTGAATACAGTAGATATTACACCAATATGAATTTAGAATGATTTCACAACAGTACCAAAAGTGGTGATTTATTTTCTTATACTAACGGAGCTTACGAGTTTTCTGTTGAGTTTTGTGTTGTGAAGTTTTAAAGTTTTGGGTAAAGATTCGATGCACTATGGAACAAGGAGTGGCAAGAGCCTAAGCTTGGGTATGCCCAAGGCACCCCAAGGTAATATTCAAGGACAACCAAGAGCCTAAGCTTGGGGGTGCCCCGGATGGCATCCCCTCTTTCGACTTCGTTCATCGGTAACCTTACTTGGAGTTATGTTTTTATTCACCACATGATATGTGTTTTTCTTGGAGCGTCATTTTATAATATTTTGTTTAGCTTGCTGTTTGAATAAAATACGAAGATCTGAAATTCTTAAATGTTAGAGAGTCTTCACATAGTTTCATAATTATTCAACTACTCATTGATCTTCACTTATATCTTTTGGAGTAGTTTGTCATTTGCTCTAATGCTTCACTTATATCCTTTTAGAGTGCGGCGGTGGTTTTATTTTATAGAAATTATTGATCTCTAATGCTTCACTTATATTATTTTGGGAGTCTTTAGAACAACATGGTAGTTTGCTTTGTTTATGAATCTAGTCCTAATATGATAGGCATCCAAGATGGGTATAATAAAAACTTTCATATAAAGTGCATTGAATACTATGAGAAGTTTGATACTTGATGATTGTTTTGAGATATGAGGATGGTAATATTAGAGTCATGCTAGTGAGTAGTTGTGAATTTGAGAGATACTTGTGTTAAAGTTTGTGACTCCGGTAGCATGCACGTGTGGTGAACCGTTATGTGATGAAGTCGGAGCATGATTTATTTATTGATTGTCTTCCTTATGAGTGGCGGTCGGGGATGAGCGATGGTCTTTTCCTACCAATCTATCCCCCTAGGAGCATGCGCGTAGTACTTTGTTTTGATGACTAATAGATTTTTGCAATAAGTATGTCAGTGCTTTATGATTAACGTTGAGTGCATGGATTATACGCACTCTCATCTTTCCGCCATTGCTAGCTTCTCTAGTACCGTGCAACTTTTGCCGGTACCATAAACCCACCACATATCCTTCCTCAAAACAGACACCATACCTACCTATGATGGCATTTCCATAGCCACTCCGAGATATATTGCCATGAAACTTTCCACCGTACCGTTTATTATGACACGCTTCATCACTGTCATATTGCTTTGCATGATCATGTAGTTGACATCGTATTTGTGGCAAAGCCACCGTTCATAATTCTTTCATACATGTCACTCATGAGTCATTGCACATCCCGGTACACCGCCGGAGGCATTCATATAGAGACATATTTTGTTCTAAGTATCGAGTTGTAATTCTTGAGTTGTAAGTAACTAAAAGTGTGATGGTCATCATTATTAGAGCATTGTCCCATGTGAGGAAAGGATGATGGAGACTATGATTCCCACACAAGTCGGGATGAGACTCCGGAAGAAAAAAAGGCCATAAGAAAGAGAAGGCCAAAAAAACACAAAAAATGAGAGAAAAAGAGAGAAGGGGCAATGCTACTATCCTTTTACCACACTTGTGCTTCAAAGTACCACCATGATCTTCATGATAGAGAGTCTCCTACGTTGTCACTTTCATATACTAGTGGGAATCTTTCATTATAGAACTTGGCTTATATATTCCAATGATGGGCTTCCTCAATATTCCCTAGGTCTTCGTGAGCAAGCGAGTGGGATGCATACCCACTTAGTTTTTTTTAGCTTTCATACACTTATAGCTCTAGTGCATCTGTTGCATGGCAATCCCTACTCACTCACATTGATATATATTGATGGGCATCTCCATAGCCCGTTGATACGCCTAGTTGATGTGAGACTATCTTCTCCTTTTTGTCTTCTCCACAACCACCATTCTATTCCACCTATAGTGCTATGTCCATGGCTCATGCTCAAGTATTGCGTGAAGATTGAAAAAAGTTTGAGAACGTCAAAAGTATGAAACAATTGCTTGGCTTGTCATCGGGGTTGTGCATGATTTAAATATTTTGTGTGATGAAGATAGAGCATAGCCAGACTATATGATTTTGTAGGGATAGCTTTCTTTGGCCATGTTATTTTGAGAAGACATGATTACTTTGTTAGTATGCTTGAAGTATTGTTGTTTTTATGTCAATATTAAACTTTTGTTTTGAATCTTATGGATCTGAATATTCTTGCCACAATAAAGAGAATTACATGGATAAATCCGGCCGGATCCGCTCCAAATCCGGCCGCCGGATGCGTGATACGTCTCCAACGTATCTATAAGTTTTGATTGTTCCATGCTATTATATTATCAACCTTGGATGTTTTATATGCATTTATATGCTATTTTATATGATTTTTGGGACTAACCTATTAACCTAGAGCCCAGTGCCAGTTTCTGTTTTTTCTTGTTTTTTGAGTTTTGCATAAAAGGAAAACCTAACGGAGTCCAATTTACCTGAAACTTTACGGAACTTATTTTTGGACCAGAAGAAGGACATGGAGTAAAAGAGTTGGGCCAGAAGAGTCCCGGGCTGCCCACGAGGGTGGCGGGCGCGCCTACCCCCCCTGGGCACGCCTCCCTACCTCGTGGACATCCTGGAGACCCCCCCTAACTTGTTCTCGACACCAAAATGTCTTATATATACTGAAACCTCCAGAACATAACCTAGATCGAGAGTTCCGCCGCCAGAAGCCTCCATAGCCACCGAAAACCAATCTAGACCCGTTCTGGCACCCTGGCGGAGGGGGGAATCCCTCTCCGGTGGCCATCTTCATTATCCCGGCGCTCTGCATGACTAGGAGGGAGTAGTTCTCCCTTGGTGCTGAGGGTATATACAAGTAGCTATGTGTTTGATCTCTCTCTCTCTCTCTCTCTCGTGTTCTTGATTCAGCACGATCTTGATGTATCATGATCTTTGCTATTATAGTTGGATCTTATGATGTTTCTCCCCCTCTACTTTCTTGTAATGGATTGAGTTTTCCCTTTGAAGTTATCTTATCGGAGTGAGTCTTTAAGGATTTGAGAACACTTGATGTATGTCTTGCATGTGCTCATCTGTGGTGACAATGGGATATCACGTGATCCACTTGATGTATGTTTTGGTGATCAACTTGCGAGTTCCGTGACCTCGTAAACTTATACATAGGGGTTGGCACACTTTTTTTCTTGACTCTCCGGTAGAAACTTTGGGCACTCTTTGAAGTTCTTTGTGTTGGTTGAATCTGAGATTGTGTGATGCATATCGTGTAATCATACCCACGGATACTTGAGGTGACATTGGAGTATCTAGGTGACATTAGGGTTTTGGTTGATTTGTTTCTTAAGGTGTTATTCTAGTACAAACTCTATGATATATTGAACGGAAAGAATAGCTTCGTGTTATTTTACTACGGACTCTTGAATAGATCGATCAGAAAGAATAACTTTGAGGTGGTTTCATACCCTACAATAATCTCTTCGTTTGTTCTCCGCTATTAGTGACTTTGGAGTGACTCTTTGTTGCATGTTGAGGGATAGTTATATGATCCAATTATGTTATTATTGTTGAGAGAACTTGCACTAGTGAAAGTATGAACCCTAGGCCTTGTTTCCTAGCATTGCAATACCGTTTGTGCTCACTTTTATCATTAGTTACCTTGCTGTTTTTATATTTTCAGATTACAAAAAACCTATATCTACCATCCATATTGCACTTGTATCACCATCTCTTCGCAGAACTAGTGCACCAATACAATTTGCCATTGTATTGGGTGTGTTGGGGACACAAGAGACTCTTTGTTATTTGATTGCAGGGTTGTTTGAGAGAGACCATCTTCATCCTACGCCTCCCATGGATTTCTAAACCTTAGGTCATCCACTTGAGGGAAATTTGCTGCTGTCCTAAAAACCTCTGCACTTGGAGGCCCAACAACGTCTACAAGAAGAAGGTTGTGTAGTAGACATCAGTGCGCAAAACACGTAGCCGTGGTTGGGTAGCTCGGGGGTGTCGAGGGAAACGGGGCTGAGCGAGCACGTGTCCGAGCTACACGCGCTGGAGTTGGCCTAGCGGCGTGGCGGACTAACCACTTGGGGGTGCCAAGTGGCATCACTCGTGTGGGGGACGGAAGCCATCCCGCGCGGGCGCTAGGTCTGACAGGACGGCCTTGTCGTTAGTGTGTGACCTCTGTGGCAACCGTTCGGTCCCGACTAGCCTCTTCATTGACATGTGGTCCCATTCCCACATGTCAGTGAGACGACGGCGAGTTCTTCTGTACAATTTCTGGCCGGACATCTATGTAGGCCGGGGCGCCTCTTCGTGTACCGTGGCAACCGTCCACCGACACTTCGCCTTTCCCTCTTGATTTGGAACTGCTACCTCACGCTCTTCCTCCCTCCTCCATTTGCCTACACTCTTCCTTCTGCCATTGTTCGATCGTCTTCTCCATGGAGGGAACAGACTGGAAACGACCCCGTTATTCTTGCCCCAATCTGAATGATGATGTGGTGGAGGAACTCATTGATCGGTGCGACGTCATCACCTCGGCTAGCATGGCAGGTTCGTTCAAGAACATTCTCGACTCAACTAATAACATCATTACAACGAACCCAAGGGTCCAGGAGCGGTTTGATCTCCCCTATCTTCTTCACCGTGACCCTACTCACTGGCGCGCGGACGACGGAGGCCTCACCTTGTGCAAGTTGGTGCCGCTTGATAATGATACGTGTGATGTTAAGATGCCATCGCTTGAGGGTAAGGCTTGGGCAGGCGCAAATGGAGATTGGGTTGTTTATATTGGGTCCAACTGCGAGTGGAAACTTGTGAATGTGTACACTCGTCACCGGGTTCCACTTCCAAAAATTTCAGACTGCCCAGAGGTTGAGCACACTAGTTATGATCGTACTTTCAACTACGGTCCTGGTGACTGTCGTCTACAGAAGATAGCAATTTGTCAAGTTCTCGTCCGCTCTTGGGATTTAAGGGATTATGTAGTTGTTGCTATCTTCTACAAGCTTGTTGCCTTCCTTCATAGTTCAACTAGATGGATATTGCTCAAAAATCATTTTCTATACAAGAATGAGTACTGTGATGCAATTCAATACGAGGGTCTTGTGTTTACTGCCACCACTCGTGACACTGTTTTTGCATGGAATCCAGATGCTTTCGGTACGTTTGTCTTCCACCGTAATTATAATTGTTTCATCCACATGCATGCGGGTAAGCTAGTTTCCCTTTACTAATTAACCTTCTTGTGTTTCCAAGGTCCTGTGAACATTCCACCACCTATGCTTGAAAAAAATTATAACCAAGGGGGAGATGACGATGCTGATGTCACGAGCATGAGGACCCATATAGGAGTACTCAGTGGTTCCTGGCAACTTATTCCGATGGATCACCTCTTCTTGTCTGTATACAGGGCACCGCTGATGTGACTATGGAAGCAGGTGTTGTCTCCCATGGTCGCACTCTCCGGACCTATTCCAACATCTGTTGCAGGGTATTCGGGATGGATACTACTGTGCTATAGCCAACACCTTCTCCCTGGTTTAGTATTGATACTCTTGGTGGAAATTCGCTCTTCCTTGGACAAAACTATCCAATCATGGTGAAAGGCGATCCAGCTGCTGTTGACACAACATTACTGCCATTTATGAGAAGCAATTGTATATATACCTCGGACATTGCTATGCTTCCCTACTGTGGCTATCACAATATGGGTCATGAAATAGGCCGCTTCAGCCTGGATGATCAGTCCTGCGTTGGTCTCGAGATTGACAGTAGCTAGCCCTTCCGAGACAAACTCTTCTGGTTCAAAGCAAGCCTTTCCAACACCGAGGAGCGGTTGAGCTGAAGTTCATTTCATTGCTTGTTATTTGTTGTGTGATGAGAACTTTAGAATTTACTAGAATGTTTTGTTGGAACTAATCTATAATCCAACATGTATCCTCATTGTCGTTGTGTGTTGATGACTTGTTGTATGTAATGAATGGTACATTTGCATATGCATGTCATAATCTCAATTTATAAATGGTTTTCGACTCACTTCTTGGAGTGTTAGTGCCGTAGTAGTATAGCCAACATCCGTAGTAGTATGAAGTTGCCACATCACATAGAGCCAACCAATAGTTAGTTCTAGTTAGATCAACTAGAGCTAGGTGTCACACGGAGGCCAAGAAATATGGTGATAGCGTGACTGCGTGAGGTGGGCTTGTACGTAGTAGTATGATGTAGGCATAGGGCTTGCCGTGTTTCTTACTCCACCTGTCTAAATGTGGAGAAGATTTGGTCGATTTCTTCCTCCTTTCGCCAACAGGTGGGACATCCAACATCCATGTCATGTCATGCAAGAAAATGGAGTGGTAGTTGAAGCCACATGATGTGCATCTTGGGTTAATGATAAGCACATTTCATATACATAATTTTGGCATTGAATTATACCATTTGTTGAGTTATGCCCATCTATTCTTGCTAAGTTTAGTTGAATCTTTGCATGAAAATCATATAATGAATCATTTACTAGTCATTGTGTTTCTTTTGTAGAAAAGTGTGACAAGGCACTATAATCTACAAGTTTCTGTCTAGAAAGAATTGAGGAACAAGATCACGGGCAAGAAGAGAAGAAAGAGGGACTAGCTTAAGGGGGCTAGCTTAAGAAGTGGAGGGATCAACTTGTGCCAAAAGAAGGAAGAAGGAGGGCCAAAGTGAAAACGTTCAGATCTGATCGGAGGGGATCAAAATCCCTAGCAGCCTCCATTCCCAAATCGGGCTTGGACATCTCTCTTTCTCTCCCCCCCCCCCCCCCCCGCCTCCTTCTCCACCTCCGGCCGCCGCCGCGGCCAGGCCGGCGTGGCGACGCGCCACAGTGCCTCCTAGCCATCCATCCACCGCACACCACAATGCCATCACATCATCCTCCATCACCAGCACCTCCCACCACATCAACCATCTCCATCTACCACTTCCTTCATCACCATCCAGAGCCACACACCACCATCTCCACCTTGCGCTCCTTACCAGACTAGGGGTCGCGGCTGTCTGGTGCCCCGCACGACTCTCCTTGCCTGCCGCTTCTACTTCTCCCGTTAGCTCTACTGCTGCTCTTATTCCCCATCGCCAACCTGCTGCTGCTCCTTCCTATGTGCCCCTGCTGCTCCTCTCTCTCGCAACTCTTGTTGTTGTTCTTCTTCCTCTTCTCCTCACCTAGCTGCTGCTCTGAACCTTAACTTGTTGCTGCCACTTCTTCTCTGAAACCAATGCTGCTAGCTGCTCCTCCTAGTGCCGCTTCTCTTCGGCCCAACAAAACTATTGCTACTCTCTTTCTTTCTCTTCATCTCTCTATTTCTATGTGTGTGTGTGTAATTTCTGTGAGTTATTAGTGGATGCTAGATCAACTATATTCTGTTCTTAATTAGTATTATTTGTGTCTGTATGTCAGTTAGTTTACTTTAATAATTCAGATCACCTGTGATCTTTGTGTTGAATGTGCTTTCAGTGTTCTTGAGAAGTGTATAACTGTTCAATATTTAGTTTATAATTTCTGAAACTTCTGTGATTCAGTGGTGTCTCTATGTCATATATATAGCCTGTGTACTGCGTGTTGTAGAAAATTTCAGTTTGTAAGTTCCTGTGATAGCTCCAGTACATGTGACTTTTACGTTCTCTCAAGTACCTGTGATATATATACATATGTGTGTGTCTATCATGTGATACATTTATGTTCTGTCCTATAACCTTGTTAGTTTAGGTTTTATTTTCTACAATCATCTCTTAAAATTGTGTTACCTAGATTTAGTCGAGCATAGTCGCCGTCGCCTAGTCCCCGTGGGGAACACGACACTTGCAGATTTGGGCGAAATACCCTACTGTACTTACATTCGATCATTTTGGCGTCATTGCCGGGGACTAGAATCGAGCTATTGTGTGAAGCTATAGACTAGACTTTGTATAATTTTTGTTTAAATTTGCAGTCAAAATTATTTCTGTGTTTCTTTTACCTTTTTACTTTTTTTGCTTCGGCTTATTAGGGTTGTCGGTGTCAAAACTGGCGGATCTCGGGTAGGGGGTCCCGAACTGTGCGTCTAGGATCGATGGTAACAGGAGGCAGGGGACACGATGTTTTACCCAGGTTCGGGCCCTCTTGATGGAGGTAAGACCCTACATCCTGCTTGATTATTGTTGATAATATGAGTAGTACAAGAGTTGATCTACCACGAGATCATAGAGGCTAAACCCTAGAAGCTAGCCTATGGTATGATTGTTGTATATTGTCTATCGACTAGCCTGGCCTCGGTTTATATAATGCACTAGAGGCCTAGGATAACAAGAGTCCTAGCCGAATACGCCGGTGGGGAGGAGTCCTTGTCTTGATCGCCAAGTCTTGTGGAATCGTCCTTGTATGCGGCAGTTGTCCGAACTGGCCCATGAGTATGCGGCCATGGGGGTCCTCGGCCCAATCCAACTGATCGGGAGACGATGTGATGAGTACCCCCTAGTCCCAGACACCGTCAGTAGCCCCCTAAACCGGTCTTCAAGTTAGGGACGCTCCTCGATTCTTTCGAACTGTTCTTCATCTTCGGCTGTCGGTCTTGAAAACTGGTTCAACTAATCTTCTCATCTTCGATCTTGAGGATCGCTGAAATGCATTCGATGAGTTTATACGTCGGGTATCCGAGGAGCCCCTTTAAGTTTCCGGCCTTTATCAATGCCTTGTTATTTTTATGCCACACCTCGGGTTTTGAAGTTGTTCCCGGGAGGCAGTGTCCTCTTGCGTCCGAGTTCCAACACCGGACTGTATCCGAGCTCCAACGCCGGACTATGTCCAAGCTCCAACGCCGGACTGTCATAAATCACCTTGGTTCAAAAAATTTGAAGGACTTTAGCCGAGCTTAATGCCGGAAATGCCCTCTATGGAGCCAGCCACTAGCGCCCGAGCTTTATGCCGGACTGCTTCCGAGGTTGTGCACCACCCCGACTGTGGACTGATTTTTTGTCAATATTTTTATTGGTGTAATTTATTCTCTGCCGAGATATACAGCCAGTAGCCCTCAAGGTGTGTATCGGTCTAAAACCCGAGATGTACCTGAAGGATGACATAAGACCGCTGATCCCAATAGCCGCTGATACTCGGGTTGATTTGCAAAATCGGCCTGAGGATCAAGTCCTAGCTCGGCAGAATACTTCGGGACACAAAAGGCGGCGTGCTCAGTCCTCGAGACTCAGGTTGGGTGCGGCTGACCAACTTGAGGATCAAAATCTCCTCGGAAACTATATTGCACATAAAATTTTCTGCATTGCACAGGCAATGTAGTAGCCCCCGAGACACTGGTCGGGTGGCAACACCAGATCAGGGGATCGATGCACCCCTTTAATATTTGTAAATAATAAGCTCGAAGCCCAGTAGCCCCCGAGCCTTAATGCGGGCACGGGTGGCTGAATTAAGGATAAAAACTTTGCAACAACTAAGAAGAAGAACACTTATTATAAAACAGCTCATATAAATTTAAGAGCCCCCAAGTGACTTGGGTAAAAGAATTTTATGTATAATGATTGTATGTACCGAAGCACTAATATCATATCTTTGTTCATCCGAACTTTAAACGCGTCTTAACCGACCATCGGCTTCTCCCTCTTCGGTCAAGGACCGAAAAGTGCTATGTACTCCACCTGTTGAGAATATCGACAGTGTTTCCGATAACCAGGCAACCGGGCCATAAGGCTGTAACAGACAAAGCGCGCTTAGGGAACTTATGCTATATTACAGACGAAGTGTAAGAAGCATCTTCGAATAAAATAGTACCCCCACCGATACCTTTCTTCGGTGCTCATTATTAATATGAGACTTGTCCAATAGATTTTTTGTACTCATGAGTTCCGTTGTGTGCCGACCATGATTGAAAACAAGAAGAGCGCTAGCTTTCGGCTTCACCCAGTCTGAGGTCAGAGCTCGGAGGACCCCGGTCGTGACAATCGCAGAGGTGCTCCCTTTACTCCCGAGCCGAACAATCGGGAACGTAGGGGTAAGCACAGGAGCCAGGCAACCTAGCTTGCAAATCGCTTAAGTCAATATGGTGCATATTGTGGCATAATTCTTGAACAAGGAACGAAGCCGTACAAGTATAATCGTATGCAAGAGTAAAAGCTTCATAAAGGAAGCCCCCAAATAAACGGGGTATTTGAATTTGTGCGTCACAAACAAAGTTTGGACAAGGAAATTTTTTACAAGCAACTTTTTTCCAAAAAAGTATAATGCTTGGTCGAACTGAACACAAGTTAAAAATTTAAAACTTGGGGCATGAAGGCAACTTAGCTTGTTAATGTGTTCGGTATTGACGACGTGGTCCGAGCTTGATACGGGACAAGGTTCCATCCCCCAAGCCCGTCCCGAGGTGGCGGAGCAAAGAGCTCGACACGCCGAAGTGGTGACATAGCACGGCCAATGCAGGCCGGCAGAGTGATACCGAAGTCCCCGGCATGGGGTAATGAAGTGTTGACAAAGCCCCCCGTCCAGCCAGGTGACGTGGTATGTCAGTACGCCGAGTTGTCGATACTACCCAACCCGGATCATTTTCCTGTGCACAAAAAATAGTGCAGACTGGGTATAATAGTAATGATAATAATAAAAAAATCATTACATAATTAATAATTTATGCAAAGTGAGTAATAAAAGAAATATGGCCTGGCGCCAAAGTCAATGTCGATGCAGGGCGTCGGCGTGATGTGGTAAAGGTGTGGCAAAGCCTGAATTCACAAGTCGGTCCGAGTTCCGGATGCGGCGTTCGCCGGACCATGTACGGAAACTGACCAAACCACCATGCGACCGTCGTTAATGCGGCCATCATTTGATAGACCTGTGTACATATGATGAACAAACCAGAGTAATGATTCCTTGGGAAAAATGAACCCGAACAAGCAAAAAATACTAGGATTAATAGCACCTGGTTTATTTGTTGTAGCAATCCGAAGAAAGGTGATTCCAAAAATTGGGACTCGATCCGCACACCCATTGCCTGATGGGCGATAAAGCGACGGTATGGCGATGCTGGCAAAGGTTGGCTCACCGAGGCAAAGCCCTCGGTCTAGCTAACGCGACGGAGCTGGTCGGCTAGTAACGCCGAAGGCTTCGGAGTAGGTTGATGAAGAGATGGCGAAGCCCTCGGTCCAGCCGAAATGTCAAAGCCTCGGTGTCAGCCGATGAGTCGAAGTAGGTCGGCGTGATGGACACCAGCTTGAAGAAGCGATAGTGCGGCCCTATCGATGCAGGTCGTGACGTGGTCGACGTCGGCTTGATGAAGTGACCGTGCGGCGATACCGGTATGCCCGCTCCGTGTAATCCGTGGGGCGGCGATGTTGGTGATGATTTATCCTTCGTGATGTCGGACTCTTGTTCGGCTTGCCGAGATGATGATTCGAAGAAGTTGAGCTCGGCTCAACAAAGTGACGACGTGTCTAGCGTAGGTCGGCAGCCGTAGAGCAACGATGGTGAAGGTCTCATTGGAAAAGACTTCAAAATTAGCAGGATGTGTTTGGGAACAAAACACAATACCCAACACAAAACTTCCTTCAAAAAGGATGTCCAAAATCCCGTTCATAAAAAAGATGAGTTCGGGCCGGATTCATTCTCATGCAGAAAACAGATCCAAAAAGTGATGCACTAATCGGAAGGTTCCCGGAGTTTGGACGGTCGGATCGAGCTGAAATTTTGAGAGGTGGTGGATATAGGAATTCCGCATCCGATCAACGGTTCGATCTTCCGAAGGACGTCCGAGCTAGAAGCTGGACACCACGCCCTAAACTCATCCAGATTCCCGTCCAGATTTGACAGGGCTCCGGTATATCGTGGATTGTCAGAGATTCCTCCATGGGAACTCGACGAAATTTTCCAGGGTTGTTGTAGACTTAATTCCGCACAATTCCACTAAAGCAATCGTTAAAACGACACTTGAGGAGGCGGTGGTGGACAACACAAGTTTGTTGTCCAGAAAAACAGCACGGCCGCCCGAGGGCAATGTTGACGTTGAGCCCCCGGGCTCCCTGGATGATTCCTCCATGATCTTGATAGAGATCGGAGTTGATATTTATAAAGGCCCTCATCCGCACATGATGATCGGAGGTAGGGCGCAGTCCTTGGTCGAACCAAGGTGACCAGTCGAGCTAGTGATGAAGATGTCGAAGTCGCAGTTGAGCTGCAGGCGAGCCATCAACCTTTTGCCGAACACACAGCGGAACTCTCAATGAAAGCACCAATGTCGGTGTCAAAACCGGCGGATCTCGGGTAGAGGGTTCCGAACTGTGCGTCTAGGATCGATGGTAACAGGAGGCAGGGGACACGATGTTTTACCCAGGTTCGGGCCCTTCTGATGGAGGTAAGACCCTACGTCCTGCTTGATTATTCTTGATAATATGAGTAGTACAAGAGTTGACCTACGACGAGATCATAGAGGATATCTTACCAGTGTTTGATGTTTGTGAGTGTGTAGGATATCTTACTATTTGTAGGCTGATTGACAGTTGCACTTGAACATATGGCTTTAGTACGTAATCTTTGGTTACCAAGTAGTTTGGCCACGATGACAGGGCCAATGTGGCCATCTATTGAGGCCGAAAATTTTGAGTTGAGGCCTGGACTTATTGCTCTCGTCTTGCAAAATCAGTTTAGAGGATTACCCAATGAAGACCCTCATGAGCACATTTGTAATGTCCTGGAGTATGCCAATACAGTCTAGTACCATGGCGTTTCCCAAGATGCTATTAAGTGTATGTTGTTCACATTCTCTCTCAGAGATGCTGCTAAGGACTGGTACTATTCTTTGCCATCAAGAGCATACACTTGGGGTGATATTTCAGAAGCTTTCTTGCGCAGATATTTTCCACTTTACAAGCAAGCTGCAATTCGTGACCAGATCCTTAACTTTGCGCAAGATGGAAGTGAGAGCTTGTATGCAGCTTGGGAGAGATATAAGTATTTGCTTAGAAAATGTCCTAATCATGGGCAAAAGGATTGGTTAGTGTTACAGATATCCTATAGAGGGCTGACACATGCTTCAAGAGATCTTATTGATATGTCAGCTGGTGGAACAATCATGAACAAGACCATTGAGGGTGCAATTATTCTCATTGAGAGCATTGCCTTCCACCAAAGGCAATGGAGTTATGAAGGGCCTAGTTCAAATCTGAAGGTTGCAAGCTGTGTGCAATCAGAAGCTGTGTGTTCCATAAGTGAACAGAAATCATCCATGGTGCCTAATATTCAAAACCAACATGTTTCATTCCGGGAACAACAACATTTCAGAACTGAATTAGAGCCTCCATATAGAAACATTGATCTTACTTCAATTATCCTTGATGATGATTACGATATTTTCCAAGATGATGCACCAACTGTTGATCAGATGGATACCACAGTAGCAGATCCAATACCTCATGGCAATGGAACTTTTCACAATGTGTCAAAGTTGCAAGAAGAGGTTTATGAGGAACCTACTCTGATTGACGCTAAGTTGAGACAACAAGATATGGAGAAATTCACTTGTGTTAGTCAGCTATGTGACTGGTGGAATTTAGTCGTGTCACCAATTGCCCAAACTTATGTTACAACTGTATCTAGACTATTTGTCAAGAAGAAATCATTAGCTCCACCAGTGGTTACCTCTATCACAGTTAAAGAGAGTATCTCAGAGAAGAATAGTGAAGATGTGATTCCAACTCCTGCACATACAACAAAGAAAGTCAGAGACATTCGAAGGAGAGAGATACAAGAGGTTGAGTCAAATTTAGAAGAGTTGATACTTCAATATCCTGCGAAGATCCCACGTGTTGCTGAGCTGCATGACTGGTGGAATTCATCAGTGTCACTGTTGAAACATAGCAGTGATGGTGATGAGGAGAACATTGCTCAGAAAGACAGCGAGGTAGTGATCTCAGCACCCCTACTAGATCATGTTAGTGAATATTCACAGATGGGGACACTTCAGACTCAATTAGGTGTTGCTGGTAGTAGCACCATAGAAGATCCAGAGGAAGAGATACCTCAACTTGAAGAAGATTTACAAGAAGACAAGGAACAAGATGATCTAGAGTTGGAGCAACCAAGCGATCAAGTTGAAGACCCAATGTATACCACTCCTGAAGTAGTAAAAGAAGCTCCTGTAGATGAACTTGAAGAACCAGAAATTCATTTTCCCATCGTCATACAAGAGTGTGATGTAGCAGGTCTATCTAATCCTCTCGTTGACATGTGTCCTTATGATTTCTTTTCTTCTACCTTCCATTACATGATACCATCTGTCGGTGTCAAAACCGGCGGATCTCGGGTAGGGGGTGCCGAACTGTGCGTCTAAGGCGGATGGTAACAGGAGGCAGGGGACATGATGTTTTACCCAGGTTCGGGCCCTCTCGATGGAGGTAAAACCCTACGTCCTGCTTGATTATTCTTGATAATATGAGTAGTACAAGAGTTGATCTACCACGAGATCGGAGAGGCTAAACCCTAGAAGCTAGCCTATGGTATGATTGTATGTTGTCCTACGGACTAAAACTCTCCGGTTTATATAGACACCGGAGAGGCCTAGGGTTACACAAGGTCGGTTACAAAGGAGGAGATATACATATCCGTATTGCCTAGCTTGCCTTCCACGCCAAGTAGAGTCCCATCCGGACATGGGACGAAGTCTTCAATCTTGTATCTTCATAGTCCAACAGTCCGGCCAAAGGATATAGTCCGGCTGTTTGGAGACCCCCTAATCCAGGACTCCCTCAGTAGCCCCTGAACCAGGCTTCAATGACGATGAGTCCGGCGCGCAGTGTTGTCTTCGGCATTGCAAGGTGGGTTCCTCCTCCGAATACACCACAGAAGAGTTTGAATACAAGGATAGTGCCCGACCCTGCAAAATAAGTTCCACATACCACCGTAGAGAGAATAATATTTCCACAAATCCAATCTGCTGACATGTTTTGGCAGCATGACATCATGCCATGGGCCGGTAATTATTCGAACCGTTTTTCCTTAACCAGCCCCGCACATAACGCGAGGCGGTTTCTTGACACGTCTTGTCAAAGCAGAGATCGGGTTTCCCTTATTACGGGATTCTTATTAATACGGACGTGGGTAACCCAACCGTGCCTAGGACTCCTAGGTTTTAGGCAAGTCCCAAACGGCCACGAGGAGGACGCTTGATATTCACCCTCTTTATAAAGGGACAAGACTTTTACTTTTTCCCTCCCGTGCTCAATCGAATCCTTCCCCTACCTCGAGTTCTAACACCCAAAGCCCAGGTTAGGTGCTTCGGACCTTCAATCATGTCCGGATCCAGCCTTCAAGGCTGGTGGATGCCTTCCTCCGTCACGGAGGAGGATATCAAGAAGTTGAGGGAGGCCAGATACCTGACCGCCGAAATTTCGCATAGGCTGCCCGCCCGAGGGCAGGTCATCCCTATGCCCGAACCCAACGAGAGCGTTGTGTTCGTCTCCCACTTCCTCCGAGGACTAGGCCTCGCTCTGGATCCCTTTGTTAGGGGTCTTATGTTCTATTACGGGCTGGATTTTCACGACCTAGCCCCATACTCCCTTCTTCACATCTCATTATTTATTGTCATCTGTGAGGCCTTCCTTTGCATTACCCCTCACTTCGGCTTGTGGCTCAAGACCTTCGATCTGAAGCCGAAGATGGTCGAGGGACAGCATGCAGCGTGCGGAGGTGCTTTAATAAGAAAAATTGCTGATGCTCCGTGGCCAAAGGGTTCCTTTCCAGAGGTGTCCGGATTGTGGCAACAGGAGTGGTTTTACGTCACAGCTCCCCGAAGTACCAAGTGGGTAGCCGCCCCCACCTTTCGCTTGGGCCCCCCACCACAACTGATGTCATGGATCAGCAGGGGACTGAGTTGAGGTCCAGCCAAGGACGTGCCCATACTGTAGAGCCGCATCCGAGATCTCTTCGAGGGAGATTTCAGCCTGGTTATGGTAATGCAAGTCATGCTGGTTCATCGAGTCCAGCCTTGCAAACGTCGGCCCCTCCGCATGTGGGAATTCAACCCAGAAGGATCACGCACTATTCAGAATTTCCTTGGCCTGACGCACGAGGAGATGTACAAATCGATCTTCGGACCTCAAATAGAGTGTCCGGACACTACCGAGGACATGGGCCTGAGCAGCAACCGCACCACGGCCCAAGTAAGTAATCCCATGGCTGAACACACTGTCCTTTTTATTTATCCTGACATCATTCCAAAGAATCGCTGTTTGACCAGGACTGGATAACAAAGGAGAAGATGATCCGGTGTTCGGCCCCCCTTCCTGAAAGCTTGGATAATCCGGTGCTGGAAAAGATGCTCGAGCCAGCACCTTGCCTGATGCCCTCAAAGGAAGATGAAGGGGGGAATCAAGAGGGCGAATGCGGGCCTCCACCGCTACCTATTCCAACCGAGGGAATGAGCGCCTCCGTGAGGGAGGATAACCCAGGGGAAGAATTTGACATTCTCTCGCCCTGGGGAAGGAAGAGGGCTACCTCTGAAGATCCAGAAACCAAGGTTTCCAAACGGGAGAAGAAATCTCCACCAGAGGGTCCTACCTCAGAGGGTGCTCTTGCCGCACAATGTTCGCGCGGGGATCAGCCCTCTAACGAGCTGTAAGTAATCAAAAAGTACTTAATAGTGAAGGTATCCTACCTTACTTCTGAGGAAAATAATCGAAGCTTTTATCTTGCAGTTCAGATCTTAGCCCTTCTCAGCAGAGCTCGTCTTTAGGGGATCTTCTTCCGGAGATGATGGAGAGCGAAACGCCTCCCCCGGTCTCCCCAGCTCAAGAAGCAGGCGACCTTGAAGTGTCGTCGTGGAGGGTTTCTCCTGATCCTGCAAGGCCATAAGGTAATCCTATGGCCACCCGAAGTCCCTAGTATCCGGCTCTTGAAGAGAGCAATCAAAAGAGTCCGGCACCATCTGGTACGCGGTCGGATGTACGGAGGGATCTGCTAGAGAAGGCATTTATCTCAGAAGAGCACCGCACCTTGATGGGTACAGTGATTGAAAGGATTTCATTCGCCGAAAGTGGGCTGCTTGAAGCCTTTATGAGTCTACTGACGGGTTTTGAGGTACGTGAAATGATGTATTTTTTTGAAAGTACCGCACATTTTTAGATGTGCCCTGTGTAGATAGTAGCCCCGGAGACTCTGGTTGTCGTCGAGAACGGCAGCAAACAGAGGATCATAGTCCTAGGCAATAACCAGACTGCCTTTACATGCAGGTGGTGGAGGCGCCGGTGGCTAGCCGGACTGATAGGGTTGTCGAACTAAAGAGGCAACTGGATGCGTCCGATGCCGACATCGTGCTTGTTAACAAGCGGCTCGACGAGGCGCAGGGTAGGTGAATTTTCTGGTGAATGTCACATAGTAAGAGCAGCATGAAGCCAATATCTTTAATATGTCGTGACTGCAGATGGAACTGCCACCGTGGAGACCCTTCGGGCGAAGCTTGCCCGAGCCAAGGAGCAAGCAAGGAGTAATAATGCGACCGCATTAAAGGCGGCCGAAGAGTTAAGAGCTGAAAAGGCCGCGCATTGCGATAGCAAAGAGAAAATGGCCAAGATGGCTGTAAAGTTAAAAGATACTGTCGAACGTTGCCGGCTTCTTGAAGAGGAAAACCAGGCGAAGGCGAAGGACCTGGAAAAGGCCACGATGGAGACCAAAGACACCCGCTCTGCGATGAGAGCAAAGAAGGAGGATCTGCGTCAAGCCGGGGATATCGCGGCTGGGAAACCCTTCATGCTGCGGAGGAAGTTTGGAGATCCTCAGTATGACCCTTTGGACCGGCTATGAAGTTTGGCGGACGCATATCTGGACTTGGCGGCGAGTGTTGTCGATGCGGCCGAATACTTCCGAGATCAAACAGTTCGTGAAGTGGACAAGCTATCCTGGTCACAATTTAATGTTCCAGAGCGTCCGCTTCCATTGACTGATCGTCTTGCCGAATGGGCCGAGCTGAATAGATTGTTCGGACTCGCCATGAGGTCTGTTGTGGATCATCTGTGGCCGGAAAGGCGAAAGCCGAACAAATATTTTAGTTTGGTGCAACAGTTCCTTGGTGCGGTGCCGCGCATTAATGCGATGAAGAGGTCGACGTACATAGAAGGCTCGCGGATGGCCCTTTCCGGTGTCAAAACGTACTGGGCGGAGATGGATGCCACCACTGTCGCGGCGCAGGGTTCGGCCATAGGCCGAGTGGCTGCCGAGTACTATTTTGCCGAAGTTCTTGAAGGCGCTCGTTCGATAGAGGCCCAGTGCTCGAAGAATATTATGTTTGAATGACATGTATTCCCATTGTAAAAACAATGTTTTATTAAGTTTATCAAGGTTGTATTTATACTTTTTCCCGAAAGTATTATGATGCCTCATGTGCGGCCGTTTATGTATATATGTATATAGCCTGAAAGATTGCAGTCGTCGGCTTCAGCCCCCACGCATATGATGTGGGGGTGTTCGCAGAAGACGCATGTTCACACTTGACCCAACGTCTTGGTCCATTAAGGAGGTGATAGCGCAGCGAACTAGGCAACCGGACTATAATGCTTTAACACTTTCACTTAGCTAGAGGAGTTTGACAGTGGGGCTACTATATAGCCCCTGGTGGCTCCGCACTTACCTGAATTCGGGGTGCGTACATGCCTAGCTGAGAAACGGCCCTTCGTTAAGGTGGAGGAATCCCGAAGATTCCGATAGGTCATCGAGTGGTTGACCAGTCTCACGCTATATCATGACAGTCAGTTTTCGGCTTTCTCTACTGAGGTGCTCGTCCGAATGAACCAGGGCACAATCGCAGTAGTTCTCCTGGTGCCGCCTTAGCCGATAGAGCGGAACGTAAGGAAGCAAAACACAGGAGCCGGGAAAACCCAACATTTTACCAAAGACATGATTCGGAGCTGATGCATATAAGGCCAAACTCATGATGCCGAACACTCCCTAAGGTATTCGGTCTTTATGGTGTAAACCGGGCCTAAACAGTGCCCTTTGTAATAAGCCCCTGGTGTCCAGGTATGTGCAATATCCTGACGTGGCCACATGCCAGTACGTCAACGTCCTTCTCAATTGTACTGAGAATCTGAGGGATGTGTATCAACAAGAGACAGTAAAAAAGGTTTACGCAGGGTCTTAATCTAAAAAGACTCCTTTGAACGGGTCCCTGCTGCACGTCTGCGCCTGTGTCTCCATTGTGCCGTATTCTGGACGGGTGTAGCACGATGGTCATCTGAAAAAGAGAGGAACTTAACTGAAAAGTTGTCGTGCAAAAGGTAAGTTATACTAAATAAACAATATATAGTTCAACATGAGTAAAGTTGAGCCTGATTGCCGCTTGTGCGCGCGCGTTGAGCCCCTTGTATTGTAATAGGGGTATGGCCATCAAACCTGTATCAATTACATATAGCTGTACCGGACTCGTCCAACCATGTCCGTGGTCTTAGCGACCTGTCAGATGCTTTAGTTAGTGAGGCCGTTTAGTGTGCGGCTGCCGAGGCAGCCGCACGGTCTTCCGCGCGCAAGGTGCGCTCAATATTTCCATCCACTGTAATGATGCCGCGTGGACCGGGCATCTTAAGCATGAGGGAAGCATAATGCGGTATTGCGTTAAAGCGAGCTAAAGCTTCGCGTCCGAGTAGTGCTTGATAGCTGCTTTGGAACGGAGTGATGTGGAAGGTTAAATTTTCGCTGCGGAAGTTATCGGGGAAGCCGAATATAACCTCTGGTAGCAGGGAGCCCGTGCAACGGGCTTCTGGGCCTAGCGTTACTCCTTTAAAGGTAGTGTTGCTATGGCTAATTTTTGCTGGGTCTATCCCCATGTTGCAGACTGTGTCCTGATATATCAGGTTTAAACTGCTGCCGCCGTCCATCAGGACTCGTGTGAAGTGGTCTCCATTAATTATTGGGTCTAATACCAAGGCAGCCCATCCTGCACGCCGGACACTTGCTGAGTAATCCCGATGGTCAAAAGTGATCGGCTGGGACGACCAGTGGCAGAACTCCACGGTGATAGGCCCTGGGGCATGTGTCTCTGGGAGTGTCTCTTTGTTTCTCCCCTTTATTACGTGTAACACGTTCACTATTTTGACTTCTGGTGGGAATTTCTTCTGTTCCCCAGTGCTTTGCTTGCGAGGCTCGTCCTCCTCTTCGCTTGGTGTATCCTGCCCCTTGTGTTCGGCATTGAGCTTGCCGGACTCCTTGAAGACCCAGCATTCTCTATGGGTATGATTTGCAGGTTTATCGGGGGTACTATGGATCTGACATATTTGGTCCAGAATCTTGTTTAGGCTGTACAGTTCGTCTCTGTTGCCTTTGGAGGGCAGATTTTGCTGACCTGGTTGAGAGCTTCTGAATCCGGCATTTACCGTCGTGCTCTTCGGGCTGTCTTCTCTATTCCGGCGCTTGTTTTTGCTGCGTCGTGATTTCCCTTTTCCGTCCCTGACTTCGGATGTACTTTGGTCGCTGGTGCTGCATCGGGCTAACTAGCTGTCCTCGCCCGCGCAAAAGCGGGTCATGAGGCTTGTTAATGCTGCCATTGTTCTCGGCTTTTCTTGGCCGAGGTGTCTGGCGATCCATTCGTCTCGAACGCTGTGCTTGAAAGCTACTAAGGCTTCGGTGTCCGGACAGTCAACTATTTGGTTCTTCTTAGTGAGGAACCTGTTCCAAAGCTTTCAGGCTGACTTTCCGGGCTGTTGAGTTATATGACTTAAATCGTCTGCATCGGGTGGTCGGACATAGGTCCCTTGAAAATTTGCCCGAAAGGTGTCTTCGAGCTCTTCCCAGCTTCCAATGGAGTTTTCAGGGAGGCTTTTAAGCCAGTACCGAGCTGGCCGTTTGAGCTAGAGGGGTAAGTACTTGATGGCGTGGAGATCTTCTCCTCGAGCCATGTGGATATGGAGGATATAGTCCTCAATCCAGACCCCAGGGTCTGTTGTTCCGTCGTACACCTCTATGTTTACGGGTTTGAACCCCTCTGGAAATTCATTGTCCAGCACCTCATCGGTGAAACATAGGGGGTGTGCGGCACCCCTGTATTTGGGTGTACCGTGGTGTTCGGATGTTTGTTGTGTTGTATTGCATACTGGAGCGCGCTTGCGTAGCCTGTATATGAATCTGGTTGCACCGTCCTTTTGATGTGAGCCCTCACGTGGATCGCGTACTAGCTTATGTGCGGCGTCGTTTGCTGCTCTATATTGGCCACGAGGTCGTCTATCCGACTGGATGGCCATTTTGTTTTCTAATTGCGGGGGATCTAAGGCCTCCTTGTCGAATTCAGGTAGCAACTTTCGCTTCGGGTAGCTCTTGGTGTGGCAATTACCGCCATACTTCGCTGCAGTGTTGAGTACTTCACTCCATCTGATTCTGAGTGTGTCTTGCGCAGCCCTGAGCCTTTGCTTCTGCTTTTTCAGACTCCTCGCAGTGGCAACAAGCCTTTGATGGGCATTCTATTGCTCCGGGCGCCTGTCCGGTGTGATGTCATCCGGACTCTTATCTTTGACGGAGTCGGGTTGTTCGGTTTGATTCTTCGTGTTGCCTAGGTCGGGCGATGGTTCACCCTGCTCTATCGCTGGGTCTATATGACTGCTATTTCTGCCGAGGGGGGATTTGGAGCGGCGCTTACGCCGTCGCTTTGATGCTTCTCAAGGGAACAACCCTTCGTTGCGTCCTTCCGTTCCTCGTCATCGTTTTCTTTGGGTGTGTCCACCATGTATACATCGTATGATGAAGTGGGCGCCCAGTGCCTTGTGGGCAGTGGTTCCTCTTCGTCTCCCGCATCGTCGTCCATACCGTCGATGTCTTCGGAGTCGAAGTCGAGCATGTCGGTTAAGTCGTCGATAGTGGCTACTAAGTGGGTGGTGGGTGGCCGACGAATTTCTTTGTCATCTGCATCCCAATCCTGCCGGACATAGTTTGGCCAGGATTCTCCTGACAAGGAGAGAGACCTTAATGAGTTCAGTATGTCGCCGAAGGGCGAGTGCTGAAAAATATCCATGTAGGTAAACTCCATGAACGGCGCCCAATCGGATTCGATAGGCACGGGCGCAGGTGGTTCGGAGTCCGTGGCCGGGGAGGAATCCGGGAGTTCGGCGTCATGGCTCTCTTGAAGGGTAAGGTCGATACTCGGCTTGATCGCCGATGAAAGTGCGACCTTCGTGGCGGGGTCTATCCACCCATCCATGGATGGCGCAACTAGTTCCGAATTGAGGGTCGGAGCGGTTGCCGGTGCGATCTCCTGAACACTGTCTGATGGTAGAGCTAAATCATACTCATCGTGACCGTGTGGCGCACAAGGCAGGGGCTCGAATCCGTCGAAGATCAAGTCTCTGCGGATATCGGTCGTGTAGTTTAAGCTTCCAAACCTGACCTGGTGGCGAGGGGCGTAACTCTCGATTTGCTCCAGATGGCCAAGCAAGTTGGACCGTAGTGCGAAGCCGCCAAACACAAAGATCTGTCCGGGAAGAAAAGTCTCACCCTGGACTGCATCGCTATCGATGATCGTAGGAGCCATCAAGCCTAACGGCGACGACACAGAGGAACTCTCAATGAAAGCAGCAATGTCGGTGTCAAAACCGGTGGATCTCGGGTAGGGGGTCCAGAACTGTGCGTCTAAGGCGGATGGTAAAAGGAGGCAGGGGACACAATGTTTTACCCAGGTTCGGGCCCTCTTGATGGAGGTAAAACCCTACGTCCTGCTTGGTTATTCTTGATAATATGAGTAGTAGAAGAGTTGATCTACCACGAGATCAGAGAGGCTAAACCCAAGAAGCTTGTTGGAAATATGCCCTAGAGGCAATAATAAAATGGTTATTATTATATTTCTTTGTTCATGATAATTGTCTATTGTTCATGCTATAATTGTGTTATCCGGAAATCGTAATACATGTGAAAATACATAGACCACAACACGTCCCTAGTGAGCCTCTAGTTGACTAGCTCGTTGATCAAAAGATAGTCATGGTTTCCTGACTATGGACATTGGATGTCATTGATAACGGGATCACATTATTAGGAGAATGATGTGATGGACAAGACCCAATCCTAAGCATAGCTCAAAGATCGTGTAGTTCGTTTGCTGTAGGTTTTCTGAATGTCAAGTATCATTTCCTTAGACCATGAGATTGTGCAACTCCAGGATACCGTAGGAGTTCTTTGGGTGTGCCAAACGTCACAACGTAACTGGGTGACTATAAAGGTGCACTACAGGTATCTCCAAAAGTGTCTGTTGGGTTGGCACGAATCGAGACTGGGATTTGTCACTCCGTATGACGGAGAGGTATCTCTGGGCCCACTCGGTAATGCATCATCATAATGAGCTCAATGTGACCAAGTGGTTGATCACGGGATCATGCATTACGGCACGAGTAAAGTGACTTGCCGGCAACGAGATTGAACGAGGTATTGGGATACCGACGATCGAGTCTTGGGCAAGTAACGTACCGATTGACAAAGGGAATTGTATACGGATTGATTGAATCCTCGACATCGTGGTTCATCCGATGAGATCATCGTGGAGCATGTGGGAGCCAACATGGGTATCCAGATCCCGCTATTGGTTATTGACCGGAGAGGCGTCTCGGTCATTTATGCATGTCTCCCGAACCCGTAGGGTCTACACACTTAAGGTTCGGTGACGCTAGGGTTGTAGAGATATTAGTATGCAGTAACTTGAAAGTTGTTCAGAGTCCCGGATGAGATCCCGGACGTCACGAGGAGTTCCGGAATGATCTAGAGGTAAAGATTTATATATAGGAAGTCCAGTTTCGGCCATCGGGAAGGTTTCGGGGGTCGCCGGTATTGTACTGGGACCACCGGAAGGGTCCCGGGGGTCCATCGGGTGGGGCCACCTCTCCCGGAGGGCCCCATGGGCTGAAGTGGGAGGGGAACCAGCCCCTGGTGGGCTGGTGCACCCAAACTTGGGCCTCCCCTACGCCTAGGGTTGGGAAACCCTAGGGGTGGGGGCGCCCCCCACTTGGCTTGGGGGGGGGGGAGCCACCCCTTGGCCGCCGCCCCCCTTAGAGATTGCATCTCCTAGGGCCGGTGCCCCTCCAAGGCCCCTATATAAAGAGGGGGGAGGGAGGACAGCCGAACCCTTGCTCTTGGCGCCTCCCTCTCCCTCCATAACACCTCTCCTCCCCGCTTGCGCTTGGCGAAGCCCTGCCGGGATCCTGTTGCATCCACCACCACGCCGTCGTGCTGCTGGATCTTCATCAACCTCTCCTCCCCCCTTGTTGGATCAAGAAGGAGGAGACGTCTTCCCAACCGTACGTATGTTGAATGCGGAGGTGTTGTCCGTTCGGCACTTGGTCATCGGTGATTTGGATCACGACGAGTATGACTCCTTCAACCCCGTTCTCTTGAACGCTTCCGCGCGCGATCTACAAGGGTATGTAGATGAACTCCTCTCTCCCTCGTTGCTAGATGACTCCATAGATTGATCTTGGTGATGCATAGAAAATTTTAAAATTCTGCTACGTTCCACAACAGTGGTATCAGAGTTAGGTCTATGCGTAGTTTCTATGCATGAGTAGAACACAAAGCAGTTGTGGGCGTGGATATTGTCAATTTGCTTGCCGTTACTAGTCTTATCTTGATTCGGCGGCATCGTGGGATGAAGCGGCCCGGACCGACCTTACATGTACGCTTACGTGAAACTGGTTCCACAGATTGGCATGCACTAGTTGCATAAGGTGGCTGGCGGGTGTCTGTCTGTCCCACTTTAGTCGGATCGGATTCGATGAAAAGGGTCCTTATGAAGGGTAAATAGAAATTGGCATATCACATTGTGGTTTTTGGCGTAGGTAAGAAACGTTCTTGCTAGAAACCTATAGCAGCCACGTAAAAACTTGCAACAACAATTAGAAGACGTCTAACTTGTTTTTGCAGCATGTGCCGTGTGATGTGATATGGCCAAAAGGATGTGATGAATGATATATGTGATGTATGAGATTGATCATGTTCTTGTAATAGGAATCACGACTTGCATGTCGATAAGTATGACAACCGGCAGGAGCCATAGGAGTTGTCTTTATTTATTTATGACCTGCGTGTCAACATAAACATCATGTAATTACTTTACTTTATTGCTAAAGCGTTAGCCATAGTAGTAGAAGTAATAGATGAAGAGACAACTTCAAGAAGACACGATGATGGAGATCATGATGATGGAGATTATGGTGTCATGCCGGTGACAACGATGATCATGGAGCCCCGAAGATGGAGATCAAAAGGAGCAAATGATATTGGTCATATCATGTCACTATTTGATTGCATGTGATGTTTATCATGTTTTACATCTTATTTGCTTAGAACGACGGTAGCTTAAATAAGATGATCCCTCGTAATAATTTCAAGAAAGTGTTCCCCCTAACTGTGCACCATTGCGAAGGTTCATTGTTTCGAAGCACCATGTGATGATCGGGTGTGATAGATTCTAACGTTCAAATACAACGGGTGTAAGCCAGATTTACACACGCAATACACTTAGGTTGACTTGACGAGCCTAGCATGTACAGACATGGCCTCGGAACACGGAAGACCGAAAGGTCGAGCATGAGTCGTATAGAAGATACGATCAACATGAAGATGTTCACCGATGTTGACTAGTCCGTCTCACGTGATGATCGGACACGACCTAGTTAACTCGGATCATGTTTCACTTAGATGACTGGAGGGATGTCTATCTGAGTGGGAGTTCATTGAATAATTTGATTAGATGAACTTAATTATCATGAACTTAGTCTAAAATCTTTACAATATGTCTTGTAGATCAAATGGCCCACGTTGTCCTCAACTTCAACGCGTTCCTAGAGAAAACCAAGCTGAAAGATGATGGCAACAACTATACGGACTGGGTCCGGAACCTGAGGATCATCCTCATAGCTGCCAAGAAAGATTATGTCCTAGAAGCACCGCTAGGTGACGCACCCATCCCAGAGAACCAAGACGTAATGAACGCTTGGCAATCACGTGTTGATGATTACTCCCTCGTTCAGTGCGGCATGCTTTACAGCTTAGAACCGGGGCTCCAAAAGTGTTTTGAGAGACACGGAGCATATGAGATGTTCGAAGAGCTGAAAATGGTTTTCCAAGATCATGCCTGGGTCGAGAGATATTAAGTCTCCGACAAGTTCTTCAGTTGTAAGATGGAGGAAAATAGTTCTGTCAGTGAGCACATACTCAAAATGTCTAGGTTGCATAACCGCTTGACTCAGCTGGGAGTTAATCTCCCGGATGACGCGGTCATTGACAGAATCCTTCAGTCGCTTCCACCAAGCTACAAGAGCCTTGTGATGAACTTCAATATGCCGGGGATGGAAAAGACCATTCCTGAGGTGTATTCAATGCTGAAATCAGCAGAGGTGGAAATCAAAAAGGAACATCAAGTGTTGATGGTGAATAAAACCACTAAGTTCAAGAAAGGAAAGGGTAAAAAGAACTTCAAGAAGGACGGCAAGGGAGTTGCCGTGCCCGGTAAGCAAGCTACTGGGAAGAAGCCAAAGAATGGACCCAAGCCCGAGACTGAGTGTTTTTATTGCAAGGGAAGTGGTCACTGGAAGCGGAACTGCCCCAAATACTTAGCGGACAAGAAGGCCGGCAACACTAAAGGTATATGTGATATACATGTAATTGATGTGTACCTTACCAGTACTCGCCGTAGCTCGTGGGTATTTGATACCGGTGCGGTTGCTCACATTTGTAACTCAAAGCAGGAGCTGCAGAATAAGCGGAGACTGGCGAAGGACGAGGTGACGATGCGCGTAGGGAATGGTTCCAAGGTCGATGTGATCACCGTCGGCACGCTACCTCTACATTTACCTACGGGATTAGTTTTAAACCTCAATAATTGTTATTTAGTGCCAGCTTTGAGCATGAACATTGTATCAGGATCTCGTTTAATTCGAGATGGCTACTCATTTAAATCCGAGAATAATGGTTGTTCTATTTATATGAGAGATATGTTTTATGGTCATGCTCCGTTGGTGAATGGTTTATTTTTAATGAATCTCGAGCGTAATGTTACACATATTCATAGTGTGAATACCAAAAGATGTAAGGTTGATAATGATAGTCCCACATACTTGTGGCACTGCCGCCTTGGCCACATAGGTGTCAAACGCATGAAGAAGCTCCATGCAGATGGACTTTTGGAGTCTCTTGATTACGAATCATTTGACACATGCGAACCATGCCTCATGGGTAAAATGACCAAGACTCCGTTCTCAGGAACAATGGAGCGAGCAACCAACTTATTGGAAATCATACATACTGATGTGTGCGGTCCAATGAGTGTTGAGGCTCGCGGTGGCTATCGTTATGTTCTCACCCTCACTAATGACTTGAGTAGATATGGGTATGTCTACGTAATGAAACACAAGTCTGAGACCTTTGAAAAGTTCAAGGAGTTTCAGAGTGAGGTTGAGAATCAACATGACAAGAAAATCAAGTTCTTGCGATCAGATCGTGGGGGAGAATACTTGAGTCACGAATTTGGCACACACTTAAGGAAATGTGGAATAGTTTCACAACTCACGCCGCCTGGAACACCTCAGCGTAATGGTGTGTCCGAACGTCGTAATCGCACTCTATTGGATATGGTGCGATTTATGATGTCTCTTACCGATCTACCGCTGTCATTTTGGGGCTATGCTTTAGAAACTGCCGCATTCACTTTAAATAGGGCTCCGTCGAAATCCGTTGAGACGACACCATACGAATTATGGTTTGGGCAGAAACCTAAGTTGTCGTTTCTAAAAGTTTGGGGATGCGATGCTTATGTCAAGAAACTTCAACCTGAAAAGCTCGAACCCAAATCGGAAAAATGCTTCTTCATAGGATACCCTAAAGAAACTATTGGGTATACCTTCTACCTCAGATCCAAAGGCAAGATCTTTGTTGCCAAGAATGGATCCTTTCTAGAGAAAGAGTTTCTCTCGAAAGAAATAAGTGGGAGGAAAGTAGAACTTGATGAAATATTACATCTTGAACCAGTAAGTGGTGCAGCTCAAGAAAATGTTCTTGAGGTGCCTGCACTGACTAGAGAGGAGGTTAATGATAATGATCATGAAACTTCAGATCAAGTTGCTACTGAACTTCGTAGGTCCGCGAGGACACGTTCCACACTAGAGTGGTACGGCAACCCTGTCTTGGAAATCATGTTGTTAGACAACGGTGAACCTTCGAACTATGAAGAAGCGATGGCGGGCCCGGATTTTGACAAATGGCTGGAAGCCATGAAATCCGAGATAGGATCCATGTATGAAAACGAAGTATGGACTTTGACTGACTTACCCGATGATCGGCGAGCCATAGAAAATAAATGGATCTTTAAGAAGAAGACAGACGCGGATGGTAATGTGACCATCTATAAAGCTCGGCTTGTCGCTAAGGGTTATCGATAAGTTCAAGGGGTTGACTACGATGAGACTTTCTCACCCGTAGCGAAGCTGAAGTCCATCCAAATCATGTTAGCAATTGCCGCATTCTATGATTATGAGATATGGCAAATGGACGTCAAAATGACATTCCTTAATGGTTTCCTTAAGGAAGAATTGTATATGATGCAGCCGGAAGGTTTTGTCGATCCTAAGAATGCTGACAAGGTGTGCAAGCTCCAACGCTCGATTTATGGGCTGGTGCAAGCATCTCGGAGTTGGAACATTCGTTTTGATGAGATGATCAAAGCGTTTGGGTTTACGCAGACTTATGGAGAAGCCTGCATTTACAAGAAAGTGAGTGGGAGCTCTGTAGCATTTCTCATATTGTAAGTGGATGACATATTGTTGATGGGAAATGATATAGAATTCTTGGAAAGCATAAAGGCCTACTTGAACAAGTGTTTTTCAATGAAGGACCTTGGAGAAGCTGCTTATATATTAGGCATCAAGATCTATAGAGATAGATCGAGATGCCTCATTGGTCATTCACAGAGTACGTACCTTGACAAGATATTGAAGAAGTTCAAAATGGATCAGTCAAATAAGGGGTTCTTGCCTGTATTGCAAGGTACGAGATTGAGCACGGCTCAATGCCCAACCACGGCAGAAGATAGAGAAAAGATGATTGCCGTCCCCTATGCCTTGGCCATAGGGTCTATCATGTATGCTATGCTGTGTACCAGACCTGATGTAAACCTTGCCGTGAGTTTGGTAGGAAGGTACCAAAGTAATCCCGGCATGGAACACTGGACAGTGGTCAAGAATATCCCGAAGTACCTGAAAAGGACTAAGGATATGTTTCTCGTTTATGGAGGTGATGAAGAGCTCGTCGTAAAGGGTTACGTCGATGCTAGCTTCGACACAGATCTGGTTGACTCTAAGTCACAATCCAGATACGTGTATATTTTGAATGGTGGGGCAGTAAGCTGGTGCAGTTGCAAGCAAAGCATTGTGGCGGGATCTACATGTGAAGCAGAGTACATGGCAGCCTCGGAGGCAGCACAAGAGGCAATCTAGGTGAAGGAGTTCATTACCGACCTAGGAGTCATACCCAATGCGTCGGGCCCGATGACACTCTTCTGTGACAACACTGGAGCTATTGCCCTTGCCAAGGAGCCCAGGTTTCATAGGAAGACCAGGCATATCAAGCGTCGCTTCAACTCCATTGGTGAAAGTGTTCAAAATGGAGACATAGAGATTTGTAAAGTACATACGGACCTGAATGTGGCAGATCCATTGACTAAACCTCTCCCTAGAGCAAAACATGATCAACACCAGAACTGCATGGGTGTTCGATTCATCACAATGTAACTAGATTATTGACTCTAGTGCAAGTGGGAGACTATTGGAAATATGCCCTAGAGGCAATAATAAAATGGTTATTATTATATTTCTTTGTTCATGATAATTGTCTATTGTTCATGCTATAATTGTGTTATCCGGAAATCGTAATACATGTGAAAATACATAGACCACAACACGTCCCTAGTGAGCCTCTAGTTGACTAGCTCGTTGATCAAAAGATAGTCATGGTTTCCTGACTATGGACATTGGATGTCATTGATAACGGGATCACATTATTAGGAGAATGATGTGATGGACAAGACCCAATCCTAAGCATAGCTCAAAGATCGTGTAGTTCGTTTGCTGTAGGTTTTCTGAATGTCAAGTATCATTTCCTTAGACCATGAGATTGTGCAACTCCAGGATACCGTAGGAGTTCTTTGGGTGTGCCAAACGTCACAACGTAACTGGGTGACTATAAAGGTGCACTACAGGTATCTCCAAAAGTGTCTGTTGGGTTGGCACGAATCGAGACTGGGATTTGTCACTCCGTATGACGGAGAGGTATCTCTGGGCCCACTCGGTAATGCATCATCATAATGAGCTCAATGTGACCAAGTGGTTGATCACGGGATCATGCATTACGGCACGAGTAAAGTGACTTGCCGGCAACGAGATTGAACGAGGTATTGGGATACCGACGATCGAGTCTTGGGCAAGTAACGTACCGATTGACAAAGGGAATTGTATACGGATTGATTGAATCCTCGACATCGTGGTTCATCCGATGAGATCATCGTGGAGCATGTGGGAGCCAACATGGGTATCCAGATCCCGCTATTGGTTATTGACCGGAGAGGCGTCTCGGTCATTTATGCATGTCTCCCGAACCCGTAGGGTCTACACACTTAAGGTTCGGTGACGCTAGGGTTGTAGAGATATTAGTATGCAGTAACTTGAAAGTTGTTCAGAGTCCCGGATGAGATCCCGGACGTCACGAGGAGTTCCGGAATGATCTAGAGGTAAAGATTTATATATAGGAAGTCCAGTTTCGGCCATCGGGAAGGTTTCGGGGGTCGCCGGTATTGTACTGGGACCACCGGAAGGGTCCCGGGGGTCCATCGGGTGGGGCCACCTCTCCCGGAGGGCCCCATGGGCTGAAGTGGGAGGGGAACCAGCCCCTGGTGGGCTGGTGCACCCAAACTTGGGCCTCCCCTACGCCTAGGGTTGGGAAACCCTAGGGGTGGGGGCGCCCCCCACTTGGCTTGGGGGGGGGGAGCCACCCCTTGGCCGCCGCCCCCCTTGGAGATTGCATCTCCTAGGGCCGCCCCCCAAGGCCCCTATATAAAGAGGGGGGAGGGAGGGCAGACGAACCCTTGCTCTTTACGCCTCCCTCTCCCTCCGTAACACCTCTCCTCCCCGCTTGCGCTTGGCGAAGCCCTGCATGGATCCTGCTGCATCCACCACCACGCCGTCGTGCTGCTGGATCTTCATCAACCTCTCCTTCCCCCTTGCTGGATCAAGAAGGATGAGACTTCTTCCCAACCGTACGTGTGTTGAACGCGGAGGTGTTGTCCATTCGGCACTTGGTCATCGGTGATTTGGATCACGACGAGTACGACTCCTTCAACCCCGTTCTCTTGAACGCTTCCGCGCGCGATCTAGAAGGGTATGTAGATGCACTCCTCTCTCCCTCGTTGCTAGATGACTCCATATATTGATCTTGGTGATGCGTAGAAAATTTTGAAATTCTCCTATGTTCCCCAACAAAGCTAGCCTATGGTATGATTGTATGTTGTCCTACGGACTAAAACCCTCCGGTTTATATAGACACCGGAGAGGGCTAGGGTTACACAAGGTCGGTTACAAAGGAGGAGATATACATATCCGTATTGCCTAGCTTGCCTTCCACGCCAAGTAGAGTCCCATCCGTACACGAGACGAAGTCTTCAATCTTGTATCTTCATAGTCCAACAGTCCGGCCAAAGGATATAGTCCGGCTGTCCGGAGACCCCCTAATCCAGGACTCCCTCACCATCACTTAAGATTGATTTGAAAACTTATTTGCTTGGATATGATGATATATACCCTGTTAGTGGCATTACTCTAATTTGTGATGATCATAGTTATTTTCCTCATGCCAAACCTATGCTTAATGATAAATATCATCTTAATGCTAGTATTGAGCTAGTTGATTCCTATCATACTCGTCATGTTCTATATTCCTATGTTTATTTAATTGGATACTCGATTAATGACTTAGAGGGCATCGATCCTATCACTCGTAGTTGTTGTTTGTGTGAGTCATATTTCAGGTTTTTGCTTGTGCACGAATCAATATATGCTGACCAGGTTCGCTGTGACATCCCTTGGGATCCCGGTGGAGTCAGAGCATAGCGATGAGGAGAAGTAATGGGGCACACATATGGAAGAGAGGAGCTGGAGCTTGCATGTGGAAGAAAAGGAGAAGAGATGTAGTTTGGAGAGTGATTGTGCGAGACCTACATCATATAAGCCCGGTGAGCTATTTCATGACCCCAATCTGAATATATCATCCATTGATAATGCTGAAATTATTTGATATTTGAGTTGCTTAAGCCATTTCTTAAATGATATCCCATTGAATTTTATTTGACATATTGTGCTTGATGTGAACATGAGAACTGATTGTTGAATGCCTTGTAAACTAGTGATCTACACCATGGGTGCTTTGCTGAAATTAGTGAGAACTATTAGTTTTGAGTGCTCAAATCCCTAGTGCACTAGTAAACTTTATCATTTTCTACTTTTACCTTGATACACTTAGATCATTAAGTGTTAGATGCTGAGTTTGTGCCTATTGTGTTCCCATTGAGAGCAATCACTCACCACTATGGACTATCATGCTATGTTCCCTGGATCGGTAGTATGTGAACCAGACCTGTATGAGTGATGATTCTTGTTTCCTTTTTGTATTCATTTGTTAAATAAGTAATAATGAATAAATAAGTCTGAATACCTACAGTAGCAAGTCATGTTCCCTGGATCGGTGGCATGTGAAATCGGGTTAGCTTGGGCAGTCATTAATAAATAAATATGTAATTGTCCAACCAAGTGTATACCATGTTCTCTGGATCGGTGGTATGTTCCTTTGGGGAGACAAACAATTTTTTTAATAATAATTGGTTGAGCCAGGTGTATACCATGTTCTCAGGATCGGTGGTATGTTCCTTTGGTGAGACTAATAAATTAATATGTGTGTTTCTTTCAAATTCAATAAGTGGTTCACAATTTCCCGTTATTCTTGGGATCATGCTCTCTTTAGGAAACTTTTGGCACAATCAGCATTTGAACTTGCTAATCTTATTTTATCATTGTAAAAGTTTAAAATGGTCAAGTCTACTAGTACCCTACTGCTTTGTAGCACTCTAATCATTAATTTTCACTAACGAAGTCTGAAGCATGCACTGTTTAGAGATCTACTTCACTTGACATTCTGTAGTCAGTTCACTATTCACTATCTAGTTCTTGTCATATTCCTTTGCTTGAGGGCAAGCAAAGATTTAAGTGTGGGGGAACTTGATAAGAACATTTCATATACATAATTTTGGCATTGAATTATACCATTCGTTGAGTTATGCACATCTATTCTTGCTAAGTTTAGTTGAATATTTGCATGAAAATCATATAATGAATCATTTACTAGTCATTGTGTTTCTTTTGCAGAAAAGTGCGACAAGGCACTATAGTCTACAAGTTTCTGTCTAGAAAGAATTGAGGAACAAGATCACGGGCAAGAAGAGAAGAAAGAGGAACTCAAGCTTGAAGAAGATTAAAGCTTAGGGGGGGCTAGCTTAAGAAGTGGGGTGATCATCTTATGCCAAAAGAAGGAAGAAGGAGGGCGAAAGTGAAAACATTCAGATCTGATCGGAGGGGATCAAAATCCCTAGCAGCCTCCATTCCCAAATCAGGCTTGGACATCTCTATTTCTCTCTCCCCCGCCTCCTTCTCCACCTCCGGCCGCCGCCGCGGCCAGGCCGGCGTGGCGGTACTCCACAGTGCCTCCCAGCCATCCATCCACCGCACACCACAGCGCCGCCACATCATCCTCCATCACCAGCACCTCCCACCACATCAACCATCTCCATCTACCACTTCCTCCATCACCATTGCTACCTCTTGAGCACTGCGTTGGTTTTCCCCGAAGAGGAAGGGATGATGCAGCAAAGTAGCGTAAGTATTTCCCTCAGTTTTTGAGAACCAAGGTATCATTCCAGTAGGAGGCTGCGCGCGAGTCCCTCGTACCTGCACAAAACAAATAAATCCTCGCAACCAACCCGAATAGGGGTTGTCAATCCCTACACGCCCACTTACGAGAGTGAGATCTGATAGATATGATAAGATAATATTTTTGGTATTTTTGTGATAAAGATGCAAATTAAAATAAAGGCAAAGTAAAAAAGCAAAGGGAATAACTAAGTAGTAGGAGATTAATATGATAAAGATAGACCCGGGGGCCATAGGTTTCACTAGTGGCTTCTCTCGAGATCATAAGTATTCTACGGTGGGTGAACAAATTAATGTTGAGCAATTGACAGAATTGAGCATAGTTATGAGAATATCTAGGTATGATCATGTATATAGGCATCACGTCCGAGACAAGTAGACCGACTCCTGCCTACATCTACTACTATTACTCCACTCATCGACCGCTATCCAGCATGCATCTAGAGTATTAAGTTAAAAATAGAGTAACGCCTTAAGCAAGATGACATGATGTAGAGGGATAGACTCATGCAATATGATGAAAACCCCATCTTGTTATCCTCGATGGCAACAATACAATACGTGCCTTGCTACCCCTACTGTCACTGGGAAAGGACACCGCAAGATTGAACCCAAAGCTAAGCACTTCTCCCATTGCAAGAAAGATCAATCTAGTAGGCCAAACCAAACTGATAATTCGAAGAGACTTGCAAAGATAACCAATCATACATAAAAGAATTTAAAGAAGATTCAAATATTGTTCATAGATAGACATGATCATAAACCCACAATTCATCGGTCTCAACAAACACACCGCAAAAAGAAGATTACATCAAATAGTTCTCCACAAGAGAGGGGGAGAATATTGTATTGAGATCCAAAAAGAGAGAAGAAACCAGCTAGCTAATAACTATGCACCCGTAGGTCTGAGGTGAAATACTCACACTTCATCGGAGGGGCTATGGTGTTGATGTAGAAGCCCTCCGTGGTCGATGCCCCCTCCGGCGGAGCTCCGGAATAGGCCCCAAGATGGGATCTCGTGGATACAGAAAGTTGCAGCGGTGGAATTAGGGTTTTGGCTCCGTATCTGATCGTTTGGGGGTACGTAGGTATATATAGGAGGAAGGAGTACGTCAGTGGAGCAACAGGGGGCCCACGAGGGTGGAGGGCGCACCTGGTGGGGGTAGGCGTGCCCCCCTACCTCGTGGCCTCCTCTTTTGTGTCTTGACATAGGGTCCAAGTCTCCCGAGTCTTGTTCGTTGAGAAAATCACGTTCCCGAATGTTTCATTCCGTTTGGACCCCGTTTGATATTCCTTTTCTTCGAAACCCTAAAACAGGCAAAAAACAACAATTCTGGGCTGGGCCTCCGGTTAATAGGTTAGTCCCAAAAATAATATAAAAGTGGATAATAAAGCCCAATAATGTCCAAAGCAGTAGATAATATAGCATGGAGCAATAAAAAATTATAGATACGTTGGAGACGTATCAAGCATCCCCAAGCTTAATTTCTACTCGTCCTCGAGTAGGTAAATGATAAAAACAGAATTTTCGATGCGGAGTGCTACTTGGCATAATTTAGTTGTAATTCTTCTTAATTGTGGTATGAATATTCAGATCCAAAAGATTCAAGACAAAAGTTCATATTGACATAAAAATAATAATACTTCAAGCATACTAACTAAGCAATTATGTCTTCTCAAAATAACATGGCCAAAGAAAGTTCATCCCTACAAAACCATATAGTTTAGTCATGTTTCATTTTCGTCACACAAGAATACTCTCATCATGCACAACCCCGATGACAAGCCAAGCAATTGTTTCATACTTTAGTAATCTCAAACCTATAAACTTTCACGCAATATATGAGCGCGAGCCATGGACATAGCACTATGGGTGGAATAGAATATAATGAGGGGGGTTATGTGGAGAAGACAAAAAGGGAGAAAGTCTCACATCAACGAGGCTAATCAATTGGCTATGGAGATGCCCATTGATTGATGTTAATGCAAGGAGTAGGGATTGCCATGCAATGGATGCACTAGAGCTATAAATGTATGAAAGCTCAACAAAAGAAAACTAAGTGGGTGTGCATCCAACTTGCTTGCTCACGAAGACCTAGGGCACTTGAGGAGGCCCATTGTTGGAATATACAAGCCAAGTTCTATAATGAAAAAATCCCACTAGTATATGAAAATGACAAAACAATAGACTCTCTATCATGAAGATTACGGTGCTACTTTCAAGCACAAGTGTGGCAAAGGATAGTAACATTGTCCCTTCTCTCTTTTTCACTCATTTTTTTGGGCCTTCTCTTTTTTTATGGCCTTCCTTTTTTTTATGGCCTTTCTCTTTTTTTATGGCCTTTCTCTTTTTTTATAATTCCTCACTTGGGACAATGTTCTAAAAAATGATGATCATCACACTTCTATTTATTTACAACTCAATGATTACAACTCGATACTAGAACAAAAGATGACTCTATATGAATGCCTCCGGCGGTGTACCGGGATATGCAATGGACCAAGAGTGAGATGTATGAAAGAATTATGAATGGTGGCTTTGCCACAAATACTATGTCAACTACATGATCATGCTAAGCAATATGACAATGATGAATGTGTCATGATAAACGGAATGGTGGAAGGTTGCATGGCAATATATCTCGGAATGGCTATGGAAATGCCATAATAGGTAGGTACGGTGGCTGTTTTGAGGAAGATATAAGGAGGTCTATGTGTGAAAGAGTGTATCATATCACGGGGTTTGGATGCACCGGTGAAGTTTGCGCTAACTCTCAATGTGAGAAAGGGCAATGCACGGTACCGAAGAGGCTAGCAAGGATGGAAGGGTGAGAGTGTCTATAATCCATGGACTCAACATTAGTCATAAAGAACTCACATACTTATTGCAAAAATCTACAAGTCATCAAAAACCTCGGTACTACGCGCATGCTCCTAGGGGGATAGATTGGTAGGAAAAGACCATCGCTCGTCCCCGACCGCCACTCATAAGGAGGACAATCAAATAACACGTCATGTTTCAAATTTGTTACATAACGTTTACCATACGTGCATGTTACGGGACTTGTAAACTTCAACACAAGTATTTCTCAATTTCACAACTACTCAACTAGCACGACTTTGATATTATTACCTCCATATCTCAAAACAATCATCAAGCATCAAACTTCTCTTAGTATTCAAAACACTCTTAAGAAAATTTTACTAATCTTGAATACCTAGCATATCAGGATTTTAAGCAAATTGCCATGCTATTTAAGACTCTCAAAATAATCTAAGTGAAGCATGAGAGATCAATAGTTTCTATAAAACAAATCCACCACCGTGCTCTAAAAGATATAAGTGAAGTACTAGAGCAAAACTATATAACTCAAAAGATATAAGCGAAGCACATAGAGTATTCTAACAAATTCCAAATCATGTATGGCTCTCTCAAAAGGTGTGTACAGAAAGGATGATTGTGGTAAACTAAAAAGTAAAGACTCAAATAATACAAGACGCTCCAAGCAAAACACATATCATGTGGCGAATAAAAATATAGCTCCAAGTAAAGTTACCGATAGAAGTAGATGAAAGAGGGGATGCCTTCCGGGGCATCCCCAAGCTTTGGCTTTTAGGTGTCCTTAGATTATCCTGGGGGTTCCATTGCCATCCCCAATCTTAGGCTCTTGCCACTTCTTGTTCCATAATCCATCAAATCTTTACCCAAAACTTGAAAACTTCACAACACAAAACTCAAAGTAGAAAATTTCATGAGCTCCGTTAGCGAAAGAAAATAAAATAACACTTCAAGGTACTGTAATGAACTCATTCTTTATTTATATTGGTGTTATACCTACTGTATTCCAACTTCTCTATGGTTTATAAACTATTTTACTAGCCATAGATTCATCAAAATAAGCAAACAACACACGAAAAACAGAATCTGTCAAAAACAGAACAGTCTGTAGTAATATGTATCTAGAGCACGATCTGGAGCCCCAAAAATTCTCAAATAACTTGCTGGACGTGAGGAATTTATCTAGTAATCATCTGCAAAAAGAATTAACTAAATATCACTCTCCAAATAAAAATGGCAGCAGTTCTCGTGAGCGCTCAAGTTTCTGTTTTTTACAGCAAGTGTAATAAGACTTTCCCCAAGTCTTCCCAACGGTTCTACTTGGCATAAACACTAATTAAACAGAAAAACACAACCAAAAAAAGTCTAGATAAATTATTTATTACTAAACAGGAGCAAAAAGCAAGGAATAAAAATAAAATTGGGTTGCCTCCCAACAAGCGCTATTGTTTAACGCCCTGATACGTCTCCAACATATCTATAATTTTTGATTGCTCCATGCTATATTATCTACTGTTTTGGACTATATTGGGCTTTATTTTCCACTTTTATATTATTTTTTGGGACTAACCTATTAACCGGAGGCCCAGCCCAGAATTGCTGTTTTTTTGCCTATTTTAGTGTTTCGGATAAACGGAATATCAAACGGAGTCCAAATGGAATAAAATCTTCGGGAACGTGATTTTCTCACCGAACGTGATCCAGGAGACTTGGACCCTTCTCCAAGGAACAAAAGAGGCGGTCACGAGGGTGGGGGCGCGCCCCCCACCCCTAGGGCGCACCCCCTACCTCGTGGGCCCCTCGTTGCTCCTCCGGCGTACTTCTTCCTCCTATATATACACACGTACCCCCAAACGATCAGAACAGGAGCCCAAAACCTAATTCCATCGCCGCAACTTTCTGTATCCACGAGATCCCATCTTGGGGCCTGTTCCGAAGCTCTGCCGGAAGAGGGCCGTCATCACGGAGGGCTTCTACATCATCCTAGCCTCTCCGATGAAGTGTGAGTAGTTTACCTCAGACCTTCGGGTCCATAGTTAGTAGCTAGATGGCTTCTTCTCTCTTTTCGGATCTCAATTCAAAGTTCTCCCCTCTCTTGTGGAGATCTATTCAATGTAATCTTCTTTTTGCGGTGTGCTTGTTGAGACCGATGAATTGTGGGTTTATGATCAAGTCTATCTATGAATAATATTTGAATCTTCTCTGAATTCTTTTATGTATGATTGGTTATCTTTGCAAATCTCTTCGAATTATCCGTTTGGTTTGGCCAACTAGATTGGTAGTTCTTGCCATGGGAGAAGTGCTTAGCTTTGGGTTCGATCTTGCAGTGTCCTTACCCAATGACAGAAGGGGCAGCAAGGCACGTATTGTATCGTTCCATAGAGGATAACAAGATGGGGTTTATTTCATATTGCATGAATTTATCTCTCTACATCATGTCATCTTGCTTAAGGCGTTACTCTGTTTTTAACTTAAAACTCTAGATGCATGCTGGATAGCGGTCGATGAGTGGAGTAATAGTAGTAGATGCAGAATCGTTTTGATCTACTTGTCATGGATGTGATGCCTATATACATGATCATGCCTAGATATTCTCATAACTATGCTCAATTCTGTCAATTGCTCAACAGTAATTTGTTCACCCACCCTAGAATACTTATGCTCTTGAGAGAAGCCACTAGTGAAACCTATGGCCCCCAGGTCTATTCTCATCATATCAATCTCCATCACTTTAATCTTGCTTTGCTTTTTATTTTGCTTTTACTTTTTTACTTTGCATCTTTATACCAAAAATACCAAAAATATTATATCGATCAGATCTCACTCTCGTAAGTGACCGTGAAGGGATTGACAACCCCTAATCGCGTTGGTTGCGAGTAGCTATCGCTTTGTGCATGTACGAGGGACTTGAGCATGGACTCCTACTGGATTGATACCTTGGTTCTCAAAAACTGAGGGAAATACTTACACTACTCTGCTGCATCATCCCTTCCTCTTCGGGGAAAACCAACGCAAGCTCAAGACGTAGCATGCCCCTAGCTAGGCATAACAAGCAGGGATAAATCTAGGTATTGCCATCTTTGGTAGGCAATCCATAAGTGGCTCTCATAATAGATTCATAAGGTAATTTAGTTTTCTTTCTAGGAAAGTGTTCCATGCCTTTCCCTAATGGAAATTGGAATCTAATATTTCCTTCCTTCATATCAATAATTGCACCAATCATTCTAAGAAAAGGTCTACCAAGAATAATAGGACATGAAGGATTGCAATCTATGTCAAGAACAATAAAATCTATGGGCACATAATTCCTATTTGCAACAATAAGAACATCATTAATTATTCCCATAGGTTTCTTAATAGTGGAATCCGCAAGGTGCAAGTTTAGAGAGCAATCATCAAAATCACGGAAACCTAACAAATCACACAAGGTCTTTGGAATCATGGAAACACTAGCACCCAAATCACATAATGCATAGCATTCATGATCTTTAATTTTAATTTTAATAGTTCGTTCCCACTCATCATAAAGTTTTCTAGCTATAGAAACTTCCAATTCAAGTTTTTCTTCATAAGATTGCATCAAGGCATCAACGATATGTTTAGTAAATGCTTTATTTTGACTGTAAGCATGAGGAGAATTTAGCACAGATTGTAATAAGGAAATACAATCAATCAAAGAGCAATTTTCATAGTTAAATTCCTTGAAATTCATAATAGTGGGTTTAGCAACATCTAGGGTTTTAATTTCTTCAATCCCACTTTTATCAATTTTAGCATCAAGATCAACAAATTCCAAATTCTTGGAACGCCTTCTAGGTAAAGGTGGATCATATTCAGTCCCATCATTATCAGGATTCATATTGCAAAACAAAGATTTAATAGGGGACACATCAATAACTTTTAGATCTTCATCTTTATTTTCATAGGAACTAGAAGAACACGCTCTTATAAAGGCATCTTTCTTAGCACGCACTCTAGCGGTTCTTTCTTTGCACTCATCAATGGAAATTCTCATCGCTTTGAGAGACTCATTGACATCATGCTTAGGTGGAATAGATCTAAGTTTCAAAGAATCAACATCAAGAGCAATTCTATCAACGTTCCTAGCCAAATCATCAATCTTAAGCAATTTTTCTTCAATCAAAGCATTAAAATTCTTTTGCGAAGTAATAAATTCTTTAATATTAGATTCAAAATCAGAGGGCATCTTATTATAATTTCCATAAGAATTGTTGTAGGAATTACCATAATTATTAGAGGGATTACTAGGATAAGGCCTAGGGTTGAAATTTCCTCTATACGCGTTGTTACCAAAATTGTTCCTACCAACAAAATTCACATCCATAGATTCATTATTATTATCAATCCAAGTAGACAAGGGCATATCATTAGGATCAGAAGAAACACTCCTATTAGCAAATAATTTCATAAGTTCATCCATCTTTCCACTCAAAACATTAATTTCTTCTATCGCATGCACCTTTTTATTAGTAGATCTTTCAGTATGCCATTGAGAATAATTAACCATAATATTATCTAGAAGTTTAGTAGCTTATCCTAAAGTGATTTCCATAAAAGTGCCTCCTGCGGCCGAATCTAAAAGATTTCTAGAAGCAAAATTCAATCCAGCATAAAAAATTTGTATAATCATGCACAAATTTAAACCATGAGTTGGGCAATTACGTATCATTAGTTTCATTCTCTCCCAAGCTTGTGCAACATGTTCATGATCAAGTTGCTTAAAATTCATAATACCATTTCTAAGAGAGATGATCTTAGCGGGAGGAAAATACTTAGAGATAAAAGCATCTTTGCACTTGTTCCATGAATCAATAATATTTTTAGGCAAAGACGAAAACCAAGCTTTAGCACGATCTCTAAGCGAAAAAGGAAATAGCTTCAATTTAACAATATCATTATCCACATCTTTATTCTTTTGCATATCACACAAATCAACGAAGCTATTAAGATGGGTAGCGGCATCTTCACTAGGAAGGCCTGAAAACGGATCTTTCATGACAAGATTCAGCAAAGCAGTATTAATTTCACAAGATTCAGCATCGGTAAGAGGAGCAATCGGAGTGCTAATAAATTCATTGTTGTTGGTATTGGTAAAGTCACACAATTTAGTATTATCGTGAGCTATCGTGACAAGCAAGCAAACTAACACACAAGCAAACAAAAAGCAAGCGGGCAAAAAGAGGCAAATAGAGAAAGAGAGGGCGAATAAAATGACAAAGGTGAAGTGGGGGACAGGAAATCGAGAGGCAAATGGCAAATAATGTAATGCGGGAGATAAGGGTATGTGATGGGTACTTGGTATGCTGACTTTTGCGTAGACCTCCCCGGCAACGGCGCCAGAAATCCTTCTTGCTACCTCTTGAGCACTGCGTTGGTTTTCCCCGAAGAGGAAGGGATAATGCAGCAAAGTAGCATAAGTATTCCCTCAGTTTTTGAGAACCAAGGTATCAATCCAATAGGAGGCTATGCGCGATTCCCTCGTACCTGCACAAAACAAATAAATCCTCGCAACCAATGCGAATAGGGGTTGCCAATCCCTACACGGCCACTTATTAGAGTGAGATCTGATAGATATGATAAGATAATATTTTTGGTATTTTTGTGATAAAGATGCAAAGTAAAATAAAGGCAAAGTAAAAAGAAAAGGAAATAACTAAGTAGTAGGAGATTAACATGATAAAGATAGACCCGGGGGCCATAGGTTTCACTAGTGGCTTCTCTCAAGAGCATAAGTATTCTATGGTGGGTGAACAAATTACTGTTGAGCAATTGATAGAATTGAGCATAGTTATGAGAATATCTAGGTATGATCATGTAGATTGTTTTGGCTTTCAGGGAAAAGAGTGATTGGTGGAACTTGAGCTTAATCTGAATATTTTCGGTACATGTTTGTGGTGGTAGTAGATATGCAGATCAACATATGGTTTTGCTGGAGAAAGATACAAAAGGATTGAAGGGAGAGGGGGAGACATGAGAGCGTCGATTCAATAGCCCACATTTTAGCGCGCGATTTTTTTGGAAGACACGTTTCGGAGGTGGAAATACAACACATCATCAACATAGATTCCTGTTTATTAATAGTATAAAATATCTGAAAACTTTGATTTTTCAGTTCAAAACTAGCATAAAACCCCCGATTGTTGCGTCTCTCACATTACACATCCAAAAACTCTAAAAAAAAATCAGGATAGTCGATGATATATTAGGTTTTACTGTAAAATAAAAAATAAACAAGTGAAAGTATCACTTTGCAGAAAGATAATCTGCTTGTCAATTTGTAATGAGATATTTATCTTCCTTGCAAGTGATACTCCCTCCATCCAGATTTATAAGTCTGGATCATATTTGTAGGTCTTCGACGCGACTAGCAAAATATGTGTTATTTGTCAAAATAAATTTTTAGGAACTTAATCGATGATGAACTTCTCAAAAAGCGAGTTTGTCATTATCATGATTGAAATATACCCAAATGTGAAAAATTGTCGTCTTTCAATATTTCAAATACATGATTATAAACGAATAAACAAAATTGCCATGACACAATGAAAAAAAATCCACCTATATGTAATATGAAATTGCCATGCTACATACAGAACAAAAATTTGCTATCGTATAGTGAATAGATTTGCCATGGCACACTCAATAAATTTGTGGTGGTACAATACATAAAAAGCATACACATGATATAATTGACATGGTGTTAGTATAAGAAAACATGTACAATTAAAATTTACCATCGACCATGCCAACTTTGGAAGAAAATGTTCTATAGATCATGGGAAACTTATAAAAAAAGGTTTGTACTTGTAAAGGATTTTTATTTGTTATATAAGACATGACAAATTGTTGGGAAACCTGTAATCATCACATGAGAACTTGTTGGAAAAAGCTTAGTTTATCACATAGAAAATTAGGAAATCATAGATGTCTATATGTAGCCAATATGTAGGAAATTTTGAACTTCAACATGGCAAAAATCAATTTAAAGATGTCTAGTGGCATGGCAAATACAGACAATAAAAGGATGAATATGTGTAGGGAAGTGTAAGAAAATTGTACTAGTGATATGGCAAAAAAATATTAAAATGGCATGTCACTAGATCAATCGTTCTTGAATTTTCCATGACGCAAAATAGAAATGCACCTACATTTTCCTTAAATGCAACAAAAAGGTTCCCTGTTAACACATGTTGTATAACATATCTAACTTAGGGTAGTACACATGATGGCAAAAATATGAAAAACATAATACAAAAATGACACGGCAATTTTACCAAAATTTTCTCTATTTGTCATGGCAAAATGCTGAAAATATGTGTGTTGCATGGCAAATTTAGGAAGAAAAAAATCTCATTGAACATAGCTAAAGTGTGTGTGTGTGTGTGTGTGTGTGTGTGAAGGTCACATGGCAACGTTCACGAAGTCTGATGAGGAGCGACTTGGTTCCGTGCGGACCCTGACCTCGAAGAGGCCTAGGCTCGCGACCTGTCGCTACCCAAAGCGGAGACGGTCATGTGGCGCCTATGCCGCCTCGACGGGGAGCTCGTGAAGATCGGAGAGGAGTGGTCTCTCAGAGGGGCATGGCTAAGGCTCCCAACCAGGGTCGGCGTTGGCCATGGCCGCCCTCTGCACGACACAATAGGAAGCGGAGCGGATCCTCCGAGGGCGCCAGGCGGTGGTCGAGCAGAGCTGTCGTGCCCCACCGCCCTTCTATCATTGGATAGATCACTCCGACGATGAACCACTGGCGATGGAGGTGTTGTCGGCCAGCCTTGTCACGCATACGAGGTCATCGTCTGCTACAATCTAGTTTAGTTCTTTTATGTTACACACGAAATATGGTTTGATTTATGTAAAATATATCGAACTTATGTACATTTCAATGAATTCGTCGTGTTTCCATGAATTACCTCCAAGTTAGTTTGAATTGCAGACGGAGGTTTGCGGGAAGAGTTGGAAGACTGGCCCCCATATCACTGTCCACGGACGCGTCGAGACGCATTCATTGACGGATAGTGTGTCTGTACGTTGGAGTGCCCTTAGCTCTATTGCTAGTTTTGCATCTAAGAGCATATACAACCAAATACACCAAATCTGGACCATCAAACATCCGCTGACGCACCTAGATCCGTCTATGGACAGTGACCAGTCACACCTCAAGTTATCGTTTTCACAACTGGATACTTTAAATACAAATCTCAAATCAACACAATTACATGCAACGTGAAACCTAATCTAGAGTGAAGCTCGTCTGGCTCTGCCGTATCCATGTACGACGGCCGGCTGCGCCCCTCAGAGTGAAGGTGTGGTCGCCACCGAGGTAGAGTAAGACATCGGACATGCACTAGCTCACGGGACTCGAGGCGTCACTATTGGGGATATACCCCACGGTACCCAACCAGGAATGACATGGAACCACTTGGCGGGTCATTATCAGACTAGCTGTGTGGGCTATAAAGATTATGACGTCCAAGGCCCAGGAGGCGACTCATGGAGCGGGCCGGCTCGACAAGGAGACAAAGGAAACTCCCTTACTTGGAAGGTAAGATAAGTAAGAAGTAGATTAGGTCACGGGTTGTACTTCGACCCGGACACTGTTGTAAGCCCAGGGCCTCTACCTGTATATAAAGGAGAGCCCCTGAGGTAGGAAAGATAAGTTACAAGCCCTCGAGTAGTAGGTTAGCCAAGTTGCACCCTTATAATCAAGATCTCAAGCAATAATCAAGCAGGAAGTAGGCTATTACCTCCACCGTGAGGGGCCAAACCTAGGTAAACCCTTGTCTCTCGATTTCGATCAACCCCGTTCAAGCTACCACCTATCCGCGATGGCCTCACGACTAAGCTCTTTCATTAGGACACCTAACGTGACAAAACCATGATGGTTGGCACCCACCGTGGGGCTATCGCTTGGCGGTGTTGAGTTCTTGGAGGGAGCTCTCCCAGGGATCGAGGGATATGCGATCGGCCAGATGACCAATAGTCGTTGTGGCAAGCTCTACATTGACGATTCATGCTGAGGCCCTGAGGCCGACTCGATTGATTACGGGTACCGGGTACCCTTTGGCAAGATCCATATCTTCGTCGCCAAGATTAGCGAGTCAGGACCCGAGCCGTACATCTGCACCAACATCATCGAGCCGGCTCGGCGCTCCCAACCCGTCCGGGCTCAAGCCAGCCGGAAGCACGTCTTCACCGGCTTCACTCAGGGAGTCGATCTCGCGGACAACTCCGCGTCCGGCGAGGACACTCTTGTCTATTCTGATGGCGAGTCTTCGGTCGGCGAAATTGAGTCGATCCTTTCACTTTATGATGGTGGCCTCAGGAGCTACTCTGATGATGAGCTGTCCCGGGACACTTTCGACACACCACTCCGGGCTACCGTCTATATGTTAGGCACTGCTCCGGCTCTTAACACCGCAGCGGCTGGCGCTACGACGAAAACCGGCACCTCAACGCCAGCTTCGGGAGCGGCCGGCTCAGCCATACTGCCGGCTCAAGCTTTAGCGGGGTTGGCAGCCGCCTTAGAAACACTCCTTGAGACACTGGTGCTTGCGAAGAATTAGGCAGAACGTAACGCGGAGGTGACTAAACTTCGCGAATAGATGGCAAAGGTCCAGGAAGATATCAATGGTAAAAACGCTCACATGGTGGAGTTGTAGACTTAGGTCCATAATGAGGTAGAGTGCCTGAAAGTCGAAGCCTGGCGCATGAGCCTCCATCATAGTGCTTCAGAGGCATTTCATCAGAGGATACATATGAGCCGCCTGCCACCCGATTTTGAGCCCATGCGACTTTCAACATGCGGCAAGACATGCCTGTTCCTAGGGCTGGGACAGGAGCCCGGAAGAACTAGTTATACCCCAATTAACCCGGGTCGCACCCCCGAACGGAGATGGACAGCCACCACCGGTTCAACCTCATCAGCCGGCTCAACATCCCCGGCATGAGCCAACCCCTCGCCCTCTAATTGTTCAGATGCCTCTGCAACGTTTCCTGATGCTGGCGGGTCACTTCTCCAATCCCATTGATAACCTGTTGGCAGGAGTAACCAACTTGGTCGCGCTTCCGATCACAAGGAATTGCTAGTTGAGATCGAGGACCGGAATGCCATTGAGATGTTAAAGACTACGGTTGCCCAGCAAGCAAACTACTCTTACAATCAGCAACGACTCCACTCTACCCCGCACCCAAGCCGTAGCAGGAGCCGCCACGCTGAGTCGCCCGCGGTCTCCAGCAGTGCTGATCGGCGATGTGAGCAGTACATGACCCGGCTCGACTTGGGGCTCGGACGCTTAGGCAATAGTTGACATGACTCGGGCTCAACGTGTAGCAGAAGCAGCAACCACGACAGCGCAAGTACCGCCTGCTACAACCCAATTAGCTTCAATTATCAGAACCATCGGGATACCCTGTCTAGCGTCGGCTCTATGCAATGAGCGCATGCCCAAAGATTTCAAAGGGCCCCGCAAGGTCCCCAATTACATGACTGATCTTGAGACGGCTGCTTGGATCGAGAGCTATGAGATCGCCATGGATATGTTGGATGTTAGTGACGCAGTTTGTGCCAAGTACCTGACTATGATTTTGGAGGGGCCGGGCCATACATGGCTGAAGAACCTGCCCCCCAACTCCATCAACACATGGGAAGAATTGAAGGAGCGCTTCATCAAGAATTTCCAAGGAACTTGCAAACTCCCGATGATGATTGTTGACCTGCAGCATTGCGTCCAACGCGAGGGAGAGTCAGTTCATCATTGGTCATGCCGGGTTGCAGACATCATTCACTCCTCTAACAGTATAACAACTGCTCAAGTTGTTTTGATCCTGGAAAAGAATTGCCATTTTGACTCCCACGCCATGACTCTACATACTTTTCATGCGTGATCGCCTGTGACTTTGATGTTACACAGAGATTCCCCCCTCTGTGCAACCGTGTGTTTCCGAATGCCACCAACCTACAGTGCTGTGTGCATCTGGCCTGAGTACAGGTGTGACTCTCTAAATGAGTATTCGAACCAATGCTTGTGGTGCCACACACCCGTGCCTTTAGAGACTTCACACCTGTGCATCCACAATGGTGCCTCCCTATCTCAGTATTCGCAAGCCACTACTACAAAAAGGGCTATAGCTAATATGGACATTAACGGCGCAACATGTATGTGGTGCGCCACTGCTATATAGCAGTGGCGCACTAGATACAGGTACGCCATTATTGACATATTACTAATGGCGCACCCGGTGTGTGGTGCGCCATTACTAGTTTTGAAAAAATAAAAAAAATGTTAGCAGTGGCGCACCAGGGGATAGTGCGCCATTACTAGTTGACATAGAAATGGCGCACCTGTACAAAGTGCGCCATTACTATGTGTATGACTGGGTCAAACCTTGGTCAAACTTAGTAATGGCGCACTTTGCATAGGTGCGCCATTACTATGTCAAACTTAGTAATGGCGCACCTACACAAAGTGCGCAATTACTAACTTTGACCAAGTCATACACATAGTAATGGCACACTTTGTGAAGGTGCGCCATTACTAACTTTCTTTGCACCCCCCCCCCCTCGTGGACCGCCTTTTCAGTTTTAGAAAAAATAAAAGAAAATGATGGAAATGTCAAAAGATAAAAGAAACTAAGTTTCCCATGTGATATGTGGTCTAGTTGTTGGGAAAATTTACAAATATGAATTTCGACTTTATTTGCAAAATTTCTCTGGAATTTAGTAAAATGGGCATAACTTTTGCATACGAACTCGGATTAAAAAGTTTTTTATATGAAAAATCATCTACTCGAAAATTTACATCCGAGTTCAACTGGGGGAACCCCATTGAAGATTTTCAGAATCCCAAAAAACCTAACAGAACGAAAGATACGGGGCTTTTAAGATCTAGAGGGGGAAAATGGAAAAAAATCAAACTTAGTAATGGCGCACCATTTGGTAGGTGCGCCACTAGTAATAGAAAAAAATTGGTTTTGAATTTTGTTTTTTGAAAAAATGTTCAAAATATGATACGTAATATGACCGGGAAGTTTGAAATATTTTTTCAAAATTTCATCACACTCATGAACATGAACAAAGTCATAGACATCAACAAGGTTTAATAGGACTGATATGATAGATATATCAACAAGTGCTTGTTAAGTGAGCTGGTGCTGGGGTTGGATAGAACTGCGAAGTTAAGCATGCTCGGGCTGGAGTAGTGTGAGGATGGGTGACCTTTCGAGAAGTTTGACCATGGAGTGCGATTTGACTTGAGATTAAGTATATTGACTCGAGATTAAGCCATAGTGGCCCGAGATTAAGAAAAAAACGGAAAAAAAATTGATTTTTTTAAAAAAATTGTTAGTAATGGCGCACCACATATCTGGTGCGCCATTACTAAGTCAGATAGTAATGGCGAACTATGTGGTGCGCCACTATTATGTGGTATACTAATGGCGCTTACTAGTGGCGTGATGATAGTGGCGCACCTATAGTGCATCATTAATGGCCAAAATAGGTGCGCCACTAACATGCCTTTTCCTGGTAGTGAGCATGCCTCTCCTACCACACCACCATGCCTCCAGAGGGTTGAGACCAGTGCATCGCGAAGCCCCACGGCCCTACCATGACTCTTACATGCCCGTGATGCCAGACACGCGTGACTCTATAGACTTCACAACTATGACTCCCTAACTGCGTATTCAGAAGCATGCCTCTGGCACCACACTTTTGTGCACCCACAGGGTTGATACATGTTCACCTCGAGAAACCCAACATCTGTGCCTCTGGTGGCTTCACTTCCGTGCCTTCCGTGCCTGCATCCACGTGCCTAACGTGTCATGCCCCATGACTCTTACATGGTCGCGGTACCACACCCATGTGGCTTCGCAGATGTCACAACCGTCCATCTCTAACAGAGCATTCAGACACATGCCTCTGCCACCACACTCTTGTGCATCCACATGGTTGATACCCGTGCATCGAGAAGTCCCAAGTCCGCCCTGTGCCTTTCGTACCTGCATCCACATGCCTCACATGACACTTGCTGTGACTCTTACATGCCCCCATGGTGTCACACCCCCGTGGCTCTGGACACTTCAAAACCGTGCCCCTCTAACTGAGTATTTGGACCTCACCTCTCCTACTCGGTCCACGTGCCTCTGGATGCTTGTGGTGCCTTCACTTCTGTGCCTTTGGATGCTTGTGGTGCCTTCACTTATGTAGAGACTTCAAACCTGTGCCAGAGGACGGAGGCACGGAAGTGAAGTCCATGCCTTTGGAGCCACACGACAGTGGCTCTGGTGCTTACACACCCGTACCTCATGACGTGGTTCTCTAAATATCTATTTAATTCCATGCCTCTGGAGCCACACGACAGTGGCTCTAGAAATTTCACAACCGTGCCTCTCTAACTGATGGTATCTAAATGTACTTAGTGTTTTTGAAGTACTGGAACTGTTATCCTTAGCCCGTTAGTGCTTAAGAAAATGCCAAATGATGCTTCTTAGGATTTTTTTGGCGTAGTGCTTATTAATTTTTCGGCCCGGTAGAAACTGATTTTTTTAAAAGAAAGACCGTAAGGGAGGCCCCTACAGTATAATTGATGCGACAAACCCAAATTGCAAGTACCATGCCTTGAACCTGGGTGGGTGGGAATGCATCAACCCCTTACCACCACTAGGCTATGCCTTAGTCTGCCGATAGAAACTGATTTATTTAGTATTGAATGTTTCGATCAGCTGGAACTTACGGCATTTAGTGTGATGGAACCTTTTTTGGTCATTATTTTTCACTGTACTTCTAGGACTTTTTGTGGCAGTACTTGTGTGCCCAACTAAATTGTACTTAGCATCCAAGACTGCTTTGTATTTTGTTGTTCTTAGAGTGAAGAGCAACATAACTACTTCTAGAGCCACTGGCGTGTGAAAATAACTTGTTCAATCATATAAACAAACTACGAAATTGACATCAGCAAACTTGTTTAACCTGATACACATGACATTAGAAACTGGTTCATTCTAACAGAAGTAAACTATGAACTTGAAACAATAGAAAGGACAAGCACAAACACAAGCAAATCCAAGGCCAGATTTTTAAGTTTTCGTCATCACTAGTAGCCGTAGTAGGGATCGTCGTAATTCTTCTCTACCTCTTTTGCACTCTCTAGACCTTCTTTGATGTTTTCAATTTTCTTCCACGACTCGTAGGTGGCGTACGCATCTATCGATGCATACTCGATGAGGTAATTTGGCAGTGGGTTGATCCCCTGGAGTTTATGGTCTTCATCCCTGTCAATCTTTTTCTCATCTTGTTGTCGAATGGGTGGATCACGCTTCCTGCAACATCAGCCAAAGAGTGGAACCTCTTTATTTCCTTCAACGGACGTCTCCACTTGCGTTGGATGTCGATGTACTTGTCGGGGTTGATCTCCAAACCAGATTTCTGCAGCTTCTGTTTGTCACCTTCAATACTGAAGCGACAAAGGTGTATAACTTGTCCTCCTTCAGGAACGGGCGCAGGCTCTTGGGCCTGCAAGGGGATGACAGATTGAAGGTGAATCCATCAACTACTATACAAAGTTCAGAAATTAAATTCAAGCACAACATGTTATTTTTCTTTCGGTATTTACACTTGAGTCAATGATCTATCTGCTTCTTAGCTACTTTATTACATCAATTCAAGAAACCATACTATTGCATCAAGAACAGAAACTACACTAGAACATCAAGTTCAGAAATAATCTCGTACATCAAATTCATAAAGTGATCTAGTGCATCAAATTCATAAACTGATCTGGCGCGTCAGGTTCAAAATCTATTCTACTACATCTACTTCAGAAACTTCACAAGTACATCAAGTTCATAAACAAATTTAATCAAATTTCAGGGTGCATCACCAATTAAACAGATGCATGAAGAGGTTGAATTTCTAGGATGGTTCACCATTTTGTTGCCGCGGTGATGTGGTATATGAGGCAGAGTTCCTCCACGCATAACTGTAGAACTACTGCCCTTTGCGGAGGTTCGTCTTCCCTAGTATACTCCACATCAACGCCGATGTACTGAGGGTACAAGCCGCCGACCCTCTTCCTGATCCTAGTGATCATCTTGTCTGCTTCATCTGGATTGCTGGTGCATACGACATCCAGCTTCTCCTTGCCATGGATTTCAACCTCCTTGAGGTACCTGGTGTAGTCGAGCTTCTGACCGGGGACCTGAATGTCATCGACCTCGGTGGTCTTGTCGGACGTCTCACCACGGGGATGCTTGGCAGATGGTTCCTCCGCCATTACCCTCCTCAGTGCTACCTCTTGAGCATGCGTTGGTTTTCCCTTGAAGAGGAAAGGGTGATGCAGCAAAGTAGCGTAAGTATTTCCCTTAGTTTTTGAGAACCAAGGTATCAATCCAGTAGGAGACTACACGCAAGTCTCCTAGTACCTGCACAAACAAATAAGAACCTCGCAACCAACATGATAAAGGGGTTGTAAATCCCTTCACGATCACTTACGAAAGTGAGATCTGATAGAGATAATAAGATAAATATTTTTGGTATTTTTGTTGTATAGATTGAAAAGTAAAGATTGCAAAATAAACAACAATAGAAATAGCTAGTTGACGGGAAAATAGTATGATGTAAAGTAGACCCGGGGGCCAAAGGTTTCACTAGTGGCTTCTCTCAAGGTAGCATATGTTACGGTGGGTGAACAAATTACTGCCGATCAATTGATAGAAAAGCGCATAGTTATGATGATATCTAGGCATGCTCATGAACATAGGCATCACATCCGTGTCAAGTAGACCGAAACGATTCTTCATCTACTAATATTACTCCACACATCGACTGCTATCCAACATGCATCTAGAGTATTAAGTTCATAAGAACAGAGTAACGCATTAGGCAAGATGACATGATGTAGAAGGATAAACTCAAGCAATATGATATAAACCCCATCTTTTTATCCTCAATGGCAACAATACAATATGTGCCTCGCTGCCCCTGCTGTCACTAGGAAAGGACACCGCAAGATTGAATCCAAAGCTAAGCACTTCTCCCATTGCAAGAAAGATCAATCTAGTAGGCCAAACCAAACTGATAATTCGCAGAGACTTGCAAAGATATCAAATCATGCATATAAGAATTCAGAGAAGAATCAAATATTGTTCATAGATAATCTTAATCATAAACCCACAATTCATCGGATCTCGGCAAACACAACGCAAAAAGAATTACATCGAATAGATCTCCAAGAACATCGATGAGAACTTTGTATTGAGATCCAAAGAGAGATAAGAAGCCATCTAGCTAATAACTATGGACCCGAAGGTCTGTGGTAAACTACTCACACATCATCGGAGAGGCTATGGTGTTGATGTAGAAGCCCTCCGTGATCGAATCCCCCTCCGGCAGATCACCGAAAAAGGTCCCCAGATGGGATCTCACGGGTACAGAAGGTTGTGGCGGTGGAAAAGTGGTTTCGTGGCTTCCCTGGATGTTTTTAGGGTATAAGAGTATATATAGGCAAAAGAAGTAGGTCGGTGGAGCCACGAGGGGCCCACGAGGGTGGGGGCGCACCTGCCCCTTGGTGCGCCGCCCTACCTCGTGGCCGCCTTGTTGCTTCCATGACCTCCACTCCAAGTCTCCTGGATTGCGTTATTTCCAAAAAAGATCCTCGTGAAGGTTTCATTCCGTTTGGATTCCATTTGATATTCCTTTTCTATGAAACACTGAAATAGGCAAAAAAACATCAATTTCCACTGGGCCTTCGGTTAATAGGTTAGTCCCAAAAATAATATCAAAGTGCATAATAAAGCCCATTAAACATCCAAAATAGATAATATAATAGCATGGAATAATAATAAAATATTGATACATTGGAGACGTATCAAGCATCCCCAAGCTTAATTCCTGCTCGTCCTCGAGTAGGTAAATGATAAAAACAGAATTTTTGATGAGGAATGCTACCTAACATAATTTTCAATGTATTCTCTTTATTGTGGCATGAATGTTTAGATCCAAAAGATTCTAGATAGAAGTTTAATATTGACATAAAAATAATAATACTTCAAGCATGCTAACCAAGAAATTATGTCTTATCAAAATAACATAGCCAAAGGAAGCTTATCCCTACAAAATCATATAGTTTGGCCATGCTTCATTTTCGTCACACAAAATGCTCCCATCATGCACAACCCCGATGACAAGCCAAGCAATTGTTTCATACTTTAGCCTTTTCAAACTCTTTCAACTTTCACGCAATATATGAGCGCGAGCCATGGACATAGCACTATGGGTGGAATAGAATATGATGATGGAGGTTGTGTGAGAAGACAAAAAGGGAGAAAGTCTCACATTGACGCGGCTAATCAACGGGCTATGGAGATGCCCATCAATTGATTTCAATGCAAGGAGTAGGGATTGCCATGCAACAGATGCACTAGAGCTATAAATATATGAAAGCGCAACAAAAGAAACTAAGTGGGTGTGCATCCAACTTGCTTGCTCACGAAGACCTAGGGCATTTTTGAGGAAGCCCATCATTGGAATATACAAGCCAAGTTCTATAATGAAAAATTACCACTAGTATATGAAAGTGACAAAATAGAGACTCTCTATCATGAAGATCATGGTGCTACTTTGAAGCACAAGTGTGGAAAAAGGATATTAACATTGCCCCTTCTCTCTTTTTCTCTCATTTTTTTCTTTCCCTCTTTTTCTCGAAGAACTTTCCTCACATGGGATAATGCTCTAATAATGAAAATCATCACACTTTTATTTACTTACAACTCGATACTTAGAACAAAATATGACTTTATGTGAATGCCTCCGGCGGTGTACTGGGATATGCAATGAATCGAGAGTGGCATGTATGAAACAATTATGAAGATGGCTTTGCCACAAATACGATGTCAACTACATGATCATGCAAGGCAATATGACAATGATGGAGCGTGTCATAATAAACGGAACGGCGGAAAGTTGCATGGCAATATATTTCAGAATGGCTATGGAAATGCCATAATAGGTAGGTATGGTGGCTGTTTTGAGGAAGATATAAGGAGGCTTATGTGTGATAGAGTGTATCATATCATAGGGTTTGGATGCACCGGCAAAGTTTGCACCAACTCTCGAGGTGAGAAAGGGCAATGCACAGTACCGAAGAGGCTACCAATGATGGAAGGGTGAGAGTGCGTATAATCCATGGACTCAACATTAGTCATAAAGAACTCACATACTTATTGCAAAAATCTACAAGTCATCAAAACCAAGCACTACACACATGCTCCTAGGGGGATAGATTGGTAGGAAAAGACCATCGCTCGTCCCCGACCGCCACTCATAAGGAAAGCAATCAAAGAACACCCCATGCTTCAAATTTGTCACACAACATTTACCATATGTGCATGCTACGGGACTTGACAACTTCAACACAAGTATTTATCAATTCCACAATTACTCAACTAGCACAACTCTAATATTACCATCTTTATATCTCAAAAAAACTATCAAGTATCAAGCTTCTCATAACATTTAATGCACTCCATATGAAAGTTTTTATTATACCATCTTGGATGCCTATCATATTAGGACTAATTTTATAGCGAAAACAAATTACCATGCCATTCTAAAATACTCTCAAAATAATATAAGTGAAGCATGAGAGATCAATAGTTTCTATAAAATAAAACCGCCACCGTGCTCTAAAAAGATATAAGTGAAGCACTAGAGCAAAATTATCTAGCTCAAAAGATATAAGTGAAGCACATAGAGTATTCTAATAAATTCTGATTAATGTGTGTCTCTCCCAAAAGGTGTGTACAGCAAGGACGATTGTTGTAAACTAAAAGCAAAGTCTCAAATCATACAAGACGCTCCAAGCAAAACACATATCATGTGTTGAATAAAAATATAGCCTCAAGTAAAGTTACCGATAGATGAAGACGAAAGAGGGGATGCCTTCATGGGCATCCCCAAGCTTAGGCTTTTGGTTGTCCTTGAATTTTGCCATGGGGTGCCTTGGGCATCCCCAAGCTTAGGTTGTTTCCACTCCTTGTTCTGAAATCCATCAAATCTTTACCCAAAAACTTGAAAACTTCACAACACAAAACTCAACCGAAAATCTCATGAGCTCCACTAGTATAAGAAAACAAATCACCACCTTAAGGTACTGTAATAAGCTCATTCTTTATTTATTTTGGTGTTAAACCTACTGTATTCAAACTTCTCTATGGTTCATACCTCCGATACTAGCCATAGATTCATCAAAATAAGCAAACAACACACGTAAAACAGAACCTGTCAAAAATAGAACAGTCTGTAGTAATCTGTAGGTTTAGAATACTTATGTAACTCCAAAAATCCTGAGAAGTCAGGACATCCTAAATAATTTGTATAATGATCTACTGAAGTTCGAATTAGTATTTTATCGCTCTCTGGTAAAAAATGAAATTTTTTCTCGTGAGTGCATACTTTCTATTTTTTCAGCAAGATCAAATAACAATCATCCAAGAAGATCCTAAAGGCTTTACTTGGCACAAACATTAATTAAAACATAAAAAACACAATCATAACAGAGGATAGATGATTTATTTATTACTAAACAGGAAGAAAAAGCAATGAACAAAAATAAAATTGGGTTGCCTCCCAACAAGCGCTATCGTTTAACGCCCCTAGCTAGGCATAAAAGCAAGAATAGATATAGGTATTATCATCTTTGGTATGCAATCCATATGTGGCTCTCATAATAGATTCATAAGGTAATTTAATTTTCTTTCTAGGAAAGTGTTCCATACCTTTCCTTCACGGAAATTGGAATCTAACATTTCCTTCTTTCATGTCAATAATTGCACCAATCGTTCTAAGGAAAGGTCTACGAAGAATAATAGGACATGTAGGGTTGCAATCTATATAAAGAACGATGAAATCTACGGGCACATAATTCCTATTTGCAACAATAAGAACGTCATTAATCCTTCCCATAGGTTTCTTAATGGTGGAATCTGCAAGATGCAAATTTAAAGAACAATCATCAAATTCACGAAAACCTAACACATCACACAAAGTTTTTGAAATAGTGGAAACACTAGCACCCAAATCACATAAAGCATAGCATTCATGATCTTTAATCTTAATTTTAATAGTAGGTTCCCACTCATCATAAAGTTTTCTAGGAATAGAAACTTCTAATTCAAGTTTTTCTTCATGGGATTGCATTAAAGCATCAACGGTATGTTTAGTAAAAACTTTATTTTGATCATAAGCATGAGGAGAATTTAGCATGGATTGCAAAAAGGAAATACAATCTATCAAAGAGAAATTGTCATAATTAAATTCCTTGAAATCCAAAATATTGGGTTCATTGCTATGTAAAGTTTTGACCTCTTCAATCCCACTTTTACCAATTTTTGCATCAAGATCTAAAAACTCCGATTAATTGGGACGCCTTCTAACTAAAGTTGACTCATCTCCAGTCCCATATTTATTAAGATTCATATTGGCAAACAAAGATTTAATAGGAGACACACCAATCACTTTTAGATCTTCATCATTATTATCATGAAAACTAGAAGAACACGCCTTCACAAAGCAATCTTTTTTAGCACACATCCTAGTGGTTCTTTCTTTGCACTCATCAATGGAAATTCTCATGGCTTTGAGAGACTCATTGATATCATGGTTAGGTGGAATAGATCTAAGTTTCAAATAATCAACGTCAAGAGAAATTCTATCCACGTTCCTAGCCAACTCATCAATCTTAAGCAATTTTTCTTGAAGCAAAGCATTGAAATTCTTTTGCGAACTCATAAATTCTTTAACACTAGTGTAAAAATTAGAGGGCATCTTATTAAAATTTCCATAAGAGTCGTTGTAGGAATTACCATAATTATTAGAGGAATTACTAGGAAACGGCCTAGAATTAAAATTTCCTCTATATGCGTTGTTACCAAAATTGTTCCTACCAACAAAATTCACATCCATAGATTCATTATTATTCTCAATCAAAGTGGACAAAGGCATATAATTAGGATCAGAAGAAGCACTCTTATTAGCAAACAATTTCATAAGTTCATCCATCTTTCCACTCAAAACATTAATCTCTTCAATCGCATGAACTTTTTTATTAGTAGATCTTTTGGTGTGCCATTGATAATAATTAACCATAATATTATCTAGGATTTTAGTAGCTTCTCCCAAAGTGATTTCCATAAAAGTGCCTCCCGCAGCCGAATCTAAAAGATTTCTAGCAGCAAAATTCAATCCAACGTAAAAATTCTGTATAATCATCCACAAATTCAAACCGTGTGTAGGGCAATCGCGTATCATTAATTTCATCCTCTCCCATGCTTATGCAACATGCTCATGATCAAGTTGCTTAAAGTTCATAATATCATTTCTAAGAGAGATGATCTTAGCGGGAGGAAAATACTTATAGATAAAAGCATCTTTGCACTTATTCCATGAATCAATACTATTTTTAGGCAAAGAAGAGAACCAAGTTTTAGCACGATCTCTAAGAGAAAACAGAAATAGCTTCAATTTAACAATATCATTATCCACATCTTTCTTTTTTTGCATATCACATAAATCAACAAAGATGTTTAGATGGGTAGCGACATCTTCACTAGGAAGGCCAGCAAATTGACCTTTCATGACAAGATTCAGCAAAGCAGTATTAATTTCACAAGATTTAGCATCGGTAAGAGGAGCAATCGGAGTGCTAATAAAATCATTATTGTTGGTATTGGAAAAGTCACATAATTTAGTACTCCCTCTGTCCGGAAATACTTGTCGGGGAAATGGATGTATCTAGACATATTTTAGTTCTAGATACATCCAATTTTATCAATTTCTCCAACAAGTATTTCCAGATGAAGGGAGTATTATCTTGAGCCATCGTGACAAACAATCACACAAGAGGCAAGTGAAAGAAGGCGAACGGAAAAAGGGCGAACGGAAAACTAGCGAATAAAACGGCAAGGGTGATGTGGGGGAGAGGAAAACGAGAGGCAAATGTCAAATAATGTAGTGCGAGGGATAAGAGTTTGTGATGGGTACTTGGTATGTCCTGATTTGGCGTAGATCTCCTCGACAACAGCGCCAGAAATCCTTCTTGCTACCTCTTGAGCATGCGTTGGTTTTCCCTTGAAGAGGAAAGGGTGATGCAGCAAAGTAGCGTAAGTATTTCCCTTAGTTTTTGAGAACCAAGGTATCAATCCAGTAGGAGACTACAGGAAAGTCGCCTAGTACCTGCAGAAACAAACAAGAACCTCGCAACCAACGCGATAAAGGGGTTGTCAATCCCTTCACGATCACTTAAGAAAGTGAGATCTGGTAGAGATAATAAGATAAATATTTTTGGTATTTTTTTGTATAGATTGAAAAGTAAAGATTGCAAAATAAACGGCGACAGAAATAGCTAGTTGATGGGAAAATAATATGATGTAAAGTAGACCCGGGGGCCATATGTTTCACTAGTGGCTTCTCTCAAGGTAGCATATGTTACAGTGGGTGAACAAATTACTGCCGAGCAATTGATAGAAAAGCGCATAGTTATGATGATATCTAGGAATGATCATGAACATAGGCATCATGTCCGTGTCAACTAGACCAAAACGACTCTGCATCTACTACTATTACTCCACACATCGACCGCTATCCATCATGCATCTAGAGTATTAAGTTCATAAGAACAGAGTAACACATTAGGCAAGATGATATGATGTAGGGGATAAACTCAAGCAATATGATATAAACCCCATATTTTTATCCTTGATGGCAACAATACAATACGTGCCTTACTGCCCCTGCTGTCACTGGGAAAGGACACTGCAAAATTGAACCCAAAGCTAAGCACTTCTCCCATTGCAAGAAAGATCAATCTAGTAGGCCAAACCAAACTGATAATTCGAAGAGACTTGCAAAGATACCAAATCATGCATATAAGAATTCAGATAAGAATCAAATATTGTTCATAGATAATCTTAATCATAAACCCACAATTCATTGGATCTCGGCAAACACACTACAAAAAGAATTACATCGAATAGATCTCCAAGAACATCGAGGAGAACTTTGTATTGAGATGCAAAGAGAGAGAAGAAGCCATCTAGCTAATAACTATGGACCCGAAGCTCTGTGGTAAACTACTCACACATCATCGGAGAGGCTATGGTGTTGATGTAGAAGCCCTCCGTGATTGAATCCCCCTCCGGCAGATCGCCGGAAAAGGTCACCAGATGGGATCTCACGGGTACAGAAGGTTGCGGCGGTGGAAAAGTAGTTTCGTGGCTCCCCTGGATGTTTTTAGGGTATAAGAGTATATATAGGCGAAAGAAGTAGGTCGGTGGAGCCACAAGGGGCCCACGAGGGTAGGGGCGCGTCGCCCTACCTCGTGGTCGCCTCGTTGCTTCCTTAACCTCCACTCCAAGTCTCCTAGATTGCGTTTGTTCCAAAAAAAGATCCTCTCGAATGTTTCATTCCGTTTGGATTCCATTTGATATTCCTTTTCTACGAAACACTGAAATAGGCCAAAAAACAGCAATTTGCACTGGGCCTTCGGTTAATAGGTTAGTCCTAAAAATAATATAAAAGTGCATAATAAAGCCCATTAAACATCCAAAGCAGATAATATAATAGCATGGAACAATCAAAAATTATAGATACGTTGGAGACGTATCACTCAGCTATGGCGGGCTTGAGATAGAGATTGTGGGGAGTTGCTAGTTGAGATGGAGCGAAATTGGTGTTTTCGGAATTGAGCAGCAATGGAAGCAGAGTTGCCTTTTGTGGCATGGTTTGGGTCGTGGAGGAGGCGGTTGGACGCATCCTCGTCGTGGTAGTGGGGGTGGTAGACATGCGCTCGCCATTGCAGTGCGTCGGGGCAACCGCCGAGTGGCAGTGCTCGCGGTTGACGGGAAAAAGCAACCGCCAAAGCGTCCGTCCAAGCACGTACAAACGTTTTTGCATACGTTATTTAAGCACCTACTTAACTGGCCTGTGTAGATAGTGTGCACTGCGTTGGCTACTATGTTGAACTGCATGCACCTTTCCCGACGCACGCCACTGCTACCACACTTTTGTGTATCCAGAGGGTTGATAGTAGCAGTGCCTCGAGAACCGCACCTCCATGCTTATAGAGGCTTCACTTCCGTGCCTCACATGTGTCCACCCACGTGCTTCACGTGACATGGACCGTGCCTCTCTAACTGAGTATTCGCATGCATGCCACTGCTACGACACTCTTGTGTATCCAGAGGGTTGATAGTAGCAGTGCCCCAACCCCACGTCTGTGCTTATAGAGGTTTCAATTTCGTGCCTCGTGTGCATGCATTCACATGCCTCACGTGGCATGATGTACGTGCTTGTGTTTCCACATGACCGTGACTCCACACACTTCACAACCGTGCCTCTCTAACTGGGTATCCGGATGCATGCCACAACTAACGCACTTTTGTACTTCCAGAGGGTTGATACCCATGCCTCTGCCCCACGTCCCTGCATGTACAAGCATCACTCCCGTGCCTCTGCCCCACGTCCCTTTGTGCATAGGCTTCAATGCAGTGCCTCTTATGCGTACACAACCATGCCTTAAATAGTGGCTATTTAAATGTTTATTCGAACACATGCATGTGGTACCACACGACCAATGTTGTAGAGACTTCACACATGTGGACCCACAACCGATCCTCTCTAACCAGGCATTCAAACCCATGCCTCTACTACCACACTTTCGGAACCATGATTCTTACGTGACCGTGGTGACACATGCCTGTAACTCTAAAGACTTCACAACCGTGCCTCTCTAAGATAGTCTTCGGATGGATGCCTTTGCCACCACACATTTGTGCATCCACAGGGTTGATACCAGTGCCTCGAGAATCCCAACGTCCGTGCCTGTAGAGACTGGACTTCCGTGCCTCATCCGCACGCATCCATGTGCCTCACACGTCTGTTAAGATGCTATAGCGAACAAAAAAACCACAGCTAGGCGGCATGAATCTTGCTGCTCAAGCGGACCGTCGAAGATTACAGACGGTTCCACCAGTTCCATCTCTACCACATCTACTACTCTCTTGCTTCCTCTCTCCCACAGTAAATCTCAAAACATTCCGCACTCACACACGGTCTCCTCATCCCTTCTACACACGAACCCAAATCCGAAGTAGAGTTTGCCTCACCGCACAACCGCCACCGCGCTTTGCCAACCGCCCTCCACTTCGAGATACAAATCGTCAAACGGTGCCCCCAACAACACAAAGTCCCCACCCAGCGGCGATGAAGCAAGGACTTCAACACCGGCAGCGGAGATCACAAAAAAAGAGGAAAACAGAATAGACCAATGGAGGTGAGAAGCCGAACACAAGCAATCAAAGGTAAATATCAATCTATCCCATTGCATTTCTCGAGGTAGATCATAGTGATTTCTCCATTTCCAGGGACAGCAACCCTGGCCACTGCAACAGCCGAGTTTTCCACTAGACAAAATCAATTTGTCTAACAAATTACACGAGATTTAATAGAAATGCTACTGCTCCCCGCTACAGAATTTTCACCACAAATATGTGCTTAAACGTATTATACCTGCCATATCACTAACTAGAATACCTCAATAGATTCAAACACTGCGAACACCCTGAAAGCTCAAACCTGGTAATTACACCAGATTTTCTCTGTCCCTTGTCCCTTGATTGTAACTGTTTTCAAATTAAGTGCCTCATGTCTGTCACTGCAGTGGCTTTACTTCCGTGCCTCCCGTACCTGCATCCACCTGCCTCACGTGACACACACCGTGACTCTTACATGCCCATAGTGCCACACCCACGTGACTTCACAACCGTGGTTCTCTAACCGAGTATTCGGACCCATGACTCTGCCACCACATTTTTGTGCATCCAGAGGGCCCACGTACATGCCTGTGGTGGCTTCACTTTTGTGACTTCGGTGCCTGCACCCACGTGCCTAACATGAACGGCGCCGTGAGTCTTACGTGGTCCTAGTGCCATGCCCGCGTGGCTCCTGAGACTTCACAACCGTCCCTCTGTAACCGAGCATTTAGACACATGCCTCTGCCACCACACTCTTGTGCATCCATAGTGTGGATACCCGTGCCTCAAGAAGCCACAAGTCCATGCATGTGTTGCCTTCAATGTTGTGCCTCCCGTGCCTACATCCACATGCCTCACGTGACACTTGCCGTGATTCTTACATGCCCCATAGTGCCACACCCACATGACTTCACAACTGTGGTTCTCTAACTGAGTATTCAGACCCATGCCTCAGCCACCACATTTTTTTGCATCCAGAGGGTCCACACCCATGACTCGAGAAACCCCACGTACGTACCTATGGTGGCTTCACTTTTGTGCCTGCACCCACGTGCCTAACATGACAGGCGCTGTGAGTCTTATGTGGTCCCACTGCCATGCCCGCGTGGATCCTGAGATTTCACAACCGTGCCTCTGTAACCGAGCATTCTGACATATGCCTCTACCACCACACTCTTGTACATCCACAGTGTTGATACCCGTGCCTCGAGAAGCCGCAAGTCTGTGCCTGTGTTGGCTTCAATGTCGTGCCTCCTGTGCCTACATCCATGTGCCTCACGTGACACTTGCCATGACCCTGAAATGCCCCGTGGTTCCAAGCCTCTGTGGCTTTACAGACTTCACAACCGTGCCTCTCTAACTGAGTGTTACAAGCTTCACTTCCGTGCCTCCTGTGCCTTCATCCACGTGCTTGTAGAACCTGCACTTCCATGCCTCGTGTGCCTGCATCCACATGCTTGTAGAGAGGCTTCACTTCCGCACTACCAGTCTCACCTCTAAAATAAAAAATGCTAGCAAACAAAAAAAACCCAGCCAAGTAGAACGAATCTTGATACTTAAACGGACGGTTGAAGATTTGAGACGGTTCGATGGTTTCCATCTCTCCCTCCCTCTTCTACTCTCTCGCTTCCCCTCTCGCATGGTAAATGTCGAAACCTTCCTCACTCCCCCACGGTCTCCTCCTTCCTTCTGCACACAAACACAAATTCGAAATCGAGTTCGCGTCACCGAACAACTGCCACCACGTTCGCCTACCGCCCTCCACTTCGACATAGAGACCGTCAAACACTGCCCTCGATAACACCAAGAACCCCACAGGTTGCGGCGACTGATGGCGAGGATTTCAACACCGGCGGCAGAAATCGCAACAAAAAAGAGCAACGACACAATAAGCCGATGGAAGCGAGGAACACCACACAAGTAATTGAAGGTAATTATCATTCTATCCCGGTCCATTCCATCAGGTAGATCATAGTGATTTTTCCACTTCCAGGGATAGCAACCCTAGCCACCGCTACCAAGGAGTTTTCTAGTACCCTAAATCAATTAGTCTAACAAATTGAACTAGCATACAAATGAGATTTAATAGAAATGCTACTGCTCTCCGCCATGTAATTTTCTCTAGATGATATGTGCTTAAAGGTACTATACCCGCCACATCACTAACTAGAATACCTCAATAGATCCAAACCCCGCAAGCATCCCGAGACCCTAAACCTGATAATCACACGAGATTTTCTACATCCCTTGTCCCTTGACTATAACTGTTTTTCAAATTAAGTGCCTCTGGTGTGAAAACCGGTGAACAAAGAATAGGTGTACCTATGCTTCTAGGGTGAAACAACCTGTGCCTCTCTATCCATACATTTTTTTCACACAACGCATTTTTTCTATGACACTCAACTCTGCTTCTAACACCTAGCCATTTTTTATGCAGCAATGAGAAATCCTCACGAAGAACCTAACACCCAGCAAGGTACTGACGAAGACCCTAAGGAAGAGCACGACAGTAAAAACACATTTATGTACTAATTTTGAATACCGCTATTAAACACTCAAAATCGAACGTTCCTTTCTAGCAAAATCCTTTTTTTGCTGAAACAGCTCAAATCAAGCTAGGAGGACGTGAAGAACAGAAAGACAAGCAGAAAAGAATTAGCAGCACCAACAGTTGATGAACACAAGGAAGCAACAAACAAAGAAAAATGCCTAATCAAGGCAGGGGCAGCATTCGCTCATGTCAAGAAAGCATGGAAATTACTTAAAGAATGTCACATGCAAGATGTTAGGAGGGCAGGATTTGGCAGCATAGAGAACTGCCAAATAAGGGACTCCATCTACAGACCGCTTGCAGCACACATGTACGACAATCTGGACACAGAAAGCACGACAATAACCTTCGGTGATAAACCGAAGACAAAAAAAATCAAGATTACCAAGGAAGCTATCCACAAGGTCTTTGGATACCCAAACAGCACGCAAAAGTCAACACCAAGGCCACAGACTTGCCAAACTTCAATGAAAGAACTGATGTCAGACCTTGGCTTCAAACGTCCAGATTACAAGCCAAAAGAATTGTTCAAGAAGCTAGAAAAATTGGTGGAACTTGATGACAAACAAAAAAACAGCAAATCAGTTAAAATATTTTTCCTTATTTTTTCCACAACGTTATCTGCTGGACAAGCGCCCCTATCTTCAGCCAACAAGCGATAATGGTCAAGGACATGAACTATGAAGAAATGGCACAGATGGATTTCTGTGAGGTAATCGTCAAAAGAATTAAGGCAAGAGCCATGAAATGGCAGGAGCACATGACGTTGGATCAAGAAAAAAAGAACAAAAAGCACGTCAATGATTTGGCACAGGGACCAGTAATCATGTATCTCGACTCCCTCTTGCTGCCAACCGACACCAAAGAAATGCAAAAGATTGTGAAGACAATGGATAATACCTCATTACCATGAGCAAACCATCTCAAAGAGAGTCACCTAGCGAAAATAGCTAGAGCAGACATGAAAATGGACGGAAAAGCACGACTGGATGACTATGAATTTGGCAAGATACATGTATAAATCTGTTGTACATAAATCAGTCCTTCCTTTTAAAAACAGTTTCCATTCTAATCAACTCCATTCTACTAAAACAATGCAGACATGAAAAGGAATAGCAGAGAGGATCTTCTATACCAACACAACATCACCTTCGTCTTCAATTCAATAGATACCACCACAACATCGTAAACAACAGCAACACCAACACACGACCAAACTACTGCCACCTCCACCCAAGCGCCAACATGAACCACATGTCGGCACCAGTGGAAGTAGGAAACCCGACACAAGCACCAGCACAGGATCAGAAGAAAGATTCAAAAGGATAAAGGAATTCCTGGAAAAAGTGCTCGACGAAGCAAAACAGTTACCCAGAGTAATCACTAGAGCTAAACACCAATGCATCGAAGAAGAGGAAAGATTGGATCAAAAATCCAAGAAATCAGTGGTGCAACAAACAATGTTCCTGATCGAAGCTATCAAACAACACAGAGAATTTCAGAACATCATTTGCAGAAAGAACTTAACAAACAAGGTGACCCTGCCAATGCTAGAGCAAGCAGATGCAACATCCACAAGTACACTAGTCGATGGCAACCGCACAAAAGAAGTCGTAGCCAGAGCAGAACCAGGAGAAATGAGAAAAATAAAGAAGGAAGAAGAAGATGAAGAGAGGAAGATAGGAAGAGAAGAACAAAATCAAGGGATGTGGGAATTGACAAGAAAAAAATAAAGCGACAGAAACACGTAAATAATAGTAATGCATGATGCCATCTGCCCCTAAAGCAATGCCCTGTTTTCATACCTGAATTGAAAAGAACTGTCTGAATACTTTCAGGAACGTGCCAATAGCACGCTAGGCCAAGATGAACTCCAACACCAGGATGATGTCAACAACCCCAAAAACAAGAATGAACACAACAAACAAAGCAACCTCACAACACACAATGCTACAACAACAACTACCCCATCACAAGCACCAGATACGATCAACGTCAGAACCAGTGAACAGGTTAGTATGAACATCCATTTTTCCTTTCAAAACGGTATAGAGTTATAAGTTAACTGACAAACCTCCAACAAAATATAGGCTCAGCTGGACAACCATCCAATCAGCAGTCCCGCCAACCAAACACAAGAAGCTGACCCACAGTTAACCATTAGAATCACACACGATGAAGAAGAAGAAAACAACGAAGAGGAGGTAAACTTCCACAACCCACTACACCCCACACCGGAAACTCATAATGGCAGGAAGAAAATTCACCGCAAACTCATATTGTTTGATCTCCAGATATCACAAGAACTGCAAGAGCAAGAGACGACCCGTGTTGAACTTGAACCCCATGGTGAACCTTAAACAGATGAAAGCGTCACAGAACGGGAAGTTTGTGTATAACAGATTTCCAGTGCCACAACAATGCAGATGCCCATCACAAATACAGAGGAGAAAGCCCAAGACATCCGAGCTGATGAGAAACTCGAGACTGTTATACCCGATAAGGAAACAATTGACGCAGGCACAAATAACCCAATCATCAACACAGAGGTAAAATTCAACAACAACAACCCCTTTTCAAAACATTTATGGTGTATGAACTACCCAATACACCCTGCCACTGCATACAAGGATTATAAGGGACGACTCACCATTTTCTCTGAACAAATGCAGGAAACAAACGAGTACGTTAATCTCGAAGATCAACACACAACACAACCAAAGGAAACTCAAAAACACAGAGAACTTCAAACAACAATGGCTGGAGAGGTGAGGTTACAAAGCCTGTTTCTATGACAAAAAATATATTGTTGCAACGATGAAGTTCACATGTACAATGTAGTTCAGACACAAATGAAAGTTCAATACAAAATTTCAATTTTTATTAAATAGGAAAAGGAAGCAAACAAAATCACTGGCATAAATATTCAACATGAAAAACAAGAGGACAACACGAAACAAGGAGAAGCCGTATTTGAAGCAGTAGACAGTCCTGCCACTACAGAGAAAGATGTCTTATAAAAAACAACTGCAACTGCACAGTCAGAAATGCACCCAGTTTTTAATTAATTTTTGTGTTGGAACAGGCACAAGAAGTTCAAGAGAGCACCAACAATCAAGACCATCAAACACAACCAGAGGAGGCCAATGAACAAGGGGAACATGTTCTCCAAACGGTAGATAGCAATGCAACTGAAGACCAAGCCATGGAATATTCACTAACCGAACAACAGGTAGTAGAGACGGCAGCAGCGTCAATGATTGAAAAGGTAAAGTTACATAACCTGCAACTATGAAATTATAAAATAGCTCCGTGCACACTCAAATAAACTCCCACTTACCACCTCTGTGTTCACTCAAATGCACTCCCACTTTTCCACCTCTATGTTTGAACAGCTGCAAGAAAAAAAACAAGGACAGTGACGATGAATAGCAAAATGAACAACAAGAGAAGGCCCCAAAACCCCCACTCAACGAAGAACAGGTAGAACAATCAGCAGCCAAAACAACAAATAAATAGGTGAAGTCACATAATACCTCTTCATGATCTTATAGTTCAAAAATACGGACTTGACATTTCACTATTTTCCTGTCATCATAGACAGAGGTGGCCAATGAGCAAGTGGAGGCCACTGAAGAAGGGCAACGTGTTCTTCAAATGGTAGACATCAACATCACAGAAGACCAAGCCCCAAAATATTCACTCACTGAACAATAGGTAGCAGAGATGGAAGTAGCGATAACGAGTGAAAAGGTAAAGTTACTTTAGCTGATCCTATGAAAGTATAAAACAGCTCCGTGGAACCTCAAATGCACTCCCACTTAGCCACCTCTATATTTGAAAAGCTACAAGAAAAAAAATGAGGACAATGGCTATGGACTCCAAAAGAAATATCAAGAAGACAGTAGCAGCAACGAAAATAGTAGTAGAGACGACAGAAGAAGCAACAGCTGAGGAGGTAAAGTTACATAAGCTGATTCTACGAAAATATAAAGTAGCTCCATGAAAACTCAAATGCACCGCCACTTAGCCACTTCTATGCTTGAACAGCTGAAGGACAAAAACGAGGACAGTGACGATGAATACCAAAAGACAAAACAAGGGGATCCCCAAAAAACTCCACTCAGCAAAGAATGGGTGGAACAGTCAGCAGCAGCAACAACAGCTAAACAGGTGAAGTTTCGCAAAATGTCTCTACAAAATTATAGCTCAATCTCAATAAAATAACGCCTATTCACAATCAAATAGCTTAACACACGCACCGAACGCTTTGCTATTTTCCTGTCACAGCTGCTATAATTAAAATAAAGTAGCAAATTAAATTATTTAATGCTTTTCCATGATAACACAGAAACACGAAGAAGGCAACCACATAGATACAATCAATGAAGCAAACACTCAGATTGTTCTACAGAAAACTTGGTTATAATATTTCAGAGAAAGAACCAGACACTATCGAAGAAAACCCTACCATCATACGATGGTGATTCTCCTGGCAAAGAGGTTACTGCCAACCAGGTCGAGACTAAAAACAAGACGGAAAAGACCACCAGCAAGACATGATGGTTGACAAGCAAAACATGACGCTAAGAAAAGCACAGACGACTCAAACAAGGATGAAGCAGAAACTGAACAAAAGTGTACTGACGAAGCGATCTTTGAATGTACAACGCAAAAAAAGACAACATCACATGCCGCTAGAAGCAGAATGAGAATGAGAAAGGAACAATACTTGACAAGGTATATCTTCTAGCATCAAAGCAAGCAAGACAGTAGAAACTTAATTCTATCTTGCGACTTGAAATTATTTACATTAAATTCAAAATCATCCCAGGCACAAAGGAGAAAGGGGCAAACATAGAGATGTCATCAACAAAGCCATCAAAGACCTGTATAATGTTGTATCCAAGCCATAGACAAAGAAAGAAAGGTAAGTTCATGTAACTAACACACAACACATTCTTACATACAATGATTTTAACCGTATCATGTGTAAACTAAAATATTTTTGTAAATATACTTTGCAGGGATGAGCTTTTCATTACAACAGACAAGTTCGATGTCAATCTAGGTCATGTCGCCGAAAGCTTCAAGGTCGGTAAACCAGTGAGCAGCGAAGCAATCGAGCCCATGCTAACAAATGGCACAGGGAAAAAGATTCTATCATTAAGAAACTCTGTACGTAAAGATCACGGCAAAAGAATCACATTTAAAGCGATAAATATCAGTTTATAAATAGATAAACTTTGCTTATAACTGAACTAACAAATTCCCTTTGTGCATGTATGACAAAACAAGCATCACTCAATAAAGGAAGCCGCCGACGAAGATCCAATGTGCTACCAAAATAATGATCAAGCACATATTAGAAAAAACTACTACCTACCAGGCAAGATAGAAGAAAAACTGCAAGATTATAACATGGTAAGCAGATCAGCTGTTACAAAAACAAAATCCAATTACGTATGTTGTGCAAAGTTCTCTTTCATGAGAGACAAATCATTTCTAAATCTAAGAAGATTTCCAAATGTTTTATTTTTATTTTACGTTTTGTAGTTCCTTCTACCATGTTCGATGCACGGGTTTAAGAAAGACGAAACTATAAGTCATTACTTCACCATTACAGTTAACATGGAAAAACAACACTTTGAACTCCTTGAATCTTCAACTGCATATCCGGGCACAATAGAATTCTTCAAAAATGTAACTAGCAAATTAATGAAAATCTGGAAGCACGTAAGCACATAGCTCCAGCTTTCACAAAGAATCATCGACCATTTCAAAAAGGTCAAACTGTTGGTTCCACTTCAGGAAGAAGACACGTAAGCACTTCCAACATTTCTCCTCTTTCTTTTATTTTCAATGCAAGATTCACTACTACCATTCCTCAAATAATTTTGTTCTTTCTTTTTTCAATGCAACAATTACTACTACCATTGCTCCAACATTTCTCTTCTTTCCATTTCTCGAATGCAACAATTTTACTACTACCATTCCTCTACATGCAGACTGGACTGCGCATTCTATATGTACATGAATGTGAAGCACTACTCCAAAGATGGAACAACAGCGGCCTTAGAGGCAGAACACATACCAGAGTTGAGGAAAAAAATTCTATATCAACTAATCAGTCAACACAGAGGCAATACCGCACTGCCATTAATCAAGTGTACAACAGGTTAGTCTTTTCAGAAACTAAAACTTACATATTTTTATTCGTGACATACTATGAGTTTTGCTTGGGGCGTCTTGTATGATATGAGTCTTTGCTTATTTTGATTTTTGTTTTAAGTCTTGAATCCTTGCTGGACACACCTATTTGAGAGAGCCAAAATTATGCCATGACTTGTTAGAATTGCTCTCTATGCTTCACTTAAATTTTTATGAGCTATGTAATTGCTCTAGTGCTTCACTTATATCTTTTTTAGCACGATGTGCTTTAGTATTTTTGAAGAAATTCTCTTTTGGTTCACTTAGATTTATTTGATAGTTAGTAATATTTTAATAAATTCTATCTTACTTCACTTAAATTAATTTGTGAAAATAAATATTATGCTCATGATCTTCACTTATATTTGTTTGAGCTTATCAAAAGCAACACATGAAAATTAGTTCCAAAGTGATAGATATCCAAGAAGGATAAAATAAAAAATTCCATGAAGATCATTGGACAAAATAAACTTGATTCCTTGTAATAGTTTTGAGATATGATGATGTGACATGTGAGTCATGTTGATGAGTAATTATGCTTTAGTAAGAATATTTGTGTTAAGGTTTGTGATTCCCTATGCAAGCATGAAAGTCAATAGTTATGCAATGAAATTACATCCTACTTGTGGTGCATTATTCAGTGTTAATTATGCTCAATGCTCGCTTATGAGATTATTTGTTTCTTGGTTGGTCGCTTCTGAATCTTTTGCTAGCCTTCATTTTGCACTAAGTATGATCACTACTTGTGCATCCAAAACCCTTTGAACCAGTTTTGCCACATGAGTCCACCATACCTACCTATATGAGGTATTCTTTTGCCGTTCTAACCAAATTTGTATGTGCCATCTCTAATTTTCAAAATAAACTTCTCTTTTGTGTGCTCATACCGCTCATGAACCGGTAGGGTGTGGCTAATATATTTCCATGCTAGATATGTTATTCTCACGATGAGTGTTTATTCACTTGTCATTACACAAGAGTAAGGCAAAGGTATTAGGCATGCCCAATCCCGAAATGAAAAATGAATTTACTTTATGTTGTCAAATAATAAATTCCTTAGGAAGTGTTGGTATGGAAGGCACCCATGGGTACGGCTAGCCATGGAAAGTGAAAGTATGGTTGAAAAAATAATAAACTTTAATTTCTGTTTGGGAACCACCTATGATATATCTAGCATGGAAAGTATTAGGAACTACTCGATCATTCTCATTGACAGGAAAAGCATGCCTCCCAAAATGTTTTTATCTCTATGTTTTTTGCTTTGAGCTCTGGCACCTCTACAAATCCCAACTTCCCTCCGCGAAGGGCCTTTTCTTTTACTTTATGCAATTTTTATTTTTAATTTGGGTCTCCATCTTCTCTTATAAAGCACCAACTAGGGGGCACTATGATTGTACTTGAGTATTGGGTGTAGCTAATATGCATGTGTGTTTCACAAATGGATCAATGATTGAGCATGATGGGACAGGGATAACTTATTTTAGCGTTGATATTTTGAAAGACATGGTTGCTTGTTGGTATGCTTGAGTATTAAATTACTCATGTCAAAACTAGACTATTGCTTTGAACCATATAAAAGCCCAAATCTCCAAGCTACAAAGAAAAGAATATGAGATGACATGTTAGGCATCATTCCACATCAAAAATTCTTTTTTATCATTTACCTACTCGAGGACGAGCATGAATTAAGCTTGGGGATGCTGATATGTCTCCAACATATGTATAATTTTTGATTGTTCCATGCTGTTATATTATCATTCTTGGATGTTTTATAGTCATTTTATATCATTTTTTGGTACTAACCTATTGACATAGTGCCAAGTGCTAGTTACTGTTTTTTGCATGTTTTTTACATCGCAGGAAATCAATACCAAACGGAGTCCAAATGCAGCGAAACTTTTTGTGGATTTTTTATGGACCAGAAGACATCCAGTGGGCCAAAGAAGCACCTGGGGGGGCTCCGATGGGAGCACAACACTCTAGGCGCGCCCTGGTGGGTTGTGCCCACCTCAGTTGCCTCCCGAAGCGCCTCTTTACTCTATAAATACCCAAATATTCCAGAAACCCTAGGTGAGTCGACAAAAATCAATTCCATCCGCCGCAAGTTCCAGAACCACCAGATCCAATCTAGACACCATCACGGAGGGGTTCATTATGTCCATTGGTGCCTCTCCGATGATGTGTGAGTAGTCTTTTGTAGACCTCCGGAGTCCATAGTTAGTAGATAGAGAGATTCCTCTCTCTCTCTCTTTTGATTCTCAATACAATGGCCTCTTGGAGATCCATATGATGTAACACTTTTTGCGTTGTGTTTGTTGGGATTGGATGAACTTTGAGTTTATGATCAGATCTATCTTTTTATCCATGAAAGTTATTTGAGTCTTCTTTGATCTCTTATATGCATGATTGCTTATAGCCTCGTATTTCTTCTCCAATATTTGGGTTTTGTTTGGCCAACTTGATCTATTTATCTTGTAATGGGAACAGGTGCTTTGTGATGGGGTTCGATCTTACGGTGCTTGATCCCAGTGATAGAAGGGGAACCGACACGTATGTATCGATCATTGCTATTAAGGATAATAAGATGGGGTCTATTTCCATATAAACAGATCTTGTCTACATCATGTCATCGTTCTTATTGCATTACTCCGTTTTCCATGAACTTAATACACTAGATGCATGTTGGATAGCGGTCGATGTGTGGAGTAATAGTAGTAGATGCAGGCATGAGTTGGTCTACTAATCTTGTACGTGATGCCTATATAATGATCATTGCCTGGATATCGTCATGATTATTTGAAGTTCTATCAATTGCCCAATAGTAATTCGTTTACCCACCGTTTGCTATTTTTCTCGAGAGAAGCCACTAGTGAAACCTACGGCCCCCGGTCTCCTCTTTATTATATTTACCTTTGTGATCTTTTTTCCTTTGCCTTTATTTTCAGATTTATTAAACCAAAAATACAAAAATACCTTGCTGCAATTTATCCTATCTCACGATCCCGCGAGATCTATCTATCAACTTATTACAACTTTCTCATGCCCTTTGCCAATTTGTGGCGCCGTTACCTGAAAGGGATTGACAACCCCTTTAATACGTCGGGTTGTGAGTATTTGTTATTTGTATGCAGGTGATGTTTACGTAGTTTTTCTTGGTTCTCCTACTAGTTCGATAACCTTGGTCTCATCACTGAGGGAACTACCTACCGTAGCTGTGCTGCATCATCCCTTCCTCTTTGGGGAAATACCGACGTAGTCTAGCAGACATCAAAAGGAATTTCTGGCGCCATTGCCGGGGAGACATCATCAACATCTACTAGGTTCCTAATCACAAATCTCATCTCCTTGCAATTTACATTATTTGCCATTTGCCTCTCGTTTTCCTCTCCCCCACTTCACAAAAATTTGTCGTTTTATTCACCCTCTTTTTCGTTCATCGTTTTCTTGCTGGATCTGTTTTTGTGTGCAATCACTAGTACAACGAGGTGATATACAAACGGTTTTTAATCCCTTTCCGCGACGACATTTGGAACCATTGCCTAATGAGTGTGGGCGATATGGGGTCCTTCCCACATGACCCAAAAATCGTCGGGGATATGGTCTCCTGGTACACACGCTGAAGCAGAAGGCGAATATTGAGCCTTCATTGATGTTGAAGGTCTTTGCAACTTTAGGCCAATGCCTGTAGATGATTGACCGTCCATCGTTCGTCCTCTTCGGGAACACTTCAATATTGAACCGTGGGTGTTGTATGAATACCTTCCTCGCCTCCTAACCATACATGTAGTTTGAGAGGTAATCATTAGTGAACTGCTTTGGAAAGGCCTGAAAACAAGGATGTGCATAAATATCCTCTATATTGGAAATGGGGCAAAGGAATAAAAAGGCAAGGCATAATAGTTAGTACCATCCTGTAGTGAACTGATGTCTTCTTCATCGTGCAGACAAAGATCTTGTTGTTTTTTGCCTCTAATTTCTTTATCCTAACAATCTTTCTGAGTTTCTTGACTTGACTGATATTCATGAACAACTGATTTCCCATATGCAAAAAGGGTCAAATAGTGGGTCAAAACCTCTGACAGCAGGACCTACATGTGCAAGACCAAATTGTTAAAAACCTAAATATTAGAATGGTTCATGCAGTTGCACAATAATGTGCTATTAGACAAAGGACCAGGCTTATGCAAACCTCGATTGTAAACCTCGGTGCTTCCCATTGTTTTCCTGCAACACATATAAGGTAGTTAGTCATTAGGTTAGGTGAGGGTTCGCATTCTATCAGTAAAATATGTTGATGAAAAATAAGCACATTGCAGATTCATCAGATTAATTCAAGCCACACGGAAACCCATTTATCCAAACCAAGCATGATTAAGAACTAGGAAATATAGCACTTGTATATGTTTCTCATGTATTAAGTGCAGCCAAATTTGATTTATTCATGACATGCACAACAATACAAAAATTCTACCCACGAGAATTGGACATCGCATTGTAGAATTGAACCAAGAAGTTAACTAAACACCACAACAAATGAACCAAACATTAACTGAGCACCATATTGCACAATATAACATACTCCTAATAGAAGATCAGACAGTTAACCAAACCAAGCATGCTTAACAACTTGGCAATATAGCAATTGTATTTGTTTCTCATGTATTTAGAATATCCAAATTCAATTTATTCCTCACATGGTATACAATACCATAATGCACCCACAACAATTGAACATCGCATTGCAGAATTGAACCAAACAGTTAACTAAACACCACAACAAATGAACCAAATGTTAACTGAGCACCACATTGCACAATATAGCATACTCCTAATAGAAGATTAGACAGTTAACCAAACCAAGCATGCTTAACAACTTGGCAATATAGAAATTGTATTTTTTTCTCATGTATTTACTATAGCCAAATTTGATTTATTTCTCACATGGTATACAATAACAGAATGCACCCACAACAATTGAACATCGCATTGTAGAATTGAACCAAATAGCCAACCGCTCGCGTCGTCGGCGCGCGAGGCGTCGATGGTGGCCTCCACGGCGAGGTGCTCCTCCAAGATCTGGGGGTTGACACGAATGGCAGCCATCACGACCTCATCCACGCGTGCGGCCGCGATTTGCTTCTCTGTTGCCAAATGCTCCTTGAGATCCTGGCTATACTGCGTGCACCATGGCTTAGGGCAGCACTTATTTGGTGGAGGGGTTGGTCATTTGGGTGGAAGGTGTCGCACCGGTGGTCGGGCATGTGGGATGTGGAAGGAGGAGGATGGGGGTCGGGTGTGGATTACCTGCCTGGATAGGAGCATGAAGGAGGGTCACCAACGAGGAGGCGGCGCTGCAAGCAAGGAGTGAAGGTTTCCACTTGGAAAGGTAGGCGGAAACAGGGGAAATATGGCTTTTGGTAAGGGGGAGGGGCGGGGAGGTAGATATTTCCACGGAAACCAAAAATTTTGAATCTCTTCAGCGAAAAAACTGGCACGCAAAGTGTCATCAGACACGGTCCCTTATTCAGAACTGTGTACAATATGTGAACATCACAAACGATTCAGATAGCTTAACCCGTGTGTGATGAGTTTTAACGTCAAAAGTTTTTTGTTCGAATTTCCCTGGTTATAGTGGTCATCCACGTCATTGCATAATTTGGGTACACAAAAGGAGACTACAACACACCCACACTTCTTAATCGAGCAAGTTCAGCAATTAAACAGAGCTAGCTGACCTAAACATTACTCTAACAAATTAAAGACCGGCGCTCTTAATTAAACAAAATAAAGATTACTAGTATGGCTGGTGCTTGTCAATCTCCACCGTCGCCTCCATGTCTAGCTCGCGCCCGACGATCTCTTGGGGAAGGGGCTCCATGGCATCAATCGCACTATACTCGACAAGCATCTCGCCATCCGCGTCCGCCATATCTTTGTAATAAGCCGCCATGAGCTGGGCGTGGGCGGCCGGGGTCTGGGCTTTGGCAGGCTCCGTCGTGGCAAGGTATGCTGCGCAGGAACGGACGGCTGCTCGAATGCTCTCGGCAATTGCCAACTCTTCGGCCGTGGGTTTCCGACCGTTGTCGGAGAAGCTTTGCTTGATTTGTGCGATGACCTCCACGAGCTGGGCATGGATGGCCTTGACATGGTCGTGGGAGGCCTCCATCAGGGCTAAGGATGACGCTGCAGAACCGACAGATGTTGTGCCGCTCTTGCCAGTTGCTATCCCTGAGGTAGATGCTGCTATCGTCGCCTAAGAAGCAACAGCGGCCGTTTGGGCTGCCTTGGCCGGCTGGATGCAGATTGCGGCAACCCTCACGAAGCTTGTTAGCACATTCCTGGCGGCTGCGACCGCACTCTTGCCAGAGTGGGCCGCCGAAGTTGCCCTCATGATGCGGGTCCATGTCCTCATCTTTCACCGGTGACGATTGAATAGTGAAATGATATTTGAGAAGCAGGCTAGTGTGTTGACACTCCGACGGTGCTCCAAGATATTTTTTGTTGCATCTCACATGGTTGGTGATCATAAACTATGTGCGATCTACTTGATTTTTCGTCTTGATTTGAATTACATAATGGGGTCACAGCTCCAAAGGATGGTGTTTGAATTGTTAGAACTTTTATCTGCAGTGGACATGCAACTATAGGTGTGTCGTCAAAAAATTGGAATTATTCAGGGTTCGTTTGGACGTTTTTATACATTAACTTCGTTTTGTAGGTATTTTAGGTGCATAATTCAAATTTTAACTACATGCACATGCCCCAGTGCATATAAACGGGTTGAAAAATCAAATCTGTGTCCTTGGTTGCACGCTTAGGTCCCATGCAAGAAATGGGAATGAATTTCAAACACCCTGCCACCGTCACTCGGTCGCAAACATTGAGATACTTCATTTTTAAATTCTAGTAAATCCAAAACTCATCTGAAATTCATGAAACTTGGCACGCTATCATGGAGCAGCATCAACATGCCGTGGTAAAAAATTTATCCCATTTGGGGCAGGTTTGCGTATAAGCTTCTCACAAACCAGAGCTTCCCACAACAAGCGTGATGGTTTCGGTAGGGAACATGCCACCTTTGGGGACGAAACGATATCCGTTGCCTCTTATTGCTTTCAAAAAATTTCTAGTGTCAACATAGGACAACAGGAGTGTTGTGTTTAATTTTGGAATTTTTTGGGGTTCATTTGGATATTTTTATACATTAACTAGGTTTTCTAGGCATTTTATGTGCATAATTCAAATTTGAACTACATGCACATGCTCCTGTGCATAAATTGGTTGAAAAATCAAATCTCTGTCCTTCGGTGCATGCTTAGGTCCCATGCAAGAAATGAGAATGAATTTCAAACACCAGGGCACTGTTGATTGCCGGCAACGTTGAGATACTTTATTTTTTAAATTCTAGTAAATCCAGAACTCGTCTGAAATTCATGAAACTTGGCATGCTATAATGGAATGGCACCCGACATGTTGTGCTATTTTTCGTGTCCATTTTGAGAGAAGGGGCACTCAAATAACAGCCAACAGAGGCATTTTGAAACAAATAGCTGCCACTGTAACATCTCAAACGTTTTGTATAATTAAAATTGTGTGCGTTATGTTAACCATTCACATGACTCCACGCCTCACTCTTTTAATGGCAAGGAGGTGTCGTGTGGACAGGTGCTTGAGTGCTTGACTAAACGGGAGGCGTGCGAGCTGTACTCCAATGCGGGGGCTCACTAGGAAGCGTGCGAGCTATACGCCGCACAGGCTCACAGGGAAGCAAGCTCTTTGACTTCCATGGCCGCCCGCCTTGCTCGCATCCTCTCCAATAATGGCGCCCAGTCCACAGTTTAATACAGTTTTTAAATATAAAACACTCATTGTAAACGTTTTAGTTAGAACACCTGTATGCAAACCGACAACTTCCTCAGGAAGCCAAGGGAAAATGTGCCTAGCAGGATTTTTGTAGCTCTTGATCGCAAACTTTTAGTTAGAACACCCGTATGCAAACCGACAGCTTCCCCAGGAAGCCAAGAGAAAATGTGTCGAGCAGGATTTCCGTAGCTCTTGATTGCAAACGTTTTAGATAGAACACACGTATGAAAAGTGGGAGCTATGGTCTTCCCCCTTAAGTCGAGGGAAAATTCATAGCACAGGATTTTGTGCATCCCTTCAACAGAAACTGTCAGGGATATACCCCGTGGCATAATCCGGCCGGAAGTATAACCCGCAGGACTTGGCAACTCACCAGAGACCCGGCTGATACTTGGTGTTTCATTTGTAAGCCGCCCGGAGATTGGCCACTCACTGGTAATCTGGCGGGCGGGTCAGACAGACGACAAAGCCCAAGGCCCAGACGGTCGGCTCATAATATGGTGGGCCGGCTTACAAGGAAAGACATAAGGAATATTCTCCTACAAAGGAAGCAAGACTAGGACTCCACTTGTAATAGAGTAATCCTAATCCTACTAGGACTAGTCATGTAACCCGCCCCTTCAACTTATATAAGGAGGGGCAGGGCTCCCCAAAGAGGGACAAGCAACAAGAAACAATCTCTAGGGCTAGACACAAAGGGGGATCCGGCTTATGTGGCGACTCCTTCATGAGTATAATGAGATCTAGCCACAAACAGCATGTAGGGCTATTACCGGATGATGTTTCCCGGGGCCCGAAGCTATCTTAATCCTTGTCTTGTATTGCGTCTCTCGATTCCGCTCAACCCCTCTCAAGCTACTACAAAGATGCGTTGGCCTCACGACTAAGTCCTCACACTAGGACATCTGCCGTGACAATTCCACGACACAAACGGTTGTTTTGGATGACCCATGTGCAACCACGTACAAACAATTTGGTAAGATTTGCATCTGTCATATTGGTATGTTGCCATTTGTCAAAATGGAATGATTGACATTTGTTGATCTAGTAACATTTCCATTTGTCAATCCTTATAACACTGCGATTTGTCAAAATATGCAGCTAAAAATCACTAGCACTATCTAATTTTTGCAACTAAAATTCAGTAATTAAGCATAGATTCCATTCATAGATTAAGTAGCCGTTCTTAATTTATACGAACAGTTCAACTCGACATTTGAACTGACCAAAATTTTCCCCAATTGTTGCCAACCACGTACTGAAATAGCTAGTTCAACTATATATACTAGCTAAGTTTAAGTACGTTGTACATGCTCACCACATCTATAGTCAGATGAACTGAACACTACCACTACTACTACTACTACTACTACTACTACTACTACTACTACTACTACTACTACTACTACTACTATGCAGAGGGGCTTTGTGCTACTTCTGGCAACCTCTCCTCTGCCGAGCGCGCTCAGTAAGAGGCAAAGGAGAGCCTACCGACGAGCTGGACAAATGCAATACGGTGCCTACCGCTCCTGCATGTTCAGAGACACTTGCCAGCTCGAACGCCCACTGCCGCTGCAGACAATCCCTCTCGAAGCGGCCGGACAGCTTGTAGATCTCCCGATTCCTCGCCTCTATGTTGGCGTGTGTTGCGGCCACGGCTACGGTAAGGCTCTTTGCATGCTCGATGAGGCGCTCCTCCTCCTCCCACAGAAACTCGATGTAGCACGCAAGGTCGCTAACGCACGTGCAGGCCTCGACCTCTGCCTCCCTCCTTCAGGTGGCGGTGGCGGAGCGGGTGATGATCCCGGCGGTCGATGGTGGGCTGGCGGCCACGGCGGCCGACGATGGGGTGACGGCCACAAAGGCCACCTCCCGCCTTTGGGCTGCGGTGGCGGAGCAGGTGATGGATGGCAGTGGGGTGGCGGTCACGACGGCCACCTCCCACCTTCGGGCCGCAGTGGCGGAGTGGGTGATGGCCCTGGATTTCGACGGTTGTGTGGCGGCAACGGCGGCCGGCAACAGCTACCGATGGGCATAGGCAGTGGAGCGTGTGGTGGGTGTTCCGCGCACACCCAACAGGGACGTTGTCGGTATCAAAACCGGTGGATCTCGGGTAGGGGGTCCCGAACTATGCGTCTAAGGCGGATGGTAACAGGAGGCAGGGGACATGATGTTTTACCCAGGTTCGGGCCCTCTTGATGGAGGTAAAACCCTACGTCCTGCTTGATTATTCTTGATAATATGAGTAGTACAAGAGTTGATCTACCACGAGATCGGAGAGGCTAAACCCTAGAAGCTAGCCTATGGTATGATTGTATGTTGTCCTACGGACTAAAACCCTCCGGTTTATATAGACACCGTTGGGGGCTAGGGTTACACAAGGTCGGTTACAAAGGAGGAGATATACATATCCGTATTGCCTAGCTGGCCTTCTACGCCAAGTAGAGTCCCATCCGGACACGGGACGAAGTCTTCAATCTTGTATCTTCATAGTCCAACAGTCCGGCCAAAGGATATAGTCCGGCTGCCCGGAGACCCCCTAATCCAGGACTCCCTCAGTAGCCCCTGAACCAGGCTTCAATGACGATGAGTCCGGTGCACAGTGTTGTCTTCGGCATTGCAAGGCAGGTTCCTCCTCCGAATACACCACAGGAGAATTTGAATACAAGGATAGTGTCCGACCCTGCAAAATAAGTTCCACATACCACCGTAGAGAGAATAATATTTCGACAAATCCAATCTGCTGACACGTTTTGGCAGTATGACATTATGCCATGGCCCGGTAATTATTCGAACCGTTTTTCCTTAACCAGCCCCGCACATAACGCGAGGCGGTTTCTTGACACGTCTTGTCAAAGCAGATATCGTGTTCCCCTTATTACGGGGTTCTCATCAATACGGACGTGGGTAACCCAACCGTGCCTAGGACTCCTAGATTTTAGGCAAGTCCCAAAAGGCCACGAGGAGGACGCTTGATATTCACCCTCTTTATAAAGGGACAAGGCTTTTACTTTCTCCCCCCGTGCTCAATCGAATCCTTCCCCCGCCTTGAGTTCTAACACCCAAAGCCCAGGTCAGGTGCTTCGGACCTTCAATCATGTCCGGATCCAGCCTTCAAGGCCGGTGGATGCCTTCCTCCGTCATGGAGGAGGACATCAAGAGTTGAGGGAGGCCAGATACCTGACCGCCAAAATTTCGCATAGGCTGCCCGCTCGAGGGCAGGTCATCCCTACTCCCAAACCCAACGAGAGCATTGTGTTCGTCTCCCACTTCCTCCGAGGACTAGGCCCCGCTCTGAATCCCTTTGTTAGGGGTCATATGTTCTATTACGGGATGGATTTTCATGATCTGGCCCCGGACTCCCTTCTTCATATCTCGTCATTCATTGTCGTCTGTTAGGCCTTCCTCCGCATTACCCCTCACTTCGGCTTGTGGCTCAAGACCTTCGATGTGAAGCCGAAGATGGTCGAGGGACAGTACACAGCGTGCGGATGTGCTCTGATAAGCAAAATTGCTAGCGCTCCATGGCCGAAGGGTTCTTTTCCAGAGGTGTCCAGATTATGGCAACAGGAGTGGTTCTACATCACAGCTCCCCGAAGTGCCAAGTGGGTAGCTGCCCCCACCTTTTGCTCGGGCCCTCCACCACAACTGATGTCATCGATCAGCAGGGGGCTGAGCTGGGGTCCAGCCAAGGACATGCCCATATTGTAGAGCTGCATCCGAGATCTCTTCGAGGGAGATTTCAATCTGGTTATGGTAATGCAAGTCATGCTGGTTCGTCGAATCCAGCCTTGCAAATGCCGGCCCCCCCGTATGTACAAATCTACCGCGCTCTATTCAACCCAGAAGGACCGCGCTCTATTCAGAATTTCCTCGGAAAGACGCACGAGGAGATGTACAAATCTTTCTTTGGACCCCAAATAGAGTGTCCGGACACTACCAAGGACGTGGGCCTGAGTAGCAACCGCACCGCTGCCCAAGTAAGTAATCCCATGGCCGAACACACCGTCCTTTTTATTTATCATGACATCATTCTGATGAATCACTCTTTGACCAGGACTGGATAACAAAGGTGAAGATGATCCGGTGTTCGGCCCCCCTTCCTAAAGGCTTGGACAATCCAGTGCTGGAGAAGATGCTCGAGCCAGCACCTTGCCTGGTGCCCTCAAAGGAAGATGAAGGGGGAATAAAGAGGGCGAAAGCGGGCGAAAGCGGGCCTCCACCGCTACCTATTCCAACCGAGGGAATGAGCGCCTCCGTGAGGGAGGATAACCCAGGGGAAGAATCTGACATTCTCTCGCCCCGGTCAAGCACTCAAGCACCTGTCCACACGACACCTCCTTTCCATTAAAAGAGTGAGGCGTGGCGCCATGTGAATGGTTAACATAACACACACAATTTTAATTGTACAAAACGTTTGAGATGTTACAGTGGCAGCTATTTGTTTCAAAATGCCTTTGTTGCCTGTTATTCGAGTGCGCCTTCTCTCAAAATGTACACAAAAAATACCACAACATGTCGGGTGCCATTCCATTATAGCATGCCAAGTTTCATGAATTTCAGACGAGTTCTGGGTTTACTAGAATTTAAAAATAAAGTATCTCAACATTGCCGGCAATCAACAGTGCCCTGGTGTTTGAAATTCATTCTCATTTCTTGCATGGGACCTAAGCATGCACCGAAGGACACAAATTTGATTTCTCAACCAATTTATGCACAGGAGCATGTGCATGTAGTTCAAATTTGAATTATGCACATAAAATGCCTAGAAAACCCAGTTAATGTATATAAATATCCAAATGAACCCCGAAAAATTCCAAAATTAAACACAACACTCCTATTGTTCTATGTTGACACTAGAAATTTTTTGAAAGCAATAAGAGGCAACTGATATTGTTTTGTCCCCAAAGGTGGCATGTTCCCTACCGAAACCATCACGCTTGTTGTGGGAAGCTCTGGTTTGTGAGAAGCTTATACCCAAACCTGCCCCAAATGGGATAAAATTTTTACCACGGCATGTTGATGCTGCTCCATGATAGCATGCCAAGTTTCATGAATTTCAGATGAGTTTTGGATTTACTAGAATTTAAAAACCAAGTATCTCAATGTTTGCGACCGAGTGACGGTGGCAGGGTGTTTGAAATTCATTCCCATTTCTTGCATGGGACCTAAGCATGCAACCAAGGACACAGATTTGATTTTTCAACCCGTTTATATGCACTGGGGCATGTGCATGTAGTTAAAATTTGAATTATGCACCTGAAATACCTACAAAACCAAGTTAATGTATAAAAACGTCCAAACGAACCCTGAATAATTCCAATTTTTTGACGACACACCTATAGTTGCATGTTCACTGCAGATAAAAGTTCTAGCAATTCAAACACCATCCTTTGCAGCTGTGACCCCATTATGTAATTCAAATCCGGATGAAAAATCAAGTAGATCGCACATAGTTTATTATCACCAACCATGTGAGATGCAGCACAAAATATCTTGGAGCACCGTCGGAGTGTCAACACACTAGCCCGCTTCTCAAATATCATTTCACTATTCAATCGTCACCGGTGAAAGATTAGGACGTGGACCCGCATCGTGAGGGCAACTTCGGTGGCCCACTCCAGCGAGAGCGTGGTCGCAGCCGCCAGGCATGTGCTAACAAGCTTCATGAGGGTTGCCGCAATCTGCATCCAGCCGGCCAAGGCAGCCCAAACGGTCGTTGTTGCTTTTCAGGCGGCGGTAGCAGCATCTACCTCACGGATAGCAACTGGCAAGAGCGGCACAACATCTGTCGGTTCTGCAGCGTCATCCTTAGCCCTGATGGAGGCCGCCCAAGACCATGTCGAGGCCGTCCACGCCCAGCTCATGGAGGTCACCGCACAAATCAAACAAAGCTTCTCCGACAACGGTCGGCAACCCATGGCCGAAGAGTTGGCAATTGTCGAGAGCATTCGAGCAGCCATCCATTCCTGCTCGGCATACCTTGCCACGATGGAGCCCGCCAAAGCCCAGACCGCAGCCGCCCACGCCCAACTCATGGCGGCCTATTACAAAGATATGGCAGACACGGATGGCGAGATGCTTGTCGAGTATAGTGCGATTGATGCCATGGAGCCCCTTCCCCAAGAGATCGTCGGGCGCGAGCTGGACATGGAGGCGACGACGGAGATTGATGAGCACCAGCCGTACTAGTAATCTTTGTTTTGTTTAATTAAGAGCGCCGGTCTTTAATTTGTTAGAGTAATGTTTAGGTCAGCTAGCTCTGGTTAATTGCTGAACTTGCTCGACTAAGAAGTGTGGGTGTGTTGTAGTCTCCTTTTGTGTACCCAAATTATGCAATGACATGGATGACCACTATAACCAGGGAAATTCGAACAAAAAAATTTGACGTTAAAACTCATCACACACGGGTTAAGCTATCTAAATCGTTTGTGATGTTCACATATTGTACACAGTTCTGAATAAGGGGCCGTGTCTGATGACACTTTGTGTGCCAGTTTTTTCGCTGAAGCGATTCAAAAATTTTGGTTTCCATGGAAATATCTACCTCCCCGCCCCTCCCCCTTACCAAAAGCCATATTTTCCCTGTTTCCGCCTACCTTTCCAAGTGGAAACCTTCACTCCTTGCTTGCAGCGCCGCCTCCTCGCCGGTGACCCTCCTTCATGGTGCTCAGCCTCGCCTATCCAGGCAGGTAATCCACACCCGACCCCCATCCTCCTCATCCTTCCACATCCCACATGCCCGACCACCGGTGTGACACCTTCCACCCAAATAACCAACCCCTCCACCAAATAAGCGCCGCCCTAAGCCATGGTGCATGCAGTATAGCAAGGATCTCAAGGAGCATTTGGCAACAGAGAAGCAAATCACGGCCGCACGCGCGGATGAGGTCGTGATGGCTGCCATTCGTGTCAACCCCCAGATCTTGGAGGAGCACCTCGCCGTGGAGGCCACCATCGACGCCTCGCACGCCGACGACGTGACGCGGTTGGCTGTTTGGTTCAATTCTACAATGCGATGTTCAATTGTTATGGGTGCATTCTGTTATTGTATACCATGTGAGAAATAAATTGAATTTGGCTATAGTAAATACATGAGATAAAATACAATTGCTATATTTCCAAGTTGTTAAGCATGCTTGGTTTGGTTAACTGTCTGATCTTCTATTAGGAGTATGCTATATTGTGCAATGTGGTGCGCAGTTAACGTTTGGTTCATTTGTTGTGGTGTTTAGTTAACTGTTTGGTTCAATTCTGCAATGCGATGTTCAATTGTTGTGGGTGCATTCTGTTATTGTATAGCATGTGAGGAATAAATTGAATTTGCATGTACTAAATACATGAGAAACCAATACAATTGCTATATTTCCAAGTTGTTAAGCATGCTTGGTTTGGTTAACTGTGTGATCTTCTATTAGGAGTATGTTATATTGTGCAATGTGGTGCTCAGTTAATGTTTGGTTCATTTGTTGTGGTGTTTAGTTAACTGCTTGGTTCAATTCTACAATGTGATGTCCAATTCTCGTGGGTAGAATTTTGTATTGTTGTGCATGTCATGAATAAATCAAATTTGGCTGCACTTAATACATGAGAAACATATACAAGTGCTATATTTCCTAGTTCTTAATCATGCTTGGTTTGGATAAATGGGTTTCCATGTGGCTTGAATTAATCTGATGAATCTGCAATGTGCTTATTTTTCATCAACATATTTTACTGGTAGAATGCGAACCCTCAGCTAACCTAATGACTAACTACCTTATATGTGTTGCAGGAAAACAATGGGAAGCACTGAGGTTTACAATCGAGGTTTGCATAAGCCTGGTCCTTTGTCTAATAGCACATTATTGTGCAATTGCATGAACCATTCTAATATTTAGGTTTTTAACAATTTGGTCTTGCACATGTAGGTCCTGCTGTCAGAGGTTTTGACCCACTATTTGACCCTTTTTGCATACGGGAAATCAGTTGTCCAGGAATATCAGTCAAGTCAAGAAACTCAGAAAGATTGTTAGGATAATGAAATTAGAGGCAAAAAACAACAAGATCTTTGTCTGCACAATGAAGAAGACATCAGTTCACTACAGGATGGTACTAACTATTATGCCTTGCCTTTTTATTCCTTTGCCCCATTTCCAATATAGAGGATATTTATGCACATCCTTGTTTTCAGGCCTTTCCAAAGCAGTTCAGTGATGATTACCTCTCAAACTACATGTATGGTTAGGAGGCGAGGAAGGTATTCATACAACACCCACGGTTCAATATTGAAGTGTTCCCGAAGAGGACGAACGATGGACGGTCAATCATCTACAGGCACTGGCCTAAAGTTGCAAAGACCTTCAACATTAATGAAGGCTCAATATTCGCCTTCTGCTTCAGCGTGTGTACCAGGAGACCATATCCCCGATGGTTTCTGGGTCGTGTGGGAAGGACCCCATATCGCCCACACTCATTAGGCGATGGATCCAAATGTCGTCGCGGAAAGGGATTAAAAACCGTTTGTATAGCACCTCGTTGTACTAGTGATTGCACACAAAAACAGATCCAGCATGAAAACGATGAATGAAAAAGAGGGTGAATAAAACGGCAAATTTTTGTGAAGTGGGGGAGAGGAAAACGAGAGGCAAATGGCAAATAATGTAAATTGCAAGGAGATGAGATTTGTGATTGGGAACCTAGTAGATGTTGATGATGTCTCCCCGGCAATGGCGCCAGAAATTCCTTTTGATGTCTGCTAGACTACGTCGGTATTTCCCCAAAGAGGAAGGGATGATGTAGCACAGCGACGATAGGTAGTTCCTTCAGTGATGAGACCAAGGTTATCAAACTAGTAGGAGAACCAAGCAACACTACGTAAACATCACCTGCACACAAATAACAAATACTCACAACCCGACGTATTAAAGGGCTTGTCAATCCCTTTCGGGTAACGGCGCCAGAAATTGGCAACGGGCGTGAGAAAGTTGTAATAAGTTGATAGATAGATCTCGCGGGATCGCGAGATAGAATAAATTGCAGCAATGTATTTTTGTATTTTTGGTTTAATAAATCTGAAAATAAAGGCAAAGGAAAAAAGATCGCAAAGGTAAATATAATAAAGAGGAGACCAGGGGCCGTAGGTTTCACTAGTGGCTTCTCTCGAGAAAAATAGCAAACGGTGGGTAAATGAATTATTGTTGGGAAATTGATAGAACTTCAAATAATCATGATGATATCCAGGCAATGATCATTATATATGCATCACGTACAAGATTAGTAGACCAACTCCTGCCTGCATCTACTACCATTACTCCACACATCGACCGCTATCCAACATGCATCTAGTGTATTAAGTTCATGGAAAACGGAGTAATGCAATAAGAATGATGACATGATGTAGACAAGATCTATTTATATGGAAATAGACCCCATCTTGTTATCCTTAATAGCAACGATTGATACATACGTGTCGGTTCCCCTTCTATCACTGGGATCAAGCACCGTAAGATCGAACCCCATCACAAAGCACCTGTTCCCATTACAAGATAAATAGATCAAGTTGGCCAAACAAAACCCAAATATCGGAGAAGAAATACGAGGCTATAAGCAATCATGCATATAAGAGATCAAAGAAGACTCAAATAACTTTCATGGATAAAAAGATAGATCTGATCATAAACTCAAAGTTCATCCAATCCCAACAAAACACAACACAAAAAGAGTTACATCATATGGATCTCCAAGAGGCCATTGTATTGAGAATCAAAAGAGAGAGAGAGAGGAAGCCATCTAGCTACTAACTATGGACCTCTAAGGTCTACAAAAGACTACTCACACATCATCGAAGAGGCACCAATGGACATGATGAACCCCTCCGTGATGGTGTCTAGATTGGATCTGGTGGTTCTGAAACTTGCAGCGGATGGAATTGATTTTCGTCGACTCCCCTAGGGTTTCTGGAATATTGGGGTATTTATAGAGTAAAGAGGCGCTTCGGGAGGCAACTGAGGTGGCCACAACCCACCAGGGCGCGCCTAGAGTGTTGTGCTCCCATCGGAGCCCCCCCCCCCAGGTGCTTCTTCGGCCCACTCGATGTCTTCTGGTCCATAAAAAATCCACAAAAAGTTTCGCTGCATTTGGACACTGTTTGGTATTGATTTCCTGCGATGTAAAAAACATGCAAAAAACAGTAACTAGTAGTTGGCACTATGTCAATAGGTTAGTACCAAAAAATGATATAAAATGACTATAAAACATCCAAGAATGATAATATAACAGCATGGAACAATCAAAAATTATACATATGTTGGAGATGTATCAGCATCCCCAAGCTTAATTCATGCTCGTCCTCGAGTAGGTAAATGATAAAAAAAGAATTTTTGATGTGGAATGATGCCTAACATGTCATCTCATATTCTTTTCTTTGTACCTTGGAGATTTGGGCTTTTATATGGTTCAAAGCAATAGTCTAGTTTTGACATGAGGACTTTAATACTCAAGCATACCAACAAGCAACCATGTCTTTCAAAATATCAACGCTAAAATAAGTTATCCCTAGCCCATCATGCTCAATCATTGATCCATTCTTGAAACACACACGCATATTAGCTACACCCAATACTCAAGTACAATCATAGTGCCCCCTAGTTGGTGCTTTATAAGAGAAGATGGAGACTCAAATTAAAGATAAAAATTGCATAAAGTAAAAGAAAAGGCCCTTCGCGGAGGGAAGTAGGGATTTGTAGAGGTGCCAGAGCTCAAAGCAAAAAACATAGAGATAAAAACATTTTGGGAGGCATGCTTTTCCTGTCAATGAGAACGATCGAGTAGTTCCCAATACTTTCCATGCTAGATATATCATAGGTGGTTCCCAAACAGAAATTAAAGTTTATTATTTTTTCAACCATACTTTCACTTTCCATGGCTAGCCGTACCCACGGGTGCCTTCCATACCAACACTTCCCAAGGAATTTATTATTTGACAACATAAAGTAGATTCATTTTTCATTTCGGGATTGGGCATGCCTAATACCTTTGCCTTACTCTCGTGCAATGACAAGTGAATAGACACTCATCGTGAGAATAACATATCTAGCATGGAAATATATTAGCCACACCCTACCGGTTCATGAGCGGTACGAGCACACAAAAGAGAAGTTTATTTTGAAAATTAGAGATGGCACATACAAATTTGGTTAGAACGGCAAAAGAATACCGCATATAGGTAGGTATGGTGGACTCATGTGCTAAAACTGGTTCAAAGGGTTCTGGATGCACAAGTAGTGATCATACTTAGTGCAAAATGAAGGCTAGCAAAAGATTCAGAAGCGACCAGCCAAGAAACAAATAATCTCATAAGCGAGCATTGAGCATAATTAACACTGAATAATGCACCACAAGTAGGATGTAATTTCATTGCATAACTATTGACTTTCATGCTTGCATAGGGAATCACAAACCTTAACACCAATATTCTTACTAAAGCATAATTACTCATCAACATGACTCACATGTCACATCATCATATCTCAAAACTATTACAAGGAATCAAGTTTATTTTGTCCAATGATCTTCATGGAATTTTTTATTTTATCCTTCTTGGATATCTATCACATTGGAACTAATTTTCATGTGTTGCTTTTGATAAGCTCAAACAAATATAAGTGAAGATCATTAGCATAATATTTATTTTCTCAAATTAATTTAAGTGAATCAAGAGAGAATTTATTAAAATATTACTAACTATCAAATAAATCTAAGTGAAGCAAGAGAGAATTTCTTCAAAAATACTAAAGCACATCGTGCTCAAAAAGATATAAGCGAAGCACTAGAGCAATTACATAGCTCATAAAATTTTAAGTGAAGCATAGAGAGCAATTCTAACAAGTCATGGCATAATTTTGGCTCTCCCAAATAGGTGTGTCCAGCAAGGATTCAAGACTTAAAACAAAAATCAAAAGAAGCAAAGACTCATATCATACAAGACACCCCAAGCAAAACTCATAGTATGTGACGAATAAAAATATGTAAGGTTTAGTTTCTGAAAAGACTAACCTGTAGTACACTTGATTAATGGCAGTGCGGTATTGCCTCTGTGTTGACTGATTAGTTGATATAGAATTTTTTTCCTCAACTCTGGTACGTGTTCTGCCTCTAAGGCCGCTGTTGTTCCATCTTTGGAGTAGTGCTTCATATTCATGTACATATAGAATGCGCAGTCCATTCTGCATGTAGAGGAATGGTAGTAGTAAAATTGTTGCATTCGAGAAACGGAAAGAAGAGAAATGTTGGAGCAATGGTAGTAGTAATTGTTGCATTGAAAAAACGAAAGAACAAAATTATTTGAGGAATGGTAGTAGTGAATCTTGCATTGAAAAAAAACAAAGAGGAGAAATGTTGGAAGTGCTTACGTGTCTTCTCCCTGAAGTGGCACCAACAGTTTGACCTTTTTGAAATGGTCGATGATTCTTTGCGAAAGCTGGAGCTCTGTGCTTACGTGCTTCCATATTTTCATTAATTTGCTAGTTACATTTTTGAAGAATTCTATTGTGCCTGGATATGCAGTTGAAGATTCAAGGAGTTCAAAGTGTTGTTTTTCCATGTTAACTGTAACGGTGAAGTAATGACTTATAGTTTCGTCTTTCTTAAACCCGTGCATCGAACATGGTAGAAGGAACTACAAAATGTAAAATAAAAATAAAACATTTGGAAATCTTCTTAGATTTAGAAATGATTTGTCTCTCATGAAAGATAACTTTGCACAACATACGTAATTGGATTTTGTTTTTGTAACAGCTGATCTGCTTACCATGTTATAATCTTGCAGTTTTTATTCTTCTTCTATGTTGAAAAATGCTCTAAGCCTGGTAGGTAGTAGTTTTTTTTCTAATGTGTGCTTGATCATTATTTTGGTAGCACATTGGATCTTCGTCGGCGGCTTCCTTTATTGAGTGATGCTTGTTTTGTCATACATACACAAAGGGAATTTGTTAGTTCAGTTATAAGCGAAGTTTATCTATTTATAAACTGATATTTATCGTTTTAAATGTGATTCTTTTGCCGTGATCTTTACTTACAGAGTTGCTTAACGATAGAATCTTTTTCCCTGTGCCATTTGCTAGCATGGGCTCGATTGCTTCGCTGCTCACTGGTTTACCGACCTTGAAGCTTTCGGTGACATGACCTAGGTTGACATCGAACTTGTCTGTTGTAATGAAAAGCTCATCCCTGCAAAGTATATTTACAAAAATATTTTAGTTTACACATGATACGGTTAAAATCATTGTATGTAAGAATGTGTTGTGTGTTAGTTACATGAACTTACCTTTTTTTCTTTGTCTATGGCTTGCATATAGCATTATACATGTCTTCGATGGCTTTGTTGACGACATCTCTATGTTTGCCCCTTTCTCCTTTGTGCCTGGGATGATTTTGAATTTAATGTAAATAATTTCAAGTCGCAAGATATAATTAAGTTTCTATTGTATTGCCTGCTTTGACGCTAGAAGATATACCTTGTCAAGTATTGTTCCTTTCTTATTCTCATTCTGCTTCTAGCGGCATGTGATGTTGTCTTTTTTGCGTTGTACATTCAAAGCTCACTTCGTCAGTACACTTTTGTTCAGTTTCTGCTTCATCCTTGTTTGAGTCGTCTGTGCTTTTCTTAGCGTCATGTTTTTCTTGTCAACCATCATGTCTTGCTGGTGGTCTTTTCCGTCTTGTTTTTTAGTCTCGACCTGGTTGGCAGTAACCTCTTTGCCAGGAGAATCACCATCGTACGATGGTAGGGTTTTCTTCGATAGTGTCTGGTTCTTTCTCTGAAATATTATAACCAAGTTTTCTGTAGAACAATCTGAGTGTTTGCTTCATTGATTATATCTATGTGGTTGCCTTCTTCGTGTTTCTGTGTTATCATGGAAAAGCATTAAATAATTTAATTTGCTACTTTATTTTAATTATAGCAGCTGTGACAGGAAAATAGCAAAGCGTTCGATGCGTGTGTTAAGCTATTTGATTGTGAATAGGCATTATTTTATTGAGATTGAGCTATAATTTTGTAGAGACATTTTGCGCAACTTCACCTGTTTAGCTGTCGTTGCTGCTGCTGACGGTTCCACCCATTCTTTGTTGAGTGGAGTTTTTTGGGGATCCCCTTGTTCTGTCTTTTGGTGTTCATCGTCACTATCCTTGTTTTTGTCCTTCAGCTGTTTAAGCATAGAGGTGGCTAAGTGGCGGTGCATTTGAGTTTTCATGGAGCTACTTTATATTTTCGTAGAATCAGCTTATGTAACTTTACCTCCTCAGTTGTTGCTTCTTCTGTCGTCTCTACTACTGTTTTCGTTGCTGCTGCTAACTGTTCCGCCCGTTCTTCGTTGAGTGGAGGTGTTGGGGCATCTTCTTGATATTTCTTTTGGAGTTCATAGCCGTTGTCCTCATTTTTGTCTTGTAGCTTTTCAAATATAGAGGTGGCTAAGTGGGAGTTCATTTGAGGTTCCACGGAGCTATTTTATACTTTCATAGGATCAGCTTAAGTAACTTTACCTTTTCACTAATTATCGCTACTGCCATCTCTGCTACCTATTGTTCAGTGAGTGAATATGTTGGGGCTTGGTCTTCTGTGATGTTGATGTCTACCATTTAAAGAACACGTTGCCCTTCTTCAGAGGCCTCCACTTGCTCATTGGCCTCCTCTGTCTATGATGACAGGAAAATAGTGAAATGTCAAGTCCGTATTTTTGAACTATAAGATCATGAAGAGGTATTATGTGACTTCACCTATTTATTTGTTGTTTTGGCTGCTGATTGTTCTACATGCTCTTCGTTGAGTGGGGGTTTTGGGGCCTTCTCTTGTTGTTCATTTTGCTGTTCATTGTCACTATCCTTTTTTTTTGCAGTTGTTCAAACATAGAGGTGGCAAAGTGGGAGTGCATTTGAGTGAACACAGAGGTGGTAAGTGGGATTTTATTTGAGTGTGGACGGAGCTATTTTATAATTTCATAGTTGCAGGTTATGTAACTTTACCTTTTCAATCATTGACGCTGCTGCCGTCTCTACTACCTGTTGTTCGGTTAGTGAATATTCCATGGCTTGGTCTTCAGTTGCATTGCTGTCTACCGTTTAAAGAACATGTTCCCCTTGTTCATTGGCCTCCTCTGGTTGTGTTTGATGGTCTTGATTGTTGGTGCTCTCTTGAACTTCTTGTGCCTGTTCCAACAAAAAAAGTAATTAAAAACTGGGTGCATTTCTGACTGTGCAGTTGTAGTTGTTTTTTTATAAGACCTCTTTCTCTATAGTGGCAGGACTGTCTACTGCTTCAAATATGGCTTCTCCTTGTTTCGTGTTGTCCTCTTGTTTTTCATGTTGAATATCTATGCCAGTGCTTTTGTTTTCTTCCTTTTCCTGTTTAATAAAAATTGAAATTTTATATTGAACTTTCATTTGTGTCTGAACTACATTGTACACGTGAACTTCATCGTTGCAACAATATATTTTTTGTCATAGAAACAGGCTTTGTAACCTCACCTCTTCAGCCATTGTTGTTTGAAGTTCTTTGTGTTTTTGAGTTTCCTTTGGTTGTGCTGCGTGTTGATCTTCGAGATTAACGTACTCGTTTGTTTCCTGCATTTGTTCAGAGAAAATGGTGAGTCGTCCCTTATAATCCTTGTATGAAGTGGTAGGGTGTATTGGGTAGTTCAGACACCATAAATGTTTTGAAAAGGGGTTGTTGTTGTTGAATTTTACCTCTGTGTTGATGATTGGGTTATTTGTGCCTGCATCAATTGTTTCCTTATCGGGTATAACAGTCTCGAGTTTCTCATCGGCTTGGAAGTCTTCGGCTTTCTCCTCTGTATTTGTGATGGTCATCTGTATTGTTGTGGCACTGGGAATTTCTTATACACAAACTTCTCGTTCTGTGAAGCTTTCATCTGTTTAAGGTTCACCATGGGGTTCAAGTTCAACACGGGTCGTCTCTTGCTCTTGCAGTTCTTGTGATATCTGGAGATCAAACAATATGAGTTTGCGGTGCATTTTCTTCCTGGCATTATGAGTTTCAGGTGTGGGGTGTAGTGGGTTGTGGAAGTTTACCTCCTCTTCGTTGTTTTCTTCTTCTTCATCGTGTGTGATGCTAATGGTTAATTGTGGGTCAGCTTCTTGTGTTTGGTTGGCGGGACTACTGATTTGATGGTTGTCCAGCTGAGCCTATATTTTGTTGGAGGTTTGTTAGTTAACTTATAACTCTATACCGTTTTGAAAGGAAAAATGGATGTTCATACTGACCTGTTCATTGGTTCTGATGTCGATCGTATCTGGTGCTTGTGATGGGGTAGTTGTTGTTGTAGCATTGTGTGTTGTGAGGTTGCTTTGTTTGTTGTGTTCATTCTTGTTTTGGGGGTTGTTGACATCATCCTGCTGTTGGAGTTCATCTTGGCCTAGCGTGCTATTGGCACGTTCCTGAAAGTATTCAGACAGTTCTTTTCAATTCAGGTATGAAAACAGGGCATTGCTTTAGGGGCAGATGGCATCAAGCATTACTATTATTTACATGTTTCTGTCACTTTATTTTTTCTTGTCAATTCCCACGTCCCTTGATTTTGTTCTTCTCTTCCTCTCCTCATCTTCTTCTTCCTTCCTTATTTTTCTCATTTCTCTTGGTTCTATTCTGGCTACGACTTCTTTTGTGCGGTTGCCATCGACTAGTGTACTTGTGGATGTTGCATCTGCTTGCTCTAGCATTGGCAGGGTCGCCTTGTTTGTTAAGTTCTTTCTGCAAATGATGTTCTAAAATTCTCTGTGTTGTTTGACAGCTTCGATCAGGAACATTGTTTGTTGCACCACTAATTTCTTGGATTTTTGATCCAATCTTTCCTCTTCTTCGATGCATTGGTGTTCAGCTCTAGTGATTACTCTGGGTAACTGTTTTGCTTCGTCGAGCACTTTTTCCAGCAATTCCTTTATCCTTTTGAATCTTTCTTTTGATCATGTGCTGGTGCTTGTGTCCGGTTCCCTACTTCCACTGGTGCCGACATGTGGTTCGTGTTGGCGCTTGGGTGGAGGTGGTAGTAGTTTGATCGTGTGTTGGTGTTGCTGTTGTTTACGATGTTGTGGTGGTATCTATTGAATTGAAGACGAAGGTGATGTTGTCTTGGTATAGAAGATCCTCTATGCTATTCCTTTTCATGTCTGCATTGTTTCAGTAGAATGGAGTTGATTAGAATGGAAACTGTTTTTAAAAGGAAGGACTCATTTATGTACAACAGATTTATACATCTATCTTGCCAAATTCATAGTCATCCAGTTGTGCTTTTCCATCCGTTTTCATGCCTGCTCTAGCTATTTTCGCTAGGTGACTCTCTTTGAGATGGTTTGTTCATCGTAATGAGGTCTTGTCCATTGTCTTCGCAATCTTCCGCATTTCTTTGGTGTTCGTTGGCAGCAACAGGGAGTCGAGATACATGATTACTGGTCCCTGTGCCAAATCATTGACGTGCTTTTTGTTCTTTTTTTCTTGATCCAGCGTCCTGTGCTCCTGCCATTTCATGGCTCTTGCCTTAATTCTTTTGACGATTACCTCGCAGAAATCCATCTGTGCCATTTCTTCATAGTTCATGTCCTTGACCATTATCGCTTGTTGGCTGAAGATAGGGGCGCTTGTCCAGCAGATAACGTTGTGGAAAAAATAAGGAAAAATATTTTAACTGATTTGCTGTTTTTTTCTTTGTCATCAAGTTCCACCAATTTTTCTAGCTTCTTGAACAATTCTTTTGGCTTGTAATCTGGACGTTTGAAGCCAAGGTCTGACATCAGTTCTTTCATTGAAGTTTGGCAAGTCTGTGGCCTTGGTGTTGACTTTTGCGTGCTGTTTGGGTATCCAAAGACCTTGTGGATAGCTTCCTTGGTAATCTTGATTTTTTTTGTCTTCAGTTTATCACCGAAGGTTATTGTCATGCTTTCTGTGTCCAGATTGTCGTACATGTGTGCTACAAGCGGTCTGCAGATGGAGCCCCTTATTTGGCAGTTCTCTATGCTGCCAAATCCTTCCCTCCTATCATCTTGCATGTGACATTCTTTAAGTAATTTCCATGCTTTCTTGACATGAGCGAATGCTGCCCCTGCCTCGATTAGGCATTTTTCTTTGTTTGTCGCTTCCTCGTGTTCATCAATTGTTGGTCCTTCCAATTCTTTTCTGCTTGTCTTTCTCTTCCTCACGTCCTCCTGGCTTGATTTGAGCTGTTTTAGAAAAAAAGGTTTTGCTAGAAAGGAACGTTCGATTTTGAGCGTTGACTAGTGGTATTCAAAATTAGTACATAAGTGTGTTTTTAGTGTCGTGCTCTTCCTCAGGGTCTTCGTCAGTACCTTGCTGGGTGTTAGGTTCTTCGTGAGGATTTCTCATTGCTGCATAAAAAATGGCTAGGTGTTAGAAGCAGAGTTGAGTGTCATAGAAAAAATGCATTGTGTGAAAAAAAATGTATGGATAGAGGCACAGGTTGTTTCACCCTAGAAGCATAGGTACACCTATTCTTTGTTCACCAGTTTTCACACCAGAGGCACTTAATTTGAAAAACAGTTATAGTCAAGGGACAAGGGATGTAGAAAATCTCGTGTGATTATCAGGTTTAGCGTCTCGGGATGCTTGCGGGGTTTGGATCTATTGAGGTATTCTAGTTAGTGATGTGGCGGGTATAGTACCTTTAAGCACATATCATCTGGAGAAAATTCCATGGCGGAGAGCAGTGGCATTTCTATTAAATCTCATTTGTATGCTAGTTCAATTTGTTAGACTAATTGATTTAGGGTACTGGAAAACTCCTTGGTAGCGGTGGCTACGGTTGCTATCCCTGGAAGTGGAAAAATCACTACGATCTACCCGATGGAATGGACCGGGATAGAATGATAATTACCTTCAATTACTTGTGTGGTGTTCCTCGCTTCCATCGGCTTATTGTGTCGTTGCTCTTTTTTGTTGCGATTTCTGCCGCCGGTGTTGAAGTCCTCGCCGTCAGTCGCCGCAACCTGTGGGGTTCTTGGTGTTATCACGCGCAGTGTTTGACGGTCTCTATGTCGAAGTGGAGGGCGGTAGGTGAACGCGGTGGCAGTTGTCCAGTGACGCGAACTCGATTTTGAATTTGTGTTTGTGTGTAGAAGGAAGGATGAGACCGTGCGGGAGTGAGGAAGGTTTCGACATTTACTATGCGAGAGGGGAAGCAAGAGAGTAGAAGAGGGAGGGAAAGATGGAAACCATCGAACCGTCTCTAATCTTCAACCGTCCGTTTAAGTATCAAGATTCGTTCTACTTGGCTAGGTTTTTTTTTTGCTAGCATTTTTATTTTAGTGGTGAGACTGGTAGTGCGGAAGTGAAGCCTCTCTACAGGCATGTGGATGCAGGCACACGAGGCATGGAAGTGCAGGTTCTACAAGCACGTGGATGAAGGCATAGGAGGCGTGGAAGTGAAGCTTGTAACACTCAGTTAGAGAGGCACGGTTGTGAAGTCTGTAAAGCCACGGAGGCTTGGAACCATGGGGCATTTAAGGGTCATGGCAAGTGTCACGTGAGGCACATGGATGTAGGCACAGGAGGCACGGCATTGAAGGCAACACAGGCACAGACTTGCGGCTTCTCGAGGCACGGGTATCAACCCTGTGGATGTACAAGAGTGTGGTGGCAGAGGCATGTGTCAGAATGCTCGGTTACAGAGGCACGGTTGTGAAGTCTCGGGAGCCATGCAGGCATGGCAGTGGGACCACGTAAGACTCACGGCGCCTGTCACGTTAGGCACGTGGGTGCAGGCACAAAAGTGAAGCCACCATAGGTACGTACGTGGGGTTTCTCGAGTCATGGGTGTGGACCCTCTGGATGCACAAAAATGTGGTGGCTAAGGCATGGGTCTGAATACTCAGTTAGAGAACCATAGTTGTGAATTCATGTGGGTGTGGCACTATGGGGCATGAAAGAATCACGGCAAGTGTCACATGAGGCACGTGGATGTAGGCACGGGAGGCACAACATTGAAGGCAACACAGGCACGGACTTGTGGCTTCTTGAGGCACGGGTATCCACACTATGGATGCACAAGAGTGTGGTGGCAGAGGCATGTGTCAGAATGCTCGGTTACGGAGGCACGGTTGTGAAGTCTTAGGAGCCACGCGAGCATGGCACCAGGACCATGTAAGACTCACGGCGCCGTTCGCGTTAGGCACGTGGGTGCAGGCACGGAAGGCACAAAAGTGAAGCCACCACAGGCATGTACGTGGGCCCTCTGGATGCACAAAAATGTGGTGGCAGATTCATGGGTCCGAATACTCGGTTAGAGAACCACAGTTGTGAAGTCACGTGGGTGTGGCACTATGGGCATGTAAGAGTCACGGTGTGTGTCACATGAGGCAGGTGGATGCAGGTACGGGAGGCACGGAAGTAAAGCCACTGCAGTGACAGACATGAGGCACTTAATTTGAAAACAGTTACGATCAAGGGACAAGGGACAGAGAATATCTGGTGTAATTAGCAGGTTTGAGCTTTCAGGGTGTTCGCAGAGTTTGAATCTATTGAGGTATTCTAGTTAGTGATATGGCAGGTATAGTACGTTTAAGCACATATTTGTGGTGAAAATTCCGTAGAGGGGAGCAGTAGCATTTCTATTAAATCTTGTGTGTACGGCAGTTCAATTTGTTAGACAAATTGATTTTGTCTAGTGGAAAACTCGGCTGTTGCGGTGGCCAGGGTTGCTGTCCCTGGAAATGGAGAAATCACTACGATCTAACTCGAGGAATGCAATGGGATAGATTGATATTTACCTTTGATTGCTTGTGTTCGGCTTCTCACCTCCATTGGTCTATTCTGTTTTTCCTATTTTTTTATTGTGATCTCCGCCGCCGGTGTTGAAGTCCTTGCTTAATCGCCGCCGGGTGGGGACTTTGTGTTGTTGGGGGCACCGTTTGACGGTCTGTATCTCGAAGTGGAGGGCGGTTGGCAAAGCGCGGTGGCGGTTGTGCGGTGAGGCAAACTCTACTTCGGATTTGAGTTCATGTGTAGAAGGGATGAGGAGACCGTGTGTGAGTGCAGAATGTTTTGAGATTTACTGTGGGAGAGAGGAAGCAAGAGAGTAGTAGAGGTGGTAGAGATGGAACTCGTGGAACCGTCTATAATCTTCGAGGGTCCGCTTGAGCAGCAAGATTCATGCCGCCTAGCTGTGGTTTTTTTGTTTGCTATAGCATCTTAACAGACATGTGAGGCACGTGGATGCGTGCGGCCGAGGCATGGAAGTCCAGTCTCTACAAGCACGGACGTTGGGATTCTCGAGGCACTGGTATCAACCCTGTGGATGCACAAATGTGTGGTGGCAAAGGCATCCATCCGAAGACTATCTTAGAGAGGCACGGTTGTGAAGTCTTTAGAGTTATAGGCATGTGTCACCACGGTCACGTAAGAATCATGGTTCCGAAAGTGTGGTAGTAGAGGCATGGGTTTGAATGCCTAGTTAGAGCGGATCGGTTGCGGGTCCACATGTGTGAAGTCTCTACAGCATTGGTCGTGCGGTACCACATGCATGTGTTCGAATAAACATTTAAATAGCCACTGTTTAAGGCACGGTTGTGTACGCATAATAGGCACTGCATTGAAGCCTATGCACAAAGGGACGTGGGGCAGAGGCACGGGAGTGATGCTTGTACATGCAGGGACGTGGGGCAGAGGCATGGGTATCAACCCTCTGGAAGTACAAAAGTGCGGTAGTTGTGGCATGCATCCGGATACCCAGTTAGAGAGGCACGGTTGTGAAGTGTGTGGAGTCACGGTCGTGTGGAAACACAAGCACGTACATCATGTCACATGAGGCATGTGAATCCATGCACACGAGGCACGAAATTGAATCCTCTATAAGCACAAACGTGGGGTTGGGGCACTGCTACTATCAACCCTCTGGATACACAAGAGTGTCGTAGCAGTGGCATGCGTGCGAATACTCAGTTAGAGAGGCACGGTCAATGTCACGTGAAGCACGTGGGTGGACACACGTGAGGCACAGAAGTGAAGCCTCTATAAGTATGGAGGTGCGGTTCTCGAGGCACTGCTACTATCAACCCTCTAGATACACAAAAGTGTGGTAACAGTGGCGTGCGTCGGGAAAGGTGCATGCAGTTAAACATAGTAGCCAACGCAGTGCACACTATCTACACAGGCCAGTGAAGTAGGTGCTTAAACAACGTATGCAAAAACGTTTGTACGTGCTTAAACGGACGCTTTGGCGGTTGCTTTTTCCCGTCAACCACGAGCACTGCCACTCGGCGGTTGCCCCGACGCACTGCAATGGCGAGCGCATTTCTACCACCCCCACTACCACGACGAGGCGTCCAACCGACTCCTCCACGACCCAAACCATGCCACAAAAAGGCAACTCCGCTTCCATTGCTGCTCAATTCCGAAAACACCATTTCCGCTCCATCTCAACTAGCAACTCCCCACAATCTCTGTCTCAAGCCCGCCATAGCTGAGTGATACGTCTCCAACGTATCTATAATTTTTGATTGTTCCATGCTAATATATTATCTGTTTTGGATGTTTAATGGGCTTTATTATGCACTTTTATATTATTTTTAGGACTAACCTATTAACCGAAGGCCCAGTGCAAATTGCTGTTTTTTGCCTATTTCAGTGTTTCGCAGAAAAGGAATATCAAACGGAATCCAAACGGAATGAAACCTTTGAGAGGATCTTTTTTGGAACAAACGCAATCCAGGAGACTTGGGGTGGAGGTTAAGGAGGCAACAAGGCGGCCACGAGGTAGGGTGACGCGCCCCCCACCCTCGTGGGCCCCTTGTGGCTCCACCGACCTACTTCTTTCGCCTATATATACTCTTATACCCTAAAAACATCCAGGGGAGCCACGAAACTACTTTTCCACCGCCGCAATCTTCTGTACCCGTGAGATCACATCTGTGACCTTTTCCGGTGATCTGCCGGAAGGGGATTCGATCACGGAGGGCTTCTACATCAACACCATAGCCTCTCCTATGATGTGTGAGTAGTTTACCACAGACCTTCGGGTCCATAGTTATTAGCTAGATGGCTTCTTCTCTCTCTTTGGATCTCAATACAAAGTTCTCTTTGATGTTCTTGGAGATCTATTTGATGTAATTCTTTTTGCAGTGTGTTTGCCGAGATCCAATGAATTGTGGGTTTATGATTAAGGTTATCTATGAACAATATTTGATTCTTCTCTGAATTCTTATATGCATGATTTGGTATCTTTGCAAGTCTCTTCGAATTATCAGTTTGGTTTGGCCTACTAGATTGATCTTTCTTGCAATGGGAGAAGTGCTTAGCTTTGGGTTCAATCTTGCGGTGTCCTTTCCGAGTGACAGCAGGGGCAGCAAAACACGTATTGTATTGTTGCCATCGAGGATAAAAATATGGGGTTTATATCATATTGCTTGAGTTTATCCCCTACATCATATCATCTTGCCTAATGTGTTACTCTGTTCTTATGAACTTAATACTCTAGATGCATGATGGATAGCGGTCGATGTGTGGAGTAATAGTAGTAGATGCAGAATCGTTTTGGTCTACTTGACACGGACATGATGCCTATGTTCATGATCATGCCTAGATATCATCATAACTATGCGCTTTTCTATCAATTGCTCGGCAGTAATTTGTTCACCCATTGTAACATATGCTACCTTGAGAGAAGCCACTAGTGAAACCTATGGCCCCCGGGTCTACTTTACATCATATTATTTTCTCGTCAACTAGCTATTTCTATCGCCGTTTATTTTGCAATCTTTACTTTTCAATCTATACAAAAAATACCAAAAATATTTATCTTATTATCTCTATTAGATCTCACTTTCGTAAGTGATCGTGCAGGGATTGATAACCCCTTTATCGTGTTGGTTGCAAGGTTCTTGTTTGTTTGTGCAGGTACTAGGCGACTTTCCTGTAGTCTCCTACTAGATTGATACCTTGGTTCTCAAAAACTGAGGGAAATACTTACGCTACTTTGCTGCATCACCCTTTCCTCTTCAAGGGAAAACCAACGCATGCTCAAGAGGTAGCAAGAAGGATTTCTGGCGCTGTTGCCGAGGAGATCTATGCCAAATCCGGACATACCAAGTACCCATCACAAACTCTTATCCCTCGCATTACATTATTTGACATTTGCCTCTCGTTTTCCTCTCCCCTACTTCACCCTTGCCGTTTTATTCGCCAGTTTTCCGTTCTCCCTTTTTCCATTCGCCTTCTTTCGCTTGCCTCTTGTGTGATTGTTTGTTGGATTGATTGTTTGTCATGATGGCTCAAGATAATACTAAATTATGTGACTTTTCCAATACCAACAATAATGATTTTATTAGCACTTCGATTGCTCCTCTTATCGATGCTGAATCTTGTGAAATTAATACTGCTTTGCTGAATCTTGTGAAATTAATACTGCTTTGCTGAATCTTGTCATGAAAGGTCAATTTGCTGGCCTTCCTAGTGAAGATGTCGCTACCCATCTAAACATCTTTGTTGATTTATGTGATATGCAAAAGAAGAAAGATGTGGATTATGATATTGTTAAATTGAAGCTATTTCCGTTTTCTCTTAGAGATCGTGCTAAAACTTGGTTCTCTTCTTTGCCTAGAAATAGTATTGATTCATGGAATAAGTGCAAAGATGTAGCGACCTGACCTGAATGGATCAAGTCTCTGTGCTTAAGTGTCATCCCTGGATCGGTATGCTGACACACACAGTACTCGAGGATTTATAACAGAGGTAAATCACATGTGTAAAGTAACGTAAATACTATTACCTCAATCCAAAATAGCGGAAGTAACAAGGTTGTGGATTCCCATCAACACCAACGGCAAAGTTGAGTGTAGAAACCGTAACCCTAACGTATCACTTACTCGTCGTAAGATATCCTGCAACATGAGATGTTGCAGCCACAAAGGGTCAGTACATTGAATGTACTGGCAAATTCACACCATAGAGAGAAATGATGAACAATGGCTATCACTACATGCATATATGGCTGGTGGAAAAGCTCTATGGTTATATGTTTTTGCGAAAAGCCAATTTTTCCCTACTGCAAAGGAATAAATTTTATTTAACTATCATGGTGGTTGTTGAACATTGAGAATGGTTGACAGCATTCTCAATCCCAATTAAGTAACATCATTAAACCCAACAAAATTATTTAAAGTAACATGATGAGATTCACATGATAATCCAAGTACTAGATACTCAAAACGTCCATAACCGGGGACACGGCTAATCATGATTAGTTTATACACTCTGCAGAGGTTTGCACACTTTTCCCCACAAGACTCGATCTCCTCCGTTGGATTTCTCGCACTACATGGTGTTTGAGAAACGAATGACCGAGACATAGTCTTTCAGAAGCGTTTGCACCTTGCGATGGGTAGACCGTACCACCTACAACCCCTACATTTGCTAGTCTACCACTGTAAGAGTTCACACGACTTAATCAACTATGCTAGAGCCCATAATAGCTTGTGGCTGCACACGGAAGTTTCTAGTATGAATAATCTCATGATCCCTTTGAGCCTGGGTGGCGGTCCATAAAAAAACAGGCAATCCTGGAATACCCAGGTGCCTAGACAGGCAATCGCTGGAATACCCAGGTGCCTCAATCCACCCAGATGTGTATTAAAGTTGCCACCTTAAGTAAACCATTAATTAACGATCTCACATCTGTCATGAAATACTCTCAAACCCAATCCACGTCTACGAGCATAGCATGACAATATAAGCATAACGTAATAGTAACTCCCAAGGTTTGAATGCAGGGCAATAGGTTCCTACCTTATCAACTACTTCCCAATACCCACATGTTATCAATCCTACTCATGCAATGTTTGAGGGTGAAACTAATGCATAAAAACTGGGTATGAAAGGGATATGATCAAAGTGTGAACTTGCCTGCAATGTTGATGAAGATAATTCACACTAAAAACTCTTGATAGTTCTACTCGTCACACTCCGGTCAATCTATCGTAAGCAAGCAATAGTAACCACACATAAGCAATCACTCAAAGATCGGAGAGAACAAAGAAAACAATTCGGAAAATGTCAAAACCAAGCAAATAACTCTTGCAACATAAAACAATTTCTAACAGTACCAAAATTAAGTGAATTTGGCCTTATCAGAAAGTTTAGGTCAAGAGCTTTGATTTGCAAAAACAATCAACTAAATCGGAGTTACGAAACTCAAGTTATGTTCAAAAGAAGTTTGAATACAAATCTGGTCTAATTCAAAATTTAAAATTTCAAAAACATGTTTGGGTTGGATTACTGGATAGAGGGGATCATAACGAAGAAGTGGGCGTTGGTTTCATTGGATTTGGAGAAACGAGTAAAAAGTTATGGCTATTTGAAAAATCAGGGTCAAGCTATTTTACGGAAGAAAAAATAGCTACGGGCTAGGGTCTAATGTATAAATACGTAGACTAATTGATAATCTAATTATTTTATCGTATTAGTCTAAAAATAATAAACTACGAAAGTATAAAAAGAAAAATAAACAAAGAAATATACCTTTATAAGGCAGAGAAAAGACAACTTTGGAGAGAGGAGACAACTTCCAGAAGTCGCGCCGGACAGGAGAAAAATATTTTTCTTAAATGAATCTAGTCAAACTAAAATATTGATTTAATCCGAATCGGATGATTTTTGGAGGCTCTATGGGTCTATATTTATTGGTGGAAAAGAGGCTTAGCGGTCAAAGGCTAGTCAATGTGGGACTAAACATAGACGAAAATATACAAAATACAGATGAAAAGAGACGCTCGCATCGCATGGGCCTAAAGGCCTTCGGCTGGCCGCACGCGCACGCTACGGCTGCGGTTTTTTTTGTTTTACAAAATTCGGTCTTAAAAAATAATAAAAAATAAAAAAAGGCTGACTGGGCCTGGCCCATTTAAGAGAGAAAAAAGACAATGGGGCGCCAGAAGCTACTATATTGCGCATGTAGGCGATAAATAAATATGGGTCGCACGTTCAGTTTTTTTTTAAATAGAAATAGAAGGAAAACCGAATAACAAAAATAAAATAAAAAATTTAATATAGGCATATTATATATCAAAATTTTCAGAAAAAGATTTTCTACGACATGAACATTTTTCTAGCATTAAATAAAATACACATAAATTTTAATAATTCCAACAGTGCTCCTGCTCTAATAAGATCCAACAAAAAACACTTTAAAAATATCAAAATAATTTCAAATTTATTTCTCTCCAATTTTTTGTTGTAGGGAATCATGTTACCCTAATTTTCATATATTTTATTTTTGGAGAAAAATAATTTGAATAAAACTCAAATAACTCCAAATTGAAAATAAATTCAAAAGAACTTTGAATTTAATTATTTGAAACTCCCAACTCATATTTCATATAATTTGAAGAAGTCAGTTTATCTTCTCTCATGAAAATCATTGAGGTGCATGAAGTTTATGAATTGAAATGTTTCCAAATGAAATTCAATTATTTTCAAATACCCTTTCATTTAATTTAAATGGAAGAAGTCATATCATCTTTGCTCAAGGGTTTTGTATTTAAAAATAATTTGAATTCATGGAGATCAGAAAGCAAATATGAAAGTTTGGGAAAGTCCTTTTATTCCCTCTCATTTAACTTTCAAAAAGTTTTGAATTCACTCACTTTCAGACAATCAATCAAATCTATCTATTTATTATAACATTCCAAAATTTAGAATTTTGGATGTTACAAACCTACCACCCTTAAAATGAATCTCGTCCTCGAGATTCGAGAGGCTAGAAAGAAATCGGTTAGGTTCGGGGTCTCTTCAAAATTTCATCAATCGTCTTCGGGGTCTGGGGTGCTACCACCCTTAGAAGCATGGTTACGGTTTCATCAAAACTCATATACTTCATCCATATTGTTAACAGTGTCGGTCTTCTCAGATCTTCGGGATAATTCCTTATCTGGGCTCTTTCGGTAGTGGCATAACCTTTTCCTCAATTCTTGTGCCTTTCATCTAGGTAAGGTTCTTCTGTGACTGGTCTTCTTAGCTGACGGGTCTGGCGCCAATACTAAACAACTATCGATATGTCATGGTGGTCAACCATTTATGGTTTCTCCTGCAGGAAATGGGTCTGGTTGATCCTCACCGTATAACCTACGGTTGGCAAAAACTGCCTTGTACAAGGGAAAAATACATATACCATTCTAAGGCTTATACAAGGTTTTGATCGTCGTCTCTCTACTATAGGTAAGTCACTCAGATTTACCATCCCATATAGCAAGGCGAATAATAAGAGTAAGTCGGTATGGTGATCAATCCATCCCGCACCCAAATCATTACCTTGTATACGGTTTAGCGAATCTCGCATTCTAACACTCGGTCATCCTCACAAGCATTGCAGAATTTCTCTTGTCCATGAACTGCGTTCGGAATAATCCATTGATTCTGCAAGCCAAACAAACATCTATCGTTCCTTCACAACTCTCAGGTTTTGCGTTACTCCTATAAAATTGTCGGTGGGTAAGGTCGTACTCTCTTCCAGGGTTTTCCTTCAGCAAGAATGTGCTTGCTTCTTGGCAGGTCCTGGGGCATGTGGGTTATGGCCCATCTCATCACTTGTAGTCCTTGAACTTATCATCGGGCAACTGATCATTATTCCAACTTCCAACTTCCTAGTATTCTTAAATCCATCCAATTGTACTGTCTTACTTCCTTCTATTGGCACCAAACTAGGACATGATTACTCAAACTCATCATGGAGTTTCCATTGATCCATATTTCCGACATCATACCTCCTTTATATACAATAGTAATTTATCTCTTCATCCTCGTGGCATATACCACATACCGAGATAAAAACTTATACTTATGGAGTCCATATTCCACTTCGTGGAACATCATTATCCTTTCCAGGGTCAAGCGTCCTTACAGGGGAATATTGGCCATCTCTGCATGGCACTTCTTCAACTGGGAAACGTGAAACACATCTTGAACTCCTGACAGTCCTTCGAGTGACTCCAACTTGTTGGTGAAAGTGCAACTATCCATGTGGTTTTGGTAATTCATAACAACATATAGCTCATTGAGCTAATGCTATTTCAAGATGATTATTTCAGGAAAGCTCAATGATTGGCATGGCATGGATGTGAAAGTGGAACCCTCAAAATGCTAAGGACAAGAATTGGCTCAAGCTCAAAAGTTCAAGACTCTTCATTTTATATTTTAGTGATCCAAGATCACATTGAGTCTTTAGGAAAAGCCAATACTATCAAGGAGGGATGAGGTGTTGCTTAATGAGCCTCTTGCTTTATGTGCTTAGTGATATGCTCCAAAATCCTCAGCTACTTTCCCATATCCACAAATGACCTAAACCCTAAGCCAAACTCGGTCATACCGATTCTGTCAATCCGGCGCCACCGAGTTTCACTTGTCATTTGCCACTGCTAAACCCTAGCAATTCGGTCCTACCGATAAGGTTCTCGGTCTCACCGAGATGGGCTTGCAAACTCTCTGTTTCCCTTTTGTAACTTTTCGGTCTCACCGAAAAGAGCGAATTGGTCCCACCGAGAATGCAAGGTAAACTCTATGTTTCCTTCTTGTAACTTTTCGGTCTCACCGAAAGAGCAAGTCGGTCCCACCGAGTTTGCCTGACCAACTCTCTAGTTAGCTAATTGCCGAACTCGGTCTCACCGAGTTTGTGCGATCGGTCTCAGCGAGATTACGTTATGCCCAAACCCTAACCGAATCGGTCCTACCGAATTACATCTCAGTCCCACCGAGATTCCTAACGGTCACTAGGTTTACCATTTCGGTCAGACCGAGTTTTATGATTCGGTCCTACAGAGATTGGAAAACTGTGTGTAACGGTTGGATTTTGTGTGGAGGCTATATATACCCCTCCACTACCTCTTCATTCGAAGAGAGAGCCATCAGAACACATACATCATTCCTACTCATATGTTTTGAGAAAGAACCACCTACTCATGTGTTGAGACCAAGATATTCCATTCCTACCATATGAATCTTGATCTCTAGCCTTCCCCAAGTTGCTTTCCACTCGAATCTTCTTTCCACCAGATCCAAATCCTATGAGAGAGAGTTGAGTGTTGGGGAGACTATCATTTGAAGCACAAGAGCAAGGAGTTCATTATCAACACACCATTTGTTACTTCTTGGAGAGTGGTGTCTCCTAGATTGGCTAGGTGTCACTTGGGAGCCTCCGACAAGATTGTGGAGTTGAACCAAGGAGTTTGTAAGGGCAAGGAGATCGCCTACTTCGTGAAGATCTACCGCTAGTGAGGCAAGTCCTTCGTGGGCGATGGCCATGGTGGAATAGACAAGGTTGCTTCTTCGTGGACCCTTCGTGGGTGGAGCCCTCCGTGGACTCGCGCAACCGTTACCCTCCGTGGGTTGAAGTCTCCATCAACGTGGATGTAGGATAGCACCACCTATCCGAACCACGGGAAAACATCCGTGTCTCCAATTGCGTTTGAATCCTCCAAACCCTCACCTTTACATTCTTGCAAGTTGCATGCTTTACTTTCTGCTGCCAGTAAACCCTTTGCATGCTTGCTTGAATTATGTGATGATTGCTTGACTTGCTCTAAGATAGCTAAAATCTGCCAAGAACTAAAATTGGGAAAAGGCTAAGTTTTTAATTGGTCAAGTAGTCTAATCACCCCCTCTAGACATACTTTCGATCCTACAAGTGGTATGAGAGCTTTGGTCTCCATTTGGCTTGATCTTCATAGCTTTTGGTGGTCATAGCCTTGGTTTCACAACCTAGGAGAGTATGGCGTCTAGTGAGGGAAATTATCACCGTAGAGGTCCTTATTTCGATGGCACTAATTTTGCTAGTTGGAAGCATAAAATGAAAATGCATATTCTTGGACATAACCCCGCCGTATGGGCTATTGTTTGTGTTGGCTTGCAAGGTGAGTTCTTCGATGGGAGGGAACCAAACCGTGAAGCTACCGTGGATGAGTTGAAGATGTTGCAATACAATGCTCAAGCTTGTGATATTCTCTTCAATAGATTGTGCCCCGAAGAATTCAACAAAATTAGCCGCCTTGAGAATGCAAAGGAGATTTGGGATACTTTGATTGATATGCACGAAGGTGCTGACTCCGTCAAGGAATCCAAGTTGGATGTGCTCCAAAGTCAACTTGACAAGTTCAAGATGAAGGATGGTGAAGGTGTCGCTGAAATGTACTCTAGGCTTGCTCTCATCACAAATGAGATTGCCGGCTTAGGAAGTGAAGAGATGACCGATAGATTCATCATCAAGAAGATCCTAAGAGCCTTGGATGGGAAATATGATACCGTGTGCACATTAATCCAAATGATGACCAACTACAAAGATCTCAAGCCAACGGAAGTGATTGGAAGGATTGTTGCTCATGAGATGTCACTCAAGGATAAAGAGGAACTTCACAATAAATCAAGTGGTGCCTACAAAGCGTCATGTGAAGTCCCCACATCATCAAGTGAGAAACAAAACTTCAATGAAGAATTGAGCTTAATGGTGAAGAACCTCAACAAGTTCTACAAGAGTAGAAGCAAAGATAGAAGCTTCAAGTCAAGGTCCTACAATGACAAAAGATCTTCTAGTCGAGAGCGAAACTGCTATAATTGTGGAAGACCCAGACACTATTCCAATGAGTGTACGGCTCCCTACAAGAGAAGAGAAGATTCTCCAAAAAGAAGAAGCAAAGAATCTCCACCAAGAGAGAGAAGGAGTAGAGATGATCGTTATGAACGAAGATACTCACGGAGAAGCAAGGACTCGGAAAGGAAGGAAAAATCATCAAGGATCTATACAAAACGAAGACATCAAGCTCATGTTGGTGAATGGGTATCCGGCTCCGACTCCGACAGCCACTCCGAGAGAAGTTATCACTCCGACTCCGAAGATACTCAAGATGAGGGTGTTCCTGGTCTAGCACTTGTGTCAACCAACTCCTACGACATATTTGGCTCTCCAAATGAAGGAATTGGAAGATGCTTCATGGCCAAAGGTCCTAAGGTAACACACCCCGAGTACGTTGATTTTAATAGTGATGAAGATGACTTGTTAGGTGATGATGATTTGCTTGTTGACAACTCTAGTGATGAGTACTATGATGAAACATCAATTAATCATGCTAAAACGAATGACAATGATAAGGAGAAGATTGAGGCCCTAACTAAAGAACTAAACACTCTTAAGTTAGCTCATGAAACCATCTTCGAAGATCATCGAGAACTTTTAAGAGCTCATGAGAAATTACGCTTTGAAAAGCTCAATCTTGAGCAAGAGCATGAGTTCTTAAAAGCAATCAATGATGATCTCCGCAAGAATAGTTCTTCTTACATTGCCAAGCGTTTACTATTATCCACTTACATGCCTCAAGTCAAGACTAGTAACAAGAATAAAAAGGATTCTTCCTCTAGTAGTAACAATGATCATGCTAAATCCAATATTGTTGCTTCTAGTAGTTCTCTTGATTCCACTAATGATTCTCTTAGCCAAGTTACACTTGAGAAAGAAAATAGCTTATTGAAGGGAATTATAGAGAAAGGTGTTTACAAGAGCCTTGCCGGAAGTAAGCAATTCGAGGAAATTGTGCGCAAGCAAGGAATGCACCGGAAGAATCAAGGTGTTGGTTTTGAACGAAAGTTCAATGCCAATGGAGTTGAATGGGAAGAAGATCAATACCCCAAGACAAAGTTTGTTCCTCAACAAGAGAAGTATGACACTTCTTTCAAGGGGACACAAGCTCAAGATGATCTTCCACCACAAGACTACAAGCAAAAAGGCAAGGATAAGCTTCAAGAGGAGATTGATGCATTTGAAGAAGCTCCCAAGACCTTAGTCAAGTGGATTCCCAAGACTACTTCAAGTTCCACTACATCAAGTACGACAACAACTCCAAGGATTCCCATCAAGATGGTGTGGATCCAAAAGAAGAAGAACTAGAGAGTTCTTGAGGGTGACTCCGCCAACATACTTCACTCTTATCATTTTGGCAAGAACAAGTGCAATCAACTTCCACATCTTGCACTAGTTCAAGGAGTCACAAACCCTCGTGTTGGTAAGACAAGGGACAAGGTAACCTAAAGTTTTCATGGACATCATCTTGTGTGTGCATCACTCTATGTCTATGGATATCCTTGTTTGTTCCTTGTGGGACTAACCCATGTAGGTATTGAAAGTGCAATTCACTCAAATGGATAGCTCCAAGTGATCTACATCAACATTGAGCATCCACATCTTCAACATCTACATGAAGTCATCATCGACAAAACCCAAGGTTAGTTCATCCCTCTTAGGGGGATATCACATCTAGGGGGAGCTTTACTCTAAGACTTGAGCTAAAGCAACTCTAAAGATGTGAATACAACAATGCTTTATGTAAAAGTGGTAACCCCACTTGAGCTTAAACGATGAGTATGACCTACGATCAAGTGTTCTCACTTGACTCCTAAGTCAATATACTCATATATAGACGACCTAGTCATCGCAAATTGCTTGATAGATGCTAGAATTGGTTGTGCATGCTTTGCCACATATTTCATTTGCCATCTTATTGTGTGAGCATGTTGGTTGCATATTTTACTCATTCGAGGACATCCACTTGTTGTTTTGATTGTTTGGCTTTCTTCTTTTGCCAAGTGGATGGACAAGAATGCCTAAGAACCTCCTCTAGCTATCTATGCTTTTCTCGTCTCAAACTCTATTCATGCTTCATCACAAAACTTGATCAAGTCAGATTCGAACCACTCTGTGTGAGGAGCGCTCGGAGTCCCTGATTCATCATAGACTTAAACTTCCAAAACCTCTTTATGAATCTCGGTCTGACCGATACTCCATTTTCGGTCCTACCGAGTTCATTAAGTTGATCTAGGTTTTCGATCTTGGTGCAACCGATTTGAACTTTTCGGTCACACCAAGTTGCAATAACTGCACACAGTTTTGCATCTCGGTGCCACCGAGTTGTTCCACTCGGTCACACCGACAGGGTCGGGCTATATATAGTGACGGGCAAAATTTTGGAAATTTCTCCGAAACCTCTTCGCCCGCGCTATAGCCTGCTCTGCCTTCGTGGTCTCCGGATCGTCTTCTCGTCGCCAGCAGCCTCCAGTCGCTAGTCTCCGCCGCCGTCAATGGATTTCTGCCCCGTCGTTGCCGCCGTAGCGAGTCTCCGCCGAACTAGGGTATGGACTCAATCTTTGTGCTATTCTCCACTCTGATTCCTAGCACATTGTGATCATTATGATTCTTGCCACGATTGAAACACTCCTATCCAGTCAATGATCTCGTAGAATAGGTTTAATTCGAAAAATTTAGGGTTAGGTTTCCGCCGAAACCATCTCGGACCCACCGAGTTGAAAAACTCGGTCCCACCGATCTGGCTTTTGCCATTGCACAAGTGAAACTCGGTCTGACCAAGAATAACTTATCGGTGCGACCGATTTTGGAATTCTATGAAACCCTAGCAGTCTCGGTGCCACCGAACTGTGACTCGGTCTGACCGAGTTCACCAGTTCTGGTGCCAAAACTGCTTCGGTGTCACCGAGTTTGAAAATCGGTAGATCCGAGATGCTTTCTGTGGAAAACTAAAACTAAGTTTTTGAATTAATCTTTTGCACAAATCTCTGCTTTTTGTGATGCTCATCCACTCTATCTTATCCATAATCTATTCACGGGGTCAGCAGTCAGTTTGCAACATGTCTGATCAAAGTGACAGCCAAAATGTGTCTGAGCAGCAAGTTGTGATGAGTGAGGGCACTAGCTCCTCAAGCTCTTCTGATGATGGCAGCAGGAGCACCCCCAGCAATCTGCCCAAGGCTGCCACACGTCAAAGGAAGAAGAGAACGTCTGATTCTAAGGATGAAGACTATGTGGCAGAGGAAGAGGCCACATCAAAGAGAGCTGAACCAGCTCAAGGAACCAAGCGAGGGCTGAAGATCAAAAGGCCAGCGGGCAGGCAACCCATGTCAAAGGCTAGGGCTTCAACTGTGAAGCCTGCTCCCACTGAGCCCATTGCTGCTGAGGGCAAGAAAAGGAAAGAGAGGGTGAAAAAGACTGTAGCCAGAGTGCTTGGGAAGGCCTCCATCATGGTAGATGAGGAGGAAGAAGAAGAAGAGGTTGCTGCACCAGCACCCAAGGCAGCCAAACTCATGGGAGATGCTATAAGGTCAGGAACAGCTGCATCCAAGCCCAAGGAAGCACCTAAGGCTGCATCTAAGCCTAAGAGTGCACCCAAGAGAAACACACGAAGCATCCCAGCTGCAGAAAAGAACAAGGCCCCAATGCCTGAAGCAATCGAAGAAGAGGAAGAAAGTGTCCTCAGGAAGCTCAAGCCCAAGATCCCAGACCACAACGATGCTCATCCTGTGGCTGAGGATATGAAGCTCAGAAGGGATTCAGGGCTGAGGAAATGGAGAGAAGCAGATCCGTATGCTTCTAGGAGAAGGACTACCGTGGATTACAGATTTCAAACCAAGGAGCAACAAGATTTCTATGAGACTGTTTTGCTTGATAAGAAGCCGATCGTTTGTGACATGAGATGGGTCGACTGGACCTACATCAAGGACAATGAAGAGCACTACCCCAGTGTATTTGACAGCTTTAGTGCATGTGGAGTTGCAGACTTTGTTGGGCAGAAGCTCACAAAGTGGAACGATGAGCTGATCATGCAATTCTACTCCACAGCACACTTTTATCCGGATGGCAGGATCACATGGATGTCTGAGGGTACGAGGTACCAATCCACTGTGGAAGAATGGGTGAAGTTGATCAATGCCCCAGACGAGCAAGCTGATGACTTGGACATCTATGCCAAGAAAAAGATGGATCACAACTCCATGTCCAACATGTACAAGGAGATCCCGAATGAAGCGCTTGACACGTTCAAGTTTGGCTCCGTGCACTATCTGCTCTCAGGATTGCCTACGATCAACTGGATCCTTAGGCACACCCTTCTACCCAAATCTGGAGATCACAAGATGATCAGAGGTCACGCGATCAACTTGCTTCATGTATTTGACGTGCCTCAGAAATTCAAGGTCATGAGTCTCATTGTGGAAACAATCAAGAGGACAGGTGCAGACCAGAAGAGGAGTTGTGGGTATGCCCCATAGATTCAGGAGCTCATCAACTCCAAGATGGGCATGGGCGTGTATTTATTGGATAAGGAACACCTGCCCATCCGTCCAGATTTTGAGGATAACCAAGTGGTTATGACTGAAAATGAACCCTCATCTGCACATGCACAAGCTCAGAAGGAGAAGGCGAGGAAGGAAAAAGCTGTCAGGATGCCTACTCAAGCAGAGGCATCTGATTACTTCTTGAAGACCAAGCAAGAGCAGCTCGGTTACCTGATAGCGTCCACCCTGCGTATTGAGCAAGGACTTGCCACCCTGACTCAGAACCAGGCAAGCCTAGAGAGGATCATGGAATAGAGGTTCTATGACATGGACATCAAGGTAACAGAAATACAGACAGCCGTGGAGCAGCTTCAGGAGGACATGAATGAGAGGAGAGGCAGGACCACAACTGATGCGTTTGAGAGGGTGCCACGAGGTCTGAGGTCGTCTGCACTGCCAGTTGCTGACACTAGAGCTACAACGTCTGCACCAGCTACAGCCTCCGTTCCACCAGCTCCAGCATCCACTTCAGCCTCGACTCCGACCACTTCTACTGAAGGCTTCGTCCTTGGCGTGCTCCGGACTCCACCACCACCTGAAGATCAAGCCTGAGCGTCGACTTAGCACTATGCATTTTCTAGGAACTTTTTGGTAACTTGTTGCCAAAGGGGGAGAAGATGTATAGATCATATGCTGAGAGAGAGAGAGAGAGAGTGTTGCCTTTTCTCTCCTGTTTTATTTGGTGGTTTTTCGAACTTTGTTTGCTTGTGTGTGAGATACTACGTCCTTATGCTCGTGAGACATCGATGATCATGTGTTTGATCATAAGCGCTTAATGTTTGCTTAATGCTTGCTTATATATTATCATTCTATCTATTGTCTGTGATCATTCACTATTCTTGGTGATGAGTGCATGCATTTCAATCTTATCATTTTTTAGCGCTCCACCAAGATGTATATGACATGGAAGAGTAACCCATGATTCTAACTCCATGTGCATTTGCAGTCCAAAGCAAATTTTAAATATGCACAAATTTAGGGGGAGCTCTTATTTGTCACATACTTCTCAAAGCGACGATATATTTCATGCTTATTATCATTTGTCGAAGCTTTGATCTATATGTTGTCATCAATTACCAAAAAGGGGGAGATTGAAAGTGCAACTATCCCTAGGTGGTTTTGGTAATTCATAACAACATATAGCTCATTGAGCTAATGCTATTTCAAGATGATTATTTCAGGAAAGCTCAATGATTGGCATGGCATGGATGTGAAAGTGGAACCCTCAAAATGCTAAGGACAAGAATTGGCTCAAGCTCAAAAGTTCAAGACTCTTCATTTTATATTTTAGTGATCCAAGATCACATTGAGTCTTTAGGAAAAGCCAATACTATCAAGGAGGGATGAGGTGTTGCTTAATGAGCCTCTTGCTTTATGTGCTTAGTGATATGCTCCAAAATCCTCAGCTACTTTCCCATATCCACAAATGACCTAAACCATAAGCCAAACTCGGTCATACTGATTCTGTCAATCCGGCGCCACCGAGTTTCACTTTTCATTTGCCACTGCCAAACCCTAGCAATTCGGTCCTACCGATAAGGTTCTCGGTCTCACCGAGATGGGCCTGCAAACTCTCTGTTTCCCTTTCATAACTTTTCGGTCTCACCGAAAAGAGCGAATCGGTCCCACCGAGAATGCAAGGTAAACTCTATGTTTCCTTCTTGTAACTTTTCGGTCTCACCGAAAGAGCAAGTCGGTCCCACCGAGTTTGCCTGATCAACTCTCTAGTTAGCTAATTGCCGAACTCGGTCTCACCGAGTTTGTGCGATCGGTCTCAGCGAGATTACGTTATGCCCAAACCCTAACCGAATCGGTCCTACCGAATTGCATCTCAGTCCCACCGAGATTCCTAACGGTCACTAGGTTTACCATTTCGGTCAGACCGAGTTTTATGATTCGGTCCCACCGAGATTGGAAAACTATGTGTAACGGTTGGATTTTGTGTGGAGGCTATATATACCCCTCCACCACCTCTTCATTCGAAGAGAGAGCCATCAGAACACATACATCATTCCTACTCATATGTTCTGAGAAAGAACCACCTACTCATGTGTTGAGACCAAGATATTCCATTCCTACCATATGAATCTTGATCTCTAGCCTTCCCCAAGTTGCTTTCCACTCAAATCTTCTTTCCACCAGATCCAAATCCTATGAGAGAGAGTTGAGTGTTGGGGAGACTATCATTTGAAGCACAAGAGCAAGGAGTTCATTATCAACACACCATTTGTTACTTCTTGGAGAGTGGTGTCTCCTAGATTGGCTGGGTGTCACTTGGAAGCCTCCGACAAGATTGTGGAGTTGAACCAAGGAGTTTGTAAGGGCAAGGAGATCGCCTACTTCGTGAAGATCTACCGCTAGTGAGGCAAGTCCTTTGTGGGCGATGGCCATGGTGGAATAGACAAGGTTGCTTCTTCGTGGACCCTTCGTGGGTGGAGCCCTCCGTGGACTCGCGCAACCGTTACCCTCCGTGGGTTGAAGTCTCCATCAACGTGGATGTAGGATAGCACCACCTATCCGAACCACGGGAAAACATCCGTGTCTCCAATTGTGTTTGAATCCTCCAAACCCTCACCTTTACATTCTTGCAAGTTGCATGCTTTACTTTCCGCTGCCAATAAACTCTTTGCATGCTTGCTTGAATTGTGTGATGATTGCTTGACTTGCTCTAAGATAGCTAAAATCTGCCAAGAACTAAAATTGGGAAAGGGCTAAGTTTTTAATTGGTCAAGTAGTCTAATCACCCCCCCCCCTCTAGACATACTTTCGATCCTACAGTTGGCCACTTCTCCCATACGCTCCAAAACTCGGTATGGTCCTACAAATCTCGGGGCTAACTTTCCCTTAACTACAAATCGTTTAACTCCTCGCATAGGGGTCACATGAAGACATGCTCTGTCTCCAATTTCATAGACTACCTCCTTGCGTTTTTAGTCTACATAACTCTTCTGCCTGGACTGAGATACCTTCAGTCTATCTCGAATCAACTTAACATTCTCTTCTGACTCCTTGATCACATTTGGTCCAACAACTGACGGTCTCCAACTTCATCCCACATACTCTTGGGCATCACACATATCGAGACAAAACTCGTATTCATTTTGTCTGAAATCCACTCAGTGGAGTATCCTTATCTTTTCCAGGGGTCAACGGTTCTTATAGGGTACTACCACCCTTAAAATGCACAAATCTTCCATAGACCATATTTCTCATATCCTCAGAATGGCCAAAATTCTTCTTCATAGAGTAACAACCCATAAAATCCATATCAGTACCAATGATGCTAACTTTATTCATTCTCAAGTGATTACAATCTCTCGCTTTTCCATTACATGTCTCAACTCAACACCTCAATATAAAAGAAAATGTTCTCACTTCTACTACTCTGTTTCTTTTGTTGCAAACTCAACTATCTAGCACAAGTCTCCTTCTCCTTGGGGCATTCTTTGGCAAAGTGCCCTGCTTCATTACAACGAAAACATATTACTTCTGACAAGTCTCGAGGTTTCCTTTTTGGGCAATTGTTGAGGTAGTGCCCTAACTCCTTGCACCTGTAATAGGTGATACGACTCAGGTCCTTCCTGGAATCCAATCTGCTTCTCTTCCTAGACCTTTCCATGCCAATCATGGCTTCTATTTCTTGTGGGTCATACTCTACTTCCTCTGTCAGGAATTCTACTAGATCCCCATTCAAACAATTTTGGGAGATGTGACCTTCTTCTCCACATGAATAGCAAGACTTAGTGCAGGCTTTACACGGGTCCTCTTTAGGTGTGTCGTCCACATCTCCCTTCATCACGGGTTCTTCTAAAATTTCCATAAGGGCTCCTTTCTTTACTTCATTCTTCTGTTGTACGGTTCGTTGTACCATGGGGTAAATGTGACACTGAGCAGGATAGTGGGTAGTCCCTTCACACAAGAAACAAGTAATCTGCCTAGTTGGGCATTCTTCAACTGGGTGACTTCCTTCACAATTAGGGCATTCATCCTTGTGTTCTTTATTGGTGTGTCCTATTTCTCCACAAATCTTGCATGCACAAGGTTTCTTCATATCCTTTCCATAAGTCTTCAACTTCTGGGACACAAACCGAGACTTTGGCAAAGTCAACTTAAATTCTTTCCAAGTGGTTATTCCTTGCCATCCATTGATGGTTTGGTACATCCTCCACCAAGTATCAGCACCTCTTTCAAAGCATTGAAGAGCATGTTGGGTCATATCCTTTCCGACTATAGGGTTATTCTCCATGTGATCCTCCATGTTCTGAATCCATCGATCTGTCTCCAACTGACTCATCGGTCCAGAAAATACACGCTCATCTCCATTCATCCTCTATTGGGTCCATGTGGGTTTGGGGTAAGATAAGAGAGAGGGAGAGGGCTACACACAATACAAACAAAAGTTTTGAAAAGACAGATTTTATTTGTGGCCGTCGGGAAAAACATCAAACAAATGACAGCTCACAAACGTCGCATCTAACGTAGGTATATAACAGGGGTTTGGTCTTCTAAAGGTCAATAAATCTTCAATGTCTCCAAACTCTTCAAGCCTTGTTCATGCCTCCAATGGCTTCTTCCGATCATGCTTGTCTTTCTCGAGTTCTTTTGCCAGATCAATCTCTGTTGACGTGAAATCTCTCGTGACATCCTTTAATATTCCGGAGTTGCATTTCAAACTTCTGGTTTCAACATCCTTCACATGAACCATGGTCATACTGTCCTTCAGTTCCTGACAAATCTCCGGTATCTCGAGGTTGTAGCTCCTCCAGCTTGGCTACTTTCAGCTTTTGGTTCCTGAGTTCTTCACGAAATGCTTCCTTGTCTAATACGGCTTCATGGAGCTCCACCATAAACTTCTTGATGTACTACCCCAAATCCTGGTGATACACTGGCTAAAGTTAAAACTTCATCTTACTAATAGGTGCTGCATCAGCCTTCTTCCATCAAATCCATTCTGAAGAAATGCATCCTTAACTCAGCACGGTGACAATAGCTTCAGCGGGCGATGACATCACGGATAACCGTGTTTCTGCTCTTGTCATTCCCATGAGCTATCACTCCATAGTTGATATCTCCTGCCTTAGGGTTTTCTTTGACAAAACTTCGAGTTCTCATGCTCCTTGTTTCAGTCTTTCTCCGATACACCTTGATCTCGGGTATTGACAACTTCCATAGTCTGCCAAGTTCCATAAGGGTAGCCTTCCTAGGTCATACAAATCTGGGAATTCTTCAGAGCCTTCAAATTCTACTTGTCTTCGGTCTTCAACCGTTGTAGTTTTCATTATTCACATGCACGGAAAATACTCTTCATTCCGAAGTGGTCTTAGTTGTCCGATATCTTGTACTTCTTGGAGTGGTCTCATCAGTCGAATCTTCGTGTGGTCAAAAGGGGAAGGTGGTATGGTCTCACTAAAGGGAATTTTTTGAATAAGCTCAGAAGAGAAGAGAGGTAAAAGATCTTTTTGAAAGGGAAAGTTGTAGAGAAAAATCTTTGCTATGGGCTTGCCAGTTTCTAGGGTCACGTCCTACAGTCAACATGTGCTCTAATACCATCTTGTAGTGACCTGACCCGAATGGATCAAGTCTCTGTGCTTAAGTGTCATCCCTAGATCGGTATGCTGACACACACAGTACTCAAGAATTTATAACAGAGGTAAATCACATGTGTAAAGTAACGTAAATACTATTACCTCAATCCAAAATAGCGGAAGTAACAAGGTTGTGGATTCCCATCAACACCAATGGCAAAGTTGAGTGTAGAGGTCGCGCCAATCCAAATAATAAACTACGAAAGTATAAGAAGAAAAATAAACAAAGAAAGGTACCTTTATAAGGCAGAGAAAAGACAACTTTGGAGAGAGGAGACAACTTCCAGAAGTCGCGCCGGACAGGAGAAAAATATTTTTCTTAAATGAATCTAGTCAAACCAAAATATTGATTTAACCCGAATCGGATGATTTTTGGAGGCTCTATGGGTCTATATTTATTGGTGGAAAAGAGGCTTAGGGGTCAAAGGCTAGTCAATGTGGGACTAAACATAGACGAAAATATACAAAACACAGATGAAAAGAGACGCTCGCATCGCATGGGCCTAAAGGCCTTCGGCCGGCCGCACACGCACGCTGCGGCTGCGGTTTTTTTTGTTTTACAAAATTTGGCCTTAAAAATTAATAAAAAAAATAAAAAAAAGGCTGACTGGGCCTGGCCCATTTAAGAGAGAGAAAAAATAATGGGGCGCCAGAAGCTACTATATTGCGCATGTAGGCGATAAATAAATATGGGCCGCACGTTCAGTTTTTTTAAATGGAAATAGAAGGAAAACCGAATAACAAAAATAAAATAAAAATTTAATATAGGCATATTCTATATCAAAATTTTCAGAAAAAGATTTTTTATGACATGAACATTTTTCTAGCATAAATAAAATACACATAAATTCTAATAATTCCAACAGTGCTCCTGCTCTAATAAGATCCAACAAAAAACACTTTAAAAATATCAAAATGATTTCAAATTTATTTCTCTCCAATTTTCTGTTGTAGGGAATCATGTTACCCTAATTTCCATATATTTTATTTTTGGAGAAAAATAATTTGAATAAAACTCAAATAACTCCAAATTGAAAATAAATTCAAAAGAACTTTGAATTTAATTCTTTGAAACTCCCAACTCATATTTCATATAATTTGAAGAAGTCAGTTTATCTTCTCTCATGAAAATCATTGAGCTGCATGAAGTTTATGAATTGAAATATTTCCAAATGAAATTCAATTATTTTCAAATACCCTTTCATTTAATTAAATGGAAGAAGTCATATCATCTTCGCTCAAGGGTTTTGTATTTGAAAATAATTTGAATTCATGAAGATCAGAAAGCAAATATGAAATTTTGGGGAAGTCCTTTTATTCCCTCTCATTTAACTTTCAAAAAGTTTTGAATTCACTCACTTTCAGACAATCAATCAAACAATCAATCAAATCTATCTATTTATTATAACATTCCAAAATTTAGAATTTTGGGATGTTACAAAAGATGCTTTTATCTCTAAGTATTTTCCTCCGCTAAGATCATCTCTCTTAGAAACGATATTATGAACTTTAAGCAACTTGATCATGAGCATGTTGCACAAGCATGGGAGAGGATGAAATTAATGATACGTGATTGCCCTACACACGGTTTGAATTTGTGAATGATTATATGGAATTTTTATGTTGGATTGAATTTTGCTGCTAGAAATCTTTTAGATTCGGCCGCGGGAGGCACTTTTATGGAATTCGCCAAGTTGGTTACTCCTGCCAACAGGTTATCAACGGGATTGGAGAAGTGACCCGCCAGCATCAGGAAACGTTGCAGAGGCATCTGAACAATTAGAGGGCGAGGGGTTGGCTCATGCTGGGGATGTTGAGCCGGCTGATGAGGTTGAACCGGTGGTGGCTGTCCGTCTCCATTCGGGGGTGCGACCCGGGTTAATTGGGGTATAACTAGTTCTTCCGGGCTCCTGTCCCAGCCCCGGGAACAGGCATGTCTTGCCGCATGTTGAAAGTCGCATGGGCTCAAAATCGGGTGGCAGGCGGCTCATATGTATCCTCTGATGAACTGCCTCTGAAGCACTATGATGGAGGCCCATGCGCCAGGCTTCGATTTTCAGGCACTCTACCTCATTATGGACCTGAGTCTACAGCTCCACCATGTGAGCGTTTTTAGCATTGATATCTTCCTGGACCTTTGCCATCTGTTCACGAAGTTTAGTCACCTCTGCGTTACGTTCTGCCTAATTCTTCGCAGGCACCAGTGTCTCAAGGAGTGTTTCTAAGGCGGCTGCCAACCTTGCTAAAGCTTGAGCCAGCAGTATGGCTAAGCCGGCCGCTCCCGAAACTGGCGCTGAGGTGCCGGTTTTCGTCATAGCGCCAGCCGCTGCGGTGTTAAGAGCCGGAGCAGTGCCTAACATATAGACGGTAGCCCAGAGTGGTCTGTCGAAAGTGTCCCGGGCCAGCTCATCATCAGAGTAGCTCCCGAGCCCACCATCATAAAGTGAAAGGATCGACTCGGTTTCGCCGACCAAAGACTCGCCATCAGAATAGACAAGAGTGTCCCCACCGGACGCGGAGTTGTCCGCGAGATCGACTCCCTGAGTGAAGCCGATGAAGACGTGCTTCCGGCCGGCTTGAGCCCGGCCGGGTTGGGAGCGCCGAGCCGGCTCGATGATGTCGGTGCAGATGTTCAGCTCGGGTCCTGACTCGCTAATCTTGGCGATGAAGACATGGATCTTGCCAAAGGGTACCCGGTACCCGTACTCAATCGAGTCGGCCTCAGGGCCTCAGCATGAATCGTCAATGTAGAGCTTGCCACGGCGACTATTGGTCATCTGGCCAATCGCATATCCCTCGATCCCTGGAAGAGCTCCCACCAAGAACTCAACACCGCCAAGCGATAGCCCCACGGTGGGCGCCAACTGTCGTGGTTTTGTCACGTTAGGTGTCCTAATGAAAGAACTTAGTCGTGAGGCCATCGCAGGTAGGTGGTAGCTTGAACGAGGTTGATCGAAATCGAGAGACAAGGGTTTACCTAGGTTCGGCCCCTCACGGTGGAGGTAATAGCCTACTTCCTGATTGATTATTGCTTGAGATCTTGATTATAAGGGTGCAACTTGGCTAACCTACTACTCGAGGGCTTGTAACTTATCTTTCCTACCTCAGGGGCTCTCCTTTATATACAGGTAGAGGCCCTGGGCTTACAACAGTGTCCGGGTCGAAGTACAACCGGTGACCGAATCTACTTCTTACTTATCTTACCTTCCAAGTAAGGGAGTTTCCTTTGTCTCCTTGTCGAGCCGGCCCGCTCCATGAGTCGCCTCCTGGGCCTTCGACGTCATAATCTTTACGGCCCACATAGCTAGTCTGATAACGACCCGCCATGTGGTTCCATGTCATTCCTGGTTGGGTACCGTGGGGTATATCCCCAATAGTGACGCCTCGAGTCCCATGAGCTAGTGCATGTCCGATGTCTTACTCTACCTCGCTGGCGACCGCACCTTCACTCTGAGGGGCGCAACCGGCCGTCGTACATGGATACGGCAAAGCCAGACGAGCTCCGCTCTAGATTAGGTTTCACGTTGCATGTAATTATGTCGATTTGAGATTTGTAATTGAAGTATCCAATTGTGAAAACAATAACTTGAGGTGTGACTGGTCACTGTCCATAGACGGATCTAGGCACGTCAGCGGATGTTTGATGGTCCAAATTTGGTGTATTTGGTTGTATATGCTCTTAGATGCAAAACTTGCAATAGAGCTAAGGGCACTCCAACGTACAGACATATTATCCGTCAATGAATGCGTCTCGACGCATCCGTGGACAGTGATATGGGGGCCAGTCTTCCAACTCTTCCCGCAAACCTCCGTCCGCAATTCAAACTAACTTGGAGGTAATTCATGGAAACACGGCGAATTCATTCAAAGGTACATAAGTTCGATATATTTTACATAAATCAAACCATATTTCGTGTGTAAACATAAAAGAACTAAACTAGATTGTAGCAGACGATGACCTCGTATGCGTGACAAGGCTGGCCGACGGCACCTCCATCGCGAGTGGTTCATCGTCGGAGTGATCTCTCCAATGATAGAAGGGCGGCGGGGCGCGGCAGCTCTGCTCGACCACCGCCTGGCGCCCCCGGAGGATCCGCTCCGCTTCCTATTTTGTCGTGCAGAGGGCGGCCATGGCCAACGCCGACCCTGGTTGGGAGCCTTAGCCATGCCCCTGCTTCCGCAGCGTCGGTCCCGCTGAGAGACTACTCCTCTCCGATCTTCACGAGCTCCCCGTCGAGGCGGCGTAGGCGCCACATGACCGTCTCTGCTTTGGGTAGCAACAGGTCATGACCGTCTCTTCGAGGTCAGGGTCCGCACGGAACCAAGTCGCTCCTCATCGGACTTCGTGAACGTTGCCATGTGACCTTCACACACACACACACACACACACTTTAGCTATGTTCAATGAGATTTTTTTCCTAAATTTTCCATGCAACACACATATTTTCAGCATTTTGCCATGACAAATAGAGCAAATTTTGGTAAAATTGCCGTGTCATTTTTGTATTATGTTTTTCATATTTTTGCCATCATGTGTACTACCCTAAGTTAGATATGTTATACAACATGTGTTAACAGGGAACCTTTTTGTTGCATTTAAGGAAAATGTAGGTGCATTTCTATTTTGCGTCATGGAAAATTCAAGAACGATTGATCTAGTGACATGACATTTTAAATTATTTTTTTGCCATATCACTAGTACAATTTTCTTACACTTCCCTACACATATTCATCCTTTTATTGTCTGTATTTGCCATGCCACTAGACATCTTTAAATTGATTTTTTTCCATGTTGAAGTACAAAATTTCCTACATATTGCCTACATATAGACATCTATGATTTCCTAATTTGCTATGTGATAAACTAAGCTTTTTCCAACAAGTTCTCATGTGATGATTACAGGTTTCCCAACAATTTGTCATGTCTTATATAACAAATAAAAATCCTTTACAAGTACAAACCTTTTTTATAAGTTTCCCATGATCTATAGAACATTTTCTTCCAAAGTTGGCATCGCCGATGGTAAATTTTAATTGTACATGTTTTCTTGTACTAACACCATGTCAATTTTATCCCGTGTATGCTTTTTATGTATTGTACCACCACAAATTTATTGAGTGTGCCATGGCAAATCTATTCACTATACCATAGCAAATTTTTGTTCTGTATGTAGCATGGCAATTTCATATTACATATAGGTGGATTTTTTTTCATTGTGTCATGGCAATTTTTACTATGTTTATTAGCTTATAATCATGTATTTGAAATATTGAAAGACGACAATTTTTCACATTTGGGTATATTTCAATCATGATAATGACAAACTCGCTTTTTGAGAAGTTCATCATCGATTAAGTTCCTAAAAATTTATTTTGACAAATAACACATATTTTGCTCGTCACGTCGAAGATCTACAAATCCGAACCAGACTGATAAATCTGGATGGAGGGAGTATCACTTGCAAGGAAGATAAATATCATCGACTATTCTGAAAATATTTTAGAGTTTTTGGATGTGTGATGTGAGAGACGCAACAATCGGGGGTTTTATGCCAGTTTTGAACTGAAAAATCAAAGTTTTCAGATATTTTATACTATTAATAAACAGGAATCTACAGTGATGATGTGTTGTATTTCCACCTCCGAAACGTGTCTTCCAAAAAAATCACGCGCTAAAATGTGGGCTATTGAATCCGCGCTCTCATGTCTCCCCCTCTCCCTTCAAGCCTTTTGTATCTTTCTCCGGCAAAACCATATGCTGATCTGCATATCTACTACCACCACAAACATGTACCGAAAATATTCAGATTAAGCTCAAGTTCCACCAATCACTCTTTTCCCTAAAAGCCAAAACAATCTGCTGTTTTAGACTGCTTGTTATAGACAGAGGGGCAATATAAAGCTTCATTTAGTTTAGGCACTTGCAGATAGCATGGGAATCTAGGAAGTGTCCCTATTTTACACTACACTTGCTTTTTTTAGTATTTCACTACACTTGGTTAGCAAGATTGCCCCTCTACACTTTCTCCATCGAGCGGGTAGATTGCTACACAAAAGCATCAGAGGTGCAAGAATGTGCAGCGAACCAAAAGTCCTGAATAACTTAGGAAATTCCATTTTGTTATTATGCTCTAGCGCTTTGGATCAAGATCAACTTAGGTTTACTCTTCAGATGGTTCACACAACTGCCAAGCTGATAATGTTGGGAAGTCACTCGGTCGGTGCCGGAACGTGTGGACGTTCTACCGTCATCGTGCAGTCATATTAAACGGCACCGTCACCATATACTACTGTTGGACGCCGCGCATCTTTCCCTGCTTCCCACGCCCGCACTTAATACACCTACCAATGCTTGATTGTTCCATTGGTCCACCTAGCAGGAGCAAGTGAGCTCGTCCACTCTATGGCCACTCTCCAGTAAACGTTCTCTGTATGTTACCTTCCATTTTAGCAAGCTTGCGACCAACAAATAGATTACTGACACCTGGTGCGCTAGATAAAGCGCACTTCACAACTGTTGCTTGAGTACATTGTAACCCTGTATATGATCTAGCTTGTGGATAATTTTTAGCTGTATACGGATGCTGATGCAACTATGGAATGATTGGGAACTACAGCTACATACATGAAAGCAGATTGAAGAAAAATATACTGAAAACAGATGGTTCATACAAAGGTTCCAGTAGCTTAGCAAACATATACATATGGACACACTGATAATTGATTGTTCCACTGACAACAATAACAAATTAAAAACTACATGCCGCGAACGAATTATACTTCCGAAAATCACATCATCGTCCTCCTGACAGAACTCAAGCAACTCTTAAATCTTGTTGATGATCATTATCCTTATGAACTCCTCAAATGCGCTGCACCTGAAAGTGATTAGTATAGCATTGCCAAACCTTAGGTCCTTCCCCATAATAAACTCCTTCCATCCCTCCTTAAATTGAGTGAATTGCAGAAAACCACCACATTGAAGCCTAGGGTTGCAAAAAAGACTCTTCTACGTTTTTGTGCCAGAAAACACTGATTTCGCGCCTAATCATTTGTAGAAAACACCAAACCTTCTATTGGGGCATTTTAAGCACTATTATGATAGGTGGGACCCGATTTTGGGGACGTGGCTTCACGGCCGCGAGCTCACGCCGTCTAACGGTGCTACAGTGTGAACGGACGCGCCGTCTCGGACAAAACAGCACGGGTCCCTTATCCACTTCATTCTCCCCCTTTCACCACTCCTCTCCTCTGTCTCTCTTTCTCCCCATGCTCCATGGCGACGGTGAGCCCTGACGACGGCGTTGGAGTGGATGCCGCCGGCGGGGGAGTGGATGGAGGCTGCAGCGGAGGGTTGCTTCGCGGCAGCGAATCGAACGAAGTGGAGGAGGTGTGCGGCAGCTCAAACCCCCCGAAGAGGAGAGCACCGTCGCCATTGCTTGAGTACCGCGTCGCCGGTGCTTTTGCCCGTGTTGTGCATGCTACTCCGACGGGTAGCCATCAATGGGCTTCTGCATTTGGCGGCGTTGAGTAAGTTCTCCCCCTCCTTCTGGGTTAGGGATCAATTTCTAGGGTTAGGGTTAGGGATCAATTTCTCATAGTTCAATAGTTAGTCTTCGATTTGAATGAACTGTAGGTCAATATTGTTTGTAGTCTAACCTCTGATATGTATCCTATTAGTTAGATGAATTTGCTCCCGTCTATGAAGTTAACTGAATTTTCTCAGTGTACACAAGTTTTTCAGTTGACTGAATATTGTTTAGTGTCAATAGTTTGTAAAGGCCCAGAATTTTCTCCTGTGTATGAAGCGTCTGAAGTTAACTGGATTAGGGTAGTATATGAAGTTAAATGGATTTGCTTCACTGTATGACATTAACTGAATATTGTTTAGTGTCAATAGTTAACTGAATTCTATTAGCGTATGAAGTTAACTGGATTAGGGTAGTGTATGAAGTTAAATGGATTTTCTTCATGTATGAACTTAACTGAATTTTTTTAGTGTTCAAAAGATTTCAGTTAACTGAATATGTGTCAGTTTCACCTAGTAATTTGTAATATTTCAGTTAACTGAATATGCACTTCTTTGCTTTGTAGTTTGTGTGATGATGTGTGGGAAGTTAGGCTCCACTTTCATGACAGGGACAATTTGGAAAGGACCATGTGTGTTTCAGACATAACATTTCTGAATCTAATAGCACTAATAGAGACAGCAGGCTATGGAGAGGATGACTACATGTACTTTGTTAGGGATGCTGGCTTGGGAGTAGCTGGTTTGGAAGAGATCTGTGATGATGACAAGGTTGATGAGATGCTAGACCACATTGCCAACAAAGATCAGACCATAGTTAATCTGACAGTAGTTAGGGGTAGTGAGCCCAGACCTGGAGATTTAAACATAAGTCATGTTTGTGAGCAGCAGGTCCCTATAGATAGTGTTGGAGAGAGGACTGTGTATGAGGTCAGTGATGAAGGTGTGGTGTACAGGTCACCGTCCAAAAAAACAAGGAGAGTTGCACAAGTTGATGAGCAGGAGGCACATCCAATACAGTTTTACTCCAGAGAGCAGAGCACACATCTGATTATGCAGAAAGATATAGATATGGATCAAGGAAATGCAGGAGATGTTGATTTGGAGCAAGAGGAGTTGGAAAGAAGTATGGAGCTTAAGAGGAGGAATAAAATACAGAGGTATAAGAAGCATAAGAAGAGTGTTGAGAGGGTGGAGGCAATTAAAAGAAAACTTCCTGTTTTACTAACTGAAGATGACTCTGACTTGGAGCAAGATGAGGATTTCATGGCTAGGATGGCTGAGATGAGGAGGCAAAGACAGAACCCATTTTTACACTTTGAAGGTGACACTGATGTTGAAGAACCATATGAGCTAGAAGAAGAGGTAGTGCATGAGGAACATGGAGAGGATGAGGAAATTGAAGAAGGGGTGGTACCACAAGGGGAAAAGAGGAAGAAGTTGAAAGTAGAAAGGGGGCAACTAGTAGATCACATGCAAGTTTGGAGCAAAAATTTGAGGATGTTTGGGTGCCATCATCTGATGAGGATCCAAATCCTGGTGATTTGAAGGAGGAGGAGGATGATGGGGCAGTACCCCTAGCTTTTGTGCTTGGCAATAGGAGTAGGGCCAAAAAACCCAAACCAAGAATCTTGTATGATGAGGATAGAGAGAGCCCAGAGATGCAGTTTGTAAAAAAGCTTTGTTTTGAAAGTGTTTACAAATTTAGAAGGGCACTTCTCACATTCCACATAGCTCAAAACAGAAACTATGTGTTTCATAGGAACTGCAATGACAGAATCATAGCTATTTGCAAACATGAAGATTGCCCTTTTTCATTGCAGCTTCTGTGTTGGCAAATGAGAGAACATTTTGCATTAGAAAGGCAAAAAATTTGCACACATGTCCAGCTATAGCAGAGAGCACCAAGGTGACTACCAAGTGGGTCACACATCAGGTGTTAGAAGCAATAAGAACAGACTTGAACACACCAATAACTACAATAATGCAAAACCTGGAGAGCAAGTATGGAGTTGAGATCAGCACTCATATGGCCTACAGGGCTAAGAACAAAGCAGTTGAGATTGTGCAAGGAGATCAGAGGGGTCAGTATACCAGAATCAGGGATTACTTGCAGGCTGTCTTGGACACAAATCCAGGTAGTAGGTGCATTGTCACTACTAAGTTCTTAAAGGAGCATCCAAGCAAAAATCCAAGGTTCTATGGTCTGTTCATCTGTTTGAATGCTTGCAAGGAAGGATTTCTGAATGGATGTAGACCATTCATAGGTGATCACTTTACTTTCTTTACTTTGCCTTGTTTGAATGCCTTGTTTCTGACTTGTGTTGTGTGCCAATGCAGGTGTGGATGGATGCTTCATCAAGCTGTCTACTGGCCAACAAATCCTGGCTGCCACAAGAAGGGATGGGAATAATAACATATATCCCATTGCTTTTGCAGTTGTGGACAAAGAAGACACAAACAGTTGGACTTGGTTTCTATCTGAACTGAAGATAGCAATTGGTGGAGAATCAGGGAGATTTGGTTATTACACCATAATCTCTGATAGACAGAAGGTAATTCCCATGTTTAGTTGTATTTTATAATATACATTGCTTCATAATTGCTTAGTTCATAATTGCATAGTTCACAATTGCTTAGTTCATAATTGCATAGTTCACAATTGCATAGTTCATAATTGCTTAATTAGTTGTTGGTCATATACATTGCTTAGTTGTGATTATGGTGATTTCTCCAAACAGGGCCTTCTTAAAGCTGCAAACAATGTATTCCCCAACTGCCCAAATAGATTTTGCCTTAGACACATCTATCAAAACTTCCAGACTGCTGATTTTAGGGGGTCAGAATTAAAGAAGTACATGGATAAAGCTAGTTACTCGTATACTGAACATGACCATCTTCCTGCAGTGGATGCTCTTAAAAATGAGTGCAAGGCTGCTTGGGCTTGGCTTAACAAAGTTCCTAGAGCTACTTGGGCTAGATTTGCAATGGACTTCAATTGCAAAACTGACCTAGTTGTCAACAATATTAGTGAGGTCTTTAATAAGATGATACTAGATGTGAGGGGCAAACCAATAAAGAGCATGATAGATGGAATCAGGACTAAGTTGATGGTTAGGTTCAATGGCAATAGGACTAAGACAGAGGTAGCCAAGTGGGATATATGCCCAACATATGCTGAGTTGCATGAAGAAGCAAAGAAAAAATCTAGGAACTGTCAAGCATTGATGGCTGGGCCAAATATCTACCAAGTGACAAGCAATGAGAGAACTTATTCAGTTAACCTGCAGCATAGGACATGTGGGTGCAGGAAATGTGACATGACTGTTGTCCCATGCAATCATGCAGTATCAGCTATCACCAAAGCCAAACTGAGGCCTGAAGACTTTGTACATGACTTTTTCAAAAAGCCACTGTATCTGGCAGCATACAACCCCATCATATTCCCTGTACCAGGACAAGATCTGTGGCCCAAGACCAATAGCAGAGACATAGAACCTCCAGCATTCAAGGATAAGCCAGGGAAGAAGCAAACTAAGAGGAGGAGCCAGTTTGAGCCACCAGCACCCAAAGATACATCTAGGATGGCTTCAATTACATGCAGCAACTGCCAGCTTGTAGGTCACAGATACACATCATGCAAACAGCCTCTAAAACCAGGGTTAGCATTGAGAAAGAACAAGCATCAGGTTTGTACAAGCACCAGGTTCAGCCAAATTTTGTTTTCTAACACTTGAATGTATTAACTTGCTACAATTCTTATATGCAGTCTAACAGCACAGAGAAGGGTAGCACACAAGGAAGCAGGGCACCAACAGCACCAAGGGGATCAACAAGTGCAGCACCAAGGGGAGCACCAAGGGCAACTTCTTCAACAGCTCCAGCACCAAGGGCAGCTTCTTCAATAGCTCCAGCACCAATGGAAGCTTCTTCAACTACAGGTGCAGCAACAAGGGCAGCCAGCTCAACTCCTGCTAGGAGAGCTTCTTCAGCTATAGCAAGTAGGAGAGGTTCAATAGCTGCAGCATCCACATCAGCACCATTCTTGCCACCAAGACAGAGAAAGCAACCCAGCAGGCTAAAAGACTATTTCTATGCTTCTGGGAACTGATGTTGAACCTTGATGATGATGTGATCTAGCTAAACTAGTAATTGCTAAGATCTATTTTGGCAACAACTTGTGGTACTGTAATCTGGCTGAACTAGTATTTGCTATGTTGTTGGATCTGGTTTCATGATGATGTGATATGGTACTGTAATCTATGAACCTATGAATCTATATGATGCAATGTACTTAAGCCTCTCTATTTCTGTCAAGTTGGCTTGTTATTATGGCCATTACAATGTTCACTAGTAATTATTATATGATGCACTATTAGCTTGTTGGATTGTTTAGGCCATTACAATGTTCAAGTTGGCTTGTTGGATCAAATCATCGATATGTCGACAAGATGAGGCTCAAGGTGACACCTAGGGTCAAAACAATCGATATATCGACAAGATGAGGCTCAAGGTGACACCCTAGGGTCAAATCATCGATATATCGACAAGATGAGGCTCAAGGTGACACCCTAGGGTCAAATCATCGATATGTCGACAAGACGAGGCTCAAGGTGACACCTAGGGTCAAATCATCGATATATCGACAAGATGAGGCTCAAGGTAACCCCTAGGGGCAAATCATCGATATGTCGACAAGATGAGGCTCAAGGTGAACCCTAGGGTCAAATCATCGATATATCGCCAAGATGAGGCTCAAGGTGACACCTAGGGTCAAAACAATCATTATATCGACAAGATGAGGCTCAAGGTGACACCCTAGGGTCAAATCATCGATATATCGACAAGATGAGGCTCAAGGTGACACCCTAGGGTCAAATCATCGATATGTCGACAAGATGAGGCTCAAGGTGACACCTAGGGTCAAATCATCGATATATCGACAAGATGAGGCTCAAGGTAACCCCTAGGGGCAAATCATCGATATGTCGACAAGATGAGGCTCAAGGTGAACCCTAGGGTCAAATCATCGATATATCGCCAAGATGAGGCTCAAGGTGACACCCTAGGGTCAAATCATCGATATATCAACAAGATGAGGCTCAAGGTAAACCCTAGGGTCAAATCATCGATATATCGACAAGATGAGGCTCAAGGTGACCCCTAGGGTCAAATCATCGATATATCGACAAGATGAGGCTCAAGGTGACCCCTAGGGTTAAATCATCGATATATCGACAAGATGAGGCTCAAGGTGAACCCTATGGTCAAATCATCGATATATCGACAAGATGAGGCTCAAGGTGACACCCTATGGTCAAATCATCGATATATCAACAAGATGAGGCTCAAGGTAAACGCTAGGGTCAAATCATCAATATATCGACAAGATGAGGCTCAAGGTGACCCCTAGGGTCAAATCATCGATATATCGACAAGATGAGGCTCAAGGTGACACCTAGGGTCAAATCATCGATATATGGACAAGATGAGGCTCAAGGTGAACCCTAGGGTCAAATCATCGATATATCAACAAGATGAGGCTCAAGGTGACACCCTAGGGTCAAATCATTGATATATCGACAAGATGAGGCTCAAGGTAAACCCTAGGGTCAAATCATCGATATATCGACAAGATGAGGCTCAAGGTGACCCCTAGGGTCAAATCATTGATATATCGGCAAGATGAGGCTCAAGGTGACACCTAGGGTCAAATCATCGATATATCGACAAGATGAGGCTCAAGGTCACCCCTAGGGTCAAATCATCGATATATCGACAAGATGAGGCTCAAGGTAACCCCTAGGGTCAAATCATTGATATGTCGACAAGATGAGGCTCAAGGTGACACCTAGGGTCAAATCATCGATATACCGACAAGATGAGGCTCAAGGTAACCCCTAGGGTCAAATCATCGATATATCGACAAGATGAGGCTCAAGGTAAACCCTAGGGTCAAATCATCGATATGTCGACAAGATGAGGCTCAAGGTGAACCCTAGGGTCAAATCATCGATATGTCGACAAGATGAGGCTCAAGGTAAACCCTAGGGTCAAATCATCGATATGTCGACAAGATGAGGCTCAAGGTGAACCATAGGGTCAAATCATCGATATGTTGACAAGATGAGGCTCAAGGTGAACCCTAGGGCCAAATCCATGAATCTAGATGACATAATTTACTAACTTAGCACATGACAATCAAAGTGCGCTCACATTCATAAAGGTTCATCAAGGTTGGATCCAACACCTGATCTCACAAAATACATAGACAAAGGTTCAAAAATAGATACTAAAGTACTTAATAGATGATTATCATCTAGATTACAACACTGCTGGATCCAACACCATAGATCACAAATTCATCACTGAAGTACTTGTGTCACAAGTTCATACTAAAGTACTGGATAGAAGATTATCATCAACAAACTGATAGATGATTATCATACTAGAAGGCACCCTACTCATCTAAGATGGCCTTCACACCCTGAAGCTTCAACTTTATCTTTTCCTCAGACTTTTGAAGCTCAGAAATGTGATACTGTAGTTTAAGCCTCTCTTCTGTGAGCCTCTCCTTCTCCTTCAAATGATTGAACTTCAAGTTCCTAATCACATTGGCTTGAGCACATGTCAGGTTCTTCAGAGTTTCATAGTTTAGCAGCATCTTCTTCTCCTCCTCATCCTCTGTCTTTGACAGCTCTGCCTTCAAGTTCCCCACTACAGTCTCAAGCTCAACAATCTTCACATCAACATATTCCTTCTGCTCCTTCTGATTGTTTAACTCCACACCCCTCTGCTGCTGGACATCCAAGAGAGAATTCACATCAGCATACAAACTGTCATAGTTCTCCTGTAGTTTCTTCTTCTCCTCCTCTTTCTTTGACAACTCTGCCTTCAAGTTGCCAACTACAGTTTCAAGCTCAGCAATCTTCACTTCAAGATATTGCTTCTGCTCCTTTTGATTGGTTAACTCCACACCCCTCTCCTGCTGGGCATTCGAAAGAGCATTCACATCAGCATACAAACTACATAGTTCTCCTGTAGTTTCTTCTTCTCTTCTGTCAGGTTGTGAATTGCAAAGGAGCTCTCTAGATTGTCATTGGTCCTAACTGACTTAGTCTCCTCATACATATCCCATAGCTTGGCCAATGCCTTCTCCATTGAGTCTGGCCATTCAAAATCAATCCATTGAACTACTCCACAGTTTATGCCTTCATGTATTATAAACAATAAAAGAATAAATAATTGTCTAAGACCATCAAACCAACAGGTTCATGTATCTAATATGTGCATTGTTAAACAGACAAATTAACAAGTCACTAAGCACTCACAGGTTCCTTACCATACAACAGACAAATTAGCCCACTGATAAACAAGTCATTAAGCACTGACCATAATAAACAAATGACTACCATCCACTAATGAGAACACACTCCAACACAGTGGCTAAAGCAAATTAAACAAAGACAAAGCACTTAACCAAGCTTAACAACTTGATAAACAAAGGAGTAAGCACTGAACACAATAAACAATGTGTGGTCAGAACAAGCTAAAAAAATCCACTAATGACAAGGCATGTCATAACAGGCTAAACAAAGACCAAGCTAAAAAAATCTTAAGAGCTTGATAAACAAAGCATTAAGCAAACAACTTCCTTTACACAGGATGTGAATCATACCTTCTTAGCACATCCAAGAAACCTCCTGCCCGTGTGCATCCCTTCAAATGCTACAAAGCGTTCGGCCAGCTCACCGTGTTCACACAACACATTCACATCTGCATCAGTACCATTGAAATTTGGATCGTGCATCGTAGCTGGAAGCTGCGGGAGCAAGCAAAGAGAAGGCTAGGTTCAGATCAAGCTCAGTGAAAAAAATCCCCAATTCACTAACCCTAACCCTAGCTCTAGGTATCTAACCAACTGACCTTGATGATGCCATCGCAGGAGGAGGAGATGTTCAGGACTGAATCCTCACTGGTCTCTGCTCCACGAAACCATGGCACCGGGGAGCAGCAGAACGGCGGTCGACGGTCTGGCGGCACCGGGGAGGAAGAACAGAGTGAGGAGAGGGCGAGGCAGAGGCGAGAGTGTGAGGAGAGAGCTGGATCGAACCTGTTTTTACCCACACGCCGGAGCAGTAGCGGCCGCCACGCCGTTAGACGGCGTTAGCTCGCGGCCGTGACGCCACGTCCCCAAAATCGGGCCCCACCTGTCATAATAGTGCTTAAAATGCCCCAACAGAAGGTTTGGTGTTTTCTGCAAATGATTAGGCGCGAAATCAGTGTTTTCTGGCACAAAAACGTAGAAGAGTCTTTTCTGCAACCGTAGGCTTCAATGTGGTGGTTTTTTGCAATTCACTCCCTTAAATTTGATTCGGTCTTACTACACAGCAGTGGTAATGCTCCCTGTTACCAAGCGTATTCCAGCCATACTGTCCCCCAAGATCTGCAGACTGGAACTTATCTCGAATGGTAATTTATGTGATGCCACGTGCAATTCATACATCTGATAAAAAGAGAAAAAGAAAAAGAAGGTGTCAGCCGGTGAGCAATAAAACTAGGACAGCTGTTAAAAGATGGAAGTAGTTATAACTAGGCGTAGCACATACAGAAAAACTAGATAGGGCTAACCATATCAGATCCATCAAAAACAGAGAACTAACAACAAAACTAGGCTGCAGTTTGAGAGCTGAAAAGGAAAAAAAGCGTAGTTGTGCTACTAAGGTAGCCTTTTCGGAATGAAAAGAACAAAGAAATGTAGTAAGAGAAAAATAATGTACTGAAGCAAGAAATATTGAAAAGAGTAATAAAGAAAAATAATGTACTGAAGCATGAACTAACATTTCTCTTTTTCTCTCAATCTGCTCTGAAACCTCGTTCAATAATCTACTGAAGAAAAAATACTAAAAACAATCTTTTTTGCCTATCCACAAAAGCAGAGTAGATTCGCAAAGGATTGTCAAGAACAAAGCCATCAATCAATCAATAAAAACTGAAAAGTTGTACATAAATTTCAGGTGGTTAGTGATAGAGAAACATTTTGGGTTGATGGTTGACCTTAGCCTCACATTTTTAAAACGCACACGTACACGTCATGGTGATAAGCTCTTTCATTAGTGAGATGCTTACATATTTGCCATCAGAATATAGAGGGGTTTTGGTTTTTTTGGCTGCTATAGCCACTGAAAGTGACACCGCTTGAGCCCCGCCGGCAATAGGCAGTTCCTTCTTGGCTGCTACAGCCACTGGAACTCTGGAAGTGACATTGCTGTCGGCAGGCTTGTTGGCGCCCCCACGCAAAATATGATTTCACATCATGTATCTGATCATGGTGCGATTCGACGCCACTGAAACCTCATTCAATCCATGGGTTCTGAATGATGAAGAAAATAAAATGAAGACTAAAAACGAAAATGATAAAGTGAATAATAGACTGAAAACTGACTGAAAACACATAAACTGAATATAGACTGAAGAAATGGCAATGAATTAAAAGAACAATGAATTAAACAAAAGAAATCTAAAATAGAAAAAAAAACCCGATATCTATGCTCTGTAACAAAAGTTTACTAACAATTCAACAGAAAGTTTACTGAATGTCAGCCGTTAAGTTGTCCCTTTTCGAATCATGCATGTTAGTTTGCAACGTCCATAAAATCCAGACAAGAATGCTCCGCGTCAAACGATTGCCAAGGAAAACATCTGAATGAAGAGATTACCGCTCAACTTCTACCCTCTCCCTTTCCTGTTGACAGGCTCACTGACGAGCATGCAGCATAGACTGCCAAAAAAGAAAAAGGAAAAATTGAGGGACTCAGCATGGACTAATGAATAAAGAGTGATGACTGAGAGAGTTAGCTCATGTAAATTGCAGATAGAGCAATGAACATAAAAACTGAACACTAACAGAAATGGGTGACTGAATAAATAGAAATGAACAACTAGAGCCTAAGATACTATGGTCAGACAAAAAATGAAGGGAATAACTAAAATAGGCAGATACTGAAGACATAAATAAATAGTTTGAGATCACAGTCCTCTTTGAAGGAAATAAGCTAGCGTTGCTGAACTCCTTGAGCAGTTGATATATGCACCAGACAGTGAGCTAGCCTGGTATTCATGCGCATCACTACACTAGTCTAACCCAATAGTCCACCCCTCACCCTCAGCTTGTTTATTTTGGCCGCACTAACAAAGATGCCCCCAACAATGCAGCAACTTCATTGTTCACGAGGAGCCAAGATTCGTTCGGATTACAGGCTATACAATTAGGGACCAGCTTGTCGGCAACAGAATAATTGGTCATGAACTGATGCCCTTGGTTTTTCCGCCGTTTTGCTCAACTTGATTATGAAGCAGAAACCAAAAACCCTTATTTAAGCTGGAGGCACCCCATCGAACCTGAATTCTCAGTAAGCCCGTCACTCTCTAGTTTGAAGCTCCCAACTAAGCTTATCATTCCTGTTGATTTCATTTGACGGACTTTATCTGCACTAACTTATGACTTTCATGTCAAGCAGACTCTGGTGTTGCCCGATTCTCATTCTTGCACAAGGTGTCAATACAGAAGCAGTTATTTGCTGACTCGCTGAAGTACGACATAACATCATCTCAAATGGTACACAAGGACGACACGCCTGCTTTACCATGCTTTCCGGATGATATTGACCTACATGTACACACAAGTCGTATGCTTCGCCCAAAAAGTCGAAAGTAGTACCAACCGGCGTGATCACGTTTTCAGTTGGGTTCTCTCTGCAACACCTGACAGCCTTCTCGGTCATCTTTTACCAGGTTTTGTACTAGCGGCAAAATGTTACGAAATGAACGAACTGAATTATCTGAATCAAGAAAAGAAATGTGGAACCAGTAGTTTCTACTAGCTTCAGAGTTCAGACCATCTTTTACCAGGTGTACACTACAGACTGATAAATCCAGATGACAATGACACCTACTACTGTTCCCATTCAACACTTTTTACTTTTGTATTTACAGGACTACAACAGTTTCAGACAAGCCCCAGGCTAACAAAACCTATCATGATATCCAAAGTAAGACTCCAAATATCATGTTCATGTAGTAAGCACAATGGACACCAACATATGTGCATTGTGCAAAACAGATTAAAGACCACCAGTACATTTCGTGACAAAGAGATCTGTAGGAAGCAGATCAACAATCTAAATATCAGACTTTTCCAACATAAAAAATAACAAGACCAAATAATACAAGTCATGTACAAAACCTGAAAACAATACAGCTCACATGCAGAAACTAGATTAATTTAAAATTGTAGGAACCTGAATTTTGTTCACATGCTAAACCAAACAGAAATCACAATTTTCTCAGGTAAGGTTTGAAAGAGATTAATCAACTGATTTGTATATTTAAGTTCCATAGTTTTAACTAGCTTTGAACACACACAAAAAGGTACTGGTGTCCAATTGCACCAAGTAGAGGTACCGAACTATCTGAATCAAGTTTGAGTGTAAAATGTTACTTATAAAATTTGTCCCCACAATAACCAACTAGTGTACACCAAAACCAAACAAAAAAGATCATGGTCAAGCAGCAAAGAGTATCTACACAAAAATTTGTACGAACCTGAATTTTCTTCACAGGTTTAATCAAACAAATATCACAATCTTCTATGTTAAGGTTGAAAAGAGATTAATCAACTGATTTATTTATTTAAGTTGCATAATATTTGCTAGCTTTGAACACAATTTTTTTTTACTGAAGGCAACTGGCACCAAATAGAGGAACTAAATTATCCAAACCAAATAGGACAGTAGTATGAAACTAACACTTCTCATATCAAGGTTGAGTGAAAAATGTTACTCCTTGTGAAATTTGTTCACCCAATAACCAACTGGTCCACACCAAAACCGAACCAAAAAGATGACGGCCATGCAGCAAATAATATAATCCTAATTTCTGGAGAACCACCAATAATCCAAGTAAGAATAATCAGTGACTAAATTGTACTCCCTCTGTAAACAATATAAGAGCATTTAGATCACTAATTTAGTATTCTAAACGCTCTTATATTAGTTTACAGAGGGAGTACTGTGCAAATGAATAAGCTGAATCGAGAAGGGATTATATCATCCAAACAATCACGAAGTTCTAGGTTGATGAGTACTTCAACACCACATTCGAGAAGATCTGACCAAATGAAAATAACAGTTGACCGTAACGAATCAAATCAGCCGTGAACAGAAACCAAACCTCCCAAGCCTTTGATTCATCTCTGCAGAACTACTACCCTCCAGCTTCTACTGCAACTAAAGGAGAACATACACACATACCAAAAGCAAGATCAACTGCTACAATAAGAATCAATCAGGACACTGAATCCACCTCCTATTAAATGATGAATGATGGAACTCATAAAATCAAATCAGACCTTCCTCAAACCCACTTCGACATGATCTCCACATACCAAATTCAGTCCTGCAACCAATGCATGGAGGCCAACACAAATGAATCGAACAAACCACCGAAAAGGCACTAACCTGACTCGGTTAAAGAGCAAAAGTTTGCCCATGAGACCAAACCTCCTAAATATATCGTGCAACCGACAGGCGCAGAAGACCAACACGGGGATCAAGGGTACATATAATGGACCGAACCTAGAGAGAGATATTGCAAACCAAACAATTTAAATAGATTCCAACTCACTACCAGAGTACCAGTGATGGTGCAGAAAACCGTCAGTGACCAAGTTAGGGTGCAGACCGTAGTCAGAAGTAAAGGGAGTTCGCACGGAAGTTTTACCCAGGTTCGGGGCCTCATGATCGAGGTAATACCCTACTCTTGCTTTGTTTTGGATTGATGTGGGAGGACCTCGTGCGAGGGGGTTACAAGTGGAGGATGATGAATGCTACCAAGGTCTGAGCAATGGAACAGATGCCTCGAACTACCCCTAGCCTTGCCTTATAAAGGGGATGAGAGCTAGGGTTGATAGGGATCCTAATTGACTTTACTGTAAGAGCTTCTTGGCTTGCACGCCAAGGATAAATTTTATCTCCAAGCCTAGACCCCTGGACCGATCGCTGGGTAAGGATGCCGCTAGGCCTCTTGGGCCCTGAAGCCAGCCAAGTCTCGAGCTTCCCGGTGGACGAAATCAAATAAACTTCCAAAGAAAAAGCAAAAAAGAATGAAGAAATATCTTTTTGGGTTTCTTTCAAAAGCAAACAACACACAAACAAAAGAAACAATAGGAAGTAAAAAGAATTACAAACACTTGGGACTCGATAAGATGCAAACGAAAAATCTTTTTGGAATTTTGGGTTTTGCAGTTTAAAACACAAAGACAAAAGAAACAACAAAGAAGAGTCAAAAAGAACAACCAAAAGAAAAGAAAAGAACAACGAAAGAGAAATATTTTTCAATTTTCTGAAACATGAAATGCAAAGAACTCAGAGAAACACAACAGAAATAATTTAGAATATTTGGTTTTTCTCAAAGGCAAAAAAGAACATAAAGATAAAAGATTTCCAAAGTTTTAATGAAGAGGCAATCAAATAAACTTCCAAAGAAAAAGTAAAGAGAACAAAGAAATATTTCTGTTGTTTTCCGAAAGAACTTCAAAACACCAAAAGAACGAAAGGAGGGTTTCTTTTAAAAGCAAACAACAAACAAACAAACAAACAATAGGAAAAAAACCAAAGGAACACAAAAGAAAGCAATCAAAAACCAAATTAAACTAAACAAAGAAGAACGAGAAATATTTTTGGGTGTTTGAACTTTAACAAAACACCTACTTGCTACTTCTAGTTTCATCGCACAATACTTCTTCGGCAACCTCTTCGGTTGAGACAATGACTACACTGGAGATTAGGTGACTTCCATGTCTACTAGCTAATTCTTTGGGTTCTCCATCAATAGGTTTTGCTACTGATTTTTCTAGTACCGAGTGACAACTTTTACACAACCAAGTACACCTCTATGAATCCTTGGTACTGGATGTATTTTCAAATAGTTTATGAGTCTTCGAGTTTATCAGCTATTTGACCTTCAGATACTCATGTTCATGTTCTTACTGATGATGGAACTTCCCTCCAAGTCGACAGTCGAGACAGTCGAGGCACTCTTACTACTTCGTCTTTTCATGTTATTCTTTTGCTCATATTCCTTGGCCCATGCAGCTCATTTTAGGTGGTCAGATTGTCGACTTTGGTTGTACAGTCATTCTTTAGTTTAACTCTTGTTCTTATTAGGATCCTCAGATGGATGCTTTACTTAGTGTTTGCCATCGTCATTGTAACTCCCAAGTCCTCTAGAAGCTTGACTGGTTTAACCTTCCCTTTGCTGCCACCGTCGCCAGTCTCTCCGCCTCAGTTACTTCGTTTACTGCCTCTTTGTGGCATCATCGTCTTTGTCACTTGTGTGGTTCTTGCTTCTCATCCTTAGTTCGAAGTGGTCTTCTTGGATCTGTCAGTGTTAGGTTGTCGGCTTGGCAAACAGGTTTAATTACTTTATCTTCATAGCGAGACTGTGCCTCATCCTTTCTATCTTGTTCATTTTTTATGTTTGTGGTCGAGCTCCCTTTGCCTCAAAAGAGGCCATCACCACTATATTATCTTTATAGATGTTTTCTCTCAACACACATGGATATATTGTATGCTTTTCTTGTAGTAAGGTCTTATCTATCAGTAAGAAGTTTGCCCCCATGCTTCATGCCGGGTTTCCCACTCCTAATTGTGTCTTCCATGAAGATTTTGCTTGCGAGTTCATCTATCATGTGCAGAGTCTAATTGTGTCTTCCATGTGCGGATTCCTTGCTGAGCAGGGCACACTTTCTCAGTTCTCATGTCGTGGTCCAAATGCTCAGAATGGTTTGCTGATCGTAAGCATCGTCAACTTCTCGAGGCGGCTTGTGCATTGAAGATCAACACCTCTCTTTGACCTCACTTTTAGGTTGAGGTTGTTTCTACTTCCACCTACCTCATCAACAGTCAGCCTTCCTTGCAAAGCAAGGTGACATTCCTCTCGAGTGTCTGTTTGGTCGTTGTCATGGCTACTGAGCGCTTCGTGTGTTGGGATCCTATCGATCGGCGAATGTGCATTCCTCAGGTGTGACTTTTAACGAGTCTCGTCCTTTCTATCCACGTCCATCCTCTCCTTCGGCCTATCCCATTGAGGATATTTCTTTCCTAACGTTTTTTGATACACCTATCACTCATGTTTTGCCCTCCTACATCCATTCCAATGTGTCTCCATGTGCTACTGCTGTAGACCCCACGTCATCATCACCTGCGGCTTCCCCACCTCATTCGTTCCCTAAGACTTCCCCAGTGATTCTCCCGCATACTCTTCTTTACTACACTAGTCGTCCGCATCTTGTGGATTCTTCTGATGCATCATCTTTTGATGAGCCACCTCCCTCCACTACTATGTCTCCTTCTGTTGGAAACGCACTACCTCCAGCTCAACCTAGCTTCTGCGCTTGCCCGCTTCCACCTATTGATCACTATGGGTGTTCTGGCACTGCTCTTCGCAATACAACTTACTGTGATACCATGTTCACCCAAACGGCGACATGCGATGGCAGAGGAGATTGCTGCTCTTAAACGCACCGGCACGTGGGATCTCATTTCCCTTCCTCCTCATGCTCAACCCATCACTTGTATACTGTAAGTGGGTCTACAAGATTTAGACTCTGACGGTTCCCTTGCCTTACAAAGCTCGGCTTGTGACTTGTGGCTTTCAATAGGAACATGGCTATGACTACGACAAGACATTTTCTCATATGGCCCACATGACCACTTGCTTGCCACTGGTCTGTCTCTTAGCTTGATGTCAAGAATGTCTTAATGATGAGTTGCATGAGAAGGTCTACATGTAGCCACCACATAGATATTTTCCCCTGATGGCATGATCTGCCGTATTTGTCACTCTCCCTATGCCTTTAGCCCTCGTGCACGGTTTGAGGTTTTTTGTCTCATCGATGACTGCAACTAGTTTTTGCCAAATGTTCATCATTCTGCACTTTATATCCATCTTTAAGCTCGTGGTCGAGCTTTGCTCCTATATGTCGATGACATGATCATCACTACCAACAACTTTGAGTGCATTGCCTTTTTGAAGGCTCGTCTTAGTGAATAGATTTAATGTGTGATCTTGGTCCCTTTCACTACTTGGGACTGAGGTTTCGTCCACCTCTGATGGCTTCATTATTTCCCAAGAGAAGTACATTTAGGATCTTGCTTGTGCTGCTCTTAGTGATAAGGTCACTACTGAATCTTGGCCCTCTTCACTACTTCCTTGAGATTGTTGCTTATTTCCCAAGAGAAGTATATCCAAAATCTTCTTGCTCATGCTGCTCTTACTGATGAGCGCACTATTGAGACTAGAGCCAACGTCCACCTTTGCTCCCTACCAGTCTGGATGGGCATTCTTTGCCTTGCTGCGGGCTGCTATGAGTATTGTCTCAATCCCACATCCCGTGTTCCCTTTATGTGCGACACCATAACCGCACACTCGAGCACCACCAATGGTGAGCAGGAGCTCGGACAGTCGACGCGTACCTGGTTTATGCACGGGGCGAGCCGAGGACAGGCGCTACCTAAAGTCGAGGCCAAGGGCACAGTAGGAGAACCTGGGGTGCTTAATCAAGTGCGTGACCCACAACCCGCAAACAGGAAAAGAACGCCAAGCCGAATCGGTGGGGTACGAAGAGTGCATAGGCACGTGGGATGCTGGATCAAGTCCCTCTGCTGCCACCATCGCCAGTCTCTGCCTCTATTACCTTGTCTACCAGTTATTTTCATGATTGGCATCATCCCCTTGGATCACTTGTTATCTCTCATCCTTAGTTCGACTTGGTCTTCTTGGATCCGTCTCCGATGATGTCTCTAATCCACGGTCCAATTACCTTATACTCATAGCGAGAAAGTGTCTCATCGTCCTTCTGACCTTGTTCAATATGACCTCAGGGGTCCATCTCCCTTTGCCTCCGGTAGTAACTTCTCTCGACACACCTGGATATACTTTATTTCTTCTTGTAGTGAGGTCTTATAAGCCTTTTGCTGCCATGGTTCACACTCAGTTCTCTACACCTATTCGTGTGTTCTATGATGACTGGTGGAATCCTTTTTTAGCAGACTTTGGTTCTCTTATCCTGGTGCTCATGCTCAAAATGGCGTGGTTGAGCTCAAGCATCCTCACCTTCTTGAGACGACTCGTCCGTTATGGTCACCGCATCCTTCCATCGCACTTTTGGGTCGAGTTTGTCTCCACTTCCATCTATCTCATCAACCTTTAGCAATCCACTGCTCTGCAGGGTGACACTCCTTTCGAGCGTCTATTTGATCGTTTATTCAGTGCTTCAATTGTTTGGTTATGTTTGCTATGTCCTTCTTGCCCCTCGTGAACGCACCAAACTGACTTGTTAGTCTGTTGAGTGTGTCTTCTTTGGATACAACGATGAGCATAAGGGATATCGTTGTTGGGATCATGTTGGTCGTCGGATGGCTATTTCTCGGGATATGATTTTTGTTGAGTCCTTCTTCTTCGGGCTTTTAAGTGGAGTATATCTATTTTCACAATTTTCCCGGCACTCCTACCACTCCTATTGAGCCCTTATCCAGTTGTCGTACTGCTCCTGCTTCTCTGATTATTGTAGAACCAATGCCATCATCTCCTATAATTTCCTCACCTCACTTATCACATGATTCTACACCTTCATCACCGGTGGCTTCCTTGTCTACATCACCTAAGTTTATCCCGATGATTCCAACTCGTATTCTTCCATCTTTTCCTAATTTCTATACAGGACGTCTACGTGCTGTGGATGGCTTGCGTCCTCGTCCGCTTTGGCCTGTTGACCGCCTAGGTCTTCCAAGCATTGGCGCTATTGTTCTTGAGCCAACTTCTTATTGTGATGTTCATACAAAATGGCACCTTGTGATGGCAGAGGAGACTGCTGCTCTTGAGCGCATCGGCACGTGAGATATTGTATATGTTCCTCCTCGTGTTTGTCCCATCACTTGGTGGATCTACAAGGTTTGGACTCACTCTGATGGTTCTCTTGGGCGTTACAAAGCTCGTGTTGTGGATAATGGCTTTCAGCAGGAGCATGGTCCTAATTATGATGAGACTTTTGCTCACCACTATTCGCACACTTCTTATTGTGGCCTCGGTTTGCCACTGATCTGTGTCTAGGCTTGATATTAAGAATGCATTTCTTAATGGTGAGCTGCTCCTTACGACATGCTTTCTCGTCTTCATCGCTCTCACTATGGCTCTAAGCAAGCCCCTCACACCTGGTTTGAGCGTTTTGCCTCTATGGTGGCTACTGCTGGTTTTCATCGAGTGCTCATGATCCGACATTGTTTGTCCTCCTTTCTGTTCTTGGTAGGACTCTTCTTCTATATGTTGATGGCATGATCATCACTGACGCAGACCGTGAGTATATTGCCTTTGTTAAGGCATGTCTTAGTATGCAGTTTCTTATGTTTTATCTTGGCCCTCTCTGCTACTTTCTTGGGATTGAGGTCCCTTCATGCTAAAAAATAATAATTTAGGATCTTCTTACTCGCGCTGCTCTTACTAATGAGCGCATGTTGAGACTCCCATGGAGCTCAATGTTCACCCCCTGCTACTGATGTTGACCTACTGTCTAATCTAGCGCTTTATCGACATTTTGTTGTGAGCCTTGTCTATCTATCTGGCACTCGCCCGAAAGAAGAAACACCGTTCGAGTGCACCTCCTGCGGTGCCGTCGCTCCACTTTCCTACTCTACCATCCACTATAAGCTCTGCGGCATTGTCGTCGTGGCTAGGATGGTGGCAAACTCGCTAGCACCGATGCCCCTCACACGATGTTGCTAGAGCCTTCATCCTCTCAAGTGCATGACACTCCCATGGAGCTCAACACTCACCTTTGTTTGATCTGACACGCTATCATCATCTTGTTGAGAGTCTTGTCTATTCAGATGTCACTCGTCCAGACTTTTCATATCACGTTCTCATTCTAAGTCACTTTGTCTATACTCTCACTTTTATCCACTTGAGTCACCCCCATGTTCTACGATATCTTTGTGGAAATATCTCTTACCGTCTCACCTCTTCCTATGCTCAAGTTCGCACGTCCCTTTCTACTTATTGTGTTTTCTTGATGGTTTTCTCATTGCCTAGAAGACAAAGGACCTGATTGCGCTTTTCCTTTCTACTGGTGCAAAGGCTGAGTTGCAAACTATGGCTCTTTTGACAACAAAGGCATATGATGGTAGCTTAAGGATTTTTTTGTTTCTATCACTACACCTACTCCTCTGTTGTAGAGTATAGGTGTTGTCACTCACCTACTCCTCTGTTGTAGGAGAGTACATGTGCTATCAGTATTGTGCAGGACCCTGTGCAACATAGCTCACCAAGCATATTGGTGTCGATGCTTCCTTCGTATGCTCCAGTGTGCAGATCAAAAAATCCTCTATCTCTTCATACTCGTGTTGTTGATCCACCAATAGCTAGGGAAGGATTTTATTCTCTAGTACTCCCTCCATTAATGATTATAAGATGTTCTAACTTTTTTCTGAATCAGGTGTACATAGACACGTTTTAGTGTGTTTTGTTCACTCATTTCTGCACGTAGTTCATATTAAAATATCCAAAACATCTCATAATAGTGAACAAAGGGAGTATACTTTTATTCTTAAAAGAAGGAATTCTCCCTCACCCTTTATGGTCATCCAGCCGAGCATAGCTCCCCCCTGTGGCCTCCGCCCCGAATATACCTCCCCCTAAACATGCTCGAGTGCACTCTTGCTCCTTTTCTAGACCATACACCATACTCTAGATTCTCTCGACCGAGATCCTTATTTAGTAGCAGTACGGGACTAAAACATTGCACATTATTCTTCCTTCCCTGGGACAAATGAGTGGTCGGCACCTCCTTTCGCAATGCTGTTACCCACCACCCCGTTCTACCCTCCATTGTGGCATTGTCGTCGCAACAGGGATGGTGGCAACCTCGCTTGCGCCGATGTCTCTCGTGTGACGTCACCAGAGCCTTCATCCTCTCAAGTGGCATGAATGGCCGAAAGGGACACTGTCGCCATGGCTGATGGCATTCCCTTCCTTGGATCGTGAAGTGATTGGGAGTGAGACTAAGGGAAATATGGGAAATGAGACTATTACTAACGTATTAGGGGAATGAGGCCCAAACAAAACCGCTGAGATGAGTTAGTCCCACTACCAAAATGGTAGGTGTATTCTTCAACAAAGTGGGGACACACTTTTGATGGAAACAAGACTGGGTGGGATATAGTCGTACTCTATGAATCTGAAATAATAATCTGCTTTTTTCTTGGCAAACTTTAACCCCTACTTTCAAATAATAATTTGACCCAAACACTAAACTAGCGTTGACCATAAACTTTTATACATCACACCATATTTTTTAGAATCTACTAAGGCGTATGAAAAAAAGGGATAAATCTACACACGTAATTTACATGTAACCGTTATAATTATATTGTTTTAGAAATGCTATAGGTAGGTTTGGCTAGATGTCTAGGCCCGTGTATACACTCTATAACATCGTATGTTTGTAAAAGAAACATTACAAAATATGCAAGTCTATATAGCAGCTAGTCTCCTACAAAGAAACATGCTTTTCTCTTTTGGAATAAAAGACCATAACCCTTTTTTTGTGGGGGAAATAACTGTAAACTTAACAGTCAACTGAACAACAACACAACTAAGGAAATGAAAATATAATCACAATATACATAGAATAAGAATGTGTGAAATAGATAACCATGTCGTAAACATCAATTGTGGACAAATTTAGGGTGGTTTTTAAAACAGAATCATTACCTTTGAAGTAGAATTGAGATTTGGTCATTCCACTATTCCAGAGTTCCAATATTCCGTAGAATGAATCAAAACTGTCACATAATTGAGTGTAACTGGTTGGATGGTGAGCTGATCTAGAGGTGGGGTTGCGACTGCATCAGCTAGAGCCTCGGACTGTCGATTTGGACAAACCAATTTAAATGCAATAGCAGCAGCACCCACAACGCTAGAGAAATTTTCACAATCTGCAATATCATTAGAAGCATTAATGCTTAGGAATGAGAAGCAGGTTGCACTGAACAAACCTAATCCAAATTTGTGTTTTGTACTGGAAGTAAGTTTTTGAGCTTACATAGTGCTTAAGTTTCACCTCCTAACATACGGCGATGGATTGTTCACACCTTACTTTGCAACCAGCAATACAAGTGGAGCGACAACGTGCAAACTGATGCCGCAATGGTGCCGAAGGCCCAAGCCATCACTTTTATGTGCAAAATAAATCCTTCTGGAATATGCTAATGGAAAGAATAGCTCCATTTTGTTGCCTACCACAATAGCAAGAAAATTTCTGTTGTCACTTTCCAACAGCGCTTGCCAATTAATTACATAAAGAAATACTCCCTCTGTTCACAAATATAAGATGTTTTCTATATTTCAATATGGATAACATACGGACTGAAATGAGTGAACAAATGCACTAAAATGCATCTATATGCATTTGAATCAGAGAAAAAGGTAGAGCATCTTATATATGTGAACTGAGGGAGTAACATTCTACTAGCACATGCCAATTACATACAGAAATAACATTCACCAAATTCAACTAGTTGCAAGATCACAAAAGAGTGGATAGCAAGTTTATAAATCAAGCTATTCCGATTATTCAGAGCCAGTATTTTAGGTACTAATTAGCTAGCTGTGTTTTTTTTCTCCATGATAGAATACACTATCATTTTCCAATCAAGTCGAGGACCTATGGCGTAACAGAATAAACCTCCAAAGATTAGTCAGACCAAGAAGAGCTGATCAACTTCTCAGGAGGGCAACATTCATCATAAGTGCTGGAACAACTGATGTGTTTTCCCACTATCTTGCCACAAACCGTTCAGGACAGATAGGTGGCAACCGTATGAGAACCTACTGATAACACATGTCACTAACTATAACCAGGGACACCGTATGAGAATCTACTTGAAAACCTAACAATTTACCTTCTTCTGACATCATCACCTAAATAAACGAATCAAGTGACATGGTGCAAGCCGAGCCTGTCCATAATGATCTTCAGCCATTCATTGAACTTCATATTCTACACATTGTTGTACTATTTCACAGCGTGCTAAGTTCATAATCTAAAGAAATAATCCATTTCTGGCATTCATCTAATGAGAAATAGAACTCTTGCTGATTTGCTTTTTCCATTGGCTAGCAACTATAGAAAATTTCTACCTCGACATTAGCAAATGCTTGATGGTGGTAATCTGTCATCATCATCTTTAAAATAGCACTACAACAAATTAGCAGCAGCAGATTGTATCTTGAATCTCCTCAATGAACCCGCACCAAAAAATCTACTAGGAAACTTTCCATGATTTATGTAGATTGATAGTCCTTTCAAATCACAATTTCGTATATGTTTCCCTAAAGAAAAAGAGTGTGTGCTGTGTGAACTGAGTGCACATTATGATTCTTTGCCTGATGCTATAAAAAATCTATGTTTTGTAACAGGACAGCTGATCAAATATGCTGTAGTCACAAAATTTGTATCTTCCTTGTGAGTTCCAGAGGGGCAAATTAGCAGCAGTAGCAAAGTAGTAGCAGCAGCAGAGCATCACGCGGCAAACAGTGGGAAGCAGGAGCATCACGCGGCAAACAGCTGGGTAGCAACAACATCACGCTGTAGGAGGGTATCTACCTTGTCCGTGGTGGTGGGCGAGGCGAGCGTTCCACGGGAGTGAGAGAGCATCCTCCGCCGCGAGCACATGCTCTGTTCGTTTACCGAGTCGCGGCCGGAGGCGGCACGCCCACCGGCGTGAGGAGATGTGGGCGAAGACGCCCTCTGTAGCACGACGACGGGGAATTCGAGGAGGAGCATGACTGGATCCGCCGCCGCCCACCGCCCCGGGCTCGCCTCCTCGTGCATCGCCGTGGCCGTCGTTCAGGTACCTCAGGCTCTCAGCGTGCTCGCGGCGCAAAAGCCTCCATCGGCAGCTTGGACCTGAGGTCGGATGCCGAGACCCCAGGCGCCCGCCGCGCCGCCGCCTCCCCCTCATCCTCTCCAACTCCCGAACCCGACGATGCTCAGCCGCCGTCGAGCTCGTACTCCCGAGTCGCCGCCGCCTGACTTCTCTCTCGATCTACAGCCCCACGCCTTTAAAGCCGGCGGCGTGCTTGGATCTAAGCCGAACCCCTTTGCTGCTCCGAGCTGTAGACGAATCCCTTGCTCTGCTTCTGCTAGAGCGGCAAATAGGGTTTTCCTCCCTTGCTCTGTTCCGAGAGAGACGTGCGCGGCCCAAGGCCCATTGCATTGCAGCGAGCAAACCGCATATGGGCCAGCCCAAGTGGCTAGGAAACGTTTTTTTTTTTCTTCACGGTTCTTTCTGGCTTTTTTCCTTTTTTTGTTAATCCTCCTTGACTGGTTTTCCTTTCCTTTTCCTTTTTGTTTTTTATTTTACTTTCATTTGTTTTACAAAATTCGAATTCTTTTCTCTATTTCTTCTTTTCATTTTTTGTTTCTATTTTCAGTTTTAAAAAATGATCAGAATTTGGAAAACTATTTGCTATTCCAAAAAACTCATGTTTACAAATAATGTTCGAAAATTTGAAATTATGTTTGTGCTACTGCAGGATGGTGCTAACGCAACACATGTATCGGAGACCCTTCGACCAAACTGTGTCCGATGCATGAATCGCAAATGGTATGATAATAAAACCGTCACCAATAAAAAACACTATATGCGATGGCGGACACATCAAATCTCTACTCCTAATGGAGCAGTTGGTAGCCTGGTACTCTGATTTTATTTTCGTCCGGTTTTATTTCCCCCACCTCCCACCACCCGTACCACTGGTTTTAAACTACGTATCGACAAAAAACCAGATCGACGCTCCAACGAGGACCCAATCCGCTTTAAACTACGTATCGACAAAAAACCAGATCGACGCTCCAACGAGGACCCGATCTGCTCCTCGTTTCCCACGTCCGTCCTGGATCACGAAAACACCGCCGCCGCTGCCGCCTCACATACGTCGCACGTGGCCGATCACGAACAATACCATCGCGGATCAGCAGGCCACCGCCGCCACCGCCTCAAGGTACCCACACACCACGATCCCGTCTTGGATCAGCAGGCCGCTGCCACCGCCAAGTCAGGTACCCACACACCACGATCCCGTCGCGGGTCAGCAAGACACCGCCGCTACCGCCTCGGGCAGCCACACGCCACGGATCTCCGACGACGATGCCTACGGCGGCAAGCACTGCAGGGCGTCTTCATTGATCAGTTTTCAACTTTGCTTTCTTAAAGATACGTACGCTCATGATCTCTTAAAGATCACGCAACGCTACAGAGCCAGATGGAGCCATATGCAACAGAGCCATATACCATGGAGCCACCGGATGGAGCCATATACGATGGAGCCACCGGATGGAGCCATATACAATGGAGCCATACGAATAAATGTTCCCCATGTTCCCAGTTCGAACACCAAAAATACATCCCAAGACAATAAATGTTTATCAGATGTATACAGTGTAGCCATTTCTTCCCTATGTTCGCAGTTGGAACACCAAAAATACATGGCAAGCCAATTGTTCAGTATACATACCACATCAATTCTAATGCTGTTGAAAAATGATAGGTCTGAATGGGAAATGTAAATAGCAAGGCGCCGGAAGAGAAAAGGGTGTCAGATGTGCCTGTCCCCCCTCTTGCTGACCTACATTCACAAGGGAGCCAAGGTACGTTAGAATAACATAAATGAGTCGGATGTCAAGGGTTCCCAACAATCATTGTATCTCGCTAATGTGTTCCAGGCCATAATGTTGATGGAAGTGTTGATGAATACAACCCAGCAATCATTCCCGTAGCTGACAATGTTGACAATTATCAAATGACTCCAGGTATTGGAGTCTGTAAATACCCCTATCCGTTGTATCATATGGTTTTAACATGATCAATCGTGCCTAACAGACTTGGAAGCACACAAGGAAACAGATGGAACTGGCATGCCACGGTTAGAGCAGGACGAGCTTGCAAACCTAACCAAACACCCTCTTTCTGATATAACAATTGTTGATCAGCCTGGGCATGCGAGTTTACGTACGTGGGTTCCATATTTAAACACACTATCTACCCTATTCGGTTAGCAGGAAACTGCCTCATTCTATACTGGTTTTGTTTTGTAGGCAACCCATCAATCTCCTTCTATGGCCCTGATGTTGCTACGTTCCCTGATCCGAGTACCCTCACAAATATTTTTGCCTGCGGCCTTGCAGGAAGTTCATTTGGTATGATCCGACACATGCATCATGGACAGTGATCAAACGTCTCTATAAATGTACATGTTGACTAATTCTCATCAAGATTTGTTGTTTATACATCGTGTAGACAATAATGTGCCTTCGTTCCCGAATAGGAGTACTCTTGCATCACTTTATGCCGCAGGTCACTTTATGCCTTTCATATGGCCAGATTTGTGCTTAAAGGGATGCATGTTCATGTATTAGCCTAACCGACATATTTTCTTTTGTTCCTGCAGCCAAAGAGTCTGCCCACAATGATGTGTGTCTTAATGCCCTTGGTTGTGGTGGTTCGGAGCTTGTGACATCGTCTACCCCAACATGTGATGTATACCCAACTCATTCCGAGACAACATGTGTTGTTGTGAATGACCAAGTGAGTTATAGCATAACAGACGACAAAAGGGAGCAGAGAAACGCACGACGGCGAGCAACTTATCGAAAGAAAAAGGATGAACAGGTCAAGCTCCAAAATGAAAAGCAAACTGTTTCCCATCCCCCTGTTGGTGATATCACTAATATTGATCAGCCTTCCGGTTCAATGCCAGGTACGGGTGTTTAAAGTTATGAGCTTACGGCGGTGACAAACCAAATTTGGGAATCAAATATTAGAATACGCACTTTTAGCTTTGACTTACAATAATTGATTCAATATGAAGTTAAAAACTGGAGTTTGATATATGAACGGTCAAGAAATGTCATATATCAGAATGCTTCAAAAAACATCTGCGGTGTTAGAAAGACGTAAATGGATTTAAAAAATTAAATTAGATTTACCGACACTCAAGAAGGTGAATAATATGATAGATGGTTCTTGATTTGTTGGAAAAAGAAACAAATGTGGAGTATGAAACATTAACTATCACAACGTCAGTAGCAAACGTTGATATGAAATAGATGTATAGTGCCCAAGATGGGTATATTATCAATTGGGCCAAGTTCTTCATTGGCACTGCATGTATTTTTTCTCTCTCGTTGCAATGGCAAAATAGAAGAATTTATGTAAGCAGACTTGCCAATGTTCAGAATACATATGATTCTAAACTTCCTCAGATTAGCATAAAGAGCAATCAATCATAGTTTACTGACCTGAAGAATATACTGACACCTTTAACTGTATTCTGAAAGAGCATTTTACTTCTACATGCGCGAACAAGTATTAGACGAATTTGATGTTACCTCAGCTGTGAGCTACACATTAGTGTATTTCTTGCCAATAACAGAGGTACAACACTGAATGGCACGGTTGTGTTGTGTATTTCTTGCCAAAAGTTCCTTTAACAAACCTGCAAGTAAATGCCACTTGAAATTAGATGATCATTATAAAATACCGCAGGATTTCACATCAACTCTCTGTAGTACGAAATACATGCTGGCTAGACAAGAAATATTAGGGCATTTACAAACAAAGTATATGGAACAAAAAATGGCTGAAGAAAACAGTAGACGTGTTGGCTTAGTTCGGGATCTTCATGATTGTTGAGCATTGATGGGATGATTATGTTTTAACTTTATTGTTGAACCAGCCAACCCATTAAACTGGAACTATACATCCCGGCCCCCTCTTGGTGATATCACTAATATTGATCAGCCTTCCGGTTCGATGCCAGGTACGGGTGTTTAAACTTTTAACATAACAATGATAATATAGATTCATTTATTGTACCCATCGAGCTTGAACTATACATCCTTGTCACATGATGATGCTCCAGAAGATGGGTCCGCATCAGCCATTGCTGAATTCAATCATGAAAAAGAGTTGGCTAGGAGGCAACGTGCAAGAGACCACAGTAGTAATATGGCAGACGAACAAAGGGAGCGGAGAAATGCACAAAGACGGGCATCTTATCGGAAGAAAAAGGAAGAGGGTACGATCAACCTCCAAAACAATAATCAAGTGCAGCGTGAGCGACAAAACGAACAACGAAACAGCAGGACCCCTGATGAGCAGGGGGAGTCAAGTGCGAAGAGAAAGGCAGACTATGCTAGAAGGAAAAACACCCCGTGTGCTGAATCGATCGCAATGCCACGTCCAGATCTAACTAGCGCATTGTCCAACTCTCCCTCTTTCAACACTCACACCAATTGTCCGACCCTCACACTTCCAACCATCACGCAACAATCCGGCAGTGAACAGATAGATCGTGATACAACTGTCAAGTCGGCCCCCACATACATTCGCAACACCGAAACCGATGGTAGTTATCCCATCAACGATCATCTTTCATTTTGTAATCATTCATCGGTTATTTATACCAAATTCGATAATGTTGTAGGTGCATACCTAAGCAGAACCTTAGGTGATGGTGTTGTAGATGGCAACCTCATCGAAATCAATGAGCACCTACGAAGTGCCGACCAGCAAACCAGTGATCCGGTAACAATTGCGGATAATGGAGTTGACGAGCAGAGTCATGAGTCCAGAGCTCGGCGTAGGACAAGAGAGCGAGCTTGCAAGGGAAGTATGGCGGCGATGAAGCGTCAGGAGAAAATTGGCAAGCGAAAAATATGTACGCAGGTGCCACGTGGTGAGAGGAATGCTCTGCTAGATCGTCGTAATAAAAGGTTTGCAGGTGGGGTTAATACCCCAACCGTCAGGTCCATCTCCATACCGAAAATGAGCTCAACGGGACAACCTACCGTAGTTGAAGCACATAGTGCCTCAACATCATCTAGCACGCCGGAGTACACTATCAGAAGTGAAGGTAACACCCCCATCCTTACTCTCCTTGCATCCCTTGAGACTAAACCCTCATTTGTGTTGTTTGGCACCTGGGCAGACGACATGGACGCTTACCTCAATGGTCTCATGAATGATGATGTCAATCCTGACGACCTCTTCGACGATGAATATTACATGTTTGCTGGTGAAGGTATGTACAATCGCTTGAGCGTAATCCACATGTTGGGGGTATCACACTAATTGGAAACATTGTTTGCAGGCTCATATGCTGATGACTTGGAGCATGACGAATTGGAAGACTCAAGTCACAAAAACTATGGCGACCATGATCCATTTGACTATGTGTACTCAAACCTACCAGACAACACACACATCCTGAAGCACGCCGCAAACTGCGACCACTGCAAGGCCAAGAAGTTTGTCAGCGAGGCCCCGGGATTCTGCTGTCGCAGTGGGCAGATCGTGCTGAAGCAACCGGAGCCCATCCCGGAGCTCATGAGGCTTTGGTCTAGCACTGATGCGGACGCTAGGCATTTTCGGGAGAACATACGGTTTTTCAACGGACACTTTTCCTTCACAACCCTCGGTGTCAGCCTCGATGAAACATACACAAACATGAAGTCTGGGGTGTACACGTTTCGGGCGCACGGCACCATCTACCACAACGTTCATTCCTTCGGCCCAACATCCCGTCCAGATCATCTACAGTTGTACTTCTACGACGACGACGACCCAGGCCTAACCCATCGCAAGGCTGCCACCGAGCAATTAGACCAGGATGTCGTCAGAAAGTTGGTGCACATACTCAGGGAAAACCCGTACTCTCAGCAGTTTAGGAGTTTGGGTGCGCACAGAGACAACCTCGACGATTACAGGATAGACCTCAACACTGACCAGAGACTAGACCAACGAAAGTATAATAGACCTCTATCATCTGAGGTCGCTGCAATTTGGGTGGAGGGCACTGACCTAGCGAAGAGGTTCGATCGTAGGATTACACTTTGCGAGAACGACAACCAGAGGCACAGTATACATGTGACGACTGAATCGTATGACCCGCTCTCTTACCCACTCTTCTACCCAAGGGGGGAGCTCGGTTGGCACCCGAAACTACCTAAACGTAATGTCCCTTGGCCGATTGTGCAACAACCAAGAGGTGGACGTGATGATGATGATGTTGAGGATGCAGGTAAGCCTTATGCGTATTCTGTCGTTTTGATGTATTGTGTAGTTCTCATATGAATTCTAATTTCCGCGCTACTCATCCATGTGCAGAGGGGAATAGCAGGTTATGCGTCTCCATGAGAGACTACTACTGTTACATGCTGCAGACACGGCCTGGGATATTCAATCCCATACTCTGTGGAGCAATCGTGCTACAGCAATGGGGGTGGACATGTACATCAAGATTGAGAGTTGTAGGTTGAAATGGTACAGGAAGAACCAGACAAAGATCCGTGCCGACCTTTATAAAGGAGTTGTTGATGCAATTACATCCGGGGAGACCCGTGCAAGCGCTGTTGGAGTAAGGATAGTGCTCCCTGGAACGTACCCAGGTGGCGACCGCGACATGAAGCGGAGGCATATGGATGCCATGGCAATTGTTCATACGTACGGGAAGCCTGACATCTTCTTGACCATGACCTGCAACCCTAACTGGGAATAGATAACGAATGCGTTGTTTCCTAGTCAGACAACGCAAGATCGACCTGATCTTGTGGCTCGTGTGTTCCATGGCAAGCTAGAGGCTATGAAAGAGATCTTGTTCAAGAAGAATATCCTAGGTGTTGTTGTCGCACATGTATACGTAGTCGAGTTCCAGAAGAGGGGCCTCCCCCACGCACACTTTTTGTTGATCATGGATTCTGCCTATAAGCTTGTCGTTCCGGAGCAGTACGACCGACTCATTTCTGCCAAGCTCCCAGACAAACAGAAGTATCCTGAACTCCACACCTTGGTGGTGAAACATATGATGCACGGACCATGCGGTGCTCTCAACCCCAAAAATGTGTGCATGCAACAGAACGAGTGCAAGTGCAGATACCCACGGCCGTTCAATGAAAACACGGCATAGGGCAAGGACTCATACCCAGTTTATCGTCGTCGAGATGATGGTCGGCAGGCTAAGGTCCGTGGTAAAATGTTGGACAACAGATGGGTTGTGCTATATAACCCTTACCTTTTGTGGATGTTCAATTGCCACATCAACGTTGAGGTTTGCTCCAGCATAAAGGCCGTCAAATACATTTACAAGTACATATACAAGGGCCATGATAGGGCTTCTTTCAGCATCGACTAGCCCGACGCCGATGGTAACATTGATGAGATCAAAAGATACGTAGACGCGAGGTGGGTTACTCCTCCAGAGGCGACGTGGAGGATATTTGGCTTCCCCTTGTGTGCAAATGACCCGCCTGTCCTACAGTTGCCTCTTCATCTCCCGAATATGCACAGGGTGGCCTTCAATGAGCAGGCTCACTTGACCGACGTAGTCGCCTCTGAGAATGCTTCCAAATCTATGTTGACAGAGCATTTCAAAGCTAACCAAAACCACCCTGGGCTAGGAATATATTGTACAAGGATTTTCCTGGAAGGTTCACATGGCAGAAGGGTAAGAAGTATTGGAAAGAGCGGGTGGAGTGTTATCAGATAGGTCGAATTGTGTCTGCCAATCCTGCCGAGGGGGAGCGATACTATCTGCGTGTGCTGCTAAACCATGTTGCTGGCAAGACATCCTATGAGGACCTGCTCACCGTGGAAGGTAGGATATGCGGGAGCTTTAGAGAGGCTGTCGAAAGGTTGGGACTCATCAAGGCAGATAACACGCTCGACGACTGTCTTACCAAGGCAGAGCAATGGGCGATGCCATGTTCGCTCAGGAGGCTCTTCGCAACAATTTTGGTGCACTGTGAGCCAGGCGACGTGCGTGGTTTATGGGATAGGCACCTCGAGCCTATGTCTGATGACTATCGGCGATCACACTCGTGCCCTATTGAGGTGGAACAGATGGTGTTGCTTGACATTAGGGGTATGTTGATGTCCATGGGCAAAGACATAGCTGATTTCGCTCTTCCATGCATTGATGATGTGTTCAACCCAACCGAGGGCGAGGCCAGAGAAGTGATCGAGGAATCCAACATCGATTTTGACATCAACGACACTAAATTGGCATCGTTGCTAAACTTCGAGCAGAGGGTTGCATACGACGAGATACTAGCTGCTGTTGATGGCGTTGATGGGGGTGTGTTCTTTGTTGATGACCCGGGAGGTAAAGGGAAGACCTTTCTGTATAGGGCGCTGCTCGCCAAGGTTCGAAGCAAGGGAAACATCGCTATCGCTGCCGCGACGTCAGGCGTCGCGACTTCTATCATGCCTGGAGGCAGGACTGCCCACTCGAGGTTCAAGATCCCATTGAGTTGCAATGATGGCGCCTCCTGCACCTTCACGAAGCAGAGTGGTACCGCCAAGCTACTGAGGATGGCCTCACCATGACTAAGCGACAGGCGGTCGAGGCACTGGACAATAGCATGCGCGACATCATGGGAAGACGGGACCGATCCTTTGGAGGAAAAGCTGTTGTGTTTGGTGGGGACTTCAGGCAGGTGCTTCCGGTCGTCAGGAGGGGGTCCCGGGGTCAAATAATCGATGCAACCCTCCGAAGTTCACATCTCTGGAAGGGTATGCGCCAGCTAAGGCTCGTCACCAACATGAGGGCTCATAATGACACCTGGTTTGCGGATTACTTGCTAAGGGTAGGCAATGGCACTGAGGAAGTTGACGATCAAGGAAACATACGACTCCCTGAAGATATTTGTGTGCCATCTACAGGCGAGGGTGACGACCTAGAGAAGCTGATTGACCATGTGTTTCCGAGACTAGATGACAACATGTCCGATCCGAATTACATGACTTCACGCGCAATCCTCTCCACCACAAACGACAACGTCGACAAGATAAACATACGCATGGTAGAGCGTTTTCAGGGAGAAGAAGTAATATACCATAGCTTTGATAGTGCAGAAGACGACCCATATGGCTACTACGCTCCCGAGTTCCTGAGTGGGTTGACTCCCAATGGTCTGCCTCCGCATGCACTCAAACTGAAGCTCAACTGCCCTGTCATACTTCTGAGGAACATTGACCCGGCTAATGGTCTGTGTAACGGGACGAGGCTTGTGGTCCGAGGTTTCGAGAGGAACGCCATCGACGCAGAAGTCGTGATCGGACAACACGCAGGTAGGAGGGTATTCCTTCCTCGAATACCCCTATGCCCGTCTGACAATGACATGTTTCCATTCAAGTTCAAGAGGAAGCAATTTCCTGTAAGGCTTAGCTTTGCTATGACGATTAACAAGGCTCAAGGACAGACAATTCCGATTGTTGGCGTGTACCTACCTAATCCGGTGTTCTCTCATGGTCAACTCTATGCCGCGTTGTCTCGAGCCACCGCGAAGAGGAACATAAAGATCCTCATTGAGAAGGAGAAGGAGAAGGATAATGGCAAGAAGCAAAGTGGTAAATCAAAGAAGCGAAAAATACCTTCCTTGTCCTTACAAACCTCGATGAAGAACATCGTCTATAAGGAAGTCCTTACAGGCTGAAGTCCGCACTTACGAAACCGGCGGGTTTTGAATATGACAATAGCATTTACTCTTATTCTACAGATAATTTGTTGCTCTGGAGCGCTTTTGTACAAATGTTTATCTTTGTTTCTTATTTGACTGCAATCTTTATTTAAACGTGCACGACCACTATCAGATTAAGAATGCCCAGCTTCAGTGGCGTTGCTACGGGCCAGTGCACTTCATCTTCAATTTTATCACGGTTTGCTCAGACTCTGAGGATTTAGAGTATGCATCTATACAGTTTTGGCATCCAGTACACCTATGATTTGAACGTCTCGAGATGTAGGTATAGCCAATATGACCTGTTAGATAATAACATGATACGACCGCCCCCTGTTTTAAGTCTATATGTTTCAGTTCGGTTAGTATACACTAGATAGATTTAATTATTGTGGCATTTTTGTCTATCAATAATGTGTGTGCATGTTTTCCTTAAGGAAACAACATATAGTTGTCTTCATCACCGGGGACACACTTTAGGTGCAGATCATGATATTTCAGTTGGGCAGTTTTGACATGGTACATTTTTTCAGTCAATATTTGTTTATCTTAAGCAGCAGTACTTCTCTCTTCAAATGACACTACGACACCATATAGAAGTTGCATACATTTCAGCCGCTACTAATGTGACTACCATTGAAAATGTCATGTCAGACTCGAATCACATCCTAATAGTTGTTATAAAAAAACGTACTATTGCTTGCCCACACATTGAAGTACTACATTTTTTATTACCCTGTATTTCTAAAAACTTTGCTACCATGCCGGTTTATTGCTAAACTCGTAAAGGTTTTCAAAATTAAAACTGTGGTTCCTAAACCCTGCTATGCTTTTGTTTGCAGCACAATATGGAGATGCACAGTTACCACTTACCAGTAAAAGTAGTTCATGTTTTAATTTTGAGTGAACTGTTTGTTTTGGCCACGAGATACTTTTAAGTTTAAGGCATTAATTAGTTTTTCTTGAATAACTTGTGGGTGCATGCAGAAAACACATACTTCAGCATTTAATTGAAAAGGCTATTATTCTTAAATAGTAGTCTCTGTTGTTTCTCTTAAATAGAGAGCTCATAGAATGAAAAAATAGAAGTGTAGATGTGATGAATAGAGTAGATAGAAGTACTGACCTTACAATTCTATCACGTGAAGTGCATCATCGATTACGTGGCAAAACTCCTGTCCAATTGAAGTGCATGGATTTTCTCAAGGTCATCACGTCTGAATGCAAACAAAAATAAGAAGGAATGTCAGGATGTAGTTTTTTAATTGTAAACATAAATAATATGGTAGCAGCCGCTTCTTGTTTTGAAAATTGCAGTGCTCGGTTGACTGTATCAGATTAAGAATGCCCTTTCGACTAATCCAAAATTCGTGGCTGTAATTTCAAATTGCAGTGCTCGGTGACTATAGCCAAGAAGTAAAATTTCATATCGCCTAGCTAGCCTGATGCATAATGAGTCATTTGAAATGCAGATGATGAAGGCAAACAAGTATTCGTCTGTCAGTAAGTAATAATTCTGTTAAGAACAGAACTAAAGGCAAGAAGAGTGCAGGTCAGAAAAAATTCAGATAACTGCAGGATAACGAAGCATGCATCTCTACTACGCCATATGTGCATAAAGTTCGGCAACCATTAAATCCCTAGCCGGAAACTAATGTGTGTCCCTAAACTTACATGTGGTAGTTTACTTCGGCATCGACTGAAACTGGCCTTGATTTCAGGTAACTGAAACTTAGGATGCGCATTGAAACTTAGTATTCCCAATAGACTGCTCAGCTTTGATAGATGAAGGTTCTCCATCATTAGCCTTGTTCTCATCATCATATTTGGCTGATTCTTGCCTTTGATCTTGAACTACAGAAACCTGTAGTGTGGATATACTCAGTACATACTGACTGACAAGGTATCAGGAAAATAAAGGAGTAGAATACCAAAGTTTCAGAGGTAAATATTGACAGTAGCAGATTATATTATATGCTTATGAACAACTAACACTTGTAGGAATAACTAATACTAATTTAGTACTATGGAAAACACCACGGATCAAAAAAAACAATTACCTAACTCGCAAACAAATAAAACATTCTACTATATATGAAGATCGATCCGACCATAAGGTCTCTGATTATGTTGGATATCCCTGTACTACCTCGATGATATATACTCCCTGTTTATAAGTATTAAAAAATACAGTAGTCAAATGTTTTATACCCCCATTCTGTCCCTCCCCTAAAAACTGAATCACAGGGATGTCATTGTTCTGCTCCAACAGAACAATTATTCCAACAGACAAAACTAATCTAACAGAACTTGTAATCAGGATGTCACATTACATATGAATCAACTTACCATCATTTGTTCAGACGATGCAAAATATTTGTGAGTATAGGCCATGTTACAAGCAGAAGAAAGTAAACATGAAGAGCCTCACCAGCACGATTGCGTGCAAGTGCCGGCGGCAGAGACGATTGCAGGGGGAAGCTGGAGCTAGCAATGCCACACTAACGCCTCGTGGCCGACTTGTTGGACATGGAGCAGCAGAAGGCCGGCGCGGCGGCTCACAGGATCCAAAACAGTCTTCCACGCCCATGGCTGTTGTCTCCGCGTCCGCCACGACAGGCGTCTCCTCATGGCCAGCGCTGCTGCATCATTGGCCGGCTCTGCTTGCTGCTCGTGGACGTTGTGTGCTCCCCTGATGCCGCCGGAATGGAACCACCGCTGCGGCGACGCCAGGATTGCAGGAGCCACCTCCCGGACCGAACCATCGTCGCGTACCAATGGTTGGAGAAGCACGTCGCGGACGAGAGCGTATCAGATGAGGGCTTCCTTGGTTCAGGGAAGACGGCGGCAGCAGGGATGAGGTCGAGGCGGAGCTCGAACTGGAAGGCAGTGGGCGTCATAAATCCGAGCTCGGGGTGGGGAAGGTGGTGGCGGAGGGTGGGATGGGGCAGGGCCGGCGGCGTGCAAGCGCCAGAGCATGGGAGGTACTTGGGTACCTACGACCTCCAGCCGTCCAGCGGCGGCGAGCGGTGGACCACGATGCCCAGGCTGCATAGCAAGCAATCGAGAGGGGTGGAGGTGGAGAGCGGCGGACCTCTAGCGGCGGCGAGCGGCGGACCACTACACCGGCGGGGCACCCTAATTCTTTTGAACGGATCGGGGAAGACAGGAGAGGCGCGAGTGGGAGGAGATGGGAGCGATTCCGTCGATCCACAGCTCCCCAGCAAGCGCGGCTCGAGTATGGCGTAGCTCTCGGCGAGGCGGAGTTCCTGGTCTCCTCGAGGAGGAGGTGGTCCAGCTGTGGGCCGCGGTGGGCGAGGTGGGTCGGCGGTTGTTGAGCTGCGCAAGTGGGTGGCGGTGGTTGCCTCCTTCGCAGCAGCGCAGGAGGGCGGCGGCAGCGGCGCCGACGGCGTAGTTGGGAGACGCACGTGGTGGGTGGCGCGGTGGGGAGAGGAGGGGGAGAGACTGGAGGGACATCGGCCAACACCATCGCAGGGGAGAGGGGGATAGAGTGAGTGGCTGGGAGGGGGAGAGAGTGGGTGGGGAGAGGTTTTTTTTCTGAGCATCGGGTGGGGAGAGGTGGCCCGTTTAACTCAGGCCGGACCGTGCCGTTGCGGGCGGGCCCATTTGGCCAGGTCTGGCTGTGAGGAGGAGAGAGTCAGGGGGAGGTCCGCATAAGGATTTCTAAAAAAAGGTCCGGATAAGGTTGTGGGGTGAAAAAAATGCAATTGAAAATATCTGTATTAGTCTCACTTTTTTTATTATATATTATAGATGTTTATATAATACAGTATAAAATATCATTATATTTTATATGTTTCACCTTTGTCCATCAGAGATAAACAGTGATGGACTCGAATGATGTTTCAAATATATCAACTGGCATATGCACTGATGTAACGATGACGGTCCGGACCGAAACACCACGAGAAGAGGTGCTACACATGTTAACGCAAAAGGTGCATTATTTTATATTATTGTTCTTCAGAATATATGAGACATAGATATGGATTTTGGAGATGCACAAAAAGAACCTATTGACAATGGTTCCGAAGCGACGTCGCTGAAAGGGACCACCGGGTTTTTTACAATATAATGATATGAAAGCGGTGATATCTCATAAAAAACAAAAAAGATGTCAAATTAAACTTCAATTATTATGCAATTATGACCGTGTTATATTGTCTCTACCTGTGAAATTTTGCATGCATTATCTTTATATAACTTCATCAAACCATTTTATATAACTTTATTAAACTATTTCAGAAGCCCGTGGCAACGCACGGGCATTCTACTAGTGCCTAGTAGTAGCGTAGTGGGAGGCAGTACACTTAACTTGTAGCAGCGCTACTGCTATACCTACTTAGCAATAGCGTTGTCCAGAAACGCGCTACTCCTAATAAGTAGCTTAGCAGTAGTGTTTGCCTATGCAGCGCTACTGATAAATAACTGTAGCGCTTCTGTGCGGCGCTACTGCTTCCTGGTAAAGAGCGCTACTGCTATATTTTCACATATATTTTTTTAGCTGCGTACTTGCGGTGTTTTTGTATAAGTTTTATACACTATTCTAATCATATCATAAGCATGCAATATGCTCATCATATCATACACATGATAGTTTCATCATATCATCCAACACAAATCATGGCGTCTCATCATAATCATGATATAGCGATACAAGTTAAGTGATATGTGGTAGTTTTTGAGGCGTCGGTTCTGATCCCTCTCTCGCGCTAGCGTCAACCTCAAGTAACTATCTTCCGCTTCGGCTCTGCTATCGAACCCTCTGTGGCTGCCACTGCCGTGGGAACAAGTCTGACAGTAAGAATATGGGGTATGTAGGAGGAGGCAAGGCCGTAGCTACGGTGAGGTTGTGCATGCAAGATTTACGAGTTCAGACCCTTCTCGGAGGAAGTAATAGCCCTACGTCTCGATGCCCGGAGGCTTTGTCAACTGGATTATGCGTGAGAGTTACAGGGGGTGTGAACTCTTGTACCAGAGGAGGGGGTGGCTTATATAGAGTGCGCCGGACTCTCCAGCCCTCAGTTACACAGGATTCAATATACATTAAGACAGGGCGTTACTGGTAACGCTAGCTATAAAGAGCTATAAATGACCTTTAAGACTACAGAGTGAATGCCTGACTGTTGTCATCCTGAGTGGCTTTAGACCTTCCGTTCTCCGAGTGGTTCTTCGTGTGGTCGAGTGATTCCTTCTTGGTCGAATGGAATTGGGGTACCGACTGAGGTAGCCGGTCGAGTGGATTGCATTCCAAGGTGGTTTCAGTCGGCATATTCTGCTGTAGTTTGAATGTCTATGACTCTAGGGCAGTGTCCTTGGGTAGGGCGTCTAGGTCAGGCCTATGACCCTACCCTAGGTACATGCCATCGTCATTAGCCCCCGAATGGATTGAGGACCGAGTGAAAAAAGAGTTGAAGTTGATCCTGACTCTATTCAATGCTTCGGAGGCATTTCACTGGAATCTGTGAATCATGCTGGGGCTTCAACCTCGTTTCAGTCGCCTTGATCAATTCAAAATTCGTCGAGTGAGTTATGTTGGTGATCTTCGAGTGTTGTTGTGGTGTGAAATCTTGGGCGCGGTTGGTTGCTCTACGGCTCCCGGATCTCACGGGATTCAAAAATTTGGAGAAGCACGCAGGACGGAGCATGTTGTAGTTATCAGAGTGGATAGACAGGGGCTCCTCGATCCTTGCACCGCCGTTTTCGCCACGTATCGGGCGTGCGACTGTTGCGGGATTTGACAAGATTACTCGGGCCCACATGTCAGCCACTCGGAAGTGGCCTTATAAATAGTGTTTGGGTCGATGCGATGCACAGTGTGCCCCAATCGATTTCTTCCTCCTCTGCTCCTCCACCGCATTCTCCTCTGCTCTCGTCGCCCCCGCTCGGGCCATGCATGTCCCTCCGCCATGGGGAAGGACAATACGACGGCTCTAGAGCGCTCAAAGAAGGCAGCGGCGGCAGCAAAGGGCAAGGTCGTCGTCGAGGTCCGGTTTGCCGCCTGATTGGATCCAGGGGGACTGGATTCGATCTACGATCTAGAAAAAAGACTTGGAGGACCTGGCCAGCGCAGGCTTGATTGCCCACAAATCTTGGAGGTTGTCGGGGAACGAGTTCGGGCCTCAACCGCAAGAGGGTGAGCGCATCCTCATTGCAACCCATGTCGATCGCGATTTCACTCTACCTTCGCATCCTTTTTTCTGGGGTTTCTTGAACTTTTTCGGTGCACAGATTCATCACTTTTCTCTCAATACCATCACATATCTTGCTGCATGCGTCTCTTTGTGTGAAAACTTTCTGGGCTGCCACCCGCACTAGGGTTTATTCAAACACATCTTTACCTGTCGATCCCAAACTATGAAGAAGGCAAATCCGACTGACGCAAATACGCACGTGATCCAAATGTGCGGGGGTTTAGGGATTCAGACGAGGGGTAGAAGCACTTTTCCTCCTATGACCCTTCCTGAGTCGGTTAGGGGGTGGCAGCCGACCTGGTTCTACTGTCGTGATGTTCCGACTCCTGGTCAGTCGGCCGGTCTTCCCCCTTTCACCATGGAGCGAGTCCGCCAACCTACTTCATTGATTGTGACCCCAGAAGAGAAAGGTGAGGTGTCTGTATTAGTCGATCGAGTCGTTCAATTAGTTCATGAGGGTGTGACCGGCATGGATTTGTTGGAAGTGTTCCTTAGTCGACGCATCCAGCCTCTTCAAGCCTGCGATCATATGATGTGGATGTACTTGTTGGGGAACATAGTAATTTCAAAAAAATTCCTACGCACACGCAAGATCATGGTGATGCATAGCAACGAGGGGGAGAGTCTGATCTACGTACCCTTGTAGATCGCAACGGAAGCGTTGACACAACGTAGAGGAAGTAGTCGTACGTCTTCTTCCCGATCCGACCGATCCAAGCACCGTTACTCCGGCACCTCCGAGTTCTTAGCACCCGTTCAGCTCGATGACGATCCCCGGGCTCCGATCCAGCAAAGCTTCGGGGAGGAGTTCCGTCAGCACGACGGCGTGGTGACGATCTTGATGTACTACCGACGTAGGGCTTCGCCTAAGCACTACAACGATATGATCGAGGTGGAATTTGGTGGCAGGGGGCACCGCACACGGCTAAGGAACGATCTCAATGATCAACTTGTGTGTCTAGCGGTGCCCCCTGCTCCCGTATATAAAGGTTGCCAGGGGAGGGCTGGCCGGCCAAAAGAGGAGGGTGCAGGAGGAGTCCTACTCCCACCGGGAGTAGGACTCCCCCCCCCCCAATCCTATTCCTAACAGGATTCCTCGAGAGAGAGAAGGGGGCCGGCCACCTCTCCTAGTCCTAATAGGACTAGGGGAGGGGGGGCGTGCAGCCCACCTTGGGCTGCCCCTTTCACCTTTCCACTAAGGCCCAATAAGGCCCATATGGTTCCCGGGGGGTTCCGGTAACCTCCCGGTACTCCGGTAAAATCCCGATTTCACCCGGAACACTTCCGATGTCCAAACATAGGCTTCCAATATCAATCTTTATGTCTCGACCATTTCGAGACTCCTCGTCATGTCCGTGATCACATCCGGGACTCCGAACAACCTTCGGTACATCAAAATGCATAAACTCATAATAACTGTCATCGTAACGTTAAGCGTGCGGACCCTACGGTTCAAGAACAATGTAGACATGACCAAGACACGTCTCCGGTCAATAACCAATAGCGGGACCTGGATGCCCATATTGGCTCCTACATATTCTACGAAGATCTTTATCGGTCAGACCGCATAACAACATACGTTGTTCCCTTTGTCATCGGTATGTTACTTGCCCGAGATTCGATCGTCGGTATCCAATACCTAGTTCAATCTCGTTACCGGCAAGTCTCTTTACTCGTTCTGTAATACATCATCCCGCAACTAACTCATTAGTTGCAATGCTTGCAAGGCTTTGTGTAATGTGTATTACCGAGAGGGCCCAGAGATACCTCTCCGACAATCGGAGTGACAAATCCTAATCTCGAAATACGCCAACCCAACATCTACCATTGGAGACACCTGTAGTACTCCTTTATAATCACCAGTTACGTTGTGACGTTTGGTAGCACCCAAAGTGTTCCTCCGGCAAACGGGAGTTGCATAATCTCATAGTCATAGGAACATGTATAAGTCATGAAGAAAGCAATAGCAACATACTAAATGATCGGGTGCTAAGCTAATGAAATGGGTCATGTCAATCAGATCATTCTACTAATGATGTGACCTCGTTAATCAAATAACAACACTTTGTTCATGGTTAGGAAACATAACCATCTTTGATTAACGAGCTAGTCAAGTAGAGGCATACTAGTGACACTCTGTTTGTCTATGTATTCACACATGTATTATGTTTCCGGTTAATACAATTCTAGCATGAATAATAAACATTTATCATGATATAAGGAAATAAATAATAACTTTATTATTGCCTCTAGGGCATATTTCCTTCAGTACTCGGGCACTGATGACACCACTCAGGTTCACCCGGAGGAGGTCGCCGAGGAGACGGTGGCACAGTGGCTGCGGAGTATTACCGGGAACAAATATAACCCCACAGGGTCCCAGAGGCTTTTGCCATTCGGCACCGACAATGAGCCGTACAAGGTCTGGCCTTCGTTACCGAGTGTCTTTTTATTCTGATTTGCAATTGTCTTTGAATCTAATTGATGCTTGTTTAACTTCTGTCTTGCAGATTTATACTGAGATGTACTCGATGCCAAACGGGAAGCAAGTCCAGGAAGGAATGGAGAGCGGAGGCGAGAGTGGCGACTGGAAATCTGACGATGAAAGTGACGAAGATAGTGAGGACTCAAGCAGCAGCGAGGAGGTCGACTCGCCACCTTGTTTTGAGCGGCGTTACAAACAGACGCACGATCCAGCGGGCGGGCGCGGTAAGGCAGCCCCACCAAGCACGCAGGCTCCGAAGCGCACTCGGACGTCTACTCCCGAGCCATCAGAGAAGGCGGTGAAGTAGCCCAAGGTTGAGCCACTGAATCCCTGGAAGGCCCTGCCCAAGATCAAGGTGGATGTCCCTGTTGCTTCTGCGTAAGTGTTTATCCTCTCTATTTTGCTTTGCTCAGGAACTTATCGGGAGGGGGTATATCGACCCCCCCACGTGTTGAAGTTATCGCGAGTTTATATCGACACGACATACGTACATTGGAAAATAATATTATCGGGGAGGGGGTATATCGACCCCCCACGTGTTGAAGTTATCGGGAGGGGTATATCGACGACGACAGACCCGATAAAACATAAGAAAATGAAGAAGAAATAAAAAGAGGAGAAGAAGAAAGGAATAGAGGAGAAGATCGAAGAAAAAAAGAAGAAAAAAAAGAGGAGAAGAAGAAAGGAATAGAGGAGAATAAGAAAAAATAGATTTTTTTCTATTTTTTCTTCTTTTTTCCTCTTCTTATTTATTTCTCCTCTTTTCCTCTCCTCTTATTATTTCTTCCTCTTCTTATTTTCTTTTTTCCTACCCTTCTTTTTATTCTTCTTCCTTCTTAATATCAGTTAGCAACTTTTGCAACGATAGGGAGGGGGTGCTCCCGTGGTCTAAAATCCGTCTATGCACGATAGAAAATTATGAAAAAATACATCTATGATCCCTCGACGTCCTCGCCTCTCTCATGAACAAAAAAATCTGTGAATAAAAAAAACATCATGTTCTATGAACAAAAAACATCATATTTCATCCACATCCGTGCATACATCATATATGTGATCATCTAGGAAAAAAACATCATATTCTATAAAAAAATCATTACATATATATACATGAACAAAAACAATTATGATAACAAGCATATATATCATCATATATATAAAAAACAAGCATATATATGAAAAAAACAAGCATATATATGAAAAAATGCTAGGGAGGGCGCCGGCCGGACCAAGGTGAGGAGGACCGCGGGGTCGGCGGCGAGGATGGCGACGGGGCAGTGGGCGCGCGCTCGGGTAGGGGCCGACGACGACGAAGGGCGAGGCAGGGCGACGACGCGACGACGGGATCGGGGCAGGATGCGGGCGACGGCGAGGGCGTGGGCAACAGCGGGCGACGGGGCAGGGGGTGGGCGACGGCGAGGGCGTGGGCAACGGCAAGGGCGCGGGCGCGCGTCGGGGTAGGGGTGTGGGCGATGGCGAGGGCGTCGGCAACGGCGAGGGCGAGGGCGACGACGGGCACAGGCGACGGCGGGGCCGGCGGGCGGCGTCGGTGTCGTCGGGGCGGCAACTGCAAGATGAGAGTGAAAATTTTCTAAGTGTGAACTTATATAGCAAAGCCTTTAGTCCCGGTTCGTGGCACCAACCGGGACTAAAGGTGGGCATTAGTCCCGGTTGGTGCCACCAACCGGGACCAAAGGCCGCGCTTCATTGGTCCCGGTTGGGGCCATGAACCGGGACCAATGCCACCCTTTAGTCCCGGTTGGTGCCATCAACCGGGACCAAAGGCCTTGCGCTGGCGCGGTGCGGTGGGAAGTTTAGTCTCACCTCGCTAGCTGAGAGAGCTCAGCACCTGTTTATAAGTTGCGTTGCGGCTCACGTGCTGAGCTCCTCTCTAATATGCAGGCAGTACTTGCCTACCCTTGTCACTACCTTGTTGGGCCTATTGGGCCTGTGGGCCTGCATCCTGGCCCATGTACAGATGGGTTTCTAGTCGTATCTAGGCCGTGTGGCCCAATAGGTGGCATTTTTATTTTTTCCAGTATTTGTTTTGTTTTTGAATTATTTATTTTCTTTTGATTCTTGCTTTATTTTTTTATTCTTTTTGCTTTTAGTTTTAGAAAAATTATAAACTTTCTGTTAGTGCCATTAGTTTTCAAATTTGAATAGTTAAAATTTGAATTCTTTGAAATTTATGCGAATCACAAGTTTGTGATTAACTTTACTAGAAAAATAGTTTTTTTCCAGTTTTTTTGTTTTGTTTTTTGCATTATTTATTTTCTTTTGTTTTTTTCTTTATTTTTTTTAATTCTTTTTGCTTTTAGGTCAGCAAAATTATAAACTTTCTGTTAGTGCCATTAGTTTTAGAAAAATTATAAACTTTTTGTTAGTGCCATTAGTTTTCAAATTTGAATAGTTAAAATTTGAATTCTTTGAAATTTGTGTGAATCACAAGTTTGTGATTAACTTTACTATAAAAATAGTTTTTTCCTGTTTTTCTGATTTGTTTTTTGCATTATTTATTTTTTTTTCTGTTTTTTGCTTTAATTTTTAATTCCTTTTGCTTTTAGGTTAGCAAAATTATAAACTTTATGTTAGTGCCATTAGTTTTAGAAAAATTATAAACTTTCTGTTAGTGCCATTAGTTTTCAAATTTGAATAGTTAAAATTTGAATTTTTTGAAATTTGTGTGAATCACAAGTTTGTGATTAACTTACTAAAAAAAATGAGAATAGATGCGCTTATAGAGAAAATTCAATCTAAATTCATAGTAAATTTCTATGAATTTCAGAGAAATTCACTCTGAATTTAGGTTAAACTTTTCTCTATTAGGGCATCTATTTTCACTTTGAGAGGAGCTCAACAAGGTAGAGAGGGAAGGGCTTATAAACCGGTGTGAGCCCCTTCGGTTCGCGAGGTGGGACTAAAATCTGCCCGCAACAAGGACCAACCCTTTAGTCTCGGTTTGTGGCACAAACCGGGACTAATGGTCATGGGCCAGGGGCGAGGAGTATTGGTCCCGGTTGGTGCCACGAACCGGGACCAATGCCCCTTTTAGTCCCGGTTGGTGGCACCAACCGGGACCAAAGGCCTTGCGCTGCCCGCGGCCAAAAGTTTAGTCCCACCTCACTAGTTGAGAGGGGCTCGGAGTGGTTTATAAGCCCCACAGCGGCTGCCCTCTCGAGCTCCTCTCAAATGCAGGCTTACATGCCTAATCTCACACTATGCTGTCTGTGGGCCTATTGGGCCTTCTGCGGGCCTGAATCCTGGCCTAGGTTGGATTTCTAGTCCTATTTAGGCCGTGGTGGCCCAATAGGTGGCAGTTTTTTTCTAGTTTTTTTGTTTTGTTTTTTGCATTATTTTTTTTTATTTCTTGATTTATTTTTTTAATTCTTTTTGCTTTTAGGTCAGAAAAATTGTAAACTTTCTGTTAGTGCCATTAGTTTTCAAATTTGAATAGTTAAAATTTGAATTTTTTGAATTTTGTGTGAATCACAAGTTTGTGATTAACTTTACTATAAAAATAGCTTTTTTTTCCATTTTTTGGTTTTGTTTTTTGCATTATTTATTTCCTTTTGTTTTTTTAATTTTTTTGCTTTTAGGTCAGCAAAATTATAAACTTTATGTTAGTGCCATTAGTTTTAGAAAAATTATAAACTTTCTGTTAGTGCCATTAGTTTTCAAATTGAATAGTTAAAATTTGAATTCTTTGAAATTTGTGTGAATCACAAGTTTGTGATTAACTTTACTTTTTCCAGTTTTTTTTTGCATTATTTATTTTCTTTTGTTTTTTGCTTTTTTAATCTTTTTGCTTTTAGGTCAGCAAAATTATAAACTTTCTGTTAGTGCCATTAGTTTTAGAAAAATTATAAACTTTCTGTTAGTGCCATTAGTTTTCAAATTTAAATAGTTAAAATTTGAATTCTTTAAAATTTGTGTGAATCACAAGTTTGTGATTAACTTTATTATAAAATAGTTTTTTCCAGTTTTTTTGTTTTGTTTTTTGCATTTTGTTTTGTTTTTTGCATTATTTTTTAATTCTTTTAGCTAGCTTGTGCAACCAGATCATTCCACCTGCAATGCGCCAATAGCACGCGCAAAGTACATCATGCCAGAATCAATCTATGGTCTAAGGGAACAAAACGATTTGTATACCTGCATGCCTTGTCTATGGTCAATCCATTAGTTAGCTCTTCTGCACTTGCATATCTTGCCGCGTAAGGTCGGTTCGGAAAGTAGTCCAATTAACCTCCAGAGGTGTGTGATCGCTAGAAAAAAACTTCATATGTCTCATCGACGAGGTCATGCTGTGCCAACAACACTCAAATTATAAGTATCGTGCACCTCGATAACAGCGGCGCGCTTGGCAGTGGCTCCCTGGAAGACCCGCGTGTTGCATCCGAGCACCTCGTTGAGTGGGTAGCCCGTGAAGGAGGCAAGGAGGTCATGCAGCGGATGGCAATGACATGGTCGGATGTGGACAGCTCCACGGGCAGCATAAGGAACGACCATCGGGTGCGACGGTCATTGCCGTTGCCGCACCTGTCATCTGGCGTTGGCCCGGCAGCAACTCCTCGCAATCACTGGGCGGCAAGCCTCGTGTGGACCATCGACGATCCCGGGGATCCGTCTCCCACCGGCGCCATGGCAGGCGAGGCTTAGCAGCAAGAGCCCGTACTCTTCTCACACGCCGGCGGTGAGCCTCGGGTGTGTGGCTGAGGATGCGTCCCAAACGATTAGTTTTTGTTCTCCTGGTTCGATTTGAGGAGATTAGCTAACCGTGACGTTCTATTTATTGCAGCAGATTGGTTTTGGAGTTAGAGTTGTATGCACAATGGACCAATAATGGACAGCGATGGATCAGGAAACATACCAAAAAATAGGACAACCACGCATAGCCTGGATGGAACGTACGAAAAATCAAATAAGACAAGAATATTTTTCCCTAAGCGCCTAGGGAAAGAGACATGTTGAAGAAGAAAAAACTGAAAGCGTAAATTCACGGGAAGGAGCGTATTGTGACGGTGAACCCGACAAACTCAATCTGTGCTTTATTATTATTAGGGAGAGATACTATTTTGTTCAATGAAATACTTCAGAATGACAATGAGACAACATATGTAAACATTCTTTACTACTTCCTCAGTCTGATAAAATCAAAGTTGCAGGCCATTGTTCTTTAATTGTAGGTTGCATTAATGGTAATGCCGGTTTAACAAAAACAAGAATGCTAGGATACGCTGCTTATCATTACGGTGAATACATTATTTGTTCCTTTAGTTTGTGGTTTGGCAAACCTTCACAAAATGATTTTTCCATCATACATTGTGGCATCGAAAAGAGCTCTCCCATTTCCTGTTAATTTAATGATTTAAGAGATGTTTGACAACTGTTATGTCAAGTTGAATGTTTTGCATCATTATTTTTTACTCCCTAATTTCTTACTCTTTATTTTGGAATAATAGATTTTTAACAAGCTTTAGCATTACCACCTCACTTATAGAAAGCACTGGTATATATGTGTGCCAGATAAATGTTGCACAAGGTTCTGATTTCATCCTGGCTATTCTTTACAAATATCATTTCTCCCTTTTATTTTTATTTTTAAGGATCGGTTTGTTACTCTTGGTGGCAAAAAAGATGACACCCACCTTATATCTATTGTGGGCCAAGGGTACGAGAATTTTTATGAAAGCGTTTCATTTGCTTCTCTTCAATGGAAGTTTCATTTTTCCAGAATGTATCCTAATTTTTGGCCTAATTCTTCTTCTGATGATCGATTCAACCTGTGATCAAAAAGATAGACCTTGGTTCTATTTCATTTTTCTCCCGTCCAAGCTTTGACAAACAACATTTGGAGGGAAAGGGTTAAGCATAATTTTGTCAATGCACGCATCGATTCGTGGATGGATGCCTCTGATCCGCCTAATTAGAGCTAAGCTAGTACTCATCACTCTCTGCCACCAAGTCATAATTATTTTTCTACCGGCCAGCGCTGAGAAGCAGATAATCACAAACGAACTCTTATATATGGAATAGTTGATGAAAATCTGCAAAGCCGAAGCCATGTCGAAGCGCAGGTACCGGGTAATGCTATGCATGGGGCGTAGAGGAGCATGTCGTATTAACCTCGATCTCCCTCCCTGCGCCCCTTGATGTGTCCGCGGCGCGCGGCGGAAGACGACGCGTCGCTGCGGCTCATGCGGATCCCGCGAGACCTCGCAGCCAATGCGTAGGAGCGACTCCACGGGGAGGCACACCTAGGGCAGCTCGACTGGGACGCACGGTGTGCGTGAAACTTTGTTGCCGGACACAGAGCGAGTCCCGGCGGCGAAATACAAAGCGTCCTTGCGGCTCGTGTGGCTCCGATCATACCTCGCCACCAACAGGAGGCCGTCGTGCAAATCGTCTAGCAGGCCGCCGCTGGCGCACGGCGGTTCCAGACTATGGTGCTACGGCTGTGGATCCGATCAAACTTGTAGACGGTGAGGCCGCGCTCTGGTTGCCGATTTTGTAGTGACTATTGGGGTGGGGGAGGGCATATGCTGGGCTGCCATCGGTGTGACCTGCCGCGACTCCTCTTTTACGCCTCTGGATCGGTGTTAATCAGTGGTAAATAGCACCCGCTCGGTGCCTTCCTAGTCTCCAGAACATCCACGATGTGGTCCATGAAGGAAACGTGTGGTATATACTAAGCTGAATTTTCTTGCCGTTTATACCGTCCTGCTCTTGCCGTTTATTCCGTCCTACAATGGTTGGTTTCCAATTTTATTTATCGAGCGGGCCGAGGCGACAGCTTCCTTTGCTCGTAAAACACATACCTTGTTTTATTAGTAGAAATATAGATTTATGCAGCGCGGATTTAATTACCAAAACACATATGGACTTTTTTGCGAAATGTATGTGACAGTGAACCCGGAGACTCAATCCGTGCTTTATTATTAGGGAGAGAATTGGTTTTTGCTCTGTTTTTCGTTTTGGAGTGGTTCTGTGGTCTTGTCACCTGGGAAATCATCTTCATTTCCTCTTCCAAGTGTCTCATCATTCTCAAAACCTTGCCAAGATCATGTCACTTCACTCCATGACCAAACACTAATTTCTTTCTCTAGGGAAAATTCCTTTTTTTCTATTAAAGGAATAACCCTATCTTCCCTAGGTTATGAAGCAACCTATATTTCCGCCCATCCAAAAATCCCCAAATAATTCTTATAATTTTTTGGGTCATATCTTCCTCAAATATGGCAAAATACTTCATTGGCCATATTTCTCATCATGCTCAATAAAATTCATTTTCTATTTTGTCCTAAATGGCACATTGTGAAGTAAGTGCTATTTATCTTTGTCCAATTGATCCGAAAGTTTATGGACATCTTTTCCTGTCCAAATAATTGACCTGTGCCAAAATTCAAGTTTATTTGCCTAGCCAAACTTCCTCAGTGATTTTTCAAAGTTCCTGTCTAAGGAAAGCCTTTGTGAAGAAAGTGCTAGCTAGGGTTATCCAAATGAGTTGAAATTTTGCATGCCTCTTCATGTGCCAATATTTTGACACTGTTCCAAATCTCAGCCCCATCCAATCATCTATGTGAGCACATGATCAAATCTTTGCTTCTAGTAAAATTTTCAGGTTGTGAAGCAAGTGCATTTTATATTGATTCAAAAATCTTGATAAATTACCAGATTGTTCTCCTACCCAAATAACTTCTCTCCACAAAATTTTGCACCATTTCACCTAGCCAATATTTCTCTAGAATTCTTGCAAGATTCTGGTCAGAGAAGATAGCTGTGAAGGAAGTAGCATTTTGGTGAATCCAATTGGTATGAAACGTTTACAGCATCTCACTATGACCAGATCATTAGGCCTTGCCAAATTTCTGCTCAAGTGGATGCTTCATCAGAGTGCATCATCCTAATCTAGTTTATGGACCAGTTTATGTGGTTGTAAAGCAACTACATTAAATCTTGGTCTTAACCTTCTCAAAGTTACTAGGATGAAAGTCCTTCTTACCCTAAACCTACCAGACAACTCCATTGCTCCCAATTGCCTCCCTGTTGATCAGCAATTCTCCTCCAAGTTTACTGCAGTAAACTTCAGAGGTTAATTACCATTTAACCAGAGCACTTTTAACTGATCTACCACCTCAATTGTAACCTCCCCTGGATGAACTATGCACTAGACAAAATTTGCAAACCTTTGGCACTTTCTCCTCGCTAGCTCACGCGGTCACCACCTCTCTGGCATGCCATGGCCACGTCCAGGATGGCTTCTTGCTCGGGCCCCTCTCCCTCTCGTCGTCTTTGCACTCGTGAGCATGTCCAACAGCTAGCCCGCGTCGTCGCCGTCCTCCTGGAGCCACTTCCCCCTCCATCAGCCCTCGTCGCCGCGCGCCCACGGGCGCACTGTGGCTGACCGAGGCTTTAATGGTGTTCGGCCGCTTCTCCTCTACGCCTTCGGCCCCCCTCACCCTGTGCGCCCGATGACCCACAAGTATAGGGGATCCATCGTTGTCCTTTCGATAAGTAAGAGTGTCGAAATCAACGAGGAGCAGAAGGAAATGATGAGCGGTTTCGAGCAAGGTATTCTCTGCAAGTGCTGAAATAAGTGGTAACAGATAGTTTTGTGATAGGATAATTTGTAACGAGCAACAAGTAACAAAAGTAAATAAAGTGCAACAAGGTGGCCCAATCCTTTTTGTAGCAAAGGACAAGCCTGGACAAACTCTTATATAGAGAAAAGCGCTCCCGAGGACACATGGGAATATCGTCAAGCTAGTTTTCATCACGTTCGTATGATTTGCGTTTGGTACTTTGATAATTTGGTATGTGGGTGGACCGGTGCTTGGGTACTGTCCTTACTTGGACAAGCATCCCACTTATGATTAACCTCTATTGCAAGCATCCGCAACTACAACAAAAGTATTAAGGTAAACCTAACCATAGCATGAAACATATGGATCCGAATCAGCCCCTTACGAAGCAACACATAAACTAGGGTTTAAGCTTCTGTCACTCTAGCGCCCCATCATCTACTTATTAGTTCCCAATGCCTTCCTCTAGGCCCAAATAATGGTGAAGTGTTATGTAGTCGACGTTCACATAACACCACTAGAGGAGAGACAACATACATCTCATCAAAATATCGAACGAATACCAAATTCACATGACTACTAATAGCAAGACTTCTCCCATGTCCTCAGGAACAAACGTAACTACTCACAAAGCATAATCATGTTCATAATCAGAGGGGTATTAATATGCATATAGTATCTGAACATATGATCTTCCACCAAATAAACCAACTAGCATCAACTACAAGTAGTAATTAACACTACTAGCAACCTACTAGCACCAATCCCGGACTTGGAGACAAGAATTGCATACAAGAGATGAACTAGGGTTTTGAGAGGAGATGGTGCTAATGAAGATGTTGATGGAGATTTCCCTCTCCTGATAAGAGGAGCGTTGGTGATGACGATGGCGATGATTTCCCCCTCCCGGAGGGAAGTTTCCCCGGCAGAACAGCTCTGCCGGAGCCCTAGATTGGTTCGGCCAAGATTCCGCCTTGTGGTGGCGGAGTTTCGTCCAAGGAGATGGCTTATGATTTTTTTCTCATCGAAAGACTTCATATAGCAGAAGATGGACATCGGAGGGCCACCAGGGGGCCCACGAGGTAGGGGCATGCCCAGGGGGTAGGGTGCGCCCCCACCCTCGTGGGCAGGGTGTGGCCCCCTGGTGAACTTCTTGCGCTCGGTATTTTTTATATATTCTGAAAATATCTTCCGTGAAGTTTCAGGACTTTTGGAGCTGTGCAGAATAGGTCTCTAATATTTTCTCCTTTTCCAGCCCAAAATCCCAGCTGCCCGCATTCTCCCTCTTTATGTAAACCTTGTAAAATAAGAGAGAATAGGCATAAGTATTGTGACATAATGTGTAATAACAACCCATAATGCAATAAATATCGATATAAAAGCATGATGCAAAATGGACGTATCAACTCCCCCAAGCTTAGACCTCGCTTGTCCTCAAGCGAAAGCCGAAATCAAAAAATATGTCCACATGTTTAGAGATAGAGGTGTCGATAAAAGTAAAATATGGACATGAGGGCATCATGATCATTCTTAGAATACCAACTTATATAATTCTTGGCATATGATTTCTTATGCTAGAGTAATAATTCAATCACAATTTCAAGTATGAATCGTAAACTTCATTGAAAACTAACAAACTATAATCTCAGTCATTGGAGCAATTGCAATTTATCATAACATAGGAAAGAGTTAATGTATAAGAGCTTTTCAGCAAGTCCACATACTCAACTATCATATAGTCTTTCACAATTGCTGACACTCACGCAATACTTATGGGTATGGAGTTTTAATCGGACACAGAGAAAGATAGGGGTTTATAGTTTTGCCTCCCAATGTTTTACCTCAAGGGTAATGTCAACAATAATAGTTCATGAAAACTCACATCCAATTAGCCATATATACCAGGATCTTTCCAACATACTGTGCTTGCCAAAGGATAAAATGTAAAAAGGAAGGGTGAAGATCACCATGACTCTTATGCAAGGTAGGAGATAAAAGTAAAAGATAGGCCCTTCACAGAGGGAAGCAGAGGTTGTCATGCGCTTTTATGGTTGGATGCACAAAATCTTAATGCGAAAGAACGTCACTTTATATTGCCACTTGTGATATGGACCTTTATTATGCAGTCTGTTGCTTTTATTTCTTCCATATCACATGATCGTATAAAGCTTATTTTCTCCCACACTAATAAGTCATTCATATTTAGAGAGCAATTTTTATTGCTTGCACCGATGACAACTTACTTGGAGGATCTTACTCAATCCATAGGTAGGTATGGTGGACTCTCATGGCAAAACTGGTTTAAGGGTATTTGGAAGCACAAGTAGTATCTCTACTTGCTGCAATGAATTTGGCTAGCATGAGGGGGGAAAGGCAAGCTCAACCATGTTGGATGATCCATGACAATATAATTTATCTCAGATGTAAGAAAACATAACCCATTACATTGTCTTCCTTTTCCAACGTCAACTCTTTAGCATGTCATATTTTAATGAGTGCTCACAATCATAAAAGATGTCCAAGATAGTATATTTATATGTGAAGACCTCTCTTTCTTTATTACTTCCTATTAATTGCAACGATGACCAAAACTATGTTTGTAAACTCTCAACAACTTTTATTCATCATACTTTTTCTATGTGAGCTCATTACTCTCCATAAGATTCACATGATCTCTTTGTTTCTTTTTATTTCTTTCTCTTTTCTTTTATTACCTTAGGATCATGGCAAAATAATCAAGCCCTTGACTCAACACTAATCTTTATTATATAGCTCACGGACTCGATTACATAGAAGGATCATAAAGCAAAACTCAAAACTAGATCATGCCATAAACTTTATTCTACTAGATCAAGATATTACCAAAAGGATCGAACTAAGAAAAATAGTAGAGATAAAAGTGATGGTGATACTATACCGGGGCACTCCCCCAAGCTTGGTAGTTGCCAAGGGGAGTGCCCATACCCATGTGATTATGTCTCTCTTTTCGGGGATGGTGACGTGATATTCTTGGCGATGATGCCCCTCAGGATACGATTCTCCTTCTCGAGCTTATTGACTTGCTTCTTGAGGTCCATTATTTCCTTTTGGAGTTTTCCTATAACAGCCAAAGCTCCCTGCACCCAAGGGTGCTGCATAGCTACGGGAGAACCAGTGACACTCTTTTCCATATTCTCATAAGAAAGAAATCTAACATGGGAAGGGATAACCGAGTTTGGAATAGCCGAGCTCTGCAGTTCTCCCATTGTGAATCCAGCTCGGAAGCGGGAAGTGACTTCTTGATCCTCTTCCATGGCATCTGTCCTCTTCAATTCATCCTCCATCTCTTCCTCCGTTGCTGGCCCAAGGAGATCAACATTGTTGTTTGTCATTGATCTCGGTGCCGGATGAGACACCCGGCTCTCCCGGACTGACTCTTGCGAAGACATCTTGCTCTAATCTGCAGCAGCAACAGCTCGAAACACAAACAGAGGATAATTGCGTGATACGAGAGTCAAAACCCCGGGAGATTATATAGTGAATTTTTACCGACCAAAATACGTGTCGTGTAAGAAAACGGAGTCCGGAGAGCGCACGAGGTGCCCACGAGTTAGGGGGCGCGCCCCGTAGGGTAGGGCACGCCCTCCACCCTCGTGGAGGCCTCGTGTCCTTCCCGGACTGCTTCTTATTTTTCTATTTTTCTAAATATTCCAAAACGGAGAAATATTGCCTTAAATACTGTTTTGGAGTCGGTTTACTTACCGTACCACATACCTATTCCTTTTCGGAGTCTGAAACGTTTCGAAAAGTGTCCCTTATGTATTCCTCCGGGGTTACGGTTTCAATAACATTGGTTTCAACATTTATGGGATTACCAGAGATATAATGTTTGATTCTTTGACCGTTCACCACCTTCGGATTTGTGCCTTCGAAGTTGTTGATTTTTATGGCACCAAAGCGATAGACCTCCTTGATAACATAAGGACCTGCCCATTTAGAGAGTCGTTTTCCTGCAAAAATCTTAAACGAGAGTTGTATAGCAATACATAATCACCTACATTAAACTCATGCTTTTGTATCCTTTTATCATGCCATCTTTTAACCTTTTCTTTAAAAAAACTTGGCATTTTCATAGGCTTGGGTTCTCCATTCATCAAGTGAGCTAATATCAAATAACCTCTTCTCACCGGCAAGTTTAAAAATCATAATTGAGCTCTTTAATAGCTCAATATGCCTTCTGTTCTAGTTCGAGAGGTAAGTGACATGCTTTTCCATAAACCATTTTATACGGAGACATACCCATAGGATTTTTATATGCAGTTCTATAGGCCCATAATGCATCATCAAGTTTCTTGGACCAATTCTTTCTAGATCTATTAACAGTCTTTTGCAAAATTAATTTGAGCTCTCTATTACTCAATTCTACTTGACCACTAGACTGAGGGTGATAAGGGGATGCAATTCCATGATTAACATCATACTTAGCAAGCATTTTACGGAAAGCACCATGAATAAAATGTGAACCGCCATCAGTTATTAAATATCTAGGGACTCCAAATCTTGGAAAAATAACTTCTTTAAGCATTTTAATAGAAGTGCTATGATCAGCACTACTAGTTGGAATAGCTTCTACCCACTTAGTAACATAATCAACAGCAACTAAAATATGTGTATATCCATTAGAGGAAGGAAAAGGTCCCATATAGTCAAAGCCCCAAACATCAAATGGTTCAATAACGAGTGAATAGTTCATAGGCATTTTTTGACGTCTACTAATATTACCAATTCTTTGACATTCATCACAAGATAAGACAAACTTACGGACATCCTTGAAGAGAGTAGGCCAATAAAAACCAGATTGCAATACCTTATGTGAAGAGAGTAGGCCAATAAACACCTGATTGGAATTTACCCTCTGAAGAAGCACAGTGCTGCTATTGGGTATACTCTTGATGATCTCAAGGGCATTAGTCCCACTCTATGTTAACATAAAATAAATTTGGAGGAAGATGCCAAACCAGTTCGTGATCATCAACGACGGCTGAATCCTAAGATGAAGGAAGTGGTAAGAAAGGAAATACTAAAGCTTCTTGAGGCAGGTATAATTTATCCCGTTGCTGATAGTCAGTGGGTAAGTCATGTCCATTGCGTCCCTAAGAAGGGAGGTATTACTGTCATTCCTAATGATAAAGATGAGTTGATCTCTCAAAGAATTATTACAGGTTATAGGATGGTAATTGATTTCCGCAAATTAAATAAAGCTACTAAAAAGATCATTACCCCTTACCTTTTATCGATCAAATGCTAGAAAGATTATCCAAACATACTCACTTTTGCTTTCTAGATGGTTATTCTGGTTTCTCTCAAATACCCGTGTCAGCCAAGGATCAATCAAACACTACTTTTACCTGCCGTTTTGGTACTTTTGCTTATAGACGTATGCCTTTTGGTTTATGTAATGCACCTACTACCTTTCAAAGATGCATGATGGCTATATTCTCTGACTTTTGTGAAAAGATTTGTGAGGTTTTCATGGATGATTTCTCCGTCTATGGATCTTCTTTCGATGATTGCTTGAGCAATCTGGATCGAGTTTTGCAGAGATGTGAAGAAACTAATCTTGTCTTGAATTGGGAAAAGTGCCACTTTATGGTTAATGAAGGTATTGTCTTGGGGCATAAAGTTTCTGAAAGAGGTATTGAAGTTGATAAAGCCAAGGTTGATGCTATTGAAAAGATGCCATGTCCCAAGGACATCAAAGGTATAAGAAGTTTCCTTGGTCATGCCGGATTTTATAGGAGGTTCATTAAGGACTTCTCAAAAATTTCTCGGCATCTGACTAATTTATTACAAAAAGATATACCATTTGTCTTTGATGATGATTGTGTAGAAGCATTTGAAATACTTAAGAAAGCATTGATCTCTGCACCTATTGTTCAGCCACCTGATTGGAATTTACCCTTTGAAATTATGTGTGATGCTAGTGATTATGCTGTAGGTGCTGTTCTAGGGCAAAGAGTTGATAAGAAATTAAACATTATTCAATATGCTAGTAAAACCCTAGACAATGCTCAAAGAAATTATGCTACTACTGAAAAAGAATTCTTAGCAGTTGTATTTGCTTGTGATAAGTTTAGACCTTATATTGTTGATTCTAAAGTAACTATTCACACTGATCATGTTGTTATTAAGTATCTTATGGAAAAGAAAGATGCTAAACCTAGACTTATTAGAAGGGTTCTCTTGCTACAAGAATTCGACTTACATATTGTTGATAGAAAGGGAGCTGAGAACCCCGTTACAGACAACTTGTCTAGGTTAGAAAATGTGCTTGATGACCCACTTCCTATTGATGATAGCTTTCCTAGTGAGCAATTAAATGTCATAAATGCTTCTCATACTGCTCCATGGTATGCTGATTATGCTAATTACATTGTTGCTAAGTTTATACCACCTAGTTTCACATACCAGCAAAAGAAAAAGCTCTTCTATGATTTGAGGCATTACTTTTGGGATGACCCACATCTTTATAAAGAAGGAGTAGATGGTGTTATTAGACGTTGTGTACCCGAGCATGAACATGAACAGATCCTATGCAAGTGTCACTCCGAAGCTTATGGAGGACACCATGCTGGAGATAGAACTGCACATAAGGTATTGCAATCTAGTTTTTATTGGCCTACTCTCTTCAAGGATGCCCGTAAGTTTGTCTTATCTTGTGATGAATGTCAAATAATTGGTAATATTAGTAGACGTCAAGAAATGCCTATGAACTATTCACTCATTATTGAACCATTTGATGTTTGGGGCTTTGACTATATGGGACCTTTTCCTTCCTCTAATGGATATACACATATTTTAGTTGCTGTTGATTACGTTACTAAGTGGGTAGAAGCTATTCCAACTAGTAGTGCTGATCATAACACTTCTATTAAAATGCTTAAAGAAGTTATTTTTCCAAGATTTGGAGTCCCTAGATATTTGACTGATGGTGGTTCACATTTTATTCATGGTGCTTTCCGTAAAATGCTTGCTAAGTATGATGTTAATCATGGAATTGCATCCCCTTATCACCCACAGTCTAGTGGTCAAGTAGAATTGAGTAATAGAGAGCTCAAATTAATTTTGCAAAAGACTGTTAATAGATCTAGAAAGAATTGGTCCAAGAAACTTGATGATGCATTATGGGCCTATAATAACAGGATATATCTCTCTTCCTCATGCTCTGAAAGGATAGCACTAATAATAACATGATATATCTTTTTCTCATCAAGATAAGCATATTTAAGAGTATCAGGCAACGGTTTAAGCTCAAACATGGGATCACCCTTGTGTGGAGGAGGATCCCCTAGGATTTCAACAGGCAAATTGTGTTTCAGAATAGGTTCCTGTTTAAAGAATACTTCATCTATTTCCCTTCTTTCATTCATAAACATATCATTTTCATGGTCTAACAAATATTGTTCTAAAGGATCACTAGGAGGTACCGCAATAGAAGCAAGACCAATAATTTCATCCTTACTAGGTAATTCTTCTTCACGGTGTTGTCTACTAAATTTGGAGAAATTAAATTCATGAGACATATCATCTAAACCGATAGTAACAACATCCTTTTTACAATCTATCTGAGCATTAACAGTGTTTAAGAAGGGTTTACCAAATATAATGGGACAAAAGCTATCTTGTGGCGAACCAAGAACAAGAAAATCAGCAGGATATTTAGTTTTCCCACACAAGACTTCAACATCCCTAACAATCCCCATTGGTGAAATAGTATCTCTATTGGCAAGTTTAATTGTGACATCAATATGTTCTAACTCAACAGGTGCAATATCATGCATAATTTCTCTATATAGGCCAATAGGTATTGCACTAGCACTGGCACCCATATCACATAAACCATGATAACAATGTTCTCCTATTTTAATAGAAATAACAGGCATGCCTACCACAGGTCTAGGTTTATCTTCAGCACAAGGTTTAGCAATTCTAGCAGTTTCATCACAGAAATAAATAACATGCCCATCAATATTATTAGCCAAGAGATCTTTAACAATAGCAATATCAGGTTCAACTTTAATTTGCTCAGAAGGTGTATAAGTTTTAATATCGCTTTTACGAACCACAGTTGAAGCTTTAGCATGACCCTTTATCCTGACAGGGAAAGGTGGTTTCTCAACATAAGAAGTAGGAACAATAGGATCATTATAAGTGATAGTCTTGTCTTCAACTTTAATAGGTGCAGCTACTTTTACTTCTATGGGAGGATGATATTTAAACCATTTCTCCTTGGGGAGATCAACATAAGTAGCAAAAGATTCACAGAAAGAAGCTACTATCTCAGAGTCAAGTCCATATTTAGTGCTAAATTTACGGAAAACATCGGTATCCATAAAAGATTTAACACAATCAAACCTAGGTGTCATACCTGACTCCTTACCTTTGTCGAGGTCCCAATCTTCAGAGTTGCGTTTAATTCTTTCCAATAAATCCCATTTGAATTCAATGGTCTTCATCATAAAAGAGCTAGCACAAGAAGTATCAAGCATGGTGTGATTGCTATCAGAAAGCCGAGCATAATTTTTTTGAATAATCATTTCTCTTGAGAGCTCATGATTGGGGCATGAATATAACATTGATTTAAGCCTTCCCCAATCTTGAGCGATGCTTTCTCCTTCGCGAGGCCAAAAATTATATATGTAATTGAGATCACGATGAAAAAGATGCATAGGATAAAACTTCTGATGAAATTCCAATTTCAATCGTTTGTAGTTCCATGACCCCGTATCATCACATAGCCTATACCACGTCGATGCATCTCCCTTCAAAGATAAAGGGAAGACCTTCTTCTTAACAACATCTCCGGGTACACCTGCAAGCTTAAATAATCCACAAACTTCATCCACATATATTAGATGCTCATCAGGATGCTTTGTTCCATCTCCTACAAAAGGATTAGCTAGCAGTTTTTCTATCATACCCGAAGGAATTTCGAAGCAGACATTTTCATTTTCAGTAGGTTCAGTAGGTTGAGGAGCAAATCTTTGCTCTACTGGTCGGGGTGAAGATACCCCAAACAAGCCCCTCGGAGGAATACTTTCCATAGTAACAAGTGACAGTAAATTTCAGCACACTATATAAATTTTTCCTTACCAAATTCCACCTACCAAAGGCGCTTCACTCCCCGGCAACGGCGCCAGAAAAGAGTCTTGATGACCAACAAGTATAGGGGATCTATCGTAGTCCTTTCGATAAGTAAGAGTGTCGAACCCAACGAGGAGCAAAAGGAAATGATAAGCGGTTTCCAGCAAGGTATTCTCTGCAAGTGCTGAAATAAGTGGTAACAGATAGTTTTGTGATAGGATAATTTGTAACGAGCAAAAAGTAACAAAAGTAAATAAAGTGCACCAAGGTGGCTTAATCCTTTTTGTAGCAAAGGACAAGCCTGGACAAACTCTTATATAGAGAAAAGCGCTCCCGAGGACACATGGGAATATCGTCAAGCTAGTTTTCATCACGTTCTATTGATTCGCGTTCAGTACTTTGATAATTTGGTATGTGTGTGGACCGGTGCTTGGGTACTGTCCGTACTTGGACAAGCATCCCACTTATGATTATCCTCTATTGCAAGCATCCGCAACTACAACAAAAGTATTAAGGTAAACTGATACGTCTTCAATGTATCTATAATTTTTGATTGCTCCATACTATATTATCTACTATTTTGGACATTATTGGGCTTTATTATCCACTTCTATATTATTTTTGGGACTAACTTATTAACCGGAGGCCCAGCCCAGAATTGTTGTTTTTTGCCTGTTTTAGGGTTTCGAAGAAAAGGAATATCAAACGGGGAGTCCAAACGGAATGAAACCTTCGGGAACGTGATTTTCTCAACGAACAAGACCTAGGAGACTTGGACCCTACGTCAAGACACAAAAGAGGAGGCCACGAGGTAGGGGGCGCGCCTACCTCCCCCCCCCAGGCGCGCCCTCCACCCTCATGGGCCCCCTGTTGCTCCACCGACGTACTCCTTCCTCCTATATATACCTACGTACCCCCAAACGATCAGAGATGGAGCCAAAAACCTAATTCCACCGCCGCAACTTTCTGTATCCACGAGATCCCATCTTGGGGTCTGTTCCGGAGCTCCGCCGGAGGGGGCATCAATCACGGAGGGCTTCTACATCAACACCATAGCCCCTCGGATGAAGTGTGGGTAGTTTACCTCAGACCTATGGGTCCATAATTATTAACTAGATGGCTTCTTCTCTCTTTTTGGATCTCAATGCAATGTTCTCCCCCTCTCTTGTGGAGAACTATTCGATGTAATCTTCTTTTTGCGGTGTGTTTGTTGAGACCGATGAATTGTGGGTTTATGATCAAGTCTATCTATGAACAATATTTGAATCTTCTCTGAATTATTTTATGTATGATTGGTTATCTTTGCAAGTCTCTTCGAATTATCAGTTTGGTTTGGCCTACTAGATTGATCTTTCTTGCAATGGGAGAAGTGCTTAGCTTTGGGTTCAATCTTGCGGTGTCCTTTCCTAGTGACAGTAGGGGCAGCATGGCACGTATTGTATTGTTGCCATCGAGGATAACAAGATGGGGTTTTCATCATATTGCATGAGTTTATCCCTCTACATCATGTCATCTTGCTTAAGGCGTTACTCTGTTTTTAACTTAATACTCTAGATGCATGCTGGATAGCGGTCGATGAGTGGAGTAATAGTAGTAGATGGAGGGAGGAGTCGGTCTACTTGTCTCGGACGTGATGCCTATATACATGATCATACCTAGATATTCTCATAACTATGTTCAATTCTGTCAATTGCTCAGCAGTAATTTGTTCACCCATCGTAGAATACCTATGCTCTCGATAGAAGCCACTAGTGAAACCTATGGCCCCCGGGTCTATCTTTATCATATTAATCTCCTACTACTTAGTTATTTCCTTTTCTCTTTACTTTGCCTTTATTTTATTTGCATCTTTATCACAAAAATACCAAAAATATTATCTTATCATATCTATCAGATCTCACTCTCGTAAGTGGCCGTGTAGGGATTGACAACCCCTATTCGCGTTGGTTGTAAGGATTTATTTGTTTTGTGCAGGTACGAGGGACTCGCGCGTAGCCTCCTACTTTATTGATACCTTAGTTCTCAAAAATGGAGGGAAATACTTACGCTACTTTGCTGCATCATCCCTTCCTCTTCGGGGAAAACCAACGCAGTGCTCAAGAGGTAGCAAGAAGGATTTCTGGCGCCGTTGCCGGGGAGGTCTATGCAAAAGTCAACATACCAAGTACCCATCACATACCCTTATCTCCCGCATTACATTATTTTCCATTTGCCTCTCGTTTTCCTCTCCCCCACTTCACCCTTGCCGTTTTATTCGCCCTCTCTCTCCCTATCCTCCATCTCTTTCTCTATTTGCCTCTTTTTGCCCGCTTGCTATTTGTTTGCTTGTGTGTTAGTTCGTTTGCTTGTCACGATGGCTCAAGATAATACTAAATTATGTGACTTCACCAATACCAACAACAATGATTTTATTAGCACTCCAATTGCTCCTCTTACCTATGCTGAATCTTGTGAAATTAATACTGGTTTGCTGAATCTTGTCATGAAAGATCCGTTTTCCGGCCTTCCTAGTGAAGATGCCGCTACCCATCTAAATAGCTTCGTTGATTTGTGTGATATGCAAAAGAAGAGAGATGTGGATAATGATATTGTTAAATTGAAGCTATTTCCTTTTTAACTTAGAGATCATGCTAAAGCTTGGTTTTCGTCTTTGCCTAAAAATAGTATTGATTCATGGAATAAGTGCAAAGATGCTTTTATCTCTAAGTATTTTCCTCCCGCTAAAATCATCTCTCTTAGAAACGATATCATGAATTTTAAGAAACTTGATCATGAACATGTTGCACAAGCTTGGGAGAGAATGAAACTAATGATACGTAATTGCCCTACTCATGGTTTGAATTTGTGGATGATTATACAAAAAATTTATGCCGGATTGAATTTTGCTTCTAGAAATCTTTTAGATTCAGCCGTGGGAGACACTTTTATGGAAATCACTTTAGGAGAAGCTACTAAACTCCTAGATACTATTGTGGTTAATTATTCTCAATGGCATACTGAAAGATCTACTAATAAAAAGGTGCATGCGATAGAAGAAATTAATGTTTTGAGTGGAAAGATGGATGAACTTATGAAATTATTTGCTAATAAGAGTGTTTCTTCTAATCCTAATGATATGCCCTTGTCTACTTTGATTGAGAATAATAATGAATCTATGGATGCAAATTTTGTTGGTAGGAACAATTTTTGTAACAACGCGTATAGAGGAAATTTTAATCCTAGGCCTTGTCCTAGTAATCCCTCTAATAATTATGGTAATTCCTACAACAATTCTTATGGAAATTATAATAAGATGCCCTCTGATTTTGAATCTAATATTAAAGAATTTATTACTTCGCAAAAGAATTTTAATGCTTTGATTGAAGAAAAATTGCTTAAGATTGATGAGTTGGCTAGGAACGTTGATAGAATTTCTCTTGATGTTGATTCTTTGAAACTTAGATCTATTCCACCTAAGCATGATATCAATGAGTCTCTCAAAGCCATGAGAATTTCCATTGATGAGTGCAAATAAAGAACCACTAGGATGCGCGCTAAGAAAGATGCCTTTATAAGAGTGTGTTCTTCTAGTTCCTATGAAAATAAAGATGAAGATCTAAAAGTTATTGGTGTGTCCCCTATTAAATCCTTGTTTTGCAATATGAATCTTGATAATGATGGGACTGAATATGATCCACCTTTACCTAGAAGGCGCTCCAAGAATTCGGATTTTTTTTGATCTTGATGCTAAAATTGATAAAAGTGGGATTGAAGAAATTAAAACCCTAGATGTTGCTAAACCCACTATCATGGATTTCAGGTAATTTAACTATGAAAATTGCTCTTTGATTGATTGTATTTCCTTGTTACAATCAGGGCTAAATTCTCCTCATGCTTATAGTCAAAATAAAGCGTTTACTAGACATATCGTTGATGCCTTGATGCAATCTTATGAAGAAAAACTTGAATTGGAAGTTTCTATCCCTAGAAAGCTTTATGATGAGTGGGAACCAACTATTAAAATTAAAATTAAAGATCATGAATGCTATGCTTTTTGTGATTTGGGTGCTACTGTTTCCACGATTCCAAAGACTTTGTGTGATTTGTTAGGTTTCCGTGATTTTGATGATTGCTCTTTAAACTTGCACCTTGCGGATTCCACTATTAAGAAACCTATGGGAAGAATTTATGATGTTCTTATTGTTGCAAATAGGAATTATGTGCCCATAGATTTTATTGTTCTTGACATAGATTGCAACCGTTCATATCCTATTATTCTTGGTAGACCTTTCCTTAGAACGATTGGTGCAATTATTGATATGAAGGAAGGAAATATTAGATTCCAATTTCCATTAAGGAAAGGCATGGAACACTTTCCTAGAAAGAAAATTAAATTACCTTATGAATCTATTATGAGAGCCACTTATGGATTGCCTACCAAAGATGGCAATACCTAGATCTATCCTTGCTTGTTATGCCTAGCTAGGGGCGTTAAACGATAGCGCTTGTTGGGAGGCAACCCAATTTTATTTTTATTCCTTGCTTTTTGCTCCTGTTTAGTAATAAATACTTTATCTAGCCTCTGTTTTTGTTGTGTTTTTTGTGTTTAATTAGTGTTTGTGCCAAGTAGAACCGTTGGGAAGACTTGGGGAAAGTCTTGTTACACTTGCTGTAAAAAAACAGAAACTTTAGCACTCACGAGAATTGCTGCCATTTTTATTTGAAAAGTGCTATTTAGTTAATTCGTTTTGAATATGATTAATAGATAAATTACTCACGTCCATAAATTTATTTTAGAATTTTTGGGTTTCCAGATCTTGCGCTAGCTACAGATTACTACAGGCTGTTCTGTTTTTGACAGATTCTGTTCTTCGTGTGTTGTTTGCTTATTTTGATGAATCTATGGCTAGTAAAATAGTTTATAAACCATAAAGAAGTTGGAATACAGTAGGTATAACACCAATATAAATAAAGAATGAGTTCATTACAGTACTGAGGGAGTCCTGGATTAGGGGGTCTCCGGACAGCCGGACTGTATCCTTTGGCCGGACTGTTGGACTATGAAGATACGAGATTGAAGACTTCGTCCCGTGTCCGGATGGGACTCTACTTGGCATGGAAGGCAAGCTAGGCAATACGGATATGAATATCTCCTCCTTTGTAACCAACCTTGTGTAACCCTAGCCCCCTCCGGTGCCTATATAAACCGGAGGGTTTTAGTCCGTAGGACAACATACAATCATACCATAGGCTAGCTTCTAGGGTTTAGCCTCTTCGATCACGTGGTAGATCAACTCTTGTACTACTCATATTATCAAGAACAATCAAGCAGGACGTAGGGTATTACCTCCATCAAGAGGGCCCGAACCTGGGTAAACATTGTGTCCCCTGCCTCCTGTTACCATCCGCCTTAGACGCACAGTTCGAGACACCCTACCCGAGATCCGTCGGTTTTGACACCGACATTGGTGCTTTCATTGAGAGTTCCACTGTGTCATCACCATAAGGCTTGATGGCTCCTTCGATCATCGCTAGCGATGCGGTCCAGGGTGAGGCTTTCCTCCCTGGACAGATCTGCATATTCGGCGGCTTTGCACTGCGGGCCAATTCGCTTGGCCTTCTGGAGCAAATTGAGAGCGCCGCCCCTGGCCATCAGGCCAGATTCGGAAACTTGAACTACAGGGCCGACATCTGCGGAGACTTGATCTTTGACGGATTCGGGCCCATGTCAGACGCGTCGTACAGTCATGATGAGCATGACGTAACTCTGCCGTCGGACAATGTTCGGGAGATCGCATTCGCAACTACTCCGTCCATCAATCCGGAGCAAGTCGCGCCATCCGAGAGGGGAGGGATGGACCACGCCATGGAGGCTGCACTCTCAGTGGCGTTAGAGCCGGATACTGACTTCACTCCTTACGAGAGCCGTGTCGCCGAACCACTGGATTCATCTCCGGCCACGGACTCCGAGCCGCTCATATCCGTGCCCATCAAATCCGACTGGGCGCCGATCATGGAGTTCACCTCCGCGGATATCTTTCAGCACTCACCTTTCGGAGATGTGCTAAATTCATTAAGGTCTCTCTCCCTGTCAGGAGAACCTTGGCCGAACTATGTCCGGCTAGAATGGGATGCAGACGACGAAGAAATTCACTACCCACCCACCAACCACTTAGTAGCCACTGTCGACAACTTAACCGACATGCTCGACTTCGGCTCTGACGACTTCGACGGTATGGACGACGAAGCCGGAGACGAACAGGATCCACCGCCCTCGGGGCAATGGACCGCCACCTCATCATATGATATATACATGATGGACACCCCCAAAGAAGCCAATGGCGACGAGACAACGGAGGATGACCCCTCCAAGAAGCAACCCAAGCGGCGCCGCTCTAAGTCCCGCCACAGCAAGAGCAGTGATACTGGCACAGGAGATAATAACACTCCGGATAGCGCCGAAGACAACAACAATCCCCTCCAGCATGGTGCAGAGCTAGAGGACGAACAAGCTAGCCCTCCAGAGCAGGCAACAGATGGATAACCGGAGGAGGACAATTACATGCCTCTCTCCGAAGATGAGGCGAGCCTCGGCGACGACGAGTTTATCGTGCCGGAGGACTCCGTCGAGCAAGAGCGCTTCAAGCGTCGGCTTATGGCCACGGCAAATAGCCTAAAGAAGAAACAACAACAGCTTCAAGCTGATCAAGACTTGCTAGTAGATAGGTGGACCGAAGTCCTTGCGGCCAAGGAGTATGAACTCGAGCGCCCGCCCAAGAGTTACCCAAAACGCAGGTTACTACCTCACCTCGAGGAGGAAGCATTGAAACCTCATTCACCAGTGTACGATGCGGCTGACCGGCCACTACGCAGCCGAGCGAGGGAGGCGTTTCAGCCTAAAGATCAGACCGCACCCCGTCGCCACTCAGTCAAAAATACTAAGGCCCGGGGCAACACAGAGGACCTGCGAGACGTCTTGGACAGTAAGGAAAAAATCGCAAGGTCAATATACGGGACACGGGCACATGTGCCCACACGAGGTGATGATCGTCACGTCGGATACACCAAGAGTAAATCCGGCCGGGACGAATACAACAGACAAGACTCATACGAACTACGTCGGGATATAGCCCGGCACAGAGGTGCCGCACACCCCCTATGCTTCACTGATGAAGTTATGAATCATGAATTCCCGGAGGGTTTCAAACCTGTAAATATCGAATCATATGATGGCACAACAGATCCTGCTATATGGATTGAAGATTTCCTCCTTCACATCCACATGGCTCGCGGTGATGATCTACATGCCATCAAGTACCTCCCACTAAAACTCAAAGGATCAGCTCGGCATTGGCTGAATAGCTTGCCAGCAGATTCCATTGGCAGTTGGGAGGATCTGGAAGATGCATTTCTTGACAACTTCCAGGGCACTTATGTGCGGCCGCCGGATGTTGATGACTTGAGCCACATAACCCAGCAGCCAGGGGAATCGGCTAGACAATTCTGGACACAGTTCCTGACTAAGAAAAATCAAATTGTAGACTGTCCGGATGCAGAGGCCCTAGCGGCATTCGAGCATAACATCCGCGATGAGTGGCCCGCCCACCACCTCGGCCAGGGGAAGCCGAAATCTATGGCAGCCCTCATGACACTCATGACCCGCTTTTGCGCGGGCGAGGACAGCTGGCTAGCTCGTAGCAACAACACATCGAGGAATCCGGATACCACAGATACCAAAGATGCTAACGGTAGGCAGTGTCGTAATAGACCAAAGCACCGCAATAACGGCGATAACACCGAAGATACGGCAGTTAATGCCGGATTCAGAGGCTCTAGATCTGGTCAGCGGAAAAAGCCATTTAAAAGAAATACTCTGGCTCCGTCCAGTCTGGATCACATACTAGATCGCTCGTGTCAAATCCACGGCACCCCGACAAGCCAGCCAATCACACCAACAGAGATTGCCGGGTGTTCAAGCAAGCCGGCAAGTTAAATGCCGAGAATAAGGACAAGGGTCCGCACAGCGATGACGAGGAGGAGCCCCGGCCGCCGAACACAGGAGGACAGAAGGGGTTTCCCCCACAAGTGAATACGGTGAACATGATATATGCAACCTACATTCCCAAGAGGGAGCGGAAGCGTGCACTATGGGACGTCTACGTGATGGAGCCCGTCGCCCCAAAGTTCAACCCATGGTTTGCCTGTCCGATCACCTTCGATCGCAGGGACCACCCCACTAGCATCCGTCATGGCGGATCTGCCGCACTAGTCCTAGACCTCATCATTGACGGATTTCACCTCACTCGAGTCCTTATGGATGGCGGCAGCAGCTTGAACCTGCTTTATCAGGATACAATGTGAAAAATGGGTATCGATCCCTCAAGAATCAAACCCAACAAAACCACCTTTAAAGGCGTCATCCCAGGTGTAGAGGCCCATTGCACAGGCTCAATCACCGGATAACTTCCGAATCTAAGAGTTAATCTTCGACATCGTCCCATTTCGCAGTGGCTATCATGCACTGCTCGGACGGACAACATTTGCAAAATTCAATGCAGTGCCGCATTACACATACCTCAAGCTCAAGATGCTAGGACCTCGCGGGGTTATAACAGTAAATGGAAACACAGAATGTTCGCTCCGTACGGAAGAGCACACTGCGGCCCTTGCAGCAGAGGCACAAAGCAGCCGGTTCAGGCAGACCACTCATTTAGTGTCACAACCCCCGTACACCTTCAAGCGAGTCCGGAACAAGCTGCAACAGGATCGCCTGGCATGATTAGAGCTTGCATAGCAATCCGGCCCCCGTCCCAGTCCCAGTGAAGCGAAAAAAATCCGTGCCACGCGTACATAACTACGCATTGAAAATACCATGGACATAGGAGGGGGCACAATCAGGACACGCCCCACATTTGGCTTAACCACACTAGGGGCTGTACACCTGTGATATTCCTTTTCTCTTTCAGGGCCTAACTCCTCGGAAGACCTTTCCGGTAGTACGATTGCCGGACACATTCCGGAAGCAACAACCAAGGCGGCAAGAAGCTAAGATGAACACGGGAACCGCCAGGTGGTCTCTAATAATACTTGATATACCCGTTTTTCACTATTTATGCATAGCTTGCCCTGGGATAGGACATATCGAATTGTCCTACTTTATGCTTATTGCACTACTTGTACCAGTACGCTTCGACGTATTATTCAAATAACAATGCATATCATTAATCTGTCATCGCATTATTTAAGTTTTTCTCTTTTCTCTTATACATCCATTTACGACAATCCGCACCCGCGCGTTCAGGTACGGTCAGTACGCCAGGGGCTCTCGTTTACCCCACAATACGGCGCAGGAAGTCCGAACACTTTTGACAGTGTGGCACCCCAAACTTATAACATTATATGCATCGGCTCCGAATCATGTCTTTGGTCAAATGTTGGGTCGCCCGGCTCCCATGCTTTGGTACCTTATGTTACGCTATATCGGCTAATGTAGCGGTGGGAGAACTACTGCGATTGTGTCCCGGTTCTTCCGGACGAGCACCTCAGTAGAAAGCCAAAAACTGGCTGTCATGATAAGGCGAGAGACTGGTCGCTGTTCGAGAGGTCTCAAGTCCTTAAAGATTTTTTCCGTTTCGGGCAAGGAGTCGGCCTTGTCCGGCTTAGGTGTGTATAGCGCCCCAAATTCGGCCCTCCGAATACCAGGGGCTTTGCCAAAAATTTAAAATTATAGACTTCTATGGCTAAGTGAGAGTGATAAAGCATTATAGTCCGATTGCCTAGTTCGTTGCGCTGAACACCTCCCTTGAAGGACCCAAAATTGGGGTAAAGAGTGTTCAGATTTACTCCGAACACCCCAGTACTAATTATAGGGGGGTAGAAGCCGACGACTGGCCAACCCTCAGATTTTATAAAAATGGTCGCACAGAAGGTAATATTTTAAATTAAGAAAGCGTCGCATGGCACAAAAGAACTCGTTTCATATTACAGGATCACATGGGCATGTTCATTCAAAAATTACATCCTTGGCACACTCATCTGCCACTAAGAGGGAACCCTTCAGGATGCTCTCATAGTAATTCTCGGGGCAGCGATGCTCCTTGCCCTCCGGCGGCCCCTCCTTCACCAGCTTCACGGCGTCCAGCTTCGCCCAGTGCACCTTCGCCTGGGCAAAAGCCCTGCGTGCACCTTCGATGCAGACGAACCGCTTGATGACTTCAAACCATGGGCAGGCTTCCACAAGCCGCCTCACCAGACCGAAGTAGCTGCCGGATAGGGGCTCGCCAGGCCACATCCGGACTATAAGGCCCCTCATGGCCTGTTCGGCCGCCTTGTGAAGTTTGACCAACTGCTTCAGCTGGTCGCTTAAGGACACGGGGTGTTCGGTCCCAGTATACTGAGACCAGAACAACTTCTCCGTTGAGCTCCCTTCCTCAGCCCGGTAAAACTCCACGGCATCCAGTACACTGCGGGGAAGATCTGCAAACGCTCCTGGAGAGCTCCGAACTCGGGTAAGAAAAAGGAAAGTCTCCTTCACATGCTTGCTTTGCATATTGAATGCCATACCCACTGCTATCTTCTTCGCCGCGTCAATCTCCTGGAGGACCTTGTGGGCTTCAGCCTTGGCGCTCCGGACGCTTTCAAGCGCCTGCGCGAGCTCATACTCTCACGTCTTGGAGTCAAGCTGCAAGGACTCGTGCTTTTTGGCGAGAGCCTCGAGCTCTTGCTGCACCTCGCCTACGCGAGCTTCTTGTTTCTCCCGTTCCAGGCGTTCTTTGGCCGCTTTGTCTTCGGCCTCGGACACCACCTTCCTTAGGGTCTCCACCTCGGTCGTGGCCCCTGACAAATTCATGATGATCCTATTACTTTACACCCGAACTTCTTTTTAACTATATAGACGGGGGTATATCTTACCTTTGCTCTCTTCGAGCTGCCCATTGGTGAGGCTGAGCTCGTCCTCGGACCGCTTCAGGGCCTGCTTCAGCGTAGAGACCTCCGCAGTACATGCGGCAGCGGCCAGCAGTGAAGCCTGCACATACACATAGACATACTCTAATTAGACTCCTGAGTTATCATTTGATCCTCTATTCGGCTTTTCTTCACGTACGCCGAACAGAGCATCAGGGGCTACTATCTATGCGGTAATATTTTCTTATATTTTGAATGCTTACCTCAAAGCCTGTTAGGAGGCTGGCGCAAGCTTCAGTCAGTCCGTTTTTGGTGGACTGAACCATCTCGACCACCGCACTCATGATAGTGCCGTGCTCTTCTGCGATGGAAGCGCTACGAAGCGCTTCCAGCAGGGTGTCCGGTGCCTCTGGTTGGACAGATGACACTGACATGGATGGTTGGCCCCCCTTAATGGAGGACCGCCTGGGGCCCGAACTCGAAGCCCGTAGGAGCCTCGCTCCCTTGGTACCCAGGGTCCAGGAGGTCGCCGTGAGGCGCCCCCAGGATCACCTCCCCTTGGCTCGACGCGTTTTGAGACAACACCTCGGCGTTGTCCGTAGGGCAAGGGGTGGAAGCCGTCGGAGGAGAACCGTTGTTCATATCCGAAGAGTCCAAAGAGCCGCTCGACGAGGGTACATCGAGATGAGCTCGGGACAGACTGCATAATCATGTTCGGCATGAGGAAAGGCAGTACAATAAAACATACCATGAAGCACTATGGTGTCCAGACACTTACGACTTCGCCAGGGGATTGTCCTTGGGTAGCCACTCATCGCCGCTGTCGGCGACCATCATGGCACAGTTCGGAGGGAGGGTCTTTCCCCTCTTGGACCCTTCGGCCTTCCCGGATGGGCCAGCCTTCCTTTTCTTGTCTCCCCCGGCTGGGGGGAGAGCTTTTCTCCTCCTCCTCGTTTCCGTGGGAGGAGTGCGTGTCGAAGTCATCGGACGATGAGCTCGATGTAACCTTGCGCCGGAGACCCTTTCGGGTCCCCATGGCCTTCTTCTTGGCCTTCTTTTTCGGCACCTCATAAGGTGCCGAAGTCAGCATCTTCTTTAGAAGAGCGTCTGCAGGATCTTCGGGCAGGGGGCTGGGCAATCAAGCTGCTCCGCTGTCTCTATCCAATCCTGTTAATGACATGAAAGCTTAGATCCAGCACATAACTAAACCAGGGAGGATAAATACACTGCGAGATATAAAAGCCTACCGGATGGGCGCGGCGCTTTGCGCTGAGTCCGCGGTCCTCAGTAAGGGAGGGAGGCATCTCGGCGCCCTTGAACAGCACCCTCCAGACGTCCTCGTGTGTCGTGTCATAGAGCTCTCGCAGCGTCTGGTGCTTGGCTGAGTCGAACTCCCACAAAACAAATGCCCGTCATTGGCACGAAAGGATCTGGCGGAAGAGCATAACCTGGACCACGTTGACGAGCTTGATTTTCTTATTCGTCATGTTCTGGATGCAGGTCTGGAGTCCGGTCAGCTCTACCACGGAACCCTAGGACATGCCCTTCTTTTTCTAGGAGGTTAGCCGCATGGGGATTCCGGATCGAAATTCGGGGCTGCCACCCAGTTGGAGTCGCGCGGCTCGGTGATGTAGAACCACCCCGATTGCCACCCCTTTATGGTATCCACGTAGGTGCCCTCGAGCCAGGTGACATTAGGCATCTTGCCCACCATGGCGCCTCCGCACTCTGCTTGCTAGCCACCCACCACCTTCGGTTTGACATTGAAGGTTTTCAGCCATAGGCCAAAGTGGGGCCTGATGCGGAGGAAGGCCTCGCACACGGCGATAAACGCCGAGATGTTGAGGATGAAATTGGGGGCCATATCATGAAAATCCAGCCCGTAGTAGAACATGAGCCCACGGACAAATGGGTGGAGAGGAAATCCCAGTTCGCGGATGAAATGGGTAAGAAAAACTACCCTCTCATGGGGTTCGGGCATGGGGACAATCTGCCCCGCATTTGGCAGCCGGTGCGCAATATCCGCGACCAAGTATCCGGCTTCCCGTAACTTTTTGATGTTCTCCTCCGTACCATCCACTTGCCTCCTGCTCCGGACATGATTGGAGTGGTTCGAGAAGAAGAACACGAGCTTGGGCGCTAGAGCTCGAGTGTGCGGGAATGGGTAAGCGAGAAGGAAGAAGGCATGGGTGAAAAAAGTAAATCTTTGTCCCTTTATAAGGGCGGAGGAGGTGATGAGTCTCCCCACTTGCCTGGCAAAAACCACTTATTCCCCAGGCGCCGTAATTGATGGCGCGGTTGGGTTACCCATGCCCGTATTGATGAGAATCCCGTGATAAGGGGAACACGACCTCTGCTTTGACAAGACGTATCAAGAAAACCGCCTCGCGGTATGTGCGGAGCTGGTTGAGAAAAGCGGTTCGAATAATAACCAGGCCATGGTGTGATGTCATGCTGTCAAAACGTGTCAGCTGATTAGATTTGTGGAAATATTATTCTCTCTACGGTGGTATGTGGAACTGGTTTTGCAGGGTCGGACACTATCCTCATATTCAAACTCTTCGATGGTGTATTCGGAGGAGGAACCTGCCTTGCAATGCCGAAGACAATACCGCGCGCCGGACTCATCGTCATTGAAGCCTAGTTCAGGGGCTACTGAGGGAGTCCTGGATTAGGGGGTCTCCGGACAGCCGAACTGTATCCTTTGGCCGGACTGTTGGACTATGAAGATACGAGATTGAAGACTTCATCCCGTGTCCGGATGGGACTCTACTTGGCGTGGAAGGCAAGCTAGGCAATACGTATATGAATATCTCCTCCTTTATAACCGACCTTGTGTAACCCTAGCCCCCTCCAGTGCCTATATAAACCGGAGGGTTTTGGTCCGTAGGACAACATACAATCATACCATAGGCTAGCTTCTAGGGTTTAGCCTCTTCGATCTCGTGGTAGATCAACTCTTGTACTACTCATATTATCAAGAACAATCAAGCAGGACGTAGGGTATTACCTCCATCAAGAGGGCCTGAACATGGGTAAACATCGTGTCCCCTGCCTCCTGTTACCATCCGCCTTGGACGCACAGTTCGGGACCCCCTACCCGAGATCCGCCGGTTTTGACACCGACAAGTACCTTGAAGTGGTCTTTTGTTTTCTTTCGCTAACGGAGGTCACGAGATTTTCTACTTTAAGTTTTATGTTGTGAAGTTTTCAAGTTTTGGGTAAAGATTTGATGGATTATGGAACAAGGAGTGGCAAGAGCCTAAGCTTGGGGATGCCGATGGCACCCCCAAGATAATCTAAGGACACCTAAAAGCCAAAGCTTGGGGATGCCCCGGAAGGCATCCCCTCTTTCGTCTACTTCTATCGGTAACTTTACTTGGAGCTATATTTTTATTCGCCACATGATATGTGTTTTGCTTGGAGCGTCTTGTATGATTTGAGTCTTTACTTTTTAGTTTACCACAATCATCCTTGCTGTACACACCTTTTGAGAGAGCCATACATGATTTGGAATTTGTTAGAATACTCTATGTGCTTCGCTTATATCTTTTGAGTTATGTAGTTTTGCTCTAGTACTTGACTTATATCTTTTAGAGCACGGTGGTGGATTCTTTTTATAGAAACTATTGATCTCTCATGCTTCACTTAGATTATTTTGAGAGTCTTAAATAGCATGGTAATTTGCTTAAAATCCTAATATGCTTGGTATACAAGATTAATAATAAAACTTTCTTATGAGTGTGTTGAATACTATGAGAAGTTCGATGCTTGATAATTGTTTTGAGATATGAAGATGGTGATATTAAAGTTGTGCTAGTAGAGTAGTTGTGAATTTTAAGAATACTTGTGTTAAAGTTCGTGATTCCCGTAGCATGCACGTATGGTGAACCATTATGTGATGAAGTCGGAGCATGATTTCTTTTTTGATTGTCTTCCTTATGAGTGGCGGTCGGGGACGAGCGATGGTCTTTTCCTACCAATCTATCCCCCTAGGAGCATGCGCGTAATACTTTGCTTTCATAACTTATAGATTTTTGCAATAAGTATATGAGTTATTTATGACTAATGTTGAGTCCATGGATTATACGCATTTTTTCTCACCCTTCCACCTTTGCTAGCCTCTCTAATACCGTGCACCTTTCGCCGGTATCATACACCCACCATATACCTTCCTCAAAACAGCCACCATGCCTACCTATTATGGCATTTCCATAGCCATTCTGAGATATATTGACATGCAACTTTCCACCGTTCCGTTTATTATGACACACTCCATCATTGTCATATTGCTTAGCATGATCATGTAGTCGACATCATATTTGTGGCAAAGCCACTGTTCATAATTCTTTCATACATGTCACTCATGAGTCATTGCATATCTCGGTACACCGCCGGAGGCATTCATATAGAGTCATATTTTGTTCTAAGTATCGAGTTGTAATTGTTGAGTTGTAAGAAAAATAAAAGTGTGATGATCATCATTATTAGAGCATTGTCCCAGTGAGGAAAGGATGATGGAGACTATGATTCCCCCACAAGTCGGGATGAGACTCCGGACTAAAAATAAACATAAACTAAAATAAGAGGCCATAAAAAAGGGAGAAAAGGCCCAAATAAAAAAATGAGAGAAAAAGAGAGAAGGGACAATGCTACTATCCTTTTGCCACACTTGTGCTTCAAAGTAGCACCATGATATTCATAGTAGAGAGTCTCTCATTTCGTCACTTTCATATACTAGTGGAAAATTTTCATTATAGAACTTGGCTTGTATATTCCAATGACGGGCTTCCTCAAATTGCCCTAGGTCTTCATGAGCAAGCAAGTTGGATGCACACCCACTTAGTTTCTTTTTGAGCTTTCATATACCTATAGCTCTAGTGCATCCGTTGCATGGCAATCCCTACTCACTCACATTGATATCTATTGATGGGCATCTCCATAGCCCGTTGATATGCCTAGTTGATGTGAGACTATCTTCTCCCTTTTTGTCTTCTCCACAACCACCATTCTATTCCACCTATAGTGCTATATCCATGGCTCACGCTCATGTATTGCGTGAAGATTGAAAAAGTTAGAGAACACCAAAAGTATGAAACAATTGCTTGGCTTGTCATCGGGGTTGTGCATGATTTAAATATTTTGTGTGGTGAAGATGGAGCATAGCCGGACTATATGATTTTGTAGGGATAACTTTCTTTGGCCATGTTATTTTGAGAAGACATAATTGCTTTTTAGTATGCTTGAAGTATTATTATTTTTATGTCAATATTAAACTTTTGTCTTGAATCTTTCGGATCTGAATATTCATACCACAATTAAGAAGAATTACATTAAATTATGCCAAGTAGCACTCCGCATCAAAAATTCTATTTTTATTATTTACCTACTCGAGGATGAGCAGGAATTAAGCTTGGGGATGCTTGATACGTCTCCAAGGTATCTAAAATTTTTCATTGCTCCATGCTATATTATCTACTGTTTTGGACATTATTGGGCTTTATTATGCACTTTTATATTATTTTTGGGACTAACTTATTAACCGGAGGCCTAGCCCAGAATTGCTATTTTTTGCCTGTTTTAGGGTTTCGAAGAAAAGGAATATCAAACGGAGTCCAGACGGAATGAAACATTCGGGAACGTGATTTTCTCAACGAACAAGACCTAGGAGACTTGGACCCTACATCAAGACACAAAAGAGGAGGCCACGAGGTATGGGGGCGCGCCTACCCCCCCAGGTGCGCCCTCCACCCTCGTGGCCCCCCTGTTGCTCCACCGACATACTCCTTCCTCCTATGTATACCTACGTACCCCCAAACGATCAGAGACGGAGCCAAAAACCTAATTCCACTGTCGCAACTTTATGTATCCACGAAATCCCATCTTGGGGCCTGTTCTGGAGCTCCGCCGGAGGGGGCACCGATCACGGAGGGCTTCTACATTAACACCATAGCCCCTCCGATGAAGTGTGAGTAGTTTACCTCAGACCTACGGGTCCATAGTTATTAGCTTGATGGCTTCTTCTCTCTTTTTGGATCTCAATACAATGTTCTCCCCCTCTCTGGTGGAGAACTATTCGATGTAATCTTCTTTTTGCGGTGTGTTTGTTGAGACCGATGAATTGTGGGTTTATGATCAAGTCTATCTATGAACAATATTTGAATCTTCTCTGAATTCTTTTATGTATGATTGGTTATCCTTGCAAGTCTCTTCGAATTATCAGTTTGGTTAGGCCTACTAGATTGTTCTTTCTTGCAATGGGAGAAGTGCTTAGCTTTGGGTTCAATCTTGCGGTGTCCTTTCCCAGTGACAGTAGGGGCAGCAAGGCACGTATTGTATTGTTGTCATTGAGGATAACAAGATGGGGTTTTCATCATATTGCATGAGTTTATCCCTCTACATCATGCCATCTTGCTTAAGGTGTTACTCTGTTTTTAACTTAATACTTTAGATGCATGCTGGATAGCGGTCGATGAGTCGAGTAATAGTAGTAGATGCAGGCAGGAGTCGGTCTACTTGTCTCGGACGTGTTGCCTATATACATGATAATACCTAGATATTCTCATAACTATGCCGAATTCTGTCAGTTGCTCAACAGTAATTTGTTCACCCACCGTAGAATACCTATGCTCTCGAGAGAAGCCACTAGTGAAACCTATGGCCCGCGGGTCTATCTTTATCATGTTAATCTCCTACTACTTAGTTATTTAATTTGCTCTTTACTTTGCCTTTATTTTACTTTGCATCTTTATCACAAAAATACAAAAAAATTATCTTATCATATCTATCAGATCTCACTCTCGTAAGTAGCCGTGTAGGGATTGACAACCCGTATTCACGTTGGTTGCGAGGATTTATTTGTTTTGTGCAGGTGCGAGGGACTCGAGCATAGCCTCCGACTAGATTGATACCTTGGTTCTAAAAAACTGAGGGAAATACTTACGCTACTTTGCTGCATCATCCCTTACTCTTCGGGGAAATCCAACTCAGTGCTCAAGAGGTAGCATAAACCTAACCATAGCATGAAACATATGGATCCAAATCAGCCCCTTATGAAGCAACGCATAAACTAGGGTTTAAGCTTCTGTCACTCTAGCAACCCATCATCTACTTATTACTTCCCAATGCCTTCCTCTAGGCCCAAATAATGGTGAAGTGTTATGTAGTCGATGTTCAAATAACACCAGTAGAGGAGAGACAACATACATCTCATCAAAATATCGAACGAATACCAAATTCACATGACTACTAATAGCAAGACCTCTCCCATGTCCTCAGGAACAAACATAACTACTCACAAAGCATAATCATGTTCATAATCAGAGGGGTATTAATATGCATATAGGATATGAACATATGATCTTCCACCAAATAAACCAGCTAGCATCAACTACAAGGAGTAATTAACAATACTAGCATCCTACTAGCACCAATCTCGGACTTGGAGACAAGAATTGGATACAAGAGATGAACTAGGGTTTTGAGAGGAGATGGTGCTGATGAAGATGTTGATGGAGATTGCCCTCTCCCAATGAGAGGAGCGTTGGTGATGACGATGGCGATGATTTCCCCCTCCCGGAGGGAAGTTTCCTCGGCAGAACAGCTCTGCCAGAGCCCTAGATTGGTTCCGCCTCGTGGCGGCGGAGTTTCGTTCGAGGAGTTGGCTTATGATTTTTTTCTCATCGAAAGACTTCATATAGCAGAAGATGGACATCGGAGGGCCACCAGGGGGCCCACGAGGTAGGGGGGCGCCCAGGGGGTAGGGCGCGCCCCCACCCTCGTGGGCAGGGTGTGGCCTCCCTGGTGAATTTCTTGCGCTCGGTATTTTTTATATATTCTGAAAACGTCTTCCGTGAAGTTTCAGGACTTTTGGAACTATGCAGAATAGGTCTCTAATATTTGCTCCTTTTCCAGCCCAGAATCCCAGCTGCCCGCATTCTCCCTCTTTATGTAAACCTTGTAAAATAAGAGAGAATAGGCATAAGTATTGTGACATAATGTGTAATAACAACCCATAATGCAATAAATATCGATATAAAAGCATGATGCAAAATGGACGTATCAGTGCCTCTATAGCTCGTCTGTTGCCTTCCTCGTCGCCTTCCCACGCCCTACCGTGCTCGTTGAGCCTCGCCAAAGCTTTGGCCGAGCTCGAGCGGCGGCACTCGCCCACAGCCTCCCTCGCCCGGCTATATATAGCCCACCCCGAGGCTGTGCGACCTCACCACCAGCCTCACACCACCTCCAGCAACTTCCCTGGCCTCTCCCTCGAGCTCTAGGGCCCCTCCTCGACCCCATGGCCGCAGTGCCTCTCGCCGGAGCCCGGCTAAATTCGTGGCATGCCGAGCCCCTCCCCTCCTTATTCCACCACCAGAAGACCCACCAGTGCCCGGTGCACCTCCCCGTCCACTCCTCTTCCCGCCGTAGTGGCCGTGCTGCCTTGTCCCCGCCAACGGCCGCCGCCCGCCTCTGCCTTCTGTTGACAAGAGCCGCGGCAGGCCTACGCGTCCCCGGCAAGTACCCCTCGCCTGAACGGAGGTGGCACTCCGCCCGAAGCCCGCCGGGTCCCTCGCCGCGCCCTAAGGTGACCGGAGCCGGTCAGCCCAGTCGCCGGTGCCTTCTCCTGCTCCCTCCGCTGTTTCGTGTCGGGGGGGGGGGGGGGGGGGGAGGAAGGAGACGACCGAACCGGCCCCCGCCCTGGACCCCACCTATAAGCCTCAACCGTTGACCCCGCCCCGCCATGTCAGATAAGTGGAAGCACCTTTCGCTTAATACGTTTTCTGTTGGGGAAGGCATACTTTGGTCTGAGTTCGGTGGAGAATACAATTTCCTCATGGGAAGGCGTAATTTCATTTAACTACGACTATAAATATGTTTTCTCTGCTGTGAAAGTGTATTCCACTAAAGACGTTTTCTGTTTTTCTGTCCAGGCCCAGATTGTGAAGTTTTTCTTTGCAAATAGGTCCCTGGCAGAAAACACTTCATAAATTTTCAACCACAACTCCAAATGAGGTGATTCCAAAGCCCATGTCTTCGTTTCGTCGAGCCCGTTCTGTTGGTTCCATTTTCACTATGGTTTGACACTGTGAAAATGACCTTTTTTCTCTTGCACGTAAACAACGCCTCCAAGAGAGAACTGTTTCTAGCAAATCTTTCTGTGGCTTCACCGCACTTCTCCCCGGTGCCTTCTTCATCCCCAGGCAAGCCACAACCACCATTTGCATGATAGTCATGCAGTAGTATTGGTTTTCAACCAAAATATTTAATAACTATATGTTTGTTTTGCTACTGCTGTCGTAGTTTCGGTCATGCTTGTGGATCGGTGATTATCGTCATGCTATGTTCTTGCACCTTGTTATCATGAACTACTTGTTAGTATTACTTTCATATTTCTATGCTTGATAGTAGTACATGTTGGGTTGGTCATGTTCTTCGGTGCATGACTAACGTCGGTTACCGAGTACTGTTAATATGCATTGTTCCTTTACTACTAGTTGGTTAAGTGTTTACTCGGTAATGTTATTGATGAGTTCTTGCATGTTATTTATGGTGGATGATAATGGTCATGTTATGCTATGAGTAGTGTTGTACTTGTAATATTCATGCTCCTCATTATGCCATGCTCAGTTGGGTATGGTTCATTGTTGATATGGTGAATAGTTATGTTGTACCCTCATGCTTGAAGGAAATATGCCCTAGAGGCAATAATAAAGTTATTATTTATTTCCTTACTTCATGATAAATGTTTATTATTCATGCTAGAATTGTATTAACCGGAAACATAATACATGTGTGAATACATAGACCAACAGAGTGTCACTAGTATGCCTCTACTTGACTAGCTCGTTAATCAAAGATGGTTATGTTTCCTAACCATGAACAAGGAGTTGTTATTTGATTAACGAGGTCACATCATTAGTAGAATGATCTGATTGACATGACCCATTCCATTAGCTTAGCACCCGATCGTTCAGTATGTTGCTATTGCTTTCTTCATGACTTATACATGTTCCTATAACTATGAGATTATGCAACTCCCGTTTACCGGAGGAACACTTTGGGTACTACCAAACGTCACAACGTAACTGGGTGATTATAAAGGAGTACTACAGGTGTCTCCAATGGTAAATGTTGGGTTGGCGTATTTCGAGATTAGGGTTTGTCACTCCGATTGTCGGAGAGGTATCTCTGGGCCCTCTCGGTAATGCACATCACATAAGCCTTGCAAGCACTGCAACTAATAAGTTAGTTGTGAGATGATGTATTACGGAACGAGTAAAGAGACTTGCCGGTAACGAGATTGAACTAGGTATTGGATACCGACGATCGAATCTCGGGCAAGTAACATACCGATGACAAAGGGAACAACGTATGTTGTTATGCGGTCTGACCGATAAAGATCTTCGTAGAATATGTAGGAGCCAATATGGGCATCCAGGTCTCGCTATTGATTATTGACCGGAGACGTGTCTCGGTCATGTCTACATTGTTCTCGAACCGTAGGGTCCGCACGCTTAACGTTACGATGACAGTTATTATGAGTTTATGCATTTTGATGTACCGAAGGTTGTTCGGAGTCCCGGATGAGATCACGGACATGACGAGGAGTCTCGAAATGGTCGAGACGTAAAGATTGATATATTGGAAGCCTATGTTTGGACACCGGAAGTGTTCCGGGTGAAATCGGGATTTTACCGGAATACCGGGAGGGTTACCGGAACCCCCTGGGAGGCTAATGGGCCTATTGGGCCTTAGTGGAAAAGAGAAAAGAGGCAGCCCACAAGCTGGCCGGTGCCCCCCCTTTCCCCAAGTCCTAGTAGGACTAGGAGAAGTGGGCCGGCCCCCTCTCTTCTCTTTCCCCCCTTGAGTCCTAATTGGAATAGGATTGAGGGGGGGAGTCCTACTCCCGGTGGGAGTAGGACTCCTCCTGCGCCCTCTCCCCCTAGCCGGCCGAACCCCCTCCCCTGGCCCTTTATATACGGGGGCAGGGGGCACCCCAAGACACAACTTGATCCTTGAGATCTTTCCTTAGCCGTGTGCGGTGCCCCTGCCACCAAATTCCACCTCGATCGTACCGTTGTAGTGCTTAGGCGAAGCCCTGCGTCGGTAGTACATCAAGATCGTCATCACGCCGTCGTGCTGACGGAACTCTTCCTCGACGCTTTGCTGGATCGGAGCCCGAGGAACGTCATCGAGCTGAACGTGTGCTAAGAACTCGGAGGTGCCGGAGTAACGGTACTTGGATCGGTCGGATCGGGAAGAAGACGTACGACTACTTCCTCTATGTTGTGTGATCGCTTCCGCAGTCGGTCTGCGTTGGTACGTAGACAATACTCTCCCCTCTCGTTGCTGTGCATCACCATGATCTTGCGTGTGCGTAGGAAATTTTTTGAAATTACTGCGTTCCCCAACAGTGGCATCCGAGCCCAGGTTTTATGGTTTGATGTTATATGCACGAGTAGAACACAAGTGAGTTGTGGGCGATACAAGTCATACTGCCTACCAGCATGTCATACTTTGGTTCGGCGGTATTGTTGGTTGAGACGATCCGGACCAACATTACGCGTACTCTTACGCGAGACCGGTTCCCTCGACGTGCTTTGCACATAGATGGCTTGCGGAAGACTGTCTCTCCAACTTTAGTTGAACCAAGTGTGACTACGCCCGGTCCTTGAGAAGGTTAAAACGGAGTCTATTTGACGAAGTATCGTTGTGGTTTTGATGCGTAGGTGAGATGAGTTCTTACTTAAGCCCGTAGCAGCCACGTAAAACTTGCAACAACAAAGTAGAGGACGTCTAACTTGTTTTTGCAGGGTATGTTGTGATGTGATATGGTCAAGGCATGATGCTGATTTTATTGTATGAGATGATCATGTTTTGTAACTAAGTTATCGGCAACTGGCAGGAGCCATATGGTTGTCGCTTTATTGTATGCAATGCAATCGCGATGTAATGCTTTACTAGATTACTAAACGGTAGTAATAGTCGTGGAAGCATAAGATTGGCGAGACGACAACGATGCTACGATGGAGATCAAGGTGTCGCGCCGGTGACAATGGTGATCATGACGGTGCTTCGGAGATGGAGATCACAAGCACAATATGATGATGGCCATATCATATCACTTATATTGATTGCATGTGATGTTTATCCTTTTATGCATCTTATCTTGCTTTGATTGATGGTAGCATTATAAGATGATCTCTCACTAAATTATCAAGAAGTGTTCTCCCTGAGTATTCACCGTTGCCAAAGTTCGTCGTGCCCAGACACCACGTGATGATCGGGTGTGATAAGCTCTACGTCCATCTACAACGGGTGCAAGCCAGTTTTGCACACGCAGAATACTCAGGTTATACTTGACGAGCCTAACATATGCAGATATGGCCTCGGAACACAGAGACCGAAAGGTCGAGCGTGAATCATATAGTAGATATGATCAACATGACGATGTTCACCATTGAAAACTACTCCATCTCACGTGATGATCGGTTATGGTTTAGTTGATTTGGATCACGTAATCACTTAGAGGATTAGAGGGATGTCTATCTAAGTGGGAGTTCCTAAGTAATTTGATTAATTGAACTTAAACTTATCATGAACTTAGTACCTGATAGTATCTTGCTTGTTTATGTTGCTTGTAGATAGATGGCTCGTGCTATTTTTCCGTTGAATTTTAATGCGTTCCTTGAGAAAGCAAAGTTGAAAGATGATGGTAGCAATTACACGGACTGGGTCCGTAACCTGAGGATTATCCTCATTGCTGCACAGAAGAATTACGTCCTGGAAGCACCGCTGGGTGACAGGCCTGCTGCTGGAGCAACGCCAGATGTTATGAACGTCTGGCAGAGCAAAGCTGATGACTACTCAATAGTTCAGTGTGCCATGCTTTACGGCTTAGAATCGGGACTTCAACGACGTTTTGAACGTCATGGAGCATATGAGATGTTCCAGGAGTTGAAGTTAATATTTCAAGCAAATGCCCGAATTGAGAGATATGAAGTCTCCAATAAGTTCTATAGCTGTAAGATGGAGGAGAACAGTTCTGTCAGTGAGCATATACTCAAGATGTCTGGGTATAATAATCACTTGATTCAGATGGGAGTTAATCTTCCAGATGACTGCGTCATTGACAGAATTCTCCAATCACTGCCACCAAGCTACAAGAGCTTCGTGATGAACTATAATATGCAAGGGATGAACAAGACTATTCCCGAGCTCTTCGCAATGCTAAAAGCTGCGGAGGTAGAAATCAAGAAGGAGCATCAAGTGTTGATGGTTAACAAAACCACTAGTTTCAAGAAGAAGGGCAAAGGGAAGAAGAAGGGAAACTTCAAAAAGAACAGTAAGCAAGTTGCTGCTCAAGAGAAGAAACCCAAGTCTGGACCTAAGCCTGAAACTGAGTGCTTCTACTGCAAGCAGACTGGTCACTGGAAGCGGAACTGCCCCAAGTATTTGGCGGATAAGAAGGATGGCAAAGTGAGCAAAGGTATATGTGATATACATGTTATTGATGTGTACCTTACTAGAGCTCGCAGTAGCACCTGGGTATTTGATACTGGTTCTGTTGCTAATATTTGCAACTCGAAACAGGGACTACGGAATAAGCGGACACTAGCAAAGGACGAGGTGACGATGCGCGTGGGAAACGGTTCCAAAGTCGATGTGATCGCGGTCGGCACGCTACCTCTACATCTACCTTCGGGATTAATATTAGACCTAAATAATTGTTATTTGGTGCCAGCGTTGAGCATGAACATTATATCTGGATCTTGTTTAATGCGAGACGGTTATTCATTTAAATCAGAGAATAATGGTTGTTCTATTTATATGAATAATATCTTTTATGGTCATGCACCTTTGAAGAGTGGTCTATTCTTGTTGAATCTCGAAGATAGTAATACACATATTCATAATGTAGAAGCCAAAAGATGCAAAGTTAATAATGATAGTGCAACTTATTTGTGGCACTGCCGTTTAGGTCATATCGGTGTAAAGCGCATGAAGAAACTCCATACTGATGGGCTTTTGGAATCACTTGATTATGAATCACTTGGTACTTGCGAACCGTGCCTCATAGGCAAGATGACTAAAACACCGTTCTCCGGTACTATGGAAAGAGCAACAGATTTGTTGGAAATCATACATACCGATGTATGTGGTCCGATGAATATTGAAACTCGTGGCGGATATCGTTATTTTCTCACCTTCACAGATGATTTAAGCAGATATGGGTATATCTACTTAATGAAACATAAGTCTGAAACATTTGAAAGGTTCAAGGAATTTCAGAGTGAAGTTGAAAATCATCGTAACAAGAAAAATAAAATTTCTACGATCTGATCGTGGAGGAGAATATTTGAGTTACAAGTTTGGTGTACATTTGAAAAATTGTGGAATAGTTTCGCAACTCACGCCACCCGGAACACCACAGCGTAATGGTGTGTCCGAACGTCGTAATCGTACTTTACTAGATATGGTGCGATCTATGATGTCTCTTACTGATTTACCGCTATCGTTTTGGGGTTATGCTTTAGAGACGGCCGCATTCACGTTAAATAGGGCACCATCAAAATCCGTTGAGACGACGCCTTATGAACTATGGTTTGGCAAGAAACCAAAGTTGTCGTTTCTTAAAGTTTGGGGCTGCGATGCTTATGTGAAAAAGCTTCAACCTGATAAGCTCGAACCCAAAGCGGAGAAATGTGTCTTCATAGGATACCCAAAGGAAACTGTTGGGTATACCTTCTATCACAGATCCGAAGGCAAGATATTCGTTGCTAAGAATGGATCATTTCTAGAGAAGGAGTTTCTCTCGAAAGAAGTGAGTGGGAGGAAAGTAGAACTTGACGAGGTAGCTGTACCTGCTCCCTTATTGGAAAATAGTACATCACAGAAAACTGTTTCTGCGACACCTATACCAATCAGTGAGGAAGCTAATGATGAAGATCATGAAACTTCAGAGCAAGATTCTACTGAACCACGTAGATCAACCAGAGTGAGATCCGCACCGGAGTGGTACGGTAATCCAGTTCTGAAAGTCATGCTACTAGATCATGATGAAGCTACAAACTATGAAGAAGCGATGGTGAGCCCAGATTCCGCAAAGTGGCTTGAGGCCATGAAATCTGAGATGGGATCCATATATGAGAACAAAGTATGGACTTTGGTTGACTTGCCCGATGATCGGCAAGCAATTGAGAATAAATGGATCTTCAAGAAAAAGACTGACGCTGACGGTAATGTTACTGTCTATAAAGCTCGACTTGTTGCAAAAGGTTTTCGACAAGTTCAAGGGGTTGACTACGATGAGACTTTCTCACCCGTAGCAATGCTTAAGTCCGTCAGAATTATGTTAGCAATTGCCGCATTTTATGATTATGAAATATGGCAGATGGATGTCAAAACTGCATTCCTGAATGGATTCCTGCAAGAAGAGTTGTATATGATACAACCAGAAGGTTTTGTCGATCCAAAAGGAGCTAACAAAGTATGCAAACTCCAGCGATCCATTTATGGACTGGTGCAAGCATCTCGGAGTTGGAATAAACGCTTTGATAGTGTGATCAAAGCATTTGGCTTTATACAGACTTTTGGAGAAGCCCGTATTTACAAGAAAGTGAGTGGGAGCTCTGTAGCATTTCTGATATTATATGTGGATGACATATTGCTGATTGGAAATGATATAGAATTTCTGGATAGCATAAAGGGATACTTGAATAAAAGTTTTTCGATGAAAGACCTCGGGGAAGCTGCTTACATATTAGGCATAAAGATCTATAGAGATAGATCAAAACGCTTAATTGGACTTTCACAGAGCACATACCTTGACAAGATTTTGAAGAAGTTCAAAATGGATCAAGCAAAGAAAGGGTTCTTGCCTGTGTTACAAGGTGTGAAGTTGAGTCAAACTCAATGCCCGACCACTGCAGAAGATAGAGAGAAAATGAAAGATGTTCCCTATGCTTCAGCCATAGGCTCTATCATGTATGCAATACTGTGTACCAGACCTGATGTGTGCCTTGCTATAAGTTTAGCAGGGAGGTACCAAAGTAATCCAGGAGTGGATCACTGGACAGCGGTCAAGAATATCCTGAAATACCTGAAAAGGACTAAGGATATGTTTCTCGTATATGGAGGTGACAAAGAGCTCACCGTAAGAGGTTACGTTGATGCAAGCTTTGACACTGATCCGGACGATTCTAAATCGCAAACCGGATACGTGTTTACTTTAAACGGTGGAGCTGTCAGTTGGTGCAGTTCTAAACAAAGCGTCGTAGCGGGATCTACATGTGAAGCGGAGTACATTGCTGCTTCGGAAGTAGCAAACGAAGGAGTCTGGATGAAGGAGTTCATATCCGATCTAGGTGTCATACCTAGTGCATCGGGTCCAATGAAAATCTTCTGTGACAATACTGGTGCAATTGCCTTGGCAAAGGAATCCAGGTTTCACAAAAGAACCAAACACATCAAGAGACGCTTCAACTCCATCCGGGATTTAGTCCAGGTGGGAGACATAGAGATTTGCAAGATACATTCGGATCTGAATGTTGCAGACCCGTTGACTAAGCCTCTTCCACGAGCAAAACATGATCAGCACCAAGGCTCCATGGGTGTTAGAATCATTACTGTGTAATCTAGATTATTGACTCTAGTGCAAGTGGGAGACTGAAGGAAATATGCCCTAGAGGCAATAATAAAGTTATTATTTATTTCCTTACTTCATGATAAATGTTTATTATTCATGCTAGAATTGTATTAACCGGAAACATAATACATGTGTGAATACATAGACCAACAGAGTGTCACTAGTATGCCTCTACTTGACTAGCTCGTTAATCAAAGATGGTTATGTTTCCTAACCATGAACAAGGAGTTGTTATTTGATTAACGAGGTCACATCATTAGTAGAATGATCTGATTGACATGACCCATTCCATTAGCTTAGCACCCGATCGTTTAGTATGTTGCTATTGCTTTCTTCATGACTTATACATGTTCCTATAACTATGAGATTATGCAACTCCCGTTTACCGGAGGAACACTTTGGGTACTAGCAAACGTCACAACGTAACTGGGTGATTATAAAGGAGTACTACAGGTGTCTCCAATGGTAAATGTTGGGTTGGCGTATTTCGAGATTAGGGTTTGTCACTCCGATTGTCGGAGAGGTATCTCTGGGCCCTCTCGGTAATGCACATCACATAAGCCTTGCAAGCACTGCAACTAATAAGTTAGTTGTGAGATGATGTATTACGGAACGAGTAAAGAGACTTGCCGGTAACGAGATTGAACTAGGTATTGGATACCAATGATCGAATCTCGGGCAAGTAACATACCGATGACAAAGGGAACAACGTATGTTGTTATGCGGTCTGACCGATAAAGATCTTCGTAGAATATGTAGGAGCCAATATGGGCATCCAGGTCCCGCTATTGGTTATTGACCGGAGACGTGTCTCGGTCATGTCTACATTGTTCTCGAACCGTAGGGTCCGCACGCTTAACGTTACGATGACAGTTATTATGAGTTTATACATTTTGATGTACCGAAGGTTGTTCGGAGTCCCGGATGAGATCACGGACATGACGAGGAGTCTCGAAATGGTCGAGACGTAAAGATTGATATATTGGAAGCCTATGTTTGGACACCGGAAGTGTTCCGGGTGAAATCGGGATTTTACCGGAATACCGGGAGGGTTACCGGAACCCCCCGGGAGGCTAATGGGCCTATTGGGCCTTAGTGGAAAAGAGAAAAGAGGCAGCCCACAAGCTGGCCGGCGCCCCCCCTTTCCCCAAGTCCTAGTAGGACTAGGAGAAGTGGGCCGGCCCCCTCTCTTCTCTTTCCCCCCTTGAGTCCTAATTGGAATAGGATTGAGGGGGGGAGTCCTACTCCCGGTGGGAGTAGGACTCCTCCTGCGCCCTCTTCCCCTAGCCGGCCGAACCCCCTCCCCTGGTCCTTTATATACGGGGGCAGGGGGCACCCCAAGACACAACTTGATCCTTGAGATCTTTCCTTAGCCGTGTGCGGTGCCCCCTGCCACCAAATTCCACCTCGATCGTACCGTTGTAGTGCTTAGGCGAAGCCCTGCGTCGGTAGTACATCAAGATCGTCATCACGCCGTCGTGCTGACGGAACTCTTCCTCGACGCTTTGCTGGATCGGAGCCCGAGGAACGTCATCGAGCTGAACGTGTGCTAAGAACTCGGAGGTGCCGGAGTAACGGTACTTGGATCGGTCGGATCGGGAAGAAGACGTACGACTACTTCCTCTACGTTGTGTGATCGCTTCCGCAGTCGGTCTGCGTTGGTACGTAGACAACACTCTCCCCTCTCGTTGCTGTGCATCACCATGATCTTGCGTGTGCGTAGGAAATTTTTTGAAATTACTGCGTTCCCCAACAATGCTTATGTTGATATCATGCTCATGCATTGTCCTTGCATCATGTTATTTTATCATGGCTCAGCATATTTGCATTCAAATTTAACCAGATTAAATTGAACTTGAACAACTGTTGGCTGAGTCATGGTGCCACCATATCGAACTGACCACTGCAACCACGCTTACCTTTATGGGAAGGTCCTAACTGGGTCTATTGTCGTGCCTCTCGCGGTGCCTCGAACTAGGGAAGGTATGGGCGCGCGCTACCCTGATCAGGTAGGCGGACATAAGCCTTGTGTGCCCGTTGTTGTTGTTATGGATCCGGTCCTCGTGAGGGACCAATAGTAGAAAAAGGGCCATTTGTCCCGGTTCATAAGGGCCTTTAGTCCCGGTTCTAGAACCGGGACTAAAGGGTCGTTACTAAAGGCCCCCCTTTAGTCCCGGTTCTTATACAAACCGGGACTAAAGGCCCTCCACATGGCCGCTGCGTGGAGGTCCACCTTTAGTCCCGGTTGCTGCCACCAACCGGTACTAAAGGAAATTTTATGATTTTTTTTGAATTTTTTTCCCGAATTTTCAAATTTCTGAATTATTTTAACCTCTAATCTCTAATCAACCCTCATCACTGCTCAATTTAACCTCTAATCTCTAATCACCCCTCATCATTCCAAATCATCTAACTACCCGAACGGTCACCCATCCTCTCACTACCCCAGCCTGAGCACGCTTAACTTCTGGGTTCTATTCTCCCTCGTTTCCAAGTCTGCACTTGTTGTTTTCCTGACAATAGTAAGATGTCAATCCAATTAACCCTTAGGAGTTTAGCTTGAGCATGAAGTGACACATTTCACTCTTTGGGTTTGAAACTATCGTTCTAAAAACAATAATTATTTAGTAACACTAATATTTCTTGAATTAGTAGTTTCACCATTGTTTGACCACAGTTTGACCAGATTTGACCAAAATTCAAAAAAACTGAAATAATTATTTAGTAAGACAAATATTCTTGAATAATTATTTAGTAACACTAATACTTCTTGAATAAGTAGTTTGCCCAGATTCAACGAAAATTCAAAAAAAAAACTGAAATTTGAGCATAACTTTTTTTCCTTTTAGAATTTGAGGATTCTAAAAATGTGCAAACAGGTCGTAGGCCGTCAAAACTGGATGCGGATTTTCATGATGAACATTTTGATATATTATACGTTTTTTCTGACATCGTATGCAAAAGTTATAGCCGTTTTACATTTTCCCTACACTTTTTGCAAAACATGTCCAAATTTAAGTTTTTAAAATTTCCTAACTAGTAGATGTAGTAACATAACTACATCTCGAAGGATTTTAACTTTTGAAGTTTTCATCATTTTCTTTTCCTTTTTACAAAACTGAAAAGGCGATACACGGGGGGGGGGGGGGGGGTAGGATTTGAAAATTGCACCATTAGTACCGGTTCGTGGCACGAACCGGTAACCTTTAGTACCGGTTGGTGCCATGAACCGGTACTAATGCAGTACCGGTTGGTGCCACGAACCGGTACTAATGCAGTACCGGTTGGTGCCACGAACCGGTACTAATGCCTCAACCCCATTAGTACCGGTTCGTGGCATGAACCGGGACTAAAGGTTAGACCTTTAGTACCGGTTCATGCCACGAACCGGTACTAATGGGCATCACACCCTTTAGTCCCGGTTCGTGGCACCAACCGGGACTAAAGGTCCCATTTGAACCGGGAGTAATGCATGTACGGTGCCCTAGCCGCTCGAACCAGGACTAATGCTCACATTAGTCCCGGTTCGTAATGCAACCGGTACTAATGCTCTTTTCTGGCTGGACGGTTCCCGTGAGGGACGTTTGGCCACGACGGTGGTCGTTGTGTCTATGGTAGACACGGGGCCACCCAGGACTAGTCCAGTTGGGAGTGGGTCGGAGTGGCCGGGAGAGTGTCATGGCAGTAGATCAGTTTTGTGGAAACGCCATTTGTCCACCTGAATGGGAGTGCGAGGCCATGAGTTCCGTAGTGTGGGTACAGTGTACTAACCTCTGCAGAGTGTATATTAAATCTATCGATAGCCGCGCCCACGGATATGGGCCCAGTTCGTGTCGGTCACACTATGAGTCAATAGTAATAATAATAATAATAATAATAATAATAATAATAATAATGAGGAGATAAGTTGGTTGTGATCGCCAGAAGGATCACTGTTTGAGATAAGTTGGTTGTGATCACCGGAAGGATCACTGTTTGAGATAAGTTGGTTGTGATCGCCGGAAGGATCACGGTTTGAGACCAAGTGTTGGTCATGGTTGTCATCGCCGGAATGATCACCGTGGTATCGAGGATACCGAGCTGTTGGATATTCGTGATGTTTTGCAAGAATCATGGGTAAAGATCAAGCTCCTTGTGGTCATTTGATGATTACTACGGTATTGTTTATACCAAGCTTGATTTGATCCTGAGATGATTGTGTAATGTCCGAAGTTGGTAAGTGATGCATGTGATGGTTACGACGTAACCCGAGCAGAATAAGTGGTGCATGTAGTGTCATCATGTCGCATGCTAGTATCATCAGATTTATATGTTCATGCCATGATCATATTGTTCTAGCGATATTATGTTCATGTTATGTTATCCTGATGATCTCATGATAATTCATGTTTAACCTGTAATTGCCATGCTGTTGTTTGTCTTGAATGCTTCTGGTTATTGTGAGCTTGCAAGTACATTCAATGTACTGACCTGGCGTGTCATGCCAGTTTGCAGGTCATGCCGGATTGGATTGCTTGCTTGTTTAGTGTTGTTCCTGAAGGAAATATGCCCTAGAGGCAATAATAAAGTTATTATTTATTTCCTTACTTCATGATAAATGTTTATTATTCATGCTAGAATTGTATTAACCGGAAACATAATACATGTGTGAATACATAGACCAACAGAGTGTCACTAGTATGCCTCTACTTGACTAGCTCGTTAATCAAAGATGGTTATGTTTCCTAACCATGAACAAGGAGTTGTTATTTGATTAACGAGGTCACATCATTAGTAGAATGATCTGATTGACATGACCCATTCCATTAGCTTAGCACCCGATCGTTTAGTATGTTGCTATTGCTTTCTTCATGACTTATACATGTTCCTATAACTATGAGATTATGCAACTCCCGTTTACCGGAGGAACACTTTGGGTACTACCAAACGTCACAACGTAACTGGGTGATTATAAAGGAGTACTACAGGTGTCTCCAATGGTAAATGTTGGGTTGGCGTATTTCGAGATTAGGGTTTGTCACTCCGATTGTCGGAGAGGTATCTCTGGGCCCTCTCGGTAATGCACATCACATAAGCCTTGCAAGCACTGCAACTAATAAGTTAGTTGTGAGATGATGTATTACGGAACGAGTAAAGAGACTTGCCGGTAACGAGATTGAACTAGGTATTGGATACCGACGATCGAATCTCGGGCAAGTAACATACCGATGACAAAGGGAACAACGTATGTTGTTATGCGGTCTGACCGGTAAAGATCTTCGTAGAATATGTAGGAGCCAATATGGGCATCCAGGTCCCGCTATTGGTTATTGACCGGAGACGTGTCTCGGTCATGTCTACATTGTTCTCGAACCGTAGGGTCCGCACGCTTAACGTTACGATGACAGTTATTATGAGTTTATGCATTTTGATGTACCGAAGGTTGTTCGGAGTCCCGGATGAGATCACGGACATGACGAGGAGTCTCGAAATGGTCGAGACGTAAAGATTGATATATTGGAAGCCTATGTTTGGACACCGGAAGTGTTCCGGGTGAAATCGGGATTTTACCGGAATACCGGGAGGGTTACCGGAACCCCCCGGGAGGCTAATGGGCCTATTGGGCCTTAGTGGAAAAGAGAAAAGAGGCAGCCCACAAGCTGGCCGGCGCCCCCCTTTCCCCAAGTCCTAGTAGGACTAGGAGAAGTGGGCCGGCCCCCTCTCTTCTCTTTCCCCCCTTGAGTCCTAATTGGAATAGGATTGAGGGGGGGAGTCCTACTCCCGGTGGGAGTAGGACTCCTCCTGCGCCCTCTCCCCCTAGCCGGCCGAACCCCCTCCCCTGGTCCTTTATATACGGGGGCAGGGGGCACCCCAAGACACAACTTGATCCTTGAGATCTTTCCTTAGCCGTGTGCGGTGCCCCCTGCCACCAAATTCCACCTTGATCGTACCGTTGTAGTGCTTAGACGAAGCCCTGCGTCGGTAGTACATCAAGATCGTCATCACGCCATCGTGCTGACGGAACTCTTCATCGACGCTTTGCTGGATCGGAGCCCGAGGAACGTCATCGAGCTGAACATGTGCTAAGAACTCGGAGGTGCCGGAGTAACGGTACTTGGATCGGTCGGATCGGGAAGAAGACGTACGACTACTTCCTCTACGTTGTGTGATCGCTTCCGCAGTCGGTCTGCGTTGGTACGTAGACAACACTCTCCCCTCTCGTTGCTGTGCATCACCATGATCTTGCGTGTGCGTAGGAAATTTTTTGAAATTACTGCGTTCCCCAACAGTGGCATCCGAGCCCAGGTTTTATGGTTTGATGTTATATGCACGAGTAGAACACAAGTGAGTTGTGGGCGATACAAGTCATACTGCCTACCAGCATGTCATACTTTGGTTCGGCGGTATTGTTGGTTGAGACGATCCGGACCAACATTACGCGTACTCTTACGCGAGACCGGTTCCCTCGACGTGCTTTGCACATAGATGGCTTGCGGAAGACTGTCTCTCCAACTTTAGTTGAACCAAGTGTGACTACGCTCGGTCCTTGAGAAGGTTAAAACGGAGTCTATTTGACGAACTATCGTTGTGGTTTTGATGCGTAGGTGAGATGAGTTCTTACTTAAGCCCGTAGCAGCCACGTAAAACTTGCAACAACAAAGTAGAGGACGTCTAACTTGTTTTTGCAGGGTATGTTGTGATGTGATATGGTCAAGGCATGATGCTGATTTTATTGTATGAGATGATCATGTTTTGTAACTAAGTTATCGGCAACTGGCAGGAGCCATATGGTTGTCGCTTTATTGTATGCAATGCAATCGCGATGTAATGCTTTACTAGATTACTAAACGGTAGTAATAGTCGTGGAAGCATAAGATTGGCGAGACGACAACGATGCTACGATGGAGATCAAGGTGTCGCGCCGGTAACGATGGTGATCATGACGGTGCTTCGAAGATGGAGATCACAAGCACAAGATGATGATGGCCATATCATATCACTTATATTGATTGCATGTGATGTTTATCCTTTTATGCATCTTATCTTGCTTTGATTGACGGTAGCATTATAAGATGATCTCTCACTAAATTATCAAGAAGTGTTCTCCCTGAGTATGCACCGTTGCCAAAGTTCATCGTGCCCAGACACCACGTGATGATCGGGTGTGATAAGCTCTACGTCCATCTACAACGGGTGCAAGCTAGTTTTGCACACGCAGAATACTCAGGTTATACTTGACGAGCCTAGCATATGCAGATATGGCCTCGGAACACAGAGACCGAAAGGTCGAGCGTGAATCATATAGTAGATATGATCAACATGACGATGTTCACCATTGAAAACTACTCCATCTCACGTGATGATCGGTTATGGTTTAGTTGATTTGGATCACGTAATCACTTAGAGGATTAGAGGGATGTCTATCTAAGTGGGAGTTCCTAAGTAATTTTATTAACTGAACTTAAACTTATCATGAACTTAGTACCTGATAGTATCTTGCTTGTTTATGTTGCTTGTAGATAGATGGCTCGTGCTATTGTTCCGTTGAATTTTAATGCGTTCCTTGAGAAAGCAAAGTTGAAAGATGATGGTAGCAATTACACGGACTGGGTCCGTAACCTGAGGATTATCCTCATTGCTGCACAGAAGAATTACGTCCTGGAAGCACCGCTGGGTGACAGGCCTGCTGCTGGAGCAACGCCAGATGTTATGAACGTCTGGCAGAGCAAAGCTGATGACTACTCGATAGTTCAGTGTGCCATGCTTTACGGCTTAGAATCGGGACTTCAACGACGTTTTGAACGTCATGGAGCATATGAGATGTTCCAGGAGTTGAAGTTAATATTTCAAGCAAATGCCCGAATTGAGAGATATGAAGTCTCCAATAAGTTCTATAGCTGTAAGATGGAGGAGAACAGTTCTGTCAGTGAGCATATACTCAAGATGTCTGGGTATAATAATCACTTGATTCAGATGGGAGTTAATCTTCCAGATGACTGCGTCATTGACAGAATTCTCCAATCACTGCCACCAAGCTACAAGAGCTTCGTGATGAACTATAATATGCAAGGGATGAACAAGACTATTCCCGAGCTCTTCGCAATGCTAAAAGCTGCGGAGGTAGAAATCAAGAAGGAGCATCAAGTGTTGATGGTTAACAAAACCACTAGTTTCAAGAAGAAGGGCAAAGGGAAGAAGAAGGGAAACTTCAAAAAGAATAGTAAGCAAGTTGCTGCTCAAGAGAAGAAACCCAAGTCTGGACCTAAGCCTGAAACTGAGTGCTTCTACTGCAAGCAGACTGGTCACTGGAAGCGGAACTGCCCCAAGTATTTGGCGGATAAGAAGGATGGCAAAGTGAGCAAAGGTATATGTGATATACATGTTATTGATGTGTACCTTACTAGAGCTTGCAGTAGCACCTGGGTATTTGATACTGGTTCTGTTGCTAATATTTGCAACTCGAAACAGGGACTACGGAATAAGCGGACACTAGCAAAGGACGAGGTGACGATGCGCGTGGGAAACGGTTCCAAAGTCGATGTGATCGCGGTCGGCACGCTACCTCTACATCTACCTTCGGGATTAATATTAGACCTAAATAATTGTTATTTGGTGCCAGCGTTGAGCATGAACATTATATCTGGATCTTGTTTAATGCGAGACGGTTATTCATTTAAATCAGAGAATAATGGTTGTTCTATTTATATGAGTAATATCTTTTATGGTCATGCACCTTTGAAGAGTGGTCTATTCTTGTTGAATCTCGAAGATAGTAATACACATATTCATAATGTAGAAGCCAAAAGATGCAAAGTTAATAATGATAGTGCAACTTATTTATGGCACTGCCGTTTAGGTCATATCGGTGTAAAGCGCATGAAGAAACTCCATACTGATGGGCTTTTGGAATCACTTGATTATGAATCACTTGGTACTTGCGAACCGTGCCTCATAGGCAAGATGACTAAAACACCGTTCTCCGGTACTATGGAGAGAGCAACAGATTTGTTGGAAATCATACATACCGATGTATGTGGTCCGATGAATATTGAAGCTCGTGGCGGATATCGTTATTTTCTCACCTTCACAGATGATTTAAGCAGATATGGGTATATCTACTTAATGAAACATAAGTCTGAAACATTTGAAAAGTTCAAGGAATTTCAGAGTGAAGTTGAAAATCATCGTAACAAGAAAATAAAATTTCTACGATCTGATCGTGGAGGAGAATATTTGAGTTACGAGTTTGGTGTACATTTGAAAAATTGTGGAATAGTTTCGCAACTCACGCCACCCGGAACACCACAGCGTAATGGTGTGTCCGAACGTCGTAATCGTACTTTACTAGATATGGTGCGATCTATGATGTCTCTTACTGATTTACCGCTATCGTTTTGGGGTTATGCTTTAGAGACGGCCGCATTCACGTTAAATAGGGCACCATCAAAATCCGTTGAGACGACGCCTTATGAACTATGGTTTGGCAAGAAACCAAAGTTGTCGTTTCTTAAAGTTTGGGGCTGCGATGCTTATGTGAAAAAGCTTCAACCTGATAAGCTCGAACCCAAAGCGGAGAAATGTGTCTTCATAGGATACCCAAAGGAAACTGTTGGGTATACCTTCTATCACAGATCCGAAGGCAAGATATTCGTTGCTAAGAATGGATCATTTCTAGAGAAGGAGTTTCTCTCGAAAGAAGTGAGTGGGAGGAAAGTAGAACTTGACGAGGTAGCTGTACCTGCTCCCTTATTGGAAAATAGTACATCACAGAAAACTGTTTCTGCGACACCTATACCAATCAGTGAGGAAGCTAATGATGAAGATCATGAAACTTCAGAGCAAGATTCTACTGAACCACGTAGATCAACCAGAGTGAGATCCGCACCGGAGTGGTACGGTAATCCAGTTCTGGAAGTCATGCTACTAGATCATGATGAAGCTACAAACTATGAAGAAGCGATGGTGAGCCCAGATTCCGCAAAGTGGCTTGAGGCCATGAAATCTGAGATGGGATCCATATATGAGAACAAAGTATGGACTTTGGTTGACTTGCCCGATGATCGGCAAGCAATTGAGAATAAATGGATCTTCAAGAAAAAGACTGACGCAGACGGTAATGTTACTGTCTATAAAGCTCGACTTGTCGCAAAAGGTTTTCGACAAGTTCAAGGGGTTGACTACGATGAGACTTTCTCACCCGTAGCGATGCTTAAGTCCGTCAGAATTATGTTAGCAATTGCCGCATTTTATGATTATGAAATATGGCAGATGGATGTCAAAACTGCATTCCTGAATGGATTCCTGCAAGAAGAGTTGTATATGATACAACCAGAAGGTTTTGTCGATCCAAAAGGAGCTAACAAAGTATGCAAACTCCAGCGATCCATTTATGGACTGGTGCAAGCATCTCGGAGTTGGAATAAACGCTTTGATAGTGTGATCAAAGCATTTGGCTTTATACAGACTTTTGGAGAAGCCCGTATTTACAAGAAAGTGAGTGGGAGCTCTGTAGCATTTCTGATATTATATGTGGATGACATATTGCTGATTGGAAATGATATAGAATTTCTGGATAGCATAAAGGGATACTTGAATAAAAGTTTTTCGATGAAAGACCTCGGGGAAGCTGCTTACATATTAGGCATAAAGATCTATAGAGATAGATCAAAACACTTAATTGGACTTTCACAGAGCACATACCTTGACAAGATTTTGAAGAAGTTCAAAATGGATCAAGCAAAGAAAGGGTTCTTGCCTATGTTACAAGGTGTGAAGTTGAGTCAAACTCAATGCCCGACCACTGCAGAAGATAGAGAGAAAATGAAAGATGTTCCCTATGCTTCAGCCATAGGCTCTATCATGTATGCAATACTGTGTACCAGACCTGATGTGTGCCTTGCTATAAGTTTAGCAGGGAGGTACCAAAGTAATCCAGGAGTGGATCACTGGACAGCGGTCAAGAATATCCTGAAATACCTGAAAAGGACTAAGGATATGTTTCTCGTATATGGAGGTGACAAAGAGCTCACCGTAAGAGGTTACATTGATGCAAGCTTTGACACTGATCCGGACGATTCTAAATCGCAAACCGGATACGTGTTTACTTTAAACGGTGGAGCTGTCAGTTGGTGCAGTTCTAAACAAAGCGTCGTAGCGGGATCTACATGTGAAGCGGAGTACATTGCTGCTTCGGAAGCAGCAAACGAAGGAGTCTGGATGAAGGAGTTCATATCCGATCTAGGTGTCATACCTAGTGCATCGGGTCCAATGAAAATCTTCTGTGACAATACTGGTGCAATTGCCTTGGCAAAGGAATCCAGGTTTCACAAAAGAACCAAACACATCAAGAGATGCTTCAACTCCATCCGGGATTTAGTCCAGGTGGGAGACATAGAGATTTGCAAGATACATACGGATCTGAATGTTGCAGACCCATTGACTAAGCCTCTTCCACGAGCAAAACATGATCAGCACCAAGGCTCCATGGGTGTTAGAATCATTACTGTATAATCTAGATTATTGACTCTAGTGCAAGTGGGAGACTGAAGGAAATATGCCCTAGAGGCAATAATAAAGTTATTATTTATTTCCTTACTTCATGATAAATGTTTATTATTCATGCTAGAATTGTATTAACCGGAAACATAATACATGTGTGAATACATAGACCAACAGAGTGTCACTAGTATGCCTCTACTTGACTAGCTCGTTAATCAAAGATGGTTATGTTTCCTAACCATGAACAAGGAGTTGTTATTTGATTAACGAGGTCACATCATTAGTAGAATGATCTGATTGACATGACCCATTCCATTAGCTTAGCACCCGATCGTTTAGTATGTTGCTATTGCTTTCTTCATGACTTATACATGTTCCTATAACTATGAGATTATGCAACTCCCGTTTACCGGAGGAACACTTTGGGTACTACCAAACGTCACAACGTAACTGGGTGATTATAAAGGAGTACTACAGGTGTCTCCAATGGTAAATGTTGGGTTGGCGTATTTCGAGATTAGGGTTTGTCACTCCGATTGTCGGAGAGGTATCTCTGGGCCCTCTCGGTAATGCACATCACATAAGCCTTGCAAGCACTGCAACTAATAAGTTAGTTGTGAGATGATGTATTACGGAACGAGTAAAGAGACTTGCCGGTAACGAGATTGAACTAGGTATTGGATACCGACGATCGAATCTCGGGCAAGTAACATACCGATGACAAAGGGAACAACGTATGTTGTTATGCGGTCTGACCGATAAAGATCTTCGTAGAATATGTAGGAGCCAATATGGGCATCCAGGTCCCGCTATTGGTTATTGACCGGAGACGTGTCTCGGTCATGTCTACATTGTTCTCGAACCGTAGGGTCCGCACGCTTAACGTTACGATGACAGTTATTATGAGTTTATGCATTTTGATGTACCGAAGGTTGTTCGGAGTCCCGGATGAGATCACGGACATGACGAGGAGTCTCGAAATGGTCGAGACGTAAAGATTGATATATTGGAAGCCTATGTTTGGACACCGGAAGTGTTCCGGGTGAAATCGGGATTTTACCGGAATACCGGGAGGGTTACCGGAACCCCCCGGGAGGCTAATGGGCCTATTGGGCCTTAGTGGAAAAGAGAAAAGAGGCAGCCCACAAGCTGGCCGGCGCCCCCCTTTCCCCAAGTCCTAGTAGGACTAGGTGAAGTGGGCCGGCCCCCTCTCTTCTCTTTCCCCCCTTGAGTCCTAATTGGAATAGGATTGAGGGGGGGGGGGAGTCCTACTCCCGGTGGGAGTAGGACTCCTCCTGCGCCCTCTCCCCCTAGCCGGCCGAGCCCCCTCCCCTGGTCCTTTATATACGGGGGCAGGGGGCACCCCAAGACACAACTTGATCCTTGAGATCTTTCCTTAGCCGTGTGCGGTGCCCCCTGCCACCAAATTCCACCTCGATCGTACCATTGTAGTGCTTAGGCGAAGCCCTACGTCGGTAGTACATCAAGATCGTCATCACGCCGTCGTGCTGACGGAACTCTTCCTCGACGCTTTGCTGGATCGGAGCCCGAGGAACGTCATCGAGCTGAACGTGTGCTAAGAACTCGGAGGTGCCGGAGTAACGGTACTTGGATCGGTCGGATCGGGAAGAAGACGTACGACTACTTCCTCTACGTTGTGTGATCGCTTCCGCAGTCGGTCTGCGTTGGTACGTAGACAACACTCTCCCCTCTCGTTGCTGTGCATCACCATGATCTTGCGTGTGCGTTGGAAATTTTTTGAAATTACTGCGTTCCCCAACAGTTCCTATGTTCACGAGCTAGGATCAGCGTTCCAGCCAGAGTCCTTGTGGAGTGGAGTTCACCACCATCGTCGTTGTTCCCCTGCTAGAAGTTTTTCCACTGCTTTGAGTTGTTCTGCTGCTTGCATAGAGCAACTGAGGATGGCGTAGTGTCGTTGTGCCGATGTTATTCCTTGTCATATCAGAGACCTTGTATTCATATTTTTGTAATAATAGAAAGCTGGTTTGTTCTATGCTAAGTAGCGCCGTATTTCAGAAGACTTCTCCTTGATCTCTTGGCTGGAATACGGGGCGTTCCGGTTTTCTCTGAGCCGGGGTGCCACAGCGCTTGGTATCAGAGCAGGTCTGGCTATAGGACGCCCTAGTCAGCGCGAGTGGTAGAAACCGGTAGTTTAAAGTCCGGCTTGCTTATTGCTTTTGGTTGCTGCATTTGTTTGTTGCATAGCATGCATATAGCCTTAGTACTTGTTGCTAATGGTTTATCTGGTGAGTGTAGCTGGTATCGGTTCGGATCCACTACAGCTCAGTCATTGCATTCCTCCAGTTTTCTTTTCTTGCTCGTTCTTCGATGTTTGGTGTCATTTCTATCCCAGCAGAGTGATGCCAAGTGATCCCGACACTGTTTGTAGAAATGGTGCTCAGGTATCTCGCCAATATCCTTCTTTCAGCCCTGCCTATCATTTCGGGGATGGACATGCTTCTATCCCGAATAGCTCTTTTATTTTGGCAACCCTTAATGATCTTAGTTATCTAGAAAGGGCAATATCAGCAGCCTCTGTTTTTCCCCGCTATCCTATTTCTTGGACGAGTACGGATCATTTCCGTCCGCTTGATAATAATGTGGTTGCGACCTTTGTGTCCCATTACAAGTTTATCGAGTGTGTCCTCGCCTCCGAGCTAGTCCAGGTTGCTGCCTGGCTAAGCTAGCACTTGGTGTAGCGTTGTTTACACCAATTATTCCACACATTTATTCGTCCTCGTGCACACCGTCACAGCATGCTAGATCGTAGTACCGGAGATCCCTCGAGATTTGTGTGCTTAAGTAGGCATGCATATTGTGTGACTAGGAGTAATATGTGACATTGATTGTGTGTGATGTGTGCGTTTGTTTAGTTGAGTTTTATTTTGCTTCTTTCTTTTTGGGCCCCGGTGTTACATTATTTCTCCCCTATAAAGAGTTGCTTATCAACCGCCACCGGACCCGAAGAATCAGCAAGGAGTTCAAATATTTGGAAACTCAGCTAAACAGAATGAAATTCTCAGCCGACTGCAGTGAAATGGGGAATATCTGATCTTGAGGTTGATAATCAATTTTACATTAGTGTGCACTCCTCACAACAGTACTGATAACTCAAGTCTACATCGGTACAAAATCCTCACAGCAGTAATGATCAAGTCAGCAGCAAGACAAGTCAGGTACAAGATCAACGGTACATTTTCAGTCAAATGTATTGATCCTATGAAGGAAATATGCCCTAGAGGCAATAATAAAGTTATTATTTATTTCCTTATATCATGATAAATGTTTATTATTCATGCTAGAATTCTATTAACCGGAAACATTATACATGTGTGAATACATAGACAAAACAAAGTGTCACTAGTATGCCTCTACTTGACTAGCTCGTTAATCAAAGATGATTATGTTTCCCAGCCATAGACAAAGAGTTGTCATTTGATTAACGGGATCACATCATTAGGACAATGATGTGATTGACTTACCCATTCTGTTAGCTTAGCACTTGATCGTTTAGTATGTTGTTATTGCTTTCTTCATGACTTATACATGTTCCTATGACTATGAGATTATGCAACTCCCGTTTGCCGGAGGAATACTTCGCGTGCTACCAAATGTCACAACATAACTGGGTGATTATAAAGGTGCTCTATAGGTGTCTCCGAAGGTACTTGCTGGGTTGGCGTATTTCAAGATTAGGATTTGCCACTCCGATTGTCGGAGAGGTATCTCTGGGCCCACTTGGTAATGCACATCACTATAAGCCTTGCAAGCATTGCAACTAATGAGTTAGTTGCGGGATGATGTATTACGGAACGAGTAAAGAGACTTGCCGGTAATGAGATTGAACTAGGTATTTGTAGGATCGAAAGTATGTCTAGGGGGGGGGGGTGATTAGACTACTTGACCAAATAAAAACTTAACCTTTTCCCAATTTTAGTTCTTGGCAGATTTTAGCTACTTTAGGACAAGTCAAGCAATCATCACACAATTCAAGCAAGCATGCAAAGAGTATATTGGCAGCAGAAAGTAAAGCATGCAACTTGCAAGAATCTAAAGGGAAGGGTTTGGAGAATTCAAACGCAATTGGAGACACGGATGTTTTTCCCGTGGTTCGGATAGGTGGTGCTATCCTACATCCACGTTGATGGAGACTTCAACCCACGAAGGGTAACGGTTGCGCGAGTCCACGGAGGGCTCCACCCACGAAGGGTCCACGAAGAAGCAACCTTGTCTATCCCACCATGGCCATCGCCCACGAAGGACTTGCCTCACTAGCGGTAGATCTTCATGAATTAGGCGATCTCCTTGCCCTTACAAACTCCTTGGTTCAACTCCACAATCTTGTCGGAGGCTCCCAAGTGACACCTAGCCAATCTAGGAGACACCACTCTCCAAGAAGTAACAAATGGTGTGTTGATGATGAACTCCTTGCTCTTGTGCTTCAAATGATAGTCTCCCCAACACTCAACTCTCTCTCACGGGATTTGGATTTGGTGGAAAGAAGATTTGAGTGGAAAGCAACTTGGGGAAGGCTAGAGATCAAGATTCATATGGTAGGAATGGAATATCTTGGTCTCAACACATGAGTAGGTGGTTCTCTCTCAGAACATATGGGTTGGAAGTGTAGATGTGGTCTGATGGCTCTCTCCACGAGTGAAGAGGAGGTGGAGGGGTATATATAGCCTCCACACAAAATCCAACCGTTACACACAATTTACCAATCTCGGTGGGACCAAATCAACAAACTCGGTCAGACCGAAATAGTAAACCTAGTGACCGTTAGAGATTTTCGGTGGGACTGACATGCAACTCGGTTGGACCGATATGGTTAGGGTTAGGGCATAACGTAATCTCGGTGAGACCGATTACACAAACTCGGTGAGACCGATTTTGGTAATAAGCTAATCAGAGAGTTGGTCAGGTAAACTCGGTGGGACCGATTTGCTCTTTCGGTGAGACCAAAATGTTACAAAAAGGAAACAAAGAGTTTACATTGCAATCTCGGTGGGACTGATCCGCTCTTTCGGTGAGACCGAAAAGTTACGAAAGGGAAACAGAGAGTTTGCAATCCCATCTCGGTGAGACCGAGATCCCTATCGGTAGAACCGATTTGCTAGGGTTTGGCAATGGCTATGACAAGTGAAACTCGGTGGTGCTGGGTTGAAAGAATCGGTAGGACTGAGTTTGGCTTTGGGTTTAGGTCAAATGTGGATATGGAAAAGTAGTTGAGGGTTTTGGAGCATATCACTAAGCACATGAAGCAAGAGGCTCATTAAGCAACACCTCATCCGTCCTTGATAGTATTGGCTTTTCCTAAAGACTCAATGTGATCTTGGATCACTAAAATATAAAATGAAGAGTCTTGAACTTTTGAGCTTGAGCCAATCCTTTGTCCTTAGCATTTTGAGGGTTCCACTTTCACCATCCATGCCATGCCAATCATTGAGCTTTCCTGAAATAATCATCTTGGAATAGCATTAGCTCAATGAGCTATATGTTGTTATGAATTACGAAAACCACCTAGGGATAGTTGCACTTTCAATCTCCCCCTTTTTGGTAATTGATGACAACATATAGATCAAAGCTTCGACAAATAATAATAAGAATGGAATATATCGTCACTTTGAGAAGTATGTGATAAGTAAGAGCTCCCCCTAAATTTGTGCATATTTAAAATTTGCTTTGGACTGCAAATGCACAAAGAGTTAGAGTCATCGGTTACTCTTCCATGTCACATACATCTTGGTGGAGCGCTTAAAATGATAAGAATTGAAAGACATGCACTCATCACCAAAGAAAGTGAATGATCACATAAGATAGATAGGATAATAGCATTCACCAAGCATTAAGTGTAGCTTATGATCAAACACATGATCATCAATGTCTCACAGATAACGGCATAGTATCTCAAGCACTCAAAAGCAAACAAAGTTTGAAAAACCACCAAATAAAGCAAGAGAGAAAAAAACAACACTCTCTCTCTCGAAGCCTATGATCTATACATTTTTCTCCCCCTTTGGCAACAAGTTACCAAAAAGTTCCTAGAAAATGCATAGTGCTAGATCGACTCTTAGGCTTGATCTTCTGGTGGTGGTGGAGTCCGGATCACTCCAAGGACGAAGCCTTCTGTAGACGTGGTTGGAGTTGAAGCTGAAGTGGATGCTGGAGCTGGTGGAACTGAAGCTGTAGCTGGTGCAGAAGTGGTGGCTCTGGTGTCAGCAACTGGCACTGCATATGATCTCTGAGCTCTTGGCACTCTGGCAAATGCATCAGTTGTAGTCTTGCCCTTCCTCTCCTGCATATCATCATGTAATTGTTCCACTACAGACTGAATCTCTGTTACTTTGACATCCAAGTCATAGAACTTTTGTTCCATGAACCTCTCTAAGCTCTGCTGATTCTGAGTGAGGGTGGCCAGTCCTTGCTCAATCCTCAGTGTGGATGCAATCAAGTAACCAAGATGCTCTTGTTTGGTCTTCAAGAAATACTCAGATGCCTCCGCTTGAGTTGGCATCTTGGCAGCTTTCTCCTTCCTTGCCTTCTCCTTCTGTGCTTGTGCTTGAGCCGATGATGGTTCATTCTCATTCATGACAACTTGATTATCTTCAAAATCTGGATGGATGGGCAGGTGTTCCTTGTCCAATAAGTATATGCCTGTGCCCATCTTTGAGTTGATTAACTCCTGAATTTGTGGGGCATAACCATAGCTCCTCTTCTGATCTGCTGCAGTCCTCTTGATAGTTTCTACTATGAGGCTCATGACCTTGAATTTCTGAGGTACATCAAATACATGAAGCAAATTGATTGCATGGCCTCGGATCATCTTGTGATCACCTGACTTGGGCAAGAGAGTGTGCCTCAAAATCCAATTAATAGTTGGCAGCCCTGACAGAAGATAATGCACTGAGCCAAATTTGAAAGTTTCAAGAGCTTCATTTGGAATTTCCTTGTACATATTGGACATAGAGTTGTGGTCCATCTTCTTCTTGGCATAGATATCCAAGTCATCCTCATGCTCCTCTGGGGCATTGATGAGCTGTGGCCACTCAGCAACAGTAGATTGGTACCTCGTACCTTCAGACATCCATGTGATCCTTCCATCTGGGTATAAGTGTGCTGTGGAGTAGAATTGCATAATGAGTTCCTCGTTCCACTTTGTGAGCTTCTGCCCAACAAAGTCTGCAACTCCACAAGCACCAAAACTGTCAATCACACCAGGATAGTGTTCCTCATTGTCCTTGATGTACTCCCAATCAACCCATCTCATGTCACAAACTATGGGCTTCTTATCAAGCAGCACTGTCTCATAGAAATCTTGTTGTTCCTTGGTGTGAAACCTGTAATCAACAACAGTTCTTCTCCTTGAAGCATACGGGTCTGCTTCTCTCCACTTCCTCAGCCCTGAGTCTCTTCTGAGCTTCATGTCCTCAGCCACAGGATGAGCATCATTGTGGTCTGGGATCTTGGGCTTGAGCTTTCTCAGAACATGCTCTTCATCATCTTCTTCAGCAGCTTCAGGCACTGGGGCCTTGTTCTTTTCAGTTGCAGGTATGCTCCTTGTATTCCTCTTGGGTGCTGACTTGGGCTTGGAGGCAGCTTTGGGTGCTTCTTTGGGCTTAGACGTGGCAGCCCCTGATCTTATAGCATCACCCATAAGCTTAGGTGCCTTAGGTGCTGGTGCAACAACCTCTTCTTCTTCCTCTTCTTGCATGATGGAAGCCTTTCCAAGCACTCTGGCTACGGTCTTCTTGACCCTTTCCTTCCTTTTCTTTCCTTCAGCAACAACTGGCTCTATGGGTGCAGGCTTTTCAGGAATCCGAGTTGAAGCTCTAGCCTTTGGCATAGGATGCCTACCTGCTGGCCTTTTGATTTTCAATCCTGGCTTTGTGCCTTGAGCTAAGCCATACTCCTTCTTGAGCACTACTTTCTTGGAAGTAGCTTCCTCTTCTGCCACATAGTCCTCATCCTCTGAGTCTGAGATTCTCTTCTTCCTTTGTCTGGTGGCAGCTTTTGGTAAATTGCTAGGGGTGCTCCTGCTGCCTTCATCAGAAGAACTGGAGGGACTAGTGCCCTCACTCATGTGCACTTGCTGTTCTGACACATTCTAGCTGTCACTCTGATCTGACATGATGAACAAGCTGTCTGCTGACCCTGTGAATAGTTTATAGATGAGGTAGAATAGATGAGCATCACAAAATGCAGAGATTTTTGCAAAAGAATGACTCAAAAACTTAGTTTTAGTTTCCCACAGAAATCATCTCGGATCTACCAATTTTTAAACTCGGTGATACCAAAGCAGTTTTGGAACCTAAACTAGTGAACTCGATCAGACCGAGTCACAGTTCGGTGGCACCGAGACTGCTAGGGTTTCACAAAGTTCCAAAATCGGTCACACCGATTAGTAATTCTCGGTCAGACCGAGTCTTACTTGTGCAATGGCATGAGCCAAATCGGTGGGACTGAGTTTTTCAACTCGGTGGGTCCGAGATGGTTTTGGCGAAAACCTAACCCTAAAATTTTCGAATCAAACCTATTCTATGAATGCATTGACTGGATAGGAGTGTTTCAAACATGGCAAGAATCATTAAGAACACAATGTGCTAGGAATCGGACGGGGAATAGCACTGTGATCGAGTCCATACCCTAGTTCAGCGGAGACTCGCTACGGCGGCAACGGCGGGGTAGAATTCCGTTGACGGCGATGGAGACCAGCGACTGGAGGCGGGTGGCAGCGAGGAGACGATCCGGAGACCACGTTGGCAGAGCAAGCTATCGCGCGGGCGAAGGGGTTCGGAGAAATTTCCAAATTTTTGCCCGTGACTATATATAGCCCGACCCTGTCGGTGTGACCGAGTGGAACAACTCGGTGGCACCGAGATGCAAAACTGTATACAGTTATTGCAACTCGGTGTGACCGAATGGTTCAAATCGGTTGCACCAAGATCGAAAATTTAGATCAACTTAATGATCTCGGTAGGACCAAAAGTAGGATATCGGTCAGACCAAGAATCATAAAGAGGTTTTGGAAGTTTAAGTCTATGACGAATCGGGGACTCCGAGTGCTCCTCACACAGAGTGGTTCGAATCTGACTTGATCAAATTTTGTGATGTAGCATGAATAGAGTTTGAGACGAGAAAAGCATAGATAGCTAGAGGAGGTTCTTAGGCATTCTTGTCCATCCACTTGGCAAAAGGAAATAAAACCAAACAATCAAAACAACAAGTGGATGTCCTCGAATGAGTAAAATATGCAACCAACATGCTCACACAATAAAATGGCAATTGAAATATGTGACAAAGCATGCACAACCAATTCTAGCATCTATCAAGCAATTGGCGATGACTAGGTCATCTATATATGAGTATATTGACTTAGGAGTCAAGTGAGAACACTTGATCATAGGTCATACTCATCATTTAAGCTCAAGTGGGGTTACCACTTTTACATAAAGCATTGTTGTATTCACATCTTTAGAGTTGCTTTAGCTCAAGTCTTAGAGTAAAGCTCCCCCTAGATGTGATATCCCCCCTAAGAGGGATGAACTAACCTTGGGTTTTGTCGATGATGACTTCATGTAGATGTTGAAAGATGTGGATGCTCAATGTTAATGTAGATCACTTGGAGCTATCCATTTGAGTGAATTGCACTTTCAATACCTACATGGGTTAGTCCCACAAGGAACAAACAAGGATATCCATAGACATAGAGTGATGCACACACAAGATAATGTCCATGAAAACTTTTAGGTTACCTTGTCCCTTGTCTTACAAACAAGAGGGTTTGTGACTCCTTGAACTAGTGCAAGATGTGGAAGTTGATTGCACTTGTTCTTGCCAAAATGATAAGAGTGAAGTATGTTGGCGGAGTCACCCTCAAGAACTCTCTAGTTCTTCTTCTTTTGGATCCACACCATCTTGATGAGAATCCTTGGAGTTGTAGTCATACTTGATGAAGTGGAACTTGGAGTGGTCTTGGGAATCCACTTGACTAAGGTCTTAGGAGCTTCTTCAAATGCATCAATTTCCTCTTGAAGCTTGTCCTTGCCTTTTTGCTTGTAGTCTTGTGGTGGAAGATCATCTTGAGCTTGTGTCCCCTTGAAGGAAGTATCATACTTCTCTTGTTGAGGAACAAACTTTGTCTTGGGGTATTGATCTTCTTCCCACTCAACTCCATTGGCATTTAACTTTCGTTCAAAACCAACACCTTGATTCTTCCGGTGCATTCCTTGCTTGCGTACAATTTCCTTGAATTGCTTACTCCCGGCAAGGCTTTTGTACACTCCTTTCTCTATAATTCCCTTCAATAAGCTATTTTCTTGCTCAAGTGTAACTTGGCTAAGAGAATCATTAGTGGAATGAAGAGAACTACTAGAAGCAACAATATTGGATTTATCATGATCATTGTTACTACTAGAGGAAGAATCTTTCTTGTTCTTGTTACTAGACTTGACTTGAGGCATGTAAGTGGATAAGAGTAAACGCTTGGCAATGTAAGAAGAACTTTTCTTGCGGAGATCATCATTGATTGCCTTTAAAAACTCATGCTCTTGCTCAAGATTGAGCTTTTCAAAGCGTAACTTCTCATGAGTTCTTAAAAGTTCTCGATGATCTTCGAAGATAGTTTCATGAGCTAACTTAAGAGTGTTTAGTTCTTTAGTTAGAGCCTCAATCTTCTCCTTATCATTGTCATTCGTTTTATCTTGATTAGCATGATTAATTGATGTTTCATCATAGTATTCATCACTAGAGTTGTCAACAAGTAAATCATCATCACCTAACAAGTCATCTTCATCACTATTAAAATCAACATACTCGGGGTGTGTTACCTTATGACCTTTGGTCATGAAGCATCTTCCAATTCCTTCATTTGGTGAGTCAAATATATCGCAGGAGTTGGTTGTCACAAGTGCTAGACCGGCAACACCTTCATCTTGAGTATATTCGGAATCGGAGTGACAACTTCTCTCGGAGTGGTCGTCGGAGTCGGAGCCGGATACCCATTCACCAACATGAGCTTGATGTCTTCGTTTTGTGTAGCTCCTTGATGATTTTTCCTTCCTTTCCGAATCCTTGCTTCTCCATGAGTATCTTCGTTCATAACGATCATTTCTACTCCTTCTCTCTCTTGGTGGTGATTCTTCTCTTTTGCTTCTTCTTTTTGGAGAGTCTTCTCTTCTCTTTTAGGGAGCCGTACACTCATTGGAATAGTGTCTGGGTCTTCCACAATTGTAGCAGCTTCGCTCTCGACTAGAAGATCTTTTGTCATTGTAGGACCTTGACTTGGAGCTTCTATCTTTGCTTCTACTCTTGTAGAACTTGTTGAAGTTCTTCACCATTAAGCTCAATTCTTCATTGAAGTTTTGTTTCTCACTTGATGATGTAGGGGCTTCACATGAGGCTTTGTAGGCACCACTTGATTTGTTGTGAAGTTCCTCTTTATCCTTAAGTGACATCTCATGAGCAAGAATTCTTCCAATTACCTCCATTGGCTTGAGATCTTTGTAATTGGGCATCATTTGGATCAATGCGCACACGGTATCATATTTTCCATTCAAGTCTCTTAGAATCTTCTTGATGATGAATCTATCGGTCATCTCTTCACTCCCTAAGCCGGCAATCTCGTTTGTGATGAGAGCAAGCCTAGAGTACATTTCAACGACACCTTCACCATCCTTCATTTTGAACTTGTCAAGTTGACTTTGAAGCACATCCAATTTGGATTCCTTGACGGAGTCAGTACCTTCATGCATATCAATCAAAGTGTCCCAAATTTCCTTTGCATTCTCAAGACGGCTGATTTTGTTAAATTCTTCAGGGCACAATCCGTTGAAGAGAATATCACAAGCTTGAGCATTGTATTGCAACATCTTCAACTCATCCGCGGTAGCTTCACGGTTTGGTTCTTTCCCATGAAAGAAGTCACCTTGCAAGCCAACACACACAATAGCCCAAACGGCAGGGTTATGTCCAAGAATATGCATTTTCATTTTATGCTTCCAACTAGCAAAATTTGTACCATCAAAGTAAGGACCTCTACGGTGATAATTTCCCTCGCTAGACGCCATACTCTCCTAGGTTGTGAAACCAAGGCTATGACCACCAAAAGCTATGGAAATCAAAGCAAATGGAGACCAAAGCTCTGATACCACTTGTAGGATCGAAAGTATGTCTAGAGGGGGGGGGGGGGGGTGATTAGACTACTTGACCAAATAAAAACTTAACCTTTTCCCAATTTTAGTTCTTGGCAGATTTTAGCTACTTTAGGACAAGTCAAGCAATCATCACACAATTCAAGCAAGCATGCAAAGAGTATATTGGCAGCGGAAAGTAAAGCATGCAACTTGCAAGAATCTAAAGGGAAGGGTTTGGAGAATTCAAACACAATTGGAGACACGGATGTTTTTCTTGTGGTTCGGATAGGTGGTGCTATCCTACATCCACGTTGATGGAGACTTCAACCCACGAAGGGTAACGGTTGCGCGAGTCCACGGAGGGCTCCACCCACGAAGGGTCCACGAAGAAGCAACCTTGTCTATCCCACCATGGCCATCGCCCACGAAGGACTTGCCTCACTAGCGGTAGATCTTCACGAATTAGGCGATCTCCTTGCCCTTACAAACTCCTTGGTTCAACTCCACAATCTTGTCGGAGGCTCCCAAGTGACACCTAGCCAATCTAGGAGACACCACTCTCCAAGAAGTAACAAATGGTGTGTTGATGATGAACTCCTTGCTCTTGTGCTTCAAATGATAGTATTCCCAACACTCAACTCTCTCTCACGGGATTTGGATTTGGTGGAAAGCAACTTGGGGAAGGCTAGAGATCAAGATTCATATGGTAGGAATGGAATATCTTGGTCTCAACACATGAGTAGGTGGTTCTCTCTCAGAACATATGGGTTGGAAGTGTAGATGTGGTCTGATGGCTCTCTCCACGAGTGAAGAGGAGGTGGAGGGGTATATATAGCCTCCACACAAAATCCAACCGTTACACACAATTTACCAATCTCGGTGGGACCGAATCAACAAACTCGGTCAGACCGAAATAGTAAACCTAGTGACCGTTAGAGATTTTCGGTGGGACTGACATGCAACTCGGTTGGACCGATATGGTTAGGGTTAGGGCATAACGTAATCTCGGTGAGACCGATTACACAAACTCGGTGAGACCGATTTTGGTAATAAGCTAACCAGAGAGTTGGTCAAGTAAACTCGGTGGGACCGATTTGCTCTTTCGGTGAGACCGAAATGTTACAAAAAGGAAACAGAGAGTTTACATTGCAATCTCGGTGGGACCGATCCGCTCTTTCGGTGAGACCGAAAAGTTACGAAAGGGAAACAGAGAGTTTGCAATCCCATCTCAGTGAGACCGAGATCCCTATCGGTAGAACCGATTTGCTAGGGTTTGGCAATGGCTATGACACGTGAAACTCAATGGCACCGGGTTGAAAGAATCGGTAGGACCGAGTTTGGCTTTGGGTTTAGGTCAAATGTGGATATGGAAAAGTAGTTGAGGGTTTTGGAGCATATCACTAAGCACATGAAGCAAGAGGCTCATTAAGCAACACCTCATCCCTCCTTGATAGTATTGGCTTTTCCTAAAGACTCAATGTGATCTTGGATCACTAAAATATAAAATGAAGAGTCTTGAGCTTTTGAGCTTGAGCCAATCCTTTGTCCTTAGCATTTTGAGGGTTCCACTTTCACCATCCATGCCATGCCAATCATTGAGCTTTCCTGAAATAATCATCTTGGAATAGCATTAGCTCAATGAGCTATATGTTGTTATGAATTACCAAAACCACCTAGGGATAGTTGCACTTTCAGTATTGAGATACCGACGATCGAATCTCGGGCAAGTAACATACTGATGACAAAGGGAACAATGTATGTTGTTATGCGGTTTGACCAATAAAGATCTTTGTAGAATATGTGGGAGCCAATATGAGCATCCAGGTTTCGCTATTGGTTATTGACCGGAGACGTGTCTCGGTCATGTCTACATAGTTCTCGAACCCGTAGGGTCCGCACGCTTAAAGTTCGATGATGGTTATATTATGAGTTTATGTGTTTTGATGTACCAAAGGTAGTTCGGAGTCCCGGATGTGATCACAGACACAATGAGGAGTCTCGAAATGGTCAAGACATGAAGATTGATATATTGGACGACTATATTGGACACCGGAATGGTTCCGGAGGTTATCGGATATATATACCGGAGTACCGGGAGGTTACCGGAACCCCCCGGAGGTTATTGGGCCTCATGGGCCCAAGTGGTGGAAGAGGAGAGGCGGCCAAGGGGCAGCCGCGCGCCCCTCCCCCCCATTCCGAATTGGACAAGGAAGGGGGATGGCGCCCCCCCTTCCTTTCCCCCCTCTCTCTCCTTCCCTTTCCTACTCTAACATGGAAGGGGGGAGTCCTACTCCCGGTGGGAGTAGGACTCCTCATGGGGTGCGCCAAGGGTGGCTGGCCCCCTCCCCCTCCTCCACTCCTTTATATATGGGGAGGGAGGCACCCCCTAGAGACACAACAATTGATCCCTTGGATCTCTTAGCCGTGTGCGGTGACCCCCTCCACCATAATCCACCTCGGTCATATCGTAGCGGTGCTTAGGCGAAGCCCTGCATCGGTAGAACATCATCATCATCACCACGCCGTCGTGCTGACGGAACTCTCCCTCAAAGCTCGGCTGGATCGGAGTTCGAGGGACGTCATCGAGTTGAACGTGTGCTGAACTCGGAGGTACCGTGCATTCGGTACTTGATCGGTCAGATCGTGAAGATGTACGACTACATCAACTGCATTGTGCTAACGCTTCTGCTTTCGGTCTACAAGGGTACGTGGACACACTCTCCCCTCTCGTTGTGATGCATCACCATGATCTTGCGTGTGCATAGGAATTTTTTTTGAAATTACTACGTTCCCCAACACTGGCATCCGAGCCTGGTTTTATGCGTTGATGTTATATGCATGAGTAGAACACAAATGAGTTGTGGGCAATACAAGTCATACTGCTTACCAGCATGTCATACTTTGGTTCGGCGGTATTGTTGGATGAAGCGGCCCGGACCGCCATTACGCGTACGCTTACGCAAGACTGGTTCTACCGACGTGCTTTGCACACAGGTGGCTGGTAGGTGTCAATTTCTCCAACTTTAGTTGAACCGAGTGTGGCTATGCCCGGTCCTTGAGAAGGTTAAAACATCACTAACTTGACGAACTATCATTGTGGTTTTGATGCGTAGGTAAGAACGGTTCTTGCTCAGCCCGTAGCAGCCATGTAAAACTTGCAACAACAAAGTAGAGGATGTCTAACTTGTTTTGCAGGGCATGTTGTGATGTGATATGGTCAAGGCATGATGCTATATTTTATTGTATGAGATAATCATGTTTTGTAACCGAGTTATAGGCAATTGGCAGGAGCCATGTGGTTGCCACTTTATTGTATGCAATGCAATCGCCCTATAATTGCTTTACTTTATCACTAAGCGGTAGCGATAGTCATGGAAGCAATAGTTGGCGAGACAACAATGATGCAATGATAGAGATCAAGGTGTCGCGCTGGTGATGATGGTGATCATGACGGTGCTTCAGAGATGGAGATCACAAGCACAAGATGATGATGGCCATATCATATCACTTATATTGATTGCATCTAATGTTTATCTTTTATGCATCTTATTTTGCTTTGATTGATGGTAGCATTATAAGATGATCTCTCACTAAATTTCAAGACAAAAGTGTTCTCCCTGAGTATGCACCGTTGCCAAAGTTCATCGTGCCCAGACACCATGTGAAGATCGGGTGTGATGAGCTCTACGTCCATCTACAACGGGTGCAAGCCAGTTTTGCACACGCAGAATACTCAGGTTAAACTTGACGAGCCTAGCATATGAAGATATGGCCTCAGAACACTGAGACCGAAAGGTCGAGCGTGAATCATATAGTAGATATGATCAACATAGTGATGTTCACCATTGAAAACAACTCCATTTCACGTGATGATCGGTTATGGTTTAGTTGATTTGGATCACATGATCACTTAGATGATTAGAGGGATGTCTATATAAGTGGGAGTTCTTAAGTAATATGATTAATTGAACTTAAATTTATCATGAACTTAGTACCTGATAGTATTTTGCATGTCTATGTTTGTTGTAGATAGATGGCTCATGTTGTTGTTCCGTTGAATTTTAATGCGTTCCTTGAGAAAGCAACATTGAAAGATGATCGTAGTAATTACACGGACTGGGTCTGTAACTCGAGGATTATCCTCATTGCTGCACAGAAGAATTACGTCCTGGAAGCGCCGGTAGGTGCCAAACCTGCTGCAGGAGCAACGCTAGATGTTATGAATGTCTGGCAGAGCAAAGCTGATGACTACTTGATAGTTCAGCGTGCCATGCTTTACGGCTTTGAACCAGGACTTCAACGACGTTTTGAACGTCATGGAGCATATGAGATGTTCCAGGAGTTGAAGTTAATATTTCAAGCAAATGCCCGGATTGAGAGATATGAAGTCTCCAATAAGTTCTACAGCTGCAAGATGGAGGAGAATAGTTCTGTCAGTGAGCATATACTCAGAGTGTCTGGGTATAACAATCACTTGATTCAACTAGGAGTTAATCTTCCAGATGATAGCATCATTGACAGAATTCTTCAATCACTACCACCAAGCTACAAGAGCTTCGTGATGAACTATAACATGCAAGGGATGGATAAGACAATTCCCGAGCTCTTCGCAATGCTAAAGGCTGCGGAGGTAGAAATAAAGAAAGAGCATCAAGTGTTGATGGTCAATAAGACCACCAGTTTGAAGAAAAAGGGCAAATGGAAGAAGAAGGGGAACTGCAAGAAGAACAACAAATAGGTTGCTGCTCAGGACAAGAAACCCAAGTCTGGACCTAAGCCTGAAACTGAGTGCTTCTACTGCAAGCAGACTGGTCACTGGAAGCGGAACTGCCCCAAGTATTTGGCGGATAAGAAGGATGGCAAGGTGAACAAAGGTATATGTGATATACATGTCATTGATGTGTACCTTACCAGAGCTCGCAGGGACTACGGATTAAGCGGACACTGGCTAAGGACGAGGTGGCGATGCGCGTGGGAAACGGTTCCAAAGTCAATGTGATCGCCGTCGGCACGCTACCTCTACATCTGCCTTCGGGATTAGTATTAGACCTAAATAATTGTTATTTGGTGCCAGCGTTGAGCATGAACATTATATCTGGATCTTGTTTGATGCGAGACGGTTATTCATTTAAATCTGAGAATAATGGTTGTTCTATTTATATGAGTAATATCTTTTATGGTCATGCACCCTTGAAGAGTAGTCTATTTTTGATGAATCTCGATAGTAGTGATACACATATTTATAATGCCGAAGCCAAAAGATGCAGAGTTGGTAATGATAGTGTAACTTATTTGTGGCACTGCCGTTTCGGTCATATTGGTGTAAATCGCATGAAGAAACTCCATACTGATGGACTTTGGAATCACTTAATCACTTGGTACTTGCGAACCATGCCTCGTGGGCAAGATGACTAAAACGCCGTTCTCCGAAACTATGGAGCGAGCAACTGATTTGTTGGAGATCATACATACTGATGTATGTGGTCCAATGAATGTTGAGGCTCGCGGCGGGTATCGTTATTTTCTCATCTTCACATATGATTTAAGCAGATATGGGTATATCTACTTAATGAACCATAAGTCTGAAATATTTGAAAAGTTTAAAGAATTTCAGAGTGAAGTTGAAAATCATCGTAACAAGAAAATAAAGTTTCTACGATCTGATCATGGAGGAGAAAATTTGAGTTACGAGTTTGGTCTACATGTGAAACAATGCGGAATAGTTTCGCAACTCACGCCACCTAGAACACCACAGCATAATGGTGTGCCCGAATGTTGTAATCGTACTTTACTAGATATGGTGCGATCTATGATGTCTCTTACTGATTTACCGCTATCATTTTGGGGTTATGCTTTAGAGATGGCCGCATTCACATTAAATAGGGCACCATCAAAATCCGTTGAGACGACGCCTTATGAACTGTGGTTTGGCAAGAAACCAAAGTTGTCGTTTCTTAAAGTTTGGGGCTGCGATGCTTATGTGAAAAAGCTTCAACCTGATAGGCTCGAACCCAAGTCAGAGAAATGTGTCTTCATAGGATACCCAAAGGAAACTTTTGGGTACACCTTCTATCACAGATCCGAAGGCAAGACATCAGTTGCTAAGAATGGATCCTTTCTAGAGAAGGAGTTTCTCTCGAAAGAAGTGAGTGGGAGGAAAGTAGAACTTGCTGAGGTAATAGTACACGCTCCCTTATTGGAAAATAGTTCATCACAAAAACCGGTTCCTGTGACGTCTACACCAATTAGTGAGGAAGTTAATGATGATGATCATTAAACTTCAGATCAAGTTGTTACTGAACCTCGTAGGTCAACCAGAGTAAGATCCGCACCAGAGTGGTACAGTAATCCTATTCTGGAGGTTATGTTACTAGACCATGACGAACCTACGAACTATGAAGAAGCGATGGTGAGCCCAGATTCCGCAAAATGGCTTGAGGCCATGAAATCTGAGATGGGATCCATGTATGAGAACAAAGTATGGACTTTGGTTGCCCTGCCCGATGATCGGCAGGCCATCGAGAATAAATGGATCTTCAAGAAGAAGACTGATGCTGACGGTAATGTTACTGTCTATAAAGCTCGACTTGTTGCAAAAGGTTTTCGACAAGTTCACGGGATTGACTACGATGAGACATTCTCACCCGTAGCGATGCTTAAGTCTGTCTGAATCATGTTAGCAATTGCCGCATTTTGTGATTATGAAATTTGGCAAATGGATGTCAAAACTGAAGTCCTGAATGGATTTCTGGAAGAAGAGTTGTATATGATGCAACCAGAAGGTTTTATCGATCCAAAGGGAGCTAACAAAGTGTGCAAGCTCCAGCGATCCATTTATGGATTGGTGCAAGCCTCTCGGAGTTGGAATAAACATTTTGATAGTGTGATCAAGGCATATGGTTTTATATAGACTTTTGGAGAAGCCTGTATTTACAAGAAAGTGAGTGGGAGCTCTGTAGCATTTCTGATATTATATGTGGATGACATATTGTTGATTGGAATTGATATAGAATTTCTGGATAGGATAAAAGGATATTTGAATAAGAGTTTTTCAATGATGGACCTCGGTGAAGCTGCTTATATATTGGGCATCAAAATCTATAGAGATAGATCAAGACGCTTATTAGGACTTTAACAAAGCACATACCTTGACAAAGTTTTGAAAAAGTTCAAAATGGATCAAGCAAAGAAAGGGTTCTTGCCTGTGTTACAAGGTGTGAAGTTGAGTAAGACTCAATGCCCGACCACTGCAGAAGATAGAGAGAAAATGAAAGATGTTCCCTATGCTTCAGCCATAGGCTCTATCATGTATGCAATGTTGTGTACCAGACCTGATGTGTGCCTTGCTATTTGTTTAGCAGGGAGGTACCAAAGTAATCCAGGACTGGATCACTGGACAGCGGTCAAGAACATCCTGAAATACTTGAAAAGGACTAAGGATATGTTTCTCATTTATGGAGGTGACAAAGAGGTAAATGGTTACGTCGATGCAAGCTTTGACACTGATCCGGACGATTCTAAATTGCAAACCGGATACGTGTTTTTATTGAACGGTGGATCTGTCAGTTGGTGCAGTTCTAAACAAAGCATCATAGCGGGATCTACATGTGAAGCTGAGTACATAACTACTTTGGAAGAAGCAAATGAAGGAGTCTAGATGAAGGAGCTCATATCCGATCTAGGTGTCCTACCTAGTGCATCGGGTCCAATGAAAATCTTTTGTGACAATACTGGTGCAATTGCTTTGGCAAAGGAATCCAGATTTCACAAGAGAACCAAGCACATCAAGAGACGCTTCAACTCCATCCAGGATCAAGTCTAGGTGGGAGACATAGAGATTTGCAAGATACATATGGATCTGAATATTGCATATCCATTGACTAAGCCTCTTCCACGAGCAAAACATGATCAGCACCAAGGCTCCATGGGTGTTAGAATCATTATTGTGTAATCTAGATTATTGACTCTAGTGCAAGTGGGAGACTGAAGGAAATATACCCTAGAGGCAATAGTTATTATTTATTTCCTTATATCATGATAAATGTTTATTATTCATGCTAGAATTGTATTAACCGGAAACATGATACATGTGTGAATACATAGACAAGCAGAGTGTCACTAGTATGCCTCTACTTGACTAGCTCGTTAATCAAAGATGGTTATGTTTCCTAGCCATAGACAAAGAGTTTTCATTTGATTAATGGGATCACATCATTAGGAGAATGATGTTATTGACTTGACCCATTCCGTTAGCTTAGCACTTGATCGTTTAGTATGTTGCTATTGCTTTCTTCATGACTTATACATGTTCCTATGACTATGAGATTATGCAACTCCCGTTTACTGGAGGAACACTTTGTGTGCTACCAAATGTCACAACGTAACTAGGTGATTATAAAGGTGCTCTACAGGTGTCTCCAAAGGTACTTGTTGGGTTGGCATATTTCGAGATTAGGATTTGTCACTTCGATTGTTGGAGAGGTATCTCTGGACCCACTCGGTAATGCACATCACTATAAGCCTTGCAAGCATTGCAACTAATGAGTTAGTTGCGGGATGATGTATTACGAAATGAGTAAAGAGACTTGCCAGTTACGAGATTGAACTAGGTATTGAGATACCGACGATCGAATCTCGGGCAAGTAACATACCGATGACAAAGGCAACAACATATGTTGTTATGCGGTTTGACCGATAACGATCATCGTAGAATATGTGGGAGCCAATATGAGCATCCAGGTTCCGCTATTGGTTATTGACTGGAGATGTGTCTTGGTCATGTCTACATAGTTCTCGAACCCATAGGGTCCGCACGCTTAAAGTTCGATGACGGTTATATTATGAGTTTATGTGTTTTGATGTACCGAAGGTAGTTCGGAGTCCAGGATGTGATCACGGACACAACGAGGAGTCCTGAAATGGTCGAGACATGAAGATTGATATATTGGACGACTATATTCGGACACCGGAATGGTTACGGAGGTTATCAGATATATATACTGGAGTACTAGGAGGTTACCGGAACCCCCCAGAGGTTATTGGGCCTCATGGGCCCAGGTGGTGGAAGGGGAGAGGCGGCCAAGGGGCAGCCGCACACCTGTCAGGACCCCGATTCCAAGTCACATCGATCTAGCCGGTAACACCTCATATCACTTTGCGGCCTCACGCACGGTATTCCCACGGGTTTCGCCTTACCATGGCCCGGGACCGTTTGCGCCTTTTGGCTCACGTATATGATAGTGTCGCTAGCATCCATATGAAAGAGAACCTAGGCCGACATGGGAGTCGTGAACCCGAAGCGGCACTAACCTATGGGACAGGCATACATGAATCACATCGAGCATGTCGGTCAGCAGCGTGTGAATCCGGGCTGTAGCACTGGGCTAAGAGGACTCCGGGAACCCGGGCTGTAGCAGGCTAGGCAGGACTCTGGATGTCACTGCGTGACATTTCCCCGAAGGGACAGAGACAGGAACAAAGTGAAACACATGCCGGCCAGTCAAGTGTCCTGAGCAGTAGTGCTGGGCTAGCAGGACTCCGGTGAACCGGGCTGTAGCGGACTACTATGGCTCATGGAGGCACTAGATTACATTTCCCCATAAGAGAGGCTGCCAAGGATAAACAACTAGATTGTCGGATCCCACACATACCAAGCATTTCAATCATACACACAATATGCTCGACATGTGTAAATACAACATGGCATCACAACAAGACTCTATGACTCAAACATTTATTCATTAGGCTTCGAGGAGCAAGATATTACAAACATGGGTCTCATGACCCAACAATCATAGCATACAAATCAAAGCACGTGCGGAAGCTTAACATGTCTGAGTACCGACATCTATAAATGAAAAAGGCTAAGAAGCCTGACTATCTACCAGATCCTGCCAAGGGCATAAGATCATAGCTGAGGTATCAAGCTAAACCTCGAAGTCCACACGGAACTACTAGTGGGACTGACGTTTCTCTGCAAAACATGAAATAGGCAAACGTGAGTACAAATGTACCCAGCAAGACTTACATCAGAACTAACTACATATGCATCGGTATCAACCAAGGGGTAGTGGAGTTTAACTGCAGCAAGCCAGCTTTGACTCAGTGGCTAACCTGAACTACGACTACAAGCAACTCTTTTGAGGTGGCGCACACGAGTCCACATATTCACCATTCAATACACCACTATGGATCCGCTCCCGTCTCCCTACGAGAAGGCCATCCATAGCACTCACACTTATCTTGCTAGTTTTAGAGTATCCACTTTAACTTGTCTATGAACTGTTATAGGCAACCCAGAAGTCCTTTACCGCGGACACGGCTATTCAAATAGATCATTTATAACCCTGGAGGGGTGTACTTCTTCACACACGCTCTCGCCACTTACCACCATGTACACGTCGTGTATCTCGGCAACCTTCAAGCGGAAGCCTGGCGAGGGAGTCGGCCACGACCTGACTAACCACACAAGTCTCTAGTCCAGGTTTATCGCCTATTTGGGTTCCATCTGTGAGGAGATCCGGCCGGAGTTTCGCTCACAGCCCCAAACGATGTGTGAAGGGTTCCCGAGACACCAAACGGGCGCCCGGTACACCGTGCCATGGTGTATCTACCGCATCATAGCCCACCCCTAGGGTTAGCGCTATGCATGGCCGCCAACACATATGCTACAAACACCAGAAACTAGTTGCAACTCCTGGACAGAGGACAAGGGCAGTTAATAAGTCGAGAGGGTCCATTGGTTTTGGGCCCAATGCGTGGTAGTAGCTGGTCATGGATCACAAACACAGAACTCAGTTCCTAGGAACGGTTTCAATGAGACAACCCACCATGTACTCCTACATGGCCTGTCACCGCTACCATTACCAAATCGTGTTCACACACTTAGCTCACACACAGTAGGACATGTTCATCACTGTTCCAATTCATCCCCGATGAATCAGACCTGACTCAACTCTAAGCAGTAGTAGGCATGACAAACAAGCATGAATGAGTAGGCACATCAGGGCTGAAACAACTCCTACTCATGCTAGTGGGTTTCATCTATTTACTGTGGCAACGACAGGTCATGCAGAGGATAAGGGGTTCAACTACCGCATCAAGTAACAGATGAATCGTTGTTGTCCTAATGCAGTAAAAGAGAGCAGGAGCGAGAGAGTGGGATTGTATCAGAATGAACAAGGGGTTTTTGCTTGCCTGGCACTTCTGAAGATAGTATAGTTCTTCATCGGTGTCATCGATCATGTCGTCGGAACACGTTTATCGAGAGGGAACAATTACCGGCAACAGAGAGAGAACACAATCAATGCAATGCACAATATGATGCATGACCATGACATGTCAATATGTTGTGATTTGAGCTAATGCAGCTAAGAACAGAAGAGTTGGAGTTGATTTGAACCAAAGGTTCAAATTCAAATTCGAACTAAGAACTTATAAGGTGCATTATCATGTTTTGATCTAAAAAACAAGGTTAAGTTGTTTAAACATGCATGAAACTAGTACAGATGGATAGATTGGATTTTTCTGATCATTTTTCATATATCATTTATTTCATTTGGAGCTATGGTTGATTTTATATGATTTTTAGAAGTTAGCGCTATTTTCTGGAATTTCCTGAATAAGAATAAATCCAGAAAAAGGAGTTACTGCATCAGCACTGCGTCACTGTGACGTCAGCTGGTCAACAGGGTCGCCCAGAGTCAAACCTGACGGCTGGGACCCCCCATGTCAGTGTCTAACTAATTAACCTGAGTTAATTAGCTCTAAACTAATACTAAACTAGACTGGTTAAGGCCCTAGTCCCACATGTCAGTATTAGCAGGGCTAATTAAGTTTAGTTAACACTTAACCTAAATTAGCAGGGGCCTGGGCCCACCTGTCAGCGACCCTAGGGAAGTCAAACAGGGTCAAACCCTGGGTAAATGGGGTCAAACCCACCGGACCTGGTCCACGGCTCGTCACGGCGACGACAGACACGGTGGAGGCTTCGGGATCTCTCCTCCGTCGACCAAAAATGCGGCGAAGGGCATCTACGCGTTGGTGGTGAGCTTGCGCATCAAGCGGAGCAAGCAGTGTGTGCGGGGGTGGCCGGAGATGACGCCGGCGTCGAGCTTTGCGGTGGCCGTGGTTCGGGCGTGCTCGAGAACAGTGATGTGGCGCACCATACGGCGAGCTGGCAGCGGCGTTGGCTTGCTGCGAGGCCGCTGAGCACCTAGCCGTGCTCACGCGCGAGCTTTGCTAGCTCTAGCTATGGCGGCGACAGAAACGACGTCGACCGGCTCTCGGTTCTGGTGGAAAACGTAGTTAGAGGACGAGTTAGACGCGGGGAGGAGGGGCAAATGACGGTGGAGCTCATAGAGGTCTTGCGGAGAAGCCCAACATGGTCGGGAAAGCATCAGAGGCGGCGAATCGACGGGCGGCGATCGTCGGGGCAGAGGACGATGATGAGCTTGATGGCAACATTCCTGGCCGTTCGGCGCCGCGTGACTTGGTGAAGAGGAAGAGGTCGTCGCGGCGGAGCTCTCGGGCACGCCAGAGTGGCGAGGGGGAGGCGGTGGTCGCGGCAACGACGAGTGGCGGCGACGGGTGTGCTCGGCATGAGAGGGAGAGAGAGCAGTGGAGGGGGAAGAGGTCGAGAGAGAGTGAGAGGCGGTCGGGGAGGCTGCATGGCGTGCACGGAGGCATCCAGGGCGTCGGCGGCAAGAAGGAGCTGGCGGGGCGCGTGCCGGCACATGGCGACCACGCGCGGTTCGTCCTCCTGGCAAGAGGAGAACGATGACTGGCCACTGGGCCAGTCGGGCCGGTTGGGCTGTCACAGTGCCGGGCCGGTTGGGGCGCTAGGTGGGCTACGGTAAGTGCCAGGTTGGTTTATGATTCCCTGTTTCCTTTTAGTTTTGTTTGTTTTTATTTATTTATTTGCCACTGGTTCCAAATTCAAAACAATTTCAAACCAGTGCCAAACTTTCTGTAAATATTTATGTGGCTTAGATAGGATTTTACAAAGGCACACAAATATTTCAGAGGCATTTGAGGATACATTCCATATACTAGGAATATAAATGCAAATTCAAATACAATAGTGGTTTAAATTCAGTGCCCAAAATATTCCTCAAAAATGTTCACTATTTTTGGTTTGGTCTCAAAGCCATGCCAAAAATTATCAAACATTTATGAAGGCATTTTGGAAACAATGAATGCAATTTAAAGGGTTCTTGCCCTTCTTTTAAAATGATTTCTGAGGCTCTCACTTTCCTCATTTCAACTTTCAAAATTTAGACATGATGCACACCAGATGCTAGTACTAGGCATTGTCAGAACTAGGGATGTGACAACTCACCCCTACTAAACAAGAATCTCGTCCCAAGATTCAAGACGTGAGGTAAGAAGACAGAGGGGGCACAAGACCAACACAATCTTCACGATCCAGGTTGCACCTCATAAGGTTGTTGATTCGTTTCACACGTTGATCTTGACATCCTCGCTTTTGAGATCTTCATCGACATGATGATGACGGAAAGAAACTCTACTAGGATTGATCTTATCGAAGATCGAGTTATACAATATCAACTCGCGGAATGAGATGTTGAAACATCTCGAGTTGAGACACAAAATGCATCGAGGGGGATTGAAGAACAAACGACGGGGTTTGATTTGGTGGGCAACAATTCCATGCTTAGAAAGATGGTGGATGGTGTCAAGGTGGTGGGGAAATAATTTGCATGATCCCGTAACGGGGCACCTTGGGAAAGGTGACTCAATGGATTGTTCCCTTAAGTGGCAAAAATAATTACTTTTGATCCATATATCATTGAAACTCTTCATACCAACTTAAGGCAATTTACAATTGATCGTTTGAAAGAGCTCGAAGAAATGGCAAACTCGGACTAGGATGGATGACGTGGACTACCTTGTTGAAGACAACACAATGGATGATTTTTTCTTATCATCGGAGATGGATGGGACCCATGGTAGGACCACTTTTAAGATGATCCTAATCAGTAATTACTGACAAGGGTAGTCCGTAGTAGGATGACACAATGGCGGTGCAAGCTGGGAACAAAATGCAAATGCTAGGAATGATTCTAGTAACTGGGGAGAAACCCAATAGTGGAGAGAGATTCCACTGTTTGAAAGGTTATGGCATAATCGAAGAAACTGAGAACGGATCCCAATTAATGCCGACGATAAATCCTAGTGCTTGCGCGTGCTCTCAAGAACTTGAGCATTTCTGTCGGGGGTTAGGTGCGACATATGCCAAGGGATGGCTTATCATGGTGGGGGCGAGTAGAACGTCGCCGGTGCCTGGAAACGGGATGAGGCGAAGACATGCACGCCAGCGAATCTTACCCAGCTTCAGGGCTCTCCGAGGAGATAATACCACTACTGCTGCTCTGCGGGGTCTCCGCATGATCACTATGGCCAAGTGTTTACACGGTTGCTCCTTGAGCTGTTTCTTGGAGGTAGGAGAGGGCAAGGCTAGCTCTCTCCCTTCTATATGGTCTGGTCTAGAGCTAATAGGTTCCAACCCTTTGCATGGGTGCCCTGGGGGGTTTATATAGACCTACCCCCAGGGGTACAATGGTAATCCGGCTAGGCGCGGGCCCAGCCGTCAGTGGCTCTGCCTCCGTCTTCTCTGCCGACCACTAGGGCCCGCCGACTGGCGGGCCCCGTCGACTGGCCTGGTACGGAGCCAATAGGCTGCATCCACCGCGGGTGGGTCTCGCTGGCTGCTGATTACTATAGCCGTGCTTCTGATGACGCAGGCTTTATCACGAGGTCGTGGCTACAGCCCCACGCTTGGCGGGCGATCACTGTTGCCACTCCCCATCACGTCTTGATTAATGGCGCGTGGGCCCCGGGGGAGGGCTCGGCCGACTCCCCCGAGCCGACTCTCGACGGGTCCGACTGGTGGTCCTCCTGCCGTCTCCTGAGGTCTCACTGACTGGTGGGGCCTGCTGCCTCTAGGCCGTACAGACAAGCCGTCGTGGGTACAGGATTCGGCCCTGTGGCGCTGATGTCAGGGCCGGCATGGCAACAGTGCCACGCCGCACGGAGATCTTCCAGGGTACGACGTGCTGTGGCCATGCCTGCCCTCGCTGAGGGGCGGGGGTGGGCTTCGCTGTAGCCACGCCCCTGCCTCGTCCCCTTTGATGAGGTCATGGGGTTTGTTGGAGCCGCAGGCGGACTCCCCATAGCCGGCTTCTTTGGAAGTCGTCCCTGGGACTCGGCCGTGTGCGGGCAGTCGGCCATCTCACTGTCGACTCCTCAGGAGGCAGCCCTTCGTCCTGGGGTCTTGAGGGGCGCAGCCTATCCGATGTCTTGAAAGGTTCTGGGGCTCGGGTTGGCCTACCCGTGGCCCATTACTCCGACAGTAGTCCTCGAAGCTGGTGAGGCGCCGTGGACGATCGGCCGAGAAGCCTCAACAATTTCTCTTTCCGGGTGCTCAACACATGGTCTTCGACTGACTTCCGCCGAGCCGACTAGAAGGAGTCAGACTCGCTCAACTCGGACTCACTCAATTCCGACTCGCTCAGTATTTCGAACGTCGCGGCGGGATTTAAGTGGCGTGCTAGCTAAGCCTCCAGGCCGCCGCCCGTTCTAGGTCTGTCACGCGATGGCACGTGGCTAGGCCATCCTGCCAGACTACGCGCGCGACGGGACATGCCCATAGGCGGGGCCCGCCACTACCGCGCCTCGGCGCCCGAGCGGATCCGCTGCGGCCCCGGTGAACGGTTGGGATTCCCATGGAGTTACTGCGCACAGTAACTTTATCATGGATCGTGGGGGTCGGGGGGTCGTGGGTGCAGTAAATCCCCATGTCCGCCCCTCGGCTTCGCAGCCCACGAGGCTATAAGTAGGGGGAAGAGGGGGGCACGCGCGCCCCTCCTTCCCACTACTCCTTGTTCTCTTCCTTCTTGCTGCTTCTCGCTCTCCTCCTTCCTCTTCTCTTCTCCGCTCCGCCGCGCGCCCAAGCTCCGGCGAACGCTTCGGCATCAGCTCGTGATGAGTTCTTCCTCCGCCGCCGTGCCTCCCCCAGTGCGCTCCGGCACCTGGGACGGCTCCGAAGTTCATGAAGACCACATCAAGTTCCTCCGCCGGACTCTTTGGCTCCCCGGCGAGGATCGCGTGCAGGTGCATCTTGCGCCGAAGTGGGAGATTTCCCCCGCGCCACAGGAGGGCGAGCGGGTTATCTTCCGCTTGCACTGCCTGCGCGGGTTGGGGCTGCCGGCGAGCAGTTTGTTCCGGTCCTTCCTGGAGTTCTACGGCCTCCAGCCGCACCACCTCACCCCCAACGTAGTGGTGTTGCTGTCCGCCTTCGTGGCCATGTGCGAAGGCTTCCTCGGAGTCCTCCCACCCTCGAGCTCTGGGGGGAGTTCTTCTTCTCCAAGCTCGGCACCCAGGCTGCGGGCGTGCGGGCTCAGTGCTGCGCTTTCATCATCGTGCGAAGGTCGGGGGCCAACAATCCCTTCCCCTCCATCTCACTGATCAAGTCGGTGAAGATGTGGCAGAGATCCTACTTCTACGTCAAGAACGCCTCCATGAGGGGGGACTGGGTCAACCTGCCGGCTGGGCGACTGCCCAACTGGTCGTACCAGGCCAAGTCGCTGACGCTTGTGGGAGCCGGTGCCATCATGCGACTCCGAGTGCTGACGCAGTCGGAGGGTCTGACTAGTCCGGACCTGCTGGCCGCCTTCGTCTCGCGCAGAGTTCTCCCACTCCAAGGCCGCCCTCATATGATATGCCAGATGAGTGGGCACCGCGACCCGAGTCGGATGTGCACCAAGGACATGCCTCACGAAGAGGTGGCCTTCATGGTGAACTACCTCTCGGACAGCAGGCTCCTGGGGGATTGGCGGTTCGGCAAGGAGCCATACTCCTGCGCCAACCCCCCGCCCGTGGTGAGTCGCCTTTCCTTTCTTTCTTTGGATTGTCTTCTTTCTTGCCGAGTTTTGTTTTGAAAGTCGGCTTTGGTTAGAATCCCCTCCTCCACCCACCAGCCGGCACCTCGCGGCCGGCCCGCGAGTTCCTCGCCGACCGGGCGGAGAGCGACGTTGATGACCCCGATCTGGGGGCGGTGGCTTTGGAGGACGACGCCGAGGGAGGAGGAGGAACAGCATGCGATTTCAGGCCTTCGGCCACTTTCGCCGACTGGCCTGACGATGACGCCGAGGGAGAAGTCGCCCCTCGCCATTGGCCAGGAGCCAGCCAGCCTGGCGCGGGCTCTTCTACGCGCTGGGCGCTCCAGGCGGCGGAAAGAAGCGCAAGGCCGTGTCGACCTTGTTCGGCAGTCGGCCGAAGAAGCCCAAGGGTTCGGCTACGGCGACCCGGCGGGACGAGGTGGCCGCGAAGGCCATCCGATTCCGTAAGGAAGTGAAGAAGCCGCCATTGGTCTCTGCGTAAGTATCCTGTCTTCAAAGTTTTATTCTTTCTTTGTGATTTTGTCTGAGTCTCTACTTGCCCCTCTTGCTTCAGGGCTCCCCTCTCTCTTGAGAGGGTCACCACCGCCTCCGTCATGGGGTTAGCGGAAACTGAAGGAAATATGCCCTAGAGGCAATAATAAAGTTATTATTTATTTCCTTATATCATGATAAATGTTTATTATTCATGCTAGAATTGTATTAACCAGAAACATAATACATGTGTGAATACATAGACAAACAGAGTGTCACTAGTATGCCTCTACTTGACTAGCTCGTTAATCAAAGATGGTTATGTTTCCTAACCATGAACAACGAGTTGTTATTTGATTAATGGGATCACATCATTAGTTGAATGATCTGATTGACATGACCCATTCCATTAGCTTAGTACCCGATCATTTAGTTTGTTGCTATTGCTTTCTTCATGACTTATACATGTTCCTATGACTATGAGATTATGCAAATCCCGTTTGCCGGAGGAACACTTTGTGTGCTACCAAACGTCACAACGTAACTGGGTGATTATAAAGGTGCTCTACAGGTGTCTCCAAAGGTACATGTTGGGTTGGCGTATTTCGAGATTAGGATTTGTCACTCCGATTGTCGGAGAGGTATCTCTGGGCCCTCTCGGTAATGCACATCACATAAATCCTTGCAAGCATTGCAACTAATGAGTTAGTTGTGAGATGATGTATTACGGAACGAGTAAAGAGACTTGTCGGTGACGAGATTGAACTAGGTATTGTGATACCGACGATCGAATCTCGGGCAAGTAACATACCGATGACAAAGGGAACAACGTATGTTGTTATGCGGTCTGACCGATAAAGATCTTCATAGAATATGTAGGAACCAATATGAGCATCCAGGTTCCGCTATTCGTTATTGACCAGAGACGTGTCTCGGTCATGTCTACATTGTTCTCGCACCATAGGGTCTGAACGCTTAACGTTACGATGACAGTTTCATTATGAGTTTATGTATTTTGATGTACCGAAGGTTGTTCGGAGTCCCAGATGTGATCACGGACATGACGAGGAGTCTTGAAATGGTCGAGACATAAAGATCGATATATTGGACGACTATATTCGGACACCGGAAGTGTTCCGGGTGATTTCGGAGGAAACCGGAGTGCGGGAGGGGTTACCGGAACCCCCCGGGGAAGTATTGGGCCTTAGTGGGCCTGAGGGGAGAGAGAGGGCAGCAGCCCAGGAGGTGGCGCCCCCCCACGGGGAGTCCGAATTGGACTAGGGAAGGGGGCGCGGCCCCTCTTTCCCTCTCCCTCTCCCTCCCTTTCCTTCCCCCTCTTTCTTCCTAGTTGGACTAGGAAATGGGAGTCCTACTCCAACTAGGAGGAGGACTGCCCCCTCCCTTTGGCGCGCCCCATAGGGCCGGCCGGCCTCCCCCCTTGCTCCTTTATATACGGGGGCAGGGGGCACCCTAGAACACACAAGTTGATCTTCGTGATCGTTCCTTAGCCGTGTGCGGTGCCCCCCTCCACGATATTACACCTCGGTCATATTGTAGCGGTGCTTAGGCGAAGCCCTGACGGAACTCCTCCCCGAAGCTTTGCTGGATCGGAGCCTGGGGAGCGTCATCGAGCTGAACGTGTGCCAGGAACTCGGAGGTGCCGGAGTAACGGTGCTTGGATCGGTTGGACCGGGAAGATGTACGACTACTTCCTCTACGTTGTGTCAACGCTTCCGCTTCGGTCTACGAGGGTACGTAGACAACACTCTCCCCTCTCGTTGCTATGCATCACCATGATCTTGCGTGTGCGTAGGAATTTTTTTGAAATTACTACGTTCCCCAACAGTGGCATCCGAGCCTAGGTTATATGGTTTGATGTTATATGCTCGAGTAGAACACAAGTGAGTTGTGGGCGATATAAGTCATACTGCTTACCAACATGTCATACTTTGGTTCGGCGATATTGTTGGATGTAGCGGCCCGGACCGACATTACGCGTACGCTTACGCGAGACTGGTTCTACCGCCGTGCTTTGCACATAGGTGGCTGGCGGGTGTCAGTTTCTCCAACTTTAGTTGAACCGAGTGTGGCTACACCCGGTCCCTGTGAAGGTTAAAGGTTAAAACAACACCAACTTGACAAACTATCGTTGTGGTTTTGATGCGTAGGTAAGATTGGTTCTTTCTTAAGCCCGTAGCAGCCACGTAAAACTTGCAACAACAAAGTAGAGGACGTCTAACTTGTTTTTGTAGGGCATGTTGTGATGTGATATGGTCAAGACATGATGCTAAATTTTATTGTATGAGATGATCATGTTTTGTAACCGTGTTATCGGCAACTGGCAGGAGCCATATGGTTGTCGCTTTATTGTATGCAATGCAATCGCGCTGTAATGCTTTACTTTATCACTAAGCGGTAGCGATAGTCGTGGAAGCATAAGATTGGCGAGACGACAACGATGCTACGATGGAGATCAAGGTGTCGCGCCGATGACGATGGTGATCATGACGGTGCTTCGGAGATGGAGATCACAAGCACAAGATGATGATGGCCATATAATATCACTTATATTGATTGCATGTGATGTTTATCTTTTATGCATCTTATCTTGCTTTGATTGACGGTAGCATTATAAGATGATCTCTCACTAAATTTCAAGATAAAAGTGTTCTCCCTGAGTATGCACCGTTGCCAAAGTTCGTCGTGCCCAGACACCACGTGATGATCGGGTGTGATAAGCTCTACGTCCATCTACAACGGGTGGAAGCCAGTTTTGCACACGCAGAATACTCAGGTTAAACTTGACGAGCCTAGCATATGCAGATATGGCCTCGGAACACTGAGACCGAAAGGTCGAGCGTGAATCATAGAGTAGATATGATCAACGTATTGATGTTCACCATTGAAAACTACTCCATTTCACATAATGATCGGTTATGGTTTAGTTGATTTGGATCACGTGATCACTTAGAAGATTAGAGGGATTTTTTTCTAAGTGGGAGTTCTTAAGTAATATGATTAATTGAACTTAAATTTATCATGAACTTAGTACCTGATAGTATCTTGCTTGTTCATGTTGATTGTAGATAGATGGCCCGTGCTGTTGTTCCGTTGAATTTTAATGCGTTCCTTGAGAAAGCAAAGTTGAAAGATGATGGTAGCAATTACACGGACTGGGTCCGTAACTTGAGGATTATCCTCATTGCTGCACAGAAGAGTTACGTCCTGGAAGCACCGCTAAGTGCCAAGCCTGCTGCAGGAGCAACACCAGATGTTATGAACGTCTGGCAGAGCAAAGCTGATGACTACTCGATAGTTCAGTGTGCCATGCTTTACGGCTTAGAACCGGGTCTTCAACGACATTTTGAACGTCATGGAGCATATGAGATGTTTCAGGAGTTGAAGTTCATATTTCAAGCAAATGCCCGGATTGAGAGATATGAAGTCTCCAATATGTTCTATAGCTACAAGATGGAGGAGAATAGTTTTGTCAGTGAACATATACTCAAAATGTCTGGGTATCATAATCACTTGACTCAATTGGGAGTTAATCTTCCTGTTGATAGTGTCATTGACAGATTTCTTCAATCATTGCCACCAAGCTACAAGAGCTTCGTGATGAACTATAACATGCAAGGGATGAATAAGACGATTCCCGAGCTCTTCGCAATGCTAAAGGCTGCGGAGGTAGAAATCAAGAAGGAGCATCAAGTGTTGATGGTCAATAAGACCGTCAGTTTCAAGAAAAAGGGCAAAGGGAAAAAGAAGGGGAACTTCAAGAAGAACAGCAAACAAGTTGCTGCTCAGGGGAAGAAACCCAAATTTGGACCTAAGCCTGAAACTGAGTGCTTCTACTGCAAGCAGACTGGACACTGGAAGCGGAATTGTCCCAAGTATTTGGCGGATAAGAAGGATGGCAAGGTGAATAAAGGTATATGTGATATACATGTTATTGATGTGTACCTTACTAGAGCTCGCAGTAGCACCTGGGTATTTGATACTGGTTCTGTTGATAATATTTGCAACTCGAAACAGGGACTACGGATTAAGCGATCACTAGCAAAGGACGAGGTGACAATGCGCGTGGGAAATGGTTCCAAAGTCGATGTGATCGCGGTCGGCACGCTACCTCTACATCTACCTTCGGGATTAGTTTTAGACCTAAATAATTGTTATTTGGTGCCAGCGTTGAGCATGAACATTATATCTGGATCTTGTTTGATGCGAGACGGTTATTCATTTAAATCAGAGAATAATGGTTGTTCTATTTATATGAGTAATATCTTTTATGGTCATGCACCTTTGAAGAGTGGTCTATTTTTGTTGAATCTCGATAGTAGTGATACACATATTCATAATGTTGAAGCCAAAAGATGCAGAGTTGATAATGATAGTGCAACTTATTTGTGGTACTACCGTTTAGGTCATATCGGTGTAAAGCGCATGAAGAAACTCCATACTGATGGACTTTTGGAACCACTTGATTATGAATCACTTGGTACTTGCGAACCGTGCCTCATGGGTAAGATGACTAAAACACCGTTCTCTGGTACTATGGAGAGAGCAACAGATTTGTTGGAAATCATACATACAGATGTATGTGGTCCGATGAATGTTGAGGCTCGTGGCGGATATCGTTATTTTCTCACCTTCACAGATGATTTAAAGCAGATATGGGTATATCTACTTAATGAAGCATAAGTCTGAAACATTTGAAAAGTTCAAAGAATTTCAGAGTGAAGTTGAAAATCATCGTAACAAGAAAATAAAGTTTCTACGATCTAATCGTGGAGGAGAATATTTGAGTTACGAGTTTGGTCTACATTTGAAACAATGCGGAATAGTTTCGCAGCTCACGCCACCCGGAACACCACAACGTAATGGTGTGTTCGAACGTCGTAATCATACTTTACTTGATATGGTGCGATCTATGATGTCTCTTATAGATTTACCACTATCGTTTTGGGGTTATGCTTTAGATACGGCCGCATTCACATTAAATAGGGCACCATCAAAATCCGTTGAGACGACGCCTTATGAACTATGGTTTGGCAAGAAACCAAAGTTGTCGTTTCTTAAAGTTTGGGGCTGTGATGCTTATGTGAAAAAGCTTCGACCTGATAAGCTCAGACCCAAATCAGAGAAATGTGTCTTCATAGGATACCCAAAGGAGACTCTTGGGTACACCTTCTATCATAGATCCGAAGGCAAGACATTCGTTGCTAAAAATGGATCCTTTCTAGAGAAGGAGTTTCTCTCGAAAGAAGTGAGTGGGAGGAAAGTTGAACTTAATGAGGTAACTGTACCTACTCCGTTATTGGAAAGTAGTTCATCACAGAAAATAGTTTCTGCGACACCTACACCAATTAGTGAGGAAGCTAATGATAATGATCATGAAACTTCAGATCAAGTTACTACTGAACCTCGTAGATCAACCAGAGTAAGATCCGCACCAGAGTGGTAAGGTAATCCTGTTCTGGAAGTCATGATACTAGATCATGATGAACCTACGAACTATGAAGAAGCGATGGTGAGCCCAGATTCCGCAAAATGGCTAGAAGCCATGAAATCTGAGATGGGATCCATGTATGAGAACAAAGTGTGGACTTTGGTTGACTTGCCCGTTGATCGGCAAGCAATTGAGAATAAATGGATCTTCAAGAAGAAGACTGACGCTGACGATAATGTTACTGTTTACAAAGCTCGATTTGTTGCAAAAGGTTTTCGACAAGTTCAAGGGATTGACTATGATGAGACCTTCTCACCCGTAGCGATGCTTAAGTCTGTCCGAATCATGTTAGCAATTGCCGCATTTTATGATTATGAAATTTGGCAAATGGATGTCAAAACTGCATTCCTGAATGGATTTCTGGAAGAAGAGTTGTATATGATGCAACCAAAAGGTTTTGTCGATCTGAAGGGAGCTAACAAAGTGTGCAAGCTCCAGCGATCCATTTATGGACTGGTGCAAGCCTCTCGGAGTTGGAATAAGTGCTTTGATAGTGTGATCAAAGCATTTGGTTTTATACAGACTTTTGGAGAAGCCTGTATTTACAAGAAAGTGAGTGGGAGCTCTGTAGCATTTATGATATTATATGTGGATGACATATTACTAATTGGAAATGATATAGAGTTTCTGGATAGCATAAAGGGATACTTGAATAAGAGTTTTTCAATGAAAGACCTCGGTGAAACTGCTTACATATTAGGCATTAAGATCTATAGAGATAGATCGAGACGCTTAATTGGACTTTCACAAAGCACATACCTTGACAAAGTTTTGAAGAAGTTCAAAATGGATCAAGCAAAGAAAGGGTTCTTGCCTGTATTGCAAGGTGTGACGTTGAGTAAGACTCAATGCCCGACCACTGCAGAATATAGAGAGAAAATGAAAGATGTTCCCTATGCTTCAGCCATAGGCTCTATCATGTATGCAATGCTGTGTACCAGACCTGATGTGTGCCTTGCTATAAGTATAGGAGGGAGGTACCAAAGTAATCCAGGAGTGGATCACTGGACAGCGGTCAAGAACATCCTGAAATACCTGAAAAGGACTAAGGATATGTTTCTCATTTATGGAGGTGACAAAGAGCTCATCGTAAATGGTTACGTTGATGCAAGCTTTGACACTGATCCGGATGATTCTAAGTCGCAAACCGGATACGTGTTTACATTAAACGGTGGAGCTGTCAGTTGGTGCAGTTCTAAACAAAGCGTCGTGGCGGGATCTACGTGTGAAGTGGAATACATAGCTGCTTCGGAAGCAGCAAATGATGGAGTCTGGATGAAGGAGTTCATATCCAATCTAGGTGTCATACCTAGTGCATCGGGTCCAACGAAAATCTTTTGTGACAATACTGGTGCAATTGCCTTGGCAAAGGAATCCAGATTTCACAAGAGAACCAAACACATCAAGAGACGCTTCAATTCCATCCGGGATCTAGTCCAGGTGGGAGACATAGAGATTTGCAAGATACATACGGATCTAAATGTAGCAGACCCGTTGACAAAGCCTCTTCCATGAGCAAAACATGATCAGCACCAAGGCTCCATGGGTGTTAGAATCATTACTGTGTAATCTAGATTATTGACTCTAGTGCAAGTGGGAGATTGAAGGAAATATGCCCTAGAGGCAATAATGAAGTTATTATTTATTTCCTTATATCATGATAAATGTTTATTATTCATGCTAGAATTGTATTAACCGGAAACATAATACATGTGTGAATACATAGACAAACAGAGTGTCACTAGTATGCCTCTACTTGACTAGCTCGTTAATCAAAGATGGTTATGTTTCCTAACCATGAACAAAGAGTTGTTATTTGATTAACGGGATCACATCATTAGTTGAATGATCTGATTGACATGACCCATTCCATTAGCTTAGCATCCGATCGTTTAGTTTGTTGCTATTGCTTTCTTCATGACTTATACATGTTCCTATGACTATGAGATTATGCAACTCCCGTTTGCCGGAGGAACACTTTGTGTGCTACCAAACGTCACAACGTAACTGGGTGATTATAAAGGTGCTCTATAGGTGTCTCCAAAGGTACATGTTGGGTTGGCGTATTTTGAGATTAGGATTTGTCACTCCGATTGTCGGAGAGGTATCTCTGGGCCCTCTCGGTAATGCACATCACATAAAGCCTTGCAAGCATTGCAACTAATGAGTTAGTTGTGAGATGATGTATTACGGAACGAGTAAAGAGACTTGCCAGTGACGAGATTGAACTAGGTATTGAGATACCGACGATCGAATCTGGGGCAAGTAACATACCGATGACAAAGGGAACAATTATGTTGTTATGCGGTCTGACCGATAAAGATCTTCGTAGAATATGTAGGAACCAATATGAGCATCCAGGTTCCGCTATTGGTTATTGACCAGAGACGTGTCTCGGTCATGTCTACATTGTTCTCGAACCGTAGGGTCCGCACGCTTAACGTTACAATGACAGTTTCATTATGAGTTTATGTATTTTGATGTACCAAAGGTTGTTCGGAGTCCCGGATGTGATCACGGACATGACGAGGAGTCTCGAAATGGTCGAGACATAAAGATCGATATATTGGACGACTATATTCGGACACCGGAAGTGTTCCGGGTGATTTCGGAGAAAACCGGAGTGCGGGAGGGGTTACCGGAACCCCCCGGGGAAGTATTGGGCCTTAGTGGGCCTGAGGGGAGAGAGAGGGCAGCAGCCCAGGAGGTGGCGCCCCCCCACGGGGAGTCCGAATTGGACTAGGGAAGGGGGCGCGGCCCCTCTTTCCCTCTCCCTCTCCCTCCCTTTCCTTCCCCCTCTTTCTTCCTAGTTGGACTAGGAAATGGGAGTCCTACTCCAACTAGGAGGAGGACTGCCCCCTCCCTTTGGCGCGCCCCATAGGGCCGGCCGGCCTCCCCCCTTGCTCCTTTATATACGGGGGCAGGGGGCACCCTAGAACACACAAGTTGATCTTCGTGATCGTTCCTTAGCCGTGTGCGGTGCCCCCCTCCACGATATTACACATCGGTCATATTGTAGCGGTGCTTAGGCGAAGCCCTGCGACGGTTGAACATCAAGATCGTCACCACGCCGTCGTGCTAACGGAACTCCTCCCCAAAGCTTTGCTGGATCGGAGCCCGGGGAGCGTCATCGAGCTTAACGTGTGCCAAGAACTCGGAGGTGCCGGAGTAACGGTGCTTGGATCGGTTGGACCGGGAAGACGTACGACTACTTCCTCTATGTTGCGTCAACGCTTCTGCTTCGGTCTACGAGGGTACGTAGACAACACTGTCCCCTCTCGTTGCTATGCATCACCATGATCTTGCGTGTGCGTAGGAATTTTTTTTGAAATTACTACGTTCCCCAACAGAAACGTCCGCCACCACTTCGCGGATTGACCCCGTTGCTGACCTCCGGGAGGCGACGGAGCGGAATGCGCAGGAGAAGCGCAATGAAGAAGAGGCCCTCCGCCTGGAGAAGGCAGAGGCCGACAGGGCGGAGGCCTCCGCTAAGAAAAAACTAGCGGAGGCCGAAGCCGCCGCCGCGGCGAAGCAGCAGGCTGAGGAAGCCGCACGCCGCCAGTCAGCGGAGCTCGTCACCCCGTTGAACTCTGCGCCGCCGCCTCCGGAGTTCACAGGACAGACTGGGGAAGGCGGCGAGGAGAACCCCGTCGTGGAGGGGGATAGCGGCGACCCCTCTACGCCGGATGCGAATGTTCCGCCGCCGCCTTCGTCGCCGTCTGAAGGCGCGCAGGGCGAGCAGCCGGCGGGACCTCCGGTGCCGCCGACCGAAGACGAGGCCGTGGCGAGGCTACTCCTCCAAGTCGGCTCGCCAACGCGCCGCCGTCTGGAGAAGGTGAATTCGGCACCCTGCCCCCTGGAAGCCGGCGCTGCCAGCTCGGCGATCCCAGACGCCGAGGCGACGAGCGCCGCCCCCATTGGGTGGGTGCGAGGAGGCGGCACAGGGCCGCTGAACCAGGCGCTTCTGGATGTCCAAGCGAAGCTTCATGCCGAGGGCGACGCTCTCCAGAATTGCACCAAGGCGTACCTGGCGTCGCGGGCAGCCGTCCGGGTATGTTTTTCCTTTTGGACTTTGTTTTTCTTGTTCCTCTCTGTGGCGGCGTGCCAGCGCACCCAGTGGGTGTAGTCCCTGAGTTTCGGGCTGGCTGCTGAGCAGGCAGCCCAGAACTCCAATTGATGAACTTCGGGTATTAACTTTTTGTCTGAAACATTCGTCGCGGGATTACCACAACCTCCGCGTCACTGCCTTCAACTGTAACGTTGAAGAGCTGGGCAAGCGGACCACCGATCTGTCGGAGAGCCGGAGTAAGTCCTTTTCCTTCTTCGCGGGGGCGCACTGGCGCACCCGCGGGCTATAGTCCCCGAGATTCGGGCCGACTGCTGAGCAGTCGGGCGTCAATCAGGTAGTAGGAGTCGTTGCCCAATACTTTGCTGATGATGAAAGGGCCTTCCCAAGGTGCCGACAACTTGTGCTGGCCGGCTGTTCGCTGGATCAGCCGGAGCACAAGGTCGCCTTCTTGGAAAGATCTTGGCCTGACCTTCCTGTTGTGGTATCGGCGCAGGCTCTACTGGTATATGCCGGACCGGCTGAGTGCCAACAGCCGGCCCTCTTCTAGCAGATCGACGCCGTCTTGTCGCGCTTCTTCTGCTTCCTCCTCGGTGTACACAGTGACTCGTGGGGAGTCGAACTCTATGTCCGTTGGGATGACGGCTTCGGCACCATAGACGAGGAAGAAGGGCGTGAAGCCGGTTAACTTGTTTGGAGTCGTGCGCAGACTCTAGAGGATGGCTGGCAGCTCGTCAAGCCAGCAGCCAACCGAGCGCTCTAGAGGCTCGATCAGCCGAGGCTTGATGCCGGAGAGGATGAGGCCGTTTGCTCGCTCCACTTGGCCATTTGACTGCGGATGGGCGACAGACGATAGGTCCTGTCGGATGCCCTGTGTTGCGCAGAAATGGGCCAAGGCGCCTTGGGCGAAATTGGTGCCTTGTCGGTGATGATGCTGTGTGGTATGCTGTACCGAATTGTGATATCGGAGATGAAAGTTACGGCAGTCGGGCCGTTCAGCTTCTTGATTGGCTTTGCTTCCATCCACTTGGTGAACTTGTCTACTGCGACAAGTAATGCTGTCTTGAATGGTCCCACCATGTCTAGACCCCAACTGCGAAAGGCCAGGCAATGGGGATGGTCTTGAGTGCAGAAGCTGGATGGTGCGGCTTGGAGCTGAACTTCTGGCAGCCTTTGCATTTTTGGACCAACTCTTTGGCCTCTTCCAAGGCAGTTGGCCAGAAGAAGCCGTGTCGAAAGGCTTTGGCGACGAGTGCTCTTGAAGCCGCATGGTGGCCGCACTCGCCTTGATGGATGTCTTTGAGAATCGCTTGGCCTTGCTCTGGCTCTACGCAGCGCTGGTAGACACCAGTGACGCTGCACCTGACCAGTTCTCTATTGACTATGGTGTAGGCTGCCGCCCGGCGTTGTATTTGCCGAGCTAAGGTCTCATCAGTCGGCAGCTCTTTGTTCACCAGGAATTTGAGGATGGGCTGGGCCCATGAGGGTGCTGCTATTTCTTCGACTGCCAGAACTGCGACTTGGACGAGGGCGGTTGGGCTGGGAGGCGGCGGGTTGGAGTCAACAACTGCTTGCTGGGTTGATGAAGTCCCCAGGCCGACTGGCGCGGTCCTTGGGCCGAGTTCTGGAGTCTTCGAGTCCGCCACCATAGTCCACGGGCCAGGTTTGATTGTGGCATCTTTGGGGTCTTCCGCCAAAATCCCCGTTCCGACTGCCGGAGCCCTGGAGTCGGATCCGCCGTCTTCGGGAGGATCTGGCACAAAAATGGAGTCTGATTCTGGTGAAGGCTTGACAGACGGCTTGAGGAGGCGTTGAAGGGCGACGCCAGATGGTATTGCTTGGCGGGTAGAGCCTATTCGTGCCAAGGCATCTGCTTGGTCGTTGTCATTTCTTGGCACATGGAGAAACTCGCACCCTTCGAAATACCCACTGAGTTGCTGCACGAGGAAACGGTAACTCGCCATGTTTGCATGTTTCGCGTCCCAGTCGCCGGATGATTGCTGGACCACTAAGTCCAAGCCGCCATAACACAAGATCCGGTGGATGCCAAGTTCTTTGGCAAGCCGGAGCCCGTGAATGAGCGCCTCGTACTCGGCGACGTTATTGGAGGCGGCAAAGTGGATTTGCAATGCATATTTGAGCTTATCGCCTTTGGGGGAGGTGAGGACGACGCCGACTCCCAAGCCGGTGCGCATCTTGGAGCCGCCGAAATGCATCCGCCAATGGGTGGAATCAGGCGCTGGAGGTAGGTACTGGGTCTCAGCCCAGTCGACAAGGAAGTCGGCCAGTGCTTGTGACTTGATGGCGGTGCGGGGTTGGTAGTGGATGGTATAGGGAGCCGGCTCTATGGCCCACTTGGCCACTCGGCCAGAAGCATCTCGGCTACCAATGATCTCGGCAATTGGGGTCGTGCAGACCACCGTGATTGGATGCTCTTGAAAGTAAGGCTTCAATTTCTTGGCAGCAAAGTGTACGCCATAGCACATCTTCTGGTAGTGGGGGTAGTTCTGCTTGGAGGTCGACAGTACCTCGCTCAGGTAATATACTGGTCTCTAGACAGGTAGCGCCTTGCCTTCCTCCTTGCGTTCCACTACAATGACCGTGCTGACTACCCGGCTGGTGGCGGTGATGTACAGGAGCATAGGTTCCTTGGGAGTCGGAGCCGCCAGGACGGGTGGAGTAGTCAGCATCTTCTTCAACTGGTGAAAAGCTTCGTCCGCCTTATGGTTCCACTCGAAAAAAGTGGTCTTCTTCATGAGTTGGTATAAGGGGAGAGCTTTCTCGCCCAGCCGACTGATGAATCGGCTGATGGACGCTAAGCAGCCGGTGAACTTCTGCACATCCAGCGGTCAGCTGGCGACCTCCATTCTCTCAATGGCCTTGTTTTTACTGGGTTGCATTCTATGCCGCGTTCAGAGACCAGGAAGCCTAGGAGTTGGCCGGCTGGTACTCCAAAGACACACTTCTCGGGGTTGAGCTTGATCTGGAACCGGCGCAGGTTCTCAAAAGTCTCCTTGAGGTCTTCCAGCAGTGTACCATGCTTTTCCGTCTTCACCACCACGTCGTCCACGTAAACGTGGGCGTTTCTGCCGAGCTGCTTGAGGAGGCACTTCTGCATGCAACGCTGAAATGTGGTGCCGGCATTCCTTAAGCCGAACGTCATGGTGAGGTAGCAGAAGGCTCCAAACGGCGTGATGAAGGCGGTCTTCAGTCTGTCAGCCGGGTTCAGCTTGATCTGGTGATATCCTGAGTATGCATCCAAAAAAATCAACAGCTCACATCCGGCTGTGGAGTCTATCACCTGATTGATTCTTGGTAGGGCAAATGGGTCCTTGGGGTAGGCCTTGTTGAGGCTCGTGTAGTCAATACACATTCGCCACTGCTTGTTCTTCTTTAGTACCAGGACCGGATTTGCTAGCCATTTTGGAAAGAACACTTCCATAATGAAGCCCGCTGCTAGAAGTTGGGCTATCTCTTCTCTGACAACTCTTCTCTTCTCTTCTCTTCTCTTCTGATAAGCGGCGCTGGGGCTGTCTGACCGGCTTTGCATCAGATCGTACATGTAACTTGTGCTCGGCGGATACCGTCGGTACACCTGGCATGTCTTTGGGGGACCATGCGAAGATGTCCCGATTCTCACGGAGGAAATCGACGAGCTTGCCTTCCTATTTGCTGTCGAGGTTTGCACCTATGACGGCGTACCTCTCTGGGTGCTCCGGGTCCAAGGGTATCTTCTTTGTCTCTTTGGCCGACTTGAACGAACCCTCAGCCTCCGACTCTTTTGGGTTGGGCGATACCTCAAGCTGCTTGCCGGCCATCACCACAACTCGCTCAAGGAGCCGCTTCTCAGCCGCGATTACCAGGGACTCGGCCAGCCGACTGCTCTCAGCTGCGCAAGAAGACGACTTCCGATAGTCACCAGCCACAGTCAGAATTCCCCTGGAACTGGGCATCTTCATCTTGAGGTAGGCGTAGTGGGGGACTGCCATGAACTTGGCCAAGGCAGGTCGGCCAAGCAGCGCATGGTATGGGCTCTCAAGATCCACCACCTCAAACCAAATAGGCTCTCTACGGAAGTGATCTTTGTCCCCAAAGAGGACGTCCATCAGGATCTTGCCGATTGGCGAGCAGGAAAGCCCAGGAACAATGCCGTGGAACACAGTTTAGCTGTTCTGAAGCTGTCTTTGCTTGATTCCTAACTTCTCCATGGTGTCCTTGTACAGGATATTGATGCTGCTGCCTCCGTCTATCAGAACTTGCGAGAAACGTGCGGCTCGTCTGTCCGTAGCAAAGATGGCGTCCAGGACCAACGCATAGGAGCCCGGACTCGGCATCACTTCTGGGTGGTCAGCCCTGCTCCAGCTGATGGGCTTCTCAGATCAGTGCATGAACTCTGGCATCTCCAACGCTACTGCATTCACCTCTTGTCGCTGCAGCCACCTGCTGCGTCGATCATCAGCCACACTGGTGAACACCACATAGGCTCCATGCTCTTCGGGGTATTCGTATTGTACCGCGCCGACTGGCCTGACAGCCGGCTACTGGGGCGGAGGCAGAGGCGGCTGCCCAGCAGGCGGGGGAGGCAGGAGGCCGTCTCCCTTGGCAATCCTGGTGAGCCAGTGGCACTTCCGGGTGGTGTGATTCGACGGCTTTGCACCGCTGTGGAACTTGCAGGGTCCGTCCAAGGTCTGCTCATAGGAGAAGGTAGGCAACCAGTTTGGCTTGCCGCCTTTCCGTCGCTTGGGCGGGGGCTGCTCATCTGGCTGCTGGGCTTCTACGGTCGCGACCTGCCAGCTGCCGGAAGCCGGCTACGGGGTCTTGCGCTTGTTGTCACCCTGCTGTTGTCGCCGGCTGGCGTCTGTTGCCGGAGTTCTTGGAGCTTGAGGAGCCACTTTGCTAGTTGTGCTGATTTGAATCTCCGCCTTCATGGAGGAGTCGGCCGTGGCGTACTTGTCCGCTATGATCAGCAGCTCGTCGAGGGTTTCTGGCTCGTCGCAAAGGAGCTTGTGCTTGAGGAGGGTGCCTGTTGGGGAACGTAGTAATTTCAAAAAAATTCCTACGCACACGCAAGATCATGGTGATGCATAGGAACAAGAGGGGAGAGTGTTGTCTACGTACCCTCGTAGACCGAAGCGGAAGCGTTGACACAATGTAGAGGAAGTAGTCGTACGTCTTCCCAATCCGACCGATCCAAACACCGTTACTCCGGCACCTCCGAGTTCTTAGCACACGTACAGCTCGATGACGCTCCCCGGGCTCCGATCCAGCAAAGCTTCGGGGATGAGTTCCATCAGCACAACGGCGTGGTGACGATCTTGATGTTCTACCGTCGCAGGGCTTCGCCTAAGCACTACAACAATATGACCGAGGTGGAATATGGTGTAGGGGGGCACCGCACACGGCTAAGGAACGATCATGATGATCAACTTATCTATTCTAGGGTGCCCCCTGCCCCCGTATATAAAGGAGGGAGGGGGAGGTGCGGCCGGCCCCAAGGGGTGCGCCTGGAGGAGTCCTACTCCCACTGGAAGTAGGACTCCCCCCCTCTTTTGCCTTGTTAGAGAAGGAAAGGGGGAAGGAGAAGAGGAAAGGGGGGTGCCCCGCTTCCTTGTCCTATTCGGACTAGGGGGGAGGGGGCGCGCGGCCTGCCCTGGCCGGCCCCTCTCTTCTCCCTTATGGCCCATGAAGGCCCATTAACCCCCCGGGGGGTTCCGGTAACCCCTCGGTACTCCTGTAAAATGCCGATTTCACCCGGAACGATTCTGATGTCCAAATATAGGCTTCCAATATATTGATCTTTATGTATCAACCATTTCGAGACTCCTCGTCATGTCCGTGATCACATCCGGGACTCCGAACTACCTTCGGTACATCAAAATGTATAAACTCATAATAACTGTCATCGTAACTTTAAGCGTGTGGACCCTACGGGTCGAGAACAATGTAGACATGACCGAGACACGTCTCCAGTCAATAACCAATAGCGAGACCTGGATGCCCATATTGGCTCCTACATATTCTACGAAGATCTTTATCGGTCAGACCGCATAACAACATACTTTGTTCCCTTTGTCATCGGCATGCTACTTGCCTGAGATTCGATCGTCGGTATCCAATACCTAGTTCAATCTCGTTACCGGCAAGTCTCTTTACTCGTTCTGTAATACATCATCCCGCAACTAACTCATTAGTTGCAATGCTTGCAAGGCTTAAGTGATGTGCATTACTGAGAGGGCCCAGAGATACCTCTCCGACGATCGGAGTGACAAATCCTAATCTCGAAATACGTCAACCCAACATGTACCTTTGGAGACACCTGTAGAGCACCTTTATAATCACCCAGTTACATTGTGACGTTTGGTAGCACACAGAGTGTTGCTCCGGCACACGGGAGTTACATAATCTCATAGTCATAGGAACATGTATAAGTCATGAAGAAAGCAATAGCAACATACTAAACGATCGGGTGCTAAGCTAATGGAATGGGTCATGTCAATCAGATCATTCAACTAATGATGTGATCCCGTTAATCAAATGAAAACTCTTTGTCCATGGTTAGGAAACATAACCATCTTTGATTAACGAGCTAGTCAAGTAGAGGCATACTAGTGACACTCTGTTTGTCTATGTATTCACACATGTATTATGTTTCCGGTTAATACAATTCTAGCATGAATAATAAACATTTATCATGATATAAGGAAATAAATAATAACTTTATTATTGCCTCTAGGGCATATTTCCTTCAGTCTCCCACTTGCACTAGAGTCAATAATCTAGTTCACATCGCCATGTGATTTAACAGCAATTGTTCACATCATCATGTGATTAACACCCATAGTTCACATCATCATGTGACCATCACTCAAAGGGTTTACTAGATTCAGTAATCTAGTTCACATCTCTATGTGATTAACACCCAAAGAGTACTAAGGTGTGATCATGTTTTGTTTGTGAGATAATTTTAGTCAACGGGTCTGTCATATTCAGATCCGTAAGTATTTTGCAAATATCTATATCAACAATGCTCTGCACGGAGCTACTCTAGCTAATTGCTCCCACTTTCAATATGTATCTAGATCGAGACTTAGAGTCATCTAGATTAGTGTCAAAACTTGCATCGACGTAACCCTTTACGATGAACCTTTTTGTCACCTCCATAGTCGAGAAACATATCCTTATTCCACTAAGGATAGTTTTGACCAATGTCCAGTGATCTACTCCTAGATCACTATTGTACTCCCTTGCCAAAATCAGTGTAGGGTATACAATAGATCTGGTACATAGCATGGCATACTTTATAGAACCTATGGCTGAGGCATAGGGAATGACTTCCATTCTCTTTCTATCTTCTGCCGCGGTCAGGCTTTGAGTCTTACTCAATTTCACACCTTGTAACACAGGCAAGAACTCTTTCTTTGACTGTTCCATTTTGAACTACTTCAAAATCTTGTCAAGGTATGTACTCATTGAAAAACTTATCAAGCGTCTTGATCTATCTCTATAGATCTTGATACTCAATATGTAAGCAGCTTTACCAAGGTCTTTCTTTGAAAACTCCTTTCAAATACTCCTTTATGCTTTGCAGAATAATCCTACATTATTTCCGATGAACAATATGTCGTACACATATACTTATCAGAAATGCTGTAGTGCTCCCACTCACTTTCTTGTAAATACAGGCTTCACCGCAAGTCTGTATAAAACTATATGCTTTGATCATCTTATCAAAGCGTATATTCCAACTCCGAGATGCTTGCACCAGTCCATAAATGGATCGCTGGAGCTTGCATATTTTGTTAGCACCTTTAGGATTGACAAAACCATCTTGTTGCATCACATACAACTCTTCTTTAATAAAACCATTAAGGAATGCAGTTTTGTTTATCCATTTGCCAGATTTCATAAAATGCGGCAATTGCTAACATGATTCCGACAGACTTAAGCATAGATACGAGTGAGAAACTCTCATCGTAGTCAACACCTTGAATTTGTCGAAAACCTTTTGCGACAATTCTAGCTTTGTAGATAGTAACACTACTATCAGTGTCCATCTTCCTCTTGAAGATCCATTTATTTTCTATGGCTTGCCGATCATCGGGCAAGTTAACCAAAGTCCATACTTTGTTCTCATACATGGATCCCATCTCAGATTTCATGGCCTCAAGCCATTTTGTGGAATCTGGGCTCATCATCGCTTCCTCATAGTTCGTAGGTTCGTCATGGTCTAGTAACATAACTTCCAGAACAAGATTACCGTACCACTCTAGTATGGATCTCACTCTGGTTTACCTACGAGATTCGGTAGTAACTTGATCTGAAGTTACATGATCATCATCATTAGCTTCCTCACTAATTGGTGTAGTAGTCACAGGAATAGATTTCTGTGATGAACTACTTTCCAATAAGGGAGAAGGTACAATTACCTTATCTAGTTCTACTTTCCTCCCACTCACTACTTTTGAGAGAAACTCCTTCTCTAGAAAGGATCCATTCTTAGCAATGAATGTCTTGCCTTCGGATCTGTGATAGAAGGTGTACCCAACTGTCTCCTTTGGGTATCCTATGAAGACATATTTCTCCGTTTTGAGTTTGAGCTTATCGAGATGAAACTTTTTCACATAAGCATCACAACTCCAAACTTTAAGAAACGATAGCTTAGGTTTCTTGACAAACCATAGTTCACATGGTGTCGTCTCAACGGATTTAGATGGTGCCCTATTTAACGTGAATGCAGCTGTCTCTAATGCATAACCCCAAAACGATAGTGGTAGATCGGTAAGAGACATCATAGATCGCACTATATCTAATAAAGTACGGTTATGACGTTCGGACACACCATTACACTATGGTCTTCCAGGTGGCGTGAGTAGTGAAACTATTTCACATTGTTTTAATTGAAGGCCAAACTCGTAACTCAAATATTTTACCTCTGCGATCATATCGTAGAAACTTTTATTTTCTTGTCACGATGATTTTCCACTTCACTCTGAAATTCTTTGAACTGTTCAAATGTTTCGGACTTATGTTTCATCAAGTAGATATCCCCATATCTGCTCAAATCATCTGTGAAGGTCAGAAAATAATGATACCTGCTGCAAGCCTTAATATTCATCGGACCACATACATCAGTATGTATGATTTCCAACAAATCTGTTGCTTGCTTCATTGTTCCGGAGAACGGTGTTTTAGTCATCTTGCCCATAAGGCATGGTTCGCAAGCATCAAGTGATTCATAATCAAGTGATTCCAAAAGCCCATCAGCATGGAGTTTCTTCATGCGCTTTACACTAATATGACTTAAACGGTAGTGCCACAAATAAGTTGCATTCATTATTAACTTTGCATCTTTTGGTTTCAATATTATGAATATGTGTATCATTACGATCGAGATCCAACGAACTTGTTTCATTGGGTGTATGATCATCGAAGCTTTTATTCATGTAAACAGAACAACAATTATTCTCTGACTTTAATGAATAACCATATTGCAATAAACATGATCAAATCATATTCATGCTCAATGCAAAAACCAAATAACACTTATTTAGGTTCAACACTAATCCCGAAAGTAGAGGGGAGTGTGCGATGATGATCATATCAATCTTGGAACTACTTCCAACACACATCGTCACTTCACCCTTAACTAGTCTCTGTTTATTCTGTAACTCCTGTTTCGAGTTACTACTCTTAGCAACTGATCCAGTATCAAATACTGAGGGGTTGCTATAAACACTAGTAAAGTACACATCAATAACATGTATATCAAATATACTTTTGTTCACTTTGCCATCCTTCTTATCCGCCAAATACTTGGGGCAGTTCTGCTTCCAGTGACCAGTCCCTTTGTAGTAGAAGCACTTAGTCTCAGGCTTAGGACCGGACTTGGGCTTCTTCACTTGAGCAGCAACTTGCTTGCTGTTCTTCTTGAAGTTCCCCTTCTTTCCTTTGCCCTTTTCTTGAAACTAGTGGTCTTGTTAACCATCACCACTTGATGTTTTTCTTGATTTCTACCTTCGTCGATTTCAGCATCACGAAGAGCTTGGGAATTGTTTCCGTTATCCCTTGCATATTATAGTTCATCACGAAGTTCTACTGACTTGGTGATGGTGACTAGAGAATTCTGTCAATCACTATTTTATCTGGAAGATTAACTCCCACTTGATTCAAGTGATTTTAGTACGGAGACAATCTGAGCACATGCTCACTAGTTGAGCGATTCTCCTCCATATTTTAGCTATAGAACTTGTTGGAGACTTCATATCTCTCAACTCGGGTATTTGCTTGAAATATTAACTTCAACTCCTGGAACATCTCATATGCTCCATGACGTTGAAAACGTCTTTGAAATCCCGATTCTAAGCCATTAAGCATGGTGCACTAAACTATCAAGTAGTCATCATATTGAGCTAGCCAAGCGTTCATAACGTCTGCATCTGCTCCTGCAATAGGTCTGTCACCTAGCGGTGCATCAAGGACATAATTTTTCTGTGCAGCAATGAGGATAAACCTCATATCACGGATCCAATCCGCATCATTGCTACTAACATCTTTCAACATAGTTTTTCTCTAGGAACATATCAAAACAAACATAGGGAAGCAACAACGCGAGCTATTGATCTACAACATAGATATGCTAATACTACCAGGACTAAGTTCATGATAAATTAAAGTTCAATTAATCATATTACTTAAGAACTCCCACTTAGATAGACATCCCTCTAATCCTCTAAGTGATCACGTGATCCAAATCAACTAAACCATAACCGATCATCACGTGAAATGGATTAGTTTTCAATGGTGAACATCATTATGTTGATCATATCTACTATATGATTCACGCTCGACCTTTCAGTCTCCGTGTTCCAAGGCCATATCTGCATATGCTAGGCTCGTCAAGTTTAACCTGAGTATTCTGCGTGTGCAAAACTAGCTTGCACCCGTTGTAGATGGACGTAGAGCTTATCACACCCGATCATCACGTGGTGTCTGGGCACGACGAACTTTGGCAATGGTGCATACTCAGGGATAACACTTCTTGATAATTTAGTGAGAGATCATCTCATAATGCTACCGTCAATCAAAGCAAGATAAGATGCATAAAAGATAAACATCACATGCAATCAATATAAGTGATATGATATGGCCATCATCATCTTGTGCTTGTGATCTCCATCTCCGAAGCACCGTCATGATCACCATCGTCATCGGCGCGACACCTTGATCTCCATCGTAGCATCATTGTCGTCTCGCCAATCTTATGCTTCTACGACTATTGCTACCGCTTAGTGATAAAGTAAAGCATTACAGGGCAATTGCATTGCATACAATAAAGCGACAACCATATGGCTCCTGCCAGTTGCCGATAACTCGGTTACAAAACATGATCATCTCATACAATAAAATTTAGCATCGTGTCTTGACCATATCACATCACAACATGCCCTGCAAAAACAAGTTAGACGTCCTCTACTTTGTTGTTGCAAGTTTTACGTGGCTGCTACGGGCTTAAGCAAGAACCAATCTTACCTACACATCAAAACCACAACGATAGTTTGTCAAGTTGATGCTCTTTTAACCTTCGCAAGGACCGGGCGTAGCCACACTCGGTTCAACTAAAGTTGGAGAAACAGTCACCCGCAAGCCACCTATGTGCAAAGCACGTCGGGAGAACCGGTCTCGCGTAAGCGTATGCATAATATCGGTCTGGGCCGCTTCATCCAACAATACCACCGAACCAAAGTATGACATGCTGGTAGGCAGTATGACTTATATCGCCCACACCTCACTTGTGTTCTACTCGTGCATATAACATCAAACCATAAAACCTAGGCTCTGATACCACTATTGGGGAACGTAGTAATTTCAAAAAATTTCCTACGCACACGCAAGATCATGGTGATGCATAGCAACGAGAGGGGAGAGTGTTGTCTACGTACCCTCGTAGACCGAAGCGGAAGCGTTGACGCAACATAGAGGAAGTAGTCGTACGTCTTCCCGATCCGACCGATCCAAGCACCGTTACTCTGGCACCTCCGAGTTCTTAGCACACGTACAACTCGATGACGCTCCCCGGGCTTCGATCCAGCAAAGCTTCAGGGATGAGTTCCGTCAGCACAACGGCGTGGTGACGATCTTGATGTTCTACCGTCGCAGGGCTTCGCCTAAGCACTACAACAATATGACCGAGGTGGAATATGGTGTAGGGGGGCACCGCACACGGCTAAGGAACGATCACGATGATCAACTTCTCTGTTCTAGGGTGCCCCCTGCCCCCGTATATAAAGGAGGGAGGGGGAGGTGCGGCCGTCCCCAAGGGGTGCGCCTGGAGGAGTCCTACTCCCATTGGGAGTAGGACTCCCCCCCTCTTTTGCCTTGTTGGAGAAGGAAAGGGGGAAGGAGAAGAGGAAAGGGGGGCGCCCCCCCTTCCTTGTCCTATTCGGACTAGGAGGGGAGGGGGCGTGCGACCTGCCCTGGCCGGCCCCTCTCTTCTCCCTTATGGCCCATGGAGGCCCATTAACCCCCCGGGGGGTTCCGGTAACCCCTCGGTACTCCTGTAAAATGCCGATTTCACCCGGAACGTTTCCGATGTCCAAATATAGGCTTCCAATATATCGATCTTTATGTCTCGACCATTTCGAGGCTCCTCGTCATGTCTGTGATCACATCCGGGACTCCGAACTACCTTCGGTACATCAAAATGTATAAACTCAAAATAACTGTCATTGTAACTTTAAGCGTGCGGACCCTACGGTTCGAGAACAATGTAGACATGACCGAGACACGTCTCCGGTCAATAACCAATAGCGGGACCTGGATGCCCATATTGGCTCCTACATATTCTACGAAGATCTTTATCGGTCAGACCGCATAACAACATACGGTGTTCCCTTTGTCATCGGCTTGTTACTTGCCCGAGATTCGATCGTCGGTATCCAATACATAGTTCAATCTCGTTACCGGCAAGTCTCTTTACTCGTTCCGTAATACATCATCCCGCAACTAACTCATTAGTTGCAATGCTTGCAAGGCTTAAGTGATGTGCATTACCGAGAGGGCCCAGAGATACCTCTTCGACGATCGGAGTGACAAATCCTAATCTCGAAATACGTCAACCCAACATGTACCTTTGGAGGCACATGTAGAGCACCTTTATAATCACCTAGTTACGTTGTGACGTTTGGTAGCACACAAAGTGTTCCTCCGGCACACGGGAGTTACATAATCTCATAGTCATAGGAACATGTATAAGTCATGAAGAAAGCAATAGCAACATACTAAACGACCGGGTGCTAAGCTAATGGAATGGGTCATGTCAATCAGATCATTCAACTAATGATGTGATCGCGTTAATAAAATGACAACTCTTTGTCCATGGTTAGGAAACATAACCATCTTTGATTAACGAGCTAGTCAAGTAGAGGCATACTAGTGACACTCTGTTTGTCTATGTATTCACACATGTATTATGTTTCCGGTTAATACAATTCTAGCATGAATAATAAACATTTATCATGATATAAGGAAATAAATAGTAACTTTATTATTGCCTCTAGGGCATATTTCCTTCAGTGCCTTCTCTGCACCCGGCTGTGAAGTAATCGATGGCCTGCACCTCGTGCACGCCCTTGCAGGAGTTCCGGAGCTCGGCCCAACACGTGAGGTAATCGCGAGTCGACTCGTCGGGGCCTTGCATGCACAAGGAGAGCTGACGAGGCTTGGGAGGACGCTTGTACGTGCTGGTGAAGTTGCGGACAAATGCTTCGGTGAAGTCGACCCAGCTGTTGATGCTGCGGGGCTTTAGGCTGTTCATCCATGTCCGGGCCGTGCCCTGGAGCATGAGCGGAACATACTTTACGGCGACACGCTTGTTGCCATTTGCTATGCTGACAGCCATGGGGTAGTCGACTAGCCAGTCTTCCGGCTTCACGGAGCCGGTATACTTGGGCGTGTCTCTTGGGAGCGTGAACCCTCTGGGAAAGGGCTCGTCCCGAATGCGGGGCCCGAAACAAGGCGGACCCAGCTCGTCTTCTTCTTCTAGCGCCAAGGATCGGTGAAGTCAGTCGATCCGGTGGCGGGCGTCATTCTCTCCAACTCCCTCTCGGCGTCCAAGGCGATCACGGAGACTCGGATGGTCAGCAGGTGGCGGGGAGACCCGCCTCTCCTTGTGGGGAGGGGGAGGCGGACAGTCCTCCCGTCGTTCCACTACTCTTGGGCGGCCGTCTCGATCGCGCTCTATGGTAATGCAAGTCCGACTATGGCTGACAGCCGGCTCCTTGTCTCTTTTTCCTCGGGCGCCGCCAGTCGGCGTCCGAGACGTTGCGCCTTGATCTCGGTGAAGGTCGCCGTTGGGCCGTTGAGGCGCCTCCGTGCGGCAGCCGGCCTCGTAATTGTCCAGCTCGTCCGCCGCTGCCTGGGCGGCTCGGATGTTCTCCGCTGGTGTAGCGTACACGGGGCGGCTTGCCCCAAACAGGTTGGTGATGGCTACGCCGCACTGCCGGACCGCACCAAGGCGACTGGGCCCCGCCGGGGCCGGCGAGCCGCCGACGGCACAATCCACCTCCCGCTGGTAGGCTTCTAACAAGCGCCTCATGCTGGCCAGCTTCTTCGCGCCTTGAACAAGCTGAAGGCGGCGCGCCTCCAACGTCTCTGTGTCAGCGTCTTCCGGAATGGGCGCAGTTAGGTCTTGCAGCGCCGCCCCGAGTGAGTCGGGTGCTCCTCCGCCGGGGAGCTCATCATGACTGACGACTAGCACCTTGGTGACGGTACTGCCGTCGCTCTCTGTGTGGGGGAGAGGTTCATTGTAGACCACCACATTGGTGGGGAACGCGTCGAGTGACACGGTGTCGGAGTCGACCAGCATCGGGTCGGTGGAGCCTACGGACTCCAAGTCTACGGCAGGCTCGCCGGAAACGTGGAGTTGATCGAGGAGGCCCGCGAGGAGGTTTTCGGGGCTGCCCGTGCCTGCGTTGGATGCAGGTTCGTCAGAGAGGAGGACCTCGCCGACAAGTTCGGCCAAGGAGCTGACCGCGCAGGCGATCTCAACGCCGCTTAGCGCGTCGGCGCAAACTCCATCCGGCGTGCCTGGCTGGCTGCACTCGCCAGGGAGGAAAAGGGTCCCCGTCCAGAACAGATCTCCGGACAGCGGTGCACCATGCCCCACGGTGGGCGCCAAATGTCGGGGGTTAGGTGCGACATATGCCAAGGGATGGCTTATCATGGTGGGGGCGAGTAGAACGTCACCAGTGCCTAGAAACGGGATGAGGCGAAGACATGCACGCCAGTGAATCTTACCCAGCTTCAGGGCTCTCCGAGGAGATAATACCCCTACTGCTGCTCTGCGGGGTCTCCGCATGATCACTATGGCCAAGTGTTTACACGGTTGCTCCTTGAGCTGTTTCTTGGAGGTAGGAGAGGGCAAGGCTAGCTCTCTCCCTTCTATATGGTCTGGCCTAGACCTAATAGGTTCCAACCCTTTGCATGGGTGCCCTAGGGGTTTATATAGGCCTACCCCCCAAGGGTACAATGGTAATCCGGCTGGGCGCTGGCCCAGCCGTTAGTGCCTCTGCCTCCGTCTTATCTGCTGACCGCTAGGGCCTGCCGACTGGCCTGGTGCGGAGCCGACAGGCAGCGTCTACCGCGGGCGGGTCTCGCTGGCTACTGATTACTGTAGCCGTGCTTCTGATGACGCGGGCTTGATCACGAGGTCGTGGCAACAGCCCCACGCCTGGCGGGCGATCACTGTTGCCACTCCCCATCACGTCTTGATTAATGGCGCATGGGCCCCGGGGGAGGGCTCGGCCGACTCCCCCGGGCCGACTCCCGACGGGTCCGACTGGTGGTCCTCCCACCGTCTCTTGAGGTCTCACTGACTGGTGGGGCCTGCTGCCTCTAGGCCGTACAGACAAGCCGTCGTGGGTACATGATTCGGCCCTGTGGCGCTGATGTCAGGGCTGGCATGGCAACAGTGCCACGCCGCATGGAGATCTTCCAGGGTACGGCATGCTGTGGCCATGCCTGCCCTCAGTGAGGGCGGGGGTGGGCTTCGCTGTAGCCACGCCCCTGCCTCGTCCCCTTTGATGAGGTCATGGGGTTTGTTGGAGCCGCAGGCCTACTCCCCATAGCCGGCTTCTCTGGAAGTCGTCCCTGGGACTCGGCCGTGTGCGGGCAGTCGGCCGTCTCACTGTCGACTCCTCAGGAGGCGGCCCTTCGTCTTGGGGTCTTGAGGGGCGTAGCCTGCCCGATGTCTTGAAAGGTTCTAGGGCTCGAGTTGGCCTACCCATGGCCCATTACTCCGACAATTTCCGTATTCATCAAGGTTTTACCAATATCCTTGTCAAGGATCCTGGCAACACAACATGCTACCATGATGAATAATGGTGGAAGATGCAGATGCAAAGAAAGATAACACTTTCTCAGATTTCGCCTTAGCGAGGCCAAGGGATCAAAATCTGGATGATCGACCGAGAGACATTTAGCGCCCCGCTTCTAATGCTCTCCTTGATGTGCTAGCCTAACCATTCTTTGAAATGGTTTGGTATCTAGAACATCAAGCAGCAGGTCGGACTTCGGAAAAACAAAAATCCATAAGGAACTACTATTGGAATAAATTCTACGAGATCCTTATGGGGAGGTAGCCAACCTACTCAATCAAGATACTAAAATAATAGGTCTTCCGACTGGGTGTGTTGGTCACGACATCCACTTTACCGGGTTACAGAGAGATCAATATTATAGCTCTTGGGAAAACGTCCCAACCATCACATCTGCCTGAGATTCAGATCTGGTTGGTGTCAGGATATTCCAGACTCATCGAGTCTAGAAAGAAAATGAAAGTTTGCAACACAAATCGACGAGATGACATTGCGAGATTATCAGGAAATGGACTATGGTAGTAAGCTCCAAAACATGAGTTGGTTCTGCTAAACACATGTGAACATGTTGCGACAAGCATGACCACATAGTAGTCTTATAATAAAACACTACCGAGCCCTAGATGGGAACCATCATCAAGGATATCGAAGTCCTTGCATAAGTCATATGATTAGCTCTTATGAAGAAACTTCTTTTCCCTGAACAAATCAGCCAGTGGCTTGGTGTGATAGGGAATACAAATGGAATGGAGGTAGCGAGCCTGTCAAACCATAGCATACTTCGCACATGCATGACTGACTTGGGATGGTACCAGAGGAAACAAAAACAACCTTTCTCGAACTCACGGCGGCAACTTGCATCATTTGCACATGAACTTAGAGGAGGTCACTGCTTTCATCCAAACATATTCTACATGAACGGGGCATGAGGAAAATGCTTACACAAGTTTTCAACACTAGCTGGATGTTCAACACAAATCATGGAGGAGACAAAATGCTGTTGATGGGCTCAACAGCAACTCATCGGTATTTCCATATCACTTGACTTCCACCACTATGTGAACAATGTGATAGTATTGGTCAGACCAAAAGATGAAATGGTGTATGCTTGACGAGTCTGTCGGTGTTCTGGGAATGGGGGTCCCCAGACTTTCCTGCCTGCGGCCTGCGGCGTGGCTCAAAGGGCCCCCAGCACGGCCCATCTTCATCAACACAAGACTCAAGACCCTCGCGAGGGGCCAAACCTCACGGGGCGGACGACACGGACCTTCCTCAGGCACGGCCTCGTCAGGCTGGCTCGCAAGGAGGTGGATAGATCAAGGTGGGGTACCTCGCGAGGTGCCCGTGATGCAAGCCATGACGACTCAGGACGCCAGGCGGGTGCCAGCCCACGCAACGTCCTCCTTTCCTCTTTGGTGCAAAGGGGGCAAGCGCAGCCACAGAGTACCGAGGCATCAGGCAAAGGTTGCCATTTCGGTGCAACGAGACCAAGACCAGGAGGACTACGAGACGGAGGTCACCATGGAGCCCAAGACGGCGTGATCACCAGAGCTTTGCGCAGGCGAAGACTGCTTTTGTCAGGATAGTTGATACTTGCTGTCCCCCTTCAAATTAGCCCGCCATTGTTGGCTCCCTTCCCGCTTGATATTTGGGAAGAGGACCAGGGCCTCTATAAATAGGACCAGCCACCCACAGAGCAAGGGGGTTGGAAAAAGAGTAAGCGGGGCGGCGAGTAAGAGTAAGGCAGTGAGTGAGAGAGAGAGAAAGGTGGCTGAACTCCTCCCAGCAGTTCATCACCCCAGCCAAGAACAGACCCAAGCGAGGCTGTTCTTCCTTGTATCGTTCATCATCATCAGCCCCAAGAGGCAATCCACCCACCACACACTGGAGTAGGGTATTACACCACAACGGTGGCCCGAACCAGTATAAACCTTGTGTCTCTTGTGCAGTTCTTTCAGTAGTCTAGATCTTTGTGAGACGGAGAGGTGGAAGGCATAATCTCCGCACGCACCCCAGTGTTCGAACCTTAAGGGTCTGCCGGAACCCGAAATCCGACATTTGGCGCGCCAGGTAGGGGTGCGCCGGAATTCGTCTTCCACCACCCCGTTCTCCTCCGACCGTCGCATCCATGTCCGACGCTCGTCGGGCCCGCGCCGAGCGCCGGGCCGCCATCGCTTCCCGCGTTGCCCAGACGGTGCCCGTTGGCGGACGTCCTCGTCATTCCCCGTCACCCGCCATCAACGCCGCCACCGGCCCGGCGGGGGGCGAGCAGCAAGCGTCGTCTCAGCATCCACTCGTGCGGCAAGATGGCCGCACCGCTACTCCATCGCTCGCACCAGCTGGTTCTTCGTCCCGCGCGCTCCGCGCCCCCTTGGAGGCTCGATCTGCACTCCTCGCGGCAAACGAGCTCCTGCGCTACTGTCCTGTCGCCGACGTCTATGAAGAGTGGCTCGACCGCGTCGCCGAGCTTGTCCGCGCCGCAGGGGGCTCTCCCGCGCCGTCCGTTCCGCTGCGCCACACCCCGCCTCGTGCGGGCAACGAAGCTCCGGGGGCGTACCAGCCGCCTCCTCTCCAAGAAGACGCCATGGCTCCAAGGCGCATGGCCCTTGGGCGGAACCCGCTCCATCAGGTGCCAGCGCAGCAAGAACAGAGCTGCCAAGAAGTCCCTCCCCCGCAAGGAGCTGCCCGGGTGCTCCCTGCTCCGACACGCCGCGACCCTGCTCCAGCTTCGGCACGCCAAGACCCCGCGCTGCTCCTAGCTACAGCGCGTGGGGACCCTCAAGACCAAGCTCTCCACTAGCTGAAGCCTTTCGTGGCCACCGCAGGCTGCCGTGCCTACACCACTGAGCTACGTAGCGTCGCGTGGCCCGGCAAGTTCAAGCCAGACCTGCCTCCTCGTTACGATGGCACGACTGACCCTGCAGAGTTCCTCCAGCTCTATGAACTGGGCATCGAAGCTGCCAGCGGGGACGAAAAGGTCATGGCGAACTGGTTCCCCAAGGCGCTCAAGGAAGGAGCTTGCACCTGGCTCCTGAATCTGGCTCCAGGCACGATCTCTTCCTGGGACCAGATGCGCACCCGCTTCATCGCCAACTTCCAAGGTACTCGCGACCGGCCACCCGCCGTGAGCGACATGCGCCGCATCAAGCAACAACCTGGAGAGACCCTGCAAAAGTACATCCAGCGCTTCAACAACGCGCGCCTCAAGATCCCCAAGGTGTCCGAGGAGGCCATCATCTCGGCCTTCTTCGATGGTGTGCTTGAAGTCAAGATGGAGGAGGAGTTGGCGATGCATGAAGACCTATGCACCTCCCTGGAGCTGTTCAATTTGGCGACCAAGTGCGCCAGGGCTGAGGAGGGACGCCTCTCCCTCCTCGAGCTGCATGCCGCAGACCCAGAGGAGAAGAAGCCCAAGGCCAAGGACGTGAAGCGCAAGGGAGCTACCGTGCTCGCGGCAGAACCAGACACCAAGCGGGGCAAAGATCTGCCTGAGTCCTCCAGGGGCAGCCGGTACTATGTGTACCACGACCTCCACACCCACAACACCAATGAATGCTAAGAACTCTGCACCGTGCGAGAAGGAAGGATCGGCCATCGTCCCGACCGTGCCGATCGGGGCTACGGCCGAGGAGGAGGAAGAAACGCAGGACGCTGGGAAGACCGTGGCCCGTGCCAAGGGTGGCGCGATCAACCTCGCGAGGATCGCTGGCGAGACCTGCCTCGCGAGGGGGACTGGAGGGATCAGCCTTGTGAGGATCGCCCATAGGGCAACGCAGGCCTCCCTCCACTGCCGCCTCAGCCAAGGAGGAACGAGGACCGCCATCAAGATGAAGGGGCTGGGGGCTTCCAGGAGCCGCGCGCAATCGCCTGCATCCTGGGCGGAGCTCAAGCCCCAGCCTCCCAACGCATCTTCAAGCAGTTTGCCCGCGAGGTGAATGCAGTCCTCCCCAGGCTTGAAGCAACGCGCCCTCTCAGGTGGTCGGCATGCGCCATCACATTCAGCTCAGCGGATCAACTCAAGTGCGCGGCCACAGCCGGAGTCCTCCTGATGCTTTGCTCCCCAGTCATTAGCAATGTACTGGTCAACAGGACCCTCATCGATGGTGGGGCAGGGCTCAACGTCATATCCATGGAAACGTTCAACAATCTCCAAGTGCCCTACGACCAGCTTCAGCCAACCAAGCCCTTCTCCGGAGTCACCGACGGCTCCACGGTCCCGATTGGGCAGGTCCGCCTCCCTGTCTCCTTTGGGGCACGCGACAACTACCGCACCGAGCTCATCGACTTCAACGTCGCCCACATCCGGCTGCGTAGAACACCATCCTCGGGTACCCAGCGCTGGCCAAGTTCATGGCCATGACTCACCATGGCTACAACGTCCTCAAGATGCCAGGAAGTGGCGGAGTCATCACGGTGCCCTGTGAAGAGAAGGATGCAGTGTGTTCCCTGGAGCGAGCCTTTCAGGCCGCGTCACTGGAAGACCCGGATCGCGGAAGCAGGAGGCTTCCCGAGACCACCCCCAAGAAGAAGAAGACATCGTCCAGACCGGCCCCTCGGGAGGCGGGCCCCTCAGGGCCCGCATCTGCCCAGGGGGAACCTCCTTCCATCGCATAGGAAAGCGCGCCCAGCGCCCTCCTCAGGCAGGGCTCGGGGGCTCTCCCCTGGAGGGCCACCGACCTGGCCAGGGTCACGAGGGAGGCGCTTGGGCACCACATGGAGGCGTGTTTCGAAGCACGTTTCCCTTAAGAAGGAGCAAGGCAAGGAAGGTCAGACCCGCAGGAGTTCGTCGACAAGGCCATTCAAGAACTACAGGAATCAAGAATCATGAGAGGTTGCCGTCGTCTACCGGCTATGGCTCCCCATCTAGGCGAGGATGGTGGGCTGCGCGTCTGCATCGATGTACCAGGGCTCAACCAATTCGCTACGATGGAGCGCCTCTGGCCCTCGTGAGTGGGGCGCTGCGGGGGTCCGCCCCACAGCTACGTTCGCATGCCTTACGGCTTGCCGAGCGCGGTTTCTACGTGCCAGCGCCTCATGAGGGGCATCATGGAGGCTCAAGAACACAGGCGTTCCGCAGCCTTGGTGGAGATGGAGATGATTCGCGAAGAGCTACCAGTGCCTCCAGAGCCTCCCGAGGCCCCTGGGCCTGGGGACTCGTGGGGATCGACTTCCGCAGCCTACCGAGTCTACTGCACCAACACCCCTTCGCCCTCGACACCCTCAGGTGACATCTTACAAGTTTCATTTCCAGCTGGGAGCACCCTCCCAAGGCTGCATCGTTCCCAGGCCGCGTGGGTCCGTCCCCGCGGTATGTATCCCTTTTATTTCATGTTGTTAGCTTGCCTTGTTGGGGGCGCCCCTCGGGCTGCATCATCCCCAAGTCGCTCGGGCCAGGCCCAGCGGCATGTACCTCCTTTGCGTTTATTTCCGGCTATGCATTCGCCCATCATGCTTGATTACTTGATGCCTGTCCATGGCACCTCTTCTTCTCCATGTCGACCACTTGCACGTTAAAGGGGGGGTACCTGAGCATCACGACTCAGGGCTCTTACTGGCTCTCCAGCCCTCACCCTCTGGCCATGTCCACGGCATTGCGACCTGGCATACCAGCGACGGCTGAGACAAGCTCGAGGGCCGGGACCCGAGGACGTAGAGTGCCGGCATCTAACCAAATTTGCAGGAACACAGCACAAGATAAGGCCTAGTGCCAGGCACAACCTGCCTAGAGGTAGGGCCCCGTGAGTCCCGCGCTGGCTCACGGGTGCCCAGATACACCTCACCTAGCCCTACCGTGCCGGCCACGTGTCAGGGCGGGGCTGTACACGCCCCGGGGGCTCCTCCCGGAGGGGAGCCCCGTCCCACGTACCAGTGGAAGCACCATGCTCCGCGCTGGCTGACGACACTGCCGAGGAGCGGCTATGCCCGTACACATGTGGAAGCGCTATGCTCCGCGCTGGTGATAAACAACTGAGGGTGGCCCCCGGGCCGCATCAACCTCGGGGAGCCCAGAGCTCGGTGTCTGGCCTCATCGCAACGCCTCCCCTCGGGAGCGCCGCGCGAGGGGGCTGGGCACGGGGGCTGCGCCTGGGTCACGCCCAGACGTACGCCAGCCAGCCAGGCCCCTCGGGCCTGGTTCATCGTGCGTCTCTCCCCAAGCGGAGCCAAGGTATGAAGGCCGTTTGAGCGTCAAGGGGGACCCCTGAGCATCGCGACTCAGGGGCCTAACTGGTCCCGTAGCCCCTCACTCCTTAGTTCTGAAAGGCTAATGCCGGGTGAGGCACGCGCGGGGCCGGGCTCTGCAGACATAGAACGGTGGTCCCACTCGCATCTCATCTCATCACTTGCTGTTTGCGCGTCAAGGGGGACTCCTGAGCATCGCGACTCAGGAGCCTAACTGGCTCCGTAGCCCCTCACTCCTTTGGTCCCGTCCTGGTTTCCAGTCAGGGCTAATGCTGGGTGAGGTACGCGCGGAGTCGGGCTCTGCAGACGTAAAACGGAAGATCCACCTACATCACACCTCCCTACTTGTTGTTCGTGCGCCAAGGGGGACTCCTGAGCATCGCGACTCAGGAGCCTAACTGGCTCCGTAGCCCCTCACTCCTTTGGTCCCATCCTGGTTTCCGGTCGAGGCTAATGCTGGGTGAGGTACGCGCGGGGCCGGGCTCTGCCGGCGTAGAACACAAGCAAGTAGGGAAGAAAAGCATAAAATTCAAGGAACTTAAAAGCAAATATTACAGTCCATACTGTCGTCTCAATACCAAACGCGAGTTTAAATGCGTCCCCGAGGCATGATGCATGTGCAGGAATTAAAAGCAGGGCAGGAGTAGTAGCGGAGTCACTTGACGGCGGTGGAGCAGCGCGGGTGGCCCCGCCTCATGGAGCAGCAGGACCGGGAGCATCCTGCTTCGACTTGGTACTGAAGGCCCGGAACTTCCCCAGCAGAGCCTCCGAGGCGCTTACTGGCTCCAACAGGCTGTCGAGGTCGGCGCTGGGGTCGCGAACGTAGATGTGGGTGAAGACCCACGTCAGCGCAGCAGAAGACAGGACACACGCCTCGGCCTCGGCCGTGGGGCCAAGGCCAAGGGTGACATCCTCAAGAGCACGAACCAGGAAGGCAAGCAGCTTGGCGGGGCTGTCCTCGGCACCGGCCAGCGGGCTCTCCAGGCCACTGGCATAGAGCATCTTCAGCGAAGCACGAGCCTTCTTCTCCATGTCTGCGAAGGCCATGCGATCCTCGACAAGAACCTTGGCCTTGCTGTCCAACTCGACCTTTGTCACCTCCAACTCCTTCCACAGCGCACCTAGGCGATCGCGGCGCTTCTTGAGCTTGGCCTCCCGGCCCTCGATGGCCACCTCGCGAGCCTTCATGCCTTCTTCTTGCTCCTGGTGAAGACGAACCTCTTTCACGAGCTGGTCCCGCAGGCCTTGCAGCTCGTCCTCCAGCGCCTTGCAACGATCGCGGACTTCAACCACCTCCCCTAGGGCTGCGTCACGAGCAGCCTTCGTCTCAAGGATGGCCTGCCTATCCTCGTCGCAGGCCGTCGAGGCTTGAACCAGCGCCGCCCGGATCGAGGCGTCAGAGCGAATCCATCTTGAAGCCAGCTCCAAGCACCCGACCACCAGGCGAGGGTCGGCGCCAAGAAGATCCTGCCGCAGCCGGTCCAGTCCAGCAACAGCACGCTCCAGGACGGCATGAGGAGTTGGAGAAACAACAGTCGGCGGAATGGGGGAAGAAGGCAGCGACGGCAAGACCACAACGTCCTGAGGTGGAGCCTGCTGCGCCCCAGCAGCTGTGGTGGCGGTAGTGGGCAAAGGTACCACAGGAGTCACTTGGGCTATGGGGGCTGAGCTCGCCCCAGCCAGCTCAGCCAGGCCTCGCGAGGACGACCGGGCAGGAGAAGCCCGCGTGCCGCGGTCACCCTCCTCCATAGGCGGAGGCGCTGCCGCGGATGGAGCCTCAGGAGCCCCCTTCGGCTTCTTCGCCGCGGGCTCCAGCCTATTCAAGAGATGCGAACGTCAAGCCTTGGCAGCAGAACAAGAAATAAAGACAAGGGTCAAGCACTTACGGGTCATCGCCGGTGAGCTCGGGCAGCCTCCGGCCAAACTTGAAGCCTGACAACCGGCTGGAAGGGTCAACCTCGGAAGCAGAAGGCGCGTCTGCAGACTGCCTCGGGGCAGGGGCAGACCCGCGGGAGATCAGCCCGGTCCTGTCCTTCTTCGGGATCAGGGGCAAGCTCCCGCCGACCTGCTCGTCTCCATCCTCGTCATCATCGCTCGAAGAAAGGCAGAGACTGTGGGGCCTGCGCCGGGGGAGGGAAGCCCTCGACTCTCCGTCGGTCGCCTCAGAGTCAGGCCCCTTTTCCCGCTCCTCTTCGTCATCCTCCTTGCTGGAGTCACCGGAGGGCACGTCCACCATTCCCTCGGAAGCCGCCATGGGCACGAGCCTGTCCCCGTTAAAAATGGGCTTGGACTCCACCACCTACTCCCAGTCGTCGCGAAGGAACAAGGGCTTGGGAGCGCCCTCCAACCTTGCCACCTCGCCCCTGACCAGAGATTGGAGGACCGCGGCCAAATCTTCGCCGCTCAAGGCCGCGGGGCTCGGATGAGGCCTCCACATCGGAGGTGAGTACTGCCGGAGTGGAGCCAGCTGGTGCTCCAGGAACTCCCTCAGCAGCAACGCATCGGTCAACTTCGCCGCCGCCGTGCTGGCCGGCCTCAGGTCCGCGTCCATCTTCTCCAACACCAGTTTCGCGCGGCGGTCCGTGAGCTCCGCTCGGCACCAGTCGCTGGAGCTCGCGGGCTGCTCCGCGGGCAAGATCAGCCTAGGGTGGACGCGCCTGGCATCTACCAAGACCCACTTGCTCCTGAAGCCCTCAATCCTCTTCCCGGGATTCGAGATGGCAATGGTGCCACCGTACGCGACGAAGCTCGCGCACGCGGAAGGAGAACCGCGAGAGACCCGGAGGGAGAAGTAGTGGCGCAGCAAGGCCACTGAAAGCTGCACCCCTATCTGGGCCTCGCAATAATAAGCGAAGATCGCCAGAAGAAGGACGGAGTTGGGGTGGAGATGTAGAGCCTACAAGTTGTAATGGCGGAGGACAGAGAAGAAAAACTCGGAGAAGGGAGGCACCAGGCCCACAGCAATGGAGCTTACAAAGAAAGGATAAAAGGTGTTCCCTTGGACCTCAGGGGTGGCGGAGCCGGCCTTGAACACATGCGCCCCATCGATGCCATGGGCCGCCGCCATCTGGCGCAGCCGGGCAAGGCCCGCCTTGGACACGTTCGGCAAGTCCAGAGCAGGTGAGTACCAAGCTTCGGCCGAAGACTGACGAGGCGCCATGGCTTCCTAGGTCACGCAGCCGGAGTAGATCTGGAAATTTGGAGGAAGAAAGGGGAGGCGCAAGAAAGGGGATCTGAGCAGCAACTGGAGTAAGCAAAAGACAAAGTCTGGGCAGATGCTGCTCCTTTATCAACCCGCGCGGTTGCCGAAGCCCTTGCGTCCAATCAACCGCCATGCGGCACCCAAGGCCGCAGGCTGTTAGGGCCCGCGGCGCTTCGCCCTTACCCTTTCGCCTCTCGGGACGGCCAAGTCCAGGCGCGCCTTGGGCCCGGGGGCTACTGTCGGCGTTCTGGGAACGGGGGTCCCCAGACTTGCCTGCCTGCGGCCTACGGCATGGCTCAAAGGGGGCCCAACACGGCCCATCTTCATCAACACAAGACTCAAGACCCTTGCGAGGAGCCAAGCCTCGCGGGGCGGACGACACGGACCTTCCTCAGGCACGGCCTCTCAGGCTGGCTCGCGAGGAGGCGGAGAGATCAAGGTGGGGTACCTCGCGAGGTGCCCGTGACGCAAGCCATGACGACTCAGGGCGCCAGGCGGGTGCCAGCCCACGCAGCGTCCTCCTTTCCTCTTTGGTGCAAAGGGGGCAAGCGCAGCCGCGGAGTACCGAGGCATCAGGCAAAGGTTGCCATTTCGGTGCAACGAGACCAAGACTAGGAGGACTATGAGACGGAGGTCACCATGGAGCCCAAGACGGCGTCATCACCAGAGCTTTGCACAGGCGAAGACTGCTTTTTTCAGGATAGTTGATACTTGCTGCCCCCTTCAAATTAGCCCGCCATTGTTGGTTCCCTTCCTGCTCGATATTTGGGAAGAGGACCAAGGCCTCTATAAATAGGACCAGCCACCCATAGAGCAAGGGGGTTGGAAAAAAGAGTAAGCGGGGCAGCGAGTAAGAGTAAGGCAGTGAGTGAGAGAGAGAGAAAGGTGGTTGAACTCCTCCCAGCAGTTCATCACCCCAGCCAAGAACAGACCCTCGCGAGGCTGTTCTTCCTTGTATTGTTCATCATCATCAGCCCCAAGAGGCAATCCACCCACCACACACTGGAGTAGGGTATTACACCACAACGATGGCCCGAACCAGTATAAACCTTGTGTCTCTTGTGCAGTTCTTTCAGTAGTCTAGATCTTTGCAAGACGGAGAGGTAGAAGGCGTAATCTCCGCGCGCACCCCAATGTTCGAACCTTAAGGGTCTGCCGGAACCCGAAATCCGATAGAGTTAACCACGAGTAAGACAACATTACGAATATCGTTGGTTCTGATTTGATTTGAGGATAGTCCATACTCAAGTCAAAGTTTTGAGAAGGCAATAGATCCAACAACTGATCACGAGGACCAATCGATGGAGATATCATCTTTCTTCAACACACACACACACAAAAGATATCCCTTTGGAATGAACTAAGTTGGGCAAGGTTTTATCTTCCAGCTCTCCAAGTTGTTGTTTAGCTTAACCAACTAGCTCAGGGGTATCCAACACTGATTCTTGGAGAAAGGGGTGGTTTATAAGAAACCAATTTGATCACGAACTCAACATAGCGGTCAGGTGACAACCTTGTAATACTTCCGAGAAGATATTCGGAACATCACGAACCACCGATATGTTATTAAGCTCGAGAACAATCTTGCTTTTCAGAGCAAGATGATATGATCAAATAAGCAAGGGATTGAATAATCCTAACTCATTGATCGAAGAGTGCACTGGAAATAAGGACTAGGTAGCACAATCTATCTTAGAATGATGATTCAATAACCAACACGCTAAGAATGAGAATATTGTCCATTTACTACCAAGCAACTGAAGGAAATATGCCCTAGAGGCAATAATAAAGTTATTATTTATTTCCTTATATCATGATAAATGTTTATTATTCATGCTAGAATTGTATTATCCGGAAACATAATACTTGTGTGAATACATAGACAAACTAAACGTCACTAGTGTGCCTCTACTTGACTAGCTCGTTAATCGAAGATGATTATGTTTCCTAACCGTAGACATGTGTTGTCATTTGATTAACGGGATCACATCATTAGGAGAATGATGTGATTGACATGACCCATTCCATTAGCTTAGCACCCGATCGTTTAGTATGTTGCTATTGCTTTCTTCATGACTTATACATGTTCCTATGACTATGAGATTATGCAACTCCCGTTTGCCGAAGGAACACTTTGTGTGCTACCAAACGTCACAATGTAACTGTGTGATTATAAAGGAGCTCTACAAGTGTCTCCAAAGGTACATGTTGGGTTGGCGTATTTCGAGATTAGGATTTGTCACTCCGATTGTCGGAGAGGTATCTCTGGGGCCCCTCGGTAATGCACATCACATAAGCCTTGCAAGCATTGCAACTAATGAGTTAGTTGCGAGATGATGTATTACGAAACAAGTAAAGAGACTTGCCGGTAACGAGATTGAACTAGGTATTGAGATACCGACGATCGAATCTCGGGCAAGTAACATACCGATGACAAAGGGAACAACGTATGTTGTTATGCGGTCTGACCGATAAAGATCTTCGTAGAATATGTAGGAGCCAATGTGAGCATCCAGGTTCCGCTACTGGTTATTGACCGGAGACATGTCTCGGTCATGTCTACATTGTTCTCGAACCCGTAGGGTCCGCACGCTTAACGTTACAATGACAGTTTCATTATGAGTGTATATATTTTGATGTACCGAAGTTTGTTCGGAGTCCCGGATGTGATCACGGACATGACGAGGAGTCTCGAAATGGTCGAGACATAAAGATTGATATATTGGAAGCCTATGTTTGGACATCGGAAGTGTTCCGGGAGAAATCGGCATTTTACCGGAGTACCGGGAGGTTACCGGAACCCCCCGGTAATCTAATGGGCCTTAATGGGCCTTGTGGAGGAAGAGGAGAGGAGGCCTAGGGGCTGCCGCGTGCCCCTTCCCCCCCAAGTCCGAATTGGACAAGGAGGGGGGCAGCGCCCCCCCCCCTTCCTTTCTTCCCTCTCCTCCTTCCCCCCAAGTCCTATTCCAACTAGGGAAAGGGGGGAGTCCTACTCCCGGTAGGAGTAGGATTCCTCCTGCGCGCCTCCTCCTAGGGCCGGCCGCACCCCCCTTGCTCCTTTATATACGGGGGCAGGGGGGCACCTCTAGACACACAAGTTGATCTTCAAGATCGTTCTCTTAGCCGTGTGTGGTGCCCCCCTCCACCATAGTCCTCGATAATATTGTAGTGGTGCTTAGGCAAAGCCCTGCGACAGTAGAACATCAAGATCGTCACCATGCCGTCGTGTTGACGGAACACTTCCCCGACACTTTGCTGGATCGGAGTCCGGGGATCGTCATCGAGCTGAACGTGTGCTAGAACTCGGAGGTGCCGTAGTTTCGGTGCTTGATCGGTCGGGCCGTGAAGACGTATGACTACATCAACCGCGTTGTCATAACGCTTCCGCTGTCAGTCTACGAGGGTACGTAGATTACACTCTCCCCTCTTGTTGCTATGCATCACCTTGATCTTGCATGTGCGTAGGAATTTTTTTGATATAAGTCATACTGCTTACTAGCATGTCATACTTTGGTTCAGCGGTATTGTTGGATGAAGCGGCCCGGACCGACATTACGCGTACACTTACGCGAGACTGGTTCTACCGACGTGCTTTCCACACAGGTGGCTGGCGGGTGTCAGTTTCTCCAACTTTAGTTGAACCAAGTGTGGCTACGCCCGGTCCTTGCGAAGGATAAAACAACACCAACTTGACAAACTATCGTTGTGGTTTTGATGCGTAGGTAAGATTGGTTCTTGCTTAAGCCCGTAGCAGCCACGTAAAACTTGCAACAACAAAGTAGAGGACGTCTAACTTGTTTTTGCAGGGTATGTTGTGATGTGATATGGTCAAGACATGATGCTAAATTTTATTGTATGAGATGATCATGTTTTGTAACCGAGTTATCGGCAACTGGCAGGAGCCATATGGTTGTCGCTTTATTGTATGCAATGCAATTGCGCTGTAATGCTTTACTTTATCACTAAGCGGTAGCGATAGTCGTGGAAGCATAAGATTGACGAGACTACAATGATGCTACGATGGTGATCAAGGTGTCGCGCCGGTGACGATGGTGATCATGATGGTGCTTCGAAGATGGAGATCACAAGCACAAGATGATGATGGCCATACCATATCACTTATATTGATTGCATGTGATGTTTATCTTTTATGCATCTTATCTTGCTTTGATGGACGGTAGCATTTTAAGATGATCTCTCACTAATTATCAAGAAGTGTTCTCCCTGAGTATGCACCGTTGCGAAAGTTCTTCGTGCTCAGACACCACGTGATGATCGGGTGTGATAGGCTCTTCGTTCAAATACAACGGGTGCAAAACAGTTGCACATGCGGAATACCCAGGTTATACTTGACGAGCCAAGCATATACAGATATGGCCTCGGAACATGGAGACCGAAAGGTCGAGCGTGAATCATATAGTAGATATGATCAACATAGTGATGTTCACCAATGAAACTACTCCATCTCACGTGATGATCGGACATGGTTTAGTTGATTTGGATCACGTGATCACTTAGAGGATTAGAGGGATGTCTATCTAAGTGGGAGTTCTTTTGTAATATGATTAATTGAACTAAAATTTATCATGAACTTAGTACCAGATAGTATCTTGCTTGTTTATGTTTGATTGTAGATAGATGGCCCGTGCTATTGTTCCGTTGAATTTTAATGCGTTCCTTGAGAAAGCAAAGTTGAAAGATGATGGTAGCAATTACACGGACTGGGTCCGTAACTTGAGGATTATCCTCATTGCTGCACAGAAGAATTACGTCCTGGAAGCACCGCTGGGTGCCAGGCCTGCTGCTGGAGCAACACCAGATGTTATGAACGTCTGGCAGAGCAAAGCTGATGACTACTCGATAGTTCAGTGTGCCATGCTTTACGGCTTAGAATCGGGACTTCAACGACGTTTTGAACATCATGGAGCATATGAGATGTTCCAGGAGTTGAAGTTAATATTTCAAGCAAATGCCCGGATTGAGAGATATGAAGTCTCCAATAAGTTCTATAGCTGCAAGATGGAGGAGAACAGTTCTGTCAGTGAGCATATACTCAAAATGTCTGGGTATAATAATCACTTGATTCAATTGGGACTTAATCTTCCAGATGATTGTGTCATTGACAGAATTCTCCAATCACTTCCACCTAGCTACAAGAGCTTCGTGATGAACTATAATATGCAAGGGATGAATAAGACAATTCCCGAGCTCTTCGCAATGTTGAAAGCTGCGGAGGTAGAAATCAATAAGGAGCATCAAGTGTTGATGGTCACCAAGACAACTAGTTTCAAGAAAAAAGGCAAAGTGAAGAAGAAGGGGAACTTCAAAAAGAACAGCAAGCAAGTTGCTACTCAGGAGAAGAAACCCAAATCTGGACCTAAGCCTAAAACTGAGTGCTTCTACTGCAAGCAGACTGGTCACTAGAAGCGGAACTGCCCCAAGTATTTGGCGGATAAGAAGGATGGCAAGGTGAACAAAGGTATATGTGATATACATGTTATTAATTTGTACCTTACTAATGCTCGCAGTAGCACCTAGGTATTTGTTACTGGTTCTGTTGCTAAAATTAGCAACTCGAAATAGGGACTACGGATTAAGTGAAGATTGGCTAAGGACGAGGTGACGATGCGCGTGGGAAATGGTTCCAAAGTCGATGTGATCGCGGTCGGCATGCTACCTCTACATCTACCTTCGGGGTTAGTATTAGACCTAAATAATTGTTATTTGGTGCCAGCGTTAAGCATTAACATTATATCTGGTTCTTGTTTGATGCGAGATGGTTATTCATTTAAATCAGAGAATAATGATTGTTCTATTTATATGAGTAATATCTTTTATGGTGATGCACCCTTGAAGAGTGGTCTATTCTTATTAAATCTCGATAATACTAACACACATATTCATAATGTTGAAGCCAAAAGATGCAGAGTTGATAATTATAGTGCAACTCATTTGTGGCACTGCCGTTTAGGTCATATCGGTGTAAAGCGCATGAAGAAACTCCATACTGATGGACTTTTGGAACCACTTGATTATGAATCACTTGGTACTTGCGAACCGTGCCTTATGGGCAAGATGACCAAAACACCGTTCTCCGGTACTATGGAGAGAGCAACAAATTTGTTTGAAATCATACATACAGATGTATGTGGCCCGATGAATGTTGAGGCTCGTGGCGCATATCGTTATTTTCTCACCTTCACAGATGACTTAAGTAGATATGGGTATATCTACTTAATGAAACATAAATCTGAAACATTTGAAAAGTTAGAATTTCAGAGTGAAGTTGAAAATCATCGTAACAAGAAAATAAAATTCCTACGATCTGATCGTGGAGGAGAATATTTGAGTTACGAGTTTGGTGTACATTTGAAACAATGCGGAATAGTTTCGCAACTCACGCCACCCGGAACACCACAGTGTAATGGCGTGTCCGAACATCGTAATCGTACTTTACTAGATATGGTGCAACCTATGATGTCTCTTACTGATTTACCGCTATCATTTTGGGGTTATGCTTTAGAGACGGCCGCATTCACGTTAAATAGGGCACCATCAAAATCCGTTGAGACGACGCCTTATGAACTGTGGTTTGGCAATTAACCAAAGTTGCCGTTTCTGAAAGTTTGGGGCTGTGATGCTTATGTGAAAAAGCTTCAACCTGATAAGCTCGAACCCAAATCGAAGAAATGTGTCTTCATAGGATATCCAAAGGAAACTATTGGATACACCTTCTATCACAGATCCGAAGGCAAGACTTTTGTTGCTAAATTTGGAAACTTTCTAGAGAAGGAGTTTCTCTCGAAAGAAGTGAGTGGGAGGAAAGTAGAACTTGATGAGGTAACTATACCTGCTCCCTTATTGGAAAGCAGTACATCACATAAACCAGTTTCTGTGACAACTACACCAATTAGTGAGGAAGCTAATGATGATGATCCTGAAACTTCAGAACAAGATACTACTGAACCTCATAGATCAACCAGAGTAAGATCCGCACCAGAGTGGTATGGTAATCCTGTTCTGGAAGTCATGCTACTAGATCATGATGAACCTACGAACTATGGAGAAGCGATGGTGAGTCCAGATTCCGGAAAATGGCTTGAAGCCATGAAATCTGAGATGGGATCCATGTATGAGAACAAAGTGTGGACTTTTGTTGACTTGCCCGATGATCGGCAAGCAATTGAGAATAAATGGATCTTCAAGAAGAAGACTGACGCTGACAGTAATGTTACTGTCTACAAAGCTCGACTTGTCGCAAAAGGTTTTCGACAAGTTCAAGGGATTGACTACGATGAGACCTTCTCACCCGTAGCGATGCTTAAGTCTGTCCGAATCATGTTAGCAATTGCCGCATTTTATGATTATGAAATTTGGTAGATGGATGTCAAAACTGCATTCCTGAATGGATTTCTGGAAGAAGAGTTGTATATGATACAACCAGAAGGTTTTGTCGATCCAAAGGGAGCTAACAAAGTGTGCAAGCTCCAGCGATCCATTTATGGACTGTTGCAAGCCTCTTGGAGTTGGAATAAACGCTTTGATAATGTGATCAAAGCATTTGGTTTTGTACAGACTTTTGGAGAAGCCTGTATTTACAAGAAAGTGAGTGGGAGCTCTGTAGCATTTCTGATATTATATGTAGATGACATATTACTAATCGGAAATGATATAGAATTTCTGGATAGCATAAAGGGATACTTGAATAAGAGTTTTTCAATGAAAGACCTCGGTGAAGCTGCTTACATATTGGGCATTAAGATCTATAGAGATAGATCAAGACGCTTAGTTGGAGTTTCACAAAGCACATACCTTGACAAAGTTTTGAAGAAGTTCAAAATGGATCAAGCAAAGAAAGGATTCTTGCTTGTGTTACAAGGTGTAAAATTGAGTAAGACTCAATGCCCGACCACTGTAGAAGATAGAGAGAAAATGAAAGATGTTCCCTATGCTTCAGCCATAGGCTCTATCATGTATGCAATGCTGTGTACCAGACCTGATGTATGTCTTGCTATAGGTCTAGCAGGGAGGTACCAAAGTAATCCAGGAGTGGATCACTGGACAACGGTCAAGAACATCCTGAAATACCTGAAAAGGACTAAGGATATGTTTCTCATATATGGAGGTGATGAAGAGCTCATTATAAATGGTTACGTTGATGCAAGCTTTGACACTAATCCAGATGATTCTAAATCACAAACCGGATACGTGTTTACATTAAATGGTGGAGCTGTTAGTTGTTGCAGTTCTAAACAAAGCGTTGTGGCGGGATCTACATGTGAAGCGGAGTACATAGCTGCTTCGGAAGCAGCAAACGAAGGAGTCTAGATGAAGGAGTTCATGTCGGATTTCGGGTTCCGGCAGACCCTTAAGGTTCGAACACTGGGGTGCATGCGGAAATCTCACCTTCAATCTCTCCGTCTCAATGGGATCTAAACTACTAAAAGAACTGCATGAAAGACACAAGATTTATACTGGTTCGGGCCACCGATGTGGTGTAATACCCTACTCCAGTGTGTGGTGGATGGATTGCCTCCTGGGGCTGGTGAGGATGAACAATACAAGGAAGAACAGCCTCGCGAGGGTCTGTTCTAGGCTGTGGTGATGAACTGTTGAGAAGAGTTCAGTCTCCTTTCTCTCTCTCTTTCTCTCTCAGATCCCGGGCCGAACAACCAGGAATCGAACCCAACCGAACCCCTTGCTATGTGGGTGGCAAGTCCTATTTATAGAGGCCCTGGTCCTCTCCCCAAATATTGAGCGGGAAGGGATCCAACAATGGCGGGCTAATTTGAAGGGGGACAGCGAGTACATCTATCCTGACAAAAGCAGTCTTCGCCTGCCAAAAGCTATGGTGATGACGCCACGCTGGGCTCCATGGTGACCTCCGTCTCGTAGTCCTCCTGGCCTTGGTCTTGTTGCACCAAAGTGGCAACCTTTTCCTGATGCCTCGGTACTCCGCTGATACGCTTGCTCCCTTTGCACCAAAGAGGAAAGAGGGACGCTGCGCGCGCTGGCACCCGCCTAGTGCCCCGTGTCGTCATGGCTTGCGTCATGGGCACCTCGCGAGGTACCCCGCCTTGAATTCTCGGCCTCCTCGAGAGCCAGCCTGACGAGGCTGTGCCAGAGGATGCGCCGTGTCGTCCGCCTCGCGAGGCTTGGCCCCTCGCGAGGGTCTTGAGCCTCGTGTTGATGAAGATGGGCCGTGCTGGGCCCCCACTTGAGCCACGCCGTAGGCCGCGGGCAGGCAAGTCTGGGGACCCCCGTTCCCAAAACGCTGACAGTAGCCCCTGGGCCCAAGGCGCGCATGGGCTTGGCCGTGCCGAGAGGCGAAAGGGCAAGGGCGAAGCGCCGCGGGCCCTAACAGCCTGCGGCCTTGGACGACGCGTGGCGGTTGATTGGACATGGCGCCTCCGCTTCCCCACGTCGCCTTGGTGATCGTGCGAGCTAGACAAGTCCCTGCATGCAGAACGTGTTATGATTACCTGTGATCATGGAGACCGGCGGTTGGCCTTGGCCGGCTATAAGTACGGCGCCGCTCGTGCCCGTCAAGTCCATCTCCTCTTGCTCTCTCCTTCGCCTCAGTTCTTGCTCCGTCTTGGTGTGATGGCTCCGATTCGCCGATTCTCTGCAGCGGAGAAGGGAAAGGCTCCTCGAGAAGGGCCAGACCCTCTCCCGCTGAAGAAGCGACTCGCCCATTGCAGCCGGGACGACGAGGACGACCCGGTGGTGGCGAGGCCCCGGGGCGAGCAGGCTCCGCTGGGGTTCCCGCTGCCCCTGTACGCCCACGTCGAGGGCCCTGGAGGTGCCAATGCTGATCCCCGCGGTCAGTGCCGTCGTCGGCGCCGTCGGGTTATGAAGGCGTGGGTGGTTCCTCCTGGAGTCCATGCCGAGGGCTCCTCCCACGAGTTCGTGCTCCACGTCGTCACTCCTCTTCAGTCCTGGATCCGCCTTCCTCCCTTCTTCGCCTCCGTTGTTCTTCCAGGGGGGCCTATGGAGCTCCCGCTGCAGCACGCCGACTGCGGCGCCCCCGCGACCGAGGCCGAGGTCGTCGTCGCTGCCCCGGGCGCGGTCTACATGTCCCGCGGCTGGAGGGAGATCGCCTGGGTCTGCAAGGAAAGAGGCGTCTTCACGGTCCACTTGGAGTATGACGGCGCGGCGGTGATGTTCCTCAAGGTCTTGTACGCGATCGGGCGCCGGCTGGAGTGCTGCCGCGGGAGGGGCGACCAGGACCTCGCCCTGGTGAGGGCTAGGCCCGCCGACCGCCCCCACGGCAGTGGCGCCCGAGGGTCCAGCGGCTCCAGCGGAGGCTACGTGACTCCGGAGATGAGCGACGACAGCTACGAGCCCCCGAGTAGCCGTCGCTCCAGGAGCAGGGCGGACGCATCAGGCCGTCGCCAACCCTGATCAGGATGTGGTTGGCGCCGGTGCCTGACGGCCCACTGTTGATGATGGCATCTTCTGTAGGAGCCCGTATAGTTAGCACTCCTTAGGATCCGTTCCCTGCAAGGAATCAAAATGCGCCCCATGGGGGCTTGTAAGGTGTCTGTAGTCCCGTATGTTAATATATGACCTTTGCTATGGATTGGCGTGAGTCGCTGATTCCGTCATAGCTGAGTTCCCCCTTTCGAACCTCGCGAGGGCCTGGTGCTCTACGCCGACAGGTCCCAGTCCCCAGGCGGCGTCAGCCGTCGCTGGTATGCCAGGTCGCGATGCCGTGGTCAAGGCCAGGAGGTGAGCGACCCGAGGTCCGGTAAGAGCCCCTGAGTCGCGATGCTCAGGAGGTCCCCTTTGGCGCCCAAGCAGCCATCACTTAGTGAGAAAGGGAAGCAACGTCGCTAGTACGGAGTTGCTTTAGGTGCGGGGGTAGTGCTGCGGCAGCCAGTGCCGTGGGTGGTGACTTATCTTGAGGATCAGGGGCCATTCCAGGTGCGCCGTTGGGTCCGTGTGTGGATAGGAGCGGAAACGCTCGGCAAGGTCCTCGTGAGACCCCTTCTTCCCCGCCTCTGCTCCCCTTTCTGCTCTACGTCCTCGGGTCCCGGCCCTCGAGCTTGTCTCAGCCGTTGCTGGTATGCCAGGTCGCGATGCCGTGGACAAGGCCAGAGGGTGTGGGCTGGAGAGCCAGTAAGAGCCCTGAGTCGTGATGCTCAGGCACCCCCCTTTAACGTGCAAGCGGTTTGCGCGGGCGAGGGCGAAGGAAACCTCGTGAGGGCCTCGGCTTGCGTGGTTCCCTCCAGGGATCCTGCAGGGTCATCACAGACGGAAGATGGTGTTGCCACGGCGGCCATTAGTTGATTGTTAGTTACTCAAGAGCTTGCTGGTTGGGGTAGGCGAGGCGTATCTGGGCACCCGTGAGCCAGCGCGGGACTCCCGAGGCCCTACCTCTGGGCGGGTTGCGCCCGGCACTGGGCCATATCTTGAGATGTGTTCCTGGAAAATTTGGTTAGATGCCGGTACTCTACGTCCTCGGGTCCCGGCCCTCGAGCTTGTCTCAGCCGTCGCTGGTATGCCAGGTCGCGATGCCATGGACAAGGCCAGAGGGTGAGGGCTGGAGAGCCAGTAAGAGCCCCGAGTCGCGATGCTCAGGCACCCCCCCTTTAATGTGCAAGTAGTCGACATGGGAAGAGAAGATGCTGCGGACAGGCTCCATGCAGCTAAGCGTGATAGGCAATGCATAGTTGGAAATAAACACTAGGGGGATACACGCCGCTGGGTCTGGCCCGAACGGCTTGGGGATGATGCAGCCCGAGGGGCGCCCCCAACAAGGCAAACTAACGACGGAAAGGTAAATGCAGATACATGCCGCGGGGACGGACCCACGCGGCCTGGGAGTGATGCAACCCTGGGAGGGTGCTCCCAGCTGAGAACGGAACTTGAAAGATGTCACCTGAGGATGTCGTCGGCGTAGTGGCGTCGGTGCAGCAGACTTGACGGGCTGCAGAAGCCGATCCTCACGAGCCCCCAGGCACCGGGGCCTCGGGAGGCTCCGGAGGCACTGGTGACTCCTCGCGAGCTGTCTCCACCTCCGCCAGAGCCGCGGAATGCCTGTCTTCATGAGCCTCCACGATGCCCCACATGAGGCGCTGGTATGCCACAGCCATGCTCGGCAGGCCGTAAGGCATGCGAACATAGCTATGGGGTGGACCTCCGCAGCGCCCCACTTGCGAGGGCCAGAGGCGCTCTGTTGTGGCGATTTGATTGAGCCCTGGTACGTCGACGCAGACGCGCAGCCCACCATCCTCGCTTTGATGTGGGGCCATGGCTGGCAAGCGGCGGCAACCTCTCATGATCCTTGTCTCCTGTAGCTCTCGAATGGCCTTGTCAACGAACTCTTGCTGGTCTGATCTTCCTCGCCTGGCTCCCTCTCGAGGGAAACATGCTGCGAAGCACGCCTCCACATGGTGCCCAAGCGCCTCCCTCGTGACCCTGGCTAGGTCGGTGGCCCTCTAGGTGAGAGCCCCCGAGCCCTGCCTGAGGAGGGCGCCGGGCGCGCCTTCCTATGCGATGGATGGAGGGCCCTCCTGAGGGGGCACGGGCCCTGAGGGGCCTGCCTCCTGAGGGGCCGAGCCTTCCTATGCGATGGATGGAGGGCCCTCCTGAGGGGGCACGGGCCCTGAGGGGCCTGCCTCCTGAGGGGCTGAGCCTGACGATGTCTTCTTCTTCTTGGGGGTGGTCTCAGGAAGCCTCCTGCTTCCGCGATCTGGGTCTTCTAGCGACGCGGCCTGAAAGGCTCGCTCCAGGGAACACACTACATCTCTCTCTTCACAGGGCACCGTGATGACGCCGCCACTTCCTGGCATCTTGAGGACGTTGTAGCCGTGGTGGGTCATGGCCATGAACTTGGCCAGCGCTGGGTACCCGAGGATGGCGTTGTACGGCAGGCGGATGTGGGCGACGTCGAAGTCGATGAGCTTGGTGCGGTAGTTGCTGCAGGCTCCGAAGGTGACAGGGAGGCGGACCTGCCCGATCGGGATTGTGGAACCGTCAGTGATCTCGGAGAAAGGCCTGGTTGGCTGAAGCTGGTCATAGGGCACTTTGAGGTTGTTGAATGTTTCCACGGACAGGACGCTGAGCCCTGCCCCACCATCGATGAGGGTCTTGGTGACCTGCACGTTGCTGATGACCAGGGAGCAGAGCATCGGGAGGACTCCTGCAGTGGCCGCACACTTGAGCTGGTCTGCCGAGCTGAACGTGATGGGGCACGCCGACCACCTGAGGGGGCGCGTTGCTTTGAGCTTGGGGAGAACTGCATTCACTTCACGGGTAAACTGCTTGAAGATACGTTGGGAGGCTGGGGCTTGAGCTCCGCCCAGGATGCAGGCGATCGCGCGCGGCTCCTGGAAGCCCCCAGCCCCCTCGTCTTGATGGCGGTCTTCGTTCCTTCTTGGTGGAGGCGGCAGTGGAGGTAGGCCTGCGTTGCCATGAGGGCGGTCCTCACGAGGCTGGTCTCTCCAGTCCCCCTCACGAGGCAGGTCCCGCCAGCGGTCTTCGTGAGGCTGGTCGCGCCATCCCTAGCGCGGGCCGCGGTCTTCCCAGCACCCTGGGTTTCTTCCTCCTCCTCAGCCATAGCCCCGGTCAGCACGGTCAGGGCGACGGCCGATCCTTCCTTCTCGCACGGCGCGGATCTCTTGACATTCATTGGTGTTGTGGGTGTGGAGGTCATGGTACACACAGTACCGGCTGCCTCTGGAGGGTTCGGGCAGATCCTTGCCCCGCTTGGTGTCCGGTTCGGCTATGAGCACGGCAGCCCCCTTGCGCTTCATGTCCTTGGCCTTGGGCTTCTTCTCTTCTGGGTCCACGGCAGGCAGCTCGAGGAGGGAGAGACGTCCCTCCTCAGCCCTGGCGCAGTTGTTCGCCAAGTTGAACAGCTCCAGGGAGGTGCAGAGGTCTTCGTGCATCGCCAGTTCCTCCTTCATCTTGACGTCACGCACGCCATCAGAGAAGGCGGAGATGATGGCCTCCTCCGACACCCTGGGGATCTTGAGGCGCGCGCTGTTGAAGCACTGGATGTACTTTTGCAGGGTCTCTCCGGGTTGTTGCTTGATGCGGCGCATGTCACTCACGGCAGGCGGCCGGTCGCGAGTACGTTCGAAGTTGGCGATGAAGCGGGCGCGCATCTGGTCCCAGGAGGAGATCGTGCATGGAGCCAGATTCAGGAGCCAGGTTCGCGCCCCTTCTTTCAGCGCCATGGGGAACCAGTTCGCCATGACCTTTTCATCCCTGCCGGCAGCCTCGATGCCCAGCTCATAGAGCTGGAGGAATTCCGCGGGGTCAGTTGTTCCGTCGTAGCGAGGAGGCAGGTCGGGCTTGAACTTGCCGGGCCACGCGATGCTGCGCAGCTCAGTGGTGTAAGCGTGGCAGCCCGCGGTGGCCACGAAAGGTCTCGGTTGGTGGAGAGCTTGGTCTTGAGGGTCCCCGCGCGCTGCAGCTAGGAGCATGGCGGGGTCTTGACGTGCCGGAGCTGGAGCAGGGTCGCGGCGTGCCGGAGCAGGGAGCGCCCGGGCAGCCCCCTGCGGGCAAAGGATTTCTTGGTAGCTTCGCTCTTGTTGCGATGGCGCCTGGCGGAGCGGGTTCCGCCCAGGGGCCGGTCGCCTTGGAGCCACAGCATCTTCTTGGAGAGGAGGTGGCTGGTGCGCCTCCGGAGCTTCATTGCCCGCGCGGGGCGGAGTGCGGCGCAGGGGGACGGACGGCGCGGAAGAGCCCCCTGCGGCGCGGACAAGCTCGGCGACGCGGTCGAGCCATTCTTCGTAGACGTCGTCGACGGGACGGTAGCGCAGGAGCTCGTTCGCCATGAGGAGCACAGGTCGAGCCTCCATGGGTGCGCGGAGCGCGCGGGATGAAGAGCCAGCTGGTGCGAGTGACAGAGTGGCGGTGCGGCCGTCTTGCCGCACGGACGGGTGCCGAGACGATGCCTGCTGCTCACCCCCCGCCGGGCCGGTGGCGGCGTTGACGGCGGGCGACGGGGAACGACGAGGACGCCCACCGATGGGGGCCGTCTGGGCGACGCGAGAAGCGATGGTGGCCCGACGCTCGGCGCGGGCTCGACGAGCGTCAGACATGGACGCGACGGTCGGAGGAGAGCGGAGCGGTGGAAGACGAATTCCGGCGCACCCCTACCTGGCGCGCCAAATGTCGGATTTCGGGTTCCGGCAGACCCTTAAGGTTCGAACACTAGGCCGCGCGCAGAAATCTCACCTTCAACCTCTCCGTCTCAATGGGATCTAAACTACTAAAAGAACTGCGCGAAAGACGTAAGATTTATACTAGTTCGGGCCTCCGATGTGGTGTAATACCCTACTCCAGTGTGTGGTGGATGGATTGCCTCCTAGGGCTAGTGAGGATGAACAATACAAGGAAGAACAGCCTCACGAGGGTCTGTTCTAGGCTGTGGTGATGAACTGTTGTGAAGAGTTCAGTCTCCTTTCTCTCTCTTTCTCTCTCAGATCCCGGGCCGAACAACAAGGAATCGAACCCAACCGAACCCCTTGCTATGTGGGTGGCTAGTCCTATTTATAGAGGCCCTGGTCCTCTCCCCAAATATTGAGCGAGAAGGGATCCAACAATGGCGGGCTAATTTGAAGGGGGACAACGAGTACATCTATCCTGACAAAAGCAGTCTTCGCCTGCCAAAAGCTCTGGTGATGACGCCGCTCTAGGCTCCATGGTGACCTCCCTCTCGTAGTCCTCCTGGCCTTGGTCTTGTTGCACCGAAGTGGCAACCTTTGCCTGATGCCTCGGTACTCCGCTGATACGCTTGCTCCCTTTGCACCAAAGAGGAAAGTGGGACGCTGCGTGCGCTGGCACCCGCCTGGTGCCCCGTGTCGTCATGGCTTGCGTCATGGGCACCTCGTGAGGTACCCCGCCTCCTCGAGAGCCAGCCTGATGAGGCTGTGCCTGAGGATGCGCCGTGTCGTCCGCCTCGCGAGGCTTTGCCCCTCGCGAGGGTCTTGAGCCTCGTGTTGATGAAGATGGGTCGTGCTGGGCCCCCACTTGAGCCACGCCGCAGGCCGCAGGCAGGCAAGTCTGGGGACCCCCGTTCCCAGAACACCGATAGTTCATATCCGATCTAGGTGTCATACCTAGTGCATTGGGTCCAATGAAAATCTTTTGTGACAATACTGGTGCAATTGCCTTGGCAAAGGAATCCAGATTTCACAAGAGAACCAAGCACATCAAGAGACACTTCGATTCCATCCGGGATCTAGTCCAGGTGGGAGACATAGAGATATGCAAGATACATACGGATCTGGTTGTAGCAGACCCGTTGACTAAGCCTCTTCCACGAGCAAAACATGATCAGCACCAAAGCTCCATGGGTGTTAGAATCATAACTGTGTAATATAGATTATTGACTCTAGTGCAAGTGGGAGACTGAAGGAAATATGCCCTAGAGGCAATAATAAAGTTATTATTTATTTCCTTATATCATGATAAATGTTTATTATTCATGCTAGAATTGTATTATCCGGAAACATAATACTTGTGTGAATACATAGACAAACTAAACGTCACTAGTGTGCCTCTACTTGACTAGCTCGTTAATCGAAGATGGTTATGTTTCCTAACCATAGGCATGTGTTTTCATTTGATTAACGGGATCACATCATTAGGAGAATGATGTGATTGACATGACCCATTCCATTAGCTTAGCACCCGATCGTTTAGTATGTTGCTATTGCTTTCTTCATGACTTATACATGTTTCTATGACTATGACATTATGCAACTCCCGTTTGTCGGAGGAACACTTCGTGTGCTACCAAACGTCACAATATAACTGGGTGATTATAAAGGAGCTCTACAGGTGTCTCCAAAGGTAAATGTTGGGTTGGCGTATTTCGAGATTAGGATTTGTCGCTCCGATTGTCGGAGAGGTATCTCTGGGCCCTCTCAGTAATGCACTTCACATAAGCGTTGCAAGCATTGCAACTAATGAGTTAGTTGCGAGATGATGTATTACGAAACGAGTAAAGAGACTTGCCGGTAACGAGATTGAACTAGGTATTGAGATACCGACGATCGAATCTCGGGCAAGTAACATACCGATGACAAAGGGAACAACGTATGTTGTTATGCGGTCTGACCAATAAAGATCTTCGTAGAATATGTAGGAGCCAATATGAGCATCCAGGTTTCGGTATTGGTTATTGACCGGAGACATGTCTCGGTCATGTCTACATTTTTCTCGAACCCGTACGGTCCGCACGCTTAACGTTACGATGACAGTTTCATTATGAGGTTATATATTTTGATGTACCGAAGTTTGTTTGCAGTCTCGGATGTGATCACGGACATGACGAGGAGTCTCGAAATGGTCGAGACAAATAGATTAATATATTGGAAGCCTATGTTTGGACATCAGAAGTGTTCCGGGTGAAATCGGCATTTTACCGGAGTACCGGGAGGTTACCGGAACCCCCCGGTAATCTAATGGGCCTTAATGGGCCTAGTGGAGGAAGAGGAGAGGAGGCCTAGGGGCTGCCGCACGCCCCTTCCCCCCCAAGTCCGAATTGTACAAGGAGGGGGGCGCCCCCCTTTCCTTTCTTCCCTCTCCTCCTCCCCCCAAGTCCTAATCCAACTAGGGAAAGGGGGGATTCCTACTCCCGGTAGGAGTAGGACTCCTCCTGCGCGCCTCCTCCTAGGGCCGGCCGCACCCCCCCTTGCTCCTTTATATACGGGGGCAGGGGGCACCTCTAGACACACAAGTTGATCTTCAAGATTGTTCTCTTAGCCGTGTGCGGTGCCCCCCTCCACCATAGTCCTCGATAATATTGTAGTGGTGCTTATGCGAAGCCCTGCGACAGTAGAACATCAAGATCGTCACCACGCCGTCGTGCTGACGGAACTCTTCCCCGACACTTTGCTGGATCGGAGTCCGGGGATCGTCATCGAGCTGAATGTGTGCTAGAACTCGGAGGTGCCGTAGTTTCGGTGCTTGATTGGTCGGGCCATGAAGACGTATGACTACATCAACCGCGTTGTCATAACGCTTTCGCTGTCGGTCTACGAGGGTACGTAGATTACACTCTCCCCTCTCGTTGCTATGCATCACCATGATCTTGCGTGTGCGTAGGAATTTTTTTGAAATTACTACGTTCCCCAACAGCAACTAGTTGTTAGGAGTATTGATTTCACATATCACAGTTCACTTGTTGGTATTCCGGTTGCAACAACACAGAACCGAGCAATGAATAATGATGTAGAGAAATATCACTGCATCAAGAGTTCATAAGAGGTGGTGCAATTCTCATGACAATTCTGACAAAAGGAGGCAACACTCCAAGGTAGAACAGAACAAAAGCTGGATTGGCACTTTGATCTGCGGAATACAACTGCTTGGACCCAATCCTAGATATGGATGAGGTACTGGAGTTTGTTTCTCCTAGTCATTCCGGAATAGAATGGCTTGACGGATCACATGAATAATAGGCATCAATAACACCAATGCACAACTACTCTTGACCAACAATTGATGGACGAGGGTCAGAATACAACTAAAGAGGGACAACTCAAAGGAACATATAATTTTCTGAGTTATGGATGCCTACATTAGCATGTTATTTCTTCTGGATAACCCATGCAGAAATGTTGAACTGGCAGAGTCACAATATAGAATGGAGAACTCCTCAAGAGTACTCTGATTGTGATATTTTGGTTCAAGAGAACTCCTGCCATATTGGTTCATGGTATTGGAAGAACGTTGTACCACGGACCTCGAGGACTATCGTAATGGTTACTAATATCCTAAAGGAACTATCAAACACTATCAACAAGAGGTAGGTAGGGTGAATCTCGGGTTCAAGAACCCATGAATAGAATACCTACCACTACATGGCATCACGGGATGCTTTCGAGAATAATGGCCAGAATCACACACTAGGGATACAAAACATGGCTAGATCACTAGGTGACTCCCTAAAACACCTAGGGTCATAATAATAACTCCAACATACACGTCAAGGCAACGGAGTACCTCAACACACTGATTAGTGTGCTTAATCTATCCCAAAAATACAATGGGAACATGGAGGAAAGATTTGCAAGTGCATCAGACTATTTAGAAACCTAGGATGACTCCGACAGCATAATGGTTGTAAATGCTCAAAATGATTTGAGACATCCTGCAAAATGGTGGCATAACCACTCAACATCACAATATCAAAGTTCTGAGGCCAGCTATGACATATGGAAGTAGTAGGAACTGAACTGAGGCTTGAACTCAACAATCCTAGGCAACTACGGTTTAGCAACACGTCATCCTGAGAGATAGAAGAGAAGCCTAGTCCTTAACCCCCTCAGAAAAGAAGAGGGTGACTCAGATCAGAAGGCATAGGGTATAAGAAGTAAAAAGAGCCTTATGTTCCCTTCCACAATCAATTCCCCTACATAACTAAAGCATTTCTAGACACAGGCAGTCAGGCTCTAATACCAACGCTGTTAGGACCCTGATTCCAAGTCACATCGATCTAGCCGGTAACACCTCATATCACTTTGCGTCCTCACGCATGGTATTCCCACGGGTGTCGCCTTACCATGGCCCGGGACCGTTTGCGCCTTTTGGCTCACGTATATGATAGTGTCGCTAGCATCCATATGACAAAGAACCCAGGCCGACATGGCTAGTCGTGAACCCGAAGCGGCACTAACCTATGGGGACAGGCATACATGAATAACATCGAGCATGTCGGTCAGCAGCGTGTGAATCCGGGCTGTAGCACTGGGCTAACAGGACTCCGGGAACCCGGGCTGTAGCAGGCTAGGAAGGACTCCGGATGTCACCGCGTGACATTTCCTCGAAGGGACAGACATAGGAACGAAGTGAAACACATGCCGGCCAGTCAATTGTCCTGGCCAGTAGTGCTGGGCTAGCAGGACTCCGGTGAACCGGGCTGTAGCGGACTACTATGGCTCATGGAGGCACTAGACTACATTTCCCCATAAGAGAGGCTGCCAAGGATAAACAACTAGATTGTCGGATCCCACACATACCAAGCATTTCAATCATACACACAATATGCTCGACATGTGTAAATACAACATGGCATCACAACAAGACTCTACGACTCAAACATTTATTCATTAGGCTCCGTGGAGCAAGATATTACAAACATGGGTCTCATGACCCAACAATCATAGCATACAAATCAAAGCACATGCGGAAGCTTAATATGTTTGAGTACAGACATCTATAAATGAAAAAGGCTAAGAAGCCTGACTATCTACCAGATCCTCACGAGGGCACAAGATCGTAGCTGAGGTATCAAGCTAAATGTCGAAGTCCATATGGAACTACTAGCGGGACTGGCGTCTCTCTGCAAAACATGAAATAGGCAAACGTGAGTACAAATGTACCCAGCAAGACTTACATCAGAACTAACTACATATGCATCGGTATCAACCAAGGGGTAGTGGAGTTTAACTGCAGCAAGCCAGCTTTGACTCAGTGGCTAACCTGGACTATGACTACAAGCAACTCTTTTGAGGTGGCGCACATGATTCCACATATTCACCATTCAATACACCACTATGGATCCGCTCCCGTCTCCCTACGAGAAGGCCATCCATAGCACTCACACTTATCTTGCGAGTTTTAGAGTATCCACTTTCACTTGTCTATGAACTGTTATAGGCAACCTAGAAGTCCTTTACCGTGGACACGGCTATTCGAATAGATCATTTATAACCCTGCAGGGGTGTACTTCTTCACACACGCTCTCGCCACTTACCACCATGTACACGTCATGTATCTCGGCAACCTTCAAGCGGAAGCCTGGCGAGGGAGTCGGCCACGACCTGACTAACCACACAAGTCTCTAGTCCAGGTTTATCGCCTATTCGGGTTCCATCCGCGAGGACATCCGACCGGAGTTTCGCTCACAGCCCCAAACGATGTGTGCAGGGTTCCCGAGACACCAAACGGGCGCCCGGTACACCGTGCCATGGTGTATCTACCGCATCATAGCCTACCCCTAGGGTCAGCGCTATGCACGGCCGCCAACACATATCCTACAAACACCAGAAACTAGTTGCAACTCCTGGACAGAGGACAAGGGCAGTTAATAAGTCGAGAGGGTCCATTGGTTTTGGGCCCAATGCGTGGTAGTAGCTGGTCATGGATCACAAACACAGAACTCAGTTCCTAGGAACGGTTTCAATGAGACAACCCACCATGTACTCCTGCATGGCCTCTCACCGCTACCTTTACCAAATCATGTTCACACACTTAGCTCACACACAGTAGGACATGTTCATCACTGTTCCAATTCATCCCCGATGAATCAGACCTGACTCAACTCTAAGCAGTAGTAGGCATGACAAACAAGCATGAATCAGTAGGCACATCAGGGCTCAAACAACTCCTACTCATGCTAGTGGGTTTCATCTATTTACTGTGGCAATGCCAGGTCATGCAGAGGATAAGGGGTTCAACTACCGCAGCAAGTAACAGATGAATCGTTGTTGTCCTAATGCAGTAAATGAGAGCAGGAGTGAGGGAGTGGGATTGTATCGGAATGAACAAGGGGGTTTTGCTTGCCTGGCACTTCTGAAGATAGTATAGTTCTTCATCGGTGTCATCGATCACGTCGTCGGAACACGTCTATGAAGAGGGAACAATTACCGGCAACAAAGAGAGAACACAATCAATGCAATGCACAATATGATGCATGACCATGACATGTCAATATGCTGTGATTTGAGCTAATGTAGCTAAGAATAGAAGAGTTTGAGTTGATTTGAACCAAAGGTTCAAATTCAAACTAAGAACTTATAAGGTGCATTATCATGTCTTGATCTAAACAGCAAGGTTAAGTTGTTTAAACATGCATGAAACTAGTACAGATGGATAGATTGGATTTTTTTGATCATTTTTCATATATCATTTATTTCATTTGGAGCTACGGTTGATTTTATATGATTTTTAGAAGTTAGCGCTATTTTCTGGAATTTCCTGAATAAGAATAAATCCAGAAAAAGGAGTTACTGCGTCAGCACTGCGTCACTGTGATGTCAGCTGGTCAACATGGTCGCCCAGAGTCAAACCTGATGGCTGGGACCCCCCATGTCAGTGTCTAACTAATTAACCTGAGTTAATTAGCTCTAAACTACTACTAAACTGGACTGGTTAAGGCCCTGGTCCCACATGTCAGTATTAGCAGGGCTAATTAAGTTTAGTTAACACTTAACCTAAATTAGCAGGGGCCTGGGCCCACCTGTCAGCGACCCTGGGGAAGTCAAACAGGGTCAAACCCCGGGTAAATGGGGTCAAACCCACCGGACCTGGTCCACGGCTTGTCGCCGGCGACGACAGAGACGGTGGAGGCTTCGGGATCGCTCATCTGGCGACCAAAAAAGCGGCGAAGGGCATCTACGCATTGGTGGTGAGCTCGCGCATCGAGCGGAGCAAGCAGTGTGTGCGGGGGTGGCCGGAGGTGACGCCGGCGTCGAGGTTTGCAGCGGCCGTGGTTCGGGCGTGCTTGAGAACGGCAATGTGGTGCACCATACGGCAAGCTGGCGGCGCCGTTGGCTTGCTGCGAGGCCACTGAGCACCTAGCCGTGCTCACGCGCAAGCTTTGCTAGCTCTAGCTACGACGACGACAGAAACGACGGTGACCGACTCTCGGCTCCGGTGGAAAACTTAGTTAGAGGACGAGTTAGACGCGGGGAGGAGGGGCAAACGACGGCGGAGCTCATAGAGGTCTGGCGGAGAAGCCCAGCATGGTCGGGGAAGCGTCGGAGGCGGCGAATCGACGGGCGGCGATCGTCGGGGCAGAGGACGATGATGAGCTCGATGGCAACGTTCCTGGCCGTCCGGCGTGTGTGATTTGGTGAAGAGGAAGAGGTCGTCGCGGCGGAGCTCTCGGGCACGTCAGAGGGGCGAGGGGGAGGCAGTGGTCGCGGCAATGACGAGTGGTGGCAACGGTTGCGCTTGGCATGAGAGGGAGAGAGAGCAGTGGAGGGGGAAGAGCTCGAGAGAGAATGAGAGGCGGTCGGGGAGGTTGCGTGGCGTGCTCGGAGGCATCCAGGGCGTCGGCGGCAAGCAGGAGCTGGCGAGGCGCGTGCCGGCACGCGGCGATCACGCGTGATGCGTCCTCCTGGCAAGAGGAGAACGATGACTGGCCACTGGGCCAGTCGGGCCGGTTGGGCTGTCACACTGCCGGGCCGGCTGGAGCGCTAGGTGGGCTGCGGTAAGTTCCATGTAGGTTTATGATTCCCTGTTTCCTTTTTGTTTTGTTTGTTTTTATTTATTTTTTTGCCACTGATTCCAAATTCAAAACAATTTCAAACCAGTGCCAAACTTTCTGTAAATATCTGTGTGGCTTAGATAGGATTTTACAAAGGCACACAAATATTTCAGAGGCATTTGAGGATACATTCCATATACTAGGAATATAAATTCAAAGTCAAATACAATAGTGGTTTAAATTCAGTGCCCAAAATATTCCTCAAAAATGTTCACTATTTTTGGTTTGGTCTCAAAGCCATGCCAAAAATTATCAAACATTTATGAAGGCATTTTGTTAACAATCAATGCAATTTAAAGGGTTCTTGCCCTTCTTTTAAAATGATTTCTGAGGCTCTCACTTTCCTCATTTCAACTTTCAAAATTTAGACATGATGCACACCGGATGCTAGTACTAGGCATTGTTAGAACTAGGGATGTGACAGCGCCCCTCCGCCCAGGTCCGAATTGGACAAGGAAGGGGGGCGGCGCCCGTCCCTCCTTTCCCCCCTCTCTCCTTCCCTCTCCTCTCCTACTCCAACATGGAAGCGGGGGAGTCCTACTCCCGGTGGGAGTAGGACTCCTCATGGGGCGCGCCAAGGGTGGCCGGCCCCCTCCCCCTCCTCCACTCCTTTATATACGGGGAGGGAGGCACCCCCTAGAGACACAACAATTGATCCCTTGGATCTCTTAGCCGTGTGCGGTGCCCCCCTCCACCATAACCCACCTCGGTCATATCGTAGCGGTGCTTAGGCGAAGCCCTGTGTCGGTACAACATCATCATCGTCACCACGCCATCGTGCTGACGGAACTCTCCCTCAAAGCTCGGCTGGATCGGAGTTCGAGGGACGTCATCGAGTTGAAGGTGTGCTAAACTCGTAGGTACCGTGTGTTCGGTACTTGATCGGTCGGATCGTGAAGATGTACGACTACATCAACCGCGTTGTGCTAACGCTTCCGCTTTCGGTCTACGAGGGTACGTGGACACACTCTCCCCTCTCGTTGCTATGCATCACCATGATCTTGCGTGTGCGTAGGAATTTTTTTGAAATTACTACGTTCCCCAACATCCTATACAACACTTTGGGTCAGCCATGCATGATGCTTGATATATGTTATCCTCCGAAATAAAGTCAGAATGTGATATGCGCAAGGCAGACAGTTAAACAAATTTTCTCATGCAAATAATCAGCCCCAGAATATTATGGGCGTGTGTGTAGATTTCAGTCTGAATATTAGTATGAAGCTTGGGATGTTAGAAACTCAGTCTTCTTCCACACATTATCAGAAGAAATTTATGATGAAAGGCTCCTCAAATTTTCTCAGCATGATATGTGAACCATTTCCGGTCCAAGATACCCGGTCTTTCCCAGCAAGATACCTCGGTAAAAGCTTCTGATAGACGGAAATGAATTTTGCTCAACAAGTAAACCCAAGGAGAAGCTTCTCAAGTATGGTACTCAGGCTTCTCCAGCACAATAATCAGACCAAGCTTCGTGCGTAAGCTGTAGAGCCTTCTTCTGCACGATACCCAGCCAAAAGATTGGAGCAGAAGATAACAAGTCTTCCTCAGGAAGCTACTCAGATGGCTTCTCTTGTAAGCCCTTCAGTCCGCATCAGTATCATACTAATACACCGTCCTCAGAAGTTATATGATAAACAGTACCGCTCAAGAATCAGGCTCGCAACATTTTGTCGGAAGCACAAATCCGTCAGGGCATGCGTCTTCTTCAAAAAGCCAATGTTTGGTTGCATGTGAATCTTATATATGGTGAGCATGTATCCCCAGCCATATTAGTCACTCATACGAGATGCGGCAAGGATCCAGCAGATATACCTAAGGAAAGTGAGGATTCCACAACCTCATGAGTCAGGTAAAGGAAAATAAGCAGAGATACATCTCATGAAGTACCAGAATTGACCAGATCTGGGGATGACATCACAGAATCAGCAGTATTGACAATGGCCATCAAGGTTATTATTCCCGCAACTGACACGGAGATGTCCTAAAACCTTGTCACCTTCTTGTATGATTGACCTCAACAACACGCTCTGTATCGTTACAAGTCCCGAATATATGTCATATATGTGCGGACCCAGGTCAGAAAACAGGCACAAGGGAATAATGTCAAAAATATTGCGCTAATCATGTCCCCGGTCATAAGAAGAATCAAGGACAGGTGTGGCCAAGGTCGTGACCGTTAAAAGGTCAGACTGACAGCAACAGTATGATGATTTTCGCACGAACATCAGGGTTCGGATACCCAAGTCAGTCGAAGGCCCATATCCTCAGCAGCCTACTCTGTTTTACAAGGATTTCATATCCCGCTGATCCATGGTTAGTGTGGAAAAATCCAAATGGGTATATACCGACAAAATGAGAAAATCAAAATCCAAACAATCAGCTCAGACCCGGTATACTCACCAGCGGAATCAATACACGGTCAATCTATCAGGAAAGGCAATTGTCCGCCAGCCCCTGTCAGGCCAGTCTCAAGATGAAAATATTGGAGGTATGACACAACTATGACTCCATACACCATTATATTGCTCCTGACAAAAAGGCAGTCGAATCATTGGTACCTATCTCATGCTCGAGCCAAAGGGGTAAATCAACATAAATCAGCACCACTTATGAGCAGTCAGATTCCATCAGAGATGGCCATGATTAATTCTTAGCATTTATTGAAACCAGAAGGCCTGCATTTATTTAAAAGAAACCCCATGACAGAAGTAAAAAGGTTTTCATGACCAAAATAAAATTTATGCTCGGATCCATTGGATATCACCAAAGGTATGGAGAATCAACGTCAGTAAAAAGACATTGGTATATGAGCAAAGACTTGTCAGGATTTGGGGAAAGGTGAAGCAAATCACCCCAGAGCAAGGGAAGAAAATCGTATGAAATTCTTGGGGGAACAATAAATAAAGGAAAAAGGATACCTAAGTTGGAAACGGTGTCCTCAAGTCATGCTTGTTCCCTGAGCAACTAAATCTCGAGGACGAGATTTCTTTAAGGGGGTAAGAGTTGTAACAGCCTGGATTTTGGCCCTTTTCTTTTTCTTTTAATTTAATTGGTTTTTGCTCTGTTTTCGTTTTGGAGTGGTTCTGTGGTCTTGTCACCTGGGAAATCATCTTAATTTCCTCTCCCAAGTGGCTCATCGTTCTCAAAACCTTGCCAAGACATGTCACTTCACTCCATGACCAAACCCTATTTCTTTCTCTAGGGCAATTTCCTTTTTTCTATTAAAGGAATAACCCTATCTTCCCTAGGTTGTGAAGCAACCTATATTTCTGCCCATCCAAAAATCCCGACATAATTCTTATAAATTTTTTGGGTCATACCTTATTCAAATATGGCAAAATACTTCACTCACCCTATTTCTCATCATGCTCAATAAATTCATTTCCTATTCTGTCCTAAATGGCACATTGTGAAGCAAGTGCTATTTATCTTTGTCCAATTGACCCCAAACTTTTTGGACATCTTTTCCTGTCCAAATAATTGACCGGTGCCAAAATTCAACTCTATTTGCCTAGCCAAACTTCCTCAGTGATTTTTCAAAGTTCCTGTCTGAGGGAAGCCTTTGTGAAGGAAGTGCTATCTAGGGTTATCCAAATGAGTTGCAATTTTGCATGCCTCTTAATGTGCCAATATTTTGACACTCCTCCAAATTTCAGCCCCATCCCATCATCTATGTGAGCACATGATCAAATATTTGCTTCTGGTAAATTTTCCAGGTTGTGAAGCAAGTGCATTTTATATTGCTTCAAAAATCCTTATAAATTACCATATTGTTCTCCTACCCAAATAATTTCTCTCCACAAAATGTGGCACCATTTCACCTAGCCAATATTTCTCTAGAATTCTTGCAAGATTCTGGTCAGAGAAGATAGCTGTGAAGGAAGTACCATTTTGGTGAATTCAATTGGTATGAAACTTTTACAGCATCTCACTATGACCAAATCATTAGGACTTGCCAAATTGCAGCTCAAGTGGATGCTTAATCAGAGTGCATCATCCTAATCTAGTTTCTGGACTAGTTTATGTGGTTGTAAAGCAACTACATTAAATCTTGGCCTTAAACTTCTCAAAGTTACCAGGATGAAAGTCCTTCTTACCCTAAACCTACCAGACAACTCCATTGCTCCCAATCACCTCCTTGTTGATTAGCAGTTATCCTCCAAGTTTACTGCAGTAAACTTCAGAGGTTAATTACCATTTAACCAGAGCACTTTTAACTGATCTACCACCTCAGTTGTAACCTCCCCTGGATTAACTACGCACTAGACAATGTTTGCAAAACTTTGGCACTTTCTCCTCGCCAGCTCACGCGGTCACCACCTCTCTGGCATGCCATGGCCGCGTCCAGGATGGCTTCTTGCTCGAGCTCCTCTCCCTTTCGTCGTCTTCGCACTCGTGAGCATGTCCAACAGCTAGCCCGCGTCGTCGCCGTCCTCCTAGAGCCACTTCCCCCTCCATCAGCCCTCTTCGCCGCGCACCCATGGACGCACTATGGCCGACCGAGGCTTTCATGGCGTTCGGCCACTTCTCCTCTGCGCCCTCCGCCCCCTCACCCTGTGCGCCTCCATAGCTCGTCCGTTGCCTTCCTCGTCGCCTTCACGCGCCCTCCCGTGCTCTCTGAGCCTCGCCAGAGCTTTGGCCAAGCTCGAGCGGCGGCACTCGGCCACGACCTACCTCGCCCTGCTATATATAGCCCACCCCGAGGCCGCGCGACCTCACCAACAGCCTCACACCACCTCCAGCAACCTCCATGGCCCCTCCCTTGAGCTCCAGAGCCCCTCCTCGACCCCATGGCCGCAGTGCCTCTCGCCAGAACCCGGCTAAATTCGTGGCATGCCGAGCCCCTCCCCTCCTCATTCCACCACCAGAAGACCCATCGGAGCCCGGCACACCTCCCCGTCCACTCCTCTTCCCGCCGGAGTGGACGTGCTGCCTTGTCCCCGCCAACGGCCGCCACCCGCCTCTGCCTTCTGTTGACAAGAGCCACGGCATGCCTGCGCGTCCCCGACGAGTACCCCTCGCCCGAATGGAGGCGACGCTTCGCCCGGAGCCTGCTGGGTCCCTTACCGCGCCCTAAGGTGACCGGAGACGACCGAACCGGCCCCGCCCTGGACCCCACCTGTAAGCCTCAGCCGTTGACCCCGCCCCGCCAGGTCAGATAAGTGGAAGCAGCTTTAGCTTAATATGTTTTCTATTTGGGAAGGCGTACTCTCATCTGAGTTCGGCGGAGAATACGTTTTCCTTACGGGAAGGCGTATTGTCATTTAACTACGGCTCTAAATATGTTTTCTCTGCTATGAAAACGTATTCCATGAAAAACGTTTTCTGTTTTTCTGTCCAGGCCCAGATTGTGAAGTTTTTCTTTGCAAATAGGTCCCTGGCAGAAAATACTTCATAACTTTTCAACCACAACTCCAAATGAGGTGATTCGAAAGCCCACGTCTTCGTTTCGTCGAGCCCGTTCTTTTGGTTCCATTTTTAATATGGTTTGACACTGTGAAAATGACCTTTTTGCTCTTGCGCATAAATAGCCCCTCCGAGAGAGAACTGTTTTCGGCAAATCTTTCCGCGGCTTCACCGCACTTCTCCCCGGTGCCTTCTTCATCCCCAGGCAAGCCACAACCACCATTTGCATGATAGTCATGCAGTAGTATTGGTTTTCAACTTGAATCTTTAATAACTATATGTTTGTTTTGCTACTCCTGTCGTAGTTTCGGTCATGCTTGTGGATCGGTGATTATCGTCATGCTATGTTCTTGCACCTTGTTATCATGAACTACTTGTTAGTATTACTTTCATATTGCTATGCTTGATAGTGGTCGGTAATGTTATTGATGAGTTCTTGCATGTTATTTATGGTGGATAATAATGGTCATGTTATGCTATGAGTAGTGTTGTACTTGTAATATTCATGCTCCTCATTATGCCATGCTCAGTTGGGTATGGTTCATTGTTGATATGGTGAATAGTTATGTTGTACCCTCATGCTTATGTTGATATCATGCTCATGCATTGTCCTTGCATCATGTTATTTTATCATGGCTCAACATATTTGCATTCAAGTTTAACTAGATTAAATTGAACTTGAACAACTGTTGGCAGAGTCATGGTGCCACCATATCGAACTGACCAGTGCAACCACGCTTACCTTTATGGGAATGTCCGAACTGGGTCTATTGTCATGCCTCTCGCCGGTGCCTCCAGCTAGGGAAGGTTATGGGCGCGCGCTACCCTGATCAGGTAGGCGGACATAAGCCTTGTGTGCCCGTTGTTGTTGTTATGGATCCGGTCCCCATGAGGGACGGTCCCCATGAGGGACGTTTGGCCACGACGGTGGTCGTTGTGTCTATGGAAGACACGGGGCCACCCAGGACTAGTCCAGTTGGGAGTGGGTCGGAGTGGCCGGGAGAGTGTCATGGCAGTAGATCGGTTTTGTCAGAACGCCGTTGGTCCACCCGAATGGGAGTGGGAGGCCATGGGTTCCGTAGTGTGGGTACAGTGTACTAACCTCTGCAGAGTGTATATTAAATCTATCAATAGCCGCGCCCGCGGATATGGGCCCAGTTCGTGTCGGTCACACTATGAGTCAATAGTAATAATAATAATGAGGAGATAAGTTGGTTGTGATCGCCGGAAGGATCACTGTTTGAGATAAGTTGGTTGTGATCGCCGGAAGGATCACTGTTTGAGATAAGTTGGTTGTGATCGCCGGAAGGATCACGGTTTGAGACCAAGTGTTGGTCATGGTTGTGATCGCCGGAATGATCACCGTGGTATCGAGGATACCGAGTTATTGGATATTCGTGATGTTGTGCGAGAATCATGGGTAAAGATCAAGCTCCTTGTGGTCATTTGATGATTACTACGGTATTGTTTATACCAAGCTTGATTTGATCCTGAGATGATCGTGTAATGTCCAAAGTTGGTAAGTGATGCATGTGATGGTTACGACGTAACCCGAGCAGAATAAATGGTGCATGTAGTGTCATCATGTCGCATGCTAGTATCATCAGATTTATATGTTCATGCCATGATCATATTGTTCTAGCGATATTATGTTCATGTTATGTTATCCTAATGATCTCATGATAATTCCTATTTAACCTGTAATTGCCATGCTATTGTTTGTCTTGAATGCTTCTGGTTATTGTGAGCTTGCAAGTACATTCAATGTACTGACCTGGCATGTCATGCCAGTTTGCAGGTCATGCCGGATTGGATTGCTTGCTTGTTTGGTGTTGTCCCTGTGTTCGCGAGCTAGGATCAGCGTTCCAGCCAGAGTCCTTGCGGAGTGGAGTTCACCACCGTTGTTGTTGTTCCCCTGCTAGAAGTTTTTCCGCAGCTTCGAGTTGTTCTGCTGCTTGCATAGAGAAACTGAGGATGGCGTAGTGTCGCCATGCCGATGTTATTCCATGTAATACCGGAGACCTTGCATTCATGGGAACAAAGCAGCATATCATATACACCGGTTGTCAAAGTTGGCGACCAGTGCAAATAAATGCCGCAACAAAACAAGTCCAGAACTGAAACCACTTCAGAAGAGATCAAGAAACAATATCCTAGGTACCCATAATGCTGGCAAGATGCTTAGCAAGCTTATTAACTTTCTCTTGTTTGGCTTTTAAATCCTCCAACACTTCTTGTTGCACCAGAAAGTATGCATCTGAATTCTGCAGGGACTTCCTCAGTCCTTCAGCTTCCTGTCGCATAACATCTGATTGATGTCTTTCAACTTGAAGTTGAGACTCAGGAAACCGAACTGATTCAGGCAACGAGTTCGAAGAGCTGGTGCCAGCAGTAGTAGCCAGTAACTCAAACACTACATCAAGACAGGACTTTGGGGTTGTCTCAGTGTCTTCAATATAGTTTTTATCAGCTTTCTTGGAGACCAACAGGGATGTCTCACTATCTTGAACCTTATCTGCATTACTTCCTTTACCATTGCATAACGGGGTACTCTTCTCCAATATTTTATCCACGTTCTAAAAGAGAAACAAACAAACACATCACAGGTTTACATGTAGCATATGAAACTCATTTTGGTAAACCAGTTCAGTAGTAAGGTGGACAGGATAACGGCATGAAACAAACATATATCTATGTAGTATGGTCACTGTATGGTCTATACCATTCTAGTTTATGTTGCCAAATCAAGATAGATACAATTTGAATCATATCTTTTTAAGACAAAGCAGCATAGATAGAATATAAGTGTGGGAAACTACATAGCAATAACAACACTTGTAATGTGCATGGCATGAGAACATAACTGCTTATTCAATTGAAACTGAAATCAACATAGAGCAAGTTACAACCGCAAACACCTTAAAGAAACAGGTTTAAAACATACCTATTGCACCATTGGAGTTTCAATTGCATTCTTCAATTTGAAATTAGTAGGTATGAGTAAATACAGTGATGCAAGAGCAAAGTAGTATGAACCATAGCTACGGAACCTGACATGAGAACAATTCTTCTTCTGCTTTAAGCGTCGACTTGGGGTTCAGAGTGGTGGTCCTCGTGCTTTGGGCACTGCAGTTGCCTTACTAACTGCTCATGTTTGGGTGCTCTGTGGTGGAGACGGTGTTGTGTCAACTGGAACTGGGTTACTATCTGCTGGGGTTAGGGTTAGAAGGGGTGTGGCTCGTTCTCTGTCCAACTGGGTAGGGGTACAATCTGCATGAGTCTGAGTTATGTGTGGTGAGGCTGGTTCTTGGGCAAGTACAACCATGGTTCTATCTGCATCGACAGGTAGCACAATCTTTTCTGAAGACCATGTTTTTACTCCCACAGATACTGCCATCACCCCCTCCAATTGAAATGGCTGATAAAAAAGAAAAGTAATTGAATGTACAGATATTGTAAGATAGACAGGTGCAATGGATAGTACGGAAGAAAACAGGGCATGAAATAATTCACATTTATGTTGTCTAACCAAACAGAATAGCAGGACATAATTTCACATATAAGATGGCTAATTAAACAGGATAGCATGACACAATTTCAAATGTATGATGGCTAACTAAACAGGATAGAATGACATAATTCAAAATATGATGACTATGTAAACAGGATGAGATGATATAACTATATTATGTCTTTAGAAAATGGGTTGGCATGCCATAATTCAGATAAATGCTGTCTATGTAAACATCTTGGCATGATATAATTCAAATATATGATTTATATACTAAGCAAGTGAGCAGAGGGCAATCACATATATGATGTGTCAACTAAGGAGATGGCATTCAATATTGTGCATATGGTGTCAAAACTAAGCATTGCAATACAACATATGCATGATATGAGTAATATAACCCTGCCAAGTTTGAGCATACACCACAGGGGGATAATAGGACTGGTCATCTGCCTCTGAATCCTCCTCTGAAGAGCTATCTGTAACCAGCAAGATATCTGCTTCAACAGGTAGCATTGTCTGCTCTGAAGACCTTGTTTTCACTCCAGATTTCTCCATCACTAATTCAAATGGCTGATGCATAGGAAGAGCAGTTGAATATACAAACATTGTCGACAAATGCAATGAGAAATACAAAAAAAGGACGGCATGATATAATTCACATATATGACGCTTGGCTAAACAGCATGGCATTTGCATAATTCACATATATAATGCCTTGCAACAAGATAGCATTGCATAATTCACATCTATAATGTCTTGCAACAACATGGCATCGCATAATTCACATATATGGTAATTAGACACTAAACATGTGGCATTCACACAAAGCATGTCTAAACTAAGCAAATGACATAGCAATGCAAGATACCATACACACGATATGAGCAACATAACCCTGCCAAGTTAGAGCATGCACCTCGGGGGCAAATAGGACTGGTCATCTGCCTCTGAATCCTCCTCTGAGGAGCTATCCGTAACTAGCAAGACATGCACTTCGTCAGATAGCATTGTCTGATCTGAAGACCTTGTTTCCACTTCAGATTTTTTTCCATGACCGTGTCGAATGGCTGATGCACAGGAAGAGTAATTGAATGTACTAAAATTGTTGACAAGTTTAACACGTAATAAAAAATGATGGCATGATATAATTCACAAATAAGATGACTGGCTAACCGGGGTGGCATTGCAAAATTCACATATATGATGTCTGGCTAAACAAGATGGCATTGCATGATTCACATATACGATAAAGAAACTAAACAAATGGCATTGACACAAAGCATGTCTAAACTAAGCAGATGACATATTTGATGTATCCAGTAAGCAATGCAAGGCACCATCTGCATGATATTACCAACATTAGCATGCCAAGTTAGAGCGAAGACCTCAAGGGGTAAATAGGAGTGGTCTTCTCCTTCTGAATCCCCCTCAGAACAATGATCTTCCTCTTGATTACGATCCAAAATGAGTGGAGGGGGGTTGCCTTTGTGCCCACCATGGAGCGACGTCTGCATGAAATTTTATTGCCACGCAAGGCTCGTCTCTTTTGCTCTACATGTTCAGTTCCATTGTGTATAGTAACTGACATGCATAGGAATAAAACATAGTGAGATTATGTAAGGAGTGCATGCAAAAATCCAGAGTGATGGTAGCAAATTGTGGATAGACCCAAAACCAATGATAGCAGGCAGATAATAGCTTTAGTTAAAAATACAGATAATGGCTCCTTTAATGTTTGTTTGCACCCAACATGAAACTCATAGTAGACACCCGAGATTAACCAGATAGTAGACAGATAGTACTGATTGCTGCCCCAATATGTACCCCACAACCATTTAAAAACTCAAGTTTCAGCATTAGTTTGGACCTGACTCAGAGTCTAATAGGTGAACACGACAATAAAGTAGCATGTCATCATATTAAGCGATGCATAACGTAAGTAGACACGGAAGAGTGTGACCTCTCTTGCGGACCCGTGTAGTCCTCAAGGTCATCTGCTCAGTTGATGATGGTAATGCAGTTGTCGTGGCTGCCGGGGGTGGGGAAGAAGATATGAGGTGGCGAAAGACAGTCTAGAGAGTGGATCCCTGCTGTGGTGAACCCTTCTGTCGTTGGAGCAGCTGAGATGGGGTGGAACACAGCGCAGCAGGAGCAGGACAAAGCACACAAGGTTTTCTTTGACACATATCTGTAACAGAAGTAATTGTGTCAGGGCTTGTTTGAATTTGAGGATTTTAACAATCCAGGGATCAGAAATAGACAAGAATAGGATAGGAATGCGCGTGCAAAACAGAGAATTTAAAAACACAGGATTTATGCCAATATGGGTGTTTGATTCACAAGAACTAGAAGATCATAGGATGCAAAGAAGCAAGGTGAGATTAAGTCAAACCACAAGAAAATGTATGGTTATAATGCTATTATGCTACTATCTCTTAGTCTTGTGCTTCATGAATAGGAATTTGAAGAGGACAAGTAGGAATTAAAATTCCTACGGTTTTTCTTTCAAGGAGACACTAAAGGAACAAATCCTACAGTTTTCCTTTTGCTCCATTCCTTTGAACCAAATGCATGAATTGTAGTGCCATAGGAAACTTTCCAATTCCTATGTTTTTCCTTCACTTTACCTTTCAAGCACTGGCGATTCTAGTAGGCAGGCTTGAGCAAGGAAAAGCCTACACTCAAAAAATGTTTTGTGCTACATTTATTACTTTGGACCCAGGCCACTGCCCTACTAGCTCAACCCCCAGGCCCATCGACAAATGCACAACTCAAACACACATAGATTAATAATGATGGCATTCAAGAGAGTCCATCATGGATAGCTAAGTTGTCTGGTACATCACTGCTTGTCATATAGTAGGAGAAACTAATCGTATTTCACGTTACTGTGTGTGCTCAATGGACAATATATATAACATGTAGAGTGAAAAAAGAGATGCAACAAGTGTACAACCTCTTTGGTGAAGTCATGTAGATCTCAGCGTGATTGGGTTGGTCGGTGAGGATGATCCGGCTGACTTGGCTGTCGAAGGAGGGGAAGAAGAGCTTAGGCGTCTGGAGATGGAGACCGGGGTACTGCTCCATTGTGATGGAGGGTTTCATCGTTGGAGCAGCTCCTGTGAGTTGTACGACATTGAGGCTGAAGCAGGACAAGAGAGACAACGTTAACCTGAGTGGAATTCTAATAGCATCTCCAACAGATGACGTAAAATACATAACCACAAAGTGCTAGACGTAAAATACATTAGCCGCTCATCTCTGAACTTAACTGTCGAAACTGAATTTAACTATCGAAACTGAACGCACTAGTAGGAGAAAAGCAGTAGCAGCAGTAGCAGAAGCGCCTGTGAGAGCCGGGGCAGCTGGTCGTGTAGCAGCATCAGGTGAGGCTACCTGAGCCGCCAGCCACCACCAGCCAAACAGCCGCCACCTGCCACCCGCGGTTGGCGGTGCGCAGCCCCGCCCACCCCGAAACCACTCCCCACCGCCGGTCTGCCGCCGCCCCGGCCATCCCTCTAGGCCCCTCGTGCCGAGCTTTTTCTCCGGCGATCCCCAAGCCACCGCCCCACCACCGCCGGTGACCACCGCCCCCACCCTGACCCCTAAGATAGATAGTGGGGTACCTCTCCGGCGAGCCCCCCTCCCCACTGCAACTGGTTCTTCCTTAACTCCGGTGAGCCCCCCACCCCCTGAAAATCGACTGACCCGAAAGTCGATTCAGTCGACTAAAGTGTAGCTAAATTGGAGTAGCATCGCAAGCAAGAGCAAGAGCGAGAGCAGCAGTGCGAGGAAGAGCAAAAGCAAAAGCAAGAGCAGACCAAGCAGGGGACCGAGAGCAAGAGCAAAGCAGCAGCGCGAGCGAGAGCTAAAGCAGCAGCAGCTCCTAATGATGTGGACGTCGGTGCCGAGGGAGCGACGCCATGGAGGAAGTGGCCGGGGACACCACCATAGATGGAGCCGCGCCGTGTCGGCTCGGGACCGAGCGCCGGCAGCACTGTGAGATTGAATCAAGAAGAAAATGTGGTGATTAGTGTACAACCTCTTTGGTGGCGCCGATTATGCCTCAGCTTCATCCGAGGAAACGGTTATGATGATGCTCTTCCAGTGGTGCAGGTGAAGACGATAGTGTGGGAATGGAGGTGGCGTGAAAGATGAGGGGAATGTCAGGGCAGCTCCTTGGAGGTGGAGGACGGGGTGGCTAAACCGGCGGGATGACAAGATCGACGACGGATCCGCATTCGGTACGGTGGATGAGGGACATCGAGGTGTTGCTGTGGGCGACGTCGTCGGGGAAGAGGCTCCGGCTGGGTGGCAGACGGAGGAGGGTGTGGGGCTTCGCAGGTTTTCGCGGCCTCAGTGTACGAATGGGTGGGCAGATGGGATGGGAGTGGGGAACCATCGCTTAGGGACGCGCTTGTCTGAAATGTGGGGTAAGTTACGAAATTACCCCCATCGATTTGAGCTAGGCGGTTCTTTTGGTTCAGGGGTATCACGGGCATTTCACGTGTCGGGATTTCACAGGAGGTGGGAGTTTTCGCGCGCGTTGTAATTTTGGAATAGCAAGGCGCGGATTGAGATGGAGGGAGTTGTCGGAGCACAACTAGACAAAGATATATCTTAAATATTTCCGGGTAACAAGGCGCGGGTTGAAGAAGCGGGAGTTTCACAGCACGATAGACAGAGACGCTAGCTTGAAATTTTGGCATAACAAGGCGCGGCTTGAAATTTCGGGAGAACAAGCTTAACGTGTACCCAAAAAAGACAATCCGCACCTCATCACTAGAGAGAGCTATGTCCCGTTTTACTATATTACTAGAAATGCATTCAAATACAACAAAAAAATCAGGACAACAAACATAACGTGTACAGTACCAAAACAATTTGCACTTCCCTCAACAATAAAAAAAGAATGTGTGTTGTCTAGCATATGGACTAAATTTGAGTACATTTTCCCTGTTTGAATGGGATTGTACTCGGGTAATGTTACCTTCACAACACATGACATGAATATAGGAGAAGTAAATTCCTATATAAATACAAACTACATGTACATATGCTACCTCTTGAGCATGCGTTGGTTTTCCCTTGAAGAGGAAAGGGTGATGGAGCAAAGCAGCGTAAGTGTTTCCCTCAGTTTTTGAGAACCAAGTTATCAATCCAGTAGGAGACCACACGCGAGTCACCTCATACCTACACAAACAAATCAGAACCTCACAACCAACGCGATAAAAGGGGTTGTCAATCCCTTCACGACCACTTGCAAGAGTGAGATCTCATAGAGATAATAATAATAATATAAATATTTTTGGTACTTTTATGATATAGATTGAAAGTAAAGATTGCAAAATAAAATAGATTGGAAACTTGTATGATGGAAAATAGACCTGGGGGCCATAGGTTTCACTAGTGGCTTCTCTCAAGATAGCATAAGCATTACGGTGGGTGAACAAATTACTGTCGAGCAATTGATAGAATTGAGCATAGTTATGAGAATATCTAGGTATGATCATGTATATAGGCATCACGTCCGTGACAAGTAGACCGACTCCTGCTTGCATCTACTACTATTACTCCACACATCGACCGCTATCCAGCATGCAGCTAGAGTATTAAGTTCATAAGAACAGAGTAACTCTTTAAGCAAGATGACATGATGTAGAGGGATAAACTCATGCAATATGATATAAACCCCATCTTTTTATCCTCGATGGCAAAAATACAATACGTGTCATTTCCCTTACTGTCACTGGGATCGAGCACCGCAAGATTGAGCCCAAAGCTAAGCACTTCTCCCATTGCAAGAAAGATCAATCTAGTTGGCCAAACCAAACTGATAATTCGAAGAGACTTTCAAAGATAACCAATCATACATAAAAGAATTCAGAGAAGATTCAAATATTGTTCATAGATAATCTTGATCATAAAACCACAATTCATTGGATCTTGACAAACACACCGCAAAAGAAGATTACATCAAATAGATCTCCAAGAGAATCTTGGAGAACTTTGTATTAAGATCCAAAGAGAGAGAAGAAGCGCTCTAGCTAATAACTATGGACCCGAAGGTCTGAGGTAAACTACTCACACATCATCGGAGAGGCTATGGTGTTGATGTAGAAGCCCTCCATGATAAATGCCCCCTCCGGCGGAGCGCCGGAAAAGGCCCCAAGATGGGATCTCATGGTACAGAAGGTTGCGGCGGAGAAATTAGGTTTTTGTGGTGCCCTCTGATGTTTTCAGGGTACGTAGGTATATATAGGAGGAAGAAGTAGGTTGGTGGAGCCACGAGGGGCCCATGAGGGTGCAGGGCGCGCCCCCTGCCTCATGGCCTCCTCGTTGATTGCTTGACGCCCACTCCAAGTCCTCTGGATCGCGTTTGTTCCAAAAATCACGCTCGCGAAGGTTTCATTCCGTTTGGACTCCGTTTGACATTCTTTTTCTGCGAAACATTGAAATAGGCAAAAAAACAGCAATTTGGGTTGGGCCTCCGGTTAATATGTTAGTCCCAAAAATAATATAAAAGTGTGTAAATAAGCCCATTAAACATCCAAAACAGAATATATAATAGCATGGAACAATCAAAAATTATAGATACATTGGAGACGTATCAACATACGATCTCAAATTCAAATATATGTATAGATTTTATGTTGAATTCAAATCATAGTACATGTATGCTCTAGCTAGATGTTCGGAATCTAAACCATGTATGATATACTACGTACAATGTGTTTAACAAGCACAACACACACACACACACACACACACACACAACAAACACCATTTAGACTAGTAAGGTACACGTGCATTGCACACATGAGATTTGGCAACCAAATTATGAATAAATACCACATTATAGCATGTAAGCCTTGAGTCATATATGCATGGTGTAGATGTTCATTTAATTCTTATAGTTCATTTCATTCAAAATCATCTAGTTTTATAAGAAAGCTAATCTATGTTAAGATTCATGGAATTGTGCGTTGTAAGGCATAAAGTAAAAAAACAAATAATGGCAAATCATGTAGAAAAGCATTTGAGCAATTCTGATACGGAAGATTCTAGAACAAAGAAGAAGTGCTTGTGTTTTGAGGTTTCTGCATTATGCTTAAGTTCAACCATGGAGTCTTCTAGATTGTACATGTGGCAAAATCTGGTGGAATCTAGATGATATCCAACGGCCAGTTGTGCTCAAATTTGCCATCTCCGCACCATCGGATTGGCCTCATCCAATGACCATCTTTCAAAGTTAAAGTTGTCTGCACACTATATAAAAAATTTAAAAATAATATATATATATATATATATATATGTATGGGTATAGATATATATATGTGATGCGAAAGCCACCAATCATCTCCAATTAGAATAGTGTGTCCATACACGGATGCAATGTGGCCAAATGATGTCTGCCATCGATATCTCAAATACAAATCATTCTGACCTTGTTCAATGTGTATACAGTACAACATGCTCGTTTCCAAACCACACCATGCTCGTTTCCATACACGGATGCAATGTGGCCAAATGATGTCTGCCATCGATATCTCAAATACAAATCAGTCTGACCTTGTTCAATGTGTATACAGTACAACATGCTCATTTCCAAACCACACCATGCATATCTCAGTTATATTCATGCATGCATGGGTTTCAAACATCATGGTCTATTATTCAAATATTTGAATTCTACTTTACGTTGATTATGACGTCACCTAGTCTTTTACACCCACACGGTCATCTTCTCTTTATAATTGTACCATTAACTTTCTCTCGTGCATGCATGCACACATAGTACCAGTCGGCATTATCCATCGCACACATGCAATCTTTTTCTTCAGGTCGGTCTCCCATGCATGCACACACACCTCCCCCTGCCCATCATATCGGGCATTCTTTATCTCTCACGTGCATGCGCAACGATCGATGTTCCTCTATGTGTGTGTGTGTGTGTATAGCTAGGTCTCTCATAGTTTTCCACACAAACCGATCAATCTATATATCTAGTGAGGTCTCACCCTCTTTCCCACGTCCACATCGATCAATCTATACCTCTCTATATAGGATTACATAGCTAATACACCCACTTTAATTATATATCCAACGTCCCCCTCTCATCATCCATGCCTCCGCTTCATCTCTCAGACGCGTGCACAGTGGCGAAGACAGGGGGCAACAAGGGCCCTGCCCCCTCCCCTAACATCACTATATATCGAGGCTAGTATGAATGTGATCATTAGAAAATTGCTGGTAAAATGGTTTAAGTTGATGAATTGGCCCTCCTCATAAAGGATTAGCAATGCTTGGCCCCATAGCTCATTTATTTTTCATGGCTCCGCCACTGCGTGCAACAGCGCACATTCTTGCCCCCTCTCTTCAAATATCGATCTCGCACTTGTGCACTCCTTCATAGTCTCCCTCCACTTGGCCCCTCGCACCATCTTCTAGCCCCCCACCGGATTTTGCCACATGTACAATCTAGCAGACTCCATGGTTGAACTTAAGCATAATGCACAAACCTCAAAACACAAGTGCTTCTCCTTTATTCTAGAATCTTCCGTATCATAACTGCCCAAACTTTTTTTCTTGTTGAATTGCCATTATTTGTTTCTACTTTATGCTTTACAACGCACAGTTCCATGAATCATAAAATAGATTAAGGGCTTCTTTGATTCAAAGGATTCTCAAAGGAATTTTGGAGGATTCTAATCCGTAGGAATTTTTCCTATCTTCGTTGTTTGATTCGTAGGTTGGTAAACCATAGAAAATTGTCCTTAGGATTCATTTGCACTAGATTTCATAGGAAACATCCCATCCACTCAAACCACTTTGAAACAATCCCGCGTTTTTCTATGCACAATCAAACACTCGTACAATCCTGTAGGATTCAAGACGACATTCCACTCTAATCCCATGTTTTTCGTATTCCCACGTTTGGGAAATCCTACGAATCAAAGAGGCCCTAGCTTTTTTATAAAAACTAATTTATTTTGAATGAGATGAACTATAAAAATTAAACGAATGTCTACATCAGGCATATATGACTCAGAGCTTACATGCTATAGTGTGGTATTTATTCATAATTTGGTTGCCAAATCTGATGCGTGCAATGCACGTGTACCTTACTAGTACTTCAAGTATGTGCAAACACGTAAATTAGAATTCCAATGGCACGCTACATAGTGTCTCTCTTACAATTCATGAAGCTACGTGGCACATGTGGAGGCGTTGTCATGACCTCCTTGTGTGGACTGATCACAGTGACGTGTTGCTGCTTCCAGAAGAATGTACTCGTCCTCTCTGAGCCACACTGGCGGTACATGCACGAAGCGAAGATGTGCACGCACGCCACGGACGCACTCATTCCCTCGCACGCACACGCGGGTACACGGGGCGACGCATTTTTGTACGAAGATCCACCCCATGTGATAATTTGACGCGTGTAAAGTCCTTCATTTCATTGATGGTCAATTAATACAGCGCATGCAAATTGAGTGGACGTGAGGGCGGAAGAAAGACATTACTAATCCACTGTGCGCATGCGAGTAGTTAAATCATGGGGTGCCAGTACTTCCATTGGTCTCCTTCGTATTTTGTGCCAATTTTTGACCATATTTGTAAGTAACATAATATTTATGCATGTCATAAAAAGTGGCACAAAAAAGGGGGGACAATAAACCAGGACGCAGGCAGCCTGATCAATTTTTGCCAGGGCTACTGTTGGTGGCCTTTGTATTTAAATATGGACGAAGTGGAGTAGTACTATCTTTATCTTAGCCTCGTAGGGCTCTCCCAGCGCCTAGGCTCACCTCCCCGCCTCGCCCACCGGATCCCTCCATGGAGAATCCCGCCGTCCTAGGATCATGCGGGCTGCCCTCTCGCTACGGCCCGCAGCACTGCCACCTTTGAGCGAAACCCACATGTGTTTTAGAGGGGATCCATTGCTCTGGAATCACAGATCGGTGGTGTCGGAGGACATGCCAGGGCTGCGTTTCAAGTGATGGGCAGCAAGGGCAAATCAGATCAAGGAAGCATCGAATCGATTGGAGAGAAGTTCCAAGGAGCTGCGCGTGGCGCAGCACAAGGCGGAGGCACAAGTCGATCTTGGGGAAGAGATGTTGAGGGATGTCAGCATCTGGCAGCGTTGCATTGATTTCGAGCTAGGGCTAATGGCAGAGATCATATTCACGGAGTCGACTGCGGATGAAAGAACGTGCATGCTTGTGCAATGGCATGAGCAGCCGGTGCAACTGTTAAAATGGGTGGTAGGAGAAGCCAAATCTCGGGACCAGTTGCGGCGGCGCTGCTGGGCATCAGGGCATGCATCGTAGGCGAGGTGAGCTGCCCTCCTTCCCTGCCAGCGATGCAGTGACCTAGTCGGTTGCTACTGCAGTGAACTTGCAATGCTATGTCTGTTTGCAACCTTGACAATCACTCCATCTATATGTATTGTTTTCCTGTAAAAAAATACTTGGTCATTTGGGAAAAGGTGGTAATTGATTTATCACTAGTTTTATAATGCTTGGTCGTGACAATCAACCGAAGCCACAACCAGAAGTCTCCATCGCATAAGTATTTTACAGTCGGTCGCACCAACAGACGGTCGGTCGGACCCGCGTCTCACCGAAGGGACACACATCGGCTTGGTCTGACATGTATGACCAGTCACATCACTGACTTGTGCGACCGCATTTGAGCAGTGTAGTACTCCCTCTATCTTAGTTTACAAGTCTTGCACGTGTACCTAGGTTGTTAATTTGACCAACTTAATAAGAGGCATACATTACGAAAAATATATCATTACAAACTTCAAATATTCTATGTTTGAATGATATATTTTTATGTTAAACAATTTATGTTCTACTAAACTCATTAGGAGTACTTGAAATTTATGTTCCACTAAACTCATCGGGAGCCGTTTTGGGCCTCGAAACCAAAACCATCAATTAATCTTTACCTTGTTCCCATCACAGTTCAAAGTACTAGTGCTACAATTAAGTGCAAGCCTGCTCACACATACTAGTATGTACCAAACCTGAATGTGTTCCCACTATGTAGGTTTTAGTACTAGTGCTAGTACTTAGGTTATAAAAGGGGGAACTACCTAACCGAAAATTACTCTACCTTCATCAACATAAGTCCTCCTTCTTCGTCCGTCCTTGCCATGGCCGGTTTGCAGAGCTCTAGATCGAGAACTATCTGAACTACTCGTAACAAGGGAGCGGCAACCAAGGCTGCAAAAAAAGAGGGCTCGCCGCCACGCAGAGACCTCGAAAGATCTCTCACGGGCAGGCGATGGCTCCCAGGAGCGCCCTAGCTGCGGAGGCAAACATGCCGAGCTGGCGGCGCTGGAGTCGTTATCCCTTGACGGCATGCCCGATCAGCTCAATAAGCACCTCAATAAGCAAAAGGAGTTCATCCACGGCTTGGTGGAGCTGCTGAAGGAGAGCCTCGGCAACATGCCCGCTGAGCTCAATGAGCAGGGGGAGTTGACCGCCGGCTTGGTGATGCTGTTGAAGAAGAGCATTGCCTTAGAGAAGAAGGTGACCAGCGAATCCTACAACTTTGGGAGGACAAGGCGAAGCACTGTCACGAGCTCGACCTGCTGAAGGAGGAGAACGCCGGCTGGAAGAAGCTGCATGAGAATAATAGTTCCTTGATGAAGATGCTGCAGGCCCTCATCACAGAACAGAAGGAGGAGTTGGCGAAGCTCTGCATTGAGCACCCGGCTGCTATCAAGGTATGTAATGCGGCCGTGGAACAGATGATGAAGCCTCGCGTCGAGAAATCCCGCGGCATGGACACAATGAATAAGATGGCGGAGGAGACGCGCAAGGAGATGGAGGTCGCGGAGGCGATGAAGAAGCAGTTACGACTCCGCGGCCAGCAACCCTTCATGTAGTGAGAGCAGCGCCCCAGACTTGTGTGTGTGTCTTCCTTCTTTTTTGGGGTGATAATCTTCCTTCTTCTTTTGCTCTTGTGTTTCTTCTTTTGCTTCGGGTGTTTCGCCGCACGTGTCACCTTCTCTGTGAGGCATGAATAGAAAAATGCTAAAAATGAGATGACTAGGAAATTAGATCATTCTTTATCGCCAATAGAACAATGCCTCTTGCTAGTAATATATAATAAGAGTAGAGAGTAGAGGATATGGCACTGGGCTGCCGTGTTTCGTGCTCCTCCGTCGTACTCCAGTGGAAAACTTGAGTATACCACACGGTTCTTTGCTCCTCCTCAGGTCGTTGGAACATTTATACGAGCAGTCAAATCACAAGGCCCCGCCTTCTAGCAGTAATGAGCCGTCATATCACAAAGGCCCTCTCCTCTCTTGAAACCGACCTAGCTAGACTGCCCCACCCTCTAGCCTTTTAAAGAATGTATACTTTTGTATAGTAGTAGGATCGATGGATTGCACCATGGAGCAACACTAACAAGATGAAATTAAAGAAAAAAGGTGGTACGTGCTTAAATGGGGTGCTAAATTCTATTAAATAAATTAGCATACCTATTTAATTCTTGGGTTCTTATTATTTATGCCACTAGTTTGTGTATCACAACTTAGTTTTGCCATTAGAAGTTACAACTACTCAAAAATGCCATCGATTCGTGAGATGCCTGCTCAAAAATGCAATTAGATATCTAAAAATTCCATTGTTAAGTTAGATTCTTGCTCAAAAATGCCATTAGACATTGTGATTTTCACGTCAAAACCATTGACCATGTTACATGACAAAAATAAGCCGATTCTCACAATGATAAGTGTGGCCCCGCTTCTCTGGAGTAACCAAGTGAACAATTTTACAAGAAAATAAGAACGCTGTTGGGATCAAGTAGGCCCCACACTTTATTTTAATGTAGTGAGATAGAGGGAGAGCTGACATGTTGGTCCATCAGTATTTATGTCATTATAACATGGCAAAAGATATTTGAGTCACAATAATGGTGTCCAGCACAACACACCCCTCAAATAAAACTAAGCACCCTGAAATTCTTTGACAAAACTAAGCCCCCTGAAATTCTTTGACAACTAAACTGCTGGCTATATATATGATGTTGGCCATATATATTGTACGCATATAATGTGAAGAAATGAGTGGTAGTCGTAGTACTATACCAACTAAAAGATGAACTGTAAGAAATAGTAGTATGTACATACTGAGGAGTTAAAGTAACAAGAAGAAACATAACATATATAGTTCTACTGGGGGCTCAGCACAGCACACCCCTCAAATAAAACTAAGCACACCCGAAATTAAACTAAGCAACTAATCTGGTAGACACTGCATTAGAACCACCATGAGCAACAACACTGTCGCCTTACTCGGAGTCCTCGTCCATGTCCTCGACTTCATCCTTGTCCCTCTTGCTCTTGGCCGATACTTCTTTGCTTGAACCGCACACTTGGCTCTTGCTCTTCATCCAACCCTTGTAGATATTGAAACAAAGGTAGCCATCCATTGCAGCGTAGTGGATGTGGTATATATCTAGTACATTCCACTGCCATGCACGATGAAACGTGTGCGGAGGTTTCTTCAGTTTACCGTACGAAGGATGAACCATGGCTCCTGCCAGGGTCAGCATTGAAGGCTTATCACGAGAGGACACCAGCCCTTTCTTCTGGAGGTCAATGGGGTTTCCTAGAACGAGGCCTATCCGACCCAGGATTTCCTTGTCATTCCTAAAGTCTATAGTAAAGAATTTGACTAGGCCGCACTTGAGGAACTCCTTAAATTCCTCGCACTCAATGTCGGCATGGCATATGTGGTAGACCAAGCATAAGTCATGCACGCAAACTTGGATCATGGTGGGCTTCTTCTTCTCTGCCTCCTTTAGATTCTTCTCGCTTCCCAGGACTGTGGTGTACTGTAGCACCCCAGTGTAATGTTGCTACAGTAACCCCTCGGGTTAAGTTAATCATTTTGCTAAACAAGTGTTTGATCATCCTTGGTTCTCTCTGTTTTCAAATTCCAGTTGAATTCAATTTCAAATTCTGAGTGAATTTCAAAAATGCTCAAACATGAAAACTAAAATGTTCATCATGTGTAAAATATTCTCCTGGTAATATTGGTGGTGATCCAACATTTTTGCAAAATGCCTATGTGGCCTAAAATAGCTAAAACAGAAAAGTTTTAAAAAAAAGAAAAAGGAAAAAAGGGAACAGGGAGAGGAAAGAGGAACCCCCTCCCTGGACCGAACCCACCTGGGCCGGCCCACCTAACCCACCCAGGCTGGCCCACCTACCTCTCCCCTGTTCCCCCCCCCCTGTTCGTCTGACCGGGCGCGTCCCACTCGTCCCCGCCGAACTGGGCGCATCGCCCCTGTTGGATCGAAAGTATGTCTAGAGGGGGGTGATTAGACTACTTGACCAAATAAAAACTTAACCTTTTCCCAATTTTAGTTCTTGGTAGTTTTTAGCTATCTTAGGACAAGTCAAGCAATCATTACACAATTCAAGCAAGCATGCAAAGAGTATATTGGCAGCGGAAAGTAAAGCATGCAACTTGCAAGAATATAAAGGGAAGGGTTTGGAGAATTCAAACGCTATTGGAGACATGGATGTTTTTCCCGTGGTTCGGATAGGTGGTGCTATCCTACATCCACGTTGATGGAGACTTCAACCCACGAAGGGTAATGGTTGCGCGAGTCCACGGAGGGCTCCACCCACGAAGGGTCCACGAAGAAGCAACCTTGTCTATCCCACCATGGCCATCGCCCACGAAGGACTTTCCTCACTAGCGGTAGATCTTCACGAAGTAGGCGATCTCCTTGCCCTTACAAACTCCTTGGTTCAACTCCACAATCTTGTCGGAGGCTCCCGACTGACACCTAGCCAATCTAGGAGACACCACTCTCCAAGAAGTAACAAATGGTGTGTTGATGATGAACTCCTTGCTCTTCTGCTTCAAATGAAAGTCTCCCCAACACTCAACTCTCTCTCTCATATGATTTGGATCTGGTGGAAAGAAGATTTGAGTGGAAAGCAACTTGGGGAAGGCTAGAGATCAAGATTCATATGGTTTGAATGGAATATCTTGGTCTCAACACATGAGTAGGTGGTTCTCTCTCAGAACATATGAGTTGGAATGGTGTATGTGTTCTGATGGCTCTCTCCATGAGTGAAGAGGAGGTGGAGGGGTATTTATAGCCTCCACACAAAATCCAACCGTTACACACAATTTACCAATCTCGGTGGGCCCGAATCAGAAAACTCGGTCGGACCGAAATAGTAAACCTAGTGACCGTTAGGAATTTCGGTGGGACTGACATGCAACTCGGTAGGACCGATTCGGTTAGGGTTTGGGCATAACGTAATCTCGGTGAGACCGATTGCACAAAATCGGTGAAACCGAGTTTGGCAATACGCTAACCAGAGAGTTGGTCAGGCAAACTCGGTGGGACCGACTTGCTCTTTCGGTGAGACCGAAAAGTTACAAGAAGGAACATAGAGTTTACCTTGCATTCTCGGTGGGACCGATTCGCTCTTTTGGTGAGACCGAAAAGTTATGAAAGGGAAACAGAGAGTTTGCAAGCCCATGTAGATATTGGGATGTGATATCCCCCCTAAGAGGGATGAACTAACCTTGGGTTTTGTCGATGATGACTTCATGTAGATATTGAAGATGTGGATGCTCAATGTTGATGTAGATCACTTGGAGCTATCCATTTGAGTGAATTGCACTTTCAATACCTACATGGGTTAGTCCCACAAGGAACAAACAAGGATATCCATAGACATAGAGTGATGCATACACAAGATGATGTCCATGAAAACTTTAGGTTACCTTGTCCCTTGTCTTACCAACAAGAGGGTTTGTGACTCCTTGAACTAGTGCATGATGTGTAAGTTGATTGCGCTTGTTCTTGCCAAAATGATGAGAGTGAAATATGTTGGCGGAGTCACCCTCAAGAACTCTCTAGTTCTTCTTCTTTTGGATCCACACCATCTTGATGGGAATCCTTGGAGTTGTAGTCGTACTTGATGAAGTGGAACTTGACGTGGTCTTGGGAATCCACTTGACTAAGGTCTTAGGAGCTTCTTCAAATGCATCAATCTCCTCTTGAAGCTTGTCCTTGCCTTTTTGCTTGTAGTCTTGTGGTGGAAGATCATCTTGAGCTTGTCCCCTTGAAAGAAGTATCATACTTCTCTTGTTGAGGAACAAACTTTGTCTTGGGGTATTGATCTTCTTCCCATTCAACTCCATTGGCATTGAACTTTCATTCAAAACCAACACCTTGATTCTTCCGGTGCATTCCTTGCTTGCGCACAATTTCCTCGAATTGCTTACTCCTGGCAAGGCTCTTGTACACTCCTTTCTCTATGATTCCCTTCAATAAGCTATTTTCTTGCTCAAGTGTAACTTGGCTAAGAGAATCATTAGTGGAATCAAGAGAACTACTAGAAGCAACAATATTGGATTTAGCATGATCATTGTTACTACTAGAGGAAGAATCTTTCTTGTTCTTGTTACTAGACTTGACTTGAGGCATGTAAGTGGATAATAGTAAACGCTTGGCAATGTAAGAAGAACTTTTCTTGCGGAGATCATCATTGATTGCCTTTAAGAACTCATGCTCTTGCTCAAGATTGAGCTTTTCAAAGCGTAATTTCTCATGAGCTCTTAAAAGTTCTCGATGATCTTCGAAGATGGTTTCATGAGCTAACTTAAGAGTGTTTAGTTCTTTAGTTAGAGCCTCAATCTTCTCCTTATCATTGCCATTCGTTTTAGCATGATTAATTGATGTTTCATCATAGTACTCATCACTAGAGTTGTCAACAAGCAAGTCATCATCACCTAACAAGTCATCTTCATCACTATTAAAATCAACATACTCAGGGTGTGTTACCTTAGGACCTTTGGCCATGAAGCATCTTCCAATTCCTTCATTTGGTGAGTCAAATATGTCGTAGGGGTTGGTTGACACAAGTGCTAGACCGGCAACACCTTCATCTTGAGTGTCTTCGGAGTCGGAGTGATAATTTCTCTCGGAGTGGCTGTCGGAGTCGGAGCCGGATACCCATTCACCAACATGAGCTTGATGTCTTCGTTTGGTGTAGCTCCTTGATGATTTTTCCTTCCTTTCCGAATCCTTGCTTCTTCGTGACTATCTCCGTTCATAACGATCATCTCTACTCCTTCTCTCTCTTGGTGGTGATTCTTTGCTTCTTCTTTTTGGAGAATATTCTCTTCTCTTGTAGGGAGCCGTACACTCATTGGAATAGTGTCCGGGTCTTCCACAATTGTAGCAGTTTCGCTCTCGACTAGAAGATCTTTTGTCATTGTAGGACCTTGACTTGAAGCTTCTATCTTTGCTTCTACTCTTGTAGAACTTGTTGAAGTTCTTCACCATTAAGCTCAATTCTTCATTGAAGGTTTGTTTCTCACTTGATGATGTGGGGACTTCACATGAGGCTTTGTAGGCACCACTTGATTTGTTGTGAAGTTCCTCTTTATCCTTGAGTGACATCTCATGAGCAACAATCCTTCCAATTACTTCCGTTGGCTTGAGATCTTTGTAATTGGGCATCATTTGAATCAATGTGCACACGGTGTCATATTTCCCATCCAAGGCTCTTAGGATCTTCTTGATGATGAATCTATCGGTCATCTCTTCACTTCCTAAGCCGGCAATATCATTTGTGATGAGAGCAAGCCTAGAGTACATTTCGGCGACACGTTCACCATCCTTCATCTTGAACTTGTCAAGTTGACTTTGGAGCACATCCAACTTGGATTCCTTGACGGAGTCAGTACCTTCGTGCATATCAATCAAAGTGTCCCAAATTTCCTTTGCATTCTCAAGGAGGCTGATTTTGTTGAATTCTTCGGGGCACAATCCATTGAAGAGAATATCACAAGCTTGAGCATTGTATTGCAACATCTTCAACTCATCCGCGGTAGCTTCACGGTTTGGTTCCCTCCCATCAAAGAACTCACCTTGCAAGCCAACACAAACAATAGCCCATACGGCGGGGTTATGTCCAAGAATATGCATTTTCATTTTATGCTTCCAACTAGCAAAATTAGTACCATCAAAGTAAGGACCTCTACGGTGATAATTTCCCTCGCTAGACGCCATACTCTCCTAGGTTATGAAACCAAGGCTATGACCACCAAAAGCTATGGAGATCAAGGCAAATGGAGACCAAAGATCTGATACCACTTGTAGGATCAAAAGTATGTCTAGAGGGGGGTGATTAGACTACTTGACCAAATAAAAACTTAACCTTTTCCCAATTTTAGTTCTTGGCAGTTTTTAGCTATCTTAGGACAAGTCAAGCAATCATTACACAATTCAAGCAAGCATGCAAAGAGTATATTGGCAGCGGAAAGTAAAGCATGCAACTTGCGAGAATATAAAGGGAAGGGTTGGAGAATTCAAACGCTATTGGAGACACGGATGTTTTTCCCGTGGTTCCGATAGGTGGTGCTATCCTACATCCACGTTGATGGAGACTTCAACCCACGAAGGGTAACGGTTGCGCGAGTCCACGGAGGGCTCCACCCACGAAGGGTCCACGAAGAAGCAACCTTGTCTATCCCACCATGGCCATCGCCCACGAAGGACTTGCCTCACTAGCGGTAGATCTTAACGAAGTAGGCGATCTCCTTGCCCTTACAAACTCCTTGGTTCAACTCCACAATCTTGTCGGAGGCTCCCAAGTGACACCTAGCCAATCTAGGAGACACCACTCTCCAAGAAGTAACAAATGGTGTGTTGATGATGAACTCCTTGTTCTTGTGTTTCAAATGATAGTCTCCCAAACACTCAACTCTCTCTCATATGATTTGGATCTGGTGGAAAGAAGATTTGAGTGGAAAGCAACTTGGGGAAGGCTAGAGATCAAGATTCATATGGTTTGAATGGAATATCTTGGTCTCAACACATGAGTAGGTGGTTCTCTCTCAGAACATATGAGTTGGAATGGTCTATGTGTTCTGATGGCTCTCTCCACGAGTGAAGAGGAGGTGGAGGGGTATTTATAGCCTCCACACAAAATCCAACCGTTACACACAATTTACCAATCTCGGTGGGACCGAATCAGAAAACTCGGTCGGACCGAAATAGTAAACCTAGTGACCATTAGGAATTTCGGTGGGACTGACATGCAACTCGGTAGGACCGATTCGGTTAGGGTTTGGGCATAACGTAATCTCGGTGAGACCGATTGCACAAACTCGGTGAGACCGAGTTTGGCAATACGCTAACCAGAGAGTTGGTCAGGCCAACTCGGTGGGACCGACTTGCTCTTTCGGTGAGACCGAAAAGTTACAAGAAGGAAACATAGAGTTTACCTTGCATTCTCGGTGGGACCGATTCGCTCTTTTGGTGAGACCGAAAAGTTATGAAAGGGAGACAGAGAGTTTGCAAGCCCATCTCGGTGAGACTGAGATCCTTATTGGTAGGACTGAATTGCTAGGGTTTGGCAGTGGCAAATGAGAAGTGAAACTTGGTGGCACCGGAATGAAAGAATCGGTATGACCGAGTTTGGCTTAGGGTTTAGGTCATTTGTGGATATGGGAAAGTAGCTGAGGATTTTGGAGCATATCATTAAGCATATTAAGCAAGAGGCTCATTAAGCAACACCTCATCCCTCCTTGATAGTATTGGCTTTTCCTAAAGACTCAATGTGATCTTGGATCACTAAAATATAAAATGAAGAGTCTTGAACTTTTGAGCTTGAGCCAATTCTTTGTCCTTAGCATTTTGAGGGTTCTACTTTCACATCCATGCCATGCCAATCATTGAGCTTTCCTGAAATAATCATCTTGAAATAGCATTAGCTCAATGAGCTATATGTTGTTATGAATTACCAAAACCACCTAGGGATAGTTGCACTTTCAATCTCCCCCTTTTTGGTAATTGATGACAACATATAGATCAAAGCTTCGACAAATGATAATAAGCATGAAATATATCGTCGCTTTGAGAAGTATGTAACAAATAAGAGCTCCCCCTAAATTTGTGCATATTTAAAATTTGCTTTGGATTGCAAATGCACAAGGAGTTAGAATCATGGGTTACTCTTCCATGTCACATACATCTTGGTGGAGCGCTCAAAAATGATAAGATTGAAATACATGCACTCATCACCAAGAATAGTGAATGATCACAAACGATAGATAGAATGATAATATTTAAGCAAGCATTAAGCAAACATTAAGTGTAGCTTATGATCAAACACATGATCATCGATGTCTCACAAACATAAGGACGTAGTATCTCACACACAAGCAAACAAAGTTCGAAAAACCACCAAATAAGACAATAGAGAATAAAAGCAACACTCTCTCTCGAAGCCTATGATCTATACATTTTCTCCCCCTCTGGCAACAAGTTACCAAAAAGTTCCTAGAAAATGCATAGTGCTAAGTCAACGCTCAGGCTTGATCTTCAGGTGGTGGTGGAGTCCAGAGCACTCCAAGGATGAAGCCTTCGGTAGACGTGGTCAGAGTCGACGCTGAGGTGGATGCTGGAGCTGGTGGAACGGAGGCTGTGGCTGGCGCAGACGTTGTAGCTCTGGTGTCAGCAACTGGCAGTGCAGACGACCTCGGACCTCGTGGCACCCTCGCAAAAGCATCAGTCGTGGTCCTGCCTCTACTCTCATTCATGTCCTCCTGGAGCTGCTCCACGGCAGTCTGTATCTTTGTCACCTTGATGTCCAAGTCATAGAACCTATGTTCCATGATCCTCTCTAGGCTTGCCTGGTTCTGAGTCAGGGTGGCAAGTCCTTGCTCAATACGCAGGGTGGACGCAATCAGGTAACCAAGCTGCTCTTGTTTGGTTTTCAGGAAGTAATCAGATGCCTCCGCTTGAGTAGGCATCCTGGCAGCTTTCTCCTTCTTCGCCTTCTCCTTCTGAGCTTGTGCATGGACAGATGATGGCTCATTCTCAGTCATGACCACTTGGTTATCCTCGAAGTCTGGACGGATGGGCAGGTGTTCCTTATCCAAGAGGTATATGCCCATGCCCATCTTGGAGTTGATGAGCTCCTGAATCTATGGGGCATATCCACAGCTCCTCTTGTGGTCTGCCGCTGTCCTCTTGATTGTTTCCGCTATGAGACTCATGACTTTGAATTTTTGAGGCACGTCAAAGACATGTAGCAAATTGATCGCGTGACCTATGATCATCTTGTGATCTCCAGACTTGGGCAGAAGAGTGTGCCTAAGGATCCAGTTGATCGTAGGCAATCCTGACAGAAGATAGTGCACTGAGCCAAACTTAAACGTGTCAAGTGCTTCATTCGGAATCTCCTTGTAAATGTTGGACATGGTGTTGTGGTCCATCTTCTTCTTGGCATAAATGTCCAAGTCATCTGCTTGCTCCTCTGGGGCATTGATCAACTTCGCCCATTCCTCAACAGTGGATTGGTACCTTGTACCCTCTGACATCCAAGTGATCCTGCCATCCGGATAAAAGTGTGCTGTGGAGTAGAATTGCATGATTAGCTCCTCGTTCCACTTTGTGAGCTTCTGCCCAACAAAGTCTGCCACTCCACATGCACTAAAGCTGTCATATACTCCAGGGTAGTGTTCCTCATTCTCCTTCATGTAGGTCCAGTCGACCCATCTCATGTCACACACAATTGGCTTCTTGTCAAGCAAAACAGTCTCATAGAAATCCTGCTGCTCCTTGGTATGAAACCTGTAGTCCACTGCAGTCCTTCTCCTAGAAGCATACGGATCTGCTTCTCTCCACTTCCTCAGCCCTGAATCTCTCCTGAGCTTCATATCCTCAGCCACAGGATGAACATCGTTGTGGTCTGGGATCTTGGGCTTGAGCTTCCGAAGGACATTCTCTTCCTCTTCCTCTGCAGCTTCAGGCACTGGGGCCTTGTTCTTCTCAGTGGCTGGGATGCTTCTGGTGTTTCTCTTTGGTGCACTCTTAGGCTTAGATGCAGCCTTGGGTGCTTCCTTGGGCTTGGATGCAGCTGTCCCTGACCTTATGGCATCTCCCATAAGTTTGGCTGCCTTGGGTGCTGGTGCAGCAACCTCTTCTTCTTCCTCCTCCTCATCTACCATGATGGAGGCCTTCCCAAGCACTCTGGCCACAGTCTTCTTCACTCGTTCTTTCCTCTTCTTGCCCTCAGCAGCAACGGGTTCAATGGGAGCAGGCTTCACAGTTGAAGCTCTAGCCTTTGACATGGGCTGCCTGCCTGCTGGCCTTTTGATTTTCAGGCCTGGCTTTGTACCTGCTGCTGGCTCAGCTCTCTTTGATGTAGCCTCTTCCTCTACCACATAGTCCTCTTCAGAATCATAAGTCCTCTTCTTCCTTTGACGTGTGGCAACTTTAGGCAGGTTGCTGGGTGTGCTCCTGCTGCCATCATCTGAGGAACTTGAGGGGCTAGTGCCCTCACTCAACTGCACTTGCTGCTCTGACAAGTTCTGGCTGTCACTCTGGTCTGACATGATGCAAGCTGACTGCTGACCCTGTGAATAGATTATAGATGAGATAGAGTGGATGAGCATCACAAAATGCAGAGGTTTTTGCAAAAGAATAATTCAAAAACTTAGTTTTAGTTTCCCATAGAAATCATCTCGGATCTACCGATTTTCAAACTCGGTGACACCGAAGCAGTGTTGGCACCGGAACTAGTGAACTCGGTCAGAACGAGTCACAGTTCGGTGGCACCGAGACTGCTAGGGTTTCACAGAGTTCCAAAATCGGTCACACCGATAAGTAATTCTCGGTCAGACCGAGTTTTACTAGTGCAATGGCATAAGCCAAATCGGTGGGACCGAGTTTTTCAACTCGGTGGGTCCGAGATGGTTTCGGCGGAAACCTAACCCTAAAATTTTCGAATTAAACCTAATCTACGAGTTCATTGACTGGATAGGAGTTTATCAAACGTGGCAAGAATCATGATGATCACAATGTGCTAGGAATCGGATTGAAGAATAGCACAAAGATCGAGTCCATACCCTAGTTCGGTGGAGACTCGCTACGGCGGCAACGGCGGGGCAGAATTCCATTGACGGCGGCGGAGACCAGCGACGGGAGGCTGCTGGCGGCGAGGAGGACGGTCCGGAGACCCAGGAGGCAGAGCGAGCTATGCGCGGGCGAAGAGGTTTCGGAGAAATTTCCAAAATTCTACCCGTCACTATATATAGCCCGACCCTGTCGGTGTGACCGAGTGGAACAACTCGGTGGCACCGAGATGCAAAACTGTATACAGTTATTGCAACTCGGTGTGACCGAGTGGTTCAAATCGGTTGCACCGAGATCGAAAACCTAGATCAACTTAATGATCTTGGTAGGACCGAAAGTATGGTATCGGTCAGACCGAGAATCACAAAGAGGTTTTGGAAGTTTAAGTCTATGTCGAATCGGGGACTCCGAGCGCTCCTCACACAGAGTGGTTCGAATCTGACTTGATCAAGTTTTGTGATGCAGCATGAATAGAGTTTGAGACGAGAAAAGCATAGATAGCTAGAGGAGGTTCTTAGGCATTCTTGTCCATCCACTTGGCAAAAGAAGATAAAGCCAAACAATCAAAACAACAGGTGGATGTCCTCGAATTAGTAAAATATGCAACCAACATGCTCACACAATAAGATGGCAAATGAAATATGTGGCAAAACATGCACAAACAATTCTAGCATCTATCAAGCAATTTGTGATGACTAGGTCATCTATATATGAGTATATTGACTTAAGAGTCAAGTGAGAACACTTGATCGTAGGTCATACTCATCGATTAAGCTCAAGTGGGGTTACCACTTTTACATAAAGCATTGTTGTATTCACATCTTTAGAGGTGCTTTAGCTCAAGTCTTAGAGTAAAGCTCCCCCTAGATGTGATATCCCCCCTAAGAGGGATGAACTAACCTTGGGTTTTGTCGATGATGACTTCATGTAGATATTGAAGATGTGGATGCTCAATGTTGATGTAGATCACTTGGAGCTATCCATTTGAGTGAATTGCACTTTCAATACCTACATGGGTTAGTCCCACAAGGAACAAACAAGGATATCCATAGATATAGAGTGATGCATACACAATATGATGTCCATGAAAACTTTAGGTTACCTTGTCCCTTGTCTTACCAACAAGAGGGTTTGTGACTCCTTGAACTAGTGCATGATGTGTAAGTTGATTGCGCTTGTTCTTGCCAAAATGATGAGAGTGAAATATGTTGGCGGAGTCACCCTCAAGAACTCTCTAGTTCTTCTTCTTTTGGATCCACACCATCTTGATGGGAATCCTTGGAGTTGTAGTCGTACTTGATGAAGTGGAACTTGATGTGGTCTTGGGAATCCACTTGACTAAGGTCTTAGGAGCTTCTTCAAATGCATCAATCTCCTCTTGAAGCTTGTCCTTGCCTTTTTGCTTGTAGTCTTGTGGTGGAAGATCATCTTGAGCTTGTGTCCCCTTGAAAGAAGTATCATACTTCTCTTGTTGAGGAACAAACTTTGTCTTGGGGTATTGATCTTCTTCCCATTCAACTCCATTGGCATTGAACTTTCGTTCAAAACCAACACCTTGATTCTTCCGGTGCATTCCTTGCTTGCGCACAATTTCCTCGAATTGCTTACTCCCGGCAAGGCTCTTGTACACTCCTTTCTCTATGATTCCCTTCAATAAGCTATTTTCTTGCTCAAGTGTAACTTGGCTAAGAGAATCATTAGTGGAATCAAGAGAACTACTAGAAGCAACAATATTGGATTTAGCATGATCATTGTTACTACTAGAGGAAGAATCTTTCTTGTTCTTGTTACTAGACTTGACTTGAGGCATGTAAGTGGATAATAGTAAACGCTTGGCAATGTAAGAAGAACTTTTCTTGCGGAGATCATCATTGATTGCCTTTAAGAACTAATGCTCTTGCTCAAGATTGAGCTTTTCAAAGCGTAATTTCTCATGAGCTCTTAAAAGTTCTCGATGATCTTCGAAGATAGTTTCATGAGCTAACTTAAGAGTGTTTAGTTGTTTAGTTAGAGCCTCAATCTTCTCCTTATCATTGTCATTCGTTTTAGCATGATTAATTGATGTTTCATCATAGTACTCATCACTAGAGTTGTCAACAAGCAAGTCATCATCACCTAACAAGTCATCTTCATCACTATTAAAATCAACGTACTCAGGGTGTGTTACCTTAGGACCTTTGGCCATGAAGCATCTTCCAATTCCTTCATTTGGTGAGTCAAATATGTCGTAGGGGTTGGTTGACACAAGTGCTAGACCGGCAACACCTTCATCTTGAGTGTCTTCGGAGTCGGAGTGATAATTTCTCTCGGAGTGGCTGTCGGAGTCGGAGCCGGATACCCATTCACCAACGTGAGCTTGATGTCTTCGTTTGGTGTAGCTCCTTGATGATTTTTCCTTCCTTTCCGAATCCTTGCTTCTTCGTGACTATCTCCGTTCATAACGATCATCTCTACTCCTTCTCTCTCTTGGTGGTGATTCTTTGCTTCTTCTTTTTGGAGAATATTCTCTTCTCTTGTAGGGAGCCGTACACTCATTGGAATAGTGTTCGGGTCTTCCACAATTGTAGCAGTTTCGCTCTCGACTAGAAGATCTTTTGTCATTGTAGGACCTTGACTTGAAGCTTCTATCTTTGCTTCTACTCTTGTAGAACTTGTTGAAGTTCTTCACCATTAAGCTCAATTCTTCATTGAAGGTTTGTTTCTCACTTGATGATGTGGGGACTTCACATGAGGCTTTGTAGGCACCACTTGATTTGTTGTGAAGTTCCTCTTTATCCTTGAGTGACATCTCATGAGCAACAATCCTTCCAATTACTTCCGTTGGCTTGAGATCTTTGTAATTGGGCATCATTTGAATCAATGTGCACACGGTGTCATATTTCCCATCCAAGGCTCTTAGGATCTTCTTGATGATGAATCTATCGGTCATCTCTTCACTTCCTAAGCCGGCAATCTCATTTGTGATGAGAGCAAGCCTAGAGTACATTTCGGCGACACGTTCACCATCCTTCATCTTGAACTTGTCAAGTTGACTTTGGAGCACATCCAACTTGGATTCCTTGACGGAGTCGGTACCTTCGTGCATATCAATCAAAGTGTCCCAAATTTCCTTTGCATTCTCAAGGAGGCTGATTTTGTTGAATTCTTCGAGGCACAATCCATTGAAGAGAATATCACAAGCTTGAGCATTGTATTGCAACATCTTCAACTCATCCGCGGTAGCTTCACGGTTTGGTTCCCTCCCATCAAAGAACTCACCTTGCAAGCCAACACAAACAATAGCCCATACGGCGGGGTTATGTCCAAGAATATGCATTTTCATTTTATGCTTCCAACTAGCAAAATTAGTACCATCAAAGTAAGGACCTCTACGGTGATAATTTCCCTCGCTAGACGCCATACTCTCCTAGGTTGTGAAACCAAGGCTATGAACACCAAAAGCTATGGAGATCAAGGCAAATGGAGACCAAAGCTCTGATACCACTTGTAGGATCAAAAGTATGTCTAGAGGGGGGTGATTAGACTACTTGACCAAATAAAAACTTAACCTTTTCCCAATTTTAGTTCTTGGCAGTTTTTAGCTATCTTAGGACAAGTCAAGCAATCATTACACAATTCAAGCAAGCATGCAAAGTGTATATTGGCAGCGGAAAGTAAAGCATGCAACTTGCGAGAATATAAAGGGAAGGGTTTGGAGAATTCAAACGCTATTGGAGACACGGATGTTTTTCCCGTGGTTCGGATAGGTGGTGCTATCCTACATCCACGTTGATGGAGACTTCAACCCACGAAGGGTAATGGTTGCGCGAGTCCACGGAGGGCTCCACCCACGAAGGGTCCACGAAGAAGCAACCTTGTCTATCCCACCATGGCCATCGCCCACGAAGGACTTGCCTCACTAGCGGTAGATCTTAACGAAGTAGGCGATCTCCTTGCCCTTACAAACTCCTTGGTTCAACTCCACAATCTTGTCGGAGGCTTCCAAGTGACACCTAGCCAATCTAGGAGACACCATTCTCCAAGAAGTAACAAATGGTGTGTTGATGATGAACTCCTTGTTCTTGTGCTTCAAATGATAGTCTCCCAAACACTCAACTCTCTCTCATATGATTTGGATCTGGTGGAAAGAAGATTTGAGTGGAAAGCAACTTGGGGAAGGCTAGAGATCAAGATTCATATGGTTTGAATGGAATATCTTGGTCTCAACACATGAGTAGGTGGTTCTCTCTCAGAACATATGAGTTGGAATGGTCTATGTGTTCTGATGGCTCTCTCCACGAGTGAAGAGGAGGTGGAGGGGTATTTATAGCCTCCACACAAAATCCAACCGTTACACACAATTTACCAATCTCGATGGGACCGAATCAGAAAACTCGGTCGGACCGAAATAGTAAACCTAGTGACCGTTAGGAATTTCGGTGGGACTGACATGCAACTCGGTAGGACCGATTCGGTTAGGGTTTGGGCATAACGTAATCTCGGTGAGACCGATTGCACAAACTCGGTGAGACCGAGTTTGGCAATACGCTAACCAGAGAGTTGGTCAGGAAAACTCGGTGGGACCGACTTGCTCTTTCGGTGAGACCGAAAAGTTACAAGAAGGAAACATAGAGTTTACCTTGCATTCTCGGTGGGACCGATTCGCTCTTTCGGTGAGACCGAAAAGTTACGAAAGGGAAACAGAGAGTTTGCAAGCCCATCTCGGTGAGACCGAGATCCTTATTGGTAGGACTGAATTGCTAGGGTTTGGCAGTGGAAATGACAAGTGAAACTCGGTGGCGCCGGAATGAAAGAATCGGTATGACCGAGTTTGGCTTAGGGTTTAGGTCATTTGTGGATATGGGAAAGTAGCTGAGGATTTTGGAGCATATCATTAAGCACATTAAGCAAGAGGCTCATTAAGCAACACCTCATCCCTCCTTGATAGTATTGGCTTTTCCTAAAGACTCAATGTGATCTTGGATCACTAAAATATAAAATGAAGAGTCTTGAACTTTTGAGCTTGAGCCAATTCTTTGTCCTTAGCATTTTGAGGGTTCCACTTTCACATCCATGCCATGCCAATCATTGAGCTTTCCTGAAATAATCATCTTGAAATAGCATTACCTCAATGAGCTATATGTTGTTATGAATTACCAAAACCACCTAGGGATAGTTGCACTTTCAGCCCCGTACTCCACGTCGCCGGCGAGAGGGGATAAGGCCCCGACGCCTCGGGCTCCCTCCCGACTCGCCCACTTGCCCTCTCTCTCCCTCGTCCTCTCCACCTCTCCCCTCTCCTCTCGCTCGATCGCTCCTTTCGCCCTCTGTCGAGCGCCATCGCCGCCGTTCTCCGTCGACCACGCGGCCATCGGCCACCCCACGCCTCGCTAGCACGTCCACAAGACACACCGTCGACCCCTACTTCGACTACGCCTCGCCATCGAGCTCGAGGAGCACCGCAGGCAGCGGATCGAGCCACCCTCCATCCGCCTCTGCTCCGGCGACCCCCTTCAACTCCGGCGACGCCTGCTGCTGCTACTAACCTTCCAAGGGCTTTACGTAGCCGCCCGGTGAGCCTCGCCTCTCTCCCCTCCGTCTTCCCGCCGTTGTTGCGCTCGTAGGCGTCGTTCCCCACATGTCCGAGCTCGCCTCAGCCGAGCTCATCGTCGGCCATGTTCCGGTGACCGAACACCCGCGCAAGCGTGTCCATCATGCTCGCCCGCACGTGTAGACGCTGTACGTACTCAGCACCGCTCGTTTTGCTCGCTGTTGCCCCATTTGGAAGCTCATCGTGCCTCGGGTCTCCGCCGTCCATGTCGCCGACGATGACTCCGTCCATCCCAGCCTTGGCAGAGACCTCGAATGGTTGCACCCGAGCCCCTGCTTTCGAGTGCACTACCCCATGCTCCTTTTGAACGCATGTAGCCTCATCCCCGATGAGGCCCGAAGCCAACCGCCGCCCACGCTCGTAGCCGGTGCCGTTTCTGGCAGCTCCGGCCGGCCTCACCACGCGACGCGGCGAGCTCTCCTCGTTCAAATGCGCCAAGTCCCGCGCCTAATGACTCCCTGTGGTGCGATTCCGGCGAAGTCCGGCGAGCCCCTCCGCTGTTTTGATCACCGGCGGCGAAACCCCGCCGCCGCCGACGTGGCACACCTGGGGCCCGCCTATGGGTCACTGCCCGTGGGCCCCATGGCCCCAGTTGACCATGTTGACCGTGGTCAACTGTGCTGACTGGGCACACAGTGTCACTAACACGTGGGCCCCACCGCATAATTAAACTAATTAGAACATTTTTATAATTAAAACTAATTAGTTAGCCTAATCAGTCACTGACATGTGGGGCCCTACTGCTAATTAACTCTATTTAATTAAAATAACCCACTGTTAGCCCTATGTGTATGACATGTGGGACCCACTGGTCAGTTTGACCTGGTCAGCAGTCCTGTTGACTGCTGATGTCATCAACATGTCATGCTGACGTCATATTTCCTTTTCTGTCAATTTAACTAATTTCTGGAAATGCTTTAATCTTTGAAAATTCATAGAAATTAAACCGTAACTCCGATGAAAATGTTTTCTATATGAAAGTTGCTCAGAAAAATCCCACAAATCCGAATGCGCGGTCCATTCACCTGTCACATGCCCCTAGCATGCTGAACATGGAACCGTCCCCTCTCTTTTATCTATCCGGAATTCGTCTAACGCCGGGGATTCATCCTCGGATGTTTATCCCCTCCATCTGCAACGTGTAGTACTACGTTAGGACAACCCTAGCTCTGCCTATCATCATGTTATGCCTTGTGATGCATTGTTTGCTCTGTATTTACTGTTTCTTCCCCCTCTTCTCTCCGGTAGACCCCGAGACCGATGTTGCCCCTGTGATCGACTACGTCGATGACGACCCCTCCTTGCCAGAGCAACCAGGCAAGAAAACCCCCCTTGAGCATTTCGATATCGCCCATTTCTTTCCCTCTCATGCTTGCATTAGAACTGCTATTGTTTTCAGTATGATCCTACTCTGATGCATAGCCTGTTTTTGTTACCTACTTATTGTTACCTTACCTGCTTATCCTAAACTGCTTAGTATAGGTTGGTTAGTGATCCATCAGTGACCCCCACCTTGTCCCAGTTGCCTCGCCTTATGTTCAATGACTCGATCAACGTGATCGATGTCCAGGCCCTGACACCGCACATCACCCCCTAGTTGTACGACTCTACAGAGTTACCATCGAGTGCCGAGGGTGGAACCTCTTACATCACTCCTGATGAGATCTCTGTAGTGTAGCTATACGGTCGAGGTCATCGAGGGTGATTTCCTCCTTAACCACTTCCGTTACGGCTCTGTCATGCAACTCATCAAATGTGAACCTCGAGGGTGGATCCTCTTACGTTCACCTTGATGATAACATCGAGTGGGATTCACCGGGGGTGACTCCTCTGGTTGTCCCCTTGGTGTTAGACACACAGTTACTATGGTTACTATGACTTTGCACTAAGCCATGTTACTAAAGACGGGTCGGCCCTGAGGGGTACCGGCGCGAGCTTAATAGCGAGTGATGTTGATTCGGGTTGACCTGGAAGGTGCCCGTGAGATACTTACGAGGCGTGGCCGGGCATTCTTAGCCCTTGCCGCAAGTACTCGAGACGGGGCGACGGGGTCACATCGATCGTGAGTCTCTGCTCGTTACCGTTGGCTCCTAATCCACTATGATTTGGATATTTGATCTGAGGGGCCTCTGGCCTGATAGCACTAACCATCATGTGGGCATTGTATGGGCGTTCTGCGTCGTATGCATCAGCCGAAGATCGATGTCAGCGACTGAGCGGCGCGCGCCGGGTTGGACTACGTAAGCTCCTGCCTTGTTTAAGGAGGTAGCTAGGTCTGCTCACCGGCCACGTACGCAATGTGCAGGAGTTCCCGGGGAGATGGCCCATGACCCCTGGGGGCATAGGTCTAGTCCGGCGTGTTGACCTCTCTATTAAGCCTAGGTCGGGTTGCGGCGTAATGTTTGGCCGAGGCCGAGCATGACCCAGGAAAGTGTGTCCGGCCGGAGTTAATCGAGCGTGGTGGGTAAGTTGGTGCACCCCTGCAGGGAAGAAAACATCTATCGATAGCATGTCCTATGGTAACAAACACTTGGAGTTGTATCCCGGTCGATACAACTAGAACTGGATACTTGATATGAGAAATGGATATTACTGCTCTGGGATTGCTTTCTCGCTGGGAGTCGAGAAAGGATCTCTGGCCGAGGTTGATAACACTACTACTTTACATTATGTTGATCTGTACTCTTCTAGATGCTTGAAGATGCTAGTCTTCGATAGGCTAGGCTTTCCCCTTCCCTTCTGGCATTCTGCAGTTTAGTCCACAGATACAACCCATTACTTTGATATATATGCATACTTAGTTTAGATCTGATGTAAGTCTTGCGAGTACTTTGGATGAGTACTCACGGTTGCTTTGCTACTTCTTTTCCCCCATACCCGATTGTTGCGACCAGATGACGGATCCCAGGAGCCAGACGACATCACTGATGACTACTGCTACCCTGAGGGTGCCTACTACTACATGATGGCCGCTGACGACTTGGAGTAGTTAGGAGGCTCCCAGGCAGGAGGCCTTGCCTTTTCGATCGATGTTGTTTTTGTGCTAGCCTTCTTAAGGCAAACTTGTTTAACTCATGTATGTACTCAGATATTGTTGCTTCCGCTGACTCTTGTGTTTTCGAGCTTATGTATTCGAGCCCTCGAGGCCCCTGGCTTGTAATATAAAGCTTGTATTATTTTAATTTGTGTCTAGAGTTGTGTTGTGATATCTTCCCATGATTCCTTGATCTTGATCGTACACATTTGCATGTATGATTAGTGTACGGTCAAATTGGGGATGTCACAAGTTGGTATCAGAGCCGACTGCCTATAGGTAGCCCCCTTTCCAACTCCTTGGCCGAAGTTGATTCTAGTCAGTACAAAAACTTTTACTAACATGGTTGTGTGTCTTACGGGCCCACGTCACCATATGGGTGGTATTAGGATCTTTTACTCATCGATCTTTACTCTGGGACTCTGATCTCTCTTCTATTCGGGTTTAAATGGTTTTACTAACTCTAACATTAGGATCTCGTGACCACATTCACCCCAAAGCTGGATAAGCCATAATTTTTCCTTAGACTAGTATTCTGGATAGTACACACACTGTGGTGATGACAACGAAGTGGTATCCATTGTACCTCTTTCATTATGCATGTTTCATCATGAATGATCCTTGTTTTTACAAATGCTCAATGCCGAACTACCCCCTGTTACATGTTAGCAGGATGGTTAGACCCGCTGGTCATGGCCGTGGTGCCAACGATCCACCACCACCCAAATTCTTTGCTGGAATGATGCAACAATTTGAGCTGAACCGCCAGTTCATGGAAGGAATGATGGCCCAGTTTCCTCGTCCGAACATGAATCAACAGCCAACCCCAGGAACTCTGCAGGACTTCATGCGTCTCAACCCAACTATTTACCGCAACTCAACTCAACCCCTTGATGCTGATGACTGGCTCCGCGACATCACGTATGAAATGGAGTCTGCTAGTGTGGCCCCTGCTAGCTATGTCACCTTTGCATCTTTCTTTCTAAAGGGTCCCGCTGCTCAATGGTGGGACAGCCACAAGCGTACCCTGCCTGCTGGAACGGTCATCACTTGGCCGGATTTCCAAGATGCTTTCCATGCCCGCTTCATTCCTCAGGGAATCGTGGACAGGAAGAAGCGAGACTTCCGCAACCTCACCCAAGGCAACAATATTGTAGATGCTTACCAGCGGGAATTTCTGGACTGTCTCATTATGCTGAAGAAGACATTGCAACTGATGCTCGTAGGCAAGAAAAGTTCAGCGATGGACTTCACCCTGATATTAAGCTAGCACTGCTCGCTCATGACTTTGGCGACTTCGCCACCTTGGTGACCAAAGCTATTCAGGTTGAGACTGGTCTTCAGGAACACCGGGGATGTAACATCCAAAATTTTCAATTTGGAATGTTATACACTAGATCATCACGCATATCATATTTTCTTGCATTTTGGTTGATCCTAGAAATTTCACGCAACTCAAGGACCCTTGGAGAGAGTTGGAGATTTCGTTATTTTCATATTTGAGTTTTCTCAAACTTTGAAAAGAGGATTATTTGATTTTATTTATTTCATCTTCAATTATTTTTCCGACATCAAAATATGAGAGAGGGAAATAATATGACTTTTCCCAAATTTAGGAAAAAAGAAGGTTTTATAAATAAAGTCAATTTTGTTTTCCGGAGTTCTTTTGCATTTTATTTTGGATAGGGAAAAATGCGCGTTTTCAAAATTTGCACCTAGGTCCAGGGAAAAGTTCATTTTGTTCAACTCATTTTTAGGAGTTGAGGAAAATTTACTTTGGGAATTTTGGAGTTCGTTTAGGTTCTCTTTCTTTTGTTTTTCTGCGCCCGAAACCGATTTAAAAAAAATCCCGCGCAGCGCCCGCCTGGGCCAAGGCCCAGCCGGCAGGCCAGGCCGGTCTCCTCCGACTCGCGCGCGCGCGCCTAGCGCAGCCAGCGCCGCCGCCACGCCCGAGTCCTAGTAGGACTCCTCTCCTTCCCTTTTTCTTGCCCCCTCCCCCAAGTTTTCTCTCCCTCTCCCCTCTTTAAATACCCCCACACCCACCCCCTCTCCCCACACCAAGCCCCAAGCCGCCTCCCCACCCCGCGCCCCTCAACCCGCGCCCAAGCCGCCGCCGCTCCCTAGCGCCGCCGCCGCCTTGTGCCCCCCCCCCCCCCCCGCCGCCGCCTAACGCCGTCGCCGCCTGCCTAGCGCCGCCGCCCGCGCCGCCTAACGCCGCCGCCGCCGCCGCCCAACCCCGCGTTCGCCGGAGCCTCGCCGAAGGTAGCCGCGCCCCTCTCTTTTTCCCCTCGGTTCGGTTTTTCTTATAAACCGTTCCGGTTTTCTTTTCTTTCGTTTGTTTCGGTTTTCTTTTCCGAAACCCTAGATCGGTTTTCGTTTTCTTTTCCGGTTTAGTTGCCTAGAGACCGTTCGCCGGACCGTTCGTCCTAATGAACGTGATCATCGGTTATTCCCGGTTAACGAATGTCCGTTCGTTTAACCGTTCTTCTTCTTCTTTTCGTCGGATTTATTCCGCGATCGCGATCTCAGATCCGATCCTCGTTCTAGTTATCTTCTCGCTCGTTTATCGGAATCAGGTGATTCAAGTGCCTGGAGTTTCGTTTCGAAACCGCCGTTCTGACTAATCAACTTGAACAAGTTTTTTCTACTGTAAAATTTGACCTAGTTTCAACTTGCTAGAACCGAGTTGTTTTCTTCCGCCGTTTGTTTTCCGTTGCTTTGTTCGGTTCGTTCTTTCTTTGCAACCGGAGTTCTTAAGTTGAACTTTCTGGTTCGATCTCTTGTTCGAGTTTTACCTATGCATTAGATGAGTACTTATTGTATGCTTGTTGTTTGTCTGCGATAGATTACCCGGATTGCGCTGCTTGTTACTTCGAATCTCTAGGACTCGCGGATCGTCAGCAAGGCAAGTAACACTTTGATCATACCTTTTCTACAACCCAGTTTTATTGCATTAGATCAATCCTCACACATTGCATGATTAGGATCTAATTAAATTGTGGGATGGGAAGTAGATGAGGTAGTACCTATTACCTGTTTATTATGAAACCTTTGAGAGTTACTTCTACGTTTTCTTATTATGCCATGCTATGCTAGTAGACGTGGATTGGGTGAGTGATATCCATGACAGATGTGAGATTGATAATTTTAATGGTTTATCTAAGGTGGCAACTTAAATACACATCTGGGTGGATTGAGGCACCTGGTTTCTATCAGGACTTGCCTGTTTTCTTTTGGACCGCCACCCAGGCTCAAAGGGATCATAAGATCTTTCATACTAGAAACTTCCGTGTGCAGCCACAAGCCAATATGGGCTCTGGCATAGTTGACTAAGTCGTGCGAACTCTTACGGGGTAGACTAGCATATGTAGGGGAAAGTAGGTGTACCGGTCTATCCATCGTAAGGTGCTAGCGCTTCTGAAAGACTGTGTCTCGGTCATCCGTTTCTCAAACACCAGTAGTGCGAGAAATCCAACGGAGGCGATCGAGTCTTGTGGGGAAAAGTGCGCAAACCTCTGCAGAGTGTAATAAACTAATCATGATTAGCCGTGTCCCCGGTTATGGACTTCTTGAGTATCTAGTACTTGAATATCATGTGAATCTCATCATGTTACTTCTAATTAATATTGTTGGGTTTTAATTGTTCACTTAATTGGGATTGGAATGCTGTCAACCATTCTCGATGTTCAACCACCATGATAGTTAAATAAAATTTATTCCTTTGCAGTAGGGAAAACCTAGCTTTACGCAAAATAGTAACCATAGAGCTTTCCACCAGCCAAATATGCATATAGTAAAGATGTTTCATTCCATTACTCTCTATGTGTTACATTGCCAGCATATTCCATGTGCTGACCCGTTTTTGGGCTGCAACTTTAAATGTTGCAAACTTGTCAGACAACGAGTAAGGTGCTTTTAGGTCGTGGTTCTATACTCAGTGATGCCATTGGAGTTGATGGACCCATTTATCTTCCAAGTCTTCCGCTGTTATCGACATTAGATGGCCTTAAGCCATATTTATTGTAATAAGTTCTCTTTGAGACACCGATGTAATAAGTGTGTGATTGCCACTCTGCTATAAATCCTTCGAAGTACTGTGTGGTGTCAGCATTACTGATCCAGGGATGACACCGGAGCATAGAGACTTGATCCCTTCGGGTCGGGTCGCTACAGAGATGGTATCAGAGCACACACTAACTGTAGGACATGACCACTAAGTTAAAGCCATAGATCACTATTCTCTCCTCATTTTCTAACTCCTCATCTTTTCTACTCTTTAGGATGAAGGACGCGAAGATTAAGTACGCTCAACCGGATGAAGGCACACCTTTTGGATTTCACTTGAAGGAAGTCACCAAGTACCTAAACATTGGATTACCAAGTTTCACGGGAACCTTCAATGCCACTCTGCCTGAAGAGGAGCGCTGGAAGATTCAAGCTCACGTTCCGGGAAGGACATTCGCACCAATCACGAAGCCCATAGATAGTGTTTTCAATGCACCAACCTGGAGTCTGGGAAAGAGCATGGCAGCCCATATCACCATAGGACGCATTGGAGAAGTTTATCAAGAAGACCTCAAGGACACTATCTACCAGATTTGCGGACGCTGTGATGAACAATGGGAGTTAGTCAGCACCAAGAAGGATAGATCCATTGCAGCTTTCATCCAGGAGTTAAACCAGCACATTCGACGCCACGAGAACCAGATGTGCAATGATATGATAGAGTTGAAGAATGCGAAGGCTAGGATCATCGAGCTAGAAGGAGACCTGAAGGCTACACGCAAGGACTACATGGACGAGATCGTAGCTCTAGCAAGACACAACGGCGATCTTAAGCAAGAGATTGAAGAACTCAAGAGGGAGTTAGCATCCAGGAAGGAAGACATGTACGTCGCATGTCCGGACAACTACATCATCCTTGGCGACACCGATTCGGATCCAAGTGAACCCGACTTTGAAGACGAAGCTGGAGCGGACATCATGGAGTCTTCCACCGGTTCAAATTTCTAGATGACCACCAAATATTAGTAGTATTTCCCCCATGTATACACTATATTTCGAGCACTTTTGCGATAGCTAGATCGATTGTAAGCCCTTGTTTGAATTGAATGAAGTGATTTCTGTGCATTTGCTCATGTGCATTGGGGTAGTGTTTTCTCTTTAGACCTCAGTCTATTCTTAAACCTCATCTTTTCTAAACCCTCAGATGCCTCCGAGACGTGACAATGGATTTCCACCAGAGCTCACTCAGTTGATCCAACAGCAGAATCAATTGATGCAGATGTTAGTCCAGAATCAGCAAAACAACAACAACAACCCACCTCCACCACCGCCACCTGTTGACCACTTAGCCCGTTTCCTTAGGCTGAATCCGCCGGTGTTTTCTAGTAGCACCGAGCCGATAGTAGCAGACGATTGGCTCCGCAAGATAGGAAGGGAGTTGACCACTGCAGGATGCACAGATGGTGAGAAAGTGAAGTTTGCCACACATTAGTTAGAAGGACCCGCGGCAGCATGGTGGGAGAATTTCACAGCCACCTTCCTAGTTGACACTGTCACATAGGATCAGTTTCAGCAAGCTTTCCGCACTGCACATGTTTCAGCAGGAGCTATGGCCATGAAGAAGCATGAGTTTCGCAACTTACGCCAAGGAGGAAGGACAGTTGGCCAGTACGTTGATGACTTCAGCAAGTTAGCACGTTATGCCCCAGATGACGTTGCTACGGATGCAACCAAGCAGGAGAAGTTTCTGGAAGGATTGAATGATGAGTTAAGCATGCAGTTGATGGTAGCAAGTTTCAATAACTACCAGGAGTTGGTAGATCATGCCATCATGATTGAAGGGAAGCAACAGCAGATTGAGAACCGCAAGAGGAAGTATGGACAAGGGAAGTATAACTCTGGAGCCCAGCAGAAGCCCCGTTTTACCCCTAAATCGGGATTTCAGTTTTAGCATACCCATGGAGGAGGTAGTTCGCACAACCATAATGGCCACAAGAATGGTAATGGGAATGGAGGAAGCAACGGCCAGAATCGTACCACCCCATCAACCCCAGCCAAGAGAGATCTGAGTCAAGTCACCTGTTTCAAGTGTTCCAACACCAGACATTATGCCAATGAATGTCCTGAAGGCCAGAATGGAAATGGCAATGGAAGCTCAGGGAAGAAGCCGAACCCTTTCAATAGGGGACAGGTGAACCACGTTAACATGGAGGAGGTTGAAGATCAGCCTGACGCAGTAATCGGTAAGTTTTTGGTTAAGTCATTTACCGCACTCGTTCTTTTCGATACTGGTGCATCACATTCATATATATCAAGGGGATTTGTGGAAAAGTATAGCCTGCCCACTAGGATTCTTAAAACACCTATGCTAGTAAGCTCGTCAGGAGCAAAATACATGGCTAGTCAAGGATGCTTTCAAGTGCCATTAAGCATAGGAAGGCATGTTTTCCCAACAGATTTAATTATTTTGGAGTCTCAGGGTCTGGATGTAATTCTCGATATGGATTGGCTGTTGATGTATGGAGGAAACATCAATTGTGCTAGTAAGACAATTTTGCTCACAACGCCAGAAGGAAGAAGGATCAAGTATGTATCCCGGCATGTGCCAAATAGGACACAAGTAAACTGCCTAACAGGAGTTGTGTAGGAGGAAGTACCAGTGGTAAAGGATTTTCCTGATGTATTTCTAGAGGAATTGCCAGGCATGCCATCGGATAGAGACATTGAGTTTTTGATTGAGTTATTGCCAGGAACAGGCCCTATATCAAAGAGACCGTATAGGATGCCAGCAAAGGATTTGGTAGAAATTAAGAATCAGATTAAGGAGTTACTGGAGAAAGGTTACATACGCCCAAGTTCTTCGCCTTGGGGATCACCCGTACTTCTAGTGGAGAAGAAGGATGGATCATTACGGATGGTTGTTGATTACCGTGGATTGAACGAAGTAACAATCAAGAACAAGTACCCACTGCCAATGATTAATGATCTGTTTGATCGTTTGCAAGGAGCTAAAGTGTTTTCCAAGATCGATTTGCGATCGGGGTACCATCAGTTGAAGATTCGAGAGCAGGACATACCTAAGACAGCATTCACCACAAGATATGGACTGTATGAGTATACCGTTATGTCATTTGGATTGACTAACGCACCTGCCTATTTTATGAACCTGATGAACAAGGTGTTTATGGAGTTTTTGGATAAGTTCGTCGTAGTGTTCATTGATGATATCCTGGTTTATTCAAAGAATGAAGAAGAGCATAAGGAACATTTGCGTTTGGTTTTGGAAAAACTAAGGGAACATCAGTTATATGCCAAATTTAGCAAATGTGAGTTTTGGTTGAAGGAAGTAGGATTTCTTGGACACGTTATATCCGGAGAAGGGATAGCAGTTGACCCCACAAAGGTTGAGACCGTAACCGAATGGGAAGCACGAATGACAGTTGGAGAGATCCGGAGTTTTCTTGGACTCGCAGGATACTACCGGAGATTCATTGAGAACTTTTCAAAGATTGTGAAGCCTATGACGGAGTTGTTAAAGAAGGATACTAAGTTCAAATGGACTGAGGAGTGTGAGGCTAGTTTCCAGGAGTTGAAGAAACGATTGGTTACCTCACCAGTGTTGATTTTGCCAGATCAGACCAAGGATTATGAGGTATATTGCGACGCTTCACGTCGAGGACTTGGAGCAGTGCTTATGCAGGAAGGGAGAGTTGTTTCGTATGCTTCACGACAACTGAAGCCTCATGAGTTGAATTACGCCACCCATGATTTGGAGTTAGCAGCCGTAGTGCATGCATTGAAGACATGGAGACATTTCCTCATTGGAAATCATTGTGAGGTGTACACGGATCACAAGAGTTTGAAGTACATTTTCACGCAGAAGGAGTTGAATCTCAGACAGAGGAGATGGTTGGAGCTCATCAAGGATTATGATATGAGATTGCATTACCATCCTGGAAAAGCTAATGTAGTAGCAGACGCATTGAGCCGTAAGAGCCATGTCAATACATTAATGATGGAAGAAATACCCAAGGAGTTATCAGAAAACCTTCGTGAACTAAGTTTAGAGATAGTTCCGAAAGGCTATGTGGCAGCGTTGGAGATTCAGTCAACATTGATGGATAAAATCATAGAAGCTTAGAAATCTGACAAGGAGATTGCTTCTATAAAGGAGAAACTAAGCAAAGGAAAAGCAAAGGGATTTCGTGAGGATGAGCACGATACCCTATGGTTTGAGGACCGTGTTTATGTGCCAAATGACCCGGAGATCAGGAAGTTGATTCTACAAGAGGCACATGATTCACCATATTCAATTCACCCAGGAAATACCAAGATGTATTTGGATTTGAAGGAGACATTCTGGTGGACCAGAATGAAGAAGGATATTGCAGCATATGTAGCAGTTTGTGACGTATGTCATAGAGTGAAGGAAGAACATCAGAAGCCAGTCGGATTGTTACAACCATTGCCGATACCCGAATGGAAGTGGGATAAGATAGGCATGGATTTTATCACAGGACTACCCAGGACGAAAGCAGGTTATGACTCGATATGGGTAGTAGTTGATCGTTTGACGAAGGTAGCACATTTCATTCCAGTCAAGACCACTTACACCAGTGCTAAGTTGGCAAAGATATACATGACTAGGATCATTTGTTTGCATGGAGTTCCGAGGAGTATTGTATCAGACAGAGGAACCCAATTTACCTCAAAGTTTTGGAATCAGTTGCATGAAACTTTGGGAACCAGGCTAGAGTTCAGCACCGCTTTTCATCCACAGACAGATGGACAGACCGAGAGAGTCAATCAGATTTTGGAAGATATGCTGAGAGCTTGTGCACTAGATTATGGATCTAGTTGGGACGATAACTTGCCGTATGCTGAGTTTTCCTATAACAAAGTTACCAAACCAGTTTGAAAATGGCACCTTTCGAAGCTTTATATGGAAGGAGGTGCAGGACACCGTTGTCATGGGACGAAGTTGGAGACCGTCAGTTCTTTGGACCAGATTTGATTAAGGAGTCTGAACGGAAAGTTAAGTTGATACGCGATAGGCTCAAGGTAGCCAAATCCAGGCAGAAGAGCTACACAGATTCTAAACGCAAGGAGACAGTTTACGAAATCGGAGATAGGGTGTATCTCCGAGTATCCCCACTTCGAGGAGTTAAGCGCTTTGGAGTTAAGGGAAAATTAGCACCGCGTTTCGTTGGACCGTATAAGATCTTGCAACGTATGGGAGAAGTCGCATATAAGTTGGAATTACTAGAGGGACTGTCAGGAGTTCATGATGTATTCCATGTTTCTCAGCTGAAGAAATGTCACGCCGAGATGGCGGAGGTACCGTTAAGAGATACAGTGCCATTGGAAGCGATTCAGTTGAAAGACGACTTAATGTATGAGGAGAAACCAGTCAAGATTCTCAATTTTGCCAGCAGAGTTACCCGCGGCAAGGTTATCAAGTTTTGTAAAGTTCAGTGGAACCACCACTCAGAGGATGAAGCCACCTGGGAGAGAGAAGAAGATTTGCTCAAGGACCACCCTCACCTATTTTCTAGCCAACCCAAATCTCGAGGGCGAGATTCATCTTAAGGGGGGTAGGTTTGTAACATCCCAAATTTTCAATTTGGAATGTTATACACTAGATCATCATGCATATCATATTTTCTTGCATTTTGGTTGATCCTAGAAATTTCACGCAACTCAAGGACCCTCGGAGAGAGTTGGAGATTTTGTTATTTTCATATTTGAGTTTTCTCAAACTTTGAAAAGAGGATCATTTGATTTTATTTATTTCATCTTCAATTATTTTTCCGACATCAAAATATGAGAGTGGGAAATAATATGACTTTTCCCAAATTTAGGAAAAAAGAAGATTTTATAAATAAAGTCAATTTGTTTTCCGGAGTTCTTTTGCATTTTATTTTGGATAGGGAAAAATGCGCGTTTTCAAAATTTGCACCTAGGTCCCGGGAAAAGTTCATTTTGTTCGACTCATTTTTAGGAGTCGAGGAAAATTTACTTTGGGAATTTTGGAGTTCGTTTAGGTTCTCTTTCTTTTGTTTTTCTGCGCACGAAACCGATTTAAAAAAAATCCCGCGCAGCGCCCGCCTGGGCCAAGGCCCAGCCGGCAGGCCAGGCCGGTCTCCTCCCGCTCGCGCACGCACGCCTAGCGCAGCCAGCGCCGCCGCCACGCCCGAGTCCTAGTAGGACTCCTCTCCTCCCCTTTTTCTTGCCCCCTCCCCCAAGTTTTCTCTCCCTCTCCCCTCTTTGAATACCCCCACACCCCCCCTCTCCCCACACCAAGCCCCAAGCCACCTCCCCACCCCGCGCCCCTCACCCCGCGCCCAAGCCGCCGCCACTCCCTAGCGCCGCCGCCGCCTTGTGCCCCGCCGCCGCCGCCTGCCTAGCGCCGCCGCCCGCGCCGCCTAACGCCGCCGCCGCCGCCCAACACCGCGTTCACCGGAGCCTCGCCGGAGGCAGCCGCGCCCCTCTCTTTTTCCCCTTGGTTCGGTTTTTCTTATAAACCGTTCCGGTTTTCTTTTCTTTCGTTTGTTTCGGTTTTCTTTTCCGAAACCCTAGATCGGTTTTTGTTTTCTTTTCCGGTTTAGTTTCCTAGAGACCGTTCGCCGGACCGTTCGTCCTAACGAACGTGATCATCGGTTATTCCCGGTTAACGAACGTCTGTTCGTTTAACCGTTCTTCTTCTTCTTTTCGTCGGATTTATTCCACGATCGCGATCTCAGATCCGATCCTCGTTCTAGTTATCTTCTCGCTCGTTTATCGAAATCAGGTGATTCAAGCGCCTGGAGTTTCATTTTGAAACCTCCGTTCTGACTAATCAACTTGGACAAGTTTTTGCTACTGTAAAATTTGACCTAGTTTCAACTTTCTAGAACCGAGTTGTTTTCTTCCGCCGTTTGTTTTCCGTTGCTTTGTTCGGTTCGTTCTTTCTTTACAACCGGAGTTCTTAAGTTGAACTTTCTGGTTCGATCTCTTCTTCGAGTTTTACCTGTGCATTAGATGAGTACTTATTGTATGCTTGTTGTTTGTCTGCGATAGATTACCCGGATTGCGCCGCCTGTTACTTCGAATCTCTAGGACTCGCGGATCATCAGCAAGGCAAGTAACACTTTGATCATACCTTTTCTACAACCCAGTTTTATTGCATTAGATCAATCCTCACACATTGCATGATTAGGATCTAATTAAATTGTGGGATGGGAAGTATATGATGTAGTTCCTATTACCTGTTTATTATGAAACCTTTGGGAGTTACTTCTATGTTTGCTTATTATGCCATGCTATGCTAGTAGACGTGGATTGGGTGAGTGATATCCATGACAGATGTGAGATTGATAATTTTAATGGTTTATCTAAGGTGGCCACTTAAATACACATCTGGGTGGATTGAGGCACCTGGTTTCTATCAGGACTTGCCTATTTTCTTTTGGACCGCCACCCAGGCTCAAAGGGATCATAAGATCTTTCATACTAGAAACTTCTGTGTGCAGCCACAAGCCAATATGGGCTCTGGCATAGTTGACTAAGTCGTGCGAACTCTTACGGGGTAGACTAGCAGATGTAGGGGAAAGTAGGTGTATCGGTCTATCCATCGTAAGGTGCTTGCGCTTCTGAAAGACTGTGTCTCGGTCATCCGTTTCTCAAACACCAGTAGTGCGAGAAATCCAACGGAGGCGATCGAGTCTTGTGGGGAAAAGTGCGCAAACCTCTGTAGAGTGTAATAAACTAATCATGATTAGCCGTGTCCCCGGTTATGGACATCTTGAGTATCTAGTACTTGAATATCATGTGAATCTCATCATGTTACTTCTAATTAATATTGTTGGGTTTTAATTGTTCACTTAATTGGGATCGGAATGCTGTTAACCATTCTCGATGTTCAACCACCATGATAGTTAAATAAAATTTATTCCTTTGCAGTAGGGAAAAACTGGCTTTACGCAAAATAGTAACCATAGAGCTTTCCACCAGCCAAATATGCATATAGTATAGCTGTTTCATTCCATTACTCTCTATGTGTTACATTGCCAGCATATTCCATGTGCTGACCCGTTTTTGGGCTGCAACTTTAAATGTTGCAGACTTGTCAGACGACGAGTAAGGTGCTTTTAGGTCATGCTTCTATACTCAGTGATGCCGTTGGAGTTGATGGACCCATTTATCTTCCAAGTCTTCCGCTGTTATCGACATTAGATGGCCTTAAGCCATATTTATTGTAATAAGTTCTCTTTGAGACACCGATGTAATAAGTGTGTGATTGCCACTCTGCTATAAATCCTTCGAAGTACTGTGTGGTGTCAGCATTACTGATCCAGGGATGACACCGGAGCACAGAGACTTGATCCCTTCGGGTCGGGTCGCTATAGGGGATCCCTCAGGCGCAGCCGTGATGCTAGCTCATCTTCGGGCCCGTTAGCATAGAAGTGTCGGATATGGATTCCCCATAGCTTGTATCATCCAACTACACCTACACCAAGACAGACATATGCTGCTCCGCGTTTTCCCCCTCCACCACAGAGGTAGCCCCTTCGGGCTGTACCACCCCAAGCTTCTGCTCCCAATCCCAATGATGGTTTGTGCTTCAAGTGTGGCCTTCCGGGTCACCGTTCTAGGAACTGCCCTCAGAATTAGAATCAGCTGGCTCTGCCTTCTAATGCTCGTGGTATCAATCAACCCCGCAACCACAATGCCAGACCATATGGTCGTGGGCAGGCTAACAACATTGATCTGAGTGAAGCTCAAGACCAGCCTGCTACTGTGATGGGTACTCTCCTTGTTAATTCAGTACCAGCATCTGTTTTATTTGATTCAGGCGCATGCATTCATTCATGTCAGAAAATTTTGCATACACCCATGACATTCGATGCGAGCCCATGAACACTCTGATAGTGGTACGCACCCCTGCGGGCCGATGTCAAACTACCATGATTGGTCGTGACGTTCCCATTGAGATTGAAGGGTTGGAATTTCTTGTTTCCCCCATTATTCTGGAGTCTTCCAATATTGACCTCATTCTGGGAATGGAATGGTTGAAAGCGCATACTGCTTCTATCGTTTGCACCACCAAGGTCGTTCACCTCCTACATCCTTCCGATGAGATAGTAAGCTACCATGCTCAACTTGTTCAAAACGCTAAAGCACGACTTTATGTCTTGAATGCGTTGAATGCAGCACCTCTTGAGGGAATTGAAAAGATTCTAGTTGTTCACGACTTCCTAGATGTCTTTCCAAAAGAACTTCCAGGAATACCCCTTGCCCGGGCTGTCGAGTTCGTCATTGATTCGAAACCAGGCACCGTTCCTATTGCCAAACGACCCTACAAGATGCCGCCTCATGAACTCCTTGAACTTAAGGAGGAAATCGACAAATCTCTTCACAGTGGTTTCATTCGTCAAAGTTCCTCTGCTTGGGGAGCACCTTCTCTCTTTGTAAAGAAGAAGGATGGAACGAATCGTTTGGTCCAAGACTACCGTCCTATCAACCAAGCTACAATTCAGAACAAATATCCCCTTCCTCGGATCAATGATCTCTATGATCAACTGGCTAATTCATCGATATTCTCTAAACTCGACTTGAGGTTGGTTTACCACCAGATCGGTATTCGTGAAGAGGATATTCCAAAGATCGCATTCGTCACTCGTTATGGTTCTTACGAGTACACTGTCATGTCTTTTGGCTTGACCAATGCTCCAGCCACATTCTCTCGTCTGATGAACTACATATTCGAGGATTACCTCGACAAGTTCGTCGTAGTCTATCTGATGATATTCTGGTATATTCGAAGAACAAAGAAGAACATGTTGAACATCTTCGACTAGTTCTAGAGAAGCTTCGAGAACATAAACTTTATGCTGAGTATTCCAAGTGCGAATTTTGGTTACCCGAAGTCACCTACCTTGGTCATGTCATCTCCAAGGATGGTATTGCCGTCAACCCAGAGTGCGTTCAGGCTATTCTTGATTGGACCCCTCCGAAAACTGTCAAGCAAGTCAGAAGCTTTCTCAGACTAGCCAGCTATTGTCGCCGCTTTGTCGAGAACTTCTCCAAGATCGCCAAGCCACTGACCAATCTGCTTCACCAAGGCGTTAAGTTCGATTGGACAGACAAATGTCAGGAAATTTTCCAGGCACTCAAAGACAAGCTGACATCTGCCCCAGTGCTTGCTCCCCCTGATTCTCGCAAGGACTTTTTCATCTATTGTGACGCTTCACGTCAAAGATTAGGCTGTGTCCTAATGCAAGAGCGCAGAGTGATTGCTTATGCCTCTCGTCAAGTGCGTCCTCATGAAGAGAACTACCCAGTTCATGACCTTGAGCTTGTTGCGGTTATCTATGCATTAAAGCTATGGCGACAGTACCTTCTCGGTAATCGTTGCGAGATCTTCACTGATCATCAGAGTCTGAAGTACCTGTTTACTCAGCCAAATCCGAACCTCCGTCAGCCGCGATGGATGGAAGCTATTGCTGACTACAACTGTGGTATATCCTATACCCCTGGTAAGGCTAATGTAATGGTCGATGCCCTGAGCCGTAAGTCTTATTGCAATAATCACATGGTCTACAAAGCTCAACCCCGCCTTTATGAAGAGCTATGCAAGCTGAACCGTCTACTAGTTCCACAGGGTTCTCTGAATAACCTTGTCTTGGAACCAACTCTTCAAAAAGCAATTAAGTCTACACAAGCCAAGGATGCTCATGTTGATTTGATGAAAAAGGATCTTGCCTTGGAGAAATCAAGAGATTTCTCACTTGGTGAAGACGGAACCTTGTACTTCAGAGATTGCATTGTAGTACCTCGGTTCGAGCTTATGACAGAGAAGGTGATGAAAGAAGTGCATGACACCCCTCGCTCTATTCATCCGAGAAGTACCAAGATGTACTTAGACATTCGTCAGAAATATTGGTGGTCCAAGATGAAGCAAGATATTGCTCGATATATCGAAGAATGTGACGTTTGTCCTCGCTCAAAGCAGAACATCAGAAACCGGCTGGACTTCTACAACTGCTTCCGATTCCTGAATGGAAGTGGGATAAGATTCAGATGGACTCTGTAACTGGCCTTCCCAAGTCTCAGAAAGGTAACGATGCTATTTTTGTTGTCATCGACCAATTCTCGAAGGTTGCTCACTTTCTGCCAGTCAAGGAGACTATCACTGCTAGTCAATTAGCAAACTTGTATATCTCCCGAATTGTGTCACTCCACGGCATTCCGAAGGAGATCAGTTCAGACCGTGGCAGTATATTCACTTCAAAGTTCTGGGATAGTTTCCAAGAGGCAATGGGAACTCATATTACCTGGAGCACTTCTTATCATCCCCAATCCCAAGGCCAAGTCGAGCAAGTCAATCAAATTCTTTAAGACATGCTTCGAGCTTGTGTTATTTCTTTCGGTAAGAAGTGGGAAGAATCTCTCCCTTATGCGGAATTCTCTTATAACAGCAGCTATCAAGCCAGCCTGAAGATGGCACCCTTCGAAGTGCTTTATGGACGTAAGTGCCGAACCCCTCTGAATTGGTCAGAAACTGGGGAATGGACGCTCATTGGTCCAGACATTATTCAACAAGCTGAAGAGTAGGTTCGGATTGTCCGGGATAATCTCAAGGCGGCCCAGTCCCGCCAGAAGAGCAACTATGACTGGAAACACTGGGGTTCAACTTATCAACCTGATGAACAAGCTTATCTGTGTGTCACTCCTTTGAGAGGCACTCATCGGTTCGGAGTCAAGGGCAAGCTAGCTCTGCGCTACATTGGTTCCTTCCGCATCCTCGCTCGTCATGGACTGGTGGCTTATCAATTGGAGTTTCCACCTCAGTTCTCCCACGTCCATGATGTCTTCCACGTGTCGCAACTTCGTCGATGCTTCAAGGATCCGGAACGTGAAGTGGATCTAGAATTGAATAAAGTTCAAGATGGTCTCACATACAAAGAGCATCTGATATGCATTCTTGAAGAAGCTGAACGTCGAACACGCCAGAAGATTACCAAGTTCCTCAAGGTGTAATGGTCAAATCATTCTAAAGATGAAGCAACTTGGGAACGTGAGGATAACCTCTGTGCTGAATACCCCGACCTGTTCCCTTCTACCTCTTAATTCTCAGGGCGAGAATTTCTTTTAGAGGAGGAGAGTTGTAACACCCTGGTGTAATGTTGCTACAGTAACCCCTTGGGTTAAGTTAATCATTTTGCTAAACAAGTGTTTGATCATCCTTGGTTCCCTCTCTTTTCAAAATCCACTTGAATTCAATTTCAAATTGTGAGTGAATTTCAAAAATGCTCAAACACGAAAACTAAAATGGTCATCATGTGTAAAATATTCTCCTGGTAATATTGGTGGTGATCCAACATTTTTGCAAAATGCCTATGTGGCCTAAAATAGCTAAAACAGAAAAGCTTTAAAAAAGAAAAAGGAAAAAAGAGAAAAGGGAGAGGAAAGAGGAACACCCTCCCTGGACCGAACCTACCTGGGCCGGCCCCCCTAACCCACCCAGGCTGGCCCACCTACCTCTCCCCTGTTTCCCACTCCCCCCAGTTCGTCTGACCGGGCGCATCCCGCTCGTCCCTGCCGGACCGGGCACGCCGCCCTGTACTCCATGTCGCCGGCGAGAGAGGATAAGGCCCCGACACCTCGGGATCCCTCCCCACTCGCCCACTTGCCCTCTCTCTCCCTCGTCCTCTCCACCTCTCCCCTCTCCTCTCGCTCGCTCGCTCCTCTCCCCCTCTGCCGAGCGCCATCACCGCCGTTCTTCGTCAACCACGCGGCCAACGGCCACCCCGCGCCTGGCCAGCACGTCCACAAGACGTGCCATCGACCCCTACCTTGACTACGCCTCGCCATCAAGCTCGAGGAGCACCGCAGGCAGCGGATCGAGCCGCCCTCCTTCCGCCTCGGCTCGGGCGATCCCCTTCGACTCCGGCGACGCCTGCTGCTGCTACTAACCTTCCAGGGGCTTTACATAGCCGCCCCGTGACCCTCGCCTCTCTCCCCTCCGTCTTCCCGCCGTTGTCACGCCCGTAGGCGCCGTTTCCCACATGTCCGAGCTCGCCTCCTCTGAGCTCATCGCCGGCCATGTTCCGGTGACCGAACGCCCGCGCAAGCGTGTCCATCATGCTCGCCCCCACATGTCGTACGTACTCAGCACCGCTTGTTTTGCTCGTCGTTGCGCCGTTTGCAAGCTTGTCGTGCCTCGGGTCTCCGTTGTCCATGTCACCGGAGACGACTCCGTCCATCCCAGCCTCAGCTGAGGCCTCGAATGGCTGCGCCTGAGCCCCTACTTTTGAACGCACTACCCCATGCTCCTTTTGAACGCCCGTAGCCTCGTCCCCGATGAGGCCCGAAGCCAACCGCCGCCCACGCTCGTCGCCGGCGCCGTTTTCGGCAGCTCCAGCTCCGGCCGGCCTCACCACGCGACGCGGCGAGCTCTCCTTGTTCGAACGCGCCAAGTCCCGCGCCTAATGGCACCATGTAGCGCGATTCCAACGAAGTCCGCGAGCCCCGCCACTGTTTTGGTTGTCGGCAGCGAAACCCCGACGCCACCGACGTGGCGCACCTGGGGCCCGCCTCTGGGTCACTGCCCATGGGCCCCATGGCCCCAGTTGACCATGTTGACCGTGGTCAACTGTGCTGATTGGGCACACAGTGTCACTGACACGTGGGCCCCACCGCGTAATTAAAGTAATTAAAACATGTTTATAATTAAAACTAATTAGTTAGCCTAATCAGTCACTGACATGTGGGGCCCTACTACTAATTAACTCTATTTAATTAAAATAACCCACGGTTAGCCCTATGTGTATGACATGTGGGACCCACTAGTCAGTTTGACCTGGTCAGCAGTCCTGTTGACTGCTGACGTCATCAACATGTCATGCTGACGTCTTCCTTTTCTGTCAATTTAACTAATTTCTGGAAATGCTTTAATCTTTGAAAATTCATAGAAATTAAACCGTAACTCCGATGAAATGTTTTCTATATGAAAGTTGCTCAAAAAAATCCCACGAATCCGAATGTGCGGTCCATTCACCTGTCACATGCCCCTAGCATGCTGAACATGGAACCGTCCCCTCTCTTTCATCTGTCCGGAATTCGTCTAACGCCGGGGATTCATCCTCGGATGTTTATCCCCTCCATCTGCAACGTGTAGTACTACGTTAGGACAACCCTAGCTCTGCCTATCATCATGTTATGCCTTGTGATGCATTGTTTGCTCTGTATTTACTGTTTCTTCCCCCTCTTCTCTCCGGTAGACCCCGAGACCGATGTTGCCCCTGTGATCAACCACGTCGACGATGATCCCTCCTTGCCAGAGCAAGCAGGCAAGCAAACCCCCCTTGAGCATTTCGATATCGCCCATTTCTTTCTCTCTCATGCTTGCATTAGAACTGCTACTGTTTTCAGTATGATCCTACTCTGATGCATAGCCTGTTTTTGTTACCTGCTTATTGTTACCTTACCTACTTATCCTAAGCTGCTTAGTATATGTTGGTTAGTGATCCATCAGTGACCCCACCTTGTCCCAGTTGCTCGCTTTATGTTCAATGACTCGATCAACGTGATTGACATCCAGGGCCCGACACCGCACATCACCCCCTAGTTGTACGACTCTATAGAGTTACCATTGAGTGCCGAGGGTGGAACCTCTTACATCACTCCTAATGAGATCTCTGTAGTGTAGCTATACGGTCGAGGTCATCGAGGGTGATTTCCTCCTTAACCACTTCCGTTACGGCTCTGTCGTGCAACTCATCAAATGTGAACCTCAAGGGTGGATCCTCTTACGTTCACCTTGATAATAACATCGAGTGGGATTCACCGGGGGTGATTCCTCGGGTTTTCCCCTTGGTGTTAGACACATAGTTACTATGGTTACTATGACTTTGCACTGAGCCATGTTACTAAAGACGGGTCGGCCCTGAGGGGTACCCGCGTGAGCTTAATAGCGAGTGATGTGGAGTCGGGTTGACCTGGAAGGTGCCCGCGAGATACTTACGAGGCGTGCCCGGGCATTCTTAGCCCTTGCCACAAGTACTCAAGACGGGGCGACGGGGTCACATCGATCCTGAGTCTCTGCTCGTTACCATGTGCTCCTAATCCACTATGATTTGGATATTTGATCCGAGGGGCCTCTGGCCTGATAGCACTAACCATCATGTGGGCATTGTATGGGCATTGTGCGTCGTATGCATCAGCCGAAGCTTAATCGACGTCAGTGATTGAGCGGCGCACGCCGGGTTGGACTGCGTAAGCTCCTGCCTTGTTTAAGGAGGTAGCTAGGTCTGCTCACCAGCCGCGTACGCAACGTGCAGGAGTTCCCGGGGAGATGGCCCATGACCCCTGGGGGCATAGGTCTAGTCCGGCGTGTTGAACTCTCTATTAAGCCTAGGTCGGGTTGCGGCGTATTGTTTGGCCGAGGCCGGGCATGACCCAGGAAAGTTTGTCCGGCCGGAGTTAATTGAGCATGGTGGGTAAGTTGGTGCACCCCTGCAGAGAAGAAAACAATTATTGATAGCCTGTCCTATGGTAACGGACACTTGGAGTTGTATCCCGGTCGATACAACTAGAACTGGATACTTGAGATGAGAAATGGATATGAGAAATGGATAGTATGGCTCTGGGATTGCTTTCTTGCTGGGAGTCGAGAAAGGATCTCTGGCCGAGGTTGATAACACTACTACTTTACATTATGTTGATTTGTACTCTTCTAGATGCTTGAAGATGCTAGTCTTTGATAGGCTAGGCTTTCCCCTTCCCTTCTGGCATTCTGCAGTTTAGTCCATAGATACAAGCCATTCCTTTGATACAGATGCATACTTAGTTTAGATCTGATGTAAGTCTTGCGAGTACTTTGGATGAGTACTCACGGTTTCTTTGCTACTTCTTTTTCCCCCATACCCGATTGTTGCGACCAGATGACGGATACAAGGAGCCAGACGATACCACTGATGACTACTGCTACCCCGAGGGTGCCTACTACTACGTGATGGCCGCTGACGACTTGGAGTAGTTAGGAGGCTCCCAGGAAGGAGGCCTTGCCTTTTCGATCGATGTTGTTTTTGTGCTAGCCTTCTTAAGGCAAACTTGTTTAACTCATGTCTGTACTCAGATATTATTGCTTTCGCTGACTCTTGTGTTTTCGAGCTTATGTATTCGAGCCCTCGAGGCCCCTGGCTTGTAATATAAAGCTTGTATTATTTTAATTTGTGTCTAGATTTGTGTTGTGATATCTTCCCGTGAGTCCTTGATCTTCATCGTACACATTTGCGTGTATGATTAGTGTACGGTCAAATCGGGGGCGTCACATGTACTCAACATCTAGCCCAGTGACCCACTCATCATTTGAGTTTTCGAACATGCGTTTGAAGCGAGCAAGGCATCCTTTCACCGTTGCAGATGAACGGGTGTAGATGGCATCGAACTCATCACCGGTGATGGTTCTAACCTTGTACTCACCGCCGATCATGGACATTTGGGACGCCATGGATTTGGGAGGAGGGTTAGGATTCGTGGAACTACCGTAATGTGAAAGGACGGGACGACTAGGAGCGAACTAACGTAATGTTAAAGGACGTTCGAGGACGAGTATGAGCGAGAACTGCCAGCGATTTTTGTAAAAATGCTGAGTGGGGCGTGCGAACGGCAGGATAGTAGCTTGCCTGGTGGATAAATGGATTCATGCACAGTACTATGGGGGCCCAATTAGATGTCATGTCTACTTGACGCCCAATTAAATGGCTTTCGATGTCATGTCAAGCGTAGGGAAAATTACAGGTGATACGAAGCTTCCGAGAGCCCTTAGATCTGAGATCGAACGGTTGCATGGTGTGATTCTAGACCTATGGGTGAATATCCTATCCTGGAGGGTTATTCTGTAAATTTTCAGCAACTTATCATGCGACCGTTCGATCTCAGATCCAAGGGCTGCCAGCAGCCCGTATCATGGTCGCGCCTACCACGATCGTCGCCTCGCTCGCGCGGTCGCGCCCTTGGAGACTTAACACGGTGTGTTAGGCTATCTGATGTTGGCATGTCATACATAGTCATCACTTATTCACTCATACTACAACAAGGTTAGCTATAAGGTTGGCTATAAGGCTGGTTGTAATGGGGAGTATCATATAGTAGTGTCATGCATATGATACTAGTGTATGATACTACCTCTCTAATGCATAGTATCATATATTAGTATCATGTAGTACTCTATTTATTTCCATGCATGACACAAAGTAGCATAGCATTTATTATGATACGGTATCATAATATGATACCCCATCATCTCTTTCTTCATTTAATGCTATGACACCTCATCAAAATTGCCTAGTTGGCATGCATGATACTAGCTATGATACTACCATTACGACCAGCCTAAGAGTATTTTTTGTTTACTTCTCTCTATCTCTTTCTTCGTAGTATTTATTGCATTTGCCAAGGAGTGACCTCTTCCAATGAAATGGTGCTTAGATGAGGTGCTATGGGCATTAAATGGCTTAGCAACTGAAGTCCCCAATGCATAGGTGCTTAGTTTTTTGTTGCTAAGTTTGCTTCATCTAGGTACACGCGCTTAGCACCGTTTCTTCCTAGAGTCACCAAACTAGGCTCTCTCTCTCTCTCTCTCTTCTTAATTAATTGGCCACATCAGACTTTTATGCCTATGTGGCAAGCTTAACACCTATAGGATCAAGTACAATAGTGGGCTATAAGCCCGCTTTACATGGCATTTTTTCATATGTGGGGGAAAGAGGCAAGGAAAAAGTAGAGGAGTGGGCTCTCAAGCAAGAGCCAGCCTCTACATGGTGGAGCATCGGGAGAGGCACCTATATGGAGGTGGTCACGAATCAGGAGACTCACGCCGGTCGTAGCAGCGCAGTTAAAATGATAATGGCAAGTCAAATCACCAGGCCCCACCTGTCCAGCAGTAACTCGCTGTCAAATCACAGAGCCCTATGTTTGCAGTAGCCTACTCCCTCATCTTCTCCCGTCTCTGTCGAACTGACTAGGCGGAACTGCCCTGCCTACCGTGCGGGAAAAGCCCAGCCCTCGACTTTTAAATAGTACAATATACTAATTTTGTATCCATGGATTGCACCATGGAGCAAAGCCTCAAGAAAATGGCGGTACACACTTACGGAGTACAGTATACAGCATGCCCGTCACGTTCGCGTCGCACCCCAGACGGTCGGTCGGTCTGGCATGCCGCTCTCCGAATGGAATGCGTCATATTGCGTTTGCACACACATGTGAGGCCGCAATTGAGAACCGACCATAGGCACACTCCTCGGCCCCCCAAGTCGGGTGAGTTAATAGAAGAGAGAGATGAGTGATAGTACTAGATAAGTGTTGTACAGACGTTGGTGCCTGGACGATCCCTGCATGACACCGAAGATCAGTTTGTCCATGCATGTGACCAGACTCCAACAGACACGCCTGGATTGGCTATCGTCTACATATCGTGCAGGCTGTGTTGTATAGGGATGTAGTTATGGTGAGAAATCTGAAAAAAGGTTTCTTGTCATGTTATAATCCGGTGCTTCAGATCAAAATGAGGACAACTGCGCCTCCGGGGCACATGCATGAAGACAGTCATTGACGAGGTCAAGCCGGCTCTGATAGACAAAAGAAAACTAGTAGTACTCCACTATATAGGCAGGAGCCTCCGCGCTTGCTTGCTAGTGTTACTCTCTTCATATTGTCTCGTCCTCTCCAGATCTAAACACGACAGCGGTGGCCACTCTCTCTCTCTCTCTCTCTCTCCCTCTCTCTCTGCCCACCGCTGGTCACAGATCTAGCCGGATCCTCTCCGGCGGGGAAGGTGAGAAGGTGCAACATTCATGCGGTCGTCCTTGACGACGGCTCTTACCCACTGCCGGCGCGTCCCGATCAGCGTGCCTTGTCGTTCTCTCCCAAGCACTATTGGCTAGGGAGGGCCTCCGACCCCTTCTTCCTCCCTGACGTAGTGTGGGCAGATCCGGCCTCCCACCGCCCACCTAGCGACACCCAGACAACCCTCAGGTATAACTTCCTTCAAAACCGGCCTTGCTCTACTTCCCGAGCTCCTGACATCACTGCATTTGTATCTTTTACTATTTCCCAGGCCCCCTCGTAGATAGGATCGATCGGCTGTTCGAAAGCCACCTAATTTTTTACTGTTAAGACATAAAACTAGTTCATGCACTCGAATCTAGCTAGTACTACTTGGTTCAAACAAGGAAGAAAGGGGGTGGGGTGGGGGAAGATTTGTTACCTGAATCTAGGACTTGGTCAAAAGAGGAAATAATGGGGGCGAAAAGTAGCAGAGACTGGCTATCGAACTGGTCTCTAGGTCTAATAGGGAAATAAAAGGAAATGCAGTACAAGCTCAATATAAACCCGATCTGTTGGTTGAAAAAGGAAAGAAAGTGGGGACTGGGGGGCAAGTCAACAGAGTAAGTCCAGCACTAGATTTGCTAGCCTCACACAGTATAAGGTGGCTATACCGAACAAAAATGGGACCAACCCAGATATCATGTTATGATGTTTGTTGCCCCGAGCCACTCTTATGTAATGCCACTGGTAAAATGTAGCAGTCGCACTGCTAAAAGTAAGGACACATTAAACCAATGTTGCTGGTAAAATGATGCAATGGCACCACTAAAGTAATGTCGTATTTAACGGTTGTCATAGTTAATCCTAATGCCCACACTAATATCTAGCAATGCTACTACTTTAGAAATTGCTACTGTCCTTGTAGGATTGCCAATCAGATAAGGAACATGCTTCTTTTCATTTGATGTATGTTTCATCACTTGTTTGTCACCCTCCTTTCCACCTTTTTTGTGCAAACAGAGACATACATTTCATGCTTGATCTTAGTTGAACTGGACAAATGATATCCAAATTATAGTTGAACATTCCAGGAGCTTCACAACCAACCTTGATGTTGCTCAATTTTATTGCAACTAATAAAGAAGAAGCTCTGTGGGTTTTTTCTGATGGAAATGCAACCAGGTCTGGAGGCCTTTTCTTAAAAAATGAAGAAGAAGTTGCTAGCTCATGGGACATTGCTTCATTTTAGGTGAACTGCACCAAAAGGTCCCATGAATTGAATCATCCATGTTGGTGACTGGTGTCATCCCTTCTACGATGGCGTTGACTACAGACATGGTTCCTATCACGAGGTATGTTCTTTTTTGGTCTAACCGTTTGCCAAAGATCCTGCATGTTGAGTCTGCTCTTGTGCTACTATTTTGGCACTGCCATGATAAAGCAGTAATGTTATTATTTTGCACCTTAATCTAGTGTCACTATTAATTTGAGGCAATGTTTTGGCACCGCTAGTGGCACTGATTTTTTTTATATATATTGAAAGAGGGGGTTTCCTCCGATTTCATTAAAGAAATCCAACCATAGAGAACCATTATCCGACAACATCTCGGTGTAAACGGGCAGTTATGCAACTACTACTAGAACGGACTAAGTACTAGCAGGAGACAAGTTTGCCCCATAAGCTAGGCAGGTAGGGGGACGCAGCACTAGCTCGACCAAGTTTGGATTACAACCCAAATGCTACCACAGAAACATCAGAGGGAAGATAGGGACTGGAAGAGCCAGCTTCAGCATCCCAGTCTAAGCACCCCCTGGCCTCCATCCTTGCGACACACGGTACACCTCGTTTGCCACCTGCTCGACCCTAGTGCCACTGATAAAATGAAGTAATAATACAATTAAAATAGAGCAAGTGTCCTCTCTATCATTTCATTTCCAACGTAGATAAAGAAAGTGCTTCTCTTTGTTAGTATATGTTTCATCAACTAGTCCCATTGTCAATGTTTAAGCATTTCTGCAAACTGGGGTGCTTAATTTTAGTTGATCTGCACAAAAATAGAGATTGGAATGTCTCAAGGCCCCTCCTTGTACTACCGCTGTACACTGATGTTCATCACTGGCAGAAGGTGTATCGGGGAGACTTGGGTCGATTTCCAGTATGAGGCATACCGTATGAGGCATCGCAGGGCCCATCTCGCCCTTGCAGCATGGCATACTATCATACTATCGCAATATTTTATTCTATTTATTAGTGTATGTTTCATCAACTAGTGCCACTATAATGTAATCACGCCTTTTCATTATCTGTGCAAACAGGGTTATTTGATAACCCACAAGTATAGGGGATCGCAACAGTTTTTGAGGGTAGAGTATTCAACCCAAATTTATTGATTTGACACAAAGGGAGACAAAGAATATTCTCAAGTATTAGCAGCTGAGTTGTCAATTCAACCACACTTGGAAATTTAATATCTGCAGCAAAGTAATATGATAGTAGTGGTAACGATAGCAAAAGTGATATTTTTGGTTTTATAGTGATTGTAACAGTAGCAGCGGAAAAGTAAATAAGCGAAGAACAATATATGAAAAGCTCGTAGGCAATGGCTCGGTGATGGACAATTATGTCAGATGCGATTATTCATGCAACAGTTATAACATAGGGTGACACAGAACTAGCTCCAATTCATCAATGTAATGTAGGCATTTATTCTGAATATAGTCATATGTGCTTATGGAAAAGAACTTGCATGACATCTTTTGTCCTACCCTCCCGTGGCAGCGGGGTCCTATTGGAAACTAAGGGATATTAAGGCCTCCTTTTAATAGAGTACCAGACCAAAGCATTAACACATAATGAATACATGAACTCCTCAAACTACGGTCGTCACCGGGAGTGGTTCCGATTGTTGTCACTTTGGGGTTGCCGGATCATAACACATAGTAGGTGACTATAGACTTGCAAGATAGGATCAAGAACTCACATATATTCATGAAAACATAATAGGTTCAGATCTGAAATCATGGCACTCGGGCCCTAGTGACAAGCATTAAGCATAGAAAAGTCATAGCAACATCAATCTCAGAACATAGTGGATAGTAGGGATCAAACCCTAACAAAACTAACTTGATTACATGATAAATCTCATCCAACCCATCACCGTCCAGCAAGCCTATGATGGAATTGCGCACGCACGGCGGTGAGCATCATGGAATTGGTGATGGAGGAAGGTTGATGATGATGATGGCGACGGATTCCCCTCTCCGGAGCCCCGAACAGACTCCAGATCAGCCCTCCCGAGAGAGATTAGGGCTTGGTGGCGGCTCCGTATCGTAAAACGCAATGAATCATTCTCTCTGATTTTTTTCTCCCTGAACATGAATATATAGAGTTGGAGTTGGGGTCAGTGGAGCACCGGGGGGACCACGAGGCAGGGGCATGCCCAGGGGGGTAGGTGCGCCCCCCACCCTCGTGGACAGGGTGTGGGCACCCTAGCCTTGATTCTTTCGCCAGTATTTTTTATTAATTCCAAAAATAATCTCCGTTGATTTTCAGGTCATTCCGAGAACTTTTATTTCTGCACAAAAATAACACCATGGCAATTCTGCTGAAAACAGCGTCAGTCCGGGTTAGTTCCATTCAAATCATGTAAGTTAGAGTCCAAACAAGGGCAAAAGTGTTTGGAAAAGTAGACACGTTGGAGACGTATCAACTCCCCGAAGCTTAAACCTTTGCTTGTCCTCAAGCAATTCAGTTGATAAACTGAAAGTGATAAAGAAAAACTTTTACAAACTCTGTTTGCTCTTGTTGTTGTAAATATGTAAAGCCAGCATTCATGTTTTCAGCAAAGATTATGAACTAACTATATTCACAATAACATTTAGGTCTCATGTTTACTCATATCAATGGCATAATCAACTAGCGAGAAATAATAATAAATCTCAGATGACAACACTTTCTCAAAACAATCATAATATGATATAACAAGATGGTATCTCACAAGCCCTTTCTGAGACCGCAAAACATAAATGCAGAGCACCTTTAAAGATCGAGGACTGACTAGACATTGTAATTCATGGTAAAAGAGATCCAGTCAAGTCATACTTAATGTAAACTAACAGTAATGGATGCAAATGACAGCGGTGCTCTCCAACTGGTGCTTTTTAATAAGAGGATGATGACTCAACATAAAAGTAAATAGATAGGCCCTTCGCAGAGGGAAGCAAGGATTTGTAAAGGTGCCAGAGCTCGGTTTTGAAATAGATATGAATAATATTTTGAAAAGGATACTTTCATTGTCAACATAACAAACGAGAGATCTCGATATCTTCCATGCTACACACATTATAGGCGGTTCCCAAGGAGAATGGTAAAGTTTATACTCCCCCACCACCAACAAGCATCAATCCATGGCTTGCCCGAAACAACGGGTGCCTCCAACTAACAACAATCCTGGGGGAGTTTTGTTTGCAATTATTTAGATTTGATTTGCTTAAAGCATGGGACTGGGCATCCCGGTGACCAGCCATTTTCTCGTGAGTGAGGAGCGGAGTCCACTCCTCTTGAGAATAAACCGCCCAACATGGAGGATATAGACAGCCCTAGTTGATACATGAGCTATTCGAGTATACAAAATAGAATGTTTATTTGAAGGTTTAGAGTTTGGCACATACAAATTTACTTGGAATGGCAGGTAGATACCGTATATAGGTAGGTATGGTGGACTCATATGGAACAACTTTGGGGTTTATGGAGTTGGATGCACAAGCAGTATTCCCGCTTAGTATAAGTGAAGGCTAGAAAAAGATTGGGAAGCGACCAGCTAGAGAGCGATAACAGTCATGAACATGCATTAAAATTAATCAACACCGAATGCAAGCATGAGTAGGATATAATTCACCATGAACATAAATATCATAGAGGCTATGTTGATTTTGTTTCAACTACATGCGTGAACATGTGCCAAGTCAAGCCACTCGAGTCATTCAAAGGAGGATACCACCCTATCATACCACATCACAACCATTTTAATAGCATGTTGACATGCAAGGTAAACCATTATAAACTCCTAGCTAATTAAGCATGGCATAAGCAACTACAATCTCTAATTGTCATTGAAAATATGTTTCATTCATAATAGGTTGAATCAGGAATGATGGACTAATCATATTTACAAAAACAAGAGAGGTCGAGTTCATACCAGCTTTTCTCATCTCAATCAGTTCACCATATATCGTCATTATTGCCTTTCACTTGCACGATCGAATAGTGTGGATAATAATAATAGTGCATGTGCATTGGACTAAGCTGGAATCTGCAAGCATTCAATTCAAGGGAGAAGACAAGGTAATATGGGCTCTTTGTTAGATCAACAATAATACATATAAGAGCCACTCAACATTGTCATCATGGTCTTCTCCTCTCGACCCCAAAGAACAAGAAAAGAAACAAAACTATTTACACGGGAAAGCTCCCAACAAGCAAAAGAAGAATGAGAAATCTTTTTGGGTTTTCTTTTTAATTACTCCTACTACAGTCATGGAAAGTAAACTAGCTAAAAGCTACAACTAATTTTTTTGGTTTTTCTTAAGGTTTATTAAGGCACCCAAGAAGAAAGCTAAAAAGGAAAATAAACTAGCATGGATATTATGGTGAAAAAGTATGAGCACCGACAACTAGCATGAGTGTGTGAGCATGAATGTAATGTCGGTGAGAAATATGTACTCCCCCAAGCTTAGGCTTTTGGCCTAAGTTGGTCTATGCCCATGGATCAAAGTAGCCCTCTCCGGTGTAAGGGGGAGTGTCCTCTGGGTGCCACTGGTTGGCAATCTCCTCCGGATTCCACTGATAAACTGACTGTCGATAAGGGTCCTGGGGTGGTTCCGGCTCAAGCTCTAGAGCTGGTGTCACACTCTAGTATGCATAAACATCCTCCGGTAAAACAAGGTACTTGCCTGCATTCTCAGCCAAATAATAAAAATCTTCATGAATCCCGGCTTCTCTCAAGAAATCATCGCAAGGCCATTCACATGGCCGAACCTTCGCAGTACGAGGGAGATTATACTTGGGCTTCTTGTTTTCTTCACTTTATTTATCCTTCGAGCTTCGGCTCGATGAGCCCCTCAAAAATCTCTTCATCTTTTTCTGAAGTTTTCTGAAATTTGTAGCAACTCAAAATAAAAGTGAACCAAACTCAACAAACTTGATAGCAACTACTCCCACAAGTGCATAGAGACTATATCATGCATTAGAACTACTTGGGACCATATAAATTTGACATGCAAGCTCAAGAACAGGGTCACCTAGGCAGCAAAAATTTGCAATGAATAAAGCACTAGAACAAAAATTAATTGGATCATTGGAGGAGTCACATACCAAAGAACAATCCCCCAAAACATTTTTGTGAATGGAGCTTTGAGCTAGGAGATCAAAAATGGCAGCAAGATGAGCTCGAACTCGTCCTTGAGCTGGTTGGTGTTTTTTTGGGAGGAAGGAGTGTGTGCTGGCTGGAATAAGTGGAGGGGGCCACCAGGGGCCCACGAGGCAGGGGGCGCGCCCTGGACCCTTGTGGCCAGGTGTTGGCTCCCCTTGATGTGTTCTTAGTGCCAGATATTCTCAAATATTCTAGAAAAAAATATTAAATTTTCAGGGCATTTGGAGAAGTTTTATTTTTGAGGTATTTTTTATTGCACGGATAATTCAGAAAACTGACAGAAATTATTATTTTTGCTTTATTTTATATAAATAACAGAAAGTAAAAAGGAGGGTACAGAAGGTTGTGCCTTCTAACTTCATCCATCTCATGTTCTTCAAAACGAATCCACTAACAAGGTTGATCAAGTCTTGTTAACAAACTCATTCCGAATAACATGGAACCGGAGAAATTTCGAATAACACTAGGTTACCTCAACGGGGATATGCATGTCCCCAACAATAAGAATATCATATCTCTTTGTAATAGTAGGAAGAGGAAATTCAAAACCTCCAATAGTAATCGATGGAATTTTTCCAATAGAATTGATATTGCGGACTTGAGGTTGTTTCCTCGGAAAGTGTACCGTATGCTCATTACCATTAACATGAAAAGTGACATTGCCTTTGGTGCAATCAATAACAGCCCCTGCAGTATTCAAAAAGGGTCTTCCAGGGATAATAGACATACTATCGTCCTCAGGAATATCAATAATAACAAAGTCCATTAAAATAGTAACGTTTGCAACCACAACAAGCACATCCTCACAAATACTGACAGGTACAACAGTTGATTTATCAGCCATTTGCAAAGATATTTCAGTAGGTGTCAACTTATTCAAATCAAGTCTACGATATAAAGAGAGAGGCATAACACTAACACCGGCTCCAAGATCACAGAAAGCAGTTTTAACATAGTTTCTTTTAATGGAGCATGGTATCGTTGGTACTCCTAGATCTCCAAGTTTCTTTGGTATTCCACCCTTAAAAGTATAATTAGCAAGCATGGTGGAAATTTCAGCTTCCGGTATCTTTCTCTTATTTGTAATAATATCCTTCATATACTTAGAATAAGGATTCATTTTAAGCATATCGGTCAAACGCATACGCAAAAAGATAGGTCTAATCATTTCAGCAAAGTGCTCAAAATCCTCATCATCCTTTTTCTTGGATGGTTTAGGAGGAAAAGGCATGGGTTTCTGAACCCATTGTTCTCTTTCTTTATCGTGCTTCCTAGCAACAAAGTCTCCCTTATCATAGTGTCGATTCTTTGATTGTGGGTTATAAAGATCAACAGCAGGTTCAATTTCTACATCATTATTATTGCTAGGTTGAGCATCAACATGAACATCATCATTAACATTATCACTAGGTTCATGTTCGTTACCAGATTGTGTTTCAGCATCAGAGATAGAAATATCATTAGGATTCTTAGGTGTGTCTACAACAGGTTCACTAGAAGCATGCAAAGTCCTATAATTTTTATTTTTCTTCCTCTTAGAAGGACTAGGTGCATCAACGTTATTTCTCCGAGAGTCCTACTCAATTTTCTTAGGGTGGCCCTCGGGATACAAAGGTTCCCGAGTCACTTTACCTCCTCTAGTTGCAACTCTAATAGCAAAGTCATTATTCTTACTATTCAATTCATTGAGTGGTAACCATAGAAGCATGTTTACTAATGAGTTTAAGTTCACCTTTAACTCTAGACATATAATCACCCAAGTGTTCAATCATATAAGCATTGTGTTTCAGTTGTCTACCAAAATAAGCATTAAAATCTTCTTGCTTAACCATAAAGTTATCAAATTCATCCAAACATTGGCTAGCAAACTTAGCATGAGGGATTTCAGCTTTATCATATCTATAGAGAGAGTTTACCTTTACTACATGTGTCGGGTTGCCGAGACTGTGTGTTTCTTCAATAGGCGATGAATTAAGACCATGTATTTCTTTAACAGGGGGTAAATTCTTAACATCTTCAGCTTTTATACCTTTTTCTTTCATAGATTTCTTTGCCTCTTGCATATCTTTAGGACTGAGAAATAGAATACCCATTTTCTTCGAAGTTGGCTTAGGAGTTGGTTCAGGAAGTGTCCAATTATTCTCATTGGTCAACATATTGTTCAATAGAATTTCAGCTTGATCAACTGTTCTTTCCTTGAAAACACAACCAGCACAACTATTCAGGTAATCTCTGGAAGCATCGGTTACTCCATTATAAAATATATCAAGTATTTCATTTTTCTTGAGAGGATGATCAGGCAAAGCATTAAGTAATTGGAGAAGCCTCCCCCAAGCTTGTGGGAGACTCTCTTCTTCAATTTGCACAAAATTATATATTTCCCTTAAAGCAGCTTGTTTCTTATGAGCAGGAAAATATTTACCAGAGAAGTAGTAAATCATATCCTGGGGACTACGCACACAACCAGGATCAAGAGAATTAAACAATATCTTAGCATCACCCTTTAATGAGAACGGAAATAATTTAAGGATATAATAGTAGCGAGTTTTCTCTTCATTAGTGAACAGGGTAGCTATATCATTTAATTTAGTAAGATGTGCCACAACAGTTTCAGATTCATAGTCATAGAAAGGATCAGATTCAACCAAAGTAATTAACTCAGGATCGACTAAGAAATCATAATCCTTATCAGTAATAAATATAGGTGAAGTAGCATAAGCAGGATCATATTTCATTCTAGCATTCAGAGATTTTTCTTTCAGCTTAGCTAATCGTTTCTTAAGATCACTTCTATCATTGCAGGCAAGAAAGTCTCTAGCAGTTTCTTCATCCATAACATAACCCTCAGGCACAACAGGCAATTCAAATCTAGGGGAGAATCTTCATAATCACTTTCATCAATATTATAAGTTTCAATAATTTCATTCTCTCTAGACCTAGCAAGTTGTTCATCAAGAAATTCACCTAGTGGCGCAGTAGTATCAAGCATAGAAGTAGCTTCATCATAAGTATCATGCAGAGGAGAAGTGGCATCATCAATAACATGCGACCTATCAGAATCAATAGCATGTGTAGGTGTCGCAAGTTTACTCAAAACAGAAGGTGAATCAAGTGCAGAGCTCGATGGCAGTTCCTTACCTCCCCTTGTAGTTGAGGGAAAAATCTTGGTTCTCTGATCTTTCAAGTTCTACATAGTGACCAGCAGATATAAATCCCAAGTGACTCAAAGAATAGAGCTATGGTCCCCGGCAACGGCGCCAGAAAATGGTCTTGATAACCCAGAAGTATAGGGGATCGCAACAGTTTTCGAGGATAGAGTATTCAACCCAAATTTATTGATTCGACACAAGGGGAGCCAAAGAATATTATCAAGTTTTAGCAGCTGAGTTGTCAATTCAACCACACCTGGAAACATAATATCTGCAGCAAAGCATTTAGTAGCAAAGTAATATGATAGTAGTGGTAACGGTAGCAAAAGTAATATTTTTGGTTTTATAGTGATTGTAACAGTAGCAGCGGAAAAGTAAATAAGCGAAGAACAATATATGAAAAGCTCGTAGGCAATGGATTGGCGATGGAGAATTATGTCGAATGCGATTATTCATGCAACAGTTATAACATAGGGTGACACAGAACTAGCTCCAATTCATCAATGCAATGTAGGCATGTATTTCGAATATAGTCATACGTGATTATGGAAAAGAACTTGCATGACAACCATCCCGTGGCAGCGGGATCCTATTGGAAACTAAGGGATATTAAGGCATCCTTTTAATAGAGTACCGGACCAAAGCATTAACACATAATGAATACATGAACTCCTCAAACTAAGGTCATCACCGGGAGTGGTCCCGATTATTGTCACTTCGAGGTTGCCGGATCATAACACATAGTAGGTGACTATAGACTTGCAAGATAGGATCAAGAACTCACATATATTCATGAAAACATAATAGCTTCAGATCGGAAATCATGGCACTCGGGCCCTAGTGACAAGCATTAAGCATAGAAAAGTCATAGCAACGTCAATCTCAGAACATAATGCATACTAGGGATCAACCCTAACAAAACTAACTCGATTACATGATAAATCTCATCCAACCCATCACCGTCCAGCAAGCCTACGATGGAATTACTCACGCACGGCGGTGAGCATCATGGAATTGGTGATGGAGGAAGGTTGATGATGACGATGGCGACGGATTCCCCTCTCCGGAGCCCCGAATGGACTCTAGATCAGCCCTCGCCAAGAGAGATTAGGGCTTGGCGGCGGCTTCGTATAGTAAAACGCGATGAATCCTTCTCTCCGTTTTTTTCTCCCAGAACGTGAATATATAGAGTTGGAGTTGAGGTCGGTGGAGCACCAGGGGCCCACGAGGCAGGGGGCGCGCCCCCACCCTCATGGACAGGGTGTGGGCCCCCTGGCCTTGATTCTTTTGCCAGTATTTTTTATTAATACCGAAAATAATCAGGTCATTCCGAGAACTTTTATTTCTGCACAAAAATAACACCATGCCAATTCTGCTGAAAACAGCGTCAGTCCGGGTTAGTTCCATTCAAATCATGCAAGTTAGAGTCCAAAACAAGGGCAAAAGTGTTTGGAAAAGTAGATACGTTGGAGACGTATCATTATTCAGCTGCATTTTGGTGGAACTGCACAAATGTATGGATGGAACCAGCATATATGCAGAGTGCGAGGTGCCAAGTAAAAATTACCGACACCAACCCTACTCCATCTAAGCATTGGCATCCACCACCATCAGTGGGATGTGTGGTGCTCAGTGTGGACAGATCTTTCTCGGCAGCAAATCCTCTAACCAAATACTAGTAGCTTAGACTTCAAAAAAAATACTAGTAGCTAATATTGGCAGCTTTCTAGGGGTGTACTCTGTTGGGGAACGTAGTAATTTCAAAATTTTCCTACGCACACACAGGATCATGTTGATGCATAGCAACGAGAGGGGAGAGTGTTGTCCACGTACCCTCGTAGACCGAAAGAGGAATCGTTAGCACAACGCGGTTGATGTAGTTGTACGTCTTCACGATCCGATCGATCAAGCACCGAACGCACGGCACCTCTGAGTTCTGCACACGTTCAACTCGATGACGTCCCTCGAACTCGGTGACGATGATGATGTTCTACCAGCGCAGGGCTTCGCGTAAGCACCGCTACGATATGACTGAGGTGGATTATGGTGGAGGGGGGCACCGCACACGGCTAAATAATCTAAGAGATCAATTGTTGTGTCTATGGGGTGCCCCCCTCCTCCGTATATAAAGGGGGGAGGAGGAGGGGCGGCCAAGAGGAGGAGGCATGCCCAAGGGGGGCAATCCTACTCCAAGTAGGTTTTGCCCCCCCCCCTTTCCTATTCCAACTAGGAGAAGGGGGAAGGAGGAGGTGGGGAGAAGGAGAAGGGGGGCCGTCGCCCCCTTCCCTTTCCCAATTTGGATTGGGGAAAGGGGGGCCGCACGCCACCTCCTGCTGCCTCTCCTCTTCCACCACTTTGGGCCCATGAGGCCCAATAACCCCGGGGGGTTCCGGTAACCCCCCGGTACTCCGGTATATATCCGATAACCCCCGGAACTATTCATGTGTCCGAATATAGTCGTCCAATATATCAATCTTCATGTCTCAACCATTTCGAGACTCCTCGTCATGTCCGCGATCACATCCGGGACTCCGAACTACCTTTGGTACATCCAAACACATAAACTCATAATATAACCGTCATCGAACTTTAGGTGTGCGGACCCTACGGGTTCGAGAACTATGTAGACATGACCGAGACACGTCTCCAGTCAATAACCAATAGCGGAACCTGGATGCTCATATTGGCTCCTACATATTCTATGAAGATCTTTATCGGTCAAACCGCATAACAACATACGTTGTTCCCTTTGTCATCGGTATGTTACTTGCCCGAGATTCAATCGTCGGTATCTCAATACCTAGTTCAATCTCGTTACCGGCAAGTCTCTTTACTCATTCCGTAATACATCATCCTGCAACTAGCTCATTAGTTACAATGCTTGCAAGGCTTAAGTGATGTGTATTACCGAGTGGGCCCAGAGATACCTCTCCGAAAATCGGAGTGACAAATCCTAATCTTGAAATAGGCCAACCCAACAAGTACCTTTGGAGACACCTGTAGAGCACCTTTATAATCACCCAGTTACGTTGTGATGTTTGGTAGCACACAAAGTGTTCCTCCGGTAAACGGGAGTTGCATAATCTCATAGTCACAGGAACATGTATAAGTCATGAAGAAAGCAATAGCAACAAACTAAACGATTAAGTGCTAAGCTAACGGAATGGGTTATGTTAATCACATCATTCTCCTTATGATGTGATACCGTTAATCAAATGACAACTCTTTGTCTATGGTTAGGAAACATAACCATCTTTGATTCAATGAGCTAGTCATGTAGAGGCATACTAGTGACACTCTGTTTTGTCTATGTATTCACACATGTATCATGTTTCCGTTAATACAATTCTAGCATGAATAATAAACATTTATCATGATATAAGGAAATAAATAGTAACTTTATTATTGCCTCTAGGACATATTTCCTTCATACTCTTTTTCTGAAAGAAGCACAAATCTATTTTTCTTTATTTGTACACAGTGTCACAACTTTGACCCAAAGGTCCAGAGCTATTTTACAGTGATTGGCGTAGTACTCGGAGACTGATTGTAAGCATGATTTTTATTAGTTGTCACACTGATTGTAAGCATGAGCAGATGGAAGGTTAGGTTAGTGCGAAGCTTACCTTAAACCCTACCGACACCGTTGAAACGAGGCGAGCATCGAGGGAACCGTGGAGAACGGTGAGGAAGAGACGCGCGCCATCTAGCCTCCTCGTGCAGTGGGAGAATGAATACTCCTGTGGCTCTGGCTGGCTCTGCACCCTCACGAACGGCACACCGTACTCGATCGATTCGTTATCCTATGGGTGATTGATCTTCGACCTATGCGCCCACCACCTCCGCCTGACTTTCGCCTCGGGCGAATCTATCTGCTCCATCGCCCAAAGGAGATACTCGATGAACTCGAAGGACTGCGGCGTGACTGCCGCCGAGGAGTACATCGCCGCCCTCATCGCCTTCGTCTCGCTCTTTCGCATACATTGCCACATGGCCCTCACCGTCCTCAAAATCTCCCACTCATTGTCAAACCAAGTAAAAATCTCCTTCAACCTGGCTAACTTTGCCTGGTTGCCGTTGATACGTCTCCAACGTATCTATAATTTGTGATTGCTCCATGCTATATTATCTACTGTTTTGGACATTATTGGGCTTTATTATCCACTTTTATATTATTTTTGGGACTAACCTATTAACCGGAGGCCCAGCCCAGAATTGTTGTTTTTTGCCTGTTTTAGGGTTTCAAAGAAAAGGAATATCAAACGGAGTCCAAACAGAATGAAACCTTCGGGAACGTGATTTTCTCAATGAACAAGACCCGGGAGACTTGGACCCTACGTCAAGAAAGAAAAGAGGAGGCCACGAGGTAGGGGGCGCGCCTGCCTACCCCAAGCGCGCCTTCCACCCTCATGGGCCCCCGGTTGCTCCACCATTGTACTCCTTCCTCCTATATATACCTACGTACCCCCAAACGATCAGATACGGAGCCAAAACCCTAATTCCACCGCCGTAACTTTCTGTATCCACGAGATCCCATCTTGGGGCCTGTTTCGGAGCTCCGCCGAGGGGGCATCAATCACGGAGGGCTTCTCATCAACACCATAGCCTCTCTGATGAAGTGTGAGTAGTTTACCTTAGACCTACGGGTCCATAGTTAGTAGCTATATAGCTTCTTCTCTCTTTTTGGATCTCAATACAATGTTCTCCCCCTCTCTTGTGGAGAACTATTCGATGTAATCATCTTTTTGCGGTGTGTTTGTTGAGACTGATGAATTGTGGGTTTATGATCAAGTCTATCTATGAATAATATTTGAATCTTCGCTGAATTCTTTTATGTATGATTGGTTATCTTTGCAAGTCTCTTCGAATTATTAGTTTGGTTTGGCCTACTAGATTGATCTTTCTTGCAATGGGAGAAGTGCTTAGCTTTGGGTTCAATCTTGCGGTGTCCTTTCCCAGTGACAGTAGGGGCAGCAAGGCACGTATTGTATTGTTGCCATCAAGAATAACAAGATGGGATTTTCTTCATATTGCATGAGTCTATCCCTCTACATCATGTCATCTTGCTTAAGGCATTACTTTGTTTTTAACTTAATACTCTAGATGCATGCTGGATAGCGGTCGATGAGTGGAGTAATAGTAGTAGATGCAGGCAGGAGTCGGTCTACTTGTCTCGGACGTGATGCCTATATACATGATCATACCTAGATATTCTCATAACTATGCTCAGTTCTTTCAATTGCTCAACAGTAATTTGTTCACCCACCGTAGAATACTTATGCTCTCGAGAGAAGCCACTAGTGAAACCTATGGCCCCCAGGTCTATCTTTATCATATTGATCTCCTACTACTTAGTTATTTCCTTTGCTATTTACTTTGCCTTTATTTTACTTTGCATCTTTATCACAAAAAATACCAAAAATATTATCTTATCATATCTATCGGATCTCACTCTCGTAAGTGGCCTTATAGGGATTGACAACCCCTATTTGCGTTGGTTGCGAGGATTTATTTGTTTTGTGCAGGTACGAGGGACTCGCGCGTAGCCTCCTACTAGATTGATACCTTGGTTCTCAAAAACTGAGGGAAATACTTACACTACTTTGCTGCATTATCCCTTCCTCTTCGGGGAAAACCAACGCAGTGCTCAAGAGGTAGCAAGAAGGAGTTCTGGCGCCGTTGCCGGGGAGGTCTACGCAAAAGTCAACATACCAAGTACCCATCACATACCCTTATCTCCCGCATTACATTATTTTCCATTTGCCTCTCGTTTTCCTCTCCCCCACTTCACCCTTGCCGTTTTATTCGCCCTCTCTCTCCCTATCCTCCATCTCTTTCTCTATTTGCCTCTTTTTGCTCGCTTGCTATTTGTTTGCTTGTGTGTTAGTTCGTTTGCTTGTCACGATGGCTCAAGATAATACTAAATTATGTGACTTCACCAATACCAACAACAATGATTTTATTAGCACTCCAATTGCTCCTCTTACCTATGCTGAATCTTGTGAAATTAATACTGGTTTGCTGAATCTTGTCATGAAAGATCCGTTTTCCGGCCTTCCTAGTGAAGATGCCTCTACCCATCTAAATAGCTTCGTTGATTTGTGTGATATGCAAAAGAAGAAAGATGTGGATAATGATATTGTTAAATTGAAGCTATTTCCTTTTTAACTTAGAGATCATGCTAAAGCTTGGTTTTCGTCTTTGCCTAAAAATAGTATTGATTCATGGAATAAGTGCAAAGATGCTTTTATCTCTAAGTATTTTCCTCCCGCTAAAATCATCTCTCTTAGAAACGATATCATGAATTTTAAGAAACTTGATCATGAACATGTTGCACAAGCTTGGGAGAGAATGAAACTAATGATACGTAATTGCCCTACTCATGGTTTGAATTTGTGGATGATTATACAAAAAATTTATGCCGGATTGAATTTTGCTTCTAGAAATCTTTTAGATTCAGCCGTGGGAGACACTTTTATGGAAATCACTTTAGGAGAAGCTACTAAACTCCTAGATACTATTGTGGTTAATTATTCTCAATGGCATACTGAAAGATCTACTAATAAAAAGGTGCATGTGATAGAAGAAATTAATATTTTGAGTAGAAAGATGGATGAACTTATGAAATTATTTGCTAATAAGAGTGTTTCTTCTGATCCTAATGATATGCCCTTGTCTACTTTGATTGAGAATAATAATGAATCTATGGATGTGAATTTTGTTGGTAGGAACAATTTTGGTAACAACGCGTATAGAGGAAATTTTAATCCTAGGCCTTATCCTAGTAATCCCTCTAATAATTATGGTAATTCCTACAACAATTCTTATGGAAATTATAATAAGATGCCCTCTGATTTTGAATCTAATATTAAATAATTTATTACTTTGGAAAATAATTTTAATGCTATGATTGAAGAAAATTTTCTTAAGATTGATCATTTGGCTAGGAACGTTGATAGAATTGCTCTTGATGTTGATTCTTTGAAACTTAGATCTATTCCACCTAAGCATGATATCAATGAGTCTCTCAAAGCCATGAGAATTTCCATTGATGAGTGCAAAGAAAGAACCGCTAGGATGCATGCTAAGAAAGATGCCTTTATAAGAGCGTGTTCTTCTAGTTCCTATGAAAATAAAGATGAAGATCTAAAAGTTATTGATGTGTCCCCTATTAAATCTTTGTTTTGCAATATGAATCTTGATAATGATGGGACTAAATATGATCCACCTTTACCTAGAAGGCGTTCCAATAATTCGGAATTTGTTGATCTTGATGCTAAATTTGATAAAAGTGGGATTGAAGAAATTAAAACCCTAGATGTTGCTAAACCCACTATTATGGATTTCAAGGAATTTAACTATGAAAATTTCTCTTTGATTGATTGTATTTCCGTGTTGCTATCTGTGCTAAATTCTCCTCATGCTTATAGTCAAAATAAAGCGTTTACTAAACATATCGTTGATGCCTTGATGCAATCTTATGAAGAAAAACTTGAATTGGAAGTTTCTATCCCTAGAAAACTTTATGATGAGTGGAAACCTACTATTAAAATGAAAACTAAAATCATGAATTCTATGCTTTATGTTATTTGGGTGCTAGTGTTTCCACGATTCCAAAGACTTTGTGTGATTTGTTAGGTTTCCATGATTTTGGTGATTGCTCTCTAAACTTGCACCTTGCGGATTCCACTATTAAGAAACCTATGGGAAGAATTAATGATGTTCTTATTGTTGCAAATAGGAATTATGTGCCCGTAGATTTTATTGTTCTTGACATAGATTGCAATCCTTCATGTCGTATTATTCTTGGTAGACCTTTCCTTAGAACGATTGGTGCAATTATTGATATGAAGGAAGGAAATATTAGATTCCAATTTCCATTAAGGAAAGTCATGGAACACTTTCCTAGAAAGAAAATTAAATTACCTTATGAATCTATTATGAGAGCCACTTATGGATTGCCTACCAAAAAATGGCAATACCTAGATCTATTCTTGCTTGTTATGCCTAGCTAGGGTCGTTAAAAGATAGCGTTTGTTGGGAGGCAACCCAATTTTTTTTATTCCTTGTTTTTTGCTCTTGTTTAGTAATAAATAATTTATCTAGCCTCTGTTTTGGTTGTGTTTTTTGTGTTTAATTAGTGTTTGTGCCAAGTATAACCGTTGGGAAGACTTGGGGAAAGTCTTGTTGAACTTGCTGTAAAAAAACAGAAACTTTAGCGCTCACGAGAACTACTGCCATTTTTATTTGGAAAGTTATATTTAGTTAATTCTTTATGCGGATGATTAATAGATAAATTCCTCATGTCCAGCAATTTATTTTAGAATTTTTGGTGTTCCAGATCTTGCGCTAGCTACAAATTACTACAGACTGTTCTGTTTTTGACAGATTCTGTTTTTCGTGTGTTGTTTGCTTATTTTGATGAATCTAAGGCTAGTAAAATAGTTTATAAACCATAGAGAAGTTGGAATACAGTAGGTATAACACCAATATAAATAAAGAATGGGTTCATTACAGTACCTTGAAGTGGTCTTTTATTTTCTTTCGCTAACGGAGCTCATGAGATTTTCTACTTTAAGTTTTGTGTTGTGAAGTTTTCAAGTTTTGGGTAAAGATTTGATGGATTATTGAACAAGGAGTGGCAAGAGCCTAATCTTGGGGATGCCCATGGCACCCCCAAGATAATCTAAGGACACCTAAAAGCCAAAGCTTGGGGATGCCCCGGAAGGCATCCCCTCTTTCGTCTACTTCTATCGGTAACTTTACTTGGAGCTATATTTTTATTCGCCACATGATATGTGTTTTGCTTGGAGCGTCTTGTCTTATTTGAGTCTTTGCTTGTTAGTTTACCACAATCATCCTTGCTGTACACACCTTTTGAGAGAGCCATACATAATTTAGAATTTGTTAGAATACACTATGTGCTACGCTTATATCTTTTGAGTTATATAATTTTGCTCTAGTACTTCACTTATATCTTTTAGAGCACGGTGATGGATTTGTTTTATAGAAACTATTGATCTCTCATGCTTCACTTAGATTATTTTGAGAGTCTTAATAGAATGGGAATTTGCTTAAAATCCTAATATGCTAGGTATTCAAGAATAAAAAAAAATTCTCTTATGAGTGTGTTGAATACTATGATAAGTTTGATACATGATAATTGTTTTGAGAAATGAAGATGGTGATATTAAAGTCATGCTATTTGAGTAGTCGTGAATTTGAGAAATACTTGTGTTGAAGCTTGTGATTCCTGTAGCATGCACGTATGGTGAACCGTTATGTGATGAAGTCGGAGCATGATTTATTTTTTGATTGCCTTCCTTATGAGTGGCGGTCGGGGACGAGCGATGGTCTTTTCCTACCAATCTATCCCCCTAGGAGCATGCGCGTAATACTTTGCTTTGATAACTTGTAAATTTTTGCAATAAGTATATGAGTTCTTTATGACTAATGTTGAGTCCATGGATTATACGCACTCTCACCCTTCCACCTTTGCTAGCCTCTCTAATACCGCGCACCTTTCGCCGGTATCATACACCCACCATATACCTTCCTCAAAACAGCCACCATACCTACCTATTATGGCATTTCCATAGCCATTCAGAGATATATTGCCATGCAACTTTCCATCGTTCCGTTTATTATGACACACTCCATCATTGTCATATTGCTTAGCATGATCATGTAGTTGACATCGTATTTGTGGCAAAGCCACCATTCATAATTCTTTCATACATCTCACTCATGAGTCATTGCATATCCTGGTACACCGTCGGAGGCATTCATATAGAGTCATATTTTGTTCTAAGTATCGAGTTGTAATTGTTGAGTTGTAAGAAAAATAAAAGTGTGATGATCATCATTATTAGAGCATTGTCCCAGTGAGGAAAGGATGATGGAGACTATGATTCACCCACAAGTCGGGATGAGACTCCAGACGAAAAATTAAAAAAAGAGAAAGAAAAGAGGCCATAAAAAAGAGAAAAGGCCCAAATAAAAAATAAAAAATGAGAGAAAAAGGGCCGTTTGGACTATTCTCCGGTCGAGGATTTGGATGATGTATCCGTCACTAACTCGGAAGTGGAGAGCGCCATGAATCATCGGCGCCAAAGGGCCGTTTTACAAGACCCTGGCTTTTCAAAAGAGGCATTTTAACGCCTTCAGATCGGCTGATGCATACATCTGAGCTGCTCGAGATGGGCTTAACAGAGCCACAAAGCAGCATTTAAAAGATGTGCGGGCAAGTTTACTTTGTCCGAATATGATAACCATATGCCAGTAGCCCCCGAGACTTGAAGCAGTTGGTACAACTGATTTAAGTATCGTTGTATAACCAGGTTCTTACGGAGAAGAATGACCTGCTAGCCCAAGAGCTAGAAAAGTGTCAGACGCAGCTAACTGCTGCCCGTGCCGAACTGGAGAAATCCAAGAAGGCGTATCCTGGTAATGTTCCCCTCCGTCGAGAAAACATAATGGTATACCAATAATGCTAACACGGTTGCTTGCCTCTTATTAGGATCACTAGATCAACTGCAAGAACAACTGAAAGCTGCCCAACACGGAGAACAAGAAGCCGAGAAACTGCTAGCCACGGGCGAGCGTGTGCTCACAAAAGTCGTGATGCAGAAAAACAAGCTCTAGGATTCGAATACCCGACTGGGCGAGGAACTGAAGGATGTATGGGCCCAGCTAGCTGACTCCGTAAAGGAGAATAAAAGGCTGCGAGGCAGCATATTCGGTATGTGGTTGAACTTACCTTCGAATAACTCGGAGGTGGAGGAAACTGACAGAGTTATGTCTACAAGTATGCTGACCGGTCGTCCCGAAGAGGAGAGGTCCAGATTCTCGGGCGATCTACTACAAGAGCTGTCGCTGGTGCATGAGCAGGCTCGACAGGAGATGTGAAGTGTTGCCAAGGCCTTATGGCCATCCGCCTCCCCTCCAGGAAAGATGGAGGAGCTTATAAAGCTTTTCAAGGGAGCGCGGCGGCGCTTTCGATTGTGGAAGATATCAGCTTGCTGGGAAGGTGCACGAGAAGCCTGGGCCATGGTGAAAACACGGTATACGAAGCTTAATCCGAATCATATGGCTCGGGTCGGACCTCTAGGGTCAGATGGAAAAGAAGTTCCAGTTAATTTGGTATATGACCAAGTAGAAATAGCCGCCAACTATTCCCAGCAGGATTGTAAGCTAGACAGCCTGCTGGACGGTATAGAGGAGGAATTTTTTTAGTCCAAATGACTATGTACCTTTCTTGACGTATGTAACTCTAGCTGAATTGTAAAACGATTCTCATGGCAGACCTTTTCGCTTCAACCTCTGGACCCGAAGGTGCGTAGTGTTTCCGAATACCTGAGCGGTAAAATAGACTGGGGTATGCGTGGAAACCAGGCGTAGGGGTTATAGTTGCTTGAACAGACAAGCTGTATCCAGCTAGTTATGTTATATTACATTATGTGAGAAACATCTTCCAGAGAGAATAGTTCCGTTAAGGGTTCCTTTCCCTGGGTGTGCATGCGTTTCATGTGCATGTCTGAACTGTGATTGAAAAAATCGCAGTATAAGTAACTTCTGGGGGTTCATCATGGAGTGAATGTGGAAACATCTTTAATTCGCTGACCGAATATTCCCTTAAAAACGCTAGCTTTCGGTTTCACCCAGTCTGAGGTACACATCCGGATGACCCAGCAGTAACAATCGCAGAGGTGCTCCCTTTATGCCCTAGCCGAATTAACGGGAACGTAGGGCACAAGCACAGGAGCCAGGCAACCCAGCTTGGCCAAAACATAAGTCATATCGATGCATATAATGGCGAAGAAAAGGTACATATGGGAAAGGACGCATATGTGATGAGCTTAATGCTCGGAAAATAATAATAGCAAGCTTCTGTCCAAGAAGCCCCCAGGTGTAATGCACGTACATATTTGAAGATGTATGCGTCAAGGCTGTACGGTCTAGCCGCACGAAAGCTTTAAAGCTAAAAAGAAAAAACGAAAAGAGAGAAAAAATAATGGAAACAACAGGAAGAAGGAGATGAACACAAGGTTCGGCGCTAGGCATAGAATCGTTGGAGTCCGGCCGCGTTCCAGGGGTTCGGCTGTAAGCGATTGTCTGACGCATCACGCAAGCGGTATGCTCCTCCGATGAGAACTTCGTCAATTATGAAGGGACCCTCCCACTTGGGCTTGAGCTTGTCCATTTTCTTCTCCATTAGGCGTAGAATGAGTTCGCCAACATTATAAGTCTTGGCCCGCACTTCTTTGCTTTGATACCTGCGAGCCTGGTGTTGATAAAATGCAGAATGTGCTTTTGCGATGTCACGTCCTCCTCCAGGGCATCTAAGCTATCATGTTGATCAAGCTCGGCCTCTCTCTCTTCGTGCATGCGCACTCGAGGTGAGTCATGAATAATGTCACAGGGTAACACTGCCTCTGCGCCATACACCATGAAGAAAGGTGTATATCCGGTAGTACGATTGGGCGTGGTCCGCAACCCCAAGAGTACGGAGTCGAGCTCCTCAACCCAGTGCTTGTCTAATTCTTTCAAAGACCGCACTAGTCTAGGCTTGATGCCGCTCATAATAAGACCATTGGCTTGTTCGACTTGACCATTTGTTTGTGGATGATAGACAGAGGCATAATCGAGTTTGATGCCCAGATTAGCGCACCAGGTTTTCACCTCATCGGCTGTGAAATTGGAGCCGCTATCGGTGATGATGCTGTGTGGAACGCCATAACGGTGTACAACACCGGATATGAATTATATCACCGACCCGGACTCGACCGTTCTAACTGGTTTTGCCTCTATCCACTTAGTGAATTTATCCACCATAACCAGCAGATATTTTTTCTTATGGCTTCCTCCTTTAAGGGGTCCAACCATATCTAGTCCCGAGACCGCAAAAGGACAAGTGATGGGGATTGTTTGTAGGGCGGTGGGGGCATATGGCTTTGGTTGGCGAAGAGTTGGCATCCGACGCAACGTTGGACAAGGTCCTGTGCATCTGCTCGGGCCGTCGGCCAATAAAACCCTGTACGGAAGGCCTTGCTAACAAGGGCCCAAGCTGCGGCGTGGTGTCCGCCGAGACCGGCGTGAGTCTCAGCCAGGAGCTGTCGCCCCTCCTCCTCGGAGATACATCTTTGAAGGACTCCGGTAGTGCTTTTCTTATAGAGCTCTCCATGGTGAACCTTGTAGGCCTTCGAACGCCGGACAATGCGGCGGGCCTCATTCTGATCCTCAGGAACTTCCTTCCAATTAAGGTAGGCCAAGAAGGGTTCGGTCCATGGGGCAATGACTGCCATAATGAGATGGGTCGACGGTGTTATTTCGGTGGCTGAGCCTCCAATGATATCGGTGGGTTCGAAATCTGGGGTTGTGTTCGGATCTGGACCAGTGTTGCCGCTCTCCCCCTGCCACACCACGTATGGCTTAAAAAGCCTTTCCAGAAAGATATTGGGTGGGACGGGGTCGCGCTTGGCGCCGACACAAGCAAGAATGACCGCCGCTTGATTACTTTCTCGGGCCACGTGATGGAACTCGAGCCCCTCGAACCGAGATGACATTTTTAGGACGGCATTATGATAAGCTGTCATCTTTGGATCTTTGGCATCGAAGTCTCCATTTATTTGAGATATTGCAAGGTTTGAGTCCCCGCGCACTTCCAGGCGATGTATGCCTATGGAGACAGCCATCCGCAGACCATGCAATAAGGCCTCGTATTCGGCTGCGTTGTTGGAGTCTGTGTATAGTATTTGGAGTACGTATTGAACGACGTCTCTAGTGGGGGATGTCAAAACGACGCCCGCTCCTAGCCCTGCCAGCATTTTGGAGCCATCGAAATACATAACCCAATTGGAATATGTGCCGTACTCTTTAGGGAGTTCGGCCTCTGTCCATTCGGTGACAAAGTCAGCCAGTACTTGGGATTTAATAGCTCGACGTGGTTTGTATGTAATATCAAATGGAAGGAGCTCAATGGCCCATTTGGCAATCCGGCCCGTGGCATCGCGGTTGTTTATTATGTCGTTGAGTGGTACTTCGGAAGCCACCATGATCGAACACTCCTGGAAGTAGTGTCGTAGATTTCGAGATGCCATGAAGACCGTGTATGCTATCTTTTGATAATGGGGGTACCGAGGTTTGCATGGTTTAAGGACAGAGGATACGTAGTATATTGGCTTCTGAAGCGGGAATTTGTGTCCGTCCTGTTCTCGTTCAACGACGAGCACGGCGCTCACCACTTGACGTGTTGCCGATATGTATAGCAACATGGGTTCATCGACATTAGGCACGGCCAGGACTGGGTTGCTCGCTAGAGGGGTTTTTATTTCTTCCAGTCCGGCTGTTGCTGCACCCGTCCACTCAAAGTGATCGGTTCGCCGTAGAAGGCGATAGAGTGGCAGTGCCTTTTCTCCCAATCTGGAGATAAAGCGGCTTAGAGCTGCCATGCAACCCGCGAGTTTTTGGACTTGTTTAAGGTCTATTGGCGTAGCCAATTGTGACAGAGCTCGGATTTTGGCTGGATTTCCTTCAATTCCTCTATTGGAAATGATGAAGCCCAGCAGCTTTCCTGCGAGGACGCAAAAAACACCCTTTTCCGGATTGAGCTTAATGTCATATGTGCAGAGGTTGTCGGATGTGAGACGTAGGTCGTCTATTAGTGTTTCGACGTGCCTTGTCTTGATTACGACATCGTCCACATAGGCTTCAACTGTCTTTTCGATCTGTTTCTCTAGGCATGTTTGGATCATCCGTTGGTAGGTGGCGTCGGTGTTCTTGAGCCCGAAGGGCATGGTGTTGAAGCAGAATGGCCCATATGGGGTGATGAGTGCTGTTGCAGCTTGGTCAGACTCCTTCATTGTGATTTGATGGTATCCGGAATATGCATCAAGGAAACACAGTGAGTTGTGTCCTGCGGTAGCATCAATGGTTTGATCAATGCGGGGGAGGGGAAAGGGATCCTTAGGGCAAGCCTTATTGAGGTCTTTAAAATCGACGCACAGGCGCCGGGATTTATCCTTCTTTGGTACTATCACCAGGTTTGCCAGCCAGTTCGGATGTTTTCTAATGAATCTGACCTCAATTAGCTTGGCTAGCTCCTCTCCCATGGCTTGACGTTTGGCTTCGGAAAAGTGTCGCAGTGTTTGTTTGATTGGTTTGTATCCCTTTAATATGTTGAGGCTGTGTTCGGCCAGCTTGCGTGGGATTCCTGGCATGTCAGAAGGGTGCCAGGCGAATATATCCCAGTTTTCGCTAAGAAAATCCCGTAGCATGGCGTCGACCGTTGGGTCTAGCTGTGCTCCAATAGATGTTGTCTTCTTGGGGTCCGTTGGATGGACCAGGAATTTGACTATTTCTTCCGCTGGCTTGAAGGAGGTGGATTTGGGGCGTTTGTCTAAGATCACATCGTCCATGTCCATCGTGGAGCGCAGTGCGGTTAATTCTTCGGCCGCGAGGGTTTCAGATAATGCCTCAAGGGCCAGGGATGCGGTTTTATTTTCGGCGCGGAGTGCTATGTCCGGATCACTAGCGAGAGTGATTATGCCGTTGGGCTCGGGCATCTTAAGCTTCATGTACCCGTAATGGGGTACAGCTTGGAAGTGTGTGAATGCCTCTCGCCCCAAGAGGGCGTGATATCGTTTGTTGAAAGGGGCCACTTGGAAGGTTATTTCTTCGGACCGATAATTCCCCGGCGTGCTGAATACCACGCCGAGTGTTATTTTTCCCGCACACCGCGCCTCCCGATTGGGAATGATTCCTCGGAAGGTCATGCTGCTTTGCTCGATGCGGCTCCTGTCTATTTCCATTTTGTGGAGTGTATCTTCATAGATGAGGTTTAGTCTGCTGCCGCCGTCCATGAGAACCTTGGTGAGCCGAAAGCCTTCCACGATTGGACTAAGGACCAAGGCGGCTGGTGCTCGGACTGTCCTGTATTTTGGTTTGTCACTGGCATTAAAAGTTATAGACGTGTCGTTCCAAGGGTTTATTGTCTCTATTTGACAGACTTCGGCGAGTTTGCGGAGTGCCCTTTTGCGCCTATTGTTTGAGGCGAATGTCTCGAAGACCGTTAGTATTTTGGGGTCGTCATCTTCTGGGGGGTGTTGTTCTGGGGTATTCTTGGTGAGGATATCCTCGCCACTCTTGGCCACTTACCGGAGTATCCAACATGCTCTAAGGCTATGTGTTGGTATGTTATCCGGTGTTGCGTGTATTTTGCATGGCCCATCGAGCCATCCTTCCAGAACAGTTCCGCGCCTCATACTGGACTTATGTTTCTTTACTATTGGACCGGGCGTGTTACAAGGGTGCGCCCTTTTCGCCTCAATGAGGGATTGAGTGGGGACCGATGGTTCCCAATGGGCTGCCTGAGTTTTCTAGGCGCTTTCCATTGCACTATACTTTTGTACGATAGTTGCCAAGTCAGTGAACTATAGTACGCGAGGGCGGTTGATGGCGTTGAGGATTCCTTCGTCCATGCAATTGTTGCGGAACACTGAGATCGCTTCCTTGTTGCTGCAATCTTTAATCTTGTCTTTAACAAGAAGGAATCTGGCCCAGAAGTGGTGGACCGTTTCCTGAGACTGTTGTTGTATGCTCATGAGAGCACTTATATTTGGGTGGGTGGGTGGTTTTAAATCTGAACCCTGACCCAATTTTGGATCCGGAGTCTGAAGGACTTCCGAACTTAACAGATCGGGCTCTGGGATGTCCATTGATTTCTTAGGCCCGTCGTCCGATTCTATTTTCGGAGGGCAGGATCCATCTCCTCGCAGGTGGGTGTCTGGCTCTTCGAAGCCGGAGATCCGGACATAGTTCGTCCTTAGTATGGAGGAAGAGTTGTCGTCTCACTCCTCGACTACCGCTATCTGGTGGGTGATCGGTGGAGATTTGATTTCTCTCTGATCGGGTTTAAGCCCAATTCGATCATAGTCTGTAGCGACCCCCAGGGCGGCGATGCGATCTAGGAGCTCGTTTAAAGACGAAAGCTCCGCTGGATCCATCTACTTGAAGTGTTCAGAGTCGATACGAAGGGGATTTTTGATGACCCGGGAGGTCATCGTCGGCTTAACGACCGAACGGGCGGTCATGGTAAAGCCGCCCAGCCGAAGGGTTTGGCCTGGGGCCAGTGCTCCTCCGGCGGTGATATTGTCCTTGAGAACAAGGCAAGCCATCGATCCTGTCATCAATGTCACAGTGGAACTCTCAATGAAAGCACCAATGTCGGTGTCAAAACCGGCGGATCTCGGGTAGGGGGTCCCAAACTGTGCGTCTAAGGCCGATGGTAATAGGAGGCAGGGGACATGATGTTTACCCAGGTTCGGGCCCTCTCTATGGAGGTAATACCCTACTTCCTGCTTGATTGATCTTGATGAATATGAGTATTACAAGAGTTGATCTACCTCGAGATCGAGATGGCTAAACCCTAAAAGCCTAGCATGTATGACTATGATTGTGATTGTCCCCCCTCCGGACTAAGTACTCCGGTTTATATAGACACCGGGTGGATCTAGGGTTACACAAGGTCGGTTACAAAGACAGGAATCTACTTATTTGATCGCCAAGCTTGCCTTCCACGCCAAGGAGAGTCCCGTCCAGACACGGGTGCAGTCTTCGGTCTTCGTATCTTCATAGCACATCAGTCCGGCCCATGATTAACAGGCCGTACGCCCGAGGACCCCTTAGTCCAGGACTCCCTCAACTGCCCCCCCCCCCTAGCCCAATAGTCGGGCAGGTTGTGAATTGTCAGGAGGAGCTTAGGGTTGTCAGTATTTGCAGGTTGTGAATTGTGTTTTGTGTTGTGTATTTTGAGAGTACTTTCAGATATGGATGTCTTTTGAATTTCAGATTTGCAGTATTGAGCATATGAAGTATTTTATGAATTCTAGAGATCTATTTTTAGCACTTAAAAATGTAGTTTCATAGGAGTATAAAAGTGCACACAATGTGATTCTCAGAGAAGAAACTGCAAGTTTCAGTTTCAGATAAGAAACTGCAAGTTCAGTTTCAAATAAGAAACTACAACTTTTAGAGGCAGAGCATTTATATTAACATGGCCTTTTCAAATAGGGTAACATCATGTTGGGAGTTTATTCATGGTCGAAAATGGAACTACCAGCCAGTTCACATCATGTTGATCAACATTCATGCATAGCACATCTTCATATGATGCACAGTCAAAAAGATATGCTATTTTCAAAATGCCCACACAATGTCGAGTGCGTGAAAAACAAAGAAAACAAGGGACTAAGTTTTGGCAAGTGTTGGACGTCGTGTGCGTAGATGACAATGGGGACCCACATGTCAATAATGGCAAAGGCAAAAAAATTGGAGATATTTTCCATGCATCAGGTGGAATCAAACCCAGGCGGAACAGCTGTCGAGTAGTGTCACTTGGCCACTGGGCTAGTTCACTACTTTCGTTACAAATAAGGCACTGCCTTGGGTGGTCCAATCCCCTTGATCCTGCGCCTTTGTGCGCTCGCTGCGGTGCCGCCGTCTGCCATTGTGAACATGCTGAACAAACGAGAGGAATCTAAAGAGGACTGTACGTGGAGAGGCGGACAGTCGGGACCCACCAGGTCTATGGCCATACGCCAGCAAGTGCCTCATCGAAAAAAACTTCCTCCTAATGCTATACTGACATTGGAGCCCATAGGTTTGTCAACATAGTTACATTTTTTAGGTGCTTCAACGTAGGAGATAAATTCACAATGAAGCTGTGGAGCTGGCGGGTAGTATCACTTATTATCACTGGGGCAGCAAGTATCCGTTGGGTTTTGGGCTGCCCCGTCTAGGCTTTCTTTTTTAACATGTGCATCCCACGACATGCCGGTTTGCATTTTTTTGAGGGCCGTCATGTATCGACCGGCCTATAGACCTTCCATCCGAGGTTTTATTTTTGCTGAAACATCGGCAACTCAACTTATGTATTTTTTTGAAGAAAACGCAGAGGTCTGTTCTATTTTTCTATATAAGAATAGGAACGTCTGGTCCAACTTTTGTTTCCCTTCTAACTATATTATATATATTTAAATTATTTTATATGTTATTATATATTATTGTTATTGTCATCATATATTTAATAGAAACTTACATATGTAAGAAAACAATATCCCACATCTTATTAACTTATAAAAATAATTTCTTAACAATAAAATACTAGATTTTTTTGGCAACGAAAATCCTGGTGATTGTGTACAAAAGCTTGGTAAGATTTAAGGACCAATGTAATAATAAATCACTTATTATTTAAATATATTTATAACAAAATGCTCAGCCCCTGTTTATTTTTTGATAACATTGTTGCGCCCAACCCAACATTATAATTAGAATCAACCCAGCAAAATCGTGTATTTCGAGAAAGTGCAAATGGCGTGTAATTTTTTAGGAGAAAAATAAATGGGCCACATGGACGCTACATTATTTGTTCACCCAGCCCAGCAAATGGACTGTAATTCTAAAAAAAGAGATCAAATTGACTGTAAATTCTGGGCAAAAAATGGGTTGAATACGTGCCACATTTTTTAAGGCTGAAATGTGGGCCAATAGGTCGAAGCCAACACAAGTCGTTGTCAACTTAGTCAAACAATGATTCTGACATCGTTAGCCGTTGGATTTACATCCAAACGACCGGCATCCATCTACAATCTCTTGTCTTCTTCCTCCAGCGCCGCCGGGACCACCTGCTCCCGGCTCCTGCTGCTAGCAGCTCTGCTTAGCACGCTTCGCTGTGAAGCGCTACCCCACTGTTGGCCAGGCCATCCCTCCACCCCTCCATACCTCCTGTTCTTCTCCACTGAGTGCCGAACCACACCGCACCAGAACCAGTTAACCCTCGTACACCTCTCCGTCTGCGACTCTACTCCCATGTCTTTCCATCTCCGGCTCGTTGTCGTCCCATGGCCTTGCTATCGTCCACCACCTTGGATGCGCTCGGCGTGGAGTAGTCAACGAACGACATCCATCGAAAATAGAATGTGTGTGGAGAGGCTGACAGCTGGGTCCATGGCCGCATGTAAGGAAATGCCTCCTTATTACGCGCAAAATAATGATTCCTCCACCTGACAGCTGGGACCCACCGGAAGGGCCTTTGCATTTCGTGAAAAAAACGTTCCCCCGCTGACAGGTCGAACCCACCATCTATATCTTCGCACATAAGGAAGTGCCTCCTTATTACGCACAAAAAATGAATACCCCCTGCTAGATGGGACCCACCATAGTGGGAGGCTGACTTGTGGGCCTACTAAGTTCACGGGGACGGAGGGCTTTGTCAACTTAGTCAATATGAATGATTCTAGCTCCAGTGACCGTACGATGTCCATCCAACGGTGGTAGTGCTTCTTCAACCTCTGGTCTTGTTGCTCCAGCCGCCCAAACCAGCGCCGGTCGTATCGCGTGCTCCTGCTTCCAGTGGCCGGCTGTGATGCCGCGGAGGCCTCACCGCCCCCTACTACTCCCATCGCTGGCCAGGCCCTGCGGCGACGGCAGCCTCACACCACAGCCGAACCAGTGAACCCTCATACTCCTCTTCGTGTGGGCATCCACTGCCGCGTCTTCCCCTTCCTAGGCCTCGCCGTCATCCACCGCCCTGGTACTCTCGTCGCGGCGTGGTCAACGTGGTCAAGGAACGACCTCCATCGGAAGAGTACTGTATGTGGAGAGGCTGACAGCTGGGTCCACGGCCGCAGCAAGGAAGTGCCTCCTTATTTTATGGAAAATAATGATTCCTCCACCTGACAGCAGGGACCCACTGGATGGGCCGCCATATTTCACGAAAAAAATGTTTCCCCCTGACTGTTGGGACCCAACAGCTACATCTTCGCACGCAAGGAAGTGCCTGACAGTCGGGACCCACCTGGTCGAAGCATACGTAGCGACGTCATTCTGGTCGCGAACGTGTACGTACATACTGGTCGATGTAGAGGCGCGCACGTGTGGTAGTAGAGGCGTGCACGTAGCATGTACATGTATGTACAGCGGCCAGGGTGCAAGAAAGTAAATACGGCCATGTACGTACATACGGGCAGGGTCTCGAACGCCTACTCGCGCATACGTACGGCCAGGGCTCGTCTACATGGTTGTGGCTTGGTCGGAACAGAGAAACTGCGTCGTCGTCGTGTTCATGGGGAGGCAACGGAATGCGTCGTGTTCATCGGGAGGCAACGGAACGCATGCTGTTCATCGGGAGCCAACTAGCTTGGACGGAACAAGCGATGGAAACGAGGCCTGGTGTACCGCAGAATGGAGGAAACTGCCTTGTGTTCGACCGGCCACGGTGGAAACGGGATCCTGTTCATCGGGAGGGGTCTAGCATACCGCAAAATGGAGGAAACGGACCTCCTATGGTCGAAACGGGGCCCTGTTGATCGGGAGGGGTGTGGCGTACTGCAAAACGGAGGAAACTGACTTGTGTTGGAGTGCTACGGTCAAAACGAGGGTCCTATTCATCGGGAGGGGTGTGGCGTACCGCAAAACGGGACTCCACGAGATAATGTTCATCTCCACTATCGACTGCCTCCACGGGCTCCTGTTCATCCACCGTCGACCTCCTCCAGCCTCCACATGCGACTGTTCATCCATGGGCTCCTGTTCATCCAGCCTCCACCGCGTGCTCCTCCACCGGCTACTGTTCAACCAGCCCTCTCCATGGGGTCCTGTTCAACCACCCCTCCACGGGCTACTGTTCACCCAGCCCTCCACTGGCTACTATTCAACCAGCCCTCCACTAGCTAATGTTCAACCAGCCCTCCACGGGGTCCTATTCATCCAGCCCTCCACGGGGTCCTATTCATCCACCGGCTCGATCGATCAGGGTACTGTTCATCCAGTGGCAACGGCCTCTACTACCACGGGGTCATGTTCATCCAACCCCCTTCGGGAACTGTTCATCCAAACCCCCCAACAATGATCATTGTTCATCAAGGGAAGGAGGCAGCAGTGTTTGATCGGCTTCAGTTAGCAGCAGTAGCGAAGGAATCGCTCGATCGGGTTCAGTTAACAGCAAGGGATCGATCAATCGCTCGGGTTCGGTAACGGATAGCCTGCAGTGCAATTGCTCGGGTTTAGTTAGAGCCCACCACCTCGCTCGGGTTCAGTTAGAGCGCAACGCCTCGCACACACACGCGTACGTACGAGAGAAACGCGCATCGCTCGGCCCTCGACCACCCACCGTAACTGGGAACTCCCCCGATATTTTCCTCGTCCTTGCTTCTACCACGGTTTTCTCCGTCATGGACGACCCAAAGAATGTCATGCAGCTGCGTCTCCGGCCCGCCCAGGACGAAAAGCCCATTTTTTGTCATGATTTTTTGTCATAGAAGTAGGAGCCCACCACATCTATGATGATACCTGGTTTTGTCACAATTATCGTCATAGAAGTGTCATAAGTATGACAGGAAAAAAACTCGTTCGGCCCAAAATGTCACGGATGTGTCTTTTTTTTTGTAGTGGTTCTTGGTTCCCCACAAGATGACTTTTGTCCCATTATCTTTGGTTGACCTTTCTTGAACATAGTTAATGCTAAGATATATTGTAAGAAACAAACTGTCGGTGTTAGCTTTGGTGATGAGTCTCATGAGTTTAATTTTTTCAAGTTTAGTAGAAATATTCATGAAAAAGAATTACCTAGTAAGGATGAATTAATTGGTGTTGCTTCTATTGTTGTGCCACCTACTGATCCTTTAGAACAATATTTGCTAGACCATGAAAATGATTTACATATGCATGAAAGAAATGAAATAGATAAAAAATTCTTTGAACAATGTCCTCTACTTAAACACAATTTGCATATTGAAACTCTAGGAGGTCTACCTCCACCTAAAGGTGATCCTGTGTTTGAATTAAAACAATTGCTAGACACTTTGAAATATGCTTATCTTGATGAAAAGAAAATATATCCTGTTATTATCAGTGCTAACCTTTCAGAACATGAAGAAGAAAGATTATTGAAAGTTCTAAGGAAGCACCGGGCTGCTATTGGATATAATCTTGATGATTTAAAGGGCATTAGTCCCACTCTATGTCCGCACAAATTTAATATGGAACCTGATGCTAAACCCGTTGTTGATCACCAATGTCGATTAAATCCGAAGATGAAAGAGGTGGTAAGAACGGAAATATTAAAACTTCTGGAAGTAGGTATAGTTTATCCTATAGCTGATAGTAGATGGGTAAGTCCTGTTCATTGTGTCCCTAAGAAAGGAGGTATTACTTTTGTTCCTAATCATAATAATGAACTTATTCCACAAAGAATTATTACAGGCTATAGAATGGTAATTGATTTTAGAAAATCAAACAAAGCAACTAGAAAAGATCATTACCCTTTGCCTTTTATTGATCAAATGCTTGAAATATTATCTAAGCACACACACTTTTGCTTCCTTGATGGATATTCTGGCTTTTCACAAATACCTGCATCTCAACCTGATCAAGAAAATACCACTTTTACTTGTCCTTTTGGAACCTATGCTTATAGACGTATGCCTTTTGGTTTATGTAATGCACCTGCTACCTTTCAAAGATGCATGATGGATATATTCTCTGATTTTTGTGAAAAGATTGTTGAAGATTTCATGGATGACTTCTCTGTTTATGGGAAGTCTTTTGATGATTGTTTAAACAATCTTGAGCGAGTTTTGCAGAGATGTGAACAAACAAATCTTGTCTTGAATTGGGAGAAGTGCCACTTTATGGTTAATGAAGGCATTGTCTTGGGACATAAAATTTTTGAATGAGGTATTGAAGTGGATCAAGCTAAGGTCGATGCAATTGAGAAAATGCCATGTCCCAAGGACATCAAAGGTATTCGTAGTTTCCTAGGTCATGCTGGTTTCTATCGAAGATTTATCAAAGACTTTTCTAAAATTTCTAGGCCTCTCACTAGTCTCTTGCAAAAGAATATTCCTTTTGTTTTTTATGATGATTGTCTTGAAGCCTTTGAAACACCCAAGAAATCCTTAATTTCTGCACCTATTGTTCAACCTCCTGATTGGAACTTGCCTTTTGAAATTATGTGTGATGCTAGTGATTATGGTATTGGTGTTGTTCTAGGACAAAGAGTTGATAAGAAATTGAATGTTATCCATTATGCTAGTAAAACTCTAGACAGTGCTCAACGAAACTATGCTACTACTAAAAAATTCTTAGCGGTTGTGTTTGCTTGTGATAAATTTAGACCTTATATTGTTGATTCCAAAGTAATTGTTCACATAGACCATGCTGCTATTAAATATCTTATGGAAAAGAAAGATGCTAAACCTAGACATATTCGTTGGGTTCTCTTGTTACCAGAATTTGATTTACATATCATTGATAGAAAAGGAGCTGAGAACCCCGTAGCTGATAACTTGTCTAGTCTTGAAAATGTGCTTGATAACCCACTACCTATTGATGATAGTTTTCCTGATGAGTAGTTAGCTACAATAAATGTTGCTAATAGTACTCCTTGGCATGCTGACTATGCTAATTACATTGTTGCTAAATATTTTCCACCTAGCTTTACATACCAACAAAAGAAAAAAATCTTCTATGATTTAACACACTACTTTTGGGAGTAGATGGTATTATTAGACGTTGTGTACCTGAGCATGAACAGGGACAAATCCTACAGAAATGTCACTCCAAGGCTTATGGAGGGCATCATGCTGGAGATATAACTTCTCATAAGGTATTGTAGTCTGGATTCTATTAGCCTACTCTCTTCAAGGATGCCTGTAAGTTTGTTTCGTCTTGTGATGAATGTCAAAGACTAGGTAATATCGGTAAGCATCAAGAAATGCCTATGAATTATTCACTTGCTGTTGAACCATTTGATGTTTGGGGATTTTATTACATGGGACTTTTTCCTTCCTCTAATGGGTATACACATATTTTGGTTGCTGTTGATTATGTTACTAAATGGGTAGAAGCTATTCCAACCAGTAGTGCTGATCACAACACCTCTGTTAAAGTGCTTAAGGAAGTTATCTTCCCAAGGTTTGGAGTCCCTAGATATTTAATGACTGATGGTGGTTCACACTTTATTCATGGTGCTTTCCATAAAATGCTTGCCAAGTATGATGTTAACCATAGAATTGCATCACCCTATCATCCTCAGTCTAGTGCTCAAGTTGAACTTAGCGATAGAGAAATAAAGTTAATTTTGCAAAAGACTGTCAATAGGTCCAGGAAGAATTGGTCTAAGAAATTAGATGATGCACTTTGGGCTTATAGAGCAGCATATAAAAATCCTATGGATATGTCTCCTTATAAAATGGTTTATGGAAAAGCTTGTCATTTGCCTCTTCAATTAGAACATAAAGCATTTTGGGCAGTGAAAGAGCTCAACTATGATTTCAAACTTGCTGGTGAAAAGAGGTTATTTGATATAAGCTCATTAGATGAATGGAGAACCCAAGCTTATGAAAATGCAAAATTATTCAAAGGAAAAGTTAAAAGATGGCATGACAAAAGAATCCAAAAGCGTGAGTTTAAAGTCGAAGAATTTGTTCTTTTGTACAACTCTCGTTTTAGATTTTTTGCAGGAAAGCTCCTCTCGAAATGGGAAGGCCCATATGTCATCGAGGAGGTTTATCGGTCTGGAGCCATAAAAATAAATAATTATGAAGGTACTAACCCGAAGGTTGTCAATGGACAACGAATAAAGCATTATATCTCAGGTACGCCTATTAATGTTGAAAGTAATATTGTCCAAACTTTGACACCGGAAGAACACATAAAAGAGTCCTTCTGGAACACTCTAGAATTGTGGAAATAAGGAGGTACGTGATACCGTAAGTAAACGGACTCCGAAACATCCGCAAAAATATTTTTATCAGTTTTAGAATATTTTAGAATTTTGGAAATAAAGAAACTCCCAGGAAGCGTCCCCTGGTGGGCACAAGAAACCAGGGCGCGCCAGGCTTTCTTGGCGCGCCCAGGTGGGTTGTGCCCACCTGGGACACCTTCCGTACTCCGTTTTTCTTTCGTATGCTTGTCCTCCAAGATAAAAAATCTATATATACTTCCCGAACCTGTTAACCACCGTATCACGGAGAAATCCTCTATTCTCTTTCCTTGTTGTTTTCTGCGTAGATCTGAAAATATGCCGTCCCAAGACTCTGAGGGAGAGAGCTATGTTGTTGATATCATCGCAAACCCCAAGTGCTATGGGGATGAGAAGCACTATAGCTTCACCTCCGAAGAGGATGAAGATGAATCGATTCCTCCCCGGTTCAAGAACGAAAGCATGGAGGCGTTATGCAAGAGGATAATAAAACTCAAGATAGATAATTGCGAGTTGATGATGGAGAATTTTACTGTCAGTCAAAAACTGAAGGAAGCAAAGGGAAAATCCCTTATCTTCAAACCACCACCATCCTCTTCACCACCAAAGGAGAACTGAGTATCGGGTATGGGCACTCCCCTTGGCTTCCGCCAAGCTTGGGGGAGGTGCCACGGTATCGTATCATCCCACTATTTTTGCTTTTACTTATCTTAGTTCGATCTTTTTGCTTTAGATGAAATAAAGTTTAGTTCGATCCTTTCTTCTTTGAGAGTTTTCTTAGTGATCTATCATTGTAATCGTGTGCAAGTTATATAATAAAGTTTAGTTTGATTTTCGCTTTATTTACTTTCATGTTGCAAATAAAGAAAATAAATAAAACAAGAAAAAGAGAAAGGGAATAAATAAAGAAAGGAAATAAATCAACAAAATCACATACTAATCCTATGGTAGGTGATAGCACCACATAAGGAAAAGTATAAGTAGGAAATTTATTAGAGATTGACAAACATAGCATTAGTCAATGATGCAACTCATGAAAGAATTAATAAGGGAAGAGAAGATTCACATATAAATATACTATCCTAGAAATCTTTTGTGATTGTGAACCCTCATCAAAATATTATATGCCAAAATTGTTGACGTTGGACAAGGAGGACAACTTAATGGTTTATGTTTGTTTATATTCACATAGAAGTCATATTGTCATAGATCCTTCTAACATGTGGTGCTTTCCCCCTATCTTTGCTAGCCAAAAATTCCGCACTAAGTAGAGATACTACTTGTGCATCCAAAAACCCTTAAACCCAAATCTTTTTCAAGGGTCCACCATACCTACCTAGGGATTGAGAAAGATCCCTCAAGTAAGTTTCATTGGTGCAAAAAGGCAATAAAAATTGCTTCTAAATATGTGAGATCATTTAGTGTAAGAGAAAATTGAGCGTTGTACGAACTTGGATGACAAAGAATAAAAGCGACAGACTGCATAATAAAGGTTGTCATCTTAAGGGGAAATACAACATGACGTTCTCTTGCACTAAGGGATTGAGCATGCAAACAAATAAGCGCATGGCAACCTCTGCTTCCCTCTATGAAGGGCCTATCTTTTACTTTTATGTATTTACTTTTATGCAAAGAGTCAAAGTTTTCCTTCTATTCCTTTTTATTTTCTCTTTTGGCAAGCATCATGTGGTGAGGAAAGATCTAGGCACATATGTCCAGTTGAATATAGATAGCATGAGTTATTATTGTTGATATCACCCTTGAGGTGAGTATGTTGGGAGGCGAAACTATAAGCCCCTATCTTTCTATGTGTCCGGTTGAAACGTTTTGCTCATGGGTACAAGGTGAGTGTTAGCAATCATAGAAGACTATATGATGGTTGAGTATGTGGACTTGCTTAAAAGGCTCCGACATGAGACTCTTCCTGAAAAGATAATGAACTGTAGTTGCAAAGTTGACTGAGAAGATAGTTTGTTGGTTTCTAATAGAGTTTTTTCTTTATACTTCGATTATGTGATGAATTGTTAATTATTCATGAGAAGTATATGATAAAATTTCTATGATAAAAGTCCTATGTTTAATTTTGTTGCTCTTATAATAATCAACATGATGCTTCGACGTCCATATTTTGTTTTATCGACACCTCTCTCTCAAAGCTTGGGGGAGTTGATACGTCCATTTTGCATCATGTTTTCTTACTGTTATTTATAATGTTTTTATCCATAATAATGCTTTTTGGAGTAATTCTAATGCCTTTTCTCTCATAATTTGCAAGGAACACACCAAGAGGGAGAATTCCGACAGCTGGAAATCTGGACCTGAAAAAGCTACGCCGGGCCACCTATTCTGCACAACTCCAAACAAGATGAAACTTCACAGAGATAAACGGGGAGTAATTGCATGAATGGCAAGTGTACTTGGTTATCCATTGTGGTTTATCGATGGAATGGAATTGCAAGAGGGATGGCACAAAGTATCGAGGGAACATCCGAGAGTATTGTCAGAATATTCTATTGAAGCAGTCGATCATCCGTATTGAAGGGGTCTCCGGCAGGAAGTGGTAATGAGAACCTAGAGTTAGATTTTAACAAAATCATTTAACCCGAATAAAAGAGAGATCAGAGCCCCAGAGTAATGATCGAGGAGTAAAAGATTGTAATACCACCCAAATGGCGACGTGGGCCCGTAAGCCGCACAGCCATGTTAGTAAAAGTTTTGTAATGTCTAAACTCGACTTCGGACAAGGAGTTGGAAAGGGGGATTCCTACAGGCAGTCGGCTCTGATACCAACTTGTGACGCCCCCGATTTAATCATACACTAATCATACACGCAAACGTGTACGATCAAGATCAGGGACTCACGGGAAGATATCACAACACAACTCTACAAATAAAATAAGTCATACAAGCATCATATTACAAGCCAGGGGCCTCGAAGGCTCGAATACAAGAGCTCGATCATAGACGAGTCAGCGGAAGCAACAATATCTGAGTACAGACATAAGTTAAACAAGTTTGCCTTAAGAAGGCTAGCACAAACTGGGATACAGATCGAAAGAGGCGCAGGCCTCCTGCCTGGGATCCTCCTAAACTACTCCTGGTCGTCATCAGCGGGCAGCACGTAGTAGTAGGCACCTCCGGCGTAGTAGGAGTCGTCGTCGACGGTGGCGTCTGGATCCTGGGCTCCAACATCTGGTTGCGACAACCAGGTAAAAGGGATAGGGGAAAAGAGGGAGAAAGCAACCGTGAGTACTCATCCAAAGTACTCGCAAGCAAGGAGCTACACTACATATGTATGCATTGGTATCAACTGGGATAAGGCTATCATATGTGGACTGAACTGCAGAATGCCAGAATAAGAGGGGGATAACTAATCCTGTCGAAGACTACGCTTCTGGCAGCCTCCGTCTTGCAGCATGTAGAAGAGAGTAGACTGAAGTCCTCCAAGTAGCATCGCATAGCATAATCCTAACCGATGATGCTCCCCTCGTCGCCCTGTGAGAGAGCGATCACCGGTTGTATCTGGTACTTGGAAGGGTGTGTTTTATTAAGTATCCGGTTCTAGTTGTCATAAGGTCAAGATACAACTCCGGGTCGTCCTTTTACCGAGGGACACGGCTATTCGAATAGATAAACTTCCCTGCAGGGGTGCACCACATACCCCAACACGCTCGATCCCATTTGGCCGGACACACTTTCCTGGGTCATGACCGGCCTCGGAAGATCAACACGTCGCAGCCCTACCTAGGCACAACAGAGAGGTCAGCACGCCGGTCTAAATCCTATGGCGCAGGGGTCTGGGCCCATCGCCCTTTGCACACCTGCACGTTGCGTACGCGGCCGGAAGCAGACCTAGCCTAGTGGCTTTCCAGTCCAATCCGGCGCGCGCCACTCAGTCGCTGACGTCACGAAGGCTTCGGCTGATACCACGACGCCGGGATACCCATAACTGCTCCCACGTAGATGGTTAGTGCGTATAGACCAAATGGCCAGACTCAGATCAAATACCCAGATCTCGTTAAGCGTGTTAAGTATCCGCGAACACCGACCAGGGCCAGGCCCACCTCTCTCCTAGGTGGTCGGAACCTGCCCTGTCGCTCCGCCTCAAAGATCCACTCGCGGGTGCTCCTACGAGCCTACCCGTCTTTAGTCACCACATGTATCATGTATAAAGTATATAGTATATACCCGTGATCACCTCACGAGTGATCACGGCCCGATAGTATAGCATGGCAGACGGACAAGAATGTAGGGCCACTGATGATAAACTAGCATCCTATACTAGGCATTAGGTTTGCAGGTAAAGGTAACAACAGTAGTAGCAAGGACAAGCTATGCATCAGTATAGGATTAACGGGAAGCAGTAACATGCTACACTACTCTAATGCAAGCAGTATAGAGAAGAGTAGGCGGTATCTGGTGATCAAAGGGGGGGCTTGCCTGGTTGCTCTGGCAAGAGAGAGGGGTCGTCAACTCCGTAGTCGTACTGGGTAGCAGCGGCGTCGGTCTCGGTGTCTATCGAGAGAAGAGGGGGAAGAAACAATAAATATTTAAGCAAGCATATGCATAGTGATGCATGACATGACAAGTAACGGTGCTAGGGGTGCCCTAACGCGGTAATAGGTGATACCGGTGAAGGGGGGGGAACATCCGGGAAAGTATCCCGGTGTTTCGCGTTTTCGGACAGAGGAGCCGGAGGGGGAAAGTTGCGAGTTTGCTATGCTAGGGATGCGTGACGGACGAACGGGCTGTGTGTCCGGGTTCGTCTCGCCGATCTGAGCAACTTTCATGTACAAAGTTTTTTCATCCGAAATACGGATTATTTTATATTAATTTATAAAGATTTAATCATTTCCTAGATTTTCTGGATTTAATTAAAAAAACAGAATATACTTTTGTCACCTAGTGCTACCCTAGCATGTGAGTATGACAGTGGGGCCAGTGGGGTTGGGTTTACCCAGTCAAAGGTTGACTGGTCAACATATGAATAGTGTAAGTGGGTCCCGTGTGTCATTGTCTTTTGTTTAATAAAATGGTAAATAACTAGGGTGGTCCCATATGTCATTTACACTATACCTAACCACTACTTAGCCTAACTACTAATTAGCTAACCTACCTAACCAGGATCAGCCTCATCCACACACAACGCGCTCACACACACAACTACGCACACATCATGCACACACACTGGCGCACACGGCCATGGCGTGGCCAGCAGCAGCAGGCAACGACGGGCAGTGGCGGCACCTAGTGGCAGCAGTAGTACGAGAGCAGCAGGGGGCACCTAGCGGCAGGAATAGCAGCACGCATCGGCAGTACGCAGCAGCAAGGACGCAGCAGCGGCACAAGCAGTAGCAGGCAACATCGACGAGCACGACGAAGGCGCGACCACGGGGAGGAGCCAGCGGGCGAGCAGGGGCGCGGCCTCGCGCGCGCGTGGGAGCGCAGCACGCGTACGCGGGCGTGGCCGACGGTCGAGCGCGCACACTGGGCGGCCAGGACGCAGGGCTCGAGCACGGTGAGCGTGACGCGGTCGTGGTGGCCGCGGCCACCGGCCGGAATTTGGGCAGCGCCACAGAGCGACGAACAGAGGGGGAAACGAGGGGAATGGGTGTTGCGCTCACAGGGGAAGGCGGAGGACGCGTCCGACGAGGCAGAGGAGCTCCAGTGAGGTAGATCGGGCGCGGGGCAGCAACGGCCGTAGGCGAGGAAGACGCGTCGATCCCGTCGGTGAGGTGCCGCCGAGCTCGAGGTGGTGGTCGGAGAGGACGAGGCGGACAACGGCGAGGCTCCTGGCACGGTCCTAGGCGGCGGGGGTGACAGTGAGCACGTAGACGACGACGGCCATGGTGACGGTGGTGGCGGTCTAATGCGGGGGAGGAAGAGAGCGGCGCGTGGGGGAGGAATGAGGTAGCTAGGGTTCGCAGGGGGGTCGATGGCGTCTTATCCATCGGGGGAAGCGCAGGATGGCTGACACGCATGCCCAGCGGCAGCCATGGTGGTTGGATGTGTGCCACGACCTCTGTCTCGTACAGGGAAAAGGGATGACCCCCATTGGGCTGGGCCAGTGCATAGTAGTGGTTGGGCTAAAGTGAAAGAGAGTCTTTTCTTATCTCTGATTTGTATTTTCTCAGATGTTTTGCATTCCTTTGGGTTACTAAATGAATTTAGTAGAATGTATAACTTGTCAAAATAATTATTATGCAATATTCTGCATTGCCTCAAAAAGTTCGAAGATTATTTGAACTCATTTGAATTTGGTTTAAAATGAAAGGATTTATTTTGGGGTTGTTTGGACCAGTTTGAAAATAGTTTAAGGGCATTTTAATAATTCAAATAATGTTGGATTATTCATGACCATTAGTTAGTGAATTTTTGCAACCCAGCCTACATTTTTATTTTATTATTTAAAAATTTAATAATTTGACTTGCATTTGAATTTGAATTCGAGTTCGATTTGGATCAAGGTGAGGTTTAGAAAATTAATCGTGATGACATGGCTCCATTCATATGTGGTTACTGTAGCTTAACTATCCGGGCGTCACAATTCTCCTCCACTACAAGAAATCTTGTCCCGAGATTTAAGAGGCGCATTAAAGGGGGAAGGTTCTGGTTACGAAATTCTAGCGAGTGTTCTCGGTCTTGGTTGCTCTTCTCGAAGAGGTTGATCCATTACGTGAGGTCTTCATTTTTCTGCTTCGGGTCATCATGATGAAATCATCATCTTTTCTTCGGAGTCTTCATCGTACATACGAAGGACAAGGGGTAACTCCGGGAAAACGGACCTCTGCAAGGTTGGCTATCTGGTTGATAACATCAGGGAAGGTGGTGGAAGTAACTCTCGAATTGAAATTGAAGAAATTATCGAGAGCAAAATAAGAAGGTACCATGAGAAGTTTCGAACGGGCAGGCAACCGTTCGATGCCTGAAATAGGGCGTGAAAGGGGCTCAAAGCAATCGGGAATAAGTATTGCGTCTTATAACAGAATAGATCAATAGGCAGGTGGCCCGTGAATTACATACGAAGTCAAGCTCGAGGAATAACTTTGGCAACAGGGCGTACAGGAGAGTCAGGTTTCGATCCCGTGGATCTGTGGGTTATGGGCCCACCATGTGGGTTAAGAGTAGGAAGGCGATGACGTCTTACACAATCATGTAAGCAAGGCATGTCAGAGGGTAGTCTATCAGTTATGTCGGCAACACCATCGGTACCAAGGGCGAGGGACGAAGAGAACCATTTTCCTGCTCGTTGAAACGAGGCGGACCAATAGGCAAAGTTCTCGTCCATCGGTGGTTACCGGAATGCCATCAACAATAGTAACAGGGTGTTGCTGACAGAATTGTACACCGAGGTGTTTACATAAGCAGGAAATTATTACTTCTTAGATCATATAGATCACCAGTAAGGTTAAACAAAACAATGGAAAGGAAAACGGTGATCATTAGATTAAACAGAACAATGAAAAGGAAAACGTGTTTAATCACATAATTCAAAGGTATATCCTTCCCAAGGACAAGCAGAGCAAGATTTCCATGGCAGGATATAATGTAGAAAACTCTCTAGGTAAGGGGAGAGAAATTTCATGGCATTACCCATACAATGGTGTTTGGATAATTGAGCAAGAAAACATTTAGCATTGGGCTTCAAATGTTCTTGGTGAAAAATTGGAGTACCATAGACATGCTTCAAGATAGCATTGAAATGGTTAACAGGTGAAGATCAGACTTTGGAAACAAAAAGGATTCATCGGAAACAACTTATAGGATAAGTCCTACAATTTCCTCATGGAAGAATGGATAACCTTGCTGAAAAGGAATCTATATCAATAGGGCCTCCGACCAGGTGTGCTAGGCACGACATCACCTTACCGGGTCACATAAAGACCATTGTTATAACTCTTGGAAATATGTTCCAACCATCATATCTGACCGAGATTCAGATCTAATCGGTGTCAGGATACCACAAACTCACGATGATCGAGGAGAAAAGGTGCGACACAAATTGACAAGACGACATTGTAAGATTCTCGGGAAATGAACTATGGAAGCGAGTTCCGAAACAAGAGTTCATCATTAAATCAAGGAGAGGGTGGCTGATGGACTTGGTGATAATTCATCGAGATTTCCAGAAAGATGGATTTCCACAATTGCGTGAACACAGAGATATCATTTGTCAGATCAAATGACTTAATGATGTATGCTGGAGGAACACATACACAATTAATCATTGGTGGACAGGTGCACTCGAAATATGGGCTGGGTTGCACGACCAATGTTAGAATGATGATTCAATAATCAATAGACTTAGAATGAAACTGTAGACCAATAACTTCAAGCAATAGGGTTGCTAGAAGTTTAGAATTTACACATCACAGACCATTTATCGGTATTCCGGTTAGAAACAACACGGAGACCAAGAAATGAACGCAAAAGGCGAGAGATATTACTGTATCAAGAATTCTCAAGAGGTGGTAAAATTACCACGACATTCTTGACATAAAAGGTGGTAACATTCCAAGGTAAAGAAGAACAAATGCTGGATAGCAAGGATCTCAAGGTATAACACAAAACACGAATAAGTTTGTGTTGAACGGAAGGCAATAAAGTGGTCGGTGATAATACAAACCATTGAGGGGCAAGGATGGTATTTCTCATCAAGAATTCGATATATATCTTGGAAGAGCTCAGGATGTTGATGATGACCACGACACATTTGTCGAGAAATTTCATGAAGATGTAATCGGTTGGCGATGACATCAAGTCAAATGATGATGCAGCGAAAGTCAAATAATACCTGAAGAAGAACTCATAAGAAGTTATGCAGTTCCATGATAATCTCGAGATACCAGAGGAGGGTAATACTCGATGACAGGTCAAGTAGAGGTTGGCCTGGGGTATTGCTCTACAAAAGACAAGCGCTTAAACTTGCACGCGAAATGGTATTTAAAGGAGAACATGGTCGGAACCACGATTGCAAAAGGCCAGATCCCAGATATAAGATGAACTTATACCAAGGGAATAATTAATTTAAGAGAAGCTTTAATGATAAGATCTACATCGTGTCCATGGGCATGAACACCAAGTTCAAGGTCGACTCCCACTTCTTCAATGCATAAACTTTCATTCACTTCTCGCGTTCGATGAAGTTGCAGTGTTGAAATTTTATCTGGCGAAGCACCAGAAGAGTATGACTTGTGAAAACTTTCGGGTTCCCACGGTTTAGAAAAGGCATATGTTCAACCCATAATGGCTTCTTAGAAACATATACCACAAGTTTCAAGAGTAAATAACACAAGCTCGAAAGTAGAGCATGGTTGGTCAATCAGAGGATAGGATTTACCAATGGTGAAAGAACTTCCAAAGTTATTGAATATGAAGGACGCTATAGGATAAAATCCAACAAAGGATCCGGTGGTCCTCAAAGGATCTGATGTGAGCATCGGTACTCAACCAGAGGAAGAAACAATGCAAGGAGATCATACTATAGAAACAACTGACTAATTCAAAGCCCAAATGCAAAAGAACTATGATTTCTGATCAAGGGATCAGAAGCAAACACTCAGATTAAGAATAGATAAGTTGTGTATGCTTAGGGGTACAATCAATGGCAATCCGATTGGTCGAGAACCAGCTCATGTTTAAAATGATGTCTGGGCCGGAAGGATAAATCCCGAGGATTGCCAGCATCCACAGCATATCGAATCAATAGACTCTATATGATAATGACAAAGGATGTCAATAAGATTACCAGACTTATTGGATTAACCTTAATGCTAGCAAGCAAGAATTTCAAGAGCATTAGGCTATTGAGGATTTTCATAAGAACGAACGGTATTACGAAGACTTTTGTGAAGTACCTGAATCAACTAGGGATGAGCGGATACTCGACAAGGGCGAGAAATTATCCATAGGGATATTCATGTGGCAAGAACTGCAAGGCAGTAGGCACAATGTATTCTCGAAACATTAGAGAGAATTTCGGGGTATCTTGTAATAACAAGATCAACGGGGAGTAATTGCATGAATGGCAAGTGTACTTGGTTATCCATTGGGGTTTATCGATGGAATGGAATTGCAAGAGGGATGGCACAAAGTATCGAGGGAACATCCGAGAGTATTGTCAGAATATTCTATTGAAGCAGTCGATCATCCGTATTGAAGGGGTCTCCGGCAGGAAGTGGTAATGAGAACCTAGAGTTAGATTTTAGCAAAATCATTTAACCCGAATAAAAGAGAGATCAGAGCCCCAGAGTAATGATCGAGGAGTAAAAGATCGTAATACCGCCCAAATGGCGACGTGGGCCCGTAAGCCGCACAGCCATGTTAGTAAAAGTTTTGTAATGTCTAAACTCGACTTCGGCCAAGGAGTTGGAAAGGGGGATTCCTACAGGCAGTCGGCTCTGATACCAACTTGTGACGCCCCCGATTTAATCATACACGCAAACGTGTACGATCAAGATCAGGGACTCACGGGAAGATATCACAACACAACTCTACAAATAAAATAAGTCATACAAGCATCATATTACAAGCCAGGGGCCTTGAAGGCTCGAATACAAGAGCTCGATCATAGACGAGTCAGCGGAAGCAACAATATCTGAGTACAGACATAAGTTAAACAAGTTTGCCTTAAGAAGGCTAGCACAAACTGGGATACAGATCGAAAGAGGCGCAGGCCTCCTGCCTGGGATCCTCCTAAACTACTCCTGGTCGTCATCAGCGGGCAGCACGTAGTAGTAGGCACCTCCGGCGTAGTAGGAGTCGTCGTCGACGGTGGCGTCTGGATCCTGGGCTCCAACATCTGGTTGCGACAACCAGGTAAAAGGGATAGGGGAAAAGAGGGAGAAAGCAACCGTGAGTACTCATCCAAAGTACTCGCAAGCAAGGAGCTACACTACATATGTATGCATTGGTATCAACTGGGATAAGGCTATCATATGTGGACTGAACTGCAGAATGCCAGAATAAGAGGGGGATAACTAATCCTGTCGAAGACTACGCTTCTGGCAGCCTCCGTCTTGCAGCATGTAGAAGAGAGTAGACTGAAGTCCTCCAAGTAGCATCGCATAGCATAATCCTAACCGATACTGCTCCCCTCGTCGCCTTGTGAGAGAGCGATCAGCGGTTGTATCTGGTACTTGGAAGGGTGTGTTTTATTAAGTATCCGGTTCTAGTTGTCATAAGGTCAAGATACAACTCCGGGTCGTCCTTTTACCGAGGGACACGGCTATTCAAATAGATAAACTTCCCTGCAGGGGTGCACCACATACCCCAACACGCTCGATCCCATTTGGCCGGACACACTTTCCTGGGTCATGACCGGCCTCGGAAGATCAACACGTCGCAGCCCTACCTAGGCACAACAGAGAGGTCAGCACGCCGGTCTAAATCCTATGGTGCAGGGGTCTGGGCCCATCGCCCTTTGCACACCTGCACGTTGCGTACGCGGCCGGAAGCAGACCTAGCCTAGTGGCTTTCCAGTCCAATCCGGCGGGCGCCACTCAGTCGCTGACGTCACGAAGGCTTCGGCTGATACCACGACGCCGGGATACCCATAACTGCTCCCACGTAGATGGTTAGTGCGTATAGACCAAATGGCCAGACTCAGATCAAATACCCAGATCTCGTTAAGCGTGTTAAGTATCCGCAAACACCGACCAGGGCCAGGCCCACCTCTCTCCTAGGTGGTCGGAACCTGCCCTGTCGCTCCGCCTCAAAGATCCACTCGCGGGTGCTCCTACGAGCCTACCCGTCTTTAGTCACCACATGTATCATGTATAAAGTATATAGTATATACCCGTGATCACCTCACGAGTGATCACGGCCCGATAGTATAGCATGGCAGACGGACAAGAATGTAGGGCCACTGATGATAAACTAGCATCCTATACTAGGCATTAGGTTTGCAGGTAAAGGTAACAACAGTAGTAGCAAGGACAAGCTATGCATCAGTATAGGATTAACGGGAAGCAGTAACATGCTACACTACTCTAATGCAAGCAGTATAGAGAAGAGTAGGCGGTATCTGGTGATCAAAGGGGGGGCTTGCCTGGTTGCTCTGGCAAGAGAGAGGGGTCGTCAACTCCGTAGTCGTACTGGGTAGCAGCAGCGTCGGTCTCGGTGTCTATCGAGAGAAGAGGGGGAAGAAACAATAAATATTTAAGCAAGCATATGCATAGTGATGCATGACATGACAAGTAACGGTGCTAGGGGTGCCCTAACGCGGTAATAGGTGATACCGGTGAAGGGGGGGAAACATCCGGGAAAGTATCCCGGTGTTTCGCGTTTTCGGGCAGAGGAGCCGGAGGGGGAAAGTTGCGAGTTTGCTATGCTAGGGATGCGTGACGGACGAACGGGCTGTGTGCCCGGTTCGTCTCGCCGATCTGAGCAACTTTCATGTACAAAGTTTTTTCATCCGAAATACGGATTATTTTATATTAATTTATAAAGATTTAATCATTTCCTAGATTTTCTGGATTTAATTAAAAAAATAGAATATACTTTTGTCACCTAGTGCTACCCTAGCATGTGAGTATGACAGTGGGGCCAGTGGGGTTGGGTTTACCCAGTCAAAGGTTGACTGGTCAACATATGAATAGTGTAAGTGGGTCCCGTGTGTCATTGTCTTTTGTTTAATAAAATGGTAAATAACTAGGGTGGTCCCATATGTCATTTACACTATACCTAACCACTACTTAGCCTAACTACTAATTAGCTAACCTACCTAACCAGGATCAGCCTCATCCACACACAACGCGCTCACACACACAACTACGCACACATCATGCACACACACTGGCGCACACGGCCATGGCCGTGGCCAGCAGCAGCAGGCAACGACGGGCAGTGGCGGCACCTAGTGGCAGCAGTAGTACGAGAGCAGCAGGGGGCACCTAGCGGCAGGAATAGCAGCATGCATCGGCAGTACGCAGCAGCAAGGACGCAGCAGCGGCACAAGCAGTAGCAGGCAACATCGACGAGCACGACGAAGGCGCGACCACGGGGAGGAGCCAGCGGGCGAGCAGGGGCGCGGCCTCGCGCGCGCGTGGGAGCGCAGCACGCGTACGCGGGCGTGGCCGGCGGCCGAGCGCGCACACTGGGCGGCCAGGACGCAGGGCTCGAGCGCGGTGAGCGTGACGCGGTCGTGGTGGCCGCGGCCACCGGCCGGAATTTGGGCAGCGCCACAGAGCGACGAACAGAGGGGGAAACGAGGGGAATGGGTGTTGCGCTCATAGGGAAAGGCGGAGGACGCGTCCGACGGGGCGGAGGAGCTCCAGTGAGGTAGATCGGGCGCGGGGCAGCAACGGCCATAGGCGAGGAAGACGTGTCGATCCCGTCGGTGAGGTGCCGCCGAGCTCGAGGTGGTGGTCGGAGAGGACAAGGCGGACAACGGCGAGGCTCCTGGCGCGGTCCTAGGCGGCGGGGGTGACAGTGAGCACGTAGACGACGACGGCCATGGTGACGGTGGTGGCGGTCTAATGCGGGGGAGGAAGAGAGCGGCGCGTGGGGGAGGAATGAGGTAGCTAGGGTTCGCAGGGGGGTCGATGGCGTCTTATCCATCGGGGGAAGCGCAGGATGGCTGACACGCATGCCCAGCGGCAGCCATGGTGGTTGGATGTGTGCCACGACCTCTGTCTCGTACAGGGAAAAGGGATGACCCCCATTGGGCTGGGCCAGTGCATAGTAGTGGTTGGGCTAAAGTGAAAGAGAGTCTTTTCTTATCTCTGATTTGTATTTTCTCAGATGTTTTGCATTCCTTTGGGTTACTAAATTAATTTAGTAGAATGTATAACTTGTCAAAATAATTATTATGCAATATTCTGCATTGCCTCAAAAAGTTCGAAGATTATTTGAACTCATTTGAATTTGGTTTAAAATGAAAGGATTTATTTTGGGGCTGTTTGGACCAGTTTGAAAATAGTTTAAGGGCATTTTAATAATTCAAATAATGTTGGATTATTCATGACCATTAGTTAGTGAATTTTTGCAACCCAGCCTACATTTTTATTTTATTATTTAAAAATTTAATAATTTGACTTGCATTTGAATTTGAATTCGAGTTCGATTTGGATCAAGGTGAGGTTTAGAAAATTAATCGTGATGACATGGCTCCATTCATATGTGGTTACTGTAGCTTAACTATCCGGGCGTCACATCTCCCATCTTGGGGAGGGCAATCTCCATCAACATCTTCAACAGCACCATTTCATCTCAAACCCTAGTTCATCTCTTGTATTCAATCTTGTTACCGAAACTATAGATTGGTGCTTGTGGGTGACTAGTAGTGTTGATTACATCTTATAGTTGATTACTACATGGTTTATTTGGTGGAAGATTATATGTTCAGATCCAATATGCTATTTAATACTCCTCTAATCATGAGCATGTTTATCATTTGTGAGTAGTTACTTTTGTTCTTGAGGTCACGGGAGAAATCATGTTGCAAGTAATCATGTGAACTTGATATGTGTTCGATATTTTGATAGTATGTATGTTGTTATTACCTTAGTGTTGTCATGTGAACGTCGACTACATGACACTTCACCATATTTGGACCTAAGGGAATGCATTGTGGAGTAGCAATTAGATGATGGGTTGCGAGAGTGACAGAAGCTTAAACCCCAGTTTATGCGCTATTCCGTAAGGGACCGATTGGATCCTAGAGTTTAATGCTATGGTTAGAATTTATTATTAATACTTTTCTCGTAGTTGCGGATGGTTGTGGGAGGGTTAATCATAAGTAGGAGGTTTGTTCAAGTAAGAACAGCACCTAAGCACCGGTCCACCCACATATCAAATTATCAAAGTAGCAAAAACAAATCAAACCAACTTGATGAAAGTGACTAGATGAAATTCCCGTGTACCCTCAAGAAGGCTTTGCTTATCATAAGAGATTGTTTTGACCTGTTCTTTCCTCAAAAGGATTGGGCTACCTTGCTGCATACTTTTTACTATTATAGTTACTTGCTCGTTACAAATTATCTTGCTATCAAACTACTCTGCTACTTACAATTTCAGCACTTGCAAGCATTACCTTACTGAAAACTACTTGTCATTTCCTTCTGCTCCTCGTTGGATTCAACACTCTTACTTATCGAAAAGAGCTACAATTGATCCCCTATACTTGTGGGTCACCAGTTAGCACCTTTAGGATTGACAAAACATTCTAGTTGCATCATATACAAGTCTTCTTTAAGAAATCCAATAAAGAATTCAGTTTTGACATCCATTTGCCAGATTTCATAAAATGTGGCAATTGCTAACATGATTCGGATAGACTTAAGCATCGCTACGAGTGAGAAAATCTCATCGTAGTCAACACCTCGAACTTTGTCGAAAACCTTTTGCGAAAAGTCGAGCTTTGTAGATAGTAACACTACCATCAGCGTCCGTCTTCCTCTTGAAGATCCATTTATTCTCTATCGCTCGTCGATCATTGGGCAAGTCAACCAAAGTCCACACTTTGTTCTTATACATGGATCCCATCTCAGATTTCATGGCCTCAAGCCATTTCGTGGAATCTGGGCTCATCATCGCTTCCTCATAGTTTGTAGGTTCGTCATGGTCTAGTAACATGACTTCCAGAACAGGATTACCGTACCACTCTGGTGCGGAACGTACTCTGGTTGACCTACGAGGTTCGGTAGTAACTTGATCTAAAGTTTCATGATCATCATCATTAACTTCCTCACTAGTTGGTGTAGGTATCATGGGAACGGTTTTCTGTGATGAACTACTTTCCAATTCAAGAGGAGGTACAATTACCTCATCAAGTTCTACTTTCCTCCCACTCACTTCTTTCGAGAGAAACTCCTTCTCTAGAAAGGATCCATTCTTTAGCAACAAATATCTTGCCTTCGGGTTTGTGATAGAAGATGTACCCAACAGTTTCTTTTGGGTATCCTATGAAGACGCACTTCTTCAATTTGGATTCGAGGTTATCAGTTTGAAACTTTTTCACATAAGCATCGCAACCCCAAACTTTAAGAAACGACAGCTTTGGTTTCTTGCCAAACCATAGTTCATACGATGTCGTCTCAACGGATTTAGACAGTGCCCTATTTAACGTGAATGCATCTGTCTCTAATGCATAACCCCAAAACGATAGTGGTAAATCGGTAAGAGACATCATAGATCGCGCCATATCTAATAAATTACGGTTACGACGTTCGGACACACCATTACACTGTGGTGTTCCAGGTAGCGTGAGTTGTGAAACTATTCCACATTGTTTTAAATGAAGGCAAAACTCGTAACTCAAATATTCGCCTCCGCGATCACATAGTAGAAATTTTATTTTCTTGTTACGATGATTCTATACTTCACTCTGAAATTATTTGAACTTTTCAAATGTTTCAGACTTGTGTTTCATCAAGTAGATATACCCATATTTGCTCAAATCTTCTGTGAAGGTCAGAAAATAACGATACCCACCGCGAGCCTCAACACTCATCAGACCGCATACATCGGTATGTACTATTTCCAATAAGTCAGTGGCTTGCTCCATTGTTCCGAAGAATGGAGTTTTAGTCATCTTGCCCATGAGGCATGGTTCGCAAGTATCAAATGATTCATAATCAAGTGATTCCAAAAGCCCATCTGCATGGATTTTCTTCATGCGCTTTACACCAATATGACCTAAACGACAGTACCACAAGTATGCTGCACTATCATTATCTACATTGCATATTTTGGCACCAATATTATGAATATGTGTATCACTACTACCGAGATTCAAGAAACCATTTATATTGGGTGTATGACCATAGAAGGTTTTATCCATGTAAACAGAATAACTCCGACTTATAAAAGAATAACAGTATTGCAATAAACATGATCCAATCATATTCATGCTCAACGCAAACACCAAATAACATTTATTTAGGTTCAACACTAATCCCGAAGGTAGAGGGAGTATGCATTGGTGATCTTATCAACCTTGGAATCTCTTCCAACACACATCGTCACTTCGCCCTCAACTAGTCTTTGTTCATTTTGTAACTCCTGTTTCGAGTTACTAATCTTAGCAACTGAACCGGTATCAAATACCTAGGGGTTACTATGAACACTAGCAAAGTACACATCAATAATGTGTATATCAAATATACCTTTGTTCACTTTGCCATCCTTCTTAACTGTCAAATGTTTGAGGCAGTTCCATTTCCAGTGACCATTTCCGTTTGCAGTAGAAGCACTCAGTTTCAGGCTTGGGTTTAGCTTTGGGCTTCTTCACGGGAGCGGCAACTTGCTTGCCATTCTTATTGAAGTTCCCTTTCTTTCCCTTGCCCTTTTTATTGAAACTAGTGGTCTTGTTAACCATCAACACTTGATGTTATTTCCTGATTTCTACCTTCGCCGATTTCAGTATCATGAAGAGCTTGGGAATCGTTTTCGTCATCCCTCGCATATTATAGTTCATCACGAAGTTCTAGTAACTAGAGAACTTTGTCAATCACTATCTTATCTGGAAGATTAACTCCCACTTCATTCAAGCAATTGTAGTACCTAGACAATCTAAGCACATGCTCACTGGTTGAGCTATTCTCCTCCATCTTGTAGGCAAAGTACTATCAGAGGTCTCATACCTCTCGACACGGGCATGAGTCTGAAATACTAATTTCAACTCTTGGAACATCTCATATGCTCCATGGCGTTCAAAAGTTCATGATAAATTAAGTTCAATTAATCATATTACTTAAGAACTCCAACTTAGATAGACATCCCTAGACTCATCTAAATGATCACGTGATCCATATCAGCTAAACCATGTCGGATCATCACGTGAGATGGAGTAGTTTTCAATGGTGAACATCTCTATGTTGATCATATCTACTATATGATTCACGTTCGACCTTTCGGTCTCAGTGTTCCGAGGCCATGTATGTACATGCTAGGCTTGTCAAGTTTAACCCGAGTATTATGCACGTGCAAAACTGTCTTGTACCCGTTGTATGTGAACGTAGAGCTTATCACACCCGATCATCACGTGGTGTCTCGGCACGACGAACTGTCGCAACGGTGCATACTCAGGGAGAAAACTTATACCTTGAACTTTAGTGAGGGGTCATCTTATAATGCTACTGCCGTACTAAGCAAAGTAAGATGCATAAAAGATAAACATCGCATGCAATCAAAATATGTGACATGATATGGCCATCATTATCTTGTGCCTTTGATCTCCATCTCCAAAGCACCGTTATGATCTCCATTGTCACCGGCTTGACACCTTGACCATCGTAGCGTCATTGTCGTCTCGCCAACTATTGCTTCTACAACTATCGCTAACGCGTAGTGATAAAGTAAAGCAATTACATGGCGGTTGCATTTCATACAATAAAGCGACAACCATAAGGCTCCTGCCAGTTGCCGATAACTTTTTACAAAACATGATTATCGCATACATCAAAATATATCTCATCATGTCTTGACCATATCATATCACAACATGCCCTGCAAAAGCAAGTTAGACGTCCTCTACTTTGTTGTTGCAAGTTTTATGTGGCTGCTACGGGCTTCTAGTAAGAACAGTTCTTACCTGCGCATCAAAACCACAATGATTTTTCGTCAAGTGTGTTGTTTTAACCTTCAACAAGGACCGGCCATAGTCAAATTAGATTCAATTAAAGTTGGAGAAACAGACATCCGCCAGCCACCTTTATGCAAAACAAGTTGCATGTCTGTCGGTGGAACCGGTCTCATGAACGTGGTCATGTAAGGATGGCTCGGGCCGCTTCATCCAACAATATCGCCGAATCAAAATAAGACGTTGGTGGTAAGCAGTATGACTATGATCGCCCATAACTCTTTGTGTTCTACTCGTGCATATCATCTACGCATAGACCTGTCTCTGATACCACTGATGGGAACGTAGCATGAAATTTTAAAAAAAATCCCAGGCACGCAAGATCTATCTAGGAGATGCATAGCAACGAGAGGGGGAGAGTGTGTCCACGTACCATTGTAGACCGAAAGTGGAAACGTTAGCTTAACGCGGTTGATGTAGTCGAACGTCTTCATGATCCAACCGATCAAGCACCGAACGTACGGCACTTCCGAGTTCTGCACACGTTCAGCTCGATGACGTCCCTCGAACTCTTGATCCAGCAAAGTGTCGAGGAAGAGTTTCGTCAGCACGACGGCGTGGTGACGGTGATGGTGATGTGATCCGCGTAGGGCTTCGCCTAAGCACTATGATGATATGATCGGATGAGTAAACTATGGAGGGGGGCACCGCACACGGCTAAGAGAACAATTGATGTGCTTTGGGGTGCCCCCTGCCCCCATATATAAAGGAGGGGAGGATTCCTGCGACAAGGGGTGTGCCAAGGAGAGGGGAGTCCTACTAGGACTCCCAGTCCTAGTAGGATTAGCCCCCCCCCCTCTTCTCCTTCTCATGGAGGGGGAAAGGGGGAAAGGAGAGGGAGTAGGGGAAGGAAAGGGGGTGCCTCCCCCTCCCCTAATCCAATTCAGACTCCCATGGGGGGCGCAGCCACCCCTTGTGGGATGCCTCCTCTCTCCCCTATGGCCCATGTAGGCCCATTACTTTCCTCGGGGGGTTTCGGTAACCCCTCGATACTCCGATAAATATTCGAAACATCCCGAAACCATTCCGGTGTCCGAATACTATCATCCAATATATTACTCTTTACCTCTCGACCATTTCGAGACTCCTCGTCATGTCCGTGATCTCATCTGAGATTCCCAACAATCTTCGGTCACCAAAACACATAACTCATAATACAAATCATCATCGAACGTTAAGCTTGCGGACCCTACAGGTTCGAGAACTATGTAGACATGACGGATACACATCTCCGATCAATAACCAACAGCGGAACCTGGATGCTCATATTGGTTCCTACATATTCTACTAAGATCTTTATCGGTCAAACCGCAATGACAACATACGTAATTCCCTTTGTCATCGGTATGTTACTTGCCCGAGATTCGATCGTCGGTATCCTCATACCTAGTTCAATCTCGTTAACGGCAAGTCTCTTTACTCATTCCGTAATGCATCATCCCACAACTAACTCATTAGTCACATTGCTTGCAAGGCTTAGTTTGATGTGCATTACCGAGAGGGCCCAGAGTTACCTCTCCGATACTCTGAGTGACAAATCCTAATCTCGATCTATGCCAACCCAACAAACACCTTCAGAGACACCTGTAGAGCATCTTTATAATCATCCAGTTACATTGTGATGTTTGATAGCACACAAGGTGTTCCTCCGGTATTCGGGAGTTGCATAATCTCATAGTCAAAGGAATATGTATAAGCCATGAAGAAAGCAATAGCAATAAAACTTAACGATCATTATGCTAAGCTAACGGATGGGTCTTGTCCATCACATCATTCTCCTAATGATGTGATCCCGTTAATCAAATGACAACACATGTCTATGGTTAGGAAACTTAACCATCTTTGATCAACGAGCTAGTCTAGTAGAGGTTTACTAGGGACACGATGTTTTGTCTATGTATCCACACATGTATCAAGTTTCTGGTTAATACAACTCTAGCATGGATAATAAACATTTACCATGATATAAGAAAATATAAAATAACAATTTTGTTATTTCCTCTAGGGCATATTTCCTTCCACTAACTCATTAATCACTTTGCTTGCAAGGCTTCTTCTGATGTGTATTACCGAGAGGCCCAGAGATACCTCTTCGATACTCAGAGTGACAAATCCTAATCTCGATCTATGCCGACTCAACATACACCTTAGGAGATACATGTAGAGCATCTTTGTGATCACACAGTTATGTTGTGACGTCTGATAGCACACAAAGTATTCCTCGGGTATCCGAGAGTTGCATAATCTCGTAGTCGAACGAATATGTATTTGACATGAAGAAAGCAATAGCAATAAAACTGAATGATCATTATGCTAAGCTAATGGATGGGTATTGTCCATCGTATTATTCTCCTAATGATGCGATCCCATTATCAAATGACAACACATGTCCATGGTTAGAAAACCTTAACCATCTTTGATCAACGAGCTAGTCTAGTAGAGGCTTACTAAGGACACGATATTTGTTTATGTATTCACACATGTATTTCAGTTTCTGATCAATACAATTCTAGCATGAATAATAAACCTTTATCATGAATAAGGAAATATAATATAACAACTTTATTATTGCCTCTAGGGCATATTTCCTTCAGATAGAACTTGATGGAATATTTATTCTACCTTTAGCTCCTCGTTGGGTTCGACATTCTTACTTATCGAGAAAGTCTACAATTGATCCCCTATACTTGTGGATTATCATGGTGACGAATAGGAAGGCGTAGAGGCAGAGGATGATGGTGAAAAAAATGCAGTGTGCCTGCCATGGCGTCGTCAGTGTAGTAGGACACGGAGGAGGAGGCCAAAAAGAACGACGATGATGATGGCGTCACTGTAGTAGGACACGGAGGAGGAGGTCGAAAAGAACGACGATGACGATGGTACCATTGTAGTAGGATGCGAGCGAGGAGGCCGAGAGGAACGACGTCGGTGATGGCTTTAGTGTGGCAGGACATGAGAGAGGAGATCGGGACGACGACCGCGTGAGTGTAATAGGACATGGGAGAGGAGGTTGAGAGGAACGATGTTGACGGTGATGCTAATGCAGGACATGGGGGAGGAGGTTGAGAGGAACGACGCCGGCGGTGGCGCTAGTGCAACAGCATGCGGGGGAGGAGGCTGAGAGGAGCGACACGCCTAGCGGGACACAGGAGAGGAGGCCGAGATTAAGGAGTGTTATTAACACATATCACACATATGCGTATATGGAACCGGATCCTCTAACATCCTCAAGGGATATCACGTAAGCTACAATAGCCGTGACATCCCTCCTTCACATCCATATGGTTAAGCCTAAAATGATTAAAATTAATTTGCAAATTGCAAATCTACTGTATATATTTACAAAAATTACATACAAACAAAATTATGGTGCAATAAAATTATTTTTTAATTTATTTTTGTACATGCTACAGTAAATCGTGTACACATATTTTTGTACATGCTACGGTACCCTAACATCCCTTCTTTGTTTTACACACATTTCACTGTAGCTTCGTGACATCCCTTGAGGATGTTAGAGGATCCACTTTCTGCGTATATACATTTCAGGAGGAAGAAGTCAGATTTAATCATCTACTATTATCGAAATAGAAAATGTGCAACACGAAAGTCGTGTGAAACTATAAGATGAAGCTACTGATCAAAGGAAATTTCAAACGGTCAACCGTGCGTGACAAATTTGACAAAATTCATCCAAAATAGCTCCAAATATGAACACAAAATTGAAAAATTATGGTCGATAAAACTACAAACTGGTCACAAAATGAAACCATAACATCAATGCTCATCTTTTTCATGTAGAGCTTATCTCAAACCGATGCATTGTTGTGTGGATTAGAAGGGGCCAAAGAAAAGAGATTAGAGAAGGAGCTTACTCGAGATGGAAGAAGAAACAGCACGCAGCATGTATACAGCTCACATCCTCTCCTGCAAGAGGGCTCGCCATGTGGGCTCGATGGTGGCTCAACTCAGCATGGCCCGGTAGAAATGCCCGATTTGAGCGTTCCTATGGATATAGACTCAAAGGTGCTTTGAGTTTCGTGCGGGTCAACTTTTTAATGCGACTCAGGCAATCAAACAACCAAAAATATCCTACACGGGTCTGGTTGGGTCTAATACAGGCTACCAAATACATCTTTAATTGCAGGCATAAACTTTTGCACATATTATTGGAATTAAGAATTACTCCAGAATGGAGGGAGTAGATCTCATAGTAGTGAAGAATGGCACAGGCCCTTGATATTATTAGTGTCACTATGAATTTTTGGTGTACTACTTTTTTTCTTCAGTTAAAATCACCAGTAATATCTCACGTACTTGCTTGTGTATTCAGCATTATCAGAAGATCATATATTAATTTGTGCTCACCTACTCCTCTTTTCAAGACAAGAAAGAGAAAGAAAGTACGTGTGTCTTTATTTATGCACATTTTTCTCACCTATATATAACTATGGTGACCTCCAACGGTTGAGTAGAGTAAGATGAGAGCATGGTGCAAACTAGTAACATGTAGTTAGAAAATAATAGTGGAGCAAGTATCCCCTGGTTTGCATAGCGAGAGAGACAAAAAGATCATCCACATAGATTGTTTTAGAATGAATGTTGGGAATGAGCGGCACCAAAAAATAGTCTCGTTGGAGGTGCCAACGATTCGGGGCATCGCCTCCAAATTACGGAATCCATTATCAACTCGTCGCATATACGAGCTACCTCCATCGCACTTTATGGGATACCTTTCTTGTTGTGCTAGCATTAGGAATTATCTAAAACTGAGCATGCTACGGGTCGCGCGTGACTACAAGAACGACCATGGGGACCTGCTCATGAAATGTAGATCTCCCACCCTCGTTCAACATTCCGACGCAGGTGTTGGCCCTTCATTCTGGGTACTAACATCAACACTAGCCTGGAATTACTGGAATTGTACTGTACTAAATCATTGCAGACAGCTTGTAATGTCCTTTCTGTTATGGTTTGGCAAAAAAAAAATCCCTTTCTATGATGAAGATTTTTTCTTAAAGCTTCTGCAATAAAGGTTACCTGTTTACAAAAACTACAGTAGTATCATGGGGGTTTAACGGCCATACATGGCGACGCTCGTGTAATAAGTGACGTTCCTTCTTTTTCTTAAGAAAACTTTCAATCCATTCATCATCAATCATAATAATATAATGAATGCTAAAAATAATAAAAATTACATGCAAATCTATGGACCACCTAGCGACGACTACAAGCATTGGAGCGAGACCAAGGCACGCCGTCATCATGGCCCTCCCTTTCTGGAGCCGGACAAAACTTATAGTAGACAGTCGGGAAGTCGTCGTGCTAAGGCCCTATAGGACCAACGCACCAAAATAGCAACCACATTCGTTGAAGAGAAGCTTAGATCGGAATGATCCAACCTGTAGACACACGAACAAAGACTGGATCCATGTGGATCCACCGAAGACAAACGCTGACCGAATCCCGCGAGATCCGCCGGAGACAAATCTCCACACGCCCTCTGATTACGCTAGAAGCACCACCGTGACGGGGGTTAGGTGGGGAGAACTTTATTTCATCTTCAGAGAGCCGCCGCCTCATCTCTCTGAGCAGAACACAAACCCTAAGAACACACAAAAAAGCATCTAGAAATGAAGCCCTCCCACCGGCAAGGGCCGAGATCCACCACGCCTCTATGGCAATAAGACCACAGGAGATGCGGTAGATCCGCGCTGGTGCCAGGAGGCAGAAGGAACCCTAGCAGCCGCCGAATATGAGAGTAAAATCCTTCATATTTGACAAACACCTTCATGAACAAACAATGACGATGTAAAATCCTTCGGTCGCATGTTGATCTCTTGAATGACTCTGTCTCCGAGAGTGCCTCCATTGATCATAGTCTTGCACTCAGAGGTCTTTTGAGCTTTTCTTTCCCCTCTCGCAAGTCGATTAGGGAAAGTCTTCCTCCCCTCGATCTCCATCAGTGAGTCCGTGGATTCGCCTCCTCTCCGCCTACCGCCTGGGCGGCCGGTGGCAGGGAGGGGATTTTCTGGTGGTTCGAATCCGGCTAGTAGATAGGTAGGGTTTTAGTACTCGCAGGGACGGCGTTTGGACGGATGGCGGCGCTTCTTCTTCGAGACAATCTTCCGGGCTCAGATCCCCCTTAACTTCGTCCATTAGGATGGATTAGACGGAGCTCCAGCGTAGATTTCTGCCAGCTCCTCGGGACGGCGGGGTTAGGGTTCCTCGTCGTGCGTATGCAACTACGATATTTGGTGTGAGTTTCTTCAGATATATTCAAGGATTCAATGGCGACGACTGCGACTCTGGGGCGCTGGTCCTTAGGGGCATGTGCACGAAGACTTGCTGGTTGTCATCGACAAGGTCGGGCCGGCTCCGTTATGGGAGCGGTGACAGCGGCGCGTCGACTGCTTGTTCTGGCAGCGCCAATGGTCGTTTGGTGGTTCATGTACCTCAACGTAATTTTTATTATGTTTGAGGTGTTTTGTACTTTAGGTGAATCTTTATAATAGATTTGATCATTTCTGCAAAAAAAAATCAGAGGTCTTTTGGTCCAGCGCGTTAAGAGCCAGGTGCCCCTATGTCTCGCTTTAAGCGAGACCTAGGGAAACGCTAGCTCTAGATGGGCCGGCCCAGATGCGCTGGATGGAACATCCTTGTCTTTTTTTTGTTTTGCTTTCATGTTTTTGGTTTTTGTTTTTTGTTTGTTTTTAAATTTTGTTTACACTTTTGAAATTTATTAAATTACATATTAAAAAATATACTTTACATAATGTTTTGAAAAAATAGTAATCATGCATTCGAAATTGTTAAATGCCTATAGAAAAACATGTTCATCATGTATAAGAAAAATGTTGAACAAGTATTTCAAAAATATTGAAAAAGTATTTGAAAAATGTTGAACAAGTTTCGGAACTTTTTTTTGAATGTGTATAAAAAATTGTTGATCATATCTTAAAAAATGATGATTTTTCATTATGTATAAAAATATTTCATCAAGAATTTTGAAAAAAATGTTGAACAAATATTTAAAAAATGTTAACAATCATTTTAGAAATGTTAAAATGTGTATAGAAAAATGTTGACCATCTATTAATAAAATGATGAAAAAAATATTAATCATGTGTATAAAAATGTTAATCAAGCATTTGAAAAAATGTTGAACAAGTATTTGAAAAATGTAAATCAAACATTTGAAAAATGTTTAAAATGTGTATAGAAAAATGTTGACTATGTGTTACAATTTTTTTAATGTATTTGAAAAATGTTAGACGTGTACTATAAAAATTGTTGTTGACATTTACAAAAAATTTAGAATAATAACTAAAATAAAGAAAAGCAAAAAAGAAACAAAGTGTAAAAAGGAAAATGTAAATGAAAAAACGAAGAATTGAAGAAACAAAATGCTGAAAAAATAATGAAAAAATGGAGAGTAAAAAAGAAAAGAATTAAAGAAAAAGAAAAAGAAATAGAAAATTGTAAAAAAAAAGGAGGAGCAACAGTGGAAACCTCGACCAGTTTGGACTATCCTGTCAAGAATCTAAGGAATATCCTAGTGGTTAGCTGCGCTTGCTCTAAACCACACGACAAGGGTTTGAATCCTGGCAGATCCTATTTGACACCCGCAGGCGTCAAAAGGATGTGGCTCCGCTGAAGCCTGGCCACCCGACGCCCAAATTTGGGCCGGCCCACCGTTGGCTGCTTTTTCTTCTTTTTTCTGTTTCTTTCTTTTTTTTGTTTTTCTGCTTCTATTTCTTTCCCGTCTTTTTTTTATTTTTCTTTATTTTTGTATATTATACACATTTCGTTGCATATTATATACAAACATGTTCATCGTATATTTAAGAAAATGTTCGTTATGTATTTTGAAATTATTCAACATATATTCACAAAAATGTTCAATGAGTATTTAAGTATTGTTCAGCATATATCACCAAAATGTTCAATGTGTATTTAAATATTAGTTCAGCACACATTAAAAATGTTCAGTGTGTATTTAAAAATTGTTCAACATATGTCAAAAACGTTCAATGTATATTTAAAAAGTGTTCATCATATGAAATGTCAATTTTTTGTTCATGTTTTCAATAAATGTTCGTTTTTAAAAGTTTGATAAATTTATAAAAAAATAAATATTTCAAAAGTTATGAAAAAAATAAGAGAAATGTTCATTTTCCCCAAGAAATGTTGAAAAGTTTGAAAAAAGAAACGGACCTGCTGTTGTATATGGTAGTTTAATTGATCAGGCGATATATATTGGTTCTTAAAGTTGGGCGCCGAAAATCTAGCAGTAGTACGTGTCCGGTTTATTGGTTTGGACTAGGTCGGAGATAACGAGATCGAGCTCTCTTTCTGGCGCAACAGTTTTCTGGTGATATTTTTTTACGTGCCTGGATTTCATCAGGTCCAACTGGGCCGGCCCGTTCGCGGTTCTGTTCAGCGAAGGATCGACAGCTTGACGCTCGCGGGCGTCATACAGGAGCTCCCTTGAATCCTGCCCTGGTCCATTTACTATTCTCTTTTTCTGTTTACTGTGCACGAACGGGCCGACCTGAGTACCGTAGATCCTTCTGCGGTAGATCCATTCCAGCTCGCTTAAGGCGAGATACAGTGTTCGCGTGTGTAAGAGCGCCGCAGCATAATCTTGCGCAGCTCACCAACGCGCCACTCCATTGACCCCTTCGCCGACTGGTCTTTTTCACCCATTTTTTTCTGTTGTTGGTCTGGCAGAAAAAAACCCGGTCGGTTTTTTATAATACTGTTGAAAAAATGAACTGAAAAAAGGTTTACGGTTTTTTTAAAAAACTTAGAGATTTTGAAAATAAATAATTGTGAGCTGTAAAAGAGTTCACGAATTTCAAAAAAGTTTGCGAATTTGAAACAAGTTCATGAATTTTAAAAAATCACAAACTGAAAAAATTCCATGCATTTCAAAACGCGCTCTCTGCCACTCCCTCGGGATTTTGTTTCTATTTTATTTTTCTCTATGTGTTTTTGGGTTTTAGATATTTTTTCGAAAAAGTTTTGGCTTTTCTGTTTGTGCCTAGTTTTTCCTATGTTTTGGTGGAAAAAATGAATTTTATTAAAACACATTTTTATGCTTTCGTGAAAAAAGATTTGCTTCCTCGATGGGCACAACTGCGCCTCTCGAAAAAGGAACATAAAGGTATTTTCTGCTTTTTTGCTTCCACGGGAGGCTCATGACACGTTGTTGGTAGATGCAAGAGGAAGAAAACTTCGAAACCCCAAGGCTTTGATTGTATTTTTATTTTTGTATTATGGATGTATTTTGGTCTTGTGAATTTTAATATATTCCCTTAGGCCTTTTTTTTCTTAAAAAAAGGGCACTAGAAGAGGAATGTGCTTTGCCACAGTGTTTGATCTGTAGCTTTCTTTTTCTCCAGTGGGTATGAATTTTGTGAGACCTTTTGCTCTCATGGCTTTGTAGCACCATATTTGTTTAATTGCAGGCACAAACTTTTGCGCATATTTGGAATTAAGAATTATTCCAAAAAGGAGGGAGTAGATAGTAGTGAAGAACAACACACGCCGTTGATATTATTAGTGCGACAATGAATTTTTGGAATACTACTTTTTTTTCTTTAGTTAAAATCACCAGCAATATCTCACGTACTTGCTTAGTTGCTTTTGTATTCAGCATTATGAGAAGATCATACTCCTCTTTTCGAGACAAGAGAGAGAAAGTACATATGTCTTTATTTGTGCACATTTGTCTCGCCTATATATAACTATGGTGACTTCCAACGGCTGAACAAAGTAAGATAAGAGCACGGTGCAAACTAACATATAGTTAGAAAATAATAGCGGAGCAAGTATTTTTCTGGTTTGCACAACAAGAGAGACAAAAAGGCCGGCTACATGGATTGTTTTATAATGAATGTTGGGAATGAGCGACGGCAGAAAATAGTCTCGTTGGAGGTGCCAATGATTTGGGGCATCTCCTTCGGATCATGGAATCCATGATCAACTCGTCGCTTATACGAGCTACCTCCATCGCACTTTATGGGATACCTTTTTGTGATGTTAGCATTGGGAATTATCTTAAACTGAACCTGCTACGGGGGTCGTGGGTGACTACAAGAACGACTGTGGGAACTTGCTCGTGAAATGTAGATCTATCCACCTCTTTCTTACCCTTGAATGTATACGAACATCAACTTTCTGACGCATGGCTTAGCCCTTCATTCTAGCTACTAACATCAACATGAGCGTGGAATTAGTGGCATGGTACTGTACTAAATCATTGGAGACAGCTTCTAATGTCCTTTCTGTTATGGTTTGGCAAGAAAAATCCCTTTCTATGATGAAGAGTTTTTCTTAATGCTTCTGCGATAAAGGTTACCTGTATTGTGTTCTTCACTATAGCCCCCTTCTCATGTGCTAGTTGCCTACAGAAAATCAAACTGAGTTTTTTCTTTGGGCTGAACACGCTCCATTTAATTATAAGTAGACATGTTTACGAAAATTACAATAGTGATCCCAAAATAAAAAATACAGTAGCATAATGAGGGTTTGTTTTTGCAGGAAGCATAATGAGGGTTTAACGGCACACATGGCGACACTCGTCTAATAAGTTATGTTCCTTCATTGTTTGTCATTGTTTGTTCATGAACAAACAATGAAGATGTAAAATCCTTCCGTCGCATGTTGATCTCTTGAATGACAGTGATTAGCCCCTGCGAGTGCGTGCCTAAATCGCTATCCGTGATCATAGTCTTGCAATCAGAGGCGATCACAAGTCGACAAAATCAAACAGAGTTAGAGAGGCCTTTTGGTCCGGTGCGTTAAGCATCAGCTAGCAAGCTGGCGCTCGTGCGTATGCAAGTGGGCCACGGTGTAATCTCGCACGCTCCGTCGCCCACTTCGTCGACTGGTCTTTTTCTGCCATTTTTTCTGTTGTTGGCCTGGCAGGAAAAATAATGGTCGTTTTTTTGTAATACTGTTTAAAAAAGTGAACTGAATTTTCTGTTATGGTTTTTTATTTTAACTTATCGAATTTTAAAAAAAAGATTGCGAGGTGGCAAAGAGTTCATGAATTTTTAAAAAGTTTGTGAATTTAAAAAAAGTTCATGAATTTTTAAAAAGAATCACAAATTGAAAAAAGTTGAGGCATTTAAAAAATGTTCATGGATTTGAAACATATTTGTGAATTTTGAGAAATGACCATGTATTGAAAAAAGTTCATGTATTTGGAAATTGTTCATGCTTTTAAAATATTTGTGAATTTGAAAGAAGTTCACGAATTGACAATGGTTCTCAAACTCAAAAAGTGCACGAATTTGTTTTTCATGTCGTCGTCACATGTCGTCACAGGTCACATGCTGCCGCTCTCTTAGCATTTTTTTCATTTTATTTTTTTGCACCTGTTTTAGATGTTTTTCTCGAAAAAGATTTGGCCTTTTGGTTTTGGCTGGTTTTTTCTATATTTTGATGGAAAAAATGAACTTTTTAAAATGTTTTTTTCTTCTACTGGAGGCATTGGTTTGTTTTCGCAAGGGGCACAATTATGCCTCTCAAAAAATGAAAAATAAATGTGTTTTCTGCTTTTTGCTTCTAAGGGAAGCACAACTTCTCGTGGAGGTACAAATTTGCTCTCATGAGAGGCACAATTGTGCTTATCAAAAAAGGAAAAATATATACATATTTTCACCAATGAGAGACGTGGATTTGTTTCTCGTGTAGGCACATATTTGATTCGCGAGAGGCATAATTATGCCTAAAAACACATTTTCTTTTGCTTCCGCGGGAGACACATATTTGCTTCTCCTACAGGTAGAGATTTGTTTCCGCCAGATGCACATGTGTGTCTCTCATAAAGAAAAAAAATGCATTTCTTTTGCTTCCGGGAGAAGCAGGGATTTTTTTTCACAATAGGAACAATTTTATCTCTTGCAAAGGAAAAAACGAAGAAAAAAAGTGTGCTTTCAACTCTTTTTCCGGTCTTTTTCAGTTTTTTCGTGAATTTTTTTCATAAAAACCTATAAAAAAACTTTTGGGAGTAGCAGAGATTTGTTTTTGCAATATCTCTATGGGAGACATCCAACTTTGCAAATGGTTTGGTATTTGGACGCATGGTTTAAGAGATAAAATGTTTTGAATAAAAGAGCCTAAGAAAAAAAAGAAAAATATCCCATGTAGCAACAAATGGCCAACATGCAGTGCGCCACTTGTCAATCCCTAAGAAAATGCGAGTGACCTTTGTAAAAGATACCCTTAATTAATGATCTTGAGTATAAGCGCCAAATAGCAATCGGGTTTCGGTCGGGGGAATTGTGCCTCATCCGCAGTGAAACGCAAGCACATCTCGCCTCAAGGAAGCCTTAAATGGACCGCCCCGTAATACCATAGGTATACATACACATGTTTTATTCATTTTTCATTTGTTTTATTAATGCTAAAAAATACATATATTAAAAGAAACTTAATGTACTTAAAAAATTTAAAATGCCACCGCAAATTTGGAAATGTTAACGTGGTGTAAATGTTTTGTTAGTATAATTCTAAAATGTGTTTTGATAGCATTCAAAAAAATGTTTGTGACATTTAAAAGTTGTCACGCATTTAAAACAAAAGTATATGCCATTTTTCTTAATGTTATACAATGTACTACAATGTTCGTGTAATTCAAAAAATAAATCATACCATTCAATAAAATGTATGTTACATTTCCAAAACTGTTCACACATTTAAAAAATATTTTTGTGACATTATAAAAAAATACTATACAATGTGGTCATATAGTTTAAAAAATCATAGCATTCAAATGCATGTTTCACGACATATTTGGAAAAGAATAATATATATTCAGAAAATGTTCAAAAAGAAAAATATATATTAGAAAATGCTAAACATGTATACAAAATATTTTAGATGTACAGAAAAATGTATGACTTGTATGAAGAAATAGACATGGAAGTATATATTTGGAAAATGTCAACCACATATTTGTAAAATATTAAACGCGTATAAAAGAATGTTCCAAATAGACAAGTGTTAGATAAAACAAAAAAAACAAAGAGACCCCGAAGAGTGAAACAAAGAAAACTAAAGAAACACGAATCAACCTGTGGTTGAGTTGGTTAGGTGGACAGTGGTATCCCCAACCCACCAGGGTTCAAATCCTGGTGCTCGCATTATTCCTGGATTTATTTTAGGATTTCCGGCGATGCGCTTTCAGTGGGAGGAGACGTTCCCATCGACGACGAGGCGCCTACGGTGATTTCGTAAATCTCAAGATGATATGCCGGCTCAATCTCCCGGAGGTGCTCATAGGGGTAGAGTGTGCGTGTGTGCGTTCATAGGGGTGAGTGTATGCGCGTGTATATGAGCGCTTGTGTCTGTACTGATGCTCAAAAAAAACTAAAGAAACACGACAATAAATAAATAAAAGGAATAAAAACCAATGCAAACAGTATAAACCGAAACAAAAGATCACAGAGAAAAGAAAATAACTCGCACAAAGGCAGCTACATCCATCGGTAAGTGAATAATGTTTTTATTTTCTATTTCTTGATGAGGTCCATTAATAATAGTTTGCGTTGGATAAAAACAATTAAATAAAAAAATACCTTAACCTATTTTTTCTTTTGAGGCATCTATATTCATATGCCATCATAATCATAGTTCATGTCCTCACACCTCTCACCTCCCCGACCGTTAAATGCTTCTGTCCACGTTTTCAAATAAAGAAACGGAACTCGGCTACTCCACAGAAAGCCTTGGTCTTCCACCGGCTAATGGGGCCATAAGTACCGCCGAGACAAGGACCCGTTTAAGGATGGCAATTTTATCCATGGACATAGATATTCATGGATCTCCGATCCAAATGGATAGGATTTGGATATGCTTCTGTGTCTATGGGCGGCATCCAAACCCGACCCGATTGTTCGTGGGTAGGGCATAGATATAATCTTGTACTCATGAATATACCCAAACCCGACCCGATAGTATGACTTAATGGGGAAAAATCTGCCATCCCTGCCCCACGTTCACTTGTCTCACGGCAATTTTACACTTTCTTTATCTAAAACATGCATAAGAAATCACACAATCTCCATCGTAACTTTTATAAGTTGACAGTCAGTCCTCTCTGTAACATACTCCAACATCCCTTTCCTTATTTTATCTCCTTCTTAAATGACTCGTCATTCTCATTTGTTAGAAAAATACTAAATGATCTTAGGTTGTTACTGGATGTTGATTTACCATAAGTGAAGACTAGCCTGCCACGAGGTGAAGAATGGAAGAGTTTATGTTAATATTGTGTTAAGTTTTATTTATATGTCTTGAGAGGACCCAATGGATATCCAGTGGATATGGATATCCATCGGATTTGGACATGGACACAATTTTTCACCCATGGATTTTTTTCATGGGCGGGCAAAGACTGTCTTCATGGATATGGATATGGATTTGATATTGTTCAACCCGATCCAAACCCGACCCATTGCCATCCTTAGACCCGTTCAGGCCTAAGGAAGAGAAGGAGAAAATTCTGGCCCGGGATTTCCTTACCTGAGTGCAGTTGGAACACTCATGTGCCTCGTAAATTATACACGGACAGACATTGTGTTCGCCGTTAATTTGCTTGCCAGATACAGTTCTAGGGCTACCAATAGACATTGGAAAGACGTCACAGACATCTTCCATTACCTGCAAGGGACCAAAGATCTTGACATATTTTATAGAAGGAATCAAGACCTATTGATTACAGGCTATGCTAATGCTCGGTACCTGTCGGACCCACATACTTCTCCAACATGCACCATCCGGTATGGAGTGACTTGACTCTCATGGTCTAAGAAATTGTGCATACGTTAACTTTCCCGTATTATGGACTATATATACTTGTGACAATTTCATCTCTTAGTATAACATACAACTTGTGTCAATTCAACATGAATGTTCTTCTACCATCGTGCCCTCAATGGTGATGGCACCACCTTACACTTAACTATGCCCATGATCAGAGAGAACGAACCATCATGCAACACTTAAACTAGTCCTAGAGGCGTGACTAGGAATCTTATTTTACCATTTATAATTCTACTCATGCATACGACTTTTCTCTGAACCTCTTGGTTTTCACAGGCTCGAGAGCCAAATAAGTTATAGCAGAGAATATAAACAAGGAAATAAATAACACAATTATTATTGCCTCTAGGGCATATTTACAAAAAATTGATGGTTTAATGACATCCCTATTTTTCTTAGAGGAGAAAACATATTCTAATTTATCTAAGCCTTTTCCCTCCAAATCAATGTTAGAATTGTCTTCATCAAAACATAGTTCATTTAAGTCAGCATCTCCAATATCAATATGACCTGGAGATGTCATATTAAGATCATCTTTAGCAACAATATTACCAAAAAGCATATCCAATCTATCCAACTCTATTTTTCTCATAATCTCTATGTTATGCCCAATCAAATCCATAGTGCAACTCCAATCAATCACAATGCAAGACAACATGGGTCAAAAGAGAAGGGTTATTCATGTCTAGATGATCAAGGATAGAATCATTATTGTGGTTGTCTTTTGTTGTTGCCCTCTCTTTAGCCATGTCATCCACTCTCACATCTTCCATGTCTTTAGGTCCAAGGAATCACAGAGGAAGTTCTTTTCCATCCTTACCACCTCTATATCTTGACTATTGAATCAGTAATACCTGCAATTTTCCAATCACTTTTCCAAAAGACTCCTGTGAAGGAACAACCTGTTTGACTAGTAGTGTAATCGACACGCTCTAAATAGTTATCTCCTCACACTATAAAACATGTCATTGGTGTACTCATTTTGCGAGCCCCATCACTCATGAACAAACTATTTTTCGTAGGTGTGTTTTTCATATATTTTTGTTGTTTAAACTTGCTTGCAAAACAAGAAACTGCTTCATGACCTTACTGTATCTGGACAAGTTGCAAATGACAATGGTCAAATGGAACACATGTCCAGTTCACAAGAGGAGAGGGAAAATATGGCACATGCCTAAGATATATAAGGAATCGCCAACACGGACCCTCAAACCACCTGCGACCATCCGGACAAAGCAGCCCGGGCGCAATTTGCCAGCCAACGCGGTAGCTCCTTGGTCCGCGGACAGGTCCCATTGTCTGTTTTCCGGCAAACCGGACGCAAAACAACGGGGCTTTTTGCAGGTGTTTGAACCGTAGCGGCGTACGCATCCGACACTTTGGTCCCACCTTAAAAAACCACTATTCCTGAAAAACCCTCTCTGCGCAAAGCAGTTGTCGTGCATTCATGCAGGCCAACGCTGCTCCAGAGTGGACGTGACTCCATGCCATTGTTTCTAGCCAGAGTGACACAACTGGAGGAGCGGGCTGCGCCGCTTCAACACCGACACTGTGACTAAGAAGCCCACTCTAGCCTTTGCGCCACATTGAAGCTGGCTTCCCGTCCCTTCGCTTGATTGTGCCTATATAAACAGGGCTCCGGTACCATCCACGCCGCACCGCACCAGTCCTCCTCCTCTCTGATCCTAGCCTCTTTGATCTATCCACTCCGGCGCCGTTCAGACCACCATCTCCACACCATTCTGAAGTCGTGGTTCTCCGCGCCAGTCCGGCGCCGTTCAGACCACCATCTCCACACCATTCTGAAGTCGTAGATCTCACTTGGGATTCTGGCGACGCCTCCATCGCTCTCCTCGTCCCTCGACCTCCACATTTGTTGGCTCCTCTGAGAAGGAGTAGCCCCCATAGTAGCCGCACCTCTTCGCGAAGGCGACAACGATGAACGAGGATTACCAGCGGCAGATAGACCTCATGGTCGAGCGGTTGCTGCGCTACCATAGTCTGGCACTTCCTTCATCGTTGACAGCCTGCAACAAGGCGGAGGCGACATCGCCGCCGCGCTACTGCATGAAGGAGGTGCCGGCGTCGCTACCTTACTGCTACAAGAAGGCGGAGCCGGAGTCCCCGCACACATTCTTGGCGTCCAAATCGGACACCGCGTGAAGGACGATTTGGCATCTCTAGTGCATAGCCGATATTGTTGGGTAACGTAGTAATTTCAAAAAAATTCCTACGCACATGCAAGATCATGGTGATGCGTAGCAACGAAAGGGGAGAGTGTTGTCCACGTACCCACGTAGACCGAAAGCGGAAGCGTTAGCACAACGCGGTTGATGTAGTCGTACGTCTTCACGATCCGACCGATCAAGTACCGAACGTACGACACCTCCGAGTTCAGCACACGTTCAGCCCGATGACATCCCTCGAACTCCGATCCATCCGAGTGTTGAGGGAGAGTTTTGTCAGCACGACGGCGTGGTGACGATGTTGATGTTCTACCGACGCAGGGCTTCGCCTAAGCACCGCTACATTATTATCGAGGTGGACTATGATGGAGGGGGCACCGCACACGGCTAAAAGATCAAATAGATCAATTGTTGTGTCTATGGGGTGCCCCCCTGCCCCCGTATATAAAGGAGCAAGGGGGGGGTGCCGCCGGCCAAGGAGAGGGCACACCAGGAGGAGTCCTACTCCCACCGGTAGTAGGACTCCCCCCCTTTCCTAGTTGGAATAGGATTCAGGAGAAGGAAAGAGAAAGGAGAAGAAGGAAAGAGGGGGTCGGCCCTCTTGCCCTAAACCAATTCGGTTTGGGCCTTGGGGGGGCACGCCCCACACTCCCCTTGCTTCCCTCTATTTCCACTAAGTCCCATATAGGCCCATTAAGCTCCCGGGGGGTTCCGGTAACCTCCCGGTACTCCGGTAAAATCCCGATTTCACCCGGAACACTTCCGACATCCAAACATAGGCTTCCAATATATCAATCTTCATTTCTCGACCATTTCGAGACTCCTCGTCATGTCCTTGATCACATCCGGGACTCCGAACAACCTTCGGTACATCAAAACATATAAACTCATAATATAACCGTCATCATAACGTTAAGCGTGCGGACCCTATGGGTTCGAGAACTATGTAGATATGACCAAGACACGTCTCCGGTCAATAACCAATAGTGGAACCTGGATGCTCATATTGGCTCCCACATATTCTACGAAGATCTTTATCGGTGAAACCGCACAACAACATACGTTGTTCCCTTTGTCATCGGTATGTTACTTGCCCGAGATTCGATCGTCGGTATCTCACTACCTAGTTCAATCTCGTTACCGGCAAGTCTCTTTACTCATTCTGTAATACATCATCCTGCAACTAACTCATTAGTTGCAATGCTTGCAAGGCTTAAGTGATGTACATTACTGAGAGGGCCCAGAGATACCTCTTCGACAATCGGAGTGACAAATCCTAATCTTGAAATATTCCAACCCAACAAGTACCTTTGGAGACACTTGTAGAGCACCTTTATAATCACCCAGTTATGTTGTGACGTTTGGTAGCACACAAAGTGTTCCTCTGGTAAACGGGAGTTGCATAATCTCATAGTCATAGGAACATGTATAAGTCATGAAGAAAGCAATAGCAACAAACTAAACGATCAAGTGCTAAGCTAACGGAATGGGTCAAGTCAATCACATCATTCTCCTAATGATGTGATTCCGTTAATCAAATGACAACTCATGTCCATGGTTAGGAAACATAACCATCTTTGATCAACGAGCTAGTCAAGTAGAGGCATACTAGTGACAATATGTTTGTCTATGTATTCACACACGCATTATGTTTCTGGTTAATACAATTCTAGCATGAATAATAAACATTTATCATGATATAAGGAAATAAATAATAACTTTATTATTGCCTCTAGAGCATATTTCCTTCAGTCTCCCACTTGCACTAGAGTCAATAATCTAGATTACACAGTCATGATTCTAACACCCATGGAGCCTTGGTGCTGATCATGTTTTGCTCGTGGAAGAGGCTTAGTCAACGGGTCTGCAACATTCAGATCCGTATGTATCTTGCCAATTTCTATGTCTCCCACCTAGACTAAATCCCGGATGGAATTGAAGCGTCTCTTGATGTGTTTGGTTCTCTTGTGAAATCTGGATTCCTTCGCCAAGGCAATTGCACCAGTATTGTCACAAAAGATATTCATTGGACCCGATGCACTAGGTATGACACCTAGATTGGATATGAACTCCTTCATCCAGACTCCTTCATTTGCTGCTTCCGAAGCAGCTATGTACTCCGCTTCACATGTAGATCCCGCCACAACGCTTTGTTTAGAACTGCACCAACTGACATCTCCGCCGTTTAATGTAAATACGTATCCGGTTTGCGATTTAGAATCGTCCGGATCAGTGTCAAAGCTTGCATCAATGTAACCGTTTACGATGAGCTCTTTTTCACCTCCATAAACAAGAAACATATCCTTAGTCCTTTTTCAGGTATTTCAGGATGTTCTTGACCGCTGTCCAGTGATCCACTCCTGGATTACTTTGGTACCTCCCTGCTAGGCTTATAGCAAGGCACACATCAGGTCTGGTACACGGCATTGCATACATGATAAAGCCTATGGCTGAAGCATAGGGAACATCTTTCATTTTCTCTCTATCTTCTGTAGTGGTCGGGCATTGAGTCTTACTCAACTTCACACCTTGTAACACAGGCAAGAACCCTTTCTTTGCTTGATCCATTTTGAACTTCTTCAAAACTTTGTCAAGGTATGTGCTTTGTGAAAGTCCAATTAAGCGTCTTGATCTATCTCTACAGATCTTGATGCCCAATATGTAAGCAGCTTCACCGAGGTTTTTCATTGAAAAACTCTTATTCACGTATCCCTTTATGCTATCCAGAAATTCTATATCATTTCCAATTAGCAATATGTCATCCACATATAATATCAGAAATGCTACAGAGCTCCCACTCACTTTCTTGTAAATACATGCTTCTCCAAAAGTCTGTATAAAACCAAATGCTTTGATCACACTATCAAAGCATTTATTCCAACTCCGAGAGGCTTGCACCAGTCCATAAATGGATCGCTGGAGCTTGCACACTTTGTTAGCTCCCTTTGGATCGACAAAACCTTCTGGTTGCATCATATACAACTCTTCTTCCAGAAATCCATTCAGGAATGCAATTTTTACATCCATTTGCCAAATTTCATAATCATAAAATGCGACAATTGCTAACATGATTCGGACAGACTTAAGCATCGCTACGGGTGAGAAGGTCTCATCGTAGTTAATCCCTTGAACTTGTCGAAAACCTTTTGCAACAAGTCAAGCTTTATAGACAGTAACTGTTGGAAATATGCCCTAGAGGCAATAATAAATTGGTTATTATTATATTTCCTTGTTCATGATAATCGTTTATTATCCATGCTAGAATTGTATTGATAGGAAACTCAGATACATGTGTGGATACATAGACAACACCATGTCCCTAGTAAGCCTCTAGTTGACTAGCTCGTTGATCAATAGATGGTTACGGTTTCCTGACCATGGACATCGGATGTCATTGATGACGGGATCACATCATTAGGAGAATGATGTGATGGACAAGACCCAATCCTAAGCATAGCACTAGATCGTGTAGTTCGTATGCTAAAGCTTTTCTAATGTCAAGTATCATTTCCTTAGACCATGAGATTGTGCAACTCCCGGATACCGTAGGAATACTTTGGGTGTGCCAAACGTCACAACGTAACTGGGTGGCTATAAAGGTACATTACAGGCATCTCCGAAAGTGTCTGTTGGGTTGTCACAAATCGAGACTGAGATTTGTCACTCCGTGTGACGGAGACGTATCTCTGGGCCCACTCGGTAGGACATCATCATAATGTGCACAATGTGATCAAGGAGTTGATCACGGGATGATGTGTTACGGAACGAGTAAAGAGACTTGCCTGTAACGAGATTGAACAAGGTATTGGGATACCGACGATCGAATCTCGGGCAAGTATCATACCGATAGACAAAGGGAATTGTATACGGGATTGATTAAGTCCTTGACATCGTGGTTCATCCGATGAGATCATCGTGGAGCATGTGGGAGCCAACATGGGTATCCAGATCCCGCTGTTTGTTATTGACCGGAGAACGTCTCGGTCATGTCTGCATGGTTCCCAAACCCGTAGGGTCTACACACTTAAGGTTCGATGACGCTAGGGTTATAAAGGAAGTTTGTATGTGGTTACCGAATGTTGTTCGGAGTCCCAGATGAGATCCCGGACGTCACGATGAGTTCCAGAATGGTCCGGAGGTAAAGATTTATATATGGGAAGTCCTGTTTTGGTCACCGAAAAAGTTTCGGGGTTTATCGGTAACATACCGGGACCACCGGGAGGGTCCCGGGGGTCCACCAAGTGGGGCCACCAGCCCCGGAGGGCTTCATGGGCCAAGTGTGGAAGGGGACCAGCCCCAGGTGGGCTGGTGCACCCTCCCACAAGGCCCAAGGCGCAAGGGAAGAGGAGAGGGGGCAAACCCTAGGGCAGATGGGCCCTAAGGCCCATCCTGGTGCGCCTCCCTCTCCCCTTCCCCCTTGGCCGCCTCCCTTAGATGGGATCTAGGCTGGCCGCCACCCCTAGGGGTGGAAACCCTAAAGGGGGCGCAGCCCCTCCCCTTCCCCTATATATACTTGGCCTAGGGGCTGCCCAATACACGCGATTTGATCTCTCTCGTTGGTGCAGCCCTCCCTCTCTTTCTCCTCATATCCCGCGGTGCTTGGCGAAGCCCTTGCAGGATTGCCACGCTCCTCCACCGCCACCACGCCGTTGTGCTGCTGCTGGATGGAGTCTTCCTCAACCTCTCCCTCTCTCCTTGCTGGATCAAGGCATGGGAGACGTCACCGGGCTGTACGTGTGTTGAACGCGGAGGTGCCGTCCGTTCGGCACTAGGATCTCCGGTGATTTGGATCACGATGAGTATGACTCCTTCAACCCCGTTCTCTTGAACACTTCCGCTTAGCGATCTACAAGGGTATGTAGATGCACTCTCCTTCCCTCATTGCTAGTTTCTCCATAGATAGATCTTGGTGAAACGTAGGAAAATTTTGAATTTCTGCTACGTTCCCCAACAGTGGCATCATGAGCTAGGTCTATTGCGTAGATTCTATGCACGAGTAGAACACAAAGTAGTTGTGGGCATTGATTTTGTTCAATATGTTTACCGTTACTAGTCCAATCTTGATTCAGCGGCATTGTGGGATGAAGCGGCCCGGACCAACCTTACACGTACGCTTACGTGAGACCGGTTCCACCGACTGACATGCACTAGTTGCATAAGGTGGCTGGCGGGTGTCTGTTTCTCCCACTTTAGTCAGAACGGATTCGATGAAAAGGGTCCTTATGAAGGGTAAATAGCAATTGTTATATCACGTTGTGGTCTTTGCGTAGGTAAGAAACGTTCTTGCTAGAAACCCATAGCGGCCATGTAAAACATGCAAACAACAATTAGAGGACGTCTAACTTGTTTTTGCAGGGTATGCCATGTGATGTGATATGGCCAAAAGGATGTGATGAATGATATATGTGATGTATGAGATTGATCATGTTCTTGTAATAGGAATCACGACTTGCATGTCGATGAATATGACAATCGGCAGGAGCCATAGGAGTTGTCTTTATTTATTTATGACCTGCGTGTCAACATAAACGTCATGTAATTACTTTACTTTATTGCTAACCGTTAGCTATAGTAGTAGAAGTAATAGTTGGCGAGACAACTTCATGAAGACACGATGATGGAGATCATGATGATGGAGATCATGGTGTCATGCCGGTGACGATGATGATCATGGAGCCCCGAAGATGGAGATCAAAAGGAGCAATATGATATTGGCCATATCATGTCACGATTTGGTTGCATGTGATGTTTATCATGTTTATACATCTTATTTGCTTAGAACGACGGTAGTAAATAAGATGATCCCTCTTTAAAATTTCAAGAAAGTGTTCCCCCTAACTGTGCACCGTTGTGACAGTTCGTTGTTTCGAAGCACCACGTGATGATCGGGTGTGATAGATTCTAACGTTCACATACAACGGGTGTAAGATAGATTTACACACGCGAAACACTTAGGTTGACTTGACGAGCCTAGCATGTACAGACATGGCCTCGGAACACAAGAGACCGAAAGGTCGAGCATGAGTCGTATAGAAGATACGATCAACATGAAGATGTTCACCGATGTTGACTAGTCCGTCTCACGTGATGATCGGACACGGCCTAGTTGACTCGGATCATGTAATCACTTAGATGACTAGAGGGATGTCTATCTGAGTGGGAGTTCATAAGATGAACTTAATTATCCTGAACATAGTCAAAAGGTCTTCACAAATTATGTCATAGCTCACGCTTTGGTTCTACTGTTTAGATATGTTCCTAGAGAAAAATTAGTTGAAAGTTGATAGTAGCAATTATGCGGACTAGGTCCGTAAACTGAGGATTGTCCTCATTGCTTCACAGAAGGCTTATGTCCTTAATGCACCGCTCAGTGTGCTGAACCTCGAACATCGTCTGTGGATGTTGTGAACATCTGACATACACGTTTTGATAACTACGTGATAGTTCAGTTAAACGGTTTAGAGTTGAGGCACCGAAGACATTTTGAAACGTCGCGAAACATATGAGATGTTTCGAGGGATGAAATTGGAATTTCAGGCTCGTGCCCACGTCAAGAGGTATAAGACCTCCGACGATTTTCTTAGCCTACAAACTAAGGGAGAAAAGCTCAATTGTTGAGCTTGTGCTCAGATTGTCTGAGTACAACAATCATTTGAATCGAGTGGGAGTTGATCTTCCAGATAAGATAGTGATGTTTCTCCGAAGTCATTACCACCAAGCTGCTAGAGCTTCGTGATGAACTATAATATATCAGGGACATATATGATGATCCTTGAGATATTCACGATGTTTGACACCAAAGTAGAAATCAAGAAGGAGCATCAATTGTTGATGGTTGGTGAAACCACTAGTTTCAAGAAGGGCAAGGGCAAGAAGGGATACTTCATGAAACGGCAATTCAGCTGCTGCTCTAGTGAAGAGACCCAAGGTTGAACCCAAACCCGAGACTAAGTGCTTCTGTAATAAGGGGAACAGCCAATGGAGCAGAATTACCCTAGATACTTGGTAGATTAGAAGGCTGGCAATGTTGATAGAAGTATATTGGATATACATTGTGTTGATGTGTACTTTACTAGTACTCCTAGTAGCACCAGGGCATTAGATACCGGTTCGGTTGCTAAGTGTTAGTAACTCGAAATAAAAGCTACGGAATAAACGGAGACTAGCTAAAGGTGAGATGACGATATGTGTTGGAAGTATTTCCAAGGTTGATCAAATATCGTACACTCCCTCTACCATCGAGATTGGTGTTTGCGTTGAGCATAGACATGATTGGATTATGTCTATCGCAATACGGTTATTCATTTAAGGAGAATAATGGTTACTCTGTTTATTTGAATAATACCTTCAATGGTCTTGCACCTAAAATGAATGATTTATTGAAATCTCGATCGTAGTGATACACATATTCATGCCAAAAGATAAGTAATGATAGTACCACATACTTGTGGCACTACCACGTAAGTCATATCGGTACAAAACGCATGAAGAAGCTTCATGTTGATGGATCTTTGGACTCACTCATTTTTGAAAAGTTTGAGACATGCGAACCATGTCTATTGGTGTATATGCATGAAGAAACTCCATGCAAATGGATCGTTTGGACTCACTTGGTTTTGAATCACTTGAGACATGCAAATCATACCACATGGGCAAGATGACTGAAAGCCTCGTTTTCAGTAAAATGGAACTAGAAAGCAACTTGTTGGAAGTAATACATTTTAATGTGTGCATTCAATGAGTGCTGAGGCATGTAGTGGATATCGTTATGTTCTTACTTCACAGATGATTTGAGTAGATGTTGAGTATATTTACTTGATGAATCATGAGTCTGAATTATTGAAAGGTTCAAGTAATTTCAGGGTGAAGTTGAAAGATCGTCGTGACAAGAGGATAAAAGATCTATGATATGATCATAGAGGTGAATATCTGAATTACGAGTTTGGCACAGAATTAAGACATTGTGGAAATTGTTTCACAACTAATACAGCCTGGAACACCATAGTGTGATGGTGTGTCCGAATATCATAACTGCACCCTATTGGATATGATGCATACGATGATGCATAGTGTGATGGTGTGTCCGGTTTCTGTGATGAACTACTTTCCAATAGCGGAGCAGGTATAGTTACCTCATCAAGTTCCACTTTCCTCCTACTCACTTCTTTCGAGAGAAACTCCTTCTCTAGAAAGGATCCGTTCTTAGCAACGAATGTCTTGCCTTCGGATCTGTGATAGAAGGTATACCCAACAGTCTCCTTTGGGTATCCTTATGAAGACACATTTCTCTGATTTGGGTTCGAGCTTATCAGGTTGAAGCTTTTTTACATAAGCATTGCAGCCCCAAACTTTCAGAAACGACAACTTTGGTTTCTTTCCAAACCACAGTTCATAAGGCGTCGTCTCAACGGATTTCGATGGTGCCCTATTTAACGTGAATGCGGTCGTCTCTAAAGCATAACCCCAAAATGATAGCGGTAAATCTGTAAGAGACATCATAGATCACACCATATCTAGTAAATTACGATTACGATGTTCGGACACACCATTACGCTGTGGTGTTCCGGGTGGCGCGAGTTGCGAAACTATTCCGCATTGTTTCAAATGTAGATCAAACTCGTAACTCGAATATTCTCCTCCACGATCAGATCATGTAAACTTTATTTTCTTGTTATGATGATTTTCAACTTCACTCTGAAATTCTTTGAACTTTTCAAATGTTTTAGATTTATGCTTCATTAAGTAGATATACCCATATCTGCTTAAATCATCTGTGAAGGTGAGAAAATAACGATATCCGCCACGAGTCTCAACATTCATCGGACATCATACATCTATATGTATGATTTCCAACAAATCTGTTGCTCTCTCCATAGTACCGGAGAACGACGTTTTAGTCATCTTGCCCATGAGGCATGGTTCGCAAGTACCAAGTGATTCATAATCAAGTGGTTCCAAAAGTCCATCAGTATGGAGTTTCTTCATGCGCTTTATACCGATATGACCAAAACGGCAGTGCCATAAATAAGTTGCACTATCATTATCAACTCTCCATCTTTTGGCTTCAACATTATGAATATGTGTATCACTACTATCAAGATTCATTAAAAATAGACCACACTTCAAGGGTGCATGACCATAAAAGATATTACTCATATAAATAGAACAACCATTATTCTCTGATTTAAATGAATAACCGTCTCGTATCAAACAAGATCCAGATATAATGTTCATGCTCAACGCTGGCACCAAATAACAATTATTTAGGTCTAATACTAATCCCGAAGGTAGATGTAGAGGTGGCGTGCCGACTGCGATCACATCGACTTTGGAACCATTTCCCACGCGCATCGTCACCTCGTCCTTTGCCAGTGTTCGCTTAATCCGTAGTCCCTGTTTCGAGTTGCAAATATTAGCAACAGAACCAGTATCAAATACCCAGGTGCTACTGCGAGCTCTCGTAAGGTACACATCAATAACATGTATATCACATATACCTTTGTTCACCTTGTCATCCTTCTTATCCGCCAAATACTTGGGGCAGTTCCGCTTCCAGTGACCAGTCTGCTTGCAGTAGAAGCACTCAGTCTCAGGTTTAGGTCCAGACTTGGGTTTCTTCTCCTGAGCAGCAACTTGCTTGCTGTTCTTCTTGCAGTTCCCCTTCTTCTTCCCTTTACCCTTTTTCTTGAAACTGGCGGTCTTATTGACCATCAACACTTGATGCTCCTTCTTGATTTCTACCTCTGCAGCTTTTAGCATTGCGAAGAGCTCAGGAATTGTCTTATTCATCCCTTGCATATTATAGTTCATCACGAAGCTTTTGTACCTTGGTGGCAGTAATTGAAGAACTCTGTCAATGATACTATCAACCGGAAGATTAACTCCCAGCTGAGTCAAGTGATTATGGTACCCAGACATTCTGAGTATATGCTCACTGACAGAACTATTCTCCTCCATCTTGCAGCTGTAGAACTTATTGGAGACTTCATATCTCTCAATCCGGGCATTTGCTTGAAATATTAACTTCAACTCCTGGAACATCTCATATGCTCCATGACATTCAAAATGTCGTTGAAGTCCCGGTTCTAAGCCGTAAAGTATGGCACATTGAACTATCGAGTAGTCATCAGCTTTGCTCTGCCAGGCGTTCTTAACGTCTGTAGTTGCATCAACAGCAGGCCTGGCACTCAGCGGTGCTTCCAGGACGTAATTCTTCTTAGCAGCAATGAGGATAATCCTCAAGTTACGGACCCAGTCCGTGTAATTGCTACCATCATCTTTCAACTTTGCTTTCTCAAGGGACGCATTAAAATTCAACGGAACAACAGCACGGGCCATCTATCTACAATCAAACATAGACAAGCAAGATACTATCAGGTACTAAGTCCATGATAAATTTAAGTTCAATTAATCATATTGCTTAAGAACTCCCACTTAGAAAGACATCCCTCTTATCTTCTAAGTGATCATGTGATCCAAATCAACTAAACCATAACCGATCATCACGTGAAATGGAGTAGTTTTCAATGGTGAACATCACTATGTTGATCATATCTACTATATGATTCACGCTCGACCTTTCGGTCTCAGTGTTCCGAGGCCATATCTGCATATGCTAGGCTCGTCAAGTTTAACCTGAGTATTCTGCGTGTGCAAAACTGGCTTGCACCCGTTGTAGATGGACGTTGAGCATATCACACCCGATCATCACGTGGTGTCTGGGCACGACGAACTTTGGCAACGGTGCATACTCAGGGAGAACACTTTTATCTTGAAATTTAGTGAGAGATCATCTTATAATGCTACTGAGGGAGTCCTAGATTAGGGGGTGTCCGGATGGCCGGACTATACCTTCAGCCGGACTCCTGGACTATGAAGATACAAGACTGAAGACTTCGTCCCGTGTCCGGAATAGACTTTCCTTGGCGTGGAAGGCAAGCTTGGCGATACGGATATGTAGATCTCCTACCATTGTAACCGACTTTGTGTAACCCTAACCCTCTCCGGTGTCTATATAAACCGGAGGGTTTTAGTCCGTAGGACAACATACAGATCAACAATCATACCATAGGCTAGCTTCTAGGGTTTAGCCTCTCCGATCTCGTGGTAGATCTACTCTTGTACTACCCATATCATCAATATTAATCAAGCATGACGTAGGGTTTTACCTCCATCAAGAGGGCCCGAACCTGGGTAAAACTTCGTGTCCCTTGCCTCCTGTTACCATCCGGCCTAGACGCACAGTTCGGGACCCCCTACCCGAGATCCACCGATTTTGACACCGACATTGGTGCTTTCATTGAGAGTTCCTCTGTGTCGTCGCCGTTAGGCTTGATGGCTCCTACGATCATCAATAGCGATGCAGTCCAGGGTGAGACCTTCCTCCCCGGATAGATCTCCGTCTTCGGCGGCTTCGCACTGCGGGCCAATTCACTTGTTCATCTGGAGCAGATCGAAAGCTATGCCCCTGGCCTCAGGTCAGATTTGGAAGTTTAAACTACACGGCTGACATCCCCAGGGACTTGATCTTCGATGGATTCGAGCCACTACCAAGCGCGCCGCACTGTCACGACGAGCATGATCTAGCTCTGCCGCCGAACAGTGCCCTGGAGGCCGCACCCGCATCGGCTTCGACCCTTAATTCGGAGCCAACTACGCCGATCGAGGACGGGTGGTTAGACGCCGCCTTGGGGGCTGCGATCCCAACGGTGATCGAGCCGAACACCAGCCCTGCACTCCGCGAGACTCGTGACTCCAAGGAGCCGGACTCCTCTCCGGACTCCGAACCCTCCGCGCCCCTGCCGATCGAATCCGATTGGGCGCCGATCATGGAGTTTACTGCGGCGGACATCTTTCAGCACTCGCCTTTCGGCGATATTCTGAAGACACTAAAGTCTCTCTCTTTATCAGCAGAGCCCTGGCCGGACTACGGTCAGCAAGGTTGGGATACAGATGATGAAGAAATTCAAAGCCCACCCACCACCCACTTTGTAGCCATTGTCGACGATTTAACCGACATGCTCGACTTCGACTCCGAAGACATCGACGGTATGGACGCCGATGAAGGAGACGATGAAGAACCAGCGCCTATTGGGCCCTGGAAAGCCACCTCGTCATATGACATATACATGGTGGACACCCCAAAAGAAGGAGATGGCGATGGAACAGCGGAGGATGACCCCTTCAAGAAACAGCCTAAGCGCCGGCGTCAGCGGCGCCGCTCAAAATCCCGCCAAAACAAATACGGTGATTCCAGCACGGGAGATAATAATACTCCGGAGAGTGCCGAAGAAAACCCCCTCCAGCAAGATTCAGCACAGGAGGATGGAGAAACCAGCCCTCATGAGAGAGCGGCAGACAGAGAGGTCGAGGACGATAATCATATGCCTCCCTCCGAAGACGAGGCAAGCCTCGACGACGACCAATTCGTCGTGCCAGAGGATCCCGTCGAGCAAGAGCGTTTTCAACATAGGCTTATGGCCACGGCAAGAAGCCTCAAGAAAAAAACAGTAACAACTTAGAGCTGATCAAGATTTGCTAGTCGACAGATGGACTGAAGTCCTTGCAGCCGAAGAGCATAAACTCGAACGCCCCTCCAAGAGATACCCAAAGCGCAGGTTGCTACCCTGATTAGAGGAGGAAGCACATAAACCTACATCACCAGCACTTGATACAGCCGACCGGCCACCTCGTGGCCGCGACAGAGAGGCCTCTCGGCCCTCCACTCAAGCCGCACCCCGTACCAAGGCACGGGAAAATGCGCTTGACCTGCGAGATATGTTGGAGGACAAGGCAAGGCAAACAAGATCGGTCTACGGATCGCATGGGCGCCCCATGACTCGAGACGGTAACCGTCACGCCGGACACAAATCCGGTAGGGTCGAACACAGTAGACAAAGCTCATTGGAGCTACGTCGTGATATAGCCCAGTACAGAGGCGCCGCACACCCACTATGCTTCACAGACGAAGTAATGGATCATCAAATCCCCGAGGGTTTCAAACCCGTAAAACATCGAATCATATGATGGCACAACAGATCCTGCGGTATGGATCGAGGATTATCTCCTTCATATCCACATGGCCCGCGGCGATGATTTCCACGCCAGCAAATACCTCCCACTCAAGCTTAAAGTACCAGCTCGGCATTGGCTTAACAGCTTGCCAACAGGATCAATCAGTTGTCGGGAGGACCTGGAAGCCGCATTCCTCGACAATTTCCAGGGCACTTATGTGCGACCCCCAGACGCCGATGACCTAAGTCACGTAATTCAGCAGCCAGAGGAATCGGCCAGGCAATTCTGGACACGGTTCCTAACAAAGAAAAATCAAATAGTCGACTGTCCGGACACAGAGGCCCTAGCAGCCTTCAAGCACAGTATCCGTGACGAGTGGCTTGCCCGGCACCTTGGACAGGAAAAGCCAAAATCTATGGCAGCACTCACGACACTCATGACCCGCTTTTGCGCAGGAGAAGACAACTGGCTTGCTCGTAGTAACAATATGACCAAGAACCCTGGTAATTCGGATACCAGGGACAGTAGTGGCAGGTCGCGTCGCAACAAGCAGAAGCGCCGCATTAACGGCGACAATGCTGAGGATACGACAGTCAATGCCAGATTCATAGGCTATAAATCCGGTCAGCGGAAAAAGCCATTCAAAAGAAATCCTAGGGGCCCGCCCAGTTTGGACCGAATACTCGACCGCTTGTGCCAGATACATGGCACCCCCGAAAAGCCGGCCAATCACACCAACAGGGATTGTTGGGTGTTCAAGCAGGCAGGCAAGTTAAATGCCGAAAATACTGACAAGGGGCTACATAGCGATGACGACGAAGAGCCCCAGCCGCCGAACAACAGTGGACAGAAGGGTTTTCCCCCATAAGTGTGGACGGTGAACATGATATACGCAACCCACATCCCCAAGAGGGAGCGGAAGCGCGCGTTAAGGGACGTATACGCGGTAGAGCCAGTCGCCCCAAAGTTCAACCCATGGTCCTCCTGCCCGATCACCTTTGATCGAAGGGACCAGCCCACTAGCACCCTTCATGGCGGATTCGTCGCATTGGTTCTAGACCCAATTATTGACGGATTTCATCTCACTAGAGTCCTTATGGACGGCGGCAGCAGCCTGAACCTGCTTTACCAGGATACAGTGCGGAAAATGGGCATAGATCCCTCGAGGATTAAGCCCACCAAAACGACCTTTAAAGGCGTAATACCAGGTGTAGAGGCCAACTGTACAGGCTCAGTCACACTTGAAGTGGTCTTCGGATCTCCGGATAATTTCCGAAGTGAGGAGTTAATCTTTGACATAGTCCCATTCCGCAGCGGCTATCACGCACTGCTCGGGCGAACCGCATTCGCCAAGTTCAACGCGGTACCTCACTACGCATACCTTAAGCTCAAAATGTTAGGCCCTCGAGGAGTAATTACGGTCAATGGAAACACCGAACGCTCCCTCCGAACGGAGGAGCACACGGCGGCCCTTGCAGCGGAAGTACAAAGCAGCCTCTCCAGGCAGTTCTCCAGTCCGGCCATTAAACGTCCGGACACCGTCAAGCGCGCCCGGAGTAACCTACAACAAGACCGCTTGGCACGTTTCGAGCAGGCGTAGCAATACAGCCCCAACCCCAGCCCTCGCAAAAATGTGACGCCAGTGCTTCGCGTACATAACTACGCTCTAGAAATACCATGGGTACAGGGGGAGGGGCACCATCACGGCACGCCCGAAACACGTCTTAAACCGCACCAGAGGCTGCCGATTTTTTAATTTTCTCTTACTTTCAGGACTCCATTCTTCGGAAGGCCTGTTCGGTAGTTCAATTGCCGCACAAACGATGCAAGAACCAGGAAAGCAGACAAGCCATGCCGCATTACGTAACTCCCAGGTGGTCTCTATCACGAGCAGTATACCTGTTTCGCATACCATTTCGCAGCCTGCCCTTGGAAAGGACATGTTAAATAGTCCAACCTTTTGCTTATCGCATTATTTGTATCGTTCTGCTTTGATCGCAGCCCTTTTTAATAAACAATGCATAGCTTTTGTCTATTTTTGCATTACCTTTTTTACAAATATATGTTCCTTAACAACATGTTGCACCCGTACACTTTGGTACGGCCAAAATACACCAGGGGCTTTAGTACCACTCAATATGGTGTGAGAAGTCCGAACACTTTAACAAGTGCGGCACCCCGAACTTATAGCATTATATGCATCGGCTCCGAATCATGTATTGGGTCAATAGTTGGGTTTGCCCGGCTCCTATGTTTTGGTGCCTTACGTTCCTTTATATCGGCTAAGGTAGCACTAGGAGAACTACTGTGATTGTGCCCCAGTTGAGCTGGGTCGAGCACCTCAATAGAGAAAGCTAAAACTGACTGTCATGATGAAGCGATAGCTGGTCGCTGTTCGAGAGGTTTTTTGAGTCCCTAAAGACTTATGCCGCTTAGAGCGAGGAGTCAGCTCTGTCCGGCCAAGGCGTGGATAGCGCCCCGAACTCGGTCTTCCGAATACCAGGGGCTTCGCCGAAATTTAAAATTATAGAATTCTATGGCTAAGTGAGAGTGTTCAAGTATTATAGTTCGATTGCCTTGTTTGTTGTGCTGAGCGCCTCCCTCGAAGGACCCAAACATGGGAAAAAGAGCGCTCAGGTTTATCCTCGAACACCCCAGCACTAGCGGCATGGGGGCAGAAGCCGACGACTTGCCATCTCTCAGAATTGATAAACAGCCACACAAAAGGTAATATTTTAAATTCCAACAGCATTGCTTAGCGCATATGAACAAGCTTTCAGCGCACAGGACAAAGCGAGCAAGTTTTACTCAAAAATTACATCCCTAGAACATTCATCCGCCATAAGGCAGGCACCCTTCAGAACATCCTTATAATAATTCTCGGGCTTGCGATGCTCTTTCCCCGGCGGTGGCCCGTCCTTCACAAGCTTCTCAGCATCCAGCTTGTCCCAGTGCACATTAGCACGGGCAAGGGCCCTACGGGCACCTTCAATGCAGATGGAGCGCTTGATGACTTCGAGCCTTGGACAGACCCCTACCAGCCGCCGCACCAGCCCGAAATAGCTCCCAGGCAGAGCCTCTCCAGGCCACAGCCGAACTATGAGGCCCTTCATGGCCTGTTCGGCCGCCTTGTGGAGCTCGACCAGTTGCTTCAGCTGGTCGCTCAGGGGCACGGGGTGTCCGGCCTCAGCATACTGAGACCAGAACACCTTCTCTGTCGAGCTGCCCTCCTCGGCTCGATAGAATGTGGTAGCATCGGGCACGCTACGGGGAAGATCCGCGAAGGCTCCTGGAGAACTCCGGATTCGGGTAAGTAACAAGTAACTCACGTTTACATGCTTACTTTGCATAAAGAATGACTTACCCGCCGCTATCTTCTTCACCGCATCCAACTCCTGGAGGGTCTTCTGGGATTCGGCCTTAGCAGACTTGGCATCTTTAATAGCCACCGCGAGCTCGGACGCTCGCATCTTTGAGTCAGGCTCCAAACTCTCATGTTTTTTCATGAGAGCCTGGAGCTCTTGCCGCACCTTGCCAACCTGGGCCTCATACTTCTCCCGCTCGGTGCGCTCCATGGCCGCCCGCTTCTCGGCCTCGACTAGCGCTTGCTTAAGGGTCGCCACCTTAGACGTGGCCCCTACAATAGCCACGATACTCCTGTCATTTTTTTTGCAATTGCACTTTTTTATATATATACTTAAACAAGGTATTTCTTACCTTCATTGTCCTCGAGCTGCTTCTTGGCACGCCCGAGCTCTTGCTCGGACCGCTCGAGGTTCTGCTTTAGCGTGTCCACTTCCGCAGTCAGTGCGGCGGACGCCAGCAGAGAAGCCTGCATACGCATATTGACTCCTTTTTGTTAGACTCCTGCGAATTTTACTTGATCCTCTATTCGGCTTTTCTTCCCGAATGCCAAACAGAGCATCAGGGGCTACTGTCTATGCGGTAATATTATTTACACATTCTTTACTTACCTCAAAGCCTGTTAAAAGGCTAGTACAAGCTTCAGTCAGTCCGCTCTTGGCGGACTGAACCTTCTGGACCACCGCACTCATAATGGTGCGGTGCTCCTCGTCGCTGGGGGCGCCTTTGAGCACCTCCAACAGATTGTCCGGTGCCTCCGGTTGGACGGGGGTCACTGGCACGGTGGGCTTGCTCCTCTTGGAAGGAGGTCCCCTGCCGGACTCTGGAGCCTTTGAAGGTTCCGGAGCGATGTCCGGCCTAAAGCCGGACTTGGAGCCCTGAGGGGTTTTATCCCCTTTACTTCTGGAGTCCGGGAGGTCGCCTTGCGGCGCCTCTAGGACCACCTCCTCCCGGCTTGGAACCTGTTGAGACAACACTTCGGCGTCGTCCGTAGGGCGGGGGGAGGAAGCCATCGGAAGCGAATTCACATCCGACGAGTCCAGTGAACCGCTCGACGATGCACCGAGCCGGTCTTTGGGTGGGCTGCATAATCATATTCGACATAAGGGAAAGCTGTGCAATAAAGGAATACTATGAATTACTCTGGTATCCGGATACTTACGATTTCGCCAGGGGCTTGGCCCTGAGCGGCCACTCTTCTCCGCCGTCATCGGCGTCGGTGGAGTAGTCCGGGGGAAGGGTTCTCCCCTTCTTGGACCCTTCGGCCTCCCTAGTGAGGGCGGCCTTCCTTTTCTTCTCTCCTCCCGCTGGGGGGGAGAGGTCTCTTCTTCCTCCACCTCGTCTTCATGGGAGGAATGTGCCTTGGAGTTGTCGGATGATGAACCCGACACCTCCTGGTGCCGAGCACTCTTTCGAGTCCCCGTGGCCTTCTTCGTGGACTTCTTCTCCGGCACCACATGGGGTGCCGGAACCAGCAGCTTCGCCAAGCGGGCATCGGCTGGGTCTTCGGGCAAAGGAGCCGGACAGTCGATCTGTCCGGACTTCACCTGCCAAACCTGTCAAAGGTAAGAGAGCTTAGATCCCGCATAGAGTTAAACTATGAAAAACTAGTACCCTGTAAAAGGAATAAACAACTTACCGCGCTAGCGTGATGCTGTGCGCTGAATCTGCGATCCTCGGTAGCGGATGCGGGAGGCTCGACGCCCTTGAAAAGCACCTTCCAGGCATCTTCGTACGTCGTGTCGAAGAGCCTGCTCAGAGATCGGTGCTGTGCCGGGTTGAACTCCCACAGATTGAAGGCCCATTGTTGACACGGGAGGATCAGGTGGATGAGCATAACATGGACTACGTTAACAAGCTTGAGCTACTTGTCCACCAGGGTTTGGATGCATGTTTGCAGTCCAGTCACCTCTCCTTTGCTGCCCCACGACAGGCCCGTCTCTTTCCAGGACGTGAGCCGCGTTGGGGGTCCGGACCGGAACTCGGGGGCTGCGACCCACTCAGGGTCGCGCGGCTCGATGATGTAAAACCACCCCTATTGCCACCCCTTCAGGGTCTCCACATAGGAGCCCTCGAGCCATAAGACGTTGGGCATCTTGCCCACCATGGCGCCTCCGCACTCCGCCTGGTTGCCGCGCACCACCTTCGGCTTGACGTTGAAAGTCTTGAGCCATAGGCCGAATTGGGGGCGGATGCAGAGGAAAGCCTCACACACGACGATAAACGCCGAGATGTTGAGGATGAAGTTCGGGGCCAGATCATGGAAATCCAGGCCGTAGTAGAACATGAGTCCCTGGACGAATGGGTGGATAGGAAAGCCCAGTCCGCGAAGGAAGTGGGGAAGAAATACTACCCTCTCATGGGGCCTTGGGGTGTGGAGGAGCTGCCCCTCTTCGGGAAGCCGGTGCGCGATGTCGTTAGACAAGTATCCGGCCTTCCTCAGTTTTTTTATGTGCCCCTCCGTGACGGAGGAGACCATCCACTTGCCTCCCGCTCCGGACATGGCTGGAGAATGTTGAGGTGGGGAGTGCGGACTTGGGCGCTGGAGCTCGAGTGCGTGAGAATGGATAGGCAAAGGAGGAAGAAGGCGTAGGTGAAAAGGTGGATCCTTATCCCCTTATATGGGTGGACGCAACTACGTGTCCCCACCAGCCTGGTAAAACTCGCTTATCTCCAAGCGCCGTAATCAATGACATGGTTGGGTTACCCACGCCTGTATTGATGAGAATCCCGGAATAAGGGGACACGATCTCTGCTTTAACAAGACGTGCCAAGGAAACCGCCTCGCATGACGCGCTGAGGTGGGATAATAAAACGATTCGGATAAAGGCTTGGTTGTGGTGTGTCACACTATGGAATACGTCAGCAGATTAGATTTCTGTAATTATTATTCTCTCTATGGCAATATGTGGAAACTTATTTTGCAGAGCCGGACACTATCTTTGTGTTCAAAATCTTCTATGAAGTACTTGGAGGAGGAACCCGCCTTGCAATGCCGAAGACAATCTGCGCGCCGGACTCGTCGTCATTGAAGCCTGGTTCAGGGGCTACTAAGGGAGTCCTGGATTAGGGGGTATCCGGATGGCCGGACTATACCTTCAGCCGGACTCCTGGACTATGAAGATACAAGACTGAAGACTTCGTCCCGTGTCCAGAAGGGACTTTCCTTGGCGTGGAAGGCAAGCTTGGCGATACGGATATGTAGATCTCCTACCATTGTAACCGACTTTGTGTAACCCTAAACCTCTCCGGTGTCTATACAAACCGGAGGGTTTTAGTCCGTAGGACAACATACAGATCAACAATCATACCATAGGCTAGCTTCTAGGGTTTAGCCTCTCCGATCTCATGGTAGATCTACTCTTGTACTACCCATATCATCGATATTAATCAAGCAGGACGTAGGGTTTTACCTTCATCAAGAGGGCCCGAACCTGGCTAAAACTTCGTGTCCCTTGCCTCCTGTTACCATCCGGCCTAGACGCACAGTTCGGGGCCCCCTACCCGAGATCCGCCAGTTTTGACACCGACAGCTACCATCAATCAAAGCAAGATAAGATGCATAAAAGATAAACATCACATGCAATCAATATAAGTGATATGATATGGCCATCATCATCTTGTGCTTGTGATCTCCATCTTCGAAGCACCGTCATGATCACCATCGTCACCGGCACGACACTTTGATCTCCATCGTAGCATTGTTGTCATCTCGCCAATCTTATGCTTCCACGACTATCGCTACCGCTTAGTGATAAAGTAAAGCATTACAGGGCGATTGCATTGCATACAATAAAGCGACAACCATATGGCTCCTGCCAGTTGCCGATAACTCGGTTACAAAACATGATCATCTCATACAATAAAATTTAGCATCATGTCTTGACCATATCACATCACAACATGTCCTGCAAAAACAAGTTAGACGTCCTCTACTTTGTTGTTGCAAGTTTTACGTGGCTGCTACGGGATTTAGCAAGAACCGTTCTTACATACGCATCAAAATCACAACGATAGTTTGTCAAGTTGGTGCTGTTTTAACCTTCGCAAGGACCAGGCGTAGCCACACTCGGTTCAACTAAAGTTGGAGAAACTGACACCCGCCAGCCACCTGTGTGCAAAGCACGTCGGTAGAACCAGTCTCGCGTAAGCGTACGCGTAATGTCGGTCCGGGCCGCTTCATCCAACAATACCGCCGAACCAAAGTATGAAATGCTGGTAAGCAGTATGACTTATATCGCCCACAACTCACTTGTGTTCTACTCGTGCATATGACATCTACGCATAAAACCTGGCTCGGATGCCACTATTGGGTAACGTAGTAATTTCAAAAAAAATTCTACGCACACGCAAGATCATGGTGATGCATAGCAATGAGAGGGGAGAGTGTTGTCCACGTACCCTCGTAGACCGAAAGCGGAAGCGTTAGCACAACGCGGTTGATGTAGTCGTATGTCTTCACGATCTGACCGATCAAGTACCGAACGTACGGCACCTCCGAGTTCAGCACACGTTCAGCCCGATGACGTCCCTCGAACTCCGATCCAGCCGAGTGTTGAGGGAGAGTTTCGTCAGCATGACGGCGTGGTGACGGTGTCCGGATGGCCGGCCCTCTTGCCCTAAACCAATTCGGTTTGGGCCTTGGGGGGCACGCCCCACACTCCGCTTACTTCCCTCTATTTCCACTAAGGTCCATATAGGCCCATTAAGCTCCCGGGGGGTTCCGGTAACCTCCCAGTACTCCGGTAAAATCCCGATTTTACTAGGAACACTTCCGACATCCAAACATAGGCTTCCAATATATCAACTTTCATGTCTCGACCATTTTGAGAGTCCTCGTCATGTCCTTGATCACATCCGGGACTCCGAACAACCTTCGATACATCAAAACATATAAACTCATAATATAACCGTCATCGTAACGTTAAGCGTGCGGAACCTACGGGTTCGAGAACTATGTAGACATGACCGAGACACGTCTCCGGTCAATAACCAATAGCGGAACCTGGATGCTCATATTGGCTCCCACATATTCTACGAAGATCTTTATCGGTCAAACCGCACAACAACATACGTTGTTCCCTTTGTCATCGGTATGTTACTTGCCCGAGATTCGATCGTCGGTATCTCAATACCTAGTTCAATATCGTTACCGGCAAGTCTCTTTACTCGTTTAGTAATATATCATCCCGCAACTAACTCATTAGTTGCAATGCTTGCAAGGCTTAAGTGATGTGCATTACCGAGAGGCCCCAGAGATACCTCTCCGACAATCGGAGTGACAAATCCTAATCTTGAAATACGCCAACCCAACAAGTACCTTTGGAGACACCTGTAGAGCACCTTTATAATCACCCAGTTACGTTGTGACGTTTGGTAGCACACAAAGTGTTCCTCCGGTAAACGGGAGTTGCATAATCTCATAGTCATAGGAACATGTATAAGTTATGAAGAAAGCAATAGCAACAAACTAAACGATCAAGTGCTAAACTAACGAATGGGTTAAGTCAATCACATCATTCTCCTAATGATGTGATCCCGTTAATCAAATGAAAACTTATGTCCATGGTTAGGAAACATAACCATCTTTAATCAACGAGCTAGTCAAGTAGAGGCATACTAGTGACAATCTGTTTGTCTATGTATTCACACATGTATTATGTTTTCGGTTAATACAATTCTAGCATAAATAATAAACATTTATCATGATATAAGGAAATAAATAATAACTTTATTATTGCCTCTAGAGCATATTTTCTTCAGATATGGCCGCATCAACCAGCCTGTGTAGTCGTCGCGCCGCTACTAGCGATGTAAGCCCGTGAAGGAAGAGGTGATGCCGACGATCGCGAAGGCCTACAAGCGCCTCCTCTACTACCTCGGTGCATGTGGTGGCTCTTTGACATCGCGGAGCATCATCACGACAGAGGAGAGAGCGGCCAGGCAGGTGGCGTGGCGAGAGCGGCGCAACATGGTGCGTCGCTCGGTGTTCGCAAAATCAGATGTGGTGCCAACATGGGTTCTCACGGACCCCGACATCATGGAGACCTGGTCTCGTGACCGATTGATCACCATCGTGGAGACGGCCGCGCATCGACTGCGCCGCCTCGACGGGGAGCTCACCAAGATCGGCAAGGAGTCATTGCTCCGCGACAGCTCTGCCCCCGCTGGCAAGGGCAAGGCTAGGGCATGCCGGCTAGGGTTGGTGTTCGGTGAGGTGGCGCACGGCGCAGGAGAAGGCGCAAACGGATTTCCCGTGAGTGTCAGGCGGTGGCCGGGCAGGGTTGTCATGCCCTTCCGCTGCTGGAGGGACCACTTCAACTGCTACGATCTCGGCGATGGAGGTGTCGTCGGCCACACGTACGAGGCCTCGTCCACTACAAGCTCGTTTAGTTTTATTTATTAAGGTTTTAGTTAAATGAAGGAAATATCGCTCATTTTATGCAAATTATGTCCAAACTCAAAATGAATTATGTCGTGTTTGCATGAATTTCGTCTGAATATTTTTGCATTGCAGGCGGACGTTTACAAGCAGAGTTGGATGACCAACTCCCGTATGGTTGTTTATTGTCCCGTCCGAACGCGTTCGCGGACAAATAACGTGTTCATTTTAGAGTCACGAACCATATTCTGCTTTCTCGTAGAAAAACAAAACCACGGCATCAATCATTTTTAGGAGGGAAAAATCACGTATCACTTTCTCTGTCTCTCGCGGCCATCGATCTCTTCGCAGTTCTCAGGCTGCATGCGGAGACAGAGGCGCAGACGCCGGTTCGAACCGAGCCAGCGACGTACGCACGCACGCAGCCCATGAAAACGAAAGAAAGAAACACACGCGCCAGCCAGCAGTAGAAGCTTCCATGGGATGTCTGTCAGGCCGGTGAGCGTGCGAGCAAAGCGTCCCAGCTCGACCTCAATCTCTCCTCCTTACCACGAGTCCACGACGGGAAAAGAAAAAGGCAAGACATCATGGCGCTGCCCGCGACTGTCGCGGTGTCCCTTATCACGGCATATGGGCATATCGCAAGTGTAGCCTTTTCCACACGCGGCTGGGCTTGGCGGCAGAAAACACCGTTTTGACCTAAGGACGAAATCAATTCATAAACTAAACTGTTTTGAAAAAAAATTCATCCAACTGACCTTTTTGTGTGGCGCCCGACAGTTAAGCGCTACACTACACTATGCAGCGCGTAGCACACAGACGCTACACATCTGGACAGCGTGGCATCCCGGAGCCAGGCCTAGCTCCACCCCTAATAGTGCAGCGCCTAGGCGAAAGGCGCTACACTATCATATGCAGCGTCTAGACGAAAGGCGCTACACATACACTTACTAACCGCCTCGGGACAACAGAGAGCAAAACTAAAAATTACTAAGTCAGTGTGTAACGTCTGAGAGTTAGGCGCTACATGATACAATGTAGCGCCTAGACGCAAGATTGATCCACCGCGTGTGGCCTGACCGACTGAGCTGTAAACGCATAGGGCGTGGCGTGACATGACATGCACAGTCAAAATTTGAGTTACTACCTGCACTTGCCCTGCCTTGCTCGCAGTAGGTAGATATGCCATGCGATGAATCTATCCCTACTGCTGGTAAGTTCTGTTGCGCATTTACTGTTTACGTACGTACTGCCCTGCAGTGGCTAGTAGCGAACAGCTCTGCGCTTCCGTTTTACTGTTACCACCACGGGCCGGCCGACACCGTTCTTGATTAACTACACTGGCTAGATTTTAGTTGTAGGACAAAATTACTGTTCTGACCTATAGGGCTAACTAAATTTCGATTTGACCTCGTTTCAAAATAAATTTCGTTTCTGACCTTTTTCGGTGACGCCAAGATCCCTGGCGTCTGGGTTACGAAGCAGACGTCAGGGACCCTGGCGTCTGGCCCCTGGCCCGCACTGCCCGCCTGCCCGTTAACCTGCTGACGTGGCAAAGGGGCCAGACGCCAGGGACCCTGGCGTCTGGCCCTGGTAACAGAATAACCCTTGGGGAAAGTGTGTGACCCATCCCACACACTTTCCCCAATCCACAACCCGAGCTTGAAGAACACTTGGAGCTCTCACACTCTCTCCTACCCCTCAAGCTCCCCCTCAAATCCTCTCCAAAAGGTACATCCCTTAGGCAGATCTTTCCATCACTTTGTTGCTCTTGTTAATCTCCCCCAAATCATCCAATTATTTTTTGTCAAATCTTGTTATTTTGGTTGCATTTTATACATGTTGGTGGAACCCTAGTTCATGTTTTCTCCCTTATGTTAGTGTGAATGGCTTGGTTAACTTTGATAATATAGTGCTATGCATGGTGTGTAGTAGGAATATATGCTTGTTGAGTAGAAAGATTGGGGGTTAGGGTTAGTTAGTGATTAGGGTTAACTTTGCTTAGTGTGTGTTAATTAGTGATACTTTTGTGGACATCACCAATAATTTAGTCTTGATATGATTTGGATAGAATTAGATGTATTTGGATAAACACACCAATTCTCATTGAAGTCTTAAATCCATTCATGTTATTTTTAGATGGAGAGACTTGTTAATGTTCATTACATGGACAAGGAGGCATTCTTGAGTAACAATGCCGACACGGGTGAGGAACCATTGGTTTTTGATACAAGCCCTAGCTATGAGGATGTTGTTGCAAAAGTGAGACAAGTCTTAGAGTGGATGGACACCAATGTTGATGTTAAGTTAATAGGAAGGTATGATGTTGGAGTTGGAGCCAAATCTCGCTTGAAAAGTATGCCTATCACCTCGGATTTGCATTGGGATGTATACAAGGAAAAAGTATCCCAATCGGAAGACAAGTCACTTGAATTGTTTGCCACCAAGGTTGAATCTCCTCGGTTTACCATTGATTTGAACCGGCATGTCTCTTCCCCAATGGATGACATGAGCGAGAGGACAATGTTGCCACTTGTTGAGCATAGGGTTGTGGTTGATGCCCCCAATGTTTATCCCCCACCACGTCCCCCGTGTACCATATATCAAAGCAAATGAGGTTGAGTTGTATGCCCCCAATGCTTCTAGCCAACCACCAACTAGCCAAGCAAATGAAGTTGAGGTGATTTCTAGTGACAAAGTAATTCAAGAGGATGAAGATGTTTATGATGACGACGAAGAGCAAGAGGAAGGGTTTCATGGTAATGATGTTGGTGACTTGGATGCGTACATAGCGCAAAAGGACATGGATCGTGACTTGCCTTTTAGGCGTCAATATGCGTATGACTCGGATGACGAGGGTCCAGTTGAACAGTTGGACGAGGATGGATTCACAAAGGAGGAGAACCAAATCCACTTTGAGCTGACGGGCTTACAAAAAAGAACTCACTTGTTTAAAGATCTCAGCCTTGCCCATAAAGTTGTTGTTGATGGTGGAATGAGAATGACGGCGATTGAGCCAACACCATGCCCGGATCCAGGAGAACCAAGGGTGGAGAATGAGGACGAGAATGCTTATTTGAAGAAAGGATTGAAGTTTCTGAGCTTGCCTATGCTGAAGTTTTGGTTGGCTGACTATGCCATTCGAAACCATAGGCCAATTTATGTTGAGCACTCCGACATGAAGTTGCGTTACACCGTGGTGTGTGAGCAAAAGGAATGCACATGGAAGGTTCGTGCAAGAAAGCTTAAAGAAACTGAAGAATGGGTGTTGACAAGTTGTGATACCACTCATAGATGTAAACCGCCATCGAAATGACTTAGAAAGACACACCGTCAACTCACATCTGAGTATCTCGGATACAAATGGATGAAAGACATAGCCTTTGATCCCACTGTGAAAGTGAGGTTTCTCATGCGGACGGTGAAAAAACAATTTGGTTATGAAGTCAAGTATGGGAAGGCATGGAAGGCAAAGGCAAATGCTATTAGGATGTTGTATGGTGGTTATGAAGAAGCATACAACCAACTCCCAAGGTTGTTGGCCGCGATTGCACATAGGAACCCGGGTATGTTTCATGTGGTCGAGGATCACGAGGGAGTGTTCCACCGTGCCTTCTGGAGTTATGGACAATGTGTGGAGGCGTTTCAGCATTGTCGTCTGGTCTTGTCTATAGATGGCACGTTCTTGACCGGTAGATATAAGGGCACACTAATGGTAGCAATGGCGCACTCATCAAACGACAACGTGTTGCCGTGTGCATTTGCTTTGGTGCCTTCCGAGCACCAAGACAACTGGGAGTGGTTCATGGGTCATGTTAGGCACAACGTGATTGGGGCTAGGGAGGTATGCATCATATCGGACCGGCATCATGGCATACTCAAGGCAATGGACATTGTTATTCCAGGATTTCCAAAGCTTCACCACAGATGGTGCATGAGGCATTTCGTGGCCAACTTTTACCGGGCATGTAAGAGCAAGGAGCTCAGCAAAGACCTTACCCATGTATGTGTGGCCTTCACCACCCAAGGTTTCGATGCTTGGTACAACAAACTCTTTGCAGCGGTGAACAAAGGGGGAAAAGAGTTCTTAACTAGGAATTTAAGCGAGAAGCACAAGTGGGCACACGCTCATGACGATGGTGGTTGGCGATATGGCGACATGACGAACAATCTCGTAGAATGTTTCAACAATGTGTTGAAGGGTGCTCGTGCATTGCCGGTGACTGCAATAGTGGAGTACACCTTCTTCAAGCTTAATGAGTACTTTCAGAGGCATTCTGAAGAGACTGCAAAATGGATAGGTGAAAAAAAGGATTATCCGGAAAAGGTTGATGAATGGTTGCAGTTACAAGCAAGCAAGTCTTCACGGCAACAAGTTATCATATTCGATAGACTTGAAATGATCTATCAAATTGACGAGCCAGGTGGCACAACACGAGACGGTAGACAATATGGTGCTGCTGCATTTGAGGTGAAACTGAAGACTCGGTGGTGCCAGTGCGAGAGGCCTAGTAAGTATCATTGGCCATGCTCGCATTTGATAACGGCGACGAAGGCGAGAAACATACATGTTAATGATGGAAAAACCGTGAGGATGCAAGAGTTCCATGTGGAAGCTACTAGGTTGACATGGGCGCCAAGATTTCACCCTTTCTTGGACCAATCACAGTGGCCTGAGTACCATGGCCCTCATATTAGGCCAGACCCTCTTCTGAAGGTGGAGACGAAGGGTAGAAGGAGAACTAAGAGGTTCAGGGGTGATATGGATGACCTGGCTGGATACACTGGCATGAAACAATTTGGTAGCGGTCATTTCATGGAGGCTCCTGACATTATCAACTGTGGGGTGTGCGGTGAAGGGGGACACAATGAGCGGACATGCAAGAATAAAAAAAACCAAAAAAATAAAAACAAGTCGTGGAGGCGGCACCGATGGTGAACGAGGTGGAAGAGGTGATGGTGGTGGTGGTCGAGGAAGCACAAGTGTCAGAGGTGGTAGTGGTGGTCGTAGAGGGATCACAAGTGCTAGAGGTGCTAGTGTTCGTAGAGGGAGTACAAGTGCTAGAGGTGGTGGTCGAGCTAGCACAAGTGCTAGAGGTGGTGGTCGAGCTAGCACAAGTGCTAGAGGTGGTGGTCGAGCAGGCACAAGTGCTAGAGGTGGTGGTGGTCGGAGAGGAAGCACAAGTGCTAGAGGTGGTGGTGGTCGGAGAGGAATGGTTGATAATGGATCGGCCTTCGGTTATTTGCTTAATCCAGATGGTTGATCTAATAATAATGGTATATTATTTGTTCATACAATTCCTAGCATTTATTCATTTACTGTATTTACGCATTCACTCTCTTTATGTCTTGTGCTAACAATTGTTCTTTTTGTAGGCATGGCTTCATCCGGTTCCAGGACGAGGCCGGCGTGCGCGGACCAAGAGGACATGCCGAAGACGTGGATGGAGGCCAGTTTGGACAAGGAGAAGGAGAAGGATGTGCCCACACCACCATGTTGGTGTGGTGATGTTTGCAAGCTGAAGGTGTCCACTGACCGCAACAAGTCATGGACAGAAGGTAGAAGGTTTTTCGTGTGTTCCAACTATGCACATGATCGTCGAAGGCCAACTAACGCATATGACATACCACCGGTATGTTAGGTGTACATACAAAAAACATCAACAAGGAGTCACTCATATGTCTAACAAAATCATGGTTTTTATGTAGTCCCCTCCTCCACTTTGCAAGTACTTCACTTGGATAGATCACGAGGTACCAAAAGATGTCCAAGAGGACCAATGTCGAGATTGGTTACGGAGGCAGCGCCTATTCGAGGAGTCCTATGCACGGGGATTGGAGCGGGAGCGTCGTGAGAAGGAGGCTCGTGAGCGCAAGAAGCGTGAACAAGAAAGGGCACGCAAAGAGAAGGAGGCTCGTCAAGAAGAGAGGGCAAGAAAACTTGCAAGGGCTCGCGATGCACGAGAGGAGGACGAGGCACGTGACAAGAAGGGAAAGTGGCCCCGTACTACTCAGTAGACAAATGGAAAGGCACCGGCGTCGATGATGAACTTTCGAGACTTTGTGTGTGATGAACTTGTCATTCGAGACCTTGCGTGATCATGAACTATTTATGTCATTCGACACATCGTGTGTGATGAACTTGTAATTCGAGACTATTTGAGATTATGTGCAAACTATGTTCGTCATTCGAGGCTAGTTAGTAAGCTTTGTTCATATTTTTGGTTGAGACTAGCATGCTTTGTTCATATTTAAGAGTGTGTGCAATAAGTTCCAGGTCCACACCCAGACGCCAAGGTCCATGGCGTCTGGGTCCTTGGCGTCTGGCTCATTTTGGTCACGCAGAAGACCAGACATGTCTGATGGACACCCCAGACGCCAGGGTCCCTGGCGTCTAGGTCCCTATCCACAGAGCTTTTTTCCTATTTGCATAAGTGCACCCCAGACGCTAGGGACCCTGGCGTCTGGATCGTTTTGCTCGCGCAGGTAAACAGACAGTGTTGGGGAACGTAGTAATTTCGAAAATTTTCCTACGCACACGCAAGATCATGGTGATGCACAGCAACGAGAGGGGAGAGTGTTGTCTACGTACCAACGCAGACCGACTGCGGAAGCGATCACACAACATAGAGGAAGTAGTCGTACGTCTTCTTCCCGATCCGACCGATCCAAGCACCGTTACTACGGCACCTCCGAGTTCTTAGCACACGTTCAGCTCGATGACGATCCTCGGGCTCCGATCCAGCAAAGCGTCGAGGAAGAGTTTCGTCAGCACGACGGCGTGGTGACGATCTTGATGTACTACCGACGCAGGGCTTCGCCTAAGCACTACAACGGTATGATCGAGGTGGAATTTGGTGGCAGGGGGCACCGCACACGGCTAAGGAACGATCTCAAGGATCAACTTGTGTGTCTTGGGGTGTCCCCTGCCCCCGTATATAAAGGTTGGAGGGAGGGGGGCTGGCCGGCCAGAGAGAGGGAGGCGCAGGGGGAGTCCTACTCCCGGTAGGAGTAGGACTCCCCCTTCCAATCCTATTCCAACTAGGACTCTCAAAGGGAAAAGGAGAGAGAGGGGGGGCGGCCCCTTCTCCTAGTCCTACTAGGACTTGGGGAAGGGGGGGGCGCGGCCAGCTGTGGGCTGCCCCTTTTCTCTTTTCCACTAAGGCCCAATAGGCCCATTAGTCTCCCGGGGGGTTCCGGTAACCCTCCCGGTATTCCGGTAAAATCCCGATTTCACCCGGAATACTTCCTATGTCCAAACATAGGCTTCCAATATATCAATCTTTACGTCTCGACCATTTCGAGACTCCTCGTCATGTCCGTGATCTCATCCGGGACTCCGAACAACCTTCGGTACATCAAAACGCATAAACTCATAATAACTGTCATCGTAACATTAAGCGTGCGGACCCTACGGTTCGAGAACAATGTAGACATGACCGAGACACGTCTCCGGTCAATAACCAATAGCGGGACCTGGATGCCCATATTGGCTCCTACATATTCTACGAAGATCTTTATCGGTCAGACCGCATAACAACATACGTTGTTCCCTTTGTCATCGGTATGTTACTTGCCCGAGATTCGATCATCGGTATCCAATACCTAGTTCAATCTCGTTACCGGCAAGTCTCTTTACTCGTTCCGTAATACATCATCTCACAACTAACATATTAGTTGCAGTGCTTGCAAGGCTTATGTGATGTGCATTACCGAGAGGGCCCAGAGATACCTCTCCGACAATCGGAGTGACAAACCCTAATCTCGAAATACGCCAACCCAACATCTACCATTGGAGACACCTGTAGTACTCCTTTATAATCACCCAGTTACGTTGTGACGTTTGGTAGTACCCAAAGTGTTCCTCCGGTAAACGGGAGTTGCATAATCTCATAGTTATAGGAACATGTATAAGTCATGAAGAAAGCAATAGCAACATACTAAACGATCGGGTGCTAAGCTAATGGAATGGGTCATGTCAATCAGATCATTCTACTAATGATGTGACCTCGTTAATCAAATAACAACTCTTTGTTTATGGTTAGGAAACATAACCATCTTTGATTAACGAGCTAGTCAAGTAGAGGCATACTAGTGACACTCTGTTGGTCTATGTATTCACACATGTATTATGTTTCCGGTTAATACAATTCAAGCATGAATAATAAACATTTATCATGATATAAGGAAATAAATAATAACTTTATTATTGCCTCTAGGGCATATTTCCTTCAGTCTCCCACTTGCACTAGAGTCAATAATCTAGATTACACAGTAATGATTCTAACACCCATGGAGCCTTGGTGCTGATCATGTTTTGCTCGTGGAAGAGGCTTAGTCAACGGGTCTGCAACATTCAGATCCGTATGTATCTTGCAAATCTCTATGTCTCCCACCTGGACTAAATCCCGGATGGAGTTGAAGCGTCTTTTGATGTGTTTGGTCCTTTTGTGAAATATGGATTCCTTTGCCAAAGCAATTGCACCAGTATTGTCACAAAAGATTTTCATTGGACCCGATGCACTAGGTATGACACCTAGATCGGATATGAACTCCTTCATCCAGACTCCTTCGTTTGCTGCTTCCGAAGCAGCTATGTACTCTGCTTCACATGTAGATCCCGCTACGACGCTTTGTTTAGAACTGCACCAACTGACAGCTCCACCGTTTAAAGTAAACACGTATCCGGTTTGCGATTTAGAATCGTCCGGATCAGTGTCAAAGCTTGCATCAACGTAACCTCTTATGGTGAGCTCTTTGTCACCTCCATATACGAGAAACATATCCTTAGTCCTTTTTAGGTATTTCAGGATGTTCTTGACCGCTGTCCAGTGATCCATTCCTGGATTACTTTGGTACCTCCCTGCTAAACTTATAGCAAGGCACACATCAGGTCTGGTACACAACGTTGCATACATGATAGAGCCTATGGCTGAAGCATAGGGAACATCTTTCATTTTCTCTCTATCTTCTGCAGTGGTCGGGCATTGAGTCTGACTCAACTTCACACCTTGTAACACAGGCAAGAACCCTTTCTTTGCTTGATCCATTTTGAACTTCTTCAAAATCTTGTCAAGGTATGTGCTCTGTGAAAGTCCAATTAAGCGTTTTGATCTATCTCTATAGATCTTTATGCCTAATATGTAAGCAGCTTCCCCGAGGTCTTTCATTGAAAAACTTTTATTCAAGTATCCCTTTATGCTATCCAGAAATTCTATATCATTTCCAATCAGCAATATGTCATCCACATATAATATCAGAAATGCTACAGAGCTCCCACTCACTTTCTTGTAAATACAGGCTTCTCCAAAAGTCTGTATAAAGCCAAATGCTTTGATCACACTATCAAAGCGTTTATTCCAACTCCGAGATGCTTGCACCAGTCCATAAATGGATCGCTGGAGTTTGCATACTTTGTTAGCTCCCTTTGGATCGACAAAACCTTCTGGTTGTATCATATACAACTCTTCTTCCAGAAATCCATTCAGGAATGCAGTTTTGACATCCATCTGCCATATTTCATAATCATAAAATGCGGCAATTGCTAACATAATTCTGACGGACTTAAGCATCGCTACGGGTGAGAAGGTCTCATCGTAGTCAACCCCTTGAACTTGTCGAAAACCTTTCGCGACAAGTCGAGCTTTATAGACAGTAATATTACCGTCAGCGTCAGTCTTTTTCTTGAAGATCCATTTATTCTCAATTGCTTGCCGATCATCGGGCAAGTCAACCAAAGTCCATACTTTGTTTTCATACATGGATCCCATCTCAGATTTCATGGCCTCAAGCCACTTTGCGGAATCTGGGCTCACCATCGCTTCTTCATAGTTCGTAGGTTCATCATGATCTAGTAGCATGACTTCCAGAACTGGATTACCGTACCACTCTGGTGCGGATCTCACTCTGGTTGATCTACGTGGTTCAGTAGTATCTTGTCCTGAAGCTTCATGATCATCATCATTAGCTTCCTCACTAATTGGTATAGGTGTCGCAGAAACAGTTTTCTGTGATGTACTATTTTCCAATAAGGGAGCAGGTACAGTTACCTCGTCAAGTTCTACTTTCCTCCCACTCACTTCTTTCGAGAGAAACTCCTTCTCTCGAAAGTTTCCGAATTTAGCAACAAAAGTCTTGCCTTCGGATCTGTGATAGAAGGTGTATCCAATAGTTTCCTTTGGATATCCTATGAAGACACATTTCTCCGATTTGGGTTCGAGCTTATCAGGTTGAAGCTTTTTCACATAAGCATCGCAGCCCCAAACTTTAAGAAACGACAACTTTGGTTTCTTGCCAAACCATAGTTCATAAGGTCTCGTCTCAACGGATTTTGATGGTGCCCTATTTAGCGTGAATGCGGCCGTCTCTAAAGCATAACCCCAAAACGATAGCGGTAAATCAGTAAGAGACATCATAGATCGCACCATATCTAGTAAAGTACGATTACGACGTTCGGACACACCATTACGCTGTGGTGTTCCGGGTGGCGTGAGTTGCGAAACTATTCCACAATTTTTCAAATGTACACCAAACTCGTAACCAAATATTCTCCTCCACGATTAGATCATAGAAACTTTATTTTCTTGTTACGATGATTTTCAACCTCACTCTGAAATTCTTTGAACTTTTCAAATGTTTCAGACTTGTGTTTCATTAAGTAGATATACCCATATCTGCTTAAATCATCTGTGAAGGTGAGAAAATAACGATATCCGCCACGAGCCTCAATATTCATCGGACCACATACATCGGTATGTATGATTTCCAATAAATCTGTTGCTCTCTCCATAGTACCGGAGAACGGTGTTTTAGTCATCTTGCCTATGAGGCACGGTTCGCAAGTACCAAGTGATTCATAATCAAGTGGTTCCAAAAGCCCATCAGTATGGAGTTTCTTCATGCGCTTTACACCGATATGACCTAAACGGCAGTGCCACAAATAAGTTGCACTATCATTATTAACTTTGCATCTTTTGGCTTCTACATTATGAATATGTGTATCACTATCATCGAGATTCAACAAGAATAGACCACTCTTCAAAGGTGCATGACCATAAAAGATATTACTCATATAAATAGAACAACCATTATTCTCTGATTTAAATGAATAACCGTCTCGCATCAAACAAGATCCAGATATAATGTTCATGCTCAACGCTGGCACCAAATAACAATTATTTAGGTCTAATATTAATCCCGAAGGTAGATGTAGAGGTAGCATGCCGACCGCGATCACATCGACTTTGGAACCGTTTCCCACGTGCATCGTCACCTCGTCCTTTGCTAGCGTCTGCTTATTCCGTAGTCCCTGTTTCGAGTTGCAAATATTAGCAACAGAACCAGTATCAAATACCCAGGTGCTACTGCGAGCTCTAGTAAGGTACACATCAATAACATGTATATCACATATACCTTTGTTCACTTTGCCATCCTTCTTATCCGCCAAATACTTGGGGCAGTTCCGCTTCCAGTGACCAGTCTGCTTGCAGTAGAAGCACTCAGTTTCAGGCTTAGGTCCAGACTTGGGTTTCTTCTCCTGAGCAGCAACTTGCTTGCTCTTCTTCTTGAAGTTTCCCTTCTTCTTCCCTTTGCCCTTTTTCTTGAAACTAGTGGTTTTGCTAACCATCAACACTTGATGCTCCTTCTTGATTTCTACCTCCGCAGCTTTCAGCATTGCGAAGAGCTCGGAAATAGTCTTGTTCATCCCTTGCATATTATAGTTCATCACGAAGCTCTTGTAGCTTGGTGGCAGTGATTGGAGAATTCTGTCAATGACGCAGTCATCTGGAAGATTAACTCCCATCTGAATCAAGTGATTATTATACCCAGACATTTTGAGTATATGCTCACTGACAGAACTGTTCTCCTCCATCTTGCAGCTATAGAACTTATTGGAGACTTCATATCTCTCAATTCGGGCATTTGCTTGAAATATCAACTTCAACTCCTGGAACATCTCATATGCTCCATGACGTTCAAAACGTCGTTGAAGTCCCGATTCTAAGCCGTAAAGCATGGCACACTGAACTATCGAGTAGTCATCAGCTTTGCTCTGCTAGACGTTCATAACATCTGGCGTTGCTCCAGCAGCAGGCCTGTCACCTAGCGGTGCTTCCAGGACGTAATTCTTCTGTGCAGCAATGAGGATAATCCTCAGGTTACGGACCCAGTCCGTGTAATTGCTACCATCATCTTTCAACTTTGCTTTCTCAAGGAACGCATTAAAATTTAACGGAACAACAGCACGAGCCATCTATCTACAATCAACATAAACAAGCAAGATACTATCAGGTACTAAGTTCATGATAAGTTTAAGTTCAGTTAATCAAATTACTTAAGAACTCCCACTTAGATAGACATCCCTCTAATCCTCTAAGTGATCACGTGATCCAAATCAACTAAACCATAACCGATCATCACGTGAGATGGAGTAGTTTTCAATGGTGAACATCGTTATGTTGATCATATCTACTATATGATTCACGCTCGACCTTTCGGCCTCCGTGTTCCGAGGCCATATCTGTATATGCTTGGCTCGTCAAGTATAACCTGAGTATTCTGCGAGTGCAACTGTTTTGCACCCGTTGTATTTGGACGTAGAGCTTATCACACCCGATCATCACGTGGTGTCTGGGCACGACGAACTTTGGCAACGGTGCATACTCAGGGAGAACACTTCTTGATAATTTAGTGAGAGATCATCTTATAATGCTACCGCCAATCAAAGCAAGATAAGATGCATAAAAGGATAAACATCACATGCAATCAATATAAGTGATATGATATGGCCATCATCATCTTGTGCTTGTGATCTCCATCTCCGAAGCACCGTCATGATCACCATCGTCACCGGCGCGACACCTTGATCTCCATCGTAGCATCGTTGTCGTCTCGCCAATCTTATGCTTCCACGACTATCACTACCGCTTAGTAATAAAGTAAAGCATTACATCGCGATTGCATTGCATACAATAAAGCGACAACCATATGGCTCCTGCCAGTTGCCGATAACTCGGTTACAAAACATGATCATCTCATACAATAAAATCAGCATCATGCCTTGACCATATCACATCACAACATACCCTGCAAAAACAAGTTAGACGTCCTCTACTTTGTTGTTGCAAGTTTTACGTGGCTGCTACGGGCTTAAGTAAGAACTCATCTCACCTACGCATCAAAACCACAACGATAGTTCGTCAAATAGACTCCGTTTTAACCTTCTCAAGGACCGGGCGTAGTCACACTTGGTTCAACTAAAGTTGGAGAGACAGTCTTCCGCAAGCCATCTATGTGCAAAGCACGTCGAGGGAACCGGTCTCGCGTAAGAGTACGCGTAAGGTTGGTCCGGATCGTCTCACCCAACAATACCGCCGAACCAAAGTATGACATGCTGGTAGGCAGTATGACTTGTATCGCCCACAACTCACTTGTGTTCTACTCGTGCAAATAACATCAAACCATAAAACCTAGGCTCGGATGCCACTGTTGGGGAACGTAGTAATTTCGAAAATTTTCCTACGCACACGCAAGATCATGGTGATGTACAGCAACGAGAGGTGAGAGTGTTGTCTACGTACCAACGCAGACCGACTGCGGAAGCGATCACACAACGTAGAGAAAGTAGTCGTACGTCTTCTTCCCGATCCGACCGATCCAAGCACCGTTACTCCGGCACCTCCGAGTTCTTAGCACACGTTCAGCTCGATGACGATCCTCGGGCTCCGATCCAGCAAAGCGTCGAGGAAGAGTTTCGTCAGCACGACGGCGTGGTGACGATCTTGATGTACTACCGACGCAGGGCTTCGCCTAAGCACTACAACGGTATGATCGAGGTGGAATTTGGTGGCAGGGGGCACCGCACACGGCTAAGGAACGATCTCAAGGATCAACTTGTGTGTCTTGGGGTGTCCCCTGCCCCCGTATATAAAGGTTGGAGGGAGGGGGGCTGGCCGGCCAGAGAGAGGGAGGCGCAGGGGGAGTCCTACTCCTACCGGGAGTAGGACTCCCCCTTCCAATCCTATTCCAACTAGGACTCTCAAAGGGAAAAGGAGAGAGAGGGGGGCCGGCCCCTTCTCCTAGTCCTACTAGGACTTGGGGAAGGGGGGGGGCACGGCCAGCTGTGGGCTGCCCCTTTTCTCTTTTCCACTAAGGCCCAATAGGCCCATTAGTCTCCCGGGGGGTTCCGGTAACCCTCCCGGTATTCCGGTAAAATCCCGATTTCACCCGGAACACTTCCTATGTCCAAACATAGGCTTCCAATATATCAATCTTTACGTCTCGACCATTTCGAGACTCCTCGTCATGTCCGTGATCTCATTCGGGACTCCGAACAACCTTCGGTACATCAAAACGCATAAACTCATAATAACTGTCATCGTAATGTTAAGCGTGCGGACCCTACGGTTCGAGAACAATGTAGACATGACCGAGACACGTCTCCGGTCAATAACCAATAGCGGGACCTGGATGCCCATATTGGCTCCTACATATTCTACGAAGATCTTTATCGGTCAGACCGCATAACAACATACGTTGTTCCCTTTGTCATCGGTATGTTACTTGCCCGAGATTCGATCGTCGGTATCCAATACCTAGTTCAATCTCGTTACCGGCAAGTCTCTTTACTCGTTCCGTAATACATCATCTCACAACTAACATATTAGTTGCAGTGCTTGCAAGGCTTATGTGATGTGCATTACCGAGAGGGCCCAGAGATACCTCTCCGACAATCGGAGTGACAAACCCTAATCTCGAAATACGCCAACCCAACATCTACCATTGGAGACACCTGTAGTACTCCTTTATAATCACCCAGTTACGTTGTGACGTTTGGTAGTACCCAAAGTGTTCCTCCGGTAAACGGGAGTTGCATAATCTCATAGTTATAGGAACATGTATAAGTCATGAAGAAAGCAATAGCAACATACTAAACGATCGGGTGCTAAGCTAATGGAATGGGTCATGTCAATCAGATCATTCTACTAATGATGTGACCTCGTTAATCAAATAACAACTCTTTGTTTATGGTTAGGAAACATAACCATCTTTGATTAACGAGCTAGTCAAGTAGAGGCATACTAGTGACACTCTGTTGGTCTATGTATTCACACATGTATTATGTTTCCGGTTAATACAATTCTAGCATGAATAATAAACATTTATCATGATATAAGGAAATAAATAATAACTTTATTATTGCCTCTAGGGCATATTTCCTTCAGACAGGTGTCTGTTTACCTGCGCGAGCAAAACGATCCAGACGCCAGGGTCCCTGGCGTCTGGGTTCCTATCCACAGAGCTTTGTTCCTGTTTGCATAAGTGCACGCCCAGACGCCAGGGACCCTGGCGTCTGGATCGTTTTGCTCACGTAGGTAAACAGACACCTGCCTGTTTACCTGCGCAAGCAAAACGGTCCAGACGCCAGGGTCCCTGGCGTCTGGGTCCCTATCCACAGAGCTTTTTCCCTGTTTGCATAAGTGCACGCCCAGACGCCAGGGTCCCTGGCGTCTGGATCGTTTTGCATAGCCAGACGCCAAAGACCCTGGCGTCTGGGTCCTTCCTTTCCAGAGAGCAAATATCGTGTGGATAAGATTCTTTGGGCCCACCTCTACCCCTCTCATCCATTCATCTCCACCCCACCTCTACCCCTGTCATTCCTTTCATCTCCACTCACTCTCACTCTCACTCTTACCTCTAGCCCTCTCGTCCACTCACTCTCATCCAGTACCATAACCCCCCTCAAATCTCTCACGAATCGGTCCGGTTTCATCGTTGGATCTTCAGGATCTCGAAACTAGAAGGTAAATCAACTCCACCCCTATCTTTTGGTTGGTTTAATGTATCATAGTTTTGTGAAAACCCTAGTTTGTTTTCCTCGTGGTTTAATTTATCATAGGTTAGCTACTAAGAGATTTGTGTGTTGTAGATGGCTAAGGATAATCAGTGGGTGCTTAGCCCTGTTGTTCATGTCCAAGGCTTGTCTCCATGTGTTGTGCAAGTTAGTGAAGTGGACCTCACTTTCGATTGGTTGAAGACTAAATTCATGTTGAAGCAAGGGTTGAAGGAAGAAGATTTTGTGTACTACGTCAGCAGGAGGAAGTCAGATGGCCCCGGGGGAAGAAAATTGGTTGACATAACTGATGATGGCAAGATTCAAGAAATGCTGGAAGAATGGGAATGGAAAAGGGTTGTTGACTTGCATTGCTACAGGAAACCGAGTTATATGTGATGTTCATGTCGTTTCAACTATCGTGGACCATCGTGGTCATGAACTACTTATGCCATTCGAGAGATTGTATGTGATGAACTTCTCATTCGAGACTATTTGTGTAATTTGAGATTATGTAATTCGAGACTATTTGTATATTTGTTATTTGCTATTATGTGAACACTAATGTTTGTCATTCGATACTATGGGTGTTTGCTACGATGTGACAAAATATTAACTAAATGAAAAAGTACTACACCAGGGCCAGACGCCAAGGACCCTGGCATCTGGGTGCCCTGTTTCTGCTGTATGCTTTTGCTTCCAGTCGACCCCCAGACGCCAGAGACTGTGGCGTCTAGTCACCTGACTTGAATCCAGACGCCAAGGACCCTGGCGTGTGGGCGCCCTGTTTCTGCTGTACAGGACTGCTTTTGCTTCCAGTCGACCCCCAGACGCCAGAGACTGTGGCGTCTGGTCACCTGACTTGAATCCAGACGCCAAGGATCCTGGCGTCTGGTCCCCTGGCTTAAACCAGACGCCAAGGACCCTGGCGTCTGGGCCCCTGTAATCTTGAACTTGCTGTTTGATACAAGAAGATAACACATATATATTCATATGACAGGTTCATACAACACAGATTATAGCTCATTTCACAGAACTTTCACCACGACAAATTCTTGCATACAAACGAGAATAAGTTCACGGATTTTTCATCACGACAAATTCAAGCATAGATAAAACACCAAGTGCATACATAAGACACCAAATTCAAGACAACCTAAGAAGTCTTTACCACAACACCAAGTTTATGCATACAAACGCCACCTAGTTCATTCACTTTCAAACAACAAGCTCACTTCCTCCTTCCTCTCTTCGCAATGGTTGCAAGTGTAGGCTCCTCCTCTTCGCTAGCCTCTTCCTCCTCTTCATTGTATGCCTCCTCCTCCTCTTCGTTGTATGCCTCCTCCTCCGCCTCAATGTTGGTCTTATATCTTTGCATTCCTCTTGGGATAAGCTGATGAGGATACTCCGGACTATGGAATTGTGTGTTCCATGTCTTCTTTCTATCTTTCTTGCCTGGTGTCTTAGCTATGGCTTTGCCTTTCCTAGAGCGAGCATTGCCTTGTGTCGGTTGTGTAACCTGTGATGGTTGTGGAGCATCAACATCATACTCATGATCCTCTTGATGTGTTGCATCATACTCATGCTCCTCATGATGTGTTGGCTCCTCTTGATGTGCTGGCTCCTCTTCATGGAACTCCTCCGTGTCCTCATCGTTCTGGAGATAACGCCGTCTATTAGCTGTGGCGGCACGGCTACCAGGTGCATACACGTCAGTGGACTGAGCACCATGGCAAGAAAGCATTGCTGCCATCTTATGAAACCACTTCTTGAACTTCTGCAAAAACACAAAATATGCTATAATATGAGATGCAAATAAATAATCCGCGAAAAGAAACTTTTATAATATATTGGTCACACCTCCATCGTGCTCCTAAGAGTCCTTTCAGATAATGCACCACCAGGTGGATGACTCAGTGCAACATTGGCATCGTTGACGCACAGAAGCAACTCTCTGCCCTGCAATTCATGAACACACCAAACTTATGTATTTGAAAGAAGACAATATGATGCAAGTATGTTAGAGTAATAGGTCAAACAGACTACCATTTCGTCATGCATCGGTGCATAGTCAACATGAGCCCCTTTGGTGTCTCTCACACCCGTGTTGAAGGTATGATAACCTTCTGCAGTCTCCGGTTCTTCAGACACCAACTCTGACCACTCCTCGTGAGTCCAACCTGGCTTCAGCTTTAACCGGTAACGATCCGCATACCACACTTGATACTTCTGATATGCTAACTGATTGTGAGGTCTATTCTCTGATTGCACTAGTGTGTCTCTTTGATTCCAAATTTCTATCCATGCACGGTGTTTGTTTGCCCAATCCAATATATCCTGATTGTTCCTTTGATCGAACCTACAAGTGATGCACGGGACAAAGCATTAGCAAACATTGACTTATTCAATACTCTACTACATACTCAAGGCATGCTTGCTTACCGATGCAGAGATAGCATTTCCTCCTTGCTCTCCTCAATTGGAATACCTTGTCTTCTTCCAAATTGTCTTGCCACACGGTCTACAAAGTGCCACTCGACTGCGAAGAAGCATATCATTGGGCACCTCGCCCGCCAAAGATGGCTATCACGCGTGCACATCTCATTAAGATCAAAGTCACGACCTTCCACATAAGGCAACCAATATACTTGCAAAACAAAGAGATACATTGTTAGCTACATAAGTTTTATTCTTGACTAAATTTTATCTCATCGAACTTCTCAACACCTGCTCAGCAGTCAAGGTGTCCAGCTCGTTCATATAGCACTTGTATCGCACATGCGAGCTTCCTGTGTAGACTGTCACTTGTTCCCAATAATAAGCAAGCGTAGGGCGCCGATATGGATCATCATCATGCAAGCCGTCATGATTACCCCGTGGGTTTGCCATGAGGGGGTTCTTGAAATCGGGCCGTCCAACCGGGATCCGCTCCCACATCCACACGGATAGGCTCCAAACAAACCCAGACAATGAGGATGTATCTCCCTTTCTCCGACACGCCAAGTCAAGCTGCAATCAAATAAACATGTTAGATATGGAGGCGCATGACAAATGCAAGATAAATGGTTGCAAATATCTCTTACCTGACGATACAAATATGCTAGTGCGGCCGAACCCCAGCTATACTGGGTATCCCAGTTATTGAGTAGCTCCAAGAACATCCAGAGGGCTGAGTTCCCGGTTGCATCTGAGAAGACTACCTTAGTTAGTACATACCAAAGATAGGCCCGCGCGTACTGCTGCACAACCACGTCATTGGCATCCTGAGGGCACGGATTGGTGCTTCCTCTGACCATTTTTAGCCAAGAATGCCTCACTTTCGCGGTATCGGCCTTGCCTTCCTGAGGGCCCACGGGCTGAACGCCAATTAAATCGGCAGTCCGTTCTCGCCAATTACCCACGCTGACACGACCGGTAACAGCTTGTCCGTTGATAGGAAGGCCGCTTATCATAGCCATGTCCTGTAGGGTCATCGTCATCTCCCCACATGGAAGGTGGAACGAGTGAGTCTCCGGCCTCCAACGATCCACAAGTGCGGTCAGCGCCGCGTGGTTCACCGACAGAGCGCGTCGCTTAAACTGCAACACGAATGGGAGAAGACCCAATCTCCGAATGTAAGGCTCATACCGCGGGTCGTAAGCAAAGTCATCAGCGGAATGACCCCTCATGCGCATAGCAACTACAAACTGCAAATAAAGTGATGTTTTAATAATCAATACAAGAACACAAATGAGAAACAACGAAAATTGACCCAGTCTTGCTTCTTACATTTCCCTTCTCAATGGCACGAGCACGATGCTCCTTATCCCACTCATCGATTAATCCGTCATACCAAGGTCCACCATCATCCGCCATCCTACAAAACAAATCACAAACATCTATGAATACATGAACAATATCAAACCATACAATTTTCTTCAGAAAGTTATGCCACATGAACACACCATTCTTCTCAAACATAACCACATCATTTTTTTCTTCTTCATATGCACACATATCATCTAGAGTACCAAATTTCACCATCAAATAAATTTCATAATCATCATCTGCCATTCTATTGAACAAATCATGTCACACACAATAATCAAATTTCATCATCTCTTTTACAAAAAAAATTTGCCATCTATATATTCAACTATATTGTCATACCACTTCACACATATAATATTTTTTCTAAATATATTTGCTTGCCAAAGTTGTCTTCTCAGATTCAAACAAAGATTATGCCATCTATATATTCAACATATAGCTAATTTACTAGCACATGCATACATCATCTCTTTTGCAAAAAAATTGCTTCTCCAAGTTATGCAAAATTTCTTCATATGCAATCTATATATGCAAAATTTCTTCAAATTTGCTTCTCTTAAATCATGTAACACATAATCATCAAATTTGCTCCTCCAAGTTATATTCAACTATATTGTCATACCACTTCACACATATAATATTTTTTCTAAATATATTTGCTTGCCCAATATATTCTTCTCAGATTCAAACAAAGATTATGACATCTATATATTCAACATATAGCTAATTTACTAGCACATGCATACATCATCTATAATTCAAAAAAAATTCACAAACTAAGTCTATTGGTGGACAAATACAAACTTCTACCAACTATACTATCTACATAATCATCTACCAACTACAAACATATTCCTTGAACAAAGAATATATCTACTCATGTAACATCCCCTTGAAATAATGCATCCACAAAGAGAGGGGAAACCCAAAACAAATTGGAGGGAAAGGGGGAGAATACCTCAAGGATGCTTGGGGGCCTCAGATCCAAAGATTTGGGTGGGGGGTGGAGTAGATCAAGGGGGGCTTTGGTGTGAGGGAGAAGAGGGGCGAGAGAGAAAGAACTCTCTGTTCTTGTTCGGCCGCCGCCAGAGGGAGAGGTTGGGGATGGGTGGGCTGGGCCCGTGGGGTTATCCACTTACCAGGGCCAGACGCCAGGGTCCCTGGCGTCTGGCCCCTTTGCCACGTCAGTAGGTCAACGGGCAGGCGGGCAGTGCGGGCAAGGGGCCAGATGCCAGGGTTCCTGGCTTCTGCTTCATAACCCAGACGCCAGGGATCTTGGCGTCACCGAAAAAGATCAGAAACAAAATTTGTTTTGAAACGAGGTCAAATCGAAATTTTGTTAGCCCTATAAATCAGAACAGTAATTTTGTCCCTAGTTGTACTCCACTGCTCAATGCCTGGTCATTACTGAAGGAGAGACAAATCTGGCGAAACTAAACGGAAATATACTACTCTCTCCCGCGCGCGCTCACTCTTGTTGATCTTTGGCTACATATTCCTTTTATTTAATCGATCCATGCACATGTGCTCGTTCTGATCATACCCCGGGCTCTTTTAACCGCAGGAGCATGGGTGTACAAATACGTGACCAGCAGCCAGCCCCTGCCTGTGAGCCAGCCAACCTGCAGATCGACCACAGCAGGTAGTAACTCAAATTCTGACCGTGCATGGCATGGCATGTCAAGTCACGCCGCGCCCTATGCGTTTAAGCTCGCCGGTCAGGCCACGCGTGGTGGATCAATCGTGCAGCGCCCAAAAGTCAGGCACTACACTGCATAGTGTAGCTCTTTGCTTTTAGACGCTGCGCATTGACTTAGCAATTTTTAGTCTTGCTCTATGTTGCCTCCGAGGCGGTTAGTAAATGCATGTGTAGCGCCTTTCGCCTAGGCGCTGCACCATTAAAGGTGGGGCCAGACCTGGCTCCGGGGTGCCACGTTGTCCAGATGTGTAGCGCCTGTGTGCTAGGCGCTGCATAGTGTAGTGTGGCGCTTAACTGTCGGGCGCCACACAAAAAGGTCAGTTGGATGAAATTTTTTTTAGGACAGTTCAGTTTGTGAATTGATTTCGTCCTTAGATCAAAACAGTGATTTCTGTCGGGCTTGGCTTTCTCTTTCCGGGAGATTCGGCGGCCGATTCACCCGGACCGGGCGGCAGTGAATTGATTCCGGAGCCTCTCCTTCCCTCCTTTCCTTTGTGCATGCACCAAGCGTGTGTTCACGCTGCGTATTTGGAGAATGGTCAAAGCATGGCTTTAACTTGGGACGCTAGAGATGAATAGGTGGGGGACGGAACGCAACATCAAGTGTTGGTGGACAAGCATGTTCAAACCAAATACAACAAACAGGAAGGCCATGGCCTCACTCACCATGCTTGTATGTTGGGTCATCTGAAATGAGAGAAACGCTAGAGTCTTTTAGAAGAAATCGACGCCGCCACACTACATTCTAAAACTCATCCAGGAGAAGGCCAGGACGTGGGTCATCGCGGTGGCTAGACATCTGAGCATCATCATGCCGCGAAAGTAATCCGTTTGCACCTTTTGTTGATGGGCTATGTTGTAAAGCCGGTTCTCATGTACTTAAAACTCTCATTCTTAATTAATAAATGAGGCAAATCTTTTGCCTCTGTTTCAAAAAAACAAAAAACAAAAAACCAAGCGTGTGTTTGCATGGCCCGAACTTGCAGTGCACCAGGCGTGAGTTTGCATGGCATCCCAGCCAGCGCTGCGTGTATACGATCGGCATCCCGTCCCGTCCGCGGAACCAGCGCGAGAACAGTGACGCCCACCAATGCAGTCCATTGACGAGGCTTTTGGAAGGAATAGTTGCCGGTGACGATCGAACGATCATGATGCTGATACCGATACCGATCGATGATGGTGGCTTTGGATGGGGCAGGGCGACGTTCGTTGCGTGCCCCCCTGGCTCCGTCGCTCTCAGCGCCAAGCGGCCGGGATAGATGGATAGCTATAGAGCACGTACCTCCGATCGAATACGTACCTCCTACACCACACCCCTGTTCATCATGGCATCATCGACCATGATTCCACCAACATTGCTTCTCGATCGTTCGCGGCCACGCAACGCCTTTCTACGTACTGTATGCACCAGAGCTGTGGTACGTACCCCTTTGGAAGGAAGGGGGGCGCGTGCGTGGTGACTGGTTTTCGCGGCAGGGAACCGGAAGTGCACGCAGTTTTGTGTCCAGATACGCCGTGGTAAATGGTCGTGTCAGCCGTGCCTGTGAGGCCGTGAGGCAGCAACGCATTTTTGTCCCGGTGATTCTAAGGGCGTGATGACCCGACCGGTCGGTAACATTCTTGGCTGAAGATCCGCGACGGCGACACGGGAGTCCCATCGCTAGCTTGTTGTAGGTTCATTTGCGGCCGGATCGACACGGTTTGTTCAATCAGCTAGTTCAGTCGAGACGAGACGGAACGGGACGGATGGGACGGGAGCCGCGCTCCGCCGGGCAGCGCGCACAAGCGCAGACCTCTGGTGCCATGCATTCCAGATTTTGCTCACGCGCTGAATGAACTGCCGCCTGCTCCATTTCTTCTACCGGCCTTGCAGATTACTGCATGGAACGGGATTGCTGCTTTGCTAGCTTCTGCATGCATGCTCTAGCTTATCGATTCGTCGTCAGGACGGGCTGGGTGCACTTTGCTTCCCTGTTGGTGTTGTTGTGTTTTTTCAAAAAAATAAACATTATGTTTCAAGATATAAGATGTATTACTTTTTGAAAAGTCAAACCTTTTAAGTTTAATCAAATTTGTAGAGAAATATATCAAAATCATAATATCAGATTAGTATTATTGAATTCATCATGAAATGAATTTCCATTTTTTTTGTTTAATATTTTGGATGTCGATAGTTTTGCTCTAAACTTGGTCAAAGTTAAAGAAATTTGACTTCCTGCAAAACTAATAACCCTTATATTTTGGAACCAATGAAATAGTTAGTTTCACGGGGTAGGGGAGATGATAGAGCTTGTTTAAATTTTATTTATAATGCGATGATTTAGTGAGCCTTTCACGGTGTGATTTTATGTTAGGACGACGATAACTGCCACACGTGTGGGCGTTACACTAGTAGAAAACAGGGCTATGGTCCAGGCCGGGTCAGCCCATTAGTCCCGGTTCAGTCTAGAACCAGGACCAATGTGGGCATTGGTCCCGGTTCGTGAGCCCAGGGGGCCGGCCGGGCCACGTGGGCCATTGGTCCCGGTTCATCTGGACCTTTTGGTCCCGGTTTGTGGGATGAACCGGGACCAATGGGCCTCGCTCCTGGCCCACCACCATTGGTCCCGGTTGGTGGCTTGAACCGGGACCAAAGGCTCCCCTTTAGTCCCGGCTCATGTCACCAACCGGGACCAATAAGGTGCCTATATATACCCCCTCGCGCAAGAGCAGAGCACAGTGCTCTGTTTTTTCTGGCCGAGGGGGAGAGGGCTTTGTGGTGCTCTAGCTCACCTTCTATGCACATGAGGTGTTCGATGGAATGCCCGAGCCACACTACTTAAGCTTTCTCCTCTCGAAGCTCAACCTCCAAGCTCCATTTTCCTCGAGATTTGTCTAGATTTAGCGGTCCATCACGTCCCGTCCCCGTCTTCACCGCCGTCGATCACCCGCGCCGATCTCATCACCGACGCCACCGTGGTGAGCCTCTTGTTCTTATCTTCTTTCTGAAAGGAAAAATATTCTTACTTGTATGTTTAGATAGATACTTGTATCATTTTCTTACATTTATTATTGCATCTTATATAGTGCGATGGTTTTGATATCCGCCCCCGTCGGCCCTCGTCCTGTCTATGATTCGGATGTGGTATGTATATTATCTTTATAACTATTGGTTCATTTATTGTTTATGAAAATTATGCCGACCAACGTGACATAGATTTTATTTATCTAGGATGTATGTGAATCGGAAATGCCAACCGACCCTATTGTCGAGAGGTTAAATTTAGTTGAAGAAGAAAACAATTTGTTGAAGGAAAAAATAAAAAAAATTGAGGAGGAGAAGATGATATTGGAGTTGCATGTTGCGGATGTCGTCGATGATCACAAGATCAAGATGGATGCAATTCGCTTGAAGATTAGAAAGATTAAAAAATATGCCATTCATACCGAGGCTTGGTATCATTATGCCGTTGGATCAATTGTTACCTTGGTTGCGATTATGATCGCATTTGTTTTCGCATTGAAATGTTTTACATAGTTTCAATGTATGGTTAATTAGATGCTCTGGAGAGCTATATGTTGTTAGATGAGAACTATGTATGCACTTTGGTTTTAATGTGATGATGAACTTCTATTAATTTGGACACTTAATTATATATAATGCACGCAGATGAACCGACAATGGATGTACGGTGACAGACACACCCGCGAGTACATTAAGGGCGTGCATGAGTTTCTCGATGCGGCTGAGGCAAACAAGCAGAATTGTTTTATGTGTTGTCCATGCACTGAATGTGGGAATACGAGGTCTTACTCTAACCGGAAAATCCTTCACTCCCACCTAATTTACAAGGGTTTCATGCCACACTATAATGTTTGGACGAGGCACGGAGAAATAGGGGTTATGATGGAAGACGGCGAAGAAGAAGAGTACGATGACAACTATGTGCCCCCTCAATACGGTGATGCTGCAACGGGGGGAGTTGGTGAAGATCAAGAGGAACCAGACGATGTGCCCAATGATGCTGCAATTGGTGAAGCTGCTAAAGATCAAGAGGAACCAGACGATGTGCCCGATGATGATGATCTCCGCCGGGTCATTGTCGATGCAAGGACGCAATGCATTAGTCAAAAGGAGAAGCTGAAGTTCGATCGCATGTTAGAGGATCACAAAAAAGGGTTATACCCCAATTGCGAAGATGGCAACACAAAGCTCGGTACCGTACTGGAATTGCTGCAGTGGAAGGCAGAGAATGATGTGGCTGACAAAGGATTTGAGAAGCTACTGAAAATATTGAAGAAGAAGCTTCCAAAGGATAACGAATTTCCCGACAGTACATACGCAGCAAAGAAGGTCGTATGCCCTCTAGGATTGGAGGTGGAGAAGTTACATGCATGCCCTAATGACTGCATCCTCTACCGCGGTGCATACAAGGATCTAAACGCATGCCCGGTATGCGGTGCATTGCGGTATAAGATCAGACGAGATGACCCTGGTGATGTTGACGGCGAGCCCCCCGGGAAGAGGGTTCCTGCGAAGGTGATATGGTATGCTCCTATAATACCACGGTTGAAACGTCTATTCAAAAACGAAGAGCATGCCAAGTTGATGCGATGGCACAGTGAGAACCGAAAGAAAGATGGGAAGTTGAGAGCACCCGCTGAGGGGTCGCAGTGGAGAAAAATCGAGAGAAAATACTGGGATGAGTTTGCAAAGGACCCAAGGAATGTATGGTTTACTTTAAGCGCGGATGGCATTAATCCTTTCGGGGAGCAGAGCAGCAATCACATCACCTGGCCCGTGACTCTATGTATGTATAACCTTCCTCCTTATATGTGCATGAAGCGGAAGTTCATTATGATGCCAGTTCTCATCCAAGGCCCCAGTTCTCATCCAAGGCCCTAAGCAACCCGGCAACGACATTGATGTGTACCTAAGGCCATTAGTTGAAGAACTTTTACAGCTGTGGAATGAAAACAGTGTACGTACGTGGGATGAGCACAGACAGGAGGAATTTAACCTTAAGGCGTTGCTATTTGTGACCATCAACGATTGGCCCGCTCTCAGTAACCTTTCAGGACAGACAAACAAAGGATACCACGCATGCATGCACTGTTTAGATGACACTGAAAGTATATACCTGGACAAATGCAGGAAGAATGTGTACCTGGGCCATCTTCGATTTCTTCCGACCAACCATCAATGTCGAAAGAAAGGCAAGCATTTCAAAGGCGAGGCAGATCACCGGAAGAAGCCCGCCATGCGCACCGGTGATCACGTGCTTACTATGGTCAATGATTTACACTACGTAATCTTTGGAAAGGGTCCCGGTGGACTAGCTATTCCGAATGACGCTAAGGGACACGCACCCATGTGGAAGAAGAAATCTATATTTTGGGACCTACCCTACTGGAAAGACCTAGAGGTCCGCTCCTCAATCGACGTGATGCACGTGACGAAGAACCTTTGCGTGAACCTGCTAGGCTTCTTGGGCGTGTATGGGAAGACAAAAGATACACCTGAGGCACGGGAGGACCTGCAACGTTTGCACGAAAAAGACGGCATGCCTCCGAAGCAGTATAAAGGTCCTGCCAGCTACGCTCTTACGAAAGCAGAGAAAGAAATCTTCTTTGAATGCCTGCTCAGTATGAAGGTCACGACTGGCTTCTCGTCGAATATAAAAGGAATAATAAATATGCCAGAGAAAAAGTTTCAGAACCTAAAGTCTCATGACTGCCACGTGATTATGACGCAACTGCTTCCGGTTGCATTGAGGGGGCTTCTACCGGAAAACGTCCGATTAGCCATTGTGAAGCTATGTGCATTCCTCAATGCAATCTCTCAGAAGGTGATTGATCCAGAAATCGTACCAAGGCTAAGGAGTGATGTGGCGCAATGTCTTGTCAGTTTCGAGTTGGTGTTCCCACCATCCTTCTTCAATATCATGACGCACGTCCTAGTTCATCTAGTCGACGAGATTGTCATCCTGGGGCCCGTATTTCTACACAATATGTTCCCCTTTGAGAGGTTCATGGGAGTCCTAAAGAAATATGTCGGTAATCGCGCTAGGCCAGAAGGAAGCATCGCCATGGGCCATCAAACAGAGGATGTTATCGGGTTTTGTGTTGACTTCATTCCTGGCCTTAACAAGATAGGTCTCCCTAAATCGCGGTATGAGGGAAGACTGGCTGGAAAAGGCACTCTTGGAAGAGACTCAATAATATGCAGGGACGAATATTCTTGGTCTCAAGCACACTACACAGTTCTACAGAATTCTACCTTGGTGACCCCGTATGTCGATGAACACAAGAACAGTCTGCGCTCCAAACACCCGGAGCAGTGCGACGACTGGATTACATGTGAACACATCAGGACTTTCAGCAGTTGGTTGGAAACACATCTCAGAGGTGACAACACTGTTTGTGATGAGTTGTACTTGTTGTCCAGGGGACCATCTTTGACTGTATTGACTTACAAAGGATACAAGATAAATGGGAATACATTTTACACGATCGCCCAAGATCAAAAGAGCACCAACCAAAACAGCGGTGTCCGCTTTGATGCAGCAACCGAGAGCGGAAAGGATACATATTATGGTTACATAGTGGACATATGGGAACTTGATTATGGACCTGATTTTAAGGTCCCTTTGTTTAAGTGCAAATGGGTCAATCTGTTAGGCGGCGGGGTACAGGTAGACCCACAGTACGGAATGACAACAGTGGATCTGAAAAATCTTGGGTACACTGATGAACCGTTCGTCCTAGCCAATGATGTGGCACAGGTTATCTATGTGAAGGACATGTCTACCAAACCGAGAAAAAGAAAAGATAAGGAAGCGAATACATCATACGATGAGCCAAAGCGCCACATAGTTCTTTCAGGAAAAAGGAACATCCTGGGAGGGACGGCAAGACAGACATGTCTGAAGATTATGAAAAGTTTCATGAAATTCCTCCCTTCAATGTCAAGGCTGACCCAAGCATCCTGATAAACAATGAAGATTATCCATGGTTACGGCGCAATAAGCAAATGACACAAGCAAAGAAAAAATGAAGACTTTCTCCCGCAACTATTATGATGATACCATGCCAACTTTGTAACACACGAACATGCTACCATTGTCTGTTTTGTACATGCACATGCTATGTGGGTGAAATTATGATACCATCCCAACTTTCAACTTTTTCAGAGTTCATTTTAAATGCTTTCCAATTTCAGGGTCATTTAGCTCAAAAAATGAATTAATAGCAAACAGAATGAACTACAAAACTTTTATGAAAATAAAAACAATCAATTAAAATATTATGTTATGATCAACTTAAATAAAACTATAATATTCTTCAATAGCAAAAAGAATATAATTTTTGTGACCTAAAATCAAACTATAAGTATTTAATTATAAGTATAAATAAAAAATAAATAGCAAAAAAGAAAAAAAAAATCTATTTTTATAGTAAAGTTATTCATAAACTAGTGATTTACACAAATTTTAAAAAATACAAATTTAAACTATTCGAAATTTTAAAACTAATGGCACTAACAGAAAGTTTATAATTTTTGTGACCTAAAATCAAAAAGAAATCACTAAAAAATATAAGTATTTAGTTGTAAGTATAAATAAAAAATAAATAGAAAAAAATTCTATTTTTATAGTAAAGTTATTCATAAACTAGTGATTCACACAAATTTTTAAAAATTCAAATTTAAACTATTCAAAATTTAAAAACTAATGGCACTAACAGAAAGTTTATAATTTTTGTGACCTAAAAGCAAAAAGAAATCACTAAAAAACTGTAACTATTTAGTTTTAAGTAGAAATAAAAAAAATAAAAAACCAAAAAAATGTAGAAATAAAAAAGAAAAAACCAAAAAAATGCCACCTACTGGGCCTCCATGGCCTGAATACGACTAGAAACCCTACATGGGCCAGGATTCAGGCCCGCAGAAGGTCCAATAGGCCCACAGGCAGTAGCAAGTTTAGGCCCGAAAACCTGCATAAGAGAGGAGCTCGAATGAGGAGGCACACCAGGGCTTATAAACAAGTGCCGGCGCTCTTCGGCTAGCGAGGTGGGACTAAACTTTTAGGCGCGGGGCAGCACAAAGCCATTGGTCCCGGTTGATGGCACCAACCGGGACTAAAGGGGGCATTGGTCCCGGTTCGCGGCACCAACCGTGACCAATGCCCCACTTTAGTCCCGGTTGGTGCCACCAACCGGGACCAAAGGCCGCCGCTTCCCGCCCTTTGGGCTGCTGAAAATTGGCCTTTGGTCCCGGTTGGTGGCACCAACCGGGACTAAAGGGGGCATTGGTCCCGGTTTGTGCCACGAACCGGGACCAATGCTCTTGCTATATATACAACACTTGTCAAAAATTTCATTCAGTTCCTCATCGTCGTCGCAGCCCCCGTCGTCGCCCGCGCCCCGCGCCGCACCGACGTCGTCGCCGCCCCCGCCGTCGCCCGCGCCCCGCGCTGCCCCGAGCCCGCCGTCCTCGTCGCCCTACCCCGTCGCCGCCAGGCGCTGCCCCGCGCCGCCCCGACGTCGTCGCCGCCCCCGCCGTCGCTCGCGCCCCGAGCCGCCCCGAACCCGCCGCCGCCGTCGCCCTCGCCGGCCGCCCCCGTTGTGAGGAGCCGCCGTCGAGGCTCTTTATATATATATATATATATATATGTTTTTTCATATATGTATTAATTTTTTTGTTTATAGCTATATGATGAATGGGTGTGGCTATATATGTATGTATGAATATAATGTTCATAGCATTTTTTTGTTTATATATGTTTTTTTCATATATGTATTAATTTTTTATTTAGTTTTTTAGTAGATATCGATTTTAGGTTAGTGCATTTTAATTAGGTTAGTGTAGAGGAAAAAGTAAAATAAGGAAAAGGAAGAAAAGAGGAAGAAGGAAGAAGGAAGAAGAAGAAGAAGAAAAGGAAGAAGTGGAAAAAGGAAAATAAGAAGAGGAAGACTTCTTTTTTTCTTCGATCTTCTCCTCTATTTTGTTCATGGATATATGCTAAAGAAAATGAGGGGGGTGATAGATGATGATGAGGGGTCGAGAGTGGGACGAGAGGTCGAGAGGTGTCGAGGGGAGAACAAAAATGTTATCAGGGACGAGGGTCGTCGAGGGGTCGAGAGAGGGACGAGGGGTCGAGAGAACTAAATAAAAAGAAGAAGAGGAGAGGAAGAAGAGGAGAAATAAATAAGAAGAAGAAAAAAGAAGAAAAAGAAGAGGAGAAGAAGAAAGGAATAGTGGAGAAGAAAAAGATAGAATATTCTATTTTTTCTTCTTCTCCATTATTCCTTTCTTCTTCTCCTCTTTTTCTTCTTCTTTTTTTCTTCGATCTTCTCCTCTAGCTATTCCTTTCTTCTTCTCCTTCTTCTTCTTCTTCTTCTTCTTCTTCTTCTTCTTCTTCTTCTTCTTCTTCTTCTTCTTCTTCTTCTTCTTCTTCTTAATTTTTATCGGGAACGAGGGTGTCGAGGATCGCCGAGGGGTCGAGGGTCGGGAACTAGGGTAGAGGGTCGAAGGTCGTTAAGGGGTCAAGGGTCGAGGGTTTCAGGGTCGAGGGTTCGAGGGTTCTATAGGGTCGAGGGTCGAGGGTTCTAGGGTCGTCTAGGGGTCGAGGGTTCCAGGGTCGTCGAGGGTTCGAGGGGTCGAGGATCGCCGAGGGGCGAGAGAGGTTTCCTAGTGTCAAAGTATTGAAAAAAATCCATGCCTTCATCATTAGCCGGAAGTAACCAGGGCATGTTGGTACGAAGTTCTGCAAAGTTGTTCTGGAATGGAGTCCCGGATAGAATAATCCGCCTTTTGGTACGAATTCAGCAAAGGCCTTCCAAATAGCGATATTCGGAAGGCTCTTGCTGAACTTTGTACCAAAAAGCGAATTATCCTATCTGGGACTCCGTTCCAGAACAACTTTGAAGAGCTTCGTACCATCATGCACATGTTACTTTCGCCTAATGATGAAGACATGGTTTTGTTGAATCCTTTGACACTACGGAACCTTCCGACCCCTCGGCGATCCTCTCGAACATGAGAGGAAGAAGAGGATCGCCGAGGGGTCGAGGGTTCCAGGGTCGTCGAGGGTTCGAGGGGTCGAGAGAGGTTTCCTAGTGTCAAAGTATTGAAGAAATCCATGCCTTCATCATTAGCCGGAAGTAACCAGGGCATGTTGGTACGAAGTTCTGCAAAGTTGTTCTGGAATGGAGTCCCGGATAGAATAATCCGCCTTTTGGTACGAATTCAGCAAAGGCCTTCCAAATAGCGATATTCGGAAGGCTCTTGCTGAACTTTGTACCAAAAAGCGAATTATCCTATCTGGGACTCCGTTCCAGAACAACTTTGAAGAGCTTCGTACCATCATGCACATGTTACTTTTGCCTAATGATGAAGACATGGTTTTGTTGAATCCTTTGACACTAGGCAACCTCTCGACCCCTCGGCGATCCTCTCGAACATGAGAGGAAGAAGAGGATAAAAAAAGAAGAGGAAGAAGAAAAAAAGAGGAGAAGAAAGAATAGAGGAGTTCTTCTCCTCTATTCTTTCTTCTCCTCTTTTTTTTCTTCTTCTTCCTCTTTTTTTTTATCGGGAACGAGGGTCGTCGAGGGACATAGATGTAGTGTCGTCGTTGTCGATATATACCCCCTCCCGATAGCTTACTATGATTAGGTAGCTAGTTCTACATTTGGCACTAATATCTCCATCTGTCATGTTTGAATAATGATTGCCATGTTGTAAATATTTGTAGAAACTATGGACACCGCCCTAGACGAAGCAAAAGAAGCGTTGTTGAGGGACATAATCACAGAAGGAAGTGATGCCATCTCGTTGTTTCTCAACGAAACCGATGGTCTGGAAGGAGAGGGTGAACAAGCTGGCTACGGTGACCTAATGCCGGTGCAAGAAGAAGAACATGAGGACGGCTCCGGTGACCCAATGCTGGTGCAAGAAGGAGACCGTGATGACGGCTCCGGTGACCGAACCGAATCCGGCCAGGTATATATATTAGTTAAGCCTGTGCTGACTAGCTGATTGATGCATTCATTGTTTTGGTATGTACACATATTAATTAAGTCTTTGTTCTTTTTTCTAGCCCTCCGGATTGAGCACAACTTCGGTAAAGAGACGAGGACCGAAGAAAAAGTTGAGCTCGGATGAAAAGTTTGAGATCATAGCAATCGCGCCCGACGGCCAACCGATTGAACCCCTCCGGACAAAGAGCGCATTTGTTGCTCAGTGTGGGGTTCTGGTTAGGGACAAGATCCCGATAAGCATCCAGCAATGGTTTAAGCCGGCTACAGAAGACCCTGAGGTGTCTTATGTGAATGATATGCAGAAAAATGATCTTTGGACTGAGCTGAAGTCAAATTTCACCCTACCGCCAGAGGATAATCCAGAGAACCCAGTTAAAGAGAAATTAATCAAGTCTTTTGCTCTTAAGAGGATGGGAGAACTATTCAGGAGGTGGAAGAAAGAGCTGAATAAGTTTGTCGAAAATAATGAGACACCAGAATTCAAGGGCAGATGTGAGAAGATCAGAGATCACTGGCCCGCATTTGTGGCCCACAAGACATCGGAAAAGAGTAAGAAGATGTCGACGACAAACAAGCAAAATGCTGCGAAGAAGAAGCTTCACCATCGCACGGGGTCAGGTGGCTACCTCGTAGCCCGGCCTAAGTGGTCCAAGACTGAGAATGATCTGGTTGATAAAGGGATCGAACCAGAGACAATTAACTGGCCAGACCGTTGCCGGACTTGGTTCTTCGGGGCTAGCGGAACCTTGGACCCTGTAACAGGGAAGTGCATTTGGACGAACGATCAAATGGACATACCAGTCAGGAATCTTAAGCAGTATATCGAAGCAGCGCAGGAAGGGACGTTCTTTCCAGACAGAGAGAACAACGAGCTCACAATGGCCCTCGGGAATCCTGAGCACCCTAGACGGACACGAGGCACGCCAGGCTCCATTCCGTGGAAGGTTGGGTTTCCGGACGCAGGCGGTTACAAATCCCATGAGAGGAGGAAAAAAGTGCAGCAGACCCAAATGCAGGCGCTGCAAGCAAGGGTAGACGCGATAGAGGAACGAGAAGCAAATCATAGCAAACGTACTGCCGAAGCCTCCCCCGAAGCTACCCCGCCATCTCAGCGCAGAAGCAGCGTGGCTTCCACCGAGCTGCTTCAGCCGGAGCATGCCTTGACGGCTCCTGCCAGCTATCCCGTGGATGCTATCACGGAGTCTCAAAATTGCCACCTTATGACGCAATGGATGAATTTGAAGGTCAAGGCGGCTGTTGGCTCTGTTTATCCTACTGAATCCGGCGCAACTTTTCACTGCCGGCCGATTCCAGAAGGATATGCTAGGGTGATGGTGGATGAAATAACGGAGGGATTTGAGGACCTCCAGCTTGACCACCCTACCGGTGAAGGGGAGACTCGGCTGGGGTCTGCTCTGAAGACTCCATGCCTATGGCGGAAGGAGCTCATCAACCTTCCGAACTGGATGCCTCCGCCTCCTCCTCCTCCTCCGGCGAGTCAGGGCACTCCGCCTCCTCCTCCGGCGAGTGACGATCAGGGCCCTCGGCCGGCTCCTTCTCCGGCGCGTGGCGGCACTCCGCCTGCACCAACGGGCCCGAGCAGCCAGCCTCCTCCTTCTCCGCCTCGTCAGCAAGGGCCGAAGAGACCTGCCGCCGCTCCAGCTGCTCCGGCGTGTCGTAGTCCTTCTCCTCCGCCTCGTAAGCAAGTAAAGAAGACAACCGCTCCGTATGCTCGGTCGGCGTCTAGCAGTACAACCAGAGGCGTGAGGACATACAGATTCGGTCCTCCTCTCAAGACTCCAGAGAAGTTACCATACGAGAGGACCCCGGAGGAGAACGCGAAGATCGCGCGAACCGAAGTGGATGACTGGTTTCAAGGGTTGAAAGCAAAGAGACATCCACCTCCGGAGGAGAAGGTAGATCCGGTGAAAGTGAAGCGCACTCTAGCTGCCCTGGCAAAACCACCCAAGTCTCCGTCGAAAGGCAACTATGAGCGCATTATTGCAAAGACATGGGCCGAAGCGGAGCGGTCGGGAAGTACAGTCAGTGATCAAAGGCTGAAAGAACGACGAGCGGCTGGGAAACAAATTGCCCAGCTCGGCGAACAAGCGAAGCAATCGTGCCCCCCCCCCTCAAGGTGCCTAGCGACATCGTCGATCCGAGGATGGTGCCCGGTTATGGCAATGTTGACGATTACCTGCCCGACGATGTACATTATGATCCCATGGAGGTGCAGATACACAGATACGAGTACGGGAAGCTTCTCGTCAAAGATGAAAAATCTTTAACAACGATGATGCGAAGATTAGATGATTGGTACTTGAAAATCTGCAGAGAGTCTGGGGGAGGAGTACTTTGTATGCGAGAGTTAAACCGAAGCATGACCTCGTTGGAATTGAACTGTTGCCTATTCCATTTGAGGAGTTCTATCAGTTTTTCAATCAATTGGCCCTCGATAAAACAACGATCACCTGCTACTGTCTGTAAGTACTACTACTTCTGTCATTAAGTCTCTCTATATAGCTCATCTCTTTCATTGCATGTATTTATAATTATCCTCACTATATTATGTAGAATGAAGATCGCCGAATTGAAGAAAAGACAAACCGGTGATATTGGGTTCGTTAACACATATCTCATAGATGCAACTGAGGTTGAACATCGTCCCGGAGATACCGAGGCCAACTTGCTACGACCATTCAAAAAAAACAAAGATATAATACTCTTTCCTTATAACTTCAATTGAGTGTTACTGTCTTGTGCATATTCGGTTTCCCTTATATATTAGTCCAGGTTATAGTAATGTAATTGATGAGTTATGCATGCGTGTGCAGTTTCCACTATATTCTCCTAGAGATCAGGCTTGAGCAGGGAGTAGTAACCGTCTTGGACTCTAAACGAAAAGATCCCCAGGAGTATGCGGACATGACTGAAATCCTCAAGAAGTAAGTTAAATCGATCATTATCCACCATATCAGCAACTTTGTTCATTTCCTGATATCAAGTAATTGTTTTCTTTGTCCGGCAGGGTTTGGAGAAAATTCACCATAGAAGTTCCGGGACTGCCGAAGGAGCTGGAATTTAGACACCCGAAAGTAAGTACTATAGTAGCATGTTCCGCGCATCTCCTAGTGATTCAAGCGCTAGTTTCATCAATACCATTTAGCATTCTTGCTTATCAGTTTGATTGACCTCTATTTCTTGTAAAGTGGTTGTGGCAGGAACAAAGGAATGATTTCTGTGGATTACGTCTGCGAGTCCATCCGCCACACGACCTGTGAGCGGGGCGGGTACTCTGACGAACAATATGAAGTACGTAAATAACAACATTCACAATTTTATTTTATTACCATCATTTGTATTGAGTTTCATTCATTCATATATATATGTATTGACCCCCTTCTTCAAATTAGATGTTTCGGAAGCGGGATGAACTCCTAGCACCAGCTCGCATGCGAGCAATTCAAGAAGAATTGGCGGCATTCTTTCTTGACCAAGTGATCGCTGAAGACGGAGAATACTATGTGGACCATGAGTCCGTATGATTATATTTGTAAGAGATAATTATTGTATATATGTAGCCGGTAGTGTCGGATAGATATATGAGAACTTGTTGTTCGACCAATCTCTCGGAGAGAAGGAGAGGTGGTCGATATCACTTCTCTCTGTATGCATATATGTTCATGACGATCTTCTGTTTCCTTCGTTTGCTTACTAGCTAACTAGCGTGTCTAGTCCTCTCTATACGTATGTATAGTACGTAGCGTCGACCAAGCACGGACGTAAGAGAGGACACTTCTCTCTATTAATTATAGCTAGCTAACACAATATATAAAACACCTAAATTAACCCCCCAAAACCCCCAACCCCCCCCCCCCCCCTTCAAAAAAATAAAAATAAAAACCTCAGCCACAGAAATGCTGACGCGTGGATGCCTATTGGTCCCGGTTGGTGCCACCAACCGGGACCAAAGGGTCTCCTGCCTGGGCTCTGCGCACTGCCCACGTGGAGGCCCATCAGTCCCGGTTCTGGATTGAACCGGGACTAAAGGGTCAGGGCATTAGTACCGACACTTTAGTCCCGGTTCAGGAACCGGGACTAAAGGCCCTTACGAACCGGGACTATAGGCCCTTTTTCTACCAGTGTTAGGGGATCTGCCCACACGTTTTGTGTGGTGTCTAAGAAAACCAACCCACACGCCTACGTGTGGGCAAAACAACTAGCGTCCACACGTCTTTTTTTTCTAGCGGTCTCTCTCACATGTTTACGTGTGGGCAAAATGCATAACACCCACACGACCTCTCTCAGCCACTTACCTCACGGTCCCGCACGCCCAGCGTGACAGTCACCACGCGTCCCCGTAGTTGCCATGGTCCGGACCCCCTTTAATATCCGTTTACCTGCAGTTGCCATGTCACTGAACTACAGTTGCCATGATTGCTCAACTGCAGTTGCCATCTCAGGTCAAGTGCCAGATGTCATTTTGGACAACTGCAACTGTTGCCATGTATGGTCTGGTCTACTATAGTTGTCATGATTTGAAAATTTTAGAGGTTGCCACCTACGAACACTAAGCAGTTGCCATGTATGGTCTGGTTTACTACAGTTGCCGTGATTTGAAAACCTTGGGAGTTGCCACCTACTAACACTAGGCAGTTGCCGTGTAGCGCTACAAAGATACATGGCAAAACAATATGTTCGGGTAAAAGAGAAAGTTGCGATCTGCTTACAAGCACAATAGGGCAGTCGCCATGTACCCTACAAAATATATGGCAACTGACATGTTCAGGTAAAAAAAAGAGAATTGCCATCTGCTTACAAGCACACTAGGGCAGTTGCCATGTACACTGCAAAAGCATGGCAACTGACGGCTTGGGTGTGGGAGAGGAGACGGGCGTGTGGGCGAGATGGCAAATGCCCACACACCAGCCTTTGTGCGTGAATGAAAACTGGCGTGTGGGCGAACTGCTAAACGCCCATACACCGGCCCCTTCGTGTGATGAAACATATGTGTGGACGACCGGGTGAATGCCCACACACCAGCCAGTCCTACATGCCACCACAAACATGTTAAGATTCGTGCACCCACAAACGAACGCGGATCTATGCGTGTGGGCGAGATGCAAATGCCCACACGTGTGGGCGTTAGTGTTTCCATTATGTTATCAGCTAACCAACCTATATTTATGTGAAGTTCCCGTATCGATGGTTGCATTTACTATTATGCTAGTATAAATGACCGTGCATTGCAACAGGCCAAAAGATAGCAAAATATGCATTTTGCGTGCCATTGCACAACATTTCTTATATTCAATTCTAATTATCTCTTTTCTTAGTATGAAGTGTGGATTTGAAGAAGCCACCTTAACATCCGTCATGTGATGAAAGAGTAGTTGTGCATGAAATAGTTTGCCAATCTTCTTTTTACCTTTCGAGAGAACATGAATATTTAACTTTTAAAAAGTACTCCCTCCGTCCCAAAATTCTTGTCTTAGATTTGTCTAGATACAGATGTATCTAATACTAAAGCGTGACTTGATACATCTGTATTTAGACAAATGTAAGACAAGAATTTTGGGACGGAGGGAGTAACATTTTCGTTTTTTGATCATGTTCATAAAAATGGGACTTTTTTTAAGATTCACATTTTTAACACTTTTTAAAAAAGATTTTGATTTATTATTTTTTAGAATCTTTTTAAATGCAAACATTAAAAAACGGGTACATTTTTTGGAAATATTGTATATAAAAATGGTGAACGGATTTTAAAATGTTCATATTTTTTGAAATCAAAAACAATTAGAAACAATCTTTCTCTTATAAAAACCACACGCTCTGTGTCTGCACCCAAAAAAGAATGTTGGTGTTTGGACCATGTAGTATATAGTTGAGGAGGAAGTCATAGTCATGTCCTTCGATGGCGCCTCCTTTCACTTATAACTATCACCTGGTGAAAGAGAAGTGGATGTGTTCTGAGTAGGATATACAGATGATGAAATTGTTGTATACAATTTAAAAGTTTAATAACTAATCCAAAAGATTTTTAGAATTTGCAAAAGATAATAAATGCAAAGGGATTTTAGGATGTTGAATACTTTTAGAGATAACATTTTATTTTCATTATTTGGGCTTGGCCCAAACAAACCACCTCATGCACACACACAAAAATAAAAATAGGGAGTACCTAGAACTCATCTAGATGATATATAATTTGGTCGCATTCACCTGGAAAACAAGAACAGATACAATCCACATCAACACACACGCATCTTATAGCATCACATTCAATGGTTATAAAAGATGAATAAGATCAAATTATATCTCATCTAAATGAGTTCTAGCAAAACTGATAAAAATAATACAATACACACACTCTTTCCCCTAAAATGCGTCGGATGGGACGAGAGCCGTGCTCCGCCGCGGGCAGCGCGCACTAGCGCAAACCTCCGATGCCATGCATTCCAGATTTTGCTGACGCACGGAACGGACTGCCGCCTGCTCCATTTCTTCTACCGGCCTTGCGGATTACTGCATGGAACGGGATTGCTGCTTTGCTCGCACGGCACCTGCAGCTTCTGCATGCATGCATGCGCTAGCTTATCGATTCGTCATCATGTGCTGTCTTTCATATTGTGGCCGCGGGCGAAGGTGATCACGCACGCAAGTTCATGGATGGATTTGCTAGCTAGCTGATCTAATGGCCAGTCAGGTGAAGATGACTCGGATTAGAAAAGACCAGAAAAGAGTTACTGCCGGGACACCAAGTTGATCGGTCGTGCGACGTCGCCTCCCGCTTTTTATCGTGGCGGTCGAGCTCGATGCATGGATCGCTTTTCACCAGGGCGAGAGAGCGAACAAGTACCAAAGCAGAGCGTCGAACCCTTGGTAATTAAACAAGCTCAAAGTTATCACGCGCAAACGCAAGACCTAACTAAAGTACGGTAAGTTCACTAGCTTGGCCACCACCACCCGAAAGAAAGCCAGTGGAGAAGTACGTCAGTGCGTGCCGTGCAAACATTGCCCCGCTAGCTACTCACCAAGAGCCGACGTAATATCAATGCGAGATGACACACACGAGATGGGCCTACCGCCTACGGTCTCGTTTGCCATGCCGCGGCAGCTGCAGTGGGATACAGTGTACTCGTGCGCCAGTGTGCCACTCACCAGCCGCACAAGCAAAGCAGCAAGCATATATCCGGTTTGCTTTGCCCGACGCGTGCACCGCACCATGCATGCGGCCATGTCCATGCCGGCCTGCTCCCCGGCGCACCGTACGTACGGGGCCGGGCGCGCACTACCGACTGGTTCAGCGTTTTCACGGGCCGAAGCCGGATAGAGAGAGAATTGTCCTTTCTTAAAATTTGGTTTCTTTTTTGATTTAAAAAACTTCTTTCTTTCCTTTTTGACACTTAAACTCCATTTTATTTCTTACGTGACACTTTCATTAATTTTTTCATCTGGCGATGTTAATTATGATGTACAAAAACAATTTTATCCCTGATGGTAATAAATGTCATCAAGAAAGGGAAGAGAAAGAGTGTGAATATGAATGTATGAAAGTGTTGCGTGTTGGGGATTCCACGTTCAAATATTCATACACCCGCGCCCAACTGTCGCGTTGCACAGCTCGATTCGCGAGAGCCCGACACCCAGTTGCTCACGCACGAGTACGTACAAAGCTAGCACAAGGAGCATGCAAGATAGCAGCTTGATTGATTTTGCCTGAATAGTGAACGCACGTCTAGCCGGTACCTCACATGCGTACGTGAACCAGTAAAAGCTAGCTTTTAATCGATCGGATCAATTCGATCTCGGCGGAATACTCTCGTAACTATCTTACTGATTCGTGTATATACATGATAGTGAGGAGACATTTTTTTTGGAACGATTTGATGAAGACATTTTACTCGATGGAGACGTGAAGCTTGTGCAGCAAATTGAGGCGCGAATACAGCTCAGGAACGTCACCCGTCGAGGTCTAAACTATCACCTACAAAATTAATCTGCACAAATTTATACACTACAGTCTACAGTAGAGACTAAATAGGTAGTCATTATTCCACTTATCATACTATTATGAGTCCCCCGCAATTTTTTTTGATGATTAGTCATATAATACTATTTTTTTATCCAACCACGACAAAATATATCACATCACCTCTTTATTTGCATGTGAATAATCTGGTCACATACTACATTAGGGGTAAAAATGTCTTTTTATGTCAGACTTGACACCGTTACTAACCAAATCTGACGAAAGTGTCACATAGGAAACAAAAATAAAGTTTAAGTATCAAAATGAGAAGAAAAAAGTTTTTTAGACCAAAAAGGAAGTAAATTTTAAGAAAGGGTCAAATAAAAAATTCTCTCCCGGATAAAAGAGAGGGAAACTGGCAAAGCGCGCGGCCGTGTAGGTCCCTGGGCCGGCGAGGAAGCGAGCCGCGCGCACTGAGCGCAGCCAGTACGCGGCGGGCGTGTCGATGGCTGTCACGGGCGCGACCACGCGAGGGTGACCGCGATGTCGGCCCACGCATGCACCGCGTCCATCTATCGCCGTCCATGGTGCCGTGGCAGCGCCATCGTCCTTGCATGGATGATGGATCATGGATGGACATCTGTCCGGACCCGGTGAGTTGCATGCACTGGGGCGTGGAATCACGTACGCAACCGTCCGGTCCGGCCAAAGGGGCTGGTGGTCGGGGCATTATACCCCCATCGGATCGGTCGAGGTGCGATGCCGGTGCCGAAGAGGGGAAGTGTAGCGTCGGCCGTGTGGTCATGGCCGTTCGAGCGTACAACGGCCGGTTTAGTTTAATTTTGTCTTCTATGATCAGGTGGGCACACAGCTGGGTGGGTGCGAAGAGGGGAAGACGAATCCTCCTATAACACTGGAAGCTGGGAGCCTGAGATTTGGCTGGATTTGAAATGGGTGCTCTTTTTTAAACACGGTACAGAGGCTAACGACTACATACAGACACTCACCCCCGTGAGTATGTTAAAAAGACTAAGCCAATAGATCTTGAGATTGGTCAAGTTGCCACAGACGCTTCATAGTTAATAAGCACATCATACCAGTGAAAGAATAGAGAAATAAATCCAAAAAATATATGAGCACCTGTTTCAAGTCTAGAGCTTGAATCAGGATGAGCTAATTCTACACCAAAGAACCTAATTATTTACACTATGCTTAATTTGTATGTCGTGCTTAATTAGAACTTAGAAGACTCAGCACCAACCTTAATTAGCATCTCCACGCGTAAGAATATTTTATCGTCTATCAAAGATAACTCACGTACCTTTGTGACGTAGTGTTGGATATTATAAACAATTTAAGTGAAACCAAAACTTGTCGTGATGTAATACGAAGTTCCGTGAACATAACCGAAGATGACCCTTGTGGATTTACAACAGACCTCACATCTATGCTTAATTATATGGCGAAGCTGCTTTAAAGGTTGCATATAAGATACTTCATAAAGAAAAGTTCAGCATATTAGATATGTTGTTGTATGGGAACATATCCTTATCTCCAATTACCCTCCCGCGCCGCTTTTTGTAGATGACGGGGACGACCCTTCCCCGCCGCTGCGAGCTCCCTCTTCCCCCTCTTTCCTCTCTCATCACCATCAGAGGACGCGGCCAGGAAAAACCTGGTCGGCGGCGGAGCGCTTCGCTTCCTCGCACAGGGGCGCCAGTACAAGGTGGTACTGTTGGGCTGGGGCGCCGTGCTAGTGAAGGGCGCAGTGGCAGCTTCCTGCCACGACGCCCTTTGTCCCCGGCATGCCGATCTCATGAAGATCGCAAGACACTGGCCCTTGGCAAGTTATGGTGGTGATGGCGGTTCGTGTGAGATGTCCAGCCGTGGCCATGGTTGACGCGGTCGAGGCCGTTAGGTGGCCGAAACTACCAGTCCTTGGGCAACTCCTCGTTAAGATCTAGAAATGTCATATTTGACGGGTGTTATGTCTTCAACGTATTTATAATTTTTGATTTTTCTATGTTGTTATATTATCATTCTTGAATGTTTTACAATCATTTCATAGCAACTTTATATTATTTTTTGAGACTAACCTATTGACATAGTGCCTAGTGCCAATTGTTGTTTTTTGCTTGTTTTTTACTTCACAAAAAATCAATACCAAACAGAGTTCAAACGCAGCGAAACTTTTTGGTGATTTTTTCTGGACCAGAAGACACATGTTGGGCCAAGGAAGTACCGAAGGGAGGGCTCCGAGGGGAGCACAACCCACCTGGGCGCTTGGGGGCCCAGGCGCGCCCTGGTGGGTTGTGCCCACCTCGGCCGCCTCCCACACCGCCTTTTTGCTCTATAAATATCCCAATATTCTAGAAACCCTAGGGGAGTCGACGAAACACAATTCCAGCCGCCGCAAGTTCCAGAAACCACAGATTCAATCTAGACACCATCATGGAGGGGTTCATCATCCTCATTGGTGCCTCTCCGATGATGTGTAAGTAGTTCATTGTAGACCTTCAGGTCCGTAGTTAGTAGCTAGATGGCTTCCTCTCTCTCTCTTTTGATTCTCAATAAAATGGTCTCTTGGAGATCTATTTGATGTAACTCTTTTTGTGGTGTGTTTATTGCGATCCGATGAACTTTGAGTTTATGATCAGATCTATATTATCCATGAAAGTTATTTGAGTTTTGATCTCTTATATGCATGATTGCTTATAGCCTCGTATTTCTTCTTCGAATCTTTGGTTTAGTTAGACCGACTAGATCGATTTTTCTTGCCATGGGAAGAGATGCTTTGTGATGGGTTCGATCTTACGGTGCTCAGCCCTAGTGACAGAAAGGGAATGTCACGTATGTATCGTTGCTCTTAAGGATAACAAGATGGGGTCTATTCTTAAATTAATAGCTCTTGTCTACATCATGTCATCATTCTTATTGCATTATCCCGTCTCTCCATGAACTTAATACACTAGATGCATGTTGGATAGTGATCGATGTGTGGAGTAATAATAGTAGATACAGTCAGGAGTCGGTCTACTAATCTTGGACGTGATGCCTATGTAATGATTATTGCCTGGATATCGTCATAATTATTTAAAGTTTCCATAGCAATATATCTCGCAATGGCTATAGAAATGCCATAATAGGTAGGTATGGTGGCTGTTTTGAGGAAGATATAAGGAGGTTTATGTGTGAAAGAGCGTATCATATCACGGGGTTTGGATGCACCGGCGAAGTTTGCGCCAACTCTCAATGTGAGAAAGGGCAATGCACGGTACCGAAGAGGCTAGCAAGGATGGAAGGGTGAGAGTGCGTATAATCCAAGGACTCAACATTAGTCATAAAGAACTCACATACTTATTGCAAAAATCTACAAGTCATCAAAAACCTCGGTACTACGCGCATGCTCCTAGGGGGATATATTGGTAGGAAAAGACCATCGCTCGTCCCCGACCGCCACTCATAAGGAGGACAATCAAATAACACCTCATGTTTCAAATTTGTTACATAACGTTTACCATACGTGCATGCTACGGGACTTGCAAACTTTAACACAAGCATTTCTCAAATTCACAACTACTCAACTAGCACGACTTTGATATTATTACCTCCATATCTCAAAACAATCATCAAGCATCAAACTTCTCTTAGTATTCAACACACTCATAAGAAAGTTTTATTATTCTTGAATACCTAGCATATTAGGATTTTAAGCAAATTAACATGCTATTTAAGACTCTCAAAATAATCTAAGTGAAGCATGAGAGTTCATCTATTTCTTCAAAATAAAACTACCACCATGCTCTAAAAGATATAAGTGAAGCACTAGAGCAAATGACAAACTACTCCGAAAGATATAAGTGAAGATCAATGAATAGTTGAATAATTATGCAACTATGTGAAGACTCTCTAACATTTAATAATTTCAGATCTTGGTATTCTATTCAAACAGCAAGCAAATCAAAATAAAATGACATTCTAAGAATGGCAAACATCATGTGAAGAAGCAAAAACTTAGGATCAACCGAAACTAACCGATAGTTGTTGAAGAAGAAAGGTGGGATGCCAACCGGGGCATCCCCGAGCTTAGATGCTTGAGACTTCTTGAAATATTATCTTGGGATGCCTTGGGCATCCCCAAGCTTGAGCTTTTGTGTCTCCTTAATTCCTCTCATATCACGGTCCCCCTAAATCTCAAAAGCTTCATCCACACAAAACTCAACAAGGACTCGTGAGATAAGTTAGTATGAACAATTGCAAAAACCTTATCATACTCTACTGTAGCAAATCACTAAAATTATTATTCAACATTGCATACTAAATGCCTCTGCATATTTAATAGTCCTATCCTCAAATAGAATCATTAAAGAAGCAAACATATGCAAACAATGCAAACATAACAACAATCTTCCTAAACAGGATAGCCTATAAAGAATGCAGCCACATCCATACTTCCCTAGCTCCAAAAATTATGAAAGAAATTTTCCACTATAGTAAATTTATCAGAGCTTAATATGCAAAAGGTTTCAACATTTTATCACACTCTGAATTTTCTAGGGAATTATTGCAACAGCGGTAAACTTTATGTTTTCAAACAGCAACATGTGGACTTCTAAAATAGGCATAGTAAAGGCTATCAATGCCACTTTTATTGGAATAAAAGATGCAAAACATTGTTCTAAATAACAGCAAGCAAATACTAACAAAATAAATTGACGCTCCAAGCAAAACACATATCATGTGGCGAATAAAAATATAGCTCCAGGTAAAGTTACCGATGAACGAAGACAAAAGAGGGGATGCCTTCCGGGGCATCCCCAAGATTAGGCTCTTGGCTGTTGTCGGTGTCAAACCTGGCAGATCTCGGGTAGGGGGTCCCGAACTATGTGTCTAGGCCGGATGGTAACAGGAGGCAGGGAACACGATGTTTTACCCAGGTTCGGGCCCTCTTGATGGAGGTAAAACCCTACGTCCTGCTTGATTAATATTGATGATATGGGTAGTGCAAGAGTAGATCTACCACGAGATCAGAGAGACTAAACCCTAGAAGCTAGCCTATGGTATGATTGTATGTTGTCCTACGGACTAAAACCCTCCGGTTTATATAGACACCAGAGAGGGCTAGGGTTACACAAGGTCGGTTACAAAGGAGGAGATAGACATATCCGTATTGCCCAGCTTGCCTTCTATGCCAAGTAGAGTCCCATCCGGACACGAGACGAAGTCTTCAATCTTGTATCTTCATAGTCCAATAGTCCGGCCAAAGGATATAGTCCGGCTGTCCGGAGACCCCCTAATCCAGGACTCCCTCAGTAGCCCCCGAACCAGGCTTCAATGACGATGAGTCCGGCGCGCAGTGTTGTCTTCGGCATTGCAGGGTGGGTTCTTCTCCAACTTTCAAGTGTTCGTAAGCAGTGTCCGGCTCCATGAATGTTGAACCTCTTGGCTTCTGTGCCCAATAAGGGCTATCTCCCACGCGTCGAATGAATACGAGGCACCAGGGCATTTTTACATTCGCCCCCCTAGCCAGATAAATAATTGTCTATTGAAGGGATGGGGATTCTTAGATCCAATCCGTATCATCCTCCTCCAGCGAGAATTCATCAGAGCGTGCTTCAGAAAGATCCATTCCAGCATGGCCGACCTCCGCAGCTCCTCCTCCCGCCCCCGTAGCCCTAAGCCCGGTGATTGGGAGAGGTGTTCAGTCCCACACAGTCGATTAATCGAGCTGCAGACTAAGGGATTTCTCCCTCCGGCGTACATGGTGCCCGTTCAAGCCGGGCTCGCCACCTACAATGGTGGGGAGCAAGCGGAGAACTTTCCCTGTCCCTCCATGGGGGAATGGGTTTGCCTTGTTCCTTACTTACTAAGGGGACTCGGATTTCCAATCCATCCGTTCCTTCGTGGGCTCTTGGAGTTCTACGGCCTCCAACTACACAATCTCACCCCTGCCTCCATCCTCCACATCGCCGCCTATGTTGCTCTCTGTGAGTTGTTCCTGGGCCGCGAGGCTCACTTCGAGCTGTGGAAAGGTTATTCTGCCTTGTCCCTCGCACACAGAGGGAATCACTTTATCAAGTGGGCGGAGCCGAAATATGGCGCATCGCCGATACCAGATACCTGTCTGGTACCCCGAAGAAGCCGTCTGAAGACTGGCCTTCAGAATGTTATATGGAGGACGTCCCTCTTCCGTACCCTGTTCGGCGGGGTCTACCCGAGTTCAACAATGCTCCTCTGAAGAAGCGCTAAAGCTGGCGCCCACAGAGCCCCCAAGCGGAAGACAACGGAGAAGTCCTCTATCTGATGAACCGGATCAAAGCACTAGCTCGATCCGGATTGACAATAACCAAATTTATGTTGATTTGCATAATGCGGGGAGTGCAGCCACTCCAATATCGTGGGCACCCCTTGTGGTGTTATAACGGGGCTGACGACGCCACCCGCTGCGGGCGTAAGGGTTCGGACAATGCTGCTGCTCTAGCGAAGATTCTATCCGAACTGTTCAAGGGCGAGGAAGAGGAGTTCACCCGTATCAAGCCACGGGATGGATTCTCTATGTACAATCCTCCAAGCTGGGTAAGTTATATTTCCCTGCTCCCATTTTTCCCGCATTATTAGTCGTAAGTATTCACCTTGCCACCTTGCGACAGGAACTGCGAAAAGCCATAAAGGAGGTCAGCAGGCCTTCTCCACAACCAGAGGACCCAGACCGGGCCATCGACTCCGGACTCGAAGAAGATCTAGTTATCTCCGTGGAACTGATAGACCGGCAGTTTTATCAATTAAGCTGCGACGATGCCCCAGTGGCCATTACGGCCGACTATCCCGGACTGCTCCCTGCATCGCAGGTAAGAAAAATCAAAACGTCCCAACTCCAAAACTAGGATCCCCTTTTAGGCTCTTCACCCACCATATATACATGGCATCTTTTACAGGGAAGGCATTCGGGACGCCCTGCTGAACCCGCGGCAACTCGTCAACAAGAGGTGCCGAGGCCAGGTAGGCCAAAAAGGAAGGCGGTCAGGACGGAGACACTGACGCAAAGGTATAGGAAAAACCCTGCTCCGTGGTTGTCGTATTTCTCAAAATGTAATGACGCCCGCGTTTCTTTAACAGAAAGAATGCTCGCCGGAATATGTCCGGCGATGCTGCCAATCAAGCTTCCACCAGTCGGGTGCCAGGACCGGACATAGAGGCGGAAGGCGATATGGGGCAGGCGCCGGATAATCCCCCGACAGAGGATGCGGATAGATTGTCCGCCACAAACTCAGAAGTGGAAAGCGCCATGAATCATAGGCGCCGCCGGGCCGTACTCCGCGACACTTGTTTCTCACCAGAGGCATTTGACGCCTTCAATTCTGGATAGGCGTACCTCCGTGCTGCTTAAGATGGTCTAGCCAGAGCCACGGATCAATATGTAAAGGATGTACGGGTGAGCAAATCTGACGATTTATATGTATCAGTAGTCCCTAAGACTTGAAATAGTTAGCAGAACTGAATTAAGGATCATCTATAATGTGCAGGTTCTTACAGAGAAGAATACTAGGCTGTCCCAGGAGCTGGAGGAATGCGAGATCCAACTGGGGCCCGCTCTTGCCACATTGCAGGAACAGAAAAAGCCTTCCGCTGGTAACATTTACTTTAAAGAATGGTGGTTACCATATAGTGTGCGTCGTGTCTGCAGATCTAACAATTGATTTTGCAGATGAGTCCGGAGAAAGTCCGGTGGACTAGCATGTTATGCGACAGCTAGAGGCTGGCAAATGCGTGCTAAGTAAGGTTGTGCTGGAGAAAAACAGTCTCCAAGATGCCAATGTTAAGCTGAACATTGAACTAAAAGACGTTCGGTGCCAGCTTGCGGACTCCAAGAAGGAGAATAAGCGGCTTCGGCGTGGCATTTTTAGTAAGTGCTTGAACGAATCCCACTAAAGGAGTTCGGCGAAGAAGTCAACTAACAGCGTTATCTCTGTAGGTATGCTGACGGGTCGTTCCACGGAGGAAATGCCCGGGTCTGCGGGTGATCTTCTGTCTGAACTGTCACATCTACACGAACAAGTTCGGCAGGTGATGCAAGGTGTTGCCCAGGCTTTGTGGCCATCTGTCTCCTTGCCAGAGGGCGTTGCAGAGCTTACGGAGAAGCTCAAGGGAGAACGGCGGCGCCTCCGATTATGGAAGATATCGGCCTGCCGACAGGGTGCCAGAGAGGCCTGGGCCATGGTGAAGACTCGCTATACCAAGGCAGACCCAAATCACATGGCCGAGGTCGGACCTGTGCGGCCCGACGGAAAAGAGATCCCAGTTAGCTTAGTTTATGGGCAAGTAGAATTAGCCGCAAAGTATTCCCAACAGGATTGTAAGCTAGACCGCCTGTTGGATGGTATAGAAGAGGAGTTTAGTCAGTCCGCGTGACTATGTAATTAAAGTGACATGTATAATGCCTTCTAGCCGGATTGTAGATCATTTGTCATTGCGGACCTTTTCGCTTCAACCTCCGGGCCCGATAGTCCGGAGTGAATCCGAATACCCGCTCAGTTATATAAGAACTGGGGTATGCGTGGAGACCAGGCATATGGGTCATTAGTGCTTTATCAGACAAGTGCCCAACTAGTTACGTTATATTACATGGGTAGTAAGAAACATCTTCCAGGGAGAATAGTTCCGTTAAGGGTTCCTTTCCCTGGGTAAGCATGCCCTAAAGTGCATGTCCGGACTGCGATAAGAAACACAAAAAATATCTGGGGGCATATATGGATAATAAATAAAAGTCATCTTTTGTTCACCGACCGAATATTCCCTTAAGAACGCTAGCTTTTGGCTTCACCCAGTCTGAGGTACACATCTGGCTGGCCCGACAGTAACAATCGCAGAGGTGCTCACCTTATGCCCTAGCCGAATTAACGGGAACGTAGGGCATAAATACAAGAGCCAGGCAACCCAGCTTGGCCAAAACTTAAATCATATCGATGCATATAATGGTGAAAAAAGGTACATGCGGAAGTGTAAAACATGTGTTGGGCGTGAGGCCCAGGTAAATAATTTAAGCTTCTGTGAAAGAAGCCCCCAGGTATGGATAGTGCGGCTAGCGCATCTGTAATGTACAAGTGAGGCGCAAGGTGACCCTGGAAGGCCTAGTAAAATGATAAGAGAAAGAAAGAAAGGGAAACAAGACAGATGATGCATATGCAGAAAATGGACAAAGGGAGGTGACTAACATAGAGTCCGGTGCTAGGCGTAGAATCTTTGGAGCCTGGCCGCGTTCCATGGGTTCGGCTCGAGTCGACTAGTCGATGCATCCCGCAGTCGGTATGCTACACCGGTCAGAACTTGGTCAATAACAAAGGGACCCTCCCATTTGGGCTCGAGCTTGTTCTTTTTCTTATCCGGCAGGCATAGAACTAGTTCGCCAACATTATAAGTTTTGGCCCGTACTTCTCTGCTTTGGTATCTGCGAGCCTGTTGCTGGTAAAATGCGGAACGGGTTTTGGCTACGTCGCGCTCTTCCTCCAAGGTGTCCAGACTGTCCTGCCGATCGAGCTCGGCTTCTGTTTCTTCGTACATGCACACTCAAGGTGAGTCATGAATTACGTCACAGGGCAAGACTACCTCTGCGCTGTACACCATAAAAAACGGTGTATATCTGGTACTATGATTCGGCGTGGTCCGCAGCCCCCAGAGTATAGAGTCAAGCTCCTCTACCCAGTGCGTGTTAGACTCCGTTAAGGAACACACAAATCTGGGTTTAATGCCGCTCATTATAAGACCGTTTGCTCGCTCGACTTGACCGTTGGTTCGTGGGTGATATACTGAAGCATAATCGAGCTTGATGCCCATTTTGCTGCACCAGAGTTTTACCTCGTCGGCCGTGAAGTTAGTGCCGTTATCAGTGATGATGCTTTGGGGGACGCCGTAACGGTGTATAACCCCGGATATGAAATCTATCACCGGTCCGGATTCAGCTGTTTTAACCGGTTTAGCCTCTATCCATTTGGTGAATTTATCCACCATGACCAATAAGTATTTTTTCTTGTGGGTTCCCCCTTTAAGGGGTCCAACCATGTCAAGCCCCTAGACCGCGAAGGGCCATGTAATGGAGATTGTTTGGAGGGCGGTGGGTGACATGTGGCTTTGATTTGCAAAGAGCTGGCAACCGGCGCAACGTTGGACCAAGTCCTGTGCATCTGCCCAGGCCGTTGGCCAGTAGAATCCTGTATGAAAGGCCTTGCTTACAAGAGCCCGGGTTGCGGCATGATGATCGCCGAGTCCGATGTGAATTTCTGCCAAAATATTCAGCCCTTCCTCTTCGGAGATGCACCTTTGAAGGACTCCGGTAGTGCTTTTCTTGTACAATTCTCCCTCATGGACCCTGTAGGCCTTGGATCGCCGCACTATGCAGCGTGCCTCATTTTGGTCCTTCGGAAGTTCCTGTCTAGTTAGGTAGGCCAGGAATGGTTCTGTCCACGGGGCAATCATGGCCATTATTTCGTGGGCTGAAGGTGTTATTTCGGTGGCGGAGTCTCCGATTGTGTCAGAGAGTTCGGTATAGGGTATTTTGGCCGGGTCCGGACTGTTGTTACCGGTGTCCCCTTCCCATGCTACGGATGGCTTGAAGAGCCTTTCCAGAAATATGTTGGGAGGGACCGCGTCGCGTTTTGCACCGATGCGGGCAAGGATATTCGCCGCCTGGTTGTTTTCCCGAGCCACATGGTGAAATTCGAGTCCCTCGAACCAAGCTGACATTTTGAGGACGACATTTCGATAGGCCGCCATTTTCGGATCCTTGGCATCAAAATCTCCGTTTATTTGGGATATTGCGAGGTTTGAATCCCCACGCACCTCCAGGCGTTGAATGCCCATGGAGACTGCCATCCGAAGACCATGCAACAGAGCTTCGTATTTGGCTGCATTGTTGGAATCTATATACAATATTTGAAGTATGTACTGAACGATATCTCCGATTGGGGACGTCAGGACGACGCCAGCCCCTAGACCGGCCAACATTTTAGAACCGTCGAAGTGCATGATCCAATTAGAGTATGCGCCGTACTCTTTAGGGAGTTCGGCCTCTGTCCATTCGGCGACGAAGTCAGCCAGTACTTGCGATTTAATGGCTCGGTGAGGTTTGTATGTTATTTCAAATAGGAGGAGCTCAATGGCCCATTTGGCAATCCGACCCGTAGCATCGCGGTTGTTGATAATATCATTAAGTGGCACTTCCGAGGCTACTGTAATCGAACACTCTTAAAAGTAGTGTCGCAGTTTCCGTGATGCCATGAATACCGCATATGCTATTTTTTTGGTAATGCGGGTACCGTGATTTGCATGGAGTGAGGATAGTGGATACATAGTATACCGGCTTTGAAGAGGGAATTTGTGTCCGTCCGCTTCCCGTTCGACAACGAGCACCGCGCTTACAACTTGATGAGTTGCCGCAATATACAACATCATTGGTTCGCCGATGTTTGGTGCGGCCAGGATCGGGTTGGTTGCCAGAATGGCCTTTATTTCTTCCAATCCGGCTGTGGCCGCGTCCGTCCACTCGAAGTGTTCGGTGCGCCGAAGGAGGCGATAAAGGGCTAAAGCCTTTTCTCCCAAGCGGGAGATAAAGCGGCTTAGAGCCGCCACGCATCCAGTTAGCTTCTGGATTTGTTTGAGGTCTGTTGGGGTAGCCAACTGTGACAACGCTCGGATTTTGGCCGGATTAGCTTCAATACCTCTACTGGAGACAATGAATCCCAGGAGCTTTCCGGCTGGTACACCGAAAACGCATTTTTCCGGATTGAGCTTGATGTCATATGTTTGGAGGTTGTCGAATGTGAGCCTCAAGTCGTCTATCAAAGAGTCGACGTGTTTGGTTTTGACGACCACATCGTCTACGTATGCCTCTACTGTTTTTGCCGATTTGTTTCTCCAGACATGTCTGAATCATGCGCTGATATGTTGTGCCGGCGTTTTTGAGCCCAAAAGGCATTGTGTTAAAACAAAAGGGACCGTATGGTGTGATGAATGCTGTTGCGGCTTGGTCGGACTCCGCCATCTTGATTTGGTGGTAACCGGAGTATGCGTCGAGGAAACACAATGACTCATGTCCTGCAGTAGCATCAATGATTTGATCGATGCGTGGGAGGGGAAAGGGATCCTTTGGGCAAAATTTATTGAGGTCTTTGAAGTCGACACAAAGGCGCCAAGATTTGTCCTTCTTTGGTACCATCACCAGGTTTGCTAGCCAGTCCGGGTGTTTTATTTCTTTGATAAATCCGGCCTCCAATAACTTGGCTAGTTCCTCTCCCATGGCCTGTCTCTTAGGTTCAGAGAAACGCCGAAGAGCATGCTTGACCGGCTTGAATCCCTTTAGGATATTGAGGCTATGCTCGGCCAGCCTGCGTGGGATTCCTGGCATGTCTGAGGGATGCCAGACGAATATGTCCCAGTTCTCGCGCAGGAACTCCCGTAGTGCGGCGTCCACAGCGGGGCTTAGCTGTGCCCCGATGGAGGTTATTTTTGTAGGGTCCTTTGGGTGGACTTGGAATTTGACTATTTCACCCGCTGGTTTAAAAGAGGTGGACTTGGATCTCTTGTCAAGTATCACATCGTCCCTGTCCATTGTGGATCGTAGCGTAGTTAATTCCTCGGCCGAGAGGGCTTCAGATAATGCCTCGAGGGCCAATGCGGCTGTTTTGCTTTCGGCGCGGAGTGCTGTGTCCGGATCGCTGGCGAGAGTGATGATTCCGTTGGGACCGGGCATTTTGAGCTTCATGTACCCGTAATGTGGTACGGCTTGGAAGATTGTGAATGCCTCCCGTCCTAAAAGAGCGTGATAACCACTGCTGAACGAGGCCACTTGGAATGTAATTTCTTCGGACCTGTAATTAGCCGGTGTGCCGAATACCACATCTAGTGTGATTTTCCCAGCACAGCGTGCTTCCCGAGTGGGGATGATTCCTCTAAAGGTTGTGCTACTTTGCTCAATGCGGCTCCAGTCTATTTCCATTTTTTGAAGAGTTTCCTCGTAGATGAGGTTTAATCCGCTGCCGCCGTCCATGAGTACCTTGGTGAGTCGAAAGTCGTCCATGATTGGACTAAGGACCAGTGCGGCTGGTGCTCGGGCTGTTCGGAATTTGGGTTCATCACTGGAATTGAAGGTAATAGCCGTGTCACTCCATGGATTTGTTACTGCTACGTGGCAGATTTCGGCCATGCTGCGGAGTGTTCGCTTGCGCCTATTATTTGACGCAGAGGTCTCGAACACTGTTAACACCGTATTCTTGTCCATGGGATGGTGCTCTGTGGTATTTGGGAGAAGTAGATCCTCACCACTTTTGGCCACCTGCCGGAGTATCCAACATGCTCTAAGGTTGTGTGTTGGTATTGTATCTGTTGTACTATCAATTTTGCAGGGTCCGTTGAGCCATCCCTCCAGTACGGTTCCTTGCCTCATAGAGGGTTTTTGCTTTTTGGTAGTTAACCCGGGTGTATTGTGATAATACACCCTTTTATTTCGGACTAAGTTTGTATTCATGGCCGGATTATCCCAAAAGTTTACTTCGGTTTTCCAGGCACTTTCCATCGCACAGTATTTTCATACTATGGGCGCCAAGTCAGCGAAGCGTGTTATCTCATGGCGACTTCTGGCGTTAAGGATTCCCTTGTCCGTGCAATTATTGCAGAAAAATAGGATTGCGTCTTCCTCGCGACAGTCCTTAACCTTGATCATCGCAAGGAGGAATCTGGCCCAATAGTAATGTACTGTTTCCTGGGGCTCTTTCCTGATGTGGGAAAGATCGCTTATGTTTGGGTGGGTGGGTGGAATTGGATCCGAACCCTCACCTGATCTGGGATTCAGGGGCCGAGGAATTTCCAATTTTGAAAGTTCCGGTTCCGGGGTGTGAGCCGATAATGCTGGCCCGCTGCCTGACTCTAAGTTCAGGGATTGGATGTTGTCCTCCCGCGAATGGGCATCCGGCTCGGAGAGATTGGGAATCCGGACATATTTGGTCCTCGGGATAGAGGAAAGGTCGCCGCATTGTTCCTCCACCACTGCAATATGATGGGTGACCTGGGGAGAGTTGATCTCTCTCAGATCGGGTTTAGGCCCAATCTGATCGTAGTCTGTAATGACTCCCAGGGCGGCGATGCGATCCAAGAGCTTGTTTAGGGAAGAAAGCTCCATTGGATCTAACTGCTCGGCGAGTTCCGAGTTGATGTGAAGATTGCTTTTGATGACCCGAGAAGTCATTGTCGGCGCAGCGGCCGAACAGGCGGTCATAAGAAAACCACCTAGCCGGAGAGTTTGGCCGACAGCCAAAGCTCCCTTAGCAACAGTGCCATCTTTAAAGACGGGATGAGGCATTCTTCCTGATGACGGCGGCACAGCGGAACTCTCAATGAAAGCACCAATGTCGGTGTCAAAACCGGCGGATCTCGGGTAGTGGGTCCCGAACTGTGCGTCTAGGCCGGATGGTAACAGGAGGCAGGGAACACGATATTTTACCCAGGTTCAGGCCCTCTAGATGGAGGTAAAATCCTACGTCCTGCTTGATTAATATTGATGATATGGGTAGTACAAGAGTAGATCTACCACGAGATCAGAGAGGCTAAACCCTAGAAGCTAGCCTATGGTATGATTGTATGTTGTCCTACGGACTAAAACCCTCCGGTTTATATAGACACCGGAGAGGGCTAGCTTTACACAAGGTTGGTTGCAAAGGAGGAGATATACATATCTGTATTGCCTAGCAAGCCTTCTACGCCAAGTAGAATCCCATCCGGACACGAGACGAAGTCTTCAATCTTGTATCTTCATAGTCCAACAGTCCGGCCAAAGGATATAGTCCGGCTGTCCAGAGACCCCTTAATCCAGGACTCCCTCAGTTGTCCTTGAATATTACCATGGGGTGCCTTGGGAATCCCCAAGCTTAGGATCTTGCCACTCCTTATTCCATAGTCCATCGAATCCTTACCCAAAACTTGAAAACTTAACAACACAAAACTTAACAGAAAACTCGTAAGCTCCGTTAGTATAAGAAAGTAAATCACCACTTCAAGGTACTGTAATGAACTCATTATTTATTTATATTGGTGTTAAACCTACTGTATTCCAACTTCTCTATGGTTTATAAACTCTTTTACTAGCCATAGATTCATCAAAATAAGTAAACAACACATGAAAAACAGAATCTGTTATAAACAGAACAGTCTGTAGTAATCTGGATCAAACGTATACTTATGGAACCCCAAAAATTCTAAAATAAATTGCTGGACCTGAGAAATTTATCTATCAATCATCTTCAAAAAGAATTAACTAAATAGCACTCTCCAAATAACAATGGCAGCAATTCTCGTGAGCGCTAAAGTTTCTGTTTTTTACAGCATGATCAACAAGACTTCCCCCGAGTCTTCCCAAAGGTTCGACTTGGTACAAACACTAATTAAAAGCATAAAACCACATCTAAACAGAGGCTAGATGCATTATTTATTACTAAACAGGAACAAAAAGCAAGGAACAAAAATAAAATTGGGTTGCCTCCCAACAAGCGCTATCGTTTAACACCCCTAGCTAGGCATGATGATTTCAATGATGTTCACATAAAAGATAAGAATTGTAACATAAAGAGAGCATCATGAAGAATATGACTAGCATATTGAAGTCTAATCCACTTCCTACGCATAGGGATTTTGTGAGAAAATAACTTGTGGGAACAAGAATCAACTTGCATAGGAAGGTAAAACAAGCATAGTTTCAAAACTTTAAGCACATAGAGAGGAAACTTGATATTATTGCAATTCCTACAAGCATATATTCCTCCCTCATAATAATTTTCAGTAGCATCATGAATGAATTCAACAATATAACCAGCACCTAAAGCATTCTTTTCATGATCTATAAGCATAGAATTTTATTACTCTCCACACAAGCAAAATTCTTCTCATGAATAATAGTGGGAGAAAACTCAACAAAATAATTATCATGTGATTGAAAATTAAGATCAAGATGACAAGATTAATGGATATCATTATTCTTTATAGCATACGTGTCATCACAATAATCATCATAGATAGGAGGCATGCTTTCATCATCGTTAATTTTCTCATCAAAACTTGGGGGACAAAAAATATCATCTTCATCAAACATAGCTTCCCCAAGCTTGTGGCTTTGCATATCATTAGCATCATTGATATTCAAGGAATTCATACTAACACCATTGCAATCATGCTCATCATTCAAATATTTAGTGCCAAACATTCTATAGATTTCTTCTTCTAGCACTTGGGCACAATTATCCTTTCCATCATACTCATGAAAGATATTAAAAAGGTGAAGCATATGAGACAAACTCAATTCCATTTTTATAGTTTTATTTTATAGACTAAACTAGTGATAAAACAAGAAACTAAAAGACTCAATTGCAAGATCTAAAGATATACCTTCAAGCACTAACCTCCCCGGCAACGGCGCCAGAAAAGAGCTTGATGTCTACTACACAACCTTCTTCTTGTAGATGTTGTTGGGCCTCCAAGTGCAGAGGTTTGTAGGGCAGTAGCAAATTTCCCTCAAGTGAATGACCTAAGGTTTATCAATCCGTAGGAGGCGTAGGATGAAGATGGTCTCTCTCAAGCAACCCTGCAACCAAATAACAAAGAGTCTCTTGTGTCCCCAACACACCCAATACAATGGTAAATTGTATAGGTGCACTAGTTCGGTGAAGAGATGGTGATACAAGTGGCATATGGATAGTAGATAAAGGTATTTGTAATCTGAAATTATAAAAACAGCAAGGTAATAAATGATAAAAGAGAGCGTAAATAGTGTTGCAATGATAGGACATAAGGCCTAGGGTTCATACTTTCGCTAGTGCAAGTTCCCTCAACAATAATAACATAATTGGATCACATAACTATCCCTCAACATGCAACAAAGAGTCACTCCAAAGTCACTAATAGCGGAGAACGAACGAAGAGATTATGGTAGGGTACGAAACCACCTCAAAGTTATTCTTTCCAATCAATCCGTTGGGCTATTCCTATAAGTGTCACAAACAGCCCTAGAGTTCTTACTAGAATAACACCTTAAGACACACATCAACCAAAACCCTAATGTCACCTAGATACTCCAATGTCACCTCAAGTATCCATGGGTATGATTATACGATATGCATCACACAATCTCAGATTCATCTATTCAACCAACACATAGAACCTCAAAGAGTGCCCCAAAGTTTCTACCGGAGAATCACGATGAAAACGTGTGCCAACCCCTATGCATAGGTTCATGGGCGGAACCCGCAAGTTGATCACCAAAACATACATCAAGTGAATCACGTGATATCCCATTGTCACCACAGATATCCACGGCAAGACATACATCAAGTGTTCTCAAATCTTTAAAGACTCAATCCGATAAGATAACTTCAAAGGGGAAACTCAATTCATTACAAGAGAGTAGAGGGGGGGAGAAAACATCATAGGATCCAACTATAATAGCAAAGCTCGCGATACATCAAGATCGTATCACCTCAAGAACATGAGAGAGAGAGAGAGATCAAACACATAGCTACTGGTACATACCCTCAGCCCCGAGGGAGAACTACTCCCTCCTCGTCATGGAGAGCACCGGGATGATGAAGATGGCCACCGGAGAAGGATTGCCCCCTCCGGCAGGGTGCCGGAACGGGTCTAGATTAGTTTTCGGTGGCTACGGAGGCTTCTGGTGGCGGAACTCCCGATCTATTGTAGGTTCTGGAAGTTTTAGGGTATGTGAGTATATATGGGTCCATGAAGTACGTCGGTGGAGCTTCGGGGGCCCCACAAGGCAGGGGGCGCGCCCTAGGGGGGCCCCACCCTCGTGAGCACCTTCCTTGGCTCCTAACGTGGGGTCCAATTCCATCCGGTAGCTTTCCTTCCAAAAATAACTTCTCCAGTTGATTTCGTTCCGTTTCGACTCCGTTTGATATTCCTTTTCTTCGAAACACTGAAAGAGGCAAAAAACAGCAATTCTGGGCTGGGCCTCCGGTTAATAGGTTAGTCCCAAAAAGAATATAAAAGTGGATAATAAAGCCCAATATTGCCCAAAACAGTAGATAACATAGCATGGAGCAATCAAAAATTATAGATACGTTGGAGACGTATCAAGCATCCCCAAGCTTAATTCCTGCTCGTCCTCGAGTAGGTAAATGATAAAAACAGAATTTTTGATGCGGAGTGCTACTTGTCATAATTTTAATGTAATTCTTCTTAATTGTGGTATGAATATTCGGATCCGAAAGGTTCAAGACAAAAGTTCATATTGACATAAGACTGATAATACTTCAAGCATACTAACTAAGCAATTATGTCTTCTCAAAATAACATGGCCAAATAAAGTTCATCCCTACAAAATCATATAGTTTAGGGCTTATTCCATCTGTGCCCCCAATTCCTTAGTTGTGCTCAGTTTTCCCCACACTTCAAACTTTTGCTCACTTTTCCCCATTCCCTTAGCTAAAACTCTCACAAATGTTCATAACAGACATTTGCCGTCTTGGCCGTTAACTGACTTGTGGGGCCACATTGGACTCTGTTTTTTTAGGGGCTCGTTGGACTCTCTTGACTGTGGCTGTGGCTTCGCTTGTTGGGTCGTGTTTGTGTTCATAGGACGGGCCCGTTAGTTTGTTGGTAATAAATTAAAAAAGCCTGCTATCGATGGATGCGGCCTGCTATGCATGCCCGACTTTGGCATCGATGTAGCCTGCTATGCATGCGAACACCGGCACGCACGCATCTAGTGACCTAGACCTAATCGCATGCATGCACGCCAACACGCATGCAGGCATACATCGTTTCAAGCGTCGCAGGCATACGTGCCGGTGGCAGAAGGGCAGGCTGCACGCATGGTCGCGTCCATATGTCGAGGCATTGGTTCACGCCGCAGGCTGCACGCACGCTCGTGAATGGGAGGCAGGCAGCCGCCAACGCAGAGCACGCAGAAGGGGGAGGCAGGCAGCCACCAACGCAGAGCACACAAAGCACACTCGCATCGATTCTCATTTACACATTGATGATCGCATCGGTTCACGCACACACTGAGTCACGATCTACGCCGGCCGTTTGCGCGTGTACCCACTTCGTCTCCCCCGGCTATTTAAACTGCCCTCCATTGCCTCTTCTTCTACAGATCCATCTGCGCCTCCAACTTCTTCTCTTCTTCCCCCAAAAGCCAAAGCCGTTCCACTCAGCGAAGGAACCAAGATGCAGTACAATGGGCCGATGTTCCAAGCGCCGCCCACCGTGCCGGAACGGCGGTACCCCGCCCACGTCATCATCAAGGAATCCCTCCGCGTGTGGGCGTTCTCCCGCTGGAGGGGAAGCACTGAGCTTGCACGGGGGTTCCTCCGTGCAGGCTTCCACCACCTCCCGGCGGGCTCGCCGCCCATGTTCAACCTCGTGGAGCAGCGTCCCCACGCCAACGCTCCAGTGGTAGGGCTCGTCGTCCACTTCACCAACAGGTTCGATGCCTACTACCTGCTCGGCAAGGTGTGTTGGTGTGGGTGCGAGTTCATCGCATTCACGACCTATAACATCTTCACCGACTTCGAGAGCGTCTTCCCCGCTCGCAACCGCATGCACAGCCTCCCGTACTACCTCGGCGACAATGGCCGTGAGGAGGAGGAGTACTGAAGCCGGTGGTGAAGAAGACGATGAAGCCGGCGGTTAAGGTGAAGACATGGCGGTGTTGCCCTAGCTACCCTATCTATCTATCTATCTATCTAGTATGTAGTGTTAGTTTGGTGTGTGTGTTGCCCGAGCTATCTATGTAAGGTTAACTATTACCTATGGTGTCTATGTAAGAACTAATGTTGCCCTAGCAACCGTACCCTATCTAAGTTAAGTTATGTGTGTTATATTAATGCTTTGTTATGTTTGTATTTTGTTTGTCCCAAGTTTAGACACGGCTAATTGGCGTGGGAAAAATTAACCAAACAAACTAAAAAGGATGTGTTTATAGATGCCTTCTAAAAATAAGAACATATTGTACATTTGTACACGGCTTTGGTTTGAGAGCTCTGTATTTTTTAGGTATTCAAAGAATACTTTGGTTTTCAAAAATATTGAAGTATCAAATACTTTGAGATATTTGGCTTTAGTCAAAAGTGTAGTTTTAACTACACAATGTTTGAAGTATATAAAAAAGAGGTTTAGACCTCTTTTTCTAATCATGAAGTATTGGTTCGCTATGCATAATAATACTGCGGTTTGCAAATACTTTGATTCTAAAAAATGAAGGGACCCATAAAGGAAAGCCAAAAAAATTCTTCCCCATGGCCTATGTAAATAATTTTCTTCTAAAACCCACCTCCCTACTTTGGGTCAAGCCAAGCAACAATTTCCAGCAAGTTTCAACTGTCCCTAAATTTTATTTCTATTTATTTTATCTCAAAATCTTTTCTGTTATTTATTTTGGACCTTAGAGTTTCCAAAGGAACTGCCAGATTTCCTTTGAGTTTTGACTCCAAGTAAATTGCTCTGACTAGTCCTTAGCACCCTCAACCAAGATCCATCAAGATCCACTGGTCCACAATTCAAATTTTTCAAAATGTGCTTGCTGCAAGTTTGGACCAGATTTGCCATTTTTGGTGAAATTCATTTGTTTTCTTTTCCTAAAAATCTGAGAAAAATCAGGCAGCCTTTGGATGCATCAAAAGACCACCTCACCAAAGATCAGCTCCAGAAAAATTTTCCACATGCCAAAATCATTTCATCGAACAGTTGGTGTGCACTGTTTCTGTTAGTTTCAGAGTTCTGTGTTCAGTTGCAGTCGGCAGTGTCGTTTTCTTCAGAGCACGGCGTCGATCTCGCCAGTAACTGCAGTGGCGCCTTGCTCCCTGTTCCCCCTCCTTGTCCAGTGCGCCGTATGATCCAATACTCGAGGTTATTAGCTAACAAAATAATCCTATCACTGAACTGGTAGTTGTTTTCTGCCGAAACTGAAAGTGTCGAAACTTAACAGTAAACTGCATACATTCAGTGATCGACAGTTGCACAAACATCTCTAACGAGAGATGGCCATCAAGTAAAAAATTCCTAGAGCAAGTATTCCTAAAGCTATCAGATTGGATTGCTTCTTCAACTCAATCAGATGCTTCAAGTTCTTGTTCATCTTCTTCAATTCCGTCTTCAGTTCAACATCTACCACCGTCGGGTATTCTGGACGCGCTGCTGCTGCCGGAGCGGCACTGTCATGGGGCAGATTGGACTCGCTGATTGCATTCCCCCTCGAATCCAGCAAGCCCGACCCTTGAAGCATCTGGATGTAATCATCCATCCACTCGAAATGGTGGCATTTCTTCACGATCTGAAAACGAAATCATGTAACCTAAATCCAAATCTGACAGATTTTTTGAGAAATTAGAGATAAAGGATGCAAGGAAAACTCAGATCTAACCTGCCCCTCCGGCTTGCTCTCACATTTGACGAACTCGCGCCCAAAGTTCCCATTCTTCTCCTCCTTCGTAGTCAACCGCTTAAGTGGCGCAGTCCGTGGGCAGTCAGTGCATCGAGTCATCGGCACTGGACCATACACCGGCCACGTGGAACGGGGGGCTGACGAGGAGGTCGACATATCGCCCGAGAGGAAGAAACAGAGGAATTGCTCGAGAGGAAGAAGAACGAGAAGATGGGGAAAGAAACAGAGGAATTGCTCGATCTGCTCGATGCCTTTGTTTGTCAGATGGAGAAGAGGAGATGGGGAAGCTATATTGACGATTTGCCACATTGTATTTTGCAGTTTCAATATTTGAACCAACTCGTAACACTGACATGTGGTGGTCATGTGCGAAAAATACAATTTCATATGTAAAGTGGGGCAGATCGTAAAAAACCCGAGAAGGACAGTGCAGTAGCCAATCAGGACGCATCACGTGGATCGCGCATGCCTGCCCCACATCTGACGGGTGGTGTTTGGCGCTTGGTAGGATCCGACGGTGCACGTTCGACGCTAGGGTTTGGAGCATTTCTGCGGGGTTATGAGCGAGTCAACGGGGTTATTAGGGTTTGACCACATTTCAAATGGCCATAACTAAATTAGAAAAAAATCGCAAAAATATAAAACAAATGTAGTTCGTCCGTTTATGAGACCTAGTTACCATAAAAAAATATAAACTCGGTATAGGGGCGTTTTTTTGAAAAATCATTTTTTGAAGTGATTTGTCGAAATCAAGTTCAAATGTTTTTAAAAAATTCAAAACAAATCAAAATGTTGTAATTCTTGCACACATAGCCGTTATATGTGACAAGGTTATGAGAAAAAAATATATAAACTTGGTGTAGGTCATTTTCATGAAAAAAGTCTTCACAGAAATGAGCTATCACCTATGAACATTTTCAGAGTTCGTAGAATAGGGAGAGAGGGTTTAGGGTTTGAAAAAAATCAAAATAATTAAAAAAAATCAGAAAAATCTCCATAGCTTCATTTTGGAGTGAGTAAGAAGGATCTGAACTTACTTTTTCATTTTCATATCTAAAACATGTTATTTGACGGTTTTGAATTAAAAGCATATTCTTTTCAAAAAAAATGTAGTAATATGAATATTAATCAATAAATAGTGAGACTTCGTTTTTACCCTATATATATGGAACAAGTGTTAATAAAAAATATGTGCCTCAATTAGGCAAGGTCAAAAAAACTTGATTTCAAATAGGGCTATTTACCCTAGTTTTCGAGCTCGTTTCTAGCACATTTCTCATTCGGACTGTTCAACTACGAATATTGGACTTCAAATGCTCGATCAAATACACCGCATAGAGCAATGAACCTCCAATGTTCAACTTCAACTTTGACTCGAATCCAAATTTTGGCCCAAATTCAAATTTTGATGGAAATTTGAATTCTGACTCAAATAAGAAATCAAAGTAGAAGCAACATTATTACAACTGATAAGTTTTCACAGTAGCTCAAATCTACCAAGTTTTAAGATGCCAACATCTTAATACAAATCTACCAAGTTTTAAGCGATCCACTCGCCCTCAAATTGACAACACAAACATTTCCCAACAACTTAATTCAAATTTTTGACTTGCTCCTTGTGTTTGCAGCTGGCTTCACCGTCTTGCTCCTGGTTTCCCTAGTTGAGATTCTCTTTTCTATCAGACTCTTGTTCCTTTTGATCTTGGGCTTTACTTGGGGTTTTCCTCGTGGAGGTGCTGATGGAGTAGTTGCACTCGCTGAGCACTTGACGACCATTTGACGGTCATCTATGGGTTCAGTAATCTTTAAAGGCACAATTGGAAAAATTACGCCCTCCTCTTCCTCTCTTATAGATTCAAAACCATCAAAGGCCATGGTTTCAAAATCTTCTGCTTCTTCATCTCTTGGCCTTTTCTCCCTAGAGCTGGTAAATAAAATTATAAGCCATAGGCAAAAAAGAGAACAAATGCAAACAAAAGGGTAGCCGCATTCTACAAAGGGTGCAAACACATACCAAGATGCTTCATTTGCTGCTGCTGCTGCATTCTCCACTGCTTCATTTGCTGCTGCATTCTCCACTGCATCTTCAGTCTCCATTGCTGCTGCATTCTCCTCAGCATTGGCTGCTGTCCATCTTTCCTCCTCTCCAAATGATGCATCCACTGCATTGGTACAAAGCCTAGCAATATGCCCCAGAACTCCACATTTTTTGCAAGCACGCTTCTTTGGTAGACGACCCTCCTCACCTGCTCTAATCCTCTGGTTCCTTGGTCTTCCTGGTGGTCTAGTAATGACAGGAGCGTAGAGTTTGAACCCTGGATCTACTATGTTCCATTGATCTTTCCCCAATAGTGCAGGCACATTGTCAGCATAAGCAGCCATAAATTTGGCAACAGAGAAATACTCAGAGCAATATTGATCAACTTCACCATCTGCACCCCCGATAACGGTCATCAGATGTAGGGCATGTATGCATGGCTTCCCACGGATCTGCCATTACCTACAAGTACATTCTCTAGTACTTAGGTTCACAGGATACCTCCATACCCTATTTTTAGTGTCAGTATAGGTAACCTCTCCCTCATATGTACCAGATCGAATACATTTCATCTTCAGTCCTCTTGCCTTCAAGTGCAATGCCTTAATCAGTGATGGGAGCATTTGATGACCAACATATTGTGTTTCTGCAATTCTTTTGCGAAGAGCCATCTTTATCATGATCATTTGCCTCATCTTGTCAAATGCTTGCCACAACAAGAGCCCTTTCACTAACTTGAACTTTGAATTGAAGCATTCTGCAAGGTTACTGGTCACATAATCTACTTTGCAAATTTCGTTGAATTTGCTTCTTGACCACACCTTGCCATGATGTGCATCCATGTACTCCTTCACAAGAGGATTTTGAGCATACAACACTCTCAAATGGTGTTCATGCTTCCTTTTGCTGCATGTGTATGATGCTGGCCATAAGTTCTCATCATAAACTTTACCTTTGAACTTCTTTTTGAAATTATGCGCTAGGTGCCGCATACATTCCCTATGCTCCACTCCAGGGAATACAATTTCCACTGCACTCTCTAAACCCTTGCAAGCATCTGTGTGTATAGCTAAACCTGGGGGCGTGCCTATAATGTTGCGCAACTGCTACAGAAACCAGACCCAACTTTCCTCAGACTCTGCCTCCACCACACCAAATGCAACTGGGAATAGCCAGTTGTGTCCATCAACTTCAGAAGCTGCTACTAGCTGTCCTCTCCATCTTCCAGTCAAATGTGTAGCATCTACAACCAAATAGGGCCTGCAACCATCTAGAAACCCCTGCCAGCAAGCCTTGAAATAAACAAAAGCCCTTCTGAAGCACTCCTTCTGAAATGACTTCCCTTTTATTTTGAATGGAACTGTATGCTTGTCAATCTCTATAACACTCCCTGGACTTGCCATCTCCACTTCAGCTTTGAAAGTGTAAAGCAGCTGAAAACTATCATTCCATTGACCATTAATTCTGTCAAGAGCCTTTTCCCTAGCATTGAAAATTCTCATGTAAGGAATTTCTATCTTGTACTTCTCAAAAAGCTTCCCAGGGAGTGCTGTTGGACCAAGTCCAGGTTCTTCTCTCAGCCAATCCAATATAGCATCTGCCACCCACCTAGTTTTTGCTAGCTTGGTTTTGGCCTTCCCCCCTCCCCCTCCAGGTGGACAGGTGTGCTTGTGTGGGTTTTTCTTTATCTGAAACAAAACAAAAGGGTAAAGAACAGTTAAGAAACCTTACTCAACGATCTGAAACTAAATTACTAACTGAACTTGGATTACCTGAATATATTTGCTCTTTCTCATACGAGATGCATGCAACTTCCACCTACACCTAGGATATGGACAAAAAACTGTGAACCTTGCTGGCTCACTCCTTTTAATCTTATAGGTGTTTTCAGATATAATGCACCATGTTGTCACTGCATTCCGACAGTCGACCATTGATTGGAAAATGGTACCTACACTAAGCTCAGGTTTTTCCCTATTCCACTCAATTGTTGGCATGTCATCACCATCGTATTCATCCTCGATTAAGCTGTCTGTGTTCTCCACCTTCTCTTCATCGTCAGTGTCATCAAACCTAGCTTGGCTGATGGGCTCCTCCATATATTCGTCATCCACTGCTTGCTGACTGGCTACATCGACCAGTTCAGGAAACATCATCTCATCTTCATCATCATTTGTAGGCACTGCCTCGTCAGGTTTTGCATCTTCTTCTACACCAACTGCAGAAGGTACACGAGAAGCAGCAGCTGAATCGGAACCAGAATTGGCAGTAGGCATGTTGTGGCTCCATGAACCACTTGCTTTACTTGGTGTCGACCTACAAGGAGTGCCGGGGTGCTAGCTATTAGCACAGACAGATGATGTCTGAACTCCCTTCCCCTTCGCCCATTCTGCGCGTGGCTGAAGCACATCGATTTGCAGTTTACCGAATCGGCAGCCAGCAATCCCAGCAAAAAGCAACGGCATATGATCGTCGCAAGTTAGTGGGAGAAATCTTTGCTCGTCACTGCTGAAGTAATTCAGTTCAACAGCATCGGCATCACTCCAGGGATAGGTGTTTCGGAGCTCAGTTTGCAAATCTTTGAAAGATATGCTGGTTTCTACCACTTTGGGATAGAAAAATGATGAAATCAAATGCGGTTTAGTACCACGCAGCACACTAGTTTCCATTCTAATCACCAGCCAGAAAGCCAGCGCGGGATCAATCCTACAATACGACTTCAGTTAGCTGGGTAAAATCGAGCACAAATTCGAACAATTCAAGCAAACAGAAGTCAAATACGGCCTACAATACGACTTAGAACGTCAGTTTGAGAGGAAACAATGCTTACCCAGGTTTAATCCATGAATTATCTCCTACGGATTCGACCCAATCCTCTCCATGATCGACTGCATTCCGGGCGTCCTCACTCAACATCGCTATGTAATCCCAGATGGGGGGGTGGGCTATATCTGGCGAAGACCCGGCGTCACCGACGAACGGACGAGGGCATAGGGTGGAGGAAACAACTGCGGTGGACGCGGCAAGACGCCGGCAGAGGGGGCGGGGCGGCGCTGTGCAGTGCGGCCTGTCTAGATCTGTTTCATATTCAGACAAGCTGCCCAATACGTGTCTCCTTGCGGTCCCACCCGTCAGCAAGCAACAGTCAGACGAAGACTTGGCCCCACTCGTCAGCAATTAACGGTCAATGGACGGTCAAGACGGCAAACGCCCGCTATGAGCATTTGTGAGAGTTTCAACTAAGGAAGAGGGGAAAAGTGAGCAAATGTTTGGAGCGTGGGGAAAAGTGAGCACAACTAAGGAACCAGGGGCACTAATTTAAATATCCCTATAGTTTAGTCATGCTCCATTTTTGTCACACAGGAATGCTATCATCATGCACAACCCCGATGACAAGCCAAGCAATTGTTTCATACTTTAGTAATCTCAAACCTATAAACTTTCACGCGATACATGAGTGCGAGCCATGGATATAGCACTATGGGTGGAATAGAATATAATGAGGGGGGTTATGTGGAGAAAACAAAAAGGGAGAAAGTCTCACATCAACGAGGCTAATCAATGGGCTATGGAGATGCCCATCAATAGATAACAATGTGAGTGAGTAGGGATTGCCATGCAACGGATGCACTAGAGCTATAAATGTATGAAAGCTCAACAAAAGAAACTAAGTGGGTGTGCATCCAACTTGCTTGCTCACGAAGACCTAGGGCACTTGAGGAGGCCCATTGTTGGAATATACAAGCCAAGTTCTATAATGAAAATTTCCCACTAGTATATGAAAGTGATAACATGAGAGACTCTCTACTTTGAAGATCATGGTGCTACTTTGAAGCACAAGTGTGGTAAAAGGATAGTAACCTTGTCCCTTCTCTCTTTTTCTCTCATTTTTTTGGCCTTCTCTTTTTTATGGCCTTTCTCCTTTTGTTTTGGGCCTTCTCTTTTTTATGGCCTTTCTCTTTTTTTTATTCCTCACTTGGGACAATGCTCTAATAATGATGATCATCACACTTCTATTTATTTATAACTCAATGATTACAACTCGATACTAGAACAAAGATGACTCTATATGAATGCCTCCGGCAGTGTACCGGGATATGCAATGACTCATGAGTGACATGTATGAAAGAATTATGAACGGTGGCTTTGCCACAAATACTATGTCAACTACATGATCATGCTAAGTAATATGACAATGATGAATGTGTCATGATGAACGGAATGATGGAAAGTTGCATGGCAATATATCTCGGAATGGCTATGGAAATGCCATAATAGGTAGGTATGGTGGCTGTTTTGAGGAAGATATAAGGAGGTTTATGTGTGAAAGAGCGTATCATATCACGGGGTTTGGATGCACCGGCGAAGTTTGTGCCAACTCTCAATGTGAGAAAGGGCAACGCACGGTACCGAAGAGGCTAGCAAGGATGGAAGGGTGAGAGTGCGTATAATCCATGGACTCAAAATTAGTCATAAAGAACTCACATACTTATTGCAAAAATCTACAAGTCATCAAAAACCTCGGTACTACGCTCATGCTCCTAGGGGGATAGATTGGTAGGAAAAGACCATCACTCGTCCCCGACCACCACTCATAAGGAGGACAATCAAATAACACCTCATGTTTCAAATTTGTTACATAACGTTTACCATACGTGCATGCTACGGGACTTGCAAACTTCAACACAAGCATTTCTCAAATTCAAAACTACTCAACTAGCACGACTTTGATATTATTACCTCCATATCTCAAAACAATCATCAAGCATCAAACTTCTCCTAGTATTCAACACACTCATAAGAAAGTTTTATTATTCTTGAATACCTAGAATATTAGGATTTTAAGAAAATTACCATGCTATTTAAGACTCTCAAAATAATCTAAGTGAATCATGAGAATTCATCTATTTCTTCAAAATAAAACTACCACCATGCTCTAAAATATATAAGTGAAGCACTAGAGCAAATGACAAACTACTCCGAAAGATATAAGTGAAGATCAATGAATAGTTGAATAATTATGCAACTATGTGAAGACTCTCTAACATTTAATAATTTCAGATCTTGGTATTCTATTCAAACAGCAAGCAAAGCAAAATAAATTGACATTCTAAGAATGGCAAACATCATGTGAAGAAGCAAAAACTTAGGATCAACCGAAACTAACCGATAGTTGTTGAAGAAGAAAGGTGGGATGCCAACCGGGGCATCCCCGAGCTTAGATGCTTGAGACTTCTTGAAATATTATATTGGGATGCCTTGGGCATCCCCAAGCTTGAGCTTTTGTGTCTCCTTAATTCCTCTCATATCACGGACTCCCTAAATCTCAAAAGCTTCATCCACACAAAACTCAACAAGGACTCGTGAGATAAGTTAGTATAAACCATTGCAAAAACCTTATCATACTCTACTGTATAAAATCACTAAAATTATTATTCAACATTTCATACTAAATGCCTCTGCATATTTAATAGTCCTATCCTCAAATAGAATCACTAAAGAAGCAAACATAACAGCAATCTGCCTAAACATGATAGTCTGTAAAGTATGCAGTAACATCCATACTTCCCTAGCTCCAAAAATTATGAAAGAAAATTCCCACTGTAGTAAATTTATCAGAGCTTAATATGCAAAAGGTTTCAATATTTTATCACATTCTGACTTTTCTAGGGAATTATTGCAACAGCGGTAAACTTTATGTTTTTAAATAGCAACATGTGGACTTCTAAAATAGGCATAGTAAAGGCTATCAATGCCACTTTTATTGGAATAAAAGATGCAAAACATTGTTCTAAATAACAGCAAGCAAATCCTAACAAAATAAATTGACGCTCCAAGCAAAACACATATCATGTGGTGAATAAAAATATAGCTCCAAGTGAAGTTACCGATGAACGAAGACAAAAGAGGGGATGCCTTCCCCAAGCTTAGGCTCTTGGTTGTCCTTGAATATTACCTTGGGGTGCCTTACGCATCCCCAAGCTTAGGCTCTTGCCACTCCTTATTCCATAGTCCATCGAATCCTTACCCAAAACTTGAAAACTTCACAACACAAAACTTAATAGAAAACTCGTAAGCTCCGTTAGTATAAGAAAGTAAATCACCACTTCAAGGTACTGTAATGAACTCATTCTTTATTTATGTTGGTGTTAAACCTATTGTATTCCAACTTCTCTATGGTTTATAAACTATTTTACTAGCCATAGATTCATCAAAATAAGTACTCCCTCCGTCCGGAAATACTTGTCGTCGAAATGGACAAAAGGGGATGTATCTAGACGTATTTTAGTTCTAGATACATCCCTTTTTATCCATTTTGATGACGAGTATTTTCGGACGGAGGGAGTAAACAACACATGAAAAACAGAATCTGTCAAAAACAGAACAGTCTATAGTAATCTAGATCAAACGTATACTTCTGGAACCCCAAAAATTCTAAAAGAAATTTATGGACCTGAGGAATTTATCTATTAACCATCTTCAAAAATAATTAACTAAATAGCACTCTCCAAATAAAAATGGCAGCAATTCTCGTGAGCGCTAAAGTTTCTGTTTTTTACAGCATGATCAACAAGACTTTCCCCAAGTCTTCCCAAAGGTTCTACTTGGTACAAACACTAATTAAAAGCACAAAACCACATATAAACAGAGGCTAGATGAATTATTTATTACTAAACAGGAACAAAAATAAAATTGGGTTGCCTCCCAACAAGCGCTATCGTTTAACGCCCCTAACTAGGCATGATGATTTCAATGATGCTCACATAAAAGATAAGAATTGCAACATAAAGAGAGCATCATGAAGAATATGACTAGCACATTTAAGTCTAACCCACTTTCTATGCATAGGGATTTTGTGAGAAAATAACTTGTGTGAACAAGAATCAACTTGCATAGGAAGGTAAAACAAGCATAGCTTCAAAACTTTAAGCACATAGAGAGGAAACTTGATATTATTGCAATTCCTACAAGCATATATTCCTCCCTCATAATAATTTTCAGTAGCATCATGAATGAATTCAACAATATAACCAGCACCTAAAGCATTCTTTTCATGATCTAGAAGCATAGAAATTTTATTACTCTCCACACAAGCAAAATTCTTCTCATGAATATTAGTGGGAGAAAACTCAACAAAATAATTATCATGTGATTGAAAATTAAGATAAAGATGACAAGATTCATGGATATCATTATTCTTTATAGCATACGTGTCATTACAATAATCATCATAGATAGGAGGCATGCTTTTAGTAAATTTGCTCATCAAAACTTGGGGGACAAAAATATCATCTTCATCAAACATAGCTTCCCCAAGCTTGTGGTTTTGCATATCATTAGCATCATGGATATTCAAGGAATTCATACTAACAACATTGCAATCATGCTCATCATTCAAATATTTAGTGCCAAACATTCTATAGATTTCTTCTTCTAGCACTTGTGCACAATTATCCTTTCCATCATACTCACGAAAGATATTAAAAAGGTGAAGCGTATGAGACAAACTCAATTCCATTTTTATAGTTTTCTTTTATAGACTAAACTAGTGATAAAACAGGAAACTAAAAGACTCGGTTGCAAGATCTAAAGATATACCTTCAGGCGCTAACCTCCCCGGCAACGGCGCCAGAAAATAGCTTGATGTCTACTACACAGCCTTCTTCTTGTAGACGTTGTTGGGCCTCCAAGTGCAGAGGTTTGTAGGACAGTAGAAAATTTCCCTCAAGTGGATGACCTAAGGTTTATCAATCCGTAGGAGGCGTAGGATGAAGATGGCCTCTCTCAAGCAACCCTGCAACCAAATAACAAAGAGTCTCGTGTGTCCCCAACACACCCAATACAATGGTAAATTGTATAGGTGCACTAGTTCGGCGAAGAGATGGTGATACAAGTGATATATGGATAGTAGATAAAGGTATTTGTAATCTGAAATTATAAAAACAGCAAGGTAATGAATGATAAAAAAGAGCGTAAACGGTATTGCAATGATAGGAAATAAGGCCTAGGGTTCATACTTTCGCTAGTGCAAGTTCCCTCAATAATAATAACATAATTGGATCACATAAATATCCCTCAACATGCAACAAAGAGTCACTCCAAAGTCACTAATAGCGGAGAACGAACGAAGAGATTATGGTAGGGTACGAAAGCACCTCAAAGTTATTCTTTCCAATCAATCCGTTGGGCTATTCCTATAAGTGTCACAAACAACCCTAGAGTTCGTACTAGAATTAAGAACAGTAAAACTGAGCCACTTCCCTGCCCTCTCACGCCTCCATCCTCCTGGTCCGTTGGATCTTGATTTCTGGTTGTCATCTACCGTTGAATCCTCGTTTCAGTCGAAGCTTTCACGACCTGGGCCGGCTGTCCGTTAAACCGCTACTCCCGTAGAAAAATCAAAGGTTTCTGGTTAACTGGCCATCTATCCAACCCATTTAGCCTGGAGCCCTCGGAAAAAGACACCTCAACCACTCGCCGCAGGAAAAAAGAGAAGACAAATTGCTCGCTCCCCTCCCCGACCTCTCCTCTACCTCGCGACCTGGAAGAAAAAGAAAATCACCGCATGGCCTCTCCATCACCATCCGCATCCACCCTGTTTCATCTTTATCTCACGATCTTTGGGGCGAGACCCTAGACATACTTTTGCGGCGGCGCTGCCCGCCTCCGTGCGACCGCGGCAGCCATGCCCGGCGAGCCCTATCTCGGCAAGTACATCGCCTGCATCATGTACCTGAAGTCGCAGGACAACATGAGCCATCGCAAGCCGGGTTGAGGGGGCTGAAGAGCGGCTGACCCGCGCTCATCGTGCACCTCTTCCGATCTCTCTCCTCTCGTGAGCCCTGGGCGGAGGAGGGATTCGTCGCTGCCGGAGGGGATCGATAGGAAGTAATCACTCTTCATGGCGGATGATGTGCGCCCCTCGCAGGTGGGGCTTATTGGATGGTTTCCTCTCTGTTTCCATCCTTCGCTGCCTCGGTACAGGTACGCGATTATGTACTACTACAAATCTTTCATGGATTCGATGATTTTAAGGTATGGTCTCCCAATTTTCCCTGGAATTTCTTAGAAAGAATGGTGATGTGTACTACGAATCTGATGTATTGTTGATTATGTTTATTTTTGGGTTCACAAGAATAAGGTTGGGAACATAATCTTCGCATTTCACATGAAGGAAATTGAAGCCTTAGCAGGTTGATATGGATCATGCGAAGAGCTTCTCCTGATGTGGCGGCCTTGTGTGATTATTGATTGCCAATCATTGTTTGTCGCCCAATATGACTGGCTTCAATCCTTTATGCTTTGTTTTTCTACAGCCCTAGGTTCCTAACTCTTGCTCATCTGCTCCTTCCGGCTCAGCGTCCTTGGCGCAAACAGGAATCAACAATGATTATATTGTTAGCTCGACCACTAGGTAGTCATGGTAGTTTTTTTTGACGTGAACAGCAGGAGCTCTGCTTTTGCATTAAAGAAGAATAGAGGTTTTACACGGTGCTGACAAATCCGGACCAAGAGTCCGGCCTTTCGTCAGAGAGTATTGGCAGGAGAGAGACAAAGAAAAAGAATAAGAGAAGACGCCATGGGTTTTTATGTGTCCCCAGCGCCCGCCTCTTTGTTGGCCTCGTAGAAAATCTTGACATCTTCTCTTATCAGTCCAGCAAGTGCAGTCGGCGTCATCTCCTTCTGCTCAAATACCCTACGGTTTCTTTCTTTCCACATGTTGCACACTGTGTAAGCAGCAAGTGTGATTGCATCTCTGTTTTTGTCCTTGGTTCCATCGCATGTGCATAGCCGAGACCACCACTCACCAATGGAGGTTGCCGAGGAGGCCAGCAACGGTCATGGTAGTTAAATCAAGTGCTTCGGAAAACCCCTGTAAGGAGATGGTGCTTTGCAAAATTCAAGTTTGTCTATCTGATGCTACACTTCCAATGATACTAATTTTTTGTCACACTATACTACAGAAGTGAAGCAAAAGCATCCATCTACTCAACGTGTGATACAAGATGATCTAAGATGCTTGCACTGCCAATTTATTATGCATATTGTGGTGAAAGTTTGTTTCTCTGAACTCCTTATATGTCAAATAAACTACTAGGGAAGGTGATGTTCTCTTAGGGAGCAACTCTAAATTGTGTTATCTGGACCCTGTTTCTGTATTGATTACCTTGGCTGACTGCTTTACCATTTTAAGACATTATGTTGCTTCACTGTGAGCAAGTTGTCTTGCATGTTCTACTTGAGCGATTATTTCACTACCTACTACAATTTGATAGTGCATTTGGACATGATTTTTCTGTTAACAAATGTCCTTATTGTAGATCATATGAAAATTAACCAGAGAAGAGCACCTCAAATCTGAGTTAGCACACATTTAATGCAACTGATTTGATTGTGCATTCTATGATGATATTTATCTTAAGAAACTTTTTCTTATTATTGTAGATCATATGGAATTCTTCAACCGTAGAATAACACCTGAAATCTGAGTTAGCATACATTCAATATGGCAGGCAAACAAATCTGAAGAAAGCAAGAAACGGTCAATATAAGTGATACTGACTTTTTATAGTCCATCAGGAATCTTTGGAATTGTTCATCTCTAGTTTCTATAAATAAGGCAACATGTTTTATTAAAAACGTTCCTTTGGACCATCCAGATATGAAGTATTTTTATCAAATTGATCAGATTACCACTTTCTTTAATCAAACTCATGTAACCTCTATTTTTGCATGTTCATGGCAAATACTATAGGCATGTTGAGAACTTATGCTACTCTGCTAAGTGATGCCTCGTTTTTTTAATTGATACAGTTTTGAGATGGAAAATTGTGGCACTGGTAAACATAACATTTCTTTCTAATTCAGTCATCAAGTACTTGATATATTTATGGACTCTTGCTACCAGTGGCAGAGCTTGCACAAAATGGTTGGGCGGGCCAAGCTGTTATGATTACTACTAGCTGTTATTTTGTGACCCATGGGCTGTCTATAATAGGAGGAGAAGCTCCAGAACTGGGCAGGCCATGGCCCATTCAGCCTTGCCTAAGCTCCGCCAGTGCTTGCTACCATTATATTACAATACAGACACGTGCAACAACACACCATCTTGGGTAGGTGCCTATGCTAATTTCTGTCAGTTTGATTTGTATTTTGTGATTTTGTTTAGTTAGAGCTTGAATCAAAAAATGATAGTAGATTATGTGAATGATTTCCTTCAGATATAGTCCTTTTTAAGTTTCAGTATGTTACACATGTTACCAGCTAGCACATCGACCATTTTGGTACATCAACTGTTGGATGAGAAATCTACGCTATATATATCTGGTTTGCACTGCTTATATTTTATTCCAAATATTACCAGACACGTATGTTCCCAAATAATGACATTGTTTAAAAAAATTGCATTGTTCTTCAAAACTAAATAATTGTTATGTTCTTTATAATGAAATAGACACGTGGAAATATTTGTTGAAGCCACTATCATCCCATTGTGCATCATTAGGTTCCTCATAGAGAAAATGTGCACACGACAAGAAATCAGATAATATTTTTTTTTCTAGGTAAGGGTAAATCAAAGAACGTCTAAAAAATAAAGATAAGATATCAGGGAAGAGATAAGATTTGAGCGGGGGTCCATGGGACAATACAAAAAACCATGTTCCATAATAAGCTCAATGAATATGATGGGACATTCATACTGCACTCTCAAGTTGAAAAGAAACTTGAACTCCATGTTTTAGAAAATATTCTAACACTACAATAAAACATTCGAAATCGACGGGCGCGGCAACGCGCGCCATCCATGATCTAGTAACACCTTAAGACACACATCAACCAAAACCCTAATGTCACCTAGATACTCCAATGTCACCTCAAGTATCCGTGGGTATGATTATACGATATGCATCACACAATCTCAGATTCATCTATTCAACCAACACATAGAACCTCAAAGAGTGCCCCAAAGTTTCTACCGGAGAATCACGACGAAAACGTGTGCCAACCCCTATGCATAGGTTCATGGGCGGAACCCGCAAGTTGATCACCAAAACATACATCAAGTGAATCACGTGATATCCCATTGTCACCACAGATATCCACGGCAAGACATACATCAAGTGTTCTCAAATCTTTAAAGACTCAATCCGATAAGATAACTTCAAAGGGGAAACTCAATTCATTACAAGAGAGTAGAGGGGGGACAAAACATCATAGGATCCAACTATAATAGCAAAGCTCACGATACATCAAGATCGTATCACCTCAAGAACACGAGAGAGAGAGAGAGAGAGAGAGAGAGAGAGAGAGATCAAACACATAGCTACTGGTACATACCCTCAGCCCCGAGGGAGAACTACTCCCTCCTCGTCATGGAGAGCACCAGGATGATGAAGATGGCCACCGGAGAAGGATTGCCCCCTCCGGCAGGGTGCCGGAACGGGTCTAGATTGGTTTTCGGTGGCTACGGAGGCTTCTGGCGGCGGAACTCCCGATCTACTGTGTGTTCTGGAAGTTTTAGGGTACGTGAGTATATATGGGTGCCGGAAGTACGTCGGTGGAGCTTCGGGGGCCCCACGAGGCAGGGGGCGCACCCTAGGGGGGCGCCCCCACCCTCGTGAGCACCTCCCTTGGCTCCTGACGTGGGGTCCAATTCCATCCGGTAGCTTTCCTTCCAAAAATAACTTCTCTAGTTGATTTCGTTCTATTTCGACTCCGTTTGATATTCCTTTTCTTCGAAACACTGAAATAGGCAAAAAGCAGCAATTCTGGGCTGGGCCTCCGGTTAATAGGTTAGTCCCAAAAAGAATATAAAAGTGGACAATAAAGCCCAATATTGCCCAAAACAGTAGATAACATAGCATGGAGCAATCAAAAATCATAGATACGTTGGAGACATATCAATACCGTTTACGTAGTGTTGCATGGTTCTCCTACTGGTTATATAACCCTGGTCTCATCACTGAGGGAAATACCTACGGTAGCGGTGCTGCATCATCCCTTCCTCTTTGGGGAAATACCGACGTAGTTCAAGCCGCATAAATGGGGCGCTGGCTGCCGCTCCCTCCGGATTTGCTACCTGGAGGTGTCCAGCCCGTAACACCCATCAATGCATGGTATTCTTCGACTAATCGTTACTCTCGGCGCAAGCCTGGATGCAGGGGCGGGGCGCTCCCCCTTGCCCAGGATGGGTTGGCCTCACATGTGGCCTAGTTTTTGTTCGTTGGCCAGCCACAATGGCGGTGCTTCTTGGCTATGAGCCCCCTTCGGCCATGCCTTGTGGTGGGAGCTTATGGGTAGGTGGAGATGTGTTGGCTTCCCCTTCGACAAATGGCATCAGCGTATCATGGCGTCAGAGAGAGGTTCGAAGATGGATGTCGAGGCGGCGACCACTGGTGGTGGGCTTTTCGGTTGGCTCTTCGGTGGGCCTCAAGTGGCGGTGGTGGCTGCGCTTCTTGATCATCGGGGGCACGAGGGGTGTAGTAGTGGGTGGCCGTGGCGTCTGTTCTGCTGAGGAAGTGTTGGCGCCCAGAGCTAGTTTTGGAGGCGTAAGCTTCATCGCAGTGCCTGACGTTTTCCTCGTTGTGACTCGGGAAGTGATACGTCCCAAACATGTCTACAATTTTTTATGTTTCATGCTACTATATTGTTGGACTAACTTATTAATTCAGTTTCCGTAGTCAATTCCTATTTTCTGCAGTTTTAGAAATTTCAGGATATCACCATATAAAATGTTAAAAAATGATAGAAAAACAAGAGATGTTTTCTCACCGAAATAAAACCAATGGACTAAGGCACACCATCTGGTGGGCTCCTCGGTGCCTAGATCCCCTACCCCCTCTAAACCTCCGTCTTACAAGGGCGCCTAGGGGGGCGTGTTGGGGAACGTTGCATGGAAAATAAAAAATTTGTATGCACACACAAGATCTATCCATGGATATGCGTAGCTACGAGAGGGGGAGAGCATATTCATACCCTTGAAGATCGCTAAGCAAAAGCGTTTATCAACGTGGTTGATGTAGTCGTACACCTTCACGATCTGTCACGATCAAGTACCGAACGTACGACACCTCCGCGTTCAGCACACGTTCAGCTCGATGACGTCCTCGCCTTCTTGATCCAGCAAGACGTGCGAAGTAGTAGATGAGTTCCGGTAGCACGACAACATGGTGACGGTGTTGGTGAAGAACAATCTCCGCAGGGCTTCACCAAGCACAACGGAAACTATGACGGAGGGAAAATTAGAGGGGACGGGGTTGCTGGCACACACCTTGGTGATTCTTGATGTGTTCCAGGTGCTAGCCTTGCCCCTTTATTTATATGTTTATCCTTGGGGTAGTAACTTGGAGAAAGGGCCTCCTCAAAGTCAGTTTTTCCCGCAAGGAAGTGTACTTCTTGGACTTCCAGGGCCAGACGCTAGGGTCTCCGGCGTTTGGCCCCCTGGCCTCCGCAAAACTCCTTTTACACCGACTTAAAGCCCTGTGGGCCTTACCCATTGGCCTAACCATATCATAATATATATCAATCTTTACCTACGGACCATTCCGGAGCTCCTCGTCATGTCCGTGATCTCATCCGGGACTTCAAACAACATTCGATCACCAACATACATAACTCATATAATACTATATCATCAACGAACGTCAAGCGTGCGGATCCTACCGGTTCGAGAACTATGTAGACATGACCGAGACACCTCTCCGGTCAATAACCAATAGCGGAACCTGAATGCCCATATTGGCTCCAACATATTCTACGAAGATGTTTATCGGTCGAACCTTATGACAACATACATAATTCCCTTTGTTCATCGGTATATTATTTGCCCGAGATTCGATCGTCGGTATCTTCATACCTAGTTCAATCTCATTACCAAAAAGTCTCTTTACTCATTCCATAATACATCATCCCGCAACTAACTCATTAGTCATTTTGTTTGCAAGGCTTTTTATGATGTGTATTTCCAAGAGGGCCCAGAGATACCTCTCCGATACTCGGAGTGACAAATCCTAATCTTGATCTATGCCAACTCAATAAACACCTTCAGAGATACCTGTAGAGCATCTTTATGATCACCCAAGTACGTTGTGATGTTTGATAGCACACAAGATATTCCTCCGGTATCCGGGAGTTGCATAATCTCATAGTCGAAGGAATGTGTATTTGACATTAAGAAAGCAATAGCAATAAACTGAATGATCAATATGCTAAGCTAACGGATGGGTCTTGTCCATCACATCATTCTCCTAATGATGTAATCCTGTTATCAAATGACAGCACATGTCCATGATTAGGAAACTGTCGGTGTCAAAACTGGCGGATCTCGGTTAGGGGGTCCCGAACTGTGCGTCTAAGGCGGATGGTAACAGGAGGCAGGGGACACGATGTTTTACCCAGGTTCGGGCCCTCTTGATGGAGGTAAAACCCTACGTCCTGCTTGATTTATTCTTGATGATATGAGTATTACAAGAGTTGATCTACCACGAGATCGAAGAGGCTAAACCCTAGAAGCTAGCCTATGGTATGATTGTATGTTATTGTGTCCCACGGACTAAAACCCTCCGGTTTATATAGACATTGAAGGGGGCTAGGGTTACACAAGGTCGGTTACAAAGGAGGAGATATACATATCCGTATTGCCTAGCTTGCCTTCCACGCCAAGTAGAGTCCCTTCCGGACACGGGATGAAGTCTTTAATCTTGTATCTTCATAGTCCAACAGTCCAGCCAAAGGATACAATCCGGCTGTCCGGAGACCCCTAATCCCGGACTCCCTCAGTAGCCCCTGAACCAGGCTTCAATGACGATGAGTCCGGCGCGCAGTGTTGTCTTCGGCATTGCAAGGCGGGTTCCTCCTCCGAACATATCACAGAAGAGTTTGAATACCAGGATAGTGTCCGACCCTGTAAAATAAATTCCACATACCAATGTAGAGAGAATAATATTTCCACAAATCTTAATCTGCTGACACGCTTTGGCAACATGACGCCAGGCCATGGCTCGGTGATTATTCGAACCATTTTTCTTCAACCAGTTCCACACATAACGCGAGGCGGTTTCTTGACACGTCTTGTCAAAGCAGAGATCATGCTCCCTTAATTACAGGATTCTCATCAATACGGTCGTGGGTAACCCACCCGTGCCTAGGACTCCTAGATTTTAGGCAAGTCCCAAACGGCCACTAGGAGGACGCTTGATATTCACCCTCTTTATAAAGGGACAAGGCTTTTACTTTTCTCCCTCCCGTGCTCAATCGAATCCTTCCCCCGCTTCGAGTTCTAACACCCAAAGCTCAGGTCAGGTGCTTCGGACCTTCAATCATGTCCGTATCTAGCCTTCAAGGCCGGTGGATGCCCTCCTCCGTTACGGAAGAGGATATCAAGAAGTTGAGGGAGGCCAGATACCTGACCGCCGAGGTTTCGCATCGGCTGCCTGCCCGAGGGCAGGTCGTCCCTACTCCCGAACCCAACGAGAACGTTGTGTTCATCTCCCACTTCCTCCGAGGCCTAGGCCTCACCCTGGATCCCTTTGTCAGGGGTTTAATGTTCTATTATGGGCTAGATTTCCACGATCTAGCCCCGAACTCCTTTCTCCACATCTCGGCATTTATTGTCATATGTGAGGCCTTCCTCCGCATTTACCCTCACTTCGGCCTGTGGCTCAAGACCTTTGACGTGAAGCCGAAGATGGTCGAGGGGCAGCACGTAGCGTGCGAAGGCACATTAATAAGTAAAATCGCTGGATCTCCATGGGCAAAGGGTTCCTTTCCAGAGGTGTCCGGATTATGGCAGCGGGAGTGGTTCTACATCACAGCTCCCAGAAGTGCCAAGTGGGTGGCCGCCCCTGCTTTCCGCTCGGGCCCTCCACCACAACTGATGTCATGGATTAGCAGAGGGCTGAGCTGGGGTCCAGCCAAGGACGTGCCTATACTGCAAAGCTGCATTCAAGATCTCTTCGATGGAGGTTTCAGTCTGGTTACGGTGGTGCAAGTCATGTTGGTTCGTCGAGTCCAGCCTTGCAAACACCGGCCCCTCCGCATGTGGGAGTTCAACCCAGAAGGGCCGCGCACTATTTAGAATTTCCTCAGCCTGACGCACGAGAAGATGTACAAATCATTCTTCGGACCCCAAATAGAGTGTCCGGATACTACCGAGGACGTGGGCCAGAGCAGCAACCGTACCGCCGACCAAGTAAGTAATCCTCTAGCCGAACACACCGTCTTTCATTTACCATGACGTCATTCTGAGAAATCGCTCTTTGACCAGGACTGGCTAACAAAGGCAAAGATGATTTGGTGTTCGGCCCCCCTTCCTGAGGGTTTGGAGAATTCGGTATTGGAAAAGATGCTCGAGCTAGCACCTTGCCCGGAGCCCTCAAAAGAAGATAAAGGGGGAATAATGAGGTCAAAAGCGGGCCCCCATCGCTACCAATTCCAGCCGAGGGAATGAGCGCCTCCGTGAAGGATGATAACCAAGGGGAAGAATCTGACCTTCTCTCGCTTCGGGGAAGGAAGAGGACTGCCTCTGAAGATCCGGAAACCAAGGCTACCAAACGGGAGAAGAAGTCTCCACCTGAGGGTCCTGCCTCGGAGGGTGCTTTTGCCGCACAAAGTCCACGTGGGGATCAGCCCTCTAACGAGCCGTAAGTGATCAGAAAATACTTAATAGTAAAGATATTCTACCTTACTTCCGAGGAAAATAACCGAAGCATTTATCTTGCAGTTCGGATCTTAGCCCTTCTCAGTAGAGCTCGTCTTCAGGGGATCTTCTTCCGGAGATGATGGAGAGCGAAATGCCTCCCCCGGACTCCCCCGCTCAAGAAGCGGGCGACCTTGAAGTGTCATCACGGAGGGCCTCTCCGGATCCGGTAAGGCCAGAAGATAATCCTATAGTCACCCGAAGTCCCCAGCGTCCGGCTCTCGAAGAGAGCAAACAAAAGAGTCCGACATCGTCTGGTATGCGGTTAGACGTACTGAGGGAGCTGTTGGAGCGAGCGGCCATCTCATAAGAACACCGTACGTTGGTGGGTATGGTGATGGAAAGAATTTCGTCCGCCGAAAGCGGATTGCATGAAGCCTTTATGAGTCTACCAACGGGCTTTGAGGTACGTGAAATGATATACTTTTTGATAGTATCGCACATTTTTAGGTGTGCCCTGTGTAGATAGTAGCCCCTGAGACTCTGGTTACCGTCAAGAACGGCGGCGAACAGAGGATCGTAGTCCCAGGTAATAACCAAACCACCTTTATGTGCAGGTGGTGGAAGCTCTGGTGGCTAGCCGGACTAATGAGTTTGCCGAACTAAAGCGGCAACTGGATGCGGCAGATGCCGACATCGAGCTTGTTAACAAGCGGCTTGACGAGGCACAGGGTAAGTAATGTTTTTCCGGTCAATGTCACATAGTAAGAGCAGCGTGATGCCAGTATCTTTAATATGTTGTGACTTTAGATGGAGCTGCCGCCGTGGAGACCCTTCGTGCGGAACTTGCCCGAGCCAACAAACAAACAAGGATTAATAATGCGACCGCTTTAAAGGCGGCAAAAGAGTTAAGAGACGAGAAGGCCGCGCATTGCGAGAGTAAAGAAAAGATGGCCAAGATGGCTGTGAAGTTAAAAGACACTGCCGACCATTGCCGGTTGCTTGAAGAAGAAAACCGAGCGAAGGCAACGGACCTTGAAAAGGCCACGATGGCGGCCAAAGACACCCGCTCTGCCATGAGGGCAAAGAAGGAAGAGCTGCGTGAAGCTGGTGATATTGTGGCTGGGAAGCCCTTTTTGCTGCGGAGGAAGTTCGAAGATCCGCGGTATGCCCCTCTGGATCGGCTGTGGAGTTCGGCAGACGCATATCTGGATTTGACGACGAGTGCTGTCGATGCGGCCGAATACTTCCGAGATCAAACAGATCATGAAGTGGACAAGCTATTCTGGTTGTAGTTTAACGTTCCAGAGCGTCCTCTTCCACTAACTGATCAACTTGCCGAATGGGCCGAACTCAATAGATTGTCCGGACTCGCCATGAGGTCCGTCGTATATCATCTGTGCCCGGAAAAGCCGAAGCCGAACAACTATTTCAGCTTAGTGCAGCAGTTCCTTGGTACGGTGCTGCGCATCAATGCGATGAAGAGGTCAGCGTGCATAGAAGGCTCGCGGATGGCCCTTGCCCGTGTCAAAGCATACTGGGCAGAGATGGATGCTACCACTGTTGCGGCGCAGGTTTCGGCCATAGGCCGAGTGGCTGCCGAGCACTATTTTGAAGAAGTTCTTGAGGGTGCTCGTTTGATAGAGGCCCAGTGCTCGAAGAATATTATGTTTGAGTGACATGTATTCCCATTGTAAAAACAATGTTTATCAAATTTATTAAGGCTGTATTTATACTTTTGCCTGAAAGTAATATGATGCATCTTGTGCGGCCTTATGTATAGATGTATATAACCTGAAAGATTGCAGTCATCGGCTTCAGCTCCCACGCATATAATGCGGGGGTGTTCACAGAAGACGCGTGTTCACACTTAACCCAACGTCTTGGTCCTAATAAGGAGGTGATAGCGCAGCGAACGAGGCAACAGGACTATAATGCTTTAACACTTTCACTTAGCCATAGGGGTTTGACGGTGGGGCTACTATATAGCCCCTGGTGGCTCCGCACTCTCCCGAATTCGGGGTGTGTACATGCCTGGCCGGGAAACGGCCCTTCGTTAAGGCGGAGGAATTCTAACATTCCGATGGGTCATCGAGTGGTTGACCAGTCTCACGCTATATCACGACAGTCAGTTTTCGGCTTTCTCTACTGAGGTGCTCGTCCGGATGAACCGGGGCACAATTGCAGTAGTTCTTCTGGTGCCACCTTAGCCGATAGAGCGGAACATAAGGCAGCAAAACACAGGAGCCGGGCAAACCCAACATTTGACCAAAGACATGATTCAGAGCTGATGCATATAAGGCCAAACTCACGACGCCGGACACTCCCTAAGGTATTCGGTCTTTTATGGTATAAACCGGGCCTAAATGGTGCCCTTTGTAAGAAGCCCCTGGTGTCCAGGTACGTGCATTATTCTGACGTGGTTACATGCCAAGACGTCAGCATCCTTCTCAATAGTACTGAGAATCCGAGGGATGTGTATCAACAAGAGACAGTAAGAAAGGTTTACGCAGGGTCTTAATCTAAAAAGAATCCTTGGAACGGGTCCCTGCTGCACGTCTGGACCTGTGTCTCCATTGTGCCGTATCCTGGATGGATGTAGCACGATGGTCATCTGTAAAAGAGAGGAACTTAGGTGAAAAGTTGTCGTGCAAAAAGGTAGGTTATATTAAAGAAACCATGTACAATTCAAGATGAGTAAAAATTGCCACTTGTCTGCGCGCGTTGAGCCCCTTGTATTTGTAATAGGGGTGTGGCCATCAAACCTGTATGAACTACATATAGCTGCGTCGGACTCGTCCAACCGTGTCCGTAGTCTTGACGACCTATCGAATGCTTTAGTTGGTGAGGCCGTTTTAGTATGCGGCTGCCAAGGCAGCCGCACTCTCTTCGGCGCGCAGGGATCGCTCAATATTTCCATTTATTGTAATGATGCCACGTGGACCGGGCATCTTAAGACTGAGGGAAGCGTAATGCGGTATTGCATTAAAGCGAGCGAAAGCTTCGCGTCCAAGTAGTGCTTGATAGCCACTTTGGAACGGAGCAATGTGGAAGGTTAAATTTTCGCTACGGAAGTTATCGGGGAAGCCGAATATAGCCTATAGTAGCAGGGAGCCCGTGCAATGAGCCCCTGGGCCTAGCGTTACTCCTTTAAAGGTAGTATTGTTGTGGCAAATTTTCATTGGGTCTATCCCCATTTTGCGGATTGTATCCTGATATATCAGGTTTAGACTGCTGCCACCGTCCATCAGGACTCGGGTGAAATGGTATCCGTCAATTATTGGGTCTAATACCAAGGTAGCCCATCCTGCACGCCGGATACTTGCTAAGTAATCCCGATGGTCGAAAGTGATCGGTTGAGACGACCAGTGGCAGGACTCCGCGGTGATAGGCCCTTGGGTGTATTTCTCTAGGAGTGCCGCTTTGTTTCTCCCCTTGATCACGTGTAACACGTTCACTGTTTCGACTTCTGGTGGAAATTTCTTTTGTTCCCCAGTGTCTTGCTTGAGAGGCTCATCCTCGTCTTCGCTTGGTGTATCCTCCCCCTTGTGTACGACGTTGAGATTGCGGGACTGCTTGAAGACCCAACATTCTCGGTGGGTATGATTTGCAGGTTTATCGGGGGTGCTACGGATCTGACATATTTGGTCCAAAATTTTGTTTAGGCTGGACAGTTCATCTCTGGCGCCTTTAGAGGGCGGCTTTTGCTGACCTGGCCGAGAGCTTCTGAATCCGGTGTTTACCGCCGTGCTCTTCGGGCTGTCTTCTTTATTACGGCGCTTATTATTTTTGCTGCGTCGTGATTTCCCATTTCCATCTCTAACTTCGGGTGTACTTGGATCACTGGTGCTGCATCTGGCTAGCCAGCTGTCCTCACCCATGCAAAAGCGGTTCATGAGGCTTGTTAATGCTGCCATTGTTCTCGGCTTTTCTTGGCCGAGGTGTATGGCAAGCCATTCGTCGCGGACGCTGTGCTTAAAAGCTGCCAAGGCTTCGGCGTCCGGACAGTCGACTATTTGGTTCTTTTTAGTAAGAAACCTGTTCCAAAGCTTTCGGGCTGACTCTCCGGGCTGTTGAGTTATATGACTCAAATTGTCCGCGTCCGGAGGTCGGACATAAGTCCCTTGAAAATTTGCCCGAAAAGCGTCTTCAAGCTCTTCCCAGCTTCCAATGGAGCTTTCGGGGAGACTTTTAAGCCAGTGCCGAGCTGGCCCTTTGAGTTTGAGGGGTAAATACTTGATGGTGTGGAGATCATCTTCTCAAGCCATATGGATATGGAGGATATAGTCCTCAATCCAGACCCCAGGGTTTGTTGTTCCGTCATATGCCTCTATGTTTACGGGTTTGAAACCCTCTGGAAATTCATGGTCCAGCACCTCATCGGTGAAACATAGGGGGTGTGCGGCACCCCTGTATTTGGGTGTACCGCATTGTTTGGATGTTTGTTGTGTTCTATTGCATGCTGGAGCGCGCTTGCGTGGTCCGTAGATGGATCTGGTTGAGCCGTTCTTTTGATGTGAGCCCTCGCGTGGATCGCGTACTGGCTTGTGTGCGGCAACTGTTGCCGCATTATGTTGGCCGTGAGGTCGTCTATCTGGCCAGATGGCCGTTTTAATTTTTGGTTGCGGGGGATCTAAGGCCTCCTCATCGAATTCAGGTAGCAACTTCCACTTCGGGTAGCTCTTGGTGGGGCGATTACCGCCGTACTTCGCTGCTGTGTTGAGTACTTTACTCCATCTGATTCTGAGTGTGTCTTGCACAGCCTTGAGCCTTTGCTTCTGCTTTTTTAGACTCCTCGCGGTGGCAACAAGCCTTTGACGGGCATTCTGTTGCTCCAGGTGTCCGTCCGGTGTGATGTCGTCCGGACTATTATCTTTGAGAGAGTCGGGTTGTTCGGTTTGATTCTCCATGTTGCCGTGGTCCGGGGATTGTTCACCCTGCTCTAAGGCTGGGTCTATATGATCGTTGTTTCTGCCGAGGCGGGATTTGGGGCGGCGCTTACGCCGCCGCTTTGACTGCTTCTCGAGGGGACAACCCTTCTTTCCGTCCTTCCGTTCCTCCTCGTCGTCGTCGTCTTTTGGTGTGTCCACCATGTATATGTCATGTGATGAAGTGGGAGTCCAGTGCCCTATGGGCAGTGGTTCTTGTTCGTCTCCTGCATCATCGTCCATACCGTCGATGTCTTCGGAGTCGGAGTCGAGCATGTCGGTTAAGTCATCGACAGTGGCTACTAAGTGGGTGGTGGGTCGGCGGCGAATTTCTTCGTCATCCGCATCCCAATCCTGCCGGACATAGTTCGACCAGTACTCTCCTGACAAGGAGAGAGACTTTAATGAGTTCAGTATGTCGCCGAAGGGCGAGTGCTGAAAGATATCCGCCGAGATAAACTCCATGATCAGTGCCCAACCGGATTCGATAGGAACGGGCGCAGGCGGTTCGGAGTCCGTGGCCGGAGAAGTATCCGGCAGTTTAACAACACGGCTCTCGTGAAGGGTAAGATCGATATTCGGCTCGATCGCCGTCGGGGATGCGGCCTCTGTGACGGGGTCTATCCACCCGTCCATGGGACGCGCAACTGGCTCCGAATCAAGGGTCAGAGCGGCTGCCGGTGTGATTTCTTGAACACTGTCCGATGGCAGAGCTAAATCGTACTCATCATGACCGTATGACGCACAAGGCAGAGGCTCGAATCCGTCGAAGATCAAGTCTCCGCGGATATGGCAGTGTAGTTTAAGCTTCTAAACCTGACCTGGTGGCCAGGGGCGTAACTTTCGATCTGCTCCAGATGGCCAAACGAGTTGGCCCGCAGTGCGAAGCCGCCGAACACAAAGATCTGTCCGGGGAGAAAAGTCTCACCCTGGACTGCATCGCTATCGATGATAGTAGGAGCCATCAAGCCTAACGGCGACGACACAGAGGAACTCTCAATGAAAGCACCAATGTCGGTGTCAAAACCGGCGGATCTCGGGTAGGGGGTCCCGAACTGTGCGTCTAAGGCGGATGGTAACAGGAGGCAGGGGACACGATGTTTTACCTAGGTTCGGGCCCTCTTGATGGAGGTAAAACCCTACGTCCTGCTTGATTTATTCTTGATGATATGAGTATTACAAGAGTTGATCTACCACGAGATCGAAGAGGCTAAACCCTAGAAACTAGCCTATGGTATGATTGTATGTTATTGTGTCATACGGACTAAAACCCTCTGGTTTATATAGACACCGGAGGGGGCTAGGGTTACACAAGGTCGGTTACAAAGGAGGAGATATACATATCCGTATTGCCTAGCTTGCCTTCCACACCAAGTAGAGTCCCATCCAGACACGGGACGAAGTCTTTAATCTTGTATCTTCATAGTCCAACAGTTCGGCCAAAGGATATAATCCGGCTGTCCGGAGACCCCTAATCCCGGACTCCCTCAGAAACCTTAACCATCTTTGATCAATGAGCTAATCTAGTAGAGGCTTACTAGGGACTCCTATTTGTTTATGTATTCACACATGTATTTAAGTTTCTGATCAATATAATTCTAGCATGAATAATAACCTTTATCATGAATAAGGAAATATAAAATAACAACTTTATTATTGCCTCTATGGTATATTTCCTTTAGAGGGGTGGCACGACCTGTGGGGATCCTAGGCCTCCTCCGGTGTCCAGTTAGTTATATATACCCCCAAAATCTTACCTTCAATTATTACAGATTTTCCACGTTGTCGCCACTCCCTGTTTTGATGGTTTTTGTATTTACCCCTGATCTAGCCCTGTGCCAAAGGGGAAAACCTTTATCTTCAACCTCTTCATCAACCTTTGCTGCTGCCATGATGATCCGAGGGAAGCCCGCCTTCGAGGCTGAGGGTTTGTGATAGTAGCTATGCGTCATGTACCCATTTTCTTGATCTTATGAATAATAAACATGATTAATTTTTTGACGGTGAATAAACATGATTATGATCTTGGGTATTGATGATTAATTGAATTGTACAATGTATGTCTTATGATTGATCAAATCTTTGACGCCCTCTAACGTATCACAGTAGATAACTATGACACTTCCGACATACATGAATTTAGCAAGCCCTACAAGCCACGATGACAACATGCTCATGATGACATGATGGCTATGAGAAAAACAACAACTAATCGCCATCCTCTTTTTTTAGTAGTATAAGTAGAAACAAGCTATGTTTTACACAGAGTAAATTGCTGGAAACCACCACATTTGTGGCAAGGGTACTCCAAAACTACCGCTTTTGCCAAAAATCACAAAAAACCACCACTTTTGTGGCAAGTGAGTAACAAATCGCACTGATCCAGACTTGAGCCGTGACTAATAGCAAAACTGACAGGTGGGACCCGTCTATCCGGGCTGATGTGGCGAAGACTAGTCCTAGTCAGTGTTTGACTTGCTGAGGTGGATGGGGACCCACCTGTAAGCCACACGTCTTATCTCTTCCCCTTCTTCCCCACATATTTCTCTCCCTCACCACCGGCACACTCCGGCGAGACGTACCCAGCCTTCCCCGCAGCGTTGCTCCTCCCTCCGTTCGGCTCACTTGTCGCGTCAGAGGTCGCCGCCCATCCTGTCCCAGGCTAAGGCACAGACCGCCATCGCTGTTGCCGGCCGCGGTCCAGCCTGAGGCCGCCGCCCGTCCTGCCCTGGGTCGAGGCAGAGGCCGCCGTTGCCGGCCGCGGTCGAGCCCGAGGCTGCCGCCCGTCCTGCCCTGGTCGAGGCTGAGGTCGCCGTCGCCGGTCGCGGTCAAGCCTGATGCCACCGTCCATCCCGCTCCCGGAGAAGGCAGAGGCCTCGCCGGCGCGAGTGCTTGACCATGCCTAATTGAAGGAAGAGAGAGAGAAGGAGGGCGAAGTTGGCCGACGGCGTGGCCTAGAGGCGTCGACGTGCTGCTGAGGTGGTGGGTGGTCGGCCGGTGGCGGGGCATCACTGGAATCTGGATCGATGGATCCATGTCAGGTTGTAGCAGAGGAGGGTGCGGCGAGCGTGGGTGGCCGGGCGAGCGTAGCAGCCGGCGGTGCTGGGCGCTGCAAGAGGCGGGCAGGAGATGCCGTGCCCGGCGTTGACCGTCTGGTCTCGGTGGCGGCCATGGCGTGGCGTAGATCGGCCGTGCCTGCGTGGGCGGGTGGCGTCGTCGAGGCCGGAGGGGAGAGGGGAAGGGCACTGGCGGCAGGGCGGCTCGGCGGAAGGGGCTTCCCGGTGGTGACGGGGCTGTCCCGGGAGGCTGTGCGTGCCGGCGACCATGGTTAAGTCGAGATAGAAGAAAAGGAGGAGGAATAAGAAAGAGGAAAAGGAGGTAAAAATATATGGGTGGCTGACAGGTGGGGCCACCTTCCACCTCAGCATATTATCCACATAGGCATGCCAAATCAGCCTGACATGTGAGGCCAACCTGTCAGTTTCGCTGTTAGACTCGGCTCAAGTCTGGATCAGTGCGATTTGTTACTCACTTGCCACAGAAGTGGTGGTTTTTTGTGATTTTTGGCAAAAGCGGTAGTTTTGAAGTACCCTTGCCACAAATGTGGTGGTTTTCAGCAATTTACTCTTTTACACACGTAGCATGTCTGCAACCCAAGATGAAATACAACCGACGAGAGATAAACCATGTTTGAGATCTTGAACGGAAACAATTACTCTCTCTGTTTCTAAATATTTGTTTTTTTAGAAATTTTCAATGAACTATCACATACGGATGTATATAGACATATTTTTGAGTGTAGATTCACTCATTTTGCTTGATATGTACTGTAGTCACTTGTTGATGTCTTAAAAAATAAATATTTAGAAACAGAGGAAGTACTAGAAGGGCCCCGAAAAAGAAAAAGACCTTGCCTAAACCTAGTCCCCAAATCCAAGCAGGAATTTAATCCAGAGGGTCGCTCCAACAGCTACAATCCAACAGTTGGGCGATGAGCAAAGCCAGACTGAAGCCCGACCAATTTAATTGCCCCCATGCATCAACATCTCCTGTGGCCGTGGGGCAGCAATCACGTACAGCAAACATGCCAATCCTCCCGCTCGCACAGCTCAAGTAAACAATTCCACCTGCCACCCCCAGTCCGCCGTCGTGGGCCAGCCGCGCCACGACCAAAGGACGACGTAGGACGTACGTACGACCTGTGCACCACCCGCCGGTCCGGCCCGGCGACAGCGTGCCCCTCCTCGTCTCCGTCCGTCCAAACCACATCGCACCTTCCACTAGCGCGCACGGCTCCACCCCCACCCTACCCACCCCCCTCACCGCAACTGAGGCCTGACAGTCACCCAGTACGGCCAGCGACCCCGACGCCGTAACCCGATTATTCCGACGGGCCGCCGTGTCAGCGACGCAGAAGATCAATCATCCGTCGTCCCCGCCTGACACGGTAGCCCCCGAGGACGGACCGGGTTCCGTAGCAAAGGACGCCTCACGTACAGGCAGCGCACGGGTGCGCCACGCACCGCCGGCTAATCTAATCTTCTAATCTCCTCCCTGCCCGCACGAGCCGTGCAAGTCCTATAATAACCACCGCAAGCGCCGCGAACCACACCGCACCACACACACGAACACACACCTCTTGATTGGCTCCTTGGCTCTAGCTGCCTGCAATAGCACCACTAGCAGCAGCAGCGACGGCGAGAGGGCGGCTGCAGTTGGACGCCGGCGAGGGAGCCGCCATCATCATGCAAGGGGACCTGGCGGAGAAGAGGGGGAAGGTGAAGAAGGGGTGGCTGGCTGTGCGCGTCGGCCAGGCGCAGGCGGAGCAGCAGGGCGACGGGTTCCGGCGGTTCGTCATCCCCATCGCCTACCTCTACCACCCGCTCTTCCAGCGGCTGCTGGAGGCGGCCCGCGACACGTACGGCTACACCTCGGCCGGCCCGCTCTGGCTGCCCTGCTCCGTCGACGACTTCCTCCGCCTGCGCGCGCTCGTCGACCGGGAGACGGCGCACTCGCACTCCTCCTCCTCCTCGCACCGCGTACACGCCGGCGGCTACCAGCAGCAAGCCTGCTCGTTCGCCCCGTGCACCCGCGTAAAACTCACGTCCTGATCGACCCACATCGATCATCGAGCCCCGGCCCGCCGGCTTTCGTTTGTTGAGCACCGGAGAGATCAAGCGGCGGGAGTACATCGGCCTGCCGGAGACAACATTCACACATGTACATGTATACGTACATAGAGAGAGATACCAGATATGGAGGTGCATGAGAGGCAGTCAGTAGGTGATTACTGATTAGTCAGTTACCGGTGAGAGCAGGTATAGCACAGGCCAAGATTTGATTGGTCCTTTTTGTATTGATTGGTGTCAGGTCGCCTGATGAAACCAGTAGGCTTTTGGATATATTTTTTCTAGGATTAAAGTGATTTATGTTGTAAGACAACATCAAATGAGAAGTTAGGGAATCTTCAACACTGATCTCCAAACCGAACACAGCATCCGTCCACGGATTAGAGAAAACCAGTTCGCCGATACGGATGTAGGAGCGGAGCATCTAACTATAGCCGCATATATTTCAAATCGGATTTCAGTTAATCGGACGATTTTGATCAAACACGCCGAATTTATCAAAGTTCGGATAGAAAAATAGACAAATCATCCATAATAGCATGCAAATGTGTCTACTACTCCCTCCGTTCCTAAATATAAGTCTTTTTAGCCATTTTAGATAGTCTACAACATACAGATGTATGTAGAAATATTATAGAGTATAGATTCACTTATTTTGCTCCGTATGTAGTCATCTGTTGGAATCTCTTGTATTTGGGAACGAAGGGAGTACAATAATAGTTCAACTCAGCGAGATTAATTGGATGTTCAACAAGTTTTTCATGAATTGATTATGTTATCCCACACATACTACACCTTGAGCTTGATCCAACAATGTATGTGCATGAATGGTCTGCTCTCTGACCTGTACTACGTTACGACAGCTCGTGCAGGCTAGACAATGTGTGGAGCAACAATGAGTGAAGGCGTCCTGGTTGGGACCTCAAGTCTTAGATGTTAGGTTTGACTGTGAGGTCTGTTTGGTATTAGGCCTAGACTTTCAGCGCCCCTTCATCAACTAGATAGGAGTAGCGACAGATGTCTTAGACGGTGGCTTTAGTCTTATTGTTGTATGAATTTGTAAGGTCTTGTGTCAATAATTAATAAAATGATTGTATGCATCGTTCAAATGCAGAGGTCGGGGGTCTTTCTCCTTTTCTAAAAAAAGGAATAATATCTCCCACGTTCTATCCCTGTTTCGATAATGTGTCTAGCATCATCGGAGGATGTGTGTGTGGAGGTGTGTCTTCGTCGGATCTCGCGGGATTCGGCTGGTGCTGGTTTTTGGTAGATATACTTGGATCTGGTCTTCGTTTGAGTGTTTACATGTTTGATCCTTCTGATCTACGACTTTTCTCATCAGTGATGACTGCTGCTCTGGTGCGCTGGTCCTATGGAGTCTTAGCACGACGACTTCTCGACTGTATGCTACAATAAGGTCTGCCCGGCTCCAGTGAGAGAGGGGCGATGACGGGGACGCGCCTATGGCTTATTCCAGTGCTTATAATTGTCGCTAGGTTGTCGACGGACATGGTTTTAATTTTTATTAGCTCTGTTGTTTTTTACTCTCATAAGTCATGACTAAAAATGAATAGATTGGATGTTTCTCGAAAAAAAAGAATTTCTGAAGAAAGAAACACATGCACCGGCCGTAGAAGTTTCCATGAGTGGTGGTCAGGCCGGCGACCGTGCAAGCAAAGCGACCCCAGCTCCACCGAAAGCCACTGCTGCTGCAGTATCCCACAGAGTCACCGGTTAGTCAGTAGCGTCATCCAACTCTCTTCCGTACGATGGACGGGGAAAAGAAAATGCATCGGCATCGTCGCGCTGCCCGCCATTGTCTCGGTGTCCCTTATCATGGCCATGGCATATCGCGAGAGCCTTTTCCACACGCAGCTGAGCTTGACTTTATTTTTTCGCCCGAACCGGGGCACCGCCGCCCGGCACTCCGGAGCCTCTCCCTCCCTCCCTCCTCCCTTCGGCTTTTCCTTTGGTTGGCGGCACGTAGTACGTGCCCGGCTCCAACTTGATGCAGTGCACCGTGTTTGCTTGGCATCTCATCTCGCCCACGCGTGGCCGCCATTGACAGTCAACCGCGAATCAAAGCAAAGGAGGATCGGCTTCCCGTCTCGTCCATGGGACCAGCGAGTGAACAGTGACGGCCACCAATGGCGAAGCTTTTGCAAGGAATATTTTGCCGGTGATGAGCGATCATGATGATGATACAGATCGACGATGGTGGCTTTCGATGGACATCCGTTGCCGCGTTGCGCTTGCGTGCCCCCCGTGGCTCCGTTGCTCTCAGTGCCAAAGCGCCAAGGGGCCCTTTAGATAGATAGATAGCGAGCACGTACCACTACCATCATGGCGTCATCGACCCCGATTCCACGAAGAACATTGTTGCTTGATCGTTCACGGCCACGCAACACCTTTCTATGTACTGTATGCGCGAGAGCAATCTCGAGCGACTGGTGGAGCTGTGGTACGTACCCTTTGGAAGGAAGGAACGCGCGTGCGTGGTGGTGACTGGTTTCTCGCGGCTGGGAATCGGAAGTGCACGCAGTTTTGCGTCCAGATACACCGTGGTAAATGGTCGTGTCAGCCGTTCCTGTGAGGCCGTGAGGCAGCCTAGCATATGATGACCCGACCGGTTGGTAACATTATTGGCTGAAGATCCGTGACGGCGACACAGGGAGTCCCATCGCTAGCTTATCATAGGTTCATAGGTAATTGCCCGTGCGTTGTGATGGGAATGTAGATATGTATAGCTCAAACGACACATATAGATAAATAATCCATTTATCTTTCCTTGAGTTACCACACATGCAAATGCATGTTCTGCCCTCATTCTACTTTTGGCTCGCCATGAATGGAATCATGTCATCAATCCTTCTCTCCAATTGTCCTCAACAAATATTTTCCCAAATATTATTCTTCCAAAATAATGTACATACATGGCCACAATGAATATTATTGGTGATGAACTGATGATGCACAAGCATGGCCTCATCGTGTTCTTATGTATCTTAATAGCCAAACAAGCCTTTTTTTTCATTTATCAACGAACTAACCTTAATACTGGGCACAATCATGCAAATACATAAGACCATGCTAGACTAAATAATAAATTCTTGTGACGAAAACAATGGACAGTGGCATTGCATCACAACTTAAAAAGAAGAAAGATTTGAAAAGAATTAACCAACTCAGATAGTATATGCTGGAAAAAGCATGGGAATATAAATAGTGCTAGTCTTAAAAGGATATTTACAAAAAAGAAAATCCAACCTAACTAAGAGTACAACCGGAGACTTAGAATGATGAGTTCCTTCTAGCTCGCAAGTGATTTACGTTTTCTGCAATACAAAGAATAATCAGTGTGTATTGAGAGCCTGTTTTTCCTGAGAAATATAATCAATATATTCATGGGATGACCCTGACAAAGAGGAAGATGAACAATGAAGCAATTAAGAAACAAGCTAGCTCCCATCAGGCCATTGCCCGTATCTTACATGACTGCATCATGCAGGCTAGCTTGTCATCATGCAGATCCCCATAACTATACCAAGGAAAAAGTACATTACAAATGGCAATCAAGCAGATACGAAACATAGCAGAAAATTATAAAACATTGAGGACCTCTGTCGCGCCGCCGTCTACTTGGAGAAAAGGGCTCTGCGGCGACAATCAACGTAGGTGCGCAGAGGCGATGCGGGTTTGGTGGGCCTCTAGTGTCCTGCGCTGTTGTTGTAGACTCGAGGCGAGTACTGGACAACACCATGATTTTTGGTGCTCCGGCCGATTCTCCTCGAGGAGGATGGTGGCCTCCCGGCGCGGTGCGAGCGGGATCCTATATATCCACAGCGCAGGTACCCTAGATAAGGAAGGGAGAGATATTTATGGAGAGAAAAAATCAGCACGCAGAAAAGGCAAGAAATAAACCAAGATAAGGAAGGGAAGAATATGCCCGTGATCACCATGTGAGAATTGATTGCGTTATGCATTGCCAAAGAAGAGATTGATTACCATGTGAGAATTGAATGTGTTACCAAAGATTGATCCTGGTTTGTCCGGAAAAATCAAAACCGGTTTATTCGGGAATTCCTTCCTGCATGTGATCTAGAGGACGATCTTGAGGCGATCTTGAGGCAGCCGTCGTCTTCTCTTCCGCTGAATTCGGGAATTCCTTCCTGCATGTGAGATACGGCCTTAACTGCCCTGCAATCTCCGCGATTATATTCCCTACATACACGTGATTGCTTCCTTCTGATGCTAGCACCATTATCGCATGCAAAAAATATCGGGAGCAAGAAAATCTCCAAAGATATCGCTCCGTTTTATTGTATCGTATACTAAACATTCCATCCAGCGACAAATTGATTGCGTCTCGTTACCTTACGTGATGATGATAAAACCGGCAGAACCAGCGGGGAGAAAACCGGTGCACGGGGGGAAAGAAAATCGCTACAGGAAAGAGGGGGTCGTACGAGAGGTTGGACGAAGAGGGGAAACGGAACACTCCGTTTCTTTTAGGTAGTAGAGATAGAGATCTCTACTCCTAATGAAGCAGTTGGTAGCCTGATACTCCGGTTTTATTTTCGTCCGGTTTTATTTGCTCCCACCTCCCACCACCTCTCCCCACTGGTTTTCTTATCCATTGGTTTATTTTTTAGTCCACTATGTTCTTTAAAAAATCAGCACTTTCCAAACATACAAAAGATCATGGATCTAACTTTCCTAACTTATCCAAATCAACCAATCTCTCTCATTAATGCAATTTGCTTTCGGAAACAAATAATAGATTTTCGGGAAACAAATAAAGGATTTTAAGAAAATTAACAAGTAAACCATGATAAAAAAATCTTATTGTGGAAGTGTTACTTTTTTCTCTACTCCTAATGGTGCACGTTGTTTCGTTCGTTCTCTTCGATCGATCACTAATTCCCGTTTTTTTTCAGGGATTCCTTTTTGTTACGACGGGTACACGTGGGCCCGCGCCAGATCCACTTCCTTACGTGCAAAACAGAAAGCAATCAATCATCATTCCAAAATCTTCACGTCATTTCTTTCCTTACAATGCATATACATAGCAACCATCAATCAAACCCATCCTCCTGGAAGGCCCACAAATCAAACTCTCGCTCGCTCGTCCTCTCTCACTCAGGCCACCAGCAAGCATCGTCCTCTGTCGATTCACGCCGCCATAGCACCTCTAGACTCCACGGATTCCTGTCGACCGCCTCCTCCCTCTGTCTACGAGCGATGGTGCAGTTCCCCGCCCTCAACCTCTACCCAGCCGATCTGCCCTGGACTACGCCGCTGACCCGAGTCCGATGATGAAGACAAACCTACGCCCCAGCAGCGTCCATGCGAGGGAGCAGCACCACCTCCGCCTCGTGGAGAGAGGGACAGAGGGGTCTAGGAGGAGTCGGGGAGTTGGGGATGGCCGCCTCCGATGATTACGACGAAGCCTACGCCCCAGCAGCGTCCATGGGCGGGAGTAGCACTACGTCCGCCTCATGGAGAGAGGGGCAGAGGGGTCCAGGAGGAGTCAGGGATTCGGGGATGGTAGTCGAGGACGGTGAGTGCAACTACAACATGCCATCCAAACATGTCACTTAGATGAAGGTAACTGAACCAACCTAGCTTTGAATGGTTCTATGTAGCAAACAGATCTGAAGCACCAACTAGCTTGAAATCTCATTGATGATGTTACTCTGCATATATATTACGTGCTTAGTGTGCCAACGTTGATATTATTTGGATTCATCTGATCAAATATGTGTTCTTTTTCTATCAAATTGCTGAGAATTTTCTTTCACTTATTACTCTGTTGCATAAAAAGTAATGGATTATGCTTTGGACATAGTTTTACGTGATTAGATGAACAGATATAACTCCATTAGTAATTCTCGCATGCATGGGCGTACATGGAAACACAATCAAATCATTAGATTGTTGATATTAACAAGAGGACAACCAATTTAGCAGTTTTCTTGATTGATTTCTTAGACGGATAAATGCGCCGCGTTAAGGCGCACACGTAGCCGGTCGCCACAATGAGCCTTTTGTTCGCTAGATTGCTCGCCACTGGACGCCACTGACTGATCACATTTTGTGGAGCGTCATGTCTTGCGCCGTACATGGCCATGTCGGGGGAAGCCGTTGGCTACGAGTATTCACCTACGCGCAAATTAGACGGTTAATCTTAATCACAAGACAACAATTTTCCATTTGTCAATCAATTTCCTGATGCATGCATGCGATGAATGCATGTTTTTGCTGTTTGTGTTTGGATTTTCTGAGTTACAGTTTCATCCCTAGCTGTACTTGCAGGTAAGAAACATGTACATACTTGAGTTTGCATAGCCAACAGACCTAGAAAATCTGTTTGCAGGACCTGAGACTGAATAAACATGTAATAAAGAGAGACTTTTCTTTTGTTCTCTTTCATGTTCATGTTCCTAATGAACCTATCATGAATGACATCCAAATTCGTCTTGATGTTGAATTAAAGGTATATTGGTTCTTAAGTATTAACTTTTATTTATTTACCTTTGGCAGATTTAAGAAGTGAAACATGGAAAGAATTCTAGATTTGTACTACCTTCTATGTTGACGACAATGAAATATAAGGCTTCGTGCAAGTGATCAGTTATTTTCAAGGTAATTTTTATATACACTCCAGTTGACCAATTATGTAGGATGCCAATGTACATGGATTCATAGTTTATTTTTCCTGTCTGCTTTATGTGGCCTGTCTAATTTCTTTCTAGGCTTGAGCACCTTTCCTAAATTAAGCGCCAGCATTTTTATTACACAAGGGATTATTTTTTTTCTTTTCAAATAATAGACCAAATCCGCAGTTTAACACACATACGTTGAATTCATCAAGGGTAGCTTAGAATTATACTGGTCTATGACACACATAAATTTGTTGATCACATTCCTATAGGTATGCAGGCCATTAGTTTTCACTCGGGATGGGTGTGATCTGTAGCATTTGATCCCAGGAATGAATGGTTTTGTAATGGGTATGATGTTTGGACAATAAAAGTTGAGGCCAGCCTGTATTAGCATTATTATTTGCTGAGAGACTTGTTTTACAGTTGTTTGCATTTTTGTAATATGTTATGCACCTATTTGTATATGATGCACCTTTTGTTGACTTGTTGCCTAGCGCAGGACGAACTTGCTGTTGTTAATTTGATTCAGTTCATCTTTAATTGATTGAGTGTGTGTCCATGTTCTAGGATGCCTATGGAGGTATTTTTTGTGTGAAGTCCTACCCATATGTTGGAATGCAAAAACAATCATGGTTACAAGAAGCAGCATTTCAATCACATAGCCGAAATCATTATGAGAATGATATCTACTATCTGTGCTACCTGCTACTCCATGTCAACAGTAGCTATGCATGCACCTTGCACCTTTCGTTTGCCATCTCCAGTATTTCCCCCTCTCACTTCAGTCTCCCTCCTCTAGGTGTTATTGATACTTTGTTAGAGTTGGATGAAAAATCGTCTAATGAGTGTTTGAAACTACAGACGTCATGGCTGCTGTAAATTATGTATGTGTTCCAAAGCTCCCTATTTAAATTCGAGCAGAACAGGCAGGTTCAGAACACATGTATCATTTTTGTATGCGACTTGTTCCTACCCCATTTAGAAAATGGTACTAATGAAAACAATGATTTATATCTTACTTGCCTTATAAACAAAGCTAATATAGCTAGGGAGTAAGAATTTTGCAAAGTAGGAACAACTTCTAAGTGTGCTTCTTCGGTCCTGAAATAAGTCTTGTCTTGCGTGGTTTCGCTCGGCTTTTGTTCTAAGAAGTAAAATGCTTCAGGTTTCGGCTGTTAGGACAAACAAGTCGTAAGCCACCAATGCCGAACTGTTTAATGATATTTTAGGAGGGTCAAGAAAAAGACACAAAAGCATTGCTTGCTCCCTGATTCCAGTTTCTGCGGCCACCATTGATAAGCATGGAGCTGAGCAAATGAGTATCAAAAGGAAGTCAAGGAAACTTCGTCCTCTAGGCTGCTTGCGATGTAGTTCTCTAGCAGCTCATCAATTTCGTAAACTAGGATAACACCCACTATTTTCACTTATTTTAAATTGTCAGATCCTATAATGGCATGGATAATTATGCTGATGCCATTGTTTCCTAATTACTATGATATAATTTGCCAAATGAGGAGGTGGGAGAAGTGCCGCCCAAGGAGGTCAGGGGGAGGAGGTCAATAAGGCTGCAGAGCGGAGGCGGAGGTTGACGGGTTAGAGAATGATCAAGCATGTGAATCTATAGCACAAGCTCATGATTTATCAAGGGACTGGTTCTGCCGCCGAAGTAGAAAATCGTATCTCATATTAAGCTGCTTTTGTCTTTTGTTTTTGTATAAATTTGGTGCAGGCAAAATTTTGATGACGATATATATAAGATGACTAGCATTATCTTTTTATTGAGTGCATGTTCAGGTAACTCACTTAGAACGGGAGTCAGTGGAATTTGTGATAAGAGTGAGGATTCAGAGTGAGCGCAGGGTGGGGGTTGGGATTCGCAACATGAGTAACACATGAGTAATAGACAGTATTATGGATTATGATCACTTCAGTGAGTACTCTCAACAATGTTAGAAGCACTACTATATGATTACAACAGCACATTTCTGATAAAAAGTAAGATTAAAATGTATCGCCTGCAGTTAGGACTCACTGAGACTCACGGCCCCCGCGTCGCCAACACTTGGCGACACGGAGGAGATCTGGCGTATGTGGCTAGGCTGGGGCATCTAGTGTTAGATGTTAGGCTTTGTTGCGATGTCTGTTTAGTATTAGGCTCGGACAATTGGCACCCCTTCATCAAGGGGATAGGAGCAACAGGTGTTGCTTGGATGGTGGCTTCAGGTGTATTGATGTATTACTTTGTAAGGTCTTTGAAAATAATTCATAAAATGGATGCATGCATCATTCAGATGCAGAGGCCGGAGGTACATCCTCCTTTTCAAAAAAATCTGACCAATGTAAGCTGAGGAAAATGTTTTATTATACTTGCTCAAATATCGTGCAAATGAAGCTAAAGACAACATTTCTAATACTGTGTGAGAATTTCTTAAGCGCAACACAAGGAACAGTAGATATTAATTTTTAATAGAATTTTAGTTGGATCATCGCTCTATATTTATATAGTGTTAATTTATCTCTTTTATCAATTTACATTGCAAGTGAATTGGACTTCAATAAATACCCCGATTGTTCCCGTGCTATTTGTCTCTACATGTGAAATTTGACATGCGTTATGTTTACATAATACTAGCAAAAAAATCATAGCATATGGCAAGGCACCGACATTCACGTGCTATGTTATCTTTACATGTGAAAGTTTACGCATTATGTCTATACAACTCAACAAAAATATTTCAAAAGCCCATGGCAACGCACGGGCATTCTACTAGTAGAGATAGAGATAGAGATTGGTGTGTTCCATCATCTAGTTCAGTCTTTTTTTTTGCGGGTACATGGGACGGCAGCCATGCTCCGTCAGGCAGCGCGCACAAGCCATTCTTGATTTGCTGACGCACTGGACGTACTGCCGCCTGCTCCATTTCTACCGGGTTTGCACACTGCATGGAACGGAGTTCTTACGTACTGCTTCGCTCATAAGGCACCTGCAGCTTCAGCATGCACGCGCTATCTCGTCATCGTCATGCTGTCACATTATGGTCGCCGGCGAAGGTGACCACGCACGCAAGTTCATCGATCCATTTGCTGCTCCGGTGGCCAATCAGGCGAGTCGATCGATCGTGTGTTTTCTTGTAGGTGAAGTACTAGAATGAATCGGACTCGAAAAGAAAGGTGATCGAGTTACTGCCGACGCACGAAGTTGATCCGTGGTACGATGTCGCCTCCCGCTTTTTATCATGGCCGTCGAGCTCGATCGATCGCTTTTCACCCGGGGAGTGAGAGCGAAACAAGTAACTCGAAGTTTATCTTGTTGGCACGCGCAAACTCGAGACCTAATTAAAGTACGTTAACTCAAGCACCAGCCAGATTATATTGTAAGTTAAGCGTCGTATAAACTTTGCCTCCCGCGTCAGAGTATCTGCAGCCGGATTTGACAAATCCAACCCCTCAAATGCCCGTAGACGCGTCCGCGAACAGTAATTGGTCACGGCTCAAAAATGCATTTCATATCTGGATATCTTAAATTAAAAACCTCAAATCCATATTATTAAATGCAACATAAAACCTAATCTAAACGGAGCTCGTCCGGTTGCGCTCCCCGCATGCCCGGCTCCGCCCTGGCCATGTCCGTCGGCCGGCTGCGCTCCTCAGAGTGTTGGTCCGGTCGCCGGCAAGGTAGAGTAAGGCATGAGACATGAGCCGGCTTATGTGACACGAGGCGCCGCCGCCTCGCATGCCCTACTCTTCTTCCTCGGAGCTCAGAACCCGAATGATGCCGGTGGACGTCAGATCGATGAAGGATCAGTCTGAGGACGAGCCGCCGACGTCCACCACGATGCGGTTGCGTCACCCGGACTGATGTCCCATACGGGGTGCCGGAGAATGCGACTCAGCCTCACCAACATAGGCCGCCGCCGCGAGGGCTGGCGCCGTCTCCCGCGTCCGGTGCCTTGCACGGTGGGCACGACGTCCAATGGCCTTATGGGACGATGGTGCATCCCGAATATCTATGTGCCAACGGAGGGGTTGCGCATCTGCCAGCGCGTTCGGTCGCTAGAAGGACCGCACGGCCTCCGGCGAGGCAGCTACGACTGGCCTAGTGCCGGATACATGTGCCATTTGGGCGGACGCAATGTATTCCCGACGGATGGAGTCCGAGAGCAGCCGTGCACGGGCCTTCTCCCGGGCGCGACGGGCGCAAGCCGGACGACTATCTCCTCCTTGGGGCCGCGTGAGATGAGCTCGGGGTCGACGGATCTAAAGCTGAAGGACTCAAATCCGCTGCCCGCTATGCCGGAGCCAGCCAGAAGGAGAGTCAGAGACGAGCTTGAGTGACAGAGGGGATTGGAGGGGAAGGGAGTGAAGTGGCTAGGTTTGGTCCGGCGTACAGATGGGAAGGAATTTATGTGGGGTCGGGTCGGTCAGCGTGGGTCAGGTCCGACGTAGCGGGCGTTCTCGGCGCGTCTCGGCGTCCCTATATCTGTCCCATATTTGAGCTGGATATGGGGTGCCGATCAGTCCGGGCGTTTGACGACCATTTGAGTGGCCCGTCTGGAACAAAAAATCATGACGACAATGACCCGGCGGTCGTCCAAGCGTATGAGACGGGTTTTAAAGGTCCAACTATAGATGCTCTTATTCGTTGGTTACCCGAAAAGATCGATGCACGGTGACACAATCGCGCGCGAGAGAGATGGACATGCCGTCTAGAGCTGTAGAATTTTTTTCAAACATCTAAATATGACTTTTCAAAATTTGTATCATGGGAGCATGTAAATAAGGTGGTATCACCTGATATCTACCCGTAGTCCGTAATCTCCAGTGCCACTTGCCCACTTGTCAGCCTGCAAAGCAGCAAACACATATTCCTCTGGTGATTTGCATTGCCCGGCGCGCGCACCGCAGACCGCTCCATGCGGCCATGTCCATGCCGGCCTGCTCCCGGGCGCGGGATCGAGGAGAGCAATCCACCGTAGTACGTACGGGTCCGGGCGCGCAGCACCGATCGACTGGTCCAGTGTTTTCACCGGCCGAAGCGGGAGAGAGAAGCGAGCAAAACTAGCAAAGCGCGTGCGTCGGGCGTCTGCGCGGCCGCGCGAGGGTGACCGCGATGTAGGCGCACGCACGCGCCGCGTCCATCCATCGCCGTCCATCTCTGCTGTGGCGTGGCAGCGCCATGACCCGCGCCTGCCTAGCTTATCCCGTCGTGCTGCTAAACGCGCATGAATCGACCATGGATGGCCACCGGCCGGGGCGTGGAATCACGTACGCAACCGTCGGGCCGGCTGGGGGCTGGTGGTCGGATCGAGGTGCGATGCCAGTGCCGACCGAGTGCACGCCGCTGCCCCTGGCATTGGCCGTGGGTTTGGCTGTTCGAGCCTACAACGGCCGCGGTTTAGTTTTAGTTTAATTTTCGTCTCTTGTATATGATCCCCTTTTGGTGGTGGTAACGAAACCTCCTATCACTGGAGCTGAGAGGCCGAGATTTGGTTGGGTTCAGTTCGTTTATCTATTCATTATCACACACCGTGGATAGTTAGGACTTGGAAAGCTCAGCACCAATCTTAGTTAGCATCTCCACGTGTAAGAATATTTTATCGTCTATCAAAGGTAACTCACGCACTATGTTTGTTATTGCATATCGTAAACAATTTTGCAGTAACAGTAACTTCTGAGTGGAACCGAAACTTGTCGCCATGTTATACGAGTTTGGGGAGCAAAACTGAAGGCAACCCTCGTGGGTTTTCGACAGGCAACATTGGCAAAGTAAATAATCTGCTTAACTATCTCGCAAAGCTGTTCTTTCTTGATCAAGTTTGGGTTGCAAAAAATTTGGTGCCGTAATGAAGGTTGAAAGTAATAAGGTATTCCCTCCGTAAACTAATATACGAGCGTTTAGATAACTATTTTAGTGATCTAAACATTCTTATATCAGTTTATAGAGTGAGTACTTCACAAAAAAAGGTTTTACATAGGAGTATAAGATAAGTTGTCTGGCCCTTTTTAGTGTGAATTCTACCTTTTACCTCCTACATGTGTAATTTTGGCAGCAATTGGTCCATTTGATGAGAATCCACTCGGCCCTATTGCTAAAGTGGAAGCCCACGGTCCCACCAGTCCCACCTTTAGTGAGCACACTTTTCATTCAAATGCGAGATCATTTACAAGTGACCATGGGGTGTTTATACTCCTACAAATTACCACAAACATCCTTGGTGGGGAGGAAAAACAATGGCGTAATTGACTAGTCTAAGGTGCTCTTAAAAATAAAGAAAAACATGATAATTCAATTCAGAGCCCGGGCTCATCGAAACCCGGTGAGCAGTAAAATCAAAATAAATAAATAAAATGAAACTCTGTTGCAACATAACTGGCGGTTCTTTGAGTCCTGTCATCCAAAGTACCAATATATAAATTTAAATCGGGTGGAATAGCCAGAATGCGGGTAATAAATTGACTGTCAACGTCTAGACCTATTTTACTAGGTATTGACTCAAAGGAAGTATTGTTAAAGACAAACAAAAGATTTGTTGATATTACCTGTCATGTTCTTAGGCTTCGCATGATTCTGAATTTGTTTGATCTCATGAGCCCTTTGCATAATAGTTGTTCCAATGAACTGAATCCCACTACTTTGTCTCGTTGCTTGTATAGGGCCCCACCTCTTACCTGCAACTGCGGTAATTGGAAGGAAATCGAGGAAATGCTCTTCAAATCGATCTTTCTCAAGGATGAATAGAAACATGGGCTACAACAGCAGCATCGCCTTGAGCATCAGTGTCTTGGTCATCTTCAGCATTATCCTGTTTCTACTATCCTGGCCATTTTCATAAACAAATTGTACATCTTCCTCACCATCTCCATTTCTCCAAGCAGGTTAAAGCATCATTCTTTTATTTTGGGTGATCTACTGTAATAGGATCTCTCCTTGCATTCTGTAGAGATTCGGGCACCTGGCCTTTTAATAGAGAAGTAGAATCTCAGGCCCAACATAGTCATCGAGTATTTGTTGTAGAAGTCCATCACCACATGTCTAGTTGAGTTGATGTTCTCAGAGACATGTTAACCGTCACCTTGATTGAATCTCTTCATAGAGCTTCTACCGGACCTATCATCTTTAGCCATATTGTTGTTGTTTCTATCAGAAATCCCATACATATCCATAGTTTCTTGTCTAACAGCCTCAGTAGGATCCTCAATAGCAGGTAGTTTAGTTACATCACTTGGACGCTCAACGTCAACCAGGACCTTGACAACTCTCCATCTATTCCAAACACTTTATCCTCAGGAATCTTGGCGTAATCCTGGCAAGTAATCTTCACCCTGACAGTCTTATAGAAACTTTGGAAATTGTGATGCCAATCAATATGTCAAGGAACACGAAAAACAGATGTGATCAGACCAATGATGGTCTCGTCACACCATTTTGGGTTCATTATCCTAATCTTAATCTAGACCTCTTGCACTGAGGCAATAACATCAACACCACCTTTCCAGACCTCTAAATTAACTACCACACTCTCCTTAGTCAAACCAAAACAAGGATAGCCAACCACATACTCTATTGTAATCTCATGTGAGAACTTAACTAGGAAGGTCCTGTCATCAAGTGCATTTATGTGCGAGGGCCAATCTTTTTGTAAATGTCCTAGAACTGTTTAGCTAATTCATGTGTATTAATCTTGCCATATTCAGTATACACTATTCCAATGTTCTTCAGTGATCCTAGGTGTTGAGCATTAACATCAGGCATGTCGAGATGGTAAAACCCTAGATCTCTAGTAACACTACCACAATACCTAGCAACAATGTGAGGTTTCTTTCTAGTGCGACAACTCTCCACCCGTGATTCACCATCTTGCAGATGAAATAAGCTTTTGGTTTAGTGCACTTATCCATATGGTGCCTAGGCTCTCCATACCCAACGCAAACAACATTAACATATGACATCAAACCAAGAGTAGCACCACCACCTGAGTTAGGCATCCGGTGATCTTGCCTCTTCTTATGTTGGTTTTTGTTGGCCCTAGCCTCCACACAGCACTAACCGCGCCCAACACCTCCACGTCGCAGCGAGGGTGCGGCCAACCGCTCCATCTCACCCCCATGGGCGTGCATCGGGGCGGATCCAGGGCACGCAGACCGGCAAGCTCGAGATCCCCTCGACGCGCCGAGCAGTAGCCCTATACTATGCGCCTCATCAACAGGGGAAAGCGCCCCGCTGCCGCCTTCCTTGGGGCCAGACCGGGCTTCCCCAGCGGATGCCCTCTGGCCGTGGAAGGGGGGGGGGGGGGGGGAGCATGGAGCAGGGAGGAACGGTGGCGGCGCTAGGGTTTCTACCCCCGTGTCGGCAGAGTGAGGCAGCGTGGGGGTCGGGGTAGTATGACGTTTTCCTGTGCTTGTTCAAATGACAACATACTAAGGATATCATGATGGGCTTGAGAAACAACAGTCCCTGCCCTACCCTCCTTTTCTTAATTTAGTAGTAGAAACAAGCTACGTTTATACACGTAGCATGTGTGCTAGACAAAAAAGAAATAGTACATCGTACTCATCATGATGACACGATGCCCACGAGAAATAAACCATGTATGCATGAGACCTCAACGGGAACAGCTAGAAGCATGCCCACGAGGGTCACCAAATCAAACAAAAACTACCAGAACTTAACCCAGAGGGTCACTCCAACAGCTACGATCCAACAATTCGGCGATGCGCGAAGCTAGACGAGAGCCCGACCAATTAATTGCCCCATGCATCAACATCCCTTGTGGCCGTGGAGCAGCAGTCGCGTACGGGAACACACTCGGAAAAAAATTCCACCTGACACGGCTAGTCCGCCGTCGTGGGCCACGCGCGCCATGACCTAAGGACGACGTACGTACGTACGACCTGTGCACCACCCCGTCGGTCGGGCCCGGCGACAGCGTGCCCCCTCCTCACCGTAGCCATCCCTCCACCTTCCACTCTCACTGCTCCGCGGTACCTATCCCGCTCACCGCAACTGAGGCCTGACGCGCACGCGACGATCGCACGGTACGGCCAGCGACCCCGACACCGTAACCCGATTATTCCGACGGGCCGGCCTGTCAGCGACGCACACGATCCATCCGACACGAAGGCCCAAGGCCGGCCGGGTTCCGTAGCAAAAAGGACGCCGTACGTACAGGCAGCAGCGCACGGGTGCGCCACGCACCGGCGGCTTAATCTTCTAACCTAATCTCCTCCCGGCCCGGTCGAGCCAAGCAGAAGCAGTCCTATAAAAACCACCGCGAGTGCCGCGAAGCACACCGCACCACACACCACACACGCACACCTCTCGCTCGGCTCTAGGCCTCTAGCCAGCAGCAAGTAGCTTCCCGGCGGCAGCGACGGCGAGAGGGCGGCTGCAGTCGGGCCGCCGGCGAGGGAGCTGCCACCATCATGCAAGGGGACCAGGCGGAGAAGAGGGGGAAGGTGAAGAAGGGGTGGCTGGCCGTGCGGGTCGGCCAGGCCCAGGCGGAGGCGGAGCAGGGCGACGGGTTCCGGCGGTTCGTCATCCCCATCGCCTACCTCTACCACCCGCTCTTCCAGCGGCTGCTGGAGGCGGCCCGGGACACGTATGGCTACAGCTCGGCCGGCCCGCTCTGGCTGCCCTGCTCCGTCGACGAGTTCCTCCGCCTGCGCGCGCTCGTCGACCGGGAGACGGCGCACTCGCACTCCTCGTCGTCGCACCGCGTGCACGTGCAAGCCGGCGGCCACCACCAGCAGCAGCACGGCTACTCCTTCGCCCCGTGCACCCGCGCCAAGGTTACCTCCTGATCGATTATCCAACATCGAGCCCCGGCCGGCCGGCTTTCGTCTCTTGAGCACCAGAGAGCGCGAGCGGGAGGAGTTCATCGTCTTTCTGCCACCTGCCGGAGACAAGAGTCACACATGTACACATGTACACGTACACGTACATAGACAGGGAGAGAGATACCAGATACGGAGAGGTATGAGAGGCAGTCACACTAGGTGATTAGTCTGGGATCCATATTGCTTATGATTTTGGTTTTTGTACGGCCTTCTTTCTCTTCTGATTCTTGCCCATGTGCATGCACACTACTACTAGATTGATTAATTAACAGACCACGGATGTATAATTAACAGTTGAATTCGAGCACAATCGTCATATATATACAGCCCGGTTTACATACGCAACTTGGTCTGCTTGACTGCTTCCATGTCTTTCTGCAAACTTGGAGCCCAAAACTGAACAAGGTCAAGTTCAAAATGGAACACACAGTTCAGCAGTGCTAATGTCCAATCGGCGATGAAGCAAGATCAGGATTACTGTATGGCGGACAGGCTTCGAGTTGGGTAGGATAGGCGTACATATGATCTTGTGTCGCCTCAATCCTTTCATGAAAGCAATCATATATTCCAATTAATCATGATGAAGCATGCATGGGGTCCTTGGGGAATTTCGGGTGCCGCGTTTCTTTCCGCTGGTGGATTCACGTCGTGTCGTTCAGGGGTGGGGGTTCGATCATCACTTGATCAGCATCGAGTCTCAGAGGAGGAGGTGGGGAAAGAGGTGGGAACAGGCAGCACTAGCTTCAGGCCTGATCCTCGGCACATATTCCATATCCACCTCTAGCTAGCCCTCCCTTTCTTGCTTTCTGGATTATTATTCGAAGACCCTACTTGGCTTTCCTGATGCAAAGCCAGGCCATCGCAACGCATGATACACACGCGTACCACACCATGCACGCCTGCGTACGTACCTCCGTCATTTTTTGACGGAGAGTAGTAGTACAGTTTCAGCGGCACAAACACTTTTGAAAGTACAGGTTTCATTGACCTAATTCTTCTCTGCTTTTTTGTGCGACGGGTTACACTTTTACTTGTTTTAAACGACATTGAATTAACCCATTTGCAACGTAGTGGATGGATACAAGCCATGCAGCAACTAGCCAGTACATATGACAATTACGCATGCGTGCGGCCGTGCATCACCATTTTTGATTCGGTATAAACTTAACATAATGCTCTTTGACACGCGGGGTCCTGGAACTTATTACTCCATCCGTCCCAAATTTTTTGTCTTGAGTACGTTGCTTGACGTGCTAGGTGATTCTACATAATTACATAAGGTAAGTGCAATTTTTCTCTTTATAAAAAAAGGTTGCATTTTTTCTGGTAAAATAGACACGACTAGTATAGTACTAAACGATGTGATAGGCCTAAGCCTCTGATTCTAGGTTAAAATAATGATAATACTGATTAAGCTTCTGTTAATTAATTGGTAGCCCAGGCCACAAGGAAGCAGGCAGACGATCGGTCGATAGCACGCAAGGGTTTTCGTTGCCGAAGTCTGCGTATCAGCAAAGTCGCCGGCGCACATAACTATTATTTAAGTGATCACACCGCCGCACTGTCAAACTGGTACAAAACGCCGTATATACCATTCGCCAGCCTAGTTGCAGGCAAAGGTAAGAACCAAAGAAGGTCGTTTTAGTCCGTCCGTTTCTGTATTCTGTACGTCCGTGCGTAGTTGAGCTGCTTACTTTCAATTTTCCCAGTAATTAAAGCAAGGGGGAAAAAACCTAGTGCGGAGCTCGTTAACTGACGAACGTCCGGCCGTCGTCTCCAACCTTTTAACCCCCCGCCCGCCTCCGCGCTTTTGCCCTGTTTTACGCTTTAATCCGAGTGTCTTATTGTGCCTTTAGTTAACTACTACTAGTATAAGAGATAGGTAATGGCCACTGGCTGGTCTCTATCGAAGTATCAAGGACCACGGAGATAGTGATGTTTCACTCGGAAGAAAATACACATTTTTTTACTTTGTTTGTTCATAAGAGAGTGTAGATGCCCTCGTGTAGTTTCGACGTAGTTTTTTTAGTGATGAAAATTCTAGAAATTCAAGTAATAATAATGACCATGTACTCTGTACATGCTATATTTTATGCGTGGACTTGCAAAATCTCATAAAATCATGATCATGGGGATGGTCACCGCAAGAAGGTCTTGGTAGTCTGTATTCTAACGTGTTGAGGAGGTCTTTGCGTTCATTTTCCGTTCGTAGCTGTGAAGTCGTGTTACGATGGTGTCCTCCAGGTGATGGGCGGTCATGTTGTTGGGGTACTGGTCGACCGGATACTGCATACACTCCCTGCGAAGCTCACCATTCAAATCAAGATTGCCGAGTCATTGGCTCTCGTGTAGGCAACTATTGGCATGGATTAAAGTGGGCCTCGTGCCACATTGCGGTGATCACTTCGCGAGTGGTCGCCTACGGTGAGGTAGAAGTCGGTCACTAGATCAAAGATGGTGTGTGATGACGATGGCGATGATGCTTATCTTCAAAGTGCCTTGTTTTTCTTTTTGCGAGACAACATCCAAACTATACTTGTTATGTTTCACAGTGGCCAATTTGGGCAAGTTGTAATCTTATAATCCCTCCATATGAAAATATTTGTCAGAGAAATGAATGTATCTAAAACTAAAATACGTCTAAGATATATTCATTTCTTCGACAAATATTTCCAAATGGAGGGAATATTACCTTTCGCTTGATTTTTCTCCAATTAACCGAACAATTCTCTCATGCTTACTTTTTTTTCCGGGAATCTCATGCTTAGTTTACAGATCGTGATCATAGGACTTTGGCTTAAAATTAACTTGATTTCCTTTGCAATCTACAAATGACATTATCATGGGGAGAAAATTTTCTAACGCACGTCGCACGTCACACAACTCAGAACTCATAACGCAACATAAAATGCATACAAATATTACTCTGGATCATTTTGTGAGATGCGTCAGAACTCAAAACTCAAAACGATAAGAAAGCATACGCTTTTAGACGGTGATAAAGAAAACCAGTTTATGGAAAACGAAGCAATGCGAGTGCACAAAGCGGGAAAGCAGCGAGTGAGGTGACCGCGCGAACGGGCCGCGATACACTTGTTTATAGGCAGAGTGGAGATCGGAATTTGGGAGCCCTCGCCGGCGTAACGAGTCGCCATTGGACGGCTCGTCGCAATCTCGGCAGCGGAAGCGCGCATTTGCCAGCACTTGCTAGAGATGTACTCTAGTGTACACTCGTAGCCGGCAAAGAATATTGGGTGGGACTTCTTCTGTACTCTAGCGAAGGGAAATGTGATTGAACCGAGCTATTAGCCTGGTATCAGTTGTCACTGTACAAGGTTAGGCCAGCATCGTCAGACGTGAGACGGGGACGTGCGTACGGTGCAAGTTGTGGCTAGTGCTGCTCTCACTAGGTGTGCTAGCCCAGCCCTAGCTAGGCACCGAGAAACGAAACGGAACATACTTCTACCGTGGCCTCTTGCGTCGTCGTGTCAAGTGACCAGTGAGGCTGCGTTAGACACATCGACGTCGAAGTCGAAACCAGACTGGTACGGGACGTAAGTGTTAGTGGCGTGCTGTGGCCTGTCGATCAATGGCACAGTGATTTCCTTTGAAACTCGGAGCTGGTGAAGGGGCTTTCCGGCGCTTTTCGGTGACGGGAGATCGGCAGGGAAATAGTTGGACGCGAGGTCTGTCGATCAATGGCACAGTGGTTTCCTTTGAAGCTCGGAGCCAGGCGAAGGATCCTTTCTGGCGCTTTTGGGTGACGGGAGATCGGCTGGGGAAATGGTAGGGCGCGAGGGACGGTGCATGCGCGATCTGTCAAGCGAGAGGGGCAAGGGGTCGATGGATGGTTCATGGATGAGGCACGGCGGCGCAGCACGAGACCCTAGGGGTCCGGCCGGCGCCGGCCAGTCGACAGAGGACACGTACGTGCGGTGCGGTGCGGTGCCGGTCAGGTTAAGCGCACAAAACACGGTGGCGGAGTGGAGTGTAGTGCAGTCGAGTTGGGCACGTAACAGGCAGCCGACGGGACAGGAGCCGGCCGAACGGTGAGCATCTGCACGTACGTTCGATCGTGAGTGTTTTCTCACTCGGGGAGTTGATCGGACTTGGCGTAACCAATACACCACTAGACACTGCTTTACAGACAACAAAAGCGTAGACGATGTGAGGACGACCAAGAATCCGGCGGCCTTTGCTCCCCGAGCTGTGCTATACACACGACAAAATATGGACGACTCATAGATGATGTTTAAAATCCAGTCACACATGCATGCGTATATCGGGCACTGGCAGCTGGATTTTGATGTCGTACATGCGTCGGGCAGCAGGATCGTGCACGAAGCAATTTCGTTGCTCCCCTGCACACATGCATGCTCGGCTGGATTTTCACCGTAGTGCATGAATTGTCCGTGTTTTGTCATAGCAAAATTGCACTTAGCTACACCCTTCATCTTATAATATAAAAACATTTTTGACACTGTAGTGTTAGGAAATAGCACAACTAGGAGCAAGCTAGAGAGAGGAACAAATGGGTCGAGAGCTATTGACCAGCTTCTGGACTGAGGGATGAATGGATGGCAACCATTAGAGTTATTTAACCCAAAACCACCACACTTGGGGCTAGGGTAACCACTTGGTACCACATTGAAGGCAGATCATAAAAAACCACCGGAAATGTGCCTAATGCGTAACGCGGAGCACTGATAGTCGGATAACCTCGCGAAAACAGTCAAACTGACTGGTTAGGCCCACCTGTAAGGCTGACGTGGATTGCCTATGTGGAAATTTTGCTGAGTTGGACCTAGGTCCCACCTGTCATCCATCCATTGTCTTCTTCCTCCCCATCTCTTCAATCGGTCAAGCAGAGGACCGGAGCTCCGGCGGAGAGGTGCTCGCCGGCGGCAGCCTGGAGCGGTACAGACCGCCGCGCTCCCATAACTGAAAAAAGCAGGCCACTCTGGTGATGGAGTGGTGCTCGTCCACGTCACCCCCTTGGCCAGAAGAGAAATAGTAGGGCAGGCGCATGGCGGCGGCGCTCTGGTCACTAAACGGCGGCGGCGGTCGGTGTTGGTGGCGTGGGGCTCCGCGGCGGCGGCGGCGCTCAGGAGTGGGAGCGAGGAGGCACAGTCGCGCGGCAGGGAGAGCGCGATGCGAGTGCGGAGCAAGCTCGCACGTCCTGCTGTCGGCGCTGCTCCCACTTGCTGTGTATCTGCCTCGTCCCTTCATTCCGTGTCGGCGGCGGCGGTCGGTGTTGGCGGCGTGGAGCTCCGTAGCAGCAGCGGCGCTCGGGAGTGGAAGCGAGGAGGCGGGGCCGTACGCTGAGCTTGGGCGAGATCCCGCCCCAGCCATGTCCGCGTCCACCGGCGGACGAGCGGCCACGCTTCCACGACGCGGCCCGCGGACGCGAGCTGGTCTCCCGGAGGAGCTCGCCGGCAGCAGCCAGGAGTGGTGCTGGCCAGGCATTACCGCTGCACATGTCCTCTGTGGTGGCGGCGCCGGTGATGTCCGTGTCCAGTGCTCGCCCACAACCTGTTCGGTCAAATGCCCACAGAGAAAAAGAGAGAGAAATAAAAAAGAAAAGGTGAAAAAAATAAACACTTTAGTCATTGACAGGTGGGACCTAGGTCCAACTCAGCAAAATTTCCACATAGGCAATCCACGTCAGCCTTACAGGTGGGCCCAACCAGTCAGTTTGACTGTTTTCGCGAGGTTATCCGACTATCAGTGCTCCGCGTTACGCATTAGGCACATTTCCGGTGGTTTTTGTGATCTGCCTTCAATGTGGTATCAAGTGGTTACCCTAGCCCCAAGTGTGGTGGTTTTAGGTAAATAACTCCAACCATTACCAGGCCTGAATAGCGACCACGTACTCCCTCCGTTTCTTTTTACTTTGCATATAAGATTTAATCAAAATCAAACTTTATAAAGTTTGACTAACTTTATATTAAAAAATATAAACATTCACTATATGAAATCAATATTATCAGATACATCATGAAATGTATTTTCATATTATATTGTTTTAGTATTGTAGATGTCTATATTTTTTATATAAATTTGGTTAAACTTTGTATAGTTTAATTTTGACTAAATCTTATATACGGAGTAAGAAGAAACGAAGGGAGTACGTTCGTGTGGAGGCGGCATCGGCATCTTGAGGCGATAAGCCAAATCACCCCCATCTTCTAACCCAAAGCGTGCTTATCACGCCCTTTAGCATAAGTGGCGAGACATCCTACAGCAGTAAGCAGCATTATTCTCTCCGCAGAAAGCCCGCCCTGCACCGTTGGATATTCCTTGCGTGTCGCTGATTTATATTCTGAGATCGGGAGCAACCACGCATTGCATGCATGCATATCGACCGTGTTATCTCAGGAGGAAATTTCGGCACAGGATCCCTTTAGTTCTGAAGTGGCGTTAGTTCCTGCCAGCCAGAGTCAACAGCCACTAGCTTGTTGCACCCTGAGAAGATGCCCGATGTTTGGCCTGGAGACGGCCATCGGATTGCACAGAAAGAGCAATGGCATTTCACTTGTGCCGGCTGGCCTGATGATACGGTGGTGAGGTGGTCCTCCTAGCTACCGCTACGCTCCTACTATTCCCGGCGGATTCGTTCGTTGGTTGGGATGTGCAGTGTATCGTGCCGTTTTCCCCGGCTTGATTTGGCCACGCAAATGTGCAGATGACAACGTGACACACTGGCCACCAGTACATTTTGGTACGGTTGCATGATGAAAATGTGCTCAGCTGACAGCGATCCACGCTAAAGCTGGGCGGGGGGAACGGAGGATCCGGTCCCAAAGGTGAAGTCAAAGCGTCAAAGGAGAATGACAAGGTTACTCAAAAAAAAGGACAAGGACAAGGAGAAAAAAGAAAAGAGAGATCAAGAAAGCAAACAACACATGCATGACTCGTCTCGAACCGGTTTGTAGTGGCGCAATCGGTGCATACACTGAGGATTTATCTTTTCTTTTCTGATGATGGCAATGCCGCCCTATGCATGGCTGCTCCATCGATCTAGAAGCAAATGTGATCTTCATGGGTACAATTGATCTGCGCCTCTTGATGGCCCAAGTGCATGCATGTACCTCCTCCTTGGGCGCTGGTTAATATATACGTACAAGTCATGCACCAACTAGTGTATATACGTCGCGCATCACCATTTTGATATGGTATAAACTTAAGCTGATGGTGTTTGACATGCGGAGCCCTACAACTTATTGTGTTGCTTGACGTACGTGCTAGGCGATTCTATACAATTACATAAGGCTGGTTGTAATGGAGAGTATCATATATTAATATCATGCATATGATACTAATGTATCACACTACATTCGTAATGCATGATATCATATGTTGATATCATATCAGACAACATTTATTGTTATGCATGACACAAAGTAGCACATCATTTAATATGATACGGTATCATGATATGATACTCAAGTCTTTCTTTCTTCATTTAATTCTATGTCACCTCATCAAAATTGCTTAGTTGGCGTGCATGATATAATACTCCCATTACGACTAGCGTAAGTGCAATTAAAAGCTCCACGCTACAATTAACTGCCTGATCAACAACCGTTTTGATTCATAAACTTAATTTATTGGTGGTTGACATGCCCAGTCCTTTTTTATTCGGTTATGCTAAATCTCAGTTGACTGAGACTTAATGAAGTCTCAGTCGATCAGATTATATAGCCATCCAATTTGATTAATGGTGTTTGTCGTTTATGTTTTTTTGAGACAATCTCACAAAGCTTTTATTTAACTCGTCAGAATGTTTACAGTGACAAAAGAAAGATCATTTGGGTTGCCTAACCACACACGGCGGCCAACTCCAAGTGAGAGAGCATGCTTCGCTAAATTGTGAGCCTCGACATTCGAGCTCCTAAATTAATGGCTAAAAAGACAAGTAGCAAAAGACTTGGAATGATCTACAATCTCCCTAATGATAGCACCATAGGCCACCGCACTCCCCTATCTGGTATCATCAATAACATTTTTGCAGTCCGAGGCCACCGAAATCTTGCGCTCGTAGAGGTCATCCGCCAAAGCAAGTGACTCCCTTACTGCCAAGGTCTCAAGCGTTGTAGGATCGTCCAATCCCTGGAAGGTAATCGTTGACGCGCGTAAGAAAACTCCATGCCCATCTCTGCACACCGCTTAAACCGCGCCGACCGGTCTATTTATCATCAGCGCAACATTGACATTGATCTTGCATGTTCCTTCCTGGGGTGGCACCCACTGACTCGAGCGCGGCTGTGCAACTATAGGCCTCCCCCGTGGTTTAGCTAACACCTGGAGATCATTGATAAAAGAGGTCACGGATACGTTAGTTGTGTATGGTGTTTGGTGCACCCCCTTCGTGAATCAACTTTCTCATTGAGCTCCAAATCGGCAACAGAGTGACCCCGAGCCTTGTGAAGTCCGCATGTGATAATTTTTTTTCATAGTGAACAGCCATGTTTTTGCGCTTGGGTAGTCGCATGTGCTCATATGCACTACCAAGGAGTCAGACGCCAAGGCCCAGACGCTTCTCGACATTGTGCAATCAAGCAAGGCATGCCTCTAGGAGTCCGCCGCTCCGCACATCTAGCACGCCGGTGAGGTAGCTATATTGCGGTGGTGAAGAATATCATACATGGGTATAGACTCCCTTGCCAATCGCCACAAAAACACCTGAATCTTGTTAGGAACTTGTGTTTGCCAGAGAGATGACCAACTTCTGCTCTCCTCGGTGCTGGACGGGCCCTCGGTGCCATATAGTCAGTTCTCACGACTGAGCTTCGTATTTTGGATCATGCAATATGCTGAGTCGGTTTTCTTGACACGTCTTGTCGAAGCGGAGATCGTGTCCCCTTATCACGGGATTCTCATCAATACGGGTATGGGTAAACCAACCGTGCCATCAATTACGACGTTCGGAGAATAAGCGATTTTTACCAGGTAAGTGGGGAGGCGCATCGCCTCTTCCACCCTTATAAAGGGACAAAGATTCACCCTTTTTACCCATGCCTTCTTCCTCCTTGCTTATCCATTCTCGTGCACTCGAGCTCCAGCGCCCAAGTTCGCGTCTTTCTTCTCAAACCACTCCAAGCATGTCCGGAGCGGGAGGCAAGTGGATGGTCTCCTCCGTCATGGAGGAGCACATCGCAAAGCTACGGGAAACCGGATATCTGGCCGCGGACATCGCGCACCGGCTGCCAGATGTGGGGCAGATCATCCCTACGCCCGCACCCCATGAGAGGGTAGTTTTCCTTACCCACTTTGTCCACGGACTGGGATTTCCCCTTCACCCGTTTGTCCGCGGGCTCATGTTCTACTACGGGCTGGACTTTCATGATCTGACCCCCAATTTCATCCTGAACATCTCGGCATTTATCGTCGTGTGCGAGGCCTTCTCCGCATCAAGCCCCACTTCGGCCTGTGGCTGAAGACCTTCAATGTTAAACCAGAGGTGGTGGTCGGCCAGCAAGTGGAGTGCGGAGGCGCCATGGTGGGCAAAATTCCTAACGTCACCTGGCTCGAAGGCTCCGATGTGGAGACCATAAAGGGGTGGCAATCGGGGTGGTTCTACATCACCGAGCCACGCGACACCAACTGGGTGGCGGCCCCTGAATTTCGATCTGGAATCCCCGCGCGGCTCACCTCTTGGAAAGAGAAGGGCCTGTCCTGGGGTTCCCCGGTAGAGCTGACCGGACTCCAGACCTGCATCAAGAACATGATGAGCAAGAAAATCAAGCTCGTCAACGTGGCCCAGGTCATGCTCTTCCGCCGGATCCTCCCGTGTCAACGACAGGCATTCAATTTGTGGGAGTTCGACCCGGACAAGCACCAGATGCTGCGAGAGCTCTTCGACACGATGCACAAGGACGTCTGGAAGGTGCTGTTCAAGGGCGCCGAGGTACCTCCTCCCCTTACCGAGGACCGCAGACTCAGCGTAAAGCGCCATGCCAATCCGGTAAGTATTTATATCTCATAGGATATTTATTTGCCCCAGTTTAATCATGTGCGGGATCTTAGCTCCCATGCCATTAACAGGACTGGGTAGAGACAGTGGAGCAGCTCAATTGCCCAGCCCCTCTGCCTGAAGATCCTGCAAATGCTCTCCTAACGGAGATGCTGGTTCCGGCGCCTTACGAGGTGCCAGTGAAGAAGGCCCAGAAGAAGGCCACGGGGACCTGAAAGGGTCTCCGATGCAAGGTTATATCGGACTCATCGTCCGATAACTCCGAAGCGCACTCCTCCCTCGAAAATGAGGAGGAGGAAGAGAAAAGTTCTCCCCCCCCAGCCGGGGGAGATAAGAAAAGGAAAGTTGCCCCACCCGGGGAGGCCGAAGGGTCCAAGAAGGGAAGGACCCTCCTTCCAGACTGCTCCACGACGGCCGCCTACAGCGGCGACGAGTGGTTACCCAGGGAGAAGCCCCTGGCGAAGTCGTAAGTATCCGGATACCATAGTAATTCATGGTATGTTTTATTGCACTGCTTCTCCTCACGCCGAATATGATTATGCAGTCCGTCCCGAGCCCGTCTCGACGTATCTTTGTAGGACGGTTCTTTGGACTCGTCGGATATGAATAGCGATTCACTTCCGACCGCCTCCACCCCTTGTCCTACGGAAAACGTCGAGGTGTTGTCTCAAAAGGCACCGACCCGTGGGGAGGTAGGCCTGGGGGCGCCTCAAGGCGACCTTCGGGACCCTGGGCGCAAAGGGAGAAAGACTCCCACGGGCTCCAAGTTCGGCCCCCAGCCGAACACTGCGCCGGAACCTTCGGTGGTTCCACACTCCGGCAGGCGATCCCCCGTTAAGAGGGGCAAGCCGCCCGTGCTGGTGGCCTCTGTCCATCCAGAGGCACCGGACAACTTGCTGGAAGCACTTCGCGGCGCTTCCATCGATGAAGAGCACCTCACTATCATGAGTGCGGTGATCGAGAAAGTTGAGTCTGCCAAAAATAGGACTAACCGAAGCTTGTGCCAGCCTCCTAACAAGCTTTGAGGTAAGCAATCAAAATATAGGAAAATGTTACCGCATAGACAGTAGCCCCTGATGCTCTGTTCGGCGTTCGCGAAGAAAGGCTGAATAGAGGATCAAATAATGACTCAGGAGTCTAAACAAAATATGTCTATGTGCATATGCAGGCTTCGCTACTGGCCACTGCCGCACGTACTGCGGAGGTCGTTGCACTGAAGTAGGACCTTGAGCGGTCCGAGGAAGTGAAGGAAATATGCCCTAGAGGCAATAATAAAGTTATTATTTATTTCCTTATATCATGATGAATGTTTATTATTCATGCTAGAATTGTATTAACCGGAAACATAATACATGTGTGAATACATAGACAAACTTAGTGTCACTAGTATGCCTCTACTTGACTAGCTCGTTAATCAAAGATGGTTATGTTTCCTAACCATGAACAAGGTGTTGTTATTTGATTAACGAGGTCACATCATTAGTTGAATGATCTGATTGACATGACCCATTTCATTAGCTTAGCACCCGATCGTTTAGTATGTTGCTATTGCTTTCTTCATGACTTATACATGTTCCTATGACTATGAGATTATGCAACTCCCGTTTACCGGAGGAACACTTTGTGTGCTACCAAACGTCACAACGTAACTGGGTGATTATAAAGGAGCTCTACATGTGTCTCCAAAGGTAGATCTTGGGTTGGGGTATTTCAAGATTAGGATTTGTCACTCCGATTGTCGGAGAGGTATCTCTGGGCCCTCTCGGTATTGCACATCACATAAGCCTTGCAAGCATTCCAACTAATGAGTTAGTTGCGGGATGGTATTATAGAACGAGTAAAGAGACTTGCCGGTAACGAGATTGAACTAGGTATTGGATACCGACGATCGAATCTCGGGCAAGTAACATACCGATGATAAAGGGAACAACATATGTTGTTATGCGGTCTGACCGATAAAGATCTTCGTAGAATATGTAGGAGCCAATATGGGCATCCAGGTCCCGCTATTGGTTATTGACCGGAGACGTGTCTCGGTCATGTCTACATTGTTCTCAAACCGTAGGGTCCGCACGCTTAAAGTTACGATGACAGTTATTATGAGTTTATGCATTTTGATGTACCGAAGTTAGTTCGGAGTCCCGGATGTGATCACGGACATGACGAGGAGTCTCGGAATGTTCGAGACATAAAGATTGATATATTGGACGGGTATATTCGGACACCGGAAGTGTTCCGGGTGATTTCGGAGAAAACTGAAGTACCGGAAGGGTTACCGGAACCCTCCGGGGAAGTAATGGGCCTTATTGGGCCTTAGGGGAGAGAGAGGGCTGCGGCCTAGGAGGTGGCGCGCCCCCCCACATGGGGAGTCCGAATTGGACTAGGGAGGGGGGGCGCGGCCCCTCTTTCCCTCTCCCTCTCCCCCTCTTTCCTTCCCCCTTAGGGTTTCCTAATTGGATTAGGAAAGGGGAGTCCTACTCCCACTAGGAGGAGGGCTCCCCCTCCCCTTGGCGCGCCCCATAGGGCTGGCCGGCCTTCCCCTTGCTCCTTTATATACGGGGGAAGGGGGCACCCTAGGAGACACAAGTTGATCTTTGAGATCGTTCCTTAGCCGTGTGCGGTGCCCCCTGCCACCATATTCCACCTCAATCATATCGTTGTAGTGCTTAGGCGAAGCCCTGCGTCGGTAGAACATCAAGATCGTCACCACGCCGTCGTGCTGACGGAACTCCTCCCCGAAGCTTTGCTGGATCGAAGCCCAGGGATCGTCATCGAGCTGTACGTGTGCTAAGAACTCGGAGGTGCCGGAGTAACGGTGCTTGGATCGGTCGGATCGGGAAGAAGACGTACGACTACTTCCTCTATGTTGTGTCAACACTTCCGTTGCGATCTACAAGGTTACGTAGATCATGCTCTCCCCCTCGTTGCTATGCATCACCATGATCTTGCGTGTGCGTAGGAATTTTTTTGAAATTACTACGTTCCCCAACAGGAAGAGCTCGGCCTTACCAAGAGGCAGCTCGAGGAGAGCAAAGGTAAGCAATACCTTGTCTCTATATTAAAAAGAAATTTGATTGTAAACTAATAGGTTCGTCATGAATTTGCTAGGGGCCATGACCGAGGTGGCGACTCTGAAGAAGGTGTTGTCCGAGGCCGAGGACAAAGTGGCCAAGGAGCGCATTGAGCGGGAAAAGTAAGAAGCCCGGGTAGGCGAGGTGCAGCAAGAGCTCGAGGCTCTCGCCAAAAAACGCGAGTCCTTGGAGCTTGACTCTAAGACGCGAGAGTCCGAGCTTGCGAAGGCGCTCGAAAGCGCATGGAGCGCCAAGGCTGAAGCCCACAAGGCCCTCCAGGAGATTGATGCAGTGAAGAAGATAGCAGCGGGTAAGGCATTCATTATGCAAAGCAAGCATGTGAAGGAAACTTTACTTTTACTTACCCGAGTTCAGAGCTCTCCAGGAGCGTTCGCAGATCTTTCTCGCAGTGTACTAGATGCCACGGAGTTTTATCGAGCTGAGGAGGGGAGCTCGACGGAAAAGTTGTTCTGGTCTCAGTATACTAGGACCGAACACCCAATGCCCCTGAGCGACCAGCTGAAGCAACTGGTCGAGCTTCACAAGGCGGCGAACAGGCCATGAAGGGTCTTATAGTCCGGATGTAGCTTGGCGATCCCCTGCCTAGCAGCTACTTCGGTTTGGTGAGGCGGCTTGTGGATGCCTGCCCGCGGCTTGAAGTCATAAAGCTGTCCGTCTGCATCGAAGGTGCGCGCAGGGCTTTCGCCCGGGCGAAGGTGCACTGGGCGAAGCTGCACGCCGTAAAGCTGGTGAAGGAGGGGACGCCGGAGGGCAAGGAGCATTGCTGCCCCGAAATCTATTATGACAGTGTCCTGAAGGGTTCCCGCCTTGTGGCGGATGAATGTGCTAGAGATGTAATTTTTGAATGAACATGGTCATGTGATCTTGTAATGTGAAACAAGTTCATTTGCGCTATGCAACGCTTTTTGAATTTAAAATATTACCTTCTGTGCGGCCGTTTATAAAATCTGAGAGTTGGCCAGTCGTCGGCTTCTGCCCTCGTGTAACTAGTACCGGGGTGTTCGGGATAAACCTGAGCACTCTTTATCCCAATTTTGGGTCCTTCGAGGGAGGTGTTCAGCACAATGAACTAGACAATCGGACTATAAGGCTTTATCGCTCTCACTTAGCCATAGAAGTCTACAATTTTAAATTTTGGCGAAGCCCCTAGTATTCGGAAGGCCGAATTTGGGGAGCTATATACGCCTAAGTCGGGCAAGGCCGACTCCTCGCCCGAAGCGGAAAAAGTCTTTAAGGACTTGAGACCTCTCGAACAGCGACCAGCTCTCGCCTTATCATGACAGTCAGTTTTCGGCTTTCTCTACTGAGGTGCTCGTCCGGAAGAACCGAGACACAATCGCAATAGTTCTCCCAGCGCTACCTTAGCCGATATAGCGGAACGTGAGGTACCAAAACATGGGAGCCGGACAAACCCAACTATTGACCCAAGACATGATTCGGAGCTGATGCATATAATGATATAAGTTCGGGGTGCCGCACTGTTGAAAGTGTTCGGACTTCTCACGCCGTATTATGGGGTAAATGAGAGCCCCTGGCGTACTGACCGTACCAGAATGGACGGGTGCAAGTTGTTGTAAATGAACATATAAGAAAAAAGGGATGGATAATGCAATAATAGATTAATGCTATGCATTGTTATTTAAATAATACGTTGAAGCGTACGGATACAAGTAGTGCAATAAGCAAAAAATAGGACTATTTGACATGTCCTATCCAAGGGCAAGCTGCATATGGATAGTAAAAAGCGGGTATATCGATTATTATTAGAGACTACCTGGGGGTTCCCTTATAGGTCTTAGCTTCTTGCCTCCTAGGTTGTTCCTTCCCGTAATGTGTCCGGCAATCGTACTGTCGGAAAGGGCTTCCAGAGAGTAAGGTCCTGAAAGAGAAAAAATGATAAAGGTATGTTTCCCCTAGGGCGGTTAAGCCGCATTGCGGGACGTGCCCTGATCGTGCCCCCGCCTATGCCCATGGTATTTTCAGTGCATAACTGTGTACGTGTGGCACGGATTTCGTTGCTTGATTGGGACTAGGACGGGTGCAGAATTGCTAGGTGAGCTCTGAACGTGCCAGGCGATCCTGTTGCAGTTTACTCCGGACTCGCTTGACGGTGTCCGGGGGCTGTATCGCCGAATTGGTGGTTTGCCCTAAAAGGCTGCTTTGTGCTTCTGCTGCGAGGGCTGCAGTGTGCTCTTCCGTGCGGAGTGAGCGTTCTGTGTTTCCATTGACTGTTATGACCCCCCTAGGTCCTGGCATCTTGACCTTGAGCTATGCGTAATGCGGTACCGCATTGAATTTTGCAAATGTGGTTCGCCCGAGCAGTGCGTGATAGCCACTGCAGAACGGGACGATATCGAAGATTAACTCCTCACTTCGGAAGTTGTCCGGAGATCCGAAGACCACTTCCAGTTTGATTGAGCCCGTGCAACGGGCCTCTACACCTAGGATGACGCCCTTAAAGGTGGTTTTGGTGGGTTTGATCGTCGAGGGATCTATACCCATTTTGCGCATTGTATCCTGATAGAGCAGGTTCAAGCTGCTGCCGCCGTCCATAAGGACTCGAGTGAGGTGAAATCCGTCGATGATGGGGTCTACGACCAATGCGGCAGATCTGCCATGACGGATACTAGTGGGGTGGTCCCTGCGATCGAAGGTGATCGGACAAGGGGACCATGGGTTGAACTTTGGGGCGACGGGCTCCATCGCATAGACGTCCCTTAATGCACGCTTCCGTTCCCTCTTGGGAATGTGGGTTGCGTATATCATGTTCACCATCTTCACCTGTGGGGGAACCTCTTCTGTCCTCCTGTGTTCGGCGGCTGGGGCTCCTCCGCGTCATCACTATGCATCCCCTTGTCCTTGTTTTCGGCATTCAACTTGCTGGCCTGCTTGAACACCCAACATTCTCTGTTGGTGTGATTGGCTGGCTTATCGGGGGTGCCGTGGATTTGACACGAGCGGTTGAGTATGCGGTCCAAACTGGACGAGCTCGGAGTACTTCTTTTGAATGGCTTTTTCCGCTGACCGGATCTAGAGCCTCTGAATCCGGCATTGACTGCCGTATCATTGGTGTTATCTAAAATATTTCTAGAAGCAAAATTCAATCCAGCATAAAAAATTTGTATAATCATCCACAAACTCAAACCATGTGTAGGGCAATTACCTATCATTAATTTCATCCTCTCCCAAGCTTGTGCAACATGTTCATGATCAAGTTGCTTAAAATTCATAATATCGTTTCTAAGAGAGATGATCTTAGCGGGAGGAAAATAGTGAGAGATAAAAGCATATTTGCATTTATTCCATGAATCAATACTATTTTTAGGCAAACATGAAAACCAAGCTTTAGCATGATCTCTAAGCGAAAAAGGAAATAGCTTCAATTTAACAATATCATTGTCCACATCTTTCTTCTTTTGCATATCACACAAATCAACAAAGTTGTTTAGATGGGTAGCGGCATCTTCACTAGGAAGGCCGGAAAACAGATCTTTCATGACAAGATTCAGCAAAGCAACATTTATTTCACAAGATTCAGCATCGGTAAGAGGAGCAATCGGAGTGCTAATAAAATAATTGTTGTTGGTATTGGTAAAGTCACACAATTTGTTATTATCTTGAGCCATCGTGACAAGCAAGCAATCCGACACACAAGCAAACAAGAAACGAGCAAAAAGAGGCAAATAGAGAAAGAGAGGGAGGATGGAGAGAGAGAGGGCGAATAAAACGGCAAGGGTGAAGTGGGGGGAGAGGAAAACGAGAGGCAAATGGCAAATAATGTAATGCGGGAGATAAGGGTTTGTGATGGGTACTTGGTATGTTGACTTTTGCGTAGACTCCCTGGCAACGGTGCCAGAAATCCTTCTTGCTACCTCTTGAGCACTGCGTTGGTTTTCCTTTGAAGAGGAAAGGGTGATGCAGCAGAGTAGCGTAAGTATTTCCCTCAGTTTTTGAGAACCAAGGTATCAATCCAGTAGGAGGCCACGCATGAGTCCCTTGCACCTACACAAACAAATAAACTCCCCGCAACCAACGCGATAAAGGGGTTGTCAATCCCTTCACGGTAACCTATGAGAGTGAGATCTGATAGATATGATAAGATAATATTTTTTGTATTTTTATGATAAAGAGAAATAAAGATGCAAGTAAAATAAATGGCAAAGGAAATAACTAAGTATTGGAAGATTAATATGATGGAAAATAGACCCGGGGGCCATAGGTTTCACTAGAGGCTTCTCTCGAGAGCATAAGTATTACGGTGGGTGAATAAATTACTGTTGAGCAATTGACAGAATTGAGCATAGTTATGAGAATATCTAGGTATGATCATGTATCACTACTAGGGAAAAGCCTATACACAGAATCTTATCAGCAGCGCGCTTTAAAATAAGGCGCTACTGCTAATTAGCAGTAACGAGCTCAAGAATAACTCGCTGCTGAAATAAATATAGCAGTAGCACGCCCGCTCAAAGACGCGCTACTGCTATAATTCCCACGATGCCGCCGCGAGGCTAGCTATAGCAGCAACACGTTATAACGACGGGCGCTACTGCTACGTAGCATAGTAGCAGCACATTTCGCCAATAAGCGCTACTGCTAAGTTTACTACAAAAATTTAGTCCCACCTCACTCCGTGAAGAGAGTTTCTACCACCTTAAATATGTTACTTCTCAAACTTTGACAAGCACTTGGTCTTCATTGAACTCTATGTGTAGAATTTGTGGCTGCAATATGAGTCCTCACCTGTTCCTAAACCGGTGAGGACTCATATTGACAAATCAGATTGTACACAAAAAGATCGTTGATGATCAATGTATTTTTGATACATTGAACTAAGTCTATTTTTACATGCTGACACATAGCAGTAGCGCTTCTTTGTGAAAGGCGCTGCTGCTAGGTAGTTTAGCAGTAGCGTCTTTCTCTATAGCGCGCTACTGCTAAGCCATTCCATCTCCCACCCCCCATCTCCTCTATTCGATCCACTCACAGTCACACACTCACTGGATCGCTCTCAATCCCCCGCGTCGGTCCTCCCCCGTCGCCCCTCCTCCCTCTGCGTCGCCGTCACCTCCTCCTCCTTGCTGGACTCGGTACCAGCCTCCTCCTCCTCCATCCTCCCTCTCCACTCGCCGCTGGCCGGCCCCTCCTCGCTCCGCCTTCCTCCTCCGTCCTCCCTCCACTGGCCGCCGGCCGGCCCCTCCTTGCTTTGCCTACCTCCTCCGTCCTACTCTCTTCTCCCTCCTTGAGTCGCCCCTCCTTCTCCCTCCTGCCTGCTACATTTTTATTTAGTAGGCTAGTTCATATGCAACATTTTGATTTAGTTGATTTAGTAGGCTAGTTGATTTAGAACATTTTGATTTAGTTGATTTAGTAGGCTAGTTGATTTAGTTGATTTAGTACGCTAGTTCATTTAGTTGATTTAGAACATTTTCATTTAGTTGATTTAGTAGGCTAGTTCATTTATTTGATTTAGTATGCACCATTTTATTGTTATTTTTCTGTACATGGATAGGTACGTAGTTTCTTTTGTTTTTTCTAATAAGTTACTTTTTGGCAAAATGTAGGTGGTACCTTGTCATCTAATATGTTACTAGATCTTAGAATTATAATTGTCCATCAAATTGCTTCTCGTGGAAGAACCAAAAATATCTCATGCTACTATTTTTCTTTCCTGTGAAGTGGATCGTTAATCCTTTGCTCATATTGCTTTAGGAAAAATGGCGCCACCACCACCACCACTATGTCGACTGTGCAAGTCAAGGTGCGCCAGCAGCCTTGCAACTGGCAAGCTGTTCGGCATCTACTTCCAGCTGGGTTTTCGTCATGCGACGGTAAGAAATTAGATGAAATGTAATAACTATTTTATTTTTAGTGTTGGCATTACTGCATTGTGCCATTTTGCTTATTTTACACAGATCGTCCCATGCAATGTGAGGTTGAAATTCAACAAGCTGACAGGAGACACTGTGACATTTGAGGCTCCTGGGGGCCGTACACTATGGAGGTCGAGAAAGGACGCAATATGTCGCAGATTGGAGGAGATGGATGGGCCCGTTTCGTCGCTCGCATGCGTCTTACTGGTGGTGAGTTGATCAGCTTCACCTTCAGAGAAGAAAGACCCAAGCTGGCTGTCATTAATCTCAACTTGGTGGAAGATGATGAAGATGACGAAGATGATGAAGATGATGAAGATAATGAGGACCCACTCGATGAAGATGATGAGGACCCACTTCATGAAGCCATCGTAGCTCAAAGAACAATGATGAGCGAGGAGGAGGTGTCCAACCCGTGGGACATAATTCCGCCACGTGCTGACTTTGTCGGGGTGCCATTCGTGACCCGCCTGACAACTACCATGGTTGATCGACATGATATGGTATGTTATACTTACAAATGCAAATTATCCGATGAAATACTTAGTGTATAGTCCAATGATATGCTATGTTGTGTGGAATCTAGTCGATGATATGTTTTAGTGTAGAGTTCGATCACATGCTTATTAGTGTAGAATCTAAGGAAACTATTAATAGTGTAGATAATCCATATGTACTTATTTGCGAGGCTATGTATTAATTGAAATGTTTTTCTTATTCAGAAATTGGCAAAGAGCATATCTGTGAGTTATGGTATCGAGCCTGATGAAGAAGGCTCAGCTGGACTACGCCTTACTGCAAGGGGCTCCGTCACAACCTGTACTTACCGCATGGACTCGGACGGTCGCACACACTCGGTTGGGTGGAAGAAATTCCTCGATGGCAAGAATCTTCGTGTTGGACAGGCCATCCTAATTACTATCAGGAACACCAACCGCCCAGGCTTGAGGATGATGATTGTCTTCGATATCATCTAGAACTACATATGTCTGTGTGGCTATATCATCTAGAACTACATATGTGTGTGTGGGTATATCATCTAGAACTACATATGATGATCGTCGTTGATATCATCTAGAACTACATATGATGATCGTCGTTGATATGACCGTGTACTACTTGAGGATGCATGTTGACTATGCATGAAATTGTTATCTAGTACTCCCTTCGTTCCAAATTACTCATCATGGTTTGAACTAAAACCACGGCGAGTAATTTGGAACGAAGGGAGTACTACCCAGTAATGGTTTATGAATTTGATATCTACTAGCAGTACCTAGTATCTAGTATCTAAAAGGGAAACTAAAAGGGAAAGGGGTACGGGGGGAAAATGATGAAAGATATAGCATTAGCGAGGGACTGCGAAATCGCTACAGCTAAGTAATAGTAGCGCGTTCATAAAAAGCGCTGCTGATATCGTCAACAGTAGTAGCGCGGGTAAGGACCGCGCTACTACAATAAGTTAGCTGTAGCGCCTTATTAGTAGTGCGGCCACCCGCGCTGCTGCTAGCCTCATAACCCGCACTGCTACTAGGGTTTTCCCTAGTAGTGTATATAGGCATCACGCCCGAGACAAGTAGACCGACTCCTGCCTGCATCTACTACTATTACTCTACACATCGACCGCTATCCAGCATGCATCTAGAGTATTAAGTTCAAGAGAACAGAGTAACGCTTTAAGCAAGATGACATGATGTAGAGGGATAAACTCATGCAATATGATATAAACCCCATCTTGTTATCCTCGATGGCAACAATACAATACGTGCATTGCTGCCCCTACTGTCACTGGGAAAGGACACCGCAAGATTGAACCCAAAGCTAAGCACTTCTCCCATTGCAAGAAAGATCAATCTAGTAGGCCAAACCAAACTGATAATTCGAAGAGACTTGCAAAGATAACCAATCATACATAAAAGAATTCAGAGAAGATTCAAATATTGTTCATAGATAAACTTGATCATAAACCCACGATTCGTTGGTCTCAAGAAACACGCCGCAAAAGAAGATTACATCAAATAGATCTCCACAAGAGAGGGGGAGAACTTTGTATTGAGATCCAAAAAGAGAGAAGAAGCCATCTAGCTAGTAACTATGGACCCGTAGGTCTAAAGTAAACTACTCACACTTCATCGGAGGGGCTATGGTGTTGATGTAGAAGCCCTCCGTGATCGATACCCCCTCCGGCGGAGCTCCGGAAAAGGCCCCAAGATGGGATCTCGTGGATACAGAAAGTTACAGCGGTGGAATTAGGGTTTTGGCTCTGTATCTGGTAGTTTGGGGGTACGTAGGTATATATAGGAGTGCCAGTGTCAAAATCGGCGGATCTCGGGTAGGGGGTCCCGAACTGTGCGTCTAAGGCGGACGGTAACAGGAGGCAGGGGACACGATGTTTACCCAGGTTTGGGCCCTCTCGACGGAGGTAATACCCTATGTCCTACTTGATTGATCTTGATGATATGAGTATTACAATAGTTGATCTACCACGAGATCGTAGAGGCTAAACCCTAGAAGCTAGCCTATGGTATGATTGTTGTTGTCCTACGGACTAAACCCTCCGTTTTATATAGACACCGGAGGGGGCTAGGGTTACACAGAGTCAGTTACAAGGGAGGAGATCTACATATCCGTATTGCCAAGCTTGCCTTCCACGCCAAGGAGAGTCCCATCCGGACACATGATGAAGTCTTCAATCTTGTATCTTCATAGTCCAACAGTCCGGCCAAAGGATATAGTCCGGCTGTCCGGAGACCCCCTAATCCAGGACTCCCTCAGTAGCCCCTGAACCAGGCTTCAATGACGATGAATCCGGTGCGCAGATTTGTCTTCAGCATTGCAAGGCGGGTTCTTCCTCCAAATACTCCATGGAAGATTTTGAACACAAGTATAGTGTTCCGCTCTGCAAAACAAGTTCCACATACCACCATAGAAAGAATAATATTTCCACAAATCTAATCTGCTGACACGTTTTGCAACATGACATCATGCCATGGCCCGGTCATTATTCAAACCGTTTTTCTCGACCAGCACTGCACATATCGCGAGGCGGTTTTCTTGGCACATCTTGTCGAAGCAGAGATCGTGTCCCCTTATCACGGGATTCTCATCAATACGGGTATGGGTAACCCAACCGTGCCATCAATTACGGCGTTCGGGGAATAAGCGATTTTACCAGGTAAGTGGGGAGGTGCATCGCCTCTTCTGCCCTTATAAAGGGACAAAGATTCACCCTTTCTACCCACGCCTTCTTCCTCCTTGCCTATCCATTCTCGCGCACTCGAGCTCCAGCGCCCAAGTTTGCGTCTTTCTTCTCAAACCACTCCAAGCATGTCCGGAGCGGGAGGCAAGTAGATGGTCTCCTCCGTCGTGGAGGAGCACATTGCAAAGCTACGGGAAGCTGGATATCCGGCCACGGACATCGCGCACCGGCTGCCAGATGCGGGGCAGATCATCCCTAGGCCCGGACCCCATGAGAGGGTAGTTTTCCTTACCCACTTTGTCCGCGGACTGGGATTTCCCCTTCACCCGTTTGTCCGCGGGCTCATGTTCTACTACGGGCTGGATTTTCATGATCTGGCCCCCAATTTCATCCTCAACATCTCAGCGTTTATCCTCGTGTGCGAGGCCTTCTCCGCATCAGGCCCCACTTCGGCATGTGGCTGAAGACCTTCAATGTTACACCGGAGGTGGTGGTCGGCCAGCAAGATGGAGTGCGGAGGCGCCATGGTGGGAAAAATTCCTAACGTCACCAGGCTCGAAGGCTCCTATGTGGAGACCATAAAGGGGTGTCAATCGGGGTGGTTCTACATCATCGAGCCACGCGACAGCAACTGGGTGGCGGCCCCCGAATTTCGATCCAAAATCCCCACGCGGCTCACCTCCCAAAAAGAGAAGGGCCTGTCCTGGGGTTCCCCGGTAGAGCTGACCGGACTCCAGACCTGCATCAAGAACATGATGAGCAAGAAAATCAAGCTCGTCAACGTGGTCCAGGTCATGCTCTTCCGCCGGATCCTCCCGTGTCAACGACGGGCATTCAATTTGTGGGAGTTCGACCCGGCCAAGCACCAGACGCTGCAAGAGCTGTTCGACATGATGCACAAGGACGTTTGGAAGGTGTTTATTTGCCGAGGACTGCGGACTCAGCGCAAAGCGCCATGCTAATCCGGTAAGTTTTTATATCTCACAGGATATTTATTTGCCCCAGTTTAATCATGTGCGGGATCTAAGCTCCCATGCCATTAACAGGACTGGGTAGAGACAGCGGAGCAGCTCAATTGCCCAGCCCCTCTCCCTGAAGATCCTGCAGATGCTCTCCTAACGGAGATGCTGGTTCCGGCGCCTTATGAGGTGCCAGTGAAGAAGGCCCAGAAGAAGGCCACGGGGACCCGAAAGGGTCTCCGACGCAAGGTTATATCGGACTCATCGTCCGATAACTCCGAAGCGCACTCCTCCCACGAAACGAGGAGGAGGAAGAGAAAAGTTCTCCCCCTAGCCCGGGGAGATAAGAAAAGGAAAGTTTCCCCACCCGGGGAGGCCGAAGGGTCCAAGAAGGGAAGGACCCTCCATCCATACTGCTCCATGACGGCCGCCTACAGCGGCGATGAGTGGTTACCCAGGGAGAAGCCCCTGGCAAATTCGTAAGTATCCGAATACCATAGTAATTCATGGTATGTTTTATTGCACTGCTTCTCCTCACGCCAAATATGATGCAGTCCGCCCCGAGCCCATCTCGACGTATCTTCATAGGACGGTTCTTTGGACTCGTCGGATATGAATAGCGATTCACTTCCGACCGCCTCCACCCCTTGTCCTACGGACAACGTCGAGGTGTTGTTTCAAAAGGCACCAAGCCGAGGGGAGGTAGGCCTGGGGGCGCCTCAAGGCGACCTTCTGGACCCTGGGCGCAAAGGGAGAAAGACACCCACGGGCTCCAAGTTCGGCCCCCAGCCGAACACAGCGCCAGAACCTTCAGTGGTTCCGCATTCCGGCAGGTGATCCCCCGTTAAGAGGGGCAAGCCACCCGTGCGGGTGGCCTCTGTCCATCCAGAGGCACCGGACAACTTGCTAGAAGCGCTTCGCGGCGCTTCCATCGACAAAGAGCACCGCGGTATCATGAGTGCGGTGATCGAGGAAGTTCAGTCTCCCAAAAACAGACTAACCGAAGCTTGTGCCAGCCTCGTAACATGCTTTGAGGTAAGCAATCAAAATATAGGAAAATATTACCGCATAGACAGTAGCCCCTGATGCTCTGTTCGGTGTTCGCGAAGAAAGGCCGAATAGAGGATCAAATAATGACTCAGGAGTCTAATCAGAATATGTCTATGTGCATATGCAGGCTTCGCTGCTGGCCGCTGCCGCACGTACTACGGAGGTCGCTGCACTGAAGCAGGACCTTGAGCAGTACGAGGAAGAGCTCGGCCTTACTAAGAGGCAGCTCGAGGAGAGCAAAGGTAAGCAATACCTTGTCTCTATATTAAAAAGGAATTCGGTTGTAAAGTAATAGGGTCATCATGAATTTGCTAGGGGCCACGACCGAGGTGGCGACTCTGAAGAAGGCGTTGTCCGAGGCCGAGGACAAAGCGGCCAAGGAGCGCATTGAGCAGGAAAAGTAAGAAGCCCGGGTAGGCGAGGTGCAGCAAGAGCTCGAGGCTCTCGCCAAAAAACACGAGTCCTTGGAGCTTGAATCTAAGACGCGAGAGTCCGAGCTTGCGAAGGCGCTCGAAAGCACACGGAGCACCAAGGCTGAAGCCCACAAGGCCCTGCAGGAGATTGACGCGGTGAAGAAGATAGCAGCGAGTAAGGCATTCATTATGCAAAGCAAGCATGTGAAGGAAACTTTCATCTTACTTACCTGAGTTCGGAGCTCACCAGGAGCGTTCGCAGATCTTTCCCGCAGTGTACTGGATGCCATAGAGTTTTTATCGAGCTGAGGAGGGGAGCTCGAGGGAAAAATTGTTCTGGTCTCAGTATACTGGGACCGAACACCCAATGCCCCTGAGCGACCAGCTGAAGCAACTGGTCGAGCTTCACAAGGCGGCCGAACAGGCCATGAAGGGTCTTATAGTCCGGTTGTGGCCTGGCGATCCCCTACCTAGCAGCTACTTCGGTCTGGTGAGGCAGCTTGTGGATGCCTGCCCGCGGCTTGAAGTCATAAAGCGGTCCCTCTGGATCGAGGGTGCGTGCAGGGCTTTAAATTATAGATTAATGCTATGCATTGTTATTTAAATAATACGTCGAAGCGTACGGATACAAGTAGTGCAATAAGCAAAAAATAGGACAATTTGGCATGTCCTATCCAAGGGCAAGCTGCGTATGGATAGTAAAAAGCGGGTATATCGATTATTATTAGAGACCACCTGGGGGTTCCCTTGTACGTCTTAGCTTCTTGCATCCTTGGTTGTTTCTTCCTGTAATGTGTCCGGCAATCATACTGCCCGAAAGGGCTTCCAGAGAGTAAGGTCCTGAAAGAGAAAAAATGATAAAGGTATGCAGCCCCTAGGGCGGTTAAGCCGCATTGAGGGACGTGCCCTGATCATGCGGGCCTATGCCCATGGTACAGGCCCGGTCCTGAGATTTCGGGGGCCCGGGGCAAGATAACAAAAAAGGGCCCTAAGGCCATATAATATGTTTTTTCTATTTCAATTGCAAATTACTACTCATTTTACACTATAATTTATAATTTATGTTGCCTTGTCATCTCAACGATTCAAAAATAAAGCACACATAAAAGTTGCTCGCTCTTTTTAATTGATACATTTTTTTTACTCTTTTCAGTCGATACTTTTTTATTAGGTGAATTAGTTACACTTCCCTGCAACTCAAATTTTTATCATCCAATAATATTTCGCTACATTGTTCTTCAACAGTAACTAAAGCTAATTCCTCGAAATCCCTAGTAGAAGTACTTATTTTATTTCCGACGAAGCACTAGAAGACTTTTTCTAGGACTCAATCAACTCATAAGCATGTTCTTTTTTTTCTCTTTGTCGGATGGATAGTTTCCAACTAAATTAATAGCATTATTGCTAACTAGCACACACATACAATACAAGAAATTAAGAAAACTGCTAAATAAATATACAAGAAAGAGGCATGGAACAAGGTACCTTGATGGCTAGAAAATAGAAATTGCAAGCTTTTGCTGCTGCTTACGAGTCATGAGCAGAAATCCAAGTTTTCCTTTTCTGTTCCCAGGAAATTGGAGTATGTGAGAGATATGTACGAGAATTAAAACTTTATGAACCGAACTATCATACAAGTCTGTATAAAAAGAAGAGGAGGTTGATGAAATCTTGAAAATCACATTACCTTCCTCCACTAATCGCGTCCAGCAGCGAAAATCACAGATAGACGATGCCGGTGACATGACGTTGAACTTGGCATTGGCATGGCCGATTCGTTGCCAATTTTGGAAGAGAAGAAATAGAAAGACGGGAACACCATTGGCGTGAGGCAAGGCCAGAATTAACAGTCTGTTACAGTTCTTTCCATTTTTGATTGAGAATTAGTTAGTCAATCTGTTATGTGGGAAAGAATTCTTTCCTAAACATCAAACACGTAAAAATCAATCAATCTGTTACATGGCAAATAATTCCTTACCTTTTGTAGAATCAGACGATCTGTCAACATGGGAAAGAATTATTTTCAAAAAATTACAATTCTTTCCTAAACTTCATACACATCCATCGGGGGGCCCTTCCTACTCGGGGGCCCGAGGCGGCCGCCCCCTGCCCCCCCTCAGGGCCGGCCCTGCCATGGTATTTTCAGTGTGTAATTGTGTACGCGCGGCACGGATTTCGTCGCTTGATTGGGACTGGGACGGGGGCCGAATTGCTAGGCGAGCTCTGAACGTGCCAGGCGATCCTGTTGCAGTTTACTCCGGACTCACTTGACTGTGTCCGGGGGCTGTATCGCCAAATTGGTGGTTTGCCTTGAAAGGCTGCTTTGTGCTTCTACTGCGAGGGCCGCAGTGTGCTCTTCCGTGCGGAGCGAGCATTCTGTGTTTCCATTGACTGTTATGACCCCCCCTAGGTCCTGGCATCTTGACCTTGAGGTATGCGTAATGTGGTACCGCATTGAACTTTGCAAATGCGGTTCGCCCGAGCAGTGCGTGATAGCCACTGCGGAACTGGACGATATCGAAGATTAACTCCTCGCTTCGGAAGTTGTCCGGAGATCCGAAGACCACTTCCAGTTTGATTGAGCCCGTGCAACGGGCCTCTACACCTAGGATGACGCCCTTAAAGGTGGTTTTGGTGGGTTTGATCCTCGAGGGATCTATACCCATTTTGCGCACTGTATCCTGATAGAGCAGGTCCAGGCTGCTGCGGCCGTCCATAAGGACTCAGGTGAGGTGAAATCCATCAATGATGGGGTCTAGGACCAATGCGGCGGATCCTCCATGATGGATACTAGTGGGGTGGTCCCAGCGATCGAAGGCGATCGGACAAGAGGACCATGGGTTGAACTTTGGGGCGACGGGCTCCATCGCATAGACGTCCCTTAATGCACGCTTCTGTTCCCTCTTGGGAATGTGGGTTGCGTATATCATGTTCACCGTCTTCACCTGTGGGAGGAACCTCTTCTGTCCTCCTGTGTTCGGCGGCCGGGGCTCCTCCTCGTCATCACTATGCAGCCCCTTGTCATTGTTTTCGGCATTCAACTTGTCGGCTTGTTTGAACACCCAGCATTCTCTGTTGGTGTGATTGGCTGGCTTATCGGGGGTGCCGTGGATTTGACACGAGCGGTCGAGTATGCAGTCCAAACTGGACGGGCCGGGAGTACTTCTTTTGAATGGCTTTTTCCGCTGACCGGATCTAGAGCCTCTGAATCCGGCATTGACTGCCGTATCATCGGTGTTATCGCCGTTGTTGTGGCGCTTTTGTCTGTTACGATGTGGTCTGCCGTTGGCATCTTTGGTATCCGAAGTGCCCAGATTCCTTGATGTGTTGTTGCTGCGAGCCAGCCAGCTATCCTCGCCCGTGCAAAAGCAGGTCATGAGTGTCGTGACGGCTGCCATAGACTTCAGCTTCTCCTGGCCGAGGTGCCGGGCGAGCCACTCGTAACGGATGTTATGCTTGAATGCCGCTAAGGCCTCTGCATCCGGACAGTCGACAATTTGGTTTTTCTTAGTTAGGAACTGTGTCCAGAATTGCCTGGACTATTCCCCTGGCTGCTGAGTTATATGGCTCAAGTCATCTGCATCCGGTGGTCACACATATGTGCCCTGGAAGTTGTCAAGGAATGCGTCTTCCAAATCCTCCCAACTGCCGACGGAGTCCGCTGGCAAGCTATTCAGCCAATGTTGAGCTGGTCCTTTGAGTTTTAGTGGGAGGTACTTGATGGCATGCAGATCATCACCGCGAGCCATGTGGATGTGAAGGAGGAAATCCTCAATCCATATAGCGGGATCTGTTTTACCATCATACGATTCGATATTTACGGGTTAAAAACCCTCCGGGAATTCGTGATCCATAACTTCATCAGTGAAGCATAGGGGGTGTGCGGCGCCTCTGTGCCGGGCTATATCACGCCGCAGTTCATATGAGTCTTGTCTGCTGTATTCGGCCCGGCCGTATTTACTTTTAGTGTATCCAGCGCGACGGTCATCGTCCCGCGTTGGCGCGCGCCCCCGTGACCCGTATATCGACCTTGCATGTTTTGCCCTGCTGTCCAATACGTCTCGCAGGTCCCGTGTGTTGCCCTGGGCCATGGTATTTTTGTTTGAGTGGCGGCGGGGTGCAGGCTGAAATGCCTCTCTGGCTCGGCCACGATGTGGACGGTCAGCCACATCGTACACTGGTGATGTAGGTTTCAATGTTTCCTCCTCTTTGGGTAACTCTTGGAGGGGCGCTTGAGTTCGTATTCCTCGGCCGCAAGGACTTCGGTCCATGTGTCTGCTAGCAAGTCTTGATAAGCTTGAAGTTGTTGTTGCTTTTTCTTCAAGCTATTTGCTGTGGCCATAAGCCAGCGCTTGAAGCGCTCCTGTTCGACGAGATCCTTAGGCACGATAAATTATTCGTCGCCGAGGCTCACCTCGTCTTTAGAGAGAGGCATGTAATTGTCCTCCTCCGATTCTCCATCTGCTGCCCGCTCTGGAGGGCTAGCTTGTTCACCCTCCCGCTCTAAATCATGCTGGAGGGGATTGTTGTTGTCTTTGGCACTATCCGGAATGTTATTTTCTGTTGTGCCGGTATCACTACTTTTTCTATGGCGGGACTTAGAGCGGCGCCGCTGATGTCGGTGCTTGGGTTGCTTCTGGGAGGGGTCATCCTCCACTGTCTCGTCGCCATTGCCTTCTTTGGGGTGTCCACCATGTATATATCATATGATGAGGTGGCGGTCCAGCGCCCTGTGGGCGGTGGTTCCTGTTCGTCTCCGGCATCGTCGTCCATACCATCGATGTCTTCGGAGTCGAAGTCGAGCATGTCGGTTAAATCGTCGATAGTGGCTACTAAGTGGGTGGTGGGTGGGAAGCGAATTTCTTCATCGTCCGCATCCCATTCTAGCCGGACATAGTTCAGCCAAGGTTCTCCTGACAAGGAGAGAGACCTTAATGAATTTAGCACGTCGCCGAAAGGCGAGTGCTGAAAGATATCCGCAGAGGTGAACTCCATGATCGGCGCCCAATCGGATTCGATAGGCACGGACGCAGGCGGCTCGGAGTCCGTGGCCGGAGACGAATCCAGTGGTTTGGCAACACGGCTCTCGCAAGGGGTAAAGTCAGTATCCGGCTCCATCGCCACTGAGAGTGCGGCCTCCATGGCGGGGTCTATCCCTCCGTCCTCGGATGGCGCAATTTTCTCCGGATTGAGAGCCGGAGTAGTTGCAGGTGTGATCTCTCGAACACTGTTTGACGGCAGAGTTACGTCACGCTCGCCGTGATTGTGCGGCGCACCTGACATGGGCTCGAATCCATCGAAGATCAAGTCTCCGCGGATGTCGGCAGTGTAGTTTAAGTTTCCGAACCTGACCTAATGGCCAGGGGCGTAGCTCTCGATCTGCTCCAGATGGCCAAGCGAGTTGGCCCGCAGTGCGAAGCCGCCGAATACGAAGATCTGTCTGGGGAGGAGAACCTCACCCTGGACCGCATCGTTACCAATGATCGAAGGAGCCATCGAGCCTTATGGTGACGGCACAGTGGAACTCTCAATGAAAGCACCAATGTTGGTGTCAAAACCGGCGGATCTCGGGTAGGGGGTCCCGAACTGTGCGTCTAAGGCGGATGGTAACAGGAGGCAGGGGACAAGAACCACCGCCCACAGGGCACTGGACAGCCACCTCATCATATGATATATATATATATATATATATGGTGGACACACCCAAAGAAGGCAATGGCGACGGGACAGCGGAGGATGACCCCTCCAAGAAGCAACCCAAGCGCCGACGTCAACGGCGCCGCTCTAAGTCTCGCCAAAGCAAAAGCGGTGATACCGACACAGGAGATAATAGCACTCCGGACAGTGCCAAAGATAACAACAATCTCCTCCAGCAGGATTTAGAGCAGGAGGATGGAGAAGCCAGCCCTCCCGAGAGAGCGGCAGATAGAGAGGCAGAGGATGATAATTACATGCCTCCCTCCGAAGACGAGGCAAGCCTCGACGATGACAAATTTGTCGTGCCTGAGGATCGCGTCAAACAAGAGCGCTTCAAGCGCCGGCTTATAGCCATGGCAAATAGCCTGAAGAAAAAGCAACAACATCTTCAAGCTGATCAAGATTGGCTAGCTGACTTGCGGCCAAGGAATATAAACTCGAACGTCCCTCCAAGAGTTACCCAAACCGCGGGTTGCTACCCCGACTAGAGGAGGAAGCACTAAAACCTGCATCTCCAGCGTATGACGCGGCTGATCGGCCACCCCGTGGCCGCGACAGAGAGGCATTTCAGCCAAAAGTTCAGCCCGCACCCCGACACCACTCAAATAAAAATGTCCAGGCATGGGGAAATACGCCAGACCTGCGAGACATATTGGAGGACAAAGCAAAGCACACAAGATCGATCTACGGATCACGAGGGCGCGCCACTATGCGAGACAATAACCATCACGCTGGATACAGTAAAAGTAAATCCGGCCGGGCCGAACACAGCGGACAAGACTCATTTGAGCTGTGTCGCGATATAGCCCAGTACAGAGGCGCTGCACACCCCCTATGCTTCATAGACGAAGTAATGGATCACCAAATCCCAGAGGGTTTCAAACCCGTAAATATCGAATCATACGACGACACAACAGATCATGCGGTATGGATCGAGGACATCCACATGGCCCGCGGTGACGATCTACACGCCATCAAATACCTCCCACTCAAACTCAAAGGACCAGCTCGGCATTGGCTCAACAGCCTGCCAGCAGAATCCATTGGCTGTTGGGAAGATCTGGAAGCCGCTTTCCTCGACAACTTCCAGGGCACTTATGTGCGACCACCAGATGCCGATGACTTGAGCCACATAATTCAGCAGCCAGAGGAATCGGCCAGGCAATTCTGGACACGGTTCCTGACAAAGAAAAATCAAATCGTCGATTGTCCGGATGCAGATGCCCTAGCAGCTTTTAAGCACAACATCCGCAACGAGTGGCTCACCCGGCACCTTGGCCAGGAAAAGCCGATATGTATGGCAGCCCTCACGACACTCATGACCCGCTTTTGCGCGGGAGAGGACAGCTGGCTGGCTCGCAGCAATAACATATCAAAGAACCATGGTACTTCGGATACCAAGGATAGCAATGGCAGGTCATGTCGCAACAAACACAAGCGCCGCATCAACATCGACAATACCGAGGATACGACAGTAAATGCGGATTCAAAGGCTCTAAACCCGGTCAGCGGAAAAAGCCATTCAAAAGAAGCACTCCGGGCCCGTCTAGTTTGGACCGAATACTCGATCGCTCGTGCGAAATACATGGCACCCCCGACAAGTCAGCTAACCACACCAACAGGGAATGTTGGGTGTTCAAGCAGGCCGGCAAGTTAAATGCCGAAAACAAAGATAAGGGGTCACGTGGCGATGACGAGGAGGAGCCCCGGCAGCCGAACACCGGAGGACAGAAGAGGTTCCCCCCACAAGTGCGGACGGTGAACATGATATACGCAACCCACATCCCCAAGAGGGAGCGGAAGCGTGCGTTAAGGGATGTATATGCGTTGGAGCCAGTCGCCCCGAAGTTCAACCCATGGTACTCCTGCCTGATCACCTTCGATCGCAGGGACCATCCCACTAGTATCCGTCATGGTGGATTCGCCGCACTGGTCCTAGACCCAATCATCGACGGATTTCACCTCACTCGAGTCCTTATGGACGGCAGCAGCAGGCTGAACCTGCTTTATCAGGACACAGTGTGCAAAATGGGTATAGACCCTTCAAGGATCAAACCCACAAAACGACCTTCAAAGGCGTCATACCAGGTGTAGAGGCCCATTGCACAGGCTCAGTCACACTAGAAGTGGTCTTTGGATCCCAGGATAACTTCTGGAGTGAGGAGTTAATCTTTGATATAGTCCCATTCTGCAGTGGCTATCATGCACTACTCGGGCGAACCGCATTTGCGAGATTCAACGCGGTACCGCACTATGCATATCTCAAGCTCAAGATGCCAGGACCTCGGGGGGTCATCATAGTTAATGGAAACACAGAGCGCTCTCTCCGCATGGAGGAGCACACTACAACCCTCGCAGCAGAAGCAAAAAAGCAGGCTCTTAAGGCAATCCACCAGTTCGGCGATTAAGGACCCGACACCTTCAAGCGCGCTCGGAGTAATCGGCAACAAGACCACCTGGCACGTTCTGAGCTCGCATAGCAATGCGGCCCCCACCCCAGTCCCAGCCAAACGGCGAAATCCGTGCCACGCGTACATAATTACGCATTGAAAATACCATGGGCGCAGGTTTGGAGGGGGCACGACTACGGCACACCCCAAGACGCGGCTCAACCACACTAGGGGCTTCCCGCTCTGTTATTTTTCTTTCCTTCAGGACTTTAATATCTGGAAGCCCCGTCCGGCAGTACGATTGCCGGACACACGATACAACAACCAAGGAGGCAGATAGCTACGTCGCATCAAGGAATTCCCAGGTGGTCTCTGATAATGAGTGAAATACCTACTTTAAATACCATTCCTTAGCTTGCCCTTGGAGGGGACATGTCAAATAGTCCTACTTTTTTCTTATCGCACTACTTGTATCATTCTGCTTCGACGCACCTTTTTGAATAAACAATGCATAGCACTAGACTATTATCGCATTCTCTATTCTTATATATATATATGTTCATTCATGACATTCAGCAAACGACACTCTGGTACGGCCAATACGCCAGGGGCTTAAGCGTACCCCATAATACGGCGTGAGAAGTCCGAACACTTTCGACAGTGCGGCACACCGAACTTATAGCATTATATGCATCAGCTCCGAATCATGTCTTGGGTCAGTAGTTGGGTTTGCCCGGCTCCCATGTTTTGGTACCTTACGTTCCGCTGTATCGGCTAAGGTAGCACTGGGAGAACTACTGCGATTGTGCCCCAGTTCATCTGGGCTAAGCACCTCAGTAGAGAAAGCTAAAACTGACTGTCATGATAAGGCGAGAGCTGGTCGCTGTTCGAGAGGTCTCGAGTCCCTAAAGACTTATGCCGCTTAGAGCGAGGAGTCGGCTTTGTCCGGCTTAAGGTGTGTATAGCGCCCTGAATTCGGACTTCCGAATACTAGGGGCTTCGCCAAAATTTAAAATTGTAGACTTCTATGGCTAAGTGAGAGTGATAAAGCATTATAGTCCGGTTGCCTTGTTCGTTGTGCTGAGCACCTCCCTCGAAGGACCCAACAATGGGTAAAGGAGTGCTCAGGTTTATCCCAAACACCCCAGCACTCGTGGCATGGGGGCAGAAGCCGACGACTGGCCATCTCTCAGATTTGATAAATTGCCGCACAGAAGGTAATATTTTAAATTCAAACAAGCATTGCATAGCGCATATGAATAAATTTTCATAGTACAGGATCACACGAGCAAGTTCATTCAAAAATTACATCCTTCGCACACTCGTCCGCCACAAGACGGGCACCCTTCAGAACACCCTCATAATACATTTCAGGGGTGGCGATGCTCCTTGCATTCCGGCGGCCCCTCCTTCACCAGCTTCTCGGCGTCCATCTTGGCCCAGTGCACCTTTGCACGGGCAAAGGCCCAGCATGCACCTTCGATGCAGACGGACCGCTTTATGACCTCCAGCCATGGGCAGGCATCTACAAGCCGCCTCACCAGGCCGAAGTAGCTGTTGGGAAGGGAGTCGCCAGGCCACATCCGGATTATAAGGCCCCTCATGGCCTGCTCGACCGCCTTGTGCAGCTTGACCAGTTGCTTCAGTTGGTCGCTCATAGGCATCGGGTGTTCGGTCCCAGTATATTGAGACCAGAACAACTTCTCCGTCCAGCTTCCCTCCTTGGCCTGGTAATATTTCACGGCATCCAACACGCTGCGGGGCAAATCTGCGAATGGTCCTGGAGAGCTCCGGACTCGGGTAAGTAACAAGTAATTTACTTTCACATGCTTGCTTTGCATATTGAATGCCTTACCCGCCGCTATCTTCCTCATCGCCTCAATTTCCTGGAGGGCCTTTTGGGCTTCGGCCTTGGCATGCTTTGTGCTCTCGAGGCCCGCGACAAGCTCGACTCTCGCATCTTCGAGTCAAGGTCCAAAGCCTTGTGCTTCTTCACGCAAGCCTGGAGCTCTTGCTACACCTCGCCCACCCGTGCCTCTTGTTTTTCCCGCTCGGTGCGCTCCTTGGCCGCTTTGTTTTCGGCCTCGGACAGCGCTTGCTTCAGAGTCGCCACTTCGGTCGTGGCACCTGACGCATCCATGATGATCATGTCATTTCGCAACCGCATCATATATATATATATATGGACAAGGCATTACTTACCTTTGTTCTCCTCGAGCTGCCTCATGGCAAGGCCGAGCTCTTCCTCGGACCGCTCGAGGTTCTGCTTCAGTGCGGCGACGTCCGCAGTCAGTGCGGCAGAGGTCAGTAGCGAAGCCTGCATACGCGTATAGACATACTTATATTAGACTCCTGCAGATATTATTTGATCCTCTATTCAGCTTTTCTTTGTGAACACCAAACAGAGCATCAAGGGCTACTGTCTATGTGGTAATATTTTTCCTATATTTTATATACTTACCTCAAAGCCTGTTAGAAGGCCGGCACAGGCTTCAGTCAGTCTGCTCTTGGCGGACTGAACCTTCTTGATCACCGCACTCATAATAGTGTGGTGCTCTTCGTCGATGGAAGCGCCGCGAAGTGCTCCCAGCAGTTCGTCCGGTGCCTCTGGTTGGACAGAGGTCGCCGGCATGGACGGCTTGCCCCTCTTTGAAGAGGGCCGCCTGCTCGAGTCCAGAACCACTGGAGGTTCCGGCGCGGTGTTCGGCTGAGGGCCGAACTTGGAGCCCCTGGGAGCCTTGCTCCCTTTGCTCCTGGAGTCTGAAAGGTCGCCTTGAGGCACCTCCGGCACTGTCTCCCCCGGGCTCGGTGCCCCTTGAGACAACACCTCGGCATTGTCCGTAGGGCAAGGAGAGGAGGCGGTTGGAAGTGTATCACTATTCATGTCCGATGAGTCCAAGGAACCATCCGACGATGATACGTCGATACGGGCTTGGGGCGGACCGCATAATCATATTTGACGTTAGGAGAAGTAGTGCAACAAAGTATGCTATGAGTTACTCTGGTATCCGAATACTTACGACTTCGCCAGGGCTTGGCCCTAAGCAGCCACTCGTCTTCGCCATCGGTTGCGGTGGTGGAGCAGTCCGGAAGGAGAGTCCTTCCCTTCTTGGACCCTTCGGCCTCCCCGGTTGGGGCGGCCTTCCTTTTCTTGTCTCCACCGGCTGGAGGGGGGGGAATCTTCATCTTCCTTCTCCTCGTTTTCACGGGAGGAGTGCGTCTCGGTGTTATCAGACGATGAGTCCGATACCACCTGGCGCCGGGAACTCTTTTGGGTTCCCTTGGCCTTCTTCTTGGTCTTCTCCGGCACCTCATAAGGAACCGGAGTCTGCATCTCCGTCAGGAGAGTGTCCGCAGGGTCTTCGGGCAGAGGGGTCGGACAGTTAATCTGCTCCGATGTCTCCACCCAGTCCTGTCAAAGGCATTGGAGCTCAGACCCCGCACATGGTTAAGCTATGGGAAATAACTATCCTACCAGATGTACAGAACTTACCGAATTCACAGGGTGCTTCGCGCTTAGCCCGCGGTCCTCGGTAAGAGAAGGAGGGACCTCGGCGCCCTTGAACAGCACCCTTCAGACGTCCTTATGTGTCGTGTCGAAGCGCTCGTGTAGAGTCTGGTACTGGGCCAGGTCGAACTCCCATAAGTTGAAATCCCGTTGTTGACATGGGAGGATCCGGCGGAAGAGCATGATCTGGACTATGTTGACAAGCTTAAGTTTCTTGCTTATCATGTTCCGGATACACTTCTGGAGACCGTCCAGCTCCACCGATGAACCCCAGGACAGACCCTTCTCCTTCCAGGAAGTGAGCCGTATGGGGATTCCGAATCGAAACTCGGGGGCTGCCACCCAGTTGGTGTCGCGTGGCTCGGTGATGTAGAACCACCCCGATTGCCACCCCTTTATGGTCTCCACGAAGGAGCCCTCGAGCCATATAACGTTGGGCTTTTTTCCCACCATGGCTCGGCCGCATTCCGCTTGTTGGCCGCCAACCATCTTTGGCTTAATATTGAAGGTCTTCAGCCACAGGACAAAGTGGGGCCGGATGCGGAGGAAAGCCTCGCACACGACGATGAACGCCGAGATGTTGAGGATGAAATTCGGGGCCAGATCATGAAAGTCCAGCCCATAATAGAACATGAGGCCGCGGACGAATGGATGGAGGGGAAACCCCAGTCCGCGGACGAAGTGGGGGAGGAAAAGCACCCTTTTGTGAGGTACCGGGGTAGGGACGACCTGCCCCGCGGCTGGCAGACGGTGCACGATATCCGCGGCTAAGTATCCGGCTCCACGTAGCTTTTTGATGTGTCCCTCCATGACGGAGGAGGCCATCCACTTGCCTCCCGCTCCGGACATGTTTAGAGAGAGTTGAGGAGAAGGATGTGGACTTGGGCGTTGGAGCTCGAGTGCGCGAGAATGGATGAGCAAGGAGAAAGAAGGCGTGGGTAGAAAAAGGTGAAACCTCATCCCTTTATAAGGGCGGACGAAACTATGCGCCCCCACCAGCCTGGTAAAACTCGCTTATCCCCCAAGCGCGGTAATTGGTGGCGCGGTTGGGTTACCCACGCCCATATTGATGGGAATCCCGTAATAAGGGGAACACGATCTCTGCTTTGACAAGACATGTCAAGAAGCCGCGTCGCGTTATGTGCGGGGCTGGTTAAAGAAAAACGGTTCGAATAATTACCGGGCCATGGCGTGATGTCGTGCTGCCAAAACGTCTCAGCAGATTAGATTTGTGGAAATATTATTCTCTCTACGGTGGTATGTGGAACTTATTTTGCAGGGTCGGACACTATCCTTGTATTCAAACTCTTCTGTGGTGTATTCGTAGGAGGAACCCGCCTTGCAATGCCAAAGACAACATTGCGCGCCGGACTCATCGTCATTGAAGCCTGGTTCAGGGGCTACTGAGGAAGTCCTGGATTAGGGGGTCTCCAGATAGCCGGACTATATCCTTTGGCCGGACTGTTGGACTATGAAGATACGAGATTGAAGACTTCATCCCATGTCCGGATGGGACTCTACTTGGCGTGGAAGGCAAGCTAGGCAATACGGATATGCATACCTCCTCCTTTGTAACCGACCTTGTGTAAGCCTAGCCTCCTCCGGTGTCTATATAAACCGGAGGGTTTTAGTCCGTAGGACAACATACGATCGTACCATAGGCTAGCTTCTAGGGTTTAGCCTCTCTGATCTTGTGGTAGATCAACTCTTGTACTACTCATATTATCAAGAATAATCAAGCAGGACGTAGGCTTTTACCTCCATCAAGAGGGCCCAAACCTGGGTAAAACATTGTGTCCCCTGCCTCCTGTTACCATCCGCCTTAGACGCACAGTTCGGGACCCCCTACCCGAGTTCCGCCGGTTTTGACACCGACAATAACCATTTTAATAGCATGTTGGCACGCAAGGTAAACCATTATAACTCACAGCTAATCAAGCATGGTGCAAGCAACTATGATCTCTAATTGTCATTGCAAACATGTTTATTCATAACAACCTGAATCAAGAATGATGAACTCATCATATTTACAAAAACAAAAGAGGTTGAGTTCATACTAGCTTTTCTCATCTCAGTCAGTCCATCATATATCATCATAATTGCCTTTCACTTGCACGACCGAACGATGTGAATAATAATAAGAGTGCACGTGCATTGGACTAACCTGGAATCTGCGAGCATTCAATAAACAGGAGAAGACAAAGCAATATGGGCTCTTTTATCAGATAAACAATAATGCATAAAAGAGCCACTTCAACAATTTAATCATGGTTTTCTCCTACTGACCCCCAAAGAAAGAAAAGAAATAAAAACTATTTACATGGGAAAGCTCCCAACAAGCAAAAGAAGAACAGGAAATATTTTTGGGTTTTCTTTTTAATTACTACTAAAAGCATGGAAAGTAAATTAATTAAAAGCTACAACTAATTTTTTTGGTTTTTTCTTAAGGTTTATTAAACACACAAGAAGAAAGCATAAAAGGAAATAAATTGCATGGATGATACAATGAAAAAGTATGAGCACCGACATCTAGCAATGAGTGTGTGTGATCATAAATGTAATGTCGGTGAGAAATATGTACTCCCCCAAGCTTAGGCTTTTGGCCTAAGTTGGTCTATGGCCACGGCTGGCCTGGCTGATATCCATAATAACAGTTGTTGGGGTCGTACTGTGATGAGGAAGAAGAAGGCTCCGATTGCCAATGGCTGGCAATCATCTCCGGATCCCACTGATAGTTAGACTATCGTGAAGGATCAAATTGTGGTTTCGGTTTTGGCTCCTCGGCTGGTGCATGGTTCCGGTAGGCGTGGATAGCCGTCAACGGAACAAGGTACTTGCCTACAGTCAAATCAAACAAAGTAGGAGCAGGCAAGGTAATGGTCTCAGGATGATGTTTATTAAAGAACAATTGATATTTAAGCTCTCCTGCCCTATTCTTAACAATGAAATCATGTGCCACCATTCTTTTATAATCTAAATAAACATGAGGCAACACTTTTTCTTCCTTCTCCGCATGCTTAATAGGTATGTTAAAATGTGCAGCTAGGCGTGTAGCATAGATGACTCCAAAGATGGGACCCTTAGTATGGTTCATACTTAACCGTCTAGCAATAATGCCGCCCATACTGAAAGTGTTATCACTGTATAAACCTTGGAGCAAAATAATAATATCAGGGATACTAAGGTTTCCACAGTTTCCACGACCAATTAAGCAACGACTAGCAAATAATGCAAAGTAACGTAAAACAGGAAAATGTATGCTAGTGATTCGTGCATCGGAAACCTTCCTAGTTTCCCCTACAGTGATAGTATTAATAAATCCCTCCACATCATCATGATGTGGTTCTTTTGTCTTGCCCCCAAAAGGGACAAAACAAATCCTAAAGAAATCATAAAGTGACATCTCCTTATGCTCATCATATAAATGAACTCCACCGTAGGTGGTGAGTTCCTAGAATGAAAATGAAAGTTTTGCACAAAGGTATTTGTGAGTAAGAGATACTGATCGCATTGGTCATGGAGGAAAGCGGTGAGGCCTGCATTATGAGCCAATTCATGAAGATCTTCATAAATCCCGGCTGCTCTCAAGAAAACCTCGGAAGGCCATTCACACGCCCGAACCTTCGCGGTGCGCGGCAAATTATACTTAGGCTTCGGTGCCTTTTCCTTCAAGCTTTGGCTCGATGAGCCCCTCAATAATCTCCTCATCATTTTCTGAAAAATTCTGAAATTTTTAGTAACTTCAAAATAAAAGTAAACCAAACTCAATAATATTGATAGCAACTACTCCTACAAATGCCTAGAGCCTATATCATGCATCAAAACTACTTTTGACCATATAAATTTGACATGCAAGCTCAACAACAGGGTTAAGCAGCAAAAATTTGCAATGAATAAAGCACTAGAACAAAAACTAATTGGACCAATGGAGGAGTCACATACCAAGGAACAATCTCCCCAAGCAGTTTTGTGAGAGGTGCTTTGAGCAAGGAGATCGAAAATGGTAGCAAAACGAGCTTGGACTCGGGTTTGAGATGGTTTTTCGTGTTTGGGGGAGGAAGATGAAGTGTGTGGCTGAAAGAATAAGTGGAGGAGGGCCACCGTGGGCCCACAAGGCAGGGGGCGCCCTCCACCCTCGTGGCAAGGTGGTTGGCCCCCCTGGTGTGTTCTTTGTTCCATAAATCCTCAAATATTCTATAAAAAATCATATTTAATTTTCAGGGCATTTGGAGAACTTTTATTTTTGAGGTATTTTTACATTGCACGGATAATCAGATAACAGACAGAAAATTATTTATTTTTACTTTATTTTAACTAAATAACAGAAAGTATAGAGAGGGTATAGAAGGTTGTGCTTCTAGTTTCATCCATCTCATGCTCGTCAAAAGGAATCCACTAACAAGGTTGATCAAGTCTTGTTAACAACTCATTCCGATTAACATGAAACCAGAGAAATTTTGAATAACACTAGGTTACCTCAACGGGGATATGCACATCCCAAATAATAAGTATATCATATTTCTTCTTGACAGTAGGAAGAGGAAATTCAAAACCTCCAAATATAATCGATGAAATTTTTCTGATAGAATTGATACTATGAACTTGAGGTTTTTTCCTCGGAAAGTGTATCGCATGCTCATTACCATTAACATGAACAGTGACATTGCCTTTGTTGCAATCAATAACAGCCCCTGCATTATTAAGAAAAGGTCTTCCAAGAATAATAAACATACTATTGTCCTCGGGAATATCAAGAATAAAAAAGTCCGTTAAAATAGTAACGTTTGCAACCACAACAGGCACATCCACACAAATACCGACAGGTATAGCAGTTGATTTATCAACCATTTACAAAGATATTTCAGTAGGTGTCAACTTATTCAAATCAAGTCTACAATATAAAGAGAGAGGCATAACACTAACACCGGCTCCAAGATCACATAAAGCAGTTTTAACATAGTTTCTTTTAATGGAACATGGTATAGTAGGTACTCCTAGATCTCCAAGTTTCTTTGGTATTCCACCCTTAAAAGTATAATTAGCGAGCATGGTGGAAATTTTAGCTTCCGGTATCATTCTTTTATTTGTCATAATATCTTTCATGTACTTAGCATAAGGATTTGTTTTAAGCATATCAGTTAATCGCATACGCAAAAAGATAGGTCTAATCATTTCAGCAAAGCGCTCAAAATCCTCATCATCCTTTTTCTTGGATGGTTTGGGAGGAAAAGGCATGGGTTTATGAACCCAAGGCTCTCTTTCTTTACCATGTTTCCTAGCAACAAAGTCTTTCTTATCATAACGTTGATTCTTTGATTGTGGGTTATCAAGATCAACAGCAGGTTCAATTTCTACATCATTATCATTACTAGGTTGAGCATTATTACGAACATCATCATTAACATTTTCATTAGGTTCATGTTCATTACCAGATTGTGTTTGAGCATCAGACATAGATATATCATTTGGATTATCAGGTGGTTCAGCAATAGGTTCACTAGAAGTTTGTGCAGTTCTATCATTTTTCTTTTTCTTCCTTTTAGAAGAACTAGGTGCGTCAATATTATTTCTCTGAGAATCTTGCTCAATTCTCTTAGGGTGGCCTTCAGGATACAAAGGTTCCTGGGTCATTCTACCAGTTCTAGTAGCCACTTTAACAGCATAATCATTTTTTCTTACTATTCATCTCATTGAGCAATTCCTTTTGAGCTTTAAGTACTTGTTCTACTTGAGTGGTAACCATAGAAGCATGTTTGCTAACAAGTTTAAGTTCACCTCTGATATTAGCCATATAGTCACCCAAGTATTTAATCATATCAGGATCTTGTTTTAATTGTCTACCAAAATAAGCATTGAAGTCTTCTTGCTTAAACATAAAATTATCAAACTCATCCAAGCATTGACTAGTAATTTTAGTAGGAGGGATTTTAGCTTTATCATATCTATAGAGAGAATTTACCTTTACTACCTGTGTCGGGTTATCAAGGTCTGGAGGTTCTTCAATAAATAAAGGATGAAGATCATATGTTTCTTCAACAGGCGGTAAATTAAGACCATGTATTTCTTCAATAGGAGGTAAATTCTTAACATCTTCAGCTTTAATACCTTTTTCTTTCATAGATTTCTTTGCCTCTTGCATATCTTCGGGACTGACAAATAGAACACCTCTCTTCTTCGGAGTTGGTTTAGGAATAGGATCAATAATTGGAGCAGGAGCTGGCTCGGGAGGTGCCCAATTATTTTCATTTGTCATCATATTATTCAATAAGATTTCAGCTTCATCCGGTGTTTTCCCTGAAAAGAGAACCAGCACAACTATTCAGGTAATCTCTGGAAGCATCGGTTAGTCCATTGTAATAGATATCAGGTATTTCATTTTTCTTAAGAGGATGATCAGGCAAAGCATTAAGTAACTTGAGAAGCCTCCCCAAGCTTGTGGGAGACTCTCTTCTTTAATTTGCACAAAGTTGTATATTTCCTTTAAAGCAGCTTGTTTCTTATGAGCAGGGAAATATTTAGCAGAGAAGTAATAGATCATATCCTGGGGACTACACACACAACCAGGATCAAGAGAATTAAACCATATCTTAGCATCACCCTTTAATGAGAACGGAAATATTTTAAGGATATAAAAGTAGCGAGATCTCTCATCATTAGTGAACAGGGTGGCTATATCATTTAATTTAGTAAGATGTGCTACAACAGTTTCAGATTCATAGCCATGAAAAGGATCAGATTCAACCAAAGTAATTATATCAGGATCACCAGAGAATTCATAATCCTTATCAGCAACACATATAGGTGAAGTAGCAAAAGCAGGGTCAGGTCTCATCTTAGCATTTAGAAATTGATTATTCCATTTAGCTAATAACCTTTTGAGTTCATATCTATCTTTGCAAGCTAAAATGGCTAAAGAAGCATCTTGATAAAATAAATAACCCTCAGGAATACCAAGTGATTCTTTATTATCATTTTCATCTTCATAATCAGATTCACTATTTTCAATCTCTCTAGCCCTAGCAAGTCGTTCCTCGAGAAAATCACTAAGTGGCATAGTAGTATCAGGCATAGAGGTAGTTTCATCATAAGTATCATGCATAGCAGAAGGAGCATCATCAATAACATGTGACATATCAGAACGAATAGTAGAAGCAGGTGTAGGTGTCGCAAGCTTACTCATAACAGAAGGTGAATCAAGTGCAGAGCTAGATGGCAGTCCCTTACCTCCCCTCGTAGTTGAGGGATAGATCTTGGTTTTTGGATCTCTCAAGTTCTTCATAATGATAAGCAGATATAAATCCCAAGAGACTCAAAGAATAGAGCTATGCTCCCCGGCAACGGCGCCAGAAATTAGTCTTGATAACCCACAAGTATAGGGGATCGCAACAGCTTTCGAGGGTAGAGTATTCAACCCAAATTTATTGATTCGACACAAGGGGAGCCAAAGAATATTCTCAAGTATTAGCAGTTGAGTTGTCAATTCAACCATACCTGGAAACTTAGTATCTGCAGCAAAGTGTTTAGTAGCAAAGTAATATGATAGCGATGGTAACGGTAACAAAAGAGTAACGAAAGCAAAGTAATGTTTTTGGTATTTTGTAGTGATTGTAACAATAGCAACGGGAAAGTAAATAAGCGTAAACAAGTATATGGAAAGCTCGTAGGCATCGGATCAGTGATGGATAATTATGCTGGATGCGGTTCATCATGTAACAGTCATAACATAGGGTGACACAGAACTAGCTCCAATTCGTCAATGTAATGTAGGCTTGTATTCCGAATATAGTCATACGTGCTTATGGAAAAGGACTTGCATGACATCTTTTGTCCTGCCCTCCCGTGGCAGCGGGGTCCTAATGGAAACTAAGGGATATTAAGGCATCCTTTTAATAGAGAACTGGAACGAAGCATTAGCACATAGTGAATACATGAACTTCTCAAACTACGGTCATCCCCGGTAAGTATCCCGATTATTGTCACTTCGGGGTTAACTGTAACATCCCAAATTTTCAATTTGGAATGTTATACATTAGATCATCATTGCATATCATATTTTATTTTGCATTTTGGTTGATCCTAGAAATTCTACGCAACTCAATGACCCACGGAGAGAGTTGGGGATTTCGTTATTTTCATATTTAAGTTTTTTCAAATTTTGAGAATAGGATCATTTGATTTTAATTATTTTATCATCAATTATTTCTATTACAAAAATATGAGAGAGGGAATAAAATGACTTTCCGAAAATAAAGAAATATTGAGGATATAATAATAAAATCAAATAAGATTTTATTTCGGAGTTTTTCGGTGTTTTATTTGAATTTAGGAAAAATGTGCGTTTTTCAAAATTGCATTTAGGCCTCAAATAAATGTTCACCTTGTGAGGATTGATTTTAGAAGCCCGAGAAAAATTATTTTAGAATTTTGGGAGTCCGTTTAGTATTTCTTTTTATTTTTCTTCTACACGTGATAAAAAAATAAAACGAACCGACCTACGGGCCGTGTCCGACTAGGACTCCAGCCCGGCTAGCCTTTATAAGCCGGGGGACGCCCAGCCCCAGCTGAAACCCTAAGCCGCCCCAGCCCCAGCACCCGCCGCCGCCCCGCCGCGCCGCCGGACGCCGCCGCCGCCGCATGCCGCCCGAGGTTCGCCGCCTCGTTTTCCGCGCCGGTTTTTTTATCTTTTTTTCGAAAAACCATCGGTTTTTTTAGATTCGGTTTTTTAAATAGATCGGTTTTTCCGATTTATTTAAATAGCGAGCGTTCGTCCGTTCATTCGTTCTAGCGAATGTTCGTCGTTCTTTCTTTTTCTCGGATTAAATCCACGACTTTTCTGATCGCGATTCCTGATCCGATTTTCGTTTTAGTATAACTTTTCGCTCGTTTATCGGAATCAGGCGATTCAAGCGCCTGGAGTTTCGTCTCGAAACTCTCTATCCGTTTAACCAACTTAAACAAGATTTTGCTACAGTAAAAATTGCCCTAGATCCAGATTTGTAGAACGAAGTTGTTTTCTTTCGTCGTTTGACTTTCGTTGTTTCGTTCAATTTGATTCTTTTTGCAAACCGGAGTTCTTAAGTTGAACCTTCTGGTTAGATCTCTTATTTGAGTTTTACCCGTGCATTAGATGAGTACTTATTGTATGCTTGTTTGTTTATCTGCGATAGAATACCCGCAGTGTGCCGCTTGTTACTTCGAATCTCTAGGTTTCGCGGATCATCAGCAAGGCAAGTAACACTTTGATCATACCTTTTCTACTACCCAGTTTTATTGCATTAGATCAAATCCTCACACATTGCATGATTAGGATCTAATTAAATTGTGGGATGGGAAGTAGTGGAGGTAGTACCTATTACTTGTTTATTTTCAAACCTTTGGGAGTTACTTCCGCGTTTGCTTATTATACCATGCTATGCTAGTAGACGTGGATTGGGTGAGTGATATCCATGACAGATGTGAGTTTTGTTAATTAATGGTTTATTTAAGGTGGCAACTTAAACACACATCTGGGTGGATTGAGGCACCTGGGTATTCCAGGACTTGCCTGTTTACTTTTGGACCGCCACCCAGGCTCAAAGGGATCATGAGACTATTCATACTAGAAACTTCCGTGTGCAGCCAAAAGCTATTATGGGCTTAGCAAAGTTGACTAAGTCGTGCGAACTCTTACAGTGGTAGACTAGCAGATGTAGGGGATGTAGGTGGTACGGTCTACCCGATCGTAAGGTGCTAGCGCTTCTGAAAGACTATGTCTCGGTCATCCGTCTTCTCAAACACCTTGTAGTGCGAGAAACCAACCGGAGGCGATCGAGTCTTGTGGGGAAAAGCGTGCAAACCTCTGCAGAGTGTAATAAACTAATCATGGTTAGCCGTGTCCCCGGTTATGGACATCTTAAGTATCTAGTACCTGGATTATCATGTGAATCTCAACATGTTACTCTAAATAAATTTTGTTGGGTTTTGTTTAATGATGATGCTTAATTGGGATTGAGGATGCTATCAACCATTCTCAATGTTTAACAACTACCATGATAGTTAAATAAAATTTATTCCTTTGTAGTAGGGAAAAATTGGCTTTACGCAAAACTGTAACCATAGAGCTTTCCACCAGCCAAATATGCATATAGTATAGCTGTTTCATTCCTTACTCTCTATGTGTTACATTGCCCGCGTATTCCATGTGCTGACCCTTTCGGGCTACAACGTTAATGTTGCAGACTTTTCAGACGATGATTAAGGAGTTTTTAGGTCGTGGTTCTATACTCAGTGATGCCGTTGGAGTTGATGGACTCACTTATCTTCCAAGCCTTCCGCTGTTATCGTTATTAGATGGCCTTAAGCCATATTTATTGTAATAAGTTCTTGTTTGAGACATTCGATGTAATAAGTGTGTGATTGCTACTCTGTTATAAATCCTCCAAGTATTGTATGGTGTCAGCATTACTGATCCAGGTATGACACCGGAGCACAGAGATCAGACTGTTTGAGGTCTGGTCGCTACAGAGATGGTATCAGAGCACACGCTGACTCTAGGACACGACCACTAAGCTAAAACCTAGAAAACTATTCACCCTCTTCTCTTCTGACTCCTCATCTTTTCTACTCTTTTAGGATGGCGGATGCAAGGAACAAGTTCACACAACCAGATGAAGATACACCCTTTGGACGACACTTGAAGGAAGTCACTAGATACCTGAACATAGGAGTACCAAATTTCACCGGAACCTATAACGCCACTTTACCTGAAGAAGAGTGTTGGATGATTCAAGTTCAAGTTCCAGGAAGGACGTTCATGCCAGTCACTAAGCCCATAGAGTTTTCTTTTGATGCACCAACTTGGAGTCTAGGAAAGAGCATGGAAGCTCACATCGCCATAGGACGCATTGGAGAAGTCTACCGCAATGATCTCAAGGATACTATCTACCAGATTTGTGGGCGCCAAGATGAGCACTGGGAGATGATCAGCACCCGGAAGGATAGATCAATTGCAACTTTTATCCAGGAGTTAAACCAGCACATTCGACGATAGGAAAACCAGATGTGCGCCGACATGATAGATCTGAAGAAGGCTAAGACAAGAATCGAGGAACTGGAGGAAGAACTCAAGGCTACACGTGAATATTATGAAGAGGAAATTGAAGTATTGGTGGATAAGAATGCCGACCTAACAAAGTAGATCGGGATATTTATGGGAGACCCTACACCAGTAGATGAAGATGAAAAACCCAAGGAGATTCGCCTGGAAGACTACATCATCATCGACGACACCGACTCGGATCCAGACGATAGCGATGATGATTATGTTGATGAAGCCGGAGCAGATATCATGGAGTCTGCAACTGAAGAATATTTCTAGTAGACCACCTCATCAGTAGTAGTAGTCCACCATGTAAATATAGTAGTCCGAGCACTTTTGCGATAGTTAGATCGATTGTATGACCTTGTTTGATTGAATGAAGTGAATTGTTTGCTTTTTGCCTCATGTGCATATGGGTAGTGTTTTCTCTTTAGACCCCCTCTATTCTTACATCTCATCTTTTTTAAACCCTCAGATGCCTCTGAGACATGACCTCGGATTTACCTTTCCACCGGAGCTCACTCAGTTGATCCAGCAGCAGAACACATTGATGCAGTTGCTAGTCTAGAATCAGAATCAGGGGAACAACAATAACAATAACCCACCACCACCACCACCAGTTGACCACTTAGCCTGTTTTCTTAGGCTGAATCCACCGGTGTTTTCCAGTAGCACCGAGCCGATAGTAGCAGATGATTGGCTCCGCAAGACGCTAGAGAGTTGACCACAACAGGATGCACAGATGCGGAGAAGGTGAAGTTTGCCGCACATCAACTTGAAGGACCAGCAGCATCATGGTGGGACAATTTCACAGCCACTTTCCCTGTCGACACTATCACATGGGACCAGTTTCAGCAGGCTTTTCGTACTGCGCATGTTTCAGCAGGAGCTATGGCCATGAAGAAGCGTGAGTTTCGCAACTTGCGCCAAGGAGGACGGACAGTTGGCCACTATGTGGAGGACTTTAGTAAGTTAGCACGTTATGCCCCAGATGACGTTGCTACGGATGCAGCTAAGCAGGAGAAGTTTCTGGAAGGACTGAATGATGAGCTGAGCATGTAGTTGATGGTAGCAACCTTCAACAACTACCAGGAGTTGGTAGATCATGCATTTATGATTGAAGGGAAGCAGCAGCAAATTGAGAACCGCAAGAGGAAGTATGGACAAGGGAAGTACAATTCAGGAGCTCAGCAGAAACCACGTTTTACCCCTAGACCGGGAGGACATTTTCAGCATACTCGGGGAGGAGGTAGCTCGCACAATCACAATGGCACCAGGAATGGTAATGGGAATGGGGGAAGCAATGGCCAGAATCGCACCAACCCATCAACCCCAGCCAAGAAAGACCTGAGCCAAGTCACTTGCTTTAAGTGTTGAAAGACCGGACATTATGCCAATGAATGCCCTGAGATACAAAATGGAAATGGCAATGGAAGTTCTGGGAAGAAGCCGAACCCTTTCAACAGGGGACAGATGAGCTACGTTACTGTGGAGGAGGTTGAAGCTCAGCCTGATGCAGTAATAGGTAAGTTTTTGGTTAAGTCATTTACTGCACTCGTTCTTTTTTATACTGGTGCATCGCATTCATACATCTCAAGGGAATTTGTGGATACGTATAACCTATCAACCCAATCCCTTAGGTCACCCATGTTAGTAACCTCGCCTGGAGCAGAATATTTGGCTAGTCGATGGTGTGATCGGTTACCATTAAGGATTGGTAACTATGTTTTTCCCTCAGACCTAATAGTATTGGAATCTCAAGGATTAGATGTGATATTAGGCATGGATTGGTTATCAAAGTATGAAGGGAATATTGAATGTGCTAGTAAGTCAATTTTGCTTACCACCCCAGAAGGGAGAAGGATCAAGTATATATCCCGGCATGTGCCAAAGAGGACTCAAGTAAATTGCCTAACAGGAGTTGTCCAGGATAAAGTACTAGTGGTAAGGGATTTCCCTGAAGTATTTCCAGAGGAGTTTCCAGGCATGCCACCGGATAGAGATATTGAGTTTTTGATTGAGCTATTGCCAGGCACCGGGCCAATATCAAAGAGACCATATAGGATGCCAGCAAAGGATTTGGTAGAAATTAAGAAGCAGATTAAGGAGTTACTGGATAAGGGATATATCCGCCCAAGTTCTTCGCCTTGGGGATCGCCAGTACTTCTAGTGGAGAAGAAGGATGGATCGTTAAGGATGGTTGTTGATTATCGAGGATTGAACGAAGTAACGATTAAGAACAAGTACCCACTACCAATGATCAATGATCTGTTTGATCGATTGCAAGGAGCTAAGGTATTTTCCAAGATCGATCTACGATCAGGATACAACCAGTTGAAGATCCGAGAATAGGATATTCCTAAGACAGCTTTTACCACCAGGTATGGGCTGTACGAGTATACCGTTATGTCATTTGGTCTGACTAACGCACCTGCCTATTTATGAACATGATGAACAAAGTATTTATGGAGTTTTTGGATAGGTTCGTCGTAGTGTTCATTGATGATATCCTGGTTTATTCGAAGAATGAAGAGGAGCATAAGGAGCATTTGCGTTTGGTACTTGGAAAGCTCAGAGAACATCAATTATATGCCAAGTTTAGCAAATGTGAGTTTTGGTTGAAGGAAGTAGGATTCCTCGGACACGTTATATCTGGAGAAGGTATAGCAGTAGATCCTACTAAAGTAGATACCGTGACCAAGTGGGAAGCACCAACTACCATTGGAGAGATCCAGAGTTTTCTTGCACTCGCAGGATACTACCGGAGATTCATTGAGAATTTCTCAAAGATTGTGAAGCCTATGACGGAGTTATTAAAGAAAGATACCAAGTTCATATGGACGGAGGAATGTGAGGCTAGTTTCCAGGAGTTGAAGAAACGTTCGGTTACCTCACCAGTGTTGATTTTGCCAGACCAGACCAAAGATTATGAGGTGTATTGCGACGCTTCACGTCGAGGACTTGGAGCAGTGCTTATGCAGGAAGGGAGAGTTGTTTCATATGCCTCAAGACAACTGAAGCCTCATGAGTTGAATTATGCCACGCATGATTTGGAGTTAGCAGCCGTAGTGCATGCTTTGAAAACATGGAGGCATTTCCTCATTGGAAACCATTGTGAGGTGTACACGGATCATAAGATTTTGAAGTACATTTTCACACAAAAGGAGTTGAATCTCAGACAAAGGAGATGGTTGGAACTCATCAAGGATTATGATATGAGATTGCAATACCATCCCGGAAAGGCTAATGTAGTAGCTGACGCTTTAAGCCGTAAGAGCCATGTCAATACGTTAATGACAGGAGAAATACCCAAGGAGTTAGCAGAAAATCTTCGTGAACTATGTTTGGAAATAGTTCCGAGAGGCTATGTACCAGCATTGGAGATTCAGTCAACCTTGATGGATAGAATCAGAGAAGCTCAGAAGACTGACAAAGAGATTGCCGCTATAAAGGAGAAACTGAGCAAAGGAAAAGCTAAAGGATTTCGTGAGGATGAGCACGAAACCCTATGGTTTGAAGACCTGTTTATGTGCCCAATGACCCGGAGATCAGGAAGTTGATTTTGCAAGAGGCACACGATTCACCATATTCGATTCACCCAGGAAATACCAAGATGTATTTGGATTTGAAGGATATTTTCTGGCGGACCAGAATGAAGAAGGATATTGCGGAGTATGTAGCAGTTTGTGATGTATGTCAGAGAGTAAAGGCAGAGCATCAGAAGCCAGCCGGATTGCTACAACCATTGCCGATACCGAATGGAAGTGGGATAAGTTAGGCATGGATTTTATCACGGGATTACCCGGGACTCGTTCAGGCTATGACTCGATTTGGGTAGTAGTTGATCGATTGACGAAAGTAGTTCATTTCATCCCAGTAAAGACCACTTACACTAGTGCTAAGTTGGCAAAGATATACATGACCAGGATCGTATGTTTGCATGGAGTTCCAAGGATTATCGTATCAGATAGAGGAACCCAGTTTACCTCAAAGTTCTGGAAGCAGTTGCATGAAACTTTGGGTACCAGGCTAGAATTCAGTACAGCTTTTCATCCACAGACAGATGGACAGACCGAGAGAGTCAATCAAATTTTGGAGGATATGCTGAGAGCTTGTGCGCTAGATTACGGATCTAGTTGGGACGACAATATGCCATATGTAGAGTTCTCTTACAACAACAGTTACCAAACCGGTTTAAAGATGGCCCCTTTCGAAGCCTTGTACGGAAGGAGGTGTAGGACACCGTTGTCATGGGACGAAGTTGGCGACCGCCAGTTGTTTGGACCTGACTTGATTAAAGAGTCTGAACAGAAGGTGAAGTTGATTCGTGATAGGCTCAAGGTAGCCCAGTCCAGACAGAAGAGTTATGCAGATTCTAAACGCAAGGAGGCCGTTTACTAAGTCGGATATAGAGCTTATCTTCGAGTATCTCCACTTCGGGGAACAAAGCGCTTTGGAGTTAAAGGGAAGTTAGCGCCATGATTTGTAGGACCATATCGAGTTTTGGAGCGTATGAGAGAAGTGGCCTACAAGTTGGAATTACCTGAAGGTTTGTCAGGAGTTCATGATGTGTTCCACGTTTCCCAGTTGAAGAAGTGTCACGCGGAGATGGCTGACATACCGTTGAGAGACACAGTGCCTTTGGAAACTATTCAGTTAGATAACGATTTGACCTACGAGGAGAGACCCGTTAAGATTCTCGAGTTTGCCAATCGAGTCACTCGCAACAAGGTTATCAAGTTTTGCAAAGTTCAGTGGAGCCACCACACAGAGGATGAAGCCACCTGGGAACGAGAGGAAGAATTGCTCAAGGACCACCCTCACCTATTTCCTAGCCAACCCGAATCTCGAGGATGAGATTCATCTTAAGGGGGGTAGGTTTGTAACATCCCAAATTTTCAATTTGGAATGTTATACATTAGATCATCATTGCATATCATATTTTATTTTGCATTTTGGTTGATCCTAGAAATTCTACGCAACTCAATGACCGACGGAGAGAGTTAGGGATTTCGTTATTTTCATATTTGAGTTTTCTCAAATTTTGAGAATAGGATCATTTGATTTTAATTATTTATCATCAATTATTTCTATTACAAAAATATGAGAGAGGGAATAAAATGACTTTCCCAAAATAAATAAATATTGAGGATTTAATAATAAAATCAAATAATATTTTATTTCGGAGTTTTTCGGTGTTTTATTTGAATTTAGGAAAAATGTGCGTTTTTTCACCTTGTGAGGCTTGATTTTAGAAGCCCGTGAAAATTTATTTCGGAATTTTTGGAGTCCGTTTAGTACTTATTTTTATTTTTCTTCTGCGCGTAATAAAAAAACGAACCGACCTACGTGCCGTGTCCGACTAGGACTCCGGCCCTGCTAGCCTTTATAAGCCGGGGGACGCCCAGCCCCAGCCGAAACCCTAAGCCGCCCCAGCCCCAGCGCCCGCCGCCGCCAGCACCGCCGCCGGACGCCGCCGCCGCCGCCCGAGGTTCGCCGCCTCGTTTTCCGCGCCATTTTTTTAGTTTTTTTCGAAAAACCGTCGGTTTTTTTAGATTCGGTTTTTTTAAATAGATCGATTTTCCGGTTTATTTAAATAGCGAGCGTTCGTCTGTTCGTTCGTTCTAGCGAACGTTCGTCGTTTTTTTCTTTTTCTCGGATTAAATCCGTGATTTTTCTGATCGCGATTCCTTATCCGATTTTCATTTTAGTATAACTTTTCGCTTGTTTATCGGAATCAGGCGATTCAAGTGCCTGGAGTTTCGTCTCGAAACCCTCTATCCGTTTAACAAACTTAAACAAGATTTTGCTACTGTAAAAATTTCCCTAGATCCAGATTTGTAGAACGAAGTTGTTTTCTTCGCCGTTTGACTTTCGTTGTTTCGTTCGATTTGATTCTTTTTGCAAATCGGAGTTCTTAAGTTGAACCTTCTGGTTAGATCTCTTATTTGAGTTTTACCCGTGCATTAGATGAGTACTTATTGTATGCTTGTTTGTTTGTCTGCGATAGAATACCCGGAGTGCGCCGCTTGTTACTTCGAATCTGTAGGTTTCGCGGATCATCAGCAAGGCAAGCAACACTTTGATCATACATTTTCTACTACCCAGTTTTATTGCATTAGATCAAATCCTCACACATTGCATGATTAGAATCTAATTAAATTGTGGGATGGAAAGTAGTTGAGGTAGTACCTATTACCTGTTTATTTTCAAACCTTTGGGAGTTACTTCCGCGTTTGCTTATTATGCCATGCTATGCTAGTAGACGTGGATTGGGTGAGTGATATCCATGACAGATGTGAGTTTTGTTAATTAATGGTTTATCTAAGGTGGCAACTTAAACACATATCTGGGTGGATTGAGGTACCTGGGTATTCCAGGACTTGCCTGTTTTCTTTTGGACCGCCACCCAGGCTCAAAGGGATCATGAGACTATTCATACTAGAAACTTCCGTGTGCAGCCACAAGCTATTATGGGCTCTAGCATTGTTGACTAAGTCGTGCGAACTCTTACAGTGGTAGACTAGCAGATGTAGGGGATGTAGGTGGTACGGTCTACCCGATCGTAAGGTGCTAGCGCTTCTGAAAGACTATGTCTCGGTCATCCATCTTCTCAAACACCTTGTAGTGCGAGAAACCAAATGGAGGCAATCGAGTCTTGTGGGGAAAAGTGCGCAAACCTCTGCAGAGTGTAATAAACTAATCATGGTTAGCCGTGCCCCCGGTTATGGACATCTTGAGTATCTAGTACCTGGATTATCATGTGAATCTCAACATGTTACTCTAAATAAATTTTGTTGGGTTTTGTTTAATGATGATGCTTAATTGGGATTGAGGATGCTGTCAACCATTCTCAATGTTTAACAACTACCATGATAGTTAAATAAAATTTATTCCTTTGTAGTAGGGAAAAATTGGCTTTACACAAAACTGTAACCATAGAGCTTTCCACCAGCCAAATATGCATATAGTATAGTTGTTTCATTCCTTACTCTCTATGTGTTACATTGCCGGCATATTCCATGTGCTGGCCCGTTTCGTGCTGCAACGTTAATGTTGCAGACTTTTCAGACGACGATTAAGGAGTTTTTAGGTTGTGGTTCTATACTCAGTGATGCCGTTGGAGTTGATGGACTCACTTATCTTCCAAGCCTTCCGCTATTATCATTATTAGATGGCCTTAAGCCATATTTATTGTAATAAGTTCTCGTTTGAGACACTCGATGTAATAAGTGTGTGATTGCTACTCTGTTATAAATCCTCCGAGTACTGTGTGGTGTCAGCATTACTGATCCAAGGATGACACCGGAGCACAGAGATCAGACTGTTTGAGGTCTGGTCGCTACATTAACGGATCATAAAACATAATAGGTGACTATAGACTTGCAAGATAGGATCTAGAACTCTCATATATTGATGAAAACATAATAGGTTCAGATCTGAAATCATGGCACTCGGGCCCTAGTGACAAGTATTAAGCATAGCAAAGTCATAGCAACATCAATCTCAGAACATAGTGGATACTAGGGATCAAACCCTAACAAAACTAACTCGATTACATGGTGAATCTCATCCAACCCATCACCGTCCAGCAAGCCTACGATGGAATTACTCACGAACGGCGGTGAGCATCATGAAATTGATGATGGAGGATGGTTGATGACGACGACGACGACGAATCCCCCCTCTTCGGAGCCCCGAACGGACTCCAGATCAGCCCTCCCGAGAGGTTTTAGGGCTTGGCGGCGGCTCCGTATCGTAAAACGCGATGATTTCTTCTCTCCTATTTTTTCTCCCCGAAAGCAGTTATATAGAGTTGGAGTTGGAGTCGGGGGTCTCCAGGGGGCCCACGAGGTAGGGGCGCGCCCTAGGGGGGCCAACCCTCGTGAGAAGGGTGTGGGCCCCCTGGTCTTCATCTTTGGCGAGGATTTTTTATTATTTATTGTAAGGTATTCCGTGGAGTTTCAGGTCATTCCGAGAACTTTTGTTTTCTGCGCATGTCCTCAGGAACAAACGTAACTACTCACAAAGCATATTCATGTTCATAATCAGAGGGGTATTAATATGCATAAAGGATTTGAACATATGACCTTCAACCAAATAAACCAACTAGCATCAACTACAAGGAGTAATTAACACTACTAGCAACCCACAGGTACCAATCCCGGACTTGGAGACAAGAATTGGATACAAGAGATGACCTAGGGTTTTGAGAGGAGATGGCGCTGGTGAAGATGTTGATGGAGATTTCCCTCTCCCGATGAGAGGAGCGTTGGTGATGATGATGGTGATGATTTCCCCCTCCCAGAGGGAAGTTTCCCCAGCAGAACAGCTCCGCCAGAGCCCTAGATTGGTTCCGCCAAGGTTCCGCCTCGTGGCGGCGGAGTCTCGTCCGGAAAGATGGTTCATGATTTTTTTCTCATCGAAAGACTCCATATAGCAGAAGATGGCCATCAGAGGGCCACCAGGGGGGCCACGAGGTAGGGGGCGTGCCCAGGGGGGTAGGGCGCGTCCCACCCTCGTGGGCAGGGTGTGGCCCCCCTGGTGAACTTCTTGCGCTTAGTATTTTTTATATATATTCTAAAAACGTCTTCCGTGAAGTTTCAGGACTTTTGGAGCTATGCAGAATAGGTCTCTAATATTTGGTCCTTTTCCAGCCCAGAATCCCAGCTGCTGGCAATCTCCCTCTTTATGTAAACCTTGTAAAATAAGAGAGAATAGGCATAAGTATTGTGACATAATGTGCAATAACAACCCATAATGCAATAAATATCGATATAAAAGCATGATGCGAAATGGACGTATCAACTCCCCCAAGCTTAGACCTCGCTTGTCCTCAAGCGAAAGCCAAAATCAAAAAATATGTCCACATATTTAGAGATAGAGGTGTCGATAAAAATAAAATACGGACATGAGGGCATCATGATCATTCTTAGAACAGCAACTTATATAATTCTTGTCATATGATCTCTTATGCTAAAGTAACAATTCAATCACAATTTCAAGTATGAATCATAAACTTCATTGAAAAACTAACAAACTATAATCTCAGTCATTGGAGCAATTGCAATTTATCATAACATAGGAAAGAGTCAATATAAGAGCTTTTCAGTAAGTCCACATACTCAACTATCATATAGTCTTTCACAATTGCTAACACTCACGCAATACATATGGGTAGGAAGTTTTAATCGAACACAGAGAGAGATAGGGGCTTATAGTTTTGCCTCCCAACATTTTACCTCAAGGGTAATGTCAACAATAATAGTTCATGAAAACTCACATCCAATTAGCCATATATACCAGGATCCTTCCAACATGTTGTGCTTGCCAAAAGATAAAATGTAAAAAGGAAGGGTGAAGATCACCATGACTCTTATGTAAGGTAGGAGATAAAGGTAAAAGATGGCCCTTCGCAGAGGGAAGCAGAGGTTGTCATGCGCTTTTATGGTTGGATGCACAAAATCTTAATGCGAAAGAACGTCACTTTATATTGCCACTTGTGATATGGACCTTTATTATGCAGTTTGTCGCTTTTATTTCTTCCATATCACACGATCGTATAAAGCTTATTTCCTCCACACCAATCAATCATACATATTTAGAGAGCAATTTTTATTGTTTGCACCGATGACAACTTACTTGAAGGATCTTACTCAATCCATAGGTAGATATGGTGGACTCTCATGGCAAAACTAGTTTAAGGGTGTTTGGAAGCACAAGTAGTATGTCTACTTGGTGCAAAGGATTTGGCTAGCATGAGGGGGAAAGGCAAGCTCAATCATGTTGGATGATCCAAGACAATATAATTTATCTCAGATGTAAGAAAACATAACCCATTACGTTGTCCTCCTTGTCCAACGTCAACTCTTTTAGCATGTCATATTTTAATGAGTGCTCACAATCATAAAAGATGTCCAAGATAGTATATTTATATATGAAGACCTCTCTTTATTACTTTCTATTAATTGCAACGACGAACAAAACTATGTTTGTCAACTCTCAATAGCTTTTATTCATCATACTTTTTCTATGTGAGCTCATTACTCTCCATAAGATCCATATGATCTCTTTGTTTCTTTTTATTTCTTTCTCTATTCTTTTATTCACTTAAGATCATGGCAAAATAATCAAGCCCTTGACTCAACACTAATCTTTATTATATATAGCTCACAGACTCGATTACATAGAAGGATCATAAAGCAAAACTCACAACTGGATCATACTAAAAACTTTTATTCTACTAGATCAAAATATTATCAAAAGGATCGAACTAAGAAAAACGGTAAAGATAAAAGTGATGGTGATACGATACCGGGGCACTCCCCCAAGCTTGGCAATTGCCAAGGGGAGTGCCCATACCCGATGCTTAGTTCTTCTTTGTTGGTGAAGAAGGTGATGGTTTTGTTGATGGCGTAGGCTTCTTCTTAATTTATGCTAGAGGACAGAATTTTGGTCCCTTAGGTCATCGATCTCCTGCTCCAGGCTCAGTATCTTTTTGCATAGTTCCTGCTTGTTTTCATGTCCCCAGGTTGAGGTAATGGGACTTCGTCTTCTTCTGCGCTTGTCTCCTCCCTTCCCTTGGGTTCATAGTCCTCTTCTTCTTCTGTAGTCCAACCACAATGCTCCACATCCCCATAGACCTTAGGATCTGCAAGGTAATCAACCACATAGCTTTCTCCTTTCGAATCCTGGGACGACATGTTGCTCTAATCTGCAGCAGGACAACTCGAAACAAAGACAAGAGATATTTGCGTGATACAGGAATCAAAACCTTCGGGAGATTATATAATGAATTTTTACCAACCAAAATATGTAATGTGTAAGAAAACGGAGTTCGGAGAGCACATGAGGTGCCCACGAGGTAGGGGGCGCGCCCTCCACCCTCATGGAGCCCTCGTGTCCTTCCCGGGCTGCTTCTTATTTTTCTATTTTTCTAAATATTCCAAAACGGAAGAAAATTATCATTAGAACTGTTTTGGAGTCGGTTTACTTATCGTACCACATACCTATTCCTTTTCGAAGTCTGAAATGTTCTGGAAAGTGTCCCTTATGTATTCCTCCGGGGTTATGGTTTCAATAACATTGGTTTCAACATTTATAGGATTACCTGAGATATAATGTTTAATTCTTTGATCGTTCACTACCTTCGGATTTGTGCCTTCGAAGTTGTTGATTTTTATGGCACCGGAATGATAGACCTCCTCGATAACGTAAGGACCTTCCCATTTAGAGAGAAGTTTTCCTGCAAAAAATCTTAAACGAGAGTTTTATAGCAATACATAGTCACCTACATTAAACTCACGCTTTTGTATCCCTTTGTCATGCCATCTTTTAACTTTGTCTTTAAACAACTTGGCATTTTCATAGGCTTGGGTTCTCCATTCATCAAGTGAGCTAATATCAAATAACCTCTTCTCACCGGCAAGTTTGAAATCATAATTGAGCTCTTTAATAGCCCAATAAGCCTTATGTTCTAGTTCGAGAGGTAAGTGACATGCTTTTCCATAGACCATTTTATACGGAGACATACCCATAGGATTTTTATATGCAGTTCTATAGGCCCATAATGCATCATCAAGTTTCTTGGACCAATTCTTTCTAGATCTATTAACAGTCTTTTGCAAAATTAATTTGAGTTCTCTATTGCTCAATTCTACTTGACCACTAGACTGTGGGTGATAAGGAGATGCAATTCTATGATTAACATCATATTTAGCAAGCATTTTACGGAAAGCACCGTGAATAAAATGTGAACCAAATGTGGGTGACAAATTTACGGGCATCCTTGAAGAGAGTAGGCCAATAAAAACCGGATTACAATACCTTATATGCAGTTCTATCTCCGGCGTGGTGTCCTCCATAAGACTCGGAATGACACTTGCGTAGGATATGTTCCTGTTCATGCTCAGGTACACAACGTCTAATAACACCATCTACTCCTTCTTTATAAAGGTGTGGGTCATCCCAAAGTAATGTCTCAAATCATAGAAGAACTTTTTCTTTTGATGGTATGTGAAACTAGGTGGTATAAATTTAGCAACAATATAATTAGCATAATCAGCATACCATGGAGCACTATGAGAAGCATTTATGACATTTAATTGTTCATCAGGAAAACTATCATCAATAGGTAGTGGGTCATCAAGAACATTTTCTAACCTAGACAAGTTGTCTGCAACGGGGTTCTCAGCTCCCTTTCTATCAATAATATGCAAATCAAATTTTTGTAGCAAGATAACCCATCTAATAAGTCTAGGTTTAACATCTTTCTTTTTCATAAGATATTTAATAGTAGCATGATCCGTGGGAATAGTTACTTTAGAATCCACAATATAAGGTCTGAACTTATCACAAGCAAATACAACCGCTAAGCATTCTTTTTCAGTAGTAACATAATTTCTTTGAGCATTGTCTAGAGTTTTACTAGCATATTGAATAACATTTAATTTCTTATCAACTCTTTGCCCTAGAACAACACCTACAGCATAATCACTAGCATCACACATAATTTCAAAAGGTAAATTCCAATCAGGTGGCTGGACAATAGGTGCAGAGATCAATGCTTTCTTAAGTATTTCAAATGCTTCTACGCAATCATCATCAAAAACAAATGGTATATCTTTTTGTAATAAATTAGTCAGAGGCCGAGAAATTTTTGAGAAGTCCTTAATGAACCTCCTATAAAAACTGGCATGACCAAGGAAACTTCTTATACCTTTGATGTCCTTGGGACATTGCATCTTTTCAATAGCATCAACCTTGTCTTTATCAACCTCAATACCTCTTTCAGAATCTTTATGCCCCAAGACAATACCTTCATTAACCATAAAGTGGCACTTTTCCCAATTCAAGACAAGATTAGTTTCTTCACATTCTCTGCAAAACTCGGTCAAGGTTGCTTAAGCAATCATCAAAAGAGGATCCATAGATGGAAAAATCATCCATGAAAACCTCACAAATCTTTTCACAAAGTCGGAGAATATAGCCATCATGCATCTTTGAAAGGTAGCAGGTGCATTACATAAACCAAAAGGCATACGTCCATAAGCAAAAGTACCAAAAGGGCAAGTAAAAGTAGTCTTTGATTGATCATTGGCCGACACAGGTATTTGAGAGAAACCAGAATAACCATCTAGAAAGCAAAAAATGTGTATGTTTGGATAATCTTTCTAGCATTTGATCGATAAAATGTAAGGGGTAATGATCCTTTTTAGTAGCTTTATTTAATTTGCGAAAATCAATTACCATCCTATAACCTGTAATAATTCTTTGCGGGATCAACTCATCTTTATCATTAGGAACGACAGTAATTCCTCCCTTCTTAGGGACACAATGGACAGGACTTACCCACTGACTATCAGCAACGGGATAAATTATACCTGCCTCAAGAAGCTTTAGTATTTCCTTTCTTACCACTTCCTTCATCTTAGGATTCAACCGTCGTTGATGATCACGAACTAGTTTGGCATCTTCCTCTAAATTTATTTTGTGCTGACACAGAGTGGGACTAATGCCCTTAAGATCATCAAGAGTATATCCAATAGCAGCACGGTGCTTCTTTAGAGTTTTTAATAATCTCTCTTCTTCATGCTTTGAAAGGTTAGCACTAATAATAACAGGACATATATTTTTCTCATCAAGATAAGCATATTTAAGAGTATCAGGTAATGGTTTAAGCTCAAACACGGGATCACCCTTGGGTGGAGGAGGATCCCCTAGGATTTCAACAGGCAAATTGTGTTTCAGGATGGATTCCTGTTTAAAGAATACTTCATCTATTTCCCTTCTTTCATTCATAAACATATCATTTTCATGGTCTAGCAAATATTGTTCTAAAGGATCACTAGGAGGTACAGCAATAGAAGCAAGACCAATAATTTCATCTTTACTAGGCAATTCTTCTTCACGGTGTTGTCTATGAAATTTAGAGAAATTAAATTCATGAGACATATCACCTAAGCCAATAGTAACAACATCCTTTTTGCAATCTATCTTAGCATTAACAGTGTTCAAGAAGGGTCTACCAAATATAATGGGACAAAAGCTATCTTGTGGGGAACCAAGAACAAGAAAATCAGCAGGATATTTAGTTTTCCCACACAAGACCTCAACATCTCTAACAATTCCAATTGGTGAAATAGTATCTCTATTGGCAAGTTTAATTGTGACATCAATATCTTATATCTTAGCAGGTGCAATATCATGCATAATTTCTTTGTATAAGTCATGAGGTATAGCACTAGCACTGGCACCCATATCACCTAAGCCATGGTACCAATGATCTCCTATTTTAACAGAAATAACAGGCATGCCTACCAAAGATCTAGGTTTATCTTTAGCACAAGGTTTAGCAATTCTAGCAGTCTCATCACGGAAATGAATAACATGACCATCAATATTATCAGACAAGAGATCTTTAACAATTGAAATATTAGGTTCAACTTTAATTTGTTCAGGAGGTGTATAAGTTCTAATATTGCTTTTATGAACCACAGTTGAAGCTTTAGCATGATCATTTATCCTAACAAGAAAAGGTGGTTTCTCAACATAAGCAATAGGAATAATAGGATCATTATAAGTGACAGTCTTTTCTTCAACTTTAATAGGTGCAGCTACTTTTACTTCTATGGGAGGATGATATTTAAACCACTTCTCCCTAGGGAGATCAACATGAGTAGCAAAAGATTCACAAAAATAAGCTACTATCTCAGAGTCAAGTCCATATTTAGTGCTAAATTTACAGAAAACATCGGTATCCATAAAAGATTTAACACAATCAAACTTAGGTGTCATACCTGACTCCTTACCTTCGTCGAGGTCCCAATCTTTAGAGCTGCGTTTAATTCTTTCCAATAAATCCCATTTGAATTCAATAGTCTTCATCATAAAAGAGCCAACACAAGAAGTATCGAGCATGGTGCGATTGTTATCAGAAAGCCGAGCATATAAATTTTGAATAATCATTTCTCTTGAGAGCTCATGATTGGGGCATGAATATAACATTGATTTAAGCCTCCCCCAAGCTTGAGTGATGCTTTCTCCTTCGCGAGGCCAAAAATTATATATATATAATTGCGATCATGATGAACAAGATGCATAGGATAAAACTTCTAATGAAATTCCAATTTCAATCGTTTGTAGTTCCATGACCCCGTATCATCACATAGCCTATACCATGTCAATGCATCTTCCTTCAAAGATAAAGGGAATACCTTCTTCTTAATAACATCTCCGGGTACACCAGCAAGCTTAAATAATCCACAAACTTCATCCACATATATTAAGTGCTCATGAGGATGTGTTGTTCCGTCTCCTGCAAAAGGATTAGCTAGCAGTTTTTCTATCATACCAGAAGGAATTTCAAAGTAGACATTTTCATTTTCAGTAGGTTCAGTAGGTTGAGGAGCAACTCTTTGCTCTAGTGGTCGGGGTGAAGATACCCCGAACAAGCCCCTCAAAGGATTACTTTCCATAGTAACAAGTGACAGTAAATTTCAGCACACTATATAAATTTTTCCTTACCAAATTCCACCTACCAAAGGCGCTTCACTCCCCGGCAACGGCGCTAGAAAAGAGTCTTGATGACCCACAAGTGTAGGGGATCTATCGTAGTCCTTTCGATAAGTAAGAGTGTCGAACCCAACGAGGAGCAGAAGAAAATGATAAGCGGTTTTCAGTAAGGTATTCTCTGCAAGCACTGAAATAATAGGCAACAGATAGTTTTGTGATAGGATAATTTGTAACGAGTAACAAGTAACAAAATTAAATAAAGTGCAGCAAGGTGGCCCAATCCTTTTTGTAGCAAAGGACAAGCCTGGAAAAACTCTTATATGATGTAAAGCGCTCCCGAGGACACATGGGAATATCGTCAAGCTAGTTTTCATCACGTTCATATGATTCGCGTTCGATACTTTGATAATTTGGTATGTGGGTGGACCGGTGCTTGGGTGCTTCACTTACTTTGAATAGCATCCCATTTATGATTAACCTCTATTGCAAGGATACGCAACTACAACAAAAGTATTAAGGTAAACCTAACCATAGCATGAAACATATGGATCCAAATCAGTCCCTTACGAAGCAATGCATAAACTAGGGTTTAAGATTCTGTCACTCTAGCAACCCATCATCTACTTATTACTTCTCAATGCCTTCCTCTAGGCCCAAATAATGGTGAAGTGTCATGTAGTCGACGTTCACATAACACCACTAGAGGAGAGACAACATACAACTCATCAAAATATCGAACGAATACCAAATTCACATGACTACTAATAGCAAGACTTCTCCCATGTCCTCAGGAACAAACGTAACTACTCACAAAGCATATTCATGTTCATAATCAGAGGGGTATTAATATGGATAAAGGATCTGAACATATGATCTTCCACCAAATAAACCAACTAGCATCAACTACAAGGAGTAATTAACACTACTAGCAACCCACAGGTACCAATCCCGGACTTGGAGACAAGAATTGGATACAAGAGATGAACTAGGATTTTGAGAGGAGATGGTGCTGGTGAAGATGTTCATGGAGATTGCCCTCTCCCGATGAGAGGAGCGTTGGTGATGACGATGGCGATGATTTCCCCCTCCCGGAGGGAAGTTTCCCCGGCAGAACAGCTCCGCTAGAGCCCTATATTGGTTCCGCCAAGGTTCCGCCTCGTGGCGGCGGAGTCTTGTCCGGAAAGATGGCTTATGATTTTTTTCTCATCGAAAGACTCCATATAGCAGAAGATGGCCATCGGAGGGCCACCAGGGGGCCCACTAGGTAGGGGCGTGCCCAGGGGGTAGGGCGCGCCCCCACCCTCGTGGGAAGGGCGTGGCCCCCCTGGTGAACTTCTTGCGCTCAGTATTTTTTACATATTCTGAAAACGTCTTCCATGAAGTTTCAGGACTTTTGGAGCTGTGCAGAATAGGTCTCTAATATTTGGTCCTTTTCCAGCCCAGAATCCCAGCTGCCGGCATTCTCCCTCTTTATGTAAACCTTGTAAAATAAGAGAGAATAGGCATAAGTATTGTGACATAATGTGTAATAACAGCCCATAATGCAACAAATATCGATATAAAAGCATGATGCAAAATGAACGTATCACACTTTTCCATGATGGTTTCCTGCCAATGCTCGTGAGTTTCCCACATGGTCTCGTACCGAAAATCTTTTCGTCCCAGAGGCATATTAGCCTCGTTAATCTCCAAGAAAATAGGGCAATGGTCCGATGTTGCAGTTGTTAGATGGGACAAGCTTGCTAGCGGAAATTGAGCACTCCACTCCGCCGACCCAAGGGCCCTATCTAATCTGACACAAGTAAAAGTGCCACCAGCCACCCTCGTCTCGAAAGTCTAGAAGCGGCCTCTATACCCCAAATCCATCAACATGCACACGTCGATGGTGTCTCGAAAACCCTGAATCTAGGCATTGCTGCGCTGGCCCACCCCTTCATGTTCATCCGGACGTAGGACCTCATTAAAATCACTGATGCAAAGCCATGGTAGAGCGCTTAGGCTACTAATATTTTTCAGCATTGTCCATGTTTGGTGTCTCATATGAGTTTGTGCTTCCCCGTAGACACAAGTCAGACCCCACAGATCTTTTCCGGGTCTTGGATCGAGCAATCAATATGGTAAACAGAGTAACCCAAAATCTCCACTTTTATTGGATTGTTCCAGAAAATACCAATGCCTCCACTCCTCCCTTGGCTATCTATAGCGAAACTATTATCATATCCCAAAGTTCCAGCAAGTGCTTCTACCCTACCTCTCTCAGTCTGTGTTTCTACTATACAGAGAATAGGGGGAGGGCAAACTTCTTCGCTAGCTCGCGAAGCTCGTTAACTGTCGCGGCATTGCCCACTTCGCAACAGTCCCATCATAGGGTATTCATTGCGCCCGACGACCCTCCAGGTTGGAGGATGCCATTGTGTTGTCTTGAAACTTGGCTGCTAAAGACATCTTTGGAGCACTCTCTGAAACTGCATATGTCTTGGCCCGCTTGGGTTCCTGCTTGGAGCTCGGGCTGATCGGCAAGGGCGGCGCTGGGAGCATGAGAGGTGTCTCCCCCAGCGTCATACTTGGACCCGCAGGTGCTACCTGCGCCTGGGGGTTTAAAGTATTATTCTTCTCCATCGGGTTGCCTTTGGTATGCTTGCGGTTGTCATCAACTTCTGTCATTGTGGTGTCCCGAGTCAGGTCTTCTTCGAAGTAAGCAGGTGGCGCAGAGGCTGAGCCCCGCCCGCCTGATTGGTTGGCATGTCCCGCGCCTCTACCTTGGTCGTCACGGCCGCCCCTTCCAGCTGCGCGATTCTGGCCAGGGCCTGGGCCAGCCCCTCGACACCAGTCTGCTCGAAGCTCCTTAAAAACAAGCGCCTATTTTGTGTGAATCCCATCTCCGTGTTCCTTGAACTGGTGCCCTAGGTGGCTGCAAACTGCACACATATCGGGGAGCCTCTCGTACTTGACCTTGAAAATCTGCCTTTCTTCCTTATGAACCAGGCTGGCCGCATTCTTTAGGGGGTTAAACACATTGATTCTGACCCGCACCCTGTAAAAATTCCACTCAAAATCTTGCGACTTAAGCTCCACATAGATGACCTCCCCCACTTTCCTGGCAAGAGCTTTCAGGAGCGGATAGAATCCATCCGACGGACCGTGCACTTTCATCCATAGTTCAAAAGTATCCAGCTTCATCAGCGAGGGTTGTGTGAATCCGTCGTACCCAGCCATGATCACCGCATTACCTTTGCAGTTCCAGGGTCCCTCTTGCATCGCACGCTCCCAGTCGCCGAGGCAAGCAAATTGCATTGTGTACAAAGTTTCCTCAAGAGGGTGAATCTGTATAGGCTGCGCGAGATCCCATGCCGCTCTCATTGTCTTGTAGAATCCTTATTGACTATACTTATTCTCCGTGTGGACTCGCGCTATGGCCATCCATCTAGTCGTCTCTGGCGGTAGTGGATCTTCCTGTTCCACCACCACATCGTCCATGTCCTCCTCTTGGAGGGCCAACTCGCTCATCAAGGCTTCCAAGTCTCTTGTCCTGGAGTTCGAAGCCTACGCCGCCATGTTGTTCCCTAACCCGAGAAAAGATTCGATCGGGTGTTTTGCGGAACCCTAGCCTAACCCCAGTCCGAAGGAGACTTGCACCAAGGCCGGGACACGCTGAGAGCGCCCCTTGATCGGCCAGAGCACAACCGTACGACGAAGGCGGAGGGAGGTGAAGGAAATATGCCCTAGAGGCAATAATAAAGTTGTTATTTATATTTCCTTATATCATGATAAATGTTTATTATTCATGCTAGAATTGTATTAACCGAAAACTTGATACATGTGTGGATACATAGACAAAACACAGTGTCCCTAGTAAGCCTCTACTAGACTAGCTCATTAATCAAAGATGGTTAAGTTTCCTAACCATAGACATGTGTTGTCATTTGATGAAAGGGATCACATCATTAGGAGAATGATGTGATGGACAAGACCCATCCGTTATCTTAGTATAATGATCGTTCAGTTTTATTGCTCTTGCTTTCTTCACGACTTATACATGTTCCTTTGACTATGAGATTATGCAACTCCCGAATACCGGAGGAACACCTTGTGTGCTATCAAACGTCACAACATAACTGGGTTTATAAAGATGCTCTACAGGTGTCTCCGATGGTGTTTGTTGAGTTGGCATAGATCGAGATTAGGATTTGTCACTCTGTGTATCGGAGAGGTATCTCTGGACTCTGGGCCCTCTCGATAATGCACATCACTATAAGCCTTGCAAGCAATGTGACTAATGAGTTAGTTATGGGATGATGCATTACAGAACAAGTAAAGAGACTTGCCGGTAATGAGATTAAACTAGGTATGAGGATACCGACGATCGAATCTCGGGCAAGTAACATACCGATGACAAAAGGAATGATGTATGTTGTTATGCGGTTTGACCGATAAGGATCTTCGTAGAATATGTAAGAGCCAATATGGGCATCCAGGTTCCGCTATTGGTTATTGATCGGAGATGTGTCTCGGTCATGTCTACAAAGTTCTCGAACCCGTAGGGTCTGCATGCTTAACGTTCGATGACGATTTGTATTATGAGTTATGTGATTTGATGACTGAAGTTTGTTCGTATTCCCGGATGAGATCACAGACATGATGAGGAGTCTTGAAATGGTCTAGAGGTAAAGATTCATATATTGGAAGGTTGCATTTGGACATCGGAATGGTTCGGAGTGTTTTGGGCATTTTTCCGGAGTACCGGGAGTTTACCGGAACCCCACGGGAAAGTTAACGGGCCTTAGTGGGCTTTAATGGAGAGAGGGAAGAAGGCCACAAGGTGGCGCACGCCTCCCCCCTGCCCAAACCAAATTGGACAAGGGTGGGGGCGTGGCCCCCTCCTTCCTTCTCCTTCTCCCCTCCTTCCTTTTCCTCCGGTGGAAGAAAGGAAGGGGGGCGAATCCTACTTGGACTAGGAGTCCGTGTAGGACTCCCCCCTGGCGCGCTCCTCCTGGCCGGCCTCCTCTCTCCCTCCCTCCTTTATATACATGGTCAGGGGGCACCCCAACAGCACAACAGACAATCTCTTAGCCGTGTGCGGTGCCCCCCTCCATAGTTCAACACCTCGGTCATATCGTCGTAATGCTTAGGTGAAGCCCTGCGCCGGTAACTTCATCATCACCGTCGCCATGCCGTCATGCTAACAGAACTCTCTCTTGTCCTCAACTGGATCAAGAGCTCGAGGGACGTCATCGTGCTGAACGTGTGCTGAACACAGAGGTGACATACGTTCGGTACTTGGATCGTGAAGACATTTGACTACATCAACCGCGTTACTAAACGCTTCCGCTTTCGGTCTACGAGGGTACGTGGACACACTCTCCCCTCTCGTTGCTATGCATCTCCTAGATAGATCTTGCGTGATCGTAGGATTTTTTTTGAAATACTGTGTTACCCAACAGTGGCATCCGTACCAGGACTATGCGTAGATGTTATATGCACGAGTAGAACACAAAAAATTGTGGGTGATAATAGTCATACTGCTTACCACCAACGTCTTACTTTGATTCGATGGTATTGTTGGATGAAGCGGCCCGAACTGACATTACATGACCGCATTCATGAGACTGGTTCTACCGACGTGCTTCGCACACAGATGGCTGGCGGGTGTCTGTTTCTCCAACTTTAGTTGAATCGAGTTTGACTACGGCCGGTCCTCGTTGAAGGTTAAAACAGCACACTTGACGAAAAATTGTTGTGGTTTTGATGCGTAGGTAAGAACGGTTTTTGCTAGAAGCCCGTAGCAGCCACGTAAAACTTGCAACAACAAAGTCGAGGACATCTAACTTGTTTTTACAGGGCATGTTGTGATGTGATATGGTCAAGACGTGATAAGATATAAATTGTTGTATGAGATGATCATGTTTTGTAAAATTTATCGGCAACTGGCAGGAGCCTTATGGTTGCCGCTTTATTGTATGAAATGCAATCGCCATGTAATTGCTTTACTTTATCACTAAGAGGTAGCGATAGTCGTAGAAGCAATAGCTGGCGAGACAACAACGATGCTACGATGGAGATCAAGGTGTCAAGCCGGTGACAATGGTGATCATGATGGTGCTTTGGAGATGGAGATCAAAGGCACAAGATGATGATGGCCATATCATATCACTTATTTTGATTGCATGTGATGTTTACCTTTTATGCATCTTATTTTGCTTACTACAGCGGTAGCATTATAAGATGATCCCTCACTAAATTTCAAGGTATAAGTATTCTCTCTGAGTATGCATGTGCCAGTGGTTATGCACGTGCCAATTGTATGTCAATCGCCCATGCACAATTGCATGCTCGTCATTTTTATGCAACTTTTTTTCTCAAATTTTTGTCATCTGGTCGCTCACACGTTGATCTCACGTAATTGCATGTCCGTCATCCGTGTGTAACTTATTGTTTTATGTAAAATATATTTTATTTTCCTGCGGATCACCTAAAACTAGTTATATACACTAAGAAAGAAGTAAATGGCCCCAGACTAGGTATATGCAACATTAGTCTTGTTCCAAATTTAAAAAAAATGATCAGAAGGTGACCTTCAGTTTTCTACTACCCGCTTCCCCTTTTTTTTAGCAGTTTTTACGACATGCACGAAGAAGCTCATTTTTAGTTCAACCAGAGATGTTCTTCAATTTTTTATTATTATCTTGTGTCAAAATTATGTGCTCAAAGTAATACAACCACACTATATTTCTTTATGCATCATCTTATGTTTCATGGAGACACACTCCACACCTGGGAGCGCTAACACGGACACTGATATATTTGTCAGGCCAAATACAAAAAAAAGTACGACGGTGCGCACGGACACTCCCTCGCCGCCGCCGCCTCCGCCCCCGGGCTCTATTGGTGCGCACGACGCTAGCTCGCCTCCTCTACCCCTGCATGGCCCCGTCACCATGACTTCCCGCGGGCGCCTGGCCGCGCCTCCTTGGGCTCTTCCCGGCGCTCCGCCGGTCGCGGCAATGTTGCTGGCTCCGATGGCACGCACCGCCATGGCGCCCCTCCGGTGCGGCCCTGGCAGGGTGTGTTGGGTCTGTACCCTATCATGGGCGTGGGGCCCCGGAGGGCCCCAGTCCATGCATGGCTGTCCTCTGCTGCTACGCTCCATGTCGGGTTGGGCCTCGAGGCGCAGCGTGACCAGGGCCACGACAGGCAGACCGATCAGCGTACTCCTGATCCTCGGCTGCTTTTGACTGGGTCGGCGTCCATTCCTGCCTCCTCGCATGGATGCTCACCCAGCCCCGTCCAGATCGCCCAATGCACGGGCGACACTGATCTCGGGCCCACCCTGGAGGCTGCCATCCCCCTGACAGTGCCTGCCCTTGATGATTCTGCTGCCCCTTCCCCTCCCTTTTGCAGCCTTCCCCCTCGGGTCCTGTGACCAATGAGGCCGCAGGCGATCCCTGCCCGCCCACTCCCGAGGCGCGCGCCAGCCCCATGGACCCCGTCTCTGATCCGGTGACAGTGGAAAGTGCGTTTGTCCAATCCTCTGCGGTGCTCGGGGAGGATCCGGCCTGCTCTCTTGGGACCCTTGACCCTCCAACCGCATCTCTTCCCAGGCATGCACCAGCTGCGGCTGAGCTCGCGCCACGTCCTCAAGGCATGCATGCACTGGACCCTTCGCCTTCTGCTGCCGCGCCTTCAGGCCCCATCGGTTACTTGGATTCCATTCAAACTGCCTTGGCGCTTATCCTCCCCACCCCACCCACGCGCCGCAAGCGGGGCGCAATCCTGCCTAACTTCACTCCGAGACGGAGTGGGCGCATTGCCGCCGCTAATCGTGGCCTGGATTCCGAGAACAAGGCCAAGCGCGTCCTACTTCTATGTTTGGGTCTGCTTAAAGAGGACGAGCCCGTTTCTTCTTCCATTATTCAGTGCTACACCAAGCTATTCGAGGAACCCCTGGCGGTGGATGTCGTGCAGGCGTTCGCTGACTTTTATGGTTGGCATGTACCCCCTGAGATGCTAGCGAACCTTCCTTCGCCTAGCATAGTTTTAGTCTGATCGTCCGGCTTGGCCGTGTTCCCTGTGCACCAACCCTTTTCCCATGTTGAACAACATTAAAATTGTGTTCTGGAACGTGCGTGGCCTGAACTGCCGTGCCAGGCGCGCTGCCATCCGTAGTATGGTTTCCTCCGCTGCGCCGTCCATCATTTGTCTCCAAGAAACAAAGCTCTCCCTGGTCTCGCCTGATGTCGTTGCCCAGACTCTGGGTCCTGAGTTCGCCGATTACTACTGGCTGCCTGCGGATGGTACGCGAGGCGGCATCATCCTTGCTTGGCGAGCGGATCAAGTCTCCCTCTCTAACCGTGCTGTTGGCTCCTACCACGTCTCCGCCACCGTGATGCTTGCCTCGGGCGCCCCCCCTTGGTGGATTACGGGTGTCTATGGGCCGCAGGCCGATGCGGATAAACTTGAGTTTCTCGTCGAGCTCCACGATCTTCACTCCACGATGGCCGGCGCTTGGATCATTGGTGGGGATTTTAACATGATCGCGTGCACCGAGGACAAGAACAATGACAGAATTAACCACCGCATGATGAGCCGGTTTCGTCGGCTCATCTCCGACTTGGCTCTCCGTGATATCTACCTTCAGGGCCGGAGATATACCTGGTCAAACAAGCAGGCGATCCCCACCCTTGTTAAGAACGATCGCATCCTTTGCACCGCGTCTTGGGTGACCTTATACGCGCACTGCTCTCTGCGCTGCCTGGCCTCCGCGGTGTCCGATCACTGCCCGCTCCTACTTGAGTGTTCGCCTCAAACTACCTCAAAGCGGCGCTTTCACTTCGAGAGATTTTGGATCAAGTTGTACGGATTTCACGAGTTGGTTGACGAAGCATGGAACTCTGTCGCCCCCGACGCCGACCCATTTCGCACCATCTACTTCCGCCTCAAAGCTGCTGCGCGCCGGCTGCAGGGCTGGAGTGCGCGCACCGTTGGCCATGTTTCCACGCAAATCATGCTTGCCCGTGAACTCATTCTCCGGTTTGACACCGCCCAGGACTCCCGCCCGCTTGCTCCACATGAGGCTTGGCTAAGGCGCGAGCTCAAACGCGCCTACCTCGGGCTCTCCTCCCTTGAACGCTCGATCGCCCATGAGCGGGCTCACTTCTGCTGGCTCAAAGCTGGCGATACCAGCACAGCGTTCTTCAAAATCCATGTGGTGCATCGCAGCAAGAAGAATGCCATCTCCTGCCTGTGTGTGGGAGACGCGATCGTGTTCGATGACGAGGCCATGGCTCGGGCAGCCTTCGACCATTTCACTTCCATCATCAGCCGAGCTGCCGCACGCGATTTCAGCCTCAACCTTGGGGCCCTAGACCCCGTCACTTCGACCTTGCTGAGCTCGATCGGCCGTTCACCGAGGACGAGATTTGGGCTGCTGTGAAATCGCTCCTGCTCGGCAAAGCACCTGGACCGGATGGGTTCACCGCTGAGTTCCTTCGGGCATGCTGGGGCACTATCGTGGGAGACATTTGTGCCGTTTTTGACAAGATCTTCTCGATGAATGGTTGTGGCTTTTAGAAGTTGAACCAGGCTCTGATCACCCTTCTCCCCAAGAAGGCCGATGCTTCCAGCTTGTCTGACTATCGCCCCATTAGTCTCATCCACCTAGTTGCGAAGCTTTTCGCCAAGGTCCTGTCCCTGCGCCTTGCTTCGAGGATGGCAAGCCTCGTGTCTACAAACCAGAGCGCTTTCATCGCCGGCCGCGGCGTCCACGACAACTTCTTGCTGGTCCAGCAGACGACGCGGTTGCTGCACAATTTCAAAGCACCTCGGATCCTCCTCAAGCTTGACATTGCTCGTGCTTTTGACACGGTCTCCTGGCCTTTCCTCCTCAAGACGCTCTCACACCTGGGTTTTGGGAGGCACTGGTGTGCTTGGATCTGCATGCTGCTCTCTACTGCGTCCACCCATGTGCTTATCAACGGCAACCCAGGGCCTCCAATCCAGCATGAGCAAGGCTTGTGCCAGGGCGACCCTGTTTCCCCCATGCTATTCGCCGTCGTCATCGACACCCTTAACAGCCTGCTCCAGCATGCCGTCTCCAAGGGCGTCCTTCAACGGCTCACCAACAGACATGCGGCCTCTAGCATCTCCCTTTTTGCCGATGACGTTGTGCTCTTCTGCCACCCGGACCCGGCCGAGTTGCGCACCATCCGCAAGGACACCTTTGGCAAATGCCTTTGGCCTTTGGACTAGTTTTGCCAAATGATCGGCTACGCCTATCAGGTGCCCTCCCGAGGTGTTGCACGACATTGCTTCCACCTTGTCCTGCCCCATCAAGCACTTCCCGATCAAATACCTTGGCTTGCAACTATCCGTGCGCAAGGCCTCCTCTTCCGACTTGATGCCCCTCCGCGACAAGCTCCTCCTCAAGCTCGCAACATGGAAGGCCGCGCTGCTCAACCGAGGCGAACGGCTCGCGCTCATGAGGCATGTCCTCACCGCAATGCCGGCCCACATCCTTATGGCCATGGCTGTCTCCAAACCCATCTTGCGGCGAGTCACCCGCATCATTCGTGACTTCCTCTGGCAAGGATGCAAAGACGCACGCGCTGGCTGTTGCCTCGTCAGCTGGGCCAAGGTCTGCCGCCTTGTTGAGCTGGGCGGTCTCGGCATGCACGACCTGCATCGCGCTGCGCACTAGATGGCTCTGGCTGCAGGCCATGGACCCGACGCGCCCATGGCGCCACCTGCGCCTGCCGTATGATCGCGAGGTTCAGCAAATCTTCAGAGCTTCTATGGTCTGGACGCTTGGCGATGGCAATACTTGCAGATTCTGGACGGATCACTGGCTCCACGGCCAATCTGTTGCCGAAATCGCCCCCACCCTCGTGGCCATGGTTCCGCGTAGAAGGAAGCGCACACGCCTCATCAGCGACGGGCTGCGCAACCAGGGTTGGATCTCAGACATCGCCGGCGCCCTTGGCCAGCTGGCAATCCTCGAGTACGTCGACCTTTGGCGCCGCCTGCGGTTGGTTTCCCTCTCATCCGCTCCGGACGCACTCTCTTGGCGTTGGTCTCTGACAGGAGTTTACACTGCCAGCACCTGCTACACCGCCCTGTTCGTTGGATCGATTACCGCACCCTTCTGGAAGCTGATCTGGCGTAGCTGGGCACCGCTCAACGTCAAGTTTTTCCTATGGCTAGCTTCTCAAAACCGATGTTGGACTGCCGATCGCCTGGCTCGCCGCGGGCTGCTGCACCCTGCCGCTTGCCTATTCTGCGACCAGGACGATGAAACCCTGCACCACATCCTCACTGGCCGTGTGCTTGCGCGTATCACCTGGCACGAGGCTCTCTCGTGGTGTAGACTACCGATTGCACCACCGGATGGCCAGGCTGAGCTCTTTGAATGGTGGTCCACTTGCACACTGGCCGCTCCATCCTACTTCCGCAAGGGCTTCGCTTCTTTGGTCACCATAACACGTTGGGCCATTTGGAAGCACCGGAACAACATCGTCTTTGATGGCCGAACTCCTTGCCACGATCAAGGACGAGGCTCGACGCTGGGCTAGACCGGCGCTCGAGGATTAGATAGGATCATCCCTGTAACCTGACCTCTGTACCCTGGGGCTGAGCAACCCCCTTCTATCTGGCTCACCGGTCACCCTAATGTCGCCTCCTAGTGTACGGCTATCAGGGTTACCAACAATGTACTCTCTCTCTCTCTTCTATCAATGGAATGATACACCACAGTGCGTATTCATGAAAAAAATACAAAAAGTAAGCAACCAAGTAGGAGACAAGACAGCCCAACACACTTAAGAAAAAAAGATACGGAAAAAAAAGACAGCCCAGCACGAGACAAGCTTTGGGAAGACAAAGCAAAGGAAAATCAGCCCACTAAAGTAAAGCATCGTAGACACACCCACATTAACGAAAAGGAAAATCTGAACGAAAAGGAAAATCAATCGATCGGGGCAGGCCAATACGCACCATGCTGACGTTAGTCGACTGAGTCCTGGCCATATCCTTTTTTATTTGAGGGGAGACGTGCGCAGTCCTGGAACGTACGGATCGATCCGGCCATGTTTTTTTTTTGAAAAGTTCCAATCCCACTTTATTAAACTAAATTAGGAATTTCGTCTGAAACAATGCTAAGAATACAATCTGGGGGGACCAAGTTGCAAAAAACTGAATCACTAGAACTCACACCACGTCTAGCCAATGCATGTGCGGCTCCATTTGCCGTTCTCCGAACCCAGGTGAGCTTGAAATGTTCTCTTGCCTTGATCAGTTTTAATTTGTTCTACCACTTGTCCAGCGTGTGACAAGTTCTTCTCCTCACTCACCAGCATTCCCGCCACCACCTGCGAGTTCGTTTCCAAGTGTAGCCTTTGTATGCTCCTCTGGACTGCCCACTGAAGCGCTCGTTTACACGCCAATAGCTCGGCTATCTCCGGATTTGAGCATCCAGGAAAGAAAAAACTAGCAGCCCCTCTGAACGCACCATTTTCATCTCGGAGGATAACTCCCCCACCTCCCGCTTGCTCTGACCTCGCCATGGCACCATCCACATTGGCTTTCACCCATCCTAATTCCGGTGGTTTCCACTTCTCCACAGAGGCCTGTCGTACATTAGGTGCTTGTTCAGCATGAACACTCTTCCACTCTGATAGATGCCCGGCTACCCTTCCTGCAACTATCACCGGATCATCAATCTTCTTCCCTACTCGAGTGTCATTCCTTGCCAGCCACAACGTATATAGCCCCTGTATCATAATGGCTTTAGCTTCGTCATCCGCCTCCGACACCCACTGAAGCAACCATGCCGCTAGTTGGCCCTGGGAACTCGTCGAGCTGGGTGGGGTGGCCACCCGTGTTCCCAATATTGAGCCTAACTCTTTCCAAAACAAAACTGAATGATGGCAATACCAGAAGCGGTGCAGTATTGTTTCTTCACGTCCACATGCCGGACAGAATACTCCTTCCTTAATGTGTCTACATAGCAGCTCCGTTCCGACAGCCAAGCCATTCTTAATCAACCTCCAAGCATGGATTATCGCCTTGCCCGGTGCGCTGGCTCCCCACAGAGCCGTCCAACCTCGGTGCTCTGCCACCGAAGACGAAGGTCCCGGCCGTCCCGCCCTTGCTTTCTTCTTCTCCATACATAAGTGATACGCCGATTTGACCGTGAATTGTCCGTTGTTGGTGAAGTTCCACGCGAGAAAATCCTCCATCCCGGCGCCACCCATCGTGATCTTTAAAATATCCTGTACATCATCCTGGGAAAACATCATGTCTAGTTTGGCCCGATCCCATGCATCTCCAGTCTCGTTCATCAAATGGCACACCCGCGTCACCCCCGGCACGTACATCTGACCCAGTGGCCGAAGATAACCCGTGCGAGGTATCCAATTGTTGTGGTGTATGCGTATGCTTGAACCATCCCCCACTCTCCAGATCAACCCGTCTAGTAGCAGATCCCTTCCATACAAAATGCTCCGGAAAGTGAAGGAAGCACCTTTCGGACAAGTTGCATTTAGAATGGAACCCTCCTTGTAGTATCTCGCCCTCAAAATGCGAGCACAAAGCGAGTTCGGTTGCTGTAATAATCGCCAAGCTTGCTTTGCTAAGGGAGATTGATTAAAAGCCTCCATGTCTCTAAAACCCATTCCTCCCTCTCTTTTACTTAAGCACATCTTTTTCCAAGCTATCCAATGAACCTTTTTCTCACCATTTGCTTCCCCCCACCAAAATTTTGAAGAAATCGAAGTCAGGTTCCCGCACAATTTTTTGGTGAGTTGAAAGCAACTCATGGTGAAAGTTGGAGTGGACTGTAGCCCGGACTTGACCAAAACCTCACGAGCTTTCTTAGACAAACCTTGCCCTTTCCATCCCGTCACTTTGCCCTTCGCACTCTCTTTAACGTATTTGAAAGTTCCTTCTTTAGAACTGCCAACCACGGTAGGAAGACCCAAATATTTCTCACTTAACGCCTCCGATTGAATTCCAATGACCACCTTTAGTTGTTCCTTGCTCTCCTCCGTGCTGCCTTTCCCAAAAAAGATAGAAGATTTCTGCAAATTCACCTTTTGTCCTGAGGCCTTTTCATAATCCACCAAGATGGTCTTGAGCGTTTCAAGGTTATCCTGAGACCCTTCAAGGAAAACAATGCTATCATCCGCAAATAAAAGATGGGTTATCATGGGGCCAGTGCTCCCAAAAGATACCCCCTTCAAATCTCCAACCCGTTGAGCATTTTTTAGTAGCGCTGAGAAACCTTCCATGCAAAACAGGAACAAATAAGGTGATAAGGGATCCCCTTGACGGAGACCCCTGGACGGCAGAAAAGTTTGAGAAAGCCCACCATTAAGCTTCACTGAGAACCTAGCAGAAGTAACACAGCGCATAACCATATGTATCCATGCTCCATCAAAGCCGAATCTCATCATCATCCTTTCCAAAAAGCTCCACTCAACCCTGTCATAGGCTTTCATCATATCCAACTTAACTGCGCACAGTGGCTTCTTCCTGCTTCTTTTCCTGATAGCATGAACACATCCATATGCAACTAGAATGTTATCCGTGATGAGTCTACCGGGGACAAACGCACTTTGCTCCTCAGAGATTAGCACCGGTAGGATCACTTTTAACCTGTTAGCGAGCACCTTCGTTGATATCTTGTACAACACATTGCATAAACTGATCGGTCGAAACTGTGTCATCAACTCCGGTGAGTTAACTTTGGGGATCATTACTATGACCGTGTCATTGAAATTGTCCGGTGCCGCTACCCCGTTCAGAAAATCCCTTACCGCTTTACAAACATAACTTTTTACCAACTGCCAGTGCCGTTGGTAAAACAAAGCCGGAAAACCATCTGGACCTGGAGCCTTTGTCGGCCCCATCTGGAACAAGGCGGACTCAATCTCTCCATCTGAAATCTCAGCCGTAAGCTTTGCATTCATCTCCATGGACACTGCCTGATCAATATGCTGTAACAGAACATCCGCATCAGCCGATCCCTCCGAAGTAAACAGTTCGGCATAGAACCTGGCAGCCTCCGCTCGCATCTCCTCGTCCGCTGAGCATCTCGTCCCGTCCTCCCTGAGAATAGACTTGACAGTATTTTTGCGCTTCCTATGTGATTCATGATTTTGGAAATACTTAGTGTTTTGGTCCCCCCACTGGAGCCAATCAATCCTTGACCTTTGCTTGTAGTAAATCTCCTCCTTCTCATACAAGTCGTGAAGCTGTCCCTCTATATCATGCACTTCTCCGAAATAACCCGTTTGCAGCGGCGCTGATTGATCTATATTGATTGATTTGGTCAAGGACGGATCTGCACAGTTCACCCCTCCGTACGTAAACGAAACCATGATTTTGAAATGTTAAACGAGCAATCTCTGAAGAGCATTGAACCTGGTCCAGCAAATTATGTACTGAACCTGGTCCGTTTATGCAGTTAGATACTACGAGTACGTGGAGAACACCATTATTACGTTGCTTGACATGTCAGGCGATGTTATAAACACAGCATAATTAAGTGCAATTTATCTGGTACTAAAATAAGCAGTACAAAGTGACGTGATAGGCCTCAATCGATCGGGCTCAGTAATAATTGAACTTCCGATTGTCAAGTAATAAAAGTAATTAAGTGTGAGTTAACTAATTCGGTAGCCTTTCATCATTTGGATAATAATAGTGGCAGATGTTGTCGAGATGACGGATTCGGGCATGTTGTTGTTCTACTTTATAAGATCATCAAGAATAATCAATAAAATAGCCGCATGCATCTCGCAGATACAAAGGCCGGGGTCATCTTCCTTCTTAAAAAAAACTAATTTGGTAGCCCAAGACCCAAGGAACCAGGGGCCGATCGGTTCATCATTTTTCTTTGAAAGTCACCGGTGCCCGTAACAATTGTTTTAAGTGTTTTTTAATCAACGTAACTATTGTTTAAGTGATCGCCGCATTGTCAGCGGGTACTACAAGACGCCGTATATGCCATGCGACCAGCCCAGTTGCAGACGCACGCGCAGGGACGAAAGCAGGACGTTTCAGTCCGTACGTTTGTGTACGTACGCTCGTAGTTGAGCTCCTTAATTAATACTGTCAGGATTAAGTAAACAAACTGAGTGCGGAATTGTTTGTTCTTTTATTTATAAAGGATGAGTGCGTAGCTGGTTCACTGAACGTCCCGCCGCTGTCTCCAGTCTTTTAACCCCGGCTCGCCTCATCGCTTAAACCAGAGTGTTTTCTTACTTTAGAAAAACTACTATAAGAGATAGGTAATGGCCACTGGACGATCCCTATCAAAGTATCAAGGACCAAGGAGATAGCGACGCTCCACTGGGAAGAAAAACAATAACATAACATCAAATGCATAGGTGAAGGAAATATAACTCTGGTTTTTCTTTTTGGAGATGCCGGGGACTCAAAACGATAAGAAAGCACACGCTTTTTTATAGATGGTGAAAAGGAAAACCACTCCCATTTTTACTGTGGTGCCAAAATATTCCGACGCTCATAACATAACATAACCTAAAATGCATAGGCGAAGGAAGCACAACGCCGATTTCCTTTTTCTTGGGATGCCGAGGACTCAAACGATAAGAAAGCATACGATTTTTATAGACGGTGAAAAGGGAAACCCGTTTACGGGAAACGAAGCAATGCGGGTGCACGAAGCAGGGGAAAAGCAACGGCATACGTGACCGCGCGAAATGGGCCGCTATACTTGTTTATGATCATAGTGGAGATCGGAATTTCGGAGCCCTCGCCGGTGTAACGAGTCGGCATTGGACGGCTCGTCGCAGTCTCGGCAGCGGAAGCGCGCATTTGCCAGCACTAGCTAGAGTTGTTGTATTCTATAGTCTACACTTGTAGCCGGCAGAGAACATTGGGCAGAACGTACTTCTGTACTACTCCAGTGAAGGGAAATGTGACCGATTGAGCCGAGCTATTAGCCTGGTATCGGTTGTCACCGAAGGTTGGCACTACAAGGTTAGGCCAACATCGTCAGACGTGAGACGGGGACGTGCGTACGGTGCGAGTTCGATCCAGTGCTGCTCTCACTATGAGTGCTAGCCCAGCCCTAGCTAGGCACCGATTATACTACCATGCATGGCCTCTTGCGTCGTCGTGTCAAAGTGACCAGTGAGGCTGCGTTAGACACATCGACGTCGAAGTCGAAACCAGACTGGTACGGGACGCAAGTGTTAGTGGCGTGCCGATCAATGGCACAGTGGTTTCCTTTGAAACTCGGAGCTGGCGAAGGGGCTTTCCGGCGCTTTTCGGTGACGGGAGATCGGCTGGGGAAATAGTAGGGCGCGAGGGGACGGTGCATGCGCGATCCGCCAAGCGAGACGGGCAAGGGCTCGATGGACGGATGAGGCACGGCGGCGCAGCACGAGACCCTTAGGGACCCGGCCGGAGCCGGCCAGTCGACCGAGGACACGTACGCGCGGTGCGGTGCGGTGCCGGTCAGGTGAAGCGCACAAAGCAACGGTGGCGGAGTGGAGTGGAGTGGAGTGTAGTGCAGTCGGGTTGGGCACGTAACAGGAGATCGACGGGACAGGGATGGTGAGTTGTTTCTCTCTCAGGGAGTTGATCGGACTTGGCATAACCAATACACCACTAGACACTAGCTTGTGTGGGCATGTCTGAATTTGTTCATAGCAAAATTGCACTTACGTACTCACTTTCGTCGCTAATATAAAACCGTTTTTGACACCACAATAACGTAGAAAACGCTATTTTATTATGAGGCGAAAGAAAGAGAGCACTACTTTACCTAGGTTTGTGGGGAATAACTAGGAGCAGGCCACAAAGATGAAGAAAGGGGTGGAGAACTATTGACCGGCTTGTGGAGTGAGGGATGGATGGCAAGCATTACCAGATGTGGATAGCGACCACGTACGTTCGTGTGGAGGCGGCATCGGCATCTCAAGGCGATAAGCCAAATCAGCCCCATCTTCTAAGTCCTAACCCCAAGCGTGCTTATCACGCCCTTTAGCATAAGTGGTGAGACATCCTACAGCAGTAGCAGCGGCATTATTCTTTCCGCGGAAAGCCCGCCCTGCACCGTTGGATATTCCTTGCGTGTCGCCGTTTATATATTCCGATCTGGAGCGACCATGCATGCATCGACAGTTCGCAGGAGGCAATTTCGTCACAGGATCCATTCGGTTCTCAAGGGGCGCTGCAGGGGTCAACAGCACTACTTGTGATGCTCGTGGAGATGCTCGATGTTTGGCTTGGAGACGGGCATCGGATTGCACAGAAAGAGCAATGGCATTTCACTTGTGCCGGCCGGCCTGATGATACGGCGGCGAGGTGGTCCTCCTAGCTACCGCTACGCTCCTACTATTCGCGGCGGATTCGTTCGTCGGTTGGGATGCGCAGTGTATCGTGCCGTTTTCCCCGGCTTGATGTGGCCACGCAAATGTGCAGATCACAACGTGACACACCGCCCACCAGTACATCCATTTGGTACTACGGTTCCATGATGAAAATGTGCTCAGCTGAAAGCTCCATGTTAAAGCGTCAGAAGCTCGATCCGCTAGACAGTGAGGGTGGGGGATTTGGCTGGTCCCAAAGGTGAAGTCAAAGCGTCAAAGAGAAGGAGAAGAAGAAAATCAAAAGAGAGAGAGAGAGAGATCAAGAAAGCAAACAGCACATGCATGACTCCTCTAGAACTGCTTTGTAGTGGCGCAATCAGTGCATGCACTGAGGATGATTTTATCTTTTCTGATGAAGCCGGCCAAGATGGCCTCGCCGCCCCACGAAAAGAAGCACGCCCATGCCCATGCATGCATGGCGAGCATCGATCTACTAGAAGCAAATGTGATCTTCATGTGTCTGCGCCTCTTGATGGCCCTGAGTGCATGCATGCACCTCCTCTTAGGTGCTGGTTAATCAATCAAAACAACAAGAGTGCGACTAGGTCTCAGTCGACTGAGACTTAACTAAGTCCTAATCAAATGACATACTAGTATATAAGAAGAAAAAGAAAAACTAAAAAGAATTATTATTTTTTATGAATCTCCATGCAAAATCAAAGAAATGTAGCATCGACTGAGACATAACGAAGTTCCAGTCGACTGAGACTTAGCAAAACTCAAACAATAAAGCTCTCTCGTATCCTTGCCAAAAACATGATCATTATCCGGTGGTCGTCCGCAAAACATATCCTCCTAGATGCTGCTTACACACAACAACAACTGGGAGATCTCGTCTCAATGAGATAAACTCACACGTGAACGTGATGATGCCCCTCGAAAGAACAAGGAGCTGCATACGAAAAACATGGCCATCATCATACTGTCCACTTACCTCACAAAATGATGTTACAACACTACTACCGTTGCTACTACCAGTTGTTTACAGTTACAGAAAATACAGCTTAAAAGAATTTCTTGAAGTGGTGCGATTCACACATGGAAGTGCTGGAGAAGAAGGCACAAGATGAACCCGGGTAGGATTCGCTGCGGTTTGCTCATCGGAGGCGGTGGTGCCTTTGAGACGCTTCCGGCGGGGCCATGCGTCGGAGAAACCTTGGGGAGCGTGAAGGACCCTCCGTGCTCCGACGACTTGGGCGGGGGCTCCGCCATGACGCCGCCCGCTTCTGCAGGCACGGGCGCGGATAGGGGGGCAAGAGAGGTCGAGTAGTCGCGGTTCACCGTCGTCGGTGGGTCTGTGAGCAGAGGAACTTGGTGCGGTCCTGCACCGTATGAACTGTCAAAAAAGGAGATATGCGAAGATAAAAACTGGCTGTGATGATCGGATGAGCTAGTAAAATTTAAGAGCATGGAACATAGAACAAAGTGTGTTGTTTCCGGTGTTTCAGTTTGAAGATCTCGTGAGTTTTCAGGTGTGCTGTTTAGAACTGTGTAAACTTTGTTCATGGTTAAAGCTTTACTGTATTCATCCAGAAAAAAGATATGTTGGTCACTTCAGAAGTGCAACTGCGTGTAACCGCGGTGCAGTGTGCAACAGAAGTTGTGTGAATTTAGTTGCAACATTTGCTCCTTTTTGTGTGTACTAATGATACAGTTTGGACATTGCCACACAAATTGTGCAGTCTTTCGTATCTACAGATAGATTCTGGGGATACAGTGGATGCTTTGAAAGGGCAGTGTCAGTTGCATGGAGCGTTCGGGTTCAGAACGGAAATTGCCAGGCTTTTTCCTCTAAAATGCAAGCATTTTCGAATTGAAACCTTTTTTTCTAATGCTTATAGTTTGCGTGTAGTCTATCACATAGTTTGTGCAGAGTCTACAATGGAGGAATGGAATGCTGTCACAGCCTTGGGTCTGAATCTGAAGACAGAGGATTACAGCAACAGGAGTTACCTGGGCATGTCGGTTGAAGACCAGTGTTCAACCTGCAAATGAAAAGGTAAGATATATCAATCTTGATTGCAGAAAACAGCAATAAACCGGAAAGCGTTCTGAAACACATTGCTTACAGAGTTGTAATAGTCCCATTGACAAAACCTCCATAGCTGCATGAAGAAACATTGCAGCCCGCACTTGTGGCGTGGGTGCTCGCGTTGCCGAGCAGCACATTGCTGTTACTGCACTGCGTGCTCGGGCATGATCCTGACAATGAAGCCGGTGTGCAATATAAACTGGTACAGAAGGAAAGACAGGGGTTACAGCAATGATCCATAATATATTTCGTCAGTAATGGCTTTGTGAACTGACAAGTTGTAAGCTGAATTTTACTTGAGATTGCCCGGCCCACAGCTGCACTGCACACAGTTGCCTGCGGTAAGTGCATAGGTTCCATTTGCCACCAGCAGTCCATGGTCTGAAGCAGTCTTTGGAAATGATGATGCACATGCTGGACATAAAGATAAAGGATGACCATCATCAGAAAAAAGATTAAGCAAATGCTGATGTTCAGAAAAGAGCAAACAAAGGTGTGTTAAGCTGTGGGGTCGGAGAATTAGTAATAGACAAAAGCAGAGCATACAGAAACAGAGATGCAACTTGAAGAATTGAGTACACTGCATAATAGGTTGCTTGTGTTATCCCATGGATACACACTTTTGAACCTCAAACATGATTGAAAGGGGATAGATGAGCAGTTCATCATATACTGAACAATGTGCTAGTGAATATCTTATTCGCGGCTCGAAGGTCCGTATCAATCACCTGCTATGTACATTTGAGAAAACTTATGCAATGGACCACAATGTCATACTCCCTCCGTCCCGAATTACGCATTTTAGTGTTGGATACTCGCTCTGATCCATATTACTTGTGGATCAGAGGGAGTGCATCCGTATCTAGACGAAGGCAAGTAATTTGAGACGGAGGTAGTAATAGTATACAAAAGTATTAACTCCTGACCTGAATGCATGCATTTCGGCCTTTCCCAAGCAGTGATAGTTAACTGAAAGTGCCAAATAAATAAAAACTCTGCTCTACTGTACGTGTCCAACAGTGCCATCATTAACAGAACTTCGGTGGGCACACGACTCTCATAGTTAGAAAACTGAGGCCATTTCATACTACATTCCATTTCAAAGCAATGCAGCATGACGATCTCATCTAGTAAACCGAGATCACTGACACTCCTAGTAAATGAATCAACTAAATCATCCTTGTAAAATGTGTGTGGCATGTGCATGAAAAGAGCAGCAGTTTGATCACGCGTAGTACTTACCTGGCAATGGGATGGCGAGGATGTCGCCCGGCGCGGCGACGGGGCTGCCCATGGCGTTGACGTTCATGACGTCCGTGACGGTGGTCTCGTAGGCGGCCGCGACGGCGGGCACGGTGTCCCCGACCTGCACCACGTAGGAGAGGTACACCGCGGGGAGGTTGCTGTCGGAGGAGTTGAAGCAGACGCAGGGGAGCGGCACGACGAGCCGCTGGCCCGCATCGAGCGGCGCGTCGGCGTCGGCGTCGGCGAGGCCGTTGGCGCCGCGGATCTGGTCGGCGGAGGCGAGCCCCGCGAAGACGACGTCGGCGACGGTGGCGAGCGTGTCGGCGGGGCGCGCGGCGTAGCGGACGGCGACGGACTTGCGGACGCCGTCGGCGCAGGCGCAACGCGTGGGCACGCGGAGGAAGAGGCCCATGGGCAGGATGCGGTGCGCGGCGCCCGGGGCGGCGAAGTCGAGCGCGTTGGCGGCGAGGAGCGCGGCCGGGTCGGTGGCGAAGAGCGCGGCCACCTCGGAGACCTTCATGTCGGCGTAGAGCGTGTAGCCCAGCAGCGCCGGGCAGGAGTCCGACCCCGAGCACGGCTCGATCGTCGTCTTCGCCTCCGACGCCACCACGACGATGGCGACCAACACGGCCGCCGCGAAGATGGCGGACGGCGCCATCGTCGTTCGTTCCCGAGAGATGCCGCTTGCTTCCTTCCTCGGGCCGTGGAGCTCACTGACGACTGAGGTGAACTGTGCGGCTCGTGACTCTGCGAGAGAGAAGCGTAGTAGTGGCAGCATGCATGTGTAAGCTGCGCAGCCGAGGAAAGCAGAGCAAAATCGATGGAGGCGTGGGCTGCTTGTCAGTGGGAGCGGCGGGGCTGGCGCGTCGGTGCTCGTGAGCAATGGCGGGAGGATCAGGGGAGCTTGTTTGCTTTTGGCAGCGCTGGGAATCTGTGCCAAAACCATGGGAGGAGGGAAAGGTGGCAGAGAGACCGCCACTCGGTTGCTTTGCCGTTTGGCTCCATGGCCGGTGGGGCTCGGCGGTCCTCTGGTCCCATGGGTCGGTGACAGACGACGGCTTTGCGCGAGGTTGCCGAGAGCTCCGGTTTTTCTTCATTTTGAAAAGGAAGAGGTAACCATGTAACGGTTCGGTAGCGGAGAGAATGGCGGTGGCTCGCCGGCCGGCAAGCAACCAAATCCGCAAATGTTGCATCCTAAGGCCTTTGTACAATGGGAGATACTTAGGAGAGGTGCTTAAAAAAATAAACCAAGTGTTTGTTAAGCATCGGCGCTTATTTGTACAGGATATACGCTTAACTAAGCGTCTTTTCTGTAGAAATAGGCATTGATACTTCAGAAAAACCCGGCTTGTTTTTCTAAGTATCTCTCTAAGCACCTCCCATTGTACAAGGTCTAAGAGCAACCCCAACGCGCCGCTCAAACAGAACGTGCGTTTGTTCGTTTTTTGTCTGTTTGGATCGATCGTCCGTGACACCCAAACCGCCGCCCCATATTTGCCTGCGTGACCGGCTTGACGTCGTTTTTCAACAAATATACACAAATTTTTGCATAGTTTCACAAGCAAACAAACATAGCATAGTTCCACGACCAAACAAATATATCATAGTTTACAAGTTGAATAAAAATTAAATTGTCTCAAATACATTAAAAAAATACATCTATCGATTACTAACATGAGCCCACATATACTCAAACAAATCACCGGGCACTCTGTATGCAACCATCCGGATAGCTGCAGTGCATTTTCGATAAGATGAGAAGCCAATCTTTTCAAGGGCACCCTCCTTGCACTCGAAATACTTATCGTATCCGATCACCCCTTCTCGATTACGGTTGGAAACATGTCTAGCCATACGGAAACGCCGCCGGAATTGGCGACATTTGAACAGTGAGTTGGTTGTGTCAAAGTAGTCCTTCCAAAGAAGGAAATGGTTGCTCTCTCGATTGCAATTCATCGCTGGGGTGTGCCCAGGATCGAGCCCCGAAACAACGGCCGCTACCTATTAAGGTGGTCATGGACCAACACAGCAGCCGCCATATCCTCATCCTCGAATAAGGAATCGTCGGAGTCGCTGAGAAAATTGTGGAAAAAGAACTCGTCGGCGGAATCCATTTGTACCTTGGGGCAAACTGCCGAACAACTTGCGGGCGTCGTTGAAGAAGCTGGCTGACGAAGAGACGCCCTCCTCGCTTGGACTAGGTGGCTAGCCTGGCGGTGATCGACGAGTCGGTGGGCAGAGAAAGAAGTCGGCTGCACGGTGGTCGATGAGTCGGTGGCCAGCGCGTCCGCGTCCGCCGCCAACATTGAGGGAAAGTAGAGCTTGGATCCCACGAAGGCCACCGCCGTCGCGTTGCCGGCTTGCACACCTGGTGACTTTCCCAGTTCTTCAGCACAGACCATCGTCGACCCCTGCCTGGGCTCCACTAAAGCGGAGGCGCCCCTTCCCCTTTGGCTGAATCACCCTCTTTACCACTCCGATGAGTGACGCAGCCGGAAATACGAAAGATACTAGGTAAGACTATACCTCAGGGGCTCTCGGTAGTCCAGTGAGCGGTCTGCCGGACATGGGGAAGACAAAGGGATCCATCGTGGCCAACCGTAGACTAGTGTAGTGTTGTTGGGGAACGTAACAGAAATTTAAAAAAATTCTACGCGTCACCAAGATCAATCTATGGAGTCATCTAGCAATGAGGGGAAGAGGAGTGCATCTACATACCCTTGTAGATCGCGAGCGTAAGCGTTCAAGAGAACGGGGTTGATGGAGTCGTACTCGTCGTGATCCAAATCACCGATGACCGAGCGCCGAACGGACGACACCTCCGCGTTCAACACACGTACAGTTGGGAGAGACGTCTCCTCCTTCTTGATCCAGCAAGGGGAGAGGAGAGGTTGATGGACATCCAGCAACACGACGGCGTGGTGGTGGAAGCAGCGGGATCTCGGCAGGGCTTCGCCAAGCACCAACGAAAGGGAGAGGTGTCACGGAGGGAGAGGGCGGCGCCAGGGACTTCGGTGCGGCTGCCCTCCCTCCCCTCCACTATATATAGGGGCCAGGGGGCACCGGCCCCTCTAGATCCCATCTAGATGGGGGGCGGCGGCCAAAGGGGTGGCTTGGCCCCCAAGCCAAGTGGAGGCGCCCCCCACCCCTAGGGTTTCTAACCCTAGGCGCGGGGGAGGCCCAAGGGGGGCGCACCAGCCCACCAGGGGCTGGTTCCCTTCCCACTTCAGCCCATGGGGCCCTCTGGGATAGGTGTCCCCACCCGGTGGACCCCCGGAACCCTTCCGGTGGTCCCGGTACAATACCGGTGACCCCGAAACTTTCCCGGTGGCCGAAACTGGTCTTCCTATATATAAATCTTTACCTCCGGATCATTCCGGAACTCCTCGTGACGTCCGGGATCTCATCCGGGACTCTGAACAACTTTCGGGTTACCGCATACTAATATCTCTACAACCCTAGTGTTACTGAACCTTAAGTGTGTAGACCCTACGGGTTCGGGAACCATGCAGACATGACCGAGATAACTCTCCGGCCAATAACCAACAGCGGGATCTGGATACCCATGTTGGCTCCCACATATTCCACGATGATCTCATCGGATGAACCACGATGTCGAGGATTCAATCAATCCCGTATTCAATTCCCTTTGTCAATCGGTACGTTACTTGCCCGAGATTCGATCGTCGGTATCCCAATACCTCGTTCAATCTCGTTACCGGCAAGTCACTTTACTCGTGCCGTAATGCATGATCCCGTGACCAACTACTTAGTCACACTGAGCTCATTATGATGATGCATTACCGAGTGGGCCCAGAGATATCTCTCCGTCATACAGAGTGACAAATCCCAGTCTTGATTCATGCCAACCCAACAGACACTTTTGGAGATACCTGTAGTGCATCTTTATAGCCACCCAGTTACGTTGTGACATTTGGTACACCCAAAGCACTCCTACGGTATCTGGGAGTTGCACAATCTCATGGTCTAAGGAAATGATACTTGACACTTAGAAAAGCTCTAGCAGACGAACTACACGATCTTGTGCTATGCTTAGGATTGGGTCTTGTCCATCACATCATTCTCCTAATGATGTGATCCTGTTATCAATGACATCCAATGTCCATGGTCAGGAAACCATAACCATCTATTGATCAACGAGCTAGTCAACTAGAGGCTTACTAGGGACATGTTGTGGTCTATATATTCACACATGTATTACGATTTCCGGATAACACAATTATAGCATGAACAATAGACAATTATCATGAACAAGGAAATATAATAATAACCATTTTATTATTGCCTCTAGGGCATATTTCCAACAGTCTCCCACTTGCACTAGAGTCAATAATCTAGTTACATTGTGATGAATCGAACACCCATAGAGTTCTGGTGTTGATCATATTTTGCACGAGGGAGAGGTTTAGTCAATGGATCTGCAACATTCAGGTCCGTATGCACTTTACAAATATCTATGTCTCCATTTTGAACATTTTCACGAATGGAGTTGAAGCGACGCTTGATATGCCCGGTCTTCCTGTGAAACATGGGCTCCTTGGCAAGGGCAATAGTTCCAGTGTTGTCACAGAAGAGAGTCATCGGGCCTGACGCATTGGGAATAACTCCTAGGTCGGTAATGAACTGAACTCCTTCACCGAGATTGCTTCTTGTGCTGCCTCCGAGGCTGCCATGTACTCCGCTTCACATGTAGATCCCGCCATGACGCTTTGCTTGCAACTGCACCAGCTGCCCGCCCCACCATTCAAAATATACACGTATCCGGTTTGTGACTTGGAGTCATCCAAATCTGTGTCGAAGCTAGCATCGACGCAACCCTTTACGACGAGCTCTTCGTCACCTCCATAAACGAGAAACATATCCTTAGTCCTTTTCAGGTACTTCAGGATATTCTTGACCGCTGTCCAGTGTTCCATGTCGGGATTACTTTGGTACCTTCCTACCAAACTTACGACATGGTTTACATCAGGTCTGGTACACAACATGGCATACATAACAGACCCTATGGCTGAGGCATAGGGGATGACGCTCATCTTTTCTCTATTTTCTGCCGTGGTCGGGCATTGAGCCGTGCTCAATCTCATACCTTGCAACATAGGCAAGAACCCCTTCTTTGACTGATCCATATTGAACTTCTTCAATATCTTGTCAAGGTACGTGCTCTGTGAAAGACCAATGAGGCGTCTCGATTTATCTCTATAGATCTTGATGCCTAATATGTAAGCAGCTTCTCCAAGATCCTTCATTGAAAAACACTTGTTCAAGTAGGCCTTTATGCTTTCCAAGAATTCTATATCATTTCCCATCAATAGTATGTCATCCACATACAATATGAGAAATGCTATAGAGCTCCCACTCACTTTCTTGTAAACGTAGCCTTCTCCATAAGTCTGCGTAAACCCAAATGCTTTGATCATCTCATCAAAACGAATTTTCCAACTCCGAGATGCTTGCACCAACCCATAGATCGAGCGTTGAAGCTTGCACACCTTGTCAGCATTCTTAGGATCGACAAAACCTTCCGGCTGCATCATATAAAATTCTTCCTTAAGGAAACCATTAAGGAATGTCGTTTTGACGTCCATTTGCCATATCTCATAATCATAGAATGCGGCGATTGTTAACATGATTCGGATGGACTTCAGCTTCGCTAGGGGCGAGAAAGTCTCATCATAGTCAACCCCTTTAACTTGTCGATAACCCTTAGCGACAAGCCAAGCTTTATAGATGGTCACATTACCATCCGCGTTTGTCTTCCTCTTAAAGATCCATTTATTTTCTATGGCTCGCCGGTCATCGGGTAAGTCAGTCAAAGTCCATACTTCGTTTTCATACATGGATCCTATCTCGGATTTCATGGCTTCCGGCCATTTGTCGGAATCTGGGCCCGCCATCGCTTCTTCATAGTTCGAAGGTTCACCATTTTCTAACAACATGATTTCCAGGATAGGGTTTCCATACCACTCTGGTGCGGAACGTGTCCTTGTGGACCTACGAAGTTCAGTAGCAACTTGATCTGAAGTTTCATGATCATCATCATTAACTTCCTCTCTAGTCGGTGCAGGCACCTCAGGAACATTTCCTGAGCTGCGCCTGTAACGCCCCACATGTAACCTTCCCCAATTGTACTCCGACTCATGCCGTTTCCGGCATTAAGTTATATTTAATTCTCGGGTTCGGGTCTTTGTCTCCGTGTGTTGTTTTGTTTTTCGTGCATCTCATATCATGTCGCCACGTGCATTGCATTCACATACTTGTTTGTCTCATGCATTCGAGCATTTTCCCCGTTGTCCGTTTTGCATTCCGGCGCTTCGTTCTCCTCCGGTGGCCATTTCTAGCTTTCTTTCGTGTGTGGAGATTAAACATTTCCGGATTGGGCCGATACTTGCCATGCGGCCTTGGTTTACTACCGGTAGACCGCCTGTCAAGTTTCGGGTCATTTGGACTTCGTTTGATACTCCAACGGTTAACCGAGGGACCGAAAAGGCCTCGTGTGTGTGCAGCCCAACACACCTCCATTTTGGCCCAAAACCCACCAAACTCATCTCCATCGTCTCGGTCGTTCGATCACGATCGTATGGGCGAAAACCGCACCTCATTTGGACTCTCCTAGCTCCCTCTATGCCTATATATACACCCCCCGTTTTCGGATCTCTTCCTCCCCCGAAACCCTAAATTCCCCTCCGACGCGCCGGACGTGTCCGGTCCGCGCCGGACGTCTCGCCGCCACCAATCACCGTCCGCCACGTGGCCTCCCGCCGCCGCAGCCCGCGCGGGCCCGCCAGGCCCGAGGCCGGCCCCCGCCGCCGCCTACCCGGGCCGCGCCCCGCGCCTCCACCCGCCGCCGCCTCCTTGAGCTCCGGTGGCCGGAGCCACCGCGCGCCGCCGCCGGCCGCCGCGGGCCGCACCTCGCCGGCCCCCCCGACCTCAACTCCGGCCGCCGCGGGCCGCGGCTCCCCTCGCCGTCCGGCCGCACCTCGTCGCCGGCCTCGCCCGGTCCGGCCGGAGCTCGCCGGCCCTCCCCCGCGGCTCCCCTCGCCGCCCCCGGCCGCCCTCATCGCCGGATCCGGCGGGATCCGCCGCCGCCGCCATCGCCGGGCTCGGCTTCGGCGCTGCTACAGTGCTCCGCGCGAGCACAGTAAACCCTAGATCTACCGTTGACTTCCCTCTCTCCCTTTATTTTTTTATGCAACTTTGACCGCTCATATCTCCTCATCTGTAGCTCCGTTTTGGGCGTATGATATGTCAAAATCTTCGCCTCGACGAGTACATAATTTCATTCCATTGCATCATTTGCATTTGAGGTCATCTTGGTGCCCAAAATGCTGTTGGGAGGAGGCATGTTGAGTTAAATTGCAGATCCGTTAATCCAACATGCACTTTTGTCATTTTTGCCATATTTAATCCATGCATGATATGCCTGTGCCCCTTTGGGATGAATCGTTAAGCATGTTGCCTTCTTTCCAGAGGTGCCTTCCATGTATTTTTAGGATGTGTGTGTTGTCTTGTGCAAGCTTGCGAAGAGGGCTACCTGAGATTACAGATTTCAGGGACTTAGTGATTTTCACTAAGTCTGAGCCGTTTTAGTTCACGATGCTATATGTCCGGCTTGTTTCCTAGTGATCCGTGCTTCTTTTGAGGATGATCAGTAAGAGTGATTTGTTATGCTTGTTGTACTTAATCCATCTATGTCTTTACTTGTTATGTTAGAGCACCCTAGGTTGACTCAATCGAGCTCAACTTTTGGATAGTTGCTGTTTTGGGCAGATCGTAAACTCTTTTTGCGATTTTGCCGGAGTGATTGCTAGTGATCCATGCATGCTATGCCATTGTTCTTGCCATATCTAGGTAGCATTTTGTGCCTTCTTAATGGATATATGCTTGCCTTGCCATGACTTGCACCGTAGTGAGAGCATCGAGCTCGTTTACATGCCTCCGCGAGATATATTTCAGCATGTCCCAGTTTTCACTAAGTCTGAAAACTGATTGTGTTTCATCGATGTTCGTGTGCTCGGTAGAGTATTTTCTGAACCCTTTTGGCCCCAGGTCATTTTGGGTTTTTTGTTAAGCTTGTTGAGTAGCTCCATGCCATGCTCTTACTTGCCATGTTCAGGTTTTCCTTCATGTTGTTTTGCTGCTCCGAAGAGAGCATCGTGGTCTGAAATTTCAGACTAGCGTTAATTTCGCTAAGTCTGAAATCTGTTTTGCTTATTCAGTTTTGCCATGCTTGTTTGAAGCCCTTAATGGATGAATTTGCCTATGCCTCAGTCATGATGATTTGTTGAGCTTGATGAGTACATCACTGCCATGCATTTTGTTTTCCTGTTGGGTGGCTGTAGCATGTTCATTTTGTTGCATTTAGGAGCCTACTTGCTAAAAATTGCAGATCGGTCCGTTTAGTAAATCGCTTGCCATTTCTTAACCGTAGCTCCGATTGCCATGATCTTTATATCGTTTTCAGGGGATTTCTTCCCCTCTATCCAGTGGCACACTTGGATTTCCAAGTTGAGGCCAGGTTCATGCATTTCCTGTTACATGTTGCATTCTTGCATCCCGCATCGCATCCCGCATAGCATATCTTCTTTGCATCTTATTGCTTGCCCTTGCACGTGGTTGATTGTATCCTTGTTGCTTGTTTGTGTTGTTGGGTAGAGCCGGGAGACGAGTTCGCTAACGAGGAGCCCGTTGAGTTTGCTTTTGAGGATCCAGTCAATTCTGACAACTGTGCAGGCAAGATGATCACACCCTTGAAATCACTACTATCTTTGCTATACTAGTTTGCTCGCTCTTTTGCTTTGCTAATGCTACGATGCCTACCACTTGCTTGTCAGCCTCCCAATTGCCATGATTGAGCCTCTAACCCACCTTTGTCCTAGCAAACCATTGATTGGCTATGTTACCGCTTTGCTCAGCCCTTCTTATAGCATTGTTAGTTGCAGGTGAAGATTGGAGCCGTTCCTTGTTGGAACATTTATTTACTTGTTGGGATATCATTATATTGCTATGTTATCTTTACTTATCTATATACTTGGTAAAGGGTGGAAGGCTCGGCCTCTCGCCTAGTGTTTTGTTCCACTCTTGCCACCCTAGTTTCCGTCATATCGGTGTTATGTTTCCGGATTGTTGTGTCCCTTACGCGGTTGGGCTATAATGGGAACCCCTTGATAGTTCGCCTTGATTAAAGCTTTTCCAGCAATGCCCAACATTGGATTTACCATTTGCCACCTACCCTTTTCTTTCCCTTGGGTTTCCGGAGCCCGAGGGTCATCTTTATTTTAGCCCCCCACGGGCCAGTGCTACTCTGAGTGTTGGTCCGGAACGTCAGCCGCCGGTGGCCACCAGGGGCAACTCTGGGCTGGCCTACCGGAAGTTTGGACAATCTGAGTGTGCCCTGAGAAAGAGATATGTGCAGCTCCTATCGGGATTTGTCGGCGCATTCGGGCGGTGTTGCTGGACTAGTTTTGACCTGTCGAGTTATCTTGTTGTACCGGGATACCGAGTCTGATCGGTGGGTCCTGGGTGGAGGTCTATTCCTTCGTTGACCGTGAGAGCTTGTTATGGGCTAAGTTGGGACCCCCTGCAGGGATTGATCTTTCGAAAGCCGTGCCCGCGGTTATGGGCAGATGGGAATTTGTTAATGTCCGGTTGTAGATAACTTGAACTTAATTAATTAAAATGAATCAACTGCGTGTGTTGCCGTGATGGCCTCTTCTCGGCGGAGTCCGGGAAGTGGACACGGTGTAGGAGTTATGTTTGCGTAGTCGGCTCTATGTAGTTTCCGCTCGTGCTTTGACTTCTCTTCTCGCTCTCCTTTGCGAATAAGTTAGCCACCATATATGCTAGCCGCTAGCTGCAGCTCCACTCACATTACCCCTTCCTTACCTATTTAGCTTAAATAGTCTTGATCGCGAGGGTGCGAGATTGCTGAGTCCTTGTGGCTCACAGATTACTATTACACCAGATGCAGGGACCGATGATACTCCTTCGGATGGCGCGTTCGAGCTGAAGTGGGAGTACGACGAGGACTCTCAGCGATACAATGTTTCTTTTCCTGATGATCAGTAGTGGTGCCTGTTCGGGGTTCGATTCAGGGTTTAGTCGCATGTTGGGGAGTCTTTTCTATTTTGGCGCTGTAGTCGGGCCATGAGTGTTTGTATGATGAATGCTATTTATGTACCTTGATGTGACGTGGCGAGTGTAAGCCAACTATTCTTATTATCCCCCCTTTATACTTATATGTACATGGGTTGTGTGAAGATTGCCTCACTTGCGACTTATGCCTTCAATGCGATTATGCCTCTAAGTCGTGCCTCGACACGTGGGAGATATAGTCGCATCGAGGGTGTTACAGCGCCACTCTCTGGTTCAAGAGTCCCACTTATTTCTTTTGAGAGAAACTCTTTCTCTAGGAAGGATCCATTCTTGGCAACAAAGATCTTGCCTTCGGATCTGAGGTAGAAGGTATACCCAATAGTTTTTTTAGGGTATCCTATGAAGACGCATTTTTCCGATTTGGGTTCGAGCTTTTCAGGTTGAAGTTTCTTCACATAAGCATCGCATCCCCAAACTTTTTGAAACGACAGCTTAGGTTTCTTCCCAAACCATAATTCATACGGTGTTGTCTCAACGGATTTCTACGGATCCCTATTTAAAGTGAATGCGGTAGTCTCTAAAGCATAGCCCCAAAATGACAGCGGTAGATCGGTAAGAGACATCATAGATCGCACCATATCCAATAGAGTGCGATTACGACGTTCGGACACAGCATTATGCTGAGGTGTTCCAGGCGACGTGAGTTGTGAAACTATTCCACATTTCCTTAAGTGCGTGTCAAATTCATGACTCAAGTATTCTCCCCCACGATCTGATCACAAGAACTTGATTTTCCTGTCACGTTGATTCTCAACCTCACTCTAAAATTCCTTAAACTTTTCAAAGGTCTCAAACTTGTGTTTCATCAAGTAGACATACCCATATCTACTCAAGTCATCAGTGAGGGTGAGAACATAATGATAGCCACCGCGAGCCTCAACACTCATTGGACCGCACATATCAGTATGTATGATTTCCAATAAGTTGGTTGCTCGCTGCATTGTTCCGGAGAACGGAGTCTTGGTCATTTTGCCCATGAGGCATGGTTCGCACGTGTCAAATGATTCGTAATCAAGAGACTCTAAAAGTCCATCTGCATGGAGCTTCTTCATGCGTTTGACACCTATGTGACCAAGGCGGCAGTGCCACAAGTATGTGGGACTATCATTATCAACATTACATCTTTTGGTACTCACACTATGAATATGTGTAGCATTACGCTCGAGATTCATTAAGAATAAACCATTCACCATCGGAGAATGACCATAAAACATATCTCTCATATAAATAGAACAACCATTATTTTCGGATTTAAATGAGTAGCCATCTCGTATCAAACGAGATCCTGATACAATGTTCATGCTCAAACTTGGCACTAAATAACAATTATTAAGGTTCAAAACTAATCCCGTAGGTAAATGAAGAGGCAGCGTGCCGACGGCGATCACATCGACCTTGGAACCATTCCCGACACGCATCGTCACCTCGTCCTTCGCCAGTCTCCGCTTATTCCGCAGCTCCTGCTTTGAGTTACAAATGTGAGCAACTGCACCGGTATCAAATACCCAGGAGCTACTACGAGTACTGGTAAGGTACACATCAATTACATGTATATCACATATACCTTTTGTTTTGCCAGCCTTCTTGCCCGCTAAGTATTTGGGGCAGTTCCACTTCCAGTGACCACTTCCCTTGCAATAAAAGCACTCAGTTTCGGGCTTGGGTCCATTCTTTGGCTTCTTCCCGGCAGCTTGCTTACCGGGCGCGACAACTCCCTTGCCGTTCTTCTTGAAGTTCTTTTTACCCTTGCCTTTCTTGAACTTAGTGGTTTTATTCACCATCAACACTTGATGTTCCTTTCTGATTTCCACCTCCGCTGATTTCAACATCGAATATACCTCAGGAATGCTCTTTTCTATCCCCTGCATATTGAAGTTCATCACAAATCTCTTGTAGCTAGGTGGGAGCGACTGAAGGATTCTGTCAACGACCGCATCATCCGGGAGATTAACTCCCAGCTGAGACAAGCGGTTGTGCAACCCAGACATTTTGACTATGTGCTCACTGACGGGACTATTCTCCTCCATCTTACAACTGTAGAATTTGTCGGAGACTTCATATCTCTCGACCCTGGCAAGAGATTGGAAAACCATTTTCAGCTCTTGGAACATCTCATATGCTCCGTGTTGCTCAAAACGCTTCTGGAGCCCCGATTCTAAGCTGTAAAGTATGCCGCACTGAACCAGGGAGTAATCATCAACACGGGACTGCCAAGCGTTCATAACGTCTTGGTTTTCTGGGGCTGGTGCTTCACCTAGCGGTGCTTCAAGGACATATGCTTTCTTGGCAGCCATGAGGATGATCCTCAAGTTCCGAACCCAGTCCGTATAGTTGCTACCATCGTCTTTCAGCTTGGTTTTCTCTAGGAACACGTTGAAGTTGAGGACAACATTAGCATGGGCCATTTGATCTACAAGATATATTGTAAAGATTTTAGACTAAGTTCACGATAATTAAGTTCATCTAATCAAATTATTCAATGAACTCCCACTCAGATAGACATCCCTCTAGTCATCTAAGGATACATGATCCGATTCAACTAGGCCGTGTCCGATCATCACGTGAGACGGACTAGTCATCATCGTTGAACATCTTCATGTTGATCGTATCTTCTATACGACTCATGTTCGACCTTTCGGACTTCCGTGTTCCGAGGCCATGTCTGTACATGGTAGGCTCGTCAAGTCAAGCTAAGTGTATTGCGTGTGTAAATCTAGCTTACATCCGTTGTATGCGAATGTTAGAACCTATCACACCCAATCATCACGTGGTGCTTCGGAACAACAGACCTTAGCAACGGTGCACAGTTAGGGGGAACACTTTCTTGAAATTATTGTGAGGGATCATCTTATTTATGCTACCGTCGTTCTAAGCAAATAAGATGCAAAACATGGTAAACATCACATGCAATCAAATAGTGATATGATATGGCCAATATCATTTTGCTCCTTTTGATCTCCATCTTCGGGGCGCCATGATCATCGTCGTCACCGGCATGACACCATGATCTCCATCATCGTGTCTTCATGAAGTTGTCTCGTCAACTATTATTTTTACTACTATGGCTAACGGTTAGCGATAAAGTAAAGTAATTACATGACGTTTATGTTGACACGCATGTCATAAATAAATTAAGACAACTCCTATGGCTCCTGCCGGTTGTCATACTCATCGACATGCAAGTCGTCATTCCTATTACAAGAACATGACCAATCTCATACATCACATATATCATTCATCACATCCTTTTGGCCATATCAAATCACACGACATATGCTGCAAAAACAAGTTAGACGTCCTCTAATTGTTGTTGCAAGTTTTTACGTGGCTGCTATAGGTTTCTAGCAAGATGTTTCTTACCTATGCCAAAACCACAACGTGATATGCCAATTTCTATTTACCCTTCATAAGGACCCTTTTCATAGAATCCGATCCGACTAAAGTGGGAGAGACAGACATCCGCTAGCCACCTTATGCAACTAGTGCATGTCAGTCGGTAGAACCAGTCTCACGTAAGCGTACGTGTAAGGTCGGTCCGGGCCGCTTCATCCCACGATGCCGCCGAATCAAGATAAGACTAGTAACGGCAAGTAAATTGATAAAATCAATGCTCACAACAACTTGTGTTCTACTCGTGCATAGAAACTACGCATAGACCGAGCTCATGATGGCACTGTTGGGGAACGTAGCAGAAATTTAAAAAATTTCTACACATCACCAAGATCAATCTATGGAGTCATCTAGCAACGAGGGGAAGAGGAGTGCATCTACACACCCTTGAAGATCACGAGCGGAAGCGTTCAAGGGAACGGGGTTGATGGAGTCGTACTCGTCGTGATCCAAATCACCGATGACCGAGCGCCGAACGGACGGCACCTCCGCGTTCAACACACGTACTGTTGGGAGAGACGTATCCTCCTTCTTGATCCAGCAAGGGGAGAGGAGAGGTTGATGGAGATTCAGCAGCACGATGGCGTGGTGGTGGAAGCAGTGGGATCTCGGCAGGGCTTCGCCAAGCACCAATGAGAGGGAGAGGTATCACGGAGGGAGAGGGAGGCGCCAGGGACTTGCATGCGGCTGCCCTCCCTCCTCTCCACTATATATAGGGGCCAAGGGGGGCGCCGGCCCCTCTAGATCCTATCTAGATGGGGGGGCGGCCAAGGGGGTGGCTTGGCCCCCAAGCCAAGTGGAGGCGCCCCGCACCCCTAGGGTTTCTAACCCTAGGCGCAGGCGGAGGCCCAAGGGGGGCGCACCAGCCCACCAGGGGCTGGTTTCCTTCCCACTTCAGCCCATGGGGCCCTCCGGGATAGGTGGCCCCACCCGGTGGACCCCCGGAACCCTTCCGGTGGTCCCGGTACAATACCGGTGACCCCGAAACTTTCCCGGTGGCCGAAACTGGTCTTCCTATATATAAATCTTTACCTCCGGACCATTCCGGAACTCCTCGTGACGTCCGGGATCTCATCCGGGACTCCGAACAACTTTCGGGTTACCGCATACTAATCAGGGCCGGTCCTGACATTTTGGGGGCCCGGGGCGAAACCTAAACTAGGGGCCCTTGGAATAAACAATGTAGTAATAACAAAGAATATGTGTACATATGATATGTTATTGATAAACACATAAATGAATCAAAAACAATATAGGCATACATATGAAATAATTATAGATGTTACCTTTTAAAAAATTCTAAAATTCCTCGATGCAAAGCCACTTATGATGGGGTCATTGTCAATCTCATCAAATAATTTCTTGATGCATAATTTTGCCAAACCATTTGAACTCTCTGGGGTCATTGTTGATCTCAAATAGTTCTTTAATAATTGTATGTTTGTAAAGCTTCTTTCAACCAATGCCACCGTTATATGCATTGTAAATAAGATGATAAGCAATACAGACATTAGGATAAAAATCAACATCTCTCACATGTATGAAAATCACCATAGTAAACATTACACCATCTAGCAAAGAGAAATTTATAATCTTTAATACAGAAAAAAGCAAAACAGGATCAACACTAGCAGATTGTGCTTGTGCACCTGTTCAAATAATTATACTACCAGAACCACTTACATTTTTACCATCGATGTTGATGTCAACATTTTTCTCTTGTTCGTATTCAGAATTACCATCATTTACCCCTCTTCCTCCACAATAATTGCCAATTCAGCATTTTGAGATCAGCAAAGCACTGGTATTACTTTTGAAAATTTTATAAGAGTGTCCCTCTGATTGTATCAACTCATCCACACATTTTTTTTGCGGGGAACTCATCCACACATTGTATAGAAAATGTCATCAAAGGTAAATCGGCGCCAGCTATGCACCATGTATGCAAAGGATGGATTACTTATTCAGTACTAAACTTATAGGGAGTAGGGATTAGGGACTAATAGTAGTAATATAATATACCTTGCACCTTGGACGGATTGGGTCGTCTTTGGTCGTAGGGCTTTCAGTGATGAGCCTGTGTCCTGTGACACGATGTGGACTCCCGTCTAGCTCTAGCGCTCGACGAATCGGCGATGCCTGTGTGCATGTCCATTGCCTGAACTCGGAAGAGAAAGCATCCTCGCGTACTGAGTACAGACTGCGTTTTGCGAACGGGCGCACGGGAATATATCGGCATCGGTGAGGCGGCCAACTGGCGATCGGAGTTAGGAAAGAAAATTAAGAGAGAAAAAGACGGCGTGGGATCTGGAGATTGCTACGTGATGGAATAGGAATAATCGCTACCTTTGCCTGCGTTCACGCCTAAGCTAGCTCTCTAAGCCACGGCCCATACTTTAGCCTACATGCACACATACCTGGGGAGGCCCCCCTGAGTTTTGGGGGCCCGGGGCGGCCGCTCCTCTGCCCTCCCTCACGGCCGGGCCTGATACTAATATCTCTACAACCCTAGCGTCATCAAACCTTAAATGTGTAGACTTTATGGGTTCGGGAACCATGCAGACATGATCGAGACAATTTTCCGGCCAATAACCAACAGCGGGATCTGGATACTCATGTTGGCTCCCACATATTCCACGATGATATTATCGGATGAACCATGATGTCTAAGATTCAATCAATTCCGTATTCAATTCCTTTTTGTCAATCGGTACGTTACTTGCTCGAGATTCGATCGTCGGTATCATAATACCTCGTTCAATCTCGTTACCGGCAAGTCACTTTACTCGTGCCGTAATACATGATCCCGTGACCAACTACTTAGTCACACTGAGCTCATTATGATGATGCATTACCGAGTGGGCCCAGAGATACCTCTCCGTCATACAGAGTGACAAATCCGAGTCTCGATTCATGACAACCCAACATACACTTTCGGAGATACCTGTAGTGCACCTTTATAGCCACCCAGTTACATTGTGACGTTTGGTACACCCAAAGCACTCCTACGGTATCCGAGAGTTGCACAATCTCATGGTCTAAAGAAATGATACTTGACACTTAGAAAAGCTCTAATAGACGAACTACACGATCTTGTGCTATGCTTAGGATTGGGTCTTGTCCATCACATCATTCTCCTAATGATGTGATCCTGTTATCAATGACATCCAATGTCCATGGTCCGGAAATCGTAACCATCTATTGATCAACGAGCTAGTCAACTAGAGGCTTACTAGGGACATGTTGTGGTCTATATATTCACACATGTATTACGATTTCCGGATAACACAATTATAACATGATCAATAGACAATTATCATGAACAAGGAAATATAATAATAACCATTTTATTATTGCCTTTAGGGCATATTTCCAACAAGTGTATCCTTGTCGTGGGAGTGTAGCTCCCCGCGACCATACATGCACATAGTTTTATCATTTTTGTTACAATATGTCCAAAATGTAAAAAAAAATTCATCTGGTTTGTATGAAATCCGGACGTGTTTGCATGAATTCATCTGGTTTATTAAAAATATGTTTGAAATATATGTGGGCAATGTTGGATGGTGGCCTCTTGCGTCCGTGTCCGCAGGTTGGTTCCCCTGTCCACGAACAAATGCATGAAGAAATTTGTGGGTTGTCGTTTGAGATACCCTAACAAGCACGCCATGCTTGTTAGCTCACTAGTTAAGGGCGTTTTCAACACGGACCCTCAAATCGTCTGCATCCGTCCATATTGCGCGGTCCAGATGATTTTTGCCATCCAACACGATGTTGTATTGTTTTGTGGAGCAGTCCGGACAAATTGGTAGCAAATGGGGGGGGGGATTTACGCAAGTCCAGACAGCCGCCACATAGGACTCCGACACCCCCGGCCCACCAGAATCCTCCTTCCGGTCCCATTCCCTCCACTCCGTCCTGCCCTTTTCCCCTTACTTTGCATCCGCACCCTCACACCACTGTTGTACTCTCCGGCCGCCGCCCAGGCATTGTCGTACGTTAGCAGCCCCACCGACGTGCCCGCCCTTGTTGTACAAAGGCGGCGTCCACTGACCAGGATCCATCCGCAGCCAGGTACCCCTTATTGGGGAACGTAGTAATTTCAAAAGGATTCCTACGCGCATGCAAGATCATGGTGATGCATAGCAACGAGAGGGGAGAGTGTTGTCCATGTACCCTCATAGACCGAAAGCGAAAGCGTTAGCACAACGCGATTGATGTAGTCGTACGTCTTCACGATTCGACCGATCAAGTACCGAACACACGACACCTCCGAGTTCTGCACACGTTCAGCCCGATGACGTCCCTCGAACTCCGATCCAGCCGAGTGTTGAGGGAGAGTTTCGTCAGCACGACGGCGTGGTGACGATGTTGATGTTCTACCGACGCAGAGCTTCGCCTAAGCACCGCTACAGCAATATCGAGGTGGCCTATGATGGAAGGGGGACCGCACACGGCTAAAAGATCAAACGATCAATTGTTGTGTCTATGGGGTGCCCCTGCCCCCGTATATAAAGGAGCAAGGGGGGTGCGGCCGGCCAGGGAGAGGGCGCGCCAGGAGGAGTCCTAGTCCCACTGGGAGTAGGACTCCCCCCTTTTCCTAGTTGGAATAGGATTCGGGAGAAGGAAATAGAGAGGAGAAGAAGGAAAGAGGGGGTCGGTCCCCCTTGCCCTAAACCAATTCGGTTTGGGCCTTAGGGGGGGCCCACACTCCCCTTACTTCCCTCTATTTCCACTACGGCCCATATAGGCCTATTAAGCTCCCGGGGGTTCCAGTAACCTCCCGGTACTCCGGTAAAATCCCGATTTCACCCGGAACACTTCCGACATCCAAACATAGGCTTCCAATATATCAATCTTCATGTCTCGACCATTTCGAGACTCCTCGTCATGTCCTTGATCACATCCAGGACTTCGAACAACCTTCGGTACATCAAAACATATAAACTCATAATATAACTGTCATCGAAACATTAAGCGTGCGGACCCTACGGGTTCGAGAACTATGTAGACATGACCGAGACACGTCTCCGGTCAATAACCAATAGCAGAACATGGATGCTCATATTGGCTCCCACATATTCTACGAAGATCTTTATTGGTCAGACCGCAAAACAACATACTCCCTCCGGTCCTTTTTACTCTGCATATTAGGTTTGTCTGAAGTCAATCTCATCCAACTTTGACCAAGTTGATACAAAAAATTATTAACTTTCACATAACAACACATTTATCATTAGATCTTTCTCGGAATATATTTTCATATTATATTTATTAGATGTTATAGAAGTTAATATTTTCTAATATAAATTTGGTCAAACTTAGCAAACTTTGACTTCAGACAAAGCTAATGTGCAGAGTAAAAAGGACCAGAGGGAGAATGTTGTTCCCTTTGTCATCGGTATGTTACTTGCCTGAGATTCGATCGTTGGTATCTCAATACCTAGTTCAATCTCGTTACCGGCAAGTCTCTTTACTCGTTCCGTAATACATCATCCTGCAACTAACTCATTAGTTGCAATGTTTGCAAGGCTTATAGTGATGTGCATTACCGAGTGGGCCCAGAGATACCTCTCCGACAATCGGAGTGACAAATCCTAATCTCGAAATACGCCAACCCAACAAGTACCTTCGGAGACACCTGTAGAGCACCTTTATAATCACCCAGTTACGTTGTGACGTTTGGTAGCACACAAAGTGTTCCTCCGGTAAACGGGAGTTGCATAATCTCATAGTCATAGGAACATGTATAAGTCATGAAGAAAGCAATAGCAACAAACTAAACGATCAAGTGCTATGCTAACGGAATGAGTCAAGTCAATCACATCATTCTCCTAATGATGTGATCCCGTTAATCAAATGACAACTCATGTCTATGGCTAGGAAACTTAACCATATTTGATTCAACGAGCTAGTCAAGTAGAGGCATACTAGTGACATACTGTTTATCTATGTATTCACACATGTATTATGTTTCTGGTTAATACAATTCTAGCATGAATAATAAACATTTATCATGATATAAGGAAATAAATAATAACTTTATTATTGCCTCCAGGGCATATTTCCTTTAGTCTCCCACTTGCACCAGAGTCAATAATCTAGTTCACATCGCCATGTGATTTAACATCAATAGTTCACATTACCATGTGATTAACACCCATTCACATCGTCATGTGACCAACACCCAAAGGGTTTACTAGAGTCAATAATCTAGTTCACATCGCTATGTGATTAATACCCAAAGAGTACTAAGGCGTGATCATGTTTTGCTTGTGAGGGAAGTTTAGTCAACGGGTCTGCCACATTCAGATCTGTATGTATTTTGGAAATTTCTATGTCAACAATGCTCTGCACGGAGCTACTCTAGCTAATTGCTCCCACTTTCAATATGTATCTAGATTGAGACTTTGAGTCATCTGGATCAGTGTCAAAACTTGCATCGACGTAACCCTTTACGACGAACCTTTTGTCACCTCCATAATCGAGAAACATATCCTTATTCCACTAAGGATAATTTTGACCAATGTCCAGTGATCTACTCTTAGATCACTATTGTACTCCCTTGCCAAACACAGGGCAGGGTATACAATAGGTCTGGTACACAGCATGGCATACTTTATAGAACCTATGGCTGAGGCATAGGGAATGGCTTTCATTCTCTCTCTATCTTCTGCCGTGGTCGGGTTTTAAGTCTTACTCAACTTCACACCTTGTAACAAAGGCAAGAACTCCTTCTTTGACTGTTCCATTTTGAACTACTTCAAAATCTTGTCAAGGTATGTACTCATTGAAAAACTTATCAAGCGTCCTGATCTATCTCTATAGATCTTGATGCTCAATATGTAAGCAGCTTCACCGAGGTCTTTCTTTGAAAAACTCCTTTCAAACATTCCTTTATTCTTTGCAGAATAATTCTACATTATCTCTGATCAACAATATGTCATTCACATATACTTATCAGAAATGCTATAGTGCTCCCACTCACTTTCTTGTAAATACAGGCTTCACCGCAAGTCTGTATAAAACTATATGCTTTGATCAACTTATCAAAGCGTATATTCCAACTCCGAGATGCTTGCACCAGTCCATAAATGGATTGCCGAAGCTTGCATATTTTGTTAGTACCTTTAGGATTGACAAAACCTTCTGGTTGCATCATATACAACTCTTCTTTAATAAATCCATTAAGGAATGCAGTTTTGTTTATCCATTTGCCAGATTTCATAAAATGCGGTAATTGCTAACATGATTCGGACAGACTTAAGCATAGATACGAGTGAAAAACTCTCATCGTAGTCAACACCTTAAACTTATCGAAAACCTTTTTGCGACAATTCTAGCTTTATAGATATTAACACTACTATCAGCATCCGTCTTCCTCTTGAAAATCTATTTAATCTCAATGGCTCGCTGATCAATGGGCAAGTCAATCAAAGTCCATACTTTGTTCTCATACATGGATCTCATCTTGGATTTCATGGCCTTAAGCCATTTTGCGGAATCTGGGCTCATCATCGCTTCCTCATAGTTCGTAGGCTCGTCATGGTCAAGTAACATGACCTCCAGAACAAGATTACTGTACCACTCTCGTGCGGATCTTACCCTGGTTTACCTATGAGGTTCGGTAGTAACTTGATCTGAAGTTACATGATCATCATCATTAGCTTCCTCACTAATTGGTGTAGTAGTCACAGGAACAGATTTTTGTGATGAACTACTTTCCAATAAGGGAGCAGGTACATTTACCTCATCAAGTTCTACTTTTCTCCCACTCACTTCTTTCGAGAGAAACTCCTTCTGTAGAAAGGATCCATTCTCAGCAATGAATATCTTGCCTTCGGATCTGTGATAGAAGGTCCCAACATTTTCTTTTGGGTATTCTATGAAGATGCACTTCTCCGATTTGGGTTTGAGCTTATCAGGTTGAAACTTTTTCACATAAGCATTGCAACCTCAAACTTTAAGAAACGACAGCTTAGGTTTCTTGCCAAACCATAGTTCATACGGTGTCGTCTCAACGGATTTAGATGGTGCCCTATTTAATGTGAATGTAGCTGTCTCTAATGCATAACCCCAAAACGATAGTGGTAAATCGGTAAGAGACATCATAGATCGCACAATATCTAATAAAGTACGGTTACGATGTCCAGACACACTATTACACTGTGGTGTTTCAGGTGGCGTGAGTAGTGAAACTATTTCACATTGTTTTAACTGAAGGCCAAACTCGTAACTCAAATATTTTACTTCTGCGATCATATCGTAGAAACTTTTATTTTTGTTACGATGATTCTTCACTTCACTCTGAAATTCTTTGAATTTTTCAAATGTTTCAGACTTGTGTTTCATCAAGTAGATATACTCATATCTGCTCAAATCATCCGTGAAGATCAGAAAATAATGATATCTGCCGCGAGCCTCAATATTCATCGGACCACATACATCAGTATGTATGATTTCCAACAAATCTGTTGCTCGCTCCATTGTTCCGGAGAACGGAGTCTTAGTCATCTTGCCCATGAGGCATGGTTCGCAAGCATCAACTGATTCATAATCAAGTGATTCCAAAAGCCCATCAGCATGGATTTTCTTTATGCGCTTTACACCAATATGACCTAACCGGCAGTTCCACAAATAAGTTGCACTATCATTATTAACTTTACATCTTTTGGCTTCAATATTATAAAAATGTGTATCACCACGATCAAGATCCAACAAACCATTTTTATTGGGTGTATGACCATATAAGGTTTTATTCATGTAAATAGAACAACAATTATTCTCTAACTTACATGAATAACCGTGTTGCAATAAACATGATCCAATCATATTCATGCTCAACGCAAACACTAAATAACATTTATTTTAGGTTTAACACTAACCCCGAAAGTATAGGGAGTGTGCGATGATGATCATATCAATCTTGGAACCATTTCCAATACACATCATCACTTCACCCTTAACTAGTCTCTGTTCATTCTGCAACTCCCGTTTCGAGTTACTATTCTTAGCAACTGAACTAGTATCAAATACTAAGGGGTTGCTATAAACATTAGTAAATTACACATCAATAACATGTATATAAAATATACCTATGTTTACTTTGCCATCCTTCTTATCCATCAGTTACTTGGGGTAGTTCCGCTACCAATGACCAGTCCCTTTGCAGTAGAAGCACTCAGTTTCAGGCTTAGGTCCAGACTTGGGTTTTTTCACTAGAGCAGCAACTTGTTTGCCGTTAAAGTTCCCCTTTCTTCCCTGTGTCCCTTTACTTGAAACTAGTGGTTTTACCATCAACACTTGATGCTTTTCTTGATTTCTACCTTCGTCGATTTCAGCATCACAAAGAGCTTGGGAATCATTTCCGTTATCCCTTGCATATTATAGTTCATCACGAAGTTCTACTAACTTGGTGATGGTGACTAGAGAATTCTGTCAATCACTATTTTATCTGGAAGATTAACTCCCACTTGATTCAAGTGATTGTAGTACCCAGACAATCTGAGCACATGCTCACTGCTTGAGCTATTCTCCTCCATCTTTTAGCTATAGAACTTGTTGGAGACTTCATATCTCTTAACTCGGGTATTTACTTGAAATATTAACTTCAACTCCTGGAACATCTCATATGGTCCATGATGTTCAAAACGTCTTTGAAGTCCCGATTCTAAGCCGTTTAAGCATGGTGCACTAAACTATCAAGTAGTCATCATATTGAGCTAGCCAAACGTTCATAACATCTGCATCTGCTCCTGCAATAGGTTTGTCACCTAGCGGTGCATCAAGGACATAATTCTTCTGTGCAGCAATGAGGATAAACCTCAGATCACGGATCCAATCCGCATCATTGCTACTAATATTTTTCAACTTATTTTTATCTAGGAACATATCAAAAAATAAAACTGGGGAGCTAAACGCGAGCTATTGATCTACAACATAGATATGCTAATACTACCAGGACTAAATTCATGATAAATTTAAGTTCAATTAATCATATTACTTAAGAACTCCCACTTAGAAAGACATCCCTCTAATCTTCTAAGTGATCACGTGATCCAAATCAACTAAACCATAACCGATCATCACGTGAAATGGAGTAGTTTTCAATGGTGAACATCACTATGTTGATCATATCTACTATATGATTAATGCTCGACCTTTTGGTCTCAGTGTTCCGAGGCCATATCTGCATATGCTAGGCTCGTCAAGTTTAACATGAGTATTCTGCGTGTGCAAAACTGGCTTGCACCTGTTGTAGATGGATGTAGAGCTTATCACACCCGATCATCACGTGGTGTCTGGGCACGATGAACTTTGGCAACGGTGCATACTCAGGGAGAACACTTTTTATCTTGAAATTTAGTGAGAGATCATCTTATAATGCTACCGTCAATCAAAGCAAGATAAGATGCATAAAAGATAAACATCACATGCAATCAAAATATGTGACATGATATGGCCATCATCATCTTGTGCCTTTGATCCCCATCTCCAAAGCATCATCATGATTTCCATCGTCACCGGCATGACACCATGATCTCCATCATCTTGATCTATATCAATGTGTCGTCACATGGTCGTCTCGCCAACTATTGCTCTTGCAACTATTGCTATCGCATAGCGATAAAGTAAAATAATTATTTGGCGCTTGCATCTTATGCAATAAAGAGGCAACCATAAGGCTTCTGCCAGTTGCCGATAACTTCAACAAAACATGATTATCTTATACAACAACTTATATCTCATCACGTCTTGACCATATCATATCACAGCATGCCCTGCAAAAACAAGTTAGACATCCTCTACTTTGTTGTTGCAAGTTTTATGTGGCTGCTACGGGCTTAGCAAGAACCGTTCTTACCTACGCATCAAAACCACAACGATAGTTTGTCAAGTTGGTGTTGTTTTAACATTCTCAAGGATCGGGCGTAGCCACACTCGGTTCAACTAAAGTTGGAGAAACTGACACCCGCTAGTCACCTGTGTGCATAGCACGGCGGTAAAACCAGTCTCGCGTAAGCGTACGCGTAATGTCGGTCCGGGCCGCTTCATCCAACAATACTGCCGAACCAAAGTGTGACATGCTGGTAAGCAGTATGACTTATATCGCCCACGACTCACTTGTGTTCTACTCGTGCATATTACATCAACGCATAAAACCTGCCTCGGATGCCACTGTTGGGGAACGTAGTAATTTCAAAAAAATTCCTACGCACATGCAAGATCATGGTGATGCATTGCAACGAGAGGGGAGAGTGTTGTCTACGTACCCTCGTAGACCGAAAGCGGAAGCGTTAGCACAACGCGGTTGATGTAGTCGTACATCTTCACGATCCGACCGATCAAGTGTCGGACGCACGTCACCTCCGAGTTCTACACACGTTCAGCCAGATGACGTCCCTCGAACTCCGATCCAGCCGAGTGTTGAAGGAGATTTTTGTCAGCACGACGGCGTGGTGACGATGATGATGTTCTACCGACGCAGGGCTTCGCCTAAGCACCACTACAGCAATATTGAGGTGGACCATGGTGGAAGGGGGCATCGCACACGGCTAAAAGATCAAATGATCAATTGTTGTGTCTTTGGGGTGCCCCTGCCCCCGTATATAAAGGAGCAAGGGGGTGCAGCCGGCCAGGGAGAGGGCGCACCAGGAGGAGTCCTACTCCCATCGGGAGTAGGACTCCCCCCTTTTCCTAGTTGGAATAGGATTCGGGAGAAGGAAAGAGAGAGGAGAAGAAGGAAAGAGGGGGCCGGCCCCCCTTGCCCTAAACCAATTCGGTTTGGGCCTTGGGGGGCGTGCCCCACAATCCCCTTGCTTCCCTCTATTTTCACTAAGGCTCATATAGGCCCATTAAGCTCACGGGGGGTTCCGGTAACCTTCCGGTACTTCAGTAAAATTCCGATTTCACCCGGAACACTTCTGACATCCAAACATAGGCTTTCAATATATCAATCTTCATGTCTCTACCATTTCAAGACTCCTCGTCATGTCCTTGATCACATCCGGGACTCCGAACAACCTTCGGTACATCAAAACATACAAACTCATAATATAACGGTCATCGAAACGTTAAGCGTGCGGACCCTACGGGTTCGAGAACTATGTAGACATGACCGAGACACGTCTCCGGTCAATAACCAATAGCGGAACCTGGATGCTCATATTGGCTCCCACATATTCTACGAAGATCTTTATCGGTCAGACCATATAACAACATACGTTGTTCCCTTTGTCATCGCTATGTTACTTGCCCGAGATCCGATCATCGGTATCTCAATACCTAGTTCAATCGCATTACCGGCAAGTCTCTTTACTCGTTCCGTAATACATCATCCCGCAACTAACTCATTAATTGCAATGCTTGCAAGGCTTATGGTGATGTGCAATACCGAGTGGGCCCAGAGATACCTCTCCGACAATCGGAGTGACAAATCCTAATCTTGAAATACGCCAACCCAACAAGTACCTTTGAAGACACCTGTAGAGCACCTTTATAATCACCCAGTTACGTTGTGATGTTTGGTAGCACACAAAGTGTTCCTCCGGTAAACGGGAGTTGCATAATCTCATAGTCATAGGAACATGTATAAGTCATGAAGAAAGCAATAGCAACAAACTAAATGATCAAGTGCTATGCTAATGGAATGGGTCAAGTAAATCACATCATTCTCTAATGATGTGACCCCGTTAATCAAATAACAACTCATGTCTATGGCTAGGAAACTTAACTATCTTTGATTCAACGACCTAGTCAAGTAGAGGCATACTAGTGACAGACTGTTTGTCTATGTATTCACACATGTATTATGTTTCCAGTTAATACAATTCTAGCATGAATAATAAACATTTATCATGATATAAGGAAATAAATAATAACTTTATTATTGCCTCTAGGGCATATTTCCTTCACCCCCGTCCCCCTGTCGACGTCGTCCATGGTGGACACCACACCCGTAGGTGTTCGGTCAAATACCATAGAGCTTATTTTCGAAATTCATGTCGTTTTTTAGAGTAAGAAAGATTGCAGGGTACTCGGTTAAGCAGGATGACTTGTTGTGTGATGCGTGGTTGGTCATATCTGCAGACTTCGTGGGCAGGAGCAGAAAGGGGGGGTCTTTTGGCAGCGCATGCATGGTTTGTTTCATGCGTGAAAGCACATTGTGTCATATGACATGCACATCATCTATGAACGCAATGTCAAGTCCTTAGTGTATCGGTAGTACACAATCCAGAACTCTATCATGAAGTACTGTGGCGCGGTTGATTCCCGGAGGCAATGTGCACATTGCGCACGACAACCATGAGGATCGTTAGTTTTGCCTCTTCTTGACAGCGCGTTCACTCATTGTTCCTCAACACATTGTCTAGCGTGCACGCGCTGTCGTGATGTACTATAGGTTGGAGGGCAGACCATTCACACACATACATTGTTGTATGAAGCTCAAGGTGCAGCAAGTACGGGACAACATGATCGGTTCATAAAAACTTGTTGAACATCCGGTTAATCTCGTTGAGCTGAACTATTATTGTACTAGACACATCTGCATGCTATATATGGATGATTTGTCTATTTTCTAACCGAACTTTGATGAATTCCATCGTGTTTGATGAAAATCGTTAGATTAATTGAAATCCGATTTGAAATATATGTGGCTAAAATTGGAAGGTCCGCTCCTACATCCGGGTCGGCGAACTAGTTTTCTCTGATCCGTAAAGGGATGTGGTGTCCGTTTTGAAGATCAGTGTTGGAGATGCCGTAACTTCCCAGGGCCGGTCCTAAGATTTTGAGGGCCCGAGGCAAAACTAAAACTTGGGGCCCTTTGCTATATAATTGCCATAACAATAATAATCTATATATGTGTGTGTATGTCCCCCAAAAAATGTGTACATTTGAAATGTAACAATAACGTCTGGAATCCGTGTCGCCGAGGTTTTGCAAGACATCCTTGAAAATACAAAGTTTGTTTATTGTCAGGCTATACTATAACTACGAAGGAATTTATCACAAGACATCCTTGAGACAAGTGACTAAAAGAGTACTACCTCGGATTGGTTTATTAGTTTTCTTTATATTTTGTGTCAAATTTTGACCTTAAATATAAGTAATAAAATATTAGTACATGTTATAAAATATATATTTTTAATAATATGGCCGCATGCATCTTCCAGATGCAGAGGCCGGAGGCAAGTCTTTTTTTCCAAAACAAAAGTTATAAAAAATAATATAATTGAAAACTATGTTCAAATACTAATCCAACGATATAATTTTTGGTGACATGTGTTAATATTTTGTTAGTTAAATGTTTAGTTAAAATTTGACACAAAATACAAAGATGACTTATAAAGCAAGACGAAGGTAATAGTTCTTGGACTGACTATTGCGAAGGTTATTATTCTAAATCGAAGTATCAAAGAAATTAAGATGGATGAGCAAATCCATCTGAAGATATGGAAAATATTATTTCACTTTTTAAAAGTTAAATCAATGGTATTGCAATACTGCAGAGTAATACTTATCTACTCTAGCAAATTTGCAAACTAAGAGTAAACTACCCCATTGCACGGGTTCGGCCCCTACGTCGCCCCCCGCACGGGCGACTCGGGTGGCTCCCCAACCCTAGCCGCCGCCAGGGCCTAGCCCATCTTCCTCCCCTCCTCCCGCCGCCGTCGGAGGACGCCACCGGCTTGCGCCCGGAGGCCGACGGCGGTGGCGGGGGCTCTTCCTCCTTCCCGCGTCTGAAGGGTGGCGGGGCCCCAACATGCGTGGAGGAGCGGCCAATCTAGAAGCGACGACGTTGGCTTCGACGACGACGGTGGTCGGCCCTGCCTCGGGCCACGGGCAGCTGCTGCCGCGGCTGGCCTGGATCGGGCGGCGGCGTGATGCGGTCTTCGGCGGCATGTCATCTGCTTTAGATCGGCGGCGGCGGCGAGGGCCTGGTGGACTGCTTGGCGGCACCCATGGCAGATCTGTTCTTGCCGGTGTAGCCAGTGGTGGTGGTCATCTTCTTCGTCGGTGGTGGCCGCCCAGAAACTTGGTGATCGGATCTCGAGATCCATCATCTAGTCCCGGCTGCGAGTTGGGGAGACATGGTTGCCGGTGAAAACCGAGCCGACGGCAGGCGATGGCGACGTTCTACGCCGTTACCTTGATGAATGCATCGTCGTGTAACTACTGTCGACCCACTCGCGCTGCTCCGGCGAAAATCCTAAGATCTGGTGTTCCAGATCGGACGATGGCGGCACTGCGGTGTCGTTTCTCTCATGGGAGCATCGTTTGTGGAGCAGCGCTGGAAGTCAGAGGCAGGAGGTGGAGCGGTTTCGTCTTGCACGGAGCTTCGGTGGAGATGTCAAGTCATGCCTGACCGACAGGTGCTACGCTTTGTCATGCCTCGTCGACATGTGCTACGCATGACAGATCTTCCAAGAACTTCAAGCTGTGTCGGTTGGTGGTACTTGGCAGCATGGCGCTGAGGTGTATCAGTGGCGACCGTGACGTGCTCAGCTGTTTGCGCGCAGGGAGGAGGTGCCGTCGGGCGCCGTGGTGGCGTCGATGATAGCTAGACCGAGTAAGGTTGATGCATCAGTACAGTTCTGAAGATGGAGCGGTGGCAGTTGGCGGCGGCGGCCTCTGAGAGCACGCCGGACCAGTGTGTGCCTTTGACCCGGCAACTGGCTAGGTTGGGGTCTCAGGTCTTAGAAGGTCTTAGATGTTAGGCTTGACTGCGATGTCTGTTTGGTATTAGGCCCATGCTATCTGTGCCCCTTCATCAACTGGATATGTGTAGCAACAATTTGTTGCTTAGATGACGGCTTTAGTCTTACTGTTGTATGACTTTATAAGATCTTGTGAGAATAATTAATAAAATCGCCGTATACATCGCCTAGATGCAGAGGCCGGGGATCATCCTCCTTTTCTAAAAAGAAACCATTGCACGGGTCGTCTGAAAACTACACGCCAAGAATATCATCCAGAACATCACTCATCATTTCTATCTGTTCCAGATCTATACCACCAGACCAATATTGTCAAATAGCATAAATAAACTGTTGATGATACGTACAGAACAGCGCGTGCACGCCATCGGGCCATGTCACTTTGCAATCAGGGGTCAGGGCCTCCTCCTCGGACGAGACTTGCCTGCTCCCTTAGCGTGCTCCCGCATACGTGGCATGATTTAATTGGAACAAAATAAGGCCCGGCCCCACCCCCTTAAAATCAGGGGGGGAGATTATTAGATTAGAAAGAAAAAGGAGAAAAGGAAAGCCGTAGGATGAAGTGGGAGCACGAATGGGAGCATGGCGAGGGAGCAGACAAGCCGGATCCCTCCTCCTCGACTCCTCGAGCAAGCTCATCTCCGGCTATCTCGGGGTCGGGCGAACTGGCGGCGCTCGTCAGGGGCGTGATGCGCTCTCAAAGATTCTTGGTAGCTTTTACTACTTGGGTCAGGCTCAATGACAGTTTTCTTTAGTGCTAGCCAGTAGGCCTGATGTAGGAATATATATACTTGGGCTGGCTATCGGAGCATCTCCAACAGACGCGCCAAACAGGCGCCGTGTCGCAAAACCCCCCGTTTTAGCGCGCGCGTAACCCGGCGGATGGTTCCAGCGGACACGCAATAACCGCGCGCGCGATATAAGCAGTTGGGCGTGCGCTGGGAAGCGGTACCTCGCGCGGTGTATTTGCGGCGCCCGCTTCCGCGCGCGGCACACACGACGCTCGCGTTGCGCTCTTCTTCTTCCCCTCCAAAGCCCCGCGCGCGCCGGCACCCTGCTCACCCCGTGCACGCGTCGGCACCCCGCTCACCCCGTCCTATAGCCACGCTCCCCTCCCCCCCCCCCCCCCCCGCCGCCGCCACAAACCCTAGCCTGGGTGGCGTTGGCCTCGACTCCGCCGGAGCTCCTCCGACGAGCGGCCTCGCGCACGGCCTCTTCATGCCGCCGTGGATGACCTCTGTGGCGGGTGGCATCGCGCCGGCGCCAGCCCGAGCCGCCGCCCCGTCCTCAAAGCTCCCCAATGCGGCGCGGCCAAAGAAGGGCAAGACATCGGCGAAGAAAAACAAGGCGGCGGACGGCTTCGGCACCTCCAAGGCGAAGAGGAAGAAGCTTGTGGGGCGTGACGAGCGCGGCGGCTGCCGAAGCGCCGGCAAGCTCACTCGTTGAGCCAGCGGCCGGCGCGCACAACATGTTCGACGAAATGCCTCCAAGGTAAAAAAAATTCTAACTTTTCATTTTTTTGTTATTTTTTGAATGCATTCGTCACATATAGATAGCTTATTTGCATTGTGCAAAAAAAATGTAGTCTCAATGATGATGCATACATGTCAACGATGGGTGTTGGCTCCAACAATTCGCATTGGTCTCAAACCAATGACATGCATTTTGAAGACCATTAGTTCGAGGTGGACGAGGAGGGTGAGGGCATTGTCGACGCACCGAAAGGAAGAGCTGGCAATTACACCAACGCCGATGACATCTTACTATGCAATACTTGGTTGCAAGTGTCGAGGGATCCGTCCGTTGGAGGTGATCAAAGTAGAGATGCTTATTGGAACCGGATGAAGGAACACTTTGATGCTCGTAACGTGAGTGGAATTGACCGCTCCAACCGATCACTTAGGTCCCGATGGTCGACAATCAACTCGGATTGTCAAAGGTGGGCGGCCTGTCAAAAGGCGGTTGACAAGTTGAACCCAAGTGGCACAAATGAGGATGATAGAGTAAGTGCCATTTCATATTACATGTTGGTGCTAAACTTGCTTTGTTTTGCTTGTTGTTGGTGCTAACTTGCTTTGTTTTCATGTAGTACAACATTGCGCAAAATTTGTTCAAAGAAGAGGAGAGGAAAACCAAGAAGGGGAAGATCAAGAAAGGAAGGGTATTTACTTTGCCTCATTGCTATGAAGTGTTGAAGGATGATGAGAAATGGAAGAAGCGTGAAGATTTGGATGATTTGCATTTGAGCGACAAACGGAAGCGAACAATTAAGTTGGATGATGATGAGGAGGAGGATGATGCATCAAGTGATGACGGCAAGAGAAGTCCCACACCCAACTCGGTTTCATACTCGAAGCCAAAGCGGCCGGATGGGTGCAAGAAAGACAAAACCGAAAAGAAGAAAAGGAAAGGAGATGATGAGCTCAAAAATGCTATGGAAGCTATTGTGAAGGCAAGAAAAGAAGCCAACAAGGCGAGGAAAATGGCAAGGACCCAAGATGCCGCGGCCGAGGAGAGAAGGTTGGCGGCCGAGGAGAGGAGGGTGGCGGCCGAGGAGAGGAAGGTGGCTTTGGAGGAGAGGAAAGTGAGCAATGAGGAGCGAACTAGATTGTTGGAATGGGAGAAGCACTTGTTCTTCTTGGACACAACTAACCTCAATGCGGCGCAAAAGGAGTATGTCAATCTTGCCCAACAAGAAGTCTTGATCCAAAAAAGAGCCATGGTTCGTGCAATGGGTGGCGGTGGCCACGGCGCAATGGGTGGCGATGGCCTCGGCGCTATGGGTGGCGGTGGGCTCGGCGCCATGGGTGCCATGGGTGGCTTCGGAGGTACCGTGGGCAGTTTAGGTGCAATGGGAGGCATGGCTGGCTTTGGAGCACCCCCCGACGCTATGGCCACGATGGGAGGCATGAGTTTTGCTTCTCTCATGGGAGACATGGGTGCACCTCCGGTCGTCATGGGTGGAATGTCTTTCGATGAGCCTTCTCGCACACATTCCCATGAAGATGTCGTTGAAAATCTTGCCAACACCGTCGGAGCTTCACGTGATGCGGTGCGCGATGAGGAGAGGGAGGAAGATTCATCTTCGGAGGCGGAAGAATCGTCTTCTGAAGAAGAGGATGAGGATGAAGACGAGGACGAGGAGGAGGAATGATGTGTCTTTCCTTTGTGTATTAAACTTGATTTGCATTTTGAACTTATGAACTTGTGAGAATAATTTTAAACTTGTGGGCATGAACTTCATCAACTTGTTTGTGTGAAATATTTATTATGTTAAAAATGTTCATCATTTTGTGTTGAAAAATGCCATATGCAATGCACCGGTGAGTCGCGCGTGCTGCATTTTGGCACGCGGCCGAAGCGACGCGCGCGCTGCATTTTAACGCGGCCGCTGGAGCCAGCGCTGCGCGCCGCGCCAAACCAGTCGATATACGCGCGGCATATGTGTTTTTTGCGCGCGGCGTGACCGGCGCCGGTTGGAGATGCTCTTACTACCGATAGCGATTGGAAGAACAGGTACGAAGCTTCTCGCTGGGTGCGTTGCTGCTGTATGCTCGCTGCGTGCCGTTTTCGAACTTGGGCTACTGCCTACTAGCGATTGGCATTAGCACTGCCGAATTCGAACTTGTTCAATTTGAGTTGGAAGTTTGCAAAAAGAAAAACGATAGGAAAGCAGATCAAGTTGTAGTATATGTAAACCGGGCTGTAACGACTGTGATCGAATTCAACTGTTAATTATACATCGGTCTGTTAATTAATCTACAAGTACACATATGCATGTGCAAGAATCGGAAGAACAACAAGGCCGAAATCATAAGCAATATGGACCATAGACTAATGGGGCCTAGACTAATCGCCTACTGCCTCTCCAGCATCTCCGTATCTCTCTGCCTCTCTATGTACGTGTAGTGTAGATGTGCGTCGTCTCCGGTGCACAGATGGACTCCTCCCCGCACGCGAGCTCCGGTGCCCACAGTCGCCATGCGCGCGCACGCACGAAGGGCCGCCGGGGCTCGATGGTCGGTCGGTCGATCAGGAGGTGACTTTGGCGCGGGTGCACGGGGCGAAGGAGTAGCCGTGCTGCTGGTGGCCGCCGGCCTGCACGTGCACGCGGTGCGAGGAGGAGGAGTGCGAGTGCGCCGTCTCCCGGTCGACGAGCGCGCGGAGGTGGAGGAACTCGTCGACGGAGCAGGGCAGCCAGAGCGGGCCGGCCGAGCTGTAGCCGTACGTGTCCCGGGCCGCCTCCAGCAGCCGCTGGAAGAGCGGGTGGTAGAGGTAGGCGATGGGGATGACGAACCGCCGGAACCCGTCGCCCTGCTCCGCCTCCGCCTGGGCCTGGCCGACCCGCACGGCCAGCCACCCCTTCTTCACCTTCCCCCTCTTCTCCGCCTGGTCCCCTTGCATGATGGTGGCAGCTCCCTCGCCGGCGGCCCGACTGCAGCCGCCCTCTCGCCGTCGCTGCCGCCGGGAAGCTACTTGCTGCTGGATAGCTGGCCAGAGGCCTAGAGCCGAGCGAGAGGTGTGCGTGTGTGGTGTGTGGTGCGGTGTGCTTCGCGGCACTCGCGGTGGTTTTTATAGGACTGCTTCTGCTTGGCTCGACCGGGCCGGGAGGAGATTAGGTTAGAAGATTAAGCCGCCGGTGCGTGGCGCACCCGTGCGCTGCTGCCTGTACGTACGGCGTCCTTTTTGCTACGGAACCCGGCCGGCCTTGGGCCTTCGTGTCGGATGGATCGTGTGCGTCGCTGACAGGCCGGCCCGTCGGAATAATCGGGTTACGGTGTCGGGGTCGCTGGCCGTACCGGGCGATCGTCGCGTGCGCGTCAGGCCTCAGTTGCGGTGAGCGGGATAGGTACCGCGGAGCAGTGAGAGTGGAAGGTGGAGGAGGGGGCACGCTGTCGCCGGGGGCTAAATTGGCAAATCTGACCTTAAAACTAAAGTATTTCACAAACTAAACTATTTTAGAAAATATTTCACACTGCTGATTCTTTTGTGCAGCGTCCGACAACAAGGCGTTGCATTCTACTGTGCAACTCCTTACAGCTAGGCGCTGCATAGTGTAGTGCAACTTCTTAGAGCTAGGCGCTGCACAGTGTGGGGCCTAAGTGTTAGGCGTTGCACAATAAAGTGCAGCGCCTTAATGTCAGGCGCTGCACATTAAAGATCAATCGGGTAAAATATTTTTAAGAACAGTTTAATTTGTGAAATAATTTCGACCTGAGGTCAAATTTGTGCCTTTTGCCGTCGCCGGGCCCGACCGACGGGTGGTGCACAGGTCGTACGTACGTCCTCCTTTGGTCATGGCGCGCGTGGCCCACGACGGCGGACTGGCGTGTCAGGTGGAATTGTTTTCCGAGTGTTTTCCTGTACGCGACTGCTGCTCCACGGCCACAAGAGATGTTGATGCATGGGGGCAATTAATTTGTCAGGCTCTCGTCTAGCTTCGCTCATCGCCGTATTGTTGGATCGTAGCTGTTGCCTGTTGGAGTGACCCTCTGGGCTAAGGTCTCGTAGTTTTTGTTCTCGTGGGCATGCTTCTCGCTGATCCCCTTGAGGTCTCGTGCATACATGGTTTATCTCTCGTGGGCATCGTGTCATCATTACGAGTAGGATGTATTTCCTTTTTGTCTGGCAGACATGCTACGTGTATAAACATAGCTTGTTTCTACTACTATTAAGAAATAGAAGCTAGGGTAGGGATTGTTGTTTCTCATTTTGGTTTGTATAAGGGCTTGCTGCATCAGTTTTTTTTTTAAAAAGGAGGGTTAGCCCCGACGGCCTGTGCGTCTGAATGATTACGATTAAGCAGAAGATCCAAAACCGGTCTGAGGTTCAGTACAAGCTCCCAAGAAGAGCCAAAATAAATGATAAAGTGATAAAAAGAGTCACCATAACCTGCGAAAATAAGTCAAGATGACTAACACCTAGTCTATTTTTAGATCGTCGTCTAAGTCGGCTGTAAGTATCCCGTGCAACCAACTTCCAACCGTTGCACCAATAGCCATATGCTCCTTGGCTTCCACATGATCGAGTAATGGCAACATACGAAGCCAAGTAGTGGCTCTGGATATAACCTGCAAAAAATATATAAGAGTTTATCTGTTAAAAATCATGTCATTTCTACAGCTTCATATAGCTCAAATTAATGCATATACTCCTATTCGAATATGTCTTGCAGTACTTAGCTCCACTCCAACCAGCCCTGTCCCAAATAACGTGTTAATACTAGTTAGAGGGCTAATATTAAAGTCTACATGAATTGTACACCATAAAAGTTTGGCAAGACGAAATTTGAGAAAGATGTGTTTTATGGTTTCTTCTTGAACACAAAAGCAACATCGTTTACTACCCTCCCGTCTTTCATTCGCCAAATTATCTTTAGTCAGAATCACTTTCTTGTGAACAAACCACATGGAGGTTTTGACTCTTAATGGTATTTTAATCTGTCAAATATGAATTGATTTCGGAATTGGACCAGTATCAATTAGTTATAAATACATAGACTTGACGGAGAATATTCCATTCACCTATAATTACTAGTAAATCGTATCTGGCTCATCAGAGAGGTGAACGTCCATCAACCTCCGCTTAAGATGTAACCAACGGTCACATCAATCACCTACTAGTGACCTCATAAACTGTATATTTAAAGGGACAGACGATAATATTATAGCAATATAAGCTTCCTTATGTTGCAAAATATTATAGAGAGAAAGATATTGTGTGCTTGTGGCGTCTCCTCTAACCATGTATGTTCTCAGAATCTAGTCATGTTATCGTTCCCAGTGATAAATTTGATTCTATGGAAGAAGGCCACTTTCGTCCTCATTAGCCCCTTCTAGAAAGGCGAGTCATTGCGTCTCATAGTAACCGGGGTCAGGGTCTTCGATTGTAGGTACTTATTCCGCAAAATTTGTACTCACATTCCTTCGGTCTCAAGAGAAAGCCTGTACAACCATTTACCGAGAAGGCACCTATTCTTTACCTCTAAGTTCTTGATTCCTAGCCCACCTTCGTCCTTCGGTCTACAAATAATATTGCACTTGGTAAGCCTGTATTTTGTCTTGATTTCATCCCATTGCTATTCCACCCGATTTAAATTTGGATATTGGTACTTTGGATGAGAGGACTCAAAGAACCGCCAGTTATGTTGCAAAAGAGTTTCATCTTTTTAAATTTTTTACTATTTATTTTGATTTTATGGCTCACCGGGTTTAGATGAGTCGGGCTCCGAATTGAATCATCGTGTTTTTCTTTATTTTTAAGGGCACCTTAGACTAGTCAATTATGCCCTTGTTTTTCCTCCCCACCAAGGATGTTGGTGGTCATTTGTAGGAGTATAAACACCCGCATGGTCACTTGTAAATGATCTCTCATTTGAATGAGAAGTGTTCTCACTAAAGGTGGGACTGGTGGGACCGTGGGCTTCCACTTTAGCAGTAGGGCCGATTGGTATTCTCATCAAATGGACCAATTGCTGCCAAAATTACACATGTAGGAGGTAAAAGGTAGAATTCACACTAAAAAGGGCCAGACAACTTATCTTATACTCCTATGTAAAACCTTTTTTTGTGAAGTACTCACTCTATAAACTGATATAAGAATGTTTAGATCACTAAAATAGTTATCTAAACGCTCGTATGTTAGTTTACGGAGGGAATACCTTATTACTTTCAACCTTCATTACGGCACCAAATTTTTTGCAACCCAAACTTGATCAAGAAAGAACAGCTTTGCGAGATAGTTAAGCAGATTATTTACTTTGCCAATGTTGCCTGTCGAAAACCCACGAGGGTTGCCTTCAGTTTTGCTCCCCAAACTCGTATAACATGGCGACAAGTTTCGGTTCCACTCAGAAGTTACTGTTACTGCAAAATTGTTTACGATATGCAATAACAAACATAGTGCGTGAGTTACCTTTGATAGACGATAAAATATTCTTACACGTGGAGATGCTAACTAAGATTGGTGCTGAGCTTTCCAAGTCCTAACTATCCACGGTGTGTGATAATGAATAGATAAACGAACTGGACCCAACCAAATCTCGGCCTCTCAGCTCCAGTGATAGGAGGTTTCGTTACCACCACCAAAAGGGGATCATATACAAGAGACGAAAATTAAACTAAAACTAAACCGCGGCCGTTGTAGGCTCGAACAGCCAAACCCACGGCCAATGCCAGGGGCAGCGGCGTGCACTCGGTCGGCACTGGCATCGCACCTCGATCCGACCACCAGCCCCCAGCCGGCCCGACGGTTGCGTACGTGATTCTTTTTTTTTGCGGGGTAAAGGGGATTGTATTAGTTAAGTATAAGAAATGTTACAATCCCTGAGGATGAGGTCTTGAATAGATTCAGGACCTGCTCCTAACCATACCACAGTATGATTCTCTTCACGGCCGAATTTTGCAAGCAGGTGGCTCGCATGGTTCTGGGCTCGGAGTATCTTTTTCAGGCTTGTACACCGGTCTGAAGCCATACAATGCTTGATCTCACCCACAAGCTGGCAGAGAACAGAGCCATCCCGGCTGGGACTATTAACCATAGCAACGAGCTCCGCTGAATCAGACTCCACCACAAACTGATGTGCACTCCACTGCATCGCCAGATTAATTCCTTCCAGGCATGCACTCATCTCAGCTTCTAGGGCCGAACTACAATAATGGAGGACGCGGCAAGACGAGAAAATTATCTGACCCATCCAGTCTCTCAGTATCATTCCGGCGCCCGCCGCCCCTGTCGCGGGGATGAAGGAGCCATCCACATTTAATTTGACCACCCCAGCTGGTGGTTTTGCCCAAGGAATTGGCTCATCCGACTGTACCATTGGCTGCACCGGTAGAGGAGGTCCATCCATAATCCCTTTTCCTTTAATAATTTTCTCAACGGACTCGGTCTGGATCAGCTTCAGGGATCTCATGTAACTACACAGGTAGCGACGGGATCCTTCAATAGTTGGCAGCGGCTTATCATGAGTAACCTCATTCCGGGCATGCCATGCGCGCCATAGCACCATCAGGACACGCGCACATTCATCCGCAGGCAGCGAGGTGACGAGTTCAGGGATCCAGTCCGGTGGCAGCTGCTGCATGGTTGCATGTGAAGGTAAGCGCCACACCTCCTGCATGGCATTCCAAAGGGCATACGCATGCGGGCAGAAGTACACGGCATGCCGGAGATCCTCTTTTGCATGGCCGCAAATCTGATAGTAGCCAGTCACCCGCATGCCTCGGTACTTCTTATTCACTTCAGTTGCAAGAGCATTTGACATAGCACGCCAGCCAAACGTCCGGATCTTGGGTGGTACAGGAAGATTCCAGAGTTGCTTCCATACTTGCCGCTGACCGTCCGGCTGTGCGCTAGAAGATGCCCAGCTCATCGCCTGATCCTTGAGACGCATATCCAGCTTGTAAGCACTTCTCACGGTGAAGATACCGTTTTTTTCAGGATTCCATGCCAAGAAATCTGATTCCTGCCGTGGCGATGTTCTAATCCGCAAGATGGCCTCCACATCAATCGGGGCGAAAGTCGCTCGAATCTTTGATTCATCCCACACTCTGTGTTGATCCAGCAGACTAGAGACTCGGTTTAGGCGAGAGCGGCCTCGGGGGCTAAGTGGCTTAAGCGTTGATGAGCGAGGGATCCAGTTGTCCCGCCATATCCGAACCGAAGCTCCGTTTCCTATCCTCCATATCATCCCTTCCTTGAGTAGCTCAAGACCATAAGCAATGGCAGACCAAGTCGACGATGGCTGGCCCGCGAACACTGTGTCCAAAATATTGCCATGAGGGTAGTATCGTGCCTTGAGCACGCGGGCACACAAACTATCCGGGGATTGGATTAGTCGCCACGCTTGGCGGGCCAGAAGAGCTTGATTGAACACCCGCATGTCCCTGAAACCCATGCCTCTCTGCGCCTTGGTTCGTGTCATTTTATCCCAACTCAACCAATGCATCTTCCTCTTCCCGTTCTCTTCACCCCAAAAGAAGTTCCGAATCAGCTTGCTTAGATCATCGCAGACTGACATGGGTAGTTTGAACACTCCCATAAGATATGTGGGTAGTGCTTGTGCCACCGCTTTAATTAAAACTTCCTTCCCACTCTGAGCAACATAATTATCTCCCCACAACATGATGCACTTGGTGAGACTCGATTGAAGGTTTTCGAACTTGCCCCGGTTCATGCGACCTTCTGGAGTTGGGAGCCCCAGATATTTGGACTCAAAAACCTGCTTTTTCACCTGAAGTGTTTGGCGTACTGCTTGTTGGTCCGCTGGTGAACAAAGCTTACTGAATTCAATTGAGCATTTGGCAGGATTTATGAGCTGGCCCGTGCAAGTGGCATAAGTGTCAATGACATGTTTAACACGGGCTGCTTGCTCCTCTGTAGCCTTGAAGAATAAAAGTGTGTCATCTGCGAATAGGAGGTGGGACACTCCTGGTGCACGGCGGCAGACTTTGACCGGTGTTATACCCCCTGCTATTACCTCGGACTGAAGTAAGGCAGACAATGCATCAGCAACAAAAAGGAATAAAAACGGGGATAGCGGGTCACCTTGACGAAGGCCTCTTGATGGGGAGAATGCTTCCAATGGTGCTCCATTAAATTTTACAGAGTATCTCACCGTGGTCACGCACACCATAATCCATTGTACCCACCGGTGAGCAAAGCCCATCTTTTGCATTGTCTCTTCTAGAAACCTCCAATCAACACGGTCATAAGCTTTAGACAAATCGACCTTATATGCACAATACTGATTTTATGGTGTTGCTCCATGCTCCAGGAAATGAAGACACTCAAAAGCGAGCAGGGCATTATCTGTAATGAGCCTGCCTGGGATAAAGGCGCTCTGGTTTTCTGAGATCATCTCACCGAGAAGAGGACGTAGTCTATTTACCAAGCACTTGGACACCACCTTGTAAAGAACGTTGCATAAACTTATAGGCCGAAAGTCCTTTAGTTCAGTCGGGTTGTCTACCTTCGGGATAAGCACGATAGATGTTTCATTGATCCCCTCTGGCATGTGTCCTGTTTGGAAAAACTTTATCACTACATTAACGATGTCCGCTTTAATCAAGCCCCAGTTCCTTTGATAGAAGCGAGCCGGTAGACCATCAGGCCCCGCCGCCTTGAGTGGCCCTATCTGGAACAAAGCTGCTGATATTTCTTCCTCACAAAAGTCCCGACAGAGTTGTGTGTTCATTTCCTCCGTCACCTGGTTCTCAAACAAGCTAATTATGGGATCAGGGACCAGCGATGGGTCCCGTGTGTATACTGATTTGAAATATGAGACCGCCATTCTTTCCATCTCGCTCGGTGTATCCTGAACTACACCATGTTCGTCCTTCAGCCGAACTATTTTATTTCTGCGTGCGCGCCACACTGCTCGTTGATGGAAAAATTTGGTGTTGCGGTCTCCTTCTTTGAGCCATGTGATATGCGAACGCTGGAGCCAGGGCATTTCCTCTCTGTAAAGAATTTCATTCATACGATCTGTAGTGCGGCGGATATCTTGGGCTGGCGCATTTGTGTTCCTTTGCTCAGAGAGTGTTCTGCGTAACTGGCTGAGCTCACGCATCACGCTGCCGAACTTGCGATTTCCCCATGCATGCATGCGGTCCATCACCTCCTTGAGGGTTGCATGTACAGCCGCAAGGTCATCTCGATTATCCACAGACTGCCAAGCCTCAGCAATCACAGCAGGCAGCGCCTCTTCTCTTTCCCAACAAATTTCATATTGCTTGCAGCGCTGGGTACGAGTCGGCCGGTTCTCCTTGTTCAGTGACACCAGAACAGGGCAGTGATCAGAAGCCGGTGACACGAGATGCACCACTGAAGTTTCAGAGAAAATATCTCTCCAGCTATCATCCGCTAGCGCTCGGTCGAGCCGTACTTTAACATTACCATTCCTAGCTCTTCCATTATCAAAAGTATAAGGCAGCCCTTTAAAACCAAGATCATGTAATCCACACAAAAGCAAGGCATCACGGAAGGCAGCCATCAAGGACTCTGCACGTAGTGTTGCTGAGAAGTGTTCATACTGCCAGAGAGCCTCATTAAAATCCCCCACTGCAAACCACGGCAGCGATGACGTAGCGCGAAGTGAACACAAGGTGGACCACATGTGATGACGGTTTTCTTGCCTCGGTTCACCATAAACGAAAGTAGCATGCCAAATGGATCAGACGGTGACGCACGCATGTAAACATCGATAAATCTTTCATTCGAATCTTTTACTTCGACGTACATACTCTCATGCCAGAACAGTGCTAGCCCACCACTCAAGCCAACACAATCGACCCCAGCGAAGCCACTAAGCCCTAAGCGGCTTCTAAGATGACGCATACGGACACTTTTTTGACGAGTTTCACAAAGAAAGATAACTTTGGGAAGATGTGCCTTTGATAGGACACACAGTTCACGAATTGTCGCGGCGTTCCCGGAACCACGACAATTCCAGCTTAGGACATTCATGTCTCCTGACGGGGCGCCACACTCGGCCCCGTCAGTTGACCGGCAGCCCCTAGGCCGGTTGCTTCCATAGACTTGCCCTCCACCTGTACTTGCTGCCCACCCTTGTTGGTTTTCACCTCCATATTACCCTGATTCTGGTTGTCACCAGACTGCTCGTCAGTAAACGAAACGGAGGCCAGGGAGTCAGTACTTTTCCCTAGTACTGAGGTAGCTACTGTTATCGTCATATCATAGTCACCAGAGGAGGTTTGCAGATTGCTCAGATCACGTATGGCCAGAATCGTATCCACCTCACACGCCAGGTTGTTTGCTTCATCCTCTTGCTGAATTTGTTGTCGTAAAATCCTTGTCATGTCAGCAGTCCACTGCTCAGCGACAATGGTAACAAGTGTGTTCGGGGTCACCGCCGCAGGGTTCACAGACTCCCCATCAGCCGGCTTCGGGCGGGTAGCGTCCACAAAGGGAGCCCCGTAGTCGCCCCCACCAGCATCCAGGTTTACGGCAAACATCTCTGGGGTGATCACCATAGGTGGCACTGCCATTGCCGCTGCACTCGTCGTCTTCCACGGTCGCCGGGCCGGAAGGGACACTCGATCTGGTGGATCACAGGGCTTGAGGTGTGCTAGGGCGGTCACCCCATGGATCGATGAGTATTCACCAGCCGCCCCGTTATTATTCTTGGGGGGTAGACTAGGATTGGTGGTGTATGTGGACTCCCGCGGTTGTGTGAGAACAGGATTTGCCTTAGACTCCTTTGCAATCTGATCATCAACATGGCCGCCAAGAACACGAGGATCCAGCGGTGCGGGGGCGGACGAGGCCGCAACAGGTCCATAGTACGCCATTGCAGCGCACATGGAAACGGCGCCAGCGGCCGCGGGGCCAGGGCCAGGCGGCGGTGGCGGGGGCGTCGTCCCTGAGTCGCCAAACCCTAACATGCCGCCAACGCCGCACCCTGGCGCTGTTGTCTTGCGTACGTGATTCCACGCCCCGGCCGGTGGCCATCCATGGTCGATTCATGCGCGTTTAGCAGCACGACGGGATAAGCTAGGCAGGCGCGGGTCATGGCGCTGCCACGCCACAGCAGAGATGGACGGCGATGGATGGACGCGGCGCGTGCGTGCGCCTACATCGCGGTCACCCTCGCGCGCGCCTCGCTTCCAAGTCGAGGGGCCTACGCCTACACGGCCGCGCGCTTCGCTAGTTTCGCTCTCTTCTCTCCCGCTTCGGCAGGTGAAAAGTGAAAACGCTGGACCAGTCGGTGCTGCGGTGGATTGCTCTCCTCGAGACGGGCAGACGAGTGGCCTTACACTAGCCCACTACAGTTTTTTTAGGGATGCTAGCCCACCACAAGCTGCCACATAAGTTCCGTATACACCTATTACCTTTTTTTTCATGGTATACACCCATTACCTAGGTGTAGCATTTTGGCTCTAGACGGGTAACCTACGGTTGACGCCGGAGGCAAAGTTTATACGGCACGTACTACGTATTTCTCCACCGGCTTTACCATACAATATAGTCTGGGTGGTGCTTAAGTTGTTAACGTACTTTAACTAGGTCTTGAGTTTGCGTGTGCCAACAAGATAAACTTCGAATTACTTGTTTCGCTCTCACTCCCCAGGTGAAAAGCGATCAACCGAGCTCGACCGCCATGATAAAAAGCGGGAGGCGACGTCGTACCACGGAAAAAGTCCATTTTAAACCTTGAATTCGTAGACGTCCGGCGAATCAAACCCTGAAGTCGAAATCCCTGTCGTTCTGACCCCAAACTAACTAATCCCGGTCCAAATCTAACCTTAGTGTCGTTTCCCAAACGGGGATTGCCGACGTGGCAATGGGGTGGCCGGGATGGGTCGTTCGGCGCGCGCCTGAGGCGATATTAGTGGGCCGGCCCAGTTCGGCCCATCATTTCGCTTCGTTCTCTCCGCGTCCCTCTGCATTCATCCTTCTCTGGCGACGGCAATGGCGACCGGCGGTTGATCGCCACCTCTGCGACGATCGTGACGGGGCTACGGCGCATCGAAGAAGCAGGTAATGTTCTGGATGCCCTCCTCCCTTGGTATTCATAGGTTGGAGTAGTTGCGGCATTAGGGTTAGGGTTTTAGCGGCAAATTTGGGGCAAAATTGGGGACGATTTGGATGACGGAAAAAGATTGATTTTTTGTGAATAGATTGATTTAGGAATAGATTGTTATGCTTTATTTTGATCACGGTGTATGTTTTTTCAGTGAAATCATGGACCCAAGTGAGATTTTGAACGTTCGGTTTCATATTGGAGGGAAGTTCATCCACATTGGTCCAAATTTGGACTATGTTGGGGGAGATGAAGCAATGTCAGAGATTGAGAGGGATAAACTGTCACTGCAGGAAGTGAAAGGCTATTTAAAAGATCATACTCAGTTGATGGAATCGATGAAGTTCTATTTTCTGCTTCCTGGAAAAGAGCTTATCAATGGCTTGGTGTTCCTTCATGATGACAGTTGGTGTGTGAAGATGGCTGACTACATTAGTGTTGGAGGAGTTGCTGATGTGTATGTGGAGTATCATGGAGAGGAAGATAACAATGACAGCAGCAGTAGTGGGAGTGATTTTGAGGATGAACTGATGGAACAGAGTGATGATGATGAACTAGATGCAGTTATAACTGCTGAAGAACCAGATGCAGTTATAACTGCAGAAGAACCAGTGCCAGTAACTGCTGTTGAACCTGCAGAGTCTGACACTGATGTGCTCATACCTGATGAAACTGGTGTAATCACTCAAAGAATTTGCAGCCCCTTGAAGCAGAGAAGAAGCAGAGTAGTAGACGTGGATGAAATGGCAGGCATGGAAGGTGTTTTTTCCCAGGTTTTGGATCCAAGTCAACCTGCATCAGCTTGTGCTTCTGAACCTCAGGCTTCAGGGCATGTGAATAACCAAATGGTGATAGCTGCAAATGTTGACAGTGCCAATCGAAATTCAGACTCAGACAGTGACCCTGAATACATTGGACATACTGATGATAGTGGGGAGGATTCAGAAGTTGTGGAGCTCAGGAGACATGCTAGGAAATTTAAGAAAAGGATGAGGGATTCCAAGAGCTGGATAGGTAGGGATGCCACAGGGCCAGTGCCAATTGAATTGATTGCCAACATGGAGGAGCAAATTGAAAGAGAAGAAATGGATTGGAACTATGATTCATCTGATGAGGACTACAGCTATGATGAAGATTCAGATGGTCATATAAGGAAGAGGAAGAGTACATTCCCAAGATACAACCCTGAAAGTGAAGTACCACATTTTGCTTTGACCATGGTTTTTAGAAGCAAGAATCAGCTGTGCAAAGCTTTGAGAAGATATGGTCTAGTAACAAAGAGGAGCATTAAGTTCATGAAATCTGAGTGTGACAGAGTAAGGGCAAAGTGTGGATGGCCTGGCTGCCCATGGCTAATATATGCAGCCAAGAGATCAAGGACTTCAAGATTCCAAGTCATAACATACAATGATGATCACCAGTGTGCACAGAACAGATGCAACAAGTTGGTTACTGCAAAGGTGATTGCACAGAGGTATGAGCACTTCATACTGGCAAATCCTATGTGGAAAATTGAGAGCATGAAAGCAACTGTTTTGCAAGATATGTTTGCTGATGTCTCCACTTCAAAGTGCAAGCATGCAAAAAGAATTGTCATGGACAAATTGTTGTGTGGAATGAACAATGAATACACTAGAGTGTTTGACTACCAACTTGAGTTGTTAAGGAGCAACCCTGGAAGCACAGTTGCTGTTTGCATGGACCCAACCAACATGGAGGAAAGTGTATTCCAGAGCTTCTATGTGTGCTTTAATGCAATGAAGCAAGGATTCAAGGCTGGTTGCAGAAAAGTAATAGGCCTTGATGGTTGTTTCTTCAAAGGTGCAGTGAAGGGTGAGCTCTTGTGTGCCATAGGTAGAGATGCAAATAATCAGATGTATCCACTAGCCTAGGCTGTAGTTGAGAATGAAACTAATATCACATGGAAGTGGTTTGTTGGGCTGCTCATTAAGGACTTGGAAATAAACAATAATGGAGCTGGCTGGGTTATTATTTCTGATCAGCAGAAGGGCTTGATAAATGCAGTGAATGATTACCTTCCTGCTGCACAGCATAGGATGTGTGCTAGGCACATTTATGCTAATTGGAGGAAGAAACATAGAGATCATGAGTGGCAAAAAAAATTCTGGGGAGTTGCTAAGGCTTCTAACAAGCAAGATTTCAACTATTATAAGGCCAAGCTTGCACAAGTCACTCCTGAAGGGGCTAAAGACATCATGAGGACTGAGCCACAGCACTGGGCAAGGGCTTTTTTCCCAGTTGGTTCAAACTGTGAATCAGTTGACAACAACCTATGCGAGTCATTCAACCATGCTATAGTTGATGCTAGGTTTTATCCTATTATTTCTATGAATGAAAAAATTAGGAAAAAAGTACTTGTGAGAATTCAGGAACAAAGAGAGAAAGGTGCCAACTTTAGAGGAAAAATATGCCCTGCTGTTTTTAAGAAGCTCAAGAAAAGTATTGCTAGAACACAATATCTTGAAGTGCTATGGAATGGAGAAAATGGATTTGAAGTGAAGCAAGTGAATGGAAGAGGAAGGCAGTACACTGTGGACCTGGAAAAATGGACATGCTCTTGTGGGTACTTCCAGCTGGCAGGGCTTCCTTGCCACCATGCAATTAGTGCCATCTACAAGTGCAACAGAAAAATTGAGGATTTTATTGCTCCTTGCTACTTTGTTGAGGTGTTCAACAAAATCTATGAGCATTGCTTGCAGCCTGTGGAGGGTGAAGAGATGTGGCCAGTGTCACCCAATCCTAGGCCAGTGCCTCCTGAATATGTTAGGTTGCCAGGAAAAGAGAAGAAAAAAGGAAGGCCTAAAAACAATGATAGGAGAAGAGAAGAAACTGAGCAACCTAAGGGGAAGAAAATGAGCAAGCATGGCACAATTATCAAATGCTCCTTGTGTGGTAACCCTGGACACAACAAATCAGGATGTAAGCAGAATCCAGAGAGAGGCAAGAAAAAAATGCTCATCTTGCTAGAACTAGCAAGAAAAAGAACCCAACTGAGGTATTTGTTGCTGTCATGTACTTATCTATTGCATATTTATCCTGTTCCTTTATCCTGCTTATTACTCTTGTGTTGGAACTTATTTGCATATTTATCCTTAATTTGCAGCAAGCCTCTGCCTCTGCATCTGCTCCACCAACAACAAGTTCAGTACCAACAGGTCCTTCTACTGGGACCAACAGGTTCAAGCCTCCAAGAAAGAGAACTGCAACTGCTGAAGCTGGATCATCTGCTGCCCCTACAACATCTACTTCCACAAGGACAGGATCTGGAGCTAAGAGGGGAAGAAGGCCTGCATCATCAGTGCCAAGCTTCAGATATTTCACTTGCAGTGGAAACTACTAGATATAGTTGAAGAAGGGCTGCATCTAGTTCTTTTGTTCAAGTTGCAATGTTTCAAAACATTTCTGATGTAATGTTGCAAACTTATCTTTTGTTCATGGCTCAAACTAGGGGTCATGTATGTGTGGGAGTGTGACTTATTTCAAACCCAGACTATGTGAAATTAACTTGATCTGAATGATCTTTCATCAGTTGCATTTCCTTCTTATTTACTAGCTAGCATTGTTTCTAAATGCCATCCTGACAATGCATTGGAATTAACATATAACTTGCATCATCTGTGCATTATCTTACAAACAGCATCATGTTCCACTTTACTGCATCATTTTTCACTTTACTGCCAGCAAAGATTGCAAACATGTATGCATTTCAGAGAGGTACAAAATGATGGCATAACACAACTTGCACTTCCACTTTCATTGATTCCAAACAGTGGCAAATGCATACAACTTCCAATTTAAACTAAGGATACAAGTTGCATCTTCAATGCCCAAAAGACCAGTTCATTCTAAACCCTAAAGCATTGCTACATTGCATACAAATAACACTTGCACATCTTATTACAGTAGCATCTTCCCTGCAACTAAACCCACCACAAATACAACAAACAGCATGACAGCATTCTGACATTTTCCCTTCAATGCATCTATCTCTGATTTTTTTTCGCTTCAATTCATCTTGCAGAGCCATAGCCATTCCCATTCCTCCTGTTTCAGCTTCAGGGAGAGCCACAACTGCAGTGGGATCTTCAATCACAGCAGCACTTCCTTGACCTCTCAGCCTACGCACTTCATCTCGCAAATCACCAATCAAATCACTCCAAAACTTGGGAAGTGGGTCATCATGCCATTCCACGAATCCACAACCACCATGCTGTTCAATTGCACCAACAGAAATCAATGAGGGGGGGGGGACAAATGAACAGAACAAAAAACAACAACTTGAAGCTCACCATCGCATCAACACAGGCGTAGTATCTCCTGCCTGGATTCTGACGGCTCCAGGAGATCCACCTAGGCGCCTTCCGACGGGGGTTGCACCAGCAGAGCCTCGCTGGCTCGTACGCCATCGGGGCCTCGCGGTACGGCACCGGCGACCTAGATTCCTCCCCTCTCCTTCCGGTGGCTCGACGGAAGCTGGGAGCACTCGAACCACCAGAAGACCACGACATTGCCGTCGACGCAACCAGCCGCCCCCTGCGCAATCGCCTCCTCCGCCGCACCCCTCAAGGAATCGCCACCGCCGCCGCCTAACCCTAGTTTCTCCCCCCAAATCCCCAATCGATTTGCTGTTCACCCCCCCCCCCCCCCCCCCCCCCCGCGCGCGTTCCAGTTATAACCTGGCACACCTAACTAGCAATCCTGGCCACGTCAGCGTTTTAAGGGCTAAAACGGCACTAAGGTTAGATTTGGACCGGGATTAGTTAGTTTGGGGTCAGAACGACAGGGATTTCGACTTCAGGGTTTGATTCGCCGGACGTCTACGAATTCAAGGTTTAAAATGGACTTTTTCCTCGTACCACCGATCAACTTCGTGCGTCAGCAGTAACTCGATCACCTTTCTTTTCGACACCGATTAATTCTAGTACGTACTTCACCTACAAGAAACCGCACGATCGATCGACTCGCCTGATTGGCCACTGGAGCAGCAGATGGTTCGATGAACTTGCGTGCGCGATCACCTTCGCCGGCGACAATAATGTGACAGAGCATGACGATGACGAGATAGCGCGTGCATGCAGAAGCTGCATGTGCCTTATGAACGAAGCAGTACGTAAGAACTCCGTTCCATGCAGTGTGCAAAGCGTCAGGAAATCAAGAATGGCACCGGAGGTTTGTTCTTGTGGGCAAATTTGACCAATTTAACCTGTGAACGAAATCAAATCACAAAATAAACTATCCGTGAAACTATTTTACGTGGCTGATCTTTTTGTGTGACGCCCGACACGAAGGCGCCACACTATATTGTGCAACGCCTCACAGATAGGTGCTACACGTCTGGCCAGCGTTGCACCCCAGACTGCCTAAAAATTGGTAAGTCATTGTGCAGAGCCTGAGAACTAGGTGCTGCACTGTACAGTGTGGCGCCTAGCTCTCAGGCGCTACACTAGTGGTTGCACTACAAAATGAAGCAACTACTAGTGCAACGTCTAGAAGCTAGCCGCTACACTGTATAGTGTGGCGTCTAGCTCTCAGGCGCTGCACACTGACTTAGTAATTTTCGGATCACACGGATGCGACGCTGGCCAGGCGTGTAGCGCTTATCTGTGAGGCGTTGCACAGTGTAGTGTGACGCCTTCGTGTCGGACGCCACACAAAAAAATCAGCCGCGTGAAATAGTTTCACGGACAGTTTATTCTATAATTTAATTTCGTCCACGGGTCAAATTTGTTAATTTTGTCGTTCTTGTGTGCGCTGCCCGGTGGAGCACGGCTCACGTCCCATCCATCGTCTCTCGACTGAACTAGACGATGAAACACACAAACCGTGCCGATCCGGCCACCAACTAGAGGTACTGAACCTACGGACGATGGGACTCCCGTGTCGCCGTCGCCGATCTTCCGCCAGGAACGTTACCAACCGGGACAAGAATGTGTTCATACTGCTAGGCTGCCTCTTGGCCTCACAGGCACGGCTGACACGACCATTTACCCCCGGCGTATCTGGATACAAAACAGCGTGCACTTCTGTACCACAGCTCGACCCGTCGCGCGCGGTTGCTCTCGTGCATACTGTACGTAGAAAGGTATTGCGTGGCCGTGAACGATCAATCAACAATGTTCTTCGTCGAATCGGGGTCGATGATGCCATGATGGTAGTGGTACGTGCTCGCTATCTATCTATCTAGTATCTATCTATCTAACGGGCCGCTTGGCGCTTTGGCGCTGAGAGTGACGGAGCCACGAGGGGCACGCAAGCATAACGGACGTCCATCGAAAGGCACCATCGTCGATCCGTATCATCACCATGATCGCTCATCACCGGCAAATATTCCTTGCAAAAGCTTCGCCATTGGTGGCCGTCACTGTTCACTCGCTGGTCCCATGGACGGGACGGGAAGCCGATCCTCCTCTGCTTTGATTCGCGGTTGACTGACTTACTGCCAGTGGCGGCCACGCGTGGGCGAGGTGAGATGCGAAGCAAACACGGTGCAGTGCATCAAGTTGGGGGGCCGGGCACGTACTACGTGCCGCCAAACAAAGGAAAAGCCGAGGAGGAAGAGGCTCCGGAGGGCCGGGCGGCAGTGCCACGGACCGGGCGAATCGGCCGCCAAATCTCCGGCAAAAATAAAGTCAAGCCCAGCAGCGTCTGGAAAAGGCTCTCGCGATATGCCATGATAACTTGATAAGGGACACCGAGACAATGGCTGGCTGCGCGACGATGCATTTTCATTTTCCCGGCCGTCGTACGGAGGGGAGATGGATGACGCTACTGACTAAGGGCATGGCCAACGGTTAGCCCCAGGGGTGCTGCTCCACAGGCCAACTAGGCTCGGATGTCATCGTGGCGTAAAAGCGGTCGCCTGCAGACGACAGGTGACTCCTGCAGAAGAGCCGGCTTCCTCGAGAGAAAAGCAAGAGAAAATAGGAAAAAGCAAGAGAGTGCCTGTGAAAAGGATGGGAGAAGTTGGCTCTACCCGCGGACGACGCAGGAAGCGACGCACCCGGCGCTGCAGGACACGACCATGGCCATGGCAGCTCGAGAACAGAAGCACGAGTTCCAGATCAGGAACATGGAGCGGTCAAGGCGGAAATACATGAGGTGACCGTTCCGCCCGAAGTGCTCCTCCGTGTGCCGGCCTGAGAGCGGCGACGATGATGCCGAGCTCGGAAACGTGGCCAAAGCCGGCACCACCAGCATGAGCTCGGTGGCACATCCATGGAGGACACCGTGAGATTGGAAAAGGGCCATGGCCGGCGGCGCGAGCTCAAGGCCGCAGCTACGCATGCCCAATGCCACTCTGCTAGCAGAGGTCGATTGAGTAAAATAAATCAGGCGTAAAGGTTTATTTCCATTTATTTGGTATGGATTTGAGGAAGATTGGGGAAGAAGATGCGCAGGGGAGGCGAGATGTGGGTCCCAGTGAGGTGTAGCCTCAGGCTGATGCGTTGGGTATTAGGCTGGTTATAGTGGGGAGTAACTTAGACTAGTGTCATATGCATGACACTAGTCTAAATTACTATTTTTATAGTGCAAAATAACATAGTATTAGTGTCATATGTGCCTTCATTTAATAGCTTGTAGACTTATGTTGTCTTGAAAAGCGTAATGTTACAGTAACATATTATATTACTACTTCTCATTAACTACTTGTCATATAAGCAAAAAATTCTCGAGGTACGCTATGTTACTACCTAAGTTACTCCCACTATGACTAGCCTTAAAAATCAAACCAAGTGCCTCACACTTTTTTACCTACGTGGATGGACGGGGCAGTAGCTAGGTGCTGCCCCCGTTGTACATGCCCTAACTAGTGATTGTGGGGGATACTGCATCAGCAGTGGCTTTCGGGGGAGCTGGCGACGCTTTGCTTGCATGGCCGCCGGCCTGACCAATCGACATACCACTCATGGAAGCTTCTACGGCCGATGCATGTGTTTCTTTCTTTGGGAATTCTTTTTTTTCTACAAACTTCCAATCCATTCATTTTCAATCACGACAGCAAAAACAACAAAAGAGTAATACAAATTATAACCATGTTCGTGGATAATCTAGCGACGACTACAAGCACTGGAGTAGCCGAAGGCGCGCCGCCGTCATCACCTCTCCCTTACTAGAGTTAGGCAAAAATTATTGTAGTAGACAGTCAAGAAATCGTCGTGCTAAGGCCCGTAGGACCAGCGCATCAAAGCAGCAACCATCGCTGATGAGAAAAGTCGTATATCAGAAGGATCAAACCTGTAAACACTCAAACAAAGGCCAGATCAAAACAGATCCACCGAAAACCAGCACCACCGACCGAATCCCGCGAGATCCAACGGAGACACACCTCCACACGCCCTCCGACGATACCAGACGCACCATCGGGACATGGATAGAACGTGGGAGACATTATTCCTACCAAAGGACACCGTCGTCACCATACAACCGCAACGAAAATGTTGAATCTAACAAGAACGAGAATGGAGTACCTCCCGCCAGCGGGGGCCGAGATCCTCCTCACCTCCATGGCCAAGTGGCCATTAGATATGGAGCAGACCGGTGGCGGCATCGATGGGAGGAGAAGGGACTTTTCTTATGGAGGAGGAAAGAGATGATAGTAACGCGTGACCTCTTTCTTCAGAAATCCTATTCGTGCGTAAGACTTGTACGAAAGAATAGCATCACTGTTGGGGAAATACCCTCCCATTCCGGGTGTATAAACACCTCATATGGGAAAAATTAATAATAATAATAATAAAATCAAAAAGTCAGGAAGTTTTTTTTTACAATAAACATGTCTTTCTTTTCGAAATGGTGGACACCACACCAGGATCCTTCCGCGGCCCACGTACCCCCGCCCCCTATCGACGTCCATGGTGGACACCACACCCGACAGGTGTTCGGTCAAATAGCGTCGAGCTTATTTTCGAAATTCATGTCGTTTTTTAGAGTAAGAAGGATTGCGGGGTACTCGGTGGAGGAGGATGGGTTTGTTATGCGATGCGTGGTTGGCCATATCTACGGACTTTATAGGCAGGAGCGGAAGAGGGTTTTTTGGTAGCGCGTGCATGGTTCGTTTCATGCGCGAAAGCACACTGCGTTATATGACATGCACATCATCTATGAATGCAATGTCAAGTCCTTAGCGTATCGATAGTACACCATCGAGAACTCCATCATGAAGTATTATGGAGGCAATGTGGCCATTGCGCATGGCAACCATGAAGATCATAATTTTTGCCTCTTCTTATTGTACATGTTGATTGATTCACTCTTTCACTCATTGTTGCTCTACACGTCTAGCCTGCACGAGTTGTCGTTATGTAGTAGAGGTCAGAGGACAGGCCATTCATGTACATACATTGTTGGATGAAGCTCAAGGTGCAGCATGTGTGGGATAACATAATCAATTCATGAAAAACTTGTTAAACATCCGGTTAATCTCGTTGAGTTGAACTATTATTGTAGTAGACATATTTGCATGCTATTTTATGGATGATTTGTCTATTTTCTATACAAATTTTGATGAATTTTGTCGTGTTTGATGAAAATCGTCCAATTAATTGAAATCCGGCTCATGCATCCGTGTTGGCGGATTGGTTTTCTCCACCGTAGACGGGAAATTCAGTGGTTGACTTGGGCAGCAAGCGTGTTACACGTTCCACTGTGCAGAAATTGACTACCTACCCATTGATTGGATTTCTTCTTCTCCCAGATCTAATAGAAGTTTGGAGATCAGCATTGAAGATGCCCTAACTTCCCCTTTGATGTTATCTTCCAACATAAATCATTTTAATCCTAGAAAACACATATACAAAAGCCTACTAGTTTCATCAGGCCACCTGATATCGATCAATACAAAAAAAAGACCAATCAAATATTGGCCTGTGTTATACCTGCTCTCACCGGTAACTGACTATTCAGTAATCACCTACTGACTGCCTCTCATGCACCTCCGTATCTGGTATCTCTCTCTATGTACATGTGTGACTGTTTTCTCCGGCAGGCAGATGTACTACCGCCGCTTGCGCACTCGGTGCCCAACAAACGAAAGCCGGCGGGCCGGGGCTCGATGATCGATGTGGGTAGATCAGGAGGTGACTTTGGCGCGGGTGCACGGGGCGAAGGAGTAGGTCTGCTGCTGGTAGCCGCCGGCGTGCACGCGGTGCGACGAGGAGTGCGAGTGCGCCGTCTCCCGGTCGACGAGCGCGCGGAGGCGGAGGAACTCGTCGACGGAGCAGGGCAGCCAGAGCGGGCCGGCCGAGGTGTAGCCGTACGTGTCCCGGGCCTCCTCCAGCAGCCGCTGGAACAGCGGGTGGTAGAGGTAGGCGATGGGGATGACGAAGCGCCGGAACCCGTCGCCCTGCTCCGCCTGGGCCTGGCCGACCCGCACAGCCAGCCACCCCTTCTTCACCTTCCCCCTCTTCTCCGCCTGGTCCCCTTGCATGATGGTGGTAGCTCCCTCGCCGGCGGTCCAACTGCTGCCGCCCTCTCGCCGTCGCTGCCGCTGCTGGTGGTGGTGCTAAGAGGTCACTGCTCTATTGCAGGTAGCTAGCTAGAGCCAAGGAGCCAATCGAGAGGTGTGTGTTTGTGTGTGTGGTGCGGTGTGGTTCGCGGCACTCGCGGTGGTTTTTATAGGAGTTGCACGGCCCGTGCGGGCCGGGAGGAGATTGGCCGCCGGTGCGTGGCGCACCCGTGCGCTGCCTGTACGTACGCCGTCCTTTGATACGGAGCTCGGCCTCTGGTGTGTCGGGCGGGCGATGGATCGTGTGCGTGGCTGACACGGCGGCCCGTCGGAATAATCGGGTTACGGCGTCGGGGTCGCTGGCCGTACCGGTCGGCCGTCGCGTGCGCGTCAGGCCTCAGTTGCGGTGAGGGGGATGGGTAGGTTGGCGGTGGAGCCGTGCGCGCTAGTGGAAGGTGCGATGTGGTTTGGACAGACACAGAGATGGCGACGGAGAAGGAGGGGCACGCTGTCGCCGGGCCGGACCGGCGGGTGGTGCACAGGTCGTACGTACGTCGTCCTTTGGTCGTGGCGCGGCTGGCCCACGACGGCGGACTGGCCGTGTCAGGTGGAATTGTTTTCTTGAGCCGTGCGAGCTGGCGGATAGGCACGTTGCCGTGCTGTAGGTGACTGCTGCCCCACGGCGGCAGGAGATGTTGATACATGGTGGCAATTAAATTGGTCGGGCTCTAGTCTGGCTTTGCTCATCGCCCAACTGTTGGATTGTAGCTCTTGGAGCCACCCTCTGGATTAAGTTCCTGTTCGGGTTTGGGAACTAGGTTTAGGCAACATTTCTTTCTTTGTTGGGTCTCAAACATGGTTCATCTCTCGTGGGCTATATTTCATCTTGGGTTGCAGACAATTTTTATATTTTTTAGGAAAGAAGGATAATCCCCGGCCTCTGCATTTGGGAGATGCATGCGGTCATTTTATTAATTATTTTTGAGAACCTTACAAAATAGAACAATAATATGCTTGAATCCGTCATCTTTGGCAACATCTGCCGTTACTCCTATCCAAATGAGGGTTGCAGACATGCTACGCGTGTAAAACGTAGCTTGTTTCTACTACTACTTGAAAAAAAGAGGGTGGGGATTAGTTGTTGTTTTTCTCATGGCCATCATGTCATCATGAGCATGTTGTCATCGTGGCTTGGAGGACTTGCTACATTCATGTATGTCGGAAGTGCCATAGTTATCTACTGTGATACGCTAGAGGGCGTCAAAGATTTGATCAATCATAAGAGATACATTGTACCACATCCATAAAATAGTGATCTAAACGCTTTCATATTTTTTTACAGACGGAGTACGGTTCAATTAATCATCGATACCCGAGATCATCATCACGTTGATTATTCATAAGATCAAGAAAATGAGGTACATGACATATAGCTACTGCCACACACCCTAAGTCTCGAAGGTGAACTTCCCCCGGATCATCATGGGAGCAGCAAGGGTTGATGAAGAGGTTGAAGATAAAGGTTCTCCCCTTCGGCAGAGGGCCAGATCAAGGCTAAAAACAAAAATCGCACCAGAACAGAGTGTGGCGACAACGTGAAAAATCAGTAATAATGTGAGGTAGAATTTTGGGAGTATATACAACTAATTGAGCACATGGGGTGACCTGGGATCCCCGCAGGCCATACCACCCCTCCCCCTAGACGCCCTTATAAGACGGAGGTCTAGAGGGGGTAGGAGTAAGGTGTTCTGCCATGGCCGGACATCTCACACGAACTACCATCAGCACCATAACTCACCAAGGAACACTGTCTCACCATCTTCCGGACGTTGGCGCACCCGAGGAAAAAGGCCGTCGTGGCAAAAAGCTACCACAAGGCGAAGAGCTTCGGCATTGATGACGCCGGCCAGGCTTTTCCTGGTCGCGCCCTCCGATGGCGATGAGAGAGGAAGGGGGGGAGGAGGAGGGAGCCCGCAACGGCAGGGAAGGGTCGTCCCCGTCGTCTTAAAAAATGACACGAAAGGGTAGTTAGAGATAAGGATATGTTCCCAGAGAACATATCTTATATGCTGGACTTTTTTTTATGAAGTATCTTATGCAACCTTCAAAGCAGCTTTGCAATATAATTAAGCGTTGATGTGAGGTCTGTTGTAAATCCACAAGGGTCGTCTTCAGTTATGGTCCTGGAACGTCGTATTACATCACGAAAGTTTCGGCTCCACTTTACTGTTACTACAAAATCGTTTATAATATCGAACACTTCCTCACAAAGATCGTTAGTTATCTTTGATAGACGATAAAATATTCTTACACGTGGAGATGTTAGTTAAGGTTGGTGCTGAGCTTTGTAAGTTCTAATTAACCACGACATAGAAACTAAGCATAGTATAAATGGTTAGCTTGGCAGAACTAGCTCATCCTGATTCAAGCTCTACTTGAAACAGGACTATATTTTTTAGATTCATTTATCTATTCATTCACTGGTATAGTGTGCTTATCAACTACGAAGTGTTTGTGACGACTTAGTTAATCTTAAAATATGTTGACTTAGTCTTTAAAATGTACACGCAGAGTTGAGTGTGTGTATGCGGTCGTTAGCGTTTGTACCGTGTTTCTAAAAAAACACAAGTTATGAATGCATAGATAAATAAACTTTAAGAGCGTTTACAGCGGGGCGCCTCAAACCCGTCTCATACGGAGGGCTTAAATGGGCCTCAAACGCCCGGACTGACCGTTACCCCTCATATCTAATCTAAATATGGGATAGATATGGACGCACATGTGCGCGCCCGCCACGTCAGACTGGTGGTGGGGTCCCACGCGGAGTCGCACGGAAACCCGGCGGTCCGAAACTCGTCTCCTCCGTCGAATCGATGTCGCCGCGTGGCGTCGCTTCGGCGGGCAGTGTAGTGCCTATCCCGGCAATTTAAGTCGACCGCCGATACCGAAACCCTACCAGCCACATTCTTCTCCGCATGTCCGCCACCGCCGCCACTTTCCACTCCTCGTTCGCCTTGTAGCCATGCCTCCATAGCGCCGACTGTAGCTCCTTGAGCAGATCCGGGCAAGGCGCGAAGCCCGGATCACCGCGGGCTATCTCCGGATGCAGTGGATCCGGAGAAGGTGATGATGTGGGGGACGCTGACGACATGGATCTGCAGACGGAGCAGCAGGCCATCCTCGATTCCCACCGCCTGGAGTCGGCTGCGGAGGTCAGACGGCGTCGCCGACAGGAGATGGAGACCGCGAAGGAGACGGAAATGCTCGCCTACATGGATGAGGTCGAGGAGGAGGAGGATAAGCCGGAGCCCTCCTACACGCCCGTCCAGCCGGCGCCCGGCACCAACGTCGTGAACATCTTCGACGACGGAGATTAGCTAAGGTGGTACGTAGTATGTGGTATATATGATTTATTTTGCATGCTTTGTATGGATTTAGAGATTAAAATATAAGAGACTTGAAAGCAGGGTGGCTAATTTAAGGTGTGGACGATCGCTGCCCGTGAACGCGACCGGACGTGTCCACGGATGTTTGAGGTGTCGGATTTGTAAAGTCCGGCTATAGAAGCTCCAACCCTGCTAAATCTCACCTGATCATAGAAGACGAAACGAAACCAAACCGGCCGTTATACGCTCGAACGGCCATGACCACACGGCGGAGGCTAGGGCCAGCCGCACTCGGGTCGACACCGGCATCGCACCTCGATCAATCTGACGGCATGTTGCCCCGACCACCAACCCCTGGCCGGGCCGGACGGTTGCGTACGTGATTCCACGCCCCAGCGCATGCAACTCGCCGGGTCCCGGCAGACGTCCATCCATCCATGATCCATCATCCATGCGTGTTACTCTACTACTTACCACGATACGATTGGATGATCCAGCTAGGCGCAGGCGATGGCGCTGCCACGGCACCATGGACGGCGATGGATGGACGCGGTGCGTGCGTGCGCCGACATGGCGGTCACCCTCGCGCGGTCGCGCCCGTGACAGCCATCGAGACGCCGGCCGCGTACTGGCTGCGCTCAGTGCGCGCGCTCAGACGCCGGCCGAGGGGCCTACACGGTCACGCGCTTTGCCAGTTTCGCTCTCTTCTGCCCCCGCTTCGGCCGGTGAAAACGCTGGACCAGTCGGTATTGCTCTCCTCGAACCCGCGCCGGGGAGCATGCCGGCATGGGCATTGGCATGCATGGCGCGGTGCACGCGTCGTGCAAACCAAAACCGGATAATTGCTTGCTGCTTTTGCATGTGCGGCTGGTGAGTGGCACACTGGCAAACGAGACTGTAGGCGGTAGGCCCATCTTGTGTGTATGTGCGCTTGTGCGTGTCGGCTCTTCGTGAGTAGCTAGCCGGGCAAAGTTTGCGACGGCACGTACTACGTACATCTCCACCGGCTTCTTTTAGTTAGGTCTTGAGTTTGCGCGCGATAACTTTGAGTTTGTTTATATAATTTCCAAGTGATCGACACTCTGCTTTGGCACTTGTTTCGCTCTCGGCCCGGGTGAAAAGCGATCCATCCATCCATGAGCTCGACCGGCACGATAGAAAGCTGGGGGCGACGTCGCACGACCAATCAATCAACTTGGTGTGCCCGCGGTAACTCTTTTCGAGTCCTGAGTTATTCTAGTACTTCCTTCATTTTTATTTAGTTCACGTATTAGCTTTAGTCAAAATCAAGCTTTGTAAACTTTAACCAATTTTATAAACAAAAATATTAACATATACGATGACAAATCAACATCATTAGATTTATTATTGAATGCACTTTCACATAGTATAAATTTGTTACGGTAAATGTTTATATTATTTTCTATAAACTTGGTCAAACTCTATGAAATTTGACTTCAGTCAACTCTAATATGCGGAGTAAATAAAAACAGAGGGAGTACTTCACCTACAAGAAACCATGCCATCGATCCGCTCGCCTGATTGGCCATTGGAGCAGCTAGCAAATCCATCCATGAACTTGCGTGCGTGATCACCTTGCGCGCCGGGCGACGGTAACGATGACGATATGGATAAGCTAGCGCGTGCATGCATGCATGCAGAAGCTGCAGGAGCCGTGCGAGCAAAGCAGTAACTCCGTTCCATGCAATATGCAAGGCCCGTTGAAGAAGAGAAATGGAGCAGGCGGCGGTCCATTCAGTGCGTCAGCAAATCAAGAATGGCATAGCACTGGAGGTTTGCGCTCGGTGCTCGCTGCCCGGCGGAGCACGGCTCCCGTCCCATCTGTCTCGTCTTTGATCAACTGATTGAACAAACCGTGTCGATCCAAGTTGTGAACCTACGACAAGCCATGGGACTGCCCGTCTCGCCATCGGAATCACTGGGAGAAATGCGTGTGTTCATACCGCTAGACTGCCTCACGGCCTCACAGGCACGACCGACATGACCATATACCACGGCTGCCTGCACAAGAAATAGCTTCCTGCAGCGGAAATAAGCTGCTGATGCTACCACACGCGTTCCTTCCCTCCAGAGGAGGATATGTACCACCGCATCTCGACCACTCGCGGTTGCTCTCGTGCATACAGTACGTAGAAAGGTGCTGCGTGGCCGCGAACGATCGAGAAGCAATGTTCGTGGAATAATCGTGGTCGATGGTGCCATGATGAATAGGGGTGTGGTGTAGGAGGGATTCGACCGGAGGTACGTGCTCTATAGCCATCTATCTATCTATCCCGGCCGCTTGGCGCTGAGAGCGACGGAGCCACGGGAGGCACGACGCAACGAACGTCGCCCTGCCCACATCCAAAGCCACCATCATCGATCCTCCGTATCATCATCGCTCGTCACCGGCAAATATTCCTTCCAAAAGCCTCGCCATCGGTCTGGTCCCATGGACGAGATGGGATGCCGTTCGTATGTGCAAGTTGGGGCCGGGCGTGCCATGGTCGTAGTAGTACGTGCCGCCAACCAAAGGAAAAGCCGAAGGCAGGCAGGGAGGGAGAGGCTCCGGGGAGATGGGCGGCAGTGCCCCGGTCCGGCCGAATCGGCCGCCAAATCTCCCGGAAAAAGAAAGTCTAGGCCACGTCCGGAAAAGTCCCCTCGCGATATATGCGATATGCCGTGATAAGGGACACCGCGACAGTGGCGGGCAGCGCGATGATGCCTCGCCTTTCTCTTTCTCTTTCCCGTCGTGGTACGGAGGAGGGATAAGAGATCTTTCGGTCGAGCTACAGACGCTTTGCTCGCACGCTCACCGGCCTGACAGACCTGACATGCCATGGAAGCTTCTACGGCTGGCGCATGTTGTGGTTTCTTTCTTTGTTTTCAATGCCCTGCGTGCATGCGTGCGTGCGTACGTGGCTGGCTTGGATCACGAACCGGCGTCTGAAATAAGATGTCAGAGTGAAGGACATGACTAAAGAGAGGGGAGCAACGAAAGACAACTATGATAATGATTCTATCCCTGATCTTCTTGACATGAACAATCCTTCTCTTTTGACCATGTCTTCTTGCATTGTGATTGATTTGCTACTATGGATTTGATTGGGCATAACATAGAGGTTATGGGGAAAATAGAGTTGGCTAGATTGGATATGCTTTCTGGTAATAATATTATTGCTAAAGATAAAAATAGAGTTGGCTAGATTGGATATGCTTTCTGATAATAATAATATTGCTAAAGAGTTGGCTAGATTGGATATGCTTTCTGGTAATAATATTATTGCTAAAGATAAAAATAGAGTTGGCTCGATTGGATATGCTTTCTGGTAATAATATTATTGCTAAAGATGATCATCATATGAGCCCTCCAGGTCCTATTGACATTGGAGATGCTGACTTAAATAAACTCTGTTCTGATGGAGACAATTCTCACATTGCTTTGGAGGAGAAATGCTTAGATAAATTCAAAAACGTTTTCTCCTCTAGGAAATTGTTAGGCTGGAAGACGACATACCCGAAAGGATTTTTCTGGAATGCGAGGGACTGGTGGAGAAAATTAAAAAGGATTTATTAGAGAGTGTGTATTGGACCAATCTCTAGATTTCCTCGGTATTCAGGAAACCGTGAAGGGCCACTTCTCTAAGAGTGAATTTCACTCCTTATGTGGAGGACTTTTTGTTTTAATGGCATTGGGCTCCTACTAGGGGGAAATCTGGAGGTATTTTGGTTGGAGTTAATGAGGATTCTTTGAAGGTTTTGGATTCGAAACATGAGAATTATTCTGTCATAATGCTAGTGTATGATAGAAAAAAGTAGATCTGGCTTGGAATATTTTTTAAACACAGTACAGACGCAAGCGTTCATATAAACACGCATACACTCACCCCCTATAAAAGCACACACGCACACCCTACCCATATGAGCACCGCCAAGAGAGATTGAGCCGTCATAACATCTTTGTAACATCTCAATTTTTCAATTTGGAATGTTATGCATAGATCATTCATGCATATCATATTTTGTTGCATTTCGTTTCGCGATCCTCGAAATTCTAAGCAACTCAAGGACCTTCGGAGAGAGTTGGGGATTTTCCTGTTTTCATATTTGAGTTTTATCAAATATTGAAACGAGGATTTTTGGTTTGAATCATTTTTCTCTCTGAAAATATTTCATATTAAAATATATGAGAGCAGATAATATGACTTCTTCAAAGTAAATGAAATATTGGAGGAAAATATTAAAATCAAATATTTGATTTTATTCGGAGTTTATTGCTATTTTATTTGAATTAGAAAAATTGCACGTTTTTCAAAGTTGCATTTTAGCGCCAACAAAATGTTCATCTTGTTCTAAATATTTTATTTAGATGGTGAAAATTTGTTAGCATTTTTAGATTTTTATTTATTTATTTAGGATTTATTTAAGTTTCGGCGAAATTATTTTAAAAAAATCTCCAGCGCCCGACTAGGCCGAAGCCCAGCCGAGCCGGCCCAACCGCCCCGCGCCTCGTCTCCCTCCAGGAGACCGCGAGCGCCGCCGCTCGACGCCGAGTCCGGCTGGGACTCTTCCCCCGCGCCGCCTTGCTCCCTCCCCCAAGTTAGCCCCCCTCCTATATATGCGCCGCCCCCGCCCCCGACTCCACCACCACCCGAATCCCTCTGCCCGCGCCGCCGCTGCCGTCACCGCCCCGCGCTGCCCGCGGCCGCAGCTGGACCTCGCCGGAGGTATAAGCCGCCGTTCGGTTTTATTTTTAAACCGATCCGATTTTTTTAGAAAATCCTAGGTTCGTTTTTTAGAATAGATCGGTTTTTTTCGGTTTAGTTTAGTAGCGGACGTTCGTCCGTACGTTCGTTTTAACGAACGGTGTTCACTCGTTAGCCGCAGACAGCGAACGTTCGTTCGTTAGCCTGTTCGTCAGTTTTTCTTTTTCTCGGATTTTCCATGATTATTTTCGATCGCGATTTCTGATTCGATTTTCGTTTTAGTTTATCTTTTCGCTCGTTTATCGGAGTCAGTCGATTCAAGCGCCTAGATCTTCGTCTCAAAATCCTTTTTCTGTTTAATAAACGTGAACAAGATTTTGGTACTATAAAATTTGACTTAGGTCCAGATTAGTAATCGGATCTTGTTTCTCTCGCAGTTTGAGTTTCGTTGCTCCGTTTGATTTGATTTTTTTACAAACCGGAGTTCTTAAGTTAAACTTTCTGGTTAGATCTTCTTATTTGAGTTTTACCCGTGCTTCTTTGCTTGTTTGCTTATGCATGCTATTGTTTGTTTGCGATAGAACACCCGAAGTGCAAAGCGTGCTACTACGAGTCTCTAGGTTTTGCGGATCATCAGCAAGGCAAGCAACACTTTGATCATACCTCTTTATCACCCAGTTTTTATGCATTAGCTCCAACCCTCAAACATTGCATGATTAGGATGTGTTTAACATGTGGGATGGGAAGTAGTTGATGAGGTAGAACCTATTGCCCTGTTATTATCAAACCCATGGGAGTTACTGCTACGTATTGCTTATATTGCTATGCTATGCTCATAGACGTGGTTTGAGCGAGTGAATCCATGACAGATGTAAGATTACTAATTAATGGTTCAACTTAAGGTGGCAACTTTAATACACATCTGGCTGGATTGTTTCTCGGGCACCTGGAGAATCCAGTGTTGTCCTAGGATATCCCGGAGTACGCGTATGATAATCCTAAGGTCCGCCACCTAGGCTCAAAGGGAACTGAGATATTTCATGCTAGAAACTTCCGTGTGCAGCCACATGCTATTATGGGCTCTAGCATAGTTGAATAGGTTGCGTGAAGCTCTTAAAGAGATAGACTAGCAGGTAGTTGGGTTGTAGGTGGTATAGTCTATCCGAAGTAGAGAGTTAATGCTTCTGAAAAACTGTGTCTCGGTCATCCGTTTCTCAAACATCATGTAGTGCGAGAAATCCAACGGGGGAGATCGAGTCTTGTGGGAAAAAGTGCGCAAACCTCTGCAGAGTGTATAAATTAATCATGGTTAGCCATGTCCCCGGTTATGGACAATGTTGAGTATCTACTACTTGGATTATCATAGGTATCTCATCACTCTAAAATTAATATTGTTGGGTTGATAATTACTTTTAATTGGAGTTGAGTTGGAGGAACCTTCTTAATGATGTTTCAACTATCATGATAGTTAAATAAAATCTATTCCTTTATTGTAGGGAAAAATTAGCTTTTCGCAAAACTTTAACCATAGAGCTTTCTACCAGCCAAATATGCATGTAGTGATAGTATTATTCTGTTCTTGCTCTACTGTGTTATATTGCCAACATATTCCATGTGTTGACCCGTTTTCGGGTTGCAACGTATTATGTTGCAGACTTTTCAGACGATGAGTAAGGTTCGTTAGGTCGTTGCCGTGCAGCTCAGCTATGTCGTTGGAGTTGATGAACTCACTTTATCTTCCAAGCCTTCCACTGTTATCGTATTAGATGGCCTTAAGACATATTAATTATAATAAGTTCTCTTTTGAGACATTCGATGTAATAAGTGTGTGATTGTTACTCTGTTATAAATCGTTCGAAATACTGTGTGTGTCAGCATTATCGATCCAGCGATGACACTGAAGCACAGAGACTTGACCGTTTGAGGTCAGATCGCTACAATCTTGAGATTTTACGAAGTCACCGTAGACGCCTCATAGTCGCCGGAAATCCTGAAATAAATCCAGGATAAATGCGAGCACCAGGGTTTGAACCCTGGTGAGCTGGGAATACCACTGTCCACGTAACCATCTCAACCACAGATTGGTTCGCATCTGATTTGGAATTTAATTACTGTGTACGGAGCTCTCTAGAATATACCAGAGAAAATTGAATTTCTAGTTGAACTCTCTAGAATATACCAGAGAAATACTTTACGTTGTATGATACGGGGTGATTCCAATATTATTAGGAAGAGCTCTGAGAAGAATAAGCTGAACACACATGGTCACTGGAGTTTTGTTTTTAATGCTATAATTGAGCATGCTAGACCTAGAGAGTTACCATGGCCGGCTAGAATTATACCTGGGTAATAATTTAGATGATCCAACCTTTGAGAAATTGAACATAATTTTAATTTGCTCCGGTTGGGAAGAGAAATACCCTTTGTCAATGGTTACTTCATTGAAAGAGGGATATATGATCATACCTCTTTAATACTGGATACTGGAGAACAAATCATAAACCCGCTCTAATTAGATATGATAATTCTTGTGCACAAATAGAGGATTTAAACCTTGGAATGCTAGATATTCTGGTCCAACATTGTGATTTGGCGGTAGAAATTGAGAATGCTTAGGAGAAAATTAAGATGGTGGGATAAAAATGGTACTGCTTGGTACAAGCTTGATTCTATAATAAACACTTTGAACTTTTTGGACTCATTGTTGACGCTAGGCTCAAGCAGAAAGAGCTTAGGGATAAATTAAATAGATTTTTGAAATCGGAAGAGTTAAAATGGTTGCAAAGATGTAAGGAGAAAGAAATTAAATAAGAGGACTCTAACACTGGATATTATCAAGTTAACAATATAGTAGGAGAAGAAAGAATATTATTACTTCCTCTCGACCAGGAAGAGGAGCTATTAGAGCATCTCCAACAGCCGCTGAACGCGCCGCGCGTTAAAAACTACTTTGCCATGTGCTCATCGTCTGATTTGACGCGGCGGGCAGCGCTGGCTTCAGCAGCCTCGCTAAAATGCAGCGCGCGCGCAGCTCCCGCAGCGCACGCGACTCTCGCACAAACAACATATGCATTCCAAAACATAAGCAAAAAGATCAAACATAAACAAAATAAATCAAAATAAATAGTTCAATTTCGTTACTACAACTCAAACAAACAATCTATCGTTCAATACAACAAATAGTGCAATAAATACAACAAATAGTTCAACAATACAATAACGAACGCACACATCATGATGCTTTTTGTCGTCCATTCCATACCCACCACTCCTCAATGAGATCCTTCTGAAGATCATCATGCGACGCGGGACGTCGAATGGCATGATAGGAGGCAACAAATCGGGCTAGTTTCTCTGCAATGCGCCTGAACAACTCGGTGCTCATCCTAAATCGGCGACAAAAATACAACTCGGGGTATGTGGGTTTCTCCGCAAAATAATGCCTGATCAATCTGTTGTGGGCATCGATCCTATCCCTCCAAATTTTCTGCCGACCCATAACCGAACCATTGTGCTTTGGTTTTTTATTGATGTGCATAGCTGGGATCATTGCAAGGTCCTCCTCCTCTTTCATATCAAATTCTTCTTCGGAAGAATCATACGACGAACTCATCTACAATGTTCAATACTATGCTATAAAAACTACAATCAACATGCACCAAATTCATGAAGTTCAATACTATGCAGGCGTTTTGTCGAACACCTTGCGGGCGCTGTTCATCGGAGGACGGACGCGCGCGAGGGGCGGCGGTGACTAGAGGGAGGGCGAAGGAAGCCGCCGCGGCGCGGGATAGGCCGGGGAAGCGCCGGAATGGTCGCCGGGTGGCGCGGGCGACGGCGGCGCCGCGGCTGAAGGAGGGTGAGTTGCGAGCAAGCGCGCGGGAGTGGGCGCAGCAAATAAGCGGCGCGATGGAGTTTTGGCCCGCACGCCGAACTAGATATGTCGCGCGCGCGGTTTTTGCGTGTCCGCTGAAGTCATTATACCGATTGTGCGCGCATTAAATGGGTAATTTTACGATGCGGCGTTTGTTTGACACGGCTGTTGAAGATGCTCTTTGGAATGACAACTACCGCAGTGGGAGGAACACCGAGACGTGCAACCGGACCGAGCCACCCCCACCAGAACTTCTCGCCGCTGTGATAGGGACTGCAATGCGAGAACAGGCCGGAGCACCCACGCGAGACTCCGCCGCGGCCAGGCCCTAGAAACGCCACGGAGGAAGGCCTCGCCGCCGCCATCATCCCCCGGCAGCGGTGAGGAGATTAGAGGCGGCGGCGGCGGCTAGAGTTAGGAGCGGGCTATGTTTCCTGTGAAGTCAGATGCAAGACCTCTGCCTTTTCTAGTATTAATCACAACTAATGACACCAATTTCCATTACAAAACTGAACAAACTTTTTTTTTCATTGCCACTGTAGCTTGCAACACCACCCAGCACAGATGACCAAAGTAAAAGTTACAAATCTGGCGTCACGGCAAGGGGAAAGCACCTGTATCTGACCAAAACATCTGGATCCCAACACATATAGCTTAAACATCTGACAAGCACGCCAGGCTTGTTAGCTCACTAGTTAGCATAAATCATGTTAATCCTATAGAATAACAAAATCGAAAAGCCTACTGGTTTCATCAGACGACCAGCTGATACCAATCAACACAAAAAGGGCCAATCCAATCTTGGCCTGTGCTATACCAGCTCTCACAGGCCGGTAACTGACTAATCACCTACTGCTGCCTCTCATGCGTGATGCGTCTCCGTATCTGGAATCTCTCCGACTCTCCCCTTCTCTATGTACGTGCGTACGTGTACATGCGTGTCGTCTCCGGCAGGCAGATGGACTCCGGTGCTCAGCAGACGAAAGCCGGCCGGCCGGAGCTCGAAGATGGATGATCGATCAGGAGCTGACTCTGGCGCGGGTGCACGGGGCGAAGGAGTAGCCGTGCTGCTGGTGGCCGCCCGCGTGCACGTGCACGCGGTGCGAGGATGAGTGCGCCGTCTCCCGGTCGACAAGCGCGCGCAGGCGGAGGAACTCGTCGACGGAGCAGGGCAGCCGGAGCGGGCCGGCCGAGTTGTAGCCATACGTGTCCCGGGCCGCCTCCAGCAGGCTCTGGAAGAGCGGGTGGTAGAGGTAGGCGATGGGGATGACGAACCGCCGGAACCCGTCGCCCTGCTGCCCCTGCTCCGCCTGTGCCTGGCCGACCCGCACCGCCAGCCACCCCTTCTTCACCTTCCCCTTCTTCTCCGCCTGGTCCCCTTGCATGATGATGGCAGCTCCCTCGCCGGCGGTCCAACTGCAGCCGAGCTCTCGCCGTCGCTGCCGGCGCCGCTGCTGCCGAGAAGTTACTGCTCGATAGCAGAGCTAGCTAGAGCCAAAGAGCCGAGCGAGAGGTGTGCGTGTGTGGGTGTGGTGCGGTGTGCTTCGCGGCACTCGCGGTGGTTTTTATAGGACTGCCTCTGCTTGGCTCGAGCGGGCCGGGAACGGGAGGAGATTAGATTGGAAGATTAAGCCGGCGGTGCGTGGCGCACCCGTGCGCCGGAGCCTGTACGTACGGCGTCCTGTGCTACGGAACCCGGCCTCGGGAGCTTGCGTGTCGGGTCGGGACGGCGAGTGATGGATTGCCTGCGTCGCTGACACGGCGGCCTGTCGGAATAATCGGGTTAGGTTCGTCCGGTATCCGTCCGCGGACTCACGTCGAATATCGTCATCCAACACTGTCCGCATATATTTTAATAATATTTTAAATCAACCAAACAAAATTTGTACGAAGTGAGCGGATTTTTATATAAACACGACAGATTTCATATAATCATGATGAAATTTATTACATCTCGGACATACTACCTCTCTTTCAGTTTATAGGGCATGCGCGTATCGCTAGGTCGTCAATTTGACCAACCTAATACAAGTCGTATATTACAAAAAATATACCAACATAAACTTCGAAGTTTCTATTTTCAAAAGGTATAATTTTTGTGTTCTATAGTTTATATTAGGATGATAAAATTGACAATTTAGATATGCGCGCAGGACATGTAAACTGAAACGGAGGTAGTACTTCAATTAAAAGCGGAGCTCGTCCAACTCTAGAGGTATAATTTCGAACATACTTCTATTATTAATTTAAACTAAATGATCGCCGGCGCCCGTTCCCCATGTCCTGTCATGAGCCCTGAGAGCTGAATCTTCGTCTCCTCCAGTTCCGTCTCAGCGCTCTTCAGCACTGTCTCCGTAACCTTCGCCTCGGGAGCCTCATGAAGTGAAACTGCCCGTCTTCATGTCGCCGCCAAGCGTCTAATCGGCCAACGATGTTCAGCCCACCAAGCTTGACTTCAACTAAAGGGGAGCAGCGGTGGCCTTCTTGGGACCTGAACGGCGGCGACCTGCCGTGCACTACTCTTCGTCGCTGCCGGCGGCGCCGGCAGACATGTCGGCTTCGTGGTCGTGGTGGCAGGCCGTGGCCTCGACGGAGCCGGTGTTGTCCTCCTCCTCGTCGGTCTTGCCCCAGACCTCGTCCGTCGCATTATCGAACTCCTTGTAGGCGGCCACCAGTTCCGCCTGATGCTGGCGGTATTGCCAACAGGTGAGGCGGATCTCGCAGGCGGAGCGGTAGGATTCGAGCAACGCCGCCTGCTCCGCCACGTCTGCGTTCGATGTGATCTTCCTGCCACCATTGAGCTGCTCATCCGCCCACTGGTGCTCCTGGAGGAGCTGACGGTTGTAGGCGGCGTCGGCCTGCGCCTCCCGGAACGGCTCCTCCCTCACCATGTCCATCTTATGGGCACGGGGATGATCATGGTGCAATGCACCGGCGAGGATGGTGTCGGCTCGTCCTCGGGCGCATCCTTCATTGGGACGTAATCGTAGGTATCGTGTCATTATGACTAGGTTGTATTTCATTTGGTAAATTTTATAGAATTGGTGTCAGTTTTTTAACAATTCTGAGCGAACACGTCGACAACTGCTAGATGCTCTGCACGGATCTCATCACCATGACCAGTACCACGTCATCATCACAGAATCGTTCGCTCTGGGGCTGAATTGAGCGAACGGTAGTGTCATTCTGCATCTCACCCACTCACCCCTCTCGCGGCTTGTGTATCATTTTCCCTACCCACTTCCCCACTCCCCACCCCAGTCAAATGCTATCTCTCCCCTGAGAGATTTTCTCGGCAATAGTGTTGCGACGACAGCCTACGGATCTCGGCGATTATGGTGCGACAATGATCGATGGTGGTGCAGAGAGCTCGTGGTGGCGTCAAAGAAGCTATGTGTGGAGCACGAGCACGGCAATGTAGGTTTTTTTACAAGGCTATGGTGAGAGTTTGTCTGAATTTCCTATTATTTATCATCTGCCTTTTATAGAACTATAGGCCCTCTCAAAAAGAAATGTAATAGGACACTTCCCCACTTGACGCCTAGCTGTCTATCAACCTGAGAAAAAACAGAGACCCGAAGGGGATCATAGAAGACGAAGGGGTTATTTGGTTCTATCTCTTGCATTGCCATACTTAGGCACGTATTTTTGCTAAGTTTGCCTTAGGTTAGTTGAATAAAATGAAAGCCACGAGTTGACAAGCATAAAAAAGAATCTTGTCACACTTTTTATGTTTACGTCATGTGGAGCCCTAGTGTGGCTTGGCTAAAATGTGGCTTGAATCAAACACTCACCTATGTTGATCAAACTTTTTTTAAACGTAAATAACTTTATTCCTCATATGATTGCCATGGTATTTCAATATGTGGAAGAATAAAGTCAGGGGCATTGGAGTCCCAAAATTCAGATAAACTATGACTAAAGCAGTGCTTTGCTAAACAATTGACAACAAGGTTGGTTTCCCTTCCGCAATGAACAAAGCTGACATTTGAAAAGTCCATCGCCAGCAAACTAGTCTCGGTGATAATTGGCACATTGGAACCCATGTAGATATCAAGGTCTGAAATGGCCTCCAACACATTTAAACTATATGATTCAATGATTATATTGGATCACCCGATATTCAAAGTCAGAATAACTCTATGCTGAATAGCCTTTATCTCTGCCGAAACCTCTGATGCTACATGAACCAAAGGCCAGGTTGCCACTGCAATAAAATTACCCCGATCATCTTTCGCCACAGCGCCGCAAGCTCCTGCCAAGGTCTCCGCATGAAATGATGCATTTACATTAATTTCCAGACAAACTGTCTCAGGTTTCTTTCATATTTGATCAGATTTTTAAATTTGCCTAACCTTAGATGTGGCAATCTTCGTCACAAACCAAAAAACTTCAAATTAAACTATTTTTTTTTGAAAGAAAACATGCACTTTATTAATTGGAAATAATGGTTACATCGTCTATAAGAAGAGATACAATATTCTCCATAGGCTCCTCAAACCAATATCTAGTTACAGAAACTTTCGCTAATCTAGCAAGTTCACGAGCAACCTTATTAGCTACCCTATTACAATGTTCAAATCTTGTCAACGGAAAATCAAATGCCATGAAGTAGCAATCCTCGAAGACTGCCGCCGCAACTCCCGCCGATTGTCCTCCATTTTTCATTGTGTTAATGACTTTCATATTATCAGAGTTAATAATATGACGATTGCATCCCGTCTTTTGTGCAAGAATTAAACCAAACCTCAGAGCCATCGCTTCTGCTGTTAGTACATCAACATACCAATCGATCTTCCAATTTTCGCCAACAATGAATTTTCCCTTGTCATCTCTGAGTACATCACCTGACATGCCCCTGAGCAGATCATGGTCAAAAAAAGCATCAACATTTAATTTAACAAAACCCATAGGAGGTCGGCTCCATCCTTCTTTTCTACTAGTCGCACTAGGGGATTAGGCATTCACATAGTTTGCCATTATAGCACGAACCCCCATCGAAATCTGGTTCACATCTTGAGACTTTCCTTCATGAACCAACATGCGTCTCTCCCATCATAAATACCAAGCGGTTATCGCAATTAATTCACTTGCATTCTGACAACCTAATATAGATAGTTCTTGGTGCGGCATAAGAAGTAAGAATTCAAGAACTGCCTCACCCACACGATCAATAACACAAGCTTTCTTAATTACCTCGTACATCCCCGGCTTACCCTAAACCTCTTTTGCCTTCTCACACAGAAACAAGATGTGTTTTGTATCTTGTTGCCCATTCGAGCATGATGGACAAAGGGACGAAACTTTCATATGTCTATTGGCAAGTGTAACACGACACGGTAAAGTTTCATGCATCATTCGTCAGATAAATATTTTTACCTTTGCCGGACACGATAATTTTCAAATCTTACCCCAAGTAGGATTGACATTGGTACGGCCCATACCATTAGTATATTGCAATTTCCTCCCGTGTTGTTGGTTCCATTCCTCCAAATAAGCTGATCGAACAATGAATACATCATTTTTTGTATAGCTCCAGGCAATGAAATCCGACATATTATGCATAGGGAGGGGAATCGCGAGGACCCTTTGCACATCAATTGGCTACAAAGTTTGTCTCACCAAATCTTCATCCCAAGAATTCGTGATTGGATCAATAAGATCAGCCACCTTTGACAGAAGTTGCCCATCTCTAGGAGTAATAATTTTCTTATTCGCACAATGCGGAATCCATGCATCTCTCCAAATATCGATGTTTTGTCCATTTTCAACTCGCCAGATATAACCATTTCTCAAAGAGTTCACTCTCACCATAACGCTTTGCCAAGTAAAAGAGGATCCCTTCTTTAACCCTACGTTTATCAGATCTCCCTGAGAGAAATATTTAGCTCTCGAGATGGTTGCACATACGTGCAATTAAACTATACCGGCCGTTGTGCGCTCGAATAGCCAATGAGCCAAACCCTCGACCACGACCCCATGGACACGGCCTAGGCTGGGCCAGCCGCACCCGGCACCGGCATCCACCTCGATCGATCCGACGGCATAATGCCCCGACCGGTGTACATCATTCGTCGTCGATTCATGCGCGTTCTAATAGTACCACGACGACGGGATAAGCTAGGCAGGCGCGGGCACGCCACCGTAGATGGACACGGACGGCGACGGATGCACGCAGCGCGAGCGTGCGCCGACATCGCGGTCACCGTCGCCCGGTCCCGCCCGCGCCAGCCATCGAGGCAGGCGCCCGACGCACGCGCACGAGCTGGGCTCGGCGCCTCGCTTCCTAGCCGATCGAGCGGCCTACACGCACGGCCGCGCGCCTTGCCAGTGGATCAGTGGGTGGTGCCCGCCCGGACCCGTACGTACGGGCCGGGGAGCAGGCCGGCATGGACATGGCCGCATGCATGGTGCGGTCTGCGGTGCGCGCGCCGGGCAAAGCAAAGCGAATCACCACCGCATCGATCTCATCGGGTAACCAATGGATGGCGCCGGAGGCAAAGTTTATGCGGCACTTACAGCGTACTTGTCTCCACTGGCTTACACTGCTCCGGGTGGTGCTTAAGTTAACGTACTTTAGTTAGGTCTTGAGTTTGCGCGTGCCACCTAGATAAACTTAAGTTAACGTACGAAGTGGCTGCTTTTGGTACTTGTTTCGCTCTCGCGCCGGGTGAAAAGCGATCCATCCATCCATCGAGCTCGACCGCCACGATGAAAAGCGGGAGGCGACGTCGCGCGACCGATCAATCAATCAACTTGGTGCGCCCGGCCGCGGTAACTCTTTTCCAGTCCGAGTCACTCTAGTACTTCACCTACAAGAAACCACACCACACCATCGATCGCATGGATGAACTTGCGTGCGTGATCACCATGGCGCGTTCGTTCGCGACCGTGGAATACAAGACAGCGTGACGATGACCAGACAAGTGCATGCATGCAGAAGCTGCGGGCGCCGTGCGAGCGAAGCAGCAACTCCGTCCCATGCAATTTGCAACGCCGGTGGTGGAGATTCAGCAACGGTCCATTCAGCAAAATGTCGGGCTTAGCGCGTGGCTGACACTACTAGCTTGCAAGCGGGAGAATGCGTGGGTGGCGCCACAGGTTTGCGCTTGTGCGCCTGCCCGGCGGAGCACGGCCCCCGTCCCATCTACCCGTCGCCTCGATTTAACTGATCGATTGAGCAAGCCGTGTCCATCCCGGCCACTGAGCTCTGAACCTCCTACAGGCGATGGGACTAGCCGTGTCGCCGTCGCCGATCGTGGGCCAAGAACATTGCCGACCGGTCGGATCATTGCACCATCAGAATCACCGGGAGAAATGCGCGTGTCCATACTGCTAGGCTGCCTCACGGCCTCACAGGCACGTATGACATGATGGACAAACGTTTTGCTAAGTCTCCTCAGTCAACTCTTATTGATAAACAGTGCTGCCATGAACCATGATGGACAAGCAGGCGTGACGCCTTATTGATAAACCCGACTCTTTGTGTGCTATAATCCTAAGGGCTAAGTAGCATCCTGGCGGTGATTTGTTGAACACCAAATTAAAGAAAGGCCCTTCATTTACATGGCAAATATTTCATGGCCGGGATGGAGTCCCTAAAACGCGGCTACATTCAACAAATGGGGAATGGTCGGAATGTTAATACTATTTGAAAAGATGCCGGGATCTCAAACTGTGCGACAAGAAAAATTGTGACGCCCAAGAGGGGACGTTTGTTAACGAAGGTGGGGGACCTGGTTGATCCTGCTATTAACAGTTGGTTTAAGGAGCCTTCAAATGAAATTGTAATGATTCTCACAGATGATGTACTGCTTATTTCTAATGAATAAAGGCTCCGTTTATTTATTTATTTTAAAATCTCAGACGTTGTTATGTCTTGGTCGGTGCTATCTTTCTCTGATTTTCCATGTAGATTCGTACAAAAAATTCTTTTTAGTTTTTTTTTATTCTTACTATATACTCCCTTCATTCCACAATGCAGTGCTTCCTCTATCCCCGTGCTTCAACTTTGACCGTAAATTAACTACCAAGACCGATTGCGGCGGGAGCAAAAATTATATCAGTGAATTCGTATTCGAAAGAAGTTTTTAATTATGTAACTTTTTCTCCCGCCGCAGTCGGTCTTGTACGTTAAATTTATGGTCAAAGTTTGACCTCGGAAAGCGCGGGCGCATTATATTTTGAAATGGAGGGAGTATTGTATATCGCTTGACTGAGACTTGATTAAGTCTCGACTGAGACCTAGCCAGACCCATGGACAAATTACCATGGCCTATCAGGGCATCTCCAGCCGTTGTGCCCCCCAGGAGGCGTTTTCTCGGCCTCCTGGGGAGGCCCCGGCGCTAACTTTGCGTCTGGGTGTAAAAAAAATTTCACCCGTTGTGCTCCCCAGGTTGTGTCTTTTTTTTTCGCTTTGTCATTACAACAAACATGTTCTGGGCACTGCCGGGCCACACGAGCTCGAGCTCGTCGGCGACGACCCCAGCCGACCAGGCGACTCCCTTGGCCGCGTATTCGTCTTCCGCCGCCGGCGACGCGCTGCTCGAGCTCAGCGCCCCCCCCCCCCCCCCCCCCCCGGCGCCGCCGCCGACGTCCTCCCGGTGAAGGAAATATGCCCTAGAGGCAATAATAAAGTTATTATTTATTTCCTTATATCATGATAAATGTTTATTATTCATGCTAGAATTGTATTAACCGAAAACATAATACATGTGTGAATACATAGACAAACAGAGTGTCACTAGTATGCTTCTACTTGACTAGCTCGTTAATCAAAGATGGTTATGTTTCCTAACCATGAACAAAGAGTTGTTATTTGATTAACGAGGTCACATCATTAGTTGAATGATCTGATTGACATGACCCATTCCATTAGCTTAGCACCCGATCGTTTAGTATGTTGCTATTGCTTTCTTCATGACTTATACATGTTCATATAACTATGAGATTATGCAACTCCCGTTTACCGGAGGAACACTTTGGGTACTACCAAACGTCACAACATAACTGGGTGATTATAAAGAAGTACTACAGGTGTCTCCAATGGTAGATGTTGGGTTGGCGTATTTCGAGATTAGGGTTTTGTCACTCCGATTGTCGGAGAGGTATCTGGGCCCTCTCGGTAATACACATCACATAAGCCTTGCAAGCATTATAACTAAGATGTTAGTTGTGAGATGATGTATTACGGAACGAGTAAAGAGACTTGCCAGTAACGAGATTGAACTAGGTATTGGATACCGACGATCGAATCTCGGGCAAGTAACATACCGATGACAAAGGGAACAACGTATGTTGTTATGCGGTCTGACCGATAAAGATCTTCGTGGAATATGTAGGAGCCAATATGGGCATCCAGGTCCCGCTATTGGTTATTGACCGGAGACGTGTCTCGGTCATGTCTACATTGTTCTCGAACCGTAGGGTCCGCACGCTTAACGTTACGATGACAGTTATTATGAGTTTATGCATTTTGATGTACCGAAGGTTGTTCGGAGTCCCGGATGTGATCACGGACATGACGAGGAGTCTCGAAATGGTCGAGACGTAAAGATTGATATATTGGAAGCCTATGTTTGGACATCGGAAGTGTTCCGGGTAAAATCGGGATTTTACCGGATTACCGGGAGGGTTACCGGAACCCCCCGGGAACCATATGGGCCTTCATGGGCCTTAGTGGAAAAGAGAAAAGGGGCAGCCCATAGCTGGCCGCGCGCCCCCCTTCCCCAAGTCCTATTAGGACTAGGAGAAGGGGCCGGCCCCCCTCTCTCTCCTTTCCCCCTTGGGAATCCTACTTGGAATAGGATTGAGGGGGGGAGTCCTACTCCCGGTAGGAGTAGGACTCCTCCCGCGCCCTCTCCTTGGCCGGCGCACCCCTCCCCCTTGGATCCTTTATATACGGGGGCAGGGGGCACCTCTAGACACACAATTGATCATTGTTGATCGTTCCTTAGCCGTGTGCGGTGCCCCCTGCCACCAAATTCCACCTCGATCATACCGTTGTAGTGCTTAGGCGAAGCCCTGCGTCGGTAGTACATCAAGATCGTCACCACGCCGTCATGCTGACGAAACTCTTCCTCGACGCTTTGCTGGATCGGAGCCCGAGGATCGTCATCGAGCTGAACGTGTGCTAAGAACTCGGAGGTGCCAGAGTAACGGTGCTTGGATCGGTCGGATTGGGAAGAAGACGTACGACTACTTCCTCTACGTTGTGTGATCGCTTCCGCAGTCGGTCTGCGTTGGTACGTAGACAACACTCTCCCCTCTCGTTGCTATGCATCACCATGATCTTGCGTGTGCGTAGGAGAATTTTGAAATTACTACGTTCCCCAACAGTGGCATCCGAGCCTAGGTTTTATGGTTTGATGTTATTTGCACGAGTAGAACACAAGTGAGTTGTGGGTGATACAAGTCATACTGCCTACCAGCATGTCATACTTTGGTTCGGCGGTATTGTTGGACGAGACGATCCGGACCAACCTTACGCGTACTCTTACGCGAGACCGGTTCCCTCGACGTGCTTTGCACATAGATGGCTTGCGGAAGACTGTCTCTCCAACTTCAGTTGAACCAAGTGTGGCTACGCCCGGTCCTTGAGAAGGTTAAAACGGAGTCTATTTGACGAACTATCGTTGTGGTTTTGATGCGTAGGTGAGATGAGTTCTTACTTAAGCCCGTAGCAGCCACGTAAAACTTGCAACAACAAAGTAGAGGACGTCTAACTTGTTTTTGCAGGGCATGTTGTGATGTGATATGGTCAAGGCATGATGCTGATTTTATTGTATGAGATGATCATGTTTTGTAACCAAGTTATCGGCAACTGGCAGGAGCCATATGGTTGTCGCTTTATTGTATGCAATGCAATCGCGATGTAATGCTTTACTTTATTACTAAGCGGTAGTGATAGTCGTGGAAGCATAAGATTGGCGAGACGACAACGATGCTACGATGGAGATCAAGGTGTCGCGCCGGTGACGATGGTGATCATGACGGTGCTTCGGAGATGGAGATCACAAGCACAAGATGATGATGGCCATATCATATCACTTATATTGATTGCATATGATGTTTATCCTTTTATGCATCTTATCTTGCTTTGATTGACGGTAGCATTATAAGATGATCTCTCACTAAATTATCAAGAAGTGTTCTCCCTGAGTATGCACCGTTGCCAAAGTTCGTCGTGCCCAGACACCACGTGATGATCGGGTGTGATAAGCTCTACGTCCATCTACAACGGGTGCAAGCCAGTTTTGCACACGCAGAATACTCAGGTTAAACTTGACGAGCCTAGCATATGCAGATATGGCCTCGGAACACAGAGACCGAAAGGTCGAGCGTGAATCATATAGTAGATATGATCAACATAACGATGTTCACCATTGAAAACTACTCCATCTCACGTGATGATCGGTTATGGTTTAGTTGATTTGGATCACGTGATCACTTAGAGGATTAGAGGGATGTCTATCTAAGTGGGAGTTCCTAAGTAATTTGTGTTGGGGAACGTAGTAATTTTCGAAAATTTTCCTACGCACACGCAAGATCATAGTGATGCATAGCAACGAGAGGGGAGAGTGTTGTCTACGTACCAACGCAGACCGACTGCGGAAGCGATCACACAACATAGAGGAAGTAGTCGTACATCTTCTTCCCGGTCCGACCGATCCAAGCACCGTTACTCCGGCACCTCCGAGTTCTTAGCACACGTTCAGCTCGATGACGATCCTCGGGCTCCGATCCAGCAAAGCGTCGAGGAAGAGTTCCGTCAGCACGACGGCGTGGTGACGATCTTGATGTACTACCGACGCAGGGCTTCGCCTAAGCACTACAACGATATGATCGAGGTGGAATTTGGTGGCAGGGGGCACCGCACACGGCTAAGGAACGATCTCAAGGATCAACTTGTGTGTCTTGGGGTGTCCCCTGCCCCCGTATATAAAGGATGGAGGGAGGGAGGCTGTCCGGCCAAAGGAGGGAGGCGCAGGAGGAGTCCTACTCCTACCGGGAGTAGGACTCCCCCCTCCAATCCTAGTCCAACTAGGAATCCTTAAAGGGGGGAGAGAGAGAGAGAGGTGGCCGGCCCCTCTCCTAGTCCTAATAGGACTAGGGAGAGGGGGGGGGAGGCGCAGCCCTATGTGGGCTGCCCTCTCACCTTTCCACTAAGGCCCATGTTGGCCCATTTGGCTCCCCGGGGGTTCCGGTAACCCTCCCGGTAATCCGGTAAAATCCCGATTTCACCCGGAACACTTCCGGTGTCCAAACATAGGCTTCCAATATATCAATCTTTACGTCTCGACCATTTCGAGACTCCTCGTCATGTCCGTGATCACATCCGGGACTCCGAACAACCTTCGGTACATCAAAATGCATAAACTCATAATAACTGTCATCGTAACGTTAAGCGTGCGGACCCTACGGTTCGAGAACAATGTAGACATGACCGAGACACGTCTCCGGTCAATAACCAATAGCGGGACCTGGATGCCCACATTGGCTCCTACATATTCTACGAAGATCTTTATCGGTTAGACCGCATAACAACATACGTTGTTCCCTTTGTCATCGGTATGTTACTTGCCCGAGATTCGATCGTCGGTATCCAATACCTAGTTCAATCTCGTTACTGGCAAGTCTCTTTACTCGTTCCGTAATACATCATCTCATAACTAACATCTTAGTTATTATGCTTGCAAGGCTTATGTGATGTGTATTACCGAGAGGGCCCAGAGATACCTCTCCGACAATCGGAGTAACAAACCCTAATCTCGAAATACGCCAACCCAACATCTACCATTGGAGACACCTGTAGTACTCCTTTATAATCACCCAGTTACGTTGTGACGTTTGGTAGTACCCAAAGTGCTCCTCCGGTAAACGGGAGTTGCATAATCTCATAGTTATAGGAACATGTATAAGTCATGAAGAAAGCAATAGCAACATACTAAACGATCGGGTGCTAACCTAATGGAATGGGTCATGTCAATCAGATCATTCAACTAATGATGTGACCTCGTTAATCAAATAACAACTCTTTGTTCATGGTTAGGAAACATAACCATCTTTGATTAACGAGCTAGTCAAGTAGAGGCATACTAGTGACACTCTGTTGGTCTATGTATTCACACATGTATTATGTTTCCGGTTAATACAATTCTAGCATGAATAATAAACATTTATCATGATATAAGGAAATAAATAATAACTTTATTATTGCCTCTAGGGCATATTTCCTTCAGTCTCCCACTTGCACTAGAGTCAATAATCTAGATTACACAGTAATGATTCTAACACCCATGGAGCCTTGGTGATGATCATGTTTTGCTCGTGGAAGTGGCTTAGTCAACGGGTCTGCAATATTCAGATCCGTATGTATCTTGCAAATCTCTATGTCTCCCACCTGGACTAAATCCCGGATGGAGTTGAAGCGTCTCTTGATGTGTTTGGTTCTTTTGTGAAATCTGGATTCCTTTGCCAAGGCAATTGCACCAGTATTGTCACAGAAGATTTTCATTGGACCCGATGCACTAGGTATGACACCTAGATCGGATATGAACTCCTTCATCCAGACTCCTTCGTTCGCTGCTTCCGAAGCAGCTATGTACTCCGCTTCACATGTAGATCCCGCTACGACGCTTTGTTTAGAACTGCACCAACTGACAGCTCCACCGTTTAAAGTAAACACGTATCCGGTTTGCGATTTAGAATCGTCCGGATCAGTGTCAAAGCTTGCATCAACGTAACCTCTTACGGTGAGCTCTTTGTCACCTTCATACGAGAAACATATCCCTAGTCCTTTTCAGGTATTTCAGGATGTTCTTGACCGCTGTCCAGTGATCCACTCCTGGATTACTTTGGTACCTCCCTGCTAAACTTATAGCAAGGCACACATCAGGTCTGGTACACAGCATTGCATACATGATAGAGCCTATGGCTGAAGCATAGGGAACATCTTTCATTTTCTCTCTATCTTCTGCATTGGTCGGGCATTGAGTCTGACTCAACTTCACACCTTGTAACACAGGCAAGAACCCTTTCTTTGCTTGATCCATTTTGAACTTCTTCAAAATCTTGTCAAGGTATGTGCTTTGTGAAAGTCCAATTAAGCGCCTTGATCTATCTCTATAGATCTTTATGCCTAATATGTAAGCAGCTTCCCCGAGGTCTTTCATCGAAAAACTTTTATTCAAGTATCCCTTTATGCTATCCAGAAATTCTATATCATTTCCAATCAGCAATATGTCATCCACATATAATATCAGAAATGCTACAGAGCTCCCACTCACTTTCTTGTAAATACAGGCTTTTCCAAAAGTCTTTATAAAGCCAAATGCTTTGATCACACTATCAAAGCGTTTATTCCAACTCCGAGATGCTTGCACCAGTCCATAAATGGATCGCTGGAGTTTGCACACTTTGTTAGCTCCTTTCGGATCGACAAAACCTTCTGGTTGCATCATATACAACTCTTCTTCCAGAAATCCATTCAGGAATGCAGTTTTGACATCCATTTGCCATATTTCATAATCATAAAACGCAGCAATTGCTAACATAATTCTGACAGACTTAAGCATCGCTACGGGTGACAAGGTCTCATCGTAGTCAACCCCTTGAACTTGTCGAAAACCTTTTGCGACAAGTCGAGCTTTATAGACAGTAATATTACCGTCAGCGTCAGTCTTTTTCTTGAAGATCCATTTAATCTCAATTGCTTGCCGATCATCGGGCAAGTCAACCAAAGTCCATACTTTGTTCTCATACATGGATCCCATCTCAGATTTCATGGCCTCAAGCCACTTTGCGGAATCTGGGCTCACCATCGCTTCTTCATAGTTCGTAGGTTCATCATGATCTAGTAGCATGACTTCCAGAACTGGATTACCGTACCACTCTGGTGCGGATCTCACTCTGGTTGATCTACGTGGTTCAGTAGTATCTTGTCCTGAAGATTCATGATCATCATCATTAGCTTCCTCACTAATTGGTATAGGTGTCGCAGAAACAGTTTTCTGTGATGTACTATTTTCCAATAAGGGAGCAGGTACAGTTACCTCGTCAAGTTCTACTTTCCTCCCACTCACTTCTTTCGAGAGAAACTCCTTCTCTAGAAATGATCCATTCTTAGCAACGAATGTCTTGCCTTCGAATCTGTGATAGAAGGTATACCCAACAGTTTCCTTTGGGTATCCTATGAAGACACATTTCTCCGCTTTGGGTTCGAGCTTATCAGGTTGAAGCTTTTTCACATAAGCATCGCAGCCCCAAACTTTAAGAAACGACAACTTTGGTTTCTTGCCAAACCATAGTTCATAAGGCGTCGTCTCAACGGATTTTGATGGTGCCCTATTTAACGTGAATGCGGCCGTCTCTAAAGCATAACCCCAAAACGATAGCGGTAAATCAGTAAGAGACATCATAGATCGCACCATATCTAGTAAAGTACGATTACGATGTTCGGACACACCATTACGCTGTGGTGTTCCGGGTGGCGTGAGTTGCGAAACTATTCCACAATTTTTCAAATGTATACCAAACTCGTAACTCAAATATTCTCCTCCACGATCAGATCGTAGAAACTTTATTTTCTTGTTACGATGATTTTCAACTTCACTCTGAAATTCTTTGAACTTTTCAAATGTTTCAGACTTATGTTTCATTAAGTAGATATACCCATATCTGCTTAAATCATCTGTGAAGGTGAGAAAATAACGATATCCGCCACGAGCCTCAATATTCATCGGACCACATACATCGGTATGTATGATTTCCAATAAATCTGTTGCTCTCTCCATAGTACCGGAGAATGGTGTTTTAGTCATCTTGCCTATGAGGCACGGTTCGCAAGTACCAAGTGATTCATAATCAAGTGGTTCCAAAAGCCCATCAGTATGGAGTTTCTTCATGCGCTTTACACCGATATGACCTAAACGGCAGTGCCACAAATAAGTTGCACTATCATTATCAACTCTGCATCTTTTGGCTTCTACATTATGAATATGTGTATCACTACTATCGAGATTCAATAAGAATAGACCACTCTTCAAGGGTGCATGACCATAAAAGATATTACTCATATAAATAGAACAACCATTATTCTCTGATTTAAATGAATAACCGTCTCGCATCAAACAAGATCCAGATATAATGTTCATGCTCAACGCTGGCACCAAATAACAATTATTTAGGTCTAATATTAATCCCGAAGGTAGATGTAGAGGTAGCGTGCCGACCGCGATCACATCGACTTTGGAACCGTTTCCCACGCGCATCGTCACCTCGTCCTTTGCTAGCGTCCGCTTATTCCGTAGTCCCTGTTTCGAGTTGCAAATATTAGCAACAGAACCAGTATCAAATACCCAGGTGCTACTGCGAGCTCTAGTAAGGTACACATCAATAACATGTATATCACATATACCTTTGTTCACCTTGCCATCCTTCTTATCCGCCAAATACTTGGGGCAGTTCCGCTTCCAGTGACCAGTCTGCTTGCAGTAGAAGCACTCAGTTTCAGGCTTAGGTCCAGACTTGGGTTTCTTCTCCTGAGCAGCAACTTGCTTGCTGTTCTTCTTGAAGTTTCCCTTCTTCTTCGCTTTGCCCTTTTTCTTGAAACTAGTGGTTTTGCTAACCATCAACACTTGATGCTCCTTCTTGATTTCTACCTCCGCAGCTTTCAGCATTGCGAAGAGAACAAGACTATTCCCGAGCTCTTCGCAATGCTGAAAGCTGTGGAGGTAGAAATCAAGAAGGAGCATCAAGTGTTGATGGTCAACAAGACCACTAGTTTCAAGAAAAAGGGCAAAGGGAAGAAGAAGGAGAACTTCAAGAAGAACAGCAAGCAAGTTGCTGCTCAGGAGAAGAAACCCAAGTCTGGACCTAAGCCTGAAACTGAGTGCTTCTACTGCAAGCAGACTGGTCACTGGAAGCGGAACTGCCCCAAGTATTTGGCGGATAAGAAGGATGGCAAGGTGAACAAAGGTATATGTGATATACATGTTATTGATGTGTACCTTACTAGAGCTCGCAGTAGCACCTGGGTATTTGATACTGGTTCTGTTGCTAATATTTGCAACTCGAAACAGGGACTACGGAATAAGCGGACGCTAGCAAAGGACGAGGTGACGATGCGCGTGGGAAACGGTTCCAAAGTCGATGTGATCGCGGTCGGCACGCTACCTCTACATCTACCTTCGGGATTAATATTAGACCTAAATAATTGTTATTTGGTGCCAGCGTTGAGCATGAACATTATATCTGGATCTTGTTTAATGCGAGACGGTTATTCATTTAAATCAGGGAATAATGGTTGTTCTATTTATATGAGTAATATCTTTTATGGTCATGCACCTTTGAAGAGTGGTCTATTCTTGTTGAATCTCGATAGTAGTAATACACATATTCATAATGTGGAAGCCAAAAGATGCAGAGTTGATAATGATAGTGCAACTTATTTGTGGCACTGCCGTTTAGGTCATATCGGTGTAAAGCGCATGAAGAAACTCCATACTGATGGGCTTTTGGAACCACTTGATTATGAATCACTTGGTACTTGCGAACCGTGCCTCATAGGCAAGATGAATAAAACACCGTTCTCCGGTACTATGGAGAGAGCAACAGATTTATTGGAAATCATACATACCGATGTATGTGGTCCGATGAATATTGAGGCTCATGGCGGATATCGTTATTTTCTCACCTTCACAGATGATTTAAGCAGATATGGGTATATCTACTTAATGAAACATAAGTCTGAAACATTTGAAAAGTTCAAGGAATTTCAGAGTGAAGTTGAAAATCATCGTAACAAGAAAATAAAGTTTCTACGATCTGATCGTGGAGGAGAATATTTGAGTTACGAGTTTGGTGTACATTTGAAAAATTGTGGAATAGTTTCACAACTCACGCCACCCGGAACATCACAACGTAATGGTGTGTCCGAACGTCGTAATCGTACTTTACTAGATATGGTGCGATCTATGATGTCTCTTACTGATTTACCGCTATCGTTTTGGGGTTATGCTTTAGAGACGGCCGCATTCACGTTAAATAGGGCACCATCAAAATCCGTTGAGACGACGCCTTATGAACTATGGTTTGGCAAGAAACCAAAGTTGTCGTTTCTTAAAGTTTGGGGCTGCGATGCTTATGTGAAAAAGTTTCAACCTGATAAGCTCGAACCCAAAGCGGAGAAATGTTTCTTCATAGGATACCCAAAGGAAACTGTTGGGTATACCTTCTATCACAGATCCGAAGGCAAGACATTCGTTGCTAAGAATGGATCATTTCTAGAGAAGGAGTTTCTCTCGAAAGAAGTGAGTGGGAGGAAAGTAGAACTTGACGAGGTAACTGTACCTGCTCCCTTATTGGAAAATAGTACATCACAGAAAACTGTTTCTGCGACACCTATACCAATTAGTGAGGAAGCTAATGATGATGATCATGAAACTTCAGGACAAGATACTACTGAACCACGTAGATCAACCAGAGTAAGATCCGCACCAGAGTGGTACGGTAATCCAGTTCTGGAAGTCATGCTACTAGATCATGATGAACCTACGAACTATGAAGAAGCGATGGTGAGCCCAGATTCCGCAAAGTGGCTTGAGGCCATGAAATCTGAGATGTGATCCATGTATGAGAACAAAGTATGGACTTTGGTTGACTTGCCCGATGATCGGCAAGCAATTGAGAATAAATGGATCTTCAAGAAAAAGACTGACGCTGACGGTAATGTTACTGTCTATAAAGCTCGACTTGTCGCAAAAGGTTTTTGACAAGTTCAAGGGGTTGACTACGATGAGACCTTCTCACCCGTAGCGATGCTTAAATCCGTCAGGATCATGTTAGCAATTGCCGCATTTTATGATTATGAAATATGGCAGATGGATGTCAAAACTGCATTCCTGAATGGTTTTCTGGAAGAAGAGTTGTATATGATGCAACCAGAAGGTTTTGTCGATCCAAAGGGAGATAACAAAGTATGCAAACTCCAGCGATCCATTTATGGACTGGTGCAAGCATCTCGGAGTTGGAATAAACGCTTTGATAGTGTGATCAAAGCATTTGGCTTTATACAGACTTTTGGAGAAGCCTGTATTTACAAGAAAGTGAGTGGGAGCTTTGTAGCATTTCTGATATTATATGTGGATGACATATTGCTGATTGGAAATGATATAGAATTTCTTGATAGCATAAAGGGATACTTGAATAAAAGTTTTTCGATGAAAGACCTCGGGGAAGCTGCTTACATATTAGGCATAAAGATCTATAGAGATAGATCAAGACGCTTAATTGGACTTTCACAAAGCACATACCTTGACAAGATTTTGAAGAAGTTCAAAATGGATCAAGCAAAGAAAGGGTTCTTGCCTGTGTTGCAAGGTGTGAAGTTGAGTCAGACATAATGCCCGACCACTGCAGAAGATAGACAGAAAATGAAAGATGTTCCCTATGCTTCAGCCATAGGCTCTATCATGTATGCAATGCTGTGTACCAGACCTGATGTGTGCCTTGCTATAAGTTTAGCAGGGAGGTACCAAAGTAATCCAGGAGTGGATCACTGGACAACGGTCAAGAACATCCTGAAATACCTGAAAAGGACTAAGGATATGTTTCTCGTATATGGAGGTGACAAAGAGCTCACCGTAAGTGGTTACGTTGATGCAAGCTTTGACACTGATCCGGACGATTCTAAATCGCAAACCAGATACGTGTTTACTTTAAACGGTGGAGCTGTCAGTTGGTGCAGTTCTAAACAAAGCGTCGTAGCGGGATCTACATGTGAAGCGGAGTACATAGCTGCTTCGGAAGCAGCAAACGAAGGAGTCTGGATGAAGGAGTTCATATCCGATCTAGGTGTCATACCTAGTGCATCGGATCCAATGAAAATCTTTTGTGACAATACTGGTGCAATTGCTTTGGCAAAGGAATCCAGATTTCACAAAAGGACCAAACACATCAAGAGACGCTTCAACTCCATCCGGGATCTAGTCCAGGTGGGAGACATAGAGATTTGCAAGATACATACGGATCTGAATGTTGCAGACCCGTTGACTAAGCCTCTTCCACGAGCAAAACATGATCAGCACCAAGGCTCCATGGGTGTTAGAATCATTACTGTGTAATCTAGATTATTGACTCTAGTGCAAGTGGGAGACTGAAGGAAATATGCCCTAGAGGCAATAATAAAGTTATTATTTATTTCCTTATATCATGATAAATGTTTATTATTCATGCTAGAATTGTATTAACCGGAAACATAATACATGTGTGAATACATAGACAAACAGAGTGTCACTAGTATGCCTCTACTTGACTAGCTCGTTAATCAAAGATGGTTATGTTTCCTAACCATGAACAAAGAGTTGTTATTTGATTAACGAGGTCACATCATTAGTTGAATGATCTGATTGACATGACCCATTCCATTAGCTTAGCACCCGATCGTTTAGTATGTTGCTATTGCTTTCTTCGTGACTTATACATGTTCCTATAACTATGAGATTATGCAAATCCCGTTTACCGGAGCAACACTTTGGGTACTACCAAACGTCACAACATAAGTGGGTGATTATAAAGGAGTACTACAAGTGTCTCCAATGGTAGATGTTGGGTTGGCGTATTTCGAGATTAGGGTTTTGTCACTCCGATTGTCGGAGAGGTATCTGGGCCCTCTCGGTAATACACATCACATAAGCCTTGCAAGCATTATAACTAAGATGTTAGTTGTGAGATGATGTATTACGGAACGAGTAAAGAGACTTGCCAGTAACGAGATTGAACTAGGTATTGGATACCGACGATCGAATCTCGGGCAAGTAACATACCGATGACAAAGGGAACAACGTATGTTGTTATGCGGTCTGACCGATAAAGATCTTCGTGGAATATGTAGGAGCCAATATGGGCATCCAGGTCCCGCTATTGGTTATTGACCGGAGACGTGTCTCGGTCATGTCTACATTGTTCTTGAACCGTAGGGTCCGCACGCTTAACGTTACGATGACAGTTATTATGAGTTTATGCATTTTGATGTACCGAAGGTTGTTCGAGTCCCGGATGTGATCACGGACATGACGAGGAGTCTCGAAATGGTCGAGACGTAAAGATTGATATATTGGAAGCCTATGTTTGGACATCGGAAGTGTTCCGGGTAAAATCAATTTTACCGGATTACCGGGAGGGTTACCGGAACCCCCCGGGAATCATATGGGCCTTCATGGGCCTTAGTGGAAAAGAGAAAAGGGGCATCCCATAGCTGGCCGCGCCCCCCCCCCCTTCCCCAAGTCCTATTAGGACTAGGAGAAGGGGCCGGCCCCCCCTCTCTCTCCTTTCCCCCTTGGGAATCCTAGTTGGAATAGGATTGAGGGGGGGGGAGTCCTACTCCCGGTAGGAGTAGGACTCCTCCCGCGCCCTCTCCTTGGCCGGCGCACCCCTCCCCTTGGATCCTTTATATACGGGGGCAGGGGGCACCTCTAGACACACAATTGATCATTGTTGATCGTTCCTTAGCCGTGTGCGGTGCCCCCTGCCACCAAATTCCACCTCGATCATACCGTTGTAGTGCTTAGGCGAAGCCCTGCGTCGGTAGTACATCAAGATCGTGACCACGCCGTCATGCTGACGAAACTCTTCCTCGACGCTTTGCTGGATCAGAGCCCGAGGATCGTCATCGAGCTGAACGTGTGCTTAGAACTCGGAGGTGCCGGAGTAACGGTGCTTGGATCGGTCGGATCGGGAAGAAGACGTACGACTACTTCCTCTACGTTGTGTGATCGCTTCCGCAGTCGGTCTGCGTTGGTACGTAGACAACACTCTCCCCTCTCGTTGCTATGCATCACCATGATCTTGCGTGTGCGTAGGAGAATTTTGAAATTACTACGTTCCCCAACACCCGGCACCGCACAGACTACATGCTCTTCACGGGCCACGCCGCATGGCTTGCATCGTGGGGCTCGCACGGCGACGGCTAGCTGCCGCGGCCTCCTCCTGGCTCCTCGTCGCGGCCTCGACGACGCCCCCGTGCTCCACCTCGAGGCGCACCACGTCGAGCTCGAACCTGAACACTACCCACCGAGGCTGCGCCACCCCAGCCCTGCTCGCACCCGCGTCTGGCCGCTGCTGCTCGCGCCCGCCTGCCTGCTGCTCGCCACCCCCGCCCTGCTCGCCACCCGCGCGCGCCCGTGGCCGCGCCCCCGCCTGGCCGCGCGCGCCCGCCCTGCTCGCCACCCGCGCCATGCTCGCCACCCGCGCGCGCGCCCGCGCCTGGCCGCGGTCCCGTGGCCGCTGGACCGCGCCCGTGGCGCCCTGGCCGCTTCCCGTCGCGCGCGCCCGCCCCGCCTCGAGCGCGCACCTCCTGCGCACGGCCCCGCCGCTGGACCGCGCCCCGTGGCTCCCTGCTCCGGCTGCCGCGTGCCTGCTTGCTCCTGCTCCCGCGTCGGCTGCTTCGCGAGCTCATGCAAGTCTCGACGACGGCGGACGTGGCCAGGAGGCGGGGCGTCATGAGGAAGGCGCCGCTGCTGGCCGTGGCGTCGTACCCTTGGCGCGGGCCGCGCCGGCGGCGGGAGGAGTAGGAGAAGCCGAGCGGCACGAGAAGGAGCGGGCAGCCGGCGGTCTGGAGCAGGCTGGAGAGCCACTTGCGGGAGCTGCCGCGCAGGAAGTAGAGGCGGAGGCGGAGGCGGCCGGGCAGCTGGGCGTGGGCGGCTCTCCGGCGACGGACACGAGAGCAGAGCGGCGTGCCAGGCAGCGAGGACGGGAGCGAAGGGCTTCTGCCTGTGTGTGTGCATGGAGGGAGAGAGAGAGGAGGAAGCACGTGGGTGGGTGGGCCAATGAGAAAAGTGAGGGGACAAGAGGGAGACGCTGGCAGGTGCGCCAGCGCCTAAAACGGCGAAATTATGCCCCCAGGAGCCCCCCAACGCGCTGGGTGTTGCATGGGGCAGCCGGCGCTATTTTTTGCTTTTGCCGGCGAAAAACGAACACTTGCGGGCCTGACTGGAGCGTTTTTTGTTCGCCAACACTTAAAAGTGGCTTGGAAAGGTTTCTTGGGGCTCTAGTGGAGATGCCCTCAGATGCAGTTCCAGTCCCTGCCGCGAAAACCAGTTGCCACGCACGCGCATTCCTTCGAGACGTTACTCGGACGTACCACAGCTCGATCCGTGGCTCGCGGTTGCTCTCGCGCACACAGTGCGTAGAAAGGCGTTGCGTGGCCGGGAAGGATCAAGAAGCCATGTTGGCGGAATCGTGGCCGTCGATGGCGCCATGCCATGATGGATGGGGGTGTGGTGTGGGGGGGATTCGATCGGCGGTACAGTCCGTGCTCGCTATCTGTATCTATCTGTCTATCCCGGCCGCTTGGCGGTTTGGCGATGAGAGCGACGGAGCCACGGGCAGCAAATATTCCTTCCAAAAGCTTCGCCGTTGCCGTTGGTGGCCGTCGCTGTCCGCGCGCCGGTCCCATCCCACGGACGGGACGGGATGCCGATCGTATCGTATCATCGATGCAGGGCTGGGCTGGCCTCCGCTGCTCGATTCGCGGTTGACTGGCTGCCACGCGTGGCCGGGGCGAGATGCCAAGCAAACACGGCGCACTGCGAGGTGGGGCCGGGCCGGGCCGAATCGGCCGCCAAATCTCCCGAAAAGAAAGTCAAGCCACGTCTGGAAAAAAAAGGCGCCTATTGCAATAGAGAAATGCTAGTACATTTCTAATTGCAATAGTGACTTGCTGCTGCGCCGGTGTCCGGCTTGGGCTTTCGGTCGAGCTGGAGACGCTTTGCTTGCGCGGTCGCCGGCCTGACCACCGACCGGCCTGTCATGTCTCATGGAAGCTTCTACGGCTGTCGGCGTGCGCTTCTTTCTTTTCTCGGCTGCGTGCGTGGCTGGCTACGGTGGAACAGGCGCCTGCGCCTCTGCGCGCGCAGTCGGAGAAACCAAGTGGCGCCGTGGTATTTCCTTTTTCTACGGCAAAAAAGAAGAATGTGATTCGGGTTTCTCTTAGATAGCTTACACATGTGCCATGTTCTCCATCTCATGACTTCTGAATCGGGCATGTGTTCTGTTTCACTACTGTCTCTAGCAACGTGTCAACAGCTTGCGCAGGACAGGAAACAGTTGCCCGTTTTTGGAAGCGTGTGAGTGAATGCCTTCTTGCTTTTATGGCGCAGGCAAACGCCTCAACAACACACCAACAGCTTGCTCCTACGGGCGAGGGGTGGCAAAACAGGTGCACAAATGACATGTTTTGCCTGGTGATGAAAGCAAGGCCCCAAGACACCGACTAAACGTGAATCACCAGCAGAAATAAACCGAAACACTACGCAACAAGAACAGCACTTGCATCTTCACGCAAATATCTGCATCTGGCAGAACAAGCACCCAGAAGCCAAACGCAACAGCATAAAGAGGCATACAAATGGCACAAGACAATTTTGAAGAGATTCCACGCCAAATCGCCACATCAGTGTCTCTTTATAGGAGTACAAACGACGCCACATGCCTGGTTCCAATGCCCAAGCCCATCAGAAAATCACCACTTGGAAACATACACCAGGCACCAACTGGCAGGCATCAAGCACAATTAATGGCAACACTTACCATTACAAAACTGAACAAATGCCTTTACATTGCAAGTGCAGCTTGCAGGACAAGCCAACACATTTGACCAAACTTACAAATCTGGACGGCAAGCGGAAAACACCTGTCTCAGACCAAAATATCTGAATCCCAGCACATAACTGGAAAATCTGGTAAGCATGTTAACTTCCCCTTTGCTGTTGTCAGCATAAATCATGTTAATCCTAGAAAAATATATATCCAAAAGCCTACTGGTTCCATCAGACGACCATCTGATACCAATCAACACAAAAAGGACCAATCCAATCTTGGCCTGTGCTATACCGGCTCTCACCGGTAACTGCCTGCTCAACATTAGTAGCTGGTCCAGTCTATCGGACTGCTTTCACTGTCTCCATTCCTACAAATAACATGAATCAGATCTTGTTAGATAGATATTACCAAATGCGTCCTCCCAATCACATGTGGAATGCCATCCCAGCAGTCATTCCAGGTCCCTTATTTTCTTCTACAGCCAAAAAGGAATGGTGATTCTCACTCTCTTTTGCATAACTAAACTATGCATTTGTAAAAGGTAGGAATGTACAAGGAAAATTTACAAAATCTGTACTCTAAAAAACAAATCTATATACACAGGTGACAGGCGTCTTTGTATAGCCCTGCTAGGTGAATTGCACCTATGTTTCCATTCATCCAAGTCACCCCAGCCCATACCAAATACTCATTCACAACTAGTTTGGTTTGCATCATTCTACACCTTGATTCCAATTAGTTTGGTAATCCTTGCAGCAAAAGCACAGGCCAGCACTGCTTGATGCTTGTGCTTTTCAGTTGACAACACTAGGCATGCAAATTTTTTGTGAATTTCAGCTATCCCTATCCACCAGGCTCTTGTGGTTCATGGGTCTGTGTATTTCGTTTCCATGGTTTCTCTTTAGAAAGAGAATCACGGGGTACATATGCATATCCCTTTGGAAGGCGTTGGTTCTGTGTGGACGCTTGATCAGATGTCATAACCAGCTCCTTTTGAAAGGTTTCTGCCTGCTGCAAAATCATGTGTTGTGCATTAGCTTGGTGCCAGAAATAACTGAACAACTGGAAAGAAAACAGTACAAACCTTATTATCTTTTGTTTTTTGTTTTCCATCTTCCAATTTCAGTAGGGCATTCACTGATCTTTGTGGAAGTCGCTTACCAGCAAGTGGCCCCCTCTCACTGAACTTCCGTTTGAAAGATATCAGTGTCCTTGAGCTATCAGCTGTGTTTCCCTCAGCATCTCTGTTATTAAGGGAAAATCTGACGGTATTTATCCCAGAAATACTGCTATCCACCGTGACATCATCAGATCGTTGCATGGTTCCACTGCATGATTTATTATTAACCGAAGTAGTGGCAGATTCTGAACTAGCTCCGGGTGTTCGGTAGGAGAAAACAACAGTATCCTTGGTTTTGGCGAGTATGTCATGGTCACACAGAACTGTCTCTCTCTGGCAAAATAAGTAACGCAGCGAATTAGTTCATTGTAGGCATTGCAATCTGCTGTCAGCAAGATATTTGAAACTGAAAGGGCATCTGCTATTATGAACATTTACACAAAACCTAATAGGACAATACGCATTGAAGCCACGACAAGGGACTGGACTTCTCCTTTTTGTCAAAAAATACCGATGATTTATTTTTTATAGTTACCAGACTCGCTGACTATGCCAAATATAATGCAATCTGATCAACTCAATCCAACCAATCCCAGTCGGCAGTTGAAGATTAGAGTTTAAAACAAGTACAGATGGAATGAATGACCTCCCAAATATATCTCAATCTGATCAATTTAATTTAATTATTCAACCAATCCCACTGCTCTAACAATTGGAGGTCAGATTTTAGAAACAGTAGATGTGGAACAAATGGCACATACCTCCCCCCCTCTTTTGTGCACTGCACCAACCACACACATACACTACAAAACTGAAACGTATAGCTACTAGAAAGGCTGCACACCAATCAAGATCTCATAGGGGCCAGAACCTGGGTACATTTTCGAAAGAAATCGGGTAACAATGCATATGATATTTTCTTTTACAAAAGTTAAGAAAAATGTTCAATTCGAGGGAAAGATGATTAAATTGATTTGGCAAAGGAGAGGTAGGACGGAAGAGAGGGCAGGGGAGAAGGAAGAAGGCATTGTGGTGCTGGATGTTAGCATAATCTTGATTGGTTAGATCATTTTGGAAAGTGTTAGTCAGTCTGGCTTGCATGTTATGGTCTTTGTTTGAGTTAGTTTCTTACGTCAGTTTTGCAACTGGGTTCAAATCGGTCTGGACTTTGCCATGTCCGTGAGTCCCGTAAGCACTTGCATTTGTGTTGCAAGTATTACTAGTAGTTCATGTTGGAGTTAGTACAAGCTAGTTTAGGTTTACGTAGCCATCAAGGTTACGTGCGAACAGATTAGGAAGGAAACAATTTTGAGTCCAGTTTGGATTCAATACCATGTCCGAGTAGGTGTTTTGTCCTGGTTGTGCGCATAGTTAAAAAAAGGCGCGCCTAGGCTCTAGGTGATAGAAGGGGAGCCTTGGCGCAGCGGTGAAGCTGTTGCCTTGTGACCATGAGGTCACGGGTTCGAGTCCTGGAAAAAGCCTCTTGCGGAAATGTACGAAAAGGCTGCGTAGAAAAGATCCAAAGTGGTCGGGCCCTTCCCCGGACCCTACACAAGCGGGAGCTACGTGCACCGGGCTGCCCTTTTCTAGGCTCTAGGCGATAGCAAAACGCCTAGCGCTTAATTGCGCTTATGTACCAAAGCGCAAGGTGGTGGCATAACGCACAATTAACACCTAGTGCTTTTTAAAACTTTGATTGTGTGTGAGTATACATAAACACAGCCAACCTATAGTTTTGTAACATGGGTTTGTCATAGAAATAATACAAGGAGGTGCCTTTCGCGGAAGTATTTTGTGCGTGAGTGTTCGTGATACTTTGATATGATCGATCCGTGGGGGAAAACAAACATTTGGTCTCAAGAGTGGGATCCATGATTAGAACAGCGTTCGCACTGGGGAGGCGACCCCTACTAGTGGCCCGGAGCGGCGGTCGTCGTTCGGTGGAGCGACAAGGAAGTGAAAGCAGGCAGGCCGTCATCGGAGAGGTAGTGGAAGATTGAGCGAGCCGATGAGTCGAGAACCTGGAGTGGAAGAGACAAAAGAGACGAGGTCCTTGAGAAGATCCAGATTCATGTTCTTTTTCAGTTTGCTCCTTCTCGGAAGTGACAAATCACGAACCACGAATACGAATTGGAGGGGCGATTTCGATTCACAGATAGCTCGAGCACGAGATACAGCTCCTGCTTAATCTGCTTCTCTCCTGGGTGTATGGGTGTATGCATTTCATGGAGCAGGCACTGTCATCAACCACGCCGAACAAGCATGTGGAGGCCAACGGAGAACGTTGCAATGTCCGTGTTGGTCAGGCAAGTACCTTCTGTGGTCTGGCAGGCCCACTTGGGGATGGCAACCACTTGTGTGGCAATGTCCAACCTTCTCCATAATATTGTACTTTTGGTTCTACTGGTTGGTGCATGAATCTTAATATGGTACCAGAGCCAAGAAGTCTTGGGTTCAGGTTCCGCTTTAGCAATTTAAATTAAAAAAAAATTGCTTGACCTTTTTCTATCCATGTTAATACTGGTTGAATTATATGTGGATTGCCTGACCTTCTCCATCAGTTCAGACTTTTGGTTCTATACTGGTTGGTGCATGAAACTTCATGGCGAGCAGAGGATGTCGATCCAGTGTAAAGGTACTGGGGCAGGGGAGGCTAATGGGTGTGGCGCGTGATGCCAGAACAGAAGTCTGCGACGAGGCGAGTCTAAGCAGGGGCAGAAGGCCCCACACTGGTGGCTCCAATGGGGACGGAAGTGAATTTGGCAATGGATGTACCAGCCGTTGCTGGAAAATCGTCCATGAGATTGGCATCTTGGGCAGTGGACGTGGTTGCTGCAGCGTGTGGCTGTAGTTTGAGGTGGCAGCGGGTGGTGTGGAAACATATTTGGTGGTGCCAGCGGAAGTGGATTAGTTGGAGAGGGTGGCGGTGCTTTGCTGAAGGGCCATGAGATCCTTCTTCAGAACAGCGTGGTTTGCCTATCCGTCATCTGATATCGGTCACAACGAGATAATTTGGGTGTGGTAAGGCCCGAATACTGGAGATAGGGAACTCATCATCAATAATCCAGTAACAGGTCAGTGACGTGGGTTCCTAACATCGACGAAAGGCTCCGAGGCCTAGAAAAGTTTAGTTTATTTCATTGCTTGATACAAAGAGTTGCACAATGGATCTTTGTACAGCTTGTCCCATAAGAAACAAACTCTAAACCAATCTTGCATAACACAATAACCTTCTGTGATTCCTAATTGCTAAGCATGGCTGGGCTACCTCATTAGCCCATAACAATACCGTTCCATAAATTCTGAAACAACACCATCATGAAGTAAATTGAAGGAAACACCAAACAGATAAGGTTGCAAACTTTTAGATAGTGCGACAAAATAAATACTATGAAATTGTATATGCCGTTTCATAGGTTAGTATTCAAGTATTATTTCCATCTATTCTTGTAAGGAAAAAGGAAAGTGACTGATACAAAATAAATAAATAGATGTAGCTTCAAGATGTACTTCAGTTTTCAAGGCACCACAGGAGAAGTACAATTGACGGCCGGACATACCTTCACCTTCTCTCTCTTAATTACCCTCTCACATAAGAGGCGGAACTTCTCCAACTCAACCTGCAAATGATATAATAATGCCTCAAGTAGTCAATCTCTAGAAATGTCTTGTATCATACATAAATGCCTTGCAAGCAAGGCTAGTGCATCAATTTGAAAGAACCATGTAGAACACAAAAAAGGTGGTTAGCTACGAGCATCTAGTGTGCACCACCATAACTTGAGCTAGCAGGTGCATCTCACCACTTAATAAGTTAATATGTATCGGTTATCTTTCAGCAGCACTGCTCGATAAGAGATAAAAATGAGAATGGTGGGTGCATGGTGCTTCCATGCTCGAGATGGAGCACCAACTGCTACTAGTACTATCCGCAAAAAATAAAATAAAAATGCAACTGGTACTAGTAGGGTTGATTGTTCAGATTATCAGTGATTACTAAGATCAAAACAAGAATCTAGTTACTGTATCCAGCTCACTAGTATGTTCCAGTAATGGAGCGGCATGCTGATATGATGTTAGGAAGTTCTACCAAGCAATAATGAACGCACAATAAAATCCTTTCCAAAAGAAGCGTTTATTGATACCTAACTATTCATAGGTTCTGTGTTCATCCAAATTTACTTGACAGCCAATAATATGTAACAGGCATTATTACTAACCCTCGTCCTTTTCAAGCTATTGACTTCCTCGGGCCAGTACTTCCAGGCATCAGTCTGCGTAAAGTTTGAAGAGCAAAATAAGATACTGAAGATAACTGTACCAAGCACAGGAAAAACTAACAAATATGCCCCCTGTTGATCCATTATACTAAGTTACTAACCCTTGCCCGTGCACATTATTTTACCTCATTACGGTAAAAATCTAATGCTATATTTAAGCTACTCCCTCCATTCCACAATGTAGTGCGCCCGCGCTTCCCGAGATCTAAGTTTGACCATGAATTCAACCAACGAGACCGACTGCGGCGGGAGCAAAAATTATACCACTGAATTCGTATTTCGATACTTAGATCTCGGGAAGCGCGGGCGCACTACATTGTGGAATGGAGGGAGTATCAATTTGCGGCAGGGGACCAAGTTCACTTACTGTTATAGTAGCACATTTATTTGCAGGATAGAAGGTGACTAGTTAGCCTGTTCGTAGGTACAAATGAAAGAAACCCATTGCTCCAAAATAGTCTTGATGCTGCACTTACCTCTTTCTGCTCGCTGCTGTGTTTGCCACAGTATGCCTTGTGCTGCGCCACAGTCCCAAATCCTTTAGTGTTCATGTAGAAACCAGCATCTCTAGCACAAGAAGGATGAAAAGTGGTGTGGCAGTCCTCTCTGTTGCACTGCGTAATAGGAAGAGAAACTTGTCAAAACTCTGAAGTGTGTGATCTATTCATGCTCTAAGTTACATAAGCAGGGACAGGTGATGATTTACCTTGAGACACGCACCAACTTTGATGTTGCAGACGCAACAAGTATCTTTCTCCTTTACAAGGGTTTCCTGATTGATATAACATTAAGTAGCCAAATATTAAAATGATGTAGCATAACAAGAGAGGATAACACTAACGAATAACAAAAGCTTCTAGTTACATGGACAGTAAAATCAAAGAGGTGTTATATTTATTCCTGAAAATGAACACCACATTTGATTATATGAACAACAAAAATAACAGAGGAGGTAATGCCAGAAAAGGAAAGCTAGAGAAAACTGCAATGCTTGACAGAGAAGAGTACCATTCCGCTCACTGGATCATCTTGTCCTCTCATGTACTTCGTCTCCAACAACCACTAGGAAAATATTAGAAAAAAAATTAGAACCCAACCTCATATGGAAACAAAAGGTGACAATAATTTAAATACCTCAGCACAGAACGCATGAGTCCACTGCCCATCTATAGTCTTTCTAAAAGCACCAGATGTTCCATGGCACAGAGCACACCGTACCAGGGATAATTTTGTGCCATTACTGTCAGATTGATCACTAGAGCTAGCATCTTCTGGTGAAATATCTTCACAAAGTTCACATTTCCAGCGGCCAATGCATATCTCTAGATATTTATAGCAATCTATGTGGACAGCAGCCTGCTGAACAGGTCAAAGTTAATAGAACACAATGGAGCATAATACCTCAAAACTCAACAGAATCCAAAGCACCTTGCATCCGGAGCAGACAGATACTCGGTTCAACACAGTTTCACCCCGCAAGCATACATCACAGTAGAGTGCATTTTCTTTTGAGTAAATTGGCATATGAAAAATGCCGGAGTTAGTAACTTGTGAGACTTTGCTGTTGGATGGCTTTGATGAATCCTTGGGCCGTGGTAATGAAGGAGTCCGCTGGGCAACTCTTGAAGATCCAGCACCAAATTTCGGAGAACTCTACAAGTGCACAAGAAATAAGATACATAGCCTCTCAAAAAAAATTAGTCCATATTACCCCCCTAAATTTGTGTTGGAGTTCGGATTACAACCCTCAATTTCAATACCGGTGAAAATACAACCCCAAACTACGAAAACTGTTTAGATTACAACCCTATCCTGCTTGAGGTGGTTTTGTTCTCCGGTTTTGTCCTCCGTGGCGCCACATCAGCGTTTCCACATCACTAAACTCTCTCTCCTGAAAAAGAACTCGCTACTTCTCTCTTCCCTCTCATCCCGTGAGAGAGTGAGAGAAGCTACCTACTGGGTGCTGCCGTCGTCATCGTTGCTGACAGCCACAACAACATCGAGGAGAAGCTCCTCACCCCCCCCCCCCCCCCCCCCCAACTCTCGTTTTCCCTCTGTCTCAATCCCCTTCCTTCTCTTCCCGAGGGAATAGGACTGAGCCGCCACCCAGCGCCTCTCGCCGGTATGTGTGTTGCATCTTACCTCACATCGCCACCGGAGAAATGGCAGAGTGAATCCATGCTGGAACCGGTAGCTGGCCACTGCACGTCTGGCGGCAGACTACATACTACTAGAAGCATGAACAGGAAAGGAAAGTGGAAAACAATCCATATGCTTCCATTGTATAAGAAAACCACAAGAGGAAGTGAAAGAAAGAATTTGAATCGGGAGGGAGGAATCAAGTCAAATGACTCTGTACCAAGCTCACGCATCACTGCGAAACATCACAGGTCTGGCATTCCATCAAATATTTGCAGTGCAACTTGATCAACATATATCTTTTTTCCCCAAACTCATGCATGATCCAATGACGAAGCCAGATCTCACGGCATCAAAGTACTGGAGAGATTCAAAAAACAGAACGATCTAGAGACACTTGACAGGGTCACCAAAGTGCTCACAAATCACCATGATAGTTCACGACGCGGGGCATCTCTGGAACTATGAGATGTGGCTTCCTCGAGTTGGCCGCTGGGTAGTTGTATGCGTCCTCACACCAGAACTCATGCGAAATTAGCAGCCTCACGCACACCGTCCGAATCAAGGAGCTGGGATCTGACAGTTGCTTCACACGGGAGACAAACAAAAGGGATGCAGTAGGAACAAGAGAGAGGAAGCTGACGTGGGCATGTTGACCTGCCAATACTAGGGTCAAAGCCACCTCAAACTGGGAAGGGTTGTAATCTGAACTGTTTTAAGAGTTTAAGAGTGTATTTTGAACAGTATTAAAACTGAGTGTTGCAATCTGAACTCCAGCACATGTTTAGGGTGGGTAATATGGACTTCTCGCAAAAAAATCATCTAAAAAAAGTACAGTAAGAAACCTCTCGACGGAGTACATCATCATTTGCATCTTTTCTCACAGTGGAGTTACGCGAGGAGGCGGCAACAGCAGCTGCAGCTTCTGCTAGTACAGCCTGGGCTTCTTTATGTCTCTTCTCTTTTCTGCCACGTTTCTTAGCTTCTCTAACGTCACGAAGAAACTGATTGACACGGATGAAGTCCCATTTTCTTTTACTGAAAACATCCAACTCGCAAGAAAGATTCTGGACAACCTTTACTATTAAGTCTTCTGCAAGATTCAAGTGTATAATGATTCAGAAAAATGAAGACACGGCAGCTTCATTATCTTAGGGCAGCTTCATGGACAGTGTTGACACAATAAGGCCATTGACGTAAAATGAGCAACAAAGGAATCGACAAGGTTTTATTATTCTGGAAAAATGCCACCAGAAAAGTAACGGATACAAATAATATATTAACAGAAGAAATCTTACCGCATCTATGCTTCAGAACCATAGCATTGTCAAGCAGACTAGCTTGTAAGAACAACATTTCTGCTTCTACTTCATCATCAGGCGAATGATCAAGGATTCCCAGAGCTTTTGCCTTAGAAAGTTGATCTGTCACATCAATTCCTGTTGTTTCCGTAAGTTCTACTGAGGAATCCACAGGTCTTTTCTCATCGGAAGAGCATAATTGCTCTTCTAATAATATTCGACCAAGGAAAAATAGATTCAGTTAGAGCATGGAAAGTACCAAAAATATAGAATAAGTATTTATTTCGAGAAGGTATTAAGAATTTACCAGGATGATACTGTGTCTGCTTATTCTGCTTCAAATCATGGTTCCAAAGATGAGCAATCTTTGTCTTGATAAATGGATGAATGTAAGAATGAGAATCATCAAAGCTGCATGAAGCAAAATAGGGTTCAACAACCTGAGCAAAATAGGAGGACCTACGTGGCTATGTTCATGCAAAAGAAAGAAAAAAAAGTGGTTTGAAAGTAAAGAAAGAAGATGGTTAGAAGAAACCACAGCAGAATAGGCCAAAAAATAATTAGTTGGGTTATTTACTTCAAAAAAGGCTGTCCATGAACGTGATCCATATTACAATCATGATGATTGCATACGCCATTTTCAACTGAATCTGACCCATGTTTAGCATTATCACCCCAAGAAGAGGTTTTATCCAATGAAGATACACACTCCTCCACTTCCGAGCCAAGTTCAGCCTCAGTCAAGTCGTTACTTTTCCTTCCAAGTGATGTACCTGTTCATAACATATTGTAAGAACTAGAACGTACCACACAATTACATGAATAATTATTCAAATGATTTGTTAAATAAAACATATATATTTTAAAAGAAAATACTGTAATGTATATATAATCAGTCCTTTTTGCGTGAATAAGAGTTAACTTTCACATCTAGGTCCATAAAATAAGCAATGCTTTGAGAATTTCCATACGGAAATCCTGTCTGTGAAAGGGATTTCTATTGATTTGAGGATTTCTATACCTTCTCATTGTATGCTTCGTTTCACCCGTTTTTATTATGTTCCATGTATCAGATCATTTGAACCCATAAAAGGAAATAAAATACCACTAACAAGTTGGAAGAAAGATAGAAGAAGCTTTACAACTAAAACTTCCAAGTCACCTAAATTTTACAGAAGCTAGCTTTCAATGGTACAATTTCAAATTCAACAATGTCACCGATTTAACATGCAATGGCTTCAAATTCACCTATTTTTGGTATGCAGCACTTTGAGCTCGCAAAAGAAATTAAATCATTAAATTAATCTTGCAAATGAGTAGCTATGACTTTAACTGAAAGACTTAATTAAAATACAAAGGTTTGCTCATTTGTCATCACAGCGGCTTCATAAAGTAATCACTGTTTTCAAAAGGTATTTACTTGGTCAGGCAACAGGTGCCTCCATCCATTAGAGTTTTCTGACGGGAATAGATGCAAGGTGTGGGTCCTAGCTTAGAGGTAGATTTTTGCGCCTAAAGACTGGGTTCTCTTATAATTTTCACTTTTTGATAGAATATAAGTACTTGAAAGTTTCTTTTTTGGGGTCACAACAGTAAAATCTTACTAGAATGGAAAACACTACTACATCATTCAGCGCAGGATAACAAGCTCAAACTGGCCCTATGGCCCTAGAATGAGTTGGTCTAGCTAGTAAAGCACACTATGCTCACAAAGAGAACATTACCAAAACATATTGTTTCTTGCATGGCAGTAACGACGGGTAAGAACTGGTCTTGTCCAATACAAGAAAAAATTAAGAAGACACCGGCAATAGCCTTAAAACACCCACAAGCGATAAATATAGAACAGCACTGTCACGACCATTGCATTGCATCATTGTAAGGAATAATAAAAGTGAACTTGTAAGTTGTAACCCAATTACATTTATGAGTGGAGATAACTAATATAGTTCAAAATTATAAGAAAAAGCAATATGAGTAATGCATGCTTGAAATTTGTAACCAATTAAACACTTTAACACAGAAAATAAGGATCCCGTGTAAGCTTGGAAAATTCAAAAAGTTGGCAGCCACTTCATTATAATAGAAGTAGACAAGCTAAAACAAAGAGCATTTAGAGCTGGTGCAGCACTAAGTGAAGTTCTTTTCAGGCTGCCTCTCAGACTGGGTCACCTCATATATAAGACATCTAACTGGTAACCTTTGTTAAAACGTTTGTTTTGCTTTGTCTAATTTGGTTTCATGAATGAACAATTAACCAAAATAAAACTCACATTCAGTCGCTAATACAAAAGAGAACAGAAGGATAAAACAGCAAGCAACTAAAATGCTATCTAGAGCCTAGAGGTCATGTGAAATGCAGTGATAACTCTGGAGTACTGGTCGAACAAAAAAAAATTACCTTGAAGTTGATTTGGTATCTCCATGGAAGTATCAAATACTTTATTGCCAGAGCTGCTGTTTGATATCTGTCACAAGGATGGGAATCAAAACTGCATCCAGATTTAAAGATCATTTCCTTAAGACCGTAAATAATGACAGCACAGCCTACTAAGCAAAGGTAACCTGGAGGTCACAACCTAACCAGAATAGGGTGACACAAACGATGATGACAGAACAGAATCTAAATGCCATCGGTTAGCTATCATCTCAGTTGAACTTTTTGAGGTAAAGATTAAGAAGACACCCTGAAAACCAATGCTCGGCAGGGAGAGACAAGAAAGCTTAAGATTCCATTCAAGGGACAATCCATTTGTGAACGCTAACAGAAAAGTCATCTACCATTTACTACTGAATTTCAGATAATATACTTGCCATTTAGCATGGAATAGGTCCTGCAATCCTACATAATCAGTGTTCACAGCAAACAGCGTACACACATATCACTTTGCCACTTGGCCTTGTGGAATTTAAAAGAAAACCCATCAGAGCAACTAAGGATATCTCTCCCCTCAAAAGAACACAACAGATAAAATTTCCCTTATTTCCATTTTATACTTTCTCCAACACTCTAAAGCTCGCAGGAAAGCAGATATGGGTGCAGAAACATTGTCAATTAAGGTGTACGCTCACTTTGCCCATTATGCAGGAAAATGAATCAAAGAAAACTATCATCTACACACTGATATTTCATGCTTCGCACCAGTTCAGGTACAACAAACAAGCAAAGCTTCACAGAATACTCGATAGTATGTTTTTCTTACCAATTTTTCATCTACTTCCTTTGCAGTATCCTTGCCTCCAATTAGGGACAAATTTCCAGTATATTCTTTTGCAAGATCTTCAGCAAGAAAATACTCACGATCAGCACTTCCTTTAACTACGTTCTTTTTTCCATTTTCAAAAGTAGTTCCAGTTGAACGTATTGCCTTCTCTTCTTCAAGAATCTTGTCATTATCTTTAGATCTTGGTGATGAGGGTTTTGGTACAGCAGAATCTGACATCTCAAATGTAGCTCCTTTGTCCTCTAGGACTAATGAACTCTTCACATTGCCACTATCTGTACTGTCAGACCCATCTAGTTTGTTATCTTGCACCACATCTGAGCTCCCTTTAAGAGTGATTGCTTGAACAGCTAGTATATGTGCAGATTTTTGAAGCCACTTGATGATTTTCAACTTCAACCCATGGGAAAAGGTCGTGGTTTCACCCTGAGAATCAGAGAATTAGCAAAATAGCTTGGAAATAAATTTGTAATACTAGGCATAAGCTACATCCAAAGTACCACGAGAGCAGCTTCCAAGGATGCTGAAGAAATACCCACTTCGGATGCTATATCACTCACGCTAGCATTCCCTCTTTCGATTAGCTGCAAATACAGCAGACATTAATTTTTCTTCCCTGCCAAAGGCTCGGCAGTACATGCCTAGGTAATTATTGAATTCTGAATCAGGAGCAGTTAGCCAGTTACCTTTTTAAGCACCATAGCAATATCACCAGAGTTTCTCATAAGATTCTCACCAACTGAGGGATGATCAGTATCAATTTCCATACTTCGAGTTGCTTGAGCATTTAAATTTCTAACCTTATGGGGCAAAGCACCATGCTCCATCGTCTCTACTTTGATAAGATTATCAGGGTTAAAGCTACTGGTTTCATGGTTCAAGGATCTGTCCTTTTTCTTGCGTGTGAATCTCAGTTTTGGTATCTTTCCACTGCCGAGATTTGCATCATTCAGCCTCACTTCTGTAGGACTCTGCTCAGATGCATTATTACCTTTCCCTACAGAGTTGACATATCCAACTGAAGAATGCTTTGAGCAAAACGCTCTCAGCTCAACCTGCAGAACAAACAAACATGAAAAATGAACTGCAGCAATCTACATAAGGTTGTGGCAACAACCAGAAGATAATGATCTCACATTAGGAAGTCCAAATTTTCCCCATATCTCCATTTGGTGCTTGGACTCTCGTGCACATATAGGATGAAAGGCTGTCCGGCAGGCCCCTGAAACCACATGGAGCTTAGCATTAACAACATGCAAAAGTGGGTAAAACTCTGCACGACTGGATAGTAACCATAAATTAATAACTCTTTAGCATGGCTATATATATGATAGATGGTACTAATTATAACTGGCACAAAAGTTGAGGGGAATAACAAAGATAACTCAAACAGAACATGTTTCTTTTCAGAGTATAATGTATCACAAATGAACAGCTTTTAGGGCACATATTTAGGACATAATTCAATGCTTACTATATTTTGAGCAGCCACTTTACAAAAATGTCATATCAAAAAGAGCTCAGGGTATTGCGATAGAGAATGTTTCAGCCATGAGAAAATAACACACAAAGCATTGTTGGTTAATTAGGCAAACAAGTCAATCAACACAAGACAATAACAGTATCACAATCAAATAAGTGTCAATCACATAGCCAAGGAATCAATCAACATAAAACAAGATTCCTTCATGTCACCACGAGAAAATAACAGAGAACATCTTCGTTTACTTAGACAAGTAAGTCAATAACACAGGACAATACCAAAGTACCACAGGACACCACTTTAGTCAAGGAAAACCTTACTAAGAGGCTGCATCCACTCGTTATAAAAGACTATTACAGAAGTTTGTCACTCCACATAGGAGAAAGGATAGCAATACACTGAAAAGATACAAGCCGAATCAAATATCACAAGGCCTATTGCTAGATCACTATTTTAGAAAGCATCACTATTTTACAAATCATTCTAATGCCCCAGCCTGGTACAGCAGAATACGGATTATCATGCTCAACTGCAAACAGCATTCTACACCTAATTTTAGACAATTAATGATAATGATACAACACAAGACTGCAGTTCTCAAGCAATATTCTTCAAAACATATGGTCTCATAACCTTACGAATTATATTTAGTCAATCAAACTCAAAATGTGATAATGGAAACAAGGAGTAAAAGTACATACCATGGCTGCATCGAATGCATGCACCATGCTTAACCTTGCAAATGTTACACACCAGTTTCCTCTGATTCTCTTGCACCCATCCAACATTTGTAATAGGCTCCATTGAATCCATGTCCTCCACAAGAGCCTCTGGCCTCCAAAGAGTACAAAACAAGTGTGCGAATTTTAGGTTGCCTCCATCTGCAGTTCGACTAGGCTCCCCTATTACAGGTTTTAGGGCCCCTTTCTCCTTTGGGCATAGCAAACACGGCATTGAAAGGGTGATGCCTGCATCTTTCTTCAATGAGCACCCTGTCGACTCCACATACTTGCACCAAGTGCACAACCACTGGCCATCTGGCACAACATGCAAACCATAGCACCACTGGTGCACGGAAACCTTGCAGTTATTACAGCAAAGCATCCTATTGGACGCCATTTCAGTCTCTCCCAAACAGCAAACATCGCACATCGTCCCAGCCTGAGATCCCAGGCGTGGAAGCAGCACAAGCTGCTCCAACCCAGCATCCACACCTATGAGCTTCCTCTTCTTGTTTGGCCTCTCAGAAGTGAGCACAACTCGCTGCCTTGCTCCTAGCAGCCAATGCAGCGATGTGCCTGCCTCATCTGCACATGCTGGTGACGCGGTGCCGCCGCTGCTACTACCTTGCTCCACTTCCATTGGCCACTCCCGCTTCACAACAGCATCATGTAAGCGCTGCTCGAGGCTCTGCTCACCACGCTCTCCGGTAGTAACCAGCTGCTGCACCACCACATCATGTATGCCCTGCTCCACGCTCATGTTACTGACAAAATCCATGGTCTGCCCACTGCGCTCCTTGGTACTGACGACCTCTTCGCCGCCCACGCCCAGGTAGGAGCTCGTCTCGGCCACAGCGACATCAAACGTCTCGCCTTGGTCCAGCAAGTCCCCGGTGGTGCCCAGGAATGGGATGGCGAGGCAGGGGTCGAGCTCCCCGTGGGCGAAGGGGAGCTTGGGCGTCAACATTTCGACGTCGCCCATGGTGACCGGCCTGAAATAGGCCTCGAAGTGGTCCCACGCGCCCTTCTTCCCGGAGGAGAGCGCCGCCGCGTTGAGCTGCGGCGGGCGCTCCTCGGCGGCCGCGTCCGGGAGCTCGAGCTTCTTGTGCTTCTTCCGCCTGTCGCTGGGCCCCGACCAGCTGACGAGGCGCGCGGGCAGGGTGGGCGCCCTGGACGCCGTCTCCTCGCCCTCGAACGGGGTCCGCAGGGACAGCGCCTTCCTGGCCTGCTCGAACGGGTCGACGCCGCCGAGGGCCGGGCCCTCCGGCGAGCCCTCGGCGCCGGCCATGCCCGGGGCGCTCATGCGGGGGAGGGGCGCATCGCCGGGGGAGGCGCCCGCGTCGGGGGAGGGGGCCTCCGGCGAGGCGGGACGGCGGGGAGGGCCGGGGCGGGGCTAGGGTTAGGGTTTCGTTCCGAGCGACCGACCGACCGGGGAGAGCTCTGCTCAGTTTCCCGACCGCGCCTTCGATTTCTCTCTCCGGCCCGGTTTTCTCGGTACGGGGTTCGGATCCGATGGGAGGGGGGGAGGGAGAAGAGGGAGGGGGAGCGGGGTGGGGTGGGGTGGTGGGGGCTAGCTGGCTAGGGGCGCGTAGTAGGCGTGCGTGGCCGCGCCGGGACACGGGGTCCGTTGTGCATAGACCCAAATCGCGGGCTGGATGCACGCCGCGAACGGCAACTTTACAGTCCCCGGGCTGGCTGGCGTGCGCGCGGTGTTTCGTTCGGGTGAAGCGAGGCCGGGAGCGCAGACGGAACGGAAAACGGGGGGGCGTGTCCCGTCCTACTGGCAACCGCATTTGGAGGCTTCCATCTTTGGCGATTCGACGGTGCAGGATGGATGCAGCAATAATGTTATTAATTATTAATTATTTTCCAGGTGATATACGCCCTCGATTGCGATCTGATTTTACCAAATAATTGCCCTTGCGTTGCAGCGGGACACAAGTGTTTATGGGTATATCTAACTGGCGAACGTTTGCTGGCATGGAGCTCCCAGCGAACGACTGTAAAGTCGTTGGATTGTGATCAGAGGCATGTCTTTTTTCCAAAAAATTACATTGTGTCGCTGGCATTTTGTTTTCTAAACATGGCAATTCTCACTTTCATACATGGCAAATCCCTCACAAATGCATGACAATGTTAGTTGTATTGGCATGACAACTGGGGCGTTCGTTGGCAATTTCTTCCCAACGAGCGTTCGCCAGATAAATGGTCCATATTTATTAGGATTATATATTTGGTAAGCTTTTGTAGATTTTCAAAGAAAATGCTATTATTACATTTGGCAAGCATTTATTGACTTGCCAAAGAGAATATTAGGATTATATTTGGTAAGCATTTATTTACTTTCAAAGAAACATTAGAATTATATTTGGCAAGCATTTATTGACTTGCCAAAGAAAAATATTACGATTATATTTGGTAAGAATTTATTGAATTGCCAAAGAAACATTAGGATTATACTTGGTAAAGCATTTATTGACTTCTAAAGAAAACTATACTCTCTTCGTTCTTACGTACAGATGTATATAAACATATTTAGAGTGTAGATTCACTCACTTTGCTCCGTTGTAGTAGATAGTGAAACCTTTAAAAAAACTTATATTTAGGAATGGAGGAAGTATAATTGTTTATTTACCAAAAAAATGTGGGATAGTTGAGAGGGTTTGAAAGAAAAACACGGTGGAGAAAAACTGTCGATGGAAGGGGGAAAATCAAAATGAAAAGGGGAATGAGAGGGCATATATGCGGGAGGTTGGACGAATGACGAGTAGACAATGAACATTACACATATTTTATCTTTCTATCTATCTACTTAAAGTATGCGAAGAGATTATATTCGGTAAGAACTTTTACCTATAAAATAAATAAATTGGTAAGTCAATAAAATATGGGGCAGTTGAAACTGTTTTCCAAAAAAACAAAGATGGTATAGGGAAAAAGATCGGAATGGTGAGAGGGTAGGGGTGTGGTAGGGGAGGTTGGACGAAGGATGAGCGATCGAAATGTTAGGACAGTTTATTAAGCAACATATGTCGTGTCATGGATCACCACACCATGAATTGGCTTGTCTAAATATTTCAAATCATAATGATTTTTACGACCAAGAAATCAAACGAGAAAAAGGTAAGAACAGTAGCACAGAATGTAGTGCCATTGTATTGAATTTGTAGTTGTAAAGGATTATCAAGAAATATAGCATCAAAAGTTTTCATAGCCCGCAAGCTCTCCTTCGTAGCAACCACCAACCGCTTGTGTCAGTAGCCCTGCTGCTGGTGGGAGAGCAACAATTGGAGCAAACTTGGTGACAGTGTTCCGGGCGAGGGGACTCTCACCACGACAGTTCCCGGCCTCGTGGGCCGGGCTGATGACCCCTGGATCGGCTCCGTCCTAGGCCATATTGGGCCGCCCATGGCGGGTTATACAGAGACTCTGGAAGACTTGGCGTGCAATCTAAAGATATCGGAGTTGTGGAGGATTCTACCTCCACCGGCGTACCCGGCTAGGATCTGTAACCCTAGGACTCTCGGTGTGCTATATAAGCCATGGGTTGGGCATAGGACAACTTACAATCCCTTGGTACTTTATCTGAGCTTTGTACACCCACCAGCGCAATATACACGAGCTCCACCGTGAGAGCTCGAACATGGATAAAATTCTTGCTTTTGCTACCATCACACCCAATCACCTAGCTAGTATACCCTATGACACGTCTCCAACGTATATATAATTTTTTATGATTTCATGATATTATATTATCACTTTCATATAGTTTATATGTCATTTTGTATCATTTTTATGGACTAACCTATTAATTTAGTGCCCGGTGTCAGCTCATGTTTTCTGCATGTTTTTGGTTTCACAGAAAAATCATACCAAACGAAGTCCAAACACGCTGAAAATTTATGAGAATTTTTCCTGTAATATATGTGACACTAAAAGCTTCAAGAGGAGACCTGAAGACCCACGAGGGAGCCACAAGCCCAAGGGGTGTGCCCCTAGGGGGCGCCACCCAAGCTCGTGGGCCCCCACGGATTCGTTTGACCTATTTCCGGCTCCATAAATACCCCAATAATCACAAATCCTCAGAGCGAGACCAGAAACAACTTTATCATCATCGCAAGCCTCTGCTCGTTTGTGATCCAATATGGAGCCCTGTTCTAGCAATCTACCAAGGGGGCAATCACCAGGGAGACGGTCTTCATCAACCTTGTTGCCTTCATGATGATGTGTGAGTAGTTACTACAGGACCTATGGGTCCATAGCAATAACTAGATGGCTTTATTTCTCGATCTTCAATACAATGATCTCCTTTAAGATTTATTCAATGTAATCTTCTTTGTAGTGTGTTTGTTGGGATCCGATGAAGCGTGAGTTTAGGATCAGAATTATTCATTGAGTTATATGAGATTTTATCTGAAATCTTTTATATGTAATTTCATAGCTATGTATGCTTTTCCGATGTATTGATTCTTCTTTGGCCAATTAGATGGTTATATCTTCAAAGGGAGTGATGCATAGTAGTGGGTTCCATCTTGTGGTAACTCTGTCTAGTGACAAAAGCGATAAGGGCACGTATTGTACGCATTGTATTGTTTCCACTAAGGGGAAAACGACGGGGTTTGATCATATTGATTGATCTCTTCTTGTCTATATTATGTCATCATACTTATTGTGTTACTCTGTTTTATGAACTTAATGCTTTGATATGCATGCTGGATAGCGGTCTTGGGGTGGAGTGATAGTGGTAGGGGTCGGTAAGTTTAACGTTCTACTTGTCACGGACGTAATGCTATATTATATCATGCTATGAATGATCATCATAATTATTCGTTATTCTGTCAATTGCCCAACAGTAATTTGTGCACCCACTATTACTAAGCTTTCAAGAGATATGCCATTAGTGAACCTATGACCCCAGGTCTATCTTCTCACTAATACAAACTTCCTACAATTGCAATCCTATTTACTGTTTATTTTTATTCTGTTATTTATTATCTTGCAAACCATTATCCTTTCACTGTCCGTTTTAATCTTGCAACTAGCAGGAAACAAGGGGATTGACAACGCTCTAGCCTTTTGTTGGGTGCAAGCATCTTTTGTAGTTGTGTGCAGATGCTGCTAACATTATTAGTATGGTGCCTCCTACTGGTTCAATTAAACATTGGTTCTTAACTGAGGGAAATACTTTTTGCTGCTATGCTACATCACCCTTCCTCTTGAGGGAAATCCAACTACTCCTGCGGGAGTAGCAAGACCCCTTCCTGCGGTGGGGACATCATCTGTCCTCGCACGGGCTCCAATTACTTTGACCTGGAGTTAGCCCTGAAACTAGAATCGTGGAAACGATGATGGTTCTATGCCCAGAAAATTTTCATGATCCTAGCACCCCTGGGTTGCCAGAGTTTGCCGACGTGCCATGTTAGCAGAAATGGGAGTGGCGGTCGAAGATCGATCTTGATACGGGGACCGGCTATCTTGTGGACACGGTCGCCCGTTTGCTGGGGTAAGGTCTCATCGGCATGCAGATTCTGAAGACTTGGGTGCAAAGGAACATCCAACCTTTGGGGCGCACTGACCCTCTGATGCATGAGTATTGCGGGAGATGTGATCCCAACCGCTTGCTCCGGCATGAGCTTTCTGAAAGCAAGGTCGAAGATCGCCCGCACCTACTAACCGACCTTCCCTTGATTTGAGGAGCTCCGCCTATAGGTGGTTGTGGAGCCTTTTAGTATGCCCAATCTGCGGCCCACGGTAAGTCATCAACATTCATCGCTCTGCTATACTTTCAGGCCTATTGATACCCCTTGACGCTTTTCTACTCTTTTGTTGATCTTTTAGACACCTGACGCGTGACCCCCGACCTCTACGACCTTATGAAGGTGTCGCGGCCTTGTTCTACCCCGGATCAAAGCCCGTCACCAAGGGTGACTACCAAGACTTCGCGCTGAGGACCGCAGCTAGTCGTGAGGGTGCAGCTAAGAGGCAGGGGTTGGCATCGAAAGATGCGCCCCCAATGAAGGATGCTCGGCTACAAATGGAGCTTGTTGTTGATTCGCCATTGCGAGAGGGAACTTCTAGCCCTACCGATGCACAACCTAGATCCGCAGGGCTGTTGCCCGGATCGCTCGGCCCTTAAGAAGGAGAGCTTCTGTCGTTGACAGATTGTCCTAGCCGGTCGTCCGTGGCCCCAACTTCTGCATCACCACCTGTCCCTCGCCTGAGGCCAAAAATGGCGGGGAATGAGAAAATTGATAGTCGTCGTCTGCCTGCATCGCCTATGATATCTCTCCCCTCAGGAGAGTGGCTGCATGATGGTTCGGGGTCCGAGCCCTCTGAGCTCCGGCCGCCCCCGCGCTCTCTGATGCCGTAGGCGGCATTACGCCTCCCCCTCCTTTGCTATTTGAAGGGGGTTTGAAATGGCTTCCTTGTGTCGAATACACTCGTTCGTCGGAGCGGGGTCTTGCTCCAAGCTCTGGGAACCACATTTGCTGATTTTAGATCGATGACGGAGGTCGAGACCAAGGTAAATAGACCTCAATCCTTGCCCAATAGCCCTCGAGCCTCGGGAAAATTATATCATAATGTGCTTGAGGATCTTGTTTCATGGGTGTAGGCTCTTATTGCCCAGGCGCCGGAGCTAGACAACTGAGCTCAAGAGCCGAAGCGCCAAGTTTTGGTGGAGAAGGAGTGGGTGGCTCGCTTGCGAACGTCTAATGTTAGTCCTTCATATGTATGTAGTGGCTCACAGAATTTGTTCTGCTCTGATCTCTGCTTCTTGGTATTTAATCTAGCTTTGGAGCAACTTCAAGAGATGCAGATTCGGCTTGACATCGATCGCAGGGCTGCGAGTCATGCGCAGGATGTGGCTGACACCAAGGGCATGGAGGCTCACTCTTGCCATCAGCTGCTGAGGGCGAATGGCGGCATCCTATGCAGTAACCGCGGTATTACCGAAGGCCTCCCCACTCAGTCAAGGGAAAGCCGAGGACTGGAGGATGACCTCCAATATCGACTAGAGGCCGCCTGGGGCCATGTTGCGGACGCTCATGCCAACATGGAGGGTTGCAAGACACAGGAGACCTCCTTGACGGAGGCGAGATAGTGTGCGGCGCGAGATCTCCAGGTGCAACGTGCGCACCAAGGACGGCTAGAGGCCGTCGTGAGCGGTGAGTATTTGCCTTTTATGATTAGTCTTCTCCATTCATTTGCTGACCGTGCATTGTGGCATTCCTTTGTGCAACTGTGTTGCCAGATTTGCTTTGTCCGCCGGGCTCATCGCGGCTCGGCGTTGTGACGTCTACCCTTGGGAGGATGTCCGAGGTGTTGACCCAGGATGAGGGAGCCTTGTGGGCTAGCGAAGCTGGGAGTGCCGATCTCAACCAGCTCATCACGCATATACCGTAGGCAGCTCGGCACCTGATGGATCTTCAGGAGGATGCGACCATGGCGAGTGCATAGTATGTGCTGGCTAGGCTGCGATCATGTCGTCCCGAATGATCTGCCCATGTGTAGTTACCACGGAAACGCAGGCCTGGCCGGTGCAGAGCTTCTATGGAGATGTGGAATCGATCACGGTGGTTGCTACCGAGAGGAGTCGTCGCGAGGCCTGAATTGTTTGCGAGAAAACATAGTAGTTTGCAACTTTATTTGCAAAACTTATTAATACAACCTCATGTATGTGCTTTTGTTGCCTGAAAATGAGGTGTACCGTTTGGTTATGCTGTAGAGGCGGTGAAGTGCCTCTGCCCGTGTTAGGAGCAGGGATACCATTTTGTGCTGGTCAACGCGTAGGCGTATTTAGTGGAGCTTAGCGTGAATAGAATGCCTGATTCAGGCGCCCGGCACCCTCGATGGTTGCTCTCCTCAAAGGAAGGACTATCAACAAAATTGCGTCGATGCAGCCCCAAAGCACGAAGTTGTGGGAGGCCAGCAGAAGAAGCGTCCACAAGGTTCCTTCAAAAAGCGGGAACGTATGATGCAACCATCAAGTGGAGCTGTGGGGAGGTCCACTGGATAGCGATGCAGCCCCGAGTCCATCAACAATGAGATTTGTTTGTTCTTCCACGATTTGTCTATCCCAGGGGGTTTAGTATAGTTAATTGTGTTGAATAGTTGTGTGTCATGTATATTTTAGCAAAGTATTGAAGGAAAATTAAAAAGTGTGGAAGGTCTATGCAACCTCCTTATTTTCCAACCAAATTCTCTTTGAGCTAAAAGTACATGAAATGCAGATTTTGTAATGTATTTAAGCAGAAAGTATGCAATACTTAGATGTCTATGCATAAAATAAATGGAGATGTTCCACATTCCAAGGTAGTATGCCCTGTTGTTAAGGACCTCATGGATGATGAAGGGATCCTCGCATGGAGAGGACAGCTTGTTCTTGCGTGGTTTCTGCTTAAGGTGCAGAACGAGGTCATTGACATTGAACTCGCATGCTCGGACGCGCCGGACTTGGTACTGGCGTATTTTTTGCTGGTAGATGTTGGTGTGTTCGACAGCGAGGAGGTGTGCCTCTTCCATTGGTGAAGTCATCCTTCCTGCTCTCTTAGGTGGCCTCCTCATCGCGTGCTCGAACTCGTGGCGAGTCATACTCGATGTGTGATGGGAGGACCGGCTCCGCCCCGTATACCAGGAAGAAAGACCTGTAGCCAATGGACTTGTTTGGCGTCGTTCACAAGATCCAGAGGACGAAGGGTAGCTCCTCCACCCAGTTGCCCCTTTCTCGAACGAGTGGTGTGATGAGTCGTGGCTTTAGACCTTGCATGATCAACCTGTTGGCCCATTCGACCTGTCTGTTAGACTGAGGGTGGGCCACTGATGGGTAGTCTATGTGGATCTGTCATTTGTGACAGAAATCTTTGAACACCAAAGCGGTGACGTTGGACTCGTTATCGGTGATGATGTTGTGTGGGACGCCGAAGCGGTGGATGAGTCCGGAAACAAATTTGACTATCATGTCAGCCTCCGCGTTTGTTACTGGTTTGGCCTCTATCCACTTGGTAAACTGTTCAATCGCCACCAGCAGGAACATGTGTCCTCCTGGTGAGGGTGAGAGCTTGCTAGCCATGTTGACGAGGTCCTAAACAGGGGGTGGCTAACACTAAGGAGCCCGGCCTCGTCAACTACAAGGGGGCCCAACAGGGCCACGACATGATGCAGACCCTAAGGAACCTGAAGACCTTCTTAACGCCCAAGACTAGAGGACGGCGGCGTCCCCACATCTCATGTAGCATGTAAATCCTAGAACTCTCCTATCTATATAAAGGGAGGTGTGGGTTCTCCTGATGACCTATCCTCAAATAGGAGAAACTGTTGGAAATATGCCCTAGAGGCAATAATAAAATGGTTATTATTATATTTCCTTGTTCATGATAATTGTCTATTGTTCATGCTATAATTGTATTAACCGGAAACCGTAATACATGTGTGAATACATAGATCGTAATATGTCCCTAGCAAGCCTCTAGTTGACTAGCTCGTTGATCAATAGATGGTCATATAGTTTCCTGACCATGGACATTGGATGTCATTGATAACGGGATCACATCATTAGGAGAATGATGTGATCCACAAGACCCAATCTTAAAGCGTAGCGCAAGATCGTGTAGTTCGTTTGCTAAAGCTTTTCATATGTCAAGTATAATTTCCTTAGACCATGAGATTGTGCAACTCCCGGATACCATAGGAATGCTTTGGGTGTACCAAACATCACAGCGTAACTGGGTGGCTATAAAGGTGCACTACAGGTATCTCTGAAAGTGTCTATTGGGTTGGCACGAATCGAGACTGTGATTTGTCACTCCGTATGACAAAGAAGTATCTCTGGGCCCACTCAGTAATGCATCATCATAATGAGCTCAATATGACTAAGGAGTTAGCCACGGGATCATGCGTTGCGGAACGAGTAAAGAGACTTGCTAGTAACAAGACTGAACGAGGTATGGTGTAACACCCTCGATGCGACTATATCTCCCACGTGTCGAGGCACGACTTAGAGGCATAATCGCATTGAAGGCATATGTCGCAAGTGAGGCAATCTTCACACAACCCATGTACATATACAATATAAAGGGGGAATAATAATAATAGTTGGCTTACACTCGCCACGTCACATCAAGGTACATAAATAACATCCATCATACAAACACTCATGGCCCGACTACGGCGCCAAAATAGAAAAGACCCCCAACATGCGACTAAAAACCCTGAATCGAACCCCGAATAGGCACCACTACTGATCATCAGGAAAAGAAACATAGTATCGCTGAGAGTCCTCGTCGTACTCCCACTTCAGCTCAAACGCGCCATCCGGAGGAGTATCATCGGTCCCTGCATCTGGTGTAATAGTAATCTGTGAGCCACAAGGACTCAGCAATCTCGCACCCTCGCGATCAAGACTATTTAAGCTAAATAGGTAGGACGGGGGTAATGTATGTGGAGCTGCAGCAAGCGACTAGCATATATGGTGGCTAACTTATTCGCGAAAGAGAGCGAGAAGAGAAGGCAAAGCACGAGCGGTAACTAAATAGAGCAGACTACGCAAACATAACTCCAACGCCGTGTCCACTTCCCGGACTCCGCCGAGAAGAGGCCATCACGGTAACACACGCAGTTGATTCATTTTAATCAATTAAGTTCAAGTTGTCTACAATTGGACATTAACAAATTCCCATCTGCCCATAACCGCGGGCACGGCTTTCGAAAGATCAATCCCTGCAGGGGGTCCCAACTTAGCCCATAACAAGCTCTCACAGTCAACGAAGGAATAGACCTCCACCCAGGACCCACCGATCAGACTCGGTATCCCGGTACAACAAGATGATTCGACAGGTCAAAACTAGTCCAGCAACACCGCCCGAATGCGCCGACAAATCCCGATAGGAGCTGCACATATCTCTTTCTCAGGGCACACTCAGATTGTCTAAACTTTCGGTAGGCCAGCCCAGAGTTGCCCCTGGTGGCCACCGGCGGCTGACGTTCCGGACCAACACTCAGAGGAGCACTGGCCCGTGGGGGGCTAAAATAAAGATGACCCTCGGGCTCCGGAAACCCAAGGGAAAGAAAAGGGTAGGTGGCAAATGGTAAAACCAATGTTGGGCATTGCTGGAAAAGCTTTAATCAAGGCGAACTATCAAGGGGTTCCCATTATAGCCCAACCGCGTAAGGGACGCAACAATCCGGGAACATAACACCGATATGACGGAAACTAGGGCGGCAAGAGTGGAACAAAACACTAGGCGAGAGGCCGAGCCTTCCACCCTTTACCAAGTATATAGATGAGTAAAGATGACATAGCAATATAATGATATCCCAACAAGTAAATAAATGTTCCAACAAGGAACGGCTCCAATCTTCACCTGCAACTAGCAACGCTATAAGAAGGGGCTTGAGCAAAGCGGTAACATAGCCAATCAATGGTTTGCTAGGATAAAGGTGGGTTAGAGGCTCAATCATGGTAATTGGGAGGCTGACAAGCAAGTGGTAGGCATCGTAGCATTGGCAAAGCAAAAGAGCGAGCAAACTAGCATAGCAAAGATAGTAGTGATTTCAAGGGTGTGATCATCTTGCCTGCACAGTTGTCAGAATTGACTGGATCCTCAAAAGCAAACTCAACGGGCTCCTCGTTAGCGAACTCGTCTCCCGGCTCTACCCAACAACACAAACAAGCAACAAGGATACAATCAACCATGTGCAAGGGCAAGCAATAATATGCAAAGATGATATGCTATGCGGGATGCAAAAATGCAACATGTAACAGGAAATGCATGAACCTGGCCTCAACTTGGAAAACCAATTGTGCCACTGGATAGAGGGGAAGAAATCCCCTGAAAACGATATAAAGATCATGGCAATCGGAGCTACGGTTAAGAAATGGCAAGCGTTTTACTAAACGAACCGATCTGCGATTTACAGCAAGTAGGCTCCTAAATGCAACAAAATGAACATGCTACAGCCACCCAACATGAAAACAAATTGCATGGCAGTGATGTACTCATCAAGCTTAACAAATCATCAGGACTGAGGCATAGGCAAATTCATCCATTAAGGGCTTCAAACAAGCATGGCAAAACTGAATAAGCAAAACAGATTTCAGACTTAGCGAAATTAACGCTAGTCTGAAATTTCAGACCACGATGCTCTCTTCGGAGCAGCAAAACAACATGAAGGAAAACCTGAACATGGCAAGTAAGAGCATGGCATGGAGCTACTCAACAAGCTTAACAAAACACCCAAAATGACCTGGGGCCAAAAGGGTTCACAAAATACTCTACCGAGCACACGAACATTGATGAAACACAATCAGTTTTCAGACTTAGTGAAAACTGGGACATGCTAAAATAATAACTCGCGGAGGCATGTAAACGAGCTCGATGCTCTCACTACGGTGCAAGTCATGGCAAGTCAAGCATATATCCATTAAGAAGGCACAAAATGCTAGCTAGACATGGCAAGAACAATGGCATAGCATGCATGGATCACTACCAATCACTCCGGCAAAATCGCAAAAGAGTTCACAATCTGCCCAAAACAGCAACTATCCAAAAGTTGAGCTCAATTGAGTCAACCTATGGTGCTCCAACATAACAAGTAAAGACATGGATGGATTAATCACAACAAGCATAACAAATCACTCTTACTGATCATCCTCAAAAGAGGCACGGATCACTAGGAAACAAGCCGGACATATAGCATCGTGAACTAAAACGGCTCAGACTTAGTGAAAATCACTAAGTCCCTGAAATCGATAATCTCAGGTAGCCCTCTTCGCAAGCTTGCACAAGACAACACACACATCCTAAAAATACATGGAAGGCACCTCTGGAAAGAAGTCAACATGCTTAACAATTCATCCCAAAGGGGCACAGGCATATCATGCACGGATTAAATATGGCAAAAATGACAAAAGTGCATGTTGAACTAACGGATCTGCAATTTAACTCAACATGCCTCCTTCCAACAGCATTTTTGGCACCAAGATGACCTCAAATGAAAATGATGCAATGGAATGAAATGATGTACTCGTCGAGGCGAAGATTTTGACATATCATACGCTCAAAACGGAGCTATGGATGAGGAGATATGAGCGGTCAAAGTAGCAAGAAAATTAGGGTTTCGGGAGGAGAAAGTCAACCGAAAATATCCCAGATCTGGATCTGAGATTACTGTTCACGCACGGAAACCAAGGTCGCCGGATTCGGACTTGGAGCTCGCCGGCGTTGAGGGCTTCGCCGGACCCGGCCGGAGCTGCGGGATCCGAGGTGGAGGAGGGGGCCGGCCGGTCGTGGAGGAGGCGGTGGTGGCCGCGGGGCCGTGGGGCGGCCCGGCGACAAGCTTGGCGGCGGGGCGGCGAGCGACGCACGGCGGCGCTGGGCGGCGTCGGCGCCGGAGTTGGGCGAGGCGGCGGCGGAAGGAGACGGGCGGCGGGGCGAGCCGAATGGCCCGCGGAGGCGGCGCGGGGGCCGCGGATGGGCCCGGCGGGCCGCGGCCGGTGGAGGCGGCCAGGTGCCACATGGCGCGCCCCGGTTCGCTGCGGGCGGCGGCGGGATTTTCGTCCGGCGGCGGGCGGACACGTCCGGCCGCGCGGAGATGGATTTTAGGGTTTCGGAGGTGGGAGGAGATCCGAAAAACGGGGGGGGGGGGGGGGCTTTATATAGGCATAGAGGGAGCTAGGAGAGTCCAAATGAGGTGCGGTTTTCGCCCACACGATCGTGATCGAACGACCGAGACGATGGAGCTGAGTTTGGTGGGTTTTGGGCCAACATGGAGGGGTGTTGGGCTGCACACACACGAGGCCTTTTCGGTCCCTCGGTTAACCGTTGGAGTATCAAACGAAGTCCAAATGACCCGAAACTTGACAGGCGGTCTACCGATAGTAAACCAAGGCCGCATGGCAAGTCTCGGTCCAATCCGGAAATGTTTAATCCCCACACACGAAAGAAAGCTAGAAATGGCCACCAGAGGAGAACGAAGCGCCGGAATGCAAAACGGACAACGGGGAAAATGCTCGAATGCATGAGATGAACATGTATGCGAATGCAATGCACGTGACGACATGATATGAGATGCACGAAAAACAAAACAACACACGGAGACAAAGACCCGAACCCGAGAATTAAATATAACTTAATGCCGGAAACGGCATGAGTCGGAGTACAATTGGGGAAGGTTACATGTGGGGCGTTACATATGGGGACACCGACGATCGAATCTCGGGCAAGTAACATACCGATAGACAAAGAGAATTGTATACGGGATTGATTGAATCCCCGACATCGTGGTTCATCCGATGAGATCATCGTGGAACATGTGCGAGCCAATATGGTTATCCAGATCCCGCTATTGGTTATTGGCCGGAGAGATGTCTCGGTCATGTCTGCATGGTTTTTGAACCCGTAGGGTCTACACACTTAAGGTTCGGTGACGCTAGAGTTGTTATGGGAAATAGTATGTGGTTACCGAAGGTTGTTCAGAGTCCCAGATGAGATCCCGGACGTGACGAGGAGTTCCAGAATGGTCCAGAGGTAAAGATCGATATATTGGACGAAGGTTATTGGAGTCCGGAATTGTTCCCGGGGTACCGGGTGACGACCAACGTGTCCGAAAGGGGTTTCGGAGGCCCCGACAAGCGTTGGGGGGGCTTATGGGCCAAGGGGAGGGGCACATCAGCCCACTAAGGGGCTGAGTGCCCCTCCCACCCCATCTCACGTAACCTAGAGAGGTGGGAACGCCTCCCCTAGGGCAGTCACCCCTCCCGGCTTGGGTGGCAAGTTTCCTAGGGGTGGGGGCGCCCAAACCCATCTAGGTTTTCCCCTGTGGCCGCCGCCCCTACCCTAGGGAAACCCTAGGGCGCCTCCTCCTCCCCCTTCCCCTATATATAGTGAGGGAGAGAGAGAGAGGGCAACCACACCCTTCCCCTGGCGCAGCCCCTCCCCCTCTCCTACACCTCCTCCTCCTCCGTAGCGATTCGCGAAGCCCTGCCGAAGAACCACGAGCTCCGTCACCACCTGATAGAGGCGAGGGTCCCGAGGTAGTCATGTCCTCATCTCCACCATGCCGTCGTGCTGTCAGAGTTCTCCCTCAACTTCTCCTCTCCCCTTGCTGGATCAAGAAGGAGGAGACGTCCCCGGGCTGCACATGTGTTGAACGCGGAGGCACCGTTGTTTGGCGCTTAGATCGGAATAGACCATGATCTGAATCGCTGCATGTACGACTCCACCAACCGTGTTCTTGTAACACTTCCGCTTAGCGATCTTCAAGGGTATGAAGATGCACTCCCTCTCTCTCGTTGCTAGTATCTCCTAGATTGATCTTGGTGACACGTAGGATTTTTTTTGAATTATTGCTACGTTCCCCAACAGTGGCATCATGACTAGGTCTATGCGTAGATTCTATGCACAAGTAGAACACAAAGCAGTTGTGGGCGATGATTTGTTCCATTTGCTTACCGTTACTAGTCTTATCTTGATCCGACGACATTGTGGGATGAAGCGGCTTGGACCACCTTACACCTACGATTATGTGAGACTGGTTCCACCGACTGACATGCACTTGATGCATGAGGTGGCTGGCGGGTGTCTGTCTCTCCCACTTTAGTCGGATCAGATTTGATGAAAAGGGTCCTTATGAAGGGTAAATATCAATTGGCATATCACCGTTGTGGTTTTGTGTAGGTAAGAAACGTTCTTGCTAGAAACCCATAGCAGCCACGTAAAACATGCAACAACAATTAGAGGACGTCTAACACTACAAAAAAAAGACACATCCGTGACATTTTGGGCCGAACGAATTTTTTTTCTGTCATACATATGACACTTCTATGACGATAATTGTGACAAAACCCGGTATCATCATAGATGTGGTGGGATCCTACTTCTATGACAAAAAATCATGATAGAAAATTGGCTTTTTGTCCTGGGCGGACCGGAGACGCAGCTGCATGACATTCTTTGGGCCGTCCATGACAGAAAAAACCGTGGTAGAAGCGAGGGGGAGGAAAATTTCGGGGAGTTCCCGGTTATGGTGGGAGGTCGGGGGCCGAGCGATGCGCGTTTCTCTCGTACACATACGCGCGTGTGTGCGAGGCGTTGGCTCTAACTGAACCCAAGCGAGGCGTTGGGCTCTAACTGAACCCGAGCGATTGCACTGCAGGCTACGCGTTACTAAACCCGAGTGATCGATCGATGGCTGTTAACTGAAACCGATCGAGCGATTCCTTTGCTACTGTTGCTAACTGAAGCTGATCGATGCTGCCTCTGGATGATGAACCGTGAGCATTGCGGGGGGGGGGGGGGGGGTGAACAGTTCCCGGTGGGGGTGGATGAACAGGACCCCGTGGTGTTGCCTCTGGATGAACAGGACCCCGATCGATCGAGCCGGTTGGGGCTGGATGAACAGGACCCCGTGGAGGGCTGGATGAACAGGACCACCCCGTGGAGGGCAGGATGAACAGTAGATGGTGGAGGGCAGGATGAACAGTAGCCCGTGGAGGGGTGGTTGAACAGGAGCCCGTGGAGAGGGCTGGTTGAACAGTAGCCAGTGGAGTAGCGCGCAGTGGAGGCTGGACGAACAGGAGCCCGTGGATGAACAGTCGCAGGTGGAGGCTGGAGGAGGTCGACGGTGGATGAACAGTGAGCATTGCGCGCGGGGGGGGGGGGGGGGGGGGGGTGAACAGTTCCCGGTGGGGGTGGATGAACAGGACCCCGTGGTGTTGCCTCTGGATGAACAGGACCCCGATCGATCGAGCAGGTTGGGGCTGGATGAACAGGACCCCGTGGAGGGCTGGATGAACAGGACCACCCCGTGGAGGGCAGGATGAACAGTAGATGGTGGAGGGCAGGATGAACAGTAGCCCGTGGAGGGGTGGTTGAACAGGAGCCCGTGGAGAGGGCTGGTTGAACAGTAGCCAGTGGAGTAGCGCGCGGTGGAGGCTGGATGAACAGGAGCCCGTGGATGAACAGTCGCAGGTGGAGGCTGGAGGAGGTCGACGGTGGATGAATAGTAGCTCGTGGAGGCTGGAGGGGGTCGACGGTGGAGATGAACAGTATCCCGTGGAGTCCCGTTTTGCGGTACGCCACACCCCTCCCGATGAACAGGACCCCCGTTTCGACCGTAGCGCTCCAACACAAGTCCGTTTCGTCCGTTTTGCGGTACGCCACACCCCTCCTGATCAACAGGACCCCCGTTTCGACCGTAGGAGGTCTGTTTCCTCCGTTTTGCGGTACGCCAGACCCCTCCCGATGAACAGGATCTCATTTCGAACGTGGCCGATCGAACACAAGGTCGTTTCCTCCGTTCTGCGGTATGCCAGGCCTCGTTTCCATTACCTGTTCCGTCCAAGCCCTCTCGATGAACACGACGCATTCCGCTGCCTCCCGATGAACACGACGCATTCCATTGCCTCCCCATGAACACGATGACGACGTTGTTTCTCCATTCCGACCCAGCCATGTACACGAGCCCTCGCCGTACGTATGCGCGAGTAGGCGTTCGAGACCCCGCCCGTATTTTCTTTCTTGCACCCCGACAGTTGTACGTACGTGTACATGCTACGTGCGCGCCTCTACTACGACACATGTGCGCCTCTACATCGACCAGTATATATGTACGTACACGTTCGCGACCAGAATGACAACGCTACGTATGCTTCGACCAGGTGGGTCTCGACTGTCAGGCACTTCCTTGTGTGCGAAGATGTAGCTGGTGGGTCCCAGCAGTCAAGGGGGCGAATCGTTTTTTTGCCCGGACGCACTTCCTTGCGTGTGAAGGTGTAGCTGGTGGGTCCAAGCAGTCAGGGGGAAACGTTTTTTCACGAAATACGGTGGCCCGTCCGGTGGGTCCCCGCTGTCAGGTGGAGGAATAATTATTTTGCACGTAATAAGGAGGCACTTCCTTGCTGCTGCCGTGGACCCAGCTGTCAACCTCTCCACGTATAGTCCACGTCCGATGGAAGCCGTTCCTTGACCACGTTGACCACGCCGTGCCGAGAGCACCAGGGCGGTGGACGATGGCGAGGCCTAGGAAGGGGACAACATGGAGCTGGGAAAGACGCGACAGTGGAAGCCCGCGCGGAGAGGAGTACGAGGGTTCACTGGTTCGACTGCAGTGTAAGGCTGCCGTCGCCGCAAGGCCTGGCCAGCGGTGGGAATAGTAGGGGGCGGTGAGGCCTCCGCGGCAGCATAGCCGGCCACGGGAGGCAGGAGCATGCGGCACGACCGGAGCTGCTTTGGGCGGCTGGAGCAAGAAGACCAGAGGTTGAAGAAGCACTACGGCCGTTGGATGGACATCGTACGATCACTGGAGCTAGAATCGTTCATATTGACTAAAGTTGACAAAGGCCCCTGTCCCAGTCAACTTAGTAGGCCCACAAGTCAGCCTCCCACCATGGTGGGTCCCAGCTAGCAGGGGGGGGGGTATTCATTTTTTTGTGCGTAATAAGGAGGCACTTCCGGTGGGTCCGAGCTGACAGCGGGGGGAACGTTTTTTTTCACGAAATACGCTGGCCCGTCCGGTGGGTCTGAGCAGTCAGGGGGAAACGTTTTTTTCGCGAAATAAGGTGGCCCGTCCGGTGGGTCCCTGCTGTAAGGTGGAGGAATAATTATTTTGCGTGTAATAAGGAGGCACTTCCTTGCGGCCGCCTGGACCCAGCTGTCAGCCTCTCCACATACAGTACTCTTCCAATGGAAGTCGGTCATTGACCACGTTGACCACGCCGCGCCAAGAGCACCAGGGCGGTGGTCTGGACGACGGCGAGGCCTAGGAAGGGGACGACGCGGAGCCGGGGAAGACGCAGCAGTGGAAGCCCGCGTGGAGAGGAGTACGAGGGTTCACTGGTTCAGCTGTGATGTGAGGTTGCCGTCGCCGCAGAATAACAAGGGGTGTGGGTGAGTGGAGGGATGGCCTGGCCAGCGGTGGGAGTAGTATGGGGGCGGTGAGGCCTCCGCGGCAGCACAGCCGGCCACGGGAGGCAGGAGCAGGCGGCACGACCGGCGCTGCTTTGGGCGGCTGGACCAAGAAGACTGGAGGTTGAAGAAGCACTACGGCCGTTGGATGGACATCGTACGGTCACTAAAGCTAGAAACATCTATTATTGACAAAGTTGGCAAAGCCCTTGGTACGCTCCAACTAGTAGGCCCACAGGTCAGCCTCCAAAATGGCGCGCCCCAGATGTCAGGGGGAGTAATCTTTTTTTGGGCGGCCGAAGCTAAGAATATCCGAGATTGAAGAAGAAGCACGACATCCGTTGGATAGACATCCAACGGCCACTGCTGCTAGAACCGTGTGTTGACTATAATAAGTTGGCAAAGCCTTACATATGCGTCAACTTATTTTTTTTAGGGGACGCGTCACTTAGTAGGCCCATAAGTGTGTGGCAGAGAACTTATAGCCCATTTGCGTTTTGTAAGAATGTATAGCCCATTTTGGAATTCTAATGGAATTTACAACAACCCATTTACAGTTTGTTAAAAGTATATCCCATTTTCTAGCTAGGACAATGATTAATAATTTCAACCAACCGTTGAAGACAGAATTCAATAAAATTTCCCACATTTTGATGGGCTCCGAAATATTTTTATCCCGAAAATTCTAGTCAGATTAAATATAAATTTGTATTACGTAAAAATCCAACGAAAGATTGCGCGCGCAACAATGAAAATTTAAGATTTTCAAAATCCATAAATAATATTTTATAAACTAATTTCGTGTTTGATGCATTTTTTTATATTTACTGCCCGGTTTTTATAATTACATCCCATTTATTTTTTTAAAGTCCATTTTCCTGTTAAGCCTAATGCATCCCTCCTAGGAAAGATTTGCAGCCCAGCGGGGCGGAGAATAACAAGTTGACCTTGCCTCGGTATTCCTCAAAAGGACGTATAGCTGGGCTAGTCATTTTCATCTTGAAAAAATTAGTATCTGGGCTGGATATCTGGCCTGGGCTAGACGGGCCACAACCCGCCCAGTTAATACCCTGCTTTCCTCTGAACAACAACGAAATCATCGCCAAGAAAAACTCTGCAGTGCTCACGCCTCAAAAACACAAATACTGCTCGAGCTGCTTGGTCCCAGTTGTCGGCCGCACCTTGTGCAATTCTCTCATTTATATTGACTACATAGGTTGACAATGGTGTAGGGCCGTGATGTTAGGAAACCAGGAGAAAGCAAAAAAAAGTATAGTTATACATAATAAGGAGGCACTTGCGTACGTACGGCTATGGCCCTAGTGGGTCCCTAGTGTCATCCAGTCAAAATAAAGTCATATCCTGAATCCTCATGTTCGTTGACGATGTTAACAATGCTCGGCGCCACGGCGAGCGCAACAACTCGAAGGACAACGGAGAGGGCCTCACGGGCCCTACGGATGGTCTGATACAGCGCCCGCTACTCATTCAGGAAGCCAGGATCATCAGACACCTATGAGCACCTTTGAGAAACTGAGACGGCATGAAACGGTAAGGCCGCGCTTGGGAGCTCTGGTTTATTTCAAACCTGTATTAACATACAAGTGTAATTTACTCGTCATCGAAACAATGCGTAAGATACAGGCATAATAAAAGCGAGGGCCCGAGGTCTGTAAGTAAAACCGGCGGGTTACGCGTGTAATTTGAGAGACCAGTGTATATTTTACGAGCACTGCTATTTGGACGACATTACCAGACGATACATGCACGACGTGCATATCATGCCATCCATGGGCAAGGCTGAAACAACAGCTAATGGCTGGATTAGTAATCGTTCGAGTGTCGTTCAGCGTTTTTATCGTGTGTCAAGTACTTTCGATATTTTACTAGTCGAAATCGACCAACCAAGCGCCTTTGCCCGAGACCATCTACTTTAATTTACAAGCGTCAGTTTTACAAGCGGTTTTGGTTAGAAAACGACAATCCAATCACGGCCTAATATCATGAGTTGGTCGGAAGATCATATGGTTTCACGTCTAACCTACCCGACTTGTCATATAGGCTGTGAATGAAACATCAGACGATGAACTTCTTAAGCACGGAAACAACAGAAGAGGATGATCTTCTTAACAAGCAAATCACTGGCATTAGATCGACATGCAAAACAATACGAAGCATTATTCTTAGGAGGCACGGTGAACAGCTTGTGATGCCGCATGCCACAACATTCCAAGCTCAACTTTGCAATCAAACACAAGGTCTGGCATTACATAGACAATATTCAGAACAAACTCTTAACACAGGAATATCTCAGCAGAGTAACTATTTACTTCTAAACTGAACACAGGAATAGGAAAAAACACTCGACGCTGCTCACAGCAAGGGCGTCCCACTCAAAAATATCAAATGCATGTCTTCTGGCTAACATCAATGAGCAAATTTTGACAAGGTTTTCCAATTCCAATATATTAAACTAACATCTTCTTGCTAACATCAATGATTAAACTTTGACAAGCTTTTCCCATTCAAAATATGTAATGCCTATGATTGTGGAGTTCCGTCATAGCTTTTATACTTGTTTGGGTACTTTTTGCCCAGGGCACTCCATGTATTGTTAAATTGCCAATGGTCTCTACAGACTAGTCATGTCACCGGTGTCTAATAATACTCTGTAAAGCTTCTCGGTCATTCCTTCTGTAATGTAAGGCAAACAGTGACTGCTTCTTTCTGCAAAGTGGAACGACCAACTAGACCCAGTAATACAGCAGTTTGCCTTACACATTGGCTCCTTTTGTGCAGTTCAACTAAAATCAAAGTCGGAATAAAACCGAGCTTTAATTTTGATATCCCTGTAAGCAACAATAGGTATAAGGGAAACAATTACTAAGAAATAACGGTTGATGACTTGTACTCCCAGAAGAAAAGCATCTAAGATCTACTTTATCTTAATGGGAAACAAAGCAGGAGAGTAGCAATTCTCCATCAGTGTGATTCATTCATATTGACTGAGACATTATCTTAACAATGCCTTGTTTCAACATGTATAAAGAACGACAAAGCTTATAAAGGGGGTGATGCTGAATTTGTTGTAACAAAGCAACAAGCATCATGTCCGGGTTGGTCCCATTTTTGTTCACTACTTAATGGGAAAAGACAACAATACAATAGTTTCAATTCATCATTTATTTAAAACAGTACCAATACAAGTAGCACAACATCTCAAAGCACACTGCACAATCATGTGGATGAAGGCCTGTACTAACCTTTCATGAGACGACCAACATAAAATACGAATCTACCAACACGAATAGGAAATCCAATCAAGTTTTGTGCAGTTGCACTGAAATCAAGCAAAGTTGCCGGTGTGACATTTAAGTTTTCTATAGCAACAAGTTGAATAGATATCCCTGTTTTAAGAGGCAAAAAAGAAAGCAATTACTGGCCAATAAAGGAGGATGAAATATGCGGCCACAAAAAGAAACATCTACCTTATCTTGATGAAAAACAAAGTATAGGACAGTAGCATTTCTAAAACGGTTGCATTGATTCATATTAACAGAGAAATTCTTTTAAAACAGATCAGTAGTTAATTATGAGATTAACAACAACAAAATAGCTGCATGGGACATGCTAGCACCATGTGCGTCCACACGTATAAATGGGTGATGTAGAGTATGTAGTCAAGCAGCATATATGCGCTGGTCCCATATTTGTTCTCTTTGAACCTTCTTCCTATGTGAGGGCAGCAAATCTAGTCGTGCACAAACTACCCGACCCCCAGTTTCTTTCCCTTTTCAACAAAGAGATCGGTTCCTTACAGATGTGTGTACTGGGTTACCCCCCTTTTCCCTTTTCGACCTACAAAGCGGCTGGATAGCCAGTCTATACTACTTTCCGCCCCTCCTTTCCTCATTGTACCACGTCCTAGATTCTTGCTCCAGTCCACTGCACCCTTCTTTTCTCTTTGAACCAAGACCTAGATTCGACTACAGATCGAAAAAGATCCACATGCAGCTAGAGCAATGACGGTTTCAAAGAAACTTATACCTTAGGGTCGTCGGGATGTGGCAAGGCGTGCGGCGGGAGGCCGGATCTGCCCACACTAAGTACGACAGTGAGGAAGAAGGGGTCGGTGGCCCTCCCGCACAGGCGCTGGGTGAAAGAGAACAGCGCAGCCGGCAGTGGATTGCCTCCCTCGCCGAAGGCGATAGAGTGAACGCTGCACCTCCTCCCCTTCCCGGTGCGACGGGATACGGACGCCTCCTTCACCAGCTGTGAGGGGGGAGAGAGAGACAAGAGGCCAACGCAGTCTTGTTTAGATCTGGTGAAGAGAGGGTGAGAGACTCTGAATATAGCAAACCCTAGCAAATGTATCTAGACTCATTTTAGTGCTAGATACCTCCGTATCTAGACAAATCTAAGACAAGTAATTGCACCTGTATGACAGGTGAGCTAGCCACATTTTGGGCCCACCTGTCGTAAAACCCTAGCGAAAATTGCACCAACGTGAAAGACGACTGCGTCTCCAACGCAACCAAGGTGAACTTACAAAGGATATCATCTTTGTGCGTCACAAGCAAAGAGCACTGATGGAAGACAACTTGTTTTTCGTCGAAAATCGATCAGCTTCACCAGCCGACGCAACCATGAGGCGCAACCATGAGCATCGACATGTCATCGTGGTGATGCATCATCCATTTGGCATCAAGTTTGGGTGAGGCACCTAAGAAGTTCGACAAATCCTCACTGTGGTCTGTTTCTTCTCAGTAATCAAGCTCGAGGAAGGAAGAACCACGTGGCAGAGGACAGTGAGGCGGAACAACAATGGCCATCCAATTTTGTGCAGTTCCACTAAAATTGAGGAAGACATGCCCGGGTATGGAGAGATGCATCGCTGTTTCCAAAAATATAAAAAAGGGTTAGCAACGACATCTCAATTGTCAATAAGAATTAATGAAAAGTACACCAACAAACAGAAGCATCATAATTGTCTTGATGGGAACTAAACCAGGATACCCGAGAAAAAAAGCATTTCTTCATTTAACCAGTGATAGTACTACCACCATATGGACAATGACCGCACAACCACCATGTACTTTTTGTCGAAACAACATGTATACCTCCACCGAGGCATAAATCAGGACAACTTTTTGAGTGGCATTTCCTCTATAAGGCTGCCTGTAATGGGAGTATCATAGGTAGTATCATGCATGCCAACTAAGCAAATTTGATGAGGTGGCCTAGAATTAAATGAAGAAAGAGAGGCTTGAGTATCATATCATGATACCGTATCATATTAAATAATGTGTTACTTTGTGTCATGCATGACAATAAATGTAGTCCTCTATGATACCAACTTATGATACTATGCATTAGGGATGTAGTATCATAGACTAGCATCATATGCATGATACTAGTATATGATACTCCCCATTACAACCAGCCTAATAGTACTAGTAGGTGATGTTGGACCAGCCGATGAACCCTAGCTACTATGCATGGGGAGCTGGGGAGTAGTCGCATAGAAGAAAACCCGCACGCAGCAACCTGGGGAGCTGGACTAGTACAAGAAGTTATACCTCAGGTGGGCGAGATGTCGTTTAGGCGGGCGAGCGTGATCTGCCCACACGAAGGCAGCGAACAAGGGCGCGGAGGATCTTCGTCCGCGCCAGCGCCGGCTCCGAGAGGATGGTGCGCATCGGCTTCCTCCGTCGCCGACGGCGACAACGTCAACGCTGCACCTCCTCACCTCCCGCAGCGGACGGGATTCGGCCGGATCTGTGACCACCGGTGAGGAGAGAGAGATAGAGTGGACACTGCCATCTTGTTTTGATATGGAGAGGGTGAGAGAGCAAGACGCGAGAAACTCTATCAAACAAGAGGCTATAATGGAGTAAAAAAATCTCTCCATAGCAGTGGTTTTAAATAGAATACACGCGTTCCCAGAAAAAAGAAATGAAAACTGGCGGACAATTTTTTAAGGGTCTGTCTAGGACACATCTAGATGTGGCATAGTTATGTCACATATAAGTTGATGTCCACTCTGTTTGTGGTCTTTTCCTAGTTTTTTGTTTCTTGTTGCTACATTATATACTTGTGGGAGCTTAGATGTGATATCCTTAAATAACATCTAGATGTGAATTAGACAAACTGATTTTCTAATGTACCAAGAAAGAAAACTCGATCAAAAACACGCCCCGCTTCCAGGTTGCGAGAGTCGTCGCGCACACACACATAGACATAGACATGCATATCCGTGTTTACGTAAAATTCCATTTCCATCTCCATCTCCAATCATATTTGTCCAACTAGCACATTATTTACGTTGTTAATTATATACACAACAATATTAACATACATCATCTCTTGTTTGCGCACGTCCGGACCGCTGCCACGGCCGGTCCTGACCAACCCGAACCCTCTTCATCACCCGCGCGTGCTCCCCGCCCGAAATGGTCAGTGCCGCATTCATGCCCGGCTAGAGCGGACGCGACCTCTCATTGGCGCCGGCATTGATTGCAGCGCGCCAGCCGAGAGAGCGTCGCCCGCGCCGCTTCTAGGTGCACGCGGCTGCTCCGTGTTCAAAGGTCGCAATAGCCGGCTACAACATGCGCGATCTCTTCCAGTAGTAAGTTCTTGGGAGTCCGTGCTACAGCTAGCTGTCCTCCCCCAACTCGTCAATCTCTTCCAGTAGTGCTAGTACTCCATGGCGCGATCCATCGACAAGCGGCGGGAAAGTTATGGTATACTACTCGGTTTGCAGTGAGTGGCATGCTGAGCGACCGTGTGGGGTCGAGCCGTGGAGGAGGGTGAGACATGAACACGACAGACGTGATTTAAACGTTGGTTTTGCTCGATGGCGCGATCCAACGAAACGAAACATTGGTTTCTCTCCATTTCCATTTTTTCTCTGGAAAAACGGAAACTTTTCCACTCCATTTTCATTCCTATTCGAAGGTTGCCCCGTTACAACATTCCATCAAATACCTACTAACACGCATGCTGATGCATCTCAATGATTCACAGATCATAGCCAATATTTACTTCACAACTAAAGAAAAAAGTTGTGAGAGCGTGTACGATAGAAAAACTACTGATGGGGTCACTACGACTTAAACCCTAAACCCTAAACATGATTTAATTTCCTGGCCAGGTAGAACTTGTTGAAGGAATGTGCTAGAGGGAGATTCTTTAGTGAGAATGTCAGCAACAATAGAAGCAGCACTCTTTGGTTCTCCACCTTCTGGTACCTCTTGGTCCATAGCACTTTCCATGTCGGGAAGGAAAGACGGCTGGCACCCTCGGATCATACGATGCTTTTGTGCAGTTCCACTAAAATCGACCTGAGCATCCCTGATGGCAAAGATATTGAAGAAGTGTGATTAGAATAATAGTATCGGCACTAGTTCATGAGACATAAACTCATCACAAATAGAAGTCGGTAGAAGTAGAGAAAGATCAACATGGAGATGGAGGTACGGCAGTGGAGCAAGCCGGCTCCAAAAGGAAGATGGACTACCTGGGACGTCGGGCTGTAGCTAGAAGGGCGGTTGGGACGCGGCATCGGCCCATACCACGGTGACCCTCGATTGGGACGCGGCATCGGCCCATACCACGGTGACCCTCGATTGGGACGCACCGACTGTGGGTTTTCTCCCTCGCTGATGTCGACCGCGTCTACGCAGAACATTGTTCCCTTCCCCCAGCTGCGGGATCAGGCCCGTCGTTCTATGCTTGTGAAGAGAGCAACCTAAGCAAGCAGGCTTGTAGCTTAGGCTCCTGCTAGTGTATATATAGTGGTTTTCTTTTTCTCTCCATATCAACCATTTTATATTGCGTACGTGTCATTCAAGAGTGAAATGATGGTTGCTTCTTCCGACTAACTTACTGTGTGATTTGACTGCTCCTTAGTGGCCCCTACACGTACTCCCCCTACGTGTATGCAACAGTCACACGTACACATGGACGCAAAAACGCGTGCGACGCCCTAATGCATGCATGTCCGAGCACACGACGGAACACACACGGTCACGCTCAAGTGCTCAACCTACATGTGCATGCACACACATACTCAGTCAGGGTGAGCTAGTGACCGTATGAACACTGGAAAATATATATATTGAGCGCAATGAGCATATTATAAAGTCCACTGGCCGTATTTTTACAAATATACAGTGACATACAGTGTATTTATCTCGTTTGAAATTAAGCCATATTAACCGGAGAGGAGGCAGCATGGACTAGCATTACTTTGCTGTGTCCCGTCAACTTGCCGAACGAGGAGAAGGTTGCAGGGTGGGAGAAGCTTGCGCGCGGTGGCTCGCAGGACAAGGAGAAACTTTTGACTAATGCAAGCTCTCCCTCGCTCAGGCGGTGGACGTGCAACAGTTAATTCGGTGTCAGATTGCCAGAAGCATACACTATACTACTAGTGCTATTATTGTTCGACTTCCCGAACAGCCAAATGCAAAGTTTACTAGTACTACTACTATAGTCCATAAAGGTACGTACTATACTAGTACTAGGAACCAGATGGAGGAGCGTCTGCACTCTTATTATAATTTTAAAATGTGATAAAGCAATCTTCAACACATTTGGTTCTCTTCGAGGGTTCTCGCATGTGATAATGGAAGTTGATTGCATGGAACACTCACCACAATTCTCGCTTAATTCTGGCTCATATCCTGTTACAAATAGTAGTGCTCAGTAATATTTCCTCTTTTTTTGTTATTCAGCATGTAAACAGGTCAGCAAACCTTGCGACGCATCTTCGTGCGAACCGTGCTTGCTGCACTTTGAATGTGGCCGAGAGCTGGCTGGATGAAACACCTCGCTTCCTACTTCTTTTTTTGCGGCGTACCTCGCTTCCTAGTGACCAGTGTCTTGGCTGATCGTCCTAAGAATGCTTATATATGAATAAAGCTCTCTCATTTACCCGCAAAAAAGATTAAGCCATATTAACCGGAAAGGAGGGAGTATGGACTAGCACTACTTTTTGGTGTGTCCCGTCAACTCGCAGAATGAGGAGAAGCTTGCAGGACAAGGTGAAGCTCGCTTACGCCTTTTGACTAATGCAACCTACCCTTGGTGGACATGCATCAGTCCATTCGGTGCCAGATTGTCAGAGGCATACACTGTAGTACCCAACATGCGGAGTACCATCATTGTTCGACTTCATGAAGGGGCGAAGAGCCAAGCGCAGTAGTACGCATACTTGGTTTTGCACCTTCATACTACTCCACCCTCCATCACAGTTTACAGGGCGCGCTTCATTATGATGCATTTCTCTCAATGCATTTCCACCACCAGAGAGACTTTAGACGCATTCGGTATAATGCTCAATTAATTAGGGCATGGTAACCGCAATCAAGTCCACAATTTTCTCTCCATGTACTGTACTACTACGGAGTGCATGCATGTGTGTACCCGGGGTGGAAGCACTGCATGCATGTGTGTACGCATTATTCCCTCTAGTAATAAACGCCGTGCTATAACTACCAGTGCTATTTTTCAGGCCGGTCGCTAGTCGCCTTGGTCCCATAGATTTTTTTATTTTTTCTGAAGCGCGCTGTATAAACAGTGACGTATGGAGTAGTATGAGCGGATTCAAAAAAGAGCGTATTGATGGTTGCTTCTTCAGAGCAACTTATAGTGGGAAAGGTGGGGCTTATGATTTGACTGCTCATTACTCACTATTAATGCGGCGCAACGACCTGGCTGAGTCTCCCATGCGGTTGTGCACTACCCCCTCGGTTCTTAAATATACTCCGGAGTATTTGTCTTTCTAGAGATTTCAATGAGCGACTACTCAAATATTGGTCTTTTTAGAGATTTCAAATGGACTGGCACATACGGATGTATATAGACATATTTTAGAGTGTAGATTCACTCATTTTGCTCCGTATGTAGTCACTTGTTGAAATCTCTGTTAAGACAAATAGAATATTTAGGAACGGAGGGAGCACACATACGAAGCAAAATGAGTGAATCTACACTCTAAAATATGCCCATTTGAAATTTGTAAAAAGACAAATATTTAGGAACGAAGGAGTATAATTTTGTGCATGGCACATGGACCCGGATGATGAAGAGGCTTCTGGCAATGCTATCAAGCTTCCATCATTTGTTTACATAATTGACGTACTATACAAATAATTTTCCAGCGACATGAAATTGTACAATGGTGTGAGCTTTCAGCTTTTGTTTCGCGTGTCTTGCCATCGATGCTCTTTCGGAAATAATAAAAACCTAGCTTCCTTGCTAATGCATGTCAATTATTAGTAGATCAGAGCTAATAATTGCATCACAACTGAAGACAAAGTTGTGAGAAGGTGTTAAATTAAAATTGATCCATGCTTTCATTGGCAGCAACGCCCCCCCAGCTCTGTCTAAATCAACAAGGCATGTTGGGAAAAAGTAGCTGTCTGGAGCATGCAACATTCCGATCATTTTGTGCAGTTTCACTAAAATAGAGCTGAGAGTCCCTGTTCCAAAGATATCAAGTGTGATTGCGATAATAGAGGACTGCTGATGAAACAATAAACACGCAAATAGAAGCCGGTCACCTTTGCAGTCTCTCTTAAGACTAACTAGTTGGAGAAGATTAGGCTCGGAGTTGGATGAGGAGGATAGAGCAAAACCAACCTACCTTTGTGCAGTCGCACTGAAATGTAGAGACGTTGCCCGTGTGACATTTTAGTACAATTGCACAAAACACTCTTAAGAAAAAAGTGATTTGTGCAGTTCAGCAAAAGGTCACAATAGCAATGACATGAAATGGATAGCCCTGTTTGCAAAAAAGAGGTAGAAAGGAAACAATTACTGGCCAATAACAGTTGATGACACATGCGACGACAAAAAAGGAAGTATATTCCTTGTCCTAAGGGAAGATAACAACACGGTTGTGTTTGTCTAAAACGGTGTGAGGACGAGAATGCAATATGGAAAGTACGCCGGACGAGCTACGTTTTGGGCAAAGAACTATGGAAGATCCACATGCAGCGACGTGGGAAAACGGGCAGTGGAGCCAGGCCGGAGAGGATACCTGGAGGTCGTCAGGATGTAACTAGGTGAGTGGCGGCGGGCGGAATGTGCGAGCAGGTGGCGTAGGCCCTGCCGCGCTGGAGCTTGGCCAGAGAGAATGGCGTGTACCGCAGATCGGGACGTGCTGCCTCGGCGCCGTCGAACGGAGAAACGATGCACTTCCTCCCTTTCCCCCGGCGGAAGGAATGCGGCCGGATAAGTGACCAACGGTGAGAGAGAGAGGCCACCGCACTCCCTTTCCCTCGGCGGACAGGATGCGGCCGGATCAGTGACCAACGGTGAGAGAGAGAGAGGCCACCACACTCCCTTTCCCCCGACGGACGGGATACGGCCGGATCAGTGACCAACGGTGAGAGAGAGAGGCCATCGGAGCCTTGTGTGAGATACTCTGAAGAGCGGACTACCTTTTCCTCTATAAAAATCGTTTTATATTCTGCGTACGTGCCATTGAGCGCTATAACTTTATTTAAAAATAACGCGGCAACGCGTCAAGTCGAACTTTGTTTCGTGCACGCGTGGTACACGACCTCCCTAGGTAAACAACCGCTACAGGCGTTCAAATTAGCACGTGGGCTGCCATTTCATAAAGAAATGAGCTCCACCGTGTACCCGCGCGGGTGTGGCTGGGCACGAAGCATGAGTACGTGCATAGTGCACCTATTTTCTTCTTGTATACGTACACCACCTGCGTGGGGTTGTGTGAGAGAGGTACAAACCTAGAGAGATATAGTGTGTGGGTTCTTGAAAGTTTTTTTTGTGTGGGGGGGGTCAATCAAAAAATTTAACATATGCAATGTGTGTGAAATAGAGTCCTGGATATAACACATATATATAGAGGGGGCGATCCACGAGAAGAGAGTGGAGGTATCATCGGCTTGAGGTGTCCATAGAATCGAAGAGAGGGATGATGTGTGTGTGTGTGTGCGCGCGCGCGCGATCGATAAAGAGTGCCATCGAATTTGTGTGTGCCCACGTCAAAGATATAGAGTGGTTGGCCTACTGGAACGTGAGATGGGACATGTGCAGTTTGTCTCTGTGGCATGGATACCTACCTGCAGTGCTCGACTATCGGTGTGTGGTGGGGGGGAGAGGGAGGCCCAATTAACTATAGAGGTACAATGGCTGGTATATGTGTGGAGGAGGAGAGAGGCCTACCTCATGTATTAAGGAGATCGATCTGCCTCATGTATTAAGGGAGATCGATCGGCATCCATGCATATGTGCAGGAGATGAATAAGGTTGGGAGAGAGACAGAGCTAGAGTGTTGGAGGGGGTGGTAGTGGAGTTGCTTCTAACAAATGGTGGGATAGGCTTGCTTGACAAACGGAGGGCACGCCTGCAATATCAATAAGAGAGGAGATGGCTGCTTGTTGTCTGTGCACGTGCATGTGAGAGACGGGTCAGGACGCATGCACGAATGATGAGGGGGGACGATGTGGCTGTGGTAAGCAGACGTAACTACATAGGAAGATCAATCGCCCTTTGTAAGAGAAAGGAGAGACATAACTTGTGAGGTACGTCGATCGATGGGGGGTAGTTAAAGTCGATCTAGGTATATGTTGGGAGATCGATCGGTATACATGCATGTGTGTGTTAGAAGCAAATGAGGCACGAGGAGAAGGATAGAGATAGAGGGATGCATGTAGGAGGTGGTACGAGAGGCATACTATATCGAGGGGGAGGAGTGTGCGAGTACGAGAATGATGAAAAGAGTGGTGGGAGTGAGGCATGTACGCTGACAAGAGAAGAGGGGAAGCTTGTGTTTGTGCTAGGCACACCTGGCTAGAGAGGCATATCGATCGATGTGTGCCGTAAAGAAGGAGCTGGGTGGCCTACACACACCGTGGGTGAACGACCTAAAGTGAAAAGACGAATTTGCGCGATGGAGCTAGAGAATGCCGAGGGAGGGTGAGAGGGATGCGGGCGTGTGCATGCACAAGAGAAAGTTAGCGCTAGCTACAAAGATAAGAGGGTTGTGTGGGTGTAAAAGACGAATAGAGATCATATATACTTCATTATAAAAAGCGAATTCGGATATTTGAAGAATTTATCATAGTGTTTCAAACCGACGGATGTGTGAATATATATAATGGTGATACACATGGTGTGGTTATGAACATGGTATACTACATTTAATATATTTTATCTCTACTCTTATAAAAAATGGAGTTGTTGATGATGGTGTGCCTGCCATCCTGCATTATAGGCCGTCTGATTTATATCTGGCGGATAGCAAGGAAACTACGATGGTTGAAGTTGGCAAGAATCATGATTGTAGATTCTTATTGAAATAGAGAAACGAATTCAAATTTAGTTCGAATTGCAGCGGTAGTATAGACATTTGGAATGCACTAAAATGTTGGTATGAGTAGGTTACATGCATTATACAGCAAGCAAAAAAATTTAATCGGACATAACATGGATTCATACTCCCTCCTTCCATCTATATAGGGCGTAATGAGATTTTTAAGACCGCCTTTGACTATTGACAAGATTAATAGTACATGACATGCACAATGTGAAAATTATATCATTGAAAGAACCTTTCACAGACGAATTTAACGGTGTGCTTTGTGTAAGTTGCATGTCATATATCATTGCTCTAATATTTGGTCAAAGTTAGCATCGAAAAACGCATTAGGCCCTATATAGATGGAAGGAGGGAGTAGCTTTGAATAGCATTTGTATAGTAAAACGGGGCAAGACTCTCTCTTTGTGTGGTGTGAATAGTTTTATTTTTTCGTTTTCTTTTTGGTTGAGGGAAGTGCGAATTGATTTGGTACGTACAAGTACAATATTACTACACGTTAGACTTGTCCCTAAAATTCAACCCGCGTCTTGTTATATCCCAAAAATTCAGATATCGTGCTCCCAAAACTGGCGCCTTCACAACCCGCGCCTTGCTATCCTGAAATTACAACGCGCGCGAAAACTCCCTCCAGCTGCGAAATCCCGACACGCGAAATCCCCCTTCTAACCCTGAGCCGAAAGGGCCGCTAGTTTAAATCGGTGGGAGGTACTTTTGTAACACACCCTACATTTTGGACAAGCGCGTTCCTAAGTCATGCTTCACCCCCTCCCATCGCCCCCTTTTCGCCATTCGAAATCCCAGGCCGCCATAGCCTCTCCGCTCCAGCCGCGAAACCCCACCCCCTCCATCCGCCACATCACCGCTGCCCAGCCGGAGCCTCTTCCTCGACGACGTCGTCCACCGCAACAGCTCGACGTCCCTCGTCCACCTCCCCGGATGAGGATCCGTCATCCATCTCGCCGTCCCGCCGGTTCAGTCGCCCCGTCCTCCACCTCCAAGGTGCTTCTCTGACGATCACCTCATCTATCACGACTGCTCCATCCCCATAGCGCTGCCTTAACCTGCTCCACCAGAACCGCAACATCCTCACCGACTCCTCGGACGAAGCCAAGGCCTACTCGGCGCCACCAAAGAGGTTGTACACTCATCACATCGCACCTTCTCCTTAACTCGACCTCCCGACGCCGACGGTGCTCCATCCCGCACCCCCATGGAGCAGCTACCTTGAAGTCGGCGCTGCGGGCGACATCTCCACGACGGCTCTCCCCCAGTGCAAGGCCCCTTCGGCGGCGGCGTCCATACCAGCTGGATCTGCTGCTGCTGCTCCGGCTCTCGCTTGATCACTCGCTCGCCTAGCTGCTGCTGCTGCTCTCCCCCTCGCTCGTGCTGCTGCTCTGCTCCGATTAAGCCACACTTCAGTCGACTGAATCGACTTTTGGGTCAGTCGATTTTCAGGGGTTGGGGGGGCTCGCCGGAGTTAAGGAAGAACCACCCGCAACGGGGACGGGGGCTCGCCGGAGAGGTACCCCACTATCTATCTTAGGGTTCAGGGTGGGGGCGGGGGGGGGGGCCTAGAGGGCTGGCCGGGGCGGCGGTGGCGAGTTGTTTCGGGGCGGCGAGGCGGCGCTGGGGCCGGCGGTTCGGCCGATGGTGGCTGGCGGCTCAGGGGGGTGCAGGTTGAAGATGAACTGCAGACCCTCCCTAAACTACATGTCAAGTGCCTCTCTGCTACCATTGCGTTCAGTTTCGACAGTAGCATTTAGATTCCACAGTAAATTTCAGTTTCGACAGTTAAGTTCAGAGTCAACAGTTTTTACCTCATCTGTTGTAGTCAGGTGGTTTTTGGTGATGTTAATTTTACATCCATTTTACATAATCTATTGGAGATGCTATTAGAATCCCACTTGAGATTGACGATGTTTGTCTTGTGCTGCTTCAGCCTTGACGTCTTACGGCTCACCGGAGTTGCTCCAATGATAGAACGATCCATCACAACAGAGCAGTGCCCTGGACGCCGTCTACATCGCCCTCAGATCTTCCTCCACACCTCCGACAGCCACCTCTGCCTCAACTGCTTCAGCGACCAACCCAATGATGCTAAGGTCGACATGGCTATGGCAAAGAGGTTGTACACTTGTTGCATCACTTATTACTATACATTCACGTCGATCCATTAGGGCTATTTTGGTTCAACGGAAAAACATCGATCCACTGGTTGTTACCATCACTCTAAATTTCTGCATGCTCTCCTTACATAATCTCACCATATTTTTTTCGTATGCATGTCAGATATTGTACACAGTCATGCTGAACATGTAGAGAAAAAGAGAAGAGTTTTGCGCGGCAATACAATGTCATGCAGACATCGCTCCATGGTGGGTTCAATGGCAAACCCTCCCCACCCCTCTCTAGATTGTAATCCAGAGGAAGATATCTGTTCTGAGGCGGATTCGGACGCCGCTGACCACTCCTATTTACCCCCCAAGGTGTTTGCTCTACCTTGGCATGATGATGTTAGTCATATCATGCATATGTTGCCTTGCAGTGCCTACTTTTGACATCATATATGTCATCTGCTTAGTTTAGACATGTTCTGCAATGCCACCTATTTAGTTTCTATATCGTATATGGGAATTATGCAGTCTCATGTCTTTTAGCCAGCCATAATATATGTGAAATGTGCAATGCCATCCTGTTTAACCAGGCATCATATATTTGAAATGATATCTTGCCCATCCTTTTCTTTACATTTCCATTTGTCGACAATGTTTGTACATTAAACTACTCTTCCCGTGAATCAGCCATTTGGGTGGGAGATGGAAAAATCTGGAGTGAAAACAAGGCCTTCAAAGCAGACAGTGCTACCTGTCGAAGCAGATCTCTTGTTGGGTCCCGATAGCTCCTCAGAGATGGATTCAGAGACAGATGACCAGTCATATTCCCCCACCGAGGTGTATGCTCTAACTTGGCACGGTTATACTGCTCATATCATGCATACGGTGTCTTGCATTGCATAGTTTAGACATCATATACACAATATTCAACACCATGTTCTTAGTTCAGACATCATATCGAATGCCCTCTGTTTAGCATATAAATCACATATGTGAATTAAATGATGCGATCCTGATTACTTACATAATATGTAGGTGAATTATATCATGCGATCCTGTTTAGTTATTCATCATATCTTTGAATTATGTTATGCTATGCTATCCAGTTTAGATAGACATCATATATGTGAAATTATGTCATGCTATCCGTTTTAGTTAAACAATATACATGTCAACTATTTCATTCCCTCTTTTTTCCATACTATCTATTGCATCTGTCTCTCATACAATGTCTGTACATTCAACTATGTTTCCTGTTTATCAGCCATTTGAATTGGAGCGGGTGATGCCAGTATCTAGCGGACTAAAAACACGGTCTTCAAATAAAACAATGCTACCTCTTGATGGAGATAGCACCCTAGTTGTACATGCACAAGAACCAGTCCTACCACACATAACCCAAACTCTCGCAGATTGTACCCCTACTACGATGGACAGAGAACCAGCTTCACCCAATCTAACCCCAACCCCAGCCGATAGTAACCCAGTTCCTGTTGACACAGCACCATCTCCACCACAGAGCTCCCAAACAAGAGCAGTTAGTAAGGCAGCTCCAGTGCCCAAAGGGCCAGTACTATCACGGCGAACCCCAACTCCACCAGTTAGTACGCCTATTCATATGGAGGAAGCACAACTAGCTAGTCGTAGTTTAGCATCTATCACATTTGATGTTGTTAAATCGTATGTGCGTATCTTCCCATCTTGGAAATATTATACTGAAGATGAAGGAAAATGCCAGTTGCAGGTGTTTGTCCAGGAGTTATGTGTAAGTAATGTTATTCATGGAAATTACTTTGCTTCGTCCCATACATCCTACCTCCATGATGGTTATAATACAGCAAATTTTCCCATTTTTATCTATAGAGAAGGACCGATTTGGAAACTCAGGATGAGGTAACCTGTGCTAATACCTCTGCTATCTTCAAGAATGCCTGGTGGCAGTATCAGAATTACTTGAAGAAAACGTACTTCACTGGCAAAGAAACTCATCAAATTCCCTTACGTTCTCCTGAGACACATTTACTGGACGATGACTGGGAATGCCTTGTTCTGTACTGGTCCCGAATCAAGAATGCGGTAAGGTCTATGAGCTCATTTTCTATTTTTAAGTATTATATTCTTGTGTCTTACTGTACTCTGTTCATGTAGAACAAGTGCCTAAACCTGAAGAACAACTGTTCTAATTTAAGATTCCATTGCTACCATAGGACATAGATATATGTTTGTTTGATGCTTTTATTATGTACTAGTACTTGGCAATAGACGACTTGGTAGTTTAATCATGTCCGCCTTACTAATGAACTGGTTCACCGAAATGAGTTTCATATACTAGTACATGCTAAACTTGTTATGTGTCTGCTTGTTTCTTCTTTTAGAATGCTGACAGAATATTGGGGAAGAGTGCCTTATAAAGAAACGGTAAAGGAAGTAATGCAGATAAGGTTCATGATAGTGACACATCCTGTCTTGGTTTAGTGTTGGAGTTACTGGCCACTGCCGCTTGCACAAGCTATTCAAACTCACTATCTGAATCAGTTTGGTTTCTTGAGTCTCAACTACAAGCTGAAAGACATCGATCAGCTGTGCTGCGACAAGAAGCGGAAGGACTACGGAAGTCCCTTGAGCATTGAGATGCATACTTTCTGGTGCAACAGCAAGCGTTGGAGGATTTTAGCGCCAAACAGGACAAAGCTAATCAGCTTGCTAAGCTTATTGCCAGCATGGTGGATACCCAGGATAACGTTTCTTGAGCTCTTCTGAAGTTGTTTCAGTTATGCTCTTGTTTTGCTGCCGCGTTTATTTGCACTGGTGGCCAATTTTGACGGCCAGTGTATATGATATGCTGCTTTGTTCCCTATATTTGCACTGGTGGCGAACTTTGATGCCCAGTGGATGTAATATGTGTAATAGCCGTGATAGCCTAGCGTTAGTTGCTTGCTTATTTATTTCCTTGTTGTCTTGTTTATTTGTTTGCTTGTAGTCATTGCAGTTCTTTTTCCGCGGTTAACTAGTGGCTGCAATAACCTATTTTTTAAAACTAGGCCACAATAACCATGGGCTATTATTTACTGTAGTGACACCGGGCCTCCTACGGGCCGTAGAAACAGTGGGCCTTCTACGGGCCGTAGAAATAGTAGGCCTTCTACGGGCCATAGAAACAATGGGCCTTCTATGGGCCGTATCATCAATGGGCCTTATACGGGCCGTATGATCGATTGGCCAAACATGGGCCAATAATAGGCTGCATTATGGCCGTAAACGGGCTAGAGTTGGAATCGTCCGTTCATGGGCCGACCGTAACGGGCCATCGTTAATAGGCCGTATTTGATGACGCTATGAAAACGGCCCAACGTATTAATGGACCACAAATGGGCCGACTGTAACCACGGGCTGAATTTGGCCCACAAGCAGAAAATGACAGTAAGGGGCTGTAAGTAAACGAATGCTGGAAATGAGCCCAAGAATAAATGGGCTCTAAGAAGGCCGAAAGATAACATGGGCTGGAAACGGCCCAACGGAATAACAGACCGTTAATGGGTATAAAGTGATACACTGTCCATTACGGGCCAGTTTCACCACAGGCCGTTAATGGGTGTAAAGTGATACACTGTTCATTATGGGCCAGTTTCACCACGAGCCATTAATAGGCCAAGAGTTACATAGGGCCTCATATGGGCCAAAAGACGTCATGGGCAATACATGGGCCAAAAGTGAAAACGGTCTGGAATCATATTGGATGGCCCAGATGACGCTACTGGGCCTAATTCGGATAGGGCGTAACGGGCCTTGGGTTAGCGGGCTGTAAATGGGCTATATGCGAACAGGCCGTTAACAGGCTTTCCATGGGCCGGACCGCCACCTTTTGACCAAGTCAAACGGGCTGACCTTTTCACAGGAATGGGCCTCTGTTGGGCCGTGCCACGTGTCAATGTATCATAGGCGCCTTCCATCCAATGAGTGGTTGACATATGTCCCAACGATGAGCCAACACATGTTTCCTCCAACCAATTATGATTTTACACGTGGAAAATCCCCATTGGTCGGGGTTGTTAACGGGTTATCGGATCCAAAACCCGACCCGATAGCTTAATGACGTTTCGTTACAGTGGATGCCAGGTGTCGGTCACCCTTGACGAAAGCACTTCTGTGACGCGCGATTTATCATCATGGAAGTGGACACTTCCGTGATGATAATTTTGGTAATGTCATGGAACACTTCTACGACAGCACAGGTATGACTATCTTGATTCTGTCATAAATTTGTCATGGATGTACATGCATGACAAAAAAGTGACCTACTGTGACAAACACGTATCATCACGAAAGTGTATTTTTTTGTAGTGTAACTTGTTTTTGCAGGGTATGCTATGTGATGTGATATGGCCAAAAGGATGTGATGAATGATATATGTGATGTATGAGATTGATCATGTTCTTGTAATAGGAATCACGACTTGCATGTCGATGAGTATGACAACCGGCAGGAGCCATACGAGTTGTCTTAATTTATTTATGACCTGCGTGTCAATGAAACGCCATATAATTACTTTACTTTATTGCTAACCGTTAGCCATAGTAGTAGAAGTAATAGTTGGCGAGGCAACTTCATGAAGACACGATGATGGAGATCATGGTGTCATGCCGGTGACGATGGTGTTCATGCCGCGCCTCGAAGATGGAGATCAAAGGCGCAAGATGATATTGGCCATATCATGTCACTTTTTGATTTGCATGTGATGTTTGTCATGTTTACATCTTATTTGCTTAGAATGACGGTAGCATAAATAAGATGATCCCTCACTAAAATTTCAAGAAAGTGTTCCCCCTAACTATGCACCGTTGCGAAGGCGCATTGTTTCGAAGCACCACGTGATGATCGGGTGTGATATATTCTAATGTTCGAATACAGCGGGTGTAAGCCAGATTTACACATGCAAAACACTTAGGTTGACTTGACGAGCCTAGCATGTACAGACATGGCCTCGGAACACGAGAGACCGAAAGGTCGAACATGAGTCGTATAGTAGATACGATCAACATGGAGATGTTCACCGTTGATGACTAGTCCGTCTCACGTGATGATCGGACACGGCCTTGTCGATTCAGATCATGTATCACTTAGATGACTAGAGGGATGTCTATCTGAGTGGGAGTTCATTGAATAATTTGATTAGATGAACTTAATTATCATGAACATAGTCTAAATTGTCTTTGCAAATTATGGTGTGGATTAATAGCTCGCGCTTTAGCTCTTTGTTTTAATACATTCCTAGAGAAAGACTAAGTTGAAAGATATTGTAAGCAATTGTGCGGACTAGGGCCGTAGTCTGAGGATTGTCCTCACTGCTACACAGAAGGCTTCTGTCCTTGATGCACCGCTCGGTGTGCCAGCCCTCTGGCGTCGTCTGTGGATGTTGTGAACATCTGGTAGACACGTTCTAATGACTACATGATAGTTTAGTGCGCCATGCTTTATGGCTTAGAGTCGGGGCTCCAAAAGCGTTTTGAACGCCATAGAACATATGAGATGTTCGAAGAGCTGAAATTGGTATTTCAGACTCATGCCTGTGTTGAGAGGTTGAGACCTCTGACAAGACCTTTGCCTACAAGATGGAGGAGAATAGCTCAGCCAGTGAGCATGTGCTCAGAATGTCTGGGTACTTCAATCACTTGAATCAAGTGGGAGTTAATCTTCCAGATAAGAGAGTGATTGACAAAAGTTCTCCAGTCGCTATCACCAAGCTATTAGAGTTTCGTGATGAACTATAACATGCAAGGGAAGATAATCCCGAAGCTGTTCGTCGTGCTTAAGGCCGTAAAGTTAGAAATCAAGAAGGAGCATCAAGTGTTGATGGTTAACAAGAGCACCGATTTCAAAGAAGGGCAAGGGCAATAAGGGAAACTTCTTGAATGACAAGCCAGTTGCTGCTCTAGTGAAGAAACCCAAGACCCCAAACCTGAGACAAAGTGCTTCTATTAGGGGAACGGCCACTGGTAGCGGAACTGCCTCAAATACTTGGTAGATAAGAAGGTTGTCAACTTCAACAAAAGTATATTGGATATATGTGTGTTATTGATGTGTACCTTACTAGTACTCCTAGTAGCACCTGGGTATTAGATACCGTTCAGTTGCTAATATTGGTAACTTGAAACAAAAGCTACGGAATTAACGAAGACTAGCTAAGGGCGAGGTGACGATGTGTGTTGGAAGTGTTTCCAAGGTTGATGTGATCACCATCGCATGCTCCCTCTACCTTCGGGATTAGTGTTGAACCTAGATAAATGTTGTTTGCATTGGTGTCTGCATTGAGCATGAACATGATTAGACCATGTTTATTGCAATACGGTTATTGATTTAAGTCAGAGAATAATGTTTATTCTGTTTACATGAATAATACCTTCTATGGGCATGCACCCAATGTGAATGGTTTATTGAATCCCGGTCGTAGTTATACACATGTTCATAACATTGATGCCAAAAGATGTAGAGTTGATAATGATAGTACCACTTTCATGTGGCATTGCCGCTTAGGTCATATTGGTGTAAGGCGCATGAAAGAACCTCCATGCTAATGGACTTTTGAAGTCACTTGATTTTGAATCACTTGACACATGCGAACCATGCCTCTTTGGCAAGATGACTAAAACCCTATTCTTTGGAACAATGGAATGGGCAAATGACTTGCTGGAAATCATACATGTTGATGTGCGCGGTCCGATGAGTGTTGATGCGCGCGGTGGATATCGTTATTTTCTCACCTTCACCGGTGAATTGAATGGATATGGGTATATTTACTTAATGAAGCATAAGTCTGAAATGTTTGAAAAGTTCAAGCAATTTCATAGTGAAGTTGAGAATCATTGTAACAAGAAGATCAAGTTCCCTCGATCTGATCAAAGGGAAAGTATCTGAGTTATAGGTTTGGCAATCACTAAAGACAAGGTGGAATCATTTCACAGTTGATGCCGTCTGGAACACCATAGCATGATGGTGTGTCCGAACGTCGTAATCGAACCTTATTGGATATGGTGTATGATGTCTCTTACCAATCTACCACTGTTTTGGGGGGTTATGCATTAAATACAATCACATTCACTTTAAATAGGGCACCATCTAAGTCCCTGGAGACGACACCGTATGAACTATGGTTTGGCAAGAAATAAAAGTTGTTGCTTCTTAAGGTTTGGGGCTACGATGCTTATGTCGATAGGCTTCGGTCGGAAAAGCTCGAACCCAAAGCGGAAAATTGTATCTTCATAGAATACCCAAACAAGACAATTGGGTATACCTTCTATCTCAAATCTGAGGGCAAAGTGTTTGTCGCTAAGAACAGGTCCTTTCTCGAGAAAGAGTTTCTCTCGAAAGAATTGAGTGGGAGGAAGATAGAATTTGATGAGGTTGTTGAACCTTCACTTCAACCAGAGAGTAGCACATCACAGAAAGATGTTTCTGTGGCACTTACGTCACTTGAGGAGAAAGCTAATGATGATGATCATGAAGCTTCAGATCAAATTACTATCAAACATCATAGGTCGACAAGGGAGTGTACAACTTCTGAGTGGTAACCCTGTCTTAAAGGTCATGTTGTTGGACAACGATGAACCTATGAGCTATGAAGAAGCGATGGTGGGTCCAGATTCCAACAAATGGCTGGAAGCCATGAAATCCGACATAGGATCCATGTATGAGCACAAAGTATGGACTTTGGTGGACTTTCCCGATGACCGGCAAGCCATTGAGAACAAATGGATCTTTAATAAGAAGACAGACGTTGATGGTAAAGTCACCATTTATGAAGCTCGACTTGTCTCAAGGAAGTTTCCGACAAGTTCAAGGAGTTATCTGTGATGAGACTTTTCTCAATCATAACGATGCTAAAGTTTGTTAAAATTGTGTTAGAAGTTGCTGCATTTTTCATTTATGAAATCTGGCAGATGGATGTCAAAACAAAGTTTCCTTGACGGTCTCCGTGAGGAAAGGCTGTATGTGATACAACCAGAAGTTTTTGTCGATCCTAAGGATGCTAAAAGGTATGCAAACTCCAGGGATCCTTCTATGGATTGGAGCAAGCATCTCGGAGTTGGCACATACGCTTTGATGAGGCGATCAAAGCATTTGGGTTTATACAAAGTTTGCAAGAAACTTGTATTTGCAAGGAAGTGAGTGGGAGCACTACAACATTTCTGATAGGTATATATGAATGACATATTGTTGATCATAAATGATGTAGAATTTCTAGAAAGCATAAAGGGTTGTTTGAATGGAGTTTTTCAAAGGAAGACATGTGTAAAACTGCTTACATGTTTGGTATCAAGATCTATAGAGATAGATCAAGACGCCTGATAAGACTTTCACAGAGCACATACCCTGACATGGTCTTGAAGGAGTTCAAGACGGATCAGTCAAAGAAGGAGTTCTTGCCTGAGTTGTGAGGTGTGAAGTTAAGACTTGAAGCTCGAGCACGGTAGAAGAAAGCGAAAGGACGAAAGTCGTCCCCTATGCCTTAGCCATAGGCTCTATACGATATGCCATGCTATGTACCATGATGTGCCTTGCCACGTGTCTGGAAAGTTTGTACAAGAGTGATCCAGGAGTGGATCATTGGACAGCGGTCAAAATTGTCCTTAGGAATAAGGAAATGTTTCTCGTTTATGGAGGTGATAAAGAGTTTGGCATAAAGGGTTACGTCGATGCAAGCTTTAACACCTATCCGAATGACTCTGAGTAGCAAACCGGATACGTATTTGGAATAGCTCCAAGTGGAGCATAGTAACAACATCTACAATATGAAATCGGGATTTGCAAAGAACATAAGGATCTAAATGTTGCAGACCCGTTGACTAAAACCTCTCTGGTAAGCATAACATGATCAAACCCTAGAACTCATTGAGTGTTAATCACATGATGATGTGAACTAGATTATTGACTCTAGTAAACTCTTGGGTGTTAATCACATGGCAATGTGAACAAGATTATTGACTCTAGTAAACTTTTCGGGTGTTAGTAACATGGCAATGTGAACTATGAGTGTTAATCACATAACGATGTGAACTAGATTATTGACTCTAGTGCAAGTGGGAGACTATTGGAAATATGCCCTAGAGGCAATAATAAAATGGTTATTATTATATTTCCTTGTTCATGATAATTGTCTATTGTTCATGCTATAACTGTATTAACCGGAAACCATAATACATGTGTGAATACATAGATCGTAATGTGTCCCTAGTAAGCCTCTAGTTGACTAGCTCATTGATCAATAGATGGTCATGGTTTCCTGACCATGGACATTGGATGTCATTGATAACAGGATCACATCATTAGGAGAATGATGTGATGGACAAGACCCAATCTTAACCGTAGCACAAGATCGTGTAGTTCGTTTGCTAAACCTTTTCTGATGTCAAGTATCATTTCCTTAGACCATGAGATTGTGCAACTCCCGGATACCATAGGAATGCTTTGGTTGTACCAAATGTCACAACGTAACTGGGTGGCTATAAAGGTGCACTACAGGTATCTCTGAAAGTGTCTGTTGGGTTGGCACGTATCGAGACTGGGATTTGTCACTCCGTATGACGGAGAGGTATCTCTGGGCCCACTCGGTAATGCATCATCATAATGAGCTCAATGTGACTAAGGAGTTAGCCACGGGATCATGTGTTACGGAACGAGTAAAGAGACTTGCCAGTAATAAGATTGAACGAGGTATGGGGATACTGATGATCGAATCTCGGGAAAGGAACATACCGATAGACAAAGGGAATTGTATACGTGATTGATTGAATCCCCGACATCATGGATCATCCGATGAGATCATTGTGGAACATGTGGGAGCCAATATGGGTATCCATATCCTGTTGTTGGTTATTGACCGGAGAGATGTCTCGGTCATGTTTGCATGGTTCACGAACCCGTAGGGTCTACACACTTAAGGTTCGGTGACGCTAGAGTTGTTATGGGAAATAGTATGTGGTTACCGGAGGTTTTTCGGAGTCCTGGATGAGATCCTAGAAGTGACGAGGAGTTCCAAAATGGTCCGCAGGTGAAGATTGATATATTGGACGAAGGGTATTGGAGTCCGGAATTGTTCCGGGGGTACCGGGTGACGACCAGCGTGTCCGAAAGGGGTTTCGGAGGCCCCGACAAGCGTTGGGGGGCCTTATGGGCCAAGGGGAGGGGGCACATCAGCCCACTAAGGGGCTGAGCGCCCCTCCCACCCCATCTAACGTAACCTTGAGAGGTGGGGATGCCTCCCCTAGGGCAGCTACCCCTCCCGGCTTGGGGGACAAGTTTCCTAGGGGTGGGGGCGCCCAAACCCATCTAGGTTTTCCCCTGTGGCCGTCGCCCCTACCCTAGGGAAACCCTAGGGCGCCTCCTCCTCACCCTTCCCCCTATATATAGTGATGGAGAGAGAGGGCAGCCGCACCCTTCCCCTCTCCTACACCTCCTCCTCCGTAGCGATTGGCGAAGCCCTGCCGGAGAACCACGAGCTCCATCACCACCACGTCGTCGTGCTGTCGGAGTTCTCCCTCAACTTCTCCTCTCCCCTTGCTGGATCAAGAAGGAGGAGACGTCCCCGGGTTGTACATGTGTTGAATGCGGAGGCGCCGTTGTTTGGCGCTCAGATCGGAATTGTGACGCCCCCGATTTTATCGTACACTAATCATACACGCAAACGTGTACGATCAAGATCAGGGACTCACGGGAAGATATCACGACACAACTCTACAAATAAAATAAGTCATACAAGCATCATATTACAAGCCAGGGGCCTCGAGGGCTCGAATACAAGAGCTCGATCATAGACGAGTTAGCGGAAGCAACAATATCTGAGTACAGACATAAGTTAAACAAGTTTGCCTTAAGAAGGCTAGCACAAACTGGGATACAGATCGAAAGAGACACATGCCTCCTGCCTGGGATCCTCCTAAACTACTCCTGGTCGTCGTCAGCGGGCTGCACGTAGTAGTAGGCACCTCCCGAGTAGTACTAGTCATCGTTGACGGTGGCGTCTGGCTCCTGGGCTCCAACGTCTGGTCGTAGCAATCGGGTATAGGAAGGGGGGAAAGGGGGAACAAGGCAACCGTGAGTACTCATCCAAAGTACTCGCAAGCAAGGAGCTACACTACATGTGTATGCTTTGGTATCAAATGGAAAAGGGGTATCATATGTGGACTGAACTGCAGAATGCCGGAATAAGAGGGGGATAACTAGTCCTGTCGAAGACTACGCTTCTGGCCACCTCCATCTTGCAGCAGGAGAAGAGAGTAGATGGTAAGTTCACCAAGTAGCATCACATAGCATAATCCTAACCGATGATCCTCCCCTCATCGCCCTGTGAGAGAGCAATCACTGATTGTATTTGGCACTTGGAAGGGTGTGTTTTATTAAGTATCCGGTTCTAGTTGTCATAAGGTCAAGGTACAACTCCAAGTCGTCATGTTACCGAAGGTCACGACTATTCGAATAGATTAACTCCCCTGCAGGGGTGCACCACATTTCCCAACATGCTCGATCCCCTTTGTCCGGACACACTTTTCTAGGTCATGCCCGGCCTTGGAAGATTAACACGTCGCAGCCCTACCTAGGCACAATAGAGAGATTAGCACGCCGGTCTAAATCCTATGGCGCAGGGGTCTGGGCCCATCGCCCATTGCACACCTGCACGTTGCGTGGGCGGCCGGAGAGCATACCTAGCAACCTCCATTACAAAGGAAGTTGCGTTACACGGTCCAACCCGGCGCGCGCCGCTCAGTCGCTGACGTCACGAAGGCTTCGGCTGATACCACGACGTCGAGTGCCCATAACTGTCCCCGCGTAGATGGTTAGTGCGTATAGGCCAGTAGCCAGACTCAGATCAAATACCAAGATCTCGTTAAGCGTGTTATTTTGAAACAACCACGGACGTCGACCAGGGCCAGGCCCACCTCTCTCCTAGGTGGTCTCAACCTGCCCTGTCGCTCCGCCACAAAGTAACAGTCGGGGGCCTTCGGGAACTCATGCCCACCTCTACCAGGATGGAGCCACCTGCCCCTTCAGCCCCCAACATCGGAATCACTTGCGGGTACTCCTACGAGCCGACCCGACTTTAATCACCACAAGTATCATATATAATATATAAGTATATACCCATGACCACCTCCCAAGTGATCACGACCCGATAGTATAGCATGGCAGACAGACAAGAATGTAGGGCCACTGATGATAATCTAGCATCCTATACTAAGCATTTAGGATTGCAGGTAAGGTGTCAACAGTAGTAGCAAGGACAGGCTATGCATCAGGATAGGATTAACGGAAAGCAGTAACATGTTACACTACTCTAATGCAAGCAGTAGAGAGTAGAGTAGGCGATATCTGGTGATCAAGGGGGGGGGGTCTTGCCTGGTTGCTCTGGCAAGAGAGAGGGGTCGTCAACACCGTAGTCGTACTAGGTAGCAGTGGCGTCGGTCTCGGTGTCTAGCGAGAGAAGAGGGGGAAGAAACAATAGATATAATGCAAACAAATGCATGACGATGCATGACATGACAAGGCGTGATGCTAGGTGTGCCCTAACGCGGTACGAGGTGGTACCGGTGAAGGGGGAAAACATTCGGGAAATTATCCCTGGTGTTTCGCGTTTTCGGACAGATTAACCGGAGGGGAAAAGTTGCGTGTTTGCTATGCTAGGGATGTGTGGCGGACGAACGGGCTACATATCCGGATTAGTCTTGTCGTTCTGAGCAACTTTCATGTACAAAGTTTTTCCATCCAAGCTACGGTTTATTTTATATTAATTTTAAAAGATTTAAATCATTTTTAGAATTTATTTAATTCAACATTATACAGAACAGTGTTTGCTGACGTCATGATGATGTCAGCAGTCAACAGAGGTGTTGACTGGTCAAACTGGCGTGTGGGCCCAGTGGGACCCACCTGTCATACTCTGTTTGGTTAATTAGGGTTTAGCTAATTGGTTAGGTTAATCTAATCAGGATTAATTAGTTTAATTAATTAATTATTAAATTTATTTATTATTATTTTTAATCCTTTTTCTTAAAAAAACGTTTTGGGGCCGTGGGGCCCCACTGTCATACTCCAGAGGGCCTATCGGGCGCGCGGGCATGCGTGCACTAGTGGGCGCCCAGGCGTTAACGGGCGCCGGAGGCAGGCGCAGCCCGGCTGGCCCCGGGCACTGGCCGGAGCGGAGGAGAGTGTCAGTGAGGCTGTGAAGGAGGTGATGCGCGCGAGAGGGGGAGCGGTAGGCGGCGGAGGCAGCGGCGGTGGGAGTAACGGATCGGTGCGGGGTGGCAGCAGCCGCGAGCGGGCGCCGGAACGCGTGCGGCAATGGGCGCAGGTCACAACCATGGCGACGCGGTGTGCTGGTGCGGGGCGGCACGGTTGGCGCGTGCAGCGGCAAGGTGACAGGCGAGCCGGCGCGGTGGTGCTCATGCGGGGACAGAAGGAAGAGGGATCCAGCGCGGGATGAGGAGACGCGGCGCGACGTGCGTGCAACGCGTGCAGAGAGCACATTGAGAGTGAGGCTCAGACGGGCACGGTGGCGGATCTGCCAGGGAGGAAGAGGGGAAGGGAAGGGGGGCTCACAGAGCCCTGTAGTTGAGCGAGGCGTGCTCGAGGAGGAGGACGAGGAGGCGACGACGACGGTGGGCGGCTCCGGCGAAGAAGTGGCCGCACGAGGCGGTGACGGTGTGCGGCGGTGGCGTGCGTGGACGGCGTCTGGCGAGGAGGAGGGCGAGGACGAGCGACGAAGAGGGGGAGGCGGCACCGACGACGGCGAGTGGTGGTGGGGCGGCTCCAGCGGGGGTTCTAGACGGCGGCGGCGACGAACGGCCCCGATCCCGAAGAGGGGGAGTGGAACGAGTGGGGCGACTGGGGGAGGGGGGTGGTTTGCCCCGATCTAGAAATCGGGTGGGGAGGAGTGGGGGAGCGAGAGAGAGAGAGTGGGGGTTGGGGTAGTGGGGGAGAGGGGCTAGGGTTGCTAGCGCCCGGTGGGGAGTAGTAGCGGGCGCGGTTGGCCGGCCTGGCGGCCCAGTAGCCTGCTGGGCCGTGGCCCAGCTAGGGGGGGTCCTTTTACTTTGTTTTGTTTTTGTTTTAATCATGTTTAGTATTTATCTTTCTTTATTTATTTTTCTCTTTACTATTTTATTTATAGTCCCATCTTATCTTAGTTTTATAAAAACATAAAAGTTGTACCAAAATCAATATTACTAATTATACCTCTATCACCAAAGTTTAAACCCCTAGATGAAATAGTTTAACATTTTATTAATTATAAATCCATTTAGACATTTGTTCTTGCTACCGTTTTAATCATCTAAGAGTATTTAAACATTTTATAAAAGTGTGGTTCCTCCACCGTAGGTACTTCTGCATCATTGGGCACAACCCGAACATTTTAGTTTTAAAGTTTGAAAATTTTGATGTTTGCCTTTTATTCAATTTTGAATTTGAATTGGTTTTTGAACTAACACGGGATTATCAACCGTAACTGTGGTGACGTGGCATCATTAACGAGGATTACTGTAGCCTAATTATCCGGGCATGACAAATCTCCTCTACTACAAGAAATCTCGTCCCGAGATTTAAGAGGTGGAATAAGGGGGAGAGGTCTCGTTACGAAATTCTAACGAATCTTCTTGGCCTTAGTTGCTCTTCTCGAAGCGGTCGATCCACTACGTTGATGTCTTCATTTCTCTGATTCAGGTCATCGTGATGAAGTAGGCATCCTTTCTTCGGGATCTTCATCGTACTTACGAATAGGTAACGGGGCAGATCGGCAACGACAGAATGCTATAAGGGTAATAATCTGGGATTAACCCACGAATGAGCATATGAGTACCTCTCGAGTTGAACAAATAAAACACATCCAGAGTAAAGTTCAAAGGTACAATAAGAAGTTTCAAGCAACCAGGCAATCATTCAATGCCTAGTCAGAAGGTGAAAGGATCTCAAAGCAGCGGAACAATTTGTCCGATGCTAGAATTGACGATCTCATTGGAAGGTGGCTCATGAATTACATACGAGTCCACGTGGGAGGAATAACTTTGGGAGCAGGGGGTATAGGAGAGTCAGGTTTCGATCCTGGGACCTGTGGGTTATGGGCCCACCATGTGGGTTAAAAGTATGAAGGGCACTGACATCTTGTACGGACATGACAACAAGGCAGGTTAGAGGATAGCTTGTCAGTTATGTTGGCGACAACATCGGTAACAAGGGCAAGGGACGAAGAGAACCATTTCCCTTCTCGTCGAAACGAGGCAGACCAATAGGCAAAGTTCTCGTCCATCGGTGGTTACCAGAATATCATCAACAATAGTAACAGGGTCTTACTGACCGAGTTGTACACCACGGTGATTACATAACCAGGAGAATATTACCGCTTAGATCATATAGATCACCAATAATGGTAAACAAAACAATGGAAAGGAAAAGGTGATCATCAGATTAAACAGAACAATGGAAAGGAAAATGTGTTTAAACACATATTTCAAGGGTATATCCTTCCCAAGGATAAGCAGAGCATGATATCCTGGACAAGATCTAATGTAGAAAACCCTTTAGGTAAGGCGAGAGAAATTTCATGACATTACCGATACAACGGTGTTTGGATAATTGAGTGAGAAACATTTAGCATTGGGCTTCAAATGTTCTGGTTGAAAATTGGATTACCACAAACATGCTTTGGGATAGCATTGACATGGTCTTCAAGCAAAAGGTTAGACTCTGGATACACGAAGGATTCATCAGGAACAACTTATAGAATAAGTCTTACCATTTCCTCATGGAAGAATAGATAACCTTGCTAAAAGGAAACTATAACAATAGGTCCTCCGGCCAGGTGTGCTAGGCATGACATCACCTTATCGGGTCAAATGCTAATGTTATAACTCTTGGGAATTTGTTCTAACCATCATATCTGACCGAGATTCAGATCTGAAGGGTGTCAGGATACCTTAGACTCAGGATGTTTGAGAAGAAAAGGTACACCACAATTGACGAGACGACATTGTAAGATTCTCGTGAGATGTACTATGGAAGCGAGTTCCAAAACAAGAGTTCATCATTAAAACCAAGGAGAGGATGAAGAGGTGGCTGATGAACTCAGGGACAATTCAGTGAGATTTCAAAAGATGGATTTCCACACTTATGTGAACAAGGAGATAACATTTGTCGGATCAAATGATATAAGGATGTATGCTTGAGGAAAACATACACAATTAAGCATTGGTTGAAAAGTGCACCCAAAATATGTCTTAGGTAGCATGATCAATGTTAGAAAGGTGATTCAACAACCAATAGTCTAAGAATTAAATATCGACCATTAACTTGAAAGCAATAGGGTTGCTAGAAACACGAACAAGTTTGTGTTGAACGGAAGGCAATAAAGTGGTCGATGATAACAGAAATCATTGAGGGCAAGGATGGCAACGACAGAATGCTATAAGGGTAATAATCTGGGATTAACCCACGAATGAGCATATGAGTACCTCTCGAGTTCAACAAATAAAACACATCCAAAGTAAAGTTCAAAGGTACAATAAGAAGTTTCAAGCAACCAGGCAATCATTCAATGCCTAGTCAGAAGGTGAAAGGATCTCAAAGCAACGGAACAATTTGTCCGATGCCAAAATTGATGATCTCATCGGAAGGTGGCTCATGAATTACATACGAGTCCATGCGGGAGGAATAACTTTGGGAGCAGGGGGTACAGGAGAGTCAGGTTTCGATCCTGGGACCTGTGGGTTATGGGCCCACCATGTGGGTTAAAAGTATGAAGGTGTAACACCCCGGATATAACTTTCCCAATTTGTAATCCAACTCTTGCCGTTTCCGGCTTTAAGTTAATTTATTTCTCGGGTTCGGGTCTTTGTCACCGTGTGTGTTGTTATCGTTGCCATGCATCTCATATCATGTCATCATGTGCATTGCATTTGCATACGTGTTCATCTCATGCATTCAAGCATTTTCCCCGTTATCCGTTTTGCATTCCGGCGCTTCGTTCTCCTCCGGTGGTCATTTCTAGCTTTCTTTCATGTGTGGGGATTAAACATTTCCGGATTGGACCGAGACTTGCCAAGCGGCCTTGGTTTACTACCGGTAGACCGCCTGTCATGTTTCGTACCATTTGGACTTCGTTTGATGCTCCAACGGTTAACCGAGGGACCGAAAAGGCCTCGTGTGTGTTGCAGCCCAACACCCCTCCAATTTGGCCCAAAACCCACCTAACTCTGCTCCGTCATCTAGATCGTTCGATCACGATCGCGTGGCCGAAAACCGCACCTCATTTGGACTCTCCTAGCTCCCCCTATGCCTATAAATAGACCCCCCCTCGAAAATGTCCCAGATCCCCTCTCCCCGAAACCCTAAATCGCCCCCGCGCCACGCCGGACATTGTCTGACCCGGCCGGACACCGCCGCCATCCTCTCCCGCGCTGCCACGTGGCAGGCGCCACCTCCCACCGCCGCCACGGCCCGCTCGGCCCACGGGGAGCCCGCGCCGAGCCGGATCGGGCCCGAGCCGCCCCACGCCTTGTGTCTCCTCCGTCCCCATGCCCGGTGGCCGGCGCCGCCCCGCCGCTCGCCGCCCAGCCGTCGCCGGCCGCCTCCGATCTCGCCGCCCTCGTCGCCGGTGAGCCCCGGCAAGCGCGTGGCCCCGGCGCCTCGACGTCCGCGCCGACCCCGCTACCCCTGCCTCCTCTCCTCCGGCCGGCGTGCCGTGCCAAGTCCGGCTACCTCCGGCGTCCTCCTCCTCCCCGGTGAACAGTAATGGCAGCGATCTCCGAAATCCGTGCCAGATCCAGATCTGAAACTTCTGGGTTGACTTTCCCCCCCGAACCCTAATTTTTATGTGATCTTTGACCTACTATATCTCCGCATTCGTAGCTCCGATTTGGGCATATAGCATATCAAAATGTTCATCTCAGAGAGTACATCATTTCATTCCATTGCATCATTTTCATTTGAGTTCATCTTGATGCCCGACATGCTGTTAGAAGAGGGCTTCGTGAGTTAATTGTCAGATCTGCTAGTTCATCTTAGACTTTTGTCATTTTTGCCATGATTGTTGTGTGCATGATATGCCTATGAGCCCTTCATATGTTTTGTTAAGGGTTTTGTCATCTTTCCAGAGGTGCAACCCATGTATTTTTGTGATGTGTGTGGTGACTAGTGCAAGCTTGCAAAGTGAGGCACCCGGTAAATCTGTTTTCAGGGACTTAGTATTTTCACTAAGTCCTGGGATTGTTTAGTTCGCGATGCCATATGTTCATGTTGTTTCCTAGTGATCCGTGCCTCTTTTGAGGATGATCAGTAAAGGAGTTTTGTTAATATTGTAGTGCTCTATCCATCCATGTCTTTGTTTGCATATATGGAGCACCCTAGCTTGAGTCAATCGAGCTCTACTTTTGCTTCGTTGTGAATCTGGGCAGATTGTCAACTCGTTTGCAATTTTGCCGGTGTTATTGTAGTTGAACCGTGCATGCTATGCCATTGTTCTTGCCATGTCTAGCTTGCATTTTGTGCCTTCTTAATGGATATATGCTTGTCTTGCCATGGATTGCTCCGTAGTGAGTGCATTGAGCTCGTGAACATGCCTTCGTGAGTTATGTTTCAGCATGTCCCAGTTTTCACTAAGTCTGAAAACTGATTATGTTTTTGCTATGTTCGTGTGCTTGTTAGTATATTTTGTGATCCCTTTTGGCTCAAGGTCACTAAGGGACTTTTGTTAAGCTTGTTGAGTAGCTCCTTGCCATGTCTTTCTTTGTCATGTTCAGGTCCTTTAGCATATTGTTTTGTTGCTCCGAAGAGGGCTATATGATCTGAAATTCCAGACAAGTGTTAATTTCACTAAGTCTGAGATCTGTTTACCATTTGCGTTTTTGCCATGCTTGTTTGAACCTCTTAATGGATGAATTGGCCGTAGCTCAGTGCTAGACTTTTTTTAAGCATCTTGAATTCTTCCCTGCCATGTATTTTGTTGTCATATTTGAGTGCTGTAGCATGTTCATTTCGTTGCATTTAGATGCCTACTTGCTGTAAATCGCTGACCGGTGTCATATTTGAATCGCTTGCCATTTCCAAACCGTAACTCCGATTCCGGTGATCTTTATATCGTTTTCAAGCGATTTCATCCCATTTTTCCAGTGGCACACTTGGTTTTCCAAGTTGAGGCCAGGTTCATGCATTTCCTGTCATATCTTGCATATGCATCCCGCATTGCATATCATCTTTGCATCGTGTTGTTTGAGTTTGCACGTGGTTGATTGTATCCTTGTTGCTTGTTTGCCTTGTTTGAGTAGAGCCGGGAGACGAGTTCGCTAACGAGGAGCCCGTTGAGTTTGCTTTCGAGGATCCAGTCAACTCTGACAACTTTGCAGGCAAGATGATCATACCCTCAAAATCACTACTATCTTTGCTATGATAGTTTGCTCGCTCTTTTGCTATGCCAATGCTACAATGCCTACCATTTGCTTGTCAGCCTCCCAAATTGCCATGTTCAGCCTCTAACCCACCATTGTCCTAGCAAACCATTGATTGGCTATGTTACCACTTGCTCAGCCCCTCTTATAGCGTTGCTAGTTGCAGGTGAAGATTGGAGACCGTTCCTTGTTGGAACCTTTATTTACTTGTTGGGATATCATTATATTGCCATGTTATCTTAATGAATCTATATACTTGGTAAAGGGTGGAAGGCTCGGCCTCTCGCCTAGTGTTTTGTTCCACTCTTGCCGTCCTAGTTTCCGTCATATCGGTGTTATGTTCCCGGATTTTGCGTTCCTTACGGGGTTGGGTTATAATGGGAACCCCTTGATAGTTCGCCTTGATTAAAGCTTTTCCAGCAATGCCCAACATTGGTTTTACCATTTGCCACCTAGCCTTTTTTCCCTTGGGTTTCCGGTGTCTGAGGGTCATCTTATTTTAAACCCCCCGGGCCAGTGCTCCTCTGAGTGTTGGTCTGAACCGGGCAGCCTGCGGGGCCACCTCGGGGAAACTCGAGGGTTGGTTTTACTCGTAGCTTGACCTATCTGAGTGTGCCCTGAGAACGAGATATGTGCAGCTCCTATCGGGATTTGTCGGCACATTCGGGCGGTGTTGCTGGTCTTGTTTTAACCTGTCGAGATGTCTTGTTGTACCGGGATACCGAGTCTGATCGGAATGTCTCGGGTGGAGGTCTATTCCTTCGTTGACCGTGAGAGCTTGTCATGGGCTAAGTTGGGACTCCCCTGCATGGATTGAACTTTCGAAAGCCGTGCCCGCGGTTATGGGCAGATGGGAATTTGTTACTGTCCGGTTGTAGATAACTTGAACCTTAATTTAATTAAAATGAATCAACCGTGTGTGTTACCGTGATGGCCTCTTCTCGGCGGAGTCCGGGAAGTGGACACGGTGTTGGAGTAATGTTTGCGCAGGTTGCTCTCTAGTTTCTCGCTCGCGCTTTGCCTCCTCTTCTCGCTCTCTTTTGCGAATAAGTTAGCCACCATATATGCTAGTCGCTTGCTGCAGCTCCACATATATTTACCTCATCATACCTATTAAGCTTAAATAGTCTTGATCGCGAGGGTGCGAGATTGCTGAGTCCCTGTGGCTCACAGATTACCATTACACCAGATGCAGGGACAGATGATACAGCTCCAGATGGCGCGCTTGAGCTCAAGTGGGAGTACGACGAGGATTCTCAGCGTTACTATGTTTCTTTTCCTGATGATCAGTAGTGGTGCCCAGTTGGGGTGATCGGGACCATGTCGCTTGTTGGGTTGTCTTTTATTTTGGCGCCGTAGTCGGGCCATGAGTGTTTGGATGATGTATGTTATTTATGTACTTGATTGACGTGGCGAGTGTAAGCCAACTATGTTATCCCCTTTTCATTATCTATATTACATGGGATGTTTGTGATGATTACCCGACTTGCGACATATGCCTTCAATGCGATTATGCCTCTAAGTCGTGCCTCGACACGTGGGAGATATAGTCACATCGAGGGTGTGATAGAAGGGCACTGACATCTTGTACGGACATGACAACAAGGCAGGTTAGAGGATAGCTTGTCAGTTATGTTGGCGACAACATCGGTAACAAGGGCAAGGAACAAAGAGAACCTTTTCCCTGCTCGTCGAAACAAGGCAGACCAATAGGCAAAGTTCTCGTCCATCGGTGGTTACCGGAATATCATCAACAATAGTAACAGGGTCTTACTGACCGAGTTGTACACCACGGTGATTACATAACCAGGAGAATATTACCGCTTAGATCATATAGATCACCAATAAGGTTAAACAAAACAATGGAAAGGAAAAGGTTATCATCAGATTAAACAAAACAATGGAAAGGAAAATGTGTTTAAACACATATTTCAAGGGTGTATTCTTCCCAAGGACAAGCAGAGCATGATATCCTGGACAAGATCTAATGTAGAAAACCCTTTAGGTAAGGTGAGAGAAATTTCATGACATTACCCATACAACGGTGTTTGGATAATTGAGTGAGAAACATTTAGCATTGGGCTTCAAATGTTCTGGTTGAAAATTGGATTACCACAGACATGCTTTGGGATAGCATTGACATGGTCTTCAAGCAAAAGGTCAGACTCTGGATACACGAAGGATTCATCAGGAACAACTTATAGAATAAGTCTTACCATTTCCTCATGGAAGAATAGATAACCTTGCTAAAAGGAAACTATAACAATAGGTCCTCCAGCCAGGTGTGCTAGGCATGACATCACCTTATCGGGTCAAATACTAATGTTATAACTCTTGGGAATTTGTTCTAACCATCATATCCGACCGAGATTCAGATCTGAAGGGTGTCAGGATACCTCAGACTCAGGATGTTTGAGAAGAAAAGGTACAACACAATTGACGAGACGACATTGTAAGATTCTCGTGAGATGTACTATGGAAGCGAGTTCCGAAACAAGAGTTCATCATTAAAACCAAGGAGAGGATGAAGAGGTGGCTGATGAACTCAGGGACAATTCAGTGAGATTTTCAAAAGATGGATTTCCACACTTATGTGAACAAGGAGATAACATTTGTTGGATCAAATGATATAAGGATGTATGCTTGAGGAAAACATACACAATTAAGCATTGGTTGAAAAGTGCACCCAAAATATGGTCTTAGGTAGCATGGTCATTGTTAGAAAGGTGATTCAACAACCAATAGTCTAAGAATTAAATATCGACCATTAACTTGAAAGAAATAGGGTTGCTAGAAACACGAACAAGTTTGTGTTGAACGGAAGGCAATAAAGTGGTCGATGATAACACAAATCATTGAGGGCAAGGATGGTACTTCTCATCATGAATTCAATTGATATCCTGGAAGGGGTCAAAATGTTGATGAAGATCATGAAACATTTGTCGAGAGGTTTCATGAAGATATAATCACTCATCGACGACATCAAGTCAAAGGAATGATGAAGCAAGAGGTTATCGGAACCATGGGTACGACACGAACTCGAAACCAAGCTTGTTGTTCGAGGTGGAATGATAAGACAGGGAAATCAATGCAAGCTTAGCTCAGCGTAAAAGATTGTGTTCCGGGAAGATCCAAGATAATCTCGAGATACCAGGGGGATAATACTCGATGAAAGATCAAAGTAAAGGCTGGACTGGTGTATTGATCCACAGAAGACAAGTACTTAAACTTGCCCGAGAAATGGGATCTAAGAAGAACATATGGTCGAAACCACGATTATAAAAGAATCAATTCACCGATACCAAAGGATATTAGATCAAGGAATAGTTATTACTACAAGAAGCTCCCATGATAAGCTCCACATCGGGCCCATGGGCATGAACACAAAGTTCAAGGTCGACTCCCACTTATTCAATGCATAACCTTTCATTCACTTCTCGTCTTGATAAAACTATAGTGTTGGAATTTTATTTGGTAGAACACCGGAAAAGTATGACTTGTGAAAACTTCTGGGTTCTCACGGATTAGGGGAAGGCATAGGTTCAACCCATCGGGCATCTTAGTAACATATACCACAAGTTTCAAAAGTGAATACACAAGCTCGAAAGCAGAGCATGGTTGGCCAAGCAGAGGATACAATTTACCAAAGGCATTATGTATCAGGGGAAGAACTCACAAGGTGATTGAATATGAAGGACACTGTCGGATAACAATCCAAAAATGGATCGGGCGATCCACAATGGAGCCAATGTGAGTATCGGTACTCACTCAGAGGAAGAAAGAATGTAGAGGCATCAGATTCAAGAATCACCTGATTAGTCTGATGCTTAAATAGAAAGAAATTACAGTTTCCAAAATGAAGGATCAAAATCAGACGCTTTGATCAAGGACGGATAAGTTGGATAGACCGGAGGCACATTTGACGACAAATAGTTTGGTCGAGAACCAGCTCATGTTCAAAATGACGTCTGAGCCAGAAGATAATTTAGAAGGGTTGATTGATGATTGTGTGCATTCGCACACATGTCGAATCAATAGGATGAAAATGACGGTGTCAAAAGATAATAGTGAATATTGCTAGTGATATGGGAGCATCCATAATGTAAGCATACAAGTATTTGCAGAGCAATAGTTTGAATAGGAGGCTCAGAAGGTCGGATAGTATTTCAGAGTATCTTATGAAGCATACAAACAACTGGGGGTGAACGGATACTCGATAGTGCGAGGAAATTTCAATAAGGGTATTCATGTGGTAAAGAACTGCAAGGAAATAAGCTTAAAGGATTTTCGAAACAACGGAGAGCAATTTAGGGCATCTTGTAATAACAAGAGCAATTGAGGCAGAATGTATGAATGACAATTGTAGGTAGTTTTCCATAAGGGTATTTCAGTGGTAGGGAATTGTAAAGTCGATGGGCACAAGGGTCTCGTGAAAACATCGGAGAGTAGCTTTGGAATCTTCTGCCACAGCAGGTGATCATCTGTAATAAGGGGCTCTCCGGGAGGAAGTAATTATGAGAACCTAGAGTTAGAGTTTGTAAAATCTTTTAACCCGAATAGAAGAGTTGTCAGAGTCCCAGAGTAAGAATCGAGGAGTAAAAGATACTAATACCACCCAAATGGCGACGTGGGCTCGTAAGGCATACAACCATGTTAGTAAAAGTTTTGTAATGTCTAGACTCGACTTCGGCCAAGGAGTGAGGAAGGGGGATTCCTACAGGCAGTCGGCTCTGATACCAACTTGTGACGCCCCCGATTCAATCGTACACTAATCATACACGCAAATGTGTATGATCAAGATCAGATACTCACGGGAAGATATCACAACACAACTCTACGAATAAAATAAGTCATACAAGCATCATATTACAAGCCAGGGGCCTCGAGGGCTCGAATACAAGAGTTCGATCATAGACAAGTTAGCGGAAGCAACAATATCTGAGTACAGACATAAGTTAAACAAGTTTGCCTTAAGAAGGCTAGCACAAACTGGGATGCAGATCGAAAGAGACGCATGCCTCCTGCCTGGGATCCTCCTAAACTACTCCTGGTCGTCGTCAGCGGGCTGCACGTAGTAGTAGGCACCTCCCGAGTAGTAGTAGTCGTCGTCGACGGTGGCGTCTGGCTCCTGGGCTCCAACGTCTGGTCGCAGCAATCGGGTATAGGAAGGGGGAAAAGGGGGAACAAGGCAACCGTGAGTACTCATGCAAAGTACTCGCAAGCAAGGAGCTACACTACATGTGTATGCTTTGGTATCAAATGGAAAAGGGGTATCATATGTGGACTGAACTGCAGAATGCCGGAATAAGAGGGGGATAACTAGTCCTTGATAACCCACAAGTATAGGGGATCGCAACAGTTTTCGATAAGTAAGAGTGTCGAACCCAACGAGGAGCTAAAGGTAGAACAAATATTCCCTCAAGTTTTATCGACCACCGATACAACTCTACGCACGCGTGACGTTCGCTTTACCTAGAACAAGTATGAAACTAGAAGTACTTTGTAGGTGTTGTTGGATAGGTTTGCAAGATAATAAAGAGTACGTAAATAAAAAGTAGGGGCTGTTTAGATAAAGAAACGATAAAGTAAATATAGCGAGTGTGGAAAAGTGGTGGTAGGAGTTGCGAAATTGTCCCTTAAAGCAATTGACTACTTTACTAGACCGATAGCAAGTATTATGTGGGAGAGGTCACTGCTAGCATGTCATCCCTTACTTGGAATTCTATGCACTTATGATTGGAACTATTAGCAAGCATCCGCAACTACTAATGTTCATTAAGGTAAAACCCAACCATAGCATTGAGATATATTGGTCCCCCTTCAATCCCGTATGCATCAATTTCTATGCTAGGTTGAAGCTTCTCTCACTCTTGCCCTCCAATACATAGTCCTATCAACATACAACTAACCCTATGGTGTGATCCACGCGCGCGCTCATATGATGGGCACCAAAGGACAGCAACATAACCACAAGCAAATTAAATCAATCATAGCAATTCATCAACCACCGATAGGACAACGAAAATCTACTCAGACATCATAGGATGGCAACACATCATTGGATAATAATATGAAGCATAAAGCACCATGTTCAAGTAGAGGGTACATCGGGTTGCGGGAGAGTGGACCATTGTAGATAGAGGGAGGAAGGTGATGGAGATGTTGGTGAAGATGGCGGAGGTGTTGGTGTAGATCGCGGTGATGATGATGGCCCCCGGTGGCACTCCGGTGCCACCGGAAGCGAGGGGGAGAGAGCCCCCCTCCTCCTTCTTCTTCTTCCTTGACCTCCTTCCTAGATGGGAGAAGGGTTTCCCCTCTGGTGCATGGCCTCCCTGGCACGGGAAGGGCGAGAGCCCCTCCGAGATTGGATCTGTCTCTCTGTTTCTGCGTTCTGTTTCACCGTTTCGTATATATATGGAGATCCATAACTCTGATTGGCCTGAAACCTTCGCCGTGATTTTTTTTCCGAATATTAGCTTTCTTGCGGTAAAATAAGAGCGTCAACCTCCTTACGGTGGGCTCATGAGGGTAGGGGGTGCGCCCTAGGGGGGGGGCGCCCCCTGCCTCGTGACCACCTCGGGCACTGGTTCGCGTAGATTTTCCTTCCGAATTTTCCATATTTTCCAAAAATAAGCTCCGTCCGTTTTTATCCTGTTTGGACTCCGTTTGATATGGATATTTTGCGAAACCAAAAACATGCAACAGACAGGAACTGGCACTGGGCACTGGATCAATATGTTAGTCCCAAAAATAATATAAAAAGTTGCCAAAAAGTATATGAAAGTTGAATAATATTGGCATGGAACAATCAAAAATTATAGATACGATGGAGACGTATCAGCATCCCCAAGCTTAATTCCTGCTCGCCCTCGAGTAGGTAAATGATAAAAAAGATAATTTTTGATGTGGAATGCTACCTAGCATAATCTTGATCATATGTCTAATCATGGCATGAATATTAAGACACGAGTGATTCAAAGCAATAGTCTATCCTTTGACATTAAGACAATAATACTTCAAGCATACTAATAAAGCAATCATGTATTTTCAAAATAACATGGCCAAAGAAAGTTATCCCTACAAAATCATATAGTCTGGCTATGCTCCATCTTCACCACACAAAATATTCAAATCATGCACAACCCCGATAACAAGCCAAGCAATTGTTTCATACTTTTGACGTTCTCAAACCTTTTCAACTTTCACGCAATACATGAGCATGAGCCATGGACATAGCACTATAGGTGGAATAGAATATGATGGTGGAGGAGACAAAAAGGAGAAGATAGTCTCACATCGACTAGGCGTATAAACGGGCTATGGAGATGCCCATCAATAGATATCAATGTGAGTGAGTAGGGATTGCCATGCAACAGATGCACTAGAGCTATAAGTGTATGAAAGCTCTAACTGAAACTAAGTGGGTGTGCATCCAACTTGCTTGCTCATGAAGACCTCGGCCATTTGAGGAAGCCCATCATCGGAATATACAAGCCAAGTTCTATAATGAAAATTCCCACTAGTATATGAAAGTGATAACTCAAGAGACTCTCTATATGAAGAACATGGTGCTACTTTGAAGCACAAGTGTGGAAAAAGGATAGTAGCACTGCCCCTTCTCTCTTTTTCTCTCTTTTTTTGGTGGGCTTCTTTGGCCTCCTTTTTTTATTTGGGCTTCTTTGGCCTATTTTATTTTTTTTGTAAAGTCCGGAGTCTCATCCCGACTTATGGGGGAATCATAGTCTCCATCATCCTTTCCTCACTGGGGCAGTGCTCTAATAATGATGATCATCACACTTTTATTTACTTACAACTCAATATGACAACTCAATGTCTAGAACAAAGTATGACTCTATACGAATGCCTCCGGCGGTGTACCGGGATGTGCAATGATCTAGCGTAGCAATGACATAAAAAAACAGACAAGCCATGAAAACATCATGCTAGCTATCTTACGATCATGCAAAGCAATATGACAATGAATGCTCAAGTCATGTATATGATGATGATGGAAGTTGCATGGCAATATATCTCGGAATGGCTATGGAAATGCCATAATAGGTAGGTATGGTGGCTGTTTTGAGGAAGGTATATGGTGGGTTTATGGTACCGGCAAAAGTTGCGCGGTACTAGAGAGGCTAGCAATGGTGGAAGGGTGAGAGTGCGTATAATCCATGGACTCAACATTAGTCATAAAGAACTCACATACTTATTGCAAAAATATATTAGTCATCGAAACAAAGTACTATGTGCATGCTCCTAGGGGGATAGATTAGTAGGAAAAGACCATCGCTCGTCCCCGACCGCCACTCATAAGGAAGACAATCAATAAATAAATCATGCTCCGACTTCGTTACATAACGGTTCACCATACGTGCATGCTACGGGAATCACAAACCTCAACACAAGTATTTCTACTAATCCACAACTACCCACTAGCATGACTCTAATATCACCATCTTTATATCGCAAAACTATTGCAAGGAATCAAACATATCATATTCAGTGATCTACAAGTTTTATGTAGGATTTTATGACTAACCATGTGAATGACCAATTCCTGTCATCTCTCTAAATAGATATAAGTGAAGCAAGAGAGTTTAATTCTTTCTACAAAAGATATGCCCGTGCTCTAACAAATCTAAGTGAAGCAAAAGAGCATTCTACAAATGGCGGTTGTTTATGTAAAGAGAAACAAGCAATCCAAACTTCAAATGATATAAGTGAAGCATATGAAGCATTCTATAAAGCCATACTCAAAAGATATAAGTGAAGTGCAAAGAGCATTCTATAAATCAACCAAGGACTATCTCATACCAGCATGGTGCAAAAAAGAAACATGAAAACTAAAGCAAAGATGCTCCAAGATTGCACATATAGCATGAACGAAACGAATCCGAAAACATACCGATACTTGTTGAAGAAAGAGGGGATGCCTCCCCAGCATCCCCAGGCTTAGATGCTTGAGTCTCCTTGAATATTTACTTGGGTGCCTCGGGCATCCCCAAGCTTGAGCTCTTGCCTCTCTTCCTTCTTCTCACATCGAGACCTTCTCGATCATCGAACACTTCATCCACACAAAACTTCAACAGAAAACTCGGTAAGATCCGTTAGTATAATAAAGCAAATCACCACTATAAGTGCTGTTGCAAACCAATTCATATTTTGTTTTGCATTGTGTATACTGTAGTATAACTTTTTCATGGCTTAATCCACTGATATAAATTGATAGTTTCATCAAAACAAGCAAACTATGCATCAAAAACAGAATCTGTCTAAAACAGAACAGTCTGTAATAATTTGAACATTCACCATACTTATGATACTTTAAAAATTCTACCAAAATTCGGAAAAATAAACAATTTTTATAGGAAGACAGTGCAAAAATAATCAGAACCATTTGACGTTCCAGCTAAAAATGTAAAATCACGCACTACAGCCAAAGTTTCTGTCCTGCACCGTACAAACCATCAAGCAAATGTAAACATCCTAAAGGAAAACATTGGCACATTATTTTTATAATACAATGGAATTGTACAAGGGGATAATTATTTTTCTTGAAAATTTTCTATAATCAAGATTCACAAAGTTGCCGTGAGCATGAACAAAGTTCAAGGAGCTCTCCCACTTCAACAGTGCTTGTCTTTCTCACTTTCACTTTCCTTTTTGAAAAGTTTTGGGTTCCCCTCTTTAGTTTTGTTGTTTTTAAACTATATTAAGGCACTCAACAGAAATAAATGACTCTCTAAAACTTCCGGGTTGTCTCCCTGGCAGCGCTTTCTTTAAAGCCATTAAGCTAGGCATATAGTGCTCAAGTAGTGAATCCACCTGGATCTCAAGGTATATCAAAGCCAATTTTAATTAACAATGATTTGTAATTTAGTAGTGAGCACAAAGCAACATATATCAAGAAATGACGAAGTCTAACTCTCTTCCTATGCATCGGCATGTCATAAAAGAACAATTCATGCATACCTAGTAAAGGCCAATGCATAGTATAAACAGTTTCTTGCAATTTTATCATGTAGGAAACATAGAAAGGTGGAGATATAGTTCCTCTCTCATAATAATTGCAAGTAGGAGCAGCAAGCACATGCATATTATATTTATCGAAATCATCATGTGCAACGATAAAAGGCAACCCATCAATATAATCCTTAATAAGTGCAAACTTCTCCGATATAGTATACTCGGGAGAATTCAAAAAGATAATAGGATTATCATGCATGGGTGCAATAGCAACAATTTCATGTTTAAAATAAGGAACTATAGCAAGTTCATATCCATAAGCATAATTCATATTGGCATCTTGGCCATAAGCATAGCAAGCATCATCAAAAAGGGACATTTCAAAAGAATCATAGGGATCATAACAGTCATCATAGCAATCATCCTTCGGTAAGCACGAAGGGGAATTAAACAATGTATGAGTTGAAGAGTTACTCTCATTAGAAGGTGGGCACGGGTGATCAGTCCGCTCTTCCTCCTTTTGTTCTTCGCTCTCCTCCTCATCTTTTTCATCCAATGAGCTCACAGTGTCATCAACTTCTTCTTCCATAGATTCCTGCAAAATATTAGTCTCTTCTTGGACAGCGGAGACTTTCTTAATAAGTGCATTAATTTTATAATTGTATTCATAATTCTCATAGCAATATTTAAGGATAGCTAAATTTTCAGATCTATAACAAGCATCATCAATACCATCAAACTCTTTAAACATAGATTCAATTTCATAAGCACCCATAAAAGCAACAAATTCTTCTATTTGTTCCACATCATAGTATTCATATATACCTCTAGCATAAGAAGCCAATGTTTCATTATCATTAAATTTGCATGAAAAGGGGAGGTGTGGAGAATTCATCCTAGAGCAACAAGTATAATCATATTCCGAGCATAGTTGTCTAGCATACCACTTCAATATATAAATTTGATCCCATAATAGTTTCCCTTTTTGTGTCAAGCGGTAATCCCTAAAGTATTCACGTTGATCCAACGTTACTCCCATTACATAATTGAATGGGGTTTTCTCAGGATTATTAAAGTAGTACATAATATCTTTCACATAACCAGCATCGAGGGTTTTAGGAGGTTCCCCATCTCCATGAGTAGCAAGTACACCTAATTTTTTTGGTATTTTGTGTTCCATATCCATAACTAAAGATAGAGAACAACTAAGAACAGCAAATAAAAATTACTTAGTGATAAAGCAAACAAGCACACACGAGAATATTCACCCCACGAGATTGCTTCCCGGCAACGGCGCCAGAAAAAGGTCTTGATAACCCTCAAGTATAGGGGATCGCAACAGTTTTCGATAAGTAAGAGTGTCGAACCCAACGAGGAGCTAAAGGTAGAACAAATATTCCCTCAAGTTTTATCGACCACCGATACAACTCTACGCACGCGTGACGTTCGCTTTACCTAGAACAAGTATGAAACTAGAAGTACTTTGTAGGTGTTGTTGGATAGGTTTGCAAGATAATAAAGAGTACGTAAATAAAAAGTAGGGGCTGTTTAGATAAAGAAACGATAAAGTAAATATAGCGAGTGTGGAAAAGTGGTGGTAGGAGTTGCGAAATTGTCCCTTAAAGCAATTGACTACTTTACTAGACCGATAGCAAGTATTATGTGGGAGAGGTCACTGCTAGCATGTCATCCCTTACTTGGAATTCTATGCACTTATGATTGGAACTATTAGCAAGCATCCGCAACTACTAATGTTCATTAAGGTAAAACCCAACCATAGAATTGAGATATATTGGTCCCCCTTCAATCCCGTATGCATCAATTTCTATGCTAGGTTGAAGCTTCTGTCACTCTTGCCCTCCAATACATAGCCCTATCAACATACAACTAACCCTATGGTGTGATCAACGCGCGCGCTCATATGATGGGCACCAAAGGACAGCAACATAACCACAAGCAAATTAAATCAATCATAGCAATTCATCAACCACCGATAGGACAACAAAAATCTACTCAGACATCATAGGATGGCAACACATCATTGGATAATAATATGAAGCATAAAGCACCATGTTCAAGTAGAGGGTACAGCGGGTTGCGGGAGAGTGGACCTCTGTAGATAGAGGGGGGAAGGTGATGGAGATGTTGGTGAAGATGGCAGAGGTGTTGGTGTAGATCGCGGTGACGATGATGGCCCCCGGTGGCACTCCGGTGCCACCGGAAGCGAGGGGGAGAGAGCCCCCCTCCTCCTTCTTCTTCTTCCTTGACCTCCTCCCTAGATGGGAGAAGGGTTTCCCCTCTGGTCCATGGCCTCCATGGCACGGGAAGGGCGAGAGCCCCTTCGAGATTGGATTTGTCTCTCTGTCTCTCTCTGTTTCTGCGTTCTGTTCTGGCTCTGTTTCACCGTTTCGTATATATATAGAGATCCGTAACTCCGATTGGCCTGAAACCTTCGCCGTGATTTCCCCCCTGAATATTAGCTTTCTTGCGGCAAAAGAAGAGCGTCAACCGCCTTACGATGGGCTCACGAGGGTAGGGGCGCGCCCTAGGGGGGCCCTGCCTTGTGACCACCTCGGGCACTGGTTCGCGTTGATTTTCCTTCCGAATTTTCCACATTTTCCAAAAATAAGCTCCGTCCATTTTTATCCCGTTTGGACTCTGTTTGATATGGATATTCTGCGAAACCAAAAACATGCAACAGACAGGAACTGGCACTGGGCACTGGATCAATATGTTAGTCCCAAAAATAATATAAAAAGTTGCCAAAAAGTATATGAAAGTTGAATAATATTGGCATGGAACAATCAAAAATTATAGAAACGATGGAGACGTATCGGTCCTGTCAAAGACTACGCTTCTGGCCACCTCCATCTTGCTGCAGGAGAAGAGAGTAGATGGTAAGTTCGCCAAGTAGCATCGCATAGCATAATCCTAACCGATCCTCCCCTCGTCGCCCTGTGAGAGAGCGATCACCGATTGTATCTGGCACTTGGAAGGGTGTGTTTTATTAAGTATCCGGTTCTAGTTGTCATAAGGTCAAGGTACAACTCCAAGTCGTCCTGTTACCAAAGATCACGACTATTCGAATAGATTAACTTCCCTGTAGGGGTGCACCACATTTCCCAACACGCTCGATCTCCTTTGTCCAGACACACTTTTCTAGGTCATGCCCGGCCTTGGAAGATCAACACGTCGCGGTCCTACTTAGGCACAACAGAGAGGTTAGGACGCCGGTCTAAATCCTATGGCGCAGGGGTATGGGCCCATCACCCATTGCACACCTGCACGTTGCGTGGGCAGCTGGAGTGCAGACCTAGCAACTTCCATTACAAAGGAAGTTGCGTTACGCGGTCCAACCCGGCGCGCGCCGCTCAGTCGCTGACATCATGAAGGCTTCGGCTGATACCACGACGTCGAGTGCCCATAACTGTCCCCACATAGATGGTTAGTGCGTATAGGCCAGTAGCCAGACTCTGATCAAATACCAAGATCTCGTTAAGCGTGTTATTTTAAAACAACCACGGACGCCGACCAGGGCCAGGCCCACCTCTCTCCTAGGTGGTCTCAACCTGCCCTGTCGCTCCGCCACAAAGTAACAGTCGGGGGCCTTCGGGAACTCAGGCCCACCTCTACCGGGATGGAGCCACCTGCCCCTTCAGCCCCCAACATCGGAATCACTCGCGGGTACCCCTACGAGCTTACCCGACTTTAATCACCACAAGTATCATATATAATATATAAGTATATACCCGTGACCACCTCCCAAGTGATCACGGCCCGACAGTATAGCATGGTAGACAGATAAGAATGTAGGGCCACAGATGATAATCTAGCATCCTATACTAAGCATTTAGGATTGTAGGTAAGGTATCAATAGTAGTAGCAAGGATAGGCTATGCATCAGGATAGGATTAACGAAAAGCAGTAACATGTTACACTACTCTAATGCAAGCAGTAGAGAGTAGAGTAGGCGATATCCGGTGATCAAGGGGGGGGGGGGTCGTGCCTGGTTACTCTGGCAAGAAAGAGGGGTCGTCAACACCATAGTCGTACTGGGTAGCAGCGGCGTCGGTCTCGGTGTCTAGCGAGTGAAGAGGGGGAAGAAACAATAAATATAATGCAAACAAATGCATGACATGACAAGGCATGATGCTAGGTGTGCCTAACGCGGTACGAGGTGGTACCGGTGAAGGGGGAAAACATTCGGGAAATTATCCCTGGTGTTTCACGTTTTCGGACAGATTAACCGGAGGGGAAAATTTGTGTGTTTTCTATGCTAGGGATGTGTGGCGGACGAACGGCTGCATAACCAGATTCGTCTCGTCGTTCTGAGCAACTTTCATGTACAAAGTTTTTCCATGCGAGCTACGGTTTATTTTATATTAATTTTAAAAGATTTAAATCATTTTTAGAATTTATTTAATTTATTTAATTCAAGATTATCTAGAACAGTGTTTGCTGACATCATCATGATGTCAGCATGACGTCAGCAGTCAACATAGGTGTTGACTGGTCAAACTGACGTGTGGGCCCAGTGGGACCCACCTGTCATACTCTGTTTGGTTAATTAGGGTTTAGTTAATTGATTAGGTTAATCTAATCAGGATTAATTAGTTTAATTAATTCTTTAATTAATTAATTATTAATTTTATTTATTATTACTTTAATCCTTTTTTTCTTAAAAAAACATTCTCGGGCCGTGGGGCCCCACTGTCATAGTCCAGAGGGCCTATCGGGCGTGCGGGCACTAGCGGGCGCCCAGGCGTTAACGTGCGCCGGAGGCGGGCGCAGCCCGGCTGGCCCCGTGCACTGGCCGGAGCGGAGGAGAGTGTCGGTGAGGCTGTGAAGGAGGTGATGCGGGCGGGAGGGGGAGCGGTAGGCGGCGGAGGCAGCGGCGGTGGGAGTAACGGATCGGTGCGGGGTGGCGGCAGCCGCGAGCAGGCACTGGAGCGCGTGCGACGAGGGGCGCATGTCACAACCATGGCGACGCGGTGCGCTGGTGCGGGGCGGCACGGTTGGCGCGTGCAGCGGCAAGGCGACGGGCGAGCCGGCGTGGTGGTGCTCACGCGGGGGCAGAAGGAAGAGGGATCCAGCGCGGGGTGAGGAGACACGGCGCGACGTGCGTGCAACGCGTGCAGAGAGCACGGTGAGAGTAAGGCTCAGACGGGCACGGCGGCGGATCTGCTAGGAAGGAAGAGGGGAAGGGAAGGGGGGCTCACAGAGCCCTGTAGTTGAGCGAGGCGTGCTCGAGGAGGAGGTCGATGAGGCGACGACGACGGTGGGTGGCTCCGGCAAAGAAGTGGCCGCACGAGGCGGTGATGGTGTGCGGCGTCGGCGTGCGTGGATGGCGTCCGGCGAGGAGGAGGGCGAGGACGAGCGACGAAGACGGGGAGGCGGCACCGACGACCGCGGGTGGTGGTGGGGCGGCTCCAGATGGGGTTCCAGACGGCGGCGATGGTGAACGCCCCCGATCCCGAAGAGGGGGAGTGGAACGAGTGGGCGACTGGGGGAGGGGGGTGGTTTGCCCTGATCTAGAAATCGGGGGGGGGGGGAGTGGGGGAGCGAGTGAGAGAGAGTGGGGGGGGGAGGGGCTAGGGTTGCTGGCGCCCGACGGGGAGTAGTAGCGGGCGCGGTTGGGCCGGCCTGGTGGCCTAGTAGCCTGCTGGGCCGTGGCCCAACTAGGGGGGTCCTTTTACTTTGTTTTGTTTTTGTTTTAATCATGTTTAGTCTTTTTCCTTTTTATTTATTTTTCTCTTTACTGTTTTATTTATAGTCCCATCTTATCCGAGTTTAGTAAAAACATAAGAGTTGTACCAATATCAGTATTACTAATTATACCTCTGTCACCAAAGTTTAAACCCCTAGATGAAATAGTTTAACATTTTATTAATTATAAATCCATTTAGACATTTGTTCTTGCTACCGTTTTAATCATCTAAGAGTATTTAAACATTTTATAAAAGTGTGGTTCCTCCACCGTAGTTACTTCTACATCATTGGGCACAACCCGAACATTTTAGTTTTAAAGTTTGAAAATTTCGATGTTTGCCTTTTATTCAATTTTGAATTTGAATTGGTTTTTGAACTAACGCGGGATTATCAACCGTAACTGCGGTGACGTGGCATCATTAACAGGGATTACTGTAGCCTAATTATCCGGGCGTCACAGGAATAGACCGTGATCTGAATCGCTGCGTGTATGACTCCACCAACCGCGTTCTTGTAACGCTTGCACTTAGCGATCTTCAAGGGTATGGAGATGCACTCCCTCTCTCTCATTGCTAGTATCTCCTAGATTGATCTTGGTGATACGTAGGATTTTTTTTGAATTATTGCTATGTTCCCCAACAGTGGCATCATGACTAGGTCTATCCGTAGATTCTATGCACAAGTAGAACACAAAGCAGTTGTGGGCGATGATTTGTTCAATTTGCTTAACGTTACTAGTCTTATCTTGATCCGGCGGCATTGTGGGATGAAGCGGCCCGGACCGACCTTACACGTACGCTTACGTGAGACACGTTCCACCGACTGACATGCACTTGATGCATAAGGTGGCTGGCGGGTGTCTGTCTCTCCCACTTTAGTCGGATCAGATTCGATGAAAAGGGTCCTTATGAAGGGTAAATAACAATTGGCATATCACCGTTGTGGTTTTGCGTAGGTAAGAAACGTTCTTGCTAGAAGCCCATAGCAGCCACGTAAAACATGCAACAAAAACAATTAGAGGATGTCTAACTTGTTTTTGCAGGGTATGCTATGTGATGTGATATGGCCAAAAGGATGTGATGAATGATATATGTGATGTATGAGATTGATCATGTTCTTGTAATAGGAATCACGACTTGCATGTCGATGAGTATGACAACCGGCAGGAGCCATAGGAGCTGTCTTAATTTATTTATGACCTGTGTGTCAATGAAAACGCCATGTAATTACTTTACTTTATTGCTAGCCGTTAGCCATAGTAGTAGAAGTAATAGTTGGTGAGGCAACTTCATGAAGACACGATGATGGAGATCATGGTGTCATGCTGGTGAGGATGGTGTTCATGCCGCGCCTCGAAGATGGAGATCAAAGGCACAAGATGATATTGGCCATATCATGTCACTTTATGATTTGCATGTGATGTTTGTCATGTTTACATATTATTTGCTTAGAACGACGGTAGCATAAGTAAGATGATCCCTCACTAAAATTTCAAGAAACTATTCCCCCTAACTGTGCACCGTTGCGAAGGCTCGTTGTTTCGAAGCACCACATGATGATCGGGTGTGATAGATTCTAACGTTCGAATACAACGGGTGTAAGCCAGATTTACACATGCAAAACACTTAGGTTGACTTGACGAGCCTAGCATGTACAGACATGGCCTCGGAACACGAGAGACCGAAAGGTCGAACATGAGTCGTATAGTAGATACGATCAACAGGGAGATGTTCACCATTGATGACTAGTCCGTCTCACGTGATGATCGGACACGGTCTTGTCGATTCAGATCATGTATCACTTAGATGACTAGAGGGATGTCTATTTGAGTGGGAGTTCATGGAATAATTTTATTAGATGAACTTAATTATCATGAACATAGTCTAAATTGTCTTTGCAAATTATGTTGTGGATTAATAGCTCGCACTTTAGCTCTTTGTTTTAATACGTTCCTAGAGAAAAACTAAGTTGAAATATATTGTAAGCAATTGTGCGGACTAGGGCCGTAGTCTGATGATTGTCCTCACTGCTACATAGAAGGCTTCTGTCCTTGATGCACCGCTCGGTGTGCCAACCCCTCTGGCGTCGTTTGTGGATGTTGTGAACATCTGGTAGATACATTCTGATGACTACCTGATAGTTTAGTGCGCTGTCGTGGGTTTGTCACGGCAGATGTCCTTGTGAAAGGACTTAGTCATGGAGCCATCGAAACGGGTTAGCTTAAAGGGGTTAAACCAGACAAGGGGACACGGGGAGTTTTATACTAGTTCGGCCCCTTCGAGGAAGGTAAAAGCCTACGTCTAGTTGTGATTGGTATTGCTAGGGTTTCGAAGGCCAGGGAGCGAATCCGCTTTGTCTGGCTCTCGAGTTGTTGTCTGTCCCCTGAACCGCTGCCGGGTCGTCCCCTTATATACATGGGTGACGCCCGTTGGTTTACAGAGTCCCGAAGCCGGATCATAAACGTTTACCGTTCGGTCTCTACACTTCCTATCTTACACAGCAAGTTACATGATTAAGCCGGTTTATATCTACAGGCCTTAACTCACTTCTGGGCCTTGGGCCTTCGTAAAACGCCATCATCTTCACATCTTCATGGGCTTCTAATCTTCATAAAGTTAATCCGGCTACTCCTGGACGGTTTACGTCCAGTAGTAATATCCCCAACATTAGGCCCCAGATTGATTTGAACAGGTTTCATGTCAATCCTTAGTAAAAACTTCGTCTTCCACATCTTCTCATACTTTGGTAAACCGCCGTGACGTCATCTTCTCAGATCGTGGTAAACCGTCGTGACGTCATCTTCATTAATGGTCCTCCGACAATCGAGGTGACAGCTCCGCCTCACTTCCAAGTTTTTGCTCCTCGATTTTCACGCCTGACACCTATCCCTTACCTTTATAAATAAGATTGGGGAGTCATTTTCACTTTTCCCCCTCGTGCCTCTTCGCGTCGTCTTCCTTGCACTGCTCATCCTCCAGAGCTCCACCGCCACCATTGACCGTCGCCTCTGCTCCGACTCCGGCCGCTGCATCACCCTGAGCGTACCAGAATACTATGGCATCTCGCCGCCGTTCCTGTGATACTGGTAACCCTTTTTCCTTCCACCCCAGATCTTATTTTTAGGGTTTCACTGCTCGTCGGAGTTCATCGAAAAACTCAGTGCCGTTCTTCTCTTTTCTTCTCTGTAGCATCCCAGGCTAGCTTGGACCTGTTATCCTTGCGCGACCATAGCCGTGATCATATTCTCCTCATTAGACTCTCCCTTTATATCAAGACCAACTTATCTGAATCTGCTGAACTGTTTAAATACCTGAAACTTGAACCTGAATATTTTCCAGTTTCTGTCATACCTTAGATCCGAAATTTTCATATAACTCTATGAAATCTGTTTCCCCTTACTTAGGTATTTTTAGATCTGTACTCCTCACACCAATATTGGCGGTTTAACTTTGCAAAAATGACAATCCGCTATACACCATTAGTCCCCTTGTTGAACTGCCAATGTACTTCCCCTTATAACCTGTATTTAATAAATTTTTGTATGGAATTGCCAACTCTGGTTTAGCAATATGCGTATATCCTTGATGTTTTGTATGGAATTGCCAACTCCAGTTTAGCAATATGCCTATATCCTTGATATAACCTTGTCCCTTCATTATTATGTCAATCTCCGGTTTACATAATCTTATGTACCAGTATATGTTGATATCATTATATCTTGTGTGTCATCCGGAGTGACTTGTAAACCGACGTTTCTTCCACAGCTTTTTGCTTCGCAGTGGCCAAGCAATTTACCGCTTGCAACTGGGCTCGTTCCCGGGTCACCGAGGAACAATTGAATGATATGGTTAGCATTGGCACCTTGCCTAAGAAGACTGAGATTAAATGGCGAGTTCCAGGAGCAGAAAATCCTCCGACCCCGAGGCAGGGTGAGGTGGTGGTCTTTGTCGACCACATAGGCCGTGGCTTCAAACCTCCAGGGTCAAAGCTTTACCGAGATGTGCTTGCCAATTTCCAGCTCCATCCTCAAGACATCGGACCCAACTCAGTATCCAATCTATGCAACTTCCAGGTTTTCTGTGAAGTGTATTTACATGAAGAACCAACTGCGGAGCTGTTCCGGGACTTCTTTCACTTAAACCGGCGCACAGAATTTGTAAATGGCCCCAACACTGAACTTGGTGGTGTCTTAATTCATAAACGGAAAGAAGTTGAATTTCCTCATGCCAAACTGCACAGCCACCCAAAGGAATGGAACCATACTTGGTTTTACTGCAGAGACACCTCTCCTGAAGATAAGAATCCCCTACCATGCTTTCGTGATCACCATCTTTCCAACACCCATCCGATGCCGCAACATTTAAGTTCTGCAGAAAGGGCGAAATATGCCCCTCAACTCGCCAAACTCCGGGCTTTTATGGCCAACGGTTTAACAGGTGTTGATTTCGTGCGCTGTTGGATATCTTGGAGCATCTTGCCGCTAAGCCGGCGTCCCTTTTAATGTGTGAGTACACTGGTGAGGTTGAATACCCTCAACCCCATTGCAACATTCAAGTGACTGATGAAGAAGTCACTGAAAGTGTAAAGAAAATTTTGAATGAATCGGAACTAGTCTCTAGTCAAACCGGCTTGAATCCCTTCTATACCAAGAACAAACCGCCTGCTATAAGCACTATACTTCCTTTTCATCTTTGATATCTTTAATTTGTGCAACTTGTAATCCTTCTTCTGTGTATGTATAGGGTGATGATCCCTTCTAGAAATGGAAAACCGTAGAAAAAGCAGTAACGCCAACCGGGGATAAAGCAGTCAAACCATCTCGCCCCAAAACCAAAGCCGTCAAACGGACGTCAAAACGGAAAACAGTTGACCGGATCAACATGGAACTTGATGATGATGCTGATGATCCGGAAGTTGAGGTAGAACTTGACTCACTTGGGTCCCTTTTCATGCATCTCATTAACAATGATCTTCCTCAGGAGGACGCAGAAGGCAGTCAAGCTGATGATGTAGAGGTAATTACCCTTTCCTCCGGTTCAGACTCTAAGCCAACACAAAAAACCCATCAAGCAGTCCGGAAAGTAAGCTTTCTCATCCTCTTGCTCATTTGGATCCAACATTTATTTTGAAGACTCGGCAGCATGAAGCTCGCTGGACAACCCGGCACAGTGGCCAATAGGCTACTTTAACCGGTTTACCTGACACCTTGGTTCGGAAGCGCCGGTCTGAGGTCTCTCCTACTCCTGACAATTCTTATCCCAAGGCAGGTTATTTCAGACAACCTCTTAATCCGTCCGATTCAAATTATCAGGTGACATCTCCCTCATCTTCTGGTGAATCGACAGCAACTCAACTCCCCCTCTGAAAACTGTAGTTGGGTAAGCTTTGTAACCTTTCATCTCAATGTGTTGTAAATCTGAAATAAAATGTTAACCCTCTTTTTAATTTTGTTCTGCAGAGCCAAAGCCAGACCCGGCAAGAAAGCTCGGGTCAACAATCCGTCCGAAGACCCAGCCACTTTTGAAGAAGAACCAAGAGGTGACCCGGACCAGACTTGTGAGCCGGAGGGCCCTCATCCTGAAGCCGCCTCTAACGACCCTCCCCTTTCAAGGCCAAAACAGTGATGAACCAACAGACGCTGAACCTGCCGCGCCTAACGTTGAACCGGCAGAGCCAAACCAGGCTAGTCCGGGGAGAGATGTTGAGACTCCAATACCACCAGCCAAAAAGACTGAAGGCCAAGGAGACGATGTTATCATTACTGGAATGGGCCACAGCTCTCCTGGCCATCCCGTAATCTTGGCTCAACATAGTGCCAAAGAAGAGCAGGCTGCTAGGGAAAAAGGCAAAGGGGGTAGTGATTTATCAAATTATGCTCATCTCAACGCTGAAGAACTTCACTCTGGCTTCTTGAACCGTCTTCACTCAAAACGGGACTATGAAGCCGGTTTGGTGAATTTGATGAAGGAGCGATATGAGGTATTTTCATCTCCCTTTGTTCATTGATTCAAAGTTGAAATACTAGCCCAAGTAGCCCCCAAGGGCCGTTTTATGATGTTAATCATAAACCGGGTCTTTGTAGCACTTTAAGTTTCTCATCATTGATCCTCAAAATGTCAGGTCACTAATAAGAACCAAGACTCATCTTTAAACAATTAGATAGGTTTCCGCAGCATAGCCCCCAAAGGCCGGTTTAACTTGGCAAGTTAATCCGGGTTTTAGTCCATGCATCCGTTTTAGAACAGACGTACATTAGCCCCCAAGTGTCCAGGATAATGCTTGCATTGTTCTGGAGACTTGTATAAAATGTAGTACTTTAGAGAAAATAGGCATTAGCCCCCAAGTATGAAGTGCATAACTTGTTATACGCTTTGTACTTAGAACATATATATCCTATTGTTTAATATACCTTCAACGTTGCAGGCTGAACTAAGAAATAGAGATGCCCGAAACTCTGACTTGCAAGAGAATGTGAAGTCACAACAAGCAGAAGCTGCAAAAGCCAAAGAGGAGCTAACCCAAGCCCTAGCCGCAATGGAAAAGCTGAAGGAATCTTTCAACAAAGATAGTGCTAACTAGGAAACTGAAAAATCCGGTTTAACCAAAAGAGCTGAAGACACCGAGGCAGCCCTGAAACCAATTGTAGATGAACTAGCTAGCTTGAAACGGCAAATCAACGCTATGACTTCTGCTATCTTTGGTAAGTATCTGCTTATGTGTTTTGCGCAAGTCAATGAACCTTATCTCTGACCAGAATGTTGATATAAACCCTTGGCAGGCACTCGGATTGCTCATCTTGGTACACACATGCGGATGAAGCTCAAAGCGGCGTATACTTTGATTGAATAGTTGTACTCTGGGTCTCAGCGGGCTATTTGCACGACAGCTTACAACAAACCGGCCCCAACCTTGATAAAAGAAACACTGGAGAAATTGGTCATGTTACCGGCCCGGATTGCCGAATTGAAGAAGGCAGCTGCGAGAGCAGGAGCTTTAACCGCACTTATTCGAGCCAAAGCCTGGATTCCAGACCTTGAAGCGGAGGATATCATTAAAGGATACCCAGGTGTGAAGGAGGACGGTTCAAACTTCGACAATGATGACCTCTGGCAGCTGACCAAAGAGATGTGGCCAGTAGCCAGCAAGCTGGCCGAAGACACAGACTTGTCCCATTTTCAACGGGCTTATGACGCTGAAGGGAAAAGACTGCCTGTCGATATCCATGAAGTTGAAGAACTTGTCCCTCTGATTCGTAAGCACACTTACGCTCCTGATATTAACCCATCCAATCTTATCCATGAAGAGGCAGTATTTCAAGCTTTAACTGGAATCGATTGGTCGACGGTTGATTTCCAGCGTCTGGGGAGGGATGAAGAAGTGCCCACACCAACTGACTCTCAACCATCAAACCATCCAGACGAAGCGTGTTAAACCGGTCCCCGGTTTACTGGCTATTGTGTGCCGATATTTTGAAAAACAATTATGCCATTGGAGCCGCTTTGAAAGCTTCTTGTAATAAGATAGCCAAAACTCCGTTATCTGCCATGCCATCGAGCATGTTTTGTAATACCTCGTGACAACTTGTGCCATCTTTTGGGATATATTTATGCATAGCCCATGATGAATTGTGTTCCTAGGTATAACAACTTAAAAGTATCTAGCGGTTTACCGCTAGACGAGTCATGATGCCTGTCGGTGTCAAAACCAGCGGATCTCGGGTAGGGGGTCCCGAACTGTGTGTCTAAGGCGGATGGTAATAGGAGGCAGGAAACACGATGTTTTACCCAGGTTCGGGCCCTCTTGTTGGAGGTAAAACCCTACGTCCTGCTTGATTAATATTGATGATATGGGTAGTACAAGAGTAGATCTACCACGAGATCAGAGAGGCTAAACCCTAGAAGCTAGCCTATGGTATGATTGTATGTTATTGTTGTGTCCTATGGACTAAAACCCTCCGGTTTATATAGACACCGGAGAGGGTTAGGGTTACACAAGGTCGGTTACAAAGGAGGAGATATCCATATCTGTATTGCCTAGCTTGCCTTCCACACCAAGGAGAGTCCCATCCGGACACGAGACGAAGTCTTCAATCTTGTATCTTCATAGTCTAACAGTCCGGCCAAAGGATATAGTCCGGCTGTCTGGAGACCCCCTAATCCAGGACTCCCTTAGTAGCCCCTGAACCAGGCTTCAATGACGATGAGTCCGTCGTGCAGTATTGTCTTCAACATTGCAAGGCGGGTTCCTCCTCCGAATACACCACGGAAGAATTTGAATACAAGGATAGTGTCCGACCCTGCAAAATAAGTTCCACATACCACCGTAGAGAGAATAATATTTCCACAAATCCAATTTGCTGACTTGTTTTGGCAACACGACATTATGTCATGTCCTGGTGATTATTCGAACCGTTTCCTTCAACTAGCCCCGCACATAACGCGAGGCAGTTTTTTGACACGTCTTGTCAAAGCAGAGATCGTGTCCCCTTATCACGGGATTCTCATCAATACGGGTGTGGGTAACCCAACCACGCCATCAATTACGGTGCTTGGGGGATAAGCGAGTTTTACCAGGCTAGTGGGGACGCTTAGTTTCGTCCGCCCATATAAAGGGATAAGGATTCACCTTTTCATCCATGCCTTCTTCCTCCTTTGCTCATCCATTTTCGCACACTCGAGCTCCAGCGCCCAAGTCCGCACTTCCCACCTCAACCTTCTCTAACCATGTCCGGAGCAGGAGGCAGGTGGATGGTCTCCTCCGTCACAGAGGGAAACATCAGGAAGTTGAGGAAAGCCGGATACCTGCCCGACGACATCACGCACCGGCTCCCAGATGAGGGGCAGCTCATCCCCACCCCCAGGCCCCATGAGAGGGTAGTGTTCCTTACCCATTTCCTCCGCGGACTGGGATTCCCTCTCCACCCATTCGTCCGGGGGCTCATGTTCTACTACGGCCTGGATTTCCACGATCTGGCCCCGAACTTCATCCTCAACATCTCGGCGTTTATCGTCATGTGCGAGGCCTTCCTCCGCATCAAGCCCCACTTCGGCTTATGGCTGAAGACCTTCAATGTCAAGCCGAAGGTAGTGGGCGGCCGCCAGGCGGAGTGCGAAGGGACCATGGTGGGCAAGATGCCCAACGTTACATGGATCGAGGGCTCCTTCGTGGACACCATAAAGGGGTGGCAATCGGGGTGGTTCTACATCACCGAGCCGTGTGACCCTGCACAGGCAACGACCCCCAAGTTCTGATCTGGCATCCCCACGCGGCTCACCTCCTAGAAAGAGAAGGGCCTGTCCTGGGTAGTTCGGGAGAGCTGACCGGACTCCAAACATGTATTCAAAACATGGTGAACAAGAAGCTCAAACTCATCAACGTAGTCCAGGTCATGCTCATCCGCCGGATCCTCCCGTGTCAACAACGAGCCTTCAACTTGTGGGAGTTTGACCCGGCCCAGCACCAAACTCTGAACAGGCTCTTTGATACAACACACGAGGATGCCTGGAAGGTGCTATTCAAGGGCGTCGAGGTTCCTCCTCCTACTACCGAGGGTCTCGGATTCTGCGCGAAGCGCCAAGCCAGCGCGGTATGCTGTTTTACCGCTTACAAGATACTTGTTTTTCATAGTTTGACTCTATGCGGGATCTAAGCTCCCGTTCCTTTGGCAGGACTGGCAGGAAACGGCCGGACAGATCGACTGTCCGGCTCCCTTGCCCGAAGGCCCAGCAAACGCTCTCCTGACGGAGATGCTGACTCCGGCTCCTTACAAGGTGCCAGAGAAGACCAAGAAGGCCAAGGGAACCCGAAAGAGTTCCCAACGCCAGGTGTTATCGGACTCATCGTCCGATGACTCTGCAGCACACTCCTCCCCAGAAGACGAGGAGGAAGAAGAAGATGCTCCCCCTTCAGTTGGGGGAGACAAGAAAAGGAAGGCCGCCCCAACCCGGGGGGCCGAAGGGTCCAAGAAGGGAAGGACTCTCCTTCCGAACAGTTCCACCACCACAGCCGAAGGCGAAGACGAGTGGCTGCTCAGGGCCAAGCCCCTGGCGAAGTCATAAGTATTCGGATACCAGAGTAACTCATAGCATTCCTTTGTCGCACTGCATCCCCTAACGCCGAATATGATTATGCAGGCCGCCACGAGCCCGTATCGATGTATCGTCGGACAGCTCCCTGGGCTCGTCGGATATGGATAGCGATCCACTTCCGACCGCCACCTCCCCTTGCCCTACGGACGACGCCAAGGTATTGTCTCAAGAGGCACCGGGTCGAGGGGAGACAATCCCGGAGGTGCCTCAAGGCGACCTTCCGGACTCCGGGAGCAGAGGGAACAAGGCCCCTGAGGGCTCCGAGTTCGGCCCTCAGCTGAACACAGTGCCGGAACCTCCAGTGGTTCCAGACTCGGGCAGGCGGCCTCCTTCCAAGAGGGGCAAGACGCCTGTGTCGGTGACCTCTGTCCATCCAGAGGTGCCGCACAATTTGCTGGGAGCGCTTCGCAGCGCTTCCATCGACGAGGAGCACCATACTATTATGAGTGAGGTGGTCCAGAAGGTTCAGTCCGCCAAGAGCGGATTGACTGAAGCCTGTGCCAGCCTTCTAACAGGCTTTGAGGTAAGTGTTTTGAAATATAGGAAAAATATTACCGCATAGACAGTAGCCCCTGATGCTCTGTTTGGTGTTCGAAAAGAAAAGCCGAATAGAGGATCGAATAATACCGCAGGAGTCTAACATAAGTATGTCTATATGTGTATGCAGGTGTCGCTGCTGGCCTCAGCCACACTGACTGCGGAGGTCGCCACACTGAAGTAGGACCTCGAGGGGTCCAAGAAAGAGCTCGGCCTTGCCAAGAGGCAGCTCGAGGAGAACAAGGGTAAGTAATACCCTGTCTATAGATATGTATATATAAAAGAAGACGCGATTGCAAAATGACAGGATCATCTTATATTTGCCAGGGGCCACGACCGAGGTGGCGTCCCTGAAGCAAGTGCTATCCAAGGCTAAAGACAAAGCGGCCAAGGAGCGCACCGAGCGGGAAAGGCAAGAGGCACGGGTGGGCGAGGTGCAGCAAGCTCCAAGCTCTCATGTTGAAGCATGAGGCGTTGGAGTGTGACTCGAAGACGTGAGAGTCCGAGCTTACCACGGCCCTCGAAAGCGCGAAAAATGCCAAGGCTGAAGCCCAGAAGGCCCTCCAGGAGATTGATGCGATGAACAAGATAGCGACGGGTAAGGCATTCTATATGCAAAGCAAGCATGTGAAAGTAAATTACCTGTTACTTAATCGATTCCGGAGCTCTCTAGGAGCATTCGTAGATTTGCCCCGTAGCGTGTCAGATGCCGCACAATTTTACCAGGCCGAGGAGGGAAGCTCAACGGAGAAGCTGTTCTGGTCTCAGTATACTGGGACCGAACACCCGGTGCCTGTGAGCGACCAGCTGAAGCAGCTGGTCGAGCTACACAAGGCGGCCGAATAGGCCATGAAGGGCTTTATAGTCCGACTGTGGCCTGGCGACGCCCTTCCGAACAGCTACTTCGGCTTGGTGAGGCGGCTTGTGGATGCCTGCCCATGGCTGGAAGTCGTCAAGCGGTCCGTCTGCATTGAAGGTGCACGCCGGGCTTTCGCCCGTGTGAAGGTGCAATGGGCCAAGCTAGACGCCATGAAGCTGGGAAGGACCGCCGTAGGGCAAGGAGCATCGCACCCCCGAAATTTATTATGAGGGTGTCCTGAAGGGTGCCCGTCTTGTAGCGGACGAATGTTCAAAGGATGTAATATTTGAGTAAACTTGCTCGTGTGATCCTGTAGGATGAAAACTTGTTTCATATGCGCTATGCAACACTTGTTTGAATTTAAAATATCACCTTCTGTTTGGCTGTTTATCCAATCTAAGAGATGGCTAGTCCTCGGCTTCTGCCCCCATGCCACGAGTGCTGTGGTGTTCGGGATAAACCCGAGCACTCTTGTTCCCATTTTTGGGTCCTTCGAGGGAGGTGCTCAACACAGTGAACAAGGCAACCGGACTAATAATGCTTTATCACTCTCACTTAGCCATAGAATTCTATAATTTTAAATTTCGGCGAAGCCCCTGGTATTCGGAAGGCCGAATTCGGGGCGCGATACACGCCTTTAAGCCGGACAGGACCGGCTCCTCGCTCTAAGCGGCATAAGTCTTTAGGGACTCGAAACCTCGCCGAACAGCGACCAGTCTCTCGCCTTATCATGACAGTCAGTTTTAGCTTTCTCTACTGAGGTGCTTAGCCCACCAGAACCGGGGCACAATCGCAGTAGTTCTCCTAGCGCTACCTTAGCCGATAGAGCGGAACGTAAGGTACCAAAACATAGGAGCCGGGCAAACCCAACATTTGACCGAAGACATGATTCGGAGCTGATGCATATAATGCTATAAGTTCGGGGTGCCGCACTTGTGAAAGTGTTCGGACTTCTCACACCGCATTGTGGGGTACTTAAGCCCCTGGTGTATTGGTCGTACCAAAGTTTACGGTTGCAAGGCGTCATTAAGGAACACACACACACACACACACACACACACACACACACATATATATATATATAAAAGAAGAATGCAATAATAGTCTTAATGCTATGCATTGTTTATTCAAATAGATGCGTTAAAGCAGAATGATACAGATAGTGCGATAAGCAAAAAGTAGGACTATGTCCCTTCCAAGCGCAAGCTAAGGAATAGTATTAAAGCAAATATTTCACTCGTTATCGTAATCCACCTGGGAGTTCCGTGGTGTGACATAGCTTTTTGGCTCCTTGGTTGCTGCATCATGTGTTCGACAATCATGCTGCCGGACAGGGTTTCCAGAGATAAAAGTCCTGAAAGAGAAAAATAACAAAGCGGGAAGCCCCTAGTGCGGTTTAAGCTGCGTCTCGGGGCATGCCGTAGTTGTGCCCCCTCCCCTCCTGTGCCCATGGTATTTTTAATGTGTAATTATGTACGCGTGGCATGGATTTCGCCGTTTGGCTGGGACTAGGGTGGGGGCCGCATTGCTACGCGAGCTCAGATCATGCCAGGCGGTCTAGTTGCCGATTACTCCGAGCGCGCTTGAAGGTGTCCGGGTCTTGAAACGCCGAACTGGTGGATTGCCTTGAGAGGCTGCTTTGCGCTTATGCTGCGAGGGTCGTAGTGTGCTCCTCCGTACGGAGAGAGCGCTCTGTGTTTCCATTAACTGTGATGACCCCCCGAGGTCCTGGCATCTTGAGATTGAGGTATGCATAATGTGGTACCGCATTGAATCTTGCAAATGCGGTTCGCCCGAGCAGTGCATGATAGCCACTGCGGAACGGGACTATGTCGAAGATTAATTCTTTGCTTTGGAAGTTATCCAGGGATCCGAAGACCACTTCCAGTGTAATTGAGCCTGTGCAATGGGCCTTTACACCTGGAATGACGCCTTTAAAGGTCGTTTTTGTGGGTTTGATCCTTGAGGGGTCTATACCCATTTTGCGCACTGTGCCCTGATAAAGCAGGTTCAGGCTACTGCCTCCGTCCATAAGGACTCGAGTGAGGTGAAATCCGTCGATGATTGGGTCTAAGACCAGTGCGGCGAATCCGCCATGACAGATACCAGTGGGGTGGTCCCTAGGATCGAAGGTGATCGGACAGGAGGACCATGGGTTGAACTTTGGGGCGACTGGCTCCAACGCATATACGTCCCTGAGCGCACGCTTCCGCTCCCTCTTGGGGATGTGAGTTGCGTATATCATGTTCACCGTCCGCACTTGTGGGGGGAACCTCTTCTGTCCTCCGGTGTTTCGCTGTCGGGGCTCTTCCTCGTCATCGCTATCTGGCCCCTTATCTTTGTTTTCGGCAATTAACTTGCCGGCCTGCTTGAATACCCAACAATCCCTATTGGTGTGGTTGGCTGACTTGTCGGGGGTGCCATGTATTTGACACGAGCGATCGAGTATGCGGTCCAAACTGGACGGGCCCGACGTGCTTCTTTTAAATGGCCTTTTCCACTGACCGGGTTTAGAGCCTTTGGATCCGGCATTGACTGTCGTATCTTCAGTATTATCGCTGTTAATGCGGCGCTTATGTTTGTTGCGACGTGACCTGCTATTGCCGTCCTTGGTATCCGAAGTACCATGGTTCTTTGATATGTTATTACTGCGAGCCAGCCAGCGATCTTCTCCCGCACAAAAGCGGGTCATGAGTGTCGTGAGGGCTGCCATAGATTTCGGCTTTTCCTGACCAAGGTGCCAGGCTAGCCACTCGTCACGGATGTTGTGTTTGAAAGCTGCTAGGGCCTCTGCATCCGGACAGTCGACGATTTGATTTTTCTTTGTTAGGAACCGAGTCCAGAATTGCCTGGCCGATTCTTCTGGCTGCTGAATTATGTGGCTCAAGTCATCGGCATTTGGTGGTCGCACATTAGCGCCCTAAAAGTTGTCGAGGAATGTGGCCTCCAGATCTTCCCAACAGCTAATGGACTCTACTGGCAAGCCGTTAAGCCAATGCCGCGCTGATCCTTTGAGCTTTAGTGGGAGGTATTTGATGGCGTGTAAGTCATCAGCACGGGCCATGTGGATGTGGAGGAGGAAGTCCTCGATCCATACCGCAGGATCTGTTGTGCCATCATATGATTCAATATTTACGGGTTTGAAACCCTCTAGGATTTGATGATCCATGACTTCGTCTGTGAAGCATAAGGGGTGTGCGGCACCTCTGTGTTGGGCTATATCGCGACGCAACTCGAATGGGTCTTGCCCGCTGTGTTCAGCCCGGTCGGACTTACTTTTACTGTATCCGGCGTGACGTTTATCGTCTTGCATAGTGGCACGCCCTTGTGATCCGTAGATCGATCTTGCATGTTTTACTTTGTCCTCCAATATGTCCCGCAGGTCTGACGTATTTCCCCATGCCTTTTTATTTGAATGGCGTCGGGGTGCAGGCTGAGTTTTTGGCTGGAATGCCTCTTGATCGCGGCCACGAGGTGGCCGATCAGCCGCGTCATACGCTTCTTTCTCCAGTTGGGGTAGCAACCTGCATTTTGGGTAACTCTTGGAGGGGCGCTCGAGTTTATATTCCTCGGCCGCGAGGACTTCAGTCCATCTGTCAGCTAGCAGATCTTGATCAGCTTGAAGCTGCTGCTGCTTTTTCTTAAGGCTATTTGCCGTGGCTATAAGCCGGCGCTTGAAGCACTCTTGTTCGACGGGATCCTCTGGCACGACGAATTCGGCATCATCGAGGCTTGCCTCGTCTTCGGAGGGGGGCATGTAATTATCATCCTCCGCCTCTTCATCTGCCGCTCTCTCTGGAGGGCTGGCCTCTCCATCCTCCTGTCCCAAATCGTGCTGGAGGAGATTGTTGCCATCTTCGGCACTATCTGGAGTGTTAATATATCCTGTGCCGGTATCATCAGTTTTGCTTTGGCGGGACTTAGAGTGGCGCCGCTGACATCGGCGCTTGGGTTGCTTCTTGGAGGGGTCATCCTCCGCTGTCTCGTCGTCATTTCCTTCTTTGGGTGTGTCCACCATGTATATATCGTATGATGAGGTGGCTGTCCAGTGCCCTGTGGGCAGTGGTTTCTCTTCGTCTCCCGCATCGTCGTCCATACAGTCGATGTCTTTGGAGTCGAAGTCGAGCATGTCGGTTAAGTCATCGACAGTGGCTACTAAGTGGGTGGTGCGTGGGCCACGAATTTCTTCGTTGTCCGCATCCCAATCCTGCCGGACATAGTTCGGCCAGGATCCTCCTGACAAGGAGAGAGACCTTAATGAGTTTAGTATGTCGCCAAAGGGCGAGTGCTAAAAAATATCCACGGAGGTAAAATCCATGATCGGCGCCCAACTAGATTCGATAGGAGCGGGCGCAGGCGGTCCGGAGTCCGTGGCCGGAGAAGGATCCGGCAGTCTGACAACACGGCTCTCGTGCAGGGTAAGGTCGATGTTCGGCTCGATCGCCGATGAGGATAAGGCTTCCGTGGCGGGGTCCATCCACCCGTCCATGGAAGACACAACTGGCTCCGAATTGATGGTCGGAGCGGCTGCCGGTGCGGTCTCCTGAACACTGTCTGATGGTAGAGCTAAATCGTACTCATCGCGACCGCGTGACGCACAAGGCAGAGGCTCGAATCCGTCGAAGATCAATTCTCCGCGGATATCGGCCATGTAGTTTAAGCTTCCAAATCTGACCTGGTGGTCAGGGGCGTAACTCTCGATCTGCTCCAGATGGCCAAGCGAGTTGGCCCGCAGTGCGAAGCCGCCGAATACAAAGATCTGTCCGGGGAGAAAGGTCTCACCCTGGACTACATCACTATCGATGATAGTAGGAGCCATCAAGCCTAACAGCGACGACATAGAGGAACTCTCAATGAAAGCACCAATGTCGGTGTCAAAACCGACAGATCTCGGGTAGGGGGTCCCGAACTGTGCGTCTAAGGCGGATGGTAACAGGAGGCAGGGAACACGATGGTTTACCCAAGTTCGGGCCCTCTTGATGGAGGTAAAAACCTACGTCCTGCTTGATTAATATTGATGATATGGGTAGTACAAGAGTAGATCTACCACGAGATCAGAGAGGCTAAACCCTAGAAGCTAGCCTATGGTATGATTGTATGTTATTGTTGTGTCCTACGGACTAAAACCCTCCGGTTTATATAGACACCGGAGAGGGTTAGGGTTACACAAGGCCGGTTACAAAGGAGGAGATATCCATATCCGTACTGCTTAGCTTGCCTTCCACGCCAAGGAGAGTCCCATCCGGACATGAGACGAAGTCTTCAATCTTGTATCTTCATAGTCTAACAGTCCGGCCAAAGGATATAGTCCGGCTGTCCGGAGACCCCCTAATCCAGGACTCCCTCAATGCCCAACAAGTATACAATATGTAGATGAATAATCGAAGTGTTTGTATAAAAAGCAATATGTGCAACATACCTCATTGGTTGACCAACGGTGTATACGGCAAAGGTGTTCATACCAATCCGGAACGTTGATAACCCCATCCTTATAATGCCGGATTATATAATAAACCGGACCGGGATAATTACCGGGTTTTCTTTATAGCACTGGCGATTTAGTCAAACCAGACCGGGTCAACGAACACCGGTTTATAACTGATCATGTGCCGACAACTTGTAGTTGAAAGGCAAGCCGGGTCAAGGACGCCGGGTTATCAGAAGACACTTATGAATTTCAACAAATAAAACTCAAAAAGGAAATATGCAAGGCTTTTTACGAGCTGCCAGGCTCCAAATCGAGGCTTTTCATGGGCTGCCAGGCCTCTGAGTTAAACCATTTAACAAAGCCTTTTAAGATGGGCCTCCAATTAACCAATCGTCGTTTTAACTTTGACAAGTTCAGGGTCTGTAAAAGATTGACTTGTCAAACGTTCGGCGGGTCATACCAGGATTACCTAGACAGGAGTGGCTTACTTGATGAAGGCAGGTTAACCCAGGGTTTTAGGTGAATACACCAGGCTTCCAAGCAATGGCTTGATAGCCAATTACAAGGGTCCTTTCAAACTCTTTGTTGCTTTGCAAAAAGAGCCCCCAAGTAACTTTGTGAGCTGCGCTCAGTGTGTGCCCATGTTTGAGTCTGTGCTTTGTGCAACACTCTCTTTGGCTCCACATATTTTTCTTTTGTGGCTTAAACGCCTATCAAGAGGTGTAGCTATGGTGTGACAACAACCAAGCCCCCTAGTGATATCCCTTCGTGGTGTCAAACCGATCAAGAGGTGTAGATATGGTTCAGATATGACCAAGCCCCTAGTGATTTTCTTTATATCCGTGCGGCTACTGAGACCGGATTAACAAAAAACTCCACTTTGTCAGTAAACTCTTGTAAGCACACACAAGATGTAAAAAGAACAGATACCCCACTGTAACGGAGGCTCCAGTTTATTATATGATATATACATCATCATAAATATGTGCATATGAAGAGCCTATGGCTTCAAGTATAGTAAGGCCGAAGAAGAGCTATGTTCCATGGCCGCTTGGTCTCCTCCTCCGATTTACGTGAGTCTGTGTGCTCTTGAACATCAACGAGATAGTAAGACCCGTTGTGCAGATTCTTGCTGACCACAAAGGGTCCTTCCCAAGGTGGGGATAGCTTGTGCATATCAGTCTGATCCTGGATGAGCCGGAGCACCAAATCGCCTTCTTGAAAGGTTCTGGTCTTAACCCGGCGGCTGTGATAACGTCGGAGATCTTGTTGATAAATCACCGAACGTGCTGCTGCAAGATCACGCTCTTCATCCAACAGGTCCAGGGAATCTTGACGTGCCTTCTCATTATCAGCTTCAACATAGGCTGTCACACGGGGCGAGTCGTGACGGATGTCACTAGGAAGAACTGCCTCCGCTCCATAAACCATGAATAAAGGTGTGTAACCCGTAGACCTATTGGGTGTGGTTTTGATGCTCCATAACACAGAAGGTAGCTCCTCAACCCAACAACCCGGTGTCCGCTTTAAAGAAACCATAAGCCTGGGTTTGATACCTAGTAGAATTTCTTGATTTGCCCTCTCCGCTTGACCATTAGACTGGGGGTGAGCCACTGATGCCAGATCGAGCCGGATGTGCTCACGTTGGAAAAATTCCTCCATCTCCCCTTTTGATAGGTTAGTACCATTATCAGTTATAATACTGTGTGGAAAGCCAAATCGGAATATCACCTTTTTGATGAACTTAACCGCCATGGCCGCATCACACTTACTGACTAGTTATGCCTCCTCCCATTTGGTAAATTTATCAACTGCTACTAACAGGTGGGTCTTCTTGTCCTTGGATCGCTTGAAGGGTCCAACTATATCAAGCGCCCAAGTCGCAAACGGCCAAGTTATTGGAATCATCCTCAGCTCTTGAGCCGGAATGTGTGCACGGCGGGCAAATTTTTGACAACCGTCACATCTCTTGACTAAATCCTCCACATCAGCATGCGCTGTCAACCAGTAAAAACCGTGGCGAAAAGCTTTAGCAACCAAAGATTTTGAACCGGCGTGGTGACCGCAATCTCCTTCATGGATTTCTTGCAAAATCTCACAACCCTCTTGAGGAGAAACACAACACTGAATTGCTCCTGAAACGTTGTAATGATGTAACTCCCTGTTGAGTATGGTCACGGACTTGGAACGCCGGATTATCTGTCGAGCCAACGTTTCATCGTCTGGTAACTCGCCCCGGTTCATGTAAGCCATATATGGGATTGTCCAATCCGGTATGACGTGTAGAGCTGCCACCAATTGAGCCTCCGGATCCGGAATAGCCAACTCTTTTTCGGTTGGTACCTTGACTGACGGATTATGCAATACGTCAAGAAAGACATTTGGCGGAACCGGTTTACGCTAAGAACCAAGACGACTTAAAGCGTCCGTCACTTCATTCTTTCGCTGGTCTATATGGTCCACCTGATAACCCTTGAAGTGACCAGCCACTGTGTCCACCTCTCGCCGATATGCAGCCATGAGTGGGTCTTTAGAATCCCAAGTGCCAGACACCTGTTGAGCCACCAGATCTGAATCGCCGAAGCACTTAACCCAACTAAAGTTCATCTCCTTAGCCATCCGAAGACCGTGGAGCAAAGCCCCGTATTCAGCTGCATTGTTAGTGCAAGGGAAGATTAAACGGAGGACATAACAAAACTTGTCACCTCGTGGGGAAGTTAGTATGACTCCAGCCCCCGAGCCCTCCAACTTCCTGGATCCATCAAAATGAATAGTCCAATACGTATTATCTGGTTTCTCTTCTGGTGCCTATAACTCCGTCCAATCATTGATGAAGTCCACGAGTGCCTGGGATTTGATCGCTGTGCAGGGTATATATTTGAGTCCATGAGGTCCAAGCTCGATAGCCCACTTAGCAATCCAGCCAGTTGCTTCTCTGTTTTGAATGATATCTCCCAGAGGGGCTGAACTGACCACTGTGATGGGATGGCCCTGAAAATAGTGTTTAAGCTTCCGGCTTGCCATAAACACTCCATACACCAGCTTCTGCCAATGTGGATACCTCTGCTTTGACTCAGTGAGCACGTCACTGATATAATAAACCGGCCGTTGAACCGGATATTCCTTACCAACTTCCTTGCGCTCCACCACGATAGCCACGCTAACAGCTCGGGCATTAGCAGCCACATATAGCAATAACGACTCCTTATCGATCGGTGCTGCAAGCACGGACAGTTCAGCTAACTGCCTCTTCAGATCCTCGAACGCTTTATCAGCTGCCTCGCTCCAGACAAAGTTATCTGTTTTCTTGAGCATCTGATATAAAGGGATGGCCTTCTCCCCGAGACAACTGATAAAATGGCTCAAAGCTGTAATCCAGCTGGCCAGACGTTGAACGTCATTGATACACGCCGGTTTAGCCAAAGACGTGATCGCTGAATTTTTTTCCGGATTAGCCTCGATGCCTCTGTTTGACACTAGAAAACCCAAAAGCTTGCCTGCCGAGACACCAAAGACACACTTCTCTGGATTGAGCATCATCTTGTAAACCCGGAGGTTGTCAAAGGTTTCTCTCAAATCATCTATCAATGTTTCCTCCTTTCTGGACTTTATCACAATATCATCCACATATGCATGAACATTGCGCCCAATCTGCTTATGAAGGCAATTTTGAACACAACGCTGATAAGTTGCCTGGGCACTCTTGAGTCCAAAGGGCATGGAGACATAGCAGAAAGCTCCAAAGGGAGTTATGAAAGCTGTCTTCTCCTGGTCCTTAACCGTTGAGGGAGTCCTGGATTAGGGGGTGTCCGGATAGCCGGACTATACCTTCGGCCGGACTCCTGGACTATGAAGATACAAGATTGAACACTTCGTCCCGTGTCCGGAAGGGACTTTCCTTGGCGTGGAAGGCAAGCTTGGCGATACGGATATGTAGATCTGCTACCATTGTAACCGACTCTGTGTAACCCTAGCCCTCTCCGGTGTCTATATAAATCGGAGGGTTTTAGTCCGTAGGAGGAACAACAATCATACCATAGGCTAGCTTCTAGGGTTTAGCCTCTCTGATCTCGTGGTAGATCTACTCTTGTACTGCCCATATCGTCAATATTAATCAAGCAGGACGTAGGGTTTTACCTCCATCAAGAGGGCCCGAACCTGGGTAAAACATCATGTCCGCTGCCTCCTATCACCATCTGCCTAGACGCACAGTTCGGGACCCCCTACCCGAGATCTGCCGGTTTTGACACCGACATTGGTGCTTTCATTGAGAGTTCCTCTGTCTCGTCACTTTTAGGCCCGATGGCTTCTCCGATCATTAACAGTGATGCGATCCAGGGTGAGACCTTTGTCCCCGGACAGATCTTCGTATTTGGTGGCTTTGCACTGCGAGCCAATTCGGTTGGCCATCTGGAGCAGATTGAAAGCTACGCCCCTGGCCGTCAGGTCAGATTTGGAAGTTTAAACTACACAGTGGACCTCCGCGGAGACTTGATCTTCGACAGATTCGAGCCGCAGCCGAGCGCGCCGCACTGTAACGATGGGCATGATCTAGCTCTGCCGCCGAACAGTGTCCTGGAGGCCGCACCCGCATCAGCTCCGACCCTTAATTCGGAGCCAACTGCGCCAATCGAGGATGGGTGATAGGACACCGCCTCGGGGGCTGCAATCTCTACGGCGATCGAGCCGAACACCAGCCCTATTCTCTGCGAAGCCCGTGACTCCAAGGAGCCGGACTCCTCTCTAGACCCCGAGCCCTCCGCGCCCCTACCGATCAAACCCGATTGGGCGCCGATCATGGAGTTCACCGCCGCGGACATGTTTCAGCACTCGCCCTTCGGCGATATTCTGAATTCACCAAAGTCTCTCTCTTTATCAGGAGAGCCCTGGCCGGACTATGGTCAGCAAGGTTGGGATGCGGATGATGAAGAAATTCAAAGCCCACCCACCACCCACTTCGTAGCCACTATCTATGATTTAACCGACATGCTCGACTTCAACTCCAAAGACATCGACGGTATGGACGCCGATGCAGGAGACGATCAAGAACCAGCACCTATAGGGCACTGGAAAGCCACCTCGGCGGAGGATGACCCCTCCAAGAAGCAGCCTAAGTGCCGGCGTCAGCGGCGCCGCTCTAAATCCCGCCAAAGCAAAAATGGTGATTCCGGCACGGGAAATAATAACACCCCGGACAGTGCCGAAGACAACCACCTCCAGCAAGATTCAGCACAGGAGGATGGAGAAGCCTGCCCTCATGAGAGAGCGGCAGACAGAGAGGTCGAGGACGATAATTATATGCCTCCCTCCGAAGACGAGGCAAGCCTCGACGACGACGAATTTGTCGTGCCGGAGGATCCCGTCGAACAAGAGCATTTCAAACGCAGGCTTATGGCCACGGCGAGTAGACTCAAGAAAACACAGCAACAGCTTAGAGCTGATCAAGATTTGCTAGCCGACAGATGGACTGAGGTCCTTGCAGCCGAAGAGTATGAACTCGAACGCCCCTCCAAGAGCTACCCAAAGCGCAGGTTGCTAGCCCGATTAGAGGAGGAAGCACCTAAACCTACATCACCAGCGCATGATGCGGCCGACCGGCCACCTCGTGGCTGCAACAGAGAGGCCTCTTGGCCCTCCACTCAAGCCGCACCCCGGTGCCGCTCAAAAAATACCAAGGCACGGGAAAATGCGCCAGACCTGCAAGATATATTGGAGGACAAGGCAAGGCAAACAAGATCGATCTACGGATCACATGGGCGCCCCACGGCACGAGACGGTACTCGTCACGCCGGATACAGTAAATCCGGCCGGGCCGAACACTGTAGACAAAGCTCGTTTGAGCTGCGTCGTGATATAGCCCAATACAAAGGCGCCGCACACCCGCTATGCTTCACAGATGAAGTAATGGATCATCAAATCCCCGAGGGTTTCAAACCCGTGAACATCGAATCATACGATGGCACAACAGATCCTGCGGTATGGATCGAGGACTATCTCCTTCATATCCACATGGCCCGCGGTGGTGACCTACATGCCATCAAATACCTCCCACTCAAGCTTAAAGGACCAGCTTGGCATTGGCTTAACAGCTTACCAGCATAATCAATTGGTTGTTGGGAGGACCTGGAAGCCGCATTCCTCGACAATTTCCAGGGCACTTATGTGCGACCACCAGACGCCGATGACCTAAGCCACATAATTCAGCAGCCAGAGGAATCGGCCAGACAATTCTGGACATGGTTGCTAACCAAGAAAAATCAAATCATCGCCTGTCCGGACGCAGAGGCCCTAGCAGCCTTCAAGCATAACATCTGCGATGAGTGGCTTGCACGGCACCTAGGACAGGAAAAGCCGAAATCTATGGCAGCCCTCACGACACTTATGACCCGCTTTTATGCGGGAGAAGACAGCTGGCTAGCTCGCAGCAATAACATGACCAAGATCCCTGGTAATTCGGATACCAAGGACAACAGTGGCAGGTCGCGTCGCAACAAGCAAAAGCGTCGCATTAACGGCGACAATGCTGAGGATATGGCAGTTAATGCCGGATTCAGAGGCTCTAAACCCGGTCAGCGGAAAAAGCCATTCAAAAAAAATACTCCGAGCCTGTCCAATTTGGACCAAATACTCGACCGCTCATGCCAGATACATGGCACCCCCGAAAAACCAGCCAATCACACCAACAGGGATTGTTGGGTGTTCAAGCAGGCAGGCAAGTTAAATGCCGAAAGGAGAGACAAGGGGCTGCATAGCGATGACGAGGAGGAGCCCCGGCCGCCGAACAACAGTGGACAGAAAGGTTTTCCCCCACAAGTGCGGATAGTGAACATGATATACGCAACCCATGTCCCCAAGAGGGAGCGGAAGCGTGCGCTAAGGGACGTATACGCGATGGAGCCAGTCGCCCCAAAGTTCAACCCATGGTCTTCCTGCCCGATCACTTTTGATCGAAGGGACCACCCCACTAGCATCCGTCATGGCGGATTCACCGCATTGGTTCTAGACCCAATTATTGATGGATTTCACCTCACTAGAGTCCTTATGGACGACGGCAGCAGCCTGAACCTGCTTTACCAGGATACAGTGCGGAAAATGGGCATCGATCCCTCGAGGATTAAACCCAGTAGAACGACCTTTAAAGGCGTCGTACCAGGTGTAGAGGCCAACTGTATAGGCTCAGTTACACTTGGAGTGGTCTTCGGATCTCCGGATAATTTCCGAAGCGAGGAGTTAATCTTTGACATAGTCCCGTTCCGCAGTGGCTATCCCGCACTGCTCGGGCGAACCGCATTTGCTAAGTTCAATGCGGTACCGCACTACGCATACCTCAAGCTCAAGATTCTAGGCCCTCGAGGAGTCATCACGGTCAATGGAAACACCGAGCGCTCTCTCCGAACGAAGGAGCATACGGCGGCTATCGCAGCGGAAGTACAAAGCAGCCTCTCAAGGCAATTCTCCAGTCCGGCCATTAAACGTCTGGACGCCGTCAAGTGCGCCCGGAGTAACCTACAACAAGACCACCTGACACGTTCCGAGCATGCATAGCAATGCGGCCCCAACCCCAGCCCTCGCAAACTTGCGAAACCAGTGTTGCGCGTACATAACTACGCTCTGGAAATACCATGGGCACAGGGGGAGGGGCACCATCACGGCAGGCCCGAAACGTGGCTTAAACCGCACTAGGGGCTGCTGATTTCTTAATTTTCTCTTATTTTCAGGACTCCATTCTTCGGAAGGCTTGTCCGGCAGTACAATTGCCGCACAAACGATACAACCAGGGAAGCAGAAAGCTACGCCGCACTATGGAACTCTAAGGTGGTCTCTATAACGAGCAGTATACCTGTTTTACATACCATTCCGCAGCTCACCCCTGGAAAGGACACGTTAAATAGTCCCATTTTTTTGCTTATCGCACTATTTGTATCGTTCTGCTTTGATCACAACTTTTTTAAACAAAACAATGCATAGCTTCTGTCTATTATTGCATTACTCTTCTTTACGAATATATGTTCATTAATGACATGTTGCACCCGTACACTTTGGTACGGCCAATACACTAGGGGCTTAAGTACCCCACAATACGGTGTGAGAAGTCCGAACACTTTCACAAGTGCGGCACCCCGAACTTATAGCATTATATGCATCGACTCCGAATCATGTCTTGGGTCAATAGTTGGGTTTGCCCGGCTCCTATGTTTTGGTACCTTACGTTCCGTTATATCGGCTAAGGTAGCACTAGGAGAACTACTGCGGTTGTGCCCCAGTTGAGCTGGGCTAAGCACCTCAGTAGAGAAAGCTAAAACTGACCGTCATGATGAGGCGAGAGCTGGTCGCTGTTCGAGAGGTTTTCGAGTCCCTAAAGACTTATGCCGCTTAGAGCGAGAAGTCGGCTTTGTCCGGCCTAGGCGTGGATAGCGCCCCGAACTCGGTCTTCCGAACACTAGGGGCTTCGCCAAAATTTAAAATTGTAGAATTCTATGGCTAAGTGAGAGTGTTCAAGCATTATAGTCCGATTGCCTTGTTCGTTGTGTTGAGCGCCTCCCTCGAAGGACCCAAGAATGGGAAAAAGAGCGCTCATGTTTATCCCGAACACCCCAGCACTCGTGGCATGGGGGCAGAAGCCGACGACTCGCCATCTCTCAAATTTGATAAACGGCCGCACAGAAGGTAATATTTTAAATTCAAAAGCGTTGCTTAGCGCATATGAACAAGTTTTGAGCGTACATGATCACAAATGCGAGTTTACTAAAAAATTACATCTTTGGAGCATTCATCCGCTATAAGGCGGGCACCCTTCAGGACGCCCACATAATACGCTTCCGGGACGCGATGCTCCTTGCCCGGCGGCGGCCCGTCCTTCACCAGCTTCTCCGCATCCATCTTGCCCCAGTGCACTTTAGCACGGGCAAGCGCCCTACGGGCACCTTTGATGCAGACGGAGCGCTTGATTACTTCAAGCCGTGGACAGGCATCCACCAGCCGCCTCACCAGCCCGAAGTAGCTCCCAGGCAGAGCCTCTCTAGGCCAAAGCCGAAGTACGAAGCCCTTTATGGCCTGTTCGGCCACCTTGTGGAGCTCGACCATTTGCTTCAGCTGGTCGCTCAAAGGCACCAGTTGTCCGGCCTCAGCATACTGAGACCAGAACACCTTCTCTGTCGAGCTCCCCTCCTCGGCTCGGTAGTAGGCGGCGGCATCAGACGCACTACGGGACAAATCTGCGAATGCTCCTGGAGAGCTCTGGACTCGGGTAAGTAACAAGTAATTCACTTTCACATGCTTGCTTTGCATAATGAATGCCTTACCCACCGCTATCTTCTTCATCGCTTCAATTTCTCGGAGGGCTTTCTGGGCTTCAGCCTTGGCAGACTTCGTGCTTTCGAGGGCTGCCACAAGCTCGGACGCTTGCGTCTTTGAGTCAAGCTCCAAACTCTTGTGTTTTTTCACAAGAGCCTGGAGCTCTTTCTGCACCGCCTCCACCCGCGCCTCCCGCTTCCCTCTCTCTGTGCGCTCTGCGGCCGCTCTATTTTCGGCCTCGGACAGCGCTTGCTTCAGGGTTTCCACCTCGGTCATGGCCCCTATAATAGCACGTTGATCCTGTCATTTTTTGCAACCACATCTTCTCTATATACTTGCGCAAGGTATTACTTACCTTCCTTCTCCTCAAGTTGCCTCTTGGCATGGCCGAGCTCGTTCTTGGACCGCGCGAGGTTTTGCTTCAGCATATCCACCTCCACAGTCAGTGCGGCGGAGGCCAGCAGCGAAGCCTGCATATGCATATTGACTTGATTATGTTAGACTCCTGGGAATGTTATTAGATCCTCTATTCGCCTTTTTTCCGAATGCCGAACAGAGCATCAGGGGCTACTCTCTATGCGGTAATATTTTTACATATTCTTTACTTACCTCAAAGCCTATTAGAAGGCTGGCATAGGCTTCAGTCAGTCCGCTCTTGGCGGACTGAACCTTCTGGATCACCGCACTCATAATAGTGCGGTGCTCCTCGTCGATGGAGGCGCCATTAAGCACCTCCACAAATTATCCGGTGCTTCCGGTAGGATGGAGGTCACCGGCACGGTAGGCTTGCTCCTCTTAGAAGGAGGCTGCCTACCGGAGTCCGGAACCGTTGAAGGTTCCGGCGCGGTGTCCGGCTCAAGGCCGGACTTGGAGCCCTTGGGGGTTCTACCTCCTTTACGCCTGGAGTCCGGGAGGTTGCCTTGCGGCGCCTCCAGGACCACCTCCTCCTGGCTTGGAACCTGTTGGGACACCACCTCGGCACCGTCCGTAGGGTGGGGGAGGAAGCCGTCAGAAGCGAATTTGTAACGCCCCACATGTAACCTTCCCCAATTGTACTCCGACTCATGCCGTTCCCGGCATTAAGTTATATTTAATTCTCGAGTTCGGGTCTTTGCCTCCGTGTGTTGTTTTTCGTTTTCGTGCATCTCATATCATGTCATCACGTGCATTGCATTTGCATACATGTTCGTCTCATGCATTCGAGCATTTTCCCCGTTGTCCGTTTTGCATTCCGGCGCTTCGTTCTCCTCCGGTGGCCATTTCTAGCCTTCTTTCGTGTGTGAGGATTAAACATTTCCGGATTGGGTCGAGACTTGCCATGCGGCCTTGGTTTACTACCGGTAGACCGCCTGTCAAGTTTCGGGTCATTTGGACTTCGTTTGATACTCCAACGGTTAACCGAGGGACCGAAAAGGCCTCGTGTGTGTACAGCCCAACAACCCTCCAATTTGGCCCAAAACCCACCAAACTCAGCTCCTTCGTCTCGGTCGTTCGATCACGATCGTGTGGGCGAAAACCGCACCTCATTTGGACTCTCCTAGCTCCCTCTGTGCCTATTTATACCCCCTCCATTTTCCGATCCCGTCTCCCACCTCGAAACCCTAATTTTAAAAAAAAACGAGATCTGCGCCGACGGACGTGTCCGCCCCCGGCCGGACGACGTCCGCCGACGCCCGCAGCCACCCAGACGCCGCCACGTGGCAGGCCCGCGGACCACATCGCCGCCTCCCGCCGCCGGGCCCGAGGCCCGGATCGGGCCCCCGCGCCGCCCGAGCGGGCCAGACCACCGCCGCCCGTGCCCGCTGCTTCTTCCCCGAGGCCGGCCCCTCGCCCCGCTGCGGCGCTCGCCGGAGTTGCCGCGCGCCGCCGCAACCTCGCCGGGACATCGCCGGCACGCCACCCCAACGCCGCCCGGCGCCACCGCGCCCCTCGCCGGCGGCCCCGCGCTCCCCCGCGCCGGGCATCGCGCCCCACCGCACCGGCTTCCTCCTCCCCGCCTCGCCCCGCCTCGCCCTCGGCTCATCGGAGCCGGCCACCATCGCCGGAGCCCGCGCAGCTACAGTGCCCGCCGCCACGCTACAGTAAACCCTAGATCTGAATTTCGGACTAGGTTGACTTTTCCTTCTCCCGTTAAATTTTTTGTGCAACGTTTGACCTGCCATAACTTTGCATCCGTAGCTCCGATTTGGGCGTATGATATGTCAAATTCTTCGTCTCGACGAGTACATCATTTCATTCCATTGCATCATTTGCATTTGAGGTCATCTTGGTGCCCAAAATGCTGTTGGAAGGAGGCATGTTGAGTTAAATTGCAGATCCGTTAGTCCAACATGCACTTTTGTCATTTTTGCCATATTTAATCCGTGCATGATATGCATGTGCCCCTTTGGGATGAATTGTTAAGCATGTTGTCTTCCTTCCAGAGGTGCCTTCCATGTATTTTTAGGATGTGTGTGTTGTCTTGTGCAAGCTTGCGAAGAGGGCTACCTGAGATTACAGATTTCAGGGACTTAGTGATTTTCACTAAGTCTGAGCCGTTTTAGTTCACGATGCTATATGTCCGGCTTGTTTCCTAGTGATCCGTGCCTCTTTTGAGGATGATCAGTAAGAGTGATTTGTTATGCTTGTTGTGCTTAATCCATCCATGTCTTTACTTGTTATGTTGGAGCACCCTAGGTTGACTCAATCGAGCTCAACTTTTGGATAGTTGCTGTTTTGGGCAGATCGTGAACTCTTTTGCGATTTTGCCGGAGTGATTGCTAGTGATCCATGCATGCTATGCCATTGTTTTTGCCATGTCTAGCTAGCATTTTGTGCCTTCTTTATGGATATATGCTTGCCTTGCCATGACTTGCAACGTAGTGAGAGCATCGAGCTCGTTTACATGCCTCCGTGAGTTATTATTTCAGCATGTCCCAGTTTTCACTAAGTCTGGAAACTGATTGTGTTTCATCGATGTTCGTGTGCTCGGTAGAGTATTTTGTGAACCCTTTTGACCCCAGGTCATTTTGGATGTTTTCTTAAGCTTGTTGAGTAGCTCCATGCCATGCTCTTACTTGCCATGTTCAGTTTTCCTTCATGTTGTTTTGCTGCTCCGAAGTGAGCATCGTGGTCTGAAATTTCAGACTAGCGTTAATTTCGCTAAGTCTGAAATCTGTTTTGCTTATTCAGTTTTGCCATGCTTGTTTGAAGCCCTTAATGGATGAATTTGCCTATGCCTCAGTCATGATGATTTGTTAAGCTTGATGAGTAAATCACGGCCATGCATTTTGTTTTCATGTTGGGTGGCTGTAGCATGTTCATTTTGTTACATTTAGGAGGCATGTTGCCATTTCTTAACGCTTGCCATTTCTTAACCGTAGCTCCGATTGCCATGATCTTTATATCATTTTCAGGGGATTTCTTCCCCTCTATCCAGTGGCACACTTGGATTTCCATGTTGAGGCCAGGTTCATGCATTTTCTGTTACATGTTGCATTCTTGCATTCCGCTTCGCATCCCGCATAGCATGTCATCTTTGCATCGTATTGGTTGCCCTTGCACGTGGTTGATTGTATCCTTGTTGCTTGTTTGTGTTGTTGGGTAGAGCCGGGAGACGAGTTCGCTAATGAGGAGCCCGTTGAGTTTGCTTTTGAGGATCCAGTCAATTCTAACAACTGTGCAGGCAAGATGATCACACCCTTGAAATCACTACTATCTTTGCTATGCTAGTTTGCTCGCTCTTTTGCTTTGCCAATGCTACGATGCCTACCACTTGCTTGTCAGCCTCCCAATTGCCATGATTGAGCCTCTAACCCACCTTTGTCCTAGCAAACCATTGATTGGCTATGTTACCGCTTTGCTCAGCCCTTCTTATAGCGTTGTTAGTTGCAGGTGAAGTTTGGAGCCGTTCCTAGTTGGAACATTTATTTACTTGTTGGGATATCATTATGTTGCCATGTTATCTTTATTCATCTATATACTTGGTAAAGGGTGGAAGGCTCGGCCTCTCGCCTAGTGTTTTGTTCCACTCTTGCCGCCCTAGTTTCCGTCATATCGGTGTTATGTTCCCGGATTGTTGCATCCCTTACGCGGTTGGGCTATAATGGGAACCCCTTGATAGTTCGCCTTGATTAAAGCTTTTCCAGCAATGCCCAACATTGGTTTTACCATTTGCCACCTACCCTTTTCTTTCCCTTGGGTTTCCGGAGACCGAGGGTCATCTTTATTTTAGCCCCCACGGGCCAGTGCTCCTCTGAGTGTTGGTCCGAACTAGAGTCCTGTGCAGCGCCCCCTCGGGGAAACCCGAGGTTTGGTTTTAGTTGTATGGAGCGCTCATCTGAGTGTGCCCTGAGAAAGATATATGTGCAGCTCCTATCGGGATTTGTCGGCGCATTCGGGCGGTGTTGCTGGACTAGTTTTGACCTGTCGAATCATCTTGTTGTACCGGGATACCGAGTCTGATCGGTGGGTCCCGGGTGGATGTCTATTCCTTCGTTGACCGTGAGAGCTTGTTATGGGCTAAGTTGGGACCCCCCTGCAGGGATTGATCTTTCGAAAGCCGTGCCCGCGGTTATGGGCAGATGGGAATTTGTTAATGTCCGGTTGTAGATAACTTGAACTTAATTAATTAAAATGAATCAACTGCGTGTGTTGCCGTGATGGCCTCTTCTCGGCGGAGTCCGGGAAGTGGACACGGCGTTGGAGTTATGTTTGCGTAGTCTGCTCTATTTAGTTTTCCGCTCGTGCCTTGCCTTCTCTTCTCGCTCTCTTTTGCGAATAAGTTAGCCACCATATATGCTAGTCGCTTGCTGCAGCTCCACTCACATTAACCCTTCCTTGCCTATTTAGCTTAAATAGTCTTGATCGCGAGGGTGCGAGATTGCTGAGTCCTTGTGGCTCACAGATTACTATTATACCAGATGCAGGGACCGATGATACTCCTCCGGATGGCGCGTACGAGCTGAAGTGGGAGTACGACGAGGACTCTCAGCGATACTATGTTTCTTTTCCTGATGATCAGTAGTGGTGCCCGCTCGGGGTTCGATTCAGGGATTAGTCGCATGTTGGGGGTCTTTTCTATTTTGGCGCCGTAGTCGGGCCATGAGTGTTTGTATGATGGATGCTATTTATGTACCTTGATGTGACGTGGCGAGTGTAAGCCAACTAATATTTATTCCCCCTTTATATTATTATGTACATGGGTTGTGTGAAGATTGCCTCACTTGCGACATATGCCTTCAATGCGATTATGCCTCTAAGTCGTGCCTCGACACGTGGGAGATATAGTCGCATCGAGGGTGTTACAAGTTGGTAATCAGAGCCTTCCCCGACCTTAGGAGCCCCATTGCTTGATCGTTTCTAGCAGCCGAGTTGTGTCTAGAAAAATGTTTTGAGTCCTTAGGAATTATATATCGGAGAGCTTAGGAATTCTTTTTACTTCCCAGTCTCCTCATCGCTCTGGTAAGGCATCCTGACGTAGAGTTTTGACTCTTCTCTTCTCAAATTTCACTAAAAAAAATTTTAGGATCACGCGAGTATCTTAGTTTTGTTCCGATGGCTTATGATGAGAATACTGTCTTGGTGCCTCCTGTCAGGGGTTTAGTGGAAGTGTCCTGGGGAGTTGAGCTCTGAGGTGTTGTCATCATAATTCTATCGTTGCAGTTCTGGTATACTTGAGATATGTGCGCGACATCGAAAATCTCCTTTATGCAGTTCGTTGGTGAGATAACCTCGACGCCACCCAGTACTGGGGCGGGAGTTCGGGAGTATCGCCATAACTTGTATAACGGATGCTTTTCGAAGGTTGAGATAGATGGTTTCCGAAGGTTTCTTGGTTATGTGTTGAAGGATGGATGCAGCTGGATGTAGGATTTGCTAGCTTGGGTGAGATATTATGCTTCCCCTGTATCCTCAACACCTGATTGCATAACCGGAAAGTTTCGGGAATTTCATAGGTGGGAATTCAAGTAGCCTTAGGATATCTTTCCAACAGATGTGTGATATGAAATTGGGGTTCGACGTCTAGTGGTTCGCCTATTCACGGTCGATTTTACAGTGGCCTCGTTGTGTCTTAAAGAGTCCTTGGCTATGCTGACTCGGGGACGCTTCGTATGTCATGTGCACTGCCTTGTACATGATGGTGCTGTACGGTCGAGCCCGTGTGGATCCTACCACGAACACTTCGGACGAAATTTCTATCATGTGTTTGTTCCGGCTTATTTCGCAAGCCAACCCTTGGTTTTATTTCGAGTTGTGGTATTCGTTCTTCTTCGACGTCATATGTTGATTCCATTCCTCGTTGGTGTACCTCTTCTACCTGATTCTTCGTGGCTTCGCAATTTAGGAATATGTGACCACTTCAAGAGAAGTGCATTCGTTCATTTTGTTCGGATGTGAAGACTTATGTTGCAATTTTTCATTCCTTTGGATTCACCTTCTATATTTCTCTAATTGTGTGCTAATGGTGGTCAACCTCTTCAGGATGGCTCCCGCTAAGAGCACCAGTCAGAACCAGAATCAAGATCCTCCGCCACCTCCGCCTCCTCCGGAAGCATGGCAGGCTGTGTTGGCTGCTACTAATGCAAATACTTAGCTGATCATGCAAATCATCCAAGAGCGGAATCAAAGCAGTCAAGCGAATCAAGGCAACAACCAGAACCAGTTTGCAACTCTGAATCAGTTCCTCGCAAATGGTCCAAAGACGTTCAGTAACTGCGTTGAGGCTACCGATGCTGATGATTGGTTAGTCGATCTGGGCAAGCATTTTGAATGTAGCAACGTCAGACCTGAAGATTTCGTCAAGTTCGCATCTTTCCAGCTCAAGGATCAGGCCGCAGAGTGGTTTCAGCAGTACCGGGATTCCAGAGGTGGACGTTTGATCACTTGGGATGATTTCCGTCGTGATTTCCGCGCTCATCACATTCCTCAAAGTGTGACTGAAAGCAAACGTGAAGAATTCCGCAATCTGAAGCAAGGCTCTTTGTCTGTCTATGACTACAACAAGTTGTTCCAGAAGCTCGCCCGTTTTGCCAAGCAGGATGTTCCTGATGAGAAGAGCATGATCTATTAGTTCAGGGGTGGTCTTCGTGAAGAAATTCAGCTCGCTCTTGTCCTCTTCGAGCCGCTGAGATACGATGAGTTCTACAACATGGCACTGAAGCAAGAAGCTGCTCAGCTCAGGTGTGATGCTTCCAGGAAGCGAGTCAGAGACACTTCATCTTCGTCCTCTACTCAAGTGGCCAAGCAGCAGAAGTATTGGCTTCCTCCTCCTCCGTTCCGTCAGCCGTATCAGCAGAAGAGCAAAGGTGGCAGTGGTTCTTCCCACCCACCCAACCTAGGCTTTCAGAACAAGACTTCGTCTCAAGCTCCAAGATCGAGTGCTCCGTACCACCGTCCGCTCTCAGAGGTCACGTGCAACAAGTGCCAACAGAAGGGTCACTACGCCAACAAATGTTTCAACCAGAGGCGTCTTCCTCCTCCTCCTGTCAGATCGGCAAGTACAGCTGTGGTCAAGCATAATCCCAAGCACGCCAAGGTCAATATGGTGAATGCAGCTCAAGCAGAGGATTCGTCAGATGTGATCATGGGTAACCTTCCTGTTAATGATATTCCTACAAAAGTTCTTTTTGATACAGGTGCATCGCATTGCTTCATTTCCAAGCCTTTTGCATCAAAGTATGAGTGTGATTATCAGTATCTGCAAAGTGCCTTGCAAATTGTGTCACCGGGCAAGCAGATGACAGCTAACACCTGCGTTCCAGAGGTTACTATCACTTTGGGCGACTACAAGTTCCTTTCTTCTCCAATTGTTCTTGGCGATTCCGACATTGATCTTATTCTTGGGATGGACTGGCTCTCTAAACACAAGGCTCACCTCGATTGTGCAGCCAGGCAGATTCAACTGACTCATTCTTCTGAAGATGTCATTGTTTTTGCTGCTCGGGATAATACCATCCGGTTATTCTCTCTCAATGAAAAGGGTGAATTGGATGCTATTTCGCAGATTCCGGTTGTTTGTGAGTATCAAGATGTCTTCCCTGAAGAACTCCCAGGCATGCCTCCAAACCGGCCCGTTGAATTCGTTATTGAACTTGAGCCCGGTACGGAACCGGTGTGCAAACGGCCTTACAAGCTCGGCCCCGAAGAGTTGAAGGAGTTGAAGAAACAGCTCGATGTGCAAGAAAGAATGGGTCTCATTCGGCCTAGTACTTCTCCGTGGGGTTGTGGTGTTCTTTTTGTGAAGAAGAAGGATGGAACGGACCGACTTTGTGTTGATTATCGTCCATTGAATAAGAAGACCATCAAGAAAAAATATCCACTTCCCAACATTAATGAGCTATTCGAACAACTCAAGGGTGCCCAAGTATTCTCCAAGCTTGATCTCCGTATGGGTTATCATCAAATTTGCATTCGTGAACAAGATATTCCAAAGACGGCGTTCAGAACAAGCTATGGGTCATATGAATACACTGTTATGTCTTTTGGCCTCGCTAATGCTCCTCCGACGTTCTCTCGCATGATGAACTTCATCTTCAACCCCTACACCAACGACTTTGTTTTGGTCTATCTCGATGATATCCTGGTTTTCTCGAAGAACAAGGAAGATCATGCCAAACACTTGCGTTTGGTCCTTGACAAGCTAAGGGAACATCAATTCTATGCCAAGTTCTCCAAGTGTGAGTTTTGGCTCGATGAAGTTCTTTATCTTGGTCATATTATCTCTGCCAAGGGCATTTCCGTGGATCCTGAGAAGGTGTCGGCAATTGTTAATTGGGAACCTCCTCAGAATGTGAAGCAACTCCGTAGCTTCCTCGGTCTTGCAAGTTATTACCGAAGATTTGTCGAAAACTTCTCCAAGATCGCGAAGCCTCTCTCAAATCTTCTTCAGAAGCACGTCAAGTACGTTTGGTCTCCGGAGTGTGATGTTGCTTTCAACGCTTTGAAAGAGAAATTGATCACTGCTCCAGTTCTAACTCCGCCTGATGAAACCAAGCCGTACGAGGTCTTTTGTGATGCCTCTCTCCAAGGTCTCGGTGCAGTACTGATGCAAGAGAAGAAAGTTGTTGCTTATACCTCTCGCCAGTTGAAGCCAAATGAGAAGAACTACCCCACTCATGATCTTGAGTTGGCAGCAGTTGTGCACGCATTGTTGACTTGGAGGCATCTTCTCTTGGGAAGGAAAGTGGACATTTTCACTGATCACAAGAGTCTCAAGTACATCTTCACTCAGCCTAATCTCAACCTCAGGCAGACTCGATGGGTCGAAATGATTCAAGAGTACAATCCGAGTATCGAGTATACTCCAGGCAAGGCTAATGTGATTGCTGACGCTTTGAGCAGAAAAGCATATTGCAACAGTCTGATTCTCAAGCCTTATCAACCCGAGCTTTGTGAAGCCTTCCGCAAACTTAATCTGCAAGTTGTTCCTCAAGGTTTCCTAGCCAACCTTCAAGTTTCTCCTACCTTGGAAGACTAGATTCGCCAAGCCCAGCTTCTTGATGCTATGGTGAAAAAGGTGAAGATTGGTATTGCAAAGAGTCAGTCCAAGTACAAGTGCTACCGACTTGATGACAAGGACACTCTCTTCTTCGAGGATCGAATTGTTGTGCCCAAAGGTGAACTTCGTAAAGTGATCATGAATGAGGCTCACAACTCTCTCCTCTCCATCCACCCTGGGAGTACGAAGATGTATCAAGACCTGAAGCAAACTTATTGGTGGACTCGAATGAAGCGCGAGATCGCTCAATTCGTGAATGAATGTGATGTCTGCAGAAGAGTGAAAGCAGAACACCAAAGGCCAGCAGGTCTCCTCCAACCTCTCGCCATTCCAGAATGGAAGTTTGACCACATTGAAATGGACTTTGTGACTGGGTTTCCTAAGTCCAAGCGTGGCAATGATGCTATATTCGTTGTCATCGACAAGCTGACCAAAGTGGCTCATTTCTTGCCTATCAAAGAGTCAATCACTGCAGCTCAATTGGCGGAGCTCTACACCTCTCGCATTGTCTCTCTGCACGGTATTCCTCAAGTGATATCTTCAGACCGTGGCAGCATCTTTACCTCCAAGTTCTGGGATTCTTTTCAGAAGGCCATGGGCACCAACATCCGCTTCAGCACTGCTTTCCACCCTCAAACAAGCGGTCAAGTCGAGCGTGTCAACCAGATTCTTGAAGATATGCTCAGGGCTTGTGTTATCTCCTTCGGCATGAAGTGGGAGGATTGCCTTCCTTATGCTGAATTCTCGTACAACAACAGTTTCCAAGCAAGCTCCGGCAAGGCCCCGTTTGAAATTCTGTATGGTAGGAAGTGCCGTACACCTCTCAACTGGTCTGAAAACGGTGAACGTCAGCTGCTGGGTAATGACCTGATCACAGAGGCAGAAGAAATGTGCAAGGTCATTCGTGATAACCTCAAAGCAGCCCAGTCTCGTCAGAAGAGCTACTACGACAGCAAGCACCGTGATTTGGCTTTCGAGATCGGAGATCATGTCTACCTCCGCGTTTCTCCAATGAAAGGGACTCGTCGCTTCGGTATCAAAGGGAAGCTTGCCCCAAGATACGTCGGGCCTTTCAAGATCGTCAGCAAGAGAGGCGACCTCGCCTATCAACTCGAGCTTCCTGCAACCTTTGCCAATGTTCATGATGTGTTCCACGTCTCGCAACTCCGAAAGTGCTTCAAGACGCCTGAGCGCACCGTCAACTTCGAGGACATTGAGCTCCAAGAAGATCTCTCCTACCGTGAGCACCCAGTTGCAATCCTTGAAGAGACTGAACGCAAAACTCGCAACAAGTCAATCAAGTTTCTCAAAGTTAAGTGGTCTCACCATTCCGACCGTGAAGCTACCTGGGAACGCGAGGATCACCTCCATTATGAGTACCCGGAGTTCTTTCAGTACTAGATCTCGGGACGAGATCTTTTCGTAGTGGTGGAGTGTTGTAACGCCCCACATGTAACCTTCCCCAATTGTACTCCGACTCATGCCGTTCCCGGCATTAAGTTATATTCAATTCTCGGGTTCGGGTCTTTGCCTCCGTGTGTTGTTTTCGTTTTCGTGCATCTCATATCATGTCATCACGTGCATTGCATTTGCATACATGTTCGTCTCATGCATTCGAGCATTTTCCCCGTTGTCCGTTTTGCATTCCGGCGCTTCGTTCTCCTCCGGTGGCCATTTCTAGCCTTCTTTCGTGTGTGGGGATTAAACATTTCCGGATTGGGTCGAGACTTGCCATACGGCCTTGGTTTACTACCGGTAGACCGCCTGTCAAGTTTTGGGTCATTTGGACTTCGTTTGATACTCCAACGGTTAACCGAGGGACCGAAAAGGCCTCGTGTGTGTGCAGCCCAACAACCCTCCAATTTGGCCCAAAACCCACCAAACTTAGCTCCTTCGTCTCGATCGTTCGATCACGATCGTGTGGGCGAAAACCGCACCTCATTTGGACTCTCCTAGCTCCCTCTATGCCTATTTATACCCCCTCCATTTTCGGATCCCGTCTCCCACCTCGAAACCCTAATTTTTAAAAAAAAACGAGATCTGCGCCGACGGACGTGTCCGCCCCCGGCCGGACGACGTCCGCCGACGCCCGCAGCCACCCAGACGCCGCCACATGGCAGGCCCGCGGACCACATCGCCGCCTCCCGCCGCCGGGCCCGAGGCCCGGATCGGGCCCCCGCGCCGCCCGAGCGGGCCAGACCACCGCCGCCCGCGCCCGCTGCTTCTTCCCCGAGGCCGGCGCCTCGCCCCGCTGCGGCGCTCACCGGAGTTGCCGCGCGCCGCCGCAACCTCGCCAGGACATCGCCGGCACGCCACCCCAACGCCGCCCGGCGCCACCGCGCCCCTCGCCGGCGGCCCCGCACTCCCCCGCGCCGGGCACCGCGCCCCACCGCGCCGGCTTCCTCCTCCCCGCCTCGCCCCGCCTCGCCCTCGGCTCGCCGGAGCCGGCCACCATCGCCGGAGCCCGTGCAGCTACAGTGCCCGCCGCCACGCTACAGTAAACCCTAGATCTGAATTTCGGACTAGGTTGACTTTTCCTTCTCCCGTTAAATTTTTCGTGCAAGGTTTGACCTGCCATAACTTTGCATCCGTAGCTCCGATTTGGGCGTATGATATGTCAAATTCTTCGTCTCGACGAGTACATCATTTCATTCCATTGCATCATTTGCATTTGAGGTCATCTTAGTGCCCAAAATGCTGTTGGAAGGAGGCATGTTGAGTTAAATTGCAGATCCGTTAGTCCAACATGCACTTTTGTCATTTTTGCCATATTTAATCCGTGCATGATATGCCTGTGCCCCTTTGGGATGAATTGTTAAGAATGTTGTCTTCTTTCCAGAGGTGCCTTCCATGTATTTTTAGGATGTGTGTGTTTTCTTGTGCAAGCTTGCGAAGAGGGCTACCTGAGATTACAGATTTCAGGGACTTAGTGATTTTCACTAAGTCTGAGCCGTTTTAGTTCACGATGCTATATGTCCGGCTTGTTTCCTAGTGATTCGTGCCTCTTTTGAGGATGATCAGTAAGAGTGGTTTGTTATGCTTGTTGTGCTTAATCCATCCATGTCTTTACTTGTTATGTTGGAGCACCCTAGGTTGACTCAATCGAGCTCAACTTTTGGATAGTTGCTGTTTTGGGCAGATCGTGAACTCTTTTGCGATTTTGCCGGAGTGATTGCTAGTGATCCATGCATGCTATGCCATTGTTCTTGCCATGTCTAGCTAGAATTTTGTGCCTTCTTTATGGATATATGCTTGCCTTGCCATGACTTGCACCGTAGTGAGAGCATCGAGCTCGTTTACATGCCTCCGTGAGTTATTATTTCAGCATGTCCCAGTTTTCACTAAGTCTGAAAACTGATTGTGTTTCATCGATGTTCGTGTGCTCGGTAGAGTATTGTGTGAACCCTTTTGACCCCAGGTCATTTTGGGTGTTTTGTTAAGCTTGTTGAGTAGCTCCATGCCATGCTCTTACTTGCCATGTTCAGTTTTTCCTTCATGTTGTTTTGCTGCTCCGAAGTGAGCATCGTGGTCTGAAATTTCAGACTAGCGTTAATTTCGCTAAATCTAAAATCTGTTTTGCTTATTCAGTTTTGCCATGCTTGTTTGAAGCCCTTAATGGATGAATTTGCCTATGCCTCAGTCATGATGATTTGTTAAGCTTTATGAGTACATCACGGCCATGCAATTTGTTTTCATGTTGGGTGGCTGTAGCATGTTCATTTTGTTGCATTTAGGAGGCATGTTGCTGTAAATCGCAGATCGGTTCGTTTAGTAAAACGCTTGCCATTTCTTAACCGTAGCTCCGATTGCCATGATCTTTATATCGTTTTCAGGGGATTTCTTCCCCTCTATCCAGTGGCACACTTGGATTTCCATGTTGAGGCCAGGTTCATGCATTTTCTGTTACATGTTGCATTCTTGCATTCCGCTTCGCATCCCGCATAGCATGTCATCTTTGCATCGTATTGGTTGCCCTTGCACATGGTTGATTGTATCCTTGTTGCTTGTTTGTGTTGTTGGGTAGAGCCGGGAGACGAGTTCGCTAACGAGAAGCCTGTTGAGTTTGCTTTTGAGGATCCAGTCAATTCTGACAACTGTGCAGGCAAGATGATCACACCCTTGAAATCACTACTATCTTTGCTATGCTAGTTTGCTCGCTCTTTTGCTTTGCCAATGCTACGATGCCTACCACTTGCTTGTCAGCCTCCCAATTGCCATGATTGAGCCTCTAACCCACCTTTGTCCTAGCAAACCATTGATTGGCTATGTTACCGCTTTGCTCAGCCCTTCTTATAGCGTTGTTAGTTGCAGGTGAAGTTTGGAGCCGTTCCTTGTTGGAACATTTATTTACTTGTTGGGATATCATTATATTGCCATGTTATCTTTATTCATCTATATACTTGGTAAAGGGTGGAAGGCTCGGCCTCTCGCCTAGTGTTTTGTTCCACTCTTGCCGCCCTAGTTTCCGTCATATCGGTGTTATGTTCCCGGATTGTTGCGTCCCTTACGCGGTTGGGCTATAATGGGAACCCCTTGATAGTTCGCCTTGATTAAAGCTTTTCCAGCAATGCCCAACATTGGTTTTACCATTTGCCACCTACCCTTTTCTTTCCCTTGGGTTTCCGGAGCCCGAGGGTCATCTTTATTTTAGCCCCCACGGGCCAGTGCTCCTTTGAGTGTTGGTCCGAACTAGAGTCCTGTGCAGCGCCCCCTCGGGGAAACCCGAGGTTTGGTTTTAGTTGTATGGAGCGCTCATCTAAGTGTGCCCTGAGAAAGAGATATGTGCAGCTCCTATCGGGATTTGTCGGCGCATTCGGGCGGTGTTGCTGGACTAGTTTTGACCTGTCGAATCATCTTGTTGTACCGGGATACCGAGTCTAATCGGTGGGTCCCGGGTGGAGGTCTATTCCTTCGTTGACCGTGAGAGCTTGTTATGGGCTAAGTTGGGACCCCCCTGCAGGGATTGATCTTTCGAAAGCCGTGCCCGCGGTTATGGGCAGATGGGAATTTGTTAATGTCCGGTTGTAGATAACTTGAACTTAATTAATTAAAATGAATCAACTGCGTGTGTTGCCGTGATGGCCTCTTCTCGGCGGAGTCCGGGAAGTGGACACGGCGTTGGAGTTATGTTTGCGTAGTCTGCTCTATTTAGTTTTCCGCTCGTGCCTTGCCTTCTCTTCTCGCTCTCTTTTGCGAATAAGTTAGCCACCATATATGCTAGTCGCTTGCTGCAGCTCCACTCACATTAACCCTTCCTTGCCTATTTAGCTTAAATAGTCTTGATCGCGAGGGTGCGAGATTGCTGAGTCCTTGTGGCTCACAGATTACTATTATACCAGATGCAGGGACCGATGATACTCCTCCGGATGGCGCGTACGAGCTGAAGTGGGAGTACGACGAGGACTCTCAGCGATACTATGTTTCTTTTCCTGATGATCAGTAGTGGTGCCCGCTCGGGGTTCGATTCAGGGATTAGTCGCATGTTGGGGGTCTTTTCTATTTTGGCGCCGTAGTCGGGCCATGAGTGTTTGTATGATGGATGCTATTTATGTACCTTGATGTGACGTGGCGAGTGTAAGCCAACTAATATTTATTCCCCCTTTATATTATTATGTACATGGGTTGTGTGAAGATTGCCTCACTTGCGACATATGCCTTCAATGCGATTATGCCTCTAAGTCGTGCCTCGACACGTGGGAGATATAGTCGCATCGAGGGTGTTACAGAATTCACATCCGACGAATCCAGGGAGCCGCTCGATGACTCGTCAAGCCCGGCCTTGGGCGGACTGCATAGTCATATTCGGCGTAAGGAGGAGCTGTGCAAGAAAGGAACACTATGAATTGCTCTAGTGTATGAATACATACGATCTCGCTAGGGGCTTGGCCCTGTGCGGCCACTCCTTTTCGCCGTCGTCGGCATTGGTGGAGTAGTTCGGAGGAGGGGTCTTCCCCTTCTTGGACCCTTCGGCCTCCCCAGTTGGGGCGGCCTTCCTTTTCTTCCCTCCCCCCGCTGGGGGGGGCATGTCTCTTCTTCCTCCTCCTCGTCTTCACGGGAGGAGTGCACCTTGGAGTCGTCAGATGATGAATCCAACACCTCCTGGTGCCGGGCACTCTTTCAAGTCCCCGTGGCCTTCTTCTTGGCCTTCTTCTCTGGCACCACATAGGGTGCCGGAGCCAGCAGCTTCGCCAAACGAGCGTCTGCTGGGCCTTCGGGCAAAGGATCCAGACAGTTGATCTGTCCGGACGTCTCCTGCCAATCCTGTCAAAGGTAAGGGAGCTTAGATCCCGCATGGAGTCAAACTATGAAAAACTAATACCCTGTAAAAGGTAAAAACAGCTTACCGCACGAGCATGACGCTGCGTGCTGAATCCGCGATCCTTGGTAGCGGATGGGGGGCCTCGACGCCCTTGAAAAGCACCTTCCAGGCATCTTCGTACATCATGTCGAAGAGCCTCCTCAGAGTTCGGTGCTGCGCCAGGTCGAACTCCCACAGGTTGAAAGCCCGTTGTTGACACGGGAGGATCCGGCGGATGAGCATAACCTGGACTACGTCGACAAGTTTGAGCTTCTTGTCCACCAGAGTTTGGACGCATGTTTGGAGTCCGGTCAGCTCTCCTTTTTTACCCCACGATAGGCCCGTCTCTTTCCAGGAGGTGAGCCGTGTAGGGGGTCCGGATCGGAACTCGGGGGCTGCGACCCATTCAGGGTCGCGCGGCTCGGTGATGTAAAACCACCCCGATTACCACCCCTTTAGGGTCTCCACGAAGGAGCCCTCGAGCCATAGGACGTTGGGCATCTTTCCCACCATGGCGCCTCCGCACTCCGCCTGGGTGCCGCGCACCACCTTCGGCTTGACATTGAAAGTCTTGAGCCATAGGCCGAAATGGGGGCGGATGTGGAGGAAGGCCTCGCACACGACGATAAACGCCGAGATGTTGAGGCCAAAGTTCGGGGCCAGATTGTGGAAATCCAGGCCATAGTAGAACATGAGCCCCTAGACAAATGGGTGGAGAGGGAAGCCCAATCCGCGGAGGAAATGGGGGAGGAACACCACCCTCTCATGGGGCCTAGGGGTGGGGATGAGCTGCCCCTCTTCGGGAAGCCGGTGCGCAATGTCGTTAGACAAGTATCCGGCTTTGATGTTTCCCTCCGTGATGGAGGAGACCATCCACTTGCCTCCCGCTCCGGACATGACTGGAGAAGGTTGAGGTGGGGTGTGCGGACTATGGCGCTGGAGCTCGAGTGCGCGGAAATGGATAGGCAAAGGAGGAAGAAGGCGTGGATGAAAAGGTGGATCCTTATCACCTTATATGGGTGGACGCGACTATGCGTCCCCACCAGCCTGGTAACACTCGCTTATCTCCCAAGCGCCGTAATCAATGGCACGGTTGGGTTACCCACGCCCGTATTGATGAGAATCCCGGAATAAGGGGACACGATCTCTACTTTGACAAGACGTGCCAAGGGAATCGCCTCGCTAAACGCGATGAGGTGGGACAGTAAAACGATTCGAATAAAGACTTGGCCGTGGTGTGATGTCACGCTACGGAATACGTCAGCAGATTAGATTTGTGTAAATATTATTCTCTCTATGGCAATATGTGGAAACTTATTTTGCAGAGCCAGACACTACCTTTGTGTTCAAAATCTTCTATGAAGTACTTGGAGGGCGAACCCGCCTTGCAATATCGAAGACAAACTGCGCGCCGGACTCGTCATCATTGAAGCCTGGTTCAGGGGCTACTGAGGGAGTCCTGGATTAGGGGTTGTCCGGATAGCCGGACAATACATTTGGCCGGACTCCTGGACTATGAAGATACAAGATTGAAGACTTCGTCCCGTGTCCGGAAGGGACTTTCCTTGGCGTGGAAGGAAAGCTTGGCGATACGAATATGTAGATCTCCTACCATTGTAACCGACTCTGTGTAACCCTAGCCCTCTCCGGTGTCTATATAAACTGGAGGGTTTTAGTCCGTAGGAGGAACAACAGTCATACCATAGGCTAGCTTCTAGGGTTTAGCCTCTCTGATCTCGTGGTAGATCTACTCTTGTACTACCCATATCGTCAATATTAATCAAGCAGGACGTAGGGTTTTACCTCCATCAAGAGGGCCCGAACCTGGGTAAAACATCGTGTCCCCTGCCTCCTGTTACCATCCGCCTAGACGCACAGTTCGGGACCCCCTACCCGAGATCCGCCGGTTTTGACACCGACAACCGCCATTTTGATGTGATGATAACTAGAATAAGCATCCAGAAAACACAAACGGTCACAACCTGCCATAGCATCAATTATCTGATCAATGCGAGGGAGGGCAAAGGGGTCTGCCGGGCAAGCCTTGTTTAAATCTGTGTAATCCACACACATACGCCAAGTGCCGTTTTTCTTAAGAACCAGCACCGGATTAGCCAACCACTCTGGATGAAAGACCTCCACGATAAACCCTGCGGCCATAAACCGAGCTACCTCTTCACCGATAGCCTTACGCCTTTCTTCATTGAAGCGGCGGAGAAACTGCCGGACCGGTTTAAACTTAGGATCGATGTTAAGTGTGTGCTCAGCGAGTTCCCTTGGTACACCTGGCATGTCAGAAGGTTTCCATGCAAAGATGTCCCGGTTCTCATGGATGAACTCGATGAGCGCGCTTTCCTATTTGGGATCCAGGTTAGCGCTGATGTTGAATTGCTTGGATGAGTGGCCAGGAACAAAATCAATCATCTTAGTGTCTATAGCCGATTTGAAATCAACACCGGATCATGTTCCGTAGTCGGCTTTTTCAAAGAGGTCATATCTGCCGGATCAACTTGCTCCTTATAGAATTTCAACTCCTCCGTGGCACAAACCGACTCAGCATAAGCCGCATCACCTTCCTTACACTCCAAAGCGATCTTTCTGCTTCCATGTACTGTGATAGTCCCCTTATGACCTGGCATTTTAAGCCATAGATAAACATAACACGGCCTTGCCATGAACTTAGCATAAGCCGGCCGCCCAAACAGGGCGTGATACGGGCTTTTGATTTTTACCACCTCAAAAGTCAATGTTTCTGACCTCCAATCATAGTCATCTTCAAAAGCCACCTCTAAGGCTATCTTGACCATTGGATATGCAGATTTACCAGGCACCACACCATGAAAAACGGTATTTGACGGTTTAAGATTCTTATCTGTAAATCCCATACGGTGGAATGTATCATAATATAGGATATTGATGCTACTTCCCCCATCCATGAGCACTTTGGTGAACTTGTACCCCCCAACTTGAGGGGCCACCACCAGGGCCAAGTGACCCGGATTGTCAACTCGGGGTGGGTGATCCTCTCTACTCCACAAAATGGGTTGCTCAGACCAGCGCAAATACTGAGGCACTGCCGGTTCAACAGAGTTTACTGCCCTCTTGTGAAGCTTCTGATCACGCTTACACAAACTAGTAGTGAAGACATGATATTGCCCGCTATTTAGCTGCTTGGGATTGCTCTGGTAACCCGACTGCTGCTGCTGGTGGTGGTTCCCCTAATGGTTGTAACCTCTCTGGTTGCCTTGGCGCCCTTGATTGATGTGTCCGGCTTGGTTGCCTTGAAACCCTAAACCGGAACTGCCACCTCCGTAACCCGGCCCGTGGAAACCACCTCCTGAACCGCCGGGCGGGCCATTATCATACTAGAACATATTGGAGTTCTTGAAATCCCGCATAATATAACAGTCCTTCCAAAGATGCGATGCTGGCTTCTCCTTTGATCCATGCTTTGGACAGGGTTGATTTAACAGGCGCTCCAAATTGGGGCCTGATCCTCCGCCCCTCTGGGGCTGCTTGCCCTTACGGCACTGGCCATTCTCCTGAGCATTGGTGTTAGCAACAAAGTCCAAGCTGCTGTCGGCTTTGCGCTTACCACTGTTCCCATTGCCTGCCGGATTGTGCTGCTAACCCTTGGCGTTGCCGTTCTTCTTCCCTTTCCCCGGTTTGTCCTCCTCTGAGTCCAGGTCCTTGGTACTATCTGAATCGGCGTATTTAACCAAAGTGGCCATGAGCGTTGACATATCATTGCAATGACGTTTGAGCCTCCCTAACTTCTGTTTGAGCGGCAGAAAACGGCAATTGCCCTCCAACGTTAGTAGTGCGGTATCTACATTGATATGATCCGGTGAATGTAAAATCGCTGAGACCCACTTGACCCAATGGGTCGTGGACTCCCCCTCCTCTTGGACATAAGCGGCCAGCTCCACGATTGACATGGGCTGCTTACAAGTATCTTTGAAGTTCTGGATAAACCGGTGCTTCAATTCGGCCCATAATCCGACAGAATTAACTGGTAAGCTCTTTAACCAAGTACGAGCTGTTCCCTCCAACATCATGGTGAAGTATTTAGCACACACTGCCTCATCCACATCTAACATCTCCATTGCCATCTCATAGCTTTCAACCCATGCCTTTGGTTGTAAATCGGCGGTGTAATTTGGTACCTTACGAGGTCCCTTGAAGTCCTTGGGCAATCTCACATTACGCAAAGTGGGGGTGAGACATGGCACCCCTAAGGAACTGAACACCACACCTGGTTCTACTGAAGCAGTAGGGTGAACCGGAGTATATTGACGCGCTCCGTGTCAAGCCGCTAGCTCGGCCTCCCGACGCGCGCGGCCGTGATCCACAACATACTGTGCATTAGTACCTCCCCCTGTCGGGTTGTGTCCTCGCTGCGAATTACGGCGGCGTGCACAGGTTGATACGGCCGGTTCATCCTCAACATGTCTGCTATAGCTCCTGCTTGGACGGGGAGTGGAATGAATCCTCTTGCGACTGTGTGAATATGCCTGCTGCTGATTTAGCGCCGTTTGAAGGAGATCTCTGGCCCGGCGTGCCTCAATCGCAACTGGTGATTCGCCGTCGGTTGGGAGGGCTGCCAGGCGTGAAGCGACGGTGACAATATTGTCCAACGGGTTGGAATAATGCCCGGGAGATGTTGGTACATGCTGTGGCATAGTGTTGTTTTGACGAGGTGGGTCCATCGTGCACGGTTGAACCGGCGCCCCTGTTCCTGGTGCCTCCGCCCGGTTCAGTACCGGCTGGTGACTAGCTCCTGCTCCTGGTGTGTTGAAGAGATTTCGCGGCTCATAACCCAACGGGAGATGCGATCAGTACCTTCTTCTCAGGACTTCTTCGGAAGCGTTCTGATCCAGCCTAATCCGATAGGCCTGTGCTTCCAATTCAGCCCGTTCTATAGCCATCCTAGTGTTCTCCGCCGCTAGGTCCGCTTTAGCCTGGGCTATCTGATCCTTTACCTTTGCAATCTCCGTGTTGTGTTGATCCCTGGCTGCTGTGTCCACCTCTGCGGCCATCAATGTTGCCAAAGCGTCAAACAAGTCAGACGGGACTTGAGCCGGAGGCGGCGCAGAGCTTCCTACCCCCGCTGGTGTGGCCGTTGTTGAACCGGAGAGCATTGCTGCAGCAGTTGATGAGTGAGGTGCTGACTGTGCACCGGCCATGAAGATAGCGGCCCGGTTTGGCAGATCAGGGGGGTCCGGAATACTGTTGCCCTCGGATCCCCCACCAATCCGGCCATCTTGTAACTGATAGAGCGATTCGGTCTCTCCAGAAGACTCGTCGTCGGAACAGACAACGGTTTCTCCATCGGACGCCGGTCCGTCCTCGTATTCTGCTCCATGGATAGCACCTACGAAGACGTGCTTCATCACGGGCTGAACCGGTGAAGAACTTGTACATTGAGCCGTTTCGATGATGTCGGTGCAGGTGTCGGCTCAGGGGCCGGTTCGCCAATCTTGCCGATGAAGATGTGAATCCCACCAAAGGGGACCCGGTACACATATTCAATTGAATCGGCCTCGGGACCCCATCCTGCGTTGTCGATGTAGAGCTTGCCGTGACGACTCTTCGTCATCCAGCCCACAATGTATCCCTTGAGTCCATCAAAGCTGCCCTTCAAGAACTCGAAACCATCATGCGATAGCCCCACGGTCGGCGCCAACTGTCATGGGTTTGTCACGGCAGATGTCCTTGTGAAAGGACTTAGTCGTGGAGCCATCGCAACGGGTAAGCTTAAAGGGGTTAAACCGGACAAGGGGGCACTGGGAGTTTTATGCTAGTTCGGCCCCTTCAAGGAAGGTAGAAGCCTACGTCTAGTTGTGATTGGTATTGCTAGGGTTTTGAAGGCCAGGGAGCGAATCCGCTTTGTCTGGCTCTCGAGTTGTTGTCTGTCCCCTGAACCACTGCCGGGTCGTCCCCTTATATACATGGGTGACGCCCGTCGATTTACAGAGTCCCGAAGCCGGATCATAAATGTTTCCGATTCGGTCTCTACACTTCCTATCTTACAAAGCAAGTTACATGATTAAGCTGGTTTACATCTACAGGCCTTAACTCACTTCTCGGCCTTGGGCCTTCATAAAGCGCCATCATCTTCACATCTTCATGGGCTTCTAATCTTCATAAAGTTAATCCGGCTACTCCTGGCCGGCTTACGTCCAGTAGTAATATCCCCAACATGCGCCATGCTTTACGGCTTAGACTCGGGGCTCCAAAAGCATTTTGAACGCCATAGAACATATGAGATGTTCGAAGAACTGAAATTGATATTTCAGGCTCATGCCCGTGTTGAGAGGTTGAGACCTCTGACAAGACCTTTGCCTACAAGATGGAGGAGAATAGCTTTGCCAGTGAGCATGTGCTCAGAATGTCTGGGTACTTCAATCACTTGAATCAAGTGGGAGTTAATCTTCGAGATAAGAGAGTGATTGACAAAAGTTCTCCAATCGCTATCACCAAGCTACTAGAGTTTCATGATGAACTATAACATGCAAGGGAAGATAATCCCGGAGTTGTTCGTCGTGCTTAAGGCCGTAAAGGTAGAAATCAAGATGGAGCATCAAGTGTTGATGGTTAACAAGAGCACCAGTTTCAAAGAAGGGCAAGGGCAAGAAGGGAAACTTCTTGAATGGCAAGCCAGTTGCTGCTCCAGTGAAGAAACCCAAGAACCCAAACCCGAGACAAAGTGCTTCTATTAGGGGAACGTCCACTGGTAGCGGGAACTACCTCAAATACTTGGTAGATAAGAAGGCTGTCAACTTCAACAAAAGTATATTTGATATATGTGTGTTATTGATGTGTGCCTTACTAGCACTCCTAGTAGCACCTGGGTATTAGATACCGGTTTAGTTGCTAATATTGGTAACTCAAAACAAAAGCTACGGAGTTAACGGAGACTAGCTAAGGGCGAGGTGACGATGTGTGTTGGAAGTGTTTCCAAGGTTGATGTGATCACCAACGCACGCTCCCTCTACCTTCAGGATTAGTGTCGAACCTAGATAAATGTTGTTTGCATTGGTGTCTGCATTGAGCATGAACATGATTAGATCATGTTTATTGCAATACGGTTATTGATTTAAGTCAGAGAATAATGGTTATTCTGTTTACATGAATAATACCTTCTATGGTCATGCACCCAATGTGAATGGTTTATTGAATCCCGGTCGTAGTTATACACATGTTCATAACATTAATGCCAAAAGATGTAGAGTTGATAATGATAGTACCACTTTCATGTGGCACTACCGCTTAGGTCATATTGGTGTAAGGCACATGAAAGAACCTCCATGCTAATGGACTTTTGAAGTCACTTGATTTTGAATCACTTGACACATGTGAACCATGCCTCTTTGGCAAGATGACTAAAACCTTGTTCTTTGGAACAATGGAACGGGCAAATGACTTGTTGGAAATCATACATGTTGATGTGTGCGGTCCGATGAGTGTTGACGCGCGCGGTGGATATCGTTATTTTCTCACCTTCACTGGTGAATTGAATGGATATGGGTATATTTACTTAATGAAGCATAAGTCTGAAATGTTTGAAAAGTTCAAGCAATTTCAGAGTGAAGTTGAGAATCATCGTAACAAGAAGATCAAGTTCCATCAATCTGATCAAAGGGAAAGTATCTGAGTTATAAGTTTGGCAATCACTAAAGACAAGGTGGAATCGTTTCACAGTTGACACCGTCTGGAACACCATAGCATGATGGTGTGTCCGAATGTCGTAATCGAACCTTATTGGATATGGTGTATGATGTCTCTTACCAATCTACCGCTGTTTTGGGGGGTTATGCATTAAAGACAATCACATTCACTTTAAATAGGGCACCATCTAAGTCCCTGGAGACGACAACGTATGAACTATGGTTTGGCAAGAAACCAAAGTTGTTGTTTCTTGAGGTTTGGGGCTATGATGCTTATGTCGATAGGCTTCGGTCGTAAAAGCTCGAACCCAAAGCGGAAAATTGTATCTTCATAGAATACCCAAACAATACAATTGGGTATACCTTCCATCTCAAATCTGAGGGCAAAGTGTTTGTCGCTAAGAACAGGTCCTTTCTCGACAAAGAGTTTCTTTCGAAAGAATTGAGTGGGAGGAAGATAGAATTTGATGAGGTTGTTGAACCTTCACTTCAACCAGAGAGTAGCGCATCATAGAAAGATGTTTCTGTGGCACTTACGCCACTTGAGGAGAAAGCTAATGATGATGATCATGAAGCTTTAGATCAAATTACTATCAAACATCATAGGTCGACAAGGGTGTGTACAACTTCTGAGTGGTAACCCTGTCTTAAAGGTCATATTGTTAGACAATGATGAACCTACGAGCTATGAAGAAGCGATGGTGGGCCCGGATTCCAACAAATGGCTGGAAGCCATGAAATCCGAGATAGGATCCATGTATGAGCACAAAGTATCGACTTTGGTGGACTTTCCCGATGATCGGCAAGCCATTGAGAATAAATGGATCTTTAATAAGAAGACAGACGCTGATGGTAAAGTCACCATTTATGAAGCTCAACTTGTCTCAAGGAAGTTTTCGACAAGTTCAAGGAGTTGTCTGTGATGAGACTTTTCTCATTCATAACGATGCTAAAGTCTGTTAAAATTGTGTTAGCAGTTGCTGCATTTTTCATTTACAATATCTCGCAGATGGATGTCAAAACAAAGTTTCCTTGACGGTCTCCGTGAGGAAAGGCTGTATGTGATACAACCGGAAGTTTTTGTCGATCCTAAGGATACTAAAAGGTATGCAAACTCCAGCAATCCTTCTATGGATTGGAGCAAGCATCTCGGAGTTGGGACATACGCTTTGATGAGGCGATCAAAACATTTGGGTTTATACAAAGTTTGCAAGAAACTTGTATTTGCAAGGAAGTGAGTGGGAGCACTACAACATTTCTGATAGGTATATATGGATGACATATTGTTGATAGGAAATGATGTAGAATTTCTAGAAAGCGTAAAGGGTTGTTTGAATGGAGTTTTTCAAAGGAAGACATGTGTAAAACTGCTTACATGTTTGGTATCAAGATCTATAGAGATAGATCAAGACGCCTGATAAGACTTTCACAGAGCACATACCTTGACATGATCTTGAAGGAGTTCAAGATGGATCCGTCAAAGAAGGAGTTCTTGCCTGAGTTGTGAGGTGTGAAGTTAAGACTTGAAGCTCGACCACGGCAGAAGAAAGAGAAAGGACGAAAGTCGTCCCCTATGCCTTAGCCATAGGCTCTATACGATATGCCATGTTGTGTACCGTGATGTGCCTTGCCACGTGTTTGGCAAGGGGGTACAAGAGTGATCCAGGAGTAGATCATTGGACAACGGTCAAAATTGTCCTTAGGAATAAGGAAATGTTTCTCGTTTATGGAGGTGATAAAGAGTTCGGCGTAAAGGGTTACTTTGATGCAAGCTTTAACACCTATCCGGATGACTCTAAGTAGCAAACCGGATATGTATTTGGAATAGCTCCAAGTGGAGCATAGTAGCAACATCTACAATATGAAATCGAGATTTGCAAAGAACATACGGATCTGAATGTTGCAGACCCGTTGACTGAAACCTCTCTCGTAAGCATAACATGATCAAACCCTAGAACTCATTGAGTGTTAATCACATGTTGATGTGAACTAGATTATTGACTCTAGTAAACTCATGTGTGTTAATCACATGGCTATGTGAACTAGATTATTGACTCTAGTAAACTCTTCAGGTGTTAGTCACATGGCGATGTGAACTATGAGTGTTAATCACATAACGATGTGAACTAGATTATTGACTCTAGTGCAAGTGGGAGACTCTTGGAAATATGCCCTAGAGGCAATAATAAAATGGTTATTATTATATTTCCTTGTTCATGATAATTGTCTATTGTTCATGCTATAATTGTATTAACCGGAAACCGTAATACATGTGTGAAAACATAGATCGTAATATGTCCCTAGTAAGCCTCTAGTTGACTAGCTCGTTGATCAATAGATGGTCATGGTTTCCTGAACATGGACATCGGATGTCATTGATAACGGGATCACATCATTAGGAGAATGATGTGATGGACAAGACCCAATCTTAAGCGTAGCACAAGACCGTGTAGTTCGTTTGCTAAATCTTTTCTGATGTCAAGTATCATTTCCTTAGACAATGAGATTGTGCAACTCCCGGATACCGTAGGAATGCTTTGGGTGTACCAAATGTCACAACATAACTGGGTGGCTATAAAGGTGCACTACAGGTATCTCTGAAAGTGTCTGTTGGGTTGGCATGAATCGAGACTGGGATTTGTCACTCCATATGACAGAGAAGTATCTCTGGGTCCACTCGGTAATGCATCATGATAATGAGCTCAATGTGACTAAGGAGTTAGCCACGGGATCATGCGTTGCGGAACGAGTAAAGAGACTTGCTAGTAACAAGACTGAACGAGGTATGGGGATACCGACGATCGAATCTCGGGCAAGTAACATACCGATAGACAAAGGGAATTGTATACGGGGTTGATTGAATACCTGACATCGTGGTTCACCCGATGAGATCATTGTGGAACATGTGGGAGCCAATATGGGTATCCAGATCTAGCTATTGGTTATTGGCCGGGGAGATGTCTCGGTCATGTATGCATGGTTCCCGAACCCGTAGGGTCTACACACTTAAGGTTCAGTGACGCTAGAGTTGTTATGGGAAATAGTATGTGGTTACCGAAGGTAGTTCAGAGTCCCGGATGTGATCCCGGACATGACGAGGTGTTCTGGAATGGTCCGGACATGAAGATCAATATATTGGACGAAGGGTATTGGAGTCCGGAATTGTTCCGGGGTACCGGGTGACGACCAGCGTGTCCGAAAGGGGTTTCGGAGGCCCCGGCAAGCGTTGGGGGGCCTTATGGGCCAAGTGGAGGGGGAACATCAGCCCACTAAGGGGCTGAGCGCCCCTCCCACCCCATCTCATGTAACCTGGAGAGGTGGGGACGCCTCCCCTAGGGCAGCCACCCCTCCCTGCTTGGGGGGCAAGTTTCCTAGGGGTGGGGGTGCCCAAACCCATCTAGGTTTTCCCCTGTGGCCGCCGCCCCTACCCTAGGGAAACCCCAGGGTGCCTCCTCCTCCCCCTTCCCCCTATATATAGAGAGGGGGAGAGAGGGCAGCCGCACCCTGATACGCCTCCGTCGTATCTACTTTTCCAAACACTTTTGCCCTTGTTTTGGACTCTAACTTGCATGATTTGAATGGAACTAACCCGGACTAACGCTGTTTTCAGCAGAATTGCCATTGTGTTATTTTTGTGCAGAAATAGAAGTTCTCGGAATGACCTGAAAATCAATGGAGAATTATTTTGGAATATATAAAAAATATTGGAAGAAGAATCCACGTCAGGGGGGACTCCACCTGTCCACGAGGGTGGGGCGCGCCCCCTGCCTCGTGGGGCCCCTGACGCTCCACCGACCTCAACCTTGACTCCATATATTCACTTTTGGAGAGAAAAATCAGAGAGAAGGATTCATCGCGTTTTACGATACGGAGCCACCGCCAAGCCCTAAACTCTCTCGGGAGGGCTGATCTGGAGTCCGTTCGGGGCTCCGGAGAGGGGAATCCGTCGCCATTATCAGAATCAACCTTCCTCCATCACCAGTTTCATGATGCTCACCACCGTGCGTGAGTAATTCCATCATAGGCTTGCTGGAAGGTGATGGGTTGTATGAGATTTATCATGTAATCGAGTTAGTTTTGTTAGGGTTTGATCCTTAGTATCCACTATGTTGTGAGATTGATGTTGCTATGACTTTGCTATGCTTAATGCTTGTAACTAGGGCCCGAGTGCCATGATTTCAGATCTGAACCTATTATGTTTTCATCAATATATGAGAGTTCTTGATTCTATCTTGCAAGTCTATAGTCACCTACTATGTGTTATGATCCGGCAATCCCAAAGTGACAATAATCGGGACCACTCCCGGTGATGACCGTAGTTTGAGGAGTTCATGTATTCACTATGTGTTAATGCTTTGGTCCGGTACTCTATTAAAAGGAGGCCTTAATATCCCTTATTTTCCATTAGGACCCCGCTGTCACGGGAGGGTAGGACAAAAGATGTCATGCAAGTTCTTTCGATAAGCACGTATGACTATATTTGGAATACATGCCTACATTACATTGATGAACTGGAGCTAGTTCTGTGTCACCCTATGTTATAACTATTGCATGAATAATCGCATCCGGCATAATTCTCCATCACCGATCCATTGCCTACGAGCTTTTCTATATATTGTTCTTCGCTTATTTACTTTTCCGCTGCGACTGTTACAATCACTATAAAACCCAAAAAATATTACTTTTGCCACCTTTACCACTACTATCATATTACTCTGCTACTAAATACCTTGCTGCAGATATTAAGTTTCCAGGTGTGGTTGAATTGACAACTCAGCTGCTAATACTTGAGAATATTATTTGGGTCCCCTTGTGTCGAATCAATAAATTTGGGCTGAATACTCTACCCTCGAAAACTATTGTGATCCCCTATACTTGTGGGTTATCAAGACTATTTTCTGGCGCCGTTGCCGGGGAGCATAGCTCTATTCTTTGAGTCACTTGGGATTTATATCTTTTTATTACTATGAAGAACTTGAAAGATCAAAGAACCAATATTTTTCCCTCAACTACGAGGGGAGGTAAGGAACTGCCATCTAGCTCTGCACTTGATTCACCTTCTGTTTTGAGTGAACTTGCGACACCTAAACATGCTTCTGCTATTAATTCTTATATGTCGCATGTTATTGATGATGCCACTTTTGCTATGCATGATACTTATGATGAAACTACTTCTATGCTTGATACCACTGTGCCACTTGGTGAATTTCTTGATGAACAACTTTCTAGGACTAGAGAGAATGAAATTATTGAAACTGATAATATTCATGAAAGTGATGATGAAGATTCTCCCCCTAGATATGAATTACCTGTTGTTCCTGAGGGTTATGTTATGGATGAAGAAACTGCTAGAGACTTTCTTGCTTGCAATGATAGGAGTGATCTTAAGAAACTATTGGCTAAGCTGAAACAAAAATCTCTGAATGCTAGAATGAAATATGATCCCGCTTATGCTACTTCACCTATCTTTGTTACTGATAAGGATTATGAATTCTTTGTCGACCCTGATATAATTACTTTGGTTGAATCTGATCCTTTCTATGGCTATGAATCTAAAACTGTTGTGGCACTACTAAGTCCTCACACTAGGACATCTGCCGTGACAATTCCGCGACATTATTCGAAATTTCTCCAGTTCCATGTTATTCGGAATGAGTTTGTTAACAAGACTTGATCAACCTTGTTAGTGGATTCCTTTTTATGAGCATGAGATGGATGAATTTAGAAAACACAACTCTCTTTACCCTCTTTTTACTTACTGTTATTTATATTAAATAAAGCAAAAATAGTATATTCTATCTGTTTTATGAATTATCCATGCAATAAAAAATACCCCGAAAATAAAAATTCTCCAGATGCCCTAAAATTTAAATATTAATTTTCTGGAATAATTGAGAATATCTGGCACTGAGAACACAACAGGGGAGCAAGCACCTGGCCACGAGGGTCCTGGGCACGCGCCCCTGCCTCGTGGGCCTATGGTGGCTCCCCTCCACTTATTCCAGCCACCACACACTCCTTCTTCCTCCTAAAAAAATCACTAACCAGCTCAAGCACGAGTTCTAGCTCATTTTGCTGCCATTTTCGATCTCCTTGCTCAAAGCTTCATTCACAAAACTGCTTTGGGGGATTGTTCTTTGGTATGTGACTCCTCCAATGGTCCAATTAGTTTTATATTTATTGCAAATTTTTGCTGCTTAGGTGACCCTGTTCTTGAGCTTGCATGTCAAATTTATATGGTCAAAAGTAGTTTTAATGCATGATATAGTCTCTAGGCACTTGTGGGAGTAGTTGCTATCAATTTTGTTGAGTTTGGTTCACTTTTATTTTGAAGTTACTAAAAATTTTAGAAATTTTTCAGAGGAGGAAATATGTTTAGGAAAATGTACCAAGGTGGTTCTTCAAGGAAGCAAGGACCCAGGCCCGCAATGCGTGAGCCGGACGATGAACCACCGAGGGACTCTCAACTATGGCCTTGTGAATGGCCGTCAGAGGACTTCATGGTTAGAGCAGGAATCAAGGAGGAATTTGACGCATATGTGCGTAATGCTAATCTGGAGGGCTTCGAGGCAGATAAGTGCCATCAATACCTCTATTTGACTGATTCATTTGTGAGAAGGTTTAAATTTTCATCATCACGCAATTATCAGACTGTCCTGTTTGATCTTTATGAAAATTCTTATACTATGGACTTAGAAGATTTTAACACTGCTTGTAAACTTCCACAATGGGGTAGAACCAGTGAGCCTCGCAAATCTGAGTTTAGAGATTTTCTTACTAGTATAAATGTGGGGGAGTCTAGAGATATAACACAAGCTACCATAGGGAGCATTCATTTTCCTGCTATACATTATTTTGCTCTCTTCATAGGTAGGTGCATCAATGGTAAGGATGAAGCATGTCACATGTGTGTCCCTGATCTCAGTGTTCTCAGGAGTGTTGTATTAGGAGATAAACATTATAATTTGGGAGCCATTGTTGCATGTAGGTTGCATAATAATCGTATTCATGGAGATTTCTTTGGTGGAATTTATGCAACTCATATAGCTAACTTTCTTGAGATACCCATACGTGGAGATGATATTGAGTTGCCTCCTTATTTAGATTATGAGGCTATGGTTCGTCATCAGTTTGTTGAGAGGAACGATCAATTCCTCCAGTACCTACTAATCTTTGACAAACGACACACCTATCACGTCGCCATCCCTGCTCCTACTTTCTTTGACTTTCAGGCAAAGAGGCGATATTTTATAACCAGGGAGGAGGCGACCGAGTATGAGAGGAGGGCGGAGACAACTCACCTCCAAGCTGCAGCTCATTAGGCAATTGCCGCTGCATCTCAGTACGACCCCAACTACAACTTTGGATATCCGCCAGGCTAGTCGTGGCCATAGACCAACTTAGGCCAAAAGCCTAAGCTTGGGGGAGTACGTATTTCTCACCGACATTACATTTATGTTCACACACTCATGCTAGTTGTCGGTGCTCATACTTTTTCACTGTACCATCCATGCTAGTTAATTTTACCTTTTTATGCTTTCTTCTTGTGTGTTTGATAAACCTTAAGAAAAACCAAAAAAATTAGTTGTAGGTTTTAGCTAGTTTACTTTCTTGCTTGTAGTAGTAATTAAAAGAAAACCCAAAAATATTTCATGTTCTTCTTTTGCTTGTTGGGAGCTTTCCCGTGTAAATAGTTTTACTTCTTTTCTTTTCTTTGGGGGTCGATAGGAGAAGACCATGATTAAAATGTTGAGTGGCTCTCATATGCATTATTGTTGATCTAACCAAGAGCCCATATTACGTTTTCTTCTCTCTTGAATTGAATGCCTGCAGATTCCAGCTTAGTCCAATGCACGTGCACTATTGTTATTTTCCACACTATTCGGTCGTGCAAGTGAAAGGCAATAATGATGATTATATGATGAAATGATTGAGATGAGAGAAGCAGGTATGAACTCGACCTCTCTTGTTTTTGTAAATATGATTAGTTCATCGTTCCTGATTCAGCCTATTATGAATAAACATGTTTGCAATGACAATTAGAGATTATAGTTTCTTATGCCATGCTTAATTAGCTAGGAGCTTATAATGGTTTACCTTGCGTGCCAACATGCTATTAAAATGGTTGTGATGTGGTATGATAGGGTGGTATCCTCTTTTGAATGATTCGAGTGGCTTGACTTGGCACATGTTCACGCATGTAGTTGAAACAAAATCAACATAGCCTCTACGATATTTATGTTCATGGTGCATTATATCCTACTCATGCTTGCATTCGGTGTTGATTAATTTTAATGCATGTTCATGACTGTTGTCGCTCTCTAGCTGGTCGCTTCCCAGTATTTTTCTAGCCTTCACTTGTACTAAGAGGGAATACTGCTCGTGCATCCAATTCCATAAACCCCAAAGTTGTTCCATATGAGTCCACCATACTTACCTATATACGGTATCTACCTGCCGTTCCAAGTAAATTTGTATGTGCCAAACTCTAAACCTTCAAATAAACATTCTGTTTTGTATGCTCGAATAGCTCATGTATCAACCGGGGTTGTCTGTATCTTCCATGCTAGCCGGGTTATTCTCAGGAGGAGTGGACTCCTCTCCTCACTCACGAGAACATGGCTGGTCACCGGGATGCCCAGTCCCATGCTTTATGCAAATCAAATCAAAATAACTACAAACAAAACTCCCCCAGGATTGTTGTTAGTTGGAGGCACTCGTTGTTTTGAGCAAGCCATGGATTGATGCTTGTTGGTGGAGGGGGAGTATAAACTTTACCATTCTGTTTGGGAACCGCCTATAATGTGTGTAGCATGGAAGATATCGAGATCTCTCGGTTGTTATGTTGACAATGAAAGTATACCGCTCAAAATATTATTCATATCTATTTCAAAACTGAGCTCTGGCACCTCTACAAATCCCTGCTTCCCTCTGCGAAGGGCCTATCCGTTTACTTTTATGTTGAGTCATCATCCTCTTATTAAAAAGCACTAGTTGGAGAGCACCTCTGTCATTTGCATTCATTACTATTAGTTTACATTGAGTATGACTTGACTGGATCTCTTTTACCATGAATTACAATATCTAGTCAGTCCTTGATCTTTAAAGGTGCTCTGCATTTATGTTTTGCAGTCCGAGAAAGGGCTAGCGAGATACCATCTTGTTATATCATATCATGATTGTTTTGAGAAAGTGTTGTCATCCGAGATTTATTATTATTGCTCGCTAGTTAATTATGCCATTGATATGAGTAAACATGATACCTAAGTGTTATTGTGAATATGGTTAGTTCATAATCTTTGCTGAAAACTTGAATGCTGGCTTTACATATTTACACCAAGAAGAGCGAACAGAGTTTGTAAAAGTTTTTCGTTATCACTTTTAGTTTATCAACTGAATTGCTTGAGGACAAGCAAAGGTTTAAGCTTCGAGGAGTTGATACGTCTCCGTCGTATCTACTTTTCCAAACACTTTTGCCCTTGTTTTGGACTCTAACTTGCATGATTTGAATGGAACTAACCCGGACTGACGCTGTTTTCAGTAGTATTGCCATGGTGTTATTTTTGTGCAGAAATAGAAGTTCTCGGAATGACCTGAAAATCAACGGAGAATTATTTTGGAATATATAAAAAATACGGGAAGAAGAATCCACGTAAGGGGGGACTCCACCTGTCCACGAGGGTGGGGCGCGCCTGCCCCCCTGGGCGCGCCCCCTGCCTCGTGGGCCCCCTGACGCTCCACCGACCTCAACCTTGACTCCATATATTCACTTTCGGGGAGAAAAAAATCAAAGAGAAGGATTCATCATGTTTTACGACACGACACCGCCGCCAAGCCCTAAACTCTCTCAGGAGGGCTGATCTGGAGTCCGTTCAGGGCTTCGGAGAGGGGAATCTGTTGCCATCGTCATCATCAACCTTCCTCCATCACCAATTTCATGATGCTCACCACCGTGCGTGAGTAATTCCATCGTAGGCTTGCTAGACGGTGATGGGCTGGATGAGATTTATCATGTAACCGAGTTAGTTTTGTTAGGGTTTGATCCCTAGTATCCACTATGTTCTGAGATTGATGTTGTTATGACTTTGCTATGCTTAATGCTTGTCACTAGGGCCCGATTGCCATGATTTCAGATCTGAACCTATTATGTTTTCATCAATATATGAGAGTTCTTGATCCTATGTTGCAAGTCTATATTCACCTGCTATGTTTTATGATCCGGCAATCCCAAAGTGACAATAATCGGGACCACTCCCGGTGATGACCGTAGTTTGAGGAGTTCATGTATTCACTATGTGTTAATGCTTTGGTCTGGTACTCTATTAAAAGGAGGCCTTAATATCCCTTAGTTTCCATTAGGACCCCGCTGCCACGGGACGGTAGGACAAAAGATGTCATGCAAGTTCTTTCCATAAGCACGTATGACTATATTCGGAATACATGCCTACATTACATTGATGAATTGGAGCTAGTTCTGTGTCACCCTATGTTATAACTGTTGCATGAATAATTGCATCCGACATAATTCTCCATCACCGATCCATTGCCTACGAGCTTTTCCATATATTGTTCTTCACTTATTTACTTTTCCGCTGCTACTGTTACAATCACTATAAAACTCAAAAATATTACTTTTGCTACTATTACTTTTGCCACCATTACCACTACTATCATATTACTCTACTACTAAATACCTTGCTGCAAATATTAAGTTTCCAGGTGTGGTTGAATTGACAACTCAGCTGCTAATACTTGAGAATATTGTTTGGCTCCCCTTGTGTCGAATCAATAAATTTGGGTTGAATACTCTACCCTCGAGAACTGTTGCGATCCCCTATACTTATGGGTTATCACACCCTTCCCCTCGCGCAGCCCCTCCCCCTCTCCTACACCTCCTCCTCCTCCATAGCGCTTGGCGAAGCCCTGCCGGAGAACCACGAGCTCCATCACCACCACGCCATCGTGCTGTCGGAGTTCTCCCTCAACTTCTCCTCTCCCCTTGCTGGATCAAGAAGGAGGAGACATCCCCGGGCTGTACGTGTGTTGAACGCGGAGGCGCCGTTGTTCGGTGCTTAGATCGGAATAGACCGCGATATGAATCGCTACGTGTATGACTCCACCAACCGCGTTCTTGTAACGCTTCCACTTAGCGATCTTCAAGGGTATGAAGATGCACTCCCTCTCTCTCTCTCTCTCGTTGCTAGTATCTCCTAGATTGATCTTGGTGACACGTAGGAAAATTTTGAATTATTGCTACATTCCCCAACAGAAACTCTCTGTAGCAACATCATATTGTTACATCCCCAACGTATCTATAATTTATGAAGTATTCATGCTCTTATTTTATCAATCTTGGATGTTTTACAATCATTTTATAGCAACTTTATATCACTTTTGGGACTAACCTATTGACCCAATGCCTGGTGCCAGTTGCTGTTTTTGCTTGTTTTTTACATCGCATGAAATCAATATCAAACGGAGTCCAAACACCGCGAAACTTTTTGGAGATTTTTTATGGACCAAAAGACCCAGGATGGGCCAGAGCAGCACCTGGGGGGTGCCCCGAGGGGGGCACAACCCACCAGGGCATGCCTAGGGGCCCAGGCACGCCCAGGTGGGTTGTGCCCACCTCGGTGGCCTCCCACACCCCCCTCTTTACCCTATAAATTCCTAAAAATTCCAAAACCCTCGGGAGTTTACCTAGATCAGAAGTTCCACTGCCGCAAGGCTATGTAGCCACCGAAAACCAATCTAGACCCGTTCCCGGCACCCTGTCGGAGGGGGAAATCATCTCCGGTGGCCATCTTCATCATCCCGGCGGCCACCATGATGAGGAGGGAGTAGTCCACCCTCAGGGATGATGGTTTGTACCAGTAGCTATGTGTTTAATCTCGCTCTCTCTTGTGTTCTTGAGATGTCACGATCTTGATGTATCACGGGCTTTGTTAATATAGTCAGATCATATGGTGTTTTCCCCTCTCTATCTTGTTGTGATGAATTGAGTTTTTCCCTTTGAGATTTCGTTCTTATCGGATTGAATACTTTTATGGATTTGATAACACTTTATGTATGTCTTGCATATGAATACTCGTGCTAAAAATGGGGTATCATATTGATTCACTTGATATATGTTTTGGCACTCAATTGCGGATTCCCGAGGTGACATTGGGGTAATCTCTGCATAGGGGTTGATGCATGTTCTTGTCTTTGTTTCTCCGATAGAAATCTTGGGGCACTCTTTGAGGTTCTTTATGTTGGATTGAATATTATGAATCTAAATTTGCTTTGGTGTTATTTTAGTACGAACTCTTGGTTAGATCGATCGGAAAGAATAGCTTCGTGTCATTTTAGTACGAACTCTAGGATAGATTGATTAGAAAGAATAGCTTTGAGGTGGTTTCGTACCCTACAAACAATTTAGTCTTATGTTCTTCGCTAGATAGGAACTTTGGAGTGATTATTCGTTGCACGTTGAGGGACGTTCGGACACACCATTACGCTGTGGTGTTCCGGGTGGCGTGAGTTGCAAAACTATTCCGCATTGTTTCAAATGAATACCAAACTCATAACTCAAATATTCTCCTCCACGATCAGATCGTAGAAACTTTATTTTCTTGTTACGATGATTTTCAAATTCACTTTGAAATTCTTTGAACTTTTCAAACGTTTCAGACTTATGTTTCATTAAGTAGATATACCCATATCCGCTTAAATCATCTGTGAAGGTGAGAAAATAACGATATCCGCCACGAGCCTCAACATTCATCGGACCACATACATCTGTATGTATGATCTCCAACAAATCTGTTGCTCTCTCCATAGTATCGGAGAACCGCGTTTTAGTCATCTTGGCCATGAGGCACGGTTCGCAAGTACCAAGTGATTCATAATCAAGTGGTTCCAACAGTCCATCAATATGGTGTTTCGTCATGCATTTTTACACCGATATGACCTAAACGGCAATGCCACAAATAAGTTGCACTATCATTATCAACTCTGCATCTTTTGGCTTCAATATTATGAATATGTGTATCACTACTATCGAGATTCAACAAAAATAGACCACTCTTCAAGGGTGCATAACCATAAAAGATATTACTCATATAAATAGAACAACCATTATTCTCTGGTTTAAATGAATAACTATCTCGCATCAAACAAGATCCAGATATAATGTTCATGCTCAACGCTGGCACCAAATAAAAATTATTTAGGTCTAATACTAATCCCGAAGGTAGATGTAGAGGTAGCGTGCCGACCGCTATCACATCGACTTTGGAACCATTTCCCACGCGCATCGTCACCTCGTCCTTAGCCAATCTTCGCTTAATCTGTAGCCCCTGTTTCGAGTTGCAAATATTAGCAACGGAACCAGTATCAAATCCCCAAGTGCTACTGCGAGCATTAGTAAGGTACACATCAATAACATGTATATCACATATACCTTTGTTCACCTTGCCATCCTTCTTATCCGCCAAATACTTGGGGCAGTTCCGCTTCCAGTGACCAGTCTCCTTCCAGTAGAAGCACTCAGTCTCAGGCTTAGGTCCAGACTTGGGTTTCTTCTCCTGAGCAGCAACTTGCTTGCTGTTCTTTTTGAAGTTCCCCTTCTTCTTCCCTTTGCCCTTTTTCTTGAAACTGGTGGTCTTATTGACCATCAATACTTGATGCTCCTTCTTGATTTCTACCTCCGCTGCCTTTAGCATTGCGAAGAGCTCGGAAATTGTCTTATCCATCCCTTGCATATTATAGTTCATCATGAAGCTCTTGTAGCTTGGTGGTAGTGATTGGAGAATTCTGTCAATGACGCTATCATCCGAAAGATTAACTCCCAGTTGAATCAAGTGATTGCAGTACCCAGACATCTTGAGTATATGCTCACTGACAGAACTATTCTCCTCCATCTTGCAGCTGTAGAACTTATTGGAGACTTCATATCTCTCAATCCGGGCATTTGCTTGAAATATTAACTTCAACTCCTGGAACATCTCATATGCTCCATGACGTTCAAAATGTCGTTGAAGTCCCGGTTCTAAGCCGTAAAGCACGGCACATTGAACTATTAAGTAGTCATCAGCTTTGCTCTACCAGACGTTCTTAACGTCGTCAGTTGCATCAGCAGCAGGCCTGGCACTCAGCGGTGCTTCTAGGACGTAATTCTTCTGAGCAGCAATGAGGATAATCCTCAAGTTATGGACCCAGTCCATGTAATTGCTACCATCATCTTTCAACTTTGCTTTCTCAAGGAACGCATTAAAATTCAACGGAACAACAACACGGGCTATCTATCTACAATCAACATAGACAAGCAAGATACTATCAGGTACTAAGTTCATGATAAATTTAAGTTTAATTAATCATATTACTTAAGAACTCCCACTTAGATAGACATCCCTCTAATCCTTTAAGTGATCACGTGATCCATATCAACTAAACCATGTCCGATCATCACGTGAGATGGAGTAGTTTCAACAGTGAACATCACTATGTTGATCATATCTACTATATGATTCATGCTCGACCTTTCGGTCTCCGTGTTCCGAGGCCATATCTGTTATATGCTAGGCTCGTCAAGTTTAACCTGAGTATTCCGCGTGTGCAACTGTTTTGCACCCGTTGTATTTGAACGTAGAGCCTATCACACCCGATCATCACATGGTGTCTCAGCACGAAGAACTTTCGCAACGGTGCATACTCAGGGAGAACACTTTATACTTTGATAATTTAGTGAGGGATCATCTTATAATGCTACCGTCAATCAAAGCAAGATAAGATGCATAAAAGATAAACAACATGCAATCAATATAAGTGATATGATATGGCCATCATCATCTTGTGCTTGTGATCTCCATCTCCGAAGCACCGTCATGATCACCATCGTCACCGGCGCGACACCTTGATCTCCATCGTAGCATCGTTGTCGTCTTGCCAATCTTATGCTTCTACGACTATCGATACCGCTTAGTGATAAAGTAAAGCATTACAGGGCGATTGCATTGCATACAATAAAGTGACAACCATATGGCTCTTGCCAGTTGCCGATAACTTGGTTACAAAACATGATCATCTCATACAATAAAATTTTAGCATCATGTCTTGACCATATCACATCACAACATGCCCTGCAAAAACAAGTTAGACGTCCTCTACTTTGTTGTTGCAAATTTTACGTGGCTGCTACGGGCTTAGCAAGAACCGTTCTTACCTACGCATCAAAACCACAACGATAGTTTGTCAAGTTGGTGATGTTTTAACCTTCGCAAGGACCGGGCGTAGCCACACTTGGTTCAACTAAAGTTGGAGAAACTGACACCCGCCAGCCATCTGTGTGCAAAGCACGTCGGTAGAACCAGTCTCACGTAAGCGTACGCGTAATGTTGGCCCGGACCGCTTCATCCAACGATACCGCCGAACCAAAGTATGACATGCTGGTAAGCAGTTTGACTTATATCGCCCACAACTCACTTGTGTTCTACTCGTGCATATGACATCTACGCATAAAACCTGGCTCGGATGCCACTGTTAGGGAACGTAGTAATTTCAAAAAAATTCCTACGCACACGCAAGATCATGGTGATGCATAGCAACGAGAGGGGAGAGTGTTGTCCATGTACCCTCGTAGACCGAAAGCGGAAGCGTTATCACAACGCGGTTGATGTAGTCATATGTCTTCACGATCCGACCAATCAAGTACCGAACGTACGACACCTCCGAGTTCAGCACATGTTTAGCCCGATGACGTCCCTCGAACTCCGATCCAGCCAAGTGTTGAGGGAGAGTTTCGTTAGCACGACGGCGTGGTGGCGATGATGATGTTCTACCGACGCAGGGCTTCGCCTAAGCACCGCTACAGTATTTATCGAGGTGGACTATGGTGGAGGGCGGCACCGCACACGGCTAAAAGATCAAACGATCAATTGTTGTGTCTCTAGGGTGCCCCCTGCCCCTGTATATAAAGGAGCAAGGGGAGGAGTGCGGCCGTCCAGGAGAGAGGGCGCGCCAGGAGGAGTCCTACTCCCACTGGGAGTAGGACCCCCCCTTTCCTAGTTGGATTAGGACTTGGGAGGGGGAAAGAGGAGGGATAGAGGAAGGAAGGGGGGCGCCGCCCCCCTCTCCTTGTCCTATTCGGACTAGGGGGGAGGGGCGAGCGGCCCTGGCCGCCTCTCCTCTTCTCTGTAAAGGCCCACTAAGGCCCATTAACCTCCGGGGGGTTCCGGTAACCTCCCGGTACTCCGGTAAAATCCTGATTTCACCCGAAACACTTCCGATATCCAAACATAGGCTTCCAATATATCAATCTTCATGTCTCGACCATTTCGAGACTCCTCGTCATGTCCGTGATCACATCCGGGACTCCGAACAACCTTAGGTACATCAAAACATATAAACTCATAATATTACTGTCATCGAAACGTTAAGCGTGCGGACCCTACGGGTTCGAGAACTATGTAGACATGACCGAGACACGTCTCCGGTCAATAACCAATAGCAGAACCTGTATACTCATATTGGTTCCCACATATTCTATGGAGATCTTTTGTCGGTCAGACCGCATAACAACATACGTTGTTCCCTTTGTCATCAGTATGTTACTTGGCCGAGATTCGATCGTCGGTATCTCAATACCTAGTTTCAATCTCGTTACCGGCAAGTCTCTTTACTCGTTCCGTAATACATCATCCTGCAACTAACTCATTAGTTGCAATGCTTGCAAGGCTTAAGTGATGTGCATTACCGAGAGGGCCCAGAGATACCTCTCGGACAATCGGAGTGACAAATCCTAATCTTGAAATACGCCAACCCAACAAGTACCTTCGGAGACACCTGTAGAGCACCTTTATAATCACCCAGTTACATTGTGACGTTTGGTAGCACACAAAGTGTTCCTCCGGTAAACGGGAGTTGCATAATCTCATAGTCATAGGAACATGTATAAGTCATGAAGAAAGCAATAGCAACATACTAAACGATCGTGTGCTAAGCTAACAGAATGGGTCAAGTCAATCACATCATTCTCCTAATGATGTGATCTCATTAATCAAATGACAACTCTTTGTCTATGGTTAGGAAACTTAACCATCTCTGATCAACGAGCTAGTCAAGTAGAGGCATACTAGTGACATACTGTTTGTCTATGTATTCACACATGTATTATGTTTCCGGTTAATACAATTTTAGCATGAATAATAAACATTTATCATGATATAAGGAAATAAATAATAACTTTATTATTGCCTCTAGGGAATATTTCCTTCACCATGTGCTTCTCCGGCCCATTGGGTGTCTTCTGATTCATAAAAAACCCACAAAAAGCTTCGCTGCATTTGGACTCTGCTTGATATTGATTTTCTGCGATGTAAAAAAACAAGCAAAAAACAGCAACCAGCACTTGGCACTACGTCAATAGGTTAGTCCCAAAAAATAATATCAAATGATAGTAAAACATTCAAGAATGATAATATAACAACATGGAACAATAAAAAAAATTATAGATACGTTGGAGACGTATCACCGGCACACAAGCTAGCCTTCAAAATGGACAAGTTTTTGGGGCCAACAACAAAGCCAGCGACTGGCACATGAGCCAGCCTTCAAAATGACAAGTTTTTGGCATTGGCAACAAAGCCAGCGGCCGGCACAGCAACCAACCTTCAAAATGGACAAGCATAGTTCTTCAAACAAAGCTCGTAGCTCGTGGGCTTAATGAACGCTCATAGCTCGTGGACCAAAAGCTCATAGCTCGTGAGCTTAATGAACGCTCGATAGTTTGGCTCGTTAAACTCGTGGCTCGCTTCTTAATGAACATAACAGATCATCGATTTCAGCTCATTAAGCTTAACAAGCTTAACAAACAAGCTAACGAGTTTCACAAGTAGCCCGTTAATCTCGTTAGTAGCAACACATCACATATTTTTATCTTATGTGACAAAGTTTTCGTAGCACCTCAGCCTATCTATTCAATCTAATCTACAAAGAGGGCAACAAACTAGTGCATTTCCTTTTGTAGTCACCATCCTCCTTCTTAAAAATCACACCTACCCACTCATCCTATAGATCGTAACACATCAAAATCTGCTATCGAGCACTCGCGAGCGCTCATGAGCTTAACGAGTATCAAATGAGCCAAGCCGAGTAGGGTTTTCCTCTTGTTAATCTTAACGAGCTTAACGAGTCGAGCCTTAACGAGCACGTGCTTAACGAGCACAAGCTTAATGAGCCGAGCAACTTGTTAATCCACCCCCTCACTTCCTTTTGGCTCATCATGTTCTTCAAAGTTCCTTGCAAAGCTATGGAAGACCTATCACGCTTCTCGTCGGCCTTTGAGCTTGTCTTCACCCTCGGCCTCTTGAGCAATTCTCCCTCCTCGGCCATGGCAGCCTTCGCTCCTTTCTTCTTATGAGCGGCATATTGGTCTTTGAACTTGGGACAGTCTTTGATGAGAGACCAATAATGCGTGAGAGTAAACGACTTATTCTTGTGCCAGGCCTTGAAGGCCTCCAAAGATTGGAATGCCTACACAATCAAAGATGAGGCCAAATGCATCAAACATAAATGGCATGCCAACATGAATGGACACTTGATGAAAAAGCAAGAGGTTCATACCAAGTCACCAAGGCTCAGGCCGCTCATGGGACGGGCTTGAACGCTCTCAAGCGCGGCACAATACTTCTTGCACTCTTGTTGGATGAACCCCATTTCTTTTGGATTGGGTTGATGCCGCGGGTGCTCGCAAATTGGTAGGGGGCAAACTTCCTTCGTTCATGAAAGTTCTTGTGAACTATTGTCCAAAAGACAGATCCTTTTTGCTCGGCACCTTTCATGGGATCTTGGCCTATCTCCATCCAACTTTTGCAAATCAAAGTGTCCTCATCTAGGGTGTACGATCCCGTGCGAATGCTTTGCCTCCTCTTTTGTGCCTCGGGCCTTTGGGTGAGCGCTCATCGATAAACACCAATGGCTCGGCCGAAATGTCGATCTTTTCTTCCTCATCTTCATAATACAAGTCATCATCTTCATGCCAAGAGTTGCCATGGTCGTCCTCATCTTCATCATGGCCGGCGAATCGAGTGTCTTCATAGTGGCCGCAGCCGTCCTGGCTATGGGTGGCATCGGGATCAAAAGCTTGAGCATGGTCGTCGACGTGGAAGGCCTCACCACGGCCCTCGAAGATGAAGTTCTCCATGAACGCGTACTCAGGGTCGTCGGCCATGGGCGTCGACATTGGCATTTTGTCGAACAGCCTGTGGGCGCCGGCCATGTTCGCCGAAGGGAACGACCGGGGCTGCTTCCTTTGCGCCCCGTCGGATGGTTGGCCAGCGCCGCTGTACCTCAGTGTGACGTTGAGGTCGATGACGCGCGCAGGCGTGGCCGGAGCGACCACGCTGCAGACCGGCGAGGTGGAGAACCGTGTCTACCCATGGCCGTGAAGCGGCGGCACATGATACGTCTCGGGCATGATGGACGAGCTCGGGGAAAGGTGCTGCCAAGGACGATCGGCCGACGAGCCTTTGCTGGCTGCGGCCATGGCAGCGGCCGAGAGGATGGCCGGCGGGGGTCGACACAACCCTAACATGAGGAGGGCGTGCGCCTTGGCAATGATGGACTCCTTGTCATCGACGTCCGCCTGGTGCTGCGCGGCATGCAACACAGTGGCGTAGCCCGCAGCGACCTTCTTCTCCTTATCCTTTGCCCGCCGGCTCCTCCTCTTGGCCGATTCGGCATCAAGCTTGGCTACCTCCGCCAGGTGAGCTCTGACCGCGACTTCTTGGTACCCTTCTTCTTCGCCGCGGGGCGCGCGGCCGCGGTCGGGTCACCGGGATTCTTCGGGTCGTCGGCCATGATGGCGCGGGAGAGTTTTGGGCAAAACGGAGGGAAAGTGTGGGCGGTCGTGTCCACGACAGGCGGGCCAGGGGAGGATAAGGGCGCGCGTTCCGCCCGTCCGCGCGCTGTCCGTTCGGCCGCAAACGCGGTCCAAAGTTGGGCTAAGAATAGATCGAAAGCGAACCAATAACGGACAACAATATGTTTGCTCCCGCGCGTTGGGCGGTCTGTTCTGTCCGTTTACCCCAAACGGACGCGGACTGGTCATTTAGGGTCGTGCACTGGAGTTGCCCTTACAAACCAGGAGGTGACCGATCCTATGCTTGCACCAGTCGACCGACCGACGCCAAACGTTGACCATTTTCAAATCATATTGCATGATAGTTTTGTCATCAGTCAAATCTAGAAAGGTTTGGGCAAGTTTACACAAAATGCATCACCATCCGCGGCATATACGAGAGCAAATGCTAGCGTTTCCGCGGCGTGTCAGGCAGGAAATTTCCTCCAAAACCAAACCGACGCTCACGTTCTGCTGCCTGTCGCTCTGCCTCTGGTCACCCACCCCAGCCCGGCCTCCAGAGCGCCCAACTCGATAACCTCACGAGCCCACGACGCGCACGCCCGTGTCCTCGCACCCGCACGCCGCACGCACCAGCCCCCGCACCCGCGCCCCCGCCCACGCCATCCAAGGCAGCGGCCGGCCCCGAGGCGCCATGGAGGCCGACGCGGCGACCCCGTCCCCGCCGGGGTCGAGGAAGCGCTCGTCCCGCCCCAGGCCCCGCCCGGACGACGGCCGCCCGGAGCCCTACCCTAGCCCCCGCGGCTCCCCCTCCCGCAGGAGCGAGCGCACGCGCCGGCCCCGCGCGCCCCCGGATTCCGACGCGGTGACCGCGCCCGCCGAGCGCAGGGCCCGCGCGCCCTCGCCCGCCCTCCGCAGGCCCGTCCGCGCCTTCCAGGAGGCCGCCGCGCTGGCCGCGCTGGCCGCCAGCGCGCCCGCGGCGTCCTCCTCCGGCGCCAGATCCTACGGCGTGGTCTGGAGCGACGCCGACGAGGTCGCCCTCCTCAACGCGGCCGCCGCCTTCCGCGTGCGCCACGGCCGCGTCCCGGGCCTCCCGGACATGGGCGCGCTCTTCGACGCCATCCGGGGCTCCATCTCCCCGCACATCGACCAGCCCAAGGTGTACTACAAGCTGAAGCGGCTCAAGAGCAAGTTCGACCACGCGGTGCCGTCCGCGGTGGTGAGCCGGCACGAGCAGCGCCTGCGCGACCTCTGCAAGAAAGTCTGGGGCGCCAACTTCGGCCTGCCCGCCGAGAAGGACGCCGCGCCGGAGGAAGAGGAGGACGACGACGAGGAGGAGCGCGGGCGCGGCAACGTCCCGGACGCGGCAGCCATGCTCCCGGTGGCCACCGAGGTGCTCGATGCGTACTGGAAGACGGACGGCCCGGCGCTGTCCGGGGTGTCCCTGGAGAAGGGGCTGTCAAAGCTAGCAACGGAAGACGCGAGATGGATCGAAACCAAGTGGAGGCGGCAGCTGGATGCAGAGGTGCACTCGCAGATTAAGCGGCACGATCTGGCCAAGGAGGTCTACGGCCTGCTCCTTGACGCCATTAAGGGCCTCGGCCCCTAGCTCTGGTATGACTGTCAACCCCGCCAATGTTGCATCAGGTCTTCAGGAAACAACTTAGTATGCTATTTGCTTCACCAGTTTAACTTCTTGCTGGGTAATCAGCTTACAGTTGCTATGCATTCTGTTATTTAGTGTTTGTTAGGGTCAATTTCAGTAGATTTGCTTTGTAAAATTGCTTGGAAATTGAGTTAGAATGTTTTGTGCATTCTTGTCATATAGATTAGCACATGAACTTTACAGTTGCTGTGCATTCTTGTTATGTAGTGTCTGGCTATCAGAATATTTTGTCATAAATGGTAACCCTCTTGTGTGGTAGTATGACTTCGTTCCACAAAATTAGCTCATCAACTGTTCCATCCCGTCAGCTAGAAGATACTGCTAAATTCTGCAGCTATGCTCTTCAGTGAGAACGAAGTGTTGGAAAAACTGCGAAAGACCTGAACTCGAGCGTGCTAAAATAGCTTGGTTTCGGTTTGTTTACACAACTAAGCCCAGATAATTGCATAACTTGGATCTCAGATTTAATCATTTATTCTCTACATCAGACTTTATGATGTCAGTTCTAAATTGCCAGCAACTCCTTAGTTCTTCGTTTTCCTGTACTGTAACCCTTAATTCGATATATCCATGCACATCCGATTCTCAAATACAAATGCATCCTACTTCAGCCATCTATTCAACACATTACTAGTAACTGAGAAGCCAGGCATAGTTACTGATACAGCCAAGGCAGAAACAGTGTTGTTATAACTGTGCTTCTTCTATGCAATAATACAGTACGATCTATGCAATCTATGTCCCTACCCCACTTGAAATCTCTCAATGTGCTTCTTCTATGCAATGATACTGAGATGCTGTCTGGACTTCTTGGTCTATGCATAACAATGACAGAATCTTCTATCTATACATGGGTAATGTTGGTTTCATATTCCTTAGAGCGCCTGAATTATCTAGCCGCCATAGTAGACATCTTGTCCCTACCCCACTTGAAATCTCTCCTGCATATCTACATCGCAGAGTCAGAGTCATACTTATAGGAATTCCATTGTTTTGTGACCGGCTGCAGCCGGCTTGCAGTAAAGCTTATAGTAACATCCCAGTGAGCTTTCTTGCATTGCCTTACCTGCTGAGCACTCGGCACCATTTGAATTTACTGTCTCTTGTTAAGATATTTTGCGTTAGATATCCTCTTCCCTTGTTAGCATCCACTCATGTTATCCAAACACAACTGCTACTAACCAACGCTCCTACAGGTACAAGTTGACGAGGTGCGCCGAGCTAGCTATGCCGTTCCTATACGCTGATCGAGCAGATCTGTATTCAGCTGCTGAGTTACAAGACCTTATCAAGTAATGATCAGCGCCGACATGCTGTAGCTGTACAGTCTGCATGACTCTGTCTGCTGCGTGTAGCGACTGTCACTTGCTTTAGGTTCATAGGTGCTAGTTTTGCTCTTCCTTTAGATTTAGACCATGAAAACGATTCAGATGCTCAGCCGATTTGTAAACTGTTTTGTAACGTCTGTGTCCGGGATGTTAGGACTGCATTTTTCAAATGTAAGAACCCAGCATCTTTGGTTTTCATTGCTTGATGGTGTGGTGAAAATAATTTGCTTAACGGGTGTCACTGAATACCCAGTTCCAAGATCTGCCATTAAACAGTTGATTATTTTTCATATGTCATTGATGTTCAGAAGTTAGGCACTCCATGCGTCCATGCCAAATGCATTTTCATATTTTTGTTCTGTTGATGACCAGCAAGAGCCAGAGAACAATATAGTGCAGATTGCAACTTGTTGCAGTGCTGTTTTGCGCAACACTGATCACAAGTTCCGGTGAGTTTTGCAAGCATCTTCAGTGAGGAAGCCAGATGATGATATGATCGTGCAAGCAGCAGCAATAGCCAATAAGTAGCAATACAACAGTTACAGAGGACAATACAAGACATTATATACATGCATATAACATTATCAGTTGGAGATTCTGCTGGTTCATCTGCTCCCCTGCTCCTTGTTATTTGTCCCAGGACTCATGCGCTTGGGATATGATGCTGCTATCTTGGTGACTGGTGAGTGTCTGCTGCCCCTCCCTTTTTTCCGGGTTTAGTCTGCGCCCCTTTCATTTTCTTGCGCATTACATTGCATGTTTTATTCTTCTGAAATGAATTTGCGCAAATTACGCGCAAAGTCATTGATATGAAACTATATACCAAATGATCAAATACTTGTTTTTGCCAATTTACCTCTTGTTCATCTCAGAGGCTTGTGGATCAGCTCCCTGTCTTGTGATGGAAACACAAAATGCATTATGCATGAGATGACTATAATTCCATCATCAGTTCCGAAGAACTCTATGGAGCTGAGCTCCCAGCGCTGTCAGTGTGAGGGGTTTCTGGATCAGGCCGTTTATCCCCGAGTGGCGGCACATCTCACGGATGTTGTCGTCGACGGTCACGGCGACAGCAGCAACTATGAGGAGCCAGCGCCTGTTCTTGAGCCCCCTGATCTGGAGTGCCACCTCAAATGCATCCATGTCAAGGTCCAGGAGGAGGAGCTGGAAGGAGGAGCCGGCGCTCCCCAGCAAGGCCAGGCAATGGGCGCCTGACGACACCGATATGACCTGGCAGCCGAGCTGCTCGAGGAGCTTCTGGGTCACCGCCCGGCTCATGCCGTCGCCGTCTGCGAGCAGGATCCTCAGGCCATTGAAGTGAGGGATGGATGAAGACGTTCTTTGGCACACGCGTGATTGCTGCAGCTGGAAGTGCAGGATGAGGGTGATGCTTTCGCCATCCGATGCCGACCACATGGTACCGTTCATCATCTGAAGAAATGAGGTGAAGGATGAATTAACAACCGGTAGCTGCAAAATTTGCTTTCGGTATACCAAGTGAGTACCAACCTGCACAATCTTCTTGCACATGTTGATCTGAGAGCTGGCCGGGCTGCTGGGTGGCTGGCTGCATCCAGTTGATCTTTCCATGGCAACCTGAAACTCAACGCATATGCTACAACCTGCAGACAGATTTGGCCACACCGGGATGCAATCCTTTTGGTCCGCGCTGCAGCTCTTGATGGAGAATGAGAGACGCCCTGCTCCATCGCGCCGCCGACTGAGCACATCACCCGCCATTTGCAGCAGGAGATGGAAGACCCTCGTCTCGTCGCCGACGACCCACTCAGGCAAGGCGTTCTCCAGCTGGTACGAGAAACCAGCCCCGCCGCAGCTGGCCAGGCACCCGGCGACGCTCATGGCCTCCCTCATCAAGGAGCGCAGGTCGAACGGCATGCGGTTCACCGTCAACGTCTCCGTGTCGACGTCGTTCATCAGTGCCAGCGACAGGGTGCTCGTCCTGGCAATGGCGTCGGCCACGAGCCTCTGCTCGGGGCGCATGTCCTCCGCCTGCCGCACCATGGAGAGCAGCCCGATGATGGAGTACATCGGCCTTCGCATGCCGTTGCACATGGCGCTCTGGATGCTGTTGATGCCCTCGGTCGCCATCATCGCGTCCTGCTTGGCGTGCAGCAAGGCCCTGTTCTGCTCGGCAAGCCTGTCGCTCATGGCCTGCCACTCCTCTAGGACCGCCGCGTGAGAGAGCGCCACGGCGACCTGGTCGGCGATAACCTGCACAACCTCCAGGTCATGGCCACCCCACTCTCTGGAACCGGAGCCTGATGCCTTGCTGCGAAGAGCCAACACCAATATGGCATATGAGCTCGCCACCGGTGTCTTTCCTCCGTCGAAGTTGGAGACCTTGAGCATGGGGATCCGTATGGCAGCCACGGCACCCGGCGGCTGGAGCTCGCCGCTGCTCGCCGTCGCGAGCTCCGAGCCTGGCCTGAGCACCTTGGCAGCCTCGCTTGCCATTACGTCGATCACGTCCGGGTCATCCGGGGAGATGGGGGCCTGCGAGCCGAGCACGACGCGGACGGGGCCCTTGCCCCTGAGGCTGAGCTGGTGCACCAGGTGGAGGTCGTCGCCGGCGTCGCGGCCGGGCATCCAGACGGCGCAGCTGTGGAGCTCGAGGGCGTCGGCGAGGTGGAGCATGGTGGTGTGGAGGATGGAGTGCGCGTCGAGCGGGGAGCTGCGGATGCGGTGGGTGAGCATGCGGACGACGCGGGAGGTGGCCTCGACGCGGCGGCGGATGAGGCCGAGGTCGCGGTCGAGCTGCCGCGCCTTGGCGCGCAGGAACGCCTCCCGGAGCTTGGCGCGGATGAGGCGCGGGATGAGCGCGACGAGGGAGACGGCGGTGGCGAAGGAGACGAGCGCGGCGAGGAGCTTGGCGGCGGTGGAGGCGAGGAGGAGGCCCGAGGAGTGCGGGTGCGCGAGGGAGAAGACGGCGAGCAGGTGTGTGGCGCCGCCGAGCACGGCGAAGGCGGCCAGCTGCAGCAGCAGCCACTTGAGCGGCGCGAGGTCGGCGCAGGAGGCGAAGTAGAGCAGCTCGAGCGGGATGGAGAGGTAGGAGGCGGCGATGAGGAAGTCGCTCACCCGCTGGCACTGCAGCATCGCCTGCACCGCGCCGTCGTCCCGCCCGTCGCACGCGCCGCCGCAGTAGTACCGCTGCACCGCCCCCGCCCCCGCCGCCGCGAAGTGCCGCGCCATTGCTACTTCGGTCGGTTCTTCCCTCCGGTGGCTGGTCGAGCTAGCTGGTCTGAGCGGTCAAGGCTAATGCATGCAGTAGTATATGCATCCGTGCAATGATTTGGTCGGAGAAGATGCCGACGTGGAGAGAGAGACGCGGAGGTGGGGGTTGATTCCGGTGCGGTGGCGAGCCGGGGAGAGGACAGGTGTGTGCCCAACGCTGACATGCCCCATGCATCGGGCACCACCCTGACTAACCCAGCCCAGCCCAGCCCAGGCCTTGCAACAGAGGAGGAAGAACTGGGCAAATGAATCTTCTCATTTCTTCGTAGCCACGCACCCTCCTCCCCCGCCAGCCCAACTTTCCGGATTTCCAGGCAGATAGATGACCCATTTTCGGCGCAGCTGCGTAAGAACTCGACAAAAGAACATTCAGCCTTGTTCCTTGCGAGAAACTTGCTCGGAAATCATTTTATTCGCTCCACAACCAGGTTATTCATTTTTATTCCTGTTTTAACAGGCACACGGAATGTTCTGCAGATGAAGAAGCATGTTCGTAGGTATGGAGTATATCACAAAAGAGCAGCACGCTTAGGAGGGAGGTAGTATGTCACTGAAAGAATGTGTTGTTGGCTTCTCATGGGCCTGTAAAAGGCTAGGCTAGGCTAGCGAGAGCTCTCCCGCCGGGATTTTCCTCTTCACCAATTTCTCCCATGACTCGTTGGTTTCTTCTATCACCTTCAGGGCATATTCCTGGTTGCGGCAAACAAGGACATAGATATATATTGCATAAATATCTTCTGCGTTTCAAGAGGGTAAACCAAGAAGCTGAGCTGAGATCGGCCTTACCTTGCTTGTGGGCTTGTTGCCGAGGCCGAATCTGTTGGCGGGCTTTCCGTCTGGTATCTTGTAGTCTCTGAACCAGTCTCTGATTGCAGTCAATGTTCCCTGAATAGGTGCCACAATTAGGTTTCAAATCAATACCCACAGTGGAACTGATCTGAACTTGGTACAGTACCTCCCTTCCGGTTTATAGGGCTCAATTCAAAAATCTCATCAACCAAGGTAGATGATGAACGGTGGAATAATTTTTGTAATTTGCAGAAGTACTGAATTAATGCGCTCGTTTTCCTCAAAAAATGTGTTTACCAATGCACTAATTGCGATGCATGCATGCATGGAAAATAAATGATCAAGAACTTCCACGTGCATTGGTCAATTTTCTCTTAATCCTTGCATGCAATGATTTAATGCACCTCGAAATATGAACATGTGATGAGGAACAATCAAATTGAAACTTATAAAACGGAAAAACTAAAATATTAAGATAAACTACCTCCCTTCTGGTTTACAGGGCTCATCTCAAAATTTCAGTTTTTCCATTTCATAACTCTCATTTTTATTACCTCCCATCACATGATCACAATTCAAGGTGCATTAAATCTCTGCATGCAAGAATTGTGATAAACTCGCCAATGCATGTAAAGCTTCTTGGTCATTTATTGGCCACGCATGTATGCATTGGTAAACACAAATTTTTAAGGAAAACAAGTGCATTAATTGAGTATTTTTGCAAACTACAAAAGTTATTCCACCACTCACCATCTACCTTGTTGGTGAGATTTTTGAATTGAGCCCTATAAACCGGAAGGGAGGGAATAGATTGATAGAGTTCAGTAATTATACCAGGAGTTCAGTAATTATACATGCACTTGTGGTCAGAAAAGCATGTGGTAGATTGCTAGAGTTCAGTAATTATACCAGGAGTACTCTATGTGTTTCCTTTTCAATGCCATGAATGCAACCTAAATATTTTTGACATTGATATCTGGATTATATTGGTTAGGGAAAATGAGTACAAGGAAACATCCAGACGTAGGTGCAACTGAGTTGCTCCCAACTACTTAGCTGTGATCAATACTAGAAACAAAAACAGCGCTCATATGATATGTGTGCATATCCTACTTTACGAAGGGTTTATAGGCACTAGATACCAAAGGAGAACAAGGACAAACACTAAACGTAAGGACAAGGACATCAATCATACCGGAAAATGCTCCTCGACATCATCTACATCATTCACAAGAGATGCTTTGGGATCATCCAGAGAGATGGCCACAATTTTCCAATCAAGCTCTCCCTCGTCGATCATCGCTAAAGCTGCCAATGGTTTCACCCTAAGAACATCCCCAATATTGGCCCGTCTTTCACCAATCTCAACAACATCAACTGAGAAAGAAGTTCAAGGGAAATATTTATTACAGTGGATAGAGCTAATATAAAAAACATGCTCATAGAAGATAGTAAAACAGAGAAGTTAACTACCAGGATCATTGTCTCCAAGTGCTCCTTCAACATCAGCATTTGCAGCTGTCGGGTCCTCCCATGTCTGGGGAAGTAACCCGTAGTTCCAGTTGATGTTGTACCTAATATAACAGATGATATCAGGAATAGCCACGCACAGTTATCAACAGGGGCAATAGTTGCGCATAAACTCATTATCTCAATTGCCTTGCCAGCAAGCAGGGGAATTTCTCACTTGAAGCTTGTGTCAAATAAAACCTCAACAAGAAAATAAGTACTTCAATAAGGGGCTGTTTGGTTTGCACATCTAAGATTAGGCAAGTTTGACCAACTTAGGTGGGTGTTTGGTTCAAGCCACGCCTTAGGCAAGCCATACTAGGGCCCCGCATGACATACACACAAAAAATGTGGCAAGATTGCCTTAGGCTTGCCAATTTGTGGCTCTCATTTTGTTGAACTAACCTTAGGCAAGCTTGGCAAAAATGCGTGGCAAAGTGTGGCAATATAAGGCCTAGAACCAAACAGCCCCTAAATATGCACACTAACCCCTTTTCAACAGGAACCAAGATAAGGCATGAAAGAACAGCTTAAAATTTCTTTTGTCAAGAAAAACGACCAAGCACACTTAAATATTCAACAACACACTTCAACTTGAACCAGTACAACCTAGCTATGGTCAGTAAAGTTTTGGTGGCATTTAATCGTAGAGATTTTTAAGAGCACTCTAGATTTGATTTTGTATAAATATGAACAGTGTATCCTCAGAGATCTGCTATTTTTTAGATGGGCATATGAAAAAAGGGAACCAAAGTAGACTTAAAAGTGATCCCACTGCCATACATAGGAGAATATAAAATCTTGAAGAAATCCCTAAAAGAGATAAGTCCATATTACAACCATGAATTCTGAAACCGCCTAAGATTCAACCCTGAAGGCCTGAACTATCGAAATCGGCTGGGAATCAATCCTCCCCTCTCCTCAAACTGTTTTTTGCTGAATAGGCCTGATTTTGATGCGTTAACCGACCAGTCAGCAGCCACATAAGCAAGCCCACTTAAAATATTTGTGACCTAAAAATGGAAGTGCCCATAAAAAATGAAAAATATCTATAAAATCAACACTAATATAGTGATCATTCTGGGAAAGGTTCACACATTTTTGCCAAAATGATTAAAAGTTACACTTAAATTACATTTTCGCCCCCTTTTATGGTCAAATTTTGACCAAAAATTGAAAACATTCTGTAAAATTAACACAAATATAGTGATCATTCTGGAAAAATTTCACGCATTTTTACCAAATTTAAAATACACTTAAATTACATTTTCAGCCCCTTCTTTGTTCAAATTTTGACCAAAGAAATGAAAGTCTCCATAAAAAATTGAAACCATTCTGCAAAATTAACACTAATATAGTGGTAATTCTGGGAAAGTTTCACAAGTTTTTGGTAAACAGATTTAAAACTACATTTAAATTATATTTTCAGCCCCTTTTGGGGTCAAATGTTGCCCAAAAAATGAAAATTTCCAGAAATAATTGAAAAACTTCAGTAAAATCAACGCTAATACAGTGATAATTCTGGCAAAGTTTCACACATTTTTGCCAAGCAGATATAAAAATGCAATTAAATAATATTTTCAGCCCCAAATTTTGACAAAAAGATGGGAGTGTTCGGATTTTTTTTAAATAATCTGATCAACACTAACATAGTGATCATTCTGGGAAAGTTTCAAACATTTTTTCCAAACAGAATTAGGAATGCCCTCAAATTTTGACCAAAAAAGGGGCTGAAAATGTAATTTAAGTGTATTTTTAAACCTATTTGGCAAAGAAGTGTGAAACTTTCACAGGATGATCACTATAGTAGTGTTCATTTTACACAACTTTTTCATTTTTTTTCCTGGACACTTCCATTTTCTGGTCAAGATTTAAGTTAAGCGGACTTGCTTACTGGGATGCTGACTGGCAGGTCAACGGATCAAAAACAGGTCTACTCAGCGAAAACCAGTTTGAGGAGAGGGGATGGTTGATTCCTATCTGGTTTTCATAGTTAAGGGTTGAAGACGGTTTCAGAGTTCAGGGTTGAATCTTAGACAGATGGAAGAGTTCAAGGTTGTAATATGGACTTCTCTCTCCCTGAAATAAAACATATGGTGGCCTCTATAGCCTTTCTACATTGATGTAAAGCTTCCTGACAGTGATTGATGCAAGACTACTAATCTCCTATTATTTCTCCACTATACCACAAAGGAAAGCACGAAAAGAACTACCACTCTGCCGGTTTTTCTTCCAAAGTTACCTTTTAAATAAAGGACAACAACAGAACCATCGGTTGGTGCAAGGTTTGCTAATATAAAAAACCTACAGTGACAATCAAAGATCATGTGTTTGTCTTCATATTGCCACTTACGGTTACGGACAATGACAATCTACAATGAAAAGCAAATATCATGTATTTCTCTTCATATTGCCACTTACAGTTACGAACAATGACAAGCAAAGATCATGTGTTTGTCTTCATAAACACAAAATGACAATCAACAGTGACAATAAAAAGCTTAGTTATAGACATTCCACCACAACACTTTAGTTGGTACCACTAGAACACATATATGAACTATCAGTACAAGTGCAAGTGTTTCTCTTCATATTGTCACTTACAAATCTTTCAATCAAGGTTAAGTTGTCTGCCAGCAATTCCACAAAGGATCATCAAATTGCCAGAAAGTACACGAAATGCATCTTCATATATGCCAATTTGCATAAAAATTGTAACCCTTAAGGTTAGGCCAGACAACAGACATATTTACTCACCAATAATTCCATAGTCTCAGCCATAAAGGCGAAAAAGACTGTAAACATTTGACTGGAGACTACAACTACTCTCTTAATCCTACCACAAATTCGAGCCACCCATTACGGCAATTGAATTATACCAGCCAAACTCATGAGAAGGATGTAATCTCCAACTTAGTTCTCATGGCCACTAAATTTCTAAAAACCATAACCATAAAATTTGCTACTCCCTCAGATCCAAATTAATTGTCACATCTTCGGTACAACTTTAGTTCAAAGTTGTACTAGAGCTGCGACAATTAATTTGGATCCGAGGGAGTACTAAAATTGTAAAGGCGCCAATGTTTTTTCACCAAATTCATATCATGGGGATGGTATCCTCCCTCTTTGTAACACACTGTTTTATCCTCTTAAGGCTCTAGAACCAAAAAGGAAATAGGAGTTCTGGTAGTGCAGCAGGAAGTCCAACAACTGTTACTCATCTCTAATCTATTCCATTCTTCGTTCCTAAGATGGGAGTAAAAAGCTTGGAAATTTGGTAAACTCATGGCATTCTCTTGTTGTCGATGAAACCTCTAGCCCACTACTTCTTTCCATTTAAAAGGGCCTCACAGCCCCCAATTTCATCAGAACAGCAATCAGTTTGCCATTAGACATCTGGCCTCTAGCCCTCTACTAAACAATCCCAATCATTTGGCTCGCTAATATAGTCCCAACTTAAATTTGTGTGCTTCCAGTTTTGACACTGAAGACGCAATATTATCAGCAATAACGTAAATTACGGCATTTGGGGTCGAAATTCCCTTGGTTTCAGAGTCCTTACGGGTAGTAACGAAGGTTGCCCTTCTTGGTGTCCTGCTTGATGGGCGTGTAGGCCTCGTCGGTGGCGACCTCCATCTTGGCGCTGCTCTCCTTGGGGATCTCCACGATGAAGTGGAACGCCCCGTCCCCGGCGCGGAGCGGCACGTCGTGCCACGGGGACACCTTGCGGTCGGCGCCGTCGACGAGGAAGACGCGGTAGTCGAGCGTCTCGGGCTGGCCCTGGTCCTTGGGCTTGAGCTCGGTGGGCCTGAGGAGCGCGGTGGTGGTGAGCCCCGGGCGCTGGAAGCGCACGGCGGTGTGGGGGCGGCAGCTGCTGCGCCGGAGGCCGAGGCCAGCCAGGCGCGTGAAGCGGGTCGCCGCGGTGGCCGACGCCGTGACCGCCGTCGCCATTCGGGATGTCCCTGGGAGGTCGCCGCCGGGGTAGGTGAGGAGCGGGTGGAGGTGGGCGGCGGCGGCGGTCACTGCGGACTGGAAAGTGGAGCTGCGGATGACGAGGCGATGAAACTTTTTGCGGATTTTGCGTGGTGGCTACGGGCTATGCTAGGTGGGCCCTATCCTGGCAGATCTCGAGAATGTTTTCATGGGCCACGTGCAGGGCTTGTTCGTAGGGTACGCCTAGGCCCATTTGGATGCTGGGCTAAAAAAATTGGGCTCCCAGTGTGGTACGTGCTTCCATTCGTCGTCTTTCCTCAATTCCCCTAAAATAACTCATTGGACTAAAAAAACAATCATTCCCCGTTTGGAACACCAGAAATTAGAAATGCACAAGAATGTTGTTGTTTGGATGGCACGTAGAAAAAACAGATGAATTGTGGACACAAAGAGAAAAAAAATGAAGTAAGATCTCATGTACGGTTTTCCTCCAAAATTTATATGGAATAGGCCGTTCCATAGAAAAAAAATCAAAGAAATGTAGAATAACAATTTCTTTGTTCCAAATGTTGCCACAAATTTTTTTCTATGTGAATCTTATCTTCCGAAATTTCTACGCTTGTCTTCTACACCAAGCGGGGCCCTAGAATCTGAAGGAAAATAACTCATGTTATCGTCATCTTTTCACATGTATAGATAGAAAACACTAGTACACATAGGTGTGCATACAATCACACATTACTTACTAAAGAATAGAGTTGCGAAGTTTCAAGATCGACTAAATCACCATATGCGCCTCATTGTTGATAGTATATTATAATGATCTCACTCAGAGAACAATTTAGCATTACTTGGACACATGAGACGCCAAACAATGAATGTTTCTCACCTAGCCGCCTCTCGTTTCCTTCTCCTTCCCCCACACAAGGTGGCTAGGGTTTCTCCCTCTTCTCCAGCAAGGCCGCTATTCCCCTCCGTCTCCAACTGCCATTTAGGCGCGAGGAGACGGACCGGTTCTTCATATGATGTGTATTTTCAGTCCATGTAGGTTTTTGTTCATGTGTCTTGGCGGCGATGTTGAGGCGGCGACAACGCCGCAAAGATGTTGAGGTGGCAAAAACATCGTGAAGATGGAATAAGTCCCTATGGCCTCCTTTCCATCTCAAAAATGTTTTTTCCAATGTTAGCGGCTGGCTTGTCAGGGTGTGGTCTCGTCCCGTGGATATGGGTAACCAGATATTTTGGGCGATGTGATGGTACCGACGATGGCGGTCAAAATGGTCAATCCCAATGTTGGATCTAGGTGAGTGTGAAGGTGGAACGAGAAAGCCTCCTCTCTTTTGTAATGCCTCATATGTGTGTTCTTTTTCCTCCTTATTGGTGGTTCCGCAACAAATCTCCAACAACTTATTCTCGGTATGCGTTGTTGACCCACATTCTTTTAGCGCGTAATTTTCCATGCCTCTCGCAGCATGCTTCTATTGCGATTCCTCTAGCACATGGTGGTGTGTGTTGTTGATAGATATTCCAGTGCGATTTTTGCAACTGCTCCTTACTATAGTTTTCTGCAATGATGAGGTTGGTGACGTTTTCACTGGCTTGCTAAGAAAATGGAGTTGAAAGACTCTGAAGACTATGATGTATTTTCTTATTTCTTGTTTGGGTCTTTCCGTGGGTGTTTGTTCTGAAAAAAAGAACAATGAATGGTTATCGTATTGTGGTCTACTCATGAAAAATGAAAGGCAAATAGTGGAAGTTGCTTTTGGAGCTCGGTCTTTTTCTTGTGGCTATTGGAGCTCGGCCTTTATGAAGTCTGTTTTCTGAAAGATTCAAAAGGTGAGTTTTTTGTTTTTAAATTTTCAGCAAAATACACGTGTACATAGGGATGCATTCTGCATGTTTGTAAAGTTTCATGATGAAATAAATTTTGCACAAAAATTACAAAATATTTTTTTCAGCACTTGTTCGAACTTAAATAAGAGTTTTTATATATAAAACAAATAGCAGGTTATTTCTGCCTACAAGGTCATGATCGATTCTTCTTGCTGGGCAAATGCCACATCATGGATGCCATGTCACGCAAAAACACCTCCAATCTTCTTTGGGGTTGCAACTTAACCGGTATCGAAAGTTGAAGGTTGTGCAGTAAGCTTAAAGTTCAGGGTTGAACCTCAAACCATATGGTAAATTCAGGGTTGAAAAGTGCAGCACCTTCTCTGAACTTAAAGAACAAACAGTCAAAATCAGCAAGAACAAAGCCTTTTGCAGCGCGAGGATACTTCATCAGAACAAGTTCTTATTAGAACAAGCGTACGGTGTAATTTTTATCAGCAAGAACAAAGCATTTTTCATGACGAGTAGACTTCAGAGCAGGTCCTTATTCAGAACAAACGGTCATAATCAGCAAGAACAAAACGTTGTGCAGCACGAGGAAGACTCGAGAGCAGGTCCTTATTTAGAACAAAAGGTTCTAACATCACTAGAACAAAAGGTCATGAATCAGCAGAGAACAAAATGTTGTGCAGCACGAGGATACTTGACAACATGTGCTTGATCCTGAAGACGGCATCTGAATCAGTAACAACAGAGGCAGGTAGCACAGAATCGTGGTGACAAGGGAACGGGTCGAGAACTGACGGTGCGTGGTGGCGTCTCCAAGTAGAAAGGTCAAAATATGAAACATGTGCATGCAGCGATCACTATTCAGTTGAGTTGGGCATCGATTCTTTGCGAGCGAGTGAATCAGGAATCAGTTCGGTGGCGGTGTGTCCGGCTGCGTCGGTCTGCATGCCAGGTTCAGTTTCCATTTGCAGGAACATGCTCGATGACTCCGTTCAGGAGAGGCAGAGGGAATTTATGCTTGGCCACGAACGCTGTGGAAAGGATTTTCCTTTTTGAGGGAAATGCTGCCGAAAGGATGTTTGGCGAGGTGCATTAACGTCCGTGTGGGTTGGCTCAGCAGCAGGGGAGGAACCAAGCAAGCACCACGTTTGTCTGTAAAAAAAAAAGGGGGCAATACTTAGCTAAGTACATTTTGGTTGTATTTAAGGTCGGAGTCGAAGTCACGCACAGACGAATGTAAAATGCCTACGGAAATGCTGAAAATCCGACGTCGGGTTTTTAGACATGGAAAATCAAATGTTTTTCATGGCAATTTATGTTGCCGTAAGAATGGTAAATTTAGTTTGCAAGTATAGCAATTTCTTAGCAAAAGTATGAACTGAAGTGAATTTGTCATGCTCGCCAACCAAACTTGTCACCCTCAACAAACATAATTTGCCATAAAAGACATTTGATTTGACATGTCTAAAGATTTGAAGTTCCTTGTATATTTGGTACCAAAGCCTAACGCATCTTATGCTTCTTACTCGGAGTAATAACGAGAGGGGGGGGGGGGGTGTTGGGGAACGCAGTAATTTCGAAAATTTTCCTACGCACACGCAAGATCATGGTGATGCACAGCAACGAGAGGGGAGAGTGTTGTCTACGTACCGACGCAGATCGACTGCGGAAGCGATCACACAACGTAGAGGAAGTAGTCGTACGTCTTCTTCCCGATCCGGCCGATCCAAGCACCGTTACTCCGGCACCTCCGAGTTCTTAACACACGTTCAGCTCGATGACGTTCCTCGGGCTCCGATCCAGCAAAGCGTCGAGGAAGAGTTCCGTCAGCACGACGGCGTGATGACGATCTTGATGTACTACCGACGCAGGGCTTCGCCTAAGCACTGTAACGGTACGATCGAGGTGGAATTTGGTGGCAGGGGGCACCGCACACGGCTAAGGAACGATCTCAAGGATCAACTTGTGTGTCTTGGGGTGCCCCCTGCCCCCGTATATAAAGGTTGGAGGAGGGGGAGCCGGCCGGCCAGGGAGAGGGAGGCGCAGGGGAGTCCTACTCCCACCGGGAGTAGGACTCCTCCCTCCAATCCTAATCCAATTAGGACTCTCGGGGGGAAAGGAGAGAGAGGGGGGGTCGGCCCCTTATCCTAGTCCTACTAGGACTTGGGGAAAGGGGGGGGGGCGCCGGCCAGCTATGGGCTTGTCCCTTTTCTCTTTTTCCACTAAGGCCCAATAGGCCCATTAGTCTCCCGGGGGGTTCCGGTAACCCTCCCGGTATTCCGGTAAAATCCCGATTTCACCCGGAACACTTCCTATGTCCAAACATAGGCTTCCAATATATCAATCTTTACGTCTCGACCATTTCGAGACTCCTCGTCATGTCCGTGATCTCATCCGGGACTCCGAACAACCTTCGGTACATCAAAATGCATAAACTCATAATAACTGTCATCGTAACGTTAAGCGTGCGGACCCTACGGTTCGAGAACAATGTAGACATGACCGAGACACGTCTCCGGTCAATAACCAATAGCGGGACCTGGATGCCCATATTGGCTCCTACATATTCTACGAAGATCTTTATCGGTCAGACCGCATAACAACATACGTTGTTCCCTTTGTTATCGGTATGTTACTTGCCCGAGATTCGATCGTCGGTATCCAATACCTAGTTCAATCTTGTTACTGGCAAGTCTCTTTACTCGTTCCGTAATACATCATCTCATAACTAACATCTTAGTTATTATGCTTGCAAGGCTTATGTGATGTGTATTACCGAGAGGGCCCAGAGATACCTCTCCGACAATCGGAGTGACAAACCCTAATCTCGAAATACGCCAACCCAACATCTACCATTGGAGACACCTGTAGTACTCCTTTATAATCACCCAGTTACATTGTGACGTTTGGTAGTACCCAAAGTGTTCCTCTGGTAAATGGGAGTTGCATAATCTCATAGTTATAGGAACATGTATAAGTCATGAAGAAAAGCAATAGCAACATACTAAACGATCGGGTGCTAAGCTAATGGAATGGGTCATGTCAATCAGATCATTCAACTAATGATGTGACCTCGTTAATCAAATAACAACTCTTTGTTCATGGTTAGGAAACATAACCATCTTTGATTAACGAGCTAGTCTAGTAGAGGCATACTAGTGACACTCTGTTTGTCTATGTATTCACACATGTATTATGTTTCCGGTTAATACAATTCTAGCATGAATAATAAACATTTATCATGATATAAGGAAATAAATAATAACTTTATTATTGCCTCTAGGGCATATTTCCTTCAGTCTCCCACTTGCACTAGAGTCAATAATCTAGTTTCACATCGCCATGTGATTTAGCAGCAATAGTTCACATCACCATGTGATTAACACCCATAGTTCACATCGTTATGTGACCAACACTCAAAGGGTTTACTAGAGTCAGTAATCTAGTTCACATCTCTATGTGATTAATACCCAAAGAGTACTAAGGTGTGATCATGTTTTGCTTGTGAGATAATTTTAGTCAACGGGTCTGTCACATTCAGATCCGTAAGTATTTTGCAAAATTCTTTGTCTATAATGCTCTGCACGGAGCTACTCTAGCTAATTGCTCCCACTTTCAATATGTATCTAGACCGAGACTTAGAGTCATCTAGATTAGTGTCAAAACTTGCATCGGCGTAACCCTTTACGACGAACCTTTTTATCACATCCATAATCGAGAAACATATACTTATTTCACTAAGGATAATTCTGACCGCTGTCCAGTGATCTACTCCTAGATCACTATTGTACTCCCTTGCCAAATCAGTGCAGGGTATACAATAGATCTGGTATACAGCATGACATACTTTATAGAACCTATGGCCAAGGCATAGGGAATGACTTTCATTCTCTTTCTATCTTCTGCCGTGGTCGGGCTTTGAGTCTTACTCAACTTCACACCTTATAATACAGGCAAGAACTCTTTCTTTGACTGCTCCATTTTGAACTACTTCAAAATCTTTGTCAAGGTATGTACTCATTGAAAGAACTTATCAAGCGTCTTGATCTATCTCTATAGATCTTGAAGCTCAATATGTAAGCAGCTTCACCGAAGTCTTTCTTTGAAAAACTCCTTTCAAACACTCCTTTATGCTTTACAGAATAATTCTACATTATTTCCGATCAACAATATGTCATTCACATATACTTATCAGAAATGATGTAGTGCTCCCACTCACTTTCTTGTAAATACAGGCTTCACCGCAAGTCTGTATAAAACTATATGCTTTGATCAACTTATCAAAGCGTATATTCCAACTCCGAGATGCTTGCACCAGTCCACAGATGGATCGCTGGTGCTTGCATATTTTGTTAGCACCTTTTGGATTGACAAAACCTTCTAGTTGCATCACATACAACTCATCTTTAATAAATCCATTAAGGAATGCAGTTTTGTTTATCCATTTGCCAGATTTCATAAAATGCGGCAATTGCTAACATGATTCGGACAGACTTAAGCATAGATACGAGTGAGAAAAACTCATCGTAGTCAACACCTTGAACTTGTCGAAAACTTTTGCGACAATTCTAGCTTTGTAGATAGTAACACTACTATCAGCGTCCGTCTTCCTCTTGAAGATCCATTTATTTTCTATGGCTTGCCGATCATCGGGCAAATCCGTCAAAGTCCATACTTTGTTCTCATACATGGATCATATCTCAGATTTCATGGCCTCAAACCATTTCACGGAATCTGGGCTCATCATCGCTTCCTCATAGTTCGTAGGTTCATCATGATCTAGTAGCATGACTTCCAGAGAAGGATTACCGTACCACTCTGGCGTGGATCTTACTCTGGTTTACCTACAAGGTTCGGTAGTAACTTGATCTGAAGTTACATGATCATCATCATTAGCTTCCTCACTAATTGGTGTAGGTGTCACAGAAACAGTTTTCTGTGATGTACTACTTTCCAATAAGGGAGCAGGTACAGTTACCTCGTCAAGTTCTACTTTCCTCCCACTCACTTCTTTCGAGAGAAACTCCTTCTCTAGAAAGTTTCCGAATTTAGCAACAAAAGTCTTGCCTTCGGATCTGTGATAAAAGGTGTATCCAATAGTTTCCTTTGGATATCCTATGAAGACGCACTTCTCCGATTTGAGTTTGAGCTTATCAGGATGAAACCTTTTCATATAAGCATCGCAACCCCAAATTTTAAGAAACGACAGCTTAGGTTTCTTGCCAAACCATAGTTCACACGGTGTCGTCTCAACGGATTTAGATGGTGCCCTATTTAACGTGAATGCAGTTGTCTCTAATGCATAACCCCAAAACGATAGTGGTAGATCGGTAAGATACATCATAGATTGCACTATATCCAATAAAGTACGGTTATGACGTTAGGACACACCATTATGCTGTGGTGTTCCATGTGGCATGATTTTGTGAAACTATTCCACATTGTTTTAATTGAAGACCAAACTCGTAACTCAAATATTTTACCTCTGCGATCATATCGTAGAAACTTTTATTTTCTTGTCACGATGATTTTCCACTTCACTCTGAAATTCTTTGAACTTTTCAAATGTTTCAGACTTATGTTTCATCAAGTAGATATACTCATATCTGCTCAAATCATCTGTGAAGATCAGAAAATAATGATACCTGTCGCGAGCCTCAATATTCATCGGACCACATACATCAGTATGTATGATTTCCAATAAATCTTTTCTCGCTCCATTGTTCCGGAGAACGGCGTTTTAGTCATCTTGCCCAAAAGGCATGGTTCGCAAGCATCAAGTGATTCATAATCAAGTGATTTCGAAAGCCCATCAGCATGGAGTTTCTTCATGCTCTTTATACCAATATGACCTAAACGGCAGTGCCACAAATAAGTTGCACTATCATTATTAACTTTGAATCTTTTTGGTTTCAATATTATAAATATGTGTATCACTATGATCGAGATCCAACGAACTTGTTTCATTGGGTGTATGACCATCGAAGGTTTTATTCATGTAAACAGAACAACAATTATTCTCTGACTTTAATGAATAACCGTATTGCAATAAATATGATCAAATCATATTCACGCTCAACGCAAAAACCAAATAACACTTATTTAAGTTCAACACTAATCCCGAAAGTATAGGGGAGTGTGCGATGATGATCATATCAATCTTGGAACTATTTCCAACACACATCGTCACTTCACCCTCAACTAGTCTCTGTTTATTCTGCAACTCCCGTTTCGAGTTACTAATCTTAGCAACTGAACTAGCATCAAATACTGAGGGGTTGCTATAAACACTAGTATAGTACACATCAATAACATGTATATCAAATATACTTATGTTCACTTTGCCATCCTACTTATCCGCTAATCACTTGGGGTAGTTCCGCTTCCAGTGACCAGTCCCTTTACAGTAGAATCACTTAGTCTCAGGCTTAGGATCAGACTTGGGCTTCTTCACTTGAGCAGCAACTTGCTTGCCGTTCTTTTTGAAGTTCCCCTTCTTCCCTTTGCCCTTTTCTTGAAACTAGTGGTCTTGTCAACCATCAACACTTGATGTTTTTCTTGATTTCTACCTTCGTTGATTTCAGCATCACGAAGAGCTTGGGAGTTGTTTCCGTTATCCCTTGCATACTAGAGTTCATCACGAAGTTCTACTAACTTGGTGATGGTGACTAGAGAATTCTGTCAATCACTATTTTATCTGGAAGATTAACTCCCACTTGATTCAAGCGATTGTAGTACTCAGACAATCTGGGCACATGCTCACTAGTTGAGCGATTCTCCTCCATCTTTCAGCTATACAACTTGTTGGAGACTTCATATCTCTCAACTCGGGTATTTGCTTGAAATATTAACTTCAACTCCTGGAACATCTCATATGGTCCATGACGTTCAAAACGTCTTTGAAGTCCCGATTCTAAGCTGTTAAGCATGGTGCACTAAACTATCAAGTAGTCATCATATTGAGCTAGCCAAACGTTCATAACGTCTGCATCTGCTCCTGCAATAGGTCTGTCACCTAGCGGTGCATCAAGGACATAATTCTTCTGTGCAGCAATGAGGATAAACCTCAGATCACGGATCCAATCCGCATCATTGCTACTAACATCTTTCAACACAATTTTCTCTAGGAACATATCAAAATAAACACATGGAAGCAACAACGCGAGCTATTGATCTACAACATGATTTGCAAAATACTACCAGGACTAAGTTCATGATAAATTTAAGTTCAATTTAATCATATTACTTAAGAACTCCCACTTAGATAGACATCCCTCTAATCCTCTAAGTGATCACGTGATCCAAATCAACTAAACCATAACCGATCGTCACGTGAGATGGAGTAGTTTTCAATGGTGAACATCGTTATGTTGATCATATCTACTATATGATTCACGCTCGACCTTTCGGCCTCCGTGTTCCGAGGCCATATCTGTATATGCTTGGCTCGTCAAGTATAACCTGAGTATTCTGCATGTGCAACTGTTTTGCACCCGTTGTATTTGGACGTAGAGCTTATCACACCCGATCATCACGTGGTGTCTGGGCACGACGAACTTTGGCAACGGTGCATACTCAGGGAGAACACTTCTTGATAATTTAGTGAGAGATCATCTTATAATGCTACCGTCAATCAAAGCAAGATAAGATGCATAAAAGGATAAACATCACATGCAATCAATATAAGTGATATGATATGGCCATCATCATCTTGTGCTTGTGATCTCCATCTCCGAAGCACCGTCATGATCACCATCGTCACCGGCGCGACACCTTGATCTCCATCGTAGCATCGTTGTCGTCTCGCCAATCTTATGCTTCCACGACTATCACTACCGCTTAGTAATAAAGTAAAGCATTACATCGCGATTGCGTTGCATACAATAAAGCGACAACCATATGGCTCCTGCCAGTTGCCGATAACTCGGTTACAAAACATGATCATCTCATACAATAAAATCAGCATCATGCCTTGACCATATCACATCACAACATGCCCTGCAAAAACAAGTTAGACGTCCTCTACTTTGTTGTTGCAAGTTTTACGTGGCTGCTACGGGCTTAAGTAAGAACTCATCTCACCTACGCATCAAAACCACAACGATAGTTCGTCAAATAGACTCCGTTTTAACCTTCTCAAGGACCGGGCGTAGTCACACTTGGTTCAACTAAAGTTGGAGAGACAGTCTTCCGCAAGCCATCTATGTGCAAAGCACGTCGAGGGAACCAGTCTCGCGTAAGAGTACGCGTAAGGTTGGTCCGGATCGTCTCACCCAACAATACCGCCGAACCAAAGTATGACATGCTGGTAGGTAGTATGACTTGTATCGCCCACAACTCACTTGTGTTCTACTCGTGCAAATAACATCAAACCATAAAACCCAGGCTCGGATGCCACTGTTGGGGAACGCAGTAATTTCGAAAATTTTCCTACGCACACGCAAGATCATGGTGATGCACAGCAACGAGAGGGGAGAGTGTTGTCTACGTACCGACGCAGACCGACTGCGGAAGCGATCACACAACGTAGAGGAAGTAGTCGTACGTCTTCTTCCCGATCCGACCGATCCAAGCACCGTTACTCCGGCACCTCCGAGTTCTTAGCACACGTTCAGCTCGATGACGTTCCTCGGGCTCCGATCCAGCAAAGCGTCGAGGAAGAGTTCCGTCAGCACGACGGCGTGATAACGATCTTGATGTACTACCGACGCAGGGCTTCGCCTAAGCACTGTAACGGTACGATCGAGGTGGAATTTGGTGGCAGGGGGCACCGCACACGGCTAAGGAACGATCTCAAGGATCAACTTGTGTGTCTTGGGGTGCCCCCTGCCCCCGTATATAAAGGTTGGAGGAGGGGGAGCCGGCCGGCCAGGGAGAGGGAGGCGCAGGGGAGTCCTACTCCCACCGGGAGTAGGACTCCTCCCTCCAATCCTAATCCAATTAGGACTCTCGGGGGGAAAGGAGAGAGAGGGGGGGCCGGCCCCTTATCCTAGTCCTACTAGGACTTGGGGAAAGGAGGGGCGCCGGCCAGCTATGGGCTTGTCCCTTTTCTCTTTTTCCACTAAGGCCCAATAGGCCCATTAGTCTCCCGGGGGGTTCCGGTAACCCTCCCGGTATTCCGGTAAAATCCCGATTTCACCCAGAACACTTCCTATGTTCAAACATAGGCTTCCAATATATCAATCTTTATGTCTCGACCATTTCGAGACTCCTCGTCATGTCCGTGATCTCATCCGGGACTCCGAACAACCTTCGGTACATCAAAATGCATAAACTCATAATAACTGTCATCGTAACGTTAAGCGTGCGGACCCTACGGTTCGAGAACAATGTAGACATGACCGAGACACGTCTCCGGTCAATAACCAATAGCGGGACCTGGATGCCCATATTGGCTCCTACATATTCTACGAAGATCTTTATCGGTCAGACCGCATAACAACATACGTTGTTCCCTTTGTCATCGGTATGTTACTTGCCCGAGATTCGATCGTCGGTATCCAATACCTAGTTCAATCTTGTTACTGGCAAGTCTCTTTACTCGTTCCGTAATACATCATCTCATAACTAACATCTTAGTTATTATGCTTGCAAGGCTTATGTGATGTGTATTACCGAGAGGGCCCAGAGATACCTCTCCGACAATCGGAGTGACAAACCCTAATCTCGAAATACGCCAACCCAACATCTACCATTGGAGACACCTGTAGTACTCCTTTATAATCACCCAGTTACGTTGTGACGTTTGGTAGTACCCAAAGTGTTCCTCTGGTAAATGGGAGTTGCATAATCTCATAGTTATAGGAACATGTATAAGTCATGAAGAAAAGCAATAGCAACATACTAAACGATCGGGTGCTAAGCTAATGGAATGGGTCATGTCAATCAGATCATTCAACTAATGATGTGACCTCGTTAATCAAATAACAACTCTTTGTTCATGGTTAGGAAACATAACCATCTTTGATTAACGAGCTAGTCTAGTAGAGGCATACTAGTGACACTCTGTTTGTCTATGTATTCACACATGTATTATGTTTCCGGTTAATACAATTCTAGCATGAATAATAAACATTTATCATGATATAAGGAAATAAATAATAACTTTATTATTGCCTCTAGGGCATATTTCCTTCAGTCTCCCACTTGCACTAGAGTCAATAATCTAGTTTCATCGGTGAACCTGTGAATTCGACTCCGCTTCGCCTGCCACTCCTACTGCTGGGGGTGAGGAGGGAATCCCGATGCCTTTGCCCCGGTTGGTAGTTTCTGTTAGGTTTTGTTAGTCCTTGCAGTTGGGGCGCTTAGGCGGATGCTGACGCTTTTTCTTTGAATTTTTCTTCCGGGCTCCAATCCTCCTCAAGTTTGTCTGGCTGAACGTAGTCGACGGAGCTCCAATGTAGATTCCTGTCGTCTCCTTGAGACGGTGAGGTTAGGGTTTCTCGCCATGTGGCGAGATTTGGTGTCAGATGATTTAGATATATGTAAGGGTTCAAGGGCGACAATTGCGGCTTCATGTCTCCATGGCGTTGGTCCTTAGGGCCCTGTGCATGAAGACTTCTCGGCTGTCATCGACAAGGTCAAGCTGGGTTCGTTAGGGGAGCGGCGACAGCGGTGCGTCGGCGGCTTGTTCTGACGACAGCAGTGGTCTCAAAATCTTAATATAATTCTTATTATGTTTGAGATGCTTTGTACCGTCGGTAAACTTTTATAATAGATTTGATCATTTTCGTAAAATAAGTACTTTTTTTGCGAGGAACTTCAGAGAGCTTTATTCAACAAAAGCATTCGCTGAGCAGTCAGCCAGAAGGTTGCTGATCAGGAAGCTAGGGGTAGAGTCTAACCAGCTCTCAGTCACATTAAGCGTAGTACCGCGCTTAGCACATAGATGTGCGGGACTGTTTGCTGATCTTATTACATGTTGAATGTTGAAGGAAATAAAACTAGGAGCTAGCTCTCCAATTTCAGACAAGATAGGTGCTATCACCGACCGGTCGATGTAGCGAGTATTCCAGAGGTTAACTGCCTCTAGTCAGTCGGTCTCCATGATCACATGCGTGTAGCCTCGCAATATTGCGAATCTCACTCCTTCCTTCAGCGCCAAAGCCTCCGCGATGAGGGGATCCGTGACACCTGAAAACGGCTTACACCATGCACCCTTGAATCCCGATGAGGAGCGTGCAACACCCCCAGCCCTGCATTCCCGCCGTCGAGATGAACAGCGGCATCTGTATTGATCTTTATGTATGGGTTATTAGGGGGTTGCCATCCATAACCCGGCAGTGGTGAAGTGAGCTGCCCGGGTATATCCAAAATGGCGAGATCCTCTCGTATTTTCCTTACTGAAGAGGCTGGATCCCACCCTTCCTTGTCATGAGTCAATCGATTGCGGGACATCCATATTGCCCACATCACAGTGATGAAAACAGCCCGATCTTTATCAGAGAACCGGGATTCACAAAGGATATCCTTTGCCCATGTGTGAGGATGGAGACGTGGCAGATGAACTTCGAAAATAAGTCGGGCCTCCTCCCAAAAACGGCGCGCATGCGTACAATGCAGCAGCGCGTGTTGTAAGTCCTCGTCCATAGCCAAGCAGATCTTGCACATGCTTGTTTCTTTTATGTGGCGATACCTTAGGGTGCATTCATCCGGAATGATGCCCCTCAAAACTCGCCACCAGAACACTCTGACTTTTGGGACTACTTTGAGTTTCCATACCGCATTCCACATCTGTTGTTGATCCACTGAAGTGCCGGTAATCTGCCCCTCATCTAGAGCCAAACGCTCTTTTTGATTCACTAGAGCTCGATACGCCGATTTAACAGAGTAAATGCCTGATTTCTCATGTGCCCAAGCAAGAATATCCTCGCCGCCGCCCTGCCGCAGTGGTATGTTAAGAATGGCGGCAGCATTGGGTGCTATAAAGATCCCTCGCACCATCTCCTGACGCCATGTCCAGTTATTTGTGTCAATCAGCTCGTTTACGGTCTGGAACGCCGTATTTGCTGGACGCAACAGTGGAGTCATTGATATCGTGGAGGGAATCCACTTATCTTCCCATATGGAGATGGAAGTACCGGATCCAACTCGCTTCATCAGCCCGGTTTGTAGAGCTTCCCGGCCTGCAGTAATCGCCTTCCAGGTAGCTGGGGAGGACTTGGGAACCGTTGCATGAAGGAAATCCGAGTCAGGAAAGTATCTTCCTTTCATAACCCTGGCGCACAAGGAGTTAGGATTCATCATAAATCGCCATCCGTGCTTCCCCAACAGCGCCAGATTAAACAAACGAAAGTCGCGAAATCCCATTCCGCCTTTGCACTTGGGTGTAGCAAGCTTCTCCCACACGATCCAGTGAAGGGAATTCCTGTCAATTGAGCTGCCCCACCAGAATTTTGCCATGAGTGAGGTGAGACTTTTGCACACCTTTTTTGTTAACAGAAAGCAACTCATGCTAAACGTCGGAATGGCCTGAAGAATGGATTTTAAAAGTGTCTCTCTTCCGGCGCAAGCAAACAGCCTTTCTGCCCAGCCTTGCATGCTGCCTCGTGCCCGATCCACCAAGTATTCAACGGTTCCACTATTTATCTTGCCAATAGCAGTGGGTAGACCGAGGTAGCATTCTGAAAAAGCTTCAACTTGGACTCCAAGATGTTGCTTCAATCTTTGTCTAAGAGCCATCGACGTGTTTGGGCTGAAGAATATAGAGCTCTTACTCCTGTTGACACACTGTCCAGAAGCATCCCCATATATTGCAAGGATTTCATTTAGCCTAGCCGCGCTCTCCTCGTTCGCCTTGATGAAGATGAGGCTATCATCAGCGAATAGCAGGTGATTCACCCATGGTGATCTGAAGTTCACTCGGATACCCCTATCAAAAGAGTCCCCATAGTGTTTCAGAAGTGAGGTAAAACCTTCGGCGCAGAGCAAGAACAAATAAGGGGAGATTGGACACCCCTGCCGAAGCCCTCTGGATGGGTTGAAATAGGGTTGCAGTTCTCCATTCACGCGTACAGAGAACCTAACAGACGTGATGCACTTCATAATCAACCTGACCAGATTAGCATTGAAACCCAGCCTCAAGAGTATGGCTTCCAGAAAATGTCATTCGACTCTATGTAAGCCTTCATCATGTCAAGTTTGATCGCACAAGTGTAGTTCTTCCCTTTCTTCCGTCGCTTCATCGTATGAACACTTTCAAAGGCAACGAGAACATTATTTGTGATCAGACGACCTGGGACGAAAGCACTTTGTTCCTCACTGATAATATCGTCCATGCATACTCGCAGTCGGTTGGCTATAACCTTTACCGCCAATTTGTACAAAACTGGACAAAGAGCGATTGGTCGTTATTGAGAGATGCTTTGGGGGTGACATACCTTGGGGATCAATGTGATGGATGTGTCGTTGAGACCCACTGGTAGTTCACCTCCATTAAGAAAAGCCAGCACCGCTTGTGTTACTTCGTCCTGCAGCAACTTCCAATGGCGTTGGAAAAAACCCGCCGTAAAGCCATCCACCCCCGGCGCCTTAGATGGAGCCATTTGGAACAGTGCACGCTGAACCTCGGCTGGCTCATAGGGTTTGCTCAGAAGTTCATTCATCTCCGGCGTGACCCGAGTGGGCACATGCGATAACAGCACATCAGTATCATTGGCACCCTGCGAGGTGTAAAGTGCTTGATAGAATGCTAATATCTCAGCCTTATCCTCTGTTTCATTGGCACAAGTAGAACCATCGTTTCTCTTGAGACCCGATATACGATTAGTTCGTTTCCGTTGTCTAGCTTGTGCCTGAAAATATGCCGTGTTACGATCGCCTGATCGAAGCCACGGAACGCGGGATCGTTGCCTCATCCAAATCTCCTCGAGACGGAGTGCTTCTCTCAGCTTGTGCATGATGCTTCTCTCCTCGTCGGATGGGCCCCTTCCCATGGAGCGTTGACGCAACCTGTCAAGACGTTTCTGCAGGTTACGAACGTTTCTGGACAGACTGCCAAATTCGCGGGCTCCCCATGGCTCGAGCTGGCTCTGAAGCGCCCCTAGGGAGTCCATTATTCCTTGTAAGCCAGGACCACGGGCCTGTCCCCGCCACGTTTGCGCGATTAGCTGTTCGTAGTCCTGATGAGATTGCCAAACGTTTTCGTAGCGAAATTGTTTAGCTCCATACGGCCTATGTGTGAATGCATGGTTTCTAAATTCAGCAATGACAAAACAATGATCCGATTCCACTGCACATACATGCCGAACGCGTGTATAGTCAAATTTATGTTTGAACTCTTCATTGGCAAAGGCTCTGTCAATCCTTGCCTTCACATTCGCATCTCCAGCTTGACGGTTGTCCCAAGTGTAAGAAACACCGGACCACCCTAGGTCTTGGAGAGCACATTCATCGGTGGCTTCTTGAAACTCTCTCATTTGCCTCTCGGGGCGAGCTGATCTACTAAAGTGTTCGTCAGGGTACAAGGTTTCGTTGAAGTCACCCATGCACATCCATGCACCATGGGGAATGGAATGCAGGGTTCTCAGGAAACGCCAGCTGTGGTGGCGATCTGCTGCTCTTGGCGCACCGTAGAATCCTGTGAACCTCCATGCGTTCGGTCCCTGAGCTCCATCATGGACCAAAACATCGATGTGACTGCGACTGTATGATTTAAGTTCCACCGTCACAACATTAGACCAGAACAGCCCTATGCCACCACTTAGGCCATCACTGTCTACTCCAAAACTGCCAGCAAAACCAAGGGTATGCCGCAAATCCTCTACTCTTTTCCCTCTGATTTTCGTTTCCATAACAAAAACCAGTTCAGGCCCTTCTTGCTTCACTACATTGCGAAGCTCGCGAACTGCCTCGGGGTTCCCAAGCCCCCGGCAGTTCCAGCTCAGGCAACTCATTGCGACGAGCAGGGCTGGCTAGCAGCTCCTGCCGAGTTGTCTGAAGTCGTTGGTGTTTCTCTCTTCTTCTTTGGTGCTTGTTCCACTTCTGCACCTTCAGTAGTGTCCTCGCCACTAGCAACTGCAGGGTTATACTGTATGATGGCATTGGTCTGCTGGTCAGCACATGATTCTGCAGCTGGCGCGGGCATGATAACCTTCCTGTAAACTTGTTTCGGAGGTCCCCCCTTCCTCTTGTTCTTGCCGTTGTTGTTATTCTTCCTGGGAGAGGTTACCTCAGGATTGCCATCACGAGTGGCACTGGCTTCAGAAACATCTGCTTTCCCACTTGTTTTAGCATTAGTCAGGCTAGCGCCTGAGCTCTCACTAGATGTCGGCTTCTTTTTGTCCTCCGGTGCACGGATACTGGTTTTGAAGGGTAGCTCGCCATTCTCATCCCTGGTTCCCGGCGTCGGACAAAGCAGGTCCAAGTGACCTAGACGGCCACAAGAAAAGCAAAAGTTCGGAACATTTTCATATTGAATGTCATACCAATCGCGACCTCCACGGGCCGCTGAATCTATAAGGATCCACCTCCTCAGAGGCTTGCTAACATCAATAGTTACTCTTGTCCGCAGAAATCCCCCAATTGGGTCAAACTGTACTGAGTGGGCGTTCGCATCTATCTGTTTTGCCACCGCCTGCCCTCTCTTGTCATTGCGGAGATTAAAGGGTAGGTTTAGAACCCTAGCCCATAGTTGCAATCGGTCAAACTTCAGTTCAGATGGTTTCATGCACTCAGAGAACTCCGTCAGGATGACAGCGTGCTTGCTAATGTGCCACGGGCTTCCGTCCCAGACGCGATCGCGATCGCGCTTGCTGGCGAATTCCGCCACAAAGATGTTTTCCCCCGCCGACCTGAAAGACAGGCCTTTAGGGTTCCTCCAGGCAGGTCGAAGAGCATTGGAGATCGTCTGGATATGGAACGTGTGTCGATGGAGAACTTTCCCGGCCAGTGACCACTTCGTCGGATCGCCCTCGTCAACGTCGTCGATCACCAGTGGCGTGGCTTCCTCTTCCGTCAGATCCAACTTGCCCATCGCCTCCGCCAGTCGCGCCCTCGCCGTGCGTGGCGAGAGTGCGCCTTCCTTGCCAGCGCCAGCGCCAGATGCATCCATCTTGCGCCGCCCTCAGAACGCCCCGCTGATCAAGATCAGACGTGCGCCGTCGTCGCCCCTCGAAATCCTAATCGCCTGCCGCGAGGCTCCTAAGTTTTCCGGGAAGTTTTAAGATGCGCTGTTAACTTCAATATGACGCCCCCGTAAAATAAGTACTTTGAGTAATAAATATTTGACTCTGAACTTGATTATTTGATATTTACCAGTACGTATACGGTTACAATCCTTCATCTATTGTAACCTTTTGAAACAGAGAAAGGGATGAATTTCAGCCAAGCAAGCAGGCAGGCACGCCAAGCTTGTGTGCACCTGTCTGTCATGCACGAGGGAGTGGATAAGAGCTGGCCGAGGATGCCACACCGTCCGGTCGGATAAGATGCAGAACAAGAGTACGTAGTAGGGTTTTTCATTCCTTCCAACAACAAAAGACAGCATTACATTTATTTCCTCGCTGCAAAAGGAAAAAAGCAAGCAGACGATGCCCCGGGGTGGCCCTGCAACTCCAGCCACGGGTAGTTTAAGCTGACAGGGCAGGCATCCCGGGCTTCAAAAGCCGGAAATCATTGCCGCAAATGACAATGACATCGCCGATGGCTGCTGCTCTGCTTGCGAGCACTGGTAGGGATTGAATATTGGAAGAGAGATATCTCGTATCGGCTGTGCCATCGTCTTCTTATGACAGGGCTAGCATTGCCATTTATTTAGTTAATCTGATCTAAAGTTGCAAAGCTTTGGGCGGAAGCGGCTGGGGCTCGTCCATCATGTATCGTACGCAGGCAGGAGTAGGAGTTGGCAGGTCGCTGTAGGTCTATAGCTACGACGACTTGCTTTGGTGAGACGACCGCCGCCGGTGGGTGGTGGCGGCGGCGGTGTTGTTCTACCCAGGGAGAAACGCTGATTGTATGAGAGAGTTGGCCACTGCAATGGGCCTACGTACTTTCTTTTTTCCTTTTGTCTTTCTCCCAGGATCACTGACATTGACCGGCGAGAGAAAGCACGCCGTGAGTGCGTGTGTGTGTTTCATGCCCGCCAGACCACTGATATCCCATTCCCATGGGAACTGATCAAGGCGGTGTGGAATGTGTGATGTAACACACGATCCGGTTAGTCTCGTGGTAATGCCGGCCAGAGACAAGATCACCATCTGTCCATTTGGATCAAATAGTACAGTCCGATGTGGCAGCCAGTCAGACTATACTGTGTAGTGGTTCAAATAACTAACCCTAGCCACAAGAGATCGAGATCACTTCCCTCTTTTACGTGTACAGCACGGAGCAGTGGATATGGTACCTTAATTAGTTATTATGCTGCAGCTTAGTGACACATTGTACACTACTAATAAGATACCCGTGCGTTGCAAAGAACATTAAGATACATTTGTATGAGTAGTTTATTTTGTGAGAGAAAATGACGAACGAAAGAAGTCCTTATCTACAAGTGTGGAAAGAGGTGCGGGTATCTTTTTATAAAATTGTCATAGTTTGTTTTCTAACCGTCAGATATAGATCGAACGGTTTATATTACACGATGGCAGGCACACTATCATCACCAACTCGATTTTTTATAAGAGTAGAGATAAAGATAGAGTGTATGAGTCCTTGACGTATGCCGGCCAGTCAGCTTAGCAGAGAAAACAAGAACCGAAGCCACGAGATGGTATAATGGAGAGGCCACAACCTCCACCGCGTGTACATTCGTGTCAAACCAAACACAGCTATATCCCTTAGAGCATGTCTAACCGGTCCATCGTTTCTTCTAAAAAAAAAGTCTAACCGGTCCCTTATAATTTAAGTCTGAATTTTTCATACTTCCATGTAGATACACCTTATACCTAGACCACCCAGTTTGCATTAAGACCCGTGTTATCTTCACATATGATTTTTTTTTTGCTTCTTCAAAACAAGAGAATATTTGACCTTGAAACTTTGCAGCTTAACGATAGTGCGCTGCCACTCTATGCATGAAATCTTTCTGATTTTTTTATGTAACATATTTTTTTTTCAAATTACAAATTTTGAATAAGTTGCATCATTTTAAAAATTTCCTGTTGCGCCGTAAAATCCAAAAACATTTCTTCACATGGTAGTAATGAGTAGTATTATGCATATGATATTAGTGTATGATATTACTTTTCTAATGCATAGTATAATATATTTATGTTGTACTTTATTTATTACCATGCATGATACATAGTAGCATATCATTTATTATGATATGATATCATGATATGATACTTAATCCTCTCTTTCTTCATTTAATTTTATGACACCTCATTAAAGTTGCCTAGTTGGCATGCATGATACTAACTATAATACTCCCACTACGACCAGCCTAATTCAGAGTAGCCACAATAAAGAGTAATACGCAGTTTAGGCTAGCTATTACACACACCATGCACGCACGCATTAACATGGATGGTTGTTGGTACAAGAGCACAAGTTAGCTCTAGCAAGGGACAAAGTGAAGTAAGCCTCAGCTAATGAGCCCAGTTCCCACCACTGCTGGAAAAAGGGCCTTTGGTCGCGGTTCGCAACTGCCATTAGTCGCGGTTGCGCAACCGCGACCAAATAGGCGCGACTAAAGGACCCCTATTTTAGTCGCGGTTGCTTAAGAACCGCGACTAAAGGCCCGTCCACGTGGGCGCCAGGCGGCCGTCGGGGCGGAGGACCGCGACTAAAGGTTTTTGAAAAAAAAATTTGAATTTTTTTTGAAAATTTTTTATTTTCAAATTTCTGAATTATTTTAACCTCTAGTCTGTAATCACCACCCCTCATCACTTCTCAATTTATTCTTTAATCACCCCTCATCATTCCAAATCATCTAACTTCCCGACCGGTCACCCATCCCTCTCACTACTCTAGCCCAAGCACGCTTAACTTCCGGGTTCTATTCTCCCACGCTCCAAGTCTGCACTTGTTGTTTTCCTAACAATAGTAAGATGTCAATCCTATTAACCTCCAGGAATTTTGCTTGAGCATGAAGTGACACATTTCACTGTTTGAGTTTGAAACTATTATTTTAAAAAACAATAATTATTTAGTAACACTAATATTTCTTGAATAATTAGTTTGACCACAGTTGACCACAGTTTGACCAGATTTGACCAAAATTGAAATAATTAAAATAATTATTTAGTAACACTAATATTCTAGAATAATTAGTTTGACCATTGTTTGACCATAGTTTGCCCACTGTTTGAATATTTTTCAATTTTTTCCACTCTAAATCTTAAAAGGCCCGTAACTTTTTTTCTATTAGGTTTTTGAGGATTTTGAAAATGTTTAACGGGGTTTCCCGTTAAATTTGGATGTAACTTTTCGAGTAGATGATTTTTCATATAAAAAACTTTTTCATCTGAGTTAGTATGCAAAAGTTATGCCCATTTTTACAAATTTCAGAGAAATTTTGCAAATAAAGTCAAAATTCACATTTGCAAATTTTCCCAACAACTAGACCACATATCACATGAGAAACTTATTTTCTTTTATTTTTTTGACATTTCCATTATTTTCTTTTATTTTTTTAAAAACTGAAAAGGCGATCCCGGGGGGGGGGGGTAGAGTTTGAAAATGGGACTAACCGGGACTAAAGGTCATCGCACCCTTTAGTCCCGGTTCGTGGCTTAAACCGGGACTAAAGGGACTGGTATATATAGGGGAGGAGTTTTAGTCGCGGTTGGCCTGGCCAACCGCGACTAAAGGCCTTTGGGCACCTTTAGTCGCGGTTAGCCTGGTATATATAGGGGAGGAGCTTTAGTCGCTGGCCAACCGCGACTAAAGGCCTTTGGGCACCTTTAGTCGCGGTTGGCCTGGCCAACCGCGACTAAAGCCCCTCACGTGCACCAGCTGGCCACCGAGCGCCCTGGGCCCAGGTATTTGGTCGCGGTTCGTCTGCCGAACCGCGACTAAAGACTTTATTAGTCACGGTTCCTACAGTTTCGCGACTAATGGGGCTGGACGGAAGCCTCTTTTTCTACCAATGCACAGACGTTGACTCTGTCGGCTTCAAATTCTTCTCCTTTGCCCGTTAATGGAATATCAAACTGGGAATGGAACATACAGCTAAGATTGCACTGAGACAGACCGGGCAGGCGCATCCGTGACTCGGATCCACCGATCGATGGCTACACCACGCTTTGCATCCACCTCCTGAACCCTGGGTATGCGTACTGTGCGCAGCAGCGTTGGAGCCTCTATATAAACGAGACAGCAGCCGCGGTGTGAGCTCATCGCTTCACCGGTCACATTGCTTGCGTAGTGGTTACTTCCCGTCGAGCTACCATAGCAACAAGAGAGTGAGTGAGAGAAGAAGAAGAGGACTAGCTTGGAAAAGTTTGAACTGAGGAGAGATCGGGAGGATCATGGGCATGGGGTGGAAAGTTCTGAGCGATGTGAAGCCGTACCTGGCGATGGTGCTGCTGCAGGTGGGGTTCGCCGGGATGTACATCGTCGCCGTGGCGTCCCTCAAGCGCGGGATGAGCCACTTCGTGCTCGTGGTCTACCGGAACCTCGTCGCCACCGCCGTCATGGCGCCCTTTGCCCTCTACTTCGAGAGGTAACAACTCATCTCATCCACGCACCTCCCGTACGTGCATATCATGGCATCGTTTCGCATGCATGCGTGCATGCCAGTGAACCGCGCGTGCATGCATGTTCTTTGCCAATTTTTCCTTGGACAAACATTTAGCACATGCGCCGCTATACAGTAGTACAGTCTACACAAATATGCTATAGATTGGAACTGTGTGAGCTCCCACAAGCATGCATATGCACGTTCATGTAGTTTTTGCCTCACAGCTGCAGCACTTGCACATCCGTGATGACCCCGAAATGGCTCGATTATTTGTTCCAGTTCTCGTTTAGTTCAACAAAATTCCGAGGGAGGGACAATGTAACGCCAGCTTGCCAATCGTGCTAGCTCATGGGCACCCCACGATCGAGCATGCACACACGTACAATTTGCCCAGTTCGTTCTCATTTTTGTCTCATTTAGATGCATTGTTCTTTTCCTTTTACCTGGAGATACCTTATTCACGAACGACCAGTGCTTGTGGACTGGACCAGGGCTAATTCTTGATACTTTATTCTGTTTTGCACCGGCAAATGAGAATAATTGTCACACGCGTTATAGTTATACCAGCTAGCATCTGTGTGTGTATATGTACGTACGTGCTTCATCATGCAGCATCGATCTATATATGGATGGATCCATAGAAAATGACACCTGAGCAGGTATATGCGTGTGCGGTGTGACGTATGTGTGCTTACGTACGTGTAAACGCACTTGGCAACCTTCTACTAGGCATTCTGCCCTGCCTTGGTTGGTAACATGAATGGAACTCACATGTCAGCTGGAAGCATGCATACTAGCTAGTTCAGTTCGATTAATTTTTACTCTATCTAAATCATGGTTCATGAAAGATCACTAGCTAATTGTGTATTTGCTCCCTCCCGCAATTTTGTGTGTGTATTTACTCCAACGTTCGTATAACATGTGCAGGGGACTGAGGCCAAAGATGACAATCACCATCTTCATCAAGATCATGGGGCTCGCATTCCTCGAGTACGTTCGTATATATGGTCGATTAATTCTATATCAACCGTCGTCCGACCATGGAGATCATGTACAAAAATCTTGTTACTGAGAGCATCTTCAACAGACGTCCAATGCGACGCGCGCAAAAAAACAGCTTTAGCGTGCGCCCAACGCCTGGTTTGGCGCGGCGCGCTGCGCCCGCTCCAGTAGTCGCGCTAAAATGCAGCGCGCGTGCCGCTCCAGCAGCGCGCACACAACATTTTTTTTAATTTTCGAACGCATGGATAAAATAAAAACTAGATAGATTGCATAAAAATAAAAAATGATACAAAGGTATTTTACATCGGTGCAACTAGATAGATAGTTCGAAAGCATAGATAAACTACGGCGCAACTAGATAGAAACTACTCTAAGTCGCTATCATCATCATCATTATCATCCTCGGCGGTGTCGTCCGAGGTATCTAGCCAGATGTCCAGCCACCGATCATCGTCCGGCGTGAAGAACGACTGCCCACCTGCTGCAACGATGTCGGACTGCGCATTCGCCAACGCCTTCCGCTGACGCCTTTCCAACCGCGTCTCGCGGCGCTTTCGCGTGTCCTCCTCGCGGCGCCTTGCCCAGTAGGCCTGCTCGTAGGCGACATCCTCCGGGTGGCGCTGGCGCCACTCCGCCATAACCCGCTCGTCCTCCTGGGCGACGAGGAGGCGGCGTTGCCGCTCGGCGTGCTCCGCATGGTCTACCGCCGTGTTCAGACGAGGCAGAGGGGTGAGGTTGAGCGCTTGCTGGAGCGTGTACACATCTTGAAAGTTCATCTGGCCGCGCGGCCGGCCTAGGCGCCACGCCGCCGCGTCGTACGCGCGGGCGGCCTCGCGCGCCGTCCCGTACGTGCCGAGGCCGAGCCGGAGTTCGCCGGAGTGTATCTCCGCGGTGTAGCAGCCGTTGGGGCGCAGGCGGACTCCGCGGTAGCCGGACGCTCCTCGGCGGCGCGGCGGCATAGCGTGGCGCTGGGGCGGCGGAGGCGCGTCGGTGGCGGGGCGCTGGAGCGGCGCGTGGCACAAAGAGAGCGAGAGAAGAGGAGAAGAGGAGGCGTGGAGAGGCGCGTGACGCGTGCTGGACTTTATAGGCGCGCCAGAAGCGGCGCGTAAAATATGGTGCGCGAGCTGGCGCCTTTTCACGCGCGCGCGCAAGCGGTTCTAGCGCGCGTGGTTTTCCCGCGACCGCTGGAGCGCGGTAAAATGCTCGGCGCGCGCTAAAGGGTCTGTTTACCGCGCGCGCCCCGTTTCGTGCGTTCGTTGGAGATGCTCTGACATATGGCTTATTGCGTCGTTTCCTCGCAGGCCGGTGCTTGATCAGAACCTCTACTACATGGGCGCGAAGCTGACCTCGGCGGGGTTCGCTGCGGCGCTGATCAACATCCTCCCGGCCGTCACCTTCGTGCTGGCGCTCATCATGCGCATGGAGAAGGTGCGGCTGCGGAGCCTGCACAGCCAGGCCAAGATCGCCGGCACGGTTCTCACGGTGGTCGGCGCTGTGCTCATGATCCTCTACCATGGGCCCACTGTGCAGTTCCCCTGGACCAAGGGCCAGCATCACGCCGGCGGTGCGGCCGCCGGCGCCGATGCAGCGGCGTGGCTAAAGGGGACCATCATGGTCATCGCCGCCTGCGTGGCCTGGTCGTGCTTCTTCGTCCTCCAGTCAAGCACGCTCCGGGACTACCCGTCGGAGCTGTCCCTCACGGTGCTCATCTGTGGTGTGGGCTCGGTGATGAGCACCGGCGTCGCCCTCATCGCCGAGCGTGCCAACACTCAGGCATGGGTCATCGGCTTCGACGCCCGCCTCTTCACCGCCGTCTACGCCGGCATAGTGTGCTCCGGCGTGGCGTACTATGTGCAGGGCATCGTGTCTAAGCAAAGGGGCCCGGTGTTCGTCACGGCCTTCAACCCGCTCTGCATGATCATAACCGCCGTCATGGGCTCCATCATTCTCAAGGAGGAGATCACTCTCGGAAGGTACACTACATTTTCTTCATTTTTTGCTACCATGTCAGGATGGACAAAGACATATACTTCCTCCCTCACGATTTATTGATCCACATGATTTTTCGGTGACCATATATCTCTCGATAAAAAATGTGGTATATGCTACAGATATATTGTTAGATTTTCATTCAAAGAAAATCTTTAGTGACATTATTTTTAGAGCATACAATATATATTCTGTTAGTCAAACATATAATTAAAGTTTGACCCAAAATATGAGTGAAACTAATAACCCAGATGAAGGAAGTATTACATTAGTGCAACAATACTAATGATATCCTTTCATTTTTGCTTTCAGTGTGATTGGTGCAGTGATCATCGTGGTAGGGCTCTACTTTCTCATATGGGGCAAGAGCAAGGACAACGTCAACCAAGTCTCCGACGACTTCGTAGCTGGTAGCAGCAAGGGCGCCGGTGAGCTGCCCTTAACCTCGGTGACTAACGGCAACGGCAAGCAGCACGAGCTCGGGAACGGCCAGTTCAACGGCGGCTATGTACTGAACGTGGAGACGCCGGCGACCAATGGCCACTACTAGCTAGTCAAGGGGTCGGAGCATACGTCGATCGAGCAGTCTGTCTGTCTAACTATTTTCCTGCTAATGCATGCATGCATGGAGACGAAATTTTTCTTCATTTTTCTTCTTTTCAGCTTCTCCCCTGTCATGTGAGAGAATGACCAGCGAGTGCTGGTTAGACCAAGTGTAACGGCCGAGACCGCTTGTAGGTGTCGTGATCACTTGCTTAATGTAACTTGAGAATGCCTAAAACTCATCTAGATAAGATATAGTTTGGCCTTATTCACCTGACATTGACCTCATCATTGTTGTTATTGTGGTTCAGTCACACGTGTTATCCCTACACCATCAACATGGGCTGCCATTGGTTATTTTCCCCCCTTGTGCTGCCTTTTCCGGTTGTTATTTGGGCCGGGTTGGGCATGTTTCATATATATCTATTCAGTTGAGAAACAGGAAGGAAGAGCTTATGCGTGCATCTTCTGCACATGCGCTTGAGATGATATGATGCCCAAATGTCGAGTAGGACGTACAATGCAACTTATTCACTGTTGCTTGTGTCTTCTATTATTTTCTTTTTGCATTTGCATGGATCGTGTCTTTTTATCCCCCTAGGCAATATGACGATGTGTCTTGTTCAGTCACAACTGTACATATAAATTCATCGCAAAAAAAAGGACATATAAATACAATACAAACAACTAAAATAGCAAAAGAAAAACTAGAAAGGCAAAATTCACACGGATCCAATATATCATCGATTGCAACTTCGTCGAATGAAAGTTTAGCAAAACCGATAGTATTCCCTTCCTACAAAAGGAGATTAAAAGCACGCGATATCCCTGGATCCGCACTTTGCACCATAGGCCGGGGTGGCCTTGAAACTCTGGCCATGGATAGAAAGCTGACAGCCAGTGGCAGGTTTAGCCCAATGGGCCAGGCTGGGCCATTGGTGAAACTGTCCATTAAATTCTTACTTTTTAATATATTTGATTCTCACCACTCAAAAAAATATATATATTTGATTCTCAAAAAAAACTTTCTAATATATTTTTCAATTGATATATAAAGGCTAATGGAAAATCCTGGCCCATTCGATGCCAACAATAATCCTTCTCTGTTACTTAAATTATTGCGGCAAAATGACACCGATGCATGCTTGGTATCATATCGATCGGCTTTGGCATCATCTTCTAATGACATGGTTAGCATTACTACCGATTAGTTAATCTATATATCCAAAGTTGCAAAAGTTGAGGCAGAAACTAGCGGCTGGGACTAGTCGTTCCGGTGCCAAAAGTAATGCTTCTCTGTTGCTGTGGCTGCTGTCGTTTCAGCGATCAACGTCTGTAATCTGTATATGTACGTACGCAGGGAGGAGATAGCTACGTACGACTTGCTTGGTGAGACCAGCTGTGGTGGTGGCTGTGCTGCTGCAGCCTTTTTTTTAGCAACAGTGCTGCTGCTGCTGCTGTTTTATCCCCGCAGGGAGCAACGTGGATTGGAGGCAAGCTGGCCGCTAGAATCAATGGCTGAAACTAGATAGGCCCATTGGCCTACATATGTACTCCATCTGATGCTTTTTACTCCGCATATTAAATATGTGTCGTTAAATTTTGCAAAGTTTGACCAAATTTATATTCCAATATCAAATATGTATACTCCCTCCATTTATTTATACAAAACCACTATATACATTTTGCATCTAATAAGGCCATCAACAATAATTGAGACAAAATTAATGATTTTTTCTCGTACTAGCAACCTGTCAGTCATAATGATAGCCAGCTGCTTGCTCCACTCAGTTTCCTTCTTTGCACGAGGCGTATTAATGATTTCAGTAAACAAAAAAAAATTAACTTGCAAAGTACATTGGTATCTGTAATCTGAGTTTGTGGTCTTGTACATTTCATAATGAATCTAACCACGTTGATTTGGCATTGTGAATGTTAATAATTTTTTTATAAGTTTGGTCAAAGTAGAGATACTTTGACTTGGGACAAAATTTATATGCGGACTAAAAAGGACTGGAGGGAGCATATATTTTCTTTCTGGGTTGTAATAAGTTGCTTGAAAAAAATTCCAAGTATCGATCGGTTGACTTTTGCCTTAGGTTCCATCTTTCTCCCGTCGCCTTTTCTTCTTCCCATCCATGGCCATCCATGGCCCCCGCCACGTAGCCGTGACCGGTGGTGTTGTCACGCACGCCTCTTCGTCCAGGTCTGAAATAATTTATGTATGTTGAAGTTTACATATATCGGATTTAAATTAATAGGATTAAAACTAAAAAAAAGAAATAATTTAATACAATGCCTATGGCGAAGCCGTCGGCATAGTCGTGCCACGTGGCAAGCAATCTATGCCAATGGGCATATATGTGACGGCGTCAACCCGCCGTCTGTCAGTGGGACAGCGGGCCCACGTGTATGCCGACAGCCCCTCTATGCCGATGGGGCCCGTCGGCATAGAACGAGGTGTGCCGACGGTTGTTCTATGCCGACGGGGGTGGTAGGCCTTCGGCATACCTACACATATGCCTATGGCCCCGTGGGCATAGATGTGGCCGTCCGGACTGATGGTTATTCCGGTAGTGCCTGCCAAGCCGCCGGCTCCGGTACGCTACCGTCTCCATCCATCCTCTAAGCCTTGCTCTATTATCCAACGACGACGAACCCTACACTGTCAACCCCCTAAGGTGAAGACACTACACTGTCAACCCCCTAAGGCGAAGACACCATCCCCGTCTCCAGCCAAGTCCTAGCGAGGCCTTGCCAGAAACAGCAGCTCACCATCTTCTCCCAAAATCGACTAATCGCAAATGCCGTTTCCAGGCAACTTGCAAATACCTTTTTTTTTCCTTTGTATTTCCCAGGGCTTGCCAATCGACGTTGACCAGAGAGAGAAAGTATGCGGCTGGTGAGTGCGTGCGATTCATGGCCAGACCGCTGATTACACTTCATACGAGAACTGAAGGCGGTGTCGGAGTGTGATGCCCTTTTCAAGTGTGCAGCAACCCATCCACCGAACAACGGATATGATACTACCTTATCTCTTACTCTGCATCGTTAGTTACACACTGTATGTTACTATTGGGCTGTGCGACTTTACATGTGCCTATCCAGTTAGCAGCATGCCATGGAAAGTGCGTCGTACAGGACGAAAAGAAGAGCCGGTGGAGAAGCCGCGAGACGCTGAGACGGTGGTTGTGGGCTTGTGGCCAGCGATAGTGGATAGGCCATTCCACAGACCACAGTACCTTCATTCGTGTCAAACCTAGCACACACACCTATCATCTATGCCTTGCCAACACTAACTCATCCATGCCCCCAATCTGGGAGAAATTATGGAGTTCGAGCTGCCCGGCAAAAGTCAAAATATTCTTGTGGAGAGCAATGCACTGTCGTGTGTCAAGCAATTCTGGCCGATATACATATATATGAAGATACACGCGCAATGCTCAGCTTATGATGAGGGGCCAGAGACTATCAAGTACCTTCCGGGTGTTCGAAAAGACAAGGGAGGTATGGTCAGAGTTAGGCCTTAGCAATGTTATCTCAAAGGCATGCACCGTGACCATACAGGTGAAGCTATCCTTGATCATCTGATTGGCACGCGGATGATTGTCACCTCCCCCGAGGGCTATGTGAGACTGAACCTCGACGCAAGTTTTGATGATCGGTGACAGTTCGGAGAAATTTATAGCTGCAGGAAATGACATGATTGAGTGGTGCTTAGATGTGTTGACAGCGGAGGTCATAGCTTTAAAATATGGACTAACTCTAGGACAGTTCATTGGGCGTATCAAGTTGGTGGTTAACTCTGAAAACGTGGATATGATCACCACGATGGAGCAAACATTGCGGGAGCCTCGACAGTTATATTTGATGATTTGCTATCGTATATGATGTGATTTGGTCTCCCACATGTGGAGTAATTTTTTACCCCCTCGGACGCACACCCTTCCCACTCCGATGCAGCCCTACTTGCTTTCGCCGGCCACCACGCGCCACCGCCGACCACCCGTAGCACCCGCTGCGCTCCTCCCCCACCTCAATTCGGCTGCTTCTCGTCGTCGGCACCTAATTCGAGAGATCTACGCTTGTCGCCGGACTCGACGCACCCAGTCATCGATCTCGTTGCATGTTGGAGGGATTCGATGGGGATTGAACCACACAACCACCTCGGCCGCTCCGTGTCGCCTCTCCGTATGTCCTCCTCCTCTCGGCGCTCTCATCTTACCAGTCGACCCAGCTAGCACTCCATACAAAACACTGTGGGTTGGGAAGTAGCGAAATTTCTTTGGATCGATTCTCTTAGTGAAGAACTGGTGAAATATATGACCAGGATGTCGTTTATAATAAAATACTAATTGAGTAGTGAAGTTTAACTCAATGGCCTAAAAATAAATGAATGTGTGTTAATTTTTTAGGAAGTTAGAATTAAACTGGTTACAAATCACTTTTTTTGTGAAAAAGTAAATATACTTCTTTAAAATATACTCGATCCTTACTCCTCTAAATTACTCCATAACGGATCGATTAGAGATGTTTATATTATAGCGATCCGGCAGCACATCTAAGGTCTTGTAGAACGGCAGGTGCTTACACAGGTGCCTGAAGGCAGACAAAAGCAAAGATTTGCTTCCAGTGCTAGCCGATGCCTGGGAGAAATACAAAGCTTGGAGAAATAAGAATAACCACTCCCTAAAAGTCACGAACGCTTCAACCCAGTGCCTTCAATCGCAAAGGAAGAAAAAAAAGAAGCCCAACTAGCACTCCATATAAAGCACTGTGGGTTGGGAAGCAACGAAATTACTGAGACGGTTGGTGTTGTGTTCAGGTCGTCATGGCACGATGGTTTCTCTTAGCAGCACGGCTCCGGTCCTGTTAAGTTGTCTTGGTTGTAGTGTGTTAGGGTGGCCTATCCTGCTTTTCATGTTTGACGTTGGGTTAGTGGCACTTGTGCCACTCGCTCGGTGCCTTCTTATTTTTCATTTCGACTTGCTTGTATGAGGGTTTTCTCACCATTATGTATCAGTTCGGTCATTTGTGCCTTTATCTATAAAGGGGCGAAAGATTGTTTCGAGTAAATCTATGAGACGCAGCGCATCTAGCACCCGTGCCTAATAATCCCGTCATCCGTACCATCAAACCGGAGGCCGTCATCCTGGTACGACCGTGCATGCATGCAGGCAGCCGGGTTGCATAAACCTTCATGGATGCATGCGTTGGAAGGGTCAAACAGAGGCTTCAACGAAAGGCAAAGTGATCAATCTCTCTGACTCGATGGAGGTGCGGCCATGGATGGACAGACGCAGGGGATTGTGTGAATCCTAACCGGAGCGCACCATGGCTCACTAGCTAGCATTAGGCGTGGCATGGCAACTGGGTGCCGGACGTCGTCGATCGCCGATCGTACTGCGACACGCTGCGTCCTGCATAATTGCGTCCATTTGCGTTCAGGTGGACGCCCCTCTCATTCCTCGTCTGTGCAGACAAGGAGAGGCAGCACCCCGGTCGTAAATTTATGCACACTCTCGGCACTAGTCCATCGCATCGTGTCTTCTTGGTGAGAAACAGAAGAGGAGGAATGTGCGTGGGAGACGCGTGACCACGAGAAATGTGCCTTTTCTCTCACTTCTGATTGATAGCTTGGTTGGACTTGTTGAAACAAGTTTTGCCGGAATTAACAAGTATTGCTGCTACATCTTGTCAAGCTAAGCTCGCACTGGGACACAAGGGCATGCTGAGGCAGGCGCATCCATGACTCGGATCCACCCATGGGCTACGCTACACTTGGCGTCCAGCTCCTGAACCCTACTACATGTTCTGTTGGCCGCACATTGTTGACGGAGCGCGTCTATATAAAGGAGACGGTTTCCGTGTGAGCTCATCGCCTCGTTAGTCACAGCCATTGCTTCACATCGAGCTCGAGCTACTGAGTGAGAGAAGCTAGCTAGCTAGCCAGACAGAGGGGGAGAGAGAGAGATGGGTATGGGATGGAGAGTTCTGAACGATGTGAAGCCATACCTAGCGATGGTGCTGCTGCAGGTGGGGTTCGCCGGGATGAACATCGTTGCCGTGTCGTCCCTCAAGGCCGGGATGAGCCACTTCGTCCTCGTCGTCTACCGTAACATCGTCGCCACCGCCTTCATGGCGCCCTTCGCCCTCTATTTCGAGAGGTAACTAGCTAATTACATACATCCATGCATGGACAGATGGACTGACTACTCTCTCATATACCATCATATATCCAAGCAAGGGCTCTCGGTTGTTAATTAGAGTAGATGGTTCCACATGTTTTACCATAAAATTACACCACAACTTGCAAAATTTTACAGCACCACTTACACATGCATGCAAGCATGGATGAGTAGCGGAAGCCCGAAAGGATTCGATCGATTTGTTTCAGTCCAGTTAGCAGCCTATGATTCAGTCCAGTTATATAGCAGCCTATGCTTGGCGCTGCGCCGCTATGTTAGCCTAATTCTGGCCATGTATCACACTTCTTCCGACTTTTCGATCTCTCAAACGTATTTGTTTGAACTTGTAAAAGGCTTTAGTTTAAGCCCGGGCAAGTACTTCCGCTCTAAAAAAGTTCACTATTTTTAGACCAACTTTCGAGGATCTAGGGATAACTGAACAAACAGATAGATTGTGTAAAGGAAGATTGGGAAAATTAAAAAAGCCAACTTGCCAAACGTGCACCTCCACGATCTCGAGCAAACAAACACGTACAATTTCCTCAGTCCATTCTCATTTTTTGTCTCATTTAGATGGTGCAACAAGCTACACGACCACCACTCTTGGAACCTAATCGAGAAAAGTGTAGATGCACATCTTGATATACCTTCCATTTTGTACCAGCATTTTTTTTTGCAACAACACTTCGTATTCATCAACTGTCAAGGTAATACAAAAAACACCAAAAGTATAAATTACATACAGGTACGTCGATCACATAGCGACGACTACAAGTACTGGAGCGAGCCAAATGCGCGTTGCCGTCGTCGCGTGTCCCTCACTGGAGCCGGGCAGAACTTGTTGTAGTAGACAGTTGGAAAATTGTCATGCTAAGGCCCTATAAGACCAGTGCAACTAGCCGTAGATCAGAAGGATCCAACTTGTAGACATACGAACACACATGTACGAAGACCGGATCTACATGGATCCACCGAAGACAAACGCCAACCGAATCCCGCGAGATCCGCCGGAGACAAACCATCACACTCCCTTCGACGACGCTCAAAGCATCGCGTTGGGACTTTCTTTATCACGAGTTAAATCAAATATGTGTAGATGTACGTACCACATCTAGAAGCATGAACATGTGGACATGTAGAAAATTAGAGTGCATGAGTACAGACAACCATGGATCTGCCTTACGGTTGCTCCTAGCGACCCCCCCCCCCCCTGCCGCCAGAGGATGCAGGTGGGGCTGGTGGTGTTGTCTGATATAGATTTGACACCGTCTGCCACCTGGGAGGATGGCATGAGACTGACCAAACGTCCCAATTGGTAATCTTCCCTCTCATGAATGGCATCATCATGTGTGTGACATTGATATTTCTTCGTTCGACGTTTTGTGTGGCAAGCAACTCTCGTTGGTGCTTGTGGGGGCATGGTCATCATTTGAGTGGAATCTCATGTCATGATCATGCGCATATGTAGATGTAGAATCGTGGAAAGTGAAGGCGCCATCAGATAAGGGCTTCGATTTGGTGGTACTTCTTTTTTGGAAAAGAAGAACATCCCCCGGCCTCTGCATCAGAATGATGCATACGGTCATTTTATTTAAACGAACCAAAGTGAAACATGGTCTTCAATCCAGTACAACCCACAAAAGGAGCAAGAATCAAAATTGAATTTGAAAATAACAGAATGCCACGACCGGCGAAACATAGGACTAGATGACTAAACACCTATCCTATTGGTGGTACTTCTTGAGTACCCAATCAAAAACTATTGGGTGAAAATCATAGGCCAGACCCTAGTTGGTCATATTTGGCAATGGCGGCGCTTGGGTTCATTACCTTGGTGAAAGCTTTGCTTCGAGTTTGTTTAGATACGATCTTTAGGGTGAGAATCAACAAACTGACAGTTGATGGTCATTTTGAGTCTAAAGGCGCTGCCTTTGAAAAACCTTACTCATAGTCATTATGTTGTCATGATATGATTGGTGCCGATGGTCGTTGCTGGATTTCTTCGATCATTCTTTCGATCGCTTTAGGGTTTTCTTTTCGGTTTTTTTGCTCATGCATAGTTTCGGTCTTGTATGAATTTGTTCTTCCCCAGCTGATTTCATATGTGTGTGCATTTGTGTTGTGTTTGTATCTCCCTTCAGCTTTATTATGAATCAATAAAAAACGTCTTCTGTCAAGAAAAAAGAAAATCAGAGTGCATTAATTAGCAGAAGTAGAAAATGACACATAAGCAGGTATATGTAGCTAGCTATCCGGTCTGTCTGCGGTATTTGTGCTTACGTACGTGTAAACGCACTTGAGACGACCTCCACTAAGGCAGTGTGCCCTGATTGGCCACTGGTGGAGGTCCTACCATGCATGGAACCCGCCACATGTCAGCTGGAAGCATGCACGGTTACAGTTCCATCCACTCGTACAATTAATTTTATTTATACGAGTTCGTTTCGATTCATTTTTACCAAGCTCCTAGATCATCATTTCATGATAAAACGTATAACATGTACAGGGAACGGAGGCCAAAGATGACAACCACCATCTTCATAAAGATTATGTGGCTCGCATTTCTCGAGTACGTCTGTATGGTTAATTACACAGAACTCTTTCTTCATTACCGACTGACACGTAGGTGCCCATTGTCTCTTAGGCCGGTGCTCGACCAGAACCTGTATTTCATGGGCGCGAAGCTGACCTCGGCGGGGTTCGCGACGGCGCTCCTCAACACCCTCCCGGCCATCACCTTCGTGCTGGCCCTCATCCTGCGCATGGAGAAGGTGCGGCTGCGGAGCCTGCACAGCCAGGCCAAGATCGCTGGCACAGTCCTCGCGGTGGCCGGCGCCGTGCTGATGGTTCTGTACCACGGCCCTGTCGTGCGGTTCCCGTGGACTAGTGGCCATGACCACGCCACCATCGGTGGCCAGGTCGCCGCCGCGCGGGACTGGCTGATCGGGACCGTAATGCTCATCGCCTCCTGCATGATCTGGCCGGGCTTCTTCATCCTCCAGGCCAACACGCTCGGGAGCTACCCGGCGGAGCTGTCTCTCACGGCGCTCATCTGCGGCATGGGCTCGCTGATGAGCGGCGCCGTCGCCCTCGTTGCTGAGCGCGCCGACACCCAGGTCTGGGTTGTCGGCTTCGATAGCCGCCTCTTGACCGTCGTCTACGCCGGCATAGTGTGCTCCGGCGTGGCGTACTACTTGCAGGGCGTCGTGTCAAGGCAAAGGGGCCCGGTGTTCGTGACGGCCTTCAGCCCGCTCAGCATGATCATAACCGCCGTCATGGGCTCCATCATTCTCAAAGAGGAGATCACTCTCGGAAGGTACGTACATTAGTGCTGCCTGCCACCATATCAAAATGGACCAGGATAAATATACATGCATGCAGCAGTGGAACGTTCCATACTAATGATACCATTTCCTTTGTGCTTTCAGTGTGATTGGTGCAGTGATCATCGTGACAGGCCTCTACTTTATCATCTGGGGCAAGAGCAAGGACGACATCAGCCCCAGTCAAGTCTCCGACGTCAGCGTCAAGGGAGCCGGTGAACTGCCCCTAACCTCGGTGACCAACGGCCACGGCCACGGCCACGGCAAGCAGTACGAGCTCGGCAACGGCAACGGCGGCCATGTCGACGTCGAGACGCCCACGACCAATGGGCACTACTAGCCAAGTGATCGTGCTATACGTCCTTTAGTTGTCCATCTAGCTTTCCCCCTTGTACTGCATAGTCCATCGATCGATCATGCATGGAGACGATTTTTCTCTCTCTACTTTCTTCTTGTCAGCTTCTCCTTAGCTACGATCTTATCATGTGACTATGTGAGAGTAAGCAAGTGCTGCTTATAGCATTTCCCGTGATGGTTATACTAGATGCTGCTAGGCATCTCCAACACCGATCCTTAAAATGAACAATATTTGTCCACGGACCGATAGGGATCGGTCCGTGGACGGTAATGCAGGAGACGGTCATCCAACCATGTCCCCTAAATCTTCTTCGATGCATGTGCGTGTTGCGGTTGAGGAAAGAGAGGAAATGTGTGGATGACCGACGTGGTGGCCACAGGACTCCCCCCAAAAAATTGCTTCTAGTTTGAAAGAGTTTGGACGTCCTAACATTTGGGGGGATAACATTGGATGACGAAAAGTGTTTGTACTCTAGCAAAGGACATATAGAGGCGATTTGAGGGTTTGTGTTGGAAATACCCTAGATGTACAAGGATATTCATGAAATTCTAAACATGAAAGCTAACTGGTGACCGGAAGCTGGGGGCTGGATGGTAAGCGAACGGGTTTGCCCGGCAATTTTAGGTCATAGCGAATGTATTCTGATGGCAATTTATGTCTGTTCTTGCGCATGTTTTCCTTCCTAACAAAAACTGCCATGTGCCTCTAAGAAAAATGCCATGTGTTTCTAGAAAGACAACAAGTAAAAACGTTCGGAAATGCCATCTTCCTGGCGACCATTATTGGATACTAGACCATGATGGCGCGCTGCCGCGCCCTGTCCATGTTTGATGACATGATCTAATTGTGTACGAATATAGATACAGTAAGAATGTAGTACATGATTAGTACCATTATGCAGGGTTGAAATATGATTATTAAAAAAGTCACATGGGTTGTATATATTGTCCGAAATTGATGGGAAGTTTTACTGCTTCTGATTTTTTGGTTGAAAAAAATGAAGTGCAATTTGCATGTGTATGTGTGTATCCAAGTATGTAGCACAATTTCTATCTAGAGGTGAAAATGACCCGGTGTGAGCAGTTAGAAAAGAAGGTCTACACACGAAAGTGCCTTTCTGCTCCCGAGCTCATTTGAGCTTGGTGAACAGTAAAATAAAAAAAAATCAAAAAATTCCAATTTTTTTTGGAAGAAACATTGACAAAAGTTCTAAGTGCTTGCAAAAATTCATCATGAAATCACATTCCTGTAAAGCGTGGCAAAGAAAACAAATTCAGTGCTCCAAAATACTTTTGAAAGTAGCCTTTTCAGAGTACTGATTTTGTTTTTTTGCCACGCCTTCTAGAAATGTGATTTCATGGCGAATTTTTGCAAGCACTTAGAACTTTTGTCAATGTTTCTCCTAAAAAAATTTGGATTTTTTAAAATTTGTTTTAATTTAGTTTTGATTTTACTGTTCACCCGAGCTCATTTGAGCTCAGGTGCAGAAACTCCGCATCCGTCTACACAGCCGCTCAAGAACATAAAAGCACATGTTGTTGCCCTCATCTATTTAAGACATGCAAAATATTTGAAAAGTTATAAATGGCACAAGTATCTCTAAATAATATATTTTACCTAAGAAATAATAAAATTTCATATGTGTCTTCTACCGTTGACCTCAGTAAAGTGGTTGTTCAGAGACCTTCGTGAACGACAACAGTAAAAACGGAAAATAAGTCATCTCCAGCATAATAAGCTGAAGTCAAAACTCCATTATTTCCTTGTGTTTGGTATCAAGGATTAGTTGTGCCAATGCAATACGGCTCTAGATTCATTCTAAATTTTTATTGATCAACATGTAGTACAACACTCGTTGTCTCTTATTGTGGCGCGCTGTGATACGGTTGGAACCTGTTGAACCTCGACTTTATTTGCTTTTGGTTTCCTTAATTAAATCGGAGGGAAACCTCTTTTATTCAAAAAAAAAAAACACTCGTTGTCTCTTTATTGACTGTTTCCTCTTTGGTATCTTTGGAGCATCGAACATGCATTTTCTGTAAAATGGCTACATGTTAACTCTTCGGCACCATAATAAAACTTTAGCAAGATAGTTCTTAAATTTACCAAAGGGAGCAGTACAAAATTTTCAGTTCAAACTTAAGAAAAATATCTAAGACAGGTCCAGTAAGGCAGTTCTTGAATTTCAGTGGAAGCCTAAGGGAAAAAAAATCTAACATACTATCAAAAGTGACACATAGGAAAAGCACTATTTGAGTACTATCGAAAAGCACTATTTGACAATATTTAAAGTGTGATCGGTGCTTTATCCTCTTTGTTACGAGGCCGGGGCTGGATTTTGCGATCCACCTGCATCAACTTCCCATGGAGGCATGGAGCGGCATGAAACTCGCCTGGAGGTGTCCATGCGCAGCCCCTGATCCTGGCACAACCTACAGACCAAGAGAAAACAAAGCAGAATGGATCAAAACCAATCAGATTGTGAAGACAGATCGAGGCCGGGAGTAGCACTTTGAGAAGCTGCAACATTTTTCGGCCTGATGCCAAATCCAATTCCAATAGAGCAATTCGCACCATTGAGCTCGATAGTTCCTGAAACAAGAGCGACAAGTTAGCTGGCTAAGTAATACGATGACAGTGACAAAACATCATCGATGAAAGAGGAGGGCATGGCTCAGCCGCAAAATCAACCCTAGTAGGCAAGAGATAACCGAAGTCGAGATGAAAGAAACGAAACAAAAGGAAGTAGCAATACGCACCTCCACAGCGCGGCAACGAAATCAGGCTTGCAGAGCACAGCGGCCCATCAGCTAATCAACGGCTTATGTGGTCAAAATCGGCCCAGTTCACGTGACGGCTCCCGGGTCGTTCTTCGGGGCAGCAGCCCAAGAATGTTGGGCTGGACCAACGTGTGGAGTGGCATGGTTGTAAAGTTACAGCGTCGATCAGCGGGATGACTTGACAATCTGGGACGTACAACAGTACAATCTAACGGCTGCGAACAGCAAAGCGCTGTGGTGGCTCGGTGGTCGCTCCGTTGTACTGTTTAGTAACTAGATCGCTGATGACGCGCGTTGCCGCGTCCGTCTATTTGGACAATTGAATATATTCTTTTTGTGTATGCACGGAGCCATGGAGGCAGGATGAATAAACGTCAAATTTACAAAAACTCAATTGCAACATTACTCAGTTATCAAAGAGCATACTTTTGCAACCATGGCAAAGAGGAAAGCTGGGATTTATATTGTGTCTAGTGGACCTGGAAGTTAGTTCATCTTTGGATTTTGTGGTCCTGCCTTAGCAATGGACTCTTTATTGGTACTTAAGGCTGGATTGGAAGGAGCTTTTGCGATGAAAATTCTAATTTATTACCGATTAATATTTAACTATTGTTGGCCGAGGAGACATGTGTCTTATTAAGGTTGGCTTGGTAAGAACGCAGTCGATGTGCATTTGATCAGTCGGTCAGTCCTAGGTAATAATCAATATACAAATCTCCTTGTTATTGATCTTAACTTGGTAAGACTGCAGTCGATTTGTATACGAGTCATTGGTCAGTCCGTAAGTAGTCCATATACAAGGTCACTTGTTATAACAACATGCACAACTTTCTATTATTATTAAAAGAAACTGTCAACATGTAATATGACCAAACTCCAATTGTTGAATTTAAGCACAGCGTGCCGATGAAATCCTCATTGGTCTCTACCTAAAGGACTGCTGGGAAAAGGGAATGGCCCTGGTGCATTTGGTTAGTCTTGAGTTCATTACACCCAGGGAGAAAGATTACTAATGAATAAATTTAATTAGGTAGGAAATCAAAAAACGATGTATTACATACATTTTTTATACAATGAGCCAAGTGGACTGTAGTAATAAGATCTTTCGTTTATTAAAGTGCAACCTGACTGAAAGCTATCTACATATGATACCCAAAGATGCTATCCAAAATAAGCCATTGTGAAAAGGGAATTGGTTGACTTGCACGAAACAAATAAGGTCCAAATTGAGTTGTTACCAATCAGCAGGTGGCCACCTTGCACCACATACAAAAGGGTACAACTCCCAGTTAGGAGAAAATTATGTCTGACAGAGCAAGTAATATCATGCGTAAGATAGACAATACAAACATAATATAATATAATATAAAAAGATAATAACTATCACCAGTCACATACTGGACACGGGATGGCATAAGGCACCGTACAAGGCTACACTTTTCATATAAGATGAGAACCCATACATTAGTAATATGAAAATAAATTTTGTATGAAAAATGGAATCAGTGTCGGATGGATAGGATGCAAATACATTAGTATGACCAAAGTATGTCATCTGACTTCTGTCTAGATTAAAAAGTATATAGTTGGAGCAGTACTTGCAGCTAGAGTACTATTTCTTGAGCAGATAGTTAAACATTGGTAATGTGTACTTTCTAATCAATTCAGCTAACTCCGCAGATAATAACTATCTAACATTAGAGATGTATATGCATTTTAGATGCAATAATATTCCCACTCTTCGTGACATTACATGGAATTTGCAATTGTACCTGGATCTGTTCAGAAGCTACTTTAGGTGTAAATGTACATCTGGTTGAAAGTAGAGGATTCTCACTTGCTTCCTGCCCATTGGTGCACTCAAGATTTTCCTTTCGGAATCTGAATAACCGCATGATTCACCGAGAACCAATACTGTGAAAAAAATGCATGTGAACCTTAAATAGTACGGTGTAGTGCTTGTTGATCAATCCACCAGTTGGTACCACGCATAAATAGCCTTAGCTTATATGAACCTGAACCTAAAGAGCTATGAAATCAGTAGAGGGGAAGGTATAGTGTAACCTGAAAGTTCAAGATCAACAGTTTCGAGATGTGAAACAGTCCCATATATATATATAACTGTATAATTGCCAAAAATTAGAATCACATATTTGGCCGGCCCTGACAGTAATACTGAGAAATCTAAAACAAGGGAGAAGACAAGCTCAACATGGACGGATATTCACAAGATTCATGTTTGATGGGAACCTACAGTGAGAAGACGACATGGGTGGTGGAAGAACTACTCGGTTCAACTGCAAGAATAACATAAGAGAATGAGGCGACGGAGCAACTATTATAGGCGCACAAACAAGAACGTGCCTCCATTAATCACGGCCGGTGAGTGCCGCACATCAATGGCCATGAAGGCTTCCAGAAACGGATGCTTCAACACTGACGGGTCGGCTTCAAACGTCGGGATCACTCAGCGTCGATTTGATTCCTTCCGCATGGGCTGTAGCCGGATCCCGCCGAGCGCTCGCATAGACTTGCCTTGATCCCGCACCTCCGGTGGATCACACCGAGCGACGCACACCGGTCGGCGGCTCCTCTGCGCCTGCTTCGTCTGGATCCCTTTAGCGAAGCCCACCACCACTGGACCTTCAGCGAAGCACTGGAATGGGCTTGCTGACGGCCCAATTTACCAGAGGCCTTGGTTTCGGCCGCTGGAGCAGCAGCCCACCGGACAGCTGGACCAAATTACACACAGTGCGGGATAGAACGTTTTTTACGTCAGATCCGACGGCCAGGAACGCCCAGATCACGAAAACGGACGGCCGAAAACCCAAAACACTGTGAGGGCAGGGATTAAATGCGGTTATACTGTCCTTAATTGGGATCCAATTTAAAAGTGGGTATAAAGGCTGGACGTTAATGTGGACGGTGAATATCTCGTCCATAACTTCATTTTTGGGCCATCAGCATGTCAATTAAACAACCCAGGACCATCTCTCAGGAGACTGGGCTAAGCCCACAAGGGGAAATGCCACCACGTGGCCTTGTATGATGAACGCTCGTCAATAGGGTCAGTAATAACTGAAAATGCTCTTTTTTTAGCAAATCTGAAAATACTCATTTTTTCTAAAATATCTGTAATTTTATTCATACTCATAACAATTACAGGTACACTGATTTGGATCTAAGATCCAAGAAAATACAAAGTAACTTCTATGACTAAGAATTATAATAAAATCTCTTGGAAACACCTGTTAGATGATGTATAACATGGTGCATGTATAAACCGTATAGGCGTATGTGTGCGTGTGTATATCTAATGTATATCGGTTCAGGTTGTTGTGATTCGGTCCTCAACTCATGTATCTTGTATCTATATTAACACGCACTGCGCCCCAGCTGACGCATGCGCTTCCGGCCTTGTTTCACATGGTATACAAAGCCTAGTACTTCCAATACATCTAGGTTATGTCTTCCTCCTCCTTCCCCCTCGCCATGGCCACGCCCTCTCTCGCCTCCCTCGGCCACACCATCATGGAGCAGCTTACCCATGAAAACTTCCTGGTGTGGAAGGCGCACGTTCTTCCGCACGTCAGGGCTGCGGCGATGATGGGTTACCTCGACGGTTCAACCAAGGAACGTGCTGTTGTCATCTCACCGAGAAGGAGACCGCTAGGAAGAAGGAGACCACCTCTACGCCGAACCCAGAGCATGCGATCTGGGTCACTCAAGATCAACAGGTGCTCACTTTTTTGCTTGCCTCCCTGTCCCGCGAGGTTCTGCTGCAGTCTCCAACCACACGACGGCCGCGGGCGTCTGGCAAGCCCTTGTCGAGAGCTTCTTTGCGTAGTCCAGGGCGCGCCAGATCCAGCTCCGATCGGCGATCGGAAACACTCGCAAGAGCGACCTCTCCGCTGCTGCTTACTTCACCAAGATGAAGGGGCTGGCGGACGAGCTCGTTGCTGCAGGGAAACACCTCGATGAAGATGATGTCATGTCGCACATCTTGGAGGGTCTCATGCACGAGCCCGACTACAACGGGTTCGTCACCGCCATCTTGCTACCTCTTAAGCACTGCGTTAGTTTTCCCTTGAAGAGGAAAGGGTGATGCAGCAAAGTAGCATAAGTATTTCCCTCGGTTTTTGAGAACCAAGGTATCAATCCAGTAGGAGGCCACACGCAAGTCCCTCGTACCTACATAAACAAATAAGAACCTCGCAACCAACGTGATAAAGGGGTTGTCAATCCCTTCACGGTCACTTATGAGAGTGAGATCTGATAGAGACAATAATGATAAGATAAATATTTTTGGTATTTTTATGATATAGATTGAAAGTAAAGATTGCAAAATAAAATAGATTGGAAACTTATATGATGGAGAATAAACCCGGGGCCATAGGTTTCACTCAAGATAGCATAAATATTACGATGGGTGAACGAATTACTGTCGAGCAATTGATAGAAAAGCGAATAATTATGAGAATATCTAGGCATGATCATGTATATAGGCATCACATCCGTGACAAGTAGACCGACTCCTGCCTGCATCTACTACTATTACTCCACACATCGACCGCTATCCAGCATGCATCTAGATTATTAAGTTCATAGGAACAGAGTAACACCTTAGGTAAGATGACATGATGTAGAGGGATAAACTCAAGTAATATGATATAAACCCCATCTTTTTATCCTCGATGGCAACAATACAATACGTGTTGTTTCCTTTTCTGTCACTGGGATCGAGCACCGTAAGATTGAACTCAAAGCTAAGCACTTCTCCCATTGCAAGAAAGATCAATCTAGTAGACCAAACTAAACTGATAATTCGAAGAGATTTGCAAAGATAACCAATCATGCATAAAAGATTTCAGAGAAGAATCAAATATTGTTCATAGATAGACTTGATCATAGACCCACAATTCATCGGATCTCGACAAACACACCGCAAAAAGAGTTACATCGAATAGATCTCTAAGAAGATCGAGGAGAACTTCGTATTAAGATCCAAAGAGAGAGAAGAAGCCATCTAGCTACTAGCTATGGACCTGAAGGTCTGAAGTAAACTACTCACACATCATCGGAGGGGCCATGAAGTTGATGTAGAGGCCCTCCGTGATCGATGCCCCCTCCAGTGGAGGAAAAGGCCCCAAGATGGGATCTCTTGGGTACAGAAGGTTGCGGAGGTGGAAATAGGGTTTCATGGTGCTCTTGGATATTTTCAGGGTATGTGAACATATATAGGAGGAAGAAGTAGGTCGGTTGAGCCACGAGGTGCCCACGAGGGGGAGGGCGCGCTCAGGGGGTAGGCGTGCCCCCTGCCTCGTGGCCACCTCGTTGGTTGCTTGACGTCCACTTCAAGTCCTCTGGATCACGTTTGTTCCAAAAATCACGCTCCCGAAGGTTTCATTCCGTTTGGACTCCATTTGATATTTCTTTTCTACGAAACACTGAAATAGGCAAAAAAACAACAATTTGCACTGGGCCTTGGGTTAATAGGTTAGTCCCAAAAATAATATAAAAGTGTAAAATAAAGCCCATTAACATTCAAAACAGAATAGCATGGAACAATCAAAAATTATAGATACGTTGGAGATGTATCAGCATCCCCAAGCTTAATTCCTGCTCGTCCTCAAGTAGGTAAATGATAAAAACAGAATTTTTGATGTGGAATGCTTTATAGCATGTTCTTCAATGTATTTTTCTCTATTGTGGGATGAATGTTCAGATCCGAAAGATTCAAGATAAAAGTTTATTGTTGACATAAAAATAGTAATACTCCAAGTATGCTAATCAAGCAATTATGTCTTATCAAAATACCATAGCCAAAGAAAACTTATCCCTACAAAGTCATATAGTTTGGCCATGCTTCATTTTCGTCACACAAAATGCTCCTATCATGCACAACCCCAATGACAAGCCAAGCAATTGTTTCATACTTAGCCTTTTCAAACTCTCTCAACTTTTACACAATATATGAGCACGAGCCATGTACATAGCACTATGGGTGGAATAGAATATGATGATTGAGGTTGTGTGAGAAGACAAAAAAGGAAGAAGGTCTCACATTGACGCGGGTAATCAATGGGCTATGGAGATGCCCACCGATTGATGTAAATGCAAGGAGTAGGATTGCCATGCAACGGATGCACTAGAGCTATAAATATATGAAAGCTCATCAAAGAAACTAAGTGGGTGTGCATCCAACTTGCTTGCTCACGAAGACCTAGGGCATTTCAGGAAGCCCATCATTGGAATATACAAGCCAAGTTCTACAATAAAAAATTCCCACTGGTATATGAAAGTGACAAAATAAGAGACTCTCTATCATGAAGATCATGGTGCTACTTTGAAGCAAAAGTGTGGAAAAAGGATAGTAGCATTGTCCCTTCTCTCTTTTTCTCTCATTTTTTATTTGGTACTTTTTTATGGCCTCTTATTTATTTATTTATTTATTTGTCCGGAGTCTCATCCCGACTTGTGGGGGAATCATAGTCTCCATCATCATTTCCTCACATGGGACAATGCTCTAATGATGATCATCACACTTTTATTTACTTACTTGTCAAGAATTACAACTCGATACTTAGAACAAAATATGACTCTATGTGAATGCCTCCGGTGGTGTACCGGGATTGCGATGAATCAAGAGTGGCATGTATGAAAAATTTGAGCATGGTGGCTTTGCCACAAATACAATGTCAACTACATGATCATGCAAAGCAATATGACAATGATGATGCGTGTCATAATAAATGGAACGGTGGAAAGTTGCATGGCAATATCTCGGAATGGCTATGGAAATGCCATAATAGGTAGGTATGGTGGCTGTTTTGAGGAAGATATAAGTAAAATTATGTGTGATAGAGCGTATCATATCAAGGGGTTTGGATGCACCAGCGAAGTTTGCACCAACTCTCACACTACTAGAAACTCCCATTTTACCTAGGGCCAAGTCCTTTACCTAGAGCTCATTGGCCTCCCCAAGGGATAGTAAAGCAGTGAACAGTTCACCCTAGGGGAAGATGGATTTTTGGGCAAAAATAATTCGAAATATACTTGCCCTAGGGTCAGCCCTACTTAAATGGCATCAAGCCTGGACCCACTATGGCACGTGGATGGACTCTGTCGCAATTTTGGTCGACTTCGCGCCACTTATTTTTATGCCCCACGCCTTTTTCTTCCTTTTCGTATAGTTGGGCCCATTGTTCAGTGAGAGATGGCACATGTGAGCTGAGAGAGGGCATGTGGCAATATTTCGGCTGATTAGGTTTCTCCTTCCCTCGCTTGAAACCCTGCACCGCCAGAAGCCAAACTCTTTTCTGTTGGAAATATGCCCTAGAGGCAATAATAAAAGCATTATTATTATATTTCCTTGTTCATGATAATTGTCTTTATTCATGCTATAATTGTGTTATCCGGAAATCGTAATACATGTGTGAATAACAGACACCAACATGTCCCTAGTAAGCCTCTAGTTGACTAGCTCGTTGATCAATAGATAGTCATGGTTTCCTGACTATGGACATTGGATGTCATTGATAACGAGATCACATCATTAGGAGAATGATGTGATGGACAGGACCCAATCCTAAACATAGCATAAAGATCGTATAGTTCGTTTGCTAGAGTTTTTCCAATGTCAAGTATCTTTTCCTTAGACCATGAGATCGTGTAACTCCCGGATACCGTAGGAGTGCTTTGGGTGTACCAAACGTCACAACGTAACTGGGTGACTATAAAGGTAGACTACGGGTATCTCCGAAAGTGTCTGTTGGGTTGACATGGATCAAGACTGGGATTTGTCACTCCGTATGACGGAGAGGTATCACTGGGCCCACTCGGTAATGCATCATCATAATGAGCTCAAAGTGACCAAGTGTCTGGTCACGGGATCATGCATTACGGTACGAGTAAAGTGACTTGCCGGTAACGAGATTGAACGAGGTATTGGGATACCGACGATCGAATCTCGGGCAAGTAATATATCGATTGACAAAGGGAATTGCATACGGGGTTGATTGAATCCTCGACATCGTGGTTCATCCGATGAGATCATCGTGGAGCATGTGGGAGCCAACATGGGTATCCAGATCCCGCTGTTGGTTATTGACCGGAGAGTCGTCTCGGTCATGTCTACATGTCTCCCGAACCCGTAGGGTCTACACACTTAAGGTTCGGTGACGCTAGGGTTGTGAAGATATGTATATGCAGTAACCCGAATGTTGTTCGGAGTCCCGGATGAGATCCCGGACGTCACGAGGAGTTCCGGAATGGTCCGGAGGTAAAGAATTATATATAGGAAGTGCTATTTCGGCCATCGGGACAAATTTCGGGGTCACCGGTATTGTACCGGGACCACCAGAAGGGTCCCGGGGGTCCACCGGGTGAGGCCACCTATCCCGGAGGGCCCCATGGGCTGAAGCGGGAAGGGACCCAGCCCAAAGTGGGCTGGGGCGCCACTCCCCTAGGGCCCATGCGGCTAGGGTTGAGGGGAAACCCTAGAGGGGGCGCCCCTTGTTTGGGGGGCAAGCCCCCCACCCCTAGGCCGCCGCCCCCCTAGGCACCCCTATATATAGTGGGGGAGAGGAGGGACTTCATACTATAGCCCTTGGCGCATCCCTCTCTCCCTGTTACGTCTCTCTCTCTCTCGTAATATAGGCGAAGCCCTGCTACTGTGACGCCCTGCATCCACCACCACGCCGTCGTGCTGCTGGATCATCATCAACCTCTCCTCCCCCCTTGCTGGATCAAGAAGGAGGAGACGTCTCCCATCCCGTACGTGTGTTGAACGCGGAGGTGCCGTCCGTTCGGCGCTTGGTCATCGGTGATTTGGATCACGTCGTGTTCGACAACATCATCCCCGTTCTTTGAACGCTTCCGCTCGCGATCTACAAAGGTATGTAGATGCATCCGATGACTCGTTGCTAGATGAACTCATCGATGGATCTTGGTGAAACGAGTAGGAATTTTTTTGTTTTCTGCAATGTTCCCCAACAGTGGCATCATGAGCTAGGTCTATGAGTAGTTCTTCTTGCGCGAGTAGAACACAATTTGTTGTGGGCGTAGATTTGTCAACTTTCTTGCCGCTACTAGTCTTTTCTTGCTTCAGCGGTATTGTGGGATGAAGCGGCCCGGACCAACCTTACACGTACGCTTACGTGAGACCGGTTCCACCGACTGACATGCACTAGTTGCATAAGGTGGCTGGCGGGTGTCTGTCTCTCCCACTTTAGTTGGAGCGGATTCGATGAACAGGGTCCTTATGAAGGGTAAATAGAAGTTGACAAATCACGTTGTGGCTTTCACGTAGGTAAGAAGACGTTCTTGCTAGAACCCTAATTCAGCCACGTAAAACTTGCAACAACAATTAGAGGACGTCTAACTTGTTTTTGCAGCAAGTGCTTTGTGATATGATATGGCCAAAGTTGTGATAAATGATACATATGTGATGTATGAGATGTTTGTGTTATTGTAATAGGAATCACGACTTGCATGTCAATGAGTATGACAACCGGCAGGAGCCATAGGAGTTGTCTTTATTCTTTTATATGACCTGCGTGTCATTGAGGAACGCCATGTAAATTACTTTACTATTTTGCTAAACACGTTAGCCTTAGTAGTAGAAGTAGTAGTTGGCGAGCAACTTCATGGAGACACGATGATGGAGATCATGGTGTCATGCCGGTGACAAGATGATCATGGAGCTTCAAGATGGAGATCAAAGGAGCTATGTGATATTGGCCATATCATGTCACTATTATTACTTGATTGCATGTGATGTTTATCATGTTTTGCATCTTGTTTACTTAGAACGACGGTAGTGAATAAGATGATCCCTCATAATAATTTCAAGAAGTGTTCCCCCCTAACTATGCACCGTTGCTAAAGTTCGTCGTTTCGAAGCACCACGTGATGATCGGGTGTGATAGATCCTTACGTTCACATACAACGGGTGTAAGACAATTTTACACATGCAAAACACTTAGGGTTAACTTGACGAGCCTAGCATGTACAGACATGGCCTTGGAACACAGAGACCGAAAGGTCGAACACGAGTCGTATGGAAGATACGATCAACATGAAGATGTTCACCGACGATGGCTAGTCCGTCTCATGTGATGATCGGACACGGCCTAGTCGACTCGGATCGTGTAACACTTAGATGACTAGAGGGATGTTTAATCTGAGTGGCAGTTCATTAATAATTTGATTAGATGAACTTAATTATCATGAACTTAGTCTAAATTCTTTACAATATGTCTTGTAGATCAAATGGCCAACGTAGTCCTCAACTTCAACGCGTTCCTAGAGAAAACCAAGCTGAAAGATGATGGCAGCAACTATACGGACTGGGTCCGGAACCTGAGGATCATCGTCATAGCTGCCAAGAAAGATTATGTCCTACAAGCACCGCTAGGTGAAGCTCCCGTCCCACAGAACCAAGACGTTATGAATGCTTGGCAGACACGTGTTGACGACTACTCCCTCGTTCAGTGCGGCATGCTTTACAGCTTAGAGCCGGGGCTCCAAAAGCGTTTTGAGAGACATGGAGCATATGAGATGTTCGAAGAGCTGAAAATGGTTTTTCAAGCTCATGCCCGGGTCGAGAGATATGAAGTCTCCGACAAATTCTTCAGCTGTAAGATGGAGGAAAATAGTTCTATCAGTGAGCACATACTCACTATGTCTGAGTTACATAACCGCTTGACTCAGCTGGAAGTTAATCTCCCGGATGATGCGGTCATTGACAGAATCCTCCAGTCGCTTCCACCAAGCTACAAGAGCTTTGTGATGAACTTCAATATGCAGGGAATGGAAAAGACCATTCCTGAGGTATTTGCAATGCTAAAATCAGCAGAGGTAGAAGTCAAGAAGGAACATCAAGTGTTGATGGTCAATAAAACCACTAAGTTCAAGAAGGGCAAGGGTAAAAAGAACTTCAAGAAGGATGGCAAGGGAGTTGCCGCGCCTGGCAAGCAAGCTGCCGGGAAGAAGCCAAAGAATGGACCCAAGCCCGAGACTGAGTGCTTTTATTGCAAGGGAAGCGGTCACTGGAAGCGGAACTGCCCCAAATACTTAGCGGACAAGAAGGCCGGCAAAACTAAAGGTATATTTGATATACATGTAATTGATGTGTACCTTACCAGTACTCGTAGTAACTCCTGGGTATTTGATACCGGTGCCGTTGCTCATATTTGTAACTCACAACAGGAGCTGCGGAATAAACGGAGACTGGCGAAGGACGAGGTGACGATGCGCGTCGGGAATGGTTCCAAGGTCGATGTGATCGCCGTCGGCACGCTACCTCTACATTTACCTACGGGATTAGTTATAAACCTCAATAATTGTTATTTAGTGCCAAGTTTGAGCATGAACATCGTATCGGGATCTCGTTTAATTCGAGATGGCTACTCATTTAAATCCGAGAATAATGGTTGTTCTATTTATATGAGAGATATGTTTTATGGTCATGCTCCTATGGTGAATGGTTTATTCTTTATGAATCTAGAACGTAATGCTACACATGTTCATAGTGTGAGTACCAAAAGATGTAAGGTTGATAATGATAGTCCCACATACTTGTGGCACTGCCGCCTTGGTCACATAGGTGTCAAACGCATGAAGAAGCTCCATGCAGATGGACTTTTAGAGTCTCTTGATTATGAATCATTTGACACGTGCGAACCATGCCTCATGGGTAAAATGACCAAGACTCCGTTCTCAGGAACAATGGAGCGAGCAACCAACTTATTGGAAATCATACATACTGATGTGTGCAGTCCAATGAGTGTCGAGGCTCGAGGTGGCTATCGTTATGTTCTCACCCTCACTGATGACTTGAGTAGATATGGGCATGGCTACTTAATAAAACACAAGTCTGAAACCTTTGAAAAGTTCAAGGAATTTCAGAGTGAGGTTGAGAATCAACGTGACAGGAAAATCAAGTTTCTACGATCAGATCGTGGAGGAGAATACTTGAGTCATGAATTTGGCACACACTTAAGAAAATGTGGAATAGTTTCACAACTCACGCCGCCTGGAACACCTCAGCGTAATGGTGTGTCCGAACGTCGTAATCGCACTCTATTAGATATGGTGCGGTCTATGATGTCTCTTACCGATTTACCGCTATCTTTTTGGGGCTATGCTTTAGAGACTGCCGCATTCACTTTAAATAGGGCTCCGTCGAAATCCGTTGAGACGACACCATATGAATTGTGGTTTGGGAAGAAACCTAAGCCGTCGTTTCTAAAAGTTTGGGGATGCGATGCTTATGTCAAGAAACTTCAACCTGAAAAGCTCGAACCCGAGTCGGAAAAATGTGTCTTCATAGGATACCCTAAAGAAACTATTGGGTATACCTTCTACCTCAGATCCGAAGGCAAGGTCTTTGTTGCCAAGAATGGATTCTTTCTAGAGAAGGAGTTTCTCTCGAAAGAAGTGAGTGGAAGGAAAATAGAACTTGATGAAGTATTACCTCTTGAACCGGAAAATGGCGCAACTCAAGAAAATGTTCCTGAGGTGCCTGCACCAATTAGAGAGGAAGTTATTGATGATGATCATGAAACTTCAGATCAAGTTGCTACTGAACTTCGAAGGTCCACAAGGACACGTTCTGCACCAGAGTGGTACGGCAACCCTGTCTTGGAAATCATGTTCTTAGACAACGGTGAACCTTCGAACTATGAAGAAGTGATGGCAGGCCCGGATTCCGACAAATGGCTAGAAGCCATGAAATCCGAGATAGGATCCATGTATGAAAACGAAGTATAGACTTTGACTGACTTGCCCGTTGCACGGCGAGCCATAGAAAATAAATGGATCTTTAAGAAGAAGACAAACGCAGATGGTAATGTGACCATCTATAAAGCTCGATTGTCGCTAAGGGTTATCGACAAGTTCAAGGGGTTGACTACGATGAGACTTTCTCACCGGTAGCGAAGCTGAAGTCCATCCGGATCATGTTAGCAATTGCCGCATTCTACGATTATGAAATATGGCAAATGGATGTCAAAACGACATTCCTTAATGGTTTCCTTAAGGAAGAATTGTATATGATGTAGCCGAAAGGTTTTGTCGATCCTAAGAATGCTGACAAGGTGTGCAAGCTCCAACGCTCGATTTATGGGCTGGTGCAAGCATCTCGGAGTTGGAACATTCGCTTTGATGAGATGATCAAAGCGTTTGGGTTTACGCAGACTTATGGAGAAGCCTGCGTTTACAAGAAAGTGAGTGGGAGCTCTGTAGCATTTCTCATACTATATGTAGATGACATACTTTCAATGGGAAATGATATAGAACTCTTGGACAGCATCAAGGCCTACTTGAATAAGAGTTTTTCAATGAAGGACCTTGGAGAAGCTGCTTATATATTAGGCATCAAGATCTATAGGGATAGATCGAGACGCCTCATAGGTCTTTCACAAAGCACATACCTTGATAAGATATTGAAGAAGTTCAATATGGATCAGTCTAAGAAGGGGTTCTTGCCTGTGCTGCAAGGTGTGAAATTGAGCTTAGCTCAAAGTCCGACCACGGCAGAAGAAATAGAAGAGATGAGTGTCATCCCCTATGCCTCAGCCATATGTTCTATTATGTATGCCATGCTGTGTACCAGACCTGATGTAAACCTTGCCATAAGTTTGGTAGGAAGGTACCAAAGTAATCCCGGCAAGGAACACTGGACAGCGGTCAAGAATATCCTGAAGTACCTGAAAAGGACTAAGGAAATGTTTCTCGTTTATGGAGGTGACGAAGAGCTCGTCGTAAAGGGTTACGTCGACGCTAGCTTCGACACAGATCTGGATGACTCAAAGTCACAAACTGGATACGTGTATATTTTGAATGGTGGGGCAGTAAGCTGGTGCAGTTGCAAGCAGAGCGTCGTGGCGGGATCTACATGTGAAGCGGAGTACATGGCAGCCTTGGAGGCAGCACATGAAGCAATTTGGGTGAAGGAGTTCATCACCGACCTCGGAGTCATACCCAATGCGCCGGGGCCGATCAAGCTCTTCTGTGACAACACTGGAGCTATTGCACTTGCCAAGGAGCCCAGGTTTCACAAGAAGACAAGGCACATCAAGCATCGCTTCAACTCCATTCGTGAAAATGTTCAAGATGGAGACATAGAGATTTGTAAAGTACATACGGACCTGAATGTAGCAGATCCGTTGACTAAACCTCTCCCGAGGGCAAAACATGATCAACACCAGAATTCCATGGGTGTTCGATTCATCACAATGTAACTAGATTATTGACTCTAGTGCAAGTGGGAGACTGTTGGAAATATGCCCTAGAGGCAATAATAAAAGCATTATTATTATATTTCCTTGTTCATGATAATTGTCTTTATTCATGCTATAATTGTGTTATCCGGAAATCGTAATACATGTGTGAATAACAGACACCAACATGTCCCTAGTAAGCCTCTAGTTGACTAGCTCGTTGATCAATAGATAGTCATGGTTTCCTGACTATGGACAGTGGATGTCATTGATAACGAGATCACATCATTAGGAGAATGATGTGATGGACAAGACCCAATCCTAAACATAGCATAAAGATCGTATAGTTCGTTTGCTAGAGTTTTTCCAATGTCAAGTATCTTTTCCTTAGACCATGAGATCGTGTAACTCCCGGATACCGTAGGAGTGCTTTGGGTGTACCAAACGTCACAACATAACTGGGTGACTATAAAGGTAGACTACGGGTATCTCCGAAAGTGTCTGTTGGGTTGACATGGATCAAGACTGGGATTTGTCACTCTGTATGACGGAGAGGTATCACTGGGCCCACTCGGTAATGCATCATCATAATGAGCTCAAAGTGACCAAGTGTCTGGTCACGGGATCATGCATTACGGTACGAGTAAAGTGACTTGCCGGTAACGAGATTGAACGAGGTATTGGGATACCGACGATCGAATCTCGGGCAAGTAATATATCGATTGACAAAGGGAATTGCATACGGGGTTGATTGAATCCTCGACATCATGGTTCATCCGATGAGATCATCATGGAGCATGTGGGAGCCAACATGGGTATCCAGATCCCGCTGTTGGTTATTGACCGGAGAGTCGTCTCGGTCATGTCTACATGTCTCCCGAACCCATAGGGTCTACACACTTAAGGTTCGGTGACGCTAGGGTTGTGAAGATATGTATATGCAGTAACCCGAATGTTGTTCGGAGTCCTGGATGAGATCCCGGACGTCACGAGGAGTTCCGGAATGGTCCGGAGGTAAAGAATTATATATAGGAAGTGCTATTTCGGCCATCGGGACAAATTTCGGGGTCACCGGTATTGTACCGGGACCACCAGAAGGGTCCTGGGGGTCCACCGGGTGGGGCCACCTATCCCGGAGGGCCCCATGGGCTGAAGTGGGAAGGGACCCAGCCCAAAGTGGGCTGGGGCGCCACTCCCCTAGGGCCCATGCGGCTAGGGTTGAGGGGAAACCCTAGAGGGGGCGCCCCTTGCTTGGGGGGCAAGCCCCCCACCCCTAGGCCGCCGCCCCCTAGGAGATCCCATCTCCTAGGGCCGGCGCCCCCCTAGGCACCCCTATATATAGTGGGGGAGAGGAGGGACTTCATACTACAGCCCTTGGCGCATCCCTCTCTCCCTTTTACGTCTCTCTCTCTCGTAGTATAGGCGAAGCCCTGCTACTGTGACGCCCTGCATCCACCACCACGCCGTCGTGCTGCTGGATCATCATCAACCTCTCCTCCCCCCTTGCTGGATCAAGAAGGAGGAGACGTCTCCCGTCCCGTACATGTGTTGAACGCGGAGGTGCCGTCCGTTCGGCGCTTGGTCATCGGTGATTTGGATCACGTCGTGTTCGACAACATCATCCCCGTTCTTTGAACGCTTCCGCTCGCGATCTACAAAGGTATGTAGATGCATCCGATGACTCGTTGCTAGATGAACTCATAGATGGATCTTGGTGAAACGAGTAGGAATTTTTTTTGTTTTCTGCAACGTTCCCCAACATTTTCCCCTTCTCTCCCGAAGCATCCAACCCCATCCAAGATCCAGATGCTCTCACCGCCGTGCCCCACCGCCGCCCGCCTTCCTGCTGCCCTGCCGTGCTCCATCGCCGCTCGCCTTCCTGTCGCCCCGCCATCCCCCACCGCCGCCCGCTTCCCCGCCTCCTTGCCATGTCGCGTGCCGTCTCGTCGTATACCACCGCCGGCCCCCTCCCGATGACCCGCCCTGTTCCCTCCCGCACCCACGCCCAGCTTTACCACCCGCCACCCCGCCTCCCCTCCGCCCTGCCGTGCCTCGCCGCACCCTCGCACTGCCGTGTCCACCACTGCACTGCCCTACCATGTCCCCTCTTCTTCCCCTTCTCTAGTTCCAGTGCTCTAGCGGAACCATGGCGTGACTGACGGGCATGATGACCATGGCCAGTCCGGCTGGGATGACGGCGCAGCGCCGTCCATGGGGACGTTGTCGCGCCTGCTACTTGGAGGACTATCAGATCTGCCCGACGTTGTGCCCCCTCCTCTCCAACAGGTTACCTCTGTATAACTATATCTCCCACCATAGTTTTACTTGTGTGCTGGAACTCATTATATTGGCAAATGGCAATGCCTGTTCATTGTAGAGAAAAATGTTTCTTTCACTGTAAATCTGCATATTCAGTAGATCAATAGACTACCTGGGGATAATCATGTGACATTATTTCTGAACTATCAAGTACATAGTTATTATAAATTCGACACAGTTGCATAATCTACCTAGCAATTATAGACATTCTAATCGGTAAAAAGGGTAGTTTAGAAATTGTTTTACATGAACACAACAACAAGAGATACTCATTAGAAGTTGTGTTGAATCTCAAGTTATGAAGAATGTATCTATGGAAACACAGCAAGTATAGTAACCTTCTCTTGTTATAAAACGACCACTTTGAGAGACAGGGCGATTCGGCTCCCGAGCTCATCAACCGCACCCCGCTCTTCTTGGGGAGAGACCACGACGATTTGCGCTTCATTCGGACGCTAGGCGGTACATGACACACCTGCTGCTAGTCCCCCACTGGACAGTTTCCGAAGATGCAGCCAGTTTCTCTCGACTGCCTCGACAGGATGCTCACCTTCAACTTGCTACAGAGGATCACAGGTGTGTTACATGCTCGTGTCAATCTACTTTAGTCTGCTTTGATCTTTACATTAAATTCAAATTTCATAGTACCGCACTGCACACAATTTGCTGTTAGGGCGCCGGCTTTGTTGATTGGCTTTGTATGCCCAATGTTGGGGTCAGTATACTGGTTATAGATGCAATCTTCTGCCAGTTCGATCCCTATTTAGACAAAAACCATGTGTTACACCCACTAGATTAAGAAAAGATCTTTGCCTATCTTTGGAGATGTCAACAAAGATCTTTGCCTATCTTTGGAGATGTCTGCTGTTGACGGAAGGTCTAAGTATGTAATGTAGAATCACACCTTTTTAGAAGAGCAAATCTGTTTTTGGCAACAAATAAAAGTTGAACATATCTGTTGTAGCTACTCCCGAAAGCTAGATTTACATGTATGTATGATTTACTCCTGAGGCGTTGGTGCCCATGTCAAGGAGGCAGACTCTGACGATGCCAAGGAATCAGACCCAATCCTTAGGCCAATTCCTACAGTGTCCATTTAATTCGGTATGACTACCGTTAGGATTTCTATAGTGGCACTTCCTTTTGGGGTTGAGCATTTTGTCTAGGGATTTACATGCCACACCTTTGATCAATTGGGTCATCCATTCCCACTATTCTTTGTCATACAACAATATATTTACCTGCACTCTTCTCCTGATTTGGTTTCTCTCTATGTACATTTTTGTTTGTTGTTTTTCGGTTCCTCAATATCCATGGTTTGCTCATGGGTGTTAGAGTGAAGCCCGCCCTAGTGATTTTGTTCATACTATACTTCAGATCCGCGGCGGCGGTCATCCAGCCGGCGGCGCGAGGAGGGCTAGAGGGGCGCGTCCAGCAGCCGGCAGCACGTCCAGGTGAGGAGGGGAAAGAAAGGATTAGGTCTCCCGCGGGAGAGCCATCGTATTTATACTAGTCTGGTTTTTTGAGTCGCTCGACTCGAACACATCGACTAGTCCAGACTAGTCATCGACTAGTCGATCCACGGCTCGACTCGTATTTGTAGTCTACACGAGAAACCGAGTCGGTAGCCACTTTGCGACTCATAGACTAGTCGAGCGACTAGTCTAGACTAGTCGTTCGACTCGTAATCGTTGATCAGGAGGCCTAATAAATGGTATTTTTCTACTATCTAGGCATTTTCCCCCTAATAAATGCAGTCAGTGAACTTTTTTACTGAAGAATATGTCGAACTGACACCATGTCCATCTAGTATCTACTATTATGTCGATTTGATTTCGATCTCTAGTTGTATCCTAACTTTTGTAGTGTTGATTGAATTGAGCTAGGCTTGAACCATCAACGCTAATGAAAAATTGAACGAAGAACTAGAAGTAGTTTAGCTCGTTATGTAGTTACTGCCATGGCTAACATTGTTGTTGATTTATTGGCCAGAAGGGCTACATGACTAGTCCAGCAATGGTGTGTCAAGCATGGTTTGCTACATATGCAGATGAGACATCTCTGAAAAACAGAGAGCAGGTTAGCACAAATCATTTGTACCACCAGGCACTTGAATCATACTGTGATGACTATATGTTTGGTTTGTTTGCACAAAGGAAACCATTAGTTGTTCACACTCTTTATTTATCATTGAGTTATCTTTTTTATGTGCAAGAACATGTTCTTACGGGTGTCATGGTCTGATGGTCGATGATACTATCATGTAATTCAGGCTCTTGCACAAAGAAAATTCTTGAGGTGATGCTATGTAGTTTGAGCTTATCAACGTACTTGGCAGCCTTTGGGACTAACCAGTTGGTTTATCCCTATTCATGTGCAGACTTTGGCAGCTAAAGGAGTGTCTATCAACAGAAGTCCAGCACTCATATTTGTTCGGTTGCTTGCGGATTTTGGAGACAAGCACAGAACCACCAACTTTGTGCTCAGAAACATGTAGAACATGAAGTCCTTCTGAAGACCAACTCTTGGGTCGTTGCATAGATAACATATTGTTACAAGTTGTTATTTTGCAGTAGCAGATACTTGGCTTGACTAACAGCACTTGTACATGTTGATTTAGGCATTGTGCTAGCTGTAGCATAGAGGTTTTTTTTTAATTTTGGTGGCCTTGAATCTGGTTCTAAACTGACCTTGAATCTGGTTCCAAACTGACCTTGAGTCTGATGTATGTGCTATTTGAACATGAATCTAATGTGTACATTGAATTACGGCTATAATTTCTAAATTTCAATTCTAGCTCAGAATTTAATTATTTGAATTATGGCTGCTATGAATTAAAATTTGAATTGCAAATTTGTATATTGAGGTAAATGGTTCAAAATGGATCCATGATCTTTCCCTAGAGCCAAACTTGTTTGTAGGTAAACCACCTTGCCACGTTGGACATGCAGCCAGGATCAAATCTTTCCCTAGGGCCTGCAGCCCTAGGTAAACAAATGGTTTCCCTAGGGTTGGAAGGTGCCCTCTAGGGAAAGAGCTCTTTACCGACTATACTTTACCTAAGGTTCTTTCCCTAGGGCAAGCTCTAGGTGAAGCCTTTACCTATGGTTTTTTGCATTTCACCTAGGGTATATGGCCCTAGGTAAAATCGTAGTTTCTAGTAGTGTCAAGGTGAGAAAGGGCAATGCACGGTACCAAAGAGGCTAGCAATGATGGAAGGCGAGAGTGTGTATACTCCATGGACTCAACATTAGTCATAAAGAACTCACATACTTATTGCAAAAATGTACAAGTCATCAAAACCAAGCACTACGCGCATGCTCCTAGGGGGATAGATTGGTAGGAAAAGACCATCGCTCGTCCCCGACCGTCACTCATAAGGAAAGCAATCAAAGAACACCCCATGCTTCAAATTTGTCACATAACGTTTACCATACGTGCATGCTACGGGACTTGCCAACTTCAACACAAGTATTCATCAATTTCACAATTAGTCAACTAGCACACCTCTAGTATTACCATCTTTATATCTCAAAACCATCTATCAAGCATCCAACTTCTCTTAGCATTTAAAATTTATAGCAAAAGTGAATTACCATGCTGTTCTAAAGGACTCTCAAAATGATATAAGTGAAGCATGAGAGATCAATTATTTAAATAAAATAAAACCACCGGCGTTCTCTAAAAGATATAAGCGAAGTACTAGAGCAAAAATTATCCAAGTCAAAAGATATAAGTGAAGCACATAGAGTATTCTAATAAATTTTAATTCATGTGTGTCTCTCCCAAAAGGTGTGTACAGCAAGGATGATTGTGGTAATCTAAAAAACAAAGACTCAAATCATACAAGACGCTCCAAGCAAAACACATATCATGCGGCGAATAAAAATATAGCTCCAAGTAAAGTTACTGATGGACGAAGACGAAAGAGAGGATGCCTTCCGAGGCATCCCCAAGGTTATGCTTTTGGTTGTCCTCGGATTTTACCTTGGGGTGCCTTGGTCATACCCAAGCTTAGGCTCTTGCCACTCCTTCTTCCATAATTCATCAAATCTTTACCTAAAACTTGAAAACTTCACAACACAAAACTTAAAACAAAATCTCGTGAGCTCCGTTAGTAAAAGAAAACAAACCACCACTTCAAGGTACTGTAATGAACTCATTATTTATTTATATTGGTGTTAAACCTACTGTATTCCAATTTTTCTATGGTTCATAAACTCTATTACTAGCCATAGATTCATCAAAATAAGCAAACAACACACAAAAAACAGAATCGGTCAAAAACAGAACAATTTGTAGTAATCTGTAGGTTTCAAATACTTATGGAACCCCCAAAATTCTAAAATAAATTTCTGTACGTGAGGAATTTATCTATTAATCATATGAAAAAAGACTTAACTAAATAGCACTCTCCAATAAAAAATGACAGCAATTCTCGTGAGCGCTAAAGTTTCTGTTTTTTACAGCAAGATCGCAAAGACTTTCCCCAAGTCTTCCCAAAGGTTCTACTTGGCACAGACACTAATTAAAAGCATAAAACCACATCTAAACAGAGGCTAGATGAACTATTTCTTACTAAACAGAATCAGAAAGCAAGAAACAAAAAAAAATTGGGTTGCCTCCCAATAAGCGCTATCGTTTAACACCCCTAGCTAGGCATAACATTTCAATGATGCTCACATGAAAGATAATAATTGAAACACAAAGAGAGCATCATGAAACATGTGACAAACACATCTAAGTCTAATATACGTCCTATGAACAGGCATCTTATAGGCAAATAAATTATCAAGGCAAGCAAAAACTAGCATATGCAAGGAAGCGGAAAGAAACAGTAGCAATCTCAACATAACGAGAGGTAGTTTAGTAACATGAAAATTTCTACAACCATATTTTCCTGTCTCATAATAATTACATATGGGATCATAAGAAAATTCAACCATATGTCTATCACAAAACACATTCTTAACAAGATCCACATGTATGCAAAGTTGACACTCTTCCAAAATAGTGGGATTAACATTAACTAAAGTCATGACCTCTCCAAACCCATTTTTATCAAAAATTTCATACGATTGAAAATTCTCCAAATATGTGGGATCTAAAGTTGACACTCTTCCAAACCCACTTTCAATAATATTGCAAACACTATTATCAATCTCATATTCATCATGGGGCTTAAATAAATTTTCTAGTTCATAAGAAGAATCACCCCAATCATGATCATTGCAACAAATAGTAGTCATAGCAAAACTAGCATCCCCCAAATTGAGGTTTTGCATATCATTAACACAATTTTCATTAAGATAATTTATGATAACATCATTGCAATCATGCTTTTCATCGAAGGAACTATCAAGTATGGGTGCAATAGCAACGATCTCATGTTTAACATGAGGAACTACAGAAAATTCATCTTCATAAATATTGGCATCATGGCCACAAGAATAGCAAGCATCATGTTCATCAAGGGACATTTCAATCAAATCACCGGAATCATGATTATCTATAGATTCATACATATCATTATTTTCTTCCGAAGCAACGGTCATTCTTTCAATAAATTCTTTGACATAGACATTATGAGCATAGTTTTCATGGCAATATTTAAGTATGTCAAGATTTTCAGATTCGTAGAGAGTAATATCATACTTTTCAATCAAAGAAGCAACTTCATAAGCACCCTTAAAAGCAACAAATTCTTCAATTTGTTCGATATCGTAGTAACTATAAACACCCTTTGCATAAGAAGATAAGATTTCATTATCATTAAACTCACATAGGTAGGGGAGGTGTTTTTTAGGTTTCTTAGAGCAACAAGTCAAATCACAAATTTCACAAAGATTCCAAGCATAACATAGCAATCTATTTATTTGATCCCATAAGAGTATCCCTTTTTCAGACAAACGGTGACGCACGAAATGAGCATGCTCATCTAAAGATTTCCCATCAACTAGGCTAGTTGGGGTCTCAGCACGAGCACATAAGGATCAAAGATGATCCAAGTAAAACACTTTAAGTGGATCCATGACAATAGATTTTTAGCAAGCAAAGACGCAAGCAAATAGAAGGCACATGGAAACACAAATAAAGATACACACGGGAAGAAGGTGAACGAAAAAACAGGGCGAATAAAACAGCAAGGGTGAAGTGGGGGAGAGGAAAATGAGAGGCAAGTGACAAATAATGTAATGCGAGGGATAAGAGTTTGTGATGGGTACTTGGTATGTCTTGACTTGTGCATAGACTCCCCGGCAACGGCGCCAGAAATCCTTCTTGCTACCTCTTGAGCACTGCATTGGTTTTCCCTTGAAGAGGAAAGGGTGATGCAGCAAAGTAGCGTAAGTATTTCCCTCAGTTTTTGACAACCAATGTATTAATCCAGTAGGAGGCCACACGCAAGTCCCTCGTACCTACACAAACAAATAAGAACCTCGCAACCAACGCGATAAAGGGGTTGTCAATCCCTTCACGGTCACTTACGAGAGTGAGATCTGATAGAGATAATAATGATAAGATAAATATTTTTGGTATTTTTATGATATAGATTGAAAGTAAAGATTGCAAAATAAAATAGATTGGAAACTTATATGATGGAGAATAGACCCCGGGGCCATAAGTTTCACTAGTGGCTTCTCTCAAGATAGCATAAATATTACGGTGGGTGAACGAATTACTGTCGAGCAATTGATAGAAAAGCGAATAATTATGAGAATATCTAGGCATGATCATGTATATAGGCATCACGTCCGTGACAAGTAGACCGACTCCTGCCTGCATCTACTACTATTACTCCACACATCGACCACTATCCAGCATGCATCTAGAGTATTAAGTTCATAAGAACAGGGTAACGCCTTAAGTAAGATGACATGATGTAGAGGGATAAACTCAAGAAATATGATATAAACCCCATCTTTTTATCCTCGATGGCAACAATACAATACGTGTCATTTTCCTTTCTGTCACTGGGATCGAGCACCGCAAGATTGAACCTAAAGCTAAGCACTTCTCCCATTGCAAGAAAGATCAATCTAGTAGGCCAAACCAAACTGATAATTTGAAGAGACTTGCAAAGATAACCAATCATGCATAAAAGATTGCAGAGAAGAATCAAATATTGTTCATAGATAGACTTGATCATAAACCCACAATTCATCGTATCTCGACAAACACACTGCAAAAAGAGTTACATCGAATAGATCTCCAAGAATATCGAGGAGAACTTTGTATTGAGATCCAAAGAGAGAGAAGAAGCCATCTAGCTACTAGCTATGGACCCGAAGGTCTGAAGTAAACTACTCACACATCATCAGAGGGGCCATGGAGTTGATGTAGAGGCCCTTCGTGATCAATGCCCCCTCCGGCGGAGCTCCAAAAAAGGCCCCAAGATGGGATCTCTTGGGTACATAAGGTTGCGGCGGTGGAAATAGGGTTTCGTGGTGCTCCTGGATGTTTTCGGGGCATGTGAACATATATAGGAGGAAGAAGTAGGTCGGTTGAGCCATGAGGGGCCCACGAGGGGGAGGGCGCGCCCAGGGGGATAGGCGCGTGTTGGGGAACGTTGCAGAAAACAAAAAATTTCCTACGGTTTCACCAAGATCCATCCATGAGTTCATCTAGCAACGAGTGATCGGATGCATCTACATACCTTTGTAGATCGCGAGCGGAAGCTTTCACTAGAACGTGGGTGATGGAGTCGTACTCGCCGGGATCCAAATCACCGATGACCAAGCGCCGAACGGACGGCACCTCCGCGTTCAACACACATACGGAGCGGATGACGTCTCCTCCTTCTTGATCCAGCAAGAAGGAAGGAGAGGTTGATGAAGATCCAGCAGCATGACGGCGTGGTGGTGGGTGCAGTTGTCACGTGCAGCAGGGCTTCGCCGAGCGTCTGCGCGAGAGGGAGAGGTGTACCAGGGGAGAGGGGGGCGCCAAGATGCAAGGGTGCGGCTGCCCCCTCCCTCCCCCCCTTTATATAGGCCCCCTGGGGGGGCGGCGGCCAAGGGGGGTGGAGTGCCCCCCAAGGCAAGTGGGGCGCCCCCCACCCTAGGGTTCCAACCCTAGGCGCAGGGGGTGGGCCTAGGGGGGCGCACCAGCCCACTAAGGGCTGGTTCCCCCTCCCACTTCAGCCCATGGGGCCCTCCGGGATGGGTGGCCCCACCCGGTGGACCCCCGGGACCCATCCGGTGGTCCCGGTACAATACCGGTGACCCCCGAAACTTTCCCGATGGCCAAAACTGCACTTCCTATATATAATTCTTTACCTCCGGACCATTCCGGAACTCCTCGTGATGTCCGGGATCTCATCCGGGACTCCGAACAACTTTCGGATTACTGCATATTGATATCTTTACAACCCTAGTGTCACTGAACCTTGAGTGTGTAGACCCTACGGGTTCGGGAGACATGTAGACATAACCGAGATCGCTCTCCGATCAATAACCAACAGCGGGATCTGGATACCCATGTTGGCTCCCACATGCTCCTCGATGATCTCATCGGATGAACCACGATGTCGAGGATTCAAGCAACCCCGTATACAATTCCCGCGTCAATCGGTATGTTACTTGCCCGAGATTCGATCGTCGGTATCCCAATACCTCGTTCAATCACGTTACCGGCAAGTCACTTTACTCGTACCGTAATGCATGATCCCGTGACCAGACACTTGGTCACTATGAGCTCATAATGATGATGCATTACCGAGTGGGCCCAGTGATACCTCTCCATCATACGGAGTGAAAAATCCCAGTCTTGATCCGTGTCAACCTAACAGACACTTTCGGAGATACCCGTAGTATACCTTTATGGTCGCCCAGTTACGTTGTGACGTTTGGTACACCCAAAGCACTCCTACGGTATCCAGGAGTTACACGATATCATGGTCTAAGGAAAGGATACTTGACATTGGAAAACTCTAGCAAACGAACTACACGATCTTGTGCTATGTTTAGGATTGGGTCTTGTCCATCACATCATTCTCCTAATGATGTGATCTCGTTATCAATGACATCCAATGTCCATAGTCAGGAAACCATGACTATCTGTCGATCAACGAGCTAGTCAACTAGAGGCTTACTAGGGACATGTTGGTATCTATTATTCACACATGTATTACGATTTCCGGATAACACAATTATAGCATGAATAAAAGACAATTATCATCAACAAGGAAATATAATAATAATCCTTTTATTATTGCCTCTAGGGCATATTTACAACAGTCTCCCACTTGCACTAGAGTCAATAATCTAGTTACATTGTGATGAGTCGAACACCCATGGAATTCTGGTGTTGATCATGTTTTGCTCTAGGGAGAGGTTTAGTCAACGGATCTGCTACATTCAGATCCGTATGTACTTTACAAATATCTATGTCTCCATCTTGAACATTTTCACGAATGGAGTTGAAGCGACGCTTGATGTGCCTTGTCTTCTTGTGAAACCTGGGTTCCTTGGCAAGTGCAATAGCTCCAGTGTTGTCACAGAAGAGCTTGATCGGCCCCGACGCATTGGGTATGACTCCTAGGTCGGTGATGAACTCCTTCACCCAAATTGCTTCATGTGCTGCCTCCGAGGCTGCCATGTACTCCGCTTCACATGTAGATCCCGCCACGACGCTCTGCTTGCAACTGCACCAGCTTACTGCCCCACCATTCAAAATATACACGTATCCGGTTTGTGACTTAGAGTCATCCAGACCTGTGTCGAAGCTAGCATCGACGTAACCCTTTACGACGAGCTCTTCGTCACCTCCATAAACGAGAAACATTTCCTTAGTCCTTTTTAGGTACTTCAGGATATTCTTGACCGCTGTCCAGTGTTCCTTGCCAGGATTACTTTGGTACCTTCCTACCAAACTTACGGCAAGGTTTACATCGGGTCTGGTACACAGCATGGCATACATAATAGAACCTATGGCTGAGGCATAGGGGATGATGCTCATCTCTTCTATATCTTCTGCCGTGGTCGGACATTGAGCTGAGCTCAATTTCACACCTTGCAACACAGGCAAGAACCCTTTCTTAGACTGATCCATATTGAATTTCTTCAATATCTTATCAAGGTATGTGCTTTGTGAAAGACCTATGAGGCGTCTTGATCTATCTCTATAGATCTTGATGCCTAATATATATGCAGCTTCTCCAAGGTCCTTCATTGAAAAACTCTTATTCAAGTAGGCCTTATTGCTGTCCAAGAGTTCTATATCATTTCCCATCAAAAGTATGTCATCTACATATAATATGAGAAATGCTACAGAGCTCCCACTCACTTTATTGTAAACGCAGGCTTCTCCATAAGTCTGCGTAAACCCAAACGCTTTGATCATCTCATCAAAGCGAATGTTCCAACTCCGAGATGCTTGCACCAGCCCATAAATCAAGCGTTGGAGCTTGCACACCTTGTCAGCATTCTTAGGATCGACAAACCCTTCCGGCTGCATCATATACAATTCTTCCTTAAGGAAACCATTAAGGAATGCCGTTTTGACGTCCATTGGCCATATCTCATAATCATAGGATGCGGCAATTGCTAACATGATTCGGACAGACTTTAGCTTCGCTACCGGTGAGAAAGTCTCATCGTAGTCAACCCCTTGAACTTGTCGATAACCCTTAGCGACAAGCCGAGCTTTATAGATGGTCACGTTACCATCCGCGTCTGTCTTTTTCTTAAAGATCCATTTATTTTCTATGGCTCGCCTCTCAACGGGCAAGTCAGTCAAAGTCCATACTTCGTTTTCATACATGGATCCTATCTCGGATTTCATGGCTGCTAGCCATTTGTCGGAATCCGAGCCCGCCATCGCTTCTTCATAGTTCGAAGGTTCACCGTTGTCTAACAACATGATTTCCAAGACAGGGTTGCCGTACCACTCTGGTGCGGAACGTGTCCTTGTGGACCTACGAAGTTCAGTAGCAGCTTGATCTAAAGTTTCATGATCATCATCATTAACTTCCTCTCTAGTCGGTGCAGGCACCTCAGGAACATTTTCTTGAGTTGCGCCATTTTCCGGTTCAAGAGGTAATACTTCATCAAGTTCTACTTTCCTCCCACTTACTTCTTTCGAGAGAAACTCTTTCTCTAGAAAGGATCCATTCTTGGCAACAAAGATCTTGCCTTCAGATCTGAGGTAGAAGGTATACCCAATAGTTTCTTTAGGGTATCCTATGAAGACGCATTTTCCGACTTGGGTTCGAGCTTTTCAGGTTGAAGTTTCTTGACATAAGCATCGCATCCCCAAACTTTTAGAAAAGACAGCTTAGGTTTCTTCCCAAACCATAATTCATACGGTGTCGTCTCAACGGATTTCGACGGAGCCCTATTTAATGTGAATGCGGCAGTCTCTAAAGCATAGCGCCAAAAAGATAGCGGTAAGTCGGTAAGAGACATCATAGATCGCACCATATCCAATAGAGTGCAATTACGACGTTCGGACACACCATTACGCTGAGGTGTTCCAGGCGGCATCAGTTGTGAAACTATTCCACATTTTCTTAAGTGTGTGCTAAATTCGTGACTCAAGTATTCTCCTCCACGATCTGATCGCAGGAACTTGATTTTCCTGTCACATTGATTTTCAACCTCACTCTGAAATTCCTTGAACTTTTCAAAGGTCTCAGACTTGTGTTTCATTAAATAGATATACCCATACCTACTCAAGTCATCAGTGAGGGTGAGAACATAACGATAGCCACCACGAGCCTCAACACTCATTGGACCGCACACATCAGTATGTATGATTTCCAATAAGTTGGTTGCTCGCTCCATTGTTCCTGAGAACGGAGTCTTGGTCATTTTACCCATGAGGCATGGTTCGCATGTGTCAAATGATTCGTAATCAAGAGACTCTAAAAGTCCATCCGCATGGAGCTTCTTCATGCGTTTGACACCTATGTGACCAAGGCGGCAGTGCCACAAGTATGTGGGACTATCATTATCAATCTTACATGTTTTGGTATTCACACTATGAATATGTGTAGCATTACGCCCGAGATTCATTAAGAATAAACCATTCACCATTGGAGCATGACCATAAAACATATCTCTCAGATAAATAGAACAACCATTATTCTCGGATTTAAACGAGTAGCCATCTCGTATCAAACGAGATCCTGATACAATGTTCATGCTCAAACTTGGCACTAAATAACAATTATTAAGGTTCAAAACTAATCCCGTAGGTAAATGAAGAGGCAGCGTGCCGACGGCGATCACATCGACCTTGGAACCATTCCCGACGCGCATCGTCACCTCGTCCTTCGCCAGTCTCTGCTTATTCCGCAGCTCCTGCTTTGAGTTACAAATGTGAGCAACTGCACCGGTATCAAATACCCAAGAGCTACTACGAGTACTGGTAAGGTACACATCAATTACATGTATATCACATATACCTTTTGTGATGCCGGCCTTCTTGCCCGCTAAGTATTTGGGACAGTTCCGCTTCCAGTGACCACTTCCCTTGCAATAAAAACACTCAGTCTCGGGCTTGGGTCCATTCTTTGGCTTCTTCCCGGCAGCTTGCTTGCCGGGCACGACAACTCCCTTGCCGTCCTTCTTGAAGTTTTCTTACCCTTGCCTTTCTTGAACTTAGTGGTTTTATTCACCATCAACACTTGATGTTCCTTCTTGACATCTACCTCTGCTGATTTCAGCATAGCAAATACTTCAGGAATGGTCTTTTCCATCCCCTGCATATTGAAGTTCATCACAAAGCTCTTGTAGCTCGGTGGAAGCGACTGAAGGATTCTGTCAATGACCGCGTCATCCGGGAGATTAACTCCCAGCTGAGTCAAGCGGTTATGCAACCCAGACATAGTGAGTATGTGCTCACTGACAGAACTGCTTTCCTCCATCTTACAGCTGAATAACTTGTCGGAGACTTGATATCTCTCGACCCGGGCATGAGCTTGGAAAACCATTTTCAGCTCTTCGAACATCTCATATGCTCCGTGTCTCTCAAAACGTTTTTGGAGCACCGGCTCTAAGCTGTAAAGCATGCCGCACTGAACGAGGGAGTAGTCATCGGTACGTGCCTGCCAAGCGTTCATAACGTTGTTCTGCAGGGAGAACAGGTGCGTCACCTAGCGGTGCTTGTAGGACATAATCTTTCTTGGCTGCTATGAGGATGATCCTCAGGTTCCGGACCCAGTCCGTGTAGTTGCTGCCATCGTCTTTCAGCTTGGTTTTCTCTAGGAACGCGTTGAAGTTGAGGACTACGTTGGCCATTTGATCTACAAGACATATTGTAAATATTTTAGAATAAGTTCATGATAATTAAGTTCATCTAATCAAATTATTCAATGAACTCCCACTTAGATAGACATCCCTCCAGTCATCTAAGTATAACATGATCCGAGTTAACTAGGCCGTGTCCGATCATCACGTGAGACGGATTAGTCAACATCGGTGAACATCTTCATGTTGATCGTATCTTCTATACGACTCATGCTCGACCTTTCGGTCTTCTGTGTTCCGAGGCCATGTCTATACATGCTAGGCTCATCAAGTCAACCTAAGTGTTTGCATGTGTAAATCTGTCTTACACCCATTGTATGTGAACGTTAGAATCTATCACACCCAATCATCACGTGGTGCTTCGAAACAACGAACTGTCGCAACGGTGCACAGTTAGGGGGAACACTTTCTTGAAATTATTATGAGGGATCATCTTATTTACTACCGTCGTTCTAAGTAAACAAGATGCAAAAACATGATAAACATCACATGCAATCAAATAATAATAGTGACATGATATGGCCAATATCACATAGCTCCTTTGATAGCCATCTTGGGGCTCCATGATCATCTTGTCACCGGCATGACACCATGATCTCCATCATCATGATCTCCATCATCGTGTCTCCATGAAGTTGCTCGCCAACTATTACTTCTACTACTATGGCTAACACGTTTAGCAATAAAGTACAGTAATTTACATGGCGTTTCTCAATGACAAGCAGGTCATACAAAAAATAAAGACAACTCCTATGGCTCCTGCCGGTTGTCATACTCATCGACATGCAAGTCGTGATTCCTATTACAATGACATGAACATCTCATACATCACATATATATCATTCATCATTCATCACAACTTTGGCCATATCACATCACAAAACACTTGCTGCAAAAACAAGTTAGAAGTCCTCTAATTGTTGTTGCAAGTTTTACGTGGCTGCAATAGGGTTCTAGCAAGAACGTTTTCTTACCTACGTGAAAGCCACAACGTGATTTGTCAACTTCTATTTACCCTTCATAAGGACCCTTTTCATCGAATCCGCTCCAACTAAAGTGGGAGAGACAGACACCCGCCAGCCACCTTATGCAACTAGTGCATGTTAGTCGGTGGAACCGGTCTCACGTAAGCGTATGTGTAAGGTTGGTCCGGGCCGCTTCATCCCACAATACCGTTGAAGCAAGATAAGACTAGTAGCGGCAAGAAAGTTGACAACATCAACGCCCACAACAAATTGTGTTCTACTCGTGCAAAGAGAACTACGCATAGACCTAGCTCATGATGCCACTGTTGGGGAACGTTGCAGAAAACAAAAAATTTCCTACGGTTTCACCAAGATCCATCCATGAGTTCATCTAGCAACAAGTGATCGGATGCATCTACATACCTTTGTAGATCGCGAGCGGAAGCGTTCACTAGAACGTGGATGATGGAGTCACTCGCCGTGATCCAAATCACCGATGACAAAGCGCCGAACGGACGGCACCTCCGCGTTCAACACACGTACGGAGCGGATGACGTCTCCTCCTTCTTGATCCAACAAGGGGGAAGGAGAGGTTGATGAAGATCCAGCAGCACGACGGCGTGGTGGTGGATGCAGTTGTCACGTGCAGCAGGGCTTCGCCGAGCGTTTGCGCGAGAGGGAGAGGTGTAGCAGGGGAGAGGGGGGCGCCAAGATGCAAGGGTGCGGCTGCCCCCTCCATCCCCCCTTTATATAGGCCCCCTGGGGGGCGCCGGCCCATGGGAGATCCAATCTCCAAGGGGGTGGCGGCCAAGGGGGGTGGAGTGCCCCCCAAGGCAAGTGGGGCGCCCCCCCCCCACCCTAGGGTTCCAACCCTAGGCACAGGGGGTGGGCCTAGGGGGGCGCACCAGCCCACTAAGGGCTGGTTCCCCCTCCCACATCAGCCCATGGGGCCCTCCGGGATGGGTGGCCCCACCCGGTGGACCCCCGGGACCCATCCGGTGGTCCCGGTACAATACCGGTGACCCCCGAAACTTTCCCGATGGCCAAAACTGCACTTCCTATATATAATTCTTTACCTCCGGACCATTCCGGAACTCCTCGTGACGTCCGGGATCTCATCCGGGACTCCGAACAACTTTCGGATTACTGCATATTCATATCTTTACAACCCTAGCGTCATCGAACCTTAAGTGTGTAGACCCTACGGGTTCGGGAGACATGTAGACATGACCGAGATTGCTCTCCGGTCAATAACCAACAGCGGGATCTGGATACCCATGTTGGCTCCCACATGCTCCTCGATGATCTCATCGGATGAACCACGATGTCGAGGATTCAAGCAACCCCGTATACAATTCCCTTCGTCAATCGGTATGTTACTTGCCCGAGATTCGATCGTCGGTATCCCAATACCTTGTTCAATCTCGTTACCGGCAAGTCACTTTACTCATACCGTAATGCATGATCCCGTGACCAGACACTTGGTCACTATGAGCTCATAATGATGATGCATTACCGAGTGGGCCTAGTGATACCTCTCCGTCATACGGAGTGACAAATCCCAGTCTTGATCCGTGTCAACCCAACAGACACTTTCGGAGATACCCGTAGTATACCTTTATGGTCTCCCAGTTACGTTGTGACGTTTGGTACACCCAAAGCACTCCTATGGTATCCGGGAGTTACACGATCTCATGGTCTAAGGAAAGGATACTTGACATTGGAAAACTCTAGCAAACGAACTACACGATCTTGTGCTATGTTTAGGATTGGGTCTTGTCCATCACATCATTCTCCTAATGATGTGATCTCGTTATCAATGACATCCAATGTCCATAGTCAGGAAACCATGACTATCTGTCGATCAACGAGCTAGTCAACTAGAGGCTTACTAGGGACATGTTGGTATCTATTATTCACACATGTATTACAATTTCCAGATAACACAATTATAGCATGAATAAAAGACAATTATCATGAACAAGGAAATATAATAATAATCCTTTTATTATTGCCTCTAGGGCATATTTCCAACAGCGCGCCCCCTGCCTCGTGGCCACCTTGTTGTTTGCTTGACGTCCACTCCAAGTCCTCTGGATCATATTTGTTCCAAAAATCACGCTCCCGGAGGTTTCATTATGTTTGGACTCCATTTGATATTCCTTTTCCGCAAAACACTAAAATAGGCAAAAAACAACAATTTGCACTGGGCCTTGGGTCAATAGGTTAGTCCCAAAAATAATATAAAAGTGTAAAATAAAGCCCATTAACATCCAAAACAGACAATATAATAGCATTGAACAATCAAAAATTATAGATACGTTGGAGACGTATCACTTCTCCACACGCACTGTCACTGATCAACTGATCGGCCTCAGCGAACTGTTTTCACTTCTGCTTTCTGCGGAAGCCCGGATCGCTGCCCAGCACGCCGCCTACACTGCCCAGCACTCCGCCAACCTCGCTGCAAAAGGTGGTCGTGGTGGCTACGACGGCGGACATGGCGGTCAGGGTGGCGGATGCGGCGGCTACAACGCCAACAACTACTCTGACAACTCGGGCAATGGTGGCGGCGGTGGTGCGCCGCGCCAACATGGCGACGATCGCGGTGACCGTGAACGCTGCCAAATCTGCAAGTAGGACGACCATGATGCGTGGTGCTGCAGAAAGCGGTTCGACAAAAGCTATAACAACAACGTTCGCAATCCCGCAGGCGGTGGTGGCGGCGGCGGCTGTGGTGGCAATCCCCGTTCGGCCAACTCTGCTCACTCCTACGGTGTGGATACCATCTGGTATCTTGATACCGGCGCCACTGATCATGTTACTGATGAATTTGAGAAACTAGCTGTTCGTGATCGCTACACCGGCACCGACCAAATCCACACGGCTACCGGTCAAGGTATGGATATTGCACATATCGATCATTCAGTTTTATCTACTCCCTATGGTTCCTTGAACTTAAACAATATTCTTCATGATGCTAGTGCCAACCAAAGTCTCCTTTCTGCCTATCATCTTATGCGAGATAATGATGTGTTTATTGAACTTCACCCTGAATTATTTCCTGTCAAGGAACAAGCTACCCGGAGAACAATTCTTCAAAACAAGAGTAGATGGGGCTTGTTCCCCGTGACCAGACGGTACAGTGCCCCTCAACGTCAAGTGCCAAGGTGCTACCAAACCATCCACATCTCGATGGCACAAACGTCTAGGGCATCTTGTTCTTCCGGTAGTTCAGAAGATCCTTCGCGACTTCAATCTTCCCGTTTCAAATAAGCAAGATCATCTCTTAGTGTGTGGTGCATGTTAGATGGCCAAGAGCCACCAATTACCCTATTCCCGTTCAACTAGCGAATCCACAGCTCATTTAGAGCTTTTTTCAGATGTTTGGGGTCCTGGACCCGTCTCTGTAGGAAGACAGAAATATTATGTCAGCTTTATTGATGATTTTAGCAAGTTTAGTTGGATATACTTGCTCAAAAATAAATCTGATGTCTTTGAGAAATTTCGTCTTTTTCAAGCCCATGTTGAACGTCTATTCGATCGTAAGATCATTGTTATGCAAACCGATTGGGGTGGTGAATACCAACGCTTGAGCTCCTTTTTTGAACGCATTAGCATCACGCATCACGTTTCATGCCCCCATGCTCATCAACAGAACGGTTCCGCGGAGCGGAAACATAGACACATTGTGGAAGTTGGTCTCTCTCTACTTGCTCATGCCTTTATGCCGCTCAACTTTTGGGACGAAGCGTTCCTCACTGCGGTCTATCTTATTAATCGTATTCCTAGTAGAGTCATCAAGAACCAAACTCCACTAGAACGACTTTTTGGCACTAAACCCAACTATTCTTTTCTTCGCATTTTTGGTTGTGCCATCTGGCCGAACTTGCGTCCTTTCAACAAGCATAAACTTGAGTTTAGGTCCAACGAATGTGCTTTCTTGGGGTACAGTACCCTTCACAAAGGCTACAAGTGTCTCGATATTTCATCTGGTCGTGTCTATGTTTCTCGTGATGTCATCTTTGACGAGCAAGTTTTTCCCTTCGCTAGTCTCCACTCCAATGTCGGTGCTCAACTTCGCAAAGAATTGCTTCTTTTGCCTTCCCATCTCTTACCGTCTCCTAGCTTTGTTCAAGGGGGAGCCGATTTTGCTGCTGACCATATGTCCATGTCTAATGCCAATAACCCAGCTGAAAGTGTGCAGGAAGTAGGGCAGCCAAATACTGAAGATTTTGGTGAAAACTCGCATGATTTTATCTAGCAAACAGGGAGCTCCATTGCAGCCGCAGAAGATCCGTAGGTGGCCTCGGGATCAGCAGCTGCAGCGGCCATAGGTGAATTTGCCACAGGATCCGCATCGACAGGTGCGGCAGGCGAATCCGCGTCGACGGGCGGGCGGCCAGGCGGGCGCACTAACGCGCTGTCTCCCACATGGGAGGGTGCGCTGTCTCCTGGTGGGCCGGTTGGGCGAGGCCCATGTGGCGTCAGCGAGGCGGGGCGCGCGGACTTTAGATTAGCACGGTCCCCCTCAAACCCTGTGCCCACTCCGGAACTGCCAAGTGGCAGTTCGGCATCGGCTGCCGCATCGGATCCTTCTGGCTCTCTGCATGAGGTGGATCCGGGATCCTCTGCGGGTGTATCTGACTCTGCTGTGTCTTCTACACAAAACCGCCTCCAAATATAACAAGTTCGACCAGCTCCGCCTCCTCCTGTCCGCTCACACACCAGGTCACAGGGTGGTATTGCCAAACCCAAGGTTTATAAAGATGGTTGTGTTCGTTGGGGCTCTTTTTGTGCCACAGGTGAACCGAAGAACCTGAGGACACTCTTGGTGATCCCAAGTGGAAACAGGCGATGGATGAGGAATTTTCAGCCCTCGTAGAGAACAAAACATGGCGCTTGGTTCCACCAGTCAGGAGGAGAAATGTGGTTGAGTACAAATGGGTGTACAAGGTAAAGCGGAAATCTGATGGCGCGATTGACAGGTATAAGGCACGTCTTGTGGCCAAAGGTTTCAAGAAAAGGTATGGAATTGATTATGAGTCCTGTGGTAAAATCTGCTACTATCAGATTAATTATTTCAGTTGCAATATCTATAAATTGGTGCATGCGACAACTAGACTTAAAGAACGCGTTCTTACACGATGTTCTGGAAGAAGATGTTTTTATGAGACAACCTCCTGGGTATGAAAGTTCAGCTTTACCATGACATGTCTGCAAGCTTGATAAAGCAATCTTTGGTTTGAAACAAGCACCTAGAGCTTGGTATTATCGTCTCTACTCCAAGTTACAGTCTCTTGGTTTTGTTGCTTCCAAGGGAGACACCTCATTATTCTTTTATCGTCGGCATGGAGTAACCATTTTTATGCTTATTTATGTTGATGATATTACTGTCACCAGTTCCTCCTCTAGAGCAGTTGAAGCTCTTCTTAAGGATCTATGCATGGACTTTGCGCTCAAGGATTTAGGCAGTCTTCACTTCTTTCTTGGAATTGAGGTAAAGAATGTGGCTAGTGGAATTATTTTGTCTCAAGAAAAATATGTGCAATATATCCTTGAGTGAGTGGGCATGAAAGGTTACAAAACTTCTCCAACTCCTTTGTCCACTTCAGAGAAATTGTCTCTTCATGATGGAGAGGTGCTTGGAACCGAGGACTCCACCAGGTACATGAGTGTTGTAGGAGCTTTGCACTATTTGACTTTAACCAGACCAGATATCTATTTTTCAGTCAACAAAGTTTGTTAGTTCCTTGATGCACCTACTAGTACTCATTTGGACAACAGTAAAAAGAATTCTTTGGTATCTCCAGGCAACCAAGAGTCATGGCTTCAAACTTACTAAGTCAGACTCTACACTTGTTAGTGCTTTTTCAGATGCAGACTGGGCAGGTTGTCCTGATGATCGGAGGTCCATCGAAGGCTTTGCTATATTCTTTGGTGGTAATTTGATTTCTTGGAGTGCACGTAAGCAAGCTACTGTGTCTAGATCAAGCACAGAAGCTGAGTACAAGGCCTTAGCAAATGTTATTGCTGAGATTATTTGGGTCCATAATTTATCAATAGAGTTGGGTATTCATCACTCATCTGCAACTTCTCTTTGGTGCGACAACGTTGGTGCTACCTATCTTTCTATCAATCCTATTTTTCATGCTAGGACGAAGCACATTGAGATTGATTATCACTTCGTTCGTGAAAGAGTGGCTAACAAGCTTTTGAATATTCGGTTTATTCCTACTGGTGATCAAGTGGTAGATGGCTTTACTAAACCACTATCACTGCGGCAGCTGGAGGTCTTTAGACGCAATCTCAACTTAGATAGTTGTGATTGAGGGGAAGTGTTAGATGATGTATAACACGGTGCATGTATAAACCGTATAGGCGTATGTGTGCATGTGTATATCTGATGTATATCGGTTCAGGTTGTTGTGATTCGGTCCTCAACTCATGCATCTTGTATCTATATTAAAACGCACCGCGCCCCTGCTAATGCATGCGCTTCCAGCCTCGTTTCACAACACCTTCTTCATGGTATAAATCTCTTCTTGAAGAAATACTCCAAAAAAATTGGTAAACAGGCTGCAACACCAAATATTCACTTGAATGCCATTCGTGTATTCATAGGTATAGATATGGAGGTCCACGGTTCCACTATCGGTTATTGAAAGAAGTGGTTTCGTTCATGTCTATGTTTTATGGAACCTACAAGGTCACAAGCTTAAGGTAATCATGGTCCGCTGAGCGTTAGTAGGATGGAAATAATGAGAATATATTTGTAAAATAGGTTCACTAATATTCAGACTAGTTTTGAGTGGAACCGGAAGCGTTTCAGGGTCACCAGAAGGGTTTCGGAGTTTATCGGGTAATATCGGGTATTTTTGATAACTAATATATAGGTGGAAAATATTTTGGATGATGTTACATTAATAATAAAAGGCTCTAGTAATTATTAGGAGGCTTTTATATTTAATTCAATATCCATGGTCATTAAAAGGCCAAGTGGTGGAAGGCTACTTGGGCCATTTGGCCCAAAAGGGGTGGCGCCGAGGCAGAATTCGAGGCGGACTTCCCCTCCTCTTGGCCGGCGCAAGGCGGGAGAGTCATTTCCCTCCTTATGGCGCCCTTCCTCTCTCATCTAACCTATATATATATATATATATATATATATATATATATATATATATATATATATATATATATATATATATATATATATATATATATACTAGAGGCTTTTGCACCTTTTCAACACATAAGTTTTGGAGCCTCCTCTAGCTCTCCACTTCTAGTTCTAGTTGGTCCTAGCTGATCAATTAGAGCTAGACCTAGATCTTCTAATCCTCATAATAAGAAGCCTAGTGTGGTTCTAATATCCTCCTCTAATTCTCCGACGAACGATTAACTTTGGATGGCGAAGCGCTGCCGGACTGCGTAGATCGTACGCTTGCAACTTGTAGAGAGATGATGCTTTCAGTCTTCATGGTCGGTTCGCGGGATCGTTCATCTACGTTCGAGGAACTTCAAGTACGATCTACACCGACTCGTCTTCTTCCGCTGCAACTTGGAGTCGGTAATGATCAAGTCCAAACCGTTAATGCATCTTTATATTGTTCCTAGGTGACATTAGGACGATTTTTTCCTACTAAGTTTCCCCAATAGAAGGCCCGCGTAGGGATGGCACCCCCTTTTAGCTTATTGGAGAAGCTAAGGGGCACACGGGAGTTGGAGGAGGACTCCTCCTCCTTGGTGATGACCCAACGAAGGATTTTCCCTCCTCTAAGTCGTCTTGGTATATGTATATATATATATATATATATATATATATATATATATATACATACATACATACATAAACACTATTCTGATCACGGGATCAGAATAATATTCTGATCACAACCTGAACTGCCTGAGTAACGTGCCTGAACTTCCCTCTATATGAACCCGACATTCGGGCTATCTTCGCAACCGTGGCTTCGCCCATGAATTATTCTTGTTAGTCGTGTTCTATATGATGTTAGTGTAATCTGCAAACAATTTTTAGCAACGAAATACCCGTTTTAAATAGGAATCTCGCTTATAGGCGGATTTTGCACTCGGGTCGTGATGAACTCGCGTTTTTTTGCAATTTTACTGCCTGAGTTGTCGACCAGAACTTCCACTTGTGCTAGGTTGAACTTCCGCCAACTTTGCCCAAATGGGGCTTTCTATATACCGTTGGAAAGCTATGGACATCAGTATCATGACCCAATTTAAATTTTTGGCAAAATGTAAGCGGTTTAAGAGCAGTTTTGAAAACCGTTTTTTCTTCATATAGAAAACGTGAATCATATTTTCAATCACATTTCTAAACCATTTATCGGAATGAGGCAAATAATATGGCGTTGAAAAACTGCTGCAAAACCGCTCCTTCCACATGTTGAAAGTTTTTTCCTAATTCCCTATGGTTAAAGAGTAATTTGTAAAATCGTAAAATTTCGTAAACCAAACAGCCGAGTTCGTATTTTCGATGTCATTTCTAAATGGCTAATCCAATTGAGGCAAGTGATATGGAGTTGGAAGGCTTATGAAAATGCGTTACTTTCTCATGTTGAAAGTTTTTTCTAATTTTGAATGGTTTAAAAGTAATTTAGAAAACGGTACAAGTCCCACCGAATTCATATTTTTGAGCTAGTTTTTTAACTGTACGTCCGAATGCAACAAATGATATGGCGTTGGAAAGATTGAGGAAATGCGAAACTTTTTGGTATATATTGTTTATCCAAATTCCTTACGGTTTAATTCAATTTCAAAAGTGGCTAAAAACGTATTTTCGCTGTAATTTCTACAAACTTTATCGGAATGGGGCAAATAATATACCGTCGAAAAGCTAAGGAAAATGCGAAACTTGTTAATGCTGATGGTTTTCTGAGATTCCTAGCCGTTTTCAAGTAATTTCGAAAATGGCGAGATCATTCATTCTGCCTTTATCACGAAACAGATTTTTCGAAAATGCACCATGTGAAGAACCTAAAATTCTCGGCATGTCTACTTGAACTTCACTCTGTTTTTCACGTACTTTTTTTGCTCGTAGATCTCCATTCACTGCTCGTAGCTCTACATCCACTCACCAAAATTAAGCAAGTGATATACCGATGGAAAGCTGTTGTAAACACGCAACTTTCCCGTGTTGATCATGTTTTCATACTCGCGACGATTTTAAAACCTTTTCATCTGATATTCATTCAATGTAGTAGGTGAACTTTCTGCTGTTTTCACGTTGAACTTCTGTGACGTATTTTTCATTTGTAATTTTCTCATCCATTCATCAAGTGTTACACAAATGATATTTCTTTTGTACAAACCTCTCTCATAATAATTTTTTAACTTTCTCTAACGAAGGACTTAAACTTATAACAACAAAAACTTTTAGCCTTTGCATTTTTATTCCTTTTTAATACAAAATGCACACCGTGTAGTAAATGAACTTCTGGCAGTTATCAACCTGAACGTCTCTCGGTTACGTGAAAATATTTGAGTTTTTTAATGAATTTTAATCTGATTTTTCTTAATCTTTTCTATGAAATTTTGAAGCGCTCTATTTTTAAAAGTTGAACTTCTTGCTATTTAATTTTTGAACTTCTTGTTTCCATTCTTTAATAACTAGGAAAATCTGAGTTTTAATCATCGAACTTCTCGATCTATTTAATACGTACTTACTGGTTTTATTTCTTAATCTTTTTTATGAAATTTTTAACTGTTATATTTTTTAAAAGTTGAACTTGTTTTTTACTTTTGAACTTCTTATTTTCATTCTTTAATAACGAGGAAAATCTGAGTTTTCTATAATCATCGAACTTCTCCATCTTTTTAATATGGACTTCGTGGTTTATTTCTGAATCTTTTTTACGAAATTTTGAAGCGCTCTATTATTAAAAGTTGAACTTCTTGTTATTTAATTTTTGAACTTCTTGTTTCATTCTGTAATAATGAGAAAAATCTGAGTTTTCTTTAATCATCGAACTTCTCCATTTTTTTTAATTGAGCTACTTGGTTTTATTCTTGAGTAACGAGAAAAACTGAGTTTTTAATGTACATTGAATTACTCTGATTTTTAAAATTAAACTTCTTGGTTTAATCCTTAGTATCGGGGAAAATCTGAATTTCTAAAAAATGGGAATTTTTTAAAACTTTTCCCCTTATTTTAATTTGCACTTATTCGTTATTCTTTAGAACGAGAATGTGAGGTTTTATAAACTTTGAACTTCTCTCTTATTTTAATTTGAAATTCTTAGTTTTATTCTTTAATAATGAGGAAAATCGAGTTTTTTAAACTTCTCTGTTTAAAATTTTGAACTTCTTGGTTTTAATTTTTAATAATGTGAAAAATCCGAATTTTTTATAGACATCGAACTTCTCCATGTTATAAATTTAAACTTTTAGTTTTATTGGTTAGTAACGGGGAAAATGCTTTTTTATATAAACAATGATTCCGTGCCGATTTTTTTTAAAATTTTGAACTTCTGGTGTTTATAGAATGGGGAAAATCAGTTTTTATACAATCTTTTGAAATGCTTATGTTTTTAATTTAAACTTCCCTGATTTTTTTCTACAAACAGGGAAAACCCATTATAAAGATTTTTGAACTCTTTTTTTGTTAAGTTCTTGCTCAAATTCTTTAAACTTCCAAATGGTTTTTTTTATATAAACAATGATCCCGCGTCGTTTTTTTAAATTTGAACTTCTTATTGATTTTTGTCGCGACATTTTATGCATTTTTTGCTTTTCAGTGATGTGGCCTAGGTGGTCCCTTTTTTTCATTTGATCATTTTTCTTGTGTACGTGGTACACATGAACTTCGAAATTTCTGAAACATGAACTTCACGTGCTATTAAATTTTTTCATGAAACTCCATAGTTTGTTGTTCCACTTTGTTTCATATGGATTTTTCTTCCGAACTTTGTTTGTTGTTCCACTTTTTTGTTGGCGTCAAATGAAAAGAGTTTCAGTCTCACAGGCATAAACGAATCGAACCTCCATCAATTTATATATTTTTACAAAACAAACTTTTTGCGAGAATTTAGATAAACTTTCTCCTGTACAAAATTGCTTGCCCTTCACACTAGCGGATGGAATGTCCCAAGTGGACGGCGGCGTGCTTTGTGAATAGGAGAAGGGAAAATGGTGTTGCCGGGGAAGGGATATCTAGTTGTAGCAATCAGTATTTTTCAGCTTGGATGAGGAAGTGGATGCAATAAAGAAACAACTGAAAATTTTGACCGGCGATGGAGATCATCCCAAGGATAAAATTTAGCAGAGGGAACAACATATCCTCCTTACCACCAACCAGCTCGCTCATGAATGATGACCTACCCCGCTCCATGTACCTCATGTGACCTTCTCTCATCTTCCTGTTGACCTTCTCTCTTCTGCCTGGTGACCTTCTTCATCAATCTGTACATGCAGGTAGCAGGCAGAGAGGGGCACAAGATCATGTAGGCACCATTTTTTAGCAGTAAAGAGGGCAGAAATTACCCACAGCTGTACACACATCAAACAAGACGAGCATACACATGGGGAGAAAGGACTAAGGGAAGGAGGAGGGTGTGGGGAGAGCTGCCTGGCGTCGGCTCGCACAAGTAGCAGGAGGAACGGCGGCGCCCAGGAAGCCAAAGGCAGTGGAGGAGATGTGGCAGGCGGCGGGATGCCGATGGGCCAAGAAAGGGCGGCTTGCCGGCAGAGGGGAGGGGGTAGGTGGTGGCGGACGGTGAAGGTGCTGGGCAACCACATGCAGACGCGCCGGGAGCCATGGCGGCGGCCGGTTGAGGCGTTAGGGATCCGCGGCGGCGACAGCGGCAGGGCGGAGGCGTTGGGGATCTGCGGTGGCGGCGGGATCCAGGCGCTTGGCGGTGCGGCGGCCGGATCCAAGGCGGTTCGGAGGCGGTGGGGAAGCCGTGAGCGGTTTGTGTGCGGGGGTGCGTGGGTATCAGGCGTGGGAGTGGGAGGTTAGGGGAGTTTGGGAGGACCTAATCGGGCCCTATATAGGCCTAATGTGATCCAAATAACTATTCTAATCATGTGATTAGAATAGTGTTGTCCTATATATATAGTGTTACTATTCATCACCCAGGGTGCAGAATAAGTTATTCTTCACCCGAGGTAATCTTACAATCATTTAATAATTAAATTACGTTTCAAATTCAAATAGTTGCATTCCTATTAATTCACTACGTAAAATTTGACATAAGAAAATAAAAATTTAGGTCATAAGACAAGAAAATTTGCAGTTTATATGTATTTTAGACTATGTTTTTACGTTTGTAATTTTACATAACATAAAATATTTTTTACGGTGATTATATATTTTCTTACGGTCTCTTTTTGTGTCAGAAATAAGACAAAACTTACGGAATGTGAAATTACGGTGCATTGATGGTAAAATAAAGGGGGGGGTGTGAAAAATAACTATTCCTCATGCAGGGTGACGAATAGCGTGACTATATATATAGTGTTACTATTCATAGGGATTTTACGTTATGTAAGTTTTGTCTTATTTTCGGCGTAAAAGGAGACTGTAAGAAAATATATAATCGTCGTAAAAAATATTTTATATTATGTAAAATTACAAACATAAAAATATAGTGTAAAATACACATAAACTGTAAATTTTCTTGCCTTATGACCTATATTTTTATTTTCTTATATCAAATTTAACATAGTGAATCAATAAGAATATTGATGCTATTCATCACCCAGGGTGCAGAATAAGTTATTCTTCACCCGAGGTAATTTTACGATCACTTTATATATAGGACGACCATATGTGACTCCTAGATGCCCAGGCTCCTTACCTCGTAACCATTGGATCTTAGATTGTTCCAACAAATATGGATATTAGACACCTTCCATATATGCTTATGGACGTAATTGGTAAGTGCCAATAAATGTATGATTTAGGTGCATTAATATCACACGCTGTGATAAATGTAATTGTTTCTCTTCATTTATTTCCTTGTACAAAGAATAGAACTCGTTTGAACGTATATACATACAACCGTACTCCTTTCTATGGATACGGTATGTATGCACATGCTAATTTCATGGGTATGTGACTTTTTTGCGGGTACTTGAGAATATTGGAACGATGGTCTATACTCATAAAATTTCGGATGTGCCACAATCGAGTATATTTATTTTGGGTATATAAATTATGTGTTTCATACTTTAATTATCATCTTGGGGGTATATCATATTTACTTTTGGGTATATTATATTTATATGGGTATACCATCTTGGGGTATATCATATTCGAGGTGTATTATATTTATTTTGGGTATATCATATTTAATTTTGGTATATAAATTATGAAAATTATACCTAGGACAAATTCAGAGTATATATATTTCCAAAAATGATATTGCGGGTATATCATTACTTTGGTACATCATATTTATTATCATCTTGGGGATATCATATTTAATTTGAGTATATAAATTATATGACATACATGTCAAATTTATTTTGAGGTATCTACATACTCGTAATATTTTTGGGTATATACATTGCGTATCGTTAGTAGGTATTTGATAACTCAGGCATGTATCAGTGATTTGGAGTACGTAGACTATTTAGGTATATACATATCAGATCTATGTACATTCTCAAGATATGTCGGGGTATCTACATACTCATGATATTTCTGGGTATATTCATTATGTCAGTTAATAGGTATTTGTGATAGCCAAGGTATATCCAAAAAATTTATTTGGTATAATACCTCCGGTATGTGTATATTCTTAGTACATATAATACTATGGATATATGTATATTTTTCATTAAGTTTAATATTTATGGTATGTTCATATTTTCATTAGATATAATAGCGTGCGTATGTGTATAATAGCCTGCATATGTTCATATTTTCATTAGACATAATGTTTGGAAATGAATTATTGCTAGTAAATCAACCTAATTAATTTGTCGGAAAGCAATCATTGACCATGAAGGATAGTAGTGCATGCAAATGAAAAATGGAAAGCTATTATTTCATGAATTGCATGTCATGCACTAATAAAAACCACTTTCCATAATGGGCCTAGGTGCCCAGGCACCTAGGTGCCCCAAACAATTTATCTATGTGTGTGTGTGTGTGTGTGTGTGTGTGTGTGTGTGTGTGTGTGTGTGTGTGTGCGTGTGTGTGTGTGTGTGTGAGGGTGCCCCTTTGAGACATGCAAGTTCTCCCTTAATCTCCGGTGCCCCCTCTCTCTAGTTCTAGTTTTTGATCTAGATTAGAGCTAGTTATAATTCTCTCTAATTCTCATAGAGAAGCCACGTGAGGTTCTCTTCTCCCTCCTCTAATTCTCCGGTAAGGATTAGCTCGGGAGGTGAAGCGCCACTCGATCGTGAAGCATGTACACCTGCAATCCGCAGGAAGGCGTGCTTTCGGTCTTTTGTTCGAGGTATTATCGTGGACGTTCGAAGGACTTCAAGTTCGATTTATATCAACTCTTCTTCCGCTGCAACTCGAAGTTGGTAAAGATCCGATCTAACCTTGTATGCATCTTTATATTGTTCCTGGGATCGTGATCGTAGGGCGAAAGTCTTTGTTTTCCACTACATTTCCAACACCGTGGCGGCGATGAGAGCCGCGAAGCGAGGAGGGGAGCGGCAGCAAGTCGGGCTAGAATTTTCTTTGGTGGCGGGGAGGGGGAGGGGGGGCGAAGTTTTGGGTGCGAAGTGGTTTTTTGGGCAAAAATTGAACCGCACGCATCGTGGGTGTAGGAGTAACGAGCACAGGATACCGCACGCCACCCGAAAGAGGAAAAGCAGGGGTGGGCACTACCTAACGCCCGCCACTTCTAAGACAGTATTCTATCGCCCCTTCCGCACGCCATTCTACGTACATTTTTCTACATCATTTTAACCTCAAACAATATGATTAGTACACAACATACAAAGCCTCATGCTCAAAATTCGGCAGTTTTTGTGTCGGTTTGCTATTTTTTGGCATTAATTGACTGACAGACAACTAAAAATGGCAAAACCTTTGAACGCACAAACGAGCTTGGAAAGGGATGGAACTTTACATGGTGTCTTCATTGGACACATATAGGGTGTGGCAAAAATTTGAGATCATTATGATAACAACTTCACCCACCTCGTGTACAAATCGGACATAATTCATTTTTGTCACTGGTTACTACAATGTATCTGTGGCGGGCATAAGTTTTGACCGCCACTATTGAGCGGTGAACTAGTGGTGGGTGTTAGTAGACGCCCACTGGTAGATTTCTTCAAGCGAACAAATTTGGAAGGGTTTGTGTATGGGGAGCATGTGTTTCTACCCGTCACTGCTATGCTAATACCAGTGGCGGGTACCTTTTGTTACCCGCCACTGCTACTCTTCCAAATTAGCTATGTCGGGAACTATCCACTCCCGCCACTACTCTGAGGCCACGTATAAGTCTTTTCTCAGTAATGCCTCTGCCGACATAACATGGGTCAATGCGCCACACGAGAGGTTAGCAAGCGCTAGTGCTAAAAAGGACCTCGAGTGAACCATTTACTATAGGATTAGGACCTCAATGTGTATTTTGAGAATTAGAACTAAACTGACATTTCGATGACACTTTTAGGACCTTTAATGCATTTAACTCTACTTTTATTTATTAGCAGAAAGAAAATATATGATTCTGGTCCTTTCGGAAGAGTTTCTAGATTTACAATTACGCATTTAGAACAAACAGATTAACATTCACTTTTTATTTTTCCGGGAATAATATCATTTACTTATGTAGCATAGTATTGCTGCTACATCTTATCAGCCAAGCTAGCGCTGGGACGCAAAGGGCATGATGTGGCAGGCGGATCCATGACTCGGATCCACCGACGAGCCACTACGCTTTTCATCCTGCTCCTGAACCCTACATGTACCGTTGTCCGCACAGTGTCGGTGGAGCGCGTCTATATAAAGGAGCCGGTTTCCCTGTGAGCTCATCGCCAACGATCACAGCCATTGGCCATTGCTTGCGTGAGTCACATCGAGCTCGGGCTACTGAGTGAGAGAGAAGTAGCTAGCTAGCAGGAGGAGAGAGATAGAAGTATGGGTATGGGGTGGAAAGTTGTGAGCGATGTGAAGCCATACCTGGCGATGGTGCTGCTGCAGGTGGGGTTCGCCGGGATGTACATCATCGCCGTGGCGTCCCTCAAGGCCGGGATGAGCCACTTCGTGCTCGTCGTCTACCGTAACCTCGTCGCCACCGCCGTCATGACGCCCTTGGCCCTCTACTTCGAGAGGTAACCCTACCTAGTTCCATTCCTCCATGCATCGACTAACTACTATCTTTCACACGCACGACGCTCTCGCATGTACGCAAGCGCCACTCTCTTCGCCCTCTACTTCGAGAGGGCTCTCTCGCTTGCACACGCATCATGCCGATGGCATGCATATAATGTCACTGTTGCCTATTTTTTCCTTCGAAGAACATCCGGTTGAGGATCATGATCAACTCGTACACTTCAGCATATGAGCCTCTACGTCAAACGGCAAAGTCACCAGTTCACCACACAATACGAGATGTAATGATCTTAATTAACTCAGAGTACAATCATCTCATTAACTATCTAAGCGAGGGCTCGGTTGTTTATACATTGTCATGAGCCACCATGAAATAGAAGAGATAGATCATTAATTAGTTAGAATAGACGGTTCCAACATAAATGACCGCTTCAAGTTTTACACAAGCATGCGTGGATGTGCAGCTAGCTGCCAGCATTATTCTGACCGATGCTCCCATACACTCTGGCTTTTGCTTTTAGTTAGTTATAGACAAAGTTTCCAGGAGCCAAGGACAACAGAACAAATGGATCAATATAGTAAAGGAAGATCATGAAAATTAACAAGGCCAACTTGCCAAACGTGCACCCCCACGATCGATTAACACGCACGTACAATTTGCTCGGTTCATATATTCTCATTTTTGTCTCATTTAGATTTTTTTAGGGGTATGTTTGTCTCATTTAGATGGTGCAAGCTGCACTCGTGGATCCTAATCCAGTAAAGTGTAGGTGCACATCTTGATACCTTATTCTATTTTGTACCGGCAAAGCAGCTAGCTTTCTTGGCTTTCCTTATCAGGCGTTAAATCGTCATTTGTACTATATGGATGGATCAATCATAATATCAGAGTGCATTAATTAGCAGAAGTAGGAAATGACACATAAGCAGGTGCATGTAGCTAGCTAACCGGCATATGTGCGGTATGTGTGTTTACGTACGTGTAAACGCACCTGGACGACCTCCACTAGGCAGTGTGACCTGATTGGCCACTGGTGGAGGACCTACCATGCATGGAACCACCAGGTCCCACATGTCAACCAGAAGCTTATGCACCGTTCATCCATAGAGTAACATCCACTAATACACTTTAAATTATATTATACGTATGGGTGTGGCTAGGTCAATTCTAAATCAAGTGATATAACATATGCAAGAAGAAACTGATAAATTTAAAAAGAAAATTTTGTACGGATCTCAATGCAAAATTTCATGGATATAACATCGACTTTGACTGAGACTTAACAAGACTGTATATGAGTTCATTTCAATTCATATTTATGTAGATCATTATCCATGAGAGAACAGAACACTACCTAATTGTGTGTTTTGCTCCAACCTACGTATAACATGTGCAGAGGACGGAGGCCAAAGATGACAACCACCATCTTCCTCAAGATCATGGGGCTCGCAATCCTCGAGTACGTCCGTACTGTTAACTACACATAACTCTTTCTTGATTAGTGACTGATGTGCTGTGTTGCATGGGTCTCTCAGGCCCGTGATTGACCAGAACCTCTACTTCTTGGGCGCGAAGCTGACCTCGGCGGGATTCGCGACGGCGCTCCTCAACACCCTCCCGGCCGTCACCTTCGTGCTGGCCCTCATCCTGCGCATGGAGAAGGTGCGGCTGCGCAGCCTGCACAGCCAGGCCAAGATCGCCGGCACGGTCCTCACGGTTGCCGGCGCCGTGCTCATGATCCTTTACCACGGCCCCGCCATGCAGTTCCCGTGGACCAAGGGCCAGCACCACGCCACTGCCGGTGGCCAGGGCGCCGTTGGCGCCGCCGCCGCGCGGGACTGGCTGAAAGGGACCGTGATGCTCATCGGCTCCTGCATGGTCTGGTCGTGCTTCTTCATCCTCCAGTCCAGCACGCTGCGGAGCTACCCGGCGGAGCTCTCCGTCACGGCGCTCATCTGCGGTATGGGCTCGCTGATGAGCGGCGCCGTCGCCCTCGTCGCTGAGCGCGCCAACACCCATGCCTGGGTTATCGGCTTCGACACCCGCCTCTTGACCGTGGTCTACGCCGGCATAGTGTGCTCCGGCGTGGCATACTACTTGCAGGGCGTCGTGTCGAGGCAAAGGGGCCCGGTCTTCGTGACGGCCTTCAACCCGCTCTGCATGATCATAACCGCCGTCATGGGCTCCATCATTCTCAAGGAGGAGATCACTCTCGGAAGGTACATACGATAGTGCTTCCACCATATCAATGCACTAGTGCAACATTATTCCATACCAATGATATCATTTCAATTTTGCTTTCAGTGTGATTGGTGCAGTTATCATCGTGGCAGGCCTGTACTTCCTCATCTGGGGCAAGAGCAAGGACAAGATCATCAGCACCAGCCAACTCTCCGACGTCAGCGTCAAAGGAGCCGGCGCGCTGCCCTTGACCTTGGCGACCAACGGCCATGGCCACATCAAGCAGCTGCACGAGCTCGGCAACGGCAACGACGGCCATGTCGACGTCGAGACGCCCGCGACCAATGGGCACTATTAGCAAGGGATCGATTGGAGTGGCTACGTGTTATACGTCTTCCAGTCATCCATCGACCAGTATATGTCTAGCTTTTTTCCTTGTAGTGCATGGCCCATCGATCGATCATATGCATGGAGACGATTTTTTCTCTCTCTATATATTTTCTTCCTGTCAGCTTCTCCCTAGCTACGATCCTATACCAGATGCTGCTTGTCAGTAGTCGCTACTAAGCTGAGCAGAGAAGCATGTTAGATTGACAAGGGTGGTCATCAAATTCTGAAAGTGGGCATAAAGGCCCCACGTCAATGTGGAGGATGAAGGTCTCGCACATAACTTTATTTTTGAGCCATCAACACGTCGATTAAATAAGCTGAAGGATTACAGGAGGTTCACCATCTCAGGAGGATGGACTAACCATACATGCCACCCCGCGGCCTTGTATATATAGCGAACGTTTGTCGACAGGTCCCGTCCATAACTGAAAGGGTCCGTCTACATCTCAGTTACTGAGAGCATCTACAGCCGGGCAAATCCGGCTTCAAACGCCCGCGGACACGTCCGAACATGTCCGCGCACAGTGACCGATCAAATCTTAAATAATGCAATCTATATCCGGATATCTTAAATTAGAAACCTTAAATTTGTATTATTACATGCAATGTAGGGATTTTTAAGCGGACCTTGTCCGGTTGCCATGGCCATGCCTGGCGGCTGTCTACGCTCCACAGAGTGTTGGTCCGGTCACCGGCAAGGTAGAGTAGGACATGGGACACGAGCCAGCTCACGAGGCATGGGGCGCCGCCGTCTCTCATGCCCTACTCTTCCTCGTCGAAGCCCGGAACCTGTTGGGTGCCGGTGGACATCAGATCGATGATGGATCCGTCCTGGGACGAGCCGGCGACATCCACCACGACGCGGTGGTGGCGCCCGAAGTGGTGTACCGTACGGGGCACCGGAGAATGCGACTCCGCCTCGTCGACATCCACCGCCTCCCGTGCCCGCTGCAGCACACGGCGGGCACGCCCTGCCATGTTTGCGTCGGACGACGCCCATGGTGCGTCCATGGCCTCGAGGCGCCAACGGAGGGGTTACACATCCGCCACCGCGTTTGGACACCAGACGGACCGCACCACCACCAGTGAGGCAGCGATGGCTGCCCTAGCACCGGATCCATGCGCCATTTGGGCAGGCGCAATGGATTCGCGAAGGAAGGAGTCCGAGCGCTGTTGTGCACGGGCCTCCTCCCGGGAGCGGCGGAGCGCAAGCCGGACGGCCATCTCCTCCTCGAGGCCGCGTGGGATGAGTTCGGAGTCGACAGATCAAGAGGTGAAGGACTCAAATCCGCTTCCCGCCATGCCGAAGACGGCCGGACGCCGCCGAAGACAAGTTTGGGTGGCGAAAGGGAGTGGAGTGAAGTGGTTAGGGTTTAGTCCGACGAGCAGAGGGGGAGGAATATATATGGGGTCAGGGGAGCCAGCGTGTCCCTGATCCGACGTGGCGCGCGCCTATATCCTCTCCATATTTAGGCTTGATATAAAAGAGTTGCGGGTCAATCCGGACGTTTGAGGCCCATTTGAGGCGCCCGGCTGCGTCGAAATTTCCGATCATTGAACGGGGGGCCTGCCTGGACGTTTAAAGAAGGTTTGAGATGCCCAATGCTCTGACATCAGCATGCTAACTTCTGGACCCATGTCGTTTGTTGTTTGCTGGTCTCCCATTGGGCCATTGGACAGTACTTATTTGGTCCAGTAGCGCAATGACAGGTAATGGGATGCCACACTGTGCCAGTAAATCTCCAGCGGGTTTTTCATCTGTTTTCTCTGTCTAGCGGTCTTCAGATACAAAAACCAAATTGTAGTGAATATACATACCGAACATTTTTACAATGCCGAGATTTTTTTTAAATGTGAGCAATTTTTAAATCATGATTCTTTTTCGAGAAAACACGAATTTTTTTGAATTTTTTTTGAATCTTCTATACACCTTTTGAAAGCTTGGAATTTTTTGAAAATATAAACTGATTTTTGAGATACATCTTTTTTACTTTTCTAGTGTTTTTGGAAAATTTAATTTTAAAAAATTATGAACATTTACTAAAATTCCAAATATTTTTTATATTAATGATTATGTTTTTAAAATACATTTGTTCGTAATTACTGATAAAAATTATGAACATTTTCTTAGGTTAGCAGAATATTTTTTTAAATTATGATGAATTTGAAATTTAAAAAATGAGAAGGAAAGAAAAAGAAGAAGAAAAAAGATAAAAAACAAAAACCAAATAAAATTCCAGTAAGAAAAAGAAAACCGGTTTAGGTATCCGTCTAGAAGGTTAAAACAGGGTTGCTTGCATTGTGTAAAACGCTCAAATATGAGTCGGCCCATATCTGGTCGCTAAGTCATTTCTCTGTGCGATTGAATGATAGTTCGCCGTAGAGAGTGGTGAATAGGGAATTCCCATGGAGAGAATTCTTTTGTACCCCAAATGAGAAATGTCATAATCCACCATGTCATGAAACTTCACATGGGCCTTTCAGATTTTTCAGGAATTGTTTGTTGTATGGGCCAAAATCTAATATATAATTCAACACCTAATCCTTCACATATGTATTTTATTTATGAGAAAAGCCTACCATCAATCGGCGGATTGCAATGGCCGCGTCCGACACCTTCCCTGGATAACACGCGTCAAGTGAGGACCTATATACCATCCTTCACGCAACAGGGGCTATACTTCTGAAACATATGCGGTGTTGCAATAGTCTACGAAGGTTTATGTTTTACAACAAAACCTCTCTCGCGGAAAATTTCTACAACAAGGCCTCAGTTGATTTTTAAAAAATTACAACAAAACCTCAGTTGCAAAAATGTTTTTGCAACAAAATAATTGTTCCAAAAAAATTTCTGCAACAATACCTGTGTTGCAGAAATGATTCTACACCGGACCCGAGACTATATCAGCCAAGTGACCGGAGACGACAACCCACAACACTATAGAGGACTTCAGAGCCGCAGCTCCGACTTCTACACCGGACCCGAGGCCACACACCAAACTAGTCAATGACACTGCCACCCAAGCGACGAAGGCCAACACTACACACGGGAGAATTCCTGAGCCGCTGCTCTGACTTTCCGTCCGGCCCCGAGGCCGTGAGCCAGTCGGGTTGATGGCTCTTTCACCCAGGCGACCGAAGCTAATACCAAACGCGCACGAGATTTCCGAAGCCACCGCTTCGACTTCCATCCTGGCCCCGAGGCCGCGCACCCGTCTGGGCACGTCGAGCCCACAAAACCAGCCAAACTTCTTGGTTCTTGTCATGAAGTTTCTTAACGGATGAGCAAACGAGTAAGCCACAACAGATAAGACGCAGCAAGCAAAAAGAGTTTTGCTCAAAAAATAGAGCAAGCAAAAGAGTAGGATTTTTCCTTCCAACAAGACATCACATACATTTTTCATGCAAAGCAAAGAAGACCCCATCAGATCCGCGGTCGCATGATAGGCCGGCGTGGCTCTGGAACTCCAGCCACTGATAGTTTAAGGTGATGGCGCAACCTAAAAGCTGCAAATCATTGCCGCAAAATATTCGATGATTGATATCTTATCGCCTGTTGTTGTCTTCTTGTAGCTAATGGCAGGGTTAGCATTACATTTTGTTAATCTATAAAGTTTGAACACTTGAGCAAAAAGCGGATGGGAGTAGTCCTTCTGGTAACAATGATGTCTCTAGTGCTGCCGCTGCTATCCACGTCTGTACGTACGTAAGAGGACAAGTTAGCTACTACTACTACGTAGGTTAGCTTAGGTCTATGGCTACGATGACTTGCTTTGGTGAGGCGGCCGCCGCCGGTGGTGGTGGTGTTAACGTTGCTGTTGTTGCAACAGCAGCGAGCAACACGGACTGGAGGCGAGTTGGCCACTGGGATGGCTTAAACTAAACTAGTTAAGCCAAGTGGTCTACGTATTTTCTTTTTCGTTCCCTTGTCTTTCTCAATTGACCGGAGAGGAAGAAAGGGTGCGCGCCGCGGTTAGTGCGTCTGATTCATGCCATGCATGGCTGGATAACCTGCCGCGGTGTAACGCCGGTGCGGCTGCTGCGAAGAAACGTCCACCTCTCGTTCCTCTTTTCAGGCGACGCGACGCCGACAGAAGCTAGACGGAAAGTGAGGTGGTCCTCCTCCCCGGTGCTGTTTACCGGAGACGACAAAACCATCAGTTGTCTAGTGGACGATCAAACAAAGGCCTGCTCGGAGGCCCTCGCTCCTCGACTCCGCTCGCGGAGCTGCTGGAACCGCAATTGAAAATTACAGAGCGGACGAATTGGTACTCCGCAGATCTTCCTATTTTGCGGAGCTGCAAGTGAGTGCCGAGCGGGCTCAAAACAGTCCGATATGACAGAGTCAGGCTGTACTAGTTTTGATATCCCAGCCAGATTCCGGTGGTTTTGTGAACTTTTGTCCTAAGTGACATTACCCTGAAGAAAGGGCACTTCTTTCGTGCGTACAAATCGAGCCACCGAACAGTTGATAATGTGGATATGGTGTCTTAGATCATCTCCAAAGCTGGCCCTTAGATTCTGGGCCGAACTGCTCGGACGCAGAGTTTACCATTTGACATTGCCCCGCGTTGGTTTGGGAACCAGTCTGCTTGTCCCTTTTTTTCACAAATAAAAAACCATCCACCGGTGGTCGTTACTTCTGACGGGGTCTAGACTACCCATCCTGAAACTACTCCAGACTAAGCATGCTTAACTTAGAATTTCTTATTGATATGAGTAGTCTATCATCCCTATTAAGCTAGACTTTCACATGTTCGGACCTCCGCCGCATAAGACTCCGACTTCTCTACCTCATCCAAAAGTGCATGCCTTTTCTCTTTCTCTGCATCCGCTTCCTTCATGGCCACCGTCGCCGTTGTACCAACCCGGTTGCCTGCCAAGCCCTTGTCGGACCTCCGTGACCTCCAACCCTCCACCCGGTCACCATACTGCTTTCCCTAGGCCGCCGTTCCACCCCTCTCGTCCATCCGCCACACATGTATCATATGCCCCCGCAGTTGCCATTCTTGGGAGTCATCACGCCCGGCAAGTGGTTGGTGAAATGCACATGCTAAGTTTTTGACATTTTTTGTCTTTTGAAGCAATGGATCGGACCTGGAGTATATCTACAAGCACTACTTGAGCCTCCCACGAGGAGGATTATGCGGATGAAACAACGATGACGCAGGTGGTCCTTGTAGATGTGGAGCATGCGGAAAAGCATGTTCTCAATGATAAGGGATCGATCAAGGCTCATTGAATGCTGAATTGGAACAAGGCACGAGGGCATTTGATGTTGAGGGATGACTACTTTGCCCCTGATGCTCTATTTGTGAACAATTTCTGTCAGCTCTTTTGGATGCAGAAAAATGTGTTCGATTACCTCTACAATGGCATCTGGGCCTACGTTAACTACTCGATCCTAAGAAGGATGTCATAGGACAAATTGGATTCTTTGGCTGCCGCAAGTGCATGGTTGCATTGTAGATTCTTGCCTATGGTATGACCGTAGATTTGTGGGATAAGTACCTCTAGGTGTCTAAGAGCATATGCGGAGACGACATGGTGAAGTTTGAGATGACGTTGGAGATGTCCTTAGTTAGTTAAGCTGCATCGTTTGGTTATTGTCGATGGTTCGTTCTTAGTTTCATCTCTGCTGGAAACTGCACATGAGAATTTCTTCTCATCCAGCTCCTCGTGAATGGAACGAGAAAGCATGTAAATTTCTCTAATTCCTTAACATTCAAAAATATAATGGTACGGATAGATACACACTAATAGATAATAAAAATGTTTGGACTAAGTTGACGAAACTCCGGCGTAGATTTTTGCCGTCTCTTTGGGGCGGTGAGGTTAGGGTTTCTTGTCATATGGAGATTTGGTGTCAGGTGCTTCAGATCTATACAAGGGTTCAACAACGACGACTCCAACTCTAAGGCGCTGGTCCTTAGGGGTATGGCACGAATACTATCCGCTGTCATCGACAAGGTCAAGCTGACTCCGGTAGGGAAGCGACAACAACGGTCCGTCGGCGGCTCGTTCTAGCGATAATAGTGGTCGTTCGGTGGTCTTAGAATCTCGATTTAGTTTTTATTATATTTGAGATGCTTTGTACTTCCGGTGTACTTTTATATCAGATCTACGCTTTTCACATTTTTTATAGTAAAATGTAAGTTTATTTTATATTGAATTTGTTAAAATAGTAAAATAGAATATATATATAGTCAAGAAAGAAAATCTGGAATATATCTACATGTGTGTGTATACTTATCTAGTAATATTTGGGTGCACGAATCCTTCTTTGACATGTGCCGAGCAGCCGTGGCCCGTGGAACGGGACGGCAGGCAGAGAGAAAGCAAGGACCGAAGCCGCGAGATCGATGGGGTAGTGGAGCGGCCACAATCTCCACTGCATACGCTCGTGTCAAACACTCAAACCAGTCGCCACCACACTCACCCATTACTCATTGGTACAGCGGTCTATCCCCATCCGATAATGCATGCATCCAACATTCCAAAACCGTCATCCGTACCACCAAACCGTAGGCGCCGACCGACCCCGCAGGTGCGACCAAGGCGAGGTGCGGTGACCATGGCCGGGTTAAACAACTTTCCAGGGATGTATGCGTTGGAAGGAAGGATCATCGGAACTGAAGCTAGCTAGCTGCGGCGAAAGGCAAAGCGATCGATCGGAGAAGTGTATTCTGTGGTCTGTGGGGAGGAGATCGTCCGATTCGACGGATGCCGGGGGATCGTGGATCCTAACCGGAGCGCACCATGGCGCACTAGCTAGCATTAGGTGGCATGCATATGCATGGCAACCGGGCGCCGGACGTCGTTCGTCAGGATATCTTACATGTCAATTGCTTCCATTGGCAGTATTAGCTGGATGCCCATCTCACGTCTAGTCTGTGCACCGCCATCTTGTATCTTGTCCTGGTTCGAGAGAGGAGGAGGACGAGGATGAGAAGATATGCCTACGAGCGTGGGAGAAGGGCTAGGGGTGGAAAAAAGGAGTGGACGGGTGAGGGGTGAATGTTGCAGATATGCCTCCGAATGTGGGAGATGCGTGAGCACCAGAAATATGCCCCTTTTCTTCTTCATTTTTTACGGGAGAAATGTGCCCTTTTTCTCTTGCCTTGGATAGCTAGGTTGCACTTGTTCAAACAAGGTGCGGCATAGTCGCTGCTTTCATATTAAGAAAAACAGGTAGCTTTGGTGGTTAACAAAGAAGATCATTTTATGGAGAGCAATGCTATTCATACGCACGGTTTAAATGTAAAGTTCACGTACTAGTTACATCGGTTAGCAGTTAGCTGAAATCATGGAGGTAGTTATGATCCAAATGCAGTGGCGGCGCCTTGACAGCGCGCAAGAAAGACGTCCTCTTTCCAGTGAGGAAAAGAAGCCGCGTGCTTTTCTCAGGGGGAAGTGCCTGGCGTTCGCATCCCTCGAGCGGCTGCGGCTGCGGCAGGGAGCCAGGGTTCGGGATCTTTGGGAAGGGGATGCCAACTCCAGATACTTTCATACGAAGGCCAATGGGCGACATCGGAAACACCTCATACCGTATCTCAAACATGGGGATAGAACAACTACTGCCATGGAAGAGAAATTGAGTATGGCCAGCGAGTTCTTTTGCAGGCTAATGGGCGCACCAGATCAGAACCTTACGAGAGCCTGCCTGCGCCTGGAAGAATTGGGCTTGAGGATGCTGTCACCAGAGATGGCCGACAGGCTTGAATCGGAGTTCACGATCGATGAGGTGAAGCGTGTGGTCATGGACATGCCCCCTGACAGGGCACCAGGGCCGGACGGTTTTTCAGGGCTCTTCTTCAAATCATGCTGGGACGTCATAGCCACGGATCTGAGGGCGGTAATGAAGGCTCTGCACGACGGCCGCTTCTACTCCTTTGGAGGTCTTAACACCTCGATACTCACCCTCCTGCCCAAGAAAGCCAACTCACTGGAGATCGGTGACTTTAGACCCATCAACCTGATACACGGGGTAGCCAAGATATTTGCTAAGGTCCTCGCTACCCGTCTGGCTCCTCTTCTGCAAAGTCTGATTTCGAAAGCTCAGAGTGCTTTTGTGACTAGCCGCAATATCCACGAGAACTTCAAGTTTGTGAGGAACAAAGCTAGGTGGCTGCACAGACGGCGCTGCTCCTCGATGCTAATGAAAATTGACATATCCAAGGCCTTTGATACTCTATCTTGGGAATTTCTTCTGGTGGTGTTGTCTGCTCGGGGATTCGGTCGGAGGTGGCATTCCTGGATTTGCGGGCTGCTATCCACTGCCTCCAGCTCCGTCCTTATCAACGGAGAGCTTGCTCCCCCTTCGCCATCGGCCAAGGCGTCTGCCAGGGCGACCCCGTTTCCCCGGCCTTATTCATTCTGGCTATGGACGCCCTTCACGGCATGTTGGAATGGGCAAGGCAGCGCCATCTTCTCTCCGATCTTGGCTGCAACAGAGGGGTGCCGCGTGCATCTGTTTTTGCCGATGACGCGGTTCTGTTCTTCAAGCCAGAGCGTAACGATCTCCTACTTATATCAACCCTTCTGCATCTTTTTGGGGAGGCGTCGGGGCTTCGGATCAATATGCACAAGAGCACCATCACTTGCATATGATGTGATGAGGTGCAGGCCGCAGAGGTAGCTGGACACTTCCAGTGCAGGCAATAGGCCTTTCCTATCTTATATCTCGGTATACCTCTATCGATATACAGGCTCAAGCGGCACGAGTTGCTGCCCTTGGTTGATAAGCTCTCAAACAAGATGAAGGGCTGGAAACCGAAGATGTTGGCAGTTGCAGGTCGGCTCACGCTCACCTCTTCGGTCCTCATGGCACTGCCCATGCACATCATGGCAGCGCTCCCGCTGTCGGCCTGGGCTATCAAGACTACCAACCGCCGCTGGCGTGGATTTATTTGGAAGGGGGAGGAGGAGACTAGTGGTGGCCATAGCCTTATGCCTTGGAGCAGGGTGTGCATGCCGCGGGAGCTCGGAGGTTTGGGTGTTTTGAATATCAAATGGTTTGGGTTCGTGCTGCGCTGCAGATGGCCTTGGTTACGTTGGAATGCAGAGGAGCAGCCGTGGCATGGCCTGCCTGATACTACGGAGAAGGAGGTCCACGCAATCTTCAATGCAGCCTGCCGCATCACGCTCGGGTCAGGAGAGGTAGCCAAGTTCTGGACTGATAAGTGGTTGGATACCGGCTGCTCAATTGCTCAAACAGCACCGCAACTCTACTCCTTCGTCAAGGACAGGGGGAGATCTGTCAAGGAGGCGCTGACCGGGCAGGCTTGGGTACATGACATTGCGGGTGGGCTCTCCCTCCCTGCCATTGCTCAGTACCTCTCGGTCTGGGATATTGCACACGCCACTGTGTTAAATCCTGAGGCGAGAGACACGCAGCGATGGCTCCTGACGGAAAATCAGCAGTTCTCTGTCCAAAGTGCATACCGCCTGTTCTTTCTGGGCAACGTTCGCTTCGACTGTTACAAGCATATTTGGAAATCCAAGGCACCCCCCCCCCCCCCCGCGGCAAATTCTTCATGTGGCTCGTGGTGCACCGTCGTTGCCTTACGACGGACAATCTGCAGAAAAGAAGTTGGCCTTCCAACGGAGTCTGCCCCTTGTGTCTTCAAGCGCCGGAAGACTGCACCCACTTGTTTCTCCACTGCCGTTTTACACAACAAGTTTGGGCGCGCTTCAGATCTTGGACCGGCGCCGATTTCCTTATCCCCGATAACACCTTTGCCTCCACTCGGGAGTGGTGGTTGCAGACTAGGGCTGTCATTCCCAAGCACATCCGAAGGAATTTTGACACGGTGGTGATCTTGATGCATTGGAGGATATGGAAAGAGAGAAACTCCAGGATCTTTGACCAGGTGGCAGCTTCGCCGTCCGGCGTTCTGGAGCGGGTAGTAGATGATGTGGCCATGTGGAGGGCCGCCGGATGCATCGTTGATCTGCCAACTTAGTTGTTGTGGGGGTGTTCATGTTTTGGAAGACCGGCCCTCACCTGGGTGGTCCGAGACCGTTGTTGTAGCGGGGGCGCCTCTGTTTTTTGGAGGCCGACCCCTGGCAGGGCTGTTTGTAAACTCTGGGTTCAGTCTAAGTTTCCTAGATTGTCCTTGTTGTACTCTCTTTTCTATCTAATAAAGTTCGGCCAATGGCCTTTCGTCAAATGCAGTGGCGGAGCCAGGATTCGAGTATAGGGGGGGGGGGGCGAGTACATATATTGATCTAATCTCGTTATTAATTACTCATCGTTGCTACTAAAATTGTCGATCGTTGGGGGGGGGGGGCAGGCCCCTGCTCGTCCCCCTGGCTCCGCCCCTGTCCAAATGAACCAAGTACGCAGGAATAGGATTATTGTTTGATGAAATATCATTGGCATGTCTTCCACTTGATTTCTATGTAAACTAGCCACGTGTCCTGCGCAATTGTGCTGGAAACATCGATGATTCTATTACGCTCTCTAGCATAGGTATGCAAACATACCCTTGTCATTTTGTGCATAGCTATTGAGAGTAATCCAATTTTGTTTCTATCTGACCTACTTGCATGTTCATGATTTGCACACGCAATTGTATCCATATTTTATTGAAAAGCATGCATATAAATGACAACTGACAACCACACACGCAAGCATTTGGTTCTAGTCATCACCGCTCATTTACATACTTCTCCATCCATATTCATGTTTGTATCTAAACATTCCTTCTCCATGACCCTTTATGCATCGCCCCTAGAAATTGTGTACATTGCTGATATTATTAATTAATCGTTTATGATGGTAAGAGAAATATTTTCATTGACTATAATTTTTTAGGGTTTAAAACGTGTATCTATCAAACATGTTTAAATCGGATGTACGTTGTGAGGACTAACGCGTTTATATCGGATGAAACATATACTTGTTTGTTTGTAGCTTAACTAATAAATAACTTGTGCACTTAAACATATATTTCGTGTGAGATCTGTCTAAGTCTAAATATGATGATCTATAGTCTATGATTTTTTTAGATAACGATTTTTTAGACCCATTTAGTTAGGATTATCAATATTTGAAACATATGTTATATGTTTATCTATGACTTTATGGTTCTAACTAATGTGACTATTTTGGTACGATTATGTATATCTAAGAGATGTGATCATTTTGTTGGGGAACGTTGCAGAAAATAAAAAATTTCCTACGGTTTCACCAAGATCCATCTATGAGTTCATCTAGCAACGAGTGATCGGATTGCATCTACATACCTTTGTAGATCGCGAGCGGAAGCGTTCAAGAGAACGGGATGAGGGAGTCGTACTCGACGTGATCCAAATCACCGGAGATCCTAGCGCCGAACGGACGGCACCTTCGCGTTCAACACACGTACGGTCAGCGTGACGTCTCCTCCTTCTTGATCCAGCAAGGGGGAAGGAGAGGTTGATGAAGATCCAGCAACACGACGGCGTGGTGGTGGATGCAGCAGTCACCGCAGCAGGACTTCGCTGTTCTTCTGCGAGAGGGAGAGGTGTAGCAGGGGAGAGGGAGGCGCCAAGATTTAAGGGTGCGGCTACCCCTCCCCCCCTTTATATAGGCTCCCCAAGGGGGGGCGCCGGCCCTAGGAGATGGGATCTCCTAGGGGGGGCGGCGGCCAAGGGTGGAGTGGCCCCCAAGGCAAGTGGGGCGCCCCCCCCACCCTAGGATTTCCAGCCCTAGGCGCAGGGGGTGGGCCAAGTGGGGCGCACCAGCCCACTATGGGCTGGTTCCCCTCCCCACTTCAGCCCATGGGGTCCTCCGGGATGGGTGGCCCCACCCGGTGGACCCCCGGGACCCATCCGGTGGTCCCGGTACAACACTGGTGACCCCCGAAACTCTCCCGGTGGCCGAAACTGCACTTCCTATATATAATTCTTCACCTCCGGACCATTCCGGAACTCCTCGTGACGTCCGGGATCTCATCCGGGACTCCGAACAACTTTCGGTTTACTGCATATTCATATCTCTACAACCCTAGCGTCACCGAACCTTAAGTGTGTAGACCCTACGGGTTCGGGAGACATGTAGACATGACCGAGACGGCTCTCCGGTCAATAACCAACAGCAGGATCTGGATACCCATGTTGGCTCCCACATGCTCCTCGATGATCTCATCGGATGAACCACGATGTCGAGGATTCAAGCAACCCCGTATACAATTCCCTTTGTCAATCGGTACGTTACTTGCCCGAGATTCGATCGTGGGTATCCTAATACCTCGTTCAATCTCGTTACCGGCAAGTCACTTTACTCGTACCGTAATGCATGATCCCGTGACCAGACACTTGGTCACTTTGAGCTCATTATGATGATGCATTACCGAGTGGGCCCAAAGATACCTCTCCGTCATACGGAGTGACAAATCCCAGTCTTGATCCGTGTCAACCCAACAGACACTTTTGGAGATACCCGTAGTATACCTTTATAGTCACCCAGTTACGTTGTGACGTTTGGTACACCCAAAGCATTCCTACGGTATCCGGGAGTTGCACGATCTCATGGTCTAAGGAAAAGATACTTGACATTGGAAAAACTCTAGCAAACGAACTATACGATCTTGTGCTATGTTTAGGATTGGGTCTTGTCCATCACATCATTCTCCTAATGATGTGATCTCGTTATCAATGACATCCAATGTCCATAGTCAGGAAACCATGACTATCTGTTGATCAACGAGCTAGTCAACTAGAGGCTTACTAGGGACATGTTGGTGTCTATGTATTCACACATGTATTACGGTTTCCGGATAACACAATTATAGCATGAATAAAAGACAATTATCATGAAAAAGGAAATATAATATTAATCCTTTTATTATTGCCTCTAGGGCATATTTCCAACAGTCTCCTACTTGCACTAGAGTCAATAATCTAGTTACATTGTGATGAATCGAACTCCCATGGAATTCTGGTGCTGATCATGTTTTGCTCTAGGGAGAGGTTTAGTCAATGGATCTGCTACATTCAGATCCGTATGTACTTTACAAATATCTATATCTCCATCTTGAACATTTTCACGAATGGAGTTGAAGCGACGCTTGATGTGCCTGGTCTTCTTGTGAAACCTGGGCTCCTTGGCAAGTGCAATAGCTTCAGTGTTGTCACAGAAGAGTTTGATCGGCCCCGACGCATTGGGTATGACTCCTAGGTCGGTGATGAACTCCTTCACCCAAATTGCTTCATGCGCTGCCTCCGAGGCTGCCATGTACTCCGCTTCACATGTAGATCCCGACACGACGCTCTGCTTGTAACTGCACCAGCTTACTGCCCCACCATTCAAAATATACACGTATCCGGTTTGTGACTTAGAGTCATCCAGATCTGTGTCGAAGCTAGAATCGACGTAACCCTTTACGACGAGCTCTTCGTCACCTCCATAAACGAGAAACATTTCCTTAGTCCTTTTCAGGTACTTCAGGATATTCTTGACCGCTGTCCAGTGTTCCTTGCCGGGATTACTTTGGTACCTTCCTACCAAACTTACGACAAGGTTTACATCAGGTCTGGTACACAGCATGGCATACATAATAGACCCTATGGCTGAGGCATAGGGGATGACACTCATCTCTTCTATATCTTCTGCCATGGTCGGACATTGAGCTGAGCTCAATTTCACACCTTGCAACACAGGCAAGAACCCCTTCTTAGACTGATCCATATTGAACTTTTTCAATATCTTATCAAGGTATGTGCTTTGTGAAAGACCTATGAGGCGTCTTGATCTATCTCTATAGATCTTGATGCCTAATATATAAGCAGCTTCTCCAAGGTCCTTCATTGAAAAACTCTTATTCAAGTAGGCCTTAATGCTGTCCAAAAGTTCTATATCATTTTCCATCAAAAGTATGTCATCTACATATAATATGAGAAATGCTACAGAGCTCCCACTCACTTTCTTGTAAACGCAGGCTTCTCCATAAGTCTGCATAAACCCAAACGCTTTGATCATCTCATCAAAGCGAATGTTCCAACTCCGAGATGCTTGCACCAGTCCATAAATTGAGCGTTGGAGCTTGCACACCTTGTCAGCATTCTTAGGATCGACAAAACCTTCCAGCTGCATCATATACAATTCTTCCTTAAGGAAACCATTAAGGAATGCCGTTTTGACGTCCATTTGCCATATCTCATAATCATAGAATGCGGCAATTGCTAACATGATTCGGACGGACTTCAGCTTCGCTACGGGTGAGAAAGTCTCATTGTAGTCAACCCCTTGAACTTGTCGATAACCCTTAGCGACAAGCCTAGCTTTATAGATGGTCACATTACCATCCGCGTCTGTCTTCTTCTTAAAGATCCATTTATTTTCTATGGCTCGCCGATCATCGGGCAAGTCAGTCAAAATCCATACTTCGTTTTCATACATGGATCCTATCTCGGATTTCATGGCTTCCAGCCATTTGTCGGAATCCGGGCCCGCCATCACTTCTTCATAGTTCGAAGATTCACCGTTATCTAACAACATGATTTCCAAGACAGGGTTGCCGTACCACTCTGGTGCGGAACGTGTCCTTGTGGACCTACGAAGTTCAGTAGCAACTTGATCTGAAGTTTCATGATCATCATCATTAATTTCCTCTCTAGTCGGTGCAGGCACCTCAGGAACATTTTCTTGAGTTGCGCCATTTTCCGGTTCAAGAGGTAATACTTCATCAAGTTCTACTTTCCTCCCACTTACTTCTTTCGAGAGAAACTCTTTCTCTAGAAAGGATCCATTCTTGGCAACAAAGATCTTGCCTTCGGATCTGAGGTAGAAGGTATACCCAATAGTTTCTTTAGGGTATCCTATGAAGACGCATTTTTCCGACTTGGGTTCGAGCTTTTCAGGTTGAAGTTTCTTGACATGAGCATCGCATCCCCAAACTTTTAGAAACGACAGCTTAGGTTTCTTCCCAAACCATAATTCATACGGTGTCGTCTCAATGGATTTCGACGGAGCCCTATTTAAAGTGAATGCGGTAGTCTCTAAAGCATAGCCCCAAAATGATAGCGGTAAATCGGTAAGAGACATCATAGATCGCACCATATCTAATAGAGTGCCATTATGACATTCAGACACACCATTACGCTGAGGTGTTCCAGGCGGCGTGAGTTGTGAAACTATTCCACATTTTCTTAAGTATGTGCCAAATTCGTGACTCAAGTATTCTCCCCCACGATCTGATGGCAAGAACTTGATTTTCCTGTCACGTTGATTCTCAACCTCACTCTGAAATTCCTTAAACTTTTCAAAGGTCTCAGACTTGTGTTTCATTAAATAGATATACCCATATCTACTCAAGTCATCAGTGAGGGTGAGAACATAACGATAGCCACCGCGAGCCTCAACACTCATTGGACTGCACACATCAGTATGTATGATTTTCAATAAGTTGGTTGCTCGCTCCATTGTTCCTGAGAACGGAGTCTTGGTCATTTTACCCATGAGGCATGGCTCACATGTGTCAAATGATTCGTAATCAAGAGGCTCTGAAAGTCCATCTGCATGGAGCTTCTTCATGCGTTTGACACCTATGTGACCAAGGCGGCAGTGCCACAAGTATGTGGGACTATCATTATCAACTTTATATCTTTTGGTATTCACACTATGAATATGTGTAGCATTACACTCGAGATTCATTAAGAATAAACCATTCACCATTGGAGCATGACCATAAAACATATCTCTCATATAAATAGAACAACCATTATTCTCGGATTTAAATGAGTAGCCATCTCGAATTAAACGAGATCCTGATACAATGTTCATGCTCAAAGCTGGCACTAAATAACAATTATTGAGGTTTAGAGCTATTCCCGTAGGTAAATGTAGAGGTAGCGTGCCGACGGCGATCACATCGACCTTGGAACCATTCCCGACGCGCATCGTCACCTCGTACTTCGCCAGTCTCCGCTTATTCCGCAGCTCCTGCTTTGAGTTACAAATGTGAGCAACCGCACCGGTATCAAATACCCAGGAGCTACTACGAGTACTGGTAAGGTACACATCAATTACATGTATATCACATATACCTTTCGTGATGCCGGCCTTCTTGTCCGCTAAGTATTTGGGGCAGTTCCGCTTCCAGTGACCACTTCCCTTGCAATAAAAACACTCAGTCTCGGGCTTGGGTCCATTCTTTGGCTTCTTCCCGGCAGCTTGCTTACCGGGCGCGGCAACTCCCTTGCCGTCCTTCTTGAAGTTCTTCTTACCCTTGCCTTTCTTCAACTTAGTGGTTTTATTTACCATCAACACTTGATATTCTTTTTGACTTCTACCTCTGCTGATTTTAGCATTGCAAATACTTCAGGAATGGTCTTTTCCATCCCCTGCATATTGAAGTTCATCACAAAGCTCTTGTAGCTCGGTGGAAGCGACTGAAGGATTCTATCAATGACCGCGTCATCCGGAAGATTAACTCCCAGCTGAGTCAAGCGGTTATGTAATCCAGACATAGTGAGTATGTGCTCACTGACAGAACTGTTTTCCTCCATCTTACAGCTGAAGAACTTGTCGGAGACTTCATATCTCTCAACCCGGGCATGAGCTTGAAAAACCATTTTCAGCTCTTCGAACATCTCATATGCTCCGTGTCTCTCAAAACGCTTTTGGAGCCCGGGTTCTAAGCTGTAAAGCATGCTGCACTGAACGAGGGAGTAATCAACGGAACGTGTCTGCCAAGTGTTCATAACGTCTTGTTTTGCAGGGAGAGCAGGTGCTTCACCTAGCGGTGCTTGTAGGACATAATCTTTCTTGGCAGCTATGAGGATGATCCTTAGGTTCCGGACCCAGTCCGTATAGTTGCTGCCATCGTCTTTCAGCTTGGTTTTCTCTAGGAACGCGTTGAAGTTGAGGACAACGTTGGCCATTTGATCTACAAGACATGTTGTAAAGGTTTTAGACTAAGTTCATGATAACTAAGTTCATCTAATCAAATTATTCAATGAACTCCCACTCAGATAGACATCCCTCCAGTCATCTTAGTATAACATGATCCGAGTTAACTAGGCCGTGTCTGATCATCACGTGAGACGGACTAGTCAACGTCGGTGAACATCTTCATGTTGATCGTATCTTCTATACGACTCATGCTCGACCTTTCGGTCTTCTGTGTTCCGAGGCCATGTCTGTACATGCTAGGCTCGTCAAGTCAACCTAAGTGTTTGCATGTGCAAATCTGTCTTACACCCGTTGTATGTGAACGTTAGAATCTATCACACCCGATCATCACGTGGTGCTTCGAAACAACGAACTGTCGCAACGGTGCACAGTTAGGGGGAACACGTTCTTGAAATTATTATGAGGGATCATCTTATTTACTACCGTCATTCTAAGTAAACAAGATGTAAAACATGATAAACATCACATGCAATCAAATAATAATAGTGACATGATATGGCCAATATCACATAGCTCCTTTGATCTCCATCTTGGGGCTCCATGATCATCTTGTCACCGGCATGACACCATGATCTCCATCATCGTGTCTCCATGAAGTTGCTCGCCAATTATTACTTCTACTACTATGGCTAACACATTTAGCAATAAAGTAAAGTAATTTACATGGCGTTTCTTAATGACATGCAGGTCATACAAAAAATAAAGACAACTCCTATGGCTCTTGCCGGTTGTCATACTCATCGACATGCAAGTCGTGATTCCTATTACAAGAACATGATCTCATACATCACATATATCATTCATCATTCATCACAACTTTGGCCATATCACATCACAAAACACTTGCTGCAAAAACAAGTTAGACGTCCTCTAATTGTTGTTGCAAGTTTTACGTGGCTGCAAGAGGGTCTAACAAGAACGTTTTCTTACCTACGAAAGCCACAACGTGATTTGTCAACTTCTATTTACCCTTCATAAGGACCCTTTTCATCGAATCCACTCCAACTAAAGTGGGAGAGACAGACACCCGCCAGCCACCTTATGCAACTAGTGCATGTTAGTCGGTGGAACCGGTCTCACGTAAGCGTACATATAAGGTTGGTTCGGGCCGCTTCATCCCACAATACCGCTGAAGCAAAATAAGACTAGTAGCGGCAAGAAAGTTGACAACATCTACGCCCACAACAAATTGTGTTCTACTCGTGCAAAGAGAACTACACATAGACCTAGCTCATGATGCCACTGTTGGGGAACGTTGCAGAAAACAAAAATTTTCCTATGGTGTCACCAAGATCCATCTATGAGTTCATCTAGCAACGAGTGATCGGATTGCATCTACATACCTTTGTAGATCGCGAGCGGAAGCGTTCAAGAGAACGGGATGAGGGAGTCGTACTCGACGTCATCCAAATCACCGAAGATCCTAGCGCCGAACGGACGGCACCTCCGTGTTCAACACACGTACGGTCAGCGTGACGTCTCCTCCTTCTTGGTCCAGCAAGGGGGAAGGAGAGGTTGATGAAGATCCAGCAGCACGACGGCGTGGTGGTGGATGCAGCAGTCACCGCAGCAGGGCTTCGCCGTTCTTCTGTGAGAGGGAGAGGTGTAGCAGGGGAGAGGGAGGCGCCAAGAGTCAAGGGTGCGGCTGCCCCTCCCTCCCCCCCTTTATATAGGCTCCCCAAGGGGGGGCGCCGGCCCTAGGAGATGGGATCTCCTAGGGGGGGCGGCCAAGGGTGGAGTGGCCCCCAAGGCAAGTGGGGCGCCCCCACCCTAGGGTTTCCAACCCTAGGCGCAGGGGGTGGGCCAAGGGGGGCGCACCAGCCCACTATGGGCTGGTTCCCCTCCCCACTTCAGCCCATGGGGCCCTCCGGGATGGGTGGCCCCACCCGGTGGACCCCCGGGACCCATCCGGTGGTCCCGGTACAATACTAGTGACCCCCCGAAACTCTCCCGATGGCCGAAACTGCACTTCCTATATATAATTCTTCACCTCCGGACCATTCCGGAACTCCTCGTGATGTCCGGGATCTCATCCGGGACTCCGAACAACTTTCGGTTTACTGCATATTCATATCTCTACAACCCTAGCGTCACCGAACCTTAAGTGTGTAGACCCTACGGGTTCGGGAGACATGTAGACATGACCGAGACGGCTCTCCGGTCAATAACCAACAGCGGGATCTGGATACCCATGTTGGCTCCCACATGCTCCTCGATGATCTCATCGGATGAACCACGATGTCGAGGATTCAAGCAACCCCGTATACAATTCCCTTTGTCAATCGGTACGTTACTTGCCCGAGATTCGATCGTGGGTATCCTAATACCTCGTTCAATCTCGTTACCGGCAAGTCACTTTACTCGTACCGTAATGCATGATCCCGTGACCAGACACTTGGTCACTTTGAGCTCATTATGATGATGCATTACCGAGTGGGCCCAGAGATACCTCTTCGTCATACGGAGTGACAAATCCCAGTCTTGATCCGTGTCAACCCAACAGACACTTTTGGAGATACCCGTAGTATACCTTTATAGTCACCCAGTTACGTTGTGACGTTTGGTACACCCAAAGCATTCCTACGGTATCCGGGAGTTGCATGATCTCATGGTCTAAGGAAAAGATACTTGACATTGGAAAAACTCTAGCAAATGAACTATACGATCTTGTGCTATGTTTAGGATTGGGTCTTGTCCATCACATCATTCTCCTAATGATGTGATCTCGTTATCAATGACATCCAATGTCCATAGTCAGGAAACCATGACTATTTGTTGATCAACGAGCTAGTCAACTAGAGGCTTACTAGGGACATGTTGGTGTCTATGTATTCACACATATATTACGATTTCCGGATAACACAATTATAGCATGAATAAAAGACAATTATCATGAATAAGGAAATATAATAATAATCCTTTTATTATTGCCTCTAGGGCATATTTCCAACACATTTTAGGTAGGTTATGTTGAATATGTGGTCAGCAATCCTTAAAAAAAGATCTTTTGGGTACAATTATTTAGAGCTAACAGACGTGATTTATTTAGGTACAATTGATTTAATGTGTGTAATCTCTTGAGTATGCTTATGTTGATCTAACAGTTGTAGTCCAATGAAAATTAGATTGCCCACTAGATCGGCGACCGGATGTTTTGCTTTTCTTTTGGAAAATTTCAAGCACATATATCTTACTAATAGGTAGATACATAACGCTCTACGGATAAAATGTCCAACCGACTAATAGTTCAACTTTTGCATTAATATATTAAACCTATTGGCACAATGAAATAACATCACTATACTTTTATCGATAATATTTCAAATTTATTGACATATACACATGATGATCTTGACGATGCCTTTTGTTGCTATATGGTTTGCTTAATTATTCGGACTACATTGCCTTGCAAATTGCTTGAATAGTATTTAATTGCGTGCATAGTATGTTGCATAGTCCAGGGAAATGATCTTTGCACTATCTAAATATTTCACCATAATGAGCACCGGTCAGAAGTGTCTATCTACATCAATGTTCTCAAGGACATGCCAATGGTTATTCTTAAGAAGAGTAAATCGTTCTCAAGGACTAGAGGGTAATTGTCTACTTGTCAACTCATATCAGTTATATTTGATTCTTATTGCTTCATTGTTGCTATGTGGATAGGACCGAAGCTAACATGCTGCAAAACCATTGACTCAAATGTTCTTATGATTATACTCCCAACGATTAATCCGGTCTATGGAAAGTAATTAAAGCAAGCCTAACAATAGCTTGAATTTTCGATGTCCCTATTTATAACTTATGCTACAAATTAACGACCAATCCAATTGTCTATTGAAAGTAACTAAAGCAAGCCTAACCAAAACTCGCAGATCGGTATTCCGTCACTCTGGCCTCTCCGAAATTCATCACAACAAAATGCTCTCCTCATGGCACATAAATGGTGAAGTGGTATGCGGTTGACATTCGCCCACCATGTCTAGATGATTTTTATACCATAATATATAAGCAAACACAAATTCTTATTGCAAAATCATACGAAATAAATCAACTTGTTTTCTTCGATGTTCTTAAGAACATAATGAACTACTCACAAGTTGCGTAGATAAGCATGTGCAAAGGCATATGAGTATGGATACCAATATGAGGGTCAAATAACACCTCAATAAAACACAAAGCATCAAATACTAAACTAGTGATGACAGTGAAGATGGAGAGTGATGGTGTTGTGGATGGAGATTGTGTGGATGAAGATGCTTCCCATGATGTCTTTGTCTTGGTGGCGACAATGTCCTCGAATTCCCCCGGTTGGAGGAGAATCTGGAGGTAGACTCTCATGTAACTTGGTCGACGAATCCCATGCTTTTTATTTCTAATATTATGAATGATGTAACTATATGATTGCAAATCAATAAACTAACCATGATTGTTCTCCCAAAAAGAAGATAGAGCAAGCTCTGTCATGGACCATGCATTTGTTACAAATGATAACTTTGTGTCTTTCGTTTCTTTTTGGAAAATTAAAATGTTGCTAAGCTGCACAACTGGAGGTACCACCTTTAGAGTATTCTTCAGTTCAACTAAATGAACTAATTTTAAACTTTTACAATCATACTACTTTTAAAAATTGGACCCCACTACAAATCCAATGTCAGATTTTTTACCAAGGCAAATCAAACGTTTTTCATGTCAAATTATGTTCTCCGAGGATGAAAAGTTTTGTTGTGAGCATGAAAAATCCGCCTCAGTATATTTTTTTGTCAGAAACTTGCCATGCTTAAAAACTAAATTAGCCATCATTGCATCAATATAAATTGCCATGAAAAGTAAAAAAATCATGTCTAAAAATCTGACGCCAAATATTTAGTGTTTCCATAAAAATTTAATTCATTTGGTTGAACCAAAAAGGGCAAGAACGCACCTAAGGGCCATGGCTCACAAATTCGCATGCCTAAAGAAAGAACCAGCAGACATCATGATTTGAATATGGTTTGATCTCCCAGTTCGTGTAACTTTTTGGTTGCTACTTGTGGCACGGTGTGGTGATACTTTTTACATCTGGTTGAACGTCTATGGATCTTTAAATAAATATACGTGGTCTACTCTTAAAACAAGGGGCAACTCAACGGTTTCTCCCGCTAAGATGCGCGCAGACGCGGAAAGATCATGATCGGTTAAACCCACTCACAGCAATAAGGCCAACTCGCAGACGATAACACAAACGTACACTTTTGTTAGGAGAAAATAAGATCTTATGGTTACGTTCTTTTATTTATTTTTGGATATATATGCATCTTTTGCTTTACAATTAGGGTGAAGAGAATAACATTCACTTGAACATTGATGCTACATCTTATCAGATGATTAACTCACTGCCGGTTTAGCTAGCCACCATGCATGCATGCACGCACGCACGCGTGAACATGGATGGTTGTCGGTACGTGAGCACTGGTTAGCTCTAGCTAGGGCCAGCGTGAAGAAGACTGCGGTCCAGCTAATAATTACCTCAGTTCCCACAGACCTTGACTCTGATGGCTTCTGACGGCTTCTATTCTCCTCAGGTGCCGAAAAGTAATCCAAACCAACGGCCATGGGATGTGCGCAAAAGCAGAGGGATGAAGATTTACAAAGGTGCGTGCACGTGGTGTGGTAGCTAATTCTTCACCTTTGCCCGGAAATGGAATACTCCCTCCGTCTGAAAATATTTGTCATCAAAATGAATAAAAGAAGATGTATCTAGATGTATTTTAGTTTTGGATACATTTTTTTTATCATTTTTTAGCTTTGGATACATTCTTTTTATCCATTTTGATGACAAGTATTTTCGGACGGAGGAAGTATTAAACTGGGAATGGAGGATATAGCTAAGCTAAGCACTGGAACACACAGAGGATAGGCTGAGGCAGGCTCATGCATGACCCGGAGCTACCGATTCGATGGTTACACCACTTTGCACTTAACCCCTGCACTCACGCTGCACGAGCCGGGTGAGCTTTTGAGCTCGGCTCGGACTTGTGCAGGCTTGAGCCGAGCTTGGCTCAACCCGCTAGGTAAACGGGTCGAGCAAAGTCGGCCTTTTGGGCTCGAGCAGGCCTCGGTGCCGAGCCCGCCCGAGGGATTTTGGCTCGCCCAGTCCAGCAGCAGGCAGGAGCCTCCTTGACCTGAATGCCGACCTGACAAGTATGAAAGTTAAAGTAGTAGAGAAGAAATGGACGCCCATGAGAAGGCACTACCAGTTAGATGAGGGGTGATGTCAAGGGATCATACTAGCTACCTAGACTGCAAACAACCTACCACGCCGCACCGACATGCGTACCGGACCCCACGCCACAACAGAGGAGCATCCGTAATCAACGACTGCCAAACAAGAACCTTGACCGGGAGTTCTGCAATGGGAGGTTGGGACGATTAGCAAGTTGGAAAGGCATCATTGCATCGTCATTGAGCAAAGGTGAACCGAGAAGATACCAAGAGCCCGAAGCTCGCCACAACACAACGACAACCAATGGAGAGTCTTGAGCATGCACAACCACAGGGCAGAGCCATGTGAATGGTAGCCGAAGAGAAAAACATGAAGAAAAACACACCGTTGTTGCCCCAGTTGGCCGCACCACGTTGCCTGCACCTGCAACAATAGAAGCCGTCGTTTGGGTCTCTAAGACGACGCCTCCAAGGAGGTAGTGTTGTCAAGGACACAACACAATCATCCGATCCACAAGCCCGATCTTAGATTTTCACCCGGAGACCACAAAGCAAAGTATTGTAGGTGTTGGAGCTCCACAACGGCGCCTCCTACAAGGAAAATGGTGTATATAGGCGCCGCTACCAGATATCGACATAATCTATGCAGGATTCTCGCCCGGAGTTTGAGCACATCTCTACAGCAAGACGACTTACCGACCACAACCACCATCGAACCCTTCCAACGAATAACAGGCACGATGACCCGCAGCAGCCAATGACACCTCATGGAGACCACTGACAACCCAACACCAACACTAGGCGTCGGATCCACCAATAGGCGATCGGACGCAGGGCCACTAGACGCGGCGCGAGCCGCCGAGCAGAATGTCGGCAAGGAGCAGAGGAGCGTTGTCTGAGGTGAAGAACCGCCATGGTTCCGAGCACTAGCCATACATCATGCGCGATGACATGCCCCACACGCGCCATACTGGGCCCGCCGAAGAACATATCGAACGCGCCCGCAGCGCCGACTGAAGGCGTGGAGATCAAGTCTGGCTGCTACAGCACCGCCTCCACCCGTTGCACCACACCACTAGCAGCCATCGCCGCTAACCTTGGCCCCAAGCCAGAACACCATGGGACTCAGCGGATTTTGGATTTGACGGGACGAAGATGGATTCGCCGCACCGGGGAGCCCCGCAACCATTGACGACTGATGGAAGGTCAGTCACAACAGACGCAAAGGGGAGGAGATGAAGGGAGGACCCGAACAGCGGCCAAACCCCGCTCCCACAGGGCCTGATTTAAAGCAAAAAGCCCATATCCACTATGCATGCACCAGGAGTTTTCGGGCAAACATATCCCGGATTAAAAATCAGTTTTGCTAGAGCACATCTAGATGTGCCATAAGTATTGCACATCTAAGTTCTATATCATTGATGTTACTTTGAGATTTGTGTGGATATTTTTTTTCTCTTCCTCTTTATGCTTAATTCACTCACTTAGATGTGCAATAATTAGAGCACATCTAGATGTGCCCTAGACACACCCATTAAAAATATCTCCTCACGGTGTATCCCCAAACAGACTGCTCATTTTATGTGATTATACCCTTCTATAGAATAAAGAGTGCCAAATGTTTAGTATATCGGGATTGCAAAATCTCAGTCGACTGAGACGAGACTTAATGAAGTCTCGGTCGATGCTAAATTCGTGAGATCTTACATGAAAATCAGTGTAATTTCCCTTTTCTTTTTATATGTTTTGTCAGTTGACTCAGTCCCAGTCGACCGAGATCTAGCCACATCCTTAGTATATAGGCATATAAACATTTAAAAAACACAAAAAACTGCTCTCTGCAACTCTACTGTATCTGTATGTGCTGTCCAGTTTGCCTCAGGATCCATCTCGAGTCGGTTTAAGCCTGAGCCAAGCCCAACCTGGCAGCTCGTCACAGCTTCCGAGCTGAACGGTCGGCTCGCCAAGCCCTGGCTGGGCAAGGTGACCATGCACCCTCCACTGTGCACCGCACCGCAGCAGCAGCGTTGGAGCCTCTATATAAACGAGACAGCCGCAGTGTGAGCTCATCGCCTCATCACAGCCATTCCTCGGCAGTAGCTAAATCCAATCGGGCTCGAGCTACCATAGCTACAAGAGAAGAAAAACACTCGCAAACTTCCAAGCGGGGAAGACGACGACATGGGCATGGGGTGGAAAGCCGTGAACGACGCCAAGCCGTACCTGGCGATGGTGCTGCTGCAGGTGGGGTTCGCCGGGATGTACATCGTCGCCGTGGCGTCCCTCAAGCGCGGTATGAGCCACTTCGTGCTCGTCGTCTACCGTAACCTCGTCGCCACCGTCGTCATGGCGCCCTTCGCCCTCTACTTCGAGAGGTAACAACTCATATCATCCAGCGCCCACACGCCAATCGTGTGCAAGCTAATGCGCACCCCACGATCGAGCAAACACCACACGTACAAATTGCTCATTCCCTTTTTTTCGTCTCTCATTTAGATGGTGACCTTCTAATCCAGAAAAGTAGTACATACATACCCTTAAAAAAGTACTAGTAAACATATGCATCTTGATATCTTATTGTATTCAGTTTTGTCATGTCGGTCGGTCCTTACGTGAATTGTATTATGATCTTTATGATAGAAATCACGTATTGCCATGCAAAAAAAAAAAACTACCCCCCTTTCTTTGTGACGCGTCAAATAAGGCTGATCATAACAGGAGTAACTTAGCTATGTGGCATGTACTCAATGAAGAAAGAAGTGTTTAGAGTAACATAATACGTTATTGTAACAATAAAGCAATCCAAAGCAAAATGTCCATGCATGCAACATCTATATATGCATGGATCCATCAGAATATCAGATTGCATTAATCAGTAGAAGTAGAAAATGACACACACACAGGTAGCTGGTGATTACTGAAAACCAGGAACCATTGTCACTTCACCCCACCATCCTCAGTTCCACTCATACTTGGATCATTTCGACGTTTATACCTGGATCAGGATTCATGAAATTAACATCAGAACTAGTTAACGTGCTAATTAATTTTGTATTTACTCCAAATTACGTGAAATGCATGTGCAGGGGACTGAGGCCAAAGATGACAATCACCATCTTCATCAAGATCATGGGGCTCGCATTACTCGAGTGCGTGCGTTGCGGTTGATTAATTCGATCCGGCGTGGTCCATCAATCCATTCATGCATGACGACAGAGTACCAAGCTGCTGTTACTGACATGTGGTTTGTTGCGTCTTTACCTTGCAGGCCTGTGCTTGACCAGAACCTCTACTACATGGGCGCGAACCTGACCTCGGCGGGGTTCGCCACGGCGCTGGTCAACATCCTCCCGGCCGTCACCTTCGTGTTGGCGCTCATCCTGCGCATGGAGAAGGTGCGGCTGCGGAGCTTGCACAGCCAGGCCAAGATCGCCGGCACGGTCCTCACGGTGGCCGGCGCCGTGCTCATGGTCCTGTACCACGGCCCCGTCGTGCAGTTCCCGTGGACCAAGGGCCAGCACCACGCCGGCAGTGCGGCTGCCGCCGCCGACGGAGCGGCGTGGCTGAAGGGGACCATCATGACCGTCGCCGCCTGCGTGGCCTGGTCGTGCTTCTTCATCCTCCAGTCCAGCACGCTCCGGGACTACCCGGCGGAGCTGTCCCTCACGGTGCTCATCTGCGGCGTGGGCTCGGTGATGAGCACCGCCGTCGCCGTCGTCGCCGAGCGCGCCAACACCCATGCGTGGGTCATCGGCTTCGACGCCCGCCTCTTCACGGTCGTGTACGGCGGCATCGTGTGCTCCGGCGTGGCGTACTACGTGCAGGGCATCGTGTCCATGCAAAGGGGCCCGGTGTTCGTCACGGCCTTCAACCCGCTCTGCATGATCGTAACCGCCGTCATGGGCTCCATAATTCTAAAGGAGGAGATCACTCTCGGAAGGTACGCATTATTATAGTACTGCTGCCATTTTCAGATCGACGAGTACATGCACTAATGATATCATTTCCTCTCTTGTTTTCTGTTTTCAGTGTAATTGGTGCAGTGATCATCGTGGTAGGCCTCTACTTTCTCATCTGGGGTAAGAGCAAGGACGGCATCAGCCAAGTTTCCGACATCAGTGTCAAGGGCGCCGGCGAGCTGCCCTTAACCACGGCGACCAACGGCAGCGGCAGTGGCAGCAGCAGCGGCAAGCGCGTGCTTGGCAACGGCAACGGCGACGTCCATGTCTTGGATGTTGAGACGCCGACGACCAATGGCCACTAGCTCACTAGCTACTAGTTAAGGGATCGACAGGAGTAGCGAGTAGCTACGTCCTATACGTCCACCATCGTCCATCGACGAGCATGTCTGCTTTTTTTCCCCTGGCATATAGTGCATGGTCCATCGATCGATCATGCATGAAGATGAATTTTGTTCTCCATTTTCTTGTCAGCTTTTCCCTAGCGACGATCCTATCATCTGACTATGCGAGACAGTGAGAGTGAGCAAGTGCTAATTATAGCATCCACTGTGCCGGGGTACGTGGATATTTGGAACTTGGGTCTACGCGAATCCCGCATCCGATTAAATATTTAAATTAAAAACTACATCAATTTTTTTAAACATTTCTGATTTTTTTTCAACAAACATGATATAGTGTGTTATACTTGTGTCTATAGTTTCGTGAACTTCTGGGCGGAAAAATATTGTAACTACAAAAAACTTCAATAGCACCTTTTATGTAGTACAAGGAAACAGTCTGCAAATCAATCCAAATCAGACACGAGTCGGTCTCGCGTGCGAGCACGGCGCCGCCCACGGCCCGCAGCCCATGAGCAACATGTCGACGCTTGCACTTTGCAGGAACCAGGAGCCCCACGACTGCTTCCCTTTCTTCAGCTCGCTGCCGAGCATCTCTGGCCAAGCCGCGCCGTCGGTGAGCCCTCCCCTTGTTCCTCCATCTCTCTTCTCTTTCACGTGCTTCTTTTCTCTAAGAGCTCTCATGTCTTCTATTTTTCTGCAGAGAGACGGCCATGGTCGCCCGATGCCCGAGCGCCGGCGGCCAAGGACCTGCCAACATCCAAAACCCTCCACGCCATCCCCATCTCGCCGGAGACCTGCACCAAGTTCCATCCAGCGCCCGCGCCACCCTTCGGCCCCCGCCTCGCAGTTCTGCAGCCGAGCGCTTCAGCAGCCTTACGCCCGAAGAAGAGGAAAGGAGCTCCCTGCCACGAGCCTCTCCAGTGCCAGCAAACCAACAGGTCGACTCAGCCTCCTTCTCGCTTCCCACCTTCTTCCCTTTTTCCGCTGTGATGCTTCACGCCTTCCATGGCTCCTGCAGCGTGGACACCGGCGGCAAGCGGTAGCCTATGCCCGATGATGAAGAACACAAGTGGATAAGGCAGTTTAATTAAGGATTGCCGATAGAATTTTAACTACTGCAGGGATGTTTTGCAAATAACAAAGCGTTCTCAGATACCCAAAATAGGACTGTGGATTGAATTCTTAAAAATAGATGAGCTTTTCAAAATGCTAACGACGTATGATCAGAAGCGATAAACGCTTTATTATTAGGTAAAGATTGATTCTGCATTTGTTTTTCCCAGAATTTCTTCACGAAACTTTACACGTATCTATATCTATACCTAATAATAAAGAGGCTGTTGTTTCTAGCGGTACGTCATAAAAATTGCCCCAGAAGTTGCAAAAAATTACCTACAAGTGATAAAAAACATTTCAGAGGGAATCCGCCGCCTAGGCCGGCCCATGTAGTAGAGACAAATAACAAAGCGTTCTCTCAGATACCCACTAAAATAGGACTGTGGATTGAATTCTCAAAAACAGATGAGCTTTTCAAAATGCTGACGACGTATGATCAGAAGCGATAAACGCTTTATTATTAGGTATAGATTGATTCTGCATTTGTTTTTTCCCAGAATTTCTTCACGAAACTTTACACATATCTATATCTATACCTAATAATAAAGAGGCTGTTGTTTCTAGCGGTACGTCATGAAAATTGCCCCAAAAGTTGCAAAAAATTACCTATAAGTGATAAAAAACATTTCAGAGGGAATCCGCCGCCTGGGCCGGCCCATGTAGTAGAGACCTCCTATACTACGCTCTGCGCGCTGGGAGAAGATGCAGCTTGCCCGTTTGGGCCGGCCCATGTTCGGGCGGCCTGTTTTTAAATTTTCATTTTTAATTTTAATTTTCTTTTATTTTTTCTTTTGTTTCTTCTTTAGATAATTTGGGACTTCAAAAAGTTTTAAAATAAAAATAAATGAGAATTCGAAATAAAATGTTTAATAAATCAAAAAATGATTGTGGATTCTAAAAATTCTTGCAAATTGTTTTTTAATTTTGCTTATTCAGAAAACGGAGAAGCTATTTTCCTGCCGACTGTATTTTTGCAACAGATCTGAACGAACTTGTTGCCGTGCGATCCGGATCTGAACGCCAAGACTCGATCCCGCGTCGTGCACATGGATGGGCCTACAGCACGATTCCACTAACCAACTCGGCCACTCAAATTTGTTGTTCAGTGTTACATTGAAACTCTACTATAATATTGGTACACGACAAAATTATTCCTCTGTTATTTCTCTAGTGCTGCACTTTGATTAGTGTGGGTAGTTTGGCGTCTACGCCTAGGATCCTTAGTTGAGCCAAACAATCAGACAAGCAACGATTTTGTTGCTATTTTTAAGCGAGAAAGCTATTGCCCGGCTGGGATTTGTTTGATGCCAATAACCAACCCACCGAACTTCATTTGATGTTCTATAAATGGAAAATAACAATGTGACCTTTTTAAACCCCACCCCAGCGAAAGAAAAAAAATGTTTTTTACCCCGCAAAAAGAAAGAGCTGGGTAACTTCTATTGGTAATTTGGCCCAAGGAAAAACAAGTTGAAAATATGCCCAGGTAACTTCCTATGTAAATATCACGGTATTTTTACGCAGCGCAATCTTGTTAATTTACGCGGAAATACTACGGTAATTTTGATCCGGAAAGAAAAATTGTTTTGCAACATACACTAGTAACTTCTATGAAAATAATATGATAATTTATAAAGCGCAGACCTGATAGTTTATGTACGAACACCATGATAGCTTCGATCCTGAAAAAAAAGTTAAAACTTATCTCCGGCAACTTCTGTGTAAAACAAAAAATGTCATGTAGTCCCGTGAGTCTCATCTCAACGAACGAAAAAGGCGGCTAGGATTTCTACCTCCCGTCGGCGGCGCCATTGATCTACCACGTATCCGGTGGCCTTATCGCCATGGGTGCGCGGTGGATCCCGACGCTTGCCGGCGGAGGACTCTGCTTTTTGGTGCTTTAAATTTTGTTAGGCTTTGTGTCCAGCTCAGAAAGACAAGACGGCGGTAGTTTCTTGAAGTTATCAGGCTAGATGTACTATAGTTACGAAGATGGTTATTTTGTAGTTATCAGGCTAGATGTACTATAGTTACCAATATGGTTATTTTGTAGTCATCAGGCTAGATGTACTATAGTTGCCAACATGGTTATTTTGTAATTATCAGGCTAGATTACTATAGTTACCAACATGGTTATTTTATTATCAGGCTAGATGTACTATAGTTACCAACATGGTTACTATGCAGTTATCGGGCTAGATGTACTATAGTTATCAACATGGTTCATTTTCGTAGTTATCTAGCTGCATGTGGTATAATATACGTCTGGTAGATTATGCGAAAATAACATGATAATTTACACATCGCAGACCTGATAACTCATGCACAAACACCGTGATAACTTTGACCCGAGATAAAAATTGTTGAAGACACCCCCCTTCCCGCTAGCTTCTGCATAAATAGAATGATAATTTACACACCACAGACCCGATAACTCACGCACAAACACCGTGATCACTTTGACCCGTGAGAAAAAATTGTTAAAAGACATCCCCGATAGCTTCAGCATAAAAAGCATGATAATTTACACACCACAAACCTGATAACTCATGCGCAAACACCATGATAACTTTACCCCGAGGGGGTGTGGGGGAGGTGTTAACTTACATATAAATACCACAGTAAGTTTGATCCAGGGGTGGTGGGAGGGGAGGAAGTTGTTTGAAAACAACCCCCCTCCCGATAACTTATGTTGTTGAAAATATACCACAGTAACTCATGTCTAAATAGCATGATAATAGACACTCGTCAGACCTGATAGCCCAACTGTAATTATTTGCATGAAAAAAATGTCGTCAAAATATATCAACATGAAATCTAGTTTCGAAGGTCTCTCGCGATGGATTTTTTATGTGAAAACGATTTTTCTATCGGACCAACGGTTTTGAGCTGTAAAACATTTTGAAGTTTCAAACAGGGGAGGACTAGGATGACATTAAAAATTTTCTCTCTAATGCATGCATGCATGTGCTTGTGGAGAGAAGGTTGGAGGAACATTTTTATGTTCTGATAATTTCTATGTAAACAAAATGATAACTTATGCACCACAGGCATGATAACTTATGTAGCACACGTGGTAACTTTTTACCAAAAAAAAGTCATCGAAATATATCAACATGGGATCTAGTTTCGAAGATCTCGTCGTTACGAATCTTTTATGTGAAAACAGCTTTTTAATCGGAGCGACGGTTTGAGCTACAAAACATTTTTAATTTTATTTGTAGATGGAATTTTTGGTGACATCAGCTTTTTTGTTTTTTCTGCATGCAACTATTGTCTACCAAGTAAAGAGTGTACTTGCCTGCACCGTGGGAGAGTTTGCATGCAGTATACATGCGTGATTAAAGGAGGGGGAGATCGTCTTGATCTATTGCTTAACTTCCGAACAGTAGGAAGTTAGCAAAGTCCTTTAGAAAATATTCATAATTTAAAAAATGAGGACAAAAAAATGTCATGGTTGTTTAAATAGTTCCTGTATTTAAAAATGTTAATGAAATTGGACAAAATTTCGTCAATTCAAAATATGTTCATGAATGGAAAAATATCCTAAAAATTCGAAAATTGATCATGACTTAAAAAATAGTTTATTAATTTATAAAATGTGCGCTGATTCAAAAAATATTCCACCAATTTCCAAAACAATGTTCATTGATTATGATCAATGATTCAAAAAAATGTTTAAAAAATGTTCACAAATTTAAAGATTATGTTTGCAAATAGTATAAAATGTTCATGAATTCACAAAGTTTTCTCGATATTAGTGAATGTTCGAAAGTTTGTAAAGGAGCCTTCAATAAGGCTTAGTTGTGAATTTGCCACAAAGACCATGATAAAGCCGCAAAAAGGATCCAGATAACCCGCTTAGGTAGGACAGATAGTATCGCGCAGAGTGCGTAGAATGCACGAAAAGATGCGGGTGCCCAACTTCACGCGGCCACGTCTGTGATGCATCCCCAAGCAAATTGTGCCATGATACAAGATAAGAAAAGGTGGCTTGTGTCGCTGCGCCCTACAAAGTGGGTAGAGGCCGTTCTCTGGACCATGCCTCTTTTGAACTTCCGTACCAAACAGAAGCCTATCTGACGCTGCCATAATAAAATCCTGACTTTTACTGGTATTCTAGCCTTTCAAATGTCCACGGCCTGAAAAGGGGCTGCTCCTAGGTGAAGCACCTTTATAGAGACTTGGTCGAAAACTGGCCAGATGGTTTGAGCCTCCGGCCATCTAAAGGGATAGGGCTCAGTTGATGGGCGGAAACCCCTTAGCTGGGCGGCAAGCTGTTGCCATTCCGGCACATCAAGAGGTCCTAATGACCTACAAAACAATGAGCACCATTGCCGATTCCTTGAAATGTCACTAACCAGGGCACTAGGCGCTAAGCAGATTGCAAAAATTCGTCGGTAGTCCATCTCAAGGGGATTCGGGCCGAGCCAGACGTCATGCTAGACAGTGGATTTACTGTTACCACCAGTATGAACTGCAGCTACCCGCAAGAGATGGCAGATTTTAGTATTGGACCTCTAAAAAAACGGACCCATGGGAGGAGGATGCTATGGACACCAAGGCTATCTACAATTATCTATGTTTAATTATGTCAAGACGAAGCCCACCTTCCCCGGTCAGGATCTTCGAGGCCCATTTGGCCATAAGACACCAATTCATATGTTAGGCGTTAAAAATACCAAGGCCCCCAACCTCCTTAGGGGCACATATGGTGCTCCAATGCACCATATGGTATTTTTGTTTGCCAACCTCTTTACCCCAAAAGAATCTGGACCGAGCGACATCAAACTTAGAGTGCACCCCATCCCGAAGAAGAAAAAAACTCATAATAAACATTTGTAGGCCGGACAAGCAAGCATTATTCAGAGCCAACTTGCCGCCAGGCGATTGGTATCTACCTACCCAAGGTTCAACGCGGCCAGCCACCCTATCAGTGAGGAACAAAAATTCTTCAATCGTCAAGTGCTTGTAGGTAAGCGGCATCCCGGATACTTGTAGGTAACCGGCATCCCCGGATTCTTGGCCCTAGTACATGGGGAGTTTATATACTCATGAGGAGTTGATGATCATATGAGCACTCATGTGGGTTTGATCAAGCTGCTAGTGATTATGTGGGTGATATACACTGCACGGTGGCGAGTTTCAGAGCCCTTTCTCGACACACCTGTTTGTGATTAGCTACTTGCAGATATAGAAGTCAGCTACTACCAGCCGCTCCGGGATGGTACACGCCAGGAAATCGTGCACTCGCGCACCACCGTAATTGACTCGTTCAAGAGCAAATCCCAGAAGAGAGATAGACCAAGAAGGCAGAAATTGGGGGAGAAGTGGGGCGATCGCCCCGTACGATCCAGGTCGAAACGACGAATGATTCGTTTGGATCTATTACGAAAATTATGTGGCTCGCCATAGTTGTAAATTAAATCCTCCAGATATGTATGCCAAACTTGTTTGTGCATGCCATGAAATAAAGCTATATACTATCCTTTCTCGAGGCGTCGTTTTTGAAGAATCACTGTTGCGGTCCGAGTGTTGTCTTTGATGGTGGTTAGAGTGTTGTTATTGCGAGTGTTTCATCACTGCGACAGTGTCTTTGTTTTTATACTTCTCTCTTTTTTATTTTGTTCTTGGCTGTGTGGACCCTGAATGTCTTTCGATGTCTTGGTGGTACAGAAGTTGGGTGTAATTGGTATGTTCGCGATATTAATACATTCATCTTTGCAAATATATTAATGGATAGAGGGATGAGTATGCCAGAACGGAGAAGATATGCAGCAAACTAAAGGTTAGGATTTTCCTTGCAACAAAAGCCATCACATATATTTCATGCAAAGCAAAGTTGCACAGATACCCCATATCAGATCCGCGGTCGCATGATAGGCCAGAGTGGCCAGGAACTCCAGCCACAAATGGTTTAAGCTGACAGCGCATTCCCAAAAGGCGCAAATCAATGCCGCAACCGCAAATATGACGTCGGACTCGGGGCTGCAGCTCTGCATGCGAGCACTGGCTGGGATTCAATATTCCACGATCGATATCCCCGGCCGGTGTCATCTTCTAATGACAGGGTTAGCATTACATTTTGTTAATCCAAAGTTGCAAAACTTCAACAAGAAGCGGCTGTGGGATTAGTGCTTCTGGTGCCAATAATGCTTCTGCTGCTGTCGCTGTACGTACGTACGTAGCTAGGAGGAGAAGCTAGCTGGTTACTATAGCTCTATAGCTACGACGACTTGCTTTGGTGAGACGACCGCCGGTGGTGGTAGCTGCAGGAGGGAGCAACCGGGATTGGAGGCGAGTTGGCCATTCGAATGGCTTATAAACTAGTCTAGTTAAGCCAATTGGGCTACGTATTTTCTTTTCCGTTGCCTTTCTCCCGGATGACATTGACCAGAGAGGAAGAAATCAAGAAACGGTGTGGTTAGTGCGTGTGATTCACGGCGGGCCAAATCAGATGGGAACTGACTGGATTACTTGCCCGCGCCGGTGCCGGTGTATACCAGTGTGGCTGCTTGCTTCGAAGAAACGTCCTCCATCTCTGTTTTCCCTTTTCAGCCGACGCAACACCAGCGGAAAGTGAAATTAACGGTCCTGGGCGCTGCCCGAGACAAGAGTACAAGACAGCTCATTGGATCAAACAATACAGTTCCATTTGGCAGAGAGTCAGACTATATACTAGCTAGTTCTGGTTGCTCAGCCAAGATTGCGGTAGTTTGATGAACTTTTGTCCTAATAAACCCCTCTCTCTGAAGAAAAGACACTTTTCTCTTTCATGTGTACAGCACCCAACAGTGGATATGGTACTACTACCTTAATTAGTTACACATTGTTTATGATATTAGGTGCACGAATCCTTCTTGACATGTGCCGACCAGCCAGCATATAGCCTAGTCGCTGCCATGGCAGAGAGAAAGCGAGAACCGAAGCCGCGAGATGCTATGGTGGAGAGGCCACAATCTCCACCATGTACCTTCGTGTCAAACCAAACACACCTCTATCCCTTACCACCACACTCACCCATGCCTCATTGGCCTAATCCTGTCATACGTACCACCAAACCGGAGGCCATCGCTCCTGGTACGACCGTGCATGAAACCGGGCCGCGTAGCTTTCCAGGGATGCATGCGTTGGATGGATCGAACTGATCAAGCCGCGGCGATTGGACCGGAGGAGTGTTTTCCGCGGGGAGGAGATCGTCCGATTTGGTGGATGGATGGACGGATGCGGGGGATCGTGGATCCTAACAGGAGCGCACCATGGTGCACTAGCTAGCTAGGCATTAGGTGGCATGGCAGCAGGGTGCCGGACGTTCGATTCATCCGATCGTACGCTCCCCATTAGGATGCATTAGGTGGACGCCTCTCTCATGCCGTCATGCCTCGTCTGTGCAGAAAAGGAAAGGCAGCACCTCGGGCGCTGATATTTTTCCATGGCACTCAGGCCTTCCACTATGTAGGCTAAAAGAGATGCCAAATTGACTTCTGACTCCAATAGCCGGTGCCCTCCTGTTGTGAGGCCGGTGCCCCAACAAAATTTTCATGGCATCGGAGCAAGTAGGAGCACCGATGCCCAATTCCTCCGGCCAATAAAATACTATTAACTCTCAACTTTGAACAGCAAATGTCTTCTCTCTCTTTGTTCAATACACATCAGCGTGGTGTACTTGTTTATCATATGGGTCCCAGAATCTTTTTCCTGCCGAAGCCCTACGCTGTGAGATCGATGCCTGAAAAGCAATTTTGGGCAGCGGTGATGAGGTGGCTGCCTTTTGATGTATTTGGCACCGGCTACGTTGTGGAAGGCCTCATGGCACTGATCAATTTGTCTTGGTTACAGGAGGAAGAGGAGGAGGATGAGAAGATAGAGATGCCTCATCAGAGCGTTGGAGAATGTGGGAGACGCTGTGCCTTCTCTTTGAACTCCTATGAGCTAACTGCACAAAACTATCAAATTATGGACTGGGTATGTAGACGGGTATACAAATTTGAGACAAAAACCACTATATTTTTTTAGATTAGACAAAAACCACTAATTTTCAGTCTAATCTATCACAAAAAAACGAGCTTTGCTACATCTACAGGCTATGTCTTACGGAAAGATGGTTACATGCTGACATGGCCCAGTTAAAATCAGGAGGTGGAGTCGGTTAAAATCAAGGGGGAAAGATTTTATGGCTGAGACAAGGACACATCCCTCCGTGAAATCAATTCGTAGCAGTTTTCCCGTAAGTGTAGGATTTTGCAAAAAAAACATTGGTTGGCGGCTTCGGCCCATTTGCTGACGTGACGTAACGGTTCGCAATAGACGACGTTAGGCGCATTTTTCTTTGCCAAAAACTCCTTTCGTCCCTAAAACAATATCTCTCCTCTGCTCGATCAATTTTTTTTCTTTGCCAAAAACTCCTCTCCTCCCTAAAAAATTCTCTCTCCTTGCTCGATCTAGATCAGGATCGAGCATTCCTACACACCACAACCCTCCCCTCCTCCTGCCAGCTCCTTGGTCGTGGCCGGAGCTAGCTAGCTCTCTCTCTCTCTCTCTCTCTCTCTCACGCGCGCATGCACGGGGCGGATGCCCTGCTCGTGCCTGCAGCTCGTGGACACCTTCTCATGCTCATGGATGCCTTGGTCGTGCCCGTGTGATTGCCCTGCTCGTGCCCATGTGGATGCCCTGCTCGTGGAACAACGCGAACGACGGCCTCGACATTCGTAGATCTCGAGGGCCTAGGACGCCGCGTGGAGCCTGGACACCCTAGCCCCGGCACTGACGCCTCTTCCCAGCGTGGGCCGCGACACACCGTATCCCAGGGCAACCTAGAGCATCAGCACACGTAATTCTCGCTATAGTCGTGCCCCGCTAGTTATCGTGCATGCCGCACCGCCGGCCGTGCCAAGGTGCACCCGCTGGCGCCGCAGAACTACTGCCATCGTCCTCAAGCCTACCTTCGGATGTCCTAGCACTCTCCCATGCGTGGTCGACCAGAGAGAAGAGGACGTGTTTGATCTCGACGCCGGCGAGAGGTCCATCCGCCGCCCCAAGCCAGCGACGAGGTGCCGTGTTGCAGGTTTTATGCACATGGGAGCTAATTGTGTTTATGCTTTATGATTGAGTGGTGTCTATGTAAAATTCCAGTTACTGGCATGTAAATATTTGACCAAACGCCATCTAATGCAAGCCGTTACGCCACGTTGGCAAAAGTTACACCCACTTGTCATAACTGTCATCAAAATAGCCAAAAGCACCAACTAGTGTTTTCTGCAAAACAAAAAAAAGGTGAGAATCTGTGGCTTTTGCCCCCAAAATTGTAGACTCGTGTTTCCTGCAAACATGTCCCTCAATGTGCTAGTTTTTGCAATTAACTCCTCGCTAGCTATGATGCACTTGTGGAAACAAGGTGCGCTTGGTGGCTTTTTTATTGATTGCAATTACAAGCGGGTGGCTTGGTGGTTAAGAAAGATCATTTTGTCCAATATAATTGGCCTATCTCGCACCCGACTATTTTTAAATCACAATACTAGTTGTTTACATACACGCACTCACGCATATGAAAGCACTAATGCACTCACATATGAGCATCTTGGAGACAGTGAGCCAGCAGATCTTGAGATTGATGAAGTCAACATAGACATCTCGTAGTTAACGAGTGTGTCATATCATTCATAGAATAACACTAAAAGCCTATAGTTAATTTAGAAAAATGCGAGTGTCTATGGCAAGTCTAGGACTTGGGTACGGATGGGAAAATTCCATCATATCATATATTGAGGTTCTTTTAGCAAGGTGATAGGGATAAGTAGAAGTACCATATGGCTAAGTGGGCAGCAATTTGCAAACCAACGGACAAGGGGGTCTTGGGACCACGTTGACAAAAAGCGTGATCCTTTGCCCTCTTACCAAATGTATTTGAAAGATTGTCAATAGTAATAGGGGTTTGTTGCTCGCCCTGATTAAAGCAAATACCTTCTGGGTAAGCTTTTTTGACTTGTGCGGGGAGGGGGTTCCCAATTTCGGGAAACTATTTGTATCTTCGGTCTTGGGTACATCTTCATCGGCGTCTGGGGTCTGGTGTATTGACGCTCTTATGGATGGATCTATGGATTGGTCGGGCACCTCTAGGAGAGAGGTACTCGATGATCTTCTCCATTCTTGACCAGCCAACCATTACGGTTGTGGGTCGAAGACCCGAGGAATATCCTATCCATTGAGCCTTCGAGCCACCTGAAATGGTCAACTGGGAGGCCCTTCTTTGAGAAATTGAACCGTGTGCTCCTAGCATATCACCGGGCTTGGCTTTGCGGCACCTTGAACTTTGGTCAAGTTCTCGACAAAGTCTCTCCACCTTCTCTTGAACAAGTCCTAAAGTGCAATAGTCCCGGAAATGCATGGTGCCGTCTGTGTGATGTCGACAAGGATATCAACCACATCTACTTCTCATTTGTCACCGCTTAGTTCCATTGGAGCTACTTTTCGAAAGTTGTGGCTGCAGTTGGTGCCCCACTAACTTCCCTAATTTCTACGAGGTCATGGTGGTCAGGTCAGGCTGCGACCATCACTTACAGTGCGTGGGCTTCGTGGTGTTCTCTTGGATGCTATGGATTCACGGTAAAGTTTTTATAGAGTAGATTCTGCTGCCATTTTCAAACTATGTGGTTTCTTACAACCGTGGAAGGTCGTCTTGAGCAAGACATAGGATTGGAACTGAAGGAAATATGCCCTAGAGGCAATAATAAAGTTATTATTTATTTCCTTATATCATGATAAATATTTATTATTCATGCTAGAATTGTATTAACCGGAAACATAATACATGTGTGAATACATAGACAAACAAAGTGTCACTAGTATGCCTCTAGTTGACTAGCTTGTTGATCAAAGATGATTATGTTTCCTAGCCATAGATATGAGTTGTCATTTGATTAACGGGATCACATCATTAGGAGAATGATGTGATTGACTTGACCCATTCCGTTAGCTTAGCACTTGATCATTTAGTATGTTGCTATTGCTTTCTTCATGACTTATACATGTTCCTATGACTATGAGATTATGGAACTTCCGTTTACTGGAGGAACACTTTATGTGCTACCAAACGTCACAACGTAATTGGGTGATTATAAAGGTGCTCTACAGGTGTCTCCGAAGGTACTTGTTGAGTTGGCGTATTTCGAGATTAGGATTTGTCACTCCGACTGTTGGAGAGGTATCTCTGGGCCCACTCGGTAATGCACGTCACTATTGAAGGAAATATGCCCTAGAGGCAATAATAAAGTTATTATTTATTTCCTTATATCATGATAAATGTTTATTATTCATGCTAGAATTGTATTAACCGGAAACATAATACATGTGTGAATACATAGACAAACAGAGTGTCACTAGTATGCCTCTATTTGACTAGCTCGTTAATCAAAGATGGTTATGTTTCCTAACCATAGACAAAGAGTTGTTATTTGATTAACGGGATCACATCATTGGGAGAATGATATGATTGACTTGACCCATTCCATTAGCTTAGCACTCGATCGTTTAGTATGTTGCTATTGCTTTCTTCATGACTTATACATGTTCCTATGACTATGAGATTATGCAACTCTCATTTACCGAAGGAACACTTTATGTGCTACCAAACGTCACAACGTAACTGGGTGATTATAAAGGAGCTCTACAGGTGTCTCCAAAGGTACATGTTGGGTTGGCGTATTTCGAGATTAGGATTTGTCACTCCGATTGTCGGAGAGGTATCTCTGGGCCCTCTCGGTAATGCACATCACATAAGCCTTGCATGCATTACAACTAATAAGTTAGTTGTGAGATGATGTATTACGGAACGAGTAAAGAGACTTACCGGTAACGAGATTGAACTAGGTATTAAGATACCAACGATCGAATCTCGGGCAAGTAACATACCGATGACAAAGGGAACAACGTATGTTGTTATGCGGTCTGACCGTTAAAGATGTTCGTAGAATATGTAGGAGCCAATATGAGCATCCAGGTTCCGCTATTGGTTATTGACCGGAGACGTGTCTCGGTCATGCCTAGTGGATGAAGAGGAGAGGAGGCCTAGGGGCTGCCGCGCGCCCCTCCCCCCCCCCCCCAAGTCCGAATTGGACAAGGAGGGGGGCGGCGCCTCCCTTTCCTTTCTTCACTCTCCTCCTTCCCCCCAAGTCATAATCCAACTAGGGAAAGGGGGGGAGTCCTACTCCCGGTAGGAGTAGGACTCCTCCTGCGTGCCTCCTCCTAGGGCCGGCCGCACCCCCCCTTGCTTCTTTATATACGGGGGCAGGGGGCACCTCTAGACACACAAGTTGATCCTCGTGATCGTTTTCTTAGCCGTGTGCGGTGCCCCGTTCCACCATAGTCCTCGATAATATTGTAGTGGTGCTTAGGCGAAGCTCTGCGACAGTAGAACATCAAGATCGTCACCATGCCGTCGTGCTGACGGAACTCTTCCCCGACACTTTGCTGGATCGAAGTCCGGGGATCGTCATCCAGCTGAACGTGTGCTAGAACTCGGAGGTGCCGTAGTTTTGGTGCTTGATCGGTCGGGCCGTGAAGACGAACGACTACATCAACCGTGTTGTCATAACGCTTCCGCTTCCGGTCTACGAGGGTACGTAGACAACACTCTCCCCTCTCGTTGCTATGCATCACCATGATCTTGCGTGTGCGTAGGATTTTTTTTGAAATTACTACGTACCCCAACAACTATAAGCCTTGCAAGCATTGTAACTAATGAGTTAGTTACGGGATGATGTATTATGGAACGAGTAAAGAGACTTGCCGGTAACGAGATTGAACTAGGTATTGAGATACCGACGATCGAATCTCGGGCAAGTAACATACCGATGACAAAGGGAACAACGTATGTTGTTATGCGGTTTGACCGATAAAGATCCTCGTAGAATATGTGGGAGCCAATATGAGCATCCAGGTTCCGCTATTGGTTATTGACCGGAGACGTGTCTTGGTCATGTCTACATAGTTCTCGAACCCGTAGGGTCCGCATGTTTAATGTTCGATGACGATTTGTATTATGAGTTTATGTGTTTTGATGTACCGAAGGTAGTTCGGAGTCCCGGATGAGATCGGGGACATGACGAGGAGTCTCAAAATGGTCGAGACGTAAAGATCGATATATTGGACGACTATATTCGGACATCGGAAAGGTTCCGAGTGATTCGGGTATTTTTGGAGTACCGGGGAGTTACGGGAATTCGCCGGGGAGTATATGGGCCTTATTGGGCTTTAGGGCAAAGAGAGAGGAGAGGTTGGGCGCCCCCCAAGGCCTAGTCCGAATTGGACTAGGGGGAGGGGCTGCGCCCCCTCCTTCCTTCTCTTCTCTCTTCCCTTGCCTTGACTCCTACTCCTACTACTTGGAAGGGGGAATCCTACTCCCGGTGGGAGTAGGACTCCTCCAGGGCGCGCCATAGGGGCCGGCCCTCTCCCCCCCTCCACTCCTTTATATACGTGGCCAGGGGGCACCCCATAGAGACAACAATTGATCCCTTGATCTCTTAGCCGTGTGCGGTGCCCCCCTCCATCATAATCCACCTCGATCATATCGTAGCGGTGCTTAGGCGAAGCCCTGCGTCGGTAGAACATCATCATCGTCACCACGCCGTCGTGCTGACGAAACTCTCCCTCAACACTCGGCTGGATCGGAGTTCGAGGGACTTCATCAAGTTGAACGTGTGCAGAACTCGGAGGTGCCGTGCGTTCAATACTTGATCGGTCGGTGTCGTGGCTCTAAGTCTGACAGTAAGGTAGGGGGGTATGTATGAAGAGGCTAGACCTTAGCTATTGGGAAGTTGTAAGGACACAAGGTTTACGAGTTCAGGCCCTTCTCTGAGGAAGTAACAACCCTACGTCTCGGTGCCCGGAGGCGGTCGATTGGATTATGCGTGAGTAAGATTACAGGGGTGTGAACCCTTCATACTGAGGAGGGGGGTGGCTTATATAGAGTTCGCCAGCCCTCTCCTGTCCTCAGTAATGCAGGGTTTAAGGTACATTTAAGGTGGGCGTTACTGATAACGTCCCTAATAAAGCGTCATAATGATCATAAAGGCTACTTAATATCCGACCGTTCGCCCATGGGGTGACTTGAGGTCTTCTGGCAGTCGAGTGGTCGGCTCCTTGGTCGAGTGACGGTTCTTAGTCGAGTGTCTTCAATCCGTCGAGTGGGATATCTTCAAGTTGTCTGAAAGGTGACTTCCTCTAAGGACGTCCTACGGTAGGGCTCTTAGGACGGGTCCGTGTCCCTACCGTAGGTATATGACTACATCATTAGCCCCCGAACGGATCGAGGCTGGAGTGGAAAAAGAGGTTAGGGACCTTTTCATCCGACCCCTCGGGTTATTATGGGTGCTTCATTCTGGGTCGACTGTCACGGATGACGTCATTAACCTTTTTCAGTCGACTTGATCCGTTCCATGTCTTTCGTCGAATGGATTCTTTTACCTGCGAGGCATCGGGCGCCGGTGTGCGCGGGATTTCTGTTTCGCCAAGTTGTTCTGCACCTGGCGGAGATCGCGGGATTCGGATTTTTTGGAAAGCGCGCGGGACGGGGGCGGCCGCAGTAATCGGGAGCGACAGTGCGAAGGCTCCTCGATCCCCGCGTCGCCTTTTTTGCCACGTACCGTGCGCGCGCCTGCCAAGGGATTTGACTGGATAGCTCGGGCCTACCTGTCAGCCACTCGGGAGCGGTCCCTTATAAATAGTTGGCCCGGAGTCTCTCTTCAGTACGCGTGCTTCTTCTGCTCCTCTCTCTGTCTCTCCGTCGTCTCCTCCGCTTCCTTCGCTCTTGCCCCGCCACCACAAAAAACCAGCCCGAGACCTTGCCGGTGGCGATGGTGAAGAGCAAGACGACCGCCCTGGAGCGCGCGAAGAAAGCGGCGGCGGCCGGGAAGGGGAAGAAGTCTGCGCGTGGGGGCTCTTCTTCTCGGACAGCTCTGCCCAAGGGGTGGATCCAGGGCGACTGGATGCCCACGGTGCTTCGTCAGGAGGACCTCGACGATATGGTCGAGGGAGGAGTCATCCTCCACAAGGCGGCGCGTCTTCCGGGGAGGGAAATCGAGCCTCAGCCACGTGACGGTGAGCGCGTCCTCTTGGCGACTCACATTGACCGTGGTTTCTCCTTGCCGCCCCATCCTTTTTTCCGCAATTTCCTGAATTTCTTCGGGGCGCAGCTCCACCAGTTCACTCCGAACTCCATAGTCTATCTCGCCGCTTTTATTTCTATGTGCGAGGCGTTTCTGGGGTGCCGCCCGCACTGGGGACTTTTCAAGCATATCTTCACCGTTCGCTCTCAGTCGGTGAAGAAGGCTAAGTCGAGTGACGAGAGGACACAGGTGATCCAGCTGTGCGGGGGCTTGGCGATCCAGACGAGGGGGAAAAGTTGTTTTCCCTCCATCACTTTCCCGGAGTCGGTTCGAGGGTGGCAGGCGACTTGGTTCTACTGCCAGGATCAAGTGACCCCGGGGCAGTCGACTGGACTCCCACCCTTCACCCTCGACCGAGCTGAAAAGCCAGCTTCTCTGAAGGTGACGCCCGAAGAAAAGGCCCATGTCAAGATACTGGCGGGTCGAGTGGTCGAACTCGTCCGTGAGGGCGTGACGGGGATGGACCTGCTCGAAGTCTTCCTCAGGAGGAGAATCCAACCTCTCCAGGCTCGGGATCACCCGATGTGGTTGTACTCCGGCCTCGAGGACTCCACTCGGGTCCACCCAGAGGAGGTCACCGACGAGATGTTGGAGGGGTGGCTGTCAAGCATTACAGGGAACAAAGACAACCCCCGAGGAGCCAGGAGGGTCGTTCCACTCGACAGCTCTTATGAGGTCGACCAGGTGTGTATTTGCATTTTCGACTGAAATCTTGCTTTCTGCACTGGTCTTCTTTTGAGCGAGTCGACTGACTTTCCATTTTGCCTGCTGTTTTTTAGGCGACCACTGAGATGTATTCGGCGCCCAACGGGGCGCAGGGGTCGACCGAGGAAGGTGAGGGGAGCGGAGGTGAGAGCGGGGACGACCAGGGCGAATGGGAGTCAGACGGCGAAGGAGAGGAAGGCGACGACATCTTCTCCAGCGAGGAGGAGGAGGAAGAAGCCGAACCTCCCCGCCCAGAGAGACAATCCAAGCTCGTGCACGACCCGGCGCAGGGACGTGGTCAGGCGACTGCCTCTATCGGGCCGTCGTCGAAACGCCCTCGGACCTCTTCTCCGACACCGACTGGGAAGGTTCCCAAGCAGCCGCGCACGACGCAGTCCAAACCACCCAAGACCCTGCCGAAGATGAAGATAACTGTCCCTGTCATCTCTGGGTAACAAGCTTTGACTTCTTTCGTCGATTGGAGGACAGATCCTGAGTCGACTCATTATGCTGAACTGGTTGATTCTTCGAAATTTGCAGTGCTGCTACCTCCGAGGTCTCAGCCAAGGATGACGACCAAGAGATGGGGGACGCTGCAACCTCCAACCCTGGTATGATCATCGACGTTTTGTTTTTGAGTTGACTTGGTCGTTTCTTGCAATTCTTGTCGATTCAAAGTTCTTCCTGCAGCTCCTCCTCAAGTTATCGACCTCCCGGATGATGATGACAATGAGCCGCTGAGGATAGGGAGGACCAGGAGGCCGTCGACTGACAAGGCTCCCCAGCCTGCTCCGGCGCCTGAGGCCGCGGCACGGGACGACGGCGATGCCCCTCGGGCCTCTGTGTCCTTCGCCAATCCCCTGTCGAGTGCGCAGCCTTCAGCGTCGGCTGCCAATCCGACTGCCAATCCTCCGTCGAGTGCGCAGCCCTCGGCGTCGACTGCCGCTCCGACTTCACTCTTTGTCGCGTACTCTGCCCCTGAAGACGAAGTGGCCGCTGCGAAGGAGGCCATACACCAGGCAGGGGTCATGATGGAGCAGGTGAAGAGGGCTCGGGAGGCCAGCCAGGCGGCTTACGACGCGAGTTCGGCGCTTCGGAGTAACGTCCAGGTCAGTTGACTTGATGTTTGTTTGTTTGAAGAGTCTTTCTCTCTCTTTCTCTTCCTTTTTTTGAAGATCTTTGTATCTGTACTTGTACACCCACTGGGTGTGTTTTCTCCTTGGTCGAACCAGTGGGGGCACGCTGAGTGCACCCACTGGGTGTAGTCCCCGAGACTACGGTGGACTGCTGCAGTCGACTGTAGTCTGTAGATGTGTTTGTGAATCTGTACTTCTTCACTCGGTCTGCTCTGCCAGGTCGAGTGGTTCGTGTCCTGTCGACTGTATGCAGTCGTTTTTTTTGGTCGAACTAGTGGGGGCACGCTGAGTGCACCCACTGGGTGTAGTTGAAAGAAATATGCCCTAGAGGCAATAATAAAGTTATTATTTATTTCCTTATATCGTGATAAATGTTTATTATTCATGCTAGAATTGTATTAACCGGAAACATAATACATGTGTGAATACATAGACCAACAGAGTGTCACTAGTATGCCTCTACTTGACTAGCTCGTTAATCAAAGATGGTTATGTTTCCTAACCATGAACAAAGAGTTGTTATTTGATTAACGAGGTCACATCATTAGTTGAATGATCTGATTGACATGACCCATTCCATTAGCTTAGCACCCGATCGTTTAGTATGTTGCTATTGCTTTCTTCATGACTTATACATGTTCCTATAACTATGAGATTATGCAGCTCCCGTTTACCGGAGGAACACTTTGGGTACTACCAAACGTCACAACGTAACTGGGTGATTATAAAGGAGTACTACAGGTGTCTCCAATGGTAGATGTTGGGTTGGCGTATTTCGAGATTAGGGTTTGTCACTCCGATTGTCGGAGAGGTATCTCTGGGCCCTCTCGGTAATACACATCACATAAGCCTTGCAAGCACAATAACTAAGATGTTAGTTATAAGATGATGTATTACGGAACGAGTAAAGAGACTTGCCAGTAACGAGATTGAACTAGGTATTGGATACCGACGATCGAATCTCGGGCAAGTAACATACCGATGACAAAGGGAACAACGTATGTTGTTATGCGGTCTGACCGATAAAGATCTTCGTAGAATATGTAGGAGCCAATATGGGCATCCAGGTCCCGCTATTGGTTATTGACCGGAGACGTGTCTCGGTCATGTCTACATTGTTCTCGAACCGTAGGGTCCGCACGCTTAACGTTACGATGACAGTTATTATGAGTTTATGCATTTTGATGTACCGAAGGTTGTTCGGAGTCCCAGATGAGATCACGGACATGACGAGGAGTCTCGAAATGGTCGAGACGTAAAGATTGATATATTGGAAGCCTATGTTTGGACATCGGAAGTGTTCCAGGTGAAATCGGGATTTTACCGGATTACCGGGAGGGTTACCGGAACCCCCCGGGAGCCAAATGGGCCTACATGGGCCATTGTGGAAAGGTGAAAGGGGCTGCCAAGGAGGGCTGCGCACCTCCCCCCCTCCCCTAGTCCTATTAGGACTAGGAGAGGTGGCCGGCCACCTCTCTCTCTTTTCCTCTCCCTTTTTCCCAAGGAGTCCTAGTTGGAATAGGATTGGAGGGGGGAGTCCTACTCCCGGTAGGAGTAGGACTCCTCCTGCGCCTCCCTCTCTTTGGCCGGCCAGCCCCCCTCCCTCCAACCTTTATATACAGGGGCAGGGGACACCCCAACACACACAAGTTGATCCTTGAGATCGTTCCTTAGCCGTGTGCGGTGCCCCCTGCCACCAAATTCCACCTCGATCATACCGTTACAGTGCTTAGGCGAAGCCCTGCGTCGGTAGTACATCAAGATCGTCACCACGCCGTCGTGCTGACGGAACTCTTCCTCGACGCTTTGCTGGATCGGAGCCCGAGGAACATCATCGAGCTGAACGTGTGCTAAGAACACGGAGGTGCCGGAGTAACGGTGCTTGGATCGGTCAGATCGGGAAGAAGACGTACGACTACTTCCTCTACGTTGTGTCAATGCTTCCGTTGCAATCTACAAGGGTACGTAGATCAGACTCTCCCCCTCGTTGCTATGCATCACCATGATCTTGCGTGTGCGTAGGAAATTTTTTAAAATTACTGCGTTCCCCAACAGTGGTATCAGAGCCTAGGTTTTATGGTTTGATGTTATTTGCACGAGTAGAACACAAGTGAGTTGTGGGCGATACAAGTCATACTGCCTACCAGCATCTCATACTTTGGTTCGGCGGTATTGTTGGACGAGACGATCCGGACCAACCTTACGCGTACTCTTACGCGAGACCGGTTCCCTCGACGTGCTTTGCACATAGATGGCTTGCGGAAGACTGTCTCTCCAACTTTAGTTGAACCAAGTGTGACTACGCCCGGTCCTTGAGAAGGTTAAAACGGAGTCTATTTGACGAACTATCATTGTGGTTTTGATGCGTAGGTGAGATGAGTTCTTACTTAAGCCCGTAGCAGCCACGTAAAACTTGCAACAACAAAGTAGAGGACGTCTAACTTGTTTTTGCAGGGCATGTTGCGATGTGATATGGTCAAGGCATGATGCTGATTTTATTGTATGAGATGATCATGTTTTGTAACCGAGTTATCGGCAACTGGCAGGAGCCATATGGTTGTCGCTTTATTGTATGCAATGCAATCGCGATGTAATGCTTTACTTTATTGCTAAGCGGTAGTGATAGTCGTGGAAGCATAAGATTGGCGAGACGACAACGATGCTACGATGGAGATCAAGGTGTCGCGCCGGTGACGATGGTGATCATGACGGTGCTTCGGAGATGGAGATCACAAAGCACAAGATGATGATGGCCATATCATATCACTTATATTGATTGCATGTGATGTTTATCCTTTTATGCATCTTATCTTGCTTTGATTGACGGTAGCATTATAAGATGATCTCTCACTAAATTATCAAGAAGTGTTCTCCCTGAGTATGCACCGTTGCAAAAGTTCTTCGTGCTGAGACACCACGTGATGATCGGGTGTGATAGGCTCTACGTTCAAATACAACGGGTGCAAAACAGTTGCACACGCAGAATACTCAGGTTAAACTTGACGAGCCTAGCATATGCAGATATGGCCTCGGAACACAGAGACTGAAAGGTCGAGCGTGAATCATATAGTAGATATGATCAACATGACGATGTTCACCATTGAAAACTACTCCATCTCCCGTGATGATCGGTTATGGTTTAGTTGATTTGGATCACGTGATCACTTAGAGGATTAGAGGGATGTCTATCTAAGTGGGAGTTCCTAAGTAATTTGATTAACTGAACTTAAACTTATCATGAACTTAGTACCTGATAGTATCTTGCTTGTTTATGTTGATTGTAGATAGATGGCTCGTGCTGTTGTTCCGTTGAATTTTAATGCGTTCCTTGAGAAAGCAAAGTTGAAAGATGATGGTAGCAATTACACGGACTGGGTCCGTAACCTGAGGATTATCCTCATTGCTGCACAGAAGAATTACGTCCTGGAAGCACCGCTGAGTGCCAGGCCTGCTGCAAGAGCAACACCAGAAGTTATGAACGTCTGGCAGAGCAAAGCTGATGACTACTCAATAGTTCAGTGTACCATGCTTTACGGCTTAGAACCGGGACTTCAACGACGTTTTGAACGTCATGGAGCATATGAGATGTTCCAGGAGTTGAAGTTAATATTTCAAGCAAATGCCCGGATTGAGAGATATGAAGTCTCCAATAAGTTCTATAGCTGCAAGATGGAGGAGAACAGTTCTGTCAGTGAGCATATACTCAAAATGTCTGGGTATAATAATCACTTGATTCAATTGGGAGTTACACTTCTGGATGATTGCGTCATTGAAAGAATTCTCCAATCACTGCCACCAAGCTACAAGAGCTTTGTGATGAACTATAATATGCAAGGGATAAACAAGACTATTCCCGAGCTCTTCGCAATGCTGAAAGCTGCGGAGGTAGAAATCAAGAAGGAGCATCAAGTGTTGATGGTTAACAAAACCACTAGTTTCAAGAAAAAGGGCAAAGGGAAGAAGAAGGGGAACTTCAAGAAGAACGGCAAGCAAGTTGCTGCTCAAGAGAAGAAACCCAAGTCTGGACCTAAGCCTGAAACTGAGTGCTTCTACTGCAAGCAGACTGGTCACTGGAAGCGGAACTGCCCCAAGTATTTGGCGGATAAGAAGGATGGCAAGCTGAACAAAGGTATATGTGATATACATGTTATTGATGTGTACCTTACTAATGCTCGCAGTAGCACCTGGGTATTTGATACTGGTTCTGTTGCTAATATTTGCAACTCGAAACAGGGACTACAGAATAAGCGGACACTAGCAAAGGACGAGGTGACGATGCGCGTGGGAAACGGTTCCAAAGTCGATGTGATCGCGGTCGGCACGCTACCTCTACATCTACCTTCGGGATTAATATTAGACCTAAATAATTGTTATTTGGTGCCAGCGTTGAGCATGAACATTATATCTGGATCTTGTTTGATGCGAGACGGTTATTCATTTAAATCAGAGAATAATGGTTGTTCTATTTATATGAGTAATATCTTTTATGGTCATGCACCCTTGAAAAGTGGTCTATTCTTATTGAATCTCGATAGTAGTGATACACATATTCATAATGTAGAAGCCAAAAGATGCAGAGTTGATAATGATAGTGCAACTTATTTGTGGCACTGCCGTTTAGGTAATATCGGTGTAAAGCGCATGAAGAAACTCCATACTGATGGGCTTTTGGAACCACTTGATTATGAATCACTTGGTACTTGCGAACCGTGCCTCATAGGCAAGATGACTAAAACACCGTTCTCCGGTACTATGGAGAGAGCAACAGATTTATTGGAAATCATACATACCGATGTATGTGGTCCGATGAATATTGAGGCTCGTGGCGGATATCGTTATTTTCTCACCTTCACAGATGATTTAAGCAGATATGGGTATATCTACTTAATGAAACATAAGTCTGAAACATTTGAAAAGTTCAAGGAATTTCAGAGTGAAGTTGAAAATCATCGTAACAAGAAAATAAAGTTTCTACGATCTGATCGTGGAGGAGAATATTTGAGTTACGAGTTTGGTATACATTTGAAATTTTTTGGAATAGTTTCACAACTCACGCCACCCGGAACACCACAGCGTAATGGTGTGTCCGAACGTCGTAATCGTACTTTACTAGATATGGTGCGATCTATGATGTCTATTACTGATTTACCGCTATCGTTTTGGGGTTATGCTTTAGAGACGGCCGCATTCACGTTAAATAGGGCACCATCAAAATCCGTTGAGACGACGCCTTATGAACTATGGTTTGGCAAGAAACCAAAGTTGTCGTTTCTTAAAGTTTGGGGCTGCGATGCTTATGTTAAAAAGCTTCAACCTGATAAGCTCGAACCCAAAGCGGAGAAATGTGTCTTCATAGGATACCCAAAGGAAACTGTTGGGTATACCTTCTATCACAGATCCGACGGCAAGACATTCGTTGCTAAGAATGGATCATTTCTAGAGAAGGAGTTTCTCTCGAAAGAAGTGAGTGGGAGGAAAGTAGAACTTGACGAGGTAACTGTACCTACTCCGTTATTGGGAAATAGTACATCACAGAAAACTGTTTCTGTGAGACCTACACCAATAAGAGAGGAAGTTAATGATGATGATCATGAAACTTTAGATCAAGATACTACTGTACCTCGTAGATCAACCAGAGTAAGATCCGCACTAGAGTGGTACGGTAATCCTGTTCTGGAAGTCATGCTACTAGATCATGATGAACCTACAAACTATGAAGAAGCGATGGTGAGCCCAGATTCCGCAAAGTGGCTTGAAGCCATGAAATCTGAGATGGGATCCATGTATGAGAACAAAGTATGGACTTTGGTTGACTTGCCCGATGATCGGCAAGCAATTGAAAATAAATGGATCTTCAAGAAGAAGACTGACGCTAATGGTAATGTTACTGTCTACAAAGCTCGACTTGTCGCAAAAGGTTTTCGACAAGTTCAAGGAGTTGACTACGATGAGACCTTCTCACCCGTAGCGATGCTTAAGTCTGTCAGAATCATGTTAGCAATTGCCGCACTTTATGATTATGAAATTTGGCAGATGGATGTCAAAACTGCATTCCTGAATGGATTTCTGGAAGAAGAGTTGTATATGATGCAACCGGAAGGTTTTGTCGATCCAAAGGGAGCTAACAAAGTGTGCAAGCTCCAGCGATCCATTTATGGACTGGTGCAAGCCTCTCGGAGTTGGAATAAGCGCTTTGATAGTGTGATCAAAGCATTTGGTTTTATACAGACTTTCGGAGAAGCTTGTATTTACAAGAAAGTGAGTGGGAGCTCTGTAGCATTTCTGATATTATATGTGGATGACATATTACTGATTGGAAATGATATAGAATTTCTGGATAGCATAAAGGGATACTTGAATAAAAGTTTTTCAATGAAAGACCTCGGTGAAGCTGCTTACATATTAGGCATAAAGATCTATAGAGATAGATCAAGACGCTTAATTGGACTTTCACAAAGCACATACCTTGACAAGATTTTGAAGAAGTTCAAAATGGATCAAGCAAAGAAAGGGTTCTTGCCTGTGTTACAAGGTGTGAAGTTGAGTCAGACTCAATTCCCGACCACTGCAGAAGATAGAGAGATAATGAAAGATGTTCCCTATGCTTCAGCCATAGGCTCTATCATGTATGCAATGCTGTGTACCAGACCTGATGTGTGCCTTGCTATAAGTTTAGCAGGGAGGTACCAAAGTAATCCAGGAGTGGATCACTGGACAGCGGTCAAGAACATCCTAAAATACCTGAAAAGGACTAAGGATATGTTTCTCGTATATGGAGGTGACAAAGAGCTCACCATAAGAGGTTACGTTGATGCAAGCTTTGACACTGATCCGGACGATTCTAAATCGCAAACCGGATACGTATTTACTTTAAACGGTGGAGCTGTCAGTTGGTGCAGTTCTAAACAAAGCGTCGTAGCGGGATCTACATGTGAAGCGGAGTACATAGCTGCTTCGGAAGCAGCGAACGAAGGAGTCTGGATGAAGGAGTTCATATCCGATCTAGGTGTCATACCTAGTGCATCGGGTCCAATGAAAATCTTCTGTGACAATACTGGTGCAATTGCCTTGGCAAAGGAATCCAGATTTCACAAAAGAACCAAACACATCAAGAGACGCTTCAACTTCATCCGGGATTTAGTCCAGGTGGGAGACATAGAGATTTGCAAGATACATACAGATCTGAATGTTGCAGACCCGTTGACTAAGCCTCTTCCACGAGCAAAACATGATCAGCACCAAGGCTCCATGGGTGTTAGAATCATTACTGTGTAATCTAGATTATTGACTCTAGTGCAAGTGGGAGACTGAAGGAAATATGCCCTAGAGGCAATAATAAAGTTATTATTTATTTCCTTATATCGTGATAAATGTTTATTATTCATGCTAGAATTGTATTAACCGGAAACATAATACATGTGTGAATACATAGACCAACAGAGTGTCACTAGTATGCCTCTACTTGACTAGCTCGTTAATCAAAGATGGTTATGTTTCCTAACCATGAACAAAGAGTTGTTATTTGATTAACGAGGTCACATCATTAGTTGAATGATCTGATTGACATGACCCATTCCATTAGCTTAGCACCCGATCGTTTAGTATGTTGCTATTGCTTTCTTCATGACTTATACATGTTCCTATAACTATGAGATTATGCAACTCCCGTTTACCGGAGGAACACTTTGGGTACTACCAAACGTCACAACGTAACTGGGTGATTATAAAGGAGTACTACAGGTGTCTCCAATGGTAGATGTTGGGTTGGCGTATTTCGAGATTAGGGTTTGTCACTCCGATTGTCGGAGAGGTATCTCTGGGCCCTCTTGGTAATACACATCACATAAGCCTTGCAAGCACAATAACTAAGATGTTAGTTATAAGATGATGTATTACGGAACGAGTAAAGAGACTTGCCAGTAACGAGATTGAACTAGGTATTGGATACCGACGATCGAATCTCGGGCAAGTAACATACCGATGACAAAGGGAACAACGTATGTTGTTATGCGGTCTGACCGATAAAGATCTTCGTAGAATATGTAGGAGCCAATATGGGCATCCAGGTCCCGCTATTGGTTATTGACCGGAGACGTGTCTCGGTCATGTCTACATTGTTCTCGAACCGTAGGGTCCGCACGCTTAACGTTACGATGACAGTTATTATGAGTTTATGCATTTTGATGTACCGAAGGTTGTTCGGAGTCCCGTATGAGATCACGGACATGACGAGGAGTCTCGAAATGGTCGAGACGTAAAGATTGATATATTGGAAGCCTATGTTTGGACATCGGAAGTGTTCCGGGTGAAATCGGGATTTTACCGGATTACCGGGAGGGTTACCGGAACCCCCCGGGAGCCAAATGGGCCTACATGGGCCATTGTGGAAAGGTGAAAGGGGCTGCCAAGGAGGGCTTCGCACCTCCCCCCCTCCCCTAGTCCTATTAGGACTAGGAGAGGTGGCCGGCCACCTCTCTCTCTTTTCCTCTCCCTTTTTCCCAAGGAGTCCTAGTTGGAATAGGATTGGAGGGGGGAGTCCTACTCCCGGTAGGAGTAGGACTCCTCCTGCGCCTCCCTCTCTTTGGCCGGCCAGCCCCCCTCCCTCCAACCTTTATATACGGGGGCAGGGGACACCCCAACACACACAAGTTGATCCTTGAGATCGTTCCTTAGCCGTGTGCGGTGCCCCCTGCCACCAAATTCCACCTCGATCATACCGTTACAGTGCTTAGGCGAAGCCCTGCGTCGGTAGTACATCAAGATCGTCACCACGCCGTCGTGCTGACGGAACTCTTCCTCGACGCTTTGCTGGATCGGAGCCCGAGGAACGTCATCGAGCTGAACGTGTGCTAAGAACTCGGAGGTGCCGGAGTAACGGTGCTTGGATCGGTCAGATCGGGAAGAAGACGTACGACTACTTCCTCTACGTTGTGTCAACGCTTCCGTTGCAATCTACAAGGGTACGTAGATCAGACTCTCCCCCTCGTTGCTATGCATCACCATGATCTTGCGTGTGCGTAGGAAAATTTTTGAAATTACTGCGTTCCCCAACAGTAGTCCCCGAGACTACAGTCGAATATTTTTTATTCGGCTGTGGTCTTAGAAACGTCACCATTGTTCCTGAGTTACTCGGGAGCAACTTATCTCGAACATCTGTCGGCTGGTCTTTTTCTTTTGCAGAGATCTTGCGAACTTGTCGCTCGTTATGCTGAATTGGAGAAGCAGAAGATTCAGCTGGACCTTGATTTAGAGCTGGCCAGGACGGAGTTGCAGAAGGTCAGGGAGGGCGCCGCAGGTAAAGCAACTTTGTCGACTGGTTCTGTTTTCAGGCTCGGGCATTCCTTTGCTGTTTCTGATTCAATCGCCGTTTCTTTGTAGGTGAATTGGAAAGAGCGTTGGCGAGGAAGGACCAGGACCTGGCTGTTGCCCGTAAGGCGGCGGACGACAAGATGGTTCTGGCCGAACGGAAGCTGGCTTCGATCGGCCAGTTGGAGCAAGAGAACATTAGGTTGCAGGCCGCTCTGACTGATGCCAACAAGCTGGCTGCCAGTTGGAAGAAGAAGCACCTCCTCTTGGGTTAGGAGATGGAAGGCGTCGCCCGTAGGAGGGACGACCTGGAGAGCTTCCTGAGGAGCCTCGCCAAGAGGCTGTACATCAAACTTGAAGGTGCACATCTAATTTTGACTATTTTGTTCTTTTTGTGTCAACTCAATCCTGCGTTTGTTGGCTTATCCTTAGGTCTTGTGTGCAGAATTCTGTCAGAACTTCGAAGAGGAGACCGGGCGGATCGAAACGGGTCTTGACCCAATCAATTCCCCGGTGAAAGACGACACTGCCATGAACTTGCTCCGACTGGAATCTCGAATCGACGGCGCCGTGGATTACCTGGCTCGTCTGAAGGTTGCCGTGTCGCGGATCGACTCGACACTTTGGCCAGAATCTGCGCTCCAGAACGATCTCGAGTCTCTTATGGCTCGACTTGACAAAATCCCCGATCGAGTGCAGGAGTGGAAGAAGTCCTCTGCCTGGTGCGGCGCTGACGTGGCTCTATCCTTAGTCCGCGTCCATTGCAAGGAGGCGCGGGAAGAAAAGCTGGCCGCCATCCAAGTCGCCAATACCAAGAGGCACAGCTTCCAGGACTTCATGGAGACCTTCATCGCTGCAGCTACTCGCATTGCGGACGGGATCGACTTGGATGAGTTCATCGCTCCTGCCAGCCCTCCTCTTGAGGAGTGAGAAAACTTTTTATGCCTTTCCTTAAATTAGCCTCGGGATGCCGAGTGGATTTGTAGTCGTTTAAACTCTGCTGAGCTGAGGGCTCGAGTACTTTTATTCGGGGCCCGGGGCCTTTTACGCTTTATCCGAACTTTATTTTTGCTGAATGTCTCTGTGATCTGGAACTATCGTGAGAGGCTTGCTGACCGGCCCTCACCCTGTCGTTGTACATTGTATTTGTGGCGGAGCTCTCGGGGGAAGGTGGCGGTCGACCCACGCTCCGTTGTTGTACATTGTATTTGTGGCGGAGCTCTCGGGAGAAGGTGGTAGTCGACCCATACTCCGTTGTTATACATTGTATTTGTGGCGGAGCTCTCCACTCGGTAGGATTTTTCAAACTTAGGCGAGTGTCTGACTGCAGCTAAGTCTCTTCGTGGAGAACTTAGGCAAGTGCCGAACTGCATCTAAGCCCCTGAGTGGGAGGGTTGCTCTCCACTCGGTAGGATTTTTCAAACTTAGGCGAGTGTCTGACTGCAGCTAAGTCTCTTCGTGGAGAACTTAGGCGAGTGTTGAACTGCCGCTAAGCCTCCGAGTGGGAGGGTTGCTCTCCACTCGGTAGGATTTTTCAAACCTAGGCGAGTATCTGACTGCAGCTAAGTCTCTTCGTGGAGAACTTAGGCGAGTGCTGAACTGCAGCTAAGCCCCCGAGTGGGAGGGTTGCTCTCCACTCGGTAGGATCTTTCAAACTTAGGCGAGTGTCTGACTGCAGCTAAGTCTCTTCGTGGAGAACTTAGGCGAGTGCTGAACTGCAGCTAAGCCCCCGAGTGGGAGGATTGCTCTCCACTCGGTAGGATTTTTCAAACCTAGGCGAGTATCTGACTGCAGCTAAGTCTCTTCGTGGAGAACTTAGGCGAGCGCTGAACTGCAGCTAAGCCCCCGAGTGGGAGGGTTGCTCTCCACTCGGTAGGATCTTTCAAACTTAGGCGAGTGTCTGACTGCAGCTAAGTCTCTTCGTGGAGAACTTAGGCGAGTGCTGAACTGCAGCTAAGCCCCCGAGTGGGAGGATTGCTCTCCACTCGGTAGGATTTTGTCAAACTTAGGCGAGTGTCTGACTGCAGCTAAGTCTCTTCGTGGAGAACTTAGGCGAGTGCTGAACTACAGCTAAGCCCCCGAGTGGGAGGGTTGCTCTCCACTCGGTAGGATTTTGTCAAACTTAGGCGAGCGTCTGACTGCAGCTAAGTCTCTTCGTGCAGAACTTAGGCGAGTGCTGAACTACAGCTAAGCCCCCGAGTGGGAGGGTTGCTCTCCACTCGGTAGGATTTTTCAAACTTAGGCGAGTGTCTGACTGCAGCTAAGTCTCTTCGTGGAGAACTTAGGCGAGTGCTGAACTGCAGCTAAGCCCCCGAGTGGGAGGATTGCTCTCCACTCGGTAGGATTTTTCAAACTTAGCCGAACCGGATTCGCAGCTAAGTCACCCACTGGGGGATTTCGGACACATACAACAGTGACAACAATTATTGGAACACTCTTATTTCTGATAAAAATGAACCTTAGGAGTTTTTCTTATTACATCTGGTTTAAGAGCGGACTCAAGTGTAAAAGGGGCGGAGAAGCTCCGCGTTCCAAGCTCGAGGTTCGTCGATTTGTCGATCAACATTGTAAAGGTGATATGCTCCATTGTGGAGGACCCTGGTGATGATGAAGGGGCCTTCCCAAGTGGGAGCGAGCTTGTGAGGTTTCTGTTGATCCACTCGGAGGACCAAATCTCCTTCTTGAAAGGCTCGACTCTTCACATTCCGGGCGTGGAATCGACGCAAGTCCTGCTGGTAAATGGTCGATCTGATCATTGCAATCTCCCTTTCTTCCTCCAAGAGGTCGACTGCGTCTTGCCGGGCCTGCTCTGCTTCATCTTCGGTGTAAAGTTCAACTCGAGGCGCATTGTGAAGGAGATCGCTTGGCAGGACAGCTTCGGCTCCATAAACCAGAAAGAACGGGGTCCTTCCAGTCGACCGGTTAGGGGTAGTCCTTAATCCCCATAGCACTGACGGAAGCTCGTCGACCCAAGCGCCTGCCGCGTGCTTGAGATCACGCATTAGCCGAGGTTTTAACCCTTTGAGAATCAGACCATTAGCTCTCTCAGCCTGTCCATTCGACTGGGGATGAGCGACTGAGGCGTAGTCGACTCGTGTGCCTTGAGAAGCGCAAAATGCCCTGAAATCGTCCGAATCAAAGTTTGACCCGTTATCAGTGATGATGCTGTGTGGGACTCCATATCTGAATGTCAACCCTCTGATGAAACTGATAGCGGTGCTAGCGTCAAGGCTCTTTATGGGCTTAGCTTCGATCCATTTGGTAAACTTGTCGACTGCCACAAGCACGTGAGTGAACCCACTCCTGCCCATTCTCAAGGGGCCAACCATGTCCAATCCCCAGACGGCAAAGGGCCAGACGAGCGGAATGGTTTTCAGGGCCGACGCGGGCTTGTGTGACATGTTGGAGTAGAACTGGCAGCCCTCGCACCTGTCGACTATCTCTTTCGCCATCTCATTTGCCCTTGGCCAATAAAATCCAGCTCGGTATGCTTTAGCCACAATGGTCCGAGAGGACGCATGGTGACCGCAAGTTCCCGAGTGGATATCGTTGAGGATTATTTGACCTTCTTCTGGCGTTATGCATTTCTGGCCGACTCCAGTCGCACTTTCTCTATACAGCTGTCCCCTTATGACTGTGAAGGCCCTAGATCGGCGGACGATCTGTTGAGCCTCCTCCTCGTCCTCCGGGAGTTCTTTCCTTAGGATATATGCAATGTATGGTATCGTCCAGTCGAGGGTGATTGCCAAGACTTCCATGATCAGGTCGACTACTGCGGGTACTTCAACTTCAGTCGGGTCCGCGACACTTTTCGGTTGCGGGGCTTCTTCTGTGAAAGGATCTTCTTGTACTGACGGCGAGTGAATGTGTTCCAAGAACACGTTGCTTGGAATGGCTTCTCTCTTGGAGCCTATCTTTGCCAAGTCGTCAGCTGCCTGGTTTTTCAGTCGAGGGATGTGGTGGAGTTCCAACCCCTCGAACTTCTTCTCTAGCTTCCGTACTGCATTGCAGTATCCAGTCATTGCCGGACTCCTGACATCCCATTCCTTCATCACTTGATTAACCACCAGATCTGAGTCGCCATAGACCATGAGGCGACGGACGCCGAGTGAAATGGCCATGCGCAACCCATACAAAAGTGCTTCATATTCTGCTTCGTTATTGGAGGAATCGAAGTGAATCTGGAGAACGTATCTGAGCTTATCTCCTCGGGGGGAGACCAGAACTACCCCCGCGACCGAACCATTCAGCATCTTGGATCCATCGAAGAACATAGTCCAGTGTTCCGAGTGAACTTGAGTCGGAAGTTGCTGTTCAATCCACTCGGCGATAAAATCCGCGATTGCTTGAGACTTGATGGCTTTCTTTGCTTCAAACTTGATGTCTAAAGGAAGGAGTTCAATCGCCCACTTGGCCACTCGACCAGTTGCATCTCTGTTATGCAGGATCTCTGATAATGGAGCGTCGCTGACGACTGTAATGGAGTGGTCAGAGAAATAATGTGCAACTTTCTTCATGGTCATGTAAATCCCATATACAAGCTTCTGGTAGTGGGGGTATCTTTGTTTTGAAGGGGTTAAAACTTCAGATACATAATAAACAGGGCGTTGAACTTTGAAGGCCTTCCCTTCCTCTTCTCTCTCGACCGTAAGTACTGTACTGACAACTTGCCCCGTGGCTGCAATATAAAGCAGCAGAGGCTCTTTGCTGATTGGAGCAGCTAGCACCGGCTGGGTGGAGAGCAGAGCTTTGAGCTCCGCAAACGCTGCATCAGCTTCTGGAGTCCATTCGAACTTGTCAGACTTTTTCATCAGTCGGTAAAGAGGCAACGTTTTTTCACCGAGTCGAGAGATGAATCGACTTAAGGCGGCCAAGCAGCCTGTAAGTTTTTGGACATCATGCACACGTACAGGACGCTTCATCCAGAGTATGGTTCCGATTTTTTCAGGATTGGCGTCGATTCCCCGTTCGGAAACGAGAAAACCGAGTAGCTTGCCACCTGGAACTCCGAAAGTGCATTTTGACGGATTGAGCTTGATATCGTACCTCCTGAGGTTGGCGAAGGTTTCAGTAAGGTCAGCCCGTAGGTCGGAACCTTTCCGGGACTTGACTACGATATCGTCCATGTACGCCTCCACATTCCGACTGATTTGAGTGAGTAAACACTTCTGGATCATTCTCATGAATGTGGCTCCGGCGTTCTTGAGGCCGAACGGCATGGTGACGTAACAGAAGCATCCGAATGGAGTGATGAAAGCTGTTTTGATTTCGTCGGGTCCATACAGACGGATCTGATGGTACCCGGAGTAAGCATCTAGAAAAGACAATCTCTCACATCCCGCAGTTGAGTCGACAATTTGGTCGATGCGAGGGAGAGGAAAATGATCTTTCGGGCAGGCCCGATTGATATGCTTGAAATCAATGCACATGCAGAGTGACTTGTCCTTCTTGGGGACCATGACAACATTGGCGAGCCACTCGGAGTGGTAGATCTCTCGAATGAACTCAGCTGCTAAGAGCCGAGCCACTTCTTCGCCGATAGCTTGTTTTTTCTGGACGGCGGACCGCCGCAGATGTTCCTTCATGGGTTTGAACTTCGAGTCGACTCGTAGGCGGTGCTCAGCCAGCCCCCTGGGAACTCCGGGCATGTCAGAGGGTTTCCATGCGAAGATGTCCCAGTTCTCACGGAGGAGCTGGATGAGCGCTTCTTCCTATTTGGAGTCGAGAGTTGTTGAGATGTGAGTCGGAGCTGCGTCGGGGTCGGTCGGGTGAATATGGACCGTCTTCGTTTCGCCGGCCGACTGAAAAGCTGATTCGGAGGCAGGCTTCTTAGCCCGCAGCAATTCACTCGGGTCGACAGTCTTCCGGTACTCTTTCAGCTCGACTACTGCCATCTGAGCGTCGGCGATCTTTGATCCCTTCTGGAAACATTCTTCCGCCTTCTTCTGGTTGCCTGTAACAGTGATCACACTTTTGGGACCAGGCTTCTTTAATTTAAGATACACGTAGCATGGTCGAGCCATGAAGCGTGCATAAGCCGGTCTGCCCAAGATGGCGTGATAAGCACTCTGGAAGTCCACAACTTCAAACGTTAACTTTTCCTTGCGGTAATTCTTTGAATCACCGAAAACCACATCAAGAGCAATTTGGCCGAGTGACTCGGCTTTCTTCCCAGGAATGACTCCGTGGAAGCTCATATTACTGGCGTTGAGTCTGGACATCGGAATGCCCATTCCTTTCAAAGTTTCCACGTACAGTATGTTCAGGCCACTGCCACCGTCCATCAGGACTTTGGTCAGTCGAGTGCCTTCGACAACTGGGTCGACCACCAAAGCTTGCCTCCCAGGGGTGGCAATGTGTGTTGGATGATCGGATTGGTCGAACGTGATGGCTGTCTGGGACCACTTTAGGTAACTGGGAGTTGCAGGGGCAACCATGTTCACCTCCCGGTTAATGACTTTCAGTCGACTTTTGCTTTCGACATCGGTAAAAATCATCAGGGTGGAATTGACCTGGGGGTATCCATCGTCACTATCATCCCTGTCCTCAACTCTGTCCGACTCTTTCTCTTTATCCTTGGGCTGCTTGCCTTGAAACTGTTGGATCAGGACCCGGCATTGTCGAGTGGTATGTTTGGGGTAAATAAAATTACCCTCTTCGTCTTTCTTGGTGTGGATGTGACATGGCAAATCCAAAATATCATTCCCATCCTGATCCTTGACTTTCTTAGGCTTCCAAGTGCCCTTGGGTTTCCCCTTGAAGTTTCCCTGGGCCACAGCCAGGGCCTCCCCGGGAGCGGCTGGCTCGGCCTTCCGCTTTTGCTTCCGACTGGAGTTTCCTCCGGTTTCTTGGGCGACTGACTTAAGTTTGCCGCTTCGGAGTCGGTCTTCGTCTTCTCCATTAGCGTACTTGGTGGCAATCTCCATCATCCGATTAAGGGACATCTCTCCGGTCCGGCCAAATTTCAGATTCAACTCCCTGTACTTTACCCCTTCCTTGAAAGCGCAGACTGCTTGATGGTCAGGCACGTTCTCGGCCGAGTGGTGCAGTGTGATCCACCTCTGGATGTATTCCCTCAGTGTTTCATTCGGCTTCTGTACGCAAGACCGCAGCTCTGTAAGGCCTGCAGGGCGCTTGCATGTCCCTTCGAAGGTTGTAACAAACACTCGGGAGAGATCCTCCCAAGTGTAAATGCTGCTGGGCGCCAGCTGATTCAGCCACGCGCTAGCTGAGCCTTCCAACATGAGGGGTAAATGCTTCATGGCCACCTCGTCGTTGCCGCCACCGATCTGCACAGCCACTCGGTAATCTTCGAGCCACGTGTTAGGCTTGGACTCGCCGGTGAACTTGCTGATTCCCGTCGCCAGCCGGAAGTTGGGTGGGATCACCGCGGCTCTGATGGCTCGACTGAAACACTCAGGCCCCAAGGCGTGTGCCCTGCTGTCGGTGGGCGTATCTCTGTTGTGGCCCTCTCGATGAGCCCTGTTCCTGTCCACCAGACCTTGAACGAGGATGGATCTCGCGTCAAAGCCTGGGTCTCTGGGGTCGACTGGGACCCTCTGCCCAGTGTGATGAGGGCGCCTGTCGTCTCGACGCTGAGGTGCATATGACCCACTCCATGGAGGAGGGGACGGCACCCGACGCCCATCATCACGGTTGAGTCGGTGATCGTATTGCTCGTTCCCCTTATACCGATCGTGCCGGTCTCCACGCCCCTCACGCCTCGGAGGCGATCCCGGGCTGTGAGCCGAATGGACGGTCTCTGTTGCGACGGATCGACTGTGGATCCTGTCCCGCGACTGAGAGACGGCGGAATTCTGATTCCCCGCTGCTCGGAGCAATGCTCTGATCTGCAGCAATCCTCTTCCGGCCTCCGACTGGGAGGGCTGGATCGACTCCGCTATGCGGGCCGCGGCAGCCAGGTTCTGAACCGGAGTTCGGTACACCTGTGGTGGCGGGAAGAGCTGCCGTCGACTGGGTTCGGGTGCCTGCTGGCGTCGACTGGACTCGGGAGCCCGCTGACGTCGACTGGACTTGGGAGCCCGCTGACGCGCCCGCTCGTCGAGAGCCCGCTGTAGGTTTTCCAGTCGAGTGCTCTCGGCTAGATTAGCCAAGCGCGCATCCTCCAAGGCCCGGGCCTCGGGGGTTTCTCCAACAATAGGTGTGTAGAGCGCGTCCATGTTCCGGCGACGAAGCTCCTCCCGTTGCAACGACGTAAGAGGTTCGGGGAGGTATTCGTCGTGAGGGTGCGACGGATCGCCCCTGTCAGCACCATCGTCAGCGCGAGGGAATCCGGGGGGACTGCGGGTCCCCTCGACCGCCAGGACCTCCGCCAGGGGGTCGCTGCTGTCGCACTCGGAAGCGGACTCCATGGAGCCAGTCGACAGATCGAACAGGCCGCAGAGGGATTCGTCAGGCTCGATTGCAGCGACCTGCTGGGTCGCCGACTAGCGGGCCACGGCGCGCTTCATCCACCGCTGGAGCCTCGACCGACCTAAACGCTTGCGCTGGCGGGAGACAGGACAGGGAGATGGCATGGGAGTCGACCGATATGGGGTCGACGGCTGCCTCCGGAGGACGCCACGGACGCATGCGCGGAAGTGCGTCGCACCGCGGACGGGGAGCGCGTCGACGTCAAGCGGCGCCTCCTGGAGCCAAGCGGAGTCGTCGGCGATGAAAGCAAGTCGGCCGAGACGGATCTCGCGGCCCTCCGCCAAAGCTCCGCATGAAAACATGATCGAGTGGATCGAAAAAATCACAACTTCTCCAATTAGGCGCTAAGACTACAGCCCCACGGTGGGCGCCAACTGTCGTGGCTCTAAGTCTGACAGTAAGGTAGGGGGGTATGTATGAAGAGGCTAGACCTTAGCTATTGGGAAGTTGTAAGGACACAAGGTTTACGAGTTCAGGCCCTTCTCTGAGGAAGTAACAGCCCTACGTCTCGGTGCCCGGAGGCGGTCGATTGGATTATGCGTGAGTAAGATTACAGGGGTGCGAACCCTTCATACTGAGGAGGGGGGTGGCTTATATAGAGTTCGCCAGCCCTCTCCTGCCCTCAGTAATGCAGGGTTTAAGGTACATTTAAGGTGGGCGTTACTGATAACGTCCCTAATAAAGCGTCATAATGATCATAAAGGCTACTTAATATCCGACCGTTCGCCCATGGAGTGACTTGAGGTCTTCTGGCAGTCGAGTGGTCGGCTCCTTGGTCGAGTGACGGTTCTTAGTCGAGTGTCTTCAATCCGTCGAGTGGGATATCTTCAAGTTGTCTGAAAGGTGACTTCCTCTAAGGACGTCATACGGTAGGGCTCTTAGGACGGGTCCGTGTCCCTACCGTAGGTATATGACTACATCAGTCGGATCGTGAAGACGTACGACTACATCAACCGCATTGTGCTAACGCTTCCGCTTTCGGTCTACAAGGGTACATAGACACACTCTCCCCTCTCGTTGCTATGCATCACCATGATCTTGCGTGTGCGTAGGAAATTTTTGAAATTACTACTTACCCAACATTAGGTCATATTGGTATAAAGTGCATGAAGAAACTCCATGCTGATGGGATTTTGGAATCACTTGATTATGAATCACTTGATGCTTGCGAACCATGGCTCATGGGCAAGATGACTAAGACTCTGTTCTCAGGAACAATGGAGCGAGCAACTAACTTATTGGAAATAATACATACTGATGTATGCGATCCGATGAGTGTTGAGGCTTGCGGCGGGTATCGTTATTTTCTGACCTACACAGATGATTTGAGCAGATATGGGTGTATCTACTTGATGAAACATAAGTCTGAAACATTTGAAAAGTTCAAAGATTTCAGAGTGAAGTGGAAAATCATCGTGACAAGAAAATAAAGTGTCTACGATCTAATCGCGGAGACGAATATTTGAGTTACGAATTTGGTCTTCAATTAAAACAATGTGAAATAGTTTCAAAAATTCGTGCCACCTGAAACACCACAGCATAATGGTGTGTCCGAACATCGTAACCGTACTTTACTGAATATAGTGCAATCTATGATGTCTCTTACTGATTTATCACTATCGTTTTGGGGTTATGCATTAGAGACAGCTACATTCGTGTTAAATAGGGCACCATCTAAAGCCGTTGAGATGACACAAAATGAACTGTGGTTTGGCAAGAAATCAAAATTGTCGTTTCTTAAAGTTTGGGCTTGCAATGCTTATGTGAAAAAGTTTCATGCTGATAAGCTCAAACCCAAATCGGAGAAATGTGTCTTCATAGGACACCCAAAAGTAACTGTTGGGTACATCTTCTATCACAGATCCGTAGGCAAGATATTTGTTGTTGAGAATGGATCCTTTCTAGAGAAGGAGTTTCTCTCGAAAGAAGTGAGTGGGAGGAAAGTAGAAATTAATGAGGTAACTGTACCTGCTCCCTTATTGGAAAGTAGTTCATCACAGAAATCTGTTTCTGTAACTCCTACACCAATTAGTGAGGAAGCTAATGATGATCATCATGTAACTTCAGATCAAATTACTACCGAACCTCGTAGGTCAACCAGAGTGAGATCCGCACCAGAGTGGTACGGTAATCCTGTTCTGGAGATCATGTTAATTGACCATGATGAACCTACGAACTATAAGGAAGCGATGATGAGCCCAGATTCCACGAAATGGCTTGATGCCATGAAATCTGAGATGGGATCCATATATGAGAACAAAGTATGGACTTTGATTGACTTGCCCGATGATCGGTGAGTCATTAAGAATAAATGGATCTTCAAGAGGAAGACGGACTCTGATAGTAGTGTTACTATCTACAAAGCTCGAATTGTCGTAAAATGTTTTCCACGAGTTCAATGTGTTGACTACGATGAGATTTTCTCACTCGTATCGATGCTTAAAAGTCTGTCCAAATCATGTTAGCAGTTGCGGCATTTTATGAAATCTGGCAAATAGATGTCAAAACTGTATTCCTTCATGGATTTCTTAAAAGAAGAGTTGTATAGGATGCAACTAGAAGGTTTTGTCGATCCTAAAGGTGCTAACAAAGTGAGCAAGCTCCAGCAATCCATCTATGGACTGGTGCAAGCATCTCAGAGTTGGAATATATGCTTTGATAAAGTGATCAAAGCATATGGTTTTATATAGACTTGCGATGAAGCCTGTATTTACAAGAAAGTGAGTGGGAGCACTACACCATTTCTGATAAGTATATGTGAATGACATATTGTTGATCGGAAATAATGTAGAATTTTCTGGAAAGCATAAAGGAGTGTTTGAAAAGAGTTTTTCAAAGAAAGACCTCGGTAAAGCTGCTTACACATTGAGCATCAAGATCTACAGAGATAGATCAAGACGCTTGTTAAGTTTTTTCAATAAGTACATACCTTGACAAGATTTTGAAGTAGTTCAAAATGGAACAATCAAAGAAGGAGTTCTTGCCTGTGTTGCAAGGTGTGAAGTTGAGTAAAGACTCAAAACCCGACAACAACAGAAAATAGAAAGAGAATGAAAAGTCATTCCCTATGCCTCAGTCATAGGTTCTATAAAGTATGCTATGCTGTTTACCAGTCCTATTGTATACCTTAGCTTCTTTCTGGCAAGGGAGTACAATAGTGATCTAGGAGTAGATCACTAGACAGCGGTCAAAATTATCCTTAGAGGACTAAGGAAATATTTCTCGGTTATGGAGGTGATAAAAAGAGTTCGTAGTAAAGAGTTACGTCGATGCAAGCTTTTTACATCGATCTAGATGACTCTAAGTCTCGATCTGGATACATATTGGAAGTGGGAGCAATTAGTTAGAGTAGCTCCGTGCAGAGCATTGTAGACATAGAAATTTGTGAAATACATACGGATCTGGATATTGCAGACCCGCAGGCCAAACTTCTCTGACGAGCAAAAAATGATCACTCTTTGGGTGTTAATCACATAGCGATGTGAACTAGATTATTGACTATAGTAAACCCTTTGGGTATTAGTCACATGGAGATGTGAACTAATCACATAAAGAAGTGAACTAGATTATTGACTCTAGTGCAAGTGGGAGACTGAAGGAAATATGCCTTAGAGGCAATAATAAAGTTATTATTTATTTCCTTATATCATGATAAATGTTTATTATTCATGCTAGAATTATATTAATCGGAAACATAATACATGTGTGAATACATAGACAAACAAAGTGTCACTAGTATGCCTCTACTTGACTAGCTCGTTGATCAAAGATGGTTATATTTCCTAGCCATAGACATGAGTTGTCATTTGATTAACGGGATCACATCGTTAGGAGAATGATGTGATTGACTTGACCCATTCCATTAGCTTAGCACTTGATCGTTTAGTATGTTGCTATTGCTTTCTTCATGACTTATACATGTTCCTATGACTATGAGATTACGCAACTCTCGTTTACCGGAGGAACACTTTGTGTGCTACCAAACGTCACAACCTAACTGGGTGATTATAAAGGTGCTCTAGAGGTGTCTCCGAAGGTACTTGTTGAGTTGGCGTATTTTGACATTAGGATTTGTCACTCCGATTGTTGGAGAGGTATCTCTGAGCCCACTCGGTAATGCACGTCACTATAAGCCTTGCAAGCATTGCAACTAATGAGTTAGTTACAGGATGATGTATTACGGAACGAGTAAAGAGACTTGCCGGTAACGAGATTGAACTAGGTATTGAGATACCGACGATCGAATCTCGGGCAAGTAACATACCGATGACAAAGGGAACAACGTATGTTGTTATACGGTTTGACCGATAAAGATATTCATAGAATATGTGGGAGCCAATATGAGCATCCAGGTTCCGCTATTGGCTATTGACCGAAGACGTGTCTTGGTCATGTCTACATAGTTCTCGAACCCATAGGGTCCGCACGCTTAATGTTCGGTGACGATTTGTACTATGAGTTTATGTGTTTTGATGTACCGAAGGTAGATGGGAGTCCCGGATGAGATCAGGGACATGACGAGGAGTCTCAAAATGGTCAAGACGTAAAGATCGATATATTGGACGACTATATTCGGTCATCGGAAAGGTTCCGAGTGATTCGGGTATTTTTTGGAGTACCGGGGAGTTATGGGAATACGAGGAAGAAGTGTTGGGCCTTAATGGGCTTTAGTGGGAAGGAGAGGCAGCAGCCAGGAGGTGGCACGCGCCCCTCCCAATCCCAGTCCGAATTGGACAAGGGGTTTGGGGCGCGGCCCCCCTCTCCCTTCCTTCTCCCCTTCCCTCCTTTCCCTCCTTCTCCTAGTTGGACTAGGAAAGGAGGAAACCTACTACTAGGAGTAGGAATCCTACTCCCTTGGCGCGCCCCTCCTAGGGCCGGCCTCCTCCTCCCTTGCTCCTTTATATACGGGGGCAGTGGGCACCCCAGGACACACAAGTTGATCATTGATCCCTTAGCTGTGTGCGGTGCCCCCCTTCACCATAATCCACCTCGTAGCGGTGCTTTGGCGAAGCCCTGCGTCGGTAGCAACATCATCACCGTCAACACGCCGTCGTGCTGACGGAACACTTCCGTGAAGCTCTGCTGGATCGGAGTTCATGGGACGTCATCGAGCTGAACGTGTGTAGAACTCGGAGGTGCCGTGCATTCAGTACTTGGATCGGTCGGATCGTGAAGACGCACGACTACTTCAAGCGCGTTGTGCTAACCCAACAGGAACGTCATCGCCCATCACCGAGCAAATTCTAGGATTCCACACACCTTGGCCTAGTAGTGAAAGCCGACCTTAAAAAAATTGGTTTTTTTAGAAATATATTTAACTTAATAGAACATAAAAACAACTACAAATACAATGCTTTGAATAGAAGATCCAAGAAACTACAATGTAGCTCCAACAACTAAGAATTAGAACGAAATATCTCAGATACACCTTCTCCGTGGTAATAATTTTTTGGAAGACGAATTCTCCCAAGCCTTCAAACAAAGACACTTCAATTGGACTAGAGTAGCGGCACTACTACCCGTACAAGTGCACGAAGTTGATTACTATAAAGGTTTTAGAGGGCCCCTTGATTCACCCATCCAAAAAGATGGAAGTCATGAACAATGAACGAACTTGGTTCGGGGAAGATCCCTAGAAGTGCAGGCTGCCGAACAGCAACATCTTTACTATAGTATTGAGGGAGGACTCCTGCTCCAAAAATAAAAATCAAACCAATAACAGTGGGACATCTACCCCCTTGCATGGTGCAGTCGTTCATCTCGTTGAAGATTCATATAGGCCCCCACTTCCTCCATACATGCTGGCAACTTTTCCTATAGCTAGCTTTTGTGGCATAGATTCCATGCTATGCTCCAACCACATACTTTTTTTATGTGATTCCAAGGTTTACTCCATTTTATCATTTAAATCAAGAGTCTAGTTGAAAATTGGTTTGAATATTTTTGTTCCTTAAGATAAGAACTTTGAAACAAGAGCACTCTTGAATATATTTTGGTAATTTTAAAATTCAAATTCCGAAACATGGTGAAACTTTATGAAACATGATGATGCACTCTAGAGCACAAAAAAAACTAATAAAACTTGATAAGAATGAATGTTCATACAAAATCTTCTTAGTTATGTTTGCAGCGCATTGACATAGAATAGTACATTTTGATATGATTTAGAACATGCAGTACCACAATTAACCTTTTCGGCATAACGTGAAAACTTCTCCCCTTTTCACGCAACATGATAAAACTCTATGGAACATACTGATGCACTCTAGAACACGAAAAGGACTATTGAAACTTTATAAGAATGCATGTTCAATACAAACTCATAAAATTATGTTTGAATCACATTTATTAACTGTTACCAAGTTCCCTATGCATCACTTTGATACTGCACTGACACACAATAAATCCCGATGTAAAATTTTGATATATTATTACAGTTTGCTAGGTAAATGACTATAGTTTTTGTGGCACAAGGCTTCATCATGATTGAAAATTCCAATTTCAAATTTGTCAAAATCTATTCAACGTTGGTCTCGTTTCAAAGCTCTCGTCATCAGGAACACAAATATGCAAAGAAATCATAATGTTCGTTCAATTTAAAAGATATTATTGATACAAACATGGAAATCAAATGAAAAATAATGGAGTGGATAAATTGAGAGAGAGAGAGAGAGAGAGAGAGAGAGAGAGAGAAGTTGATAAAGTACACAACAACAGTGCATGTGCCAGAATGGCAGATAATCCATTATGCAACAAAAGCATCAAGTCAATGTGGCAAAAACTCAACAGATCGGAAAGATCGGTCTTGCGAGGACAAAAACCTAAACTCTGAAACTCCGCAAGAATAGCTGCACCAAACACATAGAGGAAACATAGCCCTGGAGCTGTGACGTTGCCCCAAAAAGCATCGCCGCCAGGGGAAGAACCATATGGCCTTTGTTTCATGACACAACATCCATCATGGGTATGTTGCCGTTGAGGAGCACAAAACTCATCTTCAAATGATTATTAAAACACACATACGATCATCCTAGGTTCCCCACCTCACAGCGCCAAAATGCCGGCTGGATCGGTAGCGAGGGGAACCGGGTAAAAATTCCGGCACTGGTTGTCTTCTTTTTCTTCTGAGAACCTAATTCGACCTTAAAAAAAATCATTACTGTATGATATCATGCCTTTTAGTAGCAAGAAATAAGATACTCATATATGTTTCTCGTCCTTTTTGAAAGAATCTCTTGGTTTACAATGAGGCATTTAGGCCAAGAGAAATGGCAGACACTTTAGTAGCCTAGTTTTAATGCTACATCTTATCAGCTGATTTAACTCATCAACAGTATTCTGATCCTAGCTAGTCTAGACACTATGCAGATGGATGCATGCATGAACATCGATGGTTGTCGCCTGTCGGCGCAAGAGAGATGTCTAGGGGCAAAGTGAAAGGCCTATGTCCATTCCAGCAGCTAATTAACACAACTCCCATATACATTGACTCCGACGGCTTAACACAATTCGCTGTCGCGAGCAAGCATTCTCCTCAGGTGGCTGGAAAGTTATCCAAACCCACCGCCATTTTGCTGTACGTGCTCCCAGCATTTTCCGAAAAATAATACAAATTGATGGAATGCATGAGAGAGAGAGAGAGAGAGAGAGAGAGAGAGAGAGAGAGAGAGAGAGATGTTCTCCTTTGCCTGGAAGTGGAATATTAAACTGGGAATGGAGCATATAGCTAAAGCTTAGCACTGGGACACATCCATGACTCGGATCCACCCATGGGCTACGTGCACTGTACGCCGCGCGCCTATATAAAGTAGACGGGCCTCGGCCTGAGCTCATCGCCTCATCGATCACAGCCATTTGCTTGCCAGCGAGAGAGTGAGAAACATCAAGCTCCAGGTAGTGAGTGAGAGGGAAGCTAGACTTGTGATTTTAAGTGAGAAGGAAGCTAACGTTAGCCAGCCAGAGAGAGAGAGAGAGAGAGAGGATGGGCATGGGGTGGAAAGTTCTGAACGATGTAAAGCCATACCTGGCGATGGTGCTGCTGCAGGTGGGGTTCGCCGGCATGTACATCATCGCCGTGGCGTCCCTCAAGGCCGGGATGAGCCACTTCGTCCTCGTCGTCTACCGTAATCTGGTCGCCACCGCCGTCATGACGCCCTTCGCCCTCTACTTCGAGAGGTAAACAATTCCATCCTACCTCCCCCTCCCCAACACCCACGAATGTGTTGCATCCCTCCCCCCCCCCCCCCCCCCCCCCCCCCTTTTTTTTTCTCCGTATGCAAGGTGCAACCCCACGATCGAGCAAACACACACGTACAATTTGTCAAGTTCATTCATATTTTTGTCTCATTTAGATGGTGCAAGCTGCACAACCAGCACTCGTGGATCCTAATCCAGAAAAGTATTGTACATGCATCTCGATATCTTACTCCAGGAAAGTAGTAGACATATATGCATCTTGATTCTTGATACCTTATTCTATTGGCAAGATAGCCAGCTTTTCCCGCCTTTCCTTGTCACGCGTTAAATCAGATCGATGTACGTACCTCTCAACATGCAGCATCTATATATGGATGGATCCATCAGAACATAATTGTGCATTAACAGAAGTAGAAAATGACACACAAGCAGGTATGTCTATGTGGCCTGTACGTGTGTTTACGTACGTGTAAACGCACCTGGACGACCTCCACTAGCCAGTGTGCCCTGGTTGGCCACTGGTGGAGGGCCTACCATGCATGGAACCCACATGTCAGCTGGAGGGACTACCATGCATTCACTAGACAGTTCGATTAATTTTTACTCTACCTAAATCATGGTTTATGCTCCAACTTGTGCAGGGGACTGAGGCCAAAGATGACAATCACCATCTTCATCAAGGTCATGGGACTCGCATTCCTCGAGTACGTACACCGTTAATTATTTGACCGTCCGTGCATGGCGATCAAGCACATGACTCTTTCTTGATTACTGACTGATGTGTTGTGTTGCATGGGTCTCTCAGGCCCGTCATGGACCAGAACCTGTACTTCATGGGCGCGAAGCTGACCTCGGCGGGATTCGCGACGGCGCTCGTCAACATCCTCCCGGCCGTCACCTTCGTGCTGGCCCTCATCCTGCGCATGGAGAAGGTGCGGCTGCGGAGTCTGCACAGTCAAGCCAAGATCGCCGGCACGGTCCTCACGGTGGCCGGCGCCGTGCTGATGGTCCTGTACCACGGCCCCATCGTGCAGTTCCCGTGGATCAAGGGCCAGCACCACGCCACCGCCAGTGGCCAGGGCGCCGGCGGCGCGGCCGCCGCGCGGGACTGGCTGAACGGGACTATCATGGTCATCATCGCCTGCGTGGCCTGGGCGTGCTTCTTCATCCTCCAGTCCAACACCCTCCGGAGCTACCCGGCGGAGCTGTCGCTCACCGTGCTCATCTGCGGCATGGGATCCCTCATGAGCGGCTCCATTGCCCTCGTCGCCGAGCGCGCTAACACTCAGGCGTGGGTCATCGGCTTCGACACCCGCCTCTTCACCGCCGTCTACGCCGGCATAGTGTGCTCCGGCGTGGCTTACTACGTGCAGGGCATCGTGTCGAGGCAAAGGGGTCCTGTGTTCGTGACGGCCTTCAACCCACTCTGCATGATCGTAACCGCCGTCATGGGCTCCATCATTCTCAAGGAGGAGATCAATCTCGGAAGGTACGTACATTAGTGCTCTGCCACCATATCAAGATGGATGAGGATTTGTATACATTACTGCATCAATAGTAATGATCTCATTTCATTGTTGCTTTCAGCGTGATTGGTGCAGCCATCATCGTGGGAGGCCTCTACTTTCTCATCTGGGGCAAGAGCAAGGACGAGATCAACAAAGTCTCCGACGTCAGCGTCAAGGGCGCCGGCGAGCTGCCCTTAACCTCGGTGACCAACGATCACGGCCACGGCAAGCAGCACGAGCTCGGCAACAGCAATGGAAGCCATGTCTTGGACGTCGAGACGCCTACGACCAATGGCCACTACTAGATCGACCGGAATAGCGAGTAGCTACGTGCTATACGTTCACCCATCTTCCATCGACCAGTATGTCTAGCTTTTTTCCTGGTAGTGCATGGTCCATCGATCGATCGTGCATGAGGACCAATTTTGTTCTCCATTTTCTTCTTGTCAGCTTCTCTCTAGCGACGATCCTATCATGTGACTATGTGAGACAATGAGAGAGTGAGCAAGTGCTAATTTTATAACATCCCTTTTGCCGATCTATGTGGATTTGTTGGAACATGGATCTACGCACACGTGATTAAACATTTAAAGTAAAAATATTGTAAAGAATAGTCAAACATTTTGGATTTTTTCAATAAATATGATCTAGTGTTATACTCACATGTAAAGTTTCACACTGTGTTTTGATTTTCGGTTTGAGCTTTTTTCGCCATAGGCCGAGATGGCCGAATTTCGGCTATTTTCAAAATTTTCGGCTGAAATTTGACCAAATTTTGACTGCAATTTGACTTAAATTTGACCAAAATTTGCCAAATTTGACCAATTTCAGCCTAAAGATACTTTCCGCCCTAGGCCGAGATGGCCGAAATCCGGTTTTTTCGGCCGAAAATCAAAACACAGGTTTCACAAAGAAATGAATTATATGAACTTTTGGGCCAAAAAACAATTGTAACTACAAAAAAAACTTCCACGGTAACCTTTATACAGTACCGGTTATGTTTTTCTTTTCGCCCAGAATACTTTTGAAACTTTACACATGAATATAATAGTAGACCATGTTTGTTAAAAAAAACCAGAAAATGTTTGAACTTTTCTTTGTTATTTTTTTCAGTTTTGAGTACATGTGAACCCATGTTCCATCCGTTTCGGGCGGGAGTTTTGCCGCCAAAACTGAGTCATCCGACGTAACAAAGGTCAAATTGCTACGGGTGCAGGTCAGACCTGCTCTGGCGAGCTTAGGACCGGCGGCGGCACATTTTAGAAAGAAGTAGGACTCAAATATGTGCTTTCATAGTTTTAGGACTAAAGTGACACACCTTGAATACTTTTAGGACCAGTGGTGGATTTACGAAAAAGGATTTCCCACCGCTTTATATTGTGAAGCAGCAACACCAAGCATCCAACAAGTCAGTTCAAAGTACAAGAAAGTCTCAAATCATCGCTGGGGGCACAGCAAGACAAGCCCCAAACAAAGAGAAAAAAGAAGCTAATCCGGCTTAGGAGGGGCTGGCGGTGGGGGTGGAGCTAATGCTGCAGCCGAGGAACGGAGACCCGTGATGATGTTGTCGACGACGTCCCGATCGCGCCGCTTGCTAAGCGGTCTCCATAATTGTAAGAAGCCACACATTTTGTAGATTGCATCAGTCACACGGCAAGGGATCACGCGTTCGATGACTAGTTTATTGCGGATGCACCAGAGGGTCCATGCCAGGGTACCCATAGCCACCCAGGTGGGGGCACGTCTAGGACTGGGGAGCCTAAGGATCTCCCCGAACAAATCTGGAAGGTTGTCATGACACCAAATGCCACCAACAACCTCCCGGAAACAGCTCCATAGGAACTGCGCCGCCGGGCACCGGAAGAAGATGTGGTTGCAGTCTTCCGGTACCATGCAAATGGGACAAAGGCCGTCCCCGGGGCCATTACACTTACGCACCTCCGTGCCCGAAGGCAGTTGGCCTCAGACCCATTGCCATAGGAATATGCGGATTTTCAAGGGGAGTTTGATCTCCCTTAACACCGAGAGTTCAATTGGTCTGGGAGTGGGTACAATTGCCTGGTACAAGGATCTAGTAGAAAATCGGCCGTTTGGCTCCAGTCGCCAAGACAGCAAGTCGGGCTCAAGGGAGGGGGTGTGGAGGGCAACACAATCGAGCAGCTCCTCCCATTGAGCGTGCTCCACCGCCCTGAAGGTATGGCGGAAGGCGATTGCACCCATGTTAGCCAAAGCCATGGCCACCGAAAGTTGTGGGCAGGCACATATTGAGAATAAAGCGTAGAACTGCTCCGCAAAAGGTCGAGTCCCGGCCCATCTATCAAGCCAGAATAGGGTGCCGGACCCAGAGCCCACTTCAATGGAGGTCCCAATACGCAAGACCGGCATCAGTTGGATCACCGATTGCCAGAATTGGGACCCTCCAGATCTAGAGGTGAACGCCAGAGGCTGCCCTCGTAGGTACTTCGCGCGGATAATCTCCAGCCACAGCCCACCATCACTAGTCTGAATGCGCCAAAGCCATTTGGAGAGGAGGGCAATATTCATCCGCTTAGATGAAATGACCCCGAGGTCGCCCTGGTCCTTAGGCTTGCAAATCTCAGACCACTTAACCATGTGGTACTTCTGTTTATTGTTCTCTCCAGCCCAGAAGAATCTGGAGAGAAGCTTGGTAACCTCATGATGAAGGGATTCATGTAAACTATAAAATCTCATAACGTACGTACATCAAGAGGCTAACAAGGGAGGAGTTCATCAGAACCACTCGAGCGGCCTTGGAAAGCCACCTCCCCTGCCAAGCCTCCATCATAGGTTGGAGCTTGAAAATTATTGGGTGGAAGTCTTTCTCGTGTAGACATGCGTCACTAATCGGCATGCCGAGGTAAGTAGTCGGGAAGGATCCCAAGCGACAATTCAAGCGAGTGGCGATTCGCTGGACTTCCTCCTCAGAGTACCCAAGAACCATCACTTCACTCTTGGAGAAGTTAATCGTGAGACCCGACATCTCCTGAAAGCATAGGAAGAGGAACTTGAGGTGTCGAATATCCTCATCCGAGCCTTCCACCATCATAATGGTGTCGTCTGCATATTGGAGGTGGGTCAGACCTCCATTAGCCACGAGATGGGGGCAAATCCCCCTAATGTGGCCGACCCGCTTGGCCAAGTCTAGCATCGTAGCTAGAGCGTCGACCACAAGATTGAATAGAAATGGGGAGATATGATCACCTTGCCGTACTCCCTGGCCAGTCAGGAAGTACGGCCCGACCTCCCCATTTATGTTGACAGCCGTGCGTCCAGTCATAACCAGCTGCATAATCCGAGCCACCCAGTGGTGATTGAAGCCACGCTTCATCATCACCTTCCGAAGGAAGGACCAATGTACAATGTCGTACAATTTATGGAAGTCAATGTTGAAGAACATCGCGCGAAGGCGCTTACCCTTGACTTCATGGATGACCTCGTGGAGAACAAGGATCCCATCCAAAATATACCGGCCTTCCGTGAAGGCCGTCTGGTAAGGATGATGGACCCGAGGGGCGATTAGGGCCGCCCTAGGGGCGTACCCTTTGGCCAGAATCCGAAATAGCACATTGAGGACCGTGATAGGTCGGAACTGCCAAATGTCAGCTGCCCTCGTAACCTTTGGGATCAAGGAGATGATCCCGTAGTTGAGTCGGGAAACGTCCAATGTTCCCTGAGAAAACTCGAGGAACAGGTCAAGGATGATCTCCTTGACCATCGGCCAAAATGCCTGGAAGAAGCAACCGGTAGGCCATCGGGGCCTGGGGCCGAGGCCAGGTTCATTGCTTTGAAAAAAGTATCAACATCCGTCGCATCAAAGGGAGCGAGGAGAGCAGCATTCTCCACACGGGAGATTTGTTGGTTGGGCGACCAAATGTGGTCCGCAAGGGCGATCCCACCCCGAGGGCGCCGGGCAAATTGCGATTGTAGAAGCCGTCTACTAGTGAATGGATCGCTGGGGGGGGGGGTCCTGAAAAAGCTGACCTCCTTCCCATAATAGGGGAATGGAACAGCGTCTAGCAATGGCCTAGAAGTAGGCAGTGTTGGCATCAGCGAAAAGCACCTATAGAACCTCGCCGGCGCCAATACTCCTCATCTTTGGAGTAGATGACCATAAGAGAGTCTTCCAGATTATATCTATGAGCCCATTCTTCTGCGGAGATACCTGATATGTCCGCGCGAAGGTCAAGGGAGCGGATCTCCTCAAGAAGGGTTGCCTTCTGGATCCGAAGGACCCTCCCTACATTGGCTCCCCAACCCTTCATGAATTGCCTGGAGCGCTTGGACAGGTGGTGCCACTCGTCCAGGATAGACATATGCCTATGGGGCTCGTTCAGCACCGAGGCCCAATGAGCCTGGACGGCCGCCACAAAGCCTGGCTGCCAGAGCCAGAAAGCCTCGAACCGAAACAGAGGGGGCGGGGTCTCTCATCCCTGGAGGACAAGAGTAGGGGCACATGGTTAGACCCAATGCGTGTAATAGCCTGAAGAGAGGCCAAAGGGAACCGAAGTTCCCTGTCTGGGGTGACGAATACTCGGTCAAGCACACAAAGGATAGGGGCAACCTGTCTATTAGTCCAGGTAAATCTCGCCCCTACGTTGTCAAGCTCCAAAAGGCCTAAGTCTGCAACCCAGTCGTTAAATCGCCGGATCCCAGCAAGATCAACACACGAGTTACACTTCTCAGCAGCGGAGCGGAGGAGGTTGAAATCCCCCTCCCCCCCACCATCGGGAGGGTAGCGGAGGCTATCTTGGTCTGGAGCTCAGCCAAGAAAGCGGCCGAGCAACTATGGTCGGCTGGGCCGTAGACCACGATAATCTCCCACTTGAAGTTCATATCACGCTCCCAAACCTCCATGCTGATGAAGCGGGACCACGGTCCATGGATCCCACCTCAAAGGTGGCATCCTTCACACCTAGAAGGATGCCACCGGAGTGACCCGCCACTCCACTAGACGGCAACCAATGCCACGCAAACAGGTGTCTGCTAAGACGCTCAAGTTCTACGAGAGAGAACTCGGTGCACATTGTTTCCTAGATCACTACCCATCTACGGACTCATCACGCATGTACTCAATGAGTTGCCTGTGGCGGCCATCGTGGCCGAAGCCCCGCAGGTTCCAAAATAGAGCGTGCATGATCACTCGCCTAACGGGTCCTCCCTGGACCGTATGGTAGTAGTAGCACCAAGAGCCCGACGCAACTGGGCAGTGCGGGATCACGTCCAACCGTGGATCTCACCCGGTTTGTTCTCAAAGAGGCCCCGGCCACCAACCGGGCGAGGGGTAGGGGCACCTCCACGGCTGATGCCGCCTCGCGAGCACGGGTAGCCGCGAGGTGGCCCTCCAGAATCCTGGAGGGATGCACGCTGCTCTAAGACGGGCCCTTCTCGCCACGGAAAACTATAGCCGAATCGGCCGCGACCTTGGCCAGGTGGCCAAGTGGAACACCAGCTAGTGCAGAGAAAGAATCGTCGCAAATATCATCAGAATCAGCACAGGGAACCTGGGAGTCGGTGGACTTGCGTCGAGGTTACGGATGGCGGCACGCCGCGATGCCTTCTCCGCCGCAGTCGGCGAAGGCCCCTCTAGCCGGGGAGCCGTCTCGAGCCGAGCTCTCTTCCGGGCTGACGAGACCAGCGTGGAAGCAGAGCGGGGTGGCCCCTGGACTTGGGCGACCGGTAGGACGCAGGCGAGGAGGCCGCCATGGGCCCGGGATCCAGGGACGCATGCGCCGAAGAGTCCTCACGAACGCGCATCGGAGACATGAGCCACGGGGAGGAAGGGGCGTGTAAGGGCTTATTTATCCCTACGGTGTTTTGGTGATTGATGACAATGCATTTGCGGACTAATCATGTGCTTTGAGTGCTTTCAGATATTCATCCTTCGGCACGGAACGATTATTTCCCCTCGGCGCTCTACTCAAGACGGTGTAGTCTATTCCGTGACTTTGTTGGTGGACTAAGTTTCGTAGTAGTCACCATACTATCAAGAGGGGGTCCGCTTCGGTATGGCTTGGGTGGAATCAACACGTACACGTTCTCATCACACCCTCCGTTTCTTTCCGCACCTATGGGGCCTTTCTTTCCCTCCTTCCTCTGCTTGTCCAGGACCCAGCGGTAGTACCGCGGTCCACAGCGGTAGTGCAGCTGAGACCCCCTAAGCGGTAGTACCGCTCCCTGGAGCGGTAGTACCGCTCCCCGAGCGGTAGTACCGCTGGGTGGCCTCAGCGGCAGTACCTCTGCGGTTCCGTGCTACTGCCGTCCTGTCACTGCGTCTGTAGCGGTAGTACCGCTCCTCAGAGCGGTAGTACCGCTTGCTGGGGCTCAGCCGCAGTACCATGGTGGCATGGTGCTCCTTCCGCTTCGATTCTTGCGCGCATTTTCTCGTGTCAGGTTTTGCGGTACTAGCTGCGGCAGTACTGGCGGTAGTACTGCTTGGGAGCGGTAGTACCGCTCTACCTCCGCGGTAGTACCGCCCTGGGCCCCTGCCCCAGGCCTTCTCTTCTGGCGCGGTAGTACCGCTGAGGGGGAGCGGTAGTACCGCTTGATGGCGGCAGTACCGCCCTGGGCCCCTGCCCCAGGCCTTCTCTTCTGGCGCGGTAGTACCGCTGAGGGGGAGCGGTAGTACCGCTTGAGGGCGGCAGTACCGCTCCGCCTCCACGGCAGTACCGCCCTCTGCGGGGCTGAGTGGGGGGTAACGGTTGACTTGTTTCCCCCACTATAAAAGGGCTCCTTCTCCTCCCTCTTTGCCTTACCTCTTCCACCAACCTTCATTATTGCCCAAGCACCATTTATTGCTCAAGCTCCATTGCATACCCCAAGCTTCCTCTTGCCCGATCTATCTCCCTAGCCAATCAAACTCGTTGATTTGCTCGGGAGTGGTTGAGAAGGCTCCGATCTACACTTCCACCAAGGGATTTTTGATTCCCCCATTCATCCTTAGCGGATCTTGTTACTCTTGGGTGTTTGTGCACCCTAGACGGTTGAGGTCACCTCGGAGCCATATTCCATTGTGGTGAAGCTTCGTGGTCTTGTTGGGAGCCTCCGATTAAGTTGTGGAGTTTTCCCCAACCTTGTTTGTAAAGGTTGGATCGCCGCCTTCAAGGGCACCAATAGTGGAATCACGACATCTCGCATCGTGTGAGGGCGTGAGGAGAATACGGTGGCCCTAGTGGCTTCTTGGGGAGCATTGTGCCTCCACACCGCTCCAACGGAGACGTACTTCCCCTCAAAAGGAAGGAACTTCGGTAACACATCCTCGTCTTCACCGGATCCACTCTTGGTTATCTCTTACCTTTACTTGTGCAAGCTCTTTAGTGTTTATTCCCTTGCTTGCTTGTGTACTTGTTGTTGTTGCATCATATAGGTTGCTCACCTAGTTGCACATCTAGACAACCTACTTTGATGCAAAGATTAATTTGGTAAAGAAAAACTAAAAATTGGTAGTTGCCTATTCACCCCCCCCCCCTCTAGTCAACCATATCGATCCTTTCAGGGCGCACATCCAGTCTCACCCGGCTGTCCCCACTCCCCTCCTCATCAGAGGACGACAGCGGAGTAGGGAGGAAGGGAGGGGGTAAGGTAGCACCAGGTGGGAGGGTAGCAGCCTCGTCAAGCATGGCCGCGATGGCCTCGATGTCCTCAGACTCCTCCCCGGCGCTGTTCTCGCGGGAGCCGAGCCACAGACAGTGGGTGGACGAGGGTGGGAGGAGCCGACAGAGGGGTGAGCATCCCCAGGGTCTGCCGAGTCCTTGTCGGAAGCCTCAGAGCGGGGAGAGCGCCCCCACCTAGGCCCAGCTCAGGGTCGGCTCTGCCCCCAACATCCGGGCTGAGGGGATCAGCGGGAGTCCCACCCTCAACCGAGATGTGGAGATCGTAGACGACGTCATTGAAGAACATCTGAAACATCATCTTGAGCTTGGAGGGGTAAGGCGACTTGATCTGCACCCAAACGGCAGGGCCCTTGGCCAGGGAGGGACCATCGCCAGCAACAAACTTGCCCAGCAGACGAGACATGCCACGGATGACTCCCTCCTCCATGGCATTTGGCGGGAGCCCACGGATCTGCACCCACACCATGGACAGGGTGGCCACCACGAGGGGGTCCACCAAAGGGACCGAGATGCGGACGAAGAGCTGGTTGAGGGACGGCGTGAGCCTGGCGCTGTGGGTGCCGTAGCGGAGACTGACCGGGTCAGGGAAGATCATGGTGAACTCCCGGTCTGAGATCGGGGTCACCTCCCAATCCCAATCCGGGTTGAACAAGTGGCGAAGCTCCTCAGAGATGATGGCCAGGGAGCCATCTTGCCATCCAAGACCGAGATGAGAGCGGTCATGGGCGGGGTGGCCCGGGCCTCGGCGAGGTCCATCTCGAAGAAGCCCAGGTTGTCCAGCGCGTAGCCAAATAGACAAAGTGCGCCGATGGGCTAGTGGTCAGGGCAGAGCGTCGCGGGCTGGTCCGTCTTCTTCCAGAGGAAGCAGGCTGGGGGCTGAGTGCAATCCACCTGGCAGTGGCCGACAACCCCACAGTTGAAGCAGGTGGCCGTCGCCGCCGGCGGCAGAGGCGCGGCCACAACCGTCTGGTTCGTGACTGAGGATGCCAGGCCACCCGGCTGCGGCTGGGCACCAGTGGTGGATTTTGCTCTTTATTGTTCTTAGAAGAGAGAAGAAGATAAGAGAGCAAGAAGTGAAGAGAAGAGAAGATGAAAAAAGAAGAGAGAAGAAGAAAAGGGAATAGACACACAGAGAAAGAAGTGAAGTTAGAAGCGATAAAGTAAAGAAAATTAATCATGATATATTTTGCTATAGTCATATACATAGTAAAGCACAAGATGAGACAATTTGATATTGTGCCTATATATGTCTACGTATGTAGGAGTATATGCATGATTATGTATATGTGTGTGTATGACATGTGGTACCGGCCATAACGTCAGAGAAATTTTTTGTAGTGCCATTGTTTGTTTTTAGGGAAATATACATGAGTACCAATGTTTTGGCGAAATGTTGATTCGTAAACATTTCACAAAAATTTTGGCACTCAATTGTTCCACTTTTAGCGAATGTCATGCCAGATTTTTTTAATAAATTTACAACTTATAGTTTCCGTTATCATTTATCTTACAATTGAACATTGAAATGGTTCTGAACGCAGCAAGTTGACCTAGTGTGGCGACAGCCGGGTTGAAAAGTGCGCGAAGGTGGTCGAACAACGGGGTGCGTGGATGAAGAAAAATTGCTTCTCCCTTGTGCTTGGAGAGGACTTCAAACGCAGCATCGTATGTTTTCGGAACATGTTGAGGCTAGTTGTTCTTACATGTCCCCAACAAATGTTTGATTTTATTTCCTTTTACCTTTGTTCAGACCATCCCTTTCTTTGCAAGGCTTGATGTCCTAAAGATGTTGCATGTTCCAATCCATCAATAGATCGTAGTTGTCCCACCTCAAAATAAAAGAGGGATCTGACTTCAAGGTTTTGATAAAAAAAATGATGGTTATCAAACCTTTTTAGGTTGCCCTGGATGGACAGGATTGGACAAGGCATACTTGCTTGATGTCGGGATGAAGATCTGAGATATACATTCTTGGCCAACCTGATCTGATATCATGGTGTGCTTTCCTAATAGTAATACAATTATTTTGAGTAACCTTTATATTACTTGCTATAACTATTTTTTTAATATAATTAAGACAACTTATGTCATCGGGTCCCATCAAGCTCGTAGGATTGTAGACCAGAGGCATGTCATTGTTGGCACGACTCTTTCTTGGCAAGAGATAGACTAGGTTATAGGATTTATGAATAGCATTGAGATACTTGTTGACCCGTACGATGGATCATTTGTGCCATTCGTGCACAACTTGAACAAGGGCAATGTTGAGAAGCCACAACTAGTAAGAATTGTATTCAATGTCAAATTATTCATGTATTATTTATAAATTGAACATAGTGCTTACTATATATATATACCTATATGTTACCAATTGTGTTCTTGCAACATAAACTCCGAAGACATGTGTTATCTAAGAAAATGCAAGCTCAACATAGTGGTGACATGAGAGTTATTGTCTTTGACGAGACGTGCGTATCACCCACCTACTCGATGTTGCTAGACAATGGATGTATCGTCATCAATGGTTGAAAAGATCTCTTTGACATCTACGCTTTAGAAGTTGGAGACAATAACATTGTCGTCCTTAAAGGAAATATGCCCTAGAGGCAATAATAAAGTTATTATTTATTTCCTTATATCATGATAAATGTTTATTATTCATGCTAGAATTGTATTAACCAGAAACATAATACATGTGTGAATACATAGACAAACAGAGTGTCACTAGTATGCCTCTACTTGACTAGCTCGTTAATCAAAGATGGTTATGTTTCCTAACCATGAACAAAGAGTTGTTATTTGATTAACGAGGTCACATCATTAGTTGAATGATCTGATTGACATGACCCATTCCATTAGCTTAGCACCCGATCGTTTAGTGTGTTGCTATTGCTTTTCTTCATGACTTATACATGTTCCTATGACTATGAGATTATGCAGCTCCCGTTTGCTGGAGGAACACTTTGGGTACTACCAAACGTCACAACGCGGGTGATTATAAAGGAGTACTACAGGTGGCTCCAAAGGTAGATGTTGGGTTGGCGTATTTCGAGATTTGGATTTGTCACTCCGATTGTCGGAGAGGTATCTCTGGGCCCTCTCGGTAATGCACATCACTTAAAGCCTTGCAAGCATTGCAACTAATGAGTTAGTTGCAGGATGATGTATTACGGAACGAGTAAAGAGACTTGCCGGTAACGAGATTGAACTAGGTATTGGATACCGACGATCGAATCTCGGGCAAGTAACATACCGATGACAAAGGGAACAACGTATGTTGTTATGCGGTCTGACCGATAAAGATCTTCGTAGAATATGTAGGAGCCAATATGGGCATCCAGGTCCCGCTATTGGTTATTGACCGGAGACGTGTCTCGGTCATGTCTACATTGTTCTCGAACCGTAGGGTCCGCACGCTTAACGTTACGATGACAGTTATTATGAGTTTATGCATTTTGATGTACCGAAGGTTGTTCGGAGTCCCGGATGTGATCACGGACATGACGAGGAGTCTCGAAATGGTCGAGACGTAAAGATTGATATATTGGAAGCCTATGTTTGGACATCGGAAGTGTTCCGGGTGAAATCGGGATTTTACCGGAATACCGGGAGGGTTACCGGAACCCCCCGGGAGGCAAATGGGCCTATTGGGCCTTAGTGGAAAAGTGAAAAGGGGCTGCCCACAAGGGCTGCGCGCCTCCCCCCCTTCCCTAGTCCTATTAGGACTAGGAGAAGGGGCCGGCCCCCCTCTCTTCTCTCTTCTCCTTGAGGAGTCCTATTAGGAATAGGATTGGGGGGGAGTCCTACTCCCGGTAGGAGTGGGACTCCCCCTGCGCCTCTCTCCCTGGCCGGCCGAACCCCTCCCCCTGCTCCTTTATATACGGGGGTAGGGGGCACCCCATAGACACACAAGTTGATCATTGTTGATCGTTCCTTAGCCGTGTGCGGTGCCCCCTGCCACCAAATTCCACCTCGGTCATATCGTTGTAGATCTTAGGCGAAGCCCTGCGTCGGTAGAACATCAAGATCGTCACCACGCCGTTGTGTTGACGGAACTCTTCTTCGACGCTTTGCTGGATCGGAGCCCGAGGATCGTCATCGAGCTGAACGTGTGCTAAGAACTCGGAGGTGCCGGAGTAACGGTGCTTGGATCGATCGGGTCGGGAAGAAGACGTACGACTACTTCCTCTACGTTGTGAGATCGCTTCCGCAGTCGGTCTGCGTTCGTACGTAGACAATACTCTCCCCCTCGTTGCTATGCATCACCATGATCTTGCGTGTGCGTAGGAAAATTTTCGAAATTACTACGTTCCCCAACAGTGGCATCCGAGCCTAGGTTTTATGGTTTGATGTTATTTGCACGAGTATAACACAAGTGAGTTGTGGGCGATACAAGTCATACTGCCTACCAGCATGTCATACTTTGGTTCGGCGGTATTGTTGGACGAGACGATCCGGACCAACCTTACGCGTACTCTTACGCGAGACCGGTTCCCTCGACGTGCTTTGCACATAGATGGCTTGCGGAAGACTGTCTCTCCAACTTTAGTTAAACCAAGTGTGACTACGCCCGGTCCTTGAGAAGGTTAAAACGGAGTCTATTTGACGAACTATCGTTGTGGTTTTGATGCGTAGGTGAGATGAGTTCTTACTTAAGCCCGTAGCAGCCACGTAAAACTTGCAACAACAAAGTAGAGGACGTCTAACTTGTTTTTGCAGGGCATGTTGTGATGTGATATGGTCAAGGCATGATGCTGATTTTATTGTATGAGATGATCATGTTTTGTAACTGAGTTATCGGCAACTGGCAGGAGCCATATGGTTGTCGCTTTACTGTATGCAATGAAATCGCGATGTAATGCTTTACTTTATTACTAAGCGGTAGTGATAGTCGTGGAAGCATAAGATTGGCGAGACGACAACGATGCTACGATGGAGATCAAGGTGTCGCGCCGGTGACGATGGTGATCATGACGGTGCTTCGGAGATGGAGATCACAAGCACAAGATGATGATGGCCATATCATATCACTTATATTGATTGCATGTGATGTTTATCCTTTTATGCATCTTATCTTGCTTTGATTGACGGTAGCATTATAAGATGATCCCTCACTAAATTATCAAGAAGTGTTCTCCCTGAGTATGCACCGTTGCCAAAGTTCGTCGTGCCCAGACACCACGTGATGATCGGGTGTGATAAGCTCTACGTCCATCTACAACGGGTGCAAGCCAGTTTTGCACACGCAGAATACTCAGGTTATACTTGACGAGCCAAGCATATACAGATATGGCCTCGGAACACGGAGACCGAAAGTACGAGCGTGAATCATATAGTAGATATGATCAACATAACGATGTTCACCATTGAAAACTACTCCATCTCACGTGATGATCGGTTATGGTTTAGTTGATTTGGATCACGTGATCACTTAGAGGATTAGAGGGATATCTATCTAAGTGGGAGTTCTTAAGTAATCTGATTAATTGAACTTAAATTTATCATGAACTTAGTCCTGGTAGTATTTTGCAAATTATGTTGTAGATCAATAGCTCGCGTTGTTGCTTCCCTGTGTTTATTTTGATATGTTCCTAGAGAAAATTGTGTTGAAAGATGTTAGTAGCAATGATGCGGATTGGATCCGTGATCTGAGGTTTATCCTCATTGCTGCACAGAAGAATTATGTCCTTGATGCACCGCTAGGTGACAGACCTATTGCAGGAGCAGATGCAGACGTTATGAACGTTTGGCTAGCTCAATATGATGACTACTTGATAGTTTAGTGCACCATGCTTAATGGCTTAGAATCGGGACTTCAAAGACGTTTTGAACGTCATGGACCATATGAGATGTTCCAGGAGTTGAAGTTAATATTTCAAGCAAATACCCGAGTTGAGAGATATGAAGTCTCCAACAAGTTCTATAGCTAAAAGATGGAGGAGAATCGCTCAACTAGTGAGCATGTGCTCAGATTGTCTGGGTACTACAATCGCTTGAATCAAGTGGGAGTTAATCTTCCAGATAAGATAGTGATTGACAGAATTCTCTAGTCACCATCACCAAGTTAGTAGAACTTCGTGATGAACTATAATATGCAAGGGATAACGGAAACAACTCCCAAGCTCTTCGTGATGCTGAAATCAACGAAGGTAGAAATCAAGAAAACATCAAGTGTTGATGGTTGACAAGATCACTAGTTTCAAGAAAAGGGCAAAGGGAAGAAGGGGAACTTCAAGAAGAACGACAAGCAAGTTGCTGCTCAAGTGAAGAAGTCCAAGTCTGATTCTAAGCCTGAGACTAAGTGCTTCTACTGCAAAGGGACTGGTCACTGGAAGCGGAACTGCCCCAAGTGATTGGCGGATAAGAAGGATGGCAAAGTGAACATAAGTATATTTGATATACATGTTATTGATGTGTACTTTACTAGTGTTTATAGCAAACCCTTAGTATTTGATACTAGTTCAGTTGCTAAGTTTAGTAACTCGAAACGGGAGTTGCAGAATAAACAGAGACTAGTTAAGGGTGAAGTGACGATGTGTGTTGGAAGTAGTTCCAAGATTGATATGATCATCATCGCACACTCCCTATACTTTCGGGATTAGTGTTGAACCTAAATAAGTGTTATTTGGTGTTTGCGTTGAGCATGAATATGATTTGATCATGTTTATTGTAATACGGTTATTCATTTAAGTAAAAGAATAAATTGTTGTTCTGTTTACATGAATAAAACCTTATATGGTTACACACCCAATGAAAATAGTTCATTGGATCTCGATCTTAAATAATACACATATTCATAATATTGAAACCAAAAGATGCAAAGTTAATAATGATAGTGCAACTTATTTGTAGCACTGCCGTTTAGGTCATATTGGTGTAAAGCGCATGAAGAAACTCCATGCTGATGGGCTTTCGGAATCACTTGATTATGAATCACTTGATGCTTGCGAACCATGCCTTTTGGGCAAGATGACTAAAACGCCGTTCTTCGGAACAATGGAGCGAGCAATAGATTTGTTTGAAATCATACATACTGATGTATGTGGTCTGATGAATATTGAGGCTCACGACAAGTATCATTATTTTCTGATCTTCACAGAGGATTTGAGCAGATGTGAGTATATCTACTTGATGAAACATAAGTCTGAAACATTTGAAAAGTTCAAAGAATTTTCAGAGTGAAGTGAAAAATCATCGTGACAAGAAAATAAAAGTTTCTACGATATGATCGCAGAGGTAAAATATTTGAGTTACGAGTTTGGTCTTCAGTTAAAATAATGTGAAATAGTTTCACTACTCACGCCACCTGGAACACCACAGCATAATGGTGTGTCCGAATGTCATAACCGTACTTTATTGGATATAGTGCAATCTATGATGTATCTTACCGGTCTACCACTATCGTTTTGGGGTTATGCATTAGAGACAGCTGCATTCACGTTAAATAGGGCACCATCAAAATCCGTTGCAACGACGCCTTATGAACTGTGGTTTGGCAAGAAACCAAAGTTGTCGTTTCTTAAAGTTTGGGGTTGCGATACTTATATGAAAAACTTTCATCCTGATAAGCTCAAAAACTCAAATCGGAGAAGTGCATCTTCATAGGATATCCAAAGGAAACTATTGGATATACCTTCTATCACAGATCCGAAGGCAAGACTTTTGTTGCTAAATTCGGAAACTTTCTGGAGAAGGAGTTTCTCTCGAAAGAAGTGAGTGGGAGGAAAGTAGAACTTGACGAGGTAACTGTACCTGCTCCCTTATTGGAAAGTAGTACATCACAGAAAAATGTTTCTGTGACACCTACATCAGTTAGTGAGGAAGCCAATGATGATGATCATGAAACTTCAGAACAAGACACTACTGAACCTCGTAGATCAACCAGAGTAAGATCCGCGCCAGAGTGGTACGATAATCCTGTTCTGGAAGTCATGCTACTAGATCATGATGATCCTATGAACTATGAAGAAGCGATGGTGAGCCCAGATTCCGCAAAGTGGCTTGAAGCCATGAAATCTGAGATATGATCCATGTATGAGAACAAAGTATGGACTTTGGTTGACTTGCCCGATGATCGGCAAGCCATAGAAAATAGATGAATCTTCAAGAGGAAGACGGACGCTGATAGTAGTGTTACTATCTACAAAGCTAGAATTGTCGCAAAAGGTTTTCGACAAGTTCAAGGTGTTGACTACGATGAGATTTTCTCACTCATATCTATGCTTAAGTCTATCCGAATCATGTTAGCAATTGCTGCATTTTATGAAATCTGGCAAATGGATAAACAAAACTGCATTCCTTAATGGATTTGCTAAAGAAGAGTTGTATACGATGCAACTAGAAGGTTTTGTCGATCCTAAAGGTGTTAACTAAATATGCAAGCTCCAGCGATCTATCTGTGGACTGGTGCAAACATCTCGGAGTTGGAATATACGCTTTGATGAGTTGATCAAAGCATATAGTTTTATACAGACTTGCGGTGAAGCCTGTATTTACGAGAAAGTGAGTGGGAGCACTACAGCATTTCTGATAAGTATATGTGAATGACATATTGTTGATCGGAAATAATGTAGAATTATTCTGTAAAGCATAAAAGGAGTTTTTCAAAGAAAGACTTCGGTAAAGCTTCTTACATATTGAGCTTCAAGATCTATAGAGATAGATCAAGACGCTTGATAAGTTTTTCAATAAGTACATACCTTGACAAGATTTTGAAGTAGTTCAAAATGGAACAGTCAAAGAAAAAGTTTCTTGCCTGTGTTACAAGGTGTGAAGTTGAGTAAAGACTCAAAGCCCGACCACGGCAGAAGAAAGAAAGAGAATGAAAGTCATTCCCTATGCCTCATTCATAGGTTCTATAAAGTATGCCATGCTGTGTACCAGATCTATTGTATACCCTGCACTGATTTGGCAAGGGAGTACAATAGTGATCTAGGAGTAGATCACTGGACAGCGGTCAGAATTATCCTTAGTGAAATAAGGATATGTTTCTCGATTATGGACGTGACAAAAGGTTCGTCGTAAAGGGTTACGCCGATGCAAGTTTTGACACTAATCTAGATGACTCTAAGTCTCGGTCTAGATACATATTGAAAGTGGGAGCAATTAGCTAGAGTAGCTCCATGCAGAGCATTGTTGACATAGAAATTTGCAAAATACATGTGGATCTGAATGTGGCAGACCCGTTGACTAAGATTCTCTCACAAGCAAAACATGATCACACCTTAGTACTCTTTGGGTGTTAATCACATAGCGATGTGAACTAGATAACTGAATCCAGTAAACCCTTTGGGTGTTGGTCACATGACGATGTGAACTATGGGTGTTAATCACATGGTGATGTGAACCATTGCTGCTAAATCACATGGCGATGTGAACTAGATTATTGACTCTAGTGCAAGTGGGAGACTGAAGGAAATATGCCCTAGAGGCAATAATAAAGTTATTATTTATTTCCTTATATCATGATAAATGTTTATTATTCATGCTAGAATTGTATTAACCGGAAACATAATACATGTGTGAATACATAGACAAACAGAGTGTCACTAGTATGCCTCTACTTGACTAGCTCGTTAATCAAAGATGGTTATGTTTCCTAACCATGAACAAAGAGTTGTTATTTGATTAACGAGGTCACATCATTAGTTGAATGATCTGATTGACATGACCCATTCCATTAGCTTAGCACCCGATCGTTTAGTGTGTTGCTATTGCTTTTCTTCATGACTTATACATGTTCCTATGACTATGAGATTATGCAGCTCCCGTTTGCCGGAGGAACACTTTGGGTACTACCAAACGTCACAATGTAACTGGGTGATTATAAAGGAGTACTACAGGTGGCTCCAAAGGTAGATGTTGGGTTGGCGTATTTCGAGATTTGGATTTGTCACTCCGATTGTCGGAGAGGTATCTCTGGGCCCTCTCGGTAATGCACATCACTTAAAGCCTTGCAAGCATTGCAACTAATGAGTTAGTTGCAGGATGATGTATTACGGAACGAGTAAAGAGACTTGCCGGTAACGAGATTGAACTAGGTATTGGATACCGACGATCGAATCTCGGGCAAGTAACATACCGATGACAAAGGGAACAACGTATGTTGTTATGCGGTCTGACCGATAAAGATCTTCGTAGAATATGTAGGAGCCAATATGGGCATCCAGGTCCCGCTATTGGTTATTGACCGGAGACGTGTCTCGGTCATGTCTACATTGTTCTCGAACCGTAGGGTCCGCACGCTTAACGTTACGATGACAGTTATTATGAGTTTATGCATTTTGATGTACCGAAGGTTGTTCGGAGTCCCGGATGTGATCACGGACATGACAAGGAGTCTCGAAATGGTCGAGACGTAAAGATTGATATATTGGAAGCCTATGTTTGGACATCGGAAGTGTTCCGGGTGAAATCGGGATTTTACCGGAATACCGGGAGGGTTACCGGAACCCCCCGGGTGGCAAATGGGCCTATTGGGCCTTAGTGGAAAAGTGAAAAGGGGCTGCCCACAAGGGCTGCGCGCCTCCCCCCCCCCCCCTTCCCTAGTCCTATTAGGACTAGGAGAAGGGGCCGGCCCCCCTCTCTTCTCTCTTCTCCTTGAGGAGTCCTATTAGGAATAGGATTGGGGGGAGTCCTACTCCCGGTAGGAGTGGGACTCCCCCTGCGCCTCTCTCCCTGGCCGGCCGAACCCCTCCCCCTGCTCCTTTATATACGGGGGCAGGGGGCACCCCATAGACACACAAGTTGATCATTGTTGATCGTTCCTTAGCCGTGTGCGGTGCCCCCTGCCACCAAATTCCACCTCGGTCATATCGTTGTAGAGCTTAGGCGAAGCCCTGCGTCGGTAGAACATCAAGATCGTCACCACGCCGTTGTTCTGACGGAACTCTTCTTCGACGCTTTGCTAGATCGGAGCCCGAGGATCGTCATCGAGCTGAACGTGTGCTAAGAACTCGGAGGTGCTGGAGTAACGGTGCTTGGATCGGTCGGATCGGGAAGAAGACGTACGACTACTTCCTCTACGTTGTGAGATCGCTTCCGCAGTCGGTCTGCGTTGGTATGTAGACAATACTCTCCCCCTCGTTGCTATGCATCACCATGATCTTGCGTGTGCGTAGGAAAATTTTCGAAATTACTACGTTCCCCAACAGTCCTCCACCATGGACATGTAGGCCCGGTCCTCTTCAAATGTACCATAGTTTAGGGGGCTGACAAGTAGGTCTTTTGAGAGTCTTTAACTGCCTTGTAAGGGGGCTCGAAGTCCACACATTGTTTCCTTGTGCAATCATCCCCAAGTAGAACTTCGAGCCAACTTCCTTCACAAGAAACAATGTGTGGACGTCCATCAAGCCAAAAGGCCAAATCGTGGCTTTCCACCGACAAATAATACTGTTGGGGAACGCAGTAATTTCAAAAAATTTCCTACGCACACGCAAGATCATGGTGATGCATAGCAACGAGGGGGAGAGTGTTGTCTACGTACTAACGCAGACCGACTGCGGAAGCGATCACACAACGTAGAGGAAGTAGTCGTACGTCTTCTTCCCAATCCGACCGATCCAAGCACCGTTACTCCGGTACCTCCGAGTTCTTAGCACACGTTCAGCTCGATGACGATCCTCGGGCTCCGATCCAGCAAAGCTTCGGGGAGGAGTTCTGTCAGCACGACAGCATGGTGACGATCTTGATGTACTACCGACGCAGGGCTTCGCCTAAGCACTGTAACGGTATGATCGAGGTGGAATTTGGTGGCAGGGGGCACCGCACACGGCTAAGGAACGATCTCAAGGATCAACTTGTGTGTCTTGGGGTGTCCCCTGCCCCCGTATATAAAGTATGGAGGGAGGGAGGCTGGCCGGCCAAAGAGAGGGAGGCGCAGGAGGAGTCCTACTCCTACCGGGAGTAGGACTCCCCCCTCCAATCCTATTCCTAATAGGATTCCCCAAAGGGGAAGAGAAGAGAGAGGTGGCCGGCCCCTCTCCTAGTCCTAATAGGACTAGGGAGAGGGGGGAGGCGCAGCCCTATGTGGGCTGCCCTCTCACCTTTCCACTAAGGCCCATGTTGGCCCATTTGGCTCCCGGGGGGTTCCGGTAACCCTCCCGGTAATCCGGTAAAATCCCGATTTCACCCGGAACACTTCCGATGTCCAAACATAGGCTTCCAATATATCAATCTTTATGTCTCGACCATTTCGAGACTCCTCGTCATGTCCGTGATCACATCCGGGACTCCGAACTACCTTCGGTACATCAAAATGCATAAACTCATAATAATTGTCATCGTAACGTTAAGCGTGCGGACCCTACGGTTCGAGAACAATGTAGACATGACCGAGACACGTTTCCGGTCAATAACCAATAGCGGGACCTGGATGCCCATATTGGCTCCTACATATTCTACGAAGATCTTTATCGGTCAGACCGCATAACAACATACGTTGTTCCCTTTGTCATCGGTATGTTACTTGCCCGAGATTCGATCGTCGGTATCCAATACCTAGTTCAATCTCGTTACTGGCAAGTCTCTTTACTCGTTCCGTAATACATCATCTCATAACTAACATCTTAGTTATTATGCTTGCAAGGCTTATGTCATGTGTATTACCGAGAGGGCCCAGAGATACCTCTCCGACAATCGGAGTGACAAACCCTAATCTCGAAATACGCCAACCCAACATCCACCATTGGAGACACCTGTAGTACTCCTTTATAATCACCCAGTTACGTTGTGATGTTTGGTAGTACCCAAAGTGTTCCTCCGGTAAACGGGAGTTGCATAATCTCATAGTTATAGGAACATGTATAAGTCATGAAGAAAGCAATAGCAACATACTAAACGATCGGGTGCTAAGCTAATGAAATGGGTCATGTCAATCAGATCATTCAACTAATGATGTGACCTCGTTAATCAAATAACAACTCTTTGTTCATGGTTTAGGAAACATAACCATCTTTGATTAACGAGCTAGTCTAGTAGAGGCATACTAGTGACACTTTGTTTTGTCTATGTATTCACACATGTATTATGTTTCCGGTTAATACAATTCTAGCATGAATAATAAACATTTATCATGATATAAGGAAATAAATAATAACTTTATTATTGCCTCTAGGGCATATTTCCTTCAGTCTCCCACTTGCACTAGAGTCAATAATCTAGTTCACATCGCCATGTGATTTAGTAGCAATAGTTCACATCACCATGTGATTAACACCCATAGTTCACATCGTCATGTGACCAACACTCAAAGGGTTTACTAGAGTCAGTAATCTAGTTCACATCTCTATGTGATTAACACCCAAAGAGTACTAAGGTGTGATCATGTTTTGCTTGTGAGATAATTTTAGTCAACGGGTCTGTCACATTCAGATCCGTAAGTATTTTGCAAAATTCTATGTCTATAATGCTCTGCATGGAGCTACTCTAGCTAATTGCTCCCACTTTCAATATGTATCCAGATTGAGACTTTAGATTCATCTGGATCAGTGTCAAAAACTTGCATCGACGTAACCCTTTACGACGAACCTTTTTGTCACGTCCATAATCGAGAAACATATCCTTATTTCACTAAGGATAATTCTGACCGCTGTCCAGTGATCTACTCCTAGATCACTATTGTACTCCCTTGCCAAATCAGTGTAGGGTATACAATAGATCTGGTACACAGCATGGCATACTTTATAGAACCTATGAATGAGGCATAGGGAATGACTTTCATTCTCTTTCTATCTTCTGCCGTGGTCGGGCTTTGAGTCTTTACTCAACTTCACACCTTGTAACACAGGCAAGAAACTTTTTCTTTGACTGTTCCATTTTGAACTACTTCAAAAATCTTGTCAAGGTATGTACTTATTGAAAAACTTATCAAGCGTCTTGATCTATCTCTATAGATCTTGAAGCTCAATATGTAAGCAGCTTTACCGAAGTCTTTCTTGGAAAAACTCCTTTCAAACACTCCTTTTATGCTTTACAGAATAATTCTACATTATTTCCGATCAACAATATATCATTCACATATACTTATCAGAAATGCTGTAGTGCTCCCACTCACTTTCTCGTAAATACAGGCTTCACCGCAAGTCTGTATAAAACTATATGCTTTGATCAACTCATCAAAGCGTATATTCCAACTCTGAGATGTTTGCACCAGTCCACAGATAGATCGCTGGAGCTTGCATATTTAGTTAACACCTTTAGGATCGACAAAACCTTCTAGTTGCATCGTATACAACTCTTCTTTAGCAAATCCATTAAGGAATGCAGTTTTGTTTATCCATTTGCCAGATTTCATAAAATGCGGCAATTGCTAACATGATTCGGACAGACTTAAGCATAGATACGAGTGACAAAATCTCATCGTAGTCAACACCTTGAACTTGTCGAAAACCTTTTGCGACAATTCTAGCTTTGTAGATAGTAACACTACTATCAGCGTCCGTCTTCCTCTTGAAGATCCATTTATTTTCCATGGCTTGCCGATCATCGGGCAAGTCAACCAAAGTCCATACTTTGTTCTCATACATGGATCATATCTTAGATTTCATGGCTTCAAGCCACTTTGCGGAATCTGGGCTCACCATCGCTTCTTCATAGTTCGTAGGATCATCATGATCTAGTAGCATGACTTCCAGAACAGGATTACCGTACCACTCTGGCGCGGATCTTACTCTGGTTGATCTACGAGGTTCAGTAGTGTCTTGTTCTGAAGTTTCATGATCATCATCATTAGCTTCCTCACTAACTGGTGTAGGTGTCACAGAAACATTTTTCTGTGATGTACTACTTTCCAATAAGGGAGCAGGTACAGTTACCTCATCAAGTTCTACTTTCCTCCCACTCACTTCTTTCGAGAGAAACTCCTTCTCCAGAAAGTTTCCGAATTTAGCAACAAAAGTCTTGCCTTCGGATCTGTGATAGAAGGTGTATCCAATAGTTTCCTTTGGATATCCTACGAAGATGCACTTCTCCGATTTGAGTTTTGAGCTTATCAGGATGAAACTTTTTCATATAAGCATCGCAACCCCAAACTTTAAGAAACGACAACTTTGGTTTCTTGCCAAACCATAGTTCATAAGGCATTGTCTCGACGGATATAGATGGTGCCCCCTTTTTTTTAACGTGAATGCAGCTGTCTCTAATGCATGACCCCAAAAACAATAGTGGTAAATCGGTAAGAGACATCATAGATTGCACTATATCCAATAAAGTACATTTATGACGTTCGGACACACCATTATGATGTGGTGTTCCAGGTGGCGTGAGTAGTGAAACTATTTCACATTGTTTTAACTGAAGACCAAACTCGTAACTCAAATATTTGTCTCCGTGATCAGATCGTAGAAACTTTATTTTCTTGTCACGATGTTTTTCACTTCACTCTGAAATTCTTTGAACTTTTCAAATGTTTCAGACTTATGTTTCATCAAGTAGATATACTCATATCTGCTCAAATCATTTGTGAAGATTAGAAAATAATGATACCTGTCGCGAGCCTCAATATTCATTGGACCACATACATCAGTATGTATGATCTCCAACAAATCTTTTCTCGCTCCATTGTTCCGGAGAACGGCATTTTAGTCATCTTTGCCCAAAAGGCATGGTTCGCAAGCATCAAGTGATTCATAATCAAGTGATTCTGAAAGCCCATCAGCATGGAGTTTCTTCATGCGCTTTATACCAATATGACCTAAAAAGCAGTGCCACAAATAAGTTGCACTATCATTATTAACTTTGCATCTTTTGGTTTCAATATTATGAATGTGTGTATTATTAAGATCGAGATCCAATGAACTATTTTCATTGGGTGTGTAACCATATAAGGTTTTATTCATGTAAACAGAACAACAATTTATTCTTTTACTTCAATGAATAACCGTATTACAATAAACATGATCAAATCATATTCATGCTCAACACAAACACCAAATAACACTTATTTTGGTTCAACACTAATCCCGAAAGTATAGGGGAGTGTGCGATGATGATCATATCAATCTTGGAACTACTTCCAACACACATTGTCACTTCACCCTTAACTAGTCTCTGTTTATTCTGCAACTCCCGTTTCGAGTTACTACTCTTTAGCAACTGAACTAGCATCAAATACTAACGGGTTGCTATAAACACTAGTAAAGTACACATCAATAACATGTATATCAAATATACTTATGTTTACTTTGCCATCCTTCTTATCCGCCAATCATTTGGGGTAGTTCCGCTTCCAGTGATCAGTCCCTTTGCAGTATAAGCACTTAGTCTCAGGCTTAGGATCAGACTTGGGCTTCTTCACTTGAGCAGCAACTTGCTTGCCGTTCTTCTTGAAGTTCCCCTTCTTCCCTTTGCCCTTTTCTTGAAACTAGTGGTCTTGTCAACCATCAACACTTGATGTTTTTCTTGATTTCTACCTTCGTTGATTTCAGCATCACGAAGAGCTTAGGAATTACTTTTGTCATCCCTTGCATATTATAGTTCATCACAAAGTTCTACTAACTTGGTGATGGTGACTAGAGAATTCCGTCAATCACTATCTTATCTGGAAGATTAACTCCCATTTGATTCAAGCGATTGTAGTACTCAGACAATCTGGGCACATGCTCACTAGTTGAGCGATTCTCCTCCATCTTTTAGCTATAGAACTTGTTGGAGACTTCATATCTCTCAACTCGGGTATTTGCTTGAAATATTAACTTCAACTCCTGGAACATCTCATATGTTCCATGACGTCCAAAACGTCTTTGAAGTCCCGATTCTAAGCTATTAAGCATGGTGCACTAAACTATCAAGTAGTCATCATATTGAGCTAGCCAAATGTTCATAACGTCTGCATCTGCTCCTGCAATAGGTCTGTCACCTAGCGGTGCATCAAGGACATAATTCTTCTGTGCAGCAATGAGGATAAACCTCAGATCACGGATCCAATCCGCAACATTGCTACTAACATCTTTCAACACAATTTTCTCTAGGAACATATCAAAATAAACACAGGTAAGCAACAACGCGAGCTATTGATCTATAACGTAATTTGCAAAATACTACCAGGACTAAGTTCATGATAAATTTAAGTTCAATTAATCATATTACTTAAGAACTCCCACTTAGATAGATATCCCTCTAATCCTCTAAGTGATCACGTGATCCAAATCAACTAAACCATAAACGATCATCACGTGAGATGGAGTAGTTTTCAATGGTGAACATCATTATGTTGATCATATCTACTATATGATTCACGCTCGACCTTTCGGTCTCCGTGTTCCGAGGCCATATCTGTATATGCTTGGCTCGTCAAGTATAACCTGAGTATTCCGCGTGTGCAACTGTTTTGCACCCGTTGTATTTGAACGTAGAGCCTATCACACCCGATCATCACGTGGTGTCTCAGCACGAAGAACTTTTGCAACGGTGCATACTCAGGGAGAACACTTCTTGATAATTTAGTGAGAGATCATCTTATAATGCTATCGTCAATCAAAGCAAGATAAGATGCATAAAAAGATAAACATCACATGCAATCAATATAAGTGATATGATATGGCCATCATCATCTTGTGCTTTGTGATCTCCATCTCCGAAGCACCGTCATGATCACCATCGTCACCGGCGACACCTTGATCTCCATCGTAGCATCATTGTCGTCTCGCCAATCTTATGCTTCTACGACTATCACTACCGTTTAATAATAAAGTAAAGCATTACATCGCGATTGCATTGCATACAATAAAGCGACAACCATATGGCTCCTGCCAGTTGCCGATAACTCGGTTACAAAACATGATCATCTCATACAATAAAATCAGCATCATGCCTTGACCATATCACATCACAACATGCCCTGCAAAAACAAGTTAGACGTCCTCTACTTTGTTGTTGCAAGTTTTACGTGGCTGCTATGGGCTTAAGTAAGAACTCATCTCACCTACGCATCAAAACCACAACGATAGTTCGTCAAATAGACTCCGTTTTAACCTTCTCAAGGACCGGGCGTAGCCATACTTGGTTCAACTAAAGTTGGAGAGACAGTCTTCCGCAAGCCATCTATGTGCAAAGCACGTCGAGGGAACCGGTCTCGCGTAAGAGTACGCGTAAGGTTGGTCCGGATCGTCTCGTCCAACAATACCGCCGAACCAAAGTATGACATGCTAGTAGGCAGTATGACTTGTATCGCCCACAACTCACTTGTGTTCTACTCGTGCAAATAACATCAAACCATAAAACCTAGGCTCGGATGCCACTGTTGGGGAACGCAGTAATTTCAAAAAAATTCCTACGCACACGCAAGATCATGGTGATGCATAGCAACGAGGGGAAGAGTGTTGTCTACGTACCAACGCAGACCGACTGCGGAAGCGATCACACAACATAGAGGAAGTAGTCGTACGTCTTCTTCCCGATCCGACCGATCCAAGCACCGTTACTCCGGTACCTCCGAGTTCTTAGCACACGTTCAGCTCGATGACGATCCTCGGGCTCCGATCCAGCAAAGCTTCGGGGAGGAGTTCTGTCAGCACGACGGCATGGTGACGATCTTGATGTACTACCGACGCAGGGCTTCGCCTAAGCACTGTAACGGTATGATCGAGGTGGAATTTGGTGGCAGGGGGCACCGCACACGGCTAAGGAACGATCTCAAGGATCAACTTGTGTGTCTTGGGGTGTCCCCTGCCCCCGTATATAAAGGATGGAGGGAGGGAGGCTGGCCGGCCAAAGAGAGGGAGGCGCAGGAGGAGTCCTACTCCTACCGGGAGTAGGACTCCCCCCTCCAATCCTATTCCTAATAGAATTCCCCAAAGGGGAAGAGAAGAGAGAGGTGGCCGGCCCCTCTCCTAGTCCTAATAGGACTAGCGAGAGGGGGGAGGCGTAGCCCTATGTGGGCTGCCCTCTCACCTTTCCACTAAGGCCCATGTTGGCCCATTTGGCTCCCGGGGGGTTCCGGTAACCCTCCCGGTAATCCGGTAAAATCCCGATTTCACCCGGAACACTTCCGATGTCCAAACATAGGCTTCCAATATATCAATCTTTATGTCTCGGCCATTTCGAGACTCCTCGTCATGTCCGTGATCACATCCGGGACTCCGAACTACGTTCGGTACATCAAAATGCATAAACTCATAATAATTGTCATCGTAACGTTAAGTGTGCGGACCCTACGGTTCGAGAACAATGTAGACATGACCGAGACACGTTTCCGGTCAATAACCAATAGCGGGACCTGGATGCCCATATTGGCTCCTACATATTCTACGAAGATCTTTATCGGTCAGACCGCATAACAACATACGTTGTTCCCTTTGTCATCGGTATGTTACTTGCCCGAGATTCGATCGTCGGTATCCAATACCTAGTTCAATCTCGTTACTGGCAAGTCTGTTTACTCGTTCCGTAATACATCATCTCATAACTAACATCTTAGTTATTATGCTTGCAAGGCTTATGTCATGTGTATTACCGAGAGGGCCCAGAGATACCTCTCCGACAATCGGAGTGACAAACCCTAATCTCGAAATACGCCAACCCAACATCCACCATTGGAGACACCTGTAGTACTCCTTTATAATCACCCAGTTACGTTGTGACGTTTGGTAGTACCCAAAGTGTTCCTCCGGTAAACGGGAGTTGCATAATCTCATAGTTATAGGAACATGTATAAGTCATGAAGAAAGCAATAGCAACATACTAAACGATCGGGTGCTAAGCTAATGGAATGGGTCATGTCAATCAGATCATTCAACTAATGATGTGACCTCGTTAATCAAATAACAACTCTTTGTTCATGGTTTAGGAAACATAACCATCTTTGATTAACGAGCTAGTCTAGTAGAGGCATACTAGTGACACTTTGTTTTGTCTATGTATTCACACATGTATTATGTTTCCGGTTAATACAATTCTAGCATGAATAATAAACATTTATCATGATATAAGAAAATAAATAATAACTTTATTATTGCCTCTAGGGCATATTTCCTTCAAATACAACCTCAATGTCAATTGCCAATGACATTATCCACCCCTCTGCTAGTATGCTCACACACAACTAGGTTGCCAAAGGAGATTTCCTCGGAAAAGAATACGCCATCACATTGCATCCAAAAATTGCCGCACCATTTTCTCTTTGATGGTAGTCTTTTGCATCACAACAACATCTTTCATTAGATGTGCCACTCGAATGCCATGACCTGCTTGGACCCCGATCTGACACATGGTCAAGCGTCATCCTGCCAGTGGCCGCCGGCGATACTCTCTGTCTATAGACCGAGACTCCACACCTAGCCGACAAATAGGGTTGCACCATCACGCCGTCGAGCCCGTGCCGCCAATGTCCTACCGACACCCTGGCACATGCATGCGCCTACCAATACCACACATCAATTCCGCCATGCATGTGAGACATGCAACCACTCTAGCAATGACAAGATTAAATACCCTTTGCTTTTGAATGTGCATTTAGAAGAAAGAGCTTCGAGACTGAATTGCTTTGAGTGGGGCATGTGGCTTGTCCATTATTAGATCATCTGAGCAAGCCAAGAAAGATGAAACCGGAGGAATGGGGTGGCGGAGGCCAACAAGTTTCTCTTTGGTCGCACGCATAGGGAGCTACATGGTAGTGAAATCCGGTTCTCATTTCTATTCTAGCAGACCCCTCCCCCCCCCCCCCCCCCGCTTCGTCTCCTCCGAGGCGACTCGGGGGTTACCCTAGCCGCCGCCGCCACCCTCCACCGCTGCCAGAGGTGTCCTCCGGCTTGTGCGCACGACACCAATGAAGGTGGCGGCGAGGATCCGGCGGCTCCACCTTGAGTGGAGGGCCTCGGCAGCCGGGGTGGCGGCCCTGGGAGGTGTGGCCTCTGCGGTGGGTCACGCCCGCATGTGCTGGTGAGTCGGCTCCCCCCGGTCGTGTGGGCGACGAGGCAACGACGATCGTCGGTTGCTAGTGCGGTAGTGTCCCCCGCGGGCCTGCCGGCATCCATGTGAAGCTGCTCCTCCCACTCGCCCCGATCTGCTCCTTTCCTCGCCGGATCCGGGCTCTGGTGGCGCTAGCTGCTGACCCCGGGTGCTGGTTGTGGGATGCTTGTTGGGTGTGTGTGGATCTGGGGGAAACCCTTGACCGACGCGGTGGCCACATCAAAGTCGAAGCCTTGGGCGCCAATCTCCTCCATGGAGGCTCTGGTGAGGATCCACACCCTCTCATCCCCTCCCCTGCGTCGTGGTGAAAGCCAAGGTCCCCTGTTTCAGGCGGTGATGGCGCAATGTGTCATGTTCCTTCTTGGAGGCTTCGTCCGGGGATCGCGGGGGTGGCGAGTGAGCGGTGGTGGGTGTGGGGGCGGCGGGCGCCAGCTTGATCTTTATTGTCGGCATCTTTTCATGGGCTGCTAGTATGGAGGGTCCCTGCCAAGGTCGCCGGCTGATCGACGCCCTCGTTCCTGGGCGAGAGGGGATCGGGTTCCCCTCTGCGGTGACAATGGTACGCCAGTTTGGTGGGAGCCGTGTGCTCCTGTGAATCCTGCTTTTGGCCCCTGTTTGGTGCTATCTCTTAATGTTGTCCCAATGCTTCTGTAACTTCGGCCGACAGCTCTCGTCCGAGTGTGTGACTGAGCCAGAGACGACGAGGGTGCTCCTGAGTAGTGTGGTCTGGGCTTGCAGGTTCTGTTTTAGTTTCGCCTCATTGGCAACGTGGGTGCCAGCTATCTGGGTTCTAGGGAGAACCGATCTGTCGTCTGCCGGTGCGGCACCCTTCGTACCAGGGTGAGAGGGTAGGGGCCTTCTGCGGCGACGGATCCAGATGGTGGTCATGTCCATGTTTGTTCATTCGAGGGTGGTTGCGACATCAATTCAAGCGCGGTGGTGCATTCCTCGGTAGTCCTTAGTCTGTTCTGCTGGTGTAGGTTGTACCATAGGGCGATGGCCATGGCATAACGAAGCTTCTGATCGCTTATGCTGGGGCTTTCGAGCTGTTTCATTTGTGCACCCTGTATCAGCCGTGTGGTTTTTCCTTTTTTTGTCCTGTTTCGTACTTGTAAGTTGTTGGCAGTTGTAATCCTGGCCGGTTGATGGCTTTGTTAATTCAAAGCCGGGCTCGACTTGAGCCTTCGTTCTAAAAAAAGTAGTACAAATCACAACGTGCCTGCATAGCCTATGAGAAATTATGTTCACCGTTCAGCAATATATTGACATTTCTTGTTGTGAATATTCATGTATGTGTTGAACTGATGAATACTTGACTGTAGTTCCAGCAAGAACGGTGTGAAGTATGAGAAGACTCCAAAATAGGTGGGCAATCCTGACGACGGCTTCTGCTAAAATTACTTAAAAATAGGATAGAATCGTGGATTTCATACAGTTTTAGAGGAAAAAAGATGCTGAAGTGTGCTGTGTGCACAACCCTATGTGACTTGGGAACATATCAAGAGCGGTACATAAACGACGTCACATAGTAGAAAAGTCTAGTATTTCCAGTGATCGTTATCCAGTTGAGTTAGGCTTCAATTATATTTATAGATGAATCTGGAGAGATGCTGCACCGGTGATATGCTCCACTACATCTGGATGCCAGGTTCAGTTTCCATTTGCAGGAACATGCTCGATGACTCCGTTCAGGAAAAGGTGAAAAATTCTACTTGGCTACGATTGCTTCTGAAAGAATGTTCGGCGACGTGCATCAATCTCTGTATTGGTTGGCTAACGGACTCACGGAGAACGCAGCTATACGTTTATCTAAGAAAATTTAACCAACAGTTAGGTAAATTTTAGTTATGATTACATCGCTGCTTACAGACAAAAGTTTTTTAGCAAGAAAAAGGACTTCATAGTTTATTGCTTCCCGGACTCTCCATGGATTGATGAAACGAACTTCAGGTTGGATAGGTAATAAGAGCAAGTTAATAAGGAGTAGTCTTATCTATGGTTGTGGCTAGGTCTTAGTCAAGTGATATACTATATAAGAAGAAACAGGAAAAACTAAAAAGAAAATTTTGTACGAATCTTCATGCAATATCAAAGGCATATAGCATCGACGGTGACATAACGAAGTCTTATTCGACTCAGGCTTAGCAAAACTGTTTATCTATGTGGACAAGAGAGACAAGAAAAATGAGAGGCGGCGGTTTTCATGCAAGGGCACACACTTTGTTATGCTCTAAACAAACAAACTAAATGTGGAGGCAGAAGAAATAGTAAGATGAAGAATGACAAATGTCATAGCCAATCTTATTATGAGTGATTATAAATGATAGTTATGAATGACATGGCAACAACATATAGCCATCAGATGGCTATGCTACTGGCCATGTTCTAGAAAGCCGAATGACATGATAAGAATTGAGAAACGTGTTAGGCTGTCAAATAATGCCATGTCATTGTCGTTTAAGGTAATAATTAGGGGATCTATTCAATCCGTTTTGTGTAGCTTTACTCATTTTTGTGATCACCAAAAAATATTGGGGGAAAGGGGATTTGTTGGAGCAAGGTTTTTGGCCCAAACTCTCCCTATAGTACTGTAGAATATTTTTGGGGAAAGAGGATCTGCTGGATATGCTCTTACACATCTCAGAAAACTGGGGGGCAAACGCCTCCAATCGTCAGCCACCCATGCATGCGCTTCCAGAATGAAGCTCCGTGTTGATGAATGTTTCACTTTCTATTAGATTTGATTTCAACATTTACGTATTCAATTCATTGAATCCTCCACGTACGAATCTCTCTTTTGAAATTATAAGAAAAGGGGGTTAATTTGAGCCAAGCATGCATGCCAAACTTGTCGGTACTTGGCATGAAACTATATATCAGCGGGATAAGGGGATGAGTATGCCACAACGGAGAAGATGCAGCAAGCAAAAGAGTAGGATTTTCCTTCCAGCAAAAGACATCACATACATATTTCATGCAAAGAAAAGCAAAAGCAAAGGCCCCAATCAGATCCGCCGTCCCGTGATAGGCCGGAGTGGCCCTGGAACTCCAGCCACAAATAGTTTAAGCTGACAGCGCATTCCCAAAAGCCACATATCATTGCCGCAAATATGACGTCGAACGCCGGCCTGCTGCTCTGCATGCGAGCACTGGCAGGGATTGAATAATCGATGATTGATATCCCCGCGGTGTCATCTTCTAATGACAGGGCTAGCATTACACATTTTGTTAATCCAAAGTTGCAAAACTTCAGCAAGAAGCGGCTGGGAGTAGTCCTTCTGGTACCAATAATGCCTCTGTGCTGTCGCTGTACGTACGTAGGAGAGTACGCAGGTTACTATAGGTTTACAGCTAGCTACGACGACTAGCTTTGGCGAGACGACCGGTGCACTCCGGCCGGTGGTGGTGGCCGGCAGTGTTGTTCTATCAGGGAGCAGCGCGGATTGGAGGCGAATTGGCCATTGGAATGGCTTAAACTAGTTAGGCCAATTGGCCTACGTATTTCCTTTCTTCCTTCCATTTGCCTTTCTAGCTCCCGGGTGTCGGGTGACACTGACCGGAGAGGAAGAAAGGATGCGGTTAGTGCGTGATTCACACGGCGGGCCAAATCAGATGGGAACTGAGACGTGTGATGTACCACAGCTGGAGCTGGATTACCTGCCGGTGCCGGCGCCGGTGTGCATGCATGGCTGCTTCGAAGATACGTCCATCTCTGTTTTCCCTTTTCCGGCGAGGCGACGCCGACGGGGGCCAGACGGAAAGTGAAGTGTCACTGCTGAGTGCTGCCTGCCAGAGACAAAACCACCAGCTGCCATTGGACGATCAAACGCCGTCCGATGTGGGGGAGAGTCAGACGAGTCCTGATATCCCAGCCAGATTGCGGCAGTTTGATGAACTTTTGCCCTAACCAACCCTACCCCATAAGAAAAGGCATTTCTCCCTTTCATGTGTACAGCACCGAACAGTGGATATGGTACCTTAATTAGTCATTAAACTGCAGCGTCAGTTGCACATTGTACTATATTCGGTGCACGAATCATACTTGACATATGCCGGCCAGCCAGCTTAGCCTAGTCCCGGCCATGGCAGAGAGAAAGCGCAAACCGAAGCCGCGAGATGCAATAGTGGAGAGGCCACAATCTCCACCGTGTACGTTCGTGTCAACCCAATCCCTTACCACCACACTCACGCATGCCTCATTGGTACAGCAGTCCGGCATGCATCTCATCCCTACCACCAGATCGGGCGCCATCGCTCCTGGTACGATCGACCGTGCGTTACTTTACAGGGATGCATGCGTTGGAAGGATGGAACTGAAGCAAAGGCAGAGAAATCGATGGAAGAAGTGTTTTCTGCCGGGAGGAGATCGTCCGATTCGACGGATGGATGGTCGTGGATCCTAACAGGAGCGCACCATGCACGGCGCACTAGCGAGCTAGCATTAGGTGGCATGGCGGCCGGGCGCCGGACGTCGATCCATCCGGTCGTACGCCCTCCATTAGAGTGCATTAGGTGGACGCGCCTCTCATGCCTCGTCTGTGCAGAAAAGGAAAGGCAGCACCGCGCGCGGTGATATTATTTATGGCACTAATCAGACGGATCTTGTCTTAGTTAGAGGGAGACGAGGAGGTGAGGATGAGAAGATATGCCTCAGAGCTATAGCGTATGTGGGACAATGAAGGGGTCGAAAAAGGGAGGAGACGCCTGACCACGAGAATGTGACTTTTCTCTGGACTTCGCTAGCGAGGCTGCACTTGTGGAAACAAGGTGCGGTTTAGTGGTTTTTTCAATTCTGTATTATTAGGTGAGGGTGGCTTGGTGGTTAGGAAAGATCATTTCATGAACAGGCTTGCTAATCTCAGTCGACTGAGATTTGACAAAGTCTTAGTCCATGTTATATCTGTGAGATTTACATGGAAATTCATGTATAATTTTAATAAAGGGTGGGTAGCTTGGTGGTTAAGAAAGATCATTTCATGAAGTGTGTAGCTAAGTCTCAATCAAGTGACATAGCATGCATGAATGAAAAAATGAAAGGCTGTAAATAAAAAATTACATAGATCCCAATATAAAATCTCACGAATATAAGCATCGACTAAGACATAACCAAGTCGACTGAGATTTACCAAAAGACTGTTTCATTGAATATGATTAGACTTGTGCTTCACTTTTTTTAAACACGGTAGTCATTCCACGCACATCCATTCACTTATATGAACCCCTTGTGAACGCACGCTGCACGTACTCCCTCCGGTTCTTTTTACTCTGCACATTGGATTTACCAAAATTCAAACTTTGCTAAGTTTGACCAAATTTATATTAGAAATTATTAGCATCTATAATATCTAATAAATATAATATGAAAATATATTTCAAGATGAATCTAATGATAGTGGTGTTGTTATGTGAATGTCTATAATTTTTTATATAAATTTGGTCAAAGTTGAATGGGATTGACTTCGGACAAACCTAATATGCTGAGTAAAAAGGACCGGAGGGAGTGCATGCACACAACTTTTCCCTATGAACATCTAAAAACTGAGCCGTTGGAGGGGCGTTGAGGTGGCCGCTCCTGACTGTGGCGGCGCTTCAGCACGATGGTTCCACTCCCCCACAGGTTGTGTCCATGTCCGTGCTTCAGCGACTTGTTCCCTTCGCGGCGGTGGTGTGTCTTTCTTGGATACCAGGGCGGCGGCCCTGGATGGTGAGTCTTCACGGCTAGCGCTGCAATGGGCAGCGTCGCAGCAGTGGCAACGTCTCCTCTTGGCTATGTGGGTAGCAAGGTGTTGTAGTGGCTTCGGCGGTGGCGATCCCCTGGTTCAAATCTGGAGGCTTGGCATGGGCGCTCCCCCCCCCCCTTGCGGGGTGGGTCGACAACCTTGAGTCGGTGGGTGGCTACTGTGTGGGTCTGAGCGAAAGCTATGCGCTCTGGCACCGGCAGCGCCGGCACCCAGGGCCGGTCCTAGGATTTTAGGGGCCCGGGCGAGATTAGAGCTCGGGGCCCCTTATAGGATTGCCTTCAGACCGATTTTCTAGTTGTCTTTCCTGCTTCTTGTTCGACCCCAAAATTCAATCGTGCACCCAACACCCGATGGAATTGTTTTACTCACTGGGAGGCAAAATTGAAAGTACTATCAAATCCAGTGCATTTATAGAAAAATAGATTAACCATAATCATGGAGTAGTTTCTTTTCCTGGATTACGGCTTTGCATATGTGTGTTCCATAGAATATTGCAAAGAACATACACAATCCAATCAATTTAATGGGAAAGCATCTATATATACATTGCAATTAGCACGGGACGTAGTGACTCCTAGACAGATGCCATGTAATTATTATTATTTCTATATATGTTTTCCCTAAACATCACATCAAGGTCTCTATATCGGACATGCCCTTAGTATTTGAAATTTAGCGCAATGCTTTTTATTAACTCAATAATACCTACGTCAACCATGGCCAATCAATCAATTAACAATGCCCCATGACAAAAACGAAGATCTAATATTGATTATCAATTATAATTTTTTATTAATTACTATGGGCAAAATCAAAATTGTTAGGGCACAATACCTTGTCTAGAATCAGCTTCTCGTCTCGTTGATGGGGAGTCACCGGCTGAAGTAGTAGTGGCAGCATGGCGCATGCTCGGTCGCCATCGCTTGTCCGCCGTTGTTCAATTGGTTCCGACGGTCGCGGGGCGAAGAGGCAAAAATCCATGCGGCGGCGGCCGCCAACACCGTGCGTGCGTGAAGACGTAACTGGTGCGCCTCTCCGAGATGGCTGACTCGATCCAAGATCCGAGTAGTAATTAGTAGCCAGCCAGCCACGTAATAACTTGGGCCAACTTAGCACGTTTTTTCAGTCGATGGAAACCCAGTAGCCGGCCTACATACATACGTCTTGGGTGGGGGCCCTTGTGCTCCGGGGGCCCGGGGTGGCCGCCCCCCCTGCCCCCCATCAGGACCGGGCCTGCCGGCACCTACGGGTGTCGCTTGCCTCTAGGGGGTGTTGCTATGGGTTCCCTCATTGTGCCACGGTTCTGGGGTGAAACCTTAGTCTGTCTTCCGGACTTGACGATAGTGACGTTTGGCGTCGTCACCCTCTGGATGGCATCATCGCGGAACCTCAGTCACTCTCTGTTGCAGATGGCCTACGCCATCGGGTTGATCTCCTATCTTATAGATGTGTTCCCGTGATCTTTGTCTTTGGTCGTTGTTGTCTCCTGGCAGGAGCGGCGCTCCAAGGCCCAGAGCGAGAGGGTTGTCTCTACGATGAGACGACCCATTCCGAAGATGGCTCTATGTGTTCGGGTCCTTGGTGTACGGTGGTCTCTCATGGCGGCTCGACTTAGGCCCTCTTAAGTAGTCTTGGGTGTTGTTTGTTAGGGATGGCCTCTCTTATCTTTATTGCTCGGTGTTGGGTTTGTGGCATTCGTGCCATCTGCCCGATGCCATTTTATTTTCCTATCGACATGCTTGTTTGAGGGATTTCTCACCACTATGTATCAGTTCAGCTATTTGTGCTTTATCTATAAAGGTGGGCGAAATCTTGTTTCAAGAGATTGAGAAAATCGCCACAAACACATCGTAGTGGGCGAATACAACTTACCACTCAAAGGATAGAGCCCAAAAAACTTGAATAAATCTAGAAAAATGTGAGTCCCTATGCCAAGTCTAAGACTTTAACCCGGGTGGGCGAATTCCATCACAAGGATATCAAGGTTCTTTTGGCAGGGTGTTAGGCATAAGTAGGAGTGCAATATCATTATTTAACATTTGTAACCCGCGAGTGCCCTCGAAGAACCTGGGAATATCTCACTCCTTCAAGCCTTCAAGCCACCCAGATGGTTTAGTGGGAGGCCCTCCTTCAAGAAATTGAAGTGATTACTCCTACCACGACACCAGGTTCCGCCTCGTGGCACCTTGAACCTTTGGACAAGTTCTCGACGAAATCTATCTACCATGCCATCGCCACTAGTCATGGTTCCTCCGAGACTTAAAAGCTTTGGTCGGTTTGGTTACCCTTGAAGATACATATCTTCATGTGTGTCGCAGTTGTTGAGGGATTATCTACCTTCTGGTGACCAAGTCCTGAAGCGCAATGGTCCTAGAGATGGATTGTGCCCTCTGTGTAACATCGATGATGATATCAACCACATGTTCTCATGCATGCGTTATGCTCAGTTCTATTGGAGCTGCTTACGGAAAGTCCTGAGGCACAGTTGGTGCCCCCGCTAACTTTCCTAATTTCTATGAGATCATGGCGGCCAGCTCGGGCTACGACTGTCGCCTACAGTGGGTGGGCTTCATGGTGCTCTCTTGGACGCTATTGACAATTCACAATAAACTTGTTATAGAGCGGATCCATCTACAACTTGCCACTGATGCCATTTTCAAACTATGTGGTATCTTGCAGCAGTGGAACATCTTGAACAAGAGGTAGGCTCGGCATGCCATCGCCGAGGATTCCACACGTTGGCCCAGTAGTAGAAGTCAGCCTGAATATTTTTTATTAATGTAAGATATCATGCCTTTGTTAGCAGAAAAAAAAACATGATATTGGTCCTTTTTGGAAGAATCTCTTGATTTGCAATGCGGCATTTAGGGCCAAGAGAAGAGCAGTCACTTGAGTAGCTTAGTATTGATGCTACATCTTATCAGCTGATTAACTCATTGACAGTACTCTGATCCTGACAGCACTAGCTAGCTCTAGCTAGCGGGGCAAAGTGAAAAGGCCAATGTGTTAACACAAATTCCCTGTCGCGAGTATAGCATTCATTCTCCTCGGGTGGCTGGAAAGTTATCCAAACCCAGCGCCATTTACGTGCTCCCTACATTTTCCAAAGGAAAAAAATACAAATTGATGGGATGAGAGAGAGAGAGAGAGAGAGATTTGCTCTCCTTTGCGCGGAAGTGGAATATTAAACTGGGAATGGAACATGTAGGTAAGCTAGCACTGGGACACACGGACATGGTAGCTGAGGCAGCCGCATCCATGACGCGGATCCACCCATGGGCTACAGTGCTCCACTTTGCATCCAGCTCCTGAACCTACGTGCACAGTGTCGATGGAGCTCGATGGAGCGCGTCTATATAAGGGAGGCGGGTCGCGGTGTTAGCTCATCGCCTCATCGATTGCAGCCATTGCTTGCCAGAGGGAGAGAGAGTGAGAGTGAGAGTGAAGACTTGATTTTTAAGTGAGAAGGAAGCAAAGCTAGCTACCCAGGGAGAGAGAGAGAAAGGATGGGTATGGGGTGGAAAGTTCTGAGCGATGTGAAGCCGTACCTGGCGATGGTGCTGCTGCAGGTGGGGTTCGCCGGCATGTACATCATCGCCGTGGCGTCCCTCAAGGCAGGGATGAGCCACTTCGTCCTCGTCGTCTACCGGAACCTCGTCGCCACCGCCGTCATGGCGCCCTTCGCCCTCTACTTCGAGAGGTAACTGGCTAGTAGTTCCATCCATGCATGGACCTCTCTCTCTCTCTCTCTCTCTCTCTCTCTCTCTCTCTCTCTCTCTCTCTCTCTCTCTCACACACACACACACACACAGACATGCACCACTCTTTTGTTCGTACGAGGATCATGGGTTCGCTGGCATGCACATGCATCACGCGGATGGGTGCATGCATGTCACCGTTGGCCTATTTTTCCTACCACAAACATCCGGTAGAGGATCAAGATCAACGATTGGAGCGATTGGCGAAGTCATCACACATACAATAGGACATGTAATAATGATCTTAATTAGCTAGCTATGATTCTGACAGATGCTCCCATGAATGTACTCTAGCATTCACTTTTAGTTAGTTCGAAAAACTTTCGAGGTGGCCACGTAAAGGAAGATCAGGAAAATTAACAAAGCCAACTTGCCAAACGTGCACCACCACGATCGAGCAAACACACACGTACAATTCGTTCGGTTCATTCTCATTTTTGTCTCATTTAGATGGTGCAACCTGCACAACCAGCACTCGTGGATCCTAATCCAGAAAAGTAGCATACATGCATCTTGATTTATTCTATTTGGTACCGGCGTGATAGCCATCTTTCCCGCCTTTTGCTTGTCACGCCTTAAATGAGATGTACGTACCTCTCATCATGCAGCATCTAATACTATATATGGATGGATCAATCAGAATATCAGAGTGCATCAATTAGCACAAGTAGAAAATGACACATAAGCAGGTATACTCCATCTGTGGCTAGCTAACCGGCCTGTGTGCGGTATGTGTGTTTACGTACGTGCAAACGCACTTGGACGACCTCCACTAGGCAGTGTGCCCTGATTGGCCACTGGTGGAGGTCCTACCATGCATGGGACCCATATGTCAGATGGAAGCATGCACCGTTGATTCGTACTCCATCTGTGCTGGAAAAGAACGCCTACAGATTTTGCTGAAAAACAGATTTATAAACTTGGTCAAACTTTTCACCAACTGCCTATTTTCCAAGCACTGAGGGAGTGCAATTTTGTAGTAGTGTTCATTTTCACATAGCTATATCATGATTACTGGAGAATCACTAGCTTACTGTATATTTGCTCTATCGTCATGTGCAGGGGACAGAGGCCAAAGATGACAATCACCATCCTCCTCAAGATCATGGGGCTCGCATTCCTCGAGTACGTCCGTATGATTAATTATTTGACCGTCCGTTCATGGCGATCGAGCACACAACTCTTTCTTTGATTTCAAACTGATGTCGTTGCATGGGTTTCTCAGGCCTGTGATTGACCAGAACCTGTACTTCATGGGGGCGAAGCTGACCTCGGCGGGATTCGCGACGGCACTCGTCAACATCCTCCCGGCCGTCACCTTCGTGCTGGCCCTCCTCCTGCGCATGGAGAAGGTGCGGCTGCGGAGCCTGCACAGCCAGGCCAAGATCGCCGGCACGGTCCTCACGGTGGCCGGCGCCGTGCTGATGGTACTGTACCACGGCCCCATCGTGCAGTTCCCGTGGACGAAGGGCCAGCACCACGCCACCGCCAGTGGCCAGGGCGCAGGCGGCGCGGCCCACGCGCGGGACTGGCTGAACGGGACTATCATGGTCATCATCGCCTGCGTGGCCTGGGCGTGCTTCTTCATCCTCCAGTCCAACACCCTCCGGACCTACCCGGCGGAGCTGTCGCTCACCGTGCTCATCTGCGGCATGGGATCCCTCATGAGCGGCGCCATCGCCCTCGTCGCCGAGCGCGCCAACACTCAGGCCTGGGTTATCGGCTTCGACATGCGCCTCTTCACCGCCGTCTACGCCGGCATAGTGTGCTCCGGCGTAGCATACTACGTGCAGGGCATCGTGTCGAGTCAAAGGGGCCCGGTGTTCGTCACGGCCTTCAACCCGCTCTGCATGATCATAACCGCCGTCATGGGCTCCATCATTCTCAAGGAGGAGATCAATCTCGGAAGGTACATAATTTTGTGCTGCCACCACATCAAGATGGATGTGGATGTATTATACATTAGTGCAACAATACTGATGATCTCATTACATTGTTGCATTCAGTGTGATTGGTGCAGCGATCATCGTTGGAGGCCTCTACTTTCTCATCTGGGGCAAGAGCAAGGACGAGATCAGCAAAGCCGGCGGCAGCAGCAAGGGCGCCGGCGAGCTGCCCTTAACCTCGGTGACCAACGGCCACGGCAGCGGCAAGCAAGAGCTCGGCAACGGCAACGGCGGCCATGTCTTCGTCGTGGAGACGCCGGCAGCCAATGGCCACTACTAGTCTAAGGGATCGATCGGAGTAGCTATACTCCAATACATATGATCATCGATCCGCCTGTCTATATTTTTCCTGGTATAATGCATATATGGTCCATCGATCATGTATGGAGGCGAATTTTTCCTACATTTTCTTCTTCTCGTCAGCTTCTCGCTAGCTACGATCCAATCATGTCATGTGAGAGTGAAAGAAGATCAGCGAGTGGTGGCCGTAGCAAGTGTAACGGATGAGACCAGTGATGTACGTGTCCGGATCGCTTGCTTAATTTAATCACACCTGCTTTGCTTAACTGGTGCTTCAACTGATTAACTATCTTTAGTTGTGACTAGCTAGTTCACTATTCTCATTATTGATGGAAAGAGTCCAAATGTGCTTTAGCCTTTGAGAGAAGGACGTCATGGCATGCAACACACTTCGCATTTCCAATCTACTATAACTGTTTGTGTCTTTAGTTAGCCTGGTTTAATGCATGACACTGCTCTCCAGAAAAGTAATTAGATTCATCATTGCATATATTTTCACATCATATAAATTTGTTACTGTAAATGTTCGTATTGTTTTCTATAAACTTGATCAAACTTTATAAAGTTTCACTTCAGTCAAAGCTAATATACAGAGTAAATAAAAACAGAGGGAGTACCGTCCATCATTATTTTGAGATTTTTCTGTTTGGTAAATTTTGTCTTGTTTCAGAGTGTTACATTAGTTTTCTTTTCTTGTTTCTACATGTATCAAAATGTTTCATTGTGTAACAGTAAGTCCAATCGAAAACAAGTGTGCTCTCTTATTTGTTGGTACATGAAGAGACCTTATAATGCACTTTTGGAGCAACAAAAAAGGTCACGAAACACGACAAATTTTACCTACACGAAAAACATGAATCTCAAAGCAGTGGTGCACTAAGCATCCTTAAATGGGATATCCCGTCATAGTAGGAAAACCACTCTCCACTGCATGCTCTCCCCAACCCCCCCCCCCCCCCCCCCCCCATTCCCCCCTAGTAGTAGCAATAGCAGTAGTAGTGTTCTTAATTAGTGAGCATTAGAAGTTGTCTGAAAAACAAATTTCTGAGAGATTGAAGGGTCATGCGGTGGAGCTCCAAGGCCGAGACGGGGTGGTAGAGACGGAGGGGGAGGGAAGCGCCAACAAGGTGTGGGGATGCCGGCGAGGCCGAGCCTGAGCCGGCGACAAAGAGGATTGGGTCCTTTATGTTTGTCCACATATCCGATAGACGGAGCCCTCGATCGGAGGAGGTGAACGGAGGAGAGCTCGGAGGAGTAATATCGGCTGATTTGGGGAGAGAAGGCTGACGGAGCCGGAAAAATCAGCGAACACTGAACTTTTTTCGAAAGAGCTATCTGGCGAACATCAAATTTTTGGCTTCTCTTAGTGAAGGAATCAGCTGCCATTGGTTGCGCAGCACATATCTTGATATATGTTTGCTCACCACGTCAGCTTTTGAAACTCATTTGTTACAACACAAAAAGCTACGCGAACACATCCTATTTAAATACAACCCACCTACCGCACTAGCTTATGTCTCAAGCCTCCACTCGGGAGACCTTAGACTGAATCCATGTTCTTCTTCCATTTTTACTAGGTGGCAAAATATTTTTTTGTTTAGGTACATGGCAACTTTTCGAAAACAAATGTACATGGCAGTTTTATAATTTTTTGAATTTGTCAGATGGAAAATTTAAAGATCTTTTTAAATGTTCACGCGTCAAGTTGTTTTGTACATATGGCAAATTTTAGGGGGGGGGGGGGGGGGGGGGGGATCTCCTGATCCCATGATAAATTCATGACATTTTTTGTCTTCCAAACATCACAATTTCAGGGTCTTTTTGTAATGCTCCCATGGCAAGCTTTGGGTATTTTATCACTTATTCATGGCAATTTTATTATTAAGAGCATGGCAATTTTAGTTTTAATGGTATGCAAAATTTTATTTAATTTACATCATGGCAATTTCCTGCGTGTGTTTTTTATGTTTTGAAAACAAAAATATAAAGCATGGCAAATTATGTAGTATTTCTTTATACTCAATTGCCATGAAGTGTATTTTTTAACATCATGGAAATTATGAAATTGATGAAGTATATTATTTTACAAAAAAAATAGAGGATGACAATTATAAATTATGTTTTCTCTACCTTTTTCTGTATAACAAATTTTTTTTGTTGATGACAATTTTTTCGAAAAAGAACAACTAACTAGACCTCTCGGCCAACCAAGAAGGGCGCGCTAGCCCTCACTAAGCGATCGCTCGAGGAAGAGTGTTTCCTTCGCTGGTTTGATAAAACCGTGTTACGCGTCGGCCGACAGATCTTTTTAAAAGATCTGCCGCCTCGCAAGCCGTCTGATTGTATGAGGCGAGCCGTCTATTCTTCTTCTCTAATTTCCTGCAACAATATTCTTGTTGCAAAACCTCCTCTTCTTTAATTTTCTGCAACAAAACCCATGTTATGAAATCTTTTCTTCTCTAATTTTCTGCAACAAGATCTCAATTGCAAAATCTTCTCTTTTCTAATTTTCTGTAACAAGACTCCTGTTGCAAAACTTCTTCTCTATTTTTTTAACAAGACCCTTCTTGCAAAACTTCTTCTTCTCTATTTTTCGGCAGCAAGACCTTTTTTGCTAAATCTCCCTTGCAATAGGTCCCAACATCTTTAGCCTCTTCTATGTATTCCTGCAGCAAGACTGTTGTTGCAAAAACTTGCAAGAGCGCCGACAACTGCAACGGAAAGAGCACCCCATGATCTCTGTAGCATCCGCATTTTTGCAGGGTCAACGGGAGAATGCGTGGTTGTTGGGGATAAGGATACAAAGGAGAGCAGTTGATGTGCCCCACGTGGGATGTGTGGCAAGCGAGGAAGGCGGCGGACGTGGGTGAGTTTTTTTTTAACATCAGTACAGACACAAGCGCTCATATACACGCGCATACACTCACCCCTATGAAAGCACGCACGCACACCCTATCCTTATGAACACCTTGAAAAGACTGAGCCGGCATATCTAAATCCTGAAATAAATTCAAAAATAAATACGAGCACCAGGATTTGAACCCTGGTGGACTGGGGATATCACAGTCCCTCTAACCATCCAATTATAAATTGGTTCGCGGCGTGGGCGAGTTTTTAGCCAGATGAAGCGAAGCTTTTCCCTAAAAAAAACCTGTCCGTCGTAGTATTAGGGTCCATTTTTTAAAAGATAAGTTACCAATAGTCGGCTCCATTTAGCCCTTATCCCAAACAAATTGCCAACTTCTGTCAACTCGATACTACCTCATAAATCTGGCGAGTTGGAGCTAGAGTGGGGCAACAATTGTTCATGACAACGAAGTGCTGTGTTGCGCGTACACGCGCATGCATGACTGAAACCGAAAGCGAAGGAATTGGAGCGAGAACCCCATCTGCCAACATCAATCACTCAAAAGTAACCACCATATATGCCCGGATCGTCGGAGCTGCCTGCAAGCAAGTTCGTTCATCTTCTTTGTGTCACAGTCACAGTTGTGCGTGTGCGTGCGTGCATGCGTGCGTGTGAAGATATTCAGGATCTATTTGGTCGATCGATCGACATGGTTTCCTGACATCTTATATATGCTCTCCTGGGAAAGAGCTGGAGATGGATCAGAACAACGAACTGATTCTAGCATGAACCCTTGAGTGCCCGACAGATGGAGCTGGCGCTTCTGTGCACATTACTGCTGCTTAGCAAAGCGTAACGGCCGGATGAGGCCGTGACGTACGTGTCCGGCCGGATCACTTGCTTAGTTTCTTGTTTTTTGTCAGACTTTCGGATTTGGTTGTGTGCATCTTAGTTATGCAGAGGCCGGGTGTTATTCATAATGTTTTGTATCCCCTTGATGTTATATTTTGAGATAATAAAATCGTCCTTTATCGAAAAAATTTAAGCAAATCTGCTTTAGCTCAACTAGTAAGTGAATGTGAATCTCCCCGGCCTGCTCGATGGAGATGCCTACGTCGTAGGTGCCTCTACTGATTAAGTGACTTTAGTTCCCCATTAGTTTTTGTTTATTTCGTACTGATGAAAAGGCCCCCCCCCTTCCCCCAAGAAGTCCAACCAAGTAGGCAAAGTGCGACAAAATAAATAAATATTTTGCTGGGGGCACAACACAAAACACCACTACAAAAAAAGAGCTAGCTAGTCCAGCTCTGGTGGAGGCGGAGGGGTCGGGGGAGCAGGACGCGAGGCGATGGACCAGAGCTCGGTGATGAGCATGTCGATGTTGTCTCGTGCAAGCCGCTTGCTAAGCGATCTTTATGGCTGTAAGAAACCATACATTTTATATATAGCATCAGTCACACGAATGGGAACACATGTTCAATCACCAACTTATTGCGAATGTTCCATAACGTCTAGGCAAGGGCACCAACTACCACCCAAAAGAAAGGCCGCAAGGTTGGCTGAAAACTAAGGACCACTTGAAACATGTCAGATTGTCGTGGCACCACCTGCCACCAACAGCCTCCTGGAAGCAACTCCAGAGGAAGCGAGCTACGGGGCAACCTTGCCTTTAGACACATGTTTGGCCCCCTGAGCTGGACCAATGGGAGGAGTTGCTCAAATGTGTGGCCCTACATTCACCCTCCCTAGAGCAGGACTCTATATCCTTGCACCTTGAGCCCAATGGCCAGTTCTCGGCTAGATCCCTTTATAAAGCCGTTGTGGCCACCCCGGGGCCATAGAAACTAAATCTCTTATGGGATATGAAACTGCCTATGAATATTCGGATTTTCTTATGGCAATTGGTATGTGGCCACATTCCCTCAGGAATTGAGGTGTTGAAGCAGAACGGCCCCACTGATGGGACATGTCCCTTATGTGAGGCATCACAGGACTCCAAACACATATCACGTTAATTAGTTTAGATTTTCTTCATTGATCGATGCTTGTGCCGACACATTGAATGAATTCAGATGGGCTTTAACAGAGAACGTCATGCATGCATGCATCCAGGCCTGCCATGATCTGCTTCTGTTCGAGCTTAAGCTTCTTATCGATCGCCGCCAACAAGATGTTAAACCTCTCTTTTTTTCTTGATGTCGGAGTGCTTGATACATGTTGTCTCCTCCTCCTTGGCCATGATTTCCTCTAATCTCTTGGTTATCTTGGCCGCAAACCCTTCCCGCTTCTCCTTCTCCTCGGCTCACTTCTTTCTCCAGCACCCTCTTGTAACCTTTTTGGGCATCTTTTTTGTTGGTTGGTTGTATCACCCGCTTCTTCTGTTGGAAATATGTCCTAGAGGCAATAATAAAAGCATTATTATTATATTTCCTTGTTCATGATAATTTTCTTTATTCATACTATAATTGTGTTATCCGGAAATCGTAATACATGTGTGAATAATAGACACCAACATGTCCCTAGTAAGCCTCTAGTTGACTAGCTCGTTGATCAACAGATAGTCATGGTTTCCTGACTATGGACATTGGATGTCATTGATAACGAGACCACATCATTAGGAGAACGATGTGATGGACAAGACCCGATCCTAAACATAGCATAAGATCGTATAGTTCGTTTGCTAGAGTTTTTCCAATGTCAAGTATCTTTTCCTTAGACCATGAGATCGTGTACCTCCCGGATACCGTAGGAGTGCTTTGGGTGTACCAAACATCACAACGTAACTGGGTGACTATAAAGGTATACTACGGGTGTCTCCGAAAGTGTCTGTTGGGTTGACACGGATCAAGACTGGGATTTGTCACTCCGTATGACGGAGAGGTATCACTGGGCCCACTCGGTAATGCATCATCATTATGAGCTCAAAGTGACCAAGTGTCTGGTCACGGGATCATGCATTACGGTACGAGTAAAGTGACTTGCCGGTAACAAGATTAAACAAGGTATTGGGATACCGACGATCGAATCTCGGACAAGTAACATACCGATTTACAAAGGGAATTGTATAGGGGGTTGCTTGAATCCTCGACATCGTGGTTCATCCGATGAGATCATCGAGGAGCATGTGGGAGCCAACATGGGTATCCAGATCCCGTTGTTAGTTATTGACCAGAGAGCAATCTCGGTCATGTCTACATGTCTCCCGAACCCGTAGGGTCTACACACTTAAGGTTCGGTGACGCTAGGGTTGTAAAGATATGTATATGCAGTAATCCGAAAGTTGTTCGGAGTCCCGGATGAGATCACGGACGTCACGAGAAGTTCCAGAATGCTCCAGAGGTAAAGAATTATATATAGGAAGTGCAGTTTCGGCCATCGAGAAAGTTTCGGGGGTCACCGGTATTGTACCGGGACCACCGGATGGGTCCCGGGGGTCCACCGGGTGGGGCCACCCATCCCGGAGGGCCCCATGGGCTGAAGTGGGAGGGGGGACCAGCCCTTAGTGGGCTGGTGCGCCCCCCTAGGCCCACCCCTGTTGGGGAACGTAGTAATTTCGAAAAATTTCCTACGCACACGCAAGATCATGGTGATGCATAGCAACGAGGGGGAGAGTATTGTCTACGTACCAACGCAGACCGACTGCGGAAGCGATCTCACAACATAGAGGAAGTAGTCGTACGTCTTCTTCCCGATCCAAGCACCGTTACTCCGGCACCTCCGAGTTCTTAGCACACGTTCAGCTCGATGACGATCCTCGGGCTCCGATCCAGCAAAGCGTCGAGGAAGAGTTCCGTCAGCACAACGGCGTGGTGACGATCTTGATGTACTACCGACGCAGGGCTTCGCCTAAGCTCTACAACGATATAACCGAGGTGGAATTTGGTGGCAGGGGGCACCGCACACGGCTAAGGAACGATCAACAATGATCAACTTGTGTGTCTATGGGGTGCCCCCTGCCCTCGTATATAAAGGAGCAGGGGAAGGGGTTCGGCCGGCCAGGGAGAGAGGCGCAGGGGGAGTCCCACTCCTACCGGGAGTAGGACTCCCCCCCCAATCCTATTCCTAATAGGACTCTTCAAAGAGAAGAGAGAAGAGAGGGGGGCCGGCCCCTTCTCCTAGTCCTAATAGGACTAGGGAAGGGGGAGGCGCGCAGCCCTTGTGGGCAGCCCCTTTTCACTTTTCCACTAAGGCCCAATAGGCCCATTTGCCTCCCGGGGGGTTCCGGTAACCCTTCCGGTATTCCGGTAAAATCCCGATTTCACCCGGAACACTTCCGGTGTCCAAACATAGGCTTCCAATATATCAATCTTTACGTCTCGACCATTTCGAGACTCCTCGTCATGTCCGTGATCACATCCGGGACTCCGAACAACCTTCGGTACATCAAAATGCATAAACTCATAATAACTGTCATCGTAACGTTAAGCGTGCGGACCCTACGGTTCGAGAACAATGTAGACATGACCGAGACACGTCTCCGGTCAATAACCAATAGCGGGACCTGGATGCCCATATTGGCTCCCACATATTCTAAGAAGATCTTTATCGGTCAGACCGCATAACAACATACGTTGTTCCCTTTGTCATCGGTATGTTACTTGCCCGAGATTCGATCGTCGGTATCCAATACCTAGTTCAATCTCGTTACTGGCAAGTCTCTTTACTCGTTCCGTAATACATCATCTCATAACTAACATCTTAGTTATTATGTTTGCAAGGCTTATGTGATGTGTATTACCGAGAGGGCCCAGAGATACCTCTCCGACAATCGGAGTGACAAACCCTAATCTCGAAATACGCCAACCCAACATCTACCATTGGAGACACCTGTAGTACTCCTTTATGATCACCCAGTTACGTTGTGACGTTTGGTAGTACCCAAAGTATTCCTCCGGTAAACGGGAGTTGCATAATCTCATAGTTATAGGAACATGTATAAGTCATGAAGAAAGCAATAGCAACATACTAAACGATCTGGTGTTAAGATAATGGAATGGGTCATGTCAATCAGATCATTCAACTAATGATGTGACCTCGTTAATCAAATAACAACTCTTTGTTCATGGTTAGGAAACATAACCATCTTTGATCAACGAGCTAGTCAAGTAGAGGCATACTAGTGACACTCTGTTGGTCTATGTATTCACACATGTATTATGTTTCCGGTTAATACAATTCTAGCATGAATAATAAACATTTATCATGATATAAGGAAATAAATAATAACTTTATTATTGCCTCTAGGGCATATTTCCTTCAGTCTCCCACTTGCACTAGAGTCAATAATCTAGATTACATAGTAATGATTCTAACACCCATGGAGCCTTGGTGCTGATCATGTTTTGCTCGTGGAAGAGGCTTAGTCAACGGGTCTGCAACATTCAGATCCGTATGTATCTTGCAAATCTCTATGTCTCCCACCTAGACTAAATCCCGGATGGAGTTGAAGCGTCTCTTGATGTGTTTGGTTCTTTTGTGAAATCTGGATTCCTTTGCCAAGGCAATTGCACCAGTATTGTCACAGAAGATTTTCATTGGACCCGATGCACTAGGTATGACACCTAGATCGGATATGAACTCCTTCATCCAGACTCCTTCGTTCGCTGCTTCCGAAGCAGCTATGTACTCCGCTTCACATGTAGATCCCGCTATGACGCTTTGTTTAGAACTGCACCAACTGACAGCTCCACCGTTTAAAGTAAACACGTATCCGGTTTGCGATCTAGAATCGTCTGGATCAGTGTCAAAGCTTGCATCAACGTAACCTCTTACGGTGAGCTCTTTGTCACCTCCATATACGAGAAACATATCCTTAGTCCTTTTCAGGTATTTCAGGATGTTCTTGACCGCTGTCCAGTGATCCACTCCTGGATTACTTTGGTACCTCCCTGCTAAACTTATAGCAAGGCACACATCAGGTCTGGTACACAGCATTGCATACATGATAGAGCCTATGGCTGAAGCATAGGGAACATCTTTCATTTTCTCTCTATCTTCTGCAGTGGTCGGGCATTGAGTCTGACTCAACTTCACACCTTGTAACACAGGCAAGAACCCTTTCTTTGCTTGATCCATTTTGAACTTCTTCAAAATCTTGTCAAGGTATGTGCTTTGTGAAAGTCCAATTAAGCGTTTTGATCTATCTCTATAGATCTTTATGCCTAATATGTAAGCAGCTTCCCCGAGGTCTTTCATCGAAAAACTTTTATTCAAGTATCCCTTTATGCTATCCAGAAATTCTATATCATTTCCAATCAGCAATATGTCATCCACATATAATATCAGAAATGCTACAGAGCTCCCACTCACTTTCTTGTAAATACAGGCTTCTCCAAAAGTCTGTATAAAGCCAAATGCTTTGATCACACTATCAAAGCGTTTATTCCAACTCCGAGATGCTTGCACCAGTCCATAAATGGATCGCTGGAGTTTGCACACTTTGTTAGCTCCCTTCGGATCGACAAAACCTTCTGGTTGCATCACATACAACTCTTCTTCCAGAAATCCATTCAGGAATGCAGTTTTGACATCCATTTGCCATATTTCATAATCATAAAACGCAGCAATTGCTAACATAATTCTGACAGACTTAAGCATCGCTACGGGTGAGAAGGTCTCATCGTAGTCAACCCCTTGAACTTGTCGAAAACCTTTTGCGACAAGTCGAGCTTTATAGACAGTAATATTACCATCAGCATCAGTCTTTTTCTTGAAGATCCATTTATTCTCAATTGCTTGCCGATCATCGGGCAAGTCAACCAAAGTCCATACTTTGTTCTCATACATGGATCCCATCTCAGATTTCATGGCCTCAAGCCACTTTGCGGAATCTGGGCTCACCATCGCTTCTTCATAGTTCGTAGGTTCATCATGATCTAGTAGCATGACTTTCAGAACTGGATTACCGTACCACTCTGGTGCGGATCTTACTCTGGTTGATCTACGTGGTTCAGTAGTATCTTGCCCTGAAGTTTCATGATCATCATCATTAGCTTCCTCACTAATTGGTATAGGTGTCGCAGAAACAGTTTTCTGTGATGTACTATTTTCCAATAAGGGAGCAGGTACAGTTACCTCGTCAAGTTCTACTTTCCTCCCACTCACTTCTTTCGAGAGAAACTCCTTCTCTAGAAATGATCCATTCTTAGCAACGAATGTCTTGCCTTCGGATCTGTGATAGAAGGTATACCCAACAGTTTCCTTTGCGTATCCTATGAAGACACATTTCTCCGCTTTGGGTTCGAGCTTATCAGGTTGAAGCTTTTTCACATAAGCATCGCAGCCCCAAACTTTAAGAAACGACAACTTTGGTTTCTTGCCAAACCACAATTCATAAGGCGTCGTCTCAACGGATTTTGATGGTGCCCTATTTAACGTGAATGCGGCCGTCTCTAAAGCATAATCCCAAAATGATAGCGGTAAATCAGTAAGAGACATCATAGATCGCACCATATCTAGTAAAGTACGATTACGACGTTCGGACACACCATTACGCTGTGGTGTTCCGGGTGGCGTGAGTTGCGAAACTATTCCACAATTTTTCAAATGTATACCAAACTCGTAATTCAAATATTCACCTCCACGATCAGATCGTAGAAACTTTATTTTCTTGTTACGATGATTTTCAAATTCACTCTGAAATTCTTTGAACTTTTCAAATGTTTCAGACTTATGTTTCATTAAGTAGATATACCCATATCTGCTTAAATCATCTGTGAAGTTGAGAAAATAACGATATCCGCCACGAGCCTCAATATTCATCGGACCACATACATCGGTATGTATGATTTCCAATAAATCTGTTGCTCTCTCCATAGTACCGGAGAACGGTGTTTTAGTCATCTTGCCTATGAGGCACGGTTCGCAAGTACCAAGTGATTCATAATCAAGTGGTTCCAAAAGCCCATCAGTATGGAGTTTCTTCATGCGCTTTACACCGATATGACCTAAACGGTAGTGCCACAAATAAGTTGCACTATCATTATCAACTATGCATCTTTTGGCTTCTACATTATGAATATGTGTATCACTACTATCGAGATTCAATAAGAATAGACCACTCTTCAAGGGTGCATGACCATAAAAGATATTACTCATATAAATAGAACAACCATTATTCTCTGATTTAAATGAATAACCGTCTCGCATCAAACAAGATCCAGATATAATGTTCATGCTCAACGCTGGCACCAAATAACAATTATTTAGGTCTAATATTAATCCTGAAGGTAGATGTAGAGGTAGCGTGCCGACCGCGATCACATCGACTTTGGAACCGTTTCCCACGCGCATCGTCACCTCGTCCTTTGCTAGCGTCCGCTTATTCCGTAGTCCCTGTTTCGAGTTGCAAATATTAGCAACAGAACCAGTATCAAATACCCAGGTGCTACTGCGAGCTCTAGTAAGGTACACATCAATAACATGTATATCACATATACCTTTGTTCACCTTGCCATCCTTCTTATCCGCCAAATACTTGGGGCAGTTCCGCTTCCAGTGACCAGTCTGCTTGCAGTAGAAGCACTCAGTTTTAGGCTTAGGTCCAGACTTGGGTTTCTTCTCCTGAGTAGCAACTTGCTTGCTGTTCTTTTTGAAGTTCCCCTTCTTCTTCCCTTTGCCCTTTTTCTTGAAACCAGTGGTTTTGTTAACCATCAACACTTGATGCTCCTTCTTGATTTCTACCTCCGCAGCTTTCAGCATTGCGAAGAGCTCGGGAATAGTCTTGTTCATCCCTTGCATATTATAGTTCATCACGAAGCTCTTGTAGCTTGGTGGCAGTGATTGGAGAATTCTGTCAATGACGCAATCATCTGGAAGATTAACTCCCATCTGAATCAAGTGATTATTATACCCAGACATTTTGAGTATATGCTCACTGACAGAACTCTTCTCCTCCATCTTGCAGCTATAGAACTTATTGGAGACTTCATATCTCTCAATTCGGGCATTTGCTTGAAATATTAACTTCAACTCCTGGAACATCTCATATGCTCCATGACGTTCAAGACGTCGTTGAAGTCCCGATTCTAAGCCGTAAAGCATGGCACACTGAACTATCGAGTAGTCATCAGCTTTGCTCTGCCAGACGTTCATAACATCTGGCGTTGCTCCAGCAGCAGGCCTGGCACCCAGCGGTGCTTCCAGGACGTAATTCTTCTGTGCAGCAATGAGGATAATCCTCAGGTTACGGACCTAGTCCGTGTAATTGCTACCATCATCTTTCAACTTTGCTTTCTCAAGGAACGCATTAAAATTCAACGGAACAACAGCACGAGCCATCTATCTACAATCAACATAAACAAGCAAGATACTATCAGGTACTAAGTTCATGATAAGTTTAAGTTCAGTTAATCAAATTACTTAGGAACTCCCACTTAGATAGACATCCCTCTAATCCTCTAAGTGATCACGTGATCCAAATCAACTAAACCATAACCGATCATCACGTGAGATGGAGTAGTTTTCAATGGTGAACATCGTCATGTTGATCATATCTACTATATGATTCACGCTCGACCTTTCGGTCTCTGTGTTCCGAGGCCATATCTGCATATGCTAGGCTCGTCAAGTTTAACCTGAGTATTCTGCGTGTGCAAAACTGGCTTGCACCCGTTGTAGATGGACGTAGAACTTATCACACCCGATCATCACGTGGTGTCTGGGCACGACGAACTTTGGCAACGGTGCATACTCAGGGAGAACACTTCTTGATAATTTAGTGAGAGATCATCTTATAATGCTACCGTCAATCAAAGCAAGATAAGATGCATAAAAGGATAAACATCACATGCAATCAATATAAGTGATATGATATGGCCATCATCATCTTGTGCTTGTGATCTCCATCTCCGAAGCACCGTCATGATCACCACCGTCACCGGCGCGACACCTTGATCTCCATCGTAGCATCGTTGTCGTCTCGCCAATCTTATGCTTCCACGACTATCACTACCGCTTAGTAATAAAGTAAAGCATTACATCGCGATTGCATTGCATACAATAAAGCGACAACCATATGGCACCTGCCAGTTGCCGATAACTCGGTTACAAAACATGATCATCTCATACAATAAAATCAGCATCATGCCTTGACCATATCACATCACAACATGCCCTGCAAAAACAAGTTAGACGTCCTCTACTTTGTTGTTGCAAGTTTTACGTGGCTGCTACGGGCTTAAGTAAGAACTCATCTCACCTACGCATCAAAACCACAACGATAGTTCGTCAAATAGACTCCGTTTTAACCTTCTCAAGGACCAGGCGTAGTCACACTTGGTTCAACTAAAGTTGGAGAGACAGTCTTCCGCAAGCCATCTATGTGCAAAGCACGTCGAGGGAACCGGTCTCGCGTAAGAGTACGCGTAAGGTTGGTCCGGATCGTCTCGTCCAACAATACCGCCGAACCAAAGTATGACATGCTGGTAGGCAGTATGACTTGTATCGCCCACAACTCACTTGTGTTCTACTCGTGCAAATAACATCAAACCATAAAACCTGGCTCGGATGCCACTGTTGGGGAACGTAGTAATTTCGAAAATTTTCCTACGCACACGCAAGATCATGGTGATGCATAGCAACGAGGGGGAGAGTATTGTCTACGTACCAACGCAGACCGACTGCGGAAGCGATCTCACAACGTAGAGGAAGTAGTCGTACGTCTTCTTCCCGATCCGACCGATCCAAGCACCGTTACTCCGGCACCTCCGAGTTCTTAGCACACGTTCAGCTCGATGACGATCCTCGGGCTCCGATCCAGCAAAGCATCGAGGAAGAGTTCCGTCAGCACAACGGCGTGGTGACGATCTTGATGTACTACCGACGCAGGGCTTTGCCTAAGCTCTACAACGATATAATCGAGGTGGAATTTGGTGGCAGGGGGCACCGCACACGGCTAAGGAACGATCAACAATGATCAACTTGTGTGTCTATGGGGTGCCCCCTGCCCCCGTATATAAAGGAGCAGGGGAAGGGGTTCGGCCGGCCAGGGAGAGAGGCGCAGGGGGAGTCCCACTCCTACCGGGAGTAGGACTCCCCCCCAATCCTATTCCTAATAGGACTCTTCAAAGAGAAGAGAGAAGAGAGGGGGGCCGGCCCCTTCTCCTAGTCCTAATAGGACTAGGGAAGGGGGGAGGCGCGCAGCCCTTGTGGGCAGCCCCTTTTCACTTTTCCACTAAGGCCCAATAGGCCCATTTGCCTCCCGGGGGGTTCCGGTAACCCTTCCGGTATTCCGGTAAAATCCCGATTTCACCCGGAACACTTCCGGTGTCCAAACATAGGCTTCCAATATATCAATCTTTACGTCTCGACCATTTCGAGACTCCTCGTCATGTCCGTGATCACATCCGGGACTCCGAAAAACCTTCGGTACATCAAAATGCATAAACTCATAATAACTGTCATCGTAACGTTAAGCGTGCGGACCCTATGGTTCGAGAACAATGTAGACATGACCGAGACACGTCTCCGGTCAATAACCAATAGCGGGACCTGGATGCCCATATTGGCTCCCACATATTCTACGAAGATCTTTATCGGTCAGACCGCATAACAACATACGTTGTTCCCTTTGTCATCGGTATGTTACTTGCCCGAGATTCGATCGTCGGTATCCAATACCTAGTTCAATCTCGTTACTGGCAAGTCTCTTTACTCGTTCCGTAACACATCATATCATAACTAACATCTTAGTTATTATGCTTGCAAGGCTTATGTGATGTGTATTACCGAGAGGGCCCAGAGATACCTCTCCGACAATCGGAGTGACAAACCCAAATCTCGAAATACGCCAACCCAACATCTACCATTGGAGACACCTGTAGTACTCCTTTATGATCACCCAGTTACGTTGTGACGTTTGGTAGTACCCAAAGTATTCCTCCGGTAAACGGGAGTTGAATAATCTCATAGTTATAGGAACATGTATAAGTCATGAAGAAAGCAATAGCAACATACTAAACGATCGGGTGCTAAGCTAATGGAATGGGTCATGTCAATCAGATCATTCAACTAATGATGTGACCTCGTTAATCAAATAACAACTCTTTGTTCATGGTTAGGAAACATAACCATCTTTGATCAACGAGCTAGTCAAGTAGAGGCATACTAGTGACACTCTGTTGGTCTATGTATTCATACATGTATTATGTTTCCGGTTAATACAATTCTAGCATGAACAATAAACATTTATCATGATATAAGGAAATAAATAATAACTTTATTATTGCCTCTAGGGCATATTTCCTTCAACCCCCTGCGCCTAGGGTTGGCACCCTAGGGTGGGGGGCGCCCCACTTGCCTTGGGGGGCACTCCACCCCCCCTTGGCCGCCGCCCCCTTGGAGACTGGATCTCCCAAGGGCCGGCGCCCCCCCCCCAGGGGCCTATATAAAGGGGGGAGGGAGGGGGCAGCCGCACCCTTGCATCTTGGCGCCCCCTCTCCCCTGCTACACCTCTCCCTCTCGCGCAGACGCTCGGCGAAACCCTGCTGCACGTGACAACTGCATCCACCACCACGCCGTCGTGCTGCTAGATCTTCATCAACCTCTCCTTTCCCCTTGCTGGATCAAGAAGGAGGAGACGTCATCCGCTCCGTACGTGTGTTGAACGCAGAGGTGTCGTCCATTCGGCGCTTGGTCATCGGTGATTTGGATCACGGCGAGTATGACTCCATCATCCATGTTCTAGTGAACGCTTCCGCTCGCGATCTACAAAGGTATGTAGATGCATCCGATCACTCGTTGCTAGATGAAGTCATAGATGGATCTTGGTGAAACCGTAGGAAATTTTTTTGTTTTCTGCAACGTTCCCCAACAGTGGTATCAGATCTAGGTCTATGCGTAGTTCTCTTTGCACGAGTAGAACACAATTTGTTGTGGGCGTAGATGTTGTCAACTTTCTTGCCGCTACTAGTCTTATCTTGCTTCAGCGGTATTGTGGGATGAAGCGGCCCGGACCAACCTTACACGTACGCTTATGTGAGACCAGTTCCACCGACTAACATGCACAAGTTGCATAAGGTGGCTGGCAGGTGTCTGTCTCTCCCACTTTAGTTGGAGCGGATTCGATGAAAAGGGTCCTTATGAAGGGTAAATAGAAGTTGACAAATCACGTTGTGGCTTTCACGTAGGTAAGAAAACGTTCTTGCTAGAACCCTATTGCAGCCACGTAAAACTTGCAACAACAATTAGAGGATGTCTAACTTGTTTTTGCAGCAAGTGTTCTGTGATGTGATATGGCCAAAGTTGTGATGAATGATGAATGATATATATGTGATGTATGAGATGTTCATGCTATTGTAATAGGAATCACGACTTGCATGTCGATGAGTATGACAACCGGCAGGAGCCATAGGAGTTGTCTTTATTTTTTATATGACCTGCGTGTCATTGAGAAACGCCATGTAAATTACTTTACTTTATTGCTAAACGTGTTAGCCATAGTAGTAGAAGTAATAGTTGGCGAGCAACTTCATGGAGACACGATGATGGAGATCATGATGGTGGAGATCATGGTGTCATGCCGGTGACAAGATGATCATGGCGCCCCAAGATGGAGATCAAAGGAGCTATGTGATATTGGCCATATCATGTCACTATTATTATTTGATTGCATGTGATGTTTATCATGTTTTACATCTTGTTTACTTAGAACGACGGTAGTAAATAAGATGATCCCTCATAATAATTTCAAGAAAGTGTTTCCCCTAACTGTGCACCGTTGCGACAGTTCGTTGATAGATTCCAACGTTCACATGCAACGGGTGTAAGACAGATTTACACATGCAAACACTTATGTTGACTTGACGAGCCTAGCATGTACAGACATGGGCTCGGAACACAGAAGACCGAAAGGTCGAGCATGAGTCGAATAGAAGATACGATCAACATGAAGATGTTCACCGATGTTGACTAGTTCGTCTCACGTGATGATCGGACACGGCCTAGTTAACTCGGATCATGTTATACTTAGATGACTGGAGGGATGTCTATCTGAGTGGGAGTTCATTGAATAATTTGATTAGATGAACTTAATTATCATGAACTTAGTCTAAAATCTTTACAATATGTCTTGTAGATCAAATGGCCAACGTTGTCCTCAACTTCAACGCGTTCCTAGAGAAAACCAAGCTGAAATACGATGGCAGCAACTATACGGACTGGGTCCGGAACCTGAGGATCATCCTCATAGCTGCCAAGAAAGATTATGTCCTACAAGCACCGCTAGGTGACGCACCCGTCCCACAGAACCAAGACGTTATGAACGCTTGGCAGACACGTGCTGATGATTACTCCCTCGTTTAGTGCGGCATGCTTCACAGCTTAGAACCGGGGCTCCAAAAACGTTGAGAGACACGGAGCATATGAGATGTTCGAAGAGCTGAAAATGGTTTTCCAAGCTCATGCCCGGGTCGAGAGATATGAAGTCTCCGACAAGTTTTTCAGCTGTAAGATGGAGGAAAATAGTTCTGTCAGTGAGCACATACTCACAATGTTTGGGTTACATAACCGCTTGACTCAGCTGGGAGTTAATCTCCCGGATGACGCAGTGATTGACAGAATCCTTCAGTCGCTTCCACCAAGCTACAAGAGCTTTGTGATGAACTTCAATATGCAGAGGATGGAAAAGACCATTCCTGAATTATTTGCAATGCTGAAATCAGCAGAGGTAGAAGTCAAAAAGGAACATCAAGTGTTGATGGTGAATAAAACCACTAAGTTCAAGAAGGCAAGGGTAAAAATAACTTCAAGAAGGACGGCAAGGGAGTTGCCGCGCCCGGTAAGCAAGCTACCGGGAAGAAGCCAAAGAATGGACCCAAGCCCGAGACTGAGTGCTTTTATTGCAAGGGAAGTGGTCACTGGAAGCGGAACTGCCCCAAATACTTAGCGGACAAGAAGGCCGGCAAAACAAAAGGTATATGTGATATACATGTAATTGATGTGTACCTTACCAGTACTCGTAGTAGCTTCTGGGTATTTGATACCGGTGCAGTTGCTCACATTTGTAACTCAAAGCAGGAGCTACGGAATAAGCGGAGACTGGCGAAGGACGAGGTGACGATGCACGTCGGGAATGGTTCCAAGTTCAATGTGATCGTCGTCGGCACGCTACCTCTACATTTACCTACGGGGTTAGTTTTAAACCTCAATAATTGTTATTTAGTGCCAGCTTTGAGCATGAACATTGTGTCGGGATCTCGTTTAATTCGAGATGGCTACTCATTTAAATCCAAGAATAATGGTTGTTATATTTATATGAGAGATATGTTTTATGGTCGTGCTCCGATGATGAATGGTTTATTCTTAATGAATCTCGAGCGTAATGCTACACATGTTCATAGTGTGAATACCAAAAGATGTAAGATTGATAATGATAGTCCCACATACTTGTGGCACTGCCGCCTTGGTCACATAGGTGTCAAACGCATGAAGAAGCTCCATGCAGATGGACTTTTAGAGTCTCTTGATTATGAATCATTTGACACATGCAAACCATGCCTCATGGGTAAAATGACCAAGACTCCGTTCTCAGGAACAATGGAGCGAGCAACCAACTTATTGGAAATCATACATACTGATGTGTGCGGTCCAATGAGCGTTGAGGCTCGCGGTGGCTATCGTTATGTTCTCACCCTCACTGATGACTTGAGTAGATATGGGTATGTCTACTTAATGAAACACAAGTCTGGAACCTTTGAAAAGTTCAAGGAATTTCAGAGTAAGGTTGAGAATCAACGTGACAGAAAAATCAAGTTTTTGCGATCAGATCGTGGAGGAGAATACTTGAGTCACGAATTTGGCAAGCACTTAAGAAAATGTGGAATAGTTTCACAACTCACGCCGCCTGGAACACCTCAGCGTAATGGTGTGTCCGAACGTCGTAATCGCACTCTATTAGATATGGTGCGATCTATGATGTCTCTTACCGATTTACCGCTATCATTTTGGGGCTATGCTTTAGAGACTGCTGCATTCACTTTAAATAGGGCTCCGTCGAAATCCGTTGAGACGACACCGTATAAATTATGGTTTGGGAAGAAACCTAAGCTGTCATTTCTAAAAATTTGGGGATGCGATGTTTATGTCAGGAAACTTCAACCAGAAAAGCTCGAACCCAAGTCAGAAAAATGCGTCTTCATAGGATACCCTAAAGAAACTATTGGGTATACCTTCTACCTCAGATCCGAAGGCAAGATCTTTGTTGCCAAGAACGGATCCTTTCTAGAGAAAGATTTTCTCTCGAAAGAAGTAAGTGGGAGGAAAGTAGAACTTGATGAAGTATTACCTCTTGAACCGGAAAATGGCGCAACTCAAGAAAATGTTCCTGAGGTGCCTGCATCGACTAGAGAGGAAGTTAATGATGATGATCATGAAACTTCAGATCAAGTTGCTACTGAACTTCGTAGGTCCACAAGGACACGTTCCGCACCAGAGTGGTACGGCAATCCTGTCTTGGAAATCATGTTGTTAGACAACGGTGAACCTTCGAACTATGAAGAAGCGATGGCGGGCCCGGATTCCGACAAATGGCTAGAAGCCATGAAATCCGAGATAGGATCCATGTATGAAAACGAAGTATGGACTTTGACTGACTTGCCTGTTGAGCGGCGAGCCATAGAAAATAAATGGATCTTTAAGAAGAAGACAGGCGCGGATGGTAATGTGACCATCTATAAAGCTCGGCTTGTCGCTAAGGGTTATCGACAAGTTTAAGGGGTTGACTACGATGAGACTTTCTCACCGGTAGCGAAGCTAAAGTCCGTCCAAATCATGTTAGCAATTGCCGCATTCTATGATTATGAGATATGGCAAATGGACGTCAAAACGGCATTCCTTAATGGTTTCCTTAAGGAAGAATTGTATATGATGCAGCCGGAAGGTTTTGTCGATCCTAAGAATGCTGACAAGGTGTGCAAGCTCCAACGCTCGATTTATGGGCTGGTGCAAGCATCTCGGAGTTGGAACATTCGCTTTGATGAGATGATCAAAGCGTTTGGGTTTACGCAGACTTATGGAGAAGCCTGCGTTTACAAGAAAGTGAGTGGGAGCTCTGTAGCATTTCTCATATTATATGTAGATGACATACTTTTGATGGGAAATGATATAGAACTCTTGGACAGCATTAAGGCCTACTTGAATAAGAGTTTTTCAATGAAGGACCTTGGAGAAGCTGCATATATATTAGGCATCAAGATCTATAGAGATAGATCAAGACGCCTCATAGGTCTTTCACAAAGCACATACCTTGATAAGATATTGAAGAAGTTCCATATGGATCAGTCTAAGAAAGGGTTCTTGCCTGTGTTGCGAGATGTGAAATTGAGCTCAGCTCAATGTCCGACCACGGCAGAAGATATAGAAGAGATGAGCGTCATCCCCTATGCCTCAGCCATAGGTTCTATTATGTATGCCATGTTGTGTACCAGATCTGATGTAAACCTTGCCGTAAGTTTGGTAGGAAGGTACCAAAGTAATCCCGGCAAGGAACACTGGACAGCGGTCAAGAATATCCTGAAGTACGTGAAAAGGACTAAGGAAATGTTTCTTGTTTATGGAGGTGACGAAGAGCTCGTCGTAAAGGGTTACGTCGACGCTAGCTTCGACACAGATCTGGATGACTCCAAGTCACAAACCGGATACGTGTATATTTTGAATGGTGGGGCAGTAAGCTGGTGCAGTTGCAAGCAGAGCGTCGTGGCGGGATCTACATGTGAAGCGGAGTACATGGCAGCCTCGGAGGCAGCGCATGAAGCAATTTGGGTGAAGGAGTTCATCACCGACCTAGGAGTCATACCCAATGCGTCGGGGCCAATCAAACTCTTCTGTGACAACACTGGAGCTATTACACTTGCCAAGGAGCCCAGGTTTCACAAGAAGACCAGGCACATCAAGCGTCGCTTCAACTTCATTCGTGAAAATGTTCAAGATGGAGACATAGATATTTGTAAAATACATACGGACCTGAATGTAGCAGATCCGTTGACTAAACCTCTCCCTAGAGCAAAACATGATCAACACCAGAATTCCATGGGTGTTCGGTTCATCACAATGTAACTAGATTATTGACTCTAGTGCAAGTGGGAGACTGTTGGAAATATGCCCTAGAGGCAATACTAAAAGCATTATTATTATATTTCCTTGTTCATGATAATTGTCTTTATTCATGCTATAATTGTGTTATCCGGAAATCGTAATACATGTGTGAATAATAGACACCAACATGTCCCTAGTAAGCCTCTAGTTGACTAGCTCATTGATCAACAGATAGTCATGGTTTCCAGACTATGGACATTGGATGTCATTGATAACGAGAGCACATCATTAGGAGAATGATGTGATGGACAAGACCCAGTCCTAAACATAGCATAAGATCGTATAGTTCGTTTGCTAGAGTTTTTCCAATGTCAAATATCTTTTCCTTAGACCATGAGATCGTGTAACTCCCGGATACCGTAGGAGTGCTTTGGGTGTACCAAACATCACAGCGTAACTGGGTGACTATAAAGGTATATTACGGGTGTCTCCGAAAGTGTCTGTTGGGTTGACACGGATCAAGACTGAGATTTGTCACTCCGTACGACGGAGAGGTATCACTGGGCCCACTCGGTAATGCATCATCATTATGAGCTCAAAGTGACCAAGTGTCTGGTCACGGGATCATGCATTACGGTACGAGTGAAGTGACTTGCCGGTAACGAGATTGAACAAGGTATTGGGATACCGACGATCGAATCTCGGGCAAGTAACATACCGATTTACAAAGGGAATTGTATAGGGGGTTGCTTGAATCCTCGACATCGTGGTTCATCCGATGAGATCATCGAGGAGCATGTGGGATCCAACATGGGTATCCAGATCCCGCTGTTGGTTATTGACCAGAGAGCAATCTCGGTCATGTCTACATGTCTCTCGAACCTGTAGGGTCTACACACTTAAGGTTCGGTGACGCTAGGGTTGTAAAGATATGTATATGCAGTAATCCGAAAGTTGTTCGGAGTCCTGGATGAGATCCCGGAAGTCACGAGGAGTTCCAGAATGGTCCGGAGGTAAAGAATTATATATAGGAAGTGCAGTTTCGGCCATCGGGTAAGTTTCTGGGGTCACCGGTATTGTACCGGGACCACCGGATGGGTCCCGGGGGTCCACCGGGTGGGGCCACCCATCCCGGAGGGCCCCATGGGCTGATGTGGGAGGGGGAACCAGCCCTTAATTGGCTGGTGCGCCCCCCTAGGCCCACCCCCTGCGCCTAGGGTTGGAACCCTAGGGTGGGGGGCGCCCCACTTGCCTTGGGGGGCACTCCACCCCCCCTTGGCCGCCGCCCCTTGGAGATTGGATCTCCCAAGTTCCGGCGCCTCCCCCAGGGGCCTATATAAAGGGGGGGAGGGAGGGGGCAGCCGCACCCTTGCATCTTGGCGCCCCCTCTCCCCTGCTACACCTCTCCCTCTCGCGCAGACGCTCGGCGAAGCCCTGCTGCACGTGACAACTGCATCCACCACCACGCCGTCGTGCTACTGGATCTTCATCAACCTCTCCTTTCCCCTTGCTGGATCAAGAAGGAGGAGACGTCATCCGCTCCGTACGTGTGTTGAACGCGAAGGTGCCGTCCGTTCGGCGCTTGGTCATCGGTGATTTGGATCACGGCGAGTACGACTCCATCATCCACGTTCTAGTGAACGCTTCCGCTCGCAATCTACAAAGGTATGTAGATGCATCCGATCACTCGTTGCTAGATGAACTCATAGATGGATCTTGGTGAAACCGTAGGAAAATTTTTGTTTTCTGCAACGTTCCCCAACATCTTCCTCGGTGTCGGTGCCGGTGCCGGTGCCGGTGCCGGCGATCTTGATGTAATTGACAATGTATTAATTTCACTTGGGTTCCCCACTCAACTTCAACCAACAATGCATGAGGACGAAGTTCCTCTTCTCAACCTTCAAGAACAAATTGCATGCACGGGAGGGCTATTATGAAAAACATTGTCAACAAGTTGCATATCCAGCCAAATGGCCAAAATATATAATAATTGATTTGCTCGATGATTTGTGCACAACTTGGCCACCGACCAATTAGTTGTTTCAAATGGCCACAATACTTGCTCACGACCTCTTGGATGGTGTATCATCGATGGTTGAGCGACTTTGCTCCATGATTGCGTACGAGTTCGTCGCAGTATGACTTTGAAATTCTCGTACTCATGGAACCAAGTATGAACAAAATATTGCGTCTTTTTGCTCCGTGACATGGATCAGATCCATACAAGTGGCCAAGTAGAGAGTGTATTGATCATATGCAATCTTAGAAACAGAGCGTGTCAACGAAACATGAAGGCTGAAAAAGAAGAAGTGAAACTGCCCTCATTGTCCTCGAAAAAAGAATTGCACTCCTGTTAGTTACTACTCCCATGTCAAAAACGCTTTTATATTATGAGACGGAGAGAGTATACTGTCAAAACACTCTTATGTTGCAAACAACCTGGACACACCAACCCCCACCCCCCGTGTCGCTCCTGCGAGCGATAGGGGGCTAACCCTAGCCGCTGTCGGTCTTGGCCTTCTCTCCCCCCCCCCCTTCCCTCGCCGCCGCCGGAGCGCGTTGGCGGGCAAAGCCCTGCCGGCGCTGGTGGCTGGCGGCGGTGGCCCATGGCTCTGGTGGTCACGTGTAGGGCTTCGGAGGTGTGGGCATCAGCGAGCACCCTGGCTTCATTCCCGTCGCGGGTGCTCGGCCTGGGATGGCGTGGCCTGGCGGCAGTGCAGCTTGGTCGACGGTGTTCCGGCGAAGGCCAGAGCGTCAGTGAGGTGAAGGCGCGGCCACTAGGCGGCGGCGGTCCATCGGGACCTAGCCAGCAACGCTTTGCGCGGGTCTAGATCTGGGCCCTTTTGGGCGCGGTCTAGGTCAGGGCGGCCAGATCTGGGCTTCGGCGTCTCGCCTCAGGTTGTACCGACGAGCGACTCGTGATGGGGCGGCGGCAATGGTGTAGCATCTGCTGCAGCACGGCTGCGGGAGCTTCACGGGCCCGATCTGGGCCCAGCCGAGCTGTTGGCTTGGTGTGCTCCTGCTGTTGCGGCCAGTCTGTTTTTGCTTGAGCCGGTGGAGGTTGTTCCCTCCCATGTGGCTACGGTACTGCCCTTCCCCCCCCCCCCCAGTCTATGGATGTTTCGTCTTGGTCCGGCCGGCCTCGCATCATTTGCCACGGTGAGACGTCGATGAGGACTTCAAGACTGTGTTGGCACATTCTGGTGGGCGGCAAGCATGGTGGAGCCGATGGTTGGTCCGGGGTTGTGGCTGTGTGGGAGTCAAGAGAAATCCCTGTCGGATCTTGCCGGCACCGACATCGTGACGCCTGTGGGTGCCGCCTCCCTTCTTGAAGGGCGTCGGGTGTCCCCTTCCTCAATCTTCCCGTGTATCGGGAGAAATCCTAGGATCTGTCCGGGCAGCATCGTCGATGTTGTCGCAGTCCTTCTTGAAGGTGTTGCTTGGCACACAGCAATTCAGAGGCATAGGAGCGTGGTGGGAATCCTCCGAAGGTCGCAGCAGTTACGGGAAATCGTCGCTTACATCAATCCGGCGCTGCTAGCATTTGTTTTTCTTGTTTTTTAGCTTGATTGTGTTATTTGCCTCAGCAATGGTCTTTCAGATGTATCAGATGATTGCTCTATTAATATAGTACGGTGAAAGACTATATTAGAAAAACACTTTTATATTATGGGACGAGAGGGAGTAGTGGTGTACCCTACTCTTAAAAACAAAAGTCAACCGAACCTAACCTCAGAATCCTACTAGCAACTTGGAGAGTGGCTCGTCCATGACAACGAAGGGCAGTGTTGCGCGTACACGCACAGTCGCACACACGCGTGACTGACACCGAAAGCGGTCGAATAGAAGCGAATCCCAGACGTCTCGTCCGGGTAGATCAATCAATCACTCCCACAAAAAGAGAGAGTAAACCAATCAATCAAAAGTAACCACCATATATGCCCGGATCGTCGGAGCCGCCGGCAAGCAGGCCAAGTTAGTTCTTCATCTTCTTTGTGTCACACTCGCGCTAGCACAGTACCCTCCCTATCTTCCCTGTGCGTGAGAGTGAAGATATTCAGGACCTCCTTGGTCGATCGATCGGTCGACATGGTTTCTTGGAGAGATCGAGCGGGAGATGGATCAGAACGCCGAACTGATTCTGGCATGCATGTATCCGGGACTGTCCGACAGATTCAAGCTGAAGCTTCTGTTCGCGTCGACGTTACGCGTGAAACTTACTTCTGGTGTCCATCTAGCTTTACCTTCGGGTGACGGGGTTCGCACATAAACTTCGTTCGGCGCCCTGACATCTCCAGGATTCTGTTACGTTTCCTTTTTGCGGATCAGCTCATGCGTCAGGCTGCAGAGAGCTTTCGGCAAATGCTCCCATGTCAACCAACGTAAGCCGTCAGTGTCGAAATCCAATCTGATTCAAATATTGAATATCTCTCCTTGTGGGGACAATTTAAGCAGAATAAAATATCTATCATTGATTTTTTAGAATCAAATTAGTCTGTTTTTTTGCTATTTCATACTGTATAATTCCTTTGTTTATGGTATCATTTTCCCCCAGGGTTTCCAATCAATGGGAAAGTATTCCCTTCGTATAAAAATATAATATGTTTTTTGACACGACGTTGAGGGAGTACTATACAGTCGAAGGAAAAAAGTGTCACCAATGGGCAATGACAAGTGTTAGCCAAAGTGAGCAGCACACTTAGGCCGTGTATGGTGTTGGATGCTTATGCACCGGTGCTTAAAGAGATAATGTTAGAATAAATTGCACAAAACCACCATTTTGAAGGCTAGGTTTGTGAAAAATACTACAATATATTTTTTTTTCAAAAAATATCACGTTTACGGTAATCTTTTTGCAAAAAACACTGATCGGCGGCTTTTCCTCGGTTAAATGCGTTTATGACAGACGGGACCCGCCAGTCAGGCTTACGTGGCACAAATTTCTCACACCGTTACATTAAATCGATTGCTAGACATGGGACCCGCTTGTCAGCGTCACACTCCCCTCTTCAACATTTTACAAACCAGCCCCTACAATTTCACAGGGACACCCTTCAATCAAAAACATAAAAGCAATCAGCTCCATGGATTTGGCCTGCGCAAGCACACGAGCAGAGCAGCAGTACGACGCGCCCATGGGTCTCGTCGACGGCGAGGAGGCGCGCCATCGAGGTCTGGGGGAAGGAGCCTGCGTCGCAGCAAGCCATGGAAGCTTGGGGTGGCGGCTGGAGAGCAGCCACCTCGAGCTCCTCGGCTGGCCGACTGCAGCGGGACGCGGAGATGGTCGTCGGCAGGCAGCGTGGCCACGCCGGCGAGGCGGGAACGGTTGGAGCTCCGGGATCAGGCGGTCAGTTGCCTTGTCGCAGTCGCAGCACACCGTGCGTCGGAGGGAGCCGTGGGACGGAACGCCGGCCCGCCGTTGGGGTCGAGCAGCTTCTGTGAGTTGCAGCGCGGGCGGGGCGCGGCCGGTGACGAGGAACGCGCAGGTGAAGCCGAGCAGCGCGGCCGCTGTCCCGGTGCGGTCGCCGGCCCGTGGCGTACACAAGTTGGGCGGCAGCGGCACGATGCGTCTCTGGCACCAGGCCCTCGTGCGGGGTCGTGAGGATAACAAGAGTAGGAGGCAGATTTTTCTAGAGGTAAATACACCCGAAGTCATAGAACTTGCACGTGATGATCAGTTTGGTGCATAAACTTGTAAAATACATGTTTCCGGTCATCAAACTTGTACAAGCGTTCATATACGATCACATTTCATGTACACAGACGTATCCATGGGCTATGTGGCATTCCAGTGTGGCTAGGGCCCATTGTCATCCGCTATAGCATGGTAGATCTGCGGAGAAGCCTTTGGCTTTTTTTATTTTTGTATTAAGCCTCTAAAAATAAAATGAAAAAACAAGCGATGTGGGGTCTTGAAGCTGCAACGTGCCCTAGTAGTCATACGTGGACAACCACCAGACTACTGATCATTCATGTCTATGTAGCATGACTAATTTCTGTATCATATAAACATTTGGCTGAAAATAATTTTTACTAGAAATGTAACACGAAAAAAATAAGCACCGTGGCTCGACCATGTGACCTTGTGCTCAAGGTTAACTAACATTACCACCAACAACACAACATGTCCAGATGTAAGAAAACAATTTATATTCTTGTGTTTGTGACATTTAAAAAATATTTATGTGTTACAAAAAAGGTACGCGGCATTTTATAAAGTTTCAAAAACTTGTATTTGGAAAAATGTTAATCAACACAACACGTCCATATTAACATTTTTTCAAATACAAGTTTTGAAACTTATGTGTATTGAAACATATACTCCATGTGATACATATATCTTTTGATGTTTTAAATACTTTAGTATACATCTATGTTTTGATACACATATATTTTAAATACTCCAGTATACATCTATGTTTGGAGTATTTAAAAAATAGATGCTTAATACTTTTTAAGTGTATGATTGGCATTTTTTTTCAAATACAAGTTTTGAAAAGTTTTGAAACTTTTTTCAACTATGTTTTTAACATTTTCTGATGGTATGAAACATTTTAAAGCTACACAAACTGTTTTATACATTGTATAGGCATTTAAAAAATGTCATGACCAGTTTTTTTGGAATGCATGAACATTTTTAAATGCAACGTATCATTTTTAATTACACAAATGTGCTTTACAATGTTTATTTTTTTTAAATGTCACACACCTTTTTTGTAACACATAAACATTTATTAAATATCACAAACACAATAATATAATTTTTTTCTTACATAGAACAAGAAGGAATAACAACATGAAAAATATTTATCCCACTTGATATGTTGTGTTGTCGAAGCCCGGTGGTAATCTTAGTTAACGTTGACCACGAGGTCACATAGTCGAGCCATGGTGCTCCCTTTTTTGGGGTTACATTTCTTGCAAAATTGATTTTTCGGCCGTGTTTATATGATATAAAAACTATTCGTGCTATCTAGACATGAATGGTCATTGGTTTGGTGGTTGTTAACCTAAGCCTAATAGGGGCACGTCCCTAGTTTGTAACCAAACCATCCCTTATTTTTCCATTTTATTTTAGGGGCTTTATACGTAAATAAAAAATCATTTTATTTTAGGGGCTTAATAAGTTAAAAAATAGGTGCATAATACATAAATAAAGAAAAAGCCTACAGATCTACCATGCATGGTGGGCTTATAGTGGGCCCTGGCCATGCTGGCATGCCACATAGGCCACGGATACGTCTGCGTACATGGAATGTGACCGTATATGAACGTTTGTGCAAGTTTGATAACCAGAAACACGTATTTTACAACTTTGTGCACCAAACTGACCGTCATGTGCAAGTTCTATGACTCCTGGTGTATTTACCTCATTTTTTTATTTTTTTTCTTTGGATGACAGGTGGACCACCATAAGGCCCCACATGAGGATAACGTCATCAAACATCGTCGTTATATCTGAGAGGTTAAGTGGTGTCACGTCAGCCTGATTGGTGGGCCCCGTCTGTCATAAACGCACTTAACCGAGGCAAAGTCATCAACCAGTGTTTTTTACAAAAAGATTACCATAGACGTGGTGTTTTTTGCAAAAAAAAAGTATTGTAGTGTTTTTCGCAAATTTAGCCTTCAAAATAGTGGTTTTGTGCAATTTACTCGATAATGTTATTATATCAAAAAATAAAGTTTGTCTACAATGCAGAGTGCTTCACATATCTGTATGGTTTTATTTCGATGAAATGGAAGCGGGTTCGGGACAGAAGCCATTTTCCTCTAAAAAGAGTGCTTTGCATGGGTGCTTAATAGCGATTGATTGTAGCACCCGTGAAATCAGGATAACGGTTATCTCCCCTAAGCATCAGGAAGCTAAGAGGATGTTTGGATTCAAGGGACTATTTTTAGTCTGACTAAAAAATAGTTTCTTTTAGAGACTAAAGTTTCAAGCACCCCTGACTAAAGAGAGGCTAGAACTAGTTTGGAGGCTAAAAATTTTTAGTCATAGGAAACCTACTAAAATATGTATTAGCCCTCTCTCTCCTTATTTAATTCCTCTCCTTTAACACATGCGAGTTCTGGATTGGAGGGTTTGGAGGATAATAAATGCTCAATAACTTAATTTTAGTCTCTTTAGTACTCCCTCCGGTCCTTTTTACTCTGCATATTAGGTTTGTCCCAAGTCAATCTCATCCAACTTTGACTAAGTTTATATAAAAAATTATAGACATTCACATAACAACACCAATATCATTAGATTCATCTTGGAATATATTTTTATATTATATTTATTAGATATTATAGATGCTAATAATTTTTAATATAAATTTGGTCAAACTTAGCAAAGTTTGACTTTCGGCAAAACCAATGTGCAGAGTAAAAAGGACCGGAGGGAGTATTTGGATCCAAGCATAGGTGAGGCTAGCAAGTTTTAGTCCCACTACTTTTAGTCATGGGACTAAAACGTATCCAAGCACCCTCTAAACTTTGCTTCTGATACCCCTTTCAAAGCATGTGCGCAAACCAATGTCATAAAGAAACAACTTTTTTTCTTGAGCCACATGTGTTAGCACCGGTGTTGTATACGGGTTTTGTTTTTCTAGCTTACAACCTCTTTGATTCATTAAAAAAAGATGAATGGGGTTGCGGGGATAAAAAATACTCCCTCTGTCCTGTAATATAAAAGCGTTTTTTACACTACCGCTCTTATATTATGGGACAAAAGGTTTATATCTTTGTTGACTAATCACCATTCCATTCCGGAATAGAGATACTGAAATAAAGAAAATACGAGGTGCTCCTATCTCCTAAATGCTTCCATGCTACTAAGACATGGAATCCCTAAGACATGTGTCTATAGTCTATAATTTTTTAATACATATTTAAATATGCATGGATAAATATTTTTTTAAAGAAAATTTTAGTATGAATTAGGTATGTGAATAATATCTTCATGGTTAGACGGTATGTTTGTTTCCAACTAACTTCGGGGTTGTCACCCTGGCAAAAAAAAGAATGGTATATTTGGCTACAACAGCAGCAAAATAAATGTTGCTTTGATGGCTGCAGTATCCGCGTCACCAGCTTGAGTCATAATTGATGGATGAACAACAAATTTAAAAAAAATAGCAACAAAAAAACTGGATTTTTTTTACAACAAACATGTTCAAGTGTTGTACATACATGCAAAAAAATGTGATGAACTGACATTCATAACACTCGGAGAAACAAATGGTGCCCCAAAAAACTTAACAAATAACCTTTTCGGAGCATATATTTTTTTTTACACAGCACCAGGAATGTCATTTTTTTCACCTAAATTTATATGAATGCAGGACACTCAATTCTGTTTGGCAAAATGACTTTTTAGTATTTTTTATTATTAAAATTTAATTTTTGCTTTTTAGGGGAAAATTTAATGTTTACTGAGCTTGGGAGCTAAAACTCCCTGTCCCCAGGCCCACTTACCACAGAGGCAGAGCCATCAGCCCATCACACAACCAGACTACTTCACCTGCACCTTCAGCCGCCCCTAAAAAAAACCTGCACCCTCAGCCTAAGTAAAGAATTTGCTCAAAAAAAAAGCCGAAGTAAGAATTCCAGATATGCCCCTAGCTTATCCCCCGTAGCACGGCCGCCTGGACTGAGCCTCCCACCCACGTCATCGCCCACCCCACACGACTGCAGCTCCCTCCCCCTCCCCAAAGCCCCGAGCCCGACACCCGCGAGGCGGAGATTCCCAGATCGGCGGCGATGCCCGCGCCGGCGGCGCTAGCCCTGGCGGCGGCCGTTCTGCTCGCCGTCACATCCATCTGCGCCGAGGCCGTGTGGCTCGACATGCCGCAGACCGGGACCAAGTGCGTGTCGGAGGAGATCCAGGCCAACGTGGTGGTGCTCGCCGACTACGCCCTCATGTACGAGTCCCACCCCTCCTCCCACCCGACCCTCGCCGTCAAGGTAAAACCCATCCCTGCCCACCCGTCTCATGCTCCATACAGATAGATAGATTCTACTGTGCGAGCGATGGATTGCTTTCATTTATCTCGGATCGATAATCTGGACGAATCAAGTTGATTACGCGGTACTAGATTTGTGTGTCGGGGGGAGCAGCGGTATAGAGGTCCTGGTTTTACTGCGGCCTGCGGCTGCCGCGGCACGCAGATTTACGGTTGATTGGAACCGGAGCTAGTGTGAATGATGTCGCAGTGCTCATATGGTTCAGTCCATTCGGATACGTTTTTCATTGTGCGATATGACGACAGTAGAATGAATGATGGTTCTAGAATATCTGGCTGCTATTTTTTAACAAGATTTGCTCGGCTCTTTAAGTTGATGACGCGGTGGTGCTCGGTCTGATGAGATCACTAGATTTATATCTGGTTAATGCTCTGATGAGATCACTAGATGTATCTGGTTAATTGAACCGTGCTGATTCGGTGATTCCTTCTGTCTAAAGCCATGGTGGTTTCCTTCCAGGACATCACTCGCCACAGCATATATATAAACCGGCTGATTCGGCTCACGGGATTCCGAATTTGCTTTTCTACCGACTTCTTTATTCATAAGATCCCATGGGCGTGAGGCGTAAAAAAGGTGACTAATAAGAGTGCATCGTTGCAAAAGGAATGACAGAGCAAATTAAATAAAGGGCAGACTTAATGTGCAAGCTTGCAAACAAGTAGACACATTTGATGCTACTTTATATGGACGTATATGTCGAATCTTATAGCTTTAGTTATGTGAAGAGATTGTTTATTTCGTGATCAGATATATTGCATCCATGGCCCATTGTTTGTCACTATAACTGAAAACTATCTAGAAGCATGATCAGATGTTTTACCCATATTTTCTGCTGTGATTGGAAAATTTACTTTGATTTGTGCTACATGTTGAACAGTACTTAGTCCTGCAGCTGATGAATAAATGTTAGCTTCTTATCATTAAGAACTTGGCCAGCTTTTTTTTACTCATCAAGACAATTTGCAGTATAATAGTGGAAGAATTAGCCCTATAGTCCAACCGTGTGAGCTTAAGAATTTGCTTGATTTGCACCCTCCTTTGCAGCAGTTCTGTAAATGCTTGTGCTTTCTGCAGGTTACTTCACCATATGGGTACACCTTACATGAAAGTGGGAACGTTACAGTTGGTCAATTTGCATTCACAACCTCGGAAGCTGGAAACTTCCTTGCCTGCTTCTGGATAGATAGTGCAGAGAAAGGATCAGGCGTATCTGTAAATCTTGATTGGAAGACTGGAATTGCAACAAAGGATTGGGATGCTATCGCTAAGAAGGAAAAAATAGAGGTGAGGCTATGAATTGCCAAACCACCGATCAGTCAGGTCTCGCTGGGGTCCAGTTTCATGTATTGCTCATGTCTCTAATTGTGTGCAATATGAATATTTTTGCAGGGCGTAGAACTAGAGCTTAGGAAGCTTGAAGTGGCTGTACAGTCGATTCATCAGAACATGGTATACCTCAAAGCAAGGCAAGTCTTCCACATATGACATAAGTTTCAGACAATATCGTTTGTTGCTTGAACTGACGTCCGCCAGAAAATGGTTAACACTTGTCCTGAAAACACTTGTGACATGAAAAAATGTCCAACACTTGTCGTGCAAGACTTTAAGTTGGCGGTACAGCCAGTGACTGCCTTGATCTGTCCATGCAGGGAAGCGGAGATGAGGGAGGTGAGTGAGAAAACAAACGGCAGGGTTGCTTGGTTCAGCATCATGTCGCTGGGCGTCTGCGTCGTGGTGTCAGTTTTGCAGTTGTGGCACCTTCAAGGGTACTTCAGGAAAAAGAAGCTCATCTAGATTGAGCCCATTCGATGTTGCGTGTTAGCCCAGATTGTTGTTCACCTTGTGGGGGAAAAGATAGAGTTATTTCTTCGCGTTTGGTTCGAACATTTCACGCTAGTGGAGAACTCGCAGCATGTAATGTACGCAATGTAACCACGATCCATTTTAGCCGTGTTGTATTATGGTTGGTTGGAGAGTGGAGGCATGCCCAAGTATACCATGTCTTGATGTGTTTTTTCTATCTTAACTTTGGTCTTGTCCATCTTTTGTATTATCGATACTTAGGGGACGTACAATGGTTCTATCTTAGACATATTCTGTTAACATAATATGTCTCATCATGTTTTTAGAAATAACTAGTTATTGAAGATAAGACTAAGAGATAATCCATTGTAGATATGTTTTTTTATCATCTCTAAATTATATGCTAGATTTAAAATAATACTATCTTATTAACCATTATACATTGCCGTTACTTCCTCTATAACTTCCTCTCAATTATGACGGAGACGGATTGTAATGTAAGCTGCGGAATAGTGGCGTGGTGGTTGTACCTTTTAACAAATTGTATTAATCGGTGATGGTGTAAGCACTCGTGTAAAGAAATCAGATTGCTGGCTTTGTAAGCACCGGCCAAATACGAGCAAGCATCTTAATACTGCTACTATCTTATTATTCACATGATGTCACCCTGTACGTTTATGGTAATCTTGCTCTGTTTTCTATCTTTGTTTGTTTAATTCTGCTTGCTTTTTCCCAACTAACCTTGCTTTCCGACTCCGCAGGCGAAGATAAGAATGCGAGCAAAGTGAACGCATGAAAGGGATGGCAAAACCCCCTCAAGATCGAAAGAGTTTCCATTAAAAAAATCATAAGATCCAAAAAAGGGTTCCACTATCAAGGGATATAACGGACCAAACAACAAAACAGAGCATCAACATTCCAAAAACAAAACAGAGCATCCAAATGTGCAGAACATAAGCTAAACTAAAATTCAAAAGGTGAAAGTTCTAGCAAACCAAGTTTTTTGGTACAACGCTGCCTCATCTAAGCTAGCATAGCAACACAAAACTAAAGTTTTCCGTTTCTTTCTGCATTAACTATGTGGCAAAGACAAGAGATGATGATTTTTAGATGCCAGTAAGAACAGCTCTGGCATGAAAGCAAGCTAAATGATAGAAGAAGTTGTGAGACGAGCAAAAGTCAAAACAGCCGGCCTATGCTGTCCCCCTTCCCAATTCCCATCCACCGTTCCTAATGCCCACCCAACGGTGTAAACAAGGCCTGATGATTTTACTACTGCCCTCCAGTTTTGATTGTGCTACTACCTGCCCTGTTCACGTCACCGGTGCGGCCACGGCAAGCACCAGCGCCAGCCTTCCGGTTGATCCCGGACGCAACGCAGCCTCAGCAGTCCCCCTCCAGCTCTGATGATCTCTACCTACACTGAGTGGTAGCCTCGGAGCCAGAGAGACCTGTGGCAGATGCGCTCGCCATGGGCAAGAAAGCTGGTGATGCTGAGCAAGCTGGACGCCTCCCTGAGACGTCAACCAGCAACGGCGCCGCGGTTCGTCGATGCACCGCTCAAGTGGGCGCGGCTCTCAGTGCTAAGTGTGTCGTCGCGTTGATCCTTGGTGCCGTCGTCTTCCTCTCGGCCTTCTTCATGCTCCTTCAATTCCGATCACCGGGGAACAGCGTGCCTGATGCCCCCGGCACACTCATCGGTAAGGACGGCTTCTTCAGCACCGGGTTTCAGCCATGGTCAGCTATCTCCAGCCATGCGTACCTTCCAAAGCTCCATGTCTTCGATAGGAACTATGCCATGAATCTAAATATACAGTAAAATACTAGAACCCCCTTCAGTAATCAACCATAGTCAACAATCTGCTACAGCAGTCAGCAGTTCCCATGTTTTGACGACAAAACATTCACTTCTCCAGATGAAATTCAGGCTGGTTTCATCTTGTTGAAGCCACTTGCGCAACTCACTCCACATGCCGCCGAGCTACAACAAGAGATAAAACGTCAAATTGGAGTCCCCAACACTACGGTATGCTACCACTACCAACCCCAATTCAAGCCACTCGAGAAGATTTACTGAATACTGACCGAGACAATTTTGCAGGTTTCCGTCTCTATGCAGGCATTATTCCTGAGTTTCACTGCTGTAGAATTTGATGTTCTTCCTGACCCAATAAACACCTCCATAAGTGCACGATCCATGCACGCATTGAGGAAAAACTTGATCCAGCTTACACTTCAGCAGCTGAATTTATCGCTGACACCATCGGTCTTCGGATATCCATTGTGCGTACAGATGATGGGGTTCCCAGGAGGGATCACAATAGAATTAGAACCCCTACAGGATGATTCCATTCTACAAGTTGCACAGCCTATTTTCAATGTAACGCTTGACATGAGCATTCGCCAGTTGAGGGGACTCATTGAGGAAATGAAGGAGGATCTTGGGCATTTACTGGATGAGGTACCATATGAGCTCCCCCCTTTCTACATCTCATATGGTTTTTTTCTTCTTCTGATTAACATCTTTCCTAGAAGATCTTGACATAAAGTGACAACATGCTTATCTACATGCAGGACCTATACATAGATCTGACAAATAAGAATGGCTCAACGATTGCCCCACCAGTTATAGTCCAAGTTTCCCTCTCCCCAGATGACCGCGGCGTTTACGAAGAAATGGGGAGGCTGAAACAGCTAGCTGAAATCATCACAGAATCAAGTTCAATGAACCTTGGCCTAGACCCATCGGTTTTTGGTAGAATCAAGGATCTCAAGTTGGCTCCGCGTCTGCAAGCCCTCGTTCCATCATTTGCTCCTAGCTCATCTCCAACGCAAATGTCATCCACTTCCATGCCTCCGTATTCACAGCCAATGTCATCCCCTTCCATGCCTCCATATTCACAGCCAAGTAGAACCAATCTTTGTGCACATTGTTCATGCCCTGCTTGGATGAAACTGAATGCAACCAATTCACGTCGCATGTTAATGCGACTTCCTCCAATGACAATCTCTCTTCAATTACCAACACAGCGTCATAGCGGGAATGGACCTGGGCACAAGCAAAGTGGCAATGCAGTGGCAGCACCAACCTCCATTGCACCATCATCCCAACCATAGTAAGGTAAAAATAAATTGTGTATGGGTTTACCAATGTAGTCATTAAATCATTTGATATATTTGGGACTAATATGTATCTTGCTAATAATAATATACTATAGAAAACGCCACTGCAGTTCATCTCTTACCTTACCTCTGTTAGTTATAATAGAAAGAATAAACAATGCCTTTACCTAACCTTTTAAAAAATTAAAAAGAAAATGCATGATATAAACAAAGATGGTCTGAATTTTGTTTCCATGTTGAATTTTCTCCAGGTACTTGTACGGTCATGATATATACACTCATGAAGGTATACTGATCTGAATTTTGTTTTTATGTTGAATTTTCTCTAGGTACTTGTGCAGTCGAGTAAGATTCAAGTTCCAATTTGAATTCAACAAAAGCAGGCCTCCCAGCCTCGGGCAGATCAGAATTTGCATGTTAAGACTACTTTGCAGCTTATATTACAGTGCAACACTTCGATAACATATCGCGAGTTGCACCAAGGATGGGAATTTGGGATGTAGCAACTCTATGCTTAAACTAACGTCCTATTTTGTAAGAAATCTAGGCCAAGTTTAATTATAAACTTATACTCACATGAAATCTGGATAAATCCCAGGGTCCATGTATAGTAGAATTAGCAGGTTACAGCTACAAAAGTGGCTGCCCACCATATGTTCCTAAAGACATGTTCTTAGTTGTTTATCTGTTCAGTAACCATTTTTTCCCCAGGCAGCTCATGCATTTGCATACACCAGACATTGCTCTTATCTCCAAGAGCCCCTTGGATATTGATTTACTGGCCTGAATCTTGCTTATGAGTCGGATGTTCTGTAAATGCTCCTTGCGTAAAGTTTTTCACTTGTTAACAAGAGAAAACCAACAATTGTAAGTTTTGCAACTGTATTTTCTTGTCGCATGGCTGACTATCAGCTAAACGTGTATACCCCCCCCCCCCCCCCCCGACACACACATACAGAGAGAAAATAACATTTTAGATCTTTCTCGTGTTTTGGATGTTTCTCTGTATGAATTCGATATTGAGAAGACATGCGTAAACCAAACTAAATGTATAAAAAATAAGTTAAGCGATTGAAAATCATGGTTTACAACTTACAACAAAGGAAAATAACACCAATCGTCATATCACCTATTGCCACTCTTACAGCTGCAGCTCTAAATGCAAAGCTGACGATTGAACTTTTGAAGTACAATTATATCCTTACTGATCAAACACGCTGGATACTTTCTTTTGTATGAGCTCCACAGTTAGCCGGGGAGACAGCCTCGGAAGTATTTCCTGTAATATGAGTAGTCACATTTACGTCAGTTCATGTTATTCCAAACAATGAAGCCTGTAGAATAATAAAACACCGAGGGGGTAACTCTCACAAATAATGCATCATCACAAATTCACAATGATTGAAATATCTATCAGATACCAATAAGGAATGGTCTTTAGGCGAGCTGGAAAGTAGGAGAGAATTCCTTGTCTTCACCATCGGATTATCTTTAAAAAAAATGCTGATTTGTCTGGAGTTATCTTATTATAAGCGCATGCAGGTCAAGGCACAAATGCATGGTAAACCTCTATCAAGTTTGTGCTAGCCAAACATATCGTGATATGTTAATAATTCTTCATCGAAGAACGAACCTATGGTTTTATTATTTGTGACGATTATACCAACTCCAGTGAACCAGCGAAGCATAACCTCTGCCTGCTTTCGTTTATCGAATTGAGACATCGATATGGCCACATGTTGTATTGTAGCACATGTTGTATGCTGGTATCATAATTTGGCTCTGTGCAAGCTTACATTGCGTAGCTGGAAACATGGCAGAAAGGGTAAATCGCGAGCGGATCAATGGGTACCTCGGTGCCGTCGGGGAGCACCTTGGCCAGCACCGGGATCTCGTACTGGTACAGCCGCTCCCACTCCGGGTTCGTCGTGATGTCCCTCTCCTGATCGAATCAGTCCAGCACCCCCAAAGTAAGCATCCATCCATCTCAGCACGAGAAAGAGATCACGAAGTGGGCGGGGTCACTTGCCTGGAGCTCGAGGGAGGCGAGGGAGTAGGGGGTGCCGGCGAGCAGGACGGCGGCGTGGAGCTTCTCCTTCAGGCCGTCGCAGAGGCAGCACCCGGGCTTGGTGTAGAGCACCAGCTTCCGCGGCGCCGCGGGCGAGCTCGACGCCTCCCCCGCCGCCGCGGCGCATAGGAGGCGGGACGCGGCGGCGGCAGGGCGGGCGCGCGGCGCCACCATGCGGACCGCCGCGGCGCGCGGGAGCAGCGCGGATAGCGCCGCCGCCATGCCGGTTAATCGTTGGCCGGTGAGGTGGGTGGGTGCTCGGCGGCTCGGTCCGTCGCTGACTGACGACGACGAGGAGGAGGGGGCGCGGATGAGGCGCACGGCGGCCTACCGCAAGTGAGAAGTGGACCGGTTAATGGCCCACGGGCCAAACGAGCGCCGGGTCATGATGGGCCAGAGGCCTTATCGAGCGACTTTCTGTGATGGGTGCGACGACGCCGTAGCCACCAGCCCACCACTTTCTCTTCCACCCCTAAAAAAAACACTTTCTCTTCCGCTCGCCGCCGCCGTGGACGGACGCCGCCGCTCACCTCCGCGCGCCGCGGGTACAACCGCCGCTGCGGCGCCCCACCTCCCCTCCCGCGTCGCGTTCATCTCTCCTCACCCGCCTAGGTTACTCCTCGGTCGAGCGGCCCCGCCCCCACGTCGCTCCCTCAACTGCTTCCCTCTCCCATCTGCTGGTTTCCCGGCATGCTTTAGCGCCACTCACTGGCCGCCGCCGTCCTTGCGTCACGGGTGCAGATTTGGTTGCAATCTACTTATGTTTCCTGATATTCGATCTGGTAAGTTTCTGCTCGCGTTTTCCTGACTCGTATACACATGGATGAAATGGAACTAGGAATAGTGTGGAAGTGGCTCCGATGCTGGGCTTCGGCAGCATGCTAATTTAGTCGATGTGGTGGATGGATTATGTTCCCTGGTTAGATTTATTTTCTCTCTGTATGCACGCAAATTTAGGTTCATAATAGGATGGCGTGAAGATAGGTGCAGTGAAGAGCACGCTGTCTGCATTTCTAATTTTGGGTGCCACATGTTCTTCTTTTGGATGGGTTAATAATCAGAATTTCCATCCTTTTCTTTTATAGTAGAACCCGAGAAGGCGAGAACTATCGAATGCTTTAGTTGTTCTATACTAGATTTCAAATAGTATCTGAGGACTTGGAAGGATGGATCACTTGGTTTGTTTTTCTTTGAGGGGGCAGGCAGTTGTACTGCCAATGCATTTCAGAGGAGAAGTAAATAATGTTTAGTTACATAGAAAGGGATTAGAGCACCCATGAGCCACAAATAAATGGAAGAGAAAGCGGCTAGTCGGAACCGGCTGGTGGTGCTATTGTTGCAAGGATAATACTTTGATGTTATTTCCGCAGGGTAGCCGGAGTAGCAGTGAGGAGGAGCTTGGGCTGCTCTCTCATGGAGGCTCTCATAGAAGATAGTATTGACCTTTTGTGTTAGTAAGTAGTTTGTGACAAATATAAATCTGGAATTTGACCTCAATATAACTAGAATTGGCCCGACACTTTGTTGTGCTAAATCTATGGTTGGTTTTTAATTTATTAAGGCCAAATATTGAAGGGAAAATATTGTTTCTGAAGGTACTTTTCTTAATATTGAAGGGCATAGTGGTGTATTGTTCAGCTCAAAAATTAAGTAGGGCACTGTCCTCAATTGCCAGATACATAGTTAGAAAACTAATTGTGTCTAAAGTAGATGGCTCAATATTTGCCCCAGTGAAAAACCAGGAGCTTGCATGTGGTGCCCCATGAGCAGCCACCACTACATTATTGCTTGCTTCTCCTCCAGCATGGCCTTTTTGGTATGGGTTAGTTTAGCAAATTTCTCTAATCACTCTCACATGTCTCGAAGGATTTTCAACAGATTACAACTGCCTGAGAAGAAGCAGCAGAAAAATAAAGTGAAGTATCATCACCTGGTCGTAAGAGAGCCATGAAAGATAAATTGACAGAACGGACTGACAAGAAGCTTACTCACAGAATTCGTCAAAAAAGGACAAAAGGTATCTGGCTAAAATAACAACGGCGCCCAGATATCCAAGCATCGATTGTACATGATATGAGCTCTTATTATCTTTTGTATTTTTGGCCTTTGTAGTTTCAGAAGTCAAAACTTTACTGGAAAAACCTGATCATGAGATAGAACACATGAAGCTAAGTGTGATGCATCTCAGATTGTTACAAGAGGCCAGAGAGCGTATTAAGGTGAGCTGGGTTGAGACGCAGCTGGTGGTTCTGTTTTTGAAACATTATTGTGCTACTGTTTCATGATTTTGTTTTGACTTTTCCTAGAGTAAAACAATTCTGTCAGGACCATCATCCTCTAATCAAAGGTGTGCTCTCTTTTTTCACTTCAAATATTCATGCATGGATATTAGCTCTATCTCGTGTTTAACTGCCATTTCTTATTTTCTATCCAGATATTTTTACCTAAAGTGTTGTAAAAATAACCAGTCATTGACAATAATGCTACAGACTGACTTGCAAGCTTTTTATTTCATCATGGAGATACTTCCCTGTTTCAAATAGATTATTTGAACTAGGCATTGCTGCGGCAGCTGTTTATTCTAGCATCTAAATTTGTCTTCTTATATTTGATGGGCTGGTATACTCCTTCAATCACAGTTTGTACTGACATTTCCTATGTCATGTTCTTTGTCGATGTCTTTTCACAGCAACTCCCAGTTTGGAGATACCAACAGTTTTGATCCTTTTGAAGAGAACTATGACAATGACAGAAGAGAGAACCACGTGCTAGAAAATGCAACCAAACTGAATTACCATTCGTACATGAACAAACAAACACGGGCCAAATGGTCGAAATCTGACACTGACTTATTTTACCAGGTATTTACTCCCTCCATTCCTAAATATTTGTCTTTCTAGAGATTTCAACAAGTGACTACATATGAAGCAAAGTGAGTGAATCTACACTCTAAAATATGTCTACATACATCCGTATGTTGTAGTCCATTGGAAATGTCTAGAAAGACAAATATTTGGGAACGGAGGGAGTAGATATCAACTACTCAGGCAACTACTTTCATGTTGGATATACCTTTTTCTTGTTGATGTTTTGGCTTGCCTATTGGAAACTTCAACCTTTTTATCTGTTCTTGTCCAGGGTCTTCAACAATTTGGTAGTGATTTTGCAATGATACAGCAACTATTCCCAGATAAGTCCCGTGATCAGGTGCGGCAGAAGTTTAAAACTGAGGAGAAAAAACATCCAATGCAAGTCCACGATGCTATACTTCATTGCTCAAGAGGTTAGCAATTGCTTTACAAGTGGTCCTGCCAATATGTCTGATTTGTGATTTTTCTTAACTTGATGCTTCTGTTTTTCCAACTTTACACAGATACTTTGTATTTAAAACAAGTAATCAAACAGCTCAACATCGAAGATCTGCAGAGGGGCATGAGCAGTACACATAAACAAGAGGTTGCATCAATTGAAGGAGACACTGGAAATGAGGTTTCTTTTTTCCTTGATGAAACTAACACACGCAGTGTTTAATACTGAATCTATTTCATTGACATTCTTTCTCTCTTCTTCTGTTTTATTTAAGCATGTGTTGCAGGATTTCATCGAGGAGGTAGAGAATGGTTCAAATTGGTCAGATAAAGAACTGGGCACGCGCCAATCTGAGGTCAGAGAGGGGGAGCATGTTTCTGAGAATGCTGATGATGACCTGGATCTGGATGTTTTTGATTGGTACTAGGACGATAATCATGATGAAAATCAGGCAAAAACGTTACGAGGTCTCGTTATTCTGCCAATGTACTAAGGACATGTGTCCTGTCTCAGATATGTTTGCTCACGGGGTTACCGAGTTATGGATGCAAATATAATAGTACAGTTGTTAGGCCGAATACAAGCTTATTTTGCTTTTGCCTTTACAATGTACTGAACAGAGCGTCAGGGTAGCTGACTGATTTGCAAAATAGCCAGTCATTGACAATGCAGACTGATTTGCAAGCTATTTTTATCATGGAGATGCTTTACTGATTCAAATAGGTCATTTGAACTTGGCATTGCTGCTGCAGTTGTTTGTTCTAGCATATAAATTTGTATTCTTATATTTAATGGGCTGATATACTGCTTCAATCACATTTTCTACTGATTTTTCACATGTCCTGTTCTTTGTTGATATCTTTTCACATCAGCTCCCAATTTGGAGGTACCGACACTTTTGATCCTTTTGGAGAGAACTAAATGACAGAATAGAGAACCACGTGCTAGAAAACGCAACCAAACTGAATTACTATTCCTACATGAACAAACAAACACGGGCCAAATGGTCGAAATCTGACACTGACTTGTTTTACCAGGTATTTAGATATCAACTACTCGGGCAACTTTTTTCATGTTGAATGTATCTTTTGCGTGCTGACGTTTTGGCTTGCCTATGGGAAACTTCAACCTTTTATCTGTTCTTGTCCAGGTCTTCAACAATTTGGTAGCAAATTTGCAATGATACAGCAATTATTCCCTGATAAGTCCCGTGATCAGGTGCGGCAAAAGTTTAAAACTGAGGAGAAAAAACATCCAATGCAAGTCCACGATGCTATACTTCATCGCTCAAGAGGTTAGCAATTGCTTTACAAGTGGTCCTGCCAATGTCTGATTTGTGATTTTTCTTAACTTGATGCTTCTGTTTTTACAACTTTACACAGATACTTTGTATTTGAAACAAGTAATCAAACAGCTCAACATCGAAGATCTGCAGAGGGGCATGAACAGTGCACAGAAACAAGAGGTTGGATCAATTGAAGGAGACACTGGAAATGAGGTTTCTTTTTTCCTTTCTGAAACTAACACACGCAGTGTTTAATACTGAATCTATTTCATTGGCATTCTTTCTTTATTCTTCTGTTTTAAGCATGTTTTGCAGGATTTCATCGAGGAGGAAGAGAATGGTTCAAATTGGTCAGATAAAGAGCTGGGCACACGCCAATCTGAGGCCAGAGAAGGGGAGCATGTTTCTGGGAATGCTGATGATGACCTGGATCTGGATGTTTTTGACTGGTACTAGGATGATAATCATGATGAAAATCAGGCAAAAACGATACGGGGTCTCGTTATTCTGCCCATGTGCTAAGGACATGTCCTGTCTCAGATATGTTTGCTCACGGGATTACCGAGTTACGGATGCAAATAAAATAGTACAGTTGTTAGGCCGAATACAATCTTATTTTGCTTTTGCCTTTACAATGTACTCCCTCTGTAAAGAAATATAAGAGCATTTAAATCACTAAGGTAGTGATCAAAATGTTCTTATATTTCTTTACAAAGGTAGAACTGAACAGAGCGTCAGCGTAGCGTAGCAACACCATATTCGCTCTGTAGTAGTCACAGGAACAGGCTGCCAGCCATATTTTGCAGTCTGGAGGTACTAAATTTGGAATCTGTTGGTAGCATATCAGCCATCATATATGCAAGGTTTTGCCAAACACATATGTATGTGAGGATATGTAGATACTTTACTTATCTACTCCCTCCGTCCCACAATGTAAGATGTTTTTGCAAGCTGTTTTAGCTTGTAAAAACGTCTTATATTATGGGACGGATGGAGTACTGCATATCTCATGCAGTCTGGGAGTTCCACTGCTAACAGGTCACAAAGTGTAGCCTTCTGCTAGGGCATCATGTGTAAACATCTTTTATTGTGAGTGTGTTGTAAAGTACTGCTGAAAATACACATTTTCCCGCTGCATAAATCTGGCGTACTCTCCTACGGCCGGGTAGGCAAGAGAGTGAACCAAATATTTCAGGCGGTTGCCAGAAGAAACATCAATGATCCATTAAACTGAAGATCAAGACGTCTGCTAACAGGGACTGGAGGCAGACCAGGTCGTCCATATTCAGTATGTGTGCTCCCTGTCTGGAACATTAATCTTGATGTAGAGAAGAGAATATATTGTGCGAAGACGCGTTTTCTGCCGCGAAAAAGATATATCACTGTGACGAGACGCTACGTAAGTGATATCGACGCATCCTCTTTATTTTTCTGTAATGTTTTTCCTAATCCTCCTGTGATGCTAACGGAGCATCCACGCGTCATGCATAACAGTCTGTCATGCGATGTCTACCGATTCTGAAACACTGGTGGTGAGACCGACTGATGTTGACTGAGAAATGCACTCCTCAGCACCACACTTTGATTGTGATATAAAGGAAAGGGATCGGCGATGAAAGCTACTGAAAGGCCAACGTTATTGTGCACCTAATCTACCGTCTGCGGTTGCTGGCTATATGGCACGCACATGATGGCATTGTGGGGCTTCTTTGTCTTATGCAGAAAATCGGCCGATTCTCAGCACCAACTTGCAGATGAAAACCAACACTGATTTTATTGGCATCAGAAATTCAGAAGATGTATGGAATGAAGTGATCTTCGCCGTTGACGAATCTTCGACTAGAACTAGCGATCCTTCACCGTGTGAATATTGATCTGCAGTAATCACTAGCATTTGAGACCATTCGGTATTTGGGAGCAGCGAATGTGTTCAAGAAATAAACGCATATGGGTCCAGGTATTCTTTTGCACTTGTGTTGACTGTATGTTGTGTTCGCCTGTAAACCATCGTGGTTTGATAATCTATAACATCTTTTCACAGAATACATTGTGTAGATGGTGCACTAGTGCTAGAAATTTAATTATGTATTTTGGCGATTCAGTTAGAGCAACGGATGCAGATCTTACTTTCACTATCTTCCTTTGAGGTTACAGAATATATGCCTGCACCTGTCCATCGGCTGTTAAGCACTAGTAACAACTTCCCGCGAGGAAGTGCGACATAGATATATAGTGGCTCTAGTGCTCGAACAAAGATGCAGGCAATGCACTAAATATTTTTACTTGCGAAGAGGCCCCTTTTTACCGGAATCTTTTGGTGCTACACTGAGGTCTCCTAAAGTGTTCGATATGTGCTAATTTTTTCAACTCGGAAATGAATTCGTGAGAAGATAAGCCACCAACCAGTGAGGAGGATAGTCAAGGGGGATTAGACATGAGTTAAATGTTCAGTGTGGTAATTCTATGGATGCAGCAGTTCTCCTCTCTTTTTTGTGACAGTTGTAAAGCTGAATCAATCTTTATATGTAAGAAAAGGTACTTACTGAATTGCTATTTGGATAGGCTATAGATATTTTCGTCGTATCAAAAGGGTCAGCTACTTTATTTCATTTTCTTGGAGCTATCCACAATATAGCTGTTCGTATCTCATACCTTTGCAGCAACATCTCTATTCGTAAAGCATATGCATAATCCTCAAAGTTTCTTGCTTTGGGTTGAACACTGTTGTCGACCGATGGTTTATCCTAGTCTAACATTCCCCGGATTCTGGATTAGGCGGGTGCCCTGAAGAAACTAAACCTTTTTCGAAGATCATTGAGCGTACCGCGTAGTACGTGTTTTTCTTGAGCAGAAAGTTCCTTTGACATACAGAAAAGTTTAGCTGCCTAGAGATCAGCTTGCCAATTACCACGGCATGTAAAAAAAAGAGCATTTAGCATCGTAATATCAGTGAAGCTTCCAGGCAGGATAAGCCAGGCAGGTTACCATGTCCCCCCCTCCACACCCACACATGCACGAGTTAGAAAATAACACAAGATCCATCACCCAAAAGCGAATAATAACAATAAGTAATTATGATCATCAGCAAGCAAGCAAGGAAGCTTCCGGCCCATGCTGAGTGTCCCCCGCTGCTAATGCACTCCAGCTGCTCGCCTCGAGGCAGGCTGTCCTGTCGTCGCCCCAAGATTAAACCAAACCAAATCAATTGCCGCTGTCCATTTCCCCCCTGCTGCTCCCTTTGACGATCCTTCCCTAGTAGTAGTAGTAAAAGCGATGGCATCATGCAGAGATCTCATTTTCTTCTTCTTCTTGTGCGAGCTAGGCTGGCTGCGAAACCGCGTCGCCCTGCGTGGGGGCGCCACGTACGCGCGTGCGTACCGGCGGGCAGCTAAGCTTTTGTTTGCTCCGTTGTTCTTTATTAAGATGAGGCGTCTTGTTTGGTTTGGTTTGGTTTGCTGACATCCGATCGAGAGACTGGCCCTTCTTCTTCTTCTTCTTCTTCCTCGTCGTCTTCGGAGGGACAACTGTGTGAGGTGGACGGGTGCCGCGTTCTGCATCCAAGATAAGATCCGAAAGCTACGTGGTGGCGCATAGTAGCGGACGCTGTGGCCTGTGGGGTGATCAAGTCGAGTGTGTGCGTCGACAGCAGGGTTCGATGCAGTATATCTGATTAATCTTTGTTTGAAAAATGGGGGCTAGGCAGGCTGTTCTTCTGGTCGCCTGTCTTCAGCCTTGGTCTCTTTTGACCGTCCTGGATTCCGGGGAAGATTTACTGGAGAGAGGAGACTGCCTGTCCCCTACCCTCGGCTGTCTTGCTGGTGATCGGGACGTGCATTTACCGGCATTAATCTACGGACCGGTCGCGATCGGGCTGTGGCGTGAGACCGTGAGCATGGTCGACCGGAGTAATATTTGTTTACCTTTTCTTCCTTTTGTACCGGGATCTTGGACCCGGGTGGGTTTCTTGATTATCCTTGAAAAGGAAAGGTGTTTTGATATGATATGTCGAGTCCAGCGAGAGGGAGCGCTGCTCGTCGGCAGGTGGGCTTTTATTTTGCACCGAGGGTGCAGTCTAGCTGCAGCTGCAAATGGTGCATGCACTGTTTTTGTAAACACCATTTTCTAGACAACAGAATGGATACGGTTGTAGTTTTTTTGTCATTCTATAGGAGTAGTAGTACCGTATAAGAAAGGAGGATGGATGGCACACCGGACTGATCTGTACACTTTGACCGGCTAGCTATAGCTGTAGCTATAGCTAGATCCTGGCTTCCTGCCCGTAATAACTAGTGGCCGGCGCCGTCCTTGACCAACACAAACCAGCCCTGGCCCCATATAGTTAGTTAATCCCAGGCAACAACCACAGCCAGAATTACTTCTACTATACTAAGGGCATCTCCACTAGTCTCCCCAAGAAGCCTCCCCAAGGCACTTTTTCACCGCCAGCGAGTAAAATTTCTCCCACTCGTCACCCCAGGAGCACAGTTTTCGCCGGATTCGAGGGAAAACACGGCCGGCGAGACCAGGCGAAACCCAGCCCCCCGGGGGGCAGCTGGGGACGCCGGCAATAGTATTTGCATGCAGATGGTCCACTGTCAGTGTCCCAAATCCCTCTCTCCTCTCTCTCTCCCTTTTTTTCTCTAGGCCCACCCACGTGCTCGGCCGCACAAGCACACTCCCCCATCCCCCACCGAGGCAAGTAGGCGCGCACGGGACGGGACGGGCGCGGCGAGCAGGGCACCGGAGCTGGGGCATGGGCGAGCGCGGGCGTCACGGCGGCCGCGTGAGCTTGCGGGGAGGGCGCCGGAGCAAGCAGGGAGGCGAGGAGCTCGTCCATGGCCCTGCTCGCGTAGCTTGGAGTTCTCACCGCTGGCGAACTCGAGCGACTCGAGCGTTGGCCTCCGGCACCAGCTTCGCCCCGCACCGCGTCCTTGCCGCTCGCCTCCTCCGCCCGCCGAGCTTGCCGCCCCGCATCCTCCTCGCGCTTGGCCCCGGCCCCGCCCCCGCCGCCTCCCCCTTCGCTCACGCCCTCGCTGCCGCTGCCGCTGTCCCCGCGCGGGGACGGGGGGGCGCCTCTGCCGTGGCGTCCACCTGCGTGGAGCGCGCCCTGGTGCGGGCTGGACGCTCCTGCTCGTCCACTCCGGCCCCCGCCGGTCCGCCGCGCGCTGCCGCCGCCCGGCTCTCGTCTCCACCGCGCACCTTCCTCGCTGGGCCGCCTCGCCGCCGTGCTCCTGGGGGCGCAACGAGTGGAAAAAATTCCACCCCCAGGCCGAAGTTTTCGCCGGCAGCCTGTTGGGGAATATAGTAATTTCAAAAAAATTCCTACGCACACGCAAGATCATGGTGATGCATAGCAACGAGAGGGGAGAGTGTTGTCTATGTACTCTCGTAGACTGAAGCGGAAGCGTTGACGCAACGTAGAGGAAGTAGTCGTACGTCTTCCCGATCCGACCGATCCAAGCACCGTTACTCCGGCACCTCCGAGTTCTTAGCACACGTACAGCTCGATGACGCTCCACGGGCTCCGATCCAGCAAAGCTTCGGGGATGAGTTCCGTCAACACGACGGCGTGGTGACGATCTTGATGTTCTACCGTCGCAGGGCTTCGCCTAAGCACTACAACAATATGACTGAGGTGGAATATGGTGGAAGGGGGCACCGCACACGGCTAAGGAACGATCACGATGATCAACTTGTGCGTTCTAGGGTGCCCCCTGCCTCCGTATATAAAGGATCCAAGGGGGGTGCGGCCGGCCCTAGAGGAGGCGCGCAGGAGGAGTCCTACTCCTACCGGGAGAGGTGGAAGAGGAGAAGGAAAAGGGGGGCGCCGCCCCTCCTTGTCCAATTCGGACTAGGGGGAGAGGGGGCGCGCGACCTGCCCTGGCAGCCCCTTCCTCTTCTCCACTTTAGACCCATGAGGCCCATTAACCCTCCGGGGGGTTTCGGTAACCCCCCGGTGCTCCGGTTTTATCCGAAACTTCCCCGGAACGCTTCCGGTGTCCGAATATAGTCATCCAATATATCAATCTTTATGTCTCGACCATTTCGAGACTCCTCGTCATGTCCGTGATCACATCCGGGACTCCGAACTAACTTCGGTACATCAAAATGCATAAACTCATAATAACTGTCATCGTAACGTTAAGCGTGCGGACCCTACGGTTCGAGAACAATGTAGACATGACCGAGACACGTCTCCGGTCAATAACCAATAGCGGGACCTGGATGCCCATATTGGCTCCTACATATTCTACGAAGATCTTTATCGGTCGGACCGCATAACAACATACGTTGTTCCTTTTGTCATCGGTATGTTACTTGCCCGAGATTCGATCGTCGGTATCCAATACCTAGTTCAATCTCATTACCCGCAAGTCTCTTTACTCGTTCCGTAATACATCATCTTGCAACTAACTCATTAGTTGCATTGCTTGCAAGGCTTAAGTGATGTGCATTACCGAGAGGGCCCAGAGATACCTTTCCGACGATCGGAGTGACAAATCCTAATCTCGAAATACGTCAACCCAACATGTACCTTTGGAGACACCTGTAGAGCATCTTTATAATCACCCAGTTACGTTGTGACGTTTGGTAGCACACAAAGTGTTCCTCCGGCACACGGGAGTTACATAATCTCATAGTCATAGGAACATGTATAAGTCATGAAGAAAGCAATAGCAACATACTAAACGATCGGGTGCTAAGCTAATGGAATGGGTCATGTGAATCAGATCATTCAACTAATGATGTGATCCCGTTTATCAAATGACAACTCTTTATTTATGATTAGAAAACATAACTATCTTTGATTAATGAGTTAGTCAAGTAGAGGCATACTAGTGACACTCTGTTTGTCTATGTATTCACACATGTATTATGTTTCCGGTTAATACAATTCTAGCATGAATAATAAACATTTATCATGATATATGAGAAAATAAATAATAATTTTATTATTGCCTCTAGGACATATTTCCTTCACAGCCCCTCAGGAGGCGAAAAAAAAATGCCTTTTGGAGAGGCCAACGGCTGGAGATGCCTTAACCGATCACACGACACAGGCACTATGCACCCGGTCGAACCGCAGGGAATCTTCTCTTCTGGTCCCAAGCTAGCTAGGGTACGGTGTCTCCAACATTTCTCCAAGCATAGTCGTCACTGGACTCATCATGGGAGAGACCATTCATATGGCTTCTCTTCTCCGGCCGGTCTCCTCCTTGGACCAATCACATGACACTCGCATGCACGCACACGGAGACTAGCACCCGTCCCATACATATTCCCGACACGAGATTCTGCGTCACGTACGGTGCGCGGTGCAGCATGCAGCAGCCTGTGGCCACGACCGACCGGGCTGCTCGGGTCCAGCACCACGCCACTCCACTCCACTCCGACCGAGCAAGAGGAGGACACACAAAGTCAAGACCGACCGGCCCGGCGGCCTCTCCTCTACTTTTCAATCTCTCTGGAATGTATGCACCTTTCCTCGGATTTTCTCCTGCAAAACCACCCCCTGTCGTGCCGTCGTGCGCCGTTATAATTGGCCCGGTCGACAGAGAATTCAAGAACCTCGTTCCCCTCGTGGCAAAATTATGCTGACAGCCTAGCAGCACCGTCTCCGACGACGCTTTTTCTACCGCCGTGCGAGTTACGTACAGATTTATTTAGTTTCGATTATTATTAGTATATACAAGGTTGATGATGCACGTACGAACGCCATCTGGGTCGCTGGAAAGATACTACTCGATCGATCTCGCTGACAGTGGATTTCCTCCTCTCTTTTTTCTGAGAAGCAAAGGTTCCGTCTTTTCACCCGATCGATCTCGCTGACAGTGCAAGGCAGCGTACATGCACGTGTTGTTAATCCGAGCCTCGCAATCATGTACACGACCGGGTCGAGCTTTGTGGTATACGTACCTGCCTTGAGATGTACGCTGGGTGGCCTGGCACGGTACACCTGTCCACCGTTTCAAGTGCTTGCACCTAGCATGCATGCACGATCGAGCGAGCCTTCCCCATGGTGCCATGATTAACAACGCGGATCTCGTGTTTGTACGACACGCGCGTGTAGTAGGCTCAGTACCAGCGGTTCGTGGTTTCAATAACACGGGCCGGCTGGTGGGTGGGGCACACCACATCCGCATGCACTGTGCACACGGAGAATCTGAAGGTGTGTCTACACGTACACGTAGCGTGGTCTGGTCTCTCTCAGGACACAGGCGCCAGCCAGCCAGCCAGCTCTGACAAGGCCATGCATGCAGCAGGGAGATCAAAATATCCTCATATCCTACGCGAAGCTACGTCAGCGTCTCAGCGACACCCATCGCTGTCTATCTCTATCCCGGAACCTGCCCCAAGCGTAGCGCATCGGACCGATCGGCATCACCGCCGCATCAGCGACGCGTTTTGGCATGCTGCCGGGCGGAGGCCAGTGCAGCTCCAGCTAGCAAGCCTGATCCCGATCCCGTGGCAGCGACGTGCCTACTGAATACTCATGACCGAATCCACAAGACCGTACGTAGTACCACCACCGGACCGGCTGTCCGTGCGCCCAAGTCGCCGTCGCCGTCGCCGTCGCCGTCGCCTGCCCCCACCGTGCGCTGCGCGGCCCGTGGAAGCTGCGCGCGAAGGCGCCTCCGGGGGCATAAAGATTTTCTTTGCTAGCTGCCACTGCCCATGTTACTAGCCTACGTTGGCTGATGGATGGACCGACCGACCCGAGGCTGGCTGTGCCCGGGGCGTGGTTTCTCACTACTGTGCACGGCATGCCATGCCGGTTGGTACGCTGCCTGGCTCGTGGTCGTACGGGTGCGTTGCGCGAGATCCACCGGACGGACGCCGGTCCATGCGCGTGGCTGTGGCTTTTTGGGCGGCGGTGCACCTCAAGTCGCGGCAGCCAGCGGGGGGCGGTACGGCGAGCTCGGACCTTTGGGGTGGTGGTGCTCACTGGGAGTGTAGTAGTGCAGTACTGCTGGTTTGCATGCATGTGCGTCGGCTGCATATGGACTAGCTACATGTCGAGCTAGAATGGATTGGACGGTGTATCCGCGCGCGCGCGCGCGCGTGTGCGTGTATACCTCTGTAGTGGGTTCCTGTGTGAGGTCAACCGCTCGGCTGTTCACGGTTAGAGCAGACAGCTGCGTGCACGCACGAGGTTAAGTGAGACGTGTGCGTGCAGGGGTGCACGAGTCTACGAGGTCTTTATCCTGCAAAGGGTGTTTTTATAGGATTTTTAGAGAATTTTTTTTTTCAATGAATCTCGATTTTGTAGGACATGTTTGGTTTGTACTACGATCAAAATCTATAAAGTTTTCCCTGTGCTCTACTTGGCATGCAATTTCAAAGCAAAAAAAATTCTTCCCCTATCTCTTGGCGGTTAGGGTAAACTATTTCTTCCAGGCTTTGCCGGCAAGATTCGTCTCCCCTCTGCCTGCCACTTTGGTGGCCGGTGCCTCCACTCCATTTTAGTAGTTTAGGCTAGGTTTTTTAGTCCTTGCAGGTGCGGCATTTCTTCTTCGAGTTTGTCTTCCAGGCTTCGATCCTCCTCGAGTTCGTCCATCCGGAGCTCTGACGTAGATTCCCGTCATCTTCTTGGGGCGGCCAGGTTAGGGTTTCTCGTCATGTGATGAAATTTGATGGCAGGTGCTTCATATCTATTCAAGGGTTCAACAACGACGACCGCGGCTCCAGGGCGCTGGCCGTTAGGGGCACTTGCATGAAGACTTTCCAGCTGTCATCGACAAAAAGGTCAAGCCGGCTCCGACAGGGGAGCGGCGCATCGGCGGCTCATTCTGACAACGGTAGTGGTCGTTCGGTGGTCTCGAAATCTCGATGTAATTTTTATTATGTTTGAGGTGTTTTATATTTTGGTGAACTTTGATAATATATTTGCATCGTTTTTGCGTTTTTGCAGAAAAGCAAAAAAATTCCTTGGGTCCAACCTATCAGTATTTTCCATTTTGTTTCCGTGACAAGTCAATCCCTTTCAAGGGATATGGGCGTTCACGTGGTGTAGCCAGTCACCTTCTATTTCACATTCATGTGCTTTGTTTCATGCACGATTGAATATTGCATGGCATGGGAGATTTGGAGAGAGCTGAATGCCAGAGTCTTTGGCAACCTCAACGCCCAACCTCAACGCCCGACGATGGTGATTGTGACGAAGATCAACGAGGAGGCCCGTTTTTCTGCTTTGGCGGGGGCTAAGCACTTCACTATTGTAATAATGCCACGCAAGTAATTGTTTCTTTCCACGCTTGATGTGTTTCTGCTAAACCTTCTTTCTTAATCAATGAAAATCGTAAGTTATTTGCCTTGTTTCAAAAAAAAAAACATGGCATGACATCTAAATCATAAGTATTCAAACTTGTGTGTTTATTAAAATCATGCGAACAAAACGATATGTAAATAAGATATATTGTCATATTACAACTTTACTATATTGTTATTGCAAAGAACTACATGTGATATACCATATTAACAAGTTAATTAATCAGGAGACTAGATCCAATCAACTTAATTCATGGTTGATTTACCATATGGCAGTTTTAATCAAAATTGGATTCAAAATCAATATGTTACTAGTAAGGTACACGTGCATTGCACGCATTAGATTTGGCAACGAAATTATAAATAAATACCATATTATAGCATGTAAGATTTGAGTCATATATGCATGATGTAGATGTTCGTTTAATTCTTATAGTTCATCTCATTCAAAATCAATTAGTTTTCATAAAAAAAACTAATCCCTTTTAAGATTCATGGAATTGTGTATTGTAAAGCATAAAGTAAAAAACAAATAGTGGTAATTCATGTAAAAAATTTTGGGGGCAATTATGATATGAAAGATTCTAGAACAAAAAAAAAGTGCTTGTGTTTTGAGGTTTGTGCATTATGCTTAAGTTCAACCATGGAGTCTTCTAGATTGTACATGTGGCAAAATCTGGTGAATTGTAGATGATATTCAACGGCCAGTAGTTCTTGGATTTGCCATCTCTGCACCGTCGGATTGGCTTCATCCAATGACCATATTTCAAAGTTATTCGCACACTATATAAGGGTATATGTTAAAAGAACTTATGTCTACACTCTGAGCTGAAGAAATTGAGACGACTTAGTATAGCAAATTCAAATGAAAAGATAACCCCTAGGTTAACGAGAAGCTCAAAGAACTAAGACTTGAACATGTCCATTTGTGTTTGTTGGAGCAATGACACCGACACATGAACCACGTGGTCTTCCCTAGTATGTGTTAGGGCCACATGTCCATCATGGTACATCTTGATTGGCTTCATCCGTCTCAGCTTCCCTCGCCCAAAGATGGTAACATTGTACACCCTCAAGTTTTTAGTGCCCAGAAAATTCACGAGCTAGTCCATGGATCCCTTTGCTAATGGCTTGAAGAAAACTGGCACATCAAAGCATCTAAAGTATTTCCTTCATGTTGGCAACCACTACACTGAGGTTGATCTATGTAACGATAGGCTAGCACGACACATTATAACCCATTGTGCCTACATTGGGCACTGTAGCAAGGGAGCTAAGTTGAATATACAAGAAAATGAAGGAAATATGCCCTAGAGGCAATAATAAAGTTGTTATTTATATTTCCTTATATCATGATAAATATTTATTATTCATGCTAGAATTTTATTAACCGGAAACTTAGTACATGTGTGAATACATAGACAAACTGAGTGTCACTAGTATGCCTCTACTTGACTAGCTCGTTAATCAAAGATGGTTAAGTTTCCTAGCCATGGACAAAGAGTTGTCATTTGATAAACGGGATCACATCATTAGAGAATTATGTGATTGACTTGACCCATCCGTTATCTTAGCACTTTGATCGTTTAGTTTATTGCTATTGCTTTCTCCATAACTTATACATGTTCCTATGACTATGAGATTATGCAACTCCCGAATACCGGAGGAACACTTAGTGTGCTATCAAACGTCACAACATAACTGGGTGACTATAAAGATGCTCTACAGGTGTCTCTGATGGTGTTTGTTGAGTTGGCATAGATCGAGATTAGGATTTGTCACTCCGTGTATCGGAGAGGTGTCTCTGGGCCCTCTCGGTAATGCACATCACTAGAAGCCCTGCAAGCAATGTGACTAATGAGTTAGTTACGAGATGTTGCATTACAGAACGAGTAAAGAGACTTGCCGGTAACGAGATTGAACTAGGTATTGAGATACCGACGATCGAATCTCGGGCAAGTAACATACCGATAACAAAGGGAACAACGTATGTTGTTATGCGGTTTGACCGATAAAGATCTTCATAGAATATGTAGGAACCAATATGAGCATCCAGGTTCCGCTATTGGTTATTGACCGGAGATGAGTCTCGGTCATGTCTACATAGTTCTCGAACCCATAGGGTCCGCACGCTTAACATTTGGTGACGATCGGTATTATGAGTTTATGTGTTTTGATGTACCGAAGGTAGTTCGGAGTCCCGGATATGACCACGGACATGACGAGGAGTCTCGGAATGGTCGAGACATAAAGATCGATATATTGAAAGGCTATGTTTGGACATCGGAATGGTTCTGGGTGAGTTCGGGCATTTACCGGAGTACCGGGGAGTTACCGGAACCCCCCGGGGAGTATATGGGCCTTAGTGGAAGAGAGGAGAGGAAGGCCAAGGTGGAGGGCGCCCCCCCTAGCCCAATCCAAATTGGGTGGGCCCCCTTCCTTCCCTCTCTCTTCCCCTTCCTTCGCTCCTACTCCAACAAGGGAAAGGGGGAGGGAGTAGGACTCCCCTTTAGGGCGCGCCATAGAGGGCGGGCCCTCCCCCTCCTCCAGTCCTTTATATACGGGGGAGGGGGGCACCCCATAGACACACAAGTTGATCTCTTAGCCATGTGCGGTACCCCCTTCATAGATTTCCACCTCGGTCATATCGTTGTAGTGCTTAGGCGAAGCCCTGCGTCGGTAACTTCATCATCACCGTCATTATGCCGTCGTGCTGACGAAGCTCTCCCTCGACACTCAGCTGGATCTAGAGTTCGTGGGACGTCACCAAGCTGAACATGTGCAGATCGCGGAGGTGCCATATCTTCGGTGCTAGGATCGGTCGGATCATGAAGACATACGACTACATCAACCACGTTGTCATAACGCTTCCGCTTTCGGTCTATGAGGGTACGTGGACAACACTCTCCCCTCTCGTTGCTATCCATCACCTAGATGGATCTTGCGTGTGCGTAGGATTTTTTTTGAAATTATTGCGTTCCCCAACAATGGCATCTGAGCCAGATCTATGCATAGATGTTATATGCACGAGTAGAACACAAAGAAGTTGTGGGCGTGGATATATACATATTGCTTGTCGTCACTAGTTGATTCTTGATTCAGCGGTATTGTTGGATGAAGAGGCTCAGACCGACATTACGCGTACGCTTAGACGAGACTGGTTCTTCCGACGTGCTTCGCACACAGGTGGCTAGTGGGTGTCTGTTTCTCCAATTTTATTTGAATCAGATTCAATCAATAGGGTTTTTTCTGAAGATCAAAAAGCAATCACTATACCGCATTGTGGTTTTTGATGCATAGGTAAGAACGGTTCTTGCTCAGCCCGTAGCAGCCACGTAAAACTTACAACAACAAAGTAGAGGACGTCTAACTTGTTTTTGCAGGGCATGCTGTGATGTGATATGGTCAATACATGATGCTAAATTTTATTGTATGAGATGATCATGTTTTGTAACAGAGTTATCGGCAACTGGCAGGGGCCATATGGTTGTCGCTTTATTGTATGAAATGCAATCGCCATGTAATTGCTTTACTTTATCACTAAGCGGTAGCGATAGTCGTAGAAGCAATAGTTGGCGAGACGACAACGATGCTTCGATGGAGATCAAGGTGTCAAGCCGGTGACGATGGTGATCATGACGGTGCTTTGGAGATGGAGATCAAAGGCACAAGATGATGATGTCCATATCATATCACTTATATTGATTGCATGTGATGTTTATCTATGCATCTTATTTTGCTTAGTTCGACGGTAGCATTATAAGATGATCTCTCACTAAATTTCAAGGTATAAGTGTTCTCCCTGAGTATGCACCGTTGCTACAGTTTGTCGTGCCGAGACACCACGTGATGATCGGGTGTGACAAGCTCTGCGTTCATATACAACGGGTGCAAGCCATTTTTGCACACGCGGAATACTCGGGTTAAACTTGACGAGCCTAGCATATGCAGATATGGCCTCGGAACACTGAGACCGAAAGGTCTAGCGTGAATCATATAGTAGATATGATCAGCATAGTGATGTTCACCATTGAAAACTACTGCATCTCACGTGATGATCGGACATGGTTTATATAGTTGATATGGATCACGTGATCACTTAGATGATTAGAGGGATGTCTATGAAGGTATCAAGTGTTGATGGTCAACAAGACCACCAGTTTCAAGAAAAAAGGGTAAAGGGGAGAAGGGGAACTTCAAGAAGAACAACAAGCAAGTTGCTGCTCAAGTGAAGAAACCCAAGTCTGGACCTAAGCCTGAGACTGAGTGCTTCTACTACAAGGGGACTGGTCACTGGAAGCGGAACTGCCCCAAGTATTTGGCGGAGAAGAAGGATGGCAAAGTGAAAGGTATATTTGATATACATGTTATTGATGTGTACCTTACTAATGCTCGCAGTAGCACTTGAGTATTTGATACTGGTTCTGTTGCTAATATTTGCAACTCGAAACAGGGGCTATGGATTAAGCAAAGATTGGCTAAGGACAAGGTGATGATGCGCGTGGGAAATGGTTCCAAAGTCGATGTGATCGCCGTCGGCACACTACCTCTACATCTACCTTCAAAATTAGTTTTAGACCTAAATAATTGTTATTTGGTGCCAGTGTTGAGCATGAACATTGTATCTGGATCTTGTTTGATGCGAGGCGGTTATTCATTTAAATCAGAGAATAATGGTTGTTCTATTTATATGAATAATATCTTTTATGGTCATGCACCCTTGATGAGTGGTTTGTCTTTACTAAATCTTGATAGTAGTGATACACATGTTCATAGTTGTCGGTGTCAAAACCGGTGGATCTCGGGTAGGGGGTCCCGAACTGTGCGTCTAAGGCGGATGGTAACAGGAGGCAGGGGACACGATGTTTTACCCAAGTTCGGGCCCTCTTGATGGAGGTAAAACCCTACGTCCTGCTTGATTTATTCTTGATGATATGAGTATTACAAGAGTTGATCTACCACGAGATCAGAGAGGCTAAACCCTAGAAGCTAGCATATGGTCAGATTGTATGTTGTCCTACGGACTAAAAACCCTTCGGTTTATATAGACACCGGAGGGGGGCTAGGGTTACACAAGGTCGGTTACAAAGGAGGAGATATACATATCCGTATTGCCTAGCTTGCCTTCCACGCCAAGTAGAGTCCTATCCGGACACGAGACGAAGTCTTCAATCTTGTATCTTCATAGTCCAATAGTCCGGCTGTCCGGAGACCCCCTAATCCAGGACTCCCTCAGTAGCCCCTGAACCAGGCTTCAATGACGATGAGTCCGGCGCGCAGTGTTGTCTTCGACATTGCAAGGCGGGTTCCTCCTCCGGATACACCACAGAAGAATTTGAATACAAGGATAGTGTCTGACCCTACAAAATAAGTTCCACATACCACCGTAGAGAGAATAATATTTCCGCAAATCTAATCTGCTGACATGTTTCGGCAACATGACATCATGCCGTGGCCCGGTGATTATTCGAACCGTTTCTTTTAACTAGCCCCGCACATAACGTGAGGCAGTTCCTTGACACGTCTTGTCAAAGCAGAGATCGTGTCCCCCTTATTACGGGATTCTCGTCAATACGGGCGTGGGTAACCCAACCGCGCCATCAATTACGGCGCTTGGGGGATAAGCGAGTTTTACCAGGCTAGTGGGGGCGCATAGTTTCGGCCGCCCTTATAAGGGGATAAGGTTTAACCTTTCTCTACCCACGCCTTCTTCCTCCTTACTCATCCATTCTTCCACACTCGAGCTCCAACGCCCAAGTCCACATCCTTCTCCTCAACCTTCTCCAAACATGTCCGGAGCGGGAGGCAAGTGGATGGCTTCCTCCGTCACGGAGGGACACATCAAAAAGCTGCATGGAGCCGGATACTTATCCGTGAATATCGCGCATCGGCTGCCCGCTGCGGGGCAGATCGTCCCCACCCCGGAACCTCACGAGAGGGTAGTCTTCCTCCACCACTTCCTTCACGGACTGGGGTTTCCCCTCCATCCATTCGTCTGCGGTCTCGTGTTCTACTACGGGCTGGACTTTCATGATCTGGCCCCGAACTTCATCCTCAACATTTTGGCATTCATCATCGTGTGTGAGGCTTTCCTCCGCATCCGGCCCCACTTCGGCATCTGGCTGAAGACCTTCAATATCAAGCCGAAGGTGGTGGGAGGCCAACAAGCAGAATGCGGTGGAGCCATGGTGGGCAAGATGCCCAATGTTACATGGCTCGAAGGATCCTTCGTGGAGACCATAAAGGGATGGCAATCAGCGTGGTTCTACATCACCGAGCCGCGCGACACCAATTTGGTGATGGCCCCCAAGTTTCGATCCGGAATCCCCACGCGGCTCACCTCCTGGAAAGAGAAGGGCCTGTCCTGGGGTTCATCGGTGGAGCTGGACGGACTCCAGAAATGTGTCCGAAATATGGCAAGCAAGAAGCTCAAGCTTGTCAACATAGTCCAGGTCATGCTCTTCCGCCGGATCCTCCCGTGTCAACAACGGGATTTTAACTTATGGGAGTTTGACTCGGCCCGGCACCAGACTCTAAGCGAGCTCTTCGACACGACGCATAAGGACGTCTGGAGGGTGCTGTTCAAGGGCACCGAGGTCCCTCCTTCTCTTACCGAGGACCGCGGGCTAAGTGCGAAGCGCCTAGCGCATTCGGTGAGTTCTATACATCCGTAGGATATTTATTTCCCCTAGCTTAACCATGTGCGGGATCTGAGCTCCATGCCTTTGACATGACTGGGTGGAGACGTCAGGGCGGATTAACTGCCCGCCCCTCTGCCCGAAGACACTGCGGACACTCTCCTGACGAAGATGCTGACTCTGGCTCCTTATAAGGTGCTGGAGAAGACCAAGAAGGCCAAGGGAACCCGAAAGAGTTCCCGGCGCCAGGTGGTATCGGACTCATCGTCCGATAACTCCGCGACGCACTCCTCCCCCGAAGACGAGGAGGAAGATGAAGATGCTCCCCCTTTAGTCGGGGGAGACAAGAAAAGGAAGGCCGCCATGACCGGGGGGGGGGGGCGAAGGGTCCAAGAAGGGAAGGACCCTCCTTTGGGACTACTCGACCACCACCGCCGAAGGCGAAGACGAGTGGCTGCTAAGGGCCAAGCCCCTGGCGAAGTCATAAGTATTCGGATACCAGAGTAACTCATAGCATACCTTTGTCGCACTGCTTCCCCTAACGCCGAATATGATTATGCAGACCGCCCCAAGCTCGTATCGACGTACCTTCGTCGGGCGGCTCCTTGGACTCGTCGGATATGGATAGCGATCCACTTCCAACCGCCACCTCCCCTTGCCCTACAGACAATGCCGAGGTATTGTCTCAAGAGGCACCGGGTCGAGGGGAGACAATACCGGAGGCGCCTCAAGGCGACCTTCCGGACTCCAGGAGCAGAGGGAGGGAGGCTCCCGAGGGCTCCGAGTTCGGCCTTCAGCCGAATATCGCGCCGGAACCTCCAGTGGTTCCGGACTCAGGCAGGCGGCCTCCTTCCAAAAGGGGCAAGACGCCTGTGCTGGTGACCTCTGTCCATCCAGAGGCACCGGACAATCTGCTGGGAGCGCTTCGCAGCGCTTCCATTGATGAAGAGCACCGCACTATTATGAGTGCGGTGATCCAGAAGGTTCAGTCCGCCAAGAGCGGACTGACTGAAGCCTGTGCCAGCCTTCTAACAGGCTTTGAGGTAAGTATTTGAAATATAGGAAAAATATTACCGCATAGATAGTAGCCCTTGATGCTCTGTTTGGTGTTCAAAAAGAAAAGCCGAATAGAGGATCAACTAATATCTGCAGGAGTCTAATATAAGTATGTCTATATGCGTATGCAGGCTTCGCTGCTGACCTCTGCCGCACTGACTGCGGAGGTCGTCGTACTGAAGCAGGACCTCGAAGGGTCCAAGAAAGAGCTCGGCCTTGCCAAGAGGCAGCTCGAGGAGAATAAAGGTAAGTAGTACCTAGTCTATGGATATATATAAAAAGAATGCGATTGCAAAATGATAGGATCATCATAAATTTGCTAGGGGCCACGACCGAGGTGGCGACCCTGAAGCAAGCACTATCCGAGGCCGAAAACAAAGCGGCCAAGGAGCGCACCGAGCGGGAAAGGCAGGAGGCACGGGTGGGCGAGGTGCAGCAAGAGCTCCACGCTCTCATGACGAAGCACGAGGCGTTGGAGCTTAACTTGAAGACGCGAGAGTCCGAGCTTGCCGCGGCCCTCGAGAGAGCAAAGAATGCCAAGGCTGAGGCCCAAAAGGCCCTCCGGGAGATTGATGCGATGAAGAAGATAGCGGCGGGTAAGGCATTCAATATGTAAAGCAAGCATGTGAAAGTAAATTACTTGTTACTTACCCGAGTCCAGAGCTCTCCAGGAGCATTCACAGATTTGCCCCACAGCATGTCGGATGCCGCACAGTTTTACCAGGCCAAGGAGGGAAGCTCAACGGAGAAGCTGTTCTGGTCTCAGTATACTGGGACCGAACACCCGATGCCTCTGAACGACCAGCTGAAGCAACTGGTCGAGCTCCACAAGGCGGTCAAACAGGCCATGAAGGGCTTTATAGTCCGGATGTGGCCTGGCGACGCCCTTCCCAACAACTACTTCGGCCTGGTGATGCAGCTTGTGGAAGCCTGCCCACGGCTGTAAGTGATCAAGCGGTCCATCTGCATCGAAGGTGCACGTCGGGCTTTCGCCCGTGCGAAGGTGCACTGGGCTAAGATGGATGCCGTGAAGCTGGTGAAGGAGGGGCCGCCGCAGGGCAAGGAGCATCGCCACCCCGAGATGAACTATGAGGGTGTTCTGAAGGGTGCCCGTCTTGTAGCGGACGAGTGTGCGAAAGATGTAATATTTGAATAAACTTGCTCGTGTAATCCTGTATTATGAAAACTTGTTCATATGCGCTATGCAACGCTTGTCTGAATTAAAAATATTACCTTCTGTTCGGCTGTTTATCAAATCTGAGTGATGGCTAGTCGTCGGCTTCTGCCCCCACGCCACGAGTGCTGGGGTGTTCGGGATAAACCTGAGCACTCTTGTTCCCATTTTCGGGTCCTTCGAGGGAGGTGCTTAGCACAACGAACAAGGCAATTGGACTATAATGCGTTATCACTCTCACTTAGCCATAGAATTCTATAATTTTAAATTTCGGCGAAGCCCCTAGTATTCGGAAGGCCGAATTCGGAGCGCAATACACGCCTTAAGCCAGATAGGGCCGACTCCTCGTTCTAAGCGGCATAAGTCTTTAGGGACTTGAAACCTCTCGAACAACGACCAGTCTCTCGCCTTATCATGACAGTCAGTTTTAGCTTTCTCTACTGAGGTGCTTAGCCCAGCAGAACCGGGGCACAATCGCAGTAGTTCTCCCAGTGCTACCTTAGCCGATATAGCGGAACGTAAGGTACCAAAACATGGGAGCCGGGCAAACCCAACTATTGACCCAAGACATGATTCAAAGCTGATGCATATAATGCTATAAGTTCGGGGTGCCGCACTGTCGAAAGTGCACTACTAGGAAAAGGCCTACTAATGGCGCACCGGTTTTGCCTACTAATGGCGCATCACCGGTGCGCCATTAGTAGCACGCCACTAGTAATTTTTACTAATGGCGCACCACTGGTGCGCCATTAGTATCTGGTATACTAATGGCGCACCAACTAGTGCGCCATTAGTATGTAACAGCATGCGCCATTAGAAGCCCTAAATACGTGGCCATGGAATATTTCGGGCTTAAGAGGATAAGTGTGCAATGTGTGTCACTGCACAGAACACGGAATGTTAGAAAAAAAAGAACAATCGAAATCTAAGAAATCATATGTTACGGGGCGGTTAAGGGATGACTTACTCGGGAAAGTAAGCCACAAGGAAGTTATCCTTATCTGGGTTTGCCAGAATGACGCCTTCGAGGTGTGAACTCGCAACTTGGCGGTCCCCAGCGCTGCTCAAGTGCTTGGCACGCATGTAGAAGGGCTCGACTATCACGATGCCCGGGGTCTTGTCTCTTATGATCCGCATCTCCATACTCAGCGAAAACAGCCGAATGAAGGTGTAGTGCAGCGGATGAAGGTTAAACATAGCAAAGATGTCATCAAACCGTAGGACGATCGTACCCCCGATGTCGCCATCCACAAAGCCCTTGCCCTCTGGCACCTTGGCCACGAAAACCGGGTATGCCACATCCTTCTCTCTGAGATGCCGCTTCTCCAAAGAAAGAACACTGTCCTGCAGACTCCGCATAGCACCGGTTATAGCATTCAGCATATTTGGCGGTAGCATCACCGTACCCGCCACATGCACCCTTCTCGAGATATCCTTAGGTGAAGGTGGCCCGTCCTGAGCACGGATCGAACTCGGTGCCGGCTGGCTCGCACCGGCGCCCTTGTTAGTCTTTCATTTCCGTCCCTTCTTCTTGATCTCCTGTAATGGGACCGAGTTCTGCTCACAGACCGCCTTCTTGAGCGTGTTGGGGCTGATAATATTTCACACCTCAGCTATCTAAGGCTCGGTGAAGGCGGGAGCTGGAGGCGTGTCCGGAGAACTGAACGCCAGACGACGCCTGTTGCAATTGGATTTCTCCGCCGTACCAGCTAGATCGCGGTCGTCTTGGTTGGGTTCTTGAGAAAGAGGCCCGCAAAACTCGTCAGCGTACCCATGTTCAGCAAAGTACTTATCAACTTTGGTAAATGTACCATCGTCGTTGTCGTCGTCGTCCGGATCCTGTGCCATAGGGCTGTCCGGATCCTGTGCCATAGGGATGTCCGGCAGGTCCGGTAGCGTTGCGGCGTTCTTGCCATGGCTTGGCGCTGGCACGACTGGCGGTCTTGTCTGTGGGGTGGTGTCCCCCGCCCCCAAACGAATCTGGCTCTTCGGCCAAAGCAGGGGCCAGTTTACGCAGGTGCTGAGGGTCATCTCATCTTCTTTGTCGGCCCCAGCGGGTCAAATTGGAGGTAACAGCTCGTCGCAGCCTGGCAGCACCCGAACCACTTGAACCCTATACATTGTGGGTGGCATTGGATTACTGTGGAACCTGGGGTTGCCCGGTTGAACGATTCTGCCCTTGGCGACATCGACCAACTCGGCGCCCACGAAGTGCAGAAGAGTGCAAGGAACGTCGGCGGTGCCCTGCGAAAACATGTACAGGGCGTCAGGGATGCCCAGTCAAAGGCAAGGAGATGAAGTCATCGGCCGAGAGGCTTAGTTACCGTGATGCCGTCGAGCTCGGCTAATGACGAGGCACCGCCAACGGCGGGCGTGCAACTGACAAAGGGGGCGCTTGCTGGCGAGGTGCCGGCCGCCATACACCCGGGTGCATTAAGCTCCAATGCCCGTGCCGGCGCCGGAGACACGAATACCGCCTCCGCTGGAGACACCAATGGCGCCGCCGCCGGAGACACCAATGGAGCCGCCTGCGCGCTGTGCGAGTTGCTGGCCGTGAAGCTGGGAACCGGGGGAGGCCCCTGTTGGCCGCCCGCAATCCACGTCGTCAGCCTATCAATCAACGTAGGCACCATGGCGTTGAGCGTCGTTCCAAGTTGTTGTTGCACTTGCTCTTGGACAAGCTCTGGAATCCGCGCCACTTGTGCCTTGAGTTCTTCAACCTCGCGCGTCTGGCTTTCCGAGCTGGTCTTTTTCTTCTTCCGCACACCAGCGGTATAGTATGACTCCCATTTTGTGGACAAGCCTTTGTCGGCCACACGACCAGCTGACGTCGACTTAGTGAGCTTATCCTTGTTTTTCATTACGTTCAACGCCCTATTTAAAGGGGTGTCGAAAGGGGAGCTCTTAGACGACCCCGCGCTACTGCTTTCAGTGTCCTGCGAAAGGAACGTGAACCAATTAGAAATATTGGGGATTAATTAGAGTGCAACCATATGGAGCTAATTACGCGGGGGTGTATTCCTTACCAGAAGAAGCTCAAGCGCCCTAGTCTTCGGATCCGTGGTAAGCTCCTTTGTTATCGGGTCCTCCTTGTACCGGGCCCTGACATAGTTCCTGGTCTGCTTGTCACTGCTATATTTCTCGAAGCGGGGCGGTAGGCCTTGCTCGGCACGCTCCGTGTCCTCCTTGTCCCATATAGGCTCCGCCACTCTGTAACCGCCGGGACCGAGTTTGTGTTCCCCTAAGTTCAACTCCCGCATTTCTTTCCCCCACTGACTTGATGCGGAGGTTGCACTGCTCTCGCAGTTGATCTTGAACTCATTGTACTCATCTTCGCTCATCAAAGGATATTTCGCCTTGATCTTCTCATAACTATCACCTTTATCAATCATTCTCTTCACCGCGCTTTTCCAAGTAGACAGGGCCGTGCTCATCTTCGTGAGGGCGGCACTGTTCACTTTATTCCCTGAGAGGCGTGTGTTTTCAAATTCGGCGGGGAACTTGTATCGTTCGTGCAGCTTCGTGAAGAGGAGGTTGCGCAAATTCCCTCGGTCCTTATGCCTAAGGTTCTCGGTGTTGATCGAGGCGGTGCTCCGGAGAATGCACCCGAGCTGAAGCGAGTACCCCTTGACTATTTGTTTGGGCTCCGTTGGATTCCCGTCGGAGTCCACTTGAGTGAATTCCTCCTTGAGGGTGCGGAGCGCATTCGGGCGCCGGTCCTTCCTTTGCTTCTTCGGTTGGCTGCCATCTGTGTGTGCGCCGCCATCATCAGTGGTGGCATCCTCGGCGGCACCATCAGTGGTGTCATCCCCGATGCCGCTAGGGGTTGTGTAATCAGGATCGGTGTCTTCCGCAGCATCCTCATAGCGGTGAGGTTGTTCCTCCATCTCCTGGGACAGCTCCTAGAATTGCTTGCCGCCCGAACCACCGGCCTCATCGTTGTGGGCCATGTTTCTCTCTAAATAGGAAAAAAGTTTGGTCAAAAAGTTGGTTATTGTCAAGGAACAAGATCATGGTCTCATCATTTAGGGTTTGTCGACACTGAGGCACCCTAAAAGCCTAAGCTTTCATCATTTAGGGTTTGTCGACGCCGAGGCACCCTAAAAGCCTAAGCATACATCATTTAGGTTCTCATCGACACCGAGGCATCCGGGGCAGCCAAGTTAAGTTTTCATCATTTAGGGTTTATCGATGCCGAGGCACCCTAGGTTGGGCCTAATCACTTGGCTCTATTGCCACCTATGGTTTAATGCAGCAAGAATAAAGGGGCAGTTGATCCTACTTAACTAAGTACTAAGATACCCCGACCCATGCATTAGTAGCAAGTACCTCATATGTCCGATTTTTAGCAAAGTCATGCTAAAATTCATGGAAAATTTCAGCATGACCTTTGCTGAAAATATGACATATGGAGTACCCGAATTTGCCGGAACGGAAGTTAATCGACATTCCGGCAAACTCAAGGGCCTCTCGGGGTACCTGCAAAATCATCACGACGCAATGGTCGGAGACAAAACCCATCCACAGACCATATGGTCCTCTGCTTTCATATGGACAAAAATCAGCTCAACTTATGTGAGCTTCCATTCCAGATATAATATGTCACCCAACAAAAAATTATAGTGTATGGATCATGGCATTTTTATTCTATGGATCATGCGAGGAAATTATAGTCTATGTCATTTTCTGAAACATATTTTTGCCATGGCAATTTTGAATCAATAGACATACTTCTCAAAAGAGGCATGATCAAATTCTGGTGCCCTTCACTTACTAGTATTTATCTCTTATGACTGATGAATGTGCATTGAGTCCAGAAGCAAAGACTCTACAGTGAAATGAAAAAAACCTTGGAAATATATTTATGATAACTCTAAATGGATCAGAAGGTGCAGATGCACTTGTAAAAAAAGTATGCATTTGCAGCAGCTTTGTTCTGATTATGACACCATTCTATTAAGAAGGAAAAACAACATTATCATCCCAATTCATGGTTGACCAGTTCAGAACTAATGCACATTGACCACATAATATTATTTTGCAACCACTCAGTTTGTCCTTGACTGGGACACTTGAAGCACAAAACAACTAATGCAGAGCTAGGTCTACTTTGGTTCTGATGCATATGTCTACTCTGGTGCATATGTGGGGTTTTTTACTTACAAAATACAAAACTTCTATTATTGTTTTTATTGTTAACCAGAGCCTAACCACCTCTACAGTTTACAAACTAATTCAAGTAATCACTAATCAAGAAGATTGGTGATACATATGATGGAATTGTCAGTTTAGTGTTCCACTATGATGCATTGGTTCACCTGTGATTTCCTGATGGCACTGGCCATACCTTTGGTCATTTTCGTTGTAAATATTCTAGAGTTTGACTGCAACGATGCTTAAACAGCAAGCTATTATGTTACTGATCTTGTACATATCTCCAAGTCTCTTGGGATCTTATCCAATATTTTCTAAATGAGGCGATAGCTAAGGAAAACTAGTTCAGGCTTCTTGCTCCAGCTGGCAGACAAGTTAATGTAGAACTCTATTTTTTATTAGCTGGCACAAGTTTGTCTAGTGTGAACCTCAACTAATAAAATTGTTGTGTGTTAGGTGTTGGGGAACGTAGTAATTTCAAAAATTTCCTACGCACATGCAAGATCATGGTGATGCATAGCAACGAGAGGGGAGAGTATTGTCTACGTACCAACGCAGACCGACTGCGGAAGCGATCACACAACGTAGAGGAAGTAGTCGTACGTCTTCCCTATCCGACCGATCCAAGCACCGTTACTCCAGCACCTCCGACTTCTTAGCACACGTTCAGCTCGATGACGATACTCGGGCTCCGATCCAGCAAAGCGTCGAGGAAGAGTTCCGTCAGCACGACGGCGTGGTGACAATCTTGATGTACTACCGACGCAGGGCTTCGCCTAAGCACTGCAACAATATGATCGAGGTGGAATTTGGTGGCAGGGGGCACCGCACACGGCTAAGGAACGATCACCAAGGATCAACTTGTGTGTCTATGGGGTGCCCCCTGCCCCCGTATATAAAGGAGCAGGGGAGGAGAGGCGGCCGGCCTAGGAGTTAGCGCGCCAAGGGGAGTCCTACTCCCACCGGGAGTAGGACTCCTTCTTTCCTTGTTGGAGTAGGAGAAGGGGAAAGAGGGGGAGAGGAATAAGGAAAAGGGGGCTGCGCCCCTTGTCCAATTTGGACCAGAGGGGGGGCGCAGGCCTCCTTCCTTTTGGACTCTTTCCTCTATTCCCGTATGCCCCAATAAGGCCCATATACTCCCCGGCGAATTCCCGTAACTCTCCGGTACTCCGAAAAATACCCGAATCACTCGGAACCTTTCCGAAGTCCGAATATAGTCGTCCAATATATCGATCTTTACGTCTCGACCATTTCGAGACTCCTCGTCATGTCCCCGATCTCATCCGGGACTCCGAACTCCTTCGGTACATCAAAACTCATAAACTCATAATATAACTGTCATCGAAACCTTAAGCGTGCGGACCCTACGGTTCGAGAACAATGTAGACATGACCGAGACACGTCTCCAGTCAATAACCAATAGCGGGACCTGGATGCCCATATTGGCTCCTACATATTCTACGAAGATCTTTATCGGTCAGACCGCATAACAACATACGTTGTTCCCTTTGTCATCGGTATGTTACTTGCCCAAGATTCGATCGTCGGTATCCAATACCTAGTTCAATCTTGTTACCGGCAAGTCTCTTTACTCGTTCCTTAATACATCATCTCACAACTAACATATTAGTTGCAATGCTTGCAAGGCTTAGGTGATGTGCATTACCCAGAGGGCCCAGAGATACCTCTCCGACAATCGGAGTGACAAATCCTAATCTCGAAATACGCCAACCCAACATCTACCTTTGGAGACACCTGTAATGCTCCTTTATAATCACCCATTTACGTTGTGACGTTTGGTAGCACCCAAAGTGTTCCTCCGGCAAACGGGAGTTGCATAATCCCATAGTCATAGGAACATGTATAAGTCATGAAGAAAGCAATAGCAACATACTAAACGATCGGGTGCTAATCTAATGGAATGGGTCATGTCAATCAGATCATTCAACTAATGATGTGACCTTGTTAATCAAATAACAACTCTTTTGTCCATGGTTAGGAAACATAACCATCTTTGATTAACGAGCTAGTCAAGTAGAGGCATACTAGTGACACTCTGTTTGTCTATGTATTCACACATGTATTATGTTTCCGGTTAATACAATTCTAGCATGAATAATAAACATTTATCATGATATAAGGAAATAAATAATAACTTTATTATTGCCTCTAGGGCATATTTCCTTCAGTCTCCCACTTGCACTAGAGTCAATAATCTAGTTCACATCGCCATGTGATTTAACAGCAATAGTTCACATCACCATGTGATTAACACCCATAGTTCACATCGTCATGTGACCAACACTCAAAGGGTTTACTAGAGTCAGTAATCTAGTTCACATATCTATGTGATTAACACCCAAAGAGTACTAAGGTGTGATCATGTTTTGCTTGTGAGATAATTTTAGTCAACGGGTCTGTCACATTCAGATCCGTAAGTATTTTGCAAGTTCTATGTCTACAATGCTCTACACGGAGCTACTCTAGCTAATTGCTCCCACTTTCAATATGTATCCAGATTGAGACTTTAGATTCATCTGGATCAGTGTCAAAAACTTGCATCGGCGTAACCCTTTACGACGAACCTTTTTGTCACGTCCATAATCGAGAAACATATCCTTATTTCACTAAGGATAATTCTGACCGCTGTCCAGTGATCTACTCCTAGATCACTATTGTACTCCCTTGCCAAATCAATGCAGGGTATACAATAGATCTGGTATACAGCATGACATACTTTATAGAACCTATGGTCAAGGCATAGGGAATGACTTTCATTCTCTTTCTATCTTCTGCCGTGGTCGGGCTTTGAGTCTTACTCAACTTCACACCTTATAATACAGGCAAGAACTCTTTCTTTGACTGCTCCATTTTGAACTACTTCAAAATCTTGTCAAGGTATGTACTCATTGAAAAAACTTATCAAGCGTCTTGATCTATCTCTATAGATCTTGAAGCTCAATATGTAAGCAGCTTCACCGAAGTCTTTCTTTGAAAAACTCTTTTCAAACACTCCTTTATGCTTTACAGAATAATTCTACATTATTTCCGATCAACAATATGTCATTCACATATACTTATCAGAAATGCTGTAGTGCTCCCACTCACTTTCTTGTAAATACAGGCTTCACCGCAAGTCTGTATAAAACTATAGCCTTTGATCAACTTATCAAAGCGTATATTCCGACTCCGAGATGCTTGCACCAGTCCATAGATGGATCGCTGGAGCTTGCATATTTTGTTAGCACCTTTCGGATTGACAAAACCTTCTGTTGCATCATATACAACTCTTCTTTAATAAATCCATTAAGGAATGCAGTTTTGTTTATCCATTTGCCAGATTTCATAAAATGCGGCAATTACTAACATGATTCGGACAGACTCAAGCATAGATACGAGTGAGAAGCTCTCATCGTAGTCAACACCTTGAACTTGTCGAAAACCTTTTGCGACAGTTCTAGCTTTGTAGATAGTAACACTACTATCAGCGTCCGTCTTCCTCTTGAAAATCCATTTATTCTCAATTGCTTGCCGATCATCGGGCAAGTCAACCAAAGTCCAAACTTTGTTCTCATACATGGATCATATCTCAGATTTCATGGCCTCAAACCATTTCGCGGAAGCTGGGCTCATCATCGCTTCCTCATAGTTCGTAGGTTCGTCATGGTCAAGTAACATGACCTCCAGAACAGGATTACCGTACCACTCTGGTGCGGATCTCACTCTGGTTTACCTACGAGATTCGGTAGTAACTTGATCTGAAGTTACATGATCATTATCATTAGCTTCCTCACTAATTGGTGTAGTAGTCACAAGAACAGATTTTTGTGATGAACTACTTTCCAATAAGGTAGAAGGTACAATTACCTTATCAAGTTTTCTACTTTCCTCCCACTTACTTCTTTCAAGAGAAACTCCTTCTCTAGAAAGGATCCATTATAAGCAACGAATGTCTTGCCTTAGGATCTGTGATAGAAGGTGTACCCAACAGTCTCCTTTGGGTATCCTATGAAGACATATTTCTCCGATTTGGGTTTGAGCTTATCAGGATGAAACTTTTTCTCATAAGCATCGCAACCCCAAACTTCAAGAAACGACAACTTTGGTTTCTTGCCAAACCATAGTTCATAAGGCGTCGTCTCGACGGATATAGATGGTGCCCCTTTTTTAAAGTGAATGCAACTGTCTCTAATGCATAACCCCAAAACGATAGTGGTAGATCGGTAAGAGACATCATAGATCGCACCATATCTAATAAAGCACGGTTATGACGTTCGGACACACCATTACACTATGGTGTTCCATGTGGCGTGAGTAGTGAAACTATTTCACATTGTTTTTTAACTGAAGGCCAAACTCGTAACTCAAATACTCTTCTCTACGATCAGATCGTAGAAACTTTATTTTCTTGTTACGATGATTTTTCACTTCACTCTGAAATTCTTTGAACTTTTCAAATGTTTCAGACTTATGTTTCATCAAGTAGATATACTCATATCTGCTCAAATCATCTGTGAAGATCAGAAAATAATGATACTTGTCGCGAGCCTCAATATTCATCGGACCACATACATCAGTATGTATGGTTTCCAACAAATCTGTTGCTCGCTCCATTGTTCCGAAGAACAGAGTCTTAGTCATCTTGCCCATGAGGCATGGTTCACAAGCATCAACTGATTCATAATCAAGTGATTCCAAAAGCCCATCAGCATGGAGTTTCTTCATGCTCTTTACACCAATATGACCTAAACGGCAGTGCTACAAATAAGTTGCACTATCATTATTAACTTTGCATCTTTTGGTTTCAATATTATGATTATGTGTATCACTACGATCGAGATCCAATGAACTATTTGAAGGAAATATGCCCTAGAGGCAATAATAAAGTTATTATTTATTTCCTTATATCATGATAAATGTTTATTATTCATGCTAGAATTGTATTAACCGGAAACATAATACATGTGTGAATACATAGACAAACAGAGTGTCACTAGTATGCCTCTACCTGACTAGCTCGTTAATCAAAGATGGTTATGTTTCCTAACCATGAACAATGTGTTGTTATTTGATTAACGAGGTCACATCATTAGTTGAATGATCTGATTGACATGACCCATTTCATTAGCTTAGCACCCGATCGTTTAGTATGTTGCTATTGCTTTGTTCATGACTTATACATGTTCCTATGACTATGAGATTATGCAACTCCCGTTTGCCGGAGGAACACTTTGGGTGCTACCAAACGTCACAACGTAACTGGGTGATTATAAAGGAGTACTACAGGTGTCTCCAAAGGTAGATGTTGGGTTGGCGTATTTCGAGATTAGGATTTGTCACTCCGATTGTCGGAGAGGTATCTCTGGGCCCTCTCGGTAATGCACATCACTTAAGCCTTGCAAGCATTGCAACTAATGAGTTAGTTGCGGGATGATGTATTACGGAACGAGTAAAGAGACTTGCCAGTAACGAGATTGAACTAGGTATTGGATACCGACGATCGAATCTCGGGCAAGTAACATACCGATGACAAAGGGAACAACGTATGTTGTTATGCGGTCTGACCGATAAAGATCTTCGTAGAATATGTAGGAGCCAATATGGGCATCCAGGTCCCGCTATTGGTTATTGACCGGAGACGTGTCTCGGTCATGTCTACATTGTTCTTGAACCGTAGGGTCCGCACGCTTAAGGTTTCGATGACAGTTGTATTATGAGTTTATGAGTTTTGATGTACCGAAGGAGTTCGGAGTCCCGGATGAAATCGGGGACATGACGAGGAGTCTCGAAATGGTCGAGACGTAAAGATCATTATATTGGACGACTATATTCGGACATCGGAAAGGTTCCGAGTGATTCGGGTATTTTTCGGAGTACCGGGTAGTTACGGGAGAAGTAATGGGTCTTGATGGGCTTTAGTGGGAAGAGGAAAAGGCTGCTGCGCCCCCCCTCCCCTTTGGTCCGAATTGGACTAGGGAAAAGGGGGCCGGCCACCTCTCCTTCTCCTCCTATTCCTTCTCCCTTCCTCCCCTCTTGATGGACTCCTACTAGGACTTGGAGTCCTAGTAGGACTCCCATCCTGGCCGCACCTTATGCCTTGGCCGGCCTCCTCCTCCTTCATCCTTTATATACAGGGGCATAGCATATGCAGATATGGCCTCGGAACACAGAGACCGAAAGGTCGAGCGTGAATCATATAGTAGATATGATCAACATAACGATGTTCACCATTGAAAACTACTCCATCTCACGTGATGATTGGTTATGGTTTAGTTGATTTGGATCACGTGATCACTTAGAGGATTAGAGGGATATCTATCTAAGTGGGAGTTCTTAAGTAATATGATTAAATTGAACTTAAATTTATCATGAACTTAGTCCTGGTAGTATTTTGCAAATTATGTTGTAGATCAATAGCTCGCGTTGTTGCTTCCCTGTGTTATTTTTGATATGTTCCTAGAGAAAATTGTGTTGAAAGATGTTAGTAGCAATGATGCGGATTGGATCCGTGATCTGAGGTTTATCCTCATTGCTGCACAGAAGAATTATGTCCTTGATGCACTGCTAGGTGACAGACCTATTGCAGGAGCAGATGCAGATGTTATGAATGTTTGGCTAGCTCAATATGATGACTACTTGATAGTTTAGTGCACCATGCTTAATGGCTTAGAATCGGGACTTCAAAGACGTTTTGAACGTCATGGACCATATGAGATGTTCCAGGAGTTGAAGTTAATATTTCAAGCAAATACCCGAGTTGAGAGATATGAAGTCTCCAACAAGTTCTATAGCTAAAAGATGGAGGAGAATCGCTCAACTAGTGAGCATGTGCTCAGATTGTCTGGGTACTACAATCGCTTGAATCAAGTGGGAGTTAATCTTCCAGATAAGATAGTGATTGACAGAATTCTCTAGTCACCATCACCAAGTTAGTAGAACTTCGTGATGAACTATAGTATGCAAGGGATGACGAAAACGACTCCCGAGTTTTTCATGATGATGAAATCGATGAAGGTAGAAATCAAGAAAAACATCAAGTGTTGATGGTAGACAAGACCACTAGTTTCAAGAAAAGGGCAGAGGGAAGAAGGGGAACTTCAAAAAGAACAGCAAGAAAGTTGCTGCTCAAGTGAAGAAGCCTAAGTCTGGACCTAAGCCTGTGACTGAGTGCTTCTACTGCAAAGGGACTGGTCACTGGAAGCGGAACTACCCCAAGTAATTGGCGGATAAGAAGGATGGCAAAGTGAACATAAGTATATTTGCTATACATGTTATTGATGTGTACTTTGCTAGTGTTTATAGCAAACCCTCAGTATTTGATACTAGTTCAGTTGCTAAGATTAGTAACCCGAAACGGGAGTTGCAGAATAAACAGAGACTAGTTAAGGGTGAAGTGATGATGTGTGTTGGAAGTGGTTCCAAGATTGATATGATCATCATCGCACACTCCCTATAATTTCGGGATTAGTGTTGAACCTAAATAAGTGTTATTTGGTGTTTGCGTTGAGCATGAATATGATTTGATCATGTTTATTGTAATACGGTTATTCATTTAAGTAAGAGAATAAATTGTTGTTCTGTTTACATGAATAAAACCTTATATGGTTACACACCCAATGAAAATAGTTCGTTGGATCTCGATCGTAGTGATACACATAATCATAATATTGAAACCAAAAGATGCAAAGTAAATAATGATAGTGCAACTTATTTGTGGCACTGCCGTTTAGGTCATATTGGTGTAAAGCGCATGAAGAAACTCCATGCTGATGGGCTTTCGGAATCACTTGATTATGAATCACTTGATGCTTGCGAACCATGCCTTTTGGGCAAGATGACTAAAATGCCGTTCTCCAGAACAATGGAGCAAGCAACAGATTTGTTGGAAATCATACATACTGATGTATGTGGTCCGATGAATATTTAAGGCTTGCAGCGGGTATCATTATTTTCTGACCTTCACAGATGATTTGAGCAGATATGGGTATATCTACTTAATGAAATAGAAGTCTGATACATTTGAAAGTTCATATAATTTCAGAGTGAAGTGGAAAATCATCGTAACAAGAAAATAAAGTTTCTACGATCTGATCATGGAAAAGAGTATTTGAGTTACGAGTTTGGTCTTCAGTTAAACCAATGTGAAATAGTTTCACTACTCACGCCACCTGGAACACCACAGCATAATGGTGTGTCCGAACGTCATAACCGTACTTTATTGGATATAGTGCAATCTATGATGTTTCTTACCGATTTACCACTATCGTTTTGGGGTTATGCATTAGAGACAGCTGCATTCACGTTAAATAGGGCACCATCTAAATCCGTTGAGACGACACCGTGTGAACTATGGTTTGGCAAGAAACCTAAGCTGTCGTTTCTTAAAGTTTGGGGTTGCGATGCTTATATGAAAAAGTTTCATCCTGATAAGCTCAAACTCAAATCGGAGAAGTGCGTCTTCATAGGATATCCAAAGGAAACTATTGGATACACCTTCTATCACAGATCCGAAGGCAAGACTTTTGTTGCTAAAATTCGGAAACTTTCTGGAGAAGGAGTTTCTCTCGAAAGAAGTGAGTGGGAGGAAAGTAGAACTTGACGAGGTAACTGTACCTGCTCCCTTATTGGAAAGTATTACATCACAGAAAACTATTTCTGTGACACCTACACCAGTTAGTGAGGAAGCTAATGATGATGATCATGAAACTTCAGAACAAGATACTACTGAACCTCGTAGATCAACCAGAGTAAGATCCGCACCAGAGTGGTACGGTAATCCTTTTCCGGAAGTCATGCTACTAGATCATGATGAACCTATGAACTATGAGGAAGCGATGATGAGCCCAGATTCCGCGAAATGGTTTGAGGCCATGAAATCTGAGATATGATCCATGTATGAGAACAAAGTATGGACTTTGATGGATTTGCCCGATGATCGGCAAACCATAGAAAATAAATGGATCTTCAAGAGGAAGACGGACGCTGATAGTAGTGTTACTATCTACAAAGCTAGAATTGTCGAAAAAGGTTTTCGACAAGTTCAAGGTGTTGAGTACGATGAGTTTTTCTCACTCGTATCTATGCTTAAGTCTGTCCGAATCATGTTAGCAATTGCCGCATTTTATGAAATCTGGCAAACGGATAAACAAAACTGCATTCCTTAATGGATTTATTAAAGAAGAGTTGTATGTGATGCAACTAGAAGGTTTTGTCAATCCGAAAGGTGCGAACAAAATGTGCAAGCTCCAGCGATCCATCTGTGGACTGGTGCAAGCATCTCGGAGTTGGAATATACGCTTTGATAAGTTGACCAAAGCATATAGTTTTATACAGACTTGCGGTGAAGCCTGTATTTACGAGAAAGTGAGTGGGAGCACTACAGCATTTCTGATAAGTATATGTGAATGACATATTGTTGATCGGAAATAATGTAGAATTATTCTGTAAAGCATAAAAGGAGTGTTTGAAAGGATTTTTTCAAAGAAATACTTCGGTAAAGCTGCTTACATATTGAGCTTCAAGATCTATAGAGATAGATCAAGACGCTTGATAAGTTTTTCAATAAGTACATACCTTGACAAGATTTTGAAGTAGTTCAAAACGGAACAGTCAAAGAAAAAGTTTCTTGCCTGTGTTACAAGGTGTGAAGTTGAGTAAAGACTCAAAGCCCGACCACAACAGAAGATAGAAAGAGAATGAAAGTCATTCCCTATGCCTCATTCATAGGTTCTACAAAGTATGCCATGCTGTGTACCAGATATATTGTATACCCTGCACTGATTTGGCAAGGGAGTACAATAGTGATCTAGGAGTAGATCACTGGACAGCGGTCAGAATTATCCTTAGTGAAATAAGGATGTGTTTCTCGATTATGGACGTGACAAAAAGGTTCGTCGTAAAGGGTTACATCGATGCAAGTTTTTGACACTAATCCAGATGAATCTAAAGTCACAATCTGGATACATATTGAAAGTGGGAGCAATTAGCTAGAGTAGCTCCGTGCAGAGCATTATAGACAAAGAATTTTGCAAAATACTTACGGATCTGAATGTGACAGACCCGTTGACTAAAATTATCTCACAAGCAAAAACATGATCACACCTTAGTACTCTTTGGGTGTTAATCACATAGAGATGTGAACTAGATTACTGACTCTAGTAAACCCTTTGAGTGTTGGTCACATGACGATGTGAACTATGGGTGTTAATCACATGGTGATGTGAACTATTGCTGCTAAATCACATGGCGATGTGAGCTAGATTATTGACTCTAGTGCAAGTGGGAGACTGAAGGAAATATGCCCTAGAGGCAATAATAAAGTTATTATTTATTTCCTTATATCATGATAAATGTTTATTATTCATGCTAGAATTGTATTAACCGGAAACATAATACATGTGTGAATACATAGACAAACAGAGTGTCACTAGTATGCCTCTACCTGACTAGCTCGTTAATCAAAGATGGTTATGTTTCCTAACCATGAACAATGTGTTGTTATTTGATTAACGAGGTCACATCATTAGTTGAATGATCTGATTGACATGACCCATTTCATTAGCTTAGCACCCGATCGTTTAGTATGTTGCTATTGCTTTGTTCATGACTTATACATGTTCCTATGACTATGAGATTATGCAACTCCCGTTTGCCGGAGGAACACTTTGGGTGCTACCAAACGTCACAACGTAACTGGGTGATTATAAAGGAGTACTACAGGTGTCTCCAAAGGTAGATGTTGGGTTGGCGTATTTCAAGATTAGGATTTGTCACTCCGATTGTCGGAGAGGTATCTCTGGGCCCTCTCGGTAATGCACATCACTTAAGCCTTGCAAGCATTGCAACTAATGAGTTAGTTGCGGGATGATGTATTACGGAACGAGTAAAGAGACTTGCCAGTAACGAGATTGAACTAGGTATTGGATACCGACGATCGAATCTCGGGCAAGTAACATACCGATGACAAAGGGAACAACGTATGTTGTTATGCGGTCTGACCGATAAAGATCTTCGTAGAATATGTAGGAGCCAATATGGGCATCCAGGTCCCGCTATTGGTTATTGACCGGAGACGTGTCTCGGTCATGTCTACATTGTTCTTGAACCGTAGGGTCCGCACGCTTAAGGTTTCGATGACAGTTGTATTATGAGTTTATGAGTTTTGATGTACCGAAGGAGTTCGGAGTCCCGGATGAGATCGGGGACATGACGAGGAGTCTCGAAATGGTCGAGACGTAAAGATCTATATATTGGACGACTATATTCGGACATCGGAAAGGTTCCGAGTGATTCGGGTATTTTTCGGAGTACCGGGTAGTTACGGGAGAAGTAATGGGTCTTGATGGGCTTTAGTGGGAAGAGGAAAAGGCTGCTGCGCCCCCCTCCCCTTTGGTCCGAATTGGACTAGGGAAAAGGGGGCCGGCCACCTCTCCTTCTCCTCCTATTCCTTCTCCCTTCCTCCCCTCTTGATGGACTCCTACTAGGACTTGGAGTCCTAGTAGGACTCCCATCCTGGCCGCACCTTATGCCTTGGCCGGCCTCCTCCTCCTTCATCCTTTATATACAGGGGCAGGGGGCACCCCATAGACACACAAGTTGATCCTTGAGATCGTTCCTTAGCCGTGTGCGGTGCCCCCTGCCACCAAATTCCACCTCGATCATACCGTTGTAGTGCTTAGGCGAAGCCCTGCGTCGGTAGTACATCAAGATCGTCACCACGCCGTCGTGCTGACGGAACTCCTCCCCGAAGCTTTGCTGGATCGGAGCCCGGGGATCGTCATCGAGCTGAACGTGTGCTAAGAACTCGAAGGTGCCGGAGTAACGGTGCTTGGATCGGTCGGACCGGGAAGAAGACGTACGACTACTTCCTCTACGTTGTGTCAACGCTTCCGTTGTGATCTACAAGGGTACGTAGATCAGACTCTCCCCCTTGTTGCTATGCATCACCATGATCTTGCGTGTGCGTAGGAATTTTTTTGAAATTACTACGTTCCCCAACACTATTTTCATTGGGTGTGTAACCATATAAGGTTTTATTCATGTAAACAGAACAACAATTTATTCTCTTACTTAAATGAATAACCGTATTACAATAAACATGATCAAATCATATTCATGCTCAACGCAAACACCAAATAACACTTATTTAGGTTCAACACTAATCCCGAAATTATAGGGAGTGTGCGATGATGATCATATCAATCTTGGAACCACTTCCAACACACATCATCACTTCACCCTTAACTAGTCTCTGTTTATTCTGCAACTCCCGTTTCGACTTACTAATCTTAGCAACTGAACTAGTATCAAATACTGAAGGTTTGCTATAAACACTAGTAAAGTACACATCAATAATATGTATATCAAATATACTTCTGTTCACTTTGCCATCCTTCTTATCCGCCAATCACTTGGGGTAGTTCCGCTTCCAGTGACCAGTCCCTTTGCAGTAGAAGCACTCAGTCTCAGGCTTAGGTCCAGACTTGGGTTTCTTCACTTGAGCAGCAACTTGCTTGCTGTTTTTTTGAAGTTCCCCTTTTTTCCCTTTGCCCTTTTCTTGAAACTAGTGATCTTGTCAACCATCAACACTTGATGCTCTTTCTTGATTTCTACCTTCATCGATTTCATCATCATGAAAAGCTCGGGATTTGTTTTCGTCATCCCTTGCATACTATAGTTCATCACGAAGTTCTACTAACTTGGTGATGGTGACTAGAGAATTCTGTCAATCACTATCTTATCTGGAAGATTAACTCCGACTTGATTCAAGCGATTGTAGTACCCAGACAATCTGAGCACATGCTCACTAGTTGAGCGATTCTCCTCCATCTTTTAGCTATAGAACTTGTTGGAGACTTCATATCTCTCAACTCGGGTATTTGCTTGAAATATTAACTTCAACTCCTGGAACATCTCATATGGTCCATGACGTTCAAAACGTCTTTGAAGTCCCGATTCTAAGCCGTTAAGCATGGTGCACTAAACTATCAAGTAGTCATCTTATTGAGCTAGCCAAACGTTCATAACGTTTGCGTCTGCTCCTGCAATAGGTCTGTCACCTAGCGGTGCATCAAGGACATAATTCTTCTGTGCAGCAATGAGGATAAACCTCAGATCACGGATCCAATCCGCATCATTGCTACTAACATCTTTCAACACAATTTTCTCTAGGAACATATCAAAATAAACACAGGGAAGCAACAACGCGAGCTATTGATCTACAACATAATTTGCAAAATACTACCAGGACTATTTCATGATAAATTTAAATTCAATTAATCAAATTACTTAAAGAACTCCCACTTAGATAGACATCCCTCTAATCCTCTAAGTAATCACGTGATCCAAATCAACTAAACCATAACCGATCATCACGTGAGATGGAGTAGTTTTCAATGGTGAACATCTTTATGTTGATCATATCTACTATATGATTCACGCTCGACCTTTCGGTCTCTGTGTTCCGAGGCCATATCTGCATATGCTAGGCTCGTCAAGTTTAACCTGAGTATTCTGCGTGTGCAAAACTGGCTTGCACCCGTTGTAGATGGATGTAGAGCTTATCACACCCGATCATCACGTGGTGTCTGGGCACGACGAACTTTGGCAACGGTGCATACTCAGGGAGAACACTTCTTCATAATTTAGTGAGAGATCATCTTATAATGCTACTGTCAATCAAAGCAAGATAAGATGCATAAAAGGATAAACATCACATGCAATCAATATAAGTGATATGATATGGCCATCATCATCTTGTGCTTGTGATCTCCATCTCCGAAGCACCGTCATGATCACCATTGTCACCGGTGCGACACCTTGATCTCCATCGTAGCATCGTTGTCGTCTCGCCAATCTTATGCTTCCACGACTATCGCTACCGCTTAGTGATAAAGTAAAGCATTACATCGCGATTGCATTGCATACAATAAAGCGACAACCATATGGCTCCTGCCAGTTGCCGATAACTCGGTTACAAAACATGATCATCTCATACAATAAAATTTAGCATCATGTCTTGACCATATCACATCACAACATGCCCTGCAAAAACAAGTTAGACGTCCTCTACTTTGTTGTTGCATATTTTACGTGGCTGCTACGGGCTTAAGCAAGAACCAATCTCACCTACGCATCAAAACCACAACGATAGTTTGTCAAATAGACTCCGTTTTAACCTTCTTAAGGACCGGGCGTAGCCATACTTGGTTCAACTAAAGTTGGAGAGACAGTCGCCCGCAAGCCATCTATGTGCAAAGCACATCGAGGGAACCGGTCTCGCGTAAGCGTACGCGTAAGGTTGGTCCGGGTCGTCTCGTCCAACAATACCGTCGAACCAAAGTATGACATGCTGGTAGGCAGTATGACTTATATCGTCCACAACTCACTTGTGTTCTACTCGTGCATATAACATGAAACCATAAAGCCTAGGCTCGGATACCACTGTTGGGGAACGTAGTAATTTCAAAAATTTCCTACGCATACGCAAGATCATGGTGATGCATAGCAACGAGAGGGGAGAGTATTGTCTACGTACCAACGCAGACCGACTGCGGAAGCGATCACACAACGTAGAGGAAGTAGTCGTACGTCTTCCCTATCCGACCGATCCAAGCACCGTTACTCCGGCACCTCCGAGTTCTTAGCACACGTTCAGCTCGATGACGATCCTCGGGCTCCGATCCAGCAAAGCGTCGAGGAAGAGTTCCGTCAGCACGACGGCATGGTGACGATCTTGATGTACTACCGACGCAGGGCTTCGCCTAAGCACTGCAACAATATGATCGAGGTGGAATTTGGTGGCAGGGGGCACCGCACACGGCTAAGGAACGATCACCAAGGATCAACTTGTGTGTCTATGGGGTGCCCCCTGCCCCCGTATATAAAGGAGCAGGGGAGGAGAGGCGGCCGGCCTAGGAGTTGGCGCGCCAAGGGGAGTCCTACTCCCACCGGGAGTAGGACTCCTTCTTTCCTTGTTGGAGTAGGAGAAGGGGAAAGAGGGGGAGAGGAATAAGGAAAAGGGGGTTGCGCCCCTTGTCCAATTCGGACCAGAGGGGGGGCGCAGGCCTCCTTCCTTTTGGACTCTTTCCTCTATTCCCGTATGGCCCAATAAGGCCCATATACTCCCCGACGAATTCCCGTAACTCTCCGGTACTCCGAAAAATACCCGAATCACTCGGAACCTTTCCGAAGTCCGAATATAGTCGTCCAATATATCGATCTTTACGTCTCAACCATTTCGAGACTCCTCGTCATGTCCCCGATCTCATCCGGGACTCCGAACTCCTTCGGTACATCAAAACTCATAAACTCATAATATAACTGTCATCGAAACCTTAAGCGTGCGGACCCTACGGTTCGAGAACAATGTAGACATGACCGAGACACGTCTCCAGTCAATAACCAATAGCGGGACCTGGATGCCCATATTGGCTCCTACATATTCTACGAAGATCTTTATCGGTCAGACCGCATAACAACATACGTTGTTCCCTTTGTCATCGGTATGTTACTTGCCCAAGATTCGATCGTCGGTATCCAATACCTAGTTCAATCTCGTTACCGGCAAGTCTCTTTACTCATTCTGTAATACATCATCTCACAACTAACATATTAGTTGCAATGCTTGCAAGGCTTAGGTGATGTGCATTACCGAGAGGGCCCAGAGATACCTCTCCGACAATCGGAATGACAAATCCTAATCTCGAAATACGCCAACCCAACATCTACCTTTGGAGACACCTGTAATGCTCCTTTATAATCACCCATTTACGTTGTGACGTTTGGTAGCACCCAAAGTGTTCCTCCGGCAAACGGGAGTTGCATAATCTCATAGTCATAGGAACATGTATAAGTCATGAAGAAAGCAATAGCAACATACTAAACGATCGGGTGCTAAGCTAATGGAATGGGTCATGTCAATCAGATCATTCAACTAATGATGTGACCTCGTTAATCAAATAACAACTCTTTTGTCCATGGTTAGGAAACATAACCATCTTTGATTAACGAGCTAGTCAAGTAGAGGCATACTAGTGACACTCTGTTTATCTATGTATTCACACATGTATTATGTTTCCGGTTAATACAATTCTAGCATGAATAATAAACATTTATCATGATATAAGGAAATAAATAATAACTTTATTATTGCCTCTAGGGCATATTTCCTTCATTAGGACCATACACTAGAAAGCCTCACTGTCTGGCTTTCAAACTGTTAACCTGTTGTACTGTAAGTATAAAACATAACAAACTAACATATGGAGATTGTGAGAGAACCTAGAAAAATGCACTCCTCTTATAGTGATGCACAAACTAGAAACTGTATACCAAACACACAAATAGAAACCCAGCTCCGGGAACTAGAGCAGCATATTCAGTAAATCAACTTGTAGTGGGAAGTACAGCAAGTTAAATCAAGTAGTCAAAGACAATAGGATTAGTGTACTGAACCACGGAGCAGAGGTGGAGCGGAGACCGGAGTTGAGGTGGCCAGAGTTGAGGAAGACGACGGCGACCCAAGGAAGAGGACGAGGTGGATCCAGTGCTATGCGGCTCCTCGACGATGGCGGATCCGGTGCAGTCCCCCTCCTGGATCGGCTGCGACGCGAACAAGGACACTGTTACTGCTCTGCTCTGCTCTATGTAGCAAATCGACAGTAGCCAAGAACAGACCTTCCCAGCGGCGAGGTCCCGATGCGCAGCGCCAACGAGATGGCGGACCCGGCCTTGCTCCGCAGCCACGGCAGGAAAGCACCGTCCTCCTTCACCTGCGGGGCGGCAAATTTGATTCCATCGACATTCAGCAAAGGGGCGGGGGGGGGGGGACGGGGGGATTTCTTCCTCTCTTTCTTTGCTTGCGGTGAACCCTAGCTAGCTCAGATAGCTCACCTTGGGGATGGCTGCGAGGGGAGCCGGAGCGGGTGTGGAGCGGGCGCGGGGGAGCCGGAGCGGGTGTGGAGCGGGCGCGGGGGTCGTTGGAGCGGGCCGGGGCCGGCAGCGGTGGCGGCGGCTAGGAACCCTAGCTGTCGCGCTCGGGAGGGAGGTTGACGCAGGCGGGGCCGCAGGAGGAGGGGGACGGCGAGGGCGCGGGCATGGGCGGAGGGGGGACGGTGAGGGAGGTGGTCGGGTGCGGCGGGGGAAGCGAGCACGACCGGGGACGACGAGCACGGGGGAAGTGGTGGGCGGTGGTGGTCAGGCGCGGGTGAGACGAGGCAGGGGAGGGATTAGAGAGAAATGAAGATTGGGGATTTTAGTGTGGGAGGCTTAGCAATGGCGCACCATCCAGGGGTGCGCCATAAGTAACTATTATTTTTGTATATCAATGGCGCACCACCCAGCGGTGCGCCATTAGTAATTATTATTATTATTATTATTATTTGCATCGAATAAGTTTTTAGAAAATGAATATGAATATGAAACAGTAATTATTTTTTATAAAAATAGTAATAATGTTTTAAAAAATATCATCAAATTTGTTATTTGAAAATATTTATGAATATGAAAAAATATCATCAAATTTGTTATTTGAAAATATCATCAAATTTGTTTTTTTTGGATTTTTAGTTGCATTCATTTGTGAATTGGTAAAACATTTATGAATATGAAAAAATATCATCAAATTTGAAAAAATATTCACGAATTCAAAACGTGCCCATGAAATTTAAAAATATTCATGCATGAGTTCAAAAAATATTACTGTTTTGCAAAAAAGTAAAAAATATAAATATATATACTAATGGTGCACCGTCTAATAGTGTGCCATTACTAGTTTCCGTCTAATAGTGCGCCATTACTAGTTTAAACTAGTAATGGCGCACTATTAGACGGTGCGCCATTAGTAGTTTTGCAAAAAAAAGAATAAGAAAAAAATTACAGTAATGGCGCACTCTCTGCCAGGTGCGCCATTACCTGATGCGCCATTAGTATGTATGGAAAAATGAAAAAAAATTAATACTAGTGGCGCACCCTGTTTCTGGTGCGCTACACTAATGACGTATCACCAACAGGTGCGCCATTAGTATATAGTAGTGGCGCACTGCTTCCCTGGTGCGCCATTAGTATCAATCCTATCTATAGCCCTTTTCCTAGTAGTGGTGTTCGGACTTCTCACGCCGTATTATGGGGTATGCTTAAGCCCCTAGCGTATTGGCCGTACCAGAGTGTACGGATGCTAAATGTCATGAATGAACATATATATATATATATATATATATATATATATATATAGAAAGGAAGAATGCAATAATAGTCTTAATGCTATGCATTGTTTATTCAAAAAGGTGTGTTAAAGCAGAATGATACAAGTAGTGTGGGAAGCAAAAGTAGGACTGTTTGACATGTCCCTTCCAAGGGCAAGCTGAGGAATAGTATTAAAGCTTCACTCGTTATCGTAATCCACCTGGGAGTTCCGTGGTGTGACGTAGCTTTCTGCCTCCTTGGTTGCTGCATCATGTGTTCGGCAATCATGCTGCCGGACAGGGTTTCCAGAGATTAAAGTCTTGAAAAAGAAAAATAACAAAGCGGAAAGCCCCTAGTGCGGTTTAAGCCGCGACTTGGAGCGTGCCGCAGTCGTGCCCCCTCCCCGCCTGTGCCCATGGTATTTTTAATGCGTAATTATGTACGCGTGGCACGGATTTCGCCGTTTGGCTAGGACCGGGGTGGGGGCCGCATTGCTATGCGAGCTCGGAACATGCCAGGCGGTCCTGTTGCCGATTACTCCGGGCGCGCTTGAAGGTGTCCGGGTCCTTGATCACCGAACTAGTGGATTGCCTTAAGAGGCTGCTTTGCGCTTCTGCTGCGAGGGCCGCAGTGTGCTCCTCCGTGCAGAGAGAGCGCTATGTGTTTCCATTGACTGTGATGACCCCCGAGGTCCTGGCATCTTGAGCTTGAGATATGCGTAATGCGGTACCGCATTTAATCTCGCAAATGCGGTTCGCCCGAGCAGTGCATGGTAGCCACTGCGGAACAGGACTATGTCGAAGATTAACTCTTCGCTTCGGAAGTTACCCGGAGATCCGAAGACCACTTCCAGTGTTACTGAGCCTGTGCAATGGGCCTCTACACCTGGTATGACGCATTTAAAGGTCGTTTTAGTGGGTTTGATCCTTGAGGGGTCTATACCCATTTTGCACACTGTGTCCTGATAAAGCAGGTTCAGGCTGCTGCCGCCATCCATAAGGACTCGAGTGAGGTGAAATCCGTCAATGATTGGGTCTAAGACCAATGCGGCGAATCCGCCATGGCGGATACTAGTGGTGTGGTCCCTGCGGTAGAAGGTGATCGGGCAGGAAGACCATGGGCTGAACTTTGGGGCGACTGGCTCCAACGCATATACGTCCCTCAGCGCATGCTTCTGCTCCCTCTTGGGGATGTGGGTTGCGTATATCATGTTCACCGTCCGCACTTGTGGGGGGAACCTCTTCTGTCCTCCGGTGTTCAGCTGCCGGGGCTCCTCCTCGTCATCGCTATGTGGCCCCTTATCTTTGTTTTCGGCATTTATCTTGCCGGCCTACTTGAACACCCAACAATCCCTGTTGGTGTGGTTGGCTGGCTTGTCAGGGGTGCCGTGTATTTGGCACGAGCGATCGAGTATACGGTCCAAACTGGACGGGCCCGGAGTGCTTCTTTTGAATGGCTTCTTCCACTGACCGGGTTTAGAGCCTTTGAATCCGGCATTGACTGTCGTATCCTCGGTATTGTCGCTGTTAATGCGGCGCTTATGTTTGTTGCGACGTGACCTTCCATTGCCATCCTTGGTATCCGAAGTACCATGGTTCTTTGATATGTTATTGCTGCGAGCCAGCCAGCTGTCTTCTCCCGCACAAAAGCGGGTCATGAGTATCGTGAGGGCTGCCATAGATTTTGGCTTTTCCTGACCAAGGTGCCGGGTGAGCCACTCGTCGTGGATGTTGTGCTTAAAAGCTGCTAGGGCCTCTGCATGCAGACAGTCGACGATTTGATTTTTCTTTATTAGGAATCGTGTCCAGAATTGCCTGACCGATTCCTCTGGCTGCTGATTATGTGGCTCAAGTCATCGGCATCTGGTGGTCGCACATAAGTGCCCTGAAAGTTGTCGAGGAATGCGGCTTCCAGATCTTCCCAACAGCCAATGGACTCTGCTGGCAAGCTGTTGAGCCAATGCCGAGCTGGTCCTTTGAGTTTGAGTGGGAGGTATTTGATTGCGTGTAGGTCATCACCACGGGCCATGTGGATGTGCAAGAGGAAATCCTCGATCCATACCACAGGATCTGTTGTGCCGTCGTATGATTCTATATTTACCGGTTTGAAACCCTCTGGGATTTGATGATCCATTACTTCGTCTGTGAAGCATAAGGGGTGTGCGGCGCCTCTGTACTGGGCTATATCGCGACGCAACTCAAACGAGTCTTGCCCGCTGTGTTCGGCCCGGCCGGACTTACTTTTACTGTATCCGGCGTGACGATTATCATCTCGCATAGTGGCGCGCCCTCGTGATCCGTAGATTGATCTTGCATGTTTTGCTTTGTCCTCCAATACGTCTCACAGGTCTGGCGTATTTCCCCATGCCTTTTTATTTGAATGGCGTCGGGGTGCGGGCTGAGCTTTTGGCTGGAATGCCTCTCTGTCACGGACACGAGGTGGCCGGTTAGCCGTGTCATACACCGGGGATGTAGGTTTCAGTGCTTCCTCCTCCAGTCAGGGTAGCAACCTGCACTTTGGGTAATTCTTGGAGGGGCGTTCGAGTTTATATTCCTCGGCTTCCAGGACTTCAGTCCATCTGCTAGCTAGCAAATCTTGATCAGCTTGAAGTTGATGCTACTTTTTCTTAAGGCTATTTGCCGTGGCTATAAGCCGGCTCTTGAAGCGCTGTTGTTCGACGGGATCCTCTGGCATGACGAATTCGTCATCGTCGAGGCTTGCCTCATCTTTGGAGGGAGACATATTATTATCATCCTCCGCCTCTCTATCTGTCGCTCTCTCAGGAGGGCTAACTTCTCCATCCTCCTGCTCTAAATCTTGCTAGAGGGGATTGTTATTTCCTTCGGCACTGTCCGAAGTGCTATTATCTCCGGTGCCGGTATCACCGCTTTTGCCTTGGCGGGACTTAGAGCGGCACCGCTGACGCCGGCACTTGGGTTGCTTCTTGGAGGGGTCATCCTCTGATGTCCCGTTGCCATTGCCTTCTTTGGGTGTGTCCACCATGTATATATCGTATGATGAGGTGGCTGTCCTGTGCCCTGTGGGCAGTGGTTCCTCTTCGTCTCCCGCATCGTCGTCCATACCGTCGATGTCTTCGGAGTCGAAGTCGAGCATGTCGGTTAAGTCGTCGACAGTGGCTACTAAGTGGGTGGTGGGTGGGCGGCGAATTTCTTCGTCATCCGCATCCCAATCCTGCCGGACATAGTTCAGCCAGGATCCTCCTGACAAGGAGAGAGACCTGAATGAGTTTAGTATGTCGTCGAAGGACGAGTGCTGAAAAATATCTGCGGAGGTAAACTCCATGATCGGCGCCTAATCGGATTCGATAGGAACGGGCGCAGGCAGTTCGGAGTCCATGGCCGGAGAAGGATCCGGCAGTTTGGCAACACAGCTCTCGTGAAGGGTAAGGTCGATATTTGGCTCGATCGCCGCTGAGGATACATCCTCCGTGACGGGGTCTATCCACCCGTCCATGGATGGCACAACTGGCTCCGAATTGAGGCTCAAAGCGGCTGCCGATGCGATCTCCTGAATACGGTCCGATGGTAGAGCTAAATCGTACTCATCGTGACCACATGGCGCACAAGGCAGGGGCTTGAATCCGTTGAAGATCAAGTCTCCGCGGATATCGGCTGTGTAATTTAAGCTTCCAAACCTGACCTGGTGGCCAGGGGCGTAACTTTCGATCTGCTCCAGATGGCCAAGCGAGTTGGCCCACAGTGCGAAGCCGCCGAACACAAAGATCTGTCTGGGGAGAAAAGTCTCACCCTGGACAGCATCGCTATCGGTGATAGTATGAGCCATCAAGCCTAACGGTGATGACACAGAGGAACTCTCAATGAAAGCACCAATGTCGGTGTCAAAACCGGCGGATCTCGGGTAGGGGGTCCCGAACTGTGCGTCTAAGGCGGATGGTAACAGGAGGTAGGGGACACGATGTTTTACCCAGGTCCAGGCCCTCTTGATGGAGGGAAAACCCTACGTCCTGCTTGATTTATTCTTGATGATATGAGTATTACAAGAGTTTATCTACCACGAGATCGGAGAGGCTAAACCCTAGAAGCTAGCCTATGGTCTGATTGTATGTTGTCCTACGGACTAAAAACCCTATGGTTTATATAGACACCGGAGGGGGCTAGGGTTACACAAGGTCGGTAACAAAGGAGGAGATATACATATCTGTATTGCCTAGATTGCCTTCCATGCCAAGTAGAGTCCTATCCGGACACGAGACGAAGTCTTCAATCTTGTATCTTCGTAGTCCAATAGTCCGGCCAAAGGATATAGTCCGGCTGTCCAGAGACCCCCTAATCCAGGACTCCCTCAATAGTATTGAAGCCAAAAGATATAAGTTTAATAATGATAGTGCAACTTATTTGTGGCACTGCCGTTTAGGTCGTATTGGTGTAAAGCGCATGAAGAAACTCCATGCTGATGGACTTTTGGAATCACTTGATTATGAATCACTTGATGCTTGCGAACCATGCCTCGTGGGTAAGATGACTAAGACTCTGTTCTCTGGAACAATGGAGCGAGCAATAGACTTGTTGGAAATAATACACACTGATGTATGCGGTCCGATGAGTGTTGATGCTCGCGGCGGGTATCGTTATTTTCTTACCTTCACAGATGATTTTAGCAGATATGGGTATATCTACTTGATGAAACATAAGTCTGAAACATTTGAAAACTTCAAAGAATTTCATAGTGAAGTGGAAAATCATCATAACAAGAAAATTAAGTTTCTACGATCTGATCGTGGAGGAGAATATTTGAGTTACGAGTTTGGTCTTCATTTGAAACAATGCAGAATAGTTTCGCAACTCACGCCACCTGGAACACCATAGCGTAATGGTGTGTCCGAATGTCATAACTGCACTTTATTAGATATGGTGCGATCTATGATGTCTCTTACTGATTTACCGCTATCGTTTTGGGGTTATGCTTTAGAGACGGCTGCATTCACGTTAAATAGGGCACCATCAAAATCCGTTGAGACGACACCTTATGAACTGTGGTTTGGCAAGAAACCCAAGTTGTCATTTCTTAAAGTTTGGGGCTGCGATGCTTATGTGAAAAAGCTTCAACCTGATAAGCTTGAACCCAAATCAGAGAAATGTGTCTTCATAGGATACCCAAATAAGGAGACTGTTGGGTACACCTTCTATCATAGATCCGAAGGCAAGATATTCGTTGCTAAGAATGGATCCTTTCTAGAGAAGGAGTTTCTCTCGAAAGAAGTGAGTGGGAGGAAAGTAGAACTTGGCGAGGTAATTGTACCTACTCCCTTATTGGAAAGTAGTTCATCACATAAATCAGTTCCAGTGATTCCTACACCAGTAAGAGAGGAAGCTAATGATAATGATCATGAAACTTCTGATCAAGTTACTACCGAATCTCGTAGGTCAACCAGAGTAAGATCCGCACCAGAGTGGTACGGTAATCCTGTTCTGGAGGTCATGTTACTTGACCATGATGAACCTACGAACTATGAGGAAGCGATGATGAGCCCAGATTTCGCAAAATGGCTAGATGCCATGAAATCTGAGATGGGATCCATGTATGAGAACAACGTGTGGACTTTGGTTGACTTGCCCGATGATCGGCAGGCCATAGAGAATAAATGGATCTTCAAGAAGAAGACTGACGCTGATGGTAACATTACTATCTACAAAGCTCGACTTGTTGCAAAAGGTTTTCGACAAGTTCAAGGAGTTGACTACGATGACACCTTCTCACCCGTAGCAATGCTTAAGTCTGTCCGAATCATGTTAGCAATTGCCGCATTTTATGATTATGAAATTTGGCAAATGGATGACAAAACTGCATTCCTTAACGGATATCTTAAAGAAGAGCTGTATATGATGCAACCAGAAGGTTTTGTCAATCCAAAAGGTGCTAACAAAGTATGCAAGCTCCAACGATACATTTATGGACTGGTGCAAGCCTCTCGGAGTTGGAATATACACTTTGATAGTGTGATCAAAGCATCTGGTTTTATACAGACTTTCAGAGAAGCATGTATTTACAAGAAAGTGACTGGGAGCTCCATAGCATTTCTGATATTATATGTAGATGACATATTGTTGATCGGAAATGGTACGGAATTTTTGATTAGCATAAAAGGATACTTGAATAAGAATTTTTCAATGAAAGACCTCGGTGAAGCTGCTTATATATTGGGCATCAAGATCTATAGAGATAGATCAATACGCTTAATTGGACTTTCACAAAGCACATACCTTGATAAAGTTTTGAAGAAGTTCAAAATGGATCAAGCACAGAAAGGGTTATTGCCTGTTTTACAAGGTGTGAAGTTGAGTCAGACTCAATGCCCGACCACTGCAGATGATAGAGAGAAAATGAAAGTCATTCCCTATGCTTCAGCCATTGGTTCTATCATGTATGCAATGTTGTGTACCAGACGTGATGTGTGCCTTGCTATTGGTTTAGCAGGGAGGTACCAAAGTAATCCAGGAGTGGATCATTGGACAGCGGTCAGGAACATCCTGAAATACCTGAAAAGGACTAAGGATATGTTTCTCATTTATGGAGGTGACAAAGAGCTCGTCGTAAACGGTTACGTCGATGCAAACTTTGACACTGATCTGGATGACTCTAAGTCACAACCCGGATACATATTTTTATTGAATGGTGGAGTTGTCAGTTGGTGCAGTTCCAAGCAGAGCATTGTGGCGGGATCTACATGTGAAGCGGAGTATATAGCTACTTCGGAAGCAGCAAATGAAGGAGTCTGGATGGAGGAGTTCATATCCGATCTAGGTGTCATACCTAGTGCATCGAGTCCAATGAAAATCTTTTGTGACAATACTGGTACAATTGCCTTCGCAAAGGAATCCAGATTTCACAAGAGAACCAAGCACATCAAGAGACGCTTCAGTTCCATCCGCGATCAAGTCAAGGAGGGAGACATAGAGATTTGCAAGATACATACGGATCTGAATGTTGCAGAACCGTTGACTAAGCCTCTCTCAGGAGCAAAACATGATCAACACCAAGACTCCATGGGTGTTAGAATCATCACAATGTAATCTAGATTATTGACTCTAGTGCAAGTGGGAGACTGAAGGAAATATGCCCTAGAGGCAATAATAAAGTTGTTATTTATATTTCCTTATCTCATGATAAATATTTATTATTCATGCTAGAATTGTATTAACCGGAAACTTAGTACATGTGTGAATACATAGACAAACTGAGTGTCACTAGTATGCCTCTACTTGACTAGCTCGTTAATCAATGATGATTAAGTGTCCTAGCCATGGACAAAGAGTTGTCATTTGATAAACGGGATCACATCATCAGAGAATGATGTGATTGACTTGACTCATCCGTTAGCTTAGAACTTTGATCGTTTAGTTTATTGCTATTGCTTTCTCCATAACTTATACATGTTCCTATGACTATGAGATTATGCAACTCCCGAATACCGGAGGAACATTTAGTGTGCTATCAAATGTCACAACGTAACTGGGTGACTATAAAGATGCTCTACAGGTGTCTCTGATGGTGTTTGTTGAGTTGGCATAGATCGAGATTAGGATTTGTCACTCTGTGTATCGGAGAGGTGTCTTTGGGCCCTCTCGGTAATGCACATCACTAGAAGCCCTGCAAGCAATGTGACTAATGAGTTAGTTACGAGATGTTGCATTATGGAACGAGTAAAGAGACTTGCCGGTAACGAGATTGAACTAGGTATTGAGATATCGACGATCGAATCTCGGGCAAGTAACATATCGATAACAAAGGGAACAACGTAGGTTGTTATGCGGTTTGACCGATAAAGATCTTCATAGAATATGTAGGAACCAATATGAGCATCCAGGTTCCGCTATTGGTTATTGACCGGAGATGAGTCCCGGGGCCATAGGTTTCACTAGAGGCTTCTCTCGAGAGCATAAGGTACAGTGGGTGAACAAATTACTGTTGAGCAATTGACAGAATTGAGCATAGTTATGAGATTATCTAGGTATGATCATGTATATAGGCATCACGTCCGATACAAGTAGACCGACTCCTACCTACATCTACTACTATTACTCCACACATCGACCGCTATCCAGCATGCATCTAGAGTATTAAGTTCAAGAGAACAGAGTAATGCTTTGAGGAAGATGACATGATGTAGAGGGATAAACTCATGCAATATGATATAAACCCCATCTTTTTATCCTCGATGGCAACAATACAATAGGTATTGGTTCCCTTTGTCACTGGGATCGGACACTGCAAGATTGAACCCAAAGCTAAGCACTCCTCCCATTGCAAGAAAGATCAATCTAGTAGGCCAAACCAAAATGATAATTCAAAGAGACTTGCAAAGATAAACCAATCATACATAAAATAATTTAGAGGAGAATCAAATATTGTTCATAGATAATCTGGATCACAAACCCACAATTCATCGGGTCTCGACAAACACATCGCAAAAGAAGATTACATCGAATAGATCTCCAAGAAAATCGAGGAGAACTTTGTATTGAGATCCAAAGAGAGAGAAGAAGCCATCTAGCTAATAACTATGGACCTGTAGGTCTAAAGTAAACTACTCACACATCATCGAAGAGGCCATGGAGTTGATGTAGAGGCCCTCCGTGATCAATGCCCCCTCCGGTGGAGCTCCGTAAAAGGCCCCAAGATGGGATCTCTCAGGTACAGAAGGTTGCGGCAGTGGAATTAGGTTTTCGTGGTGCTCCTGGATGTTTGGGGGGTACGTGGATATATATAGGAGGAAGAAGTATGTCGGGGGAGCAACGGAGGGCCCATGAGGGTGGAGGGCGCGCCCCTGCCACGTGCCTTCCTCCCTTGTTTCTTGACGGCCACTCCAGGTCTCCTGGATCACGTTTGTTGAGAAAATCAAGTTCCCGAAGGTTTCATTCCGTTTGGACTCCGTTTGATATTCCTTTTCTTCGAAACCCTAAAATAGGCAAAAACAGCAATTTGGGTGGGGCCTCCGGTTAGTAGGTTAGTCCTAAAAATGATATAAAGTGTAAAATAAATCCCATTAACATCCAAAATAGATAATATAATAGCATGGAGCAATCAAAAATTATAGATACGTTGGAGACGTATCAAGCATCCCCAAGCTTAATTCCTGCTCGTCCTCAAGTAGGTAAATGATAAAAGAAGAATTTTTGATGTGGAATGCTTTCTAACATATTTCTCAATGTAATTTTTCTTTATTGTGGCATGAATGTTCAGATCCATAAGATTCAATATAAAAGTTTAATGTTGACATAAAAATAATAATACTTCAAGCATACTAACTAAGCAATTATGTCTTCTCAAAATAACATGGCCAAAGAACGTTATCCCTACAAAATCATATAGTCTGGCTATGCTCTATCTTCACCACACAAAATATTTAAATCATGCACAACCCCGATGACAAGCCAAGCAATTGTTTCATACTTTTGATGTTCTCAAACCTTTTCAATCTTCACGCAATACATGAGCGTGAGCCATGGACATAACACTATAGGTGGAATAGAATGGTGGTTGTGGAGAAGACAAAAATGGAGAAGATAGTCTCACACCAACTAGGCATATCAACGGGCTATGGAGATGCCCATCAATAGATATCAATGTGAGTGAGTAGGGATTGCCATGCACCGGATGCACTAGAGCTATAAGTGTATGAAAGCTCAACAATAGAAACTAAGTGGGTGTGCATCCAACTTGCTTGCTCACAAAGACCTAGGGCATTTTGAGGAAGCCCGTCATTGGAATATACAAGCCAAGTTCTATAATGAAAAATTCCCACTAGTATATGAAAGTGATATCATAGGAGATCTCTCTATATGAAGAACATGGTGCTACTTTGAAGCACAAGTGTGGAAAAAGGATAGTAACATTGTCCCTTCTCTCTTTTTCTCTCATTTTTTTATTTGGGCCTTCTTTTTTTGGCCTATTTTTTATTTTATTTTTTATTTTTCGTCCGGAGTCTCATCACGACTTGTGGGGGAATCATAGTCTCCATCATCCTTTCCTCACTTGGGACAATGCTCTAATAATGATGATCATCACACTTTATTTACTTACAACTCAATACTTAGAACAAAATATGACTCTATGTGAATGCCTCCGGCAGTGTACCGGGATGTGCAATGATGCATGAGTGACATGTATGAAAGAATTATGAACGGTGGCTTTGCCACAAATACAATGTCAACTACATGATCATGCAAGCAATATGACAATGATGAAGCGTGTCATAATAACGGAACGATGGAAAGTTGCATGGCAATATATCTCGGAATGGCGATGAAAATGCCATAATAGGTAGGTACGGTGGCTGTTTTGAGGAAGGTATATGGTGGGTTTATGGTACCGGCGAAAGTTGCGCGATACTAGAAAGGCTAGCAATGGTGGAAGGGTGAGAGTGCGTATAATCCATGGACTCAACATTAGTCATAACGAACTCTCATACTTATTGCAAAATTCTGAGGTTATCCAAGCAAAGTATTACGCGCATGCTCCTAGGGTGATAGATTGGTAGGAAAAGACCATCGCTCGTCCCCGACCGCCACTCATAAGGAAGACAATCAATAAATAAATCATGCTCCGACTTCATCACATAACGGTTCACCATACGTGCATGCTACGGGAATCACAAACTTCAACACAAGTATTTCTCAAATTCACAACTACTAAACTAGCATGACTCTAATATCACCATCTCCATATCTCAAAACAATTATCAAGTATCAAACTTCTCATAGTATTCAATGCACCTATATGAAAGTTTTTATTATTGCCATGTTGTTCTAAAGGACTCTCAAAATAATATAAGTGAAGCATGAGAGAACAATAGTTTCTATAAAACAAATCCACCACCGTGCTCTAAAAGATATAAGTGAAGCACTAGAGCAAAAACTATATAGCTCAAAAGATATAAGTGAAGCACATAGAGTATTCTAATAAATTTCAAATCATGTGTGTCTCTCTCAAAAGGTGTGTATAGCAAGGATGATTATGTTAAACTAAAAATCAAAGACTCAAATCATAAAAGACGCTCCAAGCAAAACACATATCATGTGGTGAATAAAAATATAGCTCCAAGTAAAGTTACCGATAAACGAAGACGAAAGAGGGGATGCCTTCCGGGGCATCCCCAAGCTTAGGATTTTTGGTGTCCTTGAGTTTTACCTTGGGGTTCCATGGGAATCCCCAATCTTAGTATCTTGCCACTCCTTGTTCCATAATCCATCAAATCTTTACCCAAAACTTGAAAACTTCACAACACAAAACTCAAAGTAGAAAATCTCGTGAGCTCCATTCGCAAAAGAAAACAAAACACCACTTCAAGGTACTGTAATGAACTCATTATTTATTTATATTGGTGTTAAACATACTTTATCCAAATTATCTATGGTTTATAAACTCTTTTACTAGCCATAGATTCATCAAAATAAGCAAACAACACAAGGAAAACAGAATCTGTCAAAAACAGAACAGTCTGTAGTAATCTGTAGCTAACGCAAGTTCTGGAACCCCAAAAATTCTAAAATAAATTGCTGGACGTGAGGAATTTATCTATTAATCATCTTAAAAAATAATTAACTAAATAGAACCTTCCAAATAAAAATGGAAGTGATTCTCGTGAGCGCTAAAGTTTCTGTTTTCTACAGCAAGATCAAAAAGGCTTTCCCCAAGTCTTCCCAACGGTTCTACTTGGCAAAAACACTAATTAAATAAAAAAACAAAACCAAAACAGAGGCTAGATAATTTATTAATTACTAAACAGGAGCAAAAATCAAGGAATAAAAATAAAATTGGGTTGCCTCCCAACAAGCGCTATCGTTTAACGCCCCTAGCTAGGCATAAAAGCGAAGATAGATCTAGGTATTGCCATCTTTGGTAGGCAATCCATAAGTGGATCTCATAATAAATTCATAAGGTAATTTAATTTTCTTTCTAGGGAAGTGTTCCATGCCTTTCCTTAATGGAAATTGGAATCTAATATTCCCTTCCTTCATATCAATAATTGCACCAATCGTTCTAAGGAAAGGTCTACCAAGAATAATAGGACATGAAGGATTGCAATTTATCAAGAACAATGAAATCTACGGGCACATAGTTCCTATTTGCAACAATAAGAACATCATTAATTCTTCCCATAGGTTTCTTAATAGTGGAATCCGCAAGGTGCAAGTTTAAAGAACAATCATCAAAATCACGGAAACCTAGCAAATCACACAAAGTTTTTGGAATCGTGGAAACACTAGCACCCATATCACACAAAGCATAACACTCATGATCTTTAATTTTAATTTTAATTGTAGGTTCCCACTCATCATAAAGTTTTCTAGGGATAGAAACTTCCAACTCAAGTTTTTCTTCGTAATATTGCATTAAAGCATCAACGATATGTTTAGTAAAAGCTTTATTTTGACTATAAGCATGAGGAGAATTTAGCATGGATTGCAACAAGGAAATACAATATATCAAAGAGAAATTATCATAATTAAATTCCTTGATATCCAAAATAGTGGATTCATTGATATTTAAAGTTTTGACCTCTTCAATCCCACTTTTAACAATTTTAGCATCAAGATCTAAAGATTCCGAATTTTTGGAACGCCTTCTAGGTAAAGGTGGCTCATCTTCAGCCCCATCATTATCAAGATTCATATTGCAAACAAATATTTAATAGGAGACACATCAATAACTTTTAGATCTTCATCTTTATTATCACGAAAACTAGAAGAACATGCTTTTATAAAGCAATCTTTCTTAGCACGCATCCAAGCAGTTCTTTCTTTGCACTCATCAATGGAAATTCTCATGGCTTTGAGAGACTTATTGATATCATGCTTAGGTGGAATAGATCTAAGTTTCAAAGAATCAACATCAAGAGAAATTCTATTAACGTTCCTAGCCAACTCATCAATCTTAAGCAATTTTTCTTCAATCAAAGCATTGAAACTCTTTTGCGAAGTAATAAATTCTTTAATATTAGATTTAAAATAAGAGGGCATCTTATTATAATTTCCATAGGAATTGTTGTAGGAATTACCATAATTATTAGAGGAATTACTAGGAAACGACCTATAATTAAATTTACCTCTATACGCGTTATTACCAAAATTGTTCCTACCAACAAAATTCACATCTATAGATTCATTATTATTCTCAATCAAGGTAGACAAAGGCATATCATTAGGATTAGTAGGAGCACTCTTATTAGCAAACAATTTCATAAGTTCATCCATGTTTCTACTCAAAACATTAATCTCATCAATTGCATGCACTTTTTTATTAGTAGATCTTTCGGTGTGCCATTGAGAATAATTAACCATAATATTATCTAGGATTTTGGTAGCTTCTCCTAAAGTGATTTCCATAAAAGTGCCTCCCACGGCCGAATCTAAAAGATTTCTAGAAGCAAAATTCAATCTGTCATAAAAGTTTTGTATAATCATCCAAAGATTCAAACCATGTGATGAGCAATTACGTATCATTGATTTCATCCTCTCCCAACATTGTGCAACATGTTCATGAACAAGTTGTTTAAAATTCATAATATCCTTTCTAAGAGAGATGATCTTAGCGGGAGGAAAATACTTAGAGATAAAAGCATCTTTGCACTTATTCCATGAATCAATACTGCTTTTAGGCAAAGACGAAAACCAAGCTTTAGCACGATCTCCAAGCAAAAACGGAAATAGCTTCAATTTAACAATATCATTATCCACATATTTCTTCTTTTGCATATCACACAAATCAACAAAGTTGTTTAGATGGGTAGCGGCATCTTCACTAGGAAAGTGATAAAGACCGAACCTCGTTGCGGAGATCCGATCCGTTATTGCGGCCCGACCTTTCACGGTACTCCACCTTCAGTAACAGTAACCTCTCGCACACGCACGCGATGTACGCAAAGTAGAGGGTTTGAACCTTGCGGCCCAGCACGAGAAAACCAATCTCGACGAAGGTACTCACGCGCAAAACAATTTCCACAAAGAGAAATCGCAAAACAGAGGTTTTCTGAAGATCCCTCCAAAACTTGATACGGGTGTGTCTACCCTGAAAAACACATCGTGTCTATTTCATATAAAAATAACCTGCCTTTTACAAAGAGTTAACTGGCTTTATATAATAGCCGCTCGCACACCCTAGCTAACTTGGGAAACAAGTACTACTTGATACGTACTAAGTACTAACACGTAATCTATGCTAAACCGACTATCTGTTTAAGGAAGCAAGACTACTAGTTTGGAGCAACCGACGGCTTGATCTGTTCTTTTGCTGGTGGGCCCCATCCAACATCCTTTAAACTCAAAAACTCCCAATTAAGTGGAATTCTCAAACCAATATTTTCCTTGCTGGGTAGGAAAAGAAATGGAAATAATATTCTTGGTTTGATCCTAACGTAGCAAATATTCTTGGCAAGCAAATAGGCCATGTACTCCTTGACGTCTCCTTCAAAACGTGGCTTGTTACAGTAATTAGAATATTCTTCATGTTGATGTCCTCCTGAGGCATGCACGTATGATCCAGGATCAACCATCTCAACCTGAACATATTTATCTTGCTTCTCTATGCACATCGCCCGCAGCGCATCGTGCATGCACGTTGTATTTACTACTGTCTGATCAGCTGCATAACTTAGCTGCAGGTGCTCCAGTGTATATGTAGAGTATTTCTGAACAATATCGGCTTCAAGCCAAATAACAACGATCTTGGTATCTAAATTATTACACAGAGTCGTATCATCCTCTTCCCCTTGAAACGAAACCGTCCCCGGTTTCGAGTCAATCTCTTTTGCAATATTTTGATCTACAGATTATTCGGCGGCAGTAACAATTTCAGCAACTTCGGCCTTCTTCTTATATTCTTCTTCATGCTCTTTTATCTTCTCAAGATGTTCTTTTCTCCAAGAAAGAAAACGCTCCTCACCCATTGGCACGAGATTGTACTTCTTACCTCTCTTGACGGTATATGTGTGTGTTTTGCAATCATACGCCACATCATGCTCTTTGTACCATGGCTCGCCCAATAACAAATGACACGAAATCATCGGTGCCGGAATCACATCGCAGAAAATCTCACAAAAATAATTTCCCAACAAAAACGGTACCTTCGTTTGGTGTGTGATAGTGAACACTTCACGACCCCAACGGAACAAGTATGGTTGTGCTCGTGGTGTCATCGTTAGATCTAGCTTCTCCACCATCTCGATGCTTGCAGCGTTGATCAAACTCATGTGGTCGATTGTCATGGCACATGATCTCTCCTGTACCACCACACGAGTATGGAAAAGCCCATCCCATCGACCTTCCTCCTCTAGTTGAGATCCATAACTGAACTTCCATGATAATCCAGTCATCTCCTCCGCACTGTCATGAACAACCTTAGCTCTGATACCACCTAATATAGACCGAACCTCGTTGCGGAGATCCGATCCGTTATTGCGGCCCGTCCTTTCACGGTACTCCACCTCCAGTAACAGTAACCTCTCGCCCGCGCACGCGATGTACACAAAGTAGAGTGTTTGAACCTTGCGGCCTAGCACGAGAAAACTAATCTCGATGAAGGTACTCACGCGCAAAACAATTTCCACAAAGAGAAATCGCAAAACAGAGGTTTTCTGAAGATCCCTCCAAAACTTGATACGGGTGTGTCTACCCTGAAAAACACATCGTGGCTATTTCATATAAAAATAACCTGCCTTTTACAAAGAGTTAACTGGCTTTATATAATAGCCGCTCGCACACCCTAGCTAACTTGGGAAACAAGTACTACTTGATACGTACTAAGTACTAACACGTAATCTATGCTAAACCGACTATCTATTTAAGGAAGCAAGACTACTAGTTTGGAGCAACCGACGGCTTGATCTGTTCTTTTGCTGGTGGGCCCCATCCAACATCCTTTAAACTCAAAAACTCCCAATTAAGTGGAATTCTCAAACCAATATTTTCCTTGCTGGGTAGGAAAAGAAACAGAAATAATATTCTTGGTTTGATCCTAACGTAGCAAATATTCTTGGCAAGCAAATAGGCCATGTACTCCTTGACGTCTCCTTCAAAACGTGGCTTGTTACAGTAATTAGAATATTCTTCATGTTGATGTCCTCCTGAGGCATGCACGTATGATCCAGGATCAATCATCTCAACCTGAACATATTTATCTTCCTTCTCTATGCACATCGCCCGCAGCGCATCGTGCATGCACGTTGCATTTACTACTGTCTGATCAGCTGCATAACTTAGCTGCAGGTGCTCCAGTGTATATGTAGAGTATTTCTGAACAATATCGGCTTCAAGACAAATAACAACGGTCTTGGTATCTAAATTATTACACAGAGTCGTATCAGAAAGCTAGAAAATAGATCTTTCATGACAAGATTCAGCAAAGCTGTATTAATTTCACAAGATTCATCATCGGTAAGAGGAGCAATCGGAGTGCTAATAAAATCATTATTGTTGGTATTGGCAAAGTCACACAATTTAGTATTATCTTGAGCCATCGTGACAAGCAAGCAATCCAACACACAAGCAAACAAGGAACGGGCAAAAAATGGCAAATAGAAAAGGAGGAGGGGAATGGAGAGATATGGAGAGAGGAAAAGAGGGCGAATAAAATGGCAAGGGTGAAGTGGGGGAGAGGAAAACGAGAGGCAAATGGCAAATCATGTAATGCATGGGATAAGAGTTTGTGATGGGTACTTGGTATATTTTGACTTGGTAATGGCACCAGAAATGACTCGTCGTGGGAGTCAAATCTTGACTTGACATGGCGCGAATCTCCCCCGCAATGGCGCCATAAATCCTTCTTGCTACCTCTTGAGCACTGCGTTGGTTTTCCCTTGAAGAGGAAAGGGTGATGCAGTAAAGCAGCGTAAGTATTTCCCTTGGTTTTTTAGAACCAAGGTATCAATCCAGTAGGAGATCACGCACAAGTCCCACGCACCTACAGAAACAAATAAGAACCTCGCAACCAACGCGATAAAAGGGGTTGTCAAGCCCTTCTCAGTCACTTACGAGAGTGAGATCTAATAGATATGATAAGATAATATTTTTGGTATTTTTATGATAAAGAGAAATAAAGATGCAAAGTAAAATAAAAGGCAAATGAAATAACTAAGTATTGGAAGATTAATATGATGGAAGATAGACCCGGGGGCCATAGGTTTCACTAGTGGCTTCTCTCAAGAGCTTAAGTATTACAGTGGGTAAATGAATTACTGTCGAGCAATTGATAGAATTGAGCATAGTTATGAGAATATCTAGGTATGATCATGTATATAGGCATCATGTCCGAGACAAGTAGACAGACTCCTGCCTGCATCTACTACTATTACTCCACACATCGACCGCTATCCAGCATGCATCTAGAGTATTAAGTTCAAGAGAACAGAGTAATGCTTTAAGGAAGATGACATGATGTAGAGGGATAAACTCATGCAATATGAAATAAAGCCCGTATTTTTATCCTTGATGGCAACAATACAATACGTATCGGTTCCCTTTCTGTCACTGGGATCGAACGCCGCAAGATTGAACCCAAAGCTAAGCACTTCTCCCATTGCAAGAAAGATCAATCCAGTAGGCCAAACCAAACTGATATTCGAAGAGACTTGCAAAGATAAACCAATCATACATAAAAGAATTCAGAGGAGAATCAAATATTGTTCATAGATAATCTAGATCATAAACCCACAATTCATCGGATCTCGACAGACACACCGCAAAAGAAGATTACATCGAATAGATCTCCAAGAAAATCGAGGAGAACTTTGTATTGAGATCCAAAGAGAGAGAAGAAGCCATCTAGCTAATAACTATGGACCCGTAGGTATGAAGTAAACTACTCACACATCATCGGAGAGGCCATGGAGTTGATGTAGAGGCCCTCCGTGATCAATGCCCCCTCCGGCGGAGCTCCGGAAAGGCCCCAAGATGGGATCTTTCAGGTATAGAAGGTTGCGGCGGTGGAATTTGGTTTTTGTGGTGCTCCTGGATGTTTGGGGGGTACATGGATATATATAGGAGGAAGAAGTACGTCGGTGGAGCAACAGAGAGCCCACGAGGGTGGAGGGCGCGCCCAGGGGGTAGGCGCGCCCCCTGCCTCGTGCCTTCCTCCCTTGTTTCTTGATGGCCACTCCAAGTCTCCTGGATCACGTTTGTTGAGAAAATCACATTCCCGAAGGTTTCATTCCGTTTGGACTCCGTTTGATATTCCTTTTCTTCGAAACCCTAAAATAGGCAAAAAACAGCATTTTGGGCTGGGCCTCCGGTTAGTAGGTTAGTCCCAAAAATGATATAAAAGTGTAAAATAAAGCCCATTAACATCCAAAATAGATATATAATAGCATGGAGCAATCAAAAATTATAGATACGTTGGAGACGTATCACCAAGGTGGAGGGCGCGCCCCACTAGCCCAATCCGAATTGGGTGGGGGGTCGCCCCCCTTCCTTCCCTCTCTCTTCCCCTTCCTTCTCTCCTACTCCAACAAGGGAAAGGGGGAATCCTACTCCCACCGGGAGTAGGACTTCCCCCTTAGGGCGCACCATAGAGGGCCGGCCCTACCCCTCCTCCACTCCTTTATATACGGGAGAGGGGACACCCCATAGACACACAAGTTGATCTCTTAGCCGTGTGCGGTGCCCCCCTCCACAGATTTCCACCTCGGTCATATCGTTGTAGTGCTTAGGCGAAGCCCTGCGTCGGTAACTTCATCATCACCGTCATCACACCGTCGTGCCAACGAAGCTCTCCCTCGACACTCAGCTGGATCTAGAGTTCGTGGGACGTCACCGAGCTGAACATATGCAGATCGGGGAGGTGCCGTATCTTCGGTGCTAGGATCGGTCGGATCATGAAGACGTATGACTACACCAACCGCGTTGTCATAACGCTTCCGCTTTCGGTCTGCGAGGGTACGTGGACAACACTCTCCCCTCTTGTTGCTATGCATCACCTAGATGGATCTTGCGTGTGCGTAGGATTTTTTTTTGAAATTACTGCGTTCCCCAACAGAAAAAACTCAAGAAAGGTGAGAAGATTGTTTTGGATCACACATCATACTCGCTTCACGACCTCTACCCTATCAACCATGTGTCTGGAGGTACATATTGATTCCAAAGGTCGGGAATTCTTCCAACATTAGGTCATACTGCATTGTTTGGTGTATTACCTTGATATGATCATGGAATTCAATGTTATGGAGTTCATCCTTGTGACAAATAAAGAGGAAATCTTCAGAGCTCAAGACATCAATCATGTGTTGTGACACCCCCGGACTGGCTACTAAGAATAAGGCCGCTATTCCTAGCTACCACCTGGATCTAGACTGACCCTACAGACCAATGCTACTTGTGAACTGCGTTGGTATTTCTTCGAAGAGGAGAGGATGATGCAGTATAGTAGGGATAAGTATTTTCCTCGGTTAAGAACCAAGGTTATCAATCCAGTAGGAGAACCAAGCAACACCTCCTTAGCAGCACCTGCACACAAACAACAAATCCTTGCAACCCAACACGAACAAGGGGTTGTCAATCCCTTGACGATTACGAGCAAGATTAAATTGTATGGTGATAGATAGATAGATCAAACAAGAATACAAAATAAAATAAAGTAAAGTAAAAAATGCAACAAGGAATTTTTGGTTTAATTATATGATAAAAGTAGACCCGGGGCCATAGTTTTCACTAGAGGCTTCTCTCTTGAAAATAGCATACAATGGGTAAACAAATTACTGTTGGGCAATTGATAGAAAATCTAATAATTATGACGCTATCCAAGGCAATGATCATATATAGGCATCATGTCCGAGACAAGTAGGCCGGAACGATTATGCAACTACTACTATTACTGCACAAATCGACTGCTATCCAGCATGCATCTAGAGTATTAAGTTCATAAATAATGGAGTAACGCCTTAAGCAAGATGACATGATTTAGACAAAGTAAACTCGCGTATGAATAAACCCCATCTTTTTATCCTTAATAGCAATGGTACAGTACGTGTCATGTCCCCTTCTATCACTGGGATTGAGCATTGTAAGATCGAACCCATTACAAAGCACCTCTCCTATTGCAAGAAAAATCAATCTAGTTGGCCAAACCAAATCAATAGACCGAAGAGAAATATGAAGCTATAGTAATCATGCATAAAAGAGTTCAGATAAAACTCAAATAATATTCAAGGATATATCTGATCATAGACTCACAATTCATTGGATCCCAACAAACACACCGCAAAAAGTCATTATGTCAAATAGATCTCCAAGAAAATCAAAGAAGAACATTGTATTGAAGATAAAAGAGAGAGAAGAAGTAATCTAGCTACTAACTATGGACCCATGGGTCTATGGTAAATTACTCACGCATGTAGCGACCAAACCTCAAACAGTTTGATCTCTGTGCCCTGGTGTCATCCCTGGATCAGTAATGCTGACACCACACAGTACTTCGAAGGATTTATAGCAGAGTGGCAATCACACACTTATTACAACGATGTATCAAAAGAGAACTTATTACAATAATATGGCTTAAGGCCATCTAGTGTCGATAACAACGGAAGACTTGGAAGATAAATGGGTCCATCAACTCCAACGGCATCACTGAGTATAGAACCACGACCTAAAACACCTTAATCACCGTCTGAAAAGTCTGCAACATTAACGTTGCAACCCGAAACGGGTCAGCACATGGAATATGCTGGCAAGGTAACACATAGAGAGTAATGGAATGAAACAACTATACTATATGCATATTTGGCTGGTGGAAAGCTCTATGGTTACTGTTTTGCGTAAAGCCAATTTTTCCCTACTGCAAAGGAATAAATTTATTTAACTATCATGGTGGTTGTTAAACATTGAGAATGGTTGACAGCATTCTCAATCCCAATTAAAAGTAGAATTAAAAACCCAACAATATTAATTAGAAGTAACATGTTGAGATTCACATGATATTCAAGTACTAGATACTCAAGATTGTCCATAATTGGGGACACGGCTAATCATGATTAGTTTGTTACACTCTGCAGAGGTTTGCGCACTTTTCCCCACAAGACTCGATCGCCTCCGTTGGATTTCTCGCACTACTGGTGTTTGAGAAACGGATGACCGAGACACAGTCTTTCAGAAGCGCTAGCACCTTACGTTTGGATAGACCGGTACACCTACTTTCCCCTACATCTGCTAGTCTACCCTGTAAGAGTTCGCACAACTTAGTCAACTATGCCAGAGCCCATAATGGCTTGTGGCTGCACACGTAAGTATTTAGCATGAAAGATCTTATGATCCCTTTGAGCCTGGGTGGCGGTCCATAAAAAAAACAGGCAAGTCCTGATAGACATCAGGTGCCTCAATCCACGCAGATGTGTGTTTAAGTTGCCACCTTAGATAAACCATTAAAATTATCAATCTCACATCTGTCATGGATATCACTCACCCAACCCACGTCTACTAGCATAGCATGGCATAATAAGCAAACGTAGAAGTAACTCCCAAAGGTTTCATAATAACAGGTAATAGGTACTACCTCATCTACTTCCCATCCCACAATTTAATTAGATCCTAATCATGCAATGTGTGAGGATGGATCTAATGCAATAAAACTGGGTTGTGGAAAAGGTATGATCAAAGTGTTACTTGCCTTGCTGATGATCCGCGAGTCCTAGAGATTCGAAGTAACAGGTGGCGCAATCCGGGTAATCTATCACAGACAAACAACAAGCATACAATAAGTACTCATCTAATGCACAGGTAAAACTCGAACAAGCGATCGAACCAGAAAGTTCAACTTAAGAACTCCGGTTGAGAAGAAAGAAAGAACCGAACAAAGAAACCGAAAACAAACGGCGGAAAACAACTCGGTTCTAGCAAGTTGAAACTAGGTCAAATTTTACATTAGCAAAACTTAGTTCAAATTGATTAGTCGGAACGGCGGTTTCAAAACGAAACTCCAGGCGCTTGAATCACCTGATTCCGATAAACGAGCGAGAAGATAAACTAGAAAGAAGATCAGATTCTGAGATCGCGATCGCGGAATAAATCCGACGAGAAGAAAAAGAAGAACGGTTGAACGAACGAACGTTCGTTAACCTAGAAGAATCCGGTGATCACGTTCGTTAGGACGAACGGTCCGGCGAACGATCTCGGGCAACTAAATCAGAAAAGAAGACGGATCCGGTCTAGGGTTTCGGAGAAGAAAACCGATCGAAAAACCGATCTATAAAACCGGAACGGTTTCGCGAAGAACCGGAGAGAAAAACGAATCGGAAAAGAAGAATCGGAATGATTAGAAGAAAACGATCCGATGAAAAGAATATAGATGTAGCGCGGGGCTACCTCCGGCGAAGTCTCCGGCGAGGAACTCCGGCGGCGTGGGCGTAGGGCGGCGGTGGCAAGGTGCAGCGGCGGCGCGGGTGTGGGGGTGCGGCGCGGGTGGTGGGGTGGCGCGGCGGCGGCGGGGCACTAGGGCGGCGGCGACGCGGGTGACGCAGGGCAAGGGCGGCGCGGCGCGTGACGCAGGGCGCGGTGTGCTTGGGGCTTTGGGGCCTTGGATTTGATGGGTTTAGAGGGGGGTGTGTGTGGGTATTTATATTGGGGAGGGGGAGAAAACTTGGTGTAGGGGTCAAGGAAATAGACTAGGATTAGGAAAGAAAAGAGGGAAAAGATCTAGAAAAAAACGAAAGTAGATGAATCCTACTAGGAATCAAAAGCAACGGCGGCGGCGGTGGCATCCTGCGCCTGGGCGCCTGGCGCAGCGCTCGCTGGCTTGGTGGCTTGGGCCTTAGGCCTCCAAATCTAATAAAGTAAATTTTCCCCGACTCCTAAAAATGAGTCGAACAAAATGAACTTTTCTCCGGGCCTAAAATGCAAATTTTTAAAACGCGCATTTTTCCCTATCCAAAAAAGGCAAATGAAACTCCGACAAAAACCAATGATCCTTTTTTTCAAAATTTGAGAAGACTCAAATATGAAAAAGACAAAATCTTCAACTCTCTCCGAGGGTCCTGGAGTTGCGTGAAATTTCTAGGATCGACAAAATGCAAGAAAATATGATATGCATTATGATCTATGTATAACATTCCAAATTGAAAATTTGGGATGTTACAAACCTACCCCCCTTAAGATGAATCTTGCCCTCGAGATTCGGGTTGGCTAGAAAATAGGTGAGGGTGGTCCTTGAGCAATTCTTATTCTCTCTCCCAGGTGGCTTCATCCTCTGAGTGGTGGTTCCACTGAACTTTGCAAAACTTGATAACCTTGCTGCGAGTAACTCTACTGGCAAACTCGAGAATCTTGACTGGTTGCTCTTCATACGTTAGGTCGTCCTTCAACTGAATCGCTCCAAGCGGCACTGTATCTCTTAACGGTACCTCCGCCATCTCGGCGTGACATTTCTTCAGCTGAGAAACATGGAATACATCATGAACTCCTGACAGTCCCTCTGGTAATTCCAACTTATAAGCGACTTCTCCCATATGTTGCAAGATCTTATATGGTCCAATGAAACGCGGTGCTAATTTTCCCTTAACTCCAAAGCGCTTAACTCCTCGAAGTGGGGATACTCGGAGATACACCCTGTCTCCGGTTTCGTAAACTGTCTCCTTGCGTTTAGAATCTGCGTAGCTCTTCTGCCTGGACTGGGCTACCTTGAGTCTATGGCGTATCAACTTCACCTTTCCGTTCAGACTCCTTAATCAAATTTGGTCCAAAGAATTGACGGTCTCCAACTTCGTTCCATGACAATGGTGTCCTGCACCTCCTTCCATATAAAGCTTCGAAAGGTGCCATCTTCAAACTGGTTTGGTAACCGTTGTTATAAGAAAACTCCGGATACGACAAATTATCGTCCCAACTAGATCCATAATCTAGTGCACAAGCTCTTAGCATATCTTCCAAAATCTGATTGACTCTCTCGGTCTGTCCATCTGTCTGTGGATGAAAAGCGGTGCTGAACTCTAGCCTGGTTCCCAAAGTTTCATGCAACTGATTCCAAAACTTTGAGGTGAATTGGGTTCCTCTGTCTGATACAATACTCCTCGGAACTCCGTGCAAACAAATGATCGTAGTCATGTATATCTTTGCCAACTTAGCACTGGTGTAAGTGGTCTTGACTAGAATGAAATGTGCTACCTTCGTCAAACGATCAACTACTACCCATATCGAGTCATATCCTGCTTTCGTCCTGGGTAGTCCTGTGATAAAATCCATGCCTATCTTATCCCACTTCCATTCGGGTATCAGCAATGGTTGCAACAATCCTGCTGGCTTCTGATGTTCTGCCTTTACTCTTTGACATACGTCACAAACTGCTACATATGCTGCAATATCCTTCTTCATTCCGGTCCACCAGAATGTCTCCTTCAAATCCAAATACATCTTGGTATTTCCTGGGTGAATCGAATATGGTGAATCATGTGCTTCTTGCAGAATCAACTTCCTGATCTCTGGGTCATTGGGCACATAAACACGGTCTTCAAACCATAGGGTGTCGTGCTCATCCTCACGAAATCCCTTTGCTTTTCCTTTGCTTAGTTTCTCCTTTATAGCGGCAACCTCCTTGTCAGATTTCTGAGCTTCTCTGATTCTATCCATCAATGTTGACTGAATCTCCAATGCTGCCACATAGCCTTTCAGAACTATCTCTAAACTTAGTTCACGAAGGTTTTTTGCTAACTCCTTGGGTATACTTCCCGTCATTATCGTATTGACATGGCTCTTACGGCTCAATGCGTCAGCTACTACATTAGCTTTACCGGGATGGTAATGCAATCTCATATCGTAATCCTTAATGAGCTCCAACCATCTCCTTTGCCTGAGATTCAACTCCTTCTGCGTGAAAATGTACTTCAAACTCTTATGATCCGTGTACACCTCACAATGATTTCCAACGAGGAAATGTCTCCATGTATTCAATGCATGCACTACGGCTGCTAACTCCAAATCATGAGTGGCATAATTCAACTCATGAGGTTTCAGTTGTCGTGAAGCATACGAAACAACTCTCCCTTCCTGCATAAGCACTGCTCCAAGTCCTCGACATGAAGCGTCGCAATATACTTCATAATCCTTGGTCTGATCTGGCAAAATCAACACTGGTGAGGTAACCAATCGTTTCTTCAACTCCTGGAAACTAGCCTCACACTCCTCAGTCCATTTGAACTTAGTATCCTTCTTCAACAACTCCGTCATAGGCTTTGCAATCTTTGAAAAGTTCTCAATGAATCTCCGGTAGTATCCTGCGAGTCCAAGAAAACTCCGGATCTCTCCAACTGTCGTTGGTGCTTCCCATTTGGTTACAGTCTCAACCTTTGTGGGGTCAACTGCTATCCCTTCCCCGGATATGACGTGTCCGAGGAATCCTACTTCCTTCAACCAGAATTCACATTTGCTGAATTTGACATATAACTGATGTTCCCTTAGTTTCTCCAATACCAAACGCAAATGTTCCTTATGCTCTTCTTCATTCTTCGAATAAACCAGGATATCATCTATGGACACTACGACGAACTTATCCAAAAACTCCATAAACACCTTGTTCATCATGTTCATAAAATAGGCAGGTGCGTTAGTCAATCCAAATGACATAACGATATACTCATACAGTCCATATCTTGTGGTGAATGCTGTCTTAGGAATGTCCTGCTCTCGAATCTTCAACTGGTGGTACCCTGATCGCAAATCGATCTTGGAAAACACCTTAGCTCCTTGCAAACGATCAAACAGATCATTAATCATTGGCAGTGGGTACTTGTTCTTGATGGTTACTTCATTCAATCCACGGTAATCAACAACCATCCTTAATGATCCATCCTTCTTCTCCACTAGAAGTACGGGTGATCCCCAAGGCGAAGAACTTGGGCGAATGTAACTTTTCTCCAGTAACTCCTTAATCTGACTCTTAATTTCTACCAAATCCTTTGCTGGCTTCCGGTATGGTCTCTTTGATATTGGTCCAGTGCCTGGCAACAACTCAATCAGAAATTCAATGTCTCTATCCGGTGGCATGCCTGGCAACTCTTACGGAAATACATCAGGAAAATCCTTTACCACTGGTACTTCCTCCTACACTACTCCTGTCAGGCAATTCACTTGTGTCCTATTTGGCACATGCCGGGATACATACTTGATCCTTCTTCCTTCCGGCGTTGTAAGCAAAATTGACTTACTAGCACAATCGATGTTTCCTCCATACTTCGACAACCAATCCATACCGAGGATTACATCCAAACCTTGGGATTCCAGAATAATCAAATCTGTTGGGAAAACATGCCTTCCTATGCTTAATGGCACTTGAAAACATCCTTGACTGGCCATGTACTCTGCTCCTGGCGAACTTACTAGCATAGGTGTTTTAAGAATCCTAGTGGGCAGGCTATATTTTTCCACAAATCCCCTTGATATGTATGAATGCGATGCACTAGTATCGAAAAGAACGAGTGCGGTAAATGACTGAACCAAAAACTTACCTATCACCGCATCCGGCTGATCTTCAACCTCCTCCACGTTAACGTGGTTCACTTGTCCCCTATTGAAAGGGTTCGGCTTCTTCCCTGAGCTTCCATTGCCATTTCCATTCTGGCCTTCAGGACATTCATTGGCATAATGTCCGGTCTTGGAACACTTGAAACAGGTGACTTGACTCAGGTCTCTCTTGGATGGGGTTGATGGGGTGGTCCGGTTCTGGCCGTTGCTTCCTCCATTCCCATTACCATTCTTGTGGCCATTGTGGTTGTGCGAACTACTTCCTCCATGGGTATGCTGAAACTGAAATCCCGATTTAGGGATAAAACGGGGCTTCTGCTGGGCTCCAGAGTTATACTTCCCATGTCCATACTTCCTCTTGCTGTTCTCAATCTGCTGCTGCTTCCCTTCAATCATGATGGCACGATCTACCAACTCCTGGTAGTTTCTGAAACTTGCTACCATCAACTGCATACTCAACTCATCATTCAGTCCTTCCAGAAACTTCTCCTGCTTAGCTGCATCCGTAGCAACGTCATCTGGGGCATAACGTGCTAACTTGCTGAAGTCGTCAACATACTGGCCAACTGTCCTTCCTCCTTGGCGTAAGTTGCGAAACTCACGCTTCTTCATGGCCATAGCTCCTGCTGAAACATGTGCAGTGCGGAAAGCTTGCTGGAACTGATCCCATGTGACAGTGTCAACTGGGAAGGTGGCTGTGAAATTCTCCCACCATGCTGCCGCGGGTCCTTCTAATTGATGTGCGGCAAACTTCACTTTCTCACCATCTGTGCATCCTGCAGTGGTCAACTCCCTTCCTATCTTGCGGAGCCAATCGTCTGCTACTATCGGCTCGATGCTACTAGAAAACACCGGCGGATTTAGCCTAAGGAAACGGGCTAAGTGGTCAATAGGGGGTGGTGGGGGTGGTGGGTTGTTGTTGTTGTTCTGCTGGTTCTGAACTAACATCTGCATCAACTGGTTCTGCTGTTGGATCAACTGAGTGAGCTCCGGTGGAAATCCAGTGTCACGTCTCGGAGGCATCTGAGGGTTTAGAAAAGAAGAGATATAAGAATAGAATGAGGTCTAAAGAGAAAACACTACCCCAATGCACATGAGCAAATTCACACAAAATCACTTCATTCAATTCAAACAAGGGCTTACAATCGATCTAGCTATCGCAAAAGTGCTCGAACTATAGTGTTTACATGGGGAAATACTACTAATATTTGGTGGTCATCTAGAAATTTGAACCGGTGGAAGACTCCATGATGTCCGCTCCAGCTTCGTCGTCAAAGTCAGGTTCACTTGGATCCGAATCGGTATCGTCGATGATGATATAGTTGTCTGGGCATGCGACGTACTCGTCGTCCTCCTTGGATGCTAACTTCCTCTTGAGTTCTTCAATCTCCTGCTTAAGATCGCAGTTGTGTCTTGCTAGAGCTACGATCTCGTCCATGTAGTCCTTGCATGTAGCCTTCGGTTCTCCTTCTAGCTCGATGATCCTTGTCTTCGCATTCTTCAACTCTATCATATCATTGCACATCTGGTTCTCGTGGCGTCAAATGTGCTGGTTTAACTCCTGGATGAATGCTGCAATGGATCCATCCTTCTTGGTGGTGACTAACTCCCATTGTTCATCTTGGCGTCCGCAAATCTGGTAGATAGTGTCCTTGAGGTCTTCTTGATAAACTTCTCCAATGCATCCTATGGTGATATGGGTTTCCATGCTCTTTCCTAGACTCCAAGTTGGTGCATTGAAAACACTATCTATGGGCTTTGTGATTGGCGCGAATGTCCTTCCCGGAACGTGAGCTTGAATCTTCCAGCGCTCCTCTTCAGGTAAAGTGGCGTTGAAGGTTCCCGTGAAACTTGGTAATCCAATGTTTAGGTACTTGGTGACTTCCTTCAAGTGAAATCCAAAAGGTGTGCCTTCATCCGGTTGAGCGTACTTAATCTCCGCGTCCTTCATCCTAAAGAGTAGAAAACATGAGGAGTTAGAAAATGAGGAGAGAATAGTGATCTATGGCTTTAACTTAGTGGTCGTGTCCTACAGTCAGCGTGTGCTCTGATACCATCTCTATAGCGACCAAACCTCAAATAGTTTGATCTCTGTGCTCCGGTGTCATCCCTGGATCAGTAATGCTGACACCACACAGTACTTCGAAGGATTTATAGCAGAGTGGCAATCACACACTTATTACAACGATGTCTCAAAAGAGAACTTATTACAATAATATGGCTTAAGGCCATATAGTGTCGATAACAGCGGAAGACTTGGAAGATAAATGGGTCCATCAACTCCAACGGCATCACTGAGTATAGAACCACGACCTAAAACACCTTAATCGTCGTCTGAAAAGTCTGCAACATTAACGTTGCAGCCCGAAACGGCTCAGCACATGGAATATGCTGGCAAGGTAACACATAGAGAGTAATGGAATGAAACAACTATACTATATGCATATTTGGCTGGTGGAAAGCTCTATGGTTACTGTTTTGCGTAAAGCCAATTTTTCCCTACTGCAAAGGAATAAATTTATTTAACTATCATGGTGGTTGTTAAACATTGAGAATGGTTGACAACATTCTCAATCCCAATTAAAAGTAGAATTAAAAACCCAACAATATTAATTAGAAGTAACATGTTGAGATTCACATGATATTCAAGTACTAGATACTCAAGATTGTCCATAATCGAGGACACGGCTAATCATGATTAGTTTGTTACACTCTGCAGAGGTTTGCGCACTTTTCCCCACAAGACTCGATCGCCTCCGTTGGATTTCTCACACTACTGGTGTTTGAGAAACGGATGACCGAGACACAGTCTTTCAGAAGCGCTAGCACCTTACGTTTGGATAGACCGGTACACCTACTTTCCCCTACATCTGCTAGTCTACCCTGTAAGAGTTCGCACAACTTAGTCAACTATGCCAGAGCCCATAATGGCTTGTGGCTGCACACGTAAGTATTTAGCATGAAAGATCTTATGATCCCTTTGAGCCTGGGTGGCGGTCCATAAAAAAAACAGGCAAGTCCTGATAGACATCAGGTGCCTCAATCCACCCAGATGTGTGTTTAAGTTGCCACCTTAGATAAACCATTAAAATTATCAATCTCACATCTGTCATGGATATCACTCACCCAACCCACGTCTACTAGCATAGCATGGCATAATAAGCAAACGTAGAAGTAACTCCCAAAGGTTTCATAATAACAGGTAATAGGTACTACCTCATCTACTTCCCATCCCACAATTTAATTAGATCCTAATCATGCAATGTGTGAGGATGGATCTAATGCAATAAAACTGGCTTGTGGAAAAGGTATGATCAAAGTGTTACTTGCCTTGCTGATGATCCGCGAGTCCTAGAGATTCGAAGTAACAGGCGGCGCAATTCGGGTAATCTATCACAGACAAACAACAAGCATACAATAAGTACTCATCTAATGCACAAGTAAAACTCGAACAAGAGATCGAACCAGAAAGTTCAACTTAAGAACTCCGGTTGAGAAGAAAGAAAGAACCGAACAAAGAAACCGAAAACAAACGGCGGAAAACAACTCGGTTCTAGCAAGTTGAAACTAGGTCAAATTTTACAGTAGCAAAACTTAGTTAAAGTTGATTAGTCGGAACAGCGGTTTCAAAACGAAACTCCAGGCGCTTGAATCACCTGATTCCGATAAACGAGCGAGAAGATAAACTAGAAAGAAGATCAGATTCTGAGATCGCGATCGCGGAATAAATCCGACGAGAAGAAAAAGAAGAACGGTTGAACGAATGAACGTTCGTTAACCTAGAAGAATCCGGTGATCACGTTCGTTAGGACGAACGGTCCGGCGAACGATCTCGGGCAACTAAATCAGAAAAGAAGACAGATCCGGTCTAGGGTTTCGGAGAAGAAAACCGATCGAAAAACCGATCTATAAAACCGGAACGGTTTCACGAAGAACCAGAGAGAAAAACGAATCGGAAAAGAAGAATCGGAACGATTAGAAGAAAACGATCCGATGAAAAGAATAGATGTAGCGCGGGGCTACCTCCGGCGAAGTCTCCGGCGAGGAACTCCGGCGGCGTGGGCGTAGGGCGGCGGTGGCAAGGTGTGGCGGCGGAGCGGGTGTGGGGGTGCAGCGCGGGTGGTGGGGTGGCGCGGCGGCGGCGGGGCACTAGGGCGGCGGCGACGCGGGTGACGCAGGGCAAGGGCGGCGCGGCACTAGGGCGGCGCGGCGCGTGACGCAGGGCGCGGTGTGCTTGGGGCTTTGGGGCCTTGGATTTGATGGGTTTAGAGGGGGGGTGTGGGTATTTATATTGGGGAGGGGGGAGAAAACTTGGTGTAGGGGTCAAGGAAATAGACTAGGATTAGGAAAGAAAAGAGGGAAAAGATCTAGAAAAAAATGAAAGTATATGAATCCTACTAGGAATCAAAAGCAACGGCGACGGCGGTGGCATCCTGCGCCTGGGCGCCTGGCGCAGCGCTCGCTAGCTTGGTGGCTTGGGCCTTAGGCCTCCAAATCTAATAAAGTAAATTTTCCCCGACTCCTAAAAATGAGTCGAACAAAATGAACTTTTCTCCGGGCCTAAAATGCAAATTTTTAAAACGCGCATTTTTCCCTATCCAAAAAAAAGGCAAATGAAACTCCGACAAAAACCAATGATCCTTTTTTTTCAAAATTTGAGAAGACTCAAATATGAAAAAGACGAAATCTCCAACTCTCTCCGAGGGTCCTTGAGTTGTGTGAAATTTCTAGGATCGACAAAATGCAAGAAAATATGATATGCATTATGATCTATGTATAACATTCCAAATTGCAAATTTGGGATGTTACAACGCATCATCGGAAGGGAAACAAGGATGATGTAGAGCCCCTCCGTGATTGATTCCCCCTCCGGCAGAGTATCGGAGAAGGCCTCCAGATGGGATCTCGTGGTTCTAGAACTTGCGGCGGCGGAAAAAGTATTTCGGGTGGATCTATGATGTGAGGGGAATATTTGAGTATTTATAGAGATGGAATTGGGGTTGGAGGTGCCACGAGGGCCCCACAAGCCTGGGGCTGCACCCCTTGAGCTTGTCGCTCCCTCGTGGATCGTCTGGCATTCTCCTGAACCTTCTAGGGTCTCTTCTGGTCCAAGAAAAATTAATCCAAAGTTTTTCTCCGTTTGGACTCTTTTTGGTATTGCTTTTCTGAAAAGCCAAAAACATGAGGAAAAAAACAGGAACTGGCACTGGGCACTAAGTTAATAGGTTAGTCCCAAAAAATGATATATAATTGCATATATAACATATAAAACATCCAAGATTGATACTATAATAGCATGGAACAATAAAAATATATAGATACGTTGGAGATGTATCGGCCAACACTAGTCTTTCCTACGCACTTTATCCTCACTCGTGCACACCCTGGATCACTTTGAGGTTCCTTGTGGATGGGCTGCCAAAAAACAAGGAATTCCTGATATGAGTAGTATATCAATCCTATTAACCCGGACGTTATATGTATGTATGCACTTCTCTTCCAAAGGTTGGTCAATGATGTCTACTACACAACCTTCTTCTTGTAGACATTGTTGGGCCTCCAAGTGCAGAGGTTTGTAGGATAGTAGAAAATTTCCCTCAAGTGGATGACCTAAGGTTTATCAATCCATAGGAGGCGTAGGATGAAGATGGTCTCTCTCAAGCAACCCTGCAACCAAATAACAAAGAGTCTCTTGTGTCCCCAACACACCCAATACAATGGTAAATTGTATAGGTGCACTAGTTTGGCGAAGAGATGGTGATACAAGTGGTATATGGATAGTAGATAATAGTTTTTGTAATCTGAAAATATAAAAACAGCAAGGTAACGAATGATAAAAGAGAGCGTAAACGGTATTGCAATGCATTGAAACAAGGCCTAGGGTTCATACTTTCGCTAGTGCAAGTTCCCTCAACAATAATAACATAATTGGATCACATAACTATCCCTCAACATGCAACAAAGAGTCACTCCAAAGTCACTAATAGCGGAGAACGAACGAAGAGATTATGGTAGGGTATGAAACCACCTCAAAGTTATTCTTTCCAATCAATCCGTTGGGCTATTCCTAGAAGTGTCACAAACAGCCCAAGAGTTCGTACTAGAATAACACCTTAAGACACAAATCAACCAAAACCCTAATGTCACCTAGATACTCCAATGTCACCTCAAGTATCCGTGGGTATGATTATACGATATGCATCACAAAATCTCAGAATAATCTATTCAACCAACACATAGAACCTCAAAGAGTGCCCCAAAGTTTCTACCGGAGAATCACGACGAAAACGTGTGCCAACCCCTATGCATTGGTTCATGGGCGGAACCCGCAAGTTGGTCACCAAAACATACATCAAGTGAATCACGTGATATCCCATTGTCACCACAGATACGCACGACAAGACATACATCAAGTGTTCTCAAATCTTTAAAGACTCAATCCAATAAGATAACTTCAAAGGGGAAACTCAATCCATTACAAGAGAGTAGAGGGGGAATAGAAACATAAGATCCAACTATAATAGCAAAGCTCGCGATACATCAAGATCGTATCACCTCAAGAACACGAGAGAGAGAGAGAGAGAGAGATCAAACACATAGCTACTGGTACATACCCTCAGCCCCGAGGTAGAACTACTCCCTCCTCGTCATGGAGAGCACCGGGATGATGAAGATGGCCACCGGAGAGGGATTGCCCCCTCTGGCAGGGTGCCGGAACGGGTCTAGATTGGCTTTCGGTGGCTACGGAGGCTTCTGGCGGCGGAACTCCCGATCTATTGTGCTCCCCTATGTTTTTAGGGTATATGGAGATATATAGGCGGAAGAAGTACGTCAGGGGGGCCATGAGGGGCCCACGAGGGTGGAGGGCGCGCCTAGGGGGGTGGGCGCGCCCCCTGCCTCGTGGCCTCCTTGAAGCTTCCTTGATGTAGACTCCAAGTCTCCCTGGTTGCTTCTAATGCAAAAATAAGTTCCATGAAGTTTCAGGTCAATTGGACTCCATTTGGTTTTCCTTTTCTGCAATATTCTAAAACAAGGTAAAAACATAAACTGGCACTGGGCTCTGGGTTAATAGGTTAGTTCCAAAAAATGATATTAAAGTGTATAATAAAGCCCATAAACATGCAAAATAGTAGATAATATAGCATGGAGCAATCAAAAATTATAGATACGTTGGAGACGTATCAGCATCCCCAAGCTTAATTCCTGCTCGTCCCTGAGTAGGTAAATGATAAAAACAGAATTTTTGATGCAGAGTGCTACTTGGCATAATTTGAATGTAATTCTTCTTAATTGTGGCATGAATATTCAGATCCATAAGATTCAAGATAAAAGTTCATATTGACATAAAAATAATAATACTTCAAGCATACTAACTAAGCAATCATGTCTTCTCAAAATAACATGGCCAAAGAAAGTTCATCCCTACAAAATCATATAGTTTAGTCATGCTCCATTTTCGTCACACAAGAATGCTCTCATCATGCACAACCCCGATGACAAGCCAAGCAATTGTTTCATACTTAGTAATCTCAAACCTATAAACTTTCACGCAATATATGAGCGCGAGCCATGGACATAGCACTATGGGTGGAATAGAATATGATGATGGGGGTTATGTGGAGAAGACAAAAAAGGAGAAAGTATCACATCGACGCGGCTAATCAATGGGCTAGGGAGATGCCCATCAATTGATGCCAATGCAAGGAGTAGGGATTGCCATGCAACGGATGCACTAGAGCTATAAATGTATGAAAGATCAACAAAAGAAACTAAGTGGGTGTGCATCCAACTTGCTTGCTCACGAAGACCTAGGGCACTTGAGGAGGCCCATTGTTGGAATATACAAGCCCAGTTCTATTCCCACTAGTATATGAAAGTGACAAAACAAGAGACTCTCTATCATGAGGATTATGGTGCTACTTTGAAGCACAAGTGTGGCAAAGGATAGTAGCATTGTCCCTTCTCTCTTTTTCTCTCATTTTTTTGGGCCTTCTCTTTTTTTATGGCCTTTCTATTTTTTTGGGGGCCTTCCCTTTTTTATGGCCTTTATCTTTTTTTATTCCTCACTTGGGACAATGCTCTAGAAAATGATGATCATCACACTTCTATTTATTTACAACTCAATGATTACAACTCGATACTAGAACAAGATATGACTCTATATGAATGCCTCCGGCGGTGTACCGGGATTGCAATGATGCATGAGTGACATGTATGAAAGAATTATGAGAGGTGGCTTTGCCACAAATACGATGTCAGCTACATGATCTTGCAAAGCAATATGACAATGATGATGCGTGTCATAATAAACGGAACGGTGGAAAGTTGCATGGCAATATATCTCGGAATGGCTATGGAAATGCCATAATAGGTAGGTATGGTGGCTGTTTTGAGGAAGATATAAGGAGGTTTATACGCGACAGAGCATATCGTATCACGGGGTTTGGATGCACCGGCGAAGTTTGCGCCAACTCTCAATGTGAGAAAGGGCAATGCACGGTACCGAAGAGGCTAGCAAGGATGGAAGGATGAGAGTGCGTATAATCCATGGACTCAACATTAGTCATAAATAACTCACATACTTATTGCAAAAATCTACAAGTCATCAAAAACGTCGGCACTACGCGCATGCTCCTAGGGGGGTAGATTGGTAGGAAAAGACCATCGCGCGTCCCCGACCGCCACTCATAAGGAAGACAATCAAATAACACCTAATGTTTCAAATTTGTTACACAACGTTTACCATACGTGCACGCTACGGGACTTGCAAACTTAAACACAAGCATTTCTCAAATTCACAACTACTCAACTAGCACGACTTTGATATTATTACCTCCATATCTCAAAACAATCATCAAGCATCAAACTTCTCTTAGTATTCAATACTCTATATGAAAGTTTTTACTATTCTTGGATGCCTAGCATATTAGGATTATTTAAGCAAATTACCATGCTGTTCTAAAGACTCTCAAATAAATATAAGTGAATCATGAGAGATCAATTATTTCTTCAAAATAAAACTACCAGCATGCTTTAAAAGATATAAGTGAAGCACTAGAGCAAATGACAAACTACTCCAAAAGATATAAGTGAAGATCAATGAGTAGTTGAATAATTATGCAACTATGTGAAGACTCTCTAACATTTAATAATTTCAGATCTTGGTATTTTATTTAAACAGCAAGTGAAACAAAATAAAATGAAATGACGCTCCAAGCAAAACACATATCATGTGGCGAATAAAAATATAGCTCCAAGTAAAGTTACCGATGAACGAAGGCGAAAGAGGGGATGCCTTCCGGGGCATCCCCAAGCTTAGGATTTTTGGTGTCCTTGGATATTACCTTGCGGTTCCTTGGGCATCCCCAATCTTAGGCTCTTGCCACTCCTTATTCCATAGTCCATCGAATCTTTACCCAAAACTTGAAAACTTCACAACACAAAACTTAACAGAAAACTCGTAAGCTCCGTTAGCGAAAGAAAACAAAACACCACTTCAAGATACTGTAATGAACTCATTCTTTATTTATATTGGTGTTAAACCTACTGTATTCCAACTTCTCCATGGTTTATAAACTCTTTTACTAGCCATAGATTCATCAAAATAAGTAAACAACACATGAAAAACAGAATCTGTCAAAAACAGAACAGTCTGTAGTAATCTATAACTAACGCAAACTTATGGAACTCATAAAATTCCCAAATAAATTTCTGGACGTGAGTAATTTATCTATTAATCATCTGCAAAAAGAATTAACTCAATAGCACTCTCCAATAAAAACTGGCAGAAATTCTCGTGAGCCCTAAAGTTTCTGTTTTTTTACAGCATGATCGCAAAGACTTTCCCCAAGTCTTCCCAAAGGTTCTACTTGGGACAAACACTAATTAAACACATAAACCACATATAAACAGAGGCTAGATGAATTATTTATTACTAAACAGGAGCAAAAAGCAAGGAACGAAAATAAAATTGGGTTGCCTCCCAACAAGCGCTATCGTTTAACACCCCTAGCTAGGCATGATGATTTCAGTGATGCTCACATAAAGGATAAGAATTGAAACATAAAAAGAGCATCAAGAAGAATAGGACTAGCACATTTAAGTATAACCCACTTCCTATGCATAGGGATTTTTTGAGCAAACAACTTGTGGGAACAATAATCAACTAGCATAGGAGGGCAAAACAAGCATAACTTCAAAACTTTAAGCACATAGAGAGGAAACTTGATATTATTGCAATTCCTACAAGCATATGTTCCTCCCTCATAATAATTTTCAGTAGAATCATGAATGAATTCAACAACATAACCAGCACCTAAAGCATTCTTTTCATGATCTACAAGCATAGAAAATTTATTACTCTCCACACAAGCAAAATTCTTCTCATGAATAATAGTGGGAGCAAGCTCAACAAAATAATTATCATGTGAGGCATAATCCAATTGGAAACTAAAATCATAATGAAAAGTTTCATGAATATCATTATTATTTATAGCATACAAGTCATCACAATAATCATCATAGATAGAAACTTTGTTCTCATAATCAATTGGAACCTCTTCCGAAATAGTGGATTCATCACAAAATAAAGTCATGACCTCTCTAAATGCACTTTCATCACTATAATCATCATAAATAGGAGGCATGATTTCATCATAATAAATTTGCTCATCAAAACTTGGGGGACAAAAAAAATATCATTTTCATCAAACATAGCTTCCCCAAGCTTGTGGCTTTGCATATCATTAGCATCATGGATATTCAAGGAATTCATACTAACAACATTGCAATCATGCTCATCATTCAAAGATTTAGTGCCAAACATTTTAATGCATTCTTATTCTAACACTTTGGCACAATTTTCCTTCCCATCATACTCACAAAAGATATTAAAAAGATGAAGCGTATGAGGCAAACTTAATTCCATTTTTAATTTTCTTTTATAAACTAAACTAGTGATAAAACAAGAAACTGAAAGACTCGGTTGCAAGATCTAAAGATATAACTTCAAGCGCTAACCTCCCCGGAAATGGCGCGAGAAAAGATCTTTATGTCTACTACACAACCTTCTTCTTGTAGACGTTGTTGGGCCTCCAAGTGCAGAGGTTTGTAGGACAGTAGCACATTTCCCTCAAGTGGATGGCCTAAGGTTTATCAATCCGTAGGAGGCGTAGGATGAAGATGGTCTCTCTCAAGCAACCCTGCAACCAAATAACAAACAGTCTCTTGTGTCCCCAACACACCCAATACAATGGTAAATGGTATAGGTGCACTAGTTCGGCGAAGAGATGGTGATACAAGTGGTATATGGATAGTAGATAATAGTTTTTGTAATCTGAAAATATAGAACAGCGAGGTAACGAATGATAAAAGAGAGCATAAACGGTATTGCAATGCGTTGAAACAAGGCCTAGGGTTCATACTTTCGCTAGTGCAAATTCCCTCAACAATAATAACATAATTGGATCACATAACTATCCCTCAACATGCAACAAAGAGTCACTCCAAAGTCACTAATAGCGGAGAACGAACGAAGAGATTATGGTAGGGTATGAAACCACCTCAAAGTTATTCTTTCCAATCAATCCATTGGGCTATTCCTATAAGTATCACAAACAGCCCTAGAGTTCATACTAGAATAACACCTTAAGACACAAATCAACTAAAACCCTAATGTCACCTAGATACTCCAATGTCACCTCAAGTATCCGTGGGTATGATTATACGATATGCATCACACAATCTCAGATTCATCTATTCAACCAACACATAGAACCTCAAAGAGTGCCCCAAAGTTTCTACCGAAGAATCACGACGAAAACGTGTGCCAACCCCTATGCATAGGTTCATGGGCGGAACCCGCAAGTTGGTCACCAAAACATACATCAAGTGAATCACATGATATCCCATTGTCACCACAGATACGCACGGCAAGACATACATCAAGTGTTCTCAAATCTTTAAAGACTCAATCCGATAAGATAACTTCAAAGGAGAAACTCAATCCATTACAATCGAGTAGAGGGGGAAGAGAAACATAAGATCCAACTATAATAGCAAAGCTGGCGATACATCAAGATCGTATCACCTCAAGAACACGAGAGAGAGAGAGAGAGAGAGAGAGACATCAAACACATAGCTACTGGTACATACCCTCAGCCCCGATGGAGAACTACTCCCTCCTTGTCATGGAGAGCACCGAGATGATGAAGATGGCCACCGGAGAGGGATTGCCCCCTCCGGCAGGGTGCCAGAATGGGTCTAGATTGGTTTTCGGTGGCTACAGAGGCTTCTAGCGGCGGAACTCCCGATCTATTGTGCTCCCCGATGTTTTTAGGGTATATGGAGATATATAGGCGGAAGAAGTACGTCAGGGGGGGCACGAGGGGCCCACGAGGGTGGAGGGCGCGCCTAGGGGGGTGGGCGCGCCCCCTGGCTCGTGGCCTCCTTGAAGCTTCCTTGATGTAGACTCCAAGTCTCCTTGGTTGCTTCTGATCCAAAAATAAGTTCCGTGAAGTTTCAGGTCAATTGGACTCCGTTTGGTTTTCCTTTTCTGCAATATTCTAAAACAAGGTAAAAACAGAAACTAGCACTGGGCTCTGGGTTAATAGGTTAGTTCCAAAAATGATATAAAAGTGTATAATAAAGCCCATAAACATCCAAACCAGTAGATAATATAGCATGGAGCAATCAAAAATTATAGATACGTTGGAGACGTATCATTCAACTCCAATGTTAAAGTTCTCGTACACTCCAACTCTCGATATTTGTGTTGTTCTCAAACCAGCTCCATGTCTCAAGGTGAAGATGGCCAAGAAGGACATGTCAACCTCCTGCATAGATGTACCAATGATTCTCTCTAAAAAAAGATGTACCAACGATGTCTCCCACGACACCTCCAACTTCTACATCTAGTGCCCCCACTTCCATGTAGATGATCATTCCATGGCAACTATCCTACATAGTGAATGTGCTTGGTTGAGGTAGACTTATAAATGTTCATAGGTAAGCATTTGATAAAAGGGTGGCGGAAACTATTTCTACATACAAGAAGGTTGAGTCCACTTTGAGTTCAGCTTCCATCAGCATTGAAGGATCAAAAGATGCCCGCAAATTTGGTTTAGAGGAGATGGTGCTGAATAGGCGGCTACTTTTTTCTTAGTTGATTGCATATGCAATAGCAGAATACTAAGTTCTGTATAAATGCAACTAAGTGATGCACCCAGCATGATTAGTTTCAACAAGCTAGCAAGATGCACAAGGTACAACTATTTGCATGTAGTAACACAAAGTAAGATGTAGGAAAATAGACAACCACATGTGTTGGAGACGAAGATGTAATTTGAAGTTCATACTCTTTGGGGAATGTTAATCTTCGTTGGAGAGGTTTAGGTCAACGAATGCCCCCTCACGAAAACTAATGTCTCACCTCAATCTCTGAGTGTGCTGGCCAACTAATGTCTAAGCACCCTTCATTATGGGTAGTTCTTTGGATGAACTCCAATCCCTCACAAAAGAGCCCAGAGCATGAATCCACAACACGGAACTCACGAAAAACACCAACAGTGTAGGCCTCCCGACAACTCAAGAGTAACAAGATGTGCATGAGATCTAGCAAGAAATCAACAAACTTGACTTTTGGCTTCGTAGAAGTATAAATCGGGATTGTCTATATATCTCCCTAAATTTGTAGAAAGAATGGAGCTCTAGGGAGGGAGATCTCGAGCTTTGTAAAGTTAAAGAGTGGTGGATGCGAGAGAAGTGGAATTGTCACCTTCCTCGCAAGGAAGAAGGTGGGATTATCTAGGGCCTCCCAAAATATGCATGTTACCCTTGCTAATTGTATTGCTCGGAGGCTTCGGGTACCAAATATGTCGTAACCGTATCTATTAACTTTTATATATTCCATGATATATTTTATCACGTTATGCAATATTTTATTACCTTTTTTACTAACATATTAACCCAGTGTCAAAAATACCAGTTTTATGTATGTGAAAAGTTGTTTCAGGTATTTAAAAAATCACAAAAAATGGGTTGGGGTATGTCAGTTTTTGAAACGTGGAGGACAAGACACCTGCCGAAGATGGGCCGAGGAGCCCTGAGAGTCCCAGTCGACCTAACTAAGCAGCTAGGAGGCCCCTTTGGGCTCATGGGCTCATGGGGTTCCCTCTCTTGTACCTCTTCAATCTCAACGCTTATATATACCTTTGGATCTTCATTATATTTATCGTGGAATTTTATGCAACATCAATTCACGATCTAAGGCGAAACTCATTTGTAGCCCTATTCTGGACTTTGCCAGAGGTGTGAATCATCATCTTCAACCTTTTCATAGACCCTCTACTGCTCCCATGATGACATGTGAGTAGTGCATGCTTGGACTATGGGTTTGTAGCAGTAGCTATGCAACAATCTATCCCCGCTCTTTGATGCTATAGATCACACGAGCTACCTAACATAATTGTGATCCATATGACACAATTCTGGCGGTTAATTTGTTATGTGATGATTGTCTCTTGATTATCTTTTTTTCCGAACCATGCAGGAGAGCTGCATGTATTATATTAAAGAAAGAGGGATAACCAACACGACCAATCCAAAACAACTTAGAAAAAAACGAACTACACACCGAACCGAGGAAAAGCTAACACGCAAAAAAGCCCCTACAAGCCGAACACAATAACATGCAGTTAATGAAGGATCAAACGACCGAAACTCGCCACCTCCCACTACCTAGCGTCAGCTTTGATTTGATCAATGACATTTTGCAAAAGCGTGAAGCGATTATCAAAGACTCTTCTGTTTCTCTCACGCCATATGCTCCAGATGATCAAGTGAACTAAGGAGTTCTGAGATTTCCTCTTAGTTCCTTGAGTAATGAGTCTAGCATTGTGCCACCAATCCTGAAGAGACGGTAACCCTTGAGGCACTATCTCACTCAAACCAGCCCACTGAAGCACCATATTTCAAATAATCTGAACGACCGAGCAACCTATAAATAAATGATGAACAATTTCTTGAGTGTTATGACAGTAGCAGCAAGCATCCTGGCGAGGCAAACCATGTTTGGCAAGATGGTCGTTTGTCCATACACGTGCTATGACAACCAACCATAGAAAAAGTTTAATTTTCAGAGGCGCCCAAGTCTTCCAGATACCACTGGCCATGTTGCATTTTACCGTAGCACAAAAATGCGCATTATAAACAGACCTTGCTGAATAATCTCCCTTTGCCTCCCAAGTCCAAATCCACGTATCTTCATTCGAGGGATCAAGATGAATATTGGTAATGATCTCCCATAAGTTTAACACCTGATGGAAGGTACGAATAGAAATCTGCCCCTTAATATCTTTAATCCAAGCTCCATCAATCATTGCATCTGTAACAGTTCTTCTTTCTCTGACGACTATTGGGACAACGTTAATAACATCCGGTGCATAATCTGCAACAGTGGCCCCCTCAATCCATCTATCCGTCCAGAAGTAGCATCACTGCCCATTTCCCAAAACAACTCGAGCCGCAACATTGAAAAGCTGTCTATTGTTATACTCCAGGGGGTTGAGCATGATGCTCCAAGAGCGATCACGAGCAGTACGAGCCTTCCACGCCCAACACAACTTGAGAGCAGAATTCATAATCTCAAGGTCCAGTATGCCCAAGCCACCACACTCCTTCGGTCTGCAAACATATTTCCAACTCACTAAACAATGGCCACTATTCACAACTTCAGTACCCTTCCAAAGAAAAGCTCTCCTAATTTTATCAATGGCCTTGAACACCCATAGAGGTGGATCCAACGACATGAGCTGGAAAATTGGTATAGCCGAAAGCACGGCTTGAACCAATATCAAACGACCACTCTGAAAGAAAGTCGGTTCGCCATGTCCCTAATCTGTCCCTGATGTTGTCAATCAAGCACTGAAAGTCCTCTTTGCATAATTTTTTTCAGATTAAGGGGTAGACCCAAATACCTTATGGGAAGCTGTTCAATCTGACAGTTTAAGATGTTATGAAACTCGGCAATCAGCTGATCCTCGCAGGAAATTGGAGTTATTGAACTTTTGTTCATGTTACATCTCAGACCTGAGGCACTCCCAAAAATATTTAGAAGTACTCTAGTTGCCTCTACCTCATTATGTGCGGCCTTAAGAAAGAGAATGGCATCGTCCGCGTATACGGACAAACATTGAGGAATGGCATGGTTGTTAGTGAATTTCTCAATGACCCCACATTCATCTGCCTTGTCAAATAACTTGCTTAACATATCCATGGCAATTGTAAATAGCATGGGAGAAAGGGCATCTCCTTGCCTAAGGCCACGACCGTGCGAAAAACTAACTCCGGGAATTCCGTTCAGCAAGATTTTAGTCGAGGCGGTTCTTAGTAGCATGGCAATCCAAGCACACCATTTAGGACCAAAGCCAATCCGCTTTAGGACCTCAAGAAGGAACTGCCACGCAACCGTGTCGAAGGCCTTTGCAATGTCCAGTTTAATTATGAGGCTTTTGCATCTTCTTTCCTTCAAAAGCTTGGCTGACTCTCGGACCAATTTAAAATTCTCATGCAGCGAACGACCTTTTAAAAATGCACCTTGGTTTTCTTGATTATCTAATCATGTGTGATGTTTTGCATGGCTTATAGATGCATATACTTGCTCTCTGATTCACCAGTACACCCAGTAGACATTTTAGATGAAAGATCAATAGTGGGAGTGGTGTGCATTAGATGGGGTTAATTTTTATAAGTGAAGTTTCAGTGACACTAAGATAAAAAAACTTGTAATTGTATTCTCGCTCACTAAGGATAGAAATATAGTTAACTCATTGTCTCGATGATGATATTGAGGTGAGGGGAATTTCTTATCAATTGTATGTCATCTTGCTTAATGCAATCCAATGTTTATTTTGAACTTGATGTTTGAGAATGCATGCATTTGTGAATGGTCTTTAGGTCGAGCATTAGCTATAGATGATTATGACATCTAGCCATTCTATAGATTAATGGACATACTAGTTATATAATATCGTCACATCATATAATATAATTATCCATATTGTCTTAATCATTTATCTTGCATACCTATGCTTATATTTTTCACGTCATTGCTTATTGCAGAGACACTACTAGTGTACTATGAATCCAGTCAAATTTCCCACATAAAAACAACTACCACTTTAATTTTACATGCACTTTTATTTTCTGCAATTAATATTCCAAAAATAAAGAAACACTTCCAAAAATTAGAGACACTCATAACTTTGTTGCAACTAGTAAAGCTAGTGAGATTGACAACTCTAGAATTGTTGGGGATACAAGGAAGTTTCTAATCGTATGTAAGGACAAGCTTTGGGCTTGAAAACATTCGACTACATGGATTGATATCTTGGTTCTCGCTTAGGGAAACTTGCCTGCTAGTTACAAATACTTGCACTTGGTGGCCCAACAACTTGCTAGCTTATGTGATTCTCTTGGAGAAAACAATAGCCTAGAGGCTCTAGGCAGCTATTTGTGTTGTCCAGGAAAGATCATACCCTCTCTGACCTCGGTCAGAGGGTGTCAGATTCCATTTGGAGGCTCCGGTGACCAGAGGGTCCGGGCCAACTTCGAGCGCCGTCCGAAAAAATTCAGTACTATGCAGACCTGGTCTGAAGAGCGCCCAAAGTGAGCACAACTTACACACTGTTTTGGGACCTCTCTCTCTCTCTCTAGGTTGTGGGTTTTCTGACAATGTATTTGTATGTTGATTCCCACATATTTCCATGATGCAACCCGTCTTTGTATTATGACATGCATATGACTCAAAAAACGAGAAATCACAGGTAGAAGTGTCATATTCTTTATCTTTTGTGTGTGTGTGTGTGGGGGGGGGGGGGGGGGGTCTCCGACCATACACGTATCTTTCCTACTTAGAAAGGTTGGAGTTGATGATGAGTTCACATATAAGACCATATGCTACTTATAAAGGTTGGAGTTGATGGTGAGTTCCCATATGGGATCATATCCCACTTATAAAGGTTGGAGTCACATGTCAGACTAGCAACCTTCCAAAAGATATAAACTATAACAAACAATTGTTACTTTTTACATGGTATGAGACCATCCAAATAAACAAATACACTGCTACCCTAATTATGAGAAAACACTCTTATGAAAACAAAAATTATAAATGCATACAACTCCATTTTAAAATCATGGTCTTGATTTTAATTTCTTTGCTCAACCAATTCTTCCAGTTCTATAGCACAATAGAAAAGAGCAAACACATTGCAATTCCAATGCAGTCATAGACATTATCCTCCTACCAAACACATGATCCGGTGCATTCAAATTACTCTTGCCCATTCTCTTATCTGTTATCATTTAAAAGGTTATCTCACTCTAAATCTTCCAAAGCACCAAAAAGGGCCGCTTAAAACTCTTCAATGGCTACAATATGGTCTTTCGTTATATCGGCGCTCTCTTTTTAGTCATGACCATGCAACAACAATAAGACACCATCATACTTGACGATATCCTAAGTCAACAGTATCTTATCATCTTTTTATGGTTCCTTAGCGATGCACAACATTGTGTTAGTTTCATCTCAAAGTACACATACATTATGTATGCACTATACAAACATGGCTTGTCTTCTAGCATAGTGTCATTAACACAAAATCTCATTAGGGGCAAATCATCACTTGAGTTGTAGCTACTCTCAGTCAAGCTTCCATCTTCTCCTTCTTCTTTCTCTTCTTCATCTTCATCTACTTCTTCAGATTGAGTCTTCCTTTTGCTCTCGCGCATACTCCCACAAAAGTTATCAAGGAAGCAATTCCAGCTGCTAGCTAGTGGGACATAAGCACATTGGAGGAGCAGCTGCTAGTGGGACATAAGCACAGTACTTCGGCGATAAACCTTCAAAATGGTGTTTCTGAATCCCTCACTTGTATAGCTGTACACCTCGAGAAAATGATTTGTGCCCAGCGATCACCGAACAAGATAAGCCACGGCATGCACGCCAGCACTTAGACCAATCATAATGAGCGAGCATGCATGCATGCAACTCATCGTTGCTTAGTTTTGAGTAAACTTTAAGCATAAAACGTGTTGCTTCCGAGGTGCTGACATGCCGCGTACTACTCTCTCCGTTCCAAATTACTCGTCGCAAAAATAGATGTATCTACAACTAAAATACATCTAGATACATCCATACATGCGACAAATAATTCGAAACGAAGGGATTAGGATCGAATTTGCAGGACCTTTCTTTCTTTTTTCTTCAATTATTTCCGTTAGTGTTTCCTCTGCATTATTGCAGATGCAGTAGTATTGTACTGGGTGTACAAAACAAAAGAAAAACACACACACACACACCCTCTGTTCCTAAATATAAGATGTTTGTCTTATGTTTAAAAACAGAGGCACTCCCTCCAAATACAAGACGTTTGTCTTAAACGTCTTACATTTTGAGACAGAAAAAGTATCATAAAAACGTCTTACATTTTAAAACAAACAAAGAATGTCAAAAATTGACTTGCATTTTAAGACATGGGGAGTAGTTAGAAACGGAGGTCTGGTGCTGCCAAGCTTGTATCAGCGTGATGTGGGCGAAATGGTTTTATACAAACACGGACTAGAGACACACAACCAATTTCAGGTGAGACAAAGGATAGCAGAAATGGCCGAGTTTTTAAAAAATGCACGCTTTGGTGCCCCTGGTTCCTATAAATAAGCCATCGGGCGCACCACTCTGCCTGCACCAGCCACACACCCAACCAACCACCCCTAGCTACCACTTCAACCTGCACTCGTCTTCGCACACTCTCCTCGCGACCATCGGAGTTCAGCGGCGCTCGCACATCAAAGAAATCAAGTTCGTGCCACGGCGAGGAGCGTCGTCGGTGAGCGTGATCGGTCCGGAAATGGTGAAGAGCGCGCAGCAGCAGGTGGCGCTTGGCGGCGACGGCGGCAATGCGGCGGCGGCGAGGCAGGGCGGCGGCGGCGGGGGGAGGCAGCAGCAGCAGCAGCAGCAGTACAAGGGCGTGCGGATGCGGAGCTGGGGGTCGTGGGTGTCGGAGATCCGGGCGCCCAACCAGAAGACGCGCATATGGCTCGGCTCCTACTCCACCGCCGAGGCCGCCGCGCGCGCCTACGACGCCGCGCTGCTCTGCCTCCGGGGCTCCGCCGCCGACCTCAACTTCCCCGTCCACCTCCCCTTCCACGTCCCCGCCGCCGCCATGTCGCCCAAGTCCATCCAACGCGTCGCCGCCGCCGCCGCCGCCACCGCCGGCAGCCCCCTGCAGCCTCCCCACACCATGGCCTCCTCTGCCTCCTGGCCCGGCGCCGCCCCGCCGTGCGGCTACGGCGACAACGCGCCGTCCTTCGGCTCCCCGGAGGACCAGTCCGCCCGCCACAGCAACGCCGACGACGACGAGGCCATGGCGCACGGCGACGACGGCGTGGACTACGACGCGCTGGCGGACATCGACGCCTTCTTCCAGTCGCCCAAGTGCATGGACTACGCCACGATGATGGACCCGTGCAGCACCTTCTTCGCGCCGGCGCCCATGGCGCCCGTCGAGTGGGAGGAGGAGGGCGAGATCAGCCTCTGGAGCTTCTCCTCCTACAACTGATCGAGCTCAAATGGCAGCTCCGACCACGGCCATGGAGGCCAATTCAAGCTTCGACCGGTCAAATCACCACTAAGCAATTCCATCAACACTGACAGATTAATTACTCAACTACCACTACGAGTGACCAAGAATTGGTCACGGTAAAAATAATCGCGGGCCATGATCAATTCTTACTTCATGGCCTCGCGAAGGATGATGATTAATTATTATTTCATTCATATTCCGTAGCTAAATATAATATTCTAGTACCACTGGCGTACTAGTAGTACGTATCCGTACTAGGCCAATTATGCATTTGTGGGGGAGCTCTGATGGAGCTACATGTTTTAAGGCAGCTTCCATGGAGCCAACTCTCATCAACTAGTTTACATGTGTACTATGTGTAAAAGCTGTTTGTGCAAGTGTGCAAGCAATGGGTTATGATGATGAATTGCTTCTTTAATTTTGCTTCGTTTTAGGTGAGTACTCTACATGTTCTAAAGTCAACTTTTTGGTTAGGAGACATGGCATAAAAGTCACATTTTCTATTAGGCTGGTCATAGTGGGGAGTAACTTAGTCTACGTTACTACCTTCATAGTGCAAAGTGTCATAGAAGTAGTATCATATATGGTTGCATTTACTAGCTTATAGACTCAACATTTCTTGGGAAGCGCTATGTGATGGTAACATAATATGTTACTCCAAACACCTCTCTCCTCATTAAATAGGAGCCATATAAGCAAACTTGTCTTGAGATGTGTCATGTTACTAGCTAAGTTACACCCACTATGAGTAACCTTAAAAGAGAGTGAAATAGCTATTTCAAAGCGGAGTTACTTTCAAGAGGAACAACATCATAAGAAACCCCGGTAACTGAGTGTGGATTACTCTCAAAACACCCTAGCAATTGATAGCGGTTGGCTAATGTCACCTATCACTTGCTGTGCCACTTACTGGTAAGTGTCTTGATAAGTTAAATATCAGAAACAAAACAATTCCAGACGTCACTGGAATATGCGAAATTTCGGAAATTTCGCATTTTTTGAAATTCTTTTGAATTTTGAGTTTTCAAAATCCATTAAATTTTAGTCTATTTTTTGGTGGTCTGAATCTGACTCAAAGCTTCAGTGTTACAAGTACAATGGACCTGACTAAAATATGCTAAATTTGAGAAATTCTATTGAAACTTTGTTGAATTTTTCAACCGTGTTTTCCCACTTCTTGGCTGCTTGTGGCAGCTACAAGGTTCATCTTCCACCAATTCTCAACAAAATCAAATAACTGCACCTTTTTATGGCCCGGTTTTCCGCCAAACTACTGAAAAGGGGCAACTCGTGCATACATGTATGCCCTTCTAGAGCTTTTAGGCACACAAGACACATAGGGTTGTGAGCTCCCTTTGACCGCTAACACGCGAGGATCCGCCCGTGAATCACCAACCTAGGCAAAGAGCTTGCATTTTGTCTTTATGTAAGTTTTCCATATCTTCGCCCCCATTTTATTATAAACGAGGCAAACCAACATAAACTATTCCCAGCTCTCGAGCCTGGCTAAAGTAGCAGGGCCATAATAAGTACCAAGTTGATTTGAAACATAAAGCCTACAAGTGAAACATCAGCGGTCAAACATCAACATTACACATCAAACTGGAATGATATCTCACAGCTCCAATGAAAGGTTGATATAGGCCACCATATCCACTTGTACACAGACTCATCTCCATGCGATCCTCAGGAGCTCCCCTCTTCGCTGATCCAGGAGCAACAAGCATCTTCGAATTAGCACATGCTAAGAGTCATCGCATAGGATCTTTCATTGATGCAACAAAGTGCTTACCCTTCTTAATAGAACCCTTACATCTTTCCACACTAAGCCCTGAAAATGCATGTCGTTACGAACAGTCCATAGGCTCCATAAGGTGGTAACACATGACATGTTAGGAACGTCCATCTTCTTAAAATTAAACCACATGACACAAATATCATGAATTGATTTGGGAAGGGGAAATTGAAATATGTGAGCTACCACCTCCCAAATAGCATGTGGATAAGTGGAACCAAACAAAAGGTGAGAAAAAGATTCAGGTTCATTACAACACAAACATGAGAAATCTTCTACATGTTGTCTCTTACTCAAATTATATCTAGTAAGTATACAGTTGTTAGCTACTAGACATAAGAACTCATGAAAATATGGTGGTACGGGGATTTTCCATAGCCATTTTCAGAATGGAGCAGAAAACCCACTAAAGTTAATCATCTTATAGCAAGACTTAGTGGAATAAATACCCGAGGCTTCAAATAACCAAACAGACCGATCAGGATCAAGATTGGAAACAAGAGGTTGCAATAAGGTTAAGAGTTCCAAACATTTACCCAAAAAACTTGCATCAACACATCATTAAAGAAATTTTAAGGGTGGAACCATCCCAGAAATTAGCTACAGAGCAATCCTACTGTTGACGTATGTAAAAAAACTTTCCAAAATTGAGTTTTGAGAGTGCTATCTCCCACACAAATATCATGGCAAAAACTAATATTTGTTCCATTGCCAGGAATCGTTTATAAAAGGCCTAACAACAACAAAAGCCCAAGTACTTCCTTTCCAAAAAGGGGAGCCCAGGTTCTAATTAGACAACACACTGGGTTTATCAGTGGTATACTTATAGTCAAGGAAATATACCCCAACTCTTGTTAGCACCATGAAAATACCTCTTGGCCCAAGAAACAAGCAGGGCAAGATTGAAATCTCTAAAATTAGGTATATCCACCCTACCAAATTCTTTTTTGGGACACAAGCCCTCAATGTTCTAAGTGTTATTTATGAAAATCTCTAAGGTTACCCCACAAAAGGTGAGCCATTTGAGCGGAAATAACTTTGATAGCCCATTTAGGAAATTTAATTATAGACATCAGGTACATAGGTATACTAGCAATGCAAGTCCTAAGCAAGACAAGCTTCGCCTCATAACTGAGTAATCTGCCTCTCCATCCACAATTCTCTTGATAATCTTGTCAATAATGGGTTGAATACTTTATCTACGTAATTTAAGATAGTGTAAAGGCACCCCTACGTATTTCAAAGGTAAATCACTATTTTGCAACAAAAAAGTATATTGAAATAGAACCTTGACAACTTCCTCCTCCACATGAATTGTAAGCAAATCATATTTGTTAAAATTAATTTTCATCCCAAAAGGTGATCAAAATAGGAAAGCAACCATTTAACGTTCGTGGCATTTTCCAGAGTAGGTTTAAGAAAGAGAAGAGTGCCATTAGTATACTACAAGCTAGTGACACTACTAGGAACAATATTGGGTAGAACACCAGAAATAATACCAACATTGGCAGGCATCCTGGAATCAACTTTTTTTCTTTTCAGTCTTTCAATTTGAAACGCATGCCATGCATCTATTTGAAAAATTAAGCATTTTCATGTGACTGCAATTGATGGATCATAATGTATACTTTCCTATACTCATGTCCACAACATTGCCATTATATTTATATCAACGAGCATTGCCATTTTACTAGTGCATCTGTGTTAGCATGATGTGATTACATAGTCCATGCATAGTTACGGGATGCCTGCATGTGGTGAGCTAGGGAGTGGACTCTATGGTGGATGCCTATGGATCCATGGTTGGTGGTGAGCAACAGATTAGGACGACAGCATGATGGCGCCGCTCAGGATGGGCTCCAACGTGCATAGATCTGCAGCTGGCTTGCTAGCAGTGGCTCAACAACGTGAGGTTTTTTCTGGTGGTTTGCAACTGTGGTTGGCGTGGTGGACGGCGGAGGTCATCTTTTGCTCGGCGATTGTCTTGTCTTGGCGCGGGGTTTGGTCGATTGCAGCTGACTTGTTTGGATGTGGGTGCGTCTGGTGTACGTTGGCTCGTTCTGGGTGGAAACCTAGTGCTAACCTCGGTCAGTGCCGGTGTCGGTGCCGGTGGTGTCCTCTGACATTGTCCTCCTCATTGGAGGCATCACCGTGGAACTCCAACCTCTTTGTCGACCCAAATCCTTGGGCTCTTCGGGTAAAAATCTAGCTCCGACTTTGGCCCAAGTGAGCGGCGACGGTGTTGGGAAACGTAGCATGCAATTTCAAAAAATTTCCTACGATCACGCAAGATCTATCTAGGAGATGCATAGCAACGAGAGGGGGAGAGTGTGTCCACATACCCTCGTAGACCAAAGAGGAAACGAGGACACTGCGCGTGCTGGCGCCCGCCTGGTGTCCGTCTGGCCTTGGTCGTCATAGCTTGCATCACAGGGACCTCGCGAGGTGCCCCCCGCCTTGATCTCTCCGCCCCTCGCGAGCCAGCCTAGTGAGGCCGCCCCCGAGAAGGTCTTGCGACGTCCGCCTCGCGAGGCTTGGCCCCTCGCGAGGGTCTTGAGTGTTTGCTAATAAAGATAGGCCGTACAGGGCCGCCGATGGAGCCACGCCGTGGGCCGCAGGCAGGCAAGTCTGGGGACCCCTGTTCCTAGGACGCCGACAGTATCCCCCGGGCCCAAGGCGCGCTCGGACTTGGCTTCGAGGTGAAGCCAAGGGGCCAGTGCGGAGCACCGTGGGCCCCAAAGCCTGCGGCCTCGGTTGACGTGTGGAGATTGATGGGACGTGGGCGTCTCCGCTTCCCCATGCTGTCTCGGCAACTGCCCGACTTGATGAATCCATGTTGCATGCAGAAAAAGGGGCATTAATACCTTAGATCATGGAGGCCGACAGTTGGTCCCTCCTGGCTATAAATGGGATGGGGGGCGGAGCCCCCATCACCCATCTCTTCCTTCACTTCTCCAGCTTCTTATCCCTTGCTTCACTGCTAGCAGCGACACCTATGGCGCCGGTGAAGAGGTTCTCGGCCACAGAAAAGGGCAAGGCCCGCCAGGAGGGGCCCAGTTCGCCGCCACCCAAGAGGGGGCGTGGTCGCCCTCGTAAGCATGCCGCGACCCTCACCGTGGCCCCTCGCAGACGCGGCGGCGCCTCCTCGCGCGGTGGGAGTCGCCAAGGTCGTGGCAGTCCCGTCGATGAAGTGAGGCGCGCCATGCTCGCGTGGCCTCCTCGGCCGCGCTTCCACTCGCCGGAGGTGTTGCCGGAGTTCATTGTGTGGTCGGAGAACCCGGCCGGCACCTGGCTTCAGCTCTCGTGGTTCTTTGCGGGTGAACTGTCGGCCGCAGGTCCAGGCGGTCTTTGGCTACAGTGGACGGCTGCTGCAGCAAGGCTTCGTGGGTCGCGGTGGAAGTCTCCATCGCAGGCAACGCAGCCCTGGCCCGCAGCTAGCAGACGTTTGCCTGCGTGCGCGGCCTGGGTAGGCGGTGTACCCTCCACTTCAAGTACGATGGCGACACGACCCTCTACGTGTGGGTATTCGGGGAAGATGGTCGCCTCGTCGGATGCTGCCCCGAGGACAACGACGACGACGAGGTGCTCAGCCTTGGCGACAGTCGTGACGAGGATGAAGGTGGCCTCGTCCTCGGTGATGATCACGGCTCGTCCAGCTATGACGGCTCCTCCTCTGGCGACAACTTAGCTTGATGTGTCTGAAGTAGTTTCCGCCTCGCGAGGCGCGCCTCTCCCAATACCTAGTGAGATCTCCTTGCCGTTGGCTTGGGAGGCGTCGAGGAGCTGCAAGAATTGTTAAGAACCTCTTGTTCTTCCAAGCCCAGGTCGTAGGCGCGGCCGGCCATGACCCAGAGCTCCGCATCGCGGTACCCGAGGGGCACGGATTAAGGGAGGAGCGCCAACTTGCGAGCTTGAGCGAGGGTGCCTCACGAAGAACAGGAAAAGCACTCACGAGTGCACCCGCCCAGCCCCCTCGCGAGGCAGGTGAGGGAGAGTACGGGCCAAAACAAAGAACCGAGGGAAGAACAGAGGAAAAGGCGACCGAACCAATATGACAAAAAAACAGAATGCGAACTTCCATTAAGAAAAGGGGCAAGCCAACTACGGAAAGCAAATGAAAAGCCGCGTACGGCACCTAGTCTAGTCTTCTCACCAGCGCGGAGCTAAGTGTTGTCACTAGGACATGGGAGGGAGCCCCCGAGGCCCGAGGGCGGCACTCATGAGACTCTGGGGCGTGTACAGCCCCACTCATCATTACGCGAGAGTGTCACGAGCGGAGACCTTCATAGGCATGAGTCCTTGCTTCACAGGCGTTGGGCCTTGCTTCATGGGTAGAACTTCCGAATGCGCTGGATGTTATAGGCGTTCTGGATGGGGATCTCGTCCCGCATCTCCAGGCGCGCGGTGCCAGGCCTAGAGACGCGGGCGATCCTAAACAGGCCCTCCCACATGGGCGAGAGCTTGTGCAACCCTTCGCTGGGGAGCACCCGCCTCAGGACGAGATCACCCACCTCGAGCGTCCTGGAGCAGACGCTGCGACAGTGGTACCGTCACAGCGCCTGCTGGTATCTTGCCGCTCGGAGCAAGGCTTTCACGGAGGTGTTCCTCCCCCGGCACAAGGTCCATCCCCCGCATGGCGTCCTATTGCGTCTCATCAAATGGCAGGACCCACTCGGAGCGATGCTTGACCTCGTGAGGGAGAACCGCTTCTGCTCCGTAGACGAGGTAGAACGGGGTCTCGCCTGTTGGCTTGGTGGCGGTGGTGCGGATGGACCACAGCACAGACTGGAGCTCGTCGTGCCAGCCCTTGTGTAGGATCGAAAGTATGTCTAGAGGGGGGTGATTAGACTACTTGACTAAATAAAAACTTAACCTTTTCCCAATTTTAGTTCTTGGCAGTTTTTAGCTCTCTTAGGACAAGTCAAGCAATCATTACACAATTCAAGCAAGCATGCAAAGAGTATATTGGCAGCGGAAAGTAAAGCATGCAACTTGCAAGAATATAAAGGGAAGGGTTTGGAGAATTCAAACTCTATTGGAGACACGGATGTTTTTCCCGTGGTTCGGATAGGTGGTGCTATCCTACATCCGCGTTGATGGAGACTTCAACCCACGAAGGATAACGGTTGCGCGAGTCCACGGAGGGCTCCACCCACGAAGGGTCCACGAAGAAGCAACCTTGTCTATCCCACCATGGCCATCGCCCACGAAGGACTTGCCTCACTAGCGGTAGATCTTCACGAAGTAGGCGATCTCCTTGCCCTTACAAACTCCTTGGTTCAACTCCACAATCTTGTCGGAGGCTCCCAAGTGACACCTACCAATCTAGGAGACACCACTCTCCAAGAAGTAACAAATGGTGTGTTGATGATGAACTCCTTGCTCTTGTGCTTCAAATGATAGTCTCCCCAACACTCAACTCTCTTTCATAGGATTTGGATCTGGTGGAAAGAAGATTTGAGTGGAAAGCAACTTGGGGAAGGCTAGAGATCAAGATTCATATGGTTTGAATGGAATATCTTGGTCTCAACACATGAGTAGGTGGTTCTCTCTCAGAACATATGAGTTGGAATGGTGTATGTGTTCCGATTGCTCTCTCCATGAGTGAAGAGGAGGTGGAGGGGTATTTATAGCCTCCACACAAAATCCAACCGTTACACACAATTTACCAATCTCGGTGGGACCGAATCAGAAAACTCGGTCGGACCGAAATAGTAAACCTAGTGACCGTTAGGAATTTCGGTGGGACTGACATGCAACTCGGTAGGACCGATTCGGTTAGGGTTTGGGCATAACGTAATCTCGGTGAGACCGATTGCACAAACTCGGTGAGACCGAGTTTGGCAATAAGCTAACCATAGAGTTGGTCAAGCAAACTCGGTGGGACCGACTCGCTCTTTCGGTGAGACCGAAAAGTTGCAAGAAGGAAACATAGAGTTTACTTTGCATTCTCGGTGGGACCGATTCGCTCTTTCGGTGAGACCGAAAAGTTACGAAAGGGAAACAGAGAGTTTGCAAGCCCATCTCGGTGAGACCGAGATCCTTATCGGTAGGACCGAATTGCTAGGGTTTGGCAGTGGCAAATGACAAGTGAAACTTCGTGGCGCCGGAATGAAAGAATCGGTATGACCGAGTTTGGCTTAGGGTTTAGGTCATTTGTGGCTATGGAAAAGTAGCTGAGGATTTTGGAGCATATAATTAAGCACATAAAGCAAGAGGCTCATTAAGCAACACCTCATCCCTCCTTGATAGTATTGGCTTTTCCTAAAGACTCAATGTGATCTTGGATCACTAAAATATAAAATGAAGAGTCTTGAACTTTTGAGCTTGAGCCAATTCTTTGTCCTTAGCATTTTGAGGGTTCCACTTTCACATCCATGCCATGCCAATCATTGAGCTTTCCTGAAATAATCATCTTGAAATAGCATTAGCTCAACGAGCTATATGTTGTTATGAATTACCAAAACCACCTAGGGATAGTTGCACTTTCAATCTCCCCCTTTTTGGTAATTGATGACAACATATAGATCAAAGCTTCGACAAATGATAATAAGCATGAAATATATCGTCGCTTTGAGAAGTATGTGACAAATAAGAGCTCCCCCTAAATTTGTGCATATTTAGAATTTGCTTTGGACTGCAAATGCACAAGGAGTTAGAATCATGGGTTACTCTTCCATGTCACATACATCTTGGTGGAGCGCTCAAAAATGATAAGATTGAAATACATGCACTCATCACCAAGAATAGTGAATGATCACAAAAGATAGATAGAATGATAATATTTAAGCAAGCATTAAGCAAACATTAAGTGTAGCTTATGATCAAACACATGATCATCGATGTCTCACACAGATAAGGGCATTGTATCTCACACACAAGCAAACAAAGTTCGAAAAAACCCACCAAATAAAACAAGAGAGAATAAAAGCAACACTCTCTCTCGAAGCCTATGATCTACACATTTTCTCCCCCTTTGGCAACAAGTTACCAAAAAGTTCCTAGAAAATGCATAGTGCTAAGTCGACGCTCAGGCTTGATCTTCAGGTGGTGGTGGAGTCCGGAGCACTCCAAGGACGAAGCCTTCGGTAGACATGGTTGGAGTTGAGGCTGAAGTGGATGCTGGAGCTGGTGGAACTGAGGCTGTGGCTGGCGCAGACATTGTAGCTCTGGTGTCAGCAACTGGCAGTGCAGACGACCTCGGACCTCGTGGCACCTTGGCAAAAGCATCAGTCGTGGTCCTGCCTCTCCTCTCATTCATGTCCTCCTGGAGCTGCTCCACGGCAGTCTGTATCTCTGTCACCTTGATGTCCAAGTCATAGAACCTCTGTTCCATGATCCTCTCTAAGCTTGCCTGGTTCTGAGTCAGGGTGGCAAGTCCTTTCTCAATCCGCAGGGTGGACGCAATCAGGTAACCAAGCTGCTCTTGTTTGGTTTTCAGGAAGTAATCAGATGCCTCCGCTTGAGTAGGCATCCTGGCAGCTTTCTCCTTCTTCGCCTTCTCCTTCTGAGCTTGTGCATGGACAGATGATGGCTCATTCTCAGTCATGACCACTTGGTTATCTTCAAAATCTGGACGGATGGGCAGGTGTTCCTTATCCAAGAGGTATATGCCCGTGCCCATCTTGGAGTTGATGAGCTCCTGAATCTGTGGGGCATATCCACAGCTCCTCTTCTGGTCTGCTGCTGTCCTCTTGATTGTTTCCACTATGAGACTCATGACTTTGAATTTTTGAGGCACGTCAAAGACATGAAGCAAATTGATCGCATGACCTCTGATCATCTTGTGATCTCCAGACTTGGGCAATAGGGTGTGCCTCAGTATCCAATTGATAGTGGGCAGTGCTGACAGAAGATGGTGCACTGAGCCAAACTTGAACATGTCAAGTGCTTCATTCGGAATCTCCTTGTACATGTTGGACATAGAGTTGTGGTCCATCTTCTTCTTGGCATAAATGTCCAAGTCATCTGCTTGCTCCTCTGGGGCATTGATCAACTTCGTCCATTCCTCAACAGTTGATTGGTACCTTGTACCCTCTGACATCCAAGTGATCCTGCCATCCGGATAGAAGTGTGCTGTGGAGTAGAATTGCATGATTAGCTCCTCGTTCCACTTTGTGAGCTTCTGCCCAACAAAGTCTGCCACTCCACATGCACTAAAGCTGTCATATACTCCAGGGTAGTGTTCCTCATTTTCCTTCATGTAGGTCCAGTCGACCCATCTCATGTCACATACAATTGGCTTCTTGTCAAGCAAAACTGTCTCATAGAAATCCTGCTGCTCCTTGGTATGAAACCTGTAGTCCACTGCAGTCCTTCTCCTAGAAGCATACGGATCTGCTTCTCTCCACTTCCTCAGCCCTGAATCTCTCCTAAGCTTCATATCCTCAGCCACAGGATGAGCATCGTTGTGGTCTGGGATCTTGGGCTTGAGCTTCCTAAGGACATGTTCTTCTTCTTCCTCTGCAGCTTTAGGCACTGGGGCCTTGTTCTTTTCAGTGGCTGGGATGCTTCTTGTGTTTCTCTTTGGTGCACTCTTAGGCTTAGATGCAGCCTTGGGTGCTTCCTTGGGCTTGGATGCAGTTGTCCCTGACCATATGGCATCTCCCATAAGTTTGGTTGCCTTGGGTGCTGGTGCAGCAACCTCTTCTTCTTCCTCCTCATCTACCATGATGGAGGCCTTCCCAAGCACTCTGGCTACAGTCTTCTTCACTCTTTCTTTCCTCTTTTTGCCCTCAGCAGCAACGGGCTCAATGGGAGCAGGCTTCACAGTTGAAGCTCTAGCCTTTGACATGGGCTGCCTGCCTGCTGGCCTTTTGATTTTCAGGCCTGGCTTTGTGCCTTGAGCTGGCTCAACTCTCTTTGATGTGGCCTCTTCCTCTGCCACATAGTCTTCATCTTCAGAATCAGAAGTTCTCTTCTTCCTTTGTCTCGTGGCAGCTTTAGGCAGGTTGCTGGGAGTGCTCCTGCTGCCGTCATCTGAGGAACTTGAGGGGCTAGTGCCCTCACTCAACTGCACTTGCTGCTCTGACAAGTTCTGGCTGTCACTCTGGTCTGACATGATGCAAATTCTGACTGCTGACCCTGTGAATAGATTATAGATGAGATAGAGTGGATGAGCATCACAAAATGCAGAGATTTTTGCAAAAGAATAATTCAAAAACTTAGTTTTAGTTTCCCACTGAAATCATCTCGGATCTACCGATTTTCAAACTCGGTGACACCGAAGCAGTTTTAGCACCAGGACTAGTGAACTTGGTCAGACCGAGTCACAGTTCGGTGGCACCGAGACTGCTAGGGTTTCACAGAGTTCCAAAATCGGTCACACCGATAAGTAATTCTCGGTCGGACCGAGTTTTACTTGTGCAATGGCATAAGCCAAATCGGTGGGACCGAGTTTTTCAACTCGGTGGGTCCGAGATGGTTTCGGCGGAAACCTAACCCTAAAATTTTCGAATTAAACCTAATCTACGAGTTCATTGACTGGATAGGAGTTTATCAAACGTGGCAAGAATCATGATGATCACAATGTGCTAGGAATCGGATTGGAGAATAGCACAAAGATCGAGTCCATACCCTAGTTCGGCGGAGACTCGCTACGGCGGCAACGGCGGGGCAGAATTCCGTTGACGGCGGCGGAGACCGGCGACTAGAGGCTGCTGGCGGCGAGGAGGACGATCCGGAGACCCAGGAGGCAGAGCGAGCTATGCGCGGGCGAAGAGGTTTCCGAGAAATTTCCAAAATTCTGCCCGTCACTATATATAGCCCGACCCTGTCGGTGTGACCGAGTGGAACAACTCGGTGGCACCGAGATGCAAAACTGTATACATTTATTGCAACTCGGTGTGACCGAGTGGTTCAAATCGGTTGCACCGAGATCGAAAACCTAGATCAACTTAATGATCTCGGTAGGACCGAAAGTATGGTATCGGTCAGACCGAGAATCACAAAGAGGTTTTGGAAGTTTAAGTCTATGACGAATCGGGGACTCCGAGCGCTCCTCACACAGAGTGGTTCGAATCTGATTTGATCAAGTTTTGTGATGCAGCATGAATAGAGTTTGAGACGAGAAAATCATAGATAGCTAGAGGAGGTTCTTAGGCATTCTTGTCCATCCACTTGGCAAAAGAAGATAAATCCAAACAATCAAAACAACAAGTGGATGTCCTCGAATGAGTAAAATATGCAACCAACATGCTCACACAATAAGATGGCAAATGAAATATGTGGCAAAGCATGCACAAACAATTCTAGCATCTATCAAGCAATTTGCGATGACTAGGTCATCTATATATATGAGTATATTGACTTAGGAGTCAAGTGAGAACACTTGATCGTAGGTCATACTCATTGTTTAAGCTCAAGTGGGGTTACCACTTTTACATAAAGCATTGTTGTATTCACATCTTTAGAGTTGCTTTAGCTCAAGTCTTAGAGTAAAGCTCCCCCTAGATGTGATATCCCCCTAAGAGGGATGAACTAACCTTGGGTTTTGTCCATGATGACTTCATGTAGATGTTGAAGATGTGGATGCTCAATGTTGATGTAGATCACTTGGAGCTACCCATTTGAGTGAATTGCACTTTCAATACCTACATGGGTTAGTCCCACAAGGAACAAACAAGGATATCCATAGACATAGAGTGATGCATACACAAGATGATGTCCATGAAAACTTTAGGTTACCTTGTCCCTTGTCTTACCAACAAGAAGGTTTATGACTCCTTGAACTAGTGCATGATGTGGAAGTTGATTGCACTTGTTCTTGCCAAAATGATGAGAGTGAAATATGTTGGCGGAGTCACCCTCAAGAACTCTCTAGTTCTTTTTCTTTTGGATCCACGCCATCTTGATGGGAATCCTTGGAGTTGTAGTCATAATTGATGAAGTGGAACTTGACGTGGTCTTGGGAATCCACTTGACTAAGGTGTTAGGAGCTTCTTCAAATGCATCAATCTCCTCTTGAAGCTTGTCCTTGCCTTTTTGCTTGTAGTCTTGTGGTGGAAGATCATCTTGAGATTGTATCCCCTTGAAAGAGGTGTCATACTTCTCTTGTTGAGGAACAAACTTTGTCTTGGGGTATTGATCTTCTTCCCATTCAACTCCATTGGCATTGAACTTTCATTCAAAACCAACACCTTGATTCTTCCGGTGCATTCCTTGCTTGCGCACAATTTCCTCGAATTGCTTACTCCCGGCAAGGCTTTTGTACACTCCTTTCTCTATAATCCCCTTCAATAAGCTATTTTCTTGCTCAAGTGTAACTTGGCTAAGAGAATCATTAGTGGAATCAAGAGAACTACTAGAAGCAACAATATTGGATTTAGCATGATCATTGTTACTACTAGAGGAAGAATCTTTCTTGTTCTTGTTACTAGACTTGACTTGAGGCATCTAAGTGGATAATAGTAAACGCTTGGCAATGTAAGAAGAACTTTTCTTGCGGAGATCATCATTGATTGCTTTTAAGAACTCATGCTCTTGCTCAAGATTGAGCTTTTCAAAGCGTAATTTCTCATGAGCTCTTAAAAGTTCTCGATGATCTTCGAAGATAGTTTCATGAGCTAACTTAAGAGTGTTTAGTTCTTTAGTTAGAGCCTCAATCTTCTCCTTATCATTGTCATTCGTTTTAGCATGATTAATTGATGTTTCATCATAGTACTCATCACTAGAGTTGTCAACAAGCAAGTCATCATCACCTAACAAGTCATCTTCATCACTATTAAAATCAACGTACTCGGGGTGTGTTACTTTAGGACCTTTGGCCATGAAGCATCTTCCAATTCCTTCATTTGGTGAGTCAAATATGTCGTAGGAGTTGGTTGACACAAGTGCTAGACCGGCAACACCTTCATCTTGAGTATCTTCGGAGTCGGAGTGATAACTTCTCTCGGAGTGGCTGTCGGAGTCGGAGCCGGATACCCATTCATCAACATGAGCTTGATGTCTTTGTTTTGTATAGCTCCTTGATGATTTTTCCTTCCTTTCCGAATCCTTGCTTCTCCGTGAGTATCTCTATTCATAACGATCATCTCTACTCCTTCTCTCTCTTGGTGGTGATTCTTTGCTTCTTCTTTTTGGAGAATCTTCTCTTGTAGGGAGCCGTACACTCATTGGAATAGTGTCCGGGTCTTCCACAATTATAGCAGTTTCGCTCTCGACTAGAAGATCTTTTTTCATTGTATGACCTTGACTTGAAGCTTCTATCTTTGCTTCTACTCTTGTAGAACTTGTTGAAGTTCTTCACCATTAAGCTCAATTCTTCATTGAAGGTTTGTTTCTCACTTGATGATGTGGGGACTTCACATGAGGCTTTGTAGGCACCACTTGATTTGTTGTGAAGTTCCTCTTTATCCTTGAGTGACATCTCATGAGCAACAATCCTTCCAATCACTTCCGTTGGCTTGAGATCTTTGTAATTGGGCATCATTTGAATCAATGTGCACACGGTATCATATTTCCCATCCAAGGCTCTTAGGATCTTCTTGATGATGAATCTATCGGTCATCTCTTCACTTCCTAAGCCGGCAATCTCATTTGTGATGAGAGCAAGCCTAGAGTACATTTCAGCAACACCTTCACCATCCTTCATCTTGAACTTGTCAAGTTGACTTTGGAGCACATCCAACTTGGATTCCTTGATGGAGTCGGTACCTTCGTGCATAGCAATCAAAGTGTCCCAAATTTCCTTTGCATTCTCAAGGCGGCTGATTTTGTTGAATTCTTTGGGGCACAATCCGTTGAAGAGAATATCACAAGCTTGAGCATTGTATTGCAACATCTTCAACTCATCCGCGGTAGCTTCATGGTTTGGTTCCCTCCCATCAAAGAACTCACCTTGCAAGCCAACACAAACAATAGCCCATACGGCGGGGTTATGTCCAAGAATATGCATTTTCATTTTATGCTTCCAACTAGCAAAATTAGTACCATCAAAGTAAGGACCTCTACGGTGATAATTTCCCTCGCTAGACGCCATACTCTCCTATGTTGTGAAACCAAGGCTATGACCACCAAAAGCTATGGAGATCAAGGCAAATGGAAACCAAAGCTCTGATACCACTTGTAGGATCGAAAGTATGTCTAGAGGGGGGGTGATTAGACTACTTGACCAAATAAAAACTTAACCTTTTCCCAATTTTAGTTCTTGGCAGTTTTTAGCTATCTTAGGACAAGTCAAGCAATCATTACACAATTCAAGCAAGCATGCAAAGAGTATATTGGCGGTGGAAAGTAAAGCATGCAACTTGCAAGAATATAAAGGGAAGGGTTTGGAGAATTCAAACGCTATTGGAGACACGGATGTTTTTCCCGTGGTTCGGATAGGTGGTGCTATCCTACATCCACGTTGATGGAGACTTCAACCCACGAAGGGTAACAGTTGCGCGAGTCCACGGAGGGCTCCACCCACGAAGGGTCCACGAAGAAGCAACCTTGTCTATCCCACCATGGCCATCGCCCACGAAGGACTTGCCTCACTAGCGGTAGATCTTCACGAAGTAGGCGATCTCCTTGCCCTTACAAACTCCTTGGTTCAACTCCACAATCTTGTCGGAGGCTCCCAAGTGACACCTAGCCAATCTAGGAGACACCACTCTCCAAGAAGTAACAAATGGTGTGTTGATGATGAACTCCTTGCTCTTGTGCTTCAAATGATAGTCTCCCCAACACTCAACTCTCTTTCATAGGATTTGGATCTGGTGGAAAGAAGATTTGAGTGGAAAGCAACTTGGGGAAGGCTAGAGATCAAGATTCATATGGTTTGAATGGAATATCTTGGTCTCAACACATGAGTAGGTGGTTCTCTCTCAGAACATATGAGTTGGAATGGTGTATGTGTTCTGATTGCTCTCTCCATGAGTGAAGAGGAGGTGGAGGGGTATTTATAGCCTCCACACAAAATCCAACCGTTACACACAATTTACCAATCTCGGTGGGACCGAATCAGAAAACTCGGTCGGACCGAAATAGTAAACCTAGTGACCATTAGGAATTTCGGTGGGACTGACATGCAACTCGGTAGGACCGATTCGGTTAGGGTTTGGGCATAACGTAATCTCGATGAGACCAATTGCACAAACTCGGTGAGACCGAGTTTGGCAATAAGCTAACCAGAGAGTTGGTCAAGCAAACTCGGTGGGACCGACTCGCTCTTTCGGTGAGACCGAAAAGTTGCAAGAAGGAAACATAGAGTTTACTTTGCATTCTCGGTGGGACCGATTCGCTCTTTCGGTGAGACCGAAAAGTTACGAAAGGGAAACAGAGAGTTTGCAAGCCCATCTCGGTGAGACCGAGATCCTTATCGGTAGGACCGAATTGCTAGGGTTTGGCAGTGGCAAATGACAAGTGAAACTCGGTGGCGCCAGAATGAAAGAATCGGTATGACCGAGTTTGGCTTAGGGTTTAGGTCATTTGTGGCTATGGAAAAGTAGATGAGGATTTTGGAGCATATCATTAAGCACATAAAGCAAGAGGCTCATTAAGCAACACCTCATCCCTCCTTGATAGTATTGGATTTTCCTAAAGACTCAATGTGATCTTGGATCACTAAAATATAAAATGAAGAGTCTTGAACTTTTGTGCTTGAGCCAATTCTTTGTCCTTAGCATTTTGAGGGTTCCACTTTCACATCCATGCCATGCCAATCATTGAGCTTTCCTGAAATAATCATCTTGAAATAGCATTAGCTCAATGAGCTATATGTTGTTATGAATTACCAAAACCACCTAGGGATAGTTGCACTTTCACCTTGCCGCAGGCCTCAAGCTTCTTCTTGAAGGTCCTGGTCTTGAGGCCTCTAGGGACCTCCGCATTGGCGCATTTGGCTTGACCACTGCTCCTGGGGTGTGCCACCGAAGCGTAGCAGATCTGCGTTCCAAGGTTAGCACAATATGTCTTGAAGAGATTGCTAGTGAACTGCGAGCCGTTGTCGGTGATGATGAGATTTGGGACCCCGAACCGGCTCACAAGACCCTTGATGAACTTGACCGCAGATCCGGCCGGGATGGTGCGGACAGCTTCTACCTCCGCCCATTTGGTGAACTTGTTGATGGAGACGTACAGGTAGCGATATCCCCCAGGCGCTCGAGGGAACGGGCCTAAGATATCCAGCCCCCAGACTGTGAATGGCCACGAGAGCGGGATGGTCTGGAGGCCCTGAGCTGGCTGATGGATCTGCTTGACATGTAATTGGCAAGCCTCGCAGGACTTCACCAGCTCGGTTGCGTCGTTGAGCGCCGTAGGCCAGTAGAACCTGCTGCGAAATGCCTTGCCGACAAGGGTTCGTGACGACGAGTGGTGCCCACAGTCTCCGCCGTGTATGTCAGCCAGCAACTCGCTCCCCTGTTCCCTGGAGATGCATCGCAAGGAAACATCATTTGGCCGCTTCCTGTATAACTCACCGTCTTGGATGCAGTATGTCGTAGCCTGTCGGGCCACGCGCTCCGCGTCCTCCTCTTTCTCCGGCAGTGTCCCTTGCGTCAGGTATTCCTTGAACTCCTTGGTCCAGCACCCCTCCTGAGGCTCGAGCACCAGGAGTAGGTGCGCTCCCGAGGTTGGGCCGCAGGCTGGGGCTCCCGAGGTAGGTGGTCGGGTGAGCTCCTCCTGAGGCGGTGTCGGCCTCGAAAGCGGAGGTGCTGCCGATGGCTTGAAGAGCCGCTCGTCAAAGACGCCAGGCTCTTGAGGTTGTCGCTTGGACGCCCTTTTGGCGGCGGTGGCGACCTCCCTGTTGGTGCCATAGGGCACGTGATGCAACTCTAGACCCATGAAATGCTTTTCCATTTTGCGTACCTCTGCGAGGTATGCCTCCATGTGCTCGTCCTTCGGCTCCTATACCTTGTGTCACACCCTCGATGCGACTATATCTCCCATGTGTCGAGGCACGACTTAGAGGCATAATCGCATTGAAGGCAATGTCGCAAGTGAGGTAATCTTCACACAACCCATGTAATACAATAGGGGAAAAAGTTACATAGTTGGCTTACAATCGCCACTTCACACAATTACATGAATAAACATTACATCAATCAAATGCACTCATGGTCCGACTACGGAACCAAAATAAAAGAAGAACCCCAAATGCGACAAAGGTCCCCGATCGACCCCAACTGGGCTCCACTACTGATCAACTAGAACGAAACAACATAAAGGACAAGATCTTCATCGAGCTCCCCCTGAGCTTGGTTGCGTCGTCTGCACGAACTCATCGGCACCTACAAGCTGGTTTTGGAAGTATCTGTGAGCCACGGGGACTCAGCAATCTCGCACCCTCGCGATCAAGACTATTTAAGCTTATGGGTAAGGTAAAAGGTATGAGGTGGAGCTGCAGCAAGTGACTAGCATATATGGTGGCTAACATACGCAAATGAGAGCGAGAAGAGAAGGCAAAGCACGGTCGATAAAAGTATGATCAATAAGTGATACTAAACAACCTACGTCAAGCATAACTCCAACAACCGTGTTCACTTCCCGGACTCCGCCGGAAAGAGACCATCACGGTTACACACGCGGTTGATTCATTTTAATTAAGGTCAACTTCAGGTTTTCTACAACCGGACGTTAACAAATTCCCATCTGCCCATAACCGCGGGCACGGCTTTCGAAAGTTCAATCCCTGCAGGGGTGTCCCAACTTAGCCCATCACAAGCTCTCACGGTCAACGAAGGAATAGACCTCCACCCAAGACGTTCCGATCAGACTTGGTATCCCAGTACAACAAGACATTTCGACAGGGTAAAACTAAACCAGCAACACCGCCCGAATGTGCCGACAAATCCCGATAGGAGCTGCACATATCTCTTTCTCAGGGCACACTCAGATGAGACTAGCTACGAGTAAAACCAACCCTCAAGTTTCCCCGAGGTGGCCCCGCAGGCAGCTCAGTTCGGACCAACACTCAGAGGAGCACTGGCCCGGGGGGGTTAAAATAAAGATGACCCTTGGGCAGGCCTACCCAAGGGAAAGAAAAGGCTAGGTGGCGAATGGTAAGACCAATGTTGGGCATTGCTGGAAGAGCTTTACTTAAGGCGAACTATCAAGGGGTTCCCATTATAGCCCAACCGCGTAAGGGACGCAAAATCCGGGAACATAACACCGATATGACGGAAACTAGGGCGGCAAGAGTGGAACAAAACACCAAGCATAAGGCCGAGCCTTCCACCCTTTACCAAGTATATAGATGCATTAATTAAATAAGATATAGTATGATATCCCAACAAAATATCCATGTTCCAACAAGGAACAAGCTCCAATCCTCACCTGCAACTAACAACGCTATAAGAGGGGCTGAGCAAAGCGGTAACATAGCCAATCAATGGTTTGCTAGGACAAAGGTGGGTTAGGGGCTGAACATGGCAATTTGGGAGGCTGACAAGCAAGTGGTAGGCATCGTAGCAATGGCATAGCAAAAGAGCGAGCAAACTAGCATAGCAAAGATAGTAGTGATTTCGAGGGTATGATCATCTTGCCTGAAATCCCGCAAGGAAGAAGAACGAGGCCATGAAGAAGACAAACGGGCGTAGTCGAACGGATCCTCACAAACTCGACGTTATCGGAACCAACCCGAAGAAGCAAACACCGGAAAAGAGCAAACAACATAGTAAACAACCAACACATCAACATGGCATGATGCACAATCGAGTATGATGCATGTCCGGTTTAAAGAGGCATGGCATGGCAAAGTGCACAAACAATCCTACAAATTAAGTGGAGCTCAATATGCATCGGGATGCATATTGACAAAACACCACAACAAGTTATTTAGTTCGATCTCGTTTATGTACCCAACAATGTTAAATGTTGTTAAACATGGCGAGAGGGGAAACATGATGAAACTATCTAATCTAGGCAAGTTTAAATGAGGCCGGAACAACAAAACAACAAGTCCGGAAAATCCCCATGTGCAAATATTAGGTTTGGTCCTGATCTGTCCTAAACACAATTTTAGAGTTGTTTAACATGCAAAGTGATGCCACCATGATAAACTAGGCAAAATTCTACCCCATTTACATGTAAAGTTTATTTAAATCGGAGCTACGGTTATTAAGTTATGAATTAAATCATTTTAGCATGGCATAGGAGCAAATTTAATCAAACAACATTTTAAACATTTTAATTGTTGTTATCATGATGCGGATGACATATGCAAGTTTTAAGCGATTTTATGAAAATGTTGATAAGAGCAATATTATGAAGCATTTGACATCGTGGTGGAAAGAAAAAGGGTGCCACGACGATGAATCCGAAAATGATGCCGTGACAATATATCGGTTATCCGGTAGCCCACGGGGGTACCGGTGCAAAAGGAAGTGACGGGAGCGTGACACGCGATAGGAGGTGGGGTGATCCCGGATACCGGGTTCCCACAAGATGGTGGCAAGGCAAAATAGGGGCAACGTGCACCGAACAACTCCGACACGGGGCAAACACGAGCATTTCATACATCACACATGCATTCGTTCACGGCGGTCGTCTCGGGGTTATACCTTCGAAGCGTGCGTTATCGGAGCGCTTCGGGTCAAGCGGGGTAGAGGAAGTAGTGGAAGTAGACGTTCTCGGGCGTCGAGGGAAGTAGTGGTTCACGCGACGGTAGTCGAAGTAGACGTTCTCGCACGCTCTAGGGTCGACGGTAGAGGTTCTCGCGACGGTAGTCGTTCACGTTCATTCGGAGAGGTACTTGATGACTCCAACGTCTTCGGGGCGATGATAGTTGTACACGGTCCACGAGACATCGATCGTTCGGGATCCGATTAGCGGGTCTTGCCGACATGAAAGGGTACTTGGCGTTTTGTGTAGACGAACTTGGCGCATCCGAAGGGGTACTTGGCGTACAACGGTCGTCGTGGTACTCGTTGTTCCATGAAGACGTTCTCGTAGAACTTGGCGATCTTGACGAATCCTGGACAGTCTTGGTGGCCTTCGATGGAGGTGTGTTCGTTGCACTAGGAAAACAGCGGCAGCAGCAAGCACCGCAGGAGCCAACGGGCTCGGTCGGAGATGCAGCAACAGAAGCCACACAGCAGCAGCCTGGTGGAACTCCGGCGAACTTGGCGCATGGGGGCTCCGAAGTGAGGAAGCTCCATGGCGTCCATGGCGGTGAGGCAAAACGGCGGAGGAGGCGGCGGTGCACGGCAGTGGCGGCGGAGCTTGACGAATCCAGGCGAGGTCGCCGGCAGCAGGGGCTGCGACGTGGTCGACGTCAGGTCTGGTGGTGCGGCACGAGGAAGGAGAGGCCGGCAGGGGCGCGGCAAACCATGGAGGCCGGTGGGTGGCGACGAGGCTCCGGCCTGCTTCCCTTCTCCGGCGAGGGCGGAGCGCGGGGCAGAGGAGATGGGGTCGGGCCCCCTGGTGAGAGCGAGAGGGGGAGGCGGCCATGGCGCGCGGAGGAGAAGCCGGAGGGAGGCCATGGCAGCGAGGAGGGGCGCGCGGGATCGGGCGGTGCTGGGGAGGATCAGGCACAGCGTGTGGGAGCGAGAGGGAGATGGGGTAGGCGGCGCTGGTGGGAGAAGATGGGGATCGAGGGGAGAGGTCGGTCGATCCAGGGGGATCGATGGGAGAGGGAGAGAGCGAGAGATGGGATCGGGCTGCGTGCGCATGCATTCTCTCCTGGCGGCGCAGGGAGGAACGAGGGAGTGAGGGGATTGGGAGGAGGCTAGGGTTAGGTAGTGGGCTGCGGGAGAGAGTGCGGCTGGGCTTGGGAGGCCTTGGTGGGCCGGCGCGTGAGGAAGGGAGAGGCCCAGGTGGCCGTCGGGTCTGGAGAGGCCCAGGTGGGCTGGACTCTCTTTCCCTCTTTCTCTAATTCTCTCTTAACTAAAAAGAGAAAAATAGAAAATAGATAGAAGGAAAAAAATAGAAAGAGAGGGTATGGATGGAATTTGGGCACGGGGAATATTTTTCCGGACTCGCAAAAATATGCTTGTTCCGAGAAAATAGAAAAGGCCATGATAGAAAGATTTAAATTCAAACTCATTTGAATTTAATTCAAATGGGTTTGAACTAGGACTAGGTTCTAGGAGTGTCCAAAAATGTTGAGATTTTTGGTAAAGCTCCGGAAAGTGACGAAAGGATATGTGACAAAGTTAGAGGCCAAGAGAAGAAATAATAAAAGGCATTGGGATTTTTGCAAGTGTGTTCCGGTTAATTCCAAAAGAATGGAATATTTATTATAGCTCCCTAATATTGGGAGGATATATTATAAAGAGAAGTCATCCTTCCCTCGATTTAAATGGATCGAAAAATCCATGCAATTTATTTAGTTGAGATGCAACAATTAATGGTATGATGGCATGATGACATGACAACGCAACAACATCGAATAACTGCACGCCACCTGGCACATCGGACTCGGGGCGTTACACCTTGTTGGAGAAGTTGACGAGGACCTGAGAGTCGCCCCTAATGGTGAGGCGCTTCACCCCCAGGGCCACCGCGGCCTTGAGGCAAGCGATGAGGCCTTCGTACTCCGCGATGTTGTTGGAGACCTTCTTGCCTTGCTGAAAGCAGAGCTCCACGGCGTAATAGAGCTTGTCCCGAGTGGGCGAGATGAGCACTGCTCCAGCCCCCACGCCCTGGCGTGCGAACGCGCCATTGAAATACATGACCCAGCCATCTGGTGCTTCACTTTCTGGCGAGAGGGATCGGTCCTCGCCTGCTTCAAACCCCGGGGCGTCGGTCCATTCTGCCACGAAGTCGGCGAGTGCGACCCCCTTGATGACCCTAGTTGTGTTGAACTCCAGCTGGAATGCTTGCATCTCACTGTTCCATTCGGTGATTCTTCCAGCAGTGTTGGGGCTCCTGAGTACCCTCTCCAGCGGGTAGGCCGAGATGACCTTGACTGGGTGACCTTGGAAGTAGTGTCGCAGTTTACGTGAGGCCACCAAAAACGCGAGCAAGAGCTTCTAAGGCATGGGGTACCGTGCCCTCACGTTCTGCAATAGTGTGCTGACGAAATACACTGGGTGCTCGATGAAGGCGGGAACGTCGACGAAGCCTACGCCTGCTGGAAGTTGGGGTGTCTCCTGAGGTGACGAGGCCCCAAGAGCCTGGTCGCCCACTGGGGCCTCTGCTGGCCCGCGAACGCCGCCTTGTTGGGCCTGGTCACTCGTTGGCGTTGCTGCAACCTTTGCGGTGCCCTCTGGGTCCTGTATCGCCTTGGCTGGTGGTGCAGCACGGCGCGGTAGCCCCTTGGCCTGGCGCTCTTCCCGAACCGCCACTAGAGCTACGCTAGCGGAGTAGGGAGTGGCAGCAAGGTAAAGCACCAGGGGCTCAAAAGGGCGAGGCGCCACCATCACCGGAGGGCTGGTTAGGTATCTCTTGAGGTCTTGAAATGCTTGGTCAGCCTCCGGGGTCCACTCGAACGGGCCCTTCTTCTTCATCAGCTTGAAGAATGGCAGGGCGAGCTCTCCCAGCTTGGAGATGAAGCGCCCCAGTGAGGTCACGCAGCCTGCAAGCTTCTGCATCTCCTTGAGAGTTTGTGGTGGGCTCATGTCTTCTATTGCCTTGACCTTCTCCAGGTTAGCCTCGATCCCCCTGTGGGACACGAGGAAGCCCAGCAGCTTGCCAGAGGGGACACCGAACACGCACTTCTCTGGGTTGAACCGCAGGTCTACCTGGCACGGGCTTGCAAAGGTCTCCTCCAGGTTCTGAATCAAAGTTCTTGCCTCCCGAGACTTTACCACAATGTCGTCGACGTAGGCCTCAATGTTCCTCCCGAGTTGCTGACCTAGGGCGATGTGCATCAGTCGCTGAAAGGTCACGCCTGTGTTGCGCAACCAAAATGGCATGCAAGTGTAGCAGTATACCCCACACGGGGTCAGGAAGGCCGTCTTCTCCACATCCTCCACTGCCATCTTGATCTGGTGATAGCCTGAAAACGCGTCCAGGAAACACAGCAGGTCACATTCGGTGGTGGAGTCGACAATCTAGTCGATGCACAGGAGCGGGAACGGGTCCCGAGGACATGCCTTGTTAAGGTTGGTGAAGTCAACACACATGCGCTCCTTCCCGCCTTTCTTTGGTAGGACAACGGGGTTCGTCAGCCACTCGGGGTACCGAACCTCGTGAATGACACCTGCCGCCTCTAGCTTGCAGGTTTCCTGGACGATGAAGGACTGCTTCTCTGTGGACTGGCGCCGCGCCTTCATCTTCACAGGGCGCACATTGGGGCACACCCTCAAGTGATGCTCGATCACCCCTATGGGGACCCCTACTAGCTGCTTGGGTTCCCAGGCGAATACATCCTTGTTCGCGTGCAGGAACCTCACCAATGCCTTCTCTTGACCTGGGTCGAGGTTGGCGCCTATGGTGAAGCCGGCTCCTGAGGACCCATCTTCCTTGACCGGCAACTGCTTGGTTCTGGCCCGATCTTGGGTGAACAACTGCTTCTTCTTTGCTGGCGCGGCCTCCTTAACCCCCGGGGTGGCCACGTCGGCCGGTCGCGCTGCCGCGGTGGTTTTGAGGGCACACTTGAGCACCGCCAGAGCCTCCTTGGTGTCTCCAACTACGGCGAGGACGTCCTTGCTCCCGGGCATCTTCATGAGGTTGTAGGCGGGATGGGTCGCCACCATAAATTGAGCCAGAGCCGGGTATCCGAGGATGGCGCTGTATGGGAGGCCGATGTGGGTGATGTCAAAGTCGATCAGCTCGGTGTGGTAGTTGTCGCAGGTGCTGAAGGTCACAGGAAGGCGGATCTGCCCAAGGGGTTGGTGGAGCCGTCGCCGACCCCGAAGAAGGGCTTGCTGAGGCGAAGCTGTCCGAGTGGTACGTGAAGAAGGCTAAAAGCCTCTACAGAGAGCACGTTGAGGCCGGCGCTGCCATCAATGAGGGTCTTGGTGTTGGGGAACGTTGCAGAAAACAAAAATTTTCCTACGGTTTCACCAAGATCCATCTATGAGTTCATCTAGCAACGAGTATTCAGATTGCATCTACATACCTTTGTAGATCGCGAGCGGAAGTGTTCAAAGAACGGGGTTGATGTTGTCGAACACGACGTGATCCAAATGACCGATGACCAAGCACCAAACGGACGGCACCTCCGCGTTCAACACACGTACGGGACGGGAGACGTCTCCTCCTTCTTGATCCAGCAAGGGGGAAGGAGAGGTTGATGAAGATCTAGTAGCACGACGGCATGGTGGTGGAGGTGCATATACATATCTTCACAACCCTAGCGTCACCGAACCTTAAGTGTGTAGACCCTACGGGTTCAGGAGACAAGCAGACATGACCGAGACGACTCTCCGGTCAATAACCAACAACGGGATCTGGATACCCATGTTGGCTCCCACATGCTCCACGATGATCTCATCGGATGAACCACGATGTCGAGGATTCAATCAACCCCGTATACAATTCCCTTTGTCTGTCGGTATGTTACTTGCCCGAGATTCGATCGTCGGTATCCCAATACCTCGTTCAATGTCGTTACCGGCAAGTCACTTTACTCGTACCGCAATGCATGATCCCGTGACCAGACACTTGGTCACTTTGAGCTCAATATGATGATGCATTACCGAGTGGGCCCAGTGATACCTCTCCGTCATACGGAGTGACAAATCCCAGTCTTGATCCGTGTCAACCCAACAGACACTTTCGGAGATACCCGTAGTATACCTTTATAGTCACCCAGTTACGTTGTGACGTTTGGTATACCCAAAGCACTCCTACGGTATCCGGGAGTTACACGATCTCATGGTCTAAGGAAAAGATACTTGACATTGCAAAACTCTAGCAAACGAACTACACGATCTTTATGCTATGTTTAGGATTGGGTCTTGTCCATCACATCATTCTCCTAATGATGTGATCCCGTTATCAATGACATCCAATGTCTATAGTTAGGAAACCATGACTATCTGTTGATCAACGAGCTAGTCAACTAGAGGCTTACTAGGGACATGTTGGTGTCTGTTATTCACACTTGTATTACGATTTCCGGATAACACAATTATAGCATGAATAAAGACAATTATCACGAATAAGGAAATATAATAATAATAATGCTTTTATTATTGCCTCTAGGGCATATTTCCAACAGTCTCCCACTTGCACTAGAGTCAATAATCTAGTTACATTGTGATGAATCAAACACCCATAGAATTCTGGTGTTGATCATGTTTTGCCCTAGGGAGAGGTTTAGTCAACGGATCTGCTACGTTCAGGTCCGTATGTACTTTACAAATCTCTGTGTCTCCATCTTGAACATTTTCACGAATGGAGTTGAAGCGACGCTTGATGTGCCTTGTCTTCTTGTGAAACCTGGGCTCCTTGGCAAGTGCAATAGCTCCAGTGTTGTCACAGAAGAGCTTGATCGGCCCCGGCGCATTGGGTATGACTCCGAGGTCGGTGATGAACTCCTTCACCCAAATTGCTTCATGTGTTGTCTCCGAGGCTGCCATGTACTCCGCTTCACATGTAGATCCCGCCACGACACTCTGCTTGCAACTGCACCAGCTTACTGCCCCACCATTCAAAATATACACGTATCCGGTTTGTGACTTAGAGTCATCCAGATCTGTGTCGAAGTAGCGTCGACGTAACCCTTTACGACGAGCTCTTCGTCACCCCCATAAACGAGAAACATTTCCTTAGTCCTTTTCAGGTACTTCAGGATATTCTTGACCGCTGTCCAGTGTTCCTTGCCGGGATTACTTTGGTACCTTCCTACAAAACTTACGGCAAGGTTTACATCAGGTCGGGTACACAGCATGGCATACATAATAGAACCTATGGCTGAGGCATAGGGGATGACACTCATCTCTTCTATATCTTCTGCCGTGGTCGGACTTTGAGCTGAGCTCAATTTCATACCCTGCAACACAGGCAAGAACCCCTTCTTAGACTGATCCATATTGAACTTCTTCAATATCTTCTCAAGGTATGTGCTTTATGAAAGACCTATGAGGCGTCTTGATCTATCTCTATGGATCTTGATGCCTAATATATAAGCAGCTTCTCCAAGGTCCTTCATTGAAAAACTCTTATTCAAGTAGGCCTTGATGCTGTCCAAGAGTTCTATATCATTTCCCATCAAAAGTATGTCATCTACATATAATATGAGAAATGCTACAGAGCTCCCACTCACTTTCTTGTAAACGCAGGATTCTCCATAAGTCTGCGTAAACCCAAACGCTTTGATCATCTCATCAAAGCGAATGTTCCAACTCCGAGATGCTTGCACCAGCCCATAAATCGAGCGTTGGAGCTTGCACACCTTGTTAGCATTCTTAGGATCGACAAAACCTTCTGGCTGCATCATATACAATTCTTCCTTAAGGAAACCATTAAGGAATGCCGTTTTGACGTCCATTTGCCATATCTCATAATCGTAGAATGCGGCAATTGCTAACATGATTCGGACGGATTTTAGCTTCGCTACCGGTGAGAAAGTCTCATCGTAGTCAACCCCTTGAACTTGTCGATAACCCTTAGCGACAAGCCGAGCTTTATAGATGGTCACATTACCATCCGCGTTTGTCTTCTTCTTAAAGATCCATTTATTTTCTATGGCTCGCCGTTCAACGGGCAAGTCAGTCAAAGTCCATACTTCGTTTTCATACATGGATCCTATCTCGGATTTCATGGCTTCTAGCCATTTGTCGGAATCCGGGCCCGCCATTGCTTCTTCATAATTCGAAGGTTCACCGTTGTCTAACAACATGATTTCCAAGACAGGGTTGCCGTACCATTCTGGTGCGGAACGTGTCCTTGTGGACCTTCGAATTTCAGTAGCAGCTTGATCAGAAGTATCTTGATCATTATCATTAACTTCCTCTCTAGTCGGTGCTGGCACCTCAGGAACATTTTCTTGAGTTGCGCCATTTTCCGGTTCAAGAGGTAATACTTCATCAAGTTCTACTTTCCTCCCACTTACTTCTTTCGAGAGAAACTCCTTCTCTAGAAAGGACCCATTCTTGGCAACAAAGATCTTGCCTTCGGATCTGAGGTAGAAGGTATACCCAATAGTTTCTTTTGGGTATCCTATGAAGACGCATTTTTCCGACTTGGGTTCGAGCTTTTCAGGTTGAAGTTTCTTGACATAAGCATCGCATCCCCAAACTTTTAGAAACGACAGCTTAGGTTTCTTTCCAAACCATAATTCATACGGTGTCGTCTCAACGGATTTCGACGGAGCCCTATTTAAAGTGAATGCGGCAGTCTCTAAAGCATAGCCCCAAAAAGATAGTGGTAAATCGGTAAGAGACATCATAGATCGCACCATATCTAATAGAGTGCGATTACGACATTCGGATACACCGTTACGCTGAGGTGTTCCAGGCGGCGTGAGTTGTGAAACTATTTCACATTTTCTTAAGTGTGTGCCAAATTCGTGACTCAAGTATTCTCCTCCACGATTTGATCGTAGAAACTTGATTTTCCTGTCACGTTGATTCTCAACCTCACTCTGAAATTCCTTGAACTTTTCAAAGGTTTCAGACTTGTGTTTCATTAAGTAAACATATCCATATCTACTCAAATCATCAGTGAGGGTGAGAACATAACGATAGCCACCACGAGCCTCAACACTCATTGGACCGCACACATCAGTATGTATGATTTCCAATAAGTTGGTTGCTCGCTCCATTGTTCCTGAGAACGGAGTCTTGGTCATTTTACCCATAAGGCATGGTTTGCACGTGTCAAATGATTCATAATCAAGAGACTCTAAAAGTCCATCTGCATGGAGCTTCTTCATGCGTTTGACACCTATGTGACCAAGGCGGCAGTGCCACAAGTATGTGGGACTATCATTATCAACCTTGCATCTTTTGGTACTCACATTATGAACATGTGTAGCATTATGTTCGAGATTCATAAAGAATAAACCATTCACCATAGGAGCATGACCATAAAACATATCTCTCATATAAATGGAACAACCATTATTCTCGGATTTAAATGAGTAGCCATCTCGAATTAAACGAGATCCCGATACAATGTTCATGCTCAAAGCTGGCACTAAATAACAATTATTAAGGTTTAAAACTAATCCTGAAGGTAAATATAGAGGTAGCGTGCCGACGGCGATCACATTGACCTTGGAACCATTCCCGACGCGCATCGTCACCTCGTCCTTTGCCAGTTTCCGCTTATTCCGCAGCCCCTGCTTTGAGTTACAAATGTGAGCAACTGCACCGGTATCAAATACCCAGGAGCTACTACGGACACTAGTAAGGTACACATCAATTACATGTATATCACATATACCTTTTGTTTTGCCGGCCTTCTTGTCTGCTAAGTATTTGGGGCAGTTCCGCTTCCAGTGACCGCTTCCCTTGCAATAAAAGCACTCAGTCTCGGGCTTGGGTCCATTCTTTGGCTTCTTCCCGGCGGCTTGCTTGCCGGGCACGGCAACTTCCTTGCCGTCCTTCTTGAAGTTCTTTTTACCCTTGCCTTTCTTGAACTTAGTGGTTTTATTGACCATCAACACTTGATGTTCCTTCTTGACTTCTACCTCTGCTGATTTCAGCATTGCAAACAACTCAGGAATGGTCTTTTGCATCCCCTGCATGTTGAAGTTCATCACAAAGCTCTTGTAGCTTGGTGGAAGCGACTGGAGGATTCTGTCAATGACCGTATCATCCGGGAGATTAACTCCCAGCTGAGACAAGCGGTTATGTAACCCAGACATAGTGAGTATGTGCTCACTGACAGAACTATTTTCCTCCATCTTACAGCTGAAGAATTTATCGGAGACTTCATATCTCTCGATCCGGGCATGAGCTTGAAAAACCATTTTCAGCTCTTCGAACATCTCATATGCTCCATGTCTCTCAAAACGCTTTTGGAGCCCCGGCTCTAAACTGTAAAGCATGCCGCACTGAACGAGGGAGTAGTCGTCAACACGTGTTTGCCAAGCGTTCATAACGTCTTGGTTCTGTGGGACGGGAGCTTCACCTAGCAGTGCTTGTAGGACGTAATCTTTCTTGGCAGCTATGAGGATGATCCTCAGGTTCCGGACCCAGTCCGTATAGTTGCTGCCATCGTCTTTCAGCTTGGTTTTCTCTAGGAATGCGTTGAAGTTGAGGACTACGTGGGCCATTTGATCTACAAGACATATTGTAAAATATTTTAGACTAAGTTCATGATAATTAAGTTCATCTAATCAAATTATATAATGAACTCCCACTTAGATAGACATCCCTCCAGTCATCTAAGTATAACATGATTCGAGTCAACTAGGCCGTGTCCGATCATCACGTGAGACGGACTAGTCAACGTCGGTGAACATTTTCATGTTGATCGTATCTTCTATACGATTCATGCTCGACCTTTCGGTCTTCTATGTTCCGAGGCCATGTCTGTACATGCTAGGCTCGCCAAGTCAACCTAAGTGTTTGCATGTGTAAATCTGTCTTACACCCATTGTATGTGAACGTCTGAATAAAACACCCGATCATCACGTGGTGTTTTGAAACAGCGAACTGTCGCAACGGTGCACAGTTAGGGGGAACACTTCTTGAAATTAATATGAGGGATCATCTTATTTACTACCGTCGTTCTAAGTAAACAAGATGCAAAACATGATAAACATCACATGCAATCAAATAATAAACGTGACATGATATGGCCAATATCACATAGCTCCTTTGATCTCCATCTTGGGGCTCCATGATCATCTTGTCACCGGCTTGACACCATGATCTCCATCATCGTGTCTCCATGAAGTTGCTCGCCAACTATTACTTCTACTACTATGGCTAACGCGTTCAGCAATAAAGTAAAGTAATTTACATGGCGTTTCTCAATGACACGCAGGTCATACAAAAAATAAAGACAACTCCTATGGCTCCTGCCGGTTGTCATACTCATCGACATGCAAGTCGTGATTCCTATTACAATAGCATGAACATCTCATACATCACATATAGATCATTCATCATTCATCACAACTTTGGCCATATCATATCACAAACCACTTGCTGCAAAAACAAGTTAGACGTCCTCTAATTGTTGTTGCAAGTTTTACGTGGCTGAATTAGGGTTCTAGCAAGAACGTTTTCTTACCTACGTGAAAGCCACAATATGATTTGTCAACTTCTATTTACCCTTCATAAGGACCCTGTTCATCGAATCCGCTCCAACTAAAGTGGGAGAGACAGACACCCGCCAGCCACCTTATGCAACTAGTGCATGTTAGTCGGTGGAACCGGTCTCACGTAAGCGTACGTGTAAGGTTGGTCCGGGCCGCTTCATCCCACAATACCGCTGAAGCAAGAAAAGACTAGTAGCGGCAAGGAAGTTGACAAATCTACGCCCACAACAAATTGTGTTCTACTCGCGCAAGAAGAACTACGCATAGACCTAGCTCATGATGCCACTGTTGGGGAACGTTGCAGAAAACAAAAATTTTCCTACGGTTTCACCAAGATCCATCTATGAGTTCATCTAGCAACGAGTATTCAGATTGCATCTACATACCTTTGTAGATCGCGAGCGGAAGCGTTCAAAGAACGGGGTTGATGTTGTCGAACACGACGTGATCCAAATCACCGATGACCAAGCGCCGAATGGACGGCACCTCCGCGTTCAACACACGTACGGGACGGGAGACGTCTCCTCCTTCTTGATCCAGCAAGGGGAAAGGAGAGGTTGATGAAGATCCAGTAGCACGACGGCATGGTGGTGGATGCAGGGCGTCACAGTAGCAGGGCTTCGCCTGTACTACGAGAGAGAGATGTAACGGGGAGAGAGGGAGGCGCCAGGGGCTGGTGTATGAAGTCCCTCCTATCCCCCACTATATATAGGAGGGCCAAGGGGGGTTGGTGTGCCAGCCTAGGAGATCCAATCTCCTAGGTGCGGCGGCCAAGGGAAGGTTTCCCTCCCCCCCAAGGCACCTAGAGGTGCCTTCCACCATTGGGACTCTTCCCTTATGTGGAACCCTAGGCGCATGGGCTTTTGGGGCTGGTGACCTTGGCCCATCTAGGCCAAGGCGCACCCCCTACAGCCCATGTGGCCCCCCGGGACAGGTGGCCCCACCCGGTGGGCCCCCGGGACCCCTCCGGTGGTCCCGGTACAATACCGATAACCCCGAAACTTGTCCCGATGGCCGAAACAGCACTTCCTATATATAATTCTTTACCTCCGGACCATTCCGGAACTCCTCGTGACGTCTGAGATCTCATCCGGGACTCCGAACAACATTCGGGTTACTGCATATACATATCTTCACAACCCTAGCGTCACTGAACCTTAAGTGTGTAGACCCTACGGGTTCAGGAGACAAGCAGACATGACCGAGATGACTCTCCGGTCAATAACCAACAGCGGGATCTGGATACCCATGTTGGCTCCCACATGCTCCATGATGATCTCATCAGATGAACCATGATGTCGAGGATTCAATCAACCCCGTATACAATTCCCTTTGTCTGTCGGTATGTTACTTGCCCGAGATTCGATCGTCGGTATCCCAATACCTCGTTCAATCTCGTTACCGGCAAGTCACTTTACTCATACCGTAATGCATGATCCCGTGACCAGACACTTGGTAACTTTGAGCTCAATATGATGATGCATTACCGAGTGGGCCCAGTGATACCTCTCCGTCATACGGAGTGACAAATCCCAGTCTTGATCCGTGTCAACCCAACAGACATTTTCGGAGATACCCGTAGTATACCTTTATAGTCACCCAGTTACGTTGTGACGTTTGGTATACCCAAAGCACTCCTACGGTATCCGGGAGTTACACGATCTCATGGTCTAAGGAAAAGATAGTTGACATTGCAAAACTCTAGCAAACGAACTACATGATCTTTATGCTATGTTTAGGATTGGGTCTTGTCCATCACATCATTCTCCTAATGATGTGATCCCGTTATCAATGACATCCAATGTCTATAGTCAGGAAACCATGACTATCTGTTGATCAACGAGCTAGTCAACTAGAGGCTTACTAGGGACATGTTGGTGTCTGTTATTCACACTTGTATTACGATTTCCAGATAACACAATTATAGCATGAATAAAGACAATTATCACGAACAAGGAAATATAATAATAATGCTTTTATTATTGCCTCTAGGGCATATTTCCAACACTTGGTGACAGCCACGCTGCAGATGGTGGGCGTGCAAAGCATTGAGAGCATGCCTGAGCCGACAGTGGTGATGGGGTGATCCCCGAAGTCGAAGGTGAGGTCGGCCTTGGCCGCCGCCCAACCCGGGGGAGCTCCTTGCCGCACGGAGGCGGCGCCCATCTAGCAAAAGAACGACTTGGTGTGATGGTCCGAGGGTAGTGCTTGCGAGCCGCCAAGGAGGGCTGCTAGGGCGAGAGGCGCCTGTGCCGCGAAGCGCGCGATGAAGAGACTGCGCAGCTCCTCCCAGGAGGCCACCGAAGATCCTGGCAGGCTGAGCAGCCAGGCGCGTGGCACACCGGCCAGGGCCAGGGGGAACCAGTTGCCATGACCTGGTCATCGCCTCCGGCTTCGAGGACGGCCTTCTCATACGCCTACAGGAAGGCCGCCGGATCTGCTGCGCCATTGTAATGGGGCGGCATCTCTGGCTTGAACTTGCGCAGCCACCGCACTTGCCGCAAGGTGTGGGTGAAGGCCCGAACACCCGCGGCGCATCTGCAGGCGCCTGCCGGCCTAGCTAGAGGGACATCGTCTGCCACGGAGCTGGATGAAGCAAGCGGAGAGGCGAGCTTCGGCGCACCCCTTACCTGGCACGCCAAATGTCGGATTTCAGGTTCTGGCAAAACCCTTGAGGTTCGAACTCTAGGGTGCGCATGAAGATCTCTCCCCCCTAGCTCACGCTCTCACCACAATCTCAAAGCTCAGCGCGACGAAGTCACAAAACAAAGGACATAGGGTTTATACTGGTTCGGGCCACATTTGTGGTGTAATACCCTACTCCAGTGTGGTGTGGTGGATTGCCTCTTGGGCTGAGGATGAACAAGTACAAGGGATGAATAGCCTCCTGAGGAGAGGTGTTCTTGAGCTCAATGAGCTTGTGGAGTGGCCTGGGTGGAATGGTCTTGTTCCCAGATCCATCAAGATTATCCCTACAGTGGTGGCTAGTCCTATTTATAGAGGCCCTGGTCCTCTTCCCAAATGTTGGCGGGAAGGGATCCAACAGAGGCCAAATTTGAAGGGAGACAACTAGTACAAGCTATCCTGACAAAAGGTGGTCTTCGCCTGCCAAAGGCTCTGGTGGTGACGCCGTCCTGGGCTCCACGATGACCTCCGTCCTGCCGTCCCGCTGGTCTTGGTCTTGTTGCACCGATATGGAAACGTTTGCATGATGCCTTGGGACTCCTCGCCTGCGCCTGTCCCTTTAGCACCAAAGAGGAAACGAGGACACTATGCGCACTCACGCCCGCCTGGTGTCCGCCCGGCCTTGGTCGTCATGGCTTGCGTCACAGGGACTTCACGAGGTGCCCCCCACCTTGATCTCTCCGCCCCTCGCAAGCCAGCCTGGTGAGGCCGCCCCCGAGAAGGTCTTGCGTCGTCCGCCTCATGAGGCTTGGCCCCTCGCAAGGGTCTTGAGTGTTCGCTGATAAATATGGGCCGTACAGGGCCACCGGTGGAGCCACGCCATGGGCCGCACGCAGGCAAGTCTAGGGACCCCCATTCCCAGGACGCCGACAACCAGTCCCTTTGCAATAGAATCACTCAGTTTCAGGCTTAGCTCCAGACTTGGGCTTCTTCCCGGGAGCAGCAACTTGCTTGCTATTCTTCTTGAAGTTCCCCTTATTCCATTTACCCTTTTTTCTTGAAACTACTGGTCTTGTTAACCATCAACACTTGATGCTCCTTCTTGATTTCTACCTCTGCGTCCTTTAGCATCGCGAAGAGCTCAGGAATTGTCTTTTCCATCCCTTGCATATTATAGTTCATCACGAAGCCTTTATAGCTTGGTGGCAGTGATTGAAGAACTCTGTCAATGACACTATCATCAGGAAGATTAACTCCCAGCTGAGTCAAGTGGTTATGGTACCCAGACATTCTGAGTATGTGTTCACTGACAGAACTATTCTCCTCCATTTTGCAGCTATAGAACTTGTTGGAGACTTCATATCTCTCAACTCGGGCATTTGCTTGCAATATTAACTTCAACTCCTGGAACATCTCATATGCTCCATGATGTTCAAAACGTCTTTGAAGTCCCGATTCTAAGCCCTAAAGCATGACACACTGAACTATCGAGTAGTCATCAGCTTTGCTCTGTCAGACGTTCATAACATCCGGAGTTGCTCCTGATGCAAGTCTTGCCCCTAGCGGTGCTTCCAGGACGCAATTCTTCTGTGCAGCAATGAGGATAATTCTCAAGTTAGCTTTATCTAGGAACGCATTAAAATTCAAGGGAACGGTAGCATGGGCCATTGATCTACAACAACATAGATATGCAAAAACTATCAGGTACCAAGTTCATGATAAATTAAAGTTCAATTAATCATATTACTAAAGAACTCCCACTTAGATAGACATCCCTCTAGTCATGTAAATGATCACGTGATCCATATCAACTAAACCATGTCCGATCATCACGCGAGATGGAGTAGTTTTGAATGGTGAACATCACTATGTTGATCATATTTACTATATGATTCACGTTCGACCTTTCGGTCTCAGTGTTCCGAGGCCATATCTGCATATGCTAGGCTCGTCAAGTTTAACCCGAGTATTTTGCACGTGCAAAAACTGGCTTGCACCCGTTGTATGTGAACGTAGAGCTTATCACACCCGATCATCACGTGGTGTCTCGGCACGACAAACTGTAGCAACGGTGCATACTCAGGGAGAACACTTATACCTTGAAATTTAGTGAGGGATCATCTTATAATGCTACCGCCATTCTAAGCAAAATAAGATGCATAAAGGATAAACATCACATGCAATCAAAATATATGACATGATATGGCCATCATCATCTTATGCCTTTGATCTCCATGTCCAAAGCACCGTCATGATCTCCATCGTCACCGGCTTGACACCTTGATCTCCATTGTAGCGTCGCTGTCGTCACGCCAACTATTGCTTCTATGACTATTGCTACCGCTTAGTGATAAAGTAAAGCAATTACATGGCGATTGCATTTCATACAATAAAGTGACAACCATAAGGCTCCTGCCAGTTGTCGATAACTTTTACAAAACATGATCATCTCATACAACAATTTATATCTCATCACATCTTGACCATATCACATCACAACATGCCCATGCAAAAACAAGTTAGACGTCCTCTACTTTGTTGTTGCAAGTTTTACATGGCTGCTATTGGCTTCTAGTAAGAACCGTTCTTACCTACGCATCAAAACCACAACGATTTTTCGTCAAGTGTGATGTTTTAACCTTCAACAAGGACCGGCCATAGTCAAACTCAATTCAACTAAAGTTGGAGAAACAGACACCCGCCAGCCACCTGTGTGCAAAGCACCTCGGTTGAACCAGTCTCATGAACGCGGTCATGTAATGTCGGTCCGGACCGCTTCATCCAACAATACCGCCGAAACAAAGTAAGACATTGGTGGTAAGTGAAGGAAATATGCCCTAGAGGCAATAATAAAGTTATTATTTATTTCCTTATATCATGATAAATGTTTATTATTCATGCTAGAATTGTATTAACCGGAAACATGATACATGTGTGAATACATAGACAAACAGAGTGTCACTAGTATGCCTCTACTTGACTAGCTTGTTAATCAAAGATGGTTATGTTTCCTAGCCATAGACATGAGTTGTCATTTGATTAACATGATCACATCATTAGGAGAATGATGTGATTGACTTGACCCATTACGTTAGCTTAGCACTTGATCGTTTAGTATGTTGTTATTGTTTTCTTCATAACTTATACATGTTCCTATGACTATGAGATTATGCAACTCCCGTTTACCGGAGGAACAGTTTGTGTGCTACCAAACGTCACAACGTAACTGGATGATTATAAAGGTGCTCTACAGGTGTCTCCGAAGGTACTTGTTGGGTTGGCGTATTTCGAGATTAGGATTTGTCACTCCGATTGTCGGAGAGGTATCTCTGGGCCCACTCGGTAACGCACATCACTATAAGCCTTGCAAGCATTGTAACTAATGAGTTAGTTGCGGTATGATGTATTACGGAACGAGTAAAGAGACTTACTTGTAACAAGATTGAGCTAGGTATTGAGATACCGACGATCGAATCTCGGGCAAGTAACATACCGATGACAAAGGGAACAACGTATGTTGTTATGCAGTTTGACCGATAAAGATCTTTGTAGAATATGTAGGAGCCAATATGAGCATCTGGGTTCCGCTATTGGTTATTGACCGGAGACATGTCTCGGTCATGTCTACATAGTTCTCGAACCCGTAGGGTCCACATGCTTAAAGTTTCGGTGACGATTGTATTATGAGTTTGTGTTTTGATGTACCGAAGGTAGTTCGGAGTCCCGGATGTGATCATGGACTTGACGAGGAGTATCGAAATGGTCGAGACATAAAGATCAATATATTGGACGACTATGTTTGGACACCAAAATGGTTTCGGGGAGTTTCAGACCTATACCGGAGTACCGGGGGGTTACCGGAACCCCCCGGGGAGTTTAATGGGCCAAGATGGGCTTTAGTAGAGAAGAGGAGGGGCGGCTAGGGCAGGCCGCGCCCCCTCCCCCTCTAGTCCGAATTGGACAAGGAGGGGGGCGGCGCCCCGCTTTCCTTCCTTTCTCTCCCTCCCTTCCTTTCCCCCTCCTACTCCAACTAGGAAAAGAGGGAGTCCTACTCCCAGTGGGAGTAGGACTCCTCCCTGGCGCGCCCTCCCCTAGCCGGCCGCCTCCTCCCCCTGGTCCTTTATATACGGGGGCAGGAGGAACCTCTAAACACAACAATTGATCTCTTGATCTCTTAGCCATGTGTGGTGCCCCCCTCCACCATATTCCACCTCGATCATATCCTAGTGGTGCTTAGGCGAAGCCTTGCGTCGGTAGCAACAGCATCACCGTCACCACGCCGTCGTGCTGACGGAACTCTCCTGTGAAGCTTTGCTGGATCGGAGTTCGCGGGACGTCATCGAGCTGAACGTGTGCTGAACTCGGAGGTGTCGTACGTTTAGTACTTGTATTCGTCGGATCATGAAGCCGTACGACTACATCAACCGTGTTGTTCTAATGCTTCCGCTTTCGGTCTACGAGGGTACGTAGACAACACTTTCCCCTCTCGTTGCTATGCATCACCATGATCCTGTTTGTGCGTAATAATTTTTTTGAAATTACTACGTTCCCCAACAGTGGCATCTGAGCCAGGTTTTATGCGTAGATGTTATATGCACGAGTAGAACACAAGTGAGTTGTGGGCGATACAAGTCATACTGCTTACCAACATGTCATACTTTGGTTCAGTGGTATTGTTGGATGAAGTGGCCCGGACCGACATTACGCGTACGCTTACACGAGATTGGTTCTACCGACGTGCTTTGCACACAGGTGGCTGGCGGGTGTCAGTTTCTCCAACTTTAGTTGAATCGAGTGTGGCTACGCCCGGTCCTTGAGAAGGTTAAAACAACACTAACTTGACGAACTATCGTTGTGCTTTTGATGCGTAGGTAAGAACTGTTCTTGCTCAGCCTGTAGCAGCCACGTAAAACTTGCAACAACAAAGTAGAGGACGTCTAACTTGTTTTTGCAGGGCATGTTGTGATGTGATATGGTCAAGGCATGATGCTAAATTTTATTGTATGAGATGATCATGTTTTGTAACTGAGTTATCGGTAACTGGCAGGAGCCATATGGTTGTCGCTTTATTGTATGCAATGCAATCGCCTTGTAATTGCTTTACTTTATCACTAAGCGGTAGCGATAGTCGTAGAAGCAATAGTTGGCGAGACGAAAACGATGTTGCGAGGGAGATCAAGGTGTCGCGCCGGTGACGATGGTGATCATGATGGTGCTTCGGAGATGGAGATCACAAGCACAAGATGATGATGGCCATATCATATCACTTATATTGATTGCATGTGATGTTTATCTTTTATGCATCTATTTTGCTTAGATCGACGGTAGCATTATAAGATGATCTCTCACTAAATTTCAAGGTACAAGTGTTCTCCTTGAGTATACACCATTGTGAAAGTTCTTCGTGCTGAGACACCGCGTGATGATCGGGTGTGATAAGCTCTACGTTCAAATACAACGGGTGCAAAACAGTTGCACACGCAGAATACTCAGGTTAAACTTGACGAGCCTAGCATATGCAGATATGGCCTCGGAACACTGAGACCGAAAGGCGAGCATGAATCATATAGTAGATATGATCAACATAGTGATGTTCACCATTGAAACTACTCCATCTCACGTGATGATCGGACATGGTTTAGTTGATATGAATCACATGATCACTTAGAAGATTAGAGGGATGTCTATCTAAGTGGGAGTTCTTTAAATAATTTGATTAACGGAACTTTAATTTATCATGAACTTAGTACCTGATAGTATTTTTGCATGTCTATGTTGTTGTAGATAGATGGCCCGTGTTGTTGTTCCGTTGAATTTTAATGCGTTCCTTGAGGAAGCAAAGTTGAAAGATGATGGTAGCAATACACAGCTGGGTCCATAACTTGAGGATTATCCTCATTGTTGCACAGAAGAATTACGTCCTGGAAGCACCGCTAGGTGCCAAACCTGCTGCAGGAGCAACACCAGATGTTATGAACGTCTCACAGAGCAAAGCTGATGACTACTTGATAGTTCAGTGTGCCATGCTTTACGGCTTAGAACCGGGACTTCAACGATGTTTTGAACGTCATGGAGCATATGAGATGTTCCAGGACTTGAAGTTAATATTTCAAGCAAATGCCCGGATTGAGAGATATGAAGTCTCCAATAAGTTCTACAGCTGCAAGATGGAGGAGAATAGTTCTGTCAGTGAACATATACTCAGAATGTCTGGGTATAACAATCACTTGATTCAACTGGGAGTTAATCTTCCGGATGATAGTGTCATTGACAGAATTCTTCAATCACTGCCACCAAGCAAAAAGTGCTTCGTGATGAACTATAATATGCAAGGGATGGATAAGACCCCGAGCTCTTCGCAATGCTAAAGGCTGCGGAGGTAGAAATTAAGGAGCATCAAGTGTTGATGGTCAACAAGACCACTAGTTTCAAGAAAAAGGGCAAAGGGGAGAAGAAGGGGAACTTCAAGAAGAAAAGCAAACAAGTTGCTGCTCAAGAGAAGAAACCCAAGTCTGGACCTAAGCCTGAGACTGAGTGCTTCTACTGCAAGCAGACTGGTCACTGGAAGCAGAACTGCCCCAAGTATTTGGCAGATAAGAAGGATGGCAAGGTGAACAAAGGTATATGTGATATACATGTTATTGATGTGTACCTTACTAATGCTCGCAGTAGCACCTGGGTATTTTATACTGGTTCTGTTGCTAATATTTGCAACTCGAAACAGGGGCTACAGATTAAGCGAAGATTGGCTAAGGATGAGGTGACGATGCGCGTGGGAAATGGTTCCAAAGTCGATGTGATCGCGGTCGGCATGCTACCTCTACATCTACCTTTGGGATTAGTTTTAGACCTAAATAATTGTTATTTGGTGCCAGCGTTGAGCATGAACATTATATATGGATCTTGTTTGATGCGAGACGGTTATTCATTTAAATCAGAGAATAATGGTTGTTCTATTTATATGAGTAATATCTTTCATGGTCATGCACCCTTGAAGAGTGGTCTATTTATATTAAATCTCGATAGTAGTGATACACATATTCATAATATTGAAGCCAAAAGATGCAGAGTTGATAATGATAGTGCAAATTATTTGTGGCACTGCCGTTCAGGTCATATTTGTATAAAGCACATGAAGAAACTCCATACTGCTGGACTTTTGGAATCACTTGATTACGAATCACTTGGTACTTGCGAAGATGACTAAAACGCCATTCTCCAGAACAATGGAGCGAGCAACAGATTTGTTGGAGATCATACATACTGATGTATGTGGTCCGGTGAATATTGAAGCTCGCGGCGGGTATCATTATTTTCTCACCTTCACAGATGATTTAAGCAGATATGGGTATATCTACTTAATGAAACATAAGTCTGAAACATTTGAAAAGTTCAAAGAATTTTAGAGTGAAGTGGAAAATCATCGTAACAAGAAAATAAAGTTTCTATGATCTAATCATGGAGGAGAATATTTGAGTTACGAGTTTGGTCTACATTTGAAACAATGCGGAATAGTTTCGCAACTCACGCCACCCGGAACACCATAGCGTAATGGTGTGTCCGAACGTCGTAATCATACTTTACTAGATATGGTGCGATCTATGATGTCTCTTACTGACTTACCGCTAACATTTTGGGGTTATGCTTTAGAGACGACTACATTCACGTTAAATAGGGCACCATCAAAATCCGTTGAGACGACGCCTTATGAACTATGGTTTGGCAAGAAACCAAAGTTGTCGTTTCTTAAAGTTTGGGGCTGCGGTGCTTATGTGAAAAAACTTCAACCTGATAAGCTCGAACCCAAATTGGAGAATTGTGTCTTCATAGGATACCCAAAGGAAACTGTTGGGTACACCTTCTATCACAGATCTGAAGGCAAGACTTTTGTTGCTAAATTTGGATCCTTTCTAGAGAAGGAGTTTCTCTCGAAAGAAGTGAGTGGGAGGAAAGTAGAACTTGATGAGGTAACTGTACCTGTTCCCTTATTGGAAAGTAGTTCATCACAGAAACTGGTTCCTGTGACACGTACACTGATTAGTGAGGAAGTTAATGATGATGATCATGAAACTTCAGATCAAGTTACTACTGAACCTCGTAGGTTAACCAGAGTGAGATCCGCACCAGAATGGTACGGTAATCCTGTTCTGGAGGTCATGTTACTAGACCATGACGAACCTATGAACTATGAGGAAGCGATGATGAGCCCAGATTCCACTAAATGGCTTGAGGCCATGAAATCTGAGATGGGATCCATGTATGAGAACAAAGTGTGGACTTTGGTTGACTTGCTCGATGATAGGCAAGCCATCGAGAATAAATGGATCTTCAAGAAGAAGACAGACGCTGACAGTAATGTTACTGTCTACAAAGCTCGACTTGTTGCAAAAGGTTTTCGACAAGTTCAAGGAGTTGACTACGATGAGACCTTCTCACGCGTAGCGATGCTTAAGTCCGTCCGAATCATGTTAGCAATTGCCGCATTTTATGATTATGAAATTTGGCAAATGGATGTAAAGACTGCATTCCTGAATGGATTTTTGGAAGAAGAGTTGTATATAATGCAACCTGAAGGTTTTATCGATCCAAAGGGTGCTAACAAAGTGTGCAAGCTCCAGCGATCCATTTATGGACTAGTGCAAGCCTCTCGGAGTTGGAATAAATGCTTTGATAGTGTGATCAAAGCATATGTTTTTATACAGACTTTTGGAGAAGCCTGTATTTACAAGAAAGTGAGTGGGAGCTCTGTAGCATTTCTAATCCTATATGTGGATGACATATTGTTGATTGGAAATAATATAGAATTTCTGGATAGCATAAAAGGATACTTAAATAAGAGTTTTTCAATGAAGGACCTTGGTGAAGCTGCTTACATATTGGGCACCAAGATCTATAGAGATAGATCAAGATGCTTAATTGGACTTTCAAAAACCACATACCTTGAAAAAGTTTTGAAGAAGTTCAAAATGGATCAAGCAAAGAAAGGGTTCTTGCCTGTGTTACAAGGTGTGAAATTGAGTAGGACTCAATGCCCGACCACTGCAGAAGATAGAGAAAAAATGAAAGATGTTCCATATGCTTCAGCCATAGGCTCTATCATGTATGCAATGCTTGATACATCTCCAACGTATGTATAATTTTTTATTGTTCCATGCTTTTATATTATCAACCTTGGATGTTTTATATGCTATTTTATATGATTTTTGGGACTAACCTATTAACCTAGAGCCTAGTGCCAATTTCTGTTTTTTCCTTGTTTTAGAGTATCGCAGAAAAGGAAAATCAAACGGAGTCCAATTGACCTGAAACTTCATGAAACTTATTTTTGGACCAGAAGAAGCCCACGGAGTATCGGAGATGGACCAGAAGAGTACCGGGCTGCCCACGAGGGTGGGGGGAGCCCCTGGGCGCGCCCCCTGCCTCGTGGATAGCCCGGAGATCCACCGACGTACTTCTTCCTCCTATATATATATATATATATATATATATATATATATATATATATACCCTAAAAACTTTAGGGATCGGAATAGATCGGGAGTTCTGCCGCCATAAGCCTCCGTAGCCACCGAAAACCAATCTAGACCCATTCCAGCACCCTGCCGGAGGGGGGAATCCCTCTCCGGTGGCCATCTTCATCATCCCGGCGCTCTCCATGATGAGGAGGGAGTAGTTCTCCCTCGGGGCTGAGGGTATGTACCAGTAGCTATGTGCTTGATCTCTCTCTCGTGTTCTTGAGTTGGCACGATCTTGATGTATCGCGAGCTTTGCTATTATAGTTGTATCTTATGATGTTTCTCCCCCTCTACTCTCTTGTGATGAATTGAGTTTTCCCTTTGAAGTTATCTTATCGGATTGAGTCTTTGAGGATTTCAGAACACTTGATGTATGTCTTGTCGTGCTTATCTGTGGTGACAATGGGATATCACGTGATCCACTTGATGTATGTTTTGGTGATCAACTTGCGGGTTCCACCCATGAACCTATGCATAGGGGTTGGCACATGTTTTCGTCTTGACTCTCTGGTAGAAATTGTGGGGCACTCTTTGAAGTTCTTTGTGTTGGTTGAATAGATTAATCTAAGATTGTGTGATGCATATCGTATAATCATACCCACGGATACTTGAGGTGACATTGGAGTATCTAGGTGACATCTGGGTTTTGGTTGATTTGTATCTTAAGGTGTTATTCTAGTACAAACTCTATGATAGATCGAACGGAAATAATAGCTTCGTGTTATTTTACTACGGACTCTTGAATAGACTGATCAGAAAGAATAACTTTGAGGTGGTTTCGTACCCTACCATAATCTCTTCGATTGTTCTCCGCTATTAGTGACTTTGGAGTGACTCTTTGTTGCATGTTGAGGGAAAGTTATATGATCCAATTATGTTATTATTGTTGAGAGAACTTGCACTAGTGAAAGTATGAACCCTAGACATTGTTTCAACACACTGCAATACCGTTTGTGCTCACTTTTATCATTAGTTACCTTGATGTTTTTTATATTTTCAGATTACAAAAACCTTTATCTACCATCCATATACCACTTGTATCACCATCTCTTCGCCGAACTAGTGCACCTATACAATTTACCATTGTATTGGGTGTGTTGGGGACACAAGAGACTCTTTGTTATTTGGTTGCAGGGTTGTTTGAGAGAGACCATCTTCATCCTATGCCTCCCACAGATTGATAAACCTTAGGTCATCCACTTGAGGGAAATTTGCTACTGTTCTACAAACCTCTGCACTTGGAGGCCCAACAACGTCTACAAGAAGAAGGTTGTGTAGTAAACATCAAGATCTTTTCTGGCGCCGTTGCCGGGGAGGTTAGCGCTTGAAGGTATATCTTTAGATCTTGCAATCAAATCTTTCAGTTTCTTATTTTATCACTAGTTTAGTTTATAAAAGAAAATTATAAAAAAATGGAATTGAGGATACCTCATATGCTTCATCTTTTTAATGTCTTTCATGAAAATAAGGATTCCGATAGTTGTGCCAAAGTGTTAGAAGAAGAATGCATTAGAATGTTTTGCACTAAATATTTGAATGATGAGCATGATTGCAATGTTGTTAGTACGAATTCTTTGAATATCTATGATGCTAATGATATGCAAAGCCACAAGCTTGGGGAAGCTATGTTTAATGAAGATGATATTTGTAGTCTCCCAAGTTTTGATGTGCAAATTTATTATGATGAAAGCATGCCTCCTATCTATGATGATTATTGTGATGACACGTATGCTTTAAAGAATAATGATAACAATGAAACTGGTCATCTTGATTTCAATTTTCAATCCCATGATAGTTCTTTTGTTGAGTTTGCTCCCACTACTATTCATGAGAAGAAATTTGCTTATGTGGAGAGTAATAAAAATTCTATGTTTATGCATCATGAAAAGAGTGATTTATGTGATGATTATATTGTTGAATTCATTCATTATGCTAATGAAAATTATTATGAGGGAGGAATATATGCTTGTAGGAGTTGCAACAATATCAAGTTTCCTCACTATGTATTGAAAATCTCAAAGCTATGCTTGTTTTACCTTCCTATGCAAGTCGATTCTTGTTCCCATAAGTTATTTGCTCACAAAATCCCTATGCATAGGAAGTGGGTTAGACTTAAATGTGCTAGTCATATTCTTCATGATGCTCCCATTATGTTTCAATTCTATCTTTTATGTGAGCATCATTGAAATCATCATGCCTAGCTAGGGGCGTTAAACGATAGCGCTTGTTGGGAGGCAACCCAACTTTATTTTTGTTCCTTGCTTTTTGCTCCTGTTTAGCAATAAATAATTTATCTAGCCTCTATTATGATTGAGTTTTATGTTTTAATTAGTGTTTGTGCCAAGTAGAACCGTTGGGAAGACTTGGGGAAAGTCTTTGTGATCATGCTGTAAAAAACAGAAACTTTAGCGCTCACGAGATTTGCTGCCATTTTTTACTGGAGAGTGTGATTTAGTTAATTCTTTTTTCAGATGATTAATAGATAAATTCTTCACGTCCAGAAATTTATTTTAGAATTTTTGGGGTTCCATAAGTTTGCGTTAGTTACAGATTGCTACAGACTGTTCTGTTTTTAACAGATTCTGTTTTTCGTGTGTTGTTTGCTTATTTTTGATGAATCTATGGCTAGTAAAAGAGTTTATAAACCATAGAGAAGTTGGAATACAGTAGGTTTAACACCAATATAAATCAATAATGAGTTCATTACAGTACCTTGAAGTGGTGTTTTGTTTTCTTTCGCTAACGGAGCTCACGATATTTTCTATTTAACTTTTGTGTTGTGAAGTTTTCAAGTTTTGGGTAAAGATCTGATGGACTATGGAACAAGGAGTGGCAAGATCCTAAGCTTGGGGATTCCCAAGGCACCCCATGGTAATATTCAAGGACACCAAAAAGCCTAAGCTTGGGGATGCCCCGGAAGGCATCCCCTCTTTCGTCTTCGTTCATCGGTAACTTTACTTGGAGCTATATTTTTATTCACCACATGATATGTATTTTGCTTGGAGCGTCATTTTATTTTCTTTTGTTTTGCTTGCTGTTTGAATAAAATACCAAGATCTGAAATTCTTAAATGTTAGATAGTCTTCACATAGTTGCATAATTATTTGACTACTCATTGATCTTCACTTATATCTTTCGGAGTAGTTTGTCATTTGCTCTAGTGCTTCACTTATATATTTTTAGAGCACGGTGGTGGTTTTATTTTATAGAAATAGATGAACTCTCATGCGTCACTTATATTATTTTGAGAGTCCTAAACAGCATGGTAATTTGCTTTGGTTATGAATTTAGTCCTAATATGATGGGCATCCAAGAGGGATATAATAAAAAATTTCATATAAAGTCCATTGAATACTATGAGAAGTTTGATACTTGATGATTGTTTTGAGATATGAAGATGGTGATATTAGAGTCATGCTAGTTGAGTAGTTGTGAATTTGAGAGATACTCATGTTAAAGTTTGCGATTCCCGTAGCAATGCACGTATGGTGAACCGTTATGTGATAAAGTCGGAGCATGATTTATTTATTGATTGCCTTCCTTATGAGTGGCGGTCGGAGACGATCGATGGTCTTTTCCTATCAATCTATCCCCGTAGGAGCATGTGCGTAGTACTTTGTTTCGATAACTAATAGATTTTTGCAATAAGTATGTGAGTTCTTTATGACTAATGTTGACTCCATGGATTATACGCACTCTCACCCTTCCACCATTGCTAGCCTCTCTAGTATCGCGCAACTTTCGCCGGTACCATACAACCATCATATACCTTCCTCAAAACAGCCAACATACCTACCTATCATGGCATTTCCATAGCCATTCCAAGATATATTGCCATGCAACTTACCACCGTTCCATTTATTATGACACGCTCCACCATTGTCATATTGCTTTGCATGATCATGTAGTTGACATCGTATTTGTGGCAAAGGCGCCATTCATAATTCTTCCATACATGTCACTCTTGATTCATTGCACATCCTGGTACACCGCCGGAGGCATTCATATGGAGTCATATTTTGTTCTAAGTATCGAGTTGTAATTCTTGAGTTGTAAGTAAATAAAAGTGTGATGATCATCATTATTAGAGCATTGTCCCAGTGAGGAAAGGATGATGGAGACTATGATTCCCCCACAAGTCAGGATGAGACTCCGGACTAAAGAGAGAGAGAGAGAGAGAGAGAGAGAGAGAGAGAGAGAGAGGCCATAAAAAAGGAGAAAAGACCTAAATAAAAAAATGAGAGAAAAAGAGAGAAGGGACAATGCTACTATCCTTTTACACACTTGTGCTTCAAAGTAGCACCATGATCTTCATGATAGAGAGTCTCTTATGTTGTTACTTTCATATACTAGTGGGAAATTTTCATTATAGAACTTGGTTTGTATATTCCAATGACGGGCTTCCTCAAAATGCCCTAGGTCTTCGTGAGCAAGCGAGTTGGATGCACACCCACTTAGTTTCTTTTTGAGCTTTCATACACTTATAGCTCTAGTGCATCCGGTGCATGGCAATCCCTACTCACTCACATTGATATCTGTTGATGGGCATCTCCATAGCCCGTTGATATGCCTAGTTGGTGTGAGACTATCTTCTCCATTTTGTGTTCTCCACAACCACCATTCTATTCCACCTATAGTGCTATGTCCATGGCTCACGCTCATGTATTGCATGAAGATTGAAAAGGTTTGAGAACATCAAAAGTATGAAACAATTGCTTGGCTTGTCATCGGGGTTGTGCATGATTTAAATATTTTGTGTGGTGAAGATAGAGCATAGCCAGACTATATGATTTTGTAGGGATAGCTTTCTTTGGCCATGTTATTTTGAGAAGACATAATTGCTTGGTTAGTATGCTTGAAGTATTATTATTTTTATGTCAATATTAAACTCTTGTCTTGAATCTTATGGATCTGAATATTCTTTCCATAATAAAGAGAACTACATGGATAAATATGTTAGGTAGCATTCCACATCAAAAATTCTGTTTAAATATCATTTACCTACTCAGGACGAGCAAGAATTAAGCTTGGGGATGTTGATACGTCTCCAACGTATCTATAATTTTTGATTGTTCCATGCTATTATATTATCAAATTGGATGTTTTATGTGCATTTATATGCTATTTTATATGATTTTTGGAACTAACCTATTAACCTAGAGCCAGTGCTAGTTTCTTTTTTTCCTTGTTTTAGAGTATCGCGGAAAAGGAAAACCAAACGGAGTCCAATTGACCTGAAACTTCACAAAACTTATTTTTGGACCAGAAGAAGCCCACGGAGTATCGGAGATGGACCAGAAGAGTCCCGGGCTGCCCACGAGGGTGGGGGGCCCCTGGGCGCGCCCCTGCCTCGTGGACAACCCAGAGATCCACCGATGTACTTCTTCCTCCTATATATATCCATATACCCTAAAAACATAAGGGATTAGAATAGATCGGGAGTTCCACCGCCAAAAGCCTCTATAGCCACCGAAAACCAATCTAGACCTGTTCCGGCACCCTGCCGGAGGGGGGAACCCCTCTCCGGTGGCCATCTTCATCATCTGTCGCTCTCCATGACGAGGAGGGAGTAGTTCTCCCTCGGGGCTGAGGGTATGTACCAGTAGCTATGTGTTTGATCTCTCTCTCTCTCTCGTGTTCTTGAGTTGGCACGATCTTGATGTATCGCGAGCTTTGCTATTATATTTGTATCTTATGATGTTTCTCCCCCTCTACTCTCTTGTGATGAATTGAGTTTTCCCTTTGAAGTTATCTTATCAAATTGAGTCTTTAAGGATTTGAGAACACTTGATGTATATCTTGCCGTGCTTATCTGTGGTGATAATGGGATATCACGTGATCCACTTGATCTATGTTTTGGTGATCAACATGCGGGTTCTGCCCATGAACCTATGCATAGGGGTTGGCACACGTTTTCGTCTTGACTCTCTGGTAGAAACTTTGGGGCACTCTTTGAAGTTCTTTGTGTTGGTTGAATAGATGAATATGACATTGTGTGATGCATATCGTATAATCATACCCACGGATACTTGAGGTGACATTGGAGTATCTAGGTGACATTAGGGTTTTGGTTGATTTGTATCTTAAGGTGTTATTCTAGTACGAACTCTATGACAGATCGAACGGAAAGAATAGCTTCATGTTCTTTTACTACGGACTCTTGAATAGATTGATCAGAAAGAATAACTTTGAGGTGGGTTTGTACCCTACCATAATCTCTTCGTTTGTTCTCCGCTATTAGTGACTTTGGAGTGACTCCTTGTTGCATGTTGAGGGAAAGTTATATGATCCAATTATGTTATTATTATTGAGAGAACTTGCACTAGTGAAAGTATGAACCCTAGTCCTTGTTTCAACACATTGCAATACCGTTTGTGCTCACTTTTATCATTAGTTACCTTACTGTTTTTATATTTTCATATTACAAAAACCTTTATCTACCATCCATATACCACTTGTATTACCATCTCTTCGCCGAACTAGTGCACCTATACAATTTACCATTGTATTGGGTGTGTTGGGGACATAAGAGACTCTTTGTTATTTGGTTGTAGGGTTGTTTGAGAGAGACCATCTTAATCCTATGCCTCCCATGGATTGATAAACCTTAGGTCATCCACTTGAGGGAAATTTGCTACTATCCTACAAAACTCTGCACTTGGAGGCCCAACAACTTCTACAAGAATAAGATTGTGTAGTAGACATCAATGCTGTGTACCAGACCTGATGTGTGCCTTGCTATTAGTTTAGCAGGGAGGTACCAAAGTAATCCAGGAGTGGATCACTAGACAGCGGTCAAGAACAACCAGAAATACCTGAAAAGGACTAAGAATATGTTTCTCGTTTATGGAGGTGACAAAGAGCTCATCGTAAATGGTTACATTGATGCAAGCTTTGACACTGATCCGGACGATTCTAAATCGCAAACCGGATACGTGTTTATATTAAACGGTGGAGCTGTCAGTTGGAGCGGTTCTAAACAAAGCGTCGTGGCAGGATCTACGTGTGAAGCGGAGTACATTGCTGCTTCGGAAGCAGCAAATGAAGGAGTCTGGATGAAGGAGTTCATATCCAATCTAGGTGTCATACCTAGTGCATCGGGACCAATGAAAATCTTTTGTGACAATACTGGTGCTATTGCCTTGGCAAAGGAATCCAGATTTCACAAGAGAACCAAGCACATCAACAAACGCTTCAACTCCATCCGGGATAAAGTCCGGGTGGGAGACATAGAGATTTGCAAGATACATTCGGATCTGAATGTTACACACCCATTGACTAAGCCTCTCTCACGAGCAAAACATGATCAACACCAAGACTCCATGGGTGTTAGAATCATTACTGTGTAATCTAGATTATTGACTCTAGTGCAAGTGAGAGACTGAAGGAAATATGCCCTAGAGGCAATAATAAAGTTATTATTTATTTCCTTATATCATGATAAATGTTTATTATTCATGCTAGAATTGTATTAACCGGAAACATGATACATGTGTGAATACATAGACAAACAGAATGTCACTAGTATGCCTCTACTTGACTAGCTTGTTAATCAAAGATGGTTATGTTTCCTAGCCATAGACATGAGTTGTCATTTGATTAACGGGATCACATCATTAGGAGAATGATGTGATTGACTTGACCCATTCCGTTAGCTTAGCACTTGATCGCTTAGTATGTTGCTATTGCTTTCTTCATGACTTATACATGTTCCTATGACTATGAGATTATGCAACTCCCGTTTAACGGAGGAACACTTTGTGTGCTACCAAACATCACAACGTAACTGGGTGATTATAAAGGTGCTCTATAGGTGTCTCCGAAGGTACTTGTTGGGTTGGCGTATTTCGAGATTAGGATTTGTCACTCCGATTGTCGAAGAGGTATCTCTAGGCCCACTCAGTAATGCACATCACTATAAGCCTTTCAAGGATTGTGACTAATGAGTTAGTTGCGGTATGATGTATTACGGAACGAGTAAAGAGACTTGTCGGTAACGAGATTGAACTAGGTATTGAGATACCGACGATCGAATCTCGGGCAAGTAACATACCGATGACAAAGGGAACAACGTATGTTGTTATGCAGTTTGACAGATAAAGATCTTCGTAGAATATGTAGGAGCCAATATGAGCATCCAGGTTCCGCTATTGGTTATTGACCGGAGACATGTCTCGGTCATGTCTACATAGTTCTCGAACCCGTAGGGTCCGCACGCTTAAAGTTTCGGTGGCGATTGTATTATGAGTATTTGTGTTTTGATGTACCGAAGGTAGTTCGGAGTCCCGGATGTGATCATGGACATGACGAGGAGTCTTGAAATGGTCGAGACATAAAGATCGATATTTTGGACGACTATGTTCGGACAGCGGAATGGTTTCGGGGAGTTTCAGACATATAACGGAGTACCATGGGGTTATCGGAACCCCCCGGGGAGTTTAATGGGCCAAGATGGGCTTTAGTGGAGAAGAGGAGGGGCGGCTAGGGCAGGCCGTGCGCCCCCTCCCCCTCTAGTCCGAATTGGACAAGGAGGGGGGCGCCCCCCTTTCCTTCCTCTCTCTCCTTCCCTTCCTTTCCCCTCCTACTCCAACTAGGAAAAGAGGGAGTCCTACTCCCGTTGGGAGTAGGACTCCTCCCTGGCGCGCCCTCCCCTGGCCGGCCGCCTCCTCCCCCTGGTCCTTTATATACAGGGGCAGGGGGCACCTCTAGACACAAAAATTGATCTCTTGATCTCTTAGCCGTGTGCGGTGCCCCCCTCCACCATATCGTAGCGGTGCTTAGGCGAAGCCCTGCGTCGGTAGCAACATCATCACCGTCACCACACCGTCGTGCTGACGGAACTCTCCCGTGAAGCTCTGCTGGATCGGAGTTCGCGGGACGTCATCGAGCTGAACGTGTGCTGAACTCGGAGGTGCCGTACGTTCGGTAGTTGGATCGGTCGGATCGTGAAGACGTACGACTACATCAACCGCGTTGTGCTAACGCTTCCGCTTTCACTCTACGAGGGTACGTAGACAACACTCTCCCCTCTCATTGCTATGCATCACCATGATCTTGTTTGTGCGTAGGATTTTTTTTTGAAATTACTACGTTCCCCAACAATAAGCAGTATGACTATTATCACCCACAACTCTTTGTGTTCTACTCGTGCATATCATCTATGCATAGACCTAGCTCGGATACCACTGTTGGGGAACGTAGCATGCAATTTCAAAAAAAAATCCTACAATCACGCAAGATCTATCTAGGAGATGCATAGCAACGAGAGGGGGAGAGTGAGTCCACGAACGCTCGTAGACCGAAAATGAAAGCGTTAGGTTAATGTGGTTGATGTAGTCGAATGTCTTCACGATCCAACCGATCCTAATACCGAACGTAAGGCACCTCCGTGTTCAACACACGTTCAGCTCGATGACGTCCCTCGACCTCTTGATACAGTAGAGGGTCGAGGGAGAGTTCCGACAGCACGACGGCGTGCTGTCGGTGATGGTGATGTGATCCACGTAGGGCTTCGCCTAAGCACTACGATGCTATGACCAGAGGAGTAAACTGTGAAGGGAGGCACCGCACATGGCTAAGAGATTTCTTAGTGTGCCTTTGGGATGCCCCCGCCCCCATATATAAAGGGGGGAGGAGGCCGGCGGCCAGGATGGGCGCGCCATTGGGGGAGTCCTACTTGGACTCCTAGTCCAAGTAGGACATAAGAGACTCTTTGTTATTTGGTTGCAGGGTTGTTTGAGAGAGACCATCTTCATCCTATGCCTCCTACGGATTGATAAACCTTAGGTCATCCACTTGAGGGAAATTTGCTACTATCCTACAAAACTCTGCACTTGGAGGCCCAACAACTTCAACAAGAAGAAGGTTGTGTATAGACATCAATGTTGTGTACCAGACCTGATGTGTGCCTTGCTATTAGTTTAGCAGGGAGGTACCAAAGTAATCCAGGAGTGGATCACTGGACAGCGGTCAAGAACATCCTGAAATACCTGAAAAGGACTAAGAATATGTTTCTCGTTTATGGAGGTGACAAAGAGCTCATCGTAAATGGTTACGTTGATGCAAGCTTTGACACTGATCCGGACGATTCTAAATCGCAAACCGGATACGTGTTTATATTAAACGGTGGAGCTGTCAGTTGGAGTGGTTCTAAACAAAGTGTCATGGTGGGATCTACGTGTGAAACGGAGTACATTGCTGCTTCGGAAGCAGCAAATGAAGGAGTCTGGATGAAGGAGTTCATATCCGATCTAGGTGTCATACCTAGTGCATCGGGACCAATGAAAATATTTTGTGACAATACTGGTGCAATTGCCTTGGCAAAGGAATCCAGATTTCACAAGAGAACCAAGCACATCAAGAGACGCTTCAACTCCATCCGGGATCAAGCCCGGTGGGAGACATAGAGATTTGCAAGATACATACGGATCTGAATGTTACACACCCATTGACTAAGCCTCTCTCACGAGCAAAACATGATCAACACCAAGACTCCATGGGTGTTAGAATCATTACTGTGTAATCTAGATTATTGACTCTAGTGCAAGTGGGAGACTGAAGGAAATATTCCCTAGAGGCAATAATAAAGTTATTATTTATTTCCTTATATCATGATAAATGTTTATTATTCATGCTAGAATTGTATTAACCGGAAACATGATACATGTGTGAATACATAGACAAACAGAATGTCACTAGTATGCCTCTACTTGACTAGCTTGTTAATCAAAGATGGTTATGTTTCCTAGCCATAGACATGAGTTGTCATTTGATTAACGGGATCACATCATTAGGAGAATGATGTGATTGACTTGACCCATTCCGTTAGCTTAGCACTTGATCGCTTAGTATGTTGCTATTGCTTTCTTCATGACTTATACATGTTCCTATGACTATGAGATTATGCAACTCCCGTTTACCGGAGGAACACTTTGTGTGCTACCAAACGTCACAACATAACTGGGTGATTATAAAGGTGCTCTACAGGTGTCTCCGAAGGTACTTATTGGGTTGGCGTATTTCGAGATTAGGATTTGTCACTCCGATTGTCGAAGAGGTATCTCTGGGCCCACTCAGTAATGCACATCACTATAAGCCTTGCAAGCATTGTAACTAATGAGTTAGTTGCGGTATGATGTATTACGGAACGAGTAAAAAGACTTGTCGGTAACGAGATTGAACTAGGTATTGAGATACCGACGATCGAATCTCGGGCAAGTAACATACCGATGACAAAGGGAACAACGTATGTTGTTATGCAGTTTGAACGATAAAGATCTTCGTAGAATATGTAGGAGCCAATATGAGCATCCAGGTTCCGCTATTGGTTATTGACAGGAGACATGTCTCGGTCATGTCTACATAGTTCTCGAACCCGTAGGGTCCGCACGCTTAAAGTTTCGGTGACGATTGTTTTATGAGTTTTTGTGTTTTGATGTACCGAAGGTAGTTCGGAGTCCCGGATGTGATCATGGACATGACGAGGAGTCTCGAAATGGTCGAGACATAAAGATCGATATTTTGGACGACTATGTTCGGATAGCAGAATGGTTTCGGGGAGTTTCAGACATATAACGGAGTACCGTGGGGTTATCGGAACCCCCCGGGGAGTTTAATGGGCCAAGATGGACTTTAGTGGAGAAGAGGAGGGGCGGCTAGGGCAGGCCGCGCGCCCCCTCCCCCTCTAGTCCAAATTGGACAAGGAGGGGGCGCGCCCCTTTGCTTCCTCTCTCTCCTTGCCTTCCTTTCCCCTCCTACTCCAACTAGGAAAAGAGGGAGTCCTACTCCCGTTGGGAGTAGGACTCCTCCCTGGTGCGCCCTCCCCTGGCCGGCCGCCTCCTCCCCCCTGGTCCTTTATATATGGGGGCAGGGGGCACCTCTAGACACAACAATTGATCTCTCGATCTCATAGCCATGTGCGGTGCCCCCTCCACCATATTCCACCTTGATCATATCGTAGCGGTGCTTAGGCGAAGCCCTTCGTTGGTAGCAACATCATCACCGTCACCACACCGTCCTGCTGACGGAACTCTCCCATGAAGCTCTGCTGGATCGGAGTTCGCGGGACGTCATCGAGCTGAACGTGTACTGAACTCGGAGGTGCCGTACGTTCGGTACTTGGATCGGTCGGATCGTGAAGACGTACGACTACATCAACCGCGTTGTGCTAACGCTTCCGCTTTCAGTCTACGAGGGTACGTAGACAACACTCTCCCCTCTCGTTTCTATGCATCACCATGATCCTGTTTGCGCGTAGGGATTTTTTTGAAATTACTACGTTCCCCAACAATAAGCAGTATGACTATTATCACCCACAACTCTTTGTGTTCTACTCGTGCATATCATCTACGCATAGACCTAGCTCGGATACCACTGTTGGGGAATGTAGCATGCAATTTCAAAAAAATTCCTACGATCACGCAAGATCTATCTAGGAGATGCATAGCAACGAGAGGGGGAGAGTGTGTCCACATACCCTCGTAGACCGAAAATGAAAGCGTTAGGTTAATGCGGTTGATGTAGTCGAATGTCTTCGCGATCCAACCGATCCTAATACCGAACGTAAGGCACCTCCGTGTTCAACACACGTTTAGCTCGATGACGTCCCTCGAGCTCTTGATACAGTAGAGGGTCGAGGGAGAGTTCCGACAGCACGGCGACGTGGTGACGGTGATGGTGATGTGATCCGCGTAGGGCTTCGCCTAAGCACTACGACGCTATGACCAGAGGAGTAAACTGTGAAGGGGGGCACCGCACACGGCTAAAAGATTTCTTGGTGTGCCTTTGGGATGCCCCCGCCCCCATATATAAAGGGGGAGGAGGCCGGCGGACAGGATGGGCGCGCCATTGGGGGAGTCCTACTTGGACTCCTAGTCCAAGTAGGATTCCCCCCTTTTCCTTTCTCCACCGGAGGGAATAGGAAGGAGAGGGAGAGGGGGAGGGAAAGGGAAGGGGGGCGCCGCCCCCTCCTCCTTGTCCTATTCGGACTCCCTGGGAGGGGGGCACGTGGCCACCCCCCGCGGGCTTCCCTCTCCCCCCTTAGGCCCATGTTGGCCCAATACTTCTCCGGTAACCCCTCGGTACTCTAGAAAAATACCCGAATTACTCGGAACCATTCCGATGTTCGAATATAACCTTCCAATATATGAATCTTTACCTCTCGACCATTTCGAGACACCTCGTCATGTCCGTGATCTCATCCGGAACTCCGAACAAACTCCGGTCACCAAAACACATAACTCATAATACAAATCGTCATCGAACATTAAGCGTGCGGACCCTACGGGTTCGAGAACTATGTAGACATGAACGAGACACATCTCCGGACAATAACCAATAGCGGAATCTAGATGCTCATATTGGCTCCTACATATTCTACAAAGATCTTTATCGGTCAAACCGCATAACAACATACGTTATTCCCTTTGTCATCGGTATGTTACTTGCCCGAGATTCAATCGTCGGTATCATCATACCTAGTTCAATTTCGTTACCGGCAAGTCTCTTTACTTGTTCCATAATGCATCATCCCGCAACTAACTCATTAGTCACATTGCTTGCAAGGCTTATAGTGATGTGCATTACCGAGAGGGCCCAGAGATACCTCTCCGATACACGGAGTGACAAATCCTAATCTTGATCTATGCCAACTCAACAAACATCTTCGGAGACACCTGTAGAGCATCTTTATAATCATCCAGTTACGTTGTGACGTTTGATAGCACGCAAGGTGTTCCTCCGGTATTCGGGAGTTGCATAATCTCATAGTCAGAGGAATATTTATAAGTCATGATGAAAGCAATAGCAATAAAACTAAACGATCATAATGCTAAGCTAACGGATGGGTTTTGTCCATCGCATCATTCTTTAATGACGTGATCCCGTTCATCAAATGACAACACATGTCTATGGTCAGGAAACTTAACCATCTTTGATTAATGAGCTAGTCAAGTAGAAGCATACTGGGGACACTCTGTTTGTCTATGTATTCACACATGTACTAAGTTTTCGGTTAATACAATTCTAGCATGAATAATAAACATTTATCATGATATAAGGAAATACAAATAACAACTTTATTATTGCCTCTAGGGCATATTTTCTTCAGATGGTGCCTTCATTGTTTCCCCTCTTGGGGGCGTTACCTTTGGAGGCCTAGCCCGCGTCTTATGGTCATGCTATTGTCTTGTTGTTTTTGTTCTTGTCGGCAGGGTGGAGGAAGTCGAGATGACGATCTCGAGTTTGCTAGTTGGATGCGGGGGTAGCGGCCCCGGGCTATGGTGTGGCAGTGGCCCTATGAGGCAGAGTTATGGCTTTGCTCCGTGTTGGTGGCATTCCGGCGCTTTGTGGGTGACCTGGTTGGTCATGCTTGTGGGGTCTTTGCATGATTATCCCTTTATCAATTATATGGTCGGAATTTTTGCACGATCGTCCCTTAATCAACCATGTGGTCGGGGTTATTGCACGGTTGCCCCTTAATCAACCATGTGGTAGGGGGTGTGTCGTGTGTGTGTGTCAGGTTTTCGGGCGATTCTCTTCTTCTTAATGAAATGCAGAAACCCCTGCCTCTCTCAAGGTGTCATAAAAAAATCACGAGATCAACCATGTAATGATACCTCATGAACCGCATTAGTCCGTTACGAAGTACTCTCTCCATCTGGATTTATTATGTCATATTCTATTTTGCTATATTTGAAAAGTAAAATTTAAGTTGTATGTCATAAATAATTATATGGTTAGATTCATATTTGAAATAATTTTTCAATGATAGTCTTTTTTTGGCACATGACTTATATTTTGCTAGTTAAATTTGTTGTCAAAATGTGACACAAAATATGAGTGGACTAATAAATCCGGATGAATCGAGTACTTGCTAACCGCTAGAGCGTTACACTTGTCTTATTTTCTTAAAGGGTAGTGATCTGCGCCGATGCACCGGCCCAAATTTGGGCCGGTTGCACCCTTCCCGTCAGATCTGGTGCCCCCGAGCTGTCAGATCGCTTCTTGATCTTCCTCAACGTTCCACCCCCGCACGCGAGCAGCGGAGGAAAAAAGACAGGCATCATCCAGTGGGCAGCACCACTTCCCGTCGTCGAGTAGTCCTTGTCAAGCTGCGGCGGTCGCGCTCGTCGGCGGCGGCGGCCCCGACAGCACCTGCGCATGTGCCGCTTGCCACTCCTCGTCAGGCGAGCGCCGTGGTTGAATCACGCCACTGGATTGCAGCACCCCCCCCCCCCCCCGATCTCTCTGTAGTTGCAGCACCTAGTCGCCGCCGTCGTAGCACCGTTGAGTTTGCCTGCCGCAGCTCTCTTGCCCAATTTCTGGCGAAAATTGAGCGTCTGGAGAGATGCCCAGTGCTGCAACCGGCTACGAAAAAAGCTTCAGTCGACAATGAAAAAAGTTTCAACCCGTATACGATGGAAGCAATGGACGACCACGAAACGTTGCAACCAGTGACAAAAAAAGCTTCATCTGACGAGCAAAAAAGCTTCGTCCGTCGATGGAAAAAGTTTCAACCGTAGACGACGAAAGTCATCGATGTCAACAAAAAGCTTCAAACAACGGTTACAAAAAGCTACAGCCGGCAATGAAAAAAGCTTCAAACTTCATGTCTTACCTGTGACCCCCGCGACGGTGATGGCGATGCAGCTCCGCCGTAACCGCTCGTTGTAGCTCGCTGTTGAAGCTTTTTGCAAGGCCGGTTTAAGCATTCTACATCGCCGGGGTTGCAGCTTTTAACTCTGCAGTTATAGCAAAAAAAATGGAGAGACGTCATGGCCATCGTCGAGGAAGATTTCTCAATCTCTGGTTGAAGCTTTTTCATCTGCAGGTTGAAGTTTTTTTGCAAAACGGTTGTAACTTTTCCTATATTCCGTTATCTGGTTGAAACTTTTTTATCTACTGGACGTAGTTTTTTGTGTCCATGGTTGTAGCACGGGAAAACGCCGTTTGCAACTCTTTCCAGTGCCGCGGTTGCAGCTCCTCTGGGTCGCCATGGTTCTAGCACAGGCACCTCGGTCCTCCTGTCGTTTGGCCTGTCGCCGGTTGCAGCAAAAAAGGAAGAGAGGAGGCGGAGGAGAAGGAAGAGAGGGAGAAGGAAGAAAAAGGAGGTGCGAAGACGAGCGGGGCCGCAACCTACATCCATGGGCGACGGCGAGCTGCTCCACGCGCTGCAATGGAGGAGATCCGCGTTGAGGGAGGAGAGGGGTAGAGATGCGGCGTCATGGCAGCGTCATGTTGGGCCGGTGCGCCGTCCCCAAACAGTTTCCTTTCTTAAATGCCATGAAAACCTAATCTACGGGGTAATTCCCCTGATTCCCGCGAGAGTTGAACTGTTAACTGAATCCATGTGAGCTGAGATCGATGCTGCGGTCACCATCGAGTAGGGTTCCCAGTCAAAAGCAACAGAACGGAGCTCCCTCTCGCTGGAGTAAAACAGCTGGTTATCACACGAGATTAATTATTAATTGGAGCATCCGTCGGACACACGATGTGGAGAGCAAGGTAGTACAGTAAAAAAGAAAGAGACGATAAATTTTCCAAAAAAGTGTATGGATTGCGGTTCGGGTCCCGACCGTATGCGCTGCCCGCACCCGACCCGCGTCGCCCATAGCAGCCGCGCATCCGCATGCGCACCCGACACGCTCCCAGCTCTAGCAGTCCCGGCTTTCCCTGCTCGCCTCGCAGCCGCCGCCGCCGCCGCCGCCGCCGCCGCCAGCCATGGGTCGCACCAAGGACGAGCTCCTCGCGCGCCTCGAGGTCCGTGCTCTCTCGCTCCCTTCCTTCCCCGGTTGCCCCTCCCCTGCGTAGCCACCTCCCGGTCGCGGAGATCGGCTGGACCGGGCCTCGTTCCCCCTGCCTGCCGCCCCTGGCTGTAGCGCCGACGAGGTGCCGCCGTCGATACTGATTTAGCGCGGAAGCTAGCTGGGCCACAAATCGTGGCGCGAGAAGGCGTTGTTGGTTGCTGAAATTTAGTTTTCCGGTGTCAGTGAAGGGGTTAGGGTTTTAAATCCAAGCGCAGAATCGACTAGCCATATTGCATGACCACGACGATATGTCGCGTCCCCCAGTGTTATACTGCTTGGTTTCTAGCCGTCCAACCTACAATGAAGCTAGGGCTAAGCTTTGGTGTCTTGTTTTTATACAGGAGCTTAAGATTGATTTCAAGCGCTACGACCACCCGGTTGTGCTGACGGTCGAGGAACAGGTTTGTGAACCGTGGAGTTTGTATTTCGTTCTGTCATGGCCTCCTATTGATATTGTGTGATTGCTAACTGAGCTTTTGATATGACAGGCCAAACATGTGGGAAATTTCGGAGGCGCTTTGACCAAGAATCTACTTCTGAAGGTATATGTGTTGGCAACTAATGGACGGGCTAGTTACAGGGATCCCGATAGACGCGTATTTGTGTATTGATATCAGTTGTGGGTTTCAGGACAAGAAGCATCGGTTGTACATCGTTTCTGCACTTGCTGACACCAAAGTTGACATGAAAAGTAGGTGAATCTACTGATGATTGCAATTTTTTCTAGCTTATCTGGGCATCAGGACAATTAATCTGTTTTCTCTAAAATGACCAGTTCTGTCCCAGCGTCTTGGTTTGGGAAAAGGTGGTGTGCGAATGGCTCCTGAGGAGAATTTGCGTCAAGTGCTTCAGGTCTGCCTACTTATGATGCTGTTTTAGGCACAACTGTTTTTCTTGGTTCCGAAATTTTGGATCTTAGGTGGCATAAGTAGTTCCCTGTTAGTTTGTGAGGTTCGCTGAAAAACCTGTCAAGAAGGGATGATACAATATTTTACTTAATTTAGAAGATCTTTTCATTGTTTAAATTGCCATCGTTACAACATGTGTGTGCCGTAATGTTGTTTACCATTGGAGGTTTACTTTCTTCAAGAATGAGAATTTGAAAAAAAAAAACTTTACTTCTATAGTTAATAGCGTTGAGCTCAGAAAGCAAGATGTCTCGAAATCACATCATTTGTTAGTCAGTACTAAATTGACTTAATGCATAATTGCACCCTACTTGTTGGTTAGCTCACTTCTTCTACTTTAAAAATCTATGTTTTTTTTATGTTAATGTGGTCTTTGCTCCTTGATTATGCCCAGGTACCGTTAGGATGTGTTACTCCGTTTGCGCTATTCAATGAGTCCGCGAGGTATGGTAGCTTGCTTTGACTGTACCATTCCCTCTCCCTCTGCTGGGGAAATATCTAGTGCACCCAACCATCTTGTGCTACCTGTGCACCAAGTTAATAAAATTCAATTTACGGATGTCAAAAATTCTGAATAAAAAGTATGTTGTAATAGCATCAAGAATCTGTCATACCACAAAATTTGAGATCCAAATTTAAAACACAGCATTAGAAACAAAAAAGACAAAGGTTGCATTAGGTACTATTCACAGTGTGATTTGTCTTTTTTATTTTCTAACTATGTACGTTAAATTTGAATCTCAATTTTTCTATTATTGTAGATATGTGTTATACTTACACCCTCACAAAATTTCATAATTTTTCAATGAATGAATAGTGAGATATGGAGATCGGTGCACCGGTAGCACCAAATTCACCGTTGCACCAGATACGTTCCCGCGCTAGCCATAATCTTGTTTCTACTTTCAAGCCATAATTTTGACAGATTGATGGGGATAGTGAGAGCTGTCCAATTCCCGCTTCCCTAAACAGTAAATGGTTCATCGCTATGATGGTCCGCGCCATTATGTCATCATGAGCATGGCAGACCTTTCTACTCCATTCCCCATGGTTAAGTTTGAATATTAGAAACCTGCTGAAATATTTAAAGCCATATGCAAGCTTATTTCAATGTGCTTTGATTTTTGTGTGTTCAGTTACTGTTTGATAGGTATCTTTATTTTTACTGCACTCCCAAGTAATATGTTGTTACTGATTCATGCAATTTATGGCAGTGCCGTCTCATTATTACTGGACCAAGGGTTCAAGTCTAAACAGAGCTGCTACTTCCATCCACTGACAAATGATGTGACTATTGGTATGACAGATACTACCATCACTTCCTTCACTTAAAATGTTTCATCGCTTTCATGTATTATTGTTAATAAATACATACTATAGTTACTGAATCACACACTGTTGTGTTGCCTTCCCATGATGCACACTTGTGCGAAGGTTGCACAGATGATGTTTCTTTACCTGGCTAATATTATGCGCTCTGCAAACAATTAAGGGACACTTGACACCAAAATCTTTTATTTATGCACTTGCTAATTCCTGATTACTTCATCTCAGCCCTCAGTTCAAGCAACCTGGACAAGTTTCTCCTCTCCATTGGGAAGCAACCAGCTTATGTAGATTTGGAGGTAATCTTTGGATCATCAGTCTATGATTTCTTAGAAATAATTGAGAGCGACTAACATTATTGTTTTGGTTCAGGCCTCACCAGTGGTAGGTAAAGATAATCCCCCTGATCTAGCAGATCTTGTGCCTTCTGGTGCATTCTGTTCCTCAGAAGAATCAGTTGAGAATCCGACTCCTAAAGATGCTCCTCAAGTCAACGTACCCAAAGAGAAAACATGTCTACCAGGTGAGTATTGACATGTAACATCTTCGTCATTGTACTCACTCATTTTTGCAGTTTCAGTTTTATGGTGTTCTATTGAATCAACCAAATTTATTTGACCTGGCCTGTTGGTCATCTTGCTATGGAGATACGTGATGGTAATGTGTAGCACAAGTATCATAGTTAGTCATGCTGGGAAATCTGAAGTTCTGAACTATGCCCAAGTCATGTTGGGAAATCTGAAGTTCTGAACTATGCCTAAGAGCATGACATAAAAAAAAAGAATGAACAAACACTTGATATGGCTGTAGAACTAGGGTTGAGAGCTGCCAAGACAATGTTTGTTGCTGCCATCAGAGCAAACAAGCACCCTGTTTGTCATAGACCATTGTCTGGCTACCAGCAAGAGAATACACCACCTGTTACACATTTTTTATCAGGATAGAGACAAACCAACAGTAGCATGTCAATTATAATTTTCTAGGATGGGAATATTGAATACTGTACAGGGAGTAAACATCATTTTTCGTTCCTTGTTGTTTATCCAAGCTTTTAGACATCCATTATGTATTTATAAGCTTTATGGAGCTTTTCAAGTTTCAACTTTCAACGGTAAATATGACATGGCATGTTCTTCATCAGAAGTGAAGGCTAAGCCCAAAGTTCAGAAGAAGGGGGCAGAAAGTTCAGAGAGTAAAGTTCCTACTAATAATGGCGCAAATGTTGAGATATTTGCAAGTGATGTGCTTGAGGTCATCTTCCCATTGTTCCTGTCTGAGGTAATCCAGTGACCTTACCATGTTAGTTTTCGTATATGATGCCTGCCCCTTGTGTTGATAAGTATTCTCTTGCAGGCATCAAAGAAATTGAATATTAAACAGGAAGAGCTTACTCAAATTTTAAAATTAGATGACTTTAAACGACGAGCTGCTCCAGATCTGGAGAGTGTAACGGTTAGTTTCTCTTGTGATATTTGTTAGTAGTTAGCAATTCTTAGTAATATCTTGAAGCAAGCATAGAGTAGAGAAAATTGAATCTCCTGGTAGAAATACATCTCATTATGCTTTTTCCATGGAAAAATCCCAATGTTAGCTTGAAAGCCTCACTCATGCCCAAGTTACCTCCGTTCTTGTGCAGTTGTGCTAAAAGGCTATATGATGAATTAACCTGGAATCTCCTCGAGACCTGTGAACATTTGCAGTGATCTGCTGATCTAAGATTAACCTCCTGGTGTCTGAATTGTATTTGTGAAAATTAGCTCATTTGGTGTCGCAAGATAAAATTAGCTCCCCTTGCTTGTATGATTTTGTGGTAGTATTATTGCAGTTTAGATTTTGATTAACCTGATCCAGAATGCTAATTTGCCCCTATATAATACTTCCTTCGTCCGGAATTGCATGGCGCTCAACTGGATGTGTCTAGACGTATTTTAGTGCTAGATACATCCGCTTGAGCGTCAAGTAATTCCGGATGGAGGGAGTGTAACAAATAAACAGGGGAGGTCGATATTTGGTGCATAATGTATACGTTGCTACGACAAATGTCTAATGCAAATGTTTTTAATGCAGAATATGTTCAAAAACGCAGCATACACTGCAGGATTTCACGCTGGCTTTGATACCATGCTCAAGTCGGGTTTAGGTGGGATGCCCTCCCGGAAATAGTCGGTTACATTGATATAGGAGACAGTGAGCTGATTCAGTCGATTTTTGTATGCCCCTCGGTGTAAAATCAAACCATACCATACATACTTATTATGTTGAATGATTTGATCGAATGTACCACCTTAAGCCTTTGTGATAGTTCTTTTCTTTTGGATTTGCTCAATTGCTTTCACGTTTTGCTTTGAGATTGCTGCGCAGGTTGCTTCAGCCGCTAGATAAATCCGCTCAACTGAGCTAAAAATGAAAATCACAACTCTTTGTATCGTTTACATTGTGAGTGGCATGATTACATTTTGGCCGTTCTTTGCACTGTTACATTCTCCTATTTTATTTCCAGCGTGCTCTGCTTCTCCAGTACATCCACCATTGCCGTTGAAATATTTACAGCGGCTGTCATGCTTTACCTGCAATTAACAGCCAACAAAATGTTAAGTCAGTAAGCGCGTATTTGCAGGGGCAGTGTTCTGATGAGTTGCAAGCACGGCATCGATCAGATGACTTAACTGAGCAAACAGGTTCAGGTTGTCTTTGGCGTAGGGACTGGCATCCCAGCTGGAAACGGCTAGAGGAGAAACAGAGAGCGCCACCACGCGTAGAAAGCTGAAAGAAAAATTCAGAAGAAAACAACTTAAAACAAGCATGCTGTTATATAGTCCAACAAAGAAAGTCAAGAATGCAAATAAACTCGTTATCTGTTCTTCCATTGATTATTATTACTAGGAGTACATTAGAGTTGTCAGTTATCACAGTATAGGTCTTGTTAGGCGAAGAAGGAGAAGAAGAAAACGCAAGTGGCGACGAGAACGAAAGACTGGAGGGCCGACAGGTCATTACCGCCGGCGTCGCCATCCTCGGGCCTGCCGTGTCCGCGCCCGTGCGCGCGCCGGCCGTACTCCCACCCGTCGTCCGCGTCCTCCGTCCCGCGCGCCGGCACCATCCACGACAACGGCCCCCACCTCACCGTCGTCGCCGGCTCCCTCTCCCTGTCTCTGTTTGTTGCACCGTTGCTGCCGCTGGGGCGACGTGTGCTGGAGGCGGCGCCGGTGCCGGGCAGCTTGAAGCGGCAGACGGGGCACGAGTTGTGGAGGCGGAGCCAGGGCACGATGCAGTCCGAGTGGTACACGTGCTTGCACGGCAGCTGCCGCGCCGCCTCCCCGAGCGCGAACTCCTCCTTGCACACGGGGCACTGCGACCCGCCGTCGTCCGACAGGTGCTGCGCGGCGATCCGCACCGTCGGGAGCGAGTCGATGGCCGACGTGGGGGCCGGCGCCGGGCCCGGCCGGTCGTTCTGGGTCAGCTCCTCCACCAGGCGGTTGAGGTCGCCCCCCGTGAAGTAGTCCCCCGGGTCGATGGCCGGGGGCGTGGCCGGCCGCCGCGCCACCGGCGCCGGCGGCGGGGAGGGCATGCGCCGGCGAGGCGGGGGCGTCGGGGCCGGCGCATGGACCCGCGTCGGCTCCCGCACCGGCGGAGGCAGCTGCCGGAACGGGCGCCCGGGCACCGTGGGCGCGGCGCCGTACACGACCCACCGGCGCGGGTTCCCGTCGTGGTAGTGCGGGTGCGGGTACGGGTGCGGCGCGAAGTGGTGCGGGAAGTAGCCCGGCGGGGGGAGCGCTGGGCGCGGCGGCGGGTCGATCTCGTGGAGGAAGCGGCCGTAGCAGCGCGGGCAGAAGACGTCGGTGGCCGGGTAGGAGATGATGCGGAGCGCCCGCGCGCACTCGTAGCACCAGTACATGCGGCACGTCCGCTGCCGCACCTCGCCGCCGCCACCGCCGCCGTACACAGGCATCATCGTCCCGCTAGGTGGAGTGCTGGCAAGGTCTTGGGAAGTTGACAGACCGCGTCGTCGGAGTGCATGGAGCAGGAGGATTGCATGGTTTTAAAGGAAGGCAGTGCGAGAGATCGTGACACGGGCGGGAATTAAAGGATGGCTTTGCGGGGAGAAGAAAGCGATTCCGCGGCGATTGCCATTTTGCTTTGGCTGGTGGTGTGCAAGCGAGGCTGTGCTGTGGCTTGTGCGTGGTGCAAACCTCGGGGAGGGGGAGCTGGTTGTGGTTGCTTGCCGGCCAGGAGGAAGAGGAGGATGAAGGGCGGAGCGAGGAGGTGGCGGTGGCGGTGGCGGGAAGTAACTGTGGACGGCTCGGTTTGGGGCGTGGAGGAGGGGAAGGAAGGAAACGCCGAGAGCAACCGAGCGAGCTCGCGCCCGCTCTGCTGAAACAGGCCAGGATGGGCTCAAGCCCAGAAATGGCTCTAGCCTTTGGGCCACCGCGGGAGGAGTGCCACGAATTACCGTATCAGGTTGCAAAAAAAAAATAGAAAGGAAAAAGAAAACCGGATAAGGATCATAGTTTAAAAAACAGACCGGACCACCGGTCGGACCAGAAAAATCCGGAACCGGCGCCTCAGCGGTTTTATAAGCTAATAAGACAGTTATGCAAACATACGGACAAAACCGGTTGAACCAGCCGGTTTTTTGGAGTCATGTGTGTTTAAATTATGGCTTGGTAATCGTATGTCATGGAGAGTAATTGAACCAATCATGGTATCAAATAATTCTGTATTTATTGGTCTATGGAATTTCTTAAACGCAAATGTTGTATGATACCTTTTTTGTGTGAAATTTGTTCTCGAATCATTGATTGGTCCACAAAATTATGGTATCGAATAATTATTCACCGTCTGTTCAATAAAATTGCATAAACATGATTATCATATGGCATGTCTATGTTTTGAAGATTGTATTTGTATCATTTATTTAATTTATTTACCTACACTGTTGCCCGTTGCAACAACCACCATTTTACTAGTCCATTGTTTTTTAGAGAGAAGTACATTTTCATCCCTCAACTTTACTGATAGTCTATAAATTGTCCCTCAACTCCAATACAAGGAAAACCAAGCCCCTCGTCTATCAAAACAATCTAATTTTCATCCTTTGAGCTATTACGGTTGGTTTTTGCGCCGACATGGTTTTGACTGTTAACCGTCTACTTTTCATCCCTTGGGCTATTACAAATGGTTTTTTGTGCCGACATGGTTTTGACCATTAATCGTCTACTTTTCATTTCTTGGTTTATTACAGATGTTTTTTGTGCCAACATGGTTTTAACGGGTAACCGTCTACTTTCCCAAAATGTGAAAATCATGTCAACACCCCAAAATGATGAGCAATGGCCTACGAAACGGGACAAACTGAAACAAAACTGCAAGCCCGACGACCTCCCCGTAAGCGCACCCCGCTCCAAAGCGAGGAGAAATAGCCTATGAAACGGGTCAAAGAGGATTCCCATGGTATAATTTTTGAAGCATATAGTTTTATTTTATTATTTAAATTTATAGTCAGATGGAAGGAGTAACTATTTGTTTCTTTTTTGGGTGAAACTGCATGTGTGCTTCTTTAAATGAAAATAAATAAATAAATGACGGGTCAAAGTAGCAAATTCAATGAGCCATTATAACAAGTGTGAAGCACAAAAAATATTACAAGGTGAACACCCATTAGAGGGACGCGAAGTATCTAAGCTCGAGCTCAAATAAGCTCAAGTGAACAGTAAAATCTGAATTCTTATTTTTTTCTTAAATACGCACAAACATGCATATAATTTATTATAGAAGAGAGGGAAAGACTCCCCAAAGTGTTCATCTGTACAGATATTTACAGTTAGGATTTGCCTAACTCCACCCAACTCACGCATCTAACTACTCAGGAGCCACCCACGGTAAGCCCTCCGTCTCTTGGATCAGGCCAGCCTTCACCCACCAGCTTCCCTCCTCTTTGATCTGTCTAATGCAGGTCGCCACAGACGGCGTTGCTCCGTTGAAAACGACGTCGCTGCGGTGTTTCCATATCATCCACATGCCAACTAGGCATTTAGCGCGTGTGGGTTTCCGGTGCTGTCGGTCTTGCTCCTGCCTGATGCACCACTCCTCCAACGATTCGTCTATCCTAGGGGCGATGCCTTGTCTACCAGTACCCTCCACGAACCAATGCCATACCCGTCGTGCGAATGCACAGTTGATTAGTAGATGTTGTATGGTCTTCTCCTCTTGATCGCAAAGCGGGCATGCATCTTGGTGTGGGAGCCCTCATCGCGCGAGTCTATCCGATGTCCAACATCGATTCTTGAAGGCAAGCCAGGCGTAGAATCGACACTTGAGGGGGGCTCGCGATTGCGAAGTGAAGGGCACCGTCGGCGAGGCCTCCAATCCCATGAACCTTGCGCCATAAGCAAAACGTGCCGAGAACTGTCCATGCTTCTCCCAAGCCCAGCGCACCGTCTCCTCAGAGTCCTCCGTGAGATGGAGGCTAGATATCTTGTGCCATAGTCTTAGGAATTCGTCGAGCTCACCGGCTGTGAGGTCCGGTCCGACGTCCCTGGCCCATGTATGGTTACTTCGCTGCCAGAATAGTCTGTGTCCTTCGCGTACGCCTCGAGACCCTCTCATATACTGCCGGAGCAAGCTCACATATTCTCTGCCCATCGATCCATCTTTCCTCCCAGAATAAAGCGGTCCTGCCATTTCCCACTATGACATGAGTTGCTGCGCGGAATAGGGCCATGGATTCCTTCGACACCGGTATGTTGAACTCTGCCCACGACCTAGAGCTGTCTGATCTTTGCAGCCATGGCCATCTCGCCCGTAGTGCCTTGTTGAGCCAATGTAGGTTCAGAATGCCGAGGCCACCTGCCCACTTTGGCGTACACACCGAGTCCCATGCCACTGCACAGTGTCCACCATTCGCCTCTTGTTTCCCACACCACAAGAATCCTCGACAGATTTTGACAAGGGCCGTTAGCGTCTTCGGTGGCAAATCCAGTGCAAGCATCGAGTGGATCGGGATGGAGCATAGTATGGATGTAATTAGGATGAGCCAGCCACTTTTGGGCATCATGGCCGCCTTCCAGTTTGGCAAGCATCCTGCAAGTTGGTCCACAATCCTTTGAAGCTATTCTGCCATCTGTTTCCTTAGAGTTAGTGGCAAGCCCAAGTACGTGCATGGGAAACCTCCCATTGGGCAGCCCAGAGTCCCACATACCATGTCCATCTCTTTCTGGGAGCAACGGATTGGGATGGCTGCACTTTTGCTCATGTTAACTGTCAGCCCAGACGCCTGCCCAAATAGCTGAAGAACTGCCCCGCACGTGCGTGTTTCTATCTCCGTCGGCTTGAAGAAGATCATGACGTCATCCACGAACATCGACACTCTAGATTGCATTCTGTAAAATAACTTAGAAAAGCGTAGAACCCTTTTCTCGGGCCGCAGTTTTATTTATACAGATGATGCCGTGGCTTACAAGTAGATCGATCAAGAGTTTGATCGAGAGTTTACAGAGAAGGTCGGTAACGAGAGGGAGAAACAGAAGAAGAGATAGAATAGGTTTCTAGGAGTTTAAACCTCTAGTCCTATCCTATTACAAAGTATTTCAACACCCCCCCTCAATCTGAACCTAAGGAACACCAAGGTTGAGATTGTGCTTGAACTCCTCGAGACTTCTCATAGTAAGTGGTTTTGTGAAGCCATCAGCCAATTGATCACCAGTAGGAATAAACTTTATGTCAAGTAACTTACGTATTACTCTTTCTCTGACAAAATGGAAATCAACTTCGATATGCTTTGTGCGTGCATGAAAAACAGGATTAGCTGAAAGATAGGTTGCACCAAGATTATCACACCATAATCTAGTAGCTCGCGGAGTTTTAACTCCAAGTTCATAAAGCAATGTTTGTATCCACATCATTTCGGCTGTAGCGTTTGCTAGAGCTTTATACTCAGCCTCAGTGCTAGACCTTGAGACTGTAGCCTGTTTTCTTGCACTCCATGATATAAGATTTGTTTCCAGAAACACAGCAAATCCACCTGTGGACCTTCTATCATCAGCACACCCTACCCAATCTGCATCAGAGTAGGCAGACACGAGCATAGAGGGAGACTTGACAATTCTTAGACCAAGTTCTCCTGAAAACCTGAGATACCTCACAATCCTTTTAACTGCAGTCCAATGAACAGTAGTAGGTGCATGTAAATACTGGCATACTTTATTCACTAAATAAGAGATGTCAGGACGTGTAAGTGTTAAATATTGCAATGCACCTATAACACTTCTATAGTTCGTTGCATCCTCAGATCCAAGAGCCTCTCCACTATCAATGGTGAGTTTTTCTGAAGTTGAAATAGGTGTACTTACAGGCTTGTAATTTTCCAATCCAACTCTCTTGAGAATGTCATTGACATATTTTTCCTGTGACAGAAGTATACCATCTTTCACCTGTTTAACTTCTATACCAAGAAAGTAATGTAGATCACCCAAATCCTTAAGAGCAAACTCCATCTTTAAATCCTTAAGCAAACAAGTGGCAGCATCTGGACTTGAACTAGCAACAATTATATCATCAACATATACAAGAACAAATATAGTGACATTGCCCTTGTTGTAAAGAAATAATGAGGTATCCGCTTTTGATGGTGTAAACCCAAGTTGTTGTAACTGAGTGCTCAACCTTGAGTACCAGGCTCTTGGGGCCTGTTTTAGACCATATAAAGCTTTATCTAACTTGCAAATATAATGAGGTGTGCTAATATTCTCATAACCCGGTGGTTGCCGCATAAAAACCTCTTCTTTCAGAACACCATGAAGAAACGCGTTCTGAACATCTAGCTGCCTTAGGCTCCACCCTCTGGAAACAGCAATAGACAGTACAAGTCGAATAGTAGCTGCCTTAACAACTGGACTGAAGGTATCTTCATAATCAATACCAAACCTTTGTTTAAAACCTTTTGCAACTAACCTGGCTTTGTATCTGTCTATACTTCCACCAGACTTTCTTTTAATCTTATACACCCATTTGCAATCTATGACATTTCTGCCTTTTTTCGGTGGTACTAAATGACATGTGTTATTTTTTATGAGTGCCTCATATTCATTATCCATAGCTTCTTTCCAATCTTTACTAGCAAGAGCATCATGCAAATGTGTTGGTTCTCCCATACTAGTAAGAAAATCACGTCTAATTTTATCATACCTTATAGTGCCATCTGTATACTCCTTTGTCTTCAGAATACCAGATTTGGATCGAGTGTGGCGACATGGAAATTCTTGCGCAGGAACTGGTTCACAAACCTATGTAGTTGTAGGCGCAGAAGATCCTGATGTAATTGGCTCCGCAGCAGAATCTGTGGCCACAGAAGATCCCGCCATATCTAGCACATCAGCCGGCTCCTGATCCAATGCACCTGAGATCCGCCTCGAAACCGTTGGTCCATCGAGAGAATGCCCCGTTGGCGACGTGACACCTGCGTCTGGCCCCACACTCACGGCTCGATCGGCCGCTGGCCCATCCCGCGCGGCTGGAGCGCCCGATGATTGGCGCGGGCTCGCGCTAATTGGGCTGGCGGGCCCCGTACGGCTGGGGCTGTCGGCCACTGCTGCGCCCGATGCATGCAGCGCGCTGGGATCCGCCTCGGATCACGCAACTGCCTCGTCTGCCGCAGCAAAATCTCCATCGGATCCAGCGCCGAAGCTGTCGCTCGGATCAGCCTAGGATCCCGCGCTGGTTTCGTCTGTATTCCCTTGCATAAAATGACGTCCAGAAACTACACACTTGTCATCAAAATTAAAATTTTCTTTGGAACTAGTCAAATGATCAACACTATTTAACTCGCCCCCGTGATCTGAACTAGGGATATAATCAGGGAGAAGTGCAATTTCTGCACGAAGTAAAGCTCCGGCATTTGGATAAAGTTTTGCAAAGGGGAATACTGTTTCATCAAAAACAACATCGCGAGAAATATATATGCGACCAGTAGAAATCTCAAGACACTTGTACCCTTTATGAAGATTACTATAGCCAAGAAAAACACATTGAGTGGAACGAAACTCGAGCTTATGACAATTATATGGACGAAGATTGGGGTAACAAGCACAACCAAAGATTCTTAGAGAATTGTAATCGGGCTTCTGATGAAACAATTTTTCCAAGGGACTAATATTGCCAATAACTTTGGTAGGGAGACGATTGATAAGATAAGTGGCAGCAATAAAGGCTTCATCCCAATATTTTAGAGGCATTGATGCATGAGCTAGAAGAGATAAGCCTACTTCAACAATATGGCGATGTTTACGCTCAGCGGAACCATTCTGTTGATGGGCATGAGGACAAGAGACATGATGAGCAATACCAATATTGCAAAAGAAAGAGTTGAGTTTCTCATACTCCCCTCCCCAGTCACTCTGGACTGCAAGGATTTTTCTGTCAAATTGACGTTCAACGAATTTCTGGAATTCTTGGAAGATAGAAAGAACTTCTGATTTAAACTTAAGCAAATATATCCAAGTGAACTTGCTAAAGTCATCAATAAAACTGACATAATATTTTTTTCTACCAAAAGAATCTCTTGCATGACCCCATACATCACTAAAAATAAGTTCCAACGGAGCATGAGACACACTATTTGACTTAGGATAAGGAAGTTGGTGACTCTTTGCACACTGACAAGCATCACACACAGACTCAATGTTTGAACTAGATGACAATGGAAGATTGTCTTTATTTATAACTTGCTTAACTATGATCGAAGAAGGATGTCCTAATCTTCGATGCCATCTCGCCAAGGAGGGCTTGAAAACAGAGTAAACTTGACGACGGCACTTTCGACTAAATGCTCCGGATGTGATGGGGTATAAGCCTCCAATGCATCTACCGTGATGAAGGAGCTCCCTCGTTGCCCGATCCTTTATGAAAAAATACGTGGGCGGAGTTTCAAAGAAGACATTATTATCAGCAGTTAAACGAGACATAGATGCAAGGTTTTTGTCGTCTTGTGGAACATGAAGAACATCCTTTAGAACGAGATCACGTTTAAGATTAGGGGAATTAATAGATGCTTGACCAATATGACTAATATCCATACCTCCACCGCTTGCGGTGTGAATCTGATCATTGCCGTAGTACTTCTCCCTCATGGCAAGTTTCTCAAGTTCATTGGTGACGTGATCAGTAGCACCTGAATTAGCATACCAGATGGTACCATCTCCTCCTTGCTCCCGAATCGCAGTTGCAACAAGACAAGCATCGGGAACATAGTCCTCATCATAACGGTGCCAACAATCCATGACCTCATGGCCTGCCTTTTTGCAGAGTTGACATCGAACACGCCCATGAGAGGAGGATCCACAGGGGACGTGGTTGTTGTTGTAGCTGCCCCCTCCAGAATGAGAGGAAGAAGAAGTGTTGTTGTAGCCACCTTCGTTTGGACGCGCCCCTTGGCCATTGCCACGGCCACGCCCGCCGCTGCTGTTCCCGCGGCCGCACCCACGAGCAGACCCGCGACCTCGCGAGGCGGCGTTGGCAGAAGACTGCCGTATGTTGGTTCCGTGAAGAAGATTGAGGCGCGCATCAAAACTTAACAGCTGCATGTATAGCTCTTGGACGGTGACAGGCTCCACCCACGCAGCAAGGGCCGACACGACCGGGTTGTAGTCGAGGTCGAGGCCGGCCAGAACCTGCGAAACAATTTCCCCGTTTTGCATCGCCACTCCAGTGCACGCGATCTCATCTGTCAGCGACTTGATCTTGGCTAGGTACTCTGACATCGTCAAGTTTCCTTTTTTTAGATTGGTGAGCTCAATCCTTGTCTTTATGGCTTGAGCTTGATTTTGGGCAGCAAACATGGCATGGATCGCTGCCCATACCTCTGCCGGCGTCTGAAAGGTGACCACCTGCGCAAGGATCTTGCGAGACAAGGAACCCATCAGAAAACCTTGGACTTGCTGCTGTTGTGCATACCAGAGGACGCGGGCGTAGTTCGCAATCTGCTCCTCTTTCCCATCATTGGTGATGGCGAGTATCACCGGCGGCGCTTGACTCTTCGGATCAAGGTGGTGGCTCATCTGCGCGCCCTTGATTTGGGTCAGCACAATAGCCTTCCACATGAGGTAGTTTTGCCTCGTGAGCTTCTCCTGGGTTGGGGGTCCGATGGACATGGGATAGGACGAGCTGGAGGAGGAAGGGGCGAAGGTGGAGGTTGATGAAACAGATGTGGTAAGGGCACTCATGGTGCTGGATTGGGTGGAGGCGGAGGTCATGGCGAAAGTGGTGATGGGTTTCAGAAGTTTACGATGGGGTAGAACTAGATGCGATCCTCTTTCGATCTCTGGGAAGAAGATGCTCTGATTACCATGTAAAATAACTTGGGAAGCGTAGAACCCTTTTCTCGGGCCGCGGTTTTATTTATACAGATGATGCCGTGGCTTACAAGTAGATCGATCAAGAGTTTGATCGAGAGTTTACAGAGAAGGTCGGTAACGAGAGGGAGAAACAGAAGAAGAGATAGAATAGGTTTCCAGGAGTTTAAACCTCTAGTCCTATCCTATTACAAAGTATTTCAACACATTCCACTTATGGCGAGTGGCGCGAGTAGGTTTTTGCGTGCTGCATACTTGAAGAGGCCAAGGAGAGGCTCCATGCATAGGATGAAGATCATGGGTGACAGGGGAGATCCTTGCCGCAACCCTTGGCAGCTCAGAAGTGGCCTTTCGGGGATGCCATTCGTCATGATTCTGGTGGAGGAGGTGGCCAACAACCTGCATATCCACGATATCCATCTCTCTCCAAATCCCATCCTTCTCAGTACCTCGAGGACACATGGCCATTGTATCGAGTCGAATGCTTTCGATATGTCCAGCTTGAGCATCACCGATGGGTTTTTGAGTGCATGCAGTCTCCGCACAGTTCCTTGGACGAGCATGAAGTTGTCATGAAGCGACAGTCCTTGAACAAATGCGCTTTGCTGTTGTCCCACCAGTTTCGGGAGGTCATCCACCAAACGCGATGCAAGGGCTTTGTCAAACATTTTAATCATGTCATGTACGAGGCTGACCGGCCGGAAATCCTTTATATTGACTGCCCCGTCCTTCTTTGGAAGTAGCGACACGGTGGCTTTGTTGATTGTTGCCATGCCCATCATGAAGGAAATATGCCCTAGAGGCAATAATAAAGTTATTATTTATTTCCTTATATCATGATAAATGTTTATTATTCATGCTAGAATTGTATTAACCGGAAACATAATACATGTGTGAATACATAGACAAACAGAGTGTCACTAGTATGCCTCTACTTGACTAGCTCGTTAATCAAAGATGGTTATGTTTCCTAACCATGGACAAAAGAGTTGTTATTTGATTAACGAGGTCACATCATTAGTTGAATGATCTGATTGACATGACCCATTCCATTAGCTTGGCACCCGATCGTTTAGTATGTTGCTATTGCTTTCTTCATGACTTATACATGTTCCTATGACTATGAGATTATGCAACTCCCGTTTGCCGAAGGAACACTTTGGGTGCTACCAAATGTCACAACGTAAATGGGTGATTATAAAGGAGCATTACAGGTGTCTCCAAAGGTAGATGTTGGGTTGGCGTATTTCAAGATTAGGATTTGTCACTCCGATTGTCGGAGAGGTATCTCTGGGCCCTCTCGGTAATACACATCACATAAGCCTTGCAAGCATTATAACTAAGATGTTAGTTGTGAGATGATGTATTACAGAATGAGTAAAGAGACTTGCCAGTAACGAGATTGAACTAGGTATTGGATACCGACGATCGAATCTCGGGCAAGTAACATACCGATGACAAAGGGAACAACGTATGTTGTTATGCGGTCTGACCGATAAAGATCTTCGTAGAATATGTAGGAGCCAATATGGGCATCCAGGTCCCGCTATTGGTTATTGACCGGAGACGTGTCTCGGTCATGTCTACATTGTTCTCGAACCGTAGGGTCCGCACGCTTAACGTTACGATGACAGTTATTATGAGTTTATGCATTTTGATGTACAAAAGGTTGTTCGGAGTCCCGGATGTGATCACGGACATGACGAGGAGTCTCAAAATGGTCGAGACATAAAGATTGATATATTGGAAGCCTATGTTTGGACACCGGAAGTGTTCCGGGTGAAATCGGGATTTTACCGGAATACCGGGAGGGTTACCGGAACCCCCCGGGAGCCAAATGGGCCTACATGGGCCTTAGTGGAAAGGTGAAAGGGGCTGCCATGGAGGGCTGCGCGCCTCCCCCCTCCCCTAGTCCTATTAGGACTAGGAGAGGTGGCCGGCCACCTCTCTCTCTCTTTCCCCCTTGGAGTCCTAGTTGGAATAGGATTGGAGGGGGGAGTCCTACTCCCGGTAGGAGTAGGACTCCTCCTGCGCCTCCCTTGCTTGGCCGGCCAGCCCTCCCCCTCTCATCCTTTATATACGGGGGCAGGGGGCACCTCTAGACACACAAGTTGATCCTTGAGATCGTTCCTTAGCCGTGTGCGGTGCCCCCTGCCACCAAATTCCACCTCGATCATACCGTTGTAGTACTTAGGCGAAGCCCTGCGTCGGTAGTACATCAAGATCGTCACCACGCCGTCGTGCTGACGGAACTCCTCCTCGACGCTTTGCTGGATCGGAGCCCGAGGATCGTCATCGAGCTGAACGTGTGCTAAGAACTCGGAGGTGCCGGAGTAACGGTGCTTGGATCGGTCGGATCGGGAAGACGTACGACTACTTCCTCTATGTTGTGTGATCGCTTCCGCAGTCGGTCTGCGTTGGTACGTAGACAACACTCTCCCCTCTCGTTGCCATGCATCACCATGATCTTGCGTGTGCGTAGGAATTTTTTTGAAATTACTATGTTCCCCAACAGTGGCATCCGAGCCTAGGTTTTATGGTTTGATGTTATTTGCATGAGTAGAACACAAGTGAGTTGTGGGCGATACAAGTCATACTGCCTACCAGCATGTCATACTTTGGTTCAGCGGTATTGTTGGACGAGACGACCCGGACCAACCTTACGCGTACGCTTATGCGAGACTGGTTCCCTCGACGTGCTTTGCACATAGATGGCTTGCGGGCGACTGTCTCTCCAACTTTAGTTGAACCGAGTGTGGCTACGCCCGGTCCTTGAGAAGGTTAAAACGGAGTCTATTTGACAAACTATCGTTGTGGTTTTGATGCGTAGGTGAGATGAGTTCTTGCTTAAGCCCGTAGCAGCCACGTAAAACTTGCAACAACAAAGTAGAGGACGTCTAACTTGTTTTTGCAGGGCATGTTGTGATGTGATATGGTCAAGGCATGATGCTGATTTTATTGTATGAGATGATCATGTTTTGTAACCAAGTTATCGGCAACTGGCAAGAGCCATATGGTTGTCGCTTTATTGTATGCAATGCAATCGCGATGTAATGCTTTACTTTATTACTAAGCGGTAGTGATAGTCGTGGAAGCATAAGATTGGCGAGATGACAACGATGCTACGATGGAGATCAAGGTGTCGCGCCGGTGACGATGGTGATCATGACGGTGCTTCGGAGATGGAGATCACAAGCACAAGATGATGATGGCCATATCATATCACTTATATTGATTGCATGTGATGTTTATCTTTTATGCATCTTATCTTGCTTTGATTGACGGTAGCATTATAAGATGATCTCTCACTAAATTATCAAGAAGTGTTCTCCCTGAGTATGCACCGTTGCCAAAGTTCGTCGTGCCCAGACACCACGTGATGATCGGGTGTGATAAGCTCTACGTCCATCTACAATGGGTGCAAGCCAGTTTTGCACACGCAGAATACTCAGGTTAAACTTGACGAGCCTAGCATATGCAGATATGGCCTCGGAACACAGAGACCGAAAGGTCGAGCGTGAATCATATAGTAGATATGATCAACATGACGATGTTCACCATTGAAAACTACTCCATCTCACGTGATGATCGGTTATGGTTTAGTTGATTTGGATCACGTGATCACTTAGAGGATTAGAGGGATGTCTATCTAAGTGGGAGTTCCTAAGTAATTTGATTAACTGAACTTAAACTTATCATGAACTTAGTACCTGATAGTATCTTGCTTGTTTATGTTGATTGTAGATAGATGGCTCGTGCTGTTGTTCCGTTGAATTTTAATGCGTTCCTTGAGAAAGCAAAGTTGAAAGATGATGGTAGCAATTACACGGACTGGGTCCGTAACCTGAGGATTATCCTCATTGCTGCACAGAAGAATTACATCCTAGAAGCACCGCTGGGTGCCAGGCCTGCTGCTGGAGCAACGCCAGATGTTATGAACGTCTGGCAGAGCAAAGCTGATGACTACTCGATAGTTCAGTGTGCCATGCTTTACGGCTTAGAATCGGGACTTCAACGATGTTTTGAACGTCATGGAGCATATGAGATGTTCCAAGAGTTGAAGTTAATATTTCAAGCAAATGCCCGAATTGAGAGATATGAAGTCTCCAATAAGTTCTATAGCTGCAAGATGGAAGAGAACAGTTCTGTCAGTGAGCATATACTCAAAATGTCTGGGTATAATAATCACTTGATTTAGATGGGAGTTAATCTTCCAGATGATTGCGTCATTGACAGAATTCTCCAATCACTGCCACCAAGCTACAAGAGCTTCGGGATGAACTATAATATGCAAGGGATGAACAAGACTATTCCCGAGCTCTTCGCAATGCTGAAAGCTGCGGAGGTAGAAATCAAGAAGGAGCATCAAGTGTTGATGGTCAACAAGACCACTAGTTTCAAGAAAAAGGGCAAAGGGAAGAAGGGGAACTTCAAGAAGAACAGCAAGCAAGTTGCTGCTCAGGAGAAGAAACCCAAGTCTGGACCTAAGCCTGAAACTGAGTGCTTCTACCGCAAGCAGACTGGTCACTGGAAGCGGAACTGCCCCAAGTATTTGGCGGATAAGAAGGATGGCAAGGTGAACAAAGGTATATGTGATATACATGTTATTGATGTGTACCTTACTAGAGCTCGCAGTAGCACCTGGGTATTTGATACTGGTTCTGTTGCTAATATTTGCAACTCGAAACAGGGACTACGGAATAAGCGGACGCTAGCAAAGGACGAGGTGATGATGCGCGTGGGAAACGGTTCCAAAGTCGATGTGATCACGGTCGGTACGCTACCTCTACATCTACCTTCGGGATTAATATTAGACCTAAATAATTGTTATTTGGTGCCAGCGTTGAGCATGAACATTATATCTGGATCTTGTTTAATGCGAGACGGTTATTCATTCAAATCAGAGAATAATGGTTGTTCTATTTATATGAGTAATATCTTTTATGGTCATGCACCTTTGAAGAGTGGTCTATTCTTGTTGAATCTCGTTAGTAGTGATACACATATTCATAATGTAGAAGCCAAAAGATGCAGAGTTGATAATGATAGTGCAACTTATTTGTGGCACTGCCGTTTAGGTCATATCGGTGTAAAGCGCATGAAGAAACTCCATACTGATGGGCTTTTGGAACCACTTGATTATGAATCACTTGGTACTTGCGAACCGTGCCTCATAGGCAAGATGACTAAAACACCGTTCTCCGGTACTATGGAGAGAGCAACAGATTTATTGGAAATCATACATACCGATGTATGTGGTCCGATGAATATTGAGGCTCGTGGCGGATATCGTTATTTTCTCACCTTCACAGATGATTTAAGCAGATATGGGTATATCTACTTAATGAAACATAAGTTTGAAACATTTGAAAAGTTCAAGGAATTTCAGAGTGAAGTTGAAAATCATCGTAACAAGAAAATAAAGTTTCTACGATCTGATCGTGGAGGAGAATATTTGAGTTATGAGTTTGGTGTACATTTGAAAAATTGTGGAATAGTTTCGCAACTCACGCCACCCGGAACACCACAGCGTAATGGTGTGTCCGAACGTCGTAATCGTACTTTACTAGATATGGTGCGATCTATGATGTCTCTTACTGATTTACCGCTATCGTTTTGGGGTTATGCTTTAGAGACGGCCGCATTCACGTTAAATAGGGCACCATCAAAATCCGTTGAGACGACGCCTTATGAACTATGGTTTGGCAAGAAACCAAAGTTGTCGTTTCTTAAAGTTTGGGGCTGCGATGCTTATGTGAAAAAGCTTCAACCTGATAAGCTCGAACCCAAAGCGGAGAAATGTGTCTTCATAGGATACCCAAAGGAGACTATTGGGTATACCTTCTATCACAGATCCGAAGGCAAGACATTCGTTGCTAAGAATGGATCATTTCTAGAGAAGGAGTTTCTCTCGAAAGAAGTGAGTGGGAGGAAAGTAGAACTTGACGAGGTAACTGTACCTGCTCCCTTATTGGAAAATAGTACATCACAGAAAACTGTTTCTGCGACACCTATACCAATTAGTGAGGAAGCTAATGATGATGATCATGAAACTTCAGGACAAGATACTACTGAACCACGTAGATCAACCAGAGTGAGATCCGCACCAGAGTGGTACGGTAATCCAATTCTGGAAGTCATGCTACTAGATCATGATGAACCTACGAACTATGAAGAAGCGATGGTGAGCCCAGATTCCGCAAAGTGGCTTGAGGCCATGAAATCTGAGATGGGATCCATGTATGAGAACAAAGTATGGACTTTGGTTGACTTGCCCGATGTTCGGCAAGCAATTGAGAATAAATGGATCTTCAAGAAAAAGACTGACGCTGACGGTAATATTACTGTCTATAAAGCTCGACTTGTCGCAAAAGGTTTTCGACAAGTTCAAGGGGTTGACTACGATGAGACCTTCTCACCCGTAGCTATGCTTAAGTCCGTCAGAATCATGTTAGCAATTGCCGCATTTTATGATTATGAAATATGGCAGATGGATGTCAAAACTGCATTCCTGAATGGATTTCTGGAAGAAGAGTTGTATATGATGCAACCAGAAGGTTTTGTCGATCCAAAGGGAGCTAACAAAGTGTGCAAACTCCAGCGATCCATTTATGGACTGGTGCAAGCATCTCGGAGTTGGAATAAATGCTTTGATATTGTGATCAAAGCATTTGGCTTTATACAGACTTTTGGAGAAGCCTGTATTTACAAGAAAGTGAGTGGGAGCTCTGTAGCATTTCTGATATTATATGTGGATGACATATTGCTGATTGGAAATGATATAGAATTTCTGGATAGCATAAAGGGATACTTGAATAAAAGTTTTTCGATGAAAGACCTCGGGGAAGCAGCTTACATATTAGGCATAAAGATCTATAGAGATAGATCAAGACGCTTAATTGGACTTTCACAAAGCACATACCTTGACAAGATTTTGAAGAAGTTCAAAATGGATCAAGCAAAGAAACGATTCTTGCCTGTGTTACAAGGTGTGAAGTTGAGTCAGACTCAATGCCCGACCACTGCAGAAGATAGAGAGAAAATGAAAGATGTTCCCTATGCTTCAGCCATAGGCTCTATCATGTATGCAATGCTGTGTACCAGACCTGATGTGTGCCTTGCTATAAGTTTAGCAGGGAGGTACCAAAGTAATCCAGGAGTGGATCACTGGACAGCGGTCAAGAACATCCTGAAATACCTGAAAAGGACTAAGGATATGTTTCTCGTATATGGAGGTGACAAAGAGCTCACCGTAAGAGGTTACGTTGATGCAAGCTTTGACACTGATCCGGACGATTCTAAATCGCAAACCGGATACGTCTTTACTTTAAACGGTGGAGCTGTCAGTTGGTGCAGTTCTAAACAAAGCGTCGTAGCGGGATCTACATGTGAAGCGGAGTACATAGCTGCTTCGGAAGCAGCGAACGAAGGAGTCAGGATGAAGGAGTTCATATCCGATCTAGGTGTCATACCTAGTGCATCGGGTCCAATGAAAATCTTTTGTGACAATACTGGTGCAATTGCTTTGGCAAAGGAATCCAGATTTCACAAAAGGACCAAACACATCAAGAGACGCTTCAACTCCATCCGGGATCTAGTCCAGGTGGGAGACATAGAGATTTGCAAGATACATACGGATCTGAATGTTGCAGACCCGTTGACTAAGCCTCTTCCACGAGCAAAACATGATCAGCACCAAGGCTCCATGGGTGTTAGAATCATTACTGTGTAATCTAGATCAAGTGGGAGACTGAAGGAAATATGCCCTAGAGGCAATAATAAAGTTATTATTTATTTCCTTATATCATGATAAATGTTTATTATTCATGCTAGAATTGTATTAACCGGAAACATAATACATGTGTGAATACATAGACAAACAGAGTGTCACTAGTATGCCTCTACTTGACTAGCTCGTTAATCAAAGATGGTTATGTTTCCTAACCATGAACAAAGAGTTGTTATTTTATTAACGAGGTCACATCATTAGTTGAATGATCTGATTGACATGACTCATTCCATTAGCTTAGCACCCGATCGTTTAGTATGTTGCTATTGCTTTCTTCATGACTTATACATGTTCCTATAACTATGAGATTATGCAACTCCCGTTTACCGGAGGAACACTTTGGGTACTACCAAACGTCACAACGTAACTGGGTGATTATAAAGGAGTAGTACAGGTGTCTCCAATGGTAGATGTTGGGTTGGCGTATTTCGAGATTAGGGTTTGTCACTCCGAGTATCGGAGAGGTATCTCTGGGCCCTCTCGGTAATACACATCACATAAGCCTTGCAAGCATTATAACTAAGATGTTATTTGTGAGATGATGTATTACGGAACGAGTAAAGAGACTTGCCAGTAACGAGATTGAACTAGGTATTGGATACCGACGATCGAATCTCGGGCAAGTAACATACCAATGACAAAGGGAACAACGTATGTTGTTATGCGGTCTGACCGATAAAGATCTTCATAGAATATGTAGGAGCCAATATGGGCATCCAGGTCCCGCTATTGGTTATTGACCGGAGACGTGTCTCGGTCATGTCTACATTGTTCTCGAACCGCAGGGTCCGCACGCTTAACGTTACGATGACAGTTATTATGAGTTTATGCATTTTGATGTACCGAAGGTTGTTCGGAGTCCCGGATGTGATCACGGACATGACGAGGAGTCTCGAAATGGTCGAGACATAAAGATTGATATATTGTAAGCCTATGTTTGGACATCGGAAGTGTTCCGGGTGAAATCGGGATTTTACCGGATTACCGGGAGGGTTACCGGAACCCCCCGGGAGCCAAATGGGCCTACATGGGCCTTAGTGGAAAGGTGAAAGGGGCTGCCATGGAGGGCTGCGCGCCTCTCCCCCTCCCCTAGTCCTATTAGGACTAGGAGAGGTGGCCGGCCACCTCTCTCTCTCTTTCCCCCTTGGAGTCCTAGTTGGAATAGGATTGGAGGGGGGAGTCCTACTCCCGGTAGGAGTAGGACTCCTCCTGCGCCTCCCTTGCTTGGCCGGCCAGCCCTCCCCCTCTCATCCTTTATATACGGGGGCAGGGGGCACCTCTAGACACACAAGTTGATCCTTGAGATCGTTCCTTAGCCGTGTGCGGTGCCCGCTGCCACCAAATTCCACCTCGATCATACCGTTGTAGTGCTTAGGCGAAGCCCTGCCTCGGTAGTACATCAAGATCGTCACCACGCCGTCGTGCTGACGGAACTCTTCCTCGACGCTTTGCTGGATCGGAGCCCGAGGATCGTCATCGAGCTGAACGTGTGCTAAGAACTCGGAGGTGCCGGAGTAACGGTGCTTGGATCGGTCGGATCGGGAAGACGTACGACTACTTCCTCTATGTTGTGTGATCGCTTCCGGAGTCGGTCTGCGTTGGTACGTAGACAACACTCTCCCCTCTCGTTGCCATGCATCACCATGATCTTGCGTGTGCGTAGGAATTTTTTTTAAATTACTACGTTCCCCAACACTAAGAACTCGGAGGTGCCGGAGTAACGGTGCTTGGATCGGTCGGATCGGGAAGACGTACGACTACTTCCTCTACGTTGTGTGATCGCTTCCGCAGTTGGTCTGCGTTGGTACGTAGACAACACTCTCCCCTCTCGTTGCTATGCATCACCATGATCTTGCGTGTGCGTAGGAATTTTTTTGAAATTACTACGTTCCCCAACAGTGGCATCCGAGCCTAGGTTTTATGGTTTGATGTTATTTGCACGAGTAGAACACAAGTGAGTTGTGGGCGATACAAGTCATACTGCCTACCAGCATGTCATACTTTGGTTCGGCGGTATTGTTGGACGAGACGACCCAGACCAACCTTACGCGTACGCTTACGCGAGACCGGTTCCCTCGACGTGCTTTGCACATAGATGGCTTGCGGGCGACTGTCTCTCCAACTTTAGTTGAACCGAGTGTGGCTACGCCCGGTCCTTGAGAAGGTTAAAACGGAGTCTATTTGACAAACTATCGTTGTGGTTTTGATGCGTAGGTGAGATGAGTTTTTGCTTAAGCCCGTAGCAGCCACGTAAAACTTGCAACAACAAAGTAGAGGACGTCTAACTTGTTTTTGCAGGGCATGTTGTGATGTGATATGGTCAAGGCATGATGCTGATTTTATTGTATGAGATGATCATGTTTTGTAACCGAGTTATCGGCAACTGGCAGGAGCCATATGGTTGTCGCTTTATTGTATGCAATGCAATCACGATGTAATGCTTTACTTTATTACTAAGCGGTAGTGATAGTCGTGGAAGCATAAGATTGGCGAGACGACAACGATGCTACGATGGAGATCAAGGTGTCGCGCCGGTGATGATGGTGATCATGACGGTGCTTCGGAGATGGAGATCACAAGCAGAAGATGATGATGGCCATATCATATCACTTATATTGATTGCATGTGATGTTTATCTTTTTATGCATCTTATCTTGCTTTGATTGACGGTAGCATTATAAGATGATCTCTCACTAAATTATCAAGAAGTGTTCTCCCTGAGTATGCACCGTTGCCAAAGTTCGTCGTGCCCAGACACCATGTGATGATCGGGTGTGATAAGCTCTACGTCCATCTACAACGGGTGCAAGCCAGTTTTGCACACGCAGAATACTCAGGTTAAACTTGACGAGCCTAGCATATGCAGATATGGCCTCGGAACACGGAGACCGAAAGGTCGAGCGTGAATCATATAGTAGATATGATCAACATAACGATGTTCACCATTGAAAACTACTCCATCTCACGTGATGATCGGTTATGGTTTAGTTGATTTGGATCACGTAATCACTTAGAGGATTAGAGGGATGTCTATCTAAGTGGGAGTTCTTAAGTAATATGATTGAACTTAAATTTATCATGAACTTAGTCCTGGTAGTATTTTGCAAATTATGTTGTAGATCAATAGCTCGCGTTGTTGCTACCCTGTGTTTATTTTGATATGTTCCTAGAGAAAATTGTGTTGAAAGATGTTAGTAGCACTGATGCGGATTGGATCCGTGATCTGAGGTTTATCCTCATTGCTGCACAGAAAAATTATGTCCTTGATGCACCGCTAGGTGACAGACCTATTGCAGGAGCAGATGTAGACGTTATGAACGTTTGGCTAGCTCAATATGATGACTACTTGATAGTTTAGTGCACCATACTTAATGGCTTAGAATCGGGACTTCAAAGACGTTTTGAACGTCATGGACCATATGAGATGTTCCAGGAGTTGAAGTTAATATTTCAAGCAAATACCCGAGTTGAGAGATATGAAGTCTCCAACAAGTTCTATAGCTAAAAGATGGAGGAGAATCGCTCAACTAGTGAGCATGTGCTCAGATTGTCTGGGTACTACAATCGCTTGAATCAAGTGGGAGTTAATCTTCCAGATAAGATAGTGATTGACAGAATTCTCTAGTCACCATCACCAAGTTAGTAGAACTTCGTGATGAACTATGATATGCAAGGGATAACAAAAACGATTCCCAAGCTCTTCGTGATGCTGAAATCGACAAAGGTAGAAATCAAGAAAAACATCAAGTGTTGATGGTTGACAAGACCACTAGTTTGAAGAAAAGGGCAAAAGGGAAGAAGGGGAACTTCAAGCAGAACGGCAAGCAAGTTGCTGCTCAAGTGAAGAAGCCCAAGTCTGGTCCTAAGCCTGAGACTAAGTGCTTCTACTGCAAAAGAACTGGTCACTGGAAGCGGAACTGCCCCAAGTATTTGGCGGATAAGAAGGATGGCAAAGTGAACAAAAGTATATTTGATATACATGTTATTGATGTGTGCTTTACTAGTGTTTATAGCAACCCCTCAGTATTTGATATTGGTTCAGTTGCTAAGAGTAGTAACTCGAAACAGGAGTTGCAGAATAAACAGAGACTAGTTAAGGGTGAAGTGACGATGTGTGTTGGAAGTAGTTCCAAGATTGATATGATCATCATCGCACACTCCCCTATACTTTTGGGATTAGTGTTGAACTTAAATAAGTGTTATTTGGTTTTTGCGTTGAGCATGAATATGATTTGATCATATTTATTGCAATACGGTTATTCATTAAAATTAGAGAATAATTGTTGTTCTGTTTACATGAATAAAACCTTCGATGGTCATACACCCAATGAAACAAGTTCGTTGGATCTCGATCGTAGTGATACACATATTCATAATATTGAAACCAAAAGATGCAAAGTTAATAATGATAGTGCAACTTATTTGTGGCACTGCTGTTTAGGTCATATTGGTATAATGTGCATGAAGAAACTCCATGTTGATGGGCTTTCGGAATCACTTGATTATGAATCACTTGATGCTTGCGAACCATGCCTTTTGGGCAAGATGACTAAAACGTCGTTCTCCGGAACAATGGAGCAAGCAACAAATTTGTTGGAAATCATACATACTGATGTATGTGGTCCGATGAATATTGAGGCTCGCGACAGGTATCATTATTTTCTGATCTTCACAGATGATTTGAGCAGATATGAGAATATCTACTTGATGAAACATAAGTCTGAAACATTTGAAAAGTTCAAAGAATTTCAGAGTGAAGTGAAAAATCATCGTAACAAGAAAATAAAGTTTCTATGATCTGATCGTAGAGAAGAGTATTTGAGTTACGAGTTTGGCCTTCAGTTAAAAACAATGTGAAATAGTTTCACTACTCACGCCACAAGGAACACCATAGTGTAAATGGTGTGTCCGAACGTCATAACCGTACTTTATTAGATATAGTGCGATCTATGATGTCTCTTACCGATCTACCACTATCGTTTTGGGGTTATGCATTAGAGACAGCTGCATTCACGTTAAAAAGGGCACCATCTAAGTCCGTTGAGACGACACAATCTGAACTGTGGTTTAGCAAGAAACCAAAGTAGTCGTTTCTTAAAGTTTGGGGTTGTGATGCTTATGTGAAAAAATTTCATCCTGATAAGCTCAAAACCAAATCGGAGAAATATGTCTTCATAGGATACCCAAAAGGAGACTGTTGGGTACACCTTCTATCACAGATCCTAAGGCAAGACATTCGTTGCTTATAATGGATACTTTCTAGAGAAGGAGTTTCTCTCGAAAGAAGTGAGTGGGAGGAAAGTATAACTTGATAAGGTAATTGTACCTTCTCCTTTATTGGAAATTAGTTCATCACAGAAATCTGTTCTTGTGACTCCTACACCAATTAGTGAGGAAGCTAATGATAATGATCATGAAACTTCAAATCAGGTTACTACCGAATCTCGTAGGTAAACCAGAGTGAAATCCGCACCAGAGTGGTACGGTAATCCTGTTCTGGAGGTCATGTTACTTGACCATGACGAACCTACGAACTATGAGGAAGCGATGATGAGCCCAAATTCCGCGAAATGGTTTGAGGCCATGAAATCTGAGATATGATCCATGTATGAGAACAAAGTTTGGACTTTGGTTGACTTGCCCGATGATCGGCAAGCAATTGAGAATAAATGGATCTTCAAGAGAAAGACGGACACTGATAGTAGTGTTACTATCTACAAAGCTAGAATTGTCGCAAAAGGTTTTCGACAAGTTCAAGGTGTTGACTACGATGAGAGCTTCTCACTCGTATCTATGCTTGAGTCTGCCTGAATCATGTTAGTAATTGCCGCATTTTATGAAATCTGGCAAATGGATAAACAAAACTGCATTCCTTAATGGATTTATTAAAGAAGAGTTGTATATGATGCAACAAAAGGTTTTGTCAATCCGAAAGGTGCTAACAAAAATGTGCAAGCTCCAGCGATCCATCTGTGGACTGGTGCAAGCATCTCGGAGTTGGAATATACGCTTTGATGAGTTGATCAAATCATATAGTTTTATACAGACTTGCGGTGAAGCCTGTATTTACAAGAAAGTGAGTGGGAGCACTACAGCATTTCTGATAAGTATATGTGAATGACATATTGTTGATCGGAAATAATGTAGAATTATTCTGTAAAGCATAAAGGAGTGTTTGAAAGGAGTTTTTCAAAGAAAGACTTCGGTGAAGCTGCTTACATATTGAGCTTCAAGATCTATAGAGATAGATCAAGACGCTTGATAAGTTTTTTCAATAAGTACATACCTTGACAAGATTTTGAAGTAGTTCAAAATGGAGCAGTCAAAGAAAGAGTTCTTGCCTGTATTACAAGGTGTGAAGTTGAGTAAGACTCAAAGCCCGACCACGGCAGAAGATAGAAAGAGAATGAAAGTCATTCCCTATGCGTTGGCCATAGGTTCTATAAAGTATGTCATGCTGTATACCAGATCTATTGTATATCCTGCATTGATTTGGCAAGAGAGTACAATAGTGATCTAGGAGTAGATCACTGGACAGCGGTCAGAATTATCCTTAGTGAAATAAGGATATGTTTCTCGATTATGGACGTGACAAAAAGGTTCGTCGTAAAGGGTTACGTCGATGCAAGTTTTTGACACTGATCCAGATGAATCTAAAGTCTCAATCTGGATACATATTGAAAGTGGAAGCAATTAGCTAGAGTAGCTCCGTGTAGAGCATTGTAGACATAGAACTTGCAAAATACTTACGGATCTGAATGTGACAGACCCGTTGACTAAAATTATCTCACAAGAAAAACATGATCACACCTTAGTACTCTTTGGGTGTTAATCACATAGATATGTGAACTAGATTACTGACTCTAGTAAACCCTTTGAGTGTTGGTCACATGAAGATGTGAACTATGTGTGTTAATCAGATGGTGATGTGAACTATTGCTGTTAAATCACATGGCGATGTGAACTAGATTATTGACTCTAGTGCAAGTGGGAGACTGAAGGAAATATGCCCTAGAGGCAATAATAAAGTTATTATTTATTTCCTTATATCATGATAAATGTTTATTATTCATTCTAGAATTGTATTAACCGGAAACATAATACATGTGTGAATACATAGACAAACAGAGTGTCACTAGTATGCCTCTACTTGACTAGCTCGTTAATCGAAGATGGTTATGTTTCCTAACCATGGACAAAAGAGTTGTTATTTGATTAACGAGGTCACATCATTAGTTGAATGATCTGATTGACATGACCCATTCCATTAGCTTGGCACCCGATCGTTTAGTATGTTGCTATTGCTTTCTTCATGACTTATACATGTTCCTATGACTATGAGATTATGCAACTCCCGTTTGCCGGAGGAACACTTTGGGTGCTACCAAACGTCACAACGTAAATGGGTGATTATAAAGGAGCATTACAGGTGTCTCCAAAGGTAGATGTTGGGTTGGCGTATTTCGAGATTAGGATTTGTCACTCTGATTGTCGGAGAGGTATCTCTGGGCCCTCTCGGTAATACACATCACATAAGCCTTGCAAGCATTATAACTAAGATGTTAGTTGTGAGATGATGTATTACGGAACGAGTAAAGAGACTTGCCAGTAACGAGATTGAACTAGGTATTGGATACCGACGATCGAATCTCGGGCAAGTAACATACCGATGACAAAGGGAACAACGCATGTTGTTATGCGGTCTGACCGATAAAGATCTTCGTAGAATATGTAGGAGCCAATATGGGCATCCAGGTCCCGCTATTGGTTATTGACCGGAGATGTGTCTCGGTCATGTCTACATTGTTCTCGAACCGTAGGGTCCGCACGCTTAACGTTACAATGACAGTTATTATGAGTTTATGCATTTTGATGTACCGAAGGTTATTCGGAGTCCCGGATGTGATCACGGACATGACGAGGAGTCTCGAAATGGTCGAGACATAAAGATTGATATATTGGAAGCCTATGTTTGGACACCGGAAGTGTTCCGGGTGAAATCGGGATTTTACCAGAATACCGGGAGGGTTACCGGAACCCCCCGGGAGCCAAATGGGCCTACATGGGCCTTAGTGGAAAGGTGAAAGGGGCTGCCATGGAGGGCTGCGCGCCTCCCCCTCCCCTAGTCCTATTAGGACTAGGAGAGGTGGCCGGCCACCTCTCTCTCTCTTTCCCCCTTGGAGTCCTAGTTGGAATAGGATTGGAGGGGGGAGTCCTACTCCCGGTAGGAGTAGGACTCCTCCTGCGCCTCCCTTGCTTGGCCGGCCAGCCCTCCCCCTCTCATCCTTTATATACGGGGGCAGGGGGCACCTCTAGACACACAAGTTGATCCTTGAGATCGTTCCTTAGCCGTGTGCGGTGCCCGCTGCCACCAAATTCCACCTCGATCATACCGTTGTAGTGCTTAGGCGAAGCCCTGCCTCGGTAGTACATCAAGATCGTCACCACGCCGTCGTGCTGACGGAACTCTTCCTCGACGCTTTGCTGGATCGGAGCCCGAGGATCGTCATCGAGCTGAACGTGTGCTAAGAACTCGGAGGTGCCGGAGTAACGGTGCTTGGATCGGTCGGATCGGGAAGACGTACGACTACTTCCTCTATGTTGTGTGATCGCTTCCGGAGTCGGTCTGCGTTGGTACGTAGACAACACTCTCCCCTCTCGTTGCCATGCATCACCATGATCTTGCGTGTGCGTAGGAATTTTTTTTAAATTACTACGTTCCCCAACACTAAGAACTCGGAGGTGCCGGAGTAACGGTGCTTGGATCGGTCGGATCGGGAAGACGTACGACTACTTCCTCTACGTTGTGTGATCGCTTCCGCAGTTGGTCTGCGTTGGTACGTAGACAACACTCTCCCCTCTCATTGCTATGCATCACCATGATCTTGCGTGTGCGTAGGAATTTTTTTGAAATTACTACGTTCCCCAACACATCATGTCTCCCTTGTGAAAGTGGTCGAACTCGCACATGAAATCCTCTTTTATTATGTTCTAGCATGTTGCGAAGAAGAGGCTAGTGAACCCGTCCGGGCCTGGCTCCTTGTCCAGGGGCATGGATTTTATCATTTTTTCCACCTCCTCCGGCAAGAAAGGGATCTCTATGTGCGAGAGGTCAAGCGTCGGGAGCTCCAGGACATCCAGGTCAATCGTGTGCTGCCTCGTGGGTGCCGATCCCAGCAGGCTCGCGTAGTAGGTATCCATCACCTCCGCAATGCTGCTCTGACCAGTATAGATCTCGCCGTCATGTTGGATGGTGTAGATTGCATTGTTGCATTGCCGGTGCCGTGCTTGCCTATGGAAGAACTCCGTGTTTGCATAACCCTCCTTCAGGTGCATTAGCCGGGATCGCTACCTAGCAATGGTCCGATCAAGCGAACTCAGGCCCAATAGTTTCTTCTTTAGCGTTTGCCGTAGTTTCCGTTCCTCCTCTGACAGGGCCCTTGCCTCCATTGCCACGTCCAAGCGGCCGATCACTTCCATAGCGATGCCAAGTTGCAGGCGAACATTGCCAATCCAACGGTTACTCCACCGCCGCAATGCCCTCGCTGTGGCGCGAAGTTTGTTCTCAAGGACGACATATGGGTTTCCGGTGGATGGCACCGATTGCCAGGCCTGTTGCACTATCTCTTGAAATCCCCCAGCCTTGGGCCAAAAACTCTCGAACACAAAACATCTCCCCATCCTGAGCTCCGCATCGAGATCCAGTAGAAGCGGACAGTGATAGGAGATAGCCGAGCCAAGCACTGCTAGCATGCTGCTGGGGTATGAATCTTCCCACGAATTAGTCACGAATATATGATCAATCTTCTCCAGTGTCGGTTCCTAACGCTCATTGGACCACATGTATCGTCTGCCATTCAGATAGATTTCCTTGAGCTCAAGTCTGTTTAGCAGCGCCCTGAATCTTGCCATCATTCGCCGGTTGAACGTGGCTCTGTTTTTTTGAACCGGGCATTACCCCTTTCCATTACTTTGACATAACGGAAATACAAAGTCCAGGTCTTAAGGAAACTGGAAAGGGGAAAGCGGGTTCAAGACACCACTGGGAAACCCACTACAAGCACTCGTCATCGAGCAGCTCACCATGGGGCGAAAACCCAGTGCCATCTAAAACCACCTATCCTAACCAGAGCAAAATAAGAAATCCGGAGGTAAATTCCACATTCAGGGGGGGAACGGCTCACAAGTGAGCATCAGGCAAGGCCCACGCAGGGGCGAAAGCATCAAACGGAACAAGTATCAGGACAATAATAGCCACTGATGATAAGGCAGGAGAAGGCATAGACGATAGCTTCATCCTTCAGTCCATCGCTGATCCAGCTGGGGCTGCACAAATCCTCATCATGGCAGCAACGTTGGTCTTGAGCATCTTAGCGCCGCGCTCCATCGCCTCTCGATCAGCTCCTGCCATCAGACCTGCCCAGTAGTTCATGTAGCCACATGCAGAAAAAACCACATCAAAAGGGGATCTTAGCTTTTTGCCTTCGAAAGTGGCCCTGTTATGACAAATCCACATGGCCCAGCAGATCACAGCTAGGCCAAAAGTATAGAATCTGACACCATCAGGTAAGAAAGTATAGCACCAAGAGAAATATTGCCATATGTTATCAGGGCACAAATTTGTGCCAAACACACAGCCAACCGTTCTCCAAACCACCCTTGCAACTGGACAGGTGAAGAAGAGATGTTGAGAAGTTTCCCTGTTCTGACAGAAGGAACATCTGGGGTTCCCCGCCCATTTGCGTCTTTTCATGACGTCTCGTGTCAACACCGCATCTTGAAACAATTGCCAAAGGAAAATTTGGATCTTGAGAGGTAGCTTAGCTTTCCAAATCCATCTATAATCACACCCAGCGAGGCGGCTTTCCAGGTGACTATACATGGATTTGGTGGTAAAGCGCTTGCTTTTCCAAAGTTTCCACACAACCTGGTCTGGTTCATCAGATACCACCCAGGAATTTATCATTTTTTTCACCTCATCCCATTGATTTGCAAGCCGAGGATGTAATCGTCTTCTAAAGAGATCTGGGGACCCCTCGCCCTGGCTTTGGCCACTGTGATCTCTTGGTTGTTACAGATATCATACAGCTCTGGGAACCTGATTCTCAAAGGGGGGTTTCCATCAATGCTGTCCATCCACAGCCGAGCCAGGTTGCCAGCTTTTACATTCACCCCCTCCCAGCGAAATAATGTTCCTTAACTTTCATAATAGCTTTCCAGCTCGGCGAGTCACCAAATTTGCATCGAACTGAGGCAACAGTGTCTCTCTTCAAGTACTTGGCTCGGATAACATCCTGCCAAAGCCCTTGTTGAGTCTCAAGTTTCCACCACCACTTAGTTAGCAGGCTTATATTGTGTCTATGTAAGTCCTTCACCCCCAAACCCCCTTTTTTCTTAGACCTACAGACCCTGGTCCAATTGACAAGGTGATAACGTTTCCTGCCGTTGGTTTCTTGCCAGAAGAATTTTTTACGATGTCTGTCCAGTTTGTAGATCACCATCTTAGGGAGTAGGAACATTGCCATGTAGTAGTACACAATACTGGACAGGGAGGAGTTCAGGAGAATGAGTCTCTCCCCCCCCCCCCGAGGATGCAGCGTTACCAATCCAGGTATCACAACACTTAAGGAATTTATCATCAATAAAGTTCCAGTCCAGGTTGCGCAAAGTTGAGTAGCTCACAGGGACCCCCAAGTATTTCATTGGGAAGTGACCAGTTTGACAATTAAAGATATTCGCATAAGTTGCCAAGATGTTGTTGTCTCCACCCACACACAGAATTTCACTCTTAAGGAAGTTAATCTTTAAGCCAAACATAAGTTCAAAGATATATAAGAGAAGTTTCAGGTTGACAGCGGCTTGTTCATCATGTTCAAAACAAATAACCGTGTCATCGGCGTATTGCAGAACAGCAACGCCATTTTCAATGAGATCTGGGGCCAACCCAGTTATCATCTTTTCCTTTTGAGCATTGCGAATCATCGTAGACAAGGTTTCCACCGCAAGGTTAAACAAAAAAGGGGAGTGAGGGTCGCCCTGGCGCACTCCCTTGTGGCTTTGAAAGTAAGGCCCAGTCACATTATTCAACTTAATGCTGACTGTGCCATTAGTTAGTATCTTCTTCACCCAACCACACCAGGTTTCACCAAAACCTCTATGCCTTCTCAAAGTCCAACTTCAGGACTACCCCAACTTTCTTCTTATGGTGTGTGTGGTGCGAGATCTCATGGAGAGTGAGGATCCCATCCATGATATTTCTATGTTTGATGAAAGCATTTTGGTGCCTGCTAATAAGTTTATCAGCAAAGATGGCTGCTCTATTGTCCATTACTTTAGTAATTAGCTTATAAGGACATCTAAGTAGGAAAATGGGGCGGTACTGTTGTATTTTCTTAGCACCATTGGTCTTAGGTATTCGTGGCTCTGTTTTTATCTTCCAGATTTACTATGAGGTTAAAATCGCCCACCAAGGCCCATGGTCCCGCATGTAGGTCTTGAACTTCTAATAATTTCTGCCATGAACTTGACCTTGTTCGCATCCCCTTGGGGTCCGTATACACCAGTCATCCACCACATGTGTCCTCTTTCCTGCTTTACTAGTGCGGTGATGGTATTTTGAGTCGTGTGAGGGTTGGAGAGTGACACCACCAGGCTATCCCAGGCCAAGAGCACACCACCACGGGTACCCACCATAGGGAGATAAAAGAAGTTCTCAAATTTATTTCCTAGGCAGTGCCTTACAATCTCCACCGTAACCACCTCCATTTTTGTCTCTTGAAGGCATACAATGCTCACATTTGCCGTCGATACTACTTGGAATATAGAGTTCCTTCGTGCCGGTGAGTTCAAGCCACGTACATTGCACACAAGGGTTTTGGGAGGTTGCATATTCATTTTGGATGCCCACTGGTTCCACCGGCTTCATGCCCTACTGCCTGTCCACCGAGGCTCCGGAGTCTCCCCGCGTCAGCAGGATCGCCGCGTCCCAACCAAACAGTGCTAAGATGGCCTTCACGTGGCAATTCGTAACTGGCTGGTCGAATAGCGCGGCGTACGCCCGCAGTGCCTCGTCTCCAATCTCCTTCCCTTCATTGGCCAAGCAAAGCTTCCTGATGAGCACGACCTGTTGCTTTGAAGCTTTGGACCCGCGGGGCCCCTTCGCCAGGCAGCCGCTGCGCCTTGGAGAGGAAACGGGCGGTCTCTTCTGCCTTGGCCTTCTTTGATGGACCGAATTCTTATCAAAAAGTTCTGAATTATTTTTGGGGTAAATATTGATGAATGTTTTGAGTGCTTACAAAGTTTCATCATGAAATGACATTCGTGGAAGTCGTGGAAAAAAAGAGGTAAATATTGAAAGTCGCTAGCTGGTGGGGTGAAAATCTCCACTACTTTAAAAGAACGTAAGATTTCCTTCACCTTTCTTCTCACCACCCCTTCATTCAACCTTTCCACCTTACTTACCTTTTGAACCAATTCCATTTTAATTTACTTATCAAATTTCTGATCAAAATATAAGATAAATCACAGGCAGAGTTTAATGAACATTTATTTACAAAATCACGTTCTATAAGTAGGTAAATCACTTCTGATCAAAATATAAGATAAATCATGGACAAAATCTCATAAACATTTATTTCACAATCACATATTATGAACAGGTAAATCACAAACTAATGTATTAGAATATTTATATCCCGTTGTAACGCACGTATATTGTTCTAGTGAAAACGAAAAAGGTGTAACCGCCCGCCTGCTTTTGTCAGAGGCGGGGAGAGTAAAGGAGAGCCAGCCGTTGCACCGCACCACACCGTCGGATCACGTCTCGCCGCACACCGTCGCCCCCTCACAGCTAGCACTCGCTCGCAGCCCAGTCCTCCCCCCTCACGCCGGCCTGCTTCTGGATCCGTCCATGGCGAAGCAAGGGCCAGCATAGCTACGTCACCTCCGGCCACCTGCTGCCACTCCACCCCAGGAGGACACACACGCAGGTACGAACGCCCACGCGGGCCGGCCTCTCACGTCCACCCATGGCTATCACCCGTCCCCTTGTCTGCTGCAAAGCTCTGGCTCGATGCTCCCTCCCTCCCTCCAATGTACCCACGCGCGCGTGTCACTGCCACCTAAACCAGGCTAGACTAGACGAGACAAGACCGACAGGGGCGGACCCAGAACAAAAATGTCCCGGTGTCCCATGTCAATCACATACTTGTGGATATCAAACAATAATATGGATATAGCAATACAGTTTACAGTTCAATATGTATAGAAAACCGTGTAATAATGTTAATACTTACAGAAATCCAAAATGACGAGTTTAAATTAAAATGGTAGTTGATCGGAGGGAAATGAACAATAATGGATCAACGAGTCTCCAAGAAAAAATGCGACATTAGATGTCAATTGCCTACAAATAAACAAAATCACTTAGTATAAATCATTATGTAAACTTGCGTGATCGAAAAAACTAAAAAATTAAGATCGTTATATTCAAAATGGGATAAGGCATCATTTTGTTAATGTGAGGGGGCAACATCTTTACCTTGAATCAATTTTAGGTCCCCCTTTTCCCTAGAAGCCTTCCCAATAAAATCTGCTAACCTATAATTTGTCAAATACTATGTAAGCATTTAGATGCAGAAAGAAGAAATGAATTATGAAGTCACATGTACATGCTACTTGGATTTCACACAGTTATAGAATGAATCAATTAAACCTGCTTGTGCATCCGGCAGACGCTCCAAGAATATTGCAATCTCCTCCGCATGCAATGAATAATTATTCCAAATTCCAAATAATTTAATCCCCAACAGGCCAACAATTCTCAAATCCCTAGCCGGATACCCTAGTCCAACTACCCTACAGTTTGAGAAACGAGAATTAGGGGTTCTAAAAAAGAAGCGAAAATCGAATTTCCTAAAGAGGTGCATCGCAATGGAGATTTGGTGCAGAAATCATTGTATCTATTTTTTCTGGATTGCTCCGGCGACTTGAGTTGACAGGATCTACGACACAAGTACGCCGAACTGACGAGGGAAGAAAGTGCGGCGCATGGGGTCTGTTTGTTGCGCGAGCAGAGGAAGAGCGAACATATCGTATCCATCCAGAGATCGATTAATTTTTTTTAGACAACCCAGAAATCGATTGATTTTTTTAGAAACACCCAGAGATCGATTGATGGATGTGGTCCTTGCTGCATCGGTCGCTGGGCCAGGCACTCGCTACTGGACTGGGCCTCAACGCCTCGCGTCGCGCTGGACAGCTTTGCTGGATCGCAATGCTTGGAATTTCCCAATGGCCTGGCTTTACCGGTGTCCATGTAATTAAACATGGGGTGTCACATCCATATATGGGCTTCATATACAAGGCAAAATCAAAACTTACCCAGTGTCCTGTGACCCCCGCTGGGCTAACGTGGGTCCGCCCCTGAAGACCGACGTGATCGATCTACCGTGCGTGCGTGTCTCGGTTTCTCGCCGGCGGTGGAACGAATCCGACCGGCCGGCCGACCCGATCGATCGTCCGCCCCGTACGTCTCCCGCGTACAGGCGCCCGTCACTAGGTGTCGTGTTGCTCGACAATCCATCCGTGCATGGGTTTCCCTTCTCTCAACATCCAGGAGGATGAGCACATCGGAGTGGTGGCTTGTTGTGATTTGCGCTGCGGCCGGAGATGATATGCTACTGTTGAATAATTAGGCATAGGTAAAACATGTTCAACATGTAGAGAGAATAATGAGTAATGCTACACGTACAAACGAGTTACAAGGTTTTATAAAAAGGGTTAATTTGACTGGTTAATAGGTGGGGAGGCGGCCCACCCCTGAAAATAAGGGAGGGCAAATTTGTGATTGATTAGTAGATGAAAAAAATCGTAATCAGCATGTAATTGCGTGTAACTCTTTATATATTTAGCATTATTGAAGAATAATTAAGATATGCAATAGATTGTCGAAGCTTGTCATGCAATTGAAATCGTAAGCAAGAAGCAACATATCCACGTCGATCACTAGTAGCAGTAAACCAAATGCTAGCTCTAACAAAAAGAGTAAGATGACATATGAAATAACAACAGAAGATGCAGACGTGCTGTTCGTCATAGGTTGGTTCACTCACTACTCTGGTTTTCTCACGTGGCGCAATATTTTTTGAAGCTAAACAAAGAAAATGTAAATAGGCTGAGCCTAGGACAAAGCCGATAACCAGCATCAAATAGGAGTTGGCGTCATATACGACATACACATAAAAAATGGATACGGTCTTTGAAAGATCTATATTACTCTTTATACGCTTCCACTGGACGGAAGTAGTCAACCACATGGCTGAAATTATTCCCAAATGCTTAAAAGTGCAGTTGCACTATTACGTCGTCGTGAGTGCACGCGCATGGACTGCACGATTGGAAACCGAGCGATGACGTAGCATGTATTAATTTCAGTATTAGAAAATTCAAAAGTTATAACTTTTAAACCACGTGTCGGAATTATGATCTGTTTTCACCGTTGGATCCTCGTGATGAGTTCTTCAAAACTAGATTTCATGTGAATATGTTTTGATGATTTTTCTTCAAAAGCAACTTTGATGCTAGATGAGGCAACTTTAGTGCTAAACATGAGCCACTCTGATGCTAGATGAATTGCACCCTGTGTATAACTGAATTCACATAGTAGCCTTCTAATTAGTTGCATGCAGTAGTGTAATAGGTGGTTAACATGGTTGCTAAGTTGCATACATCAAAAAATAAGTTGTAAATAGTTTATTTGCCTATCATACTGTTAAAGTTGTTTACCGTAGATCAGAAAGTTGCATAACATGGCTTCTAAGTTGTCTACCTCACAAACCAAGTTTACCTACGTCGCTACGAAGTTACCAACGAGTGATTCACAATTGCCTGCAATACTATGGAGGTTGTACATCAAGGGACCTAAGTTGACTACAATGTCGAAAAGTTTTCGTGGGATCTAAGTCATCTATCATGATTCCAATTTTCTAAACTATGTGAGGATGGATGGTATGAGATCCTTGTGCTTTCCTTTTTTGGGGGAGTCTACCCGCCAACGTTATTGAGTGCGCGCGTGTTGGCTAGCCAGGTCGCGACGAGCTCTTCAAAATTAAACCCCACCTGGATATGCTTTGATTTTTTTTCAAAGCAACTTTGATGCTAGACGGGGCAACTTTAGTGCTAAACATAAGCAACTTCACTCCATTAAAGTAAGTAATTAGCAACAGTAAGCAACTAAGTAGTAATAGAGAACAACTTTCAACAGAGGCAAATAACATCGCATCACCTTCATAATCAACTTTCCTTCTACTAGAAGCAACTTTATAGTGCCAAAAACAGACAACTTCAGTACATTTTGTGTCCTAATTAATTTTGTCTAACATTCTCCTAACGTCTTCACTAGTACTTCCAAAGTTCTTTCTATTGCTCATGCTCTTATGTCGTTGTTTCTAAATTGCCTATAACATTATGAAGTCGTTTGCTTTTGTGTCTGTTATTGCTAGTTATGGTAGGCAACTTGATGGTGAATCTAGGCAACTTCAGAGTGTTTGTAGGGCTTAGAAAAACAATGATAAACAACTTCAAAATATTCTAGGCAACTATTTTATAAAGTTAAGCAACTAAGCAGCAATGGTAGGCAACTAATTACCAATAGCAGGCAATTGACATCAATGGTAGGCAATATATAATACTTATACGAAATAGAACTGATCATCAACAAAAGACAACTGAGCAGCCGTAATAAACAAGTCGGGATAGTGTTAGCAAAATTCATAGGTACATATAGTGCAGTGAAGTTTCTTTGTATGTAGCACTAAAGGTGCCTTGTGTTTTGTGTGATTTTTCTAATTTTTACGTGAACCAGCCTATTGGCAGTCCTACTAGGCCAAAAGGAAGAAGTTGCTTCCCTATAGTAATATAGTTGCCTCAATCACACTCAAAGTTGCCCTCGAAAAAAGTTTGACGAAACCTTTTCAAATGGGATCTGGTTTTAAAGAACTCGTCGTGAAAAACTCAACGGTGAAAACGGAACTGGATTTTGACGCTTAAATCAAAAGTTACGGCTTTTAACACGTTTTGAGCCTCAAATAAATGCACACGAGGACAAAATCTAGGCTGATTTCTTTGACATAACATAATCATGTGGGCATGGGAAAGGTGGTGACAAGGACCAGGATGTTTTCTTTTTTAGAATCGTGGACGAACGGACCGGTTGCATTTTCCATATACAATAAGAGTGCTGGATCTCACGAACAAGCACCTGGGTGCTCGCTAGCCATGTCCGAAATTATTTGCTCCCTCATGGATTGGATTTGGATGGATTATTGATTGGCTTTGCTTTGCTTGGTCTCTCTGAACTCAGGCACCGCATAGTACCTGTACCTATTTTTTTTGCAAGAAGTACTCTGGATTATATTGAAAATAAGTAATGGCACTGATACACCGTAACTTCAGAAAAATAAGAAATTATCAAAAAAAAACACTAAGGAACCAATCTAGCTAGACCACCAACCCGAGATGAGGGCATGCCGTAGTCGCCGTCCCCGCCGCTTCCTGTCCGAGCTGGCGAAACCCTTGGTTCTGCGTACGGATTAAAGACAGGAAGTCACCATCCTCCGTCCTAGAGGACCAAGAACTTGAACCTTGGCGTGCATGTTTGATTGATTGCATCGCGTTATAGGTGGATGAGTGGAGCATAGCCATGTTTCTACACTGGGGCATGTCCTGCTTCTCCATGTGCATAGCTTCGTGTGGTGTGTAAGGGTGGTTAACAAGCAAGAAGGCCATCCAGCCTACGTCATGGCGGTGCAAGATTTGTTCCTCTAGTTTTTCTGCCGGTTCTACTACTCACTATTTCAACCGATCCCCTGCTCTGCCTTGCCTTCTTCTTGCTGCTGCTGCAAATTCAGTCAGTACCTAGCTACATTTTGCTATTGCTTAACATACAAGAGGTGTTTTCACGTTTCTGCCCCGGTGCTCCCCCTGGGCTGAATGCGAGGTGAAAAAACACATCGACGACCAGGATGAACAAAAAACGGTTCATAACGAGGGGCACGGTCGTCTTTGTTGCCCCCGCGTATAGCCGCCGAGGAGTCCTGGGAGGCCCGTACGGGCCCGGTTAGATCGTATGCCCGGCCGTATACGTATTTGTTTGTATACGGCGGCCTTTCATGCACGCGTGAAGCCGCCCGCGCGCGGGGCAGCACGTGTCACTGGTAGTTGCCAAAACTGTCCCATCATATAAATGTGGACGGCAACCACCTCCGGCCGCATCGCCCACCAGTTCCCCCGTCGCATCGTCTCCCTCTCCTCTCCGACCTCCTCGTCTCCCTCACCGCATCCTCTCCATCGCCATGGCGGACGCAGGAGGCGAGCGCCCCGATTGGGGCGCAGATTGAAGGAAATATGCCCTAGAGGCAATAATAAAGTTATTATTTATTTCCTTATATCATGATAAATGTTTATTATTCATGCTAGAATTGTATTAACCGGAAACATAATACATGTGTGAATATATAGACAAACTTAGTGTCACTAGTATGCCTCTACTTGACTAGCTCATTAATCAAAGATGGTTATGTTTCCTAACCATGAACAAGGTGTTGTTATTTGATTAACGAGGTCACATCATTAGTTGAATGATCTGATTGACATGACCCATTTCATTAGCTTAGCACCCGATCGTTTAGTATGTTGTTGTTGCTATTCTTCATGACTTATACATGTTCCTATGACTATGAGATTATGCAACTCCCGTTTACCGGAGGAACACTTTGGCTGCTACCAAACGTCACAACGTAACTGGGTGATTATAAAGGAGTACTACAGGTGTCTCCAAAGGTAGATGTTGGGTTGGCGTATTTCGAGAATAGGATTTGTCACTCCGATTGTCGGAGAGGTATCTCTGGGCCCTCTCGGTAATGCTCATCACATAAGCCTTGCAAGCACTGCAACTAATATGTTAGTTGTGAGATGATGTATTACGGAACGAGTAAAGAGACTTACCGGTAACGAGATTGAACTAGGTATTGGATACCGACGATCGAATCTCGGGCAAGTAACATACCGATGACAAAGGGAACAACGTATGTTGTTATGCGGTCTGACCGATAAAGATCTTCGTAGAATATGTAGGAGCCAATATGGGCATCCAGGTCCCGCTATTGGTTATTGACCGGAGACGTGTCTCGGTCATGTCTACATTGTTCTCGAACCGTAGGGTCCGCACGCTTAACGTTACGATGACAGTTATTATGAGTTTATGCATTTTGATGTACCGAAGTTAGTTCAGAGTCCCGGATGTGATCACGGACATGACGAGGAGTCTCGAAATGGTCGAGACATAAAGATTGATATATTGAAAGCCTATATTTGGATATCGGAAGTGTTGCGGGTGAAATCGGGATTTTACCGGATTACCGGGAGGTTACCGGAACCCCTCGGGAGCCATATGGGCCTTATTGGGCCTTAGTGGAAAGGTGAAAGGGGCTGCCCATGGTGGGCTGCGCGCCTCCCCCCTCCCCTAGTCCTATTAGGACTAGAAGAGGTGGCCGGCCACCTCTCTCTCTCTTTCCCCCTTGGGAATCCTATTTGGAATAGGATTGGGGGGGAGTCCTACTCCCGATAGGAGTAGGACTCCTCCTGCGCCCTCCTCCTGGCCGGCCGCACCCTCCCCCTTGGCTCCTTTATATACGGAGGCAGGGGGCACCTCTAGACACACAAGTTGATCATTGAGATTGTTCCTTAGCCATGTGCGGTGCCCCCTGCCACCATATTCCACCTCGATCATATCGTTGTAGTGCTTAGGCGAAGCCCTGCGTCGGTAATACATCAAGATCGTCACCACGCTGTCGTGCTGATGGAACTCCTCCCCGAAGCTTTGCTGGATCGGAGCCCGGGGATCGTCATCGAGCTGTACGTGTGCTAAGAACTCGGAGGTGCCGGAGTAACGGTGCTTGGATCGGTCGGATCGGGAAGAAGACGTACGACTACTTCCTCTACGTTGTGTCAACGCTTCCGTTGCGATCTACAAGGGTACGCAGATCAGACTCTCCTCCTCGTTGCTATGCATCACCATGATCTTGCGTGTGCGTAGGAATTTTTTTGAAATTACTACGTTCCCCAACAGTGGTATCAGAGTCTAGGTTTTATGGTTTGATGTTATTTGCACGAGTAGAACACAAGTGAGTTATGGGCGATACAAGTCATACTGCCTACCAGCATGTCATACTTTGGTTCGGCGGTATTGTTGGACGAGACGACCCGGACCAACCTTACGCGTACGCTTACGCGAGACCGGTTCCCCTGACGTGCTTTGCACACAGGTGGCTTGCGGGCGACTGTCTCTCTAACTTTAGTTGAACCGAGTGTGGCTACGCCCAGTCCTTGAGAAGGTTAAAACGGAGTCTATTTGACAAACTATCGTTGTGGTTATGATGCGTAGGTGAGATTGGTTCTTGCTTAAGCCCGTAGCAGCCACATAAAACTTGCAACAACAAAGTAGAGGACGTCTAACTTGTTTTTGCAGGGCATGTTGTGATGTGATATGGTCAAGACATGATGCTAAATTTTATTGTATGAGATGATCATGTTTTGTAACCGAATTATCGGCAACTGGCAGGAGCCATATGGTTGTCGCTTTATTGTATGCAATGCAATCGCGATGTAATGCTTTACTTTATCACTAAGCGGTAGCGATAGTCGTGGAAGCATAAGATTGGCGAGACGACAACGATGCTACGATGGAGATCAAGGTGTCGCGTCGGTGACGATGGTGATCACGACGGTGCTTCGGAGATGGAGATCACAAGCACAAGATGATGATGGCCATATCATATCACTTATATTGATTGCATGTGATGTTTATCTTTTATGCATCTTATCTTGCTTTGATTGACGGTAGCATTATAAGATGATCTCTCACTAAATTATCAAGAAGTGTTCTCCCTGAGTATGCACCGTTGCGAAAGTTCTTCGTGCTGAGACACTACGTGATGATCGGGTGTGATAGGCTCTACGTTCAAATACAACGGGTGCAAAATAGTTGCACACGCGGAATACCCAAGTTATACTTGACGAGCCAAGCATATACAGATATAGCCTCGGAACACGGAGACCGAAAGGTCGAGCGTGAATCATATGGTAGATATGATCAACATAATGATGTTCACCGATAAAACTACTCCATCTCACGTGATGATTGGACATGGTTTAGTTGAGTTGGATCACGTAATCACTTAGAGGATTAGAGGGATGTCTATCTAAGTGGGAGTTCTTTAGTAATATGATTAATTGAACTTAAATTTATCATGAACTTAGTACCTGATAGTATCTTGCTTGTTTATATTGATTGTAGATAGATGGCTCGTGCTGTTGTTCCGTTGAATTTTAATGCGTTCCTTGAGAAAGCAAAGTTGAAAGATGATGGTAGCAATTACATGGACTGGGTCCGTAACTTGAGGATTATCCTCATTGCTGCACAGAAGAATTACGTCCTGGAAGCACCGCTGGGTGCCAGGCCTGCTGCTGGAGCAACACCAGATGTTATGAACGTCTGGCAGAGCAAAGATGATGACTACTCGATAGTTCAATGTGCCATGATTTACGGCCTAGAATCGGGACTTCAACGACATTTTGAACGTCATGGAGCATATGAGATGCTTCAGGAGTTGAAGTTAATATTTCAAGCAAATGCCCGGATTGAGAGATATGAAGTCTCCAATAAGTTCTATAGCTGCAAGAAGGAAGAGAACAGTTCTGTCAGTGAGCATATACTCATAATGTCTGGGTATAATAATCACTTGATTCAATTGGGAGTTAATCTTCCAGATGATTGCGTCATTGACAGAATTCTCCAATCACTGCCAGCAAGCTACAAGAGCTTCGTGATGAACTATAATATGCAAGGGATGAACAAGACTATTCCCGAGCTCTTCGCAATGCTGAAAGCTGCGGAGGTAGAAATCAAAAAGGAGCATCAAGTGTTGATGGTTAACAAAACCACTAGTTTCAATAAAAAGGGCAAAGGGAAGAAGAAGGGGAACTTCAAGAAGAACGACAAGCAAGTTGCTGCTCAAGAGAAGAAACCCAAGTCTGGACCTAAGCCTGAAACTGAGTGCTTCTACTGCAAGCAGACTGGTCACTGGAAGCGGAACTTCCCAAAGTATTTGGCGGATAAGAAGGATGGCAAGGTGAACAAAGGTATATGTGATATACATGTTATTGATGTGTACCTTACTAATGCTCGCAGTAGCACCTGGGTATTTGATTCTGGTTTTGTTGCTAATATTTGCAACTCGAAACAGGGACTATGGATTAAGCGAAGATTGGGTAAGGACGAGGTGACGATGCGCGTGGGAAATGGTTCCAAAGTCGATGTGATCGCAGTCGGCACGCTACCTCTACATCTACCTTCGGGATTAATATTAGACCTAAATAATTGTTATTTGGTGCCAGCGTTAAGCATGAACATTATATCAGGATCTTGTTTGATGCGAGACGGTTATTCATTTAAATTAGAGAATAATGGTTGTTCTATTTATATGAGTAATATCTTTTATGGTCATGCACCTTTGAAAAGCGGTCTATTTTTGATGAATCTCGATAGTTGTGATACACATATTCATAATGTAGAAGCCAAAAGATGCAGAGGTGATAATGATAGTGCAACTTATTTGTGGCACTGCCCTTTAGGTCATATCGGTATAAAGCGCATGAAGAAACTCCATACTGATGGACTTTTGGAACCACTTGATTATGAATCACTTTGTACTTGCGAACCGTGCCTTATGGGTAAGATGACTAAAACACCGTTCTCCGGCACTATGGAGAGAGCAACAGATTTGTTGGAAATCATACATACCGATGTATGTGGTCCGATGAATATTGAGGCTCGTGGCGGATATCGTTATTTTCTCACCTTCAAAGATGACTTAAGCAGATATGGGTATATCTACTTAATGAAACATAAATCTGAAACATTTGAAAAGTTCAAAGAATTTCAGAGTGAAGTTGAAAATCATCGTAACAAGAAAATAAAGTTTCTACGATCTGATCGTGGAGGAGAATATTTGAGTTACGAGTTTGGTGTACATTTGAAAAACTGTGGAATAGTTTCGCAACTCACGCCACCCGGAACACCACAGCGTAATGGTGTGTCCGAACGTCATAATCGTACTTTACTAGATATGGTGCGATCTATGATGTCTCTTACTGATTTACCGCTATCGTTTTGGGGATACGCTCTAGAGACGGCCGCATTCACGTTAAACAGGGCACCATCAAAATCCGTTGAGACGACGCCTTATGAACTATGGTTTGGCAAGAAACCAAAGTTGTCGTTTCTGAAAGTTTGGGGCTGCGATGCTTATGTGAAAAAGCTTCAACCTGATAAGCTCGAACCCAAATCGGAGAAATGTGTCTTCATAGGATATCCAAAGGAAACTATTGGATACACCTTCTATCACAGATCCAAAGGCAAGACTTTTGTTGCTAAATTCGGAAACTTTCTTGAGAAGGAGTTTCTCTCGAAAGAAGTGAGTGGGAGGAAAGTAGAACTTGAGGAGGTAACTGTACCTGCTCCCTTGTTGGAAAGTAGTACATCACAGAAAACTGTTTCTGCAAGACCTACACCAATAAGTGAGGAAGTTAATGATAATGATCATGAAACTTCAGAACAAGATACTACTGAACCTCGTAGGTCAACCAGAGTAAGATCCGCACCAGAGTGGTATGGTAATCCAGTTCTGGAAGTCATGCTACTAGATCATGATGAACCTACGAACTATGAAGAAGTGATGGTGAGCCCAGATTCCGCAAAGTGGCTTGAAGCCATGAAATCTGAGATGGGATCCATGGATGAGAACAAAGTATGGACTTTGGTTGACTTGCCCGATGATCGGCAAGCAATTGAGAATAAATGGATCTTCAAGAAAAATACTGACGCTGACGGTAATGTTACTGTCTATAAAGCTCGACTTGTCGCAAAAGGTTTTCGACAAGTTCAAGGGGTTGACTATGATGAGACCTTCTCACTCGTAGCGATGCTTAAGTCTGTCCGAATCATGTTAGCAATTGCTGCGTTTTATAATTATGAAATTTGGCAGATGGATGTCAAAACTGCATTCCTGAATGGATTTTTGGAAGAAGAGTTGTATATGATGCAACCGGAAGGTTTTGTCGATCCAAAAGGAGCTAACAAAGTGTGCAAGCTCCAGCGATCCATTTATGGACTGGTGCAAGCCTCTCGGAGTTGGAATAAACGCTTTGATAGTGTGATCAAAGCATTTGGTTTTATACAGACTTTTGGAGAAGCCTGTATTTACAAGAAAGTGAGTGGGAGCTCTGTAGCATTTCTGATATTATATGTGGATGACATATTGCTGATTGGAAATGATATAGAATTTCTGGATAGCATAAAGGGATACTTGAATAAGAGTTTTTCGATGAAAGACCTCGGTGAAGCTGCTTACATATTGGGCATTAAGATCTATACAGATAGATCGAGACGCTTAATTGGACTTTCACAAAGCACATGCCTTGACAAAATTTTGAAAAAGTTCAAAATGGATCAAGCAAAGAAAGGGTTCTTGCCTGTGTTACAAGGTGTGAAGTTGAGTCAGACTCAATGCCCGACCACTGCAGAAGATAGAGAGAAAATGAAAGATGTTCCCTATGCTTCAGCCATAGGCTCTATCATGTATGCAATGCTGTGTACCAGACCTGATGTGTGCCTTGCTATAAGTTTAGCAGGGAGGTACCAAAGTAATCCAGGAATGGATCACTGGACAGCGGTCAAGAATATCCTGAAATACCTGAAAAGGACTAAGGATATGTTTCTCGTATATGGAGGTGACAAAGAGCTCACCGTAAGAGGTTACGTTGATGCAAGCTTTGACACTGATCCGGACGATTCTAAATCGCAAACCGGATACGTGTTTACATTAAACGGTGGAGCTGTCAGTTGGTGCAGTTCTAAACAAAGCGTCGTAGCGGGATCTACATGTGAAGCAGAATACATAGCTGCTTCGGAAGCAGGGAACAAAGGAGTCTGGATGAAGGAGTTCATATCCTATCTAGGTGTCATACCTAGTGCATCGGGTCCAATGAAAATCTTTTGTGACAATACTGGTGCAATTGCCCTGGCAAAGGAATCTAGATTTCACAAAAGGACCAAGCACATCAAGAGACGCTTCAATTCCATCCGGGATCTAGTCCAGGTGGGAGACATAGAGATTTGCAAGATACATACGGATCTAAATGTTGCAGACCCGTTGACTAAGCCTCTTCCACGAGCAAAACGTGATCAGCACCAAGGCTCCATGGGTGTTAGAATCATTACTATGTAATCTAGATTATTGACTCTAGTGCAAGTGGGAGACTGAAGGAAATATGCCCTAGAGGCAATAATAAAGTTATTATTTATTTCCTTATATCATGATAAATGTTTATTATTCACGCTAGAATTGTATTAACCGGAAACATAATACATGTGTGAATATATAGACAAACTTAGTGTCACTAGTATGCCTCTACTTGACTAGCTCGTTAATCAAAGATGGTTATGTTTCCTAACCATGAACAAGGTGTTGTTATTTGATTAACGAGGTCACATCATTAGTTGAATGATCTGATTGACATGACCCATTTCATTAGCTTAGCACCCGATCGTTTAGTATGTTGCTGTTGCTATTCTTCATGACTTATACATGTTCCTATGACTATGAGATTATGCAACTCCCGTTTACCGGAGGAACACTTTGGGTGCTACCAAACGTCACAACGTAACTGGGTGATTATAAAAGAGTACTACAGGTGTCTCCAAAGGTAGATGTTGGGTTGGCGTATTTCGAGAATAGGATTTGTCACTCCGATTGTCGGAGAGGTAATTCTGGGCCCTCTCGGTAATGCTCATCACATAAGCGTTGCAAGCACTGCAACTAATATGTTAGTTGTGAGATGATGTATTACGGAACGAGTAAAGAGACTTGCCGGTAACGAGATTGAACTAGGTATTGGATACCGACGATCGAATCTCGGGCAAGTAACATACCGATGACAAAGGGAACAACGTATGTTGTTATGCGGTCTGACCGATAAAGATCTTCGTAGAATATGTAGGAGCCAATATGGGCATCCAGGTCCCGCTATTGGTTATTGACCGGAGACGTGTCTCGATCATGTCTACATTGTTCTCGAACCGTAGGGTCCGCACGCTTAACGTTACGATGACAGTTATTATGAGTTTATGCATTTTGATGTACCGAAGTTAGTTCGGAGTCCCGGATGTGATCACGGACATGACGAGGAGTCTCGAAATGGTCGAGACATAAAGATTGATATGTTGGAAGCCTATATTTGGATATCGGAAGTGTTGCGGGTGAAATCGGGATTTTACCGGATTACCGGGAGGTTACCGGAACCCCCCGGGAGTCGTATGGGCCTTATTGGGCCTTAGTGGAAAGGTGAAAGGGGCTGCCCATGGTGGGCTGCGCGCCTCCCCCCTCCCCTAGTCCTATTAGGACTAGGAGAGGTGGCCGGCCACCTCTCTCTCTCTTTCCCCCTTGGGAATCCTATTTGGAATAGGATTGGGGGGGGGGAGTCCTACTCCCGATAGGAGTAGGACTCCTCCTGCGCCCTCCTCCTGGCCGGCCGCACCCTCCCCCTTGGCTCCTTTATATACGGAGGCAGGGGGCACCTCTAGACACACAAGTTGATCATTGAGATCGTTCCTTAGCCGTGTGCGGTGCCCCCTGCCACCATAATCCACCTCGATCATGTCGTTATAGTGCTTAGGCGAAGCCCTGCATCGGTAATACATCAAGATCGTCACCACATCGTCGTGCTGACGGAACTCCTCCCCGAAGCTTTGCTGGATCGGAGCCCGGGGATCGTCATCGAGCTGTACGTGTGCTAAGAACTCAGAGGTGCCGGAGTAACGGTGCTTGGATCGGTCGGATCGGGAAGAAGACGTACGACTACTTCCTCTACGTTGTGTCAACGCTTCCGTTGCGATCTACAAGGGTACGTAGATCAGACTCTCCCCCTCGTTGCTATGCATCACCATGATCTTGCGTGTGCGTAGGAAATTTTTTGAAATTACTACATTCCCCAACACAGATCTGATGGAGCAGGCGCAGCAGGTCGCTGCGGGCACCTTTGTGAGGGGGTGTGCCGGTGTCCAGCGCGGTGCTCGCTCCCCTGGAGATCCGGAGAAAGCGGGAGCGGGCTGCAGCGGCGCGGTCCAGCCAAATGCGCCCGCTCTGGCGATCTCCGGCGAGGCGCAGAAGGTGGAGGCGGGCTCTGGCATGGCGCAGAAGGTGGGGGCGGGCTCTAGCGAGGTGGAGAAGGGGGAGAAGGTGGAGGCCGGCTCCGGCGAGGAGGAGGCGGAGCAGAAGGTATCTGCTTATCACTTTTAGCTGGTAGTTTTTAGATTGTAGGGTTTGTGGCTAGAACTTTGTTTGGTTAGATTTGTTGGAGGTAGGGTTTTCTCTGCATTATGGTTTTTCTGTATTTGATTCATGCAACAATGGTGGGCCACTTATGATTATTAGATTAGGTTAGAAGTAGCTGGATTGAGGGATGGGGTTTTTTCAGATGCTTATTAGATTAGTAGTGGAATTTTGCAATTCTTTAGGTGTTTGGCTTGAGGATTAGACGATGGATTACTCAAATATATACTTCTCTATTGGTTTGGGTTGGTGCCTGCTTTAGTTCTTTGGCTTGATGATTAATTAAATGGATGCTTAGTTCTAGGGATTATGCATGTCATAGTTGCAATTCTTAGATGCTTGATTGATGCATGTTGTCATAGTTGCAGTTATTTGATGCTTCATTGATGCCTGTCAGGCAGAGGCTATGAGATGGGTTGTGCATGGCTTTGTGTTTTTGGAAATTATCTACCCGAGGTGATTAGATGGTGCATTAGATTGGTTGTAAATATAGTGAGGGATGTGCTCATGTAATGGGTGTTGTCATGTTAATCAAAAAGAGCTTCTCAAGGGCTGGATTTGTTTGTGTTGGATTGGGGCTTCTGAAGGAGAGGGGAAGCATGCTCGAGGGGAAGGGGCAGTCTATGCTTATTTAGTTTGGGTTAGTAGTGGAATTTTGCCGTTGCTTCAGAGATATTTAGAGATTTAACATCCTCTGCAATGCCGTTGCTTCAGAGATAAAAGCATCTTGGGGTTTTTTCAGATGCTTATTAGATTAGTAGTGGAAATTTTGCTTGTTAGATTTTAATTAGTATGAGGTTGAATACCTTATTTAAGGGGGAATTTAAGGTCAGATAGATGTCATATGATTATTAGATCTGTAGTTCAATGCTGCTGACATTTATGATTATTTGATTTGATCTGTGGTTCAATGATACTGGATGGAAACATATTTGATTTGGAATGCATCAATCTTGATGTGCCAATGAATTGATTTAGATGATACAAGATTCATCTATAGTATAATTTGTTGTTGTTTAGGTAAGTAATGAAATTTTAGATGTTTGTTGGAGATGTATGCGTTTATAGTTGAAGTTGTACCTAATTAACTACTGCATTATGTTAATATGTGTAGGAGCTTTGGTGCATTACCCAAAAACAGTAATTTGTGCATATTAAAATTTGTAGTTGGCTTCTGTAATTAGTATATACTATATGTAAAGTGTGAAGTAAACATTCCAAGGCAGGATCCTAGCAACAAAATATTCTACATGTTTCCATTAACTAGTGTGTGTGTGGGGGGGGATTCCCTCAAAAGAAAAGTGTTGGGTCAATCCAGGGAATGTCAAGAATCCAGCTTGCATTTTCATTAGTATTTATGAAGGAAATAATTTGTCTCTTGATTGATTCCTTAGATTCTGCATTTGTAAGGATAGCATTTGGTCACTTGCAACATACCAATGTGGTTCACATTCACAATTTTGTTTGTAATGACATTATGTGAACTGCAATTCAATTCATTGTAATTGATGTGCTTGTTTGACAATATAGCGGGAGGAGGAGGATCTTGTGGGCAACAAGAGGAAGTGGGACAAGACTGGGTTCTACCCAGATGACTCTGATGAAGATCAGCCGTACGAGGTAAGGCCTAGTTGAATTGTTATTTCTGCATTGAGTTAGTATTACGTGTTTATAGTTTTTGAATGCATAATGTATTAATGTCAGTTATTAATGTGTGCAGTATGAATCTGGAGATGATGTGGACGAGGGGAATGTTGAGTCCTTTGAAGAGAAGGAGGTGTTGAAGATCAGGGCCCAAGGACCTAGTATGTATCACAACTGGAGGACTGAAAAGTACCGCTGCCCCTACTGCAGCAAGCCCAAGCCCAGGTCTGGGTTATTGGAGCATCTGATGGAACATTGCCGGGCTACATCGATCTCCAGTCATGAGTCCAAGATCAGGGCTTAGCATTGTGCCCTCCTAAAGGTCCTAAGAAACCCTAACCTCTAGTCCCACATCATGCTGATCATCAGAAGCTGGAAGCCGTACTCATCATCAGTATATTTGATGATGTTTTACTTTTGGAAACCTGCATTTGGGTCTGAACTGCTTGGAAACTAGCTATATTAATGTAATGTAATGTAATGTATTGTGTGTCTGAACTGGATCTGTTGTGAACTGCTTGCTACCTGTGGTGGTAACCTAGAATGCTATATATATATATATATATATATATATATATATATATATATATATATATATATATATGGCCTTAACTTTATTGGTGGTGAATACTTCCTTCATGTTTAGTTGTTGTTTCATGGTGCAATGAAAACAAATGGCGCTTCCGTGTTGCTTCAGACATGCTGCAACACTTGTCTATGATGTGGGCAAGTGGAACATGCTGTGCCCATGTGCCAATTATACCAAATATTGAATGTGGCAATGTTCCAAAATGGCTGTCATGAATTATATTACATGGGGTTTAGTAAAGTTAGTGATAATTGTTCATCCTCACACATTCCATCAACGCATAATTTGAATAAGCAAAAAGATCAAATGTTCCATCATTTGAACCTATGTTGCAATTAGAGAGCAAATATTCCATCATCAAAGTGTGAAGGAATTAAATGTACATTTAGAAGAGTAATGTAATACTAGTTAAAAATAATGTGTGCAAAAAAAGGATTTTGAAATAAGATCTACTCTATTTTGTAATAAAGTTATATTACCCTACTTATTAGAATTTTGAAAATGTCACTTATTTATAAGAAAAGAAAATATAAATAGTCAAAAAGATGTGTTTGATAAAAACACCTTTTGAATTTTTGGTATGTTATTATTTGAGGGGTCATGTAATTTTTATGTTATTTTTTGAGTGCTCAGGTAATTTTTATGTAAAGTGAAGGAAAAGGAAAAAAATAAAGAAAAGGAAAAGCATGGGCAATCCTAGCCATCTTGGAAATCTAGCTTTATAAATAAAAAATTCAAAAAAAATAAGAGGGCATTAAAAAAATAAACAAATATAAGAGGGCATTAAAAAATAAACCAATATAAGAGGGCATTATAAATTAAAAATATTCAAAAAATAGAAAGAATATTTTACAATGCCCCCCTGAGGAATAGACCGATGTTTTGACCAGTCAGTCTAGAGGGCATTATAAATTAATTAAAAATTCAAAAAAATATAAAACCTTGGAAACCCACCTTTGTTTGTGCAAGAGATCATGTGTGCCAAAGTTGACGTGATTAGGAGGTGGTCGAAAAAATGACGGCATTCCGGAGGGGCCATTTGGTCTAACTTAAACCAGTTTTTGAACAAATGTGATTTTTCCCACCACCTCCAAATCATACAAACTTTCTTGAACATGGTGACCCCCATGTGCCAATCATGCCTATGAAAGAAAATTTGGAAAAAGAATATTTTACAATGCCCCCGAGGCATAGACCAATGTTTTGACCAGTCAGTCTAGAGGGCATTATAAATTAATTAAATTTTTTAAAAAAATAAAACCTTGTAAACCCACCTTTGTTTGTGCAAGAGATCACGTGTGCCAAAGTTGAGGTCATTTGGAGGTGGTCGAAAAAATGACCGCATTTCGGAGGGGCCATTTGGTCACTTAAGCCAGTTTTTGAACAAATGTGATTTTTCCCACCACCTCCAAATCACCCAAACTTTCTTGAACATGATGAACCACATGTGCCAATCATGCCTATGAAAGAAAATTTAGAAAAAGAATATTTTACAATGCCCCCCTGAGGTATAGACTGATGTTTTGACCAGTCAGTCTAGAGGGCATTATAAATTAATGAAAATTAAAAAAATATAAAACATTGTAAACCCACGTTTGTTTGTGCAAGAGATCATGTGTGCCAAAGTTGAGGTCATTTGGAGGTGGTCGAAAAAATGACCGCATTCCGGAGGGGCCATTTGGTCTTTAACTTAAGCCAGTTTTTGAACAAATGTGATTTTTCCCACCACCTCCAAATCAGCTAGAATTTCTTGAACATGATGACCCACATGTGCCAATCATGTCTATGAAAGAAAATTTGGAAAAAGAATATTTTACAATGCCCCCCTGAGGTATAGACCGATGTTTTGACCAGTCAGTCTAGAGGGCATTATAAACTAATTAAAAATTCGAAAAATATAAAACCTTTTAAACCCACCTTTGTTTGTGCAAGAGATCAGGTGTGCCAAAGTTGAGGTCATTTGGAGGTGGTCGAAAAAATGACCGCATTCCGGAGGGGCCATTTGGTCTAACTTAAGCCAGTTTTTGAACAAATGTGATTTTTCCCACCACCTCCAAATCAACCAAACTTTCTTGAACATGATGACCCACATGTGCCAATCATGCCTATGAAAGAAAATTTGGAAAAAGAATATTTTACAATGCCCCCCTGAGGTATAGACCGATGTTTTGACCAGTCAGTCTAGAGGGCATTATAAATTAATTAAAAATTCGAAAAATATAAAACCTTGGAAAACCACCTTTTTTGTGCAAGAGATCATGTGTGCCAAAGTTGAGGTCATTTGGAGGTGGTCGAAAAAATGACCGCATTCCGGAGGGACCATTTGGTCTAACTTAAGCCAGTTTTTGAACAAATGTGATTTTTCCCACCACCTCCAAATCACCCAAACTTTCTTGAACATGGTGAACCACATGTGCCAATCATGCCTATGAAAGAAAATTTAGAAAAAGAATATTTTACAATGCCCCCTTAAGGTATAGACCGATCTTTTGACCAGTCAGTCTAGAGGGCATTATAAATTAATTAAAAATTAAAAAAATATAAAAGCTTGGAAACCCACCTTTGTTTGTGCAAGAGATCACGTGTGCCAAAGTTGAGGTCATTTGGAGGTGGTCAAAAAAATGACCGCATTCCGGAGGGGCCATTTGGTCTAACTTAAGCCAGTTTTTGAACAAATGTGGTTTTTCCCACCACCTCCAAATCACCCAAACTTTCTTGAACATGATTACCCACATGTGCCAATCATGCCTATGAAAGAAAATTTAGAAAAAGAATATTTTACAATGCCCCCCTGAGATATAGACCGATGTTTTGCCTAGTCAGTTTAGAGGGCATTATAAATTAATTAAAATTAAAAAATATAAAACCTTGGAAACCACCTTTGTTTGTGCAAGAGATCATGTGTGCCAAAGTTGAGGTCATTTGGAGGTGGTTGAAAAAATGATCGCATTCCCGAGGGGCCATTTGGTCTAACTTAAGCCAGTTTTTGAACAAATGTGATTTTTCCCACCACCTCCAAATCACCCAAACTTTCTTGAACATGGTGACCCACATGTGCCAATCATGACTATGAAAGAAAATTTGGAAAAAGAATATTTTACAATGCCCCCCTGAGGTATAGATCGATGTTTTGACCAGTCAGTCTAGAGGGCATTATAAATTAATTAAAAATTAAAAAAATATAAAAGCTTGGAAACCCACCTTTGTTTGTGCAAGAGATCACGTGTGCCAAAGTTGAGGTCATTTGGAGGTGGTCGAAAAAATGACCGCATTCCGGAGGGTGGAGAATTCAAACACCACAGCCTCATTTTTGTTGAAATCCAATTAATATCCATGTGTATTACATGTAAGTGAGCATGTGTAAAATTTATTAGATGACTTGAAGGTGAAAACATTAACTTGTCATATATGCAAAAAAATGTGTATGGAATGCAAGTGAGCATGTGTATAATTTAGTGTGTGATTTGAAGATCAATACACATGGAAATATGCTAAAAAAGTGCCCACCTACCAGAGCAGGAGAATTCATACTCCACGGCCTGCATACGACTAGGAACCCTGCCGTGCATGGGCCAGGACGCAGGCCCATGGTGCAGAATATCTCTGCTGCTAGTAGGCCCCACGGGGCAGAGGGGAGGAGAGTTAGGCAATGTACTGCCTGCAATTGATAGGAGCTTGGGAGGGGGGTCGCAGCCGGGTATATAAACCAGTGCCGTGCTCTCTCGCTTGGCGAGGTGGGACTAAACTCCCACCACCCAACGGATGTGCGCTGCGATGTGCCCTGTGCGGCTCCGCCTTGGGCTGAATTCGGGCGGGCTGGCCCAGGGCAGCCTTACACGCGCGCTGATATGTTTGATATTTTCTTTGTTCTTTTTCTTGTTTATATTTCTAATATTTAAAATCAAATCTCTTTTTTCTATATTATTTCTAACAGTGTTTACTAAAATTAAAAAAATATGCCAAATTCTGTTGTGTTTTATTTCATTTGTTCGTTCTGTTTTGTATATTGATAATATTTATGAAATATAAACTAAAATGGTGTGTTTTATTTCGATTCTTCATTCTAATATTTCTTATCTTTATTACTATTGAAATATTTTTAGTTTGTAAGATAAAATGTTTTGTTTTATTTCACTTGTTCATTCTAATATTTGTTCTCTTCTTTATATTTGAAATATTTTGAAAATGTAAGATAATATGTTATCATTTATTTCACTTCTTCATTAGATCCTATCTTTTTTATATTTGAATTATTTTTTAAATGTAAGATAATATGTTGTCTTTTATTGCACTTATTCATTCAAATTTTTCTTCTGTTTTCTATATTCTCCTCTTTTCTTTGTTCTGAAAGTTATAAATTTTAATAATGTATGATATAATGTTGTCTCATATTTCACTTTTCATGGTTGTCTTTCCTAATTATAAATTTTCTTTTCTGTTTCATACTTGAAATATTATTAAATCAAATGTAGTTGGGACAGTCGCATGTATGCCTCTACTTGCACCATGTACTACAAGGAGGTTCTTTGAAAATGTAAGATAATATGTTATCTTTTATTTCACTGCTTCATTCTAATAGATCTTATCTTTTTTATATTTGAATTATTTTTTAAATGTAAGATAATATGTTGTCTTTTATTGCACTTGTTCATTCAAATTTTTCTTCTGTTTTCTATATTCTCCTCTTTTCTTTGTTCTAACAGTTATAAATTTAAATAATGTTGTCTTATATTTCACTTTTCATGGTTGTCTTTCCTAATTATAAATTTTATTTTCTGTTTCATACTTGAAATATTATTAAATCAAATCTAGTTCGGACAGTCGCATGTATGCCTCCACTTGCACCATGTACTACAAGCAGATTCTTTTATGCACACCCTACGATGACCATAGCAAGCATGCGTGGCAACTACCGTTCATTTACGACACTCTATGCATTTTGTAGGCGTTTTGCGGTGATAAAACCCTAGAACAGTGCCCCGACGTGACCAAGGCACACCGTACCATGACCAAGGCATGCATGTGGGAGGAGAATTCATACACCACGGCCCTTATTTTTGTTGAAATCCAATTAATATCCATGTGTATTACATGTAAGTGAGCATGTGTAAAATTCATTAGATGACTTGAAGGTCAAAACATTAACTTTTCATATATGCAAAAAAATGTGTATGGTATGCAAGTGAGCATGTGTATAATTTAGTGTGTGATTTGAAGATCAATACACATGGAAATATGCCAAAAAAAGTGCCCACCTACCAGACAGGAGAATTCATACTCCATGGCCTGCATACGACTAGGAACCCTGCCGTGCATGGGCCAGGACGCAGGCCCGTGGTGCAGAATATCTCTACTGCTAGTAGGCCCCACGGGGCAGAGAGGAGGAGAGTTAGGCAATGTACTGCCTGCAATTGATAGGAGCTTGGGAGGGGAGTCACAGCCGGGTATATAAACAGGTGCCGCGCTCTCTTGCTTGGCGAGGTGGGACTAAACTCCCACCACCCAACGGCTGTGCGCTGCGATGTGCCCTGCGCGGCTCCGCCTTGGGCCCAATTCGGGTGGGCTGGCCCAGTGCAGCCTTACCCGTGCGCTGCTCTGTTTGATATTTTCTTTGTTTTCACTTCTTAACTCTAAAATTTATTTTCTTGTTTATATTTCTAATATTTAAAATCAAATCTATTTTTTGTATTATTTCTAACAGTGTTTACTAAAATTTAATAAACATGCCAAATTCTGTTGTGTTTTATTTCATTTGTTCGTTCTCTTTTGTATATTGATAATATTTACGAAATATAAACTAAAATGGTGTGTTTTATTTCAATTATTCATTCTAATATTTCTTATCTTTATTATTATTGAAATATTTTTAGTTTGTAAGATAAAATGTTCTGTTTTATTTCACTTCTTCATTCTAATATTTGTTCTCTTTTATATATTTGCAATATTTTGAAAATGTAAGATAATATGTTATCTTTTAGTTCACTTCTTCATTCTAATAGATCTAATCTTTTTTATATTTGAATTAGTTTTTAAATGTAAGATAATATGTTGTATTTTATTGCACTTATTCATTCAAATAATTCTTCTGTTTTCTATATTCTCCTCTTTTCTTTGTTCTGACAGTTATAAATTTATATAATGTATGATATAATGTTGTCTTTTATTTCACTTTTCATGGTTCTCTTTCCTAATTATAAATTTTCTTTTCTGTTTCATATTTGAAATATTATTAAATCAAATCTAGTTGGGACAATCGCATGCATGCCTCCACATGCACCATGTACTAGGAGCAGGTTTATCTTCTCGGTCTCACCAATTGAGACCAAACTATATGCACACCCTAGTTGGGACAATCGCATGCATGCCTCCATGTGCGTTTTGTGTCCGAATTCATGCACACCTTTCCTGGGCGACCACATTGGCCAAGCCCACATGGTCCCAAAAGTTGGGGTCATCTCATGCATGCTTCCACATGCACCATGTACAAGCAGGACCATTCGGGTCTGCCGGAGGGCAGGTATGAAAGTGGTTTTCCTTGACGGTCCCACCAAATGATCCCAAACTTTATGCATACCCTAGGATTACCATGGCATGCATGCATGACAAGTATCCTTCATTTCTGACAGTCAATGCATTTTCTAGGGTTTCTCCTGCGACATAACCCTACAACACTGCCCCCACGTGACGCAACGTGCGTTTTGTGTCCGAATTCGTGCACACCTTGTCTGGGGGACCACATTGGCCAAGCCCACATGGTCCCAAAAGTTGGGGTCATCTCATGCATGCTTCCACATGCACCATGTACAAGCAGGACCATTCGGGTCTGCCGGAGGGCAGGTATGAAAGTGGTTTTCCTTGACGGTCCCACCAAATGATCCCAAACTTTATGCATACCCTAGGATTACCATGACATGCATGCATGACAAGTATCTTTCATTTCCGACACTCGATGCATTTTCTAGGGTTTCTCCGGTGACAGAACCCTACAACACTGCCCCCACGTGAAGCAACGTGCGTTTTGTGTCCGAATTCGTGCACACCATGCCTGGGGGACCACATTGGCCAAGCCCACATGATCCCAAAAGAAAATTGTAGAAATGATAGAGATACTATAAATATTGTTGAACATATACAAGTATACAATAACTAATAGGTGTCACAAAGAGTTTTTTAGGGATGAAGCAATGATATTTATTTTGAGGGAAGAAACAATGCAGGTAGGTGGGCTGGCCCAGACCGCAAATAAGTGTCGGATCCATATTGTGGGGCCCACAACGCTGCGCTTTCCATGCACGTCAATCACACGCACGTCGATCATGGGAGTAGTTGCCGTTCTGTTACACAATTCTGGGATTGTGCTAATCCATATGTTCCTAATCCCTACGATTGAGGACCACGTTCAACCTCGCTTCAACGGAGGAAAATATAGATCGAGAGATTGGCGACAGGGAAGTTACGACGACCTAGGCGTCGACCTCGTATATAATCTCCTCCTCGCACATGTCGTCGACTAGATCGACTCCTGCCGGCGAGGCGTCGACAGCTCCGTCCACCGCATCCCACACGCCACAAAAACCCCGAGAAGATCAAGGTCGTCCGCACATGCAGGCCGACCTCGACGAACTACGTCGAGAACGCATCACCGACTTCTTTCATCTTCGTCGACCGATCGAGTAAATTGTCCTCCTTCCCTCGCGCCTTCATAGCAAGCTACTTCCTCCGTCTCGTTGCTTTGATGGACTTAGGTTTACCACATATTTTCAACTAGTATGAACTCGACTAGATGCGTTCTGACTAGATGGCGTAGATGAAAGCAATCTTTGGTTCTTTCATCGCATGGTAGAATAAGATGTTGTTTCTCAAGAAGCATGATGCAATACATTTTTTGTCACAAGATCCAATTATATTTTTGTCACACGATCCAATTATATTGTTGTGCACATAGAACATTAAAGAGCTATTAGCATTATATGTTGATGAGCCTCAAATAGGTACCATTGCTATAGACTCTAGTTTATTTACAGCTGAACAATTTGTCACCCTGTTAATAAGACAACCAGACGAATTAGTAACAGTTTACCATATTAAATTTATTGAGTATATAATTTATCTGATACTCAAAGAACTTGATCAGATGCAAGTAAATTCAATTACAAATTGTAGTTATTTTTTTATTGCCTCATGTCAGCACACACTTGGCTGCATGTTGCAGTATACATGGTGATAGTTTTGTATTTGCATTAGTGTTATTTTTGCATTAGTGTTAGCTACTGCCAGAAAGTTTTATATTTTTGCATGTCCATTGTTATTTTTGCTATAGTATTAGCTAATGTCACGAAGTTATATATTTTCTTTCAACAGGATGGACGAGCTGAATGGAGAAATAGTATGCGCCATTGAGAAATGGTGCAAGCTTGTTGCAGCTCTATCGACCGGTCAACGCGCTAGTGTGGCTGATACAACATTGCGTAGCATGCTGCAGATACCATCTATTAAGATGCATACCCTACTGATTAGGTATATGATTGAGAATTTTCAGGCCAGCACGGGCAGATTCATTATACAAGAGCAGGTTGGGGAGGTGACTCTCGGTGCCATCGACGCTGAGTGCATCTTTAAGCTCGAGAACCAAGGACTGTCCGCTTCGAACATTCTGACTGAAGAAGGCGAGGACATGAAGGAGCAGGTGCCACCACAATTTCTCAATAAGACATCAGAAAACATAGTGATAGATAATCTCATTGAGGACATAATTAAAAGTAAAGCCACCGACGACGATTTCCTTCGCAAAGTAGTCCTTGTCCTGTTAGGAAGAATTATTGCTCCCATGTCGAGCAAGATTGTGCCAAAGCAGTACTACGCTTTGGTCGAAGATGTGAAACGTATTTCAAAGATTAACTGGAATGCCTTCACCATGCGTGTTCTCCTTGATTGCCTTCGCATAGTGAAGAAAGGCAAACACCTTCGCCAATGGCCGAAAGGCAATTTGGCTCTCTTGCAGGTACCACTACAGGAATCAGCTACTTTGCCGTCAGCCGCGGACGGCAAAAGGCTCCGGCAAAGTAGGCTACGGTAAACAGCTACTTTGCCGTCCGCTACTGATGGCAAAGTCTTTGCCATCTGCGGCGGACGGCAAAGAGAGCGGACGGCAATAATTGCGCTGTTAGTCCGTTAGTGGCTAACGGCAGGTCTTTGCCGTCCGCCGCTGACGGCAAAATTTCTAGTGTCTTTGTCGTTCGCCGTATGATGTCATCTACACGTCACTACATGGCAGGCCTTTGCCGTCTGCCATTGATGGCAAAGTGCAGGTTCTTTGCCATCCGCCACTGATGGCAAAGTCTTTGCTGTCTGGCACTGTAGGCAAACTGACCAAATGGGTCAGCTCCCAAGAAGCACAGCTGGATGCCACGTGTCTTCTTTGCCGTCCGCGGCAGACGGCAAAGAGCCTGTTGCCGTCGGTGGCAGACGGCAAAGAGCCTGCATATTGGCTCTTTTATCTGTTTTTATTAAATCCAACAATTTTCATCACAAATATATATGACATATATAGATATATTTCAAAAGGCCATTACAGAGCAAACATATAAGATATCCAACACATAACTTCATCATCCAACCATATATATTACATGCATAGTTCCATCATACATAACAAGTTCAACATAGAGGCATCCAACCATATATATTACAATAGTTTCATCCAACGATACATGCATAGTTCAACGATACAAAAGAAACAGAGAAAGGGATAAGGAGCACTCCATCTATGCAAGCTTTCGTCAAGTGAATGAAATCTGCAAAATGAAAAATAAGAAAGTTAGAACAAGAAGAGTAGAACAAGAAGAAGACTAGAACAAGAAGAGTAGAGCAAGAAGAAGACTAGAACAAGAAGAGTATGTCATTTATGAGCTAACTTACGTGAAATGGATCATATATGAGCTAACTAAGTTGAAATGGGTCGTTTATGAGCTAGCTAAGGTGAAATGGATCATTTATGAGCTAACTTAGTTGAAATGGGTCCTAATCCCACCCGTGTATGTGTAGATTGGGTTTATTTTCCCATGCTATGCTCCGGATCCGACGCAAAATTTCGGCAGCACCTCCCCGCTGTTCTCCTGATACACGTCTCTGCAATAAACAGAGAGGATGTGTACCCGGAGAACAACAGGGGAGGCACTGACGAAATATATGCGTCGGATCCGAAGCAAAGCATATGGGAAAACGAACCCAATCTACACATACTCGGGCTGTCCATGGATAGCGTTGGACAATTCGAAAGAATCAAGGTTATAAATATGCAAATGCATGCATATTTATAACTATGACGCTTTCGAACGGGAGACACATATTGGTTACGCATACTGATGATTCAAGACACATATATAGCTAGCTATCAAGTTTCATCAGAATAGATCAAATAATTAATGGGGGAGGAGGACTTGTCATTTGTGCTCACCCACGAACGAAGTGGCAGAGCTCGTCAAACGCACGGGTGGTCGTCGAACACCAAACCTCGCAGCGATGAAACAACTGCACATTTAAAACTACACGATCAACACAATTATATATGATGTTTTTCATAACAAAATCGAAAAATATATGACCTAACTAATAATTCACAAATATATGACCCCGTCGACCTCTGGAAGGCCAAAGAACACCTTTTCGGGAGGTGTCGGTGGTCGGGGTGTCCTGTCGGTGTCGGGGTGCTGTTTCGGGGTCGGGGGGGTTGGGGTGTCGTGTCGATGTCGGGGTAGTGCCGTGTCGGTGTCGGGGTGTTGTTTCGGGGTCGGGGTGTGGTGTCGGGTCAGGGTGTCGGGTCAGGCTTGGGGTCGGGGTGTCGGGTCAGGCTCGGGGGGTCGGGGTGTCGGGGTCGGGGTCGGGGTGTCGGGTCAGGCTTGGGGGGTCGGGTGTCGGGGTCGGGGACGGGGTCGGGGTGTCGGGGTCGGGGTCGGGGTCGGGGTCTCGGGGTCGGGGTCTCGTGTCGGGGTGCCGGGTCGGTGTCGGGGTGCCGTGTCGGGTCGGGGTCGGGGTCGGGGTGTCGGGTTAGGCTTGGGGGGTCGGGGGGTCGGGGTCGGGGTCGGGGTGTCGGGGTCGGGGTCGGGGTCGGAGTCGGGGTGTCGGGGTCGGGGTCTCGGGGTCGGGGTCGGGGTCTCGGGGTCGGGGTGTCGTGTCGGGGTGCCGGGTTGGGGTCTGGGTACCGTGTCGGGTCGGGTTTTTTTTTCCTTTTCTTCTTCTTCCTCCTTTTCCTTTTCTTTTTTCCTTCTTCTTCTTCTTCTTCTTCTTCTTCTTCTTCCTCCTCCTCCTCCTCTTCTTCTTCTTCTTCTTCTTCTTCTTCTTCTTCTTCTTCTTCTTCTTCTTCTTTCATGACTAAACGTAAACCTAAAACTAAACTAAACCTAAAACTAAAAGTAATCTAAAGTAAATATAAAACTAAACTAAATCTAAAACAAAACTAAAAGTAATCTAAACTAAAAAAATAGAAAAACAAAAAAGGAGAAGAGGGGCTCTCACCGGGACAGGGAGGTGCGCCGAGGTGCGGTGGCAGGGTGGGGCGGCGGGGTGGGGGCGGTGCTCGATGGCGGCGGTGCGGGCGATGGGCGGAGGGGGAGCAGGGTGGTGCGGGGGCGGCGCTGGGCGTGGGGGTCGGGGGCGGGGCGGGTGCGGGGGCGGCGCCTAGTGCGGGGGCGGCGGTGTGGGGACGGCGCCGGGCGGGGGTGGCGGCGGGGGCGGGGAGGCGCCGGGCGGTGGGGGCGGTGGGCGGAGGGGGAGCAGGGTGGTGCGGGCGACGGGGCGGCGCCGGGCGGGGGGGTCGGGGCGGGGCGGGTGCGGGGGCAGCGGTGCGGGGGCGGCGCCGGGCGGCGGGGCGGGGGTGGCGGCGGGGGCGGGGGTGGCGCCGGGCGGTGGGGCGGCGGTGGGGATTTGGTGGGCGTCGGGGAGGGAAGAGGGAGTGTAGAGAGAGTGAGAGTAACGGGCGGGGGTGGGGGGCCGTTAGTTACGCAGCCCTTTGCCGTCCGCCACTCTTTGCCGTCCGCCTTTATCCATCTTTGCCGTCTGCTAGCAGACGACAAAGAGGTGGGGCCCGTTAAATTTTTTTTAAGCAGCTCGTCAGTGGGGCCCCTCTGAAGGAAATATGCCCTCGAGGCAATAATAAAGTTATTATTTATTTCCTTATATCATGATAAATGTTTATTATTCATGCTAGAATTGTATTAACCGAAAACATAATACATGTGTGAATACATAGACAAACAGAGTGTCACTAGTATGCCTCTACTTGACTAGCTCGTTAATCAAAGATGGTTATGTTTCCTAACCATGAACAAAGAGTTGTTATTTGATTAACGAGGTCACATCATTAGTTGAATGATCTGATTGACATGACCCATTCCATTAGCTTAGCACCCGATCGTTTAGTATGTTGCTATTGCTTTCTTCATGACTTATACATGTTCCTATAACTATGAGATTATGCAACTCCCGTTTACCGTAGGAACACTTTGGGTACTACCAAACATCACAACGTAACTGGGTGATTATAAAGGAGTACTACAGGTGTCTCCAATGGTAGATGTTGGGTTGGCGTATTTCGAGATTAGGGTTTGTCACTCCGAGTGTCGGAGAGGTATCTCTGGGCCCTCTCGGTAATACACATCACATAAGCCTTGCAAGCATTATAACTAAGATGTTAGTTGTGAGATGATGTATTACGGAACGAGTAAAGAGACTTGCCAGTAACGAGATTGAACTAGGTATTGGATACCGACGATCGAATCTCGGGCATGTAACATACCGATGACAAAGGGAACGACGTATGTTGTTATGCGGTCTGACCGATAAAGATCTTCGTAGAATATGTAGGAGCCAATATGGGCATCCAGGTCCCGCTATTGGTTATTGACCGGAGACGTGTCTCGGTCATGTCTACATTGTTCTCGAACCGTAGGGTCCGCACGCTTAACATTACGATGACAGTTATTATGAGTTTATGCATTTTGATGTACCGAAGGTTGTTCGGAGTCCCGGATGTGATCACGGACATGACGAGGAGTCTCTAAATGGTCGAGACATAAAGATTGATATATTGGAAGCCTATGTTTGGACATCGGAAGTGTTCCGGGTGATCGGGATTTTACCGGATTACCGGGAGGGTTACCGGAACCCCCCGGGAGCCAAATGGGCCTACATGGGCCTTAGTGGAAAGGTGAAAGGGCCTGCCATGGAGGGCTGCGCGCCTCCCCCCTCCCCTAGTCCTATTAGGACTAGGAGAGGTGGCCGGCCACCTCTCTCTCTCTTTCCCCCTTGGAGTCCTAGTTGGAATAGGATTGGAGGGGGGAGTCCTACTCCCGGTAGGAGTAGGACTCCTCCTGCGCCTCCCTTGCTTGGCCGGCCAGCCCTCCCCCTCTCATCCTTTATATACGGGGGCAGGGGGCACCTCTAGACACACAAGTTGATCCTTGAGATCGTTCCTTAGCCGTGTGCGGTGCCCCCTGCCACCAAATTCCACCTCGATCATACCGTTGTAGTGCTTAGGTGAAGCCCTGCGTCGGTAGTACATCAAGATCGTCACCACGCCGTCGTGCTGACGGAACTCTTCCTCGACACTTTGCTGGATCGGAGCCCGAGGATCGTCATCGAGATGAACGTGTGCTAAGAACTCGGAGGTGCCGGAGTAAGGGAGCTTGGATCGGTCGGATCGGGAAGACGTACGACTACTTCCTCTATGTTGTGTGATCGCTTCCGCAGTCGGTCTGCGTTGGTACGTAGAAAACACTCTCCCCTCTTGTTGCTATGCATCACCATGATCTTGCGTGTGCGTAGGAATTTTTTTGAAATTACTACGTTCCCCAACAATGGCATCCGAGCCTAGGTTTTATGGTTTGATGTTATTTGCACGAGCAGAACACAAGTGAGTTGTGGGCGATACAAGTCATACTGCCTACCAGCATGTCATACTTTGGTTCGGCGGTATTGTTGGATGAGACGACCCGGACCAACCTTACGCCTACGCTTACGCGAGACCGGTTCCCTCGACGTGCTTTGCACATAGATGGCTTGCGGGCGACTGTCTCTCCAACTTTAGTTGAACCGAGTGTGGCTACGCCCGGTCCTTGAGAAGGTTAAATCGGAGTCTATTTGACAAACTATCGTTATGGTTTTGATGCGTAGGTGAGATGAGTTCTTGCTTAAGCCCGTAGCAGCCACGTAAAACTTGCAACAACAAAGTAGAGGACGTCTAACTTGTTTTTGCAGGGCATGTTGTGATGTGATATGGTCAAGGCATGATGCTGATTTTATTGTATGAGATGATCATGTTTTGCAACCAAGTTATCGGCAACTGGCAGGAGCCATATGGTTGTCGCTTTATTGTATGCAATGCAATCGCGATGTAATGCTTCTCTTTATTACTAAGCGGTAGTGATAGTCGTGGAAGCATAAGATTGGCGAGACGACAACGATGCTACGATGGAGATCAAGGTGTCGCGCCGGTGACGATGGTGATCATGACGGTGCTTCGGAGATGGAGATCACAAGCAAAAGATGATGATGGCCATATCATATCACTTATATTGATTGCATGTGATGTTTATCTTTTATGCATCTTATCTTGCTTTGATTGACGGTAGCATTATAAGATGATCTCTCACTAAATTATCAAGAAGTGTTCTCCCTGAGTATGCACCGTTGCCAAAGTTTGTCGTGCCCAGACACCACGTGATGATCGGGTGTGATAAGCTCTACGTCCATCTACAACGGGTGCAAGCCAGTTTTGCACACGCAGAATACTCAGGTTAAACTTGACGAGCCTAGCATATGAAGATATGGCCTCGGAACACAGAGACCGAAAGGTCGAGCGTGAATCATATAGTAGATATGATCAACATGACGATGTTCACCATTGAAAACTACTCCATCTCACGTGATGATCGGTTATGGTTTAGTTGATTTGGATCACGTGATCACTTAGAGGATTAGAGGGATGTCTATCTAAGTGGGAGTTCCTAAGTAATTTGATTAACTGAACTTAAACTTATCATGAACTTAGTACCTGATAGTTTCTTGCTTGTTTATGTTGATTGTAGATAGATGGCTCGTGCTGTTGTTCCGTTGAATTTTAATGCGTTCCTTGAGAAAGCAAAGTTGAAAGATGATGGTAGCAATTACACGGACTGGGTCCATAACCTGAGGATTATCCTCATTGCTGCACAAAAGAATTACGTCCTGGAAGCACCGCTGGGTGCCAGACCTGCTGCTGGAGCAACGCCAGATGTTATGAACGTCTGGCAGAGAAAAGCTGATGACTACTCGATAGTTCAGTGTGCCATGCTTTACGGCTTAGAATCGGGACTTCAACGACGTTTTGAACGTCATGGAGCATATGAGATGTTCCAAGAGTTGAAGTTAATATTTCAAGCAAATGCCCGAATTGAGAGATATGAAGTCTCCAATATGTTCTATAGCTGCAAGATGGAGGAGAACAGTTCTGTCAGTGAGCATATACTCAAAATGTCTGGGTATAATAATCCCTTGATTCAGATGGGAGTTAATCTTCCAGATGATTGCGTCATTGACAGAATTCTCCAATCACTGCCACCAAGCTACAAGAGCTTCGTGATGAACTATAATATGCAAGGGATGAACAAGACTATTCCCGAGCTCTTCGCAATGCTGAAAGCTGCGGAGGTAGAAATCAAGAAGGAGCATCAAGTGTTGATGGTCAACAAGACCACTAGTTTCAAGAAAAAGGGCAAAGGGAAGAAGAAGGGGAACTTCAAGAAGAACAGCAAGCAAGTTGCTGCTCAGGAGAAGAAACCCAAGTCTGGACCTAAGCCTGAAACTGAGTGCTTCTACTGCAAGCAGACTGGTCACTGGAAGCTGAACTGCCCCAAGTATTTGGCGGATAAGAAGGATGGCAAGGTGAACAAAGGTATATGTGATATACATGTTATTGATGTGTACCTTACTAGAGCTCGCAGTAGCACCTAGGTATTTGATACTGGTTCTGTTGCTAATATTTGCAACTCGAAACAGGGACTACGGAATAAGCGGACGCTAGCAAAGGACGAGGTGACGATGCGCGTGGGAAACGGTTCCAAAGTCGATGTGATCGCGGTCGGCACGCTACCTCTACATCTACCTTCGGGATTAATATTAGACCTAAATAATTGTTATTTGGTGCCAGCGTTGAGCATGAACATTATATCTGGATCTTGTTTAATGTGAAACGGTTATTCATTTAAATCAGAGAATAATGGTTGTTCTATTTATATGAGTAATATCTTTTATGGTCATGCACCTTTGAAGAGTGGTCCATTCTTGTTGAATCTCGATAGTAGTGATACACATATTCATAATGTAGAAGCCAAAAGATACAGAGTTGATAATGATAGTGCAACTTATTTGTGGCACTGCCGTTTAGGTCATATCAGTGTAAAGCGCATGAAGAAACTCCATACTGATGGGCTTTTGGAACCACTTGATTATGAATCACTTGGTACTTGCGAACCGTGCCTCATAGGCAAGATGACTAAAACACCGTTCTCCGGTACTATGGAGAGAGCAACAGATTTATTGGAAATCATACATACCGATGTTTGTGGTCCGATGAATATTGTGGCTCGTGGCGGATATCGTTATTTTCTCACCTTCACAGATGATTTAAGCAGATATGGGTATATCTACTTAATGAAACATAAGTCTGAAACATTTGAAAAGTTCAAGGAATTTCAGAGTGAAGTTGAAAATCATCGTAACAAGAAAATAAAGTTTCTATGATCTGATCGTGGAAGAGAATATTTGAGTTACGAGTTTGGTGTACATTTGAAAAATTGTGGAATAGTTTCGCAACTCACGCCGCCCGGAACACCACAGCGTAATGGTGTGTCCGAACGTCGTAATCGTACTTTACTAGATATGGTGCGATCTATGATGTCTCTTACTGATTTACCGCTATCGTTTTGGGGTTATGCTTTAGAGACGGCCGCATTCACGTTAAATAGGGCACCATCAAAATCCGTTGAGACGACGCCTTATGAACTATGGTTTGGCAAGAAACCAAAGTTGTCGTTTCTTAAAGTTTGGGGCTGCGATGCTTATGTGAAAAAGCTTCAACCTGATAAGCTCAAACCCAAAGCGGAGAAATGTGTCTTCATAGGATACCCAAAGGAGACTGTTGGGTATACCTTCTATCACAGATCCGAAGGCAAGACATTCGTTGCTAAGAATGGATCATTTCTAGAGAAGGAGTTTCTCTCGAAAGAAGTGAGTGGGAGGAAAGTAGAACTTGACGAGGTAACTGTACCTGCTCCCTTATTGGAAAATAGTACATCACAGAAAACTGTTTCTGCGACACCTATACCAATCAGTGAGGAAGCTAATGATGATGATCATGAAACTTCAGGACAAGATACTGCTGAACCACGTAGATCAACCAGAGTGAGATCCGCACCAGAGTGGTACGGCAATCCAATTCTGGAAGTCATGCTACTAGATCATGATGAACCTACGAACTATGAAGAAGCGATGGTGAGCCCAGATTCCGCAAAGTGGCTTGAGGCCATGAAATCTAAGATGGGATCCATGTATGAGAACAAAGTATGGACCTTGGTTGACTTGCCCGATGATCGGCAAGCAATTGAGAATAAATGGATCTTCAAGAAAAAGACTGACACTGACGGTAATATTACTATCTATAAAGCTCGACTTGTCGCAAAAGGTTTTCGACAAGTTCAAGGGGTTGACTACGATGAGACCTTCTCACCCGTAGCGATGCTTAAGTCCGTCAGAATCATGTTAGCAATTGCCGCATTTTATGATTATGAAATATGGCAGATGGATGTCAAAACTGCATTCCTGAATGGATTTCTGGAAGAAGAGTTGTATATGATGCAACCAGAAGGTTTTGTCGATCCAAAGGGAGCTAACAAAGTATGCAAACTCCAGCGATCCATTTATGGACTGGTGCAAGCATCTCGGAGTTGAAATAAACGCTTTGATAGTGTGATCAAAGCATTTGGCTTTATACAGACTTTTGGAGAAGCCTGTATTTACAAGAAAGTGAGTGGGAGCTCTGTAGCATTTCTGATATTATATGTGGATGACATATTGCTGATTGGAAATGATATAGAATTTCTGGATAGCATAAAGGGATACTTGAATAAAAGTTTTTCGATGAAAGACCTTGGGGAAGCTACTTACATATTAGGCATAAAGATCTATAGAGATAGATCAAGACGCTTAATTGGACTTTCACAAAGCACATACCTTGACAAGATTTTGAAGAAATTCAAAATGGATCAAGCAAAGAAAGGGTTCTTGCCTGTGTTACAAGGTGTGAAGTTGATTCAGACTCAATGCCCGACCACTGCAGAAGATAGAGAGAAAATGAAAGATGTTCCCTATGCTTCAGCCATAGGCTCTATCATGTATGCAATGCTGTGTACCAGACCTGATGTGTGCCTTGCTATAAGTTTAGCAGGGAGGTACCAAAGTAATCCAGGAGTGGATCACTGGACAGCGGTCAAGAACATCCTGAAATACCTGAAAAGGACTAAGGATATGTTTCTTGTATATGGAGGTGACAAAGAGCTCACCGTAAGAGGTTACGTTGATGCAAGCTTTGACACTGATCCGGACGATTCTAAATCGCAAACCGGATACGTGTTTACTTTAAACGGTGGAGCTGTCAGTTGGTGCAGTTCTAAACAAAGCGTCGTAGCGGGATCTACATGTGAAGTGGAGTACATAGCTGCTTTGGAAGCAGCGAACGAAGGAGTCTGGATGAAGGAGTTCATATCCGATCTAGGTGTCCTACCTAGTGCATCGGGTCCAATGAAAATCTTTTGTGACAATACTGGTGCAATTGCTTTGGCAAAGGAATCCAGATTTCACAAAAGGACCAAACACATCAAGAGACGCTTCAACTCCATCCGGGATCTAGTCCAGGTGGAGACATAGAGATTTGCAAGATACATACGGATCTGAATGTTGCAGACCCGTTGACTAAGCCTCTTCCACGAGCAAAACATGATCAGCACCAAGGCTCCGTGGGTGTTAGAATCATTACTGTGTAATCTAGATTATTGACTCTAGTGCAAGTGGGAGATTGAAGGAAATATGCCCTAGAGGCAATAATAAAGTTATTATTTATTTCCTTATATCATGATAAATGTTTATTGTTCATGCTAGAATTGTATTAACCGGAAACATAATACATGTGTGAATACATAGACAAACAGAGTGTCACTAGTATGCCTCTACTTGACTAGCTCGTTAATCAAAGATGGTTATGTTTCCTAACCATGAACAAAGAGTTGTTATTTGATTAACGAGGTCACATCATTAGTTGAATGATCTGATTGACATGACCCATTCCATTAGCTTAGCACCCGATCGTTTAGTATGTTGCTATTGCTTTCTTCATGACTTATACATGTTCCTATAACTATGAGATTATGCAACTCCCGTTTACCGGAGGAACACTTTGGGTACTACCAAACGTCACAACGTAACTGGGTGATTATAAAGGAGTACTACAGGTGTCTCCAATGGTAGATGTTGGGTTGGCGTATTTCGAGATTAGGGTTTGTCACTCCGAGTGTCGGAGAGGTATCTCTGGGCCCTCTCGGTAATACACATCACATAAGCCTTGCAAGCATTATAACTAAGATGTTAGTTGTGAGATGATGTATTACGGAACGAGTAAAGAGACTTGCCAGTAACGAGATTGAACTAGGTATTGGATACCGACGATCGAATCTCGGGCAAGTAACATACCGATGACAAAGGGAACAACGTATGTTGTTATGCGGTCTGACCGATAAAGATCTTCGTAGAATATGTAGGAGCCAATATGGGCATCCAGGTCCCGCTATTGGTTATTGACCGGAGACGTGTCTCGGTCATGTCTACATTGTTCTCGAACCGTAGGGTCCGCACGCTTAACGTTACGATGACAGTTATTATGAGTTTATGCATTTTGATGTACCGAAGGTTGTTCGGAGTCCCGGATGTGATCACGAACATGACGAGGAGTCTCGAAATGGTCGAGACATAAAGATTGATATATTGGAAGCCTATGTTTGGACATCGGAATTGTTCCGGGTGAAATCGGGATTTTACCGGATTACCGGGAGGGTTACCGGAACCCCCCGGGAGCCAAATGGGCCTACATGGGCCTTAGTGGAAAGGTGAAAGGGGCTTCCATGGAGGGCTGCGCGCCTCCCCTCTTCCCTAGTCCTATTAGGACTAGGAGAGGTGGCCGGCCACCTCTCTCTCTCTTTCCCCCTTGGAGTCCTAGTTGGAATAGGATTGGAGGGGGGAGTCCTACTCCCGGTAGGAGTAGGACTCCTCATGCGCCTCCCTTGCTTGGACGGCCAGCCCTCCCCCTCTCATCCTTTATATACGGGGGCAGGGGGCACCTCTAGACACACAAGTTGATCCTTGAGATCGTTCCTTAGCCGTGTGCGGTGCCCCCTGCCACCAAATTCCACCTCGATCATACCGTTGTAGTGCTTAGGCGAAGCCCTGCGTCGGTAGTACATCAAGATCGTCACCACGCCGTCGTGCTGATGGAACTCTTCCTCGACGCTTTGCTAGATCGGAGCCCGAGGATCGTCATCGAGCTGAACGTGTGCTAAGAACTCGGAGGTGCCGGAGTAACGGTGCTTGAATCGGTCGGATCGGGAAGACGTACGACTACTTCCTCTATGTTGTGTGATCGCTTCCGCAGTCGGTCTGCGTTGGTACGTAGACAACACTCTCCCCTCTCGTTGCTATGCATCACCATGATCTTGCGTGTGCGTAGGAATTTTTTTGAAATTACTACGTTCCCCAACACCCTCCCTCTTTGCCGTCTGCTAGCCGACGGCAAAGAATCTTTGCCGTCAGCTAGTGGACGGCAAAGAACTGGCTGATGGCAAAGACCTCTTTGCCATCAGCCAGTTCTTTGCCGTCTGCTTTTTGGTAGCTGATGGCAAAGAGCTTCTTTGCCGTCTGCTGGCAGACGGCAAAGAACTGGCAGATGGCAAATTAGCTGATTCCAGTAGTGTACACATATGAGACCTGTTGCATAATGTCAATTATCAGATCATTGCAATTTTATGTGATGTATTTTAGTAACTCTAAATCCTGATAACTTTTTGTAGTTCTTGTACTGGGAGAAGGTGCAACCGGTCGAAGGCGAATGCGCCTATAATCCCAACTTGTCCATACAACCTCTTATGAGGAACTGGACAGAAGGTGCAGCCACTAGGAGAGATAGGTTCGACTATGACAATGGGTGCGGCCGTGGTAACGTCAGGGTAAGTCATTGTGTATCGTCTTTCTTAAATGTTTTGTAACTTAATACTATTTATTTTTTATTCATCACATGTACTTCAATATCGCATGCAGATCGAAAATAATATCACCCATGAGTATAGGGCTCAGGAGCCCAACATTCCAAATAGTGCACCTACCATGAAGCCAAAAACCAAGCCTGCAACTGGAAATGCAAAGAAGTCGACGGCAGCCGCATTGTCGGAAGATTTGATGGAGCTTCTAATGAAGCGGTGCATGGACTTCATACACACCCAGATGAGGCAAATCCCTGATCAAGTTGCTGAGGTATCACACCCAAACTTTATAGTTTATAGTATGTTTGCTGTTTTAAACCATGCTAGCATTACTAAGTTTATATTTCTATTGCAGAGGTTGTTGGAGAAGTTGAACAAAGCAGGTGTCATGTACAAGCTGGCTGCTGCCGTGCCATCCGCGGAGAATGATCCGGACGCAGTGGATTCGTTCGAGAATGATCCATATGAAAAGAAGGAATTCGTGTACAAGGAAGACATGGATAGTGATGGACATCCGATCATTGACATGACGCAGCCTGATATAGTGCTTCCCGACCATAAAACCGTACCTGAGGTACTATGTATTTATCTTTCTGTCTATAATTTTCTCGTTTAATTTTTTACGTCCAGAAATGTTCACACGATTTAGTTTGCCAAACAGAAAACCCCACCGAAGATGTATGGACACAAGGAAGCTTCACCTGTTAAGCGTAATGGTGTATGTGGGGGTACACCGGAAAACCCTTGGGTGGTTGGTACTTCTCCTCTAGCACCTTCATCGGACATAGACATTTGTCCATCTTTTGTCAGCAAGTTCGTGGCTAAAACGAATGGAAAAAAGGGTGCAACAATCGATAAGGATGAGGAGGTTATGTCTGGTAAGCGGAAGCGGACCGTTCCCAAGAAATTTGAATCCCCCTACGCACTTGACAAGCCCGGCAGGCGTACCAGCCGTGGTCAGAGAACCTCTGGTACTAGTACTGCTACTAGAGGTATCGTAACTAACATTCTTAATTTTTTATTTACTACCAATGCATATGATCACCATTGTTGACGTTCATATTATTTCATGCAGCTCTATTTTCGAACAATAATGTGCCGGAGGTTGTGGCAGATGAGTTGACGCCGGAAAAAATTGTGCAACTGTTTCATTTGTCGAGTTAGCCGCTAGCACTGAGAAGAACAAGAAAAAAAATTACAACAGTGAAGGTCGTGGCATAACTCTGACTTCTGAAAGGATTCTACCGGTACTAGCTCATAGATGGCTGTCGGACGATGTAAGTACTACTTGCATGTCCTGTTTTTAAAATGCTCAATAATCTATGTCTCAACTTTCAACATGTAATGCGCTGCTATTTTATGTAGGTTATTGATTCTTATATGGGACATTTGGAGCTGCGTGTTGGTCATGATCGTTACCTCTGTCCAGCGTGGAGGTCCAAATTCCTTGTAGATCATGCTATCGCACATGACGATCCATTGACATCGAGCTGCAACATGGATAGTGCTCTGACCAAAGCTGGAGTAGTTAATAGAGTCACGAAAGAGTATACTGTGCGTGATAAGGTACATAATGTTTGTGATTCATCAGTACAGGATAGTTCATCAAGTATTTCTTTTGATCCATAATGGTTTTTTGCATTGTAGACGTATATCGCGTTGAATATCGACAATAGCCACTGGATGACCGTGGTCATGCACATGATCAAGAAAGAATTCCAAGTTCTCGATTCGCTCTATCCTCTGGACCTGACTGAGAGGACTGTTAAAGCACTGGTAATGTAACCAACATTTGTACCATTGCTCTTACATATTGTTTATGATTGTTCTTTAACACTATCCTCTTTATAGCGAATGGCTATAGCACACGATATGCGTCAGGCAAATCTTATTACACCAGGGAAATATCTAGACGTAAGAAAGTGGCCTATCAAGGAGTATGACATACCCCAGCAAGAGGATGGGTGAGTTAATAGGACATCATGCACAATCAAACAACAACACACATGTTCGTATTGCCCACTGCTAATGTTTGCATATGTACGAGGAACTCTTGTGGCCTTTTTTTCACAAAATGTCTAGAACATTGGGACGGGGACCGAATCACCCGCGATTTTACACAGGTATGCTGTTATTTACGTTTGTAGACTAGCTACTATGGTGGTGTAGCAACTTCGGTTCATGTAACCTTTATGTCATTTTTTGCAGGCCACCGTTGACGCAAGGAGAAGATGTTTCATCGTAGAGTTGCTTATGTCACCTTCGAACTCGATGGAGTGTGTGAAGAACAAAATTCACGAAATCGCAAGGAAAAGGCGCGCCTGAAGAATTCATGCGGCATGCAAGATTGAAGTTTTAGTGGTTTGGATTTAGTCCGGTCGAAGGTTTCGACGGCATGATTATCTTAGGGGTTCTATCATTTTTATGTAATAAACAGGGCATCCCGAATATTGTGACACATGCATGTGTATGTGTGTGTTAGACAATTCGCTCGTACAAGACAATTCGGTCATAAAATTCGCTCGGAGAAGACAATTTGGTCGTACCAATAAAGTTTTGGCTTTACTTATCAATTGTTCTTGCTTAATATTTTTCTCATTTCCAATTTTTTATAATTGTATTTTTCACGGCTTCACTTATCAAGTGTTCTTGCTTAACATTTTTCTCGTTCTCCATTTTTTATAATAGTCTATTTTTCTCTTCAACTGCTCTCGTAAGTTTCATATTAAAATTTTCACAATCTTAATTTTTTTTCAAACTCTACCAAGCTTAGCCTTCTGCCTTAGCTACCTGCATGTCATCATCTTGCATAATCTCCTAGTAATCCCCCCTCATCACATGATTATGAAAAGTAGTCATGGTAGATAAGTAAATATATCAAGCCAAAATGTAATATTACACTGATCAAAATTTGTCATGTCAGCTCGTTGGCTCTATCGCGTGTTATCAGGCATCATGTTTTTCTATTTTGTTTTACAAACCCTCATTTTTTATTATATGTATAATTAACTTTTTCTATACTCACCATAATGCCAGGCACGGCCCATCTAACCATGTGAGGGGCCCCACAGGCGGGCTATCTTCCCGGCAGCGCTACACCAGCCCATTTTGCCAGGTTCACATCGATCTTTCCCCTTTTCTCATTTCCCTTTCCAAATCCCTAGCCCTCCCTCTCTATTTGCGCCTCCAAATCTCGACGGCGAAAGCATGACAGCGAGCTAGGCGTCAAGCGGCGGCGGCTGCGGCGAGAAGAGCGGTGGCGACCGCAAGTTAGGTCGAACCCTGGGTCCTGCAAGCAGGTGGGGCGGATTCAGTGGCACAGGAGGCAGCGGCGGCGGATCTAGTGGAACAGGGGATGGGGGTTTCGTGGGTGGCGGCGGGCCGGGAGAACCCACGGCTAGGGTTTCTTCAGTGCTACACTTTGGTGGCAAAAAGGTAAGTTCTTTACCGTTGTTCTTTACATCCCAGCATTATCGCCCATAATTCATCACATGTGGCCATGACAAGCTCCATCTATGTGGTCATCGGGAAACTCCTAATGGCTGTGTCTGTGTAGATGCAGACAATTTTGGCAGCGCACTCGGGGGATGTGTGTTTGAGGTTAGTCTACTGAGCATGATCTTCAAACTAGTACTGCTATTGCGGTCAAGCTGCAAAAAAGTTCGGTGTTTAACGCTTGCAGCGACAAGTTCAGTTATAAAATGACTTGAATTGCTCATGATTTATTTAGGATGATATCACTTCTAAGTATGCTGAATGGGTTGATGGGGAGTGGGATAGCAAAGCAAAGTCAGTCATTAAGTATCTTGCCATGAAGAACAAGAAACTGGAGACTAAGATTACAGAATATGAAGCTGAAATTAAAAGGAATGAGAAAGAAAAGAGGGCAATGGTTAAGATGCACAAGGAGATATTGCTCTATAGGGATAGGATTTTAGGATTTGGAGGTCTTCTGTATCTTGGCCTGCTTGCCATTATGATTGCTGTCATAGTTAGCAAGTAGATCGTTCATAAAGTTATTGACATCATTGTAATTGACATGACGAAATGCTGCTGAATTATTTTCTATTCAGTTTATGGGCAAAGTGTAACAGAGATTGCAGCATAAATAACATGGGGCCATCATGATTGGTAGACAATGCACTTTTGGCATGTTCTATATTTGGCAGACAATGCACTTTTGGCATGTCCTATATTTGACAGACAATGCATTTTTGGCATGTTCTATATTTGGTATGTGATGCACATGGGCACATCACCTAGCAACACTACTGATTTATGCAACAGCCCAGTTCATTGTCTTGTTGCAACATAGGAGCAACATCTAGCAGCTTCCATGCAACACTGAAGCAAAGCAACAGTACATATTCAATATTCTGAAATTTAACTGAACTTGACACTTAGGGTGGCCAGTAGATATTCATTTCTTCAGCCACAAAGAACCCGACCAAACCGTACCGACTGCATAACTTATATGCTTACATATAAAAGCATACCTAACCAACATCAAACCCAAAATAATGTTAACTTATATGCTGAAACATATAACAGCATACCTAACTTAAGATAACTAGCAGCTTCCTCCTCCTTCAGCAACTGTGCCCATCTTCACTTCTTCAGAAATTTGAGGCGGCATGAGCGGCGCACCACACACGGAGAAGCCTTCTTCTTGACCGCCGTTCTGTTCGACAGCTGCGCCACCTGATCCTGAGCCACCTTCACTATGTCAGGGAGGAGGGGAAGGAGCTCGATGTCAATGGGCATTGCCTTGCCACCCTCGACGGCGACCGGCGCTACCATCTGCACAGCGTCCTCCTCGCCCTCCTCATGGTCATCAGGGATGACCAGTACCTCCTCCACGTCGTCCTCCACAATGTCAGAGCCCAACGGCAGCACTGGCTTCGACACGTGGCGGACCTGGTAGTCCGGGTTGACGGGCGCAGGGAAGTGAGATCAACGTCGACGCGGTCCGCCCTCGACGCGACGTGTGCTAAATCTGGCCGCAGCGTCATGGTGGTGGAGCGGTACATCCACCACCTTGCGCGCAGAACAAGGGAGCCACTCAGCGTGGCCTCTCGCATTGCCCACACGAGTAGGAAAGCCGGCGGGACACCGCGGCCGTAGGGGAAGGCGCGCTTCCTCTCGGCGTCGGTGAGGACTTTGATGAGGCCACACGCGTGGTTGACCAACATCTCCGTGCTGGGGAACCAGATGCACACCTCCGTCAACTGCGCGCGCCACCCCTCGTCATCGCCGGCGAGGTCCATCATCGCTCTCTGCCAGCCGAGGCTTCTCTCCATGGAGGTGGCTGCAGCGGTCGCCGGCGAGGGTATTCTCGATCTACTATAGGTGGGGATAAGAGGGGAGTTCGAACCGGCGCCCGTGGGAGGTGGGTGAGTGTGTGGTGGGGAGGAGAGTGGTACAGTTACTTATTTAATGGCATTTAGGACGTGGGCATGGGAAACGTACAATATTCTTTCTACCTCCCGCCCAGTCATTACACAGTAAAGAATTTTTTTGATTTTTGTTTAGAGGGAAACATCTTACTTTATTTAAACAAAGACTGGGATCTCGTCTGCTAATACACTAAGGATACAATCAGGGGGCGAAAGCCTCCAAACCAAAGAAACACAAGCGCCTACAGCTACCTTAGCCAAAGTATGAGCCGGCCGATTAACACAGTAAATAATTGAAGCAAGTGTTCTACTCTTGTTCCTTCTCCACTTTTCTGCACATGATAGAAGACAAGCTAAGTTAATGAATGATACAAAATTTAATAATCCACAATGCATACAAACACTTACTTCTGATTTAGTTTGCATTTCTTGCTACGTCTAGTGTGTCCTGCCAAGTTGCAAGCGCCGCACCGGGTTTTCAACTCATCAAAAGAGAATGGTCTACCATTTTTCGAGACAGGGCGGCTCCCATCTACCTTTGTTGCACCTTTGCTTGACACTTTCATAGGATCTTTAACCTCAATCATGTTGCCTTCACCATCGTCCACATATTCAACTGCACACTTACTGATGTCATTTGTTTGCTTCAACAAATTTTCCTGTAGCAGATCATACACATGACTCTTAGCTATCACAGCCTTCAAACTCTCCTGTAACTGATCCCACAAAGCAGGGTGTTTGCAAGCCACATGCATAGCTTCAGACACTAACAAACTGACCTGGCTATATTTCATTCTTTCCCCGGCCCCTGTCCAACCAAATCCCAACAGATCGCTTGTGCGCCTCGCGGGCAGTCCCTACCTTGCTTCTTTCGTGAACCGAATAAGAACTAAACACTTTGGTATTTCAGATATGTTCAAGTGCTTCAGTACATGGAATATGTTCTTGCAAGGTAGACCCTGTCGAATCATTCTTCTGCAGCTGCACCTTATAGTTTCTGCGGACTTTACTGGTGTATACTCCACCCAAAAACGGCGCTTCCGGTTATTCTTCCTGGCCACGATGTACTGCTGTGATCCGTCTCCCAGCTTTATTTCTATAATCTCCATGCCGTCAATTTTTCTAAGATCATCTTGCAACATATAGAAGTTTGCTGGAGTGAAGACGTGAGAAGCAGCTATCTCAAGTTCCCTCGAGCTAGTAACTGCCACCGGTAAACCCTGTGAGGTCGTGCAGTCATCTCGCAGATCGTTTTCACGGATACGCACAACGGCATTCTCATAGTGCAAAATCATATCCACCAGGGTCATTTCACCGTCTAGGTGGAGGTGAAGGCATGAGTTCAGGCTTTCACTCCGCTGGTTGCTTTTCATGCCAAGCCAAAACCCCTTTGTTAGATATGCCGCGGCCCACAGTCTCCTCTTCTTATACATCCGCCTCAACCATGTTACAGTCTTTTCCGACTGCCATCTTTTGGAAAATGCGTGCCATCTCTCCTCAAACGTTGCCGTGGACGTGTTGTAGTACAGAAGATTTCGGAACTCCTTCAAGGACTTGTGAATGAGGTGAATCTTCATATTTTTCTCTATGTGCCACGTACATATACGGTGCCACATGTCTGGCAAGACTTCGCGGATTGCCTTGATCATCGCAGCGTCGGCGTTTGTGATAACACTCTTAGGCATCTTTTGACACATGGACCTCAAAAAAGTCCGCAGAAGCTACATGTATGTCTCCTCGGTCTCGTTCGAAACTATGGCACAACCAAAAACAGTGGTCTTCCGGTGATTGTTAAGACCAACAAAAGGTATGAATGGCATACCATAGCGGTTCATCTTGTACGTGCTGTCAAATACAAGCACGTCGCCGAAGTCCTCATAGTCATGACGAGACTGGGAGTCGCACCAGAACATCCTATTCAAATGTCCTTCCTTATCTAGCATGTACTCGAAAAAGAAGCTAGGCTCCCTCTGTTTCCTACTAGACATGATGCCTATGGCTGTGGCAGCATCACCTTTTGAAAGCAGCTTCCTCTTCTCCTTGGCGCAAAGGTTGTATATTTCACGCCTGGTAAAACCAACACCGTCGTACCATACATGTTTGCTGATGAAGCAATCCATCATGTCATGAATTCTAATCCCTGCAGCTCCCATGGACATTATCTCATGCTTCTGGTACTCTTTGATTTTTCTGTGGGACCAAAGAAAAGGTACCTCGTCCGGTCCTGCCAACATATGGCTATGCTTGTCCTCAAAACTTTCAACATACCAAACCCCATGCTTTTGGTCAAGCTTGACGGTCAGGTGCGCTTCACAAAAGCAGCGTGTCTCGGCTCTGAGCCTACGGCTGTGTCGTTCCTCGGTTAGCAACTTGCTGTCACGTTTCCCTTGTCTTGAACAAACAAACCGCCTATAACGCATATGACGTGACTCTCTTTTGCTATACCTGACCTTATTCTTTCTAATGCTGAAACCATTATCTCTAGCATAGCTGTTGTAGAAATCATACGCAACATCGTGAGACGTAAAGGTCATTTCCATTATCTGCATGAACATATCCCTCTTATCATCTGCACTGGTAGTATCTTGGACATTCTTTGCCCCATCATGTTGTGTCACCTACACAATCAAACCACAACCATGAAAACAGATTTCTATGGTTTAACATTACTTACTTCCATAGAATATTGATTACACACATACCTGGCTCATGATGACCGACAACTCGGACTGCCCAGAACTAGGTGCATCTAATGATTCGTCGTTAAGGCATGTCTCCGTGTCGGATTCACCGTAATAGCCATACACATTATGACATTCGGAAATGAACTGAAAAATACAACACAAATACATAATTACTTATCATATAATATTCCAGAAGAAATTCAATTGCATGCCAACAAAATTTTTCACTTACGTACTTGACTAATGTAATCTTCATTCGAGAGCTCCGAGTTGTTTTCCTGATCATTATCAAGCTCATCGATCTATAAATTTTCAACACAAATATTTAATGTTGTCGGATGCCACCAAAAATTTACAACATGATAGTGCCACTCACATTAAGATCGTCCCATTCGTTCCCATTCTTTGACCGATCTTCATGATCTAAATTTTCATCATCTGACCAATCTTCTATCCAGTCTTTCATCAGTTCTCCAAACTCCATGTCTACCATGATATCGGTTAACTCCTCGTCCGCCATTTCCTACAACCAATAATATGTATCATCACATGTGCAAACATTATCAATGATGAAATATAAAACACATAGCACACCATCGTGGATGTTATGTAAACAACCACAACCGAGGCCGTTCAGATCTGCCAAACTTAGTAAGGAAGATGGCCACGGCACCCGTCGTGATCACTTTCAATCGCGACAAACTGCACGATCTCAAAACCTAGCAAGATCTGTGATTACCTCGGCCGCCGGATACCTAGGTTAGCCGCCACATCAAATAACGATACTGGTGGAGCGCACAGCCGACGGCAACCGACGCTACGTGAACCCAGATCACGAGGAGCAGCACTACCGGAACAAGATCCACGATCACATGCGCCGCCGGGTAGCTAGGTTACCTGCTCCGCTAGGTTAACCAGTGCCACTGGCGTGGCGGCAGTTCGTTCGATGTTGCCGCGAGCAAGACTAGAGGGGGGACGCAGGATGCGGTACCTGTGCGCGATCGTTGGAGATTCACGACGTTGTCACGCCCGCTGTCCGACGAGATCGCCGGCGACAAGATAGCCGCCGGTGGAGATCTACTACATGACTTATGGAGCCACGTCAATGCTCGCGAGATTGATGGAGCTGCTCGCGTGAATGATCGGATTCGGCAGGTCTTACGTGGACGTGGGGTCGTGTGATGTTTTTTCAGACCAGGGTATTGTGCATATACGGTCTGGGTTATACAGGGCTAGACAGGGCTTGGATCTGGGTTGCAGCGGGCCAGAAAAAAACAAATTCACGGGGACAAAAATACCCCTCCGAAATTAGGTTAGGGGGCCTCATGTTTTCATTGTTTTTCGTCTCTCACCTGTTTACGACGTAAATGAAAAAGCAACTGCTACGGATCAGCCTGTTGATTTGATTCAGAATTAAGCCACCTCCAGAGCCGCCGCTTTGTTGCATCCCAGCCGTAGGATCAACGTGCCACCTGAGGCACGCATGGCCACTCGCTCGTGATAGACCATTGTAAAGGATAACGTGTTGCAACATAGCACCGCCACAGATGGTGTCCCACCCGACCCCTGTGAATCGCGTGTGGCGGCGACCAGCCCGCCGTACGCCCACCGCCAGGCGTCGTTCACCGCAACGCCCCATCGCCCAAATTCTCGCATCACGACCCCTACTTTAGCTCAATGGCATACCATATCGTCAGAGATATACTCGCCACCGCCTTGCCCCGAAGCTTTGCTAGCTCTGTTGCATCCCGGTGGACGGATCCAACTTCAGTGCGCGGTGTAGATCCCATACAACAAGCCTCCTACGAGCATGTACCGTGATCCCCCGGTGTTATTCCTAGAAGTTTCCCCTGCCAAATTCACTGTAAATTGGGTAAGATCCTAAAAACCCTAGCAAAGATACTTGTAGCAGATTTGTTTGTTGCATTGACACTTGCAACAAGTGATTTAGGCCACGAATTGTAGATTTGAGCGGAAAACTTGAGCATATTCCATGATCCCAATTAAACTTGTACTGGATGTTTACCTGAAATTGTGAGTGTTTGTTTGAACCACTAATTCAGTTAGTTGAATCCCAACAAAAGATGATGTTGAGCAAAAAGCAGTGAGTGTTGATTTTTTTATTGAATTCAGTACAACAATTGTGTTCAAAACAGTGAAATGGTTGAAAAAAATTGCATGGAGAAGAATTTGTTGCATTCAGAAATTTACCTGATTTTTTTCATCAAATGCTGCTTGTTAAAGAAAAGTCCAGTTATGGTAACTTGATGTTAAGTTGTAGAGTTGAATTAGTTGCAAAACAACTATTGATAATGGATAACAGGGGGAGTCCATTCAAACTTATAAGTTCTAATTTAAGGGGGAGTGAGAACGGATTTTTTTATGATGAAGGTAATTTTAGCATGTTGTACTGAATGTGCATGTTTGAACTCAAAAACGGATATATGAAGTATGTACATCCATGTTGAAGAAACAAAAGGAAGTTGCAATTCATAACCTCTGCTTCTTGCTTCCCTTCACTGACTACTACTTTGGTTTAGTGGAAGAGTACTTTATGTAGCAAAAGTAACAAAACTGTGTCTGGTAAATCATTTACATCATGTTATAGTAGTTGGTTTCTAATTTATTTCAACTGGAAAAATGGATATATGTAGCATTTACATCCTATATACTAATGTATTTCCTACAATTTTCTGATGGATCGTGTCATACCTTTCTTGCATTGTTGATAGGATGCCAACGATTGGACATCAGGCGAGGAGAGCTACGCTCAACAACATTTTACAACAAATGGTGGAATAAATTCAGATGCTGCAATGTATGATGATGAAGAAGATGACGATATTTCATCTCAGTCGCTTGCACCATATGTTGGCATGGAGTTTGACTTCGTTGATGGCACTCAAAGGTTCTATAATGACTATGTCTTCAAAATGGGCTTCGGCACATGCATAGCAGCTTCCAAAAACATCCAAAAGAGAGTTCCTGTGACAAAATGGATGTGACAAACAAGAGTTAAAAGGATAGGCTGACGCGTCATGATTGCAAAGCTCACCTGATAGTTGGGATCAGGGCGATAAGTGGAGTGTGTCATACTTTGTTGTGGAGCATACCCACCCATTAATGCCACAACCAGAGTGTGTACGACACTACCGCTCGCACCACAACATCCCAAAAGAAGATTTGGATCTCATAATGAAAACACATGTAAACTTCTCAACTTTATCATGCATGTGAATGCTTGGTAGGGTTCATGGTGGAGACTCTAGGATACTACCATATGTGAAGAGGAATGTTTCAAATGTATGTTCAAGCTGCGGCTAAACCTAAATCTCCGGGACATGGAAACCATAGATGAGTACTTTAAGAGGCGGCAAGCTGAGAATCCTCAATTCTAATATGTAACAACGGTTGACAAGGATACAAACTCTGTCATGGGACTATTTTGGGTGGATAGGAGGACAAGGGCAGTGTACCCTAAGTACAGAGATTGTGCATTCTTTGAAACAACATTTTGCACAAATCGATACAACATGCCATTTGCTCCAATTGTTAGGGTGAACAACAACTTGCAAACAGTGTTGTTTGGTTGTTCTTTGTTGTTAAATGAACAACCATTCGCTACAAGTGCACCTCTTTTATGGTCTTTCTCGTTTATACTACTGTCAAATGTGAGCTACGTATGTGCTTGGCCAAGTGACTTTGCATGTGAATAACAAAATAAGTGGTAGTTAAAAAAATTATTACTGTTATCTCTTGTGTTTCTTTATTTCTAATTTTAACTCTTGCTTATTGCCAGATGATGAGAACATAAGCAAGGTTGTTTAGAAGAGAATATCAATGGTGTGGCAAATGAAGATCGACGGAAAAGCTGTTTTGCAAGATTCGGAATCATCCCAAGATGCCTTTATATTTATCTTATAAAAACAATTTTATGAACTAATTATGTAGCTTTTTTGTGAGGTAACTAATTATGTAGTTCATTTCAAAGTATCATTGAATTTTGAGTTTGTATCCATAGCTTAATATGCATTTTCAAAATGTTTAATGTCGTTGAAGTGTCGACAAAATCTGGTTAAAAGATGTATTTGCACTGGATGCATTCAAAAATATTTCTAAATTTTGTGCTTGTTTGATGAAATTGAAGTTGTGCTGGTGAAGCATTTGCAAATTGCATGTGAAAGCCCTTGTTGTGTTTTGTACGTGAGAAAAGTGCATGCTTATGTATTCATGTTACCATGCCAAACCAAATGCTATTAAGGGATCCATTTCCTTTATACAGCCGAACCAAACAAAGTGTGTTTTGTCTAGTTCAGAGTTGTTACAGGGTGTAGCCAGTTTCCCTTTATGCTTACGTTACTACTTCTTAGTCATCGAAACAAACACCTCCCAAATTTCTCTCAATTACATGTTTATGGTGCAAACAAAAGACGTTACAGCCTTTTGGCAAATGCACATCTCGTAATCGAAGTCAAAAATAATATTATTCCTGATATTTTCTTGATCTATTATGTGGTATTCACACATATTTCCCTACCTGCCCATCTAATACATGAACCAATGCCCTCTGGACAAGTGACATAGGTGAGTATTTATCTATCCTTGATCTCTTTTATAGTAAGTGCAAATAGAGCATTACTAGTTTCACTTGTCGTTATATGTCAGTAAACATTAGCATCAGACAGTATATGCAGTACCTAACCTCACTTTAATTCGTTGGGGTTCAGTTGTTTAGATGATTGTGCTTTACTAGTAGAAAAAAACTTGAGCTTCTTACTTAATACTATGTAGGCTCTGTTTTGTTAGAAAAATAAGAGAAATACTTTTTTTAGAAAAGGAGGTTGACCTCCGACCTCTGCATCAATCGATGCATGCAACCATATTCTTAAAAAGCATAACAATGTCTTAAGTTCCAAGGAAGCTCATAAACCGAGCAAAGAGAAAAAATAAATCTGTAAAGCACCATATCCGGCGATAAAGAATAGACTAAGATGCCTACACACCTAGCCTAGTATTAGCTCGCCATTCAAATCGACTAAAGATAGCCCGTGCTACCATCTCCCAGCAGTTGCACCCAATATCCAAAAGCTCCCTGAAGTCCGCATGAGTGAGTAACGACCACATACAGATACAAGCTGTAGCTCTGTAGATAACCTATAAATAATTAGTGAATTTTATCCCATTAAAAATCATATCTTTTCTAGTGTTCCATATAGCCCAGAATAGTGCACATATCCCTATCCGAATATGTTTAGCTATGTGTATGTCCACTTCATTAAGCCATGTCCCAAATAACGTGTTTATACTCGTTGGGGGATGAACGTTAAAAGCTATATGAATTGATCGCCATAACAATTTTGCAGACGGACAATGGAGAAAGAGGTGTTTAATCGATTCATTTTGATCATAAAAACAACATCTGGAGTTACCAACCCAATTCCTTTTCAGCAAATTATCTTTGGTCAAAATAACTCCTTTGTGGACGAACCACATAATTTTTTTGATGTGAAGCGGAACTTTAATCTTTCATATGTGCAAAGACCTCGACAATGACTCGAAATCAATTAAGTCCAAATACATGGATGTCATAGAGAAAATTCCATTCGTGGTTAACTTCCAACTAATTGTATCTGCCTGGTCTGAAAGTTGAACATATATCAACCTACGGACTAGGTGCAGCTAAGCATTCCAACGTTCCCCTACAAGGGATCTCCTAAATTGGATATTAAGTGGTACCAAGTTTAATACTTTGGCGACATAATCCTCCTTACGTTACACAATATTATATAATGAAGGGTATTGTAAAGCCAAAGAAGTCTCCCCTAGCCAGGTATCCTCCCAGAATCTAGTAGTGATACCATTATCAACTAGGAACTTTACATCTATTCCAACCATTCCTCTAGTATTGTTATGAGAGTTTTATTCTCCTGGCTAGAATTTATTTTCTGGCCGACTGATGTACATATGTAAGCATCTTCCGTTTGAAAATATTTGTACGGGTATCTTGGATCTTTGGCATGCTTTTTTGTCCTTGAAAAAGATCATACCAAACGTGAGCTATGTTCAAGTACTTTTTGAGGACATGTGAAAAAAACACAAAATCTTGCTCCATAGTCGCGGATTGACCTTTTAAGCGGTACAATAACATTTTGGCGCATGCTTCGCTCGACAGTAACATCTTGTAGGTGGATTTTTCTTTAGACATGCAAATTAGGAAATTGTAATGTTAGAAACTAACAAGCCTGGGTGTATGTAGAGAGTTAGCAATCGAAAATTCGTAGGAGTGCACGAGCGCGTGCGCTCCTGGTATCGCGCACCATCGAATCTGCTATTGAGATGCGGGCTGGCCGATTTATTATAAGTGGATAGGTGGTACATGTACGGCATACGAGATGTATGAATGTAGGATACGCAAATAAAAGAGGCGATCGTGGACGGACGTTTTAGTCACAGGCGTCAATGTTGACGGGAGAGCCGTTTGTGATGAATTAAATGCGCCGTGACCGTCAATGGACGGAAAGCGGTGGCTGTGCGGTGCAGCCGGGGCATTTATGCCAGCAGCCCACCCACCCTGTCCTTATCTTCTCATTTTCGCCTGGCTGCATCTCAGTTCGCCCCCAAATCGTGTGGAAGAACTACGAACCCTAGAGAGAGCTCATGGCGAACGTGAACCAAGTTGCAGATCCGGTTGCGCTGCCTATAGTTCCATGCTCGGATTGTGGTAGGCGTGTGGTCACATTCGTGGCGAGGACTGGTCAGTTCGAGGGGGATAGGTTCTACAAGTGCTGTAATCACAATGTAAGAGATTTTCTTTTTTCTTGAGTTGCTTAAGATTTGATTATTTACTCGATTTCTCGTACCAATGGCAGCCGAAGAAAGGTGGGTGTGACTTCTACAGGTGGCAACAAGCGTACGCCAAACATTTGGCTTCGCTGGGGCCGGCGGCGCCGCCGCTGGCGCAAATCAATCTAGGCGAAAATGAAGTCAGGGGAGGAGGTCAAGGTGGGCAGTTGCAAGCGACGAATGGTGTGGCAGTGGGCCAGAATGGAGCACCGGTTCTCCCGCGGGCGCCGGCGGCAATTAAAGGCGAAGGATCTGTGCATGCTGCGGCGGCCGTTGCTCCTCGTCAGTTTACCATCGCGCTTGACCCTGCGTCAATCAATCTGGTGGTGCCAGTTGGGAATATGGCTATTTGCGTTGCCATCCTTGTGCTGGTAGTTGCTTCAAGCGTGATGCACGTGTTTGATAGGGATTAGGCGTGCTAATCTATTGTCGAGGCTTATGTATCCCTACTTCATGTAATGGTAGTGGTTAGGTGTACTGGTAGTTGTTGCTGGTATGGATTATGGGTGTGTGCTAACCAGATGGTAAGGTTGATGTATGGTAGGTGGTAATGAGGGACGCCGTCGTATGTGTTCTAGGTATCTGTTTTGGGTTGTTTAAGCTTCTGGTTGTATATTTGGTTGGCCCATTATTAATGAAGTCTTAGTGATCAACGTAGTGAATTTATTTATGGGTGTGATTTGATTATAGGGTCCAGACGGGTTGTTTGCCTCAACGTTATGCATGTATAGCACGTGGTGGATCGGTAGGACCCAGCGTGTTTGTCCGCGTTGGATGACATCTGTACCAGGCAGGTGGGCCCGACAGGTTTTGCTCTCCCAGCTGTGTCTATAGGCAGCTCTCTCTGGAGACGGTAACATTTGAAAGGCTCCGCTCCTCTCCAGGCGGCGGCAATATAGATCGAGATCTGGTCTCAGCAAGAGGAGCTAGAGGTGTGGTGGTACGAGGTCTTGCTGCGCTGATTGCCACCCCGCCTGTAAGCTGGTCTGGTAAGTGACTTCTAAACTACAGTTGACGCATATACACTTTTAGATGCGTTTGGTTGCGTTTTGGGTTCGAGATTCGCTTCGCTTTTGATGATTTCTTACATTTTATTGGCATTTAGATGGATGAAGAGGATGAAGCTTGTGGATCTCCTGGGAGAAGGCCAGTGGATGGAGATTTGTCATCTAATGATGTTGTCTGGCCATCAGAAAACTCAGAGGACCAGCCAGGGTTGACCTCACGTCTCTCGGTAAAGCATGTTGTTGAGGTCGTCCAGAAATTTGATGATTACAAGCGGTGGCTTGTGGGAGAGATTGGTTTCGAGGGAATGCTGAAACTACCATTGCTGAAAAAGATAGATCTGAGGATGAGCGCGTGGGTTATGAGGAAGGTGAAGGTGAAATCGCGCACAATTTGTGTAGATGAAGATCGTGTGATTTTGTTTACGCCAGAGGATTTTCATAAAAAATTTGGGGTCCCTTGTGGCAACCGGGCTGTTCGTGGGAGGGACGGTGAAATCAGCAGCGCGGAAATAGAATTTATAAAGCAGACGATTGGGATGGATGGATCACCTGCTCAAAATCTTAGAGTGGCAGAAGATTTCCTAAACAGGGATATTTCAGAACAATCTAGCAAGATTGAGAAGGATTGTTTTCATATTGCATTTGTTGTTTTTGTCATGGGATACCTGTTGTGCCCAAGTACGAAGCATGAGTACAAGGTGATTGATTTTTGGGGTGTTGTGTCTAATCCAGAGTTGATATCACAATTCAATTGGTGCGAACACGTTGTTGATTATCTGATGGCAGCTGTGAGGAAGTTGCAGTCTGAGTATGAGAACAAGGTGCAGATAGTTCATCTTTTTGGTTGCCATCTGTTCTTTCAGGTATAGTGAAAGCAACGGTTGAACTTAAGATAACAAAGAAGACTGCCTGATTTTTTTTGTTTGTTTGTGTTGTCAACAGGTTTTCGTGCTGGACAACATTGATCTTGGGATTTTCAACATGCAACATTCTGTGTTCCCTCGCATACAATGCTTTCATCAGAAAAGACTTTGGCAAATGATCTTGATGGCGCGGTGCGAGCAGCAGGGGGTGGTAACATATGTGCCAGCAGCTGTAAGGACTTACGGCAGACTTTGCGGATGATGAAGTTTACTTTTTATGTATAAGTTTGTTTTTTTGTTCTAATTTTCTTTTTGCATGTTGTCAGGTGAGGCCTGTAGATTCAGTGTGCTATACTCGGGCAGTTGCGGTCAGTCCGCCGTGCAGAGGTGGGGCATCAATCCCATCTTCTTCAAAGCAACCAGTGGTAGCGTTAGTTGATACCCCCAATCATGGAGCATCGATGGCCTCTTCAAATGTCAAGACAGGTGCATTCAACTTTCTAGGAGATCCTATGTCAGCAAGTCGGTCAGTTGGTCCGGTTGATTTCAGCAAGTATCTCCGTCAGATTTGCAAAGATGATCCGATATGTGTGGTACATGTTTTCTACATGTGTGGAGCGTTTTTTCTATTTTTATTGTGTGACATCCAGTCCTTGCTTTCATTTTGCATGGGGTGTAGGTGCTGGAGGAGATGAGCCTCATGTTGAAACATCACAATGCGAAGTGTATTTTGAGTACTACTATGTTGTGTAACTAGTTGCAGTCCGATATGTTCTCTTTCGCTCAAAAAATGGTTCCGTTTGTAAAAGACCTGTGCAGATGTTGTGCAAAAAGAGGATTATCCAAGTGCATTACACTCTCTAGAACTGGTATGTTACTGGTCATTGACTCTAAAATTTATGGTTTATGGGTAGCTAATTGAATAATACTAGATTATTAACTCATCCTAAAACTGGTATGCTCTGATTTTGGTGCCTGTTCAGTATTACTAGAATAATGTGTGTATATAATAATAGGTGAAGAGGAAGGTGGTGCATCATGGGGAGGAGTGTTCGAAGTGGGGCGTCGTCTAGAGATATCTGATGATGAAGGTATATTTTTCAGTAGTATGAGATATCTATGTGGATATTTTTAGGTTTTTTCTATTCGGTATGGGAATTCAGGGCTATATTCACGGGTTTTCAGATGCGCGGGATGACATTGATGATGCTTATCAGCAAAGAATAAAAAGGAGTTGTATTGTTGAGAATGAAAGTGCAGGTGGTCAGTAGTTTGAATCTAAATATGTTATATTTTTTTGCCGAGAGCTGAGGATATTGAATATATATGTGATTTTTATATGTTACATTGTAGCAGATATAGGTGGCGGGCGATCACATAATATGGATGACGCTCATGTTTACAATAACCCTGTTGTGGAGCATCGAATTGTTGATAAGAACAAGTTTTTCCGTGACAGAATTGCTGCATATGCGCAGGCTATTGTTGACATGGTTCAATCTTTATATGATAACTATTCACAGGAGGAAAATGTTGTGTACTTTTCTTCAACTGATGCGATTTTACCAAGCCGTAAGTACGCCACGTCTGCAAGTTTCTGTGGTGATCCATGGACACGGGGTTGTCTGCCACAGCCGCCTCCAATACCAATGACTAACAAGTTTATCCAGTGGTTAGATGGAGGGCATGATTATCATCTGGATGGGTAAGTTGTCATTTTTTTAAGCATGGACATATATGTTTCATTTGGAGGGTATGCAAAGTAGATTTTTTTTCTTTTATATGTCACTAACACGATTTGTCTTTTGCTCATGTAGTGCATGGTTCTTGCACACCATACCAGGATTTGTGAAGGTAAACGCTCTATGCGTGAAGGAGCAGATCATGGGAATGAAAGATCTCGATCATGAGGTTGCTACTCTTGTGTTGCAGAGATTTCACCAGCTTGACAGTGCTGTCCAAGGAGCAAGTGCCTACATGTTATGGAGGGAAGTTCTTGAACCGGATTTCTCGGTGAGATTTGTGCGTTTGTTTTTTTCTTCTACTGGATTGATTGTTTTTTACTTTTTTATGTGTTGTTGCATGTATCTGGTAGATGTCAATGCGTATTTCTGACTTTGTTATGCGTGACAGACGCATGTTCTTGCCGGGGAGAAAGTTGTGCATATTAAGGTTGTTCAGTGTCATCTTGCAAATGCGACACATGATATTACTGCAAGTAGGATGGTTAGTGGTTTATGGTTTGTTTTTGTAAGTTTTATGTGTTAATTAGTGACATGATTCATGATTCATGGGTGTGTCTTTTAACAAAGTGAAACTATCTGCAGTTTTTCATTCCTACTACTCTCGATCAAGGTTGGGCTGTCTAAATGTGGGACATGCTGAGGAAGGAGATACATGTTTTGGACCCTTTGTGTTGTCAAGTTGAAGGGGCAGATCAACGGCATATGATGCACGAGGAGGCTGTGTCCCAGATCCACAATGCGATGTTCAGTTGCTTGAATGAATTTTTCACAAAGTGGCATTGCACATATGAAAAATGGAAACGGAAGTTCCCAAGGATTACCAATGATGTTTTCACAAGGTAATCAAGAAGTGGAAGTAAATCAAATTATGTTGTGGTGGGAAGGTTTCATTTGATGTTTAGTTATTCAAATTATTGCTCTGCTTTATCGTTAGGGACGAGTCTGGAATTTGTATGGTACATGCAATCAGGCAGTATGATGGAGAAAAGATGAAGTTGCCACTTACCAATGTAATTGTGGTGGAGTTAATTTTTTTTAATCTGGCTAATAGATTTTGAGGTTCATAGTTACATTATATTAGATAGATGTTCGACTGCTTGTTGATTGTGAAAAATGCAGAAGAACATTGCAAGCTTTCGGAAGTTGGTTGTGTTCGAGGTCTTCCGTTTATGCGACGAGCGTGGGGAATTTGTTGCTCACAGTGTTCTGCGTGCGGCGTTTGATGAACATGAGGGATGAGAAGTGTGAAATGAATGTGTATGCTGATGGGGTTTAGCAGAGAGGAGTGAACTAGAATATGTGCCTGACTTACGTGTACCTATTTCCAAGACAGTTAGTCAACTTCCATTGCCGCTTCACAATAAAATCTCATGATTTGATGGAATCATGTGTCTTAAATGTATGGATATTATGCATCTCTTGTTATGTAGGAAGAATGTAAGAATTTTATGTTTTTTATTGTGCAATGTCCTTGACCATGAACCTAAAAAAATATTAAAATGCTTCCAAAATGAGTTATTCAGGATGTAAGTTCAGCAATGCTGAAATTGGTTGACGGGGGATTTTCCTTTTCATGCTGATGAGTGATGTTCCCATTTTCCGTGTGTATGATGGTTAATAATTGGTGTTTTCTAATACACACATGTTGTGAAATCGATTTGGCTTCAGTCAGAGATCAGATTTGTTTATTGTTCTTGTGGATGGGACCGAGACGTTAAGGTGTTGTTTGTGTAATTTGAACAGGTGGCATCATTTGCATTTACGCTTTTATGAGAGGCCATAATTTTTTCGGTGGAGAATAGGTTACAATTTTTTTTTGAAAACAGGGTATGGAAATATTTATTAGATCAATATTATTTTTTGACGTCAAGTCAATGGCAAGGCAAAAAGGGTGTGGTGATTTTGTAGTAATTTTTGTTTTATTAGGACGAAATTTTTTAATGATGTTCACTATCTTTTTTTAATAAGTTTGTTGTTGATGAATAAGCTTGCAGTGATTTATCGTTGCTGTATCTAATTTATTGCGTTGGTGTTGAGTGATGTGTGGGTATTTATAATGGACCACTGAAGTGAAATTGGAATATAATTGTGAGTTGGTAGTACTATGGTTTGACAATTGTCGAAGATATGCATTTTTTCGGTTTATGTTATATGTATTGTGTGGAGCTGTAGATTTTTCTTGGCATTTCTTTGCGTGAGGTAGTTTGGTGAGAATGAAATGTTCTGGAAATCTTGTGTTATGCTAAATTGGTTTAAATTGAATTCTGAGTTAGATGGCGTTTTTTGGTGTTACTCTTCTGTGTGCATATTTTTTATAGAGGACACGGGTTGAAATTGTAGGAATTTTTTTATATGTACATTGCACACTATGGCCTTTTTGAATTGTCACGTAGATGATCAAATTTTTATGAGTTGTTTGTGCGACCATTTTTTTAGTGTGGTCACAGTGAGATGTCATGTTTTTAATCACCTTTCATGTGTTGACCGAAATTTTACACATTTTTTTTGTTTCTACAGGACGTTGTTTTTGTTGTAAAGCAATGTAGGTATGTAAGACAAGACAAGTGGGAAGATAAACATAGCTGAGGACAAGCACATAGTACATTGCACACATATGATTAGGTAATTCAGAGTGCTTGCTAGTACTCTTAGACCTAATATTACATAATACTTGTCTACGAAATACTCCTTCCATTGCTAAATATTTGTCTTTTTACAGATTTCAACAAGATTAGCACATACGGATGTATATGGACATTTTTTAGACTGTAGATTCACTCATTTAGATCTGTATGTAGTCACCTGTTGAAATTTCTAAAAAGATAAATATTTAGGAACGGAGGGAGTAGATCACATGGAGGTACATAACAGTTTGCAGTCTAATAGCATTGTCTGACTTCGATAGATAATAAAACATATTAAGGGGGGGTCCTACATGCAGCTGCCACATTGACCGGGGATACATGGCATGCATCAAAGGAAATGATGCGCCTTTTTGGAGATTGACTGACATGAGCACTGCTTTTACCATAGTAAAACGAAGTTCAAGGGATGATGTGCTTGCACATGTTGTCGGGGATGTGTGCTGCGTTGCCGTTGATGTGGAGAACTTCGTATGCCATAGCATCCTCATGTATGCAATTAGAGCCTGCAATCAACATATGATGGAGGTTATAGTCTAATTCTGTATGTGGGAAGCATATTGAGAAATTCTATAGTTACCCTAACTTACTGGAGTTGGGATTATCTTCAGTAGGCACCCATCAAGTTCCTTGATGTAATGGAGTACATAAAAGCCACTATCAGATCTGCTTGCATTTGCGTGTAAGAATTTATTAGTGATGCTTGTAAGCAGAAACAAATAAAACATTACTTGATGTATTTAACAATTTTTGCTGGATGAACTCACATAGTTGAATTTTCATGCATGTTGTAGTTGTACTTGAAAGTCCATCCTGAAGTAGGAAAATGCCATTCTGGATAGCATGCATTCAGGCATTTGAAGAGGCAACGCAAAGTGCGTTTGGTTATTTCTTTGTGTTTGGCCTCCATCGCGCCCTCTGGCGAGCTTGATAGCATGGGATCCATCACGAGCAGAGTTTTTTCCTTGATGTTGATCTCATAAAGGCACCATGCCCTATCAATTTGTAGTATTACCTGAAACTGTTTTATGTTTGAGAAGTTATTTTCTATATAATGAAGTGCACAAAAGGCATATAAAAGGCTCATGGCAGAAAGTTTTTTTATTTGTAGTGACTCACTTTATTGGTTTGCTGCAGGTTGTTATTCAGGTTTCCTTTCTTGAACATCCAGTAGACGTGTCGCATGTCATTCATGTTGCTGCTGTAAAGGACCTGATCCTGGAAAGAACGCAGGCACATGGACATTTTAAAGGATTCCACACAATTTTTGGTGAATTGGAAAGCATGGAGGTAATGTATGTTTTTTTGGATTTGGAGTTGAAATTGCTTTGACGTACCGCAAAGGTCTGGTCTAAGATTTTGGTGAAAGGTGGAGCCCCTTCTGGGTACAGCTTGGCCTGTTTGATATTAAGAACTCGGACTGATGCAGCCATGCCATCACTCTTTATACCTCGTCCCACACCAAAGTTTTTCATTAAGGAATGCCCGGTCAATTCGATAGGGTAGGGATGAGGGTGGGAAACCCATTTACTGCAAAAAGAATGCAATAGGTTCAGTTGGATGAATGGAATGATTTGTAGTAAATGGTATATGCGGGAATTAATGAGTAGATACTATGCACAACCTGCGAAGCTGACGTGAGTCCATTTTATGCATTTCATCATCTAAGGTATACACCACAGGGGGATCAGGATCATCTATTGTTAGCCTTTTAAATTTTGGGCTTCCATAGTTTGGATCTGCTTGAGATGATGTCCCAGATGTTGAAATGAGCGGATTTCACCAGTGGGTAGGATGATCTGACATAGGAGGTTTTGTTAGGAAGTCAGTGCTGATGACAGATCAATTCAAGGATGGCCAATGCTTTTGCGGAATCGTAAGAAACTGAATCAAGTATGAGGGTAGCCAACCTTGAGCTGGACAAGCTGGGTTGCTGCTGGTTTGTCCGAGTACGATTGCACTCCAGGTTGAGTGAAGCTTTGGCGGAGTTTCAAAACTGGAGCCTGCCGCAACTGCATTTTTGTTTTCAGGCGTTCAGAGCATTGAATCTTAAGTTGGAAGCAAGGAGGTTTGAAAATGAGAATGTTTGATTGCAAGAGAATATTTCAACTAAAAATATCAAGTCATGTTACCTGCTGCCAACAAGTCCATCCCACACGAGTCACCACCTGGGGCAGATGTTACACTAGTATCCCATTTTGGATGAGTTGCCGTTTTGGATGTCCCGTGATCTAAAAAGGAGTTTACAGAGTGTGCAGTTCTGAGTGAGGTTCAATATGATAAAGCAAAAATAGGATATATAATTTTTCTAATGCGGGAGGTCTTTTTACCTGAAGGTGTGACTGAAACTTGCAGAACAAATGGAATTGAAGCGCTTGTAGTAGTTGATGTTTTCGCTGATTTACTTGCAGGAGCATTTATTGGATTCATGTCTTTGAAATCCATGGAAAATGAAAACAAATGCATAATGTTCTTCAGTTCAGGAATTTCATTTATATTGGATATTTTAATTAATATAGAACTATCTTAGTGTTTGTCACCTGTAGCATGATCTTCGGAATGGTCTATCGTAGCAGATCTTGGGCGGCGACGCTGGTAGGCCCTCAATGGAGGAGCTTCTTTCTTCTTTGGGCTGGATGCAGGTGTATCTGCAACGAAACAGGGGTATAGTGAACAAGTAATAAGTACGGAGGACATAATTTTCTGGGGTTTGTAGTACGAAGGTATATATGAACTAGATGCAACCTGCAAGGCCAGTGCTGGTTTTTTGATATTCCGAAGTTGTAGTTGCAGATTGGATAGTTGGAGGTGTTGGTCCTTGCGGAGTTTTTGTTTGTTTCATGATTACTGATATGTGCTCTGTTTTCTGCTTCTTGTAGTCCAGCTTCCTTGTAACATTTGTTCGCCGTCGCTTGCTATTCCAACCAATTGATCCAGATATGCTATCTGAGTAGCTCTGGCTACGCTCGCGGAATGGTGGGCGCGGACACTTTGGTATCGGGAATGGACTTGGGTCCGATTCAATGTCATCTGAAGATTGGTTTCAGCTCAAATTTTGTAAGTTCTTTTTGCACGGGAAGGGAAGATAAGTGTCAAAAAATACAATTTAAGGAATGTTTGACACCTGCAATAGGTGAACCATCTGGGGTGGAGTCAGTGTTGAACAGGAGAGCACGTGGGGCTAGTGTGCCAGATTTACGTTGAATGGATACATGTCCTGGGGCTGGCAGTAAGGCACGAGGTGTCTTCATTATGTCAGGCATCACAATTTCTGAAAAAAAAAGACAACACCAATGTGTAAGGGATTTGAGATAAAAGAGTTTTTTTGTGTGCTGGGTGTGAGTGAGAGAGAACGAACCAGGAGGTTTGACAACCGGTGCAGGAGGTTCGACAACCAGTGCTGGACAGTCATTTTCAATCCTTTTGTTCTGAGGGAACTTGTATCTGAAGAGCTGCATGTCATACAAGATGGACGATGGTTAGCGAATGAAGTTGGAGGTCATGAATATTTAAAAACAGTCAGGTTTTTTTATCGGACTTACGTGTGACATTCAGTGCTGGAGAAGAGTTTGGCACAGAATCTGGTATGCTCGGTTCATCGGATGTATGCCCACCATTGTGTGTTTATACCAATATCTCTTGGGTGTTTTCAAAGTCAGGGTTGTTTCCTGTGTAAATAAATCATCATGTCAAATGAATGTGGTCTCTAGTCACAGTAGATTAGGGAGGAGATTGTATAATGAGAATCAGAAGTAACCATCACTAGGGAGAGTAGGGATTATCATCATTGGTTCAGGAAGTTGTCGAGGAGGTCTGTTTTTTATGTTAGCTTGTTCTGCAGATATTAGCATGCCCATTAGTACATTGGACAGATTTCTTGAGCCTGCATCAATCTGGTCGAAAATGTGGAGCACAAGTGCGACACATCGCTGATAGTCTTCATCTGATAAAATTGCCCCAGGGGGCATATGGTTGATTGCAAAATGCAGAACTGCATCTCGAATTGCTGGCAAAACAGAGGTGTTGACAAATTGCTTTGAAGCAACTCTGGCCGCAGCAACTGAAAATGAGAGCTCCTGACGCAGAACTGGATGGAGAGACCAATGTGTTGCTCTATAGGCAGCAATGCTCTTTGTCTGTATGAATTTTTATAAAAATCACGTTTAGTAATAGAGGTGAGGCATATTTATGTTTCTTGTAAGTAAGTGCTTGAAATCAAGCAACATAGTGTTTGAAGTTAAACTAAAGCTGCATGTTGTAAACCAAGTAGGATTTTTTAAATCTTAGCGAAGGATTTGAATGTGATGTAGTTACCTTGAAGCGATTAGTGGCCTTCCTGGCTAATGTAAACAAGTCCTTAAGCTTGTCATTTGTGTATGCTGAGATACGAGGCCAAGAGTTGTCGTTCAAGTTGTGTTCCTTGAAATCCATCCACTCCACAAACAGCAGTTGAATATGAAAATAGAGGAAAGGGTGGCATGCACAATCAGTACAAGCTGACAGAAGAGAAAGAGACAATGACATGCATGCATGTAGATATATCAGTTACCTGGGGGAAGAGCTGAAAGCCACCAACCATGCAGATCTTGGCGTTCTCCTCGGAAAGTTTGTGCGCTTTTTCTGCGCTGTCCATAACTTTCTGAAGCAGGTACTCACCCTAGTTGTAGGTGTGGATTTTGGATGGATCCACCACACATTTCAGCACTTCGTCAGGCATGGCCGGGCTGGTAGATCTAGGAGCAACCATGGTGGCACACACAAGCAGAGTGTAGGAAACAGTAACTACATCAATCTCTTTTGGATCTTTTGTGTTTGGATTTATCTTGGTGATGACATCCACGAGCTGATCTACCTCTATCGACCCGGTAGATGTGTTTTTTAGACCAAGGAAATCTTGCACGCCCCAGAGCAAGTCAAGTCTGTCGCATATGGGCAGGTGATCTGGGATAGGTATGGTACCAGACTCTATGCCTGTTATGAGTTCTACGTCTTGGACAGTGATGGGCCTAACTTGATTATCAGGGAATTTCATTGTTCTGTTCTTTCGATCTATGCACTTGAGTACAGTCCAGTACATCTTCTTGTCTCTCCCCCCCCCCCAGATGCTCGTGTGGTCAGCCGTGTAGCTAAGCTGGATTTCTTCAGTGCAGGATACCAGAAAGTAGAGAGGCTTGTCACCTGGCCGGTGTTGAAGGTGCAGCGAACAGTGGGGATGAGAGCTCCGTCGGAACCTTGGAGGCCGGTCAGCTTCTTTGGACCGCGGCCGCCACCTTCTTTCTTCTGCTGGGGTGGCTTACCAGCAGCCGGCTGCTCTGCTGCGACGGCCACGGCATGCAGAACTCGTCGGTCATCCGTGTGCAACCTGCATTTCTTCGACTTCTTCTTCACAGTAGATGAAGGCCTTGCACCATCGCCAGCAACGTCTCGGTCCGGAGGAGACATTTCTTGATCAAGAATCCCAGGCGGCCGGTGCTGAATATTTTTGATAGGGAAAGAGCAAAAAATTATGGATCAAATCGAGATCTAGTGGGGGGGAATGCTCAAAATACAAGAATCTGATGCGATGATACGAAGCAGACCTGAGCCAGCGCAGGCCGGGGCTTTCTATCCGAGGGAAACACGTATGGCGGCAATGCCTTTCGCAGTACCAGCTCCGGCACGGAGGCAAGCTGGAGAAAGTAGCGGAGGAGGAAAGAAAGAGTCGATCGATGCACACGGATAGAGAAGAGTGATTTTGCAAGGGGAATAAGAAGGTCGGGAGGGGATAAGCAGCAGAGGCAGTGGTGGAGTAATGGCAGTGAAACAGTGGATTCAACTGCATCGAGCACGCGACAGTTCATCTAGCTGCAACACGGGCCAACAAGTCACGTCCGGAAATTGCGTGTTCACAAGGTAGCCACAACTTTCAACGCGTCATCGTTTTGTCTTGCCTGATTTGTAATCGGGAAGCGGGAGAGGGACACCCTGGACACCATTTTAGGAGGGGCAGGGGCGTCGATGCGGGTGAGCTGGATGATCTGATGGCTCTCGATGGATATCAGCTTCAAAACTGGAGACATGCATGTGGCGGATGCGCCGAGGCCCTCGCCGTTTCCATGCGACGTGGATGCATGATCCTGGAAAAGTCTCAGTCTACTGTTCGCAACTATTTCAGTTCACTATAGCTTCCCTACACATGCAGTACATCTGTCGGTGTTGTCTGAACAGTACTTCCCAAATTTAACTAGAATTTGGAAGCGAGCAAGGGTGTGCCCACTCCAACACCAGTTTGGTGCATGCCTCCAAGTGTCGTTAATTGGTCGTTAAGGCAATTTTATTTGTACAAAATGTCACTTTCCTAAATTAGTCAACCCTGCTGGACTTTGTCTTTTTTAGCACAAGCATGTAGGGAGATTTTTTTAATTCACACCACATGGCAAGTATGTGTGCACGAAGATTGTCATTGCTAATCACGAGGTCTTTTCTTTTTATGTTGCACACACTTAAAGGAGGATCATGACATGGTGAGTGATGTCAACCAAATAAAATAATAAATAATATTTTTTATGTAACAAGTTCATAGCGAGCACACCAGGCAGCAGAAGCCAAGAGATGTTTATTTATTCTGGACGAGGATACGAGGATGCATGATTACATTACTTCTGCTAAACGTGCAGTTAGTGCACAGATGGACAGGAACAGCGTACTACGGAGATACAGGCAGGCACACACTGACACTAATTACATAGTTATCTAATTAAGCATGGTCTGAAGATAACTTTTTTTTTTCTGCCAGCCGAACTAGTAGGAAGGACCGCTGGTCCTTGCTCGCTTGGCAGATCTGTCTTCACACTCCGCTCCATGGCTGTCAACTTGTGCCCAGGCGTGTTTGGATTCAGAGTATGTCTCTGTTTTCAATTGGGCTTTTGATGGCTCCTGATTGTTGCCGAACAAATCATTATCTGGATCGTACTCGCCAACCTCTTCGATTTCAGATATCTTGGACTGCACTTCAGTGTCGCCGTCCAGCTCAACGTCTTCTCCACTTGTCCAGGGACCATCGGCTCTGCCGTTCAATGAGTCCTGCATGTGCGAAAAGGGAGACAAGGATTTATGCATGGAATTCTAGATCTAGAAGATGGATTGGTCATGCAGAGTTGCACATAGCTTACCTCGCGCAGAACTGTAGCAGGGGACGAGATCGGGGCGCTTGGCACAACGGCTCTTGCGCCAACACAAGAGAATGGTAACACAGCAGGGTTGCGCCCGGCAGCGGCCATTGAAACATGCGGCGAGTTCGATCCAGACGATGCATACTGTGGGGAGCTTGTGATTGAAAGTGGAGCTGACATTCTTTGCGATCACAAAGTACGATCTAGAGATAGTGCGGGGGAGCTCTTGTGGTAGTGATAGAGCGCTAGCTGGAAGAAGGGCTATTTATGAGAGCGGGGTGGCTTTCTCTGGACCAGATCGTAGTGAGTACGCGCGGGCGTGGGCGGGCGCTCCAAAATGATTCAAAATTTGAGGTGGATGATCAAAGTGTTGCATGCCGGTGCCGGGACAAATGAAGTGACGTGTGGCCACTGTGTTGTCGGTGCAGGACTCGACTCATGATGTGTGTTCCATGTGTAGTCCAGCAAAAAATATAAGTGCCAGTGGGTTTTTTTGTCTGCTGTTTTTCATGGTGCGGTAATAGCAAAAAAATTCTGATAATACGAATGTGTTATCGGGAAACCAGGGTAGAACTATGTATACTAGTTTTTGTAATGAATTCATATAGCCGTAATCACACATATATCTCAACTCAAGAGACAATGTTGTGCCAGCAACATTGGTGCCATGAAAATCAGTACTGATACACTGCAAATGCATAATATAGGGTTCAGACAAACACACATTACCACGTTGTCATTACACAAGGGTTTATAGAGAGGAAATGTCTAATTATCATGTGTTACACAAGAGGGAAACAGATGGAAACCAATATTACAACTGGTAGATAGATTGGTGTACATGTAAGGATCATATCCCGGCAACAGCTTGATCAGCAACTTTCTCGGCAACATGTAGCACAATCTTAGGATTATTGCATGTGTTCTTTTGATGTCCGCCTACCCCACATATTGAGCATTTTGCTTCTTTCCTTTTCTTTTGAGGCATGTCACCCCTTTGTGGACATGTTGTGCTCTTATGACCAGGCCCACGGCAAATTGTGCAGAACCACGTTCGCTTGCTGGTACTGGATCTTACATCATTATCCACATGTGGAACCAATTTGCTTTTTTTGGACTTTGCTCCGCGATCATCATATGGAGGCTTGTCTCTGCTGTTGGTCGGACGTCCAGCTTTGCGCTTGCGTTCCGGGGCAGATAAACCAATAAAATTCCCAATTGCACTACCTTCAGCATCGCTTGCATACGCATTTGGTGGTACATGTACTAGACTTAGCTCTGAAACTTTAGCTTTTTTGAATTCTATTCTGTGTTGCAGTCCCAATCCATCCTGATCAGCAGCTAAAGGAGTGAGTTTATCGATAGCTGATATAAGAAGATCCATTGCATAGTCATATGCAATTGGATTCGCATCGCCAAGTCTTCCAACCTCCAAAGCATGGGTATAAAGATTGGTATGTCTGAATGTGATGGAATTAGCTGAGATTTGGTCTTTCTGCAGGTGTGCCAAGTGTTCTGGGAGTATATCTCGTGCATCCCTAGTCCATCTTTTGATGATGTGCTTCGATGGTATTGTGGATATACCCAAAAAATCAAGCACCTGTAAGTTTACAGTTCAATTGATTATGAACTTTCTTTTAATCATACATAGCAATCTATGTAGTAAGGTGGTACCTTGAGTGAATGACAGCAAAGTAACCCAGTGTGCTCGAAGCCAGACATTCACAGATAAGCTCTCCCCCATCTTGAAGCACATGCACTATGTACATAACTCTGCACCACTTGTCATGGTTCTCGGGGTTATATCGATGTACATAATATTTTGATGCTTTTTCAACCTCCTCTACTCTGTATTGTTGTGCTTCATAAAGGATATCACCAAATTTCTCAAACATTGCGATAGTGTAGATCTTGCTTGCATGGTATTCTAGTGGTGAATTAAGCTTCATAGCAGGTAACACCTAAGGCAAGAGAATGTAATGTTCAGTCAGTATCATTTATAGAATAAGCTTGCGATGGAATGATATATATACATGTATCACTTCAAATGAACTTACTCTCTTTGTTCGTCATTCTTCATAGTTTTCATTTGCTTCTCGGTCAAATAGAAGTCTTATATACTGTCTTACAAATAAGTGCATCGGGTAGCTTGCCGGTACATACCCTTTGAGCATATGATTTGCACTCTCACTGCGTTGTGTGCTTGTCATTTTTGCGCAAAATTTCCCATTGAAGTATGGTTTGGCCCATTTTGATCTGACTTCATACATGTTCGCCAAGTAAGTGTTTTTTTGCAGATTGTATTTATCAATCAGCTCTGACCACACCTTTTCAAATTCATCAACTGTGAGCATGTGGTTCACAATTTTATGAAACTCTGCTCTGAAGTTACTTCGCTTCGTGTAGTATGATCCCAACTTTTCTTTGGCCTTCTTAAGAACATGCCATTTGCACCAGCGGTGTGTGGCGTTTGGCATTACCTTTTCCAATGCAAGTTCCATAGCTCTGCATTGATCTGTGGAGGGAAAATTATTTTTATGTGTCAGTACCAACTGATAAAATTTTGAGTGAAAATAATGTTCATGTGCAAAGTTGCAACAATTTTTCTAATCTTCTGCATGAACTCGAAGTTAAGCATCAAATGATTCAGAGCTATAGAGTAATAGGATTCTGCAATTGATGAATTCACCTGTTAGTATGGTTTGTGGATACTTGCCACCCGTCATTCGGATAAATTCACTGAACACCCACTCGAAAGTTTCACATGTTTCATCCCTGACAAGCACACCTCCGAATATAATACTTTGGTACTGGTTGTTCACTCCAACGAACAGCCCAAATGGCATATCATATAGGTTTGTCCGGTATGTGGTGTCAAATGTTATTGCATCTCCAAAGTCATGGTACTGCATCCTGCTTGCTCCAGTTGACCAAAATAAATTCCTTATCCGGCTATCACAGTCAGGCTGTACTCTGTAGTACAAACCTGCATCCTTTGTGCCCAGTTCTGCGAAAACATCCATAGTTTTTCGGACATCATCATCTGCTTGGTCTCGGCTTATCTCGCCACATAGCCCCCTCAAAGCCCGCTTACTGAAAGGGACATTGCTCATTGACCCGAAGAAGCTACCAATTATGTTGTAGACTTTACCAATGCTGATGTTGTTCTCTCTAAGCTGCTTCACAAGGTCCCATGTATATATATCAATATGCTTATGTGAAGGCCAGTACACATTCTCACCACATCTGGTTGTCAAAGCATGGTTGTGTGATGGACGGTGTTCACATATGTACCATCCACTGTCATTTGCTCGAAGGAGGCGTATCATTGCCGGGCACTCACAGCGACATGTGCGGGTGTTTCCTTTTTTTGGTTTTCCCTGAAATTGCAAGTATAACACACATTTATTGACTGCAAGTTTTACAGATTTGTACACTTTTGTATGATCAATTTACTTAGTACTCACCGAGCATCCACATACTATCTCTTGCATACACTTAGTTCTCTCCACATTGAGCCTACTTTTGCCATATCTTATTCCAAATCCTACTTCCCAAGAATATAGATTGTAGTAGTCATATGCTTCTCCCAATGAATCAAAGTTGTTTCCAACAGCTGGTACCACCACTGTCTCAGTTTTCTTCTTTGCATATCCTCTGAGACTTTTTTCAAGAGCGGAAACCCTCCCCGCACAAGGTGGACGTTCAATAGGAGCGCGCCCGACTCGAACTCTGCAGCAAGAACAATTGAAATAAAAACACAGACATGCTGCTGCTAAGCATGGCTTATCTTTTGTTGTCAGGGAATCAGATGTTTTCAGTGTGAAATAATAGCCGAGTATGTAAGCATGGAGTAAAGAAGATTTCAACAAGGATGAGAGTAAGTAATCAGTGGTGAATAAATATGAATTCTGGTAGCACTAAGCGAATATACAAGCATTCAAGAATGCACTGAACATGACATGGCATCGAGCATTCCAACCAGGCTAAGTTCATAAGCAGGACAGAGCATTGAAGTTTTTAACCATCCAAAATCAGAATTCTTACATAGTTCATAATTTCAACATGGCCTGGAGAATGTAATTTTTTCAGATGACATTTTCTCCTGATTGATAACATAATTTCTAAGCAAGTAAGCACAAGCCAAGGGGCCACATTGCAGCACCAACATATGAATCGCATTACCTTTTTGCCCACCCGGCCGCTTCATCGCCTTCCTCTTTAGCTGAACATTGCGAATTTGTCGCTGGCAAGATTAGAGCATCGCAAGTACTGTTGATGGCTAATTGGAGAGCAGGCGCCGGATCCCCAACATCTCCCATGCTTGATTCAGCAGCCGATGGTGTGAGAATAGTATTTGTCTCCCCATCCGGGATGAAATCAGTGGCTTCAAGATCCGGAAGGGGAAACCTGCGAGAACAGCCATGTATACTTGAGGAAATTGTCGCATGAGGCATTTGGGTCGGAGAAGATGAGGTAGAAGCCATACCTGTCAACCGGATCTGAGAGAAGCTCCAGCCCGTCGCCGGTCTCCTCCGCCGTCGCCATAAGGTCTCCTCTGTCTCGAGCGTTCTATAGATCAACCAAAAAAATTTAAGTCGTCCCCCCGCCCTCTGCCTCTCCGCGGCCGCCCGACAGACGGGGTGAGAAAATGCAGTTGGCCAGTATTGGCATTTAATGACTTCTCTCACGGAAACGGAGTTTGATGGATGGAACTTTGTGTATGGACGTCCATGTACTGTCAAAAGCTTCCATGTACCGGCAGTACAATTTGTGATGTTTAACATTACCGTCAGTCCACATACTTTTGTACCGTATGTATGTCCATGGACGTACTGTTCATGGATACGCCAGGCCGACAAGGCCCACCAAAATGGAATATCGCCATTGGGCCATGTATCAGGAGCAAGCGCACCCGTGCTATCTAACGCCGCTCTCGTTAGCAATGTACTATTTTCTTCTTCTTCTAATGCCCAACTATAAATAATATGCTTTGGTGCATGTTTGGTTGCCCACATCGAGCCCAACCAGATCCGCGCAGGAAGAAAAGAGGCATGTTTGGTTGCCTGGATTCACTGTTGGGCCTGCATCGCACGCTTCTCAAAGCAGCCCAAAGCTTGGCTCGCTGGAAACGCTCGGATCGGTAGTTTCTCGCGAGCCAGGTTGAGTGCGGCGCGAGGTCGCACGGGCGGGTGCGACGCGAGGGCGAGGGGGGATGGCGGGAGATGGAAATCTGGCGCGCTGTCCCGGCGCCAAATCTAGCCTCACCCCATTTCACTCGCTCACCCATAGCCAGTACCCCCTTTCTTCCCTACTGCCTCACCACCGGCGGCGGCTGCAATTTCAGACCTGCTCTAGAGGTGGCGGCGGCGGCTGCGGCATCGGCAGAAGAGGCGGTGGCGTTTGCGGCAGATCTGGTGCTCCCCTTGCTGTTGGCCACCGTCTAGTCGACCTAGTCTGTACCATGGCTCCCCCTACGCCGTCCTTGTCTCCGATGTCGGTAAGCAGCACCCCTCCCCCCTTTGTTAGCTCGGTGGTTAGGCCATTAGGCTAGGTGTAGGATTGATTTCCCACTGAACAAACTGTCGATGTCGACTAGGTTATGGATGCACGGATGAGGCTGATAATTCAGGAAATAGCACTGATTAGTGTGATTCAGGCATGGGTCATGTCCGTGCACTAGAGAGTTGTTCGTCATGCTGGGAGACCTTTGATCCGCTATGGTCCATTGTTTTTCTGGAAACAGGAGAGGATCCAAAATCTGAACTGCATCTACAACTGCAATGACGTCCAGACTTTGTGGATGCTTCGAATGAAAAGAGCACCATTTGCCAGGCTTGTCGAGACCTTCAGGAGCAGGGGGTTGCTACAAGATAACATCAACACCAGTGTCGAAGAGCAAGTGGCCATGTTCCTCCATGTTGTTGACCATAACCAGAGGTTCAGGGTCATTCACAACACGTTCAGCGGATCAATGGAGACCATCTCTAGGTACTTCAAGCAGGTGCTTTTTGCTCTTGGGGAGCTTAGAGGAGAGATGATCAGGAGACCATCTAGTCAGACTCCACCCAAGATTCACGAAAGCCCAAGATGGTATCCATACTTCAAGGTGAGCATTGACAATAATACACTTTTCATTGCTTGATATGCTTGTATTGTTCAAGTTGAGCACTAACACAGGCTTGTGATGCCATTTTTAGGATTGCATTGGGGCAATAGATGGTACTCATGTAACTGTCAGAGTTCCTAGGTCACAGTCTACAACATACAGGGGGAGGAAGCACTACACAAGCCAGAATGTGCTTGTTGCTGTTGACTTTGATCTGAAATTCACATATGTGATGGCTGGCTGGGAGGGGTCAGTGCATGATGCTAACATCCTCAGTGACAACATGAGTCGACCTGATGGGATCAACATCCCCGATGGCAAGTTCTACCTTGGAGATGCTGGCTATGCATGTCGACCGTATATTCTTCCACCCTTCAGGAAAACCAGGTACCATCTCAACGAGTTCTATGGCAGGAACTATCCTAGGACTGCACAAGAGTTGTTTAACCTCAGACACTCCAGCCTTAGAGTAACTGTTGAGAGGGCATTTGGAGCTTTGAAGAATAGGTTTAAGATCCCGGATTAGAAGCCATTCTACCCATACTCCACTCAGGTTAAGCTTGTTCTTGCTTGTTGCATTCTGCATAACTGGATCCTCCAGTGGGGCTTTGATGAACACGTGTCTGAGGAGGAAGAGGTCGAGCCTGACGATGTTGTTAGCTCCGGCCATGGTGTGGAGGCATTTGACAATGACGCTTGGAAGAGCAAAAGTTTGGAGTGGGCAGAGGCAATGTAGCTTAACAGAGGTCAGTGTAGGATTTGAAGAAGAAGAAGAAGAAGAAGAAGAAGAAGAAGAAGAAGAAGAAGAAGAAGAAGAAGAAGAAGAAGAAGCACTAGCAGCAGCAGAAGCAGAAGCAAAAGAAGAGGAAGAGGAAGAGGAAGATCTGGTAGCAGCAACACTGATGAACTATCCTCTATTTAGCCAATGGCTCTTAACAATTTGAATTGTCACTTGATAGTAGTTAGGATGGACTGTCATTTGTTTAACTAGCTGGCGCTACATGTTCAGATTGTGTGTGGTAAGCTCACCACTAGTTAGAAGTGGTGACAACAGTTTATGCAGGTTGCAACCAAATACCATGTCATATGTGCGCCTAATGCAATGCGGGCAACCAAACGCTGGGTCAAAAATGATTGTCTCATGCAATTAGGGACATGCAAGCAACCAAACTATCTACATCTGAGTTTTTTTTGGCCTGCATCCCCTCAAACCGGCTCACTAGAGCTAGGCTCGTCGGGCCAGACTGGATTGACAATGTAACCAAACACGCCCTTGATGAATCATTACTTTTGTAACAAACATCATATCTCTGTGTATTCCTACGATGCGGTCTTTTTCACATAGCTGTCTCTAAAATAATCTTAGTCGGCCAATCGAGATTCATGTAGAATGTTGCTAGTTTTGATAAGCCTTTATTAGTGATATCTTGAACAGTAGCAACTGTAAGATAGGCAGTATATAGTACAAATTCATCAAGCAACCACGAACCACGAGTGAGGCACTGACTTGTTTGGAATGCAGTGTACTAAGAGCATCTCTAGCAGACCTCGTATGATGCCAACCAGTTCGCTTCGGGTCTAATTTACGAGGCAAATTCATGCGCTGCGGATCAGACTTCGTATATGAAATCATACATAGTTCATCATCATACTACATTGATCATACATAGTTCATCTACATTGTACTATGGGGGGGGGGGTCTACGGCCCCAAGCCTACGCTACCAAAATCGACGAGCTCCCGGCGGAGCCGGAGGAGCTCAGTCATTGTCGAGGTCGATAAAGACTTTGGCCTGCTCGGTCTTCATGACGCGCAGGTCCGCCACCTTGGACGTGTGCGCCTGCGACGTCGCGACACCCTACTCGAGGAAGATTCGCTCGTAGTTGAGCTCACGGCGGCGGAGTGCGTGGGCCTCCTCCTCCTCCTCCTCCCTTGTCGAGCGCTCCATGATGACGTGCTCTAGGCGCTCCTCCTGCCCCTGGGGGAAGTAGTCCTCGGGGCCAATCACTCCTCGACGCGGCGGCGCGTCAGCTTCGAGCTTGACGGCGAGCGGCCCGAGCTCCTCCAGCTCTCTCTTGACCGGAGTGAGCCGCGAGCTCGAGGCGCCCGCGGACAAGCTCCCCGCGGCAGAGGAGCCGGAGGAGGCGTGGCGGCGACGGGCGAGCCCGCACTCATACTCGACGAGCTCAAGGCGTTCGAACGCCGGCGGCGGCCGGCTCCCGTGGTTGAGCCACCTCCGCACGCCCCGCTTGCATGCGGCGGCGGCGGCGCTCCGCGTCATCCCCACCACTTCTGTAGCCATCCATGGCTTTTTTTAGGCTCGCCGGCGGCGAGAAATTGGGACGGAGGAGGAGGGGAATCGCGGCGGATAGGGTTTGACCCGTATCCGAGCGATGAAACCGCATATATAGCGGTGGAGAGGGAGTTTTTTCGGGCCACGGTAAATTTTTTACGGACCGGGCCCGAGGTACGGTGTCTATTCTAGCCAGAAAAACGGGCCGAACCAGTATACTCGCCTGAATTATACGGGTTCGGCCCTTTTAGAGGGTCGGCTAGAGATGCTCTAAATGTTGACCATACTTGTTTCTCCATTTTATTTCAACTCAATTTTTAGGATCTTGTTATTTTCAAGCTACTAGACAGGGGAGCAATATATGTTCCCTGTCCCATCCAACCCTGATCCTTTACCACTGATTAGAGAGGACAGCAGTAAACCCGCCAAAGGTGAGATAGATTAAGTGGCTAGTTCTATATTTGTCTAATGGCCAGTTCCCTGTCGGTATTTTTATCCATGTTTAACTATCACTCACTGGTTGAGATTGTTTTCTCTTCAACCACTGGTTGGTATATATTTCAGCGGTGTTGTTCTCATCTTGTGTGTTAAGATAAATTGTTCATTTCCAGTCCTCAAAACAAACACCTCCTAGAGTATATCCAAGCATGTTGACCTCATTTGTTGTTGGTAGGCCTAATACTAATGCCCACCTGCAGATAGGAGTCAGGCCGATCGAACAAGTATGGTGCTGTGTACCAGAATCCAGCACCCATCCTTGGTGTATAAATCCAGCACCCATCCCTGTGTTTCCTTAGGCCTTGTTTGTTTGACAGGAGAAATTTTGCAGCCCCGAAATGAAGGGGAATCTGAGAGGATTTGGTTAATCCTTCTCTTCCACCCAATCCTCTTAATTCTTTACTAATCCCTCCTCCCTCATAAACCCTTTTATTTGGTTAAACCTCCTACAACAGCAGCAGCAAAGCAAGCGTCCAGTTCCATGGGTGCCTTGGAGGGTTTTCTGTACCACATGGATTGAGGGGGATTCGTGAGGAATGAAGAGGATTGGGCTTCTCAATCCCTACGTGTCAAATGAGCTGACAAGGATTTCTGGGGATTTTAAACCCTGCGAGGATATTTCTCTCCAAACCTCCTCCACCAAACAAGACCTTAAGGGTAAACAAGTGGATAAATTCATCACCCGCTATTTTTTTTTTCCAGAGTCCAGTTGTTTGCTTCTCTGCCAAATTGATGCTTTCCTTTAACTGCCACTTGGTCTGGTGATGTCATCCAACTAGCAGCCAGCCGCACGAAATAAGAAAAGGCAGATTGTGTGCCTCTGCTTCATCTACAAGATCTGGAGGAAGAAATAACTACTCCAACGGTATGAAACTTAATGTTTGTGAAGCTGCTACCTTGGAAACACGAGTATCCAACCAACATTACTAGTAGCCGGACTGCACATAAGAACGATTTTGACATGTAGTATGCCTTTTGGAACATCAATTGTGCGCACAAAAATTTGTGCACGTACCTGACGTCGGGTACTTATCATTTCCTTTAAAAGAAAAGAAAAAACATCCACAAATAATTCAAGGTAGCTCCGGCATTGGACTTTGTTTCCTGTCATTCAACCACTAAATGAACATTTGAGGAATCAGTCTATGATTTATTAGTAAATCTTTTGCATCGAATAGATTAATTGCACGTACATGCACGCATATTGACTCATGTCTACGCCTTGCTAGCGCATTAGTGCTGGACACAACAACACATACATGTATATGTGCTATCACAGTTTTGAGTGTAACTCTTGTCGGGATCGTAGATGCTGCCCAGAGCATAGCAAATCTGTCTGCACCTCCCAATCGAAGTATCGCCAATCATGTAGTCGCACTTACTTTCAAGGTCTGTAAGACCTGCACAAATTGAGATGTGAAGAGGCTCAATGTGATTAGAAATAAAAAATACAACGTGATTAGTAAAGTACACATAAATCATTTTTGAGATGTATACGTTTATTTTATGGACCCCAATAGCTTTTTTTTTAGAAGAAGACCCCAATAGCTTTTTTTTTTTGAGCAACAGACCCCCAATAGCTAGGATGAACGAAATGTTCGCTAGGGAAAACGGGCTAAGCCAAATTCCAGCGAACCAGGGCCCCTCCTGTTCATTGTAGTGGGATCCCAACACAGCCGAATTGGCCCAGTAAGCGCGTAGGGAAAACGGGCTAAGCCAAATTTTACTTTTTTGGCAAAAGAAAATGCCATCATGAACAAAAGGAAAAACTGATACGGAAAAAAGCAGAGAAACATAAATTTACAAATGTGGCATGGTATTTACAAAATATAAAAAATGTCATGCGCTAATTTGTAAAAGAACTGAAATTGGCTGAGGCCAACTTCAACAGAAATAAATTGTTTTATCTGGATAATTTCAATAAATTTGCCATGGTCCAAAGACAAAAAAAAAGTTGTAAACGGTAAGAAAAATTGCCAATGTCTAACTAATAAAATTGTCATGGTCTAATTATTAAAATTGTCATGGTGTAACCAAAAAATATGTCAGGGTGAAATAATAATAGAGCATGGTCAATAAAATAAAATTGCCATGCTACTTCCAAAAAACTACCATGGGCTAAATAATTAAAATTACCATGGTACCTCCAATAGAATTACCATGGCGTAATTAATAAAATTTCCATGGACAAATTAAAAAATTGCCATGGTCTAAGAAAATGGAATTGTCATGCTACCTATAAATTAATTGCACATGGCAAGTTCAGAAATTTCTCCTCTAAAAAACATGGCAACTTTTGGGATTTGTAATTGGCGCATGGCAAGAAAAATTAAATTGCACAAATTGTTCTTAAAAAACATGGCAACTTTTGGGATATCTTTTTTTTTTACGTTTAGGATATCCGACGGGCTATTTTGTAGTAGAGCTACTCAAGCGGACAATAATCTTCTTGCGATATTTATAGTGAGGCATGCATAGGAAGTATAACACCTGACAATCGCACACCCGCCCTACCCATCATTAGACTTATTTATTCTCGTTTTTATACGATGCAGTCGGGACAGAAATGTGCGTCCAGAATGAAAAGGAGAAGCTACGATGTCGCTCGATTTCTTACTCGTACCTTTATCCGTCTGCTGTGAGTGGTAGATCATGTCAATATGACCCTTTTCGCAAAAAATAGGGATCTTTGTTCTTTCAGAGATGGAAAATTATTAGGAATTTCCAGAATTTTTCGGCCAAATTTTCAAATAAAAAATCGCATTCGAAACATTTTAGCTTCGATAAACATAGCAAAGTTTAATCACATATCTTCACAACCTCTTCCTTCGTTCAAGTGGTTGGCTTGCTTGATGCTCAAAAAAAAATGCTCAAAAAAGTGGTTGGCTTGCCTAGGAAAGATGGTCCCGAGTTGGAGCCACACCCCTCATGCACCTCGGGTGACTATTTTCGCAGAATAATGGAGCGTTCGCGCGTGGACTGTGTCCCAGCAAACGAAACATTTTTTCTAACGTGGCAACCCAGCGATCATCAAGATCCATGCACACGATCTGACGGTAAACAGAGCGTTCGGTGGAAGTTTGGTTCCAGGGAAATCACCCAGTTAACATTTCCCTTTTTTATGATTCGAACATATATGACCAGATAATAAAGGCGATGAACAAGTGTAGGTTAAAAACAAAGATATTACCTGTATGGCCCTGAAATGCATGACAAGTCCAGTTACAGGTTGATATAAAAATAAGAGCTATCAGGCATAAAGCCTTTATGTTGTTCATCATAATCGCCATGATTAGAAGCACCGCCTAGCCTGTTTTTTTCTTCTTCTTCTTCTGGAGGTGTTCTTGTAGGTAATGTCGGATGGTCCTTACTGCCCGTTGATATAGTGCTTATATAGAGGTTTAAACAAATCGTGCAGTATCAGTATTTTCCTATTTAGTTTCTCCTACATTGATGGTCTCTTTTAATTTCATAAACGATATGATTTGTGGGGAGATTTTTGCTTGGCGTGTGGGCCTTGGAGGATTAATCGCTAAAAGATTTTCCTATTTGGTTCTCCTGCATGTATTGATGTTCTTTATTCATTTTTTTCGAGAAAACTTCTAATCTATTAATCTTCAATCATGGCAGTACAACAAACACTAGAAATGATAAAATTACATCCAAATTCTTAGACCACCTAGCGACGACTACAATCACTCAAACAAGCCGAAGGTGCGCCGTCGTCATCGTCCCCCCTCGCCGGAGCCAGGCAAAACTTGCACGATATGATTTGTTAGGGGTATTTTTGGTAGGCGTGTGTACGATATGAGTTTGTACGTTGTTGGTCCCCACCTCCCCAACGCAGTCGATCGATGGAACACCCTCACCGATTTTTCTCAGCACAACACAACCTCCTGTCCACCGTTTATTTCAAACATAACCATAAGGACATTGCTAGGCGTCGGCGCGCCGGCCGAAATTTCCGGCCGGTCAGCGCCCTAGCGTTGGATACTGACACACGTGACCGTCAGATCTAGAGAGAAAAAAAATCCCCTCCTCGCTCGCGTACAACTCTGAGCACAACTCCATGAACCGCCCGCGCCTCGCCCTAGCAGCTCGCCGAGCCGCTCGCCGGAGCTGCTCGTCGGCGCGCTCGTCGGCGCGCTCGTCGGAGCTGCTCCTCGGCACACTCACCGGAGCCGTTCTTCGGGATTGCATAACGGCCGCCAATGGGTCCTCAGCGCGTGGTCACCGAAAGATTGCAGCTCTAATCCCCTTTCTCGGCTGCTTCCAGCTTGCGATTTGCCATGGTTGCAGCATCCCCCAGATCGACGTCACCGCCTCTGGCTCGCCGCGGCCATCGGCTTGCATCTGGTGTCCTACAAAAAAACTGAAAACAAAACAAAATCCTTGAAGCAAAAAGTTACTAGGTTCCAGCAAGAAAAGGCTTCAGTTCCAGTATAACAAATTTAGTAGCAAAAAATAGCTCCAATCTCAGTTGTAGCAAAAACAATACCAGTTTCCAGCAAAAGAATAGATCGGTTCCAGCAAAAACAAATTCAGAGGAGAAGAGCTTCACGGTCGATTGTAACAAAAAGTAAGATTGTAAGTGCATCTAGTGCCACCCCTAGTTGGTTTTGGAGTATTGACGACAAACCTAGTTGAGGGACTAATGTGTTTGTGAGAATTGCAGGATAACACAGGTAGAAGTCCCTCATTGATTCGGTTTTACTACCAGAGATGACCCCTAAAAATGTACGAAGACATTGAAGTCAATGCTGGTATATGAAGATATTCACAATGAAGACTATGACAAGAAAAGACACCACATGAAGCCTATGGAACTCGAAGACTTAGATCTTTCGTAGTTCTCTTTCTTTTGTGTTGAGTCATAGGAACCACCATACTGTTAAGTGGGGTCCAAGAGAACCAGTCAGAACGATTGAAGTGATGCCTAATTCAAAACCTATGTCTTCGAGTGAAGACTATGAGAGCAAATCTTGTCCAGAGTCGGACAAGTCAGCTTTGCTTGTAGCTCAAGTAAAGTTGTCGTGTGAGTTTGAAATCTGACCGTTGGAACACGTGTCAGTTCCTTAATGACCCGGGGTCATTTCGGACAAATCAGGTCGGGTTACCCAGTGGCTATAAATAGTCCACCCCTATAACCATAAACGGTTGGCTGCTCAGATTTCAGTACACGGCTTTTGTTGTTTGAGAGCAACCCACCTCGAAGCCTTTGAGAGAAAATTCCTAGCGAGGAGAAAAGCCCTAACCACCCAGAGCCAGAGAGAATTGGGCATCACTTAAGTCTTTGTAACGCCCCATATGTAACCTTCCCGAATTGTACTCCAACTCTTGCCGTTTTCGGCATTAAGTTGTATTTAATTCTCGGGTTCGGGTCTTTGTCTTCGTGTGTTGTTTTTGTTTTCGTGCATCTCATATCATGTCGTCACATGCATTGCATTTGCATACTTGTTCATCTCATGCATTCGAGCATTTTCCCCGTTGTCCGTTTTGCATTCCGGCGCTTCGTTCTCCTCCGGTGGCCATTTCTAGCTTTCTTTCGTGTGTGAGGATTAAACATTTTCGGATTGGACCGAGACTTGCCATGCGGCCTTGGTTTACTACCGGTAGACCGCCTGTCAAGTTTCGGGTCATTTGGACTTTGTTTGATACTCCAACGGTTAACCGAGGGACCGGAAAGGCCTCGTGTGTGTGCAGCCCAACACCCCTCCATTTTGGCCCAAAACCCACCAAATTCTGCTCCATCGTCTCGGTCGTTCGATCACGATCGTGTGGGCGAAAACCGCACCTCACTTGGACTCTCCTAACTCCACTTATGCCTATTTAAACACCCCCCTATTTCGAATCTCGTCTTCCTCCCCGTCCTCCTCCTAAAAAAACAGATCAAATCGACCCCGCCGCCGACGGACGTGTCCGGCTCGGACCGGACAACGTCCGCCCCGCCGCCGCCAGCCAATCGGGCGCCGCCACCTGTCCCCGGGGCGGGACCGCATCGCCGCCGACGCCCGGGGCCCGCCAGGCCCACGCGGGGCCCTCCCGGCCCGCGTCTTCGCCCCGCCGCCTCCGCCCGCAGCGCCGCCGTCCTCCTTGCGGCCGACCACCGGCGCCGCCGCCCGCCTCTACGCCGCTCCTCGCCGGCCGCCGCGGGCACCATCGCCGCCGCCTCGCCTCGCCTCACGCGCCGCCCCCGCCGCCAGCTCCCTCTCCGGCCAGATCCGGTCGAGGAGCGACCGGATCCGGCGCCCCCAACCCCGGCCGCCGCCGTCTTCGTCGTCTCCGGCGGACTGCGCCGCCGTCTCGGATTCCGCGCGCCGGCGAGCTACAGTGCGCTACAGTGTTCGGATCAGATCTGAGATCTGTTTTTTTAGGGTTGACTTTTGACCTAACTTTCCAGAATTTTATGCTACCTTTGACTTGCCATATCTTTGCATCCGTGGCTCCGATTTGGGCATATGATATGTAAAAATCTTCGTCTCGACGAGTACATCATTTCATTCATCATTTGCATTTGAGGTCATCTTGTTGCCCAAAATGCTGTTGGAAGGAGGCATCATGAGTTAAACTGCAGATCCGTTAGTTCATCATGCACTTTTGTCATTTTTGCCACGTTTAATCCGTGCATGATATGCCTGTGCCCCTTTGAGATGAATTGTTAAGCATGTTGTCTTATTTCCAGAGGTGCCCCCCATGCATTTTTAGGATGTGTATGTTGTCTTGTGCAAGCTTGCGAAGAGGGCTACCTGAGTTTACTGATTTCAGGGACTTAGTGAAAATCACTAAGTCTGGGATGTTTTAGTTCACGATGCTATATGTCCAGCTTGTTTCCTAGTGATCCGTGCCTCTTTTGAGGATGGTCAGTAAGAGTGATTTGTTATGCTTGTTGTGCTTAATCCATCCATGTCTTTACTTGTTATGTTGGAGCACCCTAGGTTGACTCAATTGAGCTCAACTTTTGCATAGTTGTTGTTTTGGGCAGATCATGAACTCTTTTGCGATTTTGCCGGAGCTATTGCTAGTGATCCATGCATGCTATGCCATTGTTCTTGCCATGTCTAGCTAGCATTTTGTGCCTTCTTTATGGATATATGCTTGCCTTGCCACGACTTGCACCGTAGTGAGTGCATCGAGCTCGTTTACATGCCTCCGTGAGTTATTGTTTCAGCATGTCCCAGTTTTCACTAAGTCTGAAAACTGATTGTGTTTCATCGATGTTCGTGTGCTCGGTAGAGTATTTTGTGAACCCTTTTGGCCCCAGGTCATTTGGGGTGTTTTGTTAAGCTTGTTGAGTAGCTCCATGCCATGCTCTTAATTGCCATGTTCCGGTTTTGCTTCATGTTGTTTTGCTGCTCCGAAGAGAGCATCGTGGTCTGAAATTCCAGACTAGCGTTAATTTCGCTAAGTCTGAAATCTGTTTTGCTTATTCAGTTTTGCCATGCTTGTTTGAAGCCCTTAATGGATGAATTTGCCTATGCCTCAGTCCTGGTGATTTGTTAAGCTTCTTGAGTACATCACTGCCATGCAATTTGTTTTCATGTTTGGTGGCTGTAGCATGTTCATTTTGTTGCATTTAGGAGTCTACTTGCTGTAAATCGCAGATCGGTTCGTTTAGTAAATCGCTTGCCATTTCTAAACCGTAGCTCCAATTGCCATGATCTTTATATCGTTTTCAGGGGATTTCTTCCCCTCTATCTAGTGGCACACTTGGTTTTCCAAGTTGAGGCCAGGTTCATGCATTTCCTGTCACATCTTGCATTTTGCATCCCGTATCGCATCCCGCATAGCATATCATCTTTGCATCTTATTGGTTGCCCTTGCACGTGGTTGATTGTATCCTTGTTGCTTGTTTGTGTTGTTGGGTAGAGCCGGGAGACGAGTTCACTAACGAGGAGCCCGTTGAGTTTGCTTTTGAGGATCCAGTCAACTCTGACAACTGTGCAGGCAAGATGATCACACCCTTGAAATCACTACTATCTTTGCTATGCTAGTTTGCTCGCTCTTTTGCTTTGCCAATGCTACGATGCCTACCACTTGCTTGTCAGCCTCCCAATTGCCATGATTGAGCCTCTAACCCACCTTTGTCCTAGCAAACCATTGATTGGCTATGTTACCGCTTTGCTCAAGCCCCTTCTTATAGCGTTGCTAGTTGCAGGTGAAGATTGGAGCCGTTCCTTGTTGGAACATTTATTTACTTGTTGGGATATCATTATATTGCTATGTTATCTTTACTCATCTATATACTTGGTAAAGGGTGGAAGGCTCGGCCTCTCGCCTAGTGTTTTGTTCCACTCTTGCCGCCCTAGTTTCCGTCATATCGGTGTTATGTTCCCGGATTGTTGCGTCCCTTACGCGGTTGGGCTATAATGGGAACCCCTTGATAGTTCGCCTTGATTAAAGCTTTTCCAGCAATGCCCAACATTGGTTTTACCATTTGCCACCTACCCCTTTTCTTTCCCTTGGGTTTCCAGAGCCCGAGGGTCATCTTATTTTAACCCCCCCGGGCCAGTGCTCCTTTGAGTATTGGTCCAACTGTCAGCTGCCGGTGGCCACCAGGGGCAACTCTGGGCTGGCCTACCCATACCTAAGACAATCTGAGTGTGCCCTGAGAAAGAGATATGTGCAGCTCCTATCGGGATTTGTCGGCGCATTCGGGCGGTGTTGCTGGTCTTGTTTTGACCCGTCGAATCATCTTGTTGTACCGGGATACCGAGTCTGAACGGTGGGTCCTGGATGGAGGTCTATTCCTTCGTTGATCATGAGAGCTTGTTATGGGCTAAGTTGGGACCCCCCTGCAGGGATTGATCTTTTGAAAGCCGTGCCCGCGGTTATGGGCAGATGGGAATTTGTTAATGTCCGGTTGTAGATAACTTGAACCTTAATAATTAAAATGAATCAACTGCGTGTGTTGCCGTGATGGCCTCTTCTGGGCGGAGTCCGGGAAGTGGACACGGCGTTGGAGTTATGTTTGCGTAGGCTGCTCTATATAGTTTTCCGCTCGTGCTTTGCCTCCTATTCTCGCTCTCCTTTGCGAATAAGTTAGCCACCATATATGCTAGTCGCTTGCTGCAGCTCCACTTACATTACCCCTTTCCTACCTATTAAGCTTAAATAGTCTTGATCGCGAGGGTGCGAGATTGCTGAGTCCTTTGTGGCTCACAGATTACTATTACACCAGATGCAGGGACCGATGATACTTCTCCGGATGGCGCGCTCGAGATGAAGTGGGAGTACGACGAGGACTCTCAGCGTTACTATGTGTCGTTTCCTGATGATCAGTAGGGATGCCTATTCGGGGTTAGATCCAGGGCCTAGTCGCTTGTTGGGGGTCTTTTCTATTTTGGCGCCGTAGTCGGGCCATGAGTGATTGTATGATGGATGTTATTTATGTACTTTGATGTGACGTGGCGAGTGTAAGCCAACTATGCTATTATTCCCCTTTATCTTATATATGTACATGGGTTGTGTAATGATTCCCGACTTGCGACATTGCTTTCCATGCGCCTATGTCTCTAAGTCGTGCCTCGACACGTGGGAGACATAGCCGCATCGAGGGCGTTACAGTCTTCTTATCTGAGTGATCTGAAGACTTATTACACTTGAGGACTGTGCATCCTCCAGCCGGTTAGGCGTCGCGTTCTGAGCATCCAAGAGACATTGTGGATTGCCGGTGAACGAAGTCTGTGAAGGTTTGGGAGTCTACATTGAAGACTTACCAGAGTGATTGGGCGAGGTCTGTGTGACCTTAGCTCAAGGAGAATACGGTGAGGACTGGGTGTCCTGAGCTGCGTGTTCAGGACTGGGTGTCCGGGACTGTGTGTGAAGGAAATATGCCCTAGAGGCAATAATGAAGTTATTATTTATTTCCTTATATAATGATAAATGTTTATTATTCATGCTAGAATTGTATTAACCAGAAAAATAATACATGTGTGAATACATAGACAAACAAAGTGTCACTAGTATGCCTCTACTTCACTAGCTCGTTAATCAAAGATGGTTATGTTTCCTAACCATGGACAAAGAGTTGTTATTTGATTAACGGGATCACATCATTAGTTGAATGATCTGATTGACATGACCCATTCCATTAGCTTAGCACCCGATCGTTTAGTATGTTGCTATTGCTTTCTTCATGACTTATACATGTTCCTATGACTATGAGATTATGCAACTCCCGTTTGCCGGAGGAACACTTTGTGTGCTACCAAACGTCACAACGTAACTGGGTGATTATAAAGGAGCTCTACAGGTGTCTCCAAAGGTAGATATTGGGTTGGCGTATTTCGAGAATAGGATTTGTCACTCCGATTGTTGGAGAGGTATCTCTGGGCCCTCTCGGTAATGCACATCACATAAGCCTTGCAAGCATTGCAACTAATGAGTTAGTTGCGAGATGATGTATTACGGAACGAGTAAAGAGACTTGCCGGTAACGAGATTGAACTAGGTATTGGATACCGACGATCGAATCTCGGGCAAGTAACATACCGATGACAAAGGGAACAACGTATGTTGTTATGCGGTCTGACCGATAAAGATCTTCATAGAATATGTAGGAGCCAATATGGGCATCCAGGTCCCGCTATTGGTTATTGACCGGAGATGTGTCTCAGTCATGTCTGCATTGTTCTCGAACCGTAGGGTCCGCATGCTTAACGTTACGATGACAGGTTTTATGAGTTTATGCATTTTGATGTACCGAAGTTAGTTCGGAGTCCCGGATGTGATCACGGACATGACGAGGAGTCTCGAAATAGTCGAGACATAAAGATTGATATATTGGATGACTATATTCGGACACCAGAAGGGTTCCGGAGAAGTATCGGATAAAACCGAAGCACCGGGGGGTTACCGGAACCCCCCGGGGGGTTAATGGGCCTCATGGGTCTAATGTGGAGAAGAGGAAGGGGCTGCCAGGGCAGGCCGTGCGCCCCTCTCCCCCTAGTCCGAATTGGACAAGGAGGGAGGGGCGGCGCCCCCCCCTTTCCTATTCTCCCTCCACCTCTCCTAGTTGGACAAGGATTGGAGGGGGGGAGTCCTACTCCCGATAGGAGTAGGACTCCTCCTGCGCGTCTCCTAGGGCCAGCCGCACCCCCTCCCCTTGGATCCTTTATATACGGGGGCAGGGGCACCTCTAGACACATAAGTTGATCTTCATGATCGTTCCTTAGCCGTGTGCGGTGCCCCCTTCCACGATATTACACCTCGGTCATATTGTAGCGATGCTTAGGCGAAGCCCTGCGACGGTTGAACATCAAGATCGTCACCACGCCGTCGTGCTGACGGAACTCTTCCCCGAAGCTTTGCTGGATTGGAGCCCGGGGAGCGTCATCGAGCTGAACGTGTGCCAAGAACTCGGAGGTGCCGGAGTAACGGTGCTTGGATCGGTTGGACCGGGAAGACGTACGACTACTTCCTCTATGTTGCGTCAACGCTTCCGCTTTGGTCTACGAGGGTACGTAGACAACACTCTCCCCTCTCGTTGCTATGCATCACCATGATCTTGCGTGTGCGTAGGAATTTTTTTGAAATTACTACGTTCCCCAACAGTGGCATCCGAGCCTAGGTTTTATGGTTTGATGTTATATGCACGAGTAGAACACAAGTGAGTTGTGGGCGATATAAGTCATACTGCCTACCAGCATGTCATACTTTGGTTCGGCGGTATTGTTGGATGAAGTGGCCCGGACCGACATTACGCGTACGCTTACGCGAGACCGGTTTCCCCGACGTGCTTTGCACATAGGTGACTTGCGGGCGACTGTTTCTCCAACTTTAGTTGAACCAAGTGTGACTACGCCCGGTCCTTGCGAAGGTTAAAACGGAGTCAAATTGACAAACTATCATTGTGGTTTTGATGCGTAGGTGAGATTGGTTCTTGCTTAAGCCCGTAGCAGCCACGTAAAACTTGCAACAACAAAGTAGAGGACGTCTAACTTGTTTTTGCAGGGCATGTTGTGATGTGATATGGTCAAGACATGATGCTAAATTTTATTGTATGAGATGATCATGTTTTGTAACTGAGTTATCGGCAACTGGCAGGAGCCATATGGTTGTCGCTTTATTGTATGCAATGCAATCGCGATGTAATGCTTTACTTTATCACTAAGCGGTAGCGATAGTCGTGGAAGCATAAGATTGGCGAGACGACAACGATGCTACGATGGAGATCAAGGTGTCGCGCCGGTGACGATGGTGATCATGACGGTGCTTCGGAGATGGAGATCACAGGCACAAGATGATGATGGCCATATCATATCACTTATATTGATTGCATGTGATGTTTATCTTTTATGCATCTTATCTTGCTTTGATTGACGGTAGCATTATAAGATGATCTCTCACTAAAATTACGAGAATGTTGACCATGCAAATGTTGCGACCTGTAATGACGAGCTTCAACCAATGGCGACGGTGACGATGTTTTTGCTGCAACCGTCTCTCTATTTTGCTACGAGTGACAACAAAAAAAGCTACCAGGATGGCGGCCATGTTTTTGCGACCAACGGAAGTGGTGTTAGCATGAGCGGCAAGGGATGGCCGACGAGCGCAGGTGAGCATGAGGCGGCTGACGAGTACAGAGAATCTTCCCCTTTTTTATTCTGGCGTGTGTGCGGAAGAAAGAGATGACCCAAGGGCTGCTGTCTTTTTTTCTTTGGAGAAGGAAGCTACGACTATTTAGGCTGTTGGTACGCGTGGGATCCAACGCTGGGCAGCGGACCGGCCGAGCCTTTCGGCCGGTGCGCCGGCGCCTAGTAGTGCCCTTTTTTTGATCATTATAACTAGACCGCGCGTGCATGAAGGCCGCCCATCTACGTACTCCCATTCGATGCTAAACAAATCACTAAGTAGATGCTAAACAATCTCCTATTGGATGTTCTCCCAATTGCCCGTGAACACGCCTTTCCTATTTTCCAAAAGGCAATCGGATTTTGTCAGCGGCGTGTACGAGACAATGTTTCCCAACAAACAACGTCTTGAGACCTTTTCCACAAAGAAGAAAAAAAACACTTGAGACAGCCGGCGTTTAGTCAAGCGGCCCTTGGCCTCGGCTCGAGGTAGGTTTGCCAGGCGGCCGGCAACAAACCGTCCCAACAGACTAGCGAAGCTCCTCCTCTCCCTCTCCCCGGCTGAAAGTTGCTTTCATTTGACCTGTGCTTTCCTTAGAAAAATTAATAGTCGTACCGCTTCACGTGCCGGTCTTGAAGGTGCACCGGCACACACAACACACGGGAGAAGAACAAACTCGCCGTGGACGCTGGGCCCGGCCCACGCAGGAGCCCATGCACTCCGGCGGCTCGTCCCGTCCGCCGCCCGTCGCGGAGAACTCGGTCAGACCCGTCGGTCGGTCGACCACATGGGCGGGGCGGGCGGGCGCCCCTCCCTCTCCCTCGGAATATTCAGCTGCATATTCCGCGACGGCGACCCGCGCCGCGATTAGCAAGGCGTAACTCCACATTTACGACCCCAGAAAGCGGCCACGACTCTTTTTCCGGGCAAGCAGCAACGACTTCGGCCAGACCAAAAACACCCGAAGCTTTCTTCACTTCCCATTGTTTCCTCTTTGAAAAAAAAAAGAACGCGTACCATCCACGCCCCAGATGCCAGGCACCAACCAACCACAAGCCGAGCAGACACTGGACACTGCCGCCGGGCCCCGCAGCCAGCGAGCCCACCACCAATACCCTAATAATTTGGGGATGCGCAGCGCCTCCATATATTCGGGCCTCGCCGCACCCCCGTCAAATCCACGCGAACATCGCCACGCCAGGGAGAGAGCTCGGGAAGCATCGCCAGCGCCGCAGCCCCCCGCGAATCCGCGCCCGGATCTCCCGGCCCGGCGGCGATGGCGCTCTCCGACCTCTCCCGCGACTCGCTCCTCCCCAGCTTCCTCTACTCCCCGCGCTCCTTCGCCGCCGCCGCCTCCCCGCGCTTCCCCTCCTCCCCGTCGCCCTACCAGGCGCCCGCCTCGCCCGCCGCCGCCCCGGCTGCTGGCCTCGTCGGCGCTGGCGGGGTCGGGGGCGGCAGGCCCTTCTCGATCCGCGCGCCCAACGAGAAGATAGAGATGTACTCTCCCGCCTTCTACGCCGCCTGCACCGCCGGGGGGATCGCCAGCTGCGGGCTCACCCACATGGCCGTCACCCCGCTCGACCTCGTCAAGTGCAACATGCAGGTGAGGCACTAGATCTGTGCTCCCAGCGCGTCCGGGGCTCTTTCCCCGAAGGTTTCGGCGTAGATCTGGCCGTTAGTTTTCACGCGGATGCGAATTTCGATCTCCATCTAGGCAGGCATTTCGGGATCTGGATGCGTGAATCTGGCCTGTTTCCGCTTCTCCGTGCTGGTAGTTTTGGTGGTGGTGTCTAGGATTTGTGGAGTACTGTTTTGTTCCCCGTATGCTTTTTGTTGGCGCAGATGTGCTTGCTGTCCTTTGTTAGGAACTGGTCACTACTAGTACGTGCTCGCACTTGAGTGGATTGCAGTTCCAGTAGATGCATTTCATCGCTTGCTAGTTGATTCTGACAAGCACAGATTCGCCTAGTTTAGTCGATTCATGTGTCTTTCTCATTGGAGTTGTCTCATTGTGGTACAAATTATCGATGAATGTGTTAATTCTTAGGCTTTTACTTGGTTCTGTATTGTGGTGCAAATTAGGTTGATGAATGTGTAATCCTTAAGCTTTTACCTGGCTCAGTATTGTGGTGCAAATTATGTTGATGAATGTGTAATTCTTACGCTTTTACTTGGTTCAGTATTGTGGTGCAAATTATGTTGATGAATGTGCAATTCTTAGGCTTTTACTTGTTATGCCTGGATGGGGTGTGAGTTACCCGTGATCACTTTATATTTACTTCATTTCTGTCTAATCATGAAAATTCTGTCCCAACTCTACAGCTGTAGGCTATTGGTCAAAACTAAAGTTGAGTAGTTTGATCATCTAATGTTGTTTATTTGTAAAGTTGTATTGATTAAGCTTAATACTTATCCATCTTTTGTTGAGGACTGTTGATTTGTTTATTTTTAATTTGTTATTCCAGTTAGCATTGTACATTTAAGTATCACGTATTTTGATTTGGGATTACTGTGTGAGATGGTTAGGCTTTCTTTTGACATTAGAAGCTGTAAATGGTACTAGGTTTGAACTAAGTATTTTGGATCTAACCCATTTCTATCAATTGTTTCAGATTGACCCAGCGAAATACAAGAGCATCACATCTGGATTTGGTGTTCTGTTAAAGGAGCAAGGAGCTAGGGGATTCTTCAGGGGATGGGTGCCTACCTTGCTTGGTTACAGTGCTCAGGGGGCTTGCAAGTTTGGGTTCTATGAGTTCTTTAAGAAGACCTACTCAGATATGGCTGGGCCTGAGAATGCTGTGAAGTACAAGACCCTGATTTACCTTGCGGGGTCAGCTTCTGCTGAGGTAATTGCTGATATCGCTCTGTGCCCCTTTGAAGCTGTCAAGGTCCGTGTGCAGACACAGCCTGGATTTGCTCGTGGGTTGAGTGATGGGCTTCCCAAGTTCATCAAAGCTGAGGGTGCTGCTGGGTAAGTAAATCTGCCAGCCAACTTAAAAACTTAATGATTTTCTTTTCTTACCCTGATCCTATGCCCTAACTTTTATTTGTTAATAATGCCAGGCTCTACAAGGGCATTGTTCCGCTCTGGGGTCGCCAGATTCCTTGTAAGTTCTGTCTCTTATCATTCTGTTATACTCTTTTAATATGAATAGTCACTCCTATGATTGTTTCACAAATGTGGCCTGCTTTGGTACCACCAAATGCTCAAAAGCTGGTCTCCTGTTTCATCTGATTGGCACTGTTGTGTTTTCTTTGATATGCCAATTGGTGATGTTTTGTAGAGTAACTTTCTCTTCTCCTGTATGAGCATTCTTCTATCCTATTGATGGCCAACCTGATGCTATTCTATATTCGTTTTACCATTTCTATTTGTTGCTTAGCTTATTGGCTTTATTCATTGACTCCTTAGAGTCATTCACTCCACAGCTGTGATGGTAGTTTTTAGCTGAAACTCCAAAATTCACTTCTCTTGCAAAAAAATAAATATGGAAATTACTGTATGCCTGTATCTAGTCTGATATCTACTGAACTTGACAACTTTTGTCTATTGTAAATTGGTTATGGCAGAACATTTTGAATCCACATGTCTGTTATATGTTTGCCAATTTTGTTTGGATATTATGTTCATAAATGACAAGAAAGGGAATTCCCATCAATCTCAATTCCATACCTCGTAACATGATGATGTTTGTGTTCCCCTCTCGTAAGGGGTTATGCTTGGTTACAGTTTGTCTGAAGTCTGGAAGTTTATTCAGACTAATGTTAGCTGATGCAGATTGCAAGTGTCTACTTCCACTTCTAGGATTGGCCAATGTTTATTGAATATGACATAATGTTTGAATTTTATTAGTTGTAGCCTTCTAGTTATCACATGTCATCTAGATAGAATTTGATAGATGCTGAATGTATAATGCTTTGAACTTCTGTTGTTGTTCATATGTTATGGTGTACTCATCCATTGAATATTTCCATGCTTTATTCAGACACCATGATGAAGTTTGCTTCCTTTGAGACCATTGTTGAGCTTATCTACAAACACGCTGTTCCTGTTCCCAAGGCTGAGTGCAGCAAGTCTTCCCAGTTGGGTATCAGCTTTGCTGGTGGCTACATTGCTGGTGTCTTCTGTGCTATTGTTTCTCACCCGGCTGACAACCTGGTCTCTTTCCTCAACAATGCCAAGGGTGCTACAGTGGGTGATGTAAGCATGTTTCTATCTAGTTTATCTTTGAGATTTTCTATCCTCTTCTTAACTACTGGACTATTTGCTGACTTCATGTTATTATTAAACCTTCGTAGGCTGTTAAGAAGATTGGCATGTTGGGCCTTTTCACCAGAGGACTTCCCCTTCGCATCGTCATGATCGGTACTCTTACCGGTGCTCAGTGGGGAATCTATGACGCCTTCAAGGTCATGGTGGGACTGTAAGTATCTCATCCTCTATGCAAATTCATCTGGTAAACAGCTTCTGAGTAAGTAGTAACAATTGGTAATCCATTTTCTTCCAGCCCGACCACCGGCGGTGCTCCACCAGTTGCTCCAGTAGAGGAAGCAGCGAAAGCCATCGCTTGATTGATTTTTCCTACTACGACGATGACGATGTATTCCGGGATGATGGGGTATTGGTGGATGGGGACTGTATCAATTACTTGAGTTTAGCACCCGAAATCTTTTGTTATTGTAGCAGATGGTTATTGTGTCATCATTTTGATGAGAGGAACTCATTAAGCAGGCGAAATAGGCCTTTTTTTGTCCCCGGGAAGTTTGATGCTTGACATAATAAGTTTTAGGACGGCAAGGCTGTTAGAGCGCAGGTTTTGCCATCACCTGTACTGAGGAATTCCCATATTATACTCCTGTTTACCTCCAATTCTATTCTGTTGATATCGTGGCATGTTCGTTTCTGAATGGGTAGAACGTTTATTGTTTTACTAGTAGTAGTAGTTATCTTCTCTTCGTGCTTGCAAAATCATTCCTTGGTCTTCTGAGATAAGTCATGCAGTACTATTGTTTTGTTCGGGCAAACAGGTCAATTATTGCTGTTTGTGTAATGATGCATTTAGGAAGACACGCCAGCTGATTTTAAATTCATATCTGATTATCAGGTCTTTCTACCAGGTTATATTGCCAGCATACTAATCTCACAAGCAATTCTGGAAGTCTTGTTTGAAAGTATGATTATCTTTAGCTTTAGGGCCCAAGATTCATAATAACTCAAAAACAGAGGAAAAAATATACATAGAAAAGCCTTGCATGCGCATTATAGAGGGATTGGTGGAAACGCATTAATTTACACAATTTGTTTTTTTTGGTGGGGGTTCAAAAGGAGTTCTATTCTTCCATAGTGAGGCAACATTTCCTTTATACATAGGAATAGAAAAAACAAAGGAATACTAATGCTGTTAAACAACATTTTTAATTTCTGGACCACCTGTTTTTTGGGACTGATCCGAACGATCCTAGTGGCGTCCGATCTACATCTAGCGGCCAAGGATCGTCCTGTGCATTGATCTAGATGAAGAAAATTGCGACCACGAACCCAAGTCGCTAGCGCGAGCACAGGATACTGACCAACTCGGCTAGGTAGGTCTTTTTGTGCAGCTATGTTTTTTTTTTTTGCCTCCTTTGTCTCAGTTTTCTTGCTCCCCTGGTCTCTATATTGGCCCAATTTTTCTGCCCACCCCCCCTCCCCCCCCCCCCCCCCCCCCCCCACACACCTCTGCCTTATATTTCTCTCAGCATACGGGTCAAAAAAGATTATTCGTTTAGAGGAGAAAAGAGAGGTGTAACATGGGAATTCAAACACATCACCTCGTTGTATAGGATCAACCAACCCCGATAACCAAATCGATCTATTTAAGCTGGTTTTTCTATTGTATCAGAATCTAATTTTCTTTCTTTCTTTTCATTGGGTTTTCCGGAGTTTCATCGGTGTTCTAGTTCATGTGATGGAAGTAGGCATCTTCACGAACACTCCTAAGAGTGGTGTAGGCGATTTTGGTGGTGGGATCAATGAAGCCTTTACATGAGATGCAGCTGAAGACCTGATAATTTATGATTTTGAATGAGTAACTTCTGTATAAATAACATGATAATTTTACACATCACAGAATTGATAAATTAGGCACAAATATTGTGGTAACTTTGACTCGAGAAAAAATGTTGAATCGTTAACTTTTGAAATACTATGGTAATATACGAACCACGAACTTGATAAATTACGTGCAAACACCGATGTAACACTGACCAGGAAAAAACAAGTTGTTAAAAAACATAATCCAGTAACTTAAAGTATAAAATAACACGGTAATATATGAACCACATACTTGATAACTTACGTACGAACACCGCACTAACTTGCTCGGGAAAAAATAGTTGATGAAAAATATACCCCGGTAACTTATGTATAAATAGCATGGTAAGTACGAAGCGCAGCCTTGATAACTTATGCGTAAACACCGTGGTAAGTTTGACCGGGGGAAAAAGTTGTTGAAACATATAACCCTGGTAACTAGCATGGTAATATAGCCCCTCAAAACTTTGCTGATAACCAACGCACAAACACCGCAATAGTTTTTGCCCCGGGAAAAAGATGCTGAAAACAAAACTCCCGATAACTTCTTTGTAAAGAGGATGGTAATTCATGCATCACGTCCTTGGCCGAGTAATCACTGCTGGCCCATTAACTGGTGGGCAAAGAAAGGTCGATCGATTATTTGGCCATAACCCCTCCCAGCCCGCTCATGGTCCTAAATAGTTAGGGTTTGGCCCTCTTCCCGCCCCCTCCCGCTCCTCTCATCCCCCCCCCCCCCCCCCCGACCTAGATGGCGCGGCTAGGTTCACGTTGGCGCTTCGTCCCTTCCCTTCCTCCCCTACGTGTCGCCGCTTCATGCGCTCCCTCTATGCGCTGCTACTTCGCCTCCTCCTTTGCGACCTGCCACCACCCTCTACGTGTCGCCGTCGCACGGCCGCCGTCTCTCGGAGTTGTGGTCCAGGCGTAAATTAGCAAAAAAATGTTGATGTATACATGTTTGTTGATGATTATTGTCGTATACATGTGCATGATCTATTGAGAAAATAAAACGGTGCCATTTGCTTCATATGTGCAATGTAGAATTTTTATAGCATTCAAGTTCTACTGTCTCTATACAAAAATTGTGCCTATTGAGTTTAAAATTATATCGATTAACAGTCAATCGATTAGTCCAGTTAACATATCGATTCACCGATTAATCTCCATTCCCAAGCTGAGCGAGCAGCTACCAGTTAACGATTTCCTCAACATTGATTATGCGTATGTATGAGCGTCTACGTTCATGCTGCCTTCAAAAAGGGAACTTTGACTAGGGGCGGGGAGGGGGCGGAATTGTTGAGAAACATACCTGATAACTTATGGGTAAATTATGATATGCATGAACAACAGACTTGATAAGTTACATATAAATACCATGATAACTTCGACGGATGAAAAAAGTTGTTGAAATATATGTCGGTAACTTTAGTGAACATCATGATCAGAGTGGTAACTTTTGAACCAAAAAAAGTCATCGGAACATATCAACGGGTTTTGAATCGAACCAATGGTTTGAGTTACAAAACATTTTAAATATTTAAATAGGAAAGAATGTTTGATGACATCATGAAATCTGTCTTTTCCTACATGCATGCAATTAGTTACTCTAATAAGGAAGGAATGTCACGCATATTTATGAGAAAGTAGAATAAGGTGAAGGCATACTCGTCTGGTTATGTTCCTAATTTCCGAATGATCGAACGTTATCACAGTTCAAAGCTAAAACACATGCAAAGGTGTACATAAATTAAGTGAAATGTAATGTCTCCTTGTTTTTTTCCTATGAAACTCAAACCAAAGGGTGTTACCATAGTGAAATTCCCGGCTTAGATCGGCTGGACTTTGGTAGCCTGACTTTTGCCTCTGTGAACTGTCAGATGAAGAACGAACAATCTAGATTCACACATTTCATTTAATCTTATTTCACACGTTTCACACAACAATCTTGCTAAGTCTTAGACCGAGACTTGGTTATGTCTCAGTCGGTGCTATATTTGTAAGATCAAACCTTCGTATCCGTGCAAAATTTTCTTTTTAGATTTTTTCTTTCTTTCTTATATGACATGTCATTTGACCGAGACTTGGTTACATCTCTGTCGACTGGGACCTAGCCACACGCTTCACATTATTGTTAAGCATGCTCTTATTTTCAATGTGTTTTAACCGTCACATGATCTTATTTTCTATTGCTAAATCCACACAAATGCCCTTTGTTTCGGTCGTTATGCGCTCTTGTTTCCACGGGAGAATCAGAATCAAACACTACGTAGTTTGATCTCCCCCCAGACCGGAATCATGAGAAGCCACAAGTATTTTATAATGTATCTCGCCAGCACAAGATGACGCCGCGCACCAGCAGCAGATGAAGCTCCCCTCCCCTGATACGACTCCCCCGCCAGTTCGCCCCGGGTTGTTGGGCACGACGACTGTGCCGAGCCACTGAACCTGCGGGGTTGGGTTGCGCGAGCGGACGCCACCACCGCCGGTTACACAAGCCAAGCGTATCTCGCGTGAGACCATGGGGGAGGCTGGCCAGTCGTGGGCCGGCGCCGCCGCGAGAGGAGACGTGCGCGTGCGGGCGTGCATCATGCATGAGTCATGCAGCAAGAAACCGGCGCCCGGCCCGCCAGAACAGTAGTAGCTGGCTGTATGTAAACGCGTATGGCGATATGTCATTTTGTTAAATATAAATTAATAAAGTACGTACTCCCTCCGGTCCTTTTTAGTTCGCATATAAGATTTGACTGAAGTCAAGCCTCATAAAGTTTGACCAACTTTATAGAAAAAATTACCAACATTCACAATCTGAAATCAATACCAATAGATGTGTCATGACTTAAAGTTTTATATTGTATACCTTTAGCATGGCAGATGTTGATATTTTTCATATAGATACGGTCAAACTTTGTAAAATTTGACTTTAGAGAATTTTAATGTGCAGAGTAAAACGGACCGAAAGGAGTATACACAAAGGCTCTTGCGTGCGTCGTAGGTGTCGCCGATCAGGAGATAATGTATTTGGCATGTGAAGGAAGGACATCGGCCGGCCGGCCCTGCCTCGCCTTCAACCGGCAATCATGAAGATCGATTTGATTTATCTCCCCAAGGCCCAGAACCAGAAGTTTGACGTATTAAAAATGGTGAACGAACGGACGTAAACAAAGCATCGTAGCGAGTCTAAAATGTGATGATACATTTGTGCTTTGGTCCGGCTTAAGGAAACCCAGCAAAAAATTTCTCTAAAAAAACCCAACAAAAGCTTAACCTAGTTGTGTGTGTGGGTGTGTGTGCCCACTAAGTCCTACTATTAGACTATGTTGCATGGCAGTTTACAAAGACGGATAGATTCAGTGTAAGGTCTGCTTATTATGCTGAGTGAGTGGGAGGATCAGTACAGAGCTAAAATTGGCTCTAATGGAGGACAGTCAAGTAGCCTGAACCATCCTGTGTGGAAGAAAATCGGGAGCCTTAAGATACCAGGCAAGGTCAAAATATTTATTTGGAGATGCCTTCATAATTCTATCCCTTTCCGGAGCACGTTAGCAAATCGCCACATCCTTATAAATGACCAATGCCCATGGTGTCAAGGTGCAGCCGAAGATGTAAGACATGCTATGTTTACATGCAGCAGAACGAAGATGGTATGGAGGGAACTCGACCTGAATGAAATAATAGATGAGGCAGCTTTGGTGGACCGATCGGGCGCTGCAGTCCTTGAGTTCCTGCTTTGTGATACTAAATTTCAGAAAACATATGATGGAGTAGTGGATATTCCGGAGATTGTTGCGGCTACATGCTGGTACATATGGTGGCAAAGGACAGAGATGGTGAGGGGAGAACAAGTTCAGTCTCCACCCCGAACTGCTCTATGTTTGCTGACTCTAACTCTAAATTTTGTGCGTGCATCTAAACAAACCAGCCAGGTAACTCACTTGAATGAATGGAGAAAGCCATTGTCAGATTTTCAAGCTTTGAACGTGGATGCATCCTTTTCTGTGGAAGATGGCCTAGGAGCTTGTGGAGCTGTGGTGAGGGATCACAACAGTGGATTCATTGGAGCTTGTACAACACCGATGGAGTATGTCCCTGATGTGGTTTCCGCAGAGGCTGGGGCAATGAGACAAGGTCTACTATTTTTGCAAAGACTAGGGTGCAGCAAGGTCCTTATACAATCTAATGACGTTATTGTGGTGGACGCACTGAAAAATAATGAAGGCCATTCATTGGTTGCTGCTCCAATTCTTAATGATTGTTGAGTGTTACCGAAAGAATTCGGGAAGGTCTACTTAGATTTCTGTAATAGAGTCGAATTGTGTTGCTCATGAGCTAGCTAGTTGCGGGAGAGGTAATCCACCGACTGTGTGGTCGGATAACCCCCCAAATTTTCTTTTGAAGTTTTTAGCAGATGATGTAAGTGTTATCTAAATTAATAAAGCTAGCCATGAAGGCCTTCCCTTAAAAAAGTCCTACTATTAGACAAATTCAACATTTTGGGCACATTAGGTGGTCTACTTTGTTGGGTTATTAGCAGTATAGTACTCCCTCATTCCGCTTTAGAGGGCTTATCTCAATCTATTCAATATGTTTGATGTGCACGCTAATATGGTAATATGCTTTTAAATCAACTTTTAAGATTCGTGGAAACTTTTAAGGGGGGTGTATTGAAGCAAAACTCCCAATTCACTTGTTAAGGAAACGACTGTCAAATGGAAAAAAACCTTTGACCTTTTCTTTTTCATTGTCCCTCTCGTGAAAGAATAACACGACGAAAAATACGGTGTGCAATCTATTTTTGCATTACTTCATTCAAAGAATTTCAAAGGGTTAACCGTGATTCGATGAAAATAGTTTAATGCTAGATAATGGAGGCTAAAAGTTTTGATGGGTTGGTTAACTATGCATTGCCAACTAAGGGGATTCGGGATTTAAGACCATACTAAAAGAAATGAGCTATGGTTAAAAAGGGTTAAGTTAATGCCCCGCCTAAGATATAAAGAAGAAAGGAGTACGATAGGTGGCAGTTAGCCGGGCAGATCTTCGAGCTTACCACATCCTCGACCCTCCAATCTCGTTTGAAATAATTTCACCATATCGAGAGCCTCTTTGATTCACAAGATTTGTAAAATAAAAAAACATAATTGGAAAATACATGAATTGTCATCTTGAGCACTACATTATTAGTATGTGCGTTTGATTGTGCGCATAAAAACGTAGGATTCTTCGCATGAGGTTAAAGTGCATGAAAATTTGCATATGAAACTAGTACAAATTGAATCCTAAGGAAAAAAAAAACTATGTATCCTAATCCTACGAATCGAATAACCGACACATTTCCCCCCCTAAGGACTAGAAATCTTAGGAATCCCTTGAGCTGGTGTGTCTGGACTCCCTCAAACCTTCCATATGTTTTGTATCGATTTGTCAAATTTCGAATGTCCGAACCGCTGCCCATTGTCCGCGGACATTTGGCAACTCCCGTTGGATGACAAAAAAAATGTCCGGGCCATCCAATCCAAACACTTAGGTGCGATTTGGTGATCCATGTTGGTGAGTCGCCCTTAAATCTATGGTAGTGCTAACTGGCGAACATTCGCTCGGAGGAACTTGCCAGAAAATGCATTCACAACCGTTTGATCGAGATCAATCGGCGACAGTTTTTTAAAATTTGCCTTCTCTATGGTGAATTGTCGCCTCCAAGCCAAGAGGGTGCTATATAAATGTAAGGGTGTGTCTAGGGCACATCTAGATGTACCCTAGTTATTACACATCTAAGTGAGTGAACCAAGCACAAAGAGAAAAAAAAGAAAAAAGAATTATCCACACGAATCTCGACGTAAGATTAATGACATAGAATTTAGATGTGCAATACTTATAACACACCTAGATATGATTTAGCAAAACTGTGAATATTGTAATGTTATGTGCCATGCTGCCCATAGTTGGTCGGCTAACGTACATAATTTTAGAAGATCACATTTTCTGTTGTTGCGCTGTCTCCGAGTTTTAAGCAGACCAGTTCAAAAGGTTATTTGGTCACTCCTCCGAGCTTTTCCAAGGTAAGGGAAAAGACAAAAGAGACGGGCATGCTGTGCTGCTAGGACATGACTGGACTGGACGGATCCGAACGTAAACTCACATAGAATATGCAGCGATCATATGCTAATTAATACTCCATTAGTCCACTAATCTCCATTCTCCAAGCTCGGACTAAATTAACAATCCGCGCAGGAGGCGAGCGCCACGTTCAAACTCCACGGTAGCAGGTCGTCGTCCGCTTGGCATCTTGTATTTTTTGCGCGCGCCCAGATCCCGGCGCGGCCAATGGCGCCCCTCCGGCCCGCCCGGGTCAACTCCCCCCGCCTCCATGCCATCGTCACGTCGACTCCGGCGCCCCCATGAGCCGACCGCTTCGCCTTGGCCATGGGGAGACCCTCGCCGATCCGCCCACACCTCCTCCTCGTCCTCCTCCTCGGCGTCCTTCGCAGCGACGCCGGCACGGTCCGGACGGAGCTCGTCACGCCGGACTTCGCGGCGTCGTACCTGCTCTTCATCGACACCCTCGGCGTGTTCCTCCGCTCCCGCAGCGGCGCCTTCGAGGCCGCGGTGCACGGCCCGGCGGGGCAGCAGGACCGCTACTACCTCGCCGTGCTGCACGCGCCGTCCGGGACCTGCGTCTGGGCCGCCAACCGCGCCGCCCCCATCACCGACCGCGCCGCGCCGTTCCGGCTCTCGTCCGCGGGCGTCTCCGCCGAGGACGCCAACGGGACCGTCGTCTGGTCCACGCCCCCGTTCGCGTCCCCCGTGGCCGCGCTCCGCCTGGCCGATTCCGGGAATCTCGCGCTGCTCGACGGGCAGAATGGCACTCTCTGGCAGTCCTTCGACCGCCCCACGGACTCGCTCGTGTCGTCGCAGCGGCTCCCCGCCGGCGGGTTCCTGGCGTCGGCTGTGTCGGCCTCGGACCTGGCCGAGGGGGACTACAGCCTCAACGTCACCGCCGCCGACGCCGTGCTCGCGTGGATGGGGTCCCTGTACTGGCGGCTGTCGGGCGAAGCCATCGCCGTCAAGGATCGCGACGGCACGGTTGCGTACATGCTCGTGAACGGCACCGGCCTGTACCTTCTCGCGGCGGACGACACCGTCATCGTCCAGGTCGCGATGCCGCCTGCCGGCCTACGCATCGTCCAGCTGGGCGTGGATGGGAAGCTTCAAATCTCTAGCTTCGCGTCGGCGAACTCGTCGTCGTCGCCCATGGACGGCGGCATCGTGGCGCCGAGCAGGGGATGCGCTCTTCCGCTCTCGTGCGGCGCGCTCGGCCTCTGCACGCCCGACGGCAACGCCTCGATCTGCACGTGCCCGCCGCCGTTCCCCACGGCGCACGACGACGGCTGCGCGCCGTCCGTTGGCTCCACATTGCTGCCCGACGGCTATTGCGGCGGTGGCAGGTCGACGACCTCGTATCTCAGCCTTGGAAGTGGCATTGCGTACTACGCCAACAAGTTCTCGCCGCCGGCCATGGCCGGCTCCAACGCGTCGTCGTGCCAGGCACTCTGCAGCAGCAACTGCTCCTGCCTCGGCTACTTCTACGACTCCTCCTCCTTGTCTTGCTACTTGGCGCAACACCAGCTTGCTTCGTTCATCAACACCAACTCGAGCAACGGCGCCGGCATGTCCGGCTACATCAAGGTGCAGAGCTCTCCAAGGTCGTCGTCGGACAGCTCGTCTTCCAACAAGACACTCATCGCCATCCTGCTCCCTACCATCATCGCATTTCTGCTCGTCGTCGTCGTCGGCGCGTTCGTCATCGCGTCACGGCGACGTAAGGACGAGCAGCGCGTGGGGAGGCGCGCTTCGCGGTCCAGGGACGTGCAGCTCCGGCGGCAGCGCTCGCCGGGGTCAGCCTCGGCGCACCTCGTGCGCGATCTGGACAACGACGACGACGGCGATGACGACATCGTCATCCCCGGCCTCCCCACCAGGTTCACGCACGACGAGATCGAGGCCATGACCAACAGCTACCGCACCAAGATCGGCGCCGGCGGTTTCGGGGCCGTGTACAAGGGCGAGCTCCCGGACGGCTCGCTGGTGGCCGTGAAGAAGATCGAAGGCGTCGGGATGCAGGGGAAGCGCGAGTTCATGACGGAGATCGCCGTGATCGGCAACATCCACCACGTCAACCTGGTCCGCCTCCGGGGATTCTGCACCGAGGGCCACCGCCGGCTGCTGGTGTACGAGTACATGAACCGCGGCTCCCTCGACCGGCCCCTGTTCCGGCCGGCGGGGCCTCTGCTCGAGTGGAAGGAGCGGGTGGACATCGCCATCGGCGCGGCGAGGGGGCTCGCCTACCTCCACTTCGGGTGCAACCAGAGGATCATCCACTGCGACGTGAAGCCGGAGAACATCCTGCTCGCCGACGGCGGGCAGGTGAAGATCGCCGACTTCGGGCTCGCCAAGTTCCTGACCCCGGAGCAGTCTGGGCTGTTCACGACGATGCGGGGCACGCGCGGGTACCTGGCGCCGGAGTGGCTGACCAACACGGCCATCACGGACCGCACGGACGTGTACGGCTTCGGCATGGTGCTCCTGGAGCTGGTGCACGGCCGCAAGAACCGCAGCGAGCACGTGAGCGACGGCGGCGGCGAGGACTCCAACTCGTCGAACGGCACGGCGGGCGGCTCGTCGCGCGGCGGGAGGAACGACTACTTCCCGCTGGTGGCGCTGGAGGGGCACGAGGGCGGGCGGTACGCGGAGCTGGCGGACCCGCGGCTGGAGGGGCGGGTGGTGGGCAAGGAGGTGGAGAGGATGGTGAAGGTGGCGCTGTGCTGCCTGCACGAGGACCCGCACACGCGGCCGAGCATGGCGGTGGTGGCCGGCATGCTGGAGGGCACCATGGAGCTGGGGGAGCCGCGCGCGCAGGCGCTCGGGTTCCTCCGGCTGTACGGCCGGGGGTTCGCCGGGCCCTCCGAGGGCAACGTCATGAAGCAGGCGATGGTGGGCGATCGCGCCCGGTCGGAGACGACGATGACGACGATGAGCGGGTGGCCGTCGTACATGTCCTCGTCGCAGCTGTCCGGGGCGAGATAGCGCCATGGGCACGGTGCTCCTGTGCTAGAGGCTGTACTTGTACTGAACATTTTGGTTGAGTCCTTGGTAGAACAGAGGGGGGATTGGTCTGTGAGATCTTCATCTGTATCTCTGCAGTTTTGCTGTATCCTGCTCTTTGTCGTCAGATTTTCATTCAGAGTAAATGGAAATATGGATCAGGAAGAGAATTCGAACGAAGATGGAATGCGGCTTAGCTAATTCTTGGCTGTCTTTCTGCTCTCCAAATATTGGAAGAACATCTTCTATGCTGCAAAAGAGATTGTCCATAATTTTTTCTCTCGGCTGCTTGATCGATGGACATCAGTTTATTAGGCGGTCCATATGGCCTGGCTTGTCTATGTGGATTTGACGGTGCTCATGTGCTTCAGCCAAGGTGCTCTCGTTAGGGGTTTCCTTGCGATGTCAATGTGGAGGTTGATTGTCCTTTCGTGTTTGGTATGTTTCTAGGGCAGGGATTGCATGTTTCGTCAGATTTTTCGTTAATTATCTAGGCAATTCAATTCTCCTTTGCTCAATTAATCGATGAGGCGCTTTGAAAAATAATAATTTTCCCTCACAAACACACATCTAAATGCGCGTGAACATATTTTAAATTGTGAACATTTTTACAGATTTTCAAACATTTTAAAAAATCATGATTTTTTAATTTATGAATATTTTAGACAATTTGCAAACTTTTTTAAAACTGTGAAAAAACTAAACATTTTTATTGTAGCCGCGAATATTTCTAGAATCGCCGAACATTTTTTTGGAAATTGGTGCAACAAGTTTTGGAATTCATGAACATTTTTTGAAAATGGATAGGTATATAGGCTGTCTCAGAATCCCAGGATGGGCCGTGGCCCTCCCTGGCCACCCTGTACGTCCGCCACTGCCCATATGAAAAGCATAATGAGCCATTGGGGGCTGCCCTCAACCTTCATTGAAGTCTCCCATGTAATATGACGCATATGGGGGTGCCTGTTGGGGAACGTTGCAGAAAACAAAAATTTTCCTACTCGTTTCACCAAGATCATCTAGGAGTTCATCTAGCAACGAGTCACGAGATGCATCTACATACCTTTGTAGATCGCGAGCGGAAGCGTTCGTTAGAACGAGGTTGATGTTGTCGAACACGACGTGATCCAAATCACCGATGACCAGCGCCGAACGGACGGCACCTCCGCGTTCAACACACGTACGGGACGGGAGACGTCTCCTCCTTCTTGATCCAGCAAGGGGGAAGGAGAGGTTGACGAAGATCCAGCAGCACGACGGCGTGGTGGTGGATGCAGGGCGTCACGACGCAGGGCTTCGCCGTGTACTACGAGAGAGGAAGAAGCAACGGGGAGAGAGGGAAGCACCAAAGGCGTAGGGATCAAGTCCCTCCTCTCCCCCACTATATATAGGGGTGCCAGGGGGGCGCCGGCCCTGGTAGATGGGATCTACCAGGGGGGGGGGCGGCGTCCAGGGGTGGGGGGCTTGCCCCCCAAGCAAGGGGGCGCCCCCTTTAGGGTTCCCCCCCAACCCTAGGCGCATGGGCCTTGGGGGGGCTGGCGCCCCAGCCCACTATGGGCTGGGTTCCCTCCTATTTCAGCCCAAGGGGCCCTCCGGGATAGGTGGCCCCACCCGGTGGACCCCCGGGACCCTTCCGGTGGTCCCGGTACAATACCGGGTACCCCGAAACTTGTCCCGATGGCCGAAACTGCACATCCTATATATAATTCTTTACCTCCGGACCATTCCGGAACTTCTCGTGACGTCCGGGATCTCATCCGGGACCCCGAACAACATTCGGGTTACTGCATATACTTATCTTCACAACCCTAGCGTCACCGAACCTTAAGTGTGTAGACCCTACGGGTTCGGGAGACAAGCAGACATGACCGAGACGACTCTCCGGTCAATAACCAACAGCGGGATCTGGATACCCATGTTGGCTCCCACATGCTCCACGATGATCTCATCGGATGAACCACGATGTCGAGGATTCAATCAACCCCGTATGCAATTCCCTTTGTCAATCGATATATTACTTGCCCGAGATTCGATCGTCAGTATCCCAATACCTCGTTCAATCTCGTTACCGGCAAGTCACTTTACTCGTACCGTAATGCATGATCCCGTGACCAGACACTTGGTCACTTTGAGCTCATTATGATGATGCATTACCGAGTGGGCCCAGTGATACCTCTCCGTCATACGGAGTGACAAATCCCAGTCTTGATCCGTGTCAACCCAACAGATACTTTCGGAGATACCCGTAGTCTACCTTTATAGTCACCCAGTTACGTTGTGACGTTTGGTACACCCAAAGCACTCCTACGGTAACCGGGAGTTACACGATCTCATGGTCTAAGGAAAGGATACTTGACATCGCAAAACTCTAGCAAACGAACTATACGATCTTTATGCTATGTTTAGGATTGGGTCTTGTCCATCACATCATTCTCCTAATGATGTGATCTCGTTATCAATGACATCTTATGTCCATAGCCAGGAAACCATGACTATCTGTTGATCAACGAGCTAGTCAACTAGAGGCCTACTAGGGACATGTTGGTGTCTGTTATTCACACATGTACTATGATTTCCGGATAACACAATTATAGCATGAATAAAGACAATTATCATGAATAAGGAAATATAATAATAATGCTTTTATTATTGCCTCTAGGGCATATTTCCAACAGTCTCCCACTTGCACTAGAGTCAATAATCTAGTTACATTGTGATGAATCGAACACCCATGGAATTCTGGTGTTGATCATGTTTTTCCCTAGGGAGAGGCTTAGTCAACGGATCTGCTACATTCAGGTCCGTATGTACTTTACAAATTTCTATGTCTCCATCTTGAACATTTTCACGAATGGAGTTGAAGCGACGCTTGATGTGCCTTGTCTTCTTGTGAAACCTGGGCTCCTTGGCAAGTGCAATAGCTCCAGTGTTGTCACAGAAGAGCTTGATCGGCCCCGACGCATTGGGTATAACTCCGAGGTCGGTGATGAACTCCTTCATCCAAATTGCTTCATGTGCTGCCTCCGAGGCTGCCATGTACTCCGCTTCACATGTAGATCCCGCCATGACGCTTTGCTTGCAACTGCACCAGCTTACTGCCCCACCATTCAAAATATACACGTATCCGGTTTGTGACTTTGAGTCATCCAGATCTGTGTCGAAGCTAGCGTCGACGTAACCCTTTACGACGAGCTCTTCGTCACCTCCATAAACGAGAAACATCTCCTTAGTCCTTTTCAGGTACTTCAGGATATTCTTGACCGCTGTCCAGTGTTCCTTGCCGGGATTACTTTGGTACCTTCCTACCAAACTTACGGCAAGGTTTACATCAGGTCTGGTACACAGCATGGCATACATAATAGAACCTATGGCTGAGGCATAGGGGATGACACTCATCTCTTCTATTTCTTCTGCCGTGGTCGGACTTTGAGCCGAGCTCAATCTCATACCTTGTAGCACAGGCAAGAACCCCTTCTTAGACTGATCCATATTGAACTTCTTCAATATCTTATCAAGGTATGTGCTTTGTGAAAGACCTATGAGGCGTCTTGATCTATCTCTATAGATCTTGATGCCTAATATATAAGCAGCTTCTCCAAGGTCCTTCATTGAAAAACTCTTATTCAAGTAGGCCTTGATGCTGTCCAAGAGTTCTATATCATTTTCCATCAAAAGTATGTCATCTACATATAATATGAGAAATGCTACAGAGCTCCCACTCACTTTCTTGTAAACACAGGCTTCTCCATAAGTCTGTGTGAACCCAAACGCTTTGATCATCTCATCAAAGCGAATGTTCCAACTCCGAGATGCTTGCACCAGCCCATAAATCGAGCGTTGGAGCTTGCACACCTTGTCAGCATTCTTAGGATTGACAAAACCCTCCGGCTGCATCATATACAATTCTTCCTTAAGGAAACCATTAAGGAATGCCGTTTTGACGTCCATTTGCCATATTTCATAATCGTAGAATGCGGCAATTGCTAACATGATTCGGACGGACTTCAGCTTCGCTACCGGTGAGAAAGTCTCATCGTAGTCAACCCCTTGAACTTGTCGATAACCCTTAGCGACAAGCCGAGCTTTATAGATGGTCACATTACCATCCGCGTCTGTCTTCCTCTTAAAGATCCATTTATTTTCTATGGCTCGCCGTTCTACGGGCAAGTCAGTCAAAGTCCATACTTCGTTTTCATACATGGACCCTATCTCGGATTTCATGGCTTCTAGCCATTTGTCGGAATCCGGGCCCGCCATCGCTTCTTCATAGTTCGAAGGTTCACCGTTGTCTAACAACATGATTTCCAAGACAGGGTTGCCGTACCACTCTGGTGCGGAACGTGTCCTTGTGGACCTTCGAATTTCAGTAGGAGCTAGATCAGAAGTATCTTGATCATTATCATTAACTTCCTCTCTAGTCGGTGCTGGCACCTCAGGAACATTTTCTTGAGTTGCGCCATTTTCCGGTTCAAGAGGCAATACTTCATCTAGTTCTACTTTCCTCCCACTTACTTCTTTCGAGAGAAACTCCTTCTCTAGAAAGGATCCATTCTTGGCAACAAAGACCTTGCCTTCGGATCTGAGGTAGAAGGTATACCCAATAGTTTCTTTAGGGTATCCTATGAAGACGCATTTTTCCGACTTGGGTTCGAGCTTTTCAGGTTGAAGTTTCTTGACATAAGCATCGCATCCCCAAACTTTTAGAAACGACAGCTTAGGTTTCTTTCCAAACCATAATTCAAACGGTGTCGTCTCAACGGATTTCGACGGAGCCCTATTTAAAGTGAATGCGGCAGTCTCTAAAGAGTGCGATTACGACGTTCGGACACACCGTTTCGCTGAGGTGTTCCAGGCGGCGTGAGTTGTGAAACTATTCCACATTTTCTTAAGTGTGTGCCAAATTCGTGACTCAAGTATTCTCCTCCACGATCTGATCATAGAAACTTGATTTTCCTGTCACGTTGATTCTCGACCTCACTCTGAAATTCCTTGAACTTTTCAAAGGTTTCAGACTTGTGCTTCATTAAGTAAATATATCCATATCTACTCAAATCATCAGTGAGGGTGAGAACATAACGATAGCCACCGCGAGCCTCAACACTCATTGGACCGCACACATCGGTATGTATAGTTTCCAACAAGTTGGTTGCTCGCTCCATTGTTCCCGAGAACGGAGTCTTGGTCATTTTACCCATAAGGCATGGTTTGCACGTGTCAAATGATTCATAATCAAGAGACTCTAAAAGTCCATCAGCATGGAGCTTCTTCATGCGTTTGACACCTATGTGACCAAGGCGGCAGTGCCACAAGTATGTGGGACTATCATTATCAACCTTACATCTTTTGGTATTCACACTAAGAACATGTGTAGCATTACGCTCGAGATTCATTAAGAATAAACCATTCACCATAGGAGCATGACCATAAAACATATCTCTCATATAAATGGAACAACCATTATTCTCGGATTTAAATGAGTAGCCATCTCGAATTAAACGAGATCCAGATACAATGTTCATGCTCAAAGCTGGCACTAAATAACAATTATTGAGGTTTAAAACTAATCCCGTAGGTAAATGAAGAGGCAGCGTGCCGACGGCGATCACATCGACCTTGGAACCATTCCCGACGCGCATCGTCACCTCGTCCTTCGCCAGTCTCCGTTTATTCCGCAGCTCCTGCTTTGAGTTACAAATGTGAGAAACTGCACCGGTATCAAATACCCAAGAGCTACTATGAGTACTGGTTAGGTACACATCAATTACATGTATATCACATATACCTTTTGTTTTGCCGGCCTTCTTGTCTGCTAAGTACTTGGGGCAATGCCGCTTCCAGTGTCCGCTCCCCTTGCAATAAAAGCACTCAGTCTCGGGCTTGGGTCCATTCTTTGGCTTCTTCCCGGCAGCTTGCTTGCCGGGCGCGGCAACCTCCTTGCCGTCCTTCTTGAAGGCTTTCTTACCCTTGCCCTTCTTGAACTTAGTGGTTTTATTGACCATCAACACTTGATGTTCCTTCTTGACTTCTACCTCCGCTGATTTCAGCATTGAGAACAACTCAGGAATGGTCTTTTGCATCCCCTGCATGTTGAAGTTCATCACAAAGCTCTTGTAGCTTGGTGGAAGCGACTGGAGGATTCTGTCAATGACCGCATCATCCAGGAGATTAACTCCCAGCTGAGTCAAGCGGTTATGTAAACCAGACATAGTGAGTATGTGCTCACTGACAGAACTGTTTTCCTCCATCTTACAGCTGAAGAACTTGTCGGAGACCTCATATCTCTCGACCCGGGCATGAGCTTGGAAAACCATTTTCAGCTCTTCGAACATCTCATATGCTCCATGTCTCTCAAAACGCTTTTGGAGCCTCGGTTCTAAACTGTAAAGCATGCCGCACTGAACGAGGGAGTAGTCGTCAACACGTGTCTGCCAAGCGTTCATAACGTCTTGGTTCTGTGGGACGAGAGCTTCACCTAGCGGTGCTTGTAGGACGTAATCTTTCTTGGCAGCTATGAGGATGATCCTCAGGTTCCGGACCCAGTCCGTATAGTTACTGCCATCGTCTTTCAGCTTGGTTTTCTCTAGGAACGCGTTGAAGTTGAGGACTACGTGGGCCATTTGATCTACAAGACATATTGTAAAATATTTTTAGACTAATGTTCATGATAATTAAGTTCATCAAATCAAATTATTTATGAACTCCCACTTAGATAGACATCCCTCTTCTAGTCATCTAAGTATAACATGATCCGAGTTAACTAGGCCGTGTCCGATCATCACGTGAGACGGACTAGTCAACATCGGTGAACATCTTCATGTTGATCGTATCTTTCATACGACTCATGCTCGACCTTTCGATCTTCTGTGTTCCGAGGCCATGTCTGTACATGCTAGGCTCGTCAAGTCAACCTAAGTGTTTGCATGTGTAAATCTGTCTTACACCCGTTGTATGTGAACGTTAGAATCTATCACACCCGATCATCACGTGATGCTTCGAAACAACGAACTGTCGCAACGGTGCACAGTTAGGGGGAACACTTCTTGAAATTATTATGAGGGATCATCTTATTTACTACCGTCGTTCTAAGTAAACAAGATGCAAAACATGATAAACATCACATGCAATCAAATAATAAACATGACATGATATGGACAATATCACATAGCTCCTTTGATCTCCATCTTGGGGCTCCATGATCATCCTGTCATCGGCATGACACCATGATCTCCATCATCATGATCTCCATCATTGTGCCTCCATGAAGTTGCTCGCCAACTATTACTTCTACTACTACGGCTAACGCGTTTAGCAATAAAGTAAAGTAATTTACATGGCGTTTCTCAATGACACGCAGGTCATATAAAAGAATAAAGACAACTCCTATGGCTCCTGCCGGTTGTCATACTCATCGACATGCAAGTCGTGATTCCTATTACAATAGCATGAACATCTCATACATCACATATAGATCATTCATCATTCATCACAACTTTGGCCATATCATATCACAAACCACTTGCTGCAAAAACAAGTTAGACGTCCTCTAATTGTTGTTGCAAGTTTTACGTGGCTGAATTAGGGTTCTAGCAAGAACGTTTTCTTACCTACGTGAAAGCCACAACGTGATTTGTCAACTTCTATTTACCCTTCATAAGGATCCTGTTCATCGAATCCGCTCCAGCTAAAGTGGGAGAGACAGACACCCCCCAGCCACCTTATGCAACTAGTGCATGTTAGTCGGTGAAACCGGTCTCACGTAAGCGTACGTGTAAGGTTGGTCCGGGCCGCTTCATCCCACAATACCGCTGAAGCAAGAAAAGACTAGTAGCGGCAAGAAGGTTGACAAATCCACGCCCACAACGAATTGTGTTCTACTCGCGCAAGAAGAACTACGCATAGACCTAGCTCATGATGCCACTGTTGGGGAACGTTGCAGAAAACAAAAATTTTCCTACTCGTTTCACCAAGATCATCTAGGAGTTCATCTAGCAACGAGTCACGAGATGCATCTACATACCTTTGTAGATCGCGAGCGGAAGCGTTCGTTAGAACGAGGTTGATGTTGTCGAACACGACGTGATCCAAATCACCGATGACCAGCGCCGAACGGACGGCACCTCCGCGTTCAACACACGTACGGGACGAGAGACGTCTCCTCCTTCTTGATCCAGCAAGGGGGAAGGAGAGGTTGACGAAGATCCAGCAGCACGACGGCGTGGTGGTGGATGCAGGGCGTCACGACGCAGGGCTTCGCCGTGTACTACGAGAGAGGAAGAAGCAACGGGGAGAGAGGGAAGCACCAAAGGCGTAGGGATCAAGTCCCTCCTCTCCCCCACTATATATAGGGGTGCCAGGGGGGGGGGGCGCCGGCCCTGGTAGATGGGATCTACCAGGGGGGGCGGCGGCCAGGGGTGGGGGGCTTGCCCCCCAAGCAAGGGGGCGCCCCCTTTAGGGTTCCCCCCCAACCCTAGGCGCATGGGCCTTGGGGGGGCTGGCGCCCCAGCCCACTATGGGCTGGGTTCCCTCCTATTTCAGCCCAAGGGGCCCTCCGGGATAGGTGGCCCCACCCGGTGGACCCCCGGGACCCTTCCGGTGGTCCCGGTACAATACCGGGTACCCCGAAACTTGTCCCGATGGCCGAAACTGCACATCCTATATATAATTCTTTACCTCCGGACCATTCCGGAACTTCTCGTGACGTCCGGGATCTCATCCGGGACCCCGAACAACATTCGGGTTACTGCATATACTTATCTTCACAACCCTAGCGTCACCGAACCTTAAGTGTGTAGACCCTACGGGTTCGGGAGACAAGCAGACATGACCGAGACGACTCTCCGGTCAATAACCAACAGCGGGATCTGGATACCCATGTTGGCTCCCACATGCTCCATGATGATCTCATCGGATGAACCACGATGTCGAGGATTCAATCAACCCCGTATGCAATTCCCTTTGTCAATCGATATATTACTTGCCCGAGATTCGATCGTCGGTATCCCAATACCTCGTTCAATCTCGTTACCGGCAAGTCACTTTACTCGTACCGTAATGCATGATCCCGTGACCAGACACTTGGTCACTTTGAGCTCATTATGATGATGCATTACCGAGTGGGCCCAGTGATACCTCTCCGTCATACGGAGTGACAAATCCCAGTCTTGATCCGTGTCAACCCAACAGATACTTTCGGAGATACCCGTAGTCTACCTTTATAGTCACCCAGTTACGTTGTGACGTTTGGTACACCCAAAGCACTCCTACGGTAACCGGGAGTTACACGATCTCATGGTCTAAGGAAAGGATACTTGACATCGCAAAACTCTAGCAAACGAACTATACGATCTTTATGCTATGTTTAGGATTGGGTCTTGTCCATCACATCATTCTCCTAATGATGTGATCTCGTTATCAATGACATCTTATGTCCATAGCCAGGAAACCATGACTATCTGTTGATCAACGAGCTAGTCAACTAGAGGCCTACTAGGGACATGTTGGTGTCTGTTATTCACACATGTATTATGATTTCCGGATAACACAATTATAGCATGAATAAAGACAATTATCATGAATAAGGAAATATAATAATAATGCTTTTATTGTTGCCTCTAGGGCATATTTCCAACAGTGCCAACATCTACGGTGTCGGTGCCCAAGACCCATATGGCCTTGTATAGCATCGAAATTCTTACTTCACATGTGATCTTGAACGCTTCAAACGTGATGGCCGATTAGAGCTAGAACCGACCACTTCATTGGCATATTTGGATAGCAACATATCAAAAGTTGGCTTGATTCGCTTGCGCTTAGCTTGACTCTTTTCCCACTTGCCAACTTCTGAATTCTTGGCTTGATAAATTTAGCATGAGTATCCCCTTGTATTTGCGGTTGCCCCCCGAGTGCAGGATTTTTGGTTGTGATCTTCAATACCACCTTGCCATCGGGTTGCTTATCAAGCACAACCTGTCTTCCCAAGACTTTGTTGGCCTCCTTGCCTTTCCTGTGTTCATCAATAACAAAATTATTTGTATTAACAGATTCGGCTATGTTAGGCTGAATTAACTTTTTCTTCCCTTCCAAGTCCATGGTGTTTGTCGAGAAGGGTTGTTTATCAACTTGCATCTCAGAAAAAAAACAATCATCCGTCATTAATGGCCAATTGTATCTGTCATCGAAAGACATTGCAATCATTAGTATCATGAGAAAATGAATTATGGTACTTGCAATAAGCACGCCGTTTCAGCTCCTCAAACGGTGGTATGGTGTGTGATATTCTAGTCATCTTATCTTGCAAAAGAGCATCAAATATTTTATCACACTTAGATATATCAAAAGTAAACTTCACCTCCACATCACAATTCTTGCGAATCGGCTTAAGAGCATTACATGTATAAGGTTTGGCCTTAGAGGACCAAAGTAATTCAGTAGTATAGAGATCAACCTCATCGTCCGAATTGTCATCACCATACTCAACCATATGCATTCTGGGGCGGCCGGTTGTAGACCTATAAACCTCTTTGTTTTGACTTTCTTGAGCCAAAGCTTTTCGTAAGACTTCGTTAATACTTAAAAACTCATAACTTTCTAGTTTCTCTTTAATGTGAGTTTTCAAACCATCGTGAACAAGATCCGCCATGTCTCTTTCGATTATCACTAAGCTATAACATTATTTTTCTATATCTCTAAATCTCTTAACATAATCGGTGACCGATTCATCATGTTTTTGCCTAACCGATGTAAGATGTGACAACTTAAACTCATTATCACCGCTATAAAAGTGATCACGAAACTTTTGCTCTAACTACGACCATAAGAGAATTGAACAATGAGTTAAAGCAGCAAACCATAAAAATGTGGTGCTAGTTAAAGATAATGGTAACAAACGCACTTTCAATTCTTCTATGGAACCCGCTTCACCCAACTGCGCTAGATACTAACTAACATGCTCCCATGTTGTTTTTGTGCCCTATCCACTAACTTTCACAAAATCAGGAACCTTATAACCTTGAGGGTACAAAACTGCATCAAAGTGCTCAGGATAAGGCTTTTGGTACACACGACTCTTTACTTTCGGATCGTTTCCGAAAGTTTCTGGAAACATCTTACGCAAATTAATTTAGCTAAAATTGGATCTGAGGTAGATGAAGATGCTTGTGGCAATGACATAGGAGCAACCTGAGTATTAGCTAGTGGTGCAACTTATGAGATGGGCACCAAACCATAAGTCGGTGGAAAACCAAATATGCTTGTTCCTATGGGTGGTGTGACAAAGTGTTTCGGCATTGGCGCCGAATTGGGCACACTGACAATAGGATTAGGATATGTAGGTGCAGTCACACGCTGGTTGGTCTGACTAGGGTAAAAGTTCAACGAAATTTTATATTCTTGTTGCATAGGAGGTGCCGATGAAATAGGTGAAGTTGGACTAGGGTTTCCAGATATACCAACAGTACCACTAGATGATGTAGGCAAATTTTTCTGAGCATTAGCACTTGCTACGAAAGAATTGTATGTCATCACATTACCCTTACTAACAAGACTTTCAATCACAGCCAATTGCTCTGGAGAAAAAACTTTACTCATACTGATTTCATCTTTTTAGTCAACGAGAGGAGAAAAAATGACGTTTCCAATCGGAGTGATGTTGCTTTTGATGGTCCTTCTTGAAACTTGCAAGAAATGCCTCCAAATCCTCCACCTCATGCTTCTTCTTGAGCGCCTCAAAAACCTCTTCACATTGCTTCTTGTGAGTTTCATAGGCTTGGCGATGTTCTTCCGATAGTTCATCAAGACTAGGCTTAATGATGTTATCGGCGTCAACTTCTGAGGGCTTGGGAAGAATAGACATGGTTGATGACGATTCTTGATATTCCCCCCCAATGGAGTCGCCAAAAAGTGTGTTGTCACACGAACACGTTATGTGCACCCTCGACGCTGGGGGTGATGCACTGCAGTTCACGTCGAAGGAGTTCCGTCCGGCAGTGCGATACGCAAGCCAGCCGGCAGGCGTTTTTGAAGACCCGAAACCCCACACGTCCGGGAGGGATCCCGTCAGGGAGTGCAGCGGCTATGGGCTGCCCTAGGTTGATTCGCTTGCCCCTAGAGCGTCGGAATTCATAGCTCTAAAAAACAAAGAACAGTGAAAAACGAGAGAGAAAAACGATGGATAGATAAAACATGGATGAAAAAGTGGTATATTGATTTGTTCGATTGTGTTGTTCAATCGACCGTCACCTGTCATCCATTTATGAGGCATCTGGACTTCTCGTACAAGAAAAAGATTCCAAATCCCGTTCAAATCTTTCCAAAATTACCCGAACTCGGATATAGGTAAGTCTGAGATAGCAGTTCGTTTTTTGAGTCTCACATGCTGCAAACGGCCTTGGATGAAGATGGGCCCAAAATCAAATTTAACAATTTTGACGAGGCTAACGACTTTCCTGTTGAATGTTTTTGGATTAGAGGCCATCTTCAATACACTACGGGGCCATCTTTAACTTCGAGTCAGACTCGGTCATGCAGTTTTCGTGCGTGTCCGAGTTTTGTAGCAACCTTGCTGGCCGTATACTAATTCAGATGATGATGACTCCAGAAAGTAAAGTTGACCGTTTTGACGATGCGCACAACATCCGTGTAGAACACTTTTTCATCTCAGGCCATCTAGATAATCTTTTCAGCCCATCTTTAACTTTTGATCGGATTGACTTTGACAGTTTCCAGTTGGTCGGCAAGCTTTTTGCCAGCAAGGCTTTCACACCGGCAAGCTTTCACGGGACTTTCTATGTGCCGCATTCTCCGGCAGAATGTTGAGGCTTCGCACAGGTTATCCCTTGACTGGGCCGGCCCACACAGGCAGCAAACGATGTAAAAAATGAACAAAAAATGGTAGTTCACCAATGATTCAAGCTCGCGACCACGGGCCTGTAGACAGAGGTAGCTAGCCACTACCCTTGTTTCACATTGGTGGTCAAATGGCCATGCGAATACTTTAGAACTATTCACATCAGCAGATCGGATTAGTTTTCCTTTTCTTGATCTTTTCCTGTAAACTCTGAATCTATTTTTTTAAAAGTCCGACGTCTTTTTAAAGAACACACACGATTTTTAAAAAAAAATTTAGCAATTTTTTGAATCCGTAACCAAAGTTTTAAAACAGGAACAATTTTGAAGTTGTGGACAAATATTTAAAAACCGGAACATTTTTTTAGAATTAGAATCAATTTTGATAAACAAGTAAAATTTTTTAGAAATATTTGAACAATTTTTTGAATTGTGAAATAATTAAAAACAGGAACATTTTTTGAATTTGTGAGTAAATCTTGAAAAAACAAGAACATTTTTTAAATTCAGAACAGTTTTTGACAATCACGAACAAGTTTTGGAAAAATGCAAACAATTTTTCAAATTGTGAACACCTTTCAAAAAAGGAAAAAAACTTGAATTTGTGAACAAATTTTGAGAACAGGAACATATTTTAATTTTGTTTTAATCACAAACATATTTTAATTTTAAGATGTGAACAAAATTTTCAATCTGCAAAAAAATGGATTTTTTGAATTAGTTAAGAAAATTTGAAAAAACGTATCATTTTTTGAAAACATGGACATTTTATAAAAGGGACCTTTTTTGCATATGTGAACATATTTTGAGACTATGGATTTTTTTAGGAAGTAGCGTTATTTGAAATTTGCGAACATTTTTTAATTTGGGATTTTTTTAAAAAGAACTGTTTTTGAAAAGGGGATACTTTTTCAAATATGCGAACATTGTTTAGAATCAAGATTATTTTGAATTTGTGCAAAAAATTAATATCGGGGAAGTTTTTTGAACTTCTGCACTTTTTTTGAATTTTTGAACACATTTTGAAATCTGAAAAAATAGAAACAAAAAAATCTAGAAGAAAAGGTAATTAGAAAATAAATAAGAAAAATGAAATAAGTAACGAATAAGTAAAAAGGAAAAAAAAGAAACCTAAAAACTCAAAAAGAATTTGGGTCGGCCCATCTCGGTTGCCCGGTCACTCGCCTCTGTGCGAAGCAGCGACAACTTGACGCAGCGAGCGTCCATTAGGAAATTCCAGCTTTCATGCTAGCAAGCTTTTTAGTTAGCCGGCAAGGCTTTCCATGCCGGCAAGGCTTTTCCCAACAAGCCTTTTCACGTCGGCAAGCTTTCACGCCAGCAAGCTTTTCACTTGGTCGGCAAGGTTTTCACTCCAACAAGCTTTTTACTTGGCCGACAAGCTTTTCGCCGGCAAGCTTTTTTACTCAGCCGACAATCTTTTCGCCGGCAAGTTTCATTCAACTATCAAAGGCCGAATAACTGACACGACCCATCAGACATCACCTAGGTGGATGTCTAGTCCCTCGCGTCACTTTTTCACTCAAGACCAGTCCGCAGAGTGTTGCCTCTAAATTTTGCATGCGAACTTGGATTGGGATGAATTTAATATCAAAATCAATCGATTTGATGAGATAAAGACAATTCAAGTAGAACATTTTCTCACATGAGGCCGTCTTGAAGGTGTAATTAGCCGAACAATGTTCTGGATGGAAAATCAGTACTTCGAACACAACGTCAGCCTTCGAGATGAAATCGGATTGCTATGGCCCAAACTTCAAATATGTTTATGTTGACACCACGACTTATTCATGCATAGCACTTACTCATTTAAGGCCACCTTAATAATGTTTTCTTCCGTGTCAAAATATGGTGTCAACAGCCTCAGGCCCTCCCCAATGCTCCACCTTGTACAGGTGCTAAGACTGTCATGTAGGCAAAAAAATCTGATGTGGCAAAATAATAAAGAAGAGAGAGGTAAGTTTGATGACCTTGGAAAGAACCAATGCTAAACACATGAACCTAGACAAAAGCAATTAAATAAAGAAAACTCACCAATGCATGAAATAGTTTAATTGCTAAAGCATTAAATGAGGGGAGCTTAGCACCTCCCTGTGCGTGCACAAGGAGAGGTCGAGACAACGGATATTCCAGAGCACGTACACAGGCAAAAACTGGGGTGGCGCCGTCGCGTTCGTGAATGCGACGTAGATGCAGTCCGTGACAACTTGTCGGCGGTGAGCGCTGGCTACGGCTACACACGCCATGCTGGCCGGCGGCCGTGCTTATCGTCGGCGTGCAGTCGGTCGCCGGTACCGTCCAAGCCAGCCAGGGCAATCTGCAGGGTTCACCAATAGTATTTCGTACTACGTGTTTCTTGACATCGATGTTCGTTTGACTACGTGCCTTGATTTTTGTCTCGGCGCGTGAAAGGTCGATGCTCCTACAGCAGCTACATGTGCATACGGAGAGGCACGCAGAAATCCACCGATTGTCCGCACGTCTCGCAGACTGGGTACAAAGTGATCCGCACGAGTCACGGTCTATCTACATAAAATGATGGTGAAACAGACGGCTAATTGTCACTGCTCTGGCAAGTTGGACGATATATATAGGCAACTTGAGGACGATAAGTCCATGCATGACAGCGCTGCGCCTTGATTTCTCATATGGACCGGAGGTGCAGATAACCGAGAGACGGACGGAGTACATTGAACCTTTTTTTTTTGCGAGTGAGTACACTGAACCTTGGAGTGCACTAGCTCGATCGGGACAGCATCCTTTACAGCGCGACGACGAGTACGTACATGTAAGTGTAAGTGATAGTATGGGCTACCAAGCCAAGGCTGCAGAAAATGCTAGAAGCTCTCGCCGCAGATGCCATTGCGTTGCAAACAGAAGCTGGTACCAGTAGGAGCCTAGCTAGTAAGCAGTGTGTAAATGGTCTACTGGATAGACGTGCCCGACACGACGAGACCTCAAGTTTCAGCCATGTCAGCTCAAACGCTGCGGAATAGAAGGCCTTGCCCATACGCAGGAAGATCAATGAGCTACAGTGACACACGTACGGGCGCGTCCAATAGGCCTGCCCAACACTACGGGACGTCAATGCATGCCTCCTGGTAGGCCACATCTGTATCTCATGCAAATGCATGCATACACTGGCCCTACACACATTCATATAGTGTGATGTCAAAAATGCTTTTATATGATGGGACGAAGGGAGTATTTCTTTTTCTATACTTTTTGGGTGTAAATCCATGCATCCAGTGCTCCGTCTTTTTACGTGATCGTACTTCGTTCCAGTTATGCGACGACGATGTCAAACGCAATAATTTGCTCGTCTTGACCTGAACGGTCACACCCTGCAAGCAGCGGCCGTCGTTCTAGACCAATTCTTGTCTGTTGCAAACCAACATGCACGAGCTCACCCAAAAGGAAAACGAAATGCATTCAGAGAGTTGTTGCCTTCTTTCTTTCGTTCCCATAGCTCAGGACAGGGCACGCTTGATGGCGACTGCATGCCGGGATTACGGGTCAAGGAGGTGTACAGATTTGCTAACCATCGACCATGCTACTCCAAGCACGCAACGACTCATCACCCGCCAGCTAGCTAGCGGAACTATTTTTTTTCTTATCGTAGTATGTGTCTCATTTGTATTATAAAGATTAAAGTACAAGTCACGTAAAGACCGACATAACAAAATTGAAAAGACAACAGAACATCTCTGAACTCGACACCAACATCTGTTATCTGTCTCCGGCACCACCACAACAGCCACAGAAAAAAATGACGGATCAACTTCTCACCCGAGCTCGACACGGCACCATCGCTGATATGCAGCTTTGCGGATCTTCAAGATGACTCGCCAAAGGCGAAACCATTACCATTGGACGAATCAAACCAGGGAAACACCCCGGACACGCCATTAAACTTCAGATCTGTCATCCACGAACCACGAGCCCAGCACACGTTTCGTCTTTCAGATATCGTCGATGCAGACCACAATGTGCATGCATCCGCCACTCAACTACCTCCGAAGCTCCGCATCGATGTTGGAGTAGACGTTGTCGCAACAGCGTAGCCCGAGGACACATGTCCACCACAAGAATGCCATCGCCGCCACGACATCCCCACTTGAACAGACTGGTTCCCAGATCGTTCACCGACCATAGAGACGATGACCTCGCCGGAGAAGAATCCGGAGCTTATTTATTCAGCATCACCATCACTGCCATCGAAGCCAAGATGTCAGATGATCCAAAACCATAAGCTTCTTGGGCCCTAAATCCTAAAGCTAAAACGATTCACACGCGCAGGATCCGGCGACCCCCCTCATTACCGATGACTAAAAGGTCGCCAGCAGAGAAGAGCCATCGGAGAACGACGCGGGAAGGAGCGGCTCTCTTGTGGCGGCGGCTAGGTTTCGCTACCAGGAGGCAAACGATCTTGTTGCAGACCAACCAGGCCACTACACAATGGCTGTAGCAGAACTAAATTAAGCCGTAGGTGCATACGTGTAGTAAGAGCATCACAACCGAGTTGTCTAATCCAAGGCTATATACGTCCGCGACGTTCCGGGACTCACTAACAGACAATGACCAGACGACCCTTAAATAACTCAATTTGCAAGCATAATTCTACTTTCGAAACATCAAATAAATGCAAATAGATGCACGTCAATCATCATGACAAAATAATTAGTGCACACAAATACAATTATTCATACTTAAGAGTACATAATCCAAACATTGTTCAAACATAAAAATGGTTTATAGTCATAATTAAAAAAAATAAAAGCAAAGTTTACTGGTTTCCGGCATGGATTACAAATGCTCCACAAAATTATTGAAAAGTTGCATATACATTTGTTGATCTTGCAATTGTCGATGCATCTTCAGAAAGTTGAGAATATGCTCGGCCTATCATTTCAGGAGGCGGACCTGAACATCGGAATTCTTAAAATCATGCATGTGTCGGTAGCCCCTTCACCCTCATCCTCGATAATCATATTATGTTAGATTACACAACATGTCATGAACTGCCAAAATGTCTTCGTTTCCCACATCATTGCAGCTCCACAAACAATACCAACGAGCTTGAAGCACTCCAAATGCCCTCTCCACATCCTTCCTAATTGCCTCTTGCAGTGTTGCAAAGTGACTTTGAATGTTTCCATGCGGATCACATATGGTATTCAAACACCGCCATTGAGGATAGATACCAACGACAAGGTAGTACCCCATGTTGTAATTGTGTTTGTTGACGGTGTAGTTGCATGGTGAAAATTCCCCATCACAAAGCCTAGTAAACAAGGGAGATCGTTGGAGCACATTGATGTCATTGCATGAACTTGGCATGCCAAACAAAACATACTAAATCCATAAATCCTTCGGTGCCACTGCTTCAAGTATGAAGGTGGCTTCTTTGACATGACCTTCGTATTGTCCATGCAAACCTTTTGGACAGTCTTTCTATTGCCAGTGCATGCAATCAACTGAACCCAACATACCCGAAAATCGTCTTGATGCTCTAATTGGCAATATCCTTTTGTGTTCTCCACAATCTGCTATCTCAAATACTCTGATCTGAACACCTTCACCACAATGTGTGCAAATTGCATTGCCATGTTTAGAACCGTGGTCTCTCCCATCTGGATTTCAATGTAAATTGCATCTGCGGCCTTACCGTAAGCAAGCATCATGAGAGCAGTTGTGCATTTCTGCAGAAGAGAGAAAGAAAGTTATCCACAACAATCCTTCCTCAGCTTGAAGTTGTCACCCGCCTTCTCCATGGCAGTCATTACACGCAAGCAGTGGCGGAGACAGGGGGACCAGCAGGGGCCCTGGCCCCCCTAACATCTCATATTTGCTACTAATTAGCCAATAAACAATGCACGATTAGTGAGTATTTGCTGCTAAAAAACTACTTCCCAATGATTTGGCCCTCCACAACCAGTTCTAACAGCCCTCAGCCTCCTTGATAATTTTTTCTGGCTCCGCCACTGCACGCAAGAATAAATTTCTACTCATTTGAAAGCAACATCAAAGAAACCTTCATAGTATGTTGGGTCCGCCGTGAAGTAGTGTGTGTACAAAAGCCGTGCACCAAAAATTCCTATCTGGGGAATGACTCTCCGGCCCTTTATGAAACCCTTGAAGTTCAGAAAGTGCTCCTATAACTTCTCCAGCTTCTCTTGGATACTCATCATCATTTCAGCATCTTCGTCATCCGAATCCAACGAATTGATGAACTGTTGAATATGAATTTGTCGAGGTTGGTGTTTCCATAGGCATCATTCCACAACGAATCCATCAGTGACCTAGATATGACAAAAAGAATAAAAAAATCGGCTCGGATATTTCATCGAACACATAGTGCATGAGGTGTATATCCGAGGGAGTAGGATGTACTGGGACGGCGTCTGGTGGCGGCGACCTTGATTGGTTGCGATGGGGTCGGCGCGATGGGTGGGTTGGGGCCTCTGGTGGCGTTGTGGCGAATCTATGGGCTGAGGACGTTAATGGACGAACGATGACGGGGAACTACATTGACGGCTGTGTGGATGAGGAAGAAAGGAGAAGAGAAACATGGATGGCCGGGCAAGGAGAGGAGAGGTGTTTTATAGAATTGGTGTGGGCCCTCGCGGTCAATCCTATGTGACAGACATGCTGAGCGCGTCGGGGCGCCCCTATATCTGCCTCAGCTCACGTAGAGCACCATGTGACCAAATTTGATGTTCACAACGCATGTGACCTTGTCCATGCGGCGCCGTTGCGCGCGTACCGACCTCAGGATGACCCGTACATGATCACACGCGGCTGCTTTCCGTTGAGGCAGGAGTAGGACCATATGACCATGGAGTCTCCATCCTCGAAGCAGCCATGCTGCAATAAACAAACAGTTAACTCACCCAAACAACACGATCCTAATACACGTCAAACGTCATCACTTGCGTTATTCATAACAAAATGGATTGGTAAAATTTCAAAAAAAAAAAGGATTGGTTCTCAGTTTCTCACTGTCATGCGTCCTGCTACCTGAGCAAGCCGTGCCTATAAATACAGCCGAGGCAGCCAATCCATCACACACCCATCCCAGCCAACCAAGCAGCTACGAAACGAAGCAAGCGCCGGCCAGCAAAAATCCAATCCCTCGTTACCGGCCATCGACCAATCTTGACCGTCTCGGAGAAGATGGGTTCGATGGGGCCTGCCGCCGACAAGCCGCACGCGGTGTGCCTGCCGTACCCGGCGCAGGGCCACATCACCCCGATGCTCAACGTCGCCAAGCTGCTCCACGCCCGGGGCTTCGACATCACCTTCGTCAACACCGAGTACAACCACTCCCGCCTCGTCCGCTCCCGCGGCCTCGCCGCCGTGGCCGGCCTCCCGGGCTTCCGCTTCGCCACCATCCCCGACGGCCTGCCGCCGTCCGACGACGACGACGTCACGCAGGACATCCCGGCGCTCTGCAAGTCCACCACGGAGACCTGCCTCGGGCCCTTCCGCAGCCTTCTCGCCAGGCTCAATGACCCCGCCGCGGGCCACCCGCCGGTCACCTGCGTCGTCTCCGACGTCGTCATGGGCTTCTCCATGGAGGCTGCCAACGAGCTCGGCCTCACCTACGTCCAGCTCTGGACCGCCAGTGCCATCAGCTACCTCGGGTACCGCCACTACCGCCTCCTCATCGGCCGGGGCATCGTCCCACTCAAAGGTACGTGCGTCACTCGACGCGGCGCATGTTGCTCTTATCTGAATGTCCGACTTTTTGCGCGTGCAGATGCCGAGCAGCTGACGAACGGATACCTTGACACGCCGGTGGAAGACGTGCCGGGCTTGAGGAGCATGAGGCTCAGGGACTTCCCGTCCTTCATACGCACCACCGACCCGGACGAGTACATAGTGCACTACGTCCTAAGGGAGACGGAGCGCACGGCCGGCGCGTCGGCCGTCATCCTCAACAGCTTCGCCGACCTGGAGGGCGAGGCGGTGGAGGCCATGGAGGCGCTCGGCCTGCCCAAGGTGTACACGCTCGGCCCTCTCCCGCTGCTGGCGCGCGAGGAGCCGCCCACCCCGCGCTCCGCCATCAACCTCAGCCTGTGGAAGGAGCAGGAGGAGTGCCTGCAGTGGCTGGAAGGCAGGGAGCCTGGCTCCGTCGTGTACGTCAACTTCGGCAGCATCACCGTCATGACCAGCGCGCAGATGGTGGAGTTCGCGTGGGGGCTGGCGCAGAGCGGGAAGCAGTTCATGTGGATCGTCCGCCGAGACCTGGTGAGGGGCGACGCCGCCGTGCTCCCCGAGGAGTTCCTGGCCGAGACGGCGGGGCGCGGGCTCATGGCGTCCTGGTGCCCGCAGCAGGAGGTGCTGGACCACCCCGCCGTGGGCGCCTTCCTAACGCACAGCGGCTGGAACTCGGCCCTGGAGAGCTTGTGCGGCGGCGTGCCGGTGATCAGCTGGCCTTTCTTCGCCGACCAGCAGACCAACTGCAGGTACCAGTGCAACGAGTGGGGCGTCGGCATGGAGATCGATAGCAACGTCCGGCGCGATGCCGTCGCGGGACTTATCACGGAGATCATGGAAGGGGAGAAGGGGAAGGGGATGAGGAAGAGAGCGGCGCAGTGGAAGGACAGCGCGGTCAAGGCGGCCATGCCCGGCCGCTCGTCTTACTGCAACTTCGACGGGCTGGTCCGCGACGTGCTCCTGCCCAAGAACTAGCTCTAGATCATCGACATCCATTCTAACTATATAGAACAATGTATCTTTTTTTTTTTGAAGGGAAAAGCCTCATGACATTTTATTCATCTCGTGGCAAAGTTACATCATGGAGAACATGCAGTAATAAGAATTTTGGGGCCTCATCATCCCATTCATACAAAAGACCTTGCTCATAGCAGTACCTAGCTAGAAAGTGTGCCAGCTTGTTGGCTTCCCTCTTACAATGCCTAAAAGAAATAGATGGAATCACGTGCGCTAACTCAAAGCAATCTGCTAGCACGGGAGTAAATGGGCTCCAAATCTCTGAATACCCATTGCAAGTGTTCACGAGCTCAAGGCAATCCGATTCCACCACCACTTTGGAGCAGCCTCTGTCAAAAAGAAGCTTGAGTCCCCGCTTCACTGCTAGCGCTTCTGCAACTTGTGCGTTCATGACATGTTGGATAATCTCTGTAGCTCCTGCAATTGCTACACCCCTCCAGTCTTGGAGTACAGCAGCTACCACGCCAGAACCATCATCAAAATAGCTTGCATCGGTGTTCAGTTTGCAATATCCTAGCGGGGGCCTTTCCCATTTTGCTCCCGATTCAGTGTTGACAGTAGATGATGCATGGTTGATCGTTATAGCTTGAATTGCGAAAGCAGTTTTTACAGCAGTACTCACCTGTCCACCTTTAACTACTTCCCTCCGTTGATACCATATATACCAGGCACCGATGGCCACTATCTCTTGGAATCCCAATTGACCAAGGACTAGGGATTTCTTCAGTGGGCATCGAAGAATTTCCTCAAGAACCACAGACCCAAAGCGATCCATAACTAAAGCCTTCTCAATCTCCTTCTGTAGGCCAAGTTTAGCCCATATCTCCTTTGCTCGCGCACATGTAAAAATCAGGTGCCTGATATCTTTTGGCCCTGTTTTACAAACTGGGCACTGAGGGTTAACTTTGATATGTCCATTTATTAAAATGCTTATTCCCGGCACTATTCCATGTAAAGCACGCCAGATGAATTTTTTTACTTTGCTAGGCACTTGCATTTTCCAAAGGATCTCCCACACCGGATTCGTTCTGGACATCTCTGCAATATCATTCCTTGCTCTAGAGCCAAACCGATGCTCCCACTCAATATAGAACGCAGATCGTACAGTGAACATATGTGACTTTGTCACATTCCAGGCTACAAAGATCTCCAGAACCGAGTCAGAAAGTGGAATTCTCAGGATTCTTTCCACATCAAGAGGCATAAAAATGGACCTCGATAGATCCTCGTCCCACCATCCAGTGATAGGATCAATTAGCTCGTCCACCGTCCGCAACAAAACATTTCCCCTCCTAGTTATGATCTTCCTCGTTGGGCTTTCTGGGATCCAGTGATCCTCCCATATGTTTATGTTTGCACCTGAGCCTACTCTCCATATATGTCCTCTCCTAAATGTTTGGAGACCTGCAAAGATACTTTGCTATAGAAAACGAAGACCCCTTCTTCAGTCCTGCTTTTAATATATTTTCATCGGGATAGTATTTCGCTCTCAATAGTTGAGCACACAAAGTATTCGGATGGGTAATCAATCTCCAACTTTGTTTTGCAAGCATAGCCAAATTAAACGAATGCAAATCTCTAAACCCCATTCCACCTTTAATCTTTGGGAGACACATTCTCCACCAGGCGTAGTTTAAACATTGTATCTTATTTGTTTGTCAAGAAGGTTCGTTTCTTTCGAGAGTGATGGGCCCTGAGTGATCAGCGTAGTTGTGTAGAACGATAGAGAACAGGCCACTTAGTCCAGTTGTACTAGTAGGAGTGTAGGACCGAAGAAACAAATGGCGCATGGCTACTAGCTCGCTGCTATATATGACCTGCATTCGTTGGATTGGATAGTGTGGCTTTACTTGTTTCTTTCCGTCGGTATATAAGAGCATGGTTAAAGCATCTTCAACACACGCATAAAAGTTCTGCCTACTAAAATAGTTTTAGCGCGTCACTATAGCACTTTTAGCGCGTTGGATCCAATATTGGTTTAGTAGATTTCCAAAAACGTGCGCCTAAAAAAACACGCAGTGCAAATTGTGAAGTGCGTGCAATCTGACGTTTCAAATTTGCAGCTTCTGCTAGCGCTTTTTAGCGCGTGTCCGATCCTTTTTTGTGTGTGCACTATTTTACAGCTTTTGCTGGAGCTGTTCGGTGTCCAAAAAACTCGAATTTTAGCGCACATAGCAGTTTTTGTGCTCCTATTGAAGATGCTCTTAGAGCAAGATTAATAGCACAGTCAGCTGCTGGCTATAAGTCATTGCCACATCACCTAAAACCTTCTTCACCCATAGAATAGGCTGGCTTTTAGGTTGGCTGCAAAGCTGATTGTAATGAATACTTAAACACTTAATACTTGAATGTGCATATGACCTGATGTGATCCAATGCAAACTACATCTTTGCGGCCATCTCATCAGCATACATATATGCTATTCACACCATATTAACAAGAATGCATCAAACAGATGTACATAGGACCATAACAACACATTTAAACATTACTTAAGTCTGAATAGGGAACGCTATAACTTTCAAGCAACAGAACCATCACAACATCTTCACCCTTAAGCGAATCATCGACGACCTCATACTCTGGACGCACGGATGAAGAAGCCAGCGCAGAAACAGGTCGCCTCCTCATGGCGTTCCTATCTCTTATGACGATTACACATGCTTATGTAATATCACTTTTGTAATCAGGCAAACATTGGGTTACAAAATTGAGAAATATATTCAGGTGGGGAGCTCCCCCCCCCCCCCCCCCCCCTCCATGATTTTTCAAAAAAAAAAGTCTGAATCGGGAAGCATTAACCAAACATAAAAAAAGACAACTCCGGCAAACAAGCTGTTAATTTTGATCTGGACGACAATGATAAACAAACTGATGGCACGTAGTACCATAACATGACACTTAAACATTACAAAAGTCTTCATAAGAAAGCATAAGCCAAACATAATATTAGGTAAGATCTCTCGCACACCACCTGTTAATTTTGATCTTGATGACGGTAGGTTGAAACTTCAATAGAAAATAGCATCTAAACCACACGTGTTTCCACAAAAAAATTACGATGTGTTCTGCCATGGAAATATGCTTGCCATGTCAATTTAAGATGTTTTTTGCCATGGCAATTTAAGATGTGTTTTTTTGCCATGGTAAATAAGATTTTTGCTGTAATGGCAAATTTAGATGTGTTTTCATCGCAAGTTTGGAGTTTTCCCCGCACATCATTTTTTAACAAAAGATTTCTTGCCATGGCAATTTTCACTATATTAGCCATACGACAACATTCAGATATGTTGCACTTGCCATGTCAACTTAAGATGTGTTTGCCATGACAAGTTCACTCATTTTCTTTCTCAAACAAAACATAGCAAATTTAAATGAAATGCCATGGAAAATCTTGTTATGAATCTGCCACATGGCAAATTGTTCACACTTTTTGTGGTCCAATTGTTCATTGTACATATGAACATGGCAACTAAAATCATATTAACTCATGTTAAGTTTTATAGATGTTTTGCCATGGCCAACTAAAGCATATGTTGCCATGATGGCAACTTTTGTTTTTCGTGCCTTTCTCAAGAGTTTTGTTGCCATGGTTAATCTAGATGTTTTTTTGCCATGGCATCTTTGAAATGTAGTTTTATCGATCATGACAAATAATACTCTAGATGTTTTCTTGCCATGGTTACTGTAGATGATTTTTTTCATCACAAGGTATTATAATGAAAAATGTCGTAAGGGCATCTCCAACACCGACCCTCAAACCGCCCGCATTTGTCCGAAACGCGATGTTCGGACCGCGGAAGCCATCCAACGTGGGCCTGTATCAGTCCGTTGCGCGGTCCGGACGTACTTTCTTCCTCAAACCAGAGACAAACGTGGGGGAGGGGGCTTTGCGGGCATTCAGACAGCACCCACGTCCGCTTCTGACCACATTGGCCCACCCAAATCCCCTCCCCTCGCCCCCGCACACTTCCCGACCGAAACGGTCAGTGCCACTCCAGAGCATCACTGCTCGCATTCATGCCCGGCCAGAGCAAATGCGACCGCTCGCTGGCACCGGCAATGAAGCGGTGCGTCAGCCGAGTGAGCGCCGCCCACGCGCTTCCCGGTGTAGGCGACTATCCCGTGTTCAAAAGACATGACGCCGCCTGTCCGTCCGCCAGCTGCCACAATAATGACAAGCGGTTGCCGAGGTGGCTACTCCTGCGCCACCCATCTGTCCCTCTATTGCCCACCATTGCTATATAAATTGCTGCCTCGGCCATAGCCGCAGTCATCTGCCTCTGATCCCTCTCCGCACCACTCACACCATGGATTCCTCCCCCGCTAAAGCTCTCTGGGACGGGTTGACGCCGGACCAAAAGAAGGATATGGCAGCCATTGTTGCCGGCAGGCAGGTAGCTAGAGGACGATGTCCCAATGGAGGATGCGACCAACGACGAGCCGACGCCACCCTCCTCGTCCGTGCCACCCTCACAGGTGCATTGCACTATGACCATCAGCGAGGCCCGTGCCCATTCCATGGACACGGTGCGGGAGGAGCGGTTTCAGGAGGCGTAGGTCGACGCCGCAGGGTTCTATGCTTTCTAGCCCCATTTGACAAAAGTGAGCTTCCTCTATCTCTTTTGTAGGAATCAAATAACATTGCTCATTCGTGAATAGCATTTCATGCTTCCGCTACTTTGTCGGAGAGATCCATAGAAACTCAAAAAGGAAAAGCGGATGGCATTGTTCATGCGATAGCCGGAAAAGTAAGTTCTCCCGCCGGCTCCACAACCACCAACTCCTCCAGGAGCACCTCCAAGAGGAGGACCAGCTCACTGCCAGCATGGCGGCCGCGTAGGACGCGGACGTGCCGGAGCATGCGGCGTTGTTTGATTCCTACAGCTTCGCCCGCGAGATCAGCCTCGCCCGCTGGCGGTACCGCTAACGGGCGGTCGAACTGGCGGCCGCCTACAAGGAGTGCAACAACGAGGGCGGGGTGGTGTTCGGCGAGACCGAGGATGAGGACGGCATCCCCACATCCCGCCACCACGACCACAAAGCCGACACATCCGTAGGCGCCGATGGTAGCGAGGAAGAGTAGTGCACGGTAGGTCACCGCCACTTGGGTCCCAAGAAGGCCGCACCTCCTCCCCTCCCGTCCACGCCAAGTTTGGTGAGCTGAGCATCATGAGCTAATGAGTCACTTGGCGGCCATGTGGAGACAGGCAGCTTCAATTCCCGGGGCTCCGGAGGCGGAGCTGGAGAGCATCGATGCGGAACTGGAGAAGGCAAAGTTTCAGTTCTCGAGGCTCATGACCGGACATGGGGAATTGACAACGGCGATCATTTAGATTAGGTATTAATTATGGATGTGTATGGTTGCTGCCCTGGATCAAATTTGCCTGGCATGGAGCCTGCCCGAGACCTGCCTGTAGTCTGTTTGGTCGGCATCCTCAATTGTTGAACGCTAGCCTGGCCTGGAGAACCGCCAGTTGTCATTAGCCTGGCCAAAAACATGAGAATGCAGTTAGCCTGGTCCAGGCATCCGGAATGGGACGCCTGGCGTGTTAATCTGGCCTTTGGAATAAAAAATTAAGGGAGACAGATAGTATAGTGAGTTGATGTAACATATTTAATACGTTTCAGGCCTGGTCACCAACCAAACACCATAGTATGTAGCTTGCCTGGCCAGGCAAAAAATAGCAATGCCCCAGGCGCATGCCGGCACACGATTTTGCCAGGCATGGTGTTGAGGACATCAACCAAACACACCCTATATCTCCAAAGTCGGATGAGCACCGTTTAGTTGATGTAAATGTAATAAAATCCGTCGTGTTTACATGAAATCTTGCATGTTTATATGAAATATAGCATGTTTGTATGAAATCCGACCGTGTTTGAATTTCATCCGGTTGATTCATAAAGTGTTTAAAATGCATGCGGCTACGGTTGGATGGCGGCCTTCCGCATCCGTGTCCGCAGACTGGTCTCCTCTGTTCGTGAACGGATGCGGGAAGAAATTTGCGGGTCTCCCTTGAAGATGCCCTAAGATTTGACATGACAAATTATTATTTTTAAGAATAAGTTGTCATGGCAAATTATACTTTTTTGAATATTTTTCCATGAAAATTTATTATTGTTATTATTCTTCCATGGCAAATTATAAAAAAGCAAGAAAAAGATTTCAGAATTTACTTTTTATTTTCCATGGCAATTTTACCTTTTTTGACATGGCAATCTTACCTACAACGCCCTTGCAACTTCTTTTACCAATTTTTTTGCTATGATTTTTTTCTTTTTAATTTTCGTTTAAATTTTTTACTTTCATATTCCATGGCAAATACCTATATTTTCCAGGGCAATTTCTACCATTATATTCATGTTAATACAATCACTAATGGCAATTTTAATAAACATATCTTCGCCATCGTGTATGTTAGATGGAAATTGCCATGGCCTTTTTTTCCCTTTCTGGTTGTTGCAAAAAAAATTGTTTACACATGGCAATTTTCTGTTTTTAAAGTTGGTTGCTTTTTTTTCATTTGACAGCAAACACTGGTCTTTTTTGTCAACGCCAAAAAACATGGGCTTTTTTCTTTTGGTTTGTTACTGGGACCTTTTCCTTTTTCATTTTACACGGAAACAGCCTGCAGGCCGTTCTGGTTCGTTAGGGGGGAGTACAGAAAGAAACGTTCGGTCTGGCACTTGCCGAGACTGAATGTGTTGGCATTATCGGTGTCCTAAAAATTCAGATTACTAATACAAGAAATGAAATTCAAAACACATAGGGTTTTGATTGTGTTATGCATAGTTGTGAAATATTTACTGCATATTATTATCTATACCTAATAATAAAAAGGCTATTGCTTCTGGTGGCAAGTCATAAAAATTACCCCAAAATGCAAAATATTACACATCAATGTCACCTACAAATGATTAAAAAAACGTTTTACTCGGGAGAATCCCCTGCACGGGCCGGCCCATGCAGTAGGGACTTCCTATACTGCACTCTGCACGCTGGGAGACGATGCAGTGTGCCCGTTTGGGCCCGCCCATGTCTGGCGGCCTTTTTTTAGTTTCATTTTTTTCTTTTCCGTTTCCTTTTTTTTCTACTTTCAATAATTTAGAACTTCAGAAAAGTTCAATTTTTTTAGAAAAAAATGAGAATTTTGAAATAAAGAGTTTAATGAATCATAAATTGTTTGTGGATTTAAAAAACATTCATGATTTTGTAAAAACAATTCTAATTTATAAATTGTTTGAAATTTTGAAAACTGATGTTTGTGAAATCAAAATATGTTCATGATATTTTAAAATGTTTGTGTATTAAAAAGAATTTTGAAACAAAATGTTTAATAAATCATACAATGTTTGTGGATTTAAAAATGTTTATGATTTTGTAAAAAAATCTTATTCAGAAATTATTTGAAAATTTGAACACAAATGTTTGTGAAATCAGAAAATGTTCATGATATTTTAAAATGTGGGGACTGCTACGCGTCGGCCTGTGGATCTTCTTAAAAGATCCGTTGCCTCGCGAGCCATGAGATCTGACACAATCAAGCGATTGAACGTCTTACTTTATTTTGCAACAAAGGGCTTGTTGCGGAAACATTTAGAAACAAAGGTTAGGTTGCATTTTTTTTAAACATAGGTTGTCTAGCATAATTTTTTTTCCGTCTTCACTTTTTTTTTGCAACAGAGGTATTGTTGCAGAAAAACTTTGAAACTGAGGTGATGTTGCAGATTTTTTTTATTTTTCCTCCCGTTTATGTGGTGTTATAGAAGAAAATTTTACAACATGACTTATGTTGCAGAAATCTTCCTTGCAACAGATTGAATGTTGCAAAAGAAAAGAACAACATTGTCGTTCGCCACAAGCTCCCGCCGGACAGTGGTGGTGGCGAGCGGCGCCATCCGTCCCCGCCATCGCGACGCCCGTGGGCGAGTGCCAGAGCTCCGACCACTTTGCCTCATCACCATCGTCCTCACTGGTGAGATGTACGCCATTGATAGGCATAAGAGAGAGAAGTTGGAAAGAGATAAGACGAGAGAGAAAGAGACGAAGAGATAAGATGAAGAAGAAAAACGTCGGTAGTCCAGTGGGCCACGTGTCAACCGAAGGGAGCGGCAAATGCGGCCGTGTAATCAGTCGGCTGATGGGGATCTTTTCCCTTAAAATATTCGTGTATTAAAAAGAATTTTGACATAAAATATTTAATAAATCATAAAATATTTCTAGATTTAAAAATGTTCGCAATTTTGTAAAAAAAATTGTTTATTCAAAATGTCTGAAATGTTTGGAAAATAAAAAAATGTTCATGATATTTTAAAAAGTTCGTGTATTAAAAAATGTTAATGAAGTTGAACTAAATTTCACCAATTCAAAAAATATTCATGAATGGAAAAATACCCTAAAAATGCAAAAACCGTGAATAGTTTATTCATTCATGAAATGTTCGCGGAATCAAGAAAATCATTTATTTGAAAAAAATCATTAAATATAAAAATGTTCTTGAAATTCAAAAATTGTTTCATCAATTTCCGGAAAAATGTTCGTCGATTCTAAAAACGTTTGCAGATTCAAGAAAATTTATTAAACAAATGTTCACATTTTAAAAAACGTTTATAAATAATATAAAATGTTCATGAATTTAAAAAGTGTTCTTGATTTTAGAAAATGTTTGAAAATATGTAAAAGTGTTCATGAACTTGAAAAATGTTCATGATTTCAAATATGTTCACGAGTTTAAGAAAATGTTTATGATTTCATGAAATTAAGAGTGATAGTGTATCTTGGTGATACGGCAAAATGTGGTCATGTTCATCGGAGATGATGATTTTTTTCCCATTGCAACCCTTTTTGCTAGTCATGTCTATCTATCTATCTACTATCTACTATCTATCTATCTACTATCTACTTTCTACTATCACTATAAAAAGAAGAGAGGGGACAGATCCAAACAATCAAACCCATTCATTAGTAAGATCTAATGGCTCTTAATCATTCTGTGTTTAACGGAACATGGCCCATGTAGTAAGCCACTAACCCTGGATCGATAAGCCCTACCCCAATAAAACCGCTGCGCACGACACCACGCCCACACTACCTTTTCCCCGCTCATCCTCCTCCAAGGGACGCCAGCATTCGCCAGAGCCGCCGCCTCCAGTCCCGCGCCATCCACCAACCCTCCGCTGCCTCCCGCGCCATCCGCCACCCGCTGATCCACTCGGCCTCCACCGCTGCCGATCCACTCATTCTCCGCTGCCACTCAGATTGGCCTCCGTCGCCGCCACCGGTCCTGCTTCCCCGCGGACAAATACGAGCGTGAGCAGCCCCCCACCGGTCCAAGAACGCGGGAACGGCCCCGCCGCTGCTGCCCGCCGGTCCACCTCTACTGCCCACACCAACCTCTCAATCCCTCCTCCTCCCGCTGCATCTCCCACGCCCCGGCCACCCCTCATCCAGCGCGCCTCCGCGCCGGGACGCCGCTGCTCCTCATTCAGTGCGGTGCTCCTCCGCAGCCGGCGGCCCTTGCTCCTTCGCCAGCGCGCCTCCACGCCGGGCCGCCGCCGCTCCTCATCCACAGCCCTGTCGCCGCCTCGCGCGCCTCTGCGCCCGGCCACCGCGAGCGCGCGTCCGCTCCACGCCTCCCCGCGCACAAAGCGGCCGGCCCTCCACATTTCCCACGACACGCCCGGGGAGCTCCTTGTGCGAAAAATCCCTCAACAATTGGCGCGCCGATGACATCCATATCCTTTCCAGTAAATCAGGTTCATAAAGTAGCAAGTATTTATGTTCAGTTATATGCTTATACTAATTTCTTCACTTCCCCATGGTTTTACCTTCATCCACATGCATCTCCCTTAGAATTAGAGGAATTTTCTCCGTTTAATGGGAAAGCAACTGGCTGATGTGAAAATCTATGAAAACAACAATTGAAGTGGGGTAAATCATTGGGATTTTGTGCCGTGTCTCTATCGGAAGTTTGAAGTCGCCCCGTGTCCTTCGTTACATAGGACTACGCGTGTCTGTACATTGGACAAAGAGGTATTCAAAAGTTCCTTTTTTCCAACTAATGCATACATATTTGGCTCTGGTTTGTAGCTGAATTTCACCTAACCCAGTTCATACTTTCCTACTCAATTCGCTGTAGCTATTTTGTTTCATTTCTTTAATATTTATATTAACTATGTTTATTGGCACAAGGGATTTTGAAAATGTGTCACTAATTAGTCTTTTCGCGGCTGCTAATGTGCTAACCATAGCTATCACATATATCCTGAACTGCAAAGTGCAGATGTACAATTTGTTGAGTTCTGACTATACACACTCAGTTGCTGTGATAAAATGAAGAAATAAACATGTTTATTTTCGGGTTGTGGAAGTCAATTATTTAAAAAGGCTTTAGAAAATCTCATTGGCAGGAAGTTGTTTCATATTTTCTAGAGCCATTGAAAACTTCTTGTTGGGGTCTCTGATTGTGTCAAAAAGTTGTTAAGCTCATAAATGAATCTGTTTAACATAGATAGTCGGAATGTATGATCAAAGGGGGGTCATGCCTCCTGTAGTTTTTAGTGTTTACTTTCTCATCTCAGTGCAGAATTGTCTCCTTTGTTTATGTATCCAGTTTGAGTTTGTCTGCCATTTTGCTGACCAGCTGTTCAAAGCTTCTCACTATTTGCATGTACTTGCTCATCTGTAAAGAGGGTCTCGATGGTCTAAAATGCAGACTTCCCTACTCTTTTTGTGATATGTGGACCTGAAATAATTTATTATTTATATAGGACAATATGATGTTCACAATGATGCACATGCTTCAGATTGACTATATAGATCCTATGATTAAAGAGGGACAAGTTTACTATATGGAGCTATACGAGGTATGAGCTTGAGGCGTTCTTAGTGGCGCGCCGTTGTGGGAGGCGCATGCACTGTGGTGGGCTGAGGTGTGTACTACGTGGGAGACGCGAGGAAAATGCTCAATTCCTATTTTGAGTAAGTCCCACCCATGGAACCTCATAAGGCTAAGGCATTTAGACTAGATGTCTCGATTATGTGGTTGCCCACTTGATTTCTTCTTTCACTGTAGTTGATGGTATGAGAAACAATATATGAAGACTTGGTTATTTCTTTCAGTTGAGACGTCCAGTGAGAATTTAGCACCAACATAATGAGAGAGGAATTCAGCCCTGAAGAAAGCACTGTCAAATGAACCGGCATATATTTCATCACTTGGTTCTTCTATCTATGAAGTAGTGTGAACCTGCATTCCAAGTTTCTTCTACATGAGGCAGATATGCTATATTGCTATTTGAGATGTGATGCTCCTGTCCTTAGAAGCATGTTCTTTGTCCTAATTTTCTGTATGCTCTCTGTTCTTCAGAGATTATACTTAAAACAGTCTTGATTAGAACGATAATAATAAGTTCACAAAGTTTCTTCCTAGCTCGAAATCTGCTAATAAGTTATCCTTGGAAATCTGCTGATTGACAAAATGTAATTTTCAGTAGCATGGCTGCTGATTACTAATTGCTATGGCATTTTATTTTCTGATACATCTAAAGCGTCCAATGTGATTTGCTTCACTGCAAAGTAATATGGATGAAGAACTGAGAGCGGCGTTTGGTCAAACGATTCAGGTAGGAAACTAGTTTTCGCAAATGCCCAAATCATGGTAAAGGCAGTAAAGGTAAGTTAAGAGTCTTTCAGTTACAAACAGAATAAAGACTATATTTATGGTGAGTGATGCGGGAAATTGACTCTGTACTTCACTTACATGTTGTACATAATGAGAAGGGTTCGTTTTCTAGAATTACTATAAATGTGATACAGATTCAGGCATAACCTTCGACTGGCTAAAATTTATGTCGAAGATACAATGCAGAAGCATGATATGAATGTGTGCCAACTCAACAAAACAAAATGTTACTCTATGAATCATTGTTTAAAGTGATTCAGTATCAGTTCATATCTTAAGATCATTGCACCATCAAGCATCTTCCTCGTAGCATGGGCTGCGGCCATTTTCTATAGAAAAATTATAGTAACCATGCATTTATGTTTCTATAGTTTGATTTTAGCATTTGTTTCAATGAATTTGAAGGTACTGGCATAGTGGAGTTATTGTGGTATATGCCAGCATGTTTGACGCTGTCACACGAGCTGTCGATAACTCGATATGCTATGAGTTGTCCTTCTGATGAAGAAGTTTTTACTTACATCTCAATTTTCATTGTGTCTGGGGGATAAATATTGATACTATCTCCTTTGATCTTTTGGCTGTCCCTCAGGCCATGAATGTTGCTACTGGGGTGAAGGTTAACATTCAGCTCACGAGGGGGCTTCACATGGTCGCCGATATCCAATACCTTGATTGTCGTGAGGCGCTCGTGTAGAAGTGCAAGATGGACTACTAGGAATCGCAAAGTACAAGGAATGGAAGTTCATATTTGAGAAGGCAAATATTGTACATGAGAATTGGTAGTAAATAAAAAAGTCAATGATGTGCCAAAATATGGAGATGTGAATTGTGATCCCTGCCTTTGTACACAGCAGTCACCTGTAAGTACCAATTTGTTGGTTGCACCATCTTATTTCACGCCATAATTTACAATTCTGTTTTCTGTGGAGAGACAAAACTTGTTAATTTGTCTCGGAACCATTTTTTGTTCATAGCTGGTTGGCTTAAGAATGTTTGATCTTTTTGTTAAACATCAAATTAAGAAATGGATCAACTTCTTGCTGTAATTTCCATTGTTACCTTGTGTAGTTGTGATGTGTTTAATGACAGAAACAAGTGTATGGCCATATAAACCACAAATACATCAGGTCCAACTTGATTGTGTATACTTTCCTTGACATCAGAAGCACTTGCTCCAGAAAAAAGGAAGCACTTACGCCACATGGCATGCGCTGCACGTGCACACTTACCATTGAAAGATTTTCTGAAGTTTTACCCAGTACTAATTGCAATAGTTTTGTTAACAATGTCTGCACCGAACCTGACTTTCTTTTAGCTTGTTGATTGATAGTGGTTTCCATGCTGAAAAGATGTTCCTTTCTCATGTTTTTTTCCATGTCGATTAGTTGTACATATAGACGGTACCATACAACATAATTTTAATTTGAACAAATAAAAAACTTGAGAAAATCAAGGTATTATGCCTCGCGGCGGGAGTACGCGGTGGTTGTTGAAGACACGCACATCGCTCTCCATCCACCAAACCAGCTGTTAGTATATAGTACGACCGATCGAACTCCAAGCCGCACGATGAGGAGCTGGAATCGCTAGCCATTATTGCCCGGTCGCAGAGGGAAAGAAAAACTTGCCACATTGCTGTAGCTGCTGATAACTGATCGTCACGAGCTCATCAAATCGACATGGACGGAACTGCGACCACGCGAAGATCCCGACGTGTTCCGAGTTCCACCGCCACCACCACGTGCCCGACGGCGACGAGCGGCGAGGTTGCCGAGCGGTCGCCGTCATAAATCTTTTCCCGGCTTTAAAACCGCCATGCAAAAGTGGTTGTGAATTTGCGATCCTCCGCCCCACACGCACCGCGTGCGCTCCCATGGAGCACCTTTCCGTTAGTGTTCGTCCCATCCCGCTCCCACGCGTGCTCGCCAGACCTGCCCGTCACGGCTGACGCGAGCCGGCGCGAGAGGAGATCGAGGTGTGCATAAATACTCGGCCGGCTCGATCTGGGGAGGGCGCACGGGGATGGCGCGGGCGGCGGCGCAGAGCGTGCAGGCGCTGGCGTCCTCGCTGGGCGCGCTCCCGCCCGAGTTCGTGCGGCCCGAGCACGAGCAGCCGCGCGCCACCACGTTCCGCGGGGCCGCGCCGCCGGAGATCCCCGTGGTCGACATGTCCTCGCCGGACGCCGGGCGCCGCATGGCGGAGGCCGCGGCGGAGTGGGGCATCTTCCAGGTGGTGGGCCACGGCGTGCCGGCCGAGGCCGTGGCGGCGCTGCAGCGCGTGGGCCGCGGGTTCTTCGCGCTGCCGCAGGAGGAGAAGCAGCGGTACGCCATGGACCCGGCCGAGGGCAAGACCGAGGGCTACGGCTCCACGCTGCGGAAGGGCGACCTCGAGGGCAAGAAGGCCTGGGCCGACTTCCTCTTCCACAACGTCGCGCCGCCGGCCGCCGTGAACCACGCCGTCTGGCCGGAGAGCCCCGAGGGGTACAGGGATGCCAACGAGGCCTACTGCGGCCACATGGTGCGGCTCACGCGGGAGCTGTTCGGGCGCCTCTCGGCGGAGCTGGGGCTGGACGAGGGCGCCATGGCGGAGGCGTTCGGCGGCGACGACGTGGTGCTCCTCCAGAAGATCAACTTCTACCCGCCGTGCCCGCAGCCGGAGCTCGCTCTCGGCCTCGCGCCGCACACCGACATGAGCACGCTCACCGTCCTCTTGCCCGACGAGGTGCAGGGCCTCCAGGTGTTCAAGGACGGATGCTGGTACGACGTCAACTACGTGGCCGGAGCCCTCATCATCCACATCGGCGACCAGATCGAGGCAAGTGCCTCAAACTTGCAGCGTCGCATCAACTATTATTTCACCTTTCACATGTGTTAATTTGCATTGTTCGTGATAGATCATGAGCAACGGGAGGTACAAGGCCGTGCTCCACCGGACGACGGTGAGCCGGGAGAAGACGCGGATGTCGTGGCCGGTGTTCGTGGAGCCGCCGCCGGAGCACGTCGTCGGGCCGCACCGGCAGCTCGTCGCCGACGAGTTCCCGGCCAAGTACAAGGCCAAGAAGTTCAAGGACTACAAGTACTGCAAGATCAACAAGCTACCGCAGTAGTCAAATCCTTCAGACAGAGACCTTTAACCAATAATCCCCTTGTTCATATGTCCAACAAGCTACCGCTCTTTGGAACATCTGGCTGGAAAGGAACAGAAGAATCTTCGATGGAAAGTGCACTTCGGCAGCTGATGTTGCTAGGCTTGCTAGTGATGACTTTCGCCTCTTAGTTGAGGCATGTGGGGGTTAGGCTTAGGTGTTGGGCGACAGGGTTGTTCATGGCCCTCTTGCCTGTTTTGGTTACTCCTTTTCTGTAAGCTGATCTTCAGCTGATGTATAGTTGTTCCCTCCTCTTAATGCAAAATGGCAGAGCTCCTGCTGGTTCGGTTCAAAAAATATGTACTGTAATCCTACATTTCATGCGTGTCTGTTCGGATTTTCTTCTTTGGTGGTTGGGAATTTGGGCTTGTGCTTTTCTTGAAGGGGGGGTTAAGTTAAGGCTTTTGTTTGGACATCTTTATAGATAAAGCGACACCCAACATACAATTCGACGCACCCACAGAACACCACACAAACACACACACACTCACCCAAGGCAAGATACACATGTGCCAAAGGCCAGCAACCACAACAACTCAAACGATTCAAAGTACACAAAATGACACTATGCATAATATGGAGTAGTTGGAGCTCTTCTGGACGAAAGACACCGCGAATAGGTGAAGAACAAACCATGACTTCCTAGAAAATGTCTTCAGGAAGGACACGATGCCGAAGCGCTGCCACCACAACGGAGACTTCAATAAGGTAATGACGTCCACAGGCGCCGCTTCGTCTGCCTGACCAAAGCCAAACATGTTTTTTTACCCTAGCAAGCATACTCTGCCTTCGCCCCAAGTGTTTCCAGGCATACGGACCACAACCGCACACCACCATAGGATGTAGGTATGCCATCCACCACACCATGCACTCGGTCATGGAGGGGAAATATCAGGAGATACGGAGGCTGAGACGATACAGGCTCTCGGGAGCCGTTTGGATCTCAGATCCAATATAATGGTTCTCAGAAGCTCTTGAACATTTTGCAAAAAAAAAAACCTACCCGTGAGCACTATAAAGCCGCCGGAGCCCTTCTCGGCGAAAGACACCGCGAAGAGGTGAAGAATGAACCATGACCTCCTAGACAGTGCCTTCAGGAAGGACACGATGCCAAAGCGCTGCCACCACCTGATCCAAAGATCAAAATTTTCATCTGAAGCATGACGAAGGACAAGGAGCAACCACAACAGAGGACCTCAAGAAGGTGACGACGTCCACGGGCGTCGATTTCGTCTGCGTGACCAAAGTCAGACATTGTTTTCACCCTAGCAAGCATACTCTGTCTTCACCCCAAGTATTTCCAAGCACATGGACCACAACCGCCCACCACCATAGAACGTCAGTATGCCAGCCACCACATCGTGCACTCGACCATGGAGGGAAAATATCAGGTGATACCGAGGCTGAGGTGATACGGACTCTCAGGAGTCGTTTGGATCTCAGATCCAATGGTTCCTGGGAGCTCTTGAACATTTTGCAAAAATACCCTCAAAGAGTCCCAAAATTGTGCGCAGGTACGTACACCAGCTCCTCATATGTCGTCAGATCTGACATCTGAGATCCAATGGTTCAGGAGCCCGTATCACGGCAGCATGTGAGTCCCGGTATCAACTGAAACTTTCCTCAGACATGGTTTCCCGGACCTAAGTTGCAAGCTCCACCCATGAGCACTACGACTACCACCACCCAGGCCGCCGCCCAGGAAACAAGACATCCTAGAGGCCATCGATGTTTACAGGCGATGAATCGAGCAACAACCTTCGACTGCCACCAACATCCTGTTCGACCAGATCGATCAGGGAGCCACTAAGTCGAAGAAAAGGTGAAACATGTGGGAGTGGGCCACATCTACGACTGCCACCCTTGCTAGTGATGGCTGGCCTGACCGCATCGGTGCCACCGTTCTCTCTCACCACCCCTCTAAAATGCGACCCCATGTAACACCCAACAACAACTCCCTTCCTGGATCCGCACGTGGTACACCTCGGCCACCCATTGAACGACGCGAGGTGCCGAACCGAGCACAACCTCCCGCCGCGAAAGGTCACCAGGGACATCCACACTAGCCACTCGCCAAAGGGCAGACGCCAGAGCACATCCAGCTGCCGCCACAAACCGACCCGAACCACCACCTGGCCGCTGCCACCACCTCACACTGCACGCCAACCACCAGGGGTCAAATCCAGATGGATCCGATTGGAGCCCAACAAGCACCCACTACCTAATCTGGAGCCAGACGCAGCTGCCCCACTTCACACGGGCTCCCAAAATGTCGTCACGCCGACATAAGAGGGCCACACCACTAGGCTCGCCGCAAGCCATGCACCTCCATTTGCCCGATCATCCCGCGCCAGCCTCTGCGAGCGAGTGAAGAAGAACAGAGAGGCCCCGCCAGGCTGTATAGCTCAATACACGCTCTCCCTCCACCAACAATAAGCTATAATAAACCACTAGAACTTGATGCACCGTTTTTTTGCTGTCACATCAATTGTGTACCTTTTTAGTCGTTTAATGCCGATGTTTGTTGGGTGATGTGTGTTGTGCTGTATGGTTTTGTAGGCAGTTGGTGTGGTTTAACTGGTCCTTGTCTTTTGAATGGACATTGTGAGGCATTGAATATGACACATGACACAAGGAAATCTACACACAGGTCACACACACCCAATAGCTTGACCAAGGTTGCTGAAACAACGAAACCCATAGTTCCACTCTTGGGAGCTTATAGTATCTTTAGAGATGATTGTGTATAGTCAATAGTCCAAATTAGAGGTATCGTGGCAGAGACGCCTGCATTCAGTACTTAATATAAACTTATGCCGAGCCATTAGAACGACATAGTGTAACACATATTTACAAAGCCTGGGGACATATTTACATAGAGTGGCACATTGAAATACTTGCTAGAAAGAGTAGAATTGGGACATCGAGATAAGTAGATAGCACTAATGGAGCACCCTTCCAACAAAACGGAGAGGAGGCTCATCATCAAACATACGATGGTGCCAATATGGTTTAGGCACCGGCCACCTGTCGCCCAAATTTTTCAGTGAAAATTCACGTCAAGTAAATAGGAAATGAATTTGCAGTGGGAAACAGCAAAAATACCTGTTTTTCTTAACTGTGGCATCACCCATTATGTCTATGGGATGGTTCAATCCTCTTTGTCATGCAAAGAACAAGTTATTGTAAGCATACCGAATGAATATGCAGCCACACAATAAGAACCGAGACAATTTACATAAAAAGAAAGTAGAACTCTTCTAAAAAATGCAGAACTAAGACAACACTTCAGCAAATTAAAGCTCGTACCTTTGAGATGGGAGATCAATCCTGCTTAAAGCTCGTACAATGAATCTCCTTGGCAGGTAAGGAGTTCTATTAGTTCTATCATTGAAGTTCATGCCAGCAAAAGATCCGTTAACGAAATTAACAAGGGGTCCTCCGATCCCAGCCTGGTACATACAAGACACATTACGGAGAAGTTGTAATGCCTTGAGACAGATTCATAAGTTAACTGAAGCAAATGCATCAACAGATTATTGGGAAAACATGAATAGATTCTGCTGCACCTATCTGTATTGGTTACCATCTAAAAGGGGCGAGGAGAAGAGAAATTCACCAGTGTAGTGTACCTTCTTGATTTTACATGTAGACAGCTTAAGGTCTTCGCAGTTAAGTTTGCCAGTTCTGCCCGCAGGCGTCTTAATCACTTTACCAATTGTTCCCATTAACAATCCATCATCAACATCGCGCCCTATAGCTACTACTTCTCTCCGTGGCCTTTTCACTCTGCGGAAAATATTCTCCGGACGAATACCATATAGGCACTTCTGAACACTGATGACAGCAATGTTATAATCTGAATGGTACAATTCCAGTGTCCCGTCAACAACCTGTTTCGGTGGGAGAAATACCCTAATCTGTAACGGTAAAGTGAGCTCAATTAACCATCATGTCACTAAGAGGACAAGATCGAAAAACAATTAGGAGCAGCAAACCTTAAAATTTTCATCAATCTTGTCTTCATCAACCCGACTTCTAACCAAACTGGCCGAAGTCAGAATAACAGGCGTGCCATTTTTATGCCACTTTATAAGCAGGCCTGTACATGCAAAAGCTCTCACGTCTCCTACGCATTACAAATTTGGCCATCAGTCGGTGGAAACAAATACTAGAATGAAAAACTAATTAACATATAGCTGTAAAAAAAATCACCATCGTATGAACTAAGTGTGACAACACGCCGGCTGATCTTTGTGACAGCACCTTTCGGAAGTTCAGCCCAGACCTCCTCCCCAGAAGTACGATGATTGATGTTGCAACAACAGCCCTTATAAGCAAGAAGTTGACCAAAAACCTCTTCGAATGTATCAAGTAATCTCCCACTGACTGGTCATAGAAACAAGAACAGAAGTTCTGTCACCGAGATAGCTAGAAAAGATTACAGAAGACATAGTCAACACTACAGAAAGCAACGACGTACCTTCGAGCATAAGTGGTGGCGGCTTAGGATATCCACCAGCCATTATATATCTAACATGCTTCATAAATCCTGATGCAATAAAATGACCGCGCGATATTAGTACTCAGATGATATGTATTATAAAATCAACATGACATTGTCCGCACATGATCATCCGGTAGCCAACCACACGGGTGTTATTGACTAGAACCTTTTAAGTCCTTTATTCTTTTTCCTATATTTATCGATAAAGGGCGTTTTTATACCACCCGGCCTCTGCATAACTAGGATGCACACAGCCAAACATAAAAAATCTGACAAGAAAAAAAATCCGACAATTCGGCAACAGTAGAGTCCTATAGACCGACACTATGCCTATGTCGAAACGGTTGGTGGACCGATCCAGAGATTATGCTGCACCCATGTTGGGTAAAAACCTCCATAGCCACCTGCTCCAATCGCGTACACACCGCCTTGAATAGCGGTAGGTACTCCGCACATATTCTTTTTCCTATATGTTTTCTTTTTCTTTTTCTTTTCCTTTTTCTAATTCGATGATAAAAGTTCACCAGAACTTATGACGTTTTTTCAAATTGGGAGGACTTTTTTCAACATCCATGAACTTTCTTCCAAATTTGATGAACTTTTTCCAAATCCGATGAACTAATCTAAAAAATCGGTGAACTTTTATTCAAATTGATGAACTTTTCTCAAGTTTGATGATTTGTTTTTTCAAATTCGATGAAATTTTTTTTTAAAAAAATTGTGAACCGTTTTTGAAGTTTGTGAACTTTTTTTAAAACCGATGAACTCTTTTCAAAATTGGTGAACTTTTTTTAAAAAAATTGATGAACTTTTTTAAGAATGGATGAACTGGTGCTCCGGCGTTTGTAGGGTCTGGGGGCCACCGTTGGCACAACATGTGGTGTTTCCTACAAGGGCCTGCTGGTGCCTGCTGGTGGTTGACCGCAACTCTGGGCGGCGCGGTGGGTTCGATCTGGCCTTGTGGGGCGTCTTCGAGGTGACCTTGGTGCAGATCGCGCTGTGGAGTCGTCGGGCCTCGACGGCTGCTTGGCACCATGGGGGTGTAGATGGTTGCAGTGGTGGCTAGATGTGGAGGTGTTGGTTGTTTTCTACGGTGGTGTTGCTGGGGCGAGGAGATGCAGCTTCATCTGCTAGGTGTTGCGACAATGGCGTCGGAGTGAACCAACATGGATAGTGCGCCCCATTTCGATGGGCAGGGATGTAGGTAAGACGATTTGGATGGATGTCCTACTCGTCTTTGGTCGATGCCATCAACGACAACAACTGTGGGTGTCGTTTCCCTTTCTTGGAGGCAACAATGTGGTGTGTCGGCACCTTGCTCTCTCTCACTTGTTTGGTTATCTCTATGCAAAAGTCTAGATTCTGATTCACATCAGCGATGGCGACATCCTTACATTGTTCCTCTGTTGGGAGGGAGGTCTTTGTTCGCGTTCCTTTGGTGTTCGCCGCGGTTCTGGATTGTTCGTCAACGACACTATGTACAATGTCACGGGTAAGTCCAGTACGACGCCTTTCTTGAGGTTGTCCTAGTTTGCCACCCACCGGCCAACTCTTTTCGGCAATCAAGAGTGGTTGGTGCATTGGCAAGGAGATTTTCCTTCGAGTTGTTCTCTTTGGAGGTGATTGACTTCGGTTGAGACGCACCCTTGTTGGCCAGTGTAGGACATGCCCTTGTGCGTCGGAGTTGTATTGTGTGCGTTCGAGTTGGAGTGTTGTTCGCTACTCACCGGCATGTGGTGTGAGCTTGCCTATATTCTTGAGTTTTACCCTCTGCTAGAAAGTTAAGACACAATTTTAGGTGCTCACTAAATAAATTAAAAAGAAAAATATATTGTCTTCAGTATTTCATCATTCAAGCATATTTCCACAGTTGGCATCACCACATGCACAAAAAATAACAACTAGAAGTCCATGTCAAACAAAGTCAAGGTGACAACAATCGAGACGAGTGTCTGCAGCTTCTTTGTTCTAATTCTTAATTATGCAGAACCATCAGAACACCATAATAATATACTCCCTCTGATTCATATTAATTGTCGCTGACTATCGGGGAATCGGCGGAGTAATAAATCTACAAAGTATCACCTTAAAATACTTGCTAGGCAAGTGGAGCTGGGATAACGAGATGAGGGCAACGGTAGACAGAGTATAGCACTACTGGAGTTGCCTTCCATAAAAATGCAACGGAGCATCATCATCGAATAGGGGAGTGTACCAATATGGCTTAGGCACCGGCCACCTGTCGTCGAAATTCTTTTCAGTGCAAATTCATGTTAGAACAAATACAAAATGAATTTGCAGTGCGAAACAGCACAAATACCTGTTTTTCTTAACTGTTGCGTCACCCATTATGTCAGTGGCATGGTCCACTCCTCTTCATCATAGAAAGAAAATATTAATGTAAGCACGCCGAATGGATATATATCTATACAACAAGAACCCGAGACAGATATAAATGAGACGACAAAACAGGGAAAGATGTACCTGTGAGATGGGAGATTAATCCCGCTTAAAACTTCCACGATGATTGCCCTCGGCAGGTAAGGAGTTACATCAGTTTCACCATAGAAGTTCATGCCAGCAAACAATCCATTAACAATATTAACAAGGGGTCCTCCAATCCCAACCTGGTACAAGAAACAGAATGGAGAAGTTGTAATGCCTTGGATAGATTACCATAACTAGATAAATGTATCAGTAGATTACAGGGAAAACACGCATAGATTCTGTCGCACCTATCCATATCGGTTACCATTTAAAAGGGGTGAGGGGAGAAATTCACCAGTGTACCTTCTTGATTTTACAAGTAGACAGTTTAAGGTCTTCGCAAGGAAGTTTCTCATCCGCAAACTTCTTGACCGCTTTACCAATTGTCCCCATCAATAATCCATCCTGAGCCTCCCGCCCTATAGCTACTACTATTGGTGGCCTTTTTCGCCGTGCTGAAAATATACTCTGGACGAATACCATATAGAGGCTTCTGAAGACTGATGATAGCAATGTTATAATCTGAATGGTACAGCTCCAGTGTCCCATCAACCACCTGTTTCGGTGGGAGAAGTACCTTAATCTGCAACGGCAGGTAAAGTCAACTCAATTAGACATCATCTCACTCAGAGGACAAGAAAAGCAACTAGAAGGAGCAACCTTCAGTTTCTCATCAATCTTGTCTTCATCAACCCGACTTCTAACCAAACTGGCCGAAGTCAGGATAACAGGCGTACCATTTGTATGCCACTTTATAAGTAGGCCTGTACATGAAAATAATCTGACATCTCCTACACACAATAACTTTGGCCATTGGTCAGTGGAAACAAATACTAGAATGAACAGAATAACGAATCAACATATAACTGTAAAATCACCGTCGTATGAAGAAAGTGAGACAACACGCCGGCAAATATTCGTAACAACTTTTTTTCGAAGTTTAGCCCAGACCTTCTCCTCAGAGTCACAATGAAAGAAATTGCAATCACAGTCCTCGTAACCATATAATTCACCAAAATCCTCTTCAAATGTATTAAGCAATCTCCCATTGACTGGTTATAGAAACAAGAGCAGAAGTTGTGTCACAGCTAGAAGAAGGTTACAGAAGATATAAGTCGGCACTATAGAAAGCAACGACTTACTTTCGAGCACAAGTGGTGGTGGCTGAGGATATCCACATGATTTTAAATAGTTAACATGTGCCATAAACCCTGATGCAATAAAATGATCAATATGAGTACTCAAGATGATATGTAAAATAAAATCAACCTCCACGCATGATCAACAGAGAGGGATTTTGGAACGATCATTCACACCTGATGGGACTATGCTGTATACACCATCAGGCAAGGTATATTCATGGAAGTTGCTAGAGTTTGGGCTGCAATATAGAACAATGTCGAGCTGTCGCAATAAATAAATAAATAGATACACAGAAGTGCTAGTCTAACAGCAAAACAGCAAAAACCAACACGTGAGACAGATCATAGAGAAGGAAACAAGGTATGAAAGAAATGGAAATTAGGCTTATCAATACTAAACAGAAGTCATGAGAGGATAGAGCAGATGCATAGGTCAAAACTATGAGCCACATTGTCCATGTTTTTGTGTGAACAAATGACTCTCTCTTCCTCATTTGAAAGAATATTTACCAACTTCAACACTGAGGCCATATTCTTCTCTTATCTTTTGTTCGTAATCAAAAGCTCTGCTGCCACAGCAAGGTAAATCTGCTCCAACAGGACGTGTTTTTTTTTTTGAACAAAACAAATATAGATACCCAAATTGGGGATGATATAGCTCATAATCATAAGTACTCTACTATAGAAGCACAGGAGACATACGTGAACTTCTCCAAATATTCCAAGCGTGCAAGAAGCGCCACACGGTGTAGGAAATAGGTACTTTCTTGGGTAGTTTCCTCATCAACATCAACCTTAATGCTCAATCCCATAACATCCCCAGCCTGATTAATAACTGGCCCTCCAAGTCCAGCCTAGAACCAATTATAATAAAACGGTAAGGATCATCACAAAGGAAAAATGACAACAAAAAAGATTACTTTGGTGCCTAAAGTTAGAATGGCAAAATCAAAGGGGTAGGGGTTACAATGCAATAATTTTTTTATACATTTTTTTCATCATCCCAAAAAATTAGGAAAGAATCAACAGCTTACCTCTGTGACAGGGCAAGGGAAAGGGATCAGATCATCTGCAGCTTGCAGCTGTGATGGGGCATTACAAGTGGCCATCAAAGTGCCCGAGCTGAAGGCCCGCCCATAGGCTACTAGATCATGCTGCCAACCAATATGGGAATGCAGATCTACAGGAGGTACATTTGCGAACCAAAAGACCGTGACAATAGCAATATGACTATCATATAGTCCCAAGAACCCATCAAAACTTTCTTTGTCATGAAGGCGCACATTAATCTATAGTGAAAATAGTAAACCATCAGCCAACAGAACGATTACATTTACCTTGAAAAACAAAGCCAAAACTGAGAACACTGATTAGCAGCACCAACCCTCAAATTATCAGCTCTGTTTCTGTTTTTCTCAAATTCTGTAACCAAACGTTTTGAAGTCACAAATCTTGATACTACTGGATACGCCCTTCCCTTACGTCCTAAAGCTACGCCCGAACATGCAAATAACATCTTATCTCCTGTATAAAATTGTCATTTAGATCATGAACTAGTAATGGTTAGATACAAATTAGAAAATTCAAAAGCAGAAAGAAGCATAATTACCATCATATAAAGCAAGTGAGACAACACTGTAAGTCAACAAATCATCAGAAGCCGCATTACCAAATGGCTTCTCTACAAAACTCCAATTTGAAACAGGTGTATCAGGACATCCAAATCGTTCCAGATAATCTTCATTGAGCTTGTCCCAGGTCTTGTTGACTAATTAAAGAACATGGTAATTAAACCACGACCACGAGTTCACTATAATAGTAAAGCAATATATGCAAGAGAAGGAAGAACCAACAAACATGAAAACACTGACTCACGTTGCACCATTCGCTCTATCATGCGTCTTTGGCGAGGAGTAACTGTTGACATCAAATAGTCCCTCCTGCTCTTCTCTGTCGGCCTGAAGCAAAAAAATCATTGGCCAGATCAAATGCTTAGTGGAGAATCATATTCCTAGTAGATATTAGATGCCCATAGTGAAATTAAAAATTCCAATTACAAAATAGGCCCTATGCATGGAAAAGGACTTCTAGAAATTACAGTTTTTTTATCATATCATTAATATTTTTTACTCCTTCAAAGAACTTTTTCATTTTGCTGAGGTACATGAGAACTCGTAAGTACTAATCTAACTTTTTAATAAAACGCCTCATCTTTCATACTTTCTTTGAAATAAAAACATCGAATATCTAGTATGCATTGTTCCCCAAAATATCATTTTCTAATGCTATTGCAGCCAATAAATTGAGTAGGGGCTTGTTTGAAGGAATCTCCAAAGAGTGAGGTTAGAGTTGTTGGGCTAACTGATTTCTAAAAGGAAAATTCTCACTTTTGTTCATACTTAACTGTATTATAAATTTTAAATTATTGCTAATAATAATTAGCAGTATTGAAGACAAATTGGGGGCCTATCCCTAGCATCAGTTGGAAAGCAAAACAGAAAAGTACTATGTCTGTTATTTTATGAATTTATCAAAATCCAAGTGTTTCATGGGAAAATGAAAACGAGGTGGAATTACTGGCGGCCAGTTCCTACTTCCTAGCACTACTGGTTATCATGGAGATAGTGGGAGAGTCAAAGAGAAGTAGATGAGATCTTAAAAGAAGAGGAAGAAGAAAATCTTTCGAGTCACAGAGATCTACGTATCAAATAATCGACTCGAGCTACTCCATGCGCAACTACCAGTAAATAGTAGCAAATTAAATGAGGAAATAGATGCTTACAGCCAAAATATTTGTTTCTTTTGAGAAATAATACTTGAAACCAATGAGCTGAGACTAGCTTCTTGGTCCCTCTTCCTCTTCTCTCTCGGCATCTTTGCAGCCCTGAAGCAAAAATTAAATGGACATAAATGCTTAGTAGAGCATCATATTCCTGGTATGGTATTAGAGATCCAAACAAAAATTAAAAAGTAGGTCGTATGCATAGAAAAAATAAGTTATAGAAACAAGTCTTTTTTCATTACATCATTAATATAATTTGCTGCGCCTTCTAAGAATTACATCTTTGCTAAAAGGAACATATGAGAACTCACAAGTACTAACCTAATTTTTTGATAAAATGCCTCATCCTCCAAATAATTTTCTAGTGCTATTGCAGCCAATGCATTCAGTCTTTTTCTTGCAAACACAGATTGGATTTCAACAAGTTCTACATGTGATGCCATAGTCACCGCTAACAGGAAACAGCCAACTTGCATGGTTGCATAAGTGACACAAAATCTAACCGGTTCAAACAATTGAGAAGGTCGGTTATTAGGATTTCTAAAAGTAAAGTCTCCCTTTTGTTTATTTCTAATTTGAACGAAAACCATGACACTTATTATGGATCGGAGGGAGTATACTTTTTTATCATAAATTTAAAATTTTCGATTACTAATACTAACCGCTAATGTCGAACACCAAACTGGGGATCGATAAATCGCAGTGTCTTATGGGGAAATAAAAAAAGAGGTCGAATTACTGGCAGCCACTACTGGCTATGAACTTATGATTGAGAGATGGTGGGAGAAGTAGATGAGATCTCAAAAGAAGAGGAAGTACTTGACTCGAACTGCTCCATGGGCAGCTACCACTAAATAGTACTATACCAGATAAGGAAATAGATGCTTACAGCTGCGTATTATTGATTCCGCGCGCCGATGGACAACGACTGGCTTCCTGGTCCCTCTTCCTCTTCTCTCGCTCTATAATACGTATTTCGCGAGGAGTAGCTTCATGGCCCCTCTTCCTCTTCTCTCTCTTCATCTTTGCAGTCCTGAAGCAAAAAATAAGTCAACATAAATGCTTAGTAGAGCATCATATTCCTAGTAAGATATCATAGGTCCAAAGCAAAATTAAAAAGTAGGCCCTATTCATACGAACAAGTTTTTTGTTCATTACATCATTGATATATTTTTTGTCCCTTCTAAGAATTAATTAGATCTTTGCTAAAAGGAACATATGAGAACTCATAAGTACTTATCTAAATTTTTGATAAAATGCCTCATCCTTCTAAATTGGGAAAGTAGTGGCTGCACCCACTTTCGGTGCACCCACGCAAAAAAAACATATCAAAACATTTAGAAAAAATCTGAAACTTCGTGAAAATGGTCGACAACAAATGTTATGAGGGCTTGCAAAGTTTGGTGGTCAAATAACATTCGAGAAGCGCTCTACAAAAAAGACAAAATTGCAAAATCTGCTCAAACAGCGCACGTACATTTTGACTAATTCTCAGTGATTTTGTCTTTTTTGTAGAGAGCTCCTCGAATGTTATTTAACCACCAAATTTTGCAAGCACACATAACATTTGTTGATGATCATTTCCACGAAGTTTTAGATTTTTTTCAAAATATTTTGATATGTTTTCTTGCATGGGTGCACCGTGGGTGCACCGAGAGTGGGTGTAGAAAAACCACTCTCTTCTAAATTTCCTTGATGATAAACCTTCCAATATCTTGGCATGCAATGTTCTCCAAAATATAATTTTCTAGTGCTATTGCAGCGAATGCATTCAGTCTTTTTCTTGTGAACACAGATTGGATTTCAACAAGTTCTCCTTGTGACGCCATAGTCACTACTCACAGGAAACAGCCAGCATGCATGGTTGCATAAGGGACACAATCAAACCGGGTCAGAAAATTGAGAAGGTCAGCTATATATTAGGATTTCTATAAAAGTAGAGTCTCCCTTTTGTTTATTACAAACTGTATCATAAATTTTCGATTACTAATACGAACTGCGCTAGTGTCGAATACCAAAGTGGGAATCAATAAATCGCAGTGTCACTAATAGTAATAGATGATGGGGATGCAAAAAAGAGGTCGAATTACTGGCAGCCACTACTGGTTATGATGGAGAGATCGTGGGAGAGAAGTAGATGAGATCTCAAAAGAAGAGGACGTACTACCAGATGAGGAAATAGTAGATGCTTACATCCGCGTATTATTGGTTCCGCGCGCCGATGAACAAAGGGGACGGGATGCGCCGGCCGGGGTGGATCTGTGAAAAGGTGCCGGCGATCGAGATGAAGCAGACGAGTCGGAGACGACTTGAGGAATTAGGGTTGAGGGGAATCACGGACTTGCTCTGGCTTCTTTTTCCCGTTGTGCATCGAAGAGAGGAGTTCGTGGACGAGCCGCGGAAGGAACACGTCGTCACGCCGCACCCGCAGAAACATTCCAAACAGAAAAACAAAATCTAGGATAAGCTTCCCAAATCTGAACGTGAACTTTCAACAATTACCAACTTGGGACGTCTCCACCGTCAAAAAAAACTTAGGGCATCTCCAACGCGATGCCGCAAATCACCCACAAATGTCTGGACTGCGGTGTCCGGACCAACTTTATCATCCAACACAGTGACCATCGTCCGAATTCCCACAAACCGGCAACAAAACCCGGGGGGGGGGGGGGGGGGTGGGGTGTTGCGGTCGTCCGGACTCATGCCACATATGCGTCTAACTATGTGGTCTCACCCGAACTCATCGATGTGCCGTTCTCGAAACATCGCCACACCTTCATGTCGCACATCTGCTCCAGAGCAGAGGCGATTGGACAAAGCCGCTGCAGAACGACGTGACCGAATAGGAGGACGATACCGGTTTGGCGACTAAGAAGCCTACTCTCTTCACTACGCCCCATTGAAGCAGTGTCGGTCTGCATGCCCTGGCTATTTAAGCAGGGAGTCGGCACCGTGTCGCCTCACTCCTCTCCGCAACGATGGGCAAGTCCAGCCAGAGCCATAGGTTCTCGGTGCCGGCACGTGGATCCGTCTATCCCGGTGGATCGAGGCATCGCCACCCACGTTCTCTGGGGCCTTCCTCCTCTGCCGCCGCCACGGGCAAGGAGGAGATTGTGTTCTCCTCTAGTGACGAGGAGGAGGAGACACAGCCGCCCCTCCTCGTGGACGCCGCCGCGATGGCTGAGGAGTACCAAGCACACATGGATATCCTCCTCGAGTGGTCGACCATGGTCCGACACCTTCCTCGTCGCCTCTCTACCGCGTCAAGGAGGAGCCTCCTTCGCCACCTCACCATCGCGTGCACCAGCCCAACGCCCTCCCGGCACAACCGTGTCGTCCAAATCGGATGTTGCATCAAGGAGGAGCCTCCCTCACCTTGCGCAGCACGCTGGGCCGCTTCAATCGGTCGGCGTCACCGTCGGACTGCCTCTGGCACGGCAAGGAGAGATCGCCTCCATCATCGCCCCATTAGTGCCTGGTTGTCATGAAGAAGGAGCCCTCCTCAATGCTCGTGAACACGTGTGGGCGCCTCTTGCATTACCTCGGGCCCGGTAGCGACGACACGTTGTCCCGCAGCACAGTAACAGAGAAGGAGCGGCGCAAAGCCAGGATGCATTCGCGATATCGAATGTCAAGTCATACTAGGCCCTCGTAGATCGGTGCTCGCAGAGGTGTGGGACCTCGGCCTGTCCGGGACCATTGTGGAGACGTACACATGGCGCCATCACCGCCTCAGCGACCAACTCCTTAAGATTGGCATGCCCGAGTCGCTGTGCTCTACCATCCTCGTCTGTGGCAATGGCAGGGCGAGGGAGGGCGGGTCGGGGAGGCATTTGTGGCCGACGCAGCCATGCATGCAGTGGTGGAGGCAGAGGCGGACCACAAAAAAAATTAAGGTGGGGCGAAGTCTCACTAAGATTTTTCTTTATGCGAAACACAGGAATGAAATTGTACACTACAAACGAATAACCAAATACAATGAAATTGTAGACATGTTTCAATAGAAAAACAACCTAAAACATACCGATAATGAAGCATTTAATGGCGTCTAGAAGACCCAGGCAATGGCAGTGCCCTACCCTCCTTCTGAAAATCTTCCTTAATTTTACCAAGATCAATACTTTTGAAGATCTCTCGCTCAATGTAACACACCATCAAGTCATTAAGCCAGCCATCAGACATCTTGCTGCGCAACTCAGTCTTGATGATTTTCATTGATGAGAAGGCTCTTTCAACTGTTGCCGTCGCTACCGGTAGTAGCAATGCCAACTCAATGAGGCGATAAATAGCAAGAAACATGACATGCCTTTCAATTTCAACCATCTTTTTAGCTAGACTTGCAATATCATGACAAGCTCTAAAGTCTTCAATTCTTCTCATATGGATAATGAATAGCTCTAGGTTATCAACTATATGTTCACGTTCATAATCTGAGAAATCCTCATGATAAATCTCTGTGAGTCTAGCAAGCTTATTGACATTGAACCTAGAAAATGAGTTTCTTGCATCAAGACAAGAGAAGTTCTGGAGCATCTTTGAAGATACCTCATTAAAACGATGATCAAACTCTGTGGTGATGGAGTCTATGGCAGCATAGAAGGTGTCCACGCGGAAAAAATGATCATCCGTGACATTGTTTCGTCCACCTTTTCTTGATTTTCCCCACTTTGTAAAGATGTCATCCATATTTGGTATCAGAATGTCGTTTTTGGTGCAAAAGGCTTTGACATCTTCCAAGAGTGGCTCCCAGCCATTATTTCTCCAGTTGATCAAACATGTTCTCACATCCGTAACCAATGACATTGCCTGAAATGAGACAATTACAATTTTAGATGCCTCTATCTTTACATGAACAAAATATATTGAGCAGACTAGATACATATAGCATGATCCATCACATACCTGAACAACATTTTGATCCTTCTTTTGCAATACAAGAGACAAATCATTTGTCATGTGAAGGATTTTTAGCATCATCTTCAAGATGAGCACAAAGCTTAAAGTCTCCATTTGATGAACCAAACCTCCTGCCCTACATAACACGCACATCATCCTCAACAATGCCCAAAACCTCTATGACTGCATCCCACATTGATTCAATGCGAGATAAGGTTGTGTAATGAGAGCCCCATCTTGTATCTCCAGGTCTGACCAAGGATGTTTCTTGATTTTTCCCTCTTCCCGTCGGCATCTCACCACTCTTAATCTTATCCAAAAGAACCTCTTTTTTGCTTGTCAAGCAATTTATCCTTCCTCTTGCAAGATGAAGTACTGAGATTAGAAATCATGGTCACATATTCAAAAAAATCCACAACACCCTTGCAGCATCTCGAAATAGTAACAACTACCAACTGAAGTTGGTGGACAAAGCAATGGATATAGAAAGCATATGGGTTCTCATCTCGAATTAACTTCTGAAGGCCATTGAATTCTCCTCTCATATTAGATGCCCCATCATACCCTTGCCCTCGTAGTCGTGCAATAACTAGACTGTGTTTAGCAAAAACCTCCAATAATGCCTTCTTTAAAGAAGCAGATGTTGTCCGAAACATGCTTAATACCTAAAAAGCATTCAATAGTCTCTCCTTGTTTGCTCAAATACCTACATGAAGTCATATAATTAGTTGACCACTCTACATAGAACAAAATGATCAGAGAGCACATAGACACTTCAAAAACTTAAACATGTACCTGATTACCACGGCCATTTGTTCTTTCACCGATATATCACGGTACTCATCAATAAGAACAGAGAAAATACAATCACCCATCTCTTCTTTGATTGCCTTGGTTACCGCTTGTGCACAATGTTTAGCAAGGATTTTTTGAATTTTTCCAGAAGTCATTTTGGCATTCTTAGGGCATAGCTCATCAAATGCAACCTTCACTTATAGAATTCTTTCTTTCACCCAATCAAGTAACTCTAAAAAATTCCCCTTGTTCAAAGAATTACTGGATTCATCATGCCCACGAAATGGTTCACCTTGCAATGCTAGATAACTTACAATGCCCAAAGATGTATCGACACAAGTGATAACCCACAAGTATAGGGGATCGCAACAGCTTTTGAGGGTAGAGTATTCAACCCAAATTTATTGATTCGACACAAGGGAGCCAAAGAATATTCTCAAGTATTAGCAGCTGAGTTGTCAATTTAACCACACCTGGAAACTTAGTATCTGCAGCAAAGTGTTTAGTAGCAAAGTAATATGATAGTGGTGGTAACGGTAACAAAAGAGTAAAGAAAGCAAAGTAATATTTTTGGTATTTTGTAGTGATTGTAACAATAGCAACGGGAAAGTAAATAAGCGTAAACCAGTATATGGAAAGCTCATAGGCACCGGATCAATAATGGATAATTATGCCAGATGTGGTTCATCATGTAACAGTCATAACATAGGGTGACACGGAACTAGCTCCAATTCATCAATGTAATGTAGGCATGTATTCCAAATATAGTCATACGTGCTTATGGAAAAGAACTTGCATGACATCTTTTGTCCTACCCTCCCGTGGCAGCGGGGTCCTATTGGAAACTAAGGGATATTAAGGCCTCCTTTTAATAGAGAACCGGAACAAAGCATTAGCACATAGTGAATATATGAACTCCTCAAACTATGGTCATCACTGAGAGTGGTCCCGATTTTTGTCACTTCGGGGTTGCCGGGTCATAACACATAGTAGGTGACTATAGACCTGCAAGATAGGATCAAGAACTCACATATATTCATGAAAACATAATAGGTTCAGATCTGAAATCATGGCACTCGGGCCCTAGTGACAAGCATTAAGCATAGCAAAGTCATAGCAACATCAATCTCAGAACATAATGGATACTCGGGATCAAACCCTAACAAAACTAACTCGATTACATGATAAATCTCATCCAACCCATCACCGTCCAGCAAGCCTATGATGGAATTACTCATGCACGGCTGTGAGCATCATGAAATTGGTGATGGAGGATGGTTGATGATGACGACGGCGACGAATCCCCCTCTCCGGAGCCCCGAACGGACTCCAGATCAGCCCTCCCGGGAGGTTTTAGGGCTTGGCGGCAGCTCCGTATCGTAAAACGCGATGATTTCTTCTCCTCTATTTTTTTTCTCCTTGAAAGCAAATATATAGAGTTGGAGTTGGCGTCGGAAGGTGTCCAGGGGGCCCACTAGGTAGGGGGCGCGCCCTAGGGGAGGGGGCGCGCCCCCACCCTCATGGACAGGGTGTGGGCCCCCTAGTCTTCATCTTTGGCGATGATTTTTTATTATTTATTGTAAGGTATTCCGTGGAGTTTTAGGTCATTCCGAGAACTTTTGTTTTCTGCACATAAAACAACATCATGGCAATTCTGCTGAAAACAACGTCAGTCCGGGTTAGTTCCATTCAAATCATACAAGTTAGAGTCCAAAACAAGGGCAAAAGTGTTTGGAAAAGTAGATACGATGGAGACGTATCAACTCCCCCAAGCTTAAACCCTTGCTTGTCCTCAAGCAATTCAGTTGAAAAACTGAAAGAGAAAAAGAAAGACTTTTACAAACTCTGGTTGCTCTTATTGTTGTAAATATGTCAAGCCAGCATTCAAGTTTTCAGCAAAGATTATAACTAACCACATTTGCAATAATTCTCAGGTCTCACAATTACTCATATCAATAGCATAATCAACTAGCGAGCCATAATAATAAATCTCAGATGACAACACTTTCTCAAAACAATCATAATATGATATAACAAGATGGTATCTCGCTAGCCCTTTCTGAGACCGCAAAACATAAATGGAGAGCACCTTTAAAGATCAAGGACTGACTAGACATTGTAATTCGTGGTAAAAGAGATCCAATCATAGTCACACCCAACATAGATTAATAGTGATGAATGCAAATGACAGTTGTGCTCTCCAGCTAGTGCTTTTAATAAGAGGGTGATGACTCAACATTAAAGTAAATAGATAGGCCCTTCGCAGAGGGAAGCAGGGATTCGTAGAGGTGCCAGAGCTCGGTTTTGAATAGAGATAAATAATATTTTGAGCGGTATACTTTCATTGTCAACATATCAACTAAGAGATGGCGATATCTTCCATGTCACACACATTATAGGCGGTTCCCAAACAGAATGGTAAAGTTTATACTCCCCCTCCACCAACAAGCATCAATCCATGGCTTGCTCGAAACAACGAGTGCCTCCAACATACATCAGGTCCCAGGGGGAATTTTGTTTGCAATTAATTTTGATTTAGTTTGCATAAAGCATGGGACTGGGCATCCCGGTGACTAGTCATTTTCTCGTGAGTGAGGAGCGGAGTCCACTCCTCTTGAGAATAACCCGCCTAACATGGAAGATAAGGGCAGCCTTTGTTGATACATGAGCTATTCGAGCATACAAAACAGAATGTTTATTTGAAGGTTTAGAGTTTGGCACATACAAATTTACTTGGAACGGCAGGTAGATACCGCATATAGGAAGGTATAGTGGACTCTTATGGAATAACTTTGGGGTTTAAGGGATTGGATGCACAAGCAGTATTCCCGCTTAGTACAGGTGAAGGCTAGCAAAAGACTGGGAAGCGACCAACTAGAGAGCGACAACAGCCATGTACATGCATTAAAATTAATAAACATTGGATGCAAGTATGAGTAGGATATAATCCACCATGAACATAAATATTGTGAAGGCTATGTTGATTTGTTTCAACTACATGCGTGAACATGTGCCAAGTCAAGTCACTTAAATCATTCAAAGGAGGATACTACACCATCATGCCACATCATAACCATCTCAATAGCATGTTGGCACGCAAGGTAAATCATTATAACTCATAGCTAATCAAGCATGACATAAGCAACTATGATCTCTAATTGTCATTGCAAACATGTTTATTCATAATAAGCTGAATCAAGAACGATGAACTCATCATATTTACAAAAACAAAAGAGGTCGAGTTCATACCAGCTTTTCTCATCTCAGTCGGTCCATCATATATCATCATAATTTCCTTTCACTTGCACGACCGAACGATGTGAATAATAATAAGAGTGCACGTGCATTGGACTAAGCTGGAATCTGCGAGCACTCAATAAACAGGAGAAGAAAAAGCAATAGGGGCTCTTGGTTAAATCAACAATCATGCATATGAGAGCCACTTTAACAATTTAATCATAGTCTTCTGCTACTGACCCCCAAAGAAAAGAAAAGAAATAAAAACTATTTACATGGGAAAGCTCCCAACAAGCAAAAGAAAACTGAAAATATTTTTGAGTTTTTATTTTTAATTACTACTATAGCAGGAAAGTAAACTGCTACTAATTTTTTGGTTTTTCTTAAGGTTTAAGAAACACACAAGAAGAAAGCAGGAAAAAGAAAATAAACTAGCATGGATATTACAGTGAAAGAGTATGAGCACCGACATCTAGCAATGAGTGTGTGTGTGAACATAAATGTAATGTCGGTGAGAAATATGTACTCCCCCAAGCTTAGGTTTTTGGCCTAAGTTGGTTTATTGCCAGGGATAGCCTGGCGGATACCCATAGGTGTAGCTGGGGTCGTACTGCGACGAAGAATAGTTGGGATTGTACTGTGATAAGGAAGACTCTGACTGCCATTGGCTGACAGCCATCTCTGGATCCCAAGAATAAACAGATTGTCGTGGAGGCTCATCTTGTGGTTCCGGTTCCGGGGCTGGTGCAGGATTCCGGTAAGCTTGAACGGCAGCCCACGTAAAGAGATAGGGTCCTACAAAATTAAACAAAGAAGGGGCAGGCAAGGTAATAGTTTCAGGATGATGTTTATGAAAGAATAATTTATATTTGAGCTCTCCATCCCTGCCCTTAACGAGAAAATCATGCGCTATCATACTCTTATAATCTAAATAAGCATTAGGCAGCAATTTTTCTTCTTTCTCATGAAGCCTAATAGCTACGTTAAAATGTGCAGCGAGGCGTGAAGCATAAATGCCTCCAAAGATGGGACCCTTAGTACGGTTCATACTTAACCATCTAGCAATAATTCCGCCCATACTAACAGTGTTATCGCGGTATAAACCATGGAACAAAATAATAATATCAGGAACACTAAGGTTCCCACAGTTCCCGCGACCAATCAAGCAACGACTAGCAAATAAGGCAAAATAGCGTAATATAGGAAAATGTATGTTAGTGATTCTTGCATCAGAAACCTTCCTGGTTTCTCCCACAGAGATAGTGTTAATAAACGCTTCCACCTCTTTACGGGGTGGTTCCTCTAAGATACCCTCAGGGGGTATGTTGCATACTTTGCAAAATTCATACAATGACATCTTTTTAGCAACGTCATATAAATGAAACTCTACTGAAGGAGGTGATTCCTTAGGGAAAAAGTAGAAGTTTCACACAAAACTATTTGTGAGTAAGAGATACTGAGGACCTTGGTCGCGGACGAAGTTGGTGAGGCCGGCGTTCTAAATCAATGAATAGAAATCCTCATAAATCCCGGCCTGTATCAAGAAATTATCGGTAGGCCATTCACACGGCCGGATCTCCACGGTGCGAGGCAAATTATATTTGGGCCTCTGTGCTTCTTCATTTTGTTTCTCCTTCGAGCTTCGGCTCGATGAGCCCCTCAAAAGTCTCTTCATTATTTCTGAAATAATCTGAATTTTTTAGTAACTTCAAATAAAAGTGAACTAACTTCAATAAAACTAATAGCAACCACTCCTACAAGTGCCTAGAGCCTATATCAAGCATTAGAACTACTTGGAACCATATAAATTTGACATGCAAGCTCAAGAACATGGTCACCTATGCAGCACAATTTTGCAAAGAATAAAGCACTAGAACAAAAACTAATTGGACCAATGGAGGAGTCACATACCAAGGAACAATCTCGCCAAGCAGTTTTGCGAGAGGTGCTTTGAGCAAGGAGATCGAAAATCACAGCAAAGAGGGCTGGAACTCGTGCTTGAGTTGGTTTTTCGTGTTTGTGTGAGGAAGACGAAGAAGATGGGTGCTGGAATAAGTGGAGGAGGGCCACCATAGGCCCACGAGGCAGGGGGCGCACCCAGGGGGGTAGGGCGCGCCCTCCACCCTCGTGGCCAGGTGGCAACTCCCCCCGCGGTGATTTTTGCACCATAAATCCTCAAATATTCCCGAAAAAATCATATTAAATTGGCATGTCATTCTGAGGACTTTTATTTTCGAGATATTTTTATATTACACGGATAAATCAGGAAACAGACAGAAAAATACTATTTTTACTTTATTTCAACTAAATAACAGAAAGTATAAAGAGGGTACAGAAGGTTGTGCTTCTAGTTTCATCCATCTCATGCTCATCAAAAGGAATCCACTAACAAGGTTGATCAAGTCTTGTTAACAAACTCATTCCGATTAACATGAAACCGGAGAAATTTCGAATAACACTAGGTTACCTCAACGGGGATATGCACATCCCCAATAATAAGTATATCATATTTCTTTTTGACAGTAGGAAGAGGAAATTCAAAACCTCCAAATATAATCGATGGAACTTTTCCAATAGAATTGATACTATGGACTTGACGTTGTTTCCTCGGAAAGTGTACCGTATGCTCATTACCATTAACATGAAAAGTGACATTGCCTTTGTTGCAATCAATAACAGCCCCTGCAGTATTAAGAAAAGGTCTTCCAAGAATAATAGACATACTATCGTCCTTGGGAATATCAAGAATAACAAAGTCCGTTAAAATAGTAACGTTTGCAACCACAACAGGCACGTCCTCACAAATACCGACAGGTATAGTAGTTGATTTATCAGCCATTTGCAAAGATATTTCAGTAGGTGTCAACTTATTCAAGTCAAGCCTACGATATAAAGAGAGAGGCATAACACTAACACCGGCTCCAAGATCACATAAAGCAGTTTTAACATAATTTCTTTTGATGGAGCATTGTATAGTAGGTACTCCTGGATCTCCAAGTTTCTTTGGTATTCCACCCTTAAAAGTATAATTAGAAAGCATGGTGGAAGTTTCAGCTTCCAGTATCTTTCTTTTATTTGTAACAATATCTTTAATGTATTTAGCATAAGGATTCATTTTGAGCATATCAGTCAATCGCATACGCAAAAAGATAGGTCTAATCATTTCAGCAAAGCGCTCAAAATCCTCATCATCCTTTTTCTTGGATGGTTTCGGAGGAAAAGGCATGGGTTTCTGAACCCAATGTTCTCTTTCTTTACCATGTTTCCTAGCAACAAAGTCTCTCTTATCATAACGTTGATTCTTTGATTGTGGGTTATCAAGATCAACAGCAGGTTCAACTTCTACATCATTATCATTACTAGGTTGAGCATCATCATGAACATCATCATTAACATTTTCATTAGGTTCATGTTCATTACCAGATTGTGTTTCAGCATCAGACATAGATATATCATTTGGATTATCGGGTGGTTCAGCAATAGGTTCACTAGAAGTTTGCACAGTTCTATCATTTTTCTTTTTCTTCTTTTTAGAAGAACTAGGTGCATCAATATTATTTCTCTGAGAATCTTGCTAAATTCTCTTAGGGTGGCCTTCAGGATACAAAGGTTCCTGAGTCATTCTACCAGTTCTAGTAGCCACTCTAACAGCATAATCATTTTTCTTACTATTTATTTCATTGAGCACTTCTTTTTAAGCCTTAAGTACTTGTTCTACTTGAGTGGTAACCATAGAAGCATGTTTGCTAACAAGTTTAAGTTCACCTCTAATATTAGCTATATAATCACCCAAGTATTTAATCATATCGGAATCGTATTTCAATTGTCTACCAAAATAAGCATTAAAATTCTCTTGTTTGACAATAAAGTTATCAAACTCTTCTAAGCATTGTCTAGCAGACTTATAGTGAGTGAGGGAGTCCTGGATTAGGGGGTGCTCGGATAGCCGGACTATACCTTCAACCGGACTCCTGGACTATGAAGATACAAGATTGAAGACTTCGTCCCGTGTCCGGAAGGGACTTTCCTTGGCGTGGAAGGCAAGCTTGGTGATACGGATATGAAGATCTCCTACCATTGTAACCGACTTTGTGTAACCCTAACCCTCTCCGGTGTCTATATAAACCGGAGGGTTTTAGTCCGTAGGACAACGTACCCATCAACAATCATACCATAGGCTAGCTTCTAGGGTTTAGCCTCCTCGATCTCGTGGTAGATCTACTCTTGTACCACCCATATCATCAATATTAATCAAGCAGGACGTAGGGTTTTACCTCCATCGAGAGGGCCCGAACCTGGGTAAAACTTCGTGTCCCTTGTCTCCTGTTACCATCCGGCCTAGACGCACAATTCGGGACCCCCTACCCGAGATCCGCCGGTTTTGACACCAACATTGGTGCTTTCATTGAGAGTTCCTCTGTGTCATCGCCATCAGGCTCGATGGCTCCTACGATCATCAATAGTGATGCAGTCCAGGGTGAGACCTTCCTCCCTGGACAGATCTTCGTCTTCGATGGCTTCGCACTGCGGGCCAATTTGCTTGGCCGTCTGGAGCAGATTGAAAGCTACGCTCCCGGCCGTCGGGTCAAATTTGGAAGTTTAAACTACACGGCTGACATCCACGGGGACTTGATCTTCGACGGATTCGAGCCACTGCCGAGCGCGCCGCACTGTCACGACGAGCATGATTTAGCTCTACCGCCGAACAGTGCCCTGAATGCCGCACCCGCGTCAGCTTCGACCCTTAATTCGGAGCCAATTGCGCCGATCGAGGATGGGCGGTTGGACGCCACCTCAGGGGCTGCGACCCCAACGGCGATTGAGCCGAACACCAGCCCCGTACTCTGCAAGACTCGTGACTCCAAGGAGCCGGACTCCTCTCCGGACTCCGAACCCTCTGCGCCCTTGCCGGTCGAATCCGATTGGGCGCCGATCATGGAGTTCACTACCGCGGACATCTTTCAGCACTCGCCTCTCGGCGATATCCTAAAGTCACTAAAGTCTCTCTCTTTATCAGGAGAGCCCTGGCTGGACTACGGTCAGCAAGGTTGGGGTACGGACGATGAAGAAATTCAAAGCCCACCCACCACCCACTTTGTAGCCACTGTCGACGACTTAACCGACATGCTCGACCTCGACTCCGAAGACATCGACGGTATGGATGCCGATGAAGGAGACGATGAAGAACCAACGCCTATTGGGCCCTGGAACGCCACCTCGTCACATGACGTATACATGGTGGATGCACCAAAAGATGACGATGAGGAGCGGAAGGACGCACTGAAGGCTTGTTCCCTCGAAAAGCAGTCAAAGTGGCGACGCAAGCGCCGCCCCAAATCCCGCCCCGACAGAAATAGCGATCACACAGACCCAGCGCTAGAGCAGGGCGAACCGCTGCCAGACAACGGCAATCCAGATAATCAAACCGAACAAACAAATCCTATCAAGGATCATGGTCCGGACGACATAACGCCGGACAGGCACCCGGAGCAGCAGACTGCCGTAAAAGGCTTGTTGCCACCGCGAGGAGTCTGAGAAAGCAGAAGCAAAGGCTCAAAGCCGCGCAAGACACACTCCAAATCAGATGGAGTAAAATACTCAACACAGCAGCAAGGTACGACAACAATCGCCCCTACAAGAGCTACCCAAAGCGGAAGCTGCTACCCGAATTCGATGAGGAGGCCTCAGACCCTCCACAACCAAATATCAAAGTAGCCACCTGGTCGGATGGACGACCCCTCTACCAACACAGAGCGGCATACAATGCCGCTCACCATACAACACACAACCAATGCGAGGGCTCGCACCCAAAGAACGGCGCAACAAGATCCATCTATGGACCACGCAAGCGCACCCCAGCATACAATGCAACACAACAAACATCCGAACAACACGGTACACCCAGCTACAGGGGTGCCGCACACCCCCTATGTTTCACCGATGAGGTGCTGGACCACGAATTTCCAGAGGGATTCAAGCCCGTAAACATAGAGGCATACGACGGAACAACAGAACCTGGGGTCTGGATTGAGGACTACATCCTTCATATCCATATGGCTCGAGGAGATGATCTCCACGCCATCATGTACCTACCCCTCAAGCTCAAAGGGCCAGCTCGTCACTAGCTCAAAGGCCTCCCCGAAAGCTCCATTGGAAGTTGGGAAGAGCTCGAAGACGCCTTTCGGGCAAATTTTCAAGGGACTTATGTCTGACCTCCGGATGCGGACGATTTGAGTCATATAACTCAACAGCCCGGAGAGTCAGCCCGTAAGCTTTGGAACATGTTTTTTACTAAAAAGAACCAGATTGTCGACTGTCCGGACGCCGAAGCCTTAGCGGCTTTCAAGCATAGCGTCCGTGACGAATGGCTCACCAGACACCTCGGCCAAAATAAGCCGAGAACGATGGCCGCATTAACAAACCTCATGACCCGCTTTTGCGCGGGAGAGGACAGCTGGCTAGCCAGATGCAGCACCAGCAACCCCAGTACATCTGAAGTTAGAGATGGAAACGGGAAATCACGGCGCAACAGCAATAACAAACGCCGGAATAAAGAAGACAACACGAAGGGCACGGCCATAAATGCCGGATTCAAAAGCTCTCGGCCAGGAAAAAAGCCGCCCCCTAAAGGCACCAGGGATGAATTGTCCAGCCTCAACAAAATTCTGGACCAAGTATGTCAGATTCATAGTACCCCTGGTAAACCTGCTAGTCATACCCACAGAGAATGTTGGGTCTTCAAGCAGTCCGGCAAGCTCAACGCCGTACATAAGGGGGAGGATACACCAAGTGAAGACGAGGACGAGCCCCCCGAGCAAGATACGGGGGAGCAAAAGCAATTTCCACCAGAAGTCAAAACAGTAAACGTGTTACACGTAATCAAGGGAAAAAACAAGGCGGCACTCCCAGGAAAGTATACCCAAGTGCCTGTCACCACGAAGTCCTGCCACTGGTCATCTCAACCGATCATTTTCGACCATCGCGATTACTCACCAAGTATCCGACACGCAGGATGGGCGGCCCTGGTATTAGACCCAGTAATTGGCGGATATCACTTCACAAGGGTCTTGACGGACGGCGGCAGTAGCCTAAACCTAATATATCAGGATACAATCCACGGGATGGGGTTAGACCTAACACAAATTCGCCATAGCAATACTACCTTTAAAGTAGTAACGCCAGGCCCAGGGTCTCGTTGTACGGGCTCCCTCATACTACAAGTTACATTCGGCTCCTCCGATAACTTTCGCCGCGAGCATTTAACTTTCCACATCGCTCCGTTTCAAAGTGGCTATCAAGCACTGCTCGGACGCGAAGCTTTCGCTCGCTTTAACGCAATACCACACTACGCCTCCCTCACACTCAAGATGCCCGGTCGACATGGCATCATCACAGTGCACGGAAATATCAAGCGATCTCTACGCGCCGAAGAGAGTGAGGTTGCCTTGGCCGCCGCACACTAAAGGCGCCCGGACAAGCGAAAGCATCCAATAGGTCGTCAAGACCTCAGATACAACTAATCAAGTCCGGCGCCGCTATTTATACGGAAATAAGTGGTCACACCCCTATTTGTCAATACAAGGGGCTCAACGCGCGCAGACAAGTGGCAATTACTTATCATCTTGAATTATACATGGTTTCTTTGAAGACTATCCTTTTGCACGACAACTTTTTCACTTAACTTCCTCTCTTTTACAGACGATCATCGTGCTACACCCGTCCAGGATACGGCACAACGGAGACACAGGCGCAGACGTGGAGCAGGGACCCGCTCCAAGGATTCTTTTTAGATTAAGACCCTGCGTAAAACTTTTTTACTGTCTCTTTTTGATACATATCCACCATTGAGAAGGATGCTGACGTCTTGGCATGTGGCCACGCTAGAACAATGCATGTACCTAGACACACGGGGCTTCTTACAAAGGCCACTATTTAGGCCCGATTTATACCACAAAGACCGAATACCTTAGGGAGTGTTCGGCGTCGCGAGTTTGGCCCTATATGCATCAGCTCCGAATCATTGTCTTTGGTCAAATGTTGGGTTTGCCCGGCTCCTGTGTTTTGGTGCCTTACGTTCCGCCTTGCTGGCTAAGGTAGCACCAGGAGAACTACTGCGATTGTGCCTTGGTTCATCCAGACGAGCACCTTAGTAGAGAAAGCTGAAAACTGACTGTCATTATATAGCGTGAGACTGGTCAACCACTTAATGACCTGTGGGAATGTTAGAATTCCTCCGCCTTAATGAAGGGCCATTTCCCGGCCAGGCATGTACGCACCCCGAGATCGGGAGAGTGCGGAGCCACCAGGGGCTATCTAGTAGCCCCACTGTCAAACTCCTATGGCTAAGTGAAAGTGCTAAAGCATCATAGTCCGGTTGCCTCGCTCGCTCCGCTATCACCTCCTTAATAGGACCAAGACATTGGGTTAAGTGTGAATGTGTGTTTTTGCGAGCACCTCCGCATTATATGCGTGAGGGTTGAAGCCGACGGCTGCAATCTTTCAGGTTATACACATGTATACATAAATGGCCGCCCAAGAGGCATCATATTACTTTCAGGCAAAAGTATAAAAATAGCCTTATAAAATTTTATAAAAGCATTTCGCTTACAATGAGATTACATATCACTCAAACATAATATTTTTTGAGCACTGGGTCTCTATCAAACGGGCACCCTCAAGAACTTCTCCAAAGTAGTGCTCGGCAGCCTTTCGACCTATAGCCGAATCCCGTGCTGCAACATTGGTAGCATCCATCTCCGCCCAATATGCCTTAACACGGGCAAAGGCCATCCGTGCGCCCTCTATGCACGCCGACCTCCTCATCGCATCAATACGCGACACCACGTCAAGGACCTGCTGCACCAAACTGAAATGGTTGTTCGGTTTTGGCCTTCCTGGCCATAGCTGATCCACAACAGACCTCATTGAGAGTCCGGACAACCTATTTAGTTCGGCCCATTCGGCTAATTGGTCAGTCAATGAAAGTGGACGCTCGGGATAATGGAATTGTCTCCAAAACAGCTGGTCTACTCCACGGTCCGTCTGAACCTGGAAGTACTTGGCCGCATCGGCAGTGCTCACCGCCAAATCCATATACACATCCTCCGAACTCCACAGCTGATCCAGAGGGGCATACCGTGGATCTCCGAATTTCCTCCGCAACATAAAGGATTTCCCAGCTACAATATCCCCGGCTTCCTGCAGCTCCTCCTTCTTTGCCCTCATAGCAGAGGGGAGATCCTTTTTTGTCGCAGCAGCCTTCTCAAGGTCCGATGCCTTCGCTTGGTTTTCCTTTTCAAGAACCCGGCAACGGTTGGCGACGGCTTTTAATTCTATAGCCATCTTGTCCATCTTGTCTCGGGTCTCGCCATGCGCGGCCTTCTCGGCTTGCAACTCTTCGGCCGCCTTCACAGCAGCCGCATTACCTAACCTCGCTTGTTCCTTGGCTCAGGCAAGTTCTGCCCGCAAGGCTTCAACAGTGGCAGCTCCATCTGCAGTCACAACATATTTAAGATACTGGCATCATGCTGCTCTTCCTATGTGGCGTTTACCAGATATTGACACTTACCCTGTTCCTCGTCAAGCCTTTTGTTAACAAGCTCGATGTAGGCGTCTGCCGCATCCAACTGCCGTTCTAAATGGGCAAACTCGCTAGTCTGGCTAGACACCGGAGCTTCCATCACCTGCACATAAAAGCAGTATGGTTATTTCCTGGAAATATGATCCTCTGTTGGTAGTCGTTTCCGACGACAACCAGAGTCTCAGGGGCTACTACCTACACAGGGCACACCTAGCATGTGCAGGATTATCATACATTCTTTTACGTACCTCAAAGCCTGTCAGTAGACTCATAAAAGCTTCATGCAATCCGCTTTCGGTGGACGATATTCTCTCCATCACCGTATTCATCATCACATGTTGTTCATCTGAGATGGCCGCTCGCCCCACCAACTCCCTCAGAACATCCGATCGCACACTAGATGGGGCCGGACTCTTTTGTCTGCTCCCTTCGGGAGACGGACACCGGGAGCTTCAGGGGTCAATGGGATTATCTTCTGGCCTCACCGGACTCGGAGAGGCCCTCCGCGACGACACTTCAGGGTCGCCCGCTTCTGGAGCGGAGGAGTCCGGAGGAGGCGTTTCGCTCTCCATCATCTCTGGAAGAAGATCCCCCGAAAATGAGCTCATTTGAGAGGGGCTAAGGCCCGAACTGCAAAATATATGCGGTGGTTATTTTCTCAGAAGAAAAAAATGGCATATCTAAACTATTAAAGGTATTTCGGGTCACTTATGACTCGTGGGAGAATTGATCCCCCTGCGGACTTTGTGCGGCAATAGCGCCCCCAAGGTGGGACCCTCTGTGGGAGACTTCTTCTCCCGTTTGGAAGCTTCGGCTTCCGAATCCCCGGGCGCAGTCCTTTTCCTCTTCTGGTCGCCTTCCCTCATGGAGACGCTCGCTCCCTCGGCTAGAATGGGCAGCGTCGGGGGCCCGCGTCCGCCCACATTATCCTCCACAGTATCCTCCTTCAAGGGCTCCGGGCAAGGTGCGGTCTGGAGCATCTTTTCCAATACCGAATTTTCCAAACCCTCAGGGAGGGAGGCCGAACACCGAATCAACTTCGCCTTTGTTAGCCAGTCCTGGTCAAAAAGCGAACTCTCATAAATAACTTCGTAACAAAGTAGAGAAAGTATGTTCGGCCGGAAGATGCCTTAGCTGTTCGGCGGTGCGGTTGCTACTCAGGCCCACGTCCTCGGTGATTTCTGGACACTCCGTCTGAGGTCCGAAGAATGACTTGTACATCTCCTCGTGCGTCAGGCCGAGAAAATTTTGAATGGCATGCGGTCCCTCGGGATTGAACTCCCACAGGCGAAGAGGCCGGCGTTTGCAAGGCTGGACTTGACGAGCCAGCATAACTTGTATCACCGCAACCAAACTGAAATCTCCATTGAAGAGATCTCGAATGCGGCCTTGCAGTATAGGCACGTCCTTGACTGGACCCCAGCTCAGACCTCTGCTGATCCATGACATCAGTTGTGGTGGGGGGACCCGAGCGGAAAACAGGGGGGCCGCCCACTTGGCACTTCTAGGAGCCGTGATGTAGAACCACCCTTGTTGCCACAATTCAGACACCTCTGGGATGGAACCTTTGGGCCACGGAGCTCCCGTCATCTTGCGTATTGAGGCACCTCCACACGCTGCATGTTGCCCCTCGACCAGCTTCGGCTTCACTTCAAAGGTCTTGAGCCATAGGCCAAAGTGAGGGGTAACCCGGAGGAAGGCCTCGCACATGATAATAAATGTCGTGATATGAAGAAAGGAGTCCGGAGCTAGATCATGAAAATCTAGCCCGTAGTAAAACATCAAACCCCTGACAAAAGGATCCAGGGCAAGGCCTAGGCCTCGGAGGAAGTGGGAAACGAACACGACGTTCTTGTTGGATTCGGGGGTGGGGACGGCTTGCCCTCGGGGAGGCAGCCGATGCAAAATCTCGGCGGTCAGATATCTGGCCTCCCTCAACTTCTTGATGTCTTCTTCCGTGACGGTGGAAGGCATCCATCGGCCTCGAAGGCTAGATCCAGACATGACTGAAGGTTCGGGGCGCCTGACCTGAACTTCGGGCGTTTGAGCTTGAGGTGGGGGAAGGATTCGATTGAGCACGGGAGGGAAAAATAAAAGCCTTGTCCCCTTTATAAAGAGGGTGAATATCAAGCGTCCTCTCCGTGTCCGTTTGGACTTGCCTATAATCTAGGAGTCCTAGAAGCGGTTGGGTTACCCACGCCCGTATTGATGAGAATCCCGGGATAAGGGGACACGATATCTGCTTTAACAAGACGTGCCAAGGAAACCGCCTTGCATGACGCGCTGAGGTGGGATAATGAAACGACTCGGATAAAGGCTTGGCCGTGGTGTGACACGCTACAGAATACGTCAGCAGATTAGATTGGTGTAAATATTATTCTCTCTATGGCAATATGTGGAAACTTATTTTGCAAAGCCGGACACTATCTTTGTGTTCAAAATCTTCTATGAAGTACTTGGAGGAGGAACCCGCCTTGCAATGCCGAAGACAATCTGCGCGCCGGACTCGTCGTCATTGAAAGCCTGGTTCAGGGGCTACTGAGGGAGTCCTGGATTAGGGGGTGTTCGGATAGCCGGACTATACCTTCATCCGGACTCCTGTACTATGAAGATACAAGATTGAAGACTCTGTCCCGTGTCCGGAAGGGACTTTCCTTGGCGTGGAAGGCAAGCTTGGCGATACGGATATGAAGATCTCCTACCATTGTAGCCGACTTTGTGTAACCCTAACCCTCTCCGGTGTCTATATAAACCGGAGGGTTTTAGTCCGTTGGACAACGTACCCATCAACAATCATACCATAGGCTAGCTTCTAGGGTTTAGCCTCCTCGATCTCATGGTAGATCTACTCTTATACCACCCATATCATCAATATTAATCAAGCAGGACGTAGGGTTTTACCTCCATCGAGAGGGCCCGAACCTGGGTAAAACTTCGTGTCCCTTGTCTCCTGTTATCATCTGGCCTAGACGCACAGTTCGGGACCCCCTACCCGAGATCCGCTGGTTTTGACACCGACAGTGGGGAATATCACCTTCATCAAATCTATAGAGAGAATTTACCTTTACTACCTGTGTCGGGTTATCGAGATCAGGAGGTTCTTCAATAAATAGAGGATTAAGATCATATGTTTCTTCAACAGGCGGTATATTAAGACCATGTATTTCTTCAATAGGAGGTAAATTCTTAACATCTTCAGCTTTAATACCTTTTTCTTTCATAGATTTCTTTGCTTCTTGCATATCTTCTGGACTGAGAAATAGAACACCTCTCTTCTTTGGAGTTCGTTTAGGAATAGGCTCAGTAATTGGAGCAGGAGCTGGCTCAGGAGGTGCCCAATTATTTTCATTTGTCAACATATTATTCAATAGAATTTCAGCTTCATCCGGTGTTCTTTCCCTGAAAAGAGAACCAACACAACTATCCAGGTAATCTTTGGAAGCATCGGTTAGTCCATTATAAAAGATACCAAGTATTTCATGTTTCTTAAGAGGATGATCAGGCAAAGCATTAAGTAACTTGAGAAGCCTCCCCCAAGCTTGTGGGAGACTCTCTTCTTTAATTTCCACAAAGTTGTATATTTCCTTTAAAGCAGCTTGTTTCTTATGAGCAGGGAAATATTTAGCAGAAAAGTAGTAAAGCATATCCTGGGGACTACGCACACAACCAGGATCAAGAGAATTAAACCATATCTTAGCATCACCCTTTAATGAGAACGGAAATATTTTAAGTATATAAAAGTAGCGCGGTCTCTCATCATTAGTAAACAGGGTGGCTATATCATTTAATTTAGTAAGATGTGCCACAACAGTTTCAGATTCATAACCATGGAAAGGATCAGATTCAACCAAAGTAATTATATCAGGATCAACAGAAAATTCATAGTCCTTATCAGGAACACATATAGGTGAAGTAGCAAAAGCAGGGTCAGGCCTCATTTTACCTTTAAGAGATTCTTTGTTCCATTTAATTAATAGCCTTTTAAGTTCATGACGATCTCCGCAAGCTAGAATAGCGGCAGAGGACTCCATATCAAAAACATAACCCTCAGGAATAATAGGCCTATCTTCATCATCACTTTCATCATTATAATCAGATTCAATAATCTCTCTCTCTAGCCCTAGCAATTTGTTCATCAAGAAATTCACTAAGGGGCACAGTAGTATCAGGCATAGAAGCAGTTTCATCATAAGTATCATGCATAGCAGAAGTGGCATCATCAATAACATGCGACATATCGGAACAAATAGCAGAAGTAGGTTTAGGTGTCGCAAGCTTACTCATAACAGAAGGTGAATCAAGTGCAAGGCTAGATGGCAGTTCCTTACCTCCCCTCATAGTTGAGGGATAAATTGTTGTCTTAGCGTCTTTCAAGTTCTTCATAGTGTCCAGCAGATATAAATCCCAAGTGACTCAAAGAATAGAGCTATGCTCCCCGGCAATGGTGCCAGAAATTAGTCTTGATAACCCACAAGTATAGGGGATCGCAACAGCTTTCGAGGGTAGAGTATTCAACCCAAATTTATTGATTCGACACAAGGGAGCCAAAGAATATTCTCAAGTATTAGCAGCTGAGTTGTCAATTTAACCACACCTGGAAACTTAGTATCTGCAGCAAAGTGTTTAGTAGCAAAGTAATATGATAGTGGTGGTAACGGTAACAAAAGAGTAAAGAAAGCAAAGTAATATTTTTGGTATTTTGTAGTGATTGTAACAATAGCAACGGGAAAGTAAATAAGCGTAAACCAGTATATGGAAAGCTCATAGGCACCGGATCAATAATGGATAATTATGCCAGATGTGGTTCATCATGTAACAGTCATAACATAGGGTGACACGGAACTAGCTCCAATTCATCAATGTAATGTAGGCATGTATTCCAAATATAGTCATACGTGCTTATGGAAAAGAACTTGCATGACATCTTTTGTCCTACCCTCCCGTGGCAGCGGGGTCCTATTGGAAACTAAGGGATATTAAGGCCTCCTTTTAATAGAGAACCGGAACAAAGCATTAGCACATAGTGAATATATGAACTCCTCAAACTATGGTCATCACTGAGAGTGGTCCCGATTTTTGTCACTTCGGGGTTGCCGGGTCATAACACATAGTAGGTGACTATAGACCTGCAAGATAGGATCAAGAACTCACATATATTCATGAAAACATAATAGGTTCAGATCTGAAATCATGGCACTCGGGCCCTAGTGACAAGCATTAAGCATAGCAAAGTCATAGCAACATCAATCTCAGAACATAATGGATACTAGGGATCAAACCCTAACAAAACTAACTCGATTACACGATAAATCTCATCCAACCCATCACCGTCCAGCAAGCCTACGATGGAATTACTCGCGCATGGCGGTGAGCATCATGAAATTGGTGATGGAGGATGGTTGATGATGACGAAGGCGACGAATCCCCCTCTCCGGAGCCCCAAACGGACTCCAGATCAGCCCTCCCGAGAGGTTTTAGGGCTTGGCAGCGGCTCCGTATCGTAAAACGCGATCATTTCTTCTCCTCTATTTTTTTTCTCCCCGAAAGCAAATATATAGAGTTGGAGTTGGCATCGGAAGGTGTCCAGGGGGCCCACGAGGTAGGGGGCGCGCCCTAGGGGAGGGGGCACGCCCCCCACCCTCGTGGACAGGGTGTGGGCCCCCTGGTCTTCATCTTTGGCGAGGATTTTTTATTATTTATTGTAAGGTATTCCGTGGAGTTTCAGGTCATTCCGAGGACTTTTGTTTTCTGCACATAAAACAACATCATGGCAATTCTGCTGAAAATAGCGTGAGTCCGGGTTAGTTCCATTCAAATCATACAAGTTAGAGTCCAAAACAAGGGCAAAAGTGTTTGGAAAAGTAGATACAACGGAGACGTATCAACGAGTTTCATTCTTGACTAGTGAACCATTGCTGTAAGTTGTAACTTTACTTTTCACACTTGCCCCTTGATTTTTAAAATCATCACATGCTGTTTTCGAAATATTGTGGATGCTACATGGCCCACCGACATGTTTACGGAATGCTGCAACCGCATTCTTCCAACAGTTGCTGCTACTAGGCGCCTAGGGTCCGGCTAGAGACGCGGCTTGTTGCCGCCGTTGCCTGCCCTGCCGCTGGCTGCCCCACCGTTGCCTGCCCCGCCCACTCCTGGAGACCTGACCAGCCGCCGCCGCCGCTAGCTTAGACGCTTAGGCATTAGGGTTGGCGTCATGGGGAGAGAACAGAGTGGTCGAGGGTGTTGCGTCTCTGCCCGCTCGCATGGACGCTCGAACCTGCTGGCTGCCTCGCGCAGATGCTCCAACCTGGCTGGATGTTGGCCCATCTTGCCGCTCGTTGTGTTGGGCCATCGGCCCATCACGTATTAACAGCAACGAGGCAGCCTATTCTGCTAGCGATTGATGCATACTAGTTATAAATTTTTTTGCTCAAAATTAAGGTATGGCAGGCGCCATACCTGCCCACCGGGGAGGTCCGCCAATGGGTGGAGGAGCCAGGCGATTGCCCTGTGAGTAGCATACGTATGAGGTCACCGTCTAGTACTTCGCTTAGTTTTTTCTAGGTTTTCGTAATTTTATTAATGGAATTTGCCCAATTAATGTTGATTTTTTCATGAATTAGGTCTGCTTTGCATGGAAATCATTCAGTTTGCATCAAACTCGTTTGGTTCATTCAATTTATGTTTGAAATGAGTGTGGACGTTTCAGACATGCCATTGGATGACCGGCTCTCATATCCATGTCCGCGGATGCGTCTGGACATGTCCACAAATGGATAGCGAGTCTGATTGCGGCATGGGTTTGGAGATGCCCTTACAACACTAGCACGGATTGGAGCTTTTTTTTGCGGGCCAGATTAGGGCTTTCAACAACATGAATCTCAACTTTCGAAAAGGACTAGCCTCCCGTAAAAAGAGGGTAAATGAATAGAACCATCCAGCCAAAGTGACGCTAGGCGTTTGCCAATTTCCACGCATGCCACGTGCCCTATCAACTGACCGACAACAGACACTTTAACGTTATCACCGAGTATGTTGACCCGTCAATGATTACTACCCAGGTCCAAAACTTTGCAGATCTAGCACTTCCGCTAACCTCCATATTGTTGGGGAACGCAGTAATTTCAAAAAAATTCCTACGATCACGCAAGATCTATCTAGGAGAAGCATAATAACGAGCAGGACAGTGTGTCCATGTACCCTCATAGACCGAAAGCGTAAGCGTTTTATCAACGTGGTTGATGTAGTCGTACGTCTTCACGATCCGACCAATCCTAGCACCAAACGTACGGCACCTCCGTGTTCAGCACACGTTCAGCTCGATGTCGTCCCTCGTACTCTTGATCCAATTGAGGCTGAGGGAGAGTTTCGTCAGCACGACAGCATGGCGACGGTGATGATGAAGTTACCGGCGCAGGGCTTCGCCTAAGCACTACGACGATATGACCGAGGTGTGTAACTGTGGAGGGGGCACCGCACACGGCTAAAAGATCAACTTGTGTGTTCTAGGGTGCCCCCTGCCCCCGTATATAAAGGAGGGTGAGGGAGAAGCAGCCGGCCCTAGGGGGACGCGCCAAGGTGTGGAGTCCTACTGGGACTCCCTAGTCCTAGTAGGATTCCACCTCCCACACGGAGTAGGAAAGGGGGAAGGGAGAAGGAGAAGGAAAGGGGGGCCAGCCCCTTCTCCTAGTCCTAATTTGCCACCTGTCCAAGGGGGGTGCACCAGCCCCTTGTGGGCTGGTGTGCTTCCCTCTTATGGCCCATAAGGCCCATAACTTCTCCCGGGGGGTTCCGGTAACCTCCCGGTACTCCGAAAAAATGCCCGAACCACTCGGAACCATTCTGATGTCCAAATGCAAACTTCCAATATGTGAATCTTTACCTCTCGACCATTTCGAGACTCCTCATCATGTCCTTGATCTCATCCGGGACTCCAAACAAACTTCGGTCATCAAATCACATAACTCATAATACAAATCGTCATCGAACATTAAGCATGCGGACCCTACGGGTTCGAGAACTATGTAGACATGACCGAGACACACCTTTGTTCAATAACCAATAGCGGAACCTGGATTCTCATATTGGTTCCTACATATTCTAGGAAGATCTTTATCGGTCAAACCGCATGACAACATACGTTGTTCCCTTTGTCATCGGTATGTTACTTGCCCGAGATTCGATTGTTGGTATCATCATACCTAGTTCAATCTTGTTACCGGCAAGTCTCTTTACTCGTTCCGTAATGCATCATCCCGTAACTAACTCATTAGTCACATTGCTTGCAAGGCTTATAGTGATGTGCATTACCCAGAGGGCCCAGAGATACCTCTCCGATACACGGAGTGACAAATCCTAATCTTGATCTATGCAAACCCAACAAACACCATCGAATACACCTGTAGAGCATCTTTATAGTCATCCAGTTATGTTGTGACGTTTGATAGCACACAAGGTGTTCCTCCGGTATTCGGGGGTTGCATAATCTCATAGTTAGAGGAACATGTATAAGTCATGAAGAAAACAATAGCAATAAAACTAAACGATCATTATGCTAAGCTAATGGATGGGTCTTGTCCATCACATCATTCTCTAATGATGTGATCCCGTTCATCAAATGACAACACATGTCTATGGTTTAGGAAACTTAACCATCTTTGATTAACGAGCTAGTCTAGTAGAGGCTTACTAGGGACACTTTGTTTTGTCTATGTATTCACACATCTATCAAGTTTCCGGTTAATACAATTCTATCATGAATAATAAACATTTATCATGATATATGGAAATATAAAATAACAACTTTATTATTGCCTCTAGGGCATATTTCCTTCAGTCTCTCACTTGCACTAGAGTCAATAATCTAGTTCACATCGCCATGTGATTTAACACCAATAGTTCACATCACCATGTGATTAACACCCATAGTTCACATCGCCATGTGACCAACACTCAAAGGGTTTTACTAGAGTCAATAATCTAGTTCACATCGCTATGTAATTAACACCCAAAGAGTACTAAGGTGTGATCATGTTTTGCTTGTGAGAGAAGTTTAGTCAACGGGTCTGCCACATCAGATCCGTATGTATTTTGCAAATTTCTATGTCTACAATGCTCTGCATGGAGCTACTCTATCTAATTGCTCCCACTTTCAATATGTATCCAGATTGAGACTTAGAGTCATCTGGATCAGTGTCAAAGCTTACATCGATGTAACCCTTTACGGTGAACTTTTGTCACCTCCATAACCGAGAAACATATCCTTATTCCACTAAGGATAATTTTTGACCGCTGTCCAGTGATCCACTCCTGGATCACTATTGTACCCTCGTGCCAAACTCATGGTGAGGTTCACAATAGGTCTGGTATACAACATAGCATACTTTATAGGACCTATTACTGAGGCATAGGGAATGACTTTCATTCTCTTTCTATTTTCTGTCGTGGTTGGATTTTGAGTCTTACTCAACTTCGTACCTTGCAATACAGGCAAGAACTCCTTCTTTGACTGTTCCATTTTGAACTACTTAAAAATCTTGTCAAGGTATGTACTCATTGAAAAGAACTTTATCAAGCGTCTTGATCTATCTCTACAGATCTTGATGCTTAATATGTAAGCAGCTTCACTGAGGTCCTTCTCTGAAAAACTCCTTTCAAACAGTCCTTTATGCTTTCCAGAAAATTCTACATCATTTCCGATCAACAATATGTCATTCACATATACTTATTAGAAAGGTTGTAGTGCTCCCACTCACTTTCTTGTAAATACAGCCTTCACCGCAAGTCTGTATAAAATTATATGCTTTGATCAACTCATCAAAACGTATATTCCAACTCCGAGATGCTTGCACCAGTCCATAGATGGATCGCTGGAGCTTGCACTTCTTGTTAGCACCTATAGGATTGACAAAACCTCCTGGTTGCATCATATACAACTCTTCTTTAATAAATCCATTAAGGAATGTAGTTTTGATATGTATTTGCCAGATTTCATAAAATGTGGCAATTGCTAACATGATTCGGACAGACTTAAGCATCGCTATGAATGAGAAAATCTCATCATAGTCAACACCTTGAACTTGTCAAAAACCTTTTTTCGACAAATCTAGCTTTTGTTGATAGTAACACTACTATCAGTGTTCGTCTTCCTCTTGAAGATCCATTTATTCTTAATGGCTCTCCGATCATCGGGCAAGTCAATCAAAGTCCATACTTTCTTCTCATACATGGATCCTATCTCATATTTCATGGCCTTAAGCCATTTTGCGAAATCTAGGCTCATCATCGCTTCCTCATAGTTCGTAGGTTCGTCATGGTCAAGTAACATGACCTCCAGAACAGGATTACCGTACCACTCTGGTGCGTCCCGTACTTTGGTTGACCTACGAGGTTCAATAGTAACTTGATCTGAAGTTTCATGACCATTATCATTAGCTTCCTCTCTAGTTGGTGTAGGCATCACGGGAACAAATTCTCTGATGAGTTACTTTCCAAATTGAGAGAAGGTACAATTACCTCATTGTAACGCCCCATATGTGACTTTCCCAAATTGTACTCCAACTCTTGCCGTTTCCGGCATTAAGTTATATTTAATTCTCGGGTTCGGGTCTTTGCCTCCGTGTGTTGTTTTTGTTTTCGTGCATCTCATATCATGTCATCACGTGCATTGCATTTGCATACATGTTCATCTCATGCATTCGAGCATTTTCCCCGTTGTCCGTTTTGCATTCCGGCGCTTCGTTCTCCTCCGGTGGCCATTTCTAGCTTTCTTTCGTGTGTGGGGATTAAACATTTCCGGATTGGACCGAGACTTGCCATGTGGCCTTGGTTTACTACCGGTAGACCGCCTGTCAAGTTTCGGGTCATTTGGACTTCGTTTGATACTCCAACGGTTAACCGAGGGACCGAAAAGGCCTCGTGTGTGTGCAGCCCAACACCCCTCCATTTTGGCCCAAAACCCACCAAACTCTGCTCCATCGTCTCGGTCGTTCGATCACGATCGTGTGGGCGAAAACCGCACCTCATTTGGACTCTCCTAGCTCCCTCTATGCCTATATATAGACCCCTTCCCCGAAATCCGGATCTCTCCCCCGTCCAAACCCTAAAAATCTCCTCCGCGCGGCCGGACAACGTCCGCCCCGCGCCGGACATCTCGCCCGCGCCAACCGGGGGCCGCCACGTGGCACCCGGCCACCGACCCCGCCGCCGGCCCGGGGAGCCCGCATCCGGCCCCCGCGGGCCCATCGCCGCGCCCCGCCGCCAGGGACTCCCCGCCGCCGTCTTCCTCGGTCCCGGCCACCGCCGCCCGCCGCAAGCCTCGCCGGAGCTCCGGTGAGCTCCGCGACGAACCTCGCCGCCCGACGCGCCGGACCGCCCCGCGCCGCGCCGGAGTCCTCCCCGCGCCGCCGCCGTCCGCGCCTGCCCTCGCCGCCCCTCGTCGCCGGTGGCCACCTCGCCGGCCTCCTCCCTCCTCCACGCCGGCCGCCGCCGTTGCCATTTCCGGCGAGCTCGGACCCGAGCTACAGTAGCCGATCGGATCGCTACAGTAAACCCTAGATCTAATCCCCCCATTGACTTTCTCCCCTATTTTCCAGAATTTTATGCTACGTTTGACCTGCCATATCTTTGCATCCGTGGCTCCATTTTGGGCATATGATATATCAAAATCTTCGTCTCGGCGAGTACATCATTTCATTCCATTGCATCATTTGCATTTGAGGTAATCTTGGTGCCCAAAATGCTGTTGGAAGGAGGCATCATGAGTTAAATTGCAGATCCGTTAGTCCTACATTGACTTTTGTTATTTCTGCCATGATTATTGTGTGCATGATATGCCTGTGCCCCTTTGTTATGAATTGTTAAGCATGTTGTCTTCTTTCCAGAGGTGCCTCCCTTGTATTTTTAGGATGTGTGTGTTGTCTTGTGCAAGCTTGCCAAGAGGGGTACCTGAGTTTACTGATTTCAGGGACTTAGTGAAAATCACTAAGTCTGGGATGTTCTAATTCACGATGCTATATGTCCAACTTGTTTCCTAGTGATCCGTGCCTCTTTTGAGGATGATCAGTAAGAGTGGTTTGTTATGCTTGTTGTGCTTAATCCATCCATGTCTTTACTTGTTATGTTGGAGCACCCTAGGTTTACTCAATCGAGCTCAACTTTTGCATAGTTGTTAATTTGGGCAGATCGTGAACTCTTTTGCGATTTTGCCGGAGCTATTGCTAGTGATCCATGCATGCTATGCCATTGTTCTTTCCATGTCTAGCTAGAATTTTGTGCCTTCTTTATGGATATATGATTGCCTTGCCATGACTTGCACCATAGTGAGTGCATCGAGCTCGTTTACATGCCTCCGTGAGTTATGATTTCAGCATGTCCCAGTTTTCACTAAGTCTGAAAACTGATTGTGTTTCATCGATGTTCGCGTGCTCGGTAGAGTATTTTGTAAGCCCTTTTGGCCCCAGGTCATTTTGGGTGTTTTGTTAAGCTTGTTGAGTAGCTCCATTCCATGCTCTTACTTGCCATGTTCAGGTTATGCTTCATGTTGTTTTGCTGCTCCGAAGAGAGCATCGTGGTCTGAGATTTCAGACTAGCGTTAATTTCGCTAAGTCTGAAATCTCTTTTGCTTATTCAGTTTTGCCATGCTTGTTTGAAGCCCTTAATGGATGAATTTGCCTATGCCTCAGTCCTGGTGATTTGTTAATATTCTTGAGTACATCACTGCCATGCAATTTGTTTTCATGTTTGGTGGCTGTAGCATGTTCATTTCGTTGCATTAAGGGGCCTACTTGCTGTAAATCGTAGATCGGTTCGTTTCGTAAAACGCTTGCCATTTCCAAACCGTAGCTCCGATTCCTTTGATCTTTATATCGTTTTCAGGGGATTTCTTCCCCTCTATCCAGTGGCACACTTGGTTTTCCAAGTTGAGGCCAGGTTCATGCATTTCCTGTCACGTCTTGCATTTTGCATCCCGCATCGCATCCCGCATAGCATATCATCTTTGCATATTATTGGTTGCCCTTGCACGTGGTTGATTGTATCCTTGTTGCTTGTTTGTGTTGTTGGGTAGAGCCGGGAGACGAGTTCGCTAACGAGGAGCCTGTTGAGTTTGCTTTTGAGGACCCAGTCAACTCTGACAACTGTGCAGGCAAGATGATCATACCCTCGAAATCACTACTATCTTTGTTATGCTAGTTTGCTCGCTCTTTTGCTTTGCCATTGCTACGATGCCTACCACTTGCTTGTCAGCCTCCCAATTGCCATGATTGAGCCTCTAACCCACCTCTGTCCTAGCAAACCATTGATTGGCTAGGTTACCGCTTTGCTCAGCCCCTTCTTATAGCGTTGTTAGTTGCAGGTGAAGATTGGAGCCGTTCCTTGTTGGAACATTTATTTACTTGTTGGGATATCATTATATTGCTATGTTATCTTTATTCATCTATATACTTGGTAAAGGGTGGAAGGCTCGGCCTCTCGCCTAGTGTTTTGTTCCACTCTTGCCGCCCTAGTTTCCGTCATATCGGTGTTATGTTCCCGGATTGTTGCATCCCTTACGCGGTTGGGCTATATGCGAACCCCTTGATAGTTCGCCTTGATTAAAGCTTTTCCAGCAATGCCCAACATTGGTTTTACCATTTGCCACCTAGCCTCTTTTTCCCTTGGGTTTCCGGAGCCCGAGGGTCATCTTTATTTTAGCCCCCACGGGCCAGTGCTCCTCTGAGTGTTGGTCCCACCGAGCGATGTCCGGGGCTACCAGGGGCAACCCTGGGCTGGCCTACCCGACGTCTGGCTCATCTGAGTGTGTCCTGAGAACGAGATATGTGCAGCTCCTATCGGGATTTGTCGGCACATTCGGGCGGTGTTGCTGGACTAGTTTTGACCTATCGAATCGTCTTGTTGTACCGGGATGCCGAGTCTGATCGGTGTGTTCTGGGTGGAGGTCTATTCCTTCGTTGACCGTGAGAGCTTGTTATGGGCTAAGTTGGGACCCCCCTGCAGGGATTGATCTTTCGAAAGCCATGCCCGCGGTTATGGGCAGATGGGAATTTGTTAATGTCCGGTTGTAGATAACTTGAACCCTAATTATTTAAAATGAATCAACTGAGTATGTTGCCGTGATGGCCTCTTCTCGGCGGAGTCCGGGAAGTGGACACGGCGTTGGAGTTATGTTTGCCTAGTCTGCTCTCTAGTTTTCCGCTCGTGCTTTGCCTTCTCTTCTTGCTCTCCTTTTGCGAATAAGTTAGCCACCATACTTGCTAGTTGCTTGCTGCAGCTCCACTTATACATTACCCCTTTCCTACCTATTAAGCTTAAATAGTCTTGATCGCGAGGGTGCGAGATTGCTGAGTCCTCTGTGGCTCACAGATTACTATTACACCAGATGCAGGGACAAATGATACCTCTCCGGATGGCGCGCTCGAGCTGAAGTGGGAGTACGACGAGGACTCTCAGCGTTACTATGTGTCTTTTCCTGATGATCAGTAGGGATGCCTATTCGGGGTTAGATTCAGGGCCTAGTCGCTTGTTGGGGGTCTTTTCCATTTTGGCGCCGTAGTCGGGCCATGAGTGATTGTATGATGGATGTTATTTATGTACTTTGATGTGACGTGGCGAGTGTAAGCCAACTATGCTATTATTCCCCTTTATATTATATATGTACATGGGTTGTGTAATGATTCCCGACTTGTGACATTGCTTTCAATGCGCCTATGTCTCTAAGTCATGCCTCGACACGTGGGAGATATAGTCGCATCGAGGGCGTTACAAGTTGGTAATCAGAGCCTTCCCCGACCTTAGGAGCCCCATTGCTTGATCGTTTTTAGCAGCCGAGTTGTGTATAGAAAAATGTTTTGAGTCCTTAGGAATTATATATCGGAGAGCTTAGGAATTCTTTTTACTTCCCAGTCTCCTCATCGCTCTGGTAAGGCATCCTGACGTAGAGTTTTGACTCTTCTCTTCTCAAATTTCACTAAAAAAATTTAGGATCACGCGAGTATCTTGGTTTTGTTCCGATGGCTTATGATGAGAATACTGTCTTGGTGCCTCCTGTCAGGGGTTTAGTGGAAGTGTCCCGGGGAGTTGAGCTCTGAGGTGTTGTCATCATAATTCTATCGTTGCAATTCTGGTATACTTGAGATATGTGCGCGACATCGAAAATCTCCTTTATGCAGTTCGTTGGTGAGATAACCTCGACGCCACCCAGTACTGGGGCGGGAGTTCGGGAGTATCGCCATGACTTGTATAACGGATGCTTTTCGAAGGTTGAGATAGATGGTTTCTGAAGGTTTCTTGGTTATGTGTTGAAGGATGGATGCAGCTGGATGTAGGATTTGCTAGCTTGGGTGAGATATTATGCTTCCCCTGTATCCCCAACACCTGATTGCATAACCGGAAAGTTTCGGGAGTTTCATAGGTGGGAATTCAAATAGCTTTAGGATATCTTTCCAACAGATGTGTGATATGAAATTGGGGTTCGACGTCTAGTGGTTCGCCTATTCACGGTCAATTTTACAGTGGCCTCGTTGTGTCTTAAAGAGTCCTTGGCTATGCTGACTCGGGGACGCTTCGTATGTCATGTGCACTGCCTTGTACATGATGGTGTTGTACGGTCGAGCCCGTGTAGGTCCTACCACGAAAACTTCCGACGAAATTTCTATCATATGTTTGTTCCGGCTTATGCCGCAAGCCAACCCTTGGTTTTATTTTTCAGTTGTGGTATTCGTTCTGCTTCGACGTCATATGTTGATTCCATCCCTCGTTGATGTACCTCTTCTACCCGATTCTTCGTGGCTTCGCAATTTAGGAATATGTGACCACTTCAAGAGAAGTGCATTCGTTCATTTTGTTCGGATGTGAAGACTTTATGTTGCAATTTTCATTCCGTTGGATTCATCTTCAATATTTCTCTATTTGTGTGCTAACGGTGGTCAACCTCTTCAGGATGGCTCCCGCTAAGAGCACCAGTCAGAACCAGAATCAAGATCCTCCGCCACCTCCGCCTCCTCCGGAAGCATGGCAAGCTGTGATGGCCGCTACTAATGCAAATACACAGCTGATCATGCAAATCATCCAAGAGCGGAATCAAAGCAGTCAAGGAAATCAAGGCAACAACCAGAACCATTTTGCAACTCTGAATCAGTTCCTCGCAAATGGTCCAAAGACGTTCAGCAACTGCGTTGAGGCTACCGATGTTTATGATTGGTTAGTCGATCTAGGCAAGCATTTTGAATGTAGCAACGTCAGACCTGAAGATTTCGTCAAGTTCGCGTCTTTCCAGCTCAAGGATCAGGCCGCAGAGTGGTTTCAGCAGTACCGGGATTCCAGAGGTGGACGTTTGATCACTTGGGATGATTTCCGTCGTGATTACCGAGCTCATCACATCCCTCAAAGTGTGACTGAAAGCAAACGTGAAGAATTCCGCAATCTGAAGCAAGGCTCTTTGTCTGTCTATGACTACAACAAGTTGTTCCAGAAGCTCGCCCGTTTTGCCAAGCAGGACGTTCCTGATGAGAAGAGCATGATCTATCAGTTCAGGGGTGGTCTTCGTGAAGAAATTCAGCTCGCTCTTGTCCTCTTCGAGCCGCTGAGATACGATGAGTTCTACAACATGGCACCGAAGCAAGAGGCTGCTCAGCTAAGGTGTGATGCTTCCAGGAAGCGAGTCAGAGACACTACGCCTTCTTCCTCTACTCAAGTGGCCAAGCAGCAGAAGTATTGGCTTCCTCCTCCTCCGTTCCGTCAGCCGTATCAGCAGAAGAGCAAAGGTGGCAGTGGTTCATCCCACCCACCCAACCCAGGCTTTCAGAACAAGACTTCGTCTCAAGCTCCAAGATCGAGTGCTCTGTATCACCGTCCGCTCTCAGAGGTCACGTGCAACAAGTGCCAATAGAAGGGTCACTATGCCAACAAGTGTTTCAACCAGAGGCGTCTTCCTCCTCCTCCTCCTATCAGATCGGCAAGTACAGCAGTGGTCAAGCATAATCCCAAGTCCGCCAAGGTCAACTTGATGAACGCAGCTCAGGCAGAGGATTCTTCAGATGTCATCATGGGTAACCTTCCTGTTAATGATATTCCTGCAAAAGTTCTTTTTGACACAGGTGCATCGCATTGTTTCATCTCGAGGCCATTTGTTTCTAAGCATGAGTTGCCCTTGCAAGATTTTCCTAGGCAGTTGTCTGTTGTTTCTCCGGGCAAATTCATGAATGCAAGCGCTATTGTTCCGGATATTTCTATCATGTTGGGCGATTACAAGTTTCTCTCTTCTCTGGTGGTTCTTGGTAATTCTGATATCGATCTTATTCTTGGGATGGACTGGCTCTCTAAACACAAGGCTCACCTCGATTGTGCAGCCAGGCAGATTCAACTGACTCATTCCTCTGAGGATGTAATTGTTTTTGCTGCTCGGGATAATACCATACAATTGTTCTCTCTCAATGAGAAGGGTGAATTGGATGCTATTTCGCAGATTCTGGTTGTTTGTGAGTATCAAGATGTCTTCCCAGAAGAACTCCCAGGCATGCCTCCAAACCGGCTGGTTGAATTTTTTATTGAACTTGAGCCCGGTACGGAACCTGTGTGCAAACGTCCCTACAAGCTCGGCCCCGAAGAGTTGAAGGAGTTGAAGAAACAACTCGATGTGCAAGAAAGAATGGGTCTCATTCGGCCTAGTACTTCTCCGTGGGGTTGTGGTGTTCTTTTTGTGAAGAAGAAAGATGGAACGGACCGACTTTGTGTTGATTATCGTCCATTGAACAAGAAGACCATCAAGAACAAATACCCACTTCCCAACATTAATGAGCTGTTCGAACAACTCAAGGGTGCCCAAGTATTCTCCAAGCTTGACCTCCGTATGGGTTATCACCAAATTCGCATTCGTGAGCAAGATATTCCCAAGACGGCGTTCAGAACAAGCTATGGGTCATATGAATACACTGTCATGTCTTTTGGCCTCGCCAACGCTCCTCCGATGTTCTCTCGCATGATGAACTTCATCTTCAACCCCTATACCAATGACTTCATTTTGGTCTATCTCGACGACATTCTCGTTTTCTCGAAGAACAAGGAAGATCATGCCAAACACTTGCGTTTGGTTCTTGACAAGCTAAGGGAACATCAGTTCTACGCCAAGTTTTCCAAGTGTGAATTTTGGCTCGATGAGGTTCTTTATCTTGGCCATATCATCTCTGCCAAGGGCATTTCCGTGGATCCTGAGAAGGTGTCTGCAATTGTTAATTGGGAACCTCCTCAGAATGTGAAGCAACTCCGTAGCTTCCTCGGTCTCGCAAGCTACTGTCGAAGATTCGTTGAAAACTTTTCCAAGATCGCGAAGCCTCTCTCAAATCTTCTTCAGAAGCACGTCAAGTACGTTTGGTCTCCGGAGTGTGATATTGCTTTCAACGCTTTGAAAGAGAAATTGATCACTGCTCCAGTTCTGACTCCGCCTGATGAAACCAAGCCGTACGAGGTCTTTTGTGATGCCTCTCTCCAAGGTCTAGGTGATGTACTGATGCAAGAGAAGAAAGTTGTTGCTTATACCTCTCGCCAGTTGAAGCCTAATGAGAAGAACTACCCCACTCATGATCTCGAGTTGGCGGCAGTTGTGCACGCATTGTTGACTTGGAGACATCTTCTCTTGGGAAGAAAAGTGGACATTTTCACTGATCACAAGAGTCTCAAGTACATCTTCACTCAGCCTAATCTCAACCTCAGGCAGACTCGATGGGTCGAAATGATTGAAGAGTACAATCTGAGTATCGAGTATACTCCAGGCAAGGCTAATGTGATTGCTGACGCTTTGAGCAGAAAAGCATATTGCAACAGTCTGATTCTCAAGCCTTATCAACCCGAGCTTTGTGAAGCTTTCCGCAAACTTAATCTGCAAGTTGTTCCTCAAGGTTTCCTCACCAACCTTCAAGTTTCTCCTACCTTGGAAGACCAGATTCGCCAACCCAGCTTCTTGATGCTATGGTGAAAAAGGTGAAGATTGGTATTGCAAAGAGTCAGTCCAAGTACAAGTGCTACCGACTTGATGACAAGGACACTCTCTTCTTCGAGGATCGAATTTTTGTGCCCAAAGGTGAACTTCGTAAAGTGATTATGAATGAGGCTCACAACTCTCTCCTCTCCATCCACCCTGGTAGCACGAAGATGTATCAGGATCTCAGGCAAACTTATTGGTGGACTTGAATGAAGCGCGAAACCGCTCAATTCATGAATGAATGTGATGTCTGCAGAAGAGTGAAGGCAGAACACCAAAGGCCAGCAGGTCTCCTCCAACCTCTTGCCATTCCAGAATGGAAGTTTGACCACATTGAAATGGACTTCGTGACTGGGTTTCCTAAGTCCAAGCGTGGCAATGATGCTATATTCGTTGTCATCGACAAGCTCACCAAAGTGGCTCATTTCCTGCCTATCAAAGAGTCAATCACTGCAGCTCAATTGGCGGAGCTCTATACCTCTCGAATTGTCTCTCTGCACGGTATTCCTCAAGTGATATCTTCAGACCGTGGCAGCATCTTTACCTCCAAATTTTGGGATTCTTTTCAGAAGGCCATGGGCACCAACATTCGCTTCAGCACTGCTTTCCATCCTCAAACAAGCGATAAAGTCGAGCGTGTCAACCAGATTCTTGAAGATATGCTCAGGGCTTGTGTTATCTCCTTCGGCATGAAGTGGGAGGATTGTCTTCCTTATGCTGAATTCTCATACAACAACAGTTTCCAAGCAAGTTCCGGCAAGGCCCCATTTGAAATTCTGTATGGTAGGAAGTGCCATACACCTCTCAACTGGTCTGAAACCGGTGAACGCCAGCTGCTGGGAAATGACCTAATCACATAGGCAGAAGAAATGTGCAAGGTCATTCGTGATAACCTCAAAGCAGCCCAATCCTGCCAGAAGAGCTACTATGATAGTAAGCACCGTGATTTGGCCTTCGAGATTGGAGATCATGTCTACCTCCGCGTCTCTCCTATGAAAGGGACTCGTCGCTTCGGTATCAAAGGGAAGCTTGCCCCCAGATACGTCGGGCCTTTCAAGATTGTCAGCAAGAGAGGCGACCTCGCCTATCAACTCGAGCTTCTTGCAAACTTTGCCAATGTTCATGATGTGTTCCAGGTCTCCCAACTCCGAAAGTGCTTCAAGACGCCTGAGCGCACCGTCAACTTCGAGGACATCGAGCTCCAAGAAGATCTCTCCTACCGTGAGCACCCAGTTGCAATCCTTGAAGAGACTGAACGCAAAACTCGCGACAAGTCAATCAAATTTCTCAAAGTCAAGTGGTCACACCATTCCGACCGTGAAGCTACCTGGGAACGCGAGGATCACCTCGGTTCTGAGTACCCGGAGTTCTTTCAGTCCTAGATCTCGGGACGAGATCTTTTCGTAGTGGTGGAGTGTTGTAACGCCCCATATGTGACTTTCCCAAATTGTACTCCAACTCTTGCCGTTTCCGGCATTAAGTTATATTTAATTCTCGGGTTCGGGTCTTTGCCTCCGTGTGTTGTTTTTGTTTTCGTGCATCTCATATCATGTCATCACGTGCATTGCATTTGCATACATGTTCATCTCATGCATTCGAGCATTTTCCCCGTTGTCCGTTTTGCATTCCGGCGCTTCGTTCTCCTCCGGTGGCCATTTCTAGCTTTCTTTCGTGTGTGGGGATTAAACATTTCCGGATTGGACCGAGACTTGCCATGCGGCCTTGGTTTACTACCGGTAGACCGCCTGTCAAGTTTCGGGTCATTTGGACTTCGTTTGATACTCCAACGGTTAACCGAGGGACCGAAAAGGCCTCGTGTGTGTGCAGCCCAACACCCCTCCATTTTGGCCCAAAACCCACCAAACTCTGCTCCATCGTCTTGGTCGTTCGATCACGATCGTGTGGGCGAAAACCGCACCTCATTTGGACTCTCCTAGCTCCCTCTATGCCTATATATAGACCCCTTACCCGAAATCCGGATCTCTCCCCCGTCCAAACCCTAAAAATCTCCTCCGCGCGGCCGGACAACGTCCGCCCCGCGCCGGACATCTCGCCCGCGCCAACCGGGGGCCGCCACATGGCACCCGGCCACCGACCCCGCCGCCGGCCCGGGGAGCCCGCATCCGGCCCCCGCGGGCCCATCGCCGCGCCCCGCCGCCAGGGACTCCCCGCCGCCGTCTTCCTCGGTCCCGGCCACCGCCGCCCGCCGCAAGCCTCGCCGGAGCTCCGGTGAGCTCCGCGACGAACCTCGCCGCCCGACGCGCCGGACCGCCCCGCGCCGCGCCGGAGTCCTCCCCGCGCCACCGCCGTCCGCGCCTGCCCTCGCCGCCCCTCGTCGCCGGTGGCCATCTCGCCGGCCTCCTCCCTCCTCCACGCCGGCCGCCGCCGTTGCCATTTCCGGCGAGCTCGGACCCGAGCTACAGTAGCCGATCGGATCGCTACAGTAAACCCTAGATCTAATCCCCCCATTGACTTTCTCCCCTATTTTCCAGAATTTTATGCTACGTTTGACCTGCCATATCTTTGCATCCGTGGCTCCGTTTTGGGCATATGATATATCAAAATCTTCGTCTCGACGAGTACATCATTTCATTCCATTGCATCATTTGCATTTGAGGTCATTTTGGTGCCCAAAATGCTGTTGGAAGGAGGCATCATGAGTTAAATTGCAGATCCGTTAGTCCTACATTGACTTTTGTCATTTCTGCCATGATTATTGTGTGCATGATATGCCTGTGCCCCTTTGGGATGAATTGTTAAGCATGTTGTCTTCTTTCCAGAGGTGCCTCCCTTGCATTTTTAGGAGGTGTGTGTTGTCTTGTGCAAGCTTGCAAAGAGGGGTACCTGAGTTTACTGATTTCAGGGACTTAGTGAAAATCACTAAGTCTGGGATGTTCTAGTTCACGATACTATATGTCCAACTTGTTTCCTAGTGATCCGTGCCTCTTTTGAGGATGATCAGTAAGAGTGGTTTGTTATGCTTGTTGTGCTTAATCCATCCATGTCTTTACTTGTTATGTTGGAGCACCCTAGGTTTACTCAATCGAGCTCAACTTTTGCATAGTTGTTAATTTGGGCAGATCGTGAACTCTTTTGCGATTTTGCCGGAGCTATTGCTAGTGATCCATGCATGCTATGCCATTGTTCTTGCCATGTCTAGCTAGCATTTTGTGCCTTCTTTATGGATATATGCTTGCCTTGCCATGACTTGCACCGTAGTGAGTGCATCGAGCTCGTTTACATGCCTCCGTGAGTTATGATTTCAGCATGTCCCAGTTTTCACTAAGTCTGAAAACTGATTGTGTTTCATCGATGTTCGCGTGCTCGGTAGAGTATTTTGTAAGCCCTTTTGGCCCCAGGTCATTTTGGGTGTTTTGTTAAGCTTGTTGAGTAGCTCCATGCCATGCTCTTACTTGCCATGTTCAGGTTATGCTTCATGTTGTTTTGCTGCTCCAAAGAGAGCATCGTGGTCTGAGATTTCAGACTAGCGTTAATTTCGCTAAGTCTGAAATCTCTTTTGCTTATTCAGTTTTGCCATGCTTGTTTGAAGCCCTTAATGGATGAATTTGCCTATGCCTCAGTCCTGGTGATTTGTTAAGCTTCTTGAGTACATCACTACCATGCAATTTGTTTTCATGTTTGGTGGCTGTAGCATGTTCATTTTGTTGCATTTAGGGGCCTACTTGCTGTAAATCGCAGATCGGTTCGTTTCGTAAAACGCTTGCCATTTCCAAACCGCAGCTCTGATTCCTTTGATCTTTATATCGTTTTCAGGGGATTTCTTCCCCTCTATCCAGTGGCACACTTGGTTTTCCAAGTTGAGGCCAGGTTCATGCATTTCCTGTCACGTCTTGCATTTTGCATCCCGCATCGCATCCCGCATAGCATATCATCTTTGCATATTATTGGTTGCCCTTGCACGTGGTTGATTGTATCCTTGTTGCTTGTTTGTGTTGTTGGGTAGAGCCGGGAGACGAGTTCGCTAACGAGGAGCCCGTTGAGTTTGCTTTTGAGGACCCAGTCAACTCTGACAACTGTGCAGGCAAGATGATCATACCCTCGAAATCACTACTATCTTTGCTATGCTAGTTTGCTCGCTCTTTTGCTTTGCCATTGCTACGATGCCTACCACTTGCTTGTCAGCCTCCCAATTGCCATGATTGAGCCTCTAACCCACATTTGTCCTAGCAAACCATTGATTGGCTAGGTTACCGCTTTGCTCAGCCCCTTCTTATAGCGTTGTTAGTTGCAGGTGAAGATTGGAGCCGTTCCTTGTTGGAACATTTATTTACTTGTTGGGATATCATTATATTGCTATGTTATCTTTATTCATCTATATACTTGGTAAAGGGTGGAAGGCTCGGCCTCTCGCCTAGTGTTTTGTTCCACTCTTGCCGCCCTAGTTTCCGTCATATCGGTGTTATGTTCCCGGATTGTTGCATCCCTTACGCGGTTGGGCTATATGGGAACCCCTTGATAGTTCGCCTTGATTAAAGCTTTTCCAGCAATGCCCAACATTGGTTTTACCATTTGCCACCTAGCCTCTTTTTCCCTTGGGTTTCCGGAGCCCGAGGGTCATCTTTATTTTAGCCCCCACGGGCCAGTGCTCCTCTGAGTGTTGGTCCCACCGAGCGATGTCTGGGGCTACCAGGGGCAACCCTGGGCTGGCCTACCCGACGTCTGGCTCATCTGAGTGTGCCCTGAGAACGAGATATGTGCAGCTCCTATCGGGATTTGTCGGCACATTCGGGCGGTGTTGCTGGACTAGTTTTGACCTGTCGAATCGTCTTGTTGTACCGGGATGCCGAGTCTGATCGGTGTGTTCTGGGTGGAGGTCTATTCCTTCGTTGACCGTGAGAGCTTGTTATGGGCTAAGTTGGGACCCCCTGCAGGGATTGATCTTTCGAAAGCCATGCCCGCGGTTATGGGCAGATGGGAATTTGTTAATGTCCGGTTGTAGATAACTTGAACCCTAATTATTTAAAATGAATCAACTGAGTGTGTTGCCGTGATGGCCTCTTCTCAGCGGAGTCCGGGAAGTGGACACGGCGTTGGAGTTATGTTTGCGTAGTCTGCTCTCTAGTTTTCCGCTCGTGCTTTGCCTTCTCTTCTCGCTCTCCTTTTGCGAATAAGTTAGCCACCATACTTGCTAGTCGCTTGCTGCAGCTCCACTTATACATTACCCCTTTCCTACCTATTAAGCTTAAATAGTCTTGATCGCGAGGGTGCGAGATTGTTGAGTCCTCTGTGGCTCACAGATTACTATTACACCAGATGCAGGGACAAATGATACCTCTCCGGATGGCGCGCTCGAGCTGAAGTGGGAGTACGACGAGGACTCTCAGCGTTACTATGTGTCTTTTCCTGATGATCAGTAGGGATGCCTATTCGGGGTTAGATTCAGGGCCTAGTCGCTTGTTGGGGGTCTTTTCCATTTTGGCGTCGTAGTCGAGCCATGAGTGATTGTATGATGGATGTTATTTATGTACTTTTATGTGACGTGGCGAGTGTAAGCCAACTATGCTATTATTCCCCTTTATATTATATATGTACATGGGTTGTGTAATGATTCCCGACTTGCGACATTGCTTTCAATGCGCCTATGTCTCTAAGTCGTGCCTCGACACGTGGGAGATATAGTCGCATCGAGGGCGTTACACTCATCGAGTTCTACTTTCCTCCCACTCACTTCTTTCGAGAGAAACTCCTTCTCTAGAAAGAATCCATTCTTAGCAATGAATATCTTGCCTTCGGATCTGTGATAGAAGGTGTACCCAACAGTCTCCTTTGGGTATCCTATGAAGACGCATTTCTCCGATTTGGGTTCGAGCTTATCAGGTTGAAGAATTTTCACATAAGCATCGTAACCCCAAACTTCAAGAAACGACAACTTAGGTTTCTTGCCAAACCACAGTTCATATGGTGTCGTCTGAACGGATTTAGATGGTGCCCTATTTAATGTGAATGCAGCTATATCTAATGCATAACCCCAAAACGATAGTGGTAAATCGGTAAGAGACATCATAGATCGCACCATATCTAATAAAGTATGGTTACGACGTTCGGACACACCATTACACTGTGGTGTTCCAGGTGGCGTGAGTTGCGAAACTATTCTGCATTGTTTCAAATGAAGACCAAACTCATAACTCAAATATTCACCTCCACGATCAGATCGTAGAAACTTTATTCTCTTGTTATGATGATTTTCCACTTCACTCTGAAATTCTTTGAACTTTTCAAATGTTTCAGACTTATGTTTCATCAAGTAGACATACCCATATCCGCTCAAATCATCTGTGAAGGTCAGAAAATAACGATACCCTCCGTGAGCCTCAACACTCATCGGACCGCATACATCAGTATGTATTATTTCCAACAAGTATGTTGCTCGCTCCATTGTTCCGGAAAACGGAGTCTTGGTCATATTGCCCATGAGACATGGTTCGCAAGCATCAAGTGATTCCAAAAGCCCATCAGCATGGAGTTTCTTCATGCGCTTTACACCAATATGACTTAAACGGCAGTGCCACAAATAAGTTGCACTATCATTATTAACTTTGCATGTTTTGGCTTCAATATTATGAATATGTGTATCACTACGATTGAGATTCAATAAACCATTTATATTGAGTGTATGACCATAGAAGGTTTTAGTCATGTAAATAGAACAACAATTATTCTTTAACTTAAATGAATAACCGTATTGCAATAAACATGATCCAATCATACTCATGCTCAACGCAAACACCAAATAACATTTATTTTAGGTTCAACACTAATCCTGAAGGTAAAGGGAGTGTGCGATGGTGACCTTGGAATCACTTCCAACACACATCATCACCTTGCCCTTAACTAGTCTCTGTTTATTTTGCAACTCCCATTTCGAGTTACTACTCTTAGCAACTAAACCAGTATCAAATACTGAGGGGTTGCTATAAACACTAGTAAAGTACACATCATTAACATGTATATCAAATATACCTTTGTTCACTTTGCCATCCTTCTTATTCGCCAAGTATCTAGGGCAGTTCCACTTCCAGTGACCATTTCCTTTGCAGTAGAAGCACTCAGTTTCAGGCTTGGGTCTAGCTTTGGGCTTCTTCATGGGAGTGGCAACTTGCTTGCCATTCTTCTTGAAGTTCCCTTTCTTTCCCTTGCCCTTTTACTTGAAACTAGTGGTCTTGTCAACCATCAACACTTGATGCTTTTCTTGATTTCTACCTTCGTTGATTTTAGCATCGAGAAGAGCTTGGGAATTGTTTTCGTTATCCCTTGTATATTATAGTTCATCATGAAGTTCTAGTAACTTGGTGATAGTGACTAGAGAATTCTGTCAATCACTATCTTACCTGGAAGATTAACTCCCACTTGATTCAAGCAATTGTAGTACCCCAGACATTCTGAGCATATGCTCACTAGCTGAGTGATAACCCATAAGTATATAGGATCGCATACATTTTCGATAAGTAAGAGTGTCGAACCCAACGAGGAGCTAAAGGTAGAACAAATATTCCCTCAAGTTCTATCGACCACCGATACAACTCTACGCACGCTTGACGTTCGCTTTACCTAGAACAAGTATGAAACTAGAAGTACTTTGTAGGTGTTTTTGGATAGGCTTGCAAGATAATAAAGAGCACGTAAATAAAAGCTAGGGGTTGTTTAGGTAAAGAAGCAATAAAGTAAATGTAGCGAGTGTGGAAAAGTGGTGGTAGGAATTGCGAAATTGTCCCTTAAGCAATTGACTACTTTACTAGACCGATAGCAAGTTTTATGTGGGAGAGGCCACTGCTAGCATGTCATCCCTGACTTGGAATTCTATGCACTTATGATTGGAACTATTAGCAAGCGTCCGCAACTACTAACGTTCATTAAGGTAAAACCCAACCATAGCATTAAGATATATTGGTCCCCCTTTAATCCCGTATGCATCAATTTCTATGCCAGGCTGAAGCTTCTGTCACTCTTGCCCTCCAATACATAGTCCTATCAACATACAACTAACCCTATGGTGTGATCCACGCGCGTGCTCATATGATGGGCACCATAGGACAGCAACATAACCACAAGAAAATTAAATCAATCATAGCAATTCATCAACCACCGATAGGACAACGAAAATATACTCAGACATCATAGGATGGCAACACATCATTGGATAATAACATGAAGCATAAAGCACCATGTTCAAGTAGAGGGTACAGCAGGTTGCGGGAGAGTGGACCGATGTAGATAGAGGGGGGAAGGTGATGGAGATGTTGGTGAAGATGGCAGACATGTTGGTGTAGATCGCGGTGATGATGATGGCCGGGGGCCCCGGCGGCGTTTCGGTGCCACCGGAAGCGAGGGGGAGAGAGAGCCCCTCCTTCTTCTTCTTCCTTGACCTTCTCCCTAGATGGGAAAAGGGTTTCCCCTCTGGTCCATGGTCTCCATGGTGTGGGAGGGGCGAGAGCCCCTCCGAGATTGGATCTGTCTCTCGGCCTCTCTCTATTTCTGCCTATGTCCGGCTGCCCTTTCACCGTTTCGTATATATATGGAGATCCGTAACTCCGATTGGACTGAAATCTTAGCCGTGATTTTTTCCTAAAAATTAGCTTCCTTGCGGCCGAAGAAGGGCATCAACCACCTTATGGGTGGCCCACGAGGGTCAAGGGTGCGCCTAGGGGGGGCAGGCGCGCCCCCCTGCCTCGTGGCCACCTCAGGCACCGTCTCGCGTTGATTCTTCCTCCCATATTCTCCAAATATTCCAAAAATATTCTCCGTCCATTTTTATCCCGTTTGGATTCCGTTTGATATGGGGTTTCTGCGAAACATAAAACATGCAACAAACAGGAACTGGAACTGGGCACTGGATCAATATGTTAGTCCCAAAAATAGTATAGAAAATTGCCAAAAGTATATGAAAGTTGTATAATATTGGCATGGAACAATAAAAAATTATAGATACGTCGGAGACATATCAACATCCCCAAGCTTAATTCCTGCTCGTCCTCGAGTAGGTAAATGATAAAAAGATAATTTTTTATGTGGAATGCTACCTAGCATAATCTTGATCACATATCTAATCATGGCATGAATATTAAGACACGAGTGGTTCAAAGCAATAGTCTATCATTTGACATAAAAACAATAATACTTCAAGCCTACTAATAAAGCAATCATGTCTTTTCAAAATAACAAGGCCAAAGAAAGTTATCCCTACAAAATCATATAGTCTGGCTATGCTCCATCTTCACCACACAAAATATTCAAATCATGCACAACCCCGATGAAAAGCCAAGCAATTGGTTCATACTTTTTAACGCACTTCAGCCTTTTCAACCCTCACGCAATACATGAGCGTGAGCCATGGACATAGCACTATAGGTGGAATAGAATATGATGATGGGGGTTATGTGGAGAAGACAAAAAAGGAGAAAGTCTCACATAGACGCGGCTAATCAACGGGCTATGGAGATGCCCATCAATTGATGTCAATGTGAGGAGTAGGGATTGCCATGCAACGGATGCACTAGAGCTATAAGTATATGAAAGCTCAAACTGAAACTAAGTGGGTGTGCATCCAACTTGCTTGCTCATGAAGACCTCGGGCATTTGAGGAAGCCCATCATCGGAATATACAAGCCAAGTTCTATAATGAAAATTCCCACTAGTATATGAAGTGATAACTCGAGAGACTCTCTATATGAAGAACATGGTGCTACTTTGAAGCACAAGTGTGGTAAAAGGATAGTAACATTGCCCTTCTCTCTTTTTCTCTCATTTTTTATTTTATTTTTTTTGGTGGGCTTCTTTGGCCTCTCTTTTTTATTTGGGCTTCTTTGGCCTCTTTTATTTTTTGTAAAGTCCGGAGTCTCATCCCGACTTGTGGGGGAATCATAGCCTCCATCATCCTTTCCTCACTGGGGCAATTCTCTAATAATGATGATCATCACACTTTATTTACTTACAACTCAATATTATGATACTAGAACAAAGATATGACTCTATATGAATGCCTCCGGCGGTGTACCGGGATGTGCAATGATCTAGCGTAGCAATGACATCAAAAAACGGACAAGCCATGAAAACATCATGCTAGCTATCTTACGATCATGCAAAGCAATATGACAATAAATGCTCAAGTCATGCATATGATGATGATGGAAGTTGCATGGCAATATATCTCGGAATGGCTATGGAAATGCCATGATAGGTTGGTATGGTGGCTATTTTGAGGAAGATATAATGAGGCTTATGTGTGATAGAGTGTATCGTATCACGGGTTTTGGATGCACCGGCGAAGTTTGCACCAACTCACAAGGTGAGAAAGGGCAATGCACGGTACCGAAGAGTCTAGCAATGATGGAAGGGTGAGAGTGTGTATAATCCATGGACTCACATTAGTCATAAAGAACTCATATACTTATTGCAAAAGTTTATTAGCCCTCGAAGCAAAGTACTGCTACGCATGTCCCTAGAGGATATATTGGTAGGAAAAGACCATCGCTCGTCCCTGACCGCCACTCATAAGGAAGACAATCAATAAATACCTCATGCTCCGACTTCGTTACATAACGGTTCACCATACGTGCATGCTATGGGAATCACAAACCTCAACACAAGTATTTCTACAATCCAGAACTACCCACTAGCATGACTCTAATATCACCATCTTTATATCGCAAAACTATTGCAAGGAATCAAACATATCATATTCAGTGATCTACAAGTTTTATGTAGGATTTTATGACTAACCATGTGAATGATCAGTTCCTGTCATCTCTCTAAATAGATATAAGTGAAGCAAGAGAGTTTAATTCTTTCTACAAAAGGTATGCCCACGCTCTAACAAATATAAGTGAATCAAAAGAGCATTCTACAAATGGCGGTTTTCTATGTAAAGAGAACAGGCAATCCAAACTTCAAATGATATAAGTGAAGCACATGAAGCATTCTATAAAGCCATACTCAAAGAAAATAAGTGAAGTGCAAAGAGCATTCTATAAATCAACCAAGGACTATCTCATACCAGCATGGTGCATAAAAGAAAAATGTAAACTAAAGCAAAATACGCTCCAAGATTGCACATATCGCATGAACGAAACGAATCTGAAAACATACCGATACTTATTGAAGAAAGAGGGGATGCCTTCCGGGGCATCCCCAAGCTTAGATGCTTGAGTCTCCTTTAATATTTACTTGGGGTGCCTTGGGCATCCCCAAGCTTGAGCTCTTGCCTCTCTTCCTTCTTCTCACATCGAGACCTTCTCGATCATCGAACACTTCATCCACACAAAACTTCAACAGAAAACTCAGTAAGATCCGTTAGTATAATAAAGCAAATCACCACTCTAAGTACTGTTGAAAACCAATTAATATTTTGTTTTTGCATTATGTCTACTGTAATATAACTTTTTCATGGCTTAATCCACTGATATAAATTGATAGTTTCATCAAAACAAGGAAACTATGCATCAAAAACAGAATCTGTCTAAAACAGAACAGTCTGTAACAATCTGAACATTCACCATACTTACAGTACTTGAAAAATTCTGCCAAAATTAGGAAAAATAAAAAATTCGCACAGAAATACAGTGAAAAAAAATCAGAACCATTTGACGTTCCAGTAAAAAATGTAAAATCGCGCACTACAGCCAAAGTTTCTGTCCTGCACCGCACAAACCAACAAGCATTGTAAACATCCTAAAGGCAAACCTTGGCACATTATTTTTATAATACAATGGAATTGTACAAGGGGATAATTATTTTTGTTGAAAACTTTCTGTAATCAAGATTCACAAATTTTCCGTGAGCATGAACAAAGTTCAAGGCTAGCTCCCACTTCAACAATGCTGGTCTTTCTCACTTTCGCTTTTCTTTTTGAAAAAGTTTTGGGTTCCCCTCTTTATTTTTGTTGTTTTTAAACTATATTAAAGCACTCAACAGAAATAAATGACTCTCTAAAACTTCCGGGTTGTCTCCCTGGCAGCGCTTTCTTTAGAGCCATTAAGCTAGGCATATAGTGCTCAAGTAGTCAATCCACCCAGATCCCAAGGTATATCAAAGCCAATTTTATTTAACAATGATTTATAATTTAGTAGTGAGCACAAGGTAACATATATCATGCAACAACGAAGTCTAACTCTCTTCCTATGCATCGGCATGTCATAAAAGAACAATTCATGCACACATAGTAAAGGCCAATGCATAGTATAAACAGTTTCTTGCAATTTTATCGTGTGGGAAACATAGAGAGGTGGAGATATAGTTCCTCTCTCATAATAATTGCAAATAGGAGCAGCAAGCACATGCATATTATATCTATCTAAATCATCATGTGCAACGGAAAAAGGCAACCCATCAATATAATCCTTAATAAAGGCAAACTTCTCCGATATAGTGTAGTTTGGAGAATTCAAAAAGATAATAGGACTATCATGCATGGGTGCAATAGCAACAATTCCATCTTTAACATAAGGAACTATAGCAAGTTCATCTCCATAAGAATCATTCATATTGGCATCTTTCCCACAAGCATAGCAAGCATCATCAAAAAGGGATATTTCAAGAGAATCAACGGGATCATAACAGTCATCATAGCAACCATCCTTCGGTAAGCACGAAGGGAAATTAAACAATGTATGAGTTGAAGAGTTACTCTCATTAGAAGGTGGGCACGGCTAGCTAATCCGTTCTTCCTCCTTTTGTTCTTCGCTCTCCTCATCATCTTTTTCATCCAATGAGCTCACAGTTTCATCAATTTCTTCTTCCATGGACTCCTGCAAAATATTAGTCTCTTCTTGGACAGTGGAGACTTTCTCAATAAGCGCATCAATATAGGAATTATATTCATAATTATCATAGCAATATTTCAATATATTAAAATTTTCAGGCCTATAAACATCATCATCAAAAGCTTCATACTTTTCAAATAAAGATTCAATTTCATAAGCACCCTTAAAAGCGACAAATTCTTCTATTTGTTCCACATCATAGTAGTCATATATACCATTAGCATAAGAAGCTAAGGTTTCATTATCATTAAATTTGCATGAAAAGGGAAGGTGTGGAGCCTTCATCCTAGAGCAACAAGTATAATCGTATCTCAAGCATACTTGCCGAGCATACCACTTCAACATATAAATTAGATCCCATAATAGTTTCCCTTTTTGAGTTAAGCGATAATCCCTAAAGTATTCACGTTGATCCAACGTGTCTCCCATTACATAATTGAATGGGGTTTTCTCAGGATTATCAAAGTAGTACATAATTTCTTTCACATAATGAGCATCGATGGTTTTAGGAGCTTCCCCATCTCCATGAGTAGCAAGTACACCTAATTTTTTTGGTATTTCGTGTTCAATATCCATAACTAAAGATAAAGAACAACTAAGAACAGCAAATAAAAATTACTTAGTGATAAAGCAAACAAGCACACACGAGAATATTCACCCCACACTATTGCTCCCCGGCAACGGCGCCAAAAAAGGTCTTGATAACCCACAAGTATAGGGGATCACAATAGTTTTCGATAAGTAAGAGTGTCGAACCCAACGAGGAGCTAAAGGTAGAACAAATATTCCCTCAAGTTCTATTGACCACCGATACAACTCTAGGCATGCTTGACGTTCGCTTTACCTAGAACAAGTATGAAACTAGAAGTACTTTGTAGGTGTTTTTCGATAGGCTTGCAAGATAATAAAGAGCACGTAAATAAAAGCTAGGGGTTGTTTAGGTAAAGAAGCAATAAAGTAAATATAGTGAGTGTGGAAAAGTAGTGGCAGGAGTTGCGAAATTGTCCCTTAAGCAATTGAGTACTTTACTAGACCGATAGCAAGTTTTATGTGGGAGAGGCCACTTCTAGCATGTCACCCCTGACTTGGAATTCTATGCACTTATGACTGGAACTATTAGCAAGTGTCCGCAACTACTAACATTCATTAAGGTAAAACCCAACCATAGCATTAAGATATATTGGTCCCCCTTCAATCCCGTATGCATCAATTTCTATGCTAGGCTGAAGCTTCTGTCACCCTTGCCCTCCAATACATAGTCCTATCAACATACAACTAACCCTATGGTGTGATCCACGCGCGTGCTCATATGATGGGCACCAAAGGCCAGCAACATAACCACAAGCAAATTAAATCGATCATAGCAATTCATCTACCACCGATAGGACAACAAAAATCTACTCGGACATCATAGGATGGCAACACATCATTGGATAATAATATGAAGCATAAAGCACCATGTTCAAGTAGAGGGTACAGCGGGTTGCGGGAGAGTGGACCGATGTAGATAGAGGGGGGAAGGTGATGGAGATGTTGGTGAAGATGGCGGAGGTGTTGGTGTAGATCGCGGTGATGATGATGGCCCCCGGCGGCGTTCCCTTCTTCTTCTTCTTCCTTGACCTTCTCCCTAGATGGGAAAAGGGTTTCCCCTCTGGTCCATGGTCTCCATGGCATGGGAGGGACGAGAGCCCCTCCGAGATTGGATCTGTCTATCTGTCTCTCTCTGTTTCTGCCTCTGTCCGGCTGCCCTTTCACTGTTTCGTATATATATATGGAGATCCGTAACTCCGGTTGGACTGAAATCTTCGCTGTGATATTTTCCCCAAAAATTAGCTTTCTTGCGGCCGAAGAAGGGCATCAACCGCCTTACGGGTGGCCGACGAGGGTCAGGGGCGCGCCTAGGGGGGCAGGTGCGCCCCTTGCCTCGTGGCCACCTCGGGCACCGTCTCGCGTTGATTCTTCCCCCCATATTCTCCAAATATTCCAAAAATATTCTCCGTCCGTTTTTATCCCATTTGGATTTCGTTTGATATGGGGTTTCTGCGAAACATAAAACATACAACAAACAAGAACTGGCACTGGGCACTAGATCAATATGTTAGTCCCAAAAATAGTATAAAGAGTTGCCAAAAGTATATGAAAGTTGTATAATATTGGCATGGAACAATAAAAAATTATAGATACGACGGAGACATATCACTGAGCTATTCTCCTCCATCTTGTAGGCAAAGTACTTTGTCAGAGGTCTCGTACCTCTTAACATGAGCATGAGTCTGAAATACCAATTTCAACTCTTCGAACATCTCATATGTTCCATGTCGTTCAAAACATTTTGGAAGTCCCGGTTCTAAGCCGTAAAGCATGGTGCACTAAACTATCAAGTAGTCATCATACCGAGCTTGTCAAAACATTCATAACATCCGCATCTGCTCCTGCAATAGTTCTGTCACCTAGCGGTGCATCAAGGACATAATTTTTTTGTGCAGCAATGAGGATAATCCTCTGATTACGGACCTAGTCCGCATCATTTCTACTATCATCTTTCAACTTAGTTTTCTCTAGAAACATATCATAAATAAAACGGGGAAGCTACACGCGAGCTATTGATCTACAACATAGATATGCAAATACTACCAGGACTAAGTTCATGATCAATTAAAGTTCAATTAATCATATTACTTAAGAACTCCCACTTAGATAGACATCCCTCTAGTCATCTAAATGATCACGTGATCCATATCAACTAAACCATGTCCAATCATCACGTGAGATGGAGTAGTTTTCAATGGTGAACATCACTATGTTGATCATATCTACTATATCATTCACGCTCGATCTTTCGATCTCAGTGTTCCGAGGCCATATCTGCATATGCTAGGCACGTCAAGTTTAACCCGAGTATTCTGCGTGTGCAAAACTGGCTTGCACCCATTGTATGTGAACGTAGAGCTTATCACACCCGATCATCACGTGGTGTCTCAGCACGAAGAACTGTCGCAATGGTGCATACTCGGGAAGAACACTTATACCTTGAAATTTAGTGAGAGATCATCTTATAATGCTACCGCCGTACTAAGCAAAATAAGATGCATGAAGGATAAACATCACATGCAATCAATATAAGTGATATGATATGGCCATCATCATCTTGTGCCTTTGATCTCCATCTCCAAAGCACCGTCATGATCACCATCATCACCGGCTTGACACCTTGATCTCCATCGTAGCATCGTTGTCGTCTCGCCAACTATTGCTTCTACGACTATCACTACCGCTTAGTGATAAAGTAAAGCAATTACATGCCGATTGCATTTCATACAATAAAGCGACAAACATAAGGCTCCTGTCAGTTGCCGATAACTTTTACAAAACATGATCATCTCATACAACAATTATATATCATCACGTATTGACCATATCACATCACAACATACCCTGCAAAAACAAGTTAGACGTCCTCTACTTTGTTGTTGCAAGTTTTACGTGGCTGCTGCGGGCTTAGCGAGAACCATTCTTACCTATGCATCAAAACCACAATGATCTTTCATCAAGTGTGATGTTTTAACCTTCAACAAGGACCGGGCGTAGTCAAACTCGATTCAACTAAAGTTGGAGAAACAGACACCCACTAGCCACCTGTATGCGAAGCACGTGGGTAGAACCAGTCTCATGAATGCGGTCATGTAATGTCGGTCTGGGCCACTTCATCCAACAATACCGCCGAATCAAAGTATGGCATGGTGGTAAGCAGTATGCCTATTATCACCCACAACTCTCTGTGTTCTACTCGTGCATATAACATCTACGCATAGACCTAGCTCTGATGCCACTGTTGGGGAACGTAGTAATTTCAAAAAAAATCCTATGATCACGCAAGATCTATCTAGGAGAAGCATAGCCACGAGCAGGAGAGTGTGTCCACGTACCCTCGTAGACCGAAAGCGGAAGCGTTTTATCAACGTGGTTGATGTAGTCGTACGTCTTCATGATCCAACCGATCCTAGCACTGAACGTACGGCACCTCCGTGTTCAGCACACGTTCATCTCGATGACGTCCCTCGTACTCTTGATCCAGTTGAGGCCGAGGGAGAGTTTTATCAGCACGACGGCGTGGCGACAGTGATGATGAAGTTACCGGCGCAGGGCTTCGCCTAAGCACTATGACAATATGACCTAGGTGTGTAACTGTGGAGGGGTGCACCGCACACGGCTAAAAGATCAACTTGTGTGTTCTAGGGTGCCCCCTGCCCTCGTATGTAAAGGAGGGAGAGGGAGAGGTAGCCGGCCCTAGGGGGGCACGCCAAGGTGTGGAGTCTTACTAGGACTCCCTAGTCCTAGTAGGATTCCACCTCCCACACGGAGTAGGAAAGGGGGAAGGGAGAAGGAAAGGGGGGGCCGCCCCCTTCTCCTAGTCCTAATTGACCTCCTGCCCAAGGGAGGGCGCACCAGCCCCTTATGGGCTGGTGTGCTGCCCTCTTATGGCCCATAAGGCCCATAACTTCTCCCGGGGGGTTCCGCTAACCTCCCAGTACTCTGGAAAAATGCCCGAACCACTCGGAACCATTCCGATGTCCAAATGCAACCTTCCAATATATGAATCTTTACCTCTCGACCATTTCGAGACTCCTCGTCATGTCCGTGATCTCATCCGGGACTCCGAACAAGCTTCGGTCATCAAATCACATAACTCATAATACAAATCGTCATCGAACGTTAAGTGTGCGGACCCTATGGGTTCGAGAACTATGTAGACATGACCGAGACACATCTCCGGTCAATAACCAATAGCGGAACCTGGATGCTCATATTGGTTCCTACATATTCTATGAAGATCTTTATCGGTCAAACCGCATGACAACATACGTTGTTCCCTTTGTCATTGGTATGTTACTTGCCCGAGATTCGATCGTCGGTATCATCATATCTAGTTCAATCTTGTTACCAGTAAGTCTCTTTACTCGTTCCTTAATGCATCATCCCGTAACTAACTCATTAGTCACATTGGTTGCAAGGCTTATAGTGATGTGCATTACCGAGAGGGCCCAAAGATACCTCTCCGATACACGGAGTGACAAATCCTAATCTCGATCTATGCCAACCCAACAAACACCATCAGAGACACCTCTAGAGAATCTTTATAATCACCCAGTTACGTTGTGACGTTTGATAGCACACAAGGTGTTCCTCCGGTATTCGGGAGTTGCATAATCTCATAGTCAAAGGAACATGTATAAGTCATGAAGAAAGCAATATCAATAAAACTAAATGATCATTATGCTAAGCTAATGAATGGGTATTGTCCATCACATCATTCTCTAATGATGTGATCCCATTCATCAAATGACAACACATGTCTACGGTTTAGGAAACTTAATCATCTTTGTTTAACGAGCTAGTCTAGTAGAGGCTTACTAGGGACACTTTGTTTTGTCTATGTATTCACACATGTATCAAGTTTCCGGTTAATACAATTCTAGCATGAATAATAAACATTTATCATGATATAAGGAAATATAAAATAACAACCTTATTATTGCCTCTAATGCATATTTCCTTCACATATAATATCCATCCTGAGAAGCCACCTTACACAACGTGCATGCGTCAACATGCACACTATGTGGGTGGCGATGAGGCTTCATCTGTGAGGTGTTACGTTGGCGGCGGAGTGAACAAACATGGATGGTGTGCCCCATTCTGTTGGGTGGGCACGTATGCGTGCGATGATTAAGATGAAAGTCCTGCCGTCTTTGGTCGGTGCCAGCGGCGTCGTTGCCCGTGGGTGTCAGTTCCCCTCCTTGGAGGCGTCGTTGCGGCGTGTCAACACCTTGCCCTCTCTCACTTATTTGGCTATCTCCGGAAGACAGCCTAGATTCAGATTCGGATTCGTGATTGCAGCGTCCTTGACATCGTTCCTCTATTGTGAGCATTGTTTTGGAGCAACGGCTAGGAGCTCCTTGTTTGAGTTCCTTTAATATTCACCGTGGTTCTAGATTGTTTGACAGGGACGCTATGTACGCCATCACGAGTAAGTCCAAGATGATGACTTTCTCGAGGTTGTCCGAGTCCCGCCACGCACCTGCTAACTCTTTTCGGCACTCAAGGGTGGTTGATGTGTTGCAAGGACAGTTCGATTGGAGTTGTTGCTCTTTGGAGGTGTCAGAGAAACAACACCTATGGGATCGAGTGGATCCCGTCTACGATCTGGCAGGGAAAGAGGAGTGCACAAAGAGTAGATCTAACAATCGACACGCGGGATTTTTACCAGGTTCGGGCCGCTGAGAAGTGTAAAACTCTAGTCCTGCTTTTAGTGTATTGAGTGTTCTTGAGCTTCGGCTAGCTGCTGCATGCAAGTTGGGCCGGAAAGTCCAAAAGTCCCTCCCTGTATCGCCTTGGGTCTCCTTTTATACTAAGGGGCTACCACGGTGGCGTGCAGGCATACAGGAGGTGTAAAGCTACTACAGTGTTCGTGCTTATCACTGACGCCTTAGGACAAACGCATTAAATGCGCTGCTGATGTGTCCCCTAACTTTATCGGGGATGGAAATAGAGCCTGTCCCGTCCGTCGTCGCCTCATCCTGTCTCGACACGCATCCAGGATGATGAGGCATGCAATGCCAAGTTGACTGGCTGGCCGCTGCACTGGAGCGATGGCAGGATCTTCATGAAAATCTGCATACCACCATGCAGGTGCTTGCCTGGCTAGCAGATGGTTGCTGTGCTGGAGTGGTGATAGGGCAGCAGAACCTTGCCGCGCGTGAGTCTTGCCATGAGCTCGCAACGTCCCTGGCAAGGATCTTTCCAGGGGGCCTCGCAAGCGTCCCCGGCAAGAGCCTTGCTGGGAATTTTGCCTTCTGGCCTTCACAAAGATCTGCATGGCACCATGCAGACACCCCTGGATCTTGGTCTTGACATTGTCGATGGTGTCAGAGCTCTCAACATCAAGGGTGATGGCCTTGCCGGTGCTTCGGAAACCACCCCGGCAAGGATCTTGTCGGGGCTTCGCGAGCCATCCAGGCAAAGATCTTGCCGGGGGCTCAGCTCGTCTTCTGTTCTTTGTTTATTGGCTTGAACGTGGTCTTGGTTGTCTCGTATTGCTTCCGGTCGCCCCCGTCAGGCTTTGCCGCGGGTATGGCTGTGACTGCCCGTGCACAAGTAAGGGGTAATAAAGGGCCCAAACTTTAGTACACCGACAGGAGCCCCCTAGCCTGGGCCACACACGGGTGCGAGGCATTGTTGGGCTAGGCCCAAACAGTGCACGGGCACGCATGGAAGGAATTAGCCACTATAATTACCTTGCCTGTTGTGCTTCCCCACGATCCGCATTGAGTGCGCGACATTGGATACATGCACGGAACGGCCGCAGCAGCAGCACGCATGCGCAAGTGCTTTCACATCGAACAGTAAAGAGGCAGCCCCGCGTCTTCCCCGTAAAAAGAGGAATCCACAGGGGCACTGCTCATTTACCCCCTTCACCCATTCCAATCTAGGAACTGCCGTCATCTTCTTCCTTGAGCCCGAAATAAAGCTTCATTATCCATCCGCCGCCCCTGCGTTCCCCCCATCCTCGGCTTCCCGCTCCTCTCCAGTCTCTTGTGGTGCCCAAGTCGAGCAAGGGCAAGAAGGCGCCCAAGGCGGGCAAGCCTAAGGAGGTGCCGGAGAGCGAGTTGGTGACGATGCGAAGGGAGCACGTCGTCTTTGCTCCGACGCTCGACGCGCGCGCTGAATGACTGGTACTTGTGCATGTGGGGGAGAGCGACGACGGGGCACCCCGCTACCTGCGTCATCCCAGCTTCTTGCGCCGAGCCTGCCCCATATAAATTCCCCTTCTTCGTCGATTATCTCTACTGCGGGCTCTGCCCCCCATTCTTTGATTTCTTTGTCGACATCATGTTCATATTCGGCTTCCACCTTCTAGATATTACGTTGAATGTCGTGGCATGTATGTCTTCGCCCACCTTTGCGAAAACTTCGCCGGAGTGGCCCCCAACATAGCTCTCTTTTGCCAATACTTCGTTCCCTGCGTCCAACGAGGAGGGGCCCTTTCTGGCTGCATCACTTGGATCCCAAGGGCGCTCACCAAGAAGACGTACCCAGATGGGGCACACAAGGAGAAGTGGGATGACTGGCAGGGCAAGTGGTGTTGGATCATGGAGAAAGACCCGCAGCCATTCTGTATGCCCCGGCACACGAAACTGGTCTGTGGCGGCGATTGGGGCGACCTCGACCCTGAAGACGAGAAGCTCACAGTCGCAACCACTAGGATCCACCACCTCAAGGCTGTCGGGCTCACAATCGAGATGATTGGGGCCGACTTCCTCCGCCGCCGCATCGCCCCTCTGCAGAACAAGGGGAGACCAGCGTGGGAGTACCGGAACGTGGCCGATATCATGAGGCTACGCCCCATCCTAAACAACAATCTGACGGTCATACAGCATGCGGCCCTCTGCCAAAAGTTGTTCCAACTCAAGGCTGACAGGCCGCTTAGGTTGCCAGCAGGTGTAATCCCCTTGTGCAACAACTCCGTCCTAACCTCAATCATCGCCATGATGCCGGTGTTCAACGCCCATGGCCTTGATCAGACCTGGGCTGAGCCTGATGTGGAGCGGGTGCAAGAGTTCTTCGATAACTTGTCGGAGAGGGCCATCGAAGAGGTGGCGTACATCGCCAGTAGGGAAGAGGAGGAGGCCCTTGCCGAGGAGGCCGGCAGCGTCGGCTTCGTGGAAGACGAAGCCAGCATAGAGGAAGACTTTGCTGAGCGGGGGGAACCTGTCGGAGAGCATAGTGGCGCGGCTGCTGGGGGCTCGTTTGCCGAAGAGGTGGCTGACAAGACGGCTGGGGAGACAGCTGAAGAAGAGCCGCACGAGGAGCCCCCGGTGCCGGGGAAGAAGAAATGCGTCCTTCGGCATGCCATCTCCGGCGAGCCAATCCAACAGGCTTCTTCGCGCGAAGAGGGCCCCGGCAAGGGGGCGGCCGGCAAGGCCGCGCAGCAGCAAGAGGCCTAGCAGTGCAACCTGTGCGCCAGACGAGGCGCACGACCGCGGCGGCAAAGGAAGCAGCAGCCGCGGCCTCCGCCACGGCCAAGCGGCCCAGGTCTCCATCTCCACCCCCTCGCACGGACACCATACCGGAGGCCGACTTTGACCTCTCCTCCTTCAGCCCGAGGAGGGAGAAGGGGTCAGAAGAAGAAGATGAGTAAGTATTTTGCTGCTTTCTTCATCCCCTGAGTCTTTGTTTTGGTTATCTTATCTTATTTGATCTTGCTTTGGCCTGTCCCCGCAGCGACACGGAAATGTTGGCGCAGAGGATGGCGAAGAAGGCCAAGACCTCGACGAGCGATGAGCCCCCGGCAAGCACCTCAAGCATGCCGGAGACGATCACGATCAACCCGGATTCCAGCCCACGACGCAGCCCCCAACCCAGCCCCCAGCGTGAGCCCGTTACTCATTTCCCGCTGGCGGGCGTCGGGGTATGTATCTTTACTGCTAACCTTGCTGGGTTTGCAAGAGAATGACGACAACAGGAGGAGCCGCTGAGGGCCACCCCCGACATGCCGCCTCCATCAACCACACCGCCTAGAGAGGGGTCCCCGGCAAGGGCTTCCAACGATGAGCCCACGTATGTGGAGGAAGAGCCAGCGAACACAGGCGCCGGCAGCTCCATACCGGAAACGAATGTTGCCGGAGAGGGGGTGGCCTCCCAGGCGCTCGTCACATGTATGCCACTTGCTTTCAAGCACTCGCCATTCTTGCTGTATGGCTTTCCTTTATTCTCTTTATGCTTTTAGCTTCAACCTTAATTTCATCTTGTTTTCTCCCCATTAGCCTTCAGATCCCCCTTTGGTGGATCAGATGGATGTTGACGCCACCATCGAGGAGACCGCCAAGGATGCTGCCGCTGAAGTCGCCAAAGTCACTGCTGACGAGGCTGACAAGGATGCGCATGAAGAGGCCGTCGAGGGGTTTGCCGGGGAAGCCGGCAAGGGATCTGTCGGGGAGGCCGGCAAGGAGACCAGCGACCGAACTGACGGCATTACTGCCGCAGGAGCGCCCGGCGCTACATCAGCCCCGGAGTCCCCAGTTGCCAAGGAGACGGTGCTCGAGGACCAACCGTCAACATCCGAAGCTCCCCCCTCAGGCAGATAACTGAAGGTTGGCAACAATCTGTTTGTCGGCATCCCGGGGACAGCAAGCAACGGAGCGCCAACCGAGGAGGAGGCTTTCGACGAAGAAGTCATCGCCGCTGCCGGGATCAAGGTTGTCGACGAGCTGAGCGCCAGCAGCAGCGGATCCAAAGAAGACCAGCTCCTTCAGGCCATGAGTAGCAACTTCCAGAAGCTCCAGGCGCTCCATCGCGCCTGAAAAGAGAAGCTAGATTCCAGGGCCGCAGTTGTCGACGTGACAGAGGCAGACCTCCAAAAGCATGTCGAGCAGATGCAGGTCTGGTTTGACAAGGCCTGGCAAGAGCTGAAGACTGGTCGGGAGCAGTTGAGCCAAAGTTGGAACGAGGTCCTTCTGAAGCAGTCCGATGTTGAGAAGCCACAGGAGGAGGCCGCTCAACAGACCGCCAAGGAAGATGCCCAACTGAAGGAGCGTCGCGTCCTGCTCGATGCTCATGAAGAGGACCTTGCCGCTCACGAGGAGGCACTTGCCACCAAGCTCTGCGGCAAGGATGAGGAGATTGAGAAACTCGTTGCGCAACGGACCCAAGAGCTGGAGCAAGAGCATAAGAAAACACTTGATGCTCTGGTCCTGGATCATGCCGACAAGTTGAAGGAAAGCCGTCGATGCCACCTAAGCTGCAGAGGCCACCAAGACGGAGTGGGCTGAGAAGGTGGAGAAGCTGGAGGTGGAGCTGGAGAAGCACGGCAAGGAGGTCTCGACGCTCAAGAGCGACAGAGACAAAACTGCATATACCTTGGTGGAATTGGAGGTCACCATATCTGAGAAGACCAAGCAGATTTCTGCCGCCAACGACTCCATTGCCGATTTGAGGTTGAAGCTGACCACACTGGAGGAGTCCCTTGAGGGCAGTAGGGCTCGTGAGAAGACCCTGGCCAAGGACCTCCAGGATGAGAAGAAACTGCTTGAGAGCGTCGCTGCCACCTACAACGACTATGTGAAAGGCATGGGGATCTGGATTGAGCGCCTCATCGACGTTGCCGAGAGGCTCACAACGCAACTATCCACCATGGGCATGCCGGGTTTCAGGTGTTCCCACGAGGAGAGGGTAACTCCGAGAGCCAGACTGACCATGTTCTTCGAGGCCGTCCTCGATGCCATAAAGCTGCTCCACTTCAGCCGAGAAACCCAACTGGCCAATGAGTCCTCCAAGCTTTGCCAGGACATCCTTCTCAAGGTGCTCACCAAGGTGGCGTACAGGAACCCTGGCCTCAACCTCACCAACGTGCTGGACAGCTTGCCAGAGGATGCATATCGCAAGGCGCTTGAAGAGCTCGTTGCGCCCATCGTCGATGTGGTTGACCAAGTCAAGAGGGTAGAAGGCCAATGTCGGGACTAGGCGCTTCACTTTTCCTTGCCTCCATCACTCGTAGCCAAGACAATTTATCTTAAGTTAGAACTGTGGCAACCATTGATGTAATATAACTTGCTATGTTTTGGATTGAATGCATGCTATCTTTCTCGTCTGATCTCTCTTTGTATGGCATACACCCTATGCTTTATTGGAAAAAGAACTTGCCGGTGCACGCACCCTTGCCGCGAGCGCTTTGAGGTATGGATCCTTAGCAGCCTGCTGGGGGTGTCACTACCGGCAAGACACCTTGCCGCTCTTAGCGCAGCCACTCGAATTGTTGAGCGGACTCGAAACAGAGCAGGGGCACAACCAATTATGACAAGGTTCCTTCGCGTGTAGGTTTTCCACACAAGAACTGAAATCGTTCAAGAAAAATAGCCTCATATTTAAAAGAAAATTCACTCAAGGTTTCACAACATAGCTGCTGATGTACTCTTTTCCGCAAGATGCCACTTCGAACGCCGCCTGTTGGTGTCCATACTCCATACCATCATCCCCCCCGGCAAACTTGTATGCGAGGGAACCTTCTATCCTGTGAGAAAAAGGAAGAACAGAAAATAGGAACATGGAACCTTGGAGGTTCATCAGTACTTGCTGGAAACAAACGTAGTACAATATCCTGGACAGGCATGCATATATATAAACATGGAAATCGACAAGAACTGTACATACTTAAACTTATTCAACTGTGCACAGGGTCTGCACCTGGCTCTATACATAAGGATATATGCCTCGCCGGCAAGGCTAGTACAAAAGGGGGTTGCCGGGGAACCCGGCAACCGCGTCTTATGGGTAAAACTTGCGAAGATGTTTGATATTCTAGGAGTTTCTCACTGGAATGCCATCTTCGGTCTCCAGGCAGACTGCGTCGGGCCTGGTGACTCCTATTACCTGATAAGGGCCTGCCCACTTTGGCGTCAACTTGTTGGAATTCTTAGCGGACTGAACACGCCGAAGAACAAGGTCGCCTTCCTCAAGGCTCTGGGTGTGAACCTTGCGGCTGTGGTAGTGGCGCAAGCCTTGCTGGTAGCGCACGGCTCCCATAGCAGCCTGAAGACGATCTTCCTCAAGGAGCGTAGCATCATTTTGGTGCAACTGCTCTTGCTCTAGCTCATCATAAGTGAGCACTCGAGGCAACCCGTATATGAGTTCTGTGGGGAGAACTGCTTCCACCCCGTATACCAGGGAGAAAGGTGTCTGGCCAGTAGCTTGACTTGGTGTCATCCTGATTGACCAAAGAACTGCCGGCAACTCATCAATCCAGCATCTTCCGCACTTGTGCAGCCTGCTGAAAGTCCTTGTCTTGAGACCCCGCAGCACCTCAGCACTTGCCCTTTCCGCCTGGCCATTGCTTCTTGGATGAGCAACGGAAGCAAAACAGATTTTGCTGCCAAGGTCTTGGATATATTGCATGAAGGTGCGGCTCGTGAACTGTGTGCCATTGTCGGTGATGACTCTGTTTGGCACACCAAAATGGCAAACTAGTCCTTTGAAGAACTTGACGGCTGACTGTTTTGTCACCTTTCTCACTGCCTCCACCTCCGGCCACTTTGTGAACTTGTCGATTGCAATGTATAAGTACTTAAAGCCCCCGACAGCACAGGGAAAGGGGACCAATATGTCGAGCCCCAGACCGAAAATGGCCAGGAGAGAGGGATTGTCTGAAGAGCTTGAGCTGGCTGACGCAATTTCTTTGAATGAAACTGACATGCTTCACACTTGGTTACTAGCGCAGTTGCATCCTGGAGGGTAGTGGGCCAAAAGAAACCTTGCCGGAATGCCTTGCCGATAAGAGCTCTTGATCCAATGTGAGAGCCACATATGCCTCCATGTATCTCTGCCAACAGCTCCAGTCTGTCCTCCCGAGGAATGCACTTCAATTTCATGTTGTTCGATCTCTTTCTATACAGGACATCGTCCACAAACTGGTACATATTAGACCGACGGGCCACTTTCTCCGCTTCTTCCTGTTCCTCAGGGAGCTCCCCTGTTTGGAGGAACTGGACGATGTTGATGTGCTCATGCTGGAGCCTGAGGCTCGACAGCAAGGACTAAAGGCATGTCGTCTGCCATGGGAGCAAGTGTCTCGACAGCAAGGGCTCGAGGCCCTGCCGGAGCCTGTCGCCCCCCGGCAAGCTTGGCGTCGTCCCCGGCAACCTCCTTGCCGATAGCTCCTGGGAGCTCAGCGGGAAAGTACTTGCCGGGGCCCAACTTCCTTCGCTTATCTAGCCATGTTGATGGTTCACCGGATGGTGAGTCATTTGGAGCACAAAAGTCCCTGGTTCCACAGGTAACTTGAGGGCAGCATGTTTTGACAGGTCGTCGACAATGTTGTTCTCCGCTCGAGGAACATGCTCTGCTTGCAGACTGTCAAAACACTCCTCCAATTTCCTCACTTTATCTACATAAGCTTCCATCAATGGGCTCTGATAATCTTTGTTGACTTGCTTGACAACAAGCTGTGAATCACCTCTGACGATGAGCTTCTTAATTCCAAGGTCTGTCGCGATCCTGAGACCGGCAAGCAGTCCCTCATACTATACAGTGTTGTTTGTTGATCTCTCCCGGGGAAAGTGCATCTGGACTACGTATTTGAGGTGCTCTCCGGTGGGCGCGACAAGCAGCACGCCAGCACCGGCGCCTTGTAGAGAGAAGTCCCCATCAAAATACATAACCCACTCTCGGCTCGTCTCCTTGCCGGGGAGAGTGGTTTCTTGAATCTCCTCGTCAGGCGTTGAGGTCCATTCTGCAATAAACTCCGCCAAGGCTCTGCTCTGAATTGTCTAAGTGCTTTCAAACCTGAGACCAAAGCTTGACAGTTCCAATGCCCACTCCACAATCCTTCCAGTTGCATTTGGATTATGCAAGATCCGTTGCAACGGGAAGCGAGTGATGACGGTGATCTCATGTGCCTGAAAGTAGTGGCGCAGCTTCCTTGAGGCCATAAGAAGGCCGAAGAGCAACTTCTGCACACCAGAGTATCGCGATCTAGCCCCCTGCAAGAGGGAGCTGACAAAATAAACTGGGTGCTGCACCATCTTCTTCTTCTGTGTCACTTCATTTGCTTGCGCAGATCCTGCCTTGCCGGCACCAAATTCTGCTCGGGGTCTTGTCTTGTCGGCACCAGACTCTGCCGGGAGTCTTGCCTTGCCGGCGCCAGACCCTGCCGGGGAGAGCTCCGGCTCGTCATCCAACGGTCTTGCCACTGCTACTGTTTCTTCATCAACTTCTCTCTGCGCCACTAGCGCAACACTGACCACTTGATTCGTTGCTGCTAGATATAGCAACAACGGCTCTTGCGGTTTAGGCGCGACTAGTGTTGGCGTAGAGGAGAGGTACCTCTTCAAATCTTGCAGCACTGCCTCCGCCTCCAAAGTCCATTTCATTGGACTTGCCTTTTTCAAGATCTTGAAAAGGGGGAGGGCGCGCTCAGCAGATTTGGAGATGAACCTACTCAGAGCAGCAACATAGCTAGCAAGTCGACACACATCTTTGACTCGTCTTGGTGCTCCAATCTGCTCAATCGCCTTGATCTTGTCGAGGTTCGCCTCTATCCCATGCTAAGACACAATGAAACCGAGAAGCTTGCCGGATGGGACACCAAACACGCACTTCTCAGGATTGAGCTTGAGATTGGTCTTGCGCAGATTTGCAAATGTTTCTTCTAAATCTTGTATGAGCGTTTCCTTGTCTTTGGTTTTGACCACTACGTCATCCATATAAGCTTCCATATTTCTATGTACCTGGGGCTCAAAACCAATCTGAACCGCTCTTGCAAACGTTGAACCAACGTTTTTCAACCCGAAAGGAATCCATATAAACCAATACGTACCACATGGGGTGATAAATGCGGTCTTCTCTTCATCTTCCTTTGTCATGAAGATTTGATGGTACCCTGAATAGGCATCGAGAAACGACAGCAAGTCGCACCCTGCAGTGGATTCCACGGTCTGGTCGATGCGTGGCAAGGGGAAAGCATCCTTTGGACAGGCTTTATTGATATCTGTATAATCAATGCACAGCCTCCATTTTCCATTTGCCTTGCGCACCACCACTGGATTGGCCAACCACGTTGGGTGGAGCACTCCTCTGACCAAGCCTGCCGCCTCCAACTTCCTGATCTCTTTGATAATAAACTCTTGCCGCTCCAAAGCTTGCTTCCTGACCTTCTGCTTGACAGGCCGCGCATGAGGACAGACAGCAAGATGGTGCTCAATCACCTCCCTGGGAACACCGGGGATGTCAGATGCTTGCCATGCAAACACATCGACATTCGCCCGCAGGAAGGCGATGAGCGCGCCTTCCTATTTGCTGTCGAGGGTGGAGCTTATAGTGAAAGCTCCACCCGTGCCGTCCTCCTTAACGGGCACCTTCTTAGTTTCTGGTGGAGATTCCTTGGATTTCTTGCTCTTGCCGGTGGAGCTCTCTGGCACGTCCTCTACGGGAACGCATCACTCTGAGGAGGCGCGCTTGCCGGAGTGGGTGTAACAGGTCTTGCCGGGAGAGGTCTTACCGGTCTTCTTCCCCCCGGGAGCTCCAGTGGCAGGAGCAGGTGCCTTGGCGGTAGGTGCTACAACTGCCTCCCGGTAGAGTTGGTCGGCGCAGATGAGCGCATCCATCTTGTCGGAGTTGACGGTGATGATACTCATCGGGCCGGGCATCTTCAACATGTTGTAAGCGGAATGTGACGCCGCCATAAACTTGGCCAGAGCTGGGCGACCAAGGATCCCGTTGTACGGCAATGGAATCATGGCGACATAAAAAATGATCTTCTTCATCCTTTAGTTCAGCTCACCACCAAATGTAACTGGTAGTGTGATCTTACCCTTCGGCTGGCTTCTTCCCGGATTGATCCCTTGAAAAGTGTCCGTGTCTTAGAGATCTCCATCAGGAATTTGCAGCCTCTTGATCACGTTGGGCGAGATCAGGTTCAAACCGACCCACCACAAACTAACATTTTCGTCACCTTGAGGTTGCGAATTGTTGGCGAAACCAACAATGGCAAACACCCGACCGCTGTTGTGCAATTAGGGTGGTCCTCGGCGTCAAAAATGATAGGCGTGTTGGACCATTTGAACAGCTTCTGGGCATCGAGAAGAATGCAACGCCCGACCGCTGTCGCACGCCCACTGTTTAAGTTGGCGGTGAGAGGAATGCAACGAGGCGCCACCGTCAATGCACATAGCTTCAGTAGCTTTCTGAAACTAATGCTCGTTGGACTCGTCGTCTTCTTCCTAGTCATCATCCTCCTCTTTCTTGTCGCGGCCTCGAGCAGGCCTCTCTTGTTGCTTGTCCTTGCTGCGGCGGCCTCCTCAGCCACCACGCTTCTTGCTAGACCCCTCAGCACCATCCTGGCCCTTCTCCTTGTCTCGCCTTTCGTACTCAGCTTTCTGCCTCTTGACAAGCTGCTCAACTGATTGGTAGTTTTGGAGGTCATGGCCCTTGGTGCGATGGATCTTGCAGTACTGCTTGTCGGAGCCCTCTGGCTTGTCGGCAGCCGCCAAGGCCTAACAGGTTGCGCACCCGGCAACTTCCTTGTCGGGGTCATCAACCTTGGCCTTCTTGGCGGTGCCGGGGTTGTCGGATTCCTCGACGGCAAGCATGGTCTTGCCCTTGCGCTTCCTGTTACACTGTCGGCCCTTCTTTGCTGGGGCGGCGGCATCTTCCTCTCCGAAATAAGTTCCCATGCCAGCATCTTCGCTGTGGTACTTCCTTCCTTCTTCAGGCCGAGCACATCTATCAGCCAAAACAGAGAGCTCGGCAACATCTCTAACCTTTTTCATCGCCAGCTCTTCATGCATCTTGCGGTTGCGCACATTCTGATGAAACGCGTTGACAACAGCGATGGGATGAGCATCTGGGATGTTGTACTGCACACGGCTGAACCTATGTATTGTTGGAAATATGCCCTAGAGGCAATAATAAAAGCATTATTATTATATTTCCTTGTTCATGATGATTGTCTTTATTCATGCTATAATTGTGTTATCCGGAAATCATAATACATGTGTGAATAATAGACACCAACATGTCCCTAGTAAACCTCTAGTTGACTAGCTCGTTGATCAACAGATAGTCATGGTTTCCTGACTATGGACATTGGATGTCATTGATAACGAGATCACATCATTAGGAGAATGATGTGATGGACAAGACCCAATCCTAAACATAGCATAAGATCGTATAGTTCGTTTGCTAGAGTTTTTCCAATGTCAAGTATCCTTTCCTTAGACCATGAGATCGTGTAACTCCCGGATACCGTAGGAGTGCTTTGGGTGTACCAAACGTCACAACATAACTGGGTGACCATAAAGGTATACTACGGGTATCTCCGAAAGTGTCTGTTGGGTTGACACGGATCAAGACTGGGATTTGTCACTCCGTATGACGGAGAGGTATCAGTGGGCCCACTCGGTAATGCATCATCATTATGAGCTCAAAGTGACCAAGTGTCTGGTCACGGGATCATGCATTACGGTACGAGTAAAGTGACTTGCCGGTAACGAGATTGAACGAGGTATTGGGATACCGACGATCGAATCTCGGGCAAGTAACATACCGATTGACGAAGGGAATTGTATACGGGGTTGCTTGAATCCTCGACATCGTGGTTCATCCGATGAGATCATCGAGGAGCATGTGGGAGCCAACATGGGTATCCAGATCCCGCTGTTGGTTATTGACCGGAGAGCGATCTCGGTCATGTCTACATGTCTCCCGAACCCGTAGGGTCTACACACTTAAGGTTCGGTGACGCTAGGGTTGTGAAGATATGAATATGCAATATTCCGAAAGTTGTTCAGAGTCCCGGATGAGATCCCGGACATCACGAGGAGTTCTGGAATGGTCCGGAGGTAAAGAATAATATATAGGAAGTGCTGTTTCGGCCAACGGGAAAGTTTCGGGGTCACCGGTATTGTACCGGGACCACCGGAAGGGTCCCGGGGGTCCACCGGGTGGGGCCACCCATCCCGGAGGGCCCCATGGGCCAGAGTGTGGAGGGGAACCAGCCCATAGTGGGATGGTGCGCCCCCTTAGGCCCACCCCATGCGCCTAGGGTTGGAACCCTAGGGGTGGGGGGGCGCCCCACCTTGCCTTGGGGGCTACTCCAGCCCTGGCCGCCGCCCCCCTTGGGAGATCCAATCTCCAAGGGGCCGGCGCCCCCCCTAGGGGCCTATATAAAGGAGGGGAGGGAGGGGGCAGCCGCACCCTGCATCCTTGGCGCCTCCCTCTCCCCTGCTACACCTCTCCCTCTCGCGCAGACGCTCGGCGAAGCCCTGCTGCACGTGACAACTGCATCCACCACCACGCTGTCGTGCTGCTGGATCTTCATCAACCTCTCCTTCCCCCTTGCTGGATCAAGAAGGAGGAGACGTCATCCGCTCCGTACGTGTGTTGAACACGGAGGTGTCGTCCGTTCGGCGCTTGGTCATCGGTGATTTGAATCACGGCGAGTACGACTCCATCATCCACGTTCTAGTGAACGCTTCCGCTCGCGATCTACAAAGGTATGTAGATGCATCTGATCACTCGTTGCTAGATGAACTCATAGATGGATCTTGGTGAAACCATAGGAAAAATTTTGTTTTCTGCAACGTTCCCCAACAGTGGCATCATGAGCTAGGTCTATGCATAGTTCTCTTTGCACGCGTAGAACACAATTTGTTGTGGGTGTAGATGTTGTCAACTTTCTTGCCGCTACTAGTCTTATCTTGCTTCAGCGGTATTGTGGGATGAAGCGGCCTGGACCAACCTTACACGTACGCTTACGTGAGACCGGTTCCACCGACTAACATGCACTAGTTGCATAAGGTGGTTGGCGGGTGTCTGTCTCTCCCACTTTAGTTGGAGCGGATTCGATGAAAAGGGTCCTTATGAAGGGTAAATAGAAGTTGGCAAATCACGTTGTGGCTTTCACGTAGGTAAGAAAACGTTCTTGCTAGAACCCTATTGCAGCCACGTAAAACTTGCAACAACAATTAGAGGACGTCTAACTTGTTTTTGCAGCAAGTGTTTTGTGATGTGATATGGCCAAAATTGTGATGAATGATGAATGATACATATGTGATGTATGAGATGTTCATGCTATTGTAATAGGAATCACGACTTGCATGTCGATGAGTATGACAACCGGCAGGAGCCATAGGAGTTGTCTTTATTTTTTGTATGACCTGCGTGTCATTGAGAAACGCCATGTAAATTACTTTACTTTATTGCTAAACGTGTTAGCCATAGTAGTAGAAGTAATAGTTGGCGAGCAACTTCATGGAGACACGATGATGGAGATCATGATGATGGAGATCATGGTGTCATGCCGGTGACAAGATGATTATGGAGCCCCAAGATGGAGATCAAAGGAGCTATGTGATATTGGCCATATCATGTCACTTTTATTATTTGATTGCATGTGATGTTTATCATGTTTTTGCATCTTGTTTACTTAGAACGACGGTAGTAAATAAGATGATCCCTCATAATAATTTCAATCAAGTGTTCCCCCTAACTGTGCACCGTTGCGACAGTTTGTTGTTTCGAAGCACCACGTGATGATTGGGTGTGATAGATTCTAACGTTCACATACAACGGGTGTAAGACAGATTTACACATGCAAACACTTAGGTTGACTTGACGAGCCTAGCATGTACAGACATGGCATCGGAACACAGAAGACCGAAAGGTCGAGCATGAGTCGTATAGAAGATACGATCAACATGAAGATGTTCACCGATGTTGACTAGTCTGTCTCACGTGATGATCGGACATGGCCTAGTTAACTCGGATCATGTTATACTTAGATGACTGGAGGGATGTTTATCGAAGTGGGAGTTCATTAAATAATTTGATTAGATGAACTTAATTATCATGAACTTAGTCTAAAATATTTACAATATGTCTTGTAGATCAAATGGCCAACGTTGTCCTCAACTTCAACGCGTTCCTAGAGAAAACCAAGCTGAAAGACGATGGCAGCAACTATACGGACTGGGTCCGGAACCTGAGGATCATCCTCATAGCTGCCAAGAAAGATTATGTCCTACAAGCACCGCTAGGTGACGCACCCATCCCACAGAACCAAGACGTTATGAACGCTTGGCAGACACGTGCTGATGATTACTCCCTTGTTCAGTGCGGCATGCTTTACAGCTTAGAACCGGGGCTCCAAAAACGTTTTGAGAGACACGGAGCATATGAGATGTTCGAAGAGCTGAAAATGGTTTTCCAAGCTCATGCCCGGGTCGAGAGATATGAAGTCTCCGACAAGTTTTTCAGCTGTAAGATGGAGGAAAATAGTTCTGTCAGTGAGCACGTACTCACAATGTCTGGGTTACACAACCGCTTGACTCAGCTGGGAGTTAACCTCCCGGATGACGCAATCATTGACAGAATCCTTCAGTCGCTTCCACCAAGCTACAAGAGCTTTGTGATGAACTTCAATATGCAGGGGATGGAAAAGACCATTCCTGAATTATTTGCAATGCTGAAATCAGCAGAGGTAGAAGTCAAAAAGGAACATCAAGTGTTGATGGTGAATAAAACCACTAAGTTCAAGAAAGGCAAGGGTAAGAAGAACTTCAAGAAGGACGGCAAGGGAGTTGCCGCGCCCGGTAAGCAAGCTACCGGGAAGAAGCCAAAGAATGGACCCAAGCCCGAAAGTGAGTGCTTTTATTGCAAGGGAAGTGGTCACTGGAAGCGGAACTGCCCCAAATACTTAGCGGACAAGAAGGCCGACAAAACAAAAGGTATATGTGATATACATGTAATTGATGTGTACCTTACCAGTACTCGTAGTAGCTCCTGGGTATTTGATACCGGTGCAGTTGCTCACATTTGTAACTCAAAGCAGGAGCTGCGGAATAAGCGGAGACTGGCGAAGGACGAGGTGACGATGTGCTTCGGGAATGGTTCCAAGGTCGATGTGATCGCCGTCGGCACGCTGCCTCTTCATTTACCTACGGGATTAGTTTTGAACCTTAATAATTGTTATTTAGTGTCAAGTTTGAGCATGAACATTGTATCAGGATCTCGTTTGATACGAGATGGCTACTCATTTAAATCTGAGAATAATGGTTGTTCTATTTATATGAGAGATATGTTTTATGGTCATGCTCCGATGGTGAATGGTTTATTCTTAATGAATCTCGAGTGTAATGACCAAGACTTGGTCACATAGGTATCAGACGCATGAAGAAGCTCCATGCAGATGGACTTTTAGAGTCTCTTGATTACGAATCATTTGACATGTGCGAACCATACCTCATGGGTAAAATGACCAAGACTCCGTTCTCAGGAACAATGGAGCGAGCAACCAACTTATTGGAAATCATACATACTGATGTGTGCGGTCCAATGAGTGTTGAGGCTCGCGGTGGCTATCGTTATGTTCTCACCCTCACTGATGACTTGAGTAGATATGGGTATATCTATTTGATGAAACACAAGTCTGAGACCTTTGAAAAGTTCAAGGAATTTCAGAGTGAGGTTGAAAATCAACGTGACAGGAAAATAAAGTTCCTACGATCAGATCGTGGAGGAGAATACTTGAGTCACGAATTTGGCACACACTTAAGAAAATGTGGAATAGTTTCACAACTCACGCCGCCTGGAACACCTCAGTGTAATGGTGTGTCCGAACATCGTAATCGCACTCTATTAGATATGGTGCGGTCTATGATGTCTCTTACCGATTTACCGCTATCTTTTTGGGGCTATGCTTTAGAGACTGCCGCATTCACTTTAAATAGGGCTCCGTCGAAATCCGTTGAGACGACACCGTATGAATTATGGTTTGGGAAGAAACATAAGCTGTCGTTTCTAAAAGTTTGGGGATGCGATGCTTATGTCAAGAAACTTCAACCTGAAAAGCTTGAACCCAAGTCGGAAAAATGCGTCTTCATAGGATACCCTAAAGAGACTATTGGGTATACCTTCTACCTCAGATCCGAAGGCAAGATCTTTGCTGCCAAGAATGGATCCTTTCTAGAGAAAGAGTTTCTCTCGAAAGAAGTAAGTGGGAGGAAAGTAACTTGGTGAAGTATTACCTCTTGAACCGGAAAATGGCGCAACTCAAGAAAATGTTCCTGAGGTGCCTGCACCGACTAGAGAGGAAGTTAATGATGCTGATCATGAAACTTCAGATCAAGTTGCTACTGAACTTCGTAGGTCCACAAGGACACGTTCCGCACCAGAGTGGTACAGCAACCCTGTCTTGGAAATCATGTTGTTAGACAACGGTGAACCTTCGAACTATGAAGAAGCGATGGCGGGCCCGGATTCCGACAAATGGCTAGAAGCCATGAAATCCGAGATAGGATCCATGTATGAAAATGAAGTGTGGACTTTGACTGACTTGCCTGTTGAGCGGCGAGCCATAGAAAATAAATGGATCTTTAAGAAGAAGACAAACGCGGATGGTAATGTGACCATCTATAAAGCTCGGCTTGTCGCTAAGGGTTGTCGACAAGTTCAAGGGGTTGACTACGATGAGACTTTCTCACCGGTAGCGAAGCTAAAGTTCGTCCGAATCATGTTAGCAATTGCCGCATTCTATGATTATGAGATATGGCAAATGGACGTCAAAACGGCATTCCTTAATGGTTTCCTTAAGGAAGAATTGTATATGATGCAGCCGGAAGGTTTTGTCGATCCTAAGAATGCTGACAAGGTGTGCAAGCTCCAACGCTCGATTTATGGGCTGGTGCAAGCATCTCGGAGTTGGAACATTCGCTTTGATGAGATGATCAAAGCGTTTGGGTTTACGCAGACTTATGGAGAAGCCTGCGTTTACAAGAAAGTGAGTGGGAGCTCTGTAGCATTTCTCATATTATATGTAGATGACATACTTTTGATGGGAAATGATATAGAACTCTTGGACAGCATTAAGGCCTACTTGAATAAGAGTTTTTCAATGAAGGACCTTGGAGAAGCTGCATATATATTAGGCATCAAGATCTATAGAGATAGATCAAGACGCCTCATAGGTCTTTCACAAAGCACATACCTTGATAAGATATTGAAGAAATTCAATATGGATCAGTCTAAGAAGGGGTTCTTGCCTGTGTTACAAGGTGTGAAATTGAGCTCAGCTCAATGTCCGACCACGGCAGAAGATATAGAAGAGATGAGTGTCATCCCCTATGCCTCAGCCATAGGTTCTATTATGTATGCCATGTTGTGTACCAGACCTGATGTAAACCTTGCCGTAAGTTTGGTAGGAAGGTACCAAAGTAATCCCGGCAAGGAACACTGGACAGCGGTCAAGAATATCCTGGAGTACCTGAAAAGGACTAAGGAAATGTTTCTCGTTTATGGAGGTGACGAAGAGCTCGTCATAAAGGGTTACGTCGACGCTAGCTTCGACATAGATCTGGATGACTCTAAGTCACAAACCGGATACGTGTATATTTTGAATGGTGGGGCAGTAAGCTGGTGCAGTTGCAAGCAGAGCGTCGTGGCGGGATCTACATGTGAAGCGGAGTACATGGCAGCCTCAGAGGCAGCACATGAAGCAATTTGGGTGAAGGAGTTCATCACCGACCTAGGAGTCATACCCAATGCGTCGGGGCCAATCAAACTCTTCTGTGAGAACACTGGAGCTATTGCACTTGCCAAGGAGCCCAGGTTTCACAAGAAGACCAGGCACATCAAGCGTCACTTCAACTCCATTCATGAAAATGTTCAAGATGGAGACGTAGATATTTGTAAAGTACATACGGACCTGAATGTAGCAGATCCGTTGACTAAACCTCTCCCTAGAGCAAAACATGATCAACACCAGAATTCCATGGGTGTTCGATTCATCACAATGTAACTAGATTATTGACTCTAGTGCAAGTGGGAGACTGTTGGAAATATGCCCTAGAGGCAATAATAAAAGCATTATTATTATATTTCCTTGTTCATGATGATTGTCTTTATTCATGCTATAATTGTGTTATCCGGAAAACGTAATACATGTGTGAATAATAGACACCAACATGTCCCTAGTAAGCCTCTAGTTGACTAGCTCGTTGATCAACAGATAGTCATGGTTTCCTGACTATGGACATTGGATGTCATTGATAACGAGATCACATCATTAGGAGAATGATGTGATGGACAAGACCCAATCCTAAACATAGCATAAGATCGTATAGTTCGTTTGCTAGAGTTTTTCCAATGTCAAGTATCCTTTCCTTAGACCATGAGATCGTGTAACTCCCGGATACCGTAGGAGTGCTTTGGGTGTACCAAACGTCACAACGTAACTGGGTGACCATAAAGGTATACTACGAGTATCTCCGAAAGTGTCTGTTGGGTTGACACGGATCAAGACTGGGATTTGTCACTCCGTATGACAGAGAGGTATCACTGGGCCCACTCGGTAATGCATCATCATTATGAGCTCAAAGTGACCAAGTGTCTGGTCACGGGATCATGCATTACGGTACGAGTAAAGTGACTTGCCGATAACGAGATTGAACGAGGTATTGGGATACCGACGATCGAATCTCGGGCAAGTAACATACCGATTGACAAAGGGAATTATATACGGGGTTGCTTGAATCCTCGACATCGTGGTTCATCCGATGAGATCATCGAGGAGCATGTGGGAGCCAACATGGGTATCTAGATCCCGCTGTTGGTTATTGACCGGAGAGCGATCTCGGTCATGTCTACATGTCTCCTGAACCCGTAGGGTCTACACACTTAAGGTTCGGTGACGCTAGGGTTGTGAAGATATGAATATGCAATAATCCAAAAGTTGTTCAGAGTCCCGGATGAGATCCCGGACGTCACGAGGAGTTCCGGAATGGTCCGGAGGTAAATAATAATATATAGGAAGTGATGTTTTGGCCAATGGGAAAGTTTCAGGGTCACCGGTATTGTACCGGGACCACCGGAAGGGTCCCGGGGGTCCACCGGGTGGGGCCACCCATCCCGGAGGGCCCCATGGGCCAAAGTGGGGAGGGGAACCAGCCCATAGTGGGCTGGTGCGCCCCCTTAGGCCCACCCCATGCGCCTAGGGTTGGAACCCTAGGGGTGGAGGCGCCCCACCTTGCCTTGGGGGCTACTCCAGCCCTGGCCGCCACCCCCCCTTTGGAGATCCAATCTCCAAGGGGCCGGCGCCCCCCCCTAGGGGCCTATATAAAGGAGGGGAGGGAGGGGGCAGCCGCACCCTGCATCCTTGGTGCCTCCCTCTCCCCTGCTACACCTCTCCCTCTCGCGCAGACGCTCGGTGAAGCCCTGCTGCACGTGACAACTGCATCCACCACCACGCTGTCGTGCTGCTGGATCTTCATCAACCTCTCCTTCCCCCTTGCTGGATCAAGAAGGAGGAGACGTCATCCGCTCCGTACGTGTGTTGAACACGGAGGTGACGTCCGTTCGGCGCTTGGTCATCGGTGATTTGAATCACGGCAAGTACGACTCCATCATCCACGTTCTAGTGAACGCTTCCGCTCGCGATCTACAAAGGTATGTAGATGCATCCGATCACTCGTTGCTAGATGAACTCATAGATGGATCTTGGTGAAACCGTAGGAAAAATTCTGTTTTCTGCAATGTTCCCCAACATGTATGTATTTGCACAAGGACTCGCCATCTTTCTGGAGGATGAGGTGTAAATCACTGGCCTGGCCAGGAGCTTGGTGGCCTCCGATAAAGGCGCCAACAAACTCGTGGCACAAGTCCGACCAAGAAGAGATGGAATCCACTGGCAGGTGCATCAACCACGACCTGACGTTGGGCTTGAGTACCAACGGGAAGTAGTTGGCTAGCACCTTGTCGTCTTGAGCCCCGGCAGCTTGCATCGCGATAGTGTAAACGCTCAGGAACTTGGACGGATGAGTCTTGTCGTCGTATTTCTCCGGGACCTCTGGCTTGAACATGCGGGAAGTGGGCCACTGGAACTGCCGCAGCTCACAGGTAAAAGCTGGACAATCCACCTCATAAGGTAGGTCACCAGAATACCCCGACGCAGGCCTGTCTACAGTGGGCCCCATGCGCCTGTCGGATTGATGGCGCGCTTCCTGCCGCCACTCGATGGTACTTTGAGCATCTTCTTTGACCCATTCCCGAAGAACTTGGCATTGATCGCGGCAAGCTCGTGGGTCGGACAATGTTGTGGATCCTTCATCGCGAGCATCGACCTGCCGAACCGGCGACCGCTGCTGTCGTGGTGGAGGAGAGTGCACCATGGTCGCACCACCTCCGTTCCTTCTACCATCGACGCACGCCGGCCCAATGGACCACCGCCGTGAAGGCTCCGCCTGTTGATGCCCATCTCTGTCGACGAAACTGAGGAGGCTTTGAATAGAAGCTCTCCATTCTTCTACCTTCTCCGAAGCGGGGGGAAAGTCCAGGAGTAGCTGCACTCATGCCAACGCTTCCGCTGGCGTAGGCGGCAGCGACAGGCGCGAAGAGCGTGAGGTGCTTTGACTCCTAACTGTGTTAGAAGGAGCTCCATCACAGTCTCGCAGCCGCGCGCCGCTTCCACCGGTGTCGTGGCGTGCATGCTGGCCCTGCACATCCCTGGAATGATGTTGAGGGCTCTTTCCATGGTGACGCCTGGGGTCGTCAACATTGCGGCGCTGCTCATCGCGCACGACCTGGGAAGGTCGCGGCGCATGCGCCGGCGGGGGTGTCTTGGAGGTCGCCTTTCCACCCTTGGAGGTCGTTGCGCCGCCCGTAGGTAGCACGGCTCCGTCCTTGGATCTAGTGGTGTGCGGGCCGCTGTCACGGCCACGGACAATACCACTCGCCTGGCTCCGGTCGCCAGAACGTCATGGAAGGTCACGGTCTCCGCCTCCTCCTCCACCCGCGTCCACCCCATCGCCCGCCCGTGTTGGCACGGGCGGATCGGCCGCAGACGAACCAATCGCCGTGATGCCCTTCTTCTTGGGAAGCATGACGATGAAGATCTTGAGGAAACTAACACGCTAAACTGCTAGATCAGGTTTGCACAACCTCTCTCCCCTACCTGGCGCGCCAAAGATGTCGTGGAAACGACACCTATGGGATCGAGTGGATCCCTTCTACGATATGGCAGGGAAAGAGGAGTGCGCAAAGAGCAGATCTAACGATCAACACGAGGGATTTTTACCCAGGTTCGGGCCGCTGAGAAGCGTAAAACCCTAGTCCTGCTTTTAGTGTATTGAGTGTTCCTGAGCTTCGGCTAGCTGCTACATGCAAGCTGGGCCGAAAATTCCAAAAGTCCCTCCATGTATCGCCTTGGGCCTCCTTTATACTAAGGGGCTACCACAGTGGCGTACAGGCATACAGGAGGTGTAAAGCTGCTACAGTGTTCGTGCTTATCACTGACGTCTTAGGACAAACGCATTAAATGCGCTGCTTACATGCCCCTAACTTTATTGGGGACGGAAACAGAGCCCGTCCCGTCCGTCGCCGCCTCACCCCGTCTCGACACGCATCCAGGATGACGAGGCATGCAATGCCAAGCTGACTGGTTGGCCGCTGCGCTGGAGCGGTGATAGGATCTTCATGAAGATCTGCATACCACCACGCATGTGCTTGCCTAGCTGGCAGGCTGGTTGCTGTGCTGGAGTGGTGATAGGGCGGCGGAACCTTGCCGCACGCGAGTCTTGTCGCGATCTTGCAACGTCCCTGGCAAGGATATTGCCGAGGGCCTCGTAAGCGTCCCCGGCAAGAGCCTTGCTAGGAATTTTGCCTTCTGGTCTTCACAAAGATCTGCATGCCACCATGCAGACGCCCCTGGATCTTGGTCTTGACATTGTCGATGGTGTCAGAGCTCTCAACATCAAGGGTGATGGCCTTGCCGGTGCTTCGCAAACCACCCTAGCAAGGATCTTGTCGGGGCTTCGCGAGCCATCCCGGCAAAGATCTTGCCGGGGGCTCAGCTCGTCTTTTGTTCTTTATTTATTGGCTTGAACGTCGTCTTGGTTGTCTCGTACTTGCTTCCGGTCGCCCGTCAGGCTTTGCCGCGGGTATGGCTGCGACTGCCCGTGCACAAGTAAGGGGTACTAAAGGGCCCAAAGTTTAGTACACCGACAGGGGGTGATACGTGGCCTTGCTGGTCAATGTATGTAGGACATACCCTTATGCGCTGGAGTTGTATTGTCACCGGCCTGTGGTGGGAGCTTGAATGTATTTTTTGTGTTCTACCCTTTGCCTTTTAGAAAGCTAAGACACACAATCTGCGTTCTCTTAAAATAAAAAATATATATTGTCTTTAGTATTTCATCATTCAAGCATATTTCCACAGTTGGCATCACCACGTGCACAAGTTCATACAAAGTTGAGACACTTAAGTCCATGTCAAACAAAGTCAAGGTGACAACAATCCAGATGAGTGTCTGCAGCTTCAACTTCTGCATAGTCGTTCTAATACTTAATATAAACTTATGCAGAACCATTAGAACACCATAACAATGTAATAAATCTACAAAGTACCACGTTAAAATACTTGCTAGGTGAGTGGAATTGCGACAACAAGATTAGGGCAGTGCAGAGACGAAGCTAGAAAAAATATTTGATGGGGTCATGTATATGGCAGTGGGTTCATCCTTCTATAAATGTTAGTGACTAGTATTGAATTAGTGAAGGGTTTTCAAATTTCATTGGGGTCAACTGACCCCAATGCCTATGAGGTAGCTACGTCCCTGGGGCAGTGGTAGATAGAGTATAGCACTACTGGAGTTGCCTTCCATAAAAACGCAGAGGGGGGTCATCATCAATAAGAGGATGGTACCAATATGGCTTAGGCACCGGCCACCTGTCGTCCAAATCCTTATCAGTGCAAATTCGTGTTAAACAAATAGTAAATGGATTTGCAGTGGGAAACAACACGAATACCTGATTTTCTTAACTGTTGCGTCACCTATTATGTCAGTGGCATGGTCCATTCCTCTTCGTCATAGAAAGAAAATAATAACGTAAGCACATTGAATGAATAGATACTAGGCAAAAAAATGAACCAGTGAATCCAGTCCTCGTGAATGAACCGTACCCCCGCGTCGCCTCCCCGAGCAAGGCGACCGGGGGCTCCCCTTCCCTGCCCCTCCCAGCGGCCCCCCTCCTCCTATCCCCTCCCGCCGCCGGCGGCGTAGGCCACCGGGCCTGGCTCGCGTGATGCCGGCGGCGGCGGCCCCGTTCTTTTCCTCCCCGCGCGGCGCTGTAGCTCGGGCGATGGCGCTGGCAGCGGTGCACCCAGGCCGGCGTCGGATCCGGTGGCGGCTCGTCTTCGCAGGCGGCGCAGCTCCGAGTGGCAAGGTGGCGGTGCTGTGGCTGCTTGGCTGCAGGGCGGCGCGATGGCTGGCGGCGGCGCCCTTCCGGCCCAGATCTGGGCCCTTTTGGGCCCCATCTGGGTCTGGGTGGGCCTGGCGTGTGCTTTCCGACGTCATCTCCGGTGGTCGGAGGCGTGGCTTGGGCTGGGAATGGCGGAGACGGTGGCGCGTGTACTGCAGCGCAGTGACGGGAGCTTCACGAGCCCGCTTCGGGCTCGGCCGGGCAGGGGTGCCTGGTTTGCTCCTGAGCTACGTCCTGTCGGTCACCGCCGAGGGTGGTGGAGGTTGTCCCCTCCCACGTGGCCGCTGACCCTGCTGCTCCTTGTTTCCGGCTGGTTCCTCTCGATCCCGCCGGTCTCGCTTCGCTTGTCACGGTGAGACGACGATGGTGACTGCGTGTCCATGGTGGCGCATATTGGTGGACGGCAAGTATGGTGGAGCGTGATGGATCGTCTGGGGTCGTGGTTGATTGGAGGTTGGGAGAAATCCTTGTCGGCTTGTTCGGCACCGACGCGGTGACGCCTGTGGGCCGTCCTGAAGGGCGTCGGATATCCCCCATCCCTCCCACGGCCCTTCGCGTACCGGGGGAAACCCTAGGCCATGTCCGGTAGCAGCGTCGTTGTCGTCGCGTTCCTTCTTGAAGGTGTTACTTGGTATGCGGCGTTTCGTGGTGCTAGGAGCGTGGTGGAATTCTCCGGCGGGCGCAGCGGTTGCGAGTCATCTTCGTTTTCGTTGATCCGCCGTTGTCGGCATTTTTTTTCCTTTTGTGTTTTCTCTTTCTTTTCTTTTGGGCGTGCCTGTGCTGCTTCCGCCCCAGCACCTATTGTTGGTTGTATCGATGTTGTTGCTTTGTAATATAAAGCGGGGGGAAACCCTTTTTCGGAAAAGGAAAAAAATAGAACAGATACAAGGAAAGAGATGTACCTTTGTGATGGGAGATCAACCTCGCTTAAAACTTCTACGATGATTCTCCTTGGCAGGTAAGGAGTTACATCAGTTTCACCCTAGAAGTTCATGCCAGCAAAACACCCATCAACAAAATTAACAAGGGGCCCTCCAATCCCAACCTAGTACAAGAAATAGAATGGAGAAGTTGTAATGTCTTTGATAGATTACGATAACTAAGTATTCATCAACCCGACTTGATGAGGGGATTCACGAGTGTACCTTCTTGATTTTACATGTAGAGAGTTTAAGGTCTTCGCAATTAAGTTTCGCATCCGCAAACTTCTTGACCAATTTACCAATTGTTCCCATCAATAATCCATCATCAGCCTCGCGCCCTATAGCAACTACTCTACCTGTCCGTTTCACTGTGCAGAAAATATTCTCCGGACGAATACCATATAGAGGCTTCTGAAGACTGATGACAGCAATGTTATAATCTAAATGGTACAGTTCCAGTGTCCCATCAACGACCTGTTTCGGTGGGAGAAGTACTTTAATCTGAAACGGTGGATAAAGTCAATTCAATTAGCCATCATCTCACTCGAGAGAACAAGGAAAGTAATTAGGAGCAGCAACCTTCAGTTTCTCATCAATCTTGTCTTCATCTATCCGACTTCTAACCAAACTGGCTGAAGTAAGGATAACAGGCTTACCATTTTTATGCCACTTTATAAGTAGGCCTGTACATGAAAAATATCTCACATCTCCTACACACAAATGATTTTGGCCATCCTTCAGTGGAAACAAATAATAGAATGAATAAATGATCAACATATGACTGTAAAATCACCATCGTATGAAGAGAGTGAGACAACACGCCGGCCAATATTTGTAACAACTTTTTTTGGAAGTTTAGCCCAGACCTGCTCCCCAGAGCTACGATGATCAAGATTGCAATCGTAGTCCTTATAGCCATATAATTGACCAAATTCCTCTTCAAATGTATTAAACAATCTCCCACCGCCTGGTTATGGAAACAAGAAGAGAAGTTATGTCACTGCAATAGCTAGAAAAAGGTTACAGAAGATAGAAGTCGCCAATATATAAAGCAACGACTTACCTTCGAGCACAAGTGGTGGTGGCTGAGGATATCCACATGATTTTAAATAGTTCACATCTTCCATAAATCCTGAAGCAATAAAATGATCAATATGAGTACTCAAGATGATGTGTACAATAAAATCGAGAGTTGTGCATATTTCAAGCCCCGGCTCTTACCCTAGTCTAATTTACAACCCTCAACAATAATACCGTCTAAGAATCAACCCCGACTATTAAAACCGGCCAGCATTCAACCTTCCCTCCCCTCCCCACATCCTGCCTTTGACCCAATTGACCGGTTTTGATCCATTGACCATCCAGTCAGATAAAATCAAAATTTCCAGGAAAAAAACAAAAAATATCTATAAATTTAGAAGATTAAAAAAATGTAATATAAAAAATTCAAAAAAATTAAGAACTATAAAATCGATTTTTTTTCAAAAAAATCAACTTTTTGTCATGATGCTCTGCCCAATTTTTTTAAAAATGTTGTAGAAAATTCCAGAAATTTTTGAAACAAAAAATGTAGAGTCAAGAAACAATACTAAGCATTCTGGGAAAGTTGAAATTTTTTATATTACTTTATAAATATTTCATTTTCTTGATTTTTTTCATTTCACAGATTTTTTTTCCTGAAAATTTTGATTTTTTGCTGATGTGGCTTGCTGACTGGATGGTCAACAGGTCAAAACCGGTCAACAAGGTCAAAACCAGGGTGTGGGGAGGGGAGGATTGAATCTTGGCCGGTTTTAAGAGTTCGGGGTTGATTCTTAGACAGTATTACAGTGGAGGGCTGTAGATTAGACTAGGGCAAGAGTTGGAGGTTGAAATATGCACTTCTCTTTAACATCAACATATCATTCTCTGCACATCATCAACAGATACTCCCTCCATCCGGAAATACTTGTCAGCGAAATGAATGTATCTAGACGTATTTTAGTTCTTAAATACATCCATTTTTATCCATTTATGTGACAAGTATTTCCGGACGGAGGGAGTAGCATTTTGGAAGATTGATTCATGCCTGATGGGACTATGCTGTATACACCATCAGGCAAGGTATATTCACGGAAGTTTGTAGAGTTTGGGCTGCAATAGAACAATGTTGAGTTTTCACGAAATAAATAGATGCACAAAAGTGCCAGTCCAACAGCAAAACAGCAAAAACCAACACGTGAGCCAAATCGTAGAGAAGGAAACCAGGTATGAAAGAAGACATGGAAATCAGGCTTACCAATACTAAACATAAGTCAAGAGGATAAAGCAGATGCATAGGTCAAAAATATGAGCCACATTGTCCATGTTTTAGTCTGAACAAATGACTCTCTCTTCCTCATTTGAAAGAATATTTACCAACTTCAACACTAAGGCAATATTCTTCTCCTATCTTTTGTTTGTAATCAAAAGCTCTGCTGCCACAGTAAGGTAAATATTCTTTGTTACCCATGGATCCATAAATCAATGGATGGATGTGGCAGACAAGCTAAGTGCAACACATTTTTTTTCCGAGAAATGTGCAACACATTTACAATGTCAGTCTATCAAATTATTAGATAAAGACTAGGTAAGATTAGAGGTGCTGTACATTTGTATCTATTTTTTGTTATTTTAGATTTATGAACTCCCAAAGCCCTACTGGCTTTTTCTATGACCTCTTGAAGCACCAAAATGTAGGCAGCAGTGTATGTAGTATCAACAGGGAGCTGTTTTCGTATTACCAGTTCGTTATTGAGATCCAATTAATTGGTCATGGGTTTTTTCACTTGCATTTTCTCAAGTGTTTGAGGGTTGACAAGTGATTCCATTATTCAGTTGGCAGGTTTTAGTTGACAACTTAGATAAAAGAATGAATAATGTTAATTTGTGAGGATATGTTTATTCATGGACATTTATGTATGAACAGTACTCCCTAATTTTCTGTCATGTTCTGATCGCTCTTACGGTTGTAGGGAAAATACAAAATAGTTAATATTTTGCTAAGTGAGGTCTATTTCTTACGATAGTTGCATATAATATATTATCTTATTCAACTCTTCATATGATATTTGTGAGAACACTTAAAATCCCTTCAATGCTTGTATCAAAATATGGTTCGCCTTACAAGGGAGGAACTAGAACATGAGATGTGTTTTGAACAAAACAAATATAGATACGCAAATTGGGGATGATGTAGCTCATAATCATAAGTACTAGAAGCAAAGGAGACATACGTGAGCTTCTCCAAATATTCCAAGTCTACACAAAGCGCCGCACGTGGTAGGAACCAGGTAGTTTCCTTATCGATGTCAACCTCAATGCTCAATCCCACAACGTCCCCAGCTAGATTAATAACTGGCCCTCCGAGTCCAGCCTAGAGCCAAAAAGAATAAAGCAGTAAGGATCGCAAAGGAAAAATGACTTTGGTGCCCAAAGTTAGAATGACAAAATAAAGGGGGTTGGGATTACGGCGCAATTCCACATTTTTTTCATCATGCCAAAAAAGTAGGAAATAACGAACAGCTTACCTCTGTGATAGGGCAAGGGAAAGGGATCAGAGCATCTGTAGCTTGCTGCTGTGATAGGATATCAATAGGCTTCCTGGCAGTGGTCATCAAAGTTCCCGAGCTAAAGGCTCGCCCAACAGCTACTAGATCATGCTGCCAATCTATATGGGAGTGCAGATCAACAGGAAGTACTTTTGCGAAGCGGAAAGACGTGACAATCGCAATATGACTATCATATAGCCCCAAGAACCCATCGAAACTTGCTTTGTTGGGAAGGCGCACATTAATCTGTATTGAAAAGGGTAGTGGATCAGCCCAAACGATCACATTTACCTTGAAAAACAAAGGCAAAAACTGAGAACACGGCGATTAGCAGCACCAACCCTCAAATTATCCGCTCTGTTTCTGTTTTTTTCAAATTCTGAAACCAAACGTTTTGAAGTCACAAATCTTGACACTACTGGAAACGTCGTTTCCTCGCGTTGTAAAGCTACGCCCGAGCAAGCAAATAACATCTTATCTCCTGTATAAAATCGTCATTTAGATCATGAACTAGTGATGATTAAATACAAAATAGAAAATTCAGAAGCGGTAAGACGCATAATTACCATCATATAAAGCAAGCGAGACAACCTTGGAAGTCAATGAATCATCAGAAACTGCATCTGTATAACCAAATGGCTTCTCTACAAAACTCCGGCTCGGAACAGGTGGATCAGGACATCCAAATAGTTCCAAATAATCTTCATTGCACTTGTCCATGGTCTTGTTGACTAATTAAAGAACATGGTAAACCACGACCAGAGCTCTCTATAATAGTAAAGCAATATATGCAAGAGAAGGAAGAACCAAGAAACATGAAATCATTGACTCACGTTGCACCATTCGTTCTATATTGCGTCTTTGGCAAGGAGTAACAGTTGAAAGCACATAGTCCATCTTGCTCTTCTCTGTCGGCCTGAAGCAAAATATAATTGGCCAGAAATGCTTAGTAGAGAATCATATCCCTAGTAACTATTAGAGGCCCAAAGCGACATTAAAAAGGCCAATTGAAAAATAGGCCCTACGCATGAAAAAAAAACTTATAGAAACAAGTTTTTTTATCACATCATTAATATATTTTTTTTGTCCCTTGCAAGAATTTCATCTTTGCTAAAAGATACATATGAGAACTCATAACTACCAAAATAATCCCTCCTTTCACCAATATAAGATGTTTTGGAAATTTTAATATGAACTACATGCGGACTGAAATGAGTGAGCATACATACTAAAACACATCTATATACATTTGATTCAGAAAAAAGTTAGAACATCTTATAATTCGGAACAGAGGGAGTAGCTTGTTAATAAAACACCTCATCCTTCTAACTTTCCTCGATTTAAAAACATGGAATATCTTAGTATGCAATGGTACCTAAAATATCATTTCCTAGTGCAATTGCAGCCAATGCATTGAGTAAGGGCTTGTTTGAGGAAATCTCCAAAGAGAGTGAGGTTAGAGATGTTGGGTTAACTGATTTCCAAAAGAAAATTCTCATTTTTGTTCATACTCTGTATTATAAATTTTCAATTATTACTAATACTAGTTACCAGTATCAAAGACAAAATTAAGGGCCTTTCCCCAGCGTCAATTGGAAACCAAAACAGAAGTACTATCTACATGTGTTTGTGGAATTACTTGCAGCCAGTTCCTAGCACTACTGGTTATGACGGAGAGATAGTGGGAAAGAGTCAAAGAGAAGTAGGTGAGATCTCAAAAGAAGAGGAAGAAGAAAATATTTCGAGTTGCAGAGATCAATCAAATAATCGAGTCGAACTGATCCATGCATAACTACCACTAAATATTACTCCCTCCGTCTCATGTTATAAGAGCGTTTTTTTACACTAGTGTAGTGTAAAAAATGCTCTTATATTATGAAACAGGGGGAATAGCAAATTAAAATAGATGCTTACAGCTGAAATAATGGTTCCCCGTCAGGAGTAACAGTTGAAAGCAATGAGCCACGACTGGCTTCTTGGACCCTCTTCCTCTTCTTTCGCTGTATAACTTGTGTTCCCCGAGGAGTAGCACTTGAAACCAATGAGCCACGACTGTGTTCTTGGTTCCTCTTCCTCTTCTCCCGCTCTATAATGCGTATTTCGCGAGGAGTAGCACCTGAAACCAATGAGCCACGACTGAATTCTTGATCCCTCTTCCTCTTCTCTCGCTCTATAATGCGTGTTTCGCGAGGCGTGGCCCTTGAAACCAATGGATCGCGACTGGCTTCATGGCCCCTCTTCCTCTTCTCGTTCTGCATCTTTGCAGTCCTGGAGCAAATAATAAATGGATAGAAATGTTTAGTAGAGGGTCATATTCCTAGTAAGATATTGGAGGCCCAAAGCAAAATTTAAAAGTATGTGCTATGCGTGGAAAAAGAAACACTTCTAGAAATAAGCTTGTTTTTTCATACATCATTAATATAATTTTTTGGCCCTTCTAAGAATTAGATCTTTGCTAAGACGAACATACGAGAACTCGATCATAAGTATGAGTCCAACTTTCTGATAAAATGTCTCATACTTGATATAAAAACTTCAAACATCTTGGCATGCAATGTTCTCCAAAATATATTTTTCTAGTGCTATATATTGCTGCCAATGATCCCCATGATATCCAGTCTTGAACACAGATTGGATTTCAACAAGTTCTCCTTGTGATGACATAGTCACTACTCGCAGGAATAACCAACTTGCTTGCATGGTTAATTACATGAGGGATACAATCTAATCGGTTCAGGAAGTTGAGAAGGTCGGCTATTAGAGCATCTCCATCAGCCGCGGTAAAAAGCGCGGGCGCGCGGTAAACCGAGTCTTTTGGGCGCGCGGGGCGTTTCGGCGCGCTCCAGCGGTGGCGGGAAAATCGCGCGCGCGGGAAAAGGCGGTAGGTCGCGCGCTTTTTTTGCCGCACCGCTTCCGGCGCGTGCCACACGCCTATTGCACACGCTTCTCTTCCTCTTCCGTTGCCACACGCCCCTCCACTGCTTCCTCGGTTGCTTCCGCTGCCACCCGCGCCACCGCTCCAGTGCCCCGCCACCATGCCGCCGCACCGCCGAGGAGTGTCGGGCTACCGCGGCGTCCGCCAGCGCCCTAACGGCGGGTTCTACTCGGAGATACGGTCCGGCCAACTCCGGCTCGGCCTCGGCACCTTCGAGACGGCGCATGAGGCCGCCCGCGCGTACGACGCGGCGGCGTGGCGCCTAGGCAGGCCACACCAGCAGATGAACTTCCACGATGTCCACACGCTGCAGCAGGCGCTGGACGTCGCCCCGCCACCTCGTCTTCGCACGGCACAAGACCGTGCGGAGCACGCTGAGCGGCAGAACCGCCTCCTCATCGCCCATGAGGACGAGCAGGTCATGGCGGAGTGGCGCCAACAACACCCGGAGGACGTATCCTACGAGCAAGCCTACTGGGCAAGGCGCCGCGAGGAGGAGACGCAAAGGCGCCGCGCTGAGCGATTGGACAGGCGTCGGCGGAAGGCCCTGGCGCTATCCCAGTGCGATGTAGTTGAGAATGGTGGTGAGACGATCTTTACATCTGATGATGATCGTTGGGAAGACATGTGGCTCGATACCTCGGATCAGACCAGCGAGGATGGCGACGATGACGATGACGACGACGACTGGGAGTAGGCTGTAACTGCACTAGTAGTTTTTATCTATGTCCTTGCACTATCTAAATAATTTTTATCTATCTATGCTATGGAACTATGTAAAATATCTATGTATCATTTTTTCTATCTATGAATTTTATTAAAAAAAATGTACACACTGTTTAGCGCGCGCTGCATTTTAGCACGGCCACTGGAGCTACGCGCGCGCGCTTAATTTTGACGCATCTGCTGGAGCCACCGCTGCCGGCCGCGCCAAACCAGGCGAACGGCACGCGGCAAATGACTTTTTTGCGCGCGGCGCATTGCGCGGCTGTTGGAGATGCTCTTAGAATTTTGGCTGCGGTTGGAAAGAGGAAACGTGCAAAGAAAAGGGGGGGAGGGGAGGGGCTTGTTTCAGAAAATCTCCAGAGAAGGAGGTGAGAAAGTCGTTGTGTTAACTGATTTCTGAATGAAAATTCTCCCTTTTGTTTACAAAATTGTATTGTCAGCATTACGTTCATTCCATAATTCTTGTCGTGGTTTTAGTTCAAAAAGAGTTATGGAAGTGAGGGAGTAGTATCGAACACCAAATTGGTAATCAATAAAATCGGAGTGACTTATGTGGAAATAAAAAAAAAGAGGTCAGAATTACTGGCAGCCACTACTACTGGGGTTATGATGGAGAGATGGTGGGAGAAGTAGCTAGATGAGATCTCAAAAGAAGATGAAGAAGATGATCTTTTGAGTCAGAGAGATCAATGAAACACAGAGGAAATAGACGCTTACACCCGCGTAATTCGGTTCCGCGCGCCGATCCACGACGGGAGACGGGATGCGCCGGCCGGGGTGGATCTTCAGTGCAGAGCTGGCGGCGAGATGAAGCAGCCGCCGAGTAGGAGACGACGGATTTGAGGAATCAGGGCTCGAGGGCAATCACGCTTCTTTATTCCCGTTTGTGAATGTGAACTTTCCATATCTGAACCTGAATTTTCAACAACTGCCAACTTACAACACCCGCAGTCATGGGCAACCTGCGTGATTCGGGGATGGGCGGATCACCATGCCGCAGCGGGGACGACGACAGAGGAAGGAGCAGACTGGCAGAGAGGAAGGATCGGCCAGGCGCCGCGCATCTAACGGTTATCAAGGCGAAGGCGACCGTTGTTTGTCCTTTCCTCGTTTTCTAAAATGGACTCTCTTCTTGCGGTTACGCGTTTGCAAACCCAACTTGGAACTTAATTCAAATGCTTGGCAACATAATTCTCATGCAATCTACTAATACGTACAACAATTATGATCATGGGCAGCCACGTTCCAAAACCATAACAGCAAATGTGTAATTAGGTTAAAATATACACCTTAATTCCTACATGAAATTTATATTAGTATTGCCCCCGTCCCAAATCAATTGTATAAGACTGATCTAAGACAAGTAATTCGGGGTGGAAGGAGTATAAATTAGCTAAGATAAGAGATTACATGGCATCTTCAAACACAAGAGTAACAACATATCCACATTAGTCCAGAAACAAAGTACAACAATATCAATGTGTATCAGCCTATGAAGCTGCGAGCAAAGCAACACAAAAGTTCTTCATGCGCCCCCCAGGCCACAAGAAACCAGGTTATCATGCCGTGAAAATCACTCACTCCCAAAAGCCCTTCATGTTAAAAGTGGCAGGCGCGCATGTACTGAGGGAGACAAATGTCTTTGTTCCCTCGGATAAACTACAGGTAAATTATTGACAAGCGCTCTGTTTCTCTGTTGCAAAGTGATACGTATTTGGCTGATTTTGCTAATGGCACAGAGAGTGTAACACCAGATGATACCAAGTTCTTCTCACGCTTCGTCAGGAGCTTCATGCTCTCTCTGCGGAAGTCCTTACAACAGGGAAGCTCGGCTGGATCAATGGCGCCTATGCCGATGATCTTTGTCTCCAGACGAGTAGTAGCCGGCACGGTCTGGAGAGGCAACAAAGAAGACACATGAGAAACATAATTTTTTAGTGGGTATCAGTACCGGATTGATGAAGTGAAGTTTGCAGAGCAAATGTACGTACCGCGTGACGAGCGGTGCCTTGACTTCTCCTTGTCCGAGTATCCTGCATTGGAGAGGGATAATGCAATATATGAGTACAACGCATTACATCTCAAACAGTGTAGTCCCAACAGAAATGTTCATGGTAGTACCTGAACTTTTGTCTCTCGAACGGTGTCTCTTGGCTCTATCACGCTCCCTCTCGTGATCAGAATCTCTACCCCTAATATCACGGTCACGTTCACGGCCTCTTGATCTACTTCTTTCTCTTTCCTCAGCACGGTCGACATTAGGCTCTGACCTCTCACTCTTCGAATTTGCTGCCTGGTCTCCTTTTCCATTTAGCTCAGCAGGCAACGGCTTATCCTTGGTATCGCTGTTTTCCTTCACTTTCTCTCGTCCTGCCTTGGTCAGTGAATTCTTCTCCTGGCTAGAACTCGAAGGTACAGGAGTACCCCTATCACTAGCAACAGCACTTGCTGGACTCTCCTGTATAGAAGTGCAAATAAATCAAGTAATCATAAGAAAATAACTTCAAAAGCAACGAGATAATTTATAGTGATGTTCCTTACCTTAGACGCGTGTGTATCCAAGGCCCTTCTAACACTGAAGGAATCATTATCTTTATACACTGGTATATATTGTGCCTTTGGGAGGCTGTAGAGGTGAGCAAGAACCCTGCAAACTTCCTGAATTGCTGCCTCATCAGCATCAAAGACTGTCCACCAAGGAGGCTCTTCTGGGAGGGGAACCCGGTGCCTCCTAGCTGCAGCATACACAACTCCGCATGCTACTACTTCACTCTTAAACCGTACACAAAGAGTTGTCCGCAAGCTGATATAACAAACAAAGACTTGTTAGTAAGAGTCGGTAACTAAGTACAAATGAAAAGGCGATGCAAACGTCCCTCAAAAGAAGAATAGGCAGATGAACAATAAAACTTGATATCAAGTAAAATGCAAGGTTTTAATGAACAAGCATTACACCAAGAAAACAGGACAGCATCTAATGAACTACTCCCTCCGTAAACTAATATAAGACATTTTAGATCACTATAATTTTATCTCCCTTAAGAAAGATTTAGCAAGTACATTCCCTATGAACAAGTGCACGTGCACCTGGGGCCCAGACCAGGCTGCAGCAGTACCACATCACAGCATGTAGCAGGAGCATCGATTAACATATCCTAATTTGCAGATCAGACACGCAACATGAATATAGTTAACAACAATAAGATAATCCACGATCGAACATAGTACCTATCATTGGCAAGGTTCCACGCTTCTTGTGTCAGCTCAGGGGCTTCGAGTGTTGCAAGGTAGTTCGAGATGAACTTGTGCGGGTGTTCAACGTGGCAAATAAATCCCATCTCCTTCAGCAGATGTCGTTCAGTCCTTATCAGATCATGCCTCAGCTCTGTATATTTCTGCAACAAAGATGAGAGTAGCAGCTTTCAATTAACTATCCAAGGGAAATAACTTCAAAATTTACAAAGAGCTGCAACAACAACATATGATACAGCAGCAATAATGCAAAAACTAAGGTGCATATGCCATTCTAAGTTTCAAGTTTTTTTCTGCCACAAATATTAAGAAATTTGAATGTACAAATGTTTCCAGGAACATAGGATATGGGGAATAAAGTTCTGGTTATTTTAACAAAACATACCGTTGAAAATACATCCAAGAATTCTATTGGTAGGTTTTCTCTCCTGCATTCCATTCTATGGAAGACAAATATAATATGCTTTGATCTTCTTGGACTCTCCTCCAATTTCCCAGCCAACCAAACACAACTAGCAGCAACTCTCTGCAAGAAGAAGAAAATCGAAGAGGCTCATTAACTCAGTTCATAAAAGTCTGAGAATGATTAGGCTGTAGTAAACTGGAGACAAACCTATTTACCTTAGCGCTAAATCGTGCAAATGATTTCTTGCAGTAAAACCGATGGAACAGTACTTGTGCTGTGGCCATCACTGCTTGAGGTCTTTGCTGAGTGAAGGAATCGACAACACACATAATCAAATGTAGAAGAACAATAAACTATATGATGCAATAATTATGTCTGTTTAATCATAACTTGTCAATAAGATACATGTGAAGTTTTGCGATATAATTCACTGTGATATCTTCAAATAGGTTAGCATGAAAACAAAGTTTTTACTTTGGTGTATTATCAACTATGATGGAGCCACGTCTTTACTGCTTTCGTAGCCAAATCACATTGCAGATGACATCAACTATCTATGCTATTCAGTCTATTACAATTGATTGTTAACACACTGAAGTAAAAAAAAACTTTGTTTTCGCACTAACCTATTTGAAGATGTCAAAATGAGCTCTGTTTCATCTATGCAACCCTAAGAGAATCCCCCTAATGCACGCAAAACTTGCATTTGAATGTGCTCGAGTTCCCATGGAAGTTTATCACCAAACCCTAGAAAACTTATGAACTTGCAAAATTCGGGAACAAAGGGAGGCGGGGGGACAAAAAGGATACAGCCTGAGGAGGATGCCGCTCTCCTGGATGAGGTCGCAGCCGTAGACGCGGAGGGTCGTCTCGGCGGCCTCGTCGATCCCATCCTTCCGGGACGGCGAGTCGCGCAGCTGCTCGTCCGTGAGGTAGAACGTGTCGATCGCCGTGTAAATCATGTCTCCCCCTGATCACGGCCTCCAATCGGGGCAGGAACCGCCCGGCCGGGGCGGCGCGCCGTGGCGGCTGGGGGTAGGGAGAGGCGCGGAGTGGTGGCCGGCGGCTGAGGGAAGGGGAGGGGAGGGGAGGCGGCGACGGAGGACGGGGCAGGTGGCGGTAGCGTTGCAGGGGGGCAGGGAGGAGGCTGGAGGAGCTCGGGGAGGGAAGGAGGCGACGGCGTGCTAGCGGGGGGTTGGCGGCGGCGGCGGCGTCGCGCGATAGGGAGGAGCGGGGTGGAATCCTCGCCCCTCGAGGAAAGGGGATGGCTGGGATGGCAATTTTGCTGTAATTTTGCTGAATCGCCAGGGATACTTCGGGCTTGTGATATCGAAGCCAGGCCTTCACGCAATCACGCTACATGTCGGTCGGTTGAGTAAAAAAAATGAGCAAATTGATAATATGACACATTTTTTCTGGCACTTTGATCTATGAGACACCTTTCTTTTAGATTGATTAGATAACCCAAATTTGATTGATAGCTGGATTAAATGACACAACTTGAGTTTTTCTTTCCTTTTCTAGGTATGGGCCCCACGTCATATTTTTTTAGAACAATTTTGCCCTTGGTCGTTTCACCTGTCTGGCTCCGATCCCTTGTTCGATCGATCGTTCCTGGAAGTGCGAACGAAACGAGGCACAAAAGAGACCCACTGCGCCGCCGCTCCCTCTTCCTCCTGCCCGCGCTGCCAGTGCCCAGCATCGCCCCGCCGCTCCTGCTTCTTCCCACCGCGCCGCCAGTGCCCAGCACCGCCCCGCCGTGCCTCTTCCCCGAGTGCTGCCAGTTCCCCGCCACCTCCTATCTGTTTTTCTCATCCGGCAACGCTCCAGCCGTTCCGCCCTGTCGACGCCTCGTCCATCGACTCACAGGTGGAATCGCATCTCTCTCTCTCTCCCTCCCTCCTTCTCCCTCTCCCTCTCTGTCTAACCGTCTCAGCCAGGAAGTTGAGGCATACACGAACCCTAGACATGGAGATTATGGTGGAGGAGAGATAGTGGGAAGGCTTCACGACGAGTAGAACCCACTGATTGTGGTGATGGAGACAGATGTCGCAGCTCCGGATGGGTTAGTAGCTTCTGAATTGGATCATTGTCTGATTTTTTTATCGGAAGTTTATGAAAAGTTAGGCCTAATCATTGATTTTGTTTGAAAAATTATGTAATTTTGTAGGGAAGAAGGTGCAGGGCTGCGCGTTGTCATTTATAAACTAATTATTAGAGTTCTTCGATTTGTCGCAAAGCTTGATGATGGCAGCGAGCGCCAAGTTGCCGAACATGATGTGGAGTTTGAGGTTAACATGAAACATTTTACGGTTGAAAAATTGATAGAACTCATTAGATCAAAAATTATATGGGGGGTTGGTCAAGAGGTCCATATTTTGTGTCAAGATAAGCACTTTGAATTAGTTGAGAGGATTGATAGCTATTGGAAGTTGTTGACAGCATTTCTTGAGAGATGGGAAGAGAAAGAATTGCTTGTGCTTGCTCAAGTTGTGGACAATCCAAAGGGGGTTACAACATCATCTTGTTCTGGAAATATCCCATCTAGTGATATAGTGGACAATATCATTAGTTCAAGTTCCGATGTTTACCACTCAAATGCTAGCAGTGCATCATGTATCAGTGATTCTGCAACTTGTAATTTGCTTCCTAGTAATCAGAGATATGTGCAATCTGATGGTGAAGCTGTCATTGATTGGTCCACTTTTGAGATAACTCCTGTTGGTGATGATGTAATAGCACCTATGTCCGAGGAAAACATGTGTGCGGTTCTTGGAATTGAGGATGAGGCCGAGGATGCTCAACAACGAAATGAGCCAGCTCCAGTTGTTGTGTGCCATGTTAGTGAGGAATTAATGGCTGAGGGAGCCATACCAGTAGATGACCAAGTTCCTGAAGACATAGAAATTTTATATGACAAAGATCATCCAAAAGTTGAGAAAGGTTCGATCTTTCCAACAATGATAGATTGTAGGAGGGTTGTGAGACAATGGGCAATTAATGAAGAATTCAACATTGGAACTTATAAAGCTAACAAGAGTAGGTGGATGGCACATTGTATGGCTGAGGATTGTCCATGGAAAATAACATGTCGTTTGATGGCTGATAAGACAAAGACCAGGCTACTAACATAGCTTAAATAACTTCGTTTTTTCTGTTATGTTCTATTATGGTAGCATCCTATTATTGTAGGTACTAACAACTTTGTCATGTATGCAGGTTAACCAAATAGGACCATCGCACACATGTGTTTCAAGTAGCAGGCTAACTTCGACAATGGCCTCACAGGATTGGGTTCAAGAAAGGTCTAAAAAAATATTGAGGAAAACTCCAAATATAGGTTGCAAGGATTTACAAGACACGTTGGAGGAAGACTGGAATGTAACCACTAGCTATGACACTGTATGGAAGGGGATGCAGAGAGCAAAGGATGAGATATATGGTTCGTGGGGTAGTAGCTTCCGGTACCTATTCAATTTCAAAGCAGAGATAGAACTGAGATCTCCTGGAACCATTGTTGAGGTCGACACTAAACTAAAGGATGGTAATGTTTACTTTCATAGATTCTTTATGGCACTTAAGCCTTGTGTCGATGGGTTCCATGCTGGATGTAGGCCTTTTCTTAGCATAGACTCAACTGCATTGAATGGGAAGTGGAATGGTCATTTAGCCGCATGTACCGCTTTAGATGGACATAATTGGATGTTTCCTCTTGCATTTGGTTTTATCGAGGTTGAGGATGACGATAATTGGACATGGTTCATGACACAGTTGCATAAAGCACTAGGGCCAATTCCAAAGCTTGCTATAAGTACCGATGCATGTAAAGGTTTAGAAAATGCAGTTAATAAGCAGAACAAAGGGAGTGTTTTAGGCATTTGATGCAGAATTTTTCCAAAAGATACAGCGGTGACATAATTGGTCGTATGTGGGCTGCTGGAAAGACATATAGACCTTCAATGTTTGAGTATCACTTCTCTAAGGTTCTAGAATCAAGTCCAACTGTTTGTAAGTACTTACATGATTACCACAACTTGAAGTGGATGAGGTCTAGTTTTGACACCGAAATCAAGTGTGATTACATTCATAACAACCTTGCCGAATCCTTCAATAATTGGATAAGAGGAATCAAAGATCTTTCTGTAGATGGGCTAACTGACACACTTAATGGAAAGATAATGAAATTAATTGAAAAAAGAAGAAAGATTGGGGAAAAGCTACATGGAGAAATGTTGCCAGCAGTTGTACAACAAGTGAATAATAGAACAAGATGACTTGGGCACTTGAAAGTAACTAGAGCAAGTAACTGGAAAGGTGAGGTCAGGGACATCAATAAAGACAATCTGAGGCATGTGGTTAACATAGAGCAAAGTGAGTGCACGTGCCTAGAGTGGCAGCACACAGGTAAACCTTGTGAACATGCACTTGTTTTCTTGATTGGAAAAAGGAACGTGAAGATGGAAAATTATCTCCATGAGTACTACTCTGTACAAAGGTTTAGGGCAGCTTATAGGGGAGGGGGGGGTCGTTGAGCCTCTCACAGATAGATCACAGTGGCCTAATGTTGAACTAGACTTTGTATTGCATGCACCGCTTCCCAAAAGTTCAAAAGGAAGAAAAAGGAAGTTGAGATTGAAAAGTTGCCTTGAAAAGGGAGGAGGAAATTATAAAAATAAACCACCACCAAAGGGTCAATTAGGAAGCCAAAATAGGTGCAAGAAGTGTCATGAATTGGGACATAGGCAAGCTCATTGCCCAACTAATGGGGTGAAGAAAAGGTAATGTCTATTGATTCACATTTACTAAACTCATATTTGATGTTCTATTATTTGCTTGTAAAACTCGTTGATTTTGTTGTTAGGAAACCAAAACCTAGGAAGATAAAACCAAACACTGAAGTTAATGTCGAATGTACAATCCCAGGAGATGCTCTCCTACAAGCTAGCCCTCGACCTAGGACGAGGAGGTAATGTTTTCCTTCTCTTCAATATCTCTACAACCGTGGCATGTTTTTCTCTTGAGCAATGTCTTATGTGTAGTCAAACATCTCTTGGAAGCACTCTTCAAGTGACATCTTCATCGGCAATTCCACAACGCAGCCCTGGTCCAATGACAAGGAGGTATTTTTTTGCAATTTCTTCAATATATGTACAAATGTGTTATGTTTTCATCTAAAACAATGCCTTTTTCTGTAGCCAATCATCTCTTGGAAGCCCTCTTGGAGGGGAATCTTCATTCGCTATTCCACAACACAGCCCTGGTCCAATGACAAGGAGGTATTTTTTTGCAATTTGTTAAATACCTGTACAAATGTGTTAGGTTATTATCTTAAACAATGCATTATTCTGTAGCCAATCATCTCTTGGTAGCCCTCTTGGAGGGACATCTTCATTGGCTATCCCACAACGCAGCCCTGGTCCAATGACAAGGAGGTATTTTTTTTCTAATGTTCTTCAATATCACTACAAATGTGTTATGTTTCTATCTTAAACAAGGCTTGTTTATGTAGTCAATCATCTCTTGGTAGCCCTCTTGGAGGGACATCTTCATTGGCTATCCTACAAGGCATCCCTGGCCCAATCACAAAGAGGTAAAAAAAAACTGAAGTTTTTCTTCAATTGTGTGTAATATTTGTCTGTTTTTTAATTCAAGGAATCGATGCATTATGTAGGAAACTTTCTATGGAAACAAGGACTCCCTCTACTCCAACAAAGGTTGTTGTGAAGGCCGCAAAGAAGATCGCGCCGAGGAAGAGAAAAACAATGTAGCATGTCATGTTATGATTTGTCGTGCGTGTTGTGATTTTCATGAAATTGATGCCACGTGTTCACGAAGTAGATGCTTTCGGATTGAATTCTTTCCCTGTCTTCTTTGATCTTTTCGCGTGTAGTGAGATGATGACTCACTTTATGCTTTTGAAAGCAACTTGTCAGACATGACTCACTTTCTGCTTCAAATATAAAATTCATATCTATAAATTATGGATTGTCAAGTCTATGGGTACATATGCACATTATTCTGCTGATTTTGTGGATTCACATATATATTCTTGTGTCATGTGAAAATGGTAGAAAATAAAGAGAGATCATGTCAAAATTTGGTGAAAATGGTGTCAATTTTATTTAATAAAACTGTACATAATTTCATGCTTCAAACAACAACAGCGAGCAGCTACAGCAGGCTCCAGCCAACAGCAATAAGCTAGCAAGAAGACGTACATTCTACAAAAGCTACTCATACAAGAACATCGAATACCTACAAGCTACTAGCGATGGCACGCTCCGGCGACGAGGCCGTGCCGGCGACGGGAAGGAGACAACGAGGTGGTGGCGCGCCGGCAGGAAGGAGCCACGGCGAGTTAAGGCGCCGGGAAGCATGCAGCGGGATCACCACGCTCCATGCGTAGAGCTATCATATGTACGTGTGCATGCATGGAGCCTGGCATGTGCTGATCGAGGCGTGTTCTCTATCAGGAATGATCGATCGAACAAGGGATTGAGCCAGGCAGGTGAAACGACCAGGGGCAAAATTGTCCTACAAAAATATGACGTGGGGGCCCATATCTAGAAAAGAAGAGAAAAACTCAAGTTGTGTCATTTAATCCAGCTATCAATCAAATCTGGGTCATCTAATCAAACTAAAAGAAAGGTGTGTCATCAGATCAAAGTGTCAGGAAAAGTGTGTCATATTATCAATTTGCTCAAAAAAAATTGACACCCCTCAAAAAAAATTTGGCAGACTTGCCTTTTTCGAAACTTCAACACAGAAAAATACGAATTAATTTTTTTTAAATGCCCCTTTTTCATGATGTTTGGCCTCAGGCATCATGTTGAATGGCGAGACAACTACCTTTTAAGTCGTGGTGTTATGTAGCACAACAACCCAGCCCAGTGACGCCTTAGCACCAGGCATCATGAAAAGGGGCCTCTTTTAAGATAGGGTCTATATAGGACACATCTAGATGTGACATAATTATATCACATCTAAGCTGATGTCAATTCTGTTTGTGATTAATTTTTTTGTCCTAATTTTTTTTCTTGTTGCTGCATTATATATATTTGTGGTAGCTTAGATGTGACATCCTTAAAAATATCTAGATGTGAATTAGACAAACTGTTTAAGATATTTTGTGATTTTGATTCATTTTGTGTGGAAGTTTTAGAAAAAGGTCAACTCTGTACATCTTCATGTGGGTTGATACCCGATGGTGATTCGCCGCCCTCTCAGTATTCCAAAGAACTTGATCTCTACATCCACTCGCGCTCCCTGATTCTTCACGTCCCCTAAGCACCGAGCATTGCAACCGTTGGTCGTTGCTACAACAGTCTTAACCTTGTCCATGTAGCTTTCCCTTCCTAGCAGCTAAGGGCATCTTCAACATCGGCCCTTAAAACAGACGCATTATTTGTCAGTGGATCTGTCTGAACTGATGTTAGTCGACCATCCAACCATATACTTCACATGTCCATTTATATTACACTTTAAAAAAAAACTAGATTAGTGGTCTTCCGCCAAATTTTGCATTCCGTTTAGTAGCCATGATAAATCGTGCACTTTGGTCTTAGTAGTCTTCCGCTAAATTGTAGCATAGCATGATTAGTAGCCTTCTGTCGTTTAGCACTTCGGTCTTAATAGCATTTCGCCAAATTGTGGAGTAACATGATAAGTAGCCTTCCATCATTTAGCACTTTGGTCTTAGTAGCATTTCACCAAATTGTGGAGTAATATGATTAGTAATCTTCCGCAACTTGATACTGTGGTCTTAGTAGCCTTCTGCTAAATTGTGTAGGTTGATTAATAGTCTTTCCGTCAAATACTCCCTCCGTTCGGAATTTCTTGTCTCGAAAATGGATGTATTTAGAACTAAAATACGTCTAGATACATCAATTTCTTTGACAAGTAATTTCAAACGGAGGGAATACATGATAAACAACCTTGCGTCAAATGCATGTGCTAATCATTCTCCTTTCGCCAAACAATAATAACTTCCCGCCAAATCATGCGCAAACGAAGTTTACATGGTGGCTTTTGATTTGGCCGGACAGATTTCCAGACTCTCGCAAAGCCCACTTGTTTACTTCCGATTTATGGAAATTTGAATTCAGACACGCGAAGGTGTTCGCGGACCGATGCGGCAATGTGTTGGATATCTTACATCGTTCAGACACCTCGATTCGGACGTTTGCGGGCGTTTTGAGGATCCACGTTAGAGATGCCCTATCCCCTTCCTAATCTCGCCGATCTAATCTTGGGGCGCACCACCACACCATGAAGATTAGGCGCTCACTTTTTGTCATCCTTGTGCGGCAATCGCAATGGCGCAACTCGCGCACGACATCCTTTCTTTGTCATCGAATTCATGTTGGTTTATTCTTTTTCATTTTCCTTTTTTTTGGCGGGTGATATTCTTTTCATTTTCACCCATTGGCTTTCTTGTCCTGAGGTATTCCAAACTAGATCTCGCGTCAGTATGTTTTGATAACCTTTTTCCATCAGTACTTGCCTAATTACTATCACTTGCTTGCCAAGTTATTAGTCATCTACTTACCAGATAAAATTCAATAAAATTAGCCTGGTTGTCAAGTTATTGGAAGCCAATGTACATCGGAGTAAAACTTGTTTCAGCATACTTATATTATTTTTTTGAAACGGAGACAAAAGATTTGCCTCATCGATTAATTAAGAAGAAGAGAATTGCCCAGCATACTTATATGTTGACGCAGTGGGGTCAGCTGACTCGAATGCTGGATTAGTTCTCGCATTTTATATGAGTTTTCACTGTTTCAAAAAAAAGTTTCAAAAAAAAATATGAGTTTTCACTCATATACTTATTTGCATGCTGCTTGCCCTGCACTGCATATATGTGTTTTTCCCTTCCAATTTTCGAAAATTTTGGGGTTGCTCAAAACGGCACGAGTGCATGCTCGGAGAAGTATTTTCCTGTCGCAGTTTCAACTTCAGACTCTGTACACACTGTCTCTGTAGATGGAATGAAAAGAGATACGTACTGGAGTACATGTCAGACTTTATTTCAGAGAATTTGATTCAGCGTACGAACCGAAAACGTGTTGCCGCGTAAACTTAAGAGGATGACGAGATCACGTTTGCGCAACCAGAAATATGTGATCCCCAGCATTTGAGTCGAAGCTGAAGGCCACGGATGGCTGCCGCGCTCCCACCGTCGACCGCTCCGCCGCTCCTCACCCGCCACTCCGCAGCAGGCCTCGAACGTAGCCGCCGGTCGCCGCGCGGGCAGCGTGTCGCCGCACGGCATGGCGGCTGCCGTGCGTGCAGGTTGCCCGCAGCGGCGACTGCCGGCGCCGCATGCGGTCTGACGCGGAGAGCCGTCGCGGTGGCGGCGGCGGCCCAAGGCCGCGGAGAGGGCGCGGAGGAGGGGTCGCTGCAGATGGTCCTGCTCAGCACCGCGGTGGCCGTGTGCGGCTCCTTCGAGTTCGGCACCTGTGTAAGTCTGCACCTACACTGCAGCCGCTCGCTACATGTCACAACTTGCTTCGCTTCCGACGTGGCTATGATCGAGTGTGTGGTATGCAGGTTGGGTATTCTGCGCCGGCTCAAGCTGGAATTGTCAGCGACATTGGACTATCCAATTCACAGGTTGGTTGGCACAAAATCACCGTCCGCTGTCCTATAATATAAGAATGTTTTTATATATACTCCCTCTGTAAAGCTCTTATATTTGTTTACGGAGGGAGTATGTGATTTGTATAATAAGAGCAGTAGCAACAATACAGGGCAATTTCATCTGATCAAACCAGGAAAACGTGCCTTATACTTGATCCAGCGATGAATGCCATCATTCAAACACTTCACTTTGTAAAAAAAAATCGAAATGCTTGCTGAGGCAAGGGCAGGACCTCTGCCATTTCATATAAGAAGAAGAGAGTCGCCTAGTGCCCTAGTTAATTGAAGAAAACTTGGTGAAAACCAATCTACAAACACTCAAGACACAGCAAGAAAATTACAGCTTGGGGGTAGAGACGTAAATGGCTTGATTAACGGTGCCACAAAATCAGTTTAATTTTTTTTTTAGCTCGATAGTTCATTTTCCCAGGGGAAAAACCCTTGGCTGTTAGACCGATAAGTGGGCTTAAACGGTGTGCTGTTTACATCCCTGCTTGGGGGTAGGTTAAACGAAACCAAGCTATTTCACTACTTGGGGGGTCCTGCAAAGGCCCTGTTAGATCATTTTAGAAGATCAGGGAGCATATCCCCGGTTCCATTAATCGTAAATAAATGAAACCACCATACAACGTACAAAACATGTCCAGATCAACTCCAAGTTACAACCAGGCAAAGTATCAAGGCAAAAAAACAGGGACTGCACGCAGGCAGCAAACTGAAAATAAACATCGCAACTAGAAACTACTCCCTCCGTAAAAAGAGAAATATAAGAGCGCTTAGATCACTATTACAGAGGGAGTACTAACAACCAACGCGTTCAGAAAGCAAGACCAGGCGAGGCTCTGTTTTAGCCGAAACAAGCCGTTTGGAATGAAAACAGGTTGAACCCCTCTAAAATTAATAATACTGTATAATGAACTAGCAGAGTACTGACCTTTATTCTCCAGCTGCCAAACCAGAGAGTCAACATCAGAGCTAAAATTAACACTATTGGCTACCTCTACCAGTTCATACCACTTCTCCATTATGGCTGGTGAGAAAGATCTCCTAAAGGTGAGTTTAAGTTGAGATCCATCCCAGGCAGCCTGGAAAGTTGTGTTTTTTCTTTCATTGCAGATAAGATACAAACCCCAAAAATTGTACAGCTAGTGGGAATGAACTAAACCAAGTATCTTCCCAAAATCTCACTTTAGCCCATCACCAGTAACCCATCTATAACAAAATTTGATGAATCTAATCACAGAAATAACCCCTTTCCAAAACACAGGTATTCACACAAGAGCTAGTAAAGATATTTGGTGAGTTAGTATTGCATTCGCTGTCAATGCTCTTTTAGATCCTGATGGTCATGATCTTCATTGCTTTAATAAATAGACTAATTGCGATTGATGATTACCCTTGTAGTATGGCATCTTTGCATCTGTCTTGACGGTTGGTGCAATGGTCGGCGCTCTGACCAGTGGCCGCCTTGCAGACACTCTTGGACGCAAAATGGTGAATTATTTACCCAAATCATACTACTTGAATTGATGACTGAGATGGCTGGCATACTCCTCACAATATCTGTGCCATTTGCCTTTGCCACAGACCATGCGGCTGGCAGCAATTGTAGGCATTTTTGGTTGGCTTGCTATATACCTAGCCAAGGTAAATATATTCCTTGCTCCATGAGCTAATTTCGTTTACAAATGTCGTTCGTTTCTTGTTTCAAGAGCTTGAAAAACTGCCTTCATGACATGAAGGGTGCAGCGATGCTCTGCTTGGGACGAGTCTTGCTGGGCTACTGTACAGGGGTCCTTTCTTATGTGGTGAGCATCTCCCTCTTAAATCTCAACATGCACCCGACTTTTCATGCTGTTTTGATAAAAAAAACTGTACTGTTTATCCGCCACTTGATGACATAGTAGCATTCTACTGCACTAAACATTACCCACATGCACAGGTACCTGTGTTCATATCTGAAATAGCACCAAAGGATCTCCGAGGAGGCCTTGCAGCCTCAAACCAGGTTGGAGAGAGCTGGACAATGTGCACGAAATGTTAGAAAAGGTTTGAAATTGACAGTTTCATCTGCAAGTGCAGCTGTTTATTTGTTCAGGGTGTTCAGCTGCCTACATCATTGGAGCAACGATTTCGTGGCGCTCTTTGGTTATCGTGGGTAATAAATAATATCCATTATTATCTTACCTGCATATGGAATGGCATGACCATTGTCCAAGAAAAATCAGCACAACATTTGCATGTTTGTGCAGGATTAGTGCCTTGTGTGTTCCTCCTCATGGGTCTTCCCTTCATTCCCGAGTCTCCAAGGTGGCTGGTATGGTTGGTTGTAACTACTAACTTGGGTGTGTCACATGGTCACATAATGGCAAATACTCCCACCATCCCGAATTACTTGTCGCAGAAATGAATGTACATACATTTACATTCATTTCTGCGACAAGTAATTCGGGACAGAGGGAGTATATGCAAGCGAATAATCGAATGCGAAACAGAACCTAATGAATAGCTAACCTTTACTGAAGTTATCCCTCAAAAAAGTAAAACATTTACTGAAGCTATAGATTCTCATAGTAGGTTTTCGTTATGAAGTTCATTCTTCAACAATATGACAGGCCAACATCGGGAGAGAGAAAGAATTCCGTGCTTCACTACAAAAGCTTAGGGGTGAAAAGGCTGACATATCTGGAGAGGCTACTGAGATTATAGTTGGCTTCTACCCTAAATTGCTCCGTTTATCAACATATAATTTGGGGAAGAGGATATTCCAAAAAACAATCTCTTATTCTTTATGCAGGAGTACGTTGAATCAGTTCAGGATTTACCTAAGGCCAGGATTCAGGATTTGTTTCACAGGAAAAATATGTATGCAGTCATTGTAAGAACTAAGCAATTTCGTCAACCTACTTCATTTCCGAAAGATCTTACTTTTCATCATCATGAAAGAAGTTCTAGCTTCGATGGACAGGTGGGTGTCGGCCTGAAGGTCTTTCAGCAACTGGGGGGAATAAACGCATTAGGCTTCTATACAAGCTATATCTTTTCATCTGCAGGTATCCAAATGCTACCAAATTAATTGTGCCACTTTACTGATGAAGGAAACATTCTGTAATTATTCTTCCCCTAAACTTCAGGGTTTTCTGGTAAACTTGGGACCACATTGATCGGCATTATTCAGGTTCAGGATTGGCTATTCTCATCAATAACTGTAACTGGCTTGCTGGCTGTATCAATTTCTATAACTATAATTATTTCAGATTCCAATCACATTACTTGGGGCCCTTCTCATGGATAGGAGTGGAAGAAGAACCCTTCTACTGGTATGGATACTTCAAAACTGAGCTGATGCACTTACCTAAAAAGAAAGCTTCATTTTTTTATATTCTTCTATTAATTAGGTGTCTTCATCTGGCACATTTGTGGGCTGCTTTCTTACTGGGCTATCATTCTACTTCAAGGTAACCGCAAACTTGTTTATTCCATGGGGCAGTCCAACTTAAAATTTGAACTGGAAATCATTTATTGATGCTAAGTTGCTAATATAAGCCATTACAAAATCTCGGGAAGAAACTTGTCACGGTTTTTAGAAGTTCTGGCTGGTCTTTTTGCTCGTCAATTTTTGTCTCCTTTAACACTAAGTTGATTTGTTCATCACATAGTTCGTATTTCTCAAACCGCGTCAATGGCAGTGCAGGCATGTGGAACTTAACTATCTGATAATAGTAGTGCCTGAATGCAAAACATAAGGTAACCACAGTTATTAAAGTTCCCAGCTAGTACGGAGTATTTGGCAATGGGACAAAAATACCAGACTGCACAAGCACCGACTTCCATGTATGAGGCTCTATTAAGTAAACATGATTGAAGGGTGAAATATCAACAGATCAAGCAGATCAAATCGACAAAAATAAATAGTTGAATAAACGTGACCTGAATTTACATTTCAGAATGTTCGGTGCCTATCATTATACAGAGTATTGACTTTCTATCTTTTCATGATCACAGGCACAAGGATTGTACACACAATTGGTTCCTACATTGGCTCTTTACGGCATACTGGTAAGAAATTACGTAACTAAAACATCAATAATTTTGTGTGATCCCAATGTAAAAATGAAAGATTGTGTACATAGTTCATCACCACCTAGACGTCTAAAATGGCAGTTTTTGCTGGCATAACATGTCTGAACTCTGGATATGTAAATTCTGACTCCTTACTGAATAGGCATACTATGTGGCATACTCAATTGGAATGGGACCTGTTCCTTGGGTTATCATGTCCGAGGTATGATATATCACCATGAAATTAATTAGGGATGATGCTCACGTTCCTGGTAATCTGTAAGGAGCCCACGTTTGTAACTGACGACATCTCACTGTTTATTGGCAAAGATATTCTCAATCAACATGAAAGGAATAGCAGGAAGCTTGGTAACCCTGGTTAGTTGGGTTGGTTCATTCATGATATCGTATTCGTTCAGCTTCCTTATGGATTGGAACTCTGCAGGTAAGCATGTTCAACCCTTGTATAAGTAGGTCAGTTGAAAAGAAAGTAGAATATCCACCATTACCCACTCATGTGATAGCCGAATAATAACCCATTAGCAAAAATATGTTGGAAAGGAGTTATCGCCAAGGTTTGTATATCTTTTTCAACAAAAGTATATGTTGATTTGTTTCTCCCATGAGCTTTGGTTCCACTTACCACTCAATAGTTCTCCAGTAAATGTTTTTGCTTCAGTTTGTTTTTATTTCTACGTGTAGGCACATTTTTCTTGTTCTCAGCAGCGAGCCTGGTTACTGTGTTGTTCGTGGCAAGGCTAGTGCCAGAAACTAAAGGGAGAACACTCGAAGAGATCCAAGAATCACTAATGGCCGGCACATGACATGTTAAGAGGGAGCACTATGTATGGCTGGCACGGCCATTACAAATTTATGTCTACAGATCTGAGAAAAAGAACTGATATCTTTGTGTTGTAAATTCCCGTGTACCTCTTGTTAATCATTAGATTGTTTGGTCATAAGTGTCAAACTATCAATCAATTCCAGACAGATCTGTGTCAGATGATCTAATTTGGTTTGGTCGTGACAAAAAAATTACCATGATATCATGACCAACCGTTACCACACTAATTTCATCAACGATTATGAACACATGAGAGCATCTTTTGCACGCACAAATTTGCTTTGCTGGATGGCAGAGTTCATGTATTGGTTGAATGTCATTGGACAATGAAGCAGATTGCATGCTTGCATGAGTTCATGTGCTTTCTGGTGGACTATATATCCAAGTATTTCTTACAAAGGATCAAAAAGAAAGGGCCAAAAGATGATACCATTCAGAACAAAACTTAGAGTGACACAAGGCTGTTATCATCAGAAATTGACAGCGGAGTGCCAAAAAAAACTCCCGAGTAAACAAGGAACAAACCCAACCCTGAGCAGAACAGGATTCCTAACTTAAATGTAGACTCATTCTTAGGTGAGAATTAGGTACCAGTATTTGTGTTCCAGTTTTCAACTGCTTCGATGAGTGAGTACTCTACACTCCGTAATCAATCAGGTACCAGTAGTATTTGTGGTATCCAACAATTTAACCTCGTTCATGCTTGCCTCATGCTTACTACTTTCCTCCCTTATGACCCTCTTGAAGTTTCCGAGCTCAGGAGAGTCCTGGCCATACACCATCTTGATGTTATCCACGCAAGCACTGCAAACGACAGGCAGCAGATTAATCAATTCAGCATCGCCAAGAACTAACTGAACATGTAGATACACGAACGAACGAGAACACAATAGCCAGCATACCTGCAGGCTTCCCTGTCGAACTTGTTGCGTGGCACGCCAAAGAACTCTTCGAAAACCTTCGGTTCGACCCGGCAGAAGAATGGCCGGTCTACAACACCCCAAACAAAATCAGCCATAACAGCATCAGTTTACTTACACATGTGCACTGCTCTGAAGACTAAAATCAGGAGAGCTCATTCTGAAGACTACCGTACCTTCGTAGATGTTGCAGGTTCGGTTGGACTTGTCGTAGTTGTTGCACCATCCGTCGGGGCCAATCATGCTCTTGTACAGCTGCCATCATGATCAGCAATTCAGCATGCTCCATCATAAACAAGAACCGAAATTTTGCATCTATCCAACAACAGCCAGTCTTTTTGTAGTAGTATGTTCATAGATAGATAAAGCAGAAATGCTGCCTACCTGGAGGTGGTCGGGGAAGTCGGCGAAGACCTCGTCGGGGGAGGGGAACTCGGGGCCCTTGTCGAGCTTGCAGCAGGCGCCGCACCCCGTCGCGCAGCGCCACCGCACCACCCGCTTCGGCTTCTCCGGCGGCTGCTTCCTCAGCTCAATCTCCTGGCCCGATGGCCCTTGCGACTCTTCCGCCGCTGGTCGAACCTTCCTCCTGTCCTTGGCGTTGGGCTTCTTGTTGCTGGGGATCTCGGAGCGCCCAGGCAAGGGCTGAGGCTGGGGCAGGGGCTTGGCCTCGCCCCGCCGCTGGCCCTTCCTCCTCTTCCCGCCCGATGGCGGTCCTGATGAGGAGGACGAGAGACCGGCGACGGCGACAGGCAGGAGGCCGGGTCTCCTCCTGGCGGCGGCGACGAGCGTGGACGCCGCCCTGGCGGTGGCGGCCCGCAGCATGAGCATCCTCCTCCTCTCTCTGCTTCAACAGAACAGGAAGAACCTCGCTTATCCCCTCCCTAAGCCTTCCTCCTGCGACTGGGCTCGCGCAGCCCAACTTGGACATGTCTAGGCCCGCGTGGTAAATGCTATACGTGGCCCAGCTTGACTCACACCCTTCCGAAGCTGAAATGTGGATGCCGCGACTGGGAAGAACAGTAGGTGTGGCTGGAGAGAATGTCATATGAAAATCAAGTTTCGGTGAAAACCGATGAAAACCACATGAAAAATGATGTTTTGAAGCTTCGAACAAATCCCACAAACACACGGGATTTTAAGAGTGTGATGTTCTATCAGCATATGAAATTCCCAAGTTCAAACACATTACCATTTGCGAGCTATGAAAAGAATAAATTCAGCAATGAATAGTCGCATGGCAATAGAACATCACCATCCTAACATATCATTTTTTCAATACTTCCAAACATGGGTTTCACGAAGTTTTCTTTGAAACTTGGTTTCCATGTGATATTCTCTCGTGGCTGGGATGCTGAGACAATTGAAGCATGAGTGAGGCCTTATCATTGGCAATCGACGTCGTGGCAAGAAAGGCTAGAGCGGCAAGCGATTGCCTGAATGTTGTCAAGTCAATACATGATCAATCAGGATGTGGGTATGCTCAAATAGTAGGTGAAATCATAGCTCCAAGTGCAGATTTTGAAGCTACCTCTTTTGTGCATGAGAGGAGAGGTTCAAACAAGGAGGCTCACCAGCTAGCTCGGAGTCATAAAATGGCTAGAAGAACCAACTCAACAATATTGTCGAAAATGAAAAGAACCAAACACTACATATATCTAAAATATTGCATGACGGTTAAATCAAATACTGAAACACCACAAATTCAGTGGAAATTCACGTACATCTCTTGGTTTCACTTCGGTTAGTCGCTTACATCATTGCTTTGCCAATGCCAAAACAAACAGGACCACCAGTTCACCACTCTCTGCCAGCAAGAAAGATACACCAAAACCTGATTGAACTGAGGGTGTAGCACCCACTGTGTCTTCTACCCTACCAGTAACAGGGAAAACAGCACAAACACTTACACTACTCACTTTGCTCGGTTGCTTGTGTCTCTACCTCCTTCACCGCTAGGGGTTCATACCAGGCAGGCCCAAATCCAGCTGCCTTCCTAGCCTCCGCATTGAAGGGGGGCTTCAGGGGTCCCCGGAAATGCTCTCTAACGATGCTGTGGAATCTCTCGATGATTGCCATTTCATCAGCGTCGCCTAGGCTGCACCTTGCCAGTCCATCCCCCACTTGTTGAACCGTCTCATCATGACTATTAATATCTTCTGTCGGCTTATCTGCCAATCCATCATGCACCGCTTGAGAAGTCTTATTATCGTCACCTGTCCTACCTTCTGGTAGCTCAGAGCATTGGGGTTTAGGCTGCGGAACTGGAGGTGCAATTCGATCGCTGGGGAGGGACCGGAGGCACAAGTATCTAAACCATCTAACACCAGCTGCACAGTGTGTTATCTCTTCTGGATAAATAATATCTTCAAGCAGTTTGGCTGTTTCTTCATCCCCACCAGCACGGAATCTTGATATGGTGGTTGGAAGGACATCTAATCCCCTAGCCTGTGTTCACAATGGGCATTTATCAGAAATAAATATGTGCATATGGTTGATCAGAAATTATCACATACAGAAAACAAATGATGTTGGCAATACTATTATGCATAATAGATACATTCTAATTGTTCCCATCACTCCAAAAAATTACAGGCATGAAAAGATGAGGATAGCTTAACTGAACGCATTAATAGACAGTTAACCGCAATTACAGAAAGGAACATCTCGTGGATAGTTCACTAAAAAAGCAACACATTTTTCAGCTTGGTTCTAAGTTAACTGAAGAAATTGCTTTGCAAGGATTGCTAGTTTCTCTGGAGTAAATTATGCACACCCAAACAGTCGAAAATCTTGATTTGCGAAGAACATAAGGTTGGTCTGATACTCTAGCCCATAGCCCAAAGTTCAGATACCACGTCAAAGTGCAAATGTCACAATTAACATGCAGTTTATGAACCAATCAGAAGTGAAATATAAGAAAGAAGGAAATCTAAAGCATATAATTTGTTTTTTTTCTGGTTATTAGAAAGAGTCGGTTGACAGATTTCATTACAGGCTATTGTCATGGTTACTCCCTGAGGTGGCTTCTTACATTTTCAATTAGATACATGGAAATAGTAGAAGGTTTTTTAGAAATAAAATTCGAAGGTTCATTTAATTCGTTCCATCGTAATTCTAACACTTTGCTTATCAGAAGAATCATTACTCAGTGGATGGACATCTCGCTCTTTCTTCTATGAATATATGATACACATGCTTGTGTGTATTCTAGAAAAAGAAGAGCCATTACCAACCACTATTTTCCTGCATTGAGAACACAAGAACAAACAGATAGACGATTCATAATCCTAACACTGGACCAGTTCCTCGCGATAAACAACACAAGGCAGACTAGTTCTCTTGCAAGCTTCCAAGTTTCAAGTAGAACACTAGCCTTCAAAACTATAATTTTTATGCAACCAGCCATAAATGAAGAAAGTGAAATGATGACTGATTTAGCATTTTCGCAAAACGAATGATGCTTCAGATTTCAAGGCTTTGTCTGTTTAAGCCTACAATGGCAAAGTCGTGTAGAAAGCCTCTAGCTCAATGCATCGAGTCAATTTGGGCATTGCTAAGCGAATTACTTTACTGTCCTCAATTCCTCATGCCAATGGCAAAAAAAGAGGTAGCGCTGCTCACCTCGTGGACGCAGTGCTCGACGGCTAGGCGGGCGAGGAGGCAGTGCGAGGTGCGCATGGCCGAGTCCCAGAGGCCGTCGTGCGCGGGGAGCGCGCCGTAGTGCGACCCCAGCTCCCGCAGCCGCGCGGAGAGCACCGCGAAGTGTCGCCCTTCGTCCTGCGCGACGCGGGCGAAGTCGTCGAAGAAGCCGCCGGGCATGCGGAGCTGCGCGCCGAAGCGGGCGACGATGTCCCAGGAGAGGTCGACGGCCCAGCTCTCGATGTGCGCCAGCGAGTGCAGCATCGCCAGCCGACTCTGCGCGCTGCCGCCCTTGCCCAGCTTCGGCGCCTGGGAGGGCGGCAGCAGCCGCACCGCGTCGCTCCGCGCCGGGCGGTCCGGCGGGGCGCGCGCGGGCTGCGCCGGGTCGTAGGCGAGCGGGATGGCGCCGCGCAGCCACTCGGTGGCGGCGAGGTCGCCCAGCCGGGCCTTCTCGTCGGGGTCGGCCGTGTCGAGGATCTTCAGCGCCCAGTCAACCAGCGTCTCGGGCGGCGCCTGCTCGACCGCTTTGTTGACGACGGCCGCCCCACCGGCACCACCCGCGGCATCCATCTGAGCGATTCCGCAGCCCGCACGACGCGGAGTGGGTCTCGGAGTTCAGCTGGAAACGGCGGCGGCGGCGGCGGCGGCGGCGACCGGGTGGGTGGGCAGACTGCTGGTGGGCCGTCTGATGCAGAGGACAGGACCAGCCGACGTATATTCTTTCGATATGAAAAACTACCCAGGCCCATTTGTGAACTACAAAAGGCTTCGTCAAATCCAGGCCCATTTTTTAGTTTTTTTTAGGGAATATGCTCATTTGTGAGTTACTCCTTCAGTCTCATAATATAAGATCGTTTTGCAAGCTGGAGGGAGTAGTTACAAAAACGAAAGGCTTACTCACTCAAACCCTACTTATACAAGAAAAAACACATGTTGTTGCATCCGTTCCTATATAGCCAAAAATAGATTAACAAATAATACCAGCGTAGAAAAGAGTGTCACTGCCTTGCAACCCAGACGATGCACAATACTTAGAGTTGGAGAAGTAACACGTGCATGCAAGTTGTAGAGAAATTTTGGAACACACATAATAAATCTCACTGTATTGGATCATCTCGTCGAGGGGGTTAAAATAACTTCCTTTTATACAAAATGGTAGGAGATATTGTAAACCCCAAGAGTATGTGGAAGTATTTTTTTAATCAAAAATCCAGACAAAGTTTTTTCTCCAGCAAGAAATGGTACAACAAAGTACAAAACATGTCAAAATACAAACCACGAAAAACCATCTTAAGTAGGGCAACCACAATTACACCCAAACATTGAGACCCATAGGCTATCATTTGTAATGACGTCGCAATGTGCCAATGCCACGACGTCACTAACGAGAATTCGGAAGGGGCAAATTGAACGGTAATCTAAACCCTTGTCAGTTAAGAAAACAATGGCAAGTTCCCCAGATTTATTATCTGGAGCCTTATTCTAAATCTCGTTAAGAAACAATAATAATAGTGAAGAAAAAAATAAAGTAAGATAGTCAAAACCAATAGGATAGATCAACTAAGTTTAGTGAGACAACCAGAAGCACATATGCATCATAGAGAGGTATTTTTCGAAACGGACACCATAGAGAAGTATGAAATCACCATCATTGTAGTTGCATTCTAGTCCAACTGTCTTGAAAGGATCGAGAGGACGACTAAGAAGCTTAACTCCCAATTTCAGGGGCTAATGGAGATAAAATAAGTTATCCGGACATGCAGTTTACAACGAGAACAACCTACACGGTAAGCAAGACAACAAGCATACAAAGCAAATATCGGAACAGGAACGGATAAACCACACGTGAGTTCAGGACACTGATTTATCATGAAGTTCACATTTGAGGAGTACTAATCTTTGTTCGAGAGGTGTCGAAGCCAAAGCTCTGGAACGCCGCCAAGTGGCTCACCTTACACTACAAAACTTGTGATTGTTCGTGACGAACATCCTCGTGATGGAAAAAACTGTCGCCTAACATCAAGGTGGTTGATATTGGCCCGGACAGGGCGGACGATGGTGGTGCCGGCGTGCCACGCCACCCTTCTTTTGCCGGTCTCCCCATCATTTGCCTTCGCTTCGAGGCGGCGAGCTTGTCGTGTCGCCGAGTTGATCTTTTAGATGACCACCTTCTTTGGATTGTCCATCATCGTTGTTTTCGCCAGCTCTGCGTGCGGGTCAATGCTGCCGCGGAAGCAAAAAGGGCAGGAATTAGGATGAAGAGTGGCGTGATCAAGAGAGTGGACAAAGTAGGGGGTGGCCTGGAAATAGTGAGGACCACTTGTAAGGGCTTATTTATCCCTACGGTGTTTTGGTGATTGATGACAATGCATTTGCGGACTAATCATGTGCTTTGAGTGCTTTCAGATATTCATCCTTCGGCACGGAACGATTATTTCCCCTCGGCGCTCTACTCAAGACGGTGTAGTCTATTCCGTGACTTTGTTGGTGGACTAAGTTTCGTCGTAGTCACCGTACTATCAAGAGGGGATCCGCTTCGGTATGGCTTGGGTGGAATCAACACGTACACGTTCTCATCTCACCCTCTGTTTCTTTCCGCACCTATGGGGCCTTTCTTTCCCTCCTTCCTCTGCTTGTCCAGGACCCAGCGGTAGTACCGCGGTCCACAGCGGTAGTGCGGCTGAGACTTCCTAAGCGGTAGTACAGCTCCCTGGAGCGGTAGTACCGCTTCCCGAGCGGTAGTACCGCTGGGTGGCCTCAGCGGCAGTACCTCTGCGGTTCCGTGCTACTGCCGTCCGGTCACTGCGTCTGTAGCGGTAGTACCGCTTGCTGGGCTCAGCCGCAGTACCGTGGTGGCATGGTGCTCCTTCCGCTTTGATTCTTGCGCGCATTTTCTCGTGTCGGGTTTTGCGGTACTAGCTGCGGCAGTAGTGGCGGTAGTACTGCTCGAGAGCGGTAGTACCGCTCTACCTCCGCGGTAGTACCGCCCTGGGCCCCTGCCCCAGGCCTTCTCTTCTGGCGCGGTAGTACCGCTGAGGGGGAGCGGTAGTACCGCTTGAGGGCGGCAGTACCGCTCTGCCTCCGCGGCAGTACCGCCCTCTGCGGGGCTGAGTGGGGGGGGGTAACGGTTGACTTGTTTCCCCCACTATAAAAGGGCTCCTTCTTCTCCCTCTTTGCCTTACCTCTTCCACCAACCTTCATTATTGCCCAAGCACCATTTATTGCTCAAGCTCCATTGCATACCCCAAGCTTCCTCTTGCCCGATCTATCTCCCTAGCCAATCAAACTCGTTGATTTGCTCGGGAGTGGTTGAGAAGGCTCCGATCTACACTTCCACCAAGGGATTTTTGATTCCCCCATTCATCCTTAGCGGATCTTGTTACTCTTGGGTGTTTGAGCACCCTAGACGGTTGAGGTCACCTCGGAGCCATATTCCATTATGGTGAAGCTTCGTGGTCTTGTTGGGAGCCTCCGATTAAGTTGTGGAGTTTGCCCCAACCTTGTTTGTAAAGGTTCGGTCGCCGCCTTCAAGGGCACCAATAGTGGAATCACGGCATCTCGCATCGTGTGAGGGCGTGAGGAGAATACGGTGGCCCTAGTGGCTTCTTGGGGAGCATTGTGCCTCCACACCGCTCCAACAGAGACGTACTTCCCCTTAAAAGGAAGGAACTTCGGTAACACTTCCTCGTCTTCACCGGATCCACTCTTGGTTATCTCTTACCTTTACTTATGCAAGCTCTTTAGTGTTTATTCCCTTGCTTGCTTGTGTGCTTGTTGTTGTTGCATCATATAGGTTGCTCACCTAGTTGCACATCTAGTCAACCTACTTTGATGCAAAGATTAATTTGGTAAAGAAAAGCTAAAAATTGGTAGTTGCCTATTCACCCCCCCCCCCTCTAGTCAACCATATCGATTCTTTCAATTGGTATCAGAGCCTCGTCTCTTTATTAAGGACTTTACCGTCCAAAGAGTATGGTTGATACCGTAGACGGTGCGGAGGAACACTCCGGTGTGAATCCTATCTCGTCTACGGGCGATGGGGGAACTTCGGTCTCTCGTGAGGAGTTCAATGTAGCCTTGGAGACATTGAAAACCTCCATGACGACCGAAGTTGAAAGCATGTTTACTAAATTCCTTGAGGGGCTTAAACTATCCACCGCACCATTGAAAGTGGGGGATCCCGCCAACAAGGTGTCGGATGCTACCCCCGACAAGGGGGAAGCTAGTAGTGAAAAGGCTCCTTCTTTGAGTGGCAAGAATGGCACCGGCATCTTTGCCCACGTGGAACCACCACTTGTTTATGGTGGACCGGTTCCTTCTACTCATTTGAATCATGCCGGTCCTCCTCCTAAGATTGTGAAAAATGAGGATTTTAATTCTTGGGTTTACCGCTTTAAACGTCATTTAAATCATGTGAACACTAATCTTTGGAGAATCATTGAAGAAGGTTTTTACCCACATGATCCAAGCAACCTCACTCCTCGAGAAGCCGCGGACAATTAATTCAATGAGAATGCTCTCTTCATCATTCAAGATGCAATTCCACCCGAAGACCTACCTCATCTTCGCCCTTACTCCTTGGCCAAAGATGCATGGCATTGTGTCGTGTCTCTCTACCGGGGAAGCGCAAGCATTCAACGCTCCAACTATGAAGTGGTACAAGATGAGGCCGATGAGTTTGCAATGAAGGAAGATGAAGAGCCTCGTGAGCTTTTTCGGAGAGTCACCAAACTCGCGGTCTCACTACGAGATCACGGGAGCAAGGACACGGATGATAATTGGATCAAGCGCAAATTCCTCAAGGCAATGATGCCCTACCACAAGGCCATGTCCTCCGTCATCCGCCAAAGACCGGACTTCCACACTTTGACCTCAAGCGAGGTGTTGGATGAGTTTGTGGCCATGAACATCTTGGACAAGACCGCCGACAATGCGGTGCTCCGGTCTCAACGGGCAAAGAAGCCCAACCTTGCTTTGAAGGCCAAGCTCACCGTGGAAGAAGAAGAAGAGGAAGAAGAGGAGAGCAACCCCGAAGATACAAAGTATGCATATCATGAACACATGGCTCTTGCTTCAAGGCAATTTTGGAGCAAGAAAAACTCGAGGCCCAACTTTAGCAAAAACAACTCAAGTGGGACAAGGGGCAAGCAACGTGTGAGGACTTGCTACAATTGCGGCAATGTGAGTCATTTCGTTGCGGAATGCCCGTATGAGAAGAGGGAAGATAATGGTGGCAAACTCATCCGAAAGGACAAGGCCAAGTCGTTCCCCAACAAGAACAACTTCACCAAGAAGACTCATCCCAAGGCCTTGGTTGTGCAAGAAGAGTACAATGAGGATGATGACGATGATGAAGATGATGAGACGGTTGCCATGGCCTCCGTTGCCATTGCTACAACGTCACAAGTGTCTCTCTTTGACTCACCCAACGAGAGCACCAACGCCAAGTGCCTCATGGCTAAAGCCACCAACAAGGTAACCCCCAACATCAAAACTACCATCATTAATCATCCTTCCCCATTGGATTGCATGAATGAAGTTGAGGGAGCTAATGTGGAGGCTAACGAGTTTGAGGCCTTTATGGGTAAACTCAAGGGAAAATCCAAGAAGCACTTTGTTGCTCTCTTGGAACAACTTGGTGAGGCCAATGACATGATCGAGGCTCACGAAGACACCATCTCGAAGATGGAAGGGCATAGTCGTGACTATGCCGATGAGATTTCGGATCTTTCCAATGCTCTTGAGGAAGAGCGTGGTCTTCGTTTGGCTCTTGAGGAGTCACACAACGTTGATCATGCTAAGTTAGAGAAAGATTATGATCATGTCCTAGTTGTGTCTCGTGTACTAAACTCCGAGAAGGCCAAACTCGGGGTTGATCTTGCTAGACTCAAAGAGGAGTTTGATATACTCGACAAGGCCCACAAGGCCTTGAAGGGTATTCACGCGAGTCTCAAGGAGTCTCATGATCAACTCCAAGTGAAGCTAACTAAGGAGAAAGCAACTTTTCCTCATATGGTTTTACTTGATAACGCAAATGCTACTAACCCGTGTTGTGAGCATATGCATCTTGTTGAGGAAAATGCATCGTTCAAGGCGCAACTTGAGAGAGGCCTTGTGACGTGCATACAAGGCAAGAAGAACCTCAATGATCTCTTGATCAACCAAAAGGGAGGTGTGGCGAAGGAAGGGGTTGGGTACGTCCCCAACTCCAAGAACAAGAAGAAGGATGACAAGACCAAACGACCTCCTCCCCTCATGCAAACTTTTGTGAGGGCGGGAGAGAGTGTTCCCGTGGAGAAGAAGAAGAACAAAGTCAAGAAGGGCAATGTCACCTCACCCAACAAGGCCGGCGATTTTAATCCTTCTTATGTGTTGTGCCGTGCTAGTGATGGGCATGTTTATGCCAAATTTGTTGGCTCTCTTCATGAGTACATTGAATGGTCTATTTGGGTTCCTAAGACCCTTGTTACTAACATCAAAGGACCCATTACAAAATGGGTACCTAAAACCAAGCATTGATCTCTTGTAGGTGTTTGCTTCCGGTGGTGGATCATGGTTGCTCGACAGCGGAGCTACAAATCATATGACCGGAATCAAGGACTTGGTGGTGGACGTGCGCACGGCTCCATCTATGCCCACCAATGTCGAATGGGGTGACGCCTCATCTTCTAAGGTATTGGGACTTGGCAAGGTGGTCATCTCTCATGATCTCACGATCGAGAAGGTCATGCTTGTTGAGTCCCTTGCATACAATTTACTTTCCGTTCGTCAACTTGCAATCATGGGCTTTGCCACTTTCTTTGATATCGATACCGTGGCCCTCTTGTGGAGCAAGACTCTTAAAGTAGCTTTTGTTGGGCATGTCGAGAACGGTCTATATGTGATTAACTTTTCGGAGCGACCCACTAAGACCGCGACATGCCTAATGGCTAAAGTTGATGTGGGATGGCTTTGGCATCGCCGTTTAGCCCATGTCAATATGAGATCTTTGCAAAGTCTCCTAAAGGGGGACCATGTCCGTGGACTAATGAATGTTAGTTTTGCTAAAGATCGTGCTTGCAGTGCCTGTATCAAAGGAAAGCTACATGAGAAGGCTCACCCTCCCACGACTATCATTTATTCAAAAAGGCCTTTGGAGCTCCTTCACATGGATCTCTTTGGGCCTCCGTCCTTCGATAGTCTTGGAGGAAGAAAGTATTGCTTGGTGATTGTGGATGACTACTCAAGGTACACGTGGGTGTATTTCTTCAAGAGGAAGAGTGAGACCCAACAAACCGTCATTGACTTTGCAAATGAAGCACAACGTCAACACAATGCAAAGATTTTGACGATAAGAAGTGACAACGGCACCGAGTTCAAGAACTACACCTTGGATGAATTTCTTAGTGATGAGGGAATCAAGCATCAATATTCCGCACCGTACACCCCTCAACAAAACGGTGTTGCGGAGAGGAAGAACCGGACGTTGATGGATGCGGCAAGGACCATGATGGCGGAGTTCAAGTCTCCATACAACTTTTGGGCCGAAGCCATCAACACTGTGTGTCATGCATCAAATCGGCTCTACCTCCGCAAGGGTTTGAACAAGACTCCGTATGAGATACTCACCGGTAACAAGCCCAACCTCAAGTACTTCCGGGTGTTCGGGTGTAAGTGCTTCATTCTCAAAAAGGGTGTTCGTTTGTCTAAATTTGAGGCTAGAGCTTATGAGGGCATATTTGTTGGTTATGCTACAAACTCTCATGCTTACCGTGTCCTCAATAAATCCACGGGACTTATTGAGGAGACGTGTAACGTGGAGTTTGATGAAAATAACGGCTCCCAAGTGGAGCAAAGTGGCACTTGTGATGTAGGTGATGAAATTCCTCCTCAAGCCATAAGAAGAATGGGTGTTGGTTTCATCCTACCCATTGAGGAACCCCTTGTGGCCGAAGGAGAAGGACAATGCTCCACTCAAGTGGAGCCATCACCAACCCAAGGCCCACACGCTTCCGAAGAACAAAGTGAAGGCCCTCAACCTCATGAACAAGACCAAGGGCAACATCATGCTCAAGACGGTGTTGACACACGAAATGATGCCCAAGGTCAAGTACTCTCCCTCGAGCATGTTCAAGACCAAGAACAAGCTCATGACGACACTCAAGATAATCAAGTAACCACTCCTCAACTCACTGCCGAGGAGGAATTAGAGCGTCGGGCCGCCAAGGTTGCTTCCAAGCTCTCCACCAAAGACCATCTCATGACGAATGTGCTTGGAAGCTTAAGAAAGGGGGTAAGCACTCGTAGACAATTAGCAAATTATTGTGAGCATCATGCGTTTGTCTCTTGTGTGGAACCCCACAAGGTTTATGAGGCGCTAGAAGATCCGGATTGGCTTAATGCCATGCATGAAGAACTCAACAACTTCGAGCGCAACAAAGTGTGGAGATTGGTGCCAAGGCCAACGGGGACCCACAATGTTATTGGAACCAAGTGGATATTCAAGAACAAGCAAGATGCCCATGGGATTATCGTTCGCAACAAGGCTCGTTTGGTAGCACAAGGCTACTCCCAAGTCGAGGATATCGACTACGGTGAAACCTTTGCTCCCGTTGCTCGTCTTGAATCCATTCGCATGTTGATTGCATATGCTTCTCATCATAACTTTAAGTTACATCAAATGGATGTGAAGAGTGCTTTTCTTAATGGTCCCATTAATGAATTGGTGTACGTCAAGCAACCCCCCGGGTTCGAGGATCCCTACTTTCCCGATCATGTGTATCAACTCGATAAGGCACTCTATGGCCTTAAACAAGCCCCACGTGCGTGGTATGATCACCTTACCGAGTTGTTACAAGACCGTGGGTTTGAAGTTGGGGTAATTGACCCCACTCTTTTTACTAAGAAGGTCAAAGGGGAGTTGTTTGTGTGCCAACTATATGTTGATGATATTATCTTTGGTTCTCCTAACAAAGCCTTCAATGAGGAATTTGCCGCTCTCATGACCTCAAAGTTCGAGATGTCCTCCATGGGGAGTTGAAGTTCTTTCTAGGGTTCGAAGTGAAGCAAAGAAGAGAAGGAACCTTCATCAATCAATCCAAATACACTCAAGACATGCTCAAGAGATTCAAGCTAAGTGGCGTCAAGCCGGCTTCCACCCCAATGCCCACCAAGTGCCAACTTGACCTTGATCCAAATGGTAAAGTGGTGGATCAAAAGGTATATCGTCCCATGATTGGTTCCTTGCTTTACCTTTGTGCATCTAGACCGGACATCATGTTGAGTGTGGGAATTTGTGCACGGTTTCAAGCCGCACCTAAGGAAAGTCACTATGTGGCGGTCAAACGAATCTTTCGATATTTGGCTCATACCCCAAACTTTGGCCTATGGTACCCAAGAGGATCAAACTTCAAGCTTGTAGGGTTCTCGGATTCCGATTGGGCGGGAGACAAAGTGGATAGGAAGTCCACTTCCGGAGGATGCCAATTCCTTGGTTGCTCTTTGGTAAGTTGGTCTTCCAAAAAGCAAAGTTGTGTGTCTCTCTCGTCCACCAAAGCGGAGTATGTTGCGGCCGGTAGTTGTTGTGCACAACTCTTGTGGATGAGGCAAACTTTAAAGGATTACGGTGTCACTTGTGACAAAGTGCCTCTTTGGTGTGACAACGAAAGTGCCATCAAGATTTCTCTCAACCCGGTGCAACACTTCAAGACGAAGCATATTGAGATTCGGTATCACTTCATCCGGGATCACATCAGGCGAGGAGAGATCGAGCTCAACTATGTCAACACTCATGACAACCTTGCAGACATTTTCACGAAGCCCTTGGATGAAGCAAGATTTCGCGAGTTAAGGCATGAGCTAAATATCATTGATTCGAGCAATGTTGCATGAACCCGTGCACACCCTACCTCACTCAATTTGTTGTCTAGTTTAGGTGTAGGCATGGACATAGGGGGAGTGTTGTTCTCTCAATGAACTCTCCCTCCCCCCATTATGCATAAATTGATTAAGTCTTTCACTTTTTGCCATTGTTGATGGCACGTGTGCTTAAAAGACGAGTTTTGGTCATGGGCCCAAGGTTAAAATCTTCGCGGCGCCATACCTCTTGACTCAAACATAGGTGGCTTCGGCCACCGCCCTCTCTTGGCCTCTTGCTGGTGTGCTTCTTTCTTTTTCTTCGTTGCGGTTTCTTTTTGAGATAGGCCTTGTGATCTAGTTGTCGCCGTGTGCTGGGGCGGTACTGCCGCTGCTGGTGAGCGGTACTACCGCTGGTAAGCGGTACTACCGCTCCCAGCGCGGTACTACCGCGGTGGGGCGGGGGCCAGGGGTTTTTATAGGGGCAGGGGAGGTTTCTTCCTCCCCATACCCATTCGCTCGCCCCCTCGTGCCTCTCTCTCTCTCCAGCACCGTTCCGGTGCGGAAGGGCTCCGGTGGATCTCCTCCTCCGGGGCATCCCTCTCCATTTCCTTCGGTGGAGTCGATCCCCACCTCGTCCTCTTGCCATGGATGCCGGTATTGCCCCTGTTCCTTCTCTCTTTTGGTCTTGTGTTTAGATCTTGTGCTTTAGGGGCAATGTTGGTTGCATCTCTAGATTTTTGGCTAAATCTAGGCTTGAGTTAGTTGGAGTAGGCAACTAGATCATCGAGATTGATGTTTGGTAGGATTATGTTTGAATTTGGTAGGCCGGTAGTGCCGGATCTGTCCACGGTAGTAGCAGGCCACTGTTTCACCGCCCCAAGCTTTGAAACTGCCGTGCATCCGCCTCAAGTGGTACTACCGCTCCCCCTGGAGCGGTACTACCGCTTGACCTCGCGCGGTACTACCGCTCCCTCAGGGGCGGTACTACCGCTCGGGGCGGTACTACCGCTGGTAGGGCACGGTACTACCGCTACATGCCAACTTCCATCATTCTCCTACATTGCCTTTGATTTGTTTGTTGGCTTATGCTCGTCTCTTCTGTTTGTTTTGCGTCTTTTGTGTGTTTGGCTCCAGGTGATGACACTTCTGAGCAGCATGGTCGCCGTATCAACCCTGGACGTGCCACCTCCAAGCGTTACCGGACCTCAGAGCCTGTCGGTGTTTCTTCCAGCACTCAGCCGCCTCCAGCGAATGCTTCAGCGAGTGTTCCTCCTCCTCCTCAGCACCAGAAGCGAGCCGCCAACAAGCCAAAAGGGAAGACTGTGACTGAGATGAACAACAAGGAGTTCTGGGAGAAGCATCGTCGCAACCCCTATACGGTGGACCAAGAACCCACTTTGGTCAACCGCCCGTTCTGGAACCGTTTTCAGTTTGCCATCTTTTTTGATGTGATCAAGGCCAAGAAGAATCTGTTTGTTGATGTTCGCTCTATTGACGTTGATGCCATGGAGAAGGATCCAGAGTACTTTGGGGAAGCCCTTCAGATGTGCACTCAGCTGAACATTCTCAGGATCATGCAGTTCAACAAGGATTTCGATGCAGATCTGTTGGCTCAGTTCTTTGCCACCGTTCACCTTGGAACAGATGGTGACCGGACCCTGACCTGGATGACCAATGGCAAGCTGCTTTCTGTCAAGTGGCGGGCGTTCATGGAGTTGCTTGATGTGGTGGATCACGGGCTTGAGACTCCAGTCGGTTTCCGTCCTCACCGCAATGATACCTCCACCCATAAGCAAGCCCTTTGGCCCTACTGCACTGTCAAGATCCACCCTGTCACTGAGAAGAAGACCCACGAGCTGTCTCCGTATCTGGACATTCTTCATCGTATCTTCCGTGAGACTCTCTTCCCTCGCATTGGGAATCTGGATATGGTCCACTCTTATCTCGTGGACATGCTTCTTTTCTGTCAGCATGAGAAGGAAGCAAACACTGGAGAGAGCCTGGATATCTCTCATGTCATGTGGTCTGAACTTGTCTCCGCCGTGTCTGAGCGCAAGTGTCCTATCTATGGTCCCTTCATCATGAGGCTCATTGAGAGGGCCTGGGCACAGACCTACCCCAGAGTGCTGCTAGAGACTGGAGATTTAGTTTCCCATGAGGTCAAGCGTCTGAGGAAGAAGGACAACTGGTCTGCACCTCACACAGGGGGTCCTTCTACTGCTGCCACCGGGGGCCCGTCTGCCGCTGCAACTGCCATGGACACTGAGGTGGGGATGCTCCTCCTGGCCATGATGAGGACCTTGGCCACTCCAGTGCAGAACCATCATGGGCCCAGAAACTCAAGCACAAGATGAAGAAGCTCTTTTGTCTGGAGTCCCATGGTCAGTATATGACTCATGTGGCGGAGAAGAATGCCAGGTCGCGCCACAAGGAGCTCATGCGCCAGCTGGGCGCCACAGTTGTCAGTGGTTCCGAGGGACAGATCACTGAAGAGGAGGACTGGATACATCAGAACTGCCACTGGACCGACTCCGATGCCGAGCAGTTCTCTCCCCATGATGCAGATGCAGAGATGTGATGATCACCTAGAGTCGTAGTGTCTCTCTCGACCTTTTTGGTGTCTCGCTGCCAAAGGGGGAGAGAGTGTAGGGATTTGATTTGCTCGTTTCGCTTCTTGTGTCGTGCTTTGCTTTTAGTCTTGTGCGTTTCCCTTGGTTTGGTTTGTTGTGAGACTTAAGTTCCCGTCATATGGTGTAAGACATATGCTACCTTAGCTATCTTATCTATGTTTATGCACCTCGGTATCTTATAGCTTGCTTATCCTATCATATATGTTGTTCTCATGTATCTTACTTAGGTTGTTTGGTCTCTAAAATATAGCGGGAGCTGTGATCCTAGTGTGTGTGCCCTTCAGTCCCTAGTACTCATCTAGTTTGCACACATCCAGGGGGAGCCTATCTATATTTTAGAGGCGTGAGCTCTCTTGCATTCTTTGTCATTACTCTTTTTGTGCAAATCCCGTATTGTCATCAATCCACCAAAAAGGGGGAGATTGTAAGGGCTTATTTATCCCTACAGTGTTTTGGTGATTGATGACAATGCATTTGCGGACTAATCATGTGCTTTGAGTGCTTTCAGATATTCATCCTTCGGCATGGAACGATTATTTCCCCTCGGCGCTCTACTCAAGACGGTGTAGTCTATTCCGTGACTTTGTTGGTGGACTAAGTTTCGTAGTAGTCACCGTACTATCAAGAGGGGGTCCGCTTCGGTATGGCTTGGGTGGAATCAACACGTACACGTTCTCATCTCACCCTCCGTTTCTTTCCGCACCTATGGGGCCTTTCTTTCCCTCCTTCCTCTGCTTGTCCAGGACCCAGCGGTAGTACCGCGGTCCACAGCGGTAGTGCGGCTGAGACTTCCTAAGCGGTAGTACCGCTCCCCGAGCGGTAGTACCGCTGGGTGGCCTCAGCGGTAGTACCTCTGCGGTTCCGTGCTACTCCGTCCGGTCACTGCGTCTGTAGCGGTAGTACCGCTCCTCGGAGCGGTAGTACCGCTTTCTGGGCTCAGCCGCAGTACCGTGGTGGCATGGTGCTCCTTCCGCTTCGATTCTTGTGCGCATTTTCTCGTGTCGGGTTTTGCGGTACTAGCTGCGGCAGTAGTGGCGGTAGTACTGCTCGAGAGCGGTAGTACCGCTCTACCTCCGCGGTAGTACCGCCCTGGGCCCCTGCCCCAGGCCTTCTCTTCTGGCGTGGTAGTACCGCTGAGGGGGAGCGGTAGTACCGCTTGAGGGCGGCAGTACCGCTCTGCCTCCGCGGCAGTACCGCCCTCTGCGGGGCTGAGTGGGGGGTAACGGTTGACTTGTTTCCCCCACTATAAAAGGGCTCCTTCTCCTTCCTCTTTGCCTTACCTCTTCCACCAACCTTCATTATTGCCCAAGCACCATTTATTGCTCAAGCTCCATTGCATACCCCAAGCTTCCTCTTGCCCGATCTATCTCCCTAGCCAATCAAACTCATTGATTTGCTCGGGAGTGGTTGAGAAGGCTCCGATCTACACTTCCATCAAGGGATTTTTGATTCCCCCATTCATCCTTAGCGGATCTTGTTACTCTTGGGTGTTTGAGCACTCTAGACGGTTGAGGTCACCTCGGAGCCATATTCCATTGTGGTGAAGCTTCGTGGTCTTGTTGGGAGCCTCCGATTAAGTTGTGGAGTTTGCCCCAACCTTGTTTGTAAAGGTTTGGTCGCCGCCTTCAAGGGCACCAATAGTGGAATCACGGCATCTCGCATCGTGTGAGGGCGTGAGGAGAATACGGTGGCCCTAGTGGCTTCTTGAGGAGCATTGTGCCTCCACACCGCTCCAACGGAGACGTAATTCCCCTCAAAAGGAAGGAACTTCGGTAACACTTCCTCGTCTTCACCGGATCCACTCTTGGTTATCTCTTACCTTTACTTGTGCAAGCTCTTTAGTGTTTATTCCCTTACTTGCTTGTGTGCTTGTTGTTGTTGCATCATATAGGTTGCTCACCTAGTTGCACATCTAGTCAACCTACTTTGATGCAAAGATTAATTTGGTAAAGAAAAGCTAAAAATTGGTAGTTGCCTATTCACCCCCCCCCTCTAGTCAACCATATCGATCCTTTCACCACTCTTAATGCGCGGGCTCTACCTCAATTTTTGGTGGGACGGGGATGTACGTGGCGGATGGACGGACTACCCTAATTAAAGTCCTCCTGGTTTATTTCCGGTTTGCGAAAAAATTAACGTTTGAATTAGCCCCGGGACTAATACGGAACGTCGTTGAATGGTCTACAACGTCCCGACAGATAGAATGAATATTTGTGGGTGATTCAGAATCCACGTTGAAAGTGCCCTTATAGCCCTTTCTCAAATCTCGTTGAAGCTCCGCCACTTCATCCAACGCAAACCACAGGTTGGATTCGATTAAGTTTGAGATGGGTGGTCTCGCGAAGTGAATTGACCTGCAGAGTATCAAGACGGAAGGAAAAGAGGAAGAAAAATGATCAGCGCGATTGGTCTCCAGGCGTGTGTCATAGTCATCAGTTCATCACGTCGTATGTGTGGTCATACGAGTCCGCATTTGGCATTGTTTCCTCCGTGCGCTCGGGCCAGTTTTCTTGCACGCCAAACCTTCCACAATAACTACGAACGCCGCGAATTAATCTGTGGTTGAGTTGGTTAGGTGGACAGTGGTATCTCCAATCCACCAGGGTTCAAATCCTGGTGCTCGCATTATTCCTGAATTTATTTCAGAATTTCCGACGATGCGCTTTCAGTGGTAGGAGATGTTCCCGTCGACGACGAGACGCCTACGGTGACTTTGTAAATCTCAAAATGATATGCCGGCTCAGTCTCTCGGAGGTGCTCATAGGCGTAGCATGTGCGTATGTGCATTCATAAGGATGAGTGTATGCGCGTGTATATGAGCGCTTGTGTCCGTAGCGATGCTAAAAAAAGTAACTACGAGCGCCGGCAAGCCGTGACCACCCGCGTCCCCGTTTTAAACCCATCTGCAGTTCGATCGGAGGCATAGAATTCTCTGCACGTACTAGTACACAACCGTTGGCGTCAAACCAAATCAAGATAGAGTTCACTCATTGTCCTGCCCATGTCGCATCATATGAACATTTCAACTCATCAAAAAAACAATAAAAGAATCAAATGAACATAGTTCTTCTGCGTGGTTAGAAAAAAAAAGGCTGAAACTATGCGTATTATACACACTGAACTCTCTAATCACATTGACCCGTGATCTATACAACTCCCTACAATACAAAAAATAGTTTTTTGTTCTTGCAATATACTCCCTTAACTAGGAAAAGAATGCTCAACTCCCTTGACTAATCGCATCTGGTGATTCATCAATCCTCCCACTCCGGAGCTTCATTGCAGTCTTTCGTTTGGCTCAGCACCAGTAGCGTCTTCGCCGGCGGCGAGCAGCTGGAGCGCGGTGTCCACGATGGCAGAGAAGCTCTCGCGGTGCTTGCCGAGAGGGACGCTGCCGGAGAAGACGTGGTAGCACTCCACCTCCGACGTCGTCTCGGCGATGGCCTCGAGCAGCTGCCTCATCCCGAGCTCCCGGAGCAGTTCCACAAAGCCGCCGTCGCCGCGGCGAGGCGAGCTCGTCATGAGCCAGACAATTTGCTGCACCACGAACCGCCGCATCCGTGGCACTCTGATCTCCGGGTACCTGTACTGCCGCAGGATGCCGACCAGCCGCTCCACGTAGGCGCGCTCGTCCAAGCCGGCCCGGCGCATCTCGGCGGTGAACTGGTCGACGTCGAGGAACCTGCAGATCTGTGTCGTGAGCCCGACGGACACTTCCAGGATCTTGTCTCGTCCTGTCATGGTGGCTCCCAGCACCTGAATGCCAAAGATACACATATAATTGTGTCATCCACATGTCATGTCTCAAGATTGTGTCGTCAGCCATGGTTAGGTTAAGTAGAAATACTAGTATAACATGACCAAGTAAGTAAGTAAGCAAGAGATGTCGTAGTACCGTGGGCATGGCCTTGGTCAGCGCGCGCAGGCGCGTTCGGTGCTCCGCTCCGGCGTAAGCGCAGAGGTTGCGCAGCACCCTCATAGCGTTGAGGCACCGAGCGTCGTGGGCGTCCAACGCGGAGGCCAGCTGATCGAGCACGTCGGCCCTCTTGAGGATGGCGGCACAGCTCGCCTCGCTCTCCAAGGCAAGCATCGCCAGCGCCTCGCCGGCCTCGTTCCCGAGCTCGCACTCGCCGGCGTTGAAGAATATGGAGAGCAGCAGGTTGACGACGCCCCCGGTGCCGACGATGGTCTCCTTGGCCCTCTCGTCCATGGCCATCCCGGTGAGGACGTCCATGGCCAGCTTCTGCAGCTCCATGCGCTGGTGGCCGTGCTGCAGGACCCCCCGGAGGTTGCTGACGGTGAAGACGTTCTCGGCGACGTCCCGCCGGAGCGCCTTGCCCGTGGCCCCCGTGGTGTAGACGAGCATCTTGATCACCTGGAGCGCGCGCTTGACGGAGCGCACCTGAGAGTCGGAGGCGCTCGGGTTGAGGAGCAGGGCCGGCGAGACGTGCGTGAACTCCACGATCTTGGCGAGCAGGCCGCGCGCGTTGCCGATCTTGCCGCAGTTGTCGTGGTCCCTGGCCAGCTTCTTGAGTATGTGCAGGCCCAGAAGGTTGAACTGCAGGTAGTCGTAGATCCGGTCTGGCTGCTCGGCGGCGGCGGCCCCCTGCGGGTGGTCCAGGGACGTCGTCGGCGGGCCGCGGCCGGTGTAGAGCAGGGACATGACGGACTCGATGGCGCCGGGGATGCCGGAGACGCGGAGCGCGTTCTGGCGCTTGCCGGCGAGCTTGGACACGACCTCGGCGGCGCACCTGCGCACCTCCTCCTCGTCGTGGCGCTTCCAGTTGAGCATCTCGACGGCGCGCTCGATGGAGCGCGGGTTGGTGCCGAGCTTGCGTAGCGTGTCGCGCGCGGAGCCCTTGCTGGTGGCCAGCTGCTGCAGGATGCGGGCGCCGATGAGCTGCTCGTCGAGGAAGTCGGAGAGGATGAGGTCCTCGGCGAAGGTGACGAGGTCCATCTTGATGCCGTCGAAGATGCTGCCGGCGACGCACTGCGAGTAGGCGTCGTAGAAGAAGCGCTTGAGGGAGACGAGGCCGTAGGGGCCGAGCTCACAGTCGGCGCTCACCTGGTCGAGCAGCTTGCAGACGGACATCTTCCACGTCCAGTACGCCTTCTCCAGCAGGAAGAGCGACGCCTCCAGCAGCGCCAGCGCGTAGAAGAGCAGCAGCGCCGGCCGCATGTTCTTGGCCTCGTCGAAATGATCGCGCTTCGAGAGCCGCGTCACCGAGAGCGCGACGCAGGCGAGCGCGGAGAGCACCTGCAGCCAGTTGAGCAGCCTGCCGATCTTCTTGGACACGAAGACCCAGCCGGTGTAGGGGAGCAGCGGCACGTCGGGGGCGTGCCAGGTGCGCTGCTTCATGAGGGCCACGATCTGGCGCTGGAAGAGCGCCGCCGTGGCGCGCGTGTCGCCGTCCCCGAGCGCTGCGGCCGTGTGCGGCTCGGCGATGGCGTGCGCGAGGCGGCGGAAGAAGCGGGAGCTGGAGCGCAGCGCGTTGCCGGCCGTGGAGGTGAGGGTGGCGTGGTGCTGCCACTCCAGCTCGTGGCTGCGGCTGAAGACGCGCGCCGCCTCGCTGACGAGGATGACGGTGATGCACCAGAAGTCGATGATGTAGAGGTCGCTGGCGAAGCCGCCGAGCAGCACGACGGTGGCCCACGCGAAGTCGAGCTTGCCAAGCCCGCTGGCCGCCTTCTCGAGGACGGCGAGCCGGAGCGCGAACAGCGTGAGCCGCTTCTCCGGCGGCTCCCGGCCGCCGCCCCTGCCCGAGCTGCCGCCGTGGCCGCTGCCGCTGCCCGGCGTCATCTCCCGCCACGGCTCGGAGAAGGATATGGAGCCGCCGCCCCCGCTGCCCAGGCCGCCGCCGACCCGGTGCTGGACGATCTCGATGCTCGGCGGGTTCTTCTTCATGGCGCCGTCGTCTTGGTTGGACTTGGTGAATGGATGGGAAGCCAGGAAACGGGATTGGATTTGAAGCGAATGCTTGCACGCACGGGCACGAGCTGAGAAGGTTTCTACTTCCACAGGTGGACGTACGTGGAACAGTCTGGCTGAGTCAACGGTCAAACTCATGAAGAGATGAAGGCTGCTAGTAGTAGTAGTAGGACAATGAGGACGTGGAAGCAGAAGGCGCGAAGTGGCCCATGATTGGGTGCCCGGACGTGGCGAGGGCGACGGCGACATGATCGGCATATTATTCCACCGAGTTTTGTGGTTGGTGCAAGGAACAGTATCTCTGTGGCTCTGTCTGACTTGTACACATCCATGGGAACAAGAAGAACGGTGTTGAGAGAGGAAGGTAAACGGGAACCTTCTTGTTGTGTTGGTAGATAAAACTCGGGTGAATGCCGGAGAATCGGTGTACGTGAGTGAGTGTCGTAAAAAAGGACGCAGACCAATCGAAACGGAGGGAGGGAGGGAGGGAGCGGCGGTGGACGGGTCGTGGCCCGCCAGCGCCAGCTTACTGACGTTGCCGTGCAAGCAAACGACAGACTACGATCGACCGCCTGAATTGATCCGTCGGCCCGGGTTCATCTTTTGTTCCACGTCTGTAGGCTGTAGCACTTACGTACGTACGTGGCCGCCGCCTTCCCCCTAGAGTCTCTCTTATCCACACAGCCACGCACGGTAGCGCCCGCCACCGGAGCGGCAGCAGCTCATTCTCAGAATGTTCATATGATTTGACATGGACAACTGATGGAGGGAGTGCATATGGTGAGAGATTTAAGGCGGTTAATTAATGGAAATGTTGATGTATTAGTGTATAAATACGGTCAAACATAAAAAAAAATTGACTCTCCAACAGAGTTGGAAGTACACTCTTTCAAGAACGAAGGGAATACGTGCGGTGCAGAGAGTTTTATGTCTGGGACGTGGTCCGGCGTGGCGCGCGCGGGCTGCGCCGGGCCGTAGGGGAAAGAGATGGCACCGCGGAGCCACTGGGCGGCGGCGAGGTCGCCCAGCCGGGCCTTCTCGTCGGGGTCGGCCGTGTCGAGGATCTTCAGCGCCCAGTCAACCAGCGTCTCGGGCGGCGCCTGCCCGCCCGCTTTGTCGACGACGGCCGCTCCACCGGCACCGCCAGCAGCATCCATCTGAGCAGCCCGCGCGACGTAGACTGGGTCCCGGAGTTTTAGCTGGAAACGGCGGCGGCGGCGACTGGGTGGGTGGGCAGACTGCTGGTGGGCCGTCTGATGCAGGGGACAGGACCAACCGACATATTCCTTCGACATGAAAAAAATACCTAGGCCCATTTGCGAACTACACAAGGCTTCGTCAAATCCAGGCCCATTTTTTGAGTTTTTTTTTAGGGAATATGCCCATTTGTGAGTTACTCCTTCGGTCTCATAATATAAGATCGTTTTGCAAGCTGGAGAGAGTAGTTACAAAAACAAAAGGCTTACTACCTCAAACCCTACTTATATACAAGAAAAAACACATGTTATCGCATCCGTCCTGTATAGCCGACAATAGATTGACAAATAATAACAATGTAGAAAAGAGTACCACAACCTTGCAACCCAGACGATGCACAATACATAGAGTTGGAGAAGGAACACATGTATGCAAGTTATAGAGAAAAATTGAATCACACATAATAAATCTCACGGTACTGGATCATCTCGTCGAGGGGGTTAAAATAACTTCCTTGTATACATAATAGTAGGAGAGAATGTAAACCTCGAGAGTATGTGGAAGTAATTTTTTGAATCAAAATCTAGACAAAGTTTTGTCTCCGTCAAGAAAAGGTACCACGATCTTTTTGCAGTGAGAAACCATGTATTTTTCCTTTATCTTCTTGATGATTGTTTCTAATACATTTAACTTAAAAGGAGACATGGACATAAAGCTACATGGGAACACTTGGTCCTGAATAAAGTTTGTTTTAACGGAATGTATATGTACTCGAATGGAGGGAATGAAAATCTCAATGACATGAAATCTGAAGATCAGAGATGTATCGTCTCAAAAGAATGACAAGATGTGGTCTCCACTCCGTGTGGTCAGAAATGAGACTTTGTTCCTTCCAGTTTAGAAAAAGCTACTGGTCAATCCTTATTTACCAAACCTCGATAGTTTCCACTTGCATTTCATAAAGACATAAGTAGATAGTGCAACTGGTGATCACGTCTTTGTCGATTACTTTGTTAATAACAATCCTCCATAATTGTAAATCAATTTGATTTGAACAAGGAGCCAAAATATATAGCACTTGGTGATTACCAGTTTGGTTTGAACAAGGATTATGCATCTTGGCCGCATTTGTTTCTATTTTTGTTCTGAACTGAATTTCAACTCCATTTTCCCTTAGTGGTATTGAATTGTGTTGATGTTGCGATGAAAGTGTCGCGGTGTTCCTGGGCAGTGACTTCTACACCACGTTCTTCACAAAATCACAAACACTTGAAAGTAGAGCCCTTCATACCCAGTTAATGAAAATAATGCTTCATGTGCAGACGCTTTTTTCTTCTTTAGCCCTATGGCTTGCCCGATGCTTCTATGTCTTACCCGTGCTCGGTGTGTTGATGTCCTAATGGGCAAGGCGTACTAAAGATCTATAATCTAGCGACATCTTCATGCATAATGCATAATGTTATTTTTTTGTAATAGAGAATTACATGAACCACTTTTTATTATGATAGTATACATTGTACCTACTGGTGCGAGTTTATCTTGCCCTCACTTACTCAGGATGGTGTTGATAATTTACATTCACGGTAAATTATGTTGTCTTAGCATTTTCGATTGACATACAGCCGTTTTTGGCCAATATGAATATGAGCCATCATTCCCTTCATGGTTACAGGTGGGGGTAGCTTGGGCGAGCAAAGGCGGCGAGAGTGAGCGACGGATAGAGTGTGGAGGAAGCACCTTCTTTATAATGAGCGCCGGTCGCGGCGCGCGCGAACCTTTCCCGCGCGCTGGAGCGCCAAAACCAGCGCGCGCTAGGCCGCTTTCCCCCGCGCGTGCAAACCTTTCCCGCACGCTGGTGCGTCAAAACCAGGGCGCCGACATGATCTAAAACGCGCGAGGTCATGAAATGGGTCGGCCCGTTGGGCTCACTACCAACCCAAAACTAAAAGAGGGCGGACAGCCGACCCAAATGGACGGACAAAAAAGACAAAAACGCCATCCGTTTGAATCAGCCTGTTAGAGTTGCTCTAACCCATGCATCTTGTGAAAATACGGCAAATTGTGTCGCTGTGGTGACCACGTCCCGGACATGAAATTCTATGCACGTATACGTCGTACTAGAACTTAACCGCTGCCGTCAGACCAAATCAAGATAGCCCCCGCAAAAAAGACCAAATCAAGATAGAGTTCCTTCATTGTCTTACTCCATCACTGGCCCAAGTCGAGTCATACGAACATTTGAACCCATCAAAAAATAAATAAATCATACGAACATTGTACACAAGCATCCGTCTCTATCGCCTCAGTCGCATCAACCATTTATTTACTTAAGTAGTACTCCTAGAAGAAAAAAAGAGCATCTGTCGGTGAGTTGTGGCGGGCGCAATTTGTGGATAACAAGAGGAAAGAGAGGGGCGGCGGCTGCAGACTTGTTTTTTTTTGAACATCAGTACAAACACAAGCGCTCATATACACACGCATACACTTATCCCTGTGAACGCACACACGCATACCCTATCCCTATGAGCACCTCCGAGAGACTGAGCCGGCATATCATCTTGAGATTTACAAAGTCACCGTAGGCGCCTCGTCGTCGACGGGAACGTCTCCTCCCACTGAAAGCGCATCGCCGAAAATCCTGAAATAAATCCAGAATTAATGCGAGCACCAGGATTTGAACCCTGGTGGGTTGGGGATACCACTGTCCACCTAACCAACTCAACCACAGGTTGATTCGCGGCTGCAGACTTGTTGAAGAGATCGGCTTCCATTGCTCCCTGCGTTCCCTTCCCGTTGGAACACAAGGGGCGTGTTTGGTTGCCCGGGTGACATTTCGCTGCATCGCATCTAGCATGCTGGCTGACTGTGGCCTGGCTGGGCTAATGCAAAGGTACAGTGAGATGTGTGTTTGGTTGCTTGTGTGTCGTGGGACTGGCTAGGATGAATAGGTGTTTGGTAGGTTGCATGAGGTGTCACAGGATGAGCGAGATATTGTTTGGTAAATTGGTCGTACTGCTTGTAGCAAACAAGAGAAGCATGTCTGTTTCAGATAAAATTAATAAGCAATCTTTGTTTACAAATACAACAACAAACACAGACGACATCAGCCATGGCACTAGTCGTCAGAATGTAGCTAACAACTAAATTCAGTCAAAACTTTAGAATAGTTCAGAACTTCTTCAGAAAAAAAATTAACTGCCGCCACCGGCCGTTCCCTTCTCTTGCTATCGAGTGGTACTACTCCATACACAGCAAATAAATTCACAACCAACTAAATGGATCGTTGTTTACGAGGATGTTGACACGGGATCTCAAGCTGGAGATCAACACAACAGAAACAAAGTATGGGCACAACAGGATCTGGTTGCTGTTGCCATTCCTTGATCTTGCGACCACCGCCGGCATCAGATCCAGATCACGTGGCACTCACCATCGACCAGCGCCCCCACCGCAACGGGATCGAGACGCGTCGTCGCGGGATCCACTCACCGGAGCTTGACGTCGAGTGCGCCCAACTCGGCCTCAACCGCGCCGGGTCCTGCGACCCGTGCAAGGATTCATGGATCCCGCGCCAGATCGAGATCTGCTCCTCCCATGTGTTATCTCCTGTTGACGGCAGCCAGCAAAAAGGGACGGCAGCGGAGAGGAGGAGAAGGAGGCGACGGCGGCGAGGGTGAGGAGGCAGCAACGGCGACAAGGGTGAGGAGGTAGCGGCGGCGAATCAGAGGCCGGGCGGGGGTGGGAGAAGGACTGGGCGGACGAGGTGAAAGAAAATGGGGGTTGTGGCATGGGGGGCCGTGACCCTGCGCGTGAAGCTGCACGCGTGATGCGGGGGTGGGTGCAGGCATTTTGCACAACTCGTGCATGCATCCAAGGAACGGCCAAATCCGGCGTAGCTCTCAGCCTGACTGAGAGGGTACTTTTTGCATAAGTTGGGCCAGGCCCAGATGACCATAAAGTTTACCAAACAAGCTGAAAATTACATCTGGGATGCCATGCAAATGCATCACGGGCAACCAAATACGCCCAAGAAGATCGACCCGGGCCGGGCGGGCCGACGGAGCAATTGATGCTGATGCGGTCGCAGTCCGTCGTTTGCTTGCGCGGCAACGTCACTAAGCTGGCGCGCCACGAACCGTTCGTTCACCACCTTTCGTCTCTGTTTCCATTGGGTTGTATCCTTTTTTACGACATTCACTCACGTACGCTGATTCTCCGGCACTCACCCGAGTTTTATCTACGTACACAGCAAGAAGATTCCCATTACCTTCCTCTCTCAAGATTGCGATTGTTGTTGTTCCCATGGATGGATGCATGCAAGTCAGATAGACAGAGATGTTGTTTCTTGCTTGCACCAAAGATGGACTTGTCTTGAATGGCATGGAATAATATGCCGATCATGTCGCCGTCGTCCTCGCCACGTCCGGACCAAACCCAATCATGGGCCACTGCGCGCCTTCTGCTTCCACGTCCTCATCTACTCCAAAGAAGTAGCCTTCATCTCTTCATGAGCTGACCGTTGACGCAGCCAAACTGTTCCACGTAGTACGTACGTCCACCTGTGGAAGTAGAAACCTTCTCCAGAGATAGCTCGTGCTTGCAAGCGTTCGCTTCAAATCCAACGCCATCTCCTGGCCTGGTTTCCTCCGTGAAGCTCCTCCAACCAAGCTAAGACGACGGCGGCACCATGAAGAAGAACCCGCCGAGCATCGAGATCGTGCAGCACCGGGTCGGCGGCGCCCTGGGCAGCGGGGGCGGCGGCTCCATATCCTTCTCCGAGCCGTGGCGGGAGATGACGCCGGGGAGCGGCGGCAGCAGCTCGGGCCGGGGCGGCAGCCGGGAGCCGCCGGAGAAGCGGCTCACGCTCTTCGCGCTCCGCCTCGCCGTCCTCGAGAAGGCGGCCAGCGGGCTCGGCAAGCTGGACTTCGCGTGGGCCACCGTGGTGCTGCTGGGCGGCTTCGCCAGCGACCTCAAAATCATCGACTTCTGGTGCATCACCGTGATCCTCGTCGGCGAGGCGGCGCGCGTCTTCAGCCGCAGCCACGAGCTGGAGTGGCAGCACCACGCCACCCTCACCTCCACGGCCGGCAACGCGCTGCGCTCCAGCTCCCGCTTCTTCCGCCGCCTCGCGCACGCCATCGCCGAGCCGCACACGGCCGCGGCGCTCGGGGACGGCAGCGGCGGCGACACGCGCACCACGGCGGCGCTCTTCCAGCGCCAGATCGTGGCCCTCATGAAGCAGCGCACCTGGCACGCCCCCGACGTGCCGCTGCTCCCCTACACCGGCTGGGTGTTCGTGTCCAAGAAGATCGGCAGGCTGCTCAACTGGCTGCAGGTGCTCTCGGCGCTGGCCTGCGTGGCGCTCTCGGTGACGCGGCTCTGGAGCGACCGCGGCGACTTCGACGGGGCCAAGAACATGCGGCCGGCGCTGGTGCTCTTCTACGCGCTGGCGCTGCTGGAGGCGTCGCTCTTCCTGCTGGAGAAGGCGTACTGGACGTGGAAGATGTCCGTCTGCAAGCTGCTCGAGCAGGTGAGCGCCGAGTGCGAGCTCGGCCCCTACGGCCTCGTCTCCCTCAAGCGCTTCTTCTACGACGCCTACTCGCAGTGCATCGAGGGCAGCATCTTCGACGGCATCAAGATGGACCTCGTCACCTTCGCCGAGGACCTCATCCTCTCCGACTTCCTCGACGAGCAGCTCATCGGCGTGCGCATCCTGCAGCAGCTCGCCACTAGCAAGGGCTCCGCGCGCGACACGCTGCGCAAGCTCGGCACCAACCCGCGGTCCATCGAGCGCGCCGTCGAGATGCTCAACTGGAAGCGCCACGAGGAGGAGGAGGTGCGCAGGTGCGCCGCCGAGGTCGTGTCCAAGCTCGCCGGCAAGCGCCAGAACGCGCTCCGCGTGTCGGGCATCCCCGGCGCCATCGAGTCCGTCATGTCCCTGCTCTACACCGGCAGCGGCCCGCCGACGTCCCTGGACCACCCGCTGGGGGCCGCCGCCGTGCCAGACCGGATGTACGACTACCTGCAGTTCAACCTTCTGGGCCTGCACATACTCAAGAAGCAGGCGAGGGACCATGACAACTGCGGTAAGATCGGCAACGCGCGCGGCCTGCTCGCCAAGATTGTGGAGTTCACGCACGTGTCGCCGGCTCTGCTCCTCAACCCGAGCGCTTCCGACTCCCAGGTGCGCTCCGTGAAGCGCGCGCTCCAGGTGATCAAGATGCTCGTGTACACGACGGGGGCGACGGGCAAGGCGCTCCGGCGGGACGTCGCCGAGAACGTGTTCACGGTGAGCAACCTCCGGGGGGTCCTGCAGCACGGCCACCAGCGCATGGAGCTGCAGAAGCTGGCCATGGACATCCTCACCGGCATGGCCATGGACGAGAGGGCCAAGGAGACGATCGTGGGCACCGGGGGCGTGGTCAAGCTGCTCTTGTCGATATTTTTCAATGCCAGCGAGTGCGACCTCGGGAACGAGGCCGGCGAGGCGCTGGCGATGCTTGCCCTGGAGAGCGAGGCGAGCTGCGCAGCCATCCTCAAGAGGGCCGACGTGCTCGATCAGCTGGCGTCCGCGTTGGACGCCCACGACGCACGGTGTCTGAACGCCATGAGGGTGCTGCGCAACCTCTGCGCGTACTCGGGAGAGGAGCATCGAACGCGCCTGAGCACGGTGACCAAGGCCATGCCCACGGTACGACATCTCTTACTTGGTCATGTTATTGTACTACTAGTATGTCTGCGTGATCCTACCTAACCATGGCTGACATGATCTTGAACCGTACTTACTTTGACAATGACATGTGGATGACACAATTATACGTATACTTTGGCATTCAGGTGCTGGGAGCCACCATGACAGGACGAGACAAGATCCTGGAAGTGTCCGTCGGGCTCACGACACAGATCTGCAGGTTCCTCGACGTCGACCAGTTCACCGCCGAGATGCGCGGGGCCGGCTTGGACGAGCGCGCCTACGTGGAGCGGCTGGTCGGCATCCTGCGGCAATACAGGTACCCGGAGATCAAGGTGCCACGGATGCGGCGGTTCGTGGTGCAGCAGCTTGTCTGGCTCATGACGACGAGCTCGCCTCGACGCGGCAGTGGCGGCGGCGGCTTTGTGGAACTGCTCCGGGAGCTCGGGATGGAGCGGCTGCTCCAGGCCATCGCCGAGACGACGTCAGAGGTGGAGTGCTACCACGTCTTCTCTGGCAGCGTCCCTATCGGCAAGCACCGCGAGAGCTTCTCTGCTATCGTGGAGACCGCGCTCCAGCTGCTCGCCGCCGGAGACGCTGCTGAGTCAAACGAAGATTGCAGTGACGCTCCGAAGTGAGAGGATTGAATCACGAGATGCGATTAGTTAATGGAGTTGAGCATTCTTTTCCTAGCAAAAATGCTACACACACACGGGATAAATCAACAGTCTTTTACGGATCTGCTGATTTGTCCTTTTCTAATTGAGCTAATTAACCTTTCCTCCTAATTAATCGCCCCCCTGATTTTAACTGGTGGGGGTGGGTGCCCCGTATTAGTCTGTTGATGTAGCAAAGCTCCTTTTCCTAGTATTGCGAGACACAAAACTGTTTTTGTACTATAATTATCGGGAGTTGTCGATCACTCGTCAATATGCGATTAGAGAGTTCAACCTGTATAGTTCCAAAACAGGATGATGTATATAATACGTATAGTTTCAGCGGATATTCAATTCGGTGCAAGACTCATCTGCACCTGGTGAACAATAAATTCAAATTTTTTTTTAGAGAAAATAGTTTGACATAACAGGCGGAGCTTATAGCCCAGGCACCTATGGCCCAGACCCGGGGCGTGACCAAAAAAAAAAAAACAGTGTCGGGGTTTTAGTTCATGGAGGGAGTAGTTGTTATTACCTACCTATATTTCTATATGGGCCTGGGAGGCGACCAGCTCCTGCTTGCACTCGTTGGGTGAAGATCAGATAGTCAGAAATGTCAGATATCAGACACACCAACATTTGCAACTAGACCTTTTAACACTTTCAGACCAAACAGATTAGGTCACAGTTCAAGATTACAGCCTGGTTAACAGTAGAAACTTGCAAGATCCTATCCGTGTTTTATTTACCCGCTTTCCGCAGTTTCGGATCAGGGAAATTCATCCACATAACTTCGAGAGAACAGATTCTAGAACGTAATCATTATTATGCATTCGTTTTCACAAGTTCATCCAAATGACTAGAGAACCGGATTCAGGAGGAGGCAGGAGCGAACTTGATCGAAACGCTGTTGACGCAGTGGCGCTCATCGGTAGGCGTCTTGAAGCCTTCTCCCTTGAACACATGGCCCAAATGCCCACCGCAAGCTGCGCATGTGATCTCAACCCTCCTACCATCAGGGTCAGGCTGAACACAAGGGAACATGGTACCATTCAGTATGTTACCCAAACAAACAAAATAAAGGACCTGATGATAGAATCAAGTAAGTGAACGGCTGCTGAAGCATACCGTCCGGTGTATGGCTCCAGGAAGTCCTTCGAAGAAGGCCGGCCAGCCGCAGCCGGAGTCGAATTTGGTGGTGGACTTGTACAGGGGCGTTCCGCAGCCAACGCAGTTGTACGCCCCGTCACCATAGAACTTGTTGTACTCGCCTGTTCCCGGCAACCTGGATCGCAATGTGAGGTTAGTTTGACGGCATGTGCTCCAGCATGCTGGCACCATTTTCAGAAATTATTTTACACACCAGGTGACAAAGAAAGGTTGTCATGTGGAACTTCAGAGTTTAGCTCCCTTTGGGCTAACTTAGTTCAGTTTCTATAGGTTTTTGCAGCTTCTCTAGTTGTTTAGTCAGGCCACTGTGGGTGGTTTGTACATCTTGAGCATTTTTCGGCATTCTTCTTATATAGACACTGACACCAATTTAGATGCATATTTGAGAAAATGACAGAATTTCAGACCCATAACAATGGATGGAATGTAACTGAAGTTTACTGTTTGAGAAACCACAATTGTGCGTAGGCTAAAAACAGTTTGATAAGGCTACTTAGGTATGGACTTGCACCAGTAATAATGCGTATGCACATTTATTACTCCCCTGATCTCTTCTCATAGAAGCTCTAAAGCAACTTAAGCTTTCAAATATACACAAATCCAAATCCTGATGCATAAATGTGGCGCTGCTGGTACACAGGTCAAATTTCTTTATATGGTTTCACCTCTAAGAATTATCCCAATTAACACTGGCAGATTGATGTGAATGTTAATTGGTTCACATCAGAACTATCGTGCAGAACATGCACAAATGGCATGGCCGAATGGAAGGGCTTCAGGAGGACGAAGATACCATTGAAGAGTATATTCCGCCTCAATAGAAGTGAAGCGAAAAACCTATGGCCTATACTGACTAGAGCCATTATCGATATATTTCAGTGGTAATAACATAATACTCCCTCCGCCCGAAAATACTTGTCATCAAAATGAATAAAAAAACATGTATCTAGAACTAAAATACATCTAGATACATCCCCTTTTATCCATTTTGATGACAAGTATTTCCGGACGGAGGGAGTACTAACATTTACCTTCTTTTAGACTTCGCTCTCCAATTTTAAATCTTCCAGATTATACAATTAGATTTTGAATAACCTTTCTTTCTAAATTTTTGTTTTTTCTAGCTCTAAAGCAAAGTACTAACTAAATCATAACTCAGTTTCAAATTCTGAAGTTGCTAAACACATATTCAGCGTGGTAGTTTCTGAACAACTTGACACTACAGGGAACTGTCAACAAGAGTACAGGGCATCAGGCACGTCTGCAGATTTATTTATTTTTGCAAATTTAGATGCATATCCTGAATAGGGTTATTATACTACATCTTTTTTTACTCTATACAATTATATATTCCTTCTTACACCAAGTAGTGAGAAGTCAACCCAGACAGGTTGGCTTAACGCAAGTAGCCATAAACTGGCTGAGGTATTGCCAAGTGGGGATCCAATTGTTCAATTAGGGTTGGCATGATCCATCAATAAAAAACAGAGGAAAGGTGAGTAGCAAGCAGAGTCAACATCCAGGCAGAATCGACTTGGCGACGGGTTCGAAATTCCAAGAATCCTCCTACCAATTGATGGCCATGGCACCAGCATCAAAATCGGCCAGAGGAGCACCCGCACGGCTCCAAGAAATAGAAAGGGGACAACTAAAGAACATCACGCGCAGGCAGTGCACAGCGGCACAGCAGGAACGGATTAACTCACAAGACTCTGCTCCTAAACATCGTGATCGCAAAACACGCATGGCATACACTTCATGAAGAACTGGCGGATCGAGAGATGACAGAAAGTGTATACTGACTCGGTGCCTTTGAGGCGGAGGATGCGGAACTGCTCGGGGTTGAGGACGGCGCGCCACTCCTCCTCGCTCCTCGGCTTGTTGTCGCCGGACGCCATCGGTCGCGCTCGCGCGCGCGGCGAACGCGGGGGAGCACGAAGCCGGCGGAGCGCCGAGGAGGGATTAGGGAGGGGAGGATCGAGAGCAGAGGAGGGGAAGCGGATAGCGGAGACTTTTTGTTGCGCGGTGGGGGCGACTGGCCACGTTTTGATGCCTGCGGGTGGGAAGGGAAGCGCGGCGTCCATTTGGCACCCAATTCAATTCATGTAGTATTATCCTTATCCGGATCCGGTGCCCAGGTGCGTTGAACTTGGACGGGCTCTCGGCTCGCCCGCGTGAATCCTCCCTCAATCGTGCTCCCGGTGTTCGTAAATACCCCCTCCTAAATATAAGCCTTTTTAGAAGATTTTAATATAAACTAAATACAGAGCAAAACGGATGAATGTCACTTTAAAATTCGTCTATATACACCCGTATCTACTTCACATCCAAATCTCTGAAAATACATATTTAGAAACAGAGAGCATACATAAATCTAACATGAAACACTTTGTATGCATATGTGAAACGGATAGGTAAGCGCCGTTTTGGCTCTCGGGCTCAGATGAGCCGAGAGTAAACAGTAAAGTCATTTAAAATACTAAACATACTTAAAAAAATCCAAATTTATTTGTGGTGAAAGATGCTTGAGCGATGATCTCAGTACCAAATTTGATGATATTTAAATATGCGAGGAGCTCGTGACAAAAAAACAACAAAATTCGGGTTTGAGAGGAACTTTTGAGAGAACAACATTGTTCATGTTTGGATTTGTCTCTTTTGCCGTGTGCTCCTGAAATGTCCAAACATCACCAATTTTTGCACAAACATCACACACAGACACATCTTGCTTGCCAAAAAAATCATAATTGTTTTTCTATTTTAATTGTGTTACTGTTTACCAGGCTCATCTGAGCCTGCACACCGAATTGAATATTTGAACGGATAGCTGCAGCTTTAAATTATTCAAAATATAGAGGAAATTTGAGTGTCAACTAATTCTGAACAGAGGGGTATAATATAATTTCCTCTCTTGCATGTGACATCAAGATCAAACTCAATAATATAATACTCTCTTCGTTCCTAAATATAAGCCTTTTTAAGATTCCAATATGGACAATATGCAAATCAAAATGAGTGCATCTACGCTTTAAAATACGTCTATATATATCCTAATGTCGTTCGTATTAAAATATATATATATAAAGACTTATATTTAGAAATAGAGGGAGTAGTTGCTCTATTCCTGTCTGTTAGACATAAACTCGACCCATTCCTCCTTCGTGTTGCATACCTCCACCCAGCAAAAAGTGCTTGGGCACGTATGCCGCACAACCACCTCCCCCCTCGTTTGGCATGTGCCCGCTCCTCATCCGCGACTCGACGATTGCATGTTGCGCTCCAACCGAGTACTGTCATGTGGTCCTTTCAGACTAGTGAATAACAAATCAAGGAAGTGTCCGTCTGTATCCTTCTCTCCTGACGCATCGACGTCGGGGGACCACTTCCTAGCAAAGGGTTACCCCTCCGGGGGAGCAGTATGCATGGCCGCTCGTCGGTTGTGGCAACCCACGTCAGAAGCACCACACCTCTCCCCGGCAATGTCCTGCAAATGCATATGGTATAATTATAGCCTTTTCAAAATAAGAGTATCAATCACACTGGGTGATTCAATGCGATGAACCGGATCCTGATAAGGACATGAATTTCCGTGCTTTATGTGTCAATGCCTGGATCAATTGCTAGCACACACAATACATGATGAAATACCAGGAAATATCACATGTCATAATATTACATCACATATCCAGTCTCTTTTACGTTACATGCCTACTTAGCTCAAGGCTAGTTTGTAATGTCATGTAGCGAAAATACAATATTACCTTGTGGCGTCATGCACTCACACACAAAAGTTGAGTATAACATGGTAACCCTAAATCATAATCCTTACTTGTCCTACACAAGTCCTGCAACATGATATGTTGCAACCGCAAAGGTCAATAAATTGAATGTATTGGTATGTCACACCTAATAACAACATATCATTCATTATAAACAATATATGGTAAACGGTGAGTTTTTGTTCTATTTTGCAGCAAACTGTTTTCATCTAAATCTACTTCCAAGACAAGTCTCGATCGTCTAAATTGACCAAAGACTAAGATGTTCCATTTCCCATGTCTATTCACCCATGAAAACCCTCAGATTTCCTAGAGTGAGATGATCAAATGTTATATATGTTTCAAGCGTGCTTAATCAATGATGCAACAATGGGGACTCCAGAGGGCATCAATCATCGACATATATCACTTGAAATAAAAAAGTCCCGACAAATACAAGTGCTGACAATCAAGCATCGATGCATTCAATTGAGACTCCAAAGTGTATCAATCTGACGAAGCTTTCAATTGAGAAAAAAATCTTGAAGCCTATAGTTATAACGTAGACTCACCACTTTCTTGAATCACTCCGAAAACCAATCTTGTATCCAGTAGCAAAGCAGGGCAAATAATCACACAATTTAATGATGCCCAAGTGGCAACAAGGATCATGAAAATCATACTAAACATGTAGCTATCCTATACCAGGTTCAACATATCATTGCAACATAGTGAAATATGGGGAAAGCATTATCACAAATGCAACTTGACTGGAAATTTAAACACACACACACACACACACACACAAAGAGAGAGAGAGAGAGAGAGAGAGAGAGAGAGAGAGAATCCAAGCAATTGATGAAGTCCTTTGCTCTCACGATTTTTGGCAAAGCTACACTTCCCTCTCCAAACAATCTATCATAAAAACGAAATCACATAAACAACCATTCCATACCATTCAAATCAACCAACAATAACATAACTAAGTTGGGTGTATAGTGTAGGTGCAAATGAATCAATCTCATTTGGTGTTTGTGTTATGGTTTAAGTTCAACTAAAGTTTAATTGAAATTGAAATTTAAATATTTAAATTTAATTTGATTCCAAAATTGAACTTCTTATTTAAATTTGGTTCCAATTTGATAAATTTTAATTGGTTTAAATGATTCAAATTTGTTTTATTTGGATTCCCACATTTGAATTCATATTCAAGGTTTGAGTTGAATTTCAACTTGATTTAAAGTTATGGTTCAAACTTAGTTTGAATTCAATTTGTATTAGCATTTGAAATTTCAAAAGTTGAGTTTAGCTTCAAATGGATTAAGATTTGATCAATGTTGACTTGTGAAGTCATTCGCAAGAAGTCTCAGTTGATAAGTCTGAATGTGGACGTGTGGTTTGGATTTTATGTTGAAATTAAGTTTGAATTTGAATTCAAATAAGTTTAAATTTCTTAAATCAAATTTGGGTCAAACTAGTTATAAAATGTGTTTTGAACTTTTGGAACACAAAGCAAAAAATAATCATTTAATTTTAGATTCCTAAATCAAAAGTTATAATCAACTTAAATATCAATTTGAATTTGATTCTAAAACCTCTGCCATAGCATCACTTTTCACTTGCTTCTTCAGTTTTATTTGAATTTAGATTTAGTTTGTTCCATTTTTTATTTTAGTGAGCCCATTTAATAGTTTAAGTTACGAGGACCATTTTGCAAAAAGTTTCACCCATTTGGGTTTGTAGTTTTCAATAGGTTCAATTAAATTTTGAATTTAAATTTGAATAAATTGAATTTATAAAGGTTGAAATTTGTGAAAGTATGGTTCTACTCATTGCTACTGATCAATGTGAACATAGTGCAAAAGGTTTCACTCAAATTGGATTCATAATTTACAAATTAGTGCCTATTGAAGGTTTTAATTCAATTTGAATAGATACATATTTTAAATGTGGAAAATTGTATGTAATTGGTATTGGTGAATACTGAACTCCATGAGGTTTGATATGTAAAAAGAATCACCTCAATAGGAGTTGTGGATAAAAAGTTATGAGATTTCTAAGAGAAGGGGCTAATCTACAAAAGTGTCAGGGTTCGTTTTATTTATTTATTTTAAATCCAATAATTGTTTCGGAAGGGAGTGAATGTCAGCCTTCGGATTTAATGAGCCTCGGAGAGTCTGGATTAGTGGGCAACATGGCATGTCCTGATGAATCCTGATTGGACTGTACGGCTTCAACCACCTATCGACGCCCTATTGGCTCGTACAAATTCGACCAGTTTCTAATCCTGGTCGTCCATGCGTGATCGAACGACTAAGGCAGTGAAAGCTCACCGGGCGGCGTGACTTATCCGGAGACGATGTGGGTGGTGGTGATGGCGCTCGAGATGAAGAAAATATGCCCTAGAGGCAATAATAAAGTTGTTATTTATATTTCCTTATATCATGATAACTGTTTATTATTCATGCTAGAATTGTATTAATCGGAAACTTAGTACATGTGTGAATACATAGACAAACAAAGTGTCACTAGTATGCCTCTACTTGTCGAGCTCATTAATCAAAGATGGTTAAGTTTCCTAACCATGGACAAGAGTTGTCATTTGATGAACGGGATCACATCATTAGAAAATGATGTGATTGACTTGACCCATCTGTTAGCTTAGCACTATGATCGTTTAGTTTATTGCTATTGCTTTCTCCATAACTTATACATGTTCCTATGACTATGAGATTATGCAACTCCCGAATACTGGAGGAACACTTAGTGTGCTATCAAACGTCACAACGTAAGTGGGTGATTATAAAGATGCTCTACAGGTGTCTCCGATGGTGTTTGTTGAGTTGGCGTAGATCGAGATTAGGATTTGTCACTCGGATTGTCGGAGAGGTATCTCTGGGCCCTCTCGGTAATGCACATCACTATAAGCCTTGCAAGCAATGTGACTAATGAGTTAGTTACGGGATGATGCATTACAGAATGAGTAAAGAGACCTGGCGGTAACGAGATTGAACTAGGTATTGAGATACCGACAATGGAATCTCGGGCAAGTAACATACCGATGACAAAGGGAACGACGTATGATGTTATGCGGTTTGACCGATAAAGATCTTCATAGAATATGTAGGAACCAATATGAGCATCTAGTTTCCGCTATTGGTTATTGACCAGAAGTGAGTTCTCGAACCCGTAGGGTCCGTACGCTTAACGTTTGATGACGATCGATATTATGAGTTTATGTGTTTGATGTACCGAGGGTAGTTCGGAGTCCCGGATGTGATCACGGACATGACGAGGAGTCTCGAAATGGTCGAGACATAAAGATTGATATATTGGACGACTATATTCGGACACCGAAAATGTTTCGGAGAAGTTTCGGATAAAACCGGAGTGCTGGAGGGTTACCGGAACCCCCCGGGGGAACTAATGGGCCTCATGGGACTTAGTGGAGAGAGAGAGGGGCGGCTAGGGCAGGCCGCGTGCCCCCTCCCCCTTGGGTCCGAATTGGACAAGGGAAGGGGGGGGGGCGCCCCCCTTTTCTTCTCCCTCTCTCCCTCTCCTTCCTTCCCCCTTTCTTCCTTGTTGGTAACCTACTAGGAATAGGATTCCTATTCCTAGTAGGAATCCTACTTGGGGCGCGCCCCTATAGGGCCGGCCGGCCTCCCCCTTGCTCCTCACTACTGCAGGATGGTCCAAATGCGTCAGTCGAATCAGAGACCCTTCGACGAAACTGTGTGCGATGCCATAATCGCAAACGGTGGTGTAAAAAAACCCGTCAAAAAGGTGCAAAATGTCCACGATGACAGATGCATCAAACATGGTTCAGAATTTAGTTGCGTGTGCGATGCAGGGCATACGGTTCAGCTCAATGAACTGTTTGTGATGAGGAGGCATAAAAGAAACGGGCAGCCAGATGAAGGCATGTGCGATATACAACATACGGTTCACTGGGATGAACTGTGTGTGATTAGGAAACACAAGGAAACGGTTCAACTGAACAAGATGTGTGTGATATGTGGCAATCAGGTCCGTAATCTGAAATGTGTGCAAAGACCAATAATAACACAGACGATTGCTGCAAATAAGGCATGTGAATTGCTCTGTCTACAGTAGAATAACATGTGTGTGTATATATATAACTGAAATAAACATCCAATTACATAAGTGACTATACAGATCATTCGCACACACCTCAATAAACAATTGCATGCATTCTAAAGTAGGAGAAATGATCATCTACTCATGTACTTCTTGTGACACTCCCACCACTGCTATGTGGCTCGATCCCTCGTCTGGGTCAGGAAGAAGACAGTTCCTCATGTCAATGATCCACGTGTATATCTTGTAGCTTGTGTATGCGTTCATGGCCGCGTACTTGACATGTTGTTCATCCAGTCTCTTATGCCACACACTATGCCAGGCGTTCTTGTCCTTATTGCTCTCTTGCTTCATCTTCGTAGTAGGGGTCGATGATGGCCGAGGCGAGGTCAACCAGAGAGTTCAGTTTGCTTCTGTCGGTGCCCCAGATCTTGTAGTGGTGCTGGTTGTTGACAAGATTCGGGCATTTCTAGTCCAAAACCTTGAGCGCTTTTAGATCGTTGGTGGTGTCCACCGTAGCAAAACTGTAGTCGGAGCTCTTGATAAACCTGGAGAAAGGCTCGCAAGGCCTTGTGGCAAGATGGAAGTGGTAGACGAGGACGTCATGTCGCAGGCACAACTGGGCGACGACAACCTTCTGATCGTGCCCGTCACAACCGATGGTGTACTCAAGGCCGAAGCCGACCACTCGGTACTTGTCCCCGGCAAGGAACTGCTCCATAGTTTGGATGAAGCTCTCCACCGAGACCGGATCATTCGTGTACACCACCGAGAGGGCCTTCCCCCTCACGTGGGTGTCCACTACGTGATGCATGGTGAACTGCCCGCCATTGTCGTCGACGGCCGCTGGGAGCGCCATTGGAGCCACAGGGAGCGCCATTGGAACCGCTGGATGTCCTCTCTGTATGTGTCCTCGTGGGTGTGCTTATTGTGACGTGTGAGACAAGAGATGAAGATAAATGGCTGCGGGAATAAAAGGGGGCCGGGCGGCATGGATTCTCGGCGCGTCCGCATGGAAGTTTTTGCAGCGGGTAACTGCATCGTCGCGCCGCGCCCGGCGCAACCGCTTGCACACGAACATGCGTGATCGTGTGCCGGCCCAAAACACTAGCAGCGCTGCGTGGAGGGGCGAGGGCAGAGCACCTGAAGGGACGCGAGAGCAGAGCGCGCGCGGCGGGACGCAAGCAGAGCGCACCGCGGCCGCCTGAACCGCAAGCAACCACACACATGGAAGTTGAACATGCAACAAATGGTCGCCTACAAGCCGGCCGACAGTTGTGTCTCTGCGTAGAGAGCGGCCCTGTGGTACCACCTCCGTCTAGTCTATAGTCTCCTTTATATTCCATGCCATACTTTGCCCTCAAATTTAACCAACAAAATGTTAATGCATGTTTTAAAAATTATATAATTGGAAACTATGTTCAAATACAAATCCAACTATATAATCTTTAGCGACATGCATTCATATTTTATTAGTTAAATCATACTTATAAACCAGGACGATGGTATAGTAGGTAATTAAATCACAAACATTTTTTATTAATCATATGTGTATGAGGCCTTTCGTCCTCCTCTCGCACATCTTGTCATCCCGCTGCCGCAGACGGCTTACATCGCAAGCTTGTGCAGCGTGTGGGGGCGTTCTTTTTGCCAAACGGTGGCGCCAATGAATCGTCGGTGAGCCCGTTCCCGCGCAAGCTTCCCGCTCGACTCGGTGAAATCCCCCAAAATCCCAATGCTTACCGGCTAGCTATAAAAACCCTCACGTCCGGCGAGTCCTGCGCCGCATTTTCCCCTCCATCCCTTTAGCTTATTTCGCCTGCTTCTCCCACATTCGCCAATGGCACTGGTCCGTCGTCATTGCTCAGCCACTCCGCCATCATAAGAGGACAACTCCAACCGGAGGCTACACCGCGGTGGCGGTGCAGTCCCCGACGTAGTGTAGTGCGCGTGGCGTCCCTGTTGGGTGTGCGCGGAACACCCACCACACGCTCCGCCGCCGGTGCCCGTCGGCAGCTGTTGCCGGCCGCCGTTGCCGCCACACCACCGTTGAAAGCCAGGGCCATCGCCCGCTCCGCCGCCGCGGCCCGAAGGCGGGAGATGGCCGTCGTGGACGCCACCCCACTGCCGGACACTGTGGCCATCACCCGCTCCGCCACCGTGACCCGAAGGCGGGAGGTGGTGGTCGTGGCCGCCATCCCGTCATTGGCTGCCGTGGCCACCAGCCCACCTTCGACCACCGGGGTCATCACCCCTCCGCCAGCGCCGCCCGAAGGCGGGAGGCGGAGGTGGATGCCCGCACGTGCGACAGTGACCTTGCGCGCTACACCAAGTTCATGCGGGAGGAGGAGGAGCGCCTCGTCGAGCACACAAAGAGCCTTACCGCCACAGTGACAGCGGTACACGCCGCCTCAGAGGCGAGGAATCAGGAGATCTACAAGGAGAACCACCGCTTCGAGAGGGGTCGTCTGGAGCGGCAGAGGGCGTTTGAGGCGAGCGTCGTTGAAGCTGCATTAGCGGCAGACACCGCATTGCGGTTGCCCAGCTCATCGGTAGGCTCCTCCTCCTCTGCCTCTTACTAAGCGCGCTCAGCAGAGGAGAGGTAGCCGGAAGTAGTACAAAGCCCCTCTGTAGTAGTAGTAGTAGTAGTATTTAGGGGCTATTTTGTTCAGTTCATCTGACTATAGATGTGGTGGAACTATACAACGTACTTAAAATTAGCTAGTATATATAGTTGAACTAGCTATTTCAGTACGTGGTTGACAACAATTGGGGAAAAGTTTGGTTGGTTCAGCTGTCGAGTTGAACTGTTTGTATAGATTAAAAACGACTGCTTAATCTATGAATCAAATCTATGCTTAATTACTGAATTTTAGTTGAAAAAATTAGATACTGCTAGTGATTTTTAGCTTCATATTTTGACAAATCGTAGTGTTACAAGGATTGACAAATCTTACCAACTTGTTTGTACGTGGTTCCACATGGGTCATCCAAAATAACCGTTTGCGTTGAAGGGATGCACAAATCCTGCGCTGCTCTCACTTTGCATACGGGTGTTCTATTTAAAACGTTTGCGATCAAGAGCTACAGAAATCCTACTCGGCACATTTTCTCTTGGCTTCCTGGGGAAGCTGTCGGTTTGCATACGGGTGTTCTAACTAAAACGTTTGCGATGAGTGTTTTATATTTAAAAAGCGAATTAAACTGCAGCTTGGGCGCCATTAATGGAGAGGATGCGAGCAAGGTGGGCAGCCATGGAAGTCAAAGGGCTCGCTTCCCAATGAGCCTGCGCAGCATACAACTCGCACGCTTCCCGGTGAGCCTGCACACTCAAGGACAGCTTGCACGCCTCTCGGTCAGCATGCGCACCGGACGACGCTCGCACGCCTCCCGTTCAGTCAAGGTCAAGCAGCTGTCCGCGCGACGCCTCCTACAACCATTAAAACCAAGACACGTGGAGTCACATTAATGGTTAACAGAATTTGGATTTACTAGAATTTAAAAACCAGGCATCTCAATGTTTTGCTCGCAATCAACGGTGCCCCGGTGTTTGAAATTCATTCCCATTTCTTGCATTGGACCTAAGCATGCACCCAAGGTCACATATTTGATTTTTCAACCAATTTATATGCACCGGAGCATGTGCATGTAGTTCAAATTTGAATTATGCACATAAATGCATTGAAAACTCAGTTAATGCATAAAAATGTCCAAACTGTAGGATCGAAAGTATGTCTAGAGGGGGGGGGTGATTAGACTACTTGACCAAATAAAAACTTAACCTTTTCCCAATTTTAGTTCTTGGCAGTTTTTAGCTATCTTAGGACAAGTCAAGCAATCATTACACAATTCAAGCAAGCATGCAAAGAGTATATTGGCAGCGGAAAGTAAAGCATGCAACTTGCAAGAATATAAAGGGAAGGGTTTGGAGAATTCAAACGCTATTGGAGACACGGATGTTTTTCCCGTGGTTTGGATAGGTGGTGCTATCCTACATCCACGTTGATGGAGACTTCAACCCACGAAGGGTAACGGTTGCGCGAGTCCACGGAGGGCTCCACCCACGAAGGGTCCACGAAGAAGCAACCTTGTCTATCCCACCATGGCCATCACCCACGAAGGACTTGCCTCACTAGCGGTAGATCTTCACGAAGTAGGCGATCTCCTTGCCCTTACAAACTCCTTGGTTCAACTCCACAATCTTGTCGGAGGCTCCCAAATGACACCTAGCCAATCTAGGAGACACTACTCTCCAAGAAGTAACAAATGGTGTGTTGATGATGAACTCCTTGCTCTTGTGCTTCAAATGATAGTCTCCCCAACACTCAACTCTCTCTCATGGGATTTGGATCTGGTGGAAAGAAGATTTGAGTGGAAAGCAACTTGGGGAAGGCTAGAGATCAAGATTCATATGGTTGGAATGGAATATCTTGGTCTCAACACATGAGTAGGTGGTTCTCTCTCAGAACATATGAGTTGGAATGGTGTATGTGTTCTGATGGCTCTCTACACGAGTGAAGAGGAGGTGGAGGGGTATTTATAGCCTCCACACAAAATCCAACCGTTACACACAATTTACCAATCTCGGTGGGACCGAATCAGAAAACTTGGTCGGACCGAAATAGTAAACCTAGTGACCGTTAGGAATTTCGGTGGGACTGACATGCAACTCGGTAGGACCGATTCGGTTAGGGTTTGGGCATAACGTAATCTCGGTGAGACCAATTGCACAAACTCGGTGAGACCGAGTTTGGCAATAAGCTAACCAGAGAGTTGGTCAAGTAAACTCGGTGGGACCGACTCGCTCTTTCGGTGAGACCGAAAAGTTACAAGAAGGAAACATAGAGTTTACATTGCATTCTCGGTGGGACCGATTCGCTCTTTCGGTGAGACCGAAAAGTTACGAAAGGGAAACAGAGAGTTTGCAAGCCCATCTCGGTGAGACCGAGATCCTTATCGGTAGGACCGAATTGCTAGGGTTTGGCAGTGGCAAATGACAAGTGAAACTCGGTGGCGCCGGAATGAAAGAATCGGTATGACCGAGTTTGGCTTAGGGTTTAGGTCATTTGTGGATATGGGAAAGTAGCTGAGGATTTTGGAGCATATCATTAAGCACATAAAGCAAGAGGCTCATTAAGCAACACCTCATCCCTCCTTGATAGTATTGGCTTTTCCTAAAGACTCAATGTGATCTTGGATCACTAAAATATAAAACGAAGAGTCTTGAACTTTTGAGCTTGAGCCAATTCTTTGTCCTTAGCATTTTGAGGGTTCCACTTTCACATCCATGCCATGCCAATCATTGAGCTTTCCTGAAATAATCATCTTGAAATAGCATTAGCTCAATGAGCTATATGTTGTTATGAATTACCAAAACCACCTAGGGATAGTTGCACTTTCAATCTCCCCCTTTTTGGTAATTGATGACAACATATAGATCAAAGCTTCGACAAATGATAATAAGCATGAAATATATTGTCGCTTTGAGAAGTATGTGACAAATAAGAGCTCCCCCTAAATTTGTGCATATTTAAAATTTGCTTTGGACTGCAAATTCACAAGGAGTTAGAATCATGGGTTACTCTTCCATGTCACATACATCTTGGTGGAGCGCTAAAAAATGATAAGATTGAAATACATGCACTCATCACCAAGAATAGTGAATGATCACAAAAGATAGATAGAATGATAATATTTAAGCAAGCATTAAGCAAACATTAAGTGTAGCTTATGATCAAACACATGATCATCGATGTCTCACAAACATAAGGACGTAGTATCTCACACACAAGCAAACAAAGTTCGAAAAACCACCAAATAAAACAAGACAGAATAAAAGCAACACTCTCTCTCGAAGCCTATGATCTATACATTTTCTCCCCCTTTGGCAACAAGTTACCAAAAAGTTCCTAGAAAATGCATAGCGCTAAGTCGACGCTCAGGCTTGATCTTCAGGTGGTGGTGGAGTCCGGAGCACTCCAAGGACGAAGCCTTCGGTAGACGTGGTCGGAGTTGAGGCTAAAGTGGATGCTGGAGCTGGTGGAACTGAGGCTGTGGCTGGCGCAGACGTTGTAGCTCTGGTGTCAGCAACTGGCAGTGCAGACGACCTCGGACCTCGTGGCACCCTGGCAAAAGCATCAGTCGTGGTCCTGCCTCTCCTCTCATTCATGTCCTCCTGGAGCTGCTCCACGGCGGTCTGTATCTCTGTCACCTTGATGTCCAAGTCATAGAACCTCTGTTCCATGATCCTCTCTAAGCTTGCCTGGTTCTGAGTCAGGGTGGCAAGTCCTTGCTCAATCCGCAGGGTGGACGCAATTAGGTAACCAAGCTGCTCTTGTTTAGTTTTCAGGAAGTAATCAGATGCCTCCCCTTGAGTAGGCATCCTGGCAGCTTTCTCCTTCTTCGCCTTCTCCTTCTGAGCTTGTGCATGGACAGATGATGGCTCATTCTCAGTCATGACCACTTGGTTATCTTCAAAATCTGGACGGATGGGCAGGTGTTCCTTATCCAAGAGGTATATGCCTGTGCCCATCTTGAAGTTGATGAGCTCCTGAATCTGTGGGGCATATCCACAGCTCCTCTTCTGGTCTGCTGCTGTCCTCTTGATTGTTTCCACTATGAGACTCATGACTTTGAATTTTTGAGGCACGTCAAAGACATGAAGCAAATTGATCGCGTGACCTCTGATCATCTTGTGATCTCCAGACTTGGGCAATAGGGTGTGCCTTAGAATCCAGTTGATAGTGGGCAGTCCTGACAGAAGATGGCGCACTGAGCCAAACTTGAACGTGTCAAGTGCTTCATTCGAAATCTCCTTGTACATGTTGGACATAGTGTTGTGGTCCATCTTCTTCTTGGCATAAATGGCCAAGTCATCTGCTTGCTCCTCTGGGGCATTGATCAACTTCGCCCATTCCTCAACAGTTGATTGGTACCTTGTACCCTCTGACATCCAAGTGATCCTGCCATCCGGGTAGAAGTGTGCTGTGGAGTAGAATTGCATGATTAGCTCCTCGTTCCACTTTGTGAGCTTCTGCCCAACAAAGTCTGCCACTCCACACGCACTAAAGCTGTCATATACTCCAGGGTAGTGTTCCTCATTTTCCTTCATGTAGGTCCAGTCGACCCATCTCATGTCACATACAATTGGCTTCTTGTTAAGCAAAACTGTCTCATAGAAATCCTGCTGCTCCTTGGTATGAAACCTGTAGTCCACGGCAGTCCTTCTCCTAGAAGCATACGGATCTGCTTCTCTCCACTTCCTCAGCCCTGAATCTCTCCTGAGCTTCATATCCTCAGCCACAGGATGAGCATCGTTGTGGTCTGGGATCTTGGGCTTGAGCTTCCTAAGGACATGTTCTTCTTCTTCTTCCTCTGCAACTTCAGGCACTGGGGCCTTGTTCTTCTCAGTGGCTGGGATGCTTCTTGTGTTTCTCTTTGGTGCACTCTTAGGCTTAGATGCAGCCTTGGGTGCTTCCTTGGGCTTGGATGCAGTTGTCCCTGACCTTATGGCATCTCCCATAAGTTTGGCTGCCTTGGGTGCTGGTGCAGCAACCTCTTCTTCTTCCTCCTCATCTACCATGATGGAGGCCTTCCCAAGCACTCTGGCTACAGTCTTCTTCACTCTTTCTTTCCTCTTTTTGCCCTCAGCAGCAACGGGCTCAATGGGAGCAGGCTTCACAGTTGAAGCTCTAGCCTTTGACATGGGCTGCCTGCCTGCTGGCCTTTTGATTTTCAGGCCTGGCTTTATGCCTTGAGCTGGCTCAACTCTCTTTGATGTGGCCTCTTCCTCTGCCACATAGTCTTCATCTTCAGAATCTGAGGTTCTCTTCTTCCTTTGTCTAGTGGCAGCTTTAGGCAGGTTGCTGGGTGTGCTCCTGCTGCCATCATCTGAGGAACTTGAGGGGCTAGTGCCCTCACTCAACTGTACTTGCTGCTCTGAGAGGTTTTGGCTGTCACTTTGGTCTGACATGATGCAAACTGATTGCTGACCCTGTGAATAGATTATAGATGAGATAGAGTGGATGAGCATCACAAAATACAGAGATTTTTGCAAAAGAACAATTCAAAAAACTTAGTTTTAGTTTCCCACTGAAATCATCTCAGATCTACCGATTTTCAAACTCGGTGACACCGAAGCAGTTTTGGCACCAGAACTAGTGAACTCGGTCAGACCGAGTCACAGTTCGGTGGCACCAAGACTGCTAGGGTTTCACAGAGTTTCAAAATCGGTCACACCGATAAGTAATTCTCGGTCAGACCGAGTTTTACTTGTGCAATGGCATAAGCCAAATTGGTGGGACCGAGTTTTTCAACTCGGTGGGTCCGAGATGGTTTCGGCGGAAACCTAACCCTAAAATTTTCGAATTAAACCTAATCTACGAGTTCATTGACTGGATAGGAGTTTATCAAACGTGGCAAGAATCATGATGATCACAATGTGCTAGGAATCGGATTGGAGAATAGCACAAAGATCGAGTCCATACCCTAGTTCGGCGGAGACTCGCTACGGCGGCAACAGCGGGGCAGAATTCCGTTGACGGCGGCGGAGACCAGCGACTGGAGGCTGCTGGTGGCGAGGAGGACGATCCGGAGACCCAGGAGGCAGAGCGAGCTATGCGCGGGCGAAGAGGTTTCGGAGAAATTTCCAAAATTCTGCCCGTCACTATATATAGCCCGACCCTGTCGGTGTGACCGAGTGGAACAACTCAGTGGCACCGAGATGCAAAACTGTATGCAGTTATTGCAACTCGGTGTGACCGAGTGGTTCAAATCGGTTGCACCGAGATCGAAAACCTAGATCAACTTAATGATCTCGGTAGGACCGAAAGTATGGTATCGGTCAGACCAAGAATCACAAAGAGGTTTTGGAAGTTTAAGTCTATGACGAATCGGGGACTCCGAGCACTCCTCACACAGAGTGGTTCGAATCTGACTTGATCAAGTTTTGTGATGCAGCATGAATAGAGTTTGAGACGAGAAAAGCATAGATAGCTAGAGGAGGTTCTTAGGCATTCTTGTCCATCCACTTGGCAAAAGAAGATAAAGCCAAACAATCAAAACAACAAGTGGATGTCCTCGAATGAGTAAAATATGCAACCAACATGCTCACACAATAAGATGGCAAATCAAATATGTGGCAAAGCATGCACAAACAATTCTAGCATCTATCAAGCAATTTGCGATGACTAGGTCATCTATATATGAGTATATTGACTTAGGAGTCAAGTGAGAACACTTGATTGTAGGTCATACTCATCGTTTAAGCTCAAGTGGGGTTACCACTTTTACATAAAGCATTGTTGTATTCACATCTTTAGAGTTGCTTTAGCTCAAGTCTTAGAGTAAAGCTCCCCCTAGATGTGATATCCCCCCTAAGAGGGATGAACTAACCTTGGGTTTTGTCGATGATGACTTCATGTAGATGTTGAAGATGTGGATGATCAATGTTGATGTAGATCACTTGGAGCTATCCATTTGAGTGAATTGCACTTTCAATACCTACATGGGTTAGTCCCACAAGGAACAAACAAGGATATCCATAGACATAGAGTGATGCATACACAAGATGATGTCCATGAAAACTTTAGGTTACCTTGTCCCTTGTCTTACCAACAAGAGGGTTTGTGACTCCTTGGACTAGTGCATGATGTGGAAGTTGATTGCACTTGTTCTTGCCAAAATGATGAGAGTGAAATATGTTGGCGGAGTCACCCTCAAGAAATCTCTAGTTCTTTTTCTTTTGGAGCCACACCATCTTGATGGGAATCCTTGGAGTTGTAGTCGTACTTGATGAAGTGGAACTTGACATGGTCTTGGGAATCCACTTGACTAAGGTCTTAGGAGCTTCTTCAAATGCATCAATCTCCTCTTGAAGCTTGTCCTTGCCTTTTTGCTTGTAGTCTTGTGGTGGAAGGTCATCTTGAGCTTGTGTCCCCTTGAAAGAAGTATCATACTTCTCTTGTTGAGGAACAAATTTTGTCTTGGGGTATTGATCTTCTTCCCATTCAACTCCATTGGCATTGAATTTTCGTTCAAAACCAACACCTTGATTCTTCCGGTGCATTCCTTGCTTGCGCACAATTTCCTCAAATTGCTTACTCCCGGCAAGGCTTTTGTATACTCCTTTCTCTATAATCCCCTTCAATAAGCTATTTTCTTGCTCAAGTGTAGCTTGGCTAAGAGAATCATTAGTGGAATCAAGAGAACTACTAGAAGCAACAATATTGGATTTAGCATGATCATTGTTACTACTAGAGGAAGAATCTTTCTTGTTCTTGTTACTAGACTTGACTTGAGGCATGTAAGTGGATAATAGTAAACCCTTGGCAATGTAAGAAGAACTTTTCTTGCGGAGATCATCATTGATTGCCTTTAAGAACTCATGCTCTTGCTCAAGATTGAGCTTTTCAAAGCGTAATTTCTCATGAGCTCTTAAAAGTTCTCGATGATCTTCGAAGATAGTTTCATGAGCTAACTTAAGAGTGTTTAGGCTTTAGTTAGAGCCTCAATCTTCTCCTTATCATTGTCATTCGTTTTAACATGATTAATTGATGTTACATCATAGTACTCATCACTAGAGTTGTCAACAAGCAAGTCATTATCACCTAACAAGTCATCTTCATCACTATTAAAATCAACATACTCGGGGTGTGTTACCTTAGGACCTTTGGTCATGAAGCATCTTCCAATTCCTTCATTTGGTGAGTCAAATATGTCGTAGGAGTTGGTTGACACAAGTGCTAGACCGGCAACAACTTCATCTTGAGTATCTTCGGAGTCGGAGTGATAACTTCTCTCGGAGTGGCTGTCGGAGTCGGAGCCGGATACCCATTCACCAACATGAGCTTGATGTCTTCATTTTGTATAGCTCCTTGATGATTTTTCCTTCCTTTCCGAATCCTTGATTCTCTGTGAGTATCTCCGTTCATAACGATCATCTCTACTCCTTCTCTCTCTTGGTGGTGATTCTTTGCTTCTTCTTTTTGGAGAATCTTCTCTTCTCTTGTAGGGAGCCGTACACTCATTGGAATAGTGTCTGGGTCTTCCACAATTATAGCAGTTTCGCTCTCGACTAGAAGATCTTTTGTCATTGTATGACCTTGACTTGAAGCTTCTATCTTTGCTTCTACTCTTGTAGAACTTGTTGAAGTTCTTCACCATTAAGCTCAATTCTTCATTGAAGGTTTGTTTCTCACTTGATGATGTGGGGACTTCACATGAGGTTTTGTAGGCACCACTTGATTTGTTGTGAAGTTCCTCTTTATCCTTGAGTGACATCTCATGAGCAACAATCCTTCCAATCACTTCCATTGGCTTGAGATCTTTGTAATTGGGCATCATTTGAATCAATGTGCACACGGTATCATATTTCCCATCCAAGGCTCTTAGGATCTTCTTGATGATGAATCTATTGGTCATCTCTTCACTTCCTAAGCCGCCAATCTCATTTGTGATGAGAGCAAGCCTAGAGTACATTTCGGCGACACCTTCACCATCCTTCATTTTGAACTTGTCAAGTTGACTTTGGAGCACATCCAACTTGGATTCCTTGACGGAGTCGGTACCTTCGTGCATATCAATCAAAGTGTCCCAAATTTCCTTTGCATTCTCAAGGCGGCTGATTTTGTTGAATTCTTCGGGGCACAATCCGTTGAAGAGAATATCACAAGCTTGAGCATTGTATTGCAACATCTTCAACTCATCCGCGGTAGCTTCACGGTTTGGTTCCCTCCCATCAAAGAACTCACCTTGCAAGCCAACACAAACAATAGCCCATACGGCGGGGTTATATCCAAGAATATGCATTTTCATTTTATGCTTCCAACTAGCAAAATTAGTACCATCAAAGTAAGGACCTCTACGGTGATAATTTCCCTCGCTAGACGCCATACTCTCCTAGGTTGTGAAACCAAGGCTATGACCACCAAAAGCTATGGAGATCAAGGCAAATGGATACCAAAGCTCTGATACCACTTGTAGGATCGAAAGTATGTCTAGAGGGGGGGGGGTGATTAGACTACTTGACCAAATAAAAACTTAACCTTTTCCCAATTTTAGTTCTTGGCAGTTTTTAGCTATCTTAGGACAAGTCAAGCAATCATTACACAATTCAAGCAAGCATGCAAAGATTATATTGGCAGCGGAAAGTAAAGCATGCAACTTGCAAGAATATAAAGGGAAGGGTTTGGAGAATTCAAACGCTATTGGAGACACGGATGTTTTTTCCGTGGTTCGGATAGGTGGTGCTATCCTACATCCACGTTGATGGAGACTTCAACCCACGAAGGGTAACGGTTGCGTGAGTCCACGGAGGGCTCCACCCACGAAGGGTCCACGAAGAAGCAACCTTGTCTATCCCACCATGGCCATCGCCCATGAAGGACTTGCCTCACTAGCGGTAGATCTTCACGAAGTAGGCGATCTCCTTGCCCTTACAAACTCCTTGGTTCAACTCCACAATCTTGTCGGAGGCTCCCAAGTGACACCTAGCCAATCTAGGAGACACCACTCTCCAAGAAGTAACAAATGGTGTGTTGATGATGAACCCCTTGCTCTTGTGCTTCAAATGATAGTCTCCCCAACACTCAACTCTCTCTCATGGGATTTGGATCTGGTGGAAAGAAGATTTGAGTGGAAAGCAACTTGGGGAAGGCTAGAGATCAAGATTCATATGGTTGGAATGGAATATCTTGGTCTCAACACATGAGTAGGTGGTTCTCTCTCAGAACATATGAGTTGGAATGGTGTATGTGTTCTGATGGCTCTCTACACGAGTGAAGAGGAGGTGGAGGGGTATTTATAGCCTCCACACAAAATCCAACCGTTACACATAATTTACCAATCTCGGTGGGACCGAATCAGAAAACTCGGTCGGACCAAAATAGTAAACCTAGTGACCGTTAGGAATTTCGGTGGGACTGACATGCAACTCGGTAGGACCGATTCGGTTAGGGTTTGGGCATAACGTAATCTCGGTGAGACCGATTGCACAAACTCGATGAGACCGAGTTTGGCAATAAGCTAACCAGAGATTTGGTCAAGTAAACTCGGTGGGACCGACTCGCTCTTTCGGTGAGACCGAAAAGTTACAAGAAGGAAACATAGAGTTTACATTGCATTCTCGGTGGGACCGATTCGCTCTTTCGGTGAGACCGAAAAGTTACGAAAGGGAAACAGAGAGTTTGCAAGCCCATCTCGGTGAGACCGAGATCCTTATCGGTAGGACCGAATTGCTAGGGTTTCGTAGTGGCAAATGACAAGTGAAACTCGGTGGCGCAAGAATGAAAGAATCGGTATGACCGAGTTTGGCTTAGGGTTTAGGTCATTTGTGGATATGGGAAAGTAGCTGAGGATTTTGGAGCATATCATTAAGCACATAAAGCAAGAGGCTCATTAAGCAACACCTCATCCCTCCTTGATAGTATTGGCTTTTCCTAAAGACTCAATGTGATCTTGGATCACTAAAATATAAAACGAAGAGTCTTGAACTTTTGAGCTTGAGCCAATTCTTTGTCCTTAGCATTTTGAGGGTTCCACTTTCACATCCATGCCATGCCAATCATTGAGCTTTCCTGAAATAATCATCTTGAAATAGCATTAGCTCAATGAGCTATATGTTGTTATGAATTACCAAAACCACCTAGGGATAGTTGCACTTTCACAAACGAACCTCGAAAAATCACAAAAATTCACACAACACTCCTTGAAAGTGCGTTATATCGACTAGAGGGGGGGTGAATAGGCGATTTTTATGAAAGTCTTCAAAACATGAAAGTTATGAAGACAAACAGTGTGGAGAAGCCTATCACTATGCAGCGGAAGTTAGATTACACAACGCAAGCCATAGTCAAGTACACAATATAGTGAAAGCACAGTGACAAACAGCTTCAGTGTAATGAGGATCAGGTAGGAAGAAGTTATGAAGCCAAACAGATCATACAGTCAAGTTGTGAAGACAGAAGACAAGGCAAGCATGCAATAGCTTCACAAAGTGTACTGGTAAGTAAAGGGAGCTGAAGATGAAACCAGTGACACGTTGAAGACAATGATATGTTGGACCAGTTCCAGTTGCTGTGACAACTGTACGTCTGGTTGGAGCGGCTAGGTATTTAAACCAAAGGACACACAGTCCCGGACACCCAGTCCTGAACACGCAGCTCAGGACACCCAGTCCTCACCGTTTTCTCCTTGAGCTAAGGTCACACAGACCCCGCCCAATCACTCTGGTAAGTCTTCAAGGTAGACTCCCAAACCTTCACAGACTTCATTCACCGGCAATCCACAATTCCTCTTGGATGCTCAGAACGCGACGCCTAACCGTCTGGAGGATGCACAGTCGTCAAGTGTAATAAGTCTTCAGATCACTCAGACAAGAAGACTTAAGTGATGCCCAATTACTCTGGCTCTGGGTGGTTAGGGCTTTTCTCCTCACTTGGGATTTTCTCTCAAAGGCTTCGAGGTGGGTTGCTCTCAAACGACAAAAGCCGTGCACTGAAATCTGAGCAGCCAACCGTTTATGGTTGTAGGGGTGGACTATTTATAGCCACTTGGCAACCCGACCTGATTTGTCCGAAATGACCCTGGGTCACTAAGGAACTAACACGTGTACTAACGGTCGGATTTTGAACTCTCACGGCAACTTTACTTGGGCTGCAAGTAAAGCTGACTTGTCTGACTCTGGACAAGATTTTCTCTCATTGTCTTCACTCGAAGACATAGGATTTGAATTAGGCATCACTTCAGTCATCCTGACTGGTTCTCTTGGACCCCACTTAACAGTACGGTGGTTCCTATGACACAACATGAATAAAGTAAAACTACGAAGGATCTAAGTCTTCGAGTTCCATAGGCTTCATGGGGAGTCTTCATATGTCATTGTCTTCGACATGAATGTCTTCATGAACCACCATTGTCTTCAATGTCTTTGTACATTTTTAGGGGTCATCTCTGGTAACTAAACCGAATCAATGAGGGACTTCTACCTGTGTTATCCTGCAATTCTCACAAACACATTAGTCCCTCAACTAGGTTTGTCGTCAATACTCCAAAACCAACTAGGGGTGGCACTAGATGCACTTACAATCTCCCCCTTTTTGGTGATTGATGACAAACTAGTTGAAGTTTTCAACGGGGGATATAATTTGTGAAATTGTAAAGGAATTGTCTTCATAAGCTGCAAGGGCTCCCCCTGAAGATGTGCATATAAGTGATTTGCTTCTGGAACGCAAATGCACATAGCAGGTTGTATTTTTGGGAATCCACTTCAACTTATGATGACAATCCACCATGCATGTAAGGATATATGAAGATAATGACATGCATAATGAAAAATGGACGTCTACGAAATGATATAAGTGCGGAAATTATCGTCGTACATGCAGAATTTATCTTCGCAAAAGCACAGTGGCAAACATAGTAGCAGACGACCATCAAGTTTAAGTGTTACAACTCAAAGAACCAAATGTAGCAAAACGAGAGTTGTAAGCACGAAGCAAAATGCAAAATATAAAGCACCCGCCCATATTATTGACCCGCTTGAAGACTATAAACATCATATGCTTCTCCCCCTTTTGTCAGTGATGACCAAAAAGGTTTGAAGACATAGAGTGTTCTACGCGTTCCCAGGCGCAACAGGGTCGGTGGAGGCGTTTGGTGGTGCTGGCGAGCTTGGTGCAGTGACGACGCGCGCTGAAGAAGGCGGTGGTGATGTAGCGTCGTCTTCTTCCTCAATGATTTTTCCAGTCACTGTGGCAGCAGAGGAAGAGAACTCTGATTCTTCAAGCGACGGAGTTCCACGCAACACAGCTCTTCTGGGGGGTGTGGAGTCAAACTTGAATCTCTCTTTGAAGCCATCCTCTTGCAGTTCAGCTTCAGTGCACATCATGGTAAGGCCTTTCCAAGTGCGGCGACAAGTTTCATGTGTGACAAAGGCATTCTTGGTGGCCATATTCCTGATGCGATTGACGTCTTGCATGATACTGTGCATCTGCCTTTTGAGCCAGTCGTGATGCCTATCTTGCTTTTGGTGCAGAGCCACAAGAAGTTCACGGTCAGTGAGTGTACGAGCGCGTTTCTTGGGTCTCTGTGCAGCTGTGCTGTCAGTGGCTTCAGTTGATGCAGGGGCACGTGTGGTGCCAGCCATTGGATAGACTCTGGAAATGGCTTCAACACCTTCATCATGCTGAGTGAAGCTCTGGTGTTCTGCATTCTGAAGACTTAATGACTGCTTGGCAGGCTCAGGATAAATCGCTTCAGCAGAGGTGTCCACATCAGGTAAGAAGATTCTGTGGTTGCGGGCAGAGGGTTGATAGGATATAGCAGAGTGGAGCTTGATGAGCCTCATAACCCATGGAGCATAAATCTTCAGACCAAAGAGATCTGAGCCAGATGCTGCAAGTTGGCGTATAAAGAGATCCTGGGCATTGAAGCACTTGCCATGCAGGATGCAGAAGATGAGAGTCTTCATGGCACCTTCAACCTTGGCATATCGAGAGTGCCCCTTAATGGGCCATAGAGTCCGCCTGACGATGTGATAGATAGTTCTGGGCAGGTACTCTAAGTCTTCAACGAAGAACTCGGTTGGGTAAGGTGCATCAGGAAGCAATGGCTTCATCATTGAGAGCATCTGACTCATATTTGGCTCAGGTCGCTGAAATATGCTCTCAACTGCTTCAGCATGGAGTTGGCAGCCTTCTTCGAAGAGTTCGCCAGGAGTGGGTAGGCCGGTGAGCTCAATGATATCGAATGCATTGGCTTCATGATGGACATTGCCGGTCATCCACTCCAGGACCCAAGTCTTCGGATCTCTGTTGTAGCCTTGGATGTGCAGTGTGGCATAGAACTGGAGCAGAAGCTCTTCATTCCAGTGCTCTTCATCTGTGATAAACGGCAGCAGGCCAACTTGCTTGAAGCAGTCCAGTGCTTCTTCCAGACCAGGCAGACCAGCAATAGCTTCAACCTCAAGGCGCTGGTGTGGAAAGATACGGCCTTGGTTGTAGAGGACGCAGGAGTAGTAGCTGCGCTGTGGGTAGCTCCAGAACCTATCTGATACAATCTGTTCCCTTGAATAAGGGTTCTTGGAGCGATTGAAGAAAGTGTTGTCTGCCTTGAAGCTATTGACATTAAAGGTGCCAGGAGCTGTTGCAGGACCTGGAAACCTTGGCAGTCGTGGGATTGGCTTCTGGACCTGGGGCCTGTGCGCAATATGATAGTTGAACTGCGGACCGACAGCAGACTCAGGCATAGAAGGTTCAGAGGCAGTAGCTTCAGTATCTCTTGAAGCTGTTGGTTGGTCGGGCTCCACAAATGCTTCAGTATTGGGTGTGGCAGCCGCAATGGTGTCAGCCTCATCACGTGTAGTGAGAGGGATGGATTCAGGTACGTTCTCCTTGAGAACTTCTTCTTGTTGGTGCGGGGGAGATGGAGCTTGAGGTTCTTCGTGCTCTTCTTCATGTTCTTCGGCTGATGCAGCCGGAATGTCGTTAGCAGTCTGAGGTCTTGGCCCTTTGCGAAGCCTACGGAATACAGGTGACGCTGGTGGAGTTGCAGTGGGCTGGGGCTCATTCTCTTCCTCCTGTGGGCGATCTGCCCACGATGCATCTTGGGTGATTGGCGTCAAGGGATGACCAATGCTGATCACTTCGCTTGGTTCAAGCTGAGGAAGGACTGCATCATCTTGCACATTGTCTTGGAGACCAATGTCTTCAGCAGCGTTGGGGTCGGCTGCTGGAATGTCTTCAGCGTGCGGAGCCTCTGTGGAAGCAGGCTCATGCACGGTCAGCTGACGATCTTCGTTAGGAAAGCGGACGGAGAGGGGTTCGACTATCAGGGGCTCTGTGGGAGCAGCCCGAGACTTCTTGGTCTTGCGCTTCTTGATGGTGGGGTCTGAAGGAGAGGCTTCGGGGTGTTTCCTCTTCCTTGCTTCAGCTTCGACTGTCCTTGTCTTCTTAAGCTCTGAAGCGGTTGAGCGGTGCTTTGGCTTCGAGCCAGTCTTGGCAGTGGGGAAGACAATCGGAACAGCTTCTTGCCTTGGGGCCTCTTGTTCAGCCACAGTGGGCTTCTTCTTTTTCTTCACGGCCATCCTGGGGTCGATGCCGGGATGCCCAAGTGCCTTTCGCTTCTCGGCCTCATTGTAGGCCAGCACATAGAGATCAACCAAATTCTTCATGCGCTCACGCGAACCCTGAGCCTCTGCACGTTTTTGCATAAAGTTTTCCTTCAACTCGTGCAACATGACTTTGAAGTCTTTGACTTCTTGGACGCTGAGCGTGGCCATGTTCTGCTTGAACTGAGCCTTTTCAAAATCTATCTTCTGCTTCAGTTCCACTATGCGCTGGGCAATTGCGAGTTCTGAAGCAATAGCTCCTTGGAAGGCTACGCTGAGGCCAATGGGCAGCTGCAGATCATCGAAGCTGATGTTGGGTGTATCAAACCACTCATCAATGAAGTTGTGGATGATTGCTGCATCGAACAGAGGAAGATTGTTGAAGATTTCAGCCTCCTCCTTGCTCTTGATGAGCTGCTCAAGAGCGTCATCGGCAAGATCTTCGTCACTTGACAGATCAATGGCCTCGCAGCACAGAATGGCAGTGGCAGTGAGCTCTTTGCCAGTGTGTGGTTGAGGCTTCTTGGCTTCTTGGGGCTTGGAGACTCGTGATATGTCTTCAGACTGCACACTTCCTTCAGGAGGTGCAGTGGCCAATGGCTTCGCTCTAGAGATCTTGGGAGAAGCGGCTGGCTTGGAAGCTTTTGGCTTCTTCTTCATCGGCTTCGGCTCCGGTGCAGGAGCGTCATCAGACTCAGTGTCTGTTTGAGGGTCGTTCACAACAGCCCCTTGGACTAGAATGCGAGTGATGAGGCCTTCGAGATTGGCATAAGGCCCGATGATATTGGGATTTGCGTCGCGTGTGCCATCTGCCCTTGGTTTGGAGGGACCAGGGTTGAAGTCCAACCCAAACGCCTTCTTGTTTTGCTTCGCAGAGTTCTGAGCAAATTGGAAGTTGCGCTTGAACAGAGTGTCATCGCGACACTAGAGAAGGGATGACGGATGTGCGTCAGCTGGCTGTTGTCCCCTGACCATGCATGGAAAGAAGCCTTGAGCAATGGCTTCATCTCTGGTTCGGGGTACGAGGTTTTTGTACAGTGCGTCTCCCCATGGTCTCTTGATGGCGCACTTTTCTGCACATTCCTTGGTTACGAAGCGGTATTGGAACCACTGTTCTGCCCAATATCTTCGAATCCATTGGATTCGTGTCTTGCGCTGACCATAGCTCTCTTCAGGATCAGTTTGGTACATTTCTGCCAAATCCTCAGGCAGATCCTTAGACGTTTCACCACGTCTTTGTCTGCCTCCCTTTCTTGCTGGTTTTTCTGCTGCCATGAAGCTTAACTTGGAAGGCTTCAAGAGATTCAAAGCCTTCAAAGGCTTCCTTTTGCTTGACCAACAGGAACTTGCTTCGGGAGAATTGATGTGACGCTGTAAGAACTCTGCAAATGAATGCAAACTATGAGAACCAAAAGATTCTCCCACGGACATGTACCTGTGACAGCATTAAGGTGCGAGGGAAGGGGAAGAGGTCATATGCATTCTCAGAAGATTTTGAAGACAAATCAGTTTAGAAGATATTGACCTCATCATGCGAAGATATTGACTTTATAGAAAAGAAGTTGGTTCCAGATTTGTACTAACCTATAGATCAGTACAAGTGAGGAATCTAACTACTTCATAAAGAACAAGTGAATCTACTAGGCAAGTTATGAGTTGCAGGTGAGAGAGATGAAACTTGTGTGAATGGAAACCTCTTTTGGCAGAAAGTGATGGAGCTATAGGATCAAAAGAGGCTATAAAAAGACTTGTTATTTACCAGACTTGGAACTGCTAGACGAGGTGAGAGTTGAGGCCGAGCAGTTCGATCCTCCGTGCCCTAACTTGGCGACGGAAGACACCTACGGCGACGGCGGAGAGACGGATGTCCGCAGTCGGCGTGAGAATGGCGTCGGAGAGGTTGCGGCAGTGAAGCACTTCGTCGCCGGCGTCGTTGAGAGTTAGCGGTGGCGCTAGGGTTCGTGCGAGGGTGGAAGAAGAGATAATGACCGCAGTGAAACGTGTATTTATAGGGAGATGGGCGGCACTGCGCTATTACTCAGGTACCCCTGGCGATTCGCATCTGATCAGTACGTGGCCAGCATGCGGAATTGTGGGGGCAGTTTCACCCCACGCACGCCTTGTTTGTCGGGAGCCGTTCCTACTTCTCCGGATTTCTTGTTGATGGAATAACATTGAAAGCAGTTTTAAAGTTTGTCTCTGTGCCTTCATCTGACAAGGATGCAGTGAAGACATTGGACAGTTTCAATAGAATGCATATGACTTGGAGAGATAGAGTTTGAGGTAGGAAGCATGGAGAGGTTAGGGTCCGATCACATTCACTTAGTTCAAAAGATTCAAACAAGAAGGCATAGCTATAAGTGAATGCTGTAGAGGACAGAACACCAGTACATATATATAATCTACATAGTGAAGATAATCATGAAGACAAATTGAGATTGAAGCCAAACCAAATGTGAAAACATAGTAAATGTGACGCCGTGAGTGGAACACTTCAAACAGAAAATTTGGTGGTGGCGTTACCCACCGTATAGGAAGTATTAGACCCAGACACGGCGCACAATTATCGTGGCGCTCCGAAGTCAAATTCCATGTTAATGTATTCACACTTAGAATGTATGTCTTCATTGATTGAAGATATATGTTACTTCGTGTGTTGCACATCTAAGTCATCAACATGCATAAGCGTTAGGATGTGTGCCTGATCACAGGACATTTGAGGATTCCAAGATATTTAGCTCACACCGTAACTTGCAAAATCTCTTCTCATCCAAGGGCTTGGTGAAGATATCTGCCAATTGCTCTTCAGTGTTGACGTGTATGATATCAATGTCTTCCTTTGCAACATGATCTCTGAGAAAATGATGACGAATTTCAATGTGCTTTGTCTTCGAGTGCTGAACTGGGTTGTTGGCGATCTTGATGGCGCTTTCGTTGTTGCAGTAAAGTGGCACTTGCTTCAGATGAATGCCATAATCCTTGAGGGTTTGCTTCATCCATAGAAGCTGAGCGCAGCAGGATCCAGCAGCAATGTATTCAGATTCAGCAGTGGAGAGAGATACACAGTTCTGCTTCTTTGAAGACCAACAGACAAGTGATCGGCCCAGAAAGTGACATGTGCCTGATGTGGACTTCCGATCAACCTTGTCACCAGTGTAATCAGCATCCGAAAATCCAACCAGATCAAACTCTGAGCCCTTTGGATACCATAACCCTAGAGTTGGGGTGTGAGCCAAATATCGAAGAATTCGCTTCACAGCTAAGTGATGCGACTCCTTTGGTGCCGCTTGGAACCGAGCACACATGCAAACACTAAGCATAATATCTGGCCTAGATGCACATAAATAAAGCAAAGAACCAATCATGGAGCGGTATACCTTTTGATCGAACTCTTTACCATTGTCGTCAGGACCCAGATGATGTTTGGCTGGCATTGGTGTTGTGAAGCCTTTGCAGTCTTGCATACCGAACTTCTTCAGGCAATCTTTGAGATATTTCTCTTGAGATATGAAGATGCCATTGCGTTGTTGCCGTATCTGAAGACCGAGGAAGAATTTCAGCTCCCCCATCATAGACATCTGATATTGCTCTTGCATCATATATCCGAACTCCTCACTGTACTTCTGATTGGTGCAGCCGAAGATAATGTCATCCACATATATTTGGCACACAAACAGTTCACCATCATATGTCTTCATGAAGAGAGTGGGATCTAGGGAACCAGGTATGAAGCCTTTGCTCTTCAGGAAGTATTTGAGTGTATCATACCAGGCCCGAGGGGCTTGTTTGAGGCCATATAGTGCCTTTTTGAGCTTGTAAACCATGTCAGGATGTTTTGGATCTTCAAACCCAGGTGGTTGTGCAACATACACTTCTTCTTCAATTTTGCCATTGAGGAAGGCACTCTTTACATCCATTTGATACAGAATTATGTTGTGATGATTTGCATAGGCCAGCAGTATACGGATGGCTTCAAGTCTGGCAACAGGAGCAAATGTTTCATCGAAGTCAATGCCTTCCACTTGAGTATATCCTTGGGCAACGAGATGAGCCTTGTTTCTGACGACTTGGCCATGCTCATCTTGCTTGTTGCGGTATATCCATTTGGTGCCTATTATGTTATGCTTCCGTGGATCAAGACGCTTAACCAACTCCCATACATTGTTCAGCTCAAATTGTTGAAGCTCTTCTTGCATAGCTTGAATCCATTCAGGTTCCATAAAGGCTTCATCAATTTTCTTGGGTTCTATGATTGAAACGAATGCGAAGTGTCCGCAGAAATTTGCCAGTTGAGTTGCCTTTGAACAAGTCAGTGGACCTGGTGCATTGATGCTATCAATGATTCTGTCAATCTGCACTTCATTGGCAACACGAGGATGTAGGGGTCGAAGACTTTGCTCTTGCTGATCTACGTTGTCATGGGGAGGAATGTCTTCAGGCTGAGCATTGTCTTCATGTGGATCAGGTGCTGAGATGATAAGTTCTTCTTCAGGATGAGCTTCAGAAGGTATAATTTCTCCAGTTCCCATTAGCTTGATTGATTCACTGGCTGGAACTTCATCTAGCACATCTGGTAGTTGCTCTCTTTGTGACCCATTGGTCTCATCGAACCGCACATCCACTGTTTCAACCACTTTGTAGTGAAAGAGATTGAAGACTCTGTAGGAGTGCGAATCCTTTCCATATCCAAGCATGAAGCCCTCATGTGATTTTGGAGCAAATTTTGAGGTGTGGTGAGGGTCCTTGATCCAGCATCTTGATCCAAATACTCTGAAGTAACTGACATTTGGCTTCTTGCCAGTCAGAAGTTCATAAGATGTCTTGTTCAGCAGCTTGTGAAGATATACACGATTGATAGTATGGCATGTAGTGTCAATGGCTTCAGTCCAGAATTTTCTTGGTGTCTTGTACTCATCTAACATTGTTCTGGCCATTTCAATGAGTGTTCTGTTCTTGCGTTCGACGATGCCATTCTGTTGTGGCATGTATGGAGCTGAGAATTCATGAGTGATGCCCAATGTATCAAGATATGTGTCAAGGCCAGTGTTCTTGAATTCTGTGCCATTATCACTTCTGATGTGCTTTATCTTGGCGCCATAATTGTTCATAGCTCGATTTGCGAAGCGTCTGAAGACATCCTGCACTTCAGTCTTGTAAAGGATTATGTGCACCCAAGTATATCTAGAGTAATCATCAACAATGACGAAGCCATAGAGGCAAGCGGTAGTGGAAAAAGTTGAGTAGTGAGTGGGACCGAAGAGATCCATGTGAAGCAGTTCGAAGGGTTGAGTAGTGGTCATGATTGTCTTCGAAGGATGTTTTGCCCTTGTCATCTTCCCAGCTTCACAGGCACCGCATAAGTGATCTTTCTTGAACTTGACGCCCTCGATGCCTATGACATGCTTCTTATTCGCAAGGGTGTGGAGGTTCCTCATGCCAGCATGCCCAAGTCTTCGATGCCAAAGCCAGCATTCTGAAGCCTTTGCGAGAAGACATACTGCGAGCTGTGGCCCTGCTGAGAAATCTACCACGTACAAATCATCTTTCCGATACCCTTCAAACACTAGAGACTTGTCAGATTCCATTAGTACCAGGCAACGATATTTTCCAAAGATTACAATCATGTTCAAATCGCAAAGCATTGAGACAGACATTAAGTTGAAGCCAAGGGATTCAATAAACATGACTTTATCCATGTGTTGATCCTTTGAGATTGCAACTCTACCTAGACCCAGTACCTTACTTTTACCAGTGTCAGCGAATGTGATGTGGCTCTTGTCAGATGGATGTAAGGTTGAGTCCATAAAGAGACTTCTTTTGCCAGTCATGTGATTTGTACACCCACTGTCAATAATCCATTCTTAAGACTCTGAAGTCACTGGTGTCGTACCCTATAGTGCAGTTAGGGGGATAGGCTTCACGAAGAGTGTTGTGAAGCAAAAACATTTGACGAACCAGTGGATTATGAAAACTTAGATCCAGGTTAGGACAAGTAGGGAGAGTAGCATGCGATTCAGGTATGAAATACATAGTGATGCCATTCGGGCATTTGATCTTGCGCCCCACAAGATTTTTAAGGTCCCCAGCAATAGCATCAGAAGATTTTGGTTTTCTGCTGGAGACCTTTCCCTGCAAAAGAGAGTTAAGCTTTCTTAACCACCCACATCTTCAAGGGTGGCTTAGAAGCAATAAGTCTAAGTGCAGCATCTGAGAATTTTGGCTTTGGAGCCCTAGCAAACAGTCTAGCAGGTGGGCAATAGTACTCATAAGAATAGGCAGAATAGTTCTGGGTCATATGAGTATGATGGTTTGAAGAACCGCTCTCATATGCCTGAGTATGGTTTCCCTGCAAAACATTTGTGTTAGTGCGACTCAAGTGAGTCCTCTGCCTGTATGAAGCCTTTGGACCATATGAAGCCTTTGGTCTGAGGTTTGTCTTCTTCATGTGAGGTGTCATGAGGACATTCACAGGAAGATTCTCAAGACACGTTTTTGGAACCCAGATCTTCTTCATAGGCGGTCCATTCCTGCAGTTAGTACCAATGTACCTGGCAAATACTTCACCATTCTGATTCTTAAACAGTTTATAGTTTGCATCAAAGGATTCATCAATGATAATAGGATTAGCACAAGTGAAGCCAGATAGATTGGATGGATCTGCTGAGGATTCCTTTGCAGCAACCCATGTGGTTTTGGGGTACTGCTCAGGTTTCCAGTAAGAGCCATCTGCATTAATTTTCCTCACGAACCCAACACCCTCTTTCCTAGGGTTTCGGTTCAGAATCTGCTTCTTGAGGACATCACATAATGTCTGATGTCCTTTGAGACTTTTGTACATCCCTGTTTCAAGCAATGTCTTCAACCTAGCATTCTCATCAGCAATAGCAGTGGTATCCTCAGCAGAGGGGTTAGTTACCACTTCAACAGTTGAAGATATTGCAACAGCAGTAGCAGTGGAACATTCAGCAACAGAAGTAGCATTATCACGCTCAATGCATTTAAGGCATGGTGGTTCAAATCCTTCCTGAGCAGAACTGATCTGTTCGGCTCGAAGTGACTCGTTTTCCTTTTGAAGATCTTCATGATCCGCTCTCAACTTCTCAAGATCTTGCTTCTTTTGAAGATAATCATAGGAAAGCTTTTCATGAGTAGTTGAGAGAGTCTCAAGACGATCTTCGAGTTCCTGATACTTAACATGAAGATTTTTTATGTCTTCAATTAAGGATTCAAAACGAGTCATTTCAGCACCCAACAGATCATCGCTTCTGTCTAATAGTTTTTGAATATGTTCCATGGCCTTTTGTTGTTCAGTTGCAATTTTAGAAAGTGTTTTGTAGCTGGGTTTTGAATCACAATCAGAGTCATCGTCACTAGATGTTTGATAGTGAGTAGTGCGTGTGTTTACCTTGGCACCACGTGCCATGAAGCAGTAGGTAGGAGTAGAGTCGTCCTTGTCATTTGCATCGGTGTTGGTGATGAAGTCATTGTCTTCAGTGTTGAAGATGGACTTGGTGACATAGGCTGTAGCCAGACTCGCAATGCCTGAATCAGACTCCTCCTCAGACTCCACCTCTGCCTCCTCAGAAGCGTACTCCTCCTCTGAATCCATTTCCTTGCCAACAAACGCACGAGCCTTGCCAGATGAACTCTTCTTGTGTGATGAAGACTTTGAGGAAGACTTGGACGAAAACTTTGAGTATTTCTTTGTCTTCTTATCGTCAGAGTCATATTCCTTGCTCTTCTTCTTCTTTTTGTTCTCATTGTCCCACTGTGGACACTCAGAGATGAAGTGTCCAGTTTTCTTGCACTTGTGACATGTTTTCTTCTTGTAGTCATGAGCAGAAGCTTCATCATTCCTTGAGCTTGATCGTGAAGACTTTCTGAAGCCTTTCTTCTTGGTGAATTTCTGGAACTTCTTCACTAGCATTTTAAGTTCCCTTCCAATGTCTTCAGGATCATCAGAACTGCTGTCAGATTCTTCTTCAGATGAGGACACAGCTTTTGCCTTCAAGGCACGAGTTCGCCCATAGTTTGGACCATAGATATCTCTTTTCTCAGAAAGCTGAAACTCATGTGTGTTGAGCCTCTCAAGTATGTTAGAAGGATCGAGTGTCTTGAAGTCTGGACGTTCTTGAATCATCAGGGCTAGGATGTCAAATGAACTGTCAAGTGATCTTAGCAGCGTCTTGACGATTTCATGTTTGGTGATCTCAGTGGCGCCGAGGGCTTGAAGCTCATTTGTGATGTCAGTGAGCCGGTCAAATGTGTGCTGGACATTCTCATTGTCATTTCGCTTGAAGCGGTTGAAGAGATTGCGAAGAACACTGATTCTCTGATCTCTCTGGGTTGAGATGCCTTCATTGACCTTGGAGAGCCAGTCCCAAACCAGCTTGGATGTCTTCAAGGCACTCACACGGCCGTACTGTCCCTTGGTCAGATGACCACAGATAATATTCTTGGCAGTGGAGTCCAGTTGAGTGAACTTCTTGACATCAGCAGCAGTGACACCTTCTCCAGCCTTGGGAACGCCGTTTTCGACGACATACCATAGGTCGACGTCAATGGCTTCAAGATGCATGCGCATCTTATTCTTCCAGTAGGGATATTCAGTTCCATCGAAGACGGGGCACGCAGCGGAGACTTTAATTATCCCTGCAGTCGACATAGCTAAAACTCCAGGTGGTTAAACCGAATCACACAGAACAAGGGAGCACCTTGCTCTGATACCAATTGAAAGTGCGTTATATCGACTAGAGGGGGGGTGAATAGGCGATTTTTATGAAAGTCTTCAAAACATGAAAGTTATGAAGACAAACAGTGTGGACAAGCCTATCACTATGCAGCGGAAGTTAGATTTCACAACGCAAGCCATAGTCAAGTACACAATATAGTGAAAGCACAGTGACAAACAGCTTCAATGTAATGAGGATCAGGTAGGAAGAAGTTATGAAGCCAAACAGATCATACAGTCAAGTTGTGAAGACAGAAGACAAGGCAAGCATGCAATAGCTTCACAAAGTGTACTGGTAAGTAAAGGGAGCTGAAGATGAAACCAGTGACACGTTGAAGACAATGATATGTTGGACCAGTTCCAGTTGCTGTGACAACTGTACGTCTGGTTGGAGCGGCTAGGTATTTAAACCAAAGGACACACAGTCCCGGACACCCAGTCCTGAACACGCAGCTCAGGACACCCAGTCCTCACCATTTTCTCCTTGAGCTAAGGTCACACAGACCCCGCCCAATCACTCTGGTAAGTCTTCAAGGTAGACTCCCAAACCTTCACAGACTTCGTTCACCGGCAATCCACAATTCCTCTTGGATGCTCAGAACGCGACGCCTAACCGTCTGGAGGATGCACAGTCCTCAAGTGTAATAAGTCTTCAGATCACTCAGACAAGAAGACTTAAGTGATGCCCAATTACTCTGGCTCTGGGTGGTTAGGGCTTTTCTCCTCACTTGGGATTTTCTCTCAAAGGCTTCGAGGTGGGTTGCTCTCAAACGACAAAAGCCGTGCACTGAAATCTGAGCAGCCAACCGTTTATGGTTGTAGGGGTGGACTATTTATAGCCACTTGGCAACCCGACCTGATTTGTCCGAAATGACCCTGGGTCACTAAGGAACTGACACGTGTACTAACGGTCGGATTTCGAACTCTCACGGCAACTTTACTTGGGCTGCAAGTAAAGCTGACTTGTCTGACTCTGGACAAGATTTTCTCTCATTGTCTTCACTCGAAGACATAGGATTTGAATTAGGCATCACTTCAGTCATCCTGATTGGTTCTCTTGGACCCCACTTAACAGTACGGTGGTTCCTATGACACAACATGAATAAAGTAAAACTACGAAGGATCTAAGTCTTCGAGTTCCATAGGCTTCATGGGGAGTCTTCATATGTCATTGTCTTCGACATGAATGTCTTCATGAACCACCATTGTCTTCAATGTCTTTGTACATTTTTAGGGGTCATCTCTGGTAACTAAACCGAATCAATGAGGGACTTCTACCTGTGTTATCCTGCAATTCTCACAAACACATTAGTCCCTCAACTAGGTTTGTCGTCAATACTCCAAAACCAACTAGGGGTGGCACTAGATGCACTTACACTCCTGTTGTTCTATGTTGACATGAGAAAAAAATTGAAAGCAATAAGAGGCAATGGATATCGTTTCGTCCACAAAGGTGGGACATTCCCTACCAAAAACCATCATGCTTGTTGTGAGAAGCTGCGGTTTGTGAGAAGCATAAACCCAAACCTGCCCCAAATGGGACAAAATTTGAACCACGGCATGTTGATGCCGCTCCATGATAGCATGCCAAGTTTCATGAATTTCATACGAGTTTTGGATTTACTAGAATTTAAAAATCATGCATCTCAATGTTTTGTCGGCAATCAACGGTGCCCCGGTGTTCGAAATTCATTCCCATTTCTTGCATGGGACCTAAGCATGCACCTAAGCACACATATTTGATTTTTCAACCAATTTATATGCACTGGAGCATGTGCATGTAGTTCAAATTTGAATTATGCACATAGATGCATTGAAAACTCAGTTAATGCATAAAAATGTCCAAACAAACCCCAAAAAATCACAAAAACACACAGAACACTCCTGTTGTTCTATGTTGGCATGAGAATTTTTTTTGAAAGCAATAAGAGGCAATGGATATCGTTTCGTCCACAAAGGTGGGACGTTCCCTACCGACAACCATCATGCTTGTTGTGAGAAGCTCCGGTTTGTGATAAGCATATACCCAAACCTATCCCAAATGGGACAAAATTTGTACCACGACATGTTGATGCCGCTCCATGATAGCATGCCAAGTTTCATGAATTTTAGAAGAGTTTTGTATTTACTAGAATTTAAAAACTATGCATCTCAATGTTTTGCCAGCAATCAACGGTGCCCCGGTGTTTGAAATTCATTCCCATTTCTTGCATGGGACCTAAGCATGCACCCAAGGACACATATTTGATTTTTCAACCAATTTATATGCACTGGAGCATGTGCATGTAGTTCAAATTTGAATTATGCACATAAATGCATTGAAAACTCAGTTAATGCATAAAAATGTCCAAATGAACCCCGAAAAATCACAAAAATTCACACAACACTCCTGTTGTTCTATGTTGACACGAGATTTTTTTTAAAGAAATAAGAGGCAATGGATATCGTTTCGTCCACAAAGGTGGGACGTTCCCTATCGAAAACCATCATGCTTGTTGTGAGAAGCATATATCCAAACTTGCCCAAATGGGACAAAATTTGTACCAGGGCATGTTGATGCCGCTCCATGATAGCATGCCAAGTTTCATGAATTTTAGATGAGTTTTGGATTTACTAGAATTTAAAAACCAGGTATCTCAATGTTTTGCCGGCAATCAACGGTGCCCCGGTGTTTCAAATTCATTCTCATTTCTTGCATGGGACCTAAGCATGCACCCAAGGACACATATTTTATTTTTCAACTAATTTATATTACTGGAGCATGTGCATGTAGTTCAAATTTGAATTATGCACATAAAATGCATTGAAAACTCAGTTAATGCACAAAAATGTCCAAACGAACCCAGAAAAATAAAAAAAATCACACAACACTCCTGTTGTTCTATGTTGACACAAGAAAAAAAAATTGAAAGCAATAAGAGGCAATGGATATCGTTTCGTCCATAAAGGTGGGACATTCCCTACTGAAAACCATCATGCTTATTGTGAGAAGCTCTGGTTTGTGATAAGCATATACCCAAACCTGCCCCAAATGGGACAAAATTTGTAGAACGACATGTTGATGCCGCTCCATGATAGCATGTCAAGTTTCATGAATTTCAGATGAGTTTTGGATTTACTAGAATTTAAAAACCATGCATCTCAATATTTTGCCGGCAATCAACGGTGCCTCGGTGTTTGAAATCCATTCCCATTTCTTGCATTGGACATAAGCATGCACCCAAGGACACATATTTGATTTTTGAACCAATTTATATGCACTGGAGCATGTGCATGTAGTTCAAATTTGAATTATGCACATAAAATGCATTGAAAACTCAGTTAATGCATAAAAATGTCCAAACGTACCCCCAAAAATCACAAAAAATCACACAACACTCCTGTTGTTCTATGTTGACACAAGAAAAAAATTGAAAGCAATAAGAGGCAATGGATATCGTTTCGTCCCCAAAGGTGGGATGTTCCCTACCGAAAACCATCATGCTTGTTGTGAGAAGCTTCGGTTTGCGAGAAGCATATACCCAAACCCGCCCTAAATGGGACAAAATTTGTACCACGACATTTTGATGCCGCTCCATGATAGCATGCCAAGTTTCATGAATTTCAGACGAGTTTTGGATTTACTAGAATTTAAAAACCAGGCATCTCAATGTTTTGCCGGCAATCAACGGCGCCCTGGTGTTTGAAATTAATTTCCATTTCTTGCATGGGACCTAAGCATGCACCCAAGGACACATATTTGATTTTTCAACCAATTTATATGCACTGGAGCATGTGCATGTAGTTCAAATTTGAATTGTTCACCTGAAATGGCTAGAAACCAATTTAATGTATAAAATGTTCAAACGAACCCTGAATAATTCCAATTCTTTTACAACACACATATAGTTGCATGTTCACTCCAGATAAAAGGTCTAGCAATTCAAACACCGTCTATTGCCGCTGTGACCCTATTATGTAATTCAAATCAAGATGAAAAATCAAGTAGATCGCACATAGTTTATTATCAGCAACCATGTGAGATGTAGTACAAAATATCTTGGAGCACCATCGTTGTATAGTACACCTATGGCTTACACGAGAAGGTGCGTTAGCTATAGTCCACAACCGGCGTCTCAAGCACACTAGCTCGCTCCCCAAATATCATTTCACTGTTAAATCATCGCCGGTGAAAGATGGGCACGTGGACCCGCATCGTGAGGGAAACTTCGGTGGCCCACTCCGGCGAGAGCGCGGCCGTAGCCGCCATGCGTGTGCTAACAAGGTGCATGAGCGCGGCCGCAATTTGCGACCGGGCGGCCAAGGCAGCCCAAACGGCCGCTGTTGCTTCTCAGGTGGCGGCAACAACATCTGCCTTGGGGATAGCAACCGGCGAGAGCGGCACAGCAGCTGTCCGTTCCGTAGCGGCGGCCTTAGCCCTGATGGCCGCCCACGCCTAGCTCTTGGCGGTCACCGGACAAATCGAATGAAGCTTCTCCGACAACGGTCGGCAACCCACGGCCGAAGATCTGGCAATCGCCAAGAGCGTTCGAGCAGCCGTCCGTTCCTCCACCGCATACCTTGCGACGACGGAGCCCACTAAGCCCAGATTGCGTCGGCCACGCCCAGCTCATGGCGGCCTTTTCCAAAGAGATGGCGGACGCGGATGGCGAGATGCTTGCCGAGTATGGTGCGATGGATGCCATGGACCCCTTCCACAGGAGACCGTCGGGCGCGAGCTGGACATGGAGGCGGCGGCGGAGATCGACGAGCACCAGCTGTAGTAGTACTCTATGTTTTGTTTAATTAAGAGTGCCGATCTTTAATTTGTTAGAGTAATGTTTAGGTCAGCTAGCTCTGTTTAATTGCTGAACTTGCTCCATTAAGAAGTGTGGGTGTGCTGTTGTCTCCTTTGTGTACCCAAATTATGCAATGACGTGGATGACCACTGTAACCATGGAAATTCGAACCAAAACTTTTGACATTCAAACTCATCACACATGGGTTAAGCTATCTGAATCGTTTATGATGTCCACATCTCATACACAGTTCTGAATAAGGGACCGTGTCTGATGACACTTTGCGCGCCAGTTTTTTGGCTGAAGCGATTTCAAATTTTCGGCTTCCGCGAAAATATCTACCTCCCCGCCCCCTACCAAAAGCTACATTTCCCCTCTTTCCGCCTTCCTTTCCAAGTTGAAACCTTCACTCCTTGCTTGCAGCGCCGCCGCCTCCTCGCCGGCGACCCTCCTTCACGCTGCTCGGCCTCCTCTATCCAGGCAGGTAATCCACACCCGGCCCCCATCCTCCTCCTTCCACATCCCATATGCCCCGACCGCCGGCGCAAGCGGGACACCTTCCACCCAAATCACTAACCCTCCAACAACTAAGCGCTGGCCTAAGCCATGGTGCACGTAGTATAGCGAGGACCTCAAGGAGCATTTGGCAGCGGAGAAGCAAATCGCGGCCACACGCGCGGATGAGATCGCGATGGCTGCCATTCGTGCCGACCCCTAGATCTTGGAGGAGCACCTTGCCAATTGCTAGCTACGCCGGTTAAGCATGCTTGGTTTACCCATTGTGTGTGCTGCTCCTGCCTTTCCTTCACAAAATCTAGTGAATTGTGCTATCTAATTTCACCATGCAATCTGTTGCTTTAGTGTATATGTTCTATATGTCGTGCAGTGTGGTGCTCACTTATTAATTGTTTTGTTAATTAGTTGTCGTCTTCAGTTAACTGTTTGGTTCAATTCTTCAGACTGCAATTTTGTATTGTCTTCCATATGAGAAATAAATTGAATTTATCTTTACAAAATTGTGGGTGCATTCTGTTATTGTATACCATGTGAGGAATAAATTGAATTTGGCTGTAGTAAATACATGAGAAACAAATACAATTGCTACAATTGGTTGTAGTTAACTATTTGGTTAACTCTCTGATCTTCTATTAGGAGTATGTTATATTGTGGAATGTGGTGCTCAGTTAATGTTTGGTTCATTTGTTGTGGTGTTTAGTTAACTGCTTGGTTCAATGTTATATTGTGCAATGTGGTGCTCAGTTAATGTTTGGTTCATTTGTTGTGGTGTTTAGTTAACTGCTTGGTTCAATTCTGCAATGCGATGTCCAATTCTCGGGGGTAGAATTTTGTATTGTTGTGCATGTGAGGAATAAATTGAATTTGGATGCACCTAATACATGAGAAACATATACAAGTGCTATATTTCCTAGTTCTTAATCATGCTTGATTTGGGTAAATGGGTTTTCCGTGTCGCTTCAATTAACACTACTAGGGAAAAGCCTACCAGCAGCGAGGGTTTTGGGCCTCTCAGGAGCGCGGGCACCGGCGCTACTAATAAGGCGCTACAGCTAATGTATAGCAGTAGCGCCAGTTGTCCCACGCTACTGCTATACATGAATAGCTGTAGCGCTCTTTGGGAAAGGGCGCTACTGATATTATCTGCAACGCTGTTTGCTGGGACGCGCTACTGACAATGCGGCGCTATTGCTAAATTTCCCCCCTCGCTACTACTAGTTTATTTATTAGTTTTTTTCCTGCATATTTGTTTTGTATTTGTTTTGTATTTGAATAGGCTTTATACAACAATCTTTAGCATATCATACACATACAAATGTAATCATATCATATACATAAAATTAGTCTCATCAAATCATGTCATCATCATAATCATCATCCAACACAAAGTGGTCTCTCGTCATCATCTCGAAAATAGTGATACAAGTCTTGAATGATATGCAAATACATCGTCATCCATCTAAACAATGATATACGCGAGAAGAGCTATCACTCTGAGAACATGAGTTCATATCCCTCTTTCGCATTAGCATGAACCTCTAAACTAACTACTGCCTGTCGCTCGGAAACCGGAAGGGCCTGACACTCCGGCCACTTGTCGTATATATACTCCTGGCATAGCACTTCTTCGCCATCTATGAGCTATGCACCTGCATCATCACATGAGTCGATGATATGCAACATATATAGTTGAGCAACAGAAAGAGACAGACTTGGCAAAAATAAAAACAACATATCATAAGCATAAATAACAAAGTTCATCGTACCCCAAAATGCCCTAACTAGAGTGATTTTCACTAGTCGAGGAGGAGGACAGTTTAATTACATCACAAATAAAGTTTCACCATGCATAACTCAAAGTTTTGTCATACAGAAAGTATGGACTAAACGGACACATTGTCATATATCGACAATCACTCCAACATGTCGTTCCATCCATCCAAGTCAAGGAGATAGTCCCCGAGCCTAGTGAAAGGCTTCAGGTCGAGACGCTGAGAGGCTATCCATGTTCGGACGTCTTCCCGTGACATTTGTCCTTCTCCGTAGAACATCCCTGTTTTTCCGACGACCTTCTTCATGATGATTTGGGCAAGTTCGCGCTGGATGTTATAGAACTCAGCTCGAAGTCGATGATCCTCGATATCTCCTATGTCCTTTGCCCATTGCAGAATATGGGCATCGCCGGATCTAGGTGACATGCGAAGGTTCTGGTGATCCCGTCTGTACTCCAGCATGTGGTGTAGGACATAGAATCCATCATTAAGAGAATCGTTCGGTTGCTGGATGTAGCAGAAGTCGGTCTTATGCCCGAAGGCGACCCTGCCGCCCCTTCTCTTCTTGTCCCTGACCTCTCCACCCCTTGCTTGGTAGTAAAACATAGCATTGTCGAGAACATCCTTGATGTGGGTGTAATCCTTTTTGTGAATGTTCTTCGACGAGTCCAAGTAAAGAGCGTGGGAGAATCGGGGGTAGAGGATGATGAGGATGGCGCGCCCGCCGCTGCGCAAAATAAGTCCTCAAATTAATTAGCCTCCATCGTGCAAATGAATGATTGAAATCAAAGGAAGGATAGCAGCGCGGATGACTTACACGGGATGATAAGGCATGAGAATCGCCCCCTTCTCGTTATTGGTGAGCATGAAACTGACGATGTAATCCCTCGCGTATTCACGGTGATTTGCGCAGACTCCCAAGAAGCCCTCGTGCATGTAGTTGTTGGGGAACATAGTAATTTCAAAAATTTCCCTACGCACACGCAAGATCATGGTGATGTATAGCAACGAGGGGGAGAGACTGATCTACGTACCCTTGTAGATCGCAACGGAAGCGTTGACACAACGTAGAGGAAGTAGTCGTACGTCTTCTTCCAGATCCGAACGATCCAAGCACCGTTACTCCGGCACCTCCGAGTTCTTAGCACACGTACAGCTCGATGACGATCCCCGGGCTCCGATCTAGCAAAGCTTCGGGGAGGAGTTCCGCCAGCATGACGGCGTGGTGACGATCTTGATGATCTACTGTCGCAGGGCTTTGCCTAAGCACCGCTACAATACGACCGAGGTGGAATATGGTGGCAGGGGGCACCGCACACGGCTAAGGAATGATCACGTGGATCAACTTGTGTGTCTATGGGGTGCCCCCTGCCCCTGTATATAAAGGATGGAGGAGGAGGAGGCCGGCCAAGGCTAGGCGCGCCAGGTGTGGAGTCCTACTAGGACTCCAAGTCCTAGTAGGAGTCCACCAAGAGGGGAGGAAGGGAGAAGGAAGTGGAGGAGTAGGTGTCGTGGTTCTAAGTTTGACAGTGAGGTAGGGGGTGTGTATGAGGAGGCTAGACCTTAGCTATTGGGAAGTTGTAAGCACGCAAGGTTTACGAGTTCAGGCCCTTCTCGGAGGAAGTAACAGCCCTACGTCTCGGTGCCCGGAGGCGGTCGATTGAATTATGCGTGTGTAAATGACAGGGGTGCGAACCCTTGATACTGAGGAGGGAGGTGGCTTATATAGAGTTCGCCAGCCCTCTCCTTCCCTCAGTAATGCAGGGTTTAAGGTACATTTAAGGTGGGCGTTACTGATAACGTCCCTAATAAAGTGTCATAATAACCATAAAGACTACTTAATAGCCGACCGTTTGCCTGTGGAGTGACTGCAGGTCTTTTGGTCGGTCGAGTGGTTGACTTCATGGTCGAGTGATAGCTTCTTGGTCGAGTGTCTTCAACCCGTCGAGTGAGATACCTTCAAGTTGATTGAAAGGTGACTTCTTCTAGGGATGTCCTACGGTAGGGCTCTTTAGGACGGGTCCGTGCCCCTACCGTAGGTACATGGCTTCATCATTAGCCCCCGAATGGATCGAGGCTAGAGTGAGAAAAGGGGTTAGGGACCTTTCCGACCGACTCTTCGGGTTATATGAGTGCTTCGTTCTGGGTCGACTGTCACGGATGACGTCATTAACCTCTTTCAGTCGCCTTGATCCGTTCCAGGCCTTTCGTCGAATGGATTTCTTTACCCGTGAGGCATCGAGCGCCGGTGCACGCGGGATTTCTGTTTTGACAAGTTGTTCTGCAGCCAGCAGATATCGCGGGATTCGTACTTTTTGGGAAGCGCGCGGAACGTGGGCGGCCGCAGTAATCGGAAGTGACAATGCGAAGGCTCCTCGATCTCCGCGCCGCCTTTTTCGCCACGTACTGCGCGCGCGCCTGCCACGGGATTTGACTGGATAGCTTGGGCCTACTGGTCAGCCACTCGAAAGCGGCCCCTTATAAGTTGCCGGCTCGGAGTCTCCCAACAGTGCGCGTGCTCTTCTCTTCTCCTTCTTCCTCTCTTTCTTCGTAACCTCCCCTGCTTCCTTTGCTCTCGCCCAGCCACCGCAAACCAGCTCGAGACCTCGCCGGCGGCGATGGTGAAGGGCAAGACGACCGCTTTGGAGCGCGCGAAGAAGGCAGCGGCGGCGGGGAAGGGGAAGAAGTCTGCGCGCGGCAGATCTTCCTCTCGGACGGCCCTGCCCAAAGGTTGGATCCAGGGCGACTGGATGCCATCGGTGCTCCGGCAGGAGGATCTTGATGACCTGGTTGAGGGGGGAGCCATTCCTCACAAGGCTGCGCGTCTTCCGGGAGGAGAGATCGAACCCCAACCTCGCGACGGTGAGTGCATGCTCCTGGCCACTCACATCGACCGAGGGTTTTCTCTGCCGCCCCATTCTTTCTTCCGCAACTTCTTGAACTTCTTTGGAGCGCAGCTCCATCACTTTACCCCAAACTCCATAGTCTATCTTGCCGCTTTCATTTCTATGTGTGAGGCGTTCCTGGGTTGCTGCCCACACTGGGGGCTTTTCAAGCACATCTTCACCTGTCGCTCTCAATCGGTCAAGAAGGCCAAGTCGAGTGATGAGAAGACACAAGTGATCCAGCTGTGTGGGGGCTTGGCGATCTAGACGAGGGGGAAGAGCTGTTTCCCATCCATTACTTTCCTGGAGTCAGTCCGAGGCTGGCAGGCGACTTGGTTCTACTGCCAGGATCAGGTGACTCCAGGGCAATTGACTGGGCTCCCACCTTTCTCCCTCGACCGAGCCAAAAAGCCTGCTTCTCTGAAGGTGACGCCTAAAGAAAAGGCCCAGGTCAAGGTACTGGCGGGTCGAGTGGTTGAACTTGTCCGTGAGGGCGTGACGGGGATGGATCTGCTGGAAGTCTTCCTCAAGAGGCGAATCCAACCGCTCCAGGCTCGGGACCACCCGATGTGGCTGTACTCTGGCCTCGAGGACACCACTCGGATCCACCCGGAGGAGGTCACCGACGAGATGTTGGAGGGGTGGCTGTCAAGCATCACGGGGAACAAGGACAACCCCCGAGGAGCCAGGAGGGTCATTCCACTCGACAGTTCGTATGAGGTCGACCAGGTGCGTTTTTATGCTCCCGACTGAGATCTTCGTTTTCTGCGTTGGTCTTCCTTTGAGTAGGTCGATTGACTTTCGTTTTGTCCGCTGTCTTTCAGGCGACCACTGAGATGTACTCGACGCCCAATGGGGCACAGGGGTCGACTGAGGAAGGAGAAGGGAGCGGAGGCGAGAGCGGGGATGACCAGGGCGAGTGGGAGTCGGATGGTGAAGGAGAGGGAGGCGATGACGTCTTCTCCAGCGAAGAGGAGGAGGCCGAACCCCCCGCCCGGAAAGGCGATCCAAGTTCGCACACGACCCGGCGCAGGAGCGTGGCCAGGCGACTGCCTCCATTGGGCCGTCGTCAAAACGCCCTCGGACTTCTTCTCCAACACCGACTGGGAAGGTCCCCAAGCAACCACGCACGACGCTATCCAAGCCGCCCAAGACTTTGCCCAAGATGAAGATAACTGTCCCTGTTATTTCCGGGTAATAAAGCTTGTTTTCCTTCATCGATGGAGGACGGATCCTTGGTCGACTCGTTAAGCTAACTGGCTGATTTTTCGAAATTTGCAGTGCTGCTACCTCCGAGGTCTCTGCCAAAGACGATGACCAAGAGATGGGGGACGCTGTTACCTCCAACCCTGGTACGATTATTGACGTTCTATTTTTGAGTCGACTGGTCGTTTCTTGCAATTCTGGTTGATTGAAAGTCCTCCTTGCAGCCCTTCCTCATGTTATCGACCTCCCGGATGACGACGACAACGAACCGCTGAGGATGAGGAGGACTAAGAGGTCGTCGGCTGACAGGACTCCCCAGCCTACTCCGGCGCCTGAGACCGTGGCTCGGGATGGTGGCGATGCCCCTCGGGCTTCTGTGACCTTTGCCAATCCCCTATCGAGTGCGCAGCCTTCGGCGTCGACTACAAATCCAACTTTGCTTTTTGTCGCATACCCTGCCCCTGAGGACGAAGTGGCTGCTGTGAAGGAGGCTATACGCCAGGCGGGGGTCATGATGGAATAGGTGAAGAAGGCTCGGGAGGCCAGCCAGGTAGCTTATGACGCAAGTTCGGCGCTTCAGAGCAATGTCCAGGTCAGTCGACTTGATACTTGATTATTTGAAGAGCCTTTCTCCCTCTCTTTTTTGAAGATTTTTGTATCTGTACACCCACTGGGTGCGTTTTCCCCTTCTTGGACTAGTGGGGGCACGCTGAGTGCACCCACTGGGTGTAGTCCCCGAGACTACGGTGGACTGCTGGCAGTCGACTGTAGTCTTTACATTGCGTTTCTGAATCTGTATTCCTTTTCTTGGTCTGGTCGAGTCATGTCGAGTAGATTTGTATCCGGTCAACTGCGGACACTCGACTTTTTTTTTTCAAACCAGTGGGGGCACGCTGAGTGCACCCACTGGGTGTAGTCCCCGAGACTACTGTCGAATGTTTTTGATTCGGCCGTGGTCTTAGAAACGTCACCTTTTTCCCTTAGTTACTTGGAAGCGACTTATTTTGGATGTCCGTCGACTGATTTTTCCTTTTGCAGAAATCTTGTGAGCTTGCGTCTCGCTATACTGAGTTGGAGAAGCAGCGTATTCAACTGACCCTTGATCTGGAGCTGGCCAGAACGGAGCTGCAGAAGGTCAGAGATGGCGTTGCTGGTAAGACGACCTTGTCGACTGGTTTTGTTTTTAGGCTTGAGTACCCTTCTGCTGTTTCTTAACCAATCATCGTTTCTTTTGCAGGAGAACTGAGCGAGGCTCTGGCGAAGAAGGATCGGGACTTGGCTGCTGCCCACAAGGAGGCTGGTGACAAGGTTGCTCTGGCTGAACAGAAGCTGGCTTCGGTCAGCCAGATAGAAGATGAGAATACCAAGCTGAAGACCGCTCTGAATGAAGCCAATAGGGAGTGCTCGCATTGGAAGAAGAAGCACCTCACCCTGAGCGAGCAGATGGAAGGCGTCGCTCGCAGGAGGGACGACCTGGAGAGCTACTTGAGGAGTCTCGCCAAGACGTTGTATACCAAGCTCGAAGGTGCGCATTCAATTCCGTCTGGTTTTCTTTTGTGTCGACTCAGTTTGCGATCGTTGGCTTATCCTTGGGTCTTGTATGCAGAGTTTTGTCAGAACTTTGAAGAGGAGACCGGGCGAATTGAAACGCGTTTGGACCCAATCAATTCTCCGGTGAATGATGATGCCGCCATGAATCTGTTCCGACTGGAATCTCGTATCGATGGCGCCGTGGATTACTTGGCTCGGCTGAAGGTTGCCATGTCGCGGATCGACCCGACACTTTGGCCAGAGTCTACGCTCCAGAATGATCTCGAGTCTCTGATGACTCGACTTGACAGAATCCCCGATCGAGTGCAGGAGTGGAAGCAGTCTTCTGCCTGGTGCGGCGCTGATGTGGCTCTATCTTTAGTCCGCGTCCATTGCAAGGAGGCGCGAGAAGAGAAGTTGGCCGCCATCCAAGTCGCCAATACCAAGAGGCACAGCTTTCAAGACTTCATGGAGACCTTCATTGCTGCTGCCACTCGTATTGCGGATGGAATCGACCTGGATGAGTTTGTCGCCCCTGCCAGTCCTCCACCTGAGGCATGAAAAAAACTTTTATGCCTTTCCTTAAATTTGCCTCAGAATGCCGAGTGGATTTGTAACCGTTTAAACTCTGCCGAGCCGAGGGCTCGAGTACTTTGATTCGGGGCCTGGGGCCTTTTAAGCTTTATCCAAACTTAATTTCTTGCTAAATATCTTCGTGGTTTTGATCTGTCGTGTAGGACTTTGGTCTTGTATTCAGACGAGTGCTAGACTGCAGCTCAGTCCCCGAGTGGGAGGATTGCTCTCCACTCGGTAGGATTTTTTCAAACTTAGGCGAGTGCTTGACTGCAGCTAAGTTTCCGAGTGGGAGAACTTAGGCGAGTACTAGACTGCAGCTAAGCCCCCGAGTGGGAGGATTGCTCTCCACTCGGTAGGATTTTTTCAAACTTAGGCGAGTGCTTGACTGCAGCTAAGTTTCCGAGTAGGAGAACTTAGGCGAGTACTGGACTGCAGCTAAGCCCCTGAGTGGGAGGATTGCTCTTCACTCGGTAGGATTTTTTCAAACTTAGGCGAGTGCTTGACTGCACCTAAGTTTCCGAGTAGGAGAACTTAGGCGAGTACTGGACTGCAGCTAAGCCCCCGAGTGGGAGGATTGCTCTCGACTCGGTAGGATTTTTTCAAACTTAGGCGAGTGCTTGACTGCAGCTAAGTTTCCGAGTAGGAGAACTTAGGCGAGTACTGGACTGCAGCTAAGCCCCCGAGTGGGAGGATTGCTCTCCACTCGGTAGGATTTTTTCAAACTTAGGCGAGTGTTTGACTGCAGCTAAGTTTCCGAGTGGGAGATTTTAGGCGAGTACTGGACTGCAGCTAAGCCCCCGAGCGGGAGGATTGCTCTCCACTCGGTAAGATTTTTTTCAAACTTAGGCGAATGCTTGACTGTAGCTAAGTTTCCGAGTGGGAGAACTTAGGCGAGTACTGGACTGCAGCTAAGCCCCCGAGTGGGAGGATTGCTCTCCACTCGGTAGGGTTTTTTCAAACTTAGGCGAGTGCTCGACTGCAGCTAAGTTTCCGAGTGGGAGAACTTAGGCGAGTACTGGACTGCAGCTAAGCCCCCGAGTGGGAGGATTGCTCTCCACTCGGTAGGGTTTTTTCAAACTTAGGCGAGTGCTTGACTGCAGCTAAGTTTCCGAGTGGGAGAACTTAGGCGAGTACTGGACTGCAGCTAAGCCCCCGAGTGGGAGGATTGCTCTCCACTCGGTAGGGTTTTTTCAAACTTAGGCGAGTGCTCGACTGCAGCTAAGTTTCCGAGTGGGAGAACTTAGGCGAGTACTGGACTGCAGCTAAGCCCCCGAGTGGGAGGATTGCTCTCCACTCGATAGGATTTTTTCAAACTTAGGCGAGTACTTGACTGCAGCTAAGTTTCCGAGTGGGAGAACTTAGGCGAGTACTGGACTGCAGCTAAGCCCCCGAGTGGGAGGATTGCTCTCCACTCGGTAGGATTTTTTCAAACTTGGGCGAGTACTTGACTGCAGCTAAGTTTCCGAGTGGGAGAACTTAGGCGAGTACTGGACTGCAGCTAAGCCCCCGAGTGGGAGGATTGCTCTCCACTCGGTAGGGTTTTTACAAACTTAGGCGAAACGGATTCGCAGCCAAGTCACCCGCTGGGGGTTTTGTATCCAAACAAAGTGACAGCCATTATTGGAACACTCTTGTCTTTGATAAAAATGAACTGTAGAAATTATTTTTCTTATTACATCTCATCTAAAGGAGAACTCAGGTGTAAAAGGGGCGGAGCAGTTCCGCGTTCCAAGCTCGTGGCTCGTCGATCTGGCGATCGATATTGTAGAGGTGGTATGCTCCATTGTGGAGGACTTTGGTGACTATGAAGGGGCCTTCCCAAGTAGGAGCAAGTTTGTGTGGCTTCTGTTGATCCACTCGGAGGACCAGATCCCCTTCTTGGAAGGCTCGACTTTTCACATTCCGGGCGTGAAAACGGCGCAAGTCTTGCTGATAAATGGTCGATCTGATCATGGCCATCTCCCTTTCTTCTTCTAAGAGGTCGACTGCGTCTTGCTGGGCCTGCTCTGCTTCGTCTTCGGTGTAAAGTTCGACTCGAGGTGCATTATGAAGAAGATCACTCGGCAGGACTGCTTCGGCTCCATAAACCAGAAAGAATGGTGTCCTTCCAGTCGACCGGTTAGGGGTGGTCCTTAATCCCCACAGAACTGACGGAAGCTCGTCGACCCAAGGGCCTGCTGCGTGCTTGAGATCGCGCATCAGTCGAGGCTTTAGCCCTTTGAGAATCAGACCATTTTCTCTCTCAGCCTGTCCATTCGACTGGGGATGAGCGACCGAAGCGTAGTCAACTCGTGTGCCTTGAGAAGCGCAAAATGCTCTGAACTCGTCCGAATCAAAGTTTGACCCGTTATTAGTGATGATGCTATGCGGGACTCCATATCTGAATGTTAACCCTCTGACGAAACTGATAGCAGTGCCAGCATCGAGGTTCTTGATGGGCTTAGCTTCGATCCATTTGGTAAATTTGTCGACTGCCACAAGTACATGAGTGAATCCACTCCTGCCCGTTCTTAGGGGACCAACCATGTCCAATCCCCAGACGACAAAGGGCCAGACGAGCAGAATGGTCTTCAGGGCTGATGCGGACTTGTGCGACATGTTGGAGTAGAACTGGCACCCTTCACACTTGTCGACTATCTCTTTTGCCATCTCATTTGCTCTTGGCCAGTAAAATCCAGCTCGGTATGCTTTAGCCACAATAGTCCGAGAGGACGCATGGTGACCGCAGGTCCCCGAGTGGATATCATTAAGGATTATCTGACCCTCTTCTGGTGTTATGCATTTCTGGCCGACTCCGGTCGCGCTCTCTCTGTACAGCTGTCCCCTTATGACAGTGAAGGCCTTGGATCGGCGGACGATCTGTCGAGCCTCCTCCTCCTCCTCCGGGAGTTCTTTCCTTAGGATATATGCGATGTACGGTATTGTCCAGTCAGGGGTGATTGCCAAGACTTCCATGATTAGGTCGACCACTGCAGGCACTTCGACTTCAGTCGGATCTGTGGCACTTTTCGGCTGCGGGGCTTCTTCTGTGAAAGGATCCTCTTGGACTGACGGTGAGTGAACGTGTTCCAAGAACACGTTGCTTGGAATGGCTTCTCTCTTGGAGCCTATCTTTGCCAAGTCGTCAGCTGCCTGATTTTTCAGTCGGGGGATGTGGTGGAGCTCTAACCCCTCGAACTTCTTTTCTAGCTTTCGCACTGCATTGCAATACCCAGTCATTGCCGGACTCCTGACGTCCCACTCCTTCATCACTTGATTAACCACCAAATCCGAGTCGCCATAGACTATGAGGCGACGAACGCCGAGTGAAATGGCCATGCGCAACCCATACAAAAGTGCCTCATACTCTGCTTCGTTATTGGAGGAATCAAAGTGAATTTGGAGAACATATCTGAGCTTATCCCCTCGGGGGAGACCAAGACTACTCCCGCGCCCGATCCATTCAGCATCTTGGATCCATCAAAGAACATGGTCCAGTGCTCCGAGTGAACGTGAGTCGGAAGTTGCTGTTCAATCCACTCGGCGATGAAATCCGCGATTGCTTGGGACTTGATAGCCTTTTTTGCTTCAAACTTGATGTCTAAAGGAAGGAGTTCAATCGCCCACTTGGCCACTCGACCAGTTGCGTCTCTGTTATGCAGGATCTCTGATAATGGGGCGTTGCTGACGACTGTAATGGAGTGGTCAGAGAAATAATGTGCAACTTTCTTCGTGGTCATATACAAGCTTCTGGTAGTGGGGGTATCTTTGTTTTGAAGGGATCAAAACTTCAGACACATAATATACAGGGCGTTGAACTTTGAAGGCCTTCCCTTCCTCTTCACGCTCGACCGTAAGTACTGTACTGACAACTTGTCCTATGGCTGCAATGTAAAGCAGCAGAGGCTCTTTGCTGATTGGGGCAGCTAGCACCGGCTGGGTGGAGAGCAGAGCTTTGAGCTCTGCAAACGCTGCATCAGCTTCTGGAGTCCACTCGAACTTGTCAGACTTTTTCATCAGTCGGTAAAGAGGCAACGCTTTTTCACCGAGTCGAGAAATGAATCGACTTAAGGCGGCCAAGCAGCCTGTAAGCTTTTGGACATCATGCACGCGTACAGGACGCTTCATCCGGAGTATGGTGCCAATTTTTTCAGGATTGGCGTCGTTTCCCCATTCGGAAACGAGAAAACCGAGTAGCTTTCCACCTGGAACCCCGAAAGTTCACTTTGACAGATTGAGCTTGATATCGTACCTCTTGAGGTTGGCAAATGTTTCAGCAAGGTCAGCCCGCAGGTCGGAACCTTTCCGGGACTTGACCACGATATCATCCATGTACGCCTCCACATTCCAACTGATTTGAGTGAGTAAACACTTCTGGATCATTCTCATGAATGTGGCTCCGGCGTTCTTGAGGCCAAATGGCATGGTGACGTAACAGAAGCATCCGAATGGAGTGATGAAAGCTGTTTTGATTTCGTCGGGCCCATACAGACGGATCTGATGGTACCCGGAATAGGCATCTAGAAAAGACAATCTCTCGCATCCCGCAGTTCAGTCGACAATTTGGTCGATGCGAGGGAGAGGAAAATGATCTTTCGGGCAGGCCCGATTGATATGTTTGAAATCAATGCACATACGGAGTGACTTGTCCTTCTTGGGGACCATGACGACATTGGCGAGCCACTCGGAGTGGTAAATCTCTCGGATGAACTCGGCTGCTAAGAGCCGAGCCACTTCTTCGCCAATGGCTTGTTTCTTGTTGACGGCGGACCGTCGAAGATGTTCCTTCACGGGCTTGAACTTTGGGTCGACTCGCAGACGGTGCTCCGCCAGCCCCCTGGGAACTCCAGGCATGTCAGAGGGTTTCCATGCGAAGATGTCCCAGTTCTCACGGAGGACCTGGGTGAGCGCTTCTTCCTATTTGGAGTCGAGCGTCGTCGAGATGTGAGTCGGAGCAGCGTCGGGATCGGTCGGGTGAATGTGGACTGTCTTTGTTTCGCCAGCCGACTGAAAAGCTGACTCGGAGGCAGGCTTCTTAGGTGGCAGCAATTCACTCTGGTCGGCAGCCTTTTGGTACTCTTTCAGCTCGACCACTGCCATCTGAGCATCGGCGATCTTTGATCCCTTCTGAAAACATTCTTCTGCTTTCTTCCGGTTGCCCGTAACAGTGATCACACCTTTGGGGCCAGGCATCTTTAATTTAAGATACATGTAACATGGTCGAGCCATGAAGCGTGCGTAAGCTGGCCTGCCCAAGATGGCGTGATAAGCACTCTGGAAGTCCACAACTTTAAATGTCAACTTTTCCTTGCGGTAATTCTTTGAATCACCAAAAACCACATCAAGAGCAATCTGGCCGAGTGATTCGGCTTTCTTCCCAGGAATAACTCCGTGGAAGCTCATGTTACTGGTGCTGAGTCTGGACATCGGAATGCCCATTCCTTTCAAAGTTTCAGCGTACAATATGTTCAGGCCACTGCCGCCGTCCATCAGGACTTTGGTCAGTCGAGTGCCTTCGACAACTGGGTCGACCACCAAAGCTTGCCTCCCAGGGGTGGCAATGTGCGTCGGGTGATCGGACTGGTCGAATGTGATGGCAGTCTGAGACCACTTCAGGTAACTGGGCGTCGCCGGGGCAACCATGTTCACCTCACGGTTAATGACTTTCAGTCGACTTTTACTTTCGACATCAGCAAAAATCATCAAGGTGGAATTGACTTGGGGGTATCCATCGTCACTATCCTCCTTGTGCTCAACTCTGTCTGGTTCTTTTTCCTTATCCTTGGGCTGCTTGCCCTGAAACTGCTGAATCAGAAGCCGACACTGTCGAGTGGTATGCTTCGGGAAAATAAAATTTCCTTCTTCATCTTTCTTGGTGTGGATGTGACATGGCAGGTCCAAAACATCATTCCCATCCTGATCTTTAACCTTCTTGGGTTTCCATGTGCCCTTGGGTTTTCCCTTGAAATTTCCCTGGGCCACAGCCAGGGCCTCCCCAGGGGCGGCTGGCTCGGCCTTCCGCTTCTGCTTCCGACTGGAGTTTCCTCCGGTTTCTTGGGCGACTGATTTGAGTTTGCCACTTCGGAGTCGATCCTCGTCTTCTCCATTAGCGTACTTGGTGGTAATCTCCATCATCCGATTCAGGGACATCTCTCCAGTTCGGCCAAACTTCAGATTCAACTCTCTGTACTTGACGCCTTCCTTGAAAGCGCAAATTGCTTGATGGTCTGGCACGTTCTCGACCGAGTGGTGCAGTGTGATCCACCTCTGGATGTATTCTCTCAGAGTTTCATTTGGCTTCTGCACGCAAGACCGCAACTCCGTAAGGCCTGCAGGGCGCTTGCACGTCCCTTCGAAGGTTGTGATAAACACTCGGGCGAGATCCTCCCAAGTGTAAATGCTGCTGGGCGCCAACTGATTCAGCCACGCCCTAGCTGAGCCTTCCAACATGAGAGGTAAATGCTTCATGGCCACCTCATCATTGCCGCCGCCAATCTGCACAGCCACTCGGTAATCTTCGAGCCACGTGTCGGGCTTGGATTCACCGGTGAACTTGCTGACTCCAGTCGCCAGCCTGAAGTTGGGAGGGATCACCGCGGCCCTGATGGCTCGACTGAAACATTCAGGCCCCGAGGCATGCGCTCTGCTGCCGGTGGGCGTATCTCTGTTGTGGCCCTCTCGATGAGCCCTGTTCCTGTCCACCAAACCTTGAACGAGGATGGATCTCGCGTCAAAGCCTGGGTCTCTGGGGTCGACTGGGATCCTCTGCCCAACATTATGGGGGCGCCTGTCATCTCGATGTCGGGGTGCATACGATCCGCTCCTCGGGGGAGGGGATGGCACTCGACGTCTATCATCACGGTCGGGTCGGTGATCATACCGTTCATTCCTCCTGTACTGATCGTGCCGGTCTCCATGTCCCTCACGCCTCGGGGGCGATCTCGGGCTGTGAGCCGACTGGACTGTTTCCATTGCAACGGATCGACTGTGGATCCTGTCCCGCGACTGAGAGACGGCGGAATTCTAATTTCCCGCCGCTCAGAGCAATGCTCTGATCTGCAACAATCCCCTGCCAGCTTCTGACTGAGAGGGCTGGATTGACTCTGCTATGCGGGCCGCAGCAGCCAAATTCTGAGCTGGAGTTTGGTATACCTGCGGCAGTGGGATGAGCTGACGTCGACTGGATTCGGGAGCTTGCTGTCGTCGACTGGACTCGGGAGCCCGCTGACGCGCTCACTCGTCGAGTGCTCGCTGTAGATTCTCCAGTCGAGTGCGCTCGGCCAGATTAGCCAAGCGCGCGTCCTCCAAGGCCCGGGCCTCGGGGGTTTCTCCAACAATAGGAGTGTGGAGCGCGTCCATGTTCCGGCGACGAAGCTCCTCTCGCTGTACTAACGTAAGAGGTTCGGGGAGGTATTCGTCGTGGGGATGCGACAGATCGCCTCTATCTGCACCACTATCAGCGCGATGGAATCCAGGAGGACTGCATGTCCCCTCGACCACCAGAACCTCCGCCAAAGGGTCGCTGCTATCGCACTCGGATGCGGTCTCCGTGGAGCCAGTCGACAGATCGAACAGGCCGCAGAGGGATTCGTCGGGCTCGATTGCCGCGACTTGTGGGGCCGCCGACTGGCGGGCCACGGCGTGTTTCACCCACCGCTGGAGTCTCGACCGACCTGAGCGCTTGCGCTGGTGGGAGACGGGGCGGGGAGATGACACGGGAGTCGACCGATATGGGGTCGACGGCTGCCGCAGGAGGACGCCACGGACGCACGCGTGGAAGTGCGTCGCACCGCGGACGGGGAGCGTGTCGATGTCGAGCGGCGCCTCCTGGAGCCAGGCGGAGTCGTCGGCGATGAAAGTGAGTGCGCCGAGACGGATCTCGCGGCCCTCTGCCGAAGCTCCGCAGGAAAACACGATCAAGTGGATCGGAAAAATCGCAACTTCTCCAATTGGGCGCTAAGACTAATGCCCCACGGTGGGCGCCAACTGTCGTGGTTCTAAGTCTGACAGTGAGGTAGGGGGGGTGTGTATGAGGAGGCTAGACCTTAGCTATTGGGAAGTTGTAAGCACGCAAGGTTTACGAGTTCAGGCCCTTCTCGGAGGAAGTAACAGCCCTACGTCTCGGTGCCCGGAGGCGGTCGATTGAATTATGCGTGTGTAAATGACAGGGGTGCGAACCCTTGATACTGAGGAGGGAGGTGGCTTATATAGAGTTCGCCAGCCCTCTCCTTCCCTTAGTAATGCAGGGTTTAAGGTACATTTAAGGTGGGCGTTACTGATAACGTCCCTAATAAAGTGTCATAATAACCATAAAGACTACTTAATAGCCGACCGTTTGCCTGTGGAGTGACTGCAGGTCTTTTGGTCGGTCGAGTGGTTGACTTCATGGTCGAGTGATAGCTTCTTGGTCGAGTGTCTTCAACCCGTCGAGTGAGATACCTTCAAGTTGATTGAAAGGTGACTTCTTCTAGGGATGTCCTATGGTAGGGCTCTTTAGGACGGGTCCGTGCCCCTACCGTAGGTACATGGCTTCATCAGTAGGAAAGGTGGCCGGCCCCCTTTTCCCTAGTCCAATTCGGACTAGAGGAGAGGGGGGGGGGGGCGCAGCAGCCTTTTTCCTCTTCCCACTAAAGCCCATCAAGGCCCATTACTTCTCCCGTAACTACCCAGTACTCCGAAAAATACCCGAATCACTCGGAACCTTTCCGATGTCCGAATATAGTCGTCCAATATATCGATCTTTACGTCTCGACCATTTCGAGACTCCTCGTCATGTCCCCGATCTCATCCGGGACTCCAACTCCTTCAGTACATCAAAACTCATAAACTCATAATATAACTGTCATCGAGACCTTAAGCGTGCGGACCCTACGGTTCGAGAACAATGTAGACATGACCGAGACACGTCTCCGTTCAATAACCAATAGCGGGACCTGGATGCCCATATTGGCTCCTACATATTCTACGAAGATCTTTATCGGTCAGACCGCATAACAACATACGTTGTTCCCTTTGTCATCGGTATGTTACTTGCCCGAGATTCGATCGTCGGTATCCAATACCTAGTTCAATCTCGTTACCGGCAAGTCTCTTTACTCATTCCGTAATACATCATCTCACAACTAACATATTAGTTGTAATGCTTGCAAGGCTTATGTGATGTGTATTACCGAGAGGGCCCAGAGATACCTCTCCGACAATCGGAGTGACAAATCCTAATCTCGAAATACGCCAACCCAACATCTACCTTTGGAGACACCTGTAATGCTCCTTTATAATCACCCAGTTACGTTGTGACGTTTGGTAGCACCCAAAGTGTTCCTCCGGCAAACGGGAGTTGCATAATCTCATAGTCATAGGAACATGTATAAGTCATGAAGAAAGCAATAGCAACATACTAAACGATCGGGTGCTAAGCTAATGGAATGGGTCATGTCAATCAGATCATTCAACTAATGATGTGACCTCGTTAATCAAATAACAACTCTTTGTTCATGGTTAGGAAACATAACCATCTTTGATTAACGAGCTAGTCTAGTAGAGGCATACTAGTGACACTCTGTTTGTCTATGTATTCACACATGTATTATGTTTCCGGTTAATACAATTCTAGCATGAATAATAAACATTTATCATGAAATAAGGAAATAAATAATAACTTTATTATTGCCTCTAGGGCATATTTCCTTCAGTCTCCCACTTGCACTAGAGTCAATAATCTAGATCACATCACCATGTGATTAACATCGATAGTTCACATCATCATGTGATTAACACCCATAGTTCACATCGCCATGTGACCAACACCCAAAGGGTTTACTAGATTCAGTAATCTAGTTCACATCGCTATGTGATTAACACCCAAAGAGTACTAAGGTGTGATCATGTTTTGCTTGTGAGAGAGTCTTAGTCAGCGGTCTTTCACATTCAGATCCGTTATGTATTTTGCAATTTTCTATGTCTACAATGCTCTGCACAGAGCTACTCTAGCTAATTGCTCCCACTTTCAATATGTATCTAGATCGAGACTTAGAGTCATCCAGATCCGTGTCAAAACTTGCATCGACGTAACCCTTTACGCCGAACCCTTTTTCGCTTCCATAATCGAGAAACATATCCTTATTCTACTAAGGATAATTTTGACCGATGTCCAGTGATCTACTCCTAGATCACTATTGTACTCCCTTGCCAAACTCAGTGGTAGGGTATACAATAGATCTGGTACACAGCATGGCATACTTTATAGAACCTATGGCCAAGGCATAGGGAATGACTTTCATTCTCTTTCTATCTTTTGCCGTGGTCGGGCTTTGAGTCTTACTCAACTTCACACCTTATAATACAGGCAAGAACTCTTTATTTGACTGCTCCATTTTGAACTACTTCAAAATCTTGTCAAAGTATGTACTCATTGAAAAAACTTATCAAGCGTCTTGTTCTATCTCTATAGATCTTGAAGCTCAATATGTAAGCAGCTTCACCGAAGTCTTTCTTTGAAAAACTCCTTTCAAACACTCCTTTATGCTTTACAAAATAATTCTACATTATTTCCGATCAACAATATGTCATTCACATATACTTATCAGAAATGTTGTAGTGCTCCCACTCACTTTCTTGTAAATACAGGCTTCACCATAGGTCTGTATGAAACTATATGCTTTGATCAACTCATCAAAGCGTATATTCCGACTCCGAGATGCTTGCACCAGTCCACAGATGGATCGCTGGAGTTTGCACACTTTGTTAGCACCTTTCGGATTGACAAAACCTTCTAGTTGCATCGTATACAACTCTTCTTTAATAAATCCATTAAGGAATTCAGTTTTGTTTATCCATTTGCCAGATTTCATAAAATGCGGCAATTGCTAATCATGATTCGGACAGACTTAAGCATAGATACGAGTGAGAAGCTCTAATCGTAGTCAACACCTTGAACTTGTTGAAAACCTTTTGCGACAATTCTAGCTTTGTAGATAGTAACACTACTATCAGCGTCCGTCTTCCTCTTGAAGATCCATTTATTCTCAATTGCTTGCCGATCATCGGGCAAGTCAACCAAAGTCCAAACTTTGTTCTCATACATGGATCATATCTCAGATTTCATGGCCTCAAACCATTTCGCGGAATCTGGGCTCATCATCGCTTCCTCATAGTTCGTAGGTTCGTCATGGTCAAGTAACATGAACTCCAGAACAGGATTACCGTACCACTCTGGTGCGGATCTCACTTTGGTTTACCTACGAGATTCGGTAGTAACTTGATCTGAAGTTACATGATCATCATCATTAGCTTCCTCACTAATTGGTGTAGTAGTCACAAGAACAGATTTTTGTGATGAACTACTTTCCAATAAGGTAGAAGGTACAATTACCTTATCAAGTTCTACTTTCCTCCCACTCACTTCTTTCGAGAGAAACTCCTTCTCTAGAAAGTATCCATTATAAGCAACGAATGTCTTGCCTTAGGATCTGTGATAGAAGGTGTACCCAACAGTCTCCTTTTGGGTATCCTATGAAGACACATTTCTCCGCTTTGGGTTCGAGCTTATCAGGTTGAAGCTTTTTCACATAAGCATCGCAGCCCCAAACTTTAAGAAACAACTACTTTGGTTTCTTGCTAAACCACAGTTCAGATTGTGTCGTCTCAATGGACTTAGATGGTGCCCCTTTTTAATGTGAATGCAGCTGTCTCTAATGCATAACCCCAAAACGATAGTGGTAGATCGGTAAGAGACATCATAGATTGCACTATATCTAATAAAGTACGGTTATGACGTTCGGACACACCATTACACTATGGTGTTCCATGTGGCGTGAGTAGTGAAACTATTTCACATTGTTTTTAACTGAAGGCCAAACTCGTAACTCAAATACTCTTCTCTACGATCAGATCATAGAAACTTTATTTTCTTGTTACGATGATTTTTCACTTCACTCTAAAATTCTTTGAACTTTTCAAATGTTTCAGACTTATGTTTCATCAAGTAGATATACTCATATCTGCTCAAATCATCTGTGAAGATCAGAAAATAATGATGCCTGTCGCGAGCCTCAATATTCATCGGACCACATACATCAGTATGTATGATTTCCAACAAATCTGTTGCTCGCTCCATTGTTCCGAAGAACAGAGTCTTAGTCATCTTGCCCATGAGGCATGGTTCGCAAGCATCAACTGATTCATAATCAAGTGATTCCAAAATCCCATCAGCATGGAGTTTCTTCATGCGCTTTACACCAATATGACCTAAACGGCAGTGCTACAAATAAGTTGCACTATCATTATTAACTTTGCATCTTTTGGTTTCAATATTATGATTATGTGTATCACTACGATCGAGATCCAACAAACTATTTTCATTGGGTGTGCAACCAATTAAGGTTTTATTCATGTAAACAGAACAACAATTTATTCTCTTACTTAAATGAATAATCGTATTACAATAAACATGATCAAATCATATTCATGCTCAACGCAAACACCAAATAACACTTATTTAGGTTCAACACTAATCCCGAAATCATAGGGAGTGTGCGATGATGATCATATCAATCTTGGAACCACTTCCAACACACATCGTCACTTCACCCTTAACTAGTCTCTGTTTATTCTGCAACTCCCGTTTCGAGTTACTAATCTTAGCAACTTGAACTAGTATCAAATACTGAGGGTTTGCTATAAACACTAGTAAAGTACACATCAATAACATGTATATCAAATATACTTATGTTCACTTTGCCATCCTTCTTATCCGCCAATCACTTGGGGTAGTTCCGCTTCCAGTGACCAGTCCCTTTGCAGTAGAAGCACTCAGTCTCAGGCTTAGGTCTAGACTTGGGCTTATTCACTTGAGCAACAACTTGCTTGCTGTTCTTTTTGAAGTTCCCCTTCTTCCCTCTGCCCTTTTCTTGAAACTAGTGGTCTTGTCTACCATCAACACTTGATGTTTTTCTTGATTTCTACCTTCATCGATTTCATCATCATGAAAAGCTCGGGAGTCGTTTTCGTCATCCCTTGCATACTATAGTTCATCACGAAGTTCTACTAACTTGGTCATGGTGACTAGAGAATTCTGTTAATCACTATCTTATCTGGAAGATTAACTCCCACTTGATTCAAGCGATTGTAGTACCCAGACAATCTGAGCACATGCTCACTAGTTGAGCGATTCTCCTCCATCTTTTAGCTATAGAACTTGTTGGAGACTTCATATCTCTCAACTCGGGTATTTGCTTGAAATATTATCTTCAACTCCTGGAACATCTCATATGGTCCATGACGTTCAAAACGTCTTTGAAGTCCCGATTCTAAGCCATTAAGCATGGTGCACTAAACTATCAAGTAGTCATCATATTGAGCTAGCCAAACGTTCATAACGTTTGCATCTGCTCCTGCAATAGGTCTGTTACCTAGCGGTGCATCAAGGACATAATTCTTCTGTGTAGCAATGAGGATAAACCTCAGATCATGGATCCAATCCGCATCATTGCTACTAACATCTTTCAACACAATTTTCTCTAGGAACATATCAAAACACAGGGAAGCAACAATGCGAGCTATTTATCTACAACATAATTTGCAAAATACTACCAGGACTAAGTTCATGATAAATTTAAGTTCAATTAATCATATTACTTAAGAACTCCCACTTAGATAGACATCCCTCTAATCCTCTAAGTGATCACGTGATCCAAATCAACTAAACCATAACCGATCATCACGTGAGATGGAGTAGTTTTCAATGGTGAACATCGCTATGTTGATCATATCTACTATATGATTCACGCTCGACCTTTCGGTCTCTGTGTTCCGAGGCCATATCTGCATATGCTAGGCTCGTCAAGTTTAACCTGAGTATTCTGCGTGTGCAAAACTGGCTTGCACCCGCTGTAGATGGACGTAGAGCTTATCACACCCGATCATCACGTGGTGTCTGGGCACGACGAACTTTGGCAACGGTGCATACTCAGGGAGAACACTTCTTGATAATTTAGTGAGAGATCATCTTATAATGCCACCGTCAATCAAAGCAAGATAAGATGTATAAAAGGATAAACATCACATGCAATCAATATAAGTGATATGATATGGCCATCATCATCTTGTGCTTTTGATCTCCATCTCCGAAGCACCGTCATGATCACCATCGTCACCGGCGCGACACCTTGATCTCCATCATAGCATCGTTGTCGTCTCGCCAATCTTATGCTTCCACGACTATCACTACCGCTTAGTAATAAAGTAAAGCATTACATCGCGATTGCATTGCATACAATAAAGCGACAACCATATGGCTCCTGCCAGTTGCCGATGACTTGGTTACAAAACATGATCATCTCATACAATAAAATTTAGCATCATGCCTTGACCATATCACATCACAACATGCCCTGCAAAAACAAGTTAGACGTCCTCTACTTTGTTGTTGCAAGTTTTACGTGGCTGCTACGGGCTTAAGCAAGAACTCATCTCACCTACGCATCAAAACCACACCGATAGTTTGTCAAATAGACTTCATTTTAACCTTCTCAAGGACCGGGCGTAGCCACACTCGGTTCAACTAAAGTTGGAGAGACAGTCGCCCGCAAGCCATCTATGTGCAAAGCACGTCGAGGGAACCGGTCTCGCGTAAGCGTACGCGTAATGTTGGTCCAGGTCGTCTCGTCCAACAATACCGCCGAACCAAAGTATGACATGCTGGTAGGCAGTATGACTTGTATCGCCCACAACTCACTTGTGTTCTACTCGTGCAAATAACATCAAACCATAAAACCTAGGCTCTGACACCACTGTTGGGGAACGTAGTAATTTCAAAAATTTCCCTACGCACACGCAAGATCATGGTGATGTATAGCAACGAGGGGGAGAGACTGATCTACGTACCCTTGTAGATCGCAACGGAAGCGTTGACACAACATAGAGGAAGTAGTCGTACGTCTTCTTCCAGATCTGACTGATCCAAGCACCGTTACTCCGGCACCTCCGAGTTCTTAGCACACGTACAGCTCGATGACGAACCCCGGGCTCCGATCCAGCAAAGCTTCGGGGAGGAGTTCCGCCAGCACGACGGCGTGGTGACGATCTTGATGATCTACTGTCGCAGGGCTTCGCCTAAGCACCGCCACAATACGACCGAGGTGGAATATGGTGGCAGGGGGCACCGCACACGGCTAAGGAACGATCACGTGGATCAACTTGTGTGTCTATGGGGTGCCCCCTGCCCCTGTATATAAAGGATGGAGGAGGAGGAGGCCGGCCAAGGCTAGGTGCACCAGGTGTGGAGTCCTACTAGGACTCCAAGTCCTAGTAGGAGTCCACCAAGAGGGGAGGAAGGGAGAAGGAAGTGGAGTAGTAGGAAAGGTGGCCGGCCCCCTTTTCCCTAGTCCAATTCGGACTAGAGGAGAGGGGGGGGGGGCGCAGCAGCCTTTTTCCTCTTCCCACTAAAGCCCATCAAGGCCCATTACTTCTCCCGTAATTACCCGGTACTTCGAAAAATACCCGAATCACTCGGAACCTTTCCGATGTCCGAATATAGTCATCCAATATATCGACCTTTACGTCTCGACCATTTCGAGACTCCTCGTCATGTCCCCGTTCTCATCCGGGACTCCGAACTCCTCCGGTACATCAAAACTAATAAACTCATAATATAACTGTCATCGAAACCTTAAGCGTGCGGACCCTACGGTTCGAGAACAATGTAGACATGACCGAGACACGTCTCCGGTCAATAACCAATAGCGGGACATGGATGCCCATATTGGCTCCTACATATTCTACGAAGATCTTTATCGGTCAGACCGCATAACAACATACGTTGTTCCCTTTGTCATCGGTATGTTACTTGCCCGAGATTCGATCATCGGTATCCAATACCTAGTTCAATCTCGTTACCGGCAAGTCTCTTTACTCGTTCCGTAATACATCATCTCACAACTAACATATTAGTTGTAATGCTTGCAAGGCTTATGTGATGTGTATTACCGAGAGGGCCCAGAGATACCTCTCCGACAATCGGAGTGACAAATCCTAATCTCAAAATACGCCAACCCAACATCTACCTTTGGAGACACCTGTAATGATCCTTTATAATCACCCAGTTACGTTGTGACGTTTGGTAGCACCCAAAGTGTTCCTCCGGCAAACGGGAGTTGCATAATCTCATAGTCATAGGAACATGTATAAGTCATGAAGAAAGCAATAGCAACATACTAAACGACCGGGTGCTAAGCTAATGGAATGGGTCATGTCAATCAGATCATTCAACTAATGATGTGACCTCGTTAATCAAATAACAACTCTTTGTTCATGGTTAGGAAACATAACCATCTTTGATTAACGAGCTAGTCTAGTAGAGGCATACTAGTGACACTCTGTTTGTCTATGTATTCACACATGTATTATGTTTCCAGTTAATACAATTCTAGCATGAATAATAAACATTTATCATGAAATAAGGAAATAAATAATAACTTTATTATTGCCTCTAGGGCATATTTCCTTCAGTAGTACAGGTCAGCGACACAGATATGAGATATCTGCTCAACCCCGATGATGTAGTTCATGTGCAAGGCATAAAGGCGGACAAACGTAAAATCCAGCTTCTTCACGTGAAACATGTTGAATATGTAATCGAATCGGAGGAAGAACTTATCCGCGGGAAGCTGTCGACGTAAGACATTTGCCGCGGAACGTTAACCACGTAGAGTGGGTATCCTGGATCTTTCGAGGCGATGAGGTCTTTCTCTACCCGTAGCACATCGTCATGAAGTCTCTTTAGATCGCCGAATCTGGCCTGTAGCGCTGTTGCAGGTAGGATTGGTTGACCGGGGATATGCCATTTATCCGCACCAGGGATATCTATACGGTCCTGAAGCCGAGGCTGCTGAGGCGGCTGGATCATAGAAACAGCTTTTTTGCCTTTCCTCGCTCTCTTCCTAAACTTCTTTACTATCGGAAGGTCGTCCATAATATGTTGAGACGGCAATTCAGGCACCGACTCATGATGCTCAAACCCCGAGGAGGCGCCAGTATAGACATACTGTTCAGTAGCGCCATCGTCGTCCTCATCCTCATCGATGGCGACGTCATCAGCGACTAATGGAGCCTCCTCCTTACCCCGTCCGCTATCACCCAACCTGACACCCGATGATAATTGGGTAGGTGGGGTGTTGATGTTGATACCTTGCTGAGGCTGCATGCTCGTGGGTGTGCTCCCGGCCGCCTCCAGACGAAGCAGACTCTTTGGCCACAACAGGACCCACCCAGCATTGCAACAATCACCAAGCCGCCGTGGTGTCTCGTCGTCATCCCCCAGTAGTACTGGAGGAGGCAAATTCTCATGGCCCGGTTTGACACTGGCCACGGAAACCTTGTAGACGTTCGGGGGGATCGACCGGCTATGGAACAATGGTTCCTTCGGCTCCATTATCGTCGCCTTCCCCACGTCCACCTTTTGGTCGCCGATGGTGTACAATATGGTGCACGGGGTTCGTCAACCTGCAAAGAAAAGTCTGCGACGTGAGACATCCGAAAGGCAACGAAAACGGGAGATTATACATTTATATTGAAGGGGGCCGGTGTGACAGATACCGTGAGGGCGTCGAGCTCAACCAAAGACGAAGCACCGCCTAGCACGTCCGGTGCGGGAGCAGGTGCAGCTGCAGGTGCTGGTGCAACGCTAGTCGAGCTGCTCCCCGCCAAGAAGTCAGCAAGGGGAAAGTCCGCTGCATCTTTTTTTTGGATTTTGCCTGGTCCAATTGAAAATGGCCGGAACCAAGGTAGTAGAAATATCTAAAGCCACCTGTTTTGCGGCAGCTACCGCTGTTGCGACTGTCTCAGTTGATTTCTTCTCAACCGCAATCTCAACCCTCTTGTCGATGTTTTCTTCATTTAACCTCCGTCTTTCCTTTCTCTCCTCCGTGGTCTCACGGTAGTACTTCTTCCACGTGGCGCCGTCTCCGACACCGTGCACGCGTCCATACGACGGTCGAGTATCCACCGGTTGTTGTTTTAATATGTTCAACACCCGGTTGAATGGAGTGTCCCACTTGGGCCTCGCCAATGCCTCAGACGGCGAGTCGCTTTCGGCCGCAATCCTGTGCTGCTCTCTCTGCAAAAGGCACAATGATCGTTTACAAATATGACTAACGTGTGCAGTCGAATTGATCAGAAACTAAAATTACCAGCAGTCTCATGAACTCCGTAATGACCGGTGTTGTCTCGTAAACCTTTTTCACTGGGTCCCAACGGTGCCGGGCCCTGACGACGTCACTCTCCTGTGGGACGGTGAACTCCGCCAAGGGGTCTGGGATGCCCAGACTCGCGGCTTCCGCGTCCTCCTTGGCCCATTTGGACCTCTTTCCGCCGTAACCATGGCTTCCGAGGTGGTGGCTCCCAATGTTCCTCTCTTGAAGCCCCTTCATGTACTTAGACTTTTTTTTTGGCATCTTCAGTCTCACAAGCCTCCTTGAATATTTGAAACTGCTCTTCCATGATTGTCGGATTATCCTTTACAATCTCGGAGTAGGGTTCCTTCTTGTCGATGATCCTTGCTTTCACTCAATTTTTCTAGGCGGCCAACGCGTCGCTAAACTTGGTCATGGCGTGTTTGTTTATCTTCTTCATTGCCGGGTCCTCATCTGGATCTTTATAATCCTTCTCATTCCGGCCCGGGAACAAGAATATCTGGTGAAACCTCTTTAGGAGGGAGCTCCTCATATTTTCTATCTTCTGTAGTTTCTCATTGTTGATGGTGGCGGTTGTCCGTACGATGCAGCCTATTTGATTGCTGTAGCATCGACGCGCTTCCTCGGGCGCCGTTGGCTCAAAATTGCTGTCGTCCACCTCTGTGACCACCACTCTAGTAGTCCTGAGTTTGTTAGGAACCCGTTGCCTCTTTGCTTTCGGTTCTACACCGGCTCCGCTCCCCGAGGCAGCGCTGGTCTCAGTCTCAGCGCCGGTGTCGATGCCGGTCTGAGTCTGAGCACCGGTCTCAGTCTCAGCACGAGTCTGCGTGTCGGTCTCAGTCCCCGATGCCACCGGTGGGCCCAACAATAACATCGGTTGATCATCGGTAAGGCTAAAAAATTCGTCTACCGCCCGGTAGGCGTCGTCGCAATCACCAGAACCCTGTCCTTCATCGTTGCTAGCCATGTTTCCTATGATTAAATCTAGTCAATTAATTCTAGACCTAATAAAATGAATAATGACATAAAAAGGCCTATTGTTTTGTAGGAATGTTGACTCCTTCCTGGTGCGGCAAATCACGGGCACTCGATATGTCCTAGTTTGTAGCACAAGTCATGCCGAAATTCACGGAAAATTTCGGCATGAGCTTTGCTAAAAAGTCGACAAATCGAGAACCTGAAATTTGCCGGAAAAGAAATGATTCAACATTCCGGCAAAACATAGGCCACTAAGCATCATTCCCTGCAAACAGTGTCCAAATATACACGAGCAACCACATGTGCAAACAGTGTAGAAGAAAATTCATTTAACTACTAATAGAACAAAATTCAGTTAACTGTAGTGCTCTATAATGATGAAAGGAGAAAAATTTCAGTTAACTACTAATTTCATTCATTTAGGTTATTCATTTAACATCACCTAATTAACCTACTGTACCAATACTACTAGCAGCACTACCAACCTAATTAACCTAGCAAAACTCTAGTGCCCTAACTGAAAAACATCTAATTAACATCTAATTTTTCTCTAAAATACAGAGAGAGATGAGTGACGGGGAGGGGTCGGGGACTTACAGAGAGGGGAGAGACGGTGGCGGGGAGGTGCTCGGTGACGGAGGCAGGGGCGGAGAGGGCGGGCTCGGGCACGGGCACGGGCGGTCCTGGGCGGGCTCGGGCGGCGGTGAGGTGGAGGGCGCCGACGGTGATGTAGAGGGCGGCCTTGGGCGGCGGCTGTGAGGCTGAGGGCGGCCTCGGGCGGCGGCGGTGAGGCTGAGGGCGGCCTCGGGCGGCGGCAGTGAGGCTGAGGGCGGCCTCGGGTGGCGGCGGCGAGGCCTCGGGCGGCCTCGAGCGGCGGCGGTGAGGAGACGGCGGCGAGGGCGAGGGACGATTTAGGGAAGAATTGGTGGCCGGGGGCGGGGTGGGGGGAAACCGCTGTTTAAGTGAAACGTAACGGTAGGCGTTTTCGGAAACGCGCTATAGCTAAGTTAGCTATAGCGCGTTTACTGAAACCCGCTACTGCTATTCCTTTCTCCTTTTTTCCCTTTTTTCTTTTATTTTTCTTTACATTTTATTTTTTCCCTTTGTCCTTTTTCTATTTCTTTCATTTTCATTTACTTTTCTACTTGTTTTTCACTTTATTTTATTTCCGTTAGCAGCAGCGCTTTACACGTAAGCGCGCTGCAGCTAAGGAGATTAGCAGTAGCGCTGGGCCATTATACGCGCTACTGCTAGGTTGGGCTAGCCATGTGCACTCAGTTCGAACGTAGCAGCAGCGCTTTTCGCTGGTACGCGCTACTGCTAAAGTCATAGCAGTAGCGTAGTTTATTCACGCGCGCTGCTACTAAGTAGCAGCAGCGCTTGATTTTGTACAGCGCTACTGGTAAAATTCTGTGTATATGCTTTTCCCTAGTAGTGTAATCTAATGAATATGCAATGTGCTTATTTTTCATCAACATATTTTACTGATAGCATGCGAAACCTTACCTAACCTGATGACTAGCTGACACGTCTCCATCGTATCTACTTTTTCAAACACTTTTGCCCTTGTTTTGGACTCTAACTTGCATGATTTGAATGGAACTAACCCGGACTGACGCTGTTTTTAGCAGAATTGCCATGGTGTTATTTATGTGCAGAAACAAAAGTTCTCGGAATGACCTGAAACTCCATGGAGATTATTTTGGGAAATAATAAAAAATACTAGCAAAGAATTAAGGCCAGGGGCCCACACCCTAGCCACGAGGGTGGGGGGCGCGCCCCCTGATGAAGTCATGTACCTACGGTAGGGACACGGACCCGTCCTAAAGAGCCCTACCATAGGACATTCCTAGAAGAAGTCACCTTTCAATCAACTTGAAGATATCCCACTCGACGGGTTGAAGACACTCGACCAAGAAGCTGTCACTCGACCAAGAAGCCAACCACTCGACTGCCAGAAGACCTCAAGTCACTCCGCAGGCAAACGGTCGGCTATTAAGTAGTCTTTATGATTATTAAGACACTTTATTAGGGACGTTATCAGTAACGCCCCACCTTAAATGTACCTTAAACCCTACATTACTGAGGGCAGGAGAGGGCTGGCAAACTCTATATAAGCCATCCCCCTCCTCAGTATCAAGGGTTCGCACCCCTGTCATTTTACACACGCATAATCCAGTCGACCGCCTCCGGGCACCGAGACGTAGGGCTGTTACTTCCTCCGAGAAGGGCCTGAACTCGTAAACCTTGCGTGCTTACAACTTCCCAATAGCTAAGGTCTAGCCTCCTCATACACACCCCCTACCTCACTGTCAGACTTAGAACCACGACAGTTGGCGCCCACCTTGGGGCATTAGTCTTAGCGCCTAATTGGAGAAGTTGCGATTTTTCCGATCCACTTGATCATGTTTTCCTGCAGAGCTTTGGCAGAGGGCCACGAGATCCGTCTCGGCGGACTCACATTCATCGCCGACGACTCCGCCTGGCTCCAGGAGGCGCTGCTTGACGTTGACGCGCTCCCCGTCCGCGGTGCGACGCACTTCCACGCGTGCGTCCGTGGTGTCCTCCTGCGGCAGCCGTCGACCCCGTATCGGTCGACTCCCGTGTCATCTCCCCATCCCGTCTCCCGCCAGCGCAAGCACTCGGGTCGGTCGAGACTCCAGCGGTGGATGAAGCACGCCGCGGCCCGCCAGTCGGCGGCCCCACAAGTCACGGCAATCGAGCCCGATGAATCCCTCTGTGGCCTGTTCGATCTGTCGACTGGATCCGCGGAGACCGCATCCGAGTGCGATAGCAGCGACCCTTTGGTGGAGGTTCTGGCGGTCGAGGGGACACGCAGTCCTCCTGGATTCCATTGCGCTGATAGTGGGGCAGGTAGAGGCGATCCGTCGCATCCTCACGACGAATACCTCCCCGAACCTCTTACGTCATTACAGCGGGAGGAGCTTCGTCGCCGGAACATGGACGCGCTCTACACTCCTATTGTTGGAGAGACCCCCGAGGCCCGGGCCTTGGAGGACGCGCGCTTGGCTAATCTAGCCGAGCGCACTCGACTGGAGAATCTACAGCGAGCCCTCGACGAGCGAGCGCGTCAGCGGGCTCCCGAGTCCAGTCGACGCAAGCAAGCTCCCGAATCCAGTCGACGTCAGCTCTTCCCACCGCCGCAGGTATACCGAACTCCGGTTCAGAACCTGGCTGCCGCGACCCGCATAGCAGAGTCAATCCAACCCTCTCAGTCAGAGGCTGGCAGAGGATTGTTGCAGATCAGAGCATTGCTCCGAGCGGCGGGAAATCAGAATTCCGTCGTCTCTCAGTCGCGGGACAGGATCCACAGTCGATCCGTTGCAACGGAAACCGTCCAGTCGGCTCAAAGCCCGAGATCGCCCCTGAGGCGTGAGGGACGTGGAGACCGGCACGATCAGTACAGGAGGAATGAACAATATGATCACCGACCCGCCCGTGATGATAGATGTCGAGTGCCGTCCCCTCCCCCGAGGAGTGGATCGTATGCATCTCGACATCGAGATGACAGGCGCCCCCATAACATTGGGCAGAGGACCCCAGTCGACCCCAGAGACCCAGGCTTTGACGCGAGATCCATCCTCGTTCAAGGTCTGGTGGACAGGAACAGGGCTCATCGAGAGGACCACAACAGAGATACGCCCACCGGCAGCAGAGCACATGCCTCGGGGCCTGAATGTTTCAGTCGAGCCATCAGAGCCGCGGTGATCCCTCCCAATTTCAGGCTGGCGGCTGGAGTCAGCAAGTTCACTGGTGAATCCAAGCCCGACACGTGGCTCGAAGATTACCGAGTGGCTGTTCAGATTGGTGGCGGCAATGATGAGGTGGCCATGAAGCATTTACTCCTCATGTTGGAAGGCTCAGCTAGGGCGTGGCTGAATCAGTTGGCGCCCAGCAGCATTTACACTTGGGAGGATCTCTCCCGAGTGTTTATCACAACCTTCGAAGGGACATGCAAGCGCCCTGCAGGCCTTATGGAGTTGCGGTCTTGCGTGCAGAAGCCAAATGAAACTCTGAGAGAATACATCCAGAGGTGGATCACACTGCACCACTCGGTCGAGAACGTGCCAGACCATCAAGCAATTTGCGCTTTCAAGGAAGGCGTCAAGTACAGAGAGTTGAATCTGAAGTTTGGCCGAACTGGAGAGATGTCCCTGAATCGGATGATGGAGATTACCACCAAGTACGCTAATGGAGAAGACGAGGATCGACTCCGAAGTGGCAAACTCAAATCAGTCGCCCAAGAAACCGGAGGAAACTCCAGTCGGAAGCAGAAGCGGAAGGCCGAGCCAGCCGCCCCTGGGGAGGCCCTGGCTGTGGCCCAGGGAAATTTCAAGGGAAAACCCAAGGGCACATGGAAACCCAAGAAGGTTAAAGATCAGGATGGGAATGATGTTTTGGACCTGCCATGTCACATCCACACCAAGAAAGATGAAGAAGGAAATTTTATTTTCCCGAAGCATACCACTCGACAGTGTCGGCTTCTGATTCAGCAGTTTCAGGGCAAGCAGCCCAAGGATAAGGAAAAAGAACCAGACAGAGTTGAGCACAAGGAGGATAGTGACGATGGATACCCCCAAGTCAATTCCACCTTGATGATTTTTGCTGATGTCGAAAGTAAAAGTCGACTGAAAGTCATTAACCGTGAGGTGAACATGGTTGCCCCGGCGACGCCCAGTTACCTGAAGTGGTCTCAGACTGCCATCACATTCGACCAGTCCGATCACCCGACGCACATTGCCACCCCTGGGAGGCAAGCTTTGGTGGTCGACCCAGTTGTCGAAGGCACTCGACTGACCAAAGTCCTGATGGACGGCGGCAGTGGCCTGAACATATTGTACGCTGAAACTTTGAAAGGAATGGGCATTCCGATGTCCAGACTCAGCACCAGTAACATGAGCTTCCACGGAGTTATTCCTGGGAAGAAAGCCGAATCACTCGGCCAGATTGCTCTTGATGTGGTTTTTGGTGATTCAAAGAATTACCGCAAGGAAAAGTTGACATTTAAAGTTGTGGACTTCCAGAGTGCTTATCACGCCATCTTGGGCAGGCCAGCTTACGCATGCTTCATGGCTCGACCATGTTACGTGTATCTTAAATTAAAGATGCCTGGCCCCAAAGGTGTGATCACTGTTACGGGCAACCGGAAGAAAGCAGAAGAATGTTTTCAGAAGGGATCAAAGATCGCCGACGCTCAGATGGCAGTGGTCGAGCTGAAAGAGTACCAAAAGGCTGCCGACCCGAGTGAATTGCTGCGAGCTAAGAAGCCTGCCTCCGAGTCAGCTTTTCAGTCGGCTGGCGAAACAAAGACAGTCCACATTCACCCGACCGATCCCGACGCTGCTCCGACTCACGTCTCGATGACGCTCGACTCCAAATAGGAAGAAGCGCTCATCCAGCTCCTCCGTGAGAACTGGGACATCTTCGCATGGAAACCCTCTGACATGCCTGGAGTTCCCAGGGGGCTGGCTGAGCACCGTCTGCGAGTCGACCCAAAGTTCAAACCCGTGAAGGAACATCTTCGACGGTCTGCCCTCCAGAAAAAACAAGCCATTGGCGAGGAAGTGGCTCGGCTCTTAGCAGCTGAGTTCATCCGAGAGATTTACCACTCCGAGTGGCTCGCCAATGTTGTCATGGTCCCCAAGAGGGACAAGTCACTCCGTATGTGCATTGATTTCAAGCATATCAATCGGGCCTGCCCGAAAGATCATTTTCCTCTCCCTCGCATCGACCAGATTGTCGACTCAACTGCGGGATGCGAGAGATTGTCTTTTCTAGATGCCTACTCCGGTTACCATCAGATCCGTCTATATGGGCCCGACGAAATCAAAACAGCTTTCATCACTCCATTCGGATGCTTCTGTTACGTCACCATGCCATTCGGCCTCAAGAACGCCGGAGCCACATTCAAGAGAATGATCCAGAAGTGTTTACTCACTCAAATCAGTCGGAATGTGGAGGCATACATGGACGATATCGTGGTCAAGTCCCGGAAAGGTTCCGACCTGCGGGCTGACCTTGCTGAAACCTTTGCCAACCTCAGGAGGTACGATATCAAGCTCAATCCTTCAAAGTGCACTTTCGGAGTTCCAGGTGGAAAGCTACTTGGTTTTCTCGTTTCCGAACGGGGAATCGACGCCAATCCTGAAAAAATTGGCACCATACTCCGGATGAAGCGTCCTGCACGTGTGCATGATGTCCAAAAGCTTACAGGCTGCTTGGCCACCTTAAGTCGATTCATTTCTCGACTCGGTGAAAAAGCGTTGCCTCTTTACCGACTGATGAAGTAGTCTGACAAGTTCGAGTGGACTCCAGAAGCTGATGCAGCGTTTGCAGAGCTCAAAGCTCTGCTCTCCACCCAGCCGGTGCTAGCTGCCCCAATCAGCAAAGAGCCTCTGTTGCTTTACATCGCAGCCACGGGACAAGTTGTCAGTATAGTACTTACGGTCGAGCGGGAAGAGGAAGGGAAGGCCTTCAAAGTTCAACGCCCTGTATATTATGTGTCTGAAGTTTTGACCCCTTCAAAACAAAGATACCCCCACTACCAGAAGCTTGTATATGGGATTTATATGACCACGAAGAAAGTTGCACATTATTTCTCTGACCACTCCATTACAGTCGTCAGCGACGCCCCATTATCAGAGATCCTGCATAACAGAGACGCAACTGGTCGAGTGGCCAAGTGGGCGATTGAACTCCTTGCTTTAGATGTCAAGTTTGAAGCAAAGAAAGCCATCAAGTCCCAAGCAATCGCGGATTTCATCGCCGAGTGGATTGAACAGCAACTACCGACTCAAGTTCACTCGAAACACTGGACTATGTTCTTCGATGGATCCAAGATGCTGAATGGTTCGGGCGCGGGGGTAGTTTTGGTCTCCCCCCGAGGCGATAAGCTCAGATACGTTCTCCAGATTCACTTCGATTCCTCCAATAACGAAGCAGAGTCTGAAGCACTTTTGTATGGGTTGCGCATGGCCATTTCACTCGGCGTCCGTCGCCTCATGGTCTATGGCGACTCAGATCTGGTGGTTAATCAAGTGATGAAGGAGTGGGACGTCAGGAGTCTGGCAATGACTGGATATTGCAATGCAGTGCGAAAGCTAGAGAAGAAGTTCGAGGGGTTAGAGCTCCACCACATCCCCGACTGAAAAATCAGGCAGCTGACGACTTGGCAAAGATAGGCTCTAAGAGAGGAGCCATTCCAAGCAACGTGTTCTTGGAACACATTCACTCACCGTCAGTCCAAGAAGATCCTTTCACAGAAGAAGCCCCGCAGCCAAAAAATGCCGCAGATCCGACTGAAGTTGAAGTGCCTGTAGTGGTCGACCTAGTCATGGAAGTCTTGGCAATCACCCCTGACTGGACGATACCGTACATCGCATATATCCTAAGTAAAGAGCTTCCGGAGGACGAGGAGGAGGCTCGACAGATCGTCCGCCGATCTAAGGCCTTCACAGTCATAAGGGGACAGCTGTACAGAGAGAGTGCGACCGGAGTCGGCCATAAATGCATAACGCCAGAAGAGGGTCAAATAATCCTTAATGATATCCACTCGGGGACCTGCGGTCACCATGCGTCCTCTCGGACTATTGTGGCTAAAGCATACCGAGCTGGATTTTACTGGCCAAGGGAAAATGAGATGGCAAAAGAGATAGTCGACAAGTGCGAAGGGTGCCAGTTCTACTCCAACATGTCGCACAAGCCCGCATTAGCCCTGAAAACCATTCCGCTCGTCTGGCCCTTTGCCGTCTGGGGATTGGACATGGTTGGCCCCCTAAGAACGGGCAGGAGTGGATTCACTCATGTACTTGTGGCAGTCGACAAATTTACCAAATGGATCGAAGCTAAGCCCATAAAGAGCCTCGATGCTGGCACCGCTATCAGTTTCATCAGAGGGTTCACATTCAGATATGGAGTCCCGCATAGCATCATCACTGATAACGGGTTAAACTTTGATTCGGGCGAGTTCAGAGCATTTTGCGCTTCCCAAGGCACACGAGTCGACTACGCTTCAGTCGCTCATCCCCAGTCGAATGGACAGGCTGAGAGAGCAAATGGTCTGATTCTCAAAGGACTAAAACCTCGGCTGATGCGCGATCTCAAGCACACGGCAGGCGCTTGGGTCGACGAGCTTCCGTCAGTTCTGTGGGGATTAAGGACCACCCCTAACCGGTCGACTAGAAGGACTCCATTCTTTCTGGTTTATGGAGCCGAAGCTGTCCTGCCAAGTGATCTTCTTCATAATGCACCCCGAGTCGAACTTTACACCGAAGATGAAGCAGAGCAGGCCCGGCAAGACGCAGTCGACCTCTTGGAAGAGGAAAGGGAGATGGCCATGATCAGATCGACCATTTATCAACAAGACTTCCGCCGTTTTCACGCCCGAAATGTGAAAAGTCGAGCCTTCCAAGAAGGAGATCTGGTCCTCCGAGTGGATCAACAGAAGCCACACAAACTTGCTCCTACTTGGGAAGGCCCCTTCATAGTCACCAGAGTCCTCCACAATGCTGCATACCACCTCTACAACGTCGATCGCCAGATCGACGAGCCACGAGCTTGGAACGCGGAACTGCTCCGCCCCTTTTACACCTGAGTTCCCTTTGTAATAAGAAGAATAATTTCTACAGTTCATTTCTATCACAGACAAGAGTGTTCCAATAACAGCTGTCACTTTGTTTGCATACAAAACCGCCAGCGGGTGACTTGGCTGCGAATCCGTTTTCGCCTAAGTTTTAAAAATCCTACCGAGTGGAGAGCAATCCTCCCACTCGGGGGCTTAGCTGCAGTCCAGTACTCGCCTAAGTTCTCCCACTCGGAAACTTAGCTGCAGTCAAGCACTCACCTAAGTTTGAAAAAATCGTACCGAGTGGAGAGCAATCCTCCCACTCGGGGGCTTAGCTGCAGTCCAGTACTCGCCTAAGTTCTCACACTCGGAAACTTAGCTGCAGTCAAGCACTCGCCTAAGTTTGAAAAAATCCTACCGAGTGGAGAGAAATCCTCCCACTCGGGGGCTTAGCTGCAGTCCAGTACTCGCCTAAGTTCTCCCACTCGGAAACTTAGCTGCAGTCAAGCACTCGCCTAAGTTTGAAAAAACCCTACCGAGTGGAGAGCAATCCTCCCACTCGGGGGCTTAGCTGCAGTCCGGTACTCGCCTAAGTTCTCCCACTCGGAAACTTAGCTGCAGTCAAGCACTCGCCTAAGTTTGAAAAAATCCTACCGAGTGGAGAGCAATCCTCCCACTCGGGGGCTTAGCCGCAGTCCGGTACTCGCCTAAGTTCTCCCACTCGGAAACTTAGCTGCAGTCAAGCACTCGCCTAAGTTTGAAATAATCCTACCGAGTGGAGAGCAATCCTCCCACTCGGGGGCTTAGCCGCAGTCCGCTACTCGCCTAAGTTCTCCCACTCGGAAACTTAGCTGCAGTCAAGCACTCGCCTAAGTTTGAAAAAATCCTACCGAGTGGAGAGCAACCCTCCCACTCGGGGGCTTAGCTGCAGTCCGGTACTCGCCTAAGTTCTCCCACTCGGAAACTTAGCTGCAGTCAAGCACTCGCCTAAGTTTTGAAAAAACCCTACCGAGTGGAGAGCCAACCTCACACTCGAGGACTTAGCTGCAGTCCAGCACCTGTCTGAAGACAAGACCAAAGTCCAACTCGACAGTTCAAAACCACGAAGACATTCAGCAAGAAATTAAGTTCGGATAAAGCTTAAAAGGCCCCAGGCCCCGAATCAAAGTACTCGAGCCCTCAGCTCAGCAGAGTTTAAACGATTACAAGTCCACTCGGCATTCCGAGGCAAATTTAAGGAAAGGCATAAAAGTTTTCTCATTCCTCAGGAGGAGGACTGGCAGGAACGACGAACTCATCCAGGTCGATTCCGTCCGCAATACGAGTGGCAGCAGCAATGAAGGTCTCCATGAAGTCTTGAAAGCTGTGCCTCTTGGTATTGGCGACTTGGATGGCGGCCAACTTTTCTTCTCGCGCCTCCTTGCAATGAACGCGGACTAAAGATAGAGCCACATCAGCGCCACACCGGGCAGAAGACTTCTTCCACTCCTGCACTCAATCGGGGATTTTATCAAGTCGAGCCATAAGAGACTCGAGATCGTTCTGGAGCGCAGACTCTGGCCAAAGTGTCGAGTCAATCCGCGACATGGCAACCTTCAGCCGAGCCAAGTAATCCACGGCGCCGTCGATTCGAGATTCCAGTCGGAGCAGGTTCATGGCAGTATCATCTTTCACCGGAGAATTGATTGGGTCCAAACCCGTTTCAATCCGCCCGGTCTCCTCTTCGAAGTTCTGACAAAATTCTGCATACAAGACCTAAAGATAAGCCAATGATCGCAAACTGAGTCGACACAAAAGATAACCAGTTGGAATTGAACGCGCACCTTCGAGCTTGATATACAGCGTCTTGGCGAGACTCCTCAGATAGCTCTCCAGGTCGTCCCTCCTACGAGCGACGCCTTCCATTTGCTCGCTCAGGGTGAGATGCTTCTTCGTCCAATGCGAGCACTCCCTGTTGGCTTCATTCAGAGCGGCCTTCATCTTGGTGTTCTCATCTTCTATCTGGCTGACCGAAGCCAGCTTCTGTTCAGCCAGTGCGATCTTGTCATCAGCCTCCTTGTGGGCAGCAGCCAAGTCCCGATCCTTCTTCGCCAGGGCCTCGCTTAGTTCTCCTGCAAAAGAAACGACGATTGGTTCATAAACAGCAAAAGATACCCAAGCCTAAAACAAGACCAGTCGACGAGGTCGTCTTACCAGCAACGCCATCTCTGACCTTCTGCAGTTCCGTTCTGGCCAGTTCCAGATCGAGAGTCAGTTGAATCCGCTGCTTCTCCAACTCAGTATAGCGAGACGCAAGTTCACAAGATTTCTGCAAAAGGAAATTTCAGTCGACAGACATACAAGATGAGTTGCTTCCGAGTAACTAAGGGGAAAAGGTAACGTTTCTAAGACTACTACCAAATCAAAAACATTCGACAGTAGTCTCGGGGACTACACCTAGTAGGTGCACTTAGCATACCCCCACTGGTCCAAAAAAAAGAAAAAAAAAGTCGAGTGTCCGCAGTCGACCGGACAGAGGTCCATTCGACATGACTCGACCAGATCAAGAAGGGAAACCAGATTCAGAAACACAATATAAAGACTACAGTCGACTGCCAGCAGTCCACCGTAGTCTCGGGGACTACACCCAGTGGGTGCACTCAGTGTGCCCCCACTGTTCCAAGAAGGAGAAAACACACCCAGTGGGTTTACGGAGACAAAGATCTTCAAAACAAAAAGAGAGAGGGAGAAAGACTCTTCAAATAATCAAGTATCAAGTCGACTGACCTGGACATTGCTCTGAAGCACCGAACTTGCGTCGTAAGCTGCCTGGCTGGCCTCCCGAGCCTTCTTCACCTGTTCCATCATGACCCCCGCTTGGCGTATGGCCTCCTTCGCAGCGGCCACTTCGTCTTCAGGGACGGAGTATGCGACAAAAAGCGAAGTTGGATTGGCAGTCGACGCCGAGGGCTGCGCACTCGACAGGGGATCGGCAAAGTTCACGGAAGCCCGAGGGGCATCGCCACCATCCCGAACCACGGTCTCAGGCGCCGGGGTAGGCTGGGGAGTCCTGTCAGCCGACGGCCTCTTAGTCCCCCCTATCCCCAGCGGTTTGTTGTCGTCGTCGTCCGGGAGGTCGATAACATGAGGAGGGGCTGCAGGAAGAGCTTTCAATCGACCAGAATTGCAAGAAACGACCAGTCGACTCAAAAAACAGAACGTCAATAATCGTACCAGGGTTGGAGGTAACAGCATCTCCCATCTCCTGGTCGTCGTCTTTGGCAGAGACCTCGGAGGTAGCAGCACTGCAAAATTCGAAGAACCAGCCAGTTAGCCTACCGAGTCGACCGAGGATCCGTCCTCCGTCGACGAAGGAAAACAAGCTTCATTACCCGGAAATAACAGGGACCGTTATCTTCATCTTGGGCAGAGTCTTGGGCGGCTTGGACAGCATCGTGCGTGGTTGCTTGGGGACCTTCCCAGTCGGTGTAGGAGAAGAAGTCCGAGGGCGTTTTGACGACGGCCCGACGGAGGCACTCGCCTGGCCACGTCCCTGCGCCGGGTCGTGCGCGAGCTTGGATCGCCTTTCCGGGCGGGGAGGTTCGGTCTCCTCCTCCTCTTCGCTGGAGAAGACGTCGTCGCCTCCCTCTCCTTCACCATCCGACTCCCACTCACCCTGGTCATCCCCGCTCTCGCCTCCGCTCCCTTCTCCTTCCTCAGTCGACCCCTGCGCCCCATTGGGCGTCGAGTACATCTCAGTGGTCGCCTGAAAGACAGCAGACAAAACGGAAAGTCAATCGACTTACTCAAAAGAAGACTAATACAGAAAACGAAGATTTCAGTCGGAGACATAAAAACGCACCTGGTCGACCTCATACGAGCTGTCGAGTGGAATGACCCTCCTAGCTCCTCGGGGGTTGTCCTTGTTCCCCGTGATACTTGACAGCCACCCCTCCAACATCTTGTCGGTGACCTCCTCCGGGTGGATCCGAGTGGTGTCCTCGAGGCCAGAGTACAGCCACATCGGGTGGTCCCGAGCCTGGAGCGGTTGGATTCGCCTCTTGAGGAAGACTTCCAGCAGATCCATCCCCGTACGCCCTCACGAACAAGCTCAACCACTCGACCCGCTAGTATCTTGACCTGGGCCGTTTCTTCAGGCGTCACCTTCAGAGAAGCGGGCTTTTCGGCTCGGTCGAGGGAGAAAGGTGGGAGCCCAGTCGACTGCCCTGGAGTCGCCTGATCCTGGCAGTAGAACCAAGTCGCCTGCCAGCCCCGAACTGACTCTGGGAAAGTAATGGATGGGAAACAACTCTTCCCTCTCGTCTGGATCGCCAAGCCCCCACACAGTTGGATCACTTGTGTCCTCTCGTCACTCAACTTGGCTTTCTTAACCGACTGAGAGCGAAAGGTGAAGATGTGCTTAAAAAGCCCCCAGTGTGGGCGGCAACCCAGGAACGCCTCACACATTGAAATAAAAGCAGCGAGATAGACTATAGAGTTGGGGGTAAAGTGGTGGAGCTGCGCTCCAAAGAAGTTCAAGAAGCTGCGGAAGAAAGAGTGGGGCGACAGAGAAAACCCTCGGTCGATGTGAGTGGCCAGGAGCACGCACTCACCGTCGCGAGGTTGGGGTTCGATCTCTCCCCCCGGAAGACACGCAGCCTTGTGAGGGATGGCTCCCCCCTCGACCAAGTCGTCAAGATCCTCCTGACGGAGCACCGAAGGCATCCAGTCGCCCTGGATCCAACCTTTGGGCAGAGCCGTCCGAGAGGAAGATCCGCCGCGCGCAGACTTCTTCCCCTTCCCCGCCACTGCCGCCTTCTTCGCGCGCTCCAGAGGGTAGTCTTGCCCTTCACCATCGTCGCCGGCGAGATCTCGAGCTGGTCTTGCGGTGGCTGGGTGAGAGCGAAGGAAGCGGGGGAGGCTACGGAGAAAGAGAGAAAGAAGAGGAAGAGATGAGCACGCGCACTGGTGGAGGGCTCCGAGCCAGCTACTTATAAGGGGCCGCTTCCGAGTGGCTGACAGGTAGGCCCGAGCTATCCAGTCAAATCCCGTGGCAGGCGCGCGCGCAGTACGTGGCGAAAAAGGCAGCGCGGAGATCGAGGAGCCTTCGCACTGTCGCTCCCGATTACTGCGGCCGCCCCCGTTCCGCGCGCTTCCCAAAAAATCCGAATCCTGCGATCTCCGCTGGCTGCAGAGCAACTTGACAAAACGAAAATCCCGCGCGCACCGGCGCTCGATGCCTCACAGGTAAAGAAATCCATTCGACGAAAGGCCTGGAACGGATCAAGGCGACTGAAAGAGGTTAATGATGTCATCCGTGACAGTCGACCCAGGATGAAGCGCCCATATAACCCGAAGAATCAGTCGGAAAGATCCCTAACCCCTTTTCTCATTCTAGCCTCGATCCGTTCGGGGGCTAATGATGAAGTCATGTACCTACGATAGGGACACGGACCCGTCCTAAAGAGCCCTACCATAGGACATTCCTAGAAGAAGTCACCTTTCAATCAACTTGAAGATATCCCACTCGACGAGTTGAAGACACTCGACCAAGAAGCTGTCACTCGACCAAGAAGCCAACCACTTGACTGCCAGAAGACCTCAAGTCACTCCGCAGGCAAACGGTCGGCTATTAAGTAGTCTTTATGATTATTAAGACACTTTATTAGGGACGTTATCAGTAACGCCACACCTTAAATGTACCTTAAACCCTACATTACTGAGGGCAGGAGAGGGCTGGCGAACTCTATATAAGCCATCCCCCTCCTCAGTATCAAGGGTTCGCACCCCTGTCATTTTACACACGCATAATCCAGTCGACCGCCTACGGGCACCGAGATGTAGGGCTGTTACTTCCTCCGAGAAGGGCCTGAACTCGTAAACCTTGCGTGCTTACAACTTCCCAATAGCTAAGGTCTAGCCTCCTCATACACCCCCCCTACCTCACTGTCAGACTTAGAACCACGACACCCCCTGCCTCGTGCCCCCCCGGAGCTCCACCGACCTTAACTCCAACTCCATATATTCGTGTTCGGGGAGAAAACAATCAAGGAAAAAATATTCATCACGTTTCATGATACGGAGCCGCCGCCAAACCCTAAACTCTCCCGAGAGGGCTGATCTGGAGTCCGTTCGGGGCTCCGGAGAGGGGAATCCGTCGCCGTCGTCATCATCAACCATCCTCCATCACCAATTTCATGATGCCCACCGCCGTGCATGAGTAATTCCATTGTAGGCTTGCTGGACGGTGATGGGTTGGATGAGATTTATCATGTAATCGAGTTAGTTTTGTTAGGGTTTGATCCCTAGTATCCACTATGTTCTGAGATTGATGTTGCTATGACTTTGCTATGCTTAATGCTTGTCACTAGGGCCCGAGTGCCATGATTTCAGATTTGAACCTATTATGTTTTCATGAATATATGTGAGTTCTTGATCCTATCTTGCAAGTCTATAGTCACCTACTATGTGTTATGATTCGGCAACCCCGAAGTGACAATAATCGGGACCACTCCCGGTGATGACCATAGTTTGAGGAGTTCATGTATTCACCATGTGTTAATGCTTTGGTCCGATACTCTATTAAAAGGAGGCCTTAATATCTCTTAGTTTCCCCTAGGAACCTGATGCCACGGGAGGGTAGGACAAAAGATGTCATACAAGTTATTTTCCATAAGCACGTATGACTATATTCGGAATACATGCCTACATTATATTGATGAATTGGAGCTAGTTCCGTGTCACCCTATGTTATGATTGTTACATGATGAACAACATCCGGCATAATTCTCCATCACCGATCCAATGCCTACGAGCTTTTCACATATTGTTCTTCTCTTATTTACTTTTCCGTTGCTATTGTTATCATCACTACAAAATACCAAAAATATTACTTTTGCTACCATTACCTTTTACCACCGTTACCACTACTATCATATTACTTTGCTACTAAACACTTTGCTATAGATATTAAGTTTCTAGGTGTGGTTGAATTGACAACTCAGCTGCTAATACTTGAGAATATTCTTTGGCTCCCCTTGTGTCAAATCAATAAATTTGGGTTGAATACTCTACCCTCGAAAACTATTGCGATCCTCTATACTTGTGGGTTATCAAGACTATTTTCTGGCGCCGTTGCCGGGGAGCATAGCTCTATTCTTTGAGTCACTTGGGATTTATATCTGCTGGTCACTATGAAGAACTCGAAATATGCGAAAACAAAAATTTATCCCTCAACTACGAGGGGAGATAAGGAACTGCCATCTACCTCTGCACTTGATTCACCTTCTGTTTTGAGTAAGCTTGTGACACCTAAACCTGTTTCTGCTATTAATTCTGATATGTCGCATATTATTGATGATGCCACTTCTGCTATGCATGATACTTATGATGAAACTACTTCTATGCTTGATACTACTGTGCCACTTGGTAAATTTCTTGATGAACAACTTGCTAGGGCTAGAGAGAATGAAATTATTGAAACTGATAATATTGATGAAAGTGATGATGAAGGCTCTCCTTATAAATATGAATTGCCTCTTGTGCCTGAGGGCTATGTTATGGATGAAGAAGCTAAAAGAGACTTTCTTGCATGCAATGATAGAAGTGATCTTAAGAAATTATTAGCTAAGCTTAAACAAAAAATCTGAATGCTAGAATGAAATATGATAAGGATTATGAATTCTCTATTGATCCTGATATAATTACTTTGGTTGAATCTGATCCTTTTTATGGCTATGAATCTGAAACTGTTGTGGCACATCTTACTAAATTAAATGATATAGCCACCCTGTTCACTAATGATGAGAGAACTCGCTACTTTTATATCCTTAAAATATTACCGTTCTCATTAAAGCGTGATGCTAAGACATGGTTTAATTCTCTTGATCCTGGTTGTGTGCGTAGTCCCCAGGATATGATTTATTACTTCTCTGCTAAATATTTCCCTGCTCATAAGAAACAAGCTGCCTTAAGGGATATATATAATTTTGTGCAAATTGAAGAAGAGAGTCTCCCACAAGCTTGGGGGAGGCTTCTCTAGTTACTTAATGCTTTGCCTGATCATCCTCTTAAGAAAAATGAAATACTTGATATCTTTTATAATATACTAAACAATGCTTCCAGAGACCACCTGAATAGTTGTGCTGGTTCTGTTTTCAGGGAAAGAACACCAGATGAAGCTGAAATTCTATTGAATAATATGTTGACAAATGAAAATAATTGGACACTTCCTAAGCCAGCTCCTGAGCCTATTCCTAAACCAACTCCAAATAAAAGGGGTGTTCTATTTCTCAGTCCTGAAGATATACAAGAGGCAAAGAAATCCATGAAAGAAAAGGGTATTAAAGCTGAACATGTTAAGAATTTACTTCCTATTGAAGAAATACATGGTCTTAATTTACCGCCTGTTGAAGAAATATATGGTCTTGATAACCCGACACAGGTAGTAAAGGTAAATTCTCTCTATAGATACGATAAAGCTGAAATCCCTCCTACTAAGTTTGCTAGCCAATGTTTGGATGAGTTTGATAACTTTATGGTTAAGCAAGAAGACTTCAATGCTTATTTTGGTAGACAATTGAAACAAAATTCTTATATGATTGAACACCTGGGTGATTATATGTCTAGAGTTAAAGGTGAACTTAAACTCATTAGTAAACATGCTTCTATTGTTACCACTCAAGTAGAACAAGTACTTAAAGCTCAAGATGATTTGCTCAATGAATTGAATAGTAAGAATAATGCTAATGCTGTTAGAGTTATGACTAGAGGTGGTAAAATGACCCAGGAACCTTTGTATCCTGAGGGCCATCCTAAGAGAATTGAGCAAGATTCTCAGAGAAATGATATTGATGCACCTAGTCCTTCTAAGAGGAAGAAAAAGAAAAATGATAGGACTTTGGATGCTTCTAGTGAACATGTTATTGACACCCCTGAGAATCCCAATGATATCTCTATTTCTGATGCTGAAACACAATCTGGTAATGAACATGAACCTAATGAAAATGTTAATGATGATGTTCATGTTGATGCTCAACCCAGTAATGATAATGATATAGAAATTGAACCTGTTGTTGATCTTGATAACCCACAATCAAAGAATCAACGTTATGATAATAGAGACTTTGTTGCTAGGAAACATGGTAAAGAAAGAGAACCATGGGTTTAGAAACCCATGCCTTTTCCTCCCAAACCATCCAAGAAAAAGGATGATGATGATTTTGAGCGCTTTGCTGAAATGATTAGACCTATCTTTTTGCGTATGTGTTTGACTGATATGCTTAAAATGAATCCTTATGCTAAGTACATGAAAGATATTGTTACTAATAAAGGAAAGATACCAGAAGCTGAAATTTCCACCATGCTTGCTAATTACACTTTTAAGGGTGGAATACCTAAGAAGTTAGGAGATCCAGGAGTACCCACTATACCATGCTCCATTAAAGCAGAAATAAAGCTGAAGTCCCTCCTACTAAGTTTGCTAGCCAATGCTTGGACGAGTTTGATAACTTTATGGTTAAGCAAGAAGACTTCAATGCTTATTTTGGTAGACAATTGAAACAAAATGCTTATATGATTGAACGCTTGGGTGATTATATGTCTAGAGTTAAAGGTGAACTTAAACTCATTAGTAAACATGCTTCTATGGTTACCACTCAAGTAGAACAAGTACCTAAAGCTCAGAATGATTTGCTCAGTGAATTAAATAGTAAGAAAAATGATAATGCTGTTAGAGTTATGACTAGAGGTGGTAAAATGACTCAGGAACCTTTGTATCCTGAAGGCCATCCTAAGAGAATTGAGCAAGATTATCAGAGAAATAATATAGATGCACCTAGTCCTTCTAAAAGGAAGAAAAAGAAAAATGATAGGACTTTGCATGCCTCTAGTGAACCTATCGCTGAAACACCCGAGAATCCAAATGATATTTTTATTTCTGATGCTGAAACACAATCTGATAATGAACATGAACCTAGTGATAATGTTAATGATAATGTTCATGATGATGCTCAACCTAGCAATGATGTAGAAATTGAACCTGATGTTGGTCTTGATAACCCACAATCAAAGAATCAACGTTATGATAAGAGAGAGTTTGTTGCTAGGAAACATGGTAAAGAAAGAGAACCATGGGTTCAAAGACCCATGCCTTTTCCTTCCAAACCATCCAAGAAAAAGGATGATGAGGATTTTGAGCGCTTTGCTGAAATGATTAGACCTATCTTTTTGCGTATGCGATTAACTGATATGCTCAAAATGAATCCTTATGCTAAGTACATGAAAGATATTGTTACTAATAAAAGAAAGATACCGGAAGCTGAAATTTCCACCATGCTTGCTAATTACACTTTTAATTTACCGCCTGTTGAAGAAATATATGGTTTTAATCCAACACATATTGAAGAAACACATGGTCTTGATAACCCGACACAGCTAGTAAAGGTAAATTCTCTCTATATATATGATAAAGGTGAAATCCCTCCTACTAAGTTTGCTAGCCAATGCTTGGATGAGTTTGATAACTTTATGGTTAAGCAAGAAGACTTCAATGCTTATTTTGGTAGACAATTGAAACAAAATGCTTATATGATTGAATGCTTGAGTGATTATATGTCTAGAGTTAAAGCTAAACTTCAACTCATTAGTAAACATGCTTCTATGGTTACCACTCAAGTAGAACAAGTACTTAAAGCTCAGAATGATTTGCTCAGTGAATTAAATAGTAAGAAAAATGATAATGTTGTTAGAGTTATGACTAGAGGTGGTAAAATGACTCAGGAACCTTTGTATCCTAAAGGCCATCCTAAGAGAATTGAGCAAGATTCTCAGAAAAAGTAATATAGATGCACCTAGTCCTTCTAAAAGGAAGAAAAAGAAAAATGATAGGACTTTGCATGCCTCTAGTGAACCTATCGCTGAAACACCTGAGAATCCAAATGATATTTTTATTTCTGATGCTGAAACACAATATGGTAATGAACATGAACCTAGTCATAATGTTAATGATAATGTTCATGATGATGCTCAACCTAGCAATGATGTAGAAATTGAACCTGCTGTTGGTCTTGATAACCCACAAAAAGAATCAACGTTATGATAAGAGAGACTTTGTTGCTAGGAAACATGGTAAAGAAAGAGAACCATGGGTTGAAAAACCCATGCCTTTTCCTCCCAAACCATCCAAGAAAAAGGATGATGTGGATTTTGAGCGCTTTGCTGAAATGATTAGACCTATCTTTTTCCGTATGCGATTAACTGATATGCTCAAAATGAATCCTTATGCTAAGTACATGAAAGATATCGTTACTAATAAAAGAAAGATACCGGAAGCTGAAATTTCCACCATGCTTGCTAATTACACTTTTAATTTACCGCCTGTTGAAGAAATATATGGTTTTAATCCAACACCTATTGAAGAAACACATGGTCTTGATAACCCGACACAGCTAGTAAAGGTAAATTCTCTCTATATATGATAAAGGTGAAATCCCTCCTACTAAGTTTGCTAGCCAATGCTTGGATGAGTTTGATAACTTTATGGTTAAGCAAGACGACTTCAATGCTTATTTTGGTAGACAATTGAAACAAAATGCTTATATGATTGAATGCTTGAGTGATTATATGTCTAGAGTTAAAGTTGAACTTCAACTCATTAGTAAACATGCTTCTATGGTTACCACTCAAGTAGAACAAGTACTTAAAGCTCAGAATGATTTGCTCAGTGAAATAAATAGTAAGAAACATGATAATGTTGTTAGAGTTATGACTAGAGGTGGTAAAATGACTCAGGAACCTTTGTATCCTGAAGGCCATCCTAAGAGAATTGAGCAAGATTCTCAGAAAAAGTAATATAGATGCACCTAGTCCTTCTAAAAGGAAGAAAAAGAAAAATGATAGGAGTTTGCATGCCTCTAGTGAACCTATCGCTGAAACACCTGAGAATCCAAATGATATTTTTATTTCTGATGCTGAAACACAATATGGTAATGAACATGAACCTAGTCATAATGTTAATGATAATGTTCATGATGATGCTCAACCTAGCAATGATGTAGAAATTGAACCTACTGTTGGTCTTGATAACCCACAAAAAGAATCAACATTATGATAAGAGAGACTTTGTTGCTAGGAAACATGGTAAAGAAAGAGAACCATGGGTTGAAAAACCCATGCCTTTTCCTCCCAAACCATCCAAGAAAAAGGATGATGAGGATTTTGAGCGCTTTGCTGAAATGATTAGACCTATCTTTTTGCGTATGCGATTAGCTGATATGCTCAAAATGAATCCTTATGCTAAGTACATGAAAGATATTACTACTAATAAAAGAAAGATACCGGAAGCTGAAATTTCCTCCATGCTTGCTAATTACACTTTTAAGGGTGGAATACCTAAGAAGTTAGGAGATCCAGGAGTACCCACTATACCATGCTCCATTAAAAGAAACTATGTTAAAACTACTTTATGTGATCTTGGAGCCGGTGTTCTGTTATGCCTCTCTCTTTATATCGTAGACTTGATTTGAATAAGTTGACACCTACTGAAATATCTTTGCAAATGACTGATAAATCAACTGCTATACCTGTCGGTATTTGTGAGGATGTGCCTGTTGTTGTTGCAAATGTTACTATTTCAACGGACTTTGTTATTCTTGATATTCCCGAGGACGATAGTGTGTCTGTTATTCTTGGAAGACCCTTTTTGAATACTGCAGGGGCTGTTATTGATTGCACCAAAGGCAATGTCACTTTTCATGTTAATGGTAATGAGCATACGGTACACTTTCCGAGGAAACAACCTCAAGTCACAGTATAAATTCTATCGAAAAATTTCAACAATCACGGTTGGAGGTTTTGAATTTCCTCTTCCTACTGTCAAGAGGAAATATGATATTATTATTATTGGGGATGTGCATATCCCTATTGAGGTAACCTAGTGTTATTAGAAAATTCTCCAGTTCCATGTTATTCGGAATGAGTTTGTTAACAAGACCTGATCAACCTTGTTAGTGGATTCCTTTTGATGAGCATGAGATGGATGAATTTGGAAAACACAACTCTTTGTACCCTCTTTTTACTTTCTGTTATTTAGTTTAAATAAAGAAAAAATAGTAATTTATGTCTGTTTTTTGAATTATCCGTGCAATATAAAAATACCCCGAAAATAAAAGTTCTCCAAATGCCCTGCCAATTTAATATGATTTTTTCTGGAATATTTGAGAATATCTGGCACTGAGAACACAGCAGGGGGAGCAAGCACCTGGCCACGAGGGTCCAGGGAGCGCCCACCCCCGCTTGGCACGCCCCCCTGCGTCGTACACATGGTGGCTCCCCTCCACTTCTTCCTGCACCCACACACTTCTTCTTCCGCCCAAAAAAATCACCATCTAGCTCAAGCACGAGTTCTAGCTCATTTTGCTGCGATTTTCGATCTCCTTGCTCAAAGCACCTCTCACGAAACTACTTTGGGAGGATTGTTCCTTGGTATGTAACTCCTCCATTGGTCCAATTAGTTTTTGTTCTAGTGCCTTATTCATTGCAAATTTTTGCTGGCTAGGTGAACATGTTCTTGAGCTTGCATGTCAAATTTATATGGTTCCAAGTAGTTCTAATGCATGATATAGGCTCTAGGCACTTGTAGGAGTGGTTGCTATCAATTTTTTTGAGTTTGGTTTACTTTTATTTGAAGTTACTAATTTTTTTTAGAATTTTTAAGAAAATAATGAAGAGATTTTTGAGGGCTCATCGTGCCGAAGCTCGAAGGAAAAGCAAAATGAAGAAGCAGAGATGCCCAAATATAATCTGCCTCGCACCGCGGAGGTTCGGCCGTGTGAATGGCCTTCCAATGATTTCTTGAGAGCAGCTGGGATTTATGATGATTTTTATGAATTGGCTAAGAATGCAGGCCTCACCGACTTCCTCTGCGACCAACGCGAACAATATCTCTTACTCACCAATACTTTTGTGCAAAAATTCTACTATTATCTTAAGGAATCACCTCCTTCAGTAGAGTTTCATTTATATGATGTGGTTAAGAAGATGTCACTATATGAATTTTGTAGGGTTTGCAAAATACCTTTCGAGGGTAGCTTAGAGGAACCACATCGTAAAGATGTGGACGGGTTTATTGACACTATTACTGTAGGGGAAACTAGGAAGGTTTTCGATGCAAGAATCACTAGCATACATTTTCCTGTTTTACGCTACTTTGCAATATTTGCTAGTCGTTGCTTAATTGATCACGGAAACTGTGGAAACCTTAGTGTTCCTGATATTATTATTTTGTTCCATGGTTTATTCCTGACGACTCTATTAGTATGGGCGGTATTATTGCCAAACGGTTAAGTCTGAACCGTGCAAAGGGCCCTATGTTTGGAGGTGTCTATGCTTCACGCCTTGCTGCATACTGTAACATACCTGTTAGGCACTATGAAAAAGAAGAAAATTGGTGCCTATTGTTTATTTAGATTATAAGAGTATGGTAGCGCATGATTTTATTGTAAAGAATAGGGAAATGGAGCTTAAATACAAATTGTTCTTTGATAAACGTCATCCTGAGACTATTACCCTGCCCGCTCCTTCCTTGTTTGATTTGTCTGCAGGCAAGTACCTTGTTCCTTTGGAGGCCATTCACGCCTACCGGAACCCTACATCAACTACAGAGCCAGAGCCGGAACCACAGTTTGATCCTCCACGACAGTCTGATTACCGGTGGGATCCGAAGATGATTGCCAACCAGCGGAAATCAGTGGCTTCTTCATCATAGTACGACCCCAATGTAACGCCCTCGATGCGGCTATATCTCCCATGTGTCGAAGCACGACTTAGAGGCATAACCACATTGAAAGCAATGTCGCAAGTGAGGTAATCTTCACACAACCCATGTAATACATAAGGGAAAGAGATACATAGTTGGCTTACAATCGCCGCGTCATACAATACATGAATATAACATTACATCAACCAGATACACACAAGGTCCGGCTATGGAACCAAAAGAAAAGAAGACTACCCCAAATGCTACACAGATCCCCGATCGTCCCAACTAGGCTCCACTACTGATCAACTGGAAACGGAACAACACAAAGAACGAGATCTTCATCGAGCTCTGTTGAGTCACCTGCACGGTATCATCGACACCTGCAAACTGGTTTTTGGAAGTATCTGTGAGTCACGGGGACTTAGCAATCTCACACCCTCGCGATCAAGACTATTTATGCTTATGGGTAAGGGAAAAAGGTATGAGGTGGAGCTGCACCAAGCACTAGCATATATGGTGGCTAACATCCGCAAATGAGAGCGAGAAGAGAAGGCAAAGCACGGTTGAGAAACTATGATCAAGAAGTGATCCTAGAACAACCTACGTCAAGCATAACTCCGACACCGTGTTCACTTCCCGGACTCCGCCGGAAAGAGAGCATCACAGCAACACACGCGGTTGATACATTTTAATTAGGATAAGTTTTAGATTTTCTACAACCGGACATTAACAAATTTCCATCTGCCCATAACCACGGGCACGACTTTCGAAAGTTCAAATCCCTGCAGGGGTGTCCCAACTTAGCCCATCACAAGCTCTCACGGTCAACAAAGGATATTCCTTCTCCCAGGAAGACCTGATCAGGCTCGGAATCCCGGTTACAAGACATTTCGACAATGGTAAAACAAGACCAGCAAAGCCACCCAGATGTGCTGACAAATCCCGATAGGAGCCGCACATATCTCGTTCTCAGGGCACACCGGATGAGCCAGACATCGGGTAGGCCAGCCCAGAGTTGCCCCTGGTAGCCCCGGACATCGCTCAGTTTGGACCAACACTTAGAGAAGCACTGGCCCGAGGGTTTAATAAAGATGACCCTTGAGCCGGTCGACCCAAGGGAAAGAAAAGGCTAGGTGGCAAATGGTAAAACCAATGTTGGGCCTTGCTGGAGGAGTTTTATTCAAGGTGAACTGTCAAGGGGTTCCCATTATAACCCAACCGTGTAAGGAACGCAAAATCAAGGAACATAACACCGGTATGATGGAAACTAGGGCAGCAAGAGTGTAACAAAACACCAGGCATAAGGCCGAGCCTTCCGCCCTTTACCAAGTATATATATGCATTAATTAAATAAGAGATATTATGATATCCCAACAAATATCCCTGTTCCAATAAGGAACAAACTCCAATCTTCACCTGCAACTAGCAACGCTATAAGAGGGGCTGAGCAAAGCGGTAACATAGCCAAACAACGGTTTGCTAGGACAAGGTGGGTTAGAGGCTTGACTTAGCAACATGGGAGGCATGATAAGCAAGTGGTAGGTATCGTAGCATAGGCATAGCAAAAGAGCGAGCAACTAGCAAGCAAAGATAGAAGTGATTTCGAGGGTATGGTCATCTTGCCTGAAATCCCGCAAGGAAGAAGAACAAGTCCATGAAGAAGACAAACGGACGTAGCCAACATATCCTCACAAACACAAAGTTACCCGATTATCGAGAAGAAGTACACCGGAAAGAAAGCAAACAACATAGTGAACAACCATCACATAATCATGGAATGATGCACAACCAAGTATGATGCATGTCCGGTTTAAAGATACGTGGCATGGCAAAATGCACAAGCAATCCTACAAATTAGGTGGAGCTCAATATGCAACGATTTGCATATTGACGGAACACCACATGACTTATTTAGTTCGATCTTGTTTATGTACCCAACAATATTAAAAGTTGTTAAACATGGCAAGAGGGTGAAGCAAATGAAAACTACCTATCTAGGAAAGTTTAAATGAGGCCAGAAATAACAAACAACAATTCCGGAAACTCCTCATGTGCATATTTTAAGGTTTGGTACTGTTCTGCCCTAAACACAATTTTATAGTTGTTAAACATGCAAAGTGATGCCACCATGTTAAACTAGACATTTTTCTACCCCATTTACATATAAAGATTATTTAAAACCGAGCTACGGTTATTAAGTTATGAATTAAAGCATTTTAGCAAGTTATATAAGCAAATTTAAACAAACATCATTTTAAGCATTTTAAACATGGATGAAAAATACATATTATGAAACTACACAAAATTCTAAGCAACTTTCATATTAAGTTTATTTTAATCCGATGCACGGTTCAACAGTTATTAAATGCATGATGCTGGGGGGGGGGGGGGGTTCTGCAAAACTGCAATCGTGTGGATAAAAGCTAAAATCACACAGACTAAAAAAACACTACTGGGCTGAATCTGTAGGGCGCTGGGCTGTCTCACCATGGGCTTTGGCCCATCTTCAGAGGAGCCGGCTTGGGACAGCGGGGCTGGGCCTCGCAGGCCGATCGAAGCAGGGGGAGGGGGGGGGGCACTGGGCCTATGCGTCGCGGTCAATGGGAGCGGCGCGTGTTTGTCCTTGCGTGGTCGCAGCAGAAGGGGCCGGGGCGAAGCAGAACAATGCGGTAGGCGCCGGTGACCGGGATCGGAACTCTGGCGAGCGGGACGAAGGGGCGGATCCGGGTGCTGGATGGCGTTGAACACCGACGGAGGGGAGTCCAGGCGGGGTCGAGGCAGAGGCGGCGTCCTCTGCCTGAACTGCTGCCGTTCGACGCAGTGGAAGCAGAGGAGCGGCAACAGCGGGCTTCCGGGCATGCAGAGGGAGGTCGAAGATGGCGGGCCAGCAGAGAAGCAGCAGAGGAACTTGGCGGGGCGAGGGGCCACGGGAACTGTCCGGATCCGAGGCAAGGGCGGTGGTGGAAGGCGACGGCTCCGGGCAGCGAGCCATTGTTCCTGTGAAGGTTCAAAGAGAGGGAGAGAATTGCGTGAGAGGGAGAAAGCCGAGGGAGGAAGGAGAAATAAGGGGAGGCGGCGAGGGTCCTAGCCTGATGGATCTGGCGCCGTCAGGCGACTCCGGTGACCTGCCGGCCGGAGGCGGGGCTGGACGGAGAGAGGAGCTCGGCCTCCTCCCGATGCTGCGAGCACAATGCTGCGGGCACTGCAGCGAAGCGACGGCTGCGCGGGGACGAGGTGAGGAGGTGCTCAGGCATCTGCGCGCTGGAGCGAGGGCTCGAGGAGCACCTCTCCTTTGGTGCTGGACACGCACGGGAGCAGGGAAGGGGAGGCGGCTGCGAGCTGGTTGGGTGGATCAGCGCAAATCGAGGGTGAGGGAGTCTTGGATTAGGGGGTCTCCGGACAGCCGGACTATCTCCATTGGCCGGACTATTAGACTATGAAGATACAAGATTGAAGACTTCGTCTCGTGTCCAGATGGGACTCTACTTGGCGTGGACGGCAAGCTAGGCAATATGGATATGGATATCTCCTCCTTTGTAACCGACCTTGTGTAACCCTAACCCTCTCTGGTGTCTATATAAACCGAAGGGTTTTAGTCCGTAGGACAACAATCACAACATACAATCATACCATAGGCTAGCTTCTAGGGTTTAGCCTCTCTGATCTCGTGGTAGATCTACTCTTGTACTACCCATATCATCAATATTAATCAAGCAGGACGTAGGATTTTACCTCCATCAAGAGGACCGGAACCTGGGTAAAACATCGTGTCCCCTGCCTCCTGTTACCATCTAGCCTAGACACACAGTTCGGGACCCCCTACCCGAGATCCGCCGGTTATGACATCGACATTGGTGCTTTCATTGAGAGTTCCTCTGTGTCGTTGCTGTTAGGCTTGATGGCTCCTACTATCATCGATAGCGATGCGGTCCAGGGTGAGACTTTTCTTCCCGGACAGATCTTCGTATTCGGCGGCTTTGCACTGCAGGCTAATTCGCTTGGCCATCTGGAGCAGATTGAAAGCTACGCCCCTGGCCGTCAGGTCAGATTTGGAAGTTTGAACTACACGGCCGACATCCGCGGAGACTCGATCTTCGACGGATTCGAGCCATAGCCGGGCGCGCCGCATTGTCGCGATGGGTATGACCTAGCTCTGCCGCCGAATAGTACCCCAGAGGCCGCGCCCGCATCAGCTCCGACCCTTAGCTCGGAGCCAACTGCACCAATCGAGGACGGGTGGTTAGACACCGCCTCAGGGGCTGCAGTCTCAACGGCGATCGAGCCAAACACCAGCATAATCCTCTGCGCAGCCCGTGACTCCAAGGTGCCGGACTCTTTTTCTGACTCCGAACCGCCCGCGCCCCTGCCAATCGAATCCGATTGGGCGCCGATCATGGAATTCACCGCCACGTATATCTTTCAGCACTCGCCCTTTGACGACATTCTGAATTCACTAAGGTCTCTCTCTTTGTGAGGAGAGCCCTGGCCGGATTATGGCCAACAGGATTGGGATGCGGACGACCAAGAAATTCGACGCCCACCCACCACCCACTTAATAGCCACTGTCGACGACTCAACCGACATGCTCGACTTCGACTCCGAAGACATTGACGGTATGGACGACGATGCGGGAGGCGAAGAGGAACCACCGCCCACAGAGCGCTGGATGACCACCTCATCATATGACGTATACATGGTGGACACACCAAAAGAAGACGACGATGAGGAACGGAAGGACGCACCGAAGGCTTGTTCCCTCGAGAAGCATTCAAAGCGGCGACGCAAGCACCGCCCCAAGTCCTGCCTCGGCAGAAATAACGATCATACAGACCCAGCGTTGGAGCAGAGCGAACCACTCCCGGACCACGGCAATACGGAGAATCAAACCAAACAAACCAATTCTGTCAAAGATAATAGTCCGGACGACATAACGCCAGACAGGCACTCGGAGCAGCAGAATGCCCGTCAAAGGCTTGTTGCCACCGCGAGGAGTTTGAAAAAGCAGAAGCAAAGGCTCAAGGCTGCGCAGGACACACTCCAAATTAGATGGAGTAAAGTACTCAACACAGCAGCGAAGTACGGCGACAATCGCCCCACCAAGAGCTACCCAAAGCGGAAGTTGCTACCTGAATTCGATGAGGAGGCCTCAGACCCCCCACAACCAAAAATCAAAATAGCCACCTGGCCGGATAGACGACCTCACGGCCAACATAGAGTGGCAAACAATGCCACTCACAATCCAATACGCGATCCACACGAGGGCTCGCACCAAAAGGACGGCGCAAGCAGATCCATCTATGGACCACGCAAGCGCGCCCCAGCATACGATGTAACACAACAAACATCCGAACAACGTGATACACCCAGATACAGGGGTGCCGCACACCCCCTATGTTTCACCGATGAGGTGCTGGACCATGAATTTCCAGAGGGATTCAAACCCGTAAACATAGAGGCATACGACGGAACAACAGACCTTGGGGTCTGGATTGAGGACTATATCCTCCATATCCATATGGCTCGAGGAGATGATCTCCACGCCATCAAGTACTTACCCCTCAAGCTCAAAGGGCCAGCTCATCACTGGCTTAAAAGCCTCCCCGAAAACTCCATTGGAAGCTGGGAAGAGCTCGAAGACGCTTTTCGGGCAAATTTTCAAAGGACTTATGTCCGACCTCCGGACGCGGATGATTTGAGTCATATAACTCAACAGCCCGGAGAGTCAGCCCGAAAGCTTTGGAATAGGTTTCTTACTAAAAAGAACCAAATTGTCGACTGTCCGGACGCCGAAGCCTTGGCAGCTTTTAAGCATAGCATCCGTGACGAATGGCTTGCCAGACACCTCGGACAAGAAAAGCCGAGAACAATGGCAGCATTAACAAGCCTCATGACCCACTTTTGCGCGGGTGAGGACAGCTGGCTAGCTAGATGTAGCACCAGCGACCCCAGTACATCTAAAGTTAGAGATGGAAACGGGAAATCACGGCGCAATAGCAATAACAAACGCTGGAATAAAGAAGACAACACGAAGAGCACGACAGTAAACGCCGGATTCAAAAGCTCTCGGCCAGGTCAGCAAAAGCCGTCCTCTAAAGGCGCCAGGGACGAACTGTCCAGCCTCAACGAAATTCTGGACCAAATATGTCAGATCCATAGCACCCCTGGTAAACCAGCTAATCATACCCATAGAGAATGTTGGGTCTTCAAGCAGTCCGGCAAGCTCAACGCCGTACACAAGGGGGAGGGTACACCAAGCGAAGACGAGGATGAGCCTCTCAAGCAAGACACTGGGGAACAAAAGAAATTTCCACCAGAAGTCAAAATGGTAAATGTGTTACATGTGATCAAGGGGAGAAACGAAACGACACTCCTAGAAAAATATGCCCAAAGGCATACCACCGTGGAGTCCTGCCATTGGTCGTCTCAACCGATCATTTTCGACCATCATGATTACTCAGCAAGTATCCGGCGTGCAAGATGGGCTGCCCTGGTATTAGACCCAATAATTGACGGACACCACTTCACATGAGTCCCGATGGACGGTGGCAGCCGTCTCAACCTGATATACCAGGATACAATCCGTGAAATGGGGATAGACCCAACGAAAATTTGCCATAGCAATACCACCTTTAAAGGAGTAACGCCAGACCCAGGGGCTCATTGCATGGGCTCCCTGCTACTAAAGGTTATATTCGGCTTCTCCGATAACTTCCGTAGCAAACATTTAACCTTCCATATCGCTCCGTTCCAAAGTGGCTATCAAGCACTACTCGGACGCGAAGCTTTTGCTCGCTTTAATGCAATACCACATTACGCTTCCCTGACGCTCAAGATGCCCGGACCATGCGGCATCATTACAGTAAATGGAAGTATTAAGAGATCTTTGCGCGCCGAAGAGATTGCGACTGCCTTGGCAGCCGCACACTAAAAACGGCCTCACCAACTAAAGCATTTGATAGGTCGTCAAGACCACGGACGCGGTTAGACGAGTCCAGTGCTGCTATATGTAATTTGTACCGGATTGATGGCCACACCCCTATTACAAATACAAGGGGCTCAACGTGCACAGACAAGTGGCACTTTCTACTCATTTTTAGTTCTACATGGTTTCTTTAAAAACTATCTTTTTGCACGGCAACTTTTTCACCTAAGTTCCTCTCTTTTACAGATGATCATCGTGCTACACCCGTCTAGGATACGGCACAATGGAGACACAGGCGCAAACGTGCAGCAGGGACCCGCTCCAAGGATTCTTTTTAGATTAAGACCCTGCGTAAACCTTTTTTACTTTCTCTTGTTGATACACATCCCTCGAATTCTCAGTACAATTGAGAAGGATGCTGACGTCTTGGCATGTGGCCACGTCATAATGATGCATGTACCTGGACACAAGGGGCTTCTTACGAAGGGCACTATTTAGGCTCGGTTTATACCATAAAGACCGAATACCTTAGGGAGTGTTCGGCGTCGCGAGTTTGGCCTTATATGCATCAGCTCCGAATCATTGTCTTTGGTCAAATGTTGGGTTTGCCCGGTTCTGTGTTTTGGTGCCTTACGTTCCGCTTTATCGGCTAAGGTAGCACCAGGAGAACTACTGCGATTGTGCCCTGGTTCACCCGGACGAGCACCTCAGTAGAGAAAGCGGAAAACTGACTGTCATGATATAGCGTGAGACTGGTCAACCACGCGATGACCTATCGGAATGTTAGAATTCCTCCGCCTTAATGAAGGGCCGTTTTTCGGCCAGGCATGTACGCACCCCGAGATCGAGAGAGTGCGGAGCCACCAGGGGCTATCTAGTAGCCCCACTGTCAAACTCCTATGGCTAAGTGAAAGTGTTAAAGCATTATAGTCCGGTTGCCTCGTTCGCTGCGTTATCACCTCCTTAATAGGACCAAGACATTGGGTTAAGTGTGAACACACATTTTTTTGCGAGCACCTCCACATTATATGCGTGGGGGTTGAAGCCGACGACTGCAATCTTTCAGGTTATATACATATATACACAAACGGCCGCACAGGAGGCATCACACTACTTTCCGGCAAAAGTATAAATACAGCCTTACTATATTTCATTAAAACATTGTGTTTACAATGGGAATACATGTCATTCAAACATAATATTCTTCGAGCAATGGGACTCTATCAAACGAGCACCCTCAAGAACCTCTTCAAAATAGTGCGCGGCAGCTACTCGGCCTATGGCCGAACCTTGCGCCGCAACAGTGGTAGCATCCATCTCTGCCCAGTATGCCTTGACACGGGCAAAGGCCATCCGTGAGCCTTCTATGCACGCCAACCTCTTCATCGCGTTGATGCGCGACACCGCACCAATGAACTACTGCACTAAGCTGAAATAGCTATTCGGCTTCGGCTTCTCCGGCCACAAATGATCTACAACAGACCTCATGGCAAGTCCGGAAAACCTATTAAGTTCGGCCCATTCGGCTAGCTGATCAGTCAAGGGAAGCGGACGCTCTGGAATGTTGAATTGCGACCAGAATAGCTTGTCCACGTCACGATCTGATTGATCTTGGAAGTATTCGACCGCATCGACAGCGCTCGCCGCCAAGTCCATATATGCGTCTGCCGAACTCCACAGCCGATCTAGAGGGGCATATCACGGATCTCCGAACTTTCTCCGTAGCAGAAAGGGCTTCCCAGCCGCAATATCCCCGGCTTCACGTAGCTCCTCCTTCTTCGCCCTCATAGCAGAGCGACTGTCTTTGGTCGCCATAGTGGCCTTCTCAAGGTTCGCTACCTTCACTCGGTTCTCTTCTTCAAGGAACTGGCAACGGTCGGCAGTGCCTTTTAATTCTACGGCCATCTTGGCCATCTTTTCTTTGCGTTTGCAATGGGCAGCCTTCTCGGCTCTTAACTCTTCGGCCGCCTTCAAAGCAGCCGCATTACTAACCCTCGCTTGTTCCTTGGCTTGGCCGAGTTCCGCCCAAAGGGTCTCCATGGTGGCAACTCCGTCTGCAGTCACAACATATTAAAGATACTGGCATCATGCTGCTCTTATTGTGTGACATTCACCAGAAAACATTACTTACCCTGTGATTCGTCAAGCCGCTTATTAACAAGCTCGATGTCGGCGTCTGCCGCATCCAGTTGCCGTTTTAATTCGGCAAACTCACTAGTCCGGCTAGCCACCGGAGCTTCCACCACCTGCACATAAAGGAAGTCTGGTTATTGCCTGGGACTATGATCCTCTGTTCGCTGCTGTTCTCGATGACAACCAGAGTTTCAGGGGCTACTATCTGCACAGGGCAGACCTAACATGTGCGGTACTATCACATATTATTTCACGTACCTCAAAGCCTGTCAGTAGACTCGGAAAGGCTTCATGTAATCCACTTTCGGTGGATGAAATTCTCTCCATCACCGTACCCATCAGCGTACGCTGTTCTTTTGAGATGGCCGCTCGTCCTAACAGCTCCCTCAGAACGTCTGACCGCATACCAGACGGTGCCGGACTCTTTCATTTGCTCTCTTCGGGAGCCGGACGCTGGGGACTTCAGGAATCTATGGGATTATCTTCTGGCCTCACCGGATCCAGAGAGGCCCTCCGTGACGACACTTCGGGGTCGCCCGCTTCTTGAGCGGAGGAGTCCGGGGGAGGCGTTTCGCTCTCCATCATCTCCGAAAGAAGATCCCCCGAAGACGAGCTCAACCGAGAAGGCCTAAGACCCGAACTGCAAGATATATGCGGCGGTTATTTTCTCAAAAGAAAGATAATATACCTTAACTATTAAAGTATTTTTGGATCACTTACGACTCGTTGGAGTGCTGATCCCCCCATGGACTTTGTGCGGCAAGAGCACCCCCCGAGGCAGGACCCTCTGTTGGGGACTTCTTCTCTCGTTTGGAGGCCTCATCTTCCGGATCCTCGGAAGCAGTCCTCTTCCTCCCCCGGTTATCCTCCTTTAAGTAGGCGCTCATTCCCTCGGTTGGAACTGGCAGTGATGGGGGCCCACTTCTGCCCATATTATTCCCCCTATATCGTCCTTCGAGGGCTCCGGGTAAGGTGCAAGCTCGAGCATCTTTTCCAATACCAGATTTTCCAAACCCTCAGGGAGGGGGGCCGAACACCGAATCATCTTTGCCTTTGTTAGCCAGTCCTGGTCAAAGAGCGATCTCTTAGAAATAACTTCATGATGAATAAAAGGCGGTGTGTTCGGTTAGAGGATTTCTTACTTGTTCGCCGGTGCGGTTACTGCTCAGGCCCACGTCCTCAGTAGCATCCGGACACTCTATTTGAGGTCCGAAGAACAACTTGTACATCTCCTCGTGCGTCAGGCCGAGGAAACTTTGAATGGCACACGGTCCTTCTGGGTTGAAATCCCACAAGCGAAGAGGCCGGCGTTTGCAAGGCTGGACTTGACGAACCGGCATAACTTGTATTACCACTACCAAATCAAAATCTCCCTCGAAGAGATCTCGAATGCGGCTTTGCAGTATCGGCACGTCCTTGGCTGGACCCCAGCTCAGACCTCTGCTAATCCATGACATTAGTCGTGGTGGGGGGCCTGAGCAGAAAACGGGTGCAGTCGCCCACTTGGCACTTCTGGGAGTTGTGACGTAAAACCACTCCCGCTGCCATAATTCGGACACCTCTCGAAAGGAACCTTTCGGCCATGGAGCTCCTACCATCTTGCCTATTGATGCACCTCCGCACGCTGCATGTTGCCCCTCGATCATCTTCGGCTTCACTTCAAAGGTCTTGAGCCACATGCCGAAGTGAGGGTTAATGCGGAGGAAGGCCTCACACACGACAATAAATGTCGAGATGTGGAGAAAGGAGTCCGGAGCTAGATCATGGAAATCTAGCCCGTAATAGAACATCAAACCCCTGACGAAGGGATCCAGAGTGAGGCCTAGGCCTCGGAGGAAGTGGGAGACGAACCTGACGTTCTCGTTAGGTTTGGAAGTAGGGACGACCTGCCCTCGAGCAGGAAGCCGATGCGAAACCTCGGCGGTCAGGTATCTGGCCTCCCTCAACTTCTTGATGTCCTCTTCCGTCACGGAGGAGGGCATCCATCGGCCTTGAAGGCTGGATCCGGACATGATTGAAGATCCGGAGCACCTAACCTGGGCTTTGGGTGTTGGAACTCGAGGCGGGGGAAGGGTTCAATTGAGCACGAGAGGGAAAAAGCGAAAACCTTGTCCCTTTATAAAGAGGGTGAATATCAAGCGTCCTCTCCATAGCCGTTTAGGACTTGCCTATAATCTAGGAGTCCTAGACACGGTTGGGTTACCCACGACCGCATTAACGAGAATCCCGTAATTGGGGGAACACGATCTCTGCTTTGACAAGATGTGCCAAGAAACCGCCTCACGTTATGTGCGGGGCTGGTTAAAGGGAACGGTTCGAATAATCACCGGGCCGTGACATAACGTCATGCTGCCGAAACAAGCCAGCAAATTAGATCTGTGAAAATATTGTTCTCTCTATGGTGGTACGTGGAACTTATTTTGCAGGGTCGGACACTATCCTCGTTTTCAAGTTCTTCTGTGATGTATTCGGAGAAGGAACCGCCTTGCAATGCGGAAGACAATACTGCGTGCCGGACTCATCGTCATTGAAGCCTGGTTCAGGGGCTACTGAGGGAGTCCTGGATTAGGGGGTCTCCGGACAGCCGGACTATCTCCATTGGCCGGACTGTTAGACTATGAAGATACAAGATTGAAGACTTCGTCTCGTGTCCGGATGGGACTCTACTTGGCATGGAAGGCAAGCTAGGCAATACGGATATGGATATCTCCTCCTTTGTAACCGACCTTGTGTAACCCTAACCCTCTCCGGTGTCTATATAAACCGAAGGGTTTTAGTCCGTAGGACAACAATCACAACATACAATCATACCATAGGATAGCTTCTAGGGTTTAGCCTCTCTGATCTCGTGGTAGATATACTCTTGTATTACCCATATCATCAATATTAATCAAGCAGGACATAGGGTTTTACCTCCATCAAGAGGGCCCGAACCTGGGTAAAACATCGTGTCCCCTGCCTCCTGTTACCATCCAGCCTAGACGCACAGTTCGGGACCCCCTACCCGAGATCCGCCGGTTTTGACATCAAAAGAGGGAGATGGTCGGAGCGAGGTGATTGGCCTGGCGCTGAAATTTAGAAGAAAGTGGGCGGCGGCGCTAGGGTAGGATCCCTAGAAATTAGGAGTTTGGTCTCGGTTTAGACTAGTATATATAGCGGGTAGGTTAGGCTAGGGGCTACCTCGTCCCTCCGATCGTAATCGGGCGGTTGAGAAAAAATATGTTAGGAAGACCAATTAACAAAACTGAGACGTTTTGTAGATGGTTGGGGATGATCCGGACCCAACGGTGATGACTGCCCGGGTCGGGTTCGGGACAACTTTCGGACGCGCGCGAGGGGAGGTCCGTGGGCTGACGAGAGAGGTTAGGTTGGGCCTGGCGGTAGGCAGTGGGCTGTGCAGAAAGCCTTGGACTGAGAGAAGAGAAGAGAGAGACCCGACGACTATTTCCGGAGACCGAAAACGTCCGACGTTAGACCGGCTATATTGCCGCTATAGTTATCCATTGGGGCGTCAAACGGACTCCGAACGCGATGAAACTTGGCAGGCAGCCTATCTACACTATAACAACACCGCATGCCAACTTTCAACCCATTCCGAGAACATTTTCTGGCCACTTATAAAATAATATTTCGGACATGCCGCGAGCGCATGCAAGTGTGTCTGGGCTCAGAACGGACAACGGAGAGAACTGGGAGACCGGGACAGATGCAAGTTTCGAAAACATGATGATGCAATGCACATGATGACATGATAAGATGCAACACGCAAGCAAATGACATGGCAACGACAACGAATAGCTGGAAGACACCTGGTGCATCGGTCTCGGGGCGTTACACCCAACTACAACTTTGGATATCCGCCAGGCCATCCGTGGCAATAGACCAACTTAGGCCAAAAGCCTAAGCTTGGGGGAGTACGTATTTCCCACCGACATTACATTTATGTTCACACACTCATTGCTAGATGTCGGTGCTCATACTTTTTCATTGTAATATCCATGCTAGTTTATTTCTTTTTTACGCTTTCTTCTTGTGTGTTTGATAAACCTTAAGAAAAACAAAAAAAATTAGTAGTATCTTTTAGCTATTTTATTTTTCTTGATGTAGTAGTAATAACTAAAAAGAAAACTCAAAAAGATTTCCCTTCCTTCTTTTGCTTGTTGGGAGCTTTCCCATGTAAATAGTTTTATTTCTTTTCTTTTCTTTGGGGGTTGATAGGAGAAGACCATGATTAAATTGTTGAAGTGACTCCTATATGCATTATTGTTGATTTAACCAAGAGTCCATATTGCCTTGTCTTCTCCTGTTTATTGAATGCTTGCAGATTACACCTTAGTCCAATGCACATGCACTGTTATTATTATTCACATCATTCGGTCGTGCAAGTGAAAGGCAATTATGATGATATAGGATGGACTAATTGAGATGGGAGAAGCTGGTATGAACTTGACCTGTCTTGTTTTTGTAAATATGATTAGTTCATCATTCCTGATTCAGCCTATTATGAATAAACATGTTTGCAATGAAAATTAGAGATTATAGTTGCTTATGCCATGCTTAATTAGCTAGGAGCTTATAATGGTTTACCTTGCGTGACAACATGCTATTAAAATGGTTGTGATGTGGTATGATAGGGTGGTATCCTCTTTTGAACGATTCGAGTGGCTTGACTTGGCACATGTTCACGCATGTAGTCGAAACAAAATCAACATAGCCTCTACAATATTTATGTTCATGGTGCATTATATCCTACTCATGCTTGCATTCGGTGTTGATTAATTTTAATGCATGTTCATGACTGTTGTCGCTCTCTAGCTGGTTGCTTCCCAGTATTTTTCTAGCCTTCACCTGTACTAAGCAGGAATACTGCTTGTGCATCCAATCCCATAAACCCCAAAGTTATTCCATATGAGTCCACCATACCTACCTATATACGGTATCTACCTGCCGTTCCAAGTAAATTTGTATGTGCCAAACTCTAAACCTTCAAATAAACATTCTGTTTTGTATGCTCGAATACCTCATGTATCAACTAGGGCTATCCGTATCTTCCATATTAGGCGGGTTATTCTCAAGAGGAGTGGACTCCGCTCCTCATTCACGAGAAAATGGTTGGTCACCCGGATGCCCAGTCCCATGCTTTATGCAAATCAAATCAAAATAATTGCAAACAAAACTCCCCCTGGGACTGTTGTTAGTTGGAGGCACTCGTTGTTTCAAGCAAGCCATGGATTGATGCTTGTTGGTGGAGGGGGAGTATAAACTTTACGATTCTGTTTGGGAACTGCCTATAATGTGTGTAGCATGGAAGATATCGCCATCTCTTGGTTGTTATGTTGACAATGAAAGTATGCCGCTCAAAATATTATTCATATCTATTTCAAAACTGAGCTCTGGCACCTCTACAAATCCTTGATTCCCTCTACGAAGGGCCTATCTATTTACTTTTATGTTGAGTCATCATCCTCTTATTAAAAAGCACCAGTTGGAGAGTACCGCTGTCATTTGCATTCATTACTGTTAGTTTACATTCAGTATGACTTGACTGGATCTCTTTCACCATGAATTACAATGTCTAGTCAGTCATTGATCTTTAAAGGTGCTCTGCATTTATGTTTTGCGATCTCAGAAAGGGCTAGCGAGATACCATCCTGTTATATCATATCATGATTGTTTTGAGAAAGTGTTGTCATCCGAGATTTATTATTATTGCTCGCTAGTTGATTATGCCATTGATATGAGTAAACATGAGACCTAAATGTTATTATGAATATGGTTAGTTCATAATCTTTGCTGAAAACTTGAATGCTGGCTTTACATATTTACAACAACAAGAGCAAACAGAGTTTGTAAAAGTTTTTCTTTATCACTTTTAGTTTGTCAATTGAATTGCTTGAGGACAAGCAAAGGTTTAAGCTTGGGGGAGTTGATATGTCTCCATCGTATCTACTTTTCCAAACACTTTTGCCCTTGTTTTGGACTCTGACTTGCATGATTTGAATGGAACTAACCCGGACTGACGCTGTTTTCAGCAGAATTGCCATCGTGTTATTTATGTGCAGAAAGAAAAGTTCTCAGAATGACCGAAAACTCCACGGAGATTATTTTTGGAAATAATAAAAAATACTGGCAAATAATCAAGGCCAGGGGCCCACACCCTAGCCACAAGGGTGGGGGCACGCCCCCTGCCTCGTGGCCCCCTGGAGCTCCACTGACCTCAACTCCAACTCCATATATTTCTTCGGGGAGAAAAAAATCAAGGAAAAAGATTCATCGCGTTTTACGATATGGAGCCGCCGCCAAGCCCTAAACTCTCTCGGGAGGGCTGATCTGGAGTCCGTGTGGGGCTCCGGAGAGGGGAATCCATCACCGTCGTCATCATCAACCATCCTCCATCACCAATTTCATGATGCTCACCATCGTGCGTGAGTAATTCCATCGTAGGCTTGCTGGGATGTGATGGTTTGGATGAGATTTATCATGTAATCGAGTTAGTTTTGTTAGGGTTTGATCCCTAGTATCCACTATGTTCTGAGATTGATGTTGCTATTACTTTGCTATGCTTAATGCTTGTCACTAGGGCCCGAGTGCCATGATTTTAGAAATGAACCTATTATGTTTTCATGAATATATGTGAGTTCTTGATCCTATCTTGCATGGCTATAGTCACCTACTATGTGTTATGATCCGGCAACCCCTAAGTGACAATAATCGGGACCACTCCCGGTGATGACCATAGTTTGAGGAGTTCATGTATTCACCTTGTGTTAATGCTTTGGTCCGGTACTCTATTAAAAGGAGGCCTTAATATCCCTTAGTTTTCGCTAGGACCCCGCTGCCACGGGAGGGTAGGACAAAAGATGTCATGCAAGTTCTTTTCCATAAGCACATATGACTATATTCGGAATACATGCCTACATTATATTGATGAATTGGAGCTAGTTCTGTGTCACCCTATGTTATGATTGTTACATGATGAACTGCATCCGGCATAATTCTCCATCATCGATCCAATGCCTACGAGCTTTTCACATATTGTTCTTCGCTTATTTACTTTTCCGTTGTTATTGTTATCATCCGTACAAAATACCAAAAATATTACTTTTGCTACCATTAACTTTTACCACCATTACCACTACTATCATATTACTTTGCTACTAAACACTTTGCTGCAGATATTAAGTTTCCAAGTGTGGTTGAATTGACAACTCAGCTGCTAATACTTGAGAATATTCTTTGGCTCCCCTTGTGTCGAATCGATAAATTTGGGTTGAATACTCTACCCTCGAAAACTGTTGCGATCCCCTATACTTGTGGGTTATCACTAACTACCTTATATGTGTTGCAGGGAAACAATGGGAAGCACCGAGGTTTACAATTGTGGTTTAGCACATGCATGGTCCGTTGTCTAATAGCACATTATTGTGCAAATGCAGGAAGCATTCTAATATTTTGGTTTTTAACAATTTGGTCTTGCACATGGAGGTCCCACTGTAAGAGGTTTTGACCCACTATTTGACCCTTTTTGCATATGGGGAAATGAGTTGTCCATGAATATCATTCAAATGAAGAAACTCAGAAAGATTGTTAGGATAAACAAATTAGCGAGAAAAAACAACAAGATCTTTCTCTGCACAATGAAGAAGACATCAGTTCACTACAAGATGGTACTAACTATTATAACTTGCCTTTTTTATTCCTTTGCTTCATTTCCAATATAGAGAAGATATTCATGCACATCCTTATTTTCAGGCCTTTCCAAAGTAGTTCACTGATGATTACCTCTCAAACCACCTCTATGGTCAGGAGGCGAGGAACATTTTCATACAACACCCACGGTTCAATATTGAAGTGTTCCTGAAGAGGTCGAAGGATGGACAGTCAATCATCCACAGGCACTGGCCTAAAGTTGCAAAGACCTTCAACATCAATGAAGGCTCAGTATCCGCCTTCCGCTTCAGCAGTTTTCCAGATGAGATGCATCTATCTATACACCGTCTATGATGCTAATTTCGAAAGGTTCTACATGTTGCATGTGGAACTTGCTACTGGTGCAGCTGTGTAATGGGGTAGCTGAGTGCTGAAGCTATATCATGTTGTACTCTGATGTATTTCAATTATGAAATTCTGCTTCCTTAATATGGAAATATATTGTGTGCTTAATATGAATGTCAATTAGATTAATAAATGGATTATTAATAATAGGGCAATTAGCCTGCTAATGGCGAATTAGCCTGCTAATTGGGTTTTTATATTGCAAACGGTTGTTGAAAAAATACCATGGGAGATGACCTCTGGCAACGCGCACAGTTTCTAGGAATAAACCGTGTTGGATCAATGAACAATCACACACGACTTTCTCTTGAAAACTGTTTGCGCTAGGCCACCTTGAGCAAAAGGTTACCACATAAAAATTGTGTGTCATGGACAGCCTTTGCCACACAGTTTCTTCTACGGACCGTGTGTGCTACATTCAATAACGCAAACGATTTAACGGGAAAAATTGTGTGTGATGTACCTGTGAACGGAAACGTTTTCCTTGGAGCGACTATGTGGGATGTGCATATGAACGCAAACGTTTAGCGGAGACTGACTGTGTGGGATGTACTTGGGACCAAAAACAATCATATAATTGTATTTTTTAGCTCTACTGTATGTATTTCCGTATTTGAGTGCTCGCCGGTCGCACACGACCTCATTTTGCCGAACGTGTGTGCCAGGAGGGCATATCGCCGACGGTTTCTGGGTTGTGTGGGAAGGACCCCCTATCGCCCACACTCACTTGGCGATGGTTCCAAATGCCGCCACGGAAAGGGGTTTTAAACCATTTGTTTAGGACCGACGCGCACCAGTGCCTTTATATACGGGGCAGGGGGCACCCTAGAACACACAAGTTGACAGTTGTATTAGCCGTGTGCGGTGCCCCCTCCATATATTTCCGCCTCGGTCATATCGTTTGATAACCCACAAGTATAGGGGATCACAACAGGTTTCGAGGGTAGAGTATTCAACCCAAATTTATTGATTCGACACAAGGGGAGCCAAAGAATATTCTCAAGTATTAGCAGCTGAGTTGTCAATTCAACCACACCTGAAACTTAATATCTGCAGCAAAGTATTTAGTAGTAAAGTAGTATGATAGTAGTGGTAACGGTGGCAAAAGTAATAGTTTTGGTTTTATAGTGATTGTAACAGTAGCAGTGGTAAAGTAAATAAGCAAAGATCAATATGTGAAAAGCTCATAGACAATGGATCAGTGATGGATAATTATGTCAGATGCGATTCCTCATGCAATAGTTATAACATAGGGTGACGCAGAAGTAGCTCCAATTCATCAATGTAATGTAGGCATGTATTCCGAATATAGTCATACGTGCTTATGGAAAAGAACTTGCATGCCATCTTTTGTCCTACCCCCCCCCCCCCCCCCCCCCGTGGCAGCGGGGTCCTATTGGAAACTAAGGGATATTAAGGCCTCCTTTTAATAGAATACCAGACCAAAGCATTAACACATAGTGAATACATGAACTCCTCAAACTACGGTCATCACCGGTAAGTATCCCGATTATTGTCACTTCGGGGTTAACGGATCATAACACATAATTGGTGACTATAGATTTGAAAGATAGGATCAAGAACTCACATATATTCATGAAAACATAGTAGGTTTGGATCTGAAATCATGGCACTCGGGCACTAGTGACAAGCATTAAGCATAGCAAAGTCATAGCAACATCAATCTCAGAACATAGTGGATACTAGGGATCAAACCCCAACAAAACTAACTCGATTACATGATAAATCTCATCCAACCCATCACCGTCCAGCAAGCCTACGATGGAATTACTCACGCACGGCAGTGAGCATCATGAAATTGGTGATGGATGAAGGTTGATGATGAAGATGGCGACAGATTCCCCTCTCCGGAGCCCCGAACGGACTCCATACCAGCCCTCTCGAGAGAGATTAGGGCTTGGCGGTGGCTCCGTATCATAAAACGCGATGAATCCTTCTCCCTGATTTTTTTCTCCCCGAACACGAATATATAGAGTTGGAGTTGAGGTCGGAGGAGCACCAGGGGGCCCACGAAGCAGGGGACGCGCCCCCCACCCTCGCGGACAGGGTGTGGGCCCCCTAGCCTGGATTCTTTCGCCAGTATTTTTATATATTCCAAAAATAATCTATGTTGATTTTTAGGTCAGTCCAAGAACTTTTATTTCTGCACAAAAATAACACCATGGCAATTCTGTTGAAAACAACGCCAGCCCGGGTTAGTTCCATTCAAATCATGCAAGTTATAGTCCAAAACAAGGGCAAAAGTGTTTGGAAAAGTAGATACGATGGAGACGTATCAACTCCCCCAAGCTTAAACCTTTGCTTGTCCTCAAGAAATTCAGTTGATAAACTGAAAGTGATAAAGAAAAACTTTTACAAACTCTGTTTGCTCTTGTTGTTGTAAATATGTAAAGCAAACATTCAAGTTTTCAGCAAAGATTATGAACTAACCATATTGACAATAACATTTAGTTCTCATGTTTACTCATATCAATGGCATGATCGACTAGCGAGCAATAATAATAAATCTCGGATGACAACACTTTATCAAAACAATCATAATATGATATAACAAGATTGTATCTCGCTAGCCCTTTCTGAGACCGCAAAACATAAATGCAGAGCACCCATGACGATCAAGGACTGACTAGACATTGTAATTCATCGTAAAAGAGATCCAGTCAAGTCATACTCAATGTAAACCAACAATAATACATGCAAATGACAGCGGTGCTCTCCAACTGGTGCTTTTTAATAAGAGGGTGATGACACAACATAAAAGTAAATAAATAGGCCCTTCTCAAAGGGAAGCAGGGATTTGTAGAGGTGCCAGAGCTCGATTTTGAAATAGAGATGAATAATATTTTGAGCGGTATACTTTCATTGTCAACATAACAACCGAGAGATCTCGATATCTTCCATGCTACACACATTATAGGCGGTTCCCAAGCAGAATGGTCAAGTTTATACTCCCCCACCACCAACAAGCATCAATCCATGGCTTGCCCGAAACAATGGGTGCCTCCAACTAACAACAATCCTGGGGGATTTTTGTTTGCAATTATTTTGATTTGATTTGAGCATGGGACTGGGCATCTCGGTGACCAGCCATTTTCTCGTGAGTGAGGAGCGGAGTCCACTGCTCTTGAGAATAACCCGCCTAGCATGGAAGATACGTACATCCCTAGTTGATACATGTGCTATTCGAGCATACAAAATAGAATGTTTATTTGAAGGTTTAGAGTTTGGCACATACAAATTTACTTGGAACAGCAGGTAGATACCGTATATAGGAAGGTATGGTGGACTCATATGGAATAACTTTTGGGGTTTATGGAGTTGGATGCACAAGCAGTATTCCCGCTTAGTACAAGTGAAGGCTAGAAAGAGACTGGGAAGCGACCAGCTAGAGAGCAACAACAGCCATGAACACGCATTAAAATTAATCAACACTGAATGCAAGCATGAGTAGGATATAATTCACAATGAACATAAATATCGTGGAGGCTATGTTGATTTTGTTTCAACTACATGCATGAACAAGTGCCAAGTCAAGCCACTCGAATCGTTCAAAGGAGGATACCACCCTATCATACCACATCACAACCATTTTAATAGCATGTTGGCATGCAAGGTAAACCATTGTAAACTCCTAGCAGATTAAGCATGGCATAAGCAACTATAATATCTAATTGTCATTGAAAACATGTTTCACTCATAATAGGCTGAATCAGGAACGATGAAGTAATCATATTTACAAAAACAAGAGAGGTCGAGTTCATACCAACATTTCTCATCTCAATCAGTCCATCATATATGTTCATTATTGCCTTTCACTTGCACAACCGAACGGTGTGGATAATAATAATAGTGAACATGCATTGGGCTAAGCTGGAATCTACACGCATTCAATTCAAGGGAGAAGACAAGGTAATATGGGCTCTTTGTTAGATCAACAATAATGCATATGAGAGCCACTCAACATTTTCATCATGGTCTTCTCCTCTCGACCACAAGGAAAAGAAAGGAAATAAAATATTTACACGGGAAAGCTCCCAACAAACAAAAGAAGAATGAGAAATCTTTTTGGGTTTTCTTTTTAATTACTACTAGTACAGGCATGGAAAGTAAACTAGCTAAAAGCTACAACTATTTTTTTGGTTTTTCATAAGGGTTTTCAGGCACACAATAAGAAAGCTTAAAAAGAAAATAAAATAGCACGGATGATACAATGAAAAAGTATGAGCACCGACAACTGACATGAGTGTGTGAACATGAATGTAATGTTAGTGAGAAATACGTACTCCCCCAAGCTTAGGCTTTTGGCCTAAGTTGGTCTATGCCCACGGATCAAAGTTGTAGCTAGGGTCGTACTGAGATGCAGCAGCAATTGCCTCATGAGCTGCAGCTTGGAGGCGAGCAGCCTCTGTCCTCCTCTCATACTCGTCCGCCTCCTCGCTGGTTATAACATATCTCCCTTTTGTCTGAAAATCAAAGAAAGCAGGAGAGGGAGAGCAACATGGATGGTGCGCCGTCTGTCAAAGATTAGTCGGTACTATAGGAACTGATCGTTCCTCTCAACAAACTGATGACGAACCATATATCCATGTATTGGTACCTCAAGAAAATTAGCTAAACGGGTTGCGTAAATTCCATCGAACAAATCTCCATTAATATTGTTATTATGCAACCTACGTGCAACAATGGCCTCCCAAGTTATATTGTTTATATCCTAATACAGCACTCTTGAGAACACTAAGATCCGGAACACACATATGACATGCCTCATCCTTACCGTTTATGCATCTACAATAAAGAGAGCAAAATAATGTATGGCAGGAAAATGAATGCTCCCTATGGTAGCTTGTGTTATTTCTCTAGATTCCCCCATGGTGATACTAGCAAGGAAGTCTTTAAATTCAGATTTGCGAGGTTCACTAGCACTACCCCACCGCGGGAGTTTACAAGCAGTATTAAAATCTTCTAAGTCCATGGTATAAGATTTATCATAAAGATCAAATAGGACATTGGGAGAATTGCGCAATGATGTAAATTTAAACCTTCTCACAAAGGAATCAGTAAGGTGATAATATTGGGGGCACTTATCTGCCTCGAAGCTCTCAAGATCAGCGTTACGCACATATGCGTCAAATTCCTCCTTGATTCCTGCTTGAACCATGAAATCTTCGGATGGCCATTCACAAGGCCGCACTTGAGCATCTCTTGGTAGTTCATTGTCTGGCTCACGTATCATGGCCTTGGATCCTTGCTTCCTTGAGGAACCACCTTGGTGCATTTTCCTAAACATATTCCTTCCTCTGAAAATTTTCTAAAAAATTTTAGTGACTGATAACCCACAAGTATAGGGGATCGCAAAAGTTTTAGAGGGTAGAGTATTCAACCCAAATTTATTGATTCGACACAAGGGGAGCCAAAGAATATTCTCAAGTATTAGCAGCTAAGTTGTCAATTCAACCACACTTGGATAACTTAATATCTGGAACAAAGTGTTTAGTAGCAAAGTAATATGATAGTAATGGTAATGGTAGCAAAAGGTAACGATAGCAAAAGTAATATTTCTGGTGTTTTGTAGTGATTGTAACAGTAGTAGTGGAAAAGTAAATAAGCGAAGAACAATATATGGAAAGCTCATAGGAAATGGATCGGTGATAGAGAATTATGCCGGATGTGGTTCATCATGTAAAAGTTATAGCCTAGGGTGACACAGAACTAGCTCCAATTCATCAATGTAATGTAGGCATGTATTCCGAATATAGTCATACGTGCTTATGGAAAAGAACTTGCATGACATCTTTTGCCCTACCCTCCTGTGGTAGCGGGGTCCTAGCGGAAACTAAGGGATATTAAGGCCTCTTTTAAATAGAGTACCAGACCAAAGCATTAACACATAATGAATACATGAACTCGTCAAACTACGGTCATCACCGGAAGTGGTCCCGATTATTGTCATTTCGGGGTTGCCGGATCATAACACATAGTAGGCGACTATAGACTTGCAAGATAGGATCAAGAACTCTCATATATTGATGAAAACATAATAGGTTCAGATCTGAAATCATGGCACTCGGGCCCTAGTGACAAGCATTAAGCATAGCAAATTCATAGCAACATCAATCTCAGAACATAGTGGATACTAGGGATCAAACCCTAACAAAACTAACTCGATTACATGATAAATCTCATCCAACCCATCACCGTCCAGCAATCCTACGATGGAATTACTCACGCACGGCGGTGAGCATCATGGAATTGGTGATGGAGGATGGTTGATGATGACGATGGCGACGGATTCCCCTCTCCGGAGCCCCGAACGGACTCCACATTAGCCCTCCCAAGAGAGTTTAGGGCTTGGCGGCGGTTCCGTATCGTAAAACGCGATGAATCTTTCTCTCTAATTTTTTTCTCTCTGAACACGAATATATAGATTTGGAGTTGAGGTCGGAGGAGCTCCAGGGGGCCCACGAGGTAGGGGGCATGCCCAGGGGGGGCAGGCGCGCCCCCACCCTCGTGGCTAGGGTGTGGGCCCCCTGGTCTTGATCTTTTGCCAGTATTTTTATTATTTCCAAAAATAATCTCCGTGAAGTTTTAGGTCATTCCGAGAACTTTTGTTTCTGCATATAAATAACACCATGGCAATTCTGCTGAAAACAGCGTCATACCGGGTTAGTTCCATTCAAATCATGCAAGTTAGAGTCCAAAACAAGGGCAAAAGTGGTTGGAAAAGTAGATACGACGGAGACCTATCAACTCCCCCAAGCTTAAACCTTTGCTTGTCCTCAAGCAATTGAGTTGACAAACTGAAAGTGATAAAGAAAAACTTTTACAAACTCTGTTTGCTCTTGTTGTTGTAAATATGTAAAGCCATCATTCAAGTTGTCAGCAAAGATTATGAACTAACCATATTCACAATAACATTTAGGTCTCATGTTTACTCATATCAATGGCATGATCAACTAGCGAGCAATAATAATAAATCTCGGATGACAACACTTTCTCAAAACAATCATGATATGATATAACAGGATGGTATCTCGCTAGCCCTTTCTAAGACCGCAAAACATAAATGCAGAGCACCTTTAAAGATCAAGGACTGACTAGACATTGTAATTCATGGTAATAGAGATCCAGTCAAGTCATACTCGATGTAAACTAATCAGTAATGAATGCAAATGACAGAGGTGCTCTCCAGCAGGTGCTTTTTAATAAGAGGAGGATGACTCAGCATAAAAGTAAATTGATAGGCCCTTCACAGAGGGAAGCAGGGATTTGTAGAGGTGCCAGAGCTCAGTTTTGAAATAGAGATGAATACTATTTTGAGCGGTATACTTTCATTGTCAACATAACAACCGACATCTTTTAATAAACTAATTAATGTGTGAACATGAAGAAAGCAATAAAAGGAAATAAACTAGCATTGGAAACCCAAAAAGAAAGTAATAGATAATACAGTGTGTGAACATGTATGTAATGTCGGTGAGAAATAAACTAGCGTTGAACTTGAATGTAATGATGGTGAGAATGTAATGTCGTGGCCATGAATGTAATGTCACTGTATTAATTAGTTTACTTTCCAATGGGCTCTTCTAGTTTATTAAACACACAAGAAGAAAGCAATAAAAGGAAATAAACTAGCATGGATAATACAGTGAAAAAGTATGAGCACCGACATCTAGCAATGAGTGTGTGAACATGAATGTAATGTCGGTGAGAAATACGTACTCCCCCAAGCTTAGGCTTTTGGCCTAAGTTGGTCTATGGCCACGGCTGGCCTGACGGATATCCAAAGTAATAGTTGGGGTCGTATTGCGATGCAACAGTCATTGCATTGTGGGCTGAAGCTTGGAGGCGAGCTATCTCAGCTCTCCTCTTATACTCTTCCGCCTCCTCTCTGGTTATAAAATATCTCCCTTTTGCCTGAAAGTCAGAGAAAGTAGAAGCAGGGAGAGCGACGTAATAGGTCCATCGTTTTTCAAAGATTAGTCGACACTGGAGGAACTGATCGTTCCTCTTAACAAACTGATGACGAACCATAGCTCATAATCCAAATAAGCAGGAGGCAACTCAATATCATCCTCACGTATGGTTGTACCAAGAAAATTAGCTATGCGGGTTGCATAAATTCCACCAAAGAAATCTCCATTAAATCTATTAAGATGCAACCTACGTGCAACAGTGGCTCCCAAATTATAATATTTATCTCCTAACACAACACTCCTAAGAATACTGAGGTCAGGGACACACATGTGGCATGCTTCATCTTTACCATTAATGCATGTACCTATGAAGAGAGCAAAATAATGTATAGCAGGAAAGTGAATACTCCCTATGGTAGCTTGTGTTATATCTCTGGACTCTCCCACATTTATACTAGCAAGAAAATCTCTAAACTCTGATTTGCGGGGTTCATTAGTACTACCCCATTGTGGAAGTTTGCAGGCAGTGGTAAAATCCTCTAAGTCCATAGTATAATAATTTTCATAAAGATCAAACATGACAGTTTGAGAATTGCGTGAAGATGAAACTTCAAACCTCCTCACAAAGGAACTAGTGAGATAGTGGTACTGACAGCAGTTTTCTTCCTCGAAGCTCACAAGATCAGCATTACGCAAATATGTGATAAATTCTTCCTTAATTCCCGCTCGATCCATGAAGTCCTCTAAAGGCCATTCACAAGGCCGCATTGGAGCGTCCCTTGGTGGCTCATCATCAGCATCACGCATAGCAAGCCTGGGTCCTTGTTTCCTTGAAGAACCACCTTGGTACATTTTCCTAAACATATTTCTTCCCCTGAAAAATTTCTGAAATTTTTAGTAACTTCAAATAAAAGTAAACCAAACTCAACAAAATTGATAGCAAGTACTCCTACAAGTGCCTAGAGCCTATATCATGCAATAGAACTACTTGGAACCATATAAATTTGACATGCAAGGTCAAGAACATGGTCACCTAGGCAGCACAAATTTGCAATGAATAAAGCACTAGAACAAAAACTAATTGGACCAATGGAGGAGTCACATACCAAGGAACAATCCCACAAAGCAGTTTTGTGAGAGGTGCCTTGAGCAAGGAGATCGAAAATCGCAGCAAAAGGGGCTAGAACTCGTGCTTGGGCTGGATAATTGTGTTTGTGAGAGGAAGAAGGAGTGTGTGGGTGCAAGAATAAGTGGAGGAGGGCCACCGTGGGCCCACGAGGCAGGGGGTGCGCCTAGGGGGTAGGGCGCGCCCTCCACCCTCGTGGCCAGGTGGATGCCCCCTGTTGTGTTCTCAGTGCCAAATATTCCATAAAAAATCATATTTAAATTTCAGGGCATTTGGAGAACTTTTATTTTCGGGGTATTTTTATATTGCACGGATAATCAGAAAACAGACATAAATTACTATTTTCGCTTTATTTCAACCAAATAACAGAAAGTAAAAGGAGGGTACAGAAGGTTGTGCTTTCTAACTTCATCCATCTCATGCTCATCAAAAGGAATCCACTAACAAGGTTGATCAGGTCTTGTTAACGAACTCATTCCAAATAACATGGAACCGGAGAATTTTCGAATAACACTAGGTTACCACAACGGGTATATGCACATCCCAACAATAAGAATATCATACTTCTTCTTGACAGTAGGAAGAGGAAATTCAAAGCCTCCAAAAATAATCGATGAAAATTTTCCAATAGAATTGATACTGGGGACTTGAGGTTTTTTCCTCGGAAAGTGTACCGTATGCTCATTACCATTAACATGAAAAATGACATGACCTTTGGTGCAATCAATAACAGCCCGTGCAGTATTCAAAAAGGGTCTTCCAAGAATATAGACATACTATCATCCTCGGGAATATCAAGAATAACAAAGTTCGTTAAATTAGAAACGTTTGCAACCACAACAGGCACGTCCTCACAAATACCGACATGTATAGCAGTTGATTTATCAGCCATTTGCAAAGATATTTCAGTAGGTGTCAACTTATTCAAATCAAGTCTACGATACAAAGAGAGAGGCATAAAACTAACACCGGCTCCAAGATCACATAAAGCAGTTTTAACATAGTTTCTTTTAATGGAGCATGGTATAGTGGGTACTCCTGGATCTCCTAACTTCTTAGGTATTCCACCCTTAAAAGTGTAATTAGCAAGCATGGAGGAAATTTCAGCTTCCGGTATCTTTCTTTTATTAGTAGTAATATCTTTCATGTACTTAGCATAAGGATTCATTTTGAGCATATCAGTTAATCGCATACGCAAAAAGATAGGTCTAATCATTTCAGCAAAGCGCTCAAAATCCTCATCATCCTTTTTCTTGGATGGTTTGGGAGGAAAAGGCATGGGTTTTTCAACGCATGGTTCTCTTTCTTTACCATGTTTCCTAGCAACAAAGTCTCTCTTATCATAACGTTGATTCTTTTTGTGGGTTATCAAGACCAACAACAGGTTCAATTTCTACATCATTGCTAGGTTGAGCATCATCATGAACATTATCATTAACATTATGACTAGGTTCATGTTCATTACCATATTGTGTTTCAGCATCAGAAATAAAAATATCATTTGGATTCTCTGGTGTTTCAGCGATAGGTTCACTAGAGGCATGCAAAGTCCTATCATTTTTCTTTTTCTTCCTTTTAGAAGGACTAGGTGCATCTATATTACTTTTTCTGAGAATCTTGCTCAATTCTCTTAGGATGGCCTTCAGGATACAAAGGTTCCTGAGTCATTTTACCACCTCTAGTCATAACTCTAACAACATTATCATTTTTCTTACTATTTAATTCACTGAGCAAATCATTCTGAGCTTTAAGTACTTGTTCTACTTGAGTGGTAACCATAGAAGCATGTTTACTAATGAGTTGAAGTTCAGCTTTAACTCTAGACATATAATCACTCAAGCATTCAATCATATAAGCATTTTGTTTCAATTGTCTACCAAAATAAGCATTGAAGTCTTCTTGCTTAACCATAAAGTTATCAAACTCATCCAAGCATTGGCTAGCAAACTTAGTAGGAGGGATTTCACCTTTATCATACATAGAGAGAATTTACCTTTACTAGCCGTGTCGGGTTATCAAGACCATGTGTTTCTTCAATAGGTGTTGGATTAAAACCATATATTTCTTCAATAGGCGGTAAATTAAGACCATGTATTTCTTCAATAGGAGGTAAATTCTTAACATCTTCAGCTTTAATACCCTTTTCTTTCATAGATTTCTTTGGCTCTTGCATATCTTCAGGACTGAGGAATAGAACACCCCTTTTCTTCAGAGTTGGTTTAGGAATAGGCTCATGAAGTGTCCAATTATTTTCATTTGTCAACATATTATTCAATAGAATTTCAGCTTCATCCAGTGTTCTTTCCCTGAAAGCAGAACCACCACAACTATCCAGGTAATATCTGGAAGCATCGGTTAGTCCATTATTAAAGGTATCAAGTATTTCATTTTTCTTAAGAGGATGATTAGGCAAAGCATTAAGTAATTGGAGAAGCCTCCCCCAAGCTTGTGGGAGACTCTCTTCTTCAATTTGCACAAAATTATATATATCCCTTAAGGCAGCTTGTTTCTTATGAGCAGGGAAATATTTAGCAGAGAAGTAATAAATCATATCCTGGGGACTACGCACATAACCAGGATCAAGATAATTAAACCATATCTTAGCATCACCCTTTAATGAGAATGGAAATATTTTAAGGATATAAAAGTCGCAAGTTCTCCCATCATAAGTGAACAGGGTGGCTATATCATTTAGTTTAGTAAGATGTGCCACAACAGTTTCAGATTCATAGCCATAAAAGGATCAGATTCAACCAAAGTAATTATATCAGGATCAATAGAGAATTCATAATCCTTATCAGTAACAAAGATAGGTGAAGTGGCATAAGAAGGATCATATTTCATTCTAGCATTCAAAGTTTTTTGTTTAAGCTTAGCTAATAATTTCTTAAGATCACTTATATCATTGCAAGCAAGAAAATCTCTAGCAGTTTCTTCATCCATAACATAGCCCTCAGGCACAACCAGTAATTCATATTTATTAGGAGAGCCTTCATAATCACTTTCATCAGTATTATCAGTTTCAATAATTTCATTCTCTCTAGCCCTAGCAAGTTGTTCATCAAGAAATTCACCAAGTGGCACAGTAGTATCAAGCATAGAAGTAGTTTCATCATAAGTATCATGCATAGCAGAAGTGGCATCATCAATAATATGCGACATATGAGAATTAATAGTAGAAGCAGGTCTAGGTGTCACAAGCTTACTCAAAACAGAAGGTGAATCAAGTGCAGAGCTAGATGGCAGTCCCTTACCTCCCCTCGTAGTTGAGGGATAAATTTTTGTTTTTGCGTCTTTCAAGTTCTTCATAGTGACCAGCAGATATAAATCCCAAGTGACTCAAAGAATAGAGCTATGCTCCCCGGCAATGGCGCCTGAAAATAGTCTTGATAGCCCACAAGTATAGGGGATCACAACAATTTACAAGGGTAGAGTATTCAACCCAAATTTATTGATTCGACACAAGGGGAGCCAAAGAATATTATCAAGTATTAGTAGCTGAGTTTCAATTCAACCACACCTGGATAACTTAATATCTGCAGCAAAGTGTTTAGTAGCAAATTAATATGATAGTAATGGTAACAGTAGCAAAAGGTAATGATAGCAAAAGTAATATTTTTGGTGTTTTGTAGTGATTGTAACAGTAGAATGATAGTATAGGGGATCGCAACAGTTTTCGAGGGTAGAGTATTCAACCCAAATCTGTTGATTCGACACAAGGGGAGCCAAAGAATATTCTCAAGTATTAGCAGCTGAGTTGTCAATTCAACCACACCTGGAAACTTAGTATCTGCAACAAAGTGTTTAATAGCAAAGTAATATGATAGTGGTGATAACGGTAACAAAGTAAAGACATCAAAAGTAATGTTTTTGGTATTTTTGTAGTGATTGTAACAGTAGCAATGGAAAAGTAAATAAGCGTAAACCAGTATATGGAAAACTCGTAGGCACCGGATCAATGATGGATAATTATGCCAGATGTGGTTCATCATGTAACAGTCATAACATAGAGTGACAAAGAACTAGCTCCAGTTCATCAATATAATGTAGGCATGTATTCCGTAAATAGTCATACGTGCTTATGGAAAAGAACTTGCATGACATCTTTTGTCCTACCCTCCCGTGGCAGCGGGGTCCTATTGGAAACTAAGGGATATTAAGGCCTCCTTTTAATAGAGAACCAGAACAAAGCATTAACACATAGTGAATACATGAACTCCTCAAACTATGGTCATCACCGGGAGTGGTCCCGATTATTGTCACTTCAGGGTTGCCGGATCATAACACATAGTAGGTGACTATAGACTTGCAAGATAGGATCTATAACTCACATATATTCATGAAAACATAATAGGTTCAGATCTGAAATCATGGCACTCGGGCCCTAGTGACAAGCATTAAGCATAGCAAAGTCATAGCAACATCAATCTCAGAACATAGTGGATACTAGGGATCAAACCCTAACAAAACTAACTTAATTACATGATAAATCTCATCCAACCCATCACCGTCCAGCAAGCCTACAATGCAATTACTCACGCACGGCGGTGAGCATCATGAAATTGGTGATGGAGGATGGTTGATGATGACGACGGCGACGAATCCCCCTCTCCGGAGCCCCGAACGGAATCCAGATCAGCCCTCCCGAGAGAGATTAGGGCTTGGCGGCGGCTCTGTATCGTAAAACGCGATGAAACTTTCTCTCTGATTTTTTTCTCCTCAAAAGCCAATATATAGAGTTGGAGTTGGCGTCGGAGGGCCACCAGGGGGCCCACGAGGTAGGGGGGCACGCCCAGGGGGGAGGGGGGCGCCCCCCACCCTCATGGACAGGGTGTGGCCCCCCTGGTCTTCATCTTTGGCGAGGATTTTTTATTATTTATTCTAAGATATTTCGTGGAGTTTTAGGTCATTCCGAGAACTTTTGTTTTCTGCACATAAAACAACACCGTGGCAATTCTGCTGAAAACAGCGTCAGTCCGGGTTAGTTCCATTCAAATCATACGAGTTAGAGTCCAAAACAAGGGCAAAAGTGTTTGGAAAAGTAGATACGACGGAGATGTATCAACTCCCCCAAGCTTAAGCCCTTGCTTGTCCTCAAGCAATTCAGTTGACAAACTGAAAGAGAAAAAGAAAAACTTTTACAAACTCTTTTTGCTCTTGTTGTTGTAAACATGAAAAGTCAGCATTCAAGTTTCAGCTATTATTATGAACTAACCATACTCACAATAACACGTAGGTCTCACAATTACTCATATCAATAGCATAATCAGCTAGCGAGCCATAATAATAAAACTCGGATGACGACACTTTCTCAAAATAATCATAACATGATATAACAAAATGGTATCTCACTAGCCCTTTCTGAGACCGCAAAACATAAATGCAGAGCACCCGAAAAAATCATATTAAATTGGCATGGCATTCTGAGGACTTTTGTTTTCGGGATATTTTTATATTGCACGGATAAGTCAGGAAACAGACAGAAAAATACTATTTTACTTTATTTCTACTAAAGAACAGAAAATATAAAGAGGGTACAGAAGGTTGTGCTTCTAGTTTCATCCATCTCATGCTCATCAAAAAGAATCCACTAACAAGGTTGATCAAGTCTTGTTAACAAACTCATTCCGATAATCATGGAACCGGAGAAATTTCGAATAACACTATATTACCTCAACGGGGATATGGACATCCCCAACAATAAGTATATCATATTTCTTTTTGACAGTAGGAAGAGGAAATTCAAAACCTCCAAATATAATCGATGGAATTTTTCCAATAGAGTTGACACTATAAACTTGAGGTTGTTTCCTCGGAAAGTGCACCGTATGCTCATTACCATTAACATGAAAAGTGACATTGCCTTTGTTGCAATCAATAATAGCCCCTGCAGTATTAAGGAAAGGTCTTCCAAGAATAATAGACATACTATCATCCTCGGGAATATCAAGAATAACAAAGTCCGTTAAAATAGTAACGTTTGCAACCACAACAGGTACATCCTCACAAATACCGATAGGTATAGCAGTTGATTTATCAGCCATTTGCAAAGATATTTCAGTAGGTATCAACTTATTCAAGTCAAGTCTACGATATAAAGAGAGAGGCATAACACTAACACCGGCTCCAAGATCTCATAAAGCAGTTTTAACATAATTTCTTTTATTGGAGCATGGTATAGTAGGTACTCCTGGATCTCCAAGTTTCTTTGGCATTCCACCCTTAAAAGTGTAATTAGCAAGTATGGTGGAAATTTCAGCCTCCGGTATCTTTCTTTTATTATTAATGATGTCCTTCATATACTTAGCATAAGGATTTGTTTTGAGCACATCAGTCAATCGCATACGCAAAAAGATAGGTCTAATCATTTCAACAAAGCGCTCAAAATCCTCATCATCCTTTTTCTTGAATGGTTTCGGAGGAAAAGGCATGGGTTTCTGAACCCATGGTTCTCTTTCTTTACCATATTTCCTAGCAACGAAGTCTCTTTTATCATAACATTGATTCTTTGATTGTGGGTTATCAAGATCAACATCAGGTTCAACTTCTACATCATTATCATTACTAGGTTGAGCATCATCATGAACATCATCATTAACATTTTCACTAGGTTCATGTTCATTACCAGATTGTGTTTCAGCATCAGACATAGAGATATCATTTGGATTATCAGGTGGTTCAACAATAGGTTCACTAGAAGTTTGCACAGTTCTATCATTTTTCTTTTTCTTCCTTTTAGAAGAACTAGGTGCATCAATATTATTTCTTTGAGAATCTTTCTCGATTCTCTTAGGGTGGCCTTCTGGATACAAAGGTTTCCTGACTCATTCTACCAGTTCTAGTAGCCACTCTAATAGCATAATCATTTTTCTTACTATTCATTTGATCAAGCATTTCTTTCTGAGCTTTAAGTACTTGTTCTACTTGAGTGGTAACCATAGAAGCATGTTTGCTAACAAGTTTAAGTTCACCTCTAATATTATCCATATAATCACTCAAGCGTTTAATCATAAAGGTATTCTGCTTTAATTGTCTACCAAAATAAGCATTAAAGTCATCTTGCTTAAACATAAAGTCATCAAACTCATCCAAGCACTGACTAGCAATTTTAGTAGGAGGGACTTCAACTTTATCATATCTATAGAGAGAATTTACCTTTACTACCTGTGTCGGGATATCGGGAGGTTCTTCAGTAAATAAGTAATTGAGATCATATACTTCTTCAACAGGCGGTAAATTAAGACCATGTATTTCTTCAATAGGAGGTAAATTCGTAACATCTTCAGCTTTAATACCTTTTTCTTTCATAGATTTCTTTGCCTCTTGCATATCTTCAGGACTAAGAAATAGAACACCTCTCTTCTTCGGAGTTGGTTTAGGAATAGGCTCAGTAATTGGCTCGGGAGGTGGCTCAGGAGGTGCCCAATTATTTTCATTTGCCAACATATTATTCAATAAAATTTCAGCATCATCCGGTGTTCTTTCCCTGAAAAGAGAACCGGCACAACTATCCAGGTAATCTCTGGAAGCATCAGTTAGTCCATTATAAAAGATATCAAATATTTCAGGTTTCTTAAGAGGATGATCGGGCAAAGCATTAAGTAACTTGAGAAGCCTCCCCCAAGCTTGTGGGAGACTCTCTTCTTCAATTTGCACAAAATTGTATATTTCCCTCAAAGCAGCTTGTTTCTTATGAGCAGGGAAATATTTAGCAGAGAAGTAATAAATCATATCCTGGGGACTTTGCACACAGGCAGGATCAAGAGAATTAAACCATTTCTTAGGCTCACCCTTTAATGAGAACGGAAATATTTTGAGTATATAAAAGTGGCGCGATCTCAGATTATTAGTAAGCAGGGCAGCTATTTCATCTAACTTACGAAGATGTGCCACAACAGTTTCAGATTCATAGCCATAAAAAGGATCAGATTCAACAAAAGTAATTATATCTGGATCAACAGTAATATCATAATAATCCTGATCAGGAACACAGATAGGTGAAGTAGCAAAAGCAGGGTCGGGTCTCATCCTACCTCTAAAATATTCCTTACTCCACTTAATTAGTAACCTCTTACGTTCAGGTTTATCCGGACAAGCAAGAATAGCTTCATAAGATTCTTTATTAAAAAGATAACCCTCAGGAATAACAGGCATAGGTTCATCATCACTAACATCACCGTGTTCAGGTTCACTAATTTCTCTTTCTCTAAACTTAGAAATTTGCTAATCTAGAAATTCACCAAGTGGCACAGTAGTATCAAGCATAGAAGTAGTTTCATCATAAGTATCATGCATAGCAGAAGTGGCATCATCAATAACATGCAATATATCAGAATTCATGGCAGTAGTAGGTTTAGGTGTCGCTAGCTTACTCATAACAGAAGGTGAATCAAGTGCAGAGCTAGATGGCAGTTCCTTACGTCCCCTCGTAGTTGAGGGATAAATTTTTGTCTTAGCGTCTTTCAAGTTCTTCATAGTGTCCAGCAGATATAAATCCAAGTGACTCAAAGAATAGAGCTATGCTCCCCGGCAACGGCGCCAGAAAAAGGTCTTGATAACCCACAAGTATAGGGGATCGCAACAGTTTTAGAGGGTAGAGTATTCAACCCAAATTTATTGATTCGACACAAGGGGAGCCAAAGAATATTCTCAAGTATTAGCAGCTGAGTTGTCAATTCAACCACACCTGGAAACTTAGTATCTGCAGCAAAGTGTTTAGTAGCAAAGTAATATGATAGTGGTGATAACGGTAACAAAGTAAAGCTAGCAAAAGTAATGTTTTTGGTATTTTTGTAGTGATTGTAACAGTAGCAACGGAAAAGTAAATAAGCGTAAACCAGTATGGAAAACTCGTAGGCACCGGATCAATGATGGATAATTATGCCGGATGTGGTTCATCATGTAACAGTCATAACATAGGGTGACACAGAACTAGCTCGAGTTCATCAATATAATGTAGGCATGTATTCCGTAAATAGTCATACGTGCTTATGGAAAAGAACTTGCATGACATCTTTTGTCCTACCCTCCCGTGGCAGCGGGGTCCTATTGGAAACTAAGGGATATTAAGGCCTCCTTTTAATATAGAACCGGAACAAAGCATTAACACATAGTGAATACATGAACTCCTCAAACTATTGTCATCACCGGGAGTGGTCCCGATTATTGTCACTTCAGGGTTGCCGGATCATAACACATAGTAGGTGACTATAGACTTGCAAGATAGGATCTAGAACTCACATATATTCATGAAAACATAATAGGTTCAGATCTGAAATCATGGCACTCGGGCCCTAGTGACAAGCATTAAGCATAGCAAAGTCATAGCAACATCAATCTCAGAACATAGTGGATACTAGGGATCAAACCCTAACAAAACTAACTCGATTACATGATAAATCTCATCCAACCCATCACCGTCCAGCAAGCCTACGAAGCAATTACTCACGCACGGCGGTGAGCATCATGAAATTGGTAAATTAAGACCATATATTTCTTCAATAGGCGGTAAATTAAGACCATGTATTTCTTCAATAGGAGGTAAATTCTTAACATCTTCAGCTTTAATACCCTTTTCTTTCATAGATTTCTTTGGCTCTTGCATATCTTCAGGACTGAGGAATAGAACACCCCTTTTCTTCAGAGTTGGTTTAGGAATAGGCTCATGAAGTGTCCAATTATTTTCATTTGTCAACATATTATTCAATAGAATTTCAGCTTCATCCGGTGTTCTTTCCCTGAAAATAGAACCACCACAACTATCCAGGTAATCTCTGGAAGCATCGGTTAGTCAATTATTAAAGATATCAAGTATTTCATTTTTCTTAAGAGGATGATTAGGCAAAGCATTAAGTAATTGGAGAAGCCTCCCCCAAGCTTGTGGGAGACTCTCTTCTTCAATTTGCACAAAATTATATATATCCCTTAAGGCAGCTTGTTTCTTATGAGCAGGGAAATATTTAGCAGAGAAGTAATAAATCATATCCTGGGGACTACGCACACAACCAGGATCAAGATAATTAAACCACATCTTAGCATCACCCTTTAATGAGAATGGAAATATTTTAAGGATATAAAAGTAGTGAGTTCTCTCATCATAAGTGAATAGGGTGGCTATATCATTTAGTTTAGTAAGATGTGCCACAACAATTTCAGATTCATAGCCATAAAAGGATCAGATTCAACCAAAGTAATTATATCAGGATCAATAGAGAATTCATTATCCTTATCAGTAACAAAGATAGGTGAAGTGGCATAAGCATGATCATATTTCATCCTAGCATTCAAAGTTTTTTGTTTAAGCTTAGCTAATAACTTATTAAGATCACTTCTATCATTGCAAGCAAGAAAATATCTAGCAGTTTCTTCATCCATAACATAGCCCTCAGGCACAACAAGTAATTCATATTTATTAGGAGAGCCTTCATAATCACTTTCATCAGTATTATCAGTTTCACTAATTTCATTCTCTCTAGCCCTAGCAAGTTGTTCATCAAGAAATTCACCAAGTGGCACAGTAGTATCAAGCATAGAAGTAGTTTCATCATAAGTATCATGCATAGCAGAAGTGGCATCATCAATAATATGCGACATATCAGAATTAATAGCAGAAGCAGGTCTAGGTGTCACAAGCTTACTCAAAACAGAAGGTGAATCAAGTGCAGAGCTAGATGGCAGTCCCTTACCTCCCCTCGTAGTTGAGGGATAAATTTTTGTTTTCGCGTCTTTCAAGTTCTTCATAGTGACCAGCAGATATAAATCCCAAGTGACTCAAAGAATAGAGCTATGCTCCCCGGCAATGGCGCCTGAAAATAGTCTTGATAACCCACAAGTATAGGGGATCACAACAGTTTACAAGGGTAGAGTATTCAACCCAAATTTATTGATTCGACACAAGGGGAGCCAAAGAATATTATCAAGTATTAGCAGCTGAGTTGTCAATTCAACCACACCTGGATAACTTAATATCTGCAGCAAAGTGTTTAGTAGCAAATTAATATGATAGTAATGGTAACGGTAGGAAAAGGTAATGATTGCAAAAGTAATATTTTTGGTGTTTTGTAGTGATTGTAACAGTAGAATGATAACCCACAAGTATAGGGGATCGCAACAGTTTTCGAGGGTAGAGTATTCAACCCAAATTTGTTGATTCGACACAAGGGGAGCCAAAGAATATTCTCAAGTATTAGCAGCTGAGTTGTCAATTCAACCACACCTGGAAACTTAGTATCTGCAGCAAAGTGTTTAATAGCAAAGTAATATGATAGTGGTGATAACCGTAACAAAGTAAAGACATGAAAACTAATGTTTTTGGTATTTTTGTAGTGATTGTAACAGTAGCAATGGAAAAGTAAATAAGCGTAAACCAGTATATGGAAAACTCGTAGGCACCGGATCAATGATGGAAAATTATGCCGGATGTGGTTCATCATGTAACAGTCATAACATAGGGTGACACAGAACTAACTCCAGTTCATCAATATAATGTAGGCATGTATTCCGTAAATAGTCATACATGCTTATGGAAAAGAACTTGCATGACATCTTTTGTCCTACCCTCCCGTGGCAGCGGGGTCCTATTGGAAACTAAGGGATATTAAGGCCTCCTTTTAATAGAGAACCGGAACAAAGCATTAACACATAGTGAATACATGAACTCCTCAAACTATGGTCATCACCGGGAGTGGTCCCGATTATTGTCACTTCGGGGTTGCCGGATCATAACACATAGTAGGTGACTATGGACTTGCAAGATAGGATCTAGAACTCACATATATTCATGAAAACATAATAGGTTCAGATCTGAAATCATGGCACTCGGGACCTAGTGACAAGCATTAAGCATAGCAAAGTCATAGCAACATCAATCTAAGAACATAGTGGATACTAGGGATCAAACCCTAACAAAACTAACTTGATTACATGATAAATCTCATCCAACCCATCACCGTCCAGCAAGCCTACGATGCAATTACTCACGCACGGCGGTGAGCATCATGAAATTGGTGATGGAGGATGGTTGATGATGACGACGACGATGAATCCCCCTCTCTGGAGCCCCGAACGGACTCCAGATCAGCCCTCCCGATAGAGATTAGGGCTTGGCGGCGGCTCTGTTTCGAAAAACGCGATGAAACTTTCTCTCTGATTTTTTTCTCCTCGAAAGCCAATATATAGAGTTGGAGTTGGCGTCGGAGGGCCACCAGGGGGCCCACGGGGTACGGGGGCGCGCCCAGGGGGGAGGGGGGCGCCCCCCACCCTCGTGGACAGGGTGTGGGCCCCCTGGTCTTCATCTTTGGCGAGGATTTTTTATTATTTATTCTAAGATATTTCGTGGAGTTTTAGGTCATTCCGAGAACTTTTGTTTTCTGCACATAAAACAACACCATGGCAATTCTGCTGAAAACAGTGTCAGTCCGGGTTAGTTCCACTCAAATCATACAAGTTAGAGTCCAAAACAAGGGAAAAAGTGTTTGGAAAAGTAGATACGACGGAGTCGTATCATAGAAGCAGAAAAGTAAATAAGCGAAGAACAATATATGGAAAGCTCGTGGGCAATGGATCGGTGATAGAGAATTATGCCGGATGTGGTTCATCATGTAACAGTCATAACCTAGGGTGACACAGAACTAGCTCCAATTCATCAAATGTAATGTAAGCATGTATTCCGAATATAGTCATACATGCTTATTAAGAACTTGCATGACATCTTTTGTCCTACCCTCCCATGTCAGCGGGGTCCTAGTGGAAACTAAGGGATATTAAGGCCTCCTTTTAATAGAGTACCGGAACAAAGCATTAACACATAGTGAATACATGAACTCCTCAAACTACGGTCATCACCGGGAGTGGTCCCGATTATTGTCACTTTGGGGTTGTTGGATCATAACACATAGTAGGTGACTATAGACTTGCAAGATAGGATCAAGAAGTCTCATATATTTATGAAAACATAATAGGTTCAGATTTGATATCATGGCACTCGGGCCCTACTGACAAGCATTAAGCATAGCAAAGTCATAGCAACATCAATCTCAGAACATAGTGGATATTAGGGATCAAACCCAAAACTAACTTGATTACATGATAAATCTCATCCAACCCATCACCGTCCAGCAAGCCTACGATGGAATTAGTCACGCACGGCGGTGAGCATCATGAAATTGGTGATGGAGGATGGTTGATGATGACGATCTCGACGGATTCCCCTCTCCGGAGCCCCAAATAGACTCTAGATCAGCCCTCCAGAGAGAGTTTAGGGCTTGGCGGCGGCTCCGTATCGTAAAACGCGATGAATCTTTCTCTCTCTGAACACGAATATATAGAGTTGGATTTGAGGTCGGAGGAGCTCCAGGGGCCCACGAGGTAGGGGGCGCGCCCAGGGGGGCAGGCGCGCCCCCACCCTCGTGGCTAGGGTGTGGGCCCCCTGGTCTTGATCTTTTTCCATTATTTTTTATTATTTCCAAAAATAATCTCCATGAAGTTTCAGGTCATTCCGAGAACTTTTGTTTCTGCGCGTAAATAAGACCATGGCAATTCTGCTAAAAATAGCGTCAGTCCGGGTTAGTTCCATGCAAATCATGGAAGTTAGAGTCCAAAACAAGGGAAAAAGTGTTTGTAAAAGTAGATACGACGGAGACGTGTCAACGACTCAAAATAAAATTGAACCAAACTCAACAAGATTGATAGCAACTACTCCTACTAGTGCCTAGAGGACATATCATGCATTATAACTACTTTTGACCACATAAATTTGACATGCAAGCTCAAGAACAGGGTCACCTAAGCAGCAAAAAGTTGCAATAAATAAAGCACTAGAACAAAAACTAATTTGACCATTGGTGGAGTCATATACCGAAGAACAATCCCGCAAAGCAGTTTTGTGAATGGAGCTTTGAGCCAGGAGATCGAAAATGGCAGCAAGATGAGCTAGAACACGGGTTTGAGCTGGTGGATGATTTTTTTCTGGAGGAAGACGAAGTGTGTGGGTGCAAGGATAAGTGGAGGGGACCCATGTGGGGTCCATGAGGCAGGGGGCGCGCCCAGGGGGTGGGCCCGCCCTCCACCCTTGTGAGCATGTGGCTGCTCCCCTCCTGTGTTCTAAGTGCCTAAAATCCTTCAATATTCTGGAAAATAAAAATCATATTTCATTTTCAGGGCATTTGGAGAACTTTTAGTTTCGAGGTATTTTTTATTGCAAGGATAATTCAAAAAACAGACAGAAAAAAATACTATTTTTGCTTTATTTAAGATAAATAATAGAAAGTAAAAGGAGGGTACAGAATGTTGTGCTTTCTAACTTCATCCATCTCATGCTCATCCAAAGGAATCCACTAACAAGGTTGATCAAGTCTTGTTAACAAACTCATTCCTAATCGCATGAAACCGAAGAAATTTTGACTAACACTAGGTTACCTCAACGGGGATATGCACATCCCCAAAAATAATAATATCATATTTCTTCTTGACAGTAGGAAGAGGAAATTCAAAATCTCCAATAGTAATTGTTGAGATTTTTCCAATAGAATTAATACTGGGGATTTGAGGTTGTTTCCTCGGAAAGTGTACCGTATGCTCATTTCCATCAACATGAAAAGTGACATTGCCTTTGTTGAAATCAATAACAGCCCCTGCAGTATTCAAAAAGGGTCTACCAAGGATAATCGACATACTATCGTCCTCGAGAATATCAAGGATAACAAAGTCCGTTAAAATAGTAACGTTTGCAACCACAACAGGCACATCCCCACAAATACCGACAGGTATAGCCGTTGATTTATCAAGCATTTGCAAAGATATTTTAGTAGGTGTCAACTTATTCAAATCATGTCTACGATATAAAGAGAGAGACATAACACTAACACCGGCTCCGAGATCACATAAAGCAGTTTCAACATAGTTTCTTTTAATGGAGCATGGTATAGTTGGTACTCCTGGATCTCCAAGTTTCTTTGGTATTCCACACTTAAAAGTGTAATTAGCAAGCATGGTGGAAATTTCAGCTTCCGGTATCTTTCTTTTATTAGTAACAATATCTTTCATGTACTTAGCATAAGGATTCATTTTAAGCATATCAGTCAAACGCATACGCAAAAATATAGGTCTAATCATTTCAGCAAAGCGCTCAAAATCCTCATCATCCTTTTTCTTGGATGTTTTAGGAGGAAAAGGCATGGGTTTCTGAACCCATGGTTCTCTTTCTTTACCGTGATTCCTAGCAACAAAGTCTCTCTTATCATAACGTTGATTCTTTGATTGTGGGTTATCAAGATCAACAACAGGTTCAATCTCTACATCATTATCATTGCTAGGTTGAGCATCGACATGAACATCATCATTAACATTATCAATAGGTTCATGTTCATTACCAGATTGTGTTTCAGCATCAGAAATAGAAATAACATTGGGATTCTCAGGTGTGTCAACAACAAGTTCACTAGAAGCATGCAAAGTCCTATCATTTTTCTTCTTCTTCTTCTTCTTCTTCTTCTTCTTCCTTTTAGAAGAACTAGGTGCATCAACATTAGTTCTCTGAGAATCTTGCGAAATTCTCTTAGGATGGCCCTCAGGATACAAAGGTTCCTGAGTCATTTTAGCCCCTCTAGTCATCACTCTAACAACATTATCATTTTTCTTATTATTTAGTTCATTGAGCAAATCATTTTGAGCCTTGAGTACCTGTTCTACTTGAGTGGTAACCATAGAACCATGTTTACTAATAAGTTTAAGTTCACCTTTAACTCTAGACATATAATCACTCAAGTGTTCAAGCATATCAGCATTGAAGTTTTCTTGTTTAACAATAAAATTATCAAACTCATCTAAGCATTGGCTAGCAGACTTATAACGAGGAATATCACCTTCATCAAATCTATAGAGAGAATTTACCTTTACTACCTGTGTCGGGTTACCAAGACCATGTATTTCTTCAATAGGTGGTAAATTCTTAACATCTTCAGCTTTAATACCTTTTTCTTTCATAGATTTCTTTGCCTCTTGCATATCTTCAGGACTGAGAAATAGAATACCCCTTTTCTTTGGAGTTGGCTTAGGAATTAGTTCTAGAAGTGTCCAATCATTTTCATTAATCAACATATTATTCAATAGCAATTCAGCTTGATCAACAGTTCTTTCCCTGAAAACACAACCAGCACAACTATCCAGGTGGTCTCTGGAAGCATGAGTTAGTCCATTATAAAAGATATCAAGTATTTCATTTTATTGAGAGGATGATCAGGCAAAGCATTAAGTAATTTGATAAGCCTCCCCCAAGCTTGTGGGAGACTCTCTTCTTCAATTTGCACAAAATTATATATTTCCCTTAATGCAGCTTGTTTCTTATGAGCGAGGAAATATTTAGTAGAGAAGTAATAAATCATATCCTGGGGACTACACACAACCAGGATCAAGAGAATTAAACCTTGTTTTAGCATGACCCTTTAATGAGAATGGAAACAACTTAAGGATAAATTAATAGCGAGTTTTCTCATCATTAGTGAACAAGGTAGCTTTATCATTTGATTTAGTAAGATGTGCCACAACAGTTTCTGATTCATAGCCATAAAAAGGATCAGATTCAACCAAAGTAATTAACTCAGGATCGATAGAGAAATCATAATCCTTATCAGTCATAAAGATAGGTGAAGTAGCAAAAGCAAGGTCATATTTCATTCTAGCATTCAAAGACTTTTCTTTAAGCTTAGCTAATAATTTCTTAAGATCAGATCTATCATTGCAAGCTAAGAAGTCTCTAGCAGTTTCTTCATCCATAACATAACCCTTAGGAACAACATGCAATTCATATCTAGGGGGAGAATCTTCATCATCACTTTCGTCAAAATTATTAGTTTCAATAATTTCATTCTCTCTAACCCTAGCAAGTTGTTCATCAAGAAATTCACCTAGTGGCACAGTATTATCAAGCATAGAAGTAGTCTCATCATAAGTATCATGCAAAGCAGAGGTGGCATCATCAATAACATGTGACATATCAGAATGAATAACAGGAGTAGGTGTCATAAGTTTACTCAAAACAGAAGGTGAATCAAGTGCAGAGCTAGATGGCAGTTCCTTACCTCCCCTCGTAGTTGAGGGAAAAATCTTGGTTCTTTGATCTTTCAAATTCTTCATAGTGACCAGCAGATAAAGTGACTCAAAGAATAGAGCTATGCTCCCCGGCAACGACGCCAAAAAATAGTCTTGATAGCCCACAAGTATAAGGGATCACAATAGTTTTCGAGGGTAGAGTATTCAACCCAAATTTATTGATTCGACACAAGGGGAGCCAAAGAATATTCTCAAGTATTAGCAGCTGAGTTGTCAATTGAACCACACTTGGAAACTTAATATCTGCAGCAAAGTATTTAGTAGCAAAGTAGTATGATAGTAGCAGTGACGGTGGCAAAAGTAATAGTTTTGGTTTTATACTGATTGTAACAGTAGCAATGGTAAAGTAAATAAGCAAAGATCAATATGTGAAAAAGCTCGTAGGCAATGGATCAGTGATGGATAATTATGTCGGATGTGATTCCTCATGCAATAGTTATAACATAGGGTGACACGGAACTAGCTCCAATTGATCATTGAAATGTAGGCATGTATTCCGAATATAGTCATACGTGCTTATGGAAAAGAACTTGCATGACATCTTTTGTCCTACCCTCCCGTGGCAATAGGGTCCTATTGGAAACTAAGGGATATTAAGGCCTCCTTTTAAAAGAGTATTGGACCAAAGCATTAACACATAATGAATACATGAACTCCTCAAACTATGGTCATCACCGGTAAGCATCCCGATTATTTTCACTTCAGGCTTAACGGATCATAACACATAATAGGTGACTATAGACTTGCAAGATAGGATCAAGAACTCACATATATTCATGAAAACATAATAGGTTCAGATCTGAAACCATGGCACTCGGGCCCTAGTGACAAGCATTAAGCATAGCAAAGTCATAGCAACATCAATCTCAGAACATAGTGGATACTAGGGATCAAACGCCAACAAAACTAACTCGATTACATGATAAATCTCATCCAACCCATCACCGTCTAGCAAGCCTATGATGGAATTACTCACGCACGTCGGTGAGCATCATGAAATTGGGGATGGAGGAAGGTTGATAATGACAATGGCGATGGATTCCCCTCTCCGGAGCCCCGAATGGACTCCACATCAGCCCTCCCGAGAGAGATTAGGGCTTGGCGGTGGCTCTGTATCGTAAAACCCGATGAATCCTGCTCCTTGATTTTTTTCTCCCCGAACACGAATATATAGAGTTGGAGTTGGGGTCGGAGGAGCACGAGGGGGCCCACGAGGCAGGGGCGCGCCTAGGGGAGGGGGGGGGGGTAGGCGCGCCCCAACCATCGTGGACATGGTGTGGCCCCCTGGCCTTGATTCTTTCGCCTGTATTTTTTATATATTCCAAAAATAATCTCCATTGATTTTAAGGTCATTCCAAGAACTTTTATTTCTGCACAAAAATAACACCATGGCAATTCTGCTATAAACAACGTTAGTCCGGGTTAGTTCCGTTCAAACCGTGCAAGTTAGAGTCCAAAACAAGGGCAAAAGTGATTGGAAAAGTAGATATGATGGAGACGTATCATTGTTGTAGTGCTTAGGAGAAGCCCTGCATCGGTAACTTCATCATTTCCGTCATCACGCCGTTGTGCTGACGAAACTTTCCCTTGACCTCAGCTGGATCTAGAGTTCGTGGGACGTCACCGAGCTGAATGTGTGCATATCGCAGAGGTGCCATACCTTCGGTGCTAAGATCGATCAGATCGTGAAGACGTACGACCACATCAACCGCATTGTCATAACGTTTACGCTTTCGGTCTACGAGGGTACATGGACAACACTCTCCCCTCTCGTTGCTATGCATCACCTAGATAGATCTTGCATGTGCGTAGAATTTTTTTTTAAATTACTACATTCCCCAACAGTGGCATCCGAGCCAGGTCTATGCGTAGATGTTATATGCACGAATAGAACACAAAGGAGTTGTGGGCGTGAGTATATACTTATTGCTTGCCGTCACTAGTTGATTCTTGATTCAACGGTATTGTTGGATGAAGCGGCTCAGACCGACATTACGCGTACGCTTACACAAGACTGGTTCTACCGACGTGCTTCGCACACAGGTGGCTAGTGGGTGTCTGTTTCTCCAACTTTAGTTGAATCGGTTTCAATGAACAGGGTTCTTTCTGAAGATCAAAGAGCAATCACTATACTACGTTGTGATTTTGATGCGTAGGTAAGAACGGTTCTTGCTAGAAGCCCATAGCAGCCACGTAAAACTTGCAACAACAAAGTAGAGGACGTCTAACTTGTTTTTGCAGGGCATGTTGTGATGTGATATGGTCAATACATGATTATATAAATTGTTGTATGAGATGATCATGTTTTGTAACACAGTTATTGGCAACTGGTGGGAGCTATATGGTTGTCGCTTTATTGTATGAAATGCAATTGCCATGTAATTGCTTTACTGTATCACTAAGCGGCAGCGATAGTCGTAGAAGCAATAGTTGGCGAGACGACAACGATGCTTCGATGGAGATCAAGGTGTCAAGCCAGTGACGATGGTGATCATGACAGTGCTTTGGAGATGGAGATTAAAGGCACAAGATGATGATGGCCATATCATATCACTTATATTTGATTGCATGTGATGTTTATCCTATATGCATCTTATTTTGCTTAGTTCGGCAGTAGCATTATAAGATGATCTCTCACTAAATTTCAAGGTACAATTGTTCTCCCTGAGTATGCACTATTGCTACAGTTCATCATGCCAAGACACCATGTGATGATCGGGTGTGATAAGCTCTACGCTCACACACAATGGGTGCAAGCCAGTTTTGCACACGTAGAATACTCGGGTTTAACTTGACGAGCCTAGCATATGCAGATATGGCCTCGGAACACTGAGACCGAAAGGTCGAGTGTGAATCATATAGTAGATATGATCAACATAGTGATCTTCACCATTGAAAACTACTCCATCTCACGTGATGATCAGACATGGTTTAGTTGATATGGATCACGTGATCACTTAGATGATTAGAGGGATGTCTATCTAAGTGGGAGTTCTTAAGTAATATGATTAATTGAACTTTAATTTATCATGAACTTAGTACCTAATAGTATTTTGCATGTCTATGTTGTTGTAGATAGATGACCCGTGCTATTGTTCCATTGAATTTTAATGTGTTCCTAGAGAAAGCAAAGTTGAAAGATGATGGTAGCAACTACACAGACTGGGTCCGTAACTTGAGGATTATCCTCATTGCTGTACAGAAGAATTACGTCCTGGAAGCACCCCTGGGTGACAAGCCTGTTCGTCAATTCTCGAGCTCTTCGCTATGCTAAAGGCCGCGGAGGTAGAAATCAAGAAGGAGCATCAAGTGTTGATGGTCAACAAGACCACTAGTTTCAAGAAAAAGGGTAAAGGGAAAAAGGGAAGCTTCAATAAGAACGGCAAACAAGCTGCTGCTCAAGTGAAGAAGCCCAAGTCTGGACCTAAGCCTGAGACTGAGTGCTTCTACTGCAAAGGGATTGGTCACTGGAAGCGGAACTGCCCCAAGTATTTGGCGGATAAGAAGGATGACAAAGTGAAAGGTATATTTGATATACATGTTATTGATGTCTACCATACTAATGCTCGTAGAAGCGCCTGGGTATTTAATACCGGTTCTGTTGCTAATATTTGCAACTCAGAACAGGGGCTACGGATTAAGCGAAGATTGGCTAAGGATGAGGTGACGATGCGCGTAGGAAATGGTTCCAAAGTCGATGTGATCTCCATCGGCACGCTACCTCTACATCTACCTTTGGGATTAGTATTAGACCTGAATAATTGTTATTTGGTGCCAGCGTTAAGCATGAACATTATATCTGGATCTTGTTTGATGCGAGACGGTTATTCATTTAAATCAAAGAATAATGGTTGTTCTATTTATATGAGTAATATCTTTTATGGTCATGCACCCTTGATGAGTGGTCTATTTTTACTAAATATCGATAGTAGTGATACACATATTCATAGTATTGAGGCCAAAAGATATAAGTTTAATAATGATAGTGCAACTTATTTGTGGCACTGCCGTTTAGGTCATATTGGTGTAGAGCGCATGAAGAAACTCCATGCTGATGGACTTTTGGAATCACTTGATTATGAATCACTTGATGCTTGCGAACCATGCCTCATGGGCAAGATGACTAAAACTCCGTTCTCCAGAACAATGGAACGAGCAACAGACTTATTGGAAATAATACATACTGATGTATGCGGTACGATGAGTGTTGATGCTCATGGCGGGTATCGTTATTTTCTTACCTTCACTGATGATTTGAGCAGATATGGGTATATCTACTTGATGAAACATAGGTCTCAAACATTTGAAAAGTTCAAAGAATTTTAGAGTGAAGTGGAAAATCATCATAACAAGAAAATTAAGTTTCTACGATCTGATCGTGGAGGTCAATATTTGAGTTATGAGTTTGGTCTTCATTTAAAACAATGCGGAATAGTTTCGCAACTAACGCCACCTGGAACACCACAGCGTAATGGCGTATCCGAACATCGTAACCGCACTTTATTAGATATGGTGCGATCTATGATGTCTCTTACTGATTTACCGCTATCATTTTGGGGTTATGCTTTAGAGACGACTACATTCACATTAAATAGGGCACCATCGAAATCCGTTGAGACGACATCTTATGAACTGTGGTTTGGCAAGAAACCTAAGTTGTCGTTTCTTAAAGTTTGGGGCTGCGATGCTTATGTGAAAAAGCTTCAACCTGATAAGCTCGAACCCAAATCAGAGAAATTTGTCTTCATAGGATACCCAAAGGAGACTGTTGGGTACACCTTCTGTCATAGATACGAAGGCAAGATATTTGTTGCTAAGAATGGATCCTTTCTAGAGAAGGAGTTTCTCTTAAAAGAAGTGAGTGTGAGGATAGTAGAACTTGATGAGGTAACTGTACCTGCTCCCTTAATGGAAAGTAGTTCATCACAGAAATCAGTTCCAGTGATTTCTACACCAGTAAGTGAGGAAGCTAATGATGATGAAACTTCAGATCAAGTTACTACCGAACCTCGTAGGTCAACCAAAGTAAGATCCACACCAGAGTGGTACGACAATCCTGTTCTGGAGGTCATGCTGCTTGACCATGACGAACCTACGAACTATAAGGAAGCGACATGCTGGTAAGCAGTATGACTTATATCACCCACAACTCACTTGTGTTCTACTCGTGCATATGACATCTACGCATAAAACCTGGCTCCGATGCCATTGTTGGGGAACGTAGTAATTTCAAAAAAAAAATTCTACGCACACGCAAGATCATGGTGATGCATAGCAACAAGAGGGGAGAGTGTTGTCCACGTACCCTCATAGACCGAAAGTGGAAGCGTTAGCACAACGCGGTTGATGTAGTCATACGTCTTCATGATCCGACCGATCAAGTACCGAACGCAGGACACCTCCGAGTTCAGCACATGTTCGGTCTATTGACATCCCTCGAACTCTGATCCAGCCGAGTGTTGAGGGAGAGTTTCATTAGCACGACGACGTGGTGACGATGATGATGTTCTACCGATGCAGGGCTTCGCCTAAGCACCGCTATAGTATTATCGAGGTGGACTATGGTGGAGGGGGGCACCGCACATGGCTAAAAGATCAACTGATCAATTGTTGTGTATCTAGGGTGCCCCCTGCCCCTGTATATAAAGGAGCAAGGGGGGGTGCGGCCGGCCAGGAGAGAGGGCGCGCCAGGAGGAGTCCTACTCCCATCGGGAGTAGGACTCCCCCCTTTCCTAGTTGGATTAGGACTTGGGAGGGGGAAAGAGGAAGGAAGGGGGGTGCCGCCCCCCTCTCCTTCTCCTATTCGGACTAGGGGGGGGGGGAGGGGCGCGCAGCCCAGCCCTGGCCGCCTCTCCTCTTCTCCGTAAAGGCCCACTAAGGCCCATTAACCTCCCGGGGGTTACGGTAACCTCCCGGTACTCCGGTAAAATCCCGATTTCACCCGGAACACTTCCGATATCCAAACATAGGCTTCCAATATATCAATCTTCATGTCTCGACCATTTTGAGACTCCTCGTCATGTCCGTGATCACATCCGGGACTCCGAACAACCTCCGGTACATCAAAACATATAAACTCATAATATAACTGTCATCGAAACGTTAAGCGTGCGGACCCTACGGGTTCGAGAACTATGTAGACATGACCGAGACACGTCTCCGGTTAATAACCAATAGCTGAACCTGGATGCTCATATTGGTTCGCACATATTCTACGAAGATCTTTATCGGTCAGACGACATAACAACATACGTTGTTCCCTTTGTCATCGGTATGTTACTTGCCCGAGATTCAACAGTCAGTATCTCAATACCTAGTTTCAATCTCGTTACCGGCAAGTCTCTTTACTTGTTCCGTAATACATCATCCCGCAACTAACTCATTAGTTGCAATGCTTGCAAGGCTTAACTGATGTGTATTACCGAGAGGGCCCAGAGATACCTCTCCGACAATCGGAGTGACAAATCCTAATCTCAAAATACGCCAACTCAACAAGTACCTTAAGAGACACCTGTAGAGCACCTTTATAATCACCCAGTTACATTGTGATGTTTGGTAGCACACAAAGTGGTCCTCCGGTAAACGGGAGTTGCATAATCTCATAGTCATAGGAACATGTATAAGTCATGAAGAAAGCAATAGCAACATACTAAATGATCGTGTGCTAAGCTAACGGAATGGGTCAAGTCAATCACATCATTCTCTAATGATGTGATCTCATTAATCAAATGACAACTCTTTGTCCATGGTTAGGAAACTTAACCATCTCTGATCAACGAGCAAGTCAAGTTGAGGCATAGTAGTGACATACTGTTTGTCTATGTATTCACACATGTATTATTTTTCCGGTTAATACAATTCTAGCATGAATAATAAACATTTATCATGATATAAGGAAATAAAAAATAACTTTATTATTGCCTCTAGGGCATATTTCCTTCAGTCTCCCACTTGCACTAGAGTCAATAATCTAGATTAGACAGTAATGATTCTAACACCCATGGAGCCTTGGTGCTGATCATGTTTTGCTCGTGGAAGAGGCTTAGTCAATGGGTCTGCAACATTCAGATCTGTATGTATCTTGCAAATTTCTATGTCTCCCACCTGGACTAAATCCCAGATGGAATTGAAGCGTCTCTTGATGTGCTTGGTTCCCTTGTGAAATCTGGATTCCTTCGCCAAGGTAATTGCACCAGTATTGTCACAAAAGATTTTTCATTGGACCCAATGCACTAGGTATGACACCTAGATCGGATATGAACTCCTTCATCCAGACTCCTTCATTTGCTACTTCCGAAGCTGCTATGTACTCCACTTCACACGTAGATCCCGCCACGATGCTTTGTTTAGAACTGCACCAACTGACAGCTGCACCATTCAATGTAAACATGTATCCGGTTTGCGATTTAGAATCGTCTGGATCAGTGTCAAAGCTTGCATCAACGTAACCATTTACGATGAGCTCTTTGTCACCTTCGTAAATGAGAAACATATCCTTAGTCCTTTTCAAGTATTTCAGGATGTTCTTGACCGCTGTCCAGTGATCCACTCCTGGATTACTTTGGTACCTCCCTGCTAGACTTATAGCAAGGCACACATCAGGTCTGGTACACAACATTGCATACATGATAGAGCCTATGGCTGAAGCATAGGGAACATCTTTTATTTTCTCTCTATCTTCTGCAGTGGTCGGGCATTGAGTCTTACTCAACTTCACACCTTGTAACACATGCAAGAACCCTTTCTTTGCTTGATCCATTTTGAAATTCTTCAAAACTTTGTCAAGGTATGTGCTTTGTGAAAGTCCAATTAAGCGTCTTGATCTATCTCTATAGATCTTGATGCCCAATATATAAGCAGCTTCACCGAGGTCTTTCATTGAAAAACTCTTATTCAAGTATCCCTTTATGCTATCCAGAAATTCTATCTCATTTCCAATCAGCAATATGTCATCCACATATAATATTAGAAATGCTACAGAGCTCCCACTCACTTTCTTGTAAATACATGCTTCTCCAAAAGTCTGTACAAAACCAAATGCTTTGATCACACTATCAAAGCGTTTATTCCAACTCCGAGAGGCTTGCACCAGTCCATAAATGGATTGCTGGAGCTTGCACACTTTGTTAGCTCCCTTTGGATCGACAAAACCTTCTGGTTGCATCATATACAACTCTTCTTCCGGAAATCCATTCAGGAATGCAGTTTTGACATCCATTTGCCAAATTTCATAATCATAAAATGCGGCAATTGCTAACATGATTTGGACAGACTTAAGCATCGCTACGGGTGAGAAGGTTTCATCATAGTCAATCCCTTGAACTTGTCGAAAACCTTTTGCAACAAGTCGAGCTTTATAGACAGTAACATTACCGTCAGCGTCAATCTTCTTCTTGAAGATCCATTTATTCTCAATTGCTTGCCGATCACCGGGCAAGTCAACCAAAGTCCACACTTTGTTCTCATACATGGATCCCATCTCAGATTTCATGGCCTCAAGCCATTTTGCAGAATCTGGGCTCACCATCGCTTCTTCATAGTTTGTAGGTTCGTCATGGTCTAGTAACATAACTTCCAGAAAAGGATTACCGTACCACTCTGGTGCGGATCTTACTCTGTTGACCTACGAGGTTCAGTAACAACTTGATCTAAAGTTTCATGATCATCATCATTAACTTCCACACTAATTGGCGTAGGTATTGCAGAAACCAGTTTATGTGATGAACTACTTTCTAATAAGGGAGCAGGTACAGTTATCTCATCAAGTTCTACTTTCCTCCCACTCACTTCTTTCGAGAGAAACTCCTTCTCTAGAAAAATTCCGAATTTAGCAACAAAAGTCTTGCCTTCAGATCTATGATAGAAGGTGTACCAAACAGTCCCCCTTGGTTATCCTATGAAGACACATTTCTCCGATTTGGGTTCGAGCTTATCAGGTTGAAGCTTTTTCACATAAGCATCGCAGCCCCAAACTTTCAGAAATGACAACTTTGGTTTCTTACCAAACCACAATTCATAAGGCGTCGTCTCAACGGATTTCGATGGTGCCCTATTTATCATGAATGCGGCCGTCTCTAAAGCATAACCCCAAAATGATAGTGGTAAATCAGTTAGAGACATCATAGATCGCACCATATCTAGTAAAGTACGATTACGATGTTTGGACACACCATTACGTTGTGGTGTTCCGGGTGGCGTGAGTTGCGAAACTATTCCGCATTGTTTCAAATGAAGACCAAACTCATAACTCAAATATTCTCCTCCACGATCAGATTGTAGAAATTTTATTTTCTTGTTATGATGATTTTCAACTTCACTATGAAATTCTTTGGACTTTTCAAACGTTCCAGACTTATGTTTCATTAAGTAGATATACCCATATGTGCTTAAATCATCTGTGAAGGTGAGAAAATAACGATATCTGCCACGAGCCTCAACTTTCATCGGACCACATACATCTGTATGTATGACCTCCAACAAATCATCTGCTCTCTCCATAGTACCGGAGAACGGTGTTTTAGTCATCTTGCCCATGAGGCACGGTTCCCAAGTACCAAGTGATTCATAATCAAGTGGTTCCAACAGTCCATCAGTATGGAGTTTCTTCATGCGCTTTACACCGATATGACCAAAACGACAGTGCCACAAATAAGTTGCACTATCATTATCAACTCTGCATCTTTTCACCTCAATATTATGAATATGTGTATCACTACTATCGAGATTCAACAAAAATAGACCACTCTTCAAGGGTGCATGACCATAAAAGATATTACTCATATAAATAGAACAAACATTGTTATCTGATTTAAATGAATAAACGTCTCGCATCAAACAAGATCCAGATATAATGTTCATGCTCAACGCTGGCACCAAATAACAATTATTTAGGTCTAATACTAATCCCAAAGGTAGATGTAGAGGTAGCGTGCCGACTGCGATCACATCGACTTTGGAACCATTTCCCACGCGCATCGTCACCTCGTCCTTAGCCAATGTTCGCTTAATCCGTAGCCCCTATTTCAAGTTGGAAATATTAGCAACAGAACCAGTATCAAATACCTAGGTGCTACTGTGAGCATTAGTAAGGTACACAACAATAACATGTATATCACATATACCTTTGTTCACCTTGCCATCCTTCTTATCCGCCAAATACTTAGGGCAGTTCCGCTTCCAGTGACCAGTCTGCTTGTTGTAGAAGCACTCAGTCTCAGGCTTAGGTCCAGACTTGGGTTTCTTCTCCTGAGCAGCAACTTGCTTGCTGTTCTTTTTGAAGTTACCCTTCTTCTTCCCTTTTCCCTTTTTCTTGAAATTGGTGGTCTTATTGACCATCAACACTTGATGCTCCTTCTTGATTTCTACCTCCGCTGCCTTTAGCATTGAGAAGAGCTCGGGAATTGTCTTATCCATCCCTTGCATATTATAGTTCATCACGAAGCTCTTGTAGCTTGGTGGCAGTGATTGGAGAATTCTGTCAATGATGCTATCATCCGGAAGATTAACTCCCAGTTGAATCAAGTGATTGCAGTACCCAGACATCTTGAGTATATGCTCACTGACAGAACTATTCTCCTCCATCTTGCAGCTATAGAACTTATTGGAGACTTCATATCTCTCAATCTGGGCATTCTTTTGAAATATTAACTTCAACTCCTGGAACATATCATATGCTCTATGATGTTCAAAACGCGTTGAAGTCCCGGTTCTAAGCCGTAAAGCATGGCACACTGAACTATCGAGTAGTCATCAACACGTGACTGCCAGGCATTCACAATGTCTGTAGTTGCTGGCGCAGGTGGTACACCTAGCGGTGCTTCCAGGACGCAACTTTTTTGTGCAGCAATGAGGATAATCCTCAAGTTACGGACCCAGTCCGTGTAATTGCTACCATCATCTTTCAACTTTGCTTTCTCAAGGAACGCATTAAAATTCAACAAACAACAGCATGAGCCATCTATCTACAATCAACATAGACAAGCAAGATAGTATCAGGTACTAAGTTCATGATAAATTTTAGTTCAATTAATCATATTACTTAAGAACTCCCACTTAGATAGACATCCCTCTAATCTTCTAAGTGATCACGTGATCCATATCAACTAAACCGTGTCCGATCATCACGTGAGACGGAGTAGTTTCAACGGTGAACATCACTATGTTGATCATATCTACTATATGATTCACGCTCGACCTTTCGGTCTCCGTGTTCCGAGGCCATATCTGTTATATGCTAGGCTCGTCAAGTTTAACCTGAGTATTCTGCGTGTGCAACTATTTTGCACCCGTTGTATTAGAACGTAGAGCCTATCACACCCGATCATCATGTGGTGTCTCAGCACGAAGAACTTTTGCAATGGTGCATAGTCAGGTAGAACACTTTATACTTTGAGAATTTAGTGAGGGATCATCTTATAATGCTACCATCAATCAAAGCAAGATAAGATGCATAAAAGGTAAACATCACATGCAATCAATATAAGTGATATGATATGGCCATCACCATCTTGTGCTTGTGATCTCCATCTCCGAAGCACCGTCATGATCACCATCGTCACCAGCGCGACACCTTGATCTCCATCGTAGCATCGTTGTCGTGTCGCCAATCTTATGCTTCTACGACCATCTCTACCGCTTAGTGATAAAGTAAAGCATTACAGGGCGATTGCATTGCATACAATAAAGCGACAACCATATGGCTCCTGCCAGTTGCCGCTAACTCGGTTACAAAACATGATCATCTCACACAATAAAATTTAGCATCATGTCTTGACCATATCACATCACAACATGCCCTGCAAAAACAAGTTAGACATCCTCTACTTTGTTGTTGCAAATTTTACGTGGCTGCTACGGGCTTAGCAAGAACCGTTCTTACCTATGAATCAAAACCACAATGATAGTTTGTCAAGTTGGTGATGATTTAACCTTCGCAAGGACCGGGCGTAGCCACACTCGGTTCAACTAAATTTGGAGAAACTGACACCCGCCAGCCACCTGTGTGCAAAGCACGTCGGTAGAACCAGTCTCGCTTAAGCGTACACATAATGTTGGGCCGGGCTGCTTCATCCAACAGTACCGCCGAACCAAAGTATGACATGCTGGTAAGCAGTATGACTTATATCGCCCACAAATCACTTGTGTTCTACTCGTGCATATGACATCTACGGATAAAACCTGGCTCAGATGCCACTGTTGGGGAACGAAGTAATTTCAAAAAATTTCCTACGCACACGCAAGATCACGGTGAAGCATAGCAACGACAGGGGAGAGTGTTGTCCATGTACCCTCGTAGACCGAAAGCGGAAGCGTTAGCACAACACGGTTGATGTAGTCGTACGTCTTCATGATCCGACCGATCAAGTACCGAACGCACGTCACCTCTGAGTTCAGCACACGTTCAGCCCGATGACGTCCCTCGAACTCCGATCCAGCCAAGTGTTGAGGGAGAGTTTCTCAGCACAACGGCGTGGTGACGATGATGATGTTCTACCGACGCAGGGCTTCGCCTAAGCACCGCTACAGTATTATCGAGGTGGACTATGGTGGAGGGGGGCACCGCACACGACTAAAAGATCAACTAAATAATTGTTGTGTATCTAGGGTGCCCTCCTGCCCCTGTATATAAAGGAGCAAGGGGGGGTGCGGCCGGCCAGGAGAGACGGTGCGCCAGGAGGAGTCCTACTCCCACCGGGAGTAGGACTCCCCCCTTTCCTAGTTGGATTAGGACTTGGGAGGGGGAAAGAGAAGGAGAGAGGAAGGAAGGGGGGCGCCGCCCCCCTTTGCTTGTCCTATTCGGACTAGGAGGAGGGGGGCGCGGCCCAGCCCTGGCCGCCTCTCCTCTTCTACGTAAAGGCCCACTAAGTCCCATTAACCTCCCGGGGGGTTTCGGTAACCTCCCGGTACTCTGGTAAAATCCCGATTTCACCCAGAACACTTCCGATATCCAAACATAGGCTTCCAATATTTCAATCTTCATGTCTCAACCATTTCGAGACTCCTCGTCATGTCTGTGATCACATCCGGGACTCCGAACAACCTTCGGTACATCAAAACATATAAACTCATAATATAACTGTCATCGAAACGTTAAGCATGCGGACCCTACGGGTTCAAGAACTATGTAGACATGACCGAGACACGTCTCCGGTTAATAACCAATAGTGGAACCTGGATGCTCATATTGGTTCCCACATATTCTATGAAGATCTTTATCAGTCAGACCGCATAACAACATACGTTGTTCCCTTTGTCATCGATATGTTACTTACCCGAGATTCGATCGTCGGTATCTCAATACCTAGTTTCAGTCTCGTTACGGGCAAGTCTCTTTACTCGTTCCGTAATACATCATCCCGCAACTAACTCATTAGTTGCAATGCTTGCAAGGCTTACGTGATGTGTATTACCGAGAGGGCCCAGAGATACCTCTCCGACAATCGGAGTGACAAATCCTAATCTCGAAATACGCCAACTCAACAAGTACCTCCGGAGACACCTATAGAGCACCTTTATAATCACCCAGTTATGTTGTGACATTTGGGAGCACACAAAGTGGTCCTCCGGTAAACGGGAGTTGCATAATCTCATAGTCATAGGAACATGTATAAGTCATGAAGAAAGCAATAGCAACATACTAAACGATCGTGTGCTAAGCTAACGGAATGGGTCAAGTCAATCACATCATTCTCTAATGATGTGATCTCATTAATCAAATGACAACTCTTTGTCTATGGTTAGGAAACTTAACCATCTCTGATCGACGAGCTAGTCAAGTAGAGGCATACTAGTGACATACTGTTTGTCTATATATTCACACATGTATTATGTTTCTGGTTAATACAATTCTAGCATGAATAATAAACATTTATCATGATATAAGGAAATAAATAATAACTTGGTTATTGCCTTTAGGGCATATTTCCTTCATTAAGTCCGTTCGAATCATGTTAGCAATTTCCACATTTATGATTATGAAATTTGGCAAATGGATGTCAAAACTGCATTCCTTAATGGATATCTTAAAGAAGAGTTGTATATGATGCAACCAGAAGGTTTTGTCGATCCAAAAGGGGATAACAAAGTGTGCAAGCTCCAACGATCCATTTATGGACTGGTGCAAGCCTCTCGGAGTTGGAATATACGCTTTGATACTGTGATCAGAGCATATGGTTTTATACAGACTTTTGGAGAAGCCTATATTTACAAGAAAGTGAGTGGGAGCTCTGTAGCATTACTAATATTATATGTGGATGACATATTGCTGATTGGAAATGATACTGAATTTCTGAATAGCATAAAAGGATACTTGAATAAGAATTTTTCAATGAAAGACCTCAGTGAAGCTGCTTATATATTAGGCATCAAGATCTATAGAGATAGATGAAGACGCTTAATTGGACTTTCACAAATCACATACCTTGATAAAGTTCTGAAGAAGTTCAAAATGGATCAAGCAAAGAAGGGGTTCTTGCCTTTGTTGCAAGGTGTGAAGTTGAGTCAAACTCAATGCCTGACCACTGCAGAAGATAGAGAGAAAATGAAAGTCATTCCCTATGCTTCAGCCATAGGTTCTATCATGTATGCAATGTTGTGTACCAGACCTGATGTGTGCCTTGCTATTAGTTTAGCTGGGAGGTACCAAAGTAATCCAGGAGTGGATCACTGGACAGCGGTCAAGAACATCCTGAAATACCTTAAAAGGACTAAGGATATGTTTCTCGTTTATGGAGGTGACAAAGAGCTCGTCATAAACGGTTACATCAATGCAAGCTTTGACACTAATCCGGATGACTCTAAGTCACAAACCAGATACATATTTTTATTGAATGGTGGAGCTGTCAGTTGGTGCAGTTCCAAGCAGAGCGTCGTGGCGGTATCTATGTGTGAAGTGGAGTACATAGCTGCTTCAGAAGCAGCAAATGAAGGAGTCTGGATGAAGGAGTTCATATCTGATCTAGGTGTCATACCTAGTGCATCGAGTCCAATGAAAATCTTTTGTGACAATACTGGTGCAATTGCCTTGGCAAAGGAATCCAGATTTCACAAGAGAACCAAGAAAATCAAGAGACGCTTCAATTCCATCCGCCACCAAGTCAAGGAGGGAGACATAGAGATTTGCAAAATACATACGGATCTGGATGTTGCAGACCCGTTAACTAAGCCTCTCTCATGAGAAAAACATGATCAGCACCAAGACTCCATGGGTGTTAGAATCATTACTGTGTAATCTAGATTATGAACTCTTGTGCAACTGGGAGACTGAAGGAAATATGCCCTAGAGGCAATAATAAAGTTGTTATTTATATTTCCTTATATCATGATAAATGTTTATTATTCATGCTAGAATTGTATTAACCGGAAACTTAGTACATGTGTGAATACATAGACAAACAGAGTGCCACTAGTATGCCTCTACTTGACTAGCTCGTTAATAAAAGATGGTTAAGTTTCCTAGCCATGGACAAGAGTTGTCATTTGATGAATAGGATCACATCATTAGAGAATGATGTGATTGACTTGACCCATCCATTAGCTTAGCACTATGATCGTTTAGTTTATTGCTATTGCTTTCTCCATAACTTATACATGCTCCTATGACTATGAGATTATGCAACTCCCGAATACCGGAGGAACACTTAGTGTGCTATCAAATGTCACAACGTAACTAGGTGATTATAAATATGCTCTACAGGTGTCTCCTATGGTGTTTGTTGAGTTGGCATAGATCGAGATTAGGATTTGTCACTCCGACTGTCGGAGAGGTATCTTTGGGCCCTCTCGATAATGCACATCACTATATGCCTTGCAAGCAATGTGACTAATGAGTTAGTTACAGGATGATGCATTACAGAACGAGTAAAGAGACTTGCCGATAACGAGATTGATCTAGGTATTGAGATACTGATGATCGAATCTCGGGCAAGTAATATACCGATGACAAAGGGAACAACGTATGTTGTTATGCGGTTTGACCGATAAAGATCTTCGTAGAATATGTAGGAACCAATATGAGCATCCAGGTTTCGCTATTGGTTATTGACCGGAAGTGAGTCTCGGTCATGTCTACATAGTTCTCGAACCCATAGGGTCCGCACGCTTAACGTTCGATGATGATCGGTATTATGAGCTTATGTGTTTTGATGTACTGAAGGTAGTTCGGAGTCCCGAATGTGATCACGGAGATGACGAGGAGTCTCAAAATGGTCGAGACATAAAGATTGATATATTGCACGACTATATTCGGACACCGGAAATGTTCCAGAGAAGTTTCGGATAAAACCAGAGTGCCGGAGGGTTATCTGAACCCCCCGGGGGAATAATGGGCCTCATGGGCCTTAGTGGAGAGAGAGAGGAGCGGCTAGGGCAGGCCACGCGCCCCCTCCCCCTTGGATCCGAATTGGCGTAGGGAAGGGGGGGGGGGGCGCCCCTTTCCTGTCCCTCTCCCTCTCCTTCCTTCCCCCTCTCTTCCTTGTTGGAAACCTACTAGGAATGGGATTCCTATTCCTAGTAGGAATCCTACTTGGGGCGCGCCCCTATAGGGCCAGCCGGCCTCCCCCTTGCTCCTTTATATACAGGGACATGGGGCACCCTAGAACACACAAGTTGACAGTTGTCTTAGCCGTGTGTGGTACCCCCCCTTCATAGGATTCCACCTCGGTCAATAGTGTTTTAGTGCTTAGGCGAAGCCCTGCGCCAGTAACTTTGATACGTCTCCAACGTATCTATAATTTTTGATTGTTCCATGCAATTATATTATCAATTTTGGATGTTTTATATGCTATTTTATATGATTTTTGGGACTAACCTATTAACCCAGAGCCCTGTGCCAGTTTCTATTTTTTCCCCTGTTTTTGAGTTTCGCAGAAAAGGAAAACCAAACGGAGTCCAATTGACCTGAAATTTCACGGAACTTATTTTTGGACTAGAAGGACATGGATTAAAAGAGTTGGGCCCAAAGAGTCCCGGGCTGCCCATGAGGGTGGGGGGCGCGCCACCCCCTGGGCGCGCCTCGCTACCTCGTGAACAGCCCGGAGACCCCCTGACTTGTTCTCGACGACAAAACCTCTTATATATACTGAAACTTCCAGAAAGAAACCTAGATCGGGAGTTCCGCCTCCGCAAGCCTCCGTAGCCACCGAAAACCAATCTAGACTCATTCTAGCACCATGCTGGAGGGGGGAATCCCTCTCCGGTGGCCATCTTCATCATCCCGGCACTCTCCATAAGGAGGAGGGAGTAGTTCACCCTCGGGGCTGAGGGTATGTACCAGTAGCTATGTGTTTGATTTCTCTCTCTCATGTTCTTGATTCAGAACAATCTTGATGTATCATGAGCTTTGCTATTTTAGTTGGATCTTATGATGTTTCTCCCCCTCTACTCTCTTGTGATGAATTGTGTTTTCCCTTTGAAGTTATCTTATCGGATTGAGTCTTTAAGGATTTGAGAAGACTTGATGTATGTCTTGCATGTGCTTATCTGTGGTGACAATTGGATATCACGTGATCCACTTGATGTATGTTTTGGTGATCAACTTGCGAGTTCCGTGACCTCATGAACTTATGCATCGGGGTTGGCACACGTTTTCGTCTTGACTCTCCGGTGGAAACTTTGGGGCACTCTTTGAAGTTCTTTGTGTTGGTAGAATAGATGAATCTGAGATTGTGTGATGCATATCATATAATCATATGCTACCTCTTGAGCACTGCGTTGGATTTCCTTGAAGAGGAAAGGATGATGCAGCAAAGTAGCGTAAGTATTTTCCTCAGTTTTTGAGAACCAAGGTATCAATCCAGTAGGAGGCTACGCGCGAGTCCCTCGTACCTACACAAAACAAATAACTCCTCGCAACCAACGCGATAAGGGGTTGTCAATCCCTTCACGGTCACTTACGAGAGTGAGATCTGATAGATATGATAAGATAATATTTTTGGTATTTTTGTGATAAAGATGCAAAGTAAAATAAAAGCAAAGGAAATAACGAAGTATTGGAAGATTAATATGATGAGGATAGACCCGGGGGCCATAGGTTTCACTAGTGGCTTCTCTCAAGAGCATAAGTATTTTACGGTGGGTGAACGAATTACTGTTGAGCAATTGACAGAATTGAGCATAGTTATGACTTATGAGAATATCTAGGTATGATCATGTATATAGGCATCACGTCCGAGACAAGTAGACCGACTCCTGCCTGCATCTACCACTATTACTCCACTCATCGACCGCTACCCAGCATGCACCTAGAGTATTAAGTTCATGAAAATAGAGTAACGCCTTAAGTAAGATGACATGATGTAGAGGGATAAATTCATCCAATATGATAAAAAAACCATCTTGTTATCCTCGATGGCAACAATACAATACGTGCCTTGCTGCCCCTACTATCATTGGGAAAGGACACCGCAAGATTGAACCCAAACCTAAGCACTTCTCCCATTGCAAAAAAGATCAATCTAGTAGGACAAACCAAACTGATAATTCGAAGAGACTTGCAAAGATAACCAATCATACATAAAAGAATTCAGAGAAGACTCAAATATTGTTCATAGATAATCTCGATCATAAACCCACAATTCATCGGTCTCAACAAACACACCGCAAAAAGAAGATTACATCGAATAGATCTCCACAAGAGCGGGGGAGAACATTGTATTGAGATCCAAAAAGAGAGAAGAAGCCATCTAGCTAATAACTATGGACCCGAAGGTCTGAGGTAAACTACTCACACTTCATCGGAGAGGCTATGGTGTTGATGTAGAAGCCCTCCGTGATGGATGCCCCCTCCGGCGGAGCTCCAGAACAGGCCCCAAGATGGGATCTCCTGGATACAGAAAGTTACGGCGGTGGAATTAGGGTTTTGGCTCCGTATTTGATCGTTGGAGGGTACGTAGATATATATAGGAGGAAGGAGTATGTCGGTAGAGCAATAGGGGGCCCACGAGGGTGGAGGGCGCGCCTTGGGGGGGGGGGGTAGGCGCGCCCCTACCTCCTGGCTTCCTCCTTTATTTCTTGACGTAGGGTCCAAGTCTCCTAGATCATGTTCGGTGAGAAAAATCACGTTCCCGAAGGTTTCATTCCGTTTGGACTCCGTTTGATATTCATTTTCTGCGAAACTCTGAAATAGGCAAAAAAATAGCAATTCTGGGTTGGGCCTCTGGTTAATAGGTTAGTCCCAAAAATAATATAAAAGTGGATAATAAAGCCCAACAATGTCCAAAATAGTAGATAATATAGCATGGAGCAATCAAAAATTATAGATACGTTGGAGACGTATCAAGCATCCCCAAGCTTAATTCCTGCTCGTCCTCGAGTAGGTAAATGATAAAAAAGATAATTTTGATGCGGAGTGCTACTTGGCATAATTTTAATATAATTCATCTTAATTGTGGTATGAATATTCAGATCCGAAAGATTCAAGATAAAAGTTCATATTGACATAAAAATAATAATACTTCAAGCATACTAACTAAGTGTAACACCCCGTATGTAACCTGCTATATTTGTATTCCAACTCTTGCCATTTCCGACACTAAGTTATGATATTTCCTCGTTGTCGGTTTTTTGTCTTCGTGTTGCTTTTGTCTTGTCATGCATCTCATATCATGTCATGATGTGCATCAAATTTGCATACGTGTTCGTCTCATGCATCCGAGCATTTTCCCTGTTGTTCGTTTTGCATTCCGGCGCTCCTATGTCCTCCGGTGTCCCTTTCTACCTCTTTTCGTGTGCAGGTGTTAAACGTTCTCGGATTGGACCGAGACTTGCCAAACAGCCTTGGTTTACTATCGGTAGACCGCCTGTCAAGTTTCGTGCCATTTGGACTTCGATTGATACTCCAACGGTTAACCGAGGGACCGAAAAGGCCTCGTGTGTGTTGCAGCCCAACACCTCTCCAAAGTGGCCCAAAACCCACCTAAACCCCCTCCATCATCTCGGTCGTTCGATCACGATCGCGTGGCCGCAAACCGTGCTCAATTTGGAGCCTCCTAGCTCCCTCTACCTATAAAAAGGTCCCTCCACCAAAAATCCCGGATCAAACCACCCTAACCCTAGCTCACCTCTCCTCCGCGCGGCCGGACATGTTCGTTGTCCGCCGAACGAACCACGCCGCCGCCCCGCGCCAGTGAGGAAGCGCCATGTGTCGCTCCCGCCACCGCCCGTCCAGCGCGCCGCCGCGGCCCGCCGAGGCCCGCAGCCGGCCCTCCCCGGCCCGGGCGCACCTCTCCACCGCCGCCCGCAACCCGAGCTGGCCCCGCACCACCGTTCGCCGCATCCCGCCTCCCCGCGATGCCGCCTGGCTGCCACCGTACGCCGCCCCGCCGCGCCTGTTCCGGGCCGCCGCACCTCTCCATCGCTGGTGCACCCCGCCGACCTCACCGCCTCCTCCTCTCCTCCGGCAAGTCCCCGGCGAACTCCGACAAGAAGACCGGCGAACCTCGGTTTCCGTGCCACCCCGATCCAGATCCAGATCCGTTAGGGTTGACTTTTTTCCCTAAGTCCCAGTTATTTTAGCATTTTTCATCGCATCATATCTTTGCACTCGTGGCTCCGTTTTGGGCGTGTAGCATAACAAATTGTTCGTCTCGACGAGTACTTCATTTCATTCCATTGCACCATGTTCATTTGAGTTCGTCTTGATGCCCAAAATGCTGTTGCAAGAGTGCTATGCAATGTTAGTTTCAGACTCTTATCAGTAATTGGACATTTGTCATTTTTGCCATGATTGATGTGTGCCTCCTATGAACTTGAGCCCTACATGAGTTTTGAAGTATGCCATGCCATCTTTACAGGGGTGTATGCCATGTATTTTTGTGATCTCTGTGGTGACTAGCACAAGCATGCAAAGTAGCTCTCATAGTGTTGCTGATTTCAGGGACTTAGAAATCTTCTAAGTCTTTGTCCTGTTAATATTTTTATGCCATGTATTCTTGTTGCTACAGAGTGATCCATGCCTCTCTTGAGCATGATCAGTAAGGATGTTTTGGAGATAATGTTATGCTCTATCCATCCATGTCTTTGTTTGCAATTATGGAGCACTCTAGCTTGACTCAATCAAGCTCTACTTTTGCTATAAAATGTTACTGGCAGAATGTTTACTTGTTAAGCATTTTTGCCAAGCTTGTTGTAGTTGATCCGTGCATGCTATGAGGTTGTTCTTGCCAAGCTTAGCTTCTATGCCATGTCTACTTGCTGGGTGTATGCTTAGTTTGTCATGCAATGCCTTGTGGTGAGTGCATCGAGCTTGTAAACATGCCTACTCAATATCTGTTTTGCCATGTTCTAGTTTTTCTACTAAATCTGAATCTGTTAATGAAAGTTACTATGTTCACATGGTTGCCATTGTATTTTCTGATCTCTTTTGGCTTATGGTCAGTAAGGGAATTTTGTTGTATGCTTTGACTAGCTTCATGCCATGCCTTTCTTTGCCATGATATGTTCCTCTAGCATGTTGTTATCGTGCTCTAAACATTGCTTCCTGATGTTAAATTCCTGGCATGTTGTTATTTTCACTAAGTCTGTAACCTATTATCTTTTGCACTTTTGCCATGCTTGTTTGAACTTGACATTGAGTGAATTAGCCGTAGCTCAGTGTTCATCTTTTGTCAAGCATCTTGAGTGGATTACTGCCATGTGCTTTGTTGTTATGTTAGAGTGCAGTAGCTTGTTGTTCTTGATGCATTTAGATGGCCTCGTGCTGTTAATCGCAGATCGGTGCCATTATTGTTTTGCTTGCCATTTGCAAACCGTGCATCCGATTCCGGCGATATTTATATCGATTTCGACTGAAATCAACTCATCTTTCCAGTGGCGCTCTTGGTTTTCCAAGTTGAGGCCAGGTTCAATCTTTCCTTTCCGAATCATGCATATGCATCTCATATCACATCACACATATCATGCCATGTTTTGCATCATGTTGCTTGTGCATTGCACATGGTTGATTGTGTCTCCCTTTGCTTGTTGTTCTTGCTTTGGGTAGAGCCGGGAGACGAGTACGTGATCGAGGAACCAGTTGAGTACGCTTACGAGGATCAAGCTAATGTCAACTCGGAGAACTTTGCAGGCAAGATGACCATACCCTCGAAATCACTTCTATCTATGCTTGCTAGGTGCTCACTCTATTGCTATGCCTATGCTACGATACCTACCACCATGCTTTATCATGCCTCCCATATTTCCATGTCAAACCTCTAACCCACCTTGTCCTAGCAAACCGTTGTTTGGCTATGTTACCGCTTTGCTCATCCCCTCTTATAGCGTTGCTAGTTGCAGGTGAAGTTTGGAGTTTGTTCCTTGTTGGAACATGTTTATTGTTGGGATATCATTATTTTATCTTGTTTACTTTAATGCACCTATATACTTGGTAAAGGGTGGAATGCTCGGCCTTATGTCTGGTGTTTTGTTCCACTCTTGCCGCCCTAGTTTCCGTCATACCGGTGTTATGCTCCTTGATTTTGCGTTCCTTACACGGTTGGGTTATTGTCGGTGTACTAAGGTAGGGGTACCTTAGTACCCCGAACTTGTGCATGGGCAGTTGCAGCGACCCGCGGCAAGGCTTGCCGGGCGACCGCCAAGACCCTCCGTGGCTAATTCGGAGCCATTCAAGAACAAAGTATCCAAGAGCAAAACAAGGCTCCGGCAAGAGGAGCTTGCCGGGAAGGGAACAAGGCCCCGGAAAGAGGAGCTTGCCGGGAAGGAGACGAGACCCCGGCAAGAGGAGCTTGCCGGGAAGACCAACCAAAGCATCTCAAGAAGCTCGCTACGGCGCACCATGCGCCCCGACAAGGCCTGGTGAGCGACAAGCTCCCGGATGCGACAAGACTACATCCGCGGCAAAGCGCTTGCCGCGGCAAGCTACTGCACCGCAGCCCGCACTCTAGCTCACCCACCAACGTGTCGCCCTGGGACCATTCCTGGCGCACGTGGCGGGAGGCTGGGCAGCCGGGGGCATGCGGTGGCAAGAAGACGCTAACAAGGAACCATCGTGGCAAACGGTGGCGTTCCTAGGGGTCCCTCTCTGGGCCGTCAAGGTGACACAGACGGGCATTTAATGCCCTTGTCCCCTGCCGTCAGAGTTAGGTAGGATGCGACATGTAGGCGGTGGATCCAACTACCACCCCTTTTACATTTTTACCCTCACATCTGTTGCCACGTGTCGGTGACCCCTTAGACATATAAAAGGAGGCCCGTGCGCAACAGAGAGGGGGGAGGACAACCATTCTCACGCTCGGTCTCGCCAGCTGCTTGAGTGTACTGTAGCACTCGCCGCTCCCGAGTAAGAACTCAATACAACCACCAAAGCAGGAGTACGGTTTTACGCATCCGTGCGGCCCGAACCTGGGGAAATCGATCGTCTCGCTCGTGTGTTTCCCCTTGATCTGCTCTTCGTGCATCCACCGCCCCCTGCCGAACCAAAAAGGGGCTAGGTGCGCCGATCCCCATAGGTGTGCGAGGGACCAGACACCCCCGACATCTTTGGCGCGCCAGGTAGGGGCGCGTCGAGGTTGTGCGAACCTGATCCGGCGTTCGCACGAGCCGCATCTTCATCGTCTTCATCAACATGCCGCCGAAGAAGAAGATTCCGGAGGTAGCTGCTCCGCCTGCGCCGAACCCGCCGTCGCCAGAGCAGACGGCTGGTGGAGCAGGTGCCGGCGGAAGAGCGGGCGCCGACGGGGAGACTCGTGGTGCCGCCAGGTCCAAGGACCAGGCTGCGCCACACGTCGGCGGCGTGGTTGCCTCCCACAACGACCGCACGCACTCCAAGACCTCGGCGTCCGTACACGCACCGCACCCGTCCCAGGAGGCGCGGGACCAGCAGCGTCATGGTACCCACGGTACCATACGTCTGCTGGGCCAAGATCAAGGTGGTGGGTCCCGGAGTGCTCAGGACCTGCATGCACGCCAACACGCTGGCACGAGCATGGCGCGGTCACTTGGACGAGACATTGCTCCTTCTAACACAGTTAGAAGTCCGAGCATATCTCGCTCCTCGCACCGTTCGCTGCCGCCGCCCGCCACTCCGGCGGAAGCGTTGGCACATGCCCAGCTGCTCCTAGACTACCCTCCAGCGCCGGAGAAGATCGATGACTGGAGGGCCACTATTCAGAGCCTCATCGGCTTCGCCAATGGTGACAACCCACGGCAGCCAAGCGCATCGCTGCCACGGCAAGTCAGCCAGGCGCGGGCCGGTGGCGACAAGACCGGCGAGGGTGCAACCACTGTGCACTCTCCGGCCCGAAGGCCAAGGTCGCCGACTCACCGGATCCACCTCGACAGCTACTCCACCGCGTCGTCAGATCCGCGAGCTCGTCGCGATCAACGCCAAGTTCTCCATGAGAGACAGCAAGAAGACGCTCGAACACGCATCGAGCGCCGAAGGGAAGCGCGGCGTCAATCAGACCTGCGCGCTGGGCCCTCTATTGACGTGCATGCACCCGGAGAGCCAGGTAACTTGCTGTACGCGGCAGGTTGTCCTGCGTTCACCCGTGAGCTGCAGCAAGTCCAGTGGCCCAACCAGAAGCATTTCAAGCCAGACGTGCCGGAGAAGTACGACGGAAGTCGCACCCGTCGGAATTCCTCAGCATCTACACCAATGCGGTGCTAGCTGCCGGGGGCGAGACGACAAGGTCCTTGCCAACTACTTCCCGGTCGTGCTCAAGCCTGAAGTCAGATCCTGGCTCATGCACTTGCCGGACAACTCCATATCCTCTTGGGCAGACTTGTGCCATCAGTTTGTCGGCGCCTTTACGGGCGGCCACAAACCACATGGCCAGGAAAGTGATCTCCACCTGCTTGCCCAGAAGGAAGGAGAGCCCCTGCGCAAGTATATCCAGAGGTTCAGCCGCGTGCAGCGCAACATCCCAGACATCCACCCTGCCGCGGTTATCAGCGCGTTCCATCAGGACGTGCGTAATCGCAGGATGCGGGAGGAGATGGCGATGAGTAGGATCAGGGATGTCAGTGAGCTGTACGCCCTGGCTGACAAGTGTGCGCGTGCTGAAGAAGGGAGGAAACTCCCCGGAGAGGATGCTAGAGCGGGGGGATCTGTCAGCGAGGATGCCGCCTCGGCAAGGAAGAACCGGAGGCGCAACAGGAAGAAGGGCGGCAAAGAGGTACTAGTCGTTGAGCAGTCCAGCGATGACAGCCCCGCCAAGCAAGCCAAAGTTGGCAGCTCCGGCAAGGAGGTTGCCGCATGCACCAACTGCCAGGCTTTGGCGGCCGCCGACAAGCAGGGCAGCTCTGACAAGCAGTACTGCAAGATCCACCGCACCAAGGGCCATGATCTCCAGAACTGCAAGAGGGTCGAGCAGCTTGTCCAGCAACAAAAAGCTGAGTACGAGCGGCGCGACAAGGAGAGAGCCCAAGGAGGAGGTGGAGAAGCCGGCAAGAAGCGCACTGGCCCAGGAGGAAGCCGCGGCAAGGCCAAGCAGCGGCAAGGAGACAGACCTCCCCGCGGCCGCGACAAGGACGAAGACGAAGACATGGATGATGTGGAGAACACCGAGCAAGAGTTTCAGAAGGCTATGGAAGTCTTGTGTGTTGACGGTGGCGCTTCTTTGCATACTTCCCACCGCCAACTCAAACAGTGGCTCCGGGAAGTTAATGCAGTAGAGCCACCCATTGAATCACGCAAGCTTCTGAAGTGGTCCAGCACGCCCATCATCTTCGACATTGAGGACCACCCTGGTCGCACAACTGCGGTCGGGTGCCTGCCATTGTTGGTTTCCCCAACAATCCGCAACCTCAAGGTCACCAAGATGCTAGTTGACGGCGGGGCCGGCCTGAATCAGATCTCCTCCGCTGTGCTCTAGAAACTCCAGATCCCGGACAGCGAGCTCGAAGAAACTGGTACATTCCAAGGAATTAACCCGGGAAGGAGCAAGCCGAAGGGAAAAGTCGCGCTGCCGGTAACGTTCGGCAGCGAGATGAACTTCAGGACTGAGAGGGTCACCTTCGACGTTGCCGATTTCCCATTGCCCTACAATGGGATACTTGGCCGTCCCGCACTCGCCAAATTCATGGCGGCCTCTCACTATGACTACAACATGCTCAAGATGCCAGGCCCGATAAGCATCATCTCTGTCCCTGGCGACAAGAAGGACGCCCTTATCTGCGCCGACAAGATCTACCGGGAAGCTGCGGCCGCGGCAGACCGCGAGACACTTGCCGCTGAAGCTCCCGGGGAGAAGAAGACCAAGTCCGGCAAGAGCTCTGGTGCCCACTCCGGCAAGCGTGCCTCTTCGGGGTGCTGCGCTGCCGTCGAGGACGCACCATCGAGCTCCACCGGCAAGAAGAAGACCAAGTCCGGCGGGTGCTCTGATGCCTACTCCAGCAAGCGCGCCTCTTCGGAGTGTTGCGCTGCTGTCGAGGACGCACCATCGAGCTCCACCGGCAAGAGTAAGAAGACGATGGCCGCTCCACCACTTACCAAGAAGGTGCCCGCCAAGGAGGATGGCACTGGTGGTACCTTCACCATCAGTGCCACGCTTGATCCTAAATAGGAAAGCGCGCTCGTTACTTTCCTGTGGGCGAATGTCGACGTGTTTGCATGGCAACCGTCTGCCATCCCCGGTGTTCCCAGGAAGGTAATTGAGCACCACCTTGCCGTTTGTCCTCATGCGCGGCCCGTCAAGCAGAAGGTCAGGAAACAGGCGGTGGAGCGCCAAGAATTCATAGAAGAAGAGATCAAGAAGTTGGAAGCAGCAGGCCTTGTCAGAGGAGTGCTCCATCCAACATGGTTGGCCAATCCGGTTGTAGTGCGCAAGGCAAACGGGAAGTGGAGGCTTTGTATTGACTTCACTGATGTTAATAAAGCTTGTCCCAAAGATCCATTTCCCTTGCCGCGCATTGACCAGATTGTTGACTCCACAGCCGGATGTGATCTGCTTTCATTTCTTGACGCATATTCAGGATATCATCAGATCTTCATGGCAGAAGAGGATGAGGAGAAAACCGCATTCATTACTCCATGTGGCACGTACCGTTTCATACGGATGCCTTTCGGATTAAAGAATGCTGGTTCAACATTTGCCAGAGTAGTCCATATTGCTTTGAAGCCACAGATACACAGAAATGTAGAAGCTTACATGGATGAGATAGTTGTCAAAAGCAAAGATAGGGCAACTCTGATCCAAGACTTAGAAGAGACTTTTGCAAATCCGCGCAAGGTCAACCTCAAGCTCAACCCCGAGAAGTGTGTGTTTGGAGTCCCCTCCGGCAAACTTCTTGGGTTCTTTGTGTCTCAGCGGGGAATCGGAGCCAACCCCGACAAAATCAGGGCCATTGAGCAGATCGAAGCACCAAAGCGCGTCGAGGACGTACGGAAGCTTGCCGGCTGCATAGCTGCTCTTAGCAGGTTTATCTCTCGGTCTGCTGAGCGCGCCCTGCCCTTTTTCAAAATTTTGAAAAGGGCAGGTCTAATGAGATGGACTCCGGAAGCAGAGGCTGCGCTGCAAGACTTGAAGAGATACCTGTCCTCCACTCCAACACTTGTCGCGCCTAAACCACAAGAGAAGTTGCTGCTGTACATAGCGGCAACCAATCAAGTGGTTAGTGTTGCATTAGTAGCGGAAAGGGAGGCCGATGACGAGCCAGCGGCCGCGGCAAGCACGTCCAGCGACAAGCAGGGGGCTTCCCCGACAAGCTCTGGCCCCGACAAGCAAGGATCTGCGTAGATACAAGAGGAGATACAAAAGAAAATGGTGCAGCGCCCAGTTTACTTTGTCAGCTACCTTTTACAAGGGGCTAGGTCAAGGTACTCTAGTGTGCAGAAGCTGCTTTTCGGCCTTCTCATGGCCTCGAGAAAGCTGCGCCATTACTTCCAAGCACACGAGATCATAGTTGTCACTCGCTTTCCGCTGAAGAGGATATTGCAAAATCCAGAAGCAATAGGCAGGATTGTCGACTGGGCACTGGAACTGTCAAGCTTTGGCCTCAAGTTTGAAAGTACATCAACAATCCAGAGCAGAGCATTGGCTGAGTTCATAGCAGAGTGGACGCCAACTCCAGACGAAGAAATTCCGGAGACGAGCATCCCCGCCAAGGAAGCAAGCAAAGAGTGGCTCATGTACTTTGACGGTGCCTTCTCGCTGCAAGGCGCCGGTGCTGGTGTACTGCTTGTCGCGCCCACCGGAGAGCACCTCAAGTACATAGTCCAGATGCACTTTCCCAAAGAGCAAGCGACAAACAATACTGCAGAGTACGAGGGCTTGCTTGCCGGTCTCAGGATCACGGCAGAACTTGGGATTAAGAAGCTCATTGTCAGGGGTGACTCGCAGCTTGTCGTCCGCCAAGTAAACAAAGATTACCAGAGTCCGTTGATGGAAGCTTACGTTGATGAAGTGAGGAAGCTGGAAGAGTGCTTTGACGGCCTGCAAATGGAACATGTTCCAGGAGATGAGAACGACATTGCCGATGGCCTGTCAAAGTGCGCAGCACTTAAGTTACCTGTGGAACAAGGGACCTTTGTGCTCAAGCTGACTCAGCCATCCGTAACACCATCAACTGGACAGAGCAAGAAGAGGAAGTTGGTCTCTGGTGACTATCTTCCGGCAGAGCTTCCCGAAGCCGCCGCCAAGAAGGTCCCCAAGATCGACGCCAAAATGCTGAGGAGCAGTCTACTCCGGCAAGCCCCGGGGTTTGTTCCGTCGAGGCAGATTCTCCCGGCAAGCTCTGCCTCGGCAAGCTTGTCGGGGAGCGTCAAGCTCTGATAGAGTCGCAGGCTCTTGCCGTAGAAGCGGACGTTCCCGCAGCAGCAGATGTGCCTTTAGTCCTTGTTGTCGAGCCACAGGCCCCAACATGGGCGCAACAGATTGTCCGTTTCCTCCAGACAGGAGAACTTCCCAAGGAACCAGAAGAAGCGGAAAGAGTAGCCCGGCAGTCTAGTATGTACCAGTTTGTCGACAACACACTGTGCAGAAGAAGACTCAACGGTGTGAAATTGAAGTGCATTCGTCGGGAAGATGGACAGAAGCTGTGGCAGAGATACACGGAGGCATATGTGGTCACCACATTGGCGCGAGAGCTCTTGTCGGAAAAGCATTCCGGCAAGGCTTCTTCTGGCCGGCAGCCCTCCAGGATGCAACTGCACAAGTAACCAAGTGTGAAGCGTGCCAGTTCCATTCCAAGCAGATACACCAGCCAGCTCAAGCTCTCCAGACGATCCCTTTATCCTGGCCATTTTCGGTGTGGGGGCTCGATATCCTCGGCCCCTTCCCCCGAGCAGTCGGGGGCTTTGAGTACTTGTACGTTGCAATCGACAAGTTCACAAAGTGACCGGAAGTGGAACCAGTGAGGAAGGTGACGGCGCTGTCCGCGATCAAATTCTTCAGGTCGATTGTTTGCCGTTTCGGGATCCCTAACAGGATAATTACCGACAACGGTACACAATTTATGAGCCGCGCCTTCATGCAGTACGTCCAAGATCTCGGCGCCAAGGTCTGCTTTGCTTCTGTCGCTCACCCGAGAAGCAACGGCCAAGCTGAGAGGGCAAATGCTGAAGTGCTGCGTGGGCTCAAGACCAGAACATTTGACAGGCTGCTCAAGCGCGGACGCAACTGGATCAAGGAGCTGCCGGTGGTTCTTTGGTCGATCAGGACGACGCCAAATCGAGCCACCGGGCAGACACCCTTCGCTCTAGTCTATGGAGCGGAGGCAGTTGCCCCCATGGAACTCGTATACGGGTCACCTCGAGTGCTCGCTTATGATGAGATTGATCAAGAGCGGCTGCGGCAAGATGACGCGCTGCTCCTTGAGGAAGATCGTCTCCAGGCTGCTGTGCGAGCCGCTCGCTACCAGCAAGCTTGCGCTGCTATCATAGCCGCAAAGTTAATGCCAGGAGCCTCGAGGAAGGTGACCTTGTTCTTCGGCGCGTTCAGTCCGCCAAGAATTCCAACAAGTTGACGCCAAAGTGGGAAGGCCCTTACCGGGTGAAACGAGTCACCAGGCCCGGCGCTGTCCGCCTGGAGACCGAAGATGGCGTACCAGTGAGCAACTCCTGGAACATCAAGCTTCTTCGTAAGTTTTACCCGTAAGGCGCGGTTGTCGGACCCTGTCCGGCAACCACCCTTTTGTACAAGTCTTGCCGCTGTTGCATGTAATCCTTTGTACAAAGCCAGGCGCAGACCCTGAGCACAAGATAATGAAGCGCTGGCGCCCAGAGTTGCAGCATGCATGCTAGGTCGAGTCGAGTCCTCGGTTAGGGTTGATAGTGCCTAACAGCAGCTAACCCCTAACTTAGAGGTCGAGTGTGCATCCCTTTGCCTGTCTTTCGTTTCCTTTGATTCGCAGGGCTCACATACCCTTGCCAGACCTCTTGAGGACGAAAAGGAGAGGAAGGACGCGCCGGCATCTAGACCCCGGCAAGCCAGTGTTGCCGGGGGCTGCAAGTGCCAAAGTTCACCCCACAGCAAGCCAGAGTTGCCGGGGGCTGCAGTCTCAGATAAGTCTTTCATCCCTCTTCATGCATTCTCTTTTGGACTGGGAATACGATGCCTCATTTCTTCCCGAAAGCCACCGTGCTCCCTTAGCTCTGGTTCCTGGGGCCCCAAGGCCAAGTTTTGGTCGTAGTCGCGGCAGGAAAGGGATGAAATGAGGGGCCGCACCCGCCTCGTCCCTGCCTCCGTCAAGAGCGTGAGAAAGGTCGAGCAACGTGGAAAGCCGGCAGGGCCTGTTGCCAGGGAAGGAGTGTCTATCTGAAAGATACCAAGGATTTGCTCCTTGGCGTGGGTTCTACCCGCGAGACAAATAACCCGGCAAACATCCCCTTTCCATTAAAACATTCCACATAGGTAAAGTCCATAGAGAATGAAAGACATGAAAGAGAGGATCACAAGTTTTAAATGCAACTAAGGCCCGAAGGCTTACAAATTAAAAAGATAAGATGCCTGTAATCCTTTTCCTGTCCCTCTTTTCAGGAGGTAGGTCAAGGAGGCGAGAAGGGCAAAAGGAGTGCCTAGGCGAACTACGGGTGCCAGAAGACACCAAGAGAACATCCCGGGGGCCGTCAAGGCTGGACGGTGATGGCAGCACCGGAAGACGAGGCGGCAGGACGTCAGCACGCTGTCGAGGGCACCACGCCCTCGTACTCCGGCTTGACGGCCTTGCCGCCAGCCCTCTTCCTCTTCCGCAGCCTCCCTACGCCAGCCGCCCAAGGAGACGCCCCCGGGGAGTTCAAGGAGCCGGCGACCCGGATGATGGGGTTGTCGGTGCCGCACGGAGCGGCGCCCGACACCTAGTCGGACCCGCCATCCTGCCGCCCGCTCCCCTCGTCGCTGCTGTCGCTCCCCTCCTCGTCACTCTCGCTCGAGGAGGAGCCTTCGCTATCGGAGGAGCTTTCCACGCAGCATCGGGCCCGGACGCCGAAGCACCTGAAGACCTTGACGGAGAGGACATTGCCCTCCACCAACTTGAAGTGGAGGGTGAGCCCCGGCGTCAAGCTATGGATGCAGGCAAACGTCTTCCACCCTCGGCCAAGATACATCACGCCGGGGGCTGGGAATTCGGCACGGACCCGCGTGCCGCTGATCCCAGAGCCCCTCATCTGCAGCCTCAGCGTCTCGGGCGGGTCCAACTCCACCACTTCCGCGAACGGATCTGGGAGTCGAAGCCGACGACGAGGCGCCCAGCGCAGCCTGACGAAGAACTCGCAAGGGTCGTCCCCGGCATGGGCCACCGCAGGAAGAGGAGCCGCCGGGGGAGGCGAAGCCGACGCTCCGCCTCGTCCACCTCTTCCCCGAGCGCCACGGCCTCGTCCACGACCTCATGCACGACCTCGCCCCCTCCCCCTTCCCCTTACGGCTGGCTCCGCCACCATGGGTGCGGGAGAGGGAGGGATGCGCTGCCTCGCGGCAACCCTTGCCGCCACTGACGAAGGACCAGGGTTCCCTCTCTCCATGGCGAATGGGAGGAGGGGGAGCAGAAGCTGAAGGAAGGAGAAGATGGGAGGATGCGAGCTCACGTGCTCCCCTCCCGCTCTTTATAAAGGAGCGAGGTGGGGGCTCGGCCGCCCCGCTCAGCGAATCAAGACGCGGGGAGGCAGGGAGCTGGGGCCGGCCTGCTGCCTCGAGCCGAGACGGCCCCGATTCCCGCCTCCGCCGTCCGCGACCCCAAGTGCATGGGAGCCGCATGGCGGGCGTGCAGAACTGAGGCGACGAACGGGGCGGCCACTCCCCACCCCGTGATCGTGGGGAGTGGGCACCTCGAAAACCGCCCATGATCTCTCCCACCATGCCGCGTTTGACGCGTGCCGTTTGGGGAGGGCGCGGTGGATGCGGAGTGAGTTATGGCATACCCAAGGCCACGCGTGCCCGTGCACTGTTTTGGGCCTGGCCCAACAGTGCTCGGCACCGTGTATGGCCCAGGCCCGGGGGCTCCTGTCGGTGTACTAAAGTAGGGGTACCTTAGTACCCCGAACTTGTGCACGGGCAGTCGCAGCGACCCGCGGCAAGGCTTGCCGAGCGACCGCCAAGACCCTCCGTGGCTCCTTCGGAGCCATTCAAGAACAAAGTATCCAAGAGCAAAACAAGGCCCCGGCAAGAGGAGCTTGCCGGGAAGGGAACAAGGCCCCGGCAAGAGGAGCTTGCCGGGAAGGGAACAAGGCCCCGGCAAGAGGAGCTTGCCGGGAAGGAGACGAGACCCCAACAAGAGGAGCTTGCCGGGAAGACCAACCAAAGCATCTCAAGAAGCTCCCTGCGGCGCACCACGCGCCCCGACAAGGCCTGGTGAGCGACAAGCTCCCGGACGCGACAAGACTACATCCGCGGCAAAGCGCTTGCCGTGGCAAGCTACTGCCCCGCAGCCCGCACTCCAGCTCACCCACCAACGTGTCGCCCTGGGACCATTCCTGGTGCACCTGGCGGGAGGCTGGGCAGCCGAGGGCATGCGGTGGCAAGAAGACGCTGATAAGGAACCATCGTGGCAAACGGTGGCGTTCCTAGGGGTCCCTCTCTGGGCCGTCAAGGTGACACAGACGGGCATTTAATGCCCTTGTCCCCTGCCGTCAGAGTTAGGTAGGATGCGACATGTAGGCGGTGGATCCAACTGCCACCCCTTTTACATTTTTACCCTCACCTCTGTTGCCATGTGTCGGTGACCCCTTAGACATATAAAAGGAGGCCCGTGCGCAACAGAGAGGGGGGAGGACAACCATTCTCACGCTCGGTCTCGCCAGCTGCTTGAGTGTACTGTAGCACTCGCCGCTCCCGAGTAAGAACTCAATAAAACCACCAAAGCAGGAGTAGGGTTTTACGCATCCGTGCGGCCCGAACCTGGGGAAATCGATCGTCTTGCTCATGTGTTTCGCCTCGATCTGCTCTTTGTGCATCCACCGCCCCCTGCCGAACCAAAAAGGGGCTCGGTCCGCCGATCCCCATAGGTGTGCGAGGGACCAGACACCCCCGACAGTTATAATGGGAACCCCTTGATAGTTCGCCTTGAATAAAACTCCTCCAGCAAAGCCCAACCTTGGTTTTACCATTTGCCACCTAGCCTCTTTTTCCCTTGGGTTCCATGGACTCAAGGGTCATCTTTATTTTAAACCCCCGGGCCAGTGCTCCTCTGAGTGTTGGTCCAAACTAGAGCCCCTTGCAGCGCCACCTCGGGGAAACTCGAGGGTTGGTTTTATTTGTACGGATTGCTTATCCGGTGTGCCCTGAGAACGAGATATGTGCAGCTCCTATCGGGATTTGTCGGCACATTCGGGTGGTTCTGCTGGACTTGTTTTACCATTGTCGAGATGTCTTGTAACCAGGATTCCGAGTCTGATCGGATTGTCTTGGGAGAAGGAATATCCTTCGTTGACCGTGAGAGCTTGTGATGGGCTAAGCTGGGACACCCCTGCAGGGATTTGAACTTTCGAAAGAGCCGTGCCCGCGGTTATGGGCAGATGGGAATTTGTTAATGTCCGGTTGTAGAAAACATGAAACTTAACTTAATTAAAATGAATCAACAGAGTGTGTGGCCGTGATGGTCTCTTTTCAGCGGAGTCCGGGAAGAGAACACGGTCTCGTGTTATGCTTGAACGTAGGTTGTTCTAGGATCACTTCTTGATCATAGTTCATTGATCGTGCCTTTGCTTTCTCTTCTCGCTCTCTTTTGCTTATGTTAGCCACCATATATGCTAGTGCTTGCTGCAGCTCCACCTCATACCTTTTACCCTACCTATAAGCTTAAATAGTCTTGATCGCGAGGGTGTGAGATTGCTAAGTCCCCGTGGCTCATAGATTACTTCAAAAACCAGATGCAAGGACCGATGATACCGCTCCAGGAGATTCAACTGAGCTCAAGTGGGAGTTCGATGAGGACTCAGGGCGATACTACGTTTCCTTTCTAGATGATTAGTAGTGGAGCCCAGTTGGGGCGATCGAGGACATTGTTGCATTTGAGGTTATCTTTATTTTGGTTCCGTAGTCGGACCTTGATTGTATCTGGATGAATGTAATGTTATTTATGCTATTTGTGTGACGTGGCGATTGTAAGCCAACTATGTATCTCTTTCCTTATTCAGTACATGGGTTGTGTGAAGATTACCCCACTTGCGACATTGCTTATAATGCGGTAATGCCTCTAAGTCGTGCTTCGACACATGGGAGATATAGCCACATCATGGGCATTACATGTTGGTAATCAGAGCCATCCCCGACTTAGGAGCCCCCTGCTTGATCGAATCGTTGGCGTTGTCGAGTCTAGAAAAATGTTTTGAGTCATTTAGGATTATATATATCGGAGAGTAGGATTCTTTTTACTCCTTAGTCCCTTCGTTGCTCTGGTGAGGCATCCTGACATAGAGTTTTGACTCTTCTCTTCTCAAATTTCACTTTTTTTAGGATCGCGCGGGTATCTTGGAATCGTTCCGATGGTTTTGTGATGAGAGCATTGTTCTTGGTGCCTCCTGACATTTAGGGGTTGTGGTAGTGTCCCGGGGAGTTGAGCTCCGAGGTGTTGTCGTCACAATTTTATCGTTGCAGTTCTGGAATACCTGAGTTTCGCCGACATCGAAAATCTCTTTTATGCAGTTGTTGGTGAGATAATCTCGACGCCACCCAGTACTGGGCGGGAGTTCGGGAGTATTGCCATAACTCGTATAACGGATGCTTTTCGAAGGTTGAGGTAAATGATTTCCGAAGGTTTCTTGGTTATGTGTTGAAGGATGGATACAGCTGGATGTAGGATTTGCTATCTTTGGGTGAGATATTATGTTTCCCCTGTATCCCCAACACCTGATTGCATAACCGGGAGAATTTCGGGAGGTTCATAGGTGGGAATTCATGTAGCTCTAGTATTTCTTCCGCGAATATTTGGTTTGTGATTGGGTAATCCTCACCAAGTATTTATTCTTGTCCGTACCTTGTTGTTTTATTCATCTACCTCTATCTAAGTGGCTTCTCAATTTATGGAAGTGTGACCATTTCAATTGGAATGCATTCGTTCATTCTTGTTCGGATGTTAAGACTATATGTTGCAATTTCGATCCATTTGATTCAGCTTGAATATATGTCTGTCAAGATGCTAACGGATGTCACCCTCTTCAGGATGGATCCTCCAACGCGTCAGAATCCTGAACCGCTGCCACCACCTCCACCTCCGGAGGCATGGCAAGCTGTGATGGCCGCTACCAATGCAAACACGCAGATGCTTATGCAACTCTTGCAAGAGTGCAACCAAGGGAATCAAGGCCGTGGCAACAATCAGAATCAGTTTGCTACACTCAACCAGTTCCTCGCTAACCAGCCAAAGACCTTGAGTAACTGTGTCGGGGCAACAAACACTGATGATTGGCTCGTGGATATCTGCAAGCATTTCGAGTGCAGCAACGTCAGGCCTGAGGACTTTGTCAAGTTTGCTTCGTTCCAACTCAAAGCCCAAGCTGCTGAATGGTATCAGCAATACAAAGATTCCAGAGGAGGTCGTGTGATTACCTGGGATGAATTCCATCAAGACTTCAAAGCTCACCACATTCCTTAGAGTGTTGTTGAGAGCAAGCGTGACGAGTTCCGCAATCTGAAGCAAGGCAACTTGTCTGTTTACCAGTATAACATCATGTTCCAGAAGCTCGCTCGTTTTGCTAAGCAAGACGTCCCTGACAAGAAGAGCATGATTTATCAGTTTAGGGGTGGCCTCAGAGAAGATCTCCAACTAGCTCTTGTGCTTTTTGAGCCGCAGAAGTATGATGAGTTTTACAACATGGCACTGAAACAAGAGACTGCTCAGCTCAAGTGCGATGCTTCCAAGAAACGAGTCAGGGATGCAACTCCTTCTTCTTCTTCAACTCAAGTGGCAACTAAGCAGCAAAAGTATTGGTTGCCTCCTCCTCCGTTCCATTAGCCTTATCAGCAGAAGAGCAAAGGTGGCAATGGATCTTCCCACCCACCCAACCCAGGCTTTCAGAACAAGACTTCGTCTCATGCTCCAAGATCAAGTGCTCTGTATCACTGTCCGCTTTCAGAGGTCACGTGCAACAAGTGTCAGCAGAAGGGTCACTATGCCCACAAATGCTTCAATCAGAGGCATCTTCCTCCTCCTCCTATGAGATCTACCAGCACCGCAGTGGTCAAGCATAATCTCAAGTTTGCAAAGGTCAACATGGTGAATGCAGCTCAGGCCGAGGACTCGTCAGATGTGATAATGGGTAACCTTCCTGTTAACGATATTCCTGTAAAAGTTCTTTTTGACACTGGTGCATCGCATTGTTTCATCTCGAGACCATTTGCATCTAAGCATGATTTGGTTACTCAAGTTTTGCCGAGACCTTTGGCTGTTGTTTCTCCGACCCGACAAATGACTTCCCGGGTTTTCGTTCCGGATGTTTCTATCATGTTGGGCGACTATAAGTTTCTGTCTTCTCCCAATGTTCTGGGTGACTCGGATATTGATCTTATTCTCGGAATGGACTGGCTTTCTAAGCACAAGGCTTAGCTTGATTGTGCTGCCAGGCAGATTCAATTGACACATTCGTCTGAGGATGTAATCGTCTTTGCCGCTCGTGATGATACCATTCAACTGTTTTATCTCAATGAGAAGGGCGAGCTAGATGCCATCTCTCAGATTCCAGTCATTTGCGAATGTCAAGACGTCTTTCTAGAAGAGCTTCCAGGAATGCCTCCTCACCGGCCAGTTGAATTCGTCATCGATCTTGAGCCTGGCACGGAACCTGTTTGCAAACGTCCTTACAAGCTTGGACCTGAAGAGTTGAAGGAGCTAAAGAAACAACTCGATATTCAAGAGCGTATGGGTCTCATCCGACCAAGTTCTTCTCCATGGGTTGTGGTGTTATTTTTGTCAAGAAGAAGGATGGAACGAACCGACTTTGTGTCGACTACCGTCCATTGAACAAGAAGACCATAAAGAACAAGTACCCACTTCCCAACATCAACGAGCTTTTCGAACAACTCAAAGGTGCTCAAGTATTCTCCAAGCTTGACCTTCGTATGGGCTATCATCAGATTCGCATTCGTGAAGATATTCCCAAGACAGCATTCAGAACAAGCTATGGTTAATATGAATACACTGTCATGTCTTTCGGCCTTGTCAATGCATGTCGGAGTAACGGGCCACGGGTAGGCCAACCCGAGCCCCATAACCTTTCAGGACATCGGGGCAGGCTGCGCCCCTCAAGACCCCAGGGCAAAGAGCCGCCTCCTGGGGAGTCTACGGCAAGGTGGCCGACTGCCCGCTCACGGCCGAGTCCTAGGGACGACTTCCAGAGAAGCCGGCTTTGGGGAGTCGGCCGGCGAGTCCAACAAACCATGACCTCATCGAAGGGTACGGGGCAGGGGCGTGGCTATAGCGAAGCCCACTCCCCGCCCCTTACCAAGGGCAGGCATGGCTACAGCACGCCGTACTTGGGGAGATCTCCCTGTGGCGTGCCACTATTGCCAAGCCGGCCCTGACATCAGCGCCACTGTACCAAGTCCTACGCCCACGACGGCTTGTCTGTACGGCCTGGAGGCACCGGGGCCCACTAGTCAGCGAGACCTCGGGAGACGGTAGGAGAACCGCCAGTCGGACCCATCGGGAGTCGGCCTGGGGGAGTCAACCGAGCCCTCCCCCGGGGCCCACGCGCCATTAATCAAGAAGAGATGGGGAGTGGCCACAGTGATCGCCCGCCAGGCGGCGAGGCTGTTGCCACGACCCCATGACCAAGCTTGCGTCATCAGGAGGACGGCTACAGTAATCAGTAGCCGGCAAGACCCGCCCGCGGCAGACGCGGCCTGTCGGCTCCGTACCAGACCAGTCGGCGGGGCCCACCAGTCGGCAGGCCCCAGCAGTCGGCGGAGAAGTCGGAGGTCGGAGGCACTAATGGCTGGGCCCGTTCCCAGTCACATTACCATTGTACCCCTAGGGGGTAGGCCTATATAAACCCCCCAGGGCACCCATGCAAAGGGTTGGACCCCCGTAGTTCTAGACCACACCAGATAGAAAGAGAGAGCTAGCCTTGCCCTCTCCTACCACCTGAAACAGCTCAAGGAGCAACCTTGTAAACACTTGGCCCTAGTGATCATGCGGAGACCCCGCAGAGCAGCAGTAGGGGTGTTATCTCCCTAGAGAGCCCCGAAGCTGGGTAAGATTCGCCGGCGTGCATGTCTTTGCCTCATCCCGTTTCCAGGCACCGGCAACGTTCTACTCGCCCCCACCATGATAAACCATCCGTTGGCATATGTCGCACCAAACCCCCGACATTTGGCGCCCACCGTGGGGCCTGGTGCACTGCCGTCCGAAGATCTGTTCTGGACGGGAACCCTCTTCCTCCCTGGCGAGCGCAGCTAGCCAGGCACGCCAGATGAAGTCTGCATCGACGCGCTGCGCGGCGTTGAGATCGCCTGCGCCGCCAGCTCCTTGGCCGAACTTGTCGGGGAGGTCCGCCTCTCCGACGAACCTGCGTCCGACGTAGGCGCGGGCGGCCCCGAGAACCTCCTCGCGGGCCTCGTCGATCAACTCCACGTTTCTGGCGAGCCTGCCATAGACTTGGAGTCCGTAGGCTCCACCGACCCGATGCTGGTCGACTCTGACACCGCGTCGATCGACGCGTTCCCCACCAATGTGGTGGTCTACGACGAGCCTCTCCCCCATGCAGAGAGCGACGGAAGCACCATCACTGAGGTGCTAGTCATCAGTCATGATGAGTTCCCTGGCGGAGGAGCGCCCGACTCGCTCGGCGCGGCGCTGCAAGACCTAACTGCGCCCATCCCGGAAGATGCTGACGCAGAGACGTTAGAAGCGCGCCGCCTTCAGCTTGTTGAAGGCGCGAAGAAGCTGGCTAGCATGAGACGCTTGTCAGAAGCTTACCAGCAGGAGATGGATCGCGCTGTTGGCGGCTCGCCGGCCCCGGCAGGGCCCAGCCGTCTTGGCGCGGTCCAGCAGCGCGGCGTAGCCATCGCCAGCCTGTTTGGGGCTAGCCGCCCCGTGTACGCCACCCCAGCGGAGAACATCCGAGCTGCTCACGCAGCGGCGGATGAGCTGGACAATTTCGAGGGCGAAGAGCGCCACCTCATGATGGAGCGAGTCCAGCGGCTCCTCAATGCGGCCGTCGCGCAGAACGAGGCCGGCTGCCGCACGGAGGCGCCGCAGCGGCCAAACGACGACCCGCACCGAGATCAAGGCGCGATGTCTCGGACGCCGACTGGCGGTGCCCGAGGAAGAAAGGACAAGGAGCCGGCTGTCAGCCACAGTCGGACTCGGATTACCATAGAGCGCGACCGAGATGGCCGCCCAAGAGCAGTGGAACAACGGGACGACTGTCTGCCTCCCCCTCCCCGCAAGGAGAGGCGAATCTCCCCGCCGCCTGTTGATCATCTGACTCTCGGTGACCGCCTTGGCCGCCGAGAGGGAGTTGGAGAGAATGACGCCCGCCACCGGATCGACCGACTTCACCGGTCCCTGGCGCTGGAAGAAGAAGACGAGATGGGTCTGCCTTGTTTCGGGCCCCGCATTCGGGACGAGCCCTTTCCCAGAGGGTTCACGCTCCCAAGAGACACGCCCAAGTATACCGGCTCCGTGAAGCCGGAAGACTGGCTAGTCAACTACTCCACGGCTGTCAGCATAGCAAACGGCAACTAGCATGTCAACGTAAAGTACGTTCCCCTCATGCTCCAGGGCACGGCCCGGACATGGCTGAACAGCCTAAAGCCCCGCAGCATCAACAGCTGGTCGACTTCACCGAGGAGTTTGTCCGCAACTTCTTCACCAGCACGTACAAGCGTCCTCCCAAGCCTCGTCAGCTCTCCTTGTGCGTACAAGGCCCTGACGAGTCGACTCGCGACTACCTCACGCGTTGGGCCGAGCTCTGGAACTCCTGCGAGGGCGTGCACGAGGTGCAGGCCATCGAGTACTTCACAGCCGGATGCCGAGAAGGCACCCTCCTCAAGCACAAGCTCCTCTGCGACGAGCTAGAAACCCTCGACGAGCTGCTGATCATAGCGGACAAGTACGCCATGGCCGACTCCTCCATGAAGGCGGAAATCCAAATCAGCACGATTGGCAAAGTGGCTCCTCAAGCTCCAAGAACCCCGGCGGCAGACGCCGGCCGGCGACAACAACAGGGCGACTACAAGCACAAGGCCCCGCAGCCTGCTTCCGGCAGCCGGCAGGTCACGACCGTTGAAGCCCAGCAGCCAGAAGAGCAGCCTCCGCCCAAGCGATAGAAAGGCGGCAAGCCAAACTGGTTGCCGACCTTCTCCTACGAGCAGACCGTGGATGGACCTTGCAACTTCCACTGCGGCGTGAAGCCGTCGAATCACACCACCCGGAAGTGCCACTAGCTCACCAGGATCGCCAAAGGATGCGGCCTCCTGCCACCCCCGCCTGCTGGGCAACCGCCTCCGCCCCAGCAGCTGGCAGTCAGGCCAGTCAGCGCAGTGCAAGACGAATACCTTGAAGAGCATGGAGCCTACATGGTGTTCACCAGCATGGCTGATGATCGACATAGCAGGCGGCTGCAGCGACAAGAGGTGAATGAGTAGCCTCAGAGACGCCAGAATTCATGCACTGGTCTGAGAAGCCCATCAGGTGGAGCAGGGCCGACCACCCAGAAGTGATGCCGAGTCCGGGCTCCTACGCCTTGGTCCTGGACGCCACCTTTGCTACGGACAAACAGGCCGCGCGTTTCTCGCGAGTTCTGATAGACGGAGGCAGCAACATCAATATCCTGTACAAGGACACCATGGAGAAGTTAGGAATCAAGCAAAGACAGCTTCAGAACAGCCAGACTGTGTTCCACGGCATTGTGCCTGGGCTTTCCTGCTCACCAATCGGCAAGATCCTGATGTACGTCCTCTTTGGGGACAAAGATCACTTCCGAAGAGAGTCTGTTTGGTTTGAGGTGGTGGACCTTGAGAGCCCATACCATGCCCTACTTGGCCGACCCGCCTTGGCCAAGTTCATGGCGGTCCCCCACTACGCCTACCTCAAGATGAAGATGCCCAGTTCCAGGGGAATTCTGACTGTGGCCGGCGACTACCGGAAGTCGTCCGCTTGCGCGGCCGAGAGCACTCGGCTGGCCGAGTCCCTGGTGATTGCAGCCGAGAAGCGACTCCTTGAACGAGTTGTGGCGATGGCCGGCAAGCAGCCGGAGATATCGCCCGACCCGAAGGAGTCGGAAGCCAAAGGTTCGTTAAAGCCGGCCAAAGAGACAAAGAAGATACCCTTGGATCCGGAGCACCCAGAGAGGTACGCTGTCATAGGCGCAAACCTCGACACCAAATAGGAAGGCGAGCTCGTCGATTTCCTCCGTGAGAATCGGGACATCTTCGCATGGTCTCCCAAAGACATGCCAGGTGTACCGACGGATTTCGTCGAGCACAAGTCACATGTTCGATCTGATGCGAAGCCGGTCAGGCAGCCCCTGCGCCGCTTATCAGAAGAAAAGAGAAGAGTTGTCGGAGAAGAGATAGCCCGGTTCCTGGCAGCCGGCTTCATTATGGAAGTTTTCTTTCCGGAGTGGCTAGCAAATCCGGTCCTGGTACTAAAGAAGAACGGGCAGTGGCGAATGTGTGTTGACTACACGAGCCTCAACAAGGCCTGCCCCAAGGACCCATTTGCTCTACCAAGAATCGATCAGGTGATAGACTCCACAGCCGGATGCGAGCTGTTGAGTTTCTTGGATGCATACTCAGGATATCACCAGATCAAGCTGAACCTGGCTGACAGATTGAAACCGCCTTCATCATGCCGTTTGGAGCATTCTGCTACCTCACCATGACGTTCGGCTTGAGAAATGCCGGCGCCACCTTTCAGCGTTGCATGCAGAAGTGTCTCCTCAAGCAGCTCGGCAGGAACGCCCATGTCTACGTGGATGATGTGGTGGTGAAGACGAAAAAGCGTGGAACGCTGCTAGAAGACCTCAAGGAGACCTTTGAGAACCTGCGCCGGTTCCAGATCAAGCTCAACCCCAAGAAGTGCGTCTTTGGAGTACCAGCTGGCCAGCTGCTAGGTTTCCTGGTCTCTGAACGCGGCATAGAATGCAACCCAGTAAAAATCAAGGCCATTGAGAGAATGGAGGTACCCAGCCGACTGCTGGACGTGCAGAAGTTCACCGGCTGCTTAGCGTCCATCAGCCAATTAATCAGTCGGCTGGGCGAGAAAGCTCTCCCCTTATACCAACTCATGAAGAAGACCACTTTTTCGAGTGGAACCATAAGGCGGACGATGCTTTTCACCAATTGAAGAAGATGCTGACTACTCCACCCGTCCTGGCGGCTCCGACTCCCAAGGAGGCTATGCTCCTGTACATCGCCGCCACCAGCCGAGTAGTTAGCACAGTCATTGTAGTGGAGCGCAAGGAGGAAGGCAAGGCGCTGCCTGTCCAGAGACTGGTATATTATCTGAGTGAGGTACTGTCGACCTCCAAGCAGAACAACCCCCACTACCAGAAGATGTGCTATGGCGTACACTTCGCTGCCAAGAAATTGAAGCCTTATTTTCAAGAGCATCCGATCACAGTGGTCTGCACGGCCCCACTTGCCGAGATCATCGGTAGCCGAGATACCTCTGGTCGAGTGGCCAAGTGGGCCATAGAGCTGGCTCCTTACACCATCTACTACCAGCCCCGCACCGCTATCAAGTCACAAGCACTGGCCGACTTCCTCGTCGACTGGGCCGAGACCCACTACCTGCCTCCAGCGCCTGAATCCACCCATTGGCGGATGCACTTCGACGGCTCCAAGATGCGCACGGGCTTGGGAGCCGGCGTCGTCCTCACCTCTCCTAAAGGCGACAAGCTCAAATATGCACTGCAAATCCATTTTGCCGCCTCCAACAACGTTGCCGAGTACGAGGCGCTCATTCACGGGCTCCGGCTTGCCAAAGAACTTGGCATCCGCCGGATCTTGTGTTATGGCGACTCGGACTTAGTGGTCCAGCAGTCATCTGGCGGCTGGGACGCGAAAGACGCAAACATGGCGAGCTACCATTTCCTCGTGCAGCAACTCAGCGGGTATTTCGAGGGGTGCGAGTTCCTCCACGTGCCAAGAAACGACAACGACCAAGCAGACGCCTTGGCACGAATCGTCTCTACCCGCCAAGAAATTCCATCTGGCGTCGCCCTTCAACGCCTCCTTAAGCCGTCTGTCAAGCCTTCATCAGAATCAGACTCCATTTTTGTGCCGGCTCCTCCCGAAGATGGCGGATCCGACTCCAGAGCTCCGGCAGTCGAAACGGCGACTTTGGCGGATGACTCCAAAGCCGCCACAGTTGAGCCCGGCCCGGGGACTGCGGCAGCGGACTCAAAGATTCCAAAACTCGGCCTAGGAACCGCACCAGTCGGCCTGGGGACTTCATCAACTCAGCAAGCGGCTGTTGACTCCAACCCACCACCTCCCAGCCCAACTGCCCTCGTCCAAGTCGTAGTATTGGTAGTCGAAGAAATAGCAGCACCCTCATGGGCCCAGCCCATCCTCAAATTCCTGGTGAACAAAGAGCTACCAACTGATGAGACCTCAGCTTGGCAAGTACAACGCCGGGCGGCAGCCTATACCATAGTCAACAAAGAGCTGGTCAGGCGCAGCGTCACTGGTGTCTACCAGCGCAGCATAGAGCGAGAGCAAGGCCAAGCGATTCTCAAAGACATCCACAAAGGCGAATGCGGCCACCATGCGGCTTCAAGAGCACTCGTCGCCAAAGCCTTTCGGCACGGCTTCTTCTGGCCGACTGCCTTGGAAGAGGCCAAGGAGTTGGTCCAAAAATGCAAAGGGTGTCGAAAGTTCAGCTCCAAGCCGCACCAGCCGGCTTCTGCGCTCAAGACCATCCCCATTGCCTAGCCTTTCGCAGTTTGGGGTCTAGACATGGTGGGACCAGTCAAGACAGCACGAGGTGGTCTAACTCACCTACTTGTCGCAGTGGACAAGTTCACCAAGTGGGTGGAAGTGAAGCCAATTAAGAAACTGAACGGTCCGACTGCCGTGACCTTCATCACCGATATCACAATTCGGTACGGCATACCACACAGCATCCTCACCGACAACGGCACCAATTTTGCCAAAGGCGCCTTGGCCCATTTCTGTGCAACACAGGGCATTCGACTGGACCTAGCGTCCGTCGCCCACCCGTAGTCAAACGGCCAAGTGGAGCAAGCAAACGGCCTCATCCTGTCCGGCATCAAGCCTCGGTTGATCGAGCCGTTGGAGCGCTCGGCTGGCTCCTAGCTCGACGAGCTGCCAGCCGTCCTCCAGAGTCTGCGCACGACTCCAAACAAGTCAACCGGCTTCACGCCCTTCTTCCTCGTCTACGGTGCCGAAGCCGTCATCCCAACGGACATAGAGTTCGACTCCCCACGAGTCACCATGTACACCGAGGAGGAAGCAGAAGAAGCATGACAAGATGGCGTTGATCTGCTGGAAGAGGGCCGGCTGTTGGCACTCAGCCAGTCCAGCATCTACCAGTAGAGCCTACGCCGATACCACAACAGGAAGGTCAGGCCAAGATCTTTCCAAGATGGCGACCTTGTGCTCCGGCTGATCCAGCGAACAGCCGGCCAGCACAAGTTGTCGCCGCCTTGGGGAGGCCCTCTCATCATCAGCAAAGTACTAGGCAACGATTCCTACTACCTGATCGACGCTCAGAAGCCCCAAGCACACAAGAGGGATGACTCCGGCAAGGAGACATAGCGGCCATGGAATGCAAATCTTCTCCGAAGATTTTACAGTTGATGCAGTATGTACCACGCTACCTTTTGTATTAAAGTACCAAGACTTCAGGCCCCCCGAGACGACCTCGGGGACTGCCCTCTTTTGTCTGTATGATAAAAATTATGCCTACAAGTATGTTACTCTTTGTCATGCCGCTTGGCACCGGGCTCGACAAGTCGGCCCGGGGACTTGCCGCCTTGCACTATGAAATGCTTTCTGCAGTCGGACAAGTAGTGTGTAAACGCCTAAGCCGTCTCCTGCCAGAAGCCGCAGCTCGCAGAGCGACTGTACGGTGGGCAGCAGTAAGGTAGAATGGGCATTCGCATGAAAAATGGCTAAGGACCCAAAGCATAAAACATAGCTCAAGACGGCTTCCAGCCTTTCTCGCAAACCGATTCTTGGATAGTCGGATTGACGTCTTGTACCTAACTTGCTCAAACAATCTTGAAAACAGCTAAGTACTTGCTTTCCCAAAGTAGCCTGGCACTTGATCCAGCGACAGTCCGCAAAGCGGCTGTCCGATTGGCAAGGCAGGCAACTAAGAGAAAGCGGCAAAGGAAAACAGCCAAAAGAACAATGAGCAAGAAAGGATAGATATATATATTTACATAACATAGGCCCTTGGCCGAATTGTCAAGCAGAGGTTCAAAATACACCCCGCGAGTGGAATTGTGCGAATTAACAAGTTCTTCAAAACACTACTGAAGCAGATAAAACAAAAGACACAGCGACAGCTTAGGAGGCGGCAGACGGATTCGGGGGGTCGGAGGAGGCGCCAGCGTCAGGCGTCGGGGCAGTCAGCCGGCTAGTCTTGGCTTGATCGCCTCCGGCAGCAGTCGGGTCGGTCGCACGCGGCTTGTTGCTGGAGGCGCGGTCGGGCTGAGGCTGGCCGTCTGCTCCGTCTTCTGGTGCCTCCGCCTCGCCCTCATCCTCTGCCTCGTCCTCCTCCTCGACGCTGGAGCCAATCACCTCCGCCGAGTCTTCGCCGTAGTCTGGGTTCATCCCAAACCACTCCGGCAGGACCTCCTCGCCGTCTTCAGATCGCTCGGGGACGAAGACGCTCGTGTCGGTGTACTCGGCGATCACCGCAGCACGCTTGACGAGGGCGTCTTCCGCAGCCGCCAGCTCCGGCTGGGCCTCCGACCGAAGCGTAGCCAACCGGTCTAGATCCAGCCCCAGGTACCACGCCTTGACGAACTCCAAGGCCCGGCGTGCTCTAGCCCTAGATGAAGAGCCCTTCCAGGCCTCGAGGCGACCAGCCGCGACCTCCAACCAGTTGGCTGTCAGGCTAGGGGTGCGCGGAGCCTGCATGTTCGGCCAAAGGGCGGAAATCGCCTGGGCACCGACACGCTGAAGCTGGCGCAGCATCCGGTGAGCCGGCCGGAGGCGAGCCTCGATGCTCAAGATGTGCTCATCAAGAGTTTGGGGGGCTTCGGCGGTGATCTCCGCGCCCTCCGCCCTCCGACTTTCACGATCGGCTTCGATGGCTTGGATAGCGGCCTGCGACTGCCCAGGGAAGAAGCCTGCAAAAGACACGAAGGAACGAAAAAGCAAGTCAAAAACCAGGAATCGACACGATCTAAGTCGGCAGCTCGAAGAAAGAAAAAGACTCACCATCAACGATGTCTTCAATCTCGTGGAAGCCGGAGGACAGCAGCGCCTCCTTGTCAGACGAGGAGGAGCGCTCGCTCGCGAACTTGGCTAAGAGGGCGGTTTCCGTCTCCTCCGCCTCCATCTGCGACTTCGCGAGCAGCTCTTTCTGCTCTGCCAACTGAGTGGCCAGCAGATCGCGCTCTGTGGCGAGCCTGCTGCACTCCTCCCCTTTGGCGAGCAGGGTGGAGTTGGCTTCGCTCAGCTGTTGTTGAAGAGCAGCGTTGGCTCCTGAAGGAAAGAGAGAAAGACAACAGTCGTCAATAAGTAGGTCGCCAGGGAGATCTGGCCCGACTGCTCAGCAGTCGGCCTAAATCTCGGGGACTACAGCCCGCGGGTGCGCTAGCGCGCCCCCGCCGAGAGGAGAAAAGGGAGAAGGACTTACTCTGGCTCTCCGCCAAGTCAACGGTCCGCTTGCCCAACTCTTCAACTTTACGGTTGAAGGCGGTGACGCGGAGGTTGTGGTAGTCCCGCAACAAGCATTTCAGACAAAGTTAGTACCTAGAAGTTCATCAATTGGAGTTCCGGGCCGCCTGCTCACCAGCCGGCCCAAAACTCGGGGACTACACCCAGTGGGTGCGCTAGCGCGCCCCCACAGAGAGGAACAAGAAAAACAAAGGCCCAAAGAAAAACATACCCGGACGGCTGCCCGCGACGCTAAGAACGCCTTGGTGCAACTCTGGAGGGCGTCACCCTCAGCACGGAGCTTCGCCTGGACGTCCAGGAGCGCCCGGTTCAGCGGCCCTGTGCCGCCTCCACGCACCCACTCAACAGGTGCGGCGCTTGTCGCTTCGGCGTCTGGAGCCGCCGAGCTGGCGGTGCCGACTTCCAGGGGGCAAGGCGCCGAAGTCGCCTTCTCCAGGCGACGGTGCGCTGGCGAGCCGAACTGGAGGAGTAGCCTCGCCACGGCCTCCTCTTCAGTCGGCGGCACCAGAGGGTCCGCTGGCTGCTCGCCTTGCGCGCCTTCGGCTGGCGGCGGAGGCGGCGGTGGAACGTTCGCGCCCGGAGTAGAGGGGTCGCCGCCTTCCCTCTCCTCGACGAGGTTCTCCCCGCCGGCTTCTCCGGTCTGCCCCGTGACCTCCGGAGGCGGCGGCGCAGAGTTCAGCGGGGTAAGAAGCAAGGCCGACTGGCGGCGTGCGGCTTCCTCAGCCTACTGCTTCGCTGCGGCGGTGGCTTCGGCCTCTGCTAATTTTTTCTTAGCGGAGGCTTCCGCCCTGTCGGCCTCCGCCTTCTCCAGGTGGAGGGCTTCTTATTAATTGCGCCTCTCCCGCGCATTTCGCTCCGTTGCCTCCCGGAGGTCAGGAGCGGGGTCTATCCGCCGAGTGGTGGCGGACGTCTCCGCTGACCCCATGACGGAGGCGGCGGCAACCCGCTCAAGAGATAGGGGAGCCCTGAAGAAAGAGGGGCGAGTAGAGACTCAGACAAAACACGAGGAAAGAATAAACTTTGAAGACAGAATACTTACGGAGAGACCAACGATGGGTTCTTCACTTCCTTACGAAAGCGGATGGCCTTTGCGGCTGCCTCGTCCCACCGGGTCGCCGCAGCCGAGCCCTTGGGTTTCTTCGGCCGGCTGCCGAACAAAGTCGGCGCAACCCGGCGCTTCTTCCCGTAGCCTGGAGCGCCCGACGAGGCAAAAGAGCCCGCGCCCGGCTGGCTGGCTCCTGGCCGATGGCGAGGGGCGACTCCTCCCTCGGCGTCGTCTTCAGGCCAGTCGACGAAGGTAGCCGAGGGCCTGAAGTCGCCTGTCGTCCCTCCTCCTCCCTCGGCGTCGTCTTCCAGAGCCGCCGCCCCCAGATCAGGGTCGTCGATGTTGCTCTCCGCCCGGTCGGCGACGAACTCACGGGCCGGCCCCGAGGTGCCGGCCGATGGGTGAAGAAGGGGATTCTAATCAAAAGCCGACTGATCAGAACAAAACTCGGCAAGAAGAAGACAATCCAAAGAAAAGAAAGGCGACTCACCACGGGCGGGGGGTTGGCGCGGGAGTATGGCTCCTTGCCGAATCGCCAGTCCTCCGAGAGCCTGCTGTCTGAGAGGTAGTTCACCATAAGGGCCACCTCTTTGTGAGGCATGTCCTTGGTGCACATCTGACTCGGGTCACGGCCCCCGCTCATCTGGCACATCATGTGGGGGCGGCCTTGGAGTGGGAGAACTCGGCGCGAGACGAAGGCCGCCAGCAAGTCCGGACCAGTCAGACCCTCCGACTGCGTCAGCACTCGGAGTCGCGTGATGGCGCCGGCTCCCGCAGGCGTCAGCGACCTGGCCCGGTACAACCAGTTGGGCAGTCTGCCAGCCGGCGGGCCAGCTTCGCCGGCAGATTGACCCAGTCACCCCTCGTGGCGACGTTCCTGACGTAGAAGTAGGACCGCTACCACATCTTCACCGACTTCAACAGCGAGATGGAGGGGAAGTGGCTGTCGGCCCCTGTCCTTCGCACGACGATGAAGGCGCCGCACTGAGCCGGCACGCCCGCGGCCTGGGTGCCGAGCTTGGAGAAGAAGAACTCCCCCCAGAGCTCGAGGGTGGGGAGGACTCCGAGGAAGCCTTCGCACAGAGCCACGAAGGCAGGCAGCAGCACTACTGTGTTGGGGGTGAGGTGGTGCGGCTGGAGGCCGTAGAACTCCGTGAACGACCGGAAGAAGCTGCTCGCCGGCAGCCCCAGCCCGCGCAGGCAGTGCAAGCGGAAGATGACCCGCTCGCCCTCCTGCGGGGCGGTGGAAATCTCCCCCTCCGGCGCGAGGCGCACCTGCACGCGATTTTCGCCGGGAAGCCGACGGGTCCGGCGGAGGAACTCGATATGGTCTTCGTGGACTTCAGAGCCGTCCCAGGTGTTGGAGCGCACTGGGGGAGGCGCGGCAGCGGAGGAAGAGCTCATCGCGAGCTGTCGCCGCAGCGTTCGCCGGAGCTTGGGCGTGCGGCAGAGCGAAGAAGAGAAGAGGAAGCAGGAGAGCGAGGAGCTGCGAGGAGGAAGAAAGCGAGGGGTAGTGGGAAGGAGGGGCGCGCGTGCCCCCCTCTTCCACCAACTTATAGCCCCGTGGGCTGCGAAGCCGAGGGGGCGGACGTGGGGATTTACTGCGCCCGCAACCCCACAACCCCCACGATCCACGTAAAGTTACTGCGCGCAGTAACTTCACGGGATCCCAACCGCCCGCCGGGGCCGCAGCGGATCCGCTCGGGCACTGAGGCACGGTAGTGGCGGGCCCCGCCTACGGGCCTGTCCCGTCGCGTGCGTGGGCTGGCAGGACGGCCTAGCCACGTGCCCTCGCGTGACAGGCCAGGAACGGGCGGCGGCCTGGAAGCTTAGCTAGCATGCCACTTGAAATCCCGGCGCGACGTTTGAACTACTGAGCAAGTCAGAATAGAGTGAGTCCGAGTTGGGCGAGTCCGACTCCATCTAGTCGGCCTGGCAGAAGTCAATCAAGACCATGTGTTGAGCATCCGGAGAGAGAAACTGCTGAGGCTTCTCGGCCGATCGTCCGCGGCGCCTCACCAGCTTCGGGGACTACTGTCGGAGTAATGGGCCATGGGTAGGCCAACCCGAGCCCCATAACCTTTCAAGACATCGGGGCAGGCTGCGCCCCTCAAGACCCCAGGGCAAAGAGCCGCCTCTTGGGGAGTCTACGGCAAGGTGGCCGACTACCCGCTCACGGCCGAGTCCCAGGGACGACTTCCAGAGAAGCCGGCTTTGGGGAGTTGGCCGGCGACTCCAACAAACCGTGACCTCATCGAAGGGGATGGGGCAGGGGCGTGGCTACAGTGAAGCCCACTCCCCGCCCCTTACCAAGGGCAGGCATGGCTACAGCACGCCGTACTTGGGGAGATCTCCCTACGGCGTGGCACTGTTGCCAGGCCAGCCCTGACATCAGCACCACTGTACCAAGTCCTGCATCCATGACGGCTTGTCTATACGGCCTGGAGGCAGTGGGGCCCACAAGTCAGCGAGACCTCGGGAGACGGCGGGAGAACCGCCAGTCGGACCCATTGGGAGTCGGCCCGGGGGAGTCGGCCGAGCCCTCCCCCGGGGCCCACGCGCCATTAATCAAGAAGAGATGGGGAGTGGCCATAGTGATCGCCCGCCAGGCGGCGGGGCTGTTGCCACAACCCCATGACCAAGCTTGCATCATCAGGAGGACGGCTACAGTAATCAGTAGCCGGCAGGACCCGCCCGCGGCGGACAGGCCTGTTGGCTCCGTACCAGACCAGTCGGTGGGGCCCACCAGCCGGCGGGCCCCAGCAGTCGGCGGAGAAGATGGAGGTCGGAGGCACTGACGGCTGGGCCCGTGCCCAGTCACATTACCATTGTACCCCTGGGGGGTAGGCCTATATAAACCCCCCAGGGCACCCATGCAAAGGGTTGGACCCCCGTAGTTCTAGACCACACTAGATAGAAGGAGAGAGCTAGCCTTGCCCTCTCCTACCACCCGAAACAGCTCAAGGAGCAACCTTGTAAACACTTGGCCCTAGTGATCATGCGGAGACCCCGCAGAGCAGCAGTAGGGGTGTTATCTCCCCGGAGAGCCCCGAAGCTGGGTAAGATTCACCGGCGTGCATGTCTTTTCCTCATCCCGTTTCCAGGCACCGGCGACGTTCTACTCGCCCCCACCATGATAAGCCATCCGTTGGCATATGTCGCGCCAAACCCCCGAAATCTTCTATGAAGTACTTGGAGGAGGAACCCGCCTTGCAATGCCGAAGACAAACTGCATGCCGGACTCGTCATCATTGAAGCCTGGTTCAGGGGCTACTGAGGGAGTCCTGGATTAGGGGGTGTCCGGATGGCCGGACTATACCTTCAATCGGACTCCTGGAATATGAAGATACAAGATTGAAGACTTCGTCCCGTGTCTGGAAGGGACTTTCCTTGGCGTGGAAGGCAAGCTTGGCGATGCGGATATGCAGATCTCCTACCATTGTAACCGACGTTGTGTAACCCTAACCCTCTCCGGTGTCTATATAAACCGGAGGGTTTTAGTCCGTAGGACAACATACAGAACAGCAATCATACCATAGGCTAGCTTCTCGGGTTTAGCCTCTCCGATCTCGTGGTAGATCTACTCTTGTAGTACCCATATCATAAATATTAATCAAGCAGGACGTAGGGTTTTGCCTCCCTCGAGAGGACCCGAACCTGGGTAAAACTTCGTGTCCCTTGCCTCCTATTACCATCCGGCCTAGACGCACAGTTCGGGACCCCCTACCCGAGATCTGCCAGTTTTGACACCGACATTGGTGCTTTCATTGAGAGTTCCTCTGTGTCGTCGCCATTAGGCTTGATGGCTCCTACGATCATCAATAGCGATGCAGTCCAGGGAGAGACCTTCCTCCCCGGACAGATCTTCGTCTTCGGTGGCTTCGCACTGCGGGCCAATTCACTTGGCCATCTGGAGCAGATCGAAAGCTATGCCCCTGGCCGTCAGGTCAGATTTGGAAGTTTAAACTACACAGCTGACATCCGCGGGGACTTGATCTTCGACGGATTCGAGCCACTGTCGAGCGCGCCGCACTGTCACGACGAGCATGATCTAGCTCTGCCGCCGAACAGTGCCCTGGAGGCCGCAGCCGCATCGGCTTTGACCCTTAATTCAGAGCCAACTGCGCCGATCGAGGATGGGTGGTTGGACGCCGCCTCAAGGGCGGCGATTCCAACGGCGATCGAGCCGAACACCAGCCCCGCACTCTGTGAGACTCGTGACTCCAAGAAGCTGGACTCCTCTCCGGACTTCGAACCCTCCGTGCCCCTGCCAATCGAATCCGATCGGGCTCCAATCATGGAGTTTACTGCCGGGACATCTTTTGGCACTCGCCTTTCGGTGATATTCTGAAGACACTAAAGTCTCTCTCTTCATCAGGAGAGCCTTGGCCAGACTACAGTCAGCAAGGTGGGGATACGGACGATGAAGAAATTCAAAGGCCACCTACCACCCACTTTGTAGCCATTGTCGATGATTTAACCGACATGCTCGACTTCGACTCCGAAGACATCGATGGTATGGACGCCGATGAAGGAGACGATTAAGAACCAGTGCCTGTTGGGCCCTGGAAAGCCACCTCGTCATATGACGTATACATGGTGGACGCACCAAAAGATGACGACGAGGAGCGGAAGGACGCGTCAAAGGCTTGTTCCCTCGAGAAGCAGTCAAAGCGGCAACGCAAGCGCCACCCCAAATCCCGCCTCGATAGAAATAACGATCACACAGACCCAGGGCTGGAGCAGGGCGAACCGCTGCCGGACAACGGAAATCCGGATAATCAAACCGAACAAGCAAATTCTATCAAGGATAATGGTCCGGACGACATACCGCCAGACAGGCACCCGGAGCAGCAGAACGCCCGTAAAAGGCTTGCCACCGCGAGGAGTCTTAAAAAGCAGAAGCAAAGGCTCAAGGCTGCGCAAGACACACTCCGAATCAGATGGAGTAAAATACTCAAAATAGCAGCGAGGTACGGCGACAATCGCCCCTCCAAGAGCTACCCAAAGCGGAAGCTGCTACCTGAATTCGATGAGGAGGCCTCAGACCCCCCACAACCAAATATCAAAGCAGCCACCTGGCCGGATAGACGACCCCTCTACCAACACAGAGCGGCATACAACGACACTCACAATACAACACGCGACCCATGCGAGGGCTCGCACCCAAAGGATGGTGCAACAAGATCCATCTATAGACCATGCAAGCGCGCCCCAGCATACAATGCAACACAACAAACATCCGAACAACGCGATACACCCAGCTACAGGGGTGCCGCACATCCCCTATGTTTCACCGATGAGGTGCTGGACCATGAATTTCCAGAGGGATTCAAACCCGTAAACATAGAGACATACGACGGAACAATAGACCCTGGGGTCTGGATTGAGGACTACATCCTTCATATCCATATGGCTCGAGGAGATGATCTCCATGCCATCAAGTACCTACCCCTCAAGCTCAAAGGGCCAGCTCGTCACTGGCTTAAAGGCCTCCCCGAAAGCTCCATTGGAAGTTGGGAAGAGCTCGACGATGCCTTTCGGGCAAATTTTCAAGGGACTTATGTCCGACCCCCGGATGCGGCCGATTTGAGTCATATAACTCAACAGCCCGGAGAGTCAGCCCGAAAGCTTTGGAACAGGTTTCTTACTAAAAAGAATCAGATTGTCGACTGTCCGGACGCCGAAGCCTTGGCAGCTTTTAAGCATAGCGTCCGTGACGAATGGCTCGCCAGACACCTCGGCCAAAATAAGCCGAGAATGATGGCCGCATTAACAAGCCTCATGACCTGCTTTTGCGTGGGTGAGGACCGCTGGCTAGCCAGATGCAGCACCAGCGACCCCAGTACATCTGAAGTTAGAGATGGAAACGGAAAATCACGGCGCAACAGCAATAACAAACGCCGGAACAAAGAACACATCACGAAGGGGATGGCAGTAAACGCCGGATTCAAAAGCTCTCGGCCAGGTCAGCAAAAGCTGCCCTCTAAAGGCACCAGGGATGAACTGTCCAGCCTTAACAAAATTCTGGACCAAGTATGTCAGATCCATAGTACCCCTGGTAAACCTGCTAATCATACCCACAGAGAATGTTGGGTCTTCAAGCAGTCCGGCAAGCTCAACGCCGTACACAAGGGGAGGATACACCAAGTACAGACGAGGACGAGCCTCCCAAGCAAGACACTGGGGAACAAAAGAAATTTCCACCAGAAGTCAAAACAGTAAACGTGTTACACATGATCAAGGGAAAAAACAACGCGACACTCCCAGGAAAATATACCCAAGTGCCTGTCACCGCGAAGTCCTGCCACTGGGCGTCTCAACCGATCACTTTCAACCATCGCGATTACTCAGCAAGTATCCGACGCGCAGGATGGGCTGTCCTGGTATTAGACTCAGTAATTGGCGGATATCACTTCACACGGGTCTTGATGGACGATGGCAGCAATCTAAACCAAATATATTAGGATACAATCCGCGGGATGGGGTTAGACCCAACAAAAATTCGCCATAGCAATACTACCTTTAAAGGAGTAACGCCAGGCCCAGGGGCTCGTTGTACGGGCTCCCTCCTACTACAAGTTATATTCGGCTCCCCCGATAACTTCCGTCGCGAGCATTTAACCTTCCACATCGCTCCGTTCCAAAGTGGCTATCAAGCACTGCTCGGACGCGAAGCTTTCGCTCGCTTCAATGCAATACCACACTATGCCTCCCTCACACTCAAGATGCCCAATCCACGTGGCATCATTTCAGTGAACGAAAATATCAAGCGATCTCTGTGCACCGAAGAGAGTGCGGCTGCCCTGGCAGCCGCACACTAAAGGCGCCCGGTCCAGCGAAAGCATCCAATAGGTCGTCAAGACCTCAGACACAACTAATCAAGTCCGGCGCCGCTATTTATACCGAATAAGTGGTCACACCCCTATTTGTCAATACAAGGGGCTCAACACGCGCAGACAAGTGGCAATTTTTTCTCATCTTGAATTATACATGGTTTCTTTAAAAACTATCTTTTTGCACGACAACTTTTTCACTTAAATTCCTCTCTTTTACAAACGATCATCATGCTACACCCGTCCAGGATACGGCACAACGGAGACACAGGCGCAGACGTGCAGCAGGGACCCGCTCCAAGGATTCTTTTTAGATTAAGACCCTGCGTAAACCTTTTTTTACTGTCTCTTGTTGATACATATCCACCGTTGAGAAGGATGCTGACGTCTTGGCATGTGGCCACGCCAGAACAATGCACGTACTTGGACACAAGGGGCTTCTTACAAAGGCCATTATTTAGGCCCGGTTTATACAACAAAGACCGAATACCTTAGGGAGTGTTTGGCGTTGCGAGTTTGGCCTTATATGCATCAGCTCCGAATCATTGTCTTTGGTCAAATGTTGGGTTTGCCCAGCTCCTATCTTTTGGTGCCTTATGTTCCGCTTTACCGGCTAAGGTAGCACCAGGAGAACTACTGCCATTGTGCCCTGGTTCATCCGGACGAGCACCTCAGTAGAGAAAGCCGAAAACTGACTGTCATGATATAGCATGAGACTGGTCAACCACTCGATGACCTGTTGGAATGTTAGAATTCCTCCGCCTGAACGTAGGGCCGTTTTCCAGCCAGGCATGTACGCACCCCGGGATCGGGAGAGTGCGGAGCCACCAGGGGCTATCTAGTAGCCCCACTATCAAACTCCTATGGCTAAGTGAAAGTGCTAAAGCATTATAGTCCGGTTGCCTCGCTCGCTCTGCTATCACCTCCTTAATAGGACCAAGACGTTGGGTTAAGTGTGAACGTGTGTTTTTTGCGAGCACCTCCGCATTATATGCATGGTGGTTGAAGCCGACGGCTGCAATCTTTCAGGTTATACACATGTATACATAAACGGTCGCCCAGGAGGCATCATATTACTTTCAGGCAAAAGTATAAAAATAGCCTTATAAAAATTTATAAAAGCATTTCGCTTACAATGAGATTACATATCACTCAAACATAATATTTTTTGAGCACTGGGTCTCTATCAAACGAGCACCCTCACGAACTTCTTCAAAGTAGTGTTCAGCAGCCATTCGACCTATGGCCGAATCCCGCGCTGCAACAGTGGTACCATCCATCTCCGCCCAGTATGCTTTAACACGGGCAAAGGCCATCCGTGATCCCTCTATGCACACCGACCTCTTCATCGCATTAATGCGCGGCACCACATCAAGGAGCTACTGCACCAAGCTGAAATAGCTGTTCGGTTTTGGCCTTTCCGACCATAGCTGATCCACAACAGACCTCATGGCGAGTCCGGACAACCTATTCAGTTTGGCCCATTCGGCTAATTGGTCAGTCAAGGAAAGCGGACGCTCGGGAGAATGGAATTGTGTCCAAAACAGCCGGTCCACTTCATGGTCCGTCTGACCCTGGAAGTACTTGGCCGCGTCGGCAGCGCTCGCCGCCAAATCCATATACACATCCTCCGAACTCCACAGCTGATCCAGAGAGGCATACCGTGGATCTCTGAACTTCCTCCGCAACATAAAGGAGTTCCCAGCTACAATATCCCCGGCTTCCCGCAGCTCCTCCTTCTTCGCCCTCATAGCAGAGCGGATGTCTTTTCTCGTCGCAGCAGCCTTCTCAAGGTCCGATGCCTTCGCTAGGTTTTCCTTTTGAAGAACCCGGCAATGGTCGGCGGCGGCTTTTAATTCTATGGCCATATTGGCCATCTTATCTCGGCTCTCGCCATGGGCGGCCTTCTCGGTTTTCAACTCTTCGGCTGCCTTCAAAGCAGCCGCATTACTAAACCTCGCTTGTTCCTTGGCTCAGGCAAGTTCTGCCCGCAAGGCTTCAACAGTGGCAGCTCCATCTGCAGTCACAACATATTAAAGATACTGGCATCATGCTGCTCTTACTATGTGGCGTTTACCAGATAATGACACTTACCCTGTGCGTCGTCAAGCCTTTTGTTAACAAGCTCGATGTCGGCGTCTGCCGCATCCAACTGCCGTTTTAAATGGGCAAACTCACTAGTCCGGCTAGCTGCCAAAGCTTCCATCACCTGCACATAGAGGCAGTATGGCTATTACCTGGGAATATGATCATCTGTTCGTCGTTGTTTCCGATGACAACCAGAGTCTCAGGGGCTACTATCTACACAGGGCAAACCTAGCATGTGCAGGACTATCATACATTATTTTACGTACCTCAAAGCCTGTCAGTAGACTCATAAAAGCTTCATGCAATCCGCTTTTGGCGGACGAGATTCTCTCCATCACCGTATTCATCAGCACACGGTGTTCTTCTGAGATGGCCGCTCGCCCCACGAACTCCCTCAGAACATCCGATCGCACACCAGACGGTGCCGGACTCTTTTTTCCGCTCTCTTCGGGAGCCGGACACTGGGAGCTTTGGGCTCAATGGGATTATCTTCTGGCCTCACCGGACCCGGAGAGGCCCTCTGCGACGACACTTCGGGGTCGCCCGCTTCCGGAGCGGAGGAGTCCGGAGGGGGTGTTTCGCTCTCCATCATCTCTGGAAGAAGATCCCCTGAAGACGAGCTCATTTGAGAGGGGCTAAGGCCCGAACTGCAAAGATATATGCGGTGGTTATTTTCTCAGAAGAAAAAGATGGCATACCTGTACTATTAAAGTATTTCGGGTCACTTATGACTCGCTGGAGATTTGATCCCCCCGCGGACTTTGTGCGGCAAAAGCACCCCCCAAGGTAGGACCCTCTGTGGGAGACTTCTTCTCCCGTTTGGAAGCTTCAGCGTCCGAATCCCCGGGCGGAGTCCTTTTCCTCCTCCGGTTGTCTTCCTTCATGGAGATGCTCGCTCCCTCGGTTAGAATGGGCAGCGTTGGGGGCCCGCGTCCGCCTGTATTATCCTTCCCAGTATCTTCCTTCAAGCGCTCCGGGACAGGTGCAACCTGGAGCATCTTTTCCAATACCGAATTGTCCAAACCCTCAGGGAGGGGGGCCGAACACCGAATCAACTTCGCCTTTGTTAGCAAGTCCAGGTCAAAAAGCAAACTCTCAGAAATAGCTTCGTAATAAATGAGAGATAGTATGTTCGGCCGGAAGATTCCTTACCTATTCAGCGGCGCGGTTAGTGCTCAGGCCCACGTCCTCGGTGATTTCCGGACACTCTACCTGAGGTCTGAAGAATGACTTGTACATCTCCTCGTGCGTCAGGCCGAGGAAATTTTGGATGACACGCGGTCCCTCGGGATTGAACTCCCACAAGAGAAGGGGCCGGCGTTTGCAAGGCTGGACTTGACGAGCCAGCATTACTTGTATTACCGCAACCAAACTAAAATCTCCATTGAAGAGATCTCGAATGCAGCTTTGCAGTATAGGCACGTCCTTGGTTGGACCCCAGCTCGGACCTCTGCTGATCCATGACATCAGTTGTGGTGGAGGGCCCGAGCGGAAAACAGGGGCGGCCGCCCACTTGGCACTTCTAGGAGCCGTGATGTAGAACCACTCATGTTGCCACAATTCAGACACCTCTGGAATGGAACCATTGGGCCATGGAGCTCCCGTCATCTTGCATATTGAGGCACCTCCACACGCTGCATGTTGCCCCTCGATCATCTTCGGCTTTACTTCAAAGGTCTTGAGCCACAAGCCAAAGTGAGGGGTAACCTGGAGGAAGGCCTCACACACGACAATAAATGTCGTGATATGAAGAAAGGAGTCCGGAGCTAGATCATGGAACTCTAGCCCATAATAAAACATCAAACCCCTGACGAAAGGATCCAGAGGAAGGCCTAGACCTCGGAGGAAGTGGGAGACGAACACGATGCTCTTGTTGGGTTTGGGGGAGGGGACAGCCTGCCCTCGGGAGGGCAGCCGATGCACAACCTCGGCGGTCAGATATCTGGCCTCCCTCAACTTTTTGATGTCTTCTTCCGTGACGGATGAAGGCACCCATCGGCCTTGAAGCCTAGATCCGGACATGATTGAAGGTTCGGAGCACCTGACCTGAACTTCGGGTGTTTGAGCTTGAGGTGGGGGAAGGATTCGATTGAGCATGGGAGGAAAAAATAAAAGCCTTGTCCCTTTATAATGAGGGTAAATATCAAGCGTCCTCTCCGTGGCCGTTTGGACTTGCCTATAGTCTAGGAGTCCAAGAAGCGGTTGGGTTACCCACGCCTGTATTGATGAGAATCCCGGAATAAGGGGACACGATCTCTGCTTTAACAAGACGTGCCAAGGAAACTGCCTCGCATGACGTGCTGAGGTCGGATAATAAAACGATTCGAATAAAGGCTTGGCCGTGGTGCGATGTCGCACCACGGAATACGTCAGCGGATTAGATTTGTGTAAATATTATTCTCTCTATGGCCATATGTGGAAACTTATTTTGCAGAGCCGGACACTATCTTTGTGTTCAAAATCTTCTATGAAGTACTTTTAGGAGGAACCCGCCTTGCACTGCCGAAGACAAACTGCGCGCCGGACTCGTCATCATTGAAGCCTGGTTCAGGGGCTACTGAGGGAGTCCTGGATTAGGGGGTGTCCGGATGGCCGGACTATACCTTCAGCCGGACTCCTGGAATATGAAGATACAAGATTGAAGACTTCGTCCCGTGTCCGGAAGGGACTTTCCTTGGCGTGGAAGGCAAGCTTGGCGATATGGATATGCAGATCTCCTACCATTGTAACCGACTTTGTGTAACCCTAACCCTCTCTAGTGTCTATATAAACCGGAGGGTTTTAGTACATAGGACAACATACAGAACAACAATCATACCATAGGCTAGCTTCTAGGGTTTAGCCTCTCCGATCTCGTGGTAGATCTACTCTTGTACAACCCATATCATCAATATTAATCAAGCAGGACGTAGGGTTTTGCCTCCCTCGAGAGGGCCCGAACCTGGGTAAAACTTCGTGTCCCTTGCCTCCTGTTACCATCTGGCCTAGACGCATAGTTCGGGACCCCCTACCCGAGATCCGCCGGTTTTCACACCGACAACAAGGATACTCTATTCTTCAAGGATCGCATTGTGGTGCCTAAGGGTGACCTTCATAAAGTCATTATGAACAAGGCTCACAATTCACTCCTCTCTATTCACCCTGGAAGTACAAAGATGTACCATGACCTCAAGCAGTCATATTGGTGGACTCGAATGAAGCGCGAGATTGCTCAGTTCGTGAACGAATGTGATGTCTGCAGAAGAGTGAAAGCAGAACACCAACGACCAGCTGGTCTCCTCCAACCTCTTGCCATTCTAGAATGGAAGTTTGACCATATTGAGATGGACTTCGTGACTGGATTTCCAAAGTCCAAGCGTGGCAATGATGCTATCTTCGTTGTCATCGACAAGCTCACTAAAGTGGCTCATTTTCTTCCTATCAAAGAATCTATCACATCAGCTCAGTTGGCAGCGCTATATACCTCCAGGATTGTCTCTCTGAACGACATTCCGCAGTTGATATCTTCAGATTGTGGAAGCATCTTTACCTCCAAGTTCTAGGATTCCTTCCAGAAGGCCATGGGAACCAACATTCGCTTCAGCACAACTTTTCATCCTCAAACTAGTGGCCAAGTCGAGAGGGTCAATCAAATTCTTGAAGATATGATCAGGGCATGTGTCATTTCTTTCGGTATGAAGTGGGAAGATTGTCTTCCATATGTCGAGTTCTCCTACAATAACAGCTTTCAAGCGAGTTTGGGCAAGGCCCCATTCGAGATTCTCTATGGCAGGAAGTGCGGTACTCCTCTAAACTGGTCAGAGACTGGTGAACGCCAACTTCTTGGCAATGACTTGATCACAAAGGCTAAAGAAATGTGCAAAGTCATTCGTGAAAATCTCAAAGCCGCGCAATCGCGCCAGAAGAGTTACTATGATAGCAAGCATCGTGACTTGGCTTTCGAGATCGGAGACCATGTCTACCTCCGCGTCTCTCCAATGAAAGGTACTCGTCGCTTCTGTATCAAAGGGAAGCTTGCCCCTAGATACGTGGGTCCTTTCAAGATCATTGGCAAAAGAGGCGATCTCGCCTATCAACTTGAGCTTCCATCCAACTTAGCAAATGTGCACGACGTGTTTCACGTGTCTCAACTCCGCAAGTGTTTCAAGACTCCTGACCGCACCATCAACTTCGAAGAGATTGATCTCCAAGAAGACCTGTCTTATCATGAGCGCCCCATTGCTATTCTTGAAGAAACTGAGCACAAGACTCGCAACAAGTCTATCAAATTCCTGAAAGTCAAGTGGTCACATCATTCCGACCATGAAGCCACTTGGGAACGCGAGGACCACCTCCGTTCTGAGTACTCGGAGTTTTTCTAGTCCTAGATCTTGGGATGAGATCCTTTCATAGTGGTGGAGTGTTGTAACACCCCGTATGTAACCTGCTATATTTGTATTCCAACTCTTGCCATTTCTGGCACTAAGTTATGATATTTCCTTATTGTCGGGTTTTTGTCTTCGTGTTGCTTTTGTCTTGTCATGCATCTCATATCATGTCATCATGTGCATCGCATTTGCATACGTGTTCGTCCCATGCATCCGAGCATTTTCCCCGTTGTCCGTTTTGCATTCCGGCGCTCCTATGTCCTCCGGTGTCCCTTTCTACCTCTTTTCGTGTGCGGGTGTTAAACATTCTCGGATTGGACCGATACTTGCCAAGAGGCCTTGGTTTACTACCGGTAGACCGCTTGTAAAGTTTCGTGCCATTTGGACTTCGTTTGATACTCCAACGGTTAACCGAGGGACCGAAAAGGCCTCGTGTGTGTTGCAGCCCAACACCTCTCCGAAGTGGCCCAAAACCCACCTAAACCCGCTCCATCATCTCGGTCGTTCGATCACGATCGCGTGGCCGCAAACTGTGCTCAATTTGGAGCCTCCTAGCTCCCTCTACCTATAAAAAGGTCCCTCCACCAAAAATCCCGGATCAAACCACCCTAACCCTAGCTCCCATCTCCTCCGCGCAGCCGGACATGTCCATTGTCCACCGGACGAACCGCGCCGCCGCCCCGCGCTAGTGAGGAAGCGCCACGTGTCGCTCCCACTGCCGCACGTCCAGCGCACTGCCGCGGCCCACCGAGGCCCGCAGCCAGCCCTCCCTGGCCCGGGCGCGCCTCTCCACCGCCGCCCGCAACCCGAGTCGGCCCCGCGCCGGCCGCCGTGCGATGCCGCCTCGCCGCCACCGTACGCCGCCCCGCCGCGCCTGCTCCAGGCCTCCGCACCTCTCCGTCGTCGGCGCACCCCGCCGACCTCGCCGCCTCCTCTCCTCCGGCAAGTCCCCGGCGAACCCCGGCAAGAAGACCGGTGAACCTCGGTTTCCGCGCCACCCCGAGCCAGATCCAGATCCGTTAGGGTTGACTTTTTGCCCTAAGTCCCAGTTATTTTAGCGTTTTTCATCGCATCATATCTTTGCACCCGTGGCTCCGTTTTGGGCGTGTAGCATATCAAATTGTTCGTCTCGACGAGTACTTCATTTCATTCCATTGCACCATGTTCATTTGAGTTCATCTTGATGCCCAAAATGCTGTTGCAAGAGTGCTATGCAATGTTAGTTTCAGACTCTTATCAGTAATTGGACATTTGTCATTTTTGCCATGATTGATGTGTGCCTCCTATGACCTTGATCCCTACATGAGTTTTGAAGTATGCCATGCCATCTTTACAGGGGTGTACGCCATGTATTTTTGTGATCTCTGTGGTGACTAGCACAATCATGCAAAGTAGCTCTCATAATGTTGCTGATTTCAGGGACTTAGAAATCTTCTAAGTCTTTGTCCTGTTAATATTTTTAAGCCATGTATTCTTGTTGCTACAGAGTGATCCATGCCTCTCTTGAGCATGATTAGTAAGGATGTTTTGGAGATAATGTTATGCTCTATCCATCCATGTCTTTGTTTGCAATTATGGAGCACTCTAGCTTGACTCAATCGAGCTCTACTTTTGCTAGAAAATGTTCCTGGCAGAATGTTTACTTGTTAAGCATTTTTGCCGAGCTTGTTGTAGTTGATTCGTGCATGCTATGAGGTTGTTCTTTCCATGCTTAGCTTCTATGCCATGTCTAATTTCTGGGTGTATGCTTAGTTTGTCATGCAATGCCTTGTGGTGAGTGCATCGAGCTCGTAAACGTGCCTACTCAATATCTGTTTTGCCATGTTCCAGTTTATCTACTAAGTCTAAATCTGTTAACGAAAGTTGCTATGTTCACATGGTTGCCATTTTATTTTCTGATCCCTTTTGGATTATGGTCAGTAAGGGAATTTTGTTGTATGCTTTGAGTAGCATCATGTCATGCCTTGCTTTTCCATGATACGTTCCTGTAGCATGTTGTTATCGTGCTCTAAACATTGCTTCCTGATGTTAAATTCCTGGCATGTTGTTATTTTCACTAAGTCTGTAACCTGTTATCTTTTGCACTTTTGCCATGCTTATTTGAACCTGATATTGAGTGAATTAGCCGTAGCTCAGTGTTCATCTTTTGTCAAGCATCTTGATTGGGTCACTGCCATGTGCTTTGTTGTTATGTTAGAGTGCAGTAGCTTGTTGTTCTTGATGCATTTAGATGGCCTCGTGCTATTAATCGTAGATCGGTGCCATTATTGTTTTGCTTGCCATTTGCAAACCGTGCATCCGATTCTGGCGATCTTTATATCGATTTCGACCAAAATCAACTCATATTTCCAGTGGCCCTCTTGGTTTTCAAAGTTGAGGCCTAGTTCAATCTTTCCTTTCCGAATCATGCATATGCATCGCATATCACATCCCGCATATCATGCCATGTCTTGCATCATGTTGCTTGTGCATTGCACGTGGTTGATTGTGTCTCCCTTTGCTTGTTGTTCTTGCTTGGGGTAGAGCCGGGAGACAAGTACGTGATCGAGGAACCAGTTGAGTACGCTTACGAGGATCAAGCTAACGTCAACTCGGAGAACTTTGCAGGCAAGATGACCATACCCTCGAAATCACTTCTATCTTTGCTTGCTAGATGCTCGCTCTATTGCCATGCCTATGCTACGATACCTACCACCATGCTTTATCATTCCTCCCATATTGCCATGTCAAACCTATAACCCACCTTGTCCTAGCAAACCGTTGTTTGGCTATGTTACCGCTTTGCTCAGCCCCTCTTATAGCATTGCTAGTTGCAGGTGAAGTTTGGAGTTTGTTTCTTGTTGAAACATGTTTATTGTTGGGATATCATTATTATATCTTGTTTACTTTAATGCACCTATATACTTGGTAAAGGGTGGAAGGCTCGGCCTTATGCCTGGTGTTTTGTTCCACTCTTGCCGCTCTAGTTTCCGTCATACCGATGTTATGTTCCTTGATTTTGCGTTCCTTACACGGTTGGGTTATAATGGGAACCCCTTGACAGTTCACCTTGAATAAAACTCCTCCAGCAAAGCCCAACCTTGCTTTTACCATTTGCCACCTAGCCTCTTTTTCCCTTGGGTTCCGCGGACTCAAGGGTCATCTTTATTTTAAACCCCGGGCCAGTCCTCCTCTGAGTGTTGGTCCAAACTAGAGCCCCTTGTAGCGCCACCTCGGGGAAACTCGAGGGTTGGTTTTAGTTGTACGGATTGCTTATCCGGTGTTCCCTGAGAACAAGATATGTGCAGCTCCTATCGGGATTTGTCGGCACATTCGAGTGGTTTTGCTGGACTTGTTTTACCATTATCGAGATGTCTTGTAACCGGGATTCTGAGTCTGATCGAATTGTCTTGGGAGAAGGAATATCCTTCATTGACCGTGAGAGCTTGTGATGGGCTAAGTTGGGACACCCCTGCAGGGATTTGAACTTTTGAAAGCCGTGCCCGCGGTTATGGGCAGATGGGAATTTGTTAATGTCCGGTTGTAGAAAACCTGAAACTTAACTTAATTAAAATGAATCAATAAAGTGTGTGGCCGTGATGGTCTCTTTTCGGCGGAGTCCAGGAAGAGAACACGGTCTCATGTTATGCTTGAACGTAGGTTGTTCTAGGATCACTTCTTGATCATAGTTCATCGATCGTGCCTTTGCTTTCTCTTCTCGCTCTCTTTTGCGTATGTTAGCCACCATATATGCTAGTGCTTGCTGCAGCTCCACCTCATACCTTTTACCCTACCTATAAGCTTAAATAGTCTTGATCGCGAGGGTGTGAGATTGCTGAGTCCCCATGACTCACAGATTACCGCTCTAGGAGACTCGACTGAGCTCAAGTGGGAGCTCGATGAGGACTCAGGGCGATACTACGTTTCATTTCTAGACGATCAGTAGTGGAGCCCAATTGGGGCTATCGGGGACATTGTTGCATTTGGGGTTATCTTTATTTTGGTTCCATAGTCGGACCTTGATTGTATCTGGATGGATGTAATGTTATTTATGCTATTTGTGTGACGTGGCGATTGTAAGCCAACTATGTATCTCTTTCCTTATTTAGTACATGGGTTGTGTGAATATTACCCCACTTGCGACATTGCTTACAATGCGGTTATGCCTCTAAGTCGTGCTTCGACACGTGGGAGATATAGCCGCATCATGGGCGTTACACTAAGCAATTATGTCTTCTCAAAATAACATGGCCAAAGAAAGTTCATCCCTGCAAAATGATATAGTTTAGTCATGCTCCATTTTTGTCACACAAGAATGCTCTCATCATGCACAACCCCGATGACAAGCCAAGCAATTGTTTCATACTTTAGTAATCTCAAACCTATAAACTTTCACGCAATATATGAGCACGAGCCATGGACATAATACTATGGGTGGTATAGAATATGATGATGGGGGTTATGTGGAGAAGACAAAAAAGGAGAAAGTCTTACATCAACGAGGCTAATCAATGGGCTATGGAGATGCCCATCGATTGATGTTAATGCAAGGAGTAGGGATTGCCATGCAACGGATGCACTAGAGCTATAAATGTATGAAAGCTCAACAAAAGAAACTAAGTGGGTGTGCATCCAACTTGCTTGCTCACGAAGACCTAGGGCACTTGAGGGGGCCCATCATTGGAATATACAAGCCAAGTTCTATAATGAAAAATTCCCACTAGTATATGAAAGTGACAAAACAAGAGACTCTCTATCATGAAGATTATGGTGCTACTTTGAATCACAAGTGTGGGAAAGGATAGTGGCATTGTCCCTTCTCTCTTTTTCTCTCATTTTTTGGGGCCTTCTTTCTTTTATGGCCTTTCTCTTTTCTTTATTCCTCACTTGGGACAATGCTCTAGAAAATGATGATCATCACACTTCTATTTATTTACAACTCAATGATTACAACTCGGTACTAGAACAAAAGATGACTCTATATGAATGCCTCCGGCGGTGTACCGGGATATGCAATGGACCAAGAGTGACATGTATGAAAGAATTATGAATGGTGGCTTTGCCACAAATACTATGTCAACTACATGATCATGCTAAGCAATATGACAATGATGAATGTGTCATGATAAACGGAATGGTGGAAACTTGCATGGCAATATATCTCGGAATGGCTATGGAAATGCCATAATAGGTAGGTATGGTGGCTGTTTTGAGGAAGATATAAGGAGGTTTATGTGTGAAAGAGCGTATCATATCACGGGGTTTGGATGCACCGGCGAAGTTTGCACCAACTCTCAATGTGAGAAAGGGCAATGCACGATACCGAAGAAGCTAGCAATGATGGAAGGGTGAGAGTGCGTATAATCCATGGACTCAACATTAGTCATAAAGAACTCACATACTTATTGCAAAAATCTACAAGTCATAAAAAACCAAGCACTACGTGCATGCTCCTAGGGGGATAGATTGGTAGGAAAATACCATCGCTCGTCCCCGGCCGCCACTCATAAGGAGGACAATCAAAGAACACCTCATGTTTCAAATTTGTTACATAACGCTTACCATACATGCATGCTACGGGACTTGCAAACTTCAACACAAGCATTTTTCAAATTCACAACTACTCAACTAGCATGACTTTGATATTATTACCTCCATATCTCAAAACAATCATCAAGCATCAAACTTCTCTTAGTATTCAAAACACTCATAAGAATTTTTTTTACTCTTGAATACCTAGCATATTAGGATTATTTAAGAAAATTACCATGCAATTTAAGACTCTCAAAATAATCTAAGTGAAGCATGAGATATAAATAGTTTCTATAAAACAAATCCACCAACATGCTCTAAAAGATATAAGTGAAGTACTAGAGCAAAACTATATAACTCAAAAGATATAAGTGAAGTACATAGAGTATTCTAACAAATTCCAAATCATGTATGGCTCTCTCAAAAGGTGTATACAACAAGGATGATTGTGGTAAACTAAAAATCAAAGACTCAAATCATACAAGACGCTCCAAGCAAAACACATATCATGTGGTGAATAAAAATATAGCTCCAAGTAAAGTTACCGATGGAAGTAGACGAAAGAGGGCATGCCTTCCGGGGCATCCCCAAGATTTGGCTTTTAGGTGTCCTTAGATTATCTTGGGGGTGCCATGGGCATCCCCAAGATTAGGCTCTTGCCACTCCTTGTTCCATAATCCATCAAATCTTTACCCAAAACTTGAAAACTTCACAACACAGAACTTAAAGTAGAAAATCTCGCGAGCCCCGTTAGCGAAAGAAAACAAAAGACCACTTCAAGGTACTGTAATGAACTCATTTTTATTTATATTGGTGTTAAACCTACTGTATTCCAACTTCTCTATGGTTTATAAACTATTTTATTAGCCATAGATTCATCAAAATAAGCAAACAACACACGAAAAACACAATCTGTCAAAAACAGAACAGTCTGTAGTAATATGTAACTAGCCCAAGATCTAGAACCCCAAAAATTCTAAAATAAATTGGTGGACGTGAGGAATTTATCTATTAATCTTTTTTGAAAATAATTAACTAAATATCACTTTCGAAATAAAAATGGCATCACTTCTTGTGAGCGCTAAAGTTTCTGATTTTTACAGCAAGATATCAAGACTTTCGCCAAGTCTTCCCAACGGTTCTACTTGGCACAAACACTAATAAAACACAGAAAACACAACCAAAACAGAGGCTAGGTAAATTATTTATTACTAAACAGGAGCAAAAATCAAGGAATAAAAACAAAATTGGGCTGCCTCCCAACAAGCGCTATCGTTTAACGCCCCTAGCTAGGCATAAAAAGCAAGGATAGATCTAGGTATTACCATCTTTGGTAGGCAATCCATAAGTGGCTCTCATAATATATTCATAAGGTAATTTAATTTTCTTTTTAGGAAAGTGTTCCTTGCCTTTCCTAGAAAAGTCTACGGAAATTGGAATCTAATATTTCCTTCCTTCATATCAATAATTGCACCAATCGTTCTAAGGAAACGCCTACCAAGGATAATAGGACATGAAGGATTGCAATCTATGTCAAGAACAATAAAGTCTACGGGCACATAATTCTTATTTGCGACAATAAGAACATCATTGATTCTTCCCATTGGTTTCTTAATAGTGGAATCCGCAAGGTGCAAGTTTAACGAGCAATCATCAAAATCACAGAAACCTAACAAATCACACAAAGTCTTTGGAATCGTGGAAACACTAGCACCCAAATCACATAAAGCATAGAACTCATGATCTTTAATCTTAATCTTAATAGTTGGTTCCCACTCATCATAAAGTTTTCTAGATATGGAAACTTCCAACTCAAGTTTTTCTTCATAAGATTGCATCAAGGCATCAATGATATGTTTAGTAAACGCTTTATTTTGACTATAAGCATGAGGAGAATTTAGCACGGATTGCAACATGGAAATACAATCAATCAAAGAGCAATTTTCATAATTAAATTCCTTGAAATCCAAAATATTGGTTTTAGCAACATCTAGGGTTTTAATTTCTTCAATCCCACTTTCATCAAATTTAGCATCAAGATCTAAAAACTCCGAATTTTTGGAACGCCTTCTAGGTAAAGGTGGATCATATTCAGTCCCATCATTATCAAGATTCATATTGCAAAACAAAGATTTAATAGGGGACACATCAATAACTTTTAGATCTTCATCTTTATTTTCATAGGAACTAGAAGAACACGCTCTTATAAAGGCATCTTTCTTAGCACGCATCCTAGCGGTTCTTTCTTTGCAATCATCAATGGAAATTCTCATGGCTTTGAGAGACTCATTGATATCATGCTTAGGAGGAATAGATCTAAGCTTTAAAGAATCAACATCAAGAGAAATTCTATCAACACTCCTAGCCAAATCATCAATCTTAAGCAATTTTTCTTCAATCAAAGCATTGAAATTCTTTTGCCAAGTAATAAATTCTTTAATATTAGATTCAAAATCAGAGGGCATTTTATTATAATTTCCATAAGAATTGTTGTAGGAATTACCATAATTATTAGAGGGATTACTAGGATAAGGCCTAGGATTAAAATTTCCTCTATACGCGTTGTTACCAAAATTATTCATACCAACAAAATTCACATCCATAGATTCATTATTGTTCTCAATCAAGGTAGACAAGGGCATATCATTAGGATCATAAGAAACACTCTTACTAGCAAATAATTTCATAAGTTCATCCATCTTTCCACTCAAAACATTAATTTCTTCTATCGCATGCACCTTTTTATTAGTAGATCTTTCAGTGTGCCATTGAGAATAATTAACCATAATATTATCTAGGATTTTAGTAGCTTCTACTAAAGTGATTTCCATAAAAGTGCCTCCTGCGGCCGAATCTAAAAGATTTCTAGAAGAAAAATTCAATCCGGCATAAAATTTTTGTATAATCATCCACAAATTCAAACCATGACTACGGCAATTACGTATCATTATTTTCATCCTCTCCCAAGCTTGTGCAACATGTTCATGATCAAGTTGCTTAAAATTCATAATATCGTTTCTAAGGGAGATGATCTTAGCGGGAGGAAAATACTTAGAGATAAAAGCATCTTTGTACTTGTTCCAAGAATCAATACTATTTTTAGGCAAAGACGAAAACCAAGCTTTAGAACGATCTCTAAGAGAAAAAGGAAATAGCTTCAACTTAACAATATCATTGTCGACATCTTTCTTCTTTTGCATATCACACAAATCAACGAAGCTATTTAGATGAGTAGCAGCATCTTCACTAGGAAGGCCGGAAAACGGATCTTTCATGACAAGATTCACCAAAGAGGCATTAATTTCACAAGATTCAGCATCGGTAAGGGGAGCAATTGGAGTGCTAATAAAATCATTGTTGTTGGTATTGGTAAAGTCACACAATTTAGCGTTATCTTGAGCCATTGAGACAAGCAAGCAATCGAACACACAAGCAAACAAAAAGCAAGCGGGCAAAAAGAGGCAAAAATAGAGAAAGAGAGGGAGGATAGAGAGAGGGTGAATAAAAAAGGAAGGGTGAAGTGGGGGAGAGGAAAACGAGAGGCAAATGGCAAATAATGTAATGCGGGAGATAAGGGTTGTGATGGGTACTTGGTATGTTGACTTTTGCATAGACTCCACGGCGACGGCGCCAGAAATGGCTCGTTGTCGGGAATCAAATCTTGACTTGCGCGAACCTCCCCGGCAACGGCGCCAGAAATCTTCTTGCTACCTCTTGAGCACTGCGTTGGATTTCCTTAAAGAGGAAAGGATGATGCGGCAAAGTAGCGTAAGTATTTCCCTCAGTTTTTGAGAACCAAGGTATCAATCCAGTAGGAGGCTACACGCGAGTCCCTCGTACCTGCACAAAACAAATAACTCCTCGCAACCAACGCGATAAGGGGTTGTCAATCCCTTCACGGTCACTTTTGAGAGTGAGATATGATAGATATGATAAGAAAATATTTTTGGTATTTTTGTGATAAAGATGCAAAGTAAAAGAAAAGAAAAGGAAATAACTAAGTATTGGAAGATTAATATGATGAAGATAGACCCGGGGGCCATAGGTTTCACTAGTGGCTTCTCTCAAGAGCATAAGTATTTTACGGTGGGTGAACAAATTACTGTTGAGCAATTGACAGAATTGAGCATAGTTATGAGAATATCTAGGTATGATCATGTATATAGGCATAATGTCCGAGACAAGTACACCGACTTCTGCCTGCATCTACTACTATTACTCCACTCATCGACCGCTATCCAGCATGCACCTAGAGTATTGAGTTCATGAAAACAGAGTAACGCCTTAAGCAAGATGACATGATGTAGAGGGATAAATTCATGCAATATGATAAAAAAACCATCTTGTTTTCCTCGATGGCAACAATACAATGCGTGCCTTGCTGCCCCTACTGTCACTGGGAAAGGACATCGCAAGATTGAACCCCAAAGCTAAGTACTTCTCCCATTGCAAGAAAGATCAATCTAGTAGGCCAAACCAAACTGATAATTCGAAGAGACTTGCAAAGATAACCAATCATACATAAAAGAATTCAGAGAAGATTCAAATATTGTTCATAGATAATCTTGATCATAAACCCACAATTCATCGGTGTCAACAAACACACCGCAAAAAGAAGATTACATCGAATAGATCTCCACAAGAGAGGGGGAGAACAATGTATTGAGATCCAAAAAGAGATAAGAAGCCATCTAGCTAATAACTATGGACCCGAAGGTCTGAGGTAAACTACTCACACTTCATCGGAGAGGCTATGGTGTTGATGTAGAAGCCCTCCGTGATGGATGCCCCCTCCAGCGGAGCTCCGGAACAGGCCCCAAGATGGGATCTCGTGGATACAGAAAGTTACAGTGGTGGAATTAGGGTTTTGGCTCCGTATTTGATCGTTTGGGGGTATGTAGGTATATATAGGAGGAAGGAGTATGTCAGTGGAGCAACAGGGGCCCATGAGTGTGGAGGGCGCGCCTGGGGGTAGGCGCGCCCCTACCTCCTGGCTTCCTCCTTTATTTCTTGACGTAGGGTCCAAGTCTCCTGGATCAGGTTCGGCAAGAAAATCACGTTCCCGAAGGTTTCATTCCGTTTGGACTCCATTTATTCCTTTTCTGCGAAACTTTGAAATAGGCAAAAACCATCAATTCTGGGATGGGCCTCCGGTTAATAGGTTGGTCCCAAAAATAATATAAAAGTGGATAATAAATCCCAATAATGTCCAAAACAGTAGATAATATAGCATGGATCAATCAAAAATTATAGATACGTTGGAGACGTATCATCATACCCACGGATACTTGAGGTGACATTGGAGTATCTAGGTGACATTAGGGTTTTGGTTGATTTGTGTCTTAAGGTGTTATTCTAGTACGAATTCTAGGATAGATTGAACGGAAAGATTAGCTTCATGTTATTTTACTACGGACTCTTGAATAGATCGATCAGAAAGGATAACTTTGAGGTGGTTTTGTACCCTACAATAATCTCTTCGTTTGTTCTCCGCTATTAGTGACTTTGGAGTGACTCTTTATTGCATGTTGAGGGATAGTTATATGATCCAATTATGTTATTATTGTTGATAGAACTTGCACTAGTGAAAGTATGAACGCTAGGCCTTGTTTCCTAGCATTGCAATATCGTTTACGCTCACTTTTACCATTAGCTACCTTGCTGTTTTTATATTTTCAGATTACAAAAACCTATATCTACCATCCATATTGCACTTGTATCACCATCTCTTCACCGGACTAGTGCACCTATACAATTTACCATTGTATTGGGTGTGTTGGGCACACAAGAGACTCTTTGTTATTTGGTTGCAGGGTTGTTTGGGAGAGACCATCTTCATTCTACGCCTCCCACGGATTGATTAACCTTAGGTCATCCACTTGAGGGAAATTTGCTACTGTCCTACAAACCTCTGCACTTGGAGGCCCAACAACGTCTACAAGAAGAAGGTTGTGTAGTAGACATCAAACTTCTTCACCACCGTCATCACGCCGTCGTGCTGAGAAACTCTCCCTCGACCTCAGCTGGATCAAGAGTTCGAGGGACGTCACCGAGCTGAACGTGTGTAGATCACGGAGGTGCCGTACCTTCGGTGCTAAGATCGGTCGGATCGTGAAGACGTACGACTACATCAACCACGTTGTCATTACGATTCCACTTTCGGTCTACGAGGGTATGTGGACAACACTCTCCCCTCTCATTGCTATGCATCACCTAGATAGATCTTGCGTGTGCGTAGGAATTTTTTTGAAATTACTGCATTTCCCAACACGGGATTCGTCGCAGGGTCCTCTTCATTGATCCTCATTGTCAGGATAGGCAGGACTATGCGTGGAGTGATGCGGCATGTCCAGAGGTGACCTCGGATGCATCGAGTGCGTCGTCAGGTGACAATGGCGACCTGTTGGAGCGGTGATTTGCACCTAATCTATGTGGATGAAGTTTGTGGATTATTTAAGCTTGCAGGTATGCCCGAGGATGTTATCAAGAAGAAGGTCTTACCTTTATATTTGAAGGGAGATGTATTGACATGGTTTAGGCTATGTGATGATATTGGATCATGGAACTACCAACGATTGAAATTGGAATTTTCATCAGAAGTTTTATTCTATGCATCTTGTTCATCGTGATCGTAATTATATATATAATTTTTAGCCTCGTGAAGGAGAAAGCTTCGCTCAAGCTTGGGGGAGGCTTAAGTCAATGTTATATTCATGACCTAATCATGAACTCTCAAAATAAATGATTATTCAAAAAATTGATGCTCGGCTTTCTCTCAGTAGTCGCTCCATGCTCGATACTTCTTGTACTGGATCTTTTATGATGAAGAGTATTGAATTCAAATGGGATTTATTGGAAAGAATTAAATGCAACACTGAAGATTGGGACCTCGACGAAGGTAAGGAGTCAGGTATAACACCTAAGTTTGATTCTGTTAATTCTTTTATGGATACCGATGCTTTTTGTGAATTTAGCACTAAATATGGACTTGACCCTGAGATAGTAGCTTCTTTCTGTGAATCCTTTGCTACTCATGTTGATGTCCCTAAGGATAAGTGGTTTAAATATAATCCTCCCATTGAAGTAAAAGTAGTTGCACCTATTAAAGTTTAAGAAAAAACTATCACTTATAATGATCCTGTTGTTCCTACTGCTTATATTGAGAAACCACCTTTCCCTATTAGAATAAGGGATCATGCTAAAGCTTCAACTGTGGTTAACAAAAGTAATATTAAGACACCTCAACCCCCTGAGCAAATTAAAGTTGAACCTAGTGTTGCTATGGTTAAAGATCTCTTGGCCGATAATATTGATGGGCATGTTATTTACTTCTGCAATGAATCTGCTAGAATTGCTAGACCTGATACTAAAAATAAACATAGACCTGTTGTAGGCACGCCTGTTATTTTTGTTAAAATAGGAGATCATTGCTATCATGGCTTATGTGATATGGGTGCTAGTGCAAGTGCAATACCTCATTCCTTATACAAAGAAATTATGCATGATATTGCACCTGCTGAGATAGAAGAGATTGATGTTACTATTAAGCTTGCCAATAGAGATACTATTTCACCAGTTGGGATTGTTAAAGATGTTGAATTCTTGTGTGGGAAAGTTAAATATCCTGCTGATTTTCTTGTTCCTGGTTCCCCACAAGATGACTTTTGTCCCATTATATTTGGTAGAACCTTCTTGAATACTGTTAATGCTAAGATAGACTGCAATAAGGATATTGTTTCTCTGGGTTTAGGGGATATGTCTCATGAGTTTAATTTTGCTAAATTTCGTAAACAACCTCATGATAAAGAATTGCATAGTAAAGATGAAATTATTGGTATTGCTTCTATTGCCATGCCTCCTAGTGATCATTTAGAACAATATTTGCTAGACCATGAAAATGATATGTTTATGAATGAAAGAAGGGAAATATATGAAGTATTCTTTAAACTGGGACCTATTTTGAAACACAACTTGCCTGTTGAAATTCTAGGGGATCCTCCTCCACCCAAGGGTGATCCCGTGTTTGAGCTTAAACCTTCACCTGATACTCTCAAATATGCTTATCTTGATGAGAAAGAGATATATCCTATTATTATTAGTGCTAACCTTTCAGAGCATGAAGAAAAGAAATTATTGAAAACTCTGAAGAAGCATCGTGCTGCTATTGGATATACTCTTGATGATCTTAAGGGCATTAGTCCCACTTTATGCCAGCACAAAATAAAATTGGAGAAGGATGCTAAACCGGTTGTTGATCACCAACGACGGTTAAATCCTAAGATGAAAGAAGTGGTAAGAAAAGAAATACTAAAGCTTCTGGAGGCAGGTATAATTTACCTCGTTAGTCAGTGGGTAAGTCATGTCCATTGTGTCCCTAAGAAGGGAGGAATTATTGTTGTTCCCAATGATAAAGATGAATTGATCCCACAAAGAATTGTTACAGGTTATAGAATGGTAATTGATTTCCGCAAATTAAATAAAGCTACTAAAAAGGATCATTACCCTTTACCTTTTGTTGATCAAATGCTAGAAAGATTATCCAAACATACACATTTTTGCATTCTAGATGGTTATTCTGGTTTCTCTCAAATACCCGTGTCAAAAGAGGATCAAGAAAAGACAACTTTTACTTGCCCTTTCGGTACCTTTTCTTATAGACAAATGCCTTTTGGTTTATGCAATGCACCTGCTACCTTTCAAAGATGTATGACTGCTATATTCTCTGACTTTTGTGAAAAGATTGTTGAGGTATTCATGGATGATTTTTCTATTTATGGAACTTCTTTTGATGATTTCTTAAGCAACCTTGATCGAGTTTTACAGAGATGTGAAGAAACTAATCTAGTCCTAAATTGGGAGAAGTGCCACTTTATGGTTAATGAAGGTATTGTCTTGGGGCATAAAATTTCTGAAAGAGGTATTGAAGTTGATAAAGCTAAAGTTGATGCTATTGAAAAGATGTCGTGTCCTAAGGACATCAAAGGTATAAGAAGCTTCATTGGTCATGCCGGTTTTTATAGGAGGTTCATTAAGACTTCTCAAAAATGTCTAGGCCTTTGACTAATCTCTTACAAAAAGATGTCCCTTTTCTCTTTGATGATGAATGTGTAGAAGCATTTGAAATACTTAAGAAAGCTTTGATTTCTGCACCTATTGTTCAGCCTCCTGATTGGAATTTACCATTTGAAATTATGTGTGATGATAGTGACTATGTTGTAGGGGCTGTTCTAGGACAAAGAGTTGATAAGAAATTAAACATTATTCAATATGCTAGTAAAACTCTAGACAGCGCCCGAAGAAATTATGCTACTACTGTAAAAGAATTTTTAGCAGTTGTATTTGCTTGTGATAAGTTCAGACCTTATATTGTTGATTCTAAAGTAACTGTTCACACTGATCATGCTTCTATTAAATATGTTATAGAAAAGAAAGATGCTAAACCTAGACTTATTAGATGGGTTCTCTTACTACAAGAATTTGATTTGCATATTATGGATAGAAAGGGAGCTGAGAACCCCGTTGCAGACACCTTGTCTAGGTTAGAGAATGTTCTTGATGACCCACTACCTATTGATGATAGCTTTCCCGATGAACAATTAGCTGTCATAAATGCTTCTCATACTGCTCCATGGCATGCTGATTATGCTAATTACATTGTTGCTAAATTTATACCACCTAGCTTCACATACCAGCAAAAGAAAAAGTTCTTCTATGATTTAAGACACTACTTCTGGGATGACCCGCATCTTTATAAAGAAGGAGTAGATGGTGTTATTAGACGTTTTGTACCTGAGCATGAACAGGAACAGATCCTATGCAAGTGTCACTCTGAGGCTTATGGAGGACACCATGCTAGAGACAGAACTGCACATAAGGTATTGCAATCTGATTTTTATTGGCCAACTCTCTTCAAAGATGCCCGTAAGTTTGTCTTGTGATGAATGTCAAAGAATTGGTAATATTAGTAGACGTCAAATTCCTATGAATTATTCACTTGTTATTGAACCATTTGATGTTTGGGGCTTTGTTTATATGGGACCGTTTCCTTCCTCTAATGGGTATACACATATTTTAGTTGCTGTTGATTACGTTACTAAGTGGGTAGAAGCTATTCCAACTAGTAGTGCTGATCATAACACTTCTATTAAGATGCTTAAAGAAGTTAATTTTCCATGGTTTGGAGTCCCTAGATATCTAATGACTGATGGTGGTTCACATTTTATTCATGGTGCTTTTCGTAAAATGCTTGCTAAGTATGATGTTAATCATAGAATTGCATCTCCATATCATCCACAGTCTAGTTGCCAAGTAGAACTTAGCAATAGAGATCTTAAATTAATTTTGCAAAAGATTGTCAATAGATCTAGAAAGAATTGGTCCAAGAAACTTGATGATGCATTATGGGCTTATAGAACTGCATATAAGAATCCTATGGGTATGTCTCCGTATAAGACGGTTTATGGTAAAGCATGTCACTTACCTCTTGAATTAGAACATAAGGCATATTGGGATATTAAAGAGCTCAACTATGACTTCAAACTTGCCGGTGAGAAGAGGCTTTTTGAAATTAGCTCACTTGATGAATGGAGAACCCAGGCCTATGAGAATGCCAAACTGTTTAAAGAAAAAAAATTAAAAGATGGCATGATAAAAGGATACAAAAATGTGAGTTTAATATGGGTGATTATGTATTGTTATACAACTCTCGTTTAAGATATTTTGCAGGAAAACTCCTCTCTAAATGGGAAGGTCCTTACGGTTTTTTTTGATAGAAAGACTGTAAGGGAACCCCCTACAATATAATTGGTGCAACAAACCCAAATTGCAAGTACCATGCCTTGAACCTGGGTGGGTGTGAAGGCATCAACCCCTCCCCACCACTAGGCTATGCCTTAGTCTACCGTTCTGGTGCCATAAGAATCAACAACTTCGAAGGCGCAAATCCGAGGGTGGTGAATGGTCAAAGAATCAAACATTATATCTCAGGTAACCCTATAAAAGTTGAAACTAATGTTATTGAAACCATAACCCCGGAGGAATACATAAGGGACACTTTCCGGAACGTTTCAAACTCCGAAAAGGAATAGGTACGTGGTACGGTAAGTAAACCGACTCCAAAATAGTTCTAATAGCAATTTTTCTCCGTTTTGGAATATTTAAGAAAATTGGAAAATAAGAAGCAGCCCGGAAAGGACACGAGGCTTCCACAAGGGTGGAGGGTGCGCCCCCTGCCTCGTGGGCACCTAGTGTGCCCTCCGGACTCCGTTTTCTTGCACAATACTTCTTTTGTTCGGTAAAAATTCATTATATAATCTCCCGAAGGTTTTGACCCCCGTACCACGAAAACATCCTATGTTTTTGTTTCGAGCTGTTTCTGGTGCAGATTTAGAGCGAGATGTTTTCTCAAGAGTCAGTTGGGGAGAGCTGGATGTCTCATCCGACACCGGGGCCAAGAGCAAACAGTGATGCTGGACACTTTGGTCCATCAACGGAAGAAGAGATGGAGGCCGACTTGAAAAGGATAGATGCCATGGAAGAGGATCAAGAAGTTACTTCTCGTTTCTGAGATGGATTCACGATAGGGGAACTACAGAGCTCAGCCATTCCAAACTCGATCATCCCTTCCAATGTTAGATTTCTTTCTTATGAGAATATGAAAAAGAGTGTTATTTGTTCTCCATTAACTATGCAACATCCATGGGGTGAAAGGAGCTTTAGCCGTTACAGGCAAGCTCCGTAAGGAAATAATGGACCTCAAGCAGCAAGTCAATAAGCTTGAAGAAGAGAACCGTATCCTAAAGGGCATCATCGCCAAGAATATCACATCACCATATCCGAAGAAGGAGACATAAACACATGGGTATGGGCACTCCCCTTGGCAACTGCCAAGGTTGGGGGAGTGCCCCGGTATCGTGTCACCATCACTTTTATCTTTACCATTTTTCTTAGTTCGATCCTTTTTGTAATATCTTGATCTAGTAGAATAAAGTTTTAGTATGATTTACTTCTTTAGTTTTGCTTTATGATCCTTCTATGTAATCAAGTTTGTGAGCTATATATAATAAAGATTAGTGTTGAGTCAAGGGCTTGATTATTTTACTATGATCTTGAGGGAATAGAATAAAAGAAAAATAAATAAAAATAAATAAAGAGATCATATGGATCTTATGGAGAGTAATGACTTCACATATAAAGAGTATGATGAATAAAAGTTGTTGAGAGTGGACAAACATAGTTTTGGTCATTGTTGCAATTAATAGGAAGTAATAAAGAAAGAGAGGTTTTAACATATAAAAATAATATCTTGGACATCTTTTATGATTGTGAGCACTCATTAAAGTATGATATGCTAAAGAGTTGACGTTGGACAAGGAAGACAACGAAATGGGTTATGTTTTCTGACATCTAAGATAAATTATATTGTCATGGATCATCCAACATGTTGAGCTTGCATTTCCCTCTCATGCTAGCCAAATTCTTTGCACCAAGTAGAGATACTACTTGTGCTTCCAAATATCCCTAAACCCAGTTTTGCCATGAGAGTCCACCATATCTACCTATGGATTGAGTATGATCCTTCAAGTAAGTTGTCATCGTTGCAAGTAATAAAAAAGCTCACTAAATATGTATGATTTACAAGTGTGGAGAAAATAAGCTTTATACGATCTTGTGATGTGGAAGAAATAAAAGCGACACACTACATAATAAAGGTCCATATAACAAGTGGCAATATAAAGTGACATTCTTTTGCATTAAGATTTCGTGCATCCAACCATAAAAGCACATGACAACCTCTACTTCCCTCTGCGAAGGGCCTATCTTTTATTCTTGTCTTTTACTTCATGCAACAGTCTAGTGATCTTCACCTTTCCTTTTTATATTTTATCCTTTGGCAAGAACAATGTGTTGGAAAGATCCTGATATATATGGCTAATTGGATGTGGGTTTTCATGAACTATTATTGTTGACATTACCCTTTAGGTAAAAAGTTGGAGGCAAAACTATAAGCCCCTATCTTTCCATTTGTCCGATTAAAACTTCATAACCATAAATATCGCGTGAGTGTTAGCAATTGTGAAAGACTAAATGCTGGTTGAGTATGTGGACTTGCTGAGAAGCTCTTATATTGACTCTTTCCTATGTTATGATAAATTGCAATTGCTTCAATGACTGAGATTATAGTTTGTTAGTTTTCAATGAAGTTTCTGATTCATACTTGAGTATGTGAATGAATTTTTACTTTAGCATAAGAGATCATATGACTATATATATATATATATATATATGTTGCTGTTCTAAGAATGATCATGATGCCCTCATGCCCGTATTTTATTTTATCAACACCTCTATCTCTAAACGTGTGGACATATTTTTTGATTTCGGCTTTCGCTTGAGGACAATCGAGGTCTAAGCTTGGGGGAGCTGATACGTCCATTTTGCATCATGCTTTTATATCGATATTTATTGCATTATGTGCTGTTATTACACATTATGTCACAATACTTATGCCCATTCTCTCTTATTTTACAAGGTTTACATGAAGAGGGGGAGTGCCGGCGGCTAGAATTCTGGGCTGGAAAAGGAGAAAATATTAGAGACATATTCTGCACATCTCCAAAAGTCCTAAAACTCACGGGAATTATTTTCAGAATATATAAAAAATATTGGGCGAAGAAAGTACCAGAGGGGGCCACCTACCGTCCATGAGGGTGGGGGGTGCCCCCAACCCCCCTGGGCGCGCCCCCTGCCTCGTGGGCCCCCTGGTGGGCCTATGATGCCCATCTTTGGCTATATGGAGTCTTTCGTCGAGGAAAAAATCATAAGCAAGCTTTCGGGACGAAACTCCGCCGCCACGAGGCCGAACCTTGGCGGAACCAATCTAGGGCTCCGACGGAGCTGTTCTGCCGGGGAAACTTCCCTCCGGGAGGGGGAGATCATCACCAACGATCCTCTCATCGGGAGGGGGTCAATCTCCATCAACATCTTCACGAGCACCATCTCCTCTCAAACCCTAGTTCATCTCCTGTATCCAATCTTTGTATCCAAACCTCAGATTGGTACCTGTGGGTTGCTAGTAGTGTTAATTACTTCTTGTAGTTGATGCTAGTTGGTATACTTGGTGGAAGATCATATGTTCATATCCATTATGCATATTAATACCCCTCTGATTATGAACATGAATATGATTTGTCAGTAGTTACGTTTGTTCTTGAGGACATGGGAGAAGTCTTGCTATAAGTAGTCATGTGAATTTGGTATTCGTTCGATATTTTGATGAGATGTATGTTGTCATCCCTCTAGTGGTGTCATGTGAACGTCGACTACATGACACTTCACCATTGTTTGGGCCTAGAGGGAGGCATTGGGAAGTAATAAGTAGATGATGGGTTGCTAGACTGACAGAAGCTTAAACCCTAGTTTATGAGTTTGTTCGTAAGGGGCTGATTTGGATCCATATGTTTCATGCTATGGTTAGGTTTACCTTAATACTTCTGTTGTAGTTGCGGATGCTTGCAATAGGGGTTAATCATAAGTGGGATGCTTGTCCAAGTAAGGCAGTACCCAAGCACTGGTCCACCCACATATCAAATTATCAAAGTACCGAATGCGAATCATATGAACGCGATGAAAACTAGCTTGACGATAATTCCCACTTGTACTCGAGAGCGCTTTCCTTTATATAAGAGTTTGTCTAGGCTTGTCCTTCGCTACAAAAAGGATTGGGCCATCTTGCTGCACCTTATTCACTTTTATTACTTGCTACCCGTTACAAATTACCTTATCACAAAACTATCTATTACCAATAATTTCAGTGCTTGCAGAAAATACCTTGCTGAAAACCGCTTATCATTTCCTTCTGCTCCTCATTGGGTTCGACACTCTTACCTATCGAAAAGGCTAAGATAGATCCCCTACACTTGTGGGTCATCACCCCCTGACTTGATCTCGGCGCCAAAACCTCTTATATATACTGAAACTTCCAGAAAGAAACCTAGATCGGGAGTTCCACCGCCACAAGCCTCCGTAGCCACCGAAAACCAATCTAGACCCGTTCCGGCACCCTGTGGGAGGGGGGAATCCCTCTCCGGTGGCTATCTTCATCGTCCTGACGCTCTCCATGATGAGGAGGGAGTAGTTCACCCTCGGGGCTGAGGGTATGTACCAGTAGGTATGTGTTTGATCTCTCTCTCTCTCTCATGTTCCTGATTCAGAACGATCTTGATGTATCGCGAGCTTTGCTATTATAGTTGGATATTATGATGTTTCTCCCCCTCTACTCTCTTGTGATGAATTGAGTTTTCCCTTTGAAGTTATCTTATCGGATTGAGTCTTTAAGGATTTGAGAACACTTGATCTATGTCTTGCATGTGCTTATATGTGGTGACAATGGGATATCACGTGATCCACTTGATGTATGTTTTGGTGATCAACCTGTGAGTTCCGTGACCTCGTGAACTTATGCATAGGGTTGGCACACGTTTTCGTCTTGACTCTCAGGTAGAAACTTTGGGGCACTCTTTGATGTTCTTTGTGTTGGTTGGATAGATGAACCTGAGATTGTGTGATGCATATCGTATAATCATACCCACAGATACTTGAGGTGACATTGGAGTATCTAGGTGACATTAGGGTTTTGGTTGATTTGTGTCTTAAGGTGTTATTCTAGTACGAACTCTAGGATAGATTGAACAGAAAGAATAGCTTCATGTTATTTTACTATGGACTCTTGAATAGATCGATCAGAAAGGATAACTTTGAGGTGGTTTCGTACCCAACAATAATCTCTTCGTTTGTTCTCCGCTACTAGTGACTTTGGAGTGACTCTTTGTTGCATGTTGAGGGATAGTTATACGATCCAATTATGTTATTATTGTTGAGAAAACTTGCACTAGTGAAAGTATGAACCCTAGGCCTTGTTTCCTAGCATTGCAATACCGTTTATGCTCACTTTTACAATTACCTACCTTGCTGTTTTTATATTTTCAGATTACAAAAACCTATATCTACCATCCATATTGCACTTGTATCACCATCTCTTCACCGAACTAGTGCACCTATACAATTTACCATTGTATTGGGTGTGTTGAGGACACAAGAGACTCTTTGTTATTTGGTTGTAGGGTTGTTTGAGAGAGACCATCTTCATCCTACGCCTACCATGGATTGATAAACCTTAGGTCATCCACTTGAGGGAAATTTGCTACTGTCCTACAAACCTCTGCACTTGGAGGCCCAACAACATCTACAAGAAGAAGGTTGTGTAGTAGACATCAAACTTCTTCATCACCATCATCACGACGTCGTGCTGGCGAAACTCTCCCTCGACCTCAGCTGGATCTAGAGTTCGAGGGACGTCACCGAGTTGAACGTGTGTAGATCGCGGAGGTGCCGTACCTTCAGTGCTAAGATCGGTCGGATCGTGAAGGCGTATGACTACATCAACCGCGTTGTCATAACACTTCCGCTTTCGGTCTATGAGGGTACGTGGACAACACTCTCCCCTCTCATTGCTATGCATCACCTAGATAGATCTTGCGTGTGCGTAGGATTTTTTTGAAATTACTACGTTCCCCAACACGGGATTCGTCGCAGGGTCCTCTTCAGTGATCCTCATTGTCAGGATAGGCAGGACTATGCATGGAGTGATGCGGCATGTGCAGAGGTGACCTCGGATGCATCGAGTGCATCGTCAGGTGACAATGGCGACCTGTTGGAGCGGCGAAAGCTTTGACACGCTTTGAGACGAAGTCGAATTCGACGGTTATGGCTCCCTCAGGTAGATTGGGTGGTCAAAAGGATGTGACACGTCATCGAGAAGTCGACATGCGACAAGAGATGGGCAGGGGAGGTTGAGAGTGTTCTCACAAGCATTCCTGGGCATGTAGAGTACATTAAACAGATGCGAACGATCGAGGGAAGGAGCTGTGAGAATCGTCGGTAGATGACGGCGGTAGAGGGGGTGCCGTGAGGTTGATTCACAATGTTCTGGAACCTAGTTTGTGGGCTTCGAGGGCCTTTTGGAGAGGGGAAGTGATAATTTAAGTAGGCGTGGATGTGTGGCCTGTCGTGCTTGAAGTCATGGGGATTGTGGGGCATGTGCGGCTTGGGCGCCTTGGTCGTGCACGCGGCCATTGCAGGAGGTCAAGCATGACCTTGATGCATGGGTCCTACTGGTCAGTGTTCCAGAGGCAAGAGAGAGGGAGAGGAGAAACGATGCGCTTGGAGCAGCTGATCATTACTTAAATTGGATAATTGTCAATCCATTGCACTACTGCTGTCGTGCCGCATGCGGAGGCATTAGGTAGGGGCAGGCCTATTGGAATGGGCCTAGTATCTAGGGCTAGATAGGGTAGGCATTAGGTAGGGGTAGGCCTAGTGGGCTGGGCCTAGTGGCTAGGGCTAGATAGGTTTTTGTTTTTATTTGTCTTTCTACCGGTGTCAAAACCGGTGGATCTCGGATAGGGGGTCCCGAACTGTGCGTCTAAGGTCGATGGTAACAGGAGACGGGGGACATAATGTTTACCCATGTTTGGGCCCTCTTGATGGAGGTAAGACCCTACTTCCTGCTTGATTGATCTTGATGAATATGAGGATTACAAGAGTTGATCTAGCACGAGATCGTAATGGCTAAACCCTAGATGTCTAGCTTGTATGATTGTGATTGCCTCTATGGACTAAACCCTCCAGTTTATATAGACACCGGAGGGGCCTAGGGTTGTACAGAGTCGGTTTACAGAGGAAGGAATCTTCATATCAGAACGCTTAGCTTGCCATCCACGCAAAGGAGAGTCCCATCCGGACACGTGAGGAAGTCTTCTATCTTGTATCTTCGTGGCCCATCAGTCCGGCCAACGTCACATAGGTCGGACGCTCAAGGACCCCTTAATCAAGGACTCCCTCAGTAGCCCTTGAACCAGACTTTAATAGCGATGTGTTCGGCGTGCAGATTGTCTTTGGCATTGCAAGGCGGGTTCCTCCTCCGAATACTCCAAAGTAGTCCCTAAACATAGAAAATGTGTTCGACTCTACAAAACAAGTACCACACACAACCGTAGAGAGTATAATATTTCACGGGTCCCATCTACTGACAACTTTTGTAGCGAGATGCCACGTCTCTGCCCGGTCATTATTTCGAACCGTTTTTAGCCTCACGCTCCATGTTTCGAGATGCGGTTTTCATTGGCACGTCTTGTAGAGAAGCAGAGACCGTGTACCCTTATTGCGGGATTCTCATCAATACGGGCGTGGGTAATCCAACTGCGCCGCCCGCACGACCCTTGGGGAATAGGCATGTTTTAAGGCGAGTGGGGAGGCACTTGACATTCGCTGCCTTCATAAGAGGATAAAGATCCATTCTTTCACCCACGCCTTCTTCCTCTCTGCCCATTCGTTCTTGAGCTCCAGCACCCAAGCTTCCATCCTTTCCGCCTCCAAAAAGCACTCCGACCATGTCCGGATCTAGAGCGTAGGGCAAGTGGATGGCTTCCTTCATCATGGAGAAGGACATCACAAAGCTCCGAGAGGCAAGATACTTGGCCCAAGAAATCGCCCACCGACCTCCGTCCAAGGGGCAGATCATCCCCACCCTGGAGCCTCATGAGAGGGTGGTATTCATCCCCCACTTCGTCCGCAGGCTGGGATTTCCTCTCCACCCATTCGTCCATGGACTCATGTTCTACTACGGGCTAGATTTCCATGATCTGGCCCCAAACTCCTTCCTCAACATCTCGGCATTCATTTTCGTGTGCGAGGCCTTCCTCCGCATCCCACCCCAGCTTGGGTTGTGGCTGAAGACCTTCAATGTGAAGCCGAAGGTGGTGGGCGGTCAACACGCAGAGTGCAGAGGCGCTATGGTGAGTAAGATGTCCAACAGCTCGTGGCCCAAAGGCACCTCTGTGGAGACCGTCAAAGGGTGGTAGAAGCAGTGGTTCTATGTCACAGAGCCCCGCGACACCACCTGGGTCGTGGCTCCCGAATTCAAGTCCGGGGCCCCAATGCGGCTCACCTCCTGGCTGGAAAAGGGTCTGGACTGGGCGTCATTGGATGAGGTGTCCGCGCTGCATATGTGCATAAAGAGCATGGTGGACAAGAACATCAAGCTTGTCAATGTGATCCAGGTGATGCTTTTTCGCCGGATCCTTCCTTGCCAAAGCCGGACTTGCAATTTGTGGGAGTTCGCTCCGGCCAAGCACCTGACCCTGCAACAGTTCTTCGGCGTTACACACGAAGGCATCTGTAAGGTGCTTTTTAAGGCCAATGAGACATGGCTGAAGACGACCGAGGGCCGTGGGTACAACCTGACCCATCGTGCCAGTCTGGTAAGTTTTTCATATTTCAAGGTGTATCCTTCACCTGTACATTCAAGGAAGATGTCTAAGTTTCCCATGTGTCTTTCCAGGGTTGGACAAGGAAGGCGGAGCGGATCCAGTGTCCAGCTCCGTTGCCGGAAAACCCAGCAATCCCACTTCTGATGAAGATGCTGGTTCCGGCACCCTACCAGGCGCCGGAGAAGAAGGCCCAAAAGAAGGGCTCGGCGGAAAGAAGCGGCCTCCGCCTTAAAGGTACTTTGGACGTGACGTCCGAAGACGCCAAAACCCACTGCTCCCCTGCCACCAAGGATGACGAGGAGGAGGAAGAAAGCAACTCTCCTCCTGAGGGGGAAGGAAGAAGAGGACGACCTCCACAGATCTGGAGGCAAATACGTCCAAGAAGGGGAAGGTCTCCCTCGCGGATAAATCCGCGTTGGACACTGACAGCAGCTCCGAGTGGCGCCCAAGGGAAAAGCCCCTGGCCGAATCGTAAGTAGTCAAAAGTACTCATACACACATATATCCTACTTTTTTACTTCGTGGTTTTAATATGTCGAATCATGCGCTGCAATCCGGCCCACGCCCGCCCCCCGCGATCGTCATCTTCAGGGAATTCGCTGGATCCAAAGGTGATGGATAGCGGGTCACTTCCGGCGGCCTCCTCTCCCAAGGCCACGGACGACACCGAGGTGTTGTCCCGAAGGACCTTCCCAAGCCAGGGAGAGGTACATGAGGCCGTCAGGGTGGCGCCAGAGGGTGATACCTCGGCCGCCGAACACATGGGGGAGAAAATCCCTCCGGAGATGGCGAAGGGGGCCATATCCAATTCGGCCCCCGGCTGAATACTATTCCGGAGGCCCATATGGCTCCGGAATCAGGCAAGCAGCCTCCTTCGATAGAAGGAGGTGCACCTATTCCACCGATGACCTCTGTCCATCCAGAGGCACCAGATACTCTACTGGAAGCGCTGCAAAGTGCTTCCATTGTTGAGGAACACCGTATCCTCATGGGTACGGTGGTTAAGAGGGTTCAGTCCACTAAGAGCGGACTAACCGAAGCCTGGGCCAGCCTTCTAATAGGCTTTGAGGTATGTGACATAATTATACAAAAAGAATGTCATAGTATAGCCAGTAGCCCCTGAGACACTGTCCGGTGCTCGAAAAGAGAAGCCAAACAGAGGATCAAATAATTTTCGCAGGAGACTAACCATACATGTCTATGTGAATAAGCGGGCGTTGATGCTGGCTGCGCCCTCCCATTCTGCAGTAGTCTCCAAACTGAAGCACAGTCTGGAGCAGGCCGAGGAAGAGCTCGGCCATATGAAAAAACAACTAGAGGACCAGCAAGGTATGCAATGGCCTATTCCAATGTAGAAAGATATGAATTGTTTGTGTTGATCATGCTATCATGATATTTCGTAGGAGCTGCGACAGAGGTGGAGACCCTCAAGAAGGCGCTGGCCGAGGCCCAGAAGAGAGTGGCGAAGGAACGGGCCACCCGCGATAAACACGAGGCGAGGGTCGAGGAGGTCCATGAGGAGCTCCAGCACATCATAAAGAAGTGTGAGTCCTTGGAGTGCAAGAGTGCGGACCAAGAGTTTGAACTTGCCAAGGCCCGCCAAAGTGCACAAGAGGCCCGGGTTGAGGCCCAGGGTGCCCTCCAGGAAATCCAGGAGGCCGGGAAAATTGCGGTGGGTAAGGGCTTTATTATGCAAAGCAAATATGTGAAGAGAAGGTACCTCTTACTAACCCGGATTTGGTGTTCTCCACGGGCGTTTGCGGACCTGCCGCGCAGTGTTGCCGATGCTGCGGACTTCTTCCGAGCCGAAGAGGGGAGCTCAACGGAGAAGCTGTTCTAGTCGCAATACCTTGCGCCAGAGCATCCGGTGCCCTTTAGCGATCAGCTGAAACAGCTGACCGAACTGCATAGGGTGGCCGAACTGGCCATGAAGGATTTGATAATCTGTCTATTGCCTGCTGACGCTGTACCCAGCAGCTACTTCAGGCTCGTGAAGCGGCTGGTCGACGCCTGCCCTCAGCTTGATGCCATCAAGCGGCCGGTCTGCATCGAAGGTGCGCGCATGGCCTTCGCTCGTGTCAAAGTTTAGTGGGCGAAGATGGATGCCGTCAAGCTCGCAACCGAAGGACCGCCCGCGGGCAAGGAGCACCGCACGCCCGAGCAGTATTTTGATGATGTCCTGAAGGGATCCCGCATTGTAGAGGGCCAGTGTGCAAAAGACATTATTTTTGAATGAAGACGTTCATGTTATCCCGTCATGTATTATGAAATAAAGCTGATATGTAATACAATGCTTGTTGTTTGTTTAAGATTTTGCCTCCTGTGCGGCCATTTTATTAAAGCTGAAAGTTGGCCACTCGTTGGCTTGAGCCCCCACGTAGGTAGTACGGGGGTGTTTGGGTTGGAACCTAAACACTCTTGACCCAAGAGTTTGGCCCTTGAAGGAGGTGTTTAGCGCAACGAACCAGGCAATCGGACTATGTGGCATTATCACCATCACTTAGCCATAGGAGTTTGACAATAGAAATGTAGGCACAACCCCTAGTTAGTATTTGTTAATCCGGACTAGGGTGCTGTAGACACCTGATCGGGTGGAGACCGATCCATTGCATGATGCGGAAAAAATCGCAAAATATTTTAACCTCTGAATAGCTGACCAGCTCTCGCCGCATCATGACAGTCAGTTTTCGGCTTTCTCTACTGAGGTGTTAATCCGAATAAACCAGAAACACAATTGCAGTAGTTCTCCATTTACTACCTTAGCCGATAGGACGAAACAGAAGGTAGCAATCATAGGATCCAGGCAACCCAACTATTGACCAAAGACATGATTCGGAGCCGATGCATATAATGCTAAATTTGGGGTGCCGAACTATACTGTAAAAGTGTTCAGATTTTGTTGCCGTAGTATGGGGCGCAATGAAGCCCCTGGCGAATTAAAGCGTACCAAAGTGTATGGGTGCACTCGATAAAAATAGCGAAATAAAATGAAGTAGTAAGCTAGTGCCACGTAAGTTGGGCCGCAAACTGTTTCCATTATAATTTGATTAATAGGTTGAAGCGTATTTGTACAAATAGTACGATAGGCAACATGGAGATTTAACATGCCAAGACCGAGGGGGAGCCGCGTGCGGGTCCTGAAAACAGGTAGAGTGGTCGTCAAGAAGACAACCTAGAGATTCGACCACAAGTCTATGTTGCTTGCCACCTTGGTATATCCATCCTTCGAAAGGATCGGTGATCGGGCCGTCGTGAGGGGCCTATTGAAAAGAAAAGGAAAAAAGAAAAGGTAAAGTATGTGTGTCCGGGGAAGGTCGAGCCATATTATGGACCACAATCGAGTTATGCCTCCGTCTATGCCCATGGTATTTTGAGTGCGTCGTTATGTACCCACGGTACGTACACCGCCATTTGGTCGGGACTGAGATGGAGGCCGAATTGCTAGTCGAGCTCCTGACGAGCGGGACTGTCAAGCTGTGGAGTAGTCTGGACTCGTTTGACAATGTCCGGGAGCTTGGCCGCTAAATTAAAGTTCTGCTTGATAAGGCCCCTCTGTACTTCAGCTGCCAGGGCCGCAGTGTGCTCCTCGGTACGGAGGGAGCGTCCAGTGTTTCCGTTGACTATTATAACACCGCGTGGTCCGGGCATCTTGAGTTTTAGGTAGGCATAGTGTGGCACTTCATTGAATCAAGCAAATGCGGTTCGTCCGAGCAATGCGTGATATCCACTATGGAAGGGGACGATATCAAAGAACAAGTCTTCGCTTCGGAAGTTGTCCGGGATCCGAAGACGACTTTCAATGTGATTGAGCCCATGCAGCGGGCCTCTACACCTGGTATTACTCCTTAAAGGTAGTTTTTGTGGGCTTGATCCTTGATGGATCGATGCCCATCTTGCGGACTGTATCCTGATAGAGCGGGTTGAGACTGCTGCCACCGTCCATGAGGACTTGTGTGAGGTGGAATCCATCCATGATTGGGTCGAGGACCAGTGCGGCTAAACCGCCATGACGGATACTAGTTGGGTGGTCCCTGCAATCGAAGGTGATCGGGCAGGACGACCACGGGTTGAATTTTGGGGCGACTGGCTCTATCGTGTAGACGTCCCTGAGCGCGCGTTTGCGCTCCCTCTTGGGGATATGGGTAACATATATCATGCTCACAGTTTTAACTTGGGGGGGGGGGGGGGACTTCTTCTGTCCCCCTGTGTTCGGCGGCTGGGGCTCCTTGTCGTCGTCCTCACTTTGTGACCCCTTCTCCTTGTTCTCGGTATTTAACTTACCAGCCTGTTTAAAGACCCAACAGCTTCTGTTGGTATGGTTGGCTGGTTTATTGGGGGTGTCGTAGATCTGACATGGACGGTCGAGTATGCGGTCCAATCTGGATTGGCCCAGATTGTTTCTTTTAAATGGCTTCTTCCGCTGGCCAGACATGGAGCCACTGAATCTGGCGTTGACCGCCGTGTCATCGGTATTGTCACCGTTGTTTTGATGCTTGTGTCTGTTGCGTCAGGGCTTGTCGTTGCTATTTTTGGCTTCAGAAGTGCCAGGTTCGCTTGCATTATTATTGCTACGAGCAAGCCAGCTATCTTCGCCCGCGCAAAAGTAGGTCATAAGTGCCGTGAGGGCTGCCATGGACTTTGTTTTTTCTTGGCCGAGGTGTCGGGAGAGCCATTCATTGTGGATGCTATCCTTAAAGGCCGCTAGGGCTTCGGCATCCGAACAGTCGACGATCTGGTTCTTTTTAGTTAGGAACCTAGTCAAGAATTTCCTGGCTGACTCTCCGGGCTGTTGAACTATGTGACTTAAATCATCGGCATCCGGAGGTCGGATGTATGTACCTTGGAAGTTATCGCGGAAGGCATCTTCCAAGTCCTCCCAGCTGCCAATGGAGTTTTCTGGCAGGCTGTTTAACCACTACAAGAAATATGTCAACTAGTGACCTTCTATCAGTGACCCTGGAAGAATTGGTCATAGATCTATGACCATTTGAGACCAATTGGTCAAAACCTGTTCGGGGTGCTCCAAACCCTAAACCATTGCGACCATTTTGGTCAGAAAGGTCGTAATTTCCTTACACGAAATGGTCATAAAGCACACAGCACTAGTCCGCTGCCTTATTTTTAGCTGATCATGACCAATATAGATGGTCGTAACCTTGTAAATTGTGGTGGATTGGTATGACTTGGCGCCACCTCATCAGTTTTGCCTATGTGTCATGCCCATGTGTCAATTTTTGCCCTAGGTTGTGAAGCAACCTATATTTCAGTCATTCCCAAAATTCCCAAAAAAATCTCATAAATTCTTTGGGTCATACCTTCTCCAAATATGTAAAAATCCTTCCTTGCCTAGTTCAAAACTAATTCAACAATATTCATTTTTCCTATTTTGTTCACAACAACACTTTACGAAGGAAGTGCTATTTATATATTCTTGATTGCCCTCGGAATTTTTGGGCACTCTTTCCTATCCAAATCATTACCGCATGACAAAATCAGCTCCATTTACCTAGCAAATCTTCCTCGGCAAATTTCCAAAGTTTTTGTCCATCTAGAAGCATTGTGAAGGAAGTTCCTTTTTTATATATCGAAATGACATGAAATTTATACAGTTCCTTCATATGCCCAAATTATCACCCTCCTACAAATTGCAGCTCAGTCAAATCATCTATGTGAGCCCAGGTTCAATTTATATTTTATGGCCAAATTGGCACGTTGCAAAGCAAGTGTTATCTAGACCCCTCCTATTACCCTCAAACTTTTTGGGCATTCTGCCATACCCAAATCATTGCCACATGATAATATTCAGCTCAGTTTTCCTAGTAAATTTTTCTCAGGAAATTTCCAAAGTTTCTACTTGAGAGAAGCTTTGTGAAGTAAGTACTAGCTAGGCTTACCCAAATGATCTGAAAATGTACCAACGTATGACCATACCTATTTAACTTACCTACACCAATTTTGAGCTCATTTCATTCATCCAATCTCTCTCACTAGTTTTCCCAAGTTTCTGTCCATAGAAGAGCATTGTGAAGGAAGCACTACTTTGGCATGTCCAAATGGTATCAATTTTCTACAATGCTTTCCTATGCCCAAATAACCATCCTCCACCAAATTTCAGCTCAATCCATTCATTATTTTGAGCCCAGCTTCAACATTAATATTTTTGTCCAGCATGGTACTTTGCAAAGCAAGTACCACCTAGGATCCTCCTTTTGAGCTAAAAATTTGTGAAGACATTCTCATTAGTAGATGATCATCCTCAGCCAAAACTCACGCCCATTGGCCATGTGCATTTCCCGTACCGCTAATCAAACACTTGGCTGCTAATTCATCTTTGAGCATAGGTCAGTCTCCTTGTGAGATTCTTCTATTGTAATTTTCTTCCTAGCACCTACCTGGGGAGTGCCCAACCCACTAGACATGCCTAAGCCTCCCAGAACGCATGTCAACGCCAAGGTCACGCGGTGACCACGCGGCGGGCATGCGAGTTTACGCGCTTTGGAGTTGGGGCCCTGGGCCACATCCAAACCACGACGTATCGCCACCAAACCATGTATTTATGATTAAATATATACTTATGTAACTAGAAATGGTTTTTGGAAAAAATAAAGAGCAAACAATAAGGTAGGTGCAGTTCATAATTGACCCGCTTCCTCCTGAATCGGCAGAAATTTGTCTTTTTCACAAGTGGTGGAGCAAAACTTTTGACACCAAACCATTTTGTCAATTATGCATTAAATATGTCCTAATATTTTATAAAAATGATTTGGTCCAATTTTGCAACAAATATATGGTAGCTCCTTCACAAAAAAACTCATTTTGGGCATTCAAAAATGGAAAATGATTTTTCCGTGCAAAGAAAATGAAAACTCCCTTAGGCAACATTGTTTGGAATTCCAAGGTGCACCCTTGTGCACAATATGAGATCATTTGAACAAACTATGCCATGAATGTGGCAATAAGTTTGATTATTTGGCTTGAAAGCCCTGAATCTTCACGCATGATAGCTCATTTCTGAGAACACTTTTTTAAAATAATTGCCATATTACAAGTTTGTTATTTTTCGTGGAAACTTGGTCACATATAATGACACAATGCGAAGGTTTCCCAAATTTTTGATTTTTTTTGAATTTTTTATGCCCATTTCGAAATGTGGTCAAAATGGCGGGTTTGACCGTTCCTAGCTAGTGGTTGAATCTTCGAATTTTTTTGGAGTTTCTATGATTAAACAGATAATTATGTACCTATAAAAGATTTTTGGAAAAAATAAAGAGCAAACTACGAGGCAGCTACAGTTCAAATTTGACCCGCTTCCTGCTGAATCGGTGGGAAGTTGTCTTTTTCACGAGAGGTGGATCAAAACTTTTGACACCCAACCATTTGGTCAATTATGCATTAAATATGGCCTAGTATTTTAAAAAATGATTTGGTCCAATTTTGCAAGAATTATTTGGGAGGTCCTTCACAAAAAAATCTCCTTTTGGGCACTCGAAAAATTGAAAATGGTTTTCTCGTCCAAAGAAAATGAAAACTTCCTTCGGCAACATTGTTTGCCATTCCAATATGCACCCTTGTGCACAATATGAGATCATTTGAACAAACTATGCCATGAATGTGGCCATAAGATTGATCATTTGGCTTGAAAGCCGTTGATCTCCACACGTGATAGCTCGTTTCTGAGAACACTTTTTTAAAATAATTGCCGTATTACAAGTTTATTATTTTTCCTGGGAACTTGGCCACATATAATGACACAATGCGAAGGTTTCCCAATTTTTTGTTTTTTTTTGAATTTTTTATGCCTATTTCACAATGCGGCCAAAACGGCGGGAATGACCGTTCCTAGCTAGTGGTTGAATCTTGGAATTTTTTTGGTGTTTCTCTGATTAAATAGATACTTATGTACCTAGAAATGATTTTTGGAAAAAATAAATAGCAAACTACGAGGTAGCTATAGTTCAAATTTGACCCGCTTCCAGCTGAATCGGCGGGAATCTGTCTTTTTCACCAGAGGTGGATAAAAACTTTTGACACCCAACCATTTGGTCAATTGTGCATTAAATATGGCCTAGTATTTTAGAAAAATGATTTGGTACAATTTTGCAACAATTATTTGGGAGGTCCTTCACAAAAAAACCTCCTTTTGGGCACTCGAAAAATGGAAAATGGTTCTTTCATCCAAAGAAAAAGAAAACTTCCCTGGGCAACATTGTTTGCCATTCCAATATGCACCCTTGTGCACAATGAAAATGTTTCTTTTTGAATTCCTCATATCATAAAACTGTTTATATGATTTACACTAGTAGAAAAAGGGGCTATGGTCCAGGCCGCCTCAGCCCATTAGTCCCGGTTCAGTCTTGAACCGGGACCAATGTGGGCATTGGTCCCGGTTCGTGAGCCCAGGGGGCCGGCCGGGCCACGTGGGCCATTGGTCCCGGTTTGTATGGACCTTTTGGTCCCGGTTGGTGGGATGAACCGGGACCAAAGGGCCTCCCTCCTGGCCCACCACCATTGGTCTCGGTTTTTGGCATGAACCGGGACCAAAGGCTCCCCTTTAGTCCCGGTTCATGCCACAAACCGGGACCAATGAATTGCCTATATATACCCCCTCGCGCAAGAGCAGAGCACAGTGCTCTATTTTTTCTGGCTGAGGGGGAGAGGCCTTTGTGGTGCTCTAGCTCACCTCCTATGCACATGAGGTGTTCGATGGAATGCCCGAGCCACACTACTTAAGCTTTCTCCTCTCGAAGCTCGACCTCCAAGCTCCATTTTCCTCGAGATTTGTCTAGATTTAGCGGTCCGTCACGCCCCGTCCCCGTCTTCACCGCCGTCGATCACCCGCGCTGATCTCATCACCGACACCACCGTGGTGAGCCTCTTGTTCTTATCTTCTTTCTGAAAGGAAAAATATTCTTACTTGTATGTTTAGATAGATACTTGTATCAGTTTCTTACATTTATTATTGCATCTTATATAGTGCGATGGTTTTGGTATCCGCCCCCGTCGGCCCTCGTCCTGTCTATGATTCGGATGTGGTATGTATATTATCTTTATAACTATTGGTTCATTTATTGTTTATGAAAATTATGCCGACCAACGTGACATAGATTTTATTTATCTAGGATGTATGTGAATCGGAAATGCCAATCGACCCTATTGTCGAGAGGTTAAATTTAGTTGAAGAAGAAAACAATTTGTTGAAGGAAAAAATAAAAAAAATTGAGGAGGAGAAGATGATATTGGAGTTGCATGTTGCGGATGTCGTCGATGATCACAAGATCAAGATGGATGCAATGCGCTTGAAGATTAGAAAGATTAGAAAATATGCCATTCATACCGAGGCTTGGTATCATTATGCCGTTGGATCAATTGTTACTTTGGTTGCGATTATGATCGCATTTGTTTTCGCATTGAAATGTTTTACATAGTTTCAATGTATGGTTTAATTAATTAGATGCTCTGGAGAGCTATATGTTGTTAGATGAGAACTATGTATGTACTTTGGTTTAATGTGATGATGAACTTCTATTAATTTGGACACTTAATTATATATAATGCACGCAGATGAACCGGCAATGGATGTACGGTGACAGACACACCCGCGAGTACATTAAGGGCGTGCATGAGTTTCTCGATGCGGCTGAGGCAAACAAGCAGAATGGTTTTATGTGTTGTCCATGCACTGAATGTGGGAATACGAGGTCTTACTCTAACCGGAAAATCATTCACTCCCACCTGCTTTACAAGGGTTTCATGCCACACTATAATGTTTGGACGAGGCACGGAGAAATAGGGGTCATGATGGAAGACGGCAAAGAAGAAGAGTACGATGACAACTATGTGCCCCCTGAATACGGTGATGCTGCAACGGGGGAGCTGGTGAAGATCAAGAGGAACCAGACGATGTGCCCAATGATGCTGCCACGGGTGAAGCTGCTGAAGATCAAGAGGAACCAGACGATGTGCCCGATGATGATGATCTCCGCCGGGTCATTGTCGATGCAAGGACGCAATGCATTAGTCAAAAGGAGAAGCTGAAGTTCGATCGCATGTTAGAGGATCACAAAAAAGGGTTATACCCCAATTGCGAAGATGGCAACACAAAGCTCGGTACCGTACTGGAATTGCTGCAGTGGAAGGCAGAGAATGCTGTGGCTGACAAAGGATTTGAGAAGCTACTGAAAATATTGAAGAAGAAGCTTCCAAAGGATAACGAATTGCCCGACAGTACATACGCAGCAAAGAAGGTCGTATGCCCTCTAGGATTGGAGGTGGAGAAGATACATGCATGCCCTAATGACTACATCCTCTACCACGGTGCATACAAGGATCTGAACGCATGCCCGGTATGCGGTGCGTTGCGGTATAAGATCAGACGAGATGACCCCGATGATGTTGACGGCGAGCCCCTCAGGAAGAGGGTCCCTGCAAAGGTGATGTGGTATGCTCCTATAATACCACGGTTGAAACGTCTGTTCAGAAACGAAGAGCATGCCAAGTTGATGCGATGGCACAGTGAGAACCGAAAGAAAGATGGGAAGTTGAGAGCACCCGCTGACGGGTCGCAGTGGAGAAAAATCGAGAGAAAGTACTGGGATGAGTTTGCAAAGGACCCAAGGAATGTATGGTTTGCTTTAAGCGCGGATGGCATTAATCCTTTCGGGGAGCAGAGCAGTAATCACAGCACCTGGCCCGTGACTCTATGTATGTATAACCTTCCTCCTTGGATGTGCATGAAGCGGAAGTTCATTATGATGCCAGTTCTCATCCAAGGCCCTAAGCAACCCGGCAACGAAATTGATGTGTACCTAAGGCCATTAGTTGAAGAACTTTTACAGCTGTGGAATGGAGACGGTGTACGTACGTGGGATGAGCACAGACAGGAGGAATTTAACCTTAAGGCGTTGCTGTTCGTGACCATCAACGATTGGCCCGCTCTCAGTAACCTTTCAGGACAGACAAACAAAGGATACCACGCATGCACGCACTGTTTAGATGACACTGAAAGTATATACCTGGACAAATGCAGGAAGAATGTGTACCTGGGCCATCGTCGATTTCTTCCGACCAACCATCAATGTCGAAAGAAAGGCAAGCATTTCAAAGGCGAGGCAGATCACCGGAAGAAGCCTTCCATGCGCACCGGTGATCACGTGCTTTCTATGGTCAATGATTTACCCTACGTCATCTTTGGAAAGGGTCCCGGTGGACTAGCTGTTCCGAATGACGCTGAGGGACACGCACCCATGTGGAAGAAGAAATCTATATTTTGGGACCTACCCTACTGGAAAGACCTAGAGGTCCGCTCCTCAATCGACGTGATGCACGTGACGAAGAACCTTTGCGTGAACCTGCTAGGCTTCTTGGGCGTGTATGGGAAGACAAAAGATACGCTGGAGGCACGGGAGGACCTGCAACGTTTGCACGAAAAAGATGACATGCCTCCGAAGCAGTATAAAGGTCCTGCCAGCTACGCTCTTACGAAAGAAGAGAAAGAAATCTTCTTTGAATGCCTGCTTAGTATGAAGGTCACGACTGGCTTCTCATCGAATATAAAGGGAATAATAAATATGCCAGAGAAAAAGTTTCAGAACCTAAAGTCTCATGACTGCCACGTGATTATGACGCAACTGCTTCCGGTTGCATTGAGGGGGCTTTTACCGGAAAACGTCCGATTAGCCATTGTGAAGCTATGTGCATTCCTCAATGCAATCTCTCAGAAGGTGATCGATCCAGAAATGGTACCAAGGCTAAGGAGTGATGTGGTGCAATGTCTTGTCAGTTTCGAGCTCGTGTTCCCACCATCCTTCTTCAATATCATGACGCACGTCCTAGTTCATCTAGTCGACGAGATTGTCATCCTAGGGCCCGTATTTCTACACAATATGTTCCCCTTTGAGAGGTTCATGGGAGTCGTAAAGAAATATGTCCGTAACCACGCTAGGCCAGAAGGAAGCATCTCCATGGGCCATCAAACAGAGGATGTTATTGGGTTTTGTGTTTACTTCATTCCTGGCCTTAACAAGATAGGTCTCCCTAAATCGCGGTATGAGGGGAGACTGACTGGAAAAGGCACTCTTGGAAGAGACTCAATAATATGCAGGGACGGATATTCTTGGTCTCAAGCACACTACACAGTTCTACAGAACTCTACCTTGGTGACCCCGTATGTCGATGAACACAAGAACAGTCTGCGCTCCAAACACACGGAGCAATGCGACGACTGGATTACATGTGAACACATCAGGACTTTCAGCAGTTGGTTGGAAACACGTCTCAGAGGTGACAACACTGTTTGTGATGAGTTGTACTTGTTGTCCAGGGGACCATCTTTGACTGTATTGACTTACAAAGGATACGAGATAAATGGGAATACATTTTACACGATCGCCCAAGATCAAAAGAGCACCAACCAAAACAGCGGTGTCCGCTTTGATGCAGCAACCGAGAGCGGAAAGGACACATATTATGGTTACATAGTGGACATATGGGAACTTGACTACGGACCTGATTTTAAGGTCCCTTTGTTTAAGTGCAAATGGGTCATTCTGTTTGGCGGCGGGGTACAAGTAGACCCACAGTACGGAATGACAACAGTGGATCTGAAAAATCTTGGGTACACTAACGAACCGTTCATCCTAGCCAATGATGTGGCACAGGTTATCTATGTGAAGGACATGTCTACTAAACCGAGAAAAAGAAAAGATAAGGAAGCGAATACATCATACGATGAGCCAAAGCGCCACATAGTTCTTTCAGGAAAAAGGGACATCCTGGGAGTGGATGGCAAGACAGACATGTCTGAAGATTATGAAAAGTTTCATGAAATTCCTCCCTTTAATGTCAAGGCTGACCCAAGCATCCTGATAAACAATGAAGATTATCCATGGTTACGGTGCAATAAGCAAATGACACAAGCGAAGAAAAAGTGAAGACTTTCTCCCGCAATAAGAAAATGCTATGTGGGTGAAATTATGATACCATGCATCCCAACTTTCAACTTTTTCAGAGTTCATTTGAAATGCTTTCATGTCTTATGGTTTGAAACTTTGATACTTCGAAAGTGATTGTCCATTTTGTACACGAAGTGCATCAAGTTTTTGTCGTAACCCTCTCTACTTTTTGGAACATGCTATGTGGGTGAAATGATGATACCACGCCAACTTTCAACCTTTTCAGAGTTCATTTTGAAATGCTTTCCAATTTCAGAGTCATTTAGCTCAAAGAATGAATTAATAGCAAACAAAATGAACTACAAAACTTTTATGAAAATAAAAACAATCAATTAAAATATTATGTTATGATCAACTAAAATAAAACTATAATATTCTTCAATAGCAAAAAGAATATAATTTGTGTGACCTAAAAGCAAATTCTAATTTTATAGTAAAGTTATTCATAAACTAGTGATTCACACAAATTTTTAAAAATTCAAATTTAAACTATTTAAAATTTAAAACTAATGGCACTAACAGAAAGTTTATAATTTTTGTGACCTAAAAGCAAAAAGAAATCACTAAAAAACTGTAAGTATTTAGTTGTAAGTAGAAATAAAAAATAAATAGAAAAAAAATTCTAATTTTATAGTAAAGTTATTCATATACTAGTGATTCACACAAATTTTTAAAAATTCAAATTTAAACTATTTAAAATTTAAAACTATTGGCACTAATAGAAAGTTTATAATTTTTGTGACCTAAAAGCAAAAAATAAAAAACCAAAAAATGTAGAAATAAAAAAGAAAAAACAAAAAAAATGCCACCTACTGGGCCTCCACGGCCTGAATACGACTAGAAACCCTACATGGGCCAGGATTCAGGCCCGCAGAAGGCCCAATAGGTCCACAGGCAAAGCAGTGTCAAATTAGGCCCATAGGCCTTCAGTTCGGAGGAGTTCGAGAGGGAGGAGGCAGCAGACCTTATAAACTGGTCTTGGGCGCTCTCAACTAGCGATGTGGGACTAAACTTCTGGGCGCGGGGCGTACAAGGGCATTGGTCCTGGTTGGTGGCACCAACCGGGACTAAAGGGGGGCAATGGTCACGGTTCGTGGCACCAACCGTGACCATTGCCACCTTTAGTCCCGGTTGGTGCCACCAACCGGGACCAAAGGCCGCCGCTTCCCGCCCTTTGGGCTGCTAAAAATTGGCCTTTGGTCCCGGTTGGTGGCACGAACCGGGACCATAGGTAGGCATTCGTCCCGGTTCGTGGCACGAACCGAGACCAAAGGTGTGGCTATATAAGCCCACACTTACAAAATTTTCGCCAACTTCTCCCACTCCCCTTCACCGACGCCGTCAGGCTCCTCCTCCTCGTCGTCACCGTCGACCCCTCGCCATCGCCGTCGCCCCGCGCCCCTGCCCCCGCGCGCCGGCGCCCTCGCCGCCCCCGCCGTCCTCGTCGCGCCCCCGCGCGCCCTGCTCGCCGTCGCCGCCCCGTGCTCGCCGTCCCTGCCCCGTGCTCGCCGTCGCCGTCGCCCCGCGCCCCTGCCCCCGCGCGCCGGCGCCCTCGCCGCCCCCGCCGTCCTCGTCGCGCCCCCGCGCGCCCTGCTCGCCGTCCCTGCCCCGTCGCCGTCGCCCTCCCGCGCGCCGCCTCACCGTCGCCGTCGCCCGCCGGCCCCCATCGTCGCCGTCGCGGTCCTCCTTTGGTCCGGCCGCGGCACCCTTTTTTTCTGTTATATGCTTTTTTTCTGCTATATGCTTTTTTTCATGTATATATATGCAAAAAATATATATGTATATATGCTTGTTTTTTCATAGATATTTTTCTGTTCATAGATATTTTTTCATAGCTATATTAGGATTTGTTTTCTGTTCATAGATATTTTTTCATATATATGCTTGCTTTTTATATATATGTGTATATATGTTCTCTATGTATATATCTATGTTCATGTATATATGCAAAAAATAGTTCTTTAGAAAAATTAGGATTTTTTTGGTGATATTAATTATTGTAAATATGAAATTGTTTTTATATTCATATGAACAAATGAATTAGAAGAGGGAGAAGAAGAGGGGGTCGAGAGGGGGTCTAGGGTCGCCGAGGGGTCGAGGGTCGTCGAACATGAGAGGAGGAAGAGGATAAAAAAAAGAGGAAGAAGAAGAAAAAAAAGAGGAGAAGAAAGAATAGAGGAGAAGTCTCCTCTATTCTTTCTTCTCCTCTTTTTTTTCTTCTTCTTCCTCTTTTTTTATCGGGAACGAGGGTCGTCGAGGGTCGCCGAGCGGCAGAGGAAGAAGAGGATAAAATAGAAGAGGAAGAAAAAAAAGAGGGGTCGACGGTCGCCTAGGGGTCGAGGGTCGAGGGGGGGTCTAGGGTCGCCGAGAGGGGAGAGGAAGACGAGGAGAAATAAATAAGAAGAAGAAAAAAGAAGAAAAAAAAAGAGGAGAAGAAGAAAGGAATAGAGGAGAAAAGAGAAAAATAGAATATATTCTATTTTTCTCTTTTCTCCTCTATTCCTTTCTTCTTCTCCTCTATTCCTTTCTTCTTCTCCTCTTTTTTTTCTTCTTTTTTTTCTTCGACACGTGGGGAGGGGGGGGGGTCGAGAACGCCGGACATTCATGAGAGAGGCGAGGAAAGAATAGAGGAGACTTCTCCTCTATTCTTTCTTCTCTTCTTTTTTCTTCTTCTTCTTCCTCTTTATTTTATCGGGAACGAGGGTCGTCGAGAGGGCCGCCGAGTGGTAGAGGAGAAACCCTAAATAGAAAGTATCGTCGGTGTGAGATACATGTACCGTCGGTGTCGGACATTACATCCACATCCCACAAGTGGCGCGGGCTTCGACGCCCACGTCACTTGTGGGACATGGATGTAGTGTCCGACACCGAAGGCCACATGTATCTCACACCCACGATACTTGCTAGCTATTTAGGGTTTCCTTTGACACTAGGCAACCTCCCGACCCCTCGGCGATCCTCTCGAACATGAGAGGAAGAAGAGGGTCGTCTAGGGTTCGAGGGTTCGAGGGTTCTTCTCCTCTATTCTTTCTTCTCTTTCTTCTTCTTCTTCTTCTTCCTCTTTATTTTATCGGGAACGAGGGTCGTCGAGAGGGCCGCCAAGTGGTAGAGGAGAAACCCTAAATAGAAAGTATCGTCGGTGTGAGATACATGTACCATCGGTGTCGGACACTAAATCCACATCCCACAAGTGGCGCGGGTTTCGACGCCCACGTCACTTGTGGGACGTGGATGTAGTGTCCGACACCGAAGGCCACATGTATCTCACACCCACGATACTTGCTAGCTATTTAGGGTTTCCTCTACCGAAAAGAAGAGGAGAAATAAATAAGAAGAAGAAAACAGAAGAAAAAGAAGAGGAGAAGAAGAGAAAATAGAATATATTCTATTTTCTCTTCTTCTCCACTATTCCTTTCTTCTTCTCCTCTTTTGTTTCTTCTTTTTTTTCTTCGATCTTCTCCTCTAGCTATTCCTTTCTTCTTCTCCTCTATTGGTCGAGGGTCGAGAACTAGGGTAGAGGGTCGAGGGTCGTTAAGGAGTCCAGGGTCGAGGGTTTCAGGGTCGTTGAGGGTTCGAGGGGTCAAGAATCGCCGAGGGGTCGAGAGAGGTTTCCTAGTGTCAAAGTATTGAAGAAATCCATGCCTTCATCATTAGCCGGAAGTAACCAGGGCATGTTGGTACGAAGTTCTGCAAAGTTGTTCTGGAATGGAGTCCCGGATAGAATAATCCGCCTTTTGGTACGAATTCAGCAAAGGCCTTCCAAATAGCGATATTCGGAAGGCTCTTGCTGAACTTTGTACCAAAAAGCGAATTATCCTATCTAGGACTCCGTTCCAGAACAACTTTGAAGAGCTTCCTACCATCATGCACATGTTACTTTCACCTAATGATGAAGACATGGTTTTGTTGAATCCTTTGACACTAGGCAACCTCCCGACCCCAAGGCGATCCACTCGAACATGAGAGGAAGAAGAGGATAAAAAAAGAAGAGGAAGAAGAAGAAAAAAGAATAGAGGAGTTCTTCTCCTCTATTCTTTCTTCTCCTCTTTTTTTCTTCTTCTTCCTCTTTTTTATCGGGAACGAGGGTCATCGAGGGACATATATAGATGTAGTGTCGTCGTTGTCGATATATACCCCCTCCCGATAGCTTACTATGATTAGGTAGCTAGTTCTACGTTTGGCACTAATATATCCATCTGTCATGTATGAATAATAATTGCCATGTTGTAAATATTTGTAGAAACTATGGACACCGCCCTAGACGAAGCAAGAAAAGAAGCGTTGTTGAGGGAGATAATCGCAGAAGGAAGTGATGCCGTCTCGTGCTATCTCAACGATATCATCGATGGTTCGGAAGGAGAGGGTGAACAAGCTGGCTACGGTGACCTAATGCCGGTGCAAGAAGAAGAACATGAGGACGGCGCCGGTGACCCAATGCCGGTGCAAGAAGGAGAAAGTGATGACGGCTCCGGTGACCGAACCGAGTCCAGCCAGGTATATATATTAGTTAAGCCTATGCTGACTAGCTGATTGATGCATTCATTGTTTTGGTATGTACACATATTAATTAAGTCTTTGTTCTTTTTTCTAGCCCTCCGGATCGAGCACAACTTCGGTAAAGAGACGAGGCCCGAAGAAAAAGTTGAGCTCGGATGAAAAGCTTGAGATCACAGCAATCGCGCCCGACGGCCAACCTATTGAACCCCTTCGGACAAAGAGGGCATTTGTTGCTCAGTGCGGGGTTCTGGTTAGGGACAAGATCCCGATAAGCATCCAGCAATGGTTTAAGCCGGCTACAGAAGACCCTGAGGTGTCTTATGTCAATGATATGCAGAAAAATGATCTTTGGACTGAGCTGAAGTCAAATTTCACCCTACCGCCAGAGGATAATCCAGAGAACCCAATTAAAGAGAAATTAATCAAGTCTTTTGCTCTGAAGAGGATGGCAGATCTATTCAGGAGGTGGAAGAAAGAGCTCAATAGGTTTGTCGATAAAAAAGAGACACCAGAATTCAAGGGCAGATATGAGAAGATCAGAGATCACTGGCCCGCATTTGTGGCCTACAAGACATCGGAAAAGAGTAAGAAGATGTCGGCGACAAACAAGCAGAATGCCGCGAAGAAGAAGCTTCACCATCGCACGGGGTCAGGTGGCTACCTCGTAGCCCGGCCTAAGTGGTCCAAGGTTGAGAATGATCTGGTTCATAAAGGGATCAGACCAGAGACAAATAACTGGCCAGACCATTACCGGACTTGGTTCGTCGGGGCTGGCGGAACCTTGGACCCTGAAACAGGGGGATGCATTTGGAAGAACGAACAAATGGACATACCAGTCAGTAAGCTTAAGCACTATATCGACGTAGCGCAGGAAGGGACGTTCTTTCCAGACAGAGAGCATGACGAGCTCACAATGGCCCTCGGGAATCCTGAGCACCCTGGACGGACACGAGGCACGCCAGGCTCCGTTCCGTGGAAGGTTGGGTTTCCGGACGCAGGCGGTTACAAATCCCATGAGAGGAGGAAAAAAGTGCAGCAGACCGAACTGCAGGCGCTGCACGCAAGGGTACAAGCGATAGAGGAACGAGAAGCAAATCGCAGCAAACGTACTGCCGAAGCCTCCCCCGAAGCTACCCTCCCATCTCAGCGCAGAAGCAGCGTGGCTTCCACCGAGCAGCTTCAGCTGCAGCATGCCTTGACGGCTCCTGCCAGCTATCCTATGGATGCTATAATGGAGTCTCAAAATTTCCACCTTATGACGCAATGGATGAATTTGAAGGTCAAGGCGGCTGTTGGCTCTGTTTATCCTACTGAACCCGGCGCAACTTTTCACTGCATGCCGATTCCAGAAGGATATGCTAGGGTGATGGTGGATGAGATAACGGAGGGATTTGAGGACCTCTAGCTTGACCACCCTACCGGTGAAGGGGAGACTCGGCTGGGGTCTGCTCTGAAGACTCCATGCCTATACGGAAGGACCTCATCAACCTTCCAAACTGGACGCCTCCGTCTCCTCCTCCTCCTTCGGCGAGTCAGGGCACTCCGCCTCCTCCACCGCCTCCTCCTCCGGCGAGTGACGATCAGGGCCCTTGGCCGGCTCCTTCTCCGGCGCGTGGCGGCACTCCGCCTCCGTCTCCGCCTGCGCCGACGCGCCCGAGCAGCCAACCTCCTCCTTCTCCGCCACGTCAGCAAGGGCACAAGAGACCTGCCGCTGCTCCAGCTGCTCTGGCGGGTCGTAGTCCTTCTCCTCCGCCTCTTAAGCAAGTAAAGAAGACAACCGCTTCGTCTGCTCGGTCGGTGTCTAGCAGTACAACCAGAGGCGGGAGGACATACAGATTCGGTCCTTCTCTGAAGACTCCAGAGAAGTTACCATACGAGAGGACCCAGGAGGAGAACACCGAGATCGCGCCAGAAGAAGTGAGGAAATTCTTTGAAGGGGTGAAAGCAAAGAAACATCCACCTCCGGAGGAGAAGGTAGATGGGGTGAAAGTGAAGCGCACTCTGGCTGCCCTGACAAAACCACCAAAGTCTGATCCGCCGAAAGGAAACTATGACCGCATTATTGGAAAGGAATTTGCCGAAGCGGAGCGGTCGGGAACTACTGTCAGTGATGAAAGGCTGAAAAAACGACAAGCTGGGAAACAAATTGCCCAGCTCGGCAAACAAGCGAAGCAATCATGCCCCCCGCTCAAGGTGCCTAGCCACAACGTCGCTAATGATCCGAGGATGGTGCCCGGTTATAATAATCTTGCAGATTACCTGCCCGACGAAGTACATTATGAACCCATGGACATGCAGATGCAAAGATACGAGTACGGGAAGCCTCTCGTCAAAGATGAAAGATCTCTATCAACGATGATGCGAAGATTGCATGATTGGTACTTGAAAATCTGCAGAGACTCTGGGGGGAGGAGTACTTTGTATGTGAGAGTCAAAAAGGAGCATGTCCTCGTTGGAATTGATCTGTTGCCTGTTCCATTTGAGGAGTTCTATCAGTTTTTCAATCAATTGGCCCTCGATAAAACAACGATCGCCTGCTACTGTCTGTAAGTAGTACTACTTCTGTCATTAAGTTTCTCTATATAGCTTAGCTCTTTCATTGCATGTATTTATAATCATCCTCACTATATTATGCAGATTGAAGATCGTCGAATTGAAGAAAAGACAAGTCGGTGATATTGGGTTCATTAACACATATCTCATAGATGCAACTGAGGTTAAACTTCATGCCGCAGCTACCGAGGCCAACATGCTACAATCGTTCATAATAAATCAAAACAAAGATATAATACGCTTTCCTTACAACTTCAAGTGAGTGTTACTGTCTTGTGCGTATTCGGTTTCCCTTATATATTAGTCAAGGTTATAGTAATGTAATTCATGAGTTATGCATGCGTGTGCAGTTTCCACTATATTCTTCTAGAGATTAAGCTTGAGCAGGGACTAGTAACCGTCTTAGACTCAAGACGAAAAGATCCCCAGGACTATGCAGACATGACTGAAATCCTCAAGAAGTAAGTTAAATCGATCATTATCCACCATATCAGCAACTTTGTTCATTTCCTGATATCAAGTAATTGTTTTCTTTGTCCGGCAGGGTTTGGAGAAAATTCACCAAAAAAGTTCCGGGACTGCCGAAGGAGCTGGAATTTAGACACCCGAAAGTAAGTACTATAGTAGCATGTTCCGCGCATCTCCTAGTGATTCAAGCGCTAGTTTCATCAATACCATTTAGCATTCTTGCTTATCAGTTTGATTGACCTCTATTTCTTGTAAAGTGGTTGTGGCAGGAACAAGGGAATGATTTCTGTGGATACTACATCTGCGAGTCCATCCGCCACACGACGTGTGAGCGGGGCGGGTACTCTAACGAACAATATGAAGTACGTAAATAACAATATTCACAATTTTATTTTATTACCATCATTTGTGTTGAGTTTCATTCATTCATATATATATATATATGTATTGACCCCCTTCTTCAAATTAGATGTTTCAGAAGCGGGATGAACTCCTAGCACCAGCTCGCATGCGAGCAATTCAAGAGGAATTGGCGGCATTCTTTCTTGACCACGTGATCCCTGAAGACGGAGAATTCTATGTTAAACCCGAGTCCGTATGATTATATTTGTAAGAGATAATTACTGTATATATGTAGCCGGTACTGTCAGATAGATATACGAGAACTTGTTGTTCGACCAATCTCTCAGAGAAGGAGAGGTGGTCGATATCACTTCTCTCTGTATGCATATATGTTCATGATGATCTTCTGTTTCCTTCGTTTGCTTTACTAGCTAGCCAGCGTGTCTAGTCCTCTCTATACGTATGTATAGTACGTAGCGTCGACCAAGCACGGACATAAGAGAGGACACTTCTCTATATTAATTATAGCTAGCTAACACAATATATGAAACACCTAAATTAACCCCCCAAAACCCCCAACCCCCCCCCCCTTTCAAAAAAAAACCCTAGCCACAGAAATGCTGACGCGTGGATGCCTATTGGTCCCGGTTGGTGCCACCAACCGGGACCAAAGGGTCTCCTGACTGGGCTCTGCACACTGCCCACGTGGATGGGCTTTAGTCCCGGTTCTGGATTGAACCTGGACTAAAGGTGGGAGGTATTAGTACCGACACTTTAGTCCCGGTTCAGGAACCGGGACTAAAGGCCCTTACGAACCGGGACTATAGGCCCTTTTTCTACCAGTGTTAACACCTTTTTTGAAAAAAATATGGTTCAACACCTTATTTTTAGTCGATTACGACCAATTTAGAAGGTCATAATGTGTACTGGGTTCTGATTGGTCCATGGGCATGTCAGGCAGATCGTGCTCAAACGCCGTCGGATGCTCTCGGATCCAACGGCAGCCCTTTCTCCCTCACCCCCCTCTTTGTCTCAAAAAGAAAAGAAAACTCCCTCACCTTCTCACCCCAGGAACCCTAGGGCTCCAGATCTGCCACCCACCCCGACCCTCCCCTCGTCTCCCACATCGGCGCCGCCACCCCGATCTCTCCCCTCGTCTCCGACATCGCCGATCCACCCTGAGCTCTGCCGCCGGCCATCTCACCCTCCCCCTCCCCCGCGCCACCGCCCCCACCTTCTCCTTCCTCTCCCAAGGGAAGGGAATCAAGGGAACAAAAGGGAGGGAAAGCCGGCAAGGAGTTCGGTCGAGCACCCAGATCCATGCCGCCATCGTCGACCTGATCCGTGTCCTCGACCTTGCCGCCGCCAACGACCTCTCCTCGCACCAGCGTAAGGTCTTCCGCATTGCTGACCACACCGTGTCGCGCTCGCCGGCCTCACCACCGACGGCCACGTCCTCTCCCGCTTTCTCCGCAATGAGTGCATCAACCATGCCTTCGTCTACGACGCGCCGCTCCCCGTCTCCAGGCTCGCGCTCCACCTCGCCGACAAGCCTCAGGTCCGTCCCCTCCCGTCCCGATCCCCTTTGCGATTTTCTTGCCCCGATCTGCCCGCACGCTTAGGGTTTCGTGCCGGAGGGGTCAGATATGGTGCGGGAGATGCGTGGTTTCGTGCATGGTGGGGTAATCCCGGCTACGATCTATGCTGGTAACTAGGGTTTTCATGGCGAAGTCACGGGGAGCATGATCCAGTGGTACAAATGGTAATTACTCTGGCATTTTGGAAATGAAACCGGTAGAGTGTTTGTGCTAGATATATTTTTGAGCAAATATCACTTGGAGGACAGAAATGTGATTTTTAGTCACAAGTCATGTGGAGCTTGAACTGTTAGTGAACATAGGCTTTGCTATTCTAGCGGTAGAGCTTGAACTGTCAGTGAACTGCCATCCTTCTTTTCGTTGCTGCGTCAGTTTCCAGCAAATGCCATTTCTGTGTTCCTGCTAGATAATCCTCGCAATGTTGTGGTGTTGCTATTGTACTGAGTATAACGGTGTGCCTATGAATGAATTAGCGGGTTCGAGTTTGTCTCGATGAATGGATAAGTGCAGTTCTTATGGTGATTGGTGAGGTACTATAGTTTCACACTGAAATATTAGTGTGTTGGATTAGAGCTGGGGTGCTTATGATTTGTGTTGGCTTAAACTGTAGGCAGGGAGTAAAGCATTGAGTTTGTAATTAGTTCTGGTACCCGAAAGGCTCATTTTGTTCTCTTCGACCTTATCAGGTATAAGCCAGAGGTTGGTGATATCATAGTTGGGCGTGTCATCGTGAGAATCCTAACACCGACAGTGGCAAGAAAGGTGAAGAACCATGCGTCCTTGAGTTTTGCTTGCATTTTGCTAGAATTGTGTTGTGCAGAGCCACAGATTGCATACCTGTTTGCCTCTAGTGTTTTGCTAGCTACTACCAGTAGTACAGATTCCTGTGTTGTATGTTCGCTTGTCTACCTCTATTTCCTTTTCTTTTCTTTTCTTCTACACGACTGACCCTAAATATGTAGTGTAGTTCAGTGGGTATAGTCTCCAATGTCCAAATGCCAAACACACCGCAACTTGCGAAATGTCTCTCTCTGCATCTATGCTTGAAGAGGTGGAGGGTGATGCTTTTTCTTTAGGGAAAATAAAGTACAGTACTTGAAAGAACGAAAGGAAAGGCCGAAACACAGGCTACCTCCTCTTCGCGACTGTTGTTTGTTCACCCCTCCCTCGATTATAAGGATTTCAGAGCCAGGACTTGTTCTGAATATTTGGTTGTTTCATGATGCTAGTCCACACTTACAGTATGGGGATGGTATCTAGATTTGTCAGATTTGAGCGATCTATCGGGTTATTCTTATGACAGTGTATCTAAGTTGCATTTTCTTACTACTGTTCTCAAGCAGCATTATTCAAGTTTCACTACTTGAACTTCCTGTATACTGCTGTTTTACCCAACTGCCTTGTGGCTAGTAGTATCATGTATCTATACTATAGCAGTGAACATAGCATAATTTTGTATAACTTGCATCATCATATCATTAGTAACAATAGTTCTACTTCATCAAAGGCTCCGCTGCTGGCACAAGACCTCGGTGCTATAGTACCCACGAGGAGGAGCGTATGCGTATACAAAGAGAGAATTGTTCTTAATTTCAGTGCCCGTTGTTTTAGGTTCTACTTGCATATATACTCCTAAGGTGATGCATGCATGATCAATACCAGTGTGAGTGTGCGGTGAAGAATTTTTGATGGGAACATGGAGGATGATGCTTTTGCTGTGTAATTGTTTATCGCCCCTCGTAACATGTATATTTAGCGGTTACTACTAAAAGTTTTGCATTTCAGTGCTAGGTAGGTGGGATCTTAGGATCATCAACTATTCTACACTGTTTTAACTGGTTCTGCATTTTTACATACATGTGTACAGCCGTAAATCCAAGTGGACATGCTATCTTTTGCAGGCTTATTTCAGGTTGTGGTTGTTTGTCCTAAAATATGTTAGGGTCTGTTTTTTTAATATGCTCTTGGTAGTTGATTCTCAGTAGGACTATAGAGTTGATAGTATGCTACTATGCATCACCATTTATGAGTTATGCAGAATAAGAATTAAAATTTGCTGCAATTCACATGCTTTGTGCCACTTTACTTGCAATTTAAGATACACTCTTATGTTTTTCTCTCATGTATTGCAGAACTATGTGTATCAAACAAATCATAACATCTGCTTCATTTCAAACAAATCAACGAGTCAATGGATGATGGTTCCTAATTTGCTCCTCACAACTTATTATTTTGTTGTATATGGTTACTAATTTGAAAGGCAGGTGGATAGCTGATGTTGAGCTCATGATGGCATTATTTGCAGGACTAGTATGAGTGTGTGGTGAAGGCCAATGTTAATATGGAGAAGCAAGTTTTGTCCTTGGTTTTGCTCTATTGGTGAAGCCTCCTCACTACTATTCTGTAGGAGAATCTGAGATGCACCTCCAACGCCTCAAAATCCAGCAAAAAAAGGTTTGGTTTTGCTCCTCCTCGTCCTCTTCTAGCTAGTTGTACACTGCTGCTACCTACACTTTGCATTCCTGCCACCCATGGATGCCTAACTGAATCACAAGCTCAACGAAAAAGAAAAAATAGTATCAATCTAGTTTGCTGCAGTATATGCAAATACAGTTGGGGATTCAGTTGTTGACTTGTGTAATCGCGCCATAAATTGGCATGACTTTGTTTGCATCATCATGTACAGGACCCTGTTGTGTCGTGATGTGTTTGCGATGCATGCATCGACACTGGGCCGCTTCTGGTACAGCTGAACCGTCTCCCCTCTCTACTCATACATGGAACCATGTTCCTGTCTTTCATTTAGACCATGATATAAGACACAATTTAGGCAGCATGTAAGCTAGATTGTCATTTCTTCTTATTCCTTCAATTTGAGAATTGAACAACTTCTCAGGCTTCTACCTTGGAAGTAGCCTACGTGTGTGTATTAGGCTTTCTAGGTGTGGTCCTATGTGCTACTTTAGAATTTTCTTGCTCTCCTGTGAACTGTTCTATTTTCAACAGTTTTCGTGGTTCATGCTAGCAAGAGTCCTTGCGTGATCAGTGTGGTCTTTTGAAAACTTCCATGAGAGCAGGCTAGCTAATTTTCTACATTTACTTACCTGCATGCATCTACCATTGACCTGAATAGTGGCAATTGAGCACCACCACTACTAGTAGATTCAGAATATGTAGTCCTGAAAATTAAAGGGAGTAGTAGTAAATGAGTCAAACAAAAATATCCATCTGCAAATGTTTGCTCTGTTGCTGAAGCTCCTCTTTGCTCCAACCATTTTCGCGCCAAATGTAGAATGCTCTGTTTTTATTTTGTTCCTAATTGTTCTATTTATAAGCTGTAGATGTCCTTTGTTCAAGTGGCGAAGCACCCAGCAAGTCCCATGATGAAGAAGCACCCAGCAACGAGTACCACATTGGAGCTTGTTATTTTTTATCTTTTTGTGTATTAGAAAACTAGATACTATGTATTATTGTAACGTACGAAGTTTGGCTGTATTGAGAAATATTCTGCATTTATAGCATATATTTGAACTGGAAATTGACTGAAAATGACGCATGTATAGAACTTAAGAGTGATAAGTCCTAAATTAAAATGCCATGGCTGAGTGCCAAAAAAAACTAGACTGTAAAAGGCAGAGGCAAAAAAGAAAAGAAAAACAGGACCATAAAAGGCCGGGGGCCAAAAAAATACTGGACTGTAAAAGGTCGTGGCCCAACAAGAAATTGAATGTCAAATTTCATAAAAATAAAAAAGGCAGCAAATGTTGGGCCAGGATCATGTAGCTAGCGAAAATTAACAGAAAATATATATATTAAAAAGGCTGAATTAATGGGCCCGGCCCATTCAAAGCACCGAAATGAACCGGGCTGATTCTAAGTAACGACCTTTTCAATTGGTCGTAATTTTGCCACGTCAGATTGCCACATCGGATCCGACGTGGCCTAGGGAGACAACCAGTGACCAAAACAAAAGGTCATGGGTTCAACGACCTTCTGTTTTGGTCGTAAACATCTACGACCTTCTCAGAGAGAAGGTCGTTAATTTCATTTTACGACCGCTAGCTTTTGACCTTCTATTTTTGGTCACAAAAAGGTCACAAATGAAAAACAATGACATTTCAGTGACCAATAGTCAAGGTCACAAGTTGACATATTTCTTGTAGTGAACCAGTGCTGAGCTAGTCCCTTGAGTTTTAGCAGGAGGTATTTGATGGCATGAAGATCATCGCCGCGGGCCATATGAATATGGATAATAAAGTCCTCAATCCATACCGCGGGATCTGTTGTTCCATCGTATGATTCGATATTCACGGGTTAAAGCCTTCTGGGAATTCATGCTCCATTACTTCATCAGTGAAGCAGAGGCGGTGTACGGCGCCTCTATATCGGGCCAAGTGGCGACGTAGCTCAGATGGAGTCCGTTTGCGGTTTTCGGCCCGGACGTGGTTATGCTTGTCACGTCCGGCTAGATAGCCGTCGTCGCACATCGGGGAATGCCCCTGTGATCCGTAGATCGATGTGGTCTGGCCTGCTTTCTTTTCCAGGTCTTGCCGCAGGTCATATGAATATCCGCGAGCTGTTGCGTCCCTACCTTTACGGCGAGGTAGTATAGGCTGGTGTTCGACCTGAGTTGCCGTTTTGTCCCGGCCACGAGGTGGTCAGTCAACCGCATTACTCGCTGATGGTACGGGCCCAAGTGCCTCGTCGTCGAATTGAGGTAGGAGTTTGCGCTTCAGGTAACTTTTGGTTGGGCGCTCGAGGCTGTATTCCTCGGCTACCAGGACATTAGTCCACCTGTCGTTAAGTAGGTTTTGATCAGCTTGAAGCTGCTGCCATTTCTTTTTCAGGCTCCTTGAAGTGGCAATTAGCCGACGCTTAAAGCGCTCCTGCTCGAGGGGTTCCTCAGGCACGATAAAGTCTTCGTCACCGAGGCTCACCTCCTCCTTGGAGAGTGGAAGGTAATTATTGTCCTCCGAGTCTTCGTTTATGGCCTATTCATCGGGGCTAACTTTCCCATCTTCCCGATCGTCCTGTTCGGAGGTTGGATCGACGGGGTCTTCTTGGTCTTCGGCTTCGTCCGAAGTATTGTTGTCTCTAGTACCAGTATCGCTGTCTTTTTCATGGCGTGATTTAGAGCGGCGCCGCTGATGTTGGCGCTTTGGTTGTATCTCAGGAGGCTTATCCTCGGCTGGATCTTTATCATTATCGTCGTTACCCTCCTTGGGTGTATCCACCATGTACACGTCATACGAAGAGGTGGCCGTCCAGCGTTCGATAAACGGCGGGTTTTGGGCCTGCTCTTCTCCGGCCTCGCCATCCATACCATCGATGTCTTCGGAGACGCAATCGGGCATGTCAATTAATACCTCGACAGTGGCTATGAAGTGGGTGGTGGGTGGGACGTAAAATTCCCCGCTCTCAGCCCCTAGTATGGGCTGGCCGTAGTTCGGGTGTTCCTCTGTAATGACGAGGGATCGCATCAAGTCCAGAGCCTTGCTTAAAGGCGAGGTTTGGGCAGGGAGAAGGGAGTCCGTGGAGTCCGGCCGGGAGAAGACTCCTTGGCCGAACTCACACGATGCTGACTCCGAGGGTTTGGAGCCAGTGTCTGGAGGAGAGTTCAGCTTCGTGAAGGTTGCCAACGACACTACTTCCTCCGGCTCTCCCGTACTGGGCTTAGTGGCCGCATATAGCCTGGCGGGATCAGGAATCCCGTCTTCAGACCTGGCGATGCGCTCCGGATCTAAGGCCAGAGCGGACGTTGGGGTCATGAACCCTTGGAAGATCAAGTCTCCTCGGATATCAGCAACATAGTCCAGATTTCCAAAACTAATCTGGTGAACTGGGGCGTAGCTATCGATCTGCTCTAGATGGCCCAGCGAGTTGGCCTGCAGTGCGAAGCCGTCGAATACGAAGATCTGGCCAGGGAGAAAAACTTCCCCCAGGGCGGCATTGTTGTAGGTTATTGATGGAGCCATCGAACCTTCTGATGACGACACAGCGGAACTCTCAATGAAAGCACCAATGTCGGTGTCAAAACCGGCGGATCTCGGGTAGGGGGTCTCGAACTATGCGTCTAAGGTTGATGGTAACAGGAGACGGGGGACACAATGTTTAACCAGGTTCGGGCCCTCTTGATGGAGGTAAGACCCTACTTCCTGCTTGATTGATCTTGATGAATATGAGGATTATAGGAGTTGATCTACCACAAGATCGTAATGGCTAAAACTAGATGTCTAGCATGTATGATTGTGATTGCCTCTACGGACTAAACCCTCTGATTTATATAGACACCGGAGGGGCCTAGGGTTGTACAGAGTCGATTTACAACGGAAGGAATCTTCATATCCGAACGCTAAGCTTGCCATCCATGCAAAGGAGAATCCCATTCGGACACAGGAGGAAGTCTTCTATCTTGTATCTTCGTGGCCCATCAGTCCGGCCCATGTCACATAGGCCGGACGCCCGAGGACCCCTTAATCCAGGACTCCTTCACTTTCCTTTTTTGTTTTCCCCTTCTGAATTTGCGAGTGATTCAAAAAACCAAAGTGCCTCAATTCATTTTGGGAATTTTATACAGACTCAAGATAATATTGAGGACTTAGGGAAAAATATTTTCCCCAAAATATTAATAAGTTTGTTGCCTTATTTGGAATATTTCAATTATTCCCTTTTTATTTTGAATTGATTCACTCAAATCCTTTTGGACTTCTCAGCCCAAATTAACTAAATAAATGTCACCCTATTTTGGGATATTTATTTTATTCCGTAACTCTTTTAGGGTTCAGTTTTAGTTCCCGATTTAACTTTAGGGTTCAACAATATTTGGGGTTTATGACATTAAACATGATGTAGCACATATTTTTGTCGCTCAATTTTGGTTTCAAAAATAATACCTAAATGGTAATATAGGGTTATGAATAATTCCAAATTTTTCTTTGAGCCATAATTTCACACAATTCAATCAACTCCTAGTCAAATTTAGCTTATGCCACCATAATACATCAACTCCCCCGCTTCATGATTTAGTAACATCCTTCAAGTCCACAGGGGCTAAATGTTGTGCAGTCCACATTCACATAATATCATGGATAATAGTTAACATAAACAAATGACACATATTGAATATCTTATATGGGTAGGAGTACGTGGCTAGTTTAGGTGAAGATAGCATGATTATTTAAGGAGGATGTGAAATTTAAAAAGAGTGAAATGATTGCGGTTTGGATTCAAACGAAGGAGTGGGTGAAGAAGTCGGGGAGAAATGGTTCCTAATATGTGCAATGGTTGCATATCGAGTGAACTGGTCGGAGAACCAGGATGTAGCCAGTCAATTCCGGATAGCATGGACTGAGGAGCAGTCTCCGCGATGACATGGACAACACACATGTGAACATGACGTAGTTTGCACTCTCATATAAGGTGCCCCTACACTCCAACGCACACACCTACACACCTAGACCAAGGGAAAGAGTGATTCCTCCTATCTCAAGATCAAGTGCCCAGGATTCAGACACATGGAGAAGATCCTCGCAAGTAGCAGGCGGCTACCCCAGATGGTCCATGATGCCAGACTACAGCCCGACACCGAGCAACGCCTATGCATGGTGCTGGCGGCTGCCAGGATGAAAGGCCTCTTCAATGTCAGCTTCATCTCTTGGTTCCACGAGGCCTTCGTCACCCTCTTCGACAAGTTTACCGTCGTCACGACGCTCACGAATGACCTAGCTTACGCCTTTAGCCCATGCACCTAGGTTCCATGTTGCCCGCCACTCTCACCGACCTCTACGGCGATAACCTCCTCCACATAGTAGTGGCCCTGCGAGAGCCGCCGTTACACCGGAGAATGTCCACCTCGAGGTCGCCCTCACCGTGCAGCACCTCGTCCAGTAAAGAACCATCAACCTGAAGGAAATATGCCCTAGAGGCAATAATAAAGTTTTTATTTATATTTCCTTATATCATGATAAATGTTTATTATTCATGCAAGAATTGTATTAACCGTAAACTTAGTACATGTGTGGATACATAGACAAAAGAGTTTCCCTAGTAAGCATCTACTAGACTAGCTCGTTAACCAAAGATGGTTAAGTTTCCTAACCATAGACATGTGTTGTCATTTGATGAACGGGATCACATCATTAGGAGAATGGTGTGATGGACAAGACCCATCCGTTAGCTTAGCATAACGATCGTTAAGTTTTATTGCTATTGCTTTATTCATGACGTAAACATATTCCTTTGACTATGAGATTATGCAACTCCCGAATACCGGAGGAATACCTTGTGTGCTATCAAATGTCATAACGTAACTGGGTGATTATAAAGATGCGCTACAGGTGTCTCTGAAATTGTTTGTTGGGTTGGCATAGATCGAGATTAGGATTTGTCACTCTGAGTATCAGAGAGGTATCTCTGGGCCCTCTCGGTAATGCACATCATGATAAGCCTTGCAAGCAATGTGACTAATGAGTTAGTTGTGGGATGATTCATTACAGAACGAGTAAAGAGACTTGCCGGTAATGAGATTGAACTAGGTATGATGATATCGACAATCGAATCTCGGGCAAGTAGCATACCGATGACAAAGGGAATAACGTATGTTGTCATTACGGTTTGACCGATAAAGATATTCGTAGAATATGTAGGAACCAATATGAGAATCCAGGTTCCGTTGTTGGTTATTGACTGGAGATGTGTCTCGGTCATGTCTACATAGTTCTCGAACCCGTAGGGTCTGCATGCTTAACGTTCAATGATGATTTTTGTATTATATGAGTTATGTGATTTGGTGACTGAATGTTGTTTGGAGCCCCGGATGAGATCACAGACATGAAGAGGAGTCTCGAAATGGTCAAGAGGTAAAGATTCATATATAGGAAGGGGTACCGGACAACCCCCGGCAAGCTATATGGGCCTAATGGGCCAAGAGTTGGATAGACCAGCCCCAAAAGGGGCTGGTGCGCCCCCTATAGGCTGAATAGGAGGAGAAGGAAAGGAAGGGAAGGGAGAAGTTAAGGGGAGGATTCGGCCTCCCCCTTTCCTTCCCCTCCCCCTCTCTTTCCTTCCCCCTCCGATAGATATGGAAGGGGGAGCCGGACTTGGAGGAGGCGCCCAAGTAGGATTACTCCTACTTGGGGCGCCCCTTGCAGCCCCTCTCCCTCTCCCACCTATATATATATAATATTATTCTGTTACCCTTTTGAACTGATGGTTTCAGGTGGTTGTACTGATGTTTCCGAAGCGGTTGAACTGATTCTTTCACTTGTCTTGAACTGATCACATATATATCAGTATGATCGTCTTCTTTAGTTCAAAAACTTTTTATAATTTTTTTGTCGGAACGGGGCGTGTAATATATCGTTGGAAAGCTCTTGACAACAATATTTCAAGTATATTGAACGTTTTTACAAAATCATTATGGTTTAAGAGCAGTTTTGAAAAAACCGTTTTTTTCAAAACCGAAAACGTGAATCGTATTTCGGACTCAATTTTCAAACCGTTTGTCGGAATTGAACAAATAAGATGGCGTTGGAAAGGTGGTGAAAATCCGCATCTTCCATATATGTATTGTTTTTTCTAATTCTATATGATTTAAAAGTAATTTGAAAACGGTGAAATTCTGGTCGAAACGTATTTTCGCGATTTTTTGTAAACGGTTCGTCGGATTGACGCAAATGATACAGCGTTGGAAAGCTATGGAAAATGCACAACTTTTTTGTATATAAATGTTTTTCTAATTCCTTACGGTTTAAAAACGAATTCGAATAGAGTCAAATTTGATTTTGAACGCGATTTTTTTAAAAAGTTTGTCAAAATATGACAAATAATATACCGTTGGATAGCTATCGAAAATGCGAAACTTAGTCATGTTGAACGTTTTCTATACTTCGCAATCGTTTAAGAGTAATTTTGAATACGGCATGACGGATCATGCCGTTTTTTCGTCCGAAAAACAGAGTAGTCGTGTACTGATATATGTGTATGTTTGTACTAAGGATTATCATCGAACTGAACGGGGGTTAACAGAATAATATTCTGTTACCGGTAACAGAATAGCCCAGCCCTATATATATATGTATATATATATACATATATATATATATACATATATATATAGGGAGGGCACCGCTAAAACACACAAGATTGATTCCTAGCCGTGTGCGGCGCCCCCCTCCACAGTTTACGCCTCCGGTCATATTGTCGTAGTGCTTAGGCGAAGCCCTGCGCGGATCACTTAACCATCACCATCACCACGCCATCATGCTGATGAAGCTCTCCCTCGAGACTTTGCTAGATCAAGAGTTCGAGCAACGTCATCGAGCTGAACGTGTGCAGAACTCGGAGGTGTCGTACGTTCGGTGCTTGATCGGTCAAAACGACAAGAAGTTCGACTACATCACCCTCGTTGTCAAACGCTTCCGCTTTCGGTCTACGAGCGTATATGGACACACTCTACCCCTCTCGTTGCTATGCATCTCCGAGATAGATCTTGCATGAGCGTAGGAAATTTTGAAAGTGAATGCTACGTTACCCAAAACGACCTAATAACCTACCCATGCATACGAGTAAGTCGTCCATAAGGACCACTACATTCGCACAAGCGAACCAGCCCGGCCGCAGCTGGCACTTGCAGATGCTGACGTTACCCAGCCTCACCGTCCACTACTAGGGAAAAGCCTAGCAGTAGCGCGGGTCTGAGGGCTATCAGTAGCATGGGATACCGCGCTACTGATACGACGCTACAACTAACACTTAGCAGTAGCGCGTTCCTTCCCGCGCTACTGTTATAGCTACTTAGCAGTAGCGCTCTCCGTACAAGCGCTACTGCTAATCTAACTAGTAGTAGCGCTTTTCCTATCTAGTGCTACTACTATATTTTTCATTTTTTTATTTCTAGTGTATTTATACGCCGTTATACAAATTTTGATACAGTACCAATTAAGAGGTTGTTATATCATTATGTCCATGATGAATTAATATATCATTGTGAGGAAGAAACATGGATTAGATTCATTTGGATGAATCAAAAGTTGAATTAGAACGACAATCCTACTAATTCAACTTTTGGTCACTTTTAATCCATCCACATGAATCTAATCCGCGTTCCTTCCACCAATGATATAATAATTGATCATGATCATAATAACAAATCATAATGATAATCATGATCAACATCATCATCATATTAATATAAAAACTCTTGCATCATATCATCACCAACAACACTAGCTAATAATCATCATAGTCATTACCACCAACACTATTTAATCATCATAGTCATAGTGTAGCTATCCAATCACCACCAACACTAACTAATAATAATAATAATCATAGTCATTGCCACCAACGCTAGCTATTTAATCATCATAGTCATAGTGTAGCACATCATCATCTTCAAACTCATTCTAGCTAGCTAATCACTCCTCCTGCTCTCTCTCAGGTAAAATAGCATAAAACATGTGTATCACTCCTGCTTCGTCATATTGGAGCATGCAGATAAATTTGTCTCCTAATTGTGGGTTGCGCTTCTGATTGCTGCCCCCTAGTACTTCTCTGCTGCGGTCCATCACAATTTTGCTCCAGTCTTTGACTATTAAGACTTGCTCGCTACAAGAAATAATGAATGCACTCATGTGCAATGCAGGATATCTTGGCCGTAAGCTAACCATTGTCATGCGACCTTTAGGCTCAATCCAACGAGGCACAACACTCAACGGGAGTCCCTGTTGAAGAACATCATAGTAACATACTTAGTAATGAAGTTTAGCTTAAAAATAATGTATGCAAAAGATGCACTGCGAACAAATAGTAAAAATCTTACCATCTTTCCTAAATAGATGTGACCTTAGTTCAATACGCACACTAATGGTCCCATGTTTTGAGTACTAATATCTCAAAGTCCAGGAAAATAATCAGTCTTTACAGTATCAAGATCCTCAAGCCACGAAACATAATGACCTATCTCCTCACAGTTTAGTTCAGCCCTGGGACAGTAGTAGGTGTTGTCTACCAAGAGATAGATAGGTTTGCTTGAATGGAAATAAGTTGTCAATTATTTTTAGATAAAAAATATAAATTACTTAATAAATATGGTTGAGAAACTCACATAATGGTAGAACTGGAGGCGTCTGCACATCGACCCAGATGTCGATATTACCTTCAATTTCATCTTTCGGACGAATATCATAGGTGATAAGCATATTAGGCTCAAATGCATAAGCCTTGCATAGTGCTCTAAAATTTTTGCATTCAAAATAGGAGTAGGTGTCGGATCACGGGTTCCGGCAAAACCCTCAAGGTTCGAACACTGGGGTGCGCGTGAAGATCTCCCCCCTACTGATCCACGTCCTAGCTCTAATAAGATCTTATGAGCTAACTCGACTAACTCACAACACAAAGAACACAAGATTTATACTGGTTCGGGCCACTGATGTCTACTACACAACCTTCTTCTTGTAGACATTGTTGGGCCTCCAAGTGCAGAGGTTTGTAGGACAGTAGCAAATTTCCCTCAAGTGGATGACCTAAGGTTTATCAATCCGTAGGAAGCGTAGGATGAAGATGGTCTCTCTCAAGCAACCTTGCAACCAAATAACAAAGAGTCTTTTGTGTCCCCAACACACCCAATACAATGGTAAATTTTATAGGTGCACTAGTTTGGCGAAGAGATGGTGATAGAAGTGGTATATGGATGATAGATATGAGAATTTGTAATCTGAAATTATAAAACAGCAAGGTAATTAATGATAAAAGTGAGCGTAAACGGTATTGCAATGATAGGAAATAAGGCCTAGGGTTCATACTTTCACTAGTGCAAGTTCCCTCAACAATACTAACATAATTGGATCACATAACTATCCCTTAACATGCAACAAAGAGTCACTCCAAAGTCACTAATAGCGGAGAACGAACGAAGAGATTATGGTAGGGTACGAAACCACCTCAAAGTTATTCTTTCCAATCAATCCGTTGGTCTATTCCTAGAAGTGTCACAAACAGCCCTCGAGTTCGTACTAGAATAACACCTTAAGACACAAATCAATCAAAACCCTAATGTCACCTAGATACTCCAATGTCACCTCAAGTATCCGTGGGTATGATTATACGATATGCATCACACAATCTCAGATTCATCTATTCAACCAACACATAGAACCTCAAAGAGTGCCCCAAAGTTTCTACCGGAGAATCACGACGAAAACATGTGTCAACCGCTATGCATAGGTTCATGGGAGGAACCCGCAAGTTGATCACCAAAACATACATCAAGTGAATCACGTGGTATCCCATTGTCACCACAGATACGCACGGCAAGACATACATCAAGTGTTCTCAAATCTTTAAAGACTCAATCCGATAAGATAACTTCAAAGGGGAAACTCAATTCATTACAAGAGAGTAGAGGGGAGGGAAGAAACATCATAGGATCCAAATATAATAGCAAAGCTCGCGATACATCGAGATCGTATCATCTCAAGAACACGAGAGAGAGAGAGATCAAACACATAGCTACTGGTACATACCCTCAGCCCCGAGGGAGAACTACTCCCTCCTCGTCATGGAGAGCACCGGGATGATGAAGATGGCCATCGGAGAGGGATTCCCCCCTCCAGCAGGGTGCCGGAATGGGTCTATATTGGTTTTCGGTGGCTATGGAGGCTTCTGGCGGCGGAACTCCCGATCTATTGTCTGTTCTGGAAGTTTTAGGGTACGTGAGTATATATGGGTGCAGGAAGTACGTCGGTGGAGCTTCGGGGGCCCCATGAGGCAGGGGGCGCGAACTAGGGGGGCACCCCCTACCCTCGTGAGCACCTCCCTTGGCTCCTGACGTGGGGTCCAAGTCCATCCGGTAGCTTTCCTTCCAAAAATAACTTCTCGAGTTGATTTCGTTCCGTTTCGACTCCGTTTGATATTCCTTTTCTTTGAAACACTAAAATAGGCAAAAAACAGCAATTCTGGGCTGGGCCTCCGGTTAATAGGCAGGGAGCCCCCTGCCTCGTGAGCACCTCCCTTGGCTCCTGACGTGGGGTCCAAGTCCATCCGGTAGCTTTCCTTCCAAAAATAACTTCTCGAGTTGATTTCGTTCCGTTTTGACTCCGTTTGATATTCCTTTTCTACGAAACACTGAAATAGGCAAAAAAACAGCAATTCTGGGCTGGGCCTCCGGTTAATAGGTTAGTCCCAAAAATAATATAAAAGTGGATAATAAGGCCCAATATTGCCCAAAACAGTAGATAACATAGCATGGAGCAACCAAAAATTATAGATATGTTGGAGACGTATCAGCATCCCCAAGCTTAATTCCTGCTCGTCCTCGAGTAGGTAAATGATAAAAATTGAATTTTTGATGCGGAGTGCTACTTCGCATAATTTTAATGTAATTCTTCTTAATTGTGGTATGAATGTTCAGATCCGAAAGATTCAAGACAAAAGTTCATATTGACATAAAAATGATAATAGTTCAAGCATACTAAGTAAGCAATTATGTCTTCTCAAAATAACATGGCCAAAGAAAGTTCATCCCTACAAAATTATATAGTTTAGTCATGCTCCATTTTCGTCACACAAGAATGCTCTCATCATGCACAACCCCGATGACAAGGCAAGCAATTGTTTCATACTTTAGTAATCTCAAACCTATAAACTTTCACGCAATACATGAGCGCGAGCCATGGATATAGCACTATGGGTGGAATAGAATAATGAGGGTGGTTATGTGGAGAAGACAAAAAAGGAGAGATTCTCACATCAACGAGGCTAGGCGATGGGCTATGGAGATTGTCGGGGAACTAATCCACGAACACCTATGGGACCGGTGGACGGAGCCCCTTTCGGTTCGGCAGGGGGGGCGGAGATCGCACGAAGAGCAGATCGAGGCGAAACACACGAGCAGTTTACCCAGGTTCGGGCCGCACGGATGCGTAAAACCCTACTCCTGCTTTGTGGTTTGTATTGAGTTCTTGCTCGGGAGCGCTGAGTGCTACAGTACACACCAACAGCTAACGAGACCGAGCATGAGTGTTCTCTCCTTCCCCTCTCCCCCCTACGTTGCGCATGGGCCTCCTTTTATATGCTCAAGGGGTCACCGACAGGTGGCAACGTAGACAAGGGTAAAAATGGAAAGATGTTGCGGTTGGTACAGCTACCTGCTACAGTGTATCATACCTAACCCTGACGGCAGGGGACAAGGGCATTAAATGCCCGTCTGCGTCGCCCAGATAGTGCAAAAGGGACCGTCAAGGGACGCCACCGCTCACCACGATGGCGATCTTGTCAGTGCCGCTTGCCACCGCGCACCGCTGGCTGCACAGCCTCCCGCCACGTACGCCTGGAAGGGTCCCAGAGCGACACGTTGGTGGATGTGCTGGAGCGTGGGTACAGAGTGGTGGCTTGCCGCGGCAAGCGCCTTGCCGCGGTGGTTGTCTTGTCGCGTCCGGGAGCTTGTCGCTCACCGGGCCTTGCCGGGACGCGTGGCGCGTCGCGGCAAGTTCCTTGAGATGCCTTGATTGGCCTTCCCGGCAAGCTCCTCTTGCCCGGGTCTTGTCTCCTTGGCTTGGATACTTTTTCCTTGAATGGCTCCAAAGGAACCAGGGAGGACCTTGGCGGTCACCCGGCAAGCCTTGCCGCGGGATGCTGCGACTGCCCGTGCACAAGTTCGGGATACTAGGGTACCCCTACTCTTGTACACCGACGGGAGCCCCCGGGCCTGGGCCATACACAGTGCCGAGCGCTGTTGGGCCAGGCCCAAAACAGGGCACGAGCACGCGCGGCCCGGGTTACGCCGTATCTCTCCCCGAATCCACCGCGCCCTCCCCGAACGGCACGCGTTGAATGCGGCGTCGTGGGAGAGATCGTGGGTGGTTTCTTTATTCGGAAAGGCGGAACGTCCGCCCCCTCCCTCTTTATAAGCAGGGGAAACAGGGGTGGTTCGCCCATTCGCCGGTTGCTATTCCAATCTCGGAAACCTCCGCCGCTCCTCCGTCTTCCCAAAGCTGAAAGAGAGCAGCGCCCTGCCCCCCATCGCCACCAGCACCACCAACGCCGTCGACCTCCTCCACCACTTCCGCCATGGCTCCGAAAGCCGACAAGGGGATGGTTGTGAAGTCGACCGAGGCGCAGCGGCTTGCGACGCTGCGAAAGGAGCGGGCAATCTCCCCCCCCCCCCAAGCTCGCCGCGAGGGAGCTGAGGGAGTATTACTACCTCCTCTGGTCGACGGAGACGCGAGCGCATCCGTGCACGAAGGTACTTCCAGCCGCCGCTTGGAAAATGGCTCCAAATGGATATCCTTTCTTCGCCGTGTTCTTCTACTGCGGGCTCTGCCCGCCTTTCTCTGAGTTTTTCTGCGATATTATGAACACCTACGGGTTCTGCCTCCTTGACTTCACCCCCAATGCTGTTCTGACCATGGCAGTTTTCGCACATCTCTACGAAAACTTTGTCGGAGTCTATCCAAATGTAGCCCTTTTTCGCCATATCTTTATGCCCCGAGTAGAGAAAGGAGAGCCTTTATCCGGCGGAATCGCCTGGATCTCGAGGGCCGGCAAGAAGGACGCTTATCTGGAGGGAGAGTTCCGCGGCAAGTGGGAGGAATGGAGAGCAGACTGGTGCTGGATTGTCGAGGAGAACCCGCAGCCGTTTACTGCCCGACGCCAAGCCCCAGCAGCACGCGGTAGCGATTGGAGCAGCGTGGCCCCGGAAGACGATAGCCTAAAGATTGCCGTCACCCGGATCCAACGCCTCAGGCTTGCCGGGCTTACTGTAGGCGCTATTGGCACAAACTTTCTTCACCGCCGCATCGCCCCCCTGCAGGAACGGAGGAGACCCGCCTGGGAATTTAAGAATGCGGCGGATATCATGAGGCTGCGTCCGGGCCTCAACTTCAACTTCACTGTTCTGGAGCTTAACGCGATGCTCCAGGAACTGTTCAAGTACGACCCTGAACATCCCGAAGTGTTCAGGTTGCCGAAGGGTGTTGTTCCGCTATGCAACAACTCCGCAATCGACCGCATCCGTGCAATGATGCCGTTGTGCGATTCGCATGGAATTGTCCCAACTTGGCAAGAGCCTGCAGACGACGTCGTGCATGAGTTCTTTGACGGCTTGGTGGAAGTGCCGGTCCGCCCCGACGAAAAGAAAGGCCTCACTCGTGACACCACCGATGCGGAGATGAAACGCGTCGCCACCAGGCTGGAAGAGGCGGCGGCAGCTGCAGCCGCGGGCGAGTTTGGATTCACCGTGGAGGAGGCAGAGGCAGCAGACGCGGCAAGCCGCACCGAGCGAGAGGAGCTTGCCGGCGAGGAAGAGCTTGCCGGGCATGACGTCGAGTCGAGCGAGCCCGCCGAGGATACGAGCGGCTCGTTGGAGATCAACTCCTCTTCCTCCTCATCCTCAGACAGCTCGCCGCAAGCCAAGCCCCCAGCCCCACCAAGAAGGCGTCTCCGCAAGGACGGGGACGTAGCGGGGCGGCGGGCGAGTCGACAGTCGTCATGCCACGCGACACGCTCCACCGCGGCAAGCACCGTTGCCGCGGGAGCACCTCACGCTGCTACGGCAACTGGAGCGGGGTCCACCCGGACCACCACTTCTGCTCCTGCCGCTTCTCACGCCACGGCGGCAGCCGGAGCGGGGTCGTCTCAGACCACCGCCACTGTTCCCGCCAAGCGGCCAAGGGAACCTACTCCTACGCCTCCTTGCGCCGGACGTGAGCTGGACTTCGACTTCTCCGCGTTCAGCTCCGACGAGGAAGAAGAAGAGTAAGATTCTCTTGTTGTACTTGTAGTTCTTCAATTCTTGCTGTTTTGTCTTGTATCTCATTTGCTTTATTCTGAACTTATTCCTTCTTAGGACTCTCGCCCAGAGAGCAGCGAAGAGAGCCAAGGTCCCGGTGATTATCATCGAGGACGAACCCACCGCGATAGCAGGGGGTGCGTTCGAGACAACCTTGCCGGACCCGGCAACTGTTCTCCAAAGCAGCCCCCAGCGTAAGCATATGGTTCGCTTTCCGCTGTTAGCCGCGCATGGATACTCTTTCTTTGCTTACATCTGACTGTTGGTTTGTGTAGGAGCAGAGCAGCCCCACCAGGAGCGCCCGGAGGCCGCCCCCGAAACGCCAAGGGAGAGTCCTCCGGCAAGGGAGAGGTCTCCGCCAAGGGAGAGTTCTCCGGCAAGGGAGAAGTCTCCGGCAAGGGAGAGTTCTCCGGCAAGGGACAGCACCAGCGGCCCCCCGGCGGCGGAGACCATGACCGCAGAACCCGGCACAGGTAATCTTCTCGCTTAAAAACTTCCCTTGGGTTCTTCTTCTTTTGATCTTCTTTTTTGGATATTTTCTTGACTCTTCTCCTTTTTCCGGCCGTCAGATCCATCTGCTGTGGAGCCGATGGAGACCGAGGTTGCCGCCGACAACGCCGCTGCCACCGAAGAAGCAGCCGGTGCTGACGATCCCGCCGGCGCAGAGGCCGCCAAAGCTGCCGCCGCAGAAGCAGGCGGGGGGTCTGGCGATCGTACTGACGGCCCTGAGGCTGCAGGAGCGCCAGGCGCTACACCGACCGCCGATCCCTCCGCCGCTACCACAGCGTCAAGCTCCGAAGAGCCCCAGCCAGGCGTCTACTTAAAGGCCGACGATGGCGTCTTCATCAACCTCCCCTGGGCGTCAAGCTCCAGGGCGCCGGTCGAAGGAGAGAGCTTCGACGGAGAGGTGCTCGCCTCCGCTGGGCTGGCGCTGGTTGACGCGCCGAGCAGCAGCAGCAGCGAGCCTGAGGAGGAGCGGCTGCTGCGGAAGCTGCTATCGCTCTACCGTGCCCGGAAAGCCAAGCTGGAATCCCGCGAGGCGCTTGTTGCGAAGGCGGGAGTGGACATCGAAAAGCGCCTGGAGGAGCTCCGGGGTCTCAACCAGGAAGCTCTCCGGTCCCTGGCAGAGGAGCGGGCGCAACTTGCCGAGAAGCAGAAGGCCTTCCTCCTCGAGAGGGCTGAAGTCGAAGAGCAACAGCGGCTTGCCGCTGAAAAGCTGTTTGCGCAGGAGGGCGAGTTGGCGCAGCGGAAGGTCAACCTTGACTGCCACGAGGAGGAGCTTGCCGCGCGCGAGCGAACATTCGGCGGAGCCCTCAAGCAAGCAGAGGATGCTGCCGCAGCTGCCGAGGCCGCCAAGAAGGAGCTGGAGACGAAGGTGGCGCAGCTGGAGGCCGATCTCAAGGCGAGCGATGAAGGGCTTGCCGTGCTCAAGCGTGAGCGGGAGAAGGACGCCCACAGCCACTCAGAGCTGCAGGCTCGTCTCGCCGAGAAGGACAAGGAGCTTAGCGCTGCCAAGGACTCCAACGCAGATCTTGAGTTGAAGTTGACCACTTTGACCAAGACGTTGGACGGCGCCAGGAAGCAGGAGGCGGCCTTGAAGGAGGAAATCAAGGCCGACAAGGCACTGCTGGCGAGTGCTGCTGCCGCCCAGAACACTTTTAGGGAGAATGTGGCGCACTGGACGGAGGGTCTCGTGAATGTTGCCGCAGACATTGACAGGGAGCTGGCGCAGCTGGGGATGGAGGATCTCGGGTATCCCTTCGACGAGAACCTCCATCCCAGCGCCAAGCTCACTTTGTTCTTCAAAGGCGTGGCAACGGCCCTCCAGCGACTCCGGGTGAGGATCCCAAAGCAGCTAGCCGACGAGTCGCGCAAGATCTGCGCGGGAGCTCTTCAAAAGGTGTTGGTGAAGGTGGCCTTCCGCAACCCGGGCCTCAACCTCACCAACGTCCTCAAGACCCTGCCGCCGGACGCTGATCTGGAGGCGCTCAAGACCCTTGTCGCACCCATTGTGGACAAGGTGAGCAGGATCAAGAGGATTGAGGGCGATCGCGTAGACTAGGCCGCCTGTTTTCTTCTTTTCTTGTCGCTGCTGGTCATGTTATGAGAACAATCTGTTAGAGCCGCGACAAGCTACTTTGTAATATAACTCTATTCCGGGTAATGATTGCAATGTTATTTCCTTTACTTGATTCCTTCCTTTGTATGTTTTTGCCCTACGCTTTTAGGGAACTTGCCGGCGCGGGCACCTTAGCCACGAGCGCTGAGTGCGGGACGTCAGCAGCCTGCTGGCGGTGGTGCTACCGACAAGAAACCTTGTCGCAACTAGTCGCAGCTCACTTAAGTTGTTGAGCGGACTCGAAACAAAGTAAGGGCGCAACTAGCTACGAGTTGGTTCCTCCGCGCATAGGTTTTCCATACAAAGCATGGTCGTTCAAGGAAGATAACTTAAAAATTTTAAAAATCTGATTGCTCAAACTTTGGCAACTTAGCTTTTCTGTTGTTTGCTTCCTGGTAAGGCGAAACTTTCTTGAACGACGCCTGGTCCATACCATTATCTTCTCCTTTCCCCCCGGCAAACTTGTGGGCGAGGGAACCTTCCTTTCCTTGAGAAAAAAGAAAGAGGAAAAAAGATATGGAGCCTTATGGCTCATTGTTGCTTACCGGGGGTAGGTGCTGCACAAAATGTCAGATAACACATGCAAAAAATAGAAAGCATGAAATTGACAAGATATGCGGAGCACATGAGCTTTATGCACGGGGTCTGCGCCCGGCTTTGTACAAAGGATTACATGCAACAGCGGCAAGACTTGTACAAAAGGTGGTTGCCGGAACGGGTTCCGGCAACCGCGCCTTACGGGTAAAACTTACGAAGATGCTCAATGTTCCCGTAGTTGCTCATTGGAATGCCATCTTCGGTCTCAAGGCGGACAGTGCCAGGCCTAGTGACTCGTTTCACCCGGTAAGGGCCTTCCCACTTCGGCGTCAACTTGTTGGAATTCTTGGCGGACTGAACACGCCGAAGAACAAGGTCACCTTCCTCGAGACTTCTGGCGTTAACTTTGCGGTTATGGTAGCGGCGCAAAGCTTGCTGGTAGCGAGCAGCTCATACAGCAGCCCGAAGACGGTCTTCCTCAAGGAGCAGCGCGTCATCTTGTCGTAGCTGCTCTTGCTCAAGCTCATCATAAGCGAGCACTCGAGGTGACCCATATACGAGTTCCGTGGGGAGAACTGCCTCTGCTCCATAGACTAGAGCGAAAGGTGTCTGGCCAGTGGCTCAATTTGGCGTCGTCTTGATCGACCAAAGAACCACCGGCAGCTCCTCAATCCAATTTCTTCCGCACTTGTGCAGCCTGTCGAAAGTCCTGGTCTTGAGCCCATGCAGCACTTCAACATTTGCCCTCTCCGCTTGACCGTTGCTTCTCGGGTGAGCAACAGAAGCGAAGCAGACCTTGGCGCCAAGATCTTGGACGTACTGCATGAAGGTGCGGCTCGTGAATTGTGTGCCGTTGTCGGTGATTATCCTGTTAGGGATCCCGAAGCGGCAAACAATCGACCTGAAGAACTTGACTGCTGACTGTGCTGTCACCTTCCTCACTACTTCCACTTCCGGCCACTTTGTGAACTTGTCGATTGCAACGTACAAGTACTCAAAGCCCCCGAATGCTCAGGGAAAGGGGCCGAGGATGTCGAGCCCCCAGACCGAAAATGGCCAGGATAAAATGATCGTCTGGAGAGCTTGAGCTGGCTGGTGTATCTTCTTGGAATGGAACTGGCACGCTTCACACTTGGTTACTTGTGCAGTTGCATCCTGGAGGGCTGTCGGCCAAAAGAAACCTTGCCTGAATGCTTTGCCGGCAAGTGCTCTTGCGCCAATGTGGTGACCACATATGCCTCCATGTATCTTTGCCAACAGCTTTTGTCCATCTTCCCGGTGAATACACTTCAATTTCACACCGTTGAGTCTTCTTCTGTACAGTGTGTTGTCGACAAACTGGTACATACTTGACTGCCGGGCTACTCTTTCCGCTTCTTCTTGCTCTTCGGGAAGTTCTCCTGTCTGAAGGAAACGGACAATCTGCTGTGCCCATGCTGGAGCTTGTGGCTCGACAACAAGGACTAAAGGCACATCTACTGCTGTGGGAACATCCGCTTCTACGGCGAGAACCTGCGGCTCAGCCGGAGCTTGATGTTCCCCAGCAAGCTTGCCGGAGCAAAACTTTTCGGGAGCCTCTGCTTCAACGGAACAAACCCTAGGGCTTGCCGGAGCAGACTGCTCCTCAGCACTCTTGGTGTTGATCTTGGGGACCTTCTTGGCGGCAGCTTCTGGAAGCTCTGCCGGAAAGTAGTCACCAGAAATCAACTTCCTCTTCTTGCTCTGTCCAGTTGATGGCGTTACGGACGGTCGACTCAGCTTGAGCACAAAGATCCCTGGTTCCACAGGTAACTTAAGTGCGGTGCACTTTGATAGGCCATCGGCAATGTCGTTCTGAGCTCTTGGAACGTGCTCTATCTGTAGGCCGTCAAAGTGCTCTTCTAGCTTTCTCACTTCGTCAACGTAGGCTTCCATCAATGGACTCTGATAACTCTTGTTCACTTGGCAGACGACAAGCTGCGAGTCACCACTGACAATGAGCTTCTTGATCCCAAGGTCTGCCGCGATCCTGAGACCGGCAAGCAAGCCTTCATACTCTGCAGTATTGTTTGTTGCTTTCTCCTTGGAAAAGTGCATCTGGACTACGTACTTGTGGTGCTCTCCGGTGGGTGCGACAAGCAGCACGCCAGCGCCGGCGCCTTGCAGCGAGAAGGCGCCATCAAAGTACATCAGCCACTCTTTGCTTGCTTCCTCGACGGGGATGCTCGTTTCTGAAATTTCTTCATCTGGTGTTGGCGTCCACTCTGCTATGAATTCTGCCAATGCTCTGCTTTGGATAGTTGAAGTACTCTCAAACTTGAGGCCAAAGCTTGACAGTTCTAGTGCCCACTCAACAATCCTGCATGTTGCTTCTGGATTCTGTAGTATCCTCTTCAGCGGAAAACGAGTGACAACTGTGATCTCATGTGCTTGGAAGTAATGGCACAGCTTTCTCGAGGCCATGAGAAGGCCGAAAAGCAATTTCTGCACACCAGAGTACCTTGACCTAGCCCCCTGCAGAAGGGAACTGACAAAGTAAACTGGGCGCTGCACCATTCTCTTCTGTATCTCTTTGCGCACCTGCACAGATCCATCCTTGTCGGGACCAGAGCTTGTCGGGGAAGCCCCCTGCTTGTCGCTGGATGCGCCTGCCATGGTTGCTGGCTTGTCATCTGCCTCCCTCTCTGCTACTAACGCAGCACTAACCACTTGATTGGTTGCCGCTATATACAGCAGCAACTTCTCTTATGGCTTAGGTGCGACAAGTGTTGGAGTGGAGGACATGTATCTCTTCAAGTCTTGCAGCGCAGCCTCCGCTTCCGGAGTCCATTTCATTGGACCTGCCTTTTTCAAAATTTTGAAAAACGGCAGGGCGCGCTCAGCAGACCTAGAGATAAACCTCCTGAGAGCAGCCATGCAACCGGCAAGTCTTCGTACATCCTTGACGCGCTTTGGTGCTTCAATCTGCTCAATGGCCTTGATCTTGTCGGGATTGGCTTCAATTCCCCGCTGAGACACGAAGAACCCGAGAAGCTTGCCGGAGGGGACTCCAAACACACACTTCTCGGGGTTGAGCTTGAGGTTGATCTTGCGCAGATTTGTAAAGGTCTCGTCTAAATCTAGAATCAGAGTTGCCTTGTCCTTGCTCTTGACCACTATGTCATCCATGTAGGCTTCCACATTTCTGTGTATTTGTGGCTCAAGAGCGACATGGACTACCCTTGCAAATGTTGAACCAGCATTCTTTAAACCGAAAGGCATCTGTATGAAACAGTATGTGCCACATGGAGTGATGAATGCGGTCTTCTCCTCATCCTCTTCTGCCATGAAGATTTGATGGTATCCTAAGTATGCGTCAAGAAATGAAAGCAAGTCACATCCGGCTGTGGAGTCAACAATCTGGTCAATGCGCAGCAAGGGAAATGGGTCTTTGGGACAAGCTTTATTAACATCGGTAAAGTCGATGCAAAGCCTCCATTTCCCGTTTGCCTTGCGCACGACTACAGGATTGGCCAACCACGTAGGATGGAGCACTCCTCTGACAAGGCCTGCTGCTTCCAATTTCTTGATCTCTTCTACGATGAATTCTTGGTGCTCCACTGCTTGCTTCCTGACCTTCTGCTTGACGGGCCGCGCATGAGGACAAACGGCAAGATGGTTCTCAATTACTTTCCTGGGAACACCGGGGATGTCAGACGGTTGCCACGCAAACACGTTGACGTTCGCCCGCAAGAAAGCAATGAGCGCGCTTTCCTATTTAGGGTCAAGAGTGGCACTGATGGTGAAGGTACCACCAGTGCCGTCCTCCTTGGCGGACACCTTCTTGGTCTCTGGCGGAGCTGCCATTGTCCTCTTACACTTGCCGGTGGAGCTCGATGGTGCGTCCTCGACGGTAGCACAGCACTCCGAAGAGGTGCGCTTGCCGGAGTGGGCATCAGAACTCTTGCCAGACTTGGTCTTCTTCTTCCCCCCGGGAGCTCCAACGGTAGGTGACTTGCGATCTGTTGCGGCTGCCGCTTCCCGGTAGATCTTGTCGGCGCAGATAAGGGCATCCTTCTTGTCGCCAAGGACAGAGATGACGCTTATCGAGCCTGGCATCTTTAGCATGTTGTATGCGTAGTGAGAGGCTGCCATGAACTTGGCGAGTGCTGGACGGCCGAGTATCCCATTGTAAGGCAATGGAAAATCGGCAACGTCAAAAGTGACCCTCTCAGTCCTGAAATTCAACTCGCTGCCAAATGTTACTGGCAACATGACCTTCCCCTTCGGCTTGCTCCTTCCCGGGTTGATTCCTTGGAATGTGCCGGTCTCTTCAAGCTTGCTGTCAGGGATCTGGAGTTTCTGGAGTACAGCGGAGGAGATCAGGTTCAAGCCGGCCCCGCCGTCAACTAGCATCTTAGTGACCTTGAGGTTGCGGATAGTTGGTGAAACCAACATCGGCAGTCACCCGACCGTAGTTGTGCGATCAGGGTGGTCCTCAATATCGAAGATGATAGGCGTGCTGGACCATTTCAGAAGCTTGCGTGACTCGACAGGTGGTTCCGCCGCATTGACTTCCCGCACCCACTGCTTGAGTTGGCGGTGCGAAGTATGCAGAGAAGCACCGCCGTCAACGCACAAGACCTCTGTGGCTTTCTGGAACTCCTACTCATTGGTCTCGACATCATCCATGTCTTCGTCGTCGTCGTCATCTTCATCCTTGTCGCAGCCGCGGGGAGGTCTGTCTCCTTGCCGCTGCTTGGCCTTGCCGCGGCGTCCCCCCCCCGGCCGGCGCGTTTCTTGCCGGATTCCCCAGCGCCTCCTTGGGCCCTCTCCTTGTCGCGTCGCTCGTATTCAGTCTTTTGCTGCTGGACAAGCTGCTCGACTTTCTTGTAGCTCTGGAGGTCATGGCCCTTGGTGCGGTGGATCTTGCAGTACTGCTTGTCGGTGCCGTCCTGCTTGTCGGCGACCGCCAAAGCCTGGCAGTTGGTGCATGCAGCAATCTCCTTGCCGGAGCTACCAGCTTTGGCTTTCTTGGCGCCACCTTCATTGCCGGACTGCTCAATGACTAGCACATCTTTGCCTTTCTTCTTCCTGTTGTTCCGCCGCCGGTTTTTCTTTGCCGGGGCAGCATCCTCGCTGTCAGATCCTCCTGCTCCTGTATTCTCTCCGGGGAGTTTCCTCCCTTCCTCAGCACGTGCACACTTGTCGGCCAGGGCATACAGCTCACTGACGTCTCTGATCTTGCACATCGCCATCTCCTCCCGCATCCTGCGGTTACGCACGTTCTGATGGAATGTGCTGATGACCGCGGCAGGGTGGACATCTGGGATGTTGTGTTGTACACGGCTGAATCTCTGAATGTACTTGCGCAGGGGCTCTCCTTCCTTCTGGGTGAGCAGGTGAAGGTCACTCTCTTGGCCATGAGGTTTGTGGCCGCCTGTAAAGGCGCCGACAAACTGATGGCATAGGTCTGCCTAGGAGGATATGGAGTTGTCCGGCAAATGCATGAGCCAGGACCTAACGTTGGGCTTGAGCACCAGCGGGAAGAAGTTGGCAAGGATCTTGTCGTCCCGCGTCCCGGTAGCTTGCACCGCAATGGTGTAGATGCTGAGGAACTCCGACGGATGCGACTTGCCGCCGTACTTCTCTGGTACGTCTGGCTTGAAATTCTTCCTGCTGGGCCACTGGACTTGCCGCAGCTCACGAGTAAACGCAGGGCAACCTACCGCGTACGGCAAGTCGCCTGGTTCCCTTGGCGCATGCATGTCGACAGAGGGCCCAGCGTGCTGGTCTGATTGACGCCGCGCTTCTCTTCGGCGCTCGATGCGAGTACGAGCGTCTTCTTGCTATCGTTCGTGAAGAACTTGGCGCTGATCGCGACGAGCTCATGGATCTGATGACGCGGTGGAGTCGCTGTCGAGGTGGATCCGGCGAGTCAGCGATCTTGGCCTTCGGGGCGGAGAGTGCACGGTGGTTGCACCCCCACCGGTCTTGTCGCCACCGGCTCGTGCCTGGCTGACTTGCCGCGGCTGCGATGTACTCGGCTGCCGTGGATTGTTGCCGTTGGCGAAGCTGATGAGACTCTGAATGGTGGCCCTCCAGTCGTCGATCTTGTCTGGCGCTAGAGGGTAGTCTAGGAGCAGTTGAGCTCGCGCCAAAGCTTCTGCTGAAGTGACGGGTGGCGGCGGCGAACGGTGTGAGGAGCGGGATATGCTTGGACTTCTAACTATGTTAGAAGGAGGAGTATCTCGTCCAGGCGACCGTGCCCCGCTTGTGCCAGCATGTTGGCGTGCATGCTGGTCTTGAGCACTCTGAGATCCACCAGCTCGATCTTGGTCCAGCAAACGTATGGTACCGTGAGTACTATGACGCTACCGGTCCCGCACCTCCTGGGATGGGCGCGGTGCATGTACGGACGCCGAGGTCTTGGAGTGCGCCCGGTCGTTGTGGGAGCCGACTGCGCCGCCGATGGGCAGCGCAGCCTTGTCCTTGGACCTGGCAGCACCGTGAGCTCCCTCGTCGACGCCCGTTCTTCCGCCGACGTCTACCCCACCAGCCGTTTGCTCCGGCGATGGTGGGTTCGGCGCGGATGGAGCAGCCGCCTCCGAAGCCTTCTTCTTCGGCGGCATGTCGATGAAGACGATGAAGATTTAGCTCGTGTGAACACCGGATCAGGTTCACACAACCTCGACGCACCCCCTACCTGGCGCGCCAAAGATGTCGAGGAACTAATCCACGAACACCTATGGGACCGGCGGACCGAGCCCCTTTCGGTTCGGCTGGGGGGGGGGGGCGGAGATCGCACGAAGAGCAGATCGAGGCGAAACACACAAGCAGTTTACCCAGGTTCGGGCCGCACGGATGCGTAAAACCCTACTCCTGCTTTGTGGTTTGTATTGAGTTCTTGCTCGGGAGCGCTGAGTGCTACAGTACACACCAACAGCTAACGAGACCGAGCGTGAGTGTTCTCTCCTTCCCCTCCCCCCCTACGTTGCGCATGGGCCTCCTTTTATATGCTCAAGGGGTCACCGACAGGTGGCAACGTAGACAAGGGTAAAAATGGAAAGATGTTGCGGTTGGTACAGCTACCTGCTACAGTGTATCATACCTAACCCTGACGGCAGGGGACAAAGGCATTAAATGCCCGTCTGCGTCGCCCAGATAGTGCAAAAGGGACCGTCAGGGACGCCACCGCTCGCCACGATGGCGATCTTGTCAGCGCCGCTTGCCACCGCGCACCGCTGGCTGCATAGCCTCCCGCCACGTACGCCTGGAAGGGTCCCAGAGCGACACGTTGGTGGATGTGCTGGAGCGCGGGTACAGAGTGGTGGCTTGCTGCGGCAAGCGCCTTGCCGCGGTCGTTGTCTTGTCGCGTTCGGGAGCTTGTCGCTCACCGGGCCTTGCCAGGACGCGTGGCGCGTCGCGGCAAGTTCCTTGAGATGCCTTGATTGGCCTTCCCGGCAAGCTCCTCTTGCCAGGGTCTTGTCTCCCTGGCTTGGATACTTTGTCCTTGAATGGCTCCAAAGGAACCAGGGAGGACCTTGGCGGTCACCCGGCAAGTCTTGCCGCGGGATGCTGCGACTGCCCGTGCACAAGTTCGGGATACTAGGGTACCCCTACTCTAGTACACCGACAGAGATGCCCACCAATTGATGTTAATGCAAAGAGTAGGGATTGCCATGCAAAGGATGCACTAGAGCTATAAATGTATGAAAGCTCAACAAAAGAAACTAGTGGGTGTGCATCCAACTTGCTTGCTCACGAAGACCTAGGGCACTTGAGGAGGCCCATTGTTGGAATATACAAGCCAAGTTCTATAATGGAAAATTCCCACTAGTATATGAAAGTGATAACATGAGAGACTCTCTACTATGAAGATCATGGTGCTACTTTGAAGCACAAGTGTGGTAAAGGATAGTAACATTGTCCCTTCTCTCTTTTTCTCTCAATTTTTTGGGCCTTTCCTTTTTTTATGGCCTTTCTCTTTTTTTGGGCCTTCTCTTTTTTTATGGCCTTTCTCTTTTTTTATTCCTCGCTTGGGACAATGCTCTAATAATGATGATCATCACACTTCTATTTATTTACAACTCAATGATTACAACTCGATACTAGAACAAAGATGACTCTATATGAATGCCTCTGGCGGTGTACCAGGATATGCAATGAATCAAGAGTGACATGTATGAAATAATTATGAACGGTGGCTTTGCCACAAATACTATGTCAACTACATGGTCATGCCAAGCAATATGGCAATGATGAATGTGTCATGATGAACGGAATGATGGAAAGTTGCATGGCAATATATCTCGGAATGGATATGGAAATGCCATAATAGGTAGGTATGGTGGCTGTTTTGAGGAAGATATAAGGAGGTTTATGTGTGTTAGAGCGTATCATATCACGGGGTTTGGATGCACCGGCGAAGTTTGCGCCAACTCTCATTGTGACAAAGGGCAATGCACGGTACTGAAGAGGCTAGCAAGGATGGAAGGGTGAGAGTGCGTATAATCCATGAACTCAACATTAGTCATAAAGAACTCACATACTTATTGCAAAAATCTAAAAGTCATCAAAAACCTCGGTACTACGCGCATGCTCCTGGGGGGATAGATTGGTAGAAAAAGACCATCGCTCGTCCCCGAACGCCACTCATAAGGAAGACAATCAAATAACACCTCATGTTTCAAATTTGTTACACAACGTTTACCATACGTTCATGCTACGGGACTTGCAAACTTCAACACACGCATTTCTCAAATTCACAACTACTCAACTAGCACGACTTTGATATTATTATCTCCATATCTCAAAACAATCATCAAGCATCAAACTTTTCTTAGTATTCAATACTCTATATGAAAGTTTTTACTATTCATGGATGCCTAGCATGTTATGATTATTTAAGAAAATTACCATGCTATTTAAGACTCTCAAAATGATATAAGTGAAGCATGAGAGTTCATCTATTTCTATAACTAGATGATGCCCCGCGCGTTGCTGCGGGATTTTTTGAATTTTCTTAGAATTGTGAGCATCCAAATTTAAGTAACAAAATGCCTTTCACATTCTGCGTAGCTGACAATTTAAACTGAGCTAAGGTCAGTAGGCCAACACATGCCTCACGGTGGTTGTTTGCAAAAACAACGCGGATGATATCATATATCAACACTTGACACAAATACATGTACTCAAGTATGATTATATATGTCTTGTACGATTGAATAACATCTAGAATTATAATAATCTTTCCCGCACATTGCTGCGGGATTGTATACACTTTTTTGATAGAATGCTGATATATAAGCGGTGAAGAACATTAAGATTAATTTCATATGAAATATACTATAGATTGATGCATCAAAAAATTAAAAACATATTGGATATTCATAATAGCAGAAAGTAGTCTCCCCCTATAATAACATTAACGTATTATGGGATAACACTGGAGGCTGTAGCACCCAGGGAGTGGGATCCTGTAACACTTTAAGAAGGGAAGTTAGAGGCGGCCAGATCAGTAGAGCGCGAAGAAACCAAGACTGGCCAATTCCATACCAGTGGCAGCTCCAGCTGCACATATTCGGTTTTGTTGATCTGTGCAGTACAAATACGGGATTAACATCTGCCTGGTGAGTGGCGAAGTAGAAACTTGCTGGCATGGCCTATGGTAGGCAGAACGCTGGATTGAGGAGGAAGACGTATGGGGATGTATCGCTATAAAGTACCTATGGAGTATACATGGATTAAACGTTAAATTGAGGAGGCACAGTGCTGTCACTCCGGCCGGCCACTCGACTGCATTACGAATTAATTTTTCAAACTAAATTTGTGGTACAGTGGAAGATGAAACAGGAGGACCGAATGGATGAATGAGCATAATTCTTATTGTCAAACTAAATCAGAAATATATAACATTTGGTATAACTGACTGTAAATGACGAAAGCCAACAAATATGTGTATGGATAACTGAGGTTCACTACCCCAGCAATGAAGAACTTTTTTACGAGAGAAGAGACCGCACACCTATGTAGTAGCAAGAGATCTGTATCAAGAGTCCTATCAAGCAGTGAAGCCAAATCGACCAGTAAAACGTTGAACACCTTTGAATCTGGAGTCACAATCTGACAAATTTCAAAAGCATAAACGGAGGGATAGGAAAAATTGAGGAAGGTTGAAAATAGGGAGCATCCAAGTACCAGAGTGGAGGCAGTTTCCAAGAGTAGAGGTGAGCAGGGGTACGTAGTCGATGACAATGGCAGTGCAGGCATCCTTTTAAAAGACGAAGGCGATGGAGGTCGGAGGCTCAGTTAAATCTAGCACTTTCTCCTGGATTTGCAGGGTAACAGGTTGTGAAGTAATGAGAGGCTATGAATGATTCCGTTTCATATGTATTTGTTGTTGTCGTTTCAAGGAGAAGAATGGAGAGCGTGTCCGGTCACGGCGGCGCTGATCGGAAGACAGATCGGCAGGGAAGAGGAACCCTCATGGACCTAATGCGATAAGCAGGTAGATGGGCCAGGTAGATAACCAAGCCCAGCTAGATGGCGCGTATATATACCACTGGTGGCCTGAGCAGCCCAGTTGCAAAAGCATTAGCTTCGTACAGCCTGTTTCACTGAGTTATGCGGGATTAGCGATGGAAAGTCGTGGTTGTGCAAGATTAGTGCTGACGTGGCCGTACGGGAATCGATGGTGATGTGGATAGGCTGCATGTCAAGAGAAATAGGTTAGTGGGGATGAACTATTTAGGTATTATAGATACCACCACCGTGCTCTAAAAAGATAGAAGTGAAGCACTAGAGCAACAACAAACTTCTCCAGAAGATATAAGTGAAGATCAATGAGTAGTTGAATAATTATGCAACTATGTGAAGACTCTCTAACATTTAAGAATTTCAGATCTTGGTATTTTATTCAAACAGCAAGCAAAGCAAAGTAAAATGACATTCTAAGAATGGCAAACATCATGTGAAGAAGCAAAAACTTAGGATCAACCGAAACTAACCGATAGTTGTTGAAGAAGAAAGGTGGGATGCCAACTGGGACATCCTCAAGCTTAGATGCTTGAGACTTCTTGAAATATTATCTTGGGATGCCTTGGGAATCCCCAAGCTTGAACTTTTGTGTCTCCTTAATTCCTCTCATATCACGGTCTCCCTAAATCTCAAAAGCTTCATCCACACAAAACTCAACAAGGACTCATGAGATAAGTTAGTATAAACCATTGCAAAAACCTTATCATACTCTACTGTAGCAAATCACAAAAATTATTATTCAACATTGCATACTAAATGCCTCTGCATATTTAATAGTCCTATCCTCAAATAGAATCATTAAAGAAGCAAACATATGCAAACAATGCAAACATAACAGCAATATGCCTAAACAGGACAGTCTGTAAAGAATGCAGCAACATCCATACTTCCCTAGCTCCAAAAATTATGAAAGAAAATTCCCACTGTAGTAAATTTATCAGAGCTAAATATGCAAAAGGTTTAAACATTTTATCACATTCTGAATTTTCTAGGGAATTATTGCAACTGCGGTAAACTTTCTGTTTTCAAACAGCAACATGTGGACTTGTAACATAGGCATAGTAAAGACTATCAATGCCACTTTTATTAGAATAAAAGATGCAAAACATTGTTCTAAATAACAGAAAGCAAATCTTAACAAAATAAATTGACGCTCCAAGCAAAACACATATCATGTGGCGAATAAAAATATAGCTCCGAGTAAAGTTACCGATGAACGAAGACGAAAGAGGGGATGCCTTCCGGGGCATCCCCAAGCTTAGGCTCTTGGCTATCCTTGAATATTACCTTGGGGTGCCTTGGTCATCCCCAAGATTAGGCTCTTTCCACTCCTTATTCCATAGTCCATCGAATCCTTACCGAAAACTTGAAAACTTCACAACACAAAACTTAACAGAAAACTGGTAAGCTCCGTTAGTATAAGAAAATAAATCACCACTTCAAGGTACTGTAATTAACTCATTATTTATTTATATTGGTGTTAAACATACTGTATTACAACTTCTATATGGTTTATAAATTATTTTACTAGCCATAGATTCATCAAAATAAGTAAACAACACATGAAAAACAGAACCTGTCAAAAACAGAACAGTCTGTAGTAATCTGGATCAAACGTATACTTCTGGAACTCATAAAATTCTCAAATAAATTGATGGACCTGAGGAATTTATCTATTAATCATATTCAAAAAGAATTAACTAAATATCACTTTCCAAATAAAGATGGCAGCAATTCTTGTGAGAGCTAAAGTTTCTGTTTTTTACAGCATGATCAACAAGACTTTCCCCAAGTCTTCCCAAAGGTTCTACTTGGCACAAACACTAATTAAAAGCATAAAACCACATCTAAACAGAGGCTAGATGAATTATTTATTACTAAACAGTAACAAAAAGCAAGGAACAAAAATAAAATTGGGTTGCCTCCCAACAAGTGATATCGTTTAACGCCCCTAGCTAGGCATGATGATTTCAATGATGCTCACATAAAGGATAAGAATTGTAACATAAAGAGAGCATCATGAAGAATATGACTAGCACATTTAAGTCTAACATACATCCTATGCATAGGGATTTTGTGAGCAAACAACTTATGGGAACAAGAATCAACTTGCATAGGAAGGTAAAGCAAGCAAAACTTCAAAAATGTAAGCACATAGAGAGGAAACTTGATATTATTGCAATTCCTAGAAGCATATATTCCTCCCTCATAATAATTTTCAGTAGAATCATGAATGAATTCAACAATATAACCAGCACCTAAAGCATTCTTTTCATGATCTACAAATATATAAAATTTACTACTCTTCACATAAGCAAAATTCTTCTCATGAATAATAGTGGGAGCAAACTCAACAAAGTAACTATCATGGGATTGAAAATTGAAATCAAGATGGCAAGTTTCATTGTTATAATTATTATTTAAAGCATATGTGTCATCACAATAATCATCATAGATAGGAGGCATGCTTTCATCATAATAAATTTGCTCAACAAAACTTGGGGGACAAAAAATATCATCTTCATCAAACATAGCTTCCCCAAGCTTGTGGCTTTGCATATCATTAGCATCATGGATATTCAAGGAATTCATACTAAAAATATTGCAATCGTGCTCATCATTCAAATATTTAGTGCCAAACATTTTATAGATTTCTTCTTCTAGCACTTGAGCACAATTATCCTTTCCATCATACTCACGGAAGATATTAAAAAGGTGAAGCGTATGAGACAAACTCAATTCCATTTTTTATAGTTTTATTTTATAAACTAAACTAGTGATAAAACAATAAACTAAAAGACTCGATTGCAAGATCTAAAGATATACCTTCGAGCGCTAACCTCCCTGGCAACGGCGCCAGAAAAGAGCTTGATGTCTACTACACAACCTTCTTCTTGTAGACGTTGTTGAGCCTCCAAGTGCAGAGGTTTGTAGGACAGTAGCAAATTTCCCTCAAGTGGATGACCTAAGGTTTATCAATCCGTAGGAGGCATAGAACGAAGATGGTCTCTCTCAAGCAACCCTGCAACGAAATAACAAAGAGTCTCTTGTGTCCCCAACACACCCAATACAATGTTAAATTGTATAGGTGCACTAATTAGGCGAAGAGATGGTGATACAAGTGGTATATGGATGACAGATATGAGAATTTGTAATCTGAAATTATAAAAACAGCAAGGTAACTAATGATAAAAGTGAGCATAAACGGTATTGCAATGATAGGAAATAAGGCCTAGGGTTCATACTTTCACTAGTGCAAGTTCCCTCAACAATACTAACATAATTGGATCACATAACTATCCCTCAACACGCAACAAAGAGTCACTCCAAAGTCACTAATAGCGGAGAACGAACGAAGAGATTATGGTAGGGTACGGAACCACCTCAAAGTTATTCTTTCCAATCAATCCGTTGGGCTATTCCTAGAAGTGTCACAAACAGCCCTAGAGTTCGTACTAGAATAACACCTTAAGACACAAATCAATCAAAACCCTAATGTCACCTAGATACTCCAATGTCACCTCAAGTATCCGTGGGTATGATTATACGATATGCATCACACAATCTCAAATTCATCTATTCAACCAACACATAGAACCTCAAAGAGTGCCCCAAAGTTTCTACCGGAGAATCACGACGAAAACATGTGTCAACCGCTATGCATAGGTTCATGGGAGGAACCCGCAAGTTGATCACCAAAACATACATCAAGTGAATCACGTGGTATCCCATTGTCACCACAGATACGCACGGCAAGACATACATCAAGTGTTCTCAAATCTTTAAAGACTCAATCCGATAAGATAACTTCAAAGGGGAAACTCAATTCATTACAAGAGAGTAGAGGGGAGGGAAGAAACATCATAGGATCCAAATATAATAGCAAAGCTCGCGATACATCGAGATCGTATCATCTCAAGAACACGAGAGAGAGAGAGAGAGAGAGAGAGATCAAACACATAGCTACTGGTACATACCCTCAGCCCCGAGGGAGAACTACTCCCTCCTCGTCATGGAGAGCACCGGGATGATGAAGATGGCCATCGGAGAGGGATTCCCCCCTCCAGCAGGGTGCCGAAATGGGTCTATATTGGTTTTCGGTGGCTACGGAGGCTTCTGGCGGCGGAACTCCCGATCTATTGTCTGTTCTGGAAGTTTTAGGGTACGTGAGTATATATGGGTGCAGGAAGTACGTCGGTGGAGCTTCGGGGGCCCCATGAGGCAGGGCGGCGCTCCCTAGGGGGGGCCTACCCTCGTGAGCACCTCCCTTGGCTCCCGACGTGGGGTCCAAGTTCATCCGGTAGCTTTCCTTCCAAAAATAACTTCTCTAGTTGATTTCGTTCTATTTCGACTCCGTTTGATATTTCTTTTCTTCAAAATACTGAAATAGGCAAAAAAAACAGCAATTCTGGGCTGGGCCTCTGGTTAATAGGTTAGTCCCAAAAATAATATAAAAGTGGATAATGAAGCCCAATATTGCCCAAAATAGTAGATAACATAGCATGGAGCAATCAAAAATTATAGATACGTTGGAGACGTATCAGCCACCGTTGTGGTGTAATACCCTACTCCAGTGTGGTGTGGTGGATTGCCTCTTGGGCTGAGGATGAATAGTACAAGGGGAAGAACAGCCTCCTAAGGAGAGGTGTTCTTGTGCTTGGTGAACTTGTGGTTGTCCTGGTCTCTCTTGGTCCGACTGATCGATCGATCCCCCCACTACGGTGGTGGCTAGTCCTATTTGTAGAGGCTCTGGTCCCCTCCCCAAATATTGAGCGGGAAGGGAGCCAACAATGGCCAATTCGAAAGGGGACAGCGAGTACAACTTATCCTAACAAAAGCAGTCTTCGCCTGCAAAAGGCTCTGGTGGTGACGCCGTCTTGGGCTCCACGGTGACCTCCATCTTGCCATCCTTCCGGTCTTGGTCTCGTTGCACTGATATGGAAACCTTTGCTTGACGCCTCGGTACTCTGCGTCTGCGCCTGCTTCCTTAGCACCAAAGAGGAAACAAGGACACTGTGCATGCTGTTGCCCGCCTGGCCTTGGTCATCATGGCTCCCATCACTAGAACCTCGCAAGGTTCACCTGGCCTTGAACTCTCCGCCCCTCGTGAGCCAGGCTGGTGAGGCCGCTCCCGAGGAGGTCTTGTCTCGCCCGCCTCGCGAGGGTCTTGAGTCCTTGCTGCTGAAGATGGGCCGTACGAGCCCGCTCGCAGAGCCACCCCGTGGGCCGTAGGCAGGCAAGTCTGGAGACCCCCGTTCCCAAAACACCGACAGTAGCCCCCAGGCGCAAGGAGCGCTCGGGCTTGGCTTCGAGGCGAAGGCAAAGGTCAAGCGCGGAGCGCCGCGGGCCCCAATAGCGTGCGGCCTTGGTCGACGTGTGGTGGTTGATTGGACGTGGGCGTCTCTGCTTCCCCACGCTGCCTCGGCAACTGCCCGACTGTCAAAAGGTTGGGCTGGACAACGTTTGCCTTCACTTGCTCAGATCCCCTTTCTTGCACCCTGCCTCCGAAATATCCAGATCTACTCCTATCCTTCCCGCACCGGCGACCAATGGCGCCCTAGAGGGTCAAGGATGCCTCGTCGCCGACTTGGTACGAGCCAGCTCTCGACGCGCCCAACGTTTCAGAGAAGAATCTCGCCGCCACGCGCTTGCTGACAGCGGGGGAAAGCAACGAGAAGGGGAAGATTGGACTCCGGGCCGGCTCTGACATGCCTGAGCCCGAGGGAAGCACCTTCTACCCCTTCTTCACGAGCAGCATCACCGCTGAGCTGGTTCCCCCCTTCTCTGACTTCTTTTACGAGGTCCTTGATCACTACGGGCTGTAGGCGTTGCATCTTCATCCCAACTCCATCCTTCTTTTGTCGATCTTCGCCTACTATTGCGAGGCGTACCTCGGCGCGATGCTGTCCATGGCCCTTCCGCGCCACTTATTCTTCCTCCGTGCCAAGGAGGGTCACTCCTCCAGGTGTGTCAATTTCACTGCGGCCGGCAAGGCCAACTCGATCTCGAAGACGGGGAAGAAAGCCGACGGCTTCCGGAGCAAGTGGGCCATGATGGATGCTAAATGCATCCACCCACGCTTGGCGCTACCGACGGAGAGGCCCCAGTCTGACAAGGGGTGGTCCCGCGCGAAGCTCACCGACTAGCGGGCGACGTTGGTGCTGGAGCAGAAAAAGTCCGACTTGAAGTCGGGCAATGCAAAGGCGGCAAAGATTATAGGGGCCATGCTCCTGAGGGAATTCATGGCGCTGCGTGTGGCCCCGCTTCAAGCCCGCACGCGTCCCTTGTGGGAGCTTGGGGACGAAGAGGACAATGTTCGCTTGAGCTCGAAGGCCTTGTCCGGCGAGGAGCTGACCGCAGCTCTCTGCCTCCTGGTTGGGGACGATTAGGAGTATCCGCCGAATGTCTTCACTCCCTTGTTCCGCCACAAGGACGGGGCGCTGGTTGTGGCCTCCAGGCCAACCTTTAACGGGCGCGGACTGGTGCCGCCGGTGCTCACTGGGGCCCCTGCGACGCCGACGCCGGTGGATCTGTCTTCTGGTGAGTCCCGCGGGGAGAAAGAAGAGGAGGAGGAAAACTCGGAGGTGACCCCCGAGGGGATGGGGGAGACCTCCCCCTTGAGTAAAGCTTACATCTTCCGCGCCTTTCCTGACGATGACGAGGACGACGACCGCCTGGAGAGGGAAGATCCGCCCGTCGTCCCGATGAGGGACCGATCGGCGTTGGTCTCCCGGGATACTGCTTCTGTTCCGACGCCGCCTGGAGCCACTTCTGGCCCAACCGCCACTCTTGCTTCTGCTTTCGGAGCTGGTGCGACCGCGCCTCGAGTTGCGAAGCTCTCCGGCTTCAAGCTCACCAAGAGGAGGGTGGACTACGCTGCTGTGGACCAGTAAGTGCTTGAGCTTCATCTTGTTCTTGCTTATACTGCTGCCTCTTGATGTTCGTCCTTGTTTTTGCTATTGTTGCTTGTTTTCCGACTCTTTTTCCCTTGTTGTGCAACTAGGCCGACGCTTGTGGTGAAGAGGAGGAGGGAGAGCGAGGTGGTGCTGCTTGAGTCCGGGTTGCCTCCTGCGACCGCGCCCCTCTCCCTGAGCAAAGGTGGGGACAGTGCCCGTGCTTCTCCAGCCCGATCATCCTCGCGAGGCCAGGAGGAGCATCCTCGGGAGGAGTCAGCCCCCGAAGCGCCGCTGACTCAGGAGGTGCCAGCGTCCGGCTCGGGCGCTGAGGTCCAAGAGGCTTAGGAGCTTTCTGCCACTCAGGCCATGGTGACGATGCCTCTTCTTCCTTATGCGTCACTACTCCCAGGTTCTTCTTCCTCTGCTGTCTTGGAGCGTGCCCTTTCAGAGATGACTCAGCTGTGGGAAGATCTCCTGGGCGCGGATCCGCGCCTGGTAGCTGGCCTCCGGCTGGCTTCAGTCTGACGCGGCAGTCCGAGCGGCGCTAGGCCAGGCAGCGACGACCTCCGAGAATGAGAAACGGGCCGTAGCCCAAGCTGCGGCCAATCGCGAGGCGGCGCTGAAGGACGCCGAAGCCACCCACGACCGCTGCAGGGCGCTGGAGGACGAGCTGAAGGGTCTGCGTGATGAGCGCGCAGAAGAAGCTCACGGCCGTCAGGCGAAGGAGGAGGAGATGAAGGCCCGGGAGGACGCCATCAAGGACTGCGACGCCGAGCTGGGGGGGGGGGGGGTTGGTGAAGGCGCAGGCCGCTGAGCGCAGCCGGCTGGAGGAGCTGGAGAGGAAGGTGGAGGCGAAGGGGGTTGATCTTGACACCAAGGCGAAGGTTCTGGCCTAGGACCGCGTGGCCTTCACGTTTCTGGAGAAGAGGTCTTGCGAGGCACTGAAGTCACTCTATGAGAAAGGCTTGGAGAAGCCATTGGCCACTAATGAGGACGGCCCTGCCCAGTTGCTTCCCTACTTCGTCGATGCGCTTGAGGAAGTCGTGCGTGGCATTGGCCCCATGGCAGAGGCAGAGGCTCGCGTTCTTTCCTCAGCCGCACTGACGCGCGTCTTCAGCCACCTCCATCTTCGCGATCCTGCCGCCTGCCTCGACGAGCTGCTGGAGCCTGTGGACGAGGAGCATTGTGCGACAGCCGCCGCAGCCGTGAAGGGTCAGGTGGAAGCCTTGGTGGAGAAGTTCGTGTTGGAAATATGCCCTAGAGGCAATAATAAAATGATTATTATTTTATTTCCTTGTTCATGATAATTGTCTATTGTTCATGCTATAATTGTGTTATCCGGAAATCATAATACATGTGTGAATACATAGACCATAACATGTCCCTAGTGAGCCTCTAGTTAACTAGCTCGTTGATCAACAGATAGTCACGGTTTCCTGACTATGGACATTGGATGTCATAGATAACGGGATCACATCATTAGGAGAATGATGTGATGGACAAGACCCAATCCTAAGCATAGCACAAGATCGTGTAGTTCGTTTGCTAGAGCTTTTCCAATGTCAAGTATCATTTCCTTAGACCATGAGATCGTGTAACTCCCGGATGCCGTAGGAGTGCTTTGGGTGTACCAAACATCACAACGTAACTGGGTGACTATAAAGGTATACTACAGGTATCCCCGAAAGTATCTATTGGGTTGACACGGATCGAGACTGGGATTTGTCACTCCGTATAACGCAGAGGTATCTCTGGGCCCACTCGGTAATGCATCATCATAATGAGCTCAATGTGACCAAGTGTTTGGTCACGGGATCATGCATTACGGTACGAGTAAAGTGACTTGCCGGTAACGAGATTGAACGAGGTATTTGGGATACCGATGATCAAATCTCGGGCAAGTAACATACCGATTGACAAAGGGAATTGAATACGGGATTGATTGAATACTCGACATCGTGGTTCATCCGATGAGATCATCGAGGAACATGTGGGAGCCAACATGGGTATCCAGATCCCGCTATTGGTTATTGACCGGAGAGTCGTCTCGGTCATGTCTGCGTGTCTCCCGAACCCGTAGGGTTTACACACTTAAGGTTCGGTGACGCTAGGGTTGTAAGATATTAGTATGTGGTAACCCGAAAGTTGTTCGGAGTCTCAGATGAGATCCCGGACGTCACGAGGAGTTCCGGAATGGTCCGGAGGTGAAGATTTATATATAGGAAGTCCAGTTTCGGCCATCGGGAAAGTTTCGGGGGTAATCGGTATTGTACCGGGACCACCGGAAGGGTCCCAGGGGTCCACCAGGTGGGGCCACCTATCCCGGAGGGCCCCATGGGCTGAAGTGGGAGGGGAACCAGCCCCTGGTGGGCTGGTGCGCCCCCCATGGACCTCACCTGCGCCTAGGGTTGGAAACGCTAGGGGTGGGGGCGCCCCAGCTAACTTGGGGGGCAAGTCCCCCTTGGCCGCCACCCCCCTTGGAGATTGGATCTCCTAGGGCCGGCGCCCCCCTAGGGGCCCTATATATAGTGGGGGGAGGGAGGGCAGCCGCACCCAAGTCCCTGGCGCCTCTCTCTCCCCACGTAACACCTCTCTCTCTCTCTCGTTGGAACTTGGCGAAGCCCTGCCGAGATCACCGCTGCTTCCACCACCACGTCGTCGTGCTGCTGGATCTCCATCAACCTCTCCCTCCCCTTGCTGGATCAAGAAGGAGGAGACGTCTTCCCTAACCGTACGTGTGTTGAACACGGAGGTGCCGTCCGTTCGGCGCTCGGTCATTGGTAATTTGGATCACGACGAGTACGACTCCATCAACCCCGTTCTCTTGAACGCTTTCGCTCACGATCTACAAGGGTATGTAGATGCACTCCTCTTACCCTCGTTGCTAGATGACTCCATAGATTGATCTTGGTGATGCGTAGAAAATTTTAAAATTCTGCTACGTTCCCCAACAGTGGCATCATGAGCTAGGTCTATGCGTAGTTTCTATGCACGAGTAGAACACAAGTTTTTGTGGGCGTTGATTTTGCCAATTTACTTGTCGTTACTAGTCTTATCTTGATTCGGAGGCATCGTGGGATGAAGTGGCCCGGACCGACCTTACACGTACGCTTATGTGAGACTGGTTCCACCGACTGACATGCACTAGTTGCATAAGGTGGCTAGCGGGTGTCTGTCTCTCCCACTTTAGTCGGATCGGATTCGATGAAAAGGGTCCTTATGAAGGGTAAATAGAAATTGGCATATCATGTTGTGGTTTTGGCGTAGGTAAGAAACGTTCTTGCTAGAAACCTATAGCAGCCACGTAAAAACTTGCAACAACAATCAGAGGACGTCTAACTTGTTTTTGCAGCATATGTCGTGTGATGTGATATGGCCAAAAGGATGTGATGAATGATATATGTGATGAATGAGATTGATCATGTTCTTGTAATAGGAATCACGACTTGCATGTCAATGAGTATGACAACCGGCAGGAGCCATAGGAGTTGTCTTAATTTATTTATGACCTGCGTGTCAACATAAACGTCATGTAATTACTTTACTTTATCGCTAACCGTTAGCCATAGTAGTAGAAGTAATAGTTGATGAGACAACTTCATGAAGACACGATGATGGAGATCATGATGATGGACATCATGGTGTCATGCCGGCGACGACGATGATCATGGCGCCCCGAAGATGGAGATCAAAAGGAGCAAAATGATATTGGCCATATCATGTCATTATTTGATTGCATGTGATGTTTATCATGTTTTACATCTTATTTGCTTAGAACGACGGTAGCTTAAATAAGATGATCCCTCACAATAATTTCAAGAAAGTGTTCCCCCTAACTGTGCACTGTTGCGAAGGTTCGTTGTTACGAAGCACCACGTGATGATCAGGTGTGATAGATTCTAACGTTCGAATACAACGGGTGTAAGCTAGATTTACACATGCAATACACTTAGGTTGACTTGACGAGCCTAGCATGTACAGACATGGCCTCGGAACACGGAAGACCGAAAGGTCGAACATGAGTCGTATAGAAGATACGATCAACATGAAGATGTTCACCGATGATGACTAGTCCGTCTCACGTGATGATCGGACACGGCCTAGTTGACTCGAATCATGTATCACTTAGATGACTAGAGGGATGCCTGTCTGAGTGGGAGTTCATTAAATAATTTGATTAGATGAACTTAATTATCATGAACTTAGTCTAAAAACCTTTGCAAAATGTCTTGTAGATCAAATGGCCAATGCTCATGTCAACCTCAACTTCAACACGTTCCTAGAGAAAACCAAGCTGAAAGATGATGGCAGCAACTATATGGACTGGGTCCGGAACCTGAGGATCATCCTCATAGCTGCCAAGAAAGCATATGTCCTAGAAGCATCGCTAGGTAATGCACCCATCCCAGAGAACCAAGACGTTATGAACGCTTGGCAGTCGCGTGCTGATGATTACTCCCTCGTTCAGTGCGGCATCCTTTACAGCTTAGAACCGGGGCTCCAAAAGCGTTTTGAGCAACACGGAGCATATGAGATGTTCGAAGAGCTGAAAATGGTTTTCCAAGCTCATGCCCGGGTCGAGAGATATGAAGTCTCCGACAAGTTCTACAGTTGTAAGATGGAGGAAAATAGTTCTGTCAGTGAGCACATACTCAAAATGTCTGGGTTGCATAACCGCTTGTCCCAGCTGGAAGTTAACCTCCCGGACGAGGCGGTCATTGACAGAATCCTTCAGTCGCTCCCACCTAGCTACAAGAGCTTTGTGATGAACTACAATATGCAGGGGATGGTGAAAACTATACCTGAAGTATTTTCAATGCTGAAATCAGTGGAGGTGGAAATCAAAAAGGAACATCAAGTGCTGATGGTCAATAAAACCACTAGTTTCAAGAAAGGCAAGGGTAAGAAGAACTTCAAGAAGGACGACAAAGGGGTTGCCGCGCCTGGTAAGCAAGCTGCCGGGAAGAAGCCAAAGAATGGACTCAAACCTGAGACTGAGTGCTTTTATTGCAAGGGAAAGGGACACTGGAAGCGGAACTGCCCCAAATACTTAGCGGACAAGAAGGTCGGCAACACTAAAGGTATATGTGATATACATGTAATTGATGTGTACCTTACCAGTACTCGTAGTAGCTCCTAGGTATTTGATACCGGTGCAGTTGCTCATATTTGTAACTCAAAACAGGAGCTGCAGAATAAGCGGAGACTGGCGAAGGACGAGGTGACGATGCGTGTCGGGAATGGTTCCAAGGTCGATGTGATCGCCATCGGCACGCTACCTCTACATTTACCTACGGGATTAGTTTTAAACCTCAATAATTGTTATTTAGTGCCAGCTTTGAGCATTAACATTGCATCTGGATCTCGTTTAATACGAGATGGCTACTCATTTAAATCCGAGAATAATGGTTGTTCCATTTATATGAGAGATATGTTTTATGGTCATGCCCCGCTGGTCAATGGTTTATTCTTAATGAATTTCGAACGTGATGTTGCACATATTCATAGTGTGAATACCAAAATATGTAACATTGATAATGATAGTCCCACATATCTGTGGCACTGCCGCCTTGGTCACATCGGTGTCAAACGCATGAAGAAGCTCCATACAGATGGACTTTTGGAGTCTCTTGATTTCTAATCATTTGACACGTGCGAACCATGCCTCATGGGTAAAATGACCAAGACTCCGTTCTCCGGAACAATGGAGCGAGCAACCAACTTATTGGAAATTATACATACTGATGGGTGCGGTCCAATGAGCGTTGAGGCTCGCGGTGGCTATCGTTATGTTCTCACTCTCACTGATGACTTAAGTAGATATGGGTATGTCTATTTGATGAAACACAAGTCTGAGACCTTTGAAAAGTTCAAGGAATTTCAGAATGAGGTAGAGAATCAACGTGACCGAAAGATAAAATTCTTACGATCAGATCATGGGGGAGAATATTTAAGTCATGAATTTGGTACGCACTTAAGGAAATGTGGAATCATTTCACAACTCACGCCGCCTGGAACACCTCAGCGTAACGGTGTGTCCGGACGTCGTAATCGCACTCTATTGGATATGGTGCGATCTATGATGTCACTCACTGATTTACCGCTATCATTTTGGGGATATGCTCTAGAGACAGCTACATTCACTTTAAATAGGGCACCGTCTAAATCCGTTGAGACGACACCGTATGAATTATGGTTTGGGAAGAAACCTAAGATGTCGTTTCTAAAAGTTTGGGGATGCGATGCTTATGTCAAGAAACCTCAACCTGAAAAGCTCAAACCCAAGTCGGAAAAATGTGTCTTCATAGGATACCCTAAGGAAACCATTGGGTATACCTTCGACCTCAGATCCGAAGGCAAGATCTTTGTTGCCAAGAACGTGTCTTTTCTGGAGAAAGAGTTTCTCTCGAGAGAAGTAAGTGGGAGGAAAGTAGAACTCGATGAAGTGCTGCCTCTTGAACCGGAAAGTAGCGCAGCTCAGGAAGATGTTCTGTGGTGCCTGCACCAACTAGAGAGGAAGTTAATGATGATGATCAAGGTACTTTGGATCAAGTTGCTACTGAACTTCAAAGGTCCACAAGGACACGTTCCACACAAGAATGGTATGGCAACCCTGTCTTGGAAATCATGTTGTTAGACAACGGTGAACCTTCGAGCTATGAAAAAGCAATGGAGGGCCCAGATTCCAACAAATGGCTTGAAGCCATGCAATCCGAGATAGGATCCATGTATGAAAACAAAGTATGGACTTTGACAGACTTGCCCGACGATCGGCGAGCGATAGAGAATAAATGGATCTTTAAGAAGAAGACGGACGCGGATGGTAATGTTACCATCTATAAGGCTTGACTTGTCGCTAAGGGTTATTGACAAGTTTAAGGGGTTGACTACGATGAGACCTTCTCACCCGTAGCGAAGTGAAGTCCGTCTGAATCATGTTAGCAATTGCCGCATACTATGATTATGAGATATGGCAAATGGACGTCAAAACGGCATTCCTTAACGGCTTTCTTAAGGAAGAATTGTATATGATGCAGCCGGAAGGTTTTGTCAATCCTAAGAATGCTAACAAGGTATGCAAGCTCCAACGCTCCATCTATGGGCTGGTGCAAGCATCTCGGAGTTGGAACATTCGCTTTAATGAAATGATCAAAGCGTTTGGGTTTATGCAGACTTATGGAGAAGCCTGCGTTTACAAGAAAGTGAGTGGGAGCTCTGTAGCATTTCTCATATTATATGTGGATGACATACTTTTGATGGGAAATGATATAGAACTTTTGGACAGTATTAAGGCCTACTTGAATAAGTGTTTTTCAATGAAGGACCTTGGAGAAGCTGCTTACATATTAGGCATCAAGATCTATAGAGATAGATCGAGACGCCTCATAGATCTTTCACAAAGCACATACCTTGATAAGATATTGAAGAAGTTCAATATGGATCAGTCCAAGAAGGGGTTCTTGCCTGTGTTGTAAGGTGTGAAATTGAGCTCAGCTCAATGTCCGACCATGGCAGAAGATAGAGAAAAGATGAGTGTCGTCCCCTATGCCTCAGCCATAGGGTCTATCATGTATGCCATGTTGTGTACCAGACCTGAAGTAAACCTTGCCGTAAGTTTGGTAGGAAGGTACCAAAGTAATCCTGGCATGGAACACTAGACAACAGTCAAGAACATCCTGAAGTACCTGAAAAGGACTAAGGATATGTTTCTCGTATATGGAGGTGACGAGGAGCTTGTCGTAAAGGGTTACGTCGACGCTAGCTTCGACACAGATCTGGATGACTCAAAGTCACAAACCGGATATGTGTATATTTTGAATGGTGGGGCAGTTGCAAGCAAAGCGTCGTGGCGGGATCTACATGTGAAGCGGAGTACATGGCAGCCTTGGAGGCAGCGCATGAAGCAATCTGGATGAAGGAGTTCATCACCGACCTAGGAGTCATACCCAATGCGTCGGGGCCGATCACTCTCTTCTGTGACAACACTGGAGCTATTGCCCTTGCCAAGGAGCCCAGGTTTCACAAGAAGAACAGGCACATCAAGCATCGCTTCAACTCCATTCGTGAAAATGTTCAAGATGGAGACATAGATATTTGCAAAGTACATACGGACCTGAATGTCGCAGATCCATTGACTAAACCTCTTCCGCGAGCAAAACATGATCAACACCAGAACTCTATGGGTGTTCGATTCATCACAATGTAACTAGATTATTGACTCTAGTGCAAGTGGGAGACTATTGGAAATCTGCCCTAGAGGCAACAATAAAATGATTATTATTATATTTCCTTGTTCATGATAATTGTCTATTGTTCATGCTATAATTGTGTTATCCGGAAATCATAATACATGTGTGAATACATAGACCATAACATGTCCCTAGTGAGCCTCTAGTTAACTAGCTCATTGATCAATAGATAGTCATGGTTTCCTGACTATGGACATTGGATGTCATTGATAACGGGATCACATCATTAGGAGAATGAAGTGATGGACAAGACCCAATCCTAAGCATAGCACAAGATCGTGTAGTTCGTTTGCTATAGCTTTTCCAATGTCAAGTATCATTTCCTTAGACCATGAGATCATGTAACTCCTGGATGTCGTAGGAGTGCTTTGGGTGTACCAAACGTCACAACGTAACTGGGTGACTATAAAGGTATACTACAGGTATCCCCGAAAGTATCTGTTGGGTTGACACGGATCGAGACTGGGATTTGTCACTCTGTATAATGGAGAGGTATCTCTGGGCCCACTCGGTAATGCATCATCATAATGAGCTCAATGTGACCAAGTGTTTGGTCACGGGATCATGCATTACGGTACAAGTAAAGTGACTTGCCGGTAACGAGATTGAACGAGGTATTTGGGATACCGACGATCGAATCTCGGGCAAGTAACGTACCAATTGACAAAGGGAATTGAATAAGGGATTGATTGAATCCTCGACATCGTGGTTCATCCGATGAGATCATCGTGGAACATGTGGGAGCCAACATGGGTATCCAGATCCCGCTATTGGTTATTGACCGGAGAGTCGTCTCGGTCATGTCTGCGTGTCTCCCGAACCCGTAGGGTCTACACACTTAAGGTTTGGTGACGCTAGGGTTGTAGATATATTAGTATGCGGTAACCCGAAAGTTGTTCGGAGTCCTGGATGAGATCCTGGATGTCACGAGGAGTTCCGGAATGGTCCGGGGGTGAAGATTTATATATAGGAAGTCCAGTTTCGGCCATCGGGAAAGTTTCGGGGGTAATCGGTATTGTACCGGGACCATCGGAAGGGTCCCGGGGGTCCACCGGGTGGGGCCACCTATCCCAAAGGGCCCCATGGGCTGAAGTGGGAGGGGAACCAGCCCCTAGTGGGCTGGTGCGCCCCTCATGGGCCTCCCCCTACGCCTAGGGTTGGAAACCCTAGGGGGGGTGCCCCACCTGACTTGGGGGGCAAGTCCCCCTTGGCCGGCACCCCCCCCCCCGCCCCCTTGGAGATTGGATCTCCTAGGGCCGGTGCCCCCTTGGGGGCCCTATATATAGTGGGGGAGGGAGGGCAGCCGCACCCAAGTCCCTGGCGCCTCTCTCTCCCCACGTAACACCTCTCTCTCTCTCTCATTGGAGCTTGGCGAAGCCCTGCCGAGATCACCGCTGCTTCCACCACCACGCCATCGTGCTGCTGGATCTCCATCAACCTCTCCTTCCCCTTACTGGATCAAGAAGGAGGAGACGTCTTCCCTAAACGTATGTGTGTTGAACGCGGAGGTGCCGTCCGTTCGGCGCTCGGTCATCGGTGATTTGGATCACGACGAGTACGACTCCATCAACCCCGTTCTCTTGAACGCTTCCGCTCGCGATCTACAAGGGTATGTAGATGCACTCCTCTTCCCCTCGTTGCTAGATGACTCCATAGATTGATCTTGGTGATGCGTAGAAAATTTTAAAATTCTGCTACATTCCCCAACAGATCGACGCCTTCGCTCCTGCGCCTTCAACTGGTGGTGCAGGTGAAGACGACACCACCCAAGAGGGGGCACCTCTTGAAGGTGCCGGCGATGTCGAGGGATGACTGGCTTGCGGCTTCTATCCTGTTCAAACTCCTACAGCATGTAGTGTGCCTCGTGAAGGCGTTTAAACTTGTGCTTGGTATTCGGAGAACAATATGTCTTGTAATATTTGCTTTGAGATTTTGTGATTTTCTTCCTATTTGCTTTATGTTCTACGTCGGGAAAGCCCGACCCCGCGCATACGTCAACTGCCGTTGGGCCGACCGGAGACCAGGACGGACCAAGGAGTGAGGGGCTACATGGTCAGTTAGACTCCTGAGTCATGATGCTCAGGAGCCCCCCTTGATGCGCAAACAGCTTGTGGAAAGGAGATGCAATGGTTTGGTCTTGTGTTCTACGTCAGCAGGGCCCGACCCCGCGCATACCTCAACCGTCGTTGGGTCGACCGGAGACCAGGACGGACCAAGGAGTGAGGGGCTATGTGGTCAGTTAGGCTCCTGAGTCGTGATGCTCCGGAGTCCCCCCTGACATTCAAATGACCTTCATACCTTAGCTCCGCTTGGGAGGGCGCGCGACGACCAGGTCTAAGGGACCTGGCGGGGTGGCGTACGCTTGGGCGTGACCCGAGCGCAGCCCCCGTGCCCAGCCCCCTCGTGCGGCTCTCCCTAGGGGAGGCGTTGCATTGAGGTCAGACACTGAGCCTAGAGGCTCCCTGAGGTTGATACGGCCGTGAGGCCGCCCTTAGTTGTTTATCACCAGGACAGACCATAGCGCTTCCGCACCTGCACGGGCATAGCCGCTCCTCGGCAATGTCGACTGCCAGCATGGAGCATGGTGCTTCCACTGGTATGTGGGAGGGGACTCCCTACTGCGGAGAGCCCCCGGGGCGTGTATAGCCTCGTCCTGACACGTGGCTTGCACGACAGGGCTAGACGAGGTGTGTCTGGGCACTCGTGAGCCAGCACGGGACTCACGAGGCCCTACCTCAAGGCGGGTTGCGTCTGGTCTTGATTCTTGTTCGCTGTCTTGGTCCTGCGAGGTGGTTAGACAACCTGCGCCGAACGAATCTCCTGAGGTTATCGCGTGAGAAAGCCAAGCACCAACGGCCCCAGGAGATGACGTGAACGGGGCCGGCCCGCCAGACAGAGCTCGGCCGTTGGATTTATCGACACTATAGGGACGGGCCCGAGCACAGACGCCGTGCCTAATCCTCTCACGGGAAGGGTCCTGAAGAAAGACGACCGGCGTGCGGCTCCCGCGATGGGCGACAATCGAGCAAGTGATAGTCATAGATAGATTAAGCATGAAAGGCAACCTAGCTCAGGTAAATGCATAACGATACATACCACTGGGTCCGACCCGAGTGGCTTGGGATGATGCAGCCTGAGGGGCGCCCCCAGCAAGGTAAGCTAAAGACATAAACAAGGAAAGATACATGCCACAGGGACGGACCCACGTGGCCTGGGAATAATGCAATCCCATGGGTGCTCCCAGCTAAATAAACTTGGAAAATGTCACCTGGTTCCGTTGATGAAGGGGTGTTGAGGCAGCTGAAGGTACGCGGCGAAGGGATTACCCCTCATGAGCCACCGGGGCCCTGGGCATCGGGAGGCTCCGGGGGTCCCGGCGGTTCCTTGAGGACCGTCTCCATCTCCGCCAGGACTGCGTGGTGCCTGGCCTCCTGGCCCGTCATGACGCTCCGCAGGTTGAGCTGGAAGGCAGCGGCCACGCTCGGCAGGCCAAACATCATGCGAACGTAGCTGTGAGGTGGACCTTCGCAACGCCCAACACGCGAGGGCCAGAAGCGCTCCTGAGATGCGGCTCGGTTGAGCCCTGGTATGTTGATGCAGACGCGCAGCTCACCACCCTCGCCTTGGTGGGGAGCAGTGCCAGGTGGGCGATGGTCGCCGCGTATTGCTCTTGCTTCTTGAAGCTCCTGAGATACCTTGGTGATGAACTCCTGAGCGCCGGGCGCTCCTTGCCCAGTGTCCTCCTGAAGGAGACATGCCGCGAAACACGCCTCCAAGTGGTGCCCGAGCGCCTCCCTCGTGACGTTGGTGAGGTCTGAGGCCCTCCAGAAGAGAGCCCCCGAACCCTACCCAAGGAGGGCGTGGGCGCGCCTTCCTATGCGATAGAGGGAGATGCCCCAGGTGCGGGCGCTGATCCTGACGAGGCGCCACCTACGGCGCTGCCCTCCTGAGGTCCGACATGGAGTTGCTTCTTCTTCTTCTTGGGGACGACCTCAGGAGGGTATCGAGCTGCATTACTGCTGGGGTCTTCGATTGATGCTGCTTGGAAGGCGCGCTCGAGGAAGCACACCGCATCTCTTTCTTCGCAGGGGACTGTGATGATCCCACCGCTTCCTGGCATCTTGAGGACGTTGTACTCGTGGTGCGTCACGGCCATGAACTTGGCCAGGGCCGGATACCCGAGGATGGCATTATACGGCAGACGGATGTGGGCGACGTTGAAGTTGATGAGCTCGATGCGGTAGTTGTTGCGCTGTCCGAAGGTGACTGGGAGGCGGACCTGACCGATCGGCGTGGTAGAGCCGTCGGTCACTCCTGAGAAAGACTTGGCGGGCTGAAGCTGATGATACGGCACTTGGAGGCTGTCGAACGTCTCGACGGACAGGATGTTGAGCCCTGCACCGCCGTCGATGGGGGTCTTGGTGACTTGCACGTTGCTGATGACGGGTGAACAAAGCATCGGGAGGATGCCGGCGGTAGCCGCGCACTTGAGCTGGTCTGATGAGCTGAATGTGGTGGCGCACTGGGACCACCTGAGCGGGCATGTGGCCTCGAGCTTGGGGAGGACTGCATTCACCTCATGAGCAAATTGTTTGAAGATACGCTGCGAGGCTGGGGCTTGAGCTCCGCCCAAGATGCAGGCGATGGCACGCGGCTCCTGGAAGCCCCCAGCCCCCTCGTCTTGGTGGTGGTCGTCATTTCTTCTTGGTGGTGGCAGTAGTGGAGGGAGACCGGCATTGCCCTGAGGACGATCCTTACGAGGCTGGTCCCTCCAGGCACCCTCGCGAGGCTGATCCTGCCATTGGTCCTCACGAGGCCGGTCGCGCCACTCCTGGCGCAGACCACGGTCATCCCAGCGTCCGCCACCACGTCCTCCTCCTCAGCCGTAGCCCCGGTCATTGCGCTCGGGGCATCGACCGAAGCGTCCTTCTCGAATGCCTCTGAGCTCTTGACAACGTTGGTGTTGTGGCTATGCAGGTTATGGAAGGCGCAGAATGGTCGGTTACTCTTGGATGACTCGGGCTAGTCCCTGCCGTGCTTTGTGTCTGGCTCTGCCGTGAGCACGGCTGCTCCCTTGCACTTCACCTCTTTGGCCTTGGCTTTCTTTTCCTCCGGGTTCGCAGCCGGGAGCTCGAGGAGGGAGAGGCGCCCCTCCTCAGCTCTTGTACACTTGGTCGCCAGGTTGAACAGCTTCAGGGACGTGCACAGCTCCTCGTGGATGGAGAGCTCCTCCTTCATCTTGACATCGCGGACGCCATCGGAGAACGCAGAGATGATGGCCTTGTCCGTTACCTTGGGGATATTGAGGCGAACATTGTTGAAGTGCTGGATGTACTTCTAGAGGGTCTCTCCTGGTTGTTGCTTGACGCGGAGTAGGTCACCCGCAGCTGGTGGGCGGTCGCGAGTGCCCTGGAAGTTGGTGACGAAATGGTCGGACATCTCGTCCCATGAGATCGAGCCTGGAGGCAGGTTCAAGAGCTAGGAGCGGGCACCATCCTTGAGAGCCATGGGAAACCAGTTCGCCATGATTTTCTCGTCACCGTTGGCCGCCTCGATGCTCAGCACGTAGAGCTGCTGGAACTCCACAGGGTCGGGGGTGCCGTCATAGCGAGGAGGCAGATCCGGCTTGAACTTGCCCGACCAAGTGATAACCCACAAGTATAGGGGATCGCAATAGTTTTCGATAAGTAAGAGTGTTGAACCTAGCGAGGAGCTAAAGGTAGAAAAAATATTCCCTCAAGTTCTATCAACCACCGATACAACTCTACGCACGCTTGACGTTCGCTTTACCTAGAACAAGTATGAAACTAGAAGTACTTTGTAGGTGTTGTTGGATAGGTTTGCAAGATAATAAAGAGTACGTAAATAAAAAGTAGGGGATGTTTAGATAAAGAAACAATAAAGTAAATATAGCGAGTGTGGGAAAATGGTGGTAGGAGTCATGAAATTGCCCATAATTAATTGACTACTTTAGTAGACTGATAGCAAGTATTATGTGGGAGAGGCCACTGCTAGCATGTCATCCCTGACTTGGAATTCTATGCACTTATGATTGGAACTATTAGCAAGCATCCGCAACTACTAATGTTCATTAAGGTAAAACCCAACCATAGCATTAAGGTATATTGGTCCCCCTTCAATCCCGTATGCATCAATTTCTATGCTAGGTTGAAGCTTCTGTCACTCTTGCCCTCCAATACATAGTCCTATCAACATACAACTAACCCTAGGGTGTGATCCACGCGCGCAATCATATGATGGGCACCAAAGGACAGCAACATAACCACAAGCAAATTAAATCAATCATAGCAATTCATCAACCACCGATAGGACAACGAAAATCTACTCAGACATCATAGGATGGCAACACATCATTGGATAATAATATGAAGCATAAAGCACCATGTTCAAGTAGAGGGTATAGCGTGTTGCGGGAGAGTGGACCGCTGTAGGTAGAGGGGGGAAGGTGATGGAGATGTTGGTGAAGATGGCGGAGGTGTTGGTGTAGATCGCGGTGATGATGATGGCCCCCGGTGGCACTCCGGTGCCATCGGAAGCGAGGGGGAGAGAGCCCCCCTCCTTCTTCCTCTTCCTTGACCTCCTCCCTAGATGGGAGAAGGGTTTCCCCTCTGGTACATGGCCTCCATGGCACGGGAGGGGCGAGAGCCCCTCCGAGATTGGATCTGTCTCTCTGTCTCTCTCAGTTTCTGCGTTCTCAGATTCTTCCCTTTCACCGTTTCTTATATTCCCGGAGATCCGTAACTCCGGTTGGGCTGAAATTTTAACATGATCTCTATCCGGATATTAGCTTTCTTGCGGCAAAAGAAGGGCATCAACCGCCTTACGGGTGACCCATGAGGGTCAGGGGGCGCGCCCCCTACCTCATGGCCACCTCGGGCACCGTCTCGCTTAGATTTTGTTGCAAATATGCCCTAGAGGAAATAATAAATTGGTTATTATTATATTTCCTTGTGCAAGGGCAAGAAGGGATACTTCATGAAACGGCAATTCAGCCGCTGCTCTAGTGAAGAAACCCAAGGTTGAACCTAAACCCGAGACTAAGTGCTTCTGTAATAAGAGGAACAGCCACTGGAGAAGAATTACCCTAGATACTTGGTAGATGAGAAGGCTGGCAAGATCGATAGAAGTATATTGGATATACATTGTGTTAATGTGTACTTTACTAGTACTCCTAGTAGCACCATGGTATTAGATACCGGTTCGGTTGCTAAGTGTTAGTAAACTTGAAATAAAAGGCTGCGGAGTAAACGGAGACTAGCAAAAGGTGAGCTGGCGATATGTGTTGGAAGTTTTTCCAAGCTTGATGTGATCAAGCATCGCACGCTCCCTCTACCATCGAGATTGGTGTTTGCGTTGAGCATAGACATGATTGGATTATGTCTATCGCAATACGGTTATTCATTTAAGGAGAATAATGGTTACTTTGTTTATTTGAATAATACCTTCAATGGTCTTGCACCTAAAATGAATGGTTTATTGAATCTCGATCGTAGTGATACACATGTTCATGCCAAAAGATATAAGATAGTAATGATAGTACCACCTACTTGTGGCACTGCCACGTAAGTCATATCGGTATAAAACGCATGAAGAAGCTCCATGTTGATGGATCTTTGGGCTCACTCGTTTTTGAAAAGTTTGAGACATGCGAACCATGTCTATTGGTGTATATGCATGAAGAAACTCCATGCAAATGGACCGTTTGGACTCACTTGTTTTTGAATCACTTGAGACATGCAAATCATACCACATGGGAAAGATGACTGAAAGCCTCGTTTTCAGTAAAATGGAACTAGAAAGCAACTTGTTGGAAGTAATACATTTTGATATGTGCAGTCCAATGAGTGCTGAGGCGTGTCGTGGATATCGTTATGTTCTTACTTCACAGATGATTTGAGTAGATGTTGAGTATATTTACTTGATGAATCACGAGTCTGAATTATTGAAAGGTTCAAGTAATTTTAGGGTGAAGTTGAAAGATCGTCGTGACAAGAGGATAAAATATCTATGATATGATCATAGAGATGAATATCTGAATTACGAGTTTGGCACAGAATTAAGACATTGTGGAAATTGTTTCACAACTAATACAGCCTGGAACACCATAGTGTGATGGTGTGTCCAAACATCATAACTGCACCCTATTGGATATGATGCATACCATGATGTCTCTTATCGAATTACCACGATAGTTTATGGGTTAGGCATTAGACACAACCACATTCACTTTAAATAGGGCACCACATAATTCCGATGAGATGACACCGTATGAACTATGGTTTAGAGAAACCTAAGCTGTCATTTCTTAAAGGTTTGGGGCTGCGATGCTTATGTGAAAAGTTTCAGGCTGACAAGCTCGAACCCAAAGCGGATAAATGCATCTTCATGGGACACCCAAAACAGTTGGGTATACCTCCTGTCTCAGATCCAAAAGCAATAAGGGATTGTAGAATCGGGTCCTTTCTCGAGGAAAAGTTTCTCTCGAAAGAATTGAGTGGGAGGATGGTGGAGACTTGATGAGGTTACTGAACCGTCTCTTCAACTAGTGTGTGGCAGGGCACAGGGAGTTGTTCCTGCGGCACCTACACCAATTGAAGTAGAAGCTTATGATAGTGATCATGAAACTTCAGATCAAGTCACTACCAAACCTCGTGTGATGACCAGGATGCGTACTACTTCAGAATGGTACGTAATCCTGTCTTGGAAGTCATGTTGCTAGACAACAATGAACCTACGAGCTATGGAGAAGCGATGGTGGGCCCGTATTTCGACAAATGGTTAGAAGCCATATAATCCGAGAGAGGATCCATATATGAAAACAAAGTGTAGACTTTGGAAGAACTACTTGATGGTCATAAGGCTGTTAGGTACATATGGATTTTAAAAGGAAAACGGAAAATGATGGTAAGTATCACCATTAAGAAAGCTCGACTTGTCGTTAAGATGTTTTCCAACAAGTTCAAGGAGTTGACTACGATGAGACTTTCTCACTCGTAGCGATGCTAAGAGTCTGTTGGAATAATATTAGCGATTACTGCATTATATATGAAATCTTGCAGATAGGATGTCAAAACATTGTTTCCTCGACAATTTTCTTGAGGAAAGGTTGTATGTGATACAACCGGAAGGTTTTTGTCAATCCTGAAAGATGCTAACAAGTATGCAAAGCTCCAGCAATCCTTCTAAGGACTGGAGTAAGCATCTCGGAGTTGGAATGTATGCTTTGATGAGATGATCAAAGTTTTTGGGTGTATACAACATTTATGAGAAACGTGTATTTCCAAAGAAGTGAGTGGGAGCACTATAGAATTTCTGATGAGTATATGTTGTTGACATATTGTTGATCAGAAATGACGTAGAATTTCTGGAAAGCATATAGGGTTATTTGGAAAGTGTTTTTCAATGGAAAGCCTGGATTAATCTACTTGAACATTGAGCATCAAGATCTACAAGGATAGATCAAAACACTTAATGGTACTTTCAAATGAGCACATACCTTGACATGATCTTGAAGGTGTTCAAGATGGATCAGTCAAAGAAGGAGTTCTTGCCTGAGTTGTAAGGTATGAAGTTAAGACTTAAAGCTCGACCACGGCAGAAGAAAGAGGAAGCACGAAGGTCGTCCCCTATGCTTTTGTCATAGGCTCCATACGGTATGCCATGCTGAGTACCACACCTGATGTGTGCCTTGCCACATATTTGGCAAGAGGGTACCAAGGTGATCTAGGAGTAGATCACCAGATAGCGGTCTAAATTATCCTTAGAGGAATAAGGATATGTTTCTCGGTTATGGAGGTGATAAAGAGTTTGACCTAAAGAGTTACGTCGATGCAAGCTTAACACCTATCCGGATAGCTCTGAGTAGAGATACCGGATACGTATAATGGAGCAACAATTTAGAATAGCTCCAAGTAGAACAGTTATTTGAAATGGCTCCAAATGTAGCGTAGTAGTTGCATCTACAAGATGACATAGAAATTTGCGAAGTACATACGGATCTGAATGCTGCAGACCCGTTGACTGAAACCTCTCTCACAAGCATAACATGATCAAACCCAGAACTCTTGGGTGTTAGTCACATGGGGATGTGACCTTGAGTGTTAATCACATATCGATGTGAACTGGATTATTGACTCTAGTGCAAGTGGGAGACTATTGGAAATATGCCCTAGAGGCAATAATAAATTGGTTATTATTATATTTCCTTATTCATGATAATCGTTTATTATCCATGCTAGAATTGTATTGATAGGAAACTCAGATACATGTGTGGATACATAGACAACACCATGTCCCTAGTAAGCCTCTAGTTGACTAGCTCGTTGATCAATAGATGGCTACGGTTTCCTGACCATGGACATTGGATGTCGTTGATAACGGGATCACATCATTACGAGAATGATGTGATGGACAAGACCCAATCCTAAGCCTAGCACAAGATTGTGTAGTTCGTTTGCTAAAGCTTTTCTAATGTCAAGTATCATTTCCTTAGACCATGAGATTGTGCAACTCTCGGATACCGTAGGAGTGCTTTGGGTGTGCCAAACGTCACAACGTAACTGGGTGGCTATAAAGGTACACTACAGGTATCTTCGAAAGTGTCTGTTGGGTTGGCACGAATCGAGACTGGGATTTGTCACTCCGTGTAAACGGAGAGGTATCTCTGGGCCCACTCGGTAGGACATCATCATAATGTGCACAATGTGATCAAGGAGTTGATCACGGGATGATGTGTTACAGAATGAGTAAAGAGACTTGCCGGTAACGAGATTGAACAAGGTATCGGGATACCGACGATCGAATCTCGGGCAAGTATCATCCCGATAGACAAAGGGAATTGTATACGGGATTGATTGAATCCGCGACATCATGGTTCATCCGATGAGATCATCGCGGAACATGTGGGAGCCAACATGGGTATCTAGATCCCGCTGTTGGTTATTGACTGGAGAGTTATCTCGGTCATGTCTGCATGGTTCCCGAACCCGTAGGGTCTACACACTTAAGGTTCGATGACGCTAGGGTTATAGGGAATAGATATGCGTGGTTACCGAATGTTGTTCGGAGTCCCGGATGAGATCCCGGACGTCACGAGGAGTTCCGGAATGGTCCGGAGGTAAAGATTTATATATGGGAAGTCCTGTTTTGGTCGCCGGAAAAGTTTCGGGTTTTATCGGTAATGTACCGGGACCACCGGGAGGGTCCCGGTGGTCCACCAAGTGGGGCCACCAGCCCCGGAGGGCTGCATGGGCCAAGTGTGAGAGGGGACCAGCCCTTGGTGGGCTGGTGCGCCCCCCCCCCCCCACCAAGGCCCAAGGCGCAAGGGAGAGTGGAAGGGGGCAAACCCTAGGCTCAGATGGGCCTAAGGCCCACCTAGTGGTGCGCCCCCCTCTCTCCCCCCTTGGCCGCCCCCCTAGATGGGATCTAGGACTGGCCGCCACCCCTAGGGGTGGAAACCTAGGTGGGGGCACAGCCCCTCCCCTGCCCTATATATACTTGAGGTTTTGGGCTGCCATAGACACGATTCAATCTCCCTGTTGGCGCAGCCCTACCCCTCTCCCTCCTCATCTCTCGTAGTGCTTGGCGAAGCCCTGCTGGAGTACCACGCTCCTCCACCACCACCACGCCATCGTGTTGCTGCTGGATGGAGTCTTCCCCAACCTCTCCTTCTCCCCTTGCTGGATCAAGGCGTAGGAGACGTCACCGGGCTGTACGTGTGTTGAATACGGAGGTGCCGTCCGTTCGGCACTAGGATCATCGGTGATTTGGATCACGACGAGTACGACTCCATCAACCCCGTTCACTTGAACGCTTCCGCTTAGCGATCTACAAGGGTATGTAGATGCACTCTCCTTCCCCTCATTGCTAGATTACTCCATAGATTGATCTTGGTGATGCGTAGAAAATTTTGAATTTCTGCTACGTTCCCCAACAGATTTTTCTTCCCAAAAATCATATATATTCCAAAAAAAATCTCCATCAATTTTTATCCCGTTTGGACTCCGTTTGGTATGGATATTCTGCGAAACAAAAAACATGCAACAAACAGGAACTCGCACTGGGCACAGGATCAATATGTTAGTCCCAAAAATAGTATAAAAAGTTGCCAAAAGTATATGAAAGTTGTAGAATATTGGCATGGAACAATAAAAAATTATAGATATGACAGAGATGTATCAGCATCCCCAAGCTTAATTCCTGCTCGTCCTCGAGTAGGTAAATGATAAAAAAGATAATTTTTGATGTGGAATGCTACCTAGCATAATCTTGATCATGTAATCTAATCATGGCATGAATATTAAGATACGAGTGATTCAAAGCAATAGTCTATCATTTGACATAAAAACAATAATACTTCAAGCCTACTAATAACGCAATCATGTCTTTTCAAAATAACATGGCTAAAGAAAGTTATCCCTACAAAATTATATAGTCTGGCTATGCTCCATCTTCACCACACAAAATATTCACATCATGCACAACCCCGATGACAAGCCAAGCAATTGTTTCATACTTTTGACGTTCTCAAACCTTTTCAACTTTCACGCAATACATGAGCGTGAGCCATGGACATAGCACTATAGGTGGAATAGAATATGATGGTGGAGAAGATAAAAAGGAGAAGATAGTCTCACATCAACTAGGCATATCAACGGGCTATGGAGATGCCCATCAATAGATATCAATGTGAGTGAGTAGGGATTGCCATGCAATGGATGCACTAAGAGCTATAAGTGTATGAAAGCTCAGACTGAAAACTAAGTGGGTGTGCATCCAACTTGCTTGCTCATGAAGACCTCGGGCGTTTGAGGAAGCCCATCATCGGAATATACAAGCCAAGTTCTATAATGAACATTCCCACTAGTATATGAAAGTGATAACTCAAGAGACTCTCTATATGAAGAACATGGTGCTACTTTGAAGCACAAGTGTGGAAAAAGGATAGTAGCACTGCCCCTTCTCTCTTTTTCTCTCATTTTATTATTATTATTATTTATTTTTTTGGTGGGCTTCTTTGGCCTCTTTTTTATTTGGGCTTCTTTGGCCTCTTTTATTTTTTTGTAAAGTCCGAAGTCTCATCCCGACTTATGGGGGAATCATAGTCTCCATCATCCTTTCCTCACTGGGGCAATGCTCTAATAATGATGATCGTCACACTTTTATTTACTTACAACTCAATATTACAACTCAATGTCTAGAACAAAGTATGACTCTATATGGATGCCTCCGGCGGTGTACTGGGATGTGCAATGATCTAGCGTAGCAATGATAACAAAAAAGGGACAAGCCATGAAAACATCATGCTAGCTATCTTACGATCATGCAAAGCAATATGACAATGAATGCTCAAGTCATGTATATGATGATGATGGAAGTTGCATGGCAATATATCTCGGAATGGCTATGGAAATGCCATGATAGGTAGGTATGGTGGCTGTTTTGAGGAAGGTATATGGTGGGTTTATGGTACCAGCGAAATTTGCGCGGTACTAGAGAGGCTACCAATGATGGAAGGGTGAGAGTGTGTATAATCCATGGACTCAACATTAGTCATAAAGAACTCACATACTTATTGCAAAAGTCTATTAGCTATCGAAACAAAGTACTACGCGCATGCTCCTAGGGGGATAGATTGGTAGGAAAAGACCATCGCTCGTCCCCGACCGCCACTCATAAGGAAGACAATCAACAAATAAATCATGCTCCGACTTCATCACATAACGGTTCACCATACGTGCATGCTACGGGAATCACAAACCTCAACACAAGTATTTCTACTAGTCCACAACTACCCACTAGAATGACTCTAATATCACCATCTTTATATCGCAAAACTATTGCAAGGAATCAAACATATCATATTCAGTGATCTACAAGTCTTATGTAGGATTTTATGACTAACCATGTGAATGACCAGTTCATGTCATCTCTCTAAATAGATATAAGTGAAGCGAGAGAGTTTAATTCTTTCTACAAAAGATGTGCCCACGCTCTAACAAATATAAGTGAAGCAAAAGAGCATCCTACAAATGGCATTTTCCTATGTAAAGAGAAACAGGCAATCCAAACTTCAAATGATATAAGCGAAGCACATGAAGCATTCTATAAAGCAATCCTCAAAAGATATAAGTGAAGTGCAATGAAAATTCTATAAATCAACCAAGGACTATCTCACACCAGCATGGTGCATAAAAGAAAAGTGAAACTAAATGCAAAAGACGCTCTGTCGGGTGGTAGGTGCGACATATGCCAACGGGTGGCTTATCATTGTGGGGCCAATAGAACATCGCCGGTGCCTGGAAACGGGATAAGGCGAATACATGAACGCCGGCGAATCTTACCCAGCTTCAGGGCTCTCCAGGGAGATAACACCCCTACTGCTGCTCTGCGGGGTCTCCGCATGGCGACTAAATGAACAAGTAGGTACACAATGCTCCTTGAGCTGTTCGGGCGGGAGGAGGAAGAAGGGCACAGCTTGCTTCTTCTCCTCGTGTGGTGTCTAAGTCTATCTAGAGAGTTCAACCCTTTGCATGGGTGCACCGGGGGGTTTATATAGGCCTACCCCCCGGGGGTACAATGGTAATCCAGCTGGGCGCGGGGCCCAGCTGTCTGTGGCTGCGTTCGCCAGCTTCTGCGCCGGCTGCTGGGGCCCGCCGACTGGTGGGTCCCGCCGGCTGCCGGCTCCTTGGTCGACAGGTAGGCCCCACTGTCCAGGGCCTGGTTGGTGGCTGGTTACTGTTGCTCCGTACGGTTGACGCAGGCTTGGTTGGGGTAAGCGTGGCTACAGTACCGCCACCCTGGCGGGCGATTACTGTAGCCCCGTAGTATCTTGTCTCCTTAATGGGCGTCTCCTTCGAGGAGGATGGCGAGCCGGCTGTGGGGGGCCGGCTCCCCATCAGGCCGACTTGGGGGGAGGTGCGGCCGCCTTCGGTATCTCTCTTCCCGAAGGGCCCACCGCCTCGGGGGCCACGCTGGTGGCCCGTCGTGGACGGCGTCGGGGCCGCCATGGCAACAGTGCCATGTCGGACGGGTCGTGGCTACCCGTACGGCGCACTGTACCAGGCGTGCCCCGGGTTTTGGGGGTGGCAGGCTCCACTGTAGCCACACCCTGCTTCATCATCGCGGGGTGGACGCGTGCTTTGCGGGTACGGCCTTGACCGCTTTATGGGAGCCGGCCTCTTGGAGTCGGCCTCGTTGCAGCCGGCTTCTCTCAGTCGGCCCTCCCACAACTTTCTTCATGAGGGTAAAGGGCAGGCCGCCCCCGAAGCCGGCCTAGAAGATAGCCGGCAAGGGGGGAGGCGGCCCCAGGTCTTGAGTCCTCTTGAGAGCCAGACGGGCTCGTGATTTTTTTTCGATGGGCCATGGGAAGCCGGCTAGGCTACCCATGGCTATTTACTCCGACAGTAGTCCCCGAAGCTGAGCGAGCTTCGCGGCGGACAGAGGGACGAGAAGCTTGGTTAGCTTCATACCCTGAGGAGCCGACCTCGCCGTTGTAGGCCGACTTCGGAGAACTTTCTTGTTTATTAATATGACCGTGGTTGACCCGCGGGCTGCCCGCGGGCCCCACGACGGGCCACGTGGCGAAGAAGTCCTGCCGTCGCACGCGCGCGACGGGACGCCGCCGCAGGCCCGGGCCCGCCACTCCTTGGCCTCGGCCCGGGCGCAGATCTTCTGTGGCCCGAGGGGACCGCTCGCCTTCCCGTGATCGTTTCTTCGTGTCTTTAGTGCGCAGTAAACGCGGGGCGTGGGGGAAGTGGGCACGATCGATCCCCACGACCCCCCACACCGCGCCTCCTTGGCTCCGGCGCACGGGCCTACAAGTAGGAGGGGAGGGGGAGAGACAAAGGCTTGCTTGCTCCCCCGCTCCCCGTCCCTCCTTGTTCTCCTTTCCTTTCTTCTTCCTCTCGCGCCCGGCGTAACTTCCCGTCGCAGCTTCCCCACGCCTCCATGTCCATGGCGCTGTCGAGCTCGTGGGACGGCTCCAACGTCCACGACAAGCACATAGAGTTCCTTCGCCGGACCCGGCGCCTGCCCGCCGCCAACCTCGTGCAGGCTCGTCTGGCGCCGGAGGCGGAAATCTCGCCGTCGCCGGAGGAAGGCAAGCGGGTCGTCTTCCGTGCGCACTTCCTTCGTGGCTTCGGCCTGCCGGCGAGTGGCTTCATGCGTTCCTTCCTCGACTTCTACCACCTCCAGCCGCATCACCTCACGCCCAACGCGGTGATGCTGCTGTCGGCCTTCGTCGCCCTCTGCGAAGGCTTCTTGGGAGTGCTGCCCACACTGGAGCTTTGGGCGGAGCTCTTCCAGAACAAGCTCGGCACCGTCATTGCCGGCGTGCCCGCCCCCTGCGGGGCCTTCATCGCGATGAAGAGGTCAGGCGAGAACAACCCCTTCCCACATATCCCTTTAATCCAATCGGTGAAGCTCTGGCAAAAATCATACTTCTACGTCAAGAACATCGCCCCGCAAGGAGACCACGTTAATCTGCCGGCTTATGTAGCCGGCCCGCCGGCTGGGCGGCAGCCGTCCTGGGGCTTCAGATCCAAGTCCTTGTCACCGGCTTGGAACACCGTCATCGCCCGGCTTCGGGTAATGATCCAGTCGGAAGGCCTGCGTGGAGCCGACTTGGTGGCCGCCTTCGTCGAGCGCCGGATCCTCCCCCTTCAGAGCCGGCCCCACATGCTGAGCCAGATGAGCGGCCGCTTCGACCCGTGCCAGCTGAGCACATGGGACATGCACCATGCCGAAGTCGCGCTTATGGTAAACTACATCGCCAACCTTAAGCTCGCCGACGACTAGCAATATGGCAAGGCGCCGTACTCTCGCGCCCATCTACCGCTCGTGGTAAGTCTTTCTTTCTATCTTCTTTCTGTCATCAGCCGGCTTTATACCTGCCGGCCTCTGACTAGGTGGTTCCTTCTTATCAGAACCCTCTTCTTCCGTCGCCAGCCGGGGCGGCAGAAGTCGAACGCCGGTATGCCCCCGACCGTGTGGCAGACGACGTTGACGACCCGGATCTGGGGGCGGCCGCCATGGAGGACGCCGCCACGGGGGACGTCGCCGAGCCCGGAGGCACGGGGCTCTCGGCCAGTTTTGACGACTGGCCAGATGACGCCGATGCCGAAGAAGTCCCGCGCCGCCAGCCGGCAGCCGACCGTCACAGCGCGGGCTCGTCCGCCATGCCGGCTGCTAGTGGCGGGACGTCAAAACGCCGGGCCGCGCTTCCTCTCTTCGGCAGCCGGCCGAAGAAGACGAGGGCCTCCGCCGCGGCAACGAAGCGGGACGAGGCGGCGACGAAGGCGGCCCGCTTCCGGAAGACGGTGAAGCAGCCTCAGGCGGTTTCGTCGTAAGTTTTCGGCCGCTTGCGTGTTTACTTTTCGTTGTTTTCTTTTGTTCTAACCCTCCACCATTTTCCGAGCAGGGCGCCGCTCTCCCTTGAGCAGGGCCCGGGCGGCTCTGTGGTTGGGCCGGGTGCTGGATCTTTAGGGCCCCGCCGAGTGGACCCCCGCGCCGACCTTGCGGAAGCCACGGAGCGGAAAGCCCGTGAAGCGCGAGAGGAGAGGGAGGCGGCGGAGCGGGAGGCCGCCCGGGCAGCGAAGGAGCGGGCCGACGCGGCAGCCGAGACTCCGACGGAGCGGGCGACCGTGGAAACGGAGGCGGAAGGCACGCGTAGCCGGCCTCCGCTGCTCGCCATCCCCCTCTGCACCGTGGACCCAGACATCCCGCTACCCATGGCAGAGGAGATCACCCCGGATCAGCCGCCGGTGCAGAGGGAGGAGCTCTTCGAGGTCTTCGCAGAGAGGACGCCACCGGCAGCGCCAACCGGAGCGGGCGAAGGTGGCCAGTCAGCGGCGGCGCCGGAGGAGCCGGCCCGGGGCGCGCCCGAGGCCGAAGCCGGTCTTGAGATTCAGCTGGCGGCGACCCAGTGCGCCGGAAGGAACACGGCCCCGCCGGACACGCGCCAAGCCGCGGGTGCCAACCAGTCGGCAGAAGCCTTGGAGGCGGCCTGTTCTGCCACGTCCGGGTGGACTCCCAGCGGAGGAAGTGGCGAGTTGAACGTGGCGGCCCAAGGGGTTCGGAGCCGACTGCAGGCTCAGGCCGCCCTCCTGCAGCAATTTACTCAGGAGTTCTTGTCGACGCGGTCTGCAATCCGGGTAAGTTTTTTACTTGTTGACTGCGCTGGTCCTCTGATTTTTTCCGTGGGGGCGCGCTAGCGCACCCACTGGGTGTAGTCCCTGAGATCCGGGCCGAGTGCAGCGCAGTCGGGTCGGATCTTTCTCGACGACTATCTTAACTCTGTTTTCTGTCTGATCCTTAGGATTATCACAACTCTCGTGCTGCCGCCTTCAACTCCCAGGCTCAGGAGCTGGGCCGAAGGACCGATGACCTGGCCCGCAGCCGTCGTAAGTACCTTGCTCTTATCTGTTTCTTGTGGGGGCGCGACAGCGCACCCACTGGGTGTAGTCCCCGAGATTCGGGCTCACTGCTGAGCAGTCGGGTCGGATCTTCCTTGACGACATTTCCCTTGCTGACTTTTTTCTTTGTCTTTTGCTCATGTAGAGGCCAACGCCGACCTGCGGAGGGAGTTTGGCGAGGCGCAGACCGCGCTTTGCGCCAAGGACGCCGAGTACGCCGACTTGGTCCAGGAGCGTGACCGCCTGGTCAAGAAACTGGCCGACTAGGAGGAGAGCCACAAGGCGGCCCTGCAGAAGGCGCAGGACAGCAAGGCCGTCCTGAAGGCGGAGTTCGAGACCAAGGAGGCGAACTGGGCCGAGACGCGTCATGCGCTGGAGGAAGGTTTCGGCCGAATCGAAGATCTGATCGATGGTAAGCCACTTTTCTTGCCCCCCTCAATCTGCTGGCCGCCTGGAGTTTTATTCTGACTTGTGCTTGTTACTTTGCGCAGATTACTTTCCCGGCCACTCCATCCTCGCCACCCAAGCCATCGAGACCCATCGCGAGGCGCGCCGTCAGGCTGGAGTTGTCATTGCGCCGGATGCAAATCGGATGCTGGCGGAGCAGCTCATTGCCGTCCAAGCACGACTGCAGCCGGCCCATCGGATGCTCCGCCGGCTCCAACGTGCTGGGGCGCAGGTGCTGTCCGCGCTCTGGCCCGGCCAGATGATCCCCCGCACCCCAAGCCGGACCGCCGACTGGCTAGAAGTCGCAGTCGGCCACTTTGAGGCTTGGAAGGCGTCGGCAGCCCGTCTCGGAGCCGGGCGTGCGTTGGAGTTCATCCGCACATGGTACCCAGGGCTAAGCCTGGACCAGCTGCGGACTTGGCGGCTGGAGGCTGACACGGAGCTGGAGGAGGTACGGCCGGCTATCGCCCAACGCGCCTCGACGATCGCAGAGTGCACCGACACCAGCGTCTTCATTACGGAACTTAATGACGATGGCGTCGCCCCGCCGGAGGAGTGGTTCGGGCTGAATCCGGCGGAGGGCGAGGACTCGGCCGAGGAGATCACCTCCAGCGACGAGGGTGAGGATGACGAGGAGGAGGAGGAGGGTGAAGACGCCGAGCCGGCCAGTGGAATGACCGACCGTCCTCAAGCCGACCCTGCCTCCAGCAACGAGCCGCGCGGAAGCGCGCCCTCTGCCGGAGGCGGTGATCATGCCGAGGTTGGTCAGCCGGCCGCTCCTTCAGCTAGCGCGACCGTCTCCACCGCCCAGCCTGACTCGTCAGCGGCCCCGCCGGCTTGATCTGTCATCCTTGTTGTTCCTGCTTTTGTCTTTTCGAACAACTTTAGGTTTTCGCAACTCCACCCACTGGGGGTGTATCAAACTATGTTGTATGCTGGCCTCTCTAGATGTCCTTTGTGTAAATGTTATTGTATGCATGTTTTGGTTTCCATTCGAGTGCACTTTTTATCCTTAGGCTTTTTCCTTTGCCGCCTTCCCTCTTTGGGAAGGCAAGTACTCGAGCTTTCTTGGATTTGAAGTGAACTGAATGCAAGCCGGCGGGCCGGCTACTCTGGTAGTCGGTCGGCGGTAGGCGGCAAGCCGGCTTTTGTTATATAAATCCGTTAGTCCCTAGCCGTTTTTCGTGTGCACACCCTTTCCGGCTTATGACTCTTGCCAGCCAGGCAGCCGGTTCTTCGAACCGCGATTTTGGCAAGAGCCAAGTCTGGGTGTCGGCACATTACTTGTCTGACCGCGGGTAGGATTCCTAATATAACTCCAGTCGGCTAGTCCCCGGGCCGACTCGTCGAACCCGGTGCCGGACGAAATAAATAAATGAACAGGCGATATCATACGCATGATAACTTTCATTCATAAAATAAAAGATGGCAGTCCCCGAGTCCTCCTCAGGGAGCCTATTGTCTTGTACTTAATACAAAAGTGGACGTGATACATACTGTATTTCAACTGTAAAATTTTCGAAGGAGATTGGCGTTCCATGGTCGTTCCGACTCCTTGCCGGAGTCGTCTCTCTTGCGTGCCTTCGGCTTCTGCGCGTCGATGAGGTAGTAGGAATCGTTGCCTAGAGCTCTGCTGACGATGAAGGGGCCTTCCCAGGGGGCTGCGAGGTTGTGCTGGATGGCTGTTCGCTGGATCAGCCGGAGCACATGGTCGCCCTCCTGGAAGGATCTTGGCCTGACCTTCCGGCTGTGGTAGCGGCGCAAACCCTGCTGGTAGATGGCAGACCGGCTGAGGGCTAACAGCCGGCCTTCTTCCAGCAGGTCGACACCGTCTTCTCGTGCTTCTTTGGCCTCCGCTTCCGTGTACATGGTTAACCGAGGCGAGTCGAACTCGATGTCTGTTGGGATGACTGCCTCGGCACCATATACAAGGAAGAAAGGAGTGAAGCCGGTTGATCTGTTTGGGGTAGTACGTAGACTCCATAGGACAGCCGGCAGCTCGTCGAGCCAACAGCCGGCTGAACGCTCCAGACGTACGACCAGTCGGGGCTTGATGCCGGACAGGATGAGGCCGTTTGCTCGCTCTACTTGGCCGTTTGACTGCTGGTGGGCGACGGACGCAAGGTCCAGCCAGATACCTTGTGTAGCGCAGAATCGTGCCAAGGCACCTTTGGCAAAATTTGTGCCGTTGTCGGTCATGATGCTGTGCGGTACGCCGTACCGGGTTGTTATATCTGCAATGAAAGTCACCGCAGTCGGCCCATTCAGCTTCTTGATCGGCTTTGCCTCGATCCACTTGGTAAATTTGTCCACAGCAACGAGCAAATGTGTCATGCCGCCGCGCGCCGTATTGAATGGGCCCACCATATCCAGTCCCCAGACGGCAAAGGGCCACGTGAGGGGAATGGTCTTGAGTGCCGAAGCCGGCATGTGTTGCTTGGAACTGAAAAGCTGGCAGCCTTTGCAGTGTTTGACTAGCTCTTTGGCGTCGTCCAAAGCAGTCGGCCAGAAGAAACCGTGGCGGAAGGCCTTGGCGACAAGTGATCTTGAGGCGGCGTGGTGGCCGCACTCTCCTTGGTGTATATCTTTGAGGATTGCAATGCCTTTCTCCTGCTCGACGCATCGCTCTAAGACTCCGGTGACACTGCGCTTGACAAGTTCTCTGTTGACGATTGTGTATGCTCCGGCTCGTCGTTGGACTTGTCTCGCTTCTGTTTCGTCAGTCGGCAGATCTTGGTTCACCAAGAAGTTGAGGATGGATTGCGCCCATGATGGAGCTGCAACTTCCCCTGCCGCCAATGTGGCTAGAGCCACCAGGGTGGGCAGGCTGGGTGATGAAGTGCTAGAGTCGGCCGCCGCTTGCTGCGCTGAAGAAGTCCCCGGGCCGGCCACCGCAGCCCCCGGGCCGGCTACCGCAGTCCCCGAGCCGGGTGCGGCAGTCCCCGAGCCGGCTACTGCAGCCCCCGAGCCGAGTACTGAAGTCCCCGGGCCGACTGCTTGATTCTTCAAGCCAGACCCGGCCCCATCGGGGTTAGGCGGCACGAAGATGGAGTCGGATTCCGGAGACGGCTTGATGGACGGCTTGAGGAGGCATTGTAGGGCGACGCCGGTTGGTATTGCTTACCGCATGGAGCCTATTCGGGCCAGGGCATCTGCTGGCTCATTGTCGGCTCGCAGTACGTGGAGGAATTCGCATCCATCAAAGTACCCACTAATTTGCTGCACTAGGAAGCGGTAGCTTGCCATGTTTGCGTCCTTGGCATCCCAGTCGCCAGATGATTGCTGAACCACCAAATCCGAGTCGCCATAACACAGGATCCGGCGGATGCCGAGTTCCTTGGCAAGCCGGAGCCCATGTATGAGCGCCTCGTACTCGGCTACATTGTTGGAGGCGGCAAAGTGGATCTGCAGCGTGTATCTGAGCTTGTCGCCCATAGGGGAGGCAAGGACGATGCCGGCTCCCAAGCCGGTGCGCATCTTGGATCCGTCGAAGTGCATGCGCCAATGGGTGGAGTCGGGAGGTGGCGGTAAGTACTGGGTCTCGGCCCAGTCGACAAGGAAGTCGGCCAATGCTTGTGACTTGATGGCGGTGCGGGGTTGGTAGAAGATCGTGTATGGGGCCAGCTCGATGGCCCACTTAGCCACCCGGCCGGATGCATCCCGGCTGCCTATGATCTCGGCCAGCGGGGCAGTGCATACGACCGTGATGGGATGTTCTTGAAAGTACGGCTTCAGCTTCTTGGCGGTGAAGTACACGCCGTAGCACATCTTTTGGTAGTGCGGGTAGTTCTGCTTTGAGGCGGACAGCACCTCGCTCAAATAATACACCGGCCTCTAGACCGGCTGGGCTCGGCCTTCTTCGGGGCGCTGGACTACAATGACGGTGCTGACCACCCGGCTAGTAGCGGCAATATAAAGGAGCATGGGCTCCTTCTCAGTCGGCGCCGCCGGGACAGGCGGCGTGGCCAGCATTTTCTTCAGCTCGTGGAAAGCTTGGTCGGCCTGGTCATTCCACTCGAAGTGAGTGCTTTTCTTCATGAGGCGGTAGAGAGGGAGAGCTTTCTCTCCAAGCCGGCTGATGAAGCGGTTCAAAGAGGCCAGGCACCCGGTGAACTTTTGGATCTCTCGAAGCTTGGTTGGGACCGCCATCCTCTCGATGGCCTTGATCTTCACTGGGTTGCACTCGATGCCGCGTTCGGAGACCAGAAAGCCTAGGAGCTGGCCGGCTGGCACTCCGAACACGCATTTATCAGGGTTGAGCTTGATTCGGAACCGGCGCAGGTTCTCGAATGTCTCTTTCAGGTCTTCCAGCAGAGTGCCGCGCTTCTCCGTCTTCACCACGATATCGCCTACATAGACGTGGGCATTTTTGCCGAGTTGCGTGAGGAGGCACTTCTGCATGCAACGCTGAAAGGTGGCGCCGGCATTCCTCAAGCCGAACATCATGGTCAGGTAGCAGAAGGCTCCGAATGGCGTGATGAAGGCGGTCTTCAGCCGGTCATCCGGGTTCAGTTTTATCTGGTGGTATCCTGAATAAGCATCCAAAAAACTCAACAGCTCGCATCCGGCTGTGGAGTCTATCACTTGGTCAATTCTGGGCAGGGCGAAGGGATCTTTGGGGCAGGCTTTGTTGAGGCTCGTGTAATCTATACACATGCGCCACTTGTTATTCTTTTTCAGCACGAGAACCGGGTTCGCGAGCCACTCTGGGAAGAAAACTTCCATGATGAAGCCGGCTACAAGAAGACGGGCTATCTCCTCCCCTACGATCCTTCTCTTCTCCTCTGATAGTCGGCGGAGAGGCTGCTTGACTGGTTTTGCATCCTCCCGCACATGTAATTTGTGCTCGGCGAAATCCTTCGGAACACCCAGCATGTCCTTGGGGGACCATGCAAAGATATCCCGATTCTCACGAAGGAAATCGACGAGCTCGCCTTCCTATTTGCCGTCTAGGCTTGCCCCAACGATGGCAAACCTTTCGGGGTGCTCGGGGTCGAGCTGTATTTTCTTGGTTTCCTTGGCCGGCTGGAAAGATCCTTGGGCATCATACTCCTTGGAGTCGGCGGGCTGGTTTAGCTGCTTGCTGGCCAGGGCCACGACCCTATCCAGCGTCTTCTTTTCTTCGGCAATCATGAGGGATTCGGCCAGCCGGCTGCTGGCCGCGGCACAGTCGGCGGACTTCTTGTAGTCGCCGGTGATGGTGATGACGCCCTTTGATCTTGGTATCTTCATCTTGAGGTATGCGTAGTGGGGGACCGCCATGAACTTGGCCAAGGCGGGTCGGCCAAGCAAGGCATGGTAAGGGCTCTCCAGGTCCACCACCTCGAACCAGATTGCTTCCCGGCGGAAATGATCCTTGCCCCCAAAGAGTACATCGATCTTGATCTTGCCGATGGGGGCGCAGGACAAACCGGGTACGATGCCGTGAAACACCGTTCGAGTCGGCACAAGCTGTTTTGCCTTGACACCCAACTTCTCCATGGTGTCGCGGTACAGGATGTTGATGCTGCTTCCACCGTCGATCAGCACGCGGGAGAAGCGGGCGGCGCGCGTGTCCGTCGCGAGGGTGGCCTCCAGGACCAAAGCGTAGGAGCCGGGGGACGGCATCACCTCTGGGTGGTCGGCCCGGCTCCAGATGATGGATTTCTCCGACCAATGCATGTGGCCGGCTGGGTTGGCGGCGGCCACATGGACATCTTGATGCTCTCGGCGCTTGCTGCGCTGGTCTTCGGGTTGGCTCGTAAAGACGACGTAAGATGCTTGCTCGTCGGGGAACTCGTCCTGCACGGCGTCGACCGCGGGCCGAGTAGCCTTGGGCGATGGAGCCGGAGGCGGCGGGCCGGCAGGCGGAGTCGGCGTGAGCCCTTCGCCCTTGGAGATTCGGGCGAGCCAGTTACACTTTTGGGTTGTATGATTGGACGGCTTCGCGCCGCTATGGAACTTGCACGGGGCGTCAAGAGTTTGTTCATAGGAGAAGGCCAGCTGCCAAGCCGGCCGGCCGCCCTTGGGCTTCTTGGGCGCGGGCCGCACCTAAGGCGGCGCATCTTCGATCGTGGCCACCTGCCGGCTAGCGGGAGGTGGCGCAGGGCCTTTGCGCTTCTGATCGTTCTGGTGTTGGCGTCGGCCGGAATCTCCAGCCGGTGCTTGGGGCGCCGGATTGAGCACTTTCCCGGACGCGTCCACCCGGAGCTCGGTCTTCATCGAGGAGTCGGCGGTGGCGTACTTGTCGGCAATGTTCAGGAGCTCGTCGAGGGTAGTCAGCTCGTCGCAAAGGAGCTTGTGCTTGAGGAGGGTGCCCTCTCGGCACCCGGCAGTGAAGTATTCGATGGCTTGCACCTCGTGCACCCCTTCGCAAGAATTGCGGAGCTCGGCCCAACGCGTGAGGTAGTCGCGGGTGGACTCGGTTGGGCCCTGTACACACAGGGAGAGCTGTCTGGGCTTGGGAGCCCGCTTGTAGGTGCTGGTGAAGTTGCGGACGAAGGCTTCGGTGAAATCTACCCAGCTGTTGATGCTGAGAGGCTTGAGGCTGTTAAGGCAAGTCCGTGCCGTGCCTTGCAGCATGAGGGGCACGTACTTCACGGCAACGCGCCGGTTGCCGTTGGCGATGCTGACGGCTGTGGAGTAGTCGGTCAGCCAGTCTTCCGGCTTCACCGAGCCGTTGTACTTGGGCGTCTCTCTCGGGAGCGAGAACCCTTTGGGGAAGGGCTCGTCGCGGATGCGGGGGCCAAAACAGGGCGGGCCGACATCATCTTCTTCTTCTAGCGCCAGGGATCTGGCCAGGCGGTCGATCCGGTGACGGGCGTCGTTTTCGCCGACTCCTTCACGGCGACCTAGCCGGCCGCTGAGAGTCGGGTGCACCACTGGAGGCGGGGTGGGGTATCTCTCTCCACGAGCTCAAGGCGGAGGCGGGGTGCCCCGCCACTCCATGGCTCGAGGACGGCCGTTCGCGTCTCGCTCGATGGAGATTCGGGTCCGGCTTCGGCTGGAAGCCGGCTCTTTCTCGCGCCGCGCGTGGGTGTTGCTCGTAGTCGGCGACCGGGAAGTCACGTCGTGATCGCGGCGCGGGGGAGGGCTCCCCGTGCAGGCGTCGGCTTCGTGCCGCTGAGCGGCCGCGTCAATTAGTTGCTGTATGCGCCGCGTCATGTGGGGGAGGTCTTTGGCCTCCAAGCCGTCCAGCTCATCTACGGCCGCCTGGGCGGCGCGCAGGTTCTCGAGCGGAGTGGCGTAGACCGGGCAATCGAATCCAAGCGTGTCGGCGATGATGGCGCCGCGTTGCCTGACAGCACCAACCCGGCTCGGGCCAGCCGGAGCCGGCATGCCGAAGGCGGCGCGGTCAGCTTCGCGCTGGTAGGCCTCGGTGAGGCGTCTTACGGAGGCCAGCCGCCGGCCCTCCGCGAGGAGGGCGAGGCGGCGTGCCTCCAGTACTTCGTCGTCGGCATCAGCCGGGAGGGGGACGGACAAGTCATGGGCCGCCGCACGCGGGGCGTCGTGGGCGCCCTCGTCGGCCGGGCCGTCATGGCCGATAACCATCACCTCAGTGGTGACAGTATCACAATCGCCGGCCGGAGGGAGCGGGTCGTTGTAGATCGCGACATTGGTGGGGAAGGTGTCATAGGATGTCGTGTCGGAGTCGACAGGCATCGGGTCGGTGGAACCAACCGACTCCAAATCGGCAGCAGGCTCGCTGGAGACGTGGAGCTGGCCAAGGAGATCGGCGAGGTGGTCGGTGCCCGCATCGGAGGCAAGCTCGTCGGAGATGCGGGCTTTGTCGAAGAGATCGGCGAGGCCGCTCGCCGCGCAGATATCGGTGACGCCTTGCAGCGCGTCGTGGCAAGCGCCATCGGGCGAGCCGGGCTGGCTACACTCGCGAGGGAGGAAAAGGGTTCCCATCCAGAACAGGTCTCCGGACGACGGTGCACCTGGCCCCACGGTGGGCGCCAAATGTCGGGTGGTAGGTGCGACATATGCCAACGGGTGGCTTATCATTGTGGGAGCCAATAGAACATCGCCGGTGCCTGGAAACGGGATAAGGCGAAGACATGAACGCCGGCGAATCTTACCCAGCTTCAGGGCTCTCCGGGGAGATAACACCCCTACTGCTGCTCTGCGGGGTCTCCGCATGGCGACTAAATGCACAAGTAGCTACACAATGCTCCTTGAGCTGTTCGGGCGGGAGGAGGAAGAAGGGCACAGCTTGCTTCTTCTCCTCGTGTGGTGTCTAAGTCTATCTAGAGAGTTCAACCCTTTGCATGGGTGCACCGGGGGGTTTATATAGGCCTACCCCCCGAGGGTACAATGGTAATCCAGCTGGGCGCGTGGCCCAGCTGTCTGTGGCTGCGTTCTCCGGCTTCTGCGCCGGCTGCTGGGGCCCGCCGACTGGTGGGTCCCGCCGGCTGCTGGGGCCCGCCGACTGGTGGGTCCCGCCGGCTGCCGGCTCCTTGGTCGACAGGCAGGCCCCACTGTCCAGGGCCTGGTTGGTAGCTGGTTACTGTTGCTCCGTACGGTTGACGCAGGCTTGGTCGGGGTAAGCGTGGCTACAGTACCGCCGTCCTGGCGGGCGATTACTGTAGCCCCGTAGTATCTTGTCTCCTTAATGGGCGTCTCCTTCGAGGAGCATGGCGAGCCGGCTGTGGGGGGCCGGCTCCCCATCAGGCCGACTTGGGGGGAGGTGCGGCCGCCTTTGGTATCTCTCTGCCCAAAGGGGCCCACCGCCTCGGGGGCCATGCTGGTGGCCCGTCGTGGACGGCGTCGGGGCCGCCGTGGCAACAGTGCCGTGCCGGACGGGTCGTGGCTACCCGTACGGCGCACTGTACCAGGCGTGCCCCGGGTTTTGGGGGTGGCAGGCTCCACTGTAGCCACGCCCTGCTTCATCATCGCGGGGTGGACGCGTGCTTTGCGGGTACGGCCTTGACCGCTTTATGGGAGCCGGCCTCTTGGAGTCGGCCTCATTGCAGCCGGCTTCTCTTAGTCGGCCCTCCCACAACTTTCTTCATGAGGGTAAAGGGCGGGCCGCCCCCGAAGCCGGCCTAGAAGATAGCCGGCAAGGGGGGAGGCGGCCCCAGGTCTTGAGTCCTCTTGAGAGCCGGACGGGCTCGTGATTTTTTCCGATGGGCCAGGGGAAGCCGGCTAGGCTACCCATGGCTATTTACTCCGACACGCTCCAGGATTGCACATATCGCATGAACGAAACGAATCCGAAAACATACCGATACTTGTTGAAGAAAGAGGGGATGTCTTCCGGGGCATCCCCAAGCTTAGACGCTTGAGTCTCCTTGAATATGTACTTGGGGTGCCTCGAGCATCCCCAAGCTTGAGCTCTTGCCTGTCTTCCTTCTTCTCACATCGACACCTTCTCGATCATCGAACACTTCATCCACACAAAACTTCAATAGAAAACTCGGTAAGATCCGTTAGTATAATAAAGCAAATCACTACTCTAAGTACTGTTGCAAACCAATTCATATTTTGTTTTTGCATTTTGTCTACTGTAGTATAAATTTTTCATGGCTTAATCCGCTAATATAAATTGATAGTTTCATCAAAACAAGCAAACTATGCATCAAAAACAGAATCTGTCTAAAACAGAACAGTCTGTAATAATATGAACATTCACCATAATTCTGTACTTGAAAACTTATACCAAAATTAGGAAAAATAAAATATTTGTATAGGAAGACAGTGCAAAAAGAATCAGAACCATTTGATGTTCCATCTAAAAATGTAAAATCGCGCACTACAGCCAAAGTTTCTGTCCTGCACCGTACAGACCATAAATGCAAATGTAAACATCCTAAAGGCAAATCTTGGCAGACTATTTTTATTTCTAAACTTTATAAAATCACACAACAGAAATAAATGACTCTCTAAAACTTCCAGGTTGTCTCCCTGGCAGCGCTTTCTTTAAAGCCATTTAGCTAGGCATATAGTGCTCAAGTAATGGATCCACCCGGATCCCAAGGTATATCAAAGCCAATTTTAATTAACAATGATTTATAATTTAGTAGTGAGCACAAAGTAACATATATCATGTAATCACGAAGTCTAACTCTCTTCCTATGCATCGACATGTCATAAAAGAACAATTCATGCACACAAAGTAAAGGCCAATGCATAGTATAAACAGTTTCTTGCAATTTTATCATATTGGAAACATAGAGAGGTGGAGATATAGTTCCTATCTCATAGTAATTGCAAGTAGGAGCAGCAAGCACATGCATATTATATTCATCAAAATCATCATGTGCAACGGTAAAAGGCAACCCGTCAATATAATCCTTAATAAGCGCAAACTTCTCCGATATAGTGTAGTCGGGAGAATTCAAAAAGATAGTAGGACTATCATGCATGGTGCAATAGCAACAATTTCATGTTTAACATAAGGAACTATAGCAAGTTCATCTCCATAAGCATAATTCATATTGGCATCTTGGCCACAAGCATAGCAAGCATCATCAAAAAGCGATATGTCAAAAGAATCAATGGGATCATAGCAATTATCATAGTATTCATCCTCCGGTAAGCACGAAGGGATTAAACAATGTATGAGTTGAAGAGTTACTCTCATTAGAAGGTGGGAATGGGTAGCTAATCCGCTCTTCCTCCTTTTTTCTTCGCTCTCTTCCTCATCTTTTTCATCCAATGAGCTCACAGTTTCATCAATTTCTTCTTCCATAGACTCCTGCAAAATATTAGTCCCTTCTTGGACAGCGGGGTAGTCCTCAATATATAGTTCAACATAGGCATTAGAAGCATAATTATCATAGCAATATTTAAGTATGTCAAAATTTTCAGATTTGTAAAGAGTAGCATCATACGTTTCAATCAAAGAAGCAATTTCATAAGCACCCTTAAAAGCAACAAATTCTTCAATTTGTTGAACATCATAGTAACTATAAACACCTTTAGCATACGAAGATACGATTCCATTATCACTAAACTCACATTGATAGGGAAGATGTTTCTTAGGGTTTTCAGAACAACAAGTAAAATCATATATTTCACATAAATTCCAAGCATAGCATTGCAAACGATGAATTTGACCCAGTAAAATTTCCCCTTTTTCAGATATTCGGTGTCGCACAAAACAAGCATGCTCATCTAAAGATTTGCCCTCAACTAAGCTAGTTGGGGTTTCAGCACGAGCACATAGGGATCGAAGATGATTCAAGTAATAAGCTTCAGTAGTGTGATAGATTTTGAGTGGTTCTTCAACCATTGGTTTAGTAGGTACAACTAATTTTTTTTGGTATTTTGCGTTTCCTAACCATAACTAAAGATAGAAAACAACTAAGAACAGCAAATAAAAATTACTTAGTGATAAAGCAAATAAGCACACACGAGAATATTCACCCCACGCTATTGCTCCCCGGCAACGGCGCCAGAAAAAGGTCTTGATAACCCACAAGTATAGGGGATCGCAACAGTTTTCGATAAGTAAGAGTGTCGAACCCAACGAGGAGCTAAAGGTAGAACAAATATTCCCTCAAGTTCTATCGACCACCGATACAACTCTACGCACGCTTGACGTTCGCTTTACCTAGAACAAGTATGAAACTAGAAGTACTTTGTAGGTGTTGTTGGATAGGTTTGCAAGATAATAAAGAGTACGTAAATAAAAAGTAGGGGCTGTTTAGATAAAGAACCAATAAAGTAAATATAGCGAGTGTGTCAAAGTGGTGGTAGGAGTTGTGAAATTGCCCCTAAGCAATTGACTACTTTACTAGACCAATAGCAAGTATTACGTGGGAGAGGCCACTGTTAGCATGTCATCCCTAACTTGGAATTCTATGCACTTATGATTGGAACTATTAGCAAGCATCCACAACTACTAATGTTCGTTAAGGTAAAACCCAACCATAGCATTAAGGTATATTGGTCCCCCTTCAATCCCGTATGCATCAATTTCTATGCTAGGTTGAAGCTTCTGTCACTCTTGCCCTCCAATACATAGTCCTATCAACATACAACTAACCCTAGGGTGTGATCCATGCGCGCAATCATATGATGGGCACCAAAGGACAGCAACATAACCACAACAAAATTAAATCAATCATATCAATTCATCAACCACCGATAGGACAACGAAAATCTACTCAGACATCATAGGATGGCAACACATCATTGGATAATAATATGAAGCATAAAGCACCATGTTCAAGTAGAGGGTACAGTGGGTTGCGGGAGAGTGGACCGTTGTAGATAGAGGTGGGAAGGATATGGAGATGTCGGTGAAGATGGCGGAGGTGTTGGTGTAGATCGTGGTGATGATGATGGCCCCCGGTGGCACTCTGGTGCCACCGGAAGCGAGGGGGAGAGAGCCCCCCCTCCTTCTTCTTCTTCCTTGACCTCCTCCCTAGATGGGAGAAGGGTTTCCCCTCTGGTCCATGGCCTCCATGGCACGGGAGGGGCGAGAGTCCCTCCAAGATTGGATCTATCTCTCTGTCTCTCTCTGTTTCTGCGTTCTCACATTCTTCCCTTTCACCGTTTCTTATATTTTCGGAGATCCGTAACTCCGATTGGGCTGAAATTTTAACACGATCTCTATCTGGATATTAGCTTTCTTGCGGTGAAAGAAGGGAATCATCTACCTTACGGGTGTCCCACGAGGGTCAGGGGCGCGCCCCCTGCCTCGTGGCCACCTCGGGCACCGTCTCGCGTGGATTTTTCTTCCCAAAAATCATATATATTCCAAAAAAATCTCCGTCAATTTTTATCCCGTTTGGACTCCGTTTGATATGGATATTCTGCAAAACAAAAAACATGCACCAAACAGGAACTGGCACTAGGCACTGGATCAATATGTTAGTCCCAAAAATAGTATAAAAAGTTGCCAAAAGTATATGAAAGTTGTAGAATATTGGCATGGAACAATAAAAAATTATAGATACGACGGAGACATGTCACCAAGCGACGCTACGCAGCTCAGGGGTGAAGGCGCGGCAGCCTACCATGGTCACCGGGACTCTGCTCTGGTGGAGAACTTGTCCTTAATGGGATCCGCGCACCGCCGCCGTAGGCAGCACGTGGTTTTGCCGTGGTGGCGCAGGGAGCGCGGGGGTGTTTTCTCGCGGTCGAGGGACTTCTTGGCAACTTCTTTCTTCTTGTGCAGGCGTCGGGCGCGGCGGATCATGCCATGGGGCCACGCGCCTGGACGCCAAGACTCCATCTTGGGGCAGAGGTGGTGGAGGCGCTCCATGGGCCACGCCGCCCGCGGCTGGCGGAGGGCGAGGTGGCGAGAGGGACGGCGCTGGGGAGCCCCCTGCGGCGCTGACAAGCTCGGCGATGCGGTCGAGCCAGTCCTCGTAGACGTCGTCGACTGGGCGGTAGCGCAGGAGCTCGCGCGCCATGCACAGAGCGGCCTGCGCGTCCACGGGAGCGCGATGAGCGTGGGATGACGAACCGACCGCGGTCAGCGATGGAGTGGCGGTGCGGCCGTCCCGCCGCACCGAGGGGTGCAGCGAGGACGCTTGCTGCTCGTTCCCTGCCGGGCCGGTGGCGGCGTTGGCGGCAGGCGACGGAGAATGACGGGGTGGCCCGCCAACGGGAGCCGTCTGAGCGATCCGGCGGCGAGGCCAGCCCGGCGCTCAGCGTGAGCACGTCGAGCGTCCTCAATGGGGGCGATGGAGCAACGAGACGCGGAGCGACGAAAGGGAAGCTTCGGTGCACCCCTACCTGGCGCACCAAATGTCGGATCGCGGGTTCCAGCAAAACCCTCAAGGTTCGAACACTGGGGTGCGCACGAAGATTTCCCTCCTACCGATCCACGTCCTATCTCTACTAAGATCTTACGGGCTAACTCGACGAACTCACAACACAAAGGACACAAGATTTATACTGGTTCGGGCCACCGTTGTGGTGTAATACCCTACTCCAGTGTGGTGTGGTGGATTGCCTCTTGGGCTGAGGATGAATAGTACAAAGGGAAGAACAGCCTCCTGAGGAGAGGTGTTCTTGTGCTTGGTGAACTTGTGGTTGTCCTGGTCTCTCTTGGTCCGACCGATCGATCGATCCCCCCACTACGGTGGTGGCTAGTCCTATTTGTAGAGGCTCTGGTCCTCTCCCCAAATATTGAGCGGGAAGGGAGCCAACAACGGCCAATTCAAAAGGGGACAATGAGTACAGCTTATCCTGACAAAAGCAGTCTTCGCCTGCAAAAGGCTCTGGTGGTGACGTCGTCTTGGGCTCCACGGTGACCTCCATCTTGACGTCCTTCTGGTCTTGGTCTCGTTGCACTGATATGAAAACCTTTGCTTGACGCCTCGGTACTCCGCGCCTGCGCCTGCTTCCTTAGCACCAAAGAGGAAACAAGGACACTGTGCGCGCTGGCGCCCGCCTGGCCCTGGTCGTCATGACTCACGTCACTAGAACCTCGCGAGGGTTTCCTGGACTTGAACTCTCCGCCCCTCGCGAGCCATCCTGGTGAGGCCGCTCCTGAGGAGGTCTTGTGTCGTCCGCCTCACGAGGCTTGGCCCCTCGCGAGGATCTTGAGTCCTTGCTGGTGAAGATGGGCCGTACGGGCCCGCTCGCAGAGCCACGCCATGGGCCGCAGGCAGGCAAGTCTGGGGACCCCCGTTCCCAGAACGCTGACAGTAGGTGTCTGCATTGTATAATTTTACGGCAAAAGTATAACCATGCTCGGTCCTCAAGTGAACTCTCTTTACCTCCATACTTTCCATAGTACTAAAACCAATCTGATCCAGGACATACATTCTTGCATGGTAGGGGATACGCTAGTAGAATTGTAAAAAATTAAAATTATAAGTTAAAGCAAAAGAAGCAGAAGTCATGCTTAATTATGAAAAAAGACTTGTCGTTGTGATTTACTGTATCCACTTCGAAGGTCTCATCCATCATGATGCTGAAGCGCCTACCACCAACTAGGTGAGGCCTGTCGCACAGGCCGCGCTCGTCTTCGCAGTATTTGCACCTAACGAATTCCCTTTCGTCATCAGACATTTCTTATGTTCATAGTTGAAATATTACTTAAAAATCAATCGAAGGCAACTACCAGGAAACTCAACACACAAATCATTATTACTCAATATGCAATGAGTTGAATTTAGGTATGTCGAGTCTTCCTTCCTAAACTCTCATCTCACGTATATGGTGGGCACTCTCTCTCTGATATTGAGACCATCGGTGATGGTTTCTACTCCTCCTTTCCCTAGTGCATTACAAATATCTAGCACAAAGAGAAGAAGGGGAAGCGAACCCCACGACAACAGTCGGCATTCTTCCCCTCTCAAATATATATATATATGGTGCACACTCTCCCTCACTGAAAGACACACAAGGAGCCAAAACAGACCTAAAGTCAACTCATTCCATATATCAAGCAATGACATAGAAAAAATGCCCTATGTTTTTCCGAAATATCATTGAATTCCCATTCTGGCAAATCATAAGCACTCGATAAGCCCTACATTGTAGCACAAGTCATGCTAAAATTCATGAAAAAATTCGGCATGACCTTTGCTAAAGACAGGACATATCGAGCGCCTGAAATTTGCCGGGACGAAAATGAATCAACATTCTGGCAAAACATAGGCCACTCGGAGGCACATTACAAACAAGAACACCAAGACATCCTTTATATTCATAATGCATCACCATCGGCATCAATGACATGGCAACTAGCACTAGAATTTTCATCATCGACATTTACAACACATTATCATTTGGCTATTCTCACCTAGAAGTCTTAAGGGGTCGACGATGGGGACGACTGCGGGGATGAGGCAGGGGCAAATACATGATTTCTGCATAAACAAAATATATTAACCACTTACTATAAATAAACTAAGTCTATTAAGCACTTACTATAAATAAACTAGTTATATTAAGCACTTACAATAAATAACCTAGTTAGTTAACCTAGGTAATTAACCTAATTAAACTAGTTAACCTGGCTAGCCAACCTAGTTATCCTAGCTAGTTTGAATTTTTACTAATTTGCTAAAAAAATCTACACTATGCAAGAACAGAGTGAGGAGAGATGAGGGAGGGAGGAGGGAGCATGGGGTGGGGGAGGGAGGAGGAGGGAGGAAAGAGGAGGAGGGGAGGAGGAGGAAGGTGTGGGAGGAGGGCTGGCGGAGGAGGGCTTGGCCGGAGGAGAGGAGGGAGGAGGGCTTGGTGGAGGAGGAAGAGGGCCCTTGGCCGGAGGAGGAGGAGGGAGGAGGTCGCGGTGGGAGGAGGAGGGAGAGGAGGGGGAAGGGCATTGATGAAGCTATGTACCTAGGGTAGGGGCACGGACCTGTCCAAAAGAGCCCTACCCAAGGACATCCCTAGAAGAAGTCATCTTTCAATCGACTTGAAGGTATCTCACTCGACCAAGAAGCTATCACTCGACCATGAAGCCAACCACTCGACTGGCCAGGAGACCTAAAGTCACTCCGCAGGCAAACGGTCGGCTATTAAGTAGTCTTTATGGTCATTATAGCATTTTATTACCAGTGTTACCAGTAATGCCCCACATTAATGTACATTGAAGCCTTGGTAACGTGGGCTGGCCGGGGCGAACTCTATATAAGCCACCCCCACCTCGGGATCAGGGGTTCGCACCCTTGTTATTCACACGCCTATAATCCAATCGACCGCCTCCGGGCACCGAGACGTAGGGCTGTTACTTCCTCCGCGAAGGGCTTGAACTCGTACATCTTTGTGTGCTTACAACTTCCCAATAGCTGATATCTAGCCTCTCCATACACACCCCCCTACATCACTGTCAGAGTTAGAACCACGACAGTTGGCGCCCACCGTGGGGCTGGATTCTTAGCGCTTAATTGGAGAAGTTGTGATTCTTCCGATCCCTTTGATCATGGTTTCGTGCGGAGTTTTGGTGGAGGGCCGCGAGATCCATCTCGGCGCGCTCACATTCATCGCAGACGACTCCGCTTGGCTTCAGGAGGCTCCACTCGACATCGATGCGCTCCCCGTCCGCGGCGCGACGCATTTCCGCGCATGCGTTCGTGGCGTCCTCCTACGGCAGCCGTCGACCCAGTATGGGTCGGCCCCCGTGTTGTCTCCCCGCTCTGTCTCCCACCGGCGCAAGCGCTCCGGTAGGTCGAGACTTCAGAGGTGGGTGAGGCATGCCGTGGCCCGCCAGTCGGCCGCCCCGCAAGTCGCAGCAATCGAGCCCGACGAATCCCTCTGCGGCCTGTTCGACCTATCGACCGGCTCCACGGAGACCGCATCCGAGTGTGACAGTAGCGACCCAGCGGTTGATGGAGCGCACAGTCCTCCAGGTTTCCCTCACGCTGAGGGAGGCGCGGGTGGGGGCGATCCGTCGCATCCCCACGACGAGTATCTCCCCGAACCTCTCACGGCATTGCAGCGAGAGGAGCTTCGTCGCCGGAACATAGACGCACTCCACACTCCTATCGTCGGAGAAACCCCCGAGGCCCGGGCCTTGGAGGACGCACGCTTGGCTAACTTGGCCGAGCGCACTCGACTGGAGAATCTCCAATGAATACTCGACGAGCAAGCGCGTCAGCGAGCTCCTGAGTCCAGTCGACGTCAGCTATTCCCCCCGACGCAGGTATATCGAACCCCAGTTCAGAATTTGGCCGCCGCAGCCCGTATAGCAGAGTCAATCCAGCCCTCCCAGTCATAGGCTGGCAGAGGCTTGTTGCAGATCAGAGCGCTGCTTTGGGCGGCGGGGAACCGGAATTCCGCTGTTTCCCAGTCGCGGAATAGGATCCACAGTCGATCCGTTGCAACGGATACAGACCAGTCGGCTCACAGCCCGAGATAGCCCCCGAGGCGTGAGGGACGTGGAGACCGGCACGATCAGTACAGAAGAAATGAGCAGTATGATCACCGATTCGACCATGAGGATCGACGTCGAGTGCCAACCCCTCCCCCGAGGAGTGGGTCGTATGCGCCTCGACAGCGAGATGACAGACGCCCTCATAGTGTTGGGCAGAGGATTCCAGTCGACCCCAGGGACCCAGGCTTTGATGCGAGATCCATCCTCATTCAGGGTCTGGTCGACCGGAACAGAGCTCACCGAGAAGGCCACGACAGAGATGCGCCTGCCAGCAGTAGAGTGCGTGTTTCAGGGCCAGAGTGTTTCAGTCGAGCCATCAGGGCCGCAGTGATACCCCCCAACTTCAGGTTGGCGACTGGAGTCAGCAAGTTCACCGGTGAATCTAAGCCTGACACTTGGCTCGAAGATTACCGAGTGGCTGTACAGATTGGCGGTGGCAATGATGAGGTGGCCATGAAGCATTTGCCTCTCATGCTAGAGGGCTCAGCCAGAGCGTGGCTAAATCAGTTAGCGCCCAGCAGCATCTACACTTGGGAGGACCTCTCCCGAGTGTTTGTCACAACCTTTGAGGGAACATGCAAGCGACCTGCAGGCCTTACATAGTTGCGGTCTTGCGTGCAGAAACCGAATGAAACGCTGAGGGATTACATCCAGAGGTGGATCACATTGCATCACACGGTTGAGAATGTTCCAGATCATCAAGCAGTTTGCGCCTTCAAAGAAGGCGTTAAGTACAGAGAATTGAATATGAAGTTCGGTCAAACTGGAGAGATGTCTCTGAATCGGATGATGGAGATTTCCACCAAATACGCCAATGGCGAGGATGAAGATCGCCTCTGGAGTGGCAAGCAAAAGGCAGTCGCACAAGAAACCGGAGGAAACTCCAGTCAGAAACAGAAGCGGAAGGCCGAGCCAGCCGCCCCTGGGGAGGCCCTGGCCGTAACCCAGGGAAATTTCAAGGGAAAGGCCAAGGGCACCTGGAAGCCCAAGAAAGTCAAGGATCAAGATGGAAATGATGTTTTGGATCTGCCATGTCACATCCACACCAAGAAAGATGAAGAGGGTAATTTTATTTTCCCAAAGCATACCACTCGACAGTGCCGGCTCCTGATCCAGCAGTTTCAGGGAAAGCAGCCCAAAGATAAGGAAAAAGAGCCAGACAGAGCTGAGGACAAGGATGATAGTGACGACGGATACCCCCAAGTCAATTCCACCTTGATGATTTTTGCTGATGTCGAAAGCAAAAGTCGACTGAAAGTCATTAATCGTGAAGTGAATATGGTTGCTCCGGCAACACCCAGCTATCTGAAGTGGTCTCAGACTGCCATAACATTCGACCAGTCTGATCACCCCACGCACATTGCCACCCCTGGGAGGCAAGCTTTGGTGGTCGACCCAGTTGTCGAAGGCACTCGACTGACCAAAGTCCTGATGGATGGTGGCAGTGGCCTGAACATACTATATGCTGAAACACTGAAAGGGATGGGCATTCCGATGTCTAGGCTCAGTACCAGCAACATGAGCTTCCACGGAGTCATTCCTGGGAAGAAAGCCGAATCACTCGGCCAGATTGCTCTTGATGTGGTTTTCGGTGATTCGAAGAATTACCGCAAGGAAAAGTTGACATTCGAGGTTGTGGACTTCCAAAGTTCTTATCATGCCATTTTGGGCAGGCCAGCTTATGCACGCTTCATGGCCCGGCCATGTTATGTGTATCTCAAGTTGAAGATGCCTGGTCCCAAAGGTGTGATCACTGTTATAGGCAATCGGAAGAAAGCAGAAGAGTGCTTTCTGAAAGGCTCAAAGATTGCTGACGCTCAGATGGCAGTAGTTGAGCTACAAGAGTATCAGAAGACTGCGGATCCGAGTGAGTTGCTACGAGCTAGGAAGCCCGCTTCAGAGTCAGCTTTTCAGTTGACCGGTGAAACAAAGGCGGTTCACATCCACCCGACCGACCCCGAGGCTGCCCCGACTCACATCTCGAAGACGCTCAACTCCAAATAGGAAGAAGCGCTCATCCGGTTCCTCCGTGAGAACTGGGACATCTTCGCATGGAAGCCTTCTGACATGCCTGGAATTCCCAGGGGGCTGGCTGAGGACCGTATACGAGTCGACCCAAAGTTCAAGCCTGCGAAAAACACCTTCGACGGTCCGCTGTCCAGAAGAGGAAAGCTATTGGGGAGGAGGTGGCTCGGCTCTTAGCAACGGAGTTCATCCGAGAGATTTACCACTCCGAGTGGCTCGCCAATGTTGTCATGGTCCCCAAGAAGGACAAGTCGCTTCGCATGTGCATCGACTTTAAACATATCAATCGGGCCTGCCCGAAAGATCATTTTCCTCTCCCTCGCATCGACCAAATAGTCGACTCGACCGCGGGGTGTGAGCGATTGTCTTTTCTTGACGCCTATTCCGGGTACCATCAGATCCGTCTGTATAGACCCGATGAGATCAAAACAGCTTTCATCACTCCATTCGGGTGCTTCTGTTATGTCACCATGCCCTTCGGCCTCAAGAATGCTGGAGCCACGTTCATGAGGATGATTCAGAAGTGTTTGCTCACTCAGATCAATCGGAACGTGGAAGCATACATGGATGATATTGTGGTCAAGTCACGGAAAGGTTCCGACCTGCAGACTGACCTTGCTGAAACCTTTGCCAACCTCAGGGGGTATGATATCAAGCTTAATCCATCAAAGTGCACATTCGGAGTTCCGGGTGGAAAGTTACTCGGTTTTCTCGTTTTCGAACAAGGAATCGACGCCAATCCCAAGAAAATTGGCACCATACTCCGGATGAAGCGCCCTGTGCGTGTGCACGATGTCCAGAAGCTTACAGGTTGCTTGGCCGCTCTAAGTCAATTCATTTCTCGTCTCGGTGAAAAGGCGTTGCCTCTGTACCGACTGATGAAAAAGTCTGACAAGTTCGAGTGGACTCCAGAAGCTGATGCAGCGTTTGCAGACCTGAAAGCTCTGCTCTCCACCCAGCCGGTGCTTGCTGCCCCAATCAGTAAAGAGCCTTTGCTGCTTTACATTGCAGCCACAGGACAAGTTGTCAGTACAGTACTTATGGTCGAGCGGGAAGAAGAAGGAAAGGCCTTCAGAGTTCAGTGCCCAGTATATTATGTGTCTGAAGTGACACCTTCAAAGCAAAGATATCCTCATTATCAGAAGCTTGTATACGGGATTTATATGACCATGAAGAAGGTTGCACACTACTTCTCTGACCACTCCATTACAGTCGTCAGCGATGCCCCATTGTCAGAGATTCTGCATAATAGAGATGCAACTGGTCGAGTGGGGAAGTGGGCGATTGAACTCCTTCCCCTAGATATCAAGTTTGAAGCAAAGAAGGCTATCAAGTCCCAAGCAATTGCAGATTTCGTCGCCGAGTGGATCGAACAGCAGCTTCCGACTCAAGTTCACTCGGAGCACTGGACCATGTTCTTCGATGGATCTAAGATGCTGAATGGTTCCGGTGCTGGGGTAGTATTGGTCTCCCCCCGAGGAGATAAGCTCAGATATGTTCTCCAGATTCACTTTGATTCCTCCAATAATGAAGCAGAATATGAAGCACTTTTGTATGTGTTGCGCATGGTCATTTCACTCGGCGTCCGTCGCCTCATGGTCTATGGCGACTCGGATTTGGTGGTTAATCAGGTGATGAAGGAGTGGGACGTCAAAAGTCCGGCAATGACTGGTTATTGCAATGCAGTGAGAAAGCTAGAAAAGAAATTCGAGGGGTTAGAGCTTCATCACATCCCCCGACTGAAAAATCAAGCAGCTGATGATCTGGCAAAGATAGGCTCCAAGAGGGAAGCCATTCCCAGCAATGTGTTTTTGGAGCACATCCGCTCACCGTCAGTTCAGGAGGATCCTTTTACAGAAGAAGCCCCGCAACCGAAAAGCGCCAAAGATCCGACTGAAGTCGAAGTCCCTGCTGTGGTCGACCTAATCATGGAAGTCCTGGCAATCACCCTCGACTGGACGATACCGTACATCGCGTATATCCTAAGGAAAGAACTCCCGAAGGACGAAGAAGAGGCTAGACAGATCGTCCGCCGATCCAAAGCCTTCACAGTCATAAGGGGACAGTTGTATAGAGAAAGCGCGACTGGAATCGGTCAGAAGTGCATAACACCAGAAGAAGGTCGGATAATCCTTGATGACATCCACTCGGGGACCTGTGGTCACCATGCGTCCTCTCGGACCATTGTGGCCAAAGCATACCGAGCGGGATTTTACTGGCCAAGAGCAAATGAGATGGCAAAAGAGATAGTCGACAAGTGTGGAGGGTGCCAGTTCTATTCCAACATGTCACACAAGCCTGCATCAGCCCTGAAGACCATTCCACTCGTCTGGCCCTTTGCTGTCTGGGGACTGGACATGGTTGGTCCACTGAGAACAGGTAGGAGCGGTTTCACTCATGTGCTTGTGGAAGTCGACAAGTTTACCAAGTGGATCGAAGCTAAGCCCATCAAGAATCTTGATGCTTGCACTGCTATCAGCTTCGTCAGAGGGCTAACATTCAGATATGGAGTCCCGCATAGCATCATCACTGACAATGGGTCAAACTTTGATTCGGACAAGTTCAGAGCTTTTTGCGCCTCTCAAGGCACACGAGTCGACTATGCATCGGTCGCACATCCCCAGTCGAATGGACAGGCAGAGAGGGCAAACGGTCTGATTCTCAAAGGACTAAAGCCTCGACTGATGCGTGATCTCAAGCACGCGGCAGGTGCTTGGGTCGACGAGCTTCCGTCAGTTCTGTGGGGATTGAGGACCACCCGAAACCGGTCGACTGGAAGAACTCCATTCTTTCTGGTTTATGGAGCCGAGGCAGTTCTGCCGAGTGATCTTCTTCACAACGCACCCCGAGTCGAGCTTTATACCGAAGACGAAGCAGAACAAGCCCGGCAAGACGCAGTCGACCTCCTAGAAGAAGAGAGGGAGATGGCCATGATCAGATCGACCATTTATCAGCAGGACTTGCATCGATTCCACGCCAGGAATGTAAAGAGTCGAGCCTTCCAAGAAGGAGATTTGGTCCTCCGAGTGGATCAGCAGAAACCACACAAGCTTGCCCCTACTTGGGAAGGCCCCTTCATCGTCACCACAGTCCTCCACAATGGAGCGTATCACCTCTACAATGTTGATCGCCAGATCGACGAGCCGCGAGCTTGGAATGCGGAACTACTCCGCCCCTTTTACACTTGAGTCCTCCCTTAGATGAGATGTAATAAGAAAAAAAATGCAGTTCATTTTTATCAAAGGCAAGAGTGTTCCAATAATTGCTGTCACTTTTGTTTGCATACGAAATCCCCCAGCGGGTGACTTAGCCGCGAATCCGTTTCGCCTAAGTTTGAAAAATCCTACCGAGTGGAGAGCCAGACTTCCACTCGGAGGCTTAGCTGCAGCCCAGTGCTTGCCTAAGTGTTCAAAAATCCTACCGAGTGAGAGAAATCCTCCCACTCGGGGGCTTAGCTGCAGTCCAGTGCTCGCCTAAGTTCTCCCACTTAGAGACTTAGCTGCAGTCAGGCACTCGCCTAAGTTTGAAAAAATCCTACCGAGTGGAGAGCAATCCTCCCACTCGGGGGCTTAGCTGCAGTCCAGTACTCGCCTAAGTTCTCCTACTTAGAGACTTAGCTGCAGTCAGGCACTCGCCTAAGTTTGAAAAAATCCTACCGAGTGGAGAGCAATCCTCCCACTCGGGGGCTTAGCTGCAGTCTAGTACTCGCCTAAGTTCTCCTACTTAGAGACTTAGCTGCAGTCAGGCACTCGCCTAAGTTTGAAAAAATCCTACCAAGTGGAGAGCAATCTTCCCACTCGGGGGCTTAGCTGCAGTCCAGTACTCGCCTAAGTTCTCCCACTTAGAGACTTAGCCGCAGTCAGGCACTCGCCTAAGTTTGAGAAAATCCTACCGAGTGGAGAGCAATCCTCCCACTCTGGGGCTTAGCTGCAGTCTAGTACTCGCCTAAGTTCTCCCACTTAGAGACTTAGCTGCGGTCAGGCACTCGCCTAAGTTTGAAAAAATCCTACCGAGTGGAGAGCAATCCTCCCACTCGGGGGCTTAGCTGCAGCCTAACGCTCGCCTAAGTGTTTAAAATCCTACCGAGTGGAGAGCCAGCCTCCCACTCGGGGGCTTAGTTGCAGCCCTGCGCTCGCCTAAGTGTTTAAAAATCTTACCGGGTGGAGAGCCAGACTCCCATTCGGGGGGGCTTAGCTGCAGCCCAGTGCTCACCTAAGTACAGGACACAACTCAATCCGCAAAAGAGTTACGCCACAAATACGAGGTTATTCCGAGTAAAGATCAAGTTCCACTCGACAGATCAGGCCATGAAAATATCCAACGAAGAAATCAAGTTCGGATAAAACCTAAAGGTCCCAGACCTCAGATCAAAAGTACTCGAGCCCTCGGCTCAGCAGAGTTTAACGATTACAAATCCACTCGGCATCCCGAGGCAAATTTAAAGTGAAGCATGAAAGTTTTTCATTCCTCGGGAGGAGGACTGGAAGGGGCGACGAACTCGTCCAAGTCGATCCCGTCTGCAATACGGGTGGCGGCAGCAATGAAAGTCTCCATAAAGTCTTGAAAATTGTGCTTCCTGGTATTGGCAACTTGGATGGCGGCCAGCTTTTCTTCTCGCGCCTCCTTGCAATGGACACGGACCAGAGACAGAGTGACATCAGCACCACATCTGGCAGCAGATTTCTTCCATTCTGCCACTCGACCTGGGACTTCGTTCAGTCGAGTCATCAGAGACTCGAGGCCGTTCTGAAGCGTCGTCCCGGGCCAGAGTGACGTGTCGATCCGCGACATCGCGACCTTCAGTCGAGCAAGATAGTCAACATCGCTGGTAACACGAGACTCCAGTCGGAACACGTTCATGGCAGCCTCATCCTTCACGAGAGAATTGGCGGGGTCCAAGCCTGGCTCCACTCGACTGGTTTCCTCTTCGAAGTTCTGGCAGAATTCTGCAAACGCGATTCAAGAGTCAGACAGTGGCTCTACACAGGCTTGGCAACTGCAAGACAGTCAGGGCAGAATAATTACCTTCGAGCATGACGAACAGCTTCTTGGTGAGTTCACCAAGATAAGCTTCCAGATCGTTCTTATTCCCCACCAGATCGCCAGCCTTGTCGCGCAGAGCCGCGTTGTCGTTCTTCAGTCGGGTGACCTCTTGATTGGCTACCCCAAGAGCAGTTTTTAGCCTAGAGTTCTCCTGCTCAAGAGCTTCGACCGAAGCCATTTTCTCTTCAGCAAGCTTCGTCCTGCTCAAGGCCTCCTTCTGTGCTTCTGCAAGATCTTGGTCCTTCTTCTTCAGAGCTTCCTCCAGTTTATCTGCGGCGCGTCGAGTGAAATCAACATCAAGAATGGACAAGGAAGAAAAATCACTCGTCAAGAATAGAGAACCCCACCAGCCATACCTTTTGCTTCTTCTTGCGCCTTCTTCAAATTCTCTTGAGCAAGCTTCAAGTTAAGGTTGAGCTGGATCTGCTGGTTCTCCAACTCAGTATAGCGAGCTACAAGTTGACATGATTTCTGCGAAAAGAAAAATCAATAGACAGACGTCCAAGATGAGTTGCTTCCGAGTAACTAAGAGACAATGATGGCATTTTTAAGACTACAGCCGAATCAAAAACATTCGATAGTAGTCTCGGGGACTACACCCAGTGGGTGCACTCAGCGTGCCCCCACTGTAAAAAAAAGAGAAAAAGTCGACTGCCTGCAGTCGACCGGATATAGTTCCATTCAACATGGCCTGACCAGACCGAGTGAAGAAATACAACTACAACAACACAATATAAAGACTACAGTCGACTGCCAGCAGTCCACCGTAGTCTCGGGGACTACACCCAGTGGGTGCACTTAGCGTGCCCCCACTCGTCCAAGAATTGGCAGACACACCCAGTGGGTGTACAGATATAAAGATCTTCAGAAAAAGATTCTTCAAATAGCACATCGAAACAGACCAAGAGATGAGTCGACTGACCTGGACGTTACTCTGAAGAGCCGAGCTTGTGTCATAAGCTGCTTGGTTGGCCTCCCGAGCCACCTTCACTTGCTCCATCATGATCCCCGCTTGGCGTATAGCCTCTCTTGCAGCAGCCGCTTGGTCCTCAGGGGCGGGGTACGCAGCAAAAAGCGAAGGCGGATCCGCAGTCGACGTCGAGGGCCGCACACTCGTCAGAGGAACGGCGAAAGTCACAGAAGCCCGAGTGGTGTCGCCACCATCCCGAGCTACGGCCTCAGATGCCGGAGCAGATTGGGGGGCCTTGTCAGCCGACGCCCTCCTGTTCCTCCTCACTCTCAGCGGTTCGTTGTCGTCGTCATCCGGGAGGTCGATAACATGAGGAGGAGCTACAAGGAAAACATTCAATCGACCAGAGTTGCCATAAATGTTCAGTCGACTCAAAATGGAACGTCAGTGATCGTACCAATGTTGGAAGTGACAGCATCCTCCATCTCTTGGTCGTCGTCCTTTGCGGAGACCTCAGAAGTAGCAGCGCTGCAAGCCTCGAAAGTCAGTCAGTTGGCTCAATGAATCGACCAAGGACCCGTCCACGGTCGACAAAGGAAAGCAAGTTTTGTTATTACCCGGAAATGGTGGGGACAGCCATCTTCATCTTGGGCAGAGCCTTGGGCGGCTTGGACGGCGTCGCGCGTGGGTGCTTGGGAGCCTTCCTAGTCGGCGTAGGGGAAGAAGTCCGAGGGCGTTTCGAAGACTGCCCAACAGGAGCAGTCGCCTTGCCACGTTCCCGCGCTGGATCGTGTGCGAGTTTGGATCGCCTCTCCGAGCGGGGGGGGGGGTCGGCCTCCTCCTCCTCCTCCTCTTCGCTGGAGTCGACGCCGTCGCCTTCCTCTCCCTCACCATCGGACTCCCACTCGCCTTGATCGTCCCCGCTCTCACCTCCGCTCGCCTCCCCTTCCACAGTTAGCTCCTGTGGCCCGTTGGGCGTCGAGTACATCTCGGTGGTCGCCTGGAAAACAACAAGACAAAAGGTCAATCGACCAACGCAAAGAAGACCAATGAAGAAAACAAGATCTCAGTCGGAAGCATGAAGACAAACCTGGTCCACGTCGTACGTGTTGTCAAGTGGAATTACCCTCCTGGCTCCTCGGGGGTTGTCTTTGTTCCCCGTGATGCTCGACAGCCACCCCTCCAGCATCTCATCAATGACCTCCTCCGGGTGGATCCGAGTGGTGTCGTCGAGACCCGAGTACAGCCACATCGGATGGTCACAAGCCTGGAGCGGTTGGATGCGCCTCCGGAGGAAGACCTCCAGCAGGTCCATACCAGTCACGCCCTCGCGGACGAGCTCAACCACTCGACCGGCCAGCACTTTGACTTGGGCCTTTTCTTCTGCGTCACTTTCAGAGAAGCGGGTTTTTCAGCTCGGTCGAGAGAGAAAGGGGGAAGACCAGTCGACTGTCCTGGGGTCGCCTGGTCTCGACGGTAAAACCAGGTCGACTGCCAACCGCGGACCGACTCCGGGAAAGTGATAGAAGGAAAACAACTCTTTCCCCTCGTCTAGATCGCTAGGCCCCCACACAGCTGAACCACCTGCGTCCTCTCGTCACTCGACTTGGCCTTCTTAACCGACTGAGAGCGGCAGGTAAAGATATGCTTGAAGAGTCCCCAATGGGGGCGACAACCCAAGAAACCCTCACACATGGAAATGAAAGCAGCAAGGTATACGATGGAGTTTGGAGTGAAGTGGTGGAGCTGCACTCCGAAAAAGTTCAAGAAACTCCGGAAAAAAGGATGGGGCGGCAGAGAAAACCCACGGTCGATATGGGTGGCTAGAAGCACGCACTCATCGTCGCGGGGCTGCGGCTCGATCTCTCTCCCCCGGAGACGTGCAGCTTCGTGGGGAATGACTCCCCCCTCGACCATGTCGTCGAGATCCTCTTGCCGGATCACCGACGGCATCCAATCCCCTTGGATCCAGCCCCGGGGCAGAGCAGACCTTGAGGAGGATCCGCCTTGAGCAGACCTCTTCCCTTTCCCCTGCGCCGCCGCCTTCTTCGCGTGCTCGAGAGCGGAGGTCTTGTCCTTCGCCATCGTCGCCGGCAAGTCTCGCACGGGCCTGTGGCGCTAAGGTGAGAGCAGAGGTGGCGGAGGAATTTGCGAAGGCAGAGAGGAAGAAGAAAGCGCACTGGTTAGAAACCCCGAGCCGGCGATTTATAAGAGGTCGCTCCCGAGTGGCTGACTAGTAGGCCCAGGCGATCCAGCCAAATCCCGCAGCAGACGCGCGCACGGTACGTGGCGAAAAAGGTGGCGCGGAAATCGAGGAGCTTCCGCTTTATCGCTTCCGATTACTGCGGCCGCTCCCGTCCCGTGCGCTTCCCAAAATCCGAATCCCGCGACATCCGCGGGCTGCAGAACAACTTGCCAAAACAGAAGACCCCACTCACGCCGGCACTCGGTATGTCACAGGTAAAGAAATTCACTCGACGAAAGGCCTGGAATGGATCAAGGCGACTGAAAGAGGTTGATGACTTCATCCGTGACGGTCGACCCAAAACGAGGCACTCAAGTAACCCAAAGAACCAGTCGGAAAGATCACCAACTCTTTCCCCACTCTAACCTCAACCCATTCGGGGGCTAATGATGAAGCTATGTACCTAGGGTAGGGGCACGGACCTGTCCAAAAGAGCCCTACCCAAGGACATCCCTAGAAGAAGTCATCTTTCAATCAACTTGAAGGTATCTCACTCGACCAAGAAGCTATCACTCGACCATGAAGCCAACCACTCGACTGGCCAGGAGACCTAAAGTCACTCCGCAGGCAAACGGTCGGCTATTAAGTAGTCTTTATGGTCATTATAGCATTTTATTACCAGCGTTACCAGTAATGCCCCGCATTAATGTACATTGAACCCTTGGTAACGTGGGCTGGCCGGGGTCTTGGCGAACTCTATATAAGCCACCCCCCACCTCGGGATCAGGGGTTCGCACCCCTATTATTCACACGCCTATAATCCAATCGACCGCCTCCGGGCACCGAGACGTAGGGTTGTTACTTCCTCCGTGAAGGGCCTGAACTCGTACATCTTTGTGTGCTTACAACTTCCCAATAGCTGAGATCTAGCCTCTCCATACACACACCCCTACATCACTGTCAGAGTTAGAACCACGACAGGCATACCGAGGAAGGAGGAGGGAGGACGGCGGCGGCAATGCGGTGGCGACGATAATGTGGCGGCAGCAGAGGAGTGAAGCAGTGGGGATTGAGGAGAGAAAGAAGATGGTCATGCGTGGGGGAGGAAAATTTGAGGATAGGGCACCCATAGTAGTAGCGCCGTGCCAGAAAGAGCGCTACTCTAAGACCAATAGCTGTAGCTTTGACTGCGGACCAGCGCTATTACTATACCTAGCCTGCCGGCAACGGTGTGATAGTTATAGTGGTAGCGCTTTTTATCCAGACCGCGCTACTGCTACATATATAGTAGTAGCGGGCTTGTATACACTGCGCTACTGATAGGTAACAATAGCGCCTTTTTTTAGTCAACACTACTGGTAAACTTCTGTGTATAAGGTTTTCTCTAATAGCGGTCTCGCATGATGCAGCGCGCGAGAGGGCGCACGCGGGTGCGACAAAAACCACTACAGAAAAGTGTCTTCGATCACGTCCGCGGCCCACGTGTCATGGACCCCAGAAAAGACGGTCGGCTGTCGCACGCCGGGCCGATCGGACGGCGCAGAACTCCCAGAGAGCCGACGGCACGAGGCCAGCGCAAAATGGACATCACGGAGGGCACTCTCACGCGGCCAAGCCTCAAGGAGGTAGGTACTCAAGCATATCTTCTATGGGAGTATTTCGCCGATCCGCTATGTTTGCGGTGGCCATCTTGTTCATCCCACTTTGCATGCGAGGGACATTTCTTTCTATGGCTAGCTGTGGCGATATTATTAATCATGAACCAAACCAAATATCTATTTAAGAGCAACTTCAATGGAGGATCTATTTTGTCTATTTGGATCATCCGGACACAAAACTTGACCCAACGAAGCGATTCAAACGGACGCCCGTGTCTGCCTGCTGTCCGTTCCCGACCCAAACCTGGCCCAAATATGGGAACAAATAGGTATGAAGCGCCCGCTCGTGTCCGCCCCTGGTCCCATATGTCAGCGACTGCAACTTTTGTCTCCACACCACCATTGCGATTTCTGCCTCCACAACGTCCGCAGCAAGGCCACCAGTGATGGTCGCCACCGCGCGCTCGGCCGCTCCTCTGCACCGCAGCGAGGCCACCGGCGCAGGTCGTCGACGCGCGCTCGGCCGCTCCTCCGCGCCGCCGCGAGGCCACCGGCGCAGGGCTCCTCCGCGCCGCAGCGAGGCCACCAGCGCAGGTCTCCTCCGCGCCGCAGCGAGGCCACCGGCGCAGGTCTCCTCCGCGCCGCAGTGAGGCCACCGGCGTAGGGCTCCTCCGCGCGCTCGGACGCTCCTCCGTGCTGCAGCGAGGCCACCGGCGCAGGGCTCCTCTGCGCGCTCTTGCTGGGGCCCGAGGCCCGGACGGCGACGCGAGCAGAGGATGGCTGCAGTAAAGGTGCGAGCAGAGAAAAATCTCGCGAGAGAGGGGATCCGCGAGGAGGAGAGGAGGGGCAGCGCGAGGGAGAGAGAAGGGGCGGCGTGAGGGAGATAGGACGGGCGCCACAACGAGGAGGGGACGGGCGGCGCAAGGGAGAGAGGAGGGGGCGGGCGGCACGAGGAGTTTGGGTCTACTTTTGTGCCGCGTGTTGGGTACAACGCTTGTCCGCCCCATGTCCACTAGGCGGACAGGTGATCCAAACAGACATGAAACGGACAAAATCCGTGTGTGTTTGGGTCCTTGCGTTGGAGTTGCTTTAATATCTACGAGCCTAATAAAAATATCCTGAAACTTTTTGTATATATCAACTCAACGATTGTTTCCCATTCCCACGGCCTTCCCTCGCACACCATATCTGACGAAATGTTGTCAGCGTCAGGAGCCCGCGAATTGCACGCCAAGGAGAGGCGCATATAATGGTGGCTTAGCCGCTTAGGTAGCCATGGCTATGCATGCCCCCACCATACCCCCATCGATCATTCCATGTACCAACTCTCACGTAACAACCAGTGAGGGAATCAAGCAAGGGCCGCTAGCTAGCATTCTAGTCGTGGACATGGAGGTGGCTTCCAAGCATAAGCTTTCCACTCCCATGCTCTTGCTTCCATGCGCATCCATCCATTTTCTGCGTACCGCCGGCCGTCCTCGCGTCCGCGTCCAGTCAAAGGATGTACTCCATTATCACCGTCGTGTTCGTGTACCTCTGACAGCCATTGTACGCCCAATTATACGTCGGCAATGATAATGGACATAGACAATGATGCCAACCAATCGGGATTTCTCTTTTGCTTTCATAACTTTGTGTGGTTTTTGCAACACGGCTGCCCATTTCTCGCAATATAAGAGTCCCATATTTATTGAACGAGGATATATATGGATTGACCAGTCCGGTTTCCCATAAAAAATGGTCCGGTAATTAATTCCATCCATCTGCCACCTTACTTTCCTTCCCTTCTATATATACACCCTCCGTGCTCCGACGTGCCGGAACGGCAACCAGTTCGACCGCGCGCGTCCCACCTTCCTACGCACCGTCGATCGACAGGTCCTCGGCTCCGGCCGTGCCGACGAACGTTAGGCATGGCCTCCGACGGCGACGGCGGAGGAGGAGGAGGCGTTTGTGGCGACTTCATGGAGCTGCGGCCGGAGAAGGGCGGGGTGCGCGACCTCGTCCACCTCCTGTGGTCGCCCAACGTCGCCGAGAACGACGCCGTGGACTGCCCCGCGGGCACGGAGATCGGGTCGGCGCGGCGCCGGTGGGCCGTGTTCGTGTCGCTGGTGGCGCAGATGGTGCTGCTGTGGGCGAAGCGGCCAGTGGCGCTGCTGGGGCGGGCGGCCGAGTACTGGATGAACCTCCTCAACGAGAACGGCGGCGGCGTCCTCCCGCTCCTCGCCAACGCCCTGCATGGTACGTATATCGAGCGTACGTTTGATTTCGCGTACGTTGTTCTTCATCAGTCATCAGCATCGATCGATCGAACTGTTGTCTCTTGACCTCATGGATTGATTGATTGCATTTATGGTGCTTTCGCTTTCACCTAGTTCTCTGATTTTGTTCGGAGGATGGACATGAACATTCATTCATTCCAGCAGCCTCGGGCAATCGTACTATGTTGCAATTTTACCTGCAGCGATGACATCAACCAACCTACCGAACTCAGCATCATTAATCTCTCCGTGCAGATTTATAAGTTCATACTTATTTTAGTAGTGTTTTAGAATGTGTACATACTCAAATTATATACTCCTATCAAGTACTCCCTCCGTTCCGAATTACTTGGCGCAGGTATGGATATATCTCAATGTATTTTAGTTGTAGATACATCCATTTCTGTGACGAGTAATTTGAAACGGAGAAAGTAAAAACGAAGGGAGGATGTTGGATTCCAACTAATGGACGCTGCTAAATATCAACAGCTGATTCTTCAACGAAATTAAGGACGCATATTTTCAGGGCCAGTCTTTGACTAGAGACTGCCCACCATAAAATAAAGCAGAAATTACAAGTCGTTTTCTAAAAACTGATAAAAGGTCGTTTTTCATACTTAAAACTGAATGATAATGTTCTGCTGTAGCAGTCCAGCTTACTATTCAAAATGTTGACGATTGCGTCCTGAAGAGGACAATCCCTAATTGATTGATTGAGCACCAGTTCTGAGAATTATACGTTGTCGCACAATCACAGAGCCAGTTGCGTGTGACAAAATGACAAGTAATACCAACTCTTGCTGCAGGGAAGGTGAAAATGCCTGACAGAGCGTCCCTGAATTACCGTTCCTGCATCGGGCTGCTCGACACGAGGATCGAGCTGGACAAGAAGATCAAACCCGGGGACAGCAACTACCACGCCGCGCTGTCGATCATGGCCGCGAAGCTGTCCTACGAGAACGAGCTCGTCATCAGCAGCGTGGTTCAGAACCACTGGCACATGGAGTTCCTGGGCTTCTACAACTGCTGGAACGGTAAGCCATCCAACAACTCCGCCATCTTCCGTCGCATGCATGACGATTGACGATGCATGCCTGCATGGCTTAACTAATGGCGTGTCGCACTCTGGTGCGTGGATCTATATCGTCATTGCAGACTATGAAGAGGACTATACGACGCAGGCGTTCATGCTGGCGGACGCGCCGGCGCCGGACGCGACGCTGGCGGTGGTGGCCTTCTGCGGCACCAAGCCGTTCGACACGGAGCAGTGGTGCACGGACGTGGACTTCTCCTGGTACCAGCTCCCGGGCGCCGGCGCCGGCTGCCGCGTCCACGGCGGCTTCATGAAGGCGCTGGGCCTGCAGCGGAGCGGCGGCTGGCCGAGGGACGTCGCCGACCCCACCGGCGCCGGCAACGGCAGGCCGTTCGCCTACTACGCCATCAGGGAGAATCTCAAACGTTTCCTGGACGGCAACCCGGGCGCCAGGTTCGCGGTCGCCGGGCACAGCCTGGGTGGCGCGCTGGCCGTGCTGTTCCCGACGGTGCTGGCGCTGCACGGGGAGGAGGCCGTGCTGCAGAGGCTGCGGGGCGTGTACACGTTCGGGCAGCCCCGCGTGGGCGACGAGCGGCTCGGGGCGTTCATGGCGCCGCACCTCGAGAACCCCAGCCGGTACTTCAGGTTCGTCTACTGCAACGACATCGTGCCCCGTGTGCCCTACGACGACTCCACGCTCCTCTTCAAGCACTTCGGGACCTGCCTCTACTTCGACAGCTTCTACAGAGGGCAGGTCCGTCCAGCCAGCAGTCACTTCATTTTTCTTTTAAAAGATCTCTCACTTTTTAAACCTAAATCGAACGAATTTTCTGTTCTGCAACAAGGAAATGAATTTCTCTACAAGATACTACCAAAAGAATAAGAGGGTGTTTGTTTTCGGGGACTTATTGGTTTAGGGACTTAAAAAGGTCCCTATAAGTCCCATTTAAACCAAACAGAAGGGACTTATAGGAACTTATGAAATAAGACTCTCAAGAAAGGACTTATAGGGACTTAAAGTGGGCATTTGTGACTTATGAAATAAGACTCTCAAAGAGAAGAAGTTTATAAAAAAAAGACTCTCAAGAAGGGACTTATAGTTGTAATATGGTCTTATAGGGACTTATAAGTCCCAGCGACCAAACAGGTAGGGACTTTTTAAGGACTCGAGACTTATAAGTTGGGATTAAAAAAAGTGCTAGAACTTATGAACCAAACAGGGCCTAAGTTATGCTCTACTTAAGATGAATAGATAGACACTAGAAGAAATGCATGTGATGTTGTAACAAGATTAAACTTTCAAGGCAAGGCAAGGCATGCATGGCAAGCAAAGAATGGCTTGGAAGCAAGAATTTCGTTGCACTTTTGGAGACTAGACCACCGATCCATATGCTCCGTGGATCCCACTGAGACTGTAACTTGACAGACGCTTTTGTGTTGCGTTGCTGAGAAGCAGGTGGCCGCGGAGGAGCCCAACAAGAACTACTTCTCGGTGCTGGCGGTGGCGCCCAAGCTGGTGAACGCGTGGTGGGAGCTCGCCCGGAGCTTCCTCATCGGCTACGCGGAGGGGCCGGAGTACGCTGAGGGGTGGTTGATGCGGCTCGCCAGGGTCGCCGCGCTGGTGATGCCGGGGCTGCCGCCGCACGCGCCGCAGGACTACGTCAACGCCACCAGGCTCGGGGCGGCGTCGCTCGGGCCGCTGGAGCTAGCCGAGCAGCCATTGTAACCTTGTTTAGTACTCCCCCCATTTGGAATTCCGACAGTTAATCCCAGACGGAGGTGTAGTTCAGAATCAGATTAAACATCTCTAACTATATGTAGATATCTGAATTGTTCTTGCTCCATGGTTCATTGTTCGAGCAAATGATTCAGTGGACATGCTAATAACAGTTCGTTTACGATGCGTGTGCCCTCTTTATTATCACGTCATATTTTTCCAGTAACATATTAATGTCAAGATGACGCCAATTATATCTGGCCCAGCATAGACACAATATCAACATCAAATCGAGACACCAAAGATGCACACAATCAAGAAGGTTAAAAAGAAGAGAAAGGGGAAAAACTCGGCACAACTGACAACTTAAAACAGATAAGAAACAACAACATCTACAGTCCTAGATAACACACGAACTACGAAAAGGTTATTTCAAAAGCAGCATCTCCAGAAAAGAAATGATGCAGGCGCCAATGTCGTCGGATCCCACCTTTAAGGTCCAAAGTTTGGGTTTTCGCTTTGAAAAGCACGTCTCATAGACTCCGAGGAAATATCTTCAACAAGGATACAATGCTCCCCGCAAAGAAAAACAAGGATACCACGCATAAACACAACCATTGCGAGGTGCAAGCACGGAAAGTCAGACCTTGGTTTTAAACCAGGTGCTCAAAAGCACCACCAAAGCAAAATCAGTGTTTGTTGCCATCACCCCACGATGTTGCATGGAGGGGCACACACACGCCCTGACCAAGAGAAATTGAAATCAACTGTTCCATGGCACACATGCATGGAGGCTGCTTCCATGCATATCCCTAACATGGTCATTCACCCAAATCCATGCTTACAAAGACAAAACTATCATAGAACGCGGAGAGCCGAACGTCATCGGCAGGTTCAACTCACACGCATGCTCTAGAGCCGCTTTGGTAGAGGCCGATGCATGATTACAACGTGCCAAGGCACAACGTAAACTTCGTGGCCGTCACAGGCCGTAGCCACACCACCCCGCACTGTCGGTGCATCACTTCATGCCGCCACCATCGCTGCCACATCATCGCTGACTAGGCCACCGATCAACCTCCGAGACGCAGCTAACGATCGATGACTAAACATAGACAGCCCTAAAAAAACTACATCTAGGCGCCGAAGGCCATCCATGCCATCCGCCGCTGCCCACGTGACACTATGGCACGACCACCTCCTTGAGTGCTCGAGGCTACTGTCGTGGAATTGTCACGGCAGATGTCCTAGTGTGAGGACTTAGTCATGGAGCCATCGCATTTTTTTTTTGAACAACATAGCCATCGCATTGAGGTTAGCTTAAAGGGGTTAATCAGGACAAAGAATACGAGGAGTTTATATTGGTTTGGCCCCTTACGATGAAGGTAAAAGCCTAGTCCAGTTTGATGTTGGTATTGCTAGGGTTTCGATGAGCAGGGAACGAATATGCTTGACCCGGCTCTTGATCTGTTCTCTCTTCTCCTAAGCCGCCGTTAGGTCGTCCCCTTATATACACGGGTTGATGCCCTGTGGCCCTCAGAGTCCCGGCCGGCTTATACAACGTATCCGGCTCGGTGACCTTTCTCACATGCCTTACAACACAAGTTTACATACATGGCGATTTACAATCATGGGCCTTAAGCCGCCTTCGGGTCTAGGCCCTCTACTAAGCCTATCTGTGAATTGCCATGTGACCTTGGGCTTCATTGTGATGAATCTTCATAGAGATGACCCGGCCCCTCCTGGACGGGTCATACCTATAATAGTTATATCCCCAATAGCTACCGTCTCGGCATCCAAGCCCTATCACTTAGATCGCAGGCGTATGATCAAGAGCGCTCCTCGCATGAGAAGGCCGCCCTAACGCCGCCGTCCTCTGGCGACAACGAAGAGGGGAGAAGAGAGGGCTGCACACTCCCTTTCCCTAGAGCGACCCAGGTTGGGCCACTCTAATTGGAAGCCTCCTATTATGGCCACATGAGCACTACACTCACAGCCTAACGAACAAGTGAACCTCCTTTCCAAAACTGCCACTCGTGGATCATAGGAAGAAAAAAACTCCCTTTGAGTTATAAAAAAAGGTGTGCTAATAGAGGTAACATCACTTACAATGAGCCTATTTCGTCTGATGTTTCACTTGGTGGTGTAACTTATGTTCTTCCTTGCTTAGATGCTGGTCACTGACAGTCAAATTTGTTAAGATTATCGTGTCATATTTACTTGCATATGCGGTTGATATGTGATCCAAACAGCCAGTGTGTATTACATAGCTGATGCCGACTAGCAGCTCAACTCTTATATTTTCTTTTGAGAGTTACTCAATTCTTATAGTAACCACATTTGGTTGATCTCTCTCAGTCTTATCATTACTTGTTATCAGCGATAATGTGAGAAGAAAAATATAGGTGGGAAGCTTTCATTGCCTAGCTATCCATGCTAGTAGGCAAATAAATGCTGGTTAATAGTATAAGAACTAGTACTCCTTACGTCCGGAAATACCATTTTAATGACAAGTATTTCCGGATGAAGGGAATACAATTTAGTGCTGAAGATCAGCTGCAAAACTAACAGAAAGAGGGAAGCTGACGTCAACAATGACTATAAATTCCTAGCCTAAAATCTTTGAAACCCAATTATCCAATGAGCAACTTGGAATTGGCAACACGTCTCACAAACAACCAAAGCAAGGGTTTGGCATTCACATATCATTGTCAGATACAATCTTCATTGTTGAAACCTAACGAGAAAAGCATCATTTAGAAGGCTGACAAAATAATTACAAAAACATCCATATCTCAAGCAGCTTCGATGATGGCGTGGTGGCTCTTTCACACAGGTGGAAGCCTAGACAACACAAAAATGGTTGATACTTGAGGATTGCGATTAATACTGAGATGCAGTCCAATACCTCAAGTAGGGCTGATTTTAACTCGGTAACTCGTGAGCTAAACGAGTAGCTCATGACTCAGCTTGGCTCAACTTGAACTGATGACTAACAAGTTAAGATGATTGAAGAATGCATCCATTAAGAAACAAAACTGCAACAACATGGAGAAGTAACATTAGGATGTAAATATACTTCATTGGTTGTTGATTGGAACATTAGGAGGACTGGAACGATATTTACGAAGAACACAAGGTGAATCAGTTGCAAATGAAAAAAAAAGGAGAGGCCAGTGTCAACACTGAATACAAATTATTGGCATAAAATTCTTTGAAGCACCATTGTCCAATGAGCAACTTGGAATTGACAAAGGTCACAATCAACCAAGGCAAAGATTTGGCGCACTCACATCATCGAAGCAACATAAGGAGAAATCCTTAGATATCTAAGTATCTTGGAAAAGTTAAACAACAAGCTCACAGCATGAGTTTAAGTGAGCAAAGCATAGTTTGTGTAACCACTTATGTATCATCGAATAAACTACTAACTTGATATATACTCTAGGTGCAGAGGTGCTTACTGAGATTAAAAATTATGATCAAGTGAAGGCGATGATTACAATCCCCAGGCTTGAAGCTGATGTCAGAACCAGAGTCTATAAATACGGCCGGTCACAAACTGAGCAATACACAACTACTCAAGTACCATAGTAGCAGCAGCTGATTGGCCAATTAGACACCAATAACTAGCTAGAAAGAGGCATGGCAACGGTGGTCGCCGCCGCTGTTCTCGTGGCATTGGTCGTGGTCTGCCTGTCCGCCAACGGGGCGGCGGCGCAAAAGGCGAGCGGCGTGGCGGCGACGTACAACCTGTACAACCCAGAGAAGATCAACTGGGACCTGCGCGTCGCCAGCGTCTACTGCGCGACGTGGTACGCCGACAAGCCGCTGGCGTGGCGGCAGAGGTATGGCTGGACGGCGTTCTGCGGCCCCGCCGGCGCGCACGGCCGGCCGTCCTGCGGTCGCTGCCTCCAGGTACGAACTCATATGCTTGCCCATTTTCGTCCATGAATGATTCGCGTGAGAAAATGGTTATCTTGCTATGGATCGCGCGTTGTTTGATCGGTGGGACATTGTCGCCAGGTGACGAACAGGGCGACGGGCGCGCGGACGGTGGCGAGGGTGGTGGACCAGTGCGACAATGGCGGGTTCGACCTTGACGTCGCCGTGTTCCGGAAGATCGACACCGACGGAGGCGGCGTGGCCAACGGCCACCTCCTCGTCGACTACGAGTTCGTCGGCTGCCAAGACTGATCGTTCTAGAGATCACCGCACGCTACACATAATTAAGCTCGTTGCACCGAATAAGTATGCATGGCGATAAGTAGCCCCTGCAAGAATAAAACGCAACCAAAATCAGTATGCATGGAGTATGTTGGCTTCGAGGCCTGCAGCACATGTTGTTTTCCGATTCTGAATAGTATCTCTTTTCATGTAACTCACAAGTCATGGCAAGTAAATTATATTATATCACATCGACAAGACATGTAACTTGCTAAGTTGCTATTGGCTTATTTCGCAATTTTCAAATAAGTTAAATTTATATTACAAAAAACATCATGACATGTGCGCCAAGACCGATTATATACTACTAGTGTAATAGACGCGCTCCATGGCACCAATTGCCATTCGGTTTTACACCTACGATGGATAACTTCGTAATGAAATTCTTGTATTTTTTCCCCAAAATGAAAATCTTATATTCAGGAACTGGGGGCACCTTTATTGTGGGGTTATTGAATTTTGGTTGAGAAAAATCAAAACAAAGCTAGCAAATGATGAGGATATAACCAACCTGTGGCAATCCATGCGCTTATGCCAAATGGTGCAAGGAGATCTACTTCCAGCAAGGATGACCGCTCTTCGTGGATTGGATTGAAAAAAGAATGGATGATAAATAGTGAAGCCTATTCGAATAGCACAAACCGACAGCAAACATCTATAGATATGCAAGCCTCAATTTGAATTCCAAGTCAACAACACTCAAGTCCAACCGGTCCCCTCATTTCAAAAGAGAAGATACAATGTAGATTTCATTCCCAAATCCTAAGAGATGGAGGACTTCAAACGCTCCACGGAAGAGGATGCACATAATCCGAATGCATCCACCTTTTGGACCCTCCTAGTCCATGCAACCTTAAGGGTACCAATTTTCTTATGTCTGCAACGTGGGCAATTGGGCATAAATATTCTAATGGTTCAATATTAACTATGTCAAATATATATCTTTGGTATCATGTACATGCACATCAGATAAAACATAACCAACTTTTTTGTACCGCTAAATAGCTCTTGTCTTCCTCCACCCACTATTTTCGTCTCCCAAATCCAAGCAACTGCTGTGAAAACCAATGATTGAATTTCGATAAAGCACCCTCTGTAAAAAAAGAACTAAATTCCATCATATATAATTCAAATCAAACCAATTCAGCGAACAAAAGATGAACAACATAGACATCAAGTATACTACTTATACAGTTATAGAACTAGACGTTATGTGTCTAGTCCAATGCCATCACAAATCAAGTAGTGGTTACTGGTTAAGATTTGTGAGCAATGTGAAGGTCGCATCTTGGATTTTTGAGTTTCTTCTCTTGAGGGCTCCTTTCTCCTTGTTTCTTTTGCTCCCTTAAGCTCTTCCTTCCTACTCAATAGTTAAATTTTAGTACCACATTAACAAGGCAAATTTTAGTACAACAGTGTGAAATTTTAGTAGCAAGGTAATTTTAGTACAACAAAGTAAATTGTACTACAACAATCCAGGGTAAATTTTGATACAAGAAGTCTGAGCATCTTGACAAAAAATCAGTAGGAATCAAAATTCGGTTCAAGGGGATATTTCAATGGCTCCCATGCCACTGCAACTTTATTCAGTAGTTTAGAACTTCAGATTAAAGACAATATAAAAATAGTCTGCATTGTTCTTGTTCTATCGTTCAGTGATCGAGCAAATGATTAAGTAAATATGCTAATAATAGTTCATCCAATGTCTGCACCCTCCTTTCTATTACATGTATATTTTTCTACAAAGGATAATATATTAATATCAAGATATATCAATTACATCCGACCTCTGCAAGAACATAATATCAAGACCAAATTGAAACACCAAGTATGCACACAATCAAAAAGAATTAAAAGAACAAGACGGGGAAATAAAGCTACACGACCAACAACTCACAGCAGATAAGCAGGAACCTTACCCATCGTCCTTGAAAGCACACGAACTACAAGAAAGGTTCTCCAAAAGCAACATCTCTAGGAATGAGACGATGTGTACGCACCGACGTCGTCGGATCCAATCACTGAGGGTGAGATCCGAGTTTTCATTCCGAAGAAAACGTCTCAGCAGACTCCAAAGCAATGCCTTTAACAAGGACACAATACATAAACATCGCCATTGTGAGGTGCAACCACAGAAGGTCAGACTTGGGGTTTTAACCACGGAGCTCAAAATCAGGTGCTCAAAAGGCACCACCAAGTCAAAGTGACCGTGTTGCCATCGCCCCTTTAAAGAAACGATGTTTCACGGAGGGGTACACACACACCTGGTCATGGGGAAATGAAATCAACAGTTGCATGGTACACATTCCTGGAGGCAGCAACTTGTGTGATCCCTGATGTGGACATCACCACGCGCCCAAATCCATGCTTGCGAACATTGAACTATTGCAGAACACGGAGAGATGAACGATCATCGGCAGCTTCAACTCATGCGCACTTGCTCGAGAGCCATTGTGGTAGAAGCCGCCGACGACAACATGCCAAGACATGCTGTAAACTACGTGGCCTTCACAGGCGATAGTTACCTCGCCCCGCCCTATCAATGCACCACTTCGTGTCGCTGTCATCGCTGCGACATTGCCGCTGCCACAGCTAACTAGACCACCGACCAACCCCCAATGGTCGCCGACTATATCTAAGGTGCCGAAGTCCATCCACGCAATCTCATGCTACCCATGCAGCACTGTGGCATCTGTCGACCAAGCTCCATCGCACACGGCACGCTGTTCGGGGCCACCATGCCATTCGAGTGAACCTCCTTTTAGGAACGCTATGACCTTCAAACAACAAAATCACCACAGTATCCTCACCCTCAGGCGAATCGTGGATGATCTCATGCTCTGGACGCACCGGATGAAGAAACCGGTGCACAAGCAGGCCGCCTCCTCCTGGCGTTCCTACCTCTTATCACGTCTACACGTGCTTATGTAATTCCTCTTGTAATCAGTCTGACGATGGGTTACAAACTTGAGAAATATATTCACGTGGGGAGCTCCCCCCCCCCCCCCCCCCCCCCCCCCCGCGGGTGATTTTTCAAAAAAAAAAACCTCCTTTCCAAAGCTATCATTTGTGGAGAGAGAGAAAACAAGTAAGGTAATTTTGGTACTAAGACATAAGTTAAAAATAAACTAAAACTCTGATAAGGGCATTTTTAACCGGTCCCCTAAAAGTTAACGTGGTATATATATCTTAGTGGAGTATATATACTCCACTAAAATTTTGCCGTACCTAGCCGATCCCCAAAGTTAGTGGAGAGTAAAACTAAATTCTAACAAATTCAATTAAATTTTAACCGAAAGATAATGCATTTAAACATAAAGTTCAACATAGAAAGTCTTCGCAACCAAACATCAAATATAAATTTAAACTAGAACTAAACTTAAACTAAATTCCCCGAAGTGGAGGTCGAGCAAGAACTTCCGGGTGAGACCACCCTCTGAGCTGGGTCCGGGCCAGTGCCGTCATCGATGTCGTTGGGGAAGATGCTCCACCACTCCTCGATGTCGATCTCGTCCTAGCCGCCAACCTCGCCGCCTGCATTGCCACCCTCCTCGTTATCGCCGCTCTCGACGTCGAAGATGCTCGTTGTCAAAGATGACGATAACTTCGGCGTCATTGACGGCGAATATCGCATGCTCCGTGTCCACAACCTCCGAGTACTTCCGGCGGAGCTCATCCATGTAGGCCTCGGCGGCGGCCTCGGCCTCGAGGCGCTCCCTTGCCTCTCGGTCCTCCCGCGCCATTCCAGCGCTCATCACCCCCGACTCCGGCGGGACGAGGTGGACCGGAGCCGTGCCAAAGGGGAAGTTGAGCCTCACGTTGCGGCCGTGGAACCGGACCTGCCACCGGTCGTATTCCATGGCCGCGAGCTTGCCGTGTGGAAAGAGCCGACCCACTTCCGCTTGTGGGTCTCGCGGTCGGTGATTTCCGCCACCCATGTCTCCCACAACCGTTGCTGGATGTCGAGGTAGGTCCTTGTCGTCGGCCATGGCGGAGGGAGGTCCGGGAAATCCTCAAACCAGAGGAGGGGCGCGGCGGCGGGCGGATCGGCTGAGCGGAGGCGGCTCGAGGAAGCGGCCGTGGACGAGGACCCGTGGGCGTGGCTGCGCAGATCCGTACTGTGGATCGACGGAGGGGGACAGCAGCCACCACGTCCGGCCATCGAGAGGAGAGGGGGCGGCGGATCGGGGCAGGGGACGGGCCGGCGGCGAGGTGAGGGGGAGAAAAGGAGGCGGAGGAGATGAAGAGAAAGGGGCAGATTTTTTACTCGGCCCCGTGAGCTGGAGTAAATATAAGGAGATGAATAGGGATGGAGTAAAAAAAATTACACTACTAACCGTTATAAGGGATCGGCTAGGTGCGGTTTAGAGGAGAAAAAAAATCAAATTTACTCCCTTACAGGTGGATAAAGGATTGGTTAGAAATGCCCTAATGAAGGTAACATGGCTTACAATGAGCCTATTTCGTCCTATCTTTCACTTGGTGGCGTTAACTTATGTCCTGCTTTGATTAGATGTTGGACATTGATGGTCAAATTTGTTAAGATTACCGTGTCATATTTACTTGCATATGCGGTTGATATGTGATCCAAAGGACCAGCGTGTATTACCTAGCTGATGCGGACTGGCAGCTCAACTCTTATATTTTCTTTTGAGAGTTACTCAACTCTTATAGTAACCACATTTGGTTCATCTCCCTCAGTCTTATCACTCCTTGTTATCAGCGATAATGTAAGAAGAAAACTACATGTGGGAAGCTTTTATTGGCTAGCTATCCATGCAAATAGGCAAATAACCGCAGGTTAATCTCAGAACTAGTACAATTTAATACTAACGAACACCTGCAAAAATAACAGAAAGAGAGAGGGTGACTCGAACAATGACTACAAAATCCTAGCATAAAATCTTTGAAATGCAATTATCCCATAAGCAACTTGGAATTGGCAACGGGTCTCACAAACAACCAAAGCAAGGGTTTGGCATTCACATATCATTGTCAGATACAATCATCCTTGTTGAAACATAACGAGAAAAGGATCATTCAGAAAGCTGACACAATAATTACAAAAACATCTATATTGGGTTCCTTCATCCTCTAAAAACAGATTTGATAATGACGTGGTGGCTTGTTCACACAGGTGGAAGCAACAAAAAAAATTGATACTAAGGGTTGCGATTAATACAAGATGCACTCCAATACCTCGAGTCCTCAAGTAACAATTTGTCATAGAAGCTCCTTTTTTTACGGTAATGCTATCTGACGAGCGAAGCCGATACTTCAAGAACAAAGTAACTATTTTGTTGGAATTTAGAATAGACAAGTCTATTGGTGCAATAACATATGGAAAGTCATTTACGACAGTTTCATGATTTCCCTTAACACCACGATACATGATAAATTACTTGTTCATTATGATAGTGCAATTAGCGCCTTTCATTAAACTCCGGCCAGTGACTGTCATCGTTCATTTGCACGAAATTACGACACAGCTCGATAGCTCAACTCTAAGATATATGATGTAGAATAACAAAGCCATGATGAAGATTGCACACACTAAGAAATAAAACTACAACATCAGCATTGTGAAATCGCATTGAAATGTAAATTAATATAGTTTATCAGTTGCTCATTATTCTTTCCCCTGGTAAAAGCCATTTGATAGACACAAATGATATTTACAAGAACATAAGGTGAATTAGCTGCCAATGAACGAAACAGAGAGGCCGCTGTCAACTTTGAGTACAAATTATTGGCATAAAAATCTTTGAAGCACAACTTGTCCAATGAGAAGCTTGGAGTTGACAAAGCTCTCACAAACAACAAGGCAAATAATATTTGGCACACTCACATCATTGAAGCAACATAAGAAGAAATAGCTACATATCTAAGTATCTTGGAATGCTAAACAACAAGCTCACAGCAAGAGTTTAAGTGACCAAAGCATAGTTTGTGTAACCTCTTATGCCTCATTGAATAAACTACTAACTTGATACATATGCTCCAGGTGCTTACTGTGATAAAAAATTATGATTAAGGGAAGGCGATGATTACAATCGTCCTGCTTGAAGCTGGTGTCAGAATCAGGGTCTATAAATATGGCCAGTCACAACTGAGCAATACACTACTACTCATTAGCAGCAGCTGATTGGCCAATTAGGCGCTAATAACTAGCTAGAAAGAAGCATGGCAATGGTGGTCGCCGCCGGCGCAAGAATGCCGGTGTCGGTGCTGGTTCTCGTGGCATTGGTCGTGGTCTGCCTGTCCGCCAACGGCGCGGCGGCGCAGCAGGCGAGCGACGTGGCGGCGACGTACAACCTGTACAACCCAGAGAAGATCAACTGGGACCTGCGCGTCGCCAGCGTCTTCTGCGCGACGTGGGACGCCGACATGCCGCTGGCATGGCGGCAGAGGTACGGCTGGACGGCGTTCTGCGGCCCCGCCGGCGCGCACGGCCAGCCGTCCTGCGGCCGCTGCCTCCAGGTACGTACTCATACGCTTCCCTATCTCCGTCGATGGATCATATGGATGGTTCGTATAAGGAAATGTGTATCTTGCTATGGATCGCGCGTTGTTTGATCGGCGGGGACACTGTCATGTCATCAGGTGACGAACAGGGCGACGGGGGCGCGGACGGTGGCGAGGGTGGTGGACCAGTGCGACAACGGCGGGCTCGACCTTGACGTCGCCGTGTTCCGGCAGATCGACACCGACGGAGGCGGCGTCGCCAACGGCCACCTCGTCGTCGACTACGAGTTCGTCGGCTGCCAGGACTGATCACGCACGGGATCACCGCATGCTGCTGCATATACCTACGATCGTTGCGGCGAATAAATATGCATGGGAAATCAGTAGTACCGGCAAGAATAAAACGCAACCGAAATCAATATCGGCTTCGATGTTCGATCGAGGCATGCAGCGCATGTTGTCTTCCGATTCTGAATATCTCGTTATGTAACTCGGAATCCATGGTCGAAATGACAGATTTTATGTCTCAGCGTCAAGCCACGTAATCTGGCTACTTGCTGTTGGTTAATCGAGCAATTTTCAAATAATTTTAACTCATAAAATCATTTCTAACAGATCCCTTAAATTTAGGCCCTCAAGTGGGCCCTCAAACCTTAACTCTCAAAATGTATGAGTTAAAAACGGTTCCTTAAATTTAACTTTCAAAAACTTTTTTCTCACAAATTCATCTCAAAATAGAACTACTTGATTCAAACACAAAGTTAAACAAAGGTAGCACAATCCGATACACTTCATAACATGAACATAGACTACTCGATTCAAACTTAAACTAAATAAAACTAATCTTCTCCCGCCATGATTTTCTCACAATCCACTTCACACTACTAGGAAAAGGGCTATAGCTAATATGGACATTAATGTCACACCATATAGCACCACATACGGGTGCGCCATTAGTGTCTTCATTACTAATGGCACACCACACACATGGTGCGCCATTACTAACAATTTTTTTAAACTATTAATGGCGCACCAAGACACGGTGCGCCATTAGTAGTTTTAACTAGTAATAGCGCACCACACACTCTGTGCGTCACTACTAACAAAAAAATTTGACTTTTTTTTCAAAACTAGTAATGACGCACCACAACCAAGATGCGCCACTACTAACAATTATATATTTCTTTTTTGCAAAAATAGTAATGGCGCATCACGTAAAAGGTGCGTCATTAGTAACCTGAGATCAGCTAGATATTTTGGACAGCCACCTACCACACTCACTTTCCCCACTTTATTCTCTCCACCTCCTCCTCCAAGCTTGTCTCGGCTGCCTCCTCCTCCTCACCTCATTTGCACCATAGATTCACCCAAATTAAGTGGTTAAATTTCCTTTTTTTTTTGATAGGTAAGTAAGAGGAAAGCTTCTTTATGTTGTAGATCTAATTTTTTCTCCCTCCAACAACTTGCACATAGCGATGTGAACTATTGGTATTAAATTACATGGCGATGTGAACTAGATTATTGACTCTAGTGCAAGTGGGAGACTGAAGGAAATATGCCCTAGAGGCAATAATAAAGTTATTATTTATTTCCTTCTTTCATGATAAATGTTTATTAGTCATGCTAGAATTGTATTAACCGAAAACATAATACATGTGTGAATACATAGACAAACAGAGTGTCACTAGTATGCATCTACTTGACTAGCTCGTTGATCGAAGATGGTTATGTTTCCTAGCCATAGACATGAGTTGTCATTTGATTAACGGGATGACATCATTAGGAGAATGATGTGATTGACTTGACCCATTCCGTTAACTTAGCACTTGATCGTTTAGTTTGTTGCTATTGCTTTCTTCATGACTTATACATGTTCCTATGACTATGAGATTATGCAACTCCCGTTTACCGGAGGAACACTTTGTGTGCTACCAAACATCACAACGTAATTGGGTGATTATAAAGGTGCTCTACAGGTGTCTCCAAAGGTACTTGTTGGGTTGGCGTATTTCGAGATTAGAATTTGTCACTCCGATTGTCGGAGAGGTATCTCTGGGCCCTCTCGGTAATGCACATCACCTAAGCCTTGCAAGCATTTCAACTAATGAGTTAGTTGCGAGATGATGTATTATGGAACGAGTAAAGAGACTTGCCGGTAACGAGATTGAACTAGGTATTGAGATTCCAACGATCAAATCTCTGGCAAGTAACATACCGATGACAAAGGGAACAACGTATGTTGTTATGCGGTCTGACCGATAAAGATCTTCGTAGAATATGTAGGAGCCAATATGAGCATCCAGGTTCCGCTATTGGTTATTGACCGGAGACGTGTCTCGGTCATGTCTACATAGTTCTTGAACCCGTAGGGTCCGCACGCTTAACGCTACGATGACAGTTATATTATGAGTTTATATGTTTTGATGTACCGAAGGAGTTCGGAGTCCCGGATGAGATCGGGGACATGACGAGGAGTCTTGAAATGGTCGAGACGTAAAGATCGATATATTGGACGACTATATTCGGACATCGGAAAGATTCCGAGTGATTCGGGTATTTTTCGGAGTACCGGAGAGTTACGAAAATTCGCCGGGGAGTATATGGGCCTTATTGGGCTTTAGGGGAAAGAGAGAAGAGAGGTTGGGCGCCCCCCAAGGCCTAGTCCGAATTGGACTAGGGGGGGGGGGGCTGCGCCCCCTCCTTCCTTCTCTTCTCCCTTCCCTTGCCTTGACTCCTACTCCTACTACTTGGAGGGGAATCCTACTCCCGGTGGGAGTAGGACTCCTCCAGGGCGGGCCATAGGGGCCGGCCCTCTCCCCAGGGGGCACCTCATAGACACAACAATTGATCTCTTGATCTCTTAGCCGTGTGCGGTGCCCCCCTCCACCATAATCCACCTCGATCATATCGTAGCAGTGCTTAGGCGAAGCCCTGCGTCGGTAAAACATCATCATCGTCACCACGCCGTCATGCTGACGAAACTCTCCCTCAACACTCGGCTGGATCGGAGTTCGAGGGACGTCATCGAGTTGAACGTGTGCAGAACTCGGAGGTGCCGTGCGTTCGGTACTTGATCGGTCGGATCGTGAAGACGTACGACTACATCAACCGCGTTGTGCTAACGCTTCCACTTTTGGTCTATGAGGGTACGTGGACACACTCTCCCCTCTCGTTGTTGTGCATCACCATGATCTTGCATGTGCGTAGGAAATTTTTGAAATTGCTACATTCCCCAACAAGATGTCCGTGTCGAAGATGCAAGCTGAGGAGCCTTATGGACCCGGATTCCGTACAGGTGCGGGACCACCTGCTCTTGCGTGGTTTCATGGATGGCTATCGGTGGCAATGTGATGAAGATGATTATGAAGTCGTCCATGGGGGCCGGGCAAGAAATGAGGAAGGGCGGCAAGACAACCGCGTCAAGGGCGGACGAGAAGACCAAGAATCTCCAGGATATGATCATGAAGTAGATGCAGTACACAGTCATCATGTAGAAGATGCCGGACATGATGATGAGGAAGATGTCGGAGCGGACGAAGGGCATGATCATGAAGATGAAGATACCGAAGCAGACGACGATGGACCATCGATGGGCTGGGTGCAGGACCCTCATATTCAAGAGCTGCTTCTCAAGCAGACGGATAACGCAAGAGCTGCCGCCCGAGAGAAAGCCAAGCTGGATCAACTGGAGATAGCCGTGGTTACTCCATTGTATGAAGGATGCTAGCCCGAGGATACCTGCCTGAAAGTAATGCTCATGGCTCTGGATATGAAGGTAAAACACAAAATGACCGACGCATACTTCGACGAGAACATGTCATTCTGACACGAACGTCTTCCCAAGGGGAACAAGTGCCCGACCAGTTTCGAGGAGGCGAAGAAAATCGTGTGTCCTCTAGATTTACCGCACGTGAAATACCATGTGTGCATGAACAATTGCATCATTTATCGGGATGAGCACGCGGAGTCTACCATATGTCCGGTGTGCGGTGTCACTCGATATAAGAAGAGGAAGAAAGCTCCTCGAGAAGTGGTGTGCTACTTTCCGATCACTCCTCGTCTGCAGCGGTATTTCGCGGACCCTAAGCTAGCCAAGCTCCTGCGTTGGCACGCGGATAGGGAGGAGAAGTAGCGAGAAGATGACGGAAATGATCCGGAGATAAATAAAAAATACAAGATGATGAGTCACCCTAAGGATGCGAGCCAGTGGCAAGCGTTGAACTTCAAACACCCAGAATTTGGGGATGATCCAAGGAACATCGTGCTGGGCGCGAGCACCGATGGAGTCAATCCGTTTGGTAGCCAGCGAAGCACACATAGCACCTGGCCTGTGTTTGTGTGGATGTACAACCTTCCCCCCTGGTTGTGCATGAAGAGGAAGTACATTCACATGAGTATGCTAATTGAAGGGCCGAAACAACCAGCGAACGACATCAATCTGTATCTGGGGCTGCTGAAAGAGGAGCTAGACACGCTGTGAAAAACGCCAGCCAATATGTGGGATGCCGCAGAGAAAGAATATTTCCCTATGAGAGCCACACTGCTCACGACGGTGCACGGCTATCTCGGTTACGGATATGTCGCGGCGCAGGTGGTCCACGGATTTTCTGGATGCGTCAGGTGCATGGATGACACAACGTATCGCCAGCTAGATAGAGATCCCGGGTCTTCGAAAACCATGTTCATGGGACATCGAAGGTGGCTTCGCGACGATGACTCATGGAGAAAACGCAAGGATTTGTTCGATGGTGAATCCGAACCCCGAAGACGCCCACGTACGAGGAGCGGTGAGGAAATAGACGAGCTGTTGAAAAATTGGAAAGATTGCCCACTGTCGGGAAAGAAGCAAAAGGGGCCAGCGCCGGGAAAAAAGCGAAAGGTGCCAGAGCCGCTGCTGAAGGTATGGAAAACGAGGTCTGTTTTCTGGGACTTGTCGTACTGGAAGATCCTCCGTGTGCCTCACAGCCTTGATGCCATGCATATCACGAAGAACGTGTGCGAGAGTCTGCTTGGTACCCTGCTCAACATGCCAGAGAGGACCAAAGATGGGCCGAAAGCAAGGGCAGACTTGAAATCAATGGGCATCAGGGAGGAGCTTCACGCTAATGATGATGATGATGAGGCGAAGCAGGACACGGAAAGTCGTCGCAAAGGCAAAAAGACCAAGCAGACCGGAAATGACTACCCTCTCGCGTGCTTCACTCTAAGTCGGGAGGAGATCGAGCAGTTTTTCACCTGCCTCATAGGAGTAAAACTTCCTTACGGTTACGCGGGGAAGATAAGCAGATACCTAGACTCAGCAAAGCAGAAGTTCAGCGGGATGAAGTCTCACGACTGTCACATGCTGATGACGCAGATACTTACGCGGGGAAGATAAGCAGATACCTAGACTCAATGAAGCAGAAGTTCAGCGGGATGAAGTCTCACGACTGTCATGTGCTGATGACGCAGATACTTCCAGTTGCAATCCATGGGATCATGGACGCGCACGTCCGTGAAACGCTATTTGGCCTATGCAACTTTTTCGATGTCATCTCTCGGCAGTCGGTTGGCGTGAGACAACTCAGAAGGCTACAGGAAGAGATCGTGGTGATACTATGCGAGCTTGAGATGTACTTCCCGCCCGCATTCTTCGATGTTATGGTGCATCTGCTGGTCCATATCGTGGAGGATATCATCCAACTCGGGCCGACGTTCCTGCACAGCATGATGCCGTTCGAAAGGATGAATGGTGTCATCAAAGGATGCGTTCGCAACATGTCACGTCCAGAGGGAAGCATAGCCAGGGGCTTTCTGGCCGAAGAGTGCATCTCCTACTGCACGAATTATCTAGGCATCGAGAACCCCATTGGTCTTCCCGTCAACAGGCACCTCGGCAGGCTCGCTGGATGGGGTCACCGCGATGGTCGCCGCGAAATGCATGTTGACTTCGAGGGTCGACTCGCCGACTTTGAAAGAGCAAACATAATCGCGCTACAACACATAGACATGGTCGATCCTTGGGTGGTATAGAACAAAACCTTTATTGAGAAGACGTACAATGATCGAGGCCAACAGAGGACGGACAGAGATATAATCAAAGAGCACAACTCATGTTTAACGCTTTGGTTCAAGGAGAAGCTTCAGTCGTACCCTTTACATGAGGATTCTTCCGCGGAAGAAAACTCATATTCGCCTTGTCACGGGGCGCCGAGCACAACCTGATGACCTATGAGGCGTACGATATCAACGGCTACACATTCTACATCGAGGGAAAGGACATGAAGAGCGATGGTTATCAGAACTCTGGGGTAACGATGGAATCCCACACCGGTAACGACAAGGACAGATACTATGGAAGGATCGAGGAGATCTGGGAGCTGAGCTACGCTGGAGAGAAGGTCCCGATGTTCTGTGTCAGATGGGCGAAGCGCGTCCTAAAAGAAGACCGGTATTTCACCACCATGGTTATACCTGAAGCCAAATCCAAGACCGCAGACGCAAACGTCACCGTGAAAAATGAGTCATGGGTACTGGCTTTCCAAGTGGACCAATGCTTCTTCATTACCGACCCGTCAAAGCCCAGTCATGTTGTTGTGAGGAGAGGCAAAAGGAAGATCATCGGAATGGATGGAGTCACCAATGAGCAAGACTTCGACAAGTACGGCGACCCGAAGATGGAAGAACTACCACAAGAAGCAGGACCACCCTACCTAAAGGACGTCCGTTCAACAGAAGAACTCCATTTGCGAAAAAAAAGGGCAAGAAGATTGTGAAAAGATTGCTAGCTAAGATCGATTGTATTTAAATCGTAGTCTTCATTTCTCGATTGTATTTCGACATATTGAAATGATATTTCTAACTCACAAAAAGTATGGAATTTGTTAATATTTTTTGAACTCATGAATATTTTTAAATTTCATGGGCACTTTTTGAATTCATGAATATTTTTAAAAATTTGATGATATTTTTTCATATTCATAAATGTTTTATCAATTCACAAATGAATGCAACTAAAAATCCAAAAAAATATTGATGATATTTTTAAATAACCAATTTGATGATATTTTTCATGTTCATAAATATTTCGAAATAACTAATTTGATGATATTTTTTTCACATTCATAAATGTTTTCAAATTTGATTGAATTTTTCTAAAAAAATTATTAGATGCAACTAAAAAATTTACTAATGGCGCACCAGGAGAGGGTGCGCCATTGCTATCAGTGTACTTATGGCGCACCCCTAGAAGGTCCGCCATTGATATACCAATTTTTATGATATTTTTTCAAATAACAAATTTGATGATATTTTTTCATATTCATAAATATTTTCAAATAACAAATTTGATGATATTTTTTCACAATAAATTTTTTCAAATTTGATTGCCATTTTCTAAAAAATTATTAGATGAAACTAAAAAAAAGTTACTTATGGCGCACCCCTCGGTGGTGCACCATTGCTATTAGATGCACCCTCCTCTGTCCCTTTCCCCCTCGCCCCCCGCGCCAAATCCCCTCCACATCTCTCGATCGCTATCTCCCCCCTCGCCAGATCCCCCTCGCCGCCGACGACCCCCGTACCCTCCCCCGCTCCACCCGCCGTCGACGACCCCCCGCACCCTCCCCCGCTCCAACCTAGGTTAGGCTAGGGCGCGTCACGCCCCAACCCCATTCGCCGCAGCCGCCCCACCCACCCCACCAACAGATGCACCTCGTTTCGCCGCCGTGACGAGGAAGCCGGAGCCCGGAGGTGGAGACTTCGGCGAGGCTACTCGCAGTCCATCAACGGCTGACAACAAACGCCCGCTCTGTCTCTCATCTCCCTCGACGGCCGACGCGACGCCACGAGGCCGGCCCACGACCATGACCACGACTGGCGTCCTCCTCTTTCTATGGTCTGCATCTCCGACATGACGCCAACCACTGCCTCGTCAACGAATGTAAATGCTCCCTCCCTCCCTCATCTACTCCTCTCCTCTATTTCAAATGTTACTGCTGCCTAAAAAGACTGTATTTTGAATTTCTAATTGATTCGCATGGATTATCAATTGTCCTCTCCTCCACTAGTTACCTTACTCCCTAGGTAGTACTAATTCAGTTACCCAGATGCTAAGTGTATAGTTATCACCATGAAATCGATCTAGTTACCTACCCTGCTCTCCTGATTACTAATTTTTTTTGAATTTTCTGGAGTGTGTGCATTGGGGTGCTCCGGGGAGAGTGGATTCATGGCCATCCTATCTAGTTGCTGGGTGGAAAACTTGTTAGGTTCACAGTATTCATATACTTGAAGAGTAGTTAAAGTAGATGCACTGAATTTCATGGCCATCCTATCTAGTTGCTGGGTGGAAATTTACTAAATTTTATTTGCAGTAGATGCACTGAATTTCACAAAAGAGTAGTTGCACTTCTGAACTGCTATGAGTACAAGTACTCTTCCCATCTGAGTATGAAAGTTGTCAGCAGTTGCTTATGCTAGAGAAGTACTCCTGAACATTTAGTTGTACTCTAGTGAGTACTCCATGGAGTTACTTACTCCAATAGCTTAATTAAGTGCAGTTGATTCACTTACTCCAGTAGCTTAATTAAGTTATAGTAGTGCTTGTAAGTTTGCAAGTTTTGTGTACTGTACTGCTTGCATCAGTACTTTTGTGTAATCTGACTGTAGTGCTTGTATGGTTTTAGTAGTTTTTCTTCAATTAATTTGTTTGGTTGTATTAGTTTAGTGTAGGACAAGAGGAGTAGAGGATAAGAGGGGTAGGACTTGTTCTCTTCTCTTTATCTTCTCTTCTCTTCCTGCATCTGTTTTTAATCGAATGTAGTATGAAATGACCTATAAATTTTCCAAGCTCTGTTATGATGAGCAGAGTTTTTACTTGCTACTTTCAGTTTCTCTCATTCCTTGGGAAAAGTTTTCCAAGTTATGTTATGATGGCACTATTGGACACATACAGTAGAGCAGAGTTTTTTGTTGTTATACTTTTAGTTACCATCACTGCTTGGGAAAGGCCGAATTGCATGCATTCAGGTCTGCAATTGATAATTTTATATATCATATTGTGATCAATCAACTTGCTTTGCCTCCCATACTTTTCTTCCACTTTGCAAGAACTATAGGTTTTGTGGTAGTATCATGTTTGCTTTGTGATACTCGGTCCGCATTTTATAACACAACTTGGTCAAATAACTATCGAAATTAAGTTCCTTCTTTTTGCCTGCATTGTTGTATGCTCCTATGAAGATCCAAATGTATCATCATAATGTAGGTGCTGTGTTGTGTGATTCTTCATGCTGAGAACTTCAGCTTTTTCAGTTATTGCACTTCTGCAGGTTTGGTGGGAGTGGTTATGTGTCATACATGTCTTTGCTAGGATCAGACAGTTATAGTGAAAGGCTTCTATATAAAGAAAAGAAAATGTGATCATGGTGAATGAATTATGTACACTAGTTAGATCATTAGTGTGGTTTGTTGGTGAGAAGGGAATCAAGGGATGCACATTGTGGGGGTGATGCTTACTAACACTTTGACAAACAAATTCAGAATGTGCTGGACTATATTTTCATTGGTACTACTTGTCATGTTGCTGCTATACTACTTGGGAATTTTGTCAACTTGTGATGTTGCTGCTGTACCCCGAGAGGCCCTTGAGTTTGCTGGAATGTCGATTAACTTCCGTTCCGGCAAATTCAGGTACTCCATATGTCCTATTTTCAGCAAAGGTCATGCTGAAATTTTCCGTGAATTTTAGCATGACTTTGCTAAAAAATAGGACATATGGGGTACTTGCGACTAATGCATGGGTCAGGGTATCTTAGTACTTAATTAAGTAGGATCAACTGCCCCTTTATTCTTGCTGCATTAAACCATAGGTGGCAATAGAGCCAAGTGATTAGGCCCAACTTAGAATTCTCCTTCCCTTTTCTTGATAGGGTATATTATTAGAAGATACCCATATATATCAGTCAACCTAGGGTGCCTCGGCATCGATAAACCCTAAATGATGAAAACTTAACTTAGCATTTAGGGTGCCTCAGCGTCGACAAAACCTAAATGATAAAACCTTGGCTTTTAGGGTGCCTCGGTGTTGATAAAAACCTAAATGATGAAAGCTTGGGCTTTTAGGGCGCCTCGGCGTCGACAAACCCTAAATGATAAAAGCTTAGCTTTTAGGATGCCTCGGTGTCGACAAACCCTAAATGATGAGAGCATGATCTTCTTCCTTGACAATAACCAACTTTTTGACCAAACTTTTTTCCTATTTAGAGCGAAACATGGCCCACAACGATGAGGCCAGCAGTTTGGGCAAGGCATTCTGGGAGCTGTCCCATGAGATGGAGGAAGAACCTCACCGCTATGAGGACGCCGCGGAAGACATCGATCCTGACTGCACAACTCCTAGTGACGTCGGGGATGACACCACTGATGGTGCCGCCGAGGATGCCACCATTAATGATGGTAGCGCACGCACAAATGGCAGCTAACCAAAGAGGCAACGGAAGGACCGGTGCCCGAACGTGCTCGGCACCGTCAAGGAGGAATTTACTGTAGTGTCCTCCGAGGGGCATCCAACAGCGCCCCCAGAATTAGTCAAGGGGTACGCGGGACAGCTCGGGTGCATTCTCCGGAGCACCGTCTTGATCAACACCGAGAACCTAAGGCATCGTGACCGAGAGAATTTGCGCAACCTCCTCTTCATGAAGCTGCACGAATGATACAAGTTCCCCGGTGACTTCGCAAGCACAAGCCTCGCAGGGAATAAAGTGAACAGTGTCGCCCTCACGAAGATGAGCACGGCCCTGGCTACTTGGAGAGCCGCGGTGAAGAGAATGATTAAAAAAGGTGATAGTTATGAGAAGATCAAGGAGAAACATCCTTCGATCAGCGAAGATCACTACCTGGAGTGCAAGATCAAGTGCGAGAGCAACGCAACCATGGAATCAAGTCAGTGGGGGAAAGAGATGCGGGACTTGAACTTAGGGGTCCACAAACTCGGTCCCGGCAGTTACAGAGTGGAGGAACCTATATGGGACAAGGAGGACGTGGAGCGTGCCGAGCAAGGCCTACCGCCCCTCTTCGAGAAATACCGTGACAAGCAGACCAGGAACTATGTCAGGGCCCGGTACAAGGTGGACCCGGTAACCAAGGAGCTTACCACGGATCCGAAGACCAAGGCGCTTGAGCTTGTTCTGGTAAGGAATACACCCCCGCGTAATTAGCTCCATATGGTTGCATTCTAATTAATGAAGCCAATTTTCTAAATGGTTCACGTTCCTTCCGCAGGAAACTGAAAGCAGTAGCGTGGGGGGGTCTCAGAGCTCCCCTTTCAACACCCCTTTAAATAGGGCGTTGAACGTAATGAAACACAAGGATAAGCTCAGTAAGCCGACGTCAGCTGGTCGTGTGGCCGGCGAAGGCTTGTCCACGAAATGGTCGGAATACTATACCGCTGGGCGAAAGGAGAGGAAGACCAGCTCGGAAAGCCAGGAGTGCGAGGTTCAACAACTCAAGGCACAAGTGGCGCGGATTCCGGAGATCGTCGAAGAGCAAGTGCGAGACCAAATGGGAGCGACGATCACCGCCATTGGGGGGCTGCAGATGTGGATTGCGGGCGGCCAACACGGGGCCGCCCCCGATTCCCAGCTTCACGGGCAGCAACTCGCACAACGCGCCGGCGGCGCCATTGGTGTCTCCGGCGGAGGCGGCATTGGTGTCTCCGGCGTCGGTGCCGGCATTGGAGCTTAATGCACCCGGGTGTGGGAAGAATACGCCGGCCGGCACCTCGGCAGCAAGCGGCCCCTCCATCACTTGCACGCCCGCTGTTGGCAGTGCCTCGACATTAGCCGAGCTCGACGCCATCACGGTAACTAAGCCTCTCGGCCGATGACTTCATCTCCTTGCCTTTGACTGGGCATCCCTGACGCCCTACATGTTTTCGCAGGGTGCCGTCGACGTTCCATGCAATCTCCTGCACTTCGTGAACGGCGAGCTGATCGATGTCACCAAGGCCAGAATCGTTCAACCGGACAACCGCCTGTTCCATGGTAATCCGATGCCACCCAACGTGTATAGGGTTCAACTGGTTCGGGTGATGCGGGGCTGCGACGACTTGTTACCTCCGTATCGACCCCCTGGGGTCGACGAAGATGATGTGATGACCCTCAGCGCCTGCATAGGCTGGTCCATGCTTTGGCCGAAGAGCCAGACTCGGTTGGGGGCGGGGGACACCACCCCACAGACAACACCGTCAGTCGTGCCAGCGCCAAGCCATGGCAAGACCGCTGCAACGCTACCGGACGATGATGACGAACATATGGCTGATCCGGACATGCATATGGCACAGGATCCGGACGACGACGACGATGGTACATTTACCAGGGTCGATAAGTACTTCAACGAACATGGGTACGGTGACGAATTCTTGGGGCCTCCTTCTCAAGAACCCAACCCTGCAAAAGACGATCGTGACCTAGCTGGTACCGCGGAGAAACCCAATTGCAACAGGCATCGTCTGGCGTTCAGTTCTCAGGAGACGCCTCCAGCTGCCGCCTTGAAAGGATCGATATGGTTGACTAGAGGGGGGGTGAATAGGCAACTACCAATTTTTAGCTTTTCTTTACCAAATTAAACTTTGCATCAAAGTAGGTTGTCTAGATGTGCAACTAGGTGCGCTTGCACAAGTAAAGGTAAGAGATAACCAAGAGTGGATCCGGTGGAGACGAGGATGTGTTACCGAAGTTCCTTCCTTTTGAGGGGAAGTACGTCTCCGTTGGAGCGGTGTGGAGGCACAATGCTCCCCAAGAAGCCACTAGGGCCACCGTATTCTCCTCACACCCTCACACAATGCGAGATGCCGTGATTCCACTATTGGTGCCCTTGAAGGCGGCGACCGAACCTTTACAAACAAGGTTGGGGCAATCTCCGAACTTAATCGGAGGCTCCCAATAAGACCACGAAGCTTCACCACAATGGAATATGGCTCCGAGGTGACCTCAACCGTCTAGGGTGCTCAAACACCCAAGAGTAACAAGATCCGCTAGGGATGAGTGGGGGGAATCGAAAATCCCTTGGTGGAAGTGTAGATCGGAGCCTTCTCAACCACTCCCGAGCAAATCAACAAGTTTGATTGGCTAGGGAGATAGATCGGGCAAAATGAAGCTTGGAGTATTTAACGGAGCTTGAGCAATAAATGGAGCTTGGGGAGGAAGAGGTGAGTGAGAAGGAAGAAGGGGGCTCCCTTTTATAGTGGGGGCAACAATCTTGTTGCCCCCCACCAACCAGCCCCGCACAGGGCGGTACTACCGCTGAGAGGGGGCGGTACTACCGCCAGGACAGCGGTACTGCCGCGCCAGGATAGCGGTACTGCCGCGCTAAGGAGACTAGAAGGGAAAAGCTCCAACTGCGGTACTACCGCGGTGGTAGGGCGTTACTACCGCTCCAGGAACGGTACTACCGCCACTACAACCGTGACTAGTGCCGCAAAACCCGACACGAGAAAAAGACCTCTCGAGTTGAGGCGGTAGGAGCCAGACTGCCCAACGGTACTACGACAGTGGGGTCAAGGGCGGTAGTACCGCTGTGGAGCGGTACTGCCGCTTGTGACCCTTCGGCCGTAGTACCGCAGGCAGTGCGGTACTACCGCTGGGGTGAGAGAGAGAGGGAGAAGGGATCTCTTAAAGAAGCTGAGGACCGGGCGGAGGTGCCAGGCCCCCAGCGGTACTACTTCTATGGAGCCACGGCGGTACTACCGCTGCGGAGCGGTACTGCCGCCTGTGGCTTCTCAGCGGTACTACCGCTGGGTACACGGTACTGCCGCTTAGACCCAGACAGGACAAGGAAGAGAGGAGAGATCTCTTCAATGGACAGGAAAAGCTCGGAGGGTGAGAAGCTGATGTGTACGTGATGATTCCACCCATGCAAAACCCCAGCAGACCCCCTCTTGATAGTACGGTGCCCTCTACGCAACTAGTCCACCGAGAAAGAAACGAAATAGCTACACCGTCTTGAAATACACTCCGAGGGAAAGAAGGCGTCTCGTGCCAGGGGAGAATCTGTGAATTATTCAAAGCACAAGATTAGTCCGCAAACATGTTGTCATCAATCACCAAAACTACCTTGAGAGAGATATGCCGTAATAATCTCCCCTTTTTGGTGCATTGATGGCAACTAGGGATTTGCGCAAGGAAAAGAAATGAAACGAAGAAAACTAAGAACTACAAAATATAGACGGGCTCCCCCAGAATGTGTGCACCTAGAGATGGCACGACACACACATTCGGATCAACACTCCCCCGATATTTTATAGTCCAACAATACTAAGCACAATATATATGAGAGAAGTGAGTAAATAGGACAAGCATGCATCTCACAATAAACGGCAGTACTCTGAAATGACATAAGTAATAAGGTAGCGATAGGGAGCATATGTCTTACACCATATGACTAGGACTTAGGTCTCACACCAAACCAAACCAAAGAAGGAACACACAATAAACCACAAGACGACTCAAACACGACACAAGAAGCAAGTCCCTACACTCTCTCCCCCTTTGGCAGCGAGACACCAAAAAGGGCATAGAGTGACACTACAACTCCAGGTGATGAGAGGTGGAAGAGCTCGAACATCACATCTGTGCATCTTCATCGTGGGTTGAAAACTGCTCGGCATCGGAGTCGGTCCAATGGCAATTCTGATGAATCCAGTCCTCCTCTTCAGTGATCTGACCCTCAGACTCACTGGCAACTGTTGCTCCCATCTGATGCATGAGCTCCTTGTGGCGCGTCCTGGCATGCTTCTCCGCCACATGAGTCATGTACTGACCATGAGACTCCATGTAGAAAAGCTTCTTCATCTTGCGCTTAAGCTTCTGTGCCCACGACGGTTCTGCACTAGTGGGGCCAAAGTCCTCCTCATGAGCATCAGTAGCAGCCTCACCCTTGGTCCCCACGGCAGCAGCAGCAGCAGCAGCAGACGGACCCCCTGTGGCAGCAGTAGCGGATGGACCCCCTGTGTGAGGCGCTGTCCAGTTGTCCTTCTTCCTGAGACGCTTGATCTCATGAGAAACCAAGTCTCCAGTCTCTAGCAACACTCTGGGATAAGTCTGTGCCCAGGCCCTCTCAATGAGCCTCATGATGAATGGACCATAGATAGGACACTTGCGCTCATACACGGCAGATAGAAGTTCACACCACATGACATGAGAGATATCCGGGCTCTCTCCAGTGCTTGCTTCCTTCTCATGCTGACAGAAAAGGAGCATGTCCACGAGGTAAGAGTGGACCATATCCAGATTCCCAATCCGAGGGAAAAGAGTCTCACGGAATATGCGAGAAGAATGTCCAGATAAGGAGACATCTCATAGGTCTTCTTCTCAGTTACTGGGTGAACCTTCATGGTGCAGTAGGGCCAAAGGGCTTTCTTGTGGGTGGATGTAGCATTGCGGTGAGGACGGAAACCGACAGGAGTCTCAAGCCCGGTATCCACCACATCAAGTAACTCCATGAAAGCCTTACACCTGAAAGAAAGCAGCTTGCCATTGGTCATCCATGTCAGAGTCCTGTCGACATCCGTCCCAAGATGGACGGTGGCATAGAATTGAACTACCAAATCCGCATCAAAATCCTTGTTGGATTGCATGATCCTGAGAATGTTCAGCTGAGTGCACATCTGAAGAGCTTCACCAAAGTACTCTGGGTCCTTCTCCATAGCATCAGTATCAATGGAGCAAACATCAACAAAAAGATTCTTCTTGGCCTTGATCACATCAAAGTAGATGGCAAACTGAAAACGGTTCCAGAATGGGCAGTTGACCAAAGTGGGTTCTTGGGCCACCGCATAGGGGTTGCGGCGACGCTTCTCCCAAAACTCCTTGTTGGTCATCTCAGTCACAGTCTTCCCTTTGGGTTTCTGGGTGGCCCGCTTCGATTGCTGAGGAGGTGGAGGAACACTTGCAGATGCACTTGCTGGAGGCGGTTGGGTGCTCGAGGAACCACCGGCTGGCTCAGAGGTACGGTAGCGTTTTGATGTGGCACGCCCGGGGTTGATACGGTGACCTTGCTGCTCGAAAGGGTCATCACCTAGAGCCAAACACAAGAACACGCAAAACAACCAGAAAGAACGAGCATAAGCCAACAAACACAACAAAAAGATCAAGGTGAGGTAGGAAAATGATGGAAATTGGCATGCAACGGTAGTACCGTGACCTGTCCACGGTAGTACCGCCTCAAGCGGTAGTACGGCCCCAAACAGAGCAGTAGTACCGCTCTAGGTCAAGCGGTAGTACCGCTCCAAAGGGAGCGGTAGTACTGCTTGAGGCGGATAAACAGCAGTTTCCTAGCACGAGGCAGTGAAACAGCGGTTTCCTACTACTGTGGTCAGATCCGGCACTACCGGCCTACCAAATTCAAAAATAATCCTACCAAACTCTAATCTAGATAGTCTAGTTGCCTTCCTCCAACCAACTCAAGCCTAGATTTAGCCAAAAATCTAGAGATGCAACCACCATTGCCCCTAAGAGACAAGAACTGAAAAAGAGACAAAACGAAAGAAGGAACGGGGGCAATACCGGCATCCATGGCAAGAGGACGTGGTGGGGATCGACTCCACCAAAGGAAATGGAGAGGGACGCCCCGGAGACGGAGATCCGCCGGAGCCCTCCCGCGGTGAGTGGAGGCTGGAGAGAGAGGAAGAGAAAAGAGGGGCGAAGTGAATGGGTATGGGGGAGAAGAAACCTCCCCCTGCCCCCGACTTAACCCCCTGTTCTCGTCCCCCAGCGGTAGTACCGTGCTGGGGGGCGGTAGTACCGCTTACGAGCGGTAGTACCGTGCACCACCAGCGGTAGTACCGCCCAGCATGCCACGGCAACTAAACAGACACGACTTTAGCTCGACGAAACGACAAAAACGGCAAACACACCGGCAAACGACTAAGACACACCTCTTCACAAGAGGGCGGTGGCCGAGGCCACCTATGTTTGAGTCAAAAGGTATGGCACCGCGAAGATTTTAACCTTGGGCCCATGACCAAAACTCGTCTTTTAAGCACAAGTGCCATCAACAATGGCTAAAGTGAAAGACTTGATCAATTTATGCATAATGGGGGGAGTGAGAGTTCATTGAGAGAACAACACTCCCCCTATGTCCATCCCTACACCTAAACTAGACAACAAATTGAGCGTGGTAGGGTGTGCAAGGGTTCAAGCCACATTGCTCGAATCAATGATATTTAGCTCATGCCTTAACTCGCGAAATCTTGCTTCATCCAAGGGCTTCGTGAAAATATCTGCAAGGTTGTCATGAGTGTTGACATAGTTGAGCTCGATCTCTCCTCGCCTAATGTGATCCCGGATGAAGTGATATCGAATCTCAATATGCTTCGTCTTGAAGTGTTGCACCGGGTTGAGAGAAATCTTGATGGCACTTTCATTGTCACACCAAAGAGGCACTTTGTCACAAGTGACACCGTAATCCTTTAAAGTTTGCCTCATCCATAGAAGTTGTGCACAACAACTACCGGCGGCAACATACTCCGCCTCAGTGGACGAGAGAGACACACAACTTTGCTTTTTGGAAGACCAACTTACCAGAGAGCAACCAAGGAATTGGCACCCTCCGGAGGTGGACTTCCTATCCACTTTGTCTCCCGCCCAATCGGAATCCGAGTAACCTACAAGCTTGAAGTTTGATCCTCTTGGGTACCATAAGCCAAAGTTTGGGGTATGAGCCAAATATCGAAAGATTCGTTTGACCACCACATAGTGACTTTCCTTAGGTGCGGCTTGAAACCGTGCATAAATACCCACACTCAACATGATGTCCGGTCTAGATGCACAAAGGTAAAGCAAAGATCCAATCATGGAACGATATACCTTTTGATCCACCACTTTACCATTGGGATCTAAGTAAAGTTGGCACTTGGTGGGCATTGGAGTGGAAGCCGGCTTGACGTCACTTAGCTTGAATCTCTTGAGCATGTCTTGAGTGTATTTGGATTGATTGACGAAGGTTCCTTCTCTTCTTTGCTTCACTTCGAACCCTAGAAAGAACTTCAACTCTCCCATGGAGGACATCTCGAACTTTGAGGTCATGAGAGCGGCAAATTCCTCATTGAAAGCTTTGTTAGGAGAACCAAAGATAATATCATCAACATATAATTGGCACACAAACAACTCCCCTTTGAACTTCTTAGTAAAAAGAGTGGGGTCGATTAGCCCAACTTCAAAACCACGGTCTTGTAACAACTCGGTAAGGTGGTCATACCACGCACGTGGGGCTTGTTTAAGGCCATAGAGTGCCTTATCGAGTTGATACACATGATCGGGAAAGTAGGGATCCTCGAACCCGGGGGTTGCTTGACGTAAACTAATTCATTAATGGGACCATTAAGAAAAGCACTCTTCACATCCATTTGTTGTAACTTAAAGTTATGATGAGAAGCATATGCAATCAACATGCGAATGGATTCAAGACGAGCAACGGGAGCAAAGGTTTCACCATAGTCGATACCCTCGACTTGGGAGTAGCCTTGTGCTACCAAACAAGCGTTGTTGCGAATGATAATCCCATGGGCATCTTGCTTGTTATTGAATATCCACTTGGTTCCAATGACATTGTGGTTCCCCGTTGGCCTTGGCACCAATCTCCACACTTTGTTGCGCTCGAAGTTGTTGAGTTCTTTGTGCATGACATTGAGCCAATCTGGATCTTCTAGTGCCTCATAGACCTTGTGGGGTTCCACACAAGAGACAAACGCGTGATGCTCACAATAATTTTCTAATTATCTACGAGTGCTTACCCCCTTTCTTAAGCTTCCAAGCACATTCGTCATGAGATGATCCTTGGTGGAGAGCTTGGAAGTAACCTTGCGGCACGACGCTCTAATTCCTCCTTGGTAGTGAGTTGAGGAGCGGTTACTTGATCATCTTGAGCGTCTTCATGAACTTGTTCTTGGTCTTGAACTTGCTCAGGGGAGAGATCTTGACCTTGAGCATCACTTGGTGTGTCAACACCGCCTTGAGTATGATCTTGCCCTTGGTCTTGTTCATGAGGTTGAGGGCCTTCACTTTGTTCTTCGGAAACGTGTGGGCCTTGGGTTGGTGATGGCTCCACTTGAGTGGAGCATTGTCCTTCTCCTTCGGCCACAAGGGGTTCCTCAATGGGTAGGATGAAACCAACACCCATTCTTCTTATGGCTTGAGGAGGAATTTCATCACCTACATCACAAGTGCCACTTTGCTCCACTTGGGAGCCGTTATTATCATCAAACTCCACGTTACACGTCTCCTCAATAAGTCCCGTGGATTTACTGAGGACACGGTAAGCATGAGAGTTTGTAGCATAACCAACAAATATGCCCTCATAAGCTCTAGCCTCAAATTTAGACAACCGAATACCTTTCTTGAGAATGAAACACTTACACCCGAATACCCGGAAGTACTTGAGGTTGGGCTTGTTACCGGTGAGTATCTCATATGGAGTCTTGTTCAAGCCCTTGCGGAGGTAGAGCCGATTGGATGCATGACACGCGGTGTTGATGGCTTCGGCCCAAAAGTTGTACGGAGACTTGAACTCCGCCATCATGGTCCTTGCCGCATCCATCAACGTCCGGTTCTTCCTCTCCGCAACACCGTTTTGTTGAGGGGTGTATGGTGCGGAATATTGATGCTTGATTCCCTCATCACTAAGAAATTCATCCAAGGTGTAGTTCTTGAACTCGGTGCCGTTGTCACTTCTTATTGTCAAGATCTTTGCATTGTGTTGACGTTGTGCTTGAGTAGTCATCCACAATCACCAAGCAATACTTTCTACCTCCAAGACTATCGAAGGATGGGGGCCCAAAAAGATCCATGTGAAGGAGCTCCAAGGGCCTCTTTGAATAAATGATAGTCGTGGGAGGGTGAGCCTTCTCATGTAGCTTTCCTTCGATACAGGCACTGCAAGCACGATCTTTAACAAAACTAACATTCGTTAGTCCATGGACATGGTCCCCCTTGAGAAGACTTTGCAAAGATCTCATATTGACATGGGCTAAACGGCGATGCCAAAGCCATCCCACATCAACTTTAGCCATTAGGCATGTCGCGGTCTTAGTGGGTCGCTCCGAAAAGTTAATCACATATAGACCGTTCTCGACATGCCCAACAAAAGCTACTTTAAGAGTCTTGCTCCACAAGAGGGCCACGGTATCGATATCAAAAAAAGTGGCAAAGCCCATGATTGCAAGTTGACGAACGGAAAGTAAATTGTATGCAAGGGACTCAACAAGCATGACCTTCTTGATCGTGAGATCATGAGAGATGACCACCTTGCCAAGTCCCAATACCTTAGAGGATGAGGCGTCACCCCACACGACATTGGTGGGCATAGATGGAAGTTTGTGCACGTCCACCACCAAGTCCTTGCTTCCGGTCATATGATTTGTAGCTCCGCTATCGAGCAACCATGATCCACCACCAGAAGCAAACACCTACAAGAGATCAATGCTTGGTTTTAGGTACCCATTTTGTAATGGGTCCTTTGATGTTAGTAACAAGGGTCTTAGGAACCCAAATAGACCATTCAATGTACTCATGAAGAGAACCAACAAATTTGGCATAAACATGCCCATCACTAGCACGGCATAACACATAAGAAGGATTAAAATCGCCGGCTTTGTTGGGAGAGGTGGCATTGCCCTTCTTGACTCTGTTCTTGCTCTTCTCCTCGGGGACACTCTCTCCCTCCCTCACAAAGGTTTGCATGAGGGGAGGAGGTCGTTTGGACTTGTCATTCTTCTTCTTGTTCTTGGAGTCGGGCACGTACCCAACCCCTTCCTTGGCCACACCTCCCTTTTGGTTGATCAAGAGATCGTTGAGGTTCTTCTTGCCTTGTATGCAAGTCGCAAGACCTCTCTCAAGTTGCTCCTTCAACTTAGCATTTTCCTCAACAAGATGTATATGCTCACAACACGGGTTAGTAGCATTTGCATTATCAATTAAAACCATATGAGGAAAACTTGCTTTCTCCTTAGTTAGCTTCACTTGGAGTTGATCATGAGACTCCTTGAGACTAGCGTGAATACCCTTCAAGGCCTTGTGGGCCTTGTCAAGTATATCAAACTCCTCTTTGAGTCTAGCAAGATCAACTCCGAGTTTGGCCTTGTCGGAATTTAGCATACAAGAAACCATGAGGGCATGATCATAATCTTTCTTTAACTTAGCATGATCAACGTTGTGTGACTCCTCAAGAGCCAAACGAAGACCACGCTCTTCCTCAAGAGCATTGGAAAGATCTGAAATCTCATCGGCATAGTCACGACTATGCCCTTCCATCTTAGAGATGGTCTCTTCGTGAGCCTCGATCAAGTCATTGGCCTCACCAAGTTGTTCCAAGAGAGCAACAAAGTGCTTCTTGGATTTTCCCTTGAGTTTGCCCATAAAGGCCTCAAACTCGTTAGCCTCCACATTAGCTCCCTCAAGTTCATTAATGCTATCCGTTTGGGAAGGATGATTAATGATGGTAGTTTTGATGTTGGAGGTTACCTTGTTGGTGGCTTTAGCCATGAGGCACTTGGCGGTGATGCTCTCATTGGGTGAGTCGAAGAGAGACACCCATGACGTTGTTGCAATGGCAACGGAAGCCATGGCAACCGACCTCATCATCTTCATCATCCTCATTGTACTCTTCTTGCACAACCAAAGCCTTGGGAGGAGTCTTCTTGGTGAAGTTGTTCTTGTTGGGGAACGACTTGACCTTGTCCTTTCGGATGAGTTTGCCACCATTGTCTTCCCTCTTCTCATACGGGCATTCCGCAACGAAATGACTCACGTTGCCGCAGTTGTAGCAAGTCCTTACACGTTCCTTGCCCCTTGTGCCACTCGAGTTGTTTTTGCTAAAGTTGGGCCTCGAGTTTTTCTTGCTCCAAAATTGCCTTGAAGCAAGTGCCATGTGTTCATGATATGCATACTTCGTATCTTCGGGGTTGCTCTCCTCTTCTTCCTCTTCTTCTTCTTCCACGGTGAGATTGGCCTTCAAAGCAAGGTTAGGCTTCTTTGCCCGTTGAGAATGGAGCACCGCATTGTCGGCGGTCTTGTCCAAAATGTTCATGGCCACAAACCCATCCAACACTTTGCTTGAGGTCAAAGTGTGGAAGTCCGGTCTTTGACGAATGACGGAGGACATGGCCTTGTGGTAGGGCATCATTGCCTTAAGGAATTTGCGCTTGATCCAATTGTCATCCGTGTCCTTGCTCCCGTGATCTCGTAGTGAGACCGCGAGTTTGGTTACTCTCCGATAAAGCTCACGAGGTTCTTCATCTTCCTTCATTGCAAACTCATCGGCCTCATCTTGTACCACTTCATAGTTGGAGCGTTGAATGCTTGCGCTTCCTCGGTAGAGAGACACGACACAATGCCATGCATCTTTGGCCAAGGCGAAGGGACGAAGATGAGGTAGGTCTTCAGGTGGAATTGCATCTTGAATGATGAAGAGAGCATTTTCATTGAATTGATTGTCCGCGGCTTCTCGAGGAGTGAAGTTGCTTGGATCATGTGGATAGAAACCTTCTTCAATGATTCTCCAAAGGTTAGTGTTCACATGATTTAGATGACGTTTAAAGCGGTAAACCCAAGAATCAAAATCCTCATTTTTCACAATCTTAGGGGGAGGACCGGCATGATTCAAATGAGTGGAGGGAACCGGTCCACCATAAACAAGTGGTGGTTCCACATGGGCATAGATGCCGGTGCCATTCTTGCCACTAGAAGAAGGAGCCTTTTCACTACTAGCTTCCCCCTTGTCGGGGATAGCATCCGACACCTTGTTGGCGGGATCACCCACTTTCAATGGTGCGGTGGATAGTTTAAGCCCCTCAAGAAATTTAGTAAACATGCTTTCAACTTCGGTCGTCATGGAGGTTTTCAATGTCTCCAAGGCCACATTGAACTCCTCACGAGAGATCGAAGTTCTCCCATCTCCCGTAGACGAGATCGAATTCACACCAGAGTGTTCCTCCACACCATCTACGGTAACAACCATACTCTTTGGACGGTAAAGTCCTTAATAAAGAGACGAGGCTCTGATACCAATTGAAAGGATCGATATGGTTGACTAGAGGGGGTGAATAGGCAACTACCAATTTTTAGCTTTTCTTTACCAAATTAAACTTTGCATCAAAGTAGGTTGTCTAGATGTGCAACTAGGTGAGCAACCTATATGATGCAATAACAACAAGCATACAAGCAAGCAAGGGTAGAAACACTAAAGAGCTTGCACAAGTAAAGGTAAGAGATAACCAAGAGTGGATCCGGTGGAGACGAGGATGTGTTACCGAAGTTCCTTCCTTTTGAGGGGAAGTACGTCTCCGTTGGAGCGGTGTGGAGGCACAATGCTCCCCAAGAAGCCACTAGGGCCACCGTATTCTCCTCACGCCCTCACACAATGCGAGATGCCGTGATTCCACTATTGGTGCCCTTGAAGGCGGCGACCGAACCTTTACAAACAAGGTTGGGGCAATCTCCACAACTTAATCGGAGGCTCCCAACAAGACCACGAAGCTTCACCACAATGGAATATGGCTCCGAGGTGACCTCAACCATCTAGGGTGCTCAAACACCCAAGAGTAACAAGATCCGCTAGGGATGACTGGGGGAATCGAAAATCCCTTGGTGGAAGTGTAGATCGGAGCCTTCTCAACCACTCCCGAGCAAATCAACAAGTTTGATTGGCTAGGGAGATAGATCGGGCAAAATGAAGCTCGGAGTATTTAATGGAGCTTGAGCAATAAATGGAGCTTGGGGAGGAAGAGGTGAGTGAGAAGGAAGAAGGGGGCTCACTTTTATAGTGGGGGCAACAATCCTGTTGCCCCCCACCAACCAGCCCCGCACAGGGCGGTACTACCACTGAGAGTGGGCGGTACTACCGCCAGGACAGCGGTACTGCCGCGCCAGCCAGCGGTACTGCTGCGCTGAGGAGACTAGAAGGGAAAAGCTCCAACCGCGGTACTACCGCGGTGGTAGGGCGGTACTACCGCTCCAAGAACAGTACTACTTCCACTACAACCGTGACTAGTGCCGCAAAACCCAACACGAGAAAAATACCTCTCGAATCGAGGCGGTAGGAGCCAGACTGCCCAACGGTACTACGGCAGTGGGGTCAAGGGCGGTAGTACCGCTGTGGAGCGGTACTGCCGCTTGTGACCCTTCGGCCGTAGTACCGCAGGCAGTGCGGTACTACCGCTGGGGTGAGAGAGAGGGAGAAGGGATCTCTTAAAGAAGCTGAGGACCAGGCGGAGGTGCCAGGCCCCCAGCAGTACTACTGCTGTGGAGCCACGGCGGTACTACCGCTGCGGAGCGGTACTGCCGCCTGTGGCTTCTCAGCGGTACTACCGCTGGGTGCACGGTACTGCCGCTTAGACCCAGATAGGACAAGGAAGAGAGGAGAGATCTCTTCAATGGACAGGAAAAGCTCGGAGGGTGAGAAGCTAATGTGTACGTGATGATTCCACCCATGCAAAACCCCAGCGGACCCCCTCTTGATAGTACGGTGCCCTCTACGCAACTAGTCCACCGAGAAAGAAATGAAAGAGCTACACCGTCTTGAAATACACTCCGAGGGAAAGAAGGCGTCTCGTGCCAGGGGAGAATCTGTGAATTATTCAAAGCACAAGATTAGTCCGCAAACATGCTGTCATCAATCACCAAAACTACCTTGAGAGAGATATGCCGTAACACGCCTTCACCGGGCCTCAGATAGCCGAGGTGCAAAATATTATCAGCCCCAACACACTCAAGAAGGTTGTATGTGAGCAGAACACGATCACATTACAGCAGAAGAAGAAGGGACGGAAAAGAAAGAATAACAAGGGTGCGAGCCAGCCGGCACCGAGTACGATCCATGCTCAGGACGGGCCACCTACATCTAAGGATATCTCGAGGAGGGTGCATGTGGCGGGTAGGCCGATGCTACCGACTAATCTGCTCAATGCTGCAACCGGTGCTATGCGGAGTCTACATGACAGTGTTCTTTCTTTGGAGAAGCGGCATCTCTCCGTGAATGATGTGGCATACCCGGTTTTCGTGGCCAAGGTGCCAGAGGGCAAGGGCTTTGTCGATAGCGTCATCGGGGGTATGATCGTCCTACGGTTTCATGACATCTTCGCTATGTTTAACCGTCATCCGCTGCACTACACCTTCGTTCGGCTATTTTCGCTGAGTATGGAGATGTGGATCATTAGGGACAAGACCCCGGACATCGTGCTAGTCGACCCATTCTACATGCGTGCCAAGATCTTGGGCAGCCCTGGGGACCGGCAAGTCGCGAGTTCATACCTCGAAGGCATCATTCTGGCAAACCCAGATAAGGATAACTTCCTCGTGCATTACTTTCCCGAGTAAGTCATCCCCTCACCGCCCCGTAACATATGATTTCTTAGATTTTGATCATTCTTTTTTTTCTAACATTCCGTGTTTTGTGCAGTGACACACGTTGCACACTCATCCTCTTAAGCCCGAACTATTCCATGGCCACATATTTCGACGCGGACCGTCAGTCGAATAAAGACTACACAAATATCAAGAAAGTTCTTGATGATGTTCTCCATGGCTACGCCAAATCTGGAGGCACCTTCAGGAGGCCAATTCTTAGGTACGGCAAGCACGTGTTCACCCACGTAACGACGTTCCCCTACGTCAAGCAACCGTCTGGCGGTTAGAAGGATGCCTACTACGCCCTCCATCACATGCGGGCGATCGTACGGGACCATAATCAACTTCTGCTACCAAATAGTCTCAAAAATTGGGCCGCACGCTTGTCGGCAATCCAGGACGCGGACCTCAGACAAGAATTCTTTCGCATCCAGTCGGAGTTTGCGGAAATCATCCATCAAGATGTCCTTCGTACCTCGGGGCAGTTCTACCTCAAATAGCAACCGTCCAACAGTGAGATAGAAACAACACTACAAATGCAGGCTGATAACGATCGCGATTTCATGACCATCACGAAAGACGGCGGCTTCATCCACACTCTGGTCCCTGAGTCGAGTCGAAAGTAGTGATGCTATGTAGTTATGAAATATCGATTAGCTCATGTTGTAATTAAACTTTAATGAACTTGTATGTCCCTTTGGTTTGGACAGTCATTCAACTTATATGTAATCGATGTTATTTATTAGTAGGACCATGAATCGTGCAATTAATGTGTTGCTTTTCTCTTCCGATCCTTTTGTTGCATACTTATATATTACTTATTTATTGTCTGTGAATTGCTACTAATGTTTTGTTTGTCTAGTGCATAGAGATGTCGTCGTATGTCGTGCACAAGGGTAAGGTTCCCGGAGTCTACAACGACTGGAAGGAGTGTCGGAGACAGGTTCACCGTTTCAACGGTAACAGTTACAAAGGGTATACCACTAGGGAGGAGGCGGAAGCTAGATACGCGCGCTATCTAGCGGAAGAGAGGAGGAGCGGAGGAGAAACCGGATGAAGACCAGTTTCATCGCGATGATGCTAATTGTGATGACCGCAGCTCTCTTCTATGTGATGGTAGTTTAGATGATCGATATCGACTTGTAATGTGAAGACAAACTTGCTACTCGCGGTCTTGAGACTTGTAATGTTCTAACTTTGTTTGGTCTTTTGAATTCGGAGACTAATATGATGAATTGTATTCGGAGACTAATGATGACCCACAAGTATAGGGGATCTATCATAGTCCTTTTGATAAGTAAGAGTGTCGAACCCAACGAGGAGCAGAAGGAAATGATAAGCGATTTCCAGTAAGGTATTCTCTGCAAGTACTGAAATAAGTGGTAACAGATAGTTTTGTGATAGGATAATTTGTAACGAGCAACAAGTAACAAAAGTAAATAAAGTGCAGCAAGGTGGCACAATCCTTTTGTAGCAAAGGACAAGCCTGGACAAACTCTTATATGATGTAAAGCGCTCCCGAGGACACATGGGAATATCGTCAAGCTAGTTTTCATCACGCTCATATGATTCGCGTTCGGTACTTTGATAATTTGGTATGTGGGTGGATCGGTTCTTGGGTGCTGCCCTTACTTGGAAAAGCATCCCACTTATGATTAATCTCTATTGCAAGCATACGCAAATACAACAAAAGTATTAAGGTAAACCTAACCATAGAATGAAACATATGGATCCAAATCAGCCCCTTACAAAGCAACGCATAAACTAGGGTTTAAGCTTCTGTCACTCTAGCAACCCATCATCTACTTATTACTTCCCAATGCCTTCCTCTAGGCCCAAACAATGGTGAAGTTTCATGTAATCGACGTTCACATAACACCACTAGAGGAGAGACAACATACATCTCATCAAAATATCGAACGAATACCAAATTCACATGACTACTAATAGCAAGACTTCTCCCATGTCCTCAGGAACAAAAGTAACTACTCACAAAGCATAAACATGTTCATAATCAAAGGGGTATTAATGTGCATATAGGATATGAACATATGATCTTCCACCAATTAAACCAACTAGCATCAACTACAAGGAGTAATTAACACTACTAGCAACCTACTAGCACCAATCCCGGACTTGGAGACAAGAATTGGATACAAGAGATGAACTAGGGTTTTGAGATGAGATGGTGCTGATGAAGATGTTGATGGAGATTGCCCTCTCCCGATGAGAGGAGCGTTGGTGATGACGATGGCGATGATTTCCCCCTCCGGGAGGGAAGTTTCCCCGGCAAAACAGCCCCGCCAGAACCCTAGATTGGCTCCGCCAAGGTTCCGCCTCATTGCGGTGGAGTTTCGTCCGAGAAGATGGCTTATGATTATTTTCCCATAGAAAGAGTCCATATAGTAGAAGATGGTCACCGGAGGGCCACCAGGGGGCCCACGAGGTAGGGGGCGCGCCCTCCACCCTCGTGGGCAGGGTGTGGCCCCCCTGGTGAAGTTCTTGCGCTCAATGTTTTTTTATATATTTGGAAAACATCATCCGTAAAGTTTCAGGACTTTTCGAGCTGTGCAGAATAGGTCTCTAATATTTGCTCCTTTTCCAGCCAGAATCCCAGCTGCCGGCATTCTCCCTCTTTATGTAGACCTTACCGTACCACATACCTATTCCCTTTCGGAGTCTGAAACATTCCGGAAAGTGTCCCATATGTATTCCTCCGGGGTTACGGTTTCAACTTTTATAGGATTACCTGAGATATAGTGTTTGATTCTTTGACCGTTCACCACCTTCGAATTTGTGCCTTCGAAGTTGTTGATTTTTATGGCACCGGAACAATAGACCTCCTCTATAACGTAAGGTCCTTCCCATTTAGAGACAAATTTTCTTGCAAAAAATCTTAAACGAGGGTTGTATAGTAATACATAATCACCTACATTAAACTCATGCTTTTGTATCCTTTTTTCATGCCATCTTTTAACTTTTCTTTAAACAACTTGGCATTTTCGTAGGCTTGGGTTCTCCATTCATCAAGTGAGCTAATATCAAATAACCTCTTCTCACCGGCAAGTTTAAAATCATAATTAAGTTCTTTGATAGCCCAATAAGCCTTGTGTTCTAGTTCGAGAGGTAAGTGACATGCTTTTCCATAGACCATTTTGTATGGAGACATACCCATAGTATTTTTATATGCAGTTCTATAGGCCCATAATGCATCATCTAGTTTATGGGACCAATTCTTTCTAGACCTATTAACAGTCTTTTGCAAAATTAATTTGAGTTCTCTATTGCTCAATTCTACTTGACCACTAGACTGAGGGTGATAAGGAGATGCAATTCTATGATTAACATCATATTTAGCAAGCATTTTATGGAAAGCACCATGAATAAAATGTGAACCTCCATCAGTCATTAAATATATAGGGACTCCAAACCTTGGAAAGATAACTTCTTTAAGCATTTTAATAGAAGTGTTATGATCAGCACTACTAGTTGGAATAGCTTGTACCCACTTAGTAACGTAATCAACAGGAACTAAAATATGTGTATATCCATTAGAGGAAGGAAAAGGTCCCATATAGTCAAATCCCCAAACATCAAATGGTTCAATAACAAGTGAATAATTCATAGGCATTTCTTGACGTCTACTAATATTACCAATTCTTTGACATTCATCACAAGATAAGACAAACTTACGAGCATCCTTGAAGAGAGTATGCCAATAAAAACCAGATTGCAGTACCTTATGTGCAGTCCTATCTCCAGCATGGTGTCCTGCATAAGCCTCGGAGTGACACTTGCGTAGGATCTGTTCCTGTTCATGCTTAGGTACACAACATCTAATAACACCATCTACTCCTTTATAAAGATGTGGGTCATCCCAAATGTAATGCCTCAAATCATAAAAGAACTTTTTCTTTTGTTGGTATGTGAAACTAGGTGGTATAAACTTAGCAACAATGTAATTAGCATAATCAGCATACCATGGAGCAGTATGAGAAGTATTTATGACATTTAATTTCTCATCAGGAAATCTATCATCAATAGGTAGTGGGTCATCAAGCACATTTTCTAACCTAGACAAGTTGTCTGCAACGGGGTTCTCAGCTCCTTTTCTATCAGCAATATGCAAATCAAATTCTTGTAGGAAGAGAACCCATCTAATAAGCCTAGGTTTAGCATCTTTCTTTTCCATAAGATATTTAATAGCAGCATGATCAGTGTGAATAGTTACTTTAGAATCAACAATATAAGGTCTAAACTTATCACAGGCAAATACAACTGCTAAGAATTCTTTTTCAGTAGTAGCATAATTTCTTTGAGCATTGTCTAGGGTTTTACTAGCATATTGAATAACATTTAGTTTTTTATCAACTCTTTGTCCTAGAACAGCACCTACAGCATAATCACTAGCATCACACATAATTTCAAAGGGTAAATTCCAATCAGGTAGCTGAACAATAGGTGCAGAGATCAATGCTTTCTTAAGTATTTCAAATGCCACAATCATCATCAAAGACAAATGGTATATCTTTTTGTAATAAATTAGTCAAAGGCCGAGAGATTTTTGAGAAGTCCTTAATGAGCCTCCTATAAAAACCGGCATGACCAAGGAAACTTCTTATACCTTTGATGTCCTTGGGACATGGCATCTTTTCAATAGCATCAACCTTGGCTTTATCAACTTCAATACCTCTTTTAGAAACTTTATGCCCCAAGACAATACCTTCATTAACCATAAAGTGGCACTTTTCCCAATTCAAGACAAGATTAGTTTCTTCACATCTCTGCAAAACTCTATCAAGGTTGCTCAAGCAATCATCAAAAGAAGATCCATAGACAGAAAAGTCGTCCATGAAAACCTCACAAATCTTTTCAGAGAAGTCAGAGAATATAGCCATCATGCATCTTTGAAAGGTAGCAGGTGCATTACATAAACCAAAAGGCATACGTCTATAAGCAAAAGTACCAAAAGGGCATGTAAAAGTAGTCTTTGATTGATCTTTGGCTGACATAGGTATTTGAGAGAAACCAGAATAACCATCTAGAAAGCAAAAATGTGTATGTTTAGACAATCTTTCTAGCATTTGATCGATAAAAGGTAAGGGGTAATGATCTTTTTAGTAGCCTTATTTAATTTGCAGAAATCAATTACCACCCTATAACCAGTAATAATTCTTTGAAGAATCAATTCATCTTTATCATTAGGAACAACAGTAATACCTCCATTCTTAGGGACACAATGGACAGGACTTACTCACTTACTATCAGCAACGGGATAAATTATACCTGCCTCGAGGAGATTTAGTATCTCCTTTCTTACCACTTCTTTCATTTTAGGATTTAGACGACGTTGATCATGAACTGGTTTAGCATCTTCTTCCAAATTAATTTTATGTTGACATAGAGTGGGACTAATGCCCTTAAGATCATCAAGAGTATACCCAATAGCAGCACGGTGCTTCTTCAGAGTTTTCAATAATCTCTCTTCCTCATGCTCTGAAAGGTTAGCACTAATAATAACAGGATATATCTTTTTCTCATCAAGATGAGCATATTTAAGAGTATCGGGTAAGGGTTTGACCTCAAACACGGGATCACCCTTGGGTGGAGGAGGATCCCCTAGGATTTCAAGAGGTAAATTGTTTTTCAGAATAGGTTCCTGTTTAAAGAATACTTCATCTAATTCCCTTCTTTCATTCATAAACATATCATTTTCATGGTCTAGCAAATATTGTTCTAAAGGATCACTAGGAGGTACGGCAATAGAAGCAAGACCAATAATTTCATCCTTACTAGGTAATTCTTCTTCACGGTGTTGTCTACCGAATTTAGAAAAATTAAATTCATGAGTCATATCATCTAAACCGACAGTAACAACATCCCTTTTGCAGTCTATGGTAGCATTAACAGTGTTTAAGAAGGGTCTACCAAATATAATGGGACAAAAACTATCTTGTGGGGAACCAAGGACAAGAAAATCAGCAGGATATTTAGTTTTCCCACACAAGACTTCAACATCTCTAACAATTCCCATTGGTGAGATAGTATCTCTATTAGCAAGTTTAATTGTAACATCAATATCTTCCATCTCAGCAGGTGCAATATCATGCATAACTTCTTGGTATAAATAATAAGGTATTGCACTAGCACTAGCACCCATATCACATAAGCCATGATAACAATGATCTCCTATTTTAACAGAAATAATAGGCATGCCTACCACAGGTCTAGGTTTATCTGTATCACGGGGTTTAGTAATTCTAGCAGTTTCATTACAGAAATAAATAACATGCCCATCTATATTATGAGACAAGAGATCTTTAACAATAGCAATATTAGGTTCAACTTTAACTTGCTCAGGAGGTGTATATGTTTTAATATTGCTTTTACGAACAATAGTTGAAGCCTTAGCATGATCCTTTATCCTAACAGGGAAAGGCGGTTTCTCAACATAAGAAGTAGGAACAATAGGATCATTATAAGTAATAGTCTTTTCTTCAACTTTAATAGGTGCAGCTACTTTTACTTCTATGGGAGGATGATATTTAAACCACTTCTCCTTGGAGAGATCAACATAAGCAACAAAAGATTCATAGAAAGAAGCTACTATCTCAAAGTCAAGTCCATATTTAGTGCTAAATTTACGAAAAATATCGGTATCCATAAAAGATTTAACACAATCAAAACTAGGTGTCATACCTGACTCCTTACCATTGTCGAGGTCCCAATCTTCGGAGTTGCGTTTAATTCTTTCCAATAAATCCCATTTGGATTCAATAGTCTTCATCATAAAAGAGCCAGCACAAGAAGTATCAAGCATGGTGCGATTGTTACCAGAAAGACGAGCATAAAAATTTTGAATAATCATTTCTCTTGAGAGCTCATGATTGGAGCATGAATATAACATTGATTTAAGCATCCCCCAAGCTTGAGCGATGCTTTCTCCTTCGCGAGGCCAACAATTATATATATAATTGCGATCACGATGAACAAGATGCATAGGGTAAAACTTTTGATAAAATTCCAATTTCAATCGTTTGTAGTTCCAAGACTCCATATCATCACATAGCCTATACCATGTCGATGCATCTCCCCTCAAAGATAAAGGGAAGACCTTCTTCTTAACAACATCTCCGGGTACACCTGCAAGCTTAAATAATCCACAAACTTCATCCACATATATTAGATGCTCATCAGGATGTTGTGTTCCATCTCCTAAAAAGGATTAGCTAGCAGTTTTTCTACCATACCCAAAGGAATTTCGAAGCAAGCATTTTCATTTTCAGTAGGTTCAGTAGGGTTGAGGAGCAACTCTTTGCTCTACTGGTTGGGGTGAAGATACCCCGAATAAGCCCCTCAGAGGATTACTTTCCATAGTAACAAGTGACAGTAAATTTCAGCACACTATATAAATTTTTCCTTACCAAATTCCACCTACCAAAGGCGCTTCACTCCCCGGAAACGGCACCAGAAAAGAGTCTTAATGACCCACAAGTACATGGGATCTATCGTAGTCCTTTCGATAAGTAAGAGTGTCGAACCCAACGAGGAGCAGAAGGAAATGATAAGCGGTTTCCAGCAAGGTATTCTCTGCAAGTACTGAAATAAGTGGTAACAGATAGTTTTGTGATAGGATAATTTGTAACGAGCAACAAGTAACAAAAGTAAATAAAGTGCAGCAAGGTGGCCCAATCCTTTTGTAGCAAAGGACAAGCCTGGACAAACTCTTATATGATGTAAAGCGCTCCCGAGGACACATGGGAATATCGTCAAGCTAGTTTTCATCACGCTCATATGATTCGCGTTCGGTACTTTGATAATTTGGTATGTGGGTGGACCGGTGCTTTGGTGCTGCCTTTACTTGGACAAGCATCCCACTTATGATTAACCTCTATTGCAAGCATCCGCAAATACAACAAAAGTATTATGGTAAACCTAACCATAGCATGAAACATATGGATCCAAATCTGCCCCTTACGAAGCAATGCATAAACTAGGGTTTAAGCTTCTGTCACTCTAGCAACCCATCATCTATGTATTACTTCCCAATGCCTTCCTCTAGGCCCAAACAATGGTGAAGTGTCATGTAGTCGACGTTCACATAACACCACTAGAGGAGAGACAACATACATCTCATCAAAATATCAAACGAATACCAAATTCACATGACTACTAATAGCAAGACTTCTCCCATGTCCTCAGGAACAAAAGTAACTACTCACAAAGCATAAACATGTTCATAATCAGAGGGGTATTAATGTGCATATAGGATCTGAACATATGATCTTCCACCAATTAAACCAACTAGCATCAACTACAAGGAGTAATTAACACTACTAGCAACCTACTAGCACCAATCCCGGACTTGGAGACAAGAATTGGATACAAGAGATGAACTAGGGTTTTGAGATGAGATGGTGTTGATGAAGATGTTGATGGAGATTGCCCTCTCCCGATGAGAGGAGCGTTGGTGATGACGATGGCGATGATTTCCCCCTCTGGAAGGGAAGTTGCCCCGGCAGAACAGCCCCGCCAGAACCCTAGATTGGCTCCGCCAAGGTTCCGCCTCGTGGCGGCGGAGCTTCGTCCGAGAAGATGGCTTATGATTATTTTCCAATCGAAAGAGTCCATATAGCAGAAGATGGTCACCGGAGGGCCACCAGGGGGGCCACAAGGTAGGGGGCGCGCCCAGGGGGTAGGGCGCGCCCTCCACCCTCATGGGCAGGGTGTGGCCCCCCTAGTGAAGTTCTTGCGCTCAATGTTTTTTATATATTTGGAAAACATCATCCGTGAAGTTTCAGGACTTTTGGAGCTGTGCAGAATAGGTCTCTAATATTTGCTCCTTTTCCAGCAAGAATCCCAGCTGCTGACATTCTCCCTCTTTATGTAAACCTTGTAAAATAAGAGAGAATAAGCATAAGTACTGTGACATAATGTGTAATAACAGCCCATAATGCAGTAAATATTGATATAAAAGCCTGATGCAAAATGGACGTATCAACTAATCTTCTATTTGTATTCGATAAATCTGTTGTTTATATGTTGTGCTGTCTATATTCTGTGCAGTAATATATTTTGTAACCTGTGCAAATATCAGAAAAGAAAAAATTCCTAATATTCATGCTAGTGGCGCACCATACTGCACTTTAGTGGCGCACTGCAATAAACATACTAGTGGCGCACTACAATAAACATACTAGTGGCGCATTGTCTAGTAGTGCACCATTAGTAACCCAGAGCACAAGGTAAATATGGCCCCCTGGGAGGCATAGTAATGGCGCACCAGGAGACATACTAATGACGCACCGCTGGTGCGCCACTATTATCTGGGATACTAATGGCGCACCAGGGGTGTGCCATTAGTAATAGTTACTAGTGGCGTGTTAATAGTGACGCGCCTATAGTGCGCCATTAATGGCCAAAACAGGTGCGCCACTAATTAGCCTTTTCCTAGTAGTGTCACCCTCGCCAGAGCCAAAGTCGGAGTCGTTGGATGAAAGATCGATCACTTGCGGTCAGGCCTCATCGTCGACCTCCCCACCGGACAGCTCAGCCTTATCGGTTGTCTTCTTGTAGAGCTAGTAGACCCAGAGCTCCTCGGCGACGAGCTCTGGATGTTTCACTCGGAGAGAGACCATGTATGCCTCGTTGATGCGTGGGGCCTCGATTTGCTCGGAGGCCTCCTTGTTGGGGAATGCAGTAATTTCAAAAAAAATCCTACGCACACGCAAGAACCATCTAGGTGATGCATAGCAACGAGAGGGGAGAGTATTGTCCACGTACCCTCGTAGACCGTAAGCGGAAACGTTATGACAACGCGATTGATGTAGTCGTACGTCTTCACGATCTGACCGATCCTAGCACTGAAAGTACGGCACCTCTGCGATCTGCACACGTTCAGCTCGGTGACGTCCCACGAACTCTAGATCCAGCTGAGTGTCGAGGGAGAGCTTCGTCAGCACGATGGCGTGATGACGGTGATGATGAAGTTACCGACGCAGGGCTTCGCCTAAGCACTACAACGATATGACTGAGGTGGAAATCTGTGGAGGGGGGCACCGCACACGGCTAAACAATCAACTTGTGTGGAGGGGGGCACCGCACACGGCTAAAGGAGTGGAGGAGGGGGAGGGCCGGCCCTCTATGGCGCGCCCAAAGGGAGGAGACCTACTACCGGTGGGAGTAGGATTCCCCCTTTCCCTTGTTGGAGTAGAAGAGAAGGAAGGGGGGAGAGGGAGAAGGAAAGGGGGGCCGACCCCCACCCCAATTAGGATTGGGCTTGGGGGGCGCCCCCACCTAGGCCGCCTCCTTCTCTCTCCCACTAAGGCCCATACACTCCCCGGGGGGTTCCGATAACCCCCCGGTACTCCAGTAATTGCTTGAACTCACCTGGAACCATTCCGATGTCCAAACATAGCCTTCCAATATATCGATCTTTATGTCTTGACCATTTTTAGACTCCTCGTCATGTCCATGATCATATCTAGGACTCCGAACTACCTTCGGTACATCAAAACACATAAACTCATAATACCGATCATCACCGAATCTTAAGCGTGCGGACCCTACGGGTTCGAGAACTATGTAGAAATGACCGAGACTCATCTCCGGTCAATAACCAATAGCGGAACCTAGATGCTCATATTGGTTCCTGCATATTCTACGAATATCTTTATCGGTCAAAACGCATAACAACATACGTTGTTCCCTTTGTCATCGGTATGTTACTTGCCCGAGATTCGATCATCGGTATCTCAATACCTAGTTCAATCTCGTTACCGGCAAGTCTCTTTACTCGTCAACATCCCGTAACTAACTCATTAGTCACATTGCTTGCAAGGCTTATAGTGATGAGCATTACTGAGAGGGCCCACAGATACATCTCCGATACACGGAGTGACAAATCCTAATCTCGATCTATGCCAACTCAACAAACACCATTGGAGACACATGTAGAGCATCTTTATAGTCACCCAGTTATGTTGTGATGTTTGATATCACACTAAGAGTTCCTCCGGTATTCGGGAGTTGCATAATCTCATAGTCCTAGAAACATGTATAAGTTATGGAGAAAGCAATAGCAACAAACTAAACGATCATCGTGCTAAGCTAGCGGATGGGTCAAGTCAATCACATCATTCTCTAATGATGTGATCCTTTTCATCAAATGACAATTCTTTGTCCATGGATAGGAAACTTAACCATCTTTGATTAACGAGCTAGTCAAGTAGAGGCATACTAGTGACACTCAGTTTATCTATGTATTCACACATGTACTAAGTTTTCGGTTAATACAATTCTAGCATGAATAGTAAACATTTATCATGATATAAGGAAATATAAATAACAACTTTATTATTGCCTCTAGGGCATATTTCCTTCACTCCCTATTCTCTCGCACCTCATGGCGGGAAACCACTCGGGTGGCTGTGTGGCCCCTTCTGGTCGCGACGCTGACTAGGCGTTGCCCATTTCATCTGATTGGAAGAGAGAGGGGGTGCCGGCAGGGAGGGTGCGGGGTGGATTAGGGTGGCTGTAGTGTGGGCGGGGGGTGTCGGCAGGAGCTGCGGGGTGGATTTGGGCGGCACTGGCGTGGTTGTGGAGTGAGTGGGGGAGAGGGTCGTCGCAGGGGAGGGGTGTTGGAAATATGCCCCAGAGGCAATAATAAATTGGTTATTATTATATTTCCTTATTCATGATAATCGTTTATTATCCATGCTAGAATTGTATTGATAGGAAACTCAGATGCATGTGTGGATACATAGACAACACCATGTCCCTAGTAAGCCTCTAGTTGACTAGCTCGTTGATCAATAGATGGTTACGGTTTCCTGACCATGGACATTGGATGTCGTTGATAACGGGATCACATCATTAGGAGAATGATGTGATGGACAAGACCCAATCCTAAGCCTAGCACAAAGATCGTGTAGTTTGTTCGCTAAAGCTTTTCTAATGTCAAGTATCATTTCCTTAGACCATGAGATTGTGAAACTCCTGGATACCGTAGGAATACTTTGGGTGTGCCAAACGTCACAACGTAACTGGGTGGCTATAAAGGTGCACTACGGGTATCTCCGAAAGTGTCTGTTGGGTTGGCATGAATCGAGACTGGGATTTGTCACTCCGTGTGACGGAGAGGTATCTCTGGGCCCACTCGGTAGGACATCATCATAATGTGCACAATGTGATCAAGGAGTTGATCACGGGATGATGTGTTACGGAACGAGTAAAGAGACTTGCCGGTAACGAGATTGAACAAGGTATCGGGATACCGACGATCGAATCTCGGGCAAGTATCGTACCGATAGACAAAGGGAATTGTATACGGGATTGATTAAGTCCTTGACATCATGGTTCATCCGATGAGATCATCGTGGAGCATGTGGGAGGCAACATGGGTATCCAGATCCCGCTGTTGGTTATTGACCAGAGAACGTCTCGGTCATGTCTACATGTCTCCCGAACCCGTAGGGTCTACACACTTAAGGTTCGATGACGCTAGGGTTATAAAGGAAGTTTGTATGTGGTTACCGAATGTTGTTCGGAGTCCCAGATGAGATCCCGGACATCACGAGGAGCTCCGGAATGGTCCGGAGGTAAAGATTTATATATGGGAAGTCCTATTTTGGTCACCGGAAAAGTTTCGGGTTTTATCGGTAACGTACGGGGACCACCGGGAGGGTCCCGGGGGTCCACCAAGTGGGGCCACCAGCCCCGGAGGCTTGCATGGGCCAAGAGTGGTAAGGGACCAGCCCCTGAGTGGGCTGGTGCGCCTCCCACAAGGCCCAAGGCGCCTAAGGGAAGAAAGGGGGGCAAACCCTAAGGGCAGATGGGCCCTAAGGCCCATGCTCCCTGCGCCTCCCTCTCCTCCCCCCTTGGCCGCCTCCCTCAGATGGGATCTGGGGCTGCCGCACCCCTTGGGGTGGGAACCCTAAAGGGGGCGCAGCCCCCTCCCCTTCCCCTATATATACTTGAGGCCTAGGGGCTGCCCAACACACGTGATTTGATCTCTCCATGGCGCAGCCCTGCTTCTCTCCCTCCTCCTCTCCCGCAGTGCTTGGAGAAGCCCTGCAGGATTGCCACGCTCCTCCACCACCACCACGCCGTTGTGCTCCTGCTGGATGGAGTCTTCCTCAACCTCTCCTTCTCCCCTTGCTGGATCAAGGCGTAGGAGACGTCACCGGGTTGTACGTGTGTTGAACGCGGAGGTGCCGTCCGTTCGGCACTAGGATCTTCGGTGATTTGAATCACGACGAGTACAACTCCATCAACCCCGTTCTCTTGAACGCTTCCGCTTAGCGATCTACAAGGGTATGTAGATGCACTCTCCTTCCCCTCGTTGCCGGTTTCTCCATAGATAGATCTTGGTGACACGTAGGAAATTTTTGAATTTCTGCTACGTTCCCCAACAGTGGCATCATGAGCTAGGTCTATTGCGTAGATTCTATGCATGAGTAGAACACAAAGTAGTTGTGGGCGTTGATTTTGTTCAATATGCTTACCGTTACTAGTCCAATCTTGATTCGGCGGCATTGTGGGATGAAGCGGCCCGGACCGACCTTACACGTACTCTTACGTGAGACCGGTTCCACCGACTGACATGCACTAGTTGCATAAGGTGGCTGGCGGGTGTCTGTCTCTCCCACTTTAGTCGGATTGGATTCGATGAAAAGGGTCCTTATGAAGGGTAAATAGCAATTGGCATATCACGTTGTGGTCTTTGCATAGGTAAGAAACGTTCTTGCTAGAAACCCATAGCAGCCACGTAAAACATGCAAACAACAATTAGAGGACGTCTAACTTGTTTTTGCAGGGTATGCTATGTGATGTGATATGGCCAAGAAGAATGTGATGAATGATATGTGATGTATGAGATTGATCATGTTCTTGTAATAGGAATCACGACTTGCATGTCGATGAGTATGACAACCGGCAGGAGCCATAGGAGTTGTCTTTATTTATTTATGACCTGCGTGTCAATATAAACGTCATGGAATTACTTTACTTTATTGCTAACCGTTAGCTGTACTAGTAGAAGTAATAGTTGGCGAGACAACTTCATGAAGACACGATGATGGAGATCATGGTGTCATGCCGGTGACGATGATGATCATGGAGCCCCGAAGATGGAGATCAAAAGGAGCAATATGATATTGGCCATATCATGTCACTATTTGATTGCATGTGATGTTTATCATGTTTATACATCTTATTTGCTTAGAACGGCGGTAGTAAATAAGATGATCCCTCATTAAAATTTCAAGAAAGTGTTCCCCCTAACTGTGCACCGTTGCGAAAGTTCGTCGTTTCGAAGCACCATGTGACGATTGGGTGTGATAGATTCTTACATTCGAATACAACGGGTGTTGACGAGCCTAGCATGTACAGACATGGCCTCGGAACACATGCGAAACACTTAGGTTAACTTGACGAGCCTAGCATGTATAGACATGGCCTCGAAACACAAGAGACCGAAAGGTCGAGCATGAGTCGTATAGAAGATACGATCAACATGAAGATGTTCACCGATGATGACTAGTCCGTCTCACGTGATGATCGGACACGGCCTAGTTGACTCGGATCATGTAATCACTTAGATGACTAGAGGGATGTCTATCTGAGTGGGAGTTCATAAGATGAACTTAATTATCCTGAACATAGTCAAAAGGTCTTCGCAAATTATGTCGTAGCTCGCGCTTCAGTTCTACTGTTTAGATATGTTCCTAGAGAAAATTTAGTTGAAAGTTGATAGTAGCAATTATGCGGACTAGGTCCATAAACTAAGGAGTGTCCTCATTGCTTCATAGAAGGCTTATGTCCTTAATGCACCGCTCAGTGTGCTGAACCTCGAACGTCGTCTGTGGATGTTGCGAACATCTGACATACACATTTTGATAACTACGTGATAGTTCAGTTAAACGGTTTAGAGTTGAGGCACCGAAGACGTTTTAAAACGTTGCGAAACATATGAGATGTTTCGAGGGCTGAAATTGGAATTTCAGGCTTGTGCCCACGTCAAGAGGTATAAGACCTCCGACGATTTTTTTCTTAGCCTGCAAACTAAGGGAGAAAAGCTCAATTGTTGAGCTTGTGCTCAGGTTGTCTGAGTACAACAATCACTTGAATCGAGTGGGAGTTGATCTTCCAGATGAGATAGTGATGTTTCTCCGAACTCATTACCACCAAGCTGCTAGAGCTTCGTGATGAACTATAATATATCAGGGACATATATGATGATCCTTGAGATATTCGCGATGTTTGACACCACAAAAGTAGTTTCAAGAAGGAGCATCAATTATTGATGGTTGGTGAAACCACTAGTTTCAAGAAGGGCAAGGGCAAGAAGGGATACTTCATGAAATGGCAAATCAGCTGCTGCTCTAGTGAAGAAACTCAAAATTGAACCCAAACCCGAGACTAAGTGCTTCTGTAATAAGAGGAACAGCCACTGGAGCAGAATTACCCTAGATACTTGGTAGATGAGAAGGCTGGCAAGGTCGATAGAAGTATATTGGATATACATTGTGTTAATGTGTACTTTACTAGTACTCCTAGTAGCACCATGGTATTAGATACCGGTTCGGTTGCTAAGTGTTAGTAAACTCGAAATAAAAGGCTGCGGAGTAAACGGAGACTAGCTAAAGGTGAGCTGGCGATATGTGTTGGAAGTTTTTTCAAGCTTGATGTGATCAAGCATCGCACGCTCCCACTACCATCGAGATTGGTGTTTGCGTTGAGCATAGACATGATTGGATTATGTCTATCGCAATACGGTTATTCAAGGAGAATAATGGTTACTCTATTTATTTGAATAATACCTTCAATGGTCTTGCACCTAAATTGAATGGTTTATTGAATCTCGATCGTGGTGATACACATGTTCATGCCAAAAGATATAAGATAGTAATGATAGTACTACCTACTTGTGGCGCTGCCACGTAAGTCATATCGGTATAAAACGCATGAAGAAGCTCCATGTTGATGGATCTTTGGGCTCACTCGTTTTTGAAAAGTTTGAGACATGCGAACCATGTCTATTGGTGTATATGCATGAAGAAACTCCATGCAAATGGACCGTTTGGACTCACTTGATTTTGAATCACTTGAGACATGCAAATCATACCACATGGGCAAGATGACTGAAAGCCTCGTTTTCAGTAAAATGGAACTAGAAAGCAACTTGTTGGAAGTAATACATTTTGATGTGTGCAGTCCAATGAGTGCTGAGGCGTGTAGTGGATATCGTTATGTTCTTACTTCACAGATGATTTGAGTAGATGTTGAGTATATTTACTTGATGAATCACGAGTCTGAATTATTGAAAAGTTCAAGTAATTTCAGGGTGAAGTTGAAAGATCTTCGTGACAAGAGGATAAAATGTCTATGATATGATCATAGAAAAGAATATCTGAGTTACGAGTTTGGCACAGAATTAAGACATTGTGGAAATTGTTTCACAACTAAGACAGCCTGGAACACCATAGTGTGATGGTGTGTCCGAACATCATAACTGCACCCTATTGGATACGATGCATACCATGATGTCTCTTATCGAATTACCACGATAGTTTATGGGATAGGCATTAGAGACAACCACATTCACTTTAAATAGGGCACCACATAATTCCGATGAGATGACACCGTATGAACTATGGTTTAGAGAAACCTAAACTGTCATTTCTTAAAAGTTTGGGGCTGCGACGCTTATGTGAAAAAGTTTCAGGCTGATAAGCTCGAACCCAAAGCGGATAAATGCATCTTCATAGGACACCCAAAACGGTTGGGTATACCTCCTGTCTCAGATCCGAAAGCAATAAGGGATTGTTTCTAGAATCGGGTCCTTTCTCGAGGAAAAGTTTCTCTCGAAAGAATTGAGTGGGAGGATGGTGGAGACTTGATAAGGTTATTGAACCATCTCTTCAACTAGTGTGTGGAAGGGCACAGGAAGTTGTTCCTGTGGCACCTACACCAATTGAAGTGGAAGCTTATGATAGCGATCATGAAACTTCAGATCAAGTCACTACAAAACCTCGTGGGATGACAAGGATGCATACTACTTTAGAGTGGTACGTAATCCTGTCTTGGAAGTCATGTTGCTAGACAACAATGAACCTACGAGCTATGGAGAAGCGATGGTGGGCCTGGATTCCAAAAAATGGCTCAAGGCCATATAATCCGAGAGAGGATCCATATATGAAAACAAAGTGTAGACTTTGGAAGAACTACTTGATGGTCATAAGGCTGTTAGGTACATATGGATTTTAAAAGGAATACGGACAATGATGGTAAGTATCAGCATTAAGAAAGCTCGACTTGTCGTTAAGATGTTTTCCGACAAGTTCAAGGAGTTGACTACGATGAGACTTTCTCAATCATAGCGATGCTAAGAGTCTGTTGGAATTATATTAGCAATTACTGCATTATTTATGAAATCTTGCAGATAGGATGCCAAAAACCATTGTTTCCTCGACGATTTTTGAGGAAAGGTTGTATGTGATACAACCGGAAGGTTTTGTCAATCCTGAAAGATGCTAATAAGTATGCAAAACTCCAGCAATCCTTCTAAGGACTGGAGTGAGCATCTCGGAGTTGGAATGTATGCTTTGATAACATGATCAAAGATTTTGGGTGTATACAAAGTTTATGAGAAACTTGTATTTCCAAAAGGGTGAGTGGGAGCACTATAGAATTTCTGATGAGTATATGTTGTTGACATATCGTTGATCAGAAATGACGTAGAATTTCTGGAAAGCATATAGGGTTATTTGGAAAGTGTTTTTCAATGGAAAGCCTGGATTAAGCTACTTGAACATTGAGCATCAAGATCTATAAGGATAGATCAAAACGCTTAAAGGTACTTTCAAATGAGCACATACCTTGACATGATCTTGAAGGTGTTCAAGATGGATTAGTCAAAGAAGGAGTTCTTGCCTGAGTTGTAAGGTATGAAGTTAAGACTTAAAGCTCGACCACGGCAGAATAGAGAGAAAGGACGAAGGTCGTCCCCTATGCTTTTGTCATAGGCTCTATATAGTATGCTATGCTGTGTACCGCACCTGAAGTGTGCCTTGCCATGAGTCAATCAAGGGGTACAAGAGTGGTCCAAGAATGGATCACAGGACAGCGGTCAAAGTTATCCTTAATAACTAGTGGACTAAGGAATTTTCTCAATTATGGAGGTGCTGAAAGAGTTCGTCGTAAAGGGTTACGCCGATGCAAACTTTGACACTAATCCAGATTATTCTGAGTAGTAAACTGGATTCGTATAGTAGAACAGTTATTTGGAATAGTTCCAAATAGAACGTGGTAGCTGCATCTAGGAGATGACATAGAGATTTGTAAAGCACACACTGATCTGAAAGGTTCAGACCCGTTGACTATAACCTCTCTCACAAGCATAACATGATCAAACCCAGAACTCTTTGGGTGTTAGTCACATGGGGATGTGACCTTGAGTGTTAGTCACATAGCGATGTGAACTGGATTATTGACTCTAGTACAAGTGGGAGACTATTGGAAATATGCCCTAGAGGCAATAATAAATTGGTTATTATTATATTTCCTTGTTCATAATAATCGTTTATTATCCATGCTAGAATTGTATTGATAGGAAACTCAGATACATGTGTGGATACATAGACAACACCATGTCCCTAGTACGCCTCTAGTTGACTAGCTCGTTGATCAATAGATGGTTACGGTTTCCTGACCATGGACATTGGATGTCGTTGATAACGGGATCACATCATTAGGAGAATGATGTGATGGACAAGACCCAATCCTAAGCCTAGCACAAAGATCGTGTAGTTTGTTCGCTAAAGCTTTTCTAATGTCAAGTATCATTTCCTTAGACCATGAGATTGTGCAACTCCCGGATACCGTAGGAATACTTTGGGTGTGCCAAACGTCACAACGTAACTGGGTGGCTATAAAGGTGCACTACGGGTATCTCCGAAAGTGTCTGTTGGGTTGGCACGAATCAAGACTGGGATTTGTCACTCCGTGTGACGAAGAGGTATCTCTGGGCCCACTCGGTAGGACATCATCATAATGTGCACAATGTGATCAAGGAGTTGATCACGGGATGATGTGTTACGGAACGAGTAAAGAGACTTGCCGGTAACGAGATTGAACAAGGTATCGGGATACCGACGATCGAATCTCGGGCAAGTATCGTACCGATAGACAAAGGGAATTGTATACGGGATTGATTAAGTCCTTGACATCGTGGTTCATCCGATGAGATCATCGTGGAGCATGTGGGAGCCAACATGGGTATCCAGATCCCGCTGTTGGTTATTGACCAGAGAACGTCTCGGTCATGTCTACATGTCTCCCGAACCCGTAGGGTCTACACACTTAAGGTTCGATGACGCTAGGGTTATAAAGGAAGTTTGTATGTGGTTCCCGAATGTTGTTCGGAGTCCCGGATGAGATCCCGGACGTCACGAGGAGCTCCGGAATGGTTCGGAGGTAAAGATTTATATATGGGAAGTCCTGTTTTGGGCACCGGAAAAGTTTCGGGTTTTATCGGTAACGTACCGGGACCACCGGGAGGGTCCCGGGGGTCCACCAAGTTGGGCCACCAGCCCCGGAGGCTTGCATGGGCCAAGAGTGGTAAGGGACCAGCCCCTGAGTGGGCTGGTGCACCTCCCACAAGGCCCAAGGCGCCTAAGGGAAGAAAGGGGGCAAACCCTAAGGGCAGATGGGCCCTAAGGCCCATGCTCCCTGCGCCTCCCTCTCCTCCCCCCTTGGCCGCCTCCCTCAGATGGGATCTGGGGCTGCCGCACCCCTTGGGGTGGGAACCCTAAAGGGGGCGCAGCCCCCTCCCCTTCCCCTATATATACTTGAGGCCTAGGGGCTGCCCAACACACGTGATTTGATCTCTCCATGGCGCAGCCCTGCTTCTCTCCCTCCTCCTCTCCCGCGGTGCTTGGCAAAGCCCTGCAGGATTGCCACGCTCCTCCACCACTACCACGCCGTTGTGCTGCTACTGGATGGAGTATTCCTCAACCTCTCCTTCTCTCCTTGCTGGATCAAGGCGTAGGAGACGTCACCGGGCTGTACGTGTGTTGAACACGGAGGTGCCGTCCGTTCGGCACTAGGATCTTCGGTGATTTGAATCACGACGAGTACAACTCCATCAACCCCGTTCTCTTGAATGCTTCCGCTTAGCGATCTACAAGGGTATGTAGATGCACTCTCCTTCCCCTCGTTGCTGGTTTCTCCATAGATAGATCTTGGTGACACGTAGAAAATTTTTGAATTTCTGCTACGTTCCCCAACAAGGGGGTCCAAATTATCCTGAGACTTGGCTGCGGCTTCTCAAATATAAGTTGTAGCGCTCACATTTTTTGATGAGTTAAACCAGATAAAAATTTGGCTAGGTCCAGTTTAACTCCTCAAACCAATCTTTTTTTAAGGAGTAAGCCGGTTTTGAGGGATCGGCTAGGGATGCTCTAGTGTCTGCATATTGTGCCTCTCTCGGCCCATGCACATGTTCAAGTATTTTCAAATTGCATCGCCTGGGGCTTCAGTGAGAAAATTGGTTGCGAGTAGATGTGATCAGTACAAACAGGGAAACTTTCCTTGGATTTACTATTCAATAGTTCCTTGATCCAAATGCACCAAGGATGAAAAATCCTTGGAAATCTTTCCTTCAAAGCTTCCGGTAAAATTCCTACCTTTAGAGCATCTCCAGCAACTTGTCCAATTTATGAGAGATAGACAATATAAAGCTCCCTGTAAAATTCCTATAAACCAAACACACCCTTAGAGCATCTCCAGCAGGTTGTCTATAAGGTCGAAAATGACCTTACATAAAAGAACGAAGGGAGTAGGATTCTACCACTCGGAATTTAGACTAGACAACATAAGGAGAAATAGCTGCATATCAAAATATCTTGGAAAGCTAAACAACAAGCTCACAGCCTAAGCTGGACATGCATCAAAGTTTGATTGCCACCGATGGCAAACCCTGATCAACTGGTGGCAGCGCTCAATTACTACAATGTCCAAGGAACATGCTAAGTTGTGGAGATCCATAATCGCTCTGGTGTGGTGGAACACATGGAAAGAACAGAATGCCGGAGTTTTTAGAAATCCCTCCTGAAGCCCAGAACCACTAATTCTGAAAAATTCAGGTGGAGGCCAAGGATTGGATTTATGCTGGTCGTAGGCGGGTTCTGCATATTGTCGAATGACCCTTATAACCAGATTGATGTAACTATATGACCTAAACTCCCTCCCCCTATACTTCTTGTGCAGTTTGTAAACCTTTATTCCTTCTAAGAGCAATGGAAAGAAGTGATCTTGTCTTTTCATCAAAAAAAAATTGTGGCTGCACCCGAGCCAGCCATGGCTGAGCCACTCAAAATTGTCTATAAATATGTAACATTTTTTAAATGCAAGATTAACATTTAAAAAATAAATCTTTTTTCTACTTTTTCCATAAATATTGTACATTATTTGTATACATCGTAATCATTTTTGTATACGCATTTATATTTTTTAAATGCATGATTAACATTTTTTAATTTTTTTACATAAATTGATATTTATAGTTGACATTTTCAGAATATTTAGAACTCCAAGCAAAATTAAAAGAAAAAACAAAAAATGAATGCAAAAATGGGAAGAAAAAATGAAAGAAAAAACACTGAAGACCTGTATCGCGCTGGGCCAGCCCAATAGGGCGGCTACTTTGAAGCGATACGTCCTACTATCTCGCGTCAAGCGAGACATAGGCGCAGGGACACAGTACACGGTCACGCCTGTTCATACCAAATTACGTGGACTTTGTTCAATGTTTCGTCGATTTTTTGGTTGCCTCCGGCACTGCTACCAGCATAGCCGTTCATGAGCTACTCTATCTCTTATCATAACATTGCTACAAAGTAGGCTAACGGTCTACATAACATTGCTTGGCTTAATTTTCTCACGTTGGCTATTTCACTAGCAACTGAAAAAAAATCAGTTCAGTCGAGTTCTTGCCACATAGAAGAGCAATGCCCGAGGGTGAGAGAGGGGACCTCCCTAACTTTCTCCATGGTGTTCCCTAGCGAAATCTTTATTTTACTCCAATGGTCGAGGAATCTGGATTATCCACTCAACTCAATTTGATCATAATTCATAATAGATCGTCTTGCAGTGTGTGCACCTTCTTCCTATTACGACCGCATCACCACTACACTCACAGCCTGACGAACAACATAACAAGTGGACCTCCTTTAGAGCAACTCTAGCACACCCAGCATCCCGTCCCGACCCACAAAATAACCGCCAAAATGCAGGTCGAGGCGAAAAAAACCAGCCCGATCAGACCTTGCATTCCGCCCGGGCCCGCAAAAAATTTTATGGGGCGCGGCAAAATCCCGACCCCAACCCGGGAAAACGCGGGTTTCCCCCTCGCGGCTGCGGTGCCCTGCATATAAGCGAAAGCGGTTGGTGGGGGGACATTTCATCCCGCGCTTTCTCCCACCAACCACCTCTCCTCTCCCCTCCCCCCCCCCTCCCGGGCACCGCCGCCCAAGATTCCGGCGACAGCAGCCGGCAGGAGCACGCCGGAAGGCTGCCACGCACAGGAGGCCTCCCCTCCCTTCCCCCCTGCGTCGGTGGGTCGCCGGATTTGCAGATCTGCGGCACTTCATTGCGGGCCGCCGGATTTGCCTTTTTCCGGCCGCCGTTTGCTGCCCCAGGCGATGGAGTGGTCGGGGAGACTCTCCCGCAACCCAGGCAAGGGCACATCACCGCATGCAAGCACGGGTTCGTCCGCCCGCCGCTGCCGAAGGTTTGCGGACATGGACTTGTCCGGCCGTCCACCAGAATCGGCGCTCGCACAGCGTCTTTGTGGCCTACCGATGCCGTTCATAGAGTGCGACGACTGCCCGCGCCAAGTGCTGCGACTCACTTCGGGCACGCCGAAGCACCCCTGATGGGTGTTCTACAAATGCAAAAACGATGGGATACGTGCACTTGCGGTACCTCGTTCCATAGCTCATTCTTTAGTTCAATTGCGGTAGCTCACTTCGAGCTTGCTCAATGTTCTGTGTAGGACGATGAATGCTCATTTTGGTTTTGGGAAGGCCAATACATTGATTCGTTGATAGAAAGAAACTTAATAGATGTTAGTGCACTTCTTAGTACAATCGAAGGCAATGATGCGGCGGCATGTGAAACTAGAGGGGAAGCAACGTCTACTTCTTTGAAACCAAAGATGAAGAATGAAGAAAGCAAGATCAAAAATCCGCAGATCAACAATGAGTGCATGGAGAAGATATTGCTTCAACTAGCGGGAGCAGTTATGGAAGTTGGAAATCTTCTGAAATGAATACTTGTGGTTCTTGTTTTCTTTGGTTTTGCTATTCTAGCCAAGATTTGGTGATATCTTTTGTATCTAATGTTGTTGCAAAAGCAAAGAAAAGCATTATGCTAGGTCAATTTAAGTTGCAAATTAAGTTTTGCAGGCAGGGAGGAGCTGCGCCAGATCAGAACCCGCAGAAGCCGACCCGTAAAAAGCATATTCCGCGAATATGCTTTTTTACGGGTCCATTATACGGGGTCTGCATCTGTGCCAGCCCGCGTGAAAGAACATGCGGTGCCCCCATGTTTGATTTTGGTAATTGATGACAATCTCTATGGACTAATGGTTGCCTTGAGTTATATTTGAAGATTTTGTCCATAGGCTTTTCTTAGAGTACATGTGTTGGTTTCAAGGAGAGTTTGTGTTGACCAAGGTGCTATTAAGGAATTATCCAAAGCTTGGTCATGTGAGAGTTGAGCTTATTGCAAGCATGTCTTGAAGAAGAAGATTGTGTGATCAGAGTACATGTGTTGGTTTCAAGGAGAGTTTGTGTTGACCAAGGTGCTATTAAGGAATTATCCAAAGCTTGGTCATGTGAGAGTTGAGCTTATTGCAAGCATGTCTTGAAGAAGAAGATTGTGTGATCATTCATGTTTACCTTCAAGACATCATCCAAATGAAGAGAGTTGGAAAGATTCAAGGTTGATCAAGACTAAGTCAAGAGTGAATTAAGTTGATCAACTCATAAAGCGTAGAAGATGTACCGAGAGGGATCAAGTGATCCCATGGTTTGGTAAGCATTGTCCATTGTGCTTTGTGTACTAACCCATGGTCTATGTGAGAGTTCTACGTGGGGTTAGGTACGTGTTCATGGGCTTGTGTCAAGGGGAAGATATCACTCAACCCATGGAGAGGATGACATCAAGTGGTGATCGTCATCAAGATTGCCGTGTGCAAGTTCAAGTGGATCATCGCGAAGAGATCAAGTGCTTGAAGCTTGCCGTCCATTGTGGTGAAAATGGACTTGTGAAGATGTGCCGAAGAGTGGATCGCCCATAGTGGACTATGGGGGAGCAATCATCTAGTCTTCATCGAGCCAACGCAATCAAGAAAGGTGGTCCAACTTGAGGGAGTCAAGATCGTCATCATCTAGCTCAAGTGGACCATGTGCAAGGCAAAGGTTTGCCCTTGATAGGTTTTCTATTTTACCGGTCTCATGGTGGTAGTTTGGAGACCGGGTTATAGGATCGTTTGCCGTACTATCAAGGGGGGCTCTCAAGTTGGTAGCTTGATCGTATCGTTAGTAGAGAGCTCAAACCATTGCATCCTTGCATCATCTTTCTTGGTTATTTTTTGGTTCTCTTTGTGAGTCTTAGAGCTTATGGTCATCTTGATGACAAGCTTAAGTTCATCGAAAACGGAGTTCGCATGCATCTTCTATGATGTTTTCGGTGTTGGAGGTTTTACCGGTCTTTTCCGAGGAAGGGTTCTCACCATTTTCTTACGGGCCTTTTCTCATTTGCTTCTTATTGATATTTCTTTGAAGATTGTGTTAGCCCTTGTCGCTAGCTTTCCAACAAACTTGGTTTCATCGAATTCGGAGTCCATTTGCAAAAGTTGTGGCAGTTTTGGTGTTCTGAAAAGGCTGCAGCGATACTACCGCGAATTGGAGCGGATGTAATTTTTTACTACCACACCAAAGTAGTACTACCGCGGCTCCTACAGCAGTAGTACCGCTCCGGACCAAAAACTCGTCCCAAGTCTTGCGGTGGTAGGCCCGGATGTATTTTTTTAGTACCTCTCGCAAGCAGTAGTACCGCTACCATTTGCGGTAGTACCGTGAGGTCGAGCAGTAGTACCGTGAGGACGAGCGGTAATACCGCTCCGGCGGTTCTTCTGGCCTTTTGTCTCCTCGCTGTTGTTTTTCAAAGGGGTACTTCCGCCCTAGCGGTAGTACCGCTCCTTGGAGCGGTAGTACCGCTCTGTGCGGGCTGTGAGCATAACGGTTCGATTTTTCCCCACCTATAAAAGGGGGTCTTCTTCCCCAATGAACCTTATATCTTTAGCTCATGTTCTTCCCCCATTGTTGACCTTCTTCGAGCTTGCTAACTCTCAATCCCTCCAATGATTCTTGCTAGTTCTTGAGGGAAAAGAGAGAGGAGATCTAGATCCACGTTTCCACCAATCACTTTCTCCTCTAAGTGAGGGGAACCCCTTGGATCTAGATCTTGGAGTTCTTCGTGTTCTTCTTTCGTTCTTCCTCTCATTTTCTCCCCTAGCATTAGTTGCTTTGGTGGGATTGGGAGAGAAGGAGTTGGGCACTCCGTGTGCCCTTGCCATTGCATTTGGTGCATCGGTTTGAGTTCTCCACGGTGATACGTGGAAGTGAAGTTTGAGAAGCTTATTACTCTTGGGTGTTTGGGCACCCTAGAGCTTGTTCCTCTTGGGTTCCTTGGCGCCCTAGACGGTTGGTGGTGTTCGGAGCTCAATCATTGTGGTGTAAAGCTCCGGGCAAGCGTCGGGGTCTCCAATTAGGTTGTGGAGATCGCCCCGAGCAATTTGACGGGTACCAGTGACTGCCCCCAAGGGTTGCCAAAGTGTACAGGTTCGGTGACCGCCCCCAAGGATTGCCATTTGTACAGGTTCGATGACCGTCCTCAAGGGTCTCTTAGTGGAATCACGGCATCTTGCATTGTGCGAGGGCGTGAGGAGATTACGGTGGCCCTAGTGGCTTCTTGGGGAGCATTGTGCCTCCACACCACTCCAAACGGAGATTAGCATCCGCAAGGGTGTGAACTTCGGGATACATCGTCGTCTCCGCGTGCCTCGATTATCTCTTACCCGAGCTCTTTACTTATGCGCTTTACCTTGTGATAGCCATATTGTTTCTTGTCATATATCTTGCTATCACCTAGTAGTTTATCTTGCTTAGCATAAGTTGTTGGTGCACATAGGTGAGCCTAGTTGTTGTAGGTTTTGTGCTTGACAAATTAACCGCTAGGTTTATTCCGCATTTGTTCAAGCCTAAACCGTAATTATTTTTAAAGCGCCTATTCACCCCCCCCCCCCTCTAGGCGACATCCACGATCTTTCAATTGGTATCAGAGCCTCGTCTCTCTTTGTTAGGCTTAACCGCCTAGAGAGTAAAGATGTCGACTAGGGGATTAGGATTGTCTCACACTCTTAGTTTCGATGGAACAAGTTTTGATGTTTGGGTAATTCGCATGCTTAATCTCTTTAGGGTCATGGACCCAAATTTAGAGAGAATTGTAGATATGGGTTTTTCTCCTCCAAAGGATCCTCAAATATTATCTTTAGAGGATGAGAAAAACTCTTATCTCAGTGCTCAAGCTTCTAATGTTCTTTTCGATGCTTTGAGCAATGTAGTTATATTTCAACTCATGCCGTTCCGGGATGATCATGAGTTGTGGACAAAGCTTCAAGATAAATATGGCATGTCCAAGTTTTGTGGGGATGATTGTTCTCCCTCCACATCCGGCCGTATAGTCTTCTCAACTTCTTCTACTTCACCTACATGTGGCTTGCCACAAGGTAATGATATGGTGAGTAGTGTTGGCCATTGCAATGTTGATAGTATGTTTATTGTGGATGATCCTTCATCACTATCTTATTGCAATGCTCCTTCTTTGGGATTTAACACTTCGAGCACTCCAAATGTTTCACATGCTTGTGTTGATAGTCCTTGCATATCATGTAGAAATTGCTTGACTAAATCCCATGATGATATGTTTACTATGTCTTGTTGCCATGATAAAAATGCATATATGTCCTCAAATTGTTGTGCTAACAATGTAGAGGAAACCCAACACCCCATGGAACAAGATGTGGTCTTGAATGGTGCTTCAACGGATCCTTCATCATCATCTATTGCATTTTGCCTTATGGCCAAGGCTTCAAAGGTATCTCCCACTTTGAATCCCAATATATCTTGTGATGATGGCAAGTGTGATGATGATGTTGATTATGATGAAGAGAATGATAATGTTGCCTCCTTAAAAACTAAGGGGGAAATGATTTTTAAAGCTCTTCACAAAAATAAACTTGCTCATTCCAACTTCATGGAAATCATGTCTCTTGCCATTGAAGGCAAGAAATACATTGAGGAGTTGGAATCTCATCTAGAGGAGCATGAGGTCACCATTGAGAAAATGGAAGCTCATGAGCGTGATTACGCAAATGAGATCGCGGAGCTATCTCAAGCTCTTGAACATGAACAAACCACATCCGAATCTCTTGAGGAGACCTTTGCTCTAGAATTATCTAGAATAAAGGAATCTCATGATAGAGCACTCGAGGTGGCTAATGATTTCAAAACTAAAAATGCTAAGCTTGAAGTTGCTCATGCTAGACTCCTTGAGGATTTTGAGCACCTCGAAAATGGCTCAAGGGTCATCAAGGGTGAGCTCATCAAACTCAACGAGTCTCATGCTCAACTTAAAGCTTCATATTCAAAAGAGCTTGCCAAGTTGTCTTCTCCTCTTGTTGCTAATGATGATGCTTGTGCTACTAACTATATCTCTTGTGAAGCATCCATATTAAAGGAGAATATTGAGCTAAGGGCTCAACTTGAGTTGCTATCTAGCAATTATGGGATGTTGGAAGAAAAGCATGTAAACCTCACAAGCTCTCATGATGATCTTCTAGCATCCCATAATGTGCTAAAGATAGTGAAGGAAATATGCCCTAGAGGCAATAATAAAGTTATTATTTATTTCCTTAAATCATGATAAGTGTTTATTATTCATGCTAGAATTGTATTAACCGGAAACATAATACATGTGTGAATACATAGACTAAACAAAGTGTCACTAGTATGCCTCTACTAGACTAGCTCGTTAATCAAAGATGGTTATGTTTCCTAACCATGAACAAAGAGTTGTTATTTGATTAACGAGATCACATCATTAGTTGAATGATCTGATTGACATGACCCATTCCATTAGCTTAGCACCCGATCGTTTAGTATGTTGCTATTGCTTTCTTCATGACTTATACATGTTCCTATAACTATGAGATTATGCAACTCCCGTTTACCGGAGGAACACTTTGGGTACTACCAAACGTCACAACGTAACTGGGTGATTATAAAGGAGTACTACAGGTGTCTCCAATGGTAGATGTTGGGTTGGCGTATTTCGAGATTAGGGTTTGTCACTCCGAGTGTCGGAGAGGTATCTCTGGGCCCTCTCGGTAATGCACATCACATAAGCCTTGCAAGCACTGCAACTAATATGTTAGTTGTTAGATGATGTATTACGGAACGAGTAAAGAGACTTGCCAGTAACGAGATTGAACTAGGTATTGGATACCGACGATCGAATCTCGGGCAAGTAACATACCGATGACAAAGGGAACAACGTATGTTGTTATGCGGTCTGACCGATAAAGATCTTCGTAGAATATGTAGGAGCCAATATGGGCATCCGGGTCCCGCTATTGGTTATTGACCGGAGACGTATCTCGGTCATGTCTTCATTGTTCTCGAACCGTAGGGTCCGCACGCTTAACGTTACGATGATAGTTATTATGAGTTTATGCATTTTGATGTACCGAAGGTTGTTCGGAGTCCCGGATGTGATCACGGACATGACGAGGAGTCACAAAATGGTCGAGAAGTAAAGATTGATATATTGGAAGCCTATGTTTGGACACCGGAAGTGTTCCGGGTGAAATCGGGATTTTACCGGAATATCGGGAGGGTTACCGGAACCCCCCCCCCCCCCCCCGGAGGCTAATGGGCCTATTGGGCCTTAGTGGAAAAGAGAAAAGGGGCAGCCCACAGCTGGCCGCCCCCCCCCCCCCCTTCCCCAAGTCCTAGTAGGACTAGGAGAAGGGGCCGGCCCCCCTCTCTCTCCTTTCCCCCTTGAGAGTCCTAGTTGGAATAGGATTGAGGGGGGGGAGTCCTACTCCCGGTAGGAGTAGGACTCCTCCCGCGCCCTCTCCCTAGCCGGCCGAACCCCCTCCCCCTGCTCCTTTATATACGGGGGCAGGGGGCACCCCATAGACACACAAGTTGATCATTGTTGATCGTTCCTTAGCCGTGTGCGGTGCCCCCTGCCACCAAATTCCACCTCGGTCATATCGTTGTAGAGATTAGGCGAAGCCCTGCGTCGGTAGTACATCAAGATCGTCACCACGCCGTTGTGCTGACGGAACTCTTCCTCGACGCTTTGCTGGATCGGAGCCCGAGGATCGTCATCGAGCTGAACGTGTGCTAAGAACTCGGAGGTGCCGGAGTAACGGTGCTTGGATCGGTCGGATCGGGAAGAAGACGTACGACTACTTCCTCTACGTTGTGAGATCGCTTCCGCAGTCGGTCTGCGTTGGTACGTAGACAATACTCTCCCCCTCGTTGCTATGCATCACCACGATCTTGCGTGTGCGTAGGAAAATTTTCGAAATTACCACGTTCCCCAACAGTGGCATCCGAGCCTAGGTTTTTATGGTTTGATGTTATTTGCACGAGTAGAACACAAGTGAGTTGTGGGCGATACAAGTCATACTGCCTACCAGCATGTCATACTTTGGTTCGGCGGTATTGTTGGACGAGACGATCCGGACCAACCTTACGCGTACTCTTACGCGAGACCGGTTCCCTCGACGTGCTTTGCACACAGATGGCTTGCGGAAGACTGTCTCTCCAACTTTAGTTGAACCAAGTGTGGCTACGCCCGGTCCTTGAGAAGGTTAAAACGGAGTCTATTTGACGAACTATCGTTGTGGTTTTGATGCGTAGGTGAGATGAGTTCTTACTTAAAGCCCGTAGCAGCCACGTAAAACTTGCAACAACAAAGTAGAGGACGTCTAACTTGTTTTTGCAGGGCATGTTGTGATGTGATATGGTCAAGGCATGATGCTAAATTTTATTGTATGAGATGATCATGTTTTGTAACCGAGTTATCGGCAACTGGCAGGAGCCATATGGTTGTCGCTTTATTGTATGCAATGCAATCGCGATGTAATGCTTTACTTTATTACTAAGCGGTAGTGATAGTCGTGGAAGCATAAGATTGACGAGACGACAACGATGCTACGATGGAGATCAAGGTGTCGCGCCGGTGACGATGGTGATCATGACGGTGCTTCGGAGATGGAGATCACAAGCACAAGATGATGATGGCCATATCATATCACTTATATTGATTGCATGTGATGTTTATCCTTTTATGCATCTTATCTTGCTTTGATTGACGATAGCATTATAAGATGATCTCTCACTAAATTATCAAGAAGTGTTCTCCCTGAGTATGCACCGTTGCCAAAGTTCGTCGTGCCCAGACACCACGTGATGATCGGGTGTGATAAGCTCTACGTCCAAATACAACGGGTGCAAAACAGTTGCACACGCAGAATACTCAGGTTATACTTGACGAGCCAAGCATATACAGATATGGCCTCGGAACACGGAGACCGAAAGGTCGAGCGTGAATCATATAGTAGATATGATCAACATAACGATGTTCACCATTGAAAACTACTCCATCTCACGTGATGATCGGTTATGGTTTAGTTGATTTGGATCACGTGATCACTTAGAGGATTAGAGGGATGTCTATCTAAGTGGGAGTTCTTAAGTAATTTGATTAACTGAACTTGAACTTATCATGAACTTAGTACCTGATAGTATCTTGCTTGTTTATGTTGATTGTAGATAGATGGCTCGTGCTGTTGTTCCATTGAATTTTAATGCGTTCCTTGAGAAAGCAAAGTTGAAAGATGATGGTAGCAATTACACGGACTGGGTCCGTAACTTGAGGATTATCCTCATTGCTGCACAGAAGAATTACGTCCTGGAAGCACCGCTGGGTGCCAGGCCTGCTGCTGGAGCAACGCCAGATGTTATGAACGTCTGGCAAAGCAAAGCTGATGACTACTCAATAGTTCAGTGTGCCATGCTTTACGGCTTAGAATCGGGACTTCAACGACGTTTTGAACGTCATGGAGCATATGAGATGTTCCAGGAGTTGAAGTTGATATTTCAAGCAAATGCCCGAATTGAGAGATATGAAATCTCCAATAAGTTCTATAGCTGCAAGATGGAGGAGAACAGTTCTGTCAGTGAGCATATACTCAAAATGTCTGGGTATAATAATCACTTGATTCAGATGGGAGTTAATCTTCCAGATGATTGCGTCATTGACAGAATTCTCCAATCACTGCCACCAAGCTACAAGGGCTTCGTGATGAACTATAATATGCAAGGGATGAACAAGACTATTCCCGAGCTCTTCGCAATGCTGAAAGCCGCGGAGGTAGAAATCAAGAAGGAGCATCAAGTGTTGATGGTTAACAAGACCACTAGTTTCAAGAAAAAGGGCAAAGGGAAGAAGAAGGGGAACTTCAAGAAGAACAGCAAGCAAGTTGCTGCTCAGGAGAAGAAACCCAAGTCTGGACCTAAGCCTGAAACTGAGTGCTTCTACTGCAAGCAGACTGGTCACTGGAAGCGGAACTGCACCAAGTATTTGGCGGATAAGAAGGATGGCAAGGTGAACAAAGGTATATGTGATATACATGTTATTGATGTGTACCTTACTAGAGCTCGCGGTAGCACCTGGATATTTGATACTGGTTCTGTTGCTAATATTTGCAACTCGAAACAGGGACTACAGAATAAGCGGACACTAGCAAAGGACGAGGTGACGATGCGCGTGGGAAACGGATCCAAAGTCGATGTGATCGCGGTCGGCACGCTACCTCTACATCTACCTTCGGGATTAATATTAGACCTAAATAATTGTTATTTGGTGCCAGCGTTGAGCATGAACATTATATCTGGATCTTGTTTAATGCGAGACGGTTATTCATTTAAATCAAGAATAATGGTTGTTCTATTTATATGAGTAATATCTTTTATGGTCATGCACCTTTGAAGAGTGGTCTATTCTTATTGAATCTCGATAGTAGTGATACACATATTCATAATGTAGAAGCCAAAAGATGCAGAGTTGATAATGATAGTGCAACTTATTTGTGGCACTGCCGTTTAAGTCATATCGGTGTAAAGTGCATGAAGAAACTCCATACTGATGGGCTTTTGGAACCACTTGATTATGAATCACTTGGTACTTGCGAACCGTGCCTCATAGGCAAGATGACTAAAACACCGTTCTCCGGTACTATGGAGAGAGCAACAGATTTATTGGAAATCATACATACCGATGTATGTGGTCCGATGAATATTGAGGCTCGTAGCGGATATCGTTATTTTCTCACCTTCACAGATGATTTGAGCAGATATGGGTATATCTACTTAATGAAACATAAGTCTGAAACATTTGAAAAGTTCAAGGAATTTCAGAGTGAAGTTGAAAATCATCGTAACAAGAAAATAAAGTTTCTACGATCTGATCGTGGAGGAGAATATTTGAGTTACGAGTTTGGTGTACATTTGAAAAATTGTGGAATAGTTTTGCAACTCACGCCACCCGGAACACCACAGCGTAATGGTGTGTCCGAACGTCGTAATCATACTTTACTAGATATGGTGCGATCTATGATGTCTCTTACTGATTTACCGCTATCATTTTGGGGTTATGCTTTAGAGACGGCCGCATTCACGTTAAATAGGGCACCATCAAAATCCGTTGAGACGACACCTTATGAACTATGGTTTGGCAAGAAACCAAAGTTGTCGTTTCTTAAAGTTTGGGGCTGCGATGCTTATGTGAAAAAGCTTCAACCTGATAAGCTCGAACCCAAATCGGAGAAATGTGTCTTCATAGGATATCCAAAGGAAACTATTGGATACACCTTCTATCACAGATCCGAAGGCAAGACTTTTGTTGCTAAATTCGGAAACTTTCTAGAGAAGGAGTTTCTCTCGAAAGAAGTGAGTGGGAGGAAAGTAGAACTTGACGAGGTAACTGTACCTACTCCCTTATTGGAAAATAGTACATCACAGAAAACTGTTTCTGAGACACCTATACCAATTAGTGAGGAAGCTAATGATGATGATCATGAAACTTCAGGACAAGATACTACTAAACCACGTAGATCAACCAGAGTGAGATCCGCACCAGAGTGGTACGGTAATCCAATTCGGGAAGTCATGCTACTAGATCATGATGAACCTATGAACTATGAAGAAGCGATGGTGAGCCCAGATTCCGCAAAGTGGCTTGAGGCCATGAAATCTGAGATGGGATCCATGTATGAGAACAAAGTATGGACTTCGGTTGACTTGCCCGATGATCGGCAAGCAATTGAGAATAAATGGATCTTCAAGAAAAAGACTGACGCTGACGGTAATGTTACTGTCTATAAAGCTCGACTTGTCGCAAAAGGTTTTCGACAAGTTCAAGGTGTTGACTACGATGAGACCTTCTCACCCGTAGCGATGCTTAAGTCCGTCAGAATAATGTTAGCAATTGCCGCATTTCATGATTATGAAATATGGCAGATGGATGTCAAAACTGCATTCCTGAATGGATTTCTGGAAGAAGAGTTGTATATGATGCAACCAGAAGGTTTTGTCGATCCAAAGGGAGCTAACAAAGTATGCAAACTCCAGCGATCCATTTATGGACTGGTACAAGCATCTCAGAGTTGGAATAAACGCTTTGATAGTGTGATCAAAGCATTTGGCTTTATACAGACTTTTGGAGAAGCCTGTATTTACAAGAAAGTGAGTGGGAGCTCTGTAGCATTTCTGATATTATATGTGGATGACATATTGCTGATTGGAAATGATATAGAATTTCTGGATAGCATAAAGGGATACTTGAATAAAAGTTTTTCGATGAAAGACCTCGGGGAAGCTGCTTACATATTAGGCATAAAGATCTATAGAGATAGATCAAGACGCTTAATTGGACTTTCACAAAGCACATACCTTGACAAAATTTTGAAGAAGTTCAAAATGGATCAAGCAAAGAAAGGATTCTTGCCTGTGTTACAAGGTGTGAAGTTGAGTCAGACTCAATGCCCGACCACTGCAGAAGATAGAGAGAAAATGAAAGATGTTCCCTATGCTTCAGCCATAGGCTCTATCATGTATGCAATGCTGTGTACCAGACCTGATGTGTGCCTTGCTATAAGTTTAGGAGGGAGGTACCAAAGTAATCCAGGAATGGATCACTGGACAGCGGTCAAGAACATCCTAAAATACCTGAAAAGGACTAAGGATATGTTTCTCGTATATGGAGGTGACAAAGAGCTCACCGTAAAAGGTTACGTTGATGCAAGCTTTGACACTGATCCGGACGATTCTAAATCACAAACCGGATACGTATTTACTTTAAACGGTGGAGCTGTCAGTTGGTGCAGTTCTAAACAAAGCGTCGTAGCGGGATCTACATGTGAAGCGGAGTACATAGCTGCTTCGGAAGCAGCGAACGAAGGAGTTTGGATGAAGGAGTTCATATCCGATCTAGGTATCATACCTAGTGCATCGGGTCCAATGAAAATCTTTTGTGACAATACTGGTGCAATTGCCTTAGCAAAGGAATCCAGATTTCACAAAAGGACCAAACACATCAAGAGACGCTTCAACTCCATCAGGGATTTAGTCCAAGTGGGAGACATAGAGATTTGCAAGATACATACGGATCTGAATGTTGCAGACCCGTTGACTAAGCCTCTTCCACGAGCAAAACATGATCAACACCAAAGCTCCATGGGTGTTAGAATCATTACTGTGTAATCTAGATTATTGACTCTAGTGCAAGTGGGAGACTGAAGGAAATATGCCCTAGAGGCAATAATAAAGTTATTATTTATTTCCTTAAATCATGATAAGTGTTTATTATTCATGCTAGAATTGTATTAACCGGAAACATAATACATGTGTGAATACATAGACTAAACAAAGTGTCACTAGTATGCCTCTACTAGACTAGCTCGTTAATCAAAGATGGTTATGTTTCCTAACCATGAACAAAGAGTTGTTATTTGATTAACGAGATCACATCATTAGTTGAATGATCTGATTGACATGACCCATTCCATTAGCTTAGCACCCGATCGTTTAGTATGTTGCTATTGCTTTCTTCATGACTTATACATGTTCCTATAACTATGAGATTATGCAACTCCCGTTTATCGGAGGAACACTTTGGGTACTACCAAACGTCACAACGTAACTGGGTGATTATAAAGGAGTACTACAGGTGTCTCCAATGGTAGATGTTGGGTTGGCGTATTTCGAGATTAGGGTTTGTCACTCCGAGTGTCGGAGAGGTATCTCTGGGCCCTCTCGGTAATGCACATCACATAAGCCTTGCAAGCACTGCAACTAATATGTTAGTTGTTAGATGATGTATTACGGAACGAGTAAAGAGACTTGCCAGTAACGAGATTGAACTAGGTATTGGATACCGACGATCGAATCTCGGGCAAGTAACATACCGATGACAAAGGGAACAACGTATGTTGTTATGCGGTCTGACCGATAAAGATCTTCGTAGAATATGTAGGAGCCAATATGGGCATCCAGGTCCCGCTATTGGTTATTGACCGGAGACGTATCTCGGTCATGTCTACATTGTTCTCGAACCGTAGGGTCCGCACGCTTAACGTTACGATGACAGTTATTATGAGTTTATGCATTTTGATGTACCGAAGGTTGTTCGGAGTCCCGGATGTGATCACGGACATGACGAGGAGTCTCGAAATGGTCGAGACGTAAAGATTGATATATTGGAAGCCTATGTTTGGACACCGGAAGTGTTCCGGGTGAAATCGGGATTTTACCGGAATACCGGGAGGGTTACCGGAACCCCCCCGGGAGGCTAATGGGCCTATTGGGCCTTAGTGGAAAAGAGAAAAGGGGCAGCCCACAGCTGGCCGCCCCCCCCCCCTTCCCCAAGTCCTAGTAGGACTAGGAGAAGGGGCCGGCCCCCCTCTCTCTCCTTTCCCCCTTGAGAGTCCTAGTTGGAATAGGATTGAGGGGGGGAGTCCTACTCCCGGTAGGAGTAGGACTCCTCCCGCGCCCTCTCCCTAGCCGGCCGAACCCCCTCCCCCTGCTCCTTTATATACGGGGGCAGGGGGCACCCCATAGACACACAAGTTGATCATTGTTGATCGTTCCTTAGCCGTGTGCGGTGCCCCCTGCCACCAAATTCCACCTCGGTCATATCGTTGTAGAGCTTAGGCGAAGCCCTGCGTCGGTAGTACATCAAGATCGTCACCACGCCGTTGTGCTGACGGAACTCTTCCTTGACGCTTTGCTGGATTGGAGCCCGAGGATTGTCATCGAGCTGAACGTGTGCTAAGAACTCGGAGGTGCCGGAGTAACGGTGCTTGGATCGGTCGGATCGGGAAGAAGATGTACGACTACTTCCTCTATGTTGTGAGATCGCTTCCGCAGTCGGTCTGCGTTGGTACGTAGACAATACTCTCCCCCTCGTTGCTATGCATCACCACGATCTTGCGTGTGCGTAGGAAAATTTTCGAAATTACCACGTTCCGCAACAGATAGCTCATGAGGCCATGCTTGCTAAGGTAACATCTAGTGAGCCTCATGTGGATACTAGCACTACTTTTGGTCAAAATGCTATATTGCCTTGTGCTATTCCTCGCGACTCATCCATGCATAACATTGGTACATCTTGTGATGAATTGCTTTCCTTGCCTTGTTGCTCTAACGATGAAGCTTATACTTCCTCTAGTACTTGTGTTGATACTAACCATGCAGAGAAAATCAAAGAGCTCAAGGCCCAAGTTACTTCTTTGAAGAAAGACTTGGAAAAGAGTCATGAAGGAAAATTCACACTCAACAATATCTTGAGTGTGCAAAAATCCCCCAATGACAAAGGTGGACTTGGATTCAACTCCAACAAGAAGAAGAAGTCCAAAGTGAACAAAAAGAAGGGCCAAGAACAAGTCAAGAATTCGGCCAAGATTGTTTGCTTCAAGTGCAAAGTAGAAGGGCATCATGTTAGATCTTGCCCATTGAAGAAGAAGGCCATTAGTGACAAGCAACAAGGGAAGCGGCCACAAGTTCGATCTCATGCTCAACCACAAGTTGAAGAAAGTCCTCTTCCCAAGAATCCTCAAGCTAATGCTTCTCAAGTTGAGAAATCAAGTGAGAATAAAGTGAAGAGTAGACGTTGCTACTTATGTCGTGAGAAAGGTCACCTCGCCTCTTCATGCACTAGTGGTAACTTATCCAACCCAATTATTATTGATGATATCTATTCTCTTGGGAAGGATAAGGTTGGCAATGTGTTTGCCAAAGTTGTTGGTACTCAAAGTGGTGTCAAGAAGAGAACCATTTGGGTAGCCAAGCCTATTGTGACTAACCTCTTAGGACCCAACTTGGTTGGGGACCAACAAGCTCAAACTTGATCAATAGGTGTTGTTGGAGGGCACTGGGGACTTGGCTACTTTATGAAGAATTAAGGGGACTTCATCATTCTAATTGTCTCAAGCCAAGTTATTCGAATTATCAAGTTTCTATCTTATATCCAATGTTTCTCCATGCGGTAACTCGTGCTTAAAGTGTTTACATTGATAGTTACTTACCCCTTTGCATGTTTGGTTTTGTTCCTTGCATGTGTTTGTATATGTTGTGCTTCCAACTTGATTATCTTGTGCAATCAAGTATGTGTGTGTTGGTTTGCACATCATGTACGTGTGTGTCATGCATTGAGCCTTTTGCATCTTGTTCTTTTCTTAGTTGGCTCTTGTGAGAGATTAATGGAATATCCCATTATGGGGGAATGATGTGCTTTGTGCACCTCACAATCCTATATATGTGTGTACATGAGTAATACCATCTAGTATTGATATTTCAAGATTATCTAGTCGCTATGTGGTATGTCTTCTCATGTGAAATTCAAATTCTAAATAGTCCATTATTTATCTCTTGTTGGATCCTTTAATTGCCTCTTGTCTATCTTTAATTGGTATCACATTATGGGGGAGTAATATGCGATGTGTATATTACTAGCCTAGAAAATGTGTACATTTGAGATATTGTCATCTAGAGTTGATATTGTAAATTATCTTGTTCCTAGGTGGCATGCTAGCTCTACAAGTTGCAATTTGCTTTTTGTTTGGTGTGAAGATGATGTCGGATATCCTTGTTATCTACCACCGGGAATTATTTCCAAATACTTCTTGTCTTTTGACAATTGGTACTCACTTATGTGTGGTAGAAATTATTGATCATCTTTGCATTGGCCTTTGCTTTTATTTGCTTTATCTCTTGCCTAGGATTGTGTCAACTCCCATTGTATTCCATACCACTTGTGGATCTTGTTAATTTCTTGACCTTGTCTAGTGTTTTCTAGATATAGTGAAAGTGGTGATCCCACCTCGTGCATTTTGTAATCAAATGCAAATTCTCTATAATGCACTAGTCTTGGGGGAGCTATCCTATTCTCTATAAAACACTCATCTTGTGATCCTTATCAAGTGTGTGTTTGTGGAAGGCAAGCCGTTTCTTTTTGGTGCTTTGTGCCATCATGAAACTTTGTAGAGGGCTTGGTTTGTTTGGAACCATTCTCTCTTTTGGGAGTTTGACATATTTCTTTTTGAGTGTATCAATGGATATCTCATTCCTTTATGTATCTTTAATGGATATCCTCCAAGTGATGATTTATTCATTTGGTATCTTTTCTTCGCTTGGTATTTCTTTGTCTTTTGGTCTCGGTTCTTGAAAGTCTTGAGCATGCATATTTACTTCTTGTAGTTTCTTTGGCATGTTTTCTTTCTTTGACCCAATATATAGGGGGAACTCCACCAAGTCTCAAATTGGATGAGATGTGCATGAGATTCATTTTCATATCTATATGCACATATTTATGTGGAGTTTGTCCTATGTGTTGTTGGTTCTCTAACTCTTTGGTCCCAATGAGTTTGGGTACCATTTTGTTTGTGTTATTGTTCTAGGAACAAGTGGAGATGCATTGGATGCTCGGCTCACTCACAAGGAAGGTGTTGTCACCATGTGCTTATTGGAGTCAAGCTAGGATGATCAATGAACTACTTTGTACCTTCAATTGGTATCTACTACATCCTTCCAATGTTATCTCGGTAACAAGTATCTTCATATACTTCATGCACACATTTCTTGCATCAACCTTGTGTAGGTTGTATCATGGCATGTTATCCATTCTTTCTTGTGATACTTGTTTCCTTTCTCAAAGCATCCCAACAATGATGTCTTGTTGCTAGTTGTGATGTCTTTGATGGGTGTGTGGTAGGAATTCATTTATATACTATAAGACCATATCTAGCCATGTGCTATGCTTCCAAGCAAATATCTTATTAGTATATGTATGACTTCCTTTTGGATATCTTGTTCCTTCGTGTTGTAACTATTTCGGGTGTACATCCTTCTTTGTAGATATATATCATCATGATCTAGTCTACCTAGAACCATATACACTTGAGAGAAATTACATCTCTAGATGATATCCTTTCTTTCACGTCCACCTTGTCTTTCTTATTTTATTTCTTTGGTGGCTCCGTGAAAGCTTTTGCCTTGAGTGCGTGTCTTCTATCGTTGCATCTTGATGTGCTCTTGTGTGGTGAACATTATTTTCCTCATGCTTTTCTTTACGAGGTTTTTGCCATCTTAATTGGCATCCCTCGTCTTGACGCGCCTTTCATCTTCTATCTTCACCGCGGGTTGTCACAAGCATAGGTTCTCTATATGCTTATTAGTAAGCTTGTGAACCCATTTGCTTGTTGTGTGTAGGAATGATAGGCCTTGCACTGTGTTGCCTCATTCTTTCAAGACTTTATTGATGCTTAATGCTCATCCGTACATTAGTCTTCTCAAGTGCATTGCCTTGACTCACACACATCATTTTGGTTGAGCCCATTCTTAAGTTGCCTCTTTCACTTATTGCTCAACCATGTGTTTGTTACATATACTAGGCTTAGTTTCCTATATGCTCACTTGCACTTGTTGTAAGTTTCTATTGATTTTGGGGGATCTATGATCCTATTTTGTGCACTTTCTTTCCAAATTCAAATATTCTTATGTGTGCACAAATCATGGGGAGCCTCTCTAGTTCCTTTAGAACACTCCTTTGCTCATATCATAATATCTTTTATTCATGTGGCTCGTAGGATCATTGGCCTAGTTGGTTCAATTGGTATCTTTTGATAGCTTGCTTCAATAGATATCTTTTGATTGCTTGATTGCTTGTTTCTCTCTTTGTTATGTCTTTGTGGCATATCTTCCTTTCGCAATCTTTGGGCCTCAATATAGTTTGTCTTGCTCCAAGTATTTACCGTTGGATGTGTGTATTGCATTCCACTCTCTTGTTGAGAAATACACAATTTATGGAGGACCACAATCTATATTGGCCCTCTAAGCTTTTCGCCCATTTTGCCAATGGGGGAGAAGTTTCAGAGAGTTTTGTGGAGAAGCTTTGGTTTATGTTTCCTTAGCTTTTGCATCTCATTCGCATGCATTATTGGTTGTTGCAGCGCATGGTGATGCATAATTCCTTGTATAAACTCTCTTGAAAGTGATTGTCATCAATTACCAAAATGGGGGAGATTGAAAGAACATGCGGTGCCCCCATGTTTGGTTTTGGTAATTGATGACAATCTCTATGGACTAATGGTTGCCTTGAGTTATATTTGAAGGTTTTGTCCATAGGCTTTTCTTGGAGTACATGTGTTGGTTTCAAGGAGAGTTTGTGTTGACCAAGGTGCTATTAAGGAATTATCCAAAGCTTGGTCATGTGAGAGTTGAGCTTATTGCAAGCATGTCTTGAAGAAGAAGATTGTGTGATCAGAGTACAAGTGTTGGTTTCAAGGAGAGTTTGTGTTGACCAAGGTGCTATTAAGGAATTATCCAAAGCTTGGTCATGTGAGAGTTGAGCTTATTGCAAGCATGTCTTGAAGAAGAAGATTGTGTGATCATTCATGTTTACCTTCAAGACATCATCCAAATGAAGAGAGTTGGAAAGATTCAAGGTTGATCAAGACTAAGTCAAGAGTGAATCAAGTTGATCAACTCACAAAGCGTAGAAGATGTATCAAGAGGGATCAAGTGATCCCATGGTTTGGTAAGCATTGTCCATTGTGCTTTGTGTACTAACCCATGGTCTATGTGAGAGTTCTACGTGGGGTTAGGTACGTGTTCATGGGCTTGTGTCAAGGGGAAGATATCACTCAACCCATGGAGAGGATGACATCAAGTGGTGATCGTCATCAAGATTGCCGTGTGCAAGTTCAAGTGGATCATCGCGAAGAGATCAAGTTCTTGAAGCTTGCCGTCCATTATGGTGAAAATGGACTTGTGAAGATGTGCCGAAGAGTGGCTCACCCATAGTGGACTATGGGGGAGCAATCATCTAGTCTTCATCGAGCCAACGCAATCAAGAAAGGTGGTCCAACTTGAGGGAGTCAAGATCGTCATCATCTAGCTCAAGTGGACCATGTGCAAGGCAAAGGTTTGCCCTTGATAGTTTTTCTATTTTACCGGTCTCATGGTGGTAGTTTGGAGACCGGGTTATAGGATCGTTTGCCGTACTATCAAGGGGGGCTCTCAAGTTGGTAGCTTGATCGTATCGTTAGTAGAGAGCTCAAACCATTGCATCCTTGCATCATCTTTCTTGGTTATTTTTTGGTTCTCTTTGTGAGTCTTAGAGCTTATGGTCATCTTGATGACAAGCTTAAGTTCATCGAAAACGGAGTTCGCATGCATCTTCTATGATGTTTTCGGTGTTGGAGGTTTTACCGGTCTTTTCCGAGGAAGGGTTCTCACCATTTTTATGGGCCTTTTCTCATTTGCTTCTTATTGATATTTCTTTGAAGATTGTGTTAGCCCTTGTCGCTAGCTTTCCAACAAACTTGGTTTTATCGAATTCGGAGTCCGTTTGCAAAAGTTGTGGCAGTTTTGGTGTTCTGAAAAGGCTGCAGCGGTACTACCGCGAATTGGAGCGGATGTAATTTTTTACTACCGCTAGAGCAGTACTACCACGGTAGTACCGCTCCGTACCAAAAACTTGTCCCAAGTCTTGCGGTGGTAGGCCCGGATGTATTTTTTTAGTACCTCTCGCAAGCAGTAGTACCGCTACCATTTGCGGTAGTACCGTGAGGTCGAGCGGTAGTACCATGAGGACGAGCGGTAGTACCGCTCCGGCGGTTCTTCTGGCCTTTTGCCTCCTCGCTGTTGTTTTTCAAAGGGGTACTTCCGCCCTAGCGGTAGTACCGCTCCTTGGAGCGGTAGTGCCACTCTGTGCGGGCTGTGAGCATAACGGTTGAATTTTTCCCCACCTATAAAAGGGGGTCTTCTTCCCCAATGAACCTTGTCTCTTTAGCTCATGTTCTTCCCCCATTGTTGACCTTCTTCGAGCTTGCTAACTCTCAATCCCTCCAATGATTCTTGCTAGTTCTTGAGGGAAAAGAGAGAGGAGATCTAGATCCACGTTTCCACCAATCACTTTCTCCGCTAAGTGAGGGGAACCCCTTGGATCTAGATCTTGGAGTTCTTCGTGTTCTTCTTTCGTTCTTCCTCTCATTTTCTTCCCTAGCATTAGTTGCTTTGATGGGATTGGGAGAGAAGGACTTGGGCACTCCGTGTGTCCTTGCCATTGCATTTGGTGCATCGGTTTGAGTTCTCCACGGTGATACGTGGAAGTGAAGTTTGAGAAGCTTATTACTCTTGGGTGTTTGGGCACCCTAGAGCTTGTTCCTCTTGGGTGCCTTGGCGCCCTAGACGGTTGGTGGTGTTCGGAGCTCAATCATTGTGGTGTAAAGCTTCGGGCAAGCGTCGGGGTCTCCAATTAGGTTGTGGAGATCACCCCAAGCAATTTGATGGGTACCGGTGACCGCCCCCAAGGGTTGTCATTTGTCCGGGTTCGATGACCGCCCTCAAGGGTCCCTTGGTGGAATCACGACATCTTGCATTGTGCGAGGGCGTGAGGAGATTACGGTGGCCCTAGTGGCTTCTTGGGGAGCATTGTGCCTCCACACCGCTCCAAACGGAGATTAGCATCCGCAAGGGTGTGAACTTCGGGATACATCGTCGTCTCCGCGTGCCTCGGTTATCTCTTACCCGAGCTCTTTACTTATGCGCTTTACCTTGTGATAGCCATATTGTTTCTTGTCATATATCTTGCTATCACCTAGTAGTTTATCTTGCTTAGCATAAGTTGTTGGTGCACATAGGTGAGCCTAGTTGTTGTAGGTTTTGTGCTTGACAAATTAACTGCTAGGTTTATTCCGCATTTGTTCAAGCCTAAACCGTAATTATTTTTAAAGCGCCTATTCACCCCCCCCCCCCTCTAGGCGACATCCACGATCTTTCACCGCGCCGGCCCGCAAAAGCGGTTTTGCGCGAACTGCAAACGCATTTTGCGGGCCGGCGGGATGCGGGGTCTGCTAGAGTTGCTCTTAGAGCATCTACAACCGGAGCGCTCATATTCATCCCAAACGCCTAAGTGGCCTGCCCGGACAGATAATAGCTCATAACCGGACTTGGCAAATTCGGTTCAAACACCCGGGCTGACCGGCACTCCTCATACCCGGGCCGGCTCAAATCTGGGGTGGATATGGGGACATCCGAACGTGTCTGCCATGTAGGATTGATTGCAAGAGTCCATACGGACACATGCAGAAACCATCGGCCTGGCGGGCGTCTCCTTCGTTTTTCGGTGAGGATGCATTCATGGCGTCGCGTGGCGCTGCTCCGGCGAGCCGCCCGATGGACCAAGTCCGACTATTTAAGACGGACGACGGCGACCCAACCCTAGCCCGTCCACATTTCTACCCTCTTCCTCCCCTCCATGCTGCTACCTTCAATCCAGTAACCGTCAGCCGCTAGCCATGGCCCGGCGTAGGATCACCACCTACGCCATCTCACTCCGAACCGGCGGTTGCAACCACTGGAGGAGATCCGGGTCGGGCACGAAGCTTGGATCGTAGTCAGCTTGCCTCAACCGGAGCAGGAGGAGCAGGAATAGGAGCAGGCGGAGGGGCAGGGCTGGAGAAGGACGACGCAGCCGTGGAGGAGGAGCCGTAGGAGGCATATCCAGAGGCTCCGATTGTAGGCTTCGCCATGGCCAATGCATTGGCGGAGTTCGACGTGGTTTGTACGTAGATCATGTTGTTGCATGCTTTTGTGTGAAAATGATAATCGTGAAATAGCTATTATGGTTGTTGCAGGTGAAATATGGGATATGATCGGTCACCGTCCGCGGATGCGTCCAGACATATCCGCAAAAGTTTGGCAGCTTAAATTAGCTATGTGTGTGTTGTACTAGGTGCTCTCACAATACTATTATGCCATTTGTGGACGGGCTAATGGAGGTAAAACCACCTACAATGACCTATTTCGTCTCATCTACTTGGTGGCTTACCTTATGTCCTCCACTGATTAGACGCCGGCCATTAACTGTGAACATTTATATTAAGATTATTACTGTGTCATATTTACTTTCATATGCGGTTGATATATGATCCAAACGGCGAGCGTGTGTTAACAAGCTGGTAACATCTGGCAGCTCAAGTCTTATTCTTGGCTGTGGTGAAAGACGTTCTACAGTCTGAAACGATATTTACAAGAACATAAGATGAACCAGTTGGAAACAAAAGAAACAACAAAGAGGCTGATGTAAACACTGAGTACAAATTCACCTAAAAAAAGTACCCAAAAAAATGAGTACAGAGTATTGGCATAAAATTCTGTGAAGCACAATTGTCCAATGAGCAACTTGGAACTGACAAAGCTCTAACAAACAACCACGGCAAAGATTTGGCACACTCACATCACTGAAGCAACATAAGGAGAAATAGCTACATATCTAAATACCATGCAAAGCTAAACAACAAGCTCACATCATGAGTTTAAGTGACCAAAAGCATAGTTTGTGTTTTTTGATAAATTGTGTTTTTATTAACTCAAAATGTAGACTCAAGCGGTTGCAGAGCATTAAGAGCGACATCTGGCCTATGCATATATAGCTAGGATGCACAAAGCCAAAAGTAACACGTCCGACTAAAACAGAGAAACAAACATAATGGCAACCGCTGATGCATATTGAGATTGAAAATTATGATCAACTGAAGGCGATGATTACAATCCCCAGCTTGTAGAATTCAGAATCTATAAATACGGCCAGTCACAACCTCAGCAATACTCAAGTACCATATTAGCAGTAGCTGATTGGCCAATTAGGCACTAACTAGGTACAAAGAGGTATGGCCATGGCGACGGAGGACGACGTCGCTTGCACGAGGACGCCGGTGTCAGTGCTGGTTCTCGTGGCACTGGCCGTGGTCTGCCTGTCCGCAAACGGCGCGGCGGCGCAGCAGGCGAGCGGCGTGGCGGCGACGTACAACCTGTACAACCCAGAGAAGATCAACTGGGACCTGCGCGCCGCGAGCGTCTTCTGCGCGACGTGGGACGCCGACATGCCGCTGGCGTGGCGGCAGAGGTACGGCTGGACGGCGTTCTGCGGCCCCGCCGGCGCGCACGGCCAGCCGTCCTGCGGCCGCTGCCTCCAGGTACGTACTCATACGCTTCCCTCGTGTCTCCGTCGATGGATCGTGCGTACCTTGTTTGATCGGTGGGACATTGTCACCTGCAGGTGACGAACGGGGCGACGGGGGCGCGGACGATGGCCAGGGTGGTGGACCAGTGCGCCAACGGCGGGCTCGACCTTGACGCCGCCGTGTTCAAGCAGATCGACACCGACGGAGGCGGCGCCGCCAACGGCCACCTCGTCGTCGACTATGAGTTCGTCGGCTGCCAAGACTAAAGTGCATGGGAAATCAGCCCCAGCAAGAATGGAACGCAATCAAAATCAATACTACTCGAGGCCTACAGCACGTGTTGTTTTCCGAGTCTGAATATCTCGTCATCTCATGCAACTCATAATCGATAGTCGAAATGACAGATTTTATGTCTCGTCAAAGGCACGTAATCTGGCTACTGAATAATAAATTTAGTTCATGCAAACATCTTCAGGCGCGTACCATCGCGTTCAATATTGTAGTATGAGTGGGAAAATACACATGAGCTCCTCGGGTGCTCCACACCCCTATACGAATATTAATAATAAAATACTAACTTTTTTATTAAAAAAATCTGAAATTTTAGGATCGTGAGTTCTCAATCTACTCCCGTGTAAAATTTCATGAAAAATATACTAGAAAACGTATCCGTGACGAAGGAAATACTGTCCAAACACAAATACATCCAAACAGTTTTTTTCTCTACATAATTTTTTTTTCTTTCTTGCCATAGATACGTTTCCTGGTATTTTCTCACAAAATTTCGCACAGTAGATCGGGACCCCAGGTTTGATATCCAAAAATCTCAGATTTTTTTTTTCAAATTTCTCGGTATTTTTTTGAATTTAATGTTCGTATATGGGTGTGGAGCACCCGGGTGCTACAAATTCGCTTCCAGTACGAGTGTTGTTTTTTCCCGTTATAGTAGCAAAATATAGGTTGGAAGGCACAAAAAAAGACAGAAAAATGCATCAATTTGGTAGTTCAGATTGAACATACAGTTTGGGAACTTATAATTTACACAATCGCAAGAACGAAACCCGTCTGTCTGTCTGGCTTGGAAGATTTCAGCATGAACAAGCAAGTCTGACCAGCAGCACCACCACCAGCATCAAGGGGCGTGCAATCTGTCTGTTGCTTGATGCTGCAGGGACCAAGTCTGCTGGAGTTGCAAAGTTCCATGTAACATCAAGCAAGATAAAGTGCACCAAGAGTTTCGGTATTCTTGTGCATGCATATCAAACATCATAATGCCATAATGGTTAGAAAACTATCGTCGAGTAACAGGGAGGCATCTCTCTCCAGCCAGCATGGGCAAGCTTGGCAGCTTCTACTGCTGTCAGACCATGTTAGTTCCAGTACCGAAAGAAGGTTTCTCTGTGCCATGGGCAAAAAGGCAGTTTCAGCATCTCCGTTTTCCTCCGAATGACAAACGATATGCATGCCAACTCAACTGGCAATCAACCAAGATCACAAATAACTAGAGCAAACGTCACCTCGCCAATAGATGGTCTGCCTGCGGTCTCTCCCCCTGACCGATCTAGTGAGCATGGTTCCACTGACTGGCTTGCAGAGCCCGACATCAATCACTGAGGTCACTTTCCTTTTCTCGTGATCCTCGTCCCAATGCATATCAAATAACATAGCCAGGCACAGAACTTGGTGGGTTAATATATAGTCCTCGTACGACCGAGGCAGAATTCGGAGGATGTGAAGATTCACCTGCAAGTAACAAGAGCATTTTACACATGAGAGGCATGCGACAGATAAAAACTGCGAAAAAGCTCATAATACAAACCTCAGCTTCCATTGCACGAAGATCATTGTGCCATTTCAAATCTTCGGTCTTCTCAGAAACCATCTGTAATCTGAAAAGTGGTGGCCTAAGAGGATACTCCATGCTAATTTTAATCTGCAATTGCAAACCAACAGTGAGAAAGCAAGCACACATGGAGATTCTTGCAACAAGGCCTATAGGAAGAGTGGCTGGAAAATTACCTTGGCTTCCAGCATGACTTTTGAACCATTCTTCAAAGTTTTACTCAAGACCATGGTGAACTCTCTGGAAGCATAATCCTCCCAGGATTTATCTACAGTGAGGTTACCTTGCTCAGTTTCTTGGTCAGCACATGCCAGCTCCTCCAACTCACTGTCACTGTCCATTAAGAAATCAAGATCATCCTCATTTCTACCAAAACTGTGTGAGATGCTTAGCTTAGATGGTGCAGAGCCCTTTGATATAAGAGATAAGCCTCTAGAATGGTTTAGAACTTCAGGTGAGACCTCCGCCTGTGATACTTTAGAATCATCTGGCATATCTTCAGAGTGAACCACAATTGGAAGCTCACCATCCTCTCTGTTACCCTCGGTTTCTTGCCCATTTGTCACAGATCTTCTCTCCAAATCACTGTCAACACTTCCTGCAGGCCCACTCACCACTAAAGCAGAACGAGCCGAAGGCTCAGGAAAAACGCCTGTCAATGACCAACTATGCATACTACACGATGGGGTGCGTGATGCCCAAGGTGTATTCTCGTGTTCTATTTGAGGCCACCTCAGCTTAGTTAAGTAATTAAGTTGCCACCTGTAAATGACAGACCCAAAAACTTCAAAGGGATGCACTCAATCAAGCAAGATATGCATAGGAGTCATAAGTAGCAAGAGAAAGATGGTTGACAAGAACCAGCTTAGATCAAAGAGAAGACATGAAGCTGTAAAAAGGTGTTCACAATTTTTTCCCAGGAAATGTTTCATTAACTCATGCAGCAAGTCTCAGAATGACATGTACAATGAAGCAAAAGCATCATCCAGCCAAAGTACAATGCACACATCTGTAAAGATCTATCATCCGGATTTGGCTATTGACATCCCAAACGGCAAACATGGTAGAGCAGGTGACTCACGTGAGAGCCATTTGTGCAATTTTCCGAGAGCGGATTCTCTGCAAAATAGTCTGTGCACGATTCTGCTGACGGTATAGTGCAAGCCCGGATGACAAATCAGCATTTCTCGATGCTCTGTTAGAACTATCCCCAACAGATTGAGGAACCTCCGGCAGGAAATCTATACCAGCTAGATGTTGTGCCCACTTGTATGGACGTGAATCCTTTTCACTAAAATTTGGAGTCTCCCCAGCATAAAGCTTAGCCATCTGCATAAAATTTATAGGTCACCTTTTTAGATTGTATGGAGAAAAGCTACGGATAATCTGGAATCATAATGCACAACAGCTTTTTTCTGCCAGAAAATAAACAAAAAACATGTAACTAAATGCTGCCTATGAAGACATAAAAGAACAAAAGCATGTAACTGCTGACCAGAAGCTTCAATAACAACAGGTATACATGTGAAAAGAAGCTGCTCTAGAAAACACACCTGATGAGGCAGCTCTAAGCCAGTGTCATCTGGAAATAGGTTGCACAGGATATTGCTGTCCATCCCATCTGAATCTTCAGATCCAACACAGACAACATTCAACTTTGCCAAGTATTCAAATCTCAAAGTGATGAGCTTACGACGCTTGGTTCCAGAATCTTCAGTATCATATACATGGAGAACAACTTTGAGTGGATGAAGTTGATATGCTAATGCAGGATTACTAGCTTCCTTTGAACTCTTCCTAGACCTTGATCTTCTTCTCTGAGCATCTTCTTCCTCATCAATTGCATCGTCATCCATCCTATTATTATCATCATTTGCCAAAGTGCCTGCTATTGCAGATACATAAGAAACAATTCATCCATAATATTAATATCCTCAAAGTTATAACTTACAAACTGTCACATGGTCAATTTCATTCTGACTGTGTTCATCTGCTCAGAAACTCAAGTGTAAAGATGAACAAAGCAGCAACTGTGTACTGTTGGCATGTTATTCCATTTCCAGTGGAAATTTATTATAGATCACACAGCTTCTAAAAAGGCTTTGATAAATGTGCCTATGCTGCAATACAGAGCACAAACTGTTCTAATAGATTCACTAGGAAAACATTATGTTTGGTTATTAAGTGCCTCACATGACCAGCACGTTCCTTTTGCACTGTTGTGAAAATAGTAAGCCTAAAAGAATTTTGCACAGACTATATAGGATACATCCAAGGTGGCAAAAAAAAAATTTAGAAAAAGACCACAAGTCCTTGTTCTTGCAAGGACACGACCACTCGGCTATTAAGAAACAGCAATGTTGAGAAATGCAATAAAGGAACAAGTGTAGGGAGACATAGCATGCTAGATTTACACATTAATCAGATGTGCTACATTCCAAACAGATATAACATACCCATTTCCTGCTTGGCTTGCTGTTGAGCAAAAGTTTGAGCGTCCTTTGTGCTTCCATTTACCTCCACTTCAACATTCTCGCCAAATGCTTCTTTCTGTCCTAACAACTGGGTGTAGGTTATATAAAGAGGAGATGGGAGCAACTCAGCTGCATGGTGCTGCTTTAATTTCTTGGTATGCAGCATCCCAAGCTGCTGCTGCACTGGCAATGATGCTTTCTTCAGTGATTTCAAATGCGATGGGAGGCTTGAAAGGAACTTCTTCTGATTTGCAATTGTCCCCAGCAAACTGTTCTTCTGTTGTTCCAATTTCTCATGTCGCTCACATAGCTCTTTACGCTGTATCAGAATTAACACATATTTTAGATGACAGAAATCAAATCCTGAACAAACCAGCGATGATCGACTTCTGACTAGCAAGGGCACACAGATTCAGAACACATGAGACAAGCAATTTTATAGCAGAATGAAAAATCTATCTGCAGAATTCATGAATGAAATTAGAGTAGTAGCACAAAGGACCCTCACACACATTTGTAATAGTACGCAAACTGACCTGGTGCATTGTATATGTAAGGTAGGTTAAATAGAGTTCCCAGCAGACATTGTATTCCAGTTGTTAAACAAATGTTCGCCAGTAGAGTGGTGAATCGAACACAGTAATAATCCAAAGGTGATTCTAATAAGCAGCAGGAACCTCCCTACTTTTGTGATATCAAGCTAACATCAGACCAATCTTGTACCAAGTCAAAGTTACTTCAGATTGTGAACAGTTAGCTCGGCTACATTTTCTAATCCTTACAATTAAGTTCCACAACCTAAACACACTATGAAACCATTCGTGTGCCCTCTGTCAAGCTGAATTTAGGTTTTTCATGCATGTATGAAACCATGGACACCCTCTCCGTTAAGGCCCAACTACATTAGACCAGCAATCGAACAAACCACATCAAATTCTTTTGATGATAATTAGAGCTCCTATGCGAGTGGCAGCTGATAACAGTACACAACCTGGACGAGCTCAAAGTTGAGGCGCTTGAGCATGAGGTCGTGGGCGGTGTCAGCCGCGAGCGTCTTGTCGCGGATGTCAGCCGGCGCGGCGCGGTGGAACTCCTCCTCAGGCACGAGCTCTATCCCCGGGTGCTTGGTCTGGAAGTCGAGGCACGACCTGATGGCCTTGACGTAGTGGTTCTTCTCGTACAGCAGGTTGTGCAGCCTCAGCGTCGTCGAGTCCACGGGCGCCTTCGCCGCCTCCGTCTCCCCCTTCACCTTATCCTCCTCCATCAGTATCTCCCTGTTCACCTGCGCGACAAAAAAAAAAGTCCAGGTCGAGTTGGAGCGGCGGATCTAGAGCTAGGGTTTCCGCTGCAAGGTGGGCCGGGGTTTTGGGGCGAGAGACGCACCTGGCGGAGCGTGATGAGGAGGAGGGACATCTGCGCGACGAGCTCGCGGAGCTCGGACTTGGGGGCGCCGTCCTTCTTGATGGCGAGTATGCGGGCGGCGACCTCCTCGACGGAGGCGCGGGTCTCGGCGAGGAGGTCGTGGGGGGAGCGTGGCTTTGGCGCGGTGGCGGCGCTGGGCGGACGAGCCGGCGCCTCGACGTCCATGGCTTCCGCCGCCGGCGCCTTTGCCATCGATGCGGCCGGAGACGAGAGAGACGATGCCGAGCGCCGGAAGTGGGAGCGGAAGTGGTAAATGGGTCGGGTTCTGCCTGACCTAGTTCGTTCAGGTAGGATGCTCGGGCCGTTCGTTTCTTAGGAAATCGAGACCAGCCCAATTTTGCGGAGGTATCCGGCCCAAATCAAGAGACGAACCGGCCGACAAAGCTAGTAAGCGTGCACGTGTAACATGTATAATTATAAAAGCCCCTCAAAAAATGTATAATTATAAAAAAATTCCTTCATCATCCGAGTTAGGACACAATGATTTCAAATCTTAATTTGTACTACATATAGATTTTGTAGATATAGTTTTTTGATAAGCACCATATCTCAATGTACTTTTAACTATACAGACTTAATAAAAACATATTACATACCTTAGTCAGTTTCGTCCCACATATTGACACTTAACACACACATAGACAACATTGGTCATCGGCTCTAGATCCATATACAAAAAAATGTTAAAGTAAATTAGAAGACAGTGAGCATATTTCACCTAGCATATGAAACGACTCACACGACTTTGCAGGATAAAATCTATGAGATAGTCTAGAATGTCTACTAATGCACCTAAAGAAATCTGGGTGACTTGGCCCCAAAATGTAAGTGAACACCTTTATCATCTTGAGCGCTCGTGCAGGTATCATTTTCTAGCTAGAAAAAAAAAATCAAAACTTGTCAATGAAGCAGTGTCCATGCCGTTCTAGTTATATATAACCCAAACTTGCCGAGAAATTGGTATTTTCAAGCAATCATGTACACTCAATGCACACCCGGAGAATGCACACACCATAATACAATTCAGGCAATTATTAACACCAACACAAATTCTTCTCTTGTTCTTCGATCCCATTTTCATGTACCTCGACATCACGACATCTTCATCTACATCTTCACCTCTGCCGACAATAGTCAACATGAGGTACACTCAATGCACACCCGGAGAATGCGCGCACCATAATACAATTTAGGCAAGCATCAACACCAACACAAATTATTCTCTTGTTCTTTGATCCCATTTTATGTACCTCTATATCACGCCATCTTCGTCTACATCTTCACCTCCGCCGACAATAGTCAACATGAGTTTATTCAGTGACCATGAACTGATGTATTTTCACAACAAAAGAACATAGAAGCAAGTTTAATGGAACTTTATATATTGTATATACATCATGGGCAAGTTGACTGAAAACTGTTAAGAAAAAACTTGCTGGCAACTACAGATTGTTCAGAAACAAGAGCAGAACATCTAGCCTTCACCTTCGATGGCAACACACCTTTGAGAATCTGATTACATAGAGAGTATACACAATAGGCAAATGATCACAATTATCTCTCCTGCAATGTGAAAACAGTACATACCCATCTATTCCTCCCAAATCAAAGTATCTTAATTTCAAAAACTAATGGCCAGTCCAAAAAGACATACAAATTATTAGAAAGTCGTCACCAAACCAGCAATTAGATAGAAGGGAGAAATGAATTGGTCATGCATCAGACCCTCATTAGAGAAAAGAAAATAGAAAACATCATAAGAAATTGTATTGAGCAGTCAGTCAGAAAGTGTAAGCTTAAGCTAAAAGAATACAAAAAAAGAGGGCGGACAATTACTTCCATATTTACACTTCATAGTGCCACTAATATCATCTCATACTCAAATTGGTACAACAGCAACGTCAAACTAACTATTGTTATGCAATATATTGTTTGAGAAGAGACTCAAAATATCCTAGATCTGATGCTTATACAAGTTTCAGTTAAAAAAATGCTTGTACAAGTATGCAGACTGAAAAAAAATTGACTACCTACATAACAAAATTTGTGGGATTTCTGCAAAAAAAACAAAAAAAAAACAAAAATTGTGGGATTTCACATCAACTCTTAATATATAGTAGCGAATAGAGGATTTCACATCAACTTACCGTAGTACTACCACAAGTAGCTCCTGAAACAAAACACTACAGAATCAAACAATAATGTTTAGTTTGCAAAGCAGAGTCCATTGAATAGTCATGAAGAATAGATTGCATCAACAATGCATAACTTGAAATGCGGAATTACTAAAATAATCAAACTCAGCAAGCAAGGCAACGTACAAGTTAACTGACTATATGGGCATATATCATATTTGACTTCAGCAAAGGTCTTATGCACATTACCCTGACTAACCTGGTCAATACAATAGTCATCTACCAAATTTTGGGAGGATGGAAGTTAAAAAGTACAGAAGCATAACAACTCACTTGTTCAAAAATGGATCCATGCCCGATTTCTACACGACAATATAGCAGCCATTGGTCACCTCGTTTCACATGGGCCGCAACCATCGATCACAAGGTCGTGTGAAAATCGTCATGCAAAGGATCATGTTCATGTAATTTCATTAAACAAATTCTGGAAAATTTAACATTCTGCATTCACAATAGTAAATAGTTAACCAATAAAAGCACCATAGGTGAGGATCCTCTGCTGTTCTGTAATTCTGCACGTGATGCAAAATTGCTGCTTAGCCTCCTCATCCATGCCCTGAGTATCCTTTTCTCCATTCTACCACATGCTGCATAGCAATAATTGGGGCGTTTACTAACAAGGATGCTCGGGCCGTTCGTTTCTTGGGAAATCGAGACCAGCCCAATTTTGCGGAGGTATCCGGCCCAAATCAGGAGAGGAACCGGCCGACAAAGCTACATGGTGGTCTTTGTCTCGAGAGAGGTTCTAAAGAAAAACATGAGAATTCTCATTGCCTAAAAAGAACATGAGAATTCACAAAAGGAAAAAATTTACAAGAAAGGGAAGAGGGAGAGTGTGGAAGGAGTTGTAGTAGGACCAATTTTAGTAGTATATTATTGCGATCACTTGTTTTGTTTTGATATTATTTGTGTTGGCCTGTGTTTTAATTATGTCCCGCTGATATTTTTTCATTCATATATCATGTCGGGATGCTGTTGGAGGCAGTATTAGTTTTGAGAGGAGAGTGGAGTTGTTTGGTATATCGTTTTGGCCTCAGCTTCGGCCGGTGGTAGAGCTCTTTGGAGCTCATATTTCATGCTAAACCCATGGAATTGTTGTTATAACACTCAGATGAGCCAGCCCATGAAGCTCCCGCTCGCTCAGCTTGGCTCCTTGCTCCTCTCGCTCATTTAGCTATTTTTCCGCTCACCCCACTGCTAGCTCAAAAAAAAATCAGCTATCTTTTTTTTACTTGAGAAAATACTTAATAAAAGATGTTTAAGGATTTTTAAAATATTACCAACTTAAAAAATCATGAATGTTAACAACTTTCACAAATTTAAAATATATTCGTGGATTTTAAAAAATCTTCACAAAATGAACTTTAAAAATACTTAACAAATGTCATAAAATTTAAATGATCATGAACTTTAAAAATATTTCTAAGTTTAATAAATTATTTATGAATCTGAAAAATATGAATTTTAGAAAATGTTTTATGCTTTTTAATGTTCATAAATTTTAATAAGTGCTAATTAATTAAATGTGAAAAGGGGAGTAGCTCCGGATGAAAGAAAGGTTCCCGGGACACGGCGGCCAGCCCCTAGCTGTAAAGCATGCTTCGCAAAATTGTGAGCTTCGAAATTCGAAATGCTAGACTCATAAACGAAATTACAAGAAGTAAAACTACTAGAATACTCTATGATATCATGGACAATGGCACCATAGACTGCCCCACTCTTCTTCCTGATGTCTTCGATCACTACCTTACAGTCCGAGGCCACCTGGATGGAGTGTACGTAGCTATATGTGGATTGTACGATGTGTCATTTTTCGTCAAAGTAAACATGCCTTGATGTGATAACCCGATGAGAGACGGGGTCGTAGCACCGGTAGCCCTTTGTGTTAGAGGGGTACCCAATGAAGATGCAAGCGAGGGTGCTAGGGTAGCAGAGGCATCCAAAGATGCGAAGATCATCGTATGATGGAGGAGTCCCATAGAGCAACTGATGCGGCGCATAGTTCCAGCGGACACGACATGGCCGAAGGTTAACAAGAAGAGTCGCGGTGGCGAGTGCATCGGGCCAAAACCGAGGTGGGATGTTGGCATGGAACAAGAGGGTACGGACACAATCATTAAGAGTGCGGAGTACACGTTCGGCCCGCCCATTTTGCTGCGAGGTGTAAGGACATGTTAGACGAAAAACAGTCCCATGTGTGGTGAGGAGGTTGCGAACGGCAAGACTATCAAACTCTTTCCCATTGTCTGTTTGAAACGCAAGAATGGGTCTACCAAAGTGCGTAGAGACAAAGGAGTAGAAAGATGTAAGTGTGGAAAGGACATCCGATTTCTGCCGAAGAGGAAAAGTCCACACAAAGTGCGTGAAATCGTCTAAGATGACAAGATAATAAAGATAGCCAGAGTTGCTCGCAATGGGCGATGTCCAAACATCGCAATGTATCAACTGAAACGGATAAGCCGCAATAGTGATGGAGTTGCTAAAGGGTAGACGCACGTGTTTGCCAACACGGCAAGCATGACAAGTATGGTCATCGACCTTATTACAAGTGAAAGAAAAACTACGAAGAATATGACGGAGCGTGGCGTGATTGGGGTGACCCAAACGAGCGTGCCAGAGGTCCACACCGGCGGAGAGGGCGACGGGGGCGGTGTCGGTGGAGGATGGTGGGTGGACCGGGTAGAGCTCATCCGGGCTGTCACATCGGTGAAGAACCATCCGGGAACGTGCGTCCTTCACAGAAAAACCACAACCATCAAATTCAACCGTAATTGGATTTTCACGAGTAAGACAGCGAACAGAGACAAGATTTTTGATTAGCCCAGGAGAAACTAAGATATCGGACATATTGATAGGTGTACTAGCAGACGGAAAAGAAGTAGAACCAATATGTGTGATGGGAAGGGAAGAACCATCACCAAGAGTAATGCGAGTGGCGGTGTTTGTGGGAAAGAAAGATTGTAAGTTACCCAAGTTGGAGGACATGTGTACGGTAGCCCCGGAGTCCATGAACCAGTCGCCGCCACCCGTATAAGTGTTGGGGGTGGGGGCGTGTCACACCCTGCATTTTGTAACACTTCATTTGCATTATTAAAGCATAAAAAATTTGGACCAACAAAAACTTTTCCATTATTTGGCTTTTATTTGGAGTTAGTTTTTCTCCCTGTGTTTTTCAAGTGCTCTTTAAAGTCAACACCACTCCACCTTCTATACTTAATCTCCTTGCCCCAAACTTCTGCCCAATGATCATGCCATGTGTATAGTACAAAATAGAATTTTCTTACAAAAATAATTTGGCCAAATAGTGTTTTCAAAAATTAGTTTTCCAAAAACCCCTGGATTGAGGTTTGCACTGCAAGTACCTGATTTGGGGTATGAAAAATATTTCAAAAAGAATATTTGAAACCTATTAGTTATAGGGCTCCCATAAACCACAAAAATATAATTTTAAAAGTTATTTTCCTATTTTATTTAAAGGCTTTTTCGTAAGGCCAGAAATGGTCTTTAATAGGTTAAAATTATTTTAATGTTTCAAAAATATTTGAGAAAATTTAGGGAAACTCAGTGGACATATATTTTCCATATATATGAGTTTAAACACATGGTCATGTTCAAAATATTGGACAAAACCTTCCAAAACCATTTCTGCCATTTCAAGGATTTGGAATATTTCTACAAGAAATCTTTTCATAAAAATCCAAGAAAAATCCAACAAGTCACAAATGCATATTGTGATGATCTTGCAAAACCTAACTTCAATCAAGGTCATTTTGGTCCACCAAAATGTCCCAAACCCCTATCTGACCAGAATCAAATTTGAGCAAGTTTGTACTACCAACTTTCTCTTTCTTGACCTCAACTTTTGTGAGCATGTTCATGTGGCCAAATGAGGCCACTACACCAAGTGGTGCATCAAGGAGAAGTGATTTGCTCAACCAGATCTACACAAGTCCATTTCTGCTAATTTCTAGGGTTTGCCAAAGTTACATTGGCAACTTTTTCCAAATGAGCTCAAATTTGGTGGCACACCCTATTTCTAAGTGTCATTCCATCCTGTTAAGTATCATGGTAATCGGAGTTCATTTGCTTTCCCAAACCATTATCAAACACCTTCTGACATTTTGCAAAAACCACTGTTTTGACCCCTTCCACTATTCTTGGTAAGCTCAACTTTTTACCAGAGCTTAATATAGTCACCTTATACCTCCAGTAGCAATGGCAAGACTCCAGGTCAATTATTTGGGGGTGAAACCCTCACTTTCTCTCTCTGGACAGCCCCATTTCCACTCTTCTTCTTCTTCTCTCCTCACCCCAGTGGCCATCCATGGCATCCTATGCTATTTCCCCTTTCTTTACTCCTCCCTAAAGCTACCAGACATGCAAGGGCACGCCCACAAGCATATAAAATGGCTTGGACAGCCATATGGGCGCTCTGGAGCGCGCTACAGTGCGCTCCCGCACTGTAGCCGCCCCCTTCCAGCCACTTCCGGCCACCTCGGGCCTCCCCAGCGCGCCCGACGAGACGCCTCGACGTCCGGGGCACGGCAGCTGGTCGGCCCCCTTCTCCCTCTCTCTCTCCTGCCCTGCTCGCACGCGCACCATGGCCGCCCGAGAGCTCCAATGAGCGAGCTCACACGCGCGGCGTCTCTGACCCTTCCCCGCTCCCTCTCTTCTTCCCCTGGGCGTAGTCGACCCCCACGAACATCCCAGACACACTCGAATAGGCCCCCGTGACCCGTGGCGACGGCAACGAGCTCGTCGGCGCACAAGTCCACGGTGGACCATCGCGCAGCTATATAAGCCCGCCACGGGCCGCTCCAGTGGCATTCGCCTCCTTCTCACACCCCTAAGAACGCGCCCGCACCACCCAGTCAACCCCGGAGAGCTTCTATGCTCGGGATCGACCGGAGCTCCGCCGCCTCGGGTCGCCGTTGATCCAGAGGTACGGGCTCTCTCCGCCCCCGCTCTTACTCGATCTTGAACCGCAGGAGCCCACTGAGCATTTCCCCCTTGTTTCCCCTCTCTGTAGCCACCGGAATCGGCCGGAACCATCAACGCCCAACGCTCCTCCGCCGCAAACCTCGTCGCCGGCGAACCCTTGCACCCCGGCGACCAACTCCGGCACCACCCGAACGGCGACACAACGAGGAGTCCAGCGGTGCCATCAGCTCACCTCGCCGTGCCCGGAAACGACGCCGGTGAGCTCGCTGCCCCTCTGACCCAGGGTTGACGACGACGGCCGTGGGGCCCGTCCGTCAGCCTCACGCCCTGATGCCTGGGCCCCGCCCGTCAGGTTTGAACCTGGCGCGCGCGTGCACCGGTGCGCTGGGCCGCCTCCCTGGCTGGGCCTGCTGCCTTGCGGCTGTTCTGGCCCAGCAGGCACAGGGCCCTTTCTTTTTCTTTTTCTGTGGCTTTTCCAAGAATTCCACAGGATTAAATATTAATCCAAATGCAATAATTCCAACTCCCATATTTTTCTAAAAATCCCACCTATTTAATGGTGTAACTTCCATAAATATCCATCAAACTTTTCTGCACTGTTCAAATTTAAATTCAAATTTGAGCATTTATATTCCCCTTTGAAAATCCATTCCTCCTATTATACAACTCCAAATCCAAAACTAGGAATTTTCCCCTTCTTAGTTTTCCACCTAGTATTTTACAAAAATAAGTTGACATTTTTCTGAGCACTTTGGTTTTTCTGTTTTATTATTGCCTTATTTTCTCGTTATTATTTTGCGACGATAGTGTAATGCCCTCGATGCGGCTATATCTCCCACGTGTCGAGGCACGACTTAGAGGCATAACCGCATTGAAAGCAATGTCGCAAGTTAGGAAATTATCACACATCCCATGTACATAAATAATATAAAGGGGAGGAACATAGTTGGCTTACACTCGCCATGTCACATCAAAGTACATAAATGACATACATCATCCAAACACTCATGGCCCGACTACGGCGCCAAAATAAAAGACAACCCAACAAGCGACATAGGTCCCGATCACCCCAACTAGGCATCACTACTGATCATCAGGAAAAGACACATAGTAACGCTGAGAGTCCTCGTCGTACTCCCACTTGAGCTCAAGCGCGCCATCTGGAGCTGTATCATCTGTCCCTGCATCTGGTATAATAGTAATCTGTGAGCCACAGGGACTCAGCAATCTCGCACCCTCGCGATCAAGACTATTTAAGCTTAATAGGTAGGAAAGGGGTAATGTAAGTGGAGCTGCAGCAAGCGACTAGCATATATGGTGGCTAACTTATTCGCAAAAGAGAGCGAGAAGAGGAGGCAAAGCACGAGCGAGAAACTAGAGAGCAACCTGCGCAAACATAACTCCAACACTGTGTCCACTTCCCGGACTCCGCCGAGAAGAGGCCATCACGGCAACACACTCAGTTGATTCATTTTAATTAATTAAGGTTCAAGTTATCTACAACCGGATATTAACAAATTCTCATGTGCCCATAACCGCGGGCACGGCTTTCGAAAGATCAATCCCTGCAGGGGGTCCCAACTTAGCCCATAACAAGCTCTCACGGTCAACGAAGGAATAGACCTCCACCCAAGACACACCGATCAGACTCGGTATCTCGGTACAACAAGACGATTTGACAGGTTAAAACAAGTCCAGCAACACCGCCCGAATGTGCCGACAAATCCCGATAGGAGCTGCACATATCTCGTTCTCAGGGCACACTCAGATGAGACATCCTATGAGTAAAACCAACCCTCAAGTTGCCCCGAGGTGGCCCCGCTGTCTACTCGGTCGGACCAACACTCAGAGGAGCACTGGCCCGCGGGGGGGGGGGGGGGGTTTAAAATAAGATGACCCTCGGGCTCCGGAAACCCAAGGGAAAAAGAGGCTAGGTGGCAAATGGTAAAACCAATGTTGGGCATTGCTGGAAAAGCTTTGATCAAGGCGAACTATCAAGGGGTTCCCATTATAGCCCAACCGCGTAAGGGACGCAACAATCCGGGAACATAACACCGATATGACGGAAACTAGGGCGGCAAGAGTGGAACAAAACACTAGGCGAGAGGCCGAGCCTTCCACCCTTTACCAAGTATATAGATGCATTAAGATAACATTGCAATATAATGATATCCTAACAAGTAAATAAATGTTCCAACAAGGAACGGCCCCAATCTTCACCTGCAACTAACAATGCTATAAGAGGGGCTGAGCAAAGCGGTAACATAGCCAATCAACGGTTTGCTAGGACAATGGTGGGTTAGAGGTTCAACATGGCAATTGGGAGGCTGACAAGCAAGTGGTAGGCATCGTAGCATTGGCAAAGCAAAAGAGCGAGCAAACTAGCATAGCAAAGATAGTAGTGATTTCGAGGGTATGATCATCTTGCCTGCACAGTTGTCAGAGTTAACTGGATCCTCACAAGCAAACTCAGCGGGATCCTCGTTAGCGAACTCGTCTCCCGGCTCTACCCAACAACACAAACAAGCAACAAGGATACAATCAACCACGTGCAAGGGCAAACAATAATATGCAAAGATGGTATGCTATGCGGGATGCGATGCGAGATGCAAAATGCAAGACATGACAGGAAATGCAGGAATCTGGCCTCAACTTGGAAAACCAAGTGTGCCACTGGATAGAGGGGATGAAATCACCTGAAAACGATATAAAGATCATAGGAATCGGAGCTACGGTTTGGAAATGGCAAGCGTTTTACGAAATGAACCGGTCTGCGATTTACAGCAAGTAGGCTCCTAAATGCAATGAAATGAACATGCTACAGCCACCAAACATGATAACAAAAGACATGGCAGGGATATACACAAGATGCTTATCAAAACACTAGCATTGAGCCACGGCCAAATTCATCCATTATGAGGTTCAAACAAGCATGGCAAAAACGCAAACGCAAAACAGATTTCAGACTTAATGAAATTAACACTAGTCTGAAATTTCAGACCACGATGCTCTCTTCGGAGCAGCAAAACAACATGATACATAACCTGAACATGACAAGTAAGAACATGGCATGGAGCTACTCAACAAGCTTAACAAAACACCCAAAGTGACTTGGGGCCAAAAGGATTCACAAAATACTCTAACGAGCACACGAACATAGCTCACGCACCATCAGTTTTCAGACTTAGTGAAAACTGAGACATGCTGAAAATATAACTCACGAAGGCATGTAAACGAGCTCGATGCACTCACCATGGTGCAAGTCATAGCAAGGCAAGCATGTATCCATAAAGAAGGCACAAAATGCTAGCTAGACATGGCAAGAACAATGGCATAGCATGCACGGATCACTAACAATAGCATCGGCAAAATCGCAAACAAGTTGATGATCTGCCCAGATTTACCACGAAGCAAAAGTAGAGCTCGATTGACTCAAGCTAGAGCACTCCACATAGGCAAACAAAGACATGGATGGATAGAGCATAACATGAATATCAAAACTCCCTTACTGATCATCCTTAAAAGAGGCACGGATCACTAGGAAACAAGCTGAACATATGGCATCATGAACTAAAATATCCCAGACTTAGTGAAAAATCACTAAGTCCCTGAAAACAGAATTCTCAGGTGCCTCTCTTTGCAAGCTTGCACAAGTCACCACACACATCCTAAAAATGCATAGGTGGCACCTCTGGAAAGAAGAAAAAATGCTTAACAATTCATCCCAAAGACTCACAGGCATATCATGCACATAATAATCATGGCAAAAATGACAAAAGTCCATGATGAACTAACGGATCTGCAATTTAACTCACGAAGCCTCCTTCTAACAGCATTTTGGGCATCAAGATGAACTCAAATGAAAATGATGCAATGGAATGAAATGATGTACATGTCGAGACGAACATTTTGATATATCATATGTCCAAAATGGAGTTACGGGTGCAGAGATATGGCAGGTCAAACTTAGCACAAAAAAACAAGGGGAGAGGGGAAAAGGGTCAACCCAGATCTAGGGTTCGTCCGGCGCGCGAACCGAGGCGGCCGGATCTCGCCGGAACAGGGCTCGCCAGAGCTGGGGATCGCCGGCGTGGAGGGAGGAAGAGGCCGGGGCGAGGCCGGCCGGATCCGGGCGATGGCCGGCGACGAGGGGGCAGCGGCGGAGCTGCGGAAGCCGAGGCGGGGCGGCGTGGCTCCCGGAGGCGCGGTCGCCGGCGATGGTGGCACAGCGGCTGGAGGCGACCGGCGCCCGAGGCGGCGGGCGGCACGCGGGGACGAAGGGCGGCACGAGGCGGCGGAGGGCGATGTGAGGCGGCTCGGGCCTGCGGGGGCTCTCCCCGGGCCGAACGGGCCGGAGCGGAGGCGGGTGGCGGCGCGCCACGTGGCGGTTGCAGAGTGGCTGCGGGCAGCGGGGCAGACGCGTCCGGTCCGTCCGGACGTGTCCGGCGGCGGCGGAGGAGGAAATTAGGGTTTCGGGGGAGAGGAAGATCCGGATTCGGAGGGGGTCTTTATATAGGCATAGAGGGAGCTAGGAGTGTCCAAATGAGGTGCGGTTTTCAGCCACGTGATCGTGATCGAACGCTCTAGGACATGGAGCAGAGTTTGGTGGGTTTTGGGCCAAATTGGAGGGGTGTTGGGCTGCAACACACACGAGGCCTTTTCGGTCCCTCGGTTAACCGTTGGAGTATCAAACGAAGTCCAAATGGTACGAAACTTGACAGGCGGTCTACCGGTAGTAAACCAAGACCGCATGGCAAGTCTCGGTCCAATCCGGAAATGTTTAATCCCCACACACGAAAGAAAGCTAGAAATGGCCACCGGAGGAGAACGAAGCGCCGGAATGCAAAACGGACAACGGGGAAAATGCTCGAATGCATGAGATGAACATGTATGCAAATGCAATGCACGTGATGACATGATATGAGATGCTTGAAAAACGAAACAACACACGGAGACAAAGACCCGAACCCGAGAAATAAATATAACTTAATGCCGGAAACGGCAAGAGTTGGAGTACAAATTAGGAAAGTTATATCTGGGGCGTTACAGATAGATTGTGTTGCTGACGAAGGAGTTGGACCAGAAGACTTTGAAGACCCAGAAGGCCTTGTTGAGCCAGGCAAGCAGCCCTTTGACCATGTCTATGAAACCCTTTTTATGCATTTCATATGGCACTTTATTATTGTTGCATCAGAATCATGATGAGAGGGTAGCCACTTGGTGGGTTGCCTTCATTTCCTCCTTGTTGATACTTGCATTGTGCATGACCCTACCTCCTTATGAGGGTTATGCCGGTGGGAATAGATAGGATGCTAAAGTAGTGCTACGCAAAAAAGGGACGGGAATATGCATGGTGATGGAGACAAGTACTTTCAAAGGATTTTTCGAAAACTCCGTCGGGTGCCACTTATGCCCGAGGGAGATGATGAGTTGGGTAACCACTTGATGATGAAGTGGTGTACTGAGGCAAGTGTGTGTGTGCGTTGCTTTTAAAAACGGATTGGTTTAAGTTGCGACCGTTATTCCAACCTTACATGCGCAACCACTCTACCCTTATATGAGAAAGGGCATTATTGATTACCTAGGCTGATACTAGCTTGGAGCCCGCATTACTAGTGACGGGGGAGAGTTGGTGCTCTCTCTCGAGACGGAGTCGTGCCAGGTAGGGCGGCCAAGAACATTTTTATGGGGCACCGGACACACCGTTGGTACCCCGTGCCAGTGGTATGTGATGAACATGGGAGCAAGGCTCCACAATTTTTAAGTTGTGAAATGATGGGCACGGGGGTTACTACCAATCGAGTGGACTCCATGTTAGTGTCGTCTAGGGAAAGATAGTGATCGGGTGCTTACCCCGGGTACTTGAGGTACCGCGGGTCGTGGATGACACGGAAGTTCCCCGGATCTTGTGGGTAAAGTGTGCAACCTCTGCAGAGTGTAAAACTATTCGAATAGCCGTGTCCACGATCAAGGACAGTTGGGTAACCGCTCTTGGGCTACGTCCACGTGTTTATAAACCAGTGTGTGTTCGGATAAGTGGGGAGAACTACTTGGGTCAAGTCAAAGGATTTGACAAGATCGAGTTGGGTTGGTGCCCACTCTATTTATGTTGAAACCACTACTTGGGTCAAGTCAAAGGACTTGACAAAATCGAGTTGGGTTGGTGCCCACTCTATTTATGTTGAAACCACTACTTGGGTCAAGTCAAAGAACTTGACAAGATCGAGTTGGGTTGGTGCCCACTCTACTTATGTTGATATCTGTAACTTGTCCTTATGGTTACTTGAATTCTCCTGATGCATGTCTTACAAGTTGTTGAACATGTCATTGCACTCGAAAACTAGCTTTCCGCAAAAATTTACCTATATCATGCATTGTTGTACCTTGAACCAAAACATGGGTTGCTTGCGAGTACATTCAAAGTACTCATTGGCTTGCCACTGGTTATTTAATTGGCCAGGCACGGAAGAACAGGAGTTCGAAGAAGAGTTCTTTGAAGACGAACATGCGAACTAAGACGTTTCCCAGTCAGAATGCCTGTAGGGTTAAGGCAGATGGCATGGTTTCTACTTATCGACGAAGATTTCCGCTGCTTATGTTTCATTTGATGTTCAGCCCTTAAGGCTTTATCTATGTAAGACTTGACCATAATGGTCATAATTTGTGTAAGACGGCATGTATGGATGTAAGACTCTTGTTATTCAGCTTCTGTGTGTTCAGTGAGCAATGATCTCTGGGATCACTATACACGTGCATTCGGTGATCACGACTTATGAGTCGGGGTCCCCACAGGGCGGACTGCAGCGCGGCTAGGAGAGATGGGTCCCAAGGCAGCGCGGCGGGTGCCGCGTTGTAGTAGCTGGCGCCGGGCTGCGGCGGCGCAAGGGCCGGCAGCGGTGGGTAGGCCGGGTATGCACCGGGCTGCTGGAACGCCGCGAAGGCCGTAGGTGGCTGTGGGACGGCGGTGTAGGCCTGGTGCTGCGCGGGGCGGGGACCCAGGAAGCCGGGAGCGGTGGGGCGGGGGACCGGCATAGAATATGCGTGGACGACGCCCGTCCAAGGATTGTGCCCGTAAGCCCACGGCGCCACGGGCTGCTGCTGACCACGGGGAGGCCCGACGGAGTTGGCGGCCCGCTGCTGGCCCTTGCGCCCCCCCCCCTTTCCGCGGCGACCGCCGCGCTCGTTGGAGGCAGCGGGCGGTGGCGTCCCTTGTTGAGGGAACGGGAAGGGCGGCGGGACTTGCTGGGGTGGCGGGAAGGGAGCCGCCGACTGCTGGTGAGGAGCCGCGCCACGGGACGTGCCGGCGGCGAGGGCGGTGTGAGCCGCCCGTGCCCTCATCTTCTTCATCCTACGTTCCTCCAAACGCAGGTAGGCGACGACCTTGGGAAAGGTCGGGTTGGGGATGAGCGTGAGGTTGGCGGCCGCGTGGGTGAACTCCTCGTTGAGGCCGGCGACGAGGGTGCTGAGAAGGAGGTCGTTGGAGACTTTCTCGCCGATGTCGCGGAGCTCGTCGCAGAGGCGCTTTAGGCGCATGCAAAACTCATCCACCGAGAAATTATTTTGGTGGCACCCGAAGAACTCCTGCTGAAGGAAGACGAGCCGCTGGAGCCGATTGTCGGTGAAGAGGCCATTGAGCTTCGTCCAGACGGCGTGTGCATCATCATCATCCTGCACCACCGTGTAGAACAAGTCCTTGGAGATGGTGAGGAAGAACCAGCGAATGATCGTTGCCTCAACGGCCGACCACTCGGCGTCGAACGCCATGGTCGCGGCGTCAACGGTGCCATCGATGTGCTCCTGGAGATGAAACTCACGAAAAACGAGGTGAAAGTAAGTCTTCCATGCATAGTAAGAGGAGTCCTCCTGGGAGAGACGGGTGGGCACACGGGCTAGGATGTCGACGTTGCGGATGACGTCGGCGGGGATGGGGGCAGGGCCGGCGAAGGGGTTGGAGGGTTGGGTGGTGCCGGACATGGGAGAGGAGGAGGAGGAGTAGTCGGCGAGTGGATCATAGGAGGCGAACGACATGGCGATGGGTGAGGGTTCGGGTGGGGATGGAGAAGTAGCAGCGGCTGCTAAGGAGGGCGGCGGCCGGGAGGGATGCGGCGGCAGCTGGCAGCGGCGGCAAGAGGGCGGCGGCGGCTCAGGTGCGGCGGCGGCGGCGGAAGCGTTAGGAAAGAAACGCGGTGTATGATATCATGTGGATTGTACGATGTGTCATTGATCGTATGCTGTAGCATATATAGGGTACAAGGGGCAAGGATATCTCAACCGTATCTTCTATACAAGGGAAGGATCGAGAGATATCCGTAGACTAGGAAAACAAATAAAGGAGAATCCTAGCTGCCTAAATACATACCATCATGAGTATCTCAACACTATAGATCCTCCGCCAATGCCATCGATTCTCTGATCGCCAGTGCTTCCAAAGTGGCGGGGTTCGTGATAGACCTGAAGCCGATGGTAGATGCACCTAGGAATGCTCCTGATGTGTCTCTGGCTACGGCTGCTATAGCTCCGACTCCCAATTAATCTCCCTGCAACAGCAGCGTCCACATTCAACTTTGCCATGTTAGCTGGTGGGCCAAGTCAATGGGTAGGCCTCGGTGCTCCTGTATTGCTCGCCGCCGCCACAGGTTTGATCAGAGCCTGTAAGTCGTCGATGTATGATTGTACGTGGCTGCCTGCTCGTGCCTAATTGGCTTAACCAGTTTTTTCCTGGGCGTTTGCTTGGAGGGCAGCAGGCTCAACGAAATTGGAAGCCGGAGGTTTTAATTTGTTTGTTTGATGATCTTCAAGCCCGGTTATACTTGTCTTCGGCTTATGTCAGTTTGGTTGCTGATTGCGGAGGATCTTAGCAGCCTCCCTCGTTACCTGTTTTGAACCATCTTGGTTGACAACGAGTGCGTTCTCCTGGCTGGCGGGATTGGGGTCGACGGTCAGCGGAGGTTCCTAAGCTCCCCATGGTCTTCTTCTTCCTCCGGCGTATCGATTTCTGCCTCCGTTGTCATCGAGTTGCTGCTTATGCGCGCGGAGGTCTCCAGGCTCTCTTCCGGCGTGGTGGCTTACTGGCTTTCCGGTCCTCATATATGCTCCGCTCAAGCTAGCGTTCTTTTAGGTGCCAACAAGATGGCGACTGCGAGAGCTCGACCCACCATGGCCATGGCCATCGTCCTCCTCGCCACGCTCTCGGCCTCCCACACCGCGTCATGCCTGGTTCGGCCGCACGACGTCGTCGGCTGCCAGCCCAGCGGCTACCTCCCGGGCAGGTCCGGGGACTGCGAGACGAGCAACAGCAGCCCGGACTGCTGCGTCGACGGCAAGCAGTACCTGCAGTTCCTCTGCTCGCCGCCGGTCTCCGCGACCACATGGGCCGTCCTCACGGTCAACGGCTTCGGCAAGGGCAAGGACGGCGGCCTCCCGTCCGAGTGCGACGGCACGTACCACGACGACTCGGAGATGGTCATCGCGCTCTCCACCGGCTGGTTCAGCGGCATGTCCCGCTGCGGCCGCAGCATCAAGATAACTGCTGCGAAGGGCGGCGGCTCGGTGTACGCCAAGGTGGTGGACGAGTGCGACTCCGTCCACGATTGTGATGCCGAGCACAACTACGAGGAGCCGTGCGCTTACAACGTCGTGGACGCGCTCTGGGCCTAGACCAGAATATCGGTTTGCAGGATGTCACCTGGTCTGATGAGTAAACAAGTTTGTTTCACCGTATAAATACGAAAATGATAAATCCAACGTTCGGATTTTAAGCACGGTAATCTTCTCACTAAATATTTACTTCCCGATTGTTTTCTCTTCTAAAGTTATTATTATTTCTGTAGCTCTATTTGGATCCAAATGCTGTTTTTTTATCGATGGTTGTTCAATAGTGAGATTCTTCTATTCCATTAAATTGACCTTGGGACCTAGAAGCTCATGAATCTATTATATACTCTTACCTCTCATACACAGGATTGATTTGATATAGGCATTTTTAAAGTGGACTTAAGATTTGTCTTAATAAGGCTTCTAAAGTCGACCTTAGCAAGTTTTATATACATTAAAAAGAAGTGGGCCTTAAGCTAAAAAAATCGTAAAAGAATGAGTCCATAGCACATAGCAAACAATTGCTTCCCTCTCCTCTACATGTGAATACCGAATCGGCATCTTGCCACCTGATATGCGACTCCAACTACCTCCCGGATCACTCACAGTCACAGGCGAAGAGGCCGCCGCCACTCCTAAAGGCCTTCACCACCGCTACTCCCTTCATCCCGTCGTCGAAGGAGGCTGCCGGGCTAAGCTCCACGGCGGACGGCGGAGGCGAGGACGTGTGCTGCCTTACCTTGGCGCCTCCAACTTGTACCTCAGATCCAACGTCCCACAGCTATCATCTGCTCTCTGGCCAGCGTGTGATGACCCTTCAATGGCTTCTCAAACTCGTTGTTGCCAATGCAGGGGTCGAATGCGTGTTCATTGTGTTTGTATCCACTCAATACTTCATTTTTAGTCAATAAAATCCACTCTTTATCAAAGAAGAAGAAGAAGAAGAAGAATACATCTAAATACATGTTTCACCAAAATCTACCTTTCGAAGAAGGTGTTAGAGTCATGTCGGCCGTGCAAATAAATGTAAGACTTTTTGCATGTTCTTGAAAAAGGAATTCTGTCGGCCGTGCTATAGAAATGACTTCAACAAGACGGATGGAGCTCGATTAACTCTGTTGCGAAGACTATGATAATGATGTGTCTTTTACATACTCTTCGTTCGCTTGATGCATACTTTAACCGCGAACAAGACACTATGGAGGCAACCCACATACATCTGCCGCGGTTACATTGTTACCCAGAGTACTTCTGGAGCTGTAGTGCTTCCACCATTCAGCAACATCTTTCATAAGAAGAAAAAGAGAGACCTTGTGTGATCATTTAATTAAATAAACAATGGTATATACAGAAATTAACCAGAATATAATGTGTGCTTGCGTACCTTATAAGCTTCACTGATGAAGACACTAGGCCATCCAACATATGGCAGATAGCTGTTAGCATTGGACAAAACACAAAAATTAACAATGCAAAAACATTAATCAATTGAAGCGGTAGAGCAAGGTATATATAAAGCCATATTAATACACATCCAAATTCGATAGTAGACGCATGATAAGAGATAACAACCCGCCACGTACCCTGCAACCCGTCCAATAATGTCATGCGGTTGAAGCCAAAGCTGCCCGCTCGCATAGAGAAATCGGTCATCCACTAAATTGTTGTCTCCTTTGGTGAGTATTTGGATTTCTCTAGCAGTACCAGCAGTTCCTCTGCTCGCCGCCGGTCTCCGCCGCCACCTGGGCCGTCCTCACAGTCAACGGCTTCGACAAGGGCAAGGACGGCGGCCTCCCATCCGAGTGCGATGGCGCGTACCCCGATGACTCGGAGATGGTCGTCACGCTCTCCACCGGCTGGTTCAGCGGCATGTCCTGCTGCGGACGCAGCATCAAGATCACCGCCAAGGGTGGCAGCTCGGTGTAGGCCAAGGTGGTGGACAAGTGCGACTCCGTCCATGTTTGCGACGCTGAGCACAACTACGAGGAGCCATGCGCCTACAACGTCGTGGACACCTCGCCGGCGGTGTGGGACGCCCTGGGCCTCGACCAGAACATCGGTTTGCAGGATGTCACCTGGTCTGACGAGTGGTCACAGTTTGTTTCACCATATGAATACGGAAATGATAAATCCCGGAGTTCGGATTTTACGTGTGGCAACCTTCTCACTAAATATTTACTTTTTCTTTAAAAGTTATCATTATTTCTGTAGCTCTATTTGAATCCAAATGTTTTTTTATCGATGGTTGTTCAATAGTGAGATTCTCCTATTACATTAAATTCACCTTGGGATCCACAAGCTCACGGATCTAATTATATACTTTTACCTCTCATACACAAGATTAATTTGATATAGGCATTTTTAAAGTGGACATAGGACTTGTCTTGAGGCTTCTAAAGTCGACCTCTATGATGATGATGTGTCTTTCACATACTCTTTATTCGCTTGATGCATACTTTAACCACGAACAAAACAATATGGAGGCAACCCACATAAAATATGCTGCGGTTACATTGTTACCCACAATACAAGTCGAAGGAGGCCGCCGGGCTAAGCTCCGCGATGGACGGCGGTGGCGAGGACGTGTGTTGCCTCACCTTGACGCCTCCAACTCGTACCTCATATCCAACGCCCGCAGCTGTCATCTGCTCTCTGGCCAGCGTGTGTTGACCCTTTGATGGCTACTCAAACTCGTCGTTGCCAATGCAGAGGCCGAATGTGTGCTCATTGTGTTTGTATTCACTTTATATTTTATTTTTAATCAATAAAATCCACTCTTTATCAAAGAAGAAGAAGAATACATGTAACTACATGTTTCACCAAAATCTACCTTTCGAAGGTGTTAGAGTCATGTCGACCGTGCAAATAAATGTAATACTTTTGCGAATCATGTCGGCCGTGCTATACAAATAACTTCAACAAGACGGATGGAGCTCGATTAACTCTGTTGCGGAGACCATGGTAATGATGTGTCCTTTACACACTCTTTATTCGCTTGATGCGTACTTTATCCACGAACAAGACACTATGGAGGCAACCCACATAAATCTGCCGCGGTTACATTGTTACCCAGAGTACTTCTGGAGCTGTAGTGCTTCCACTATTCAGCAACATCTTTCATAAGAAGAAAAAGAGAGACCTTGTGTGAGCATTTAATTAAATAAAACAATGGTATATACAGAAATTAACCAGAATATAATGTGGGCTTGCGTACCTTATAAGCTTCACTGATGAAGACACTAGGCCATCCAGCATATGGCAGATAGCTGTTAGCATTGGACAAAACACAAAAATTAACAATGCAAAAACATTAATCAATTGAAATGGTAGAGCAAGGTATATGCAAAGCCATATTAATACACGTCCAAATTCAATAGTAGACGCATGATAAGAGACAACAACCCGCCACGTACCCTGCAACTCGTCCCATAATGTCATGCGGTTGAAGCCAAAGCTGCCCGCTCGCATAGAGAAATCGGTCATCCACTGAATTGTTGTCTCCTTTGGTGAGTATTCGGATTTCTCCAGTATCTCGATGCTCGTAAACCTAGAATAATTTGAGAAGATTATTTTCAAGGCAAACAAAATATAGCATATGAACTTTTATGATTTGATTGGTGTGTAGCAAGAGATACTAGAGGCCAAGCTTGCTGTTACCTTGATCACACGATGGACAATTGGATGTTCAAAGCCATCAACTTTGAAAAGAACGACCTCTCCTTCACGGAAAGGTTTATTGCTCATGTTGTGTACAAACACCATATCGCCCTGCAAAACAAGCACATGTTCCATGCGTGCATCTATCAATATGTCGGTCGAAATCAAAGGGGGCGACAAAATTGAAGCCCATATATTTAAACTAGATAAATTGTATTGCGTACCTTTTTAATTGCAGGCTCCATACTTTCCGACAAGACCGCCATCGCCGGTGACTTGACACCCGTCACTAGCATCATTCCCTCGGGCACCAGCACCAGCAATGCAATGAGCATAACTGCATCCCGAATTTAAGTAAAATTTCCCGGGAAGAAAAGAGAACTTGTAGAAGCATTATGAACGCCGAGGAACACTGAAGAAAGAGGCCTATATATGTACTTACCGAGGAAGGTGATGGATTGGGTGAGCACATGCCGGATCTTCATAGCCTCCTCTCTCGGCTGGACGATGGTGAAAACACAAACTAGCTTTCTGATGATCGATTCTAATAATATGTTTCCAGCGAACGTCTGCTCTTGCTTTGCAGCTAGCTAGGTAGGTAGGCTATGAATATATATAGGCAAAGCTGCGGAGTACTCGACGAGTACTCACTCGATAGGAATCCGTGACGGACACCATCGATCACCACATGTGCGGGATTCGGTTTCCGTGTCCGACTCTGGCCATGCAGTGGAATCATATACCGTGTCCGTAGCGTACGCACGTGCGGTTTGCAACTGATTTATCTCTTCGGTTTATCAATTAGTTTACGTGCGTGTGGTAATTACACCCAGCTACGGTATTCTCAGAGCCCGCCACCAGCATTACGTATTTAGGTGCCTGGCGAATAGCTGCGAGGACCCCGAACGGCCAGGTTCCAACGATGATACGGCCAGGTCGATATACATACGTCTCGCGTTTCATGTTTCATGTCAGTTCAATTACAGTTCAGCCTCAACATTTGAAGAACAAGTTCTGGACGCAGCCGCAAAGCTCAAAATCATGGAGCTGGAGATCTACCCCGGCCGCGAAAAAGGAGAAACGGAGAAACTTGGTGTCTCTGGCCTATTCCTTCAGTAGGCAATCCTGGAAGCCCGGCTCCCGCTCTTTCCTCTTTCCGGTCGAGGTTCCTGCCGACGGGCATGATCTCGTTCATGCGCGCGCGGCACATTCAATCTGTTGGGAGATCCATGTAAAGTGTCATACACGCTCCTTGCAGATGGATAACATGGAAGTGGTCCATAACGAGAGGGCAGCAGAACACGTAGCAATTTGTTCTCCCATTTGTGCAAATCTGAAAGGAAAACTTGCATAAGCTTGTACGTACAACGAACCTTCGAACAGGCCAAGCAATTGTCCAGTGACACTCCAGCATCAAGCGCATAATCCTTGATCTAGATTAGGAGTAAACATAAATTGATTCTATCAAGGTAACAGCTTGTGCTTGGGCATGGAGACCCAAGATTGAAATGCGTGAATAATAACATGAAAGGAAATATAGGCTGCTTTCTTTATAGACGAGAGATGTCTTTCCTACCAACAAATAAATTTATATTACTGTTTGGACACACTGTATCCCTTGTAACATGTCACTAAAAGAAATTATGACATTGTTTTCACCAGTATAAATTATAGGTTAGAGTAGCACAAACCTGAAAAGCAAAGCGTTGAGGCATTCCACTGATAGAGAGTAGTCCCTTCGTCCGGCATATGTCAGCACTGTGTTCATCAGGAGAATCAATTGTGAGATGTTTGTTCCGATATACACAACCCCATCATGTGCAGGGCCATAAATAAATACCTAGAAATTCATCTCAGCTATCTTGAGACAATATATAAATGCATGCCAGACAATTTTTAAGTCTGACCTTTTACTTTTAGAGATCCATCTCCCCTTTGCAAACAATGCTTACAGAGGAAACACCAGGGTCATGGGTGTGATCATGCTCATGATGGTCTACAAGAAGCAAACAACATTGAGTTCACTTCTTATTATGACAGCATTACCATGACTAAGATATGGCATATTAAGTATACTGCATTTAAGTGAAACATCAAAGCTGTCCCATCTCTCCTTTCTGAACAGCATCCAAGGCTCCAAGCAGATTGGCAAAGTACATTTCTTAATTTAGGATTTTGATTCCAAGTAACTATGAAGTTTTTTCTGTGATTCCAGGCTCCCTCTATCAACAATAGAGATCCCTGAACTCATGAATCCAGAGCCATGCATGCAGAAAGATTTAGTCATGTGTTTGGCAAAATCATGCCATGGGCGCCCTTTGTACAAGGTTATTATTGTAACACAGAATCTACAAGCATCAGCAATTATAGTCTTTTCACAAACAGTAGGTTGCCATTAAGTATAACTGTACGCTGCCATAAAGAAGAGTAGGGTACAAAATAAAATGTATTTGAGAATGGATAGACAGTTTCCTTTTTCAATGACCACCGTCCGGGTATCCACGTGATCAAAGCATGGATCATGTGTACCTATACCTATATCTATATTGAGACACGGAACTATTTTACATGAGTTTCAATGCTTCATAATTTGATGGTAACCACATTTATGGGTGTACGATAATACTATGCTAACCATGTTTGTGGTCATGATCATGGTGATGGTGATGCACATGCTCATCATGTGGCTCTTGAGAGGCAGTATTCTCAATCCTGAAACATAAGAAAAATCCAGTTTGCTTTATGCTCAACATTTCGTAAATTGAGTAACCAGAGCTGAATTTCAACGATAAAAGAAAGAACAATTTATGGGTATGCATTGTTTGTTAAAACACAACAGATCATCACATTTTCGCAAATGAGAAAATTTCTAGTACCTGAGCAAGCATAAGAACTAATACATGGAGTAGTGCTTCTATCCTATCCCGAACAGTATATATGTACATTTCCAAAATAGCTAAATCTACATTGGGTCAATCCATCTAAATGTAGAAAGCACCTGGAGGTTCTAACACGCATACATTTGATAGCACAATTTAAATCAGCTCTAGATATGGGCCATTTAATAGCAACAACCACAACCCATCAAGTCTTAGTGGCAGTAATTCTTTTCATCTCTCAATGCTAGTAAATCTAATATGCCTACTAACAAGAGAAATGAACTCTTCCACCAACAAGGATCAAAACCAAAGGCCTAGTAATCAGACACACGCGACATTTTAACCAGAATAAACTGGTTACAAAACTACCTTGTTAGTACAACTCTGTCAGCATATGCGATTTGCTGGCTTCAATTCATCCAAATGCAAATCACGAAAAATTGTATCTTCTGCATAGAATTTCTGTATTGTTAGAATTTGCTAAACCTGAATAAAGAAACAGCAGAAGGATGCGATTTGCTGACTTTTTACCTTGAGAAACAAGCTTGTGAAAAAAGAACCATTCATTTCAATTTTAATTTTCTTTCTTTCTTGCACTTTTTCCCCCCTGTTTTTACTGCTTGTAAATCTAATTTTCTGCATTTTCTTTTTAAAGAGGACCCTGCCTCCTCTCCGCTGCCCCACGCCCGCCTCCTCCCCCTCCCTGCCCGGGCCCGCCTCCTCTCCCCTCCCTGCCCGGGCCCGCGCCGCCGCTGCCGCCCTCCGTGCCCAGGCCCGCCTCCTCTCTCCCCCCTCTCTACCCCTCCCTGCTCGGGCCTCCTAAAAAGATAGCACGAGCAGTGGGCCTCGGTCGGGACTGTGAGTCTATATGGGCCGAAAGGAAGCCCAGGTCGGGACAGTAAAGGGACTATACGGGCCCCGACCCGATCTCGGAAAAAAAAAATCCGGCCCCGACACGACCCTCTCTCGCGATCCCGGCGCAACGGGCCCGGAGGAGACGGCGGCGGCGTGCTCCCCCTCCCTCCCTCCTTGTCGGCGTGGACTGCAGCGGCGGCAGCGCGAGCTTGGAGGCGACCCGGAGGTGCAGCTGCGCGAGCTCGGCGGCAACTCCGTCTCCGGCGCCCCTCGCCCGGAAGCCGGCCTGTTGCTGGTGCAGCCGGGCCGTGTCTCTCGCCTCTGTCCCGAACCGCACAAGGGAGGCGGGCTCGCTCCTCCGTTCTGTCCAGACGGCCGACGGGGAGAGGACCTCGCCGCCCCGCGTTGGACTCCGACGAGCGGCGACCGGCAAGTCCTCCCCCCTTCTCTTATCCCTTCTTGAAATCTCAGTTTACCGACGATCGTCCTGTCTAAAACTTAGGTTCGTGAGGTGAAATTTGATTGAAAAGATCCAAGGCTAACCAAGTTAGGGGAAACAATCAAATCTCCAGAGGAAAGAAACCTGCTCCTGTGCTCCAACTCCAACTCGGAGATCTCGGGCGGCACCGGAGAGATGGGGGCGGAAGTCGACGCACTGTACGAGATCGGCCGCCACGCGACAGGATCCCACGAAATCCCTTGTGTGAGTGTGGAAGTCGAACCCGTCCGTTCATCCAGATTTTGCATTTACCTCGGCGGCATCCGCTGTTATCTTTGCTGTTATGTACTCCCTCCGTCCGAAAATAGTTGTCATCAAAATGGATGAAAAGGGATGTATCTAGAACTAAAATACATTTAGATACATCTCTTTTAATCCATTTTGATGACAAGTATTTCCGGACGGAGGGAGTAAATTCTTGCAACCGCAGGAAAGAGATGAAACCGCTCGAGCGAGCGCTGGCAGTTCAGGTGAAGGAGGAGGCGTCCTCTCGTATCTCTCCTTCCAAGGTTGGATCTTTTACCCCCTACCCTCGAATCAGTTTCAAATCCTCCAAATATCCATCCAGGAAAGGCTCCTAACAACTAGCTTCTACATGCTGCTACCGCCTTGGAAGGCGTAAGTAAGCTCAGGGAGAGGTGGAGTAGGTACAGCACTCTTGGGGGGAGTAAGCGGAGGAAGAGGGAAAATGCAGCATCCTTGTTCGTCTCGCGGAATGCAGAGTATGTTGCTGTAGCTGTTGGGAACCGCATTTATATCTTGAGAAAGAGCGATGGCTATGAATCACCCTGCGGCATATATACAAGTCAGTCAACTTTCTACCTGTTCCCACATTGCATCGAGTATTGTCTAGTATAATTCATTGGAAAAAACTGCGCAAGCTCTTACTGGTACAAGTCCTTTTGCGAAATGTTATACCTGTGGATCTGTGGTGCTCATACATTGCGTTCTTAAAAAATTAGCTTACACTGGGAATTGTTTAAGCTGTCTTTCTTTTGTCATGCTAATATCGTTTCATGCTTGTAGTTTTGGATAAGAGTGCTATTCAAGATTGGTGATGAGCTTTAAAGAATCTGGGTGGAAAATTGTTATTTTCACACTAAGTATTCAGGAAGAAAAGTTGAAGTCCTATTGTATTCAGGAAGAATTGCCATTTTTATGAAGAAATCTACTTGCTATTATTTGTTCATAATCACATGTTTGGCAGAAGTTATTACTTTTGAATCTCCTAAAAAATGCAGTGCAAATTCAGACTTCATAGAGCTTAGGAGCCGTAGCAGTAGATTTTATTTTTCTATCATTGCCATTGATGCCAAAAAAAATCTGTCACACACCCAGACAGCCCGATCTGCTTTCTTTGATTTGCAATTTTCTTTCATAAAAATGGCAGTGCATCTTGTATGGGAGTTATTAAAATTGTTTCATGTGCATTGTGCTGCATTGTTTTCACATGATTATGATGCATGGGAGTTATTAAAATTGTTGTGATATGATAGTTTAATAACTATGTCCAATTCTTTCTGGTCAGATAATAATAGAATGGCCTTCTTTACAAACGGGGCCTGGCTGGAGGACCAAGGCATTTTTGGTGTGGTTGATGATTCAAACTCACTGTGTCTCATAAAAGAAAATGGAGATGTATTAACTAGGAGAACAAGCAATCAGTTGAAGCTATCTTCTCCTATCATTGATTTGCTTGTGCAGGATGCTTCAAGTTCACAAAGGTGATTCTCTGTTATTTGCAGTTAAGAGCCTTTCCTTTAAAGATGTTAATCATCATTGTTGCTAATATTTTGGCAATAGCTAATATGATCTTTGTAAATTTTATAGGGGTTTCTACATTTTTACTATTGATTGCAAGGTCCATAAATTTGATTACACTCGAGAACCAGAGGCAACTTTATACCAAGTTTCTATAGTGACTAAAGATGTGCCATCAACTAGATCTCCTCAGTTACCTCAGAGTTTGTCGTGTGTTGATTATCATCAAGATCATTCATTGGTGGTCCTAGTTGGAGATTCCACTCACTCGTCAAGCTCCAATGGCTGTTCCGGTACACCTTTGCGTTATCTGTTTTCTGCTGCTACATCCATCACTAGATATCTGTTTTGCACTATATAGCATATGTAGGGAACTTCTGCATTAGATAGCCATTATATATTTAATATTTTCTCTCTGGATAATATTTTCATCCTGGAAGAACACATCGTGTTTTTTTGGGTAACCTACAAGAATTTTTGTAGTGGATTTTGAACACCAAAAGCTACTACCCCAGACTAGTAAAGAACTTTTTTCAGAAGGCCATAGATTCATTTTGCCCCCCCCCCCCACCCCCCCTCTCCGCTACTGTTGCAGTTGTTTTTAGGGAAGGGAACCCTTGTTTCTAACTTTTTTCTCTGTTGTGTTTTAGGAGCATATTTTCTATATGTATTGCACTTCGATGAATATCTGGAACTTAGTCTTTCATTCCAAAGTGCGCCGTTGGAAGGAGTGTTTTCACCTCCTACGGATAGAAAAACTTTGGTCCCGCTTCCAAAAGTCAGAATCTCACCTCAGGGCAAGCGTATTGCTACATTGGATTTGAATGGTTCTGTCGACATCTTTGTGCTCAATGGTAATATGCGCTCTGTTTCGCTTCATCCTCACGGGAGTGGCGCTGGAACACACTTGATTGGTGTGAAGGACATCAGTTGGTGGACAGATAATATTCTCATGATTGTAAAGGAAGATGGTAGGATTAGCATGTATAGCATTGCTGAGGATATGGTAGTTTCAAAAGGTGACCTTGTTTTATCTACACCACTGTTGGAAAAGGCAAAGGCTATCGAAGGATATGCATTTGTTTTGCAATCTAGCAGACAAATGGATAGTGTTCCTGGGGATCATCAACACACTGAGATGGATAAAATATTTTGGAGTCTAGTATCTTTCTCCAAAGTTACAGTACTGGAGATGTACTCCGTTCTCATCAGGAAGAATCAACAAAAGGAGGCTTTGGATTTTGCCTCCCAGTATAATCTAGATAAGGATGATGTGCTTAAAGCATGCTGGTTGCACTCTGCTGGAGATATTCATGATATCCAGTCATACTTGGTGAAAATCAAAGACCAAGCATTTGTATTGTCAGAATGTGTGAATAAAGTTGGACCTACAGAAGCAGCTTTGAAAGCCCTATTTTCTTTTGGCTTTCGCATGACAGACCGTTACAAGTTTTCGGAGCCTGATGATAGCGGTGATGGCTCAGCATGGGACAGTCGTATCATCAGGCTTCGTTTATTGTGGTACAACGACTTGCTGGAGACATTCTTGGGAATTAATATGGGAAGGTATGTTGTTGCCATTCTTACTGTTTTCTCTTTGCATAATAAATGCAGTCAGTTCACATTGGAAGTGTTTGCAACTATGCTCCAGCTGTTGAGCCATATTGATCCTGCAAAAGTTTACAAATATAATCGATTTAACTTTTTCCATCATACATGCATTGGCCGTTTTGAGTCTCAATGCAATATTTTAAAACGGACTATAGATACTTTTGAATACTGCTTTATTCCTCAAGCAAATCAATTACGCCTGCCACCTTTTGCAATTCCCAAATGAGCACAAAGTAATGCCAAGCTGGATCTTGGTTTGTTTAACAAGGAAGTAAAAGGGAAAATAAGGGGTAGTTAACACTTCAAGTGAATGCTTTGTGAATTTTCCAGTCTAGCTGGTGACTTGAACATTAGCGTTAGAATGTCAATTTCCAACTTCAATGCACATTAGCGTTAGCTCTCATGGAAAGACACTTCACAAGTTGATTGCACAGGGGAGTTACGGACTTCTTGTAGCTAAATGTGTTGTTCTTTCTATTTTTAGGTTCTCAGCTGGCGAATATAGCAAGTTCCGTTTGACGCCCCTTGTTGATACTGCTATTGCTCTAGCTGAAAGTGGCAAAATCGGAGCTCTTAATCTTCTCATGAAGCGCCATCCGTATACTATCTCTTCTGACATTTTACATGTTCTGTCTGCAATTCCAGAAACTATTGCTGTACAGACTTATAGTCAGTTGCTTCCTGGGAAATATCCTCCTAGTGTTGTAATATTAAGAGATGGTGATTGGGTTGAATGCAAACAAATGGCAGCATATATAAACACTTCTCCTGGTCAATTGGACAAGAGGGGAGTGGTCAAAACAGAAATACTTTTGAAGCACTCAACTGGTTTCTTATGGCCATCTGCCGCTGAACTTTCGGAGTGGTACAGGAGCAGAGCTAGGGACATTGACTGCCTAAGTGGACAGCTGGAAAATTGTCTTGCCATGATAGAGCTTGCATGTCAAAAGGGGATAGTGGAGTTGCAGCCATTCTTTGATGATATGAAATACCTCTACCAAGTTGTATACTCTGATGAGTCGAATGAGTTCATAATGAACCTTGCAACCTGGGAAGATTTACCTGACTATCAAAAGTTTAAAATCATTCTGAAAGGAGCCAAAGATGATACTGTTCTTCAGCGACTAGATGATATGGCTATCCCTTTTATGAATAAGAGATTGCACTTGATCTCGTCAAGTAATGCTGACAAACAAGAAGAATCCTACCTGACTAGATGGATGAAAGAGGTTGCTACTGCAAATGAGCTGTCCATTTGCTTGTCTGTTATTGAAAACGGCTGTGGGGAGTCACCAATTTGTGGGCTCTTCAAGGATCTTAATGAGATGGTAGAAACTGCTATTTGCTGCATTTATGTATGCTCTGCAACTAACCAGTGGAATACCATGTCATCAATTTTGTCGAAGTTACTCCATAAGACAAAGAGGGAGAAATCTTTATTGGCTAGTGAAGAAGAGTTCAGTTTGAAAGATGCTAAGCAAGCTCTTGGCACTTGTGTGGTTTCCTGTGATGATATGCAGCATGTGTGTGCTGATATCTTGTCTCGTCTGAGAGATAATTCAGGGGATTCTTATTGCAATGATTCAACGGCCTACCAATTTGATAACATAAAATCCCTTGATATGCGAGAGAAGATGCTAAAAGTTGCTGAAGGTCACGTAGAAGTAGGGAGGCTCTTTGCTTATTACCAGGTACTGTATCTCTTCAAAGAAAGTTTGCTGCTTAAATCAACTATGACATTGCACTAAATCTCCTTGGGTTCCTTCATATATTTATTTTCACATAGGCATGCGCTTTGACCTCTCAGTAAACTACGAAGCTTAAGTAGCAGTATATTCCTTTTTGTATTGGGGTTTACTTGTTATTAATAGTTTTGAGTGGTAGGATGCCTGAATGTGATTAACTGGCTACATCATTATTTGTTTTAAAACATGTCCTACTTTGGCAGGTACCAAAGCCAACACATTTCTTCCTTGCTGCACACTTAGACGAGAAGAATGTAAAACAACTTATACGGCTGATCCTGTCAAAATTTGGTAGACGTCAACCTATTCGGTCGGACAATGAGTGGGCTAACATGTGGCGTGATTTGAAGCTCTTCCAAGAGAAGGCATTTCCTTTTCTTGATTCAGAATATATGCTTGCTGAATTCATTAGAGGGCTTCTAAAAGCTGGTAAATTCTCACTAGCCAGGAACTATCTTGGAGGTACTAGTGCAGTTTCTTTGTCCACAGAAAAAGCTGAAAATCTTGTTATCCAAGCTGCAAGGGAGTATTTCTTCTCAGCTTCAACTTTGTCCTGCAACGAAGTAAGTTCATGTCACCAAATTGTATTTCATGCAAATGCAAACCAGTATGTCGTCACTGATTAAGACTAACTTGGATTGCACAATCATTTGCAGATTTGGAAGGCTAGGGAATGCCTAAATCTGTTGCCAAATAGCAAAAATGTTCAAGTGGAAACTGATATAATTGATGCTCTAACTGTCAGACTTCCTTATCTAGGGGTGACTATCCTCCCTGTTCAGTTCAGACAGGTAAAGGATCCTATGGAGATCATCCGTATGGTGATTACGAGTCAAACAGGGGCATATCTTCATTTTGAAGAGATTATTGATGTTGCTAAACTACTAGGATTAAGAAGTGAAGAAGAAATAGCTGCTGTTGAGGAGGCTATTGCTAGAGAAGCAGTAGTAAATGGTGACCTCCAGCTAGCCTTTGATCTCTGTCTAAATTTGACTAAAAAGGGTCATGGTGAAGTCTGGGATTTATGTGCTGCAATTGCAAGAGGTCCTCAGCTTGACAATTTGGATACAAGTACCCGCGAAAAGCTATTGGGCTTCTCCCTCAGCCATTGTGATGAAGAATCTGTAGGGGAACTATTGAATGCTTGGAAGGAACTTGATGTCCATGATAAATTTGAACAATTAATGGTATCAACAGGAACAAACCCTCCCAATTTCTTTGTTGATGGCTCTACATATACACCTCTTCCTGTGCAAAGTGTGCAAGACATACTTGACCTGAGAGAAGGCGTTAGCCATGATAGAGAGCATGATCATGTGGCAATTGCTAAAGAAATGCTATCAAAGGTTTGCATGGACTTCACAAATGATGATGCATATAGTCGGGAATCTACTTTTGCAGAAAATAGGAAACTATTGTCCTTCTCTGCACTTGAATTGCCATGGCTTTTGAAGTTGTCTAATGATGAGGTACATGATGGTAACAAACATTCTTCGGAGACAAATCATCCCGTCAGGAGATATCGATTTTCAACAAAAACGGAGGCAATAAATAGCATCATATATTGGCTAGGTGTAAATAATTTTGCTCCCAGTGATGATCTAATCATGTTTCTTGCAAAGTCTGTAATGGAGCCTCCCGTTGATGAAGATGATTATGTTCTTTCCTGTTCAATTCTTCTTAATCTCATGGACCCTTTCAATGGAGTGAAAATAATAGAGGAAGAGCTCAAAAAACGAGAATGTTATCAAGAGATTAGTAACATAATGAATGTAGGAATGACATATAGCTCCCTCAACAGTTTGAAGAAAGAATGTTCTACTCCTGAACAGAGGAGAAATCTCTTGCTTCAAAAATTCCATGAGAAGTTTACCTCGATAGATTCAGGTAGGTGCACTAAAGACAATAGCTCTTCCTCTATTTATTTTCTGAATAGCTGAATCACTGCCTCAGTTTATTTTCTGAATACTTATCTAGTCCAATATTCTGTGTTCTTTTTTTCATGAGATGCTATTCATTTATATGATTTTCACTTTTCTTTACTTTTACTTTGATCAGATGATTTAGACCAGATTGATATGGCACATGCCACTTACTGGGGAGAGTGGAAATCAAAATTAGAAGAGGAGAAACGAATGGCTGACCAAGCAAGAATGCTGAAAAATGTACTGCCTGATATTGACACGTCTCGATTCTTATCTGGCGATGCTAACTATATCAAAAAGGTTGTTTTCTCCTTTGTTGACTCCGTAAAGCTGGAGAGAAAACATATACTAAAGGAAGCAGTAAAGATAGCTGAGAACTATGGCTTGCAGCGAACTGAGGTATATCTCTGCATGGCTGCAATTTATACAGAAACATCTTATGTTTTAGTTTCCTTGTGATGTAAGCTTCTCATATCTGATATCTATATCATCTCTTGATTAATTTTAGGTGCTTTTACGATTTCTGGGCTGTGCTCTTGTCTCTGAATATTGGGATAACGATGATATTCTGAATGAAATTGCTGAATTCCGGGAGGATATTGTCAAATCAGCTAAGGGGGTGATTGATATGATATATTCAGATGTCTACCCAGTGATCGATGGGTATAATAAGCAACGCCTCTCCTACATCTTTGGCATCCTTTCAGCATGTCATTCGTATCTTAAGAGGACAAGTAAGATAGAATTGACATACCAAGAACATGTTCATACACATAAGCTTGAGCCATTTCAGTATTACAAGGTCCTCGAGGAAGAGTGCAAGAAAGTCTGTTTCATTGATGGCTTAAACTACAAAAACATTGCTGGCCTGGATAATCTGAACTTTGACCACTTCAATGAAGAAGTATGCAAGAATATCCATGCCTCAACCGTCAGTGCTCTAGCTGATATGGTCCAAGCTCTTGTGAGTATGTATGTTGATTTACAGGCTAAGGGTCTTGTATCACGCCAAGGTGTTTACAAGCATTATGTTCTTGGCATGTTGGCATCTTTAGAAGGCCGCAATGAAGCACGATCAAACAGCACAGATTGTGAAAAGTTACTAGCAGTTCTTTGTGAAATTGAGTTGAACTATGATAGTTGCAAGGAGTATATCCAAACTCTTCCTGCCACAGATATTTCATACATCATTGGAAGGTATTACACACTATGTTTCCCTTGCAACTTAGCAAGAAGCCAGCCACAGGAACCTTCATGGAAGGAACCTCTCTGTATGCTGATAACGCTTTGGATTAAACTTGTTGACGACATACCAAGGCAGCCAACTGATGCTAGCTCATATGAAAGGACAGGCTACTTGGATTCGAACCGGTTAACTCACTGCATGAGTGCTTTCAGACAGCTGTTAATAAATAATGAGATAACAGTGCACCAAGGTTGGGATGCCATCTCTATGTTTGTACAAGTTGGCTTTAACAGTGAAATGATAATGGACACATCACACTTTTGCCGAGCTATGATTCTTTCTGGATGTGGTTTCAAAACTGTAGTTGAAGTGTACCATGGAGGACAGGAAAATTTGGAAAGTGTAAATGCAGACTCGAGGAATCCTTTGGATCTCTTAGAGCTTTATGGTGCTTCTACAGATGGCTGTTTGTCCGATCTGATCGAAGGCTCTTGTGAGTCTCAGGCATTGCTTCATAAGCTACTGTCTTCATTGAGCCAGTCAGTAGGGGAGCATGCTGACTCTCTTGAGATGATCCGATCTGGTGTCTGGGGAAAGTTGATAGCCTTTTCTGAGAACATGCAGCTAGGTAGCCAACTACGTGTCTATGCCCTGCAGCTGATGCAGTGTATTACGGGAAGAAACCTCAAAAGCCTTCCAAATGAGATTGTTTCCCAGGTTGAGCCATGGGAATCATGGTATGAGCCTGGAGCAAGTGATTCCTTAGCTGATGAGGGCAGTACTCCTTCTTGCAGCATCACAGCGAGCCTAGTGGCACTCAGATCTAATCAGATGGTCACTGCAGTTCTGCCAGATGCTAGTATCACGCCCGAAAACTTGTCGAGTCTTGACTCTGCAGTATCTTGCTTCTTACATTTGTCGGAACGTGCTTCTTCTGTTGAGAGTGTTGCTGTTCTGGAAGCAGTGCTAGAAGAGTGGGAGCAACTGTTCTCTTCACCAAAAGAAGAATATGTTCAGCCTCAGGATTCGCCAAAAGAAGCAAGTGACTGGAGTGATGGATGGGATGATGGCTGGGAGGCCCTACCAGAAGAGTTGGAGAATCCAGAGCAAAAGCAAGATGGTGCGTCGTCATTATCTGTCCATCCTCTCCACAGTTGTTGGATGGAGATCATCAGAAAACTTGCTGGGCTTGGTGAGCTCCAGAAGATCATTGAGCTTCTAGATCGAGCATCCTCAAAGCATAGCAGGTTGCTAGAGGACGAAGAAGCACACCGCTTGCTTGAACTCCTTTCCGCAGCACCCAACTGCTTCATGGCTCTGAAAATCATGCTGCTGCTCCCATATGAAGCTCCACAGCTGCAGTGCCTGCAGATGGTCGAGGCGAAAATCAGGGAAGGAACCGCATCCACCTCATCGAATGCCGACGACCATGAGCTGCTGGCGTTGGTCCTCTCATCCGGAGCCCTGCAGAAGATCGCTGGAGAAGAGGGGTACTCAAAACTCTTCTCTCACACATGCCACCTCGTCGGACAACTCGCGAGGTCGTTCCAGAGCGATCTCTGCGCACACTGGGAAGCCGAATCTAAGATGAATCAGAAGTCTTTCCTGTTTGTTAAGGTGCTGCTCCCGTGCTTCATATCTGAGCTGGTGCTCAAAGGGCAGTATCTGTTGGCCGGGTTCGTCGTCTCGAGATGGATGCACACACCCGCATCCCTTGGCCTGATAGATGTCGTCGAGCCCAGTTTGCGGCGCTACCTGGAAGGCCAGGTCGCTCAGGCTCAGGCTCAGGCTCAGGCTCAGCAGCAGGTGGGAGAGAGCGACGCTTCTTTTGCTGAAGACGAGCTGTCTATTAGCCGCACAATGTCCAGTCTAAGGTTGAAATTGGTTTCTCTTTTGCAAGCGGCGTTGGTAGCCCTTCCTTAGATATCAAGTCTGGTGTATACATTTGTTTAACCGAACGGTGCTGGACCGGTGTAACTCGATGTAAACTGTAGCATGGTGAATATTACAAATGTTAAGAACTAGCGGTGGCAGGATGATGCTTTAAGAGAAGTCAAGAGATGCTTCAATGTTCTGTTACTCGATTGGAATTTACAGTGCATTTCTTGTGTATACTTCGTCTGCCTTGTTTTACTGCATCAATATTTTTCGCACTGCACTTTCTTTGCTAGTTGGATCTTGAAACACAGTATGTGTCAGTTGCATTTTTCTCTCGCTTTCACGCTCATATATCAGTTGCATTCCTTTTTATAGCATATCAGTTGCAGTGTATGATGATTCCATACATTTTTCCATACATCTCCGGGCGAGGACCGCTTGGACGACGGCCAGGATAGCACCAGTGGGGGACGCCTGCTCCTCACTCAGGAGTGGGAGCCGAGGAAGAGGCAGCCATGCGGCAGGGCAAATTGGGTGTTTTTTCCCTTTTACAAAAGTCGAGTCAGATCTGACTTAGATTAAAAAAATCAGGAACTGATCCTTTTCCTATAGTCGGGGTCGATGGTGGTAGAGTATACCAGCCTACCGTCAAGACCCTGCCGCTAAACTGGCTGGTGGTAGCTCGTGCAACCCTACTGTTGAGGTGCCCGACGGTAGGTGGATATAAGTATTGTATTTGATACTTATAATTCTTTATGACATGCCTTCAACTCTACCTCAAGAAAAAATATCAAGTGTTGATGGTCAATAAGACCACCAGTTTCAAGAAAAAAGGGTAAAGGGAAGAAGAAGGGGAATTTCAAGAAAAACAGCAAACAAGTTGATGCTCAGAAGAAGAAACCCAAGTCTGGACCTAAGCCTGAAACTGAGTGTTTCTACTGCAAAGGGACTGGTCACTGTACGGCTCCGCCCCCCGCGTCCACGGGCCCTCTCTGGTGGCCCCCTTCGGCCCCGAGGAGGTCAAACAGGCCGCCTTCTGCCTCGACCGCACGAGCGCCCCAGGCCCTGACGGGCTGGGGCTTGCTTTCTACCGCGCGGCCTGGGCGACGGTCGGCCCCGACGTCTGCCGCCTGATCGATGCGGTGCATGCCGGCACGGCGCGCCTAGACGGGATCAACCGGGCATTCATCGCCCTGCTCCCGAAGAAAGCGGGGGTGCCGTCGCCGGGATCTTTCCGGCCCGTCTCACTCCAGAACGTTGATGTCAAGATCCTCTGCCGCGGCCTCTCCTCTAGGCTGCAGCAGCAAATCAGTTCTATCATCGATGAGGATCAGTTTGGCTTCATCCCCGGGCGAAGCATCGCCGAGAATTTCATCTACGCCGCTGAGATGGTGCAGTGCTATTTCGCGAGGGGGCCCCCCACCCTTGTGCTCAAGCTCGACTTCGCCAAAGCTTTCGACAACATCAACTGGGCGAGTCTGCGTGTGATCATGCTGGCGCGTGGGTTTCCCGAGCTCTGGTGTGACTGGATGGACGCGATCTTCCACTCTTCGCGCTCCGCCGTGCTCCTCAACGACGTCCCGGGGAAGTGGTTCCCCTTCCGCCGCGGGCTGCGCCAGGGGGACCCCGTCTCCCCGTACCTCTTCCTCCTCGTCGCCGACGTGCTCCGAAGGTTGATTCGTCGGGGACACCTTGATGCGACACCCGTTGGTGGACGGGGAGCCGCCGCTCGTTCTGCAGTACGCGGACGACACGTTGATCATCATGCGCGCTTGTCCGCGCGCGGCGGCGCGGCTCCGCTCCACGCTCGACGACTTCGCTGCTGCCACCGGCCTCGTCATCAACTATTCCAAGAGCACTCTGGTTCCGATGGGCGTTGATGACGACACCCTGACCGCGGTCGTCGCAGCAGTTGGATGCAAGGTGGAGGGGTTCCCGCAAACCTACTTGGGGCTCCCTCTGTCGTGCTCCAAGCTGTCGCTCGCGGACTTCCACTTCATCATCGCCAAAGTGGATCGGTACCTGGCCGGCTGGCGTGCTCGCCGGCTCTCTCCGGCTGGGCGGCTCATGCTTATCAACGCCGTCTTGGATGCCCTCCCGTCATATGCTATGGGTGCGCTCAAGCTCCCCAAGAAGGTGGTCGCCGTGCTCGACTCCCTGCGTCGGGCTTTCCTGTGGAACACTGCTGATCGCGCGTCTGGGGCGCAATGCCTCGTCGCTTGGGATCGGGTGTGTCGCGCGAAGGCGGAGGGCGGTCTGGGGGTCCGCAAACTTGCCTCCCAAAATGACTCGCTCCTGCTGAAGGTCCTCCACAGACTCCACACTTTGCCCCTCTCCAGGTGGGCGTCGTGGGCCTGGGCCTCGCTCGGTGAGCGCCTACTCCTGGATGCGCACGGCTCCTCGCTGGCCGGTGAGCATTGGGCTCACCTCCGGAGTCTCGTGCCTCTCTACCGCTCGCTTTCCCGGGTCGTTGTCGGTGACGGGCGTATGACCGCCTTTTGGGAGGATCACTGGCTGCCCTGTGGCCCCTTGCGTTGTGCCTTCCCGGCACTTGCCTCCCACGCCTGCACGGAGGTGTCGGTCTGGGCGGTCCGCACTCTTGGGCTCGACGCGGTCCTGGTGCCGCGGCTCTCCATCGCGGCCTCTAGGGAGCGCCTCCTCTTGCTCCCTCTCATTGGCAGAGGGCCGCCGACGCGGGCGCTGAAGACCATCGATCCCTGGTGCTGTGCGCGAAGCCGAAGGGGCAACTGGCCTCCAGTCAGGTCTATGGCCTCCTCCGCCTCGGCGGCGAGGTTGCCGAGAATGCCGCCTTCCTTTGGAGTTCCCGGGCTCCCTCCAGGGTGCGGTTCTTCGCCTGGCTGCTTGCTCTTGAGTGGATCCATACCCGCGACAACCTGCTGAAAAAGCACATCGTGGAGCCGCGCGACTCGGCCCGCCCCGAGTGCGGTGCTGCGCTCGAGACTCCTGATCACTTGATCTTCGGGTGCCCTTACACTCGGACGTTCTGGTGTGCCCTGCGTCTCTCCACCGCAGGAGCGATGGTCCGTGCCCTGCACCACTTTGACGTCCCCGGGGCTGTCGGTGCGGCGTCGCCACATGCCTTCACCATGTTATGCTGTTGGCATCTTTGGAAGCGGAGGAATGCGGTGGTTTTCCGGCAGGAATCCCCCTCCCTCACCGCTACGCTGAAGGCTTGCCGCGATGACGCTGTCCTCTGGCGTAGCCGGTTCCCCCCTGACGATCGTGGCCACATTGACGTATGGCTCAGTGTCCTGCATCTGTAAAAGTGTGTGTGTGTGTGGGGGGGGGGTGTTTGTGTAGCATAGGGGAGCTGCTCCCCATCCCCGCCCTCCTGCTGCTGTATTGTGCTGCCTAAACAGGCTCCATATATATATATATATATATATATATATATATATATATATATATATATATATATATATTCAGGTGGGGGAGTTCTCTCCCCCCGGCGAAAATTCAAAAAAAAAAACTACCACAAGTAATTGGCGGATAAGAAGGATGGCAAAGTGAACATAGGTATATTTGATATATATGTTATTGATGTGTACTTTACTAGTGTTTGTAGCAACCCCTCGGTATTTGATACTAGTTCAGTTGCTAAGAATAGTAACTCGAAACGGGAGTTGCAGGATGAACATAGACTAGTTGAGGGTGAAGTGACGATGTCTATTGTAAATGGTTCCAAGATTGATATGATCATCATCGCACACTCCCTATACTTTCGGGATTAGTGTTAAACCTAAAATAAATATTATTTAGTGTTTGCGTTGAGCATGAATATGATTGGATCATATTTATTGCAATACGGTTATTCATGTAAGTTAGAGAATAATTGTTGTTCTGTTTACATGAATAAAACCTTCTATGGTCATACACCCGATGAAAATGGTTTGTTGGATCTCGATCGTGGTGATACACATTTTCATAATATTGAAGCCAAAAGATGCAAAGTTAATAATGATAGTGCAACTTATTTGTGGCACTGCCGTTTAGGTCATATTGGTGTAAAGCGCATGAAGAAAATCCATGCTAATGGGCTTTTCGAATCACTTGATTATGAATCAGTTGATGCTTGCGAACCATGCATCATAGGCAAGATGACTAAGACTCCGTTCTCCGGAATAATGGAGCGAGCAACAGATTTGTTGGAAATCATACATATTGATGTATGTGGTCCGATGAATATTGAGGCTCGCGGCAGGTATCATTATTTTCTGATCTTCACAGATGATTTGAGCAGATATAAGTATATCTACTTGATGAAACACAAGTCTGGAACATTTGAAAAGTTCAAAGAATTTCAGAGTAAAGTGGAGAATCATCGTAACAAAATAAAAGTTTCTACGATATGATCGCAGAAGTAAAACATTTGAGTTACGAGTTTGGCCTTCAGTTAAAACAATGTGAAATAGTTTCACTACTCACGCCACCTGGAACACCACAGTGTAATGGTGTGTCCGAACGTCGTAACCGTACTTTATTAGATATGGTGCGATCTATGATGTCTCTTACCGATTTACCACTATTGTTTTGGGGTTATGCATTAGAGACAGCTACATTCACGTTAAATAAGGCACCATCTAAATCCGTTGAGACGACACCATATGAACTATGGTTTGGCAAGAAACCTAGGCTGTCGTTTCTTAAAGTTTGAGGTTGCAATGCTTATGTGAAAAAGTTTCAACCTGATAAGCTCAAACCCAAATCGGAGAAGTGCGTCTTCATAGGATACCCAAAAGAAAATGTTGGGTACACCTTCTATCACAGATCCGAAGGCAAGTTATTCATTGCTGAGAATGGATCCTTTCTAGAGAAGGAGTTTCTCTCGAAAGAAGTGAGTGGGAGGAAAGTAGAACTTGATGAGGTAACTGTACCTGCTCCCTTATTGGAAAGTAGTTCATCACAGAAATCTGTTTCTGTGACTCCTACACCAATTAGTGAGGAAACTAATGATGATCATGTAACTTCAGATCAAGTTACTACCGAACCTCGTAGGTCAACCAGAGTGAGATCCGCATCAGAGTGGTACGGTAATCCTATTCTGGAGGTTATGTTAATTGACCATGACGAAACTATGAACTATGAGGAAGCGATGATGAGCCCAGATTTCGCAAAATGGCTTGAGGCCATGAAATCTGAGATGAGATCCATGTATGAGAACAAAGTATGGACTTTGATTGACTTGCCCAATGATCGGCGAGCCATTGAGATTAAATGGATCTTCAAGAGGAAAACGAACGCTGATAGTAGTGTTACTATCTACAAAGCTAGAATTGTCGCAAAAGGTTTTTGACAAGTTCAAGGTATTGACTACGATGAGAGTTTGTCACTCGTATCTATGCTTAAGTCTGTCCAAATCATGTTAGCAATTGCCGCATTTTATGAAATCTGGCAAATGGATAAACAAAACTGCATTCCTTAATGGATTTATTAAAGAAGAGTTGTATATGATGCAACCAGAAGGTTTTGTCAATCCTAAAGGTGCTAACAAAATATGCAAGTTCCAGCGATCCATCTATGGACTGGTGCAAGCATCTCGGAGTTGGAATACACGCTTTGATAAGTTGATCAAAGCATATAGTTTTATACAGACTTACGGTGAAGCCTGTATTTACAAGAAAGTGAGTGGGAGCACTACAGCATTTCTGATAAGTATATGTGAATGACATATTATTGATCGGAGATAATGTAGCATTATTCTGCAAAGCATAAAGGAGTGTTTGAAAGGAGTTTTTCAAAGAAAGACCTCGGTGAAGCTGCTTGCATATTGAGCATCAAGATCTATAGAGATAGATCAAGACACTTGATAAGTTTTTCAATGAGTACATACCTTGACAAGATTTTGAAATAGTTCAAAATGGAACAGTCAAAGAAAGAGTTCTTGCCTGTGTTACAAGGTGTGAAACTGAGTAAGACTCAAAGCCCGACCACGACAGAAGATAGAAAGAGAATGAAAGTCATTCCCTATGCCTTGGCCATAGATTCTATAAAATATACCATGCTGTGTACCAGATCTATTGTATACCCTACACTGTTTTTGGCAAGGGAGTACAATAGTGATCTAGGAGTAGATCACTGGACAGTGATCAAAATTATCCTTAGTGAAATAAGGATATGTTTCTCGATTATGGAAGTGACAAAAAGGTTCGTCGTAAAAGGTTACGTCGATGCAAATTTTGACACTAATCCAGATGACTCTAAGTCTCAATCTGGATACATCTTGAAAGTGTGAGCAATTAGCTAGAGTAGCTCCGTGCAGAGAATTGTTGACATACAAATTTGCAAAATACATACGGATCTGAATGTGCCAGACCCGTAGACTAAACTTCTCTCACAAGCAAAACATGATCACACCTTACTACTCTTTGGGTGTTAATCACATAGCGATGTGAACTAGATTGTTGACTCTAGTAAACCCTTTGGGTGTTGGTCACATGACGATGTGAACTATGGGTGTTAATCACATGGTGATGTGAACTATTGGTGTTAAATCACATGGAGATGTGAACTAGATTATTGACTCTAGTGCAAGTGGGAGACTGGAGGAAATATGCCATAGAGGAAATAATAAAGTTATTATTTATTTCTTTATATCATGATAAATGTTTATTATTCATGCTAGAATTGTATTAACCAGAAACATGATACATGTGTGAATACATAGACAAATAGAGTGTCACTAGTATGCCTCTACTTGACTAGCTCGTTGATCAAAGATGGTTATGTTTCCTAGCCATAGACAAAGAGTTGTCATTTGATTAACGGGATCACATCATTAGGAGAATGATGTGATTGACTTGACCCATTCCGTTAGCTTAGCACTTGATCGTTTAGTTTGTTGCTATTGCTTTCTTCATGACTTATACATGTTCCTATGACTATGAGATTATGCAACTCCCGTTTACCGGAGGAACACTTTGTGTGCTACCAAACGTCACTACGTAACTGGGTGATTATAAAGGTGCTCTACAGGTGTCTCCGAAGGTACTTGTTGGGTTGGCGTATTTCGAGATTAGGATTTGTCACTCCAATTGTCGGAGAGGTATCTCTGGGCCCACTCGGTAATGCACATCACTATAAGCCTTTCAAGCATTGCAACTAATGAGTTAGTTGCGGGATGATGTATTACGGAATGAGTAAAGAGACTTGCCGGTAATGAGATTGAACTAGGTATTGAGATACCGACGATCGAATCTCGGGCAAGTAACATACCGATGACAAAGGGAACAACGTATGTTGTTATGCGGTCTGGCCGATAAAGATCTTTGTAGAATATGTAGGAGCCAATATGGGAATCCAGGTCCTGCTATTGGTTATTGACCAGAGAGGTGTCTTGGTCATGTCTACATAGTCGAACCCGTAGGGTCCGCACGCTTAACATTCGTTGACGATATAGTACTATATGAGTTATGCATGTTGGTGACCGAATGTTGTTCGAAGTCCGGGATGAGATCACGGACATGACGAGGAACTCCAGAATGGTCCGGAGATAAAGTTTGATATATGGAATAATAGTGTTTGGTCACCGGAAGGGTTCCAGAATTCACCGGAAGGGGTTCCGGATGTTTCCCCAAATGTTTGGGTACGAGAACACTTTATTTGGGCCAAAGGGGAAAGCCCACAAGGTTTTTGGAAAGTGCAAAAGGAAGTTTTGCGGAGTCGAGGGGCCAGACGCCACAGGGTCCCTGGCATCTGGGTCCAGACGCCGGGAACCCTGGCGTCTGGCCCTGGAGTCCGAGGACTCTTGCCTTTCGGGTGAAACCGACTTTGTGGAGGCTTTTACTCCAAGTTTCGACCCCAAGGCTCAACATATAAATAGAGGGGTAGGGCTAGCACCCAAGACACATCAAGAAACACCAAGCCGTGTGCCGGCAACCCCGTCCCCTCTAGTTTATCCTCCGTCCTAGTTTTCGTAGTGCTTGGGCGAAGCCCTGCGGAGATTGTTCTTCACCAACACCGTCACCACGCAGTCGTGCTGCCGGAACTCATCTACTACTTCGCCCTCTTGCTGGATCGAGAAGGCGAGGACGTCACCGAGCCGAACGTGTGCAGAACGGAGGTGCCGTGCTTTCGGTACTTGGATCGGTCGGATCGTGAAGACGTACGACTACATCAACCGCGTTGATATAACGCTTCCGCGAACGGTCTACAAGGGTATGTAGACAACACTCTCCCCTCTTGTTGCTATGCATCACCATGATCCTGCGTGTGCGTAGGAATTTTTTTGAAATTACTACGTTCCCCAACAGTAAGGGCCTCGGCGGTAGGCAGTTATACCGTACCGCCATCGACCTTGGCAGTAAGTCAGATCTCGAACTTTTTTTGAACCAGGGTCAGATCCGGCTCAACTTTCGCAAGAGGGTCAAAACACCAAATTTGTCTACCTCAGTTGGTAGCTATGGTCGTGGTGCCAGCGGCAACCAGAGGCGAAAGCTTTGCCAGCCCAAGCGGTAGGGTAGGCAGCACGTGGTCCCCCCAACAAAGGCGACCAGGACAGGTGTTGATATTGCGGTAAGAAGGGCCACTGGGCCCGCGAGTGCCACAAAAAGTGGCATAACAAGGCGGGCGCAACAAAATTTGTCCAGGCGGAGGAGGATGAGGGACCTAGCCTGACAATGGCATGCGTCGAGTCCGTCCAGGAGGGCTGGGCGTCTTCCAGTACTGTCGTCATGGTCGTGACCCCGAGCTCGATCCGGCCCAAAGCTTGGTCCGACCATCAAACCTCGCGGGTGACCACATCTTCCTCAACGAGGATAATGCGGTGATCACGCCCACTGAGGGAGTCCTGGATTAGGGGGTGTTCGGGTAGCCGGACTATACCTTCAGCCGGACTCCAGGACTATGAAGATACAAGATTGAAGACTTCGTCCCGTGTCCGGATGGGACTTTCCTTGGCGTGGAAGGCAAGCTTGGTGGTGCGGATATTCAAGATCTCCTACCATTGTAACCGACTCTATGTAACCCTAACCCTATCCAGTGTCTATATAAACCGGAGGGTTGTAGTCCGTAGGCAATCAACTCCATATACAACAATCATACCATAGGCTAGCTTCTAGGGTTTAGCCTCCTTGATATCGTGGTAGATCTACTCTTGTACTACCCATATCATCAATATTAATCAAGCAGGACGTAGGGTTTACCTCCATCAAGAGGGCCCGAACCTGGGTAAAACATCGTGTTCCCTGCCTCATGTTACCATCCGGCCTAGACGCACAGTTCGGGACCCCCTACCCGAGATCCGCCGGTTTTGACACTGACATTGGTGCTTTCATTGAGAGTTCCTCTGTGTCATCGCCTTTAGGCCCGATGGCTCCTTTGATCATCAACAACGATGCGGTCCAGGGTGAGACTTTTCCCCCCGGACAGATCTTCGTCTTCGGCGGCTTCGCTCTGCGGGCCAATTCGCTTGGCCACCTGGAGCAGATCGAAAGCTACGCCCCTGGCCATCAAGTCAGGTTTGGAAGCTTAAACTACACGGCTGACATCCGTGGAGACTTGATCTTCAACGGGTTCGAGCCACGGCCAAGCGCGCCGCACTATCTCGAGGGGCATGATCTAGCTCTGCCTCCGGACAATGCCCTGGAGGCCGCACACGCATCGGTTTTGACCCCTAACTCGGAGCCTATTGCGCCAATCGAGGAAGAGCGGTTGGACGTCACCTCGAGGGCTGCGATCTCAAAGGCGATCGAGCCGAACGCTAGCCCCGCACCCTGCACGACCCGTGACTCCGAGGATACGGACTCCTCCCCGGACTCCAAACCCCCCGCGCCCCTGCCAATCGAATCCGATTGGGCGCCGATAATGGAGTTCACCGCCGCAGACATCTTTCAGCACTCGCCTCTTGGCGACATCCTGAATTCTCTTAAGTCTCTCTCTTTATCAGGAGAGCCCTGGCCGGACTACGGTCAGCGAGGGTGGGATACGGACGATGAAGAAATTCAAAGCCCACCCACCACCCACTTTGTAGCCACTGTCGACGATTTAACCGACATGCTTGACTTCGGCTCCGAAGACATCGACGGCATGGACGACGATGTAGGAGACGAACAGGAACCAGCACCTGTAGGGCGCTGGAAGGCCACCTCATCATATGACATATATATGGTGGATACTCCAAAAGATGGAGATGGCAATGGAACATTGGGGGATGATGCCCCCAAGAAACAGCCAAAGTGCCGGCGTTAGCGGCGCCGCTCTAAATCCCGCCAAAGCAAAAACGGTGATTCTGGCACGGGAGATAATACTACCCCAGATAGCGCCGAAGAACACCCACCTCAGCAAGATTCGGCACAGGAAGATGGAGAAGCCAGCCCTCATGAGAGAGCGGTAGACCGAGAGGTCGAGGACGATAACTACATGCCTCCCTCCGAAGACGAGGCAAGCCTCGATGACGACGAATTCGTCATACCATCAGACCCCGCCGAACAAGAGTGCTTTAAACGCAGGCTTTTAGCCACGGCAAGCAGCCTCAAGAAAAAGCAGCAACAGCTTAGAGCTGCCCAAGATTTGCTAGCTGACAAATGGACCGAAGTCCTTGCGGCCGAAGAGTATGAACTCGAACGCCCCTCCAAGAGTTACCCAAAGCGCAGGCCGCTACCCCGATAAGAGGAGGAAGCACCTACATCACCAGCGCATGACATGGCAGACCGGCCACCTCGCGGCTGCGACAGAGAGGCCTCTCAGCCCTCCACCCAAGCCATGCCCCGATGCCGCTCAACCAAGGCACGGGAAAATGCGCCAGACCTGCGAGACGTACTGGAGGATAAGGCAAGACAAACAAGATCGATCTACGGATCGCGCAGGTGCCCTACGGCACGTGACGATGATCTTCACTCCGGATACTACAAATCCGGCCGGGCCGAACACAACAGACATAGCTCTTCCGAGCTGCGTCGTGATATAGCCCAGTACAGAGGCGCCGCACACCCGCTATGCTTCACGAATGAAGTAATGGATCATAAAATCCCAGAGGGTTTCAAACCCGTAAACATTGAATCATACGATGGCACAACAGATCCGGCGGTATGGATCGAGGATTATCTCCTTCACATCCACATGGCACGCGGCGATGATCTACACGCCATCAAATACCTCCCGCTCAAACTTAAAGGACCGGCCCGGCATTGGCTTAACAGCTTGCCAGCAGACTCAATCGATTCTTGGGAGGACCTGGAAGCCGCATTCCTCGACAACTTCCAGGGCACTTACGTGCGACCACCGGATGCCGACGACTTAAGCCACATAATTCAGCAGCCAGAGGAATCGGCCAAACAATTCTGGACACGGTTCCTAACAAAGAAAAACCAGATAGTCGACTGTACGGACGCAGAGACCCTAGCAGCCTTCAAGCATAACATCCGCGACGAATGGCTTGCCCGGCACCTGGGACAGGAAAAGCCGAAATCTATGGCAGCCCTCACGACACTCATGACCCGCTTTTGCGCGGGAGAAGACAGCTGGCTAGCTCGCAGTAACAACTTATCAAAGAACCCTGGTAATTCGGATACCAAGGACAAAAGTGGCAGGACATGTCGGAATAAGCAAAAACACCTCGTCAGCAGCGACAACAATGAAGACACGGCAGTCAATGCTGGATTCAAGGGCTATAAATCCGGTCAGCGGAAAAAGCCATTCAAAAAGAATACTCAGGGCCCGTCCAGTTTGTACCGAATACTCAACCGCTTGTGCCAGATACATGGCACCCCCGAAAGGCCAGCCAATCACACTAACAGAGATTGTTGGGTGTTCAAGCAGGCAGGCAAGTTAAGAGCCGAAAACAAAGACAAGGGGCTGCACAGCGACGACGAGGAGGAGCCCAAGCCGCCGAACAACAATGGACAGAAGGGCTTTCCCCCACAAGTGCGGACGGTGAACATGATATACGCAACCCACATTCCCAAGCGGGAGCGGAAGCGTGCGCTACGGGACATATACGCGATGGAGCCAGTCGCCCCAAAGTTCAACCCATGGTCCTCCTGCCCGATCACTTTTGATCGAAGGGACCATCCCACTAGCATCCGTCATGGCGGCTTCGCCGCATTGGTTCTCGACCCAATCATCGACGGATTTCATCTCACAAGAGTCCTCATGGACGGCGACAGTAGCTTGAACCTGCTTTATCATGATACAGTGCGGAAAATGGGCATAGATCCCTCAAGGATTAAGCCCACAAAAACGACCTTTAAAGGCGTTATACCAGGTGTAGAAGCCAACTGTACAGCCTCAGTAACACTTGACGTGGTCTTTGGATCCCCGGACAATTTCCGAAGCGAAGAGTTATGTTGGGGAACGTTGCAGAAAACAAAAATTTTCCTACTCGTTTCACCAAGATCCATCTAGGAGTTCATCTAGCAACGAGTCATCAGATGCATCTACATACCTTTGTAGATCGCGTGCAGAAGCGTTCAAAGAACGGGGATGATGTAGTCGAACACGACGTGATCCAAATCACCGATGACCAAGTGCCGAACGGACGACACCTCCGCGTTCAACACACGTACGGGACGGGAGACGTCTCCTCCTTCTTGATCCAGCAAGGGGGGAGGAGAGGTTGATGATGATCCAGCAGCACGACGGTGTGGTGGTGGATGCAGGGCGTCACAGTAGCAGGGCTTCGCCTATACTACGCGAGAGAGAGACGTAACAGGGAGAGAGGGATGCACCAAAAGCCGTAACCTCAAGTCCCTCCTCTCCCCACTATATATAGGGGTGCCAAGGGGGGGGCGCCAGCCCTAGGAGATGGATCTCCTAGGGGGGCGGCGGCCAAGGGGTGGGGGGCTTGCCCCCCAAGCAAGGGGGCGCCCCCCTTTAGGGTTTCCCCTAAACCCTAGGCGCATGGGCCCTTAGGGGTGGCGCCCCAGCCCACTAAGGGCTGGGTACCTTCCCACTTCATCCCATGGGGCACTCCGGGATAGGTGGCCCCACCCGGTGGACCCCCGGGACCCTTCCGGTGGTCCCGGTACAATACCGGTGACCTCGAAACTTGTCCCGATGGCCGAAACAGCACTTCCTATATATAATTCTTTACCTTCGGACCATTCCGGAACTCCTCATGACGTCCGGGATCTCATCTGGGACTCCGAACAACATTCGGGTTACTGCATATACATATCTTCACAACCCTAGCGTCACCGAACCTTAAGTGTGTAGACCCTACGGGTTCGGGAGACATGCAGACATGACCGAGACGACTCTCCGGTCAATAACCAACAGAGGGATCTGGATACCCATGTTGGCTCCCACATGCTCCATGATGATCTCATCGGATGAACCACGATGTCGAGGATTCAATCAACCCCGTATGCAATTCCCTTTGTCAATCGATATATTACTTGCCCGAGATTCGATCATCGGTATCCCAATACCTCGTTCAATCTCGTTACCGGCAAGTCACTTTACTCGTACCGTAATGCATGATCCCGTGACCAGACACTTGGTCACTTTGAGCTCATTATGATGATGCATTACCGAGTGGGCCCAGTGATACCTCTCCGTCATACGGAGCGACAAATCCCAGTCTTGATCCGTGTCAACCCAACAGACACTTTCGGAGATACCCGTAGTATACCTTTATAGTCACCCAGTTACGTTGTGACGTTTGGTACACCCAAAGCACTCTTACGGTATCCGGGAGTTACACGATCTCATGGTCTAAGGAAAAGATACTTGACATTGGAAAAACTCTAGCAAACGAACTATACGATCTTTATGCTATGTTTAGGATTGGGTCTTGTCCATCACATCATTCTCTTAATGATGTGATCTCGTTATCAATGACATTCAATGTCCATAGCCAGGAAACCATGACTATCTGTTGATCAACGAGCTAGTCAACTAGAGGCTTACTAGGGACATGTTGGTGTCTGTTATTCACACATGTATTACGATTTCCGGATAACACAATTATAGCATGAATAAAGACAATTACCATGAACAAGGAAATATAATAATAATGCTTTTATTATTGCCTCTAGGGCATATTTCCAACAGTCTCCCACTTGCACTAGAGTCAATAATCTAGTTACATTGTGATGAATCGAACACCCATGGAATTCTGGTGTTGATCATGTTTTGCCCTAGGGAGAGGTTTAGTCAACGGATCTGCTACATTCAGGTCCGTATGTACTTTACAAATCTCTATGTCTCCATCTTGAACATTTTCATGAATGGAGTTGAAGCGATGCTTGATGTGCCTTGTCTTCTTGTGAAACCTGGGCTCCTTGGCAAGTGCAATAGCTCCAGTGTTGTCACAGAAGAGCTTGATCGGCCCCGACGCATTGGGCATGACTCCGAGGTCGGTGATGAACTCCTTCACCCAAATTGCTTCATGTGTTGCCTCCGAGGCTGCCATGTACTCCGCTTCACATGTAGATCCCGCCACGACGCTCTGCTTGCAACTGCACCAGCTTACTGCCCCACCATTCAAAATATACACGTATCCGGTTTGTGACTTTGAGTCATCCAGATCTGTGTCGAAGCTAGCGTCGACGTAACCCTTTACGACGAGCTCTTCGTCACCTCCATAAACGAAAAACATTTCCTTAGTCCTTTTCAGGTACTTCAAGATATTCTTGACCGTTGTCCAGTGTTCCTTACCGGGATTACTTTGGTACCTTCCTACCAAACTTACGGCAAGGTTTACATCAGGTCTGGTACACAACATGGCATACATAATAGAACCTATGGCTGAGGCATAAGGGATGACACTCATCTCTTCTATTTCTTCTGCCGTGGTCGGACTTTGAGCCGAGCTCAATTTCATACCTTGCAACACAGGCAAGAACCCCTTCTTAGATTGATCCATATTGAACTTCTTCAATATCTTATCAAGGTATGTGCTTTGTGAAAGACCTATGAGGCGTCTCGATCTATCTCTATAGATTTTGATGCCTAATATATAAGCAGCTTCTCCAAGGTCCTTCATTGAAAAACTCTTATTCAAGTAGGCCTTGATGCTGTCCAAGAGTTCTATATCATTTCCCATCAAAAGTATGTCATCTACATATAGTATGAGAAATGCTACAGAGCTCCCACTCACTTTCTTGTAAACACAGGCTTCTCCATAAGTCTGTGTAAACCCAAACGCTTTGATCATCTCATCAAAGCGAATGTTCCAACTCCGAGATGCTTGCACCAGCCCATAAATCGAGCGTTGGAGCTTGCACACTTTGTCAGCATTCTTAGGATCGACAAAACCTTCCGGCTGCATCATATACAATTCTTCCTTAAGGTAACCATTAAGGAATGCCATTTTGACGTCCATTTGCCATATCTCATAATCGTAGAATGCGGCAATTGCTAACATGATTCGGACGGACTTTAGCTTTGCTACCGGTGAGAAAGTCTCATCGTAGTCAACCCCTTGAACTTGTCGATAACCCTTAGCGACAAGCCGGGCTTTATAGATGGTCACATTACCATCCGCGTCTGTCTTCTTCTTAAAGATCCATTTATTTTCTATGGCTCGCCGTTCAACGGGCAAGTCAGTCAAAGTCCATACTTCGTTTTCATACATGGATCCTATCTCAGATTTCATGGCTTCTAGCCATTTGTCGGAATCCGGGCCCGCCATCGCTTCTTCATAGTTCGAAGGTTCACCGTTGTCTAACAACATGATTTCCAAGACAGGGTTGCCGTACCACTCTGGTGCGGAACGTGTCCTTGTGGACCTTCGAATTTTAGTAGGAGCTAGATCAGAAGTATCTTGATCATTATCATTAACTTCCTCTCTAGTCGGTGCTGGACCTCAGGAACATTTTCTTGAGTTGCGCCATTTTCCGGTTCAAGAGGCAATACTTTATCAAGTTCTACTTTCCTCCCACTTACTTCTTTCGAGAGAAACTCCTTCTCTAGAAAGGATCCATTCTTGGCAACAAAGACCTTGCCTTCGGATCTGAGGTAGAAGGTATACCCAATAGTTTCTTTAGGGTATCCTATGAAGACACATTTTTCCGACTTGGGTTCGAGCTTTTCAGGTTGAAGTTTCTTGACATAAGCATCGCATCCCCAAACTTTTAGAAACGACAGCTTAGGTTTCTTCCCAAACCATAATTCATACGGTGTCGTCTCAACGGATTTCGACGGAGCCCTATTTAAAGTGAATGCGGCAGTCTCTAAAGCATAGCCCCAAAAAGATAGCGGTAAATCGGTAAGAGACATCATAGACCGCACCATATCTAATAGAGTGCGATTACGACGTTCGGACACACCGTTACGCTGAGGTGTTCCAGGCGGCGTTAGTTGTGAAACTATTCCACATTTTCTTAAGTGTGTGCCAAATTCGTGACTCAAGTATTCTCCTCCACGATCTGATCGTAGAAACTTGATTTTCCTGTCACGTTGATTCTCAACCTGACTCTGAAATTCCTTGAACTTTTCAAAGGTTTCAGACTTGTGTTTCATTAAGTAGACATACCCATATCTACTCAAGTCATCAGTGAGGGTGAGAACATAACGATAGCCACCGCGAGCCTCAACACTCATTGGACCGCACACATCAGTATGTATGATTTCCAATAAGTTGGTTGCTCGCTCCATTGTTCCTGAGAACGGAGTCTTGGTCATTTTACCCATGAGGCATGGTTCGCATGTGTCAAATGATTCATAATCAAGAGACTCTAAAAGTCCATCTGCATGGAGCTTCTTCATGCGTTTGACACCTATGTGACCAAGGCGGCAGTGCCACAAGTATGTGGGACTATCATTATCAACCTTACATCTTTTGGTATTCACACTATGAACATGTGTAGCATTACGCTCGAGATTCATTAAGAATAAACCATTCACCATAGGAGCATGACCATAAAACATATCTCTCATATAAATAGAACAACCATTATTCTCGGATTTAAATGAGTAGCCATCTCGAATTAAACGAGATCCCGATACAATGTTCATGCTCAAAGCTGGCACTAAATAATAATTATTGAGGTTTAAAACTAATCCCGTAGGTAAATGAAGAGGCAGTGTGCCGACGGCGATCACATCGACCTTGGAACCATTCTCGACGCGCATCGTCACCTCGTCCTTCGCCAGTCTCCGCTTATTCCGCAGCTCCTGCTTTGAGTTACAAATGTGAGCAACTGCACCGGTATCAAATACCCAAGAGCTACTACAAGTACTGGTTAGGTACACATCAATTACATGTATATCATATATACCTTTTGTTTTGCCGGCCTTCTTGTCTGCTAAGTATTTGGGGCAATTCCGCTTCCAGTGACCACTTCCCTTGCAATAAAAACACTCAGTCTCGGGCTTGGGTCCATTCTTTGGCTTCTTCCCGGCAGCTTGCTTGCCGGGCGCGGCAACTTCCTTGCCGTCCTTCTTGAAGTTCTTTTTACCCTTACCCTTCTTGAACTTAGTGGTTTTATTCACCATCAACACTTGATGTTCCTTCTTGACTTCTACCTCTGCTGATTTCAGCATAGCAAATACTTCAGGAATGGTCTTTTCCATCCCCTGCATATTGAAGTTCATCACAAAGCTCTTGTAGCTCGGTGGAAGCGACTGGAGGATTCTGTCAATGACCGCATCATCCGGGAGATTAACTCCCAGCTGAGTCAAGCGGTTATGCAACCCAGACATAGTGAGTATGTGCTCACTGACAGAACTGTTTTCCTCCATCTTACAGCTGAAGAATTTGTCGGAGACTTGATATCTCTCGACCCGGGCATGAGCTTGAAAAACCATTTTCAGCTCTTCGAACATCTCATATGCTCCGTGTCTCTCAAAACGTTTTTGGAGCCCCGTCTCTAAGTTGTAAAGCATGCCGCATTGAACGAGGGAGTAGTCATCGGTACGTGCCTGCCAAGCGTTCATAACGTCTTGTTCAGCAGGGAGGACAGGTGCGTCACCCAGCGGTGCTTGTAGGACATAATCTTTCTTGGCAGCTATGAGGATGATCCTCAGGTTCCGGACCCAGTCCGTGTAATTGCTGCCATCGTCTTTCAGCTTGGTTTTCTCTAGGAACGCGTTGAAGTTGAGGACTACGTTGGCCATTTGATCTACAAGACATATTGTAAATATTTTAGACTAAGTTCATGATAATTAAGTTCATCAAATCAAATTATTTATGAACTCCCACTTAGATAGACATCCCTCTTCTAGTCATCTAAGTATAACATGATCCGAGTTAACTAGGCCGTGTCCGATCATCACGTGAGACGGACTAGTCAACATCGGTGAACATCTTCATGTTGATCGTATCTTCTATACGACTCATGCTCGACCTTTCGGTCTTTTGTGTTCCGAGGCCATGTCTGTACATGCTAGGCTCGTCAAGTCAACCTAAGTGTTTGCATGTGTAAATCTGTCTTACACCCGTTGTATGTGAATGTTAGAATCTATCACACCCGATCATCACGTGGTGCTTCGAAACAACGAACTGTCGCAATGGCGCACAGTTAGGGGGAACACTTCTTGAAATTATTATGAGGGATCATTTTATTTACTACCGTCGTTCTAAGTAAACAAGATGCAAAAACATGATAAACATCACATGCAATCAAATAATAAACGTGACATGATATGGCCAATATCACATAGCTCCTTTGATCTCCATCTTGGGGCTCCATGATCATCTTGTCACCGGCTTGACACCATGATCTCCATCATCATGATCTCCATCAACGTGTCTCCATGAAGTTGCTCGCCAACTATTACTTCTACTACTATGGCTAACGCGTTTAGCAATGAAGTAAAGTAATTTACATGGCGTTTCTCAATGACACGCAGGTCATACAAAAAATAAAGACAACTCCTATGGCTCCTGCCGGTTGTCATACTCATCGACATGCAAGTCGTGATTCCTATTACAATAGCATGAACATCTCATACATCACATATAGATCATTCATCATTCATCACAACTTTGGCCATATCATATCACAAACCACTTGCTGCAAAAACAAGTTAGACGTCCTCTAATTGTTGTTGCAAGTTTTACGTGGCTGAATTAGGGTTCTAGCAAGAACGTTTTCTTACCTACGTGAAAGCCACAACGTGATTTGTCAACTTCTATTTACCCTTCATAAGGACCCTGTTCATCGAATCCGCTCCAACTAAAGTAGGAGAGACAGACACCCGGCAGCCACCTTATGCAACTAGTGCATGTTAGTCGGTGGAACCGGTCTCACGTAAGCGTACATGTAAGGTTGGTCCGGGCCGCTTCATCCCACAATACCGCTGAAGCAAGAAAAGACTAGTAGTGGCAAGAAAGTTGACAAATCCACGCCCACAACTAATTGTGTTCTACTCGCGCAAGAAGAACTACGCATAGACCTAGCTCATGATGCCACTGTTGGGGAACGTTGCAGAAAACAAAAAAATTCCTACTCGTTTCACCAAGATCCATCTAGGAGTTCATCTAGCAACGAGTCATCAGATGCATCTACATACCTTTGTAGATCGCGTGCGGAAGCGTTCAAAGAACGGGGATGATGTAGTCGAACACGACGTGATCCAAATCACCGATGACCAAGTGCCGAACGGACGGCACCTCCACGTTCAACACACGTACGGGACGGGAGACGTCTCCTCCTTCTTGATCCAGCAAGGGGGGAGGAGAGGTTGATGATGATCCAGCAGCACGACGGCGTGGTGGTGGATGCAGGGCGTCACAGTAGCAGGGCTTCGCCTATACTACGCGAGAGAGAGACGTAACAGGGAGAGAGGGATGCACCAAAAGCCGTAACCTCAAGTCCCTCCTCTCCCCACTATATATAGGGGTGCCAGGGGGCGCGCCGGCCCTAGGAGATGGATCTCCTAGGGGGCGGCGGCCAAGGGGTGGGGGGCTTGCCCCCCAAGCAAGGGGGCGCCCCTCTTTAGGGTTTCCCCTAAACCCTAGGCGCATGGGCCCTTAGGGGTGGCGCCCCAGCCCACTAAGGGCTGGGTCCCTTCCCACTTCAGCCCATGGGGCCCTCCGGGATAGGTGGCCCCACCCGGTGGACCCCCGGGACCCTTCCGGTGGTCCCGGTACAATACCGGTGACCCTGAAACTTGTCCCGATGGCCGAAACAGCACTTCCTATATATAATTCTTTACCTCCGGACCATTCCGGAACTCCTCGTGACGTCCGGGATCTCATCCGGGACTCCGAACAACATTTGGGTTACTGCATATACATATCTTCACAACCCTAGCGTCACCGAACCTTAAGTGTGTAGACCCTACGGGTTCGGGAGACATGCAGACATGACCGAGACGACTCTCCGGTCAATAACCAACAGCGGGATCTGGATACCCATGTTGGCTCCCACATGCTCCATGATGATCTCATCGGATGAACCATGATGTCGAGGATTCAATCAACCCCGTATGCAATTCCCTTTGTCAATCTATATATTACTTGCCCGAGATTCGATCGTCGGTATCCCAATACCTCGTTTAATCTCGTTACCGGCAAGTCACTTTACTCGTACCGTAATGCATGATCCCGTGACCAGACACTTGGTCACTTTGAGCTCATTATGATGATGCATTACCGAGTGGGCCCAGTGATACCTCTCCGTCATACGGAGCGACAAATCCCAGTCTTGATCCGTGTCAACCCAACAGACACTTTCGGAGATACCCGTAGTATACCTTTATAGTCACCCAGTTACGTTGTGACGTTTGGTACACCCAAAGCACTCTTACGGTATCCGGGAGTTACACGATCTCATGGTCTAAGGAAAAGATACTTGACATTGGAAAAACTCTAGCAAACGAACTATATGATCTTTATGCTATGTTTAGGATTGGGTCTTGTCCATCACATCATTCTCTTAATGATGTGATCTCGTTATCAATGACATTCAATGTCCATAGCCAGGAAACCATGACTATCTATTGATCAACGAGCTAGTCAACTAGAGGCTTACTAGGGACATGTTGGTGTCTGTTATTCACACATGTATTACGATTTCCGGATAACACAATTATAGCATGAATAAAGACAATTACCATGAACAAGGAAATATAATAATAATGCTTTTATTATTGCCTCTAGGGCATATTTCCAACAAGTTAATCTTCGATATAGTCCCGTTTCGCAGTGGCTATCATGCCCTGCTCGGACGAACCGCATTTGCAAAGTTCAATGCAGTGCCGCACTACGCATATCTCAAGCTCAGGATGCCAGGCCCTCGAGGAGTAATCACGGTCAACGGAAACACTGAACGCTCCCTCCGTACGGAGGAGCACACGGCGGCTCTCGCATCGGAGGTACAAAGTAGCCTTCTCAGGCAATTCTCCAGTCCGGCCGTTAAAAAGCCAGACACTGCCAAGCGCGCCTGGAGTAACCCACAGCAGGACCGCCTGGCACACTCTGAGCAAGCGTAGCAATGCGGCCCCAACCCCAGCTCTCGCGACATAGCGAAACCAGTACCTCGTGTACATAACTACGCCCTTGAAATACCCCGAAAAGCAATCAAAGCGTCCTGGATTAGGGGGTGTTCGGGTAGCCAGACTATACCTTCAGCCGAACTCCAGGACTATGAAGATCGACCCCCTGAAAAGCAATCAAAGCGTCGGCGTAAACGCCGACCCAAGCCCCGCCTCGATAAAAACCCAGCCATAGAGCAGGACGAGCCGGTAGACGACGAACAGGCCTTAGAGCAACCGTCCGAACAGGGCAACACAGATAGAGAAACTGAACATCCCTCCTCCGGCGAAAACGGCATTCCGGACGACCTCACGCCGGATAAACCTATGGAGCAGAAGAATCTCCATGAGAGGCTCGTTGCAACTGCACGTAGCCTAAAAAAGGAGAAGCGGAAGCTAAAAACAGCGGAAGATGCACTCCGAATTAGATGGAGCAAAGTAATCAATACCATAGATAAATACGGCGACAGTCGCCGCACTAAAAGCTATCCAAAAATAAAGCTACTGCCTGAATTCGACGAAGAGGCCCTAGAGCCCTCGCATTCAAAAAATGAGAAAGCCACACGGTCGGATAGACGACCCCATAAAGCGGCAAGCGGCGCCGCACTTAAATCGGCATGCGACCCACTTAAGGATTCGCATCATGGCCCAGTCAGGTCCATTTATGGGCCAAGAAAGCAAGCTCTCGTAAGCAATGCTATGAAGCCATCATTAGAATCCAGCACACCTAAATACAAGGGCGCCGCACACCCTCTATGTTTCACCGATGAGGTCCTGGACTATGAATTTCCAGAGGGATTCAAACCCGTAAACATAGAGGCATATGATGGAACAACAGACCTTGGAGTTTGGATCGAGGATTATATCCTCCACATACACATGGCTAGAGGAGATGATCTCCACGTCATAAAATATTTACCCCTTAAGCTTAAAGGGCCAGCTCGGCATTGGCTTAAAAGCCTTCCCGAAAACACAATTGGAAGCTGGGAAGAGCTTGAGGATGCTTTCTGAGCAAACTTTCAAGGGACCTATGTACGCCCTCCGGATGCAGACGATCTTAGTCACATAACTCAACAACCCAGAGAATCAGCTCGGCAGTTCTGGAATAGATTCCTCACTAAAAAGAATCAGATAGTCGACTGTCCGGACGCCGAAGCCTTAGCAGCTTTCAGGCATAACATCCGAGACGAATGGCTCGCCAGACACCTCGGCCAAGAAAAGCCAAGAACAATGGCCGCACTAACAAACCTCATGACCCGCTTTTGTGCAGGGGAGGACAGCTGGTTGGCAAGGTGCAGCCCCAGCGACCCAAGTACATCCGAAACTAGGGATGGAAATGGAAAACCGCAACGCAACAAGGACCGTCGCCGGACTAAGGACAAAAGTCCGAAGAGCACGGCAGTCAACGCCGGATTCAAAGGCTCACGACAAAATCAGGCAAAATCGCCCCCCCCCCCCCCAGGATAACAGGGACGATCCATCCAACCTAAATAAAATCCTGGACAGGATATGTCAGATACACAGTACTCCCAGGAAGCCTACTAACCATACCCACAGAGACTGTTGGGTTTTCAAACAATCCGGCAGACTCAATGCCGAACACAAGGGGCTCGACACACCAAGTGAAGACGAGGACGAACCCCAAAAGCAGAGTACCAGGAAACAAAAGAACTTCCCACAAGAAGTAAAAATAGTGAACTCACTTCACATAACAAAATGTGCAACGCCCGTAAAGGTACGCACCACAGGGCCCATCCCCAAAGGGTCCTGCCACTGGTTGTAAAAACCGATCATCTTCGATCAGCTAGATTATTCTAGAAATATCAAGAATGCAGGCTGGACTGCCTTGATACTCGATCCAATAATTGGCGGACTCCAGTTTTCAAATGTCCTTATGGACGGCGGCAGTGGACTAAACCTGATATATCAGGATACAATCAAGCACATGGGGATAAACCCAACAAGAATCCGCAGCAGCAAAACCTCCTTTCAAGGGGTAATACCTGGTCCGGACACCCATTGTATGGGTTTTCTCCGGCTCGAAGTCATATTCGGCTCTGCCGATAACTTCCGCCACGAAAAGCTAACATTCCATATCGTCCCGTTCTCAAGTCGCTACCAAGCACTATTGGGACGCGAAGCTTTCGCTCGCTTTAACGCAATACCGCATTATGCATCTCTCATGCTTAAGATGCCTGGTCCACGAGGCATCATCTCTTTGAAGGGGAAGCACTAAAGTGTGCCTCCCCAAGCGGAGGACTGTGCGGCCGCTTTGACAGCCCCACAGTAAAATGGCCTCACCGGCCAAAAAACTTTGAAATAGGTCATTAAAGACCACGAACGCGGATAGACGAGTTCGGTACAAAATCATCATTGATGCAGGCTTAGTGGCCATATACCCCCGCACTAGGGGCTCCATGCATATACAATAAGAGACAATAAAGCTCAATTTTATATATTTTACTTTACACTTTGTTTATTTTAAACTTTTGTTCGGCACGACCCGTTTTCAACTCAGTTCCTCTCTTTTATAGATGAACGTCGTGCGGCGCCCGTCCAGGATACGGCACAATGGAGACACAGGCGCAGACGTGAAGTAGGGACCCGTCCTAAAGGATTTTTTTTAGATTAAGACCCTGCGTAAACCTTTTTTACTGTCTCTCGTTGCTACACATCCCCTGGTTTTTTCTGATATAACCAAGGAGGAGGCTGGCGTCTTGGCATGTGGCCACGTCAGAATTTTTGCACGTACCTGGACACTAGGGGCTTTTTTAATACAGAGTGTTGTTTCGCCCGCACTCATAAAGACCGAATACCTTAGGGAGTGTTCGGCGTCGCGAGTTTTGGCATTATATGCATCAGCTCCGAATCATGTCTTTGGTCAAATGTTGGGTGGCCCGGCTCCTGAGTTCGGCTACCTTATGTTCCACTCTATCGGCTAAGGTAGCACCAGGAGAACTACTGCGATTGTACCCCGGTTCGGCCGGGTGAGCACCTTAGTAGAGAAAGCCGAAAACTGACTGTCATATGTAGCTTGAGACTGGCCAGCCACTCGATGACCTATCGGAATCTATCGGATTCCTCCGCTTTAATAAAGGGCCGCTTCCCGGTCAGGCACATACGCGCCCCGAACTCGGATGAGTGCAGTTGCCACCAAGGAGCTACCTAAATAGTCTCACTGTCAAGCTCCTATGGCTGAGTGAAAGTGTTAAAGCATTATAGTCCGGTTGCCTGGCCCGCTGCGCTATCACCTCCTTTGTAGGACCAAGACGTTGGGTTAAGTGTGAAAATGCGTCTTCTGCGAGCACCCCCGCACTATGTGCGTGGGGGCTGAAGCCAACGATTGCCATCTTTCAGATTTTATATATATATTAAAACGGCCGCACAGGAGGTGTTCCCAATACTTGAAGGCACAAGTATAAAAAGGCCACTACAGTTTATCAAAATATTACTTTATAATTACATATGCTATCATAACATAGCATCTTTCGAGCACTGCGTCTCTATTACACGAGCGCCTTCAAGGACTTCCTGAAAATAGTGCTCGGAGGGTACTCGGCTTTTGTCCGAATCTCGGGACGCAACAATGGTGGTCTCCATCTCTGCCCAGTATGTCTTAACACGGGCAAGAGCCATCCTTGCGCCCTCTATGCATGCTGACCTCTTCATTGCATTTATACGCGGCACCGCGTCAAGGAATTGCTGCACCAAGCTGAAATAACTCTTCGGCTCCGATCTCCCCGGCCACAGATGACCCATGACGTACTTCATGGCGAGTCCGGACAACCTATTCAGTTCGGCCCATTGAGCCAAACGATCGTCCACTGCCAGTGGACGCTCTGGATTGTGAAATTGCGACCAGAAAAGCTTTTCCACTTCGCGATCTTTCTGATCTCGAAAGTGTTCGGTCGCATCAGCAGCACTCGCTGCCAAATCTAGATAGGTATCCTCCACACTCCACATCCGGTCCAATGGAGCAAACTTCGGATCACAAAATTTCCTTCGCAGCATGAAGGGCTTTCCAGCCGCAATCTGTTCGGCATGACGCAGCTCCTCCTTCGCAGCTCTTCGTAGAGCGCACGTCCTTGGCATTGGCAACGGCCTTCTCTAAGACCGTCTGTTTCGCCTGGTCTTCTTTCTCAAGAAGTCTGCAACGCTCTGCAGTGCTTTTTAACTTATCGGCCATCTCTTCCTTGCTTCAGCAATGAGCAGCCCGTTCGGCTCTCAGCTCTTCAAGGGCTTTCTTGGTGGCCGCATCACTTTCGCTGGCTTGTTCTTTAGCTCAGGCAAGTTCTACCCTAAGACTCTCCACAGCGGCCGCACCATCTACGTCAAGCACACACATCGTAAGACACAGGCATAAAACTGTTCTTACCCGATGTCGCCTGAGGAATTACATACCTTGAGCCTCATCAAGCCGCTTATTGACTAGCGTGATGTCGGCATCTGCCACGTCCAGTTGCCGCTTTAGTTCGGCAAAATCGTCAGTTCGGCTCGATTCCGGACACCCTGCCGCCTACATTCAAAGGCGACATCTTAGACCTGGGATTATGATCCTCCGCGTGCCGTCATTTTTTGACGACGCGCAGAGTCTCAGGGGCTACTATCTACACAGGGCGCATCTTATTCATGCGCAACTGACAAAAATATACATTATCTAATGTACCTCGAAACTCGTCAGTAATCTTTTGACATCCTCATGCAATCCGCTCTCTGCGGATGAAATCCTTTCAATCACCGTGCCCATCAATGCGCGGTGCTCCTCTGAGATAGAAGCTCGCCCCAGCAGAATCTTTAGCTCCTCCGGCCGAGCACCAGACGGTGCCGGGCTCGTCCCATGACCTCTTTCGAAGGTTGGACGCGGAGAACCTCGGGGGGTCGCATATCTACCTTCCGCCCCTGCCGGATTTCGAGAAACCCTCCGCGACGACACCTCAGGGTCACCCGCCTCGCTAGGCGGCACGGCAAGGGGAGGCGTCCCGCTCTCCATCATCTCCGGAAGGAGATCCCCCGAAGACGAGCTCTGCTGAGAAGGGCTGGGGTCCGAGCTACAAGGTAAAGGTTTGGTTAATCTTCTCAGATATGAATCAAGGATTTCCCTCATCCCTCAAAAGGAAAATCTTTATCCACTTACAGCTCGCTGGAGGGCTGATCCCCTTGAGGGCGTAGTCCGGCCGAGGAACTCCCCGGCGTCGGATCCTCTGACGAGGATTTTCTCCCCCGCTTCGAGGCCATGGTTTCCGGGTCGTCAGAGGCGGCTCTCTTCTTCCCCTTAGGAGAGGAATTGTCGGTTCCTCCCTTCGGAGCAGCCTCCTTCGAGGAGGCCATGGCTTCCTTGTCCTCCCCCTCCAAAGGCATTATCTCTAGCATCCTGACCAGCACGGGATCCGGCCTGGTTTCAGGAAGGGGAGCCGGACACCTGATCAGCTTTGCCTTCGCTATCCACTCCTATTTAAAAGGATGGCTCTTTAGGGGCAAGTTTATGACAATTATATGGATAGAAGGTCCAGGCACATGGTTGCTTACTTGAGTATCCGGGCGATTGCGGCTTAGGCCTGCGTCCTCGGTTAAATCCGGACACATCTCTTGTGATCCGAAGAACAGTTTATACATCTCCACAGGCGTTGCGCCCATGAAATTCTGGAGAGCTCGCGGTCCCTCTGGATTAAACTCCCACAGGCGAAGAGGGCGACGTTTGCCGGGCAATATTCGGTGAATCAGCATGACCTGCGTCACCTTGACCAGGCTGAGGTCTCCTTCCAAGAGATCTTTAATGCGGCCCTGTAACAAGGGCACGTCTTTGGGCAAACCCCAACCTAACCCTCTGTTGACCCATGACGCTAGCCGTGGTGGGGGACCCGAGCGAAAGGCAGGAGGCGCCACCCACTTGGCGCTCTGGGGAGCGGTGATGTAAAACCACTCTCGTTGCCACAAGCCTAGCTCCTCTTGAAAAGAGCCCTCGGGCCATGGAGCACCAGCATTTTTGCTTATAACAGCACCTCTGCACTCTGCGTGTCGTCCCTTGATCATCTTCGGCTCCACTTTGAAGGTCTTGAGCCATAATCCAAAGTGAGGGGTAACACGGAGGAACGCTTCACACACGACAATAAACAAGGAGATATGGAGGATGGACTCCGGAGCTAAGTCATGGAATTCCAGCCCGTAATAAAACAGCAGTCCCCTCACAAAGGGATCCATTGGGAAGCCCAACCCCCGAAGGAAGTGAGACATGAACACCACGCTCTCACCGGGCTTGGGACTGGGAATGACCTGCCCTTGAGCAGGCAACCTATGCCAAATTTCGCCGGTCAGGAACTTAGCCTCCCGCACACGGAGGAGGGCGTCCATCGGCCTTGAAGGTCAGAACCGGACATTGTCGAAGGTCCGAAGCGCCTGGAATCTGGAGCCTAGGGTGTCGGAACTCAAGGCGATGGGCGAACTCGCTTGATATTTAAAAAAGGAGTAAGGCCTTGGTCTCTTTATAAGAGGTTGAATACCAAGAGCCCTCCCCATAACCGCTCGGGACTCGTCTTTAATCGAGGAAACATTCTAACGGGCGCGGTTGGGTTACCCACGTCCGTATTGATGAGAATCCCGTAAAGGGTGGACACGATCTCTGCTTTGACAAGACATGCCAAGGAAACCGCCTCGCAAAACACGCTGAGGTGGAAAAGTAAAAATGATTCGAGTAAAGGACTTGGCCGTAGTGTGATGACGCACTGCGGAATACGTCAGCAGATTTGATTTGTGTTAATATTATTCTCTCTATGGCAATATGTGGAAGCTTATTTTGCAGAGCCGGACACTACTCTTGGTGTTTACAATCTTCTATGAAGGACTTGGAGGAGGAACCCACCTTGCGATGCCGAAGACAATTTGCGCGCCGGACTCGTCGTCATTGAAGCCTGGTTCAGGGGCTACTGAGGGAGTCCTGGATTAGGGGGTGTTCGGGTAGCCGGACTATACCTTCAGCCGGACTCCAGGACTATGAAGATACAAGATTGAAGACTTTGTCCCGTGTCCGGATGGGACTTTCCTTGGTGTGGAAGGCAAGCTTGGCGGTGCGGATATTCAAGATCTCCTACCATTGTGACCGACTCTATGTAACCCTAACCCTATCCGGTGTCTATATAAACCGGAGGGTTGTAGTCCGTAGGCAATCAACTCCATATACAACAATCATACCATAGGCTAGCTTCTAGGGTTTAGCCTCTCTAATCTCGTGGTAGATCTACTCTTGTACTACCCATATCATCAATATTAATCAAGCAGGACGTAGGGTTTTACCTCCATTAAGAGGGCCCGAACCTGGGTAAAACATCGTGTTCCCTGCCTCCTGTTACCATCCGGCCTAGACGCACAGTTCGGGACCCCCTACCCGAGATCCGCCGGTTTTGACACCGACACCCACGCATGATGGCGGCAGATGTGGCGAGGTCTAGTTCCTGACACAGGCGCAATGAACCACTTGATTGGATCGACTGACGCATTCATCAAACTGGACCGATCAATCACAGGCGCGGTGTAGTTCATGGATGGATCGGTTGTTGACGACCCACAAGTATAGGGGATCAATCGTAGTCCTTTCGATAAGTAAGAGTGTCGAACCAAACAAGGAGCAGAAGGAAATGACAAGCGGTTTTCAGCAAGGTATTTTCTGCACGCACTGTAATTATCGGTAAGAGATAGTTTTCTGATAAGATAATTCGTAATGGGTAACAAGTAACATGTGTAGCAAAGGTGCAGCAAGGAGTCCCCATCCTCTTTATAGCAAAGGATAAGTCTGGATGAACTCTTATATAAAACAAAGCGCTTCTGAGGACACATGGGAATTATTGTCAAGTTAGTTTTCATCATGCTCATATGGTTCGCGTTAGTTACTTTGATAATTTGATATGTGGGTGGACCGGTGCTTGGGTGATGTCCTTACTTGGACAAGCCTCCCACTTATGATTAACCCCTCTCGCAAGCATCGACAACTACGAAAGAAGAGTTAAGATAAAACTAACCATAGCATGAAACATGTGGATCCAAATCGGCCCCTTACAAAACAACCCACAAATTAGGGTTTAATCTTCTGTCACTCTAGCAACCCATCATCTACATATTACTTCCAATGCCTTCCCCTAGGCCCAAATCATGGTGAAGTGTCATGTAGTCGATGTTTACATAACACCACAAGAGGAAAGATAATATACATCTCATCAAAATATCGAACGAATACCAAATTCACATGATTACTTATAACAAGACTTCTCCCATGTCCTCGGGAACAAACATAACTACTCACAAAGCATGTTCATGTTCAAGATCAGAGGGGTATTGAATATCATTAAGGATCTGAATATATGATATTCCACCAAATAAACCAACTAGCATCAACTACGGAGAGTAATAAACACTATTATCAACCCATAGGTACCAATCTGAGATTTTGGGACAAAGATTGAATACAATAGATGAACTAGGTTTTGAGAGGAGATGGTGCTGGTGAAGATGTTGATGAAGATTGGCTCTCCCTCAATGAGAGGATTGTTGGTGATGACGATGGTTTCGATTTCCCCCTCCTGGAGGAAAGTTTCTCCGGCAGAATAGCTCCGCCGGAGCCCTAGATTACTTCTACCCAGGTTCCGCCTTGAGACGGCGGTGCTTCGTCTCGAAAGCTCTCTTCTTATTTATTTTTCCTAGGTTAAAACCCTGCATATAGCAGAAGATGGGCACCAGACGATGCCCAGGGGGGCCACAAGCCCCTGGGGGGTTGGGCACGCCCCCAGGCTTGTGGCCTCCTGGTGTGTGACGCCCCCGATTCAATCGTACACTAGTCATACACGCAAACGTGTATGATCAAGATCAGGGACTCACGGGAAGATATCACAACACAACTCTACAAATAAAATAAGTCATACAAGCATCATATTACAAGTCAGGGGCCTCGAGGGCTCGAATACAAGAGCTCGATCATAGACGAGTCAGCGGAAGCAACAATATCTGAGTACAGACATAAGTTAAACAAGTTTGCCTTAAGAAGGCTAGCACAAACTGAGATACAGATCGAAAGAGGCGCAGGCCTCCTGCCTAGGATCCTCCTAAACTACTCCTGGTCGTCGTCAGCGGGCTGCACGTAGTAGTAGGCACCTCCCGAGTAGTAGTAGCCGTCATCAACGATGGCGTCTGGCTCCTGGACTCCAACGTCTGGTTGCAGCAATCGGATATAGGAAAGGGGAAAAGGGGGAGAAAGCAACGGTGAGTACTCATCCAAAGTCCTCGCAAGCAAGGAGCTACACTACATATGTATGCATTGGTATCAAATGGAATAAGGGTATCATATGTGGACTGAACTGCAGAATGCCGGAATAAGAGGGGGATAGCTAGTCCTTTCGAAGTCTACGCTTCTGGTAACCTCCATCTTGCAGCAGGAGAAGAGAGTAGATGGTAAGTTCACCAAGTAACATCGCATAGCATAATCCTAACCGATGATCCTCCCTTCGTCGCCCTGTGAGAGAGCGATCACCGGTTGTATCTGGCACTTGGAAGAGTGTGTTTTATTAAGTATCCGGTTCTAGTTGTCATAAGGTCAAGGTACAACTCCGGGTCGTCCTTTTACCGAGGGACACGGCTATTCGAATAGATCAACTTCCCTGCAGGGGTGCACCACATAACCCAACACGCTCGATCCCATTTGGCCGGGCACACTTTTCTGGGTCATGCCCAGCCTCGGAAGATCAACACGTCGCAGCCCTACCTAGGCACAACAGAGAGGTCAGCACGCCGGTCTAAATCCTATGGCGCAGGGGTCTGGGCCCATCGCCCATTGCACACCTGCACGTTGCGAGGGCAGCCAGAAGCAGACCTAGCCTAGCAGGCATTCCGGTCCAATCCGGCGCACGCCGCTCAATCGCTGACGTCACGAAGGCTTGGCTGATACCACGACGTCGAGTGTCCATAACTGTCCCTGCGTAGATGGTTAGTGCGTATAGGCCAGTAGCCAGACTCAGATCAAATACCAAGATCTCGTTAAACGTGTTATTTTGAAATAACCGCGAACACCGACCAGGGCCAGGCCCACCTCCCTCCTAGGTGGTCTCAACCTACCCTGTCGCTTCGCCACAAAGATCCACTCAGAGGGCCATCGGGACAAACGTCCTTTCGGACCCAATTCGTGAATCACTCGCGGGTACTCCTACGAGCCGACCCGTCTTTAGTCACCACAAGTATCATATATAAAGTAGTATATACCCGTGATCACCTCCCGAGTGATCACGACCCGATAGTATAGCATGGCAGACGGACAAGAATGAAGGGCCACTGATGATAAACTAGCATCCTATGCTAAGCATTAGGATTGCAGGTAAAGGTATCAACAGTTGTAGCAACAATGACAGGCTATGCATCAGGATAGGATTAACGGAAAGCGGTAACATGCTAGACTACTCTAATGCAAGCAGTATAGAGAGTAGAGTAGGCGATATCTGGTGATCAAGGGGGGGGGGCTTGCCTGGTTGCTTTGGCAAGAGAGAGGGGTCGTCAACACCGTAGTCGTACTGGGGGTCGTCGGCAGTCTCGGGGTCTACCGGAAAGAAGTAACGAAGGAGGAACACAATAAATAACAGAGCAATCAAATGTAACACAAAGCAAGACGCGACAATACGTTGTGCTAGGGGTGACCTAACACGATAGTAAGTGATACCGGTGAAGGGAGGAAACATCCGGGAAAGTATTCCCGGTGTTCCGCGTTTTCGGACAGCTGGACCGGAAGGGGAAAGTTGCGAGTTCGATAGGTTAGGGATGTGTGGTGGACGAACAGGCCGCATATGCGGATTCGTCTCGTCGTTCTGAGCAACTTTCATATACAAAGTTTTTCCATCCGAGTTACGGATTATTTTTATTAATTTTCAAAGTTTTATTCATTTTCTGAAATTATTATTAATTCGAAAATATTTGTTTAAAATGCTACGAGTACCCAATCCTATGTACACAAAGGTACACAAAGGCTGACATGTGGGTCAGGGGGATCCAGTTGAGCAGTCAAACTTTGACTGGTCAAAAGGGGTAGGGTCCGTGTCATTGTCTGTCTAATTTAACTAATAAATTAATTAGATTAATTTAAGTTTAGTTAGTTTAATTAATTAATTAATTAATTATGCTTGAAAATATCTTCCTTTTTCTTTTCTTTTTTTTAAACAGGGGCAGGGCCCACTTTTAGTGGCTAACTAGGAGGGGGTTAGTGCTAATCTAACCCCCAACTAGCAGGGGTCTGCCCAATCTGGCAGAGCGCAGCCGGCAGGGGCTACGCCCGCTCACAGACGGGGGTCGCCGGCGAGACAGGCCGGCCGGCCGGAACAACGGCGAGCGGCGCGGCATGGGAACATGAGGGACTGGCGCGGGGCGGTGTGCGGCGCGACGGCGCGCAGGGCAAAGGCGGCAGGGCGAGGCCAGCACGGGCCGGCCGGAGCAGCAAGCGGCGGCGGGCGCAGCCCCGCGTGGGTGCACGAGGTGCTCATCGCGGGCGCGCTGGTGTGAGGCGCGGGCGGCGGCGAGCGCACGCGCCGCGGGGAGGGGGAGCGCGAGCGGGCGTGGCACATGGCTAGGACGAAGCGAGGCGGTGGTAGCTGCGGTGAGCGCGCGCAGGAAGCTCGAGCGGCGCAGGTGAGCATGGCCAAGAGGATGGGCGAGGCTGGCAGCTGCGGGTGATAGGGCAGCGGCGGCGGCGCTAGCAGCATAGGAGCCGAGCCCGCAGCAGCAGTAGGCGCGCGCGGCGCGGGTGCGGCCGGGCGCCAGGGAGCAGCAGCACGGGCGCTGCTGGGGGAACCAGGGGGCTCGGGCGCGATGCATGGGATGCAGAGGGTGCAGCGAGGGGGCAAGCGTGACAGGGTGAGCGTGCGTGCGGTGCGTGTGTCTGGAGTGCGGACAGTCAAGGCGAGGTGCGGGCGCATCCGGAGCGCAACAACAATCGGACGGACGGCGTCTACGGTGAGGGGAACAAGGGGGAAGAAGGGGGCTTCGATGCGGCTCACCGAGAGGGGTTCGATGACAAGCTCAGGAAGGGTCGGGAGCCGTCGGAGCAGCGGGGGCGACGGTGGCCGTGGCGGACGGAGTCGAAGGTTAACGGCGATGGCGGCGCTGCGGGGCCTCCGCGGCTTCGACTAGAGGGCGAAGACGGCGTCGGTAAGGCCGGCGGGGCTCTAGGACTACCTTGAAGCGGCTCGGGTGGCCGGTGGCCACGTCCATGGCGAGGTGGAGGCGGCAATTGCGCTCGGCCGAGGAGGATGAAGAGGGGAGAGGCAAGAGGGAGGGGATTTGAGGGTTAGGGTTTGCCAGGGGTCGGGGGCAGCCTTGTAGATGCCGGGGATGCGGCGGATGGCCGGCACGTGGCCGATCCATGGCGACGGACGACGGCACGGCGTCCACCCAGCCTCTGATGAACAGAGAGGTTGGGGACGAGATCCTGGTGGGCTGGGCGTTGCTTGTTCACATCAAGGCCCAAGTGGATAGTAGGTTAGTTTATGTTTCCTTTCTTTTCATTTATTTTTATTTTCTCTTTTTATTTATTTTCTTGTTTCTGTTTTCTTTTACTTATCTAATAGTCTATAGTTTTACAAAACGTGAAACCCTTACCCAAAATAGAGTTACAATTATAACTACTACCACAAAAGGTTTTACCCCTGAACAAAATAGTTTAGTATTTTATAAACTCCAAAATGCATTTATTTAATTGTTTTACCTACTATTTTAATTACTTAAGTGCATTTAAACCTTTTATAAAATGTGGTTTCTCCATCGTAATTACCTATGCATTATTTGACACATCCCGAACAATTTAGTTTTAATATTTAAAAAAATTTGTTGTTTGCCTTTATTTTGAATTTGAATTCGAAACGTTTTCAAACTAACGCGAGATTATCAACAGTAACTGTGGGGACGTGGCGTCAATAATGTGGAATTACTGTAGCCTAATTATCCGGGCGTCACAATTCTCCTCCACTACAAGAAATCTCGTCCCGAGATTTTAAGAGGTGGTGTAAGGGGGAAATGTGTGGTTGTGAAATTCTAACGGATCTTCTCGGTCTTGGTTTCTCTTCTCGAAGAGGTCGATCCATTAGTTTGATATCTTCGTTTCTCTGCTTCAGGTCATCATGATGAAGTCGGTGTCCTTTCTACAGGACTCCGTCGTACTTACTAAAGAATAAAGGGTGGACATTCCGGGAGAACTAACCTCTACAAGGTAGACTATCTGGTCGATAACATCGAGGAAGGTGGCGGAAGTAACTATCGAATTGAAACTTACGAAAATATCGAGAGAAAAGTAAGAAGGTATCATGAGAATTTTTGAGCGGGTAGGCAATCGTTCGGTGCCTGAAACAAAGTGTGAAAGGGATTCAGAGCAATGGGAATAAGTATTGCGTCTGATACCAGAATAGATCACTAGGCAGGTGGCCCGTGAACTACATACGAAGTCAAGCTCTAGGAATAACTTTGGCAATAGGGTGTATAGGAGAGTCAGGTTTCGATCCTGTAGAACTGTGGGTTATGGGCCTACCATGTGGGTTAAAAGTAGGAAGGGCGGTGACATCTTGCCCGATCATGTAAGCAAGGCTTGTCCGAGGATAGTCTGTCGGTTATGTCGGCAACAACATCGGTACCAAGGGCGAGGGATGAAGAGAACCCTTTTCCTGCTCGTTGAACGAGGCGGGCCTATAGGCAAGGTTCCCGTCCATCGGCGGTTACCGGAATGTCAACAACAATAGTAACAGGGTCTTACTGGCAGAATTGTACACCGAGGTGTTTACCTAAGTAGGAGAAAACTACTGCTTAGATCATATAGATCACAAGAAGGTTTAAACAACCCAATGGAAAGGAAAAAGTGATTATCAGGTTTAAACAGAACAATGGAAAGGAAAATGTGTTTAAACACATATTTCAAGGGTATATCCTTCCCAAGGACAAGCAGAGTATGATATCCATGACATGATATAATGTAGAAAACTCTTTAGGTAAGGGGAGAGAAATTTCATGACATTACCCATACAATGGTGTTTGGGTAATTGAGAAGGAACATTTAGCACTGGGCTTCAAATGTTCTTGTTGAAAATCGTAGTACCACAGACAATCTTCGAGATAGCATTGACATGTTCTTCAAGCAAAGGTCAGACTCTGGATACACGAAGGGATTCATCATTAAGCCAAGGAGAGGATGAGGAGGTGGCTGATGGACTCAGCGATAATCCAACGAGGTATCCAAAAAGATGGATTTCCACAGTTATGTGAACAAGGAGATAACATTTGTCGGATCAAATGATATAATGATGTATGCTCAAGGAAAAACATACACAATTAATGGTTGAAAAGTGCACCCAAAATAAGGGCTTAGGTAGCATGATCAATGTTAGAATGTTGATTCGATAACCAATAGTCTAAGAATGAACTACCGACCATTAACTCCGAAGCAATAGGATTGCTAGAAGTTTTGAATTCACGCATCGTAGTTCAATTGTCGGTATTCAGGTTAGAAACAACACAGGGATCAGAAAACAGATGGAGATGGCGAGAAGTATCACTATATCAAGAATTCTCAAGAGGTGGAGCAATTTTCACAATATCCTTGACATAAAAGATGGTAATACTCCAAGGTAGAACATAATAGAGGCTGGACGGGTGCATTGATCTGCAGAGGACTAGTGGTTCAACTCGTCCGAGAAAAGGATCAAAGATGATCAATCATGGTCGGAACCACGGCTGCAAAGGACCAACATAGATACAAGATGAACTTATAACAAGGGGACCATTATTAATACAAGAAGCTTCCATGATAGATTCCACATCGGGTCCATGGGCATGAACACAAAGTTCAAGGTCGACTCTCACTTCTCCAAAGCAGAACCTTACATTTACTTCCCGTTTTGATAATGGCATTAGGGCTGAAAGTTTTACCTGGTGAAATACCAGATGAGTATGGCCCGTGAAATCTTTCGGGCTCGCATATTAGTTAAGGCATTGGTTCAACCCATCGAGGTATCTTAGGAACATATACCACAAATTTTTAGGAGTAATTAACACAAGCTCAAAAGTAGAGCATGGTTGTCAAAGCAAAGGATTCAATTTACCAAAGGAATTATGTATCCGGGAAAGAACTCCTCAAGGTTTTTGTATTCGAAGGACACTGTCGCATGATATCTTAACAAAGGATTCAACGGTCCATAGTGGAGCTGATGTGAGCATTGGCACACAACCAGATGAAGAAACAACGCGAAAGCATTGGATTACAGAAACAACTGACTAGTTCAAGGCTCAAATGCAAAGGAATTATGATTCCCAATTCAAGGGATCAGAAGCAAACGCTCTGATTAAGGATGGATAAGAGGAGTAGGCTTGGGGGTACCATCGATGGCAAGTTGATTGGTCGAGATCCAGCTCATGTTTAAAATGCCGTCTGAGCCGGAAGGATGAATTCTAGGATCTGGTTGAGGATTGCGAGCATTCACACTTATTGAATCAACGGGCTCAAAAAGATAGTGGCAAAGAATGCCAATAAGATTACTACACTTATGGGATTAACCATAATGCAAGCAAGCATTAATTTCAAGAGCAATAGGCTGCTCGGGATTTTCGAAAGTTCAAATAGTATTTCGAAGATTTTTTTGAATTACTTGAATCAACTGGGGATGAGCGAATACGTGATAAGTGCGAGAAATTATTCATAGGGCTATTCAGGTGGAGAAGAACTGCAAGGCAGTAGGCACAAAGTATTCTCGGGGTATCATGTAATAACAAGATCGACTGGGAATAAAAGTAAGAACGACAGGTGTTAAGTATTTATCCATAGAATATTTCGGTGGTAGGGAATTGCAAAGGCGACAGGCACAAGGTCTCGAGAGAATATCGGAGAGTATCTTCGAAATCTTCTGGAGCACGGAGCAATCATCTGGAGTGACGGGTTCTTCGGGAGGAAGTAGTAACGAGATCCTAAAGTTAGATTTAAGTAAATTCATTAAACCCAAATAGGAGAGATGTCAGAGTCCCAGAGTATAGGTCGGAGAATAAAAGATCCTACTACCACCCGATGGCGACGTGTGCCCGTAAGACACACAGCCATGTTAGTAAAAGTTTTGCAATGTCTAGACTCGACTTTGGCCAAGGAGTTGGAAAGGGGGATTCCTACAGGCAGTCGGCTCTGATACCAACTTGTGACGCCCCCGATTCAATCGTACACTAATCATACACGCAAACGTGTACGATCAAGATTAGGGACTCACGGGAAGATATCACAACACAACTCTACAAATAAAATAAGTCATACAAGCATCATATTACAAGCCAGGGGCCTCGAGGGCTCGAATACAAGAGCTCGATCATAGACGAGTCAGCGGAAGCAACAATATCTGAGTACAGACATAAGTTAAACAAGTTTGCCATAAGAAGGCTAGCACAAACTGAGATATAGATCGAAAGAGGCGCATGCCTCCTGCCTGGGATCCTCCTAAACTACTCCTGGTCGTCGTCAGCGGGCTGCACGTAGTAGTAGGCACCTCCCGAGTAGTAGTAGTCGTCATCAACGGTGGCGTCTGGCTCTTGGACTCCAACGTCTGGTTGCAGCAATCGGATATAGGAAAGGGGAAAGGGGGGGAGAAAGCAACCGTGAGTACTCATCCAAAGTACTCGCAAGCAAGGAGCTACACTACATATGTATGCATTGGTATCAAATGGAATAAGGGTATCATATATGGACTGAACTGCAGAATGCCAGAATAAGAGGGGGGTAGCTAGTCCTTTCGAAGTCTACGCTTCTGGTAACCTCCATCTTGCAGCAGGAGAAGAGAGTAGATGGTAAGTTCACCAAGTAACATCGCATAGCATAATCCTAACCGATGATCCTCCCTTCGTCGCCCTGTGAGAGAGCGATCACCGGTTGTATCTGGCACTTGGAAGAGTGTGTTTTATTAAGTATCCGGTTCTAGTTGTCATAAGGTCAAGGTACAACTCCGGGTTGTCCTTTTACCGAGGGACACGGCTATTCGAATAGATCAACTTCCCTGCAGGGGTGCACCACATAACCCAACACGCTCGATCCCATTTGGCCGGGCACACTTTTCTGGGTCATGCCCGGCCTCAGAAGATCAACACGTCGCAGCCCTACCTAGGCACAACAGAGAGGTCAGCACGCCGGTCTAAATCCTATGGCGCAGGGGTCTGGGCGCATCGCCCATTGCACACCTGCACGTTGCGAGGGCGGCCAGAAGCAGACCTAGCCTAGCAGGCATTCCAGTCTAATCCGGCGCACGCCGCTCACTCACTGACGTCATGAAGGCTTCGGCTGATACCATGACGTCGAGTTCCCATAACTATCCCCGCGTAGATGGTTAGTGCGTATAGGCCAGTAGCCAGACTCAGATCAAATACCAAGATCTCGTTAAACGTGTTATTTTGAAATAACCGCGAACGCCGACCAGGGCCAGGCCCACCTCTCTCCTAGGTGGTCTCAACCTACCCTGTCGCTTCGCCACAAAGATCCACTCAGAGGGCCGTCGGGACAAAGGACCTTTCGTACCCAATCCGTGAATCACCCGTGGGTACTCCTACGAGTCGGCCCGTCTTTAGTCACCACAAGTATCACATATAAAGTAGTATATACCCGTGATCACCTCCCGAGTGATCACGACCCGATAGTATAGCATGGCAGACGAACAAGAATGAAGGGCCACTGATGATAAACTAGCATCCTATACTAAGCATTAGGATTGCAGGTAAAGGTATCAACAGTTGTTGCAACAATGACAGGCTATGCATCAGGATAGGATTAACAAAAAGCGGTAACATGCTACACTACTCTAATGCAAGCAGTATAGAGAGTAGAGTAGGTGATATCTGGTGATCAAGGAGGGGGGCTTGCCTGGTTGCTCTGGCAAGAGAGGGGTTGTCAACACCGTAGTCGTACTGGGGGTCGTCGGCAGTCTTGGGGTCTACCGGAAAGAAGTAACGAAGGAGGAACATAATAAATAACAGAGCAATTAAATGTAACACAAAGCAAGACGCGACAATACGTTGTGCTAGGGGTGACCTAACGCGGCAGTAAGTGATACCGGTGAAGGGGGGAAACATCTGGGAAAGTATTCCCGGTGTTCCGCGTTTTCGGACAGCTGAACCGAAAGGGGAAAGTTGCGAGTTCGATAGGTTAGGGATGTGTGGCGGATGAACGGGCCGTGTATCCGGATTCGTCTCGTCGTTCTGAGCAACTTTCATATACAAAGTTTTTCCATCCGAGTTACGGATTATTTTTTATTAATTTTCAAAGTTTTATTCATTTTCTGAAATTATTATTAATTCGAAAATATTTGTTTAAAATGCTACGGGTACCCAATCCTATGTACACAAAGGTACGCAAAGGCTGACATGTGGGCCCGGGGGACCCAGTTGACCAGTCAAACTTTGATTGGTCAAAAGGGGTAGGGTCCGTGTCATTGTCTGTCTAATTTAACTAATAAATAAATTAGATTAATTTAGGTTTAGTTAATTAAATTAATTATGCTTGAAAATATCTTCCTTTTTCTTTTCTTTTTTTTAAACAGGGGCAGGGCCTACTGTTAGTGGCTAACTAGGAGGGGGTTAGTGCTAATCTAACCCCCAATTAGCAGGGGCCTGCCCAATCTGGCAGAGCGCAGCCGGCAGGGGCTACGCCCGCTCACCGACGGGGGTCGCCGGCGAGACAGGCCGGCCGGCCGGAACAACGGCGAGCGGCGCGGCATGGGAACATGAGGGACTGGCGCGGGGCGGTGTGCGGCGCGACGGCGCGCAGGGCAAAGGCGGCAGGGCGAGGCCAGCACGGGCCGGCCGAAGCAGCAAGCGGCGGCGGGCGCAGCCCCGCGTGGGTGCACGAGGTGCTCATCGCGGGCGCGCTGGTGTGAGGCGCGGGCGGCGGCGAGCGCACACGCCGCGGGGAGGGGGAGCGCGAGCGGGCGTGGCGCATGGCTAGGACAAAGCGAGGCGGTGGTAGCTGCGGTGAGCGCGCAGGAAGCTCGAGCGGCGCAGGTGAGCATGGCCAAGAGGATGGGCGAGGCTGGCAGCTGCGGGTGATACGGCAGCGGCGGCGGCGCTAGCAGCATAGGAGCCGAGCCCGCAGCAGCAGTAGGCGCGCGCGGCGCGGGTGCGGCCGGGCGCCAGGGAGCAGCAGCACGGGCGCTGCTGGGGGAACCAGGGGGCTCGAGCGCGATGCATGGGATGCAGAGGGTGCAGCGAGGGGGCAAGCGTGACAGGGTGAGCGTGCGTGCGGTGCGTGTGTCCGGAGTGCGGACAGTCAAGGCGAGGTGCGGGCGCATCCGGAGCGCAACAACAATCGGACGGACGGCGTCTACGGTGAGGGGAACGAGGGGGAAGAAGAGGGCTTCGATGCGGCTCACCAAGAGGGGTTCGATGACGAGCTCAGGATGGGCCGGGAGCCGTGAAAGCAGCGGGGGCGACGGTGGCCGTGGCGGACGGAGTCGAAGGTTAACGACGATGGCGGCGATGCGGGGCCTCCGCGGCTTCGACTGGAGGGCGGAGACGGCGTCGGTAAGGCCGGCGGGGCTCCAGGACTACCTTGAAGCGGCTCGGGTGGCAGGTGGCCACGTCCATGGCGAGGTGGAGGCGGCAACTGCGCTCGGCCGAGGAGGATGAAGAGAGGAGAGGTGAGAGGGAGGGCATTCGAGGGTTAGGGTTTGCCAGGGGGTCGTGGGCAGCCTTGTAGATGCCGGGGATGCGGCGGATGGCCGGCACGTGGCCGATTCATGGCTACGCACGACGGCACGGCGTCCACCTAGTCTTTGATGAACAGAGAGGTTGGGGACGAGCTCCTGATGGGCTGGGCGTTCTTGTTCACATCAAGGCCCGAGTGGATAGTAGGTTAGTTTATGTTTCCTTTCTTTTCATTTATTTTTATTTTCTCTTTTTATTTATTTTTTGTTTCTGTTTTCTTTTACTTATCTAATAGTCTATAGTTTTACAAAACGTGAAACCCTTACCCAAAATAGAGTTACAATTATAACTACTACCACAATAGGTTTTACCCCTGAACAAAATAGTTTAGTATTTTATAAAATCTAAAATGCATTTATTTAATTGTTTTACCTACTACTCCCTCTGTAAACTAATATAAGAGCGTTTAGATAACTAAAATAGTGATCTAAATGCTCTTATATTAGTTTACGAAGGAAGTATTTTAATTACTTAAGTGCATTTAAACCTTTTATAAAATGTGGTTTCTCCATCGTAATTACCTATGCATTATTTGACACATCCCGAACAATGTAGTTTTAATATTTAAAAATATTTGTTGTTTGCCTTTATTTTGAATTTGAATTTGAAATGTTTTCGAACTAACGCGAGATTATCAACAGTAACCGTGGGGACGTGGCGTCAATAATGTGGAATTATTGTAGCCTAATTATCCGGGCGTCACATGGTGGGTCCCCTTCTGTAACTTCTTCACCCAATATTTTTTTACATATTTCAGAATAATTCTCTGTAAAGTTTCAGGATATTTGGAGTTGTGCAGAATAGCTCTCTCAGATTTGCTCCTTTCCAGTCCGGAATTGCAACTGCCGCCATTCTCTCTCTTCATGTAAATCTTATAAAATAATAGAGAAAAGACATAAGTATTGTAACATAATGTGAAATAATAACCCATAATACAATAAATATCAACATTAAAGCATAATGCAAAATGAATGTATCAATTATCGAGATGCACCACCCCGGTACCGTCGTCTTGGCCATGGATGAGGAAGACCACCAGACTTTTACAGATGTCTTCTTCGTCCCTACGCTCGAGAGTAGTGTCGTCAATCTTGGCCAGCTAAGCGAGAACTGATACGACATCGCCATTGCCATGGAGTGCTCACCGTACGCGATCAACACAGTCGTCTCCTCGTCAAGGTAACATGTGCACCGAATCGCATGTACAAGCTTTCATTTCGCCCTATTTATCGAGTGAGCCTTGCCATGGGCCATATACGGCTCGGGCTCGGGCACCTACACTTCGACGAGCTACGAAGGATGGCGAACGGTGGTTTGGTTTGTGGCCTACCGCACATCGCGGACGCCCGTGAGCTTTGTGAGGTCTGCCTCGTCGGGAAGCAGCGTTGCCTACCATTCCACGAAAGGCACAGTTTAGAGAGAAAAAGGCACTGGAGCTGGTCCTTGGCGACCTTTGTCGGCCGATCATGCCGGCAACACCGGGGCGGACGACGCTACATGTTGCTGCTCGTCGACACCACGGGCGAGTCATGTGGGCAGTACCCCTCGCCTCAAAGGACGAGGCAGAGCGGGCCATCATCAAGTTCTAGGCCATGGTGGACCTGGAGTGCGACCACAAGCTGTGCGTACTCCGCACTAATAGAGGTGGCGAGTTCACTGCCACCTTTTGCGAGGACTACGCCGAGCAAGGAGTGTAACGCCACCTCACTGCTCCATACTTTCCACAACAAAGCGGTGTCATCGAGCAGCATAAGTAGACGGTGCTTGAGATGGCGCAAAGCATGTTCACGGCCAAGCATGCCCCAAGCATGTTTTTAGGGGGGAGGGAAGGAGGCGGTCTTCACGGCAGCCTTCATTCTTAATCGCTCCTTCATGCGGAGTGTCGATGGCATGGTACGGGGAGAAGCTCGACGTGCGCTTCCTCTGAGTCTTCGGTTGCGTCTAGCACGTCAAGATGATGTGCCCACAGCAAAAAAAGCTCAATGACCGAAGCACCTCGATGGCGTTCCTCGCTTATAAGACAGACTCCAAGGCATACAATATTTACAACCTTGTCTTGAAGCACATGCACTTCTCTTATGACATCGTCTTCGACGAGGAGACATGCTAGAACTGGGAGGCACCGGGGAGGCAGCCATCGAGGAACTTCTTCACCGTGGAATAACAAGTGTACTCCAGAATCACCGCTCGGCAGCGAAGTCAGGATCCCCAAGCACAGGGTTCCTGAGCTCCAAGTCCCCGAGAAACAACATCCCAAGCACTACCGTACCAAGTGTCGTGATCATGGGTACAACTACAATGGGCAGAATGACCCTGAGCCTAGAGGCATTGAGCACAATGGTGCCGGGCACCAGCTCCTCGAGCACCAGCACCCTGGACGCAACGTCCTTGGGCAGGGTGACCAACGCTGCGTCAGTGCAGTTTGTGATGCCACCAACGACACAATCAGAATTATTCAATGCCAATAACAACACCGCCATCCCTCACTGGTACCGCCACGTCGATGACCTTCTCGGCATGCCTACCAGATCGGCGCTCAACCGATAGAGAGCCTCCTCGACGGCTAGGTATTGCATCTCATATCCGGCGTGGAACCAACCACGTTCGCTGATGTGGAGCTCGAGGACTGTTGGCGTCACGCGATACTAGATGAGTTGTCGTCAATTAATAGACGGCAATGCCACTTGGACACCCCCTGGGCCCCGAGGTCGTCCCAACACCAGGCTTCTCGATCGAAGGGCCATCCCCAGTGTAATGTACCGTTAGTAGCCCCAAGCGTGTCTAGAGTTTGGAGTTCCGCGTCTTTGGGACTGAAACCTAGGCAGACTCCTTTGGTATTGGCCATAGGCGTAGCCCGGCTTCTGAATCTGGCTTAGGGGATCTTCGGGTTCACCAAGCGCGTAGCTTCAGATTTCGTGGTTCTGGTATAGGAAGAGTTCGAGGCTTCGCATCCCGCGTCTTCTCGGGTTTGCGGCTTGCAACATCGCGACTTGCATCTTTTTGCCTCTCTAGTCTTTAATAGCTTGCCACATCATCGGCCATGGAAAGTTGGGACAAGCAGTCAGGCCGGGGCGGGATGTTGGCTGGAAGGTGGGAGGAAGATGAACAATGCCTAGAGGGTGGAAGAAAATGGACATTGACCGGAGGGAGGAGGAAGATGAACCACAACCTTTGGAAGCGAATGGAACGGCTCGAATAATAGAGTGATTTGCAAAGCTAATGCGCACACGCACATGTGGTCCCAATGCAAAACAGTCTGCAACTTCTTAACCATTTTTTTGAGAATCACACAAACTGATCAATCAGTCCGGTTACAATCCTTCCACAATATATCACTCAGCTCATCTGGCACGCCAGCCAACTTGAAGAGATCTCCGAACCTAGATGCAAAAGCTGCCAGACCATGGGCAAGTTTATTCTTCTCTCTCTGAACCCACTCAATCAGGTGAGATCGAAACTTGCACAGCTCTGTCTTGATGTCAGCTACAATCGGAAATAGGTGCGGCTGATTTGCTTCACCAGGGTCGTGCAATCGATTTCTACATGTATTGGTCCGTTATAGTATCTTGCCAGAGTCTGCAGCCCGCTCAGCAGCGCAAGGCCCTCTGCTTCTTCCACTGTCGTGCATTTGCCCAGTTTGCATCTTAACCATTTTGTTCGAATTGTGATCGTTTCAAACCATCATGTTACTCGAAAACATCAGAGGAGTTGTTTCTCGTAAAAGCAAGAAAAAAGACGAAGAAGCAAAGGGCACAAATTCTCACATGGCCACGTGAGTAGGAGAGGAACTGACAGCTGAAGCACACGCCACGCTAGCGGTTGAGGCGAGGCAGCAGCGTTGTCCAAACGACACCTCGCCAGAGAATCCAACGCTCAACGCTGTGTATTATAGTAGTATATACGTACAGTACCAAATAGTACATGTACCAAAATCAGATATTACCGTTACGACCTTTTACTAATCCATTCAGTGATGCCGTCTATATTTAACCACCATCCACAAATCCATTAGTACCAGAACAAAACACACACACACACACACCAAACATTACTATGTCTGTACCCAAGGGGCTGGGTCCAGGTACGATTGGTCCATCAATGTCTGTCATTCTGTCGCATCACATCACACCAGCCAGCCAGCCAGCCGTGGTCGGTGCGGCACCGCAGCATTTGCTGCGACACGACGAGAGCACCGGGGACGAGCGATCATCACCAGACACTACTGGGAGAAATGAAGGAGCGTGCCATGGCTTTGATTGCGTCCGTCGCGCTGCTGGCTAGTCCACGGTCCACCGCCGGCGACGCTAGTGAGTCCACCATTGATGGCCACCGCACTGCTACGTGCCCCCGACCGACCTTAAAAGCGCCGCCGCCCAACGCGCCGCAGGGGACACGAGTTCAATAATGCCGCATTTCCCCTAGACCGTTAGCTTTAACCTGACATCTGTTAGCACAAAGCATGCCAATTTAACCCCAGACATGCATGCTAATTTAACCCCACTGGCCATAGCCGAAAGTTTTGGGGGAAAAGGATGATGGTTGGCCGGTGGCAGTGCGGCAGTGGCAGCCATCAGTACAGAGGACACGGCACGCGGCTGCCGCACCTGGCTGGCGAGCATGGCCACGGCAATGGCAGCTCCAACGAGGCAACAGTCTAGTTTTATCGCTACTAGTCCCCTGGCCATTCCTCGCGCTGCGCCCGTGCAGACCACCTCACGTGACATTCCGCTGACGCGCGGGGCCGCCCACCACGTGCGTGAGGAGGTTGGGTGTGAACCGGGTACGGGTATGAACAGTGGATCGGTCAGGAAAGATTCGCGCCAAGTCAAAGCTGCTCCGACGCCACGGGCCCCGCGCTGACACCAGACGGCGCCGCGCCTAGCCCACCCACGAGTTCGTCCGTCCGTCAGCCGGGCCAGGCGGGCCCGGCCCGCTGCCCCCGCGGCGAGGGCGAGGTGGGCGGGGCCCATGAGCGTCGCGCCGGTGCGTACTGTGCCGCAGCAGTGCGCTGAAAAAACAAAATCGAACGTGGAACGTGACGGCGGGAAGTTTTCGCCGTACTCTCCGTCGTCGGCGCAGGAGGAGGGGAGGGGCACGGGCGCACGGCGGCCGGCCCGTGGGCATCTCGTCGCGCGGGCGTTGGCACGGCCGGCCCGGGCCCGGCCCGGCACGAGAACGAAAGTACAAGACCCACCGAGGAAGGAATGTAGCATCATCTTCCTGCCTCCCACCCACGCGCCATTTTTAATCCGCGGAGAGAGGGAAGCCCCGCCCCGCTCCACTCAGCTGCCCCGCACTGGCGCCGTCCTCGGGGAATGCGGCCGCGCGGCCGGCCATGCCACGCGCCGCGCCCGGGCTAGGGTTCCCCGCCGCAGCCGCCGACCCGGCGCCCGAGCGCCGCCACCCTCCGTCCTCCCGGCGGAAGAAGCCGCCGCCGCGCCGAAGGCGCCCCGCACCGCCGCCGCCACCCGCGGTAAAAACCTCTCCCCCCTATCTACCCCTCTTCCGCATCGCGTCCACATTGCCGTCTCACGCCGGCCGCCCGCCCGCCGGATTATTTTACTGTTCCGAGTCAATAGATCCAATCCAGCGCACGTCGCCGCACATGCGCGCCGCCGAGGTCAGTTCAACTTTGAAAATCGAAACCCTCCGCCTAAGCAAGGGATAAAGCCAAAAAAAAAGGGCGAGGACGGGCCGCTCGCTTGCGCTGCGTCGTGCGTCGTCGCTTTTCTATCATTGCTGGCTCTTTTGTTCCGTTGCGTCGCCTTTTTTCCCGTCCGCTGTTCGGCGGTGACTGTGCCGTGCCCTGCCCGAGCGAGCTTGCGCGGTCGGTGCTCCGCCCCGGATTTCAGTTTGCTGAGAGGGACGCTCCCTTTGTTTGGCTCCTTTCGCAGCCGCCGGTGGGGCCACGCGGTGCAGCCGATCCAGATCCGGGCCGCCTCCACCACCTCCACCCCCGCGGCGGCAGCCACGCCTCGCGCGCCACAGCTCCCAGAGGTGGGTCAAGCGATCCCAGTGCCCACCACGCTCCGCATTTTGTCTCCTCCTGCCGTCGCCGCAGCTAACCCCTTTCACACGCGCGCAGACGAGGACGACGGCGACGACGAGGAGGGGGGCTACGACGCGGCCGGCTTGGAGGAGGCGGCGGCCGGCGACTCCTTCTCGCACTCGCTGAAAGGTAAATCCATTCCCCTCCCGCGCCACACCTACATGATGTCTTTTGTGTCGAGTGAAGTGAAGTGATTGCTCACTGTTTGTTGGCTGTTCGGCAGAGTGCCAGAAGCAGCTGCAGCGCAGGGCGGAGGCGCGGCCGGCGACGGCCTCACATGAGCTCAGCAACGGCGACGCGTTCGGTGGGATCGAGCTGCTTGTGCTCTCGCCGAGGTGCTTGCTCGGGGCTGCCGTGGGAGGGATGAGCAAGAGCTCGACGGCGTCGTCGCGAAGCAGATCAGGCACGTTTCCAAGCCCCGGGACGCCCAACTACCACCGGCATTGCGCTGGCAACATGCAGTACCCGAAGGGCTGGAGCTCGGAGCGGGTGCCGCTGGGGGCGGGCGCCAACAGGAGGTATGGGGGCAGCGGGGTGGTGCTCCCTTTCAACAATGGGAGGAAGCTGCCGTCGAAATGGGAGGATGCCGAGAAGTGGATCCTGAGCCCGGTTTCCTGTGATGGGATGGGGAGGATGTCGGCGCCGGCGCCGCATCATAGACGGCCAAAGTCCAAGAGTGGGCCACTTGGTCACCCTGCTGGTGTTCCGGGAGCTTATGCATCTGTTTCGCCGATGATTCCCTGCTTTGATGGTGTTCTGGCGGCCGCTAATTTTGCGGCTCATTCGCCTTTCTCTGCTGGGGTTCTCATGCCAGGGCATGCGCACAACGGTGACTTCAGCAGTGGAAGAGCCAGAAGTGGGGATGATGGAAGCAGTAGGTCCTATTCGGCTGAGAAGGAACCGTATATATGGAGATCAGCAAGCACGCATGCATGGACAGAAACACTTATGGAGGCATCTGCCTTTGCTCATATCTCAGAGGAAGCTGCACAAGGTTTGAGTTAGTTTCTTCTCATCAGTATCAAGCATATTTATACATGCCAATACCTTGAAGTTGAACAGTTAGCAGATTCTACATTTCAACCCCACAATTGTAGTGTATCTCAAATCTTACATCCCTTTTGGGTTACATTAGTTTGGATATTAAAAAGGCTTTCCCATAATCATATATATGAATGGTAGGGTGCAAGAAGCCTGTTATTTGCCCCTTAAAAAAATCAGACAAATGGCAACTCTATCGTGTGCCATATTTATGTACTTTGCGTGCTCAAATAAGCTAGTTTTGAGTTTATTTGAACCTACAGTGCTCAAATGATCTTCAATGTTGAGAGAAATCAACCTTACTGTCGTTATACCCTGTACACAGATGATGTCTTACAAGGCCAGCAAGGAGCAACTCCTACGATTTCCAGTCCAGTCATAAAGAAAGATGTTGCCACACAAATGAGTCCTGACGACAGTATAATATCGTCCTCCCCAAAAGCGAGGCATTCCTGCTCCAGCTTGCCGTCAGGACATGCTATTAGAGAATCAAATAGTCACACACCTAAGGTTGAAGTTAGGGATGTGCAGGTAGATGATCAAGTAACTGTTACCCGATGGTCCAAGCGACATGTAACACGAGGCTCTGATAAGCGATCAACAAATATTGTTGAATGGAGGAAGAAGACTACAGAGGCCCGGGCTCCATCTTTTGATGAAAAAGAAAGAGAAAGATGCATATCAAAGTAAGTTATTTCATGTTTGCCATTTTGTTTACAAGTAAACTGATTTGGATTAGCACGAAGGCATGCACAGAGAAGAGAGTGCTTTCACTGTGGTGTTATAACTGTTAAACTTATACCCATCCTGCTGTCAGAGTTCCCAGCAAGAGTTCCACAGATGACTTGCTTTTCTGGAAATGTTTGTTGTGATTAATGAAAAGGCCATCCTACAGTGCCAAGCTAAATTGGCTGTATGCCTGAAAGTGTACAGAATGCATATGGGTAGGAAGGGTAATGAGCTAAGTATGGTAGCCGTTGCAAACCGAGTATAGATCTCGCTACTATGCGGCCTCCTGATATGCTACTTGTGACATGTTCTTAGTGGGCTAACTGAATAAGCAATCGGCAGTTAACTGGGTTGGACGAACTTCCACAATTTGAAGTTGCACGTTTAGCTGGAGTAACATGCAAATACTGCGACTGAAATGGTGCACTCCAAAGGTTACCTTATTGCAATTTACCCAGTTTCTTTCTTCATCAAACTGGTACATATCAGGTTACAAATTTAATTCAGTGCTCGAAGGTGTTTTATGATGTCATAAGATCACTCATTACAGGTTCCCTTCTGGTAAGTAAATTCCAGAGGGTTCCCATCTTTAGAATACGAGGACATAGATTGTGAAAGGTTTTCTTTTTTAATTAGTAAGGTAGCAACTGGCAAATAATGAAAAGGAGAAATCGGCACCAATGGGGTGCAATTGATTTATGGACTAGATATGCGCTTACAGTGTGTGAATCTTGGATTTCTATGTACAAATTCATAGAAATCATGCTTTTAGTTGTTTGCTATGCAGTCTAAGTGATGTTCCTGTTTTTCCTATTGTACACAAGATAATGACGTTTGCCGTCCTCAGTTACTATTGAACATTAACTTCTAGTTAAGGACACAAATTATGACATATCCTGTTGCTGATACCTAGTATTTTTTTGTCAAGGTGCAAGAGAGAGGAAGCAAAGATCACTGCTTGGGAAAATCTACAGAAAGCAAAAGCAGAGGCAGCAATTCGGAAGTTGGAGGTATTGTTTCTGGTTGTACACAATCAGCCATGTTTGCATTATTTCTAATGTTTCTATGCTCTGGCTACACACTTACATGTTCTGCCCTTTGAATTACAGATGAAGCTTGAAAAGAAGAGGTCATCATCGATGGATAGAATTTTGGGCAAACTACGTTCTGCTCAAAAGAAAGCACAAGGCATGCGCACTACAGTTTCTGTCAGCGAGGATCAGTGTGCTGTCAGTGAAGATCAGTGTGCTGTGAGGGCAACCAAGAAGGCATCCTTGAGAAGGACTGGCAAGCCTTTCAGCTGCTGTTTCACCTACCATGCTTGCTAGTTCTGATATGGTTGGTATCTACAATGATTGTAGAAACTTTTTGGTGAGTTACTACTTTGCTTGTCCTACTTATCTGGATCTCTGTTAAACGCATACATACTTGGAAAAGTTAATATTAGCCCGCCATTTTTTTTGCTGGAAAGAAAGATTCATTTGATCAAATAGGGTTTCCAGAGGGATGGTCCAAACTGGAATTTTCAAAACGGACTACAGTTTATCAGCATGCAGTACGTTGGAGCAAAATTTGCTAAAGACATGCCTGCCCTATTTTGATAACAAAAAATCTTCATTAGCTTGATCTCCCTTTCTGAAGCAACATGGCGCTTTGCTTTTTGAACTAGACTTGCATATCTGACAGACCCTTGACTATTGGCTGAGTGTAGATTTGGTCCCAACTCTTAAATCGTTCACTTTTTTTTCCCTTCGACCGCTTAATTCCATCTACTTTTGGTCCGACTGATGTGGCACCTATGTGTATTGCGACATAACCAGTTCACTACTGTGTGTCTGCCACGTTTGAAAAACGGGATAAAGATATTTTTGTTTAAAAAGTAGATTCCATATTATAATTCGAGTGTCAATGCTCTGTTGCATAATTAACTAAACTGTTCATGCATATTTGATGCTTGCAGAATACTGTAGGATAAACAGACACAACCTTGTAGAGATGTAATAAAACTTGTACTGACATCACTCATGCGTCTTCAGAACCTTTGCAGCTCAAGTCAGCCGACCGACAAACTGAAGTTAGACTGCAAATGTCCGCCGTTGCAGCTGGAGGTAGCAGGAGTAGATAGAAGAAGAGAGCTTTGCGCAGTCTGAAGAATGGAACACTCAACTGGGGTGTCAGAAAATCAAAGTTTTCGAGCAAAGCCCACTCTTGTAGCCGATGATATGATATGGAGTACTTGACTCGGTGCTCTGTATCTGTAAACCAAGCAAGTGCTGTAGATCAGGAAGCTCCCCTCTCGAGCTTCTCTCTAGTTGAACTCCGGACTGATCGGCCTGATGATGTGTACTGTATCTTTCCCGTGGAATTCTGTATGTAGTTTCAAGCATTGGGGCTCCAGTGTCAAATATTGGATTCATTGAACAAAGTTGTGAGAGCCACAAGCCAGAGGCGCTTTATCACAATGCCTACAAACAAGCTGGAGGTGGGAACAAGTGTTGGCTGGACTTGGAATGCTTTCGGCGTGGACGGCTGGCGTGGCCAACGGGAGACGGTTGTGCCGTCGGAAGCAAATCCAAGCCCCATCCGGAAAGGTGTGGTACTCTCCGGGTTATCCAAGACGCTGCTGCTATGCGTCGCCGCGTCGGAGGAGTCGGCCAATGAGCCGCCGCTTCCAGCGCACAGCCATCCACGCATCCGCCTACCTTTTGCGTTCGTCGTCCGTTCCTCCGTGTCCTGCGCTTGTGTGCATCTCCCGTTTCGTCACACTCACACCAGTTCGTTTCGTGGCCGCCGCCGCTTGCGCGCGCATGCCAGATGATTCAGCATATATCCATATCGCTCATCTTTATCGCGTCTGCCGTTTCTCCACTGCTTCGCTTCGTGTCCTTGCCTCTTTCGACGTGACAATGCTCGCGCTGCGCCTGCGTGAAACTATGTACACATTTTTTTTTCTGAGAAAACTCACGATCCATTCATCACCTGCCATGGCAGTAAATAAATAGCAAAAACTCACATCCACGTTCGTAAACCACCTAGCAACGACCACGAGCACTAGAGCGAGTCGAAGGCGTGCCGCCGTCCTCGCCCCTCCCTCATCTGAACCGGGCCAAACTTGTTGCAGTAGACAGTTCGGGAAGTCATCATGCGAAGGCCACACGGGGCTAGGGCATTAGAACAACAGTAGTCGTCGATGAAGACAAGTATAGATTAAAAGGATGCAACCTATAGACACACGAATGGAGACACGCAAAGATTGGATCTAAGCAGATCCACCGAAGACAATCACCTATTGAATCCCGCGAGATCCGCCGAAGACTCTCAACACGCCCTCTGACAACGTTAAACACATCGCTGGAATGGAGGCTAGGCGGGAAGAACCTTATTCCATCTTTACGGAGACGCCATCGCCTCGTCTTCCTAAGTAGGATGCAAATCCTAAACGAGCTCAGAAAACACCTAAAACAGAGTAAGATCCCTCCCTCGGATATGGCTGGGGTCCACCGTGCCTCCATAGACCTCATAAGGCATCACGAAGATCATGGGTACGTATCCTAGGGCTTAACCGATTGTAGGGCAACCGTCTGCTCCCGTCTTGGTGATGACCACAATTGGTTCTTGTCCGTCACGGGGTGTAGGATTTGATTGTAAACACTTAGTTCGTTGGTGAAGAACCCCTAGCCTTTGATATCTCGGATTGTTGTGGGAAACGTCGTACCTGGTTCAGGGCGACGGTTGCATGTTATGTAGACAGGGGCGCGACTCCCTGATAGCATACATGTTGTTGAGATTGAGACTTGAGGTACAAGGGATAAGCTACTTGGAGTACAGGGGATAAGCTAGAGAAAGAATATTGTTACAGAGAATAAACTACCTAGCCTATATGCGATTGGACCAGATTACCTAGCCGCACCACCTTGGCACCATAGTAACATTGTTTAACACCCTCCCTTAATCACAACTTGGTTAAGTTGAGATTACATTTGAACTCTTTAAAACTTCTTGTGGGCAATGCTTTTGTGAAGCCATCTGCAACTTGATCTCGTGAATGCACAAAGCAAAAATCTAATTACGTGTTTGCAACTTTTTCTCTGACAAAATGAAAATATATCTCAATGTGTTTTGTCCTTGCATAAAAAACTGGGTTGGCAGACAAATAAGTAACACCCAGGTTGTCACACCATAAACATGGGACCTTAGTGTGCTTCACACCCAACTCTCTCAACATGGACTGAACCCAGATAATCTCTGCAGTAGCATTTGCAAGTGCTTTATACTCAGCTTCAGTGCTAGATCGTGATACAGTAGCCTGTTTCTTTGCACACCATGATATTAGATTTGGTCCAAAGAAAACTGCAAATCCACCTGTAGAGCGTCTGTCATCTATACATCCTGCCCAATCAGAGTCAGAAAAAGCACTGACAAGAGCTGATGAAGATTTGCTGAATGTAAGACCAGTACTCATAGTATTTTTCACATATCTCACTATTCGCTTGGCAGCAGTCCAATGAACAGTGGTGGGTGCATGAAGAAATTGGCATACTTTGTTAACAGCAAAGGATATATCTGGCCTTGTCAAGGTGAGGTACTGAAGTGCTCCTACTAGAATTCTGTATCTAGTACTATCCTCTTGACTTAGGAGATCTCCCTCTTCAAGTGACAATTTTTCTGTGCTAAATAAAGGGGTTTTGAGGAGGGTTTACACCCTTGCAAGCCAGCTCTCCTTACCAAATCAGTAGCATACTTTTCCTGAGAGAGATGAAGACCACCTTTGTTTTTCTTACCTCAATCCCTAGAAAAAATGTAAGTCTCCCAAATCTTTAAGAGCAAACTCAGCACTTAGGTCCTTTAACAATCCCGTCACTGCTTCATTAGATGAACTTATGACAATAATATCATCAACATAAATAAGCACAAATATAGATGTTTTCAACTTATTGTAGATGAATAGAGATGTATCAGATTTAGAAGGAACAAAACCAAGTGCTTGTAATTTCTGACTGAGATGAAAGTACCATGCCCTGGGAGCTTGCTTCGGTCCATATAGAGCTTTGTCAAGCTTACACACGTGGAAGGGTTTATCCTTGTTCTCAAAACTAGGAGGTTGTTTCATGTATACTTCCTTTTTCAGAACACCATGAAGGAACACATTCCGCACATCTAGTTGTTTGAGACTCCATCCCCCGGAAACAACAATGGACAGCACAAGACGAATAGTAGCAACTTTAACTACAGGACTAAAGGTGTCCTCATAGTCTATGCCATACCGCTGTTTGAAGCCTTTTTGCAATAAGTCTGATTTTTTAGCGATCTATGGTTCCATCAGACTTTCATTTGATCCTATAAACCCACTTGCAATCAATCAAATTTGTACCTTGCCGTGGAGAAACCAGATGCCACGTATTATTTTTCTGAAGTGCCATCTATTCCTCTTCCATGGCCTTTTTCCAGCGTGTGTCACTGAGAGCTTTATCAAGAGTACTGGGTTCACCTATGGTACACGCTAAACCAAACTTGGTTATCTGTTTATAATTAACTAGTTGAATCACTCCCTTCTGTAGCCGTGTACGGGGTTGAGCAGACAAAGTAGTGTTGTTGGCGAGCGCAGAAGATCCAGCCTCGGGACCCAACAATCCCGAGCTAGATCCCTCTAGCGCTCCCGATGCGCCAGCTGCTGTGTCAGCAGGATCTTCTGTGGCGATGGGCGCAAAAGATCCAGGCTGCGCAGATGACACATGCCTGACCGGATCCGCCTCGGATCATACGTCTGTCGTGGGCTGGGGCGAATCTGCGCTGGATTGTGTGGCTGGCTTCTGGCGGCGTATGTAGTGGCGGGGTCCGCCCGCGGGCCAGCGGGCCGGAGGGTCCTGCCGTGTGGCCTTCGAAGATTGGCTCGGGCCGGACACCGCTTTTGGCCCATTTGAGGCGAGCCGCGTGGCCGCCGCTGGACCGCCGCCGCCGCGCCTAGCAGGCGACATGGGATCTGGCGTGCTGTTGCCCTGCTGGGGCGCCGATCCCATGACAGATTTGCTGCTACGCTGCTGGAGCACCGATGCCGATGAAGATCTGTCCCCGCCGTGTGACACATAAAATGTGGAGCATTTGGGGTGATTTCTTCACCGTTTTCTGTGATTCCTTCGCCATTTTCTGCACCATTTTCATCTGCATCATCACAAGACTCAAGTGCACGGTTATGAGGATTAGTCAACATGTGATCATTACAGTTATTTCCCCCTTGATCAAGATCGGTAAGACTAGATGGTAAAAGAAGAATTTCTTGGCGAAGTAAGGCACCGGCATTGGGATGAAGAGTGGCAAAGGGGAATTTTGTTTCATCAAAAATGACATCTCGTGAGATATAGACGCGTCCGGTTGGAACATCAAGGCATTTGACGCCTTCGTGTTGAGCACTATAGCCAATGAACACACATTGTTTGGATCTAAAACTGAGTTTTCGATCATTGTAAGGACGAAGATTGGGCCAACAAGCGCATCCAAACACACGGAGAGAAGTATAGTCTGGTTTGGTATGGAGAAGCCTTTCAGTGGGAGTTTCATTTTTTATAACACGACTAGGTAGCATATTAATGATATGAACTGTAGTGAGAAAGGCCTCGTCCCAAAACTTTAAGGGCATGGAGGCACCAGCAAGAAGGGCAAAGCCAACTTCGACAATGTGTCTGTGTTTGCGTTCAGCATACCCATTTTGTTGATGGGCATGTGGACAAGACACATGATGGGAAATGCCAAGTTTTTGGAAAAACGAGTTGAGCTTCTCATATTCGCCACCCCAATCAGATTGGAGGGCTATGATTTTGGTGTCAAACTTCCTTTCAACTAAAGCTTGGAAATTGAGAAAAACTTGGCATACATCGGATCTTTTCTTAAGAAGATAGATCCAGGTAAATTTACTATAGTCGTCAATGAAACTCACATAATATGTATGTCTACCAACAGAGGAGGGACCAGGTCCCCACACATAAGAAAAAATAAGCTGCAAAGGCTTGGTAGAAATACTTGTAGAAACAGGATAAGGCAACTGATGACTTTTAGCTCTTTGGAAGGAATCACAAATTGTTTCAACATCACACTCTCCAACATATGGGAGCTTATTTTTCCTAAGAAAACGCTCAACTAAAGAAAAAGATGCATGTCCTAATCGATCATGCCACTGTGTTGATGAGACTTTGGTGGCACTAAAAACTTGTTTATTCAGTCTTCTAATCTCCGGAATCAATGGGTAAAGCCTGCAAACACATCTACCTCGATATAGCACCTTCCTCGTGGCCTGATCCTTGATCAAAAAGAAGAAGGGGTGAAATTCAAGAAAGACATGATTATCATTGGCAATGCGATGAACGGAAAGAAGACTTTTGGAAGCACTAGGAACATGCAAAAATTTTCTGAGATGAATTTTCCTATGAGGGGTTTTTATAACAGAATGACCAATGTGACCAATCTTCATACCTTCTCCACTAGCGGTGTGGATGTGATCTTGGCCGTGGTACTTCTCGCGCGTGGTCACCTTTTCCAGCTCACCGGTGATATGGTTCGTGGCTCCGCTGTCGACATACCAGCTCGTGTCAACACCATATGAGGCTTCAGCCGCCCCGACCACCTTTTCATCTTGGGACGATGCATCATCATCATCCTCAAACCGATACCAACAATCTTTTGCTGAGTGTCCCAGCTTGCCACAGATTTGGCACCGAACAGTGTCCGAGCATGATCTGTTGTTGTTGGAGGAGCTGGTGCGCCGGCCCCTGTTGTTGGTGGAGGAGGGCCGGCCACCGCCGCGCGTGTTGTTGACGTTCTGGCCGCTGTTGTTGCCCCCGCCAGAGCTCTTGCCATTGTTGCGAGGAGGTCCACGGTAGCGAGAGCCGCCATCGCCGTGGCCGCGTGTGGCGATGTTTGCCGAAGACTTGAAGCCGCCGCCGGTCCCTGCCCCTTGGAACAGAGCCACCCTTTTATCAAAGTTACTCATCTGAGCAAACAATTCATCAAGAGTGACCGGGATGGTGCGGGCGTCAAGGGCAGAGACCAACGACTGGTAGTCCATGTTGAGGCCGTTGATGATGTAGGAGATCAGCTAGTCATCCTCAAGTGGCTTCCCCACCGCTGTAAGTTCGTCGGCGAGGGAGCACATGTGCGCAAATAATGTGGCCACCGATTGTGTCCCCTTCTGCACGTTCGTGAGGGCGGTGCAGATGTTTTTTATGCGGGACAGCGAGGTTGACGAGAACATCCTTGCCAACGCCATCCAGAGCTCTTGTGCGTGGGTGATCGTGGTCACCTATATGAGTACTTCTTTGGACAGATTATTCAGAAGATAACCCAGTACCTGCTGGTCTTCCCAGATCCAAAGTTGATGTAGAGGATTCGGGGTGGTCTCCTCCTTGCCATCCTTGTCCTTGGAGACGACAACCTTGGCTGGCTCCGGCATGCTCCCGTCCATGTATCCGAAGAAACCAACATCGCAGAGTTGTGGCATGATCTGGGTACGCCACAAGATGTAGTTGGTGCGGGTGAGGCGCTCAGTGACTTGGCCAGAGAGGGTAGGGTTGGAGGCGCTAGAGGAAGCCATGGCGGGAGGTTTTGGTGTATGAGAGAAAACCTAGATGTGATAGAAGAGTTAGGCTCTGATACCATGTGGGAAACGTCGTACCCGGTTTAGGGCGACTGTTGCATGTTATATAGTCAGGGGCGTGATTCCCTGATAGCGTACAGGTTGTTGAGATTGAGACTTGAGGTACAAGGGATAAACTACTTGGAGTACAAGGGATAAGCTAGAGAAAGAATATTGTTACAGAGAATAAACTACCTAGCCTATATGCGGTTGGACCTGATTACCTAGCCGCACCACCTTGGCACCATAGTAACGTTGTTTAACAGTTGTAACTTCAATGGGCATAATGTGTTACCCTATGTCCCATTATCTTTTGGTCTGTATCTTTGATGGGCCCGGATCCTTGGCTAGCCCATTATTTATCTACGGGCCTACCTCATAGGTATTCCTCTGTAAATCACTCACTGTTTAGATACCCCTAAAAAACTCACTGTTTAGATATAGAATAGGATAAAGGCATCAATTTTATCATGGGCACACTCATTATTTATTAAATAAAATATGATACAAGTATTTAATTTTCTCATGCTTCTCACTCACTATGTATAATAGGATTATTCGTGTGCTCATCATTAGTATTTAATGTGTTAAATCAATTTATAGTAATACAACAAAGTCATCTATTTGTATGATAGAGCAAAAAAACTAACTTTTAGTTAATGGCACATATGAGTTATGAGCTAACTTGTTTTTTATTGCAATATGTAGAGAGGTATAAAATGTGAACTTGTGAAATGGATTCATCGGGAGTGGCCTGACTCAATCAAGAAGGCTCTGTAGAGCTCTGGGATAGGTATGAGTAGACCAACAAACATGACATTAAAGACAAAATTGATCAAATGCAGATCAATTCCCCTCTTCATGCGCGAAAAAGAAGCCGGAGGAGCAATTTGACAAGCTTAATGAGGATGGAAGTAACATAATGGACCAAACGGAGCAGATGATGGGAAACATGAACTTTCATAGGATAACTAGGGAGAATGCAGAGCATCACAGGAAAGAACAAGCCGATAAAGACAGGGCTGAGATGGACGAAGAGAATAAGAGGCTCAATAATCTTATTGTCCAACTGAAATCAATTTAGGTTGCCCAAGAAGGTGTGATCGGAAACTTGAAGAAAGAGAGGACATATTCAAGGAGAAGAAGCTAGAGTATGGCATTTCTGACCTAGTTTCAGATGGTGGGGGTGATCTAAGAGCAATCTAAATAGGAGTAATCGAATTTGTGATGGATGATGTAGTGATGCAGTTTGAATCACCTTTTGCTATGTGTGGTGCCTAATGAATATCTATGTTACCAATGGTACCTGGAGAACTATCTATGTTTTGTATGGTAAAGTTCAAATCATGAGAACTTGGTATGTAGTAGTAATGATTGTGAATAGTTGATGAATGCTGTTATGTTTGATTTTGTTTGAATCCTGATAACTTGGTATGTAGTTTAAAATTTTGGCACTGGCATGCTCGACGGTATGTTTGAGTGATGCATGTGTTATGTTTGATCCACATGATGAAGTTTTAAAATTACCAGGTAGTTTTAGAATTTTGGCACTCGCCTTGCTGGATGTATGCATTGAGGTCAAATGATTGAATTGAGTGATGCATGGTGTTATGTTTGAACCAAAGGTGATGGATTTCACAATGGCTATGTTTGAAACCATTTGTGTGGTAAACTATGAATAAAAAATGATGGACCAATTTTGAACAAGAGGGATCAAAGTGACCTTGGAATACATTGGCCGTCAAAGGTACACTGACATAAATAGTTCAAGCATAGAGTGAACTACAGTGACATGGATAGAGCAAACTACATAAACACCACTGTCATAGATAATTGCAAGATTAGTTCAAAGGCTCTCCCAAATACTCTGACATGACTCCTGACATGGATGCAGAGACTAAACTGGCCTGGATTGGCGCGACAGAACCCCTGTGGTGCACTCCCATCTCGCTGTCTGAATAGGATTTGCCGCACCGGCTTCAAGCATAGCCCACTACACTATCAATCCCGGCGTAGTTGACTGCCACACCTGTCGCATCCTTTGTCGCCCCTTCGGGGTGGCCTCACTCTCGATGAGTAGAGACAACTGCTGGCAGAACCCTGTCTGCCCTTCGCTCGATCACCGAGCTGAACCGCTGATTGGCCTCCATGCTCATATCCAACATCCACGTAGATCAAACACGCACACGCTCTTTGCAAGAGCGCCTTGATCCATCAGAGCATCCCATGGCGGATCCTCACCGCCCGTTGCATCTCCACCTCCAGCCACATCCTCTCTGCAGGGAAGATCAAGTAAATCGGACCAGGATCAAGCGGTGGAGGGAGCAGGGTGGCCCGAGATCGACATCCACGGTGAGGTCTCATGGAGGCGAAGAGGGTGGGATAGGGAGAGTTACCAAAGGAGTAGGTGTTAGCCTATGGCTAGGTGAGGGGGTGTTTTAAAAATGGGAGATGAGGGGATGTTTGAAAAAGGGGAGCCAGGGGTGCCCTTCAAAAACTCCCACTCTCTCTCAAATCCGTCCAGAACTCATAACCTCTTGAACCATATAGAAAATCCCAATGGAGTCAACAAATTTCGCTGCTAACATGACTAATATCTTTACTCCTAAAGGGGGAGTTGGTAGCATGGTATCCTGGTTTATTTTTGTCTGTTTTTTTTTCTGCCTCACCTTTCACCACCCACACTAGATTTTTCTCCCTCACATTAAAAAACCAAATCTCACTAGACGGGAGGGAGGTCTTTTTTCGTGCTTGCTTTGGCAGGTCCTGACAAAAATTCAGAAATCACATCATATATGTGAGGTCACCTTCCTTAAAGGCAGACATAGGATTTCCCTCAATAACCTTCCAAAACAAAATCAGATATTCCTCAATAACAAATCACTAATCCTGCACTATGACATTTATTATTATTATTATTATTATTATCTCTATTACTATTAATTAATAATCATAAGTTTTCTAATACAACAAAAATAACATATCTTTCTTCTTATGGGTGTACGCATCAGCGCGCCCCTGCGGAGGGGTGTCGTGTGCGACACCATGGAGTATGCCGTGGACGGACCTGACACCGACACAATGCTCAAGAATGCCAAGGCGTGGATCACGGCATCGAGGACGGCCATGGTGGAAGGTAGGTCGTCGCACCGTCACATACATGTGTTCGTGGAAGCGGTCATATTATATTTCTGGTCAGTCATAGAGAGAGTCACACATGCTACTTTCTCAAATCAAATGTGACCACTGAAATGTCAAGAAATTCGTTAATGAAATATGTCCTACAACACTCGGTACTTCTTGTTCGTAGCAGCCATTAATGTGAAAATATTTTGAAAATCGAGCGTTGAATCAATTTGAAAATTAAACCATTAATGCAATTAATTACACCCATTTAAATAGGAATTTTTTCACACCGAATTAATTTGGAAATCGAGTTATTAATGCAATTAATTAATTATGTAAACAATTAATACGCCTACAAATAATTAAAAGGAGGATCTTTTTCAATTAGGCAGATAATTAATTGATTTGGTTGGCAGTTAATAAAACATGCAGAGAATTAGGTAGGCCGTTAATTATTTGTGTAATTAATTAATTAAGCAAGCAATTAATCGCACCCAATCATTTTGAGAGCGCTCGTGGGAAAAGACGATCAACATGCTCTCAACGACATAGTCGAGGACCTCTTGACAACGTGGACAATGGCCACCATGCGCTCGCGATATGGGCGTCTCTACTCCTAAAGAGAGAGTTGGTAGAGTGGTATCCTGGTTTATTTTCGTCTGCTTTGTTTGCCTCACCTCCCACCATTTGGTTTCTCCCTCCCATTAAACAATTAAATCCCATTAAAAGGGAGATAGTGTTTGCGTGCTTGCTTTGGCAGGTGCTGATTAAACTTAATCACGTAAATAACAGGTAACTAAGAATTCAGAAAGCATACCATATATGTGATGCATGTGTTATGTTTGATCCCCATGATGAAGTTTTAAAATTACCAGGCAGTTTTAGAATTTTGGCACTGGCCTTGCTGGATGTATGCATTGAGGTCAAATGATTGAATTGAGTGATGCATGGTGTTATGTTTGAAACGAAAGGTGATGGATTTCACAATGGCTATGTTTGAAACCATTTGTGTGGTAAACTGTGAATAAAAAATGATGGACCAATTTTGAACAAGAGGGATCAAAGTCACCTTGGAATACATTGGCCATCAAAGGTACACCGACATAAATAGTTCAAGCATAGAGCGAACTACAGTGACATGGATAGAGCAAACTACATAAACACCACTGTCATAGATAATTGCAAGATTAGTTCAAAGGCTCTCCCAAATACTCTGACATGACTCCTGACATGGATGCAGAGACTAAACTGGCCTGAATTGGTGCGACAGAACCCCTGTGGTGCACTCCCATCTCGTTGTCTGAATAGGATCTGCCGCACCGGCTTCAAGCATAGCCCACTACACTATCAATCCCGGCGTAGTCGACTGCCACACCTGCCGCATCCTTTCTCGCCCCTTCGGGGTGGCCTCACTCTCGATGAGTAGAGACAGCTGCTGGCAGAACCCTGTCCGCCCTTCGCTCGATCACCAAGAGATGAACCGTTGATTGGCCTCCATGCACATATCCAACATCCACGTAGATCAAACACGCACACGCTCTTTGCAAGAGTGCCTTGATCCATCAGAGCATCCCATGGCGGATCCTCACTGCCCGTTGCATCTCCACCTCCAGTCACATCCTCTCTGCAGGGGAGATCAAGTAAATCGGACCAGGATCAAGCGGTGGAGGGAGCAGGGTGGCCCGAGATCGAGATCCACGGTGAGGTCTCATGGAGGCGGAGAGGGTGGGATAGGGAGCGTTACCAAAGGAGTAGGTGTTAGCCTATGGCTAGGTGAGGGGGTGTTTTGAAAATGGGAGATGAGGGGGTGTTTGAAAAAGGGGAGCCAGGGGTGCCCTTCAAAAACTCCCACTCTCTCTCAAATCCGTCCAGAACTCATAACCTCTTGAACCATATAGAAAAACCCAATGGAGTCAACAAATTTTGCTGCTAACATGACTAATATCTTTACTCCTAAAGGGGGAGTTGGTAGCATGGTATCCTGGTTTGTTTTTGTCTGTTTTTTTTCTGCCCCACCTTTCACCACCCACACTAGATTTTTCTCCCTCACATTAAAAAACCAAATCTCATTAGACGGGAGGTCTTTTTTCGTGCTTGCTTTGGCAGGTCCTGACAAAAATTCAGAAATCACATCATATATGTCAGGTCACCTGCCTTAAAGGCAGACATAGGATTTCTCTCGATAACCTTCCAAAACAAAATCAGATATTCCTCAATAACAAATCACTAATCCCGCACTATGACATTTATTATTATTATTATTATTATTATTATTATTATTATTATTATTATTATTATTATTATTATCTCTATTACTATTAATTAATAATCATAAATTTTCTAATACAACAAAAATAACATATCTTTCTTCGTATGGGTGTACGCATCAGCGCGCCCCTGCGGAGGGGTGTTGTGTGCGACACCATGGAGTATGCCGTGGACGGACCTGACACCGACACGATGCTCAAGAATGCCAAGGCGTGGATCACGGCATCGAGGACGGCCATGGTGGAAGGTAGGTCATCGCACCGTCACATACATGTGTTCGTGGAAGCGGTCATATTATATTTCTGGTCAGTCATAGAGAGAGTCACACATGCTACTTTCTCAAATCAAATGTGACCATTGAAATGTCAAGAAATTCGTTAATGAAATATGTCCTACAACACTCGGCACTTCTTGTTTGTAGCAGCCATTAATGCGAAAATATTTTGAAAATTGAGCGTTGAATCAATTTGAAAATTAAACCATTAATGCAATTAATTACACCCATTTAAATAGGAATTTTTTCACACCGAATTAATTTGGAAATCGAGTTATTAATGCAATTAATTAATTATGTAGACAATTAATACGCCTACAAATAATTAAAAGGAGGATCTTTTTCAATTAGGCAGATAATTAATTGATTTGGTTGGCAGTTAATAAAACATGCAGAGAATTAGGTAGGCCGTTAATTATTTGTGTAATTAATTAATTAAGCAAGCAATTAATCGCACCCAATCATTTTGAGAGCGCTCGTGGGAAAAGACGATCAACATGCTCTCAATGACATAGTCGAGGACCTCTTGACAACGTGGACAATGGCCACCATGCGCTCGCGATATGGGCGTCTCTACTCCTAAAGAGAGAGTTGGTAGCGTGGTATCCTGGTTTATTTTCGTCTGCTTTGTTTGCCTCACCTCCCACCATTTGGTCTCTCCCTCCCATTAAACAATTAAATCCCATTAAAAGGGAGATAGTGTTTGCGTGCTTGCTTTGGCAGGTGTTGATTAAACTTAATCACGTAAATAACAGGTAACTAAGAATTCAGAAAGCATACCATATATGCGAGATCACCTTTCTAAAAGATAGATTCATAGATATAATTTTTTCACGATAAACTTCCAAAAACCAGATATTCCTCAACAACAAACCGCTAATCGTGTGCACTATACCATTTATTATTATCATTATTTCTACTATTAGTTGACAATCACAAGTTTTCTAATACAACAAAAATAACATATCTTTTTCTTGTGAGCGTACGCATCTGTGCCACCCCTATGGAGGGACGCCGTGCGCGACACCATGCAGGACGCCGTGGCCGGACCCGACGCCGACGCGATGGTCGAGAATGCCAGGGCGTGGATCACGGCGTCGAGGACGGCCATGGCGAAATGCGGGTCATCGCATCACCATGTACAGGCGTCCGTGGATGCGGTTATATTATATTTTTTATTAGGCATATAGAGAGCTAGACATGTTATGTTCTCAAATCAAGTGTGCACATTCCAATGTCAAGAAATCAGTTACGGAATGTGTCCTACGATGCTCGGTAGTCGTCGTTTGTTCATAGCTGCCATTCATTTAAAAATATTTTAAAAATCAAACACTAAATCAATTTGGAAGTCAAACCATTAATGCAATTAATTAGGTACACAGTTAATTACGCATGCAATTAATTATGTCCATTTAGACAATAATTTTTTCGCACCAAATTAATTTGAAAATCGAGTCATTAATGCAATTAATGAATTAAATAGACAGTTAATTATGCCAATAGATAATTAGAAGTATGGATTTTTCCAATTAGGCAGATACTTTATTGATTTGGATGGCATTTAATTAGGCATATAGAGAATTAGGTAGATCATTAATTATTTATATAATTAATTAGGCAAGCAGTTAATCATGCTGAATCATTTTGAAAGCGCTCGTGGGCAAGAACAATCAACATACTCTCAAGTTGATGCTCTCAATTCCGAAGCTTTCCTTGGGCATGAATCGACTATTCTCCTGGAGATAAAAAAGATGGGGTTGGACCATGCAAAGTATAAAGTAAGTAAATGCCCTCGTGAAGCAATGGTGTAGCTGATTGCATAGCTAAATCATATTTAGCGAATAGATCTTCAGAGTTCTGGGAAGATGCTATCCCGGACTTTATTTCTCATCTTATTGTAAATGATCTCGTTATTATTTGAGAAATAAAGTTTTTGCCTTGTCAAAAAAAACCCCCTCTCAAGTACATGTGCCGAGCACTGTTTGCCAACATGCAGAATGGCCATCATGCGCTCGCGACATGGGCGACTTAGCGTTCACCAAGATAAATGACGACCATGCTCTACAGGATGTCCACACGTTGACGGTGATCGAAACATTCGTGGGTGAGAATAACACGATACTACATTGACCAGGTGATTCATCTTATAGTAGAAATGAAGAGTGTTCCAAGAATAAGAAGGAAAAAGAACTAAAGCGACCATGTGGTCAATGGAGTTGGAGAAGGAAACTGTGTTCCAAAAATAAAGGAAAATAAATAAATAAAGAGTATTCTAGAAATAAGTAGGAACGGAAACTAAACCCGGTGAGGAAGGAGGAAGAAGATGAGGCGTCACTTACAAACACACTGATGTTGACGTGATACTGGTTGGCGCCAAAGAAATGGGTCGGCGAAGAGACTAGGAGTAGAAGATGTATGGAAGGATGAGGAAGAGAAGGACGTTAATTATCCCTTCTAGTAATGAATGATATGAGGGCTGGAGGTGGAGCTTATTGGTGAATAGGAATATGTTCAGGTTGCCACTCCCCTTCCACATCAATGTGCATTTGCAAAGTTGAATGTACCTTTGAGAATGGTCTCTCTAGTTATTTAATTTGTTGTTTTGTGTCAACAGTATGTGTTAGTTTAACCCACTCTATTATATTGTGAATATGAAAAATTTCATCCCTGTTGCAACATACAACAGAGGTGAGGTGGACGTCATCTGGTTTTAAAGGAGGAGACTCCAGCGAGAAATGTCCCGCTACAGCTGGAAACCGAGCGGAAAGGGGAGGGCCGGAGAGGAAAAAGGAAGGGTGTGTCGTGTGGTGTTTTTTTGTGTTGGGCCCGCATATTGGAGATAACATGGCAGATAGTCATTCTAAAAAAACCATGGCGGATACTCCGGACAACCACATTTCTTCTCCACATATAGTCTGGATATGGGAGAGCCCAGACTGTTCAGACGATTGAATTTTAGGGAGCCTACTAAGTGCTCGTTTAATGTCTGAACAAGTCCAAATGTATGAGGGAGAAATAAGCTTTAAGCTTGGAGATGACCTTAACTATTTGTTTGATTAATTCGTATATGCATTATAACCCGTAGCACTTTCATCTGCACGTATATGAAAATTTCATTTTCTCATCTTTCTTTCTATTTTCACCAGAAACTTTTTATCTCTAATCTGTTTTATAAGTTTACAAGTTTACGTTCACATTCTCATTTTTTGCCTCAACATAATGGGAGATTTCCACTCCGTTTTGATCCCTATAAGCATGTGGCGGTATAAAGAAACCTCTCGGAGCATAAATAAATTCACAATTAAATCAAACAATTAATTGCTGGTATGACTATTATTGTGCATAGCCTTCCAATTTTTGCAAAACAATAAGGTATGCTGTTTGGGAAGAATGGGATGACAAGGAACACGGATGATGGAAGGATTAAGTTTATTTAGTGGTACAATTGAGTTGACCCAAAAGTGTATCTAGATTGAACTTCTCGTGCAATGCTTGGGCGAATGGCGGCGCTTCTTTCAGTTTGTTTTCTTGACTCTGATCCTCCTTGCGTTCGTCCATCTGGACTTAGCGACAAAGCTCCGTCATAGATTCCTGCTGTCTTCGACGAGGTTAGTGCCTCTCATCATGTGTTCGTAACAGCGAGATTTGGTGTCAATTGCTTTAGATTTATTCAACGGTTCAACAACGATGACTGCAGCTTCAAGGCGTTGGTCCTTAGGGACATGCGCACAAAGATTTTTCGGTTGCCATCGACAAGTTCAAGCCGGTTCCAATAGGGCAAGGGGACAACATTGCATCGACGGCTCATTTGGCGGCGATAGTGGTCGTTTGGTTTAGAGACCATGATGTAATTTTTATTATGTTTAATATGCTTTGTATTTTTGATGAACTTTTGTATTTAATATATCTAGATATTTTTTAAAAGAAAATAGATTGCCGTGTGAAGACAAAAAGAAAAGAGAGAGTGAAAACTCCCACATGTGTGGATGCGGAATTTCATTTTGTCTACCTGAGAACACGTTCCGTTTTCATTTCTTCCATTCCCATTAGGAACTGTCTATTTCCTCCTTTTTGTAAGTTTGTATTTCAGATTCCGTATTTGCACTTTGTTTCCACAATCTTCGTCAACGCAACAGGAAGATTCCGCTACATTTTGATCCTTGTACGCATATCTGGTAGCGCGCGTGGGATAGACACCTTGTCAACCCATAACCTAGCAAGTAGCAACGCGTCCTGTGCCTGCACCTGCACCTGCGCCTGCAGCCCGGTGAGCGCACGCAACGCAACCCCGACTTGTAGGATGAGACCAGATAACGGCCCTCCTTTATACACGTACATGCTTCCCCTGTGGCCAGCGATCGCGCATGGGACAACGGAGGTATGGAACGTACGTTCGTACTTCTCGTCTGACCTCCGGCGTACGTAACGGCCTCTCTTCAACATCTACGTACGTAACGCCCATCTTGGTCGTTTCTCATGCACATCCTGATCTAAACAATTATCTCATGCCATGAATGGCATATGCCAAAGTTAATCTTACCATTATCTCATGCCATATGCCAAAGCCAGAGTAATGGCGATTATCTCATGCCATATAAGCCAAGGAAAGCCTGCAATCATTTCATGCCACGCATGCCACCTGCCAAAGCAAGCTTGTTCACCTAGACGATCGTATCCGAGGATCGACCCGGTCGGCCTAGGGCCCGTACGCAACGCAAGCGTCGGCACGTCACACCATGCCGGTCGATTGCCCGGCCCTCGCCCTGCCCGTTTCGTGTCGCCATGCGGGCGCCCTCGCCTATATAACGCGAGCTAGCACTCGCCTCCATGCACAGCATACCCATTCGCAGCGAAGATATATTGCACCCTGCAGCTGATCATCTCCACGACGACGTAGCCATAGCAGCTTTAGCTTCGCATACATACATACACACACACATACATACGTAGGCATGGGCACCAGCAACGCCCGGCGGCTGATGGTCGTGTCGTTCCTGGCCGTGCTGGCCCTCGCGGCCGGGGCGCGCCGGCCGAGCGTCCACCACGCCGCCGCCCCAAGCGCTGCGGCGCCGGCTCCCAGCAACGGCGGAGTAGAGGCGAAGGTCGGCGGGTTCGCGAGGGCGGACGGGGCGCGGTTCACGGTGGGCGGTCGGCCGTTCTACCCGAACGGCTTCAACGCCTACTGGCTCATGTACATGGCGTCCAACCCCGGCGACCGGAGCAAGGTGCTCGCCACGCTTGACCAGGCGTCCCACGTCGGCGCGACGGTCATCAGGACGTGGGCCTTCAACGACGGCGGCAGCAACCGGCCGCTGCAGATCACCCCCGGCGTCTACAGCGAGGACGTGTTCCTGGTACGTTGAACGGAGAAGCTACTAGGCGCTAGAGTAAATCTTTGGAACATCTTTTTCTTTTTGGGGTAATCTTTAGAGCATACTCCAAAGAGAGCTACACGTTACTTGAATTTTATGGGTTTGTTGTACAAATGCGAGACCGTTAAGTTTCCGTCGCAGTAAAGTTATAGTAGTACGGTTAGATAGACGGACACGCTAATATACTGTATCTTCTTAGCTAATAACCACATGTTGTCAAAAAGAAAATAACCACATCATTTCAAAATATAAATAACCACATGTTCTTTTTTTGGAAGGAATAATCAAATGTAATTAAATGGTACTGCTAATTATTTTTTCGTCTAACGATTAATTTCCATTAAAAAGTTTCCATTGTATACCACCCATGGGGTAAAAGTTTCCTCTTTTTTGTGCGGGGCGGGGTAACAAGTTTCCTTTTTTTTCCGGGTAGGGTAACAAGTTTCCTAACATATAAAGATGAATCAATTTAGTTACACTAGCATTAAATGTGGGCTGTAAAAGTTTCCTAAAACTGCACCAATTCATGATGAACATTAGTAATATGCACATATATATAGAAGAAAAAAGAGCATAGATGTTTTTATTAACCCTTTATATAATTTTGTCTTGATATATTAATTAATTCAGGGACTAGACTTCGTGATCGCCGAAGCGAAGAAGCGAGGTCTCTACTTGATCCTGAGCCTGGCGAACAACTGGGGTGACTTTGGCGGGAAGAAACAATACGTGCAGTGGGCCAAAGACCAGGGCCACAACCTGGGCTCCGAAGACGACTTCTTCACGGACCGCCACACCCAGAACTTGTACATGAACCACATCAAGGTCCGTCTCGCACGTACATGCACGTGTATCGCTAATTAATCGCGTGCACTCCCCTCGAATAAACTTAAACTAATCGCGTGCACTGCATGTTGCACTGCCGTCACGTTAAGCTCGCCCATCGTTGGCATCTTGTGTAGTACGTGCCGAGATGCACCGTATACACTTCCGCATACGTTTTTCCTTGGATATGCACCGTATAGGTATATTTTGTGTCGATCGTTAACTCTTGTGTACATGTGTGGAGAGCAGAGGGTGCTGACGAGAGTCAACAACTTCACGGGAGTGGCGTACAAGGACGAGCCCACCATCTTTGCATGGGAGCTGATGAACGAGCCCCGCGTCCCCAGCGACCTCTCCGGGAAGACCATGCAGGCCTGGGTGGCGCTCATGTCCTCCTACGTCAAGTCCATCGACGATAAGCACATGGTGGAGATCGGCCTCGAGGGGTTCTACGGCGACTCCTCGCCGGAGCGCAAGCGGTTCAACCCGGGCGGCAGTTACAGCGCGGGCACCGACTTCATCGGAAACAACCGCATCCCCACCGTCGACTTCGCCACCATCCACTCCTACCCCGACCAGTGGTAAGCCAAAGAGAAGCCACACAAGAACATTTTCTCTCAGCCCTGATAACCGATGGATTTGTGCTGACCGTGTGTGCGTGTGGCTTGTGTGTGTGTGTGTCAGGGTGCCGGGGTCGACGAGCGAGCAGCAGGTGGAGTTCATGAAGAAATGGTTGGCGTCGCACACGGAGGACGCGGCGGCGGCGCTGCGGAAGCCGCTGCTGGTGGCGGAGTTCGGATGGAAGTCGAGCGGCAACGCGGTGGCGGCGCGCGACGACTACTTCCGCTTGGTGTACGACGCCATCTACGCGTCGGTGAAGGGGGGCGGGCCGTGCGCCGGGGGCCTCTTCTGGCAGGTGTTGGCGCCCGGGATGGAGAGCTGGGCCGACGGCTACGAGGTCGTGCTTGAGCGCAGCTCCACCACCGCCGCCCTCGTCTCCCAGGAGTGCGCTAGGATCGGCAAAATCACGCCGTGAGTCTAGCTTGCGTATATGCATGCATCCATGGGTGTGCATTCCGCCGCGCGCGCGTGCGTTGGGGAAGCAGCCCTGCAGGAAGCAAGGACTCACGAATCGTGTTAGGATAATTGCAATCGGCTAATTACGTCAAGATTGCTCACAAATAAGCCTAACATATGTAGTAGAATGTGGCATACCGAGAAAGGGAGGCCCCCATTGTATAACATACTAATAAAGATTTACCCGCAAAAAAATACTAATAAAGATTTTTGTAAAGGACCCATAGGTTTCATCTTTAACTTTCTCCCCACCACCCCTTCGTCCAACTTCCCCCTATTTCCCATCCCCTTCTAGCTAAATCAATCTTTGTTAACTAAATAAATATGAATAAACTTCTGATACGTAGACAAATAAATATCCATCAATATCTTATCTTTGGTAACCCCATAAAGCAGATCAATCACGGGCACATAACAATTTTGCCTGTTTAGGGAATGATAGAAACGTTATTTTGTTTTGTCTATTTGTTTTGCATCAAGATTTCCTTCGTATGGACATCTTATTGTGTTAAAAAAAATTGTTTGATCCACATAGCAATGCATGGACACATACCTAGTGTATTAAAAAGGTTCACCGGTGGTAGAAACACACTCCAAACATAATAAAAATTGGGGACAAGTATGTTTTTCGTCTCTAAACTCTCTTGAAAGTTCAAAAATCGTCCCTCAACTTCAAAACCAGCAAAACTCAATCCTTCAACTATTGAAACCAGATAATCTTCGTCCTATATAATGCTTTAGGTGGTTTGAGTAACGTGAACCCGGTTTTTGACTAAATACTAGTTGCATGGCCTGGTTTTGACCACCACGTCAGTTAAGTGACCAAAGGACCCTCACGCCTCTATGTGTCCCGCACACTCCCATCATCCCCTTTCTGACAAACCCTGAACCTACAGCTAGCGGTGGTGACGGTGATTCACTCATGGGTTGCAGCGGCGGGCACTGAGGCATGGCTACGGCACTGGTGGCGACGTGTCCAGGTGGCTATTTAGGCGTGCTGGTGGATGGTTGTTGCATAGCCGGTCAGGGCAACTACGCCCTTCCCACAAGTCATTAATATTGACCTTGATTCCAGAGATAATTTTAGCCTGTAGTCACTGCAATCTTCCATTAAGGAGTAAGGAAATTCCACACATTTAGTGTTTGTCTCTCTTGTATGAATATAGGGTAGTCACATGGATCCTGGAGAGGTGTTGTTTATTAGATTTCATTTTGATGGCCATATGATGGTTTGAATTCAAATTCAAAATTTTCAAATTTGAAAAGTTTGAATAAGTGAAATAATGGCTCTACGGGATTATATAGGTCAATACGAGCATGCAGGAAAAAGAATCACTAGATTTGGATTTATGGATCGCAAGATATCAGCAAAACAAAATTGATATGAAGTGATTAAAAACTGCCATGGCGGTGTTTTTTTTACTCCGACGAAAATCCTACCATATTAGCAATTCGGGCAACGCTGTGGCAGCGGCAGTGAGGATGACATGTGTCAGCACATGAATCGATGATACTTGTTCTTGATAAGTGAATCAACTGGGATCGCTAGATCTACTATGAACGGATGACAAAGTGTACCCCTTCGTGTTTTAATCTGAATAGCAAGAAATAGATCGGGCGGCCAAGATTTGCTCACCGGAGAACAGGGGTTGGTGGTTGCCGGACTTGGAGGAGGAGACCTTGGGGCGGCTCGAACTTTGAAGCTGGCGATGTCTTCGGCGGTTGGAGGGACTCATAGAAGATGGGACAAGGTGTGGCGTGCTATGGTGAATTCAAACGCGTCTGTGGGGACCAGGGCTTGCTCCGACGACAGTACCATGCGGCCGGAGCGGCAATGGCGTCATCAAACTTCTACTGATGTTGCTATACTTGATACCGGTGGGTCCTGCGCTCGAAAAATATACTCCTATTAAGCATAGGATAGGAGGTTCAGGGACTCCTATTAGCGGACGTTTCAGGATGGAGAACTTCGGGAAGATGACGATTTTGCAAAAAAAAAAAATCAGCAGAGCTGGAGGAGGAGATTATCTGTATGGAGTATGTCGTTCTTGAGGAGCCAAGTTCGATCAAATCGATCGATTCGTTTGAAGTTTCGTTCGGTAGCTACCATGTTTGGGAAGAACATGGCGCAGCGGGAAAGATGACGGGTGGCCCGGTCTCGCGAGAGGCCTCCTGTCGGTGTCAAAACCGGCGGATCTCGGGTAGGGGGTCCCGAACTGTGCGTCTAGGCCGGATGGTAACAGGAGGCAAGGGACACGAAGTTTTACCCAGGTTCGGGCCCTCTCGATGGAGGTAAAACCCTACGTCCTGCTTGATTAATATTGATGATATGGGTAGTACAAGAGTAGATCTACCACGAGATCAGAGAGGCTAAACCCTAGAAACTAGCCTATGGTATGATTGTGTTGTCCTACGGACTAAAACCCTTCGGTTTATATAGACACAAGATAGGGTTAGGGTTACATAGAGTCGGTTACAATGGTAGGAGATCTATATACCTGTATCGCCAAGCCTGCCTTCCACGCCAAGGAAAGTCCCTTTCGGACACGGGACGAAGTCTTCAATCTTGTATCTTCATAGTCCAGGAGTCCGGCTGAAGGTATAGTCCGGCCATCCGGACACCCCCTAATCCAGGACTCCCTCAGTAGCCCCTGGACCAGGCTTCAATGACGACGAGTCCGGCGCGCAGACTGTCTTCGGCATTGCAAGGCGGGTTCCTCCTTCAAGTACTTCATAGAAGATTTTGAACACAAAGATATTGTCCGGCTCTACAAAATAAGTTTCCACATATTGCCATAGAGAGAATAATATTTACACAAATCTAATCTGCTGACGTATTCCGTAGTGTGACATCACACCACGGCCAAGCTTTTATTCGAATCGCTTTACTGTCCCATCTCAGCGTGTTATGCGAGGCGGTTTCCTTGGCACGTCTTGTTAAAGCAGAGATCATGTCCCCTTATTTCGGGAGACTCATCAATATGGGCGTGGGTAACCCAACCGCGCCATTGATTACGGCGCTTGGGAGATAAGCGAGTTTTACCAGGCTGGTGGGGACGCATAGTCGCGTCCACCCATATAAGGGGATAAGGATCCACCTTTTCACCTACGCCTTCTTCCTCCTTTGCCTATCCATTTTCGCGCACTCGAGCTCCAGTGCCTCAATCCGCACTCCCCACCTCAACCTTCTCCAGCCATGTCTGGAGCGGGAGGCAAGTGGATGGTCTCCTCCGTTACGGAGGGACACATCAAAAGACTAAGGAAGGCCGGATACTTGTCCAACAACATTGCGCACCGGCTTCCCGAAGGGGGGCAGCTCATCCCTACCCCTAGGCCCCATGAGAGGGTGGTGTTCCTCCCCCATTTTCTCCGCGGACTGGGTTTCCCTCTCCACCCATTTGTCCGGGGGCTCATGTTCTACTATGGCCTGGATTTCCACGATCTGGCCCCGAACTTTGTCCTCAACATCTCAGCATTTATCGTCGTGTGCGAGGCCTTCCTCCGCATCCGCCCCCATTTCGGCCTATGGCTCAAGACTTTTAACGTCAAGCCGAAGGTGGTGCGCGGCAACCAGGCGAAGTGCGGAGGCGCCATGGTGGGCAAGATGCCCAACATCTTATGGCTCGAGGGCTCCTTTGTGGAGACCCTGAAGGGGTGGCAATCATGGTGGTTTTACATCACCGAGCCGCGCGACCCTAAGTGGGTCGCAGCCCCCGAGTTCCGATCCGGACCCCCAACGCGGCTCACGTCCTGGAAAGAGACGGGCCTGTCATGGGGTAAAAAAGGAGAGCTGACCGGACTCCAAACATGCGTCCAAACCCTGGTGGACAAGCAGCTCAAACTTGTCAACGTAGCCCAGGTTATGCTCATCCGCCGGATCCTCCCGTATCAACAACGGGCTTTCAACCTGTGGGAGTTCGACCCGGCGCGACACCGAACTCTGAGTAGGCTCTTCGACACGACGTACGAAGATGCCTAAAAGGTGCTTTTCAAAGGCGCCGAGGCCCCCGCATCCGCAACCGAGGATCGCGGATTCAGCACGCAACGTCACGCTCATGCGGTAAGCTATTTTTACCTTCTATAGGGTATCAGTTTTTCATAGTTTGACTCCATGCTGGATCTGAGCTCCCTTGCCTTTGACAAGATTGGCAGGAGACGTCTGGACAAATCAACTGTCCGGCTCCTTTGCCCGAAGGCCCAGCGGACGCTCATTTGGCGAAGCTGCTAGTTCCGGCACCCTATCTGGTGCCGGAGAAGAAGGCCAAGAAGAAGGCCACGGGGACTCGAAAGAGTGCCCGGCGCCAGGAGGCGTCGGATCCATCATCCGATGGCTCCAAGACGCACTCCTCCCATGAAGATGAGGAGGAGGAAGAAGAGACCTCTCCCCCTCCAGCGGGGGAAGGGAAGAAAAGGAAGGCCACTCCAACTGGGGAGGCCGAAGGGTCCAAGAAGGGGAAAACCCTTCCTCCGGACTACTCCACCGACGCCGACGACAGCGAAGAGGAGTGGCCGCACAGGGCCAAGCCCCTGGCGAAATCGTAAGTATCTGGATACCAGAGTAATTCATAGTATTCCTTTGTCGCACAGCTTTCCCTTATGTCGAATACGAATATGCAGCCCACCAAAAGACCGGCTCGACGCGTCGTCGAGCGGTTCACTGGACTCGTCGGACGTGAATTCGCTTCCGACGGCTTCCTCCCCCCGCCCTACGGACGACACCGAAGTGTTGTCCCAACAGGTTCCAAGCCGGGAGGAGGTGGTCCTGGAGGCGCCGCAAGGCGACCTCCCGGACTCCAGGAGTAAAGGGGATGAAACCCCCCCAGGGCTCCAAGTCCGGTTCTAGGTCGGACACCGCTCCAGAACCTTCAAAGGTTCCAAAGTCCGGCGGGCGACCTCCTTCGAAGAGGAGCAGGCCCTCCGTGCCGGTGACCCCCGTCCAACCGGAGGCGCCGGACAATCTGTTGGAGGCGCTCCAAGGCGCCTCCATCGACGAGGAGCACCGCACCATTATGAGTGCGGTGGTCCAGAAGGTTCAGTCCGCCAAGAGCGGACTGACTGAAGCTTGTACTAGCCTTTTAACAGGCTTTGAGGTAAGTAAAGAATTTGTAAATAATATTACCGCATAGACAGTAGCCCTTGATGCTCTGTTTGGCGTTCGGGAAGAAAAGCCGAATAGAGGATCAAATAAAATTCGCAGGAGTCTAACAAAAAGGAGTCAATATGCGTATGCATGCTTCTCTGCTTGCGTCCGCCGCACTGACTGCGGAAGCGGACATGCTAAAGCAGAACCTCGAGCGGTCCGAGCAAGAGCTCGGGCGTGCCACGAAGCAGCTCGAGGACAATGAAGGTAAGAAATACCTTGTTTAAATATATATAAAAAGATGCAATTCCAAAAAATGACAGGATTATCGTGGCTATTGTAGGGGCCACGTCTGAGGTGGCGACCCTTAAGCAAGCGCTGGTCGAGGCCGAGGAGGGGGTGTTGGGCAACGTAGTAATTTCAAAATTTTCCTACGCACACGCAAGATCATGGTGATGCATAGCAACGAGAGGGGAGAGTGTTGTCTACGTACCAACGCAGACCGACTGCGGAAGCGATCACACAACGTAGAGGAAGTAGTCGTACGTCTTCTTCCCGATCCGACCGATCCAAGCACCGTTACTTCGGCACCTCCGAGTTCTTAGCACACGTACAGCTAGAGGACGATCCCCGGGCTCCGATCCAGCAAAGCTTCGGGAGGAGTTCCGTCAGCACGACGGCGTGGTGACGATCTTGATGTACTACCGACGCAGGGCTTCGCCTAAGCACTACAACGGTATGATCGAGGTGGAATTTGGTGGCAGGGGGCACCGCACACGGCTAAGGAACGATCTCAAGGATCAACTTGTGTGTCTTGGGGTGTCCCCTGCCCCCGTATATAAAGGATGGAGGGAGGGGGGCTGGCCGGCCAAAGAGAGGGAGGCGCAGGAGGAGTCCTACTCCTACCGGGAGTAGGACTCCCCCCTCCAATCCTAGTCCAACTAGGAATCCTTAAAGGGGGGAGAGAGAGAGAGAGGTGGCCAGCCCCTCTCCTAATCCTAATAGGACTAGGGAGAGGGGGGGAGGCGCAGACCTATGTGGGCTGCCCTCTCACCTTTCCACTAAGGCCCATGTTGGCCCATTTGGCTCCCGGGGGGTTCCGGTAACCCTCCCGGTAATCCGGTAAAATCCCGATTTCACCCGGAACACTTCCGGTGTCCAAACATAGGCTTCCAATATATCAATCTTTATGTCTCGACCATTTCGAGACTCCTCGTCATGTCCGTGATCACATCCGGGACTCCGAACAACCTTCGGTATATCAAAATGCATAAACTCATAATAACTGTCATCGTAACGTTAAGCGTGCGGACCTTACGGTTCGAGAACAATGTAGACATGACCGAGACACGTCTCCGGTCAATAACCAATAGCGGGACCTGGATGCCCATATTGGCTCCTACATATTCTACAAAGATCTTTATCGGTCAGACCGCATAACAACATACGTTGTTCCCTTTGTCATCGGTATGTTACTTGCCCGAGATTCGATCGTCGGTATCCAATACCTAGTTCAATCTCGTTACTGGCAAGTCTCTTTACTCGTTCCGTAATACATCATCTCATAACTAACATCTTAGTTATTATGCTTGCAAGGCTTATGTGATGTGTATTACCGAGAGGGCCCAGAGATACCTCTCCGACAATCGGAGTGACAAACCCTAATCTCGAAATACGCCAACCCAACATCTACCATTGGAGACACCTGTAGTACTCCTTTATAATCACCCAGTTACGTTGTGACGTTTGGTAGTACCCAAAGTGTTCCTCCAGTAAACGGGAGTTGCATAATCTCATAGTTATAGGAACATGTATAAGTCATGAAGAAAGCAATAGCAACATACTAAACGATCGGGTGCTAAGCTAATGGAATGGGTCATGTCAATCAGATCATTCAACTAATGATGTGACCTCGTTAATCAAATAACAACTCTTTGTTCATGGTTAGGAAACATAACCATCTTTGATTAACGAGCTAGTCAAGTAGAGGCATACCAGTGACACTCTGTTTGTCTATGTATTCACACATGTATTATGTTTCCGCTTAATACAATTCTAGCATGAATAATAAACATTTATCATGATATAAGGAAATAAATAATAACTTTATTATTGCCTCTAGGGCATATTTCCTTCAGTCTCCCACTTGCACTAGAGTCAATAATCTAGTTCACATCGCCATGTGATTTAACAGCAATAGTTCACATCACCATGTGATTAACACCCATAGTTCACATCATCATGTGACCAACACTCAAAGGGTTTACTAGGGTCAGTAATCTAGTTCACATCTCTATGTGATTAACACCCAAAGAGTACTAAGGTGTGATCATGTTTTGCTTGTGAGATAATTTTAGTCAACGGGTCTGTCACATTCAGATCCGTAAGTATTTTGTAAGTACTATGTCTACAATGCTCTACACGGAGCTACTCTAGCTAATTGCTCCCACTTTCAATATGTATCCAGATTGAGACTTAGAATCATCTGGATCAGTGTCAAAAACTTGCATCGACGTAACCCTTTACGGCGAACCTTTTTGTCACGTCCATAATCGAGAAACATATCCTTATTTCACTAAGGATAATTCTGACCGCTGTCCAGTGATCTACCCCTAGATCACTATTGTACTCCCTTGCCAAATCAGTGCAGGGTATACAATAGATCTGGTATACAGCATGACATACTTTATAGAACCTATGGCCAAGGCATAGGGAATGACTTTCATTCTCTTTCTATCTTCTGCTGTGGTCGGGCTTTGAGTCTTACTCAACTTCACACCTTATAATACAGGCAAGAACTCTTTCTTTGACTGCTCCATTTTGAACTACTTCAAAATCTTGTCAAGGTATGTACTCATTGAAAAAAAAACTTATCAATCATCTTGATCTATCTCTATAGATCTTGAAGCTCAATATGTAAGCAGCTTCACCGAAGTCTTTCTTTGAAAAACTCCTTTCAAACACTCCTTTATGCTTTACAGAATAATTCTACATTATTTCCGATCAACAATATGTCATTCACATATACTTATCAGAAATGTTGTAGTGCTCCCACTCACTTTCTTGTAAATACAGGCTTCACCGCAAGTCTGTATAAAACTATATGCTTTGATCAACTCATCAAAGCGTATATTCCAACTCCGAGATGCTTGCACCAGTCCATAGATGGATCACTGGAGCTTGCACATTTTGTTAGCACCTTTAGGATTGACAAAACTTACTGGTTGCATCATATACAACTCTTATTTAAGAAATCCATCAAGGAATGCAGTTTTGTTTATCCATTTGCCAGATTTCATAAAATGCGGCAATTGCTAACATGATTCGGACAGATTTAAGCATAGATACGAGTGAGAAACTCTCATCGTAGTCAACACTTTGAACTTGTCGAAAACCTTTTTGCGACAATTCTAGCTTTGTAGATAGTAACACTACTATCAACGTCCGTCTTCCTCTTGAAGATCCATTTATTCTCAATTGCTTGCCGATCATCGGGCAAGTCAACCAAAGTCCAAACTTTGTTCTCATACATGGATCATATCTCAGATTTCATGGCCTCAAACCATTTTGCGGAATCTGGGCTCATCATCGCTTCCTCATAGTTCGTAGGTTCGTCATGGTCAAGTAACATGACCTCCAGAATAGGATTACCGTACCACTCTGGTGCGGATCTCACTCTGGTTTACCTATAAGATTCGGTAGTAACTTGATCTGAAGTTACATGATCATCATCATTAGCTTCCTCACTAATTGGTGTAGTAGTCACAAGAACAGTTTTTGTGATGAACTACTTTCCAATAAGGTAGAAGGTACAATTACCTTATCAAGTTTTCTACTTTCCTCCCACTCACTTCTTTCGAGAGAAACTCCTTCTCTAGAAAGTTTCCGAATTTAGCAACAAAAGTCTTGCCTTCGGATCTGTGATAGGAGGTGTACCCAACAGTAACTTTTGGGTATCCTATGAAGACACACTTTTCTGATTTGGGTTTGAGCTTATCAGGACGAAACTTTTTCACATAAGCATCACAACCCCAAACTTTTAAGAAACGACAACTTTGGTTTCTTGCTAAACCATAGTTCATATAGTGTCGTCTCAACGGATTTAGATGGTGCCCTATTTAACGTGAATGCAGCTGTCTCTAATGCATAACCCCAAAACGATAGTGGTAAATCGGCAAGAGACATCATAGATTGCACCATATCTAATAAAGTACGGTTATGACGTTCGGACACACCATTACATTGTGGTGTTCCAGATGGCGTGAGTAGTGAAACTATTTCACATTGTTTTTAACTGAAGACCAAACTCGTAACTCAAATATTTGTCTCCGCGATCAGATCGTAGAAACTTTATTTTCTTGTCACGATGATTTTTCACTTCACTCTGAAATTCTTTGAACTTTTCAAATGTTTCAGACTTATGTTTCATCAAGTAGATATACTCATATCTGCTCAAATCATCTGTGAAGATCAGAAAATAATGATATCTGTCGCGAGCCTCAATATTCATCGGACCACATACATCAGTATGTATGATTTCCAACAAATCTATTGCTCGCTCCATTGTTCTGGAGAACGGTGTTTTAGTCATCTTGCCCAAAAGGCATGGTTCGCAAGCATCAAGTGATTCATAATCAAGTGATTCCGAAAGCCCATCAGCATGGAGTTTCTTCATGCGCTTTATACCAATATGACCTAAACGGCAGTGCCACAAATAAGTTGCACTATCATTATTAACTTTGCGTCTTTTGGTTTCAATATTATGGATATGTGTATCACTACGATCGAGATCCAACGAACTTGTTTCATTGGGTGTATGACCATCGAAGGTTTTATTCATGTAAACAGAACAACAATTATTCTCTGACTTTAATGAATAACCGTGTTGCAATGAATATGATCAAATCATATTCATGCTCAACCAAATAACACTTATTTAAGTTCAACACTAATCCCGAAAGTATAGGGGAGTGTGCGATGATGATCATATCAATCTTGGAACTACTTCCAACACACATCGTCACTTCACCCTTAACTAGTCTCTGTTTATTCTGCAACTCCTGTTTCGAGTTACTACTCTTAGCAACTGAACCAATATCAAATACTGAGGGGTTGCTATAAACACTAGTAAAGTACACATCAATAACATGTATATAAAATATACTTATGTTCACTTTGCCATCCTTCTTTTCCGCCAATCACTTGGGGTAGTTCCGCTTCCAGTGACCAGTCCCTTTGCAGTAGAAGCACTCAGTCTCAGGCTTAGGTCCAGACTTGGGCTTCTTTACTTGAGCAGCAACTTGCTTGCTGTTCTTTTTGAAGTTCCCCTTCTTCTCTTTGCCCTTTTCTTGAAACTAGTGATCTTGTCAACCATCAACACTTGATGTTTTTCTTGATTTCTACCTTCGTTGATTTCAGCATCACGAAGAGCTTGGGAGTTGTTTCCGTCATCCCTTGCATATTATAGTTCATCACGAAGTTCTACTAACTTGGTGATGGTGACTAGAGAATTCTGTCAATCACTATCTTATCTGGAAGATTAACTCCCACTTGATTCAAGCGATTGTAGTACCCAGACAATCTGAGCACATGCTCACTAGTTGAGCGATTCTCCTCCATCTTTTAGCTATAGAACTTGTTGGAGACTTCATTATCTCTCAACTCGGGTATTTGCTTGAAATATTAGCTTCAACTCCTGGAAAATCTCATATGGTCCATGACGTTCAAAACGTCTTTGAAGTCCCGATTCTAAGCCATTAAGCATGGTGCACTAAACTATCAAGTAGTCATCATATTGAGCTAGCCAAACGTTCATAACGTCTGCATCTACTCCTGCAATAGGTCTGTCACCTAGCGGTGCATCAAGGACATAATTCTTCTGTGCAGCAATGAGGATAAACCTCAGATCATGGATCCAATCCGCATCATTGCTACTAACATCTTTCAACACAATTTTCTCTAGGAACATATCAAAAATAAACACAGGGAAGCAACAACGTGAGCTATTGATCTACAACATAATTTGCAAAATACTACCAGGACTAAGTTCATGATAAATTTAAGTTCAATTTAATCATATTACTCAAGAACTCCCACTTAGATAGACATCCCTCTAATCCTCTAAGTGATCACGTGATCCAAATCAACTAAACCATAACCGATCATCATGTGAGATGGAGTAGTTTTCAATGGTGAACATCATTATGTTGATCATATCTACTATATGATTCACACTCGACCTTTCGGTCTCTGTGTTCCGAGGCCATATCTGCATATGCTAGGCTCGTCAAGTTTAACCTGAGTATTCTGCGTGTGCAAAACTGGCTTGCACTCGTTGTAGATGGACGTAGAGCTTATCACACCCGATCATCACGTGGTGTCTGGGCACGACGAACTTTGGCAACGGTGCATACTCAGGGAGAACACTTCTTGATAATTTAGTGAGAGATCACCTTATAATGCTACCGTCAATCAAAGCAAGATAAGATGCATAAAAGGATAAACATCACATGCAATCAATATAAGTGATATGATATGGCCATCATCATCTTGTGCTTGTGATCTCCATCTCCGAAGCACCGTCATGATCACCATCGTCACCGGTGCGACACCTTGATCTCCATCGTAGCATCGTTGTCGTCTCGCCAATCTTATGCTTCCACGACTATCACTACCGTTTAGTAATAAAGTAAAGCATTACATCGCGATTGCATTGCATACAATAAAGCGACAACCATATGGCTCCTGCCAGTTGCCGATAACTCGGTTACAAAACATGATCATCTCATACAATAAAATCAGCATCATGCCTTGACCATATCACATCACAACATGCCCTGCAAAAACAAGTTAGACGTCCTCTACTTTGTTGTTGCAAGTTTTACGTGGCTGCTACGGGCTTAAGTAAGAACTCATCTCACCTACGCATCAAAACCACAACGATAGTTCATCAAATAGACTCCGTTTTAACCTTCTCAAGGACCGGGCGTAGCCACACTTGGTTCAACTAAAGTTGGAGAGACAGTCTTCCGCAAGCCATCTATGTGCAAAGCACGTCGAGGGAACCGGTCTCGCGTAAGAGTACACGTAAGGTTGGTCCGGATCGTCTCGTCCAACAATACCGCCGAACCAAAGTATGACATGCTGGTAGGCAGTATGACTTGTATCGCCCACAACTCACTTGTGTTCTACTCGTGCATATAACATCAAACCATAAAAACCTAGGCTCTGATGCCACTGTTGGGGAACGTAGTAATTTCAAAATTTTCCTACGCACACGCAAGATCATGGTGATGCATAGCAACGAGAGGGGAGAGTGTTGTCTACGTACCAACGCAGACCGACTGCTGAAGCGATCACACAACATAGAGGAAGTAGTCGTACGTCTTCTTCCCGATCCGACCGATCCAAGCACCGTTACTTCGGCACCTCCGAGTTCTTAGCACACGTACAGCTCGATGACGATCCCCGGGCTCCGATCCAGCAAAGCTTCGGGGAGGAGTTCCGTCAGCACGACGGCGTGGTGACGATCTTGATGTACTACCGACGCAGGGCTTTGCCTAAGCACTACAACGGTATGATCGAGGTGGAATTTTGTGGCAGGGGGCACCGCACGCGGCTAAGGAACGATCTCAAGGATCAACTTGTGTGTCTTGGGGTGTCCCTTGCCCCCGTATATAAAGGATGGAGGGAGGGGGGCTGGCCGGCCAAAGAGAGGGAGGCGCAGGAGGAGTCCTACTCCTACCGGGAGTAGGACTCCCCCCTCCAATCCTAGTCCAACTAGGAATCCTTAAAGGGGGGAGAGAGAGAGGTGGCCGGCCCCTCTCCTAGTCCTAATAGGACTAGGGAGAGGGGGGGAGGCGCAGACCTATGTGGGCTGCCCTCTCACCTTTCCACTAAGGCCCATGTTGGCCCATTTGGCTCCCGGGGGGTTCCGGTAACCCTCCCGGTAATCCGGTAAAATCCCGATTTCACCCGGAACACTTCCGGTGTCCAAACATAGGCTTCCAATATATCAATCTTTACGTCTCGACCATTTCGAGACTCCTCGTCATGTCCGTGATCACATCCGGGACTCCGAACAACCTTCGGTATATCAAAATGCATAAACTCATAATAACTGTCATCGTAACGTTAAGCGTGCGGACCCTACGGTTCGAGAACAATGTAGACATGACCGAGACACGTCTCCGGTCAATAACCAATAGCGGGACCTGGATGCCCATATTGGCTCCTACATATTCTACAAAGATCTTTATCGGTCAGACCGCATAACAACATACGTTGTTCCCTTTGTCATCGGTATGTTACTTGCCCGAGATTCGATCGTCGGTATCCAATACCTAGTTCAATCTCGTTACTGGCAAGTCTCTTTACTCGTTCCATAATACATCATCTCATAACTAACATCTTAGTTATTATGCTTGCAAGGCTTATGTGATGTGTATTACCAAGAGGGCCCAGAGATACCTCTCCGACAATCGGAGTGACAAACCCTAATCTCGAAATACGCCAACCCAACATCTACCATTGGAGACACCTGTAGTACTCCTTTATAATCACCCAGTTACGTTGTGACGTTTGGTAGTACCCAAAGTGTTCCTCCAGTAAATGGGAGTTGCATAATCTCATAGTTATAGGAACATGTATAAGTCATGAAGAAAGCAATAGCAACATACTAAACAATCGGGTGCTAAGCTAATGGAATGGGTCATGTCAATCAGATCATTCAACTAATGATGTGACCTCGTTAATCAAATAACAACTCTTTGTTCATGGTTAGGAAACATAACCATCTTTGATTAACGAGCTAGTCAAGTAGAGGCATACTAGTGACACTCTGTTTGTCTATGTATTCACACATGTATTATGTTTCCGCTTACTACAATTCTAGCATGAATAATAAACATTTATCATGATATAAGGAAATAAATAATAACTTTATTATTGCCTCTAGTTCATATTTCCTTCAGGGGGCGGCCACGGAGCGCACCGAGTGGGAGAAGTACGAGGCCCAGGTTGGCAAGGTGCAGCAGGAGCTCCAGGTTCTCATGAAAAAACATGAGAGTTTGGAGCTGGACTCAAAGACGCGAGCGTCCGAGCTCGTGGCGGCTATTGAAAATGCCAAGTCTGCCAAGGCCGAATCCCAGAAGACCCTCCAGGAGTTGGATGAGGTGAAGAAGATAGTGGCAGGTAAGGCATTCTTTATGCAAAGCAAACACATAAACGTGAGTTACTTGTTACTTACCTGAATCCGGAGTTCTCCAGGAGCGTTTGCAGATCTTCCCCGGAGTGTGTCCGATGCCGCTGCGTTCTATCGAGCCGAGGAGGGCAGCTCGACAGAGAAGGTGTCCTGGTCTCAGTATGCTGAGGCCGGACACCCCGTGCCCCTGAGCGACCAGCTGAAGCAACTGGTCGAGCTCCACAAGGCGGCCGAACAGGCCATGAAGGGCCTCATAGTTCGGCTGTGGCCTGGAGAGGCTCAGCCTGGGAGCTATTTCGGGCTGGTGCGGTGGCTGGTGGAGGCCTGTCCAAGGCTCGCAGTCATCAAGCGCTCCGTCTGCATTGAAGGTGCCCGTAGGGCCCTTGCCCGTGCTAAGGTGCACTGGGGCAAGCTGGATGCTGAGAAGCTTGTGAAGGACGGGCCACCGTCGGGGAAAGAGCATCGCAAGCCCGAAAATTATTATAAGGATGTTCTGAAGGGTGCCTGCCTTGTGGCGGATGAATGTTCCAGAGATGTAATTTTTGAGTAAAACTCGCTCGTTTTGTCCTGTGCGCTGAAAACTTGTTCATATGCGCTAAGCAATGCTGTTTGAATTTAAAATATTACCTTCTGTGCGGCTGTTTATCAATTCTGAGAGATGGCGAGTCGTCGGCTTCTGCCCCCGTGCCGCTAGTGCTGGGGTATTTGGGGATAAACCTGAGCGCTCTTTTCCCCATGTTTGGGTCCTTTGAGGGAGGCGCTCAGCCCAACGAACAAGGCAATCGGACTATAGTGCGTGAACACTCTCACTTAGCCATAGAATTCTATAATTTTAAATTTCGGCCAAGCCCCTAGTATTTGGAAGACCGAGTTCGGGGCGCTATCCACGCCTTGGACGGACAGAGCCGACTCCTCGCTCTAAGCGGCATAAGTCTTTAGGGACTCGAAAAAACCTCTCGAACAGCGACCAGCTCTCGCCTCATCATGACAGTCAGTTTTAGCTTTCTCCACTGAGGTGCTCGACCCAGCTCAACTGGGGCACAATCGTAGTGGTTCTCCTAGTGCTACCTTAGCCGATATAGCGGAACGTAAGGCACCAAAACATAGGAGCCGGGCAAACCCAACATTTGACCAAAGACATGATTTGGAGCCGATGCATATAATGCTATAAGTTCGGGGTGCCACACTTGTTAAAGTGTTCGGACTTCTGACACCATATTGAGGGGTACTAAAGCCCCTGGCGTATTTTGGCCGTACCAAAGTGTACGGGTGCAACATGTCGTTAAGGAACATATATTAAAAAAGAGTAATGCAAAAATAGATAAAAGCTATGCATTGTTTATTGAAGATGGCTGCGATCAAAGTAGAACGATACAAATAATGCGATAAGCAAAAGGTTGGACTATGTAACATGTCTGTTCCAGGGGCAAGCTGCGGAATAGTATGCAAAACAGGTATACTGCAAATGATAGAGACCACCTGGGAGTTCCGTAATGTGGCGTGGCTTGTCTGCTTCCCTGGTTCTTGCACCGTTTGTGCGGCAATTGAACTGCCGAACAGGCCTTCCGAAGAGTGGAGTCCTGAAAGTAAGAGAAAATTAAAAAATCGGCAGCCCCTAGTGCGGTTTAAGCCGTGTTTCGGGCGTGCCATGATGGTGTCCCTCCCCCTGTACCCATGGTATTTCTAGGGCGTAGTTATGTACGCGAAGTACTGGTATCGCATTTTTGCGAGGGCTGGGGTTGGGGTCGCATTGCTACGCCTGCTCGGGTCATGCCAGGCGGTCTTGTTGTAGGTTACTTCGGGCGCGCTTGACGGTGTCCGGTTGTTTAATGGCCGGACTGGAGAACTGCCTGGAGAGGCTACTTTGTACTTCTGCTGCAAGGGCCACTGTGTGCTCCTCCATTCGGAGGGAGCATTCAGTGTTTCCATTGACCGTAATTACTCCTCGAGGGCCTGGCATTTTGAGCTTAGGGTATGCGTAGTGCGGTACCACATTGTACTTGGCGAATGCGGTTCGCCCGAGCAGTGCGTGATAGCCACTGCGGAATGGGACTATGTCGAAGATTAACTCCTCGCTTGGGAAATTATCCGGAGATCCGAAGACCACTTCAAGTGTGACTGAGCCTGTACAGTTGGCCTCTACACCTGGTATTACGCCTTTAAAGGTCGTTTTGGTGGGCTTAATCCTCGAGGGATCTATGCCCATTTTCCGCACTATATCCTGGTAAAGCAGGTTCAGGCTGCTGCCGCCGTCCATAAGGACTCTAGTGAGATGAAATCCGTCAATAATTGGGTCTAGAACCAATGCGGCGAATCCGCCATGACGGATGCTAGTGGGATGGTCCCTTCGATCAAAGGTGATCGGGCAGGAGGACCATGGGTTGAACTTTGGGGCGACTGGCTCTACCGCGTATACGTCCCTTAACGCGTGCTTCCGCTCCCTCTTGGGGATGTGGGTTGCGTATATCATGTTCACCGTCCGCACTTGTGGGGGAAAACCCTTCTGTCCACTGTTGTTCGGTGACCGGGTGTCGGGGTAAATAGCCATGGGTAGCCCAGCCGGCTTCCCCTGGCCCCTCAGAAAAAATTGTGAGCCCGTCCGGCTCATAAGAAGACTCAAGACTTAGGCCGCCTCCCCCCTAGCCGACTACCTTCCTGGCCAGCTACGGGGGCGGCCCGCCCTTTCATCCTCATGAAGAAAGCTGTGGAGGGCCGGCTACGGCAAGGCCGGCTACGATGAGGCCGGCTACGACAGGCCGGCAACTACTAGAACGGCTCCCATAAAGCAGTCAACGCCGTACCCGCAATGTACGCGTCCACTCTGCGATGATGAAGCAGGGCGTGGCTACAGTGGAGCCTGCCACCCCCAAAACCCGGAGCACGCCTGGTACAGCGCGTCGTGCGGGCAGCTGTGGCCCGCCCGGCGCGGCACTGTAGCCACGGCGGCTCTGACGCCGTCCACGACGGGCCGCCAGCGTGGCCCCCGAGGCGGTGGGCCCCTTCGGGCAGTGAGATGTCGAAGGCGGCCGCACCTCCTCTCAAGCCAGCAAGACAGAGGGCCGACTTCACATAGCCGGCCTGCCACCCTCCTTGAAGGAGACACCCATTAAGGAGACAAGATGCGGCGGGGCTACAGTAATCGCCCGCCAAGGCGGCGTTACTGTAGCCACGCTTACCCCGACCAAGCCTGCGTCGACGATACGGAGTAACAGTAACCAGCTGCCGACCAGGCCCTGGCCAGTGGGGCCGGCCTGTCGACCCAGGAGCCGGCAGTCGGTGGGACCCACCAGCCGGCGGGCCCCAGAAGCCGGCGGAGAAGCTGGCGAGCATAGTCACGGACAGCTGGGCCCAGCGCCCAGTCGGATTACCATTGTACCCTCGGGGGGTAGACCTATATAAACCCCCCGGTGCACCCATGCAAAGGGTTGGACTCTCATTCTAGACCTAGACACGAAACAAGGAGAAGAAGCAAGCTGAGCCAAGCCCTTCTTCCTCCTTCCACCCAAAACAGCTCAAGGAGCATTGTAGCTACTTGCTCACCTAGTAACCACGCGGAGACCCCGTAGAGCAGCAGTAGGGGTATTATCTCCTCGGAGAGCCCTGAAGCTGGGTAAGATTCGCCGGCGTGCATGTCTTCGCCTCATCCCGTTTCCAGGCATCGGCAATGTTCTGTTGGCCCCCGCAATGATAAGCCACCCGTTGGCATATGTCGCTCCTACCACCCGACATTTGGTGCCCATCGTGGGGCCAAGTGCACCGTCGTCCGGAGACCTGTCCTGGACGGGAACCCTTTTCCTTCCCCGCGAGCGTAGCCAGCCCGGCTCGCCCGATGGCGCTTGCCGCGACGCGCTGCAAGGCGTCACCAACATCTGCGCGGCTAGCGGCCTCGCCAACCTCTTCGACAAGGCCCGCATCTCCGACGAGCTTGCCTCCGATGCGGGCACAGACCACCTCGCCAACCTCCTCGGCCAGCTCCACGTCTCCAGCGAGCCCGCTGCAGATTTGGAGTCGGTTGGCTCCACCGACCCGATGCCTGTCGACTCCGACACGGCATCCTACGATACCTTCCCCACCAACGTCACGGTCTACAACGACCCGCTCCCTCCGGCTGGTGATCGCGATTCTGACGCCCCCGAGGTGATGGTTATCAGCCTCGACGGCCCGACTGACGAGGGCGCCCGCGACGCCCCACGCGCGGCTGCCCAAGACTTGTCCGCCCCCTTCCGGCTGACGCCAGCGACGAAGTTCTGGAGGCACGCCGCCTCGCCCTCCTCGCGGAGGGCCGACGGCTAGCCTCCGTAAGACGCCTCACCGAGGCCTACCAGCGCGAAGCTGACCGTGCCGCCTTCGGCACGCCGGCTCCGGCTGGCCCAAGCCGGGCCGGCATTGTCAGGCAACGCGGCGCTGTCATCGCCGACACACTGGGAGTAGATCGCCCGGTCTACGCCACCCTGCTCGAGAACCTGCGCGCCGCCCATGCGGCCGTAGACGAGCTGGACGGCTTGGAAGCCGAAGACCTCCCCCACATGACACGGCGCATCCAGCAACAATCGATGCGGCCGCACGACGGCACGAAGCCGATGCCTGCGCGAGGAGCCCTCCCCCGCGCCGCGAACACGGCGCGACTTCCCGGTCGCCGACTACAAGCAACACCCACGTGCGGTGCGAGAAGGAGCCGGCTTCCAGCCGAAGCCGGACCCAAGTCTCCATCGAGCGAGACGCGGACGGCCGCCCCCGTGCCATGGAATGGCGGGGCACCCCGCCTCCGCCTCGAGCTCGCGGAGAGAGACATCCTACCCCGCCTCCAGTGGCTCACCCGACTCTCAGCGGCCGGCTTGGTCGCCGCGAGGGAGTCGGCGAAAACGACGCCCGCCACCGGATCGACCGCCTGGCCCGATCCCTGGCGCTAGAAGAAGAAGACGATGTCGGCCCGCCCTGCTTTGGCCCCCGCATCCGCGACGAGCCCTTCCCCAAAGGGTTCTCGCTCCCGAGAGACACACCCAAGTACAACGGCTCGGTGAAGCCAGAAGATTGGCTGACCGACTACTCCACAGCCGTCAGCATCGCCAATGGCAACCGGTGCGTTGCCGTGAAGTACGTACCCCTCATGCTGCAAGGCACGGCGCGGACCTGGCTTAACAGCCTCAAGCCCCTCAGCATCAACAGCTGGGTGGATTTCACTGAAGCCTTCGTTCGCAACTTCACCAGCACCTACAAGCGGGCTCCCAAGCCCAGACAGCTCTCCCTGTGCGTACAGGGCCCAGCCGAGTCCACTCGTGACTACCTGACGCGTTGGGCCGAGCTCCGCAATTCCTGCGAAGGGGTGCACGAGGTGCAAGCCATCGAATACTTCACTGCCGGGTGCCGAGAGGGCACCCTCCTCAAGCACAAGCTTCTCTGCGATGAGTCGACTACCCTCGACGAGCTCCTGAACATCACCGACAAGTACGCCACCGCCGACTCCTCAATGAAGACTGAGCTCCGGGTAGACGCATCCGGAAAAGTGCTGAATCCGGCGCCCCAAGCGCCGGCTGGAGACGGCGGCCGACGCCAACACCAGAACGATCAAAAGCGCAAGGGCCCTGCGCCGCCTCCCGCTAGCCGGCAGGTGGCCACGGTCGAAGACACGCCGCCTGAAGGGCGGCCCGCACCCAAGAAGCCCAAGGGCGGCCGGCCGGCTTGGCAGCCGGCCTTCTCCTACGAGCAAACCCTTGATGCCCCGTGCAAGTTCCACAGCGGCGCGAAGCCGTCCAACCACACAACCTGCAAATGCAACTGGCTCGCCCGAATCTCCAAGGGCGAAGGGCTCACGCCGACTCCGCCTGCCGGCCCGCCGCCCAAGGCCGCCCGGCCCGCGATCGACGCCGTGCAGGACGAGTTCCCCGATGAGCAAGCATCTTATGTTGTCTTCACAAGCCAGCCCAAAGACCGGCGCAGCAAGCGCCAAGAGCAACAAGAAGTCAACATGGCCGCCACAAGCCCAGCCGGCCACATGCACTGGTCAGAGAAACCCATCAGTTGGAGCCGGGCCGACCACCCAGAGGTGATGCCGTCCCCCGGCTCCTACGCATTGGTCCTGGAGGCCACCCTTGCAACGGATACGCGTGCCGCACGCTTCTCCCGCATGCTGATCGACGGCGGAAGCAGCATCAACATCCTGTACCGCGACACCATGGAGAAGCTGGGTGTCAAGGCAAAGCAGCTTGCGCCGACTCGAACGGTGTTCCACGGCATCGTACCCGGTTTGTCCTGTGCCCCCATCGGCAAGATCAAGATCGATGTACTCTTTGGGGGCAAGGATCATTTCCGCCGGGAAGCAATCTGGTTTGAGGTGGTGGACCTGGAGAGCCCTTACCACGCCTTACTTGGCCGACCCGCCTTGGCCAAGTTTATGGCGGTCCCCCACTACGCTTACCTCAAGATGAAGATACCGAGCTCCAAGGGTGCCATCACCATCGCCGGCGACTACAAGAAGTCCGCCGACTGCGCTGCGGCCAGCAGCCGGCTGGCCGAGTCCCTCGTGATCGCTGTAGAGAAGAAGACGCTGGACTGGGTCGTGGCCCTGGCCAGCAAGCAGCTAAACCAACCCGCCGACTCCAAGGAGTATGATGCCCAAGGATCCTTCCAGCCGGCCAAGGAGACCAAGAAGATACAGCTCGACCCCGAGCACCCCGAGAGGTTTGCCGTCATTGGGGCGAGCCTGGATAGCAAATAGGAAGGCGAGCTCGTCGATTTCCTCCGTGAGAATCGAGATATCTTCGCATGGTCTCCCAAGGACATGCCGGGTGTTCCGAAGGATTTCGCCGAGCACAAATTGCACGTGCGGGAGGATGCTAAGCCAGTCAAGCAGCCCCTCCGCCGACTGTCAGAGGAGAAGAGAAGGATCGTAGGGGAGGAGATAGCCCGGCTTCTCGCAGTCGGCTTCATCATGGAAGTTTTCTTCCCTGAGTGGCTCGCGAACCCGGTTCTCGTGCTGAAAAAGAATAACAAGTGGCGCATGTGTATAGATTACACAAGCCTCAACAAAGCCTGCCCAAAAGATCCCTTCGCTCTGCCCAGGATTGATCAAGTGATAGACTCCACAGCCGGATGCGAGCTGTTGAGCTTTTTGGATGCCTACCCGGGATACCACCAGATAAAGCTGAACCCGGATGACCGACTGAAGACCGCCTTCATCACGCCGTTTGGAGCCTTCTGCTACCTGACTATGACGTTCGGCTTGAGGAATGCCGGCGCCACCTTTCAGCGTTGCATGCAGAAGTGCCTCCTCACGCAGCTCGGCAAGAACGCCCACGTTTATGTGGATGATGTTGTGGTGAAGACGGAGAAGCGTGGCACTCTGCTGGAAGACTTGAAGGAGACATTCGAGAACCTGCGCCGGTTCCGGATCAAGCTCAACCTGGAGAAATGCGTGTTTGGAGTGCCAGCCGGCCAGCTCCTAGGCTTTCTGGTCTCCGAACGTGGCATAGAGTGCAACCCTGTGAAGATCAAGGCCATCGAGAGGATGGCGGTCCCAACCAAGCTCAAAGAGATTCAGAAGTTCACCGGGTGCCTGGCCTCTCTGAACCGCTTCATCAGCCGGCTTGGAGAAAAAGCTCTCCCCCTCTACCGCCTCATGAAGAAGAGCACTCACTTTGAGTGGAATGACCAGGCCGACCAAGCTTTCCACGAGCTGAAGAAATTGCTGTCCACGCCGCCTGTCTTGGCGGCACCGACTGAGAAGGAGCCCATGCTCCTATATATTGCCGCCACTAGCCGGGTGGTCAGCACCGTCATTGTGGTCGAACGCCCCGAAGAAGGCCGAGCCCAGCCGGTCCAGAGGCCGGTTTATTACCTGAGCGAGGTGCTCTCCACCTCGAAACAAAATTACCCGCACTATCAGAAGATGTGCTATGGCGTGTACTTCGCCGCCAAGAAGCTGAAGCCGTACTTTCAAGAGCATCCCATCATGGTCGTATGCACTGCCCCGCTGGCCGAGATCATAGGCAGTCGGGACGCATCCGGCCGGGTGGCTAAATGGGCCATCGAGCTGGCCCCCTACACGATCTTCTACCAACCTGCACCGCCATCAAGACGCAAGCGCTGGCCGACTTCCTCGTCGACTGGGCCGAGACCCAGTACTTACCACCAGCGCCCGACTCCAGCCATTGGCGCATGCACTTTGACGGATCAAAGATGCGCACCGGCTTGGGAGCCGGCGTCGTCCTTACCTCTCCAAAGGGCGACAAGCTCAGATACACGCTGCAGATCCACTTCGCCGCCTCCAACAACGTAGCCAAATCCGAAGCGCTCATACACGGGCTCCGGCTTGCCAAGGAACTTGGCATCCGCCGGATCCTGTGCTATGGCGACTCGGATTTGGTGGTGCAGCAATCTTCTGGCGACTGGGACGCCAAGGACGCAAACATGGCGAGCTACCGCTTCCTAGTGCAGCAAATCAGCGGATACTTCGACGGGTGTGAATTCCTTCATGTGCCGCGAGCCGACAACGAGCCAGCAGATGCTCTCGCCCGAATAGGCTCCACGCGGCAAGCAATACAAACCGGCGTCGCCCTACGGCGCCTCCTCAAGCCATCAATCAAGCTGTCTCTGGAATCCGACTCCATCTTCGTGCCGCCTAACCCCGAGGAGGCCGGGTCCGGCTCGAAGAATCAAGCAGCCGGCCCGGGGACTTCAATATTTGGCTCGGGGACTGCAGTACCGGGCTCGGGGATTGCCGCACCCGGATCGGGGACTGCGGTCGCCGGCCCGGGGACTGCGGTAGCCGGCCTGGGGACTTCTCCAGCACAGCAAACGGCGGCCGACTCCAGCACTGCATTACCCAGCCCGCCCACCCTGGTGGCTGTGGCCACATTGGTGGCAGAGGAAGTCGCCGCTCCATCATGGGCCCAAACCATCCACAACTTTTTGGTGAACCATGACCTGCCGGCTGACAAAAACGAAGCAAGACAAGTCCAGCGCCGGGCTGGAGCATACACAATTGTCAACAGAGAGCTTGTCAAGCGTAGCGCCACCGGAGTCTTGCAGCGATGTGTCGAGCAGGAGAAGGGCATCGCGATCCTCAGGGATATACACCAAGGAGAGTGCGGCCACCATGCCGCATCAAGATCACTTTTCGCCAAAGCCTTCCGCCACGGTTTCTTCTGGCCGACTGCTTTGGACGACGCCAAAGAGCTAGTCAAACACTGCAAAGGCTGCCAGCTTTTTAGCTCGCAGCAACACATGCCGGCTTCGGCACTCAAGACCATTCCCATCACCTGGCCCTTTGCCGTCTGGGAATTGGATATGGTGGGCCCATTCAAGACGGCGCGCGGCGGCATGACACATTTGCTCGTCGCCATCGACAAATTCACCAAGTGGATCGAGGCGAAGCCGATCAAGAAGCTGAATGGGCCGACTGCAGTGACTTTCATTGCAGACATAACAACCCGGTACGGCGTACCGCACAGCATCATCACCGACAACGGCACGAACTTCGCCAAAGGTGCCTTGGCACGGTTCTGCGCTGCGCAAGGTATCCGACTGGACCTTGCGTCAGTCGCCCACCCGCAGTCAAACGGCCAAGTGGAGCGAGCAAATGGCCTCATTTTGTCCGGCATCAAGCCTCGACTGGTCGTACCTCTGGAGCGTTCAGCCGGCTGCTGGCTCGATGAGCTGCCGGCTGTCCTATGGAGTCTGCGCACTACGCCCAACAGATCAACCGGCTTCACTCCCTTCTTCCTTGTATATGGTGCCGAGGCAGTCATCCCAACAGATATCGAGTTCGACTCGCCTCGGGTAACCATGTACACGGAAGCAGAAGCCAAAGAAGAACGAGAAGACGGCGTCGACCTGCTGGAAGAGGCCCGGCTGTTAGCCCTCAGCCGGTCTGCCATCTACCAGCAGGGTTTGCGCCGCTACCACAGCCGGAGGGTCTGACCAAGATCCTTCTAGGAGGGCGACCTTGTGCTCCGGCTGATCCAGCGAACAGCCGGCCAGCACAAGCTCGCAGCCCCCTGGGAAGGCCCCTTCATCATCAGCAGAGCCTTGGGCAACGATGCCTACTACCTCATCGACGCGCAGAAGCCGAAGGCACGCAAGAGAGACGACTCCGGCAAGGAGTCGGAGCGACCATGGAACACAAATCTCCTTCGGAAGTTTTACAGTTAAAATGCAGTATGTATTATGCCCACTTTTGTATTAAGTACGAAACAATAGGCTCCCCGAGACAGACTCGGGGACTGCCATCCTTTATTTCATGAATGAAAGTTATCATGCGTATGATATCACCTATTCATTTATTTTGTCCGGTACCGGGTCCGACGAGTCGGCCCGGGGACTAGCCGACTAGAGTTATATTAGGAGCCCTACCCGCAGTCAGACAAGTAAGCGCCGACACCCAGGCTTGGCTCTTGCCGAAATCGCAGCTCGAAGAACCGACTGCCCGGCTGGCAAGAGTCACAAGCCGGAAAGGGTGCGCACATGAAAAACGGCTAGGGACCAAACAAGCTCACTTATATAACAAAAGCCGGCTTGCTACCTCCCGCCGACCGACTACCAGAGTAGCCGGCCGGCCGGCTTACATTCAGTCTGCTTCAAATCCAAGAAAGCTCAAGTACTTGCCTTCCCAAAGAGGGAAGGCGGCAAAGGAAAGAGCCTAGGGACAAAAAAGTACACTTGAATAAACGCCAACACATGCATATATTAATATTTACACAAAAGGCCTCCAGAGAGGTCGACATCCAACATTGTTCGGTACACCCCCAGGGGGTGGAATTGCAGAAACTTAAAAGTGTTCGAAAAAGTAAAACAGAGACAAAAAGAACGGCAGATCAAGCCGGCGGGGCGCGGACGAGCCGGGCCGGGCGGTGGAGGCAGTCGTGCCGGCTGGAGGAGCGGCCAGCTGGCCAACCTCGGCTCGATCGTCGCCTCCGGCAGAGGGCGCGCTCCCGCGTGGCTCGTTGCTGGAGGCACGATCGGCTGGAGGACGGTCGGCCGTCTCACCAGTCGGCTCGGCGTCTTCGCCATCCTCCTCCTCGTCGTCCTCGCCCTCGTCGCTGGAGGCGATCTCCTCGGCCGAGTCCTCGCCGTCCGCCGGGTTCAGCCCGAACCATTCCTTCGGTTGGGCGGCGCCATCGTCGTTGAGCTCCGGCGCGAAGACACTGGTGTCGGTGCACTCGGCGATCGTCGAGGCGCATTGCGCGATCGCCGGCCGCACCTCCTCCAGCTCCGCGTCGGCTTCCGATCGCCAAGTCCGCAGCTGGTCCAGGCTTAGCCCTGGGTACCACGCGCGGACGAACTCCAGCGCACGCCCGGCTCCAAGACGGGCTGCGGACGCCTTCCAAGCCTCGAGGCGGCCGACTGCGACTTCGAGCCAGTCGGCCGTTCGGCTTGGAGTGCGAGGAATCGTCTGGCCGGGCCAGAGTGCGGCCAGCACCGTCGCCCCGGCATGTTGCAGCCGGCGGAGCAGCCGGTGGGCCGGCTGCAGCCGCGCCTGGATGGCGATGAGCTGCTCTGACAGCGTCCGATTTGCATCCGGCGGAATCTCAACTCCAGCCTGACGGCGCTCCTCGCGGTAAGCCTCGATGGCTTGGGCGGCGAGGACGGATTGGCCGGGAAAGTACTCTGCGCAAGAAAGTAAACACAAGTCAAAACAAAACCGTAGGCGGCCGGCAGATGGAAGAAGAGCAAGAAATACGGCCCACCATCGATGAGATCCTCGATCCGGCCGAAGCCTTCTTCCAGCGCCTGGCGCGTCTCGCCCCAGCTCGCCTCCCTGGCCTCGAACTCAGCCTTCAGGACAGCCTCGCCGTCCTGCGCCTTTTGCAGGGCCGCCTTGTGGCTCTCCTCTTGGTCGGCCAGTTTCTTCGCCAGGCGGTCGCGCTCCTGAACCACGTCAGCGTACTCGGCATCCTTGGCGCGAAGAGCGGCTTGCACTTCGCCGAGCTCCCTCCGCAGGTCGGCATTGGCCTCTGCGCGAGTAAAATACAAAGAGAAAAAGTCAGCAAAAGAATAGTCGTCAAGGAAGATCCGACCCGACTGCGCTGCAGTTGGCCCGGATCTCGGGGACTACACCCAGTGGGTGCGCTGTCGCGCCCCCACGAGAAACAAATAAAGACAAAACACTTACGCCGGCTGCTGGCGAGGTCTTCGGTCCTCCGGCTCAGCTCCCGATACTGGGAGTTGAAGGCGGCGGCACGAGAATTATGATAATCCTAAGAGATCAGAAAAACGGTCAAGATAGTCGTCGAATAAGATCCGACCCGACTGCACTGCAGTCGGCCCGGATCTCGGGGACTACACCCATTGGGTGCGCCAGCGCGCCCCCATGGAAAAAATTCAAAGGACCAGAACGGTCAACGAGTGAAGACTTACCCGGATTGCAGCCCGCGTCGACAGAAACTCCTGAATAAATTGCCTCAGGAGGCCGGCCTGTGCCTGCAGCCGGCTCCGAACCCCTTGGGCCGCGACGTTCAGCTCGCCGCTCCCTCCGCTGGGGGTCCACCCGGACGTGGCGGAGCTGGCCGCCTCCAAGGCGTCTGCCGTCTGGTCGGCACCCGCGGCTCGGCGCGTGTCCGGCGGGGCCGTGCTCCCTCCCGCGTGCCGGCCTACCGCCAGCTTGATCTCAATACCGGCTCCGGCCTCAGGCGCGGCGCGGGCCGGCTCCTCCGGCACCGCCGATGACTGGCCGCCTTCGCCCGCTCCGGCTGGCGTTGCCGGCGGCGTCCTCTCCGCGGAGACCTCGATGGGTTCGTCCCTCTGCACCGGCGGCTGTTCAGGGGCGATCTCCTCCGCCGTGGGCAGAGGGATGTCTGGATCCAAGGATTGGAGGGGGATGGCGTGCAGCGGAGGCCGACTACGTGCGCCCTCCGCCTCCGTCTCCGCGGCCGCCCGCTCCAACGGAGTCTCGGCCGCCGCGCTCGCTCGCCCCGTCGCCGTCCGGGCGGCCTCCCGCTCTGCCGCCTCCCGCTCCACCGCCCCCCTCTCTCGACGCGCCTCGCGAGCGTTCCGCTCCGTGGCTTCTGCAAGATCGGCGCGGGGGTCCACTCGGCGGGACCCTGAGGATCCGGCACCCGGCCCGACCACGGAGCCGCCTGGGTCTCGCTCGAGGGAGAGCGGCGCCCTGCTCAAGAAATCAGAGAAGAATTCAAGTAAAGGAAGACTTCAGAATGACAAGCACGTAGGCGGCTAGAAGGCTTACGCGGATACTGATGGAGGCTTCTTCACCACCTTCCGGAAGCGGGCCGCCTTCGCCGCCGCCTCCTCACGCTCGTGGCCGCGGCGGAGGCCTTCGGCTTCTTCGGCCGGCTTCCGAAGAGTGGGAGCGCGGCCCGGCGCTTTCCCTTTCCACCACCGGCAGTCGGCGCGGCAGACGAGCCCGCGCTGCGACGGTCGGTTGCCGGCTGGTGGCGCGGGATTTCTTCGGCCTCGAAATCATCCGGCCAGTCGTCGAAACTGGCCGAGAGCCCCGTGCCTCCGAGCTCAGCGACGTCCCCCGTGGCGGCGTCCTCCATGGCAACTGCGGCAAGGTCCGGGTCGTCAAGGTCGTCCACCGTGCGGTCCGGGGCATACTCGCGTTCGACTCCAGCCGCCCCGGCTGGCGGCGGGAGGAGAGGATTCTGACAGAAAGAAACAAGAGAAAAGTCGCCTGGTCAGAAGCCGGCTGGCTCAAGCCGGCAGATGACAAGAAGAAGGACTTACCACAGGCGGAGGATGGGCGCGGGAGTACGGCGCCTTGCCGTACTGCCACTCGTCGGTGAGCTTCAGGTTGGCGATGTAGTTCACCATCAGAGCCACCTCGGCATGGGGCATCTCCCATGTGCTCAGCCAGCAAGGGTCGAACCGGCCGCTCATCTGGCACATCATGTGCGGCCGGCTTTGGAGGGGCAGAATCCGGCGCTCGACGAAGGCGGCTACCAGGTCGGCTCCGAGCAAGCCTTCCGACTGGATCATCACCCGAAGCCGGGCGATGGAGGCATTCCCAGCCGGAGACAAGGACTTCGACCTGTAGCCCCAAGACGGCCGCCTCCCAGCCGGCGGGCCGGCTACATAAGCCGGCAGGTTGACGTAGTCGCCGTGCGGGGCGATGTTCTTGACGTAGAAGTAGGATTTCTGCCAAAGCTTGACAGACTGGATCAGAGGAATGTGAGGGAAGGGGTTGTCGTCGCTTGCTCTCTTCATCGCGATGAAGGCGCCGCAGGGAGCCGGCACGCCGGCGGAGACGGTGCCGAGCTTGTTCTGGAACAGCTCCGCCCAGAGCTCCAGCGTCGGCAGCACCCCCAAGAATCCTTCACAGAGCGAGATGAAGGCCGAGAGCTGCATTACTGCGTTGGGCGTGACGTGATGTGGTTGGAGGTTGTAGAATTCGAGGAAAGAGCGCATGAAGCTGCTCGCCGGGAAGCCGAAGCCACGCAGGAAGTGCGTGCGGAAGACGACGCGCTCGCCTTCCTCCGGTGCCGGCGAGACCTTCGTCTCCGGTGCCGGACGCACCTGCACGAGGTTGGCGGCGGGCAGGCACCAGGTCTGGCGGAGGAATTCAATGTGGTCCTCGTGGACATTGGACCCGTCCCACGAGCTTGACAGCGCCAAAGACATGGCGGCGTGGGTGGGCTGCGGCGCGAGACTGCGTCGGGCGCGAGGAAGAAGAAGGACAAGAAGAGGAGCAAGAGGGACGGGGAGCGGGGGAGCGAACGGGCCTTTGCCTCCCCCCTTCCCCCCTACTTGTAGGCGCGTGCGCCAGAGCCGAAGAGGCACGGCATGGGGGATCGTGGGGATCGATCGTGCCCATCTCCCCCACGCCTGCGTTAATTGCGCGCCTTGATGCCGCGAAGAAACGGCCGCAGGGAGGCGAGCAATCCCCCCGGGCCACAGAAGATCTGCGCCCGGGCCGAGGCCAGGGAGTGGCGGGCCCGGGCCTGCGGCGGCGTCCCGTCGCGCGCGTGCGACGGCAAGACTTCTCCGCCACGTGGCTCGATGTGGGGCCCGCGGCCAGCCCGCGGGTCAACCATGGTCACCTTAATAAACAAAAAGTGCTCCGAAGTCGGCGGTAACGACGAGGTCGGCCCCTCAGGGTGTGAAGCCGGCCAAGCTTCCCGTCCTTCCGTCCGCCGTGAAGCTCGCCCGGCTTTGGGGACTACTGTCGGGATAAATAGCCATGGGTAGCCCAGCCGGCTTCCCCTGGCCCCTCAGAAAAAATTGTGAGCCCGTCCGGCTCATAAGAAGACTCCAGAATTAGGCCGCCTCCCCCCTAGCCGACTACCTTCCTGGCCGGCTACGGGGGCGGCCCGCCCTTTCATCCTCATGAAGAAAGCTGTGGAGGGCCGGCTACGGCAGGGCCGGCTATGGCAAGGCCGGCTACAACGAGGCCGGCTACGACAGGCCGGCAAGTGCTAGACCGGCTCCCATAAAGCAGTCAACGCCGTACCCGCAATGTACGCGTCCACTCTGCGATGATGAAGCAGGGCGTGGCTACAGTGGAGCCTGCCACCCCCAAAACCCGAAGCACGCCTGGTACAGCGCGTCGTGCGGGCAGCTGCGGCCCGCCCGGCGCGGCACTGTAGCCACGGCGGCTCTGACGCCGTCCACGACGGGCCGCCAGCGTGGCCCCCGAGGCGGTGGGCCCCTTCGGGCAGCGAGATGTCGAAGGCGGACGCACCTCCTCTCAAGCCGGCAAGACAGAGGGCCGACTTCACATAGCCGGCCTGCCACCCTCCTCGAAGGAGACGCCCATTAAGGAGACAAGATGCGGCGGGGCTACAGTAATCGCCCGCCAAGGCGGCGTTACTGTAGCCAAGCTTACCCCGACCAAGCCTGCGTCGACGATACGGAGTAACAGTAACCAGCTGCCGACCAGGCCCTGGCCAGTGGGGCCGGCCTGTCGACCCAGGAGCCGACAGTCGGTGGGACCCACCAGCCGGCGGGCCCAAGAAGCCGGCGAGCATAGTCACGGACAGCTAGGCCCAGCGCCCAGTCGGATTACCATTGTACCCCCGGGGGGTAGGCCTATATAAACCCCCCGGTGCACCCATGCAAAGGGTTGGACTCTCATTCTAGACCTAGACACGAAACAAGGAGAAGAAGCAAGCTGAGCCAAGCCCTTCTTCCTCCTTCCACCCAAAATAGCTCAAGGAGCATTGTAGCTACTTGCTCACCTAGTAACCATGTGGAGACCCCGCAGAGCAGCAGTAGGGGTATTATCTCCTCGGAGAGCCCTGAAGCTGGGTAAGATTCACCGGCGTGCATGTCTTCGCCTCATCCCGTTTCCAGGCACCGGCGATGTTCTATTGGCCCCCGCAATGATAAGCCACCCGTTGGCATATGTCGCTCCTACCACCCGACACCGGGGCTCTTCGTCATCATCGCTATGCAGCCCCTTGTCTATATTTTCAGCATTTAACTTGCCTGCCTGCTTGAACACCCAACAATCCCTATTGGTGTGATTGGCCGGCTTTTCGGGGGTGCCATGCATCTGGCACAAGTGGTCGAGTATTCGGTCCAAACTGGACGGCCCCTAGGATAACTTTTGAATGGCTTTTTCTGCTGACCGGATTTAGAGCCTCTGAATCCGGCATTAACTGTCGTATCCTCAGTATTGTCGCCGTTAATGCGGCGCTTCTGCTTGTTGCGACACGACCTGCCACTACTATCCCTGGTATCTGAATTACCAGGGTTCTTGGTCATATTGTTGCTACGAGCAAGCCAGCTATCTTCTCCCGCGCAAAAGCGGGTCATGAGTGTCGTGAGTGCTGCCACAGACTTCGGCTTTTCCTGTCCAAGGTGCCGAGCAAGCCACTCGTCACGGATATTGTGCTTGAAGGCTGCTAGGGCCTCAGCGTCCGGACAGTCGACTATTTGATTTTTCTTTGTTAGGAACCGTGTCCAGAATTGCCTGGCCGATTCCTCTGGATGCTGAATTACGTGACTTAGGTCATCGGCGTCTGGGGGTCGCACATAAGTGCCTTGGAAATTGTTGAGGAATGCGGCTTCGAGGTCCTCCCAACAACTGATTGATCCAGTTGGCAAGCTGTTAAGCCAATGCCGAGATGGTCCTTTAAGCTTGAGTGTGAGGTATTTGATGGCGTGGAAATCATCGCCGCGGTCCATGTGGATATGAAGGAGATAATCCTCGATCCATACCGCAGGATCTGTTGTGCCATCATGTGAGTCGATGTTTACGGGTTTGAAACCCTCGGGGATTTGATGATCCATTATTTTGTCTGTGAAGCATAGTGGGTGTGCGGCGCCTCTGTACTGGGCTATATCATGACGTAGCTCCAATGAGCTTTGTCTACTGTGTTCGGCCCTGCCGAATTTGTGGCCGGCGTGACTGTTACCGTCTCGAGCCGTGGGGCGCCCACGCGATCCGTAGATCGATCTTGTTTGCCTTGCCTTGTCCTCCAACATATCTCATAAGTCCGGCGCATATTCCCGTGCCTTGGTACGGGGTGCGGCTTGAGTGGAGGGCCGAGAGGCCTCTTTGTCACGGCCACGAGGTGGCCGGTCGGCCGCATCAAGTGCTTCCTCCTCTAATCGGGGTAGCAACCTGCGCTTTGGGTAGCTCTTGGAGGGGCGTTCGAGTTTATGCTCTTCAGCCGTAAGGACTTCAGTCTATCTGTCGACTAGCAAATCTTGATCAGCTCTAAGCTGCTGCTTTTTTTCTTGAGGCTTCTTGCCGTGGCCATAAGCCTGTGTTGAAAACGCTCTTGCCCAACGGGATCCTCTGGCACGACGAATTCATCATCGTCGAGGCTTGCCTCGTCTTCAGAGGGAGGCATATAATTATCGTCGTCGACCTCTCTATCTGCCGCTCTCTCATGAGGGCTGGTTTCTCCATCCTCCTGTGCTAAATCTCGCTGGAGGGGGTTTTCTTCGGCACTTTCCGGAGTATTATTATCTTCCGTGCAGGAATCACCGTATTTGTTTTGGCGGGATTTTGAGCAGCGCCGCTGACGCCGGCGCTTAGGCTGTTTCTTGGAGGGGTCATCCTCCGCTGTTCCATCGCCATCTCCTTCTTTTGGGGTGTCCACCATGTATATGTCATATGACGAGGTGGCTTTCCAGGGGCTGATAAGCGCTGGTTCTTCATCATCTCCTTCATCGGCGTCCATACCGTCGATGTCTTCGGAGTCGAAGTCGAGCATGTCAGTTAAGTCGTCGACAGTGGCTACAAAGTGGGTGGTGGGTGGGCTTTGAATTTCTTCATCGTCCGAATCCCAACCTTGCTGACCGTAGTCCGGCCAGGGCTCTCCTGATAAAGAGAGAGACTTCAGTGTCTTCAGAATATCGCCGAAAGGCGAGTGCTAAAAGATGTCCACGGCAGTAAACTCCATAATCGGCGCCCAATCGGATTCGATCGGCAGGGGCGTGGAGGGCTCGGAGTCCGGAGAGGAGTCCGACTCCTTGGAGTCACGAGTCTCGCAGAGTGCGGGGCTGGTGTTCGGCTCGATCGCCATTGGGATCGCAGGCCCCGAGGCGGCGTCCAACCACCCATCCTCGATCGGCGCAGTTGGCTCCGAATTAAGGGTCGAAGCCGATGCGGGTGTGGCCTCCAGGGCACTGTTCAGCGGCAGAGCTAGATCATGCTCGTCGTGACAGTGCGGCGCGCTCGGCAGTGGCTCGAATCCGTCGAGGATCAAGTCCCCGCGGATGTCAGCCGTGTAGTTTAAACTTCCAAATCTGACCTGACGACTAGGGGCATAGCTTTCGATCTACACCAGATGGCCAAGTGAATTGGCCCGCAGTGCGAAGCCACCGAAGACAAAGATCTGTCCGGGGAGGAAGGTCTCACCTTGGACTGCATCGCCATTGATGATCCTAGGAGCCATCGAGCCTGACGGCGACGACACAGAGGAACTCTCAATGAAAGCACCAATGTCGGTGTCAAAACCGACGGATCTCGGGTAGGCGGTCCCGAAATGTGCGTCTAGGCCGGATGGTAACAGGAGGCAAGGGACACGAAGTTTTACCCAGGTTCGGGCCCTCTCGATGGAGGTAAAAACCCTACGTCCTGCTTGATTAATATTGATGATATGGGTAGCACAAGAGTAGATCTACCACGAGATCAGAGAGGCTAAACCCTAGAAGCTAGCCTATGGTATGATTGTGTTGTCCTATGGACTAAAACCCTTCGGTTTATATAGACACCGGATAGGGTTAGGGTTACATAGATTCGGTTACAATGGTAGGAGATCTATATACCCGTATCGCCAAGCTTGCCTTCCACGCCAAGGAAAGACGCTTCCGGACATGGTACGAAGTCTTCAATCTTGTATCTTCATAGTCTAGGAGTCCGGCTAAAGGTATAGTCCGGCCATCCGGACACCCCCTAATATAGGACTCCCTCACCTCCTATTTGGCATGTTGGTCGCTCACGAGCGACCTGGCGTGCACCCCTCGGGTGCACTCGATTAGCGTATGGACCGACCCATTTTTAGGTCTATTTCCTCGCGCGGTTGATCAGTGTATGCAGGAAAGATCGCCAGTTTTTTTAGTTTCCTTTCTATTTTCCCTTTTTTCTCGTACGTTTCCTTGAAGGAAGTTGTTATTTATATTTCCTTATATCATGATACATGTTTATTATTCATGCTAGAATTGTATTAACCGGAAACTTAGTACATGTGTGAATACATAGACATGTTGGGGAACGTAGTAATTTCGAAAATTTTCCTACGCACACGCAAGATCATGGTGATGCATAGCAACGAGGGGGAGAATGTTGTCTACGTACCAACGCAGACCGACTGCGGAAGCGATCACACAACATAGAGGAAGTAGTCGTACGTCTTCTTCCCGATCCGACCGATCCAAGCACCGTTACTCCGGCACCTCCGAGTTCTTAGCACACGTTCAGCTCGATGACGATCCTCAGGCTCCGATCCAGCAAAGCGTCGAGGAAGAGTTTCGTCAGCACGACGGCGTGGTGACGATCTTGATGTACTACCGACGCAGGGCTTCGCCTAAGCACTACAACGGTATGATCGAGGTGGAATTTGGTGGCAGGGGGCACCGCACACGGCTAAGGAACGATCTCAAGGATCAACTTGTGTGTCTTGGGGTGTCCCCTGCCCCCGTATATAAAGGATGGAAGGAGGGGGGCTGGCCGGCCAAAGAGAGGGAGGCGCAGGAGGAGTCCTACTCCTACCGGGAGTAGGACTCCCCCCCTCCAATCCTAGTCCAACTAGGAATCCTTAAAGGGGAGAGAGAGAGAGAGGTGGCCGGCCCCTCTCCTAGTCCTAATAGGACTAGGGAGAGGGGGGAGGCGCAGCCCTATGTGGGCTGCCCTCTCACCTTTCCACTAAGGCCCATGTTGGCCCATTTGGCTCCCGGGGGGTTCCGGTAACCCTCCCGGTAATCCGGTAAAATCCCGATTTCACCCGGAACACTTCCGGTGTCCAAACATACGCTTCCAATATATCAATCTTTACGTCTCAACCATTTCGAGACTCCTCGTCATGTCCGTGATCACATCCGGGACTCCGAACAACCTTCGGTACATCAAAATGCATAAACTCATAATAACTGTCATCGTAACGTTAAGCGTGCGGACCCTACGGTTCGAGAACAATGTAGACATGACCGAGACACGTCTCCGGTCAATAACCAATAGAGGGACCTGGATGCCCATATTGGCTCCTACATATTCTACGAAGATCTTTATCGGTCAGACCGCATAACAACATACGTTGTTCCCTTTGTCATCGGTATGTTACTTGCCCGAGATTCGATCGTCGGTATCCAATACCTAGTTCAATCTCGTTACTGGCAAGTCTCTTTACTCGTTCCGTAATACATCATCTCATAACTAACATCTTAGTTATTATGCTTGCAAGGCTTATGTGATGTGTATTACCGAGAGGGCCCAGAGATACCTCTCCGACAATCGGAGTGACAAACCCTAATCTCGAAATACGCCAACCCAACATCTACCATTGGAGACACCTGTAGTACTCCTTTATAATCACCCAGTTACGTTGTGACGTTTGGTAGTACCCAAAGTGTTCCTCCGGTAAACAGGAGTTTCATAATCTCATAGTTATAGGAACATGTATAAGTCATGAAGAAAGCAATAGCAACATACTAAACGATCGGGTGCTAAGCTAATGGAATGGGTCATGTCAATCAGATCATTCAACTAATGATGTGACCTCGTTAATCAAATAACAACTCTTTGTTCATGGTTAGGAAACATAACCATCTTTGATTAACGAGCTAGTCAAGTAGAGGCATACTAGTGACACTCTGTTGGTCTATGTATTCACACATGTATTATGTTTCCGGTTAATACAATTCTAGCATGAATAATAAACTTTTATCATGATATAAGGAAATAAATAATAACTTTATTATTGCCTCTAGGGCATATTTCCTTCAGTCTCCCACTTGCACTAGAGTCAATAATCTAGATTACACAGCAATGATTCTAACACCCATGGAGCCTTGGTGCTGATCATGTTTTGCTCGTGGAAGAGGCTTAGTCAACGGGTCTGCAATATTCAGATCCGTATGTATCTTGCAAATCTCTATGTCTCCCACCTGGACTAAATCCCGGATGGAGTTGAAGCGTCTCTTGATGTGTTTGGTTCTTTTGTGAAATCTGGATTCCTTTGCCAAGGCAATTGCACCAGTATTGTCACAGAAGATTTTCATTGGACCCGATGCACTAGGTATGACACCTAGATCGGTTATGAACTCCTTCATCCAGACTCCTTCGTTCGCTGCTTCCGAAGCAGCTATGTACTCCGCTTCACATGTAGATCCCGCTACGACGCTTTGTTTAGAACTGCACCAACTGACAGCTCCACCGTTTAAAGTAAACACGTATCCGGTTTGCGATTTAGAATCGTCCGGATCAGTGTCAAAGCTTGCATCAACGTAACCTCTTACGGTGAGCTCTTTGTCACCTCCATATACGAGAAACATATCCCTAGTCCTTTTCAGGTATTTCAGGATGTTCTTGACCGCTGTCCAGTGATCCACTCCTGGATCACTTTGGTACCTCCCTGCTAAACTTATAGCAAGGCACACATCAGGTCTGGTACACAGCATTGCATACATGATAGAGCCTATGGCTGAAGCATAGGGAACATCTTTCATTTTCTCTCTATCTTCTGCATTGGTCGGGCATTGAGTCTGACTCAACTTCACACCTTGTAACACAGGCAAGAACCCTTTCTTTGCTTGATCCATTTTGAACTTCTTCAAAATCTTGTCAAGGTATCTGCTTTGTGAAAGTCCAATTAAGCGTTTTGATCTATCTCTATAGATCTTTATGCCTAATATGTAAGCAGCTTCCCCGAGGTCTTTCATCGAAAACTTTTATTCAAGTATCCCTTTATGCTATCCAGAAATTCTATATCATTTCCAATCAGCAATATGTCATCCACATATAATATCAGAAATGCTACAGAGCTCCCACTCACTTTCTTGTAAATACAGGCTTCCCCAAAAGTCTGTATAAAGCCAAATGCTTTGATCACACTATCAAAGCGTTTATTCCAACTCCGAGATGCTTGCACCAGTCCATAAATGGATCGCTGGAGTTTGCACACTTTGTTAGCTCCCTTTGGATCGACAAAACCTTCCGGTTGCATCATATACAACTCTTCTTCCAGAAATCCATTCAGGAATGCAGTTTTGACATCCATTTGCCATATTTCATAATCATAAAACGCAGCAATTGCTAATATAATTCTGACGGACTTAAGCATCGCTACGGGTGAGAAGGTCTCATCGTAGTCAACCCCTTGAACTTGTCGAAAACCTTTTGCGACAAGTCGAGCTTTATAGACAGTAATATTACCGTCAGCGTCAGTCTTTTTCTTGAAGATCTATTTATTCTCAATTGCTTGCCGATCATCGGGCAAGTCAACCAAAGTCCATACTTTGTTCTCATACATGGATCCCATCTCAGATTTCATGGCCTCAAGCCACTTTGCGGAATCTGGGCTCACCATCGCTTCTTCATAGTTCGTAGGTTCATCATGATCTAGTAGCACGACTTCCAGAACTGGATTACCGTACCACTCTGGTGCGGATCTCACTCTGGTTGATCTACGTGGTTCAGTAGCATCTTGCCCTGAAGTTTCATGATCATCATCATTAGCTTCCTCACTAATTGGTATAGGTGTCGCAGAAACAGTTTTCTGTGATGTACTATTATCCAATAAGGGAGCAGGTACAATTACCTCGTCAAGTTCTACTTTCCTCCCACTCACTTCTTTCGAGAGAAACTCCTTCTCTAGAAAGGATCCATTCTTAGCAACGAATGTCTTGCCTTCGGATCTGTGATAGAAGGTATACCCAACAGTTTCCTTTGGGTATCCTATGAAGACACATTTCTCCGCTTTGGGTTCGAGCTTATCAGGTTGAAGTTTCTTCACATAAGCATCGCAGCCCCAAACTTTAAGAAACGACAACTTTGGTTTCTTGCCAAACCATAGTTCATAAGGCGTCGTCTCAACGGATTTTGATGGTGCCCTATTTAACGTGAATGCGGCCGTCTCTAAAGCATAACCCCAAAACGATAGCGGTAAATCAGTAAGAGACATCATAGATCGCACCAGATCTAGTAAAGTACGATTACGTCGTTCGGACACACCATTACGCTGTGGTGTTCCGGGTGGCGTGAGTTGCGAAACTATTCCACAATTTTTCAAATGTATACCAAACTCGTAACTCAAATATTCTCCTCCACGATCAGATCATAGAAACTTTATTTTCTTGTTACGATGATTTTCAACTTCACTCTGAAATTCCTTGAACTTTTCAAATGTTTCAGACTTATGTTTCATTAAGTAGATATACCCATATCTGCTTAAATCATCTGTGAAGGTGAGAAAATAAAGATATCCGCCACGAGCCTCAATATTCATCGGACCACATACATCGGTATGTATGATTTCCAATAAGTCTGTTGCTCTCTCCATAGTACCGGAGAACGGTGTTTTAGTCATCTTGCCTATGAGGCACGGTTCGCAAGTACCAAGTGATTCATAATCAAGTGGTTCCAAAAGCCCGTCAGTATGGAGTTTCTTCATGTGCTTTACACCGATATGACCTAAACGGCAGTGCCACAAATAAGTTGCACTATCATTATCAACTCTGCATCTTTTGGCTTCTACATTATGAATATGTGTATCACTACTATCGAGATTCAACAAGAATAGACCACTCTTCAAGGGTGCATGACCATAAAAGATATTACTCATATAAATAGAACAACCATTATTCTCTGATTTAAATGAATAACCGTCTCGCATCAAACAAGATCCAGATATAATGTTCATGCTCAACGCTGGCACCAAATAACAATTATTTAGGTCTAATATTAATCCTGAAGGTAGATGTAGAGGTAGCGTGCCGATTGCGATCACATCGACTTTGGAACCGTTTCCCACGCGCATCGTCACCTCGTCCTTTGCTAGCGTCTGCTTATTCCGTAGTCCCTGTTTCGAGTTGCAAATATTAGCAACAGAACCAGTATCAAATACCCAGGTGCTACTGCGAGCTCTAGTAAGGTACACATCAATAACATGTATATCACATATACCTTTGTTCATCTTGCCATCCTTCTTATCCGCCAAATACTTGGGGCAGTTCCGCTTCCAGTGACCAGTCTGCTTGCAGTAGAAGCACTCAGTTTCAGGCTTAGGTCCAGACTTGGGTTTCTTCTCTTGAGCAGCAACTTGCTTGCTGTTCTTCTTGAAGTTCCCCTTCTTCTTCCCTTTGCCCTTTTTCTTGAAACTAGTGGTTTTGTTAACCATCAACACTTGATGCTCCTTCTTGATTTCTACCTCCGCAGCTTTCAGCATTGCGAAGAGCTCGGGAATAGTCTTGTTCATCCCTTGCATATTATAGTTCATCACGAAGCTCTTGTAGCTTGGTGGCAGTGATTGGAGAATTCTGTCAATGACGCAATCATCTGGAAGATTAACTCCCATCTGAATCAAGTGATTATTACACCCAGACATTCTGAGTATATGCTCACTGACAGAACTGTTCTCCTCCATCTTGCAGCTATAGAACTTATTGGAGACTTCATATCTCTCAATTCGGGCATTTGCTTGAAATATTAACTTCAACTCCTGGAACATCTCATATGCTCCATGACGTTCAAAACGTCGTTGAAGTCCCGATTCTAAGCCGTAAAGCATGGCACACTGAACTATCGAGTAGTCATCAGCTTTGCTCTGCCAGACGTTCATAACATCTGGCGTTGCTCCAGCAGCAGGCCTGGCACCCAGCGGTGCATCCAGGACGTAATTCTTCTGTGCAGCAATGAGGATAATCCTCAGGTTACGGACCCAGTCCGTGTAATTGCTACCATCATCTTTCAACTTTGCTTTCTCAAGGAACGCATTAAAATTCAACGGAACAACAGCACGAGCCATCTATCTACAATCAACATAAACAAGCAAGATACTATCAGGTACTAAGTTCATGATAAGTTTAAGTTCAGTTAATCAAATTACTTAGGAACTCCCACTTAGACAGACATCCCTCTAATCCTCTAAGTGATCACGTGATCCAAATCAACTAAACCATAACCGATCATCACGTGAGATGGAGTAGTTTTCAATGGTGAACATCGTCATGTTGATCATATCTACTATATGATTCACGCTCGACCTTTCGGTCTCTGTGTTCCGAGGCCATATCTGCATATGCTAGGCTCGTCAAGTTTAACCTGAGTATTCTGCGTGTGCAAAACTGGCTTGCACCCGTTGTAGATGGACGTAGAGCTTATCACACCCGATCATCACGTGGTGTCTGGGCATGACGAACTTTGGCAACGGTGCATACTTAGGGAGAACACTTCTTGATAATTTAGTGAGAGATCACCTTATAATGCTACCGTCAATCAAAGGAAGATAAGATGCATAAAAGGATAAACATCACATGCAATCAATATAAGTGATATGATATGGCCATCATCATCTTGTGCTTGTGATCTCCATCTCCGAAGCACCGTCATGATCACCATCGTCACCGACGCGACACCTTGATCTCCATCGTAGCATCGTTGTCGTCTCGCCAATCTTATGCTTCCACGACTATCACTACCGTTTAGTAATAAAGTAAAGCATTACATCGCGATTGCATTGCATACAATAAAGCGACAACCATATGGCTCCTGCCAGTTGCCGATAACTCGGTTACAAAACATGATCATCTCATACAATAAAATCAGCATCATGCCTTGACCATATCACATCACAACATGCCCTGCAAAAACAAGTTAGACGTCCTCTACTTTGTTGTTGCAAGTTTTACGTGGCTGCTACGGGCTTAAGTAAGAACTCATCTCACCTACGCATCAAAACCACAACGATAGTTCGTCAAATAGACTCCGTTTTAACCTTCTCAAGGACCGGGCGTAGTCACACTTGGTTCAACTAAAGTTGGAGAGACAGTCTTCCGCAAGCCATCTATGTGCAAAGCACGTCGAGGGAACCGGTCTCGCGTAAGAGTACGCGTAAGGTTGGTCCGGATCGTCTCGTCCAATAATACCGCCGAACCAAAGTATGACATGCTGGTAGGCAGTATGACTTGTATCGCCCACAACTCACTTGTGTTCTACTCGTGCATATAACATCAAACCATAAAAACCTAGGCTCGGATGCCACTGTTGGGGAACGTAGTAATTTCGAAAAATTTCCTACGCACATGCAAGATCATGGTGATGCATAGCAACGAGGGGGAGAGTGTTGTCTACGTACCAACGCAGACCGACTGCGGAAGCGATCACACAACATAGAGGAAGTAGTCGTACGTCTTCTTCCCGATCCGACCGATCCAAGCACCGTTACTCCGGCACCTCCGAGTTCTTAGCACACGTTCAGCTCGATGACGATCCTCGGGCTCCGATCCAGCAAAGCGTCGAGGAAGAGTTCCGTCAGCACGACGGCATGGTGACGATCTTGATGTACTACCGACGCAGGGCTTCGCCTAAGCACTACAACGGTATGATCGAGGTGGAATTTGGTGGCAGGGGGCACCGCACACGGCTAAGGAACGATCTCAAGGATCAACTTGTGTGTCTTGGGGTGTCCCCTGCCCCCGTATATAAAGGATGGAGGGAGGGGGGCTGGCCGGCCAAAGAGAGGGAGGCGCAGGAGGAGTCCTACTCCTACCGGGAGTAGGACTCCCCCCTCCAATCCTAGTCCAACTAGGAATCCTTAAAGGGGAGAGAGAGAGAGGTGGCCGGCCCCTCTTCTAGTCCTAATAGGACTAGGGAGAGGGGGGAGGCGCAGCCCTATGTGGGCTGCCCTCTCACCTTTCCACTAAGGCCCATGTTGGCCCATTTGGCTCCCGGGGGGTTCCAGTAACCCTCCCGGTAATCCGGTAAAATCCCGATTTCACCCGGAACACTTCCGGTGTCCAAACATAGGCTTCCAATATATCAATCATTATGTCTCGACCATTTCGAGACTCCTCGTCATGTCCGTGATCACATCCGGGACTCCGAACAACCTTTGGTACATCAAAATGCATAAACTCATAATAACTGTCATCGTAACGTTAAGCATGCGGACCCTACGGTTCGAGAACAATGTAGACATGACCGAGACACGTCTCCGGTCAATAACCAATAGCGGGACCTGGATGCCCATATTGGCTCCTACATATTCTACGAAGATCTTTATCGGTCAGACCGCATAACAACATATGTTGTTCCCTTTGTCATCGGTATGTTACTTGCCCGAGATTCGATCGTCGGTATCCAATACCTAGTTCAATCTCGTTACTGGCAAGTCTCTTTACTCGTTCCGTAATACATCATCTCATAACTAACATCTTAGTTATTATGCTTGCAAGGCTTATGTGATGTGTATTACCGAGAGGGCCCAGAGATACCTCTCCGACAATCGGAGTGACAAACCCTAATCTCGAAATACGCCAACCCAACATCTACCATTGGAGACACCTGTAGTACTCCTTTATAATCACCCAGTTACGTTGTGACGTTTGGTAGTACCCAAAGTGTTCCTCCGGTAAAGGGGAGTTGCATAATCTCATAGTTATAGGAACATGTATAAGTCATGAAGAAAGCAATAGCAACATACTAAATGATCGGGTGCTAAGCTAATGGAATGGGTCATGTCAATCAGATCATTCAACTAATGATGTGACCTCGTTAATCAAATAACAACTCTTTGTTCATGGTTAGGAAACATAACCATCTTTGATTAACGAGCTAGTCAAGTAGAGGCATACTAGTGACACTCTGTTGGTCTATGTATTCACACATGTATTATGTTTCCGGTTAATACAATTCTAGCATGAATAATAAACTTTTATCATGATATAAGGAAATAAATAATAACTTTATTATTGCCTCTAGGGCATATTTCCTTCAAGACAAAACAGAGTGTCCCTAGTATGCCTCTACTTGACTAGCTCGTTAATCAAAGATGGTAAAGTTTCCTAACCATAGACATGTGTTGTCATTTGATGAACGGGATCACATCATTAGAGAATGATGTGATGGACAAGACCCATCCATTAGCTTAGCATTATGATCGTCTAGTTTTATTACTATTGCTTTCTTCATGACTTATACATATTCCTCTGACTATGAGATTATGCAACTCCCGAATACTGGAGGAACACCTTGTGTGCTATCAAACATCACAACGTAACTGGGTGATTATAAAGATGCTCTACAGGTGTCTCCAAAGGTGTTTGTTGAGTTGGCATAGATCGAGATTAGGATTTGTCACTTCGTGTATCGGAGAGGTATCTCTGGGCCCTCTCGGTAATACACATCACTATAAGCCTTGCAAGAAATGTGACTAATGAGTTAGTTACGGGATGATGCATTACAGAATGATTAAAGAGACATGCCGGTAACGAGATTGAACTAGGTATGAGGATACCGACGATCGAATCTCGGGCAAGTAACATACCGATGACAAAGGGAATGACGTATGTTGTTATGCGGCTTGACCGATAAAGATCTTCGTAGAATATGTAGGAGCCAACATGAGCATCCAGGTTCCACTATTGGTTATTGCTCGGAGATGTGTCTCGGTCATGTCTACATAGTTCTCGAACTCGGATGGTCCGCACGCTTAACGTTCGATGATGATTTGTGTTATGAGTTATGCGTTTTGGTGACCGAAGTTTGTTCGGAGTCCCGGATGAAATCACAGACATGACGAGGAGTCTCGAAATGGTCGAGAGGTAAAGATTGATATATTGGACGAAGGTATTTGGACACCGGAAAGGTTTCGGGACGTTTCGGATATTTATCGGGGAACCGAGGGGTTACCGGAACCCTCCGGGGAAGTTATGGGTCTTAATGGGCCATAAGGGGGTAGCAGAGGGCAGGCCACAAGGTGGCGCGTGCCCCCCAAGGCATTCCAAGTTGGCCTAGGGGGAGGGGGCGCGTCCCCCTATTTCCTTTCCCTCTCCCTCTCCTTCCCTCCTTCCCCCCTCTTGGAATAGGAAAGGGAATCCAACTAGGGCTGGAAATCCTAGTTGGACCCCCCTTGGCCGCCGGCCTCCCCCCTCCTTTATATACATGGCCAGGGGGCACCCCAAAGACACCTCAATTGTTCTTTAGCGATGTGCGGTTCCCCCTCCACAGTTTACCACCTCGCTCATATTGTCATAGTGCTTAGGCGATGCCCTGCGCGGATCACATCACCAACACCGTCACCACACCGTCGTGCTGACGAAACTCTCCCTCGACCCTCTACTGGATCAAGAGCTCGAGGGACGTCATCGAGGTGAACGTGTGCTGAACACGGAGGTGCCGTACGTTCGGTACTTGGATCGGTTGGATCGTGAAGCCGTTCGACTACATCAACCGCGTTATTAAACGCTTCTGCTTTCGGTCTACGAGGGTACGTGGACACACTCTCCCCTCTCGTTGCTATGCATCTCCTAGTTCTATTTTGCATGATCGTAGGATTTTTTTGAATTATTACATTCCCCAACAGTGGCATCAGAGCCAAGTCTATGCGTAGATGATATATGCACGAGTAGAACACAATGAGTTGTGGGCGATAATAGTCATACTGCTTACCACCAACGTCTTACTTTGATTTGCCGGTATTGTTGGATGAAGCGGCCCGGAGCGACATTACATGACCGCGTTCATGAGAGTGGTTCTACCGACGTGCTTCGCACACATGTGGCTAGCTGGTGTCTGTTTCTCCAACTTTTATTGAATCGAGTTTGACTATGACCGGTCCTTGTTGAAGGTTCAAACAACACACTTGTGGAAAAATCATTGTGGTTTTGATGCGTAGGTAAGAACGATTCTTGCTAGAAGCTCGTAGCAGCCACGTAAAACTTGCAACAACAAAGTAGAGGACGTCTAACTTGTTTTTTGCAGGGCATGTTGTGATGTCATATGGTCAAGATGTGATGAGATATAAATTGTTGTATGAGATGATCATGTTTTGTAGAAGTTATCGGCAACTGGCAGGAGCCTTATGGTTGTGGCTTTATTGTATGAAATGCAATCGCCATGTAATTGCTTTACTTTATCACTAAGCGGTAGCGATAGTCGTAGAAGCAATAGTTGGCGAGACGACAGCGATGCTACGATGGAGATCAAGGTGTCAAGCCGGTGACGATGGAGATCATGACGGCGCTTTGGAGATGGAGATCAAATGCACAAGATGATGATGGCCATATCATGTCACATATTTTGATTACATGTGATCTTTACCTTTTATACATCTTATTTTTCTTAGTACGACGATAGCATTATAAGATGATCTCTCACTAAATTTCAAGGTGTAAGTGTTCTCCCTGAGTATGCACTGTTGCTACAGTTCGTCATGCCGAGACACCACGTGATGATCGGGTGTGATAAGCTTTATGTTCACATACAACGGGTGCAAGCCAGTTTTGCACATGCAGAATACTCGGGTTAAACTTGACGAGCCTAGCATATGCAAATATGATCAACATAGAGATGTTCACCATTGAAAACTACTCCATCTCACGTGATGATCGGACATGGTTTTGTAGATGTGGATCACGTGATCTACTAGAGGGATGTCTAAGTCAGAGTTCTTAAGTAATGTGATTAATTGAACTTTAATTTATCATGAACTTAGTACCTGATAGTTTTTGCATATCTATATTGTTCTAGATCAATGGCCCGTGCTACCGTTCCCTTGAATTTTAATGCGTTCCTAGAGAAAGCTAAGTTGAAAGATGATGGTAGCAACTACACGGACTGGGCCCGTAACTTGAGGATTATCATCATTGCTGCACATAAGAATTACGTCCCGGAAGCACCCCTAGGTGCAAGACCCGCTGCAGGAGCAACTCCAGATGTTATGAACGTCTGGGAGAGCAAAGATGATGACTACTCGATAGTTCAGTGTGCCATGCTTTACGGCTTAGAATCGGGACTTCAAAGAATTTTTGAACATCATGGAGCATATGAGATGTTCTAGGAGTTGAAGTTAATATTTCAAGCAACTGCCCGAGTTGAGAGATATAAAGTCTCCAACAAGTTCTACAACTGCAAAATGGAGGAGAATAGTTCTGTCAGTGAACACATACTCAGAATGTCTGGGTACCACAACCACTTGACTCAGCTGGGAGTTAATCTTCCTTATGATAGTGTCATTGACAGAGTTCTTCAATCACTACCACCAAGCTGTTGGGGAACGTAGTAATTTCAAAAAAATTCCTACGCACACGCAAGATCATGGTGATGCATAGCAATGAGAGGGGAGAGTGTTGTCTACGTACCCTCGTAGACCGTTTGCGGAAGCGTTATATCAACGCGGTTGATGTAGTCGTACGTCTTCACGTCTGACCGATCCAAGTACCGAAAGCACGACACCTCTGAGTTCTGCACATGTTCGGCTCGGTGACGTCCTTGCCTTCTCGATCCAGCAAGTGGGGCGAAGTAGTAGATGAGTTTCGGCAGCACGACGGCGTGGTGACGGTGTTGGTGAAGAACAATCTCCACAGGGCTTCGCCTAAGCACTACGAAAACTATGACGGACGATAAACTAGAGGGGACGGGGTTGCCGGTACACGGCTTGGTGTTTCTTGATGTGTCTTTGGTGCTAGCCCTACCCCTCTATTTATATGTTGATCCCTAGGGTCGAAACTTGGAGTAAAAGCCTCCTCAAAGTCGGTTTCACCCGAAAGGCAAGAGTCCTTCTCGGACTCCAGGGCTAGACGCCAGGGTTCCCGGCGTCTACCCCCTAGCCTCTGGTCTCCGCAAAACTTCCTTTTGCACTTTCCAAAAGCGTCGTGGGCTTTCCCCTTTGGCCCTGATAAAGTGTTTTTGTGCCCAAACATTTCAGGAAACATCCGGAACCCCTTCCGGGGAATTCCGGAACCCTTCCGAAGATCAAACACTACTATCCACATATCAATCTTTACTTCCGGACCATTCTGGAGTTCCTCGTCATATCTGTGATCTCATCCAAAACTCCGAACAACATTCGGTCACCAACATACATAACTCATAGTACTATATCGTCAACGAACGTTAAGCGTGAGGACCCTACGGGTTCGAGAACTATGTAGACATGACCGAGACACCTCTCTTGTCAATAACCAATAGCGGGACCTGGATGCCCATATAGGCTCCTACATATTCTACGAAGATCTTTATCGGCCAGACCGCATAACTACATACGTTGTTCCCTTTGTCATCGGTATGTTACTTGCCCGAGATTCGATCGTCGGTATCTCAATACCTAGTTCAATCTCATTACCGACAAGTCTCTTTACTCGTTCCGTAATACTGAAGGAAATATGCCCTAGAGGCAATAATAAAGTTATTATTTATTTCCTTATATCATGATAAATGTTTATTATTCATGCTAGAATTGTATTAACCGGAAACGTAATACATGTGTGAATACATAGACAAACAGAGTGTCACTAGTATGCCTCTACTTGACTAGCTCGTTAATCAAAGATGGTTATGTTTCCTAACCATGAACAAAGAGTTGTTATTTGATTAATGAGGCCACATCATTAGTTGAATGATCTGATTGACATGACCCATTTCATTAGCTTAGCACCCGATCGTTTAGTATGTTGCTATTGCTTTCTTCATGACTTATACATGTTCCTATGACTATGAGATTATGCAACTCCCGTTTGCCGGAGGAGCACTTTGGGTACTACCAAACGTCACAACGTAACTGGGTGATTATAAAGGAGTACTACAGGTGTCTCCAATGGTAGATGTTGGGTTGGCGTATTTCGAGATTAGGGTTTGTCACTCCGATTGTCGGAGAGGTATCTCTGGGCCCTCTCGGTAATACACATCACATAAGCCTTGCAAGCATTATAACTAAGATGTTAGTTGTGAGATGATGTATTATGGAACGAGTAAAGAGACTTGCCAGTAACGAGATTGAACTAGGTATTGGATACCGACGACCGAATCTCGGGCAAGTAACATACCGATGACAAAGGGAACAATGTATGTTGTTATGCGGTCTGACCGATAAAGATCTTCGTAGAATATGTAGGAGCCAATATGGGCATCCAGGTACCGCTATTGGTTATTGACCAGAGACGTGTCTCGGTCATGTCTACATTGTTCTCGAACCGTAGGGTCCGCACGCTTAACGTTACGATGACAGTTATTATGAGTTTATGCATTTTGATGTACCGAAGGTTGTTCAGAGTCCTGGATGTGATCACGGACATGACGTGGAGTCTCGAAATGGTCGAGACGTAAAGATTGATATATTGGAAGCCTATGATTGGACATCGGAAGTGTTCCGGGTGAAATCGGGATTTTACCGGAATACCGGGAGGGTTACCGGAACCCCCCGGGAGCTAGATGGGCCATAATGGGCCTTAGTGGAAAAGAGATGGGGCTGCCCTAGATGGGCTGCGCGCCTCCCCCTTCCTCTAGTCCTATTAGGACTAGGAAAGGGTGGCCGGCCACCTCCCCCTCCGAGGATTCCTAGTTGGACTAGGATTGGAGGGGGAATCCTACTCCCAGTGGGAGTAGGACTCTCCTGCGCCTCCCCTCTTGGCCGGCCAGCCCCTCCCCCTTGGATCCTTTATATACGGGGGCAGGGGGCACCTCTAAACACACAAGTTGATCATTGAGATCGTTCCTTAGCCGTGTGCGGTGCCCCCTGCCACCAAATTCCACCTCGATGATACCGTTGTAGTGCTTAGGCGAAGCCCTGCGTCGGTAGAACATCAAGATCGTCACCACGCCGTCGTGCTGACGGAACTCTTCCTCGACGCTTTGCTGGATCGGAGCCCGAGGATCGTCATCAAGCTGAACGTGTGCTAAGAACTCGGAGGTGCCGGAGTAACGGTGCTTGGATCGGTCGGATCGGGAAGAAGACGTACGACTACTTCCTCTATGTTGTGTGATCGCTTCCGCAGTCGGTTTGCGTTGGTACGTAGACAACACTCTCCCCTCTCGTTGCTATGCATCACCATGATCTTGCGTGTGCGTAGGAAATTTTTTGAAATTACTACGTTCCCCAACAAATACATCATCCCGCAACTAACTCATTAGTTGCAATGCTTGCAAGGCTTATAGTGATGTGCATTACCGAGTGGGCCCAGAGATACTTCTCCGACAATCGGAGTGACAAATCCTAATCTCGAAATACGCCAACCCAACAAGTACCTTTGGAGACACCTGTAGAGCACCTTTATAATCACCCAATTACGTTGTGACGTTTGGTGGCACACAAAGTGTTCCTCCGGTAAACGGGAGTTGCATAATCTCATAGTCATAGGAACATGTATAAGTCATGAAGAAAGCAATAGCAACAAACTAAACGATCAAGTGCTAAGCTAACAGAATGGGTCAAGTCAATCACATCATTCTCCTAATGATGTGACCCCGTTAATCAAATGACAACTCATGTCTATGGTTAGGAAACATAACCATCTTTGATCAACGAGCTAGTCAAGTAGAGTCATACTAGTGACACTCTGTTTGTCTATGTATTCGCACACGTATTATGTTTCCGGTTAATACAATTCTAGCATGAATAATAAACATTTATCATGAAACAAGGAAATAAATAATAACTTTATTATTGCCTCTAGGGCATATTTCCTTCACAAGCTATAAAGGCTTCATGATGAACTATAATATGCAAGGGATGGAGAAGACTATTCCCGAGCTCTTCGCTATGCTAAAGGCAGCGGAGGTAGAAATCAAGAAGGAGCATCAAGTGTTGATGGTTAACAGGACCACTAGTTTCAAGAAAAAGGGAAAAAGGTAGAAGGGGAACTTCTAGAAGAACAGCAAGCCAGTTGCTGCTCAAGGGAAGAAACCCAAGTCTGGACCTAAACCTGAGACTGAGTGCTTCTACTGCAAGCAGACTGGTCACTGGAAGCGGAACTGCCCCAAGTATTTGGCGGATAAGAAGGATGGCAATGGTATACATGTTATTGATGTGTACCTTACTAATGCTCGTAGTAGCACCTGGGTATTTGATACTGGTTCTGTTGCTTATATTTGCAACTCGAAATAGGGGCTACGGATTAAACAAAGATTGGCTAAGGATGAGGTAATGATGCGCGTGGGAAATGGTTCCAAAGTCCATGTGATCGCCGTCGGCACGCTACCTACATCTACTGTCAGGATTAGTTTTAGACCTAAATGATTGTTATTTGATGCCAACGTCGAGCATGAACATTATATCTGGATCTTGTTTAATGTGAGACGGTTATTCATTTAAATCAGAGAATAATGGTTGTTTTATTTATATGAGTAATATCGTTTATGGTCATGCACCCTTGATGAGTGGTCTATTTTTGTCAAACTAAAGAATGCTACTAGCCGCTGTGAATTCCTTGAGAAGGCGAATAAAGCCAAAACGGCTGATCTTGACAAGGCCTTGCGAGAGGAGAAAGAAGCGTGGTCTGAATCTAGAGCGGCCCATGAGGAGATCCGGCAAGCTGGGGAGATTGCGGCTGGTAAGCCATTTTTATTATAGACTAAGTTCGGCGATCCGAATTATGCTCAGCTTAACCAAGTGTGGAGCTCTCCAGACGCGTTTTTGGGCCTGCCGAACAGTTCTTCCGATGCGGCGCTGTTTTACCAGGTGCAAGAGGGATATGCAACGGAGAAGCTTTTTTGGTCGCAGTTTAGTGCATCAAAACGCCCTCTGTTGCTGAATGAACAGATGTCCCAGTGGGCCGAGCTTCATAGGATATCTGGCGCTGCTATGAAGAACGTCATAATCCGGCTGCGGCCGACTGAGCCTATTCCGAATAGCTACTTCGGCTTAGTGCGGCGGCTTGTTGATGGGGCGCCATGTATCGACGCTGTTAAGTTGTCGGCGTGCATTGAGGGTGCACGGATGGCCTTTGACCATGTCAAGACATAATGGGGGAAGATGAAGGCCATCGATGTTGCAGTGAAGAGTGAGGGATTCCTGGATTAGGGGGTCCTTGGACAGCTGGACTATATACTTTGGCCGGACTATTGGACTATGAAGATACAATATTGAAGACTTCGTCCCGTGTCCGGATGGGATTCTCCTTTGCGTGGAAGGCAAACTTGGCGATTCGGATATGTAGATCTCCTCCCTTGTAACCGACTCTCTGTAACCCTAGCCCCTCCGGTGTTTATATAAACCGGAGGGTTTTAGTCCGTAGGACAACAACAATCATACCATAGGCTAGCTTCTAGGGTTTAGCCTCTCCGATCTCGTGGTAGATCAACTCTTGTAATACTCATATCATCAAGATCAATCAAGCAGGAAGTAGGGTATTACCTCCATCGAGAGGGCCCGAACCTGGGTAAACATTATGTCCCCCGCCTCCTGTTACCATCCGCCTTAGATGCACAGTTCGGGACCCCCTACCCAAGATCTGCCGGTTTTGACACCGACATTGGTGCTTTCATTGAGAGTTCCACTGTGTCGTCATGATAAGGCTGGATGGCTCCTTCGATTATTGGCAACGATGCGATCCAGGGTGAGGTTTTCCTCCCCGGACAGATCTTCGTATTCGACGACTTTGTACTGCGGGCCAACTCGCTCGGTCATCTGGAGTAGATCGAGAGCTACGCCCCTGGCCATCAGGTCAGGTTTGGAAGCTAAAACTATACCGCCGACATCCGCGGAGACTTGATCTTCGGCGGATTCGAACCCATGTCAGGTATGCCGCATAGTCACGATGAGCATGATTTAGCTCTGCCATCGGACAGTGTTCGGGAGGTCACACCTGTAACTACTCTGGCCCTCAATCCGGAACAGATCACGCTGTCCGAGGACGGGTGGATGTACCCCGCCACGGAGGCCGCACACTCAGCGGCGATAGAGCCGAATACTGACTTCACCTCCTATGAGACCTATGTTGCCGGACACTCGGATTCGTCCCCGACCACAGACTCCGAGCCGCTCGCGTCCGTGCCCATCCAATCTGATTGGGCACCGATCATGGAGTTCACCTTTGCGGATATCTTTCAGCACTCGCCCTAGGCGACGTGCTAAACTCATTACGGTCTCTCTCCTTGTCAGGAGACCCTTGGCCGAACTATGTCCGGCTCGAGTGGGAAGCGGACGGCGAAGAAATTCGTTCCCCACCCACAACCCACTTAGTAGCCACTGTCGACGACCTAACCGACATGCTCGACTTTGACTCTGAAGACATCGATGGTATGGACGGCGATGTGGGAGATGAACAGGAACCACCGCCCATAGGGCGCTGGACTACCACCTCATCGTATGATATATACATGGTGGACACCCCCAAAGAAAGCGATGGCAATAAGGCAATGGAGGATAATCCCCCCGAGAAGCAATCCAAGAACTGGCGTCATCGGCACCGCTCTAAGCCCCGCCATAGCAAAAACAGTGATACCGGCATAGGAGACAATAACGCTGCAAATAGTGTCGACGACAAAGACAATCCCCTCCAGCCAGGCTTTGAGCAGGAGGATGGGCAAGCCAGCCCCAAGGAACATGCAGCAGACAGAGAATCAGAGGATGACAATTACATGCCTCTCTCCAAAGACGAGGTGAGCCTTGGCGATGAAGAATTTATCGTACCTGAGGATCCTGTCGAACAGGAGCGCTTTAAGCGCCGGCTTATTGCCACAACAAAAAGCCTGAAGAAAAAGCAACAACAGCTTCAAGCTGAGCAAGATCTGCTAGCGGATAGATGGACTGAGGTCCTGGCAGCCGAGGAACACAAACTTGAGCGCCCAATCAAAAGTTTCCCAAAGCGCAGGTTGCTACCCCAACTTGAAGAGGAAGCATTAAAGCCTGCGCTTCCAGCGTATGATGCGGCAGACCGGCCACCTCATGGCCGAGACAAAGTGGCATATAAGCCCAAAGTCCAGCCCGCACCCCGTTGCCAGTCAAACAAGAACAGCAAGGCCCGGGGTAACACGCAGGACCTGCGAGACGTATTGGAAAACAAAGCAGGACACAAAAGGTCGATCTTCGGATCATGAGGGCGCGCCCCAACACATTACGACGACCATCATGCCGGATATACCAAAAGCAAATCCGGCCGGGCCGAACACAGCAGACAAGACTCGTATGAACTGCGTCGTGGCATAGCCCGGCACAGAGGCGCCGTACACCCCCTATGCTTCACTGATGAAGTAATGGATCATGAATTCCCAGAAGGGTTTAAACCCGTGAACATTGAATCATACGATGGTACTACCGACCCCGCGGTATGGATAGAGGATTTCTTCCTCCACATTCACATGGCCCGCGGGGATGATCTACATGCGATCAAGTAGCTCCCGTTAAAACTCAAAGGACCGACTCGGCATTGGCTAAATAGCTTGGCAGCAAACTCCATCGGAAGTTGGGAGAACCTGGTAAACACATTCCTGGAAAACTTCCAGGGCACTTATGTGCGACCACCGGATGCTGATGATTTAAGTCACATAACACAATAGCCCAGAGAGTCAACCAGGAAATTTTGGACTCGGTTCCTAACCAAAAAGAACCAAATTGTGGACTGTCCGGATGCCGAAGCCCTAGCGGCCTTTAAACATAACATCCGTGACGAGTGGCTCGCCAGACATCTCAGCCAGGAGAAGCTATGGCAGCCCTCACAACACTCATGACCCGCTTCTGCGTGGGCGAGTGTCGGTGTCAAAACCGGCGGATCTCGGGTAGGGGGTCCCGAACTATGCGTCTAGGCCGGATGGTAACAGGAGGCAAGCGACATGAAGTTTTACCCAGGTTCGGGCCCTCTCGATGGAGGTAAAACCCTACGTCCTGCTTGATTAATATTGATGATATGGGTAGTACAAGAGTAGATCTACCACGAGATCAGAGAGGCTAAACCCTAGAAGCTAGCCTATGGTATGATTGTGCTATCCTACGGACTAAAACCCTTCGGTTTATATAGACACCGGATAGGGTTAGGGTTACATAGAGTCGGTTACAATGGTAGGAGATCTATATACCCGTATCGCCAAGCTTGCCTTCCACGCCAAGGAAAGTCCCTTCCGGACACGGGATGAAGTCTTCATTCTTGTATCTTCATAGTCCAGGAGTCCGGCTGAAGGTATAGTCCGGCCATCCGGACACCCCCTAACCCAGGACTCCCGAAAATTATTATAAGGATATTCTGAAGGGTGCCAGCCTTGTGGCGGATGAATGTTCCAGAGATGTAATTTTTGAGTAAAACTCGCTCGTTTTGTCCTGTGCGCTGAAAACTTGTTCATATGCGCTAAGCAATGCTGTTTGAATTTAAAATATTACCTTCTGTGTGGCTGTTTATCAATTCTAAGAGATGGCGAGTCGTCGGCTTCTGCCCCCATGCCGCTAGTGCTGGGGTGTTCGGGGATAAACCTGAGCGCTCTTTTCCCCATGTTTGGGTCCTTTGAGGGAGGCGCTCAACCCAACGAACAAGGCAATCGGACTATAATGCGTGAACACTCTCACTTAGCCATAGAATTCTATAATTTTAAATTTCGGCGAAGCCCCTGGTATTTGGAAGACCGAGTTCGGGGCACTATCCACGCCTTGGCCGGACAGAGCCGGCTCCTCGCTCTAAGCGGCATAAGTCTTTAGGGACTCGAAAAAACCTCTCGAACAGCAACCAGCTCTCGCCTCATCATGACAGTCAGTTTTAGCTTTCTCCACTGAGGTGCTCGACCCAACTCAACTGGGGCACAATCGCAGTGGTTCTCCTAGTGCTACCTTAGCCAATATAGCGGAACGTAAGGCACCAAAACATAGGAGCCGGGCAAACCCAACTTTTGACCAAAGACATGATTCAGAGCCGATGCATATAATGCTATAAGTTCGGGGTGCCGCACTTGTTAAAGTGTTCGGACTTCTCACACCATATTAAGGGGTACTAAAGCCCCTGGCGTATTTTGGCCATACCAAAGTGTACGTGTGCAACATGTCGTTAAGGAACATATATTAAAAAAGAGTAATGCAAAAATAGACAAAAGCTATGCATTGTTTATTGAAGAGGGCTGCGATCAAAGCAGAACGATACAAATAATGCGATAAGAAAAAGGTTGGACTATGTAACATGTCCGTTCCAGGGGCAAGCTGCGGAATAGTATGCGAAACAGGTATACTGCTCGTGATAGAGACCACCTGGGAGTTCCGTAATGCGGCGTGGCTTGTCTGCTTCCCTGGTTCTTGCATAATTTGTGCGGCAATTGAACTGCCGAACAGGCCTTCCGAAGAATGGAGTCCTGAAAGTAAGAGAAAATTAAAAAATCGACAGCCCCTGGTGCGGTTTAAGCCGTGTTTCGGGAGTGCCGTTATGGTGCCCCTCCCCCTGTACCCATGGTATTTCTAGAGCGTAGTTATGTATGCGAAGTACTGGTATCGCATTTTTGCGAGGGCTGGGGTTGGGGCCGCATTGCTACGCCTGCTCGGGTCGTGCCAGGCGGTCTTGTTGTAGGTTACTCCGGGCGCGCTTGACGGTGTCCGGTCGTTTAATGGCCGGACTGGAGAACTGCCTGGAGAGACTGCTTTGTACTTCTGCTGCAAGGGCCGCCGTGTGCTCCTCCATTCGGAGGGACCGTTCGGTGTTTCTATTGACCGTAATTACTCCTCGAGGGCCTGGCATTTTGAGCTTAGGGTATGCGTAGTGCGGTACCGCATTGAACTTGGCGAATGCGGTTCGCCCGAGCAGTGCGTGATAGCCACTTCGGAATGGGACTATGTCGAAGATTAACTCCTCGCTTCGGAAATTATCCGGAGATCCGAAGACCACTTCAAGTGTGACTGAGCCTGTACAGTTGGCCTCTACACCTGGTATTACGCCTTTAAAGGTCGTTTTGGTGGGCTTAATCCACGAGGGATCTATGCCCATTTTCCGCACTGTATCCTGGTAAAGCAGGTTCAGGCTGCTGCCGCCGTCCATAAGGACTCTAGTGAGATGAAATCCGTCAATAATTGGGTCTAGAACCAATGCGGCGAATCCACCATGATGGATGCTAGTGGGATGGTCCCTTCGATCAAAGGTGATCGGGCAGGAGGACCATGGGTTGAACTTTGGGGCGACTGGCTCTACCGCGTATTCGTCCCTTAACGCGCGCTTCCTCTCCCTCTTGGGGATGTGGGTTGCGTATATCATGTCCGCACTTGTGGGGGAAAACCCTTCTGTCCACTGTTGTTTGGCGACCGGGGCTCTTCGTCGTCATCGCTATGCAGCCCCTTGTCTGTATTTTCGGCATTTAACTTGCCTGCCTGCTTGAACACCCAACAATCCCTATTGGTGTGATTGGTCGGCTTTTCGGGGGTGCCATGCATCTGGCACAAGCGGTCGAGTATTCGGTCCAAACTGGACGGGCCCCTAGGATTCCTTTTGAATGGCTTTTTCCGCTGACCAGATTTAGAGCCTCTGAATCCGGCATTAACTGTCGTGTCCTCAGTATTGTCGCTGTTAATGTGGCGCTTCTGCTTGTTGTGACGCGACCTGCCACTACTGTCCCTGGTATCCGAATTACCAGGGTTCTTGGTCATATTGTTGCTACGAGCAAGCCAGCTGTCTTCTCGCACGCAAAAGCGGGTCATGAGTGTCGTGAGTGCTGCCATAGACTTCGGCTTTTCCTGTCCAAGGTGCCGGGCAAGCCACTCGTCACGGATATTGTGCTTGAAGGCTGCTAGGAACTCAGCGTCCGGACAGTCGACTATTTGATTTTTCTGTGTTAGGAACCGTGTCCAGAATTGCCTCGCCAATTCCTCTGGCTACTGAATTACGTGACTTAGGTCATCGGCGTCTGGGGGTCGCACATAAGTGCCTTGGAAATTGTCGAGGAATGCAGCTTCGAGGTCCTCCCAACAACTGATTGATCCTGTTGGCAAGTTGTTAAGCCAATGCCGACCTGGTCCTTTAAGCTTGAGTGTGAGGTATTTGATGGCATGGAAATCATCGCCACGGGCCATCTGGATATGAAGGAGATAATCCTCGATCCATACCGCAGGATCTGTTGTGCCATCATGTGATTCGATGTTTATGGGTTTGAAACCCTCGGGGATTTTATGATCCATTATTTCGTCTTTGAAGCATAGTGGGTGTGCGGCGCCTCTGTACTGGGCTATATCACGACGTAGCTCCCATGAGCTTTGTCTACTTTGTTCGGCCCTGCCGAATTTGTGGCCGGCGTGACAGTTACCGTCTCGAGCCGTGGGGCACCCACGCGATCCGTAGATCGATCTTGTTTGCCTTGCCTTGTCCTCCAACATATCTCGTAAGTCCGGCGCATATTCCCGTGCCTTGGTACGGGGTGTGGCTTGAGTGGAGGGCCGAGAGGCCTCTCTGTCGCGGCCACGAGGTGGCCGGTCGGCCGCATCAAGTGCGTCCTCGTCTAATCGGGGTAGCAACCTGCGCTTTGGGTAGCTCTTGGAGGGGCGTTCGAGTTTATGCTCTTCGGCCTCAAGGACTTCAGTCCATCTGTCGACTAACAAATCTTGATGAGCTCTAAGCTGTTGCTGTTTTTTCTTGAGGCTTCTTGCCGTGGCCATAAGCCTGCGTTGAAAACGCTCTTGCTCGACAGGATCCTCTGGCACGACGAATTTGTCGTCATCGAGGCTTGCCTCGTCTTCGGAGGGAGGCATATAATTATCGTCCTCGACCTCTCTGTCTGCCGCTCTCTCATGAGGGCTGGTTTCTCCATCCTCCTGTGCTAAATCTTGCTGGAGGGGGTTTTCTTCGGCACTTTCCGGAGTATTATTATCTCCCGTGCTGGAATCACCATATTTGTTTTGGCGGGATTTTGAGCGGCGCCGTTGACACCGGCGCTTAGGCTGTTTCTTGGAGGGGTCATCCTCCGCTGTTCCATCGCCATCTCCTTCTTTTGGGGTGTCCACCATGTATATGTCAAATGATGAGGTGGCTTTCCAGGGCCTGATAAGCGCTGGTTCTTCATCATCTCCTTCATCGGCGTCCATACCGTTGATGTCTTCGGATTCGAAGTCGAGCATGTCGGTTAAGTCGTCGACAGTGGCTACAAAGTGGGTGGTGGGTGGGCTTTGAATTTCTTCATCGTCCGAATCCCAACCTTGCTGACCGTAGTCCGGCCAGGGCTCTCGTGATAATGAGAGAGGCTTCAGTGTCTTCAGAATATCGCCGAAAGGCGAGTGCTGAAATATGTCCGCGGCAGTAAACTCCATAATCGGCGCCCAATCGGATTCGATCTGCAGGGGCGTGGAGGGCTCGGAGTCCGGAGAGGAGTCCGGCTCCTTGAAGTCACGAGTCTCGCAGAGTGCTGGGCTGGTGTTCGGCTCGATCGCCGTTGGGATCGCAGCCCCCGAGGCGGCATCCAACCACCCATCCTCGATCGGCGTAGTTGGCTCTGAATTAAGGGCCGAAGCCGATGCGGGTGCGGCCTCCAGGGCACTGTTCGGCGGCAGAGCTAGATCATGCTCGTCGTGACAGTGCGGCGCGCTCAGTAGTGGCTCGAATCCGTCGAGGATCAAGTCCCCGCGGATGTCAGCCATGTAGTTCAAACTTCCAAATCTGACCTGACGGCGAGGGGCATAGCTTTCGATCTGCACCGGATGGCCAAGTGAATTGGCCCGCAGTGCGAAGCCGCCGAAGACGAAGATCTGTCCTAGGAGGAAGGTCTCACCCTGGACTGCATCGCCATTGATGATCGTAGGAGCCATCGAGCCTGACGGTGACGACATAGAGGAACTCTTAATGAAAGCACCAATGTCGGTGTCAAAACCGACGGATCTCGGGTAGGGGGTCCCGAACTGTGCGTCTAAGCCGGATGGTAACAGGAGGCAAGGGACACGAAGTTTTACCCAGGTTCGGGCCCTCTCGATGGAGGTAAAACCCTACGTCCTGCTTGATTAATATTGATGATATGGGTAGTACAAGAGTAGATCAACCACGAGATCAGAGAGGCTAAACCCTAGAAGCTAGCCTATGGTATGATTGTGTTGTCCTGTGGACTAAAACCCTTCGGTTTATATAGACACCGGATAGGGTTAGGGTTACATAGATTCGGTTACAATGGTAGGAGATCTATTAACCCGTATCGCCAAGCTTGCCTTCCACGCCAAGGAAAGTCGCTTCCGGACACGGGACGAAGTCTTCAATCTTGTATCTTCATAGTCCAGGAGTCCGGCTGAAGGTATAGTCCGGCCATCCGGACATCCCCTAATCTAGGACTCCCTCACCTCCTATTTGGCATGCTGGTCGCTCACGAGCGACCTGGCGTGCACCCCTCGAGTGCACTCGATTAGCGTATGGGCCGACCCATTTTTAGGTATATTTCCTCGCGCGGTTGATCAGTGTATGCAGGAAAGATCGCCGGTTTTTTTCGTTTCCTTTCTATTTTACCTTTTTTCTTGTACGTTTCCTTGAAGGAAATATGCCCTAGAGGCAATAATAAAGTTGTTATTTATATTTTGTTATATCATGATACATGTTTATTATTCATGCTAGAATTGTATTAACCGTAAACTTAGTACATGTGTGAATACATAGACAAAACAGAGTGTCCCTAGTATGCCTCTACTTGACTAGCTCGTTAATCAAAGATGGTAAAGTTTCCTAACCATAGACATGTGTTGTCATTTGATGAACGGGATCACATCATTAGAGAATGATGTGATGGACAAGACCCATCCATTAGCTTAGCATTATGATCGTCTAGTTTTATTACTGTTGCTTTCTTCATGACTTATACATATTCCTCTGACTATGTGATTGTGCAACTCCCGAATACTGGAGGAACACCTTGTGTGCTATCAAACATCACAATGTAACTGGGTGATTATAAAGATGCTCTACAGGTGTCTCCAAAGGTATTTGTTGAGTTCGCATAGATCGAGATTAGGATTTGTCACTTCGTGTATCAGAGAGGTATCTCTGGGCCCTCTTGGTAATACACATCACTATAAGCCTTGCAAGCAATGTGACTAATGAGTTAGTTACGGGATGATGCATTACAGAACGAGTAAAGAGACATGCCGGTAATGAGATTGAACTAGGTATGAGGATACCGACGATCGAATCTCGGGCAAGTAACATACTGATGACAAAGGGAATGATGTATGTTATTATGCGGTTTGACCGATAAAGATCTTCGTAGAATATGTAGGAGCCAACATGAGCATCCAGGTTCCACTATTGGTTATTGATCGGAGATGTGTCTCGGTCATGTCTACATAGTACTCGAACTTGTAGGGTCCGCACGCCTAATGTTCAATGACGATTTGTGTTATGAGTTATGCGTTTTGGTGACCGAAGTTTGTTCGGAGTCCCGGATGAAATCACAGACATGACGAGGAGTCTCGAAATGGTCGAGAGGTAAAGATTGATATATTGGACGAAGGTATTCGGACACCGGAAAGGTTTCGGGACGTTTCGGATATTTATCGGGGAACCGAGGGGTTACCGGAACCCTCTGGGGAAGTTATGGGTCTTAATGGGCCATAAGGGGGTAGCAGAGGGCAGGCCACAAGGTGGCGCGTGCCCCCCCAAGGCATTCCGAGTTGGACTAGGGGGAGGGGGCGCGTCCCCCTCTTTCCTTTCCCTCTCCCTCTCCTTCCCTCCTTCCCCCTCTTGGAATAGGAAAGGGAATCCAACTAGGGCTGGGAATCCTAGTTGCACCCCCCTTGGCCGCCGGCCACCCCCCTCCTTTATATACGTGGCCAGTGGGCACCCCAAAGACACCTCAATTGTTCTTTAGCCGTGTCCGGTTCCCCCTCCACAGTTTACCACCTCGCTCATATTGTCATAGTGCTTAGGCGATGCCCTGCGCGGATCACATCACCAACATCGTCACCACACCGTCATCGAGGGGGACGTGTGCTGAACACGGAGGTGCCGTATGTTCGGTACTTGGATCGGTTGGATCATGAAGACATTCGACTACATCAACCGCGTTATTAAACGCTTCTGCTTTCGGTCTACGAGGGTACGTGGACACACTCTCCCCTCTCGTTGCTATGCATCTCCTAGTTCGATTTTGCATGATCGTAGGATTTTTTTTGAATTATTACGTTCCCCAACAGTGGCATCAGAGCCAAGTCTATGCATAGATGATATATGCACGAGTAGAACACAATGAGTTGTGGGCGATAATAGTCATACTGCTTACTACCAACATCTTACTTTTATTTGCCGGTATGGTTGGATGAAGCGGCCCGGAGCGACATTACATGACCGCGTTCATGAGACTGGTTCTACCGACGTGCTTCGCACACATGTGGCTAGCGGGTGTTTGTTTCTCCAACTTTAATTGAATCGAGTTTGACTATGACCGGTCCTTGTTGAAGGTTAAAACAACACACTCGAGGAAAAATCATTGTGGTTTTGATGCATAGGTAAGTACGATTCTTGCTAGAAGCCCGTAGCAGCCACGTAAAACTTGCAACAACAAAGTAGAGGACGTATAACTTGTTTTTTGTAGGGCATGTTGTGATGTCATATGGTCAAGACGCGATGAGATATATATTGTTGTATGAGATGATCATGTTTTGTAGAAGTTACCGGCAACTGGCAGGAGCCTTATGGTTGTGGCTTTATTGTATGAAATGCAATCGCCATGTAATTGCTTTCTTTATCACTAAGCAGTAGCGATAGTCGTAGAAGCAATAGTTGGCGAGACGACAGCGATGCTATGATGGAGATCAAGGTGTCAAGCCGGTGACGATGGAGATCATGACGGTGCTTTGGAGATGGAGATCAAATGCACAAGATGATGATGGCCATATCATGTCACATATTTTGATTGCATGTGATGTTTACCTTTTATGCATCTTATTTTTCTTAGTACGACGATAGCATTATAAGATGATCTCTCACTAAATTTCAAGGTGTAAGTGTTCTCCCTGAGTATGCACTGTTTCTACAGTTCGTCATGCCGAGACACCATGTGATGATCGGGTGTGATAAGCTCTAGATTCACATACAACGGGTGCAAGCCAGTTTTGCACATGCAGAATACTCGGGTTAAACTTGACGAGCCTAGCATATGCAGATATGATCAATATAGAGATGTTCACCATTGAAAACTACTCCATCTCACGTGATGATCGGACATGGTTTAGTTGATATGGATCACGTGATCTACTAGAGGGATGTCTATCTAAGTGAGAGTTCTTAAGTAATGTGATTAATTGAACTTTAATTTATCGTGAACTTAGTACCTGATAGTTTTTGCATATCTATATTGTTGTAGATCAATGGCCCGTGCTACCGTTCCCTTGAATTTTAATGCGTTCCTAGAGAAAGCTAAGTTGAAAGATGATGGTATCAACTACACGGACTGGGTCCGTAACTTGAGGATTATCATCAGTGCTGCACATAAGAATTACGTCCTGGAAGCACCGCTAGGTGCAAGACCCGCTGCAGGAGCAACTCCAGATGTTATGAACGTCTGGGAGAGCAAAGATGATGACTACTCGATAGTTCAGTGTGCCATGCTTTACGGTTTAGAATCGGGACTTCAAAGATGTTTTGAACAACATGGAGCATATGAGATGTTCCAGGAGTTGAAGTTAATATTTCAAGCAACTGCCCGAGTTGAGAGATATAAAGTCTCCAACAAGTTCTACAACTGCAAAATGGAGGAGAATAGTTCTGTCAGTGAACACATACTCAGAATGTCTGGGTACCACAACCACTTGACGCAGCTGGGAGTTAATCTTCCTTATGATAGTGTCATTGACAGAGTTCTTCAATCACTACCACCAAGCTGTTGGGGAACGTAGTAATTTCAAAAAAATTCCTACGCACATGCAAGATCATGGTGATGCATAGCAACGAGAGGGGAGAGTGTTGTCTACGTACCCTCGTAGACCGTTTGCGGAAGTGTTATATCAACGCGGTTGATGTAGTCGTACGTCTTCACGTCCGACCAATCCAAGTACCGAAAGCACGGCACCTCCAAGTTCTGCACATGTTCGGCTCGGTGACGTCCTCTCCTTCTCGATCCAGCAAGAGGGGCGAAGTAGTAGATGAGTTCCGGCAGCACGACCGCGTGGTGACGGTGTTGGTGAAAAACAATCTCCGCAGGGCTTCGCCTAAGCACTACGAAAACTATGACGGAGGATAAACTAGAGGGGACGGGGTTGCCGGCACACGGCTTGGTGTTTCTTTATGTGTCTTTGGTGCTAGCCCTACCCCTCTATTTATATGTTGAGCCCTGGGGTCGAAACTTGGAGTAAAAGCCTCCTCAAAGACGGTTTCACCCGAAAGGCAAGAGTCCTTCTCGGACTCCAGGGCTAGACGCCAGGGTTCCCGGCGTCTACCCCCTAGCCTCTGGTATCCGCAAAACTTCTTTTTGCACTTTCCAAAAGCCTCGTGGGCTTTCCCCTTTGGCCCAGATAAAGTGTTTTCGTGCCCAAACATTTCGGGAAACATCTGGAACCCCTTCCGGTGAATTCCGGAACCCTTCCGGAGATCAAACACTACTATCCACATATCAATCTTTACTTCCAGACCATTCCGGAGTTCCTCGTCATATCTATGATATCATCCACAACTCCGAACAACACTCAGTCTCCAACATACATAACTCATAGTACTATATCATCAACGAACATTAAGCATGCGGACCCTACGGGTTCGAGAACTATGTAGACATGACCGAGACACCTCTCTTGTCAATAACCAATAGCGGGACCTGGATGCCCATATTGGCTCCTACATATTCTACGAAGATCTTTATCGGTCTGACCGCATAACAACATACGTTGTTCCCTTTGTCATCGGCATGTTACTTGCCCGAGATTCGATCGTCGGTATCTCAATACCTAGGTCAATCTCGTTACCGGCAAGTCTCTTTACTCGTTCCGTAATACATCATCCCGCAACTAACTCATTAGTTGCAATGCTTGCAAGGCTTATAGTGATGTGCATTACCGAGTGGGCCCAGAGATACTTCTCCGACAATCGGAGTGACAAATCCTAATCTCGAAATACGCCAACCCAACAAGTACCTTTGGAGACACCTGTAGAGCACCTTTATAATCACCCAATTACGTTGTGACATTTGGTGGCACACAAAGTGTTCCTCCGGTAAACGGGAGTTGCATAATCTCATAGTCATAGGAACATGTATAAGTCATGAAGAAAGCAATAGCAACAAACTAAACGATCAAGTGCTAAGCTAACGGATGGGTCAAGTCAATCACATCATTCTCCTAATGATGTGACCCCGTTAATCAAATGACAACTCATGTCTATGGTTAGGAAACATAACCATATTTTATCAACGAGCTAGTCAAGTAGAGGCATACTAGTGACACTCTGTTTGTCTATGTATTCACACATGTATTATGTTTCCGGTTAATACAATTCTAGCATGAATAATAAACATTTTTCATGAAATAAGGAAATAAATAATAACTTTATTATTGCCTCTAGGGCATATTTCCTTCACAAGCTATAAAGGCTTCATGATGAACTATAATATGCAAGGGATGGAGAAGACTATTCCCGAGCTCTTCGCTATGCTAAAGGCCGCCGAGGTAGAAATCAAGAAGGAGCATCAAGTGTTGATGGTTAACAGGACCACTAGTTTCAAGAAAAAGGGCAAAAGGTAGAAGGGGCACTTCAAGAAGAACAGCAAGCCAGTTGCTGCCCAAGGGAAGAAACCCAAGTCTGGACCTAAGCCTGAGACTGAGTGCTTCTACTGCAAGCAGACTGGTCACTGGAAGCGGAACTGCCCCAAGTATTTGGCGGATAAGAAGGATGGCAATGATATACATGTTATTGATGTGTACCTTACTGATGCTCGTAGTAGCGCCTAGGTGTTTGATACTGGTTCTGTTGCTCATATTTGCAACTCAAAACAGGGGCTACGGATTAAAGAAAGATTGGCTAAGGACGAGGTAATGATGCGCGTGGGAAATGGTTCCAAAGTCCATGTGATCGCCGTCGGCACGCTACCTACATCTACTGTCGGGATTAGTTTTAGACCTAAATGATTGTTATTTGATGCCAACGTCGAGCATGAACATTATATCTGGATCTTGTTTAATGTGAGATGGTTATTCATTTAAATCAGAGAATAATGGTTGTTTTATTTATATGAGTAATATCCTTTATGGTCATGCACCCTTGATGAGTGGTCTATTTTTGTCGAACTAAAGAATGCTACTAGCCGCTGTGAATTCCTTGAGAAGGTGAATAAAGCCAAAACGGATGATCTTGACAAGGCCTTGTGAGAGGAGAAAGAAGCATGGTTCGAATCTAGAGCGGCCCGTGAGGAGATCCGGCAAGCTGGGGAGATTGCGGCTGGTAAGCCCTTTTTATTATAGACTAAGTTCGGCGATCCGAATTATGCTCAGCTTAACCAAGTGTGGAGCTCTCCAGACGCGTTTTTGGGCCTGCCGAACAGTTCTTCCGATGTGGTGCTGTTTTACCAGGCGCAAGAGGGATATGCAACGGAGAAGCTTTTCTGGTCGCAGTTTAGTGCATCAAAACGCCCTCTGTTGCTGAATGAACAGATGTCCCAGTGGGCCGAGCTTCATAGGATATCCGGCGCTGCTATGAAGAACGTCATAATCCGGCTGTGGCCGACTGAGCCTATTCCGAATAACTACTTCGTCTTGGTGCGACGGCTTGTTGATGCGGCGCCACGTATCGACGCTGGTAAGTTGTCGGCGTGCATTGAGGGTGCACGGATGGCCTTTGACCATGTCAAGACATACTGGGGGAAGATGAAGGCCATCAAAATTGCAGTGAAGAGTGAGGGATTCCTGGATTAGGGGGTCCTCGGACAGCTGGACTATATACTTTGGCCGGACTATTGGACTATGAAGATACAAGATTGAAGACTTCGTCATGTGTCCGGATGGGATTCTCCTTTGCATGGAAGGCAAACTTGGTGATTCGGATATGTAGACCTCCTCCCTTGTAACCGACTCTCTGTAACCCTAGCCCCTCCGATGTCTATATAAACCGGAGGGTTTTAGTCCGTAGGACAACAACAATCATACCATAGGCTAGCTTCTAGGGTTTAGCCTCTCCGATCTCGTGGTAGATCAACTCTTGTAATACTCATATCATCAAGATCAATCAAGCAGGAAGTAGGGTATTACCTCCACCGAGAGGGCCCGAACCTGGGTAAACATTGTGTCCCCCGCTTCCTGTTACCATCCGCCTTAGACGCACAGTTCGGGACCCCCTACCCGAGATCTGTCGGTTTTGACACCGACATTGGTGCTTTCATTGAGAGTTCCACTGTGTCGTCATCATAAGGCTGGATGGCTCCTTCGATCATCGGCAATGATGCGATCCAGGGTGAGGTTTTCCTCCCCGGACAGATCTTCGTATTCGACGGCTTTGTACTGCGGGCCAACTCGCTCGGCCATCTGGAGTAGATCGAGAGCTACGCCCCTGGCCATCAGGTCAGGTTTGGAAGCTAAAACTATACCGCCGACATCCGCGGAGACTTGATCTTCGGCGGATTCGAACCCATGTCAGGTACGCCGCACAGTCACGATGAGCATGATTTAGCTCTGCCATCGGACAGTGTTCGGGAGGTCACACCTGTAACTCCTCCGGCCCTCAATCCGGAACAGATCACGCTGTCCGAGGACGGGTGGATGTACCCCGCCACGGAGGCCGCACACTCAGCGGCGATAGAGCCGAATACTGACTTCACCTCCTATGAGACCTATGTTGCCGGACACTCGGATTCGTCCCCGACCACAGACTCCGAGCTGCACGCATCCGTGCCCATCCAATCTGATTGGGCACCGATCATGGAGTTCACCTGTGCGGATATCTTTCAGCACTTGCCCTAGGCGACGTGCTAAACTCATTACGGTCTCTATCCTTGTCAGGAGACCCTTGGCCGAACTATGTCCGGCTCGAGTGGGAAGCGGACGGCGAAGAAATTCGTTCCCCACCCACAACCCTCTTAGTAGCCACTGTCGACGACCTAACCGACATGCTCGACTTCTACTCCGAAGACATCGACGGTATGGACGATGATGCGGGAGATGAACAGGAACCACCGCCCACAGGGCGCTGGACTACCACCTCATCGTATGATATATACATGGTGGACACCCCCAAAGAAAGCGATGGCAATAAGGCAACGGAGGATAATCCCCCCCAGAAGCAATCCAAGAACTGGCGTCATCGGCACCGCTCTAAGCCCTGCCATAGCAAAAACAGCGATACCCGCACAGGAGACAATAACGCTGCAAATAGTGCCGACGATGAAGACAATCCCCTCCAGCCAGGCTTTGAGCAGGAGGATGGGCAAGCCAGCCCCAAGGAACAGGCAGCAGACAGAGAATCAGAGGATGACAATTACATGCCTCTCTCTGAAGACGAGGTGAGCCTTGGCGACGAAGAATTTATCGTGCTTGAGGATCCTGTCAAACAGGAGCGCTTTAAGCATCGGCTTATTGCCACAACAAAAAGCCTGAAGAAAAAGCAACAACAGCTTCAAGCTGAGCAAGATCTGCTAGCGGATAGATGGACTGAGGTCCTGGCAGCCGAGGAACACAAACTCGAGCGCCCAATCAAAAGTTTCCCAGAGCGCAGGTTGCTACCCCAACTTGAAGAGGAAGCATTAAAGCCTGCGCTTCCAGCGTATGATGCGGCAGACCGGCCATCTTGTGGCCGAGACAAAGTGGCATATAAGCCCAAAGTCCAGCCCGCACCTCGTCGCCAGTCAAACAAGAACAGCAAGGCCCGGGGTAACACACAGGACCTGGGAGACGTATTGGAAAACAAAGCAGGACACAAAAGATCGATCTTCGGATCATGAGGGCGCGCCCCAACACATGACGACGACCGTCATGCCGGATATACCAAAAGCAAATCCGGCCGGGCCGAACACAGCAGACAAGACTCGTATGAACTGCGTCGTGACATAGCCCGGCACAGAGGTGCCACACACCCCCTATGCTTCACTGATGAAGTAATGGATCATGAATTCCCAGAAGTGTTTAAACCCATGAACATTGAATCATACGATGGTACTACCGACCCCGCGGTATGGATAGAGGATTTCTTCCTCCACATTCACATGGCCCGCGGGGATGATCTACACGCCATCAAGTACCTCCCGTTAAAACTCAAAGGACCGACTCGGCATTGGCTAAATAGCTTGGCAGCAAACTCCATCAGAAGTTGGGAGAACCTGGTAAACGCATTCCTGGACAACTTCCAGGCCACTTATGTGCGACCACCGGATGCTGATGATTTAAGTCACATAACACAACAGCCCGGAGAGTCAACCAGGAAATTTTGGACTCGGTTCCTAACCAAAAAGAACCAAATTGTGGACTGTCCAGATGCCGAAGCCCTAGCGGCCTTTAAACATAACATCCGTGACGAGTGGCTCGCCAGACATCTCGGCCAGGAGAAGCCATGGCAGCCCTCACAACACTCATGACCCGCTTCTGCGCGGGCGAGTGTCGGTGTCAAAACCGGCGGATCTCGGGTAGGGGGTCCTGAACTGTGCGTCTAGGCCGGATGGTAACAGGAGGCAAGCGACATGAAGTTTTACCCAGGTTCGGGCCCTCTCGATGGAGGTAAAACCCTATGTCCTGCTTGATTAATATTGATGATATGGGTAGTACAAGAGTAGATCTACCACGAGATCAGAGAGGCTAAACCCTAGAAGCTAGCCTATGGTATGATTGTGTTGTCCTACGGACTAAAACCCTTCGGTTTATATAGACACCGGATAGGGTTAGGGTTACATAGAGTCGGTTACAATGGTAGGAGATCTATATACCCGTATCGCCAAGCTTGCCTTCCACGCCAAGGAAAGTCCCTTCCGGACACGAGACGAAGTCTTCAATCTTGTATCTTCATAGTCAAGGAGTCTGGCTGAAGGTATAGTCCGACCATCCGGACACCCCCTAATCCAGGACTCCCTCAGTAGCCCCTGAACTAGGCTTCAATGATGACGAGTCCAGCGCGCAGATTGTCTTCGGCGTTGCAAGGCGGGTTCCTCCTTCAAGTACTTCATAGAAGATTTTGAACACAAAGATAGTGTCCGGCTCTGCAAAAGAAGTTTCCACATATTGCCATAGAGAGAATAATATTTACACAAATCTAATCTGCTGACGTATTCCGTAGTGTGACATCACACCACAGCCAAGCTTTTATTCGAATCGTTTTACTGTCCCATCTCAGCGTGTTATGCGAGGCGGTTTCCTTGGCACGTCTTGTTAAAGCAGAGATCGTGTCCCTTATTCCGGGATTCTCATCAATACGGGCGTGGGTAACCCAACCATGCCATTGATTACGGCGCTTGGGATATAAGGGGATAAGGATCCACCTTTTCACCTACGCCTTCTTCCTCCTTTGCCTATCCATTTTCGTGCACTCGAGCTCCAGCGCCCCAATCCGCACTCCCCACCTCAACCTTCTCCAGCCATGTCTGGAGCGGGAGGCAAGTGGATGGTCTCCTCCATTACGGAGGGACACATCAAAAGACTAAGGAAGGAAGAATACTTGTCCAACGACATTGCGCACCGGCTTCCCGAAGGGGGGCAGCTCATCCCTATCCCTAGGCCCCATGAGAGGGTGGTGTTCCTTCCCCATTTCCTTCGCGGACTGGGTTTCCCTCTCCACCCATTTGTCCGGGGGCTCATGTTCTACTATGGCCTGGATTTCCACGATCTGGCCCCAAACTTTGTCCTCAACATCTCGGCGTTTATCGGCGTGTGCGAGGCCTTCCTCCGCATCCACCCCCATTTTGGCCTATGGCTCAAGACTTTTAACGTCCAGCCGAACGTGGTGCGCGGCAACCAGGCGGAGTGCGGAGGCGCCATGGTGGGCAAGATGCCCAACATCTTATGGCTCGAGGGCTCCTTTGTGGAGACCCTGAAGGGGTGGCAATCATGGTGGTTTTACATCACCGAGCCGCGCGACCCTAAGTGGGTCGCAGCCCCTGAGTTCCGATCCGGACCCCCAATGGAGCTCACGTCCTGGAAATAGAAGGGCCTGTCATGGGGTAAAAAAGGAGAGCTGACCGGACTCCAAACATGCGTCCAAACCCTGGTGGACAAGCAGCTCAAACTTGTCAACGTAGCCCAGGTTATGCTCATCCGCCGGATCCTCCCGTGTCAACAACGGGCTTTCAACCTGCGGGAGTTCAACACGGCGCGACACCGAACTCTGAGTAGGCTCTTCGACACGACATACGAAGATGCCTGGAAGGTGCTTTTCAAAGGCGCCGAGGCCCCCGCATCCGCAACCGAGGATCGCGGATTCAGCACGCAACGTCACGCTCGTGCGGTAAGCTATTTTTACCTTCTACAGGGTATCAGTTTTTCATAGTTTGACTCCTTGCGGGATCTAAGCTCCCTTGCCTTTGATAGGATCGGCAGGAGACATCCGGACAAATCAACTGTCCGGCTCCTTTGCCCGAAGGCCCAGCGGACGCTCGTTTGGCGAAGCTGCTGGTTCCGGCACCCTATGTGGTGTCGGAGAAGAAGGCCAAGAAGAAGGCCACGGGGACTCGAAAGAGTGCCCGGCGCCAGGAGGCGTCGGATCCATCATCCAACGGCTCCAAGACGCACTCGTCCCATGAAGATGAGGAGGAGGAAGAAGAGACCTCCCCCCCTCCAGCGGGGGAAGGGAAGAAAAGGAAGGCCGCTCCAACTGGGGAGGCCGAAGGGTCCAAGAAGGGGAAAACCCTTCCTCCAGACTACTCCACCGACGCCGACGGTGGCAAAGAGGAGTGGCCGCACAGGGCCAAGCCCTTGGCGAAATCGTAAGTATCCGGATACTAGAGTAATTCATAGTATTCCTTTAGCGCAAAGCTTTCCCTTATGTCGAATACGAATATGCAGCCCACCAAAAGACCGGCTCGACACGTCGTCGAACGGTTCACTGGACTCGTCGGACGTGAATTCGCTTCTGACGGCTTCCTCCCCCCGCCCTACGGACGACACCAAAGTGTTGTCCCAGCAGGTTCCAAGCCGGGAGGAGGTGGTCCTCGAGGCGCCGCAAGGCGACCTCCCGGACTCCAGGAGTAAAGGGGATGAAACCCCCCAGGGCTCCTAGTCCGGTTCTAGGCCGGACACCGCTCCGGAACCTTCAAAGGTTCCAGAGTCCGCCGGGCGACCTCCTTCCAAGAGGAGCAGGCCCTCCGTGCCAGTGACCCCTGTCCAACCGGAGGCACCGGACAATCTGTTGGAGGCGCTCCAAGGCGCCTCCATCGACGAGGAGCACCGCACCATTATGAGTGCGATGGTCCAGAAGGTTCAGTCCGCCAAGAGCGGACTGACTGAAGCTTGTACTATCCTTTTAACAGGCTTTGAGGTGAATGCGTAAATAATATTACCACATAGACAGTAGCCCCTGATGCTCTGTTTGGCGTTCAGGAAGAAAAGCCGAATAGAGGATCAAATAAAATTCGCAGGAGTCTAACAAAAAGAAGTCAATATGCGTATGCAGGCTTCTCTGCTTGCGTCCGCCGCACTGACTGCGGAAGTGGACACACTAAAGCAGAACCTCGAGCGGTCCGAGCAAGAGCTCAGGCGTACCAAGAAGCAGCTCGAGGACAATGAAGGTAAGAAATACCTTGTTTAAAAATATATAAAAAGGTGCAATTGCAAAAAATGACAGGATTATCGTGGCTATTGTAGGGGGCACGTCTGAGGTGGCGACCCTTAAGCAAGCGTTGGTCGAGGCCGAGGAGAGGGCGGCCACGGAGCGCACCGAGCAGGAGAAGTACGAGGCCCAGGTTGGCAAGGTGCAGCAGGAGCTCCAGGTTCTCATGAAAAAAGATGAGAGTTTGGAGCTGGACTCAAAGACGCGAGCATCCCAGCTCGCGGCGGCTATTGAAAATGCCAAGTCTGCCAAGGCCGAATCCTAGAAGACCCTCCAGGAGTTGGATGAGGTGAAGAAGATAGCGGCGGGTAAGGCATTCTTTATGCAAAGCTAACACATAAACGTGAGTTACTTGTTACTTACCCGAATCCGGAGTTCTCCAGGAGAGTTTGCAGATCTTCCCCGGAGTGTGTCCGATGCCGCCGCGTTCTATCGAGCCGAGGAGGGCAGCTTGATAGAGAAGGTGTTCTGGTCTCAGTATGCAGAGGCCGGACACCCCGTGCCCCTGAGCGACCAGCTGAAACAACTGGTCGAGCTCCACAAGACGGCCGAACAGGCCATGAAGGGCCTCATAGTTCGGCTGTGGCCTGGAGAGGCTCAGCCTGGGAGCTATTTCGGGCTGGTGCGGCGGCTGGTGGAGGCCTGTCCAAGGCTCGCAATCATCAAGCGCTCCGTCTGCATTGAAGGTGCCCGTGCTAAGGTGCACTGGGGCAAGCTGGATGCTGAGAAGCTTGTGAAGGACGAGCCACCGCCGGGGAAAGAGCATCGCAAGCCCAAAAATTATTATAAGGATGTTCTGAAGGGTGCCAGCCTTGTGGCGGATGAATGTTCCAGAGCTGTAATTTTTGAGTAAAACTCGCCCGTTTTGTCCTGTGCGCTGAAAACTTGTTCATATGCGCTAAGCAATGCTGTTTGAATTTAAAATATTACCTTCTGTGCGGCTGTTTATCAATTCTAAGAGATGGGGAGTCGTCGGCTTCTGCCCCCGTGCCGCTAGTGCTGGGGTGTTCGGGGATAAACCTGAGCACTCTTTTTCCCATGTTTGGGTCCTTTGAGGGAGGCGCTCAGCCCAACGAACAAGGCAATTGGACTATAATGCGTGAACACTCTCACTTAGCCATAGAATTCTATAATTTTAAATTTCGGCAAAGCCCCTGGTATTCGAAAGACCGAGTTCGGGGCGCTATCCACGCCTTGGCCGGACAGAGCCGGCTCCTCGCTCTAAGCAGCATAAGTCTTTAGGGACTCGAAAAAACCTCTGGAACAGCGACCAGCTCTTGCCTCATCATGACAGTCAGTTTTAGCTTTCTCCACTGAGGTGCTCGACCCAGCTCAACTGGGGCACAATCGCAATGGTTCTCCTAGTGCTACCTTAGATGATATAGCGGAACGAAAGGTACCAAAACATAGGAGCCGGGCAAACCCAACATTTGACCAAAGACATGATTCGGAGCCGATGCATATAATGCTATAAGTTCGGGGTGCCGCACTTGTTAAAGTGTTCGGACTTCTCACACCATATTAAGGGATACTAAAGCCCCTGGCGTATTTTGGCCGTACCAAAGTGTACGGGTGCAACATGTCGTTAAGGAACATATATTAAAAAAGAGTAATGCAAAAATAGACAAAAGCTATGCATTGTTTATTGACGAGGGCCGCGATCAAAGTAGAACGATACAAATAATGCGATAAGCAAAAGGTTGGACTATGTAACATGTCCGTTCCAGGGCAAGCTGCGGAATAGTATGCGAAACAGGTATACTGCTCGTGATAGAGACCACCTGGGAGTTCCGTAATGCGGCATGGCTTGTCTACTTCCCTGGTTCTTGCATCGTTTGTGCGGCAATTGAACTGCCGAACAAGCCTTCCGAAGAGTGGAGTCCTGAAAGTAAGAGAAAATTAAAAAATCAGCAGCCCCTGGTGCGGTTTAAGCCGTGTTTTGGGCGTGCCGTGATGGTGCCCCTCCCCCTGTACCCATGGTATTTCTAGAGCGTAGTTATGTACGCGAAGTACTGGTATCACATTTTTGCGAGGGCTGGGGTTGGGGCCGCATTGCTACGCCTGCTCGGGTCATGCCAGGCGGTCTTGTTGTAGGTTACTCCGGGCGCGCTTGACGGTGTCCGGTCGTTTAATGGCCGGACTGGAGAACTGCCTGGAGAGGCTGCTTTGTACTTCTGCTGCAAGGGCCGTCGTGTGCTCCTCCATTCGGAGGGAGCGTTCGGTGTTTCCATTGACCGTAATTACTCCTCGAGGGCCTGGCATTTTGAGCTTAGGGTATGCGTAGTGCGGTACCGCATTGAACTTGGCGAATGCGGTTCACCCGAGCAGTGCGTGATAGCCACTGCGGAATGGGACTATGTCGAAGATTAACTCCTCGCTTCGGAAATTATCCGGAGATCCGAAGACCACTTCAAGTGTGACTGAGCCTGTACAGTTGGCCTCTACACCTGGTATTACGCCTTTAAAGGTCGTTTTGGTGGGCTTAATCCTCGAGGGATCTATGCCCATTTTCCGCACTGTATCCTGGTAAAGCAGGTTCAGGCTGCTGCCGCCGTCCATAAGGACTCTAGTGAGATGAAATCCGTCAATAATTGGGTCTAGAACCAATGCAGCGAATCCGCCATGACGGATGCTAGTGGGATGGTCCCTTCGATCAAAGGTGATCGGGCAGGAGGACCATGGGTTGAACTTTGGGGCGACTGGCTCTACCGCGTATACGTCCCTTAACACGCGCTTCCGGTCCCTCTTGGGGATGTGGGTTGCGTATATCATGTTCACCGTCCGCACTTGTGGGGGGAAACACTTCTGTCCACTGTTGTTCGGCGACCGGGGCTCTTCGTTGTCATCGCTATGCAGCCCCTTGTCTATATTTTTGGCATTTAACTTGCCTGCCTGCTTGAACACCCAACAATCCCTGTTGGTGTGATTGGCCGGCTTTTCGGGGGTGCCATGCATCTGGCACAAGCGGTCGAGTATTCGGTCCAAACTGGACGGGCCCCTAGGATTCCTTTTGAATGGCTTTTTCCGCTGACCAGATTTAGAGCCTCTGAATCCGGCATTAACTACCGTATCCTCAGTATTGTCGCCGTTAATGCGGCGCTTCTGCTTGTTGCGACGCGACCTGCCACTACTGTCCCTGGTATCCGAATTACCAGGGTTCTTGGTCATATTGTTGCTACAAGCAAGCCAGCTGTCTTCTCCCGCGCAAAAGTGGGTCATGAGTGTCGTGAGTGCTGCCATAGACTTCGGATTTTCGTGTCCAAGGTGCCGGGCAAGCCACTCGTCACGGATATTGTGCTTGAAGGCTGCTAGGGCCTCAGCGTCCGGACAGTCGACTATTTCATTTTTCTTTGTTAGGAACCGTGTCCAGAATTGCCTGGCCGATTCCTCTGGCTACTGAATTACATGACTTAGGTCATCAGTGTCTGGGGGTCGCACATAAGTGCCTTGGAAATTGTCGAGGAATGCGGCTTCGAGGTCCTCCCAACAACTGATTGATCCTATTGGCAAGATGTTAAGCCAAAGCCGAGCTTGTCCTTTATGCTTGAGTGGGAGGTATTTGATGGCGTGGAAATCATCGCGGCGGGCCATGTGGATATGAAGGAGAAAATCCTCGATCCATACCGCAGGATCTGTTGTGCCATCATATGATTCGATGTTTACGGGTTTGAAACCCTCGGGGATTTGATGATCCATTATTTCGTCTATGAAGCATAGTGGGTGTGCGGCGCCTCTGTACTGGGCTATATCACGACGTAGCTCCAATGAGCTTTGTCTACTGTGTTTGGCCCTGCCGAATTTGTGGCCGGCGTGACGGTTACCGTCTCGAGCCGTGGGGCGCCCACGCGATCCGTAGAGTGCTTCCTCCTCTAATCGGGGTAGCAACCTGCGCTTTGGGTAGCTCTTGGAGGGGTGTTCGAGTTTATGCTCTTCGGCCGGAAGGACTTCAGTCCATCTGTCGACTAGCAAATCTTGATCAGCTCTAAGCTGTTGCTGTTTTTTCTTGAGGCTTCTTGCCGTGGCCATAAGCCTGCGTTGAAAACGCTCTTGCTCGACGGGATCCTCTGGCATGATGAATTCGTCGACGTCGAGGCTTGCCTCGTCTTAGGAGGGAGGCATATAATTATCGTCCTCGACCTCTCTGTCTACCGCTCTCTCATGAGGGCTAGTTTCTCCATCCTCCTGTGCTAAATCTTGTTGGAGGGGGTTTTCTTCGGCACTTTCTGGAGTATTATTATCTCCCGTGCTGGAATCACCGTATTTGTTTTGGTGGGATTTTGAGCGGCGCCGCTAACGCCGGCGCTTAGGCTGTTTCTTGGAGGGGTCATCCTCCGCTGTTCCATCGCCATCTCCTTCTTTTGGGGTGTCCACCATCTATATGTCATATGACGAGGTGGCTTTCCAGGGCCTGATAGGCACTGGTTCTTCATTGTCTCCTTCATCAGCGTCTATACCGTCGATATCTTCGGAGTCGAAGTCGAGCATGTCGGTTAAGTCATCGACAGTGGCTACAAAGTGGGTGGTGGGTGGGCTTTGAATTTCTTCATCGTCCGAATCCCAACCTTGTTGACCGTAGTCCGTCCTGGGCTCTCTTGATAAAGAGAGAGACTTCAGTGTCTTCAGAATATCGCTGAAATGCGAGTGCTGAAAGATGTCCGTGGCAGTAAACTCCATAATCGGCGCCCAATTGGATACGATCGGCAGGGGCGCGGAGGGTTCGGAGTCCGAAGAGGAGTCTGGAGAGGAGTCCGGCTCCTTGGAGTCACGAGTCTCGCGGAGTGCGGGGCTGGTGTTCGGCTCGATCGCCGTTGGGATTGCAGCCCCCAAGGCGGCGTCCAACCACCCATCCTCGATCGGCGCAGTTGGCTCCGAATTAAGGGTCGAAGCCGATGCGGGTGCGGCCTCCAGGGCACTGTTCAGCGGCAGAGCTAGATCATGCTCGTCGTGACAGTGCGGCACGCTCGGCAGTGGCTCGAATCCGTCGAGGATCAAGTCCCCGCGGATGTCAGCCGTGTAGTTTAAACTTCCAAATCTGACCTGACGACCAGGGGCATAGCTTTCGATCTACACCAGATGGCCAAGTGAATTGGCCCGCAGTGCGAAGCCACTGAAGACAAAGATCTGTCCGGGGAGGAAGGTCTCACCCTGGACTGCATCGCCATTGATGATCGTAGGAGCCATCGAGCCTGACGGCGACGACACAGAGGAACTCTCAATGAAAGCACCAATGTCGGTGTCAGAACCGGCGGATCTCGGGTAGGGGGTCCCGAACTGTGCGTCTAGGCCGGATGGTAACAGGAGGTGAGGGACACGAAGTTTTACCCAGGTTTGGGCCCTCTCGATGGAGGTAAAACCCTACGTCCTGCTTGATTAATATTGATGATATGGGTAGTACAAGAGTAGATCTACCACGAGATCAGAGAGGCTAAACCCTAGAAGCTATCCTATGGTATGATTGTGTTGTCCTATGGACTAAAACCCTTCGGTTTATATAGACACCGGATAGGGTTAGGGTTACATAGAGTCGGTTACAATGGTAGGAGATCTATATACCCATATCGCCAAGCTTGCCTTCCACGCCAAGGAAAGTCCCTTCCGGACACGGGACGAAGTCTTCAATCTTGTATCTTCATAGTCCAGGAGTCCGGCTGAAGGTATAGTCCGGCCATCCGGACACCCCCTAATCCAGGACCCCCTCAGCGAGGATTGCTGGTTGGCCCATAGCAATAACATAGCAAGCAACCCTGGCACATCGGAGGCCAGAGACAGCAACGGCAAGCCACGTCGCAACAGATACAAGCGCCGCAACAACGGCGAGAACGTCGAAGACACGGCAGTCACAGATTCAGTGGCTCTAAATCCGGTCAGCGGAAAAGGCCGTTTAAAAGAAACAATCCGGGCCCGTCCAGTTTGGACCACATACTCGACCGCCCGTGTCAAATTCACGGCACCCCCGATAAGCCAGCCAACCACACCAGCAGAGAATGCTGGGTGTTCAAATAGGCCGGCAAGTTGAATGCCGAAAGCAAGGAAAAGGGGCTGCATAACGACGACGAGGAGGAGCCCCGGCCGCCAAACACAGGAGAACAGAAGAAATTTCCTCCCCAAGTGAAAACAGTGAACATGATATACGCAACCCATATCCCCAAGCGGGAATGGAAGCGTGCACTCAGGGACGTCTACGCGATGAAGCCAGTCGCCCCAAAGTTCAACCCATGGTCTTCTTGTCCGATCACTTTTGATCGCAGGGACCACCCCACTAGTATCCGTGATGGCGGTTCTGCCGCATTGGTCCTTGATCCTATCATTGACGGATTCCACCTCGCTCGAGTCCTTATGGATAGTGGCAGCAGCCTGAACCTGCTTTATCAGGATACGGTGCACAAAATGGGTATAGACACCTTGAGGATCAAACCCACAAAAACCACCTTCAAAGGTGTCATACCAGGTGTAGAGTCCTGTTGCACGGGCTCAATCACTCTTGAAGTGGTCTTCGGATCTCCGGATAACTTCCGAAGCGAAGAGTTAATCTTCAATATCGCCCTCTTCTGCAGTGGCTATCACACACTACTCGGACGAACCGCATTCGCTAGATTCAATGCGGTACCGCATTATGCATACCTCAAGCTCAAAATGCCAGGACCTCGCGGTGTTATAATAGTTAACGAAAACACAGAACGCTCGCTCCGCACGGAGGAGCACACTGCGGCCCTTGCAGCAGAAGTGCAAAGCAGCCTTTTGAGGCAAACCGTCAATTCGGCTACAAGGTCCACAGACACACTCAAGCGAGTCCGGAATAACCTGCAACAGAATCACCAAGCGCGTTTAGAGCTCGCCTAGCAATTCTTCCTCCGTCCTAGTCCTAGTCAAGCGACGAAATTTACGCCGCACGTACATAACTACGCACTAAAGATACCATGGGTATAGGCGGAGGCACGGTTATGGCATGTCCCACAATGCGGTTCAACCACCTCAGGACCAGTATATCTTTATCATTTTATTCCTTTCAGGACCCTATTCTCTGGAGGCCCTCTCCGATAGCTAGATCATCGGACCCATCACGGGAGGAAAGCACCAAGGGAGCAAGAAGCTTTGACATACAAGGGAATACCCAGGTGGTCTCTCATACCGATCGTTATACCTGTTTTACATACCCGCACGCAGCTCGCCTTGGATCGGACATGTCAGATAGTCCTATTTTTGCTTATTGTACTACTTATACACATACACTTTGACGTATCCTATAAATAACAATGCACAATGTCAGCTTATTATTACATTTCTTCATCATCTTTTTTTCCTTGTTTGTCTATTCACGACAAGTTGCTCCCGTACATTCTGGTACGTTCAGTACGCCAGGGGCTTCAGTGTACCCCATAACACGGCAAGAAAAGTCCGAACACTTTCGATAGTGCGGCACCCCAAACTTATAGCATTATATGCATCAGCTCCGAATCATGTCTTGGGTCATAGTTGGGTTTGCCCAGCTCCCATGTTTTGGTGCCTTACGTTCTGCTATATCGGCTAAGGTAGCACTAGGAGAACTACTACGATTGTGTCCCGGTTCTTTTGGACGAGCACCTCAGTAGAGAAAGCTGAAAATTGACTGTCATGATGCGGCGAGAGCTGGTCGCTGTTCGAGAGGTCCCAAATCCCTAAAGATTTTTTCTTCATCAGGCAAGAAGTTGGCCTTGTCTGATTTAGGCGTTCATAGCGCCCCAAGTTCGGCCTTCCGAATACTAGGGGCTTCGCCAAAATTTCAAATTGTAGAATTCTATGGCTAAGTGAGAGTGATAAAGCCTTATAGTCCGATTGCCTGGTTCGTTGTGCTGAACACCTCCTTCGAAGGACCCAGAACTGGGATAAAGAGTGATTAGATTTATCACGAACACCTCAGTACTAGCTACATGGGGGCAGAAGCCGACGACTAGCCAACTCTGAGATTTTATAAACGGACGCACAGAAGGTAATATTTTAAATCAACAAGTGTTATATAGCGCAGACGAACTCGTTTTCATATTACAGGGTCACATGAGTACATTCATTCAAATATTACATCCTTAGAACATTCCTCCGCCACAAGGCGGGCACCCTTCAGGATGCTGTCATAATACTTTTCGGGGCGGCGATGCTCCTTGCCCTCCGGCGGCCCCTCCTTCACCAGCTTCTCAGCGTCCATCTTCGTCCAGTGCACTTTCACTCGGGCAAAAGCCCTGCGCGCACCCTCAATGCAGACGGGCCGCTTTATGACTTCAAGCCGGGGGCAGGTATTCACAAGCCGCCTCACCAGGCTGAAGTAGCTGCTAGGCAGGGGCTCGCCAGGCCACATTCGGACTATGAGGCCCTTCATGGCCTGTTCGGCCGCCTTGTGGAGCTCGACCAATTGCTTCAACTGGTCGCTCAAGGGCATCGGATGTTCGGTCCCAGTATACTGAGACCAGAACAACTTCTCCGTCGAGCTCCCTTCCTCGGCCCGGTAAAATTCCGCGGCATCGGACACACTGCAGGGAAGATCTGCTAACGCTCCTGGAGAGATCCGAACTCGGGTAAGTAAAAGGAAAGTTTCCTTCACATGCTTGCTTTGCATAATGAATTCCTTACATGCCGCTATCTTCTGGACCGCCTGAAGCTCCTAGAGGGCCTTGTGGGCTTCAGCCTTGGAATTTTTTGCGTTCTCATGGGCCTTTGCAAGCTCAGACCCTTGCGTCTTAGAGTCATGCTCCAAGGACTCATATTTTTTGATGAAATCCTGGAGCTCTTGCTGCACCTCGCCGACTCGAGCCTCTTGCTTCTCACGCTCGGTGCGCCTCCTTCAGGGCCGCCACTTCGGTCGTGGCCCCTAGCAAAATTCATGATGATCCTGTGACTTAACAACCACAACCCTTTTTATTCCTTATCAATATACGGACGGGTATTACTTACCTTTGTTCTCTTCGAGCTGCCTCTTGGTAAGGCCGAGCTCTTTTTCGGACCGCTCAAGGTCCCGCTTCAGTGCGGAGACCTTCGCAGTGCAAGCGGCAGCGGCCAGCGGCGAAGCCTGCTTATTCACGTAATACACATTCTGATTAGACTCTTGTGGATATTATTTGATCCTCTGTTTGTCCTTTCTTTGCGAACGCCAAACAGAGCATCAGGGGTTACTGTCTATGCTATAACATTTTCTTATAAATTGATTACTTACCTCAAAGCCTGTTAGGAGACTGGCACAGGCTTCAGTCAGTCCGCTTTTAGTGGACTGAACCTTCTCTACCATCGCACTCATGACAATGCGGTGCTCTTCGTCAATGGAAGCGCCGCGAAGTGCTTCCAGCAAGTTGTCCGGTGCCTCTGGATGGACAGAGGCCATCGGCACAGACGGCTCGCCCCCCTTAGTGAGGGGTCGCTCGACAGAGTCTAGAACCACGGGAGGTTCCGGCGTAGTATTCGGCCGGGGCCAGACTTGCCGCCCCCGTCATTAGGGCCCATGGGAGCCTTGCCTCGCATGCACCCGGCGTCTGGGAGGTCGCCTTGGGCCGCCCCCAGAACTACCTCCCCTTGGCTTGGTTCCCTTTAGGACAACACCTCGGCGTCGTCCGTTGGGCGGGGGGAGGAGGCTGTCGGGAGCGAATCACTTTTCATCTCCGACAGGCCCAGAGACCCATCCGAAGAGGATACGTCGAGACGGTCCTTGGGTGGGCTGCACGATCATGTTCGGCATGATAAGAAACAATAAAACGAAATATACCAGAACTGTTATGGTATCCGGATACTTACGACTTCGCCAGGGGCTTGTCCCTGGGCAACCACTCCTCGTCGTTGAACGCGGCCGTGGTGGAGCGGTCCGGAAGGAGGGCTCTTCCCTTCTTGGACCCTTCGGCCTCCCCGGATGGGGCGGCCTTCCTTTTCTTATCTCCCTCGGCTGGATGGGGAGAATTTTCCTCTTCCTCCTCCTCGTCTTCGGGGGAGGAGGGCGTCTCGGTGTTATCGGATGGTGATTCTGATACAACCTTGCGCCGGAGACCTTTCCTGGTCCCCGCGGCCTTCCTCTTGGCCTTCTTCTCCGGAACCTCATAGGGTGCCGGAACCAGCATCTCCGTCAGGAAAGTACTTGCTGGATCTTCGGGGAGTGGGGCCGGACAATCGATCCGCTCCGCTGTCATGACCCATTCCTGTCAAATAGTGTGGAGGTTCAGATCCCTCACATAATTATATTAGGGAAAGAAACGCCTTATGAGATATAAGGAGCTTACTGGATTAGCAGGGCGCTTTGCGCTGAGTCCGCGGTCCTCAGTAAGGGAAGGAGGTACCTCGGCAGACTTGAACAGCACCCTCCAGATGTCGTGGTGCGTCGTGTCGAAGAGCTCTCGCGGCATCTGGTACCTTGCTGAGTCGAACTCCCATATATTGATGCCCGTCTTTGACACGGGAGGATCCGGTGGAAGAGCATGACCTAGACCACATTGACAAGCTTGATTTTCTTGCTTATCATGTTTTTAACACAGTTCTGGAGTCCGGTCAGCTCTACCAATGAACCCCAAGATAATCCCTTCTCTTTCTAGGAGGTGAGCCGCATGGGGATGCCGGATGAGAATCTGGGGGCCGCCACCCAGTTGGTGTCGCGCGGCTCGCTGATGTAGAACCACCCCAATTGCCACCCCTTTACGGTCTCCACATAGGAGCCTTCGAGCCAGGTGACGTTGGGAATTTTGCCCACCATGGCGCCTCCGCACTCTGCTTGCTGGCCGACCACCACCTTCGGTTTAACATTGAAGGTCTTCAGCCATAGGCCGAAGTGGGGCTTGATGCGGAGGAAGGCCTCGCACACGACGGTAAATGCCGAGATGTTGAGGATGAAATTGGGGGCCAGATCATGAAAGTCCAGCCCGTAGTAGAACATGAGACCGCAAACAAATGGGTGGAGGGGAAATCCCAGCCCGCGGACGAAATGGGTAAGGAATACAACCCTTTCATGGGGCTCGGGGGTAGGAACGATCTGCCCCGTGCCTGGGAGCCGGTGTGCAATATTTGCGGCTAGGTATCCGGCTTCCTGGAGCTTCGTGATGTTCTCCTCCGTAACGGAGGAGCCATCCACTTGCCTCCCGCTCCGGACATGTTCGGAGTGTTTTTACGGAGAAGATGCGAACTTGGGTGCTGGAGCTCGAGTGCGCGAGAATGGATGGGCAGGGAAGAAGAAGGCGTGGGTAAAAAAAGAGGAGTCCTTATCCCTTTATAAGGGTGGTAGAAACTATGCGCCTCCCCACTTTCCTGGTGAAACTCACTTATTCCCCAAGCGTCGTGATTGAAGGCGCGGTTGGGTTACCCACACCTGTATTGATGAGGATCCCGAGATAAGGGGACACGATCTCTGGTTCGACAAGACGTGCCAGGAAAACCGCCTCGCAATATGTGCAGTAGCTGGTTGTGAAAAACGGTTCCAATAATAACCGGGGCCATGGCGTGATGTCATGTTATGAAAAGCTGTCAGCAGATTAGATTTGTGGAAATATTATACTCTCTATGGTGGTATGTGGAATTTGTTTTGCAGAGTCGGACACTATCTTTGTGTTCAAAATCTTCTATGGAGTATTCGGAGGAGGAACCCGGCTTGCAATGCCGAAGACAATATGTGCGCCGGACTCGTCGTCATTGAAGCCTGGTTTAGGGGCTACTGAGGGAGTCCTGGATTAGGGGGTCCTCGGACAACCGGACTATATACTTTGGCCGGACTGTTGGACTATGAAGATACAAGATTGAAGACTTCGTCCCGTGTCCGGATGGGATTCTCCTTTGCCTGGAAGGCAAGCTTGGCGATTCGGATATGTAGATATCCTCCTTGTAACCGAATCTGTGTAACCCTAGCCCCTCCGGTGTCTATATAAACCGGAGGGTTTTAGTCTGTAGGACAACAACAATCATACCATAGGCTAGCTTCTAGGGTTTAGCCTCTCTGATCTCGTGGTAGATCAACTCTTGTAATACTCATATCATCAAGATCAATCAAGCAGGAAGTAGGGTATTACCTCCATCGAGAGGGCCCTAACCTGGGTAAACATTGTGTCCCCCGCCTCATGTTACCATCTGCTACCTCTTGAGCACTTCGTTGGATTTCCACGAAGAGGAAAGGATGATGCAGCAAAGTAGCGTAAGTATTTTCCTCAGTTTTTGAGAACCAAGGTATCAATCCAGTAGGAGGTTGCACGCGCGTCCCCTAGTACCTGCACAAAGCAAATAACTCCTCGCAACCAACGCGATAAGGGGTTGTCAATCCCTTCACGGTCATTTACGAGAGTGATATCTAATGGATATGATAAGATAATATTTTTGGTATTTTTGTGATAAAGATGCAAAGTAAAATAAAGGCAAAGGAAAAAAGCAAAGGAAATAACAAAGTATTGGAAGATTAATATGATGAAGATAGACCCACGGGCCATAGGTTTCACTAGTGGCTTCTCTCAAGAGCATAAGTATTTTACGGTGGGTGAACGAATTACTGTTGAGCAATTGACAGAATTGAGCATAGTTATGAGAATATCTAGGTATGATCATGTATATAGGCATCACGTCCGAGACAAGTAGACCGAATCCTGCCTGCATCTACTACTGTTACTCCACACATCGACCGCTATCTAGCATGCATCTAGAGTATTAAGTTCAAGAGAACAGAGTAACGCTTTAAGCAAGATGACATGATGTAGAGGGATAAACTCATGCAATATGATGAAAACCCCATCTTGTTATCCTCGATGGCAACAATACAATACGTGCCTTGCTGCCCCTACTGACACTGGGAAAGGACACCGCAAGATTGAACCCAAAGCTAAGCACTTCTCCCATTGCAAGAAAGATCAATCTAGTAGGCCAAACCAAACTGATAATTCTAAGAGACTTGCAAAGATAACCAATCATACATAAAAGAATTCAGAGAAGATTCAAATATTGTTCATAGATAAACTTGATCATAAATCCACAATTCATCGATCTCAACAAACACACCGCAAAAGAAGATTACATCGAATAGATCTCCATGAGAGATGGGGAGAACATTCTATTGAGATCCAAAAGGGGATAAGAAGCCATCTAGCTAATAACTATGGACCCAAAGGTCTGAGGTAAACTACTCACACTTCATCGGAGAGGCTATGGTGTTGATGTAGAAGCCCTCCGTGATGGATACCCCCTCCGGCGGAGCTCCGGAACAGGCCCCAAGATGGGATCTCATGGATACATGAAGTTACGGCGGTGGAATTAGGGTTTTGGCTCCGTATCTGATCGGTTGGGGGTACGTAAGTATATATAGGAGAAAGGAGTACGTCGGTGGAGCAACAGGGGGCCCACGAGGGTGGAGGGCGCGCTTGGGGGGGTAGGCGTGCCCCCTACCTCGTGGCCTCCTCCTTTGTTTCTTGACGTAGGGTCCAAGTCTCCTGGATCATGTTTGGTGAGAAAATCACATTCTCGAAGGTTTCATTCCGTTTGATATTCCTTTTCATCGAAACCCTAAAATAGGAAAAAAAACAGCAATTCTGGGCTGGGCCCCCGGTTAATAGGTTAGTCCCAAAAATAATATAAATCATGCACAACCCCGATGACAAGCCAAGCAATTGTTTCATACTTTTGACATTCTCAAAACTTTTTCAATCTTCATGCAATACATGAGCGTGAGCCATGGATATAGCACTATAGGTGGAATAGAATGGTGGTTGTGGAGAAGACAAAAAGGGAGAAGATAGTCTCATATCAACTAGGCGTATCAACGGGCTGTGGAGATGCCCATCAATAGATATCAATGTGAGAGAGTAGGGATTGCCATGCAACGGATGCACTAGAGCTATAAGTATATGAAAGCTCAAAAAGAAACTAAGTGGGCGTGCATCCAACTCGCTTGCTCACGAAGACCTAGGGCAATTTGAGGAAGCCCATCATTGGAATATACAAGCCAAGTTCTATAATGAAAAATTCCCACTAGTATATGAAAGTGACGATATGAGAGACTCTCTACTATGAAGATCATGGTGCCACTTTGAAGCAGAAGTGTGCTAAAAGGATAGTAGCATTGCTCCTTCTCTCTTTTTCTCTCATTTTTTTATTTGGTCCTTTTGTTGGGGAACGCAGTAATTTCAAAAAATTTCCTACGCACACGCAAGATCATGGTGATGCACAGCAACGAGAGGGGAGAGTGTTGTCTACGTACCAACGCAGACCGACTGCGGAAGCGATCACACAACGTAGAGGAAGTAGTCGTACGTCTTCTTCCCGATCCGACCGATCCAAGCACCGTTACTCCGGCACTTCCGAGTTCTTAGCACACGTACAGCTCGATGACGTTCCTCGGGCTCCGATCCAGCAAAGCGTCGAGGAAGAGTTCCGTCAGCACGACGGCGTGATGACGATCTTGATGTACTACCGACACAGGGCTTCGCCTAAGCACTACAACGGTACGATCGAGGTGGAATTTGGTGGCAGGGGGCACCGCACATGGCTAAGGAACGATCTCAAGGATCAACTTGTGTGCCTTGGGGTGCCCCCTGCCCCCGTATATAAAGGTTGGAGGAGGGGGAGCCGGCCGGCCAGGGAGAGGAGGCGCAGGGGAGTCCTACTCCCACCGGGAGTAGGACTCCTCCCCCCAATCCTAATCCAATTAGGACTCCCGGGGGGAAAAGGAGAGAGAAGGGGGCCCGGCCCCTATCCTAGTCCTACTAGGACTTTGGGGAAGGGGGGGCGCCGGCCAGCTTGGGCTTGTCCCTTTTCTCCTTTTCCACTAAGGCCCAATAGGCCCATTAGTCTCCCGGGGGGTTCCGGTAACCCTCCCGGTATTCCGGTAAAATCCCGATTTCACCCGGAACACTTCCTATGTCCAAACATAGGCTTCCAATATATCAATCTTTACGTCTCGACCATTTCGAGACTCCTCGTCATGTCCGTGATCTCATCCGGGACTCCGAACAACCTTCGGTACATCAAAATGCATAAACTCATAATAACTGTCATCGTAACGTTAAGCGTGCGGACCCTACGGTTCGAGAACAATGTAGACATGACCGAGACACGTCTCCGGTCAATAACCAATAGCGGGACCTGGATGCCCATATTGGCTCCTACATATTCTACGAAGATCTTTATCGGTCAGACCGCATAACAACATACGTTGTTCCCTTTGTCATCGGTATGTTACTTGCCCGAGATTCGATCGTCGGTATCCAATACCTAGTTCAATCTCGTTACCGGCAAGTCTCTTTACTCGTTCCGTAATACATCATCTCACAACTAACATATTAGTTGCAGTGCTTGCAAGGCTTATGTGATGTGCATTACCGAGAGGGCCCAGAGATACCTCTCCGACGATCGGAGTGACAAACCCTAATCTCGAAATACGCCAACCCAACATCTACCATTGGAGACACCTGTAGTACTCCTTTATAATCACCCAGTTACGTTGTGACGTTTGGTAGTACCCAAAGTGTTCCTCCGGTAAACGGGAGTTGCATAATCTCATAGTTATAGGAACATGTATAAGTCATGAAGAAAGCAATAGCAACGTACTAAATGATCGGGTGCTAAGCTAATGGAATGGGTCATGTCAATCAGATCATTCTACTAATGATGTGACCTCGTTAATCAAATAACAACTCTTTGTTCATGGTTAGGAAACATAACCATCTTTGATTAACGAGCTAGTCAAGTAGAGGCATACTAGTGACACTCTGTTGGTCTATGTATTCACACATGTATTATGTTTCCGGTTAATACAATTCTACCATGAATAATAAACATTTATCATGATATAAGGAAATAAATAATAACTTTATTATTGCCTCTAGGGCATATTTCCTTCAGTCTCCCACTTGCACTAGAGTCAATAATCTAGATTACACAGTAATGATTCTAACACCCATGGAGTCTTGGTGCTGATCATGTTTTGCTCGTGGAAGAGGCTTAGTCAACGGGTCTGCAACATTCAGATCCGTATGTATCTTGCAAATCTCTATGTCTCCCACCTGGACTAAATCCCGGATGGAGTTGAAGCGTCTCTTGATGTGTTTGGTCCTCTTGTGAAATCTGGATTCCTTTGCCAAGGCAATTGCACCAGTATTGTCACAGAAGATTTTCATTGGACCCGATGCACTAGGTATGACACCTAGATCGGATATGAACTCCTTCATCTAGACTCCTTCGTTTGCTGCTTCCGAAGCAGCTATGTACTCCGCTTCACATGTAGATCCTGCTACGACGCTTTGTTTAGAACTACACCAACTGACAGCTCCACCGTTTAAAGTAAACACGTATCCGGTTTGCGATTTAGAATCGTCCGGATCAGTGTCAAAGCTTGCATCAACGTAACCTTTTACGGTGAGCTCTTTGTCACCTCCATATACGAGAAACATATCCTTAGTCCTTTTCAGGTATTTTAGGATATTCTTGACCGCTGTCCAGTGATCCATTCCTGGATTACTTTGGTACCTCCCTGCTAAACTTATAGCAAGGCACACATCAGGTCTGGTACACAGCATTGCATACATGATAGAGCCTATGGCTGAAGCATAGGGAACAACTTTCATTTTCTCTCTATCTTCTGTATTGGTCGGGCATTGAGTCTTACTCAACTTCATACCTTGTAACACAGGCAAGAACCCTTTCTTTGCTTGATCCATTTTGAACTTCTTCAAAATCTTGTCAAGGTATGTGCTCTGTGAAAGTCCAATTAAGCGTTTAGATCTATCTCTATAGATCTTTATGCCTAATATGTAAGCAGCTTCCCCGAGGTCTTTCATCGAAAAACTTTTATTCAAGTATCCCTTTATGCTATCCAGAAATTCTATATCATTTCCAATTAGCAATATGTCATCCACATATAATATCAGAAATGCTACAGAGCTCCCACTCACTTTCTTGTAAATACAGGCTTCTCCAAAAGTCTGTATAAAGCCAAATGCTTTGATCACACTATCAAAGCGTTTATTCCAACTCCGAGATGCTTGTACCAGTCCATAAATGGATCGCTGGAGTTTGCATACTTTGTTAGCTCCCTTTGGATCGACAAAACCTTCTGGTTGTATCATATACAACTCTTCTTCCAGAAATCCATTCAGGAATGCAGTTTTGACATCCATCTGCCATATTTCATAATCATAAAATGCGGCAATTGCTAACATTATTCTGACGGACTTAAGCATCGCTACGGGTGAGAAGGTCTCATCGTAGTCAACTCCTTGAACTTGCCGAAAACCTTTCGCGACAAGTTGAGCTTTATAGACAGTAACATTACTGTCAGCGTCAGTCTTTTTCTTGAAGATCCATTTATTCTCAATTGCTTGCCGATCATCGGGCAAGTCAACCAAAGTCCATACTTTGTTTTCATACATGGATCCCATCTCAGATTTCATGGCCTCAAGCCACTTTGCGGAATCTGGGCTCACCATCGCTTCTTCATAGTTCGTAGGTTCATCATGATCTAGCATCATGACTTCCAGAACTGGATTACCGTACCACTCTGGTGCGGATCTCACTCTGGTTGATCTACGTGGTTCAGTAGTATCTTGTTCTGAAGCTTCATGATCATCATCATTAGCTTCCTCACTGATTGGTATAGGTGTCGCAGAAACAGTTTTCTGTGATGTACTATTTTCCAATAAGGGAGCAGGTACAGTTACCTCGTCAAGTTCTACTTTCCTCCCACTCACTTCTTTCGAGAGAAACTCCTTCTCTAGAAAGTTTCCGAATTTAGCAACAAAAGTCTTGCCTTCGGATCTGTGATAGAAGGTGTATCCAATAGTTTCCTTTGGATATCCTATGAAGACACACTTCTCCGATTTGGGTTCGAGCTTATCAGGTTGAAGCTTTTTCACATAAGCATCGCAGCCCCAAACTTTAAGAAACGACAACTTTGGTTTCTTGCCAAACCATAGTTCATAAGGTGTCGTCTCAACGGTTTTTGATGGTGCCCTGTTTAACGTGAATGCGGCCGTCTTTAAAGCATAACCCCAAAACGATAGCGGTAAATCAGTAAGAGACATCATAGATCGCACCATATCTAGTAAAGTACGATTATGACGTTCGGACACACCATTACGTTGTGGTGTTCCGGGTGGCGTGAGTTGCGAAACTATTCCACAATTTTTCAAATGTACACCAAACTCGTAACTCAAATATTCTCCTCCACGATCAGATCATAGAAACTTTATTTTCTTGTTACGATGATTTTCAACTTCACTCTGAAATTCTTTGAACTTTTCAAATGTTTCAGACTTATGTTTCATTAAGTAGATATACCCATATCTGCTTAGATCATCTGTGAAGGTGAGAAAATAACGATATCCGCCACGAGCCTCAATATTCATCGGACCACATACATCGGTATGTATGATTTCCAATAAATCTGTTGCTCTCTCCATAGTACCGGAGAACGGTGTTTTAGTCATCTTGCCTATGAGGCACGGTTCGCAAGTACCAAGTGATTCATAATCAAGTGGTTCCAAAAGCCCATCAGTATGGAGTTTCTTCATGCGCTTTACACCGATATGACCTAAACGGCAGTGCCACAAGTAAGTTGCACTATCATTATTAACTTTGCATCTTTTGGCTTCTACATTATGAATATGTGTATCACTATCTTCGAGATTCAACAAGAATAGGCCACTCTTCAAAGGTGCATGACCATAAAAGATATTATTCATATAAATAGAACAACCATTATTCTCTGATTTAAATGAATAACTGTCTCGCATTAAACAAGATCCAGATATAATGTTCATGCTCAACGCTGGCACCAAATAACAATTATTTAGGTCTAATATTAATCCCGAAGGTAGATGTAGAGGTAGCGTGCCGACCGCGATCACATCGACTTTGGAACCGTTTCCCACGCGCATCGTCACCTCGTCCTTTGCTAGCGTCCGCTTATTCTGTAGTCCCTGTTTCGAGTTGCAAATATTAGCAACAGAACCAGTATCAAATACCCAGGTGCTACTGCGAGCTCTAGTAAGGTACACATCAATAACATGTATATCACATATACCTTTGCTCACTTTGCCATCCTTCTTATCCGCCAAATACTTGGGGCAGTTCCGCTTCCAGCGACCAGTCTGCTTGCAGTAGAAGCACTCAGTTTCAGGCTTAGGTCCAGACTTGGGTTTCTTCTCCTGAGCAGCAACTTGCTTGCTGTTCTTCTTGAAGTTTCCCTTCTTCTTCCCTTTGCCCTTTTTCTTGAAACTAGTGGTTTTGCTAACCATCAACACTTGATGCTCCTTCTTGATTTCTACCTCCGCAGCTTTCAGCATTGCGAAGAGCTCGGGAATAGTCTTGTTCATCCCTTGCATATTATAGTTCATCACGAAGCTCTTGTAACTTGGTGGCAGTGATTGGAGAATTCTGTCAATGACGCAGTCATCTGGAAGATTAACTCCCATCTGAATCAAGTGATTATTATACCCAGACATTTTGAATATATGCTCACTGACAGAACTGTTCTCCTCCATCTTACAGCTATAGAACTTATTGGAGACTTCATATCTCTCTATTCGGGCATTTGCTTGAAATATTAACTTCAACTCCTGGAACATCTCATATGCACCATGACGTTCAAAACGTCGTTGAAGTCCCGATTCTAAGCCGTAAAGCATGGCACACTGAACTATCGAGTAGTCATCAGCTTTGCTCTGCCAGACGTTCATAACATCTGGCGTTGCTCCAGCAGCAGGCCTGTCACCCAGCGGTGCTTCCAGGACGTAATTCTTCTGTGCAGCAATGAGGATAATCCTCAGGTTACGGACCCAGTCCATGTAATTTCTACCATCATCTTTCAACTTTGCTTTCTCAAGGAACGCATTAAAATTCAACGGAACAATAGCACGAGCCATCTATCTACAATCAACATAAACAAGCAAGATACTATCAGGTACTAAGTTCATGATAAGTTTAAGTTCAGTTAATCAAATTACTTATTAACTCCCACTTAGATAGACATCCCTCTAATCCTCTAAGTGATCACGTGATCCAAATCAACTAAACCATAACCGATCATCACGTGAGATGGAGTAGTTTTCAATGGTGAACATCGTTATGTTGATCATATCTACTATATGATTCACGCTCGACCTTTCGGTCTCCGTGTTCCGAGGCCATATCTGTATATGCTTGGCTCGTCAAGTATAACCTGAGTATTCTGCGTGTGCAACTATTTTGCACCCGTTGTATTTGGACGTAGAGCTTATCACACCCGATCATCACGTGGTGTCTGGGCACGACGAACTTTGGCAACGGTGCATACTCAGGGAGAACACTTCTTGATAATTTTAGTGAGAGATCATCTTATAATGCTACCATCAATCAAAGCAAGATAAGATGCATAAAAGGATAAACATCACATGCAATCAATATAAGTGATATGATATGGCCATCATCATCTTGTGCTTGTGATCTCCATCTTCGAAGCACCGTCATGATCACCATCGTCACCGGCGCGACACCTTGATCTCCATCGTAGCATCGTTGTCGTCTCGCCAATTTTATGCTTCCACGACTATCACTACCGTTTAGTAATAAAGTAAAGCATTACATCGCGATTGCATTGCATACAATAAAGCGACAACCATATGGCTCCTGCCAGTTGCCGATAACTCGGTTACAAAACATGATCATCTCATACAATAAAATCAGCATCATGCCTTAACCATATCACATCACAACATACCCTGCAAAAACAAGTTAGACGTCCTCTACTTTGTTGTTGCAAGCTTTACGTGGCTGCTACGGGCTTAAGTAAGAACTCATCTCACCTACGCATCAAAACCACAACGATAGTTCGTCAAATAGACTCCATTTTAACCTTCTCAAGGACCGGGCGTAGTCACACTTGGTTCAACTAAAGTTGGAGAGACAGTCTTCCGCAAGCCATCTGTGTGCAAAGCACGTCGAGGGAACCGGTCTCGCGTAAGAGTACGCGTAAGGTTGGTCCGGATCGTCTCACCCAACAATACCGCAGAAACCAAAGTATGACATGCTGGTAGGCAGTATGACTTGTATCGCCCACAACTCACTTGTGTTCTACTCGTGCATATAACATCAAACCATAAAACCTAGGCTCGGATGCCACTGTTGGGGAACGCAGTAATTTCAAAAAATTTCCTACGCACACGCAAGATCATGGTGATGCACAGCAACGAGAGGGGAGAGTGTTGTCTACATACCAACGCAGACCGACTGCGGAAGCGATCACACAACGTAGAGGAAGTAGTCGTACGTCTTCTTCCCGATCCGACCGATCCAAGCACCGTTACTCCGGCACCTCCGAGTTCTTAGCACACGTACAGCTCGATGACGTTCCTCGGGCTCCGATCCAGCAAAGCGTCGAGGAAGAGTTCCGTCAGCACGACGGCGTGATGACGATCTTGATGTACTACCGACGCAGGGCTTCGCCTAAGCACTACAACGGTACGATCAAGGTGGAATTTGGTGGCAGGGGGCACCGCACACGGCTAAGGAACGATCTCAAGGATCAACTTGTGTGCCTTGGGGTGCCCCCTGCCCCCGTATATAAAGGTTGGAGGAGGGGGAGCCGGCCGGCCAGGGAGAGGAGGCGCAGGGGAGTCCTACTCCCACCGGGAGTAGGACTCCTCCCCCCAATCCTAATCCAATTAGGACTCCCGGGGGGAAAAGGAGAGAGAAGGGGGGCCGGCCCCTATCCTAGTCCTACTAGGACTTTGGGGAAGGGGGGGCGCCGGCCAGCTGGGGCTTTTCCCTTTTCTCCTTTTCCACTAAGGCCCAATAGGCCCATTAGTCTCCCGGGGGGTTCCGGTAACCCTCCCGGTATTCTGGTAAAATCCCGATTTCACCCGGAACACTTCCTATGTCCAAACATAGGCTTCCAATATATCAATCTTTACGTCTCGACCATTTCGAGACTCCTCGTCATGTCCGTGATCTCATCCGGGACTCCGAACAACCTTCGGTACATCAAAATGCATAAACTCATAATAACTGTCATCGTAACGTTAAGCGTGCGGACCCTACGGTTCGAGAACAATGTAGACATGACCGAGACACGTCTCCGGTCAATAACCAATAGAGGGACCTGGATGCCCATATTGGCCCCTACATATTCTACGAAGATCTTTATCGGTCAGACCGCATAACAACATACGTTGTTCCCTTTGTCATCGGTATGTTACTTGCCCGAGATTCGATCGTCAGTATCCAATACCTAGTTCAATCTCGTTACCGGCAAGTCTCTTTACTCGTTCCGTAATACATCATCTCACAACTAACATATTAGTTGCAGTGCTTGCAAGGCTTATGTGATGTGCATTACCGAGAGGGCCCAGAGATACCTCTCCGACGATCGGAGTGACAAACCCTAATCTCGAAATACGCCAACCCAACATCTACCATTGGAGACACCTGTAGTACTCCTTTATAATCATCCAGTTACGTTGTGACGTTTGGCAGTACCCAAAGTGTTCCTCCGGTAAACGGGAGTTGCATAATCTCATAGTTATAGGAACATGTATAAGTCATGAAGAAAGCAATAGCAACGTACTAAATGATCGGGTGCTAAGCTAATGGAATGGGTCATGTCAATCAGATCATTCTACTAATGATGTGACCTCGTTAATCAAATAACAACTCTTTGTTCATGGTTAGGAAACATAACCATCTTTGATTAACGAGCTAGTCAAGTAGAGGCATACTAGTGACACTCTGTTGGTCTATGTATTCACACATGTATTATGTTTCCGGTTAATACAATTCTAGCATGAATAATAAACATTTATCATGATATAAGGAAATAAATAATAACTTTATTATTGCCTCTAGGGCATATTTCCTTCACCTTTTCTCTTTTTTATGGCCTCTTTTCTTTCTTTTTTTAATTTTTCATCCGGAGTCTCATCCCGACTTGTGGGGGAATCATAGTCTCCATCATCCTTTCCTCACTGGGACAATGCTCTAATAATGATGATCATCACACTTTTATTTTCTTACAACTCAACAATTACAACTCGATACTTAGAACAAAATATGACTCTATGTGAATGCCTCCGGCGGTGTACCGGGATATGTAATGACTCATGAGTGACATGTATGAAAGAATTATGAAAGGTGGCTTTGCCACAAATACGATGTCAACTACATGATCATGCTAAGCAATATGACAATGATGGAGTGTGTCATAATAAACGGAACGGTGGAAAGTTGCATGGCAATATATCTCGGAATGGCTATGGAAATGCCATAATAGGTAGGTATGGTGGCTGTTTTGAGGAAGGTATATGGTGGGTGTATGATACCGGCGAAAGGTGCGCGGTATTAGAGAGGCTAGCAATGGTGGAAGGAAGAAAAGTGCGTATAATCCATGGACTCAACATTAGTCATAAAGAACTCATATACTTATTGCAAAAATCTACTAGTTATCAAAGCAAAGTATTACGCGCATGCTCCTAGGGGGATAGATTGGTAGGAAAAGACCATCGCTCGTCCCCGACCGCCACTCATAAGGAAGACAATCAATAAATAAATCATGCTCCGACTTCATCACATAACGGTTCACCATACGTGCATGCTACGGGAATCACAAACTTTAACACAAGTATTTCTCAAATTCACAACTACTCAACTAGCACAACTTTAATATCACCATCTTCATATCTCAAAACAATTATCAAGCATCAAACTTCTCGTAGTATTCAATACACTCATAGGAAAGTTTTTACTATTCTTGAATACCAAGCATATTAGGATTATTTAAGAAAATTACCATGCTATTTAAGACTCTCAAAATAATCTAAGTGAAGCATGAGAGATCAATAGTTTCTATAAAACAAATCCACCACCGTGCTCTAAAAGATATAAGTGAAGTACCAGAGCAAAACTATATAACTCAAAAGATATAAGCGAAGCACATAGAGTATTCTAACAAATTCCAAATCATGTATGGCTCTCTCAAAAGGTGTGTACAGCAAGGATGATTTTGGTAAACTAACAAATAAAGACTCAAATAATACAAGACGCTCCAAGCAAAACACATATCATGTGGTAAATAAAAATATAGCTCCAAGTAAAGTTACCGATAGAAGTAGACAAAAGAGGGGATGCCTTCCAGGGCATCCCCAAGCTTCGGATTTTAGGTGTCCTTAGATTATCTTGGGGGTGCCATGGGCATCCCCAAGCTTAGGCTCTTGCAACTCCTTGTTCCATAATCCATCAAATCTTTACGCAAAACTTGAAAACTTCACAACACAAAACTTAAAGTAGAAAATCTCGTGAGCTCCGTTAGCGAAAGAAAACAAAAGACCACTTCAAGGTACTGTAATGAACTCATTCTTTATTTATATTGGTGTTAAACCTACTGTATTCCAACTTCTCTATGGTTTATAAACTATTTTACTAGCCATAGATTCATCAAAATAAGCAAACAACACACGAAAAGCAGAACAGTCTGTAGTAATCTGTAGCTAGCGCAAGATCTGGAACCCCAAAAATTCTAAAATAAATTTCTGGACGTGAGGAATTTATCTATTAATCATCTGCAAAAAGAATTAACTAAATATCATTTTCCAAATAAAAACGGCAGCAGTTCTCGTGAGCGCTAAAGTTTCTGTTTTTACAGCAAGATATCAAGACTTTCCCCAAGTCTCCCAACGGTTCTACTTGGCACAAACACTAATTAAACTAAAAACACAACCAAAACGGAGGCTAGATAAATTATTTATTACTAAACAGAAGCAAAAATCAAGGAATAAAAATAAAATCGGGTTGCGTCCCAACAAGCGCTATCGTTTAACGCCCCTAGCTAGGCATAAAAAGCAAGGATAGATCTAGGTATTGCCATCTTTGGTTGGTAATTCTTCAATGAGGCATCTACCATCCTTAGGAATTTTTTTAGTTTTAGTTATTATCAAACTTTTAGGCACAAGATCAAAAAATTCATTTGTAACAAATGGTTCCTTAATGATAGCAAGAAGATTGGGATGAATACTTATAGATTTGAGATCCACAGTTTCCTTACCAGAGGATTAACCCTTATTTTTAGGAACATACATAAGCTTGGCAATTTTAGTCGGAGGACTTGGAGTATTCTTTACGGAAGAAAAAGCGGTTCCCAAGTTGGTGATGATACCCTCAAGTTTATCGATTCTAGTGGAATCATGATTCACTACAAGAAATATGTCAACTTGTGACCACCACTATTGGTCACTGAATGGTCACAAATTTCCATTTGTGAACTTTTTGTGACCAAAAACATAAGGTCAAAAGCTGGCCGTCGTAAACTGACTATAGCGACCTTTCTTCTGAAATGGTCGCAAACGTTTATGACCAAAATAAGCCTATTGTTCTGTTTTGGTCACTAGCAACCTCCCTAGTCCACGTAGGCATCCAGCGTGGCAAGCTGATGTGGCACAAGATTCAGCCCGGTCCAATTCAGTTTTCTACATGGGCCTAGCCCAACAATTCGGCCTTTTTAATGTATTTTTTCTATAAATTTTTGATCGGCTTCATGGGCCAAGCCCAACATTGTAGCCTTTTTATTTTCTAGGCCTTCGGCCTTTTTGCTTCCATTTCTTATTTGGGCCTTTTTACAATCCATTTTGGACCAGGTGTGTTTTCTTTTGTTTTCTTCTGCTCATCCAATTAGGTCCCACTTGTCAGTTTTCTTTTGTTTCTTTCCACTAGTGAAATGGGACCAGGTATGTTGTTTAGGTGCCACACATCAGTTCTCTATTTGTGCAACAACTAATAACTTGATTCAAACAGAGCCAATAACACATAAATTTTCAAACAACAGCCAAATAATGGCAGGTAGTTTACAATCATGGCAGTACAAACCAGGTATTGAAATATAGAATACAGCTAAATATTAACATGTCCAGCTCCAGAGAGCTAAAACACATTGTCGGGTGCGAGTTCTCTTTAGGATTCTACTCCTGTAGTTCCTTGTACAACAACTTTTGACGAATTAATGCCAAAATCTACGAGTTATAAATCAGAAAAGTTAGGAATATAATCGAGTGAAGCCATGCATATAACATTCTTCTAACAATGAAAAATAGCTGCAGAATTTGAGATCTAATAAGAAACCATGCATATAGCATTCTCGTAACAACAAGACTGAGATATATTTGGGAAGGGAAAATGACAAGTATCAACCCAGTGCAAGATAACACAGCAACTATGTCAAAGTTATTCAGATTTCCTGATGTGTGTGTCACATTATACATGCATCAAGCATCAGGCGACCAAGCAAACTATTCTGGAATAGATACAAAACAAGCATGTATTGACCATCCTACTGGTAGCAAGTACATAAAGGTAATGACTTAACAAGCAGCGCAAACATGAATGAGTCACATAACTAAGTACAATCCAATATCCCAGCTGAGAGCGAACATGTATTCGGCATTTCAGGATTTCAATACGAGCATGACAGAGGGTGGCGCTATGTTCTTACCATGGCACAAGCGAGAGATGTCCCCGACGATGCCCTGCTTCTCCAGTTCGCACTAAGGCTCAACCAGCTCCGCGGTGTGGATGATGCCCCCTCCTTGCTCCATCCAGAAGGCAGGCCGCGGACTAGGAAGCCCTACATATTACAATTTGCACAAGTTGGGAGAAACACAAGGAACTGGTATCAAGCAGAGCACAAGTTGAGAGAAAGTTACGGTCCAGGAGCCGACCTTCCAAGGGAGTAGCATGATGCGTCGTCGCGGTGCCTTCATCTGGAGTTGCAGGCCGGAGTTGTGAGCTGTTGCTTTGCTTCCCCACATAGCACACCTAGGTTCTCCTAACATACCAACCTGAAAGACAAAAACATGATTAGGGAGCTGGTACATCAGAAAAGGAATCAATGCACGAATGACATACACACCTAAAAAAATAAAATCAGTATTTCACATATTATTAGAATTGCATATTAGATGTCTGCAAGATAAGTGTTGCTTCATATAAGATGTTTAGTGATTTAACAATCAGTATGCTGCAGGAAATTTTGTTTGCCATGTCACCCAATGTTTACTATCAAATAGAAATTATTCACTGTTAATGCATTTGAGCTATAAGACAATCAACTAATGTTCTGTCCCATTGAGATGATTTTAGCCCTTCACATGATGGTTCATTGTTATCCATGTTAGCACATCAGGCTTGGAGCTTACGTATATAACAAGAAAAGTAGATTAAGCAATGCATCCAGATAACACAAGGAGGCAAGCACTAGTAAATCTTGACTCTCGTGCCACTACATGTACATAACAAGTATTTGACACATTCCTGGAAGCATGCAAATACAGGCAATATTATTTGTCTAATGAAATACATGACATATTCTCCTCGCGTATTCTCCAATTAAACACTTGATAGTGGCCAGAGCGAAACAAACAAAGGGAGAGACAAGTCTTCACCTTGCAACAAGGGGACTCATACCCAGCCAAATCGGAACAAATTGAACCCGCGACAATAACTTCTATATAAAACATTTGCTCAAAATGATGCTCAAGAGGAAGACACACTTTCTCAACATTGCATTCCAATCATATAGACCAAATTGCAAAAATAAGAATAGTGGATAAAATCGTAGTCTAGATCACGCCGCAAAGAAACATCAAAATCATAGAACATATAGGTTCCATCATGATTTTAAGAAACATTGCGCTAGAGAAGTAGGCTTGCAATGCAAACTTTCTGCAAATGGTTGGAAAACAAACCACCAACAATCAGAAGAATGAGCATGTTAGTTAGACTGTATGTGCCTACACACACAAAATTCAAAACTATAACTAAGGCGAGAGGGGAAAGATATGGGGGCAGTAAGTGTCGACGAAGGACTTGACCATCTCCCTCTGCTCCTGCTTAGTCTTCCTCACCATGGCTTATTCTCCCGGGCCTGCACGCAACACTGCCCCATTCCTTCAGACAACTAGACAAGATGTGCACAATTGCCGTATTGCTGTTCAACGTACGAAAGATGCCTGCTAGGAAGACGAAATCAAATGAATAATAACCCCACATAAACAAAGAGGCTGAACAATGATTCTACAAAGTATTACCTCCAGTCATAAATAAGTGAACTAAAACCACATCACTTATTTATTAACAGAGGGAGTGATATTCAGCTTCTGCAGTCAAAGGAGACCCGTAAACTCATTGCACACAGTTGCAAAAGCACATTATGCAATGGCAATACAGCGTCAGTGTGGGTGGGTGTGTGTGTGCCGTGGTTACCTACAGATCCTACTAAGCGAAGCCAGCGGTCAGGTTGTTGGTTTGGTACTTGTCCAACTAAAAATCTAGAGCATAGCTAGATGATCAATGAGGTTATATTCTCAATAGCAACAGCAACCCCTATGCCCAAAACAGATAGACAGAATGATGGACATATTTAGCTCACCTGGGGCGGTCATCCGGTGGGCCAAAGCTGAAGGGGCGGGACGGGGGCTTGGCAGACTTCTTGAGGGTGTTGGGCACGATCTCAGACGACAGGTTGAGGAAGGTGCGGAGGAACTCAATGTCGTCGTTGGCCAGGTACCAGTAGTAGTGCTGCCACGAGAAAGTCTCCCTGACGTACTCCTTGGACTTGAAGCTCTACATGAGCTTGATGACCTCGAGGTTCAAGGCATCGACCTGGGGGTGCTTGGCTAGGTTGTAGTCCTTCTTGGCGTACAAGACTCCCTCTGCACACGCATCACAATAGATTCATCAGTAAAATCATTCAGTCCATCCAAAGGAGTGGCATTCTTGCACACATAAAAAGTTGAAATTAGCACCAAGGAATTCAGTTAAGATGCTCAGACTACTGTAATAGTCAGTAGAATTCTTCCAGATTGCAGCTTGACATGAATAAGATTCTACAGTTAGGAAGTTAGTGGTGTCCAAACTGTCTATGCTCGAACCTTGCAGCAACCGCGCATAAGAGCGAACTCGCTGCGGTCAATGGGTGCCAAGAACACTGACAGGGCAACATGGTTAAAACCCTACGCAACACATGGATCGAACCCTACAGAAGAAGACTAATGAGATGGCATCTGAATCCTGGCCACGGCCAGCGCGGTGCGTAAAATGGGCGGGGGAGGGGGAGGAGCTCACCCTGGAAGAGGTACTTGCAGATCTCGCGGCGGTTCTTCTTGGAGATGATCTGTGGAGGGAGACAAGGGTGGTCGGATTAGGCGGTTCTACGACCAGGGCAACCAACGGGGAGAGCGGACTCGGCTGGGGATGCTTACCATGGTGACGGGCGCCGGGGGAGGAAGCGGGGGCGGAGACGGCGGCGCCGCGGCATGCAGGGGAACGCCCTGGCCTCCTCCAGCCCCCTCGCGATGCCATCGCTCGCCCGCCACTTGGCCAAGCCCCGCGGGTCGAGGCCCGCGCACCCGCCCATGTCGTCGAGGAGTAGCGCGAGGGGCGCGGCCCCGTAGGCGGAGAGGGAGCAGGGGCGCGAGCGGGCGGAGGGATCCGGAGGCGGGTGGCGCACAGCCGTGACATCGTGGCTGCGGCGGGGGAGGGAACTCCGGCAACGGAGGATGGGGCGGCGGCGGAGGACGAGACGCTTGTGTTAGATCTGGATCGGGGAGAAGTGCGAAGCGGATTTTGAGATCGCCGATGGGTGGGTGAGAGCGCCGGCGGAGCCCGGGAGCGAGGTTTGCTGGTGGGTGGGTAGGGGCAGGGGGGCAGCACCGGTGGGGGGGAGAGAAGGGGGCGGTGGCGATGGATCTGGGAGAAGAGGGCGGCGGCGATGGAGTGGGAGGCGATAGGGTTTGGGTGGTTGGGCTGCCCGGGGGTGGGAGGGGATAGGGTTCTTTTTCTTTCTCTCTCTTTTTTTCTTTAGATAAATGGGATGGGTGGATGGATGGATGGATGGGTGCCATGTCATCAATCCATGGCACAATCATTTCAACCAATGAGAACAAAGCATACGTAATTGTGTTTTTCTATGTGTTTCTATTATATTTTCTGCACAAGGGTGCATTTTGGAATGGCATAATTTGTTCAAATTATATCATACTTTGCACAAAGGTGCATCTTGGAATGACAAACAATGTTGCCTAAAAAAATACATTTTTTGGATGAAAAATTCATTTTCCATTTTTTGAGTGCCCAAAATGAGTTTTTTTGTGAAGGACCTACCATATATTTGTTGCAAAAGCGGACTGAATTATTTTTCTAAAATACTAGGACATATTTAATGCACAATTGACCAAATGGTTGGGTGTAAAAAGTTTTGATCCACCTCTCATGAAGAAGACAAATTTTCGCTGATTCAGTTGGAAGCGGGTCAAATTTGAACTGTAGCTACCTTGTAGTTTGCTCTTTATTTTTTTCAAAAATCATTTCTAGGTACATAAGTATCTATTTAATCATAGAAACACCAAAAAAGTTCCAAGATTCAACCACTAGCTAGGAACGGTCATTCCCGCCGTTTTGACCGCATTTTGAAATGGGCATAAAAAATTCAAAAATATCAAAAAATTGGGAAACCTTCGCATTGTGTTATTATATGTGGCCAAGTTCCTAGGAAAAATAACAAACTTGTAATACGGTAATTATTTCAAAAAAGTGTTCTCAGAAACGAGCTATCACGTGTGGAGATCCATGGCTTTCAAGCCAAATGATCAATCTTATGGCCACATCCATGGCATAGTTTGTTCAAATGATCTCATATTATGCACAATGGTGCATATTGGAATGGCAAACAATGTTGCCTAAGGAAGTTGTCACTTTCATTGGACGGAAAAACCATTTTCCATTTTTTGAGTGCCCAAAAGGAGGTTTTTTTTGTGAAGGACCTACCATATATTTGTTGCAAAATTGGACCAAATCATTTTTCTAAAATACTAGGACATATTTAATGCATAATTGACCAAATGGTTGGGTGTCAAAAGTTTTGATCCACCTCTCGTGAAAAAGACAAATTTCCGCCGATTTAGGTGGAAGCGGGTCAAATTTGAACTGTAGCTACCTTGTAGTTTGCTCTTTATTTTTTTTAAAATCATTTCTAGGTACATAAGTATCTATTTAATCATAGAAACACCAAAAAAATTCCAAGATTCAACCACTAGCTAGGAACGGTCATTCCCGCCGTTTTGACCGCATTTTGAAACGGGCATAAAAAATTCAAAAAAATCAAAAAATTGGGAAACCTTCGCATTGTGTCATTCTATGTGGCCAAGTTCCTGGGAAAAATAACAAACTTGTAATACGGAAATTATTTTAAAAAAGTGTTCTCAGAAACGAGCTATCATGTGTGGAGATCCATGGCTTTCAAGCCAAATGATCAATCTTATGGCCACATCCATGGCATAGTTTGTTCAAATGATCTCATATTATGCACAAGGGTGAATATTGGAATGGCAAACAATGTTGCCTAAGGAAGTTGTCACTTTCATTGGACGAAAAAACCATTTTCCATTTTTTGAGTGCCCAAAAGGAGGGGTTTTTGTGAAGGACCTACCATATATTTGTTGCAAAATTGGACCAAATCATTTTTCTAAAATACTAGGACATATTTAATGCATAATTGACCAAATGGTTGCGTGTCAAAAGTTTTGATCCACCTCTCATGAAAAAGACAAATTTCCCCCGATTCAGATGGAAGCGGGTCAAATTTGAACTATAGCTACCTTGTAGTTTGCTCTTTATTTTTTTCAAAAATCATTTCTAGGTACATAAGTATCTATTTAATCATAGAAACACCAAAAAAGTTCCAAGATTCAACCACTAGCTAGGAACAGTCATTCCCGCCGTTTTGACCGCATTTTGAAACGGGCATAAAAAATTCAAAAAAATTCAAAAAATTGGGAAACCTTCGCATTGTGTCATTATATGTGGCCAAGTTCCTAGGAAAAATAACAAACTTGTAATACGACAATTATTTTTAAAAAGTGTCCTAAAAAACGAGCTATCACGTGTGGAGATCCATGGCTTTCAAGCCAAATGATCAATCTTATGGCCACATCCATGGCATAGTTTGTTCAAATGATCTCATATTGTGCACAAGGGTGCATATTGGAATGGCAAACAATGTTGCCTAAGGAAGTTGTCACTTTCTTTGGACGAAAAAACCATTTTCCATTTTTTGAGTGCCCAAAAGGAGGTTTTTTTGTGAAGGACCTACCATATATTTGTTGCAAAATTGGACCAAATCATTTTTCTAAAATACTAGGACATATTTAATGCACAATTGACCAAATGGTTTGGTGTCAAAAGTTTTGATCCACCTCTCATGAAAAAGACAAATTTCCGTCGATTCAGGTGGAAGCGGGTCAAATTTGAACTGTAGCTACCTTGTAGTTTGCTCTTTACTTTTTTCAAAAATTATTTCTAGGTACATAAGTATCTATTTAATCATAGAAACACCAAAAAAGTTCCAAGATTCAACCACTAGCTAGGAACGGTCATTCCCGCCGTTTTGACCGCATTTTGAAACGGGCATAAAAATTCAAAAAAAATCAAAAAATTGGGAAACCTTCGCATTGTGTCATTGTATGTGGCCAAGTTCCTACGAAAAATAACAAACTTGTAATACGGCAATTATTTTAAAAAAGTGTTCTCAGAAACGAGCTATCACGTGTGGAGATCAATGGCTTTCAAGCCAAATGATCAATCTTATGGCCACATCCATGGCATAGTTTGTTCAAATGATCTCATATTGTGCACAAGGGTGCATATTGGAATGGCAAACAATGTTGTCTAAGGAAGTTTTCATTTTCTTTGGACGAAAAAACCATTTTCCATTTTTGAGTGCCCAAAAGGAGCTTTTTTTGTGAAGGACCTACCAAATAATTGTTGCAAAATTTGACCAAATCAATTTTCTCAAAAACTAGGACATATTTAATGTACAATTGACAAGATGATTGGGTGTAAAATATTTTTATCCACCTCTCGTGAAAAAGACAAATTTCCGCCGATTTAGTTGGAAGCGCGTCAAATTTGAACTGCAGCTGCCTCATAGTTTGCTATTTATTTTTTCCAAAAATCATTTCTAGTTACATAAGGACCTATTTAATCATAAATACATGGTTTGGTGGTGATACGTCGAGGTTTGGGTGGTGGCCGAGGGCCCCAACTCTAGAGCGCGTAAACTCGCATGCCCGCCGCGTGGTCACCGCGTGACTGTGGTTTTGTCATGTGTTCTGGGCAGCCTAGGCATGTCTAGTGGGGTGGGAACTCCCCAGGTTGGTGCTAGGAAGAAAATTACAACATAAGATTCTCACAAGGAGACCGATCGATGCTCAAACATGAATTAGGAGCCAAGTGTTTTATTAGCGATACGGGAAATGCACATGGGCAATGGGCGTGAGTTTTGGCTGAGGGTGATCATCTACTAAGGAGAATGTCTTCACAAATTTTTAGCTCAAAAGGAGGATCCTAGGTGGTACTTGCTTTGCAAAGTACCACGCTGGACAAAAATATGAATGTTGAAGCTGGGCTCAAAATAATGAATGGAGTGAGATGAAATTTTTTGGAGGATGGTTATTTGGGCATAGGAAAGCATTGTAGAAAATTGATACCATTTGGACATGCCAAAGTAGTACTTCCTTCACAATGCTCTTCTATGGACAAAAACTTGGGAAAACTAGTGAGAGAGATTGGATGAATGAAATGAGCTCAAAATTGGTGTAGGTAAGTTACTTAGGTATGGTCATGCGCTGGTAAATTTTCAGATCATTTGGGTAAGCCTAGCTAGTACTAACTTCACAAAGCTTCTCTCGAGGTAGAAACTTTGGAAATTTTCCGAGAAAGATTTACTAGGAAAATTGAGGTGAATATTATCATGTGGCAATGATTTGGGTATGGAAGAGTGCCCGAAAAGTTTGAGGGTAATAGGAGGGGTCTATATAACACTTGCTTTGCAACGTGCCAATTTGGCCATAAAATATAAATTGAACCTGGGATCACATAGATGATTTGACTGAGCTGCAATTTGGAGGAGGGTGATAATTTGGGCATATGAAGGAACTGTATAAATTTCATGTCATTTAGAGATATAAAAAAGGTACTTCCTTCACAATGCTTCTAGGTGGACAAAAACTTTGGAAATTTGCCGAGGAAGATTTGCTAGGCAAATGGAGCTGAATTTTGTCATGCGATAATGATTTGGATAGGAAAGAGTGCCCAAAAATTCCGAGGGCAATCAAGAATATATAAATAGCACTTCCTTCATAAAGTGTTGTTGTGAACAGAATAGGAAAATGAATATTGTTGAATTAGTTTTGAACTAGGCAAGGAAGAATTTTTACATATTTGATGAAGATATGCCCCAAAGAATTTATGAGATCTTTTTGGGAATTTTGGGAATGATAGAAATATAGGTTGCTTCACAACCTAGGGCAAAAACTGCCACATGGACATGACACATAGGCAAAACTGATGAGATGGTGCCTAGTCATCACAACCCACCACAATCTACAAGGCTATGACCATCTATATTGGTCATTAACAACTAGAAATAAGGCAGCGGACTAGCACTGTTTGCTTTGTGACCATTTCGTGTAAGGAAATTACGACCTTTCTGACCAAAATGGTCGCAATGGTTTAGGGTTTGGAGCCCCCTGAACAGCTTTTGACCAATTGGTCGAAAATGGTCATAAATTTATGACCAATTCTTTGAGGGTCACTGACAGAAGGTCATAAGTTGACATATTTCTTGTAGTGATTTATTTTCTCATTAACTATGGGTTCCTTCTCTTTAATATTTTTCAAAGTGACTCCTACTTTAGATCCATATTGAGAGATTCGGTTGTGGATCTTTTTATCCAAATGTTCAATTGACTCTACGGTAACAACCTTATTTTCAATAATTTCGAGCCTTTGCATTACATGCTCCAAAGTTAATACAGTTCCATTAACCAAAAGAGGTGGTGAGCCAAATAAATCTATCATAGCATTATAAGAATCAAAAGTGTGGCTACCCAAGAAATTCCCTCCGGTAATGGTATCAAGGACAAATCTGTACCAAGGAGCAACGCCTACATAAAAATTGCGAAGAAGAATGGAAGTAGATTGCTTCCTGGTAGATCTATTTTGAGCATTGCAAATTCTATATGAAGCGTCTTTTAGATTTTCTCCCTCCCTTTGCTTAAAATTTAGAACTTCATTCTCAGGAGACAACGGAGAAGATAGAGGACTAGCCATCACGACAAGTAAACGGAAAAGAGGCAAGTAGAGAAAGAGAGGGAGGATAGAGAGAGAGGGCGAATAAAACGGCAAGGGTGAAGTGGGGGAGAGGAAAACGAGAGGCAAATGACAAATAATGTAATGCGGGAGATAAGGATTGTGATGGTTACTTGGTATGTTGAATTTTGCGTAGATGCCAGAAATGGCGCGTTGTTGGAAGTCAAATCTTGACTTGCGCGAACCTCCCCGACAACGGCGCCAGAAATTCTTCTTGCTACCTCTTGAGCACTGCGTTGGATTTCCCCGAAGAGGAAAGGATGATGCAGCAAAGTAGCATAAGTATTTTCCTCAGTTTTTGAGAACCAAGGTATCAATCCAGTAGGAGGTTGTGCGCGCGTCCCCTAGTACCTGCAGAAAGCAAATAACTCCTCGCAACCAACGCGATAAGGGGCTGTCAATCCCTTCACGGTCACTTACGAGAGTGAGATCTGATAGATATTATAAGATAATATTTTTGGTATTTTTGTGATAAAGATGCAAAGTAAAATAAAGGCAAAGTAAAAAAGCAAAGGAAATAACTAAGTACTGGAAGATTAATATGATGAAGATAGACCCAGGGGCCATAGGTTTCACTACTGGCTTCTCTCAAGAGCATAAGTATTTTATGGTGGGTGAACGAATTACTGTTGAGAAATTGACAGAATTGAGCATAGTTATGAGAATATCTAGGTATGATCATGTATATAGGCATCACGTCCGAGACAAGTAGACCGACTCCTGCCTGCATCTACTACTATTACTCCACACATGGACCGCTATCCAGCATGCATCTAGAGTATTAAGTTCAAGAGAACAGAGTAATGCTTTAAGCAAGATGACATGATGTAGAGGGATAAACTCATGCAATATGATGAAAACCCCATCTTGTTATCCTCGATGGCAACAATACAATATGTGCCTTGCTGCCCCTACTGACATTGGGAAAGGACACCGCAAGATTGAACCCAAAGCTAAGCACTTCTCCCATTGCAAAAAGATCAATCTAGTAGGCCAAACCAAACTGATAATTCTAAGAGACTTGCAAAGATAACCAATCATAAATAAAAGAATTCAGAGAAGATTCAAATATTGTTCATAGATAAACTTGATCATAAATCAACAATTCATCGGTCTCAACAAACACACCGCAAAAGAAGATTACATCGAATAGATCTCCATGAGAGATGGGGAGAACATTCTATTGAGATCCAATAAGAGAGAAGAAGCCATCTAGCTAATAACTATGGACCCGAAGGTCTGAGGTAAACTACTCACACTTCATCGGAGAGGCTATGGTGTTGATGTAGAAGCCCTCCGTGATGGATACCCCCTCCGGCGGAGCTCCGGAACAGTCCCCAAGATGGGATCTCATGGATACATGAATTTACGGCGGCGGAATTAGGGTTTTGGCTCCGTATCTGATCGGTTGGGGGTACGTAGGTATATATAGGAGAAAGGAGTACGTCGGTGGAGCAACAGGGGATCCACGAGGGTGGAGGGCGCGCCTGGGGGGGGTAGGCGCGCCCCCTACCTCGTGGCCTCCTCCTTTGTTTCTTGACGTAGGGTCCAAGTCTCCTGAATCATGTTCGGTGAGAAAATCACATTCCCGAAGGTTTCATTCCATTTGATATTCCTTTTCTTCGAAATCCTAAAATAGGCAAAAGACAGCAATTCTGGGCTGGGCCTCCGGTTAATAGGTTAGTCCCAAAAATAATATAAAAGTGGAAAATAAAGCCCAATAATGTCCAAAACAGTAGATAATATAGCATGGAGCAATCAAAAATTATAGATACGTTGGAGACGTATCACCATCCGCCTTAGACGCATAGTTCGGGACCCCCTACCCGAGATCCGCCGGTTTGAGACCGACAAAGAGTCCATCCAAGGACAAGGACCATCACGCACCAGAGAATTATTTTGAGCACGTCTTAGAGGCCGCCCGCTTGATAAAGGGTTAATGCTCAAAAGTCATAATATTCGAGTGAGGTGTATGGTAATTGTAAACGACAATTTTATATTTAGTCTATTTTTATGTTTTGCTCGAAAGCTTTTGTTCCTCCTGTGCGGCCGTTTTTATACAATCTGAAAGTTTTCTAGTCGTCGGCTTCAGCCCCCTCGTGGGAAGTACGGGGGTGTTTGAAAAAGCATTTGATCACTTTTGACCCAACATCTTGGTCCATGAAAGAGGTGACAATGCAGCGAACCAGGCAATCAGACTAGAGGGCGTTAACACTTTCACTTAGCCATAGTAGTTTTATGATGGGTCTACGATATAGCCCCTGGTATATAGGCGGCTTATTTTTAGTAAGATGCATTGAAAAAATGATCTGAAAAAGATCCTTCGTATGACACGGAGAGAATTGCTAAAGATTCCGATAAGTCGTCGAGTGGTTGACTAGCTCTCGCCGCATCATGACAGTCAGTTTTCGGCTTTCTCTACTGAGGTGCTTGACCAGATGAACCGAAGCACAATCGCAGTAGTTCTCCCTTTACTACCCTTGCCGATAGAGCGGAATATAGGGTAGCAAGCACAGGAGCCGGGCAACCCAACTATTGACCCAAGACATGATTCGGAGCTGATGCATATAAGGCCAAACTCGTGACGCTGAAGTACGCTTTAAAGCTGTTCGGACTTGCCGGCAACTCATTTGATCCCATACCGAGCCCCTGGCGGTTTATGCCGAGGTGTGTGTGTAAAACAACCACATGAGCAAAAATTCGGATCGATTAGGAAAAAGTCAATACTGGACACTGGCTACTTTTACTGGGAGCTGAGTGATATGCCAATTACTATATAGATAACAAAGCCGCGACTCTGGCTATTTGACATGCCAGGGGTCGAAGGCTGAGGAAAAAGGCACTTTATAGGCTCGGAATAGAGAGTGCGGTCTACAAAAAGTTATTTTGAACCTCCCGTCGCACGTCTGCGCCGCCTGTCCTCAGTTAAGGGATTCCTTGACAGGAATAACCCTTGGGTGATTGTACGAACCTGAACTCTGGTAGAGTCCTCAGGGTGACCGGCCCTTGAGCTACCTGTAGAGGGAAAAAAAGGAAAAGGGCAGTTAGAAAAGTAGAGTTATAGGGGTTTGCAGGCCCACCCTCATTGTGCTTCCGCCGATGCCCTGGGTATTTCAAGTGCATAATTATGTATGCGCGGTACCCACTTCGAAGGCATATTAGGCGAACGGCAGAAGCCGAATTGCTAGTCCAATATGAACATTGATCGGTCATGTTGAATGGAGACCGGCGGCATGATGGCCGACATGGTATGCGGCATGACAGGGCCACTGCGTAGTCCGACTGAGGTAGCTGTAGTATGATCTCCTGTACGGAGGGAGTGTTCCGTGCACTCACCTCTAGGGGTGTGTGTCACGTATACCATGTTTACTGTTTTTGCGTCGGGGAAAACTGCTTCTCACCCCCGTTGTTCGGTTGGTGAGCCTGTTTGTCGTCGCTATCGCCGGGCGGCCTCTTCCCCTTGTGTTCGGCATTTAACTTGTCGGCCTGTTTGAAGACCCAACAGCTTCTGTTGGTGTGATTAGCTAGTTTATTGGGGTGGCCATGGATCTGGCAGGGCCTATTCAATATTTTGTCTAAATTGGATGGTCCGTCTTTGTTTGCCGTAAATGGCTTTTTCCGTTGGCCGGGTTTGGGGCTGCTGAATCCAGCGTTGACCGTTGTGTCCTGTGTGCCCTCATTATTATTGCGATGTTTGTTTTATTGCGTCGTGGCTTTCCATTACCGTCCCGCACTTCGGAGGTGCCCGGATTGCTGGCGCTATTGCTTCTACGGGCGAGCTAGCTGTCTTCTCCCACGCAAAAGCGGGTCATCGGAGCGGTAAGGGCTGACATAGACTTTGATTTTTCCTGAACGAGGTAGCAGGAAAGCCACTCGTCCCGGACACTATGTTTGAAGGCCGCGGGGGCTTCCGTGTCCGGACAGTCAACAATTTGGTTCTTTTTAACTAAAAACCTAGTCCAGAGCTTTCTGGCAGACTCTCCGGGCTACTGGACAATGTGACTTAGGTCATCGGCATTCGGTGGCCGGACATATGTACCTTGAAAGTTATCGCAGAAGGCATATTCCAACTCCTCCCAGCTGCCAATTGAGTTTTCAGGCAGACTATTTAACTAGTGCCGAACTGGTCCTTTGAGTTTTAATGGGAGGTATTTGATGGCATGTAGGTCGTCTCCGCGGACCATGTGGATATGGAGAAGGAAATCCTCAATCCACATCGTGGGATCTGTTGTTCCGTCATATGATTCGATATTCACGGGTTTAAACCCTTCTAGGAATTCATGCTCCATTACTTCGTCAATGAAGCAGAGTGGGTGTGCGGTGCCTCTATATTGGGCTACGTCGCGACATAGCTTAGATGGAGTCCGTCTGCGGTTTTCGGCCTGGTCGTGACTAGACTTGTCACGTCCGAATAGGTAGCCGCCGTTGCGCGTCAAGGCACGTCCTCGCGATCCGTAAATCGATCTGGTATGTTCTGCTCTACTATCCAGGTCCCGCCATGGGTCGTATGTATGATCCCGAGCTGTTTTATCTTTGTTTTTTCTTTGGGTTGAGGCGGGCTGCTGTTCGGCTTGAGCTGCCGCTTTATCCCGACCGCATGGTGGTCGGTTAACCGCATTGTCCCGACCGCGTGGTACAGGTTCCGGCGCCTCCTCATCGAACTGAGGTAACAATCTGCGCTTCGGGTAACCGTTGGTTGTGCACTTGAGGCCGTATTCGTCGGCTATTAGGATGTCTGTCCATCTATCGTTGAGCAGGTCTTGGTCAGCTTGGAGCTGCTGCTGCTTCTTTTTTAGGCTCCTTGCAGTGGCCAATAGCCGGCGTTTAAAGCGCTCCTGCTCGAGAGGTTCCTCAGGCATGATGAAATCCTCGTCGCTGAGGCTCTCCTCATCCTCGGAGAGCGGAAGATAATTACTGTCCTCCGAGTCTTCGTATATGGCATGTTCATCAGGGCTATCATGCCCGTCTTCCCGTTCATCCTGTTCGGACATTGCCTCAACAGGGTCTTCGTTGTCTCCGGCATCTTCCGGGGTGTTGTTTTCTCTGGTGCCGGCATTGCTGTCTTTTGCACGACGTGACTTAGAGCGGCGCCGCTGACGCCGGCGTCTAGGCTGTGTCTCAGGAGGTTTATCCTCGACTAGATCTTCTTTGTCATCATCATTAGTTTCTTTAGGTGTATCCACCATGTATACGTCGTATGAAGAAGTGACCGTCCAATGTCCGGTAAACTGCGGGTTTTGGCCCTGCTCCTCATCGGCATCGTCGTCTATACCGTCGAGGTCTTCGGAGCCGTAATCGAGCATGTCAGTTAAGTCTTCGACAGTGGCTATGGAGTGGGTGGCGGGTGGGAAGCAAAATTCCCCATCATTAGCCCCTAGTTCGAACCAGATATAGTTTGGCTGTAAGTCCTCTGCCAAGGACATGTTCTTTAATGAGTTTAGCATGTCGCCCAAGGGCGAGTGCTGGAAGATGTCTGCGGCGTTAAATTTGAAGATTGATAAACGATCAAGTTCGGCGTCCGCGGGCTCACATGGTTCGGAACGTATGACCGGAGATGAGTCCGGAGTTCCGGTGGCACAGGTGTCGTGTGTGATCAAGTCTATGCGCGGCTCCAACACCGGGGAATTTGTGGCCTCCGTGGCGGGGTTGAGCTTCTCGTCCTTGGATGGCGCTGTCTGCTCCGGATCTACGGCCAGAGCGATTACAGGAGCTATCTCCTGGATGCGGTCCGATGACAGATTTAGGTCATGTCCATCGAGGAGACTGGGAGTGGTTTCCGCGGTATCGAATCCGGCAAAGATCAAGTCTCCACGGATGTCCGCAACGTAGTTTAATCTCCCAAATCTGACCTGGTGGCCAGGGGTAGCTATCGATCTGCTCCAGATGGCCAAGCAAGTTGGCCCGCAGTGCGAAGCCGCCGAACACGGAGATCTGTCCAGGTAGGAAGGTCTCATCTTGGACAGCATCATTGTGGACGATTGAAGGGGCCATCAAACCTTTTGGGGACGGCATAGTGGAACTCTCAATGAAAACACCAATGTCGGTGTCAAAACCGGTGGATCCTGGATAGGAGGTCCCGAACTGTGCGTCTAAGGTCGATGGTGTAAGGGCTTATTTATCCCTATGGTGTTTTGGTGATTGATGACAATGCATTGTGCGGACTAATCATGTGCTTTGAGTGCTTTCAGGTATTCATCCTTCGGCACGGAATGATTACTTCCCTTTGGCGCTCTACTCAAGACGGTGTAGTCTATTCCGTGACCTTGTTGGTGGACTAGGTTTCGTAGTAGTCACCGTACTATCAAGAGGGGGTCCGTTTCGGTATGACTTGGGTGGAATCAACACGTACACGTTCTCTTCACTCCCTCCAATCTTTTCCGCACCTTGGGGCCTTTCTTTCCCTCCTTCCTCTGTTTGTCCTGGACCCAGCGGTAGTACCGCGGTCCACAGCGGTAGTGCGGCTGAGACCTCCTAAGCGGTAGTACCGCTCTTGGAGCGGTAGTACCGCTCCCGAGCGGTAGTACCGCTGGGTGGCCTCAGCGGCAGCACCTCTGCGGTACCGTGCTACTGCCGCCCTGCCACTACGTCAGCAGCGGTAGTACCGCTCCTCGGAGCGGTAGTACCGCTTGCTGGGGCTCAGCCGCAGTACCGTGGTGGCATGGTGCTCCTTCCGCTTCGATTCTTGCGCACATTTTCTCGTGTCGGGTTTTGCGGTACTAGGCGCGGCAGTAGTGGCGGTAGTACTGCTCGAGAGCGGTAGTACCGCTCTACCTCCGCGGTAGTACCGCTGGGGGGGAGCGGTAGTACCGCTCGAGGGCGGCAGTACCGCCCTGGGCCCCTGCCCTAGGCCTTTTCTTTTGGCGCGGTAGTACCGCTGAGGGGGAGCGGTAGTACCACTCTTGGGCGGCAGTACCGCTCTGGCTCAGCGGCAGTACCGCCCTCTGCGGGGCTGAGTGGGGGAGTAACGGTTCACTTGCTTCCCCCACTATATAAGGGCTCCTTCTTCTCCCTCTTTACCTTACCTCTTCCACCAACCCTCATTATTGCCCAAGCACCATTTATTGCTCAAGCTCCATTGCATACCCCAAGCTTCCTCTTGCCCGATCTATCTCCCTAGCCAATCAAACTCGTTGATTTGCTCGGGAGTGGTTGAGAAGGCTCCGATCCACACTTCCACCAAGGGATTTTTGATTCCCCCATTCATCCTTAGCGGATCTTGTTACTCTTGGGTGTTCGTGCACCCTAGACGGTTGAGGTCACCTCGGAGCCATATTCCATTGTGGTGAAGCTTCATGGTCTTGTTGGGAGCCTCCGATTAAGTTGTGGAGTTTGCCCCAACCTTGTGTGTAAAGGTTCGGTCGCCGCCTTCAAGGGCACCAATAGTGGAATCACGGCATCTCGCATCGTGTGAGGGCGTGAGGAGAATACGGTGGCCCTAGTGGCTTCTTGGGGAGCATCGTGCCTCCACACCGCTCCAACGGAGACGTACTTCCCCTCAAAAGGAAGGAACTTCGGTAACACATCCTCGTCTTCACCGGATCCACTCTTGGTTATCTCTTACCTTTACTTGTGCAAGCTCTTTAGTGATTATTCCCTTGCTTGCTTGTGTGCTTGTTGTTGTTGCATCATATAGGTTACTCACCTAGTTGCACATCTAGACAACCTACTTTGATGCAAAGATTAATTTGGTAAAGAAAAGCTAAAAATTGGTAGTTGCCTATTCACCCCCCCCCTCTAGTCAACCATATCGATCCTTTCAATTGGTATCAGAGCCTCGTCTCTTTATTAAGGACTTTACCGTCCAAAGAGTATGGTTGATACCGTAGACGGTGCGGAGGAACACTCCGGTGTGAATCCTATCTCGTCTACGGGCGATGGGGGAACTTCGGTCTCTCGTGAGGAGTTCAATGTAGCCTTGGAGACATTGAAAACCTCCATGACGACCGAAGTTGAAAACATGTTTACTAAATTCCTTGAGGGGCTTAAACTTTCCACCGCACCGTTGAAAGTGGGGGATCCCGCCAACAAGGTGTCGGATGCTACCCCCGACAAAGGGGAAGCTAGTAGTGAAAAGGCTCCTTCTTTGAGTGGCAAGAATGGCACCGGCATCTTTGCCCACGTGGAACCACCACTTGTTTATGGTGGACCGGTTCCTTCTACTCATTTGAATCATGACGGTCCTCCTCCTAAGATTGTGAAAAATGAGGATTTTGATTCTTGGGTTTACCGCTTTAAACGTCATTTAAATCATGTGAACACTAACCTTTGGAGAATCATTGAAGAAGGTTTTTATCCACATGATCCAAGCAACCTCACTCCTCGAGAAGCCGCGGACAATCAATTCAATGAGAATGCTCTCTTCATCATTCAAGATGCAATTCCACCCGAAGACCTACCTCATCTTCGCCCTTACTCCTTGGCCAAAGATGCATGGCATTGTGTCGTGTTTCTCTACCGGGGAAGCGCAAGCATTCAACGCTCCAACTATGAAGTGGTACAAGATGAGGCCGATGAGTTTGCAATGAAGGAAGATGAAGAGCCTCGTGAGCTCTTTCGGAGAGTCACCAAACTCGCGGTCTCACTACGAGATCACGGGAGCAAGGACACGGATGATAATTGGATCAAGCGCAAATTCCTCAAGGCTATGATGCCCTACCACAAGGCCATGTCCTCCGTCATCCGCCAAAGACCGGACTTCCACACTTTGACCTCAAGCGAGGTGTTGGATGAGTTTGTGGCCATGAACATCTTGGACAAGACCGCCGACAATGCGGTGCTCCGGTCTCAATGGGCAAAGAAGCCCAACCTTGCTTTGAAGGCCAAGCTCACCATGGAAGAAGAAGAAGAGGAAGAAGAGGAGAGCAACCCCGAAGATACAAAGTATGCATATCATGAACACATGGCTCTTGCTTCAAGGCAATTTTGGAGCAAGAAAAACTCGAGGCCCAACTTTAGCAAAAACAACTCAAGTGGGACAAGGGGCAAGCAACGTGTGAGGACTTGCTACAATTGCGGCAATGTGAGTCATTTCGTGGCGGAATGCCCGTATGAGAAGAGGGAAGATAATGGTGGCAAACTCATCCGAAAGGACAAGGCCAAGTCGTTCCCCAACAAGAACAACTTCATCAAGAAGACTCCTCCCAAGGCCTTGGTTGTGCAAGAAGAGTACAATGAGGATGATGACGATGATGAAGATGATGAGATGATTGCCATGGCCTCCGTTGCCATTGCAACAACGTCACAAGTGTCTCTCTTCGACTCACCCAACGAGAGCACCAACGCCAAGTGCCTCATGGCTAAAGCCACCAACAAGGTGTTTGCTTCCGGTGGTGGATCATGGTTGCTCGACAGCGGAGCTACAAATCATATGACCGGAAGCAAGGACTTGGTGGTGGACGTGCACACGGTTCCATCTATGCCCACCAATGTCGAATGGGGTGACGCCTCATCGTCTAAGGTATTGGGACTTGGCAAGGTGGTCATCTCTCATGATCTCACGATCGAGAAGGTCATGCTTGTTGAGTCCCTTGCATACAATTTACTTTCCGTTCGTCAACTTGCAGTCATGGGCTTTGCCACTTTCTTTGATATCGATACCGTGGCCCTCTTGTGGAGCAAGACTCTTAAAGTAGCCTTTGTTGGGCATGTCGAGAACGGTCTATATGTGATTAACTTTTTGGAGCGACCCACTAAGACCGCGACATGCCTAATGGCTAAAGTTGATGTGGGATGGCTTTGGCATCGCCGTTTAGCCCATGTCAATATGAGATCTTTGCAAAGTCTCCTAAAGGGGGACCATGTCCGTGGACTAACAAATGTTAGTTTTGCTAAAGATCGTGCTTGCAGTGCCTGTATCGAAGGGAAGCTACATGAGAAGGCTCACCCTCCCACGACTACCATTTATTCAAAAAGGCCTTTGGAGCTCCTTCACATGGATCTCTTTGGGCCTCCATCCTTCGATAGTCTTGGAGGAAGAAAGTATTGCTTGGTGATTGTGGATGACTACTCAAGGTACACGTGGGTGTACTTCTTCAAGAGGAAGAGTGAGACCCAACAAACCGTCATTGACTTTGCAAATGAAGCACAACGTCAACACAATGCAAAGATTTTGACGATAAGAAGTGACAACGGCACCGAGTTCAAGAACTACACCTTGGATGAATTTCTTAGTGATGAGGGAATCAAGCATCAATATTCCGCACCGTACACCCCTCAACAAAACGGTGTTGCAGAGAGGAAGAACCGGACGTTGATGGATGCGGCAAGGACCATGATGGCGGAGTTCAAGTCTCCATACAACTTTTGGGCCGAAGCCATCAACACTGCGTGTCATGCATCAAATCGGCTCTACCTCCGCAAGGGCTTGAACAAGACTCCTTATGAGATACTCACCGGTAACAAGCCCAACCTCAAGTATTTCCGAGTGTTCGGGTGTAAGTGCTTCATTCTCAAAAAGGGTGTTCGTTTGTCTAAATTCGAGGCTAGAGCTTATGAGGGCATATTTGTTGGTTATGCTACAAACTCTCATGCTTACCGTGTCCTCAATAAATCCACGGGACTTATTGAGGAGACGTGTAACGTGGAGTTTGATGAAAATAACGGCTCCCAAGTGGAGCAAAGTGGCACTTGTGATGTAGGTGATGAAATTCCTCCTCAAGCCATAAGAAGAATGGGTGTTGGTTTCATCCTACCCATTGAGGAACCCCTTGTGGTCGAAGGAGAAGGACAATGCTCCACTCAAGTGGAGCCATCACCAACCCAAGGCCCACACGCTTCCGAAGAACAAAGTGAAGGCCCTCAACCTCATGAACAAGACCAAGGGCAACATCATGCTCAAGACGGTGTTGACACACCAAGTGATGCCCAAGGTCAAGTACTCTCCCCCGAGCAAGTTCAAGACCAAGAACAAGCTCATGACGACACTCAAGATGATCAAGTAGCCGCTCCTCAACTCACTGCCGAGGAGGAATTAGAGCGTCGGGCCGCCAAGGTTGCTTCCAAGCTCTCCACCAAAGACCATCTCATGACGAATGTGCTTGGAAGCTTAAGAAAGGGGGTAAGCACTCGTAGACAATTAGCAAACTATTGTGAGCATCATGCGTTTGTCTCTTGTGTGGAACCCCACAAGGTTTATGAGGCGCTAGAAGATCCGGATTGGCTTAATGACATGCATGAAGAACTCAACAACTTCGAGCGCAACAAAGTGTGGAGATTGGTGCCAAGGCCAACGGGGACCCACAATGTTATTGGAACCAAGCGGATATTCAAGAACAAGCAAGATGCCCATGGGATTATCATTCGCAACAAGGCTCGTTTGGTAGCACAAGGCTACTCCCAAGTCGAGGGTATCGACTACGGTGAAACCTTTGCTCCCGAAGCTCGTCTTGAATCCATTCGCATGTTGATTGCATATGCTTCTCATCATAACTTTAAGTTACATCAAATGGATGTGAAGAGTGCTTTTCTTAATGGTCCCTTTAATGAATTGGTGTACGTCAAGCAACCCCCCGGGTTCGAGGATCCCTACTTTCCCGATCATGTGTATCAACTCGATAAGGCACTCTATGGCCTTAAACAAGCCCCACGTGCGTGGTATGATCACCTTACCGAGTTGTTACAAGACCGTGGGTTTGAAGTTGGGGTAATCGACCCCACTCTTTTTACTAAGAAGGTCAAAGGGGAGTTGTTTGTGTGCCAACTATATGTTGATGATATTATCTTTGGTTCTCCTAACAATGCTTTCAATGAGGAATTTGCCGCTCTCATGACCTCAAAGTTCGAGATGTCCTCCATGGGGGAGTTGAAGTTCTTTCTAGGGTTCGAAGTGAAGCAAAGAAGAGAAGGAACCTTCATCAATCAATCCAAATACACTCAAGACATGCTCAAGAGATTCAAGCTAAGTGACGTCAAGCCGGCTTCCACCCCAATGCCCACCAAGTGCCAACTCGACCTTGATCCAAATGGTAAAGTGGTGGATCAAAAGGTATATCGTTCCATGATTGGTTCCTTGCTTTACCTTTGTGCATCTAGACCGGACATCATGTTGAGTGTGGGTATTTGTGCACGGTTTCAAGCCGCACCTAAGGAAAGTCACTATGTGGCGGTCAAACGAATCTTTCGATATTTGGCTCATACCCCAAACTTTGGCTTATGGTACCCAAGAGGATCAAACTTCAAGCTTGTAGGGTTCTCGGATTCCGATTGGGCGGGAGACAAAGTGGATAGGAAGTCCACCTCCGGAGGATGCCAATTCCTTGGTTGCTCTCTGGTAAGTTGGTCTTCCAAAAAGCAAAGTTGTGTGTCTCTCTCGTCCACCGAAGCGGAGTATGTTGCGGCCGGTAGTTGTTGTGCACAACTCTTGTGGATGAGGCAAACTTTGAAGGATTACGGTGTCACTTGTGACAAAGTGCCTCTTTGGTGTGACAACGAAAGTGCCATCAAGATTTCTCTCAACCCGGTGCAACACTTCAAGACGAAGCATATTGAGATTCGGTATCACTTCATCCGAGATCACATCAGGCGAGGAGAAATCGAGCTCAACTATGTCAACACTCATGACAACCTTGCAGATATTTTCACGAAGCCCTTGGATGAAGCAAGATTTCGCGAGTTAAGGCATGAGCTAAATATCATTGATTCGAGCAATGTTGCTTGAACCCGTGCACACCGTACCTCATTCAATTTGTTGTCTAGTTTAGGTGTAGGCATGGACATAGGGGGAGTGTTGTTCTCTCAATGAACTCTCCCTTCCCCCATTATGCATAAATTGATTAAGTCTTTCACCTTTTGCCATTGTTGATGGCACGTGTGCTTAAAAGACGAGTTTTGGTCATGGGCCCAAGGTTAAAATCTTCGCGGCGCCATACCTCTTGACTCAAACATAGGTGGCTTCGGCCACCGCCCTCTCTTGGGCTCTTGCTGGGGTGCTTCTTTCTTTTCCTTCTTCGTTGCGGTGTCTTTTTTTTGAGCAAGGCCTTGTGATTTAGTTGTCGCTGTGTGCTGGGGCGGTACTGCCGCTGCTGGCGAGCGGTACTACCGCTGGAAGCGGTACTACCGCTCCCAGCGCGGTACTACCGCGGTGGGGCAGGGGTCAGGGGTATTTATAGGGGCAGGGGAGGTTTCTTCCTCCCCATACCCATTACCCCCTCGTGCCTCTCTCTCTCTCTCTCCAGCACTGTTCCGGCGCGGAAGGGCTCCGGTGGATCTCCTCCTCCGGGGCATCCCTCTCCATTTCTTTCGGTGGAGTCGATCCCCACCTCGTCCTCTTGCAATGGATGCCGGTATTGCCCCCGTTCCTTCTCTCTTTTGGTCTTGTGTTTAGATCTTGTGCTTTAGGGTCTCTTTTGGTCTTGACGTTGATGCCATGGAGAAGGATCCAGAGTACTTTGGGGAAGCCCTTCAGATGTGCACCCAGCTGAACATTCTCAACATCATGCAGTTCAACAAGGATTTCGATGCGGATCTGTTGGCTCAGTTCTTTGCCACCATTCACCTTGGAACAGATAGTGACCGGACCCTGACCTGGATGACCAATGGCAAGCTGCTTTCTGTCAAGTGGCAGGCGTTCATGGAGTTGCTTGATGTGGTGGATGACGGGCTTGAGACTCCAGTCGGTTTCCGTCCTCACCGCCATGATACCTCCACCCATAAGCAAGCCCTTTGGCCCTACTGCACTGTCAAGACCCACCCTGTCACTGAGAAGAAGACCTACGAGCTTTCTCCGTATCTGGACATTCTTCATCGTATCTTCCGTGAGACTCTCTTCCCTCGCATTGGGAATCTGGATATGGTCCACTCTTATCTCGTGGACATGCTTCTTTTCTGTCAGCATGAGAAGGATGCCAACACTGGAGAGAGCCTGGATATCTCTCATGTCATGTGGTCTGAACTTGTCTCCGCCGTGTCTGAGCGCAAGTGTCCTATCTATGGCCCCTTCATCATGAGGCTCATTGAGCGGGCCTGGGCACAGACCTACCCCAGTGTGTTGCTTGAGACTGGAGATTTAGTTTCCCATGAGGTCAAGCGTCTGAGGAAGAAGGACAACTGGTCTGCACCTCACACAGGGGGTCCTTCTACTGCTGCCACCGGGGGCCCGTCTGCCGCTGCTACTGCCATGGACACTGAGGGTGGGGATGCTCCTCCTGGCCATGATGCGGACCTTGGCCACTCCAGTACCGAACCATCATGGGCCCAGAAACTCAAGCGCAAGATGAAGAGGCTCTTCTGTCTGGAGTCCCATGGTCAGTATATGACTCATGTGGCGGAGAAGAATGCCAGGTCGCGCCACAAGGAGCTCATGCGCCAGCTGGGCGCCACAGTTGTCAGTGGATCCGAGGGACAGATCACTGAAGAGGAAGACTGGATACATCAGAACTGCCACTGGACCGACTCCGATGCCGAGCAGTTCTCTCCCCACGGCGCAGATGCAGAGATGTGATGATCACCTGGAGTCGTAGTGTCTCTCTTGACCTTTTTGGTGTCTCGCTGCCAAAGGGGGAGAGAGTGTAGGGATTTGATTTGCTCGTTTTCGCTTCTTGTGTCGTGCTCTGCTTTTAAGTCTTGTGCGTTTCCCTTGGTTTGGTTTGTTGTGAGACTTAAGTTCCCGTCATATGGTGTAAGACATATGCTACCTTAGCTATCTTATCTATGATCATGCACCTCGGTATCTTATAGCTTGCTTATCCTATCATATATGTTGTTTGCATGTATCTTTCTTAGGTTATTTGGTCTCTAAAATATAGCGGGGGCTGTGATCCTAGTGTGTGTGACTTTCAGTCCCTAGTATTCATCTAGTTTGCACACATCCAGGGGGAGCCTATCTATATTTTAGAGGCGTGAGCACTCTTGTATTCTTTGTCATTACTCTTTTTGTGCAAATCCCGTATTGTCATCAATCCACCAAAAAGGGGAGATTGTAAGGGCTTATTTATCCCTACGGTGTTTTGGTGATTGATGACAATGCATTGTGCGGACTAATCATGTGCTTTGAGTGCTTTCAGGTATTCATCCTTCGGCACGGAATGATTACTTCCCTTTGGCGCTCTACTCAAGACGGTGTAGTCTATTCCGTGACCTTGTTGGTGGACTAGGTTTCGTAGTAGTCACCGTACTATCAAGAGGGGGTCCGTTTCGGTATGACTTGGGTGGAATCAACACGTACACGTTCTCTTCACTCCCTCCAATCTTTTCCGCACCTTGGGGCCTTTCTTTCCCTCCTTCCTCTGTTTGTCCTGGACCCAACGGTAGTACCGCGGTCCACAGCGGTAGTGCGGCTGAGACCTCCTAAGCGGTAGTACCGCTCTTGGAGCGGTAGTACCGCTCCCCGAGCGGTAGTACCGCTGGGTGGCCTCAGCGGCAGCACCTCTGCGGTACCGTGCTACTGCCGCCCTGCCACTACGTCAGCAGCGGTAGTACCGCTCCTCGGAGCGGTAGTACCGCTTGCTGGGGCTCAGCCGCAGTACCGTGGTGGCATGGTTCTCCTTCCGCTTCGATTCTTGCGCACATTTTCTCGTGTCGGGTTTTGCGGTACTAGGCGCGGCAGTAGTGGCGGTAGTACTGCTCGAGAGCGGTAGTACCGCTCTACCTCCGCGGTAGTACCGCTGGGGGGGAGCAGTAGTACCGCTCGAGGGCGGCAGTACCGCCCTGGGCCCCTGCCCTAGGCCTTTTCTTTTGGCGCGGTAGTACCGCTGAGGGGGAGCGGTAGTACCGCTCTTGGGCGGCAGTACCGCTCTGGCTCAGCGGCAGTACCGCCCTCTGCGGGGCTGAGTGGGGGAGTAACGGTTCACTTGCTTCCCCCACTATATAAGGGCTCCTTCTTCTCCCTCTTTACCTTACCTCTTCCACCAACCCTCATTATTGCCCAAGCACCATTTATTGCTCAAGCTCCATTGCATACCCCAAGCTTCCTCTTGCCCGATCTATCTCCCTAGCCAATCAAACTCGTTGATTTGCTCGGGAGTGGTTGAGAAGGCTCCGATCCACACTTCCACCAAGGGATTTTTGATTCCCCCATTCATCCTTAGCGGATCTTGTTACTCTTGGGTGTTCGTGCACCCTAGACGGTTGAGGTCACCTTGGAGCCATATTCCATTGTGGTGAAGCTTCGTGGTCTTGTTGGGAGCCTCCGATTAAGTTGTGGAGTTTGCCCCAACCTTGTGTGTAAAGGTTCGGTCGCCGCCTTCAAGGGCACCAATAGTGGAATCACGGCATCTCGCATCGTGTGAGGGCGTGAGGAGAATACGGTGGCCCTAGTGGCTTCTTGGGGAGCATCGTGCCTCCACACCGCTCCAACGGAGACGTACTTCCCCTCAAAAGGAAGGAACTTCGGTAACACATCCTCGTCTTCACCGGATCCACTCTTGGTTATCTCTTACCTTTACTTGTGCAAGCTCTTTAGTGATTATTCCCTTGCTTGCTTGTGTGCTTGTTGTTGTTGCATCATATAGGTTACTCACCTAGTTGCACATCTAGACAACCTACTTTGATGCAAAGATTAATTTGGTAAAGAAAAGCTAAAAATTGGTAGTTGCCTATTTACCCCCCCCCCCCTCTAGTCAACCATATCGATCCTTTCAGATGGTAACAGGAGACCAGGGACATGATGTTTACCCAGGTTCGGGCCCTCTCTATGGAGGTAATACCCTAGGTCCCGCTTGATCGATCTTGATGAATATGAGTATTACAAGAGTTGATCTGCCACGAGATCATAATGGCTAAACCCTAGAGGTCTAGCCTATATGACTATGATAATGAATATATCTCTCCCCTCCGGACTAAGTCCTTCGGTTTATATAGACACCGGGAGGATCTAGGGTTACACAAGGTCGGTTACAAAGAAAGGAATCTACATATTTGGTCGCCAAGCTTGCCTTCCACGCCAAGGAGAGTCCCATCCGGACACGGGTGTAGTCTTCGATCTTCGTGTTCTTCACATCCCATCAGCCCGGCCCATGGCTAACAGGCCGGACGCCCAAGGACCCCTTAGTCCAGGACTCCCTCAGCGTCTTCACAGGGTCTTCTTGGAAGGCGCGGATGGCTCCCAGGTCACCAGACGACGGCATGGCTCCTCCACCGGACGCGACCCCGAGGCCACCTCCATCCCGGCCTGGATGCCCAACGCCTCCGACTCCTCGGAGAGGCCGAGCCCCGAGACCACCGGCCGCTCGTCGCGCGGCCGGGAGGAGGATGAGATCGACTGTGGGCTGACAACCATGTCGCAGTCTGCACGGAGGGAGAGCGAGGGGGTGGCCGTCGAAGCCAGGACGGCGGACAGGGGAGGGGGGGTGGACGCCGCTGCCGGGGTGGCAGGCGGCGGGGTGTGGTGGGCGCCGGGGCCGGAGCGGCACACGGCGAAAGGGGGGACGGTAACGAAGAGTGAACACAGGAGGTGCTTGGCTATTCTTGAGAACACAAAAGGGTACAGATGTCGTGATAGAGTTGCCGATCAGGTCCTCGTCTCACGCCACGATCGTCTTCGATGAGACCCACTTCTCATTCTCGACCACCACCAATGAGCGCTCGCCTGACGACAAGGACAACCTCACGTACTCGCTCCCAGCAATCCCTCATCGGCCCCGTTCGATCCTTCAATCTATCGTTGCAGCAGATAAAAATGCTGCCAAGGCAGCCAAAACCCCACTACCAACTCTGCCCGAAACCGCTGCCATGGCAGCCGAATCACGACCCACCACCCCTTTGCCCACTGTGGCCTCTGCTTCCTGTTCCGATGACACACCTCCACCCTTTCCGTCACCGGCCGCCCCTACCCAACACCGTGTAATTCCTACGCACACCATGCACCGGTGGCCAGGCTGGCAAGTTCCTTCCAAACAACAATATATCCAAAACAACTCTGTTGTCGTGCTCCGAGATGTTCATTGGCTAACACCTATGCAAGATGAGTAGTTGAGTACAACATGCTCATGGTGAACATGACTTGGTCTCTCGTGCCTCACCCTCCTGATTCCAACATTGTCACTGGCAAGTGACTCTTCCTCCATAAGCTCAAGACCGACCAGACCTTGAATCGCTACAAAGCTTGTTGGGTCGTCCGCGGGGTGAATTTTGAAAAAACATTCTCCCCCAGCCCGTGGTGAAGGAGGCCACGATCCGCACCACCACGAACGGAGAGAGTCAAATGGGCAATCTCCACCACGAACGGAGAGAGTCAAATGGGCAATCTCCACCATGAACATCCGTGCATGTCTGGTTCACAGGATCGCCCGATCCATTTTGTATCGTTTTTTTGAGGGCGAATCCATTTTGTATCTGTATTAACATTAACATGCAATAAAGCTCTCACATTCCCTCAAAAAAAAGCTGATAATAATTATCTCATACCAGGCATGCCGGCGATATGCTAAGCTCAGCTTAATTAGGGCATCTCCAGTCGTTGGCCCTTCAGGAGGGGCAAAAAATCGCCCCCTGAAGACGCACCGGCGCTAAACCGTGCACTGGGGGCGTGATGCCCCCCAATCGCAGCCCCCCACAGGTTTTTAAAATGTTTAAATTTGGCGTAAACACAACGCAAACACGTTCGAGTTCGTTCAAATTTAAACATATTTTATAAAAAAAAGAAAAACTACCGCGGGCCTCGCCACCCGCCCACGCGGTTCTACATGCCGAGGAGGCTGTAGAACCACGTGTAGTCACCGCCGCCGTCGTCGTCGTCGTCGCCCCCGCCGACGCCTCCGCCGTCCCTGCTGCATCCCTCCCCCGGTTGGCGCAGCGGGTTGGACGGTCCGGTGGCGTCGTCGTCGCTGTCGAGGACCATGACGCCGTGCTCGTCCTCGCGCCCACGCTTGCGGGCGGCGATCTCCTCCATGGCCCGGCGCAGCCGGACCATCTCATCGCGGAGGTAGTCGTCCCGCGCCCACCGCAGGGCGTCCTCGTCAGAGAAGCCACGCCGGGCTATCTCCTCGTACTCCGCGGGGAGTCCGAGCTCTGGCTTGGGCTCGACGAGGACGAAGCGGCCGGTGGGGGAGGCGTTGTCGCCGATGCGGACGTGGAGCTGCGGGTGCGCGCGCTGACAGGTGTGCCCTGCGGCTTGACGGGGCGAAGGTGGAGGCAGGGGAGCCGCCGGACCAGGAGGAGGACCCCCCGGTCTCCATGCGCCTCGGGGTCCAAGAGCTTCCCCGGCGGCGTGAGAAGGACGGGGGAGCGGGGTACTCGAGGCGCGGCGTGTTGCCGCCCTCGATGTACTCGAGGACGGCCTCCAACGTGCGCCCGGGCACGCCCCACCACCGACGCCGGCCGGCGGCGTTGAGCCTACCGGAGGACACGGCGCCGTTGGTGGCCTTGAGCTGCTCGGCATGACGGCGGCGGAAATAAGGCTCCCAGAGCGGGCTGTCGGGGACGTACCGTGGCCCCTCCCTCGCCGCATGCGGCAGGGACGAGCGGATGCGTGCGATCTCCGCATGCCGCGCCGCGCCGGTGGGTACCGGGGGCACCGGCACGCCGTCGGCGCTGGTCCTCCACGCCCCGGGCACCCGCATGTCCGGCGGGACCGGGTACTCGGCCTCGAAAAGGAGACGAGCCTCGTCCTCGTGAAGATGGCGGCGACCGAAGCCGTTCGCCGCCGCGCCGTCGCCTGGGAAGCGCTCGGCCATGGGTGTGATGAACTGGAGAGGGCGAGAGAGAGGAGAGGGAGGAACGACGACGGCGAGAGAGTGCGAGTCGCCGAGTGCGCTGGGGCGCGTCTTATATAGGCCGAGGCGCCGCCCGTGCGCGAGTCGCCGTGTGTACGCGTGGCGGGCGAGGGAGGGTGAGGGACGCGCGTCATCCGGTCTTCCCTGCGCCGCCCGTGAGGCATCAATGGCGCAGGCTGACCGGCGAGGCAGCGCGACAGCTTTGGCATTGATTCGCCGCGGGAAACGAGGCGATGAGGACGACGAAAGGGCGAGAAGAGAGCCGTGTCCCTGACGCGGCGGGCCCGCGGCTGTTTCGCGCCAAAATAGTTCGCCCCGGCGCCCCCGGGCGCCCCCCAGCGCGCCGGGTTCGGCCTGGGTCCGCCAGCGTTGTTTTCGGCCCAGGCCGGCGAAAATCGGGCTCCTGGGGCGCGACTGGGCCGATTTTTCGGCGCCGGCGTAAAAAAAACGTCTGGGGAGGCCTTCCTGGGACGCGGCTGGAGATGCCCTTACACCCGAAAAAAAAAAGCTCAGCTTAATTACAATTATTTCATGCCGTGAATGCCGTATGCTAAACTAATGCCGTGAATGCCGTATCCCTGCGCCCTGCCCGTCTCGTGTCGCCATGCAGGAGTCCTCGCCTATATAACACGAGCTAGCACCCGTCTCCATGCACAGCATACCATCCGCAACAAAGATATATTGCACCCTACAGCTAATCGCTTGTACGAGGTAGCCACAGCGGCTTGGGTTTCGCATACACACATAGGTAGGCATGGGCACCAGCAACGCGCGATGGCTGATGGTCGTGTCGTGTCTGGCCGTCATGGCCCTGGCGGCCGGAGCGCGCCGGCCGAGCATCGATGACGACGCTGCGCCCGCCCCGGCACCGGCTCCCATCAAGTGGGGAGTAAAGGCGGAGGTCCGCGGGTTCGCGAGGGCGGACGGGACGCGGTTCACGGTGGGCGGCCGGCCGTTCTACCCGAACGGCTTCAACGCCTACTGGCTCATGTACATGGCGTCGAACCCCGCCGACCGGAGCAAGGTGCTCGACGTGCTGGAGCAGGCGTCCCGCCTCGGCGCGACGGTCATCAGGACGTGGGCCTTCAGCGATGGGGGCAGCAACCGTCCGCTGCAGACCACCCCCGGCGTGTACAGCGAGGACGTGTTCGTGGTACGTACTACTGTTAGATAGATGGACTGTCGCTAATCTTGTTAACCAATATATAACAACATGTTGTCAAAAAAATAACCGCATGCTCCTTTTTTCGACGGAATAATCACCACAATGTTTAAATTAAGATATTTCCCTCAAAAAATGTTTAAATTAAGATACATATCCGACGTCAGATTTTTACGTCAAAATCTAACGCCTTCAGGTACGTCGGATCTTGATCCAACGCATGGCAAATACCCTCCTGCAGCGTTTTTGTGTCAATCTTTTATACCACATGACATTTTTCACTTTAGAACATGGAAAATTCCTCTACAACAACTAACATGGCAATTTTTTTGTTTCTGCATGACAATTGTGGAGCAGAGCGTTTGTTGGGATTTCCCCAAATCAGATTTTTAGCATTCCCCTAAATTAAATGGTATTGCTAATTAAACAACATTTTTTGTCTCATCATTGATGTCCATTAAATTTTTTCCATTTCATACCTTTGTGGTAAAAAGTTTCCTAACATATAAGATGGACCTGTTTAATTACATGGACATTAGATGTGGATGTAAATTTATCTGATACGAAACTGCACCAATTCATGATGACCAATACTAACATTAAGATGACATGTTTACATGCTGAGAGAAACATCTTCAAAACATCCGTGGTTCGAAAAAATATCTCGAAAAACATATGTAATTAATCTCTTTCATATACTTTCTCTGACGGTATATATGCAGGGACTAGACTTTGTGATCGCCGAAGCGAAGAAGCGAGGGCTCTACTTGATCCTGAGCCTGGTGAACAACTGGGGTGACTTTGGCGGGAAGAGACAGTATGTGCAGTGGGCCAAAGACCAGGGCCACAACCTGGGCTCCGACGATGACTTCTTCAGGGACGCCCTCACCCAGCAGTTCTACAAGGAGCACGTCAAGGTCCGGCCGTCCGTCCTTGAAGGCACTCCCCTAAAATAAACTGATCGCGTGCACTGCATGTTCCACTGCCGTGACGTTAAACCTCGATCATGATTAGCATCTTGTGTATGCACCGTATGTATATACATAGTATCATTTGTGTGTTTTGTGTGTGTGGAACAGAGGGTGCTGACGAGGATCAACAGCTTCACGGGGGTGGCGTACAAGGACGAGCCCACCATCTTTGCATGGGAGCTGATGAACGAGCCCCGCGTCCCGACCGACCCCTCCGGGAAGACCATGCAGGCCTGGGTGGCGCTCATGTCCTCCTACGTCAAGTCCATCGATGACAAGCACATGGTGGAGGTCGGCCTCGAGGGGTTTTACGGCGAATCCACGCCGGAGCGCAAGCGGTTCAACCCTGGCGGTGACTCCGCCGGCACCGACTTCATCGGGAACAACCGCATCCCCACCGTCGACTTCGCCACCATCCACTACTACCCCGACGTGTGGTAAGCAAACGATAGCCACACCCAAATTTCCTCTCAGCTCTGATAGCCGATGGATTTGTGTTGACCGTGCGGTGGCTTGTGTGTGTCAGGCTGCCGGGTTCGACCGGGGAGCAGCAGGTGGAGTTCTGGAAGAAGTGGATGGCGTCGCACATCGAGGACACGGCAAAGGCGCTGCAGAAGCCGCTGGTGGTGGCTGAGTTTGGATGGAACTCCGTCGGCAACGCGGTGGCGGCGCGGGATGACTACTTTCGCATGGTGTACGACGCCATCTACGCGTCCGCGAAGAGGGGCGGGCCGTGCGCCGGGGGCCTCTTCTGGCAGGTCTTGGCGCCCGGGATGGAGAGCTGGACCGACCGCTACGCCGTCGTGCTTGAGCGCAGCTCCACCACCGCCGCCATCGTCTCCCAGGAGTACGCTAGGATCGGCAGAATCACGCCGTGAGTCTAGCTTGAGTAGATGCATCCACGGGTGCGTTCCGCCTCGCCCGCGCGTTGGGGGAACAGCCTGCAGTAAGCAAGGACCCACGAGTCGTGTTAGGATAGTTGCAATCGTCTAATTAGGTCAAGATTGCTCACAAATAAGGCTAACATATGTAGTGGCATACCAAGGAATGAGGTCCCCGTTATAACATATTAATAAAGATTAAAAGTTTTCTAAAATAACCCATCTCTTTATCTCTTCTCTACTTATATATATATTTATGTGGACCGCAATACTTGGCACACGTGTGCCATATAGCTAAAACTACCACACAACTTTTTCCTTCCTTTTAATTACATGCATGATTGCATTAGGATGAACCACACTCATTTCATGTGCATTCTTTCCTCTAACTACATGCATGCATTTAAGGACAAAAAAGCCGATGTCATCCGAAACTCTCCTTTTCCTGAAAATTCAAAATGTTTTGTAGCTCAAACCTCCGGTCTAATACAAAACCGTTCTCACGAAAAAGATTTGTCATGACGAGATCTTCGAAACTAGATCCCATGTTGGTATGTTTCGATGACTTTTTTCGGGTCAGAAGTTACCGCGCCTTGGCTACATAAGTTACCACGCATGTGGTATGCAACTTACCGTGTTATTTTCACACAAGTTACCAAGGTATGTTTTTCAACATCTTTTTTCTCTTCTTGGTCAAAGTTACCGCGGTGTTTATACGTAAGCTATCGGATATGTGCTCTTACCGTGATATTTTCATATAAGTTCTCGGGATATGTTTTTCAATAATTTTTTCCGCCGTTAGTCAAAGTTCCCGTGGTGTTTGTATGCGGTTAGTATATTACCGTGCTATTTTCACAAAAAGTTACCCGGGGTATGTTTTTCAGCAAAAAAATTCCCTCGATCATAGTTACTGTGGCGTTTGTACGTAAGTTATCGGGTGTGCGGTTCATATATCACCTTGCTATTTTCACATAAGTTATTGGGGGTATATTTTTCAACAACTTTTCTTCCCTTGGTCATACCGCGATGTTTGTACGTAAGTTATGGAGTATGTGGTTCTTATATTACCATGTTATTTTCACAAAACTTATCGAGGGTATGTTTTTCAACAACTTTTTTGCTTTCGTCAAAGTTATCGTAGTGTTTATACGAAAGTTATCAGATCTACGGTTTGTATATTGTCGTGTTATTTTTCACATAAGCTACTGGAGGGTATATTTTTTAATAACTTTTTTTCCAACCCGCGAAAGTTACCACGGTGTTTGTACATAAGTTATAGGGTCTGTGGTCCGTTATTAACATCAATCTAGGTGGAAATTTTTGCAGAAATATAACATGTTCGTTTCTCAGATTGGTTGTGCAGCCATTTGTAAGTGTTATGGAAGCACACAAGATTGATGATGAGTTAAACTAAAGCAAGATGCAGTGAATTTGTACACAAACATGCAGATATTTTTGCTCCATTTTCTTTCTAACAAAGTCTGCGTACAAAGTACAAAGTACTAGTACTGACCCTCTCTTCAGCTTCAACGAGAAATGAACCAGACTGTATCTACAAACGCTACTACATAGGTTCAGAGACAAACACATTCATGCACTCAGGCCATAGCTGCTGCAGCTCCAGCTTCACGAGAAACGTCTTTGCAGGATCACGGAAAAACTAGCGCTAGTTCTACCGACTAAATGAAGTAATAAACTCCGGCACCACCGCTGCTTCTGCCCATCATTTTGTGTCCAATTCTACTGATTAACTGAACTCCAGCATCACGAAAGCAACCATGAACAAGCAAACAACTCCGGTGAGTGACGCGGACGGGCCTAGGATCGTAGCCCAGTTGAGCGAGCACAGCATCAGGGACTTCATCCATCAACCAATCGATTCGATCAGCGCTAGTTACTGCTAGGCCAAATCAGCCGGGAACCCCTCCCCTATCCCACCCGACGAAGCAGGAATCCGACTCTGCTGGATCGATTCCCTGCTGCCCACGAAGGGAACCGCCTGGCCGCAGGGGCAGGAGCAAACGGGAACGGGTGAAGAGCTCGTCCTGGCCGTACTTGAGAATTTGGGGGCCCGGTGCAAAATCAAAGTTCAGGCCCCAATAATTTAAAAAAAATACGGTAAGATGTTTTTAAGATATACCATATGCACAACATACTTTTTCCAAGAACTATGTGTTGCAAAAATGCAAATTTATGAATTAATCTCTTCTAATATGTATTTTAGTTGGAAAAAGCAATTTTTCAAATTTATCTGAATTAAAATATTCAAGCACAGTTTATTAAAAAATCCCCTCTATTCCATTTTCAATAAAATGAAACCACGAAAAAAGACCGCAATCCTTTGGTTGTTGAAGTTCTATTGTAACAAATCAGAAAAAAAAATCCACATCAACATGTTTAGTTTTTGTTACTAGACATCTGTACTAAATTGGAGATTATTTATTTTGTTTACTTTCTAAGAGATGTTATATGTCCAATTTTAATTGTTGCAACTGCTATGGTCCAGTGTACATGTGTATTATGTGTTCATAAATAATGCAAATATGGAATATATTAATATAGTAGATTTTGAATGAGATATTTTCCTTCATACATAATTTACCTATAATTAGTCTTATATTTTCACAGCAAATGAAATCACTAGTTTTAAATACAGATGGCAGTATTTCACTGTGTCATCAAGTGCTCCATCAATGTTGCAATTGGAAAGACCAAAAGAAAATACCACTAGGGATCAGACTACTGATCCCTAGCGTTCCACCAGACCAGTCCGTGGCTGTTGGATTAGAAGCACACAAGCCGTTAGATCATGTGCGGAAAGGACGCTAGATTTGGGAACGTCCTCCTTTTATTACGGTGCTTCCTGTAACCGCTCCCGTATTAGTAGCCAGTTAATTTGTACGAGCCTCGCTTCTCATAATCAAGTTGCCTATGATGCTTCTGCTTCCATCGTTCAGTCAAGAAAAAAAGCAAGGATGTCTCATCTGATACTAGTAAAATTTCATACTTTTTCATGTCGAAAAAAATACTTTCCTATTTTCGAAAGAAATATTCTATGATTTTTGGATGCTAGTATTTTTTGTAATTGCTCTGATGTAATGAAAACTTGTAACCAGTGTGACTTTATTTTTGTTTCCAACACACCAAAAATTTGCTTCCACTAACGACACAATTTCTTCTAATGCAATCTAGCAAAAAATTGTGTCAAGGAACCTTGCTTCCATGTAACAAAAATTTGCTTCCGAGGCTTTTTTAACATGGAAAAAAATGTGAGTCCCATATTTTTTTTATTATGTTTCCAACTCAAGAAAAGTTTGCTTCCATCCATTACAAAAGTGTTTCCATCATAATACTGATTTGCTTATAACCAAACATATATAAGTTAGTTTTTGTACTTCGTCTATTCATACAACATGTTTCAGATGCACCACAACTTCTTGCTTCTTTCAAGTTGCCGATAATACAATGCTTCCTAAGTTCATATTGATATCAAATAAACATTGTTGATTGTTTGTTCTAACGAAACAATGCTTCCAACAGAAATAGTATTTGCTTCCTGTGATATCAGCATTTGCTTCTGTATACAAAAAATGGTCAAGGGGTTTCCTTCATGTCGCCACACTGCCACCATGGTCCACCTTGATGGCGACGGCACATGCGCGAGGGATACTCCAGACGGACCGCGATAAAACATAGGGGCTGTCGTGTAGGTGGCTGCGACGTGGAAATGGCGGCCACGAGCAGCGAAGACGACATTGAGGAGGCACATGCAGTATGGGCTCCCCACGGAGTGCTCTTTGTTGCTGGTGAAGGGTACCATGGATGGTCGTCGATGGGGCACCATGATGAGGAAGATGGACTGTGGTTGCAGAGAAAGGCCGTGGAGACCTTGCGCGCCTGACGTCCTCCAGCATCGTTGAAATGCCACAAACTCTATGGAGCGAAGAAGCACATGTATGTAACATATGAATCATTGATATTTGGAAGCATCATATTCATGCAATTCAACACAACAGAAGAGGCAGTGGTTACAACCGGAAGATGCCGAACTTGAGAAGCATTATTGTAGTGCCAATCCATCTACACATAAGAAGCACGTATTATATAGTATATATGAAGCACCGAATCTCCGGTGAAATCACCCCACATGTGAGACCTAATGGAAGCATAGAAATCTAAAAACGAAAATTAACATCCTTGCCGCAAAGGTGCATGTAGGTGCTGAAATTTGTGATAACTATCATCCAGCATAAAAAGAGAATTTTGTGTCCCTGCATCAACTTGATCTGGGATAAACCATGTTATCGTCAGACAATGATTTGAGTAAAAAAAAGTACGCTCTAGTAGCATGCTATGTTTGCAGCATTGTACGTACATAATGCAAAAAAACTGAACCTAGGGCATGCAGATTGAGGACGCATGCAAATAGTAGGTGGAGTCTACCGCACATAGTGCCGCCGGTGCCAAGCTGTGCTCGCACACACCATGCGGCTGAGCTGTTGCAACCGTGTCCAACTCGGTGCCTACTGCAGCTGCTGGTACTCTAGCCGCCGGGCGATCCTGCCGGCAGCCTGCTGAGGGGAGACGCGCTGGTGAGATGTAATGGTGGCCGCATGGAGGAGTGGGGCGAGTGCATCCGATCTCGAAAATGCTCCACTTACAAACTCTATCTACGCTCGGAGTCCTACGGACATACGTGTTGCCTCCTAATTCATCCCTTCCTCCGTGATTTGCAGGATGGGGCCTCCTTCCCCGGAATTAAGTGAGGCCACCTCTGCCTGTAGCTCTTGTTCCGTGAAAAAACGCCTGTAGATGTAGGATTGCTCATCCGATCTGGATGGCGATGGCACATAGATCAGGGGCGACGCGATGGAATCGGGAGCTCGACGTGGGTTGGAAGCAGGGCGATTAATTAGGGCCGAGAGATTTGAGAGAGATATACGGGGGTGCTTTGAAGTTTGAACAAAACTTTTCTGAGAGGTAATGACCGTGGGATGGAAAAGGAATGAACGGCCCACGATTGGTCTGAGGTTTTTCTCGTATCAGACGTGTGACTGAGAGCGTTTCCCAAAGAAAATACTGGAAAAAACATGGGTTCCCCACGAAGTAATTAATGGAGAGAAGAACAAAAGACCTGACCCGACTCTCAAAGTGTAAATACTCCTGTAGTGCTCTGTCTTTGTTGGCTAATTTCTTCATTAATTAATGGATACCTGCAGTAAAAAATATTTTGGGGGCCCCATCTTTTAGGGGGCCCTGTGCAGTTGCACATCCCGCACATGTGCCCTGTACGGGCCTGCCTGACTCGACGACATCCCTATTGATCGACTCGACCTATGCCATACGAGGGAATAAGGTAACAGGACAGAGGCAGGAGAGCGGCGATGTGCGGATGTACCAGTGCCCCGCGGAGGGCTGGACCACAACGACGGACGCCGACGGGGAAGACGGCCGCCGACGCGCAGAGTGGCGAAGGCGCGCAGCGGGAATTGCAGGTTGCCGCGAAGCACGACCTCGAAGATCTCGGGGCACAGTGCGGTCGAGCGTATCGGGACGGGGAGGCTGCTCGCAGATGTGCGATCTCAAACGAATGGCATTCAGGTCGTGTGGCAGTTTTGCAAAAAATATTTGGGTTGCCAAATACATATTTCGTATATTTATTACTTAAAAAACGTAAGGTTACATTTCTTTCACTTTCTTTCCACCACTCCTTCATCCAACCTCCCACCCTCCATCGCTTATCCCCGGTTTCCCATCCATAGGACTATTTTTTTTGGTTCGTATAGACAAGTAAAGATCCATCAATATATTATATTTAGTCAGTTTAAGAAAATACAGAAACATTATTTTAGTCAGTTTAAAAATATTATATTTAGTCAGTTTAATTACAAGCACATACCTATTTTGCCAGTTTAAGAAATGACACAAACATTATTTTATTTTGTCCATTTCTTTTGCATCAAGATTTGCCCTGTATAGTCATCTTATTGTTTAAAAAAAATATTTGGTCCCGTGGCAACATACGGGCACATACCTGGTGTATTAAAAAGGTTCACCGGTGGTGAAAAACACTCCGAACATAATTTAATTTTGGGATAAGTATGTTTTTCGTCTCTGAACTCCCGTAAGAGTTTAAAAATCATCTCTCAACTTCGAAGCCAGCAAAACTCAGTCCCTCAACTAATCATACCAGATAATGTTCATCTCTTATAAAGCTTCGGGTTTTTGAGTAAGACATGAAACCAATTTTGACCACCATGTCAGTTAAGTGACCAGAGGACCTTTGCACCTCTATATGTTCCGCACACTCCGTCCATCCCCTTTTTAACAAAGCCTAAACCTAGAGCGGGCAGCGGCGGCGGTAATTCACTCATCGGTTGCGGGGGACGGCCTAGCACATGTCTATTTTTTCAATACACATATGCATTTTTCTTGTACACGCGCAACGTTTTTTCTGGTAAAGATTGAACATATTTCAAAATATATACAAAATTTTCAAATACATGTGTATGAACATTTTCTTGAATACCCACCACATTTGACATCCCTAAATGATACAAACATATTTATTAGTAAGTGACAATACATAACAAGATAAAACTGAAAATGTTTATTACAAAGGTAGCAACAAAACTTAAAATTACAACCATTTGCTCATTTATATCACGAGACTCTTCAACAAACACCGTGATAAGGTTTCTGTCAGTCCTACAATCCACTATAAACAAATCATGAACATACTGCAACACCCTACAACAGTGAGTCCCATACGCTTGCGCGACACAGAAGGCACCATACGACAACACCATAATAATATATAATTCATATCAACCACACCATACCACAATTAACCCATAGGACAAAAAGAATCTACTAAAACATCATAGAGGTGCAACACATAATTGGATAATAATATTTAGCATAAAGAACCATGTTTAAATAGAGATTACAGCGGAAGAGAGAGATTACACTGCTGCATAGAGGGCGAGAAAGTTGGTGATGACGGCGACAAAGTTGTTGGAGTAGATTGTTGTCATGATGGTTCCCCCGACGGTGCTCCAGCGCCACCGGGAGAGAGGGGGAGAACCCCCCCCTCCCCCCCCCCCCCCCCCCCCCGCGTGCTTCACCATTTAGAATGCAATTCCTAGTTTTCTAATTGAGCACGTTCAATCAGGTATAAAGTCGCCACTAACTAATAAATATCCTCGAGGACGTTTTCTCAAGAAGTGAAAAGACTCCCTCTTCAGTACAACCGCCTCCCTAAACGTATAAAGAGTAATATGGACATTTGACAAATCCACTCCTACTGGGCCGACCCACTAATAGGAACCGAAATAGTGCAGGGCGTAAAAATTCAAGAAAACATATGACAAGCTATCGGGATTCAATCTCGTGACCCTGGAGCTATGATTAAGTGTTGATAGCCTCTCCATCTGCCAGCTGCCTTAGATTAAACGTAGCGCGAGTCTTTTATGAACACACAGAAGCGGCACAGAACGTTTGCAAAATTTGGAACGTTCACTGAAACTTGAGAACATTTTTTAAATATCGATATATTTTAAAGTCCATGAACAATTTTTTTAAATAGAAACTTTTTCGAATTTTTAAAACAAAATGTGGAAATGCTTATATTTTTTAAGTCCATGAACTTTTTTTAATATGCAAATATTTTTTAATTTGTGAACATTGTTTTGAAATGACATTTTTTGTTGAAAACACGAATAATATTTGAAAACTTGAAGCGCACTTTGAAATTATGAACACATTTAAAAAATAAGAAAGTTTTTTAGAAATTCTGAATTATTTTTTAAAAAATCACACGAGCAAGTTTTGAAACTCTAAATTTTTTTAAATACGAACAAATTCTAAAATTCTGAACATTTGTTGATGCGAAAAAATTAAAAGTGTGAAGAAAATTTTGTTAACAAATTCAAAAAATGTTCCAATTTTCACAATTGTTCTCAAGTTCAAAAACTATGTAAGGGAATTTCACAAAATGTTCTCGTTTGCAAAGATGTGTTCATAATATTGACAATCTTCGTATTTTTCAAATAATGTTCAAATTTTCAAAAAATTGCTTTGAAAGATGCTAACGTTTCCAATTTTGTGCTTTTTTTACAAAACTGTTTTGAGATTCCCAATGTTGGCGTTTTTGGAAAATTTAAAAAGTTTTTCAAGTTCGAAAACAATCCAGAAATCATTTTAATAAATCGGATCTGCCACTAGTTCTTATAATTTCGTCTAATTCACTAATCACTCGGACTCGCTAGCTCCACTGGCTTTGAACTCTCTTCAACATGCACCCTTTATTCGCACCAAGGCATGTCTTAGCAGCGCAGCCACTTTGCTGGCCCAATCGGCAAGCGCCGCTTGCCTGAAAAAAGTATGTCGGGCAGCGCGACGTATTTTTTTAGAAAAGACCATCATATTTTTTATTATGAAGAGGTATGGAAAAATCTTCACCCTTGATGTGTTTAGGGGGTTATACTGAAGCAGAAGTGAAAAAAGAAAAACAAAAAAGAGTTCACCCGAACCGTGCTGCGGATCGATACAAGGCCGCGTTAGATGATTTCCGTGATCCAAGATGCGGACGGTTTAAGGGTCGTAGATGCGCTTACTACTCCATTATTACTGCTGCATGCAGTGAACCTAGCGACGCACGTGCAAAACGCAAGGCAACGCGAGCGTCAGCACGGCACTATGCTCGCGGCAAAAATGCTAACACACGGACCTATTACGGGGCTGTTACCGGGTTTACTATAAAATCTCTCCACCGCCCCGTGATTTTCAGGTGGATGGGGCCAATCTCCTTCTTTATAATCCAATAAAACCTTGCCATGTCGGAGGCACTCCGTAAACCCTCCGTAACAGGCCCGTGCCTATTTCGTCTCGCCGTGCCTATATAACGCGAGCACTCCGCGGAGGACATATCATCCCCATCCACACAGGTGATCGACCGATCACCGGAGAGATTGCACCTTTGCCAATCACTTGCACGTAGACACGGCAGCTTCGGCTCCGCACACATACATAGGCATGGCCACCAGCAGCCCGCAGCTCGTGATGCTCGTGTCGTGTTTGGCCGCCCTTGCCCTCGCCGCCGGCGCCGGAGAAGTGGATGGTAGGCCAAGGTCCTGCGGGTTCGTGACGGCGAGCGGGGCGCGGTTCATGGCGGGCGGGCGGCGGTTCTACGCCGACGGGTTCAACGCGTACTGGCTCATGTACATGGCGTCGAACCCCGCGGACCGGAGCAAGGTGGTGGTCGTGCTGGAGCAGGCGTCCCGCCTCGGCGCGACGGTCGTCAGGACCTGGGCCTTCAGTGACGGCCAGGGCAGCGACCGGCCGCTGCAGATCACCCCCGGCGTGTACAATGAGCAAGTGTTCGTGGTATGTGTGTGTCTGTCTCACGTTGAACGGCGCGGCCAAAGCTACGCTAGAGATTTCCGTTTCACTTGAGCAGATTAATTACACGTTCGCCAAAGATAGCCATAATACCGTTTACCCTAGTAGTCCTGCATGCAGGTTCGTTCCCGTCGCTAAAATCATGTGGTAGTAGCAACGATTTAGACAGATGGACACGAATAATGTCTGTCATGCCAAAAATCTTTTTAATCAATGGCCAGACGTCTTAAAATCTTACTGCTACTATTGCTCATTAAAATGTTTTACTTGTTTGCCCATTAAAAAGATTTCATTGTATACTCGTTAAAATCTTACTGCTCACTAAATCTTAATGCTACTATTGCTCATTAAAATCTTTTACTTGTTATTATTGTTATTGTCCATCAAAAAGTTTTCATCGTATATATCCCGGCAGTAAAAGGGTTTCATTGTACTACTTTACTCCTCCCTCCGTTTTAAAACATAATAATGTGTATTTGTTCTTTCAAAAGTCAAACGCTCGTATGCTTTGGCCCCAAAGATCTTAATCAATAGACAGGCGTTTCAAGATCTTACCACTACTACTCATTAAAATGTTTTTACTCATTTATTATTGTTCATTAAAAGAATTTATATTGTATATATTCTATAGAGCAAAAAGGTTTCATTGTACTGTATATTCGAAGTGAGCTATAAAGATCTCACACGAAAACGTACCGATTCACCATTGAAGAGCAAGATACAGTGATATACACGTATATATGGTGCATTTATATAATAAGTATATGTTTTTCATCTTGGAATATATTTGTGCAGGGACTAGACTTCGTAATAGCGGAAGCGAAGAAACGAAGGATCTACTTGATCCTGAGCTTGGTGAACAACATGGACAGCTTTGGCGGTAAGAAGCAGTACGTGAAGTGGGCGCGAGACCGGGGCCACTACCTTGGGTCCGACGATGACTTTTTCTCCGATGCGCTCACCCAGCAGTTCTACAAGAACCACATTAAGGTCTCTCCCTGTTCGTATTTGACCTCTTATGGAAGTGTTGCTGCACTGTATAGTTTTTCTTTTTGCGAGATATGCACCGTATATACGTCATATCATTGTGGTTATATGTGTTTGTGGAACAGAGGATGATCACGAGAGTAAACACCTTCACGAGGGTGGCGTACAAGGACGAGCCGACCATCTTCGCGTGGGAGCTGATGAACGAGCCTCGCGTCCCGAGCGACCTCTCCGGAAAGACGATGGAGGTCGGTCACTCACACACACAAAAAAAACATCTATGGCCTCAGTTCACTTCCTATATATCACGCCTGTTTATTTTGGCCATTTCGTTCATCAGTTTGATTTGATGGGTTTGCAATTTTGCATGCAGCGGTGGGTGGCGTCGATGTCCGCGTACGTCAAGTCCGTCGACCCCAAGCACATGGTGGAGATTGACATGGAAGGGTTCTACGGCGAGTCCACGCCGGAGCGCAAGCGGTTCAACCCGGGGCAGGGGTACACCGCCGGCACCGACTTCGTCTCCAACAATCGCATCCCCACCGTCGACTTCGCCACCATCCACGTCTACCCCGACCAATGGTACGCAAAATAAGTTCATCTTCTCCTAGCCCGAACCATCGATGGATTAAACGTGTCACTCGCGCGTGTGTGTGGCAGGATGCCGGGGTCGAGCAGCCAGGCGCAGGTGGAGTTCACCAAGAGGTGGATGTCGTCCCACATCGAGGACGCGGGGAAGGCGCTGCGGAAGCCGCTGCTGGTGGCGGAGTTCGGCTGGTCCGCGCGCTCCGGCGGCTACACGGTGGCGGCGCGGGACGGCTACTTCCGCATGGTGTACGACGCCATCTACGCTTCCGTGAAGGGGGGCGGGCCGTGCGCCGGGGGGCTCTTCTGGCATGTCATGGCGCCCGGGATGGAGAGCTGGACCGACGGCTACGACGTCGTGTTCGAGCGCAGCCCCACCACGGCCGCGGTCGTCTCGCAGGAGTGCGCCAAGATCGACAGATTCACGCCCGCTCTCTAGCCTTTTTTCCCGGTATATGCATGCGTGGAGGAATCGAAGACTCACGAGCCATTGGATTAAACATTATTGACGTCAGGTTGGCAACAAAGCCAACAAATAGAAGAGCGCTAAGCGTAAGAGGAGAGCATCTAACAGCGGACTGGACTTAGCAAATCCGTCCCCTAAACATCTGCAGACGTATCCGCAAAAAGTGATCGATCACCTTTCAAATGTCCTCTTCCACAACCGGACACCTTATTAGCAAAATTGTCCTTGGAAAGTTTGTCCTTTTTTTATAAAATTTTACGATTCTGAAAAATGTTCTTTGATTTTTTTTAGAAAAATTGGTTGGATTAGAAACTTTTCATCGATTTTGAAAAAAAAGGTTCATGAATTTTAAAAAATTCATGGATTTTGGAAAAATATTCTCATACTTGAAAAAAGGTCATCGATTTTGAAAAAATGTTCATGGATATGAAAAAAGTTCATCGATTTTGAAAAAAAGGTCCAGGAATTTGGAAAAAGTTCGTGGGTTATGGAAAGGTTGCAAAATACTAGAAAAAGTTCACAGATTTGGCGAAAGTTCTTCAAAATTTTAAAAGTTTCATTAGAAACTTAGCAAAAAAACTGAAATATGAATTCAAAGTTCATGAAATTTGAAATTTTTTTCAAAAATTAGAAAAATAAAAAAGAAAACAAGAAAAGAAAAAGGAACTAAAAAACTGGGGAGGAACAAAAGAAAAAGCGGCCAAAGAAAACTGAAAAAAAACAAAGCCCTATTTTTAGTGTAACAAGTTGATGCACATGAAAGAAGGAAAAAAAACTGTAGGTTGCCACAGAAGGTGATGTGTCCCAGCTGGTTATCGGCTTATCGCGGTTAGTATTGAAACATGAGGTCACAGTCACATCATTATTCCAATCCTTCCGGAACCTTTGATCACATAATCTCATCTCACCGGATCACCCATACAGGTTCTCCCAGCTTGTTCGAATAATTTTCTTTTTGTGTGCAACATATAGTTTCCCACCCATTAGCATGGCTAAGCAACTACCATAGCATAGCTATGCCCATTGTTTCCCGGGTTATCAAGGTCAAGGTAGTAACGGAATGTAGGGTATTACCTATGTCATCATGCAAGTGGGTTGAACTACGAGCGATGCATAATAGAAAGTTTTGATGCATAAAAATAACTACATCATGAGAAAAAACTTGGGTGAATCAACATGGTCAAAGGTTGCTTGTCTGGCTCAGCAAAGTCTTCCAGTGCTTCTAGTCCTTCTCCAAGTCCTTCATCTACTTCGTTATCTAACATCAGAACAAATTGCAATAAGCAACACATCAAGAAGAAAAATAAAAGTACTCTAATATAAGTTTCACTTTTCTACCACTTCTCCGAATATATGAAAAATAACCAAAGTGTACCTACTATTTTCAGATCTACAGTTTTTTTGAAGATTTCAATCTAGTGGAAACAAGAGACTAGCAGACATGCAAGAATTCCACAGATAGTCTTTTTATGAAAATGAGTTGAGGCACTCATTAAATAAGTCATGATTTTAGGAATATTTAGAAGTTGGTTTCAATATATTTGGATCTGAAATGAATATTCTAGGAGTTTTCAAAGTTAAATCATGTGAAGAAATGGTCTAATTTAATTGGCCAGACAAAATAAAGTATGGAGAAAATGTTGACCACTTCTAGATAAATAGGACATGATCTATAGAGCACACATAAGTTGGAATCAATCCATTTGTATTTGAAATGGATGCTACGGAAATATTTTAGTCCCCGCTTAAAGATTAAAGAAGACGATTTATACCTAACGGGCCAAGCAGGTCAGATCCGGTGTGGCCGAGGTGTGCACTAGGCGCGGGATAGCCACTGGGCCGGCCTATCTGCTCAGCCGCGCGGGCAAAAGGGGACGTCGAAGACGTACTACGGAAGTATGCTTCCAATGCGGGGAAGGCGCACCAGCATCCGAGGCGCGACCAGCTGGGATGTAGGGAGACACCGATAGGTCGGGCCCTATCTGCGAGTTGCAAGTGTATGGCCTTCACGGTCCGGCAGCGCGTCGTCGTCCAGAGCTAATAGTTGCCGGAGAATTAAAGGGAGGAGATTAGAACCACACCGGGCTTCTAATTATGAGGATTAGAGGATCTAGGTCAAGCTATGATTGATCAACTAGGACCAACTAGAATTAGAGCTAAAAAACTAGAGGAGGCACCAAACTTGTATCTCTAAAAGTGCTAAAAGCCTTTGGTATATATAGGTTGGAGGGGAGAGGGGAGGTGCCACACAAGGGGGGAAAGGACCCTGCCTTGCGCCGGCCTAGGAGGGGAGGAGGAGTCCTCCCCCACTCCAATTCGGCCTTCATAGAAGGAAAGGGAGGCGCCACCCCCTATTGGGCCCTTGTGGCCCAATTCTCCTTCCACCACTTGACCTTTTAAGGCCCGCTGATATTTAATTAATAATAAAAGCTTCCTAACAATTACAAGAGCCTTTTATTATTAATTTAACACCACTGAAAGCATCTTCCACATGTATATTATTTATCGGTAATACCTGGTATTGCCGAATAAACTCAGAAACCCTTCCGGTGACCCTGATACGCTTTCGGTTCCTCTCGAAACTAATTCGAATATTAATGAAACAATTTCGCAAATAATTCTTGATACTAACACTTTGTAGATCGTGATTACCTTAACCTTATGACCATGTAGGTTCAGTAAGACATAGACATGAACGAAACTCCTTCGTTCAATGACCAATAGCAGAACCATGGACATCCATATCGATCCCTGCAATTACACGAATGACATTCAAGCGAACCTTTGGTTATCATGTGATGTTACCTTTGTGAAGGAAATATGCCCTATAGGCAATAATAAAGTTGTTATTTATATTTCCTTATATCATGATAAATGTTTATTATTCATGCTAGAATTGTATTAACCAGAAACTTAGTACATGTGTGAATACATAGACAAACAGAGTGTCACTAGTTTGCCTCTACTTGACTAGCTCGTTGAATCAATGACGGTTATGTTTCCTAACCATAGACATGAGTTGTCATTTGATTAACGGGATCACATCATTAAAGAATGATGTGATTGACTTGACCCATCTGTTAGTTTAGCACAATTATCGTTTAGTTTGTTGCTATTGCTTTCTCCATAACTATACATGCTCCTATGACTATGAGATCATGCAACTCCCGAATACCGGAGGAACACTTTGTGTGCTACCAAACATCACAACATAACTGGGTGATTATAAAGGTGCTCTACAGGTGTCTCCGATGGTGTTTGTTGAGTTGGCATGGCTCAAGATTATGATTTGTCATTCCGATTATCGGAGAGGTATCTCTGGGCCCTCTCGGTAATGTACATCACTATAAGCCTTGCAAGCAATGTAGCTAATGAGTTAGTTACGGGATGTAGCATTACGGAACGAGTAAAGAGACTTGCCGGTAACGAGATTGAACTAGGTATTGAGATATCGACGAGAGCGAATCTCGGGCAAGTAACATACCGATGACAAAGGGAACAACATATATCATTATGCGGTTTGACCGATAAAGATCTTCGTAAAATATGTAGGAACCAATATGAGCATCCAGGTTCCGCTATTGGTTATTGACCGGAGACATGTCTCGGTCATGTCTACATAGTTCTCGAACCCGTAGGGTCCGCACGCTTAACGTTCGGTGACGATTGATATTATGAGTTTATGTGTTTTGATGTACTGAAGGTAGTTTGGAGTCCCGGATTTGATCACGTATAAGACGAGGAGTCTTGAAATGGTCGAGACATAAAGATCGATATATTGGAAGCCTATGTTTGGACATCGGAATGGTTCCGAGTGAAATCGGGAGTATACCGGAGTACCGGGAGGTTACCGGAACCCCCCGGGAGATATATGGGCCTTATTGGGCCTTAGTGGAAGAGAGGGGAAAGAAGCAAAGGAGGGGGCGCCCCCAAGCCCAATCCGAATTGGGAAGCCCCCCCCCTTGTTGGGGAACACAGTAATTTCAAAAAAAATTCTACGCACACACAAGATCATGGTGATGCATAGCAACGAGAGGGAAGAGTGTCGTCCACGTACCCTCGTAGACCATAAGCGGAAGCGTTATAACAACGCGGTTGATGTAGTCGTACGTCTTCATGATCGACCGATCCCTAGTACCGAACATACGACACCTCCGCGATCTGCACACGTTCAGCTCGGTGACGTCCCGCGAACTCACGATCGAGTAGAGCTTCGAGGGAGAGTTTCGTCAGCACGACGACGTGATGACGGTGATGATGATGCTATCGGAACAGGGCTTCGCCTAAGCACCGCTACGATATAACCGAGGTGGATTATGGTGGAAAGGGGGCACCGCACACGACTAAAAGATCAACCGATCAACTTGTGTGTCTATGGGGTGCCCCCTGGCCACGTATATAAAGGAGCAAGGGGAGGGGCCGGCGGCCTCATAGGGTGCGCCCCAAGGGGGGAATCCTACTCCTACTAGGAGTAGGTTCCCCCCTTTCCTAGTCCAACTAGGAGGGGAAGGAAAGAGGAGGAGACGAGAAGGAAAGAGGGGCCGGCCCCCAAAGCCCTAAACCAATTCGGTTTGGGCCTAGGGGGGCGCACCCCACACTTCCTTGCTGCCCTCTTGTAGGACCTTGAAGTAGATGTGTCTAGAGGGGGGTGATTAGACACTTAATGCTAAAGTTGCATGTTGCATTTTTTAAGCTTTTTCGGTTTAACTGGAGTTTAGGCACAATTTCAACATTCATAATACATATCAAGCAAGCATGCAAATAGTATATAGGCAGCGGAAAGTAAAGCATGCAACTTGCAAGAATGTAAAGGGAAGGGTTTGGAGAATTCAAACGCAATTGGAGACACGGATGTTTTTCCCGTGGTTCGGATAGGTGGTGCTATCCTACATCCACGTTGATGGAGACTTCAACCCACGAAGGGTAACGGTTGCGCGAGTCCACGGAGGGCTCCACCCACGAAGGGTCCACGAAGAAGCAACCTTGTCTATCCCACCATGGCCATCGCCCACGAAGGACTTGCCTCACTAGCGGTAGATCTTCATGAAGTAGGCGATCTCCTTGCCCTTACAAACTCCTTGGTTCAACTCCACAATCTTGTCGGAGGCTCCCAAGTGACACCTAGCCAATCTAGGAGACACCACTCTCCAAGAAGTAACAAATGGTGTGTTGATGATGAACTCCTTGCTCTTGTGCTTCAAATGATAGTCTCCCCAACACTCAACTCTCTCCCACAGGATTTGGATTTGGTGGAAAGGAGATTTGAGTGGAAAGCAACTTGGGGAAGGCTAGAGATCAAGATTCATATGGTAGGAATGGAATATCTTGGCCTCAACACATGAGTAGGTGGTTCTCTCTCAGAACATATGGGTTGGAAGTGTAGATGTGTTCTGATGGCTCTCTCCACGAATGAAGAGGAGGTGGAGGGGTATATATAGCCTCCACACAAAATCTAACCGTTACACACAATTTACCAATCTCGGTGGGACCGACTCAACAAACTCGGTCAGACCGAAAAAGTAAACCTAGTGACCGTAAGAGTTTTCGGTGGGACTGACTGGATCAACTCAGTGGGACCGATGTGCTAGGGTTAGGGTAAATCCAAAACTCAGTTTGACCGATTACTGAAACTTAGTGGGACCGATTTGGGTAATAAGTGAAACAGAGAGTTGACCAAACAAACTCGGTGGGGCCGATTGCATATCTCGGTGGGACCGAAAGTATTGCAATAGGTAACAGAGAGTTTGCAAGCCCATCTCGGTGAGACCGAGATCCCATCGGTGAGACCAAATTGATTAGGGTTTTGGCAGTGGCTATAACAAGTGAAACTCGGTGGCGCCGGATAGAAATAATCGGTAGGTCCGAGTTTGGCTTAGGTTTAGGTCATATGTGGAAGTGGGAAAGTAGCTGAGGATTTTGGAGCATATCATTAAGCACATGAAGCAAGGGGCTCATTAAGCAACACCTCATCCCTCCTTGATAGTATTGGCTTTTTCTATGGACTCAATGTGATCTTGGATCACTAAAATGTAAAATGAAGAGTCTTGAGCTTTAAGCTTTAGCCAATCCTTTATCCCTAGCATCTTGGAGAATTTCCCACAACCTTTAGTCCATGCCACTCCATTGTTGAACTTATCTGAAACATACTAGATAGAAACGTTAGTCCAACAAGAGATATGTTGTCATTAATTACCAAAACCACCTAGGGAGTACTTGTGCTTTCAATCTCCCCCTTTGTGGTAATTGATGGCAACATACATCAAAGCTTTAGATAAAGATATAAAGAACAGCAAGTAAAGCTTTGGAAGGACATGTAACAAGCATAGGCTCCCCCTACATGTATGCACTCATGTAAATGTGAAATATAGAGGCATGTGAGAGCATAACCATGACAGAGTAGGCAATGTGTTACATGTATCTTGGCCATATGCATCAGAGCAAAAGATTATCAAGGAAAATACCTTCATGCTCATGAGTCCTTCTTGCAGACAGTATGTACATAAGCAAGAATTCCTCATACTCATGATTTTTATGCATACACTTACCTTATAGTCCTTAGCTGGCTTAGGATGGAATGAACCTGCACAAACAAGGTTAGATAACACAGGTACCTCCACTAGCCAGAGCAAACCAAAGAAGCCACAAGAGTACCAAGACTAGGATGACATGTAGAGAGTGAGTATAAGGTACCACAATGGATTCAACATGTCCCCAAGAGTAAAGATATGCAATGAATTTGACTGATTTCTTTCCCTTAGGTGTCTTGCTCCCCCTGAATCTTACATGGGATATTGGGAGAAGATAGGAAACAGAAAATCAGAGCTGAAAGATACAAATGGATAGAACTTAATGCAAATAAGCATATATGAACATGTCTTCCCCCAAAAAGACATGTGACATCTCTCCTCTTGAACATCAAGCATCTGGGATCCTTGAGCATTCTCTCCCCCTGGAAATCTCTTTCTCCCTCTTTATACTTTCTCCCTTGTAGGTGATGTGATCTCTCTCTCCTACAAGCTTTGATGTGATCTCTCTCTCCCCCTTTGACATCAATTTCCAAGAAGGGCTTTCTGGAATCCGTCGTATAGGTTTGGTCCTGGAGACTCAGCACAAAGCAATGGATAAAACTCGGATGCTTGTAGAGGACAAGATTCATTGAGTAGAGCTGGATCAGAAGAAATACAGAACAAGTGGCAAACTGTTTTTCCTGTTGCGAAGTCGGTGGCACCGAGTGGCATGTTTCGGTGGTACCGAAAGGATTCGGTTGAACCGAAAACTACAAGTCGGTGAAACCGAGTTCAACACAGAGAAAAACACTTGTCACCTCAGCTCACTAAACATGTAGGATCTCACAAAGATTTGCAATGAATTAACTGAAGGATTTGCAAGGAATTGAATGCAGAAAATGCAGATCAAAAAACAAAAAGAAAAGAGAAAAAACTGAAGGATCTAGATGAAGAACACAAGAGAACTTCATCTAGAGTTGGGCGGTGACATAGTCACCTATGTTAGAGTATATTGACTTAGGAGTCAAGTGAGAACACTTGATCATAGGTCATACTCATCGTTTAAGCTCAAAATGGGGTTACCATTTTTCGTTTAAGCATCTTGATGTATTCACATCTTGGTGATTTGCTTTGACTCATGTCTTGGAGTAAAGCTTCTCTAAGATGGAATAACATACCTTGGGTGGTGGTGTGGGTCTTGCTCATGTAGTTGAACTTGTGTGGGTGTTCAAGGTTGATGTAGCTCATCAAGAGTTGGGAGCACCACTTGGAGTTTGAGTTCATCTACCTACATGGGTTAGTTCTTGCAAGGAAGAGCACTTGTGTATCCAAAAATGACAATCATGAAGCTCAACATAGAATTTGTCAAAGGATATGTTTGAATGGTTTTGTGCTTCCTTGTCTTCAACCACCATTGTGTAGAGACTTGGTAATGTAGAGATTGCTCAAGATGTGAGTGAGTCGCAATCTCATGGAATTAGATTCAACCAAGCACCTACATGGGTTAGACAACATGCAAGGTCCAAGACATAAGATAGTCATCATAAGAGATATATCATGGATTAGTCATAAGCTCATGTCTTGCATGTATCCAATGGAGTTCCTACTCCAAGTCCGAAGCATCAATAATGTTCAATTCACCTCTCAACCTGCAGAATACTTTCTCATCAAGAGGTTTAGTAAATATATCCGCTAATTGCTTATCGGTGCGAACATGCTTAAGATCAATGTCACCCTTAGCAACATGGTCTCGAATGAAATGATGACGTACTTCAATATGCTTAGTTCGAGAATGTTGTACGGGATTATGACCGATTTTGATAGCACTTTCATTGTCACAAAGCAGTGGAACATGTTTCACATAGATCCCATAATCTTTAAGAGTTTGGGTCATCCAAAGTAATTGAGCACAACATGAACCAACGGCAATGTATTCCGCTTCGGCTGTGGATAAGGATACCGAGTTTTGTTTCTTGGAAGACCAAGACACAAGAGATCTACCAAGAAATTAACAAGTACCCGAAGTGGACTTTCTATCAACCTTGTCTCCGGCATAATCCGAGTCGGAATAGCCAACAAGATCAAAAGAAGACCTCTTAGGATACCAAATGCCAAAGTTTGGTGTATGAATTAAGTATCTCACTATCCTTTTCACGGCCTTAAGATGACATTCTTTAGGAGCAGCTTGATAACGTGCACACATGCACACACTTAGCATAATGTCGGGACGTGAAGCACATAGGTATAACAAAGAACCAATCATAGAGCGATAAACCTTTTGATCAACCGGTTCACCATCTTTGGTCAAATCAAGATGTCCACTAGTAGGCATGGGTGTAGGCATACCTTTGCTTTCTTGCATATTGAACTTCTTGAATAAGTCCTTGGTGTACTTTTTTTGAGAGACAAATGTACCTTCCTTAGTTTGCTTGATTTGCAAACCAAGAAAGAATTTGAGTTCACTCATCATAGACATCTCAAACTTCTCTGACATTAGCTTTCCAAACTTTTCACTAAAGAGAGGGTTAGTTGAACCAAATATGATATCATCAACATAAATTTGGCATACAAATAGTTCTGCATTAACCCTTTTAGTAAAAAGAGTAGAATCAATTTTACCAATTTCAAAACCACTTGCAATAAGGAACTTGGTCAAGCATTTATACCATGCTCTAGGAGCTTGTTTAAGAGCATAAAGAGCTTTGGAAAGTTTGTAAACATGATTTGGTTTCTTAGGATTGATAAAGCCGGGAGGTTGTTTGACATAAACTTCCTCCTCTATTTCAACATTAAGAAAAGCACTTTTAATGTCCATTTGGTACAAGGTGATATTATGGTGATTAGCATAGGCAAGTAAGATGCGAATGGACTCAAGTCTAGCAACGGGAGCATATGTCTCACCATAGTCCATACCTTCGACATGTGTGTACCCTTGGGCAACGAGACGTGCTTTGTTGCGAACCACTTGTCCATCTTCATCTTGCTTGTTGTGAAACACCCATTTGGTACCAATGATATTGTGGTTGTTGTCGGGCTTCTCAACCAATGTCCAAACTTGGTTTCTCTCAAAGTTGTGTAGCTCTTCATGCATAGCGTTTATCCAATCCGGATCTTCCAATGCTTCTTCAACCTTCATAGGTTCAATGCTAGAGATGAATGAATAGTTTTCACAAAAGTTAGCTAAATGAGTTTTTGAGCGAGTGATTCTCCCGGTTTGTATATCATTGTAGATTTGCTCGACGGGATGATCTTTGGCAATTCTTGCTCGAACTCATGAGAGTTTTTGCTTGGGTCTTTGTTGAACATCTTCTTCATCTTGTTCTTCTTCTTGGCCTTCTTCATTGTTGACGTTGTCATTCTCTTGTCGTGGTGGAGAAGGAGGTTGTTGACGTTCATCTTTATGCATTTCCTTGTCTTCTTCATCTTGGTGTGTCCCACTTGTGGATGCTTCCGTATCAACTCTTGGTTCACCTTGTCGTGAAGTAGAAGCTTCCACTTGGACGGACGAGGTACTCTCCTTCACCTCCGTTGGACGAATTTTGCCAATAGACAAGTCTTGGATTGCTTCTGAAGGGTCTTTGTCTCCTACATCGATTGGCAATTTCTCTACTTGCGAGCCATTAGATTCATCAAACTTCACATCTACTGTCTCTTCAACCTTTCGGGTGAAATTGTTGTAGACACGGTAAGTGTGAGAGTTTGAGCCATAACCAAGTAGAAAACCTTCATGAGATTTAGGAGCAAACTTTGAACGACGATGCTTGTCAAGAATGTAGCACTTGGAGTCAAATACTCAAAAGTATCCAACTTGGGGTTTGTTACCGGTGAGAAGCTCGTATGCCGTCTTGCCGAGTAGTTTGTGAAGATACAAGCGATTTGTTGCATGACAAGCTGTCTCAACCGCTTCTGCCCAAAAGTGCTTCGGCTTCTTGTACTCATCAAGCATCGTTCTCGCCATTTCGATGAGCGTCCGGTTCTTCCTCTCAACAACTCCATTTTGTTGAGGTGTGTACGTAGCCGAGAACTCGTGTGAAATCCCTTCTTCGTCAAGAAAGGTGTCCACATTTGCGTTCTTGAACTCCGTTCCGTTGTCACCCCGAACCTTCTTGATCTTCACGTCAAACTGATTTTGGGCCTTCCTAGCGAAGTTTTTGAAAATCTTCTGGACCTGCGACTTGTCATCAAGAAAGAACACCCACGTAAATCTTGAAAAATCATCAACTATAACTAGACCAAAGGAATTTCCACCGAGACTCCTGTAGGCGTTGGGACCAAAAAGATCCATATGAAGTAGCTCGAGTGGCCTCCTTGTGGTCATGATGTTCTTCACGGGATGCCTTCCTCCAACCTGTTTACCTGCTTGACAAGCACTGCAAAGTCTATCCTTATCAAACATGACATCGTTAACTCCAAGGATATGATTTCCTTTAATAAGCTTGTCAAGGTTTCTCATGCCAACGTGACCTAGTCATCTATGCCACAACCAACCTTTTGAGGATTTAGCAATAAAGCAAGTTTTAGGTTGTGCCTTTTTAGAGAAATCGACAATGTAAAGATCACCTCTACGCATACCGGTAAAGACCATTTTATGATTGTCTCGACGAAACACTTGGCAATCTACCTCAGTAAATAGGACATTCAAACCGAAATCAGCAAGTCTAGATACTGAAAGTAAGTTGTAGCCGAGAGATTCAACGAGCATGACATTTTGAATGGAACTATCATGTGAGATGGCCACTTTACCAAGGCCAACCACTTTACCCTTTGAGTTATCACCAAAGGTGACATATTTTCGAGGGCCGTCATTTTCAGCAAGCTCACGGAACATCTCTTTATCTCCAGTCATATGATCAGTACATCCACTATCAAGAACCCATTCCTTTCCTCCTGACACATATCCCCAAAGATTTGCCGTAAGACCAAAATGTCTCATTGCATCATCAAGATCGAAGTCACTATCATCATCATCATCATCATCATAGTATCCATGTTCACCATGACCTTGTGACTCATCATTTCCTAGAGAGGGTAATTCATTAGATAAATGATCATCAAAGTGGTCACCTTTATGAATTCTTATAGCTTCGAATATAATATCACTAATGATACCAATATCTCCTTTAGCACGCTTGAGATTGGCAAGCTCAAATAGACAATCACCAAAACTAGGATCACTAGAGTTCATCTTACTCAAGGCAATAGATTTATGGAGAATTTCATCCAAAATTTTCAAGGAATAATCGGGAAATCGTTCCACAAGAAATTTCCATATAGTGTAGGAAAAATTAAGAGTAGGCAAACTAGCAATCACATTTTTGGGCAATCCTCTAATGATGAGCTCAATAGTTCTAAGATTGCGAATCATATCAATATCTTCATCTAGGGTAGGATGCAAAGGATCAATATGAGGTGCACAAGGGATAGCAATATACTTGTTCAAACGATATTGATTGAAAATTACAAGCATCTCATTCTTCCACTCATGAAAATACTCTCCATCAAGAATAGGCACTCCATGTCTAAGACTCCCTAAAATAGACACATCCATCTTCCTCCAATGATGATTAAACCAAGGCAATGGAGACCAACGCTCTGATACCACTTGTAGGATCTTGAAGTAGATGTGTCTAGAGGGGGGTGATTATACACTTAATGCTAAAGTTGCATTTTTAAGCTTTTTCGGTTTAAGTGGAGTTTAGGCACAATTTCAACATTCATAATACATATCAAGCAAGCATGCAAATAGTATATAGGCAGCAGAAAGTAAAGCATGCAACTTGCAAGAATGTAAAGGGAAGGGTTTGGAGAATTCAAACGCAATTGGAGACACAGATGTTTTACCCGTGGTTCGGATAGGTGGTGCTATCCTACATCCACGTTGATGGAGACTTCAACCCACGAAGGGTAACGGTTGCGCGAGTCCACGGAGGGCTCCTCCCACGAAGGGTCCACGAAGAAGCAACCTTGTCTATCCCACCATGGCCATCGCCCACGAAGGACTTGCCTCACTAGCGGTAGATCTTCACGAAGTAGGCGATCTCCTTGCCCTTACAAACTCCTTGGTTCAACTCCACAATCTTGTCGGAGGCTCCCAAGTGACACCTAGCCAATCTAGGAGACACCACTCTCCAAGAAGTAACAAATGGTGTGTTGATGATGAACTCCTTGCTCTTGTGCTTCAAATGATAGTCTCCCCAACACTCAACTCTCTCCCACAGGATTTGGATTTGGTGGAAAGGAGATTTGAGTGGAAAGCAACTTGGGGAAGGCTAGAGATCAAGATTCATATGGTAGGAATGGAATATCTTGGCCTCAACACATGAGTAGGTGGTTCTCTCTCAGAACATATGGGTTGGAAGTGTAGATGTGTTCTGATGGCTCTCTCCACGAATGAAGAGGAGGTGGAGGGGTATATATAGCCTCCACACAAAATCTAACCGTTACACACAATTTACCAATCTCGGTGGGACCGACTCAACAAACTCGGTCAGACCGAAAAAGTAAACCTAGTGACCGTTAGAGTTTTCGGTGGGACTGACTGGATCAACTCGGTGGGACCGATGTGCTAGGGTTACGGTAAATCCAAAACTTGATTTGACCAATTACTCAAACTCGGTGGGACCGATTTAGGTAATAAGTGAAACAGAGAGTTGACCAAACAAACTCGGTGGGGCCGATTGCATATCTCGGTGGGACCGAAAGTATTGCAATAGGTAACAGAGAGTTTGCAAGCCCATCTCGGTGAGACCGAGATCCCATCGGTGAGACCGAATTGATTAGGGTTTTGGCAGTTGCTATGACAAGTGAAACTCGGTGGCGCTGGATGGAAATAATCGGTAGGTCCGAGTTTGGCTTAGGTTTAGGTCATATATGGAAGTGGGAAAGTAGCTGAGGATTTTGGAGCATATCATTAAGCACATGAAGCAAGAGGCTCATTAAGCAACACCTCATCCCTCCTTGATAGTATTGGCTTTTCCTATGGACTCAATGTGATCTTGGATCACTAAAATGTAAAATGAAGAGTCTTGAGCTTTAAGCTTTAGCCAATCCTTTGTCCTTAGCATCTTGGAGAATTTCCCACAACCTTTAGTCCATGCCACTCCATTGTTGAACTTATCTGAAACATATTAGATAGAAACGTTAGTCCAACAAGAGATATGTTGTCATTAATTACCAAAACCACCTAGGGAGCCCTTGTGCTTTCACCTCTATTCCCACTAAAGCCCACGAAGGCCCATTAAACCTCCCGGTGAATTCCCGTAACTCTCTGGTACTCCGAAAAATACCCAAATCACTCGGAACCTTTCCGATGTCCGAATATAGTCATCCAATATATCGATCTTTACATCTCGACCATTTAGAGAATCCTCGTCATGTCCCCGATCTCATCCGGGACTCCGAACTACCTTCGGTACATCAAAACACATAAACTCGTAATACCAATGTCACCGAACGTTAAGCGTGCGGACCCTACGGGTTCAAGAACTATGTAGACATGACCGAGACTCATCTCCGGTCAATAACCAATAGCGGAACCTGGATGCTCATATTGGTTCCTACATATTCTACGAAGATCTTTATCGGTTAAACCGCATAACAACATACGTTGTTCCCTTTGTCATCGGTATGTTACTTGCCCAAGATTCGATCGTCGGTATCCTCATACCTAGTTCAATCTCGTTACCAGCAGGTCTCTTTACTCGTTCCGTAATGCATCATCCCGCAACTAACTCATTAGTCACAATGCTTGCAAGACTTATAGTGATGTGCATTACCGAGAGGGCCCAGAGATACCTCTCCGACAATCGGAGTGACAAATCCTAATCTCGATCTATGCCAACTCAACAAGCACCATCGGAGACACATGTAGAGCACCTTTATAATCACCCAGTTACGTTGTGACGTTTGGTAGCACACAAAGTGTTCCTCCGGTACTCGGGAGTTGCATAATCTCATAGTCATAGGAACATGTATAAGTCATGAAGAAAGCGATAGCAACAAACTAGACAATCATCATGCTAAGCTAACTGAAAGTGCGTTATATCGACTAGAGGGGGGGGGGGGTGAATAGGCAATTTTTAAGAAAGTCTTCAAAACGTGGAAGTTATGAAGACAAACAGACTTGAAGCCTATCACTATGCAGCGGAAGGTAGATTACACAACGCAAGCCATAGTCAAATATACAGTACAGTGAAAGCACAGAGACAAATAGCTTCAGTGTAATGAGGATCAGGTTGGAAGAAGTTATGAAGCCAAACAGATCATACAGTCAGGTTGTGAAGACAGAAGATTAAGCAGGCATGCAATAGCTTCACAATGTGTACTGGTAAGTAAAGGGAGGTGAAGATGAAACCAGTGACACGTTGAAGACAATGATATGTTGGACCAGTTCCAGTTGCTGTGACAACTGTACGTCTGGTTGGAGCGGCTAGGTATTTAAACCAAAGGACACACAGTCCCGGACACCCAGTCCTGAACACGCAGCTCAGGACACCCAGTCCTCACCGTTTTCTCCTTGAGCTAAGGTCACACAGACCCCGCCCAATCACTCTGGTAAGTCTTCAAGGTAGACTCCCAAACCTTCACAGACTTCGTTCACCGGCAATCCACAATTCCTCTTGGATGCTCAGAACGCGACGCCTAACCGTCTGGAGGATGCACAGTCCTCAAGTGTAATAAGTCTTCAGATCACTCAGACAAGAAGACTTAAGTGATGCCCAATTACTCTGGCTCTGGGTGGTTAGGGCTTTTCTCCTCACTAAGGATTTTCTCTCAAAGGCTTCGAGGTGGGTTGCTCTCAAACGACAAAAGCCGTGCACTGAAATCTGAGCAGCCAACCGTTTATGGTTGTGGGGGTGGACTATTTATAGCCACTTGGCAACCCTGACCTGATTTGTCCGAAATGACCCTGGGTCACTAAGGAACTGACACGTGTACTAACGGTCGGATTTTGAACTCTCACGGCAACTTTACTTGGGCTGCAAGTAAAGCTGACTTGTTTGACTCTGGACAAGATTTTCTCTAATTGTCTTCACTCGAAGACATAGGATTTGAATTAGGCATCACTTCAGTCATCCTGACTGGTTTTCTTGGACCCCACTTAACAGTACGGTGGTTCCTATGACACAACATGAATAAAGTAAAGCTACGAAGGATCTAAGTCTTCGAGTTCCAAAAGCTTCATGGGGAGTCTTCATATGTCATTGTCTTCGACACGAATGTCTTCATGAACCACCATTGTCTTCAATGTCTTCGTACATTTTTGGGGGTCATCTCTGGTAGCTAAACCGAATCAATGAGGGACTTCTACCTGTGTTATCCTGCAATTCTCACAAACACATTAGTCCCTCAACTAGGTTTGTTGTCAATACTCCAAAACCAACTAGGGGTGGCACTAGATGCACTTACACTAACGTATGGGTCAAGTCAATCACATCATTCTCTAATGATGTGATCCCGTTAATCAAATGACAACTCATGTCTATGGTTAGGAAACGTAACCATCATTGATTCAACGAGCTAGTCAAGTAGAGGCATACTAGTGACATTCTGTTTGTCTATGTATTCACACATGTACTAAGTTTTCGATTAATACAATTCTAGCATGAATAATAAAAATTTATCATGGTATAAGGAAATAGAAATAACAACTTTATTATTGCCTCTAGGGCATATTTCCTTCAGTCTCCCACTTGCGCTAGAGTCAATAATCTAGTTCATATCGCCATGTGATTTAACACCAATAGTTCACATCTTTATGTGATTAGTTCACATCTCCATGTGACTAACACCCAAAGGGTTTACTAGAGTCAATAATCTAGTTCACATCACTATGTGATTAACACCCAAAGAGTGACCATATATATTTTTCTTGTGAGAGAAATTTAGTCAACGGGTCTACCACATTCAGATCCGTATGTATTTCACAAATATCTATGTCTACAATGCTCTGCACGGAGCTACTCTAGCTAATTTCCCCCACTTTCAATATGTATCCAGATCGAGACCTAGAGTCATCTAGCTTGATGTAAAAAGCTTGCATCGACATAACTCTTTATGACGAACTCTTTTATCACCTCCATAACCGAGAAATATTTCCTTGGTCCTCTAAGGATAATTTTGACCGATGTCCAGTGATCTACTCCTAGATCAGTATTGTACTCCTTTGTCAAACTTAGGGCAGGGTATACAATAGGTCTAGTACATAGCATGGCATACTTTACAGAACCTATGACTGAGGCATAGGGAATGCTTTTCATTCTCTTTCTATTTTCTGCCATGGTCGGGTTTTGAGTCTTTACTCAACTTCACACCTTGCAACACAGGCAAGAACTCCTTCTTTGACTGTTCCATTTTGAACTACTTCAAAATCTTGTCAAGGTATGTACTTATTGAAAAAACTTATCAAGCGTCTTGATCTATCTCTATAGATCTTGATGCTCAATGTGTAAGAAGCTTCATCGAGGTCTTTCTTTGAAAAAATCTTTTCAAACACTCCTTTATGCTTTCCAGAAAATTCCACATTATTTCCGATCAACAACATGTCATGCACATATACTTATCAGAAATGTTGTAGTGCTCCCACTCACTTTCTTGTAAATACAGGCTTCACCGCAAGTCTGTATAAAACCATATGCTTTGATCACTTTATCAAAGCATATATTCCAACTCCGAGATGCTTGCACCACTCCATAGATGGATCGCTGGAGCTTGCTCACTTTGTTAGCACCTTTAGGATCGACAAAACCTTCTGGTTGCATCATATACAACTCTTGTTTAAAAAAATCCATTAAGTAATACAGTTTTGACATCTATTTGCCAGATTTCATAAAATGCGGCAACTGCTAACATGATTCGGACAGACTTTTAACCATCAATACGAGTGAGAGAATCTCATCGTAGTCAACACCTTGAACTTGTCGAAAACATTTTGCGACAATTCGAGCTTTGTAGATAGTAACACTACTATCAGCGTCCGTCTTCCTCTTGAAGATACATTTATTCTTAATGACTCACCAATCATCGGGAAAGTCAATCAAAGTCCATACTTTGTTCTCATACATGGATCCCATCTCGGATTTCATGGCCTCAAGTCATTTCGCGGAATCTGCGCTCATCATTGCTTCCTCATAGTTCGAAGATTCGTCATGGTCTAGTAACATGACTTCCAGAAAGGATTACCCTACCACTCTGGTGCAGACCATGCTGTAGTTGTCCTACGAGGTTCGGTAGTAACTTGATCTGAAGTTTCATGATCATCATCATTAGCTTCCTCACTAATTGGTGTAGATATCACTAGAACTGATTTCTATGATGAACTACTTTCCAATTCGGGAGAAGGTACTATTACCTCATCAAGTTCTACATTCCTCCCACTCACTTCTTTCGAGAGAAACTTCTTCTCTAGAAAGGATCCATTCTTAGCAACAAAGATATTGCCTTTCAGATCTGTGATAGAAGGTGTACCCAACAGTTTCTTTTGGGTATCCTATGAAGACACACTTTTCCGATTTAGGTTTGTGCTTATCTGGCTGAAACTTTTCACATAAGCATCACAACCCCAAACTTTAAGAAACGACAACTTTGGTTTCTTGCCAAACCACAATTCATATGGTGTCATCTCAACGGATTTAGATGGTGCCCTATTTCACATGAATGCAGTTGTCTATAATGCATAACCCCAAAACTATAGTGGTAAATCGGTAAGACACATCATAGATTGCACCATATCTAATAAAGTACGGTTATGACGTTCAGACACACCATTATGCTGTGGTGTTCCAGGTGGCATGAATTTGTGAAACCATTCCACATTGTTTTACTTGAAGACCAAACTCGTAACTCAAATATTTGTCTCCACGATCAGATCATAGAAACTTCATTTTCTTGTTATGATGATTTTCCACTTCACTATGAAATTCTTTGAACTTTTCAAATGTTTCAGACTTATGTTTCATCAAGTAGATATACCCATATATGCTCAAATCATATGTGAAGGTCAGAAAATAATGATACCTGCCGCGGGCCTCAACACTCATCGGATTGCATACATTAGTATGTATTATTCCCAATAAGTCAATTGCTTGCTCCATTGTTCTAGAGAACGGAGTTTTAGTCATCTTGCCCATGAGGCATGGTTCACAAGCATTATATGATTCATAATCAAGTGATTCCAAAAGCCCATTGGCATGGAGTTTCTTCATGCGCTTTACATCAATATGACCTAAACGGCAGTGCCACATATACGTTGCACTATCATTATTGACTTTGCTTCTTTTGGCTTCAATATTATGAATATGTGTATTACTACGATCGAGATTCAATAAAACATTCACCTTGGGTGTATGACCTCAGAAGGTTTTATTCATGTAAACAGAATAACAATTATCCTTGACTTAAATGAATAACCATATGGCAATAAACATGATCCAATCATATTATGCTCTATGCAAACACCAAATAGCATTTATTTTAGGTTCAACACTAATCCCGAAGGTAAGTGGTGATCTTATCAACCTTGGAATTATTTCCAACACACATTGTCACCTCATCCTCAACTAGTCTTTGTTTATTTTGCAATTCCCGTTTCGAGTTACTACTCTTAGCAACTGAACCAGTATCAAATACTGAGGGGTTGCTATAAACACTAAAGTGCACATCAATAACATGTATATCAAATATACTTTGTTCACTTTGCCATCCTTCTTATCCGCCAAGTATCTAGGGCAGTTCCACTTCCAGTGACCATTTCCTTTGCAGTAGAAGCACTCAGTTCCAGGCTTGGGTCTAGCTTTGGGCTTCTTCATGGGAGCAGCAACTTTCTTGCTATTCTTCTTTGAATTCCCTCTTTCTTTCCCTTTGCTCTTTTCTTGAAACTAGTGGTTTTGTTAACCATCAACTTTTGATGCTTTTCTTGATTTCTACCTTCGTCGATTTCAGCATCACGAAGACCTCGGGAATTACTTTCGTTATCCCTTGCATATTATAGTTCATCACTAAGTTCTAGAAACTTGGTGATAGTGACTAGAGAACTTTGTCAATTACTATCTTATCTAGAGGATTACCTCCCACTTGATTCAAGCAATTGTAGTACCCAGACGATCCGAGCACATGCTCACTAGTTGAGCTATTCTCCTCCATCTTATAGGCAAAGTACTGTCAGAGGTCTTCTACCTCTCGACACGGGCATGAGTATGAAATACCAATTTCAACTCTTAGAACATCTTATATGCTCTGTGGCGTTCAAAACGTTTTTGAAGTCCCGGTTCTAAGCCGTAAAGCATGGTGCACTAAACTATCAAGTAGTCATCATACCGAGCTTTGCCAAACATTCATAACGTCTGCATCTCCTCCTGCAATAGGTCCGTCACCTAGCGGTGCATCATGGACATAATTCTTCTATGCAGCAACGAGGATAATTCTCAGATCACTGATCCAATCCGCATCATTGCTACTATCATCTTTCAATATAGTTTTCTCTAGGAACATATCATAAATAAAACAGGGAAGCTATACGCGAGCAATTGATCTACAACATAGATATGCAAATACTATCAGGACTAAGTTCATGATAAATTAAAGTTCAATTAATCATATTACTTAAGAACTCCTTCTTAGATAGACATCCCTCTAGTCATCTAAGTGATCATGTGATCCATATCAACTAAACCATGTCCGATCATCACGTGAGATGGATGTAACGCCCCGAGACCGATGTGCCAGGTGTCCTCCAGTTATTCGCTATTGTTGCCTTGTCTTTTGCTTGCGTGTCGTGCATTTCTTATCATGTCGTCATGTGCATCGCTTTTGCATACGTGTTCGTCTCATGCATCCGAGCATTTTCCCCGTTGTACGTTTTGCAATCCGGCACTCCTATGTCCTCCGGTGCCCCCTTTTACCTCGTTTTGTGAGTGGGCGAAAAATGTTCTCGGAATGGGTTGATACTTGGCATGCGGTCTTATTATGGTGTAGACAGAGCGCCTGTCAAGTTTCGTCGCATTCGGAGGCCGTTTGACTGTCCAACCACCATCCATAGCGGCACCGTTGTCGGTTTATTCGTCGGACGTTTTCGGTCTCCGTAAACCCGTGTCGGCCTGCCCTCTCTTCTCTTCCCGCAGCCCAAACCACTCTACACAGCCCACCTAGGCCCAGCCTACTCCTCCTCATGTCTGGAGCCGTCCGATCATGATCTGAGGGTCCGAAAACGTATGAAAACCCCTAACCCTAGACCCCTGCCTATTTAAGAAGCCCCCTTGCCATTTTTGGGTACCCCTAGCCTTCCCCTACCTCAGCCGCCGCATCCCCCTCGAAAACCGCATCACCAGCCAGATCCATCCACCTCCTCCTCATTTTCCGGCGCCCCCACCTCCACCTTGCCACTTGGGGCGCAACCATTGGATGCGCCGTCGCCGCCAGCGAGCCTCCTCCACTCCCCTCGCTCCACATCGCCTCCTGGCCTTCCCGCGCCACCGCATGGCCCGCGGGTCCGCCAGGACCCGGATCGGGCCCTGGGAAGCCCGTCCGATCCCGAGTCTTCGCCTGCTCGCTCCCGCTGCACCTCCTCGATCCGATCTGGATTGGGAGGGAGCCCGCCGCTTGATGCTCCCGCAAGCCCCGCCAGCCACCGGAGCCCACCTCACCGCCGAGAACCCCCGCTCCGACATCGCCCAGGTCGTGTCCCCGGCCGCCCCTCTCCTTCCTTCCTCTGTTTCCCTTCCTCCTTCTCTTACATCTCTCTCTATGGCCATGGATAGCGCCGCTGCCCGGAGTTCCTCACCGCCGCTCAGCTTCCGACGTCATCCGGATTCATCGGATCCGGCAAGTCCCCGTCCAGATCCGGCCGCCCACCGTCGAGATCCGTCCGTTCCCCAGCCTTCCCGCTGTCTTCGGCCCTCACTATCGCCGGAGAGCCATCCGCCGCCATCCTGTTTCCTGTCATGGCCAGTCGCACGAAGGACGTCGCCTCCGCATCCTCAGTTGCACGTGGGCCGGCCTCCTCTCCAGCCTCCTGGGTCGCAAGCACGCACAAGGCCCAGATCTACGCTGTCTGGGCCTCCTCCTCTCCAACAGGGCTTGGCCCATGGGTGAGATCGCCACAGCTCCTCCTGTTCGGCCTAGCGATGCCGCAGTTTCGGCCCAGGACATATTTTCCCCCTGAACGAGTTTATCTTTTATTCCAGAGAACCCAGTTTTGCAGAGAACCCCCTAGACTTCATGCATTTAATAACTTCTCAACCGTGCATCATTTGCCAATAACTTATATATGAAAAATGCTTAGAGTTTTGTCTAGTTTAATAATATCAAACTTTCAATCATGTTTGACATGTTTAAAATGATGTTTGCTTTATTTTGCTTAAACAACATGCTAAAATGCTTTAATTCATAACTAAATAACCATAGCTCCAAGTTTAATAAACTTTATATGTAAATGGGGTAGAAAAATGCATAGATTATCTTGGTGGCATCACTTTGCATGTTTAACAACTCTAAAATATGGTTTAGGGCAGAACAGTACCAAACCTTAAAATATGCATATGGGGATTTACCAGAATTGTTGTTCGTTGCTTTCGGCCTCATTTAAACTTGACTATATAGGTAGTTTTATTTTGCTTCACCCTCTTTCCATGTTTAACAACATTTAATATTGTTGGGTACATAAACAAGATCGAACTAAATAATTCACGTCGTGTTTCGTCAATATGCAACGGAGTTGCATATTGAGCTCCAGTTAATTTGTAGTGTTGTTTGCTGCACTTTGCCATGCCATGCTTCATTAAACCGGACATGCATCATACTTGATTGTGCATCATGCCATGTTTATGTGGCGGTTGTTTACTATGTTGCTTGCTTCTTTCCGGTGTTGCTTCTTCGGGTTAGTTCCGATAACGTCGTGTTGTGAGGATCCGTTGGCTACGTCCGTTTGTCTTCTTCATGGACTCGTTCTTCTTCCTTGCGGGATTTCAGGCAAGATGACCATACCCTCGAAATCACTTCTATCTTTGCTTGCTAGTTGCTCGCTCTTTTGCTATGCCTATGCTGTGATACCTACCACTTGCTTATCATGCCTCCCATATTGTTGATCCAAGCCTCTAACCCACCTTGTCCTAGCAAACCGTTGTTTGGCTATGTTACCGCTTTTGCTCAGCCCCTCTTATAGCGTTGTTAGTTGCAGGTGAAGATTGGAGTTTGTTCCTTGTTGGAACATTGATTTTTTGTTGGGATATCACAATATCTCTTATTTAATTAATGCATCTATATACTTGGTAAAGGGTGGAAGGCTCGGCCTTATGCCTGGTGTTTTGTTCCACTCTTGCCGCCCTAGTTTCCGTCATATCGGTGTTATGTTCCTAGATTTTGCGTTCACGGTTGGGTTATAATGGGAACCCCTTGACAGTTCGCTTTGAATAAAACTCCTCCAGGAAGGCCCAACCTTGGTTTTACCATTTGCACTAATAACCTAGCCTTTTCCCTTGGGTTTCGTGGACTCAAGGGTCATCTTTATTTTAACCCCCCCGGGCCAGTGCTTCTCTAAGTGTTGGTCCGAACTAAGCTGCCTACGGTGCCACCTCGGGGAAACTTGAGGGTTGGTTTTACTCGTAGCTAGTCTCATCTGAGTGTGCCCTGAGAACGAGATATGTGCAGCTCCTATCAGGATTTGTCAGCACATTCGTGCGGCTTTGCTGGACTTGTTTTACCATTATCGAGGATGTCTTGTAACTGGGATGCCGAGTCTGATCGGATTGTCTTGGGAGAAGGAATATCCTTTGTTGACCATGAGAGCTTGTGATGGGCTAAGCTGGGACACCCCTGCAGGGATTGAACTTTCGAAAGCTGTGCTCGTGGTTATGGGAAGATGGGAATTTGTTAATGTCCGGTTGTAGAAAACCTGAAACTTATCTTAACTAAAACGCATCAACCGCATGTGTAACCGTGATGGTCTCTTCTCGGCGGGGTCTGAGAAGTGAACACGGTGTTGGAGTTATGTTTGACGTAGGTTGTTATAGGATCACTTCTTGATCATAGTTTCTCGACCGTGCTTTTGCCTTCTCTTCTCGCTCTCATTTGCGTATGTTAGCCACCAAATATGCTAGTCGCTTGCTGCAGCTCCACCTCATACCTTGTACCCTTCCTATAAGCTTAAATAGTCTTGATCGCGAGGGTGTGAGATTGTTGAGTCCCCGTGACTCACAGATACTTCCAAAACCAGTTTGCAGGTGCCGATGCTACCAAGAAGGTGACGCAGCCAAGCTCAAGGAGGAGCTCGATGAAGATCTTGTCCTTTGTGTTGTTTCGTTCTAGTTGATCATTAGTGGAGCCCAGTTGGGGTCGATCGGGGATCTGTGTAGCATTTGGGGTAGTCTTGTTTATTTTGGTTCTGTAGTCGGACCTTGATTGTATCTGGATGATGTAATGCTTTATTCATGTAATTGTGTGAAGTGGAGATTGTAAGCCAACTATGTAACTCTTTCCCTTATGTATTACATGGGTTGTGTGAAGATTACCTCACTTGCGACATTGATTTCAATGCGGTTATGCCTCTAAGTCGTGCTTCGACACGTGGGAGATATAGCCGCATCGAGGGCATTACAAGTTGGTAATCAGAGCCTTCCCTGACTTAGGAGCCCCCTGCTTGATCGAATCGCTGGTGTTGTTGAGTCTAGAAAAATGTTTTGAGTCATTTAGGATTATATATATAGGAGAGTAGGATTCTTTTTACTCCTCAGTCCCTTCGTTGCTCTAGTGAGGCATCCTGACGTAGAGTTTTGACTCTTCTTTTCTCAAATTTCACTAAAAAAATTTAGGATCAAGCGGGTATCTTGGAATCATTTCGATGGATTTGTGACGAGAACATTGTTCTTGGTGTCTCCTGACATTTAGGGGTTGTGGCAGTGTCCCGGGGAGTTGAGCTCCGAGGTGTTGTCGTCACAATTTTATCGTTGCAGTTCTGGAATACCTGAGTTTCGCCGACATCGAAAATCTCTTTTATGCAGTTGTTGGTGAGATAACCTCGACGCCACCCAGTACTGGGGCGGGAGTACGGGAGTATTGCCATAACTTGTATAATGGATGCTTTTCGAAGGTTGAGGTAAACGATTTCCGAAGGTTTCTTGGATATGTGTTGAAGGATGGATACAGCTGGATGTAGGATTTGCTAGTTTTGGGTGAGATATTATGCTTCCCCTGTATCCCCAACACCTAATTGCATAACCGGAAAGTTTCGGGAGTTTATAAGTGGGAATTTAAGGAGCTCCTAGGATATCTTTCCGACAGATGTATGATATGAAATTGGGGTTCGACGTCTAGTGGTCCTCCTATCCACGGTTGGTTTTACAGTGGTTTCGTTGTGTCTTAAAGAGTCCTTGGCTATGCTGACTCGGGGATGCTTCGTATGTCATGTGCACTGCCTTGTACATGCTGGTGCTGTATGATCGAGCCCATGTAGGCCCCACCACGAAAACTTCGGACGAAATCTCTATCATATGTTTGTTCCGGCTTATTTTGCAAGCCAATCCTTTGTTTTGTTTTCAGTTTTGGTATTCGAGTTGCTTCAATGTCAAATGTTGATTCCATACCTCTCCTAGACGGTGTTCTCATACTCCCATGTGAATACAAATCTTTCATGATAATCAAGATTGTCATGTAAATCCTTTTCAACCGGCGTGTCTCTCTTCAAGTGGATCCGACCATTTCGACATCAGCAAGATCAACTCCAAGTCTTCTCAACGTTGTTTGTTTCATCCATCACAAGTTGTCTTTGTTTTCCCACCCTCCCACCCTTTTTCTACAAGGACTCAGATTTCTTATTCAAGTATCCTTTTATTGATGGGAAGCCTCTCCATTCCTTTTCCGTCAATGTTCTTATCCGGTGATTCTCATAAAGATTCTAATGGAGCTTCAAGTTCGTCATTCTTCATTCTTTTCATCTCCAGTGGCTTCAAGTAAAGCTTTGTTGATCATATCCTTTCCTCGTTTCAATGCTTTCTCATGCCGGTGCACCTCTTAATCATCTACTTCTCGCTATTCAATTGTTCCAGAGTGCTCAAGATATCTCAAAGATTCGTGTTTCCACTCTGCATTCGTTCAAACTCTTTCGAGGATGTTATCTAATTCAAGCTTTTATTCAACCGGTGCAATCTCTCCTTCAAATATTTCAACGGTGTATCTTTTGAGTGGGCCCTAACCCACAGGTCTTTTCCCAGGATCTTACCTGACTCTTCTTATTTTCCGGGAGCTATTCTCAAATCTTTCAAAGTTTGAAGTAAGAATGAATTTCATCAGTCAAATGCCTTTCAACAAGATCTTTCAAATTCTTTTCATCGTTGCTTCAACCTTTCTAATTTTCATCCCGGAGTATGTCAACAATTCACGGTAGTGTTTCTCGTCGTCATTTTCAAAGTTTGAAGGCCGAAGAAGAGTTTACTCTAAATCTTGCTCCATTCTCTTCAAGACTCGTGGTTCTAGTTGGAGGCCATCCTCTCATAATTGTTTTCGATTGTCAGAATTCTTTTCACCCATCCGAAGCAATTCAAGAGTCTTCTTAGTTTGATTATCCGGAGTCCATCAATTCAGGTTTATTCATTCTCAGCTTTCAGCTCTTCATTCTCCAATCTTACCGGTGCATAAAAAGTTTTTTTCTCTAATCAGTTCGGGATCTCTTCGTTCACTTGCATCTAAATTATCTCAAGTATCTTCATTCGTTCTCTAATATTTACTGGTGATTCATCTCTTTTCTTCGTTCATTTTCAATTCTTACGGTGGTTCGTTCAAGAGTTCTCTTCGTTGGTGTCATTTCGATTCATTCGTTCTTTCCAAATTCTACCGGTGGTTCATTGAAAATCTTCTCAAGTTTGCGCTATATCTCTCTCTTAGTCTTTTCTACAAGAATAAGTAGTATGCCAAATCCGTTGCTTGTCATCTATCTAAATTGGTGAAGGATATGCATAACATAATTCTTATTCTTGCTTCATCCAAATGATGGATTCGTTCCTCCGGAGTTTGTTCACAATGACTAATTCTCGTAGTCTATTGTTCATCTTATCTTTTTCCCGGAGTTCCAACCTCTCTCAATTATATCACCACGGGGATTCATCTAAATTGTTACAAGGATTCACCTTGTGTTTTCAACTTCTCTTTCCTTTCGTTTGATCATTCTTTTGTTTACCGAAGTTCTTCATGGAGGTTCTACATGACATTTCATCAAGGATTTAATTCATTTTCGAAGTGTTCATCGAGATTCTTTTCAGAGGAGCTCATGCATTCTTCATCTTGCAATCCGGAGTGCTATTCTTTCATGCATATCTTTTGAGGCGGTGTTATGTCTTTCTTGATAATTTCCCTTCGTGCTCCGTGATTCACAAGTTATCAAAAATGAGATATACTAGATCCATCAATCTCGTTAGTGGAGTCATCTGGGTTTATATTTCACCTAAAGCTTTCCCTAAGGATTGTTGCTATTAATGGTGATAATATATGACCCAAGTTCTTCATCTTTCCTTCCGGTGAATTTGTTTCTCGTCTCCTTGTTCGTCTCAATCCAATCTATCATTTCTGTTAGTGGCGGAGTTTCACCTCACATTTTGAGATGTTTTCCATAAGCCCACTACAACCTTGTTCTTTTCGTTGCTGGTTTTCCAACATCTCCGTTCGACCCGTCTCCTAAGGATGCCTTTTCAAGCTCTTTTGTGGCAGAAGTTGGCATTCTCTTCTCCATCCTCCTATTTCAATTATCTATCTTCTATTCTTTCGTTCCGGAGGCAGTGTGTTGCCATTTCATCAAGTATCATCTCACCTTACCAAGTTCTTATTCAATTCCTTTTATTTTCAATCGGAGTGCTGCCCGAAGTTGCTCTTCCTTGTTCCTCTTTTTTGACGGAGATTGTTAACTTCATTTATCTCCGTTGTATTCTTTTCTCGAAATGGCTTAACCTCGAAAGGTTCTTTGGTTTCATTCGTTTGTCAAAGAAGCAACTTAGTTTTACCTCTTATCTTTCTCTTCCATTTTTCCCTCCGATGCCATTCTAGATCTCGGGACGAGATCCTCTCGTAGTGGTGGAGTGTTGTAATGCCCCGAGACCGATGTACCAGGTGTCCTCCAGTTATTCGTTGTTGTTGCCTTGTCTTTTGCTTGCGTGTCATGCATTTCTTATCATGTCGTCATCTGCATCGCTTTTGCATACGTGTTCGTCTCATGCATCCAAGCATTTTCCCCGTTGTCCGTTTTGCAATCCGGCACTCCTATGTCCTCCAGTGCCCCCTTTTACCTCGTTTTGTGAGTGGCCGAAAAATGTTCTCGGAATGGGTCAATACTTGGCATGCGGTCTTATTATGGTGTAGACAGAGCGCTGTCAAGTTTCATCGCATTCGGTGGCCGTTTGACTGTCCAACCACCATCCATAGCGGCACCGTTGTCGGTTTATTCGTCGGACGTTTTCGGTCTCCGTAAACCTGTGCTGGCCTGCCCTCTCTTCTCTTCCCCCAGCCCAAACCACTCTACACAGCCCACCTAGGCCCAGCCTACTCCTCCTCGTGTCTGGAGCCATCCGATCGTAATCCGAGGGTCCGAAAACATATGGAAACCCCTAACCCTAGACCCATGCCTATTTAAGAAGCCCCCTTGCCATTTTGGGTACCCCTAGCCTTCCCCTACCCTCAGCCGCCGCACCCCCCTCGAAAACCGCACCACCAGCCAGATCCATCCACCTCCTCCTCGTTTTCCGGCGCCCCCACCTCCACCTTGCCACTTGGCGTGCAGCCATTGGATGCACCGTCGCCGCCAGCCAGCCTCCTCCACTCCCCTCGCTCCACGTCGCCTCCTGGTCTTCTCGCGCCGCCTTGTAGCCCACGGGCCCGCCAGGACCCTGATCGGGCCCTGGGAAGCCCGCCCGATCCCGAGTTTTCGCCTACTCGCTCCCGCTGCACCTCCTCGATCCGATCTGGATCGAAAGGGAGCCCGCCGCTGGATGCTCCCGCAAGACCCGCCGGCCACCGGAGCCCACCTCACCGCCGAGAACCCCTGCTCCGACGTCGCCCAGGTCGCGTCCCCGGCCGCCCCTCTCCCTCCTTCCTCCGTTTCCCTTCCTCTTTCTCTTACATCTCTCTCTCTGGCCATGGATAGCGCCGCCGCCCGGAGTTCCTCACCGCCGCTTAGCTTCCGACGTCGCCCGGATTCGTCGGATCCGGCAAGTTCCCGTCCAGATCCGGCCGCCCACCATCGAGATCCGTCCGTTCCCCAGCCTTCTCGCTGTCTTCGGCCCTCGCCATCGCGGGAGAGCCATCCGCCGCCGTCCTGTTTCCTGTCATGGCCAGTCGCACAAAGGATGTCGCCTCCGCGTCGTCAGTTGCACGTGGGCCGGCCTCCTCTCCAGCCTCCTAGGCCGCAAGCACGCACATGGCCTAGATCTACGCCGTCTGGGCCTCCTCCTCTCCAGCTGGGCTTGGCCCATGGGTGAGCTCCCCGCAGCTCCTCCTGTTCGGCCCAGCGATGCCGTAGTTTCGGCCCAGGACATATTTTTTCCCCTGAACGAATTTATCTTTTATTCCAGAGAACCCAGTTTTGCAGAGAACCCCCTAGCCTTCACGCATTTAATAACTTCTCAACCATGCATCATTTGCAAATAACTTATATATGAAAAATGCTTAGAATTTTGTCTAGTTTAATAATATCAAACTTTCAATCATGTTTGACATGTTTAAAATGATGTTTGCTTTATTTTTCTTAAATAACATGCTAAAATGCTTTAATTCATAACTAAATAACCGTAGCTCCAAATTTAATAAACTTTATATGTAAATGGGGTAGAAAAATGCATAGATTATCTTGGTGGCATCACTTTGTATGTTTAACAACTCTAAAATATGGTTTAGGGCAGAACACTACCAAACCTTAAAATATGCGTATGGGGATTTACCAGAATTGTTGTTCGTTGCTTCCGGCCTCATTTAAACTTGACTAGATAGGTAGTTTTATTTTGCTTCACCCTCTTGCCATGTTTAACAACATTTAATATTGTTAGGTACATAAACAAGATCGAACTAAATAAGTCACGTGGTGTTTCGTCAATATGCAACGGAGTTGCATATTGAGTTCCACTTAATTTGTAGTGTTGTTTGTTGCACTTTGCCATGCCATGCTTCATTAAACCGGACATGCATCATACTTGATTGTGCATCATGCAGTGTTTATGTGGTGGTTGTTTACTATGTTGCTTGCTTCTTTCCGGTGTTGCTTCTTCAGGTTAGTTCCGATAACGTCGTATTGTGAGGGTCCGTTGGCTACGTCCGTTTGTCTTCTTCATGGACTCGTTCTTCTTCCTTGCGGGATTTCAGGCAAGATGACCATACCCTCGAAATCACTTCTATCTTTGCTTGCTAGTTGCTCGCTCTTTTGCTATGCCTATGATGCGATACCTACCACTTGCTTATCATGCCTCCCATATTGTTGAGCCAAGCCTCTAACCCACCTTGTCCTAGCAAACCGTTGTTTGGCTATGTTATCGCTTTTGCTCAGCCCGTCTTATAGCGTTGTTAGTTGAAGGTGAAGATTGGAGTTTGTTCCTTGTTGGAACATGGATATTTTCTTGGGATATCACAATATCTCTTATTTAATTAATGCATCTATATACTTGGTAAAGGGTGGAAGGCTCGGCCTTATGCCTGGTGTTTTGTTCCACTCTTGCCACCCTAGTTTCTGTCATATCGGTGTTATGTTCCCGGATTTTGCGTTCCTTACACCGTTGGGTTATAATGGGAACCCCTTGACAGTTCGCTTTGAATAAAACTCCTCCAGCAAGGCCCAACCTTGGTTTTACCATTTGCACTAACAACCTAGACTTTTCCCTTGGGTTTCGCGGACTCAAGGGTCATCTTTATTTTAACCCCCCCGGGCCAGTGCTTCTCTAAGTGTTGGTCCGAACTGAGCTGCCTATGGGGCCACCTCGGGGAAACTTGAGGGTTGGTTTTACTCGTAGCTAGTCTCATCTGAGTGTGCCCTGAGGACGAGATATGTGCAGCTCCTATCGGGATTTGTCGGCACATTCGGGCGGCTTTGCTGGACTTGTTTTACCATTGTCGAGGATGTCTTGTAACCGGGATGCCGAGTCGGATCGGATTTTCTTGGGAGAAGGAATATCCTTCGTTGACCGTGAGAGCTTGTGATGGGCTAAGTTGGGACACCCCTGCAGGGATTGAACTTTCGAAAGCCGTGCCTGCGGTTATGGGCAGATGGGAATTTGGTAATGTCCGGTTGTAGAAAACCTGAAACTTATCTTAACTAAAACGCATCAACCGCGTGTGCAACCGTGATGGTCTCTTCTCGGCGGGGTCCGGGAAGTGAACACGGTGTTGGAGTTATGTTTGACGTAGGTTGTTATAGGATCACTTCTTGATCATAGTTTCTCAACCGTGCTTTTGCCTTCTCTTCTCGCTCTCATTTGCGTATGTTAGCCACCAAATATGCTAGTCGCTTGCTGCAGCTCCACCTCATACCTTGTACCCTTCCTGTAAGCTAAAATAGTCTTGATCGCGAGGGTGTGAGATTGCTGAGTCCCCGTGACTCACAGATACTTCCAAAACCAGTTTGCAGGTGCCGATGCTACCGAGCAGGTGACGCAGCCAAGCTCAAGGAGGAGCTCGATGAAGATCTTGTCCTTTGTGTTGTTTCGTTCTAGTTGATCAGTAGTGGAGCCCAGTTGGGGTCGATCGGGGATCTGTGTAGCATTTGGGGTAGTCTTCTTTTATTTTGGTTCTGTAGTCGGACCTTGATTGTATCTGGATGATGTAATGCTTTATTCATGTAATTGTGTGAAGTGGCGATTGTAAGCCAACTATGTAACTCTTTCCCTTATGTATTACATGGGTTGTGTGAAGATTACCTCACTTGCGACATTGCTTTCAATGCGGTTATGCCTCTATCGTGCTTCGACACGTGGGAGATATAGCTGCATCGAGGGTGTTACAATGGAGTAGTTTTCAATGGTGAACATCAATATGTTGTTCATATCTACTATATGATTCACGCTCGACCTTTCGGTCTCTAGTGTTCCGAGTCCATGTCTGCATATGCTAGGCTCATCAAGTTTAACCCGAGTATTCTGCGTGTGCAAAACTAGCTTGCACCCGTTGTATGTGAACGTAGAGCTTATCACACCCGATCATCACGTGGTGTCTCAGGACGAAGAACTGTCGCAACGGTGCATACTCAGGGAGAACACTTATACCTTGAAATTTTAGTAAGGGATCATCTTATAAAGCTACCGCCAAACTAAGCAAAATACGATGTATAAAAGATAAACATCATATGCAATCAAAATATGTGACATGATATGGCCATCATCATCTTGTGCCTTTGATCTCCATCTGCAAAGTACCGTTATGATCTCCATTGTCATCGGCATGACACCATGATCTCCATCATCTTGATCTTTATCAATGTGTCGTCACATGGTTGTCTCGCCAACTATTGCTATCGCATAGCGATAAAGTAAAGCAATCATATGGCACTTGCATCTTATGCAATAAGGAGACAACCATAAGGCTGCTTCCAGTTCCTGATAACTTGAACAAAACATGATCATCTCATACAACAACTTATATCTCATCGCGTCTTGACCATATCACATCACAACAAGCCCTGCAAAATCAAGTTAGACGTCCTCTACTTTGTTGTTGCAAGTTTTACATGGCTGCTACGGGCTGAGCAAGAACCGTTCTTACCTACGCATCAAAAACCACAACGCGGTACAGTGATTGCTTTTTGATCTTCAGAAAGAACCCTGTTCATTGAATCCGATTCAACTAAAGATGGAGAAACAGACACCCACTAGCCACCTGTGTGCGAAGCACGTCGGTAGAACCAGTCTCTCGTAAGCGTACGCATAATGTCGGTCTGGGCCGCTTCATCCAACAATGCCGCTGAATCAAGAATCAACTAGTGATGGCAAGAAATATGTATATACCCACGCCCACACATCCTTTTGTTCTACTCGTGCATGTAACATCTACGCATAAACCTGGCAAGGATGCCACTGTTGGGGAACGCAGTAATTTAAAAGAAATTCCTACGCACACGCAAGATCATGGTGATGCCTGGCAACGAGAGGGAAGAGTGCCGTCCACGTACCCTCATAGACCGTAAGAGGAAGCGTTATGACAACGCGGTTGATGTAGTCGTACGTCTTCAAGATCGACCAATCCCTAGTACCGAACGTACGACACCTCCGTGATCTGCACACGTTCAGCTCGGTGACGTCCCGCGAACTCACGATCCAGTAGAGCTTCGAGGGAGAGTTTCGTCAGCACGACAGTGTGATGATGGTGATGATGATGCTACCGGAACAGGGCTTCGCCTAAGCACTGCTACGATACAACTGAGGTGGATTATGGTGGAGGGGGCCACCGCACACGGCTAAAAGATCAATTGATCAACTTGTGTGTCTATGCGGTGCCCCTGGCCATGTATATAAAGGAGCAAGGGGAGGGGGCCGGCGGCCTCATAGGATGCGCCCCAATGGGGGAATCCTACTCCTACTAGGAGTAGGTTCCCCCTTTCCTAGTCCAACTAGGAGGGGAAGGAAAGAGGAGGAGGCGAGAAGGAAAGAGGGGGCCGGCCCCCAAAGCCCTAAACTAATTCGGGTTGGGCCTAGGGGGGGGGCGCACCCCACACTTCCTTGCTGCCCTCTATCCCACTAAAGCCCACGAAGGACAGTTGACCCTCCCGGTGAATTCCCGTAACTCTCTAGTACTCCAAAAAATACCCGAATCAGTCAGAACCTTTCCGATGTTCGAATATATTCGTCCAATATATCAATCTTTACTTCTCGACCATTTCGAGACTCCTCGTCATGTCCCCGATCTCATCTGGGACTTCGAACTACCTTTGGTACATCAAAACACATAAACTCATAATACCAATCATCACCGAACGTTAAGCGTGCGGACCCTACGGGTTCGAGAAGTATGTAGACATGACCGAGACACATCGCCGGTCAATAACCAATAGCGGAACCTAGATGCTCATATTGGTTCCTACATATTCTACGAGGATCTTTATCGGTCAAATCGCATCACAACATATGGTGCTCCCTTTGTCATCGGTATATTACTTGCCCAAGATTCGATCATCGGTATCCTCATACCTAGTTCAATCTCATTACCAGCAAGTCTCTTTACTCGTTCTGTAATGCATCATCCTGCAACTAACTCATTAGTCACAATGCTTGTAAGGCTTATAGTGATGTGCATTACCGAGAGGGCCCAGAGCTACCTCTCCGACAATCGGAGTGACAAATCCTAATCTCGATATATGCCAACTCAACAAGCACCATCGGAGACACCTGTAGAGCACCTTTATAATCACCCAGTTATGTTGTGTTGTTTGGTAGCACACAAAGTGTTCCTCCGTTACTCGGGGGTTGCATAATCTCATAGTCATAGGAACATGTATAAGTCATTAAGAAAGCAATAGCAACAAACTAAACGATCATCGTGGTAAGCTAACGGATGGCTCAAGTCAATCACATCATTCTCTAATGATGTGATCCCATTAATCAAATGACAACTCATGTCTATGGTTAGGAAACATAACCATCATTGGTTCAATGAGCTAGTCAAGTAGAGGCATACTAGTGACATTCTGTTTGTCTATGTATTCACACATGTACTAAGTTTCCGATTAATACAATTCTAGCATGAATAATAAACATTTATCATGATATAAGGAAATATAAATTACAACTTTATTATTGCCTCTAGGGCATATTTCCTTCACCCCTTTCCTTCCTTCTTCCCTCTCCTTCCTTCTCTCCTAGAACCAACAAAGGGAAGGGGGGAATCCTACTCCCGGTGGGAGTAGGACTCCTTGGGGCGCGCCTAGAGAGGCCGGTGCCCTCCCCCTCCTCCACTCCTTTATATACGGGGGAGGGGGCACTCCATAGACACACAAAGTTGATCATTGATCTTTAGCCGTGTGCGGTGCCCCCCTCCACCATAATCCACCTCGGTAATATTGTAGCGGTGCTTAGGCGAAGCCCTGTTCCGGTAGCAACATCATCACCGTCATCACACCGTCGTGTTGACGAAGCTCTCCATAGAAGGTCTACTGGATCGTGAGTTTGCGGGACATCACCGAGCCGAACGTGTGTAGATCGCGGAGGTGTCGTATCTTCGGTACTAGATCGGTCGATCGTGAAGACATACGACTACATCAACCGTGTTGTCATAACGCTTCCACTTACGGTCTATGAGGGTACATAGACGATACTCTCCCTTCTCATTGCTATGCATCACCATGATCTTGCGTGTGCGTAGGAAATTTTTTGAAATTACTGCGTTCCCCAACAGTGGTATCCGAGCCAGGTTTATGTGTAGATGTTATATGCTCGAGTAGAACACAAAGGAGTTGTGGGCGTGGGTATATACATATTGCTTGCCATCACTAGTTGATTCTTGATTTAGCGGCATTGTTGGATGAAGCGGCCCAGATCGACATTACGCGTATGCTTACGCGAGACTGGTTCTACCGACGTGCTTCGCACACAGGTGGATAGTGGGTGTCTGTTTCTCCAGCTTTAGTTGAATCGAATTCAATGAACATGGTTCTTTCTGAAGATCAAAAAGCAATCACTATACCGCGTTGTGGTATTTGATGCGTAGGTAAGAACGGTTCTTGCTCAGCCCATAACAGCCACGTAAAACTTGCAACAACAAAGTAGAGGACATCTAACTTGTTTTTGCAGGGCATGTGGTGATGTGATATGGTCAAGACATGATGCTAAATTTTATTGTATGACATGATCATGTTGAAAGGAGCCATATGGTTGTCGCTTTATTGTATGAAATGCAATCGCCATGCAATTGCTTTACTTTATCACTAAGCGGTAGCAATAGTCGTAGAAGCAATAGTTGGTGAGATGACAACGGTGCTTCGATGGAGATCAAGGTGTCAAGCCGGTGACGATGGTGATCATGACGGTGCTTTGGATATGGAGATCAAAGGCACAATATGATGATGACCATATCATATCACTTATATTGATTGCATGTGATGTTTATCCTTTATGCATCTTATTTTGCTTAGTTCGGCGATAGCATTATAAGATGATCTCTCACTAAATTTCAAGGTATAAGTGTTCTCCCTGAGTATGCACCGTTGCTACAGTTCGTCATACCGAGACACCACGTGATGATCGGGTGTGATAAGCTCTACGTTCACATACAACAGGTGCAAGCCAGTTTTGCACACACGGAATACTCGGGTTAAACTTGACGAGCCTAGCATATGCAGATATGGCCTCGGAACAACGGAGACCGAAAGGTCGAGCGTGAATCATATAGTAGATATGATCAACATAGTGATGTTCACCATTGAAAACTACTCCATCTCTCGTGATGATCGGACATGGTTTAGTTGATATGGATCACGTGATCACTTAGATGATTAGAGAGATGTCTATCTAAGTGGGAGTTCATAAGTAATTTTATTAATTGAACTTTAATCTATCATGAACTTAGTACCTGATAGTATTTTGCATGTCTATGTTATTGTAGATAGATGGCCCGTGCTGTTGTTCCGTTGAATTTTAATGCATTCCTGGAGAAATCTAAGTTGAAAGATGATGGTAGCAATTACACGGTCTGGGTCCGTAACTTGAGGATTATCCTCATTGCTTGATAGAAGAATTACGTCCTAGAAGCACCGCTAGGTGACAAACCCGTTGCAGGAGCAACGCCAGATGTTATGAACACCTGGCAGAGAAAATCTGATGACTACTCGATAGTTCAGTGTGCCATGCTTTATGGCTTAGAACCGGGACTTTAATAACGTTTTGAACATCATGGAGCATATGAGATGCTCCAGGAGTTGAAGTTAATATTTCAAGAAAATGCCCGAATTGAGAGATATGAAGTCTCCAATAAGTTCTACAGCTGCAAGATGAAGGAGAATAGTTCTGTCAGTGAACATTGATACGTCTCCGTCGTATCTACTTTTCCAAACACTTTTGCCCTTGTTTTGGACTCTAAGTTGCATGATTTGAATGGAACTAACCCGGACTGACTTTGTTTTCTGCAGAATTGCCATGGTGTTATTTTTGTGCGGAAATAAAAGTTCTCAGAATGACCTGAAAATCAACGGAGATTATTTTTGGAATATATAAAAAATACTGGTGAAATGATCCACGTCTGGGGCCCATACCCTGTCCACGAGGGTGGGGACGCACCTACCCCCCTGGGCGCACGCCCCTGCCTCGTGGGCCCCCTGATGCTCCACCGACGTCCATCCTGACTCCATATATTCGTGTTCGGGGAGAAAAAATCAGAGAGAAGGATTCATCGCGTTTTGCGATACGGAGCCGCCGCTAAGCCCTAAACTCTCTCGGGAAGGCTGATCTGGAGTCCGTTCGGGGCTCCAGAGAGGGGAATCCGTCGCCATCGTCATCATCAACCTTCCTCCATCACCAATTTCATGATGCTTGATACGTCTCCAACGTATCTATAATTTTTGATTGTTCCATGCTATTATATTATGTGTTTCGGGTGTTAATGGGCTTTATTTTACACTTTTATATTATTTTTGGGACTAACCTATTAACCGGAGACCCAGCCCAAATTGCTGTTTTTTGCCTATTTCAGTGTTTCGTAGAAAAGGAATACCAAACGGAGTCCAAACGAAATGAAACCTTTGGGATCATGATTTTTGGAACAAACGTGATCCAAGGGACTTGGAGTGGACGTCAAGCAATCAACGAGGCGGCCACGAGGCAGGGGAGCGCACCCTCCACCATCGTGGGCCCCTCATTGCTCCACCGACCTACTTCTTCCTCCTATATATATTGACATACCCCGAAAACATCCAGGAGCACCACGAAATCCTATTTCCATCGCCGCAACCTTCTGTACCAAGAGATCCCATCTTGGGGCCTTTTCCGGAGCTCTGCCGGAGGGGGCATTGATCACGGAGGGCCTCTACATCAACTCCATGGCCCCTCCGATGATGTGTGAGTAGTTTACTTCAGACCTTCGGGTCCATAGCTAGTAGCTACACTACAAAAAAAGACATCCGTGACATTTTGGGCTGAACGAAAAAAAATTCTGTCATACATATTACACTTCTATGACGATAATTGTGACAAAACCCGGTATCATCTTAGATGTGGTGGGCTCCTACTTCTATGACAAAAAATCATGACAGAAAATGGGCTTTTCGTCCTGGGCGGGCCGGAGACGCAGCTGCATGACATTCTTTGGGCCGTCCATGATGGAAAAAACCGTGGTAGAAGCGAGGGGGAGGAAATTTTCGGGGAGTTCTCGGTTACGGTGGGAGGTCGGGGGCCGAGCGATGCATGTTTCTCTCGTACACGTACGCGCGTGTGTGCGAGGCATTGGCTCTAACTAAACCCGAGCGAGGCGTTGGGCTCTAACTGAACCCGAGCGATTGCACTACAGGATACGTGTTACTGAACCCGAGCGAACGATCGATGGCTGTTAACTGAACCCGATCGAGTGATTCCTTCACTACTGCTGCTAACTAAAGCTGATCAATGGGATGAACAGTGAGCGTTGCTGGGGGGGGGGGTTGGATGAACAATGAGCGGTGGCGTTGCCTCTGGATGAACAGGACCCCGTGGTGTGGTGGAGGGTTGGATGAACAGTAGATGGTGGAGGGGTGGATGAACAGGACCCCGTGGTGTGGAGGGCTGGATGAATAGTATATGGTGGAGGGGTGGTTGAATAGGACCCCGTGGTGTGGAGAGCTTGATGAACAGTAGACGATGGAGGGGTGCCCATGGAGGGGTGGTTGAACAGGACCCCGTGGTGTGGAGGGCTGGATGAACAGTAGACGATGGAGGGGTGGTTGAACAGTAGCCGGTGGAGTAGCGCACGGTGGAGGCTGGATGAACAGGAGCCCGTGGATGAACATTCGCAGGTGGAGGCTGGATGAGGTCGACGATGGATGAACAGTAGATCGTGGAGGCTGGAGGGGGTCGACGGTGGAGATGAACAGTATCCCGTGGAGTCCCATTTTGCGGTACGCCACACCTCTCCCGATGAACAGGACCCCTGTTTCGACCGTAGCGCTCCAACACAAGTCCGTTTCCTCCGTTTTGCGGTACGCTAGACCCCTCCCGTACGTATGCGCGAGTAGGCATTCGAGACCCCGCCCGTATGTACACATACGTGGTCGTATTTTCTTTCTTGCACCCTGGCCGCTGTACGTACGTGTACATGCTACGTGCGCGCCTCTACTACGATGCGTGCATGCCTCTACTATGACACGTGTGCGCCTCTACATCAACCAGTATGTATGTACATGTTCGCGACTAGAATGACAACGCTACGTATGATTCGACCAGGTGGGTCCCGACTGTCAGGCACTTCCTTGCCTGCGAAGATGTAGCTGGTCGGTCCCAGCAGTCAGGGGGCGAATCGTTTTGTTTTTTTTTGCCCGGACGCACTTCCTTGCATGCAAAGATGTAGCTGGAGGGTCCCAGCAGTCAGGGGGAAATGTTTTTTTCGTGAAATACGGTGGCCCGTCTGGTGGGTCCCGCTGTCAGGTGGAGGAATAATTATTTTGCACTTAATAAGGAGGCACTTCCTTGCTGCGGCCGTGGACCCAGCTGTCAGCCTCTCCACGTACAGTCCACGTCCGATGGAAGCCGTTCCTTGACCACGTTGACCACGCCGCGCCGAGAGCACCAGGGCGGTGGACGACGGCGAGGCGTAGGAAGGGGATGGCCCGGAGCCGGGGAAGACGCGGCAGTGGATGCCCACGCGTAGAGCAGTACGGGGGTTCAATGGTTCGCTGCTGAGTGAGGCTGCCGTCGCCGCAGAATAATAGGGGATGTGGGTGAGTAGAGGGATGGCCTGGCCAGCGGTGGGAGTAGTAGGGGCGGTGAGGCCTCCGCCGCATCGCAGCCGGCCACGGGAGGCAGGAGCACGAGGCACGACCGGCGCTGGTTTGGGTGGCTGGAGTAAGAAAACCAGAGGTTGAAGAAGCACTACGGCCGTTGGATGGACATCATACGGCCACTGGAGCTAGAATCGTGCATATTGACTAAGTTGACAAAGCCCTCCATTCCCGTCAACTTAGTAGGCCCACAAGTCAGCCTCCAACCAAGGTGGGTCCCAGCTAGCAGGGGGGTATTCATTTTTTGAGCGTAATAAGGGGGCACTTCCTTGCGTGCGAAGATATAGCTGGTGGGTCCGAGCTGTCAGCGGCGGTAACGTTTTTTCGTGAAATACAGAGGCCCTTTCGGTAGGTCCCTTATGTCAGGGGAGGAATCATTATTTTGCGTGTAATAAGGAGGCATTTCCTTGCGTGCGGCCGTGGACCCAGTTGTCGGCCTCTCCACGTACAGTCCACTTTAGATGCATGTTGGTCGTTGACCATGTTGACCAGGCCGCGCCGAGAGCACCAGGCGGTGGACGACGGCGAGGCCTAGGAAGGGATCGACACGGAGGCAGGGAAGACTCGGCAGTTGTTTCCCACGCGGAGGGGAGTATGACTGTACGAGGGTTTACTGGTTCGTCTGCCGTCGCCGGAGAATAACAGCAGGTGTGGGTGAGTAGAGGGATGGCTAGGCCAGCGATGGGAGTACGGTGGGGCGGTGAGGCCTGCGCGGCAGCAGAGCCGGCCGCGGGGAGGAGGGAGCAGGCAGTCCCGCCGGCGCCTATTTGAGCGGTTGGAGCAGGAAGAGCAGAGATTGAAGAAGCATGACGGCCGCTGGATGGCCATCCAACAGTCACTGCTTGTGCGTCAACCTTTTTTTAGGAAAGCCTCAAATCTGTGGAAAACAGCATACATCCCATCTGCCATTATTTCTAATAATTTACAGCCCATTTGCTAATTATTAAGGTTTTTTTGGAGCCCATATTCTTTTTGTTAGCATTACAGCCCATATTGTGGCCACGGCTAAAAAATTATACGAAATTTTGCATATTTCGGTGCGGTCCGAACTATTTTTAATCCCGAAATTTCAACTCACATTCAAACTGATTTTAAAAATAAATGTATATCAATATAAAATCCAACAAATTCTCCACGCATAAAAATTAATGTAATTTCAAATCTCGAAATGAAGAAAAGATATTTGAAACTAATTGCCAGTTTGATGTGTTTTAAAAATGTATAGCCCATTTCTCATTACTGATGGGCCATTTTCTCGGCCAGCCGAATGAAAGCTCTCCTCGTCTTGAAAGATTTGCAGCCCAACAGGCCTAACAAAGCGACTTACTTGGCAAATCACAAAAAACTGGGTTGTGGCCGTGGACCCAGCTGTCAGGCTCTCCACGTACAGTACTCTTCCAATGGAATGTCATTGACCACGTTGACCATGCTGCGCCGAGAGCACCAAGGCGGTGAACGACGGCGAGGCCTAGAAAGAGGACGACGCGGAGCCAGGGAAGACGCGGCAGTGGATGCCCACGCGGAGAGGAGTACGAGGGTTCACTGGTTCGGCTGCGGTGTGAGGCTGCCGTCGCCGTAGGGCCTGGCTAGCGGTGGGAGTAGTAGGGGCGATGAGGCCTCATCGGCAGCACAGCCGGCCACTGGAGGTAGGAGCAGGTGGTCTCCCCGGCGCTGGTTTGGGCGGCTAGTGCAAGAAGAGCAGCGATTGAAGAAGCATCAAGACCGTTCGATTAAATCCAACAGTTACTGCTGCTAGAATCATTTGTTGACTAAGTTGACAAGCCCTGCGTACGCGTCAACTTAGTAGGCAGTTGATTGCGTGCGGCCAGGCCAGCGGAGGGAGTAGGGTGGGCCGGGGAAGCCTGTGTGGCATCACAGCGGGCCACAAGAGGAGGGAGCAGGCAGTCCCGCCGGCGCTAGTTTAGGCGGCTGGAGCAGGAAGATCGGAGATTGAAGAAGCACGTCGGCCGTTGGATGGGCATCCAACACTAACTGCTGCTAGAATTGTGTGTTCACTGACAAAGCCTTGCATAAACAAGTCAGCCTCGAAATCTGTGGCGTGTACAACCCATTTGCTATTATTTTTATAATTTTTACTTATTTTCTAATTCATATGAAATATATTGCAGCCCGTTTTCCATTTTTAGAATTGCTGGCCATTTTCTGGTCAGTACCATGGTCAAAAAATTAACTAAATATGTGGGAAATTTTGAAAATTCGCAAATTTTTGCTGGGGAACGAAATATTCTTAATCCAAAAATTAATAGCCATACTAAAACAAATTTAAAAATAAATTAGTACTATGTCATGTTAAATCCAATGAAATACGTATAAGATATCAGTGAAGAACAAAAACCAAAAAAGAAACTTATATCCCATTTGCTATAATTTTTTTTGGAATTTTCAACCCCTTTTGATATTACTTTTAACAGACATTGACCATACTCTTAAGCCAGGCCGGAATGCATCCCTCCTTGTCTTGAAAGATTTGCAGCACAGTAATTCGGAGAAAACAAATAGGCCTAGCTTGGGTATTCTTCAAAAAGAAATACTGGGCTACCTATTTTCCCAAAGAACTGGTGCATGAGCATTTAGCTTTATTTATTTATTTATTTACTTATTTATGTTTAGGGGACCATGAGCATGTACCTGGGCCGGATTCATGTGAGAGCCTCCCTTCCAGTTAATTATGGGCTTCTCTATTGGGCCTTCATCAGTGGGCTGCATGTTATCAACAAGTGGAAAATGTGTTCCGAGTTTCAAAAAAATATATGTTCCGTACGATAAATAGTATGCGCTACGTACGGTACGGGGCACTAAAGGATCGAACCATGCAACGACTTCCAAAACATTGTGTTTGTCGTTCTAACAACACATTTATTCAACCAACAGACGAAATATACTACTGATTGTACATTGAAAACAGCAGCAGCAACAACCAGGGCTGGGGGTGCAACAGAAGCAGTAAGCAGGCCAGAAGAGTGAAGACGCAGCTCTCTCTTCCAAACCAAACATCAGCCATATTACAAAAGGGCTACGAAAAAAGAACAAGTGTATGCATCAAACTAAATAAAGATCCTACTACACCAAGTGTACGCATCTAACTAACTGGCTCAGTTAGACGTTACTAATATTTTTTTCGAAACGGAGGCAAAAGAATTGCCTCATCGATTAATTAAGAAGAAGAGAATTGCCTGGTTAATCTATGGAAAACCAGGCTAAAACTGAAGACGTTACTATCTATTAAGCTGCAGTGGAGTCGCAGATGGAGAGGAGTGGGAAACTTCACTGGTTCGGGTGCGCAGCAGCACAACCGCGGTGGTTAGAAGGGAAAACATAAATTGGACACGTCATTACTTTTATAAGAGACCTGCATTTTATACCCCACAGTAGGCATACTAACAAGTTCACACACAAATACAACAGAAAAGGTAAACATTCATATCAAACTCAGGTTCACAGGACACGTTCATATCCATATCCAACATTCACAATCAACAACTCAAAAGATTCATATATACACAAGCTCAGCATATCTATGCATCCAAATGATTGATAGATCACACAACAATATTCTTACATAATTTACAAAAAGATTCAGATATACGAATGTTCAGTATGTTTATGCATCCAAATGATTGAGATCGCAACCAATATGATCCATGGAGGAACTTTAATTACCTAGGGAACAGACTGGTAAATGGTGTTCAATCGGAGGTACTTCTTACTAAAATTAGTTCTTGTACGAGTAAATTTTTGAGTACATAAGAGGCAGCACAGACAATCTGAACTTTGCTTGTAGGTTTATCGTCAAATAGTGGCCTCGTGCCCAAGGAGGTTTGAGCAACTTGGCCACTACTTTCATCCAACCAGTTTACTGGGTCATCTTGGTCCTGTATCTCACCAAAATTCTACATTGAAGACGAGAAAGGAGGCGGTTGAGAAAATGAACCACCCAAATTTTTTGTGCAGTTCAACTGAAATGGAGCATCCTTGGCGTGCAGACTGATTAAGTGCCAGATGAATATACGCGTCAACCAACTTGTCTGGAATCTTTAGACTCCATGCCATATATTTCGCTACCATATGTGCCGATAACCAAAAGGCACAAGTTGGGACCAAAGACTTGACTGCGTTTTTCTGGGCTATGCACCAAGCAATATTTTTGGCGTTCACTCTCCTAACACTTCGAGTTTGACAATTGGTTGACGCCGGTTGATACTCGAATGAATATAGGCACTTCTTGTCAACATCGATGCTTGTCTGAGTGAACTTTGGAGTACATAGCGGCAACATAAGTACCTGTCCATCTGATCATTTTGTGCAGTTCTACTGAAATCACCCGATGTAATGATTTGCCTGCGAGTTCAGGCTCCAAATTACTCCTTTATGAAATCGGCAAACAGTAGCACAATACCAAATTACCAATACATATGACAGGCACAATACTCAGGATAAAGACCAGTACCAAACTGTGTGAGGTAGCATATCAATTACTATTTCCTTTGACTGGAAGACGAGATAAGCCAAGCGACTGACAGCAAAGGAAGAAAGCATGTGGAGTTTAGCAACTGACAGGAAAGGACGGAAGCTGTCGAGGCAATGAAACACCCAAAGTTTTGTGCAGTTCCACCAAAATCGAGCATCCCTATTGGCACATATATTGAGAGAGTGAGATTATTGTAATAGTGGGACTAGTTTATGAAACATACACTAACAAATAGAATCACCCTCATTATCTTAATGGGTAAAGTTAGCAACATAGTAGTCTTGCTTAAAGAGAGGTATTAGTTTATTTAATCAGTGCCAATTAGCTCAACTCAACACTCAAAGCATTGCCATTTATCGTAGGTTGCAAAACTTTAATGTGCAAAGATAAAGGAGTTTCTCATGACAGTAGCACAATAGAAATAGAGATGACAGCAAACTAATATGGATGAAGGCCTTAGGCCCGTACCAACCTGAGAAAAAAGCTTATTCATGTAGTCCCATAAGAGATGATAAAGCACTCACTAGAATCACACAATAGTATATATATTTTTGTGCACTTCAAATGTATGGTTGAAATAACTCTTGTTTACCAGTGTTGAGATTATATCGAAAGATTATCAAGAACTTCCAGCAGAGTTAGAGCACTGGCTGGGATAAAGTTTATTTGTATTGTCTTGTGTAGTTCCATTTAATGTATGATTGGCACAACATGATCCATGTTTGCACAAGTAGGAACAAGGTGAAACCTTCATTAGCTTAGTGAGAAAGGATAGGAAGACATTAGCATATTACTCAACCAGTAGCATCAAATTCATGATGGACAATACACAAAACATTGCCTCATTGAACCAATGTCAATAAATTGACATGCAAAACAATAGCACTATTATGTCATGACACTAATAATATTCCCTCCCTGCTCCACCACATGATTCACCTCCATAGACAAACATACACACGTACATGATTCAGCATAGGGTCCTACTAAAGATTTGTTTAACTCCAACAGGAAAATTAGGCAGTAATAAATTAGTGGTACTTAAGTACTCCTAATTAATTAAGTGAGACAGCAGAAGTGGAAGGGCTCCCTGGAGGATCGTCTCACATATAAGGTAGTCGTTGCCGGAGCCTTTGAATGGCCTCGACTGAGGCCTCTGGCTTCAGCAAGATCGCCTTGGCACTGTTTATTCTTCTTCTTCTTCCTCTTCATGCTCTGTTTCTCTTTCTCCTCACCAGTTCGTAAAACCAAGTACATGATTGGCCTTCTAATTCAGAATTGGTTTTGTCAGTGAGGGAGTACAAGTGTACTAGTAAAAAACAACATTATTTTCTCATGGCAGTCAGAAAATAGAGATGAACACATGCATTAAATATCATTCTTACCTAAAGGAAGGTTATGGCACCAATATGGATGATGAGGATTGGAACACAGATCTCCCTTTGTGCAGTTCCACCAAAATGAACCAACTGTTCCATTCTGACATTCCAGTTAAACAACACAAAAGTCACTTCTTTTAAGAAGAGTTTTGTGCAGTGCACCAAAAGGTCACAACGGCAACCAGGTGAATTGGATATCCCTGTTTGCACAAAAAGGCATAGAAGAAATAGTCAGAGTCTCAAACAATTACAGGCAAAAACATTTGGCTAAACTTGTCATGGCTTATAATAGTGGGTGCACCAGCAGTCCAGCACCATGTACGTAAACAAGGGCATAAAGTGGTGATTCATAGTTTGTTGCCCCGAGAAACAAACATCCAAGAAACATATCTGGGTTGGTCCCATTATTGTTCACTCTAGCCACCTACTCCTATGTGTGGATAACAAATCTAGTCCTGGTCATACCACTGTGTACAGCGTTACCCCTATATTTCCCTTTTCGACCAAGAGACCGGTTGGATGACCAGTTTGTACTACTTTCACCCCCTTTCCTTCCTATTTGTACCAAGTCCGATGTAAATACTAAATTCCCCCACCCCCACTTTATTTCTTGTTTGAACCAAGTACTCCCTCCGTCCGGAATTACTTGTCATCAAAATGGATGTGTCTAGAACTAAAATACATCTAGATACATCCATTTCAATGACAAGTATTTTCGGATGGAGGGAGTACAAGATTCGACTCCATGAAGTAGCTTTACCTCTAACAATAGAAAAAATATGTGACATTGGACCATCCGATCGAGAGGGGCTGAGAGGTAGAAAATGATGCACATGCAGCGACGTAGCGAGCTGGGGAAGTAGAGCTAAGGCGGTTTCGAACGAAGATATACCTGAAGGTCGTCGGGATGTGGATAGGTGGGCGGCGGGAGGCCGGATCCGCCCACAGGCAACGACGAAGGGATCGAAGGACCTCCCGCGCCGGCGCTTGGCCAGAGATAACGGTGTGGCTGGTAGTGGGTCTCCTCCCTCGCTGTCGACGACGGCCTAAACGATGCCCCTCCTCCCCTTCACCGGTGGAGGGGGATACGTTCGGATCTGTAACCAGCAGTGAGGATAGAACGCCAGTGTTTTTTTAAGGGAGAAAGACAGTGTTACTACCCCTATCTTGTTTAAATCTGGAGAGGATGAGAGTGTGTGAATAGAGCAACCCTAGCAAGCAAGCGCGGAGGCTCCGGCCTATATATACGTAGTGAGGAACCCTAGCAAGCAAGCAACCCCTATCTTCGTCAACTCATACAAGACCGAGAAATTTCATTACTACAACACCCTGTCCCTCGCGGACTGAGCTCCGGTGCCTTAACTACACCTGCCTTTGGCTGCATGACAGGAGGGCCAACCACCTGTTGGGCCCACCTGTCATGGACGCAAAGGCAGGAGCAGTAAGTTGAAGCTTTCGCTATCCCTCCCGCACGAGGTGGACGGACATGCAGCAGTGCATTCGATACTATAGAAGTAGGAGTAATCATTATTATTCGTCTTCTCGAAGACGCGAAGAGCCAAGCGCAACCCGAACGTGGAAGTTGCGAACGCTCGCGTGGTGCGGTTCCTTGGAGTACTAGCCAGGCTCTTGCATGAGACAAAATTGCTATTGTTTAACAATTAAACTCCATTATCCATTGGTTGATACTCATTCTGCATAGGTCCACGCGCTTAGCACCCTTTCCTCCTGGGGTCACCAATGTTTATTTTCTAATTAATATCATTGCATGCAATGAACTAGCCATTGCAAGTCATTAAAAGCATGCACACCTCTCATCTCTTATTGGTTGATATGTCAAGAAACAAGAAACAAGGTAGAAGTTAATGCACCACGCCTAAGTGTTTTGGGACTATTTGGTTTTCGTAAGGCTGGTCATAGTGGGGAGTAACTTAGACTAGTGTCATGCATATGATACTAGCCTAAATTACTACCTTCATAATGCAAAGTAACATAATAGTAGTATTTTAGATGGCTTCATTTATTAGCTTGTAGACTCATCTTATCTTGAAAAGCGCTATGTTACAGTAACATATTATGTTACCACCTCTCATTAATTACTTGCCACATAAGCAAAAAATTCTTGGAATGCGCTATGTTACTAGCTAAGGCTGCCTATAATGGGAGTATCATAGGTAGTATCATGCATGCCAACTAAGCAATTTTGATGAAGTGGCATAGAATTAAATGAAGAAAGAGAGGCTTGAGTATCATATTATGATACCGTATCATATTAAATGATGTGCTACTTTGTGTCATGCATGGCAATAAATGTAGTCATCTATGATACCAACATATGATACTATGCATTAGGGACATAGTATCATAGACTAGTATCATATGCATGATACTAGTATATGATACTCCCCATTACAAGCAGCCTAAGTTACTCCCACTATGGCTAGCCTAAGATGACTTAAACACCTAGATGGAGGGAATAGTATAGCCCTGTAAACCGGAAAGGAGTATTTTCCTTTCTAGAGATTTCAACAAGTGACTAGACTACACCGTGTGCAGTACTCCCTCCCTTCCGGTTTATAGGGCTCAAATCTCAAATCTCATGAACCAAGGCATTTTGCAATTGGAGGAATGTATCTCGTACTTTACAAAACTACCCTAATTAAACTCATGCATTAATTACGTAGTTCTCTTGTTTTCCTCTCCGCCTTGGTCGCGGTGCACAATATTGAGCACTCCTATATGACTAGCCGCTCTATCTACATGCGGGACATTTCAAAGCATTCGGGCCCGCCTGCCATCCACCAAATCACAGCGAGGTGCTACAGTCGAGACTCACCTGTAACCCTGGTGTGGCCGTCATGACCTGTCATATCACAAAACCCACACCTTTACCAGCAGTTGTAAGGTGGCCTCCAAGCTGGCCTGGACGAAGCAACCATCATTTCACTGGAACGCTCGTTCAAGCCCTTTCTTCCCTTTCTTGAAGAAAACCTCACTCCAGGCTACTCACTTCTGCCATTTTTCTTCTGTACCGACGAAGGAAAGGTGGGCGAATCAGTTATGCTGCTATATTTTCATTCTAAGAATCTTCTTTTTGCGAAGCACCGACCGATTCTCACATCCTATTCTTTTCCCGTTTTCATTGCGATTGTGGTTTCCTTTCGATTGCTTTTTGTTTGTCAGTTCATTGATGGATCCTGGAGCACTAGGCAAAGAGTTGCCGGCGGACAACCCACTAGAGACAGCAATCTCCAGGAAGCGAGCATCGACCAACGAGTTGACCATGTTGGCGGGCCAACCCATGGAGACAAAGAACTCCACGAAACAAGCATTGGCCAAAGAGTTGAGGACGTTGGCGGACGAACTCCTCAAAGGAAGTTGGAAGAACGACAAGGGCCCCATCGTGCCTACCCTAGGAACTCTGATTGCCACCTATGTGAGGCTCAAGACCGAGTTTGAGGAGATAGTCGCCGTTGAGAAGCAGTATTCCCCTGGCAAGGTGATGGCCCCCATCGTGGACAAGGAGATGGCCCTCGGAGGGATGAGATCCCCCGGTGAGCTGCACAAGGTAAAAAATAATGGCTTATTACCATAGTTGTTGTTTTTGATTATTTGCAATGTGCTTGCTAATATGTTAGGGTTGTGCAGGTGCCAGTGGACGTCCTTGATGATTCCGATGTCGTGGCCCGTCCTGTTGGCATCGCCCCGGAGATCGATTCCGATGCCGCTGTCCAACCTGTGGACATCGCCCCAGAGGTCGATTCCAATGTCGCGGTCAGTCCTGCGGACATCGCCCTAGAAATCGATTCCCATGCCGCTGTCCGTGCTATGGTCATTGCCCGAGAGATCGATGACAAGAAATAGTTGGTCGGGCTAATCCTTCAGGGTAGTTTGCATTGCCCTGTGTTTAATTACCGGAACGATGCATGTTATCAAACCATCTTAGGGCTAGTGCACTGTCTTGTGTGGGCGGATCTTTCTACTTTTGTTTGATAGTGAATCATGTGATGAATCATGCGAACCCTCTCCAAGTTATGGAAACAGATGTATCCTCATCAGCTTTTGATGTAATATATGGCATGATTAGATGTAAGTTTGAACTATTTATCATATTAGTAAGGCTTGTTTGATGATTCTTGGTGTTAGTAGGCTAGCTACTGTGCGAGCTATAGTACTTGCAAAACACTCACCGAAGAGAAACGTTGGGGCTGATGAGCTTGTGGTACGCTTACACTTATCCCTCGTCGATCGACCAATAGCCCTAGCTCCAAAAATTGTACGCTTAGCGATTGATGACCTAGGCGGGCTAGTTTGGCCTAGTGGGTTTCAAGTGATATGACGTGCAACACAAAATCATAGCAGTGCAGAGACGTACTCCCTCCGTTCCAAAATAGATGACCTATGCAGGCTAGTTCGCCCTAGTGGGTTTCAGCGATATGACGTGGTACAGTGCCGTCCAGTCTTCGTGTGTGGTAGCAGTATTGCGGGTACAGTAAGTTTTCTTGAAGAAGCGGAATTTAACAAAGTCATGATGGTTCCTTCGTCCGAACAACTTACAGTGGGAAAGGTTGGGCCTGCGATACGACCGGGGTAGACCAGGATAATTTTGTGCATGGCAGGTGGACCAGGATGGTCGACATCCCACATGTCGGCGAATGAAAGTATTCTTTCTGATATAGAGGAAGAGCAACGAGTATTCGTTGTTTATTTTTGATGAAAGCTATTGTCTCCACTGTTACAACGGAGGAGTGTGAAACACGGCAGCCCAGTGAACTTGGCATGTGCACCACTCCCTCCTTCCTTATGTAATGCTCATGTTACAGATTTTTCTCACTTTCTCTCTATCTATTTCCTCTCAAGTGTTTTTTACCTTTATTTTTTAAGACACAATTGTTTTTATGCCTTTTTTAGAATTATTTTTTATACCTAGGAGCACGTGTAGAGACGGGCTCTTGCAGAGCCCACTACTTGACTTTGTCAATGCCTCTCTCTCCTCCACATAAGGAGTACTACTGTACTTGCTATGCATGCATGTGGCGGGCAGCTAGCGTCTTGAGGGGCCAGGGCGGTGAGAGCGAGCTTCGGAAGCGGTCCGGACTCTAGCATAATTTTGGTTTTTACAGTATTTCTTTCTCCATTGACAGGTAGGCCCGTATAGATAGATAAAGAACACGAGCTGATGAGGCGCATGCGGACTGTTTGATTGGTCAACCAGACAAATACGGAGCTATACGCTGAGCCAGTGACCGTATAATCACCATATCTCGTATACAATGATCAGAGTGAGCTATCAAGACAAGTTCGATGACCGCCAATGCATTTTACTTGGTAATAAATGACCAGGATTGAAGGGGAATCCAAATTTGCTTCATCTTCTGTCCTTGAGCTCTTGACAAACCAATGCACTATACGGTTGTCCGGCCACTCCACCCCAGAGCTCTCACCAAGTGTCGTTCATGCCACCGCACCGCACACTCACCGGTAAGGAAGCGATGGCATCCCGCCACGCCAAGTTCCTCGCCGCCCACGACCGCACACAAAATGGTAGGGAAGCGATGGCATCCCGCTGTGCCGAGGTCATCGCCGCTCGCGACCTCACAACTATGTGGGAGGAATTTGAAGATGCCAAGGCCGAATGGGCGGTAGAGGAAGAGGCGGCCAAAGCCGCACAAAGGGAGCCGAAAAGTCAGAAAGCACTCAAGAAAAGAGAGGCCCGCCGCCGCAAGAAAGAAAAGGACGCACGCGCTGCTGCGGAGAAGTCAGCGAAGATCCAAGCACGGTGGGGTGTCGCCGACAAAGCCGGGAAGTATGTGAGAAGTAGTAGTACTAGTAGTTTGTGTGTGTGTGTCTGAGTATGAGCATGTACCAGTACTACTAGTTACTACTGTAGTTTTTACAGCAAATTACCAGTACATTAGCCTAGACTAAATGGAAAAATTCCAATCCTAAGCATCAAATGGCATCTCTTTCTCTATAGGAATTGAGCTGCATGTCATCTCACTTCCTATGATTTTCATATTCCTATCCTATAAATGAATGGAGGCCTCTGTTGGAGTAACTACTGTAGCTAGCAATACTGCTCGTACAGTAGTTTTCTTCAAGAAGCGGAATTCAACGAAGTCATGATGGTACCTTCGTCCAAGCAACTTCAAAGTGGGAAGTGGGCCTGTGATTTAACGGCTCATTAGTCATTGTTACTGCGGTGCGACAACCTAGGTGACTCCCTTGGAGTTCTGCGTGCATGGCAAGTGGACCAGGATGGTCGACGTCCCATATGTTGGCAAACGGGAGTATTCTTTCCGATATCGACGAGCAAGGAAACCGCGTGGTATAGTATCACTGCTAATTGGTTTGCAAAAAAAGTATCACTGCCAATTTATAATTATTTTTTATTTCTGATGAATGCTAGCGTTTCAACTCTCACGATGAAGGGTGCCAAACACGGCACGTGCTGGATGTCCCACACGTCAGCGAAAGGAGTGGGACATGAACAGCGTGGTAGAGCCTAGGGTAAAAAACAGCATGGTAGAGCGTCTCCACTTCTTCCACTTCTGGGTCGGAGACCACACGTAGTAGTACTTAGTGGTATGAACGATACAAAGTGCGACCTGGAGACAAAGACACGTCTAGTTGGAAGGTCTCGGGGCATACACATAAACAAATATAAAAGTTAATATGTGCCTCCAACTAATATAGTAGTAGTAGAGTACTTAGGCACGTAATCCATAACATCACTGTGCATTGCACGTACAACATTTAGTGGTAGTACGTAGTAAGAGACAAATGCCGCCCAAGAGTTCCCTTCTCGACCTACTTTTGGGTGTTTGGTAGAGTGTATGGAGGGTGCATGAGTCCACACTAGTTTAGCACAAATACACTAGAAGCATGCATGAAGAGGGGTGTTGAGTTGAGCATGCATGAAGAGGGAACAACTATGCTGAGACGAGAACGCAACCAAACACACCCTATATGCCACGCATGTTCATACCATTTGTGCCTTTCTACTTCACTTACTGCGCTACATTACTCAGGTTCGTACGTCCACTCCTGGGTACATGTTCGTCTCGTAGTTCCAGTCCCACGTGTTCGTCATATAGATGGAACGATCCTTGCATAACACGTGCACCTTGATGCTAGATGTCTCGCGTGTTGGCAAAAGGATGAACAAAGCTCACGAAAAAAAGAGTGGAAGAACATAGATTCTGGACGACCGAGAAGGAGCAAGGAACCTCGTGGTGGAGCGTCTACACTCATAATATTTAATATTATTCAGCGATATAAAATTAACCAATCATCTCCACAGTGGACTGGAAGAGTACGAAACACGGCAGCCCAGTGTAGTATCATACTAGTACATGGCTAACCCACGCTATCACCATATTTCTTGGCTTTCGTGTGACACCTATCTCTAGTAATCCAGCAGCCTGTATCGCTTCTCCCTCCTCGTCTCTATCAAAGTGCGGCGGGCTGGCATTTCGGCCGTCTATTGTGGTCAGTTAACTATCACATGTTAGCGACATGCCAAGAGCATTCTAAAAAAAATTCCTTTCACGTTCTGTTTTCAAAAAGAAAAAATCCTTTCACGTACGAATTTGCCTTTATGCTTTGAGCAACTTGCATGTCCTATACTACTCCTGTTTGATACTCCAACTTAGCTAGAGGTTAGACTAACTCATGACTAACCCTGAACTAACTGTAGCCAAAGAGGTGTTTGGGTGACAGGGTTAGATTGACAATAAATTCACTTCATGGAGAGAGAAAAGTGATTTTTCAGTGGTCCCAATGAGAACTATCTCCAGTTAGCACCTCTTGGGTGGGATAGTTTTTTTTGGTGGGTTCGGTGCAACTTGCTCCAATTTAAACCCTCATGCTTGGATAGTTTAGGGTTATTTGAGCCCCAACTAGCTCAAACTAACTCTAACCCATGGATCCAAACAGGGCCTATGGCCAGTCTTGACGCAGAGCAGTCGCGTGCACCGGGAGGCGGCGCTCTCTCGGCCGTCGCGCCACTTCAAAGCCGGCGCTAGTGAGAGGTCGCCTCTGCTCTGGCCGGGCATTAATGCGGCTCTGACGCTCCAGGGGGACGCTGACCGTTTGACGCGGGAAGCGCACGCTGGCAAGGGCGTATAGGTTTTGAACCGTTTCAGGTGTAGTACTGGTAGTTTGCAAAACTACCCAATTATTGCACTCAGTTTCCTAAGAAATTGTGGTAAAAAACGTTACTCCACAGCCCGCTTCCCTTCTCCTTCCTCTTCCACCGCCCGCGCATGTCCGCGGGAAGCGACCGGTCAACCCTTATATAGGAGTGCTAGCACAAAAAGATGCATGCACGACCACTAAAATTTCCATATTAAAGCGCCACTCCGGCGGGAGTATGGCGTATGTTGTTACCTTCGGCCGGCCCATGGCTACCAGGCGACGGCGACCAGAGAAGAGGCGGCGGGAGGGGAATGAATGCAGCTACTGTTTGGGTTCGTCTTCCAGCTTAAATAAATGCGCAGGATCACGTGTACTCGCGGGTGCACAAATTGTAACATACGTGTCTGCTTAAGTGGGCGCCACGTAACTGGTGTGTGTGTGAGAGAGATTCTGAGAGACAGAGTGAGTGTGTGCGACTCTACTCTTCGGACATGTACTCAACCTTTTGCATCGGGATATAAGTATAATGGTATTTACTTTAGCCAGTGATTTACGTGGCCATGTTAACATGGTTGTGTCAAAAAAATGTCACTTCTTGCTCGTGGTTTGCGTTATATAATTACAAGCAAGATTCTCGTGCATTGCATGGAACATCAATATGCATTTTTTTACAGAACACCTGTTGTGATTGACCCATGCAGGAGTAATCCCATGTGTAAAAACTAGTGATATCTCAAGAATTTTATCGGAAAACTGGTATCTCGAGAATGTCATCGAAAAAATGAAAGATGAGAGATAAGGCGAGGAGGAGTGGAGCGTGGTGGTGACTGGTGGTCGGAATGGGTGGAGGCATGGGGATGGACAACGCCGGCAGGCGGCAGCGGCCACCATGCATGCCAGATTGTTCCAGAGACTTATTCCTTTTTTAATTGCTGAGCAATGAGGTTGTGATAGATAATGATGTGGAGAGAGGTGCTGGTATCTTTTGTAAAATTATCATAGTTTTCTTTCTATCCTCAGATATAGATCATACGGTCTGTATTACAAGATGGCAGGCACACCATCACCACCAACTCGTTTTTTATAAGGGTACAGATGATAAGTTTGCTGACTACTAAAGTAAAGTGGAATTTCTCCATGTTATGCAAGTAAATAAAGGTGATTGTTTATCATACGGGTAAGGTTGGATGAAGGGTGGTAGGAACAAATGCTCCGCCTAGAGCATGTGTGTGTGAGATGGAGTCTTAGTGTGTGTGTGAGAGAGAGAGAGGAGAGAGAGAGATGGAGTCTTAGTTTGTGTGTGTGTGTGAGAGAGGGAGAGATATGGAGTCTTAGTGTGTGTGGGGGGGGGGGCGTGCGTGCTTGCGTGTGTGTGTGAGAGAGAAATGGAGTCTTTGTGTGTGTGTGTGTCAGGGGGGGTGCGTGCGTGTGTGTGTGTGTGTGTGTGTGTGTGTGTGTGTGTGTGTGTGTCACGGGGTCCTCTGTGGCGGATGTAATTTAAGTGTGCATGGCTTTCATCATAGAGAGGTGATGTGTATGGCAGAGGCCACCAACGATGGGGTGCGGGAGAGAAAATGCCCGTAGAGAGGGGAGAGAAGGTGTGTGCGCGTGAGAGGAGTCGACTTCGAGAGAATGTGTTTGTTCGAGAGACACCGAGGAAGACTACTATATATCGATGGTTCATGTAGGCTGGAATTAAACTAAGGCATGGTCTTATTCGTTTCGGGGATATAGGGGAAGAGTGAGAGGTGGGGGGGGGGGTAGCTAGAAGGAGATTGTTAAGTGTGAGTGTGTGTTTTACCCATCCAGGCGGAAGTTATGTGCACAAAAGAGGAGAACGATTCGATGTGGCATTAGGATTGAGGGTAATTAACTACGTATGGAGACATAGAGACCTTGAACGTGCATGTGTGAGAGGTATACATGTATACGTGGGATGTGTGTGTGTGTGCGCGCGCATGATCGAGATAAAAGTAAGAATACATAAGTCATAAGATCAACGACATGGGAGAGGCGGATCGGTATGACAATACGCATGCATGTGAGAATGCATGGAAGAAGTCCCGACAATTGAGCATGTGTTTTTGTCTTTAAGAGATAGTGGCGTGGGCTAGAGCATGCATCTATGGCGAGCAGAGGGAGTGAGGCACAACGATTGTGCAAAAGAGACCAACCTATAAATGCATATGTATGGAGAGACATATATAGTGTGGGTGATAGGAAGCAAGACTCCGTGCGAGAAAGAAATGTTGACGGAGAAACTACAGATAGATACAAAGATGGATATGCTAGCTAGAGAGACATCCGCTAGTTTGGGTGTTGGAGATGACCGTCGGGTGGTTCAAAGGGTGAAGTTATATATGTGTGTGAGAGGGCACTTGACTGCATGTAGAGAGAAACATATGTAGTGTGCGTGATAGGAATCAAGAGTCAGGGCGAGAAAGAAGGTTGATGGAGAAACAGATAAATAGAAAGATAAAGATGCTAGCTAGTGTGCATTAGAGATAGGAGTTGAGTGGATCAGAAGGCTGGGTTATGTGTGTGGGTGTGAGAGAGATAGAGAGAGGGTGCGTGTGAGTCACATACAAACAGATATCAGAGAGAAATGAGATCCAGAGAGTCGGAGTTTTGTGTCTGCGAGAGAGAAAGATATTTCACAATGAGAGTGATAGCTAGAGAGACATACGAGGGAACGCAAGATATCTCTAGGGAGAGAGGGTGTGTGTGAGCGACATATAAGAGAACGATGGAGAAATATGAGACCCTGGGAGACACAGTTTGTGTTTGTGTGTGACAAAGAGATATTGATGAGGAAGAGTCGTAGGTTCTCATATCTAAGGAGCGAAAGACATCTCTGTATGAGGGGTGTGCGAGTGGCACACATGGGAATAGTAGAGAGAAATGAGACCCCGGGTGACAAAGTTTTGTGTTTGTGTGAGAGAAAGAGATTCCACATGGAGAATCATAGTTAGAGACACATAGCAGGGAGCGAGATATACTTAGAGAGAGAGATAGAGTGATGAAGGTCGAGGGAGAGAGTATCGTCAGTGTGTTACGAAGATAAAAGATCATTGTCGACATACAGGTAGCACGAGAGATACCTGAGAGACGATGAACGCGTATAGGTCCAGAGAGATAGTCCTATATAAGCATGAGTGATAGCTATATGAGATGAATATCTGGATTAAAGGGGATTCAAATATTTAAACTGGAGATCACGACATCGATAATATCATAACGCAAATTGGTGTATCAAACATGCATATTCATTTGAATTTGGGCACACGTGTAATGTTATATAGTTTATCAATATTGGTGATCCATAGATTCTTCAGTTACAAACAATGCACGGTTTATATGCAATTGATGTCTAAACGGGATTACACTATATGTTGCGTGTGTGAAACACATTACACATGTTTGAGAAGTAAAAAAAACCCGCATGAAACACACATTAATTGGAGACAGTTACCGAGGAATGCATACATTGGATTTCAACATAAAGTGGTTTCAAATATTTGAAAATCCAAATTGATGGATACAACCTTATGAATCTGAGATCATGCCATTTGTAAACCATATTTATGTATAAATGGTGCTGTGCTTTTGAAAGTATATATAAAAAATGATGTATATAGAATGTAATTCCAATTGAAAATGGATCCCGCCCGGAAAAAAATAGAATACAAACGGGATTTGAATTGAGTTGGCACGGTAAACGTGCACTCTGCAAAATTTGAACGAAGCGGGGAAAGTCGCAGTAACCGCCTAGAACCAAAATCTGCGAGATGGAAATCACTGCTGCCTATCCCTGCCACGCAAAGCCTATATGCTGGATTTCTATAGGTTTCGATAGGGGTAGGTTTGTAATTTCACCCAAACGTGACGTAACCGCCTCTCACCCGGATTCATACACGGTGGGCGCCAAAACACAGTGTGTCCTCGGCCGAAATCGACTCACTCCCTGATTCATATTCATACACGGTGGGCGCCAAAAACAAACTCTTGTCAGCAAATATCGGTGTATGCGAGATTACCGTCCTATCCCCGACCGACTACTGTTGCTGTGATGTAGTAGAAATTTGAAACGGGGGCTAAGTTTGTAAATTTCCTCGCATTTGAGACAAGCACGCCCTTAATACATGGTTCCCCCTTCCTCTCTACCTCCCTTTTCCCCATTCGTACTCCGTGGGCGCCAAAACACCCTATCCACCCCACCCTCCTCCGTCCGCCGCCGTCCGCCACCCCATCCACCGCCGTCCTCCTCCACCATGCCAGAGCTGATACCCCGACGCCGCCGTCCATTACAAGAGATCGACCTCTCTCATCCACGGCTTCGGACCGGGATCCTTGCATCCCGTCCTCTCGCTTCATCCCCGCCGTCGTCCACCTTGCCGGCGCCGCTCCTACGACCGTCTCGTCCACCGCACCCCGCCGCCACCGTCTACCCTCCTAGATCTGCTTCCACGCTGCTGACAGCCATCGCTACCGCAGCACCGTCAAATTCTCAGTAGATGCCTACACGACGCCGCACCAGACGCGGTACTCTTTCGTATCTGCTCAACTTATTTATCGCAGCAAGAAAATAGATCGCCACTGCTTTACACTGATTTCTTGTCTTGGTTGCGAAGTTGACTTTGTCCGGTTTGCACCTTCAGATCCGCCATGGCACGCTCAACACCATACTCGCAATGCTTATGGTTTTCCCCTTTTATATTCCACACTAGTTAAATCACAGTAGACTAAATTTCCAAATTGGGTCAGTCGATTTTTTAGAGCTCGCCGGAGTTCGCCGGTGCAATCGAAGGGGCTCGGGTGGTTGTGGGGCCTCGCCGAACGAAGAAAACTCGATGCGGGTGGGGGTTGGGGTGGGGGTGGGGGTGGGGGTGGCGGAGGAACACAGGCGATGGGGGCCGGTGGTCCGGCCGGCGGCCCATGCGATGTTCTGTATGGTAAGAATCAGAGACGAGTAAGAAGAAGGGTTAGGAGACGTAGGATCTTCATCCAACCACCTGAAATGGTCGAGAGACAGCTAGGAGTGGCATTCTTAATGCGCTCTGGTTCATCATGTGTGGGCACTGCGCAACCAACATTTTATTATCCAAAATCTGCTTGCTCTTCTTTACCATGTTCCTCTCCCGTTCTTCTTTAATATGTACTCTCTCCGTTCCTAAATACAAGTCTTTGTATAGATTCCACCATGGACTACATATGGAGCAAAATGAGTGAATCTACACTCTAAAATGTACCTGGATACATCTGTATGTGATCCATAGTGGAAATCTCTACCAAGACTTATATTTTGGAACGGAGGGAGTATGATAGTAGTACAGTATGTTCGTTGTACTAAAGATGAGCAGGGACATTTGCAGTGTAGAGGTCTATACGGTCGATTGTGATGGACACTTTGAGCCTCTTTGATTCGTAGGATCTTGTAAGCATAGGAATAGGATTTGTAGTGGCCTGCCCACTTGAATCCTATAAGAATAGCAAGGAAATGCGGGGAGCTGTGTCACCTTTGAGAGTTACATTGATATTAACAGTACCGCACCTTCACTTGAAGAGAGCTGGTATCCGAAGCCTTTCTAGCCGTACCGGCAATACTAGCACATATATTCTAGCAAGTTCCACTTTGCTGATTTTACTCTGATGCTTAAGGTTTTCCCGTTATATCTACACTATGATCTGTGTAGCTGCTTTGTGTCGCACTAGCAGCAGTCCACTCTTGAAGCTAAACACTGCAATGACTCACAAAATTGGCACCAAGGCATTAAGTGCCATTCTGGATGCAATGAAACTCATATGCTCCCCACCTGTTGATTCTTGTTCAGAATATCATCCTACTGACTATTCTAACCTCGATGAGTCAAAGGCAGATGGCCTGTCCTGTTCATCCATCAAGGTGCCTGTTCTAATTTGGCAATGTTTTATTGATTCCGGGTATTTTGCATATGTTGTCTTGCATTTCTTCTACATTGTTGCACCGCCATCTGCTTAGTTTACTCATCATATATGTCGAGATGCCATGCCCATCCATTATCAATACATATTCCATCTATGATCATACCATGTTTTTCCACTCAAATGCTGTTCTTGTGCATCATACATCAAAAAGGAAGAGGGTGATTGCCGAACCTGAAGGAGCACCAGCAAAGTCCTTGAAAAACATGGTGGTGCCAGAGAAATCAGACAACACCCCACTTATATTGGCTGTACAACCAGTGACACAAAACGTAGGACCGACTCCAGCAGACTGTACCCATACTTCACTGGCCACACCACTAGCCCCACCACACAGGACCTGCACTCCAGCAAAAGGTATACCGATTTCATTTGCCATAGCACCAGCTGTACCACAGAAAAATCCTACTCCAGCAAAAAGTATAGCAAGTCCACCGGCCGAAGACCTATCCCAACTGCAGAGACGGCCAATTCCTGTAGATTGGAACCCCATTCCATTTATTCCCAGTTTAAAAGACAACGCTTTCAATGTTGTTAGGGACTACATGAATATTTTTCCCATCATGGGAAGATTATTGTGAAGACAAACACCATTTTCACATCTTCCTGTCCAACTTACGTGTAAGTGCTATTATTCATGGCTATTATTTTCCTGTTTTCTGCTGATTGAACACATCAATGATTTGCATTACATTGTTGTAACTAGGCGAGGGTCAATTTGGATAGTCATGACGAGCAAAGCTTGCTTGTGCTTTTCAAGGAAGCATTGCAGCAGTGTCAGTGTTACCCGAGGAAATCACACTTTGATGGCAAGTCTATAAATGAATTTCCGATGAAGTCTCCTGTGCTAAATTTAGAAGACATTGAATGGAAAAACCTTGTTATGCACTGGTCTCGTTCCCAGGATGAGGTACTGTCTATGAAATCACATGACAATTTGAACTTCTACTTTTCCACATGTGCCTTACGGATCTTTTTTTGCAGGAAATCTGCTCGAAGAAGAATTCCGGTTTGACAAGAACGACAGGATATCACAAATATGCTGCCCGCTACTTTTCTCTTGTTAGTACATGTTGAACTGTATCACTGTACTTGCATACATACCTGGTTCATTATGTGACAGCAGTATGCATGATAGCTTGCTTATCAATTGTTCGCTCCAAATTATCTGATCTGTATGAATGGTTACATTAGTGTAGAATATATCCAATGCCAATGTTTTTTTAGCTCTGCATTGTTCTTGTAAGTACATGTTGTCCTTTATCAGTGTACTTATAATGACAGGTAGTTGTTCATGTACCATCACTCTGCAGCTTATTTTCCTTTGCCCTCCATTTTCTACACATCAGATCTATATTTACTATTACCATAAGGTTGGTACTGAAGAAGTTTAGCTGTGCATTGCTCTTGGTTGTACCTTTTGCCTGTATCGCTGCACTTACACTTATAACTACTTGGTTATGTAGCATCGCTCTTCATCTTATCTTAAATATTCTCCATTTTTTGGTATATTATCACATCTATATTTACTCTTAACAAAATGTAGAGTAAAGGCAATGCTTTTGAAGAAGATTCTGTGGTAAACGTCTTGAATTGCCCCCCATCAGCATGGACAAGGCCTTTATAGAGCCTGTCTTCACCAATAATGTAAGTTTGTCCATCTCAAGCCTTCAAACTTTGTTGTATATATTTGGTTAGGCATGACTGCAACAGCTATTTATTTTTGGTGTTTGCATCAAATTGCTTGTTTAAAGTTTATTATATGTAGTTCATAAACAAAAGTTCGTCATTTCTCAATTTAAGTTTTCAGTTGTACAACCAAGTTCCTTCTTCATACCATGTAAATTAAACTATACAGAGCAAGTGATCTTCTTTTGCACTGCATGTATGCTTCTGTTCTTCATCTGCAATCCAGTGGTGTGGTGAACCTACCCACTACAGCACAATGTCATATTCTGCAATGTCTAAACTATGAAAAATGTCATATCATTCTACTGTTATTTAAACCATCTTTTTATTTGCCAATCTGAAATGGTATAAATTGAGAGCACACTAACCATTGATACTTATGAGTTCTTGATCCGTAATCCAGTGGTGTCCTGAAGCTGCCAACTCCTTCACAATGTCATTTCCTGCCATTTCTTGACCTGAACAATACCATATTGTGTTAATGCAAATTTAAACTGTGTCACTTTATTCGTTAGTAAGAAATGTGATGAATTGTCAGCACTGATACTTTTATGTGCAAAACCTGTCATCTGTCTGCTTGTTTATCTTTCAGAGTGAGGAAGATATAAGTGTCACTACAAGAAATATGTCAACTAGTGACCTTCTGTCAGTGACCCTGGAAGAATTGGTCATAGATCTGTGACAATTTCAGACCAATTGGTCAAAAGCTGTTCGGGGAGCTCCAAACCCTAAACTATAACGACGATTTCGGTCAGAAAGGTCGTAGTTTCCTTACACAAAATGGTCATAAAGCAGATAGCACTGCTCTGTTGCCTTATTTCTACTAATCATGACCAATATAGATGGTCATAACCTTGTAAATTGTGGTGGGTTGCTATGACTAGGCGCCACTTCATCAGTTTTGCCTATGTGTCATGTCCATGTGGCAGTTTTTGCCCTATGTTGTGAAGCAACCTATATTTCTGTCATTCCCAAAATTCCCAAAAAAAATCTCGTAAATTCTTGGGGTCATATCTTCGTCAAATATGTAAAAAACCTTCCTTGCCTAGTTCAGAAATAATTCAAAAAATATTCATTTTCCTATTCTATTCAGAAAAACACTTTGTGAAGGAAGTACCACTTTGGCATGTCCAAATGGTATCCATTTTCTACAGTGCTTTCCTATGCCCAAATAACCATCCTCCACCAAATGCCAGCTCAATCCATTCGTTATTTTGAGCCCAGCTTCAACATTCATATTAATGTCCAGTGTGGTACTTTGCAAAGCAAGTACCACCTACGCACCTCCTTTTGAGCTGAAAATTTGTGAAGACGGTCTTCTTAGTAACTGATCATCCTCAGCCAAAACTCACGCCCATTAGCCATGTGCATTTCCTGTACCGCTAATCAAATACTTGGCTGGTTATTCATGTTTGAGCATCGATCGGTCTCCTCGTGATAATCTTATGTTGTGATTTTCTTCCTAGCACCTACCTGGGGAGTTCCCAACCCACTAGACATTCCTAGGCCGCCCAGAACACATGGCAACGCCACAGTCACGCGGTGACCATGCAGCTGGCATGCGAGTTTACGCGCTCTAGAGTTGGGGCCCTCCACCACCGTCCAAACCTCGACGTATCGCCACCAAACCATGTATTTATGATTAAATAGGTACTTATGTAACTAAAAATGATTTTTGGAAAAAATAAATAGCAAACTATGAGGCAGCTACAGTTCAAATTTGACCCGCTTCCTACTGAATCGGCGGGAATTTGTCTTTTTCACCAGAGGTGGATCAAAACTTTTTACACCCAACCATTTTGTCAATTGTGCATTAAATATGTCCTAGTATTTTATAAAATTGATTTGGTCCAATTTTGCAACAAATATATGGTAGGTCCTTCACAAAAAAACTCATTTCAGGCACTCGGAAAATGGAAAATGAATTTTCCGTGCACAGAAAATGAAAACTTCCTTAGGCAACATTGTTCGCCATTCCAAGATGCACCCTTGTGCACAATATGAGATCATTTGAATAAACTATGCCATGAATGTGGCCATAAGATTGATCATTTGGCTTGAAAGCCACGAATCTTCACACATGACAGGTCATTTCTGAGAATACTTTTTAAAATAATTTCCATATTACAAGTTTATTATTTTTCCTGAAAACTTGGTCACATATAATGACACAATGCGAAGGTTTTCCAATTTTTTGAATTTTTTTGAATTTTTTATGCACGTTTCAAAATGCGGTCAAAACGGCGGGCTTGATCGTACCTAGCTAGTGGTTGAATCTTGGAAAACTTTTGATGTTTCTCTGATTATTAGATACTTATATACCTAGAAATGATTTTTGGAAAAAATAAAGAGCAAGCTATGAGGCAGCTGCAGTTCAAATCTGACCCAATTCCAATTGAATCGGCGAAATTTGTCTTTTTCACCAGAGGTGGATCAAAACTTTTTCCACCCAACCATTTGATCAATTGTGCATTAAATATGTCCTAGTATTTTATAAAATTAATTTGGTCCAATTTTGCAATAATTATTTGGTAGGTTCTTCACAAAAAAACCTCATTTGGGGCACTCGAAAAATGGAAAATGGCTCTTTTGTGCGATGAAAGTGAAAACTCCCCAAAGCAACATTGTTTGGAATTCGAAGATGCACCCTTGTGCACAAATATGAGATCATTCGAACAAACTATGCCATGAATGTGGCCATAAGATTGATCATTTGGCCTGAAAGCCATGAATCTTCACGCATGATAGCTCATTTCTGCGAACCATTTTTTAAAATAATTTTCATATTACAAGTTTATTATTTTTCCTGAAAACTTAGTCACATATAATGACACAATGCGAAGGTTTTCCAATTTTTTGAATTTTTTTTGAATTTTTTATGCCAGTTTCAAAATGCGGTCAAAACGGCGGGCTTGACCGTTTCTAGCTAGTGGTTGAATCTTGGAAAAATTTTGATGTTTCTCTGATTAAATAGATACTTATGTACCTAGAAATGCTTTTTGGAAAAAATAAAGAGCAAACTATGAGGCAGCTGCAGTTCAAATTTGACCCGCTTCTAACTAAATCGGCGAAAATTTGTCTTTTTCACCAGAGGTGGATCAAAACTTTTTACACCCAACCATTTGATCAATTGTGCATTAAATATGGCCTAGTATTTTATAAAATTGATTTGGTCCAATTTTGCAATAATTATTTGGTAGGTTCTTCATAAAAAAACCTCATTTGGAGCACTCGGAAAATGGAAAATGGCTCTTTGTGCAATGAAAGTGAAAACTACCCAAAGCAACATTATTTGGAATTCCAGGATGCACCCTTGTGCAGAATATGAGATCATTTAAACAAACTATGCCATGAATGTGGTCATAAGATTGATCATTTGGCTTGAAAGTCATGAATCTTGACGCATGATAGCTCATTTCTGAGAATACTTTTTTAAAATAATTTCCGTATTACAAGTTTATTATTTTTCCTGGAAACTTGGTCATATATAATGACCCAAAGCGAAGGTTTTCCAATTTTTTGATTTTTTCGAATTTTTTATGCCTGTTTCAAAATGCGGTCAAAACGGCGGGCTTGACCGTTCCTAGCTAGTGGTTAAATCTTGGAAAACTTTTAATGTTTCTCAAATTAAGTAGATACTTATGTATCTAGAAATGATTTTTAGAAAAAAACAAAGAGCAAAATAAAAGGCACCTGCAGTTCAAATTTGACCCGCTTCAAACTGAATCGGTGGAAATTTGTCTTTTTCACGAGAGGTGGATCAAAACTTTTTACACACAACCATTTGGTCAATTGTGCATTAAATATGACCTAGTTTTTTATAAAATTGATTTGGTCCAATTTTGCAACAAATATATGGTAGATCCTTCACAAAAAAAACTCATTTCGGGCACTCGGAAAATGGAAAATGAATTTTCCGTGCAAAGAAAATGAAAACTCCCTTAGGCAACATTGTTTGCCATTCCAAGATGCACCCTTGTGCAGAATATGAGATCATTTGAACAAACTCCCTTGATTTGGTTCAATTTTGCAACATAGATTTGTAGGCATTTAATTTTTTCCAGAAATTTGGGTCCAAATTTTGGATATTTGAGCGCGCGCCAGCCAACCAATGAGAAGCGAGGAACCACGTCCATGCGGATCATCAAGTTGGACACGATCTGAGCCATCCATCACGCGCCCATCCAACGGATCTTCTCTTGAAAGACCAAAACCCTAACCCACCTACCCACCCACCCACCCTTTCCTTCTCCAGATCCAATCGAGGCTGCCGCGCCGTCCTCTCCCTTACCTAGTCTCCGCCACCGCCGCCATCCCCACCCACCACTGCCGCCCCCACCCCACCGCCGACCTCATCTCCGCCATCCCCTCCCCTCGCCTTCATCCGGCATGCGTGCGTGCATCCAACCGGCCCCAAAAATGAAGACACGGGGCTTGCTCCTCCTCGTCCCACCCAATCGCCGCCGCCGCTGACCTCCTTCCTCACCCCCAATCCCAACCCCACCGGCGGCGAGCTCGTCTCCCTGAGGCCTATCCTCTACCCTCCACCCCACCGCCGGCGCCCTTAGTCTCTCCTTCATCTCCCTATGCTCCATATAGGGGGGCCGCGACCATGCACCCAGATCGAGAGGGGAGGCCGTGTCGCTCCTGCCACGGCCGGATCCAAGGCCAAGCCCGTAGGGTCCTGCTCGGGCTCCTCGCAGGGGCCACGGCGGCGGGATCCACAACCAGGGCGGGTCCAAACCCTAGCCGCCGTAGTGGGTCACCGGCACGACCCCCGCACCTCCGACGGGCAACGGCACCAAGGGTCGCTCTACGCGGGCCTTCATCAGCGCCAGCTTCACCACTGGGACCTGCAGCCTCCTCCTCCGCCTTTCATCTGCATCAGGGCATGTAACCCCGCCAATCCCCTTTCCTTGTGCTCTCTTGGTGATGCAAAATCCGATTCTTCTTGGCCACTGAAACTCAAGTAGTTCTTCAGTTAGTCAGTATGCACGCATTAGAAACAACCTGATTTTGTTCTTGTCCCCTGTATTCGGCGGCATCGGTTAAGAGACAATGGGTTAGTCATGCCAGGAAGGACACTTGCATCCATCCAACCGTGAGGGCTAGCTTGATACAAGCGCATCCATCATTCTCCTCTTCTGTTGAATAAAGTACGGGCCTGATACAAGTGCGATGGTTGTGTTTGATTCCTTGCTTAGCTGAACGATGCTAAAATTAGTAGGTGTTATATGCTGAATGATGCTAGCGGTTGTACTAATATGGATTATTGGCAGCAACTTAGGCTAGCTGGGTACTGTACTTTGGACAGTGTTGCTTCTCTGTCCATTCAATCTTCATTGATGGGGGACTACTGGTTTCAGATCTGTTCCTCTTGTAGTTTGTATCATATATGATGTAATGCTTTGTGTATTGGTTAGTGCTGCTCTGTTGTATTGGTTAGTGATGCTCTGTTGTATTGTTGCTTTGTGTATTGGTTTGTGTATTGGTTAGTGCCTCTCTTCATGTTGGAAGTTATTAATGTGAGTTTTTTTGCACAAAGTGTTGAGCTAACACAAGAATAATCTTGCAATTCCTGCAATTTCTATGGGAGCATGTCCTAGTCTTGTGTTGATTGCTGAATGTAAAACCTCCATTTATCTTTTGTTTGCTCATATTTTGTGTGCTTTCTAATGCTTGATTGTTCGAATTACCAAGATGATCTGAAGCACTCAAAAGAAGCGAAGGGCAGAAGAAGCTTCGTTTCTCATTGATGTTATGTGTGATCAACTAAAATTTGCCCATCTCGTCCAATCTTTGAAGAACTATGTTGTTGTGCGCCTATGCACTTGTTGGGTCTTTTTGCTGTGCACTTGCACTTGTAGCATTATTTTGCTGTGCACTTGTTGGACCTTGGACCTTGCTGTGTAGAGTAGTTAATGGATGATGTATTGTATTTCATGTGATGTGTTACTGAAATGAAATATACAATTTATCTACAATATTGTATTCTATTGTACTTGTTTTCATACGTGAGATATGCATGCTTCTGAAAATAATGCATCAGCCCAAATAAATCAGACCATTTCAATAAAAAAATAGGTATTGGGCCAAGCCCATGTAGACTAGATTGGTGGACTGGGCTATGAAATTTATGATGATTCCATTTGGTCACTAACAATGCCACGTCAGCTCAGCCACGTCAGATCCTACGTGGCTCAGGCAAGTGGGTAGTGACCTTTCTGAAATTTTGGTCGTCAATCTAGCTATGACCAAAATTCCAAAAAGGTCAAGTTTGTTCGTTCTTGACGGTCAACTGTTGACCTTCTGAATTTGGTCAAAAAAGGTAAATAAACGATAAATATGACGAATCAACGATCAAAATGAGGAGTCATAATTGACTGTATTTCTTGTAGTGTGTTGAACAAGCGCAGTCTCATCATCTTGCTCAGCTGCTTGCGTTGCGGCTCCCAAGTAGGGCTAACCTTTCTTGAACTTTATTGAAGTGCTGTCGGTTTTGCATATTATTTTGTCGGCGTGTTTATTTGCACTGGTGGCGATCTTTGATGCCCAGTATATGTAATCTGTTGTCTGCTTGTGCTTTATTATCATAGTGGCAAACTTTGATGCCCAGTGGATGTAATATGTCGTAATTTCTTTATTGTATAGTATAGGTTTTTTCTTATTCACGATGCTGCAGTTATTTTACTATATATATATCCTGTCTTCGCAGTAAATCGGCCAAACCGTAAAATTACGGTACATAATCGGGCCCTCATGCAATCACGATGTAGGTTGGGCCTGAAACGTGCCGATCAGCTCACGGGCCGGCAGCAGCCCGAAATGAACCCCGGCCCATGATTGTGCGAATCAAATCACGGGCTTTTAACAGGCCAAAAAATTGTCTCGATCCTTGTTTGGCCCAATCAGATATCGGCTGCGAGCAGGCCGGATGCAAACCGGGCCATAGTTAGGCCCAACTATATGACGGGCTTTTAACAGGCTGAAATTAATATAGGGCCGAAATGTTAAACAGGCCCTTAACAGGCCAAAACTAATATCATGCCGAATTACTAAGTGGGCCTTTAGCAAGTGGGCCCAAAAGCATAGTGTCCAATTGACGGGCCGAATCTGATATGAGCCATAATTAGGCCCAAAACCTCTTAAAGGGCCGGACCTGATCTGGGCCGTAATTTGGCCTAGAACGTGGTAGGCTTTTAACGGGTCGGATCTCATATGGGCCACTATTAGGCCCGGAGCATGGCAGGCCATTAATAGACCGTATCAAATATGGGCCGACATTTGGCCCATATTTGGCAGCCAGTTAACGGGCTAGCCTACTAAGGTCCTCAAAATCTTGTGGGCCTACAGCTGGGCCGGCCCATTAATGTCGGCGAAATCTCATGGGCCTTTAGCTGGGCCGGCCCATTATGATCTACAATAATTTTGTGGGCCTTTACCTGGGCCGGCCTATTATGGCACACAAAAATCTTGTGGGCCTTTACCTGGGTCGGCCCATTATGGCCCGCGAAATCTTGTGGGCCTTTAGCTGGGCCAGCCCATTATGGTCCACAAAATCTCGTGGGCCTTTAGCTGGGCCGGCCCATTATGGTCCGCAAAATCTTGTGGGCCTTTAGTTGGGTCGGCCCATTTAAACTTGTTGGGTCGTGCCACGTGTCGACGTATCATAGGCGCCTTTTGTCCAGTGAGTGGATGACATCTGTCCCGACGATGACCTAACACGTGTTTCCTCTAGCCAATGATGATTTCACACGTGGAAAATCTCCATTGGTCAGGACTATTAACGGGTTATCGGATCCAAAACCCGACCCGATAGCTTAACAGCGTTCCGTTACAGTGGATGCCACGTGTCGGTCACCCTTGACGAAAGCACTTCTGTGACGCGCGATTTATCATCATGGAAGTGGACACTTCCGTGATGATAATTTTGGTAATGTCATGGAACACTTCTACGACATCACATGTATGACTATCTTGATTCTGTCATAAATTTGCCATGGATGTACATGCATGACAAAAAAAGCGACCTACTGTGACAAACACGTATCATCACGGAAGTGTATTTTTTGTAGTGCTAGATGGCTTCTTCTCTCTCTTTGGATCTCAATACAAAGTTTGCCTCGATTCTCTTGGAGATCTACTCGATGTAATCTTCTTTTGCGGTGTGTTTGTCGAGATCCGATGAATTGTGGGTTTATGATCAAGTTTATCTATGAACAATATTTGAATCTTCTCTGAATTCTTTTATGTATGATTGGTTTATATTTGCAAGTATCTTCGAATTATCAGTTTGGTTTGGCCTAATAGATTGATCTTTCTTCCAATGGGAGAAGTGCTTAGCTTTGGGTTCAATCTTGTAGTGCTCGATCCCAGTGACACAAAAGCAAATGACACGTATTGTATTGTTGCCATCGAGGATAAAAACATGGAGTTTACATCATATTGCATGAGTTTATCCCTCTACATCATGTCATCTTGCTTAAGGCATTACTCTGTTCTTATGAGCTTAATACTCTAGATGCATGCTGGATAGCAGTCGATGTGTGGAGTAATAGTAGTAGATGCAGGCAGGAGTCGGTCTACTTGTCACGGAGGTGATGCCTATATACATGATCATGCCTAGATATTCTCATAATTATTCGCTTTTCTATCAATTGCTCGATAGTAATTTGTTCACCCACCGTAATACTTATGCTATCTTGAGAGAAGCCACTAGTGAAACCTATGGCTCCCCGGGTCTATTCTCCATCATATAAGTTTCCAATCTATTTTATTTTGCAATCTTTACTTTCAATCTATATCATAAAAATACCAAAAATATTTATCTTATTATTATTATCTCTATCAGATGTCACTTTTGCAAGTGGCCGTGAAGGGATTGACAACCCCTTTATCGCGTTGGTTGCGAGGTTTTTATTTGTTTGTGTAGGTACGAGGTGACTCGCGCGTGGTCTCCTACTGGATTGATACCTTGGTTCTCAAAAACTGAGGGAAATACTTACGCTGCTTTACTGCATCACCCTTTCCTCTTCAAGGGAAAACCAACGCAATGCTCAAGAGGTAGCAGTGCTCACTGCCGTGCATGAGTAATGCCATCATAGGCTTGCTGGACGGTGATGGGTTGGATGAGATTTATCATGTAATCGAGTTAGTTTTGTTAGGGTTTGATCCCTAGTATCCATTATATTCTGAGATTGATGTTGCTATGACTTTGCTATGCTTAATGCTTGTCACTAGGGCCCGAGTGCCATGATTTCAGATTTGAACCTATTATGTTTTCATGAATATATGTGAGTTCTTGATCCTATCTTGCAAGTTTATAGTCACCTAGTATGTGTTATGATCCATTAACCCCGAAGTGACAATAATCGGGATACTTACCGGTGGTGACCGTAGTTTGAGGAGTTCATGTATTCACTATGTGTTAATGCTTTGGTCCGGTACTCTATTAAAAGGAGGCCTTAATTTCCCTTAGTTTCCAATAGGAACCCGCTGCCACGGGAGGGTAGTACAAAAGATGTCATGCGAGTTCTTTTCCATAAGCACATATGACTATATTCGGAATACATGCCTACATTACATTGATGAACTGGAGCTAGTTCTATGTCACCCTATGTTATAACTGTTGCATGATTGACCGCATCCGACATAATTGTCCATCACCGATCCATTACCTACGAGATTTTCATATATTGTTCTTCGCTTATTTACTTTTCCGTTGCTACTGTTACAATCACTATAAAACCAAAAATGTTACTTTTGCTACCGTTACCACTACTATCATATTACTTTGCTACTAAATACCTTGCTGCAGATATTAAGTTTCCAGGTGTGGTTGAATTGACAACTCAGCTGCTAATACTTGAGAATATTCTTTGGCCCCCCTTGTGTCGAATCAATAAATTTGGGTTGAATACTCTACCCTTGAAAACTGTTGTGATCCGCTATACTTGTGGGTTATCAAGACTATTTTCTGGTGCCGTTACCGGGGAGCATAGCTTTATTCTTTGAGTCACTTGGGATTTATATCCGCTACTCACTATGAAGAACTTGAAAGATCAAAGAACCAAGATTTTTCCCTCAACTACGAGGGGAGGTAAGGAACTGCCATCTAGCTCTGCACTTGATTCACCTCCTGTTTTGAGTAAACTTGCGACACCGACACATGCTATTGATTCTGATAGGTTGCATGCTATTGATGATGCCACTTCTGCTTTGCATGATACTTATGATGAAACTACTTCTATGCTTGATAATACTATGCCACTAGGTGAATTTCTTGATGAACAACTTGCTAGGGTTAGGGAGAATGAAATTATTGAAACTGATAATATTGATGAAAGTGATGATGAAGATTCTCCCCCTAGATATGAATTGCATGTTGTGCCTGAGGGTTATGTTATGGATGAAGAAACTGCTAGAGACTTTCTTGCTTGCAATGATATATCCAATCTTAAGAAATTATTAGGTAAGCTTAAAGAAAAATCTTTGAATGCTAGAATGAAATATGACCCTGCTTTTGCTACTTCACCTATCTTTATTACTGATAAGGATTATGATTTCTCTGTCGATCCTGAGTTAATTACTTTGGTTGAATCTGATCCTTTTTATGGCTATGAATCTGAAACTGTTGTGGCACATCTTACTAAATTAAATGATATAGCCACCCTGTTTACTCATGATGAGAAAACTCGCTATTACTTTATCCTTAAGTTGTTTCCGTTCTCATTAAAGGGTGATGCTAAAACATGGTTTAATTCTCTTGATCCTAGTTGTGTGCGTAGTCCCCAGGATATGATCTATTACTTCTCTGCTAAATATTTCCCCGCTCATAAGAAACAAGCTACTTTAAGGGAAATATATAATTTTGTGCAAATTGAAGAAGAGAGTCTCCCAAAATCTTGGGGGAGGCTTCTCCAATTACTTAATGCTCTGCCTGATCATCCTCTTAAGAAAAATGAAATACTTGATATCTTTTATAATGCTGGTTGTGTTTTTAGGGAAATAATTGTTGATCAAGCTGAATTGTTATTGAATAATATATTGAGTAATGAAAATAATTGGAAACTTCCTGAACCAACTCCTAAGCCAACTCTGAAGAAAAGGGGTATTCTATTTCTCAGTCCTGAAGATATGTAAGAGGCAAAGAAATCTATGAAAGAAAAAGGTATTAAAGCTGAAGATGTTAAGAATTTACCACCTATTGAAGAAGTACACGATCTTGATAACCCGACACGGGTAGTAAAGGTAAATTCTCTCTATAGATTTGATAAATGTGAAATTCCATTTACTAAGTTTGCTAGCCAATGCTTGGATGAGTTTGATGACTTTATGGTTAAACAAGAAAACTTCAATGCTTATGTTGGTAGACAATTGAAACGCATTGCTAATATGCTTGAACACTTGAGTGATTATATGTCTAGAGTTAAAGGTGAACTTAAACTTATTAGTAAACATGCTTCTATGGTTACCACTCAAGTAGAACAAGTGCTTAAAGCTCAGAATGATTTGCTCAATGAATTAAATAATAATAGAAATGATAATGTTGTTAGAGTTATTACTAGAGGGGGTAAAATGACTCAGGAACCTTTGTATCCTAAGGGGCACCCTAAGAGAATTGAGCAAGATTCTCAGAGAACTAATATTGATGCACCTAGTTCTTCTAAGAGGAATAAAAAGAAAAAAGATAGGACTTTGCATGCTTCTAGTGAACTTGTTGTTGACACACCTGAGAATCCCAATGATATCTCTATTTCTGATGATGAAACACAATCTGGTAATGAACATGAACCTAGTGACAATGTTAATGATGATTTTCATGTAGATGCTCAACCTAGTAATGACAATGATGTAGAGATTGAACCTGCTGTTAATCTTGATAACCTACAATCAAAGAATCAACGTTATGATAAGAGAGACTTTGTTGCTAGGAAGCACGGTAAAGAAAGAGAACCATGGGTTCAGAAAACCATGCCTTTTCCTCCTAAACCATCCAAGAAAAAGGATGACGAGGATTTTGAGCGCTTTGCTGAAATGATTAGACCTATCTTTTTGCATATGCGTTTGACTGATATGCTTAAAATGAATCCTTATGCTAAGTATATGAAAGATATTGTTACAAATAAAAGAAAGATACCGGAAGCTGAAATTTCCACCATGCTTGCTAATTACACTTTTAAGGGTGGAATAACAAAGAAACTTGGAGATCCAGGAGCACCAACTATACCATGCTCCATTAAAAGAAACTATGTTAAAACTGCTTTATGTGATCATGGAGCTGGTGTTAGTGTTATGCCTCTCTCTTTAGATCGTAGACTTGATTTGAATAAGTTGACACCTACTGAAATATCTTTGCAAATGGCTGATAAATCAACTGCTATACCTGTCGGTATTTGTGAGGATGTGCCTATTGTGGTTGCAAACGTTACTATTTTAACAGACTTTGTTATTCTTGATATTCCCGAGGACGATAGTATGTCGATTATCCTCAGTAGACCCTTTTTGAATACTGCAGGGGCTGTGATTGATTGCAACAAATGCAATGTCACTTTTCATGTTAATGGTAATGATCATACGGTACACTTTCCGAGGAAACAACCTCAAGTCCATAGTATCAATTCTATTGGAAAATTTTCAACGATTATTATTGGAGGTTTTGAATTTCCTCTTCCTGCCAAGAAGAAATATGATATTCTTATTGTTGGGTATGTGCATATCCCTGTTGAGGTAACCTAGTGTTATTCCAAATTTCTCCGGTTTCATGTTATTCGAAATGAGCTTGTTAACAAGACCTGATGAACCTTGTTAGTGGATTCCTTTTGATGAGCATGAGATGGATTAAGTTAGAAAGCACAACTTTCTGTACCCTCTTTTTTTTACTTTGTATTATTTATATTAAATAAAGTAAAAATAGTATTTTTCTGTCTGTTTTCTGAATTATCCTTGCAATAAAAAATACCCCGAAAATAAAAATTATCCAAATGCCCTGAAAATAAAATATGATTTTTTTTCTAGAATATTTGAGGATTTTAGGCATTGAAACACAGCAGGGGGAGCAACCACGTGCCCACGAGGGTGGAGGGCGTGCCCCTGCCTCGTGGACCCCACGTGGGTCCCTTCCACTTATCCTTGCACCCATACACTTTGTCTTGCTCCAGAAAAAATCACCCGAGTTCTTTCTCATCTTGCTGCCATTTTCGATCTCCTTGCTCAACGCTCCATTCACCAAACTGCTTTGGGGGATTGTTCTTTGGTATGTGACTCCTCCAATGGTCCAATTAGTTTTTGTTCTAGTGCTTTATTTATTGCAATTTTTTGCTGCTTAGGTGACCCTGTTCTTGAGCTTGCATGTCAAATTTATGTGGTCAAAAGTAGTTTTAATACATGATATGGCCTCTAGGCACTTGTAGGAGTAGTTGCTATCAATCTTGTTGAGTTTGGTTCACTTTTATTTTGAGTTACTAAAAATTTCAGAATTTTTTTAGAGGAAGAAATATGTTTAGGAAAATGTACCAAGGTGGTTCCTCAAGGAAGCAAGGACCCAGGCCAGCGATACATGAGCCGGACAATAAACTACCAAGAGATGCTCAAGTGCGGCCTTGTGAATGGCCGTCCGAAGATTTCATGGTCCAGGTAGGCATCAAGGAAGAATTTGACGCATATGTGTGTAACACTGATCTTGAGAGCTTCGAGGCAGATAAGTGCCTCCAATATTATCACCTAATTGATTCCTTTGTGAGAAGGTTTAAATTTACATCATCGCGCAACTCTCGCAATGTCCTATTTGGCCTTTATGATAAATCTTATACCATGGACTTAGAAGATTTTAATACTCCTTGTAAACTCCCGCAGTGGGGTAGTGCTAGTGAACCTCGCAAATCTGAATATAAAGATTTCCTTGCTAGTATCACTGTGGGGGAATCTAGAGAAATAACACAAGCTACCATAGGGAACATTCATTTTCCTGACATACATTATTTTGCTCTCTTTATAGGTAGATGCATAAACGGTAAGGATGAGGCATGTCATATGTGTGTTCCGGATCTCAGTGTTCTCAAGAGTGTTGTATTAGGAGATAGCCAATATAACTTGGGGGCCATTGTTGCACGTAGGTTGCATAATAACAATATTAATGGAGATTTGTTCGGTGGAATTTACGCAACCCGTTTAGCTAATTTTCTTGAGGTACCCATACATGGATATGATATTGAGTTGCCTCCTGCTTATCTAGATTATAATGCTATGGTTCGTCATCAGTTTGTTGAGAGGAACGATCAGTCCCTCCAGTACCGACTAATCATTGACAAACGATGTACCTATCATGTCGCTCTCCCTGCTCCTACTTTCTTTGACTTTCAGGTAAAAGGGAGATATGTTATAACCTCGGAGGAGGCAAACGAGTACGAGAGGAGGACGGAGGCAGCCCGCCTCCAAGCTGTAGCCCATCAAGCAGTAGCCGATTCATCTCAGTACGAGCCCAGCTTCAACTTTGGATATCCACCAGGTCATCCATGGGCATAGACCAACTTAGGCCAAAAGCCTAAGCTTGGGGGAGTACGTATCTCTCACCGACATTACATTCATGTTCACAAACTCATGCCAATTGTCAGTGCTCATAATTTTTCACTGTATCGTCCATCCTAAGTTTATTTTCCTTTTAAAATTTCTTCTTGTGTGTTTGAAAAACTTTAATAAAAACCAAAAAGATTAGTTGTATCTTTTAGTTAGTTTACTTTCCATGCCTGTAGTAGTAGTAATTAAAAAGAAATCCCAAAAAGATTTCTCGTTCTTCTTTTGCTTGTTGGGAGCTTTCTCGTGTAAATAGTTTGTTTCTTTTCTTTTTCTTTGGGGGTCGAGAGGAGAAGACCATGATGAAAATGTTGAGTGGCTCTCATATGCATTTTGTTGATCTAACAAAGAGTCCATAGTACCTTGTCTTGTCCCTTGAATTGAATGCTTGCAGATTCCAGCTTAGTCCAATGCACGTGCACTATTATTATTATCCACACCGTTCGGTCGTGCAAGTGAAAGGCAATAATGACGATATATGATGAACTGATTGAGATGAGAAAAGCTGGTATGAACTCGGCCTCTCTTGTTTTGTAAATATGATTAGTTCATCGTTCCTGATTCAGTCTATTATGAATGAAACATGTTTGCAATGACAATTAGAGATTATAGTTGCTTATGCCATGCTTAATTAGCTAGGAGTTTATAATGGTTTACCTTGCGTGCCAACATGCTATTAAAATGGTTGTGATGTGGTATGATGGGGTGGTATCCTCCCTTGAACGATTCGAGTGGCTTGACTTGGCACATGTTCACGCATGTAGTTGAAACAAAATCAACATAGCCTCTATGATATTTATGTTCATGGTGAATTATATCCTACTCATGCTTGCATTCGGTGTTGATTAATTTTAATGCATGTGCATGACTGTTGTCGCTCTCTAGTTGGTCGCTCCCAGTCTTCTTCTAGCCTTCACTTGTACTAAGCGGGAATACTTCTTGTGCATCCAACTCCATAAACCCCAAAAGTTATTCCATATGAGTCCACGATACCTTCCTATGTACGATATCTACTTGCCATTCCAAGTAAATTTGTATGTGCCAAACTCTAAACCTTCAAATGAACATTCTGTTTTGTATGCTCGAATAGCTCATGTATCAACTAGGTCTGTCTGTATCCTCCATGCTAGGCGGGTTATTGTCAAGAGGAGTGGAATCCGCTCCTCACTCATGAGAAAATGGCTGGTCACTGGGATGCCTAGTCCCATGCTCAAATCAAATCAAAATAATTGCAAACAAAACTCCCCCAGGATTGTTGTTAGTTGGAGGCACCCGTTGTTTCGGGCAAGCCATGGATTGATGCTTGTTGGTGGTGGGGGAGTATAAACTTTACCATTCTGCTTGGGAACCGCCTATAATGTGTGTAGCATGGAAGATATCGAGATCTCTCGGTTGTTATGTTGACAATGAAAGTATACCGCTCAAAATATTATTCATCTCTATTTCAAAACCGAGCTCTGGCACCTCTACAAATCCTTGCTTCCCTTTGCGAAGGGCCTATCTATTTACTTTTATGTCGAGTCATCATCCTCTAATTAAAAAGCACCAGTTGGAGAGCACCGCTATCATTTGCATGTATTATTGTTAGTTTACATTGAGTATGAATCGATTGGATCTCTTTTACCATGAATTACAATGTCTAGTCAGTCCTTGATCTTTAAAGGTGCTCTGCATTTATGTTTTGCGGTCTCGGAAAGGGCTAGCGAGATACCATCTTGTTATATCATATTATGATTGTTTTGAGGAAGTGTTGTCATCCAAGATTTACTATTATTGCTCACTAGTTGATTATGCCATTGATATGAGTAAACATGAGACCTCAGTGTTATTGTGAATATGGTTAGTTCATAATTTTTGCTGAAAACTTGAATGCTGGCTTTACATATTTACAACAACAAGAGCAAACAGAGTTTGTAAATTTTTTCTTTATCACTTTCAGTTTATCAACTGAATTGCTTGAGGACAAGCAAAGGTTTAAGCTTGGGGAGTTGATACGTCTCCATCGTATCTACTTATCCAAACACTTTTGCACTTGTTTTGGACTCTAACTTGCATGATTTGAATGGAACTAACCCGGACTGACGCTATTTTCAGCAGAATTGCCATGGTGTTATTTCTATGCAGAAATAAAAGTTCTCGGAATGACCTAAAAATCAACAAAGATTATTTTTGGAATATATAAAAAGTACTGGCGAAAAGATCCATGTCAGGGGGCCCACACCCTGTCCACGAGGGTGGGGGCGTGCCTACCCCCTGGGCATGCCCCCTGCCTCATGGGCCCCCTGATGCTCTGCCGACGTCCATCTTGACTCCATATATTCGTGTTCGGGGAGAAAAAAATCAGAGAGAAGGATTCATCGCGTTTTACGATACGGAGCCGCCGGCAAGCCCTAAACTCTCTTGGGAGGGCTGATCTGGAGTCCGTTCGGGGCTCCGGAGAGGGGAATCCGTCACCATCGTCATCATCAACCTTCCTCCATCACCAATTTCATGATGCTCACCGCCGTGCGTGAGTAATTCCATCGTAGACTTGCTCGACGGTGATGGGTTGGATGAGATTTATCATGTAATCGAGTTAGTTTTGTTAGGGTTTGATCCCTATTATACATTATGTTCTGAGATTGATGTTGCTATGACTTTTATATGCTTAATGCTTGTCACTAGGGCCCGAGTGCCATGATTTCAGATCTAAACCTATTATATTTTCATGAATATATGTGAGTTCTTGATCCTATCTTGCAAGTCTATAGTCACCTATTATGTGTTATGATCCGTTAACCCCGAAGTGACAATAATCGGGATACTTAGCGGTGATGACCGTAGTTTGAGGAGTTCATGTATTCACTGTGTGTTAATGCTTTGGTCTAGTACTCTATTAAAAGGAGGCATTAATATCCCTTAGTTTCCAATAGGGCCCCGCTGCCACGGGAGGGTAGGACAAAAGATGTCATGCAAGTTCTTTTCCATAAGCACGTCTGACTATATTCGGAATACATTCCTACATTACATTGATGAACTGGAGCTAGTTTTGTGTCACCCTATGTTATAACTATTGCATGATTGATCGCATCCGACATAATTATCCATCACTGATCCATTGCCTACGAGTTTTTCATATATTGTTCTTCGCTTATTTACTTTTCCGTTGCTACTGTTACAATCACTATAAAACCAAAAATATTACATTTGCTACCATTACCACTACTATCATATTACTTTGGTACTAAATACCTTGCTACAGATATTAAGTTTCCAGGTGTGGTTGAATTGAAAACTCAGCTGCTAATACTTGAGAATATTCTTTGGCTTCCCTTGTGTCGAATCAATAAATTTGGGTTGAATACTCTACCCTCGAAAACCGTTACGATCCCCTATACTTTTGGGTTATCACTCCTTCGGAAGCATCAAATGAAGGAGTTCATATCCGATCTAGGTGTCATACCTAGTGCATCGGGTCCAATGAAAATATTTTGTGACAATACTAGAGCAATTGCATTGGCAAAGGGATACAGATTTCACAAGAGAACCAAGCACATCAAGAGACGCTTCAATTCCATCCACGATCAAGTCAAGGAAGGAGACATAGAGATTTGCAAGATACATACGGATCTGAATGTTGCAGACCCGTTGACTAAGCCTCTCTCATGAGCAAAACATGATCAACACCAAGACTCCATGGGTGTTAGAATCATTACAATGTAATCTAGATTATTGACTCTAGTGCAAGTGGGAGACTGAAGGAAATATGCCCTAGAGGCAATAATAAAGTTGTTATTTACATTTCCTTATATCATGATAAATGTTTATTATTCATGCTAGAAATGTATTAACCGGAAACTTAGTACATGTGTGAATACATAGACAAACAGAGTGTCACCAGTTTGCCTCTACTTGACTAGCTCGTTGAATCAATGATGGTTTTATTTCCTAACCATAGACATGAGTTGTCATTTGATTAACAAGATCACATCATTCAATAATGATGTGATTGACTTGACCCATCTGTTAGCTTAGCACGATGATCGTTTAGTTTGTTGCTATTGCTTTCTCCATAACTATACATGTTCCTATGACTAGGAGATCATGCAAGTACCGAATACCGGAGGAACACTTTGTGTGCTACCAAACGTCACAACGTAACTGGGTGATTATAAAGGTGCTCTACAGGTGTCTTCGATGGTGTTTGTTGAGTTGGCATGGATCAAGATTAGGATTTGTCACTCCGATTGTCGGAGAGGTATCTCTGGGCCCTCTTGGTAATGTACATCACTATAAGCCTTGCAAGCAATGTAGCTAATGAGTTAGTTACAGGATGTAGCATTATGGAACAAGTAAAGAGACTTGCCGTTAACGAGATTGAACTAGGTATTGAGATACCGAATCTCGGGCAAGTAACATACCGATGACAAAGGGAACAACGTATATCGTTATGCGGTTTGACCGATAAAGATCTTCGTAGAATATGTAGGAACCAATATGAGCATCCAGGTTCCGCTATTGGTTATTGACTGGAGACATGTCTCGGTCATGTCTACATAGTTCTCGAACCCGTAGGGTCCGCACGCTTAACGTTCGGTGACGATCGGTATTACGAGTTTATGTGTTTTGATGTAGCGAAGGTAGTTCGGAGTCCCCGATTTGATCACGGACAAGACGAGGAGTCTCGAAAAGGTCGAGACATAAAGATCGATATATTGGAAGCCTATGTTTGGACATCGGAATGGTTCCGGGTGAAATCGGGAGTATACCGGAGTACCGGGAGGTTACCGGAACCCCCTAGGAGGTATATGGGCCTTAGTGAAAGAGAGGGGAAAGAAGCAAAGGAGGGGGCGCCCCCCAAGCCCAATCCGAATAGGGAAGGGGGCCGGCCCCCCTTTCCTTCCTTCTTACCTCTCCTTCCTTCTCTCCTAGAACCAACAAAGGGAGGGGGAATCCTACTCTCAGTGGGATATGACTCCTTGGGGCGTGCCTAGAGAGGTCGACCCCCTTCCCCTCCTCCACTCCTTTATATACGGGGGAGGGGGCACCCCATAGACATACAAGTTGATCATTGATCTTTAGCAGTGTGCGGTGCCCCCCTCCACCATAATCCACCTCAGTAATATCATAGCGGTGCTTAGGTGAAGCCCTGTTCCGGTAGCAACATCATCACCGTCATCACGCCTCGTGTTGACGAAGCTCTCCCTCAAAGCTCTACTGGATCGTGAGTTCACGGGACGTCACCGAGCCGAACGTGCGCAGATCACGGAGGTGTCGTGTCTTTGGTACTAGATCGGTCGACCGTGAAGACGTACAACTACATCAACCATGTTGTCATAACGCTTCCACTTACAGTCTACGAGGGTACGTAGACGATACTCTCCCTTCTCATTGCTATGCATTACCATGATCTTACATGTGCATAGGATTTTGTTTGAAATTGCTGCGTTTCCCAACACTTTGCTACATCATACTTTACAAAACCTGAGGTGAGATGTGTCAGTATCCTCTTGAGTCATACACATGCTCACTATACCGGTCTTCTGGTTGCCTGTTTTGTTCTTCTTTCTCATTGACATGTTATGACATCCCTGTGACGTACTCACTTGTGTCTGGCCAAAAGATGATGAATGTCGTCACACTGAGAGGGCCCTAAGAACATCTCTCCATCGTCGGAGGAGAAAATTCTACTCTCGAGCTATTGAGTCCCTTGTAAAACTTTTCGATGAACCTGTAAGTTGTCGTTATGATCACTGAGGGAGTCCTGGATTAGGGGGTGTTCAGATAGCCGGACCATACCTTCAGCTGGACTCCTAGACTATGAAGACACAAGATTGAAGACTTCGTCCCGTGTCCGGAGGGGACTTTCCTTGGCGTGGAAGGCAAGCTTGGCGATACGGATATGCAGATCTCCTGCCATTGTAACCGACTCTATGTATCCCTAACCCTACCCGGTGTCTATATAAACTGGAGGGTTTTAGTCCGTAGGACAACATAAACATCAACAATCATACCATAGGCTAGCTTCTAGGGTTTAGCCTCCTTGATCTCGTGGTAGATCTACTCTTGTACTACCCATATCATCAATATTAATGAAGCAGGACATAGGGTTTTACCTCCATCGAGAGGGCCCGAACCTGGGTAAAACTTTGTGTCCCTTGTCTCCTGTTACCATCCAGCCTAGACACACAGTTCGGGACCCCCTACCCGAGATCCGCCGGTTTTGACACCGATAATCACCGTGTTACAGATGACGTTTGAGGAACCCCAAAGCTCATCATACGGTAAGAAGTGACTATGATACTCTCATGGTCTGAGGAAATAAAACACACGATAACACTCTGTGTTATAACAAGGTGAACTTCACTTCACACCTAAAAAATCCCGATTGGAAAGAGAGAAACTTGACACGCTATAGTGACAGGCGAGGGCGAGCGAACCCCGTTAGCTACAATTCTATATCTTCTATTTTTGATTTCATTTTTCTATGATATGTCTTTGGAACTTGTATCTGATATCTTTCTAGAGGCTAATAAATCTTTTTATTTTTTATCCCCATTGCTGCCCCTCGTGGGAGTCCGGGCCGCTTACAAAGGCGAAGACAATTCCGCGTTTTTTCAGCCGATTCTCCAAAATTTAAGACAATTATCCTCACTCAAACTTCAAAAAGTCCTTTTTTTCTTTAATTATTTCTCTATTTTTTATTACTTAATTAAAGAATAAAAAATATTCTAATGTGCAGAACCTGTATTTCTATATGAGTTTCCTTCAGTTGCTTAGGGTGAGCAAGCCCATAATATTCCATTTATATTCTGTCTCCCTTTTCTGTTGGAGTCGATGAGGGACATTCCACAGGCATTTCTAGAGTAAGATTCATGTGTAGCCTTTCTCGATCGTTAATTATTCTCGAATAGAATATGATAAGACTTGTGACGATATCATCTCAAAGTATAACAAATAAGTTTGGATCGATTCAATATGATCGTTCTTCTAACGTCATACTCTTAATGTTGTTTTAGGACTATCATTACAGTTCGGTATCCTAAGATCCGGAAAACATGATCATTAACAACACTTGAGCCAGTCTTAGAGGCGAGACTAGGAATCTTATTTTACTGTTTAACATTCTACACGTGCATATGATTTTTCCACTGAATCGCATATTCCAGGATCATAGCAGTTATAGCATAGAATATAAACTCTTAATTATTAACATGGAAATATAATAATACAATATTATTGCATCTAGGGAATACTTCCAACACAGCAAAACCGACTTGATTAATGTTTCCTTTCCTGCCTATGAGCGCGCGTCACCCCATGGCATGATTCTTTTAGTCAAACTTGCCTGCAACATTTGGAAAATTTTCCTTTGTGCATAAGACCATCTTGGGTGGATAGCCCTAGGTATTTTTCCTTCAAATTCAGAGTTCTGAACTTCAAGCACCTGCTTGACTTCATTTTGTACCGCCATAGAGCAACTATCACCAAACTAAATACAACATTTCTAAGGATTTATGAGCTAACCAGTGGCTCTAGCATGCCTATGGAGGGCCTCTTTCACATAGAGGGAATGATTAGCATTAGCCTTGAAGAACAACAAAGTATCATCAGCAAAAAGGAGGTGTGATATTCCAGGTGCTCTGCTACAAATCCTTATAGGATGGAATGCATGTGACTCTACTACTTGTCTCAATAGTGCAGACAGACCATCAACCACAAAAGAGGAAAAGGAAGGGAGACAAGGGGGTCACCTTAACGAAAACCATGCGCCGGTGCAAACAAATCCAAGATGGCTCCATGAAATTTGACAAGATATTTCACCAAGGTAACACATGATATTATCTATTATTGTACCCACCGGTGATAAAAGCCCAACTTGTTCATAACTTGCTCCAAGAACCCCCATTCCACCCTGTCATAGGCCTTTGAGGATCCAATTTTTATGCACAAAACGTGTGGTCCAGATTTTTCTCATGTTGATAAAATGCAAACACTGAAAGGCAAGTAACGCATTATCTGTGATCAAACACCGTGGCACAAAGGCACTATGGTATGGTGAACTAATCTCATCTAGAAGTGGCTATAATCTGTTCACTAAATACTTGCAACAATCTTGTAGACGACATTACATAGGCTTATGGGTCTAAAATCAATAAGTCATATTGGATCATCAACTTTGGGAATAAGCACAGTTACCATTTCATTTACGCCCTCCGGGATGCGTCCCATACTAAAAAAACTCCTGGACGGCCCTGACAATAGCTTCCTTCATCACTTCCCAATTTCTTTGAAAGAATCAAGATGGGTTGATACGTCTCCAACGTATCTATAATTTTTGATTGTTCCATGCTATATTATATTCTGTTTTGGACATTATTGGCTTTATTATACACTTTTATATTATTTATGGGACTAACCTATTAACCGGAGGCCCAGCCCAAAATTGTTGTTTTTGCCTATTTTAGGGTTTCGCAGAAAAAGAATATCAAACGGAGTCCAAACGGAATGAAACCTTCGGGAACGTGATTTTCGGAACGAACATGCTCCACAGGACTTGGACCCTACGTCAAGACATCAACCAGGAGGCCACGAGGTAGGGGCGCACCTCCCCCCTCCCCCCAGGCGCGCCCTCCACCCTCGCGGTCCCCTATTGCTCCACCGACGTACTCCTTCCTCCTATATATACCTACGTACCTCCAAACCATCAGATACGGAGCCAAAACCCTAATTCCACCACCGTAACTTTCTGTATCCACGAGATCCCATCTTGGGGCCTGTTCCGGAGCTCCACCGTAGGGGGCATCGATCACGGAGGGCTTCTACATCAACACCATAGCCCCTCCGATGAAGTGTGAGTAGTTTACCTCAGACCTATGGGTCCTTAGTTATTAGTTAGATGGCTTCTTCTCTCTTTTTGGATCTCAATACAAACTTCTCCCCCTCTCTTGTGGAGATCTATTCGATGTAATCTTCTTTTGCAGTATGTTTGTTGAGATCGATGAATTGTGGGTTTATGATCAAGTTTATCTATGAACAATATTTGAATCTTCTCTGAATTATTTTATGTATGATTGGTTATGTTTGCAAGTCTCTTCAAATTATTAGTTTGGTTTGGCCTACTAGATTGATCTTTCTTGCAATGGGAGAAGTGCTTAGCTTTGGGTTCAATCTTGCGGTGTCCTCTCCCAGTGACAGTAGAGGCAGCAAGGCACGTATTGTATTGTTGCCATCGAGGATAACTAGATGGGGTTTTCATCATATTGCATGAGTTTATCCCTCTACATCATGTGATCTTGCTTAAAGCATTACTCTATTCTCTTGAACTTAATACTCTAGATGCATGCTGGATAGCGGTCGATGTGTGGAGTAATAGTAGTGGATGCAGGAAGGAGTCGGTCTACTTGTCTCGGACGTGATGCCTATATACATGATCATACCTAGATATTCTCATAACTATGCTCAATTCTGTCAATTGCTCAATAGTAATTTGTTTACCCACCGTGAATACTTATGCTCTCGAGAGAAGCCACTAGTGTAACCTATGGCCCCCGGTTCTATCTTCCATCATATTAATCTTCCAACACTTACTTATTTTTATTGCCTTTTATTTTACTTTGCATCTTTATCATAAAAATACCAAAAATATTATCTTATCATATCTATCATATCTCACTCTTGTAAGTGAACGTGTAGGGATTGACAACCCCTTATCGCGTTGGTTGCGAGGATTTATTTGTTTGTGTAGGTGCGAGGGACTCGTGCGTGGCCTCCTACTAGATTGATACATTGGTTCTCAAAAAATGAGGGAAATACTTACGCTACTTTGCTACATCACCCTTTCCTCTTCAAGGGAAAACCAACGCAAGTGCTCAAGAGGTAGCAAGAAGTATTTCTGGCGCCGTTGCCGGGGAGGTCTACGCAAAAGTCAACATACCAAGTACCCATCACAAAACCTTATATCCCGCATTACATTATTTGCCATTTGCCCCTCGTTTTCCTCTCCCCCACTTCACCCTTGCCGTTTTATTCGCCCTCTCTCTCCATCCTCCCTCTCTTTCTCTATTTGCCTATTTTGCCCGTTTCTTGGTTGCTTGTGTGTCAGTTTGCTTGCTTGTCACGTTGGCTTTACCTAGATTTGGTGATCTTCACCTTAAAAGGTTAGAAGAGATCGAAAGCAACGTCAGGAATTTTACGGGTTATATGAATAAAGAGCTCGATGATATGTCTAAAGAATTTGATTGTTTGAAATCTCAGATTGCTTGTCTTGAGAAGTTAATAGCTGAAGTTTCGCATAAGCAAGCCACCTTAGTTAATAAGATGGTCGCTAAGCCGGAAAATTTCCATGATAATAAAGATGAAGATCTAAAAGTTATTGATGTGTCCCCTATTAAATCTTTGTTTTGCAACATGAATCTTGATAATGATGGGAGTGAATATGATCGACCTTTACCTAGACGGTGTTCCAAGAATTCGGAGTCTTTAGATCTTGATGCTAAAATTGTTAAAAGTGGGATTGAAGAAATCGAAACTTTAAATATTAATGAACCCACTATTTTGGATTTCAAGGAATTTAATTATGATAATTGCTCTTTGATAGATTGTATTTTCTTGTTGCAATCCGTGCTAAATTCTCCTCATAGTCAAAATAAAGCTTTCACTAAACATATCGTTGATGCTTTGATGCAATCTTATGAAGAAAAACTTGAGTTGGAAGTTCTACCCCAAGAAAACTTTATGATGAGTGGGAACCTACTATTAAAATTAAAATTAAAGATCATGAATGCTATGCTTGGTGTGATTTAGGTGTTAGTCTTTCCATGATTCCAAAGACTTTCTGTGATTTGCTAGGTTTCCGTGATTTTGATGATTGCTCTTTAAACCTGCACCTTGCGGATTCCACCATTAAGAAACCTATGGGAAGAATTAATGATGTTCTTATTGTTGCAAATAGGAACTATGTGCCCATAGATTTTATTGTTCTTGACATAGATTGCAATCCTTCATGTCCTATTATTTTTGGTAGACCTTTCCTTAGAACGATTGGTGCAATTATTGATATGAAGGAAGGAAATATTAGATTCCAATTTCAGTTGAGGAAAGGCATGGAACACTTTCCTAGAAATAAAATTAAATTACCTTATGAATCTATTATGAGAGCCACTAATGGGTTCCCTTCCAAAGATGGCAATACCTAGATCTATCCTTGCTTTTATGCCTATCTAGGGGCGTTAAACGATAGCGCTTGTTGGGAGGCAACCAAATTTTATTTTTATTACTTGCTTTTTGCTCCTGTTTAGTAATAAATAATTTATCTAGACTATGTTTTGGTTGTGTTTTTTGTGTTTAATTAGTGTTTGTGCCAAGTAGAACTGTTGGGAAGACTTGGGGAAAGTCTTTTTAATCTTGCTGTAAAACACAGAAACTTTAGCGCTCACGAGAACTGCTGCCATTTTTATTTGGAAAGTGATATTTAGTTAATTACTTTTTCAGATAATTAATAGATAAATTCCTCACGTCCAGCAATTTATTTTAGAATTTTTGGGGTTCCATATCTTGCGTTAGCTACAGATTACTACAGACTGTTCTGTTTTTGACAAATTCTGTTTTTCGTGTGTTGTTTGCTTATTTTAATGAATCTATGGCTAGTAAAATAGTTTATAAACCATAGATAAGTTGTAATACAGTAGGTTTAACACCAATATAAATAAAGAATGAGTTCATTACAGTACCTTTAGGTGGTGTTTTGTTTTCTTTCGCTAACGGAGCTCACGAGATTTTCTACTTTAAGTTTTGTGTTGTGAAGTTTTCAAATTTTGGGTAAAGATTTGATGGATTATGGAACAAGGAGTGGAAAGAGCCTAAGCTTCAGGATGCCCATGGCACCCCCAAGATAATCTAAGGACACCTAAAAGCCAACGCTTGGGTATGCCCCGGAAGGCGTCCCCTCTTTCGTCTACTTCCATCGGTAACTTTACTTGGAGCTATATTTTTATTCACCACATGATATTTGTTTTGCTTGGAGCGTCTTGTATTATTTGAATATTTATTTGTTAGTTTACCACAATCATCCTTGCTGCACACACCATTTTGAGAGAGACACTCATGATTCAGAAATTGTTAGAATACTCTATGTGCTTCACTTATATCTTTTGAGTTATATAGTTTTTGCTCTAGTAATTCACTTATATTTTTTGGGAGCACGTTGGTAGACCTGTTTTATAGAAACCATTGTTCTCTAATGCTTCACTTAGATTATTTTGAGAATCCTACAAAACAGCATGGTAATTTGCTTTAATTATTTTAGGCATTCAAGATTAATAATAAAATTTTCTTATGAGTGTGTTGAATACTATGAGAAGTTTGAAACTTGATAATTGTTTTGAGATATGGAGATGGTGATATTAGAGTCGTGCTAGTTGAGTAGTCGTGAATTTGAGAAATGCTTGTGTTGAATTTTGTGATTCCCGTAGCATGCACGTATGGTGAACCGTTATGTTAAGAGGCCGAAGCATGATGTATTTATTGGTTGTCTTCCTTATGAGTGGTGGTCGGGGACAAGCGATGGTCTTTTCCTACCAATCTATCCCCTAGGAGCATGCGCGTAGTACTTTGCTTCGATAACTAATAGATTTTTGAAATTAGTATGTGAGTTCTTTATGACTAATGTTGAGTCAATGGATTATACGCACTCTCGCCCTTCCACCATTGCTAGCCTCTCTAAATACCGCGCACCTTTCGCCGATATCATACACCCACCATATACCTTTCTCAAAACATCCACCATACCTACCTATCATGGCATTTCCATAGCCATTCCGAGATATATTGCCATGCAACTTTCCACCGTTCCGTTTACTATGACACGCTCCATCCTTGTCATATTGATTTGCATGATCATGTAGTTGACATTTTAGTTGTGGCAAAGCCACCGTTCATAATTCTTTCATATACGTCACTCATGCATCATTGCTACCACGGTACACCGCCGGATGTATTCATATAGAGTCATACTTTGTTCTAGTATCGAGTTGTAATCATTGAGTTGTAAATAAATAGAAGTGTGATGATATCATTCATAGAGTATTGTCCCAAATAAAAAAAGAGAGAGAAAGGCCAAATAAAAAAAGGAAGGCCCACAAAAAAATTAAAAGGGGCAATACTACTATCCTTTTTCCACACTTGTGCTTCAAAGTAGCACCATGATCTTCATAATAGACAGTCTCCTATGTTATCACTTCCATATACTAGTGGGAATTTTTCATTACAGAACTTGGCTTGTATATTCCAACGATGGGCTTCCTCAAAATGCCCTAGGTCTTCGTGAGCAAGCAAGTTGGATGCACACCCACTTAGTTTCTTTTTGTTGAGCTTTCATATACTTATAGCTCTAAGTGCATCTGTTGCATGGCAATCCCTACTCAGTCACATTGATATCTATTGATGGGCATCTCCATAGCCCGTTGATATGCCTAGTTGATGTGAGACTATCTTCTCCCTTTTTGTCTTCTCCACAACCACCATTCTATTCCACCTATAGTGCTATGTCCATGGCTCACGCTCATGTATTGCGTGAAGATTGAAAAAGTTTGAGAACATTAAAAGTATGAAACAATTGTTTGGCTTGTCATCGGGGTTGTGCATGATATGAATACTTTGTGTGGTGAAGATGGAGCATAGCTAGACTATATGATTTTGTAGGGATAACCTTCTTTGGCCATGTTATTTTGAAGAGACATAATTGCTTAGTTAGTATGCTTGAAGTATTATTATTTCTATGTCAATATTAAAATTTTGTCTTGAATCTTTTGGATCTGAATATTCATACCACAATTAAGAGAATTACATTGAAATTATGCCAAGTAGCATACCACATCAAAAATTCTATTTTTATCATTTACCTACTCGAGGACGAGCTGGAATTAAGCTTGGGGATGCTTGATACGTCTCCAACGTATCTATAATTTTTGATTGTTCCATGCTATATTATATTCTGTTTTGGACATTATTGGGCTTTATTATACACTTTTATATTATTTTTGGGACTAACCTATTAACCAGAGGCCTAGCCCAGAATTGCTGTTTTTTTGCCTATTTTAGGGTTTCGTAGAAAAAGAATATCAAACGGAGTCCAAACGGAATGAAACCTTCGGGAACGTGATTTTCGGAATGAACATGATCCACAGGACTTGGACCCTGCGTCAAGACATCAACCAGGAGGCCACAAGGTAGGGGGGCGCGCCTACCCCCCTCCCCCCAGGCACGCCCTCCACCCTCGTGGGCCGCCTGTTGCTCCACTGACGTACTCCTTCCTCCTATATATACCTACGTACCCCCAAACTACCAGATACGGAGCCAAAACCCTAATTCCACCGCCGTAACTTTTTGTATCCACAAGATCCCATCTTGGGGCCTATTTCGGAGCTCTGCCGGAGGGGGCATCGATCATGCAGGGCTTCTACATCAACACCATAGCCCCTCTGATGAAGTGTGAGTAGTTTACCTCAGACCTACGGGCCCATAGTTATTAGTTAGCTGGCTTCTTCTCTCTTCTTGGATCTCAATACAAAGTTCTCCCCCTCTCTTGAGGAGATCTATTCGATGTAATCTTCTTTTGTGGTGTGTTTGTTGAGATTGATGAATTGTGGGTTTATGATCAAGTTTATCTATGAACAATATTTGAATCTTCTCTGAATTCTTTTATGTATGATTGGTTATCTTTGCAAGTCTCTTCGAATTATCAGTTTGGTTTGGCCTACTAGGTTGATCTTTCTTGCAATGGGAGAAGTGCTTAGCTTTGGGTTCAATCTTGCGGTGTCCTTTCCCAGTGACAGTAGGGTCAGCAAGGCACGTGTTGTATTGTCGCTATCAAGGATAACAAGATGGGGTTTTCATCATATTGCACGAGTTTATCCCTCTACATCATGTCATCTTGCTTAAAGCGTTACTCTGTTCTCTTGAACTTAATACTCTAGATGCATGCTGGATAGGGGTCGATGTGTGGACTAATAGTAGTAGATGCAGGCAGGAGTCATTCTACTTGTCTCGGATGTGATGCCTATATACATGATCATACCTAGATATTCTCATAACTATGCTCAATTCTGTCAATTGCTCAACAGTAATTTGCTTACCCACCGTGAATACTTATGCTCTCGAGAGAAGCCACTAGTGAAACATATGGCCCCCGGGTCTATCTTCCATCATATTAATCTTCCAACACTCAGTTATTTTATTGCCTTTTATTTTACTTTGCATCTTTATCATAAAAATACCAAAAATATTATCTTATCATATCTATCATATCTCACTCTTGTAAGTGACCATGTAGGGATTGACAACCCCTTATTGCGTTGGTTGCGAGGATTTATTTGTTTGTGTAGGTGCAAGGGAATCGTGCGTGGCATCCTACTATATTGATACCTTGGTTCTCAAAAACTGAGGGAAATACTTACGCTACTTTGCTGCATCACCCTTTCCTCTTCAAGGGAAAACCAACACAAGTGCTCAAGAGGTAGCAAGAAGGATTTCTGGCGCCGTTGCCGGGGAGGTCTACGCAAAAGTCAACATACCAAGTACCCATCAAAAAACCTTATCTCCCGCATTACATTATTTGTCATTTGCCTCTCGTTTTAATCCCCCCCCCCCTCACACACTTCACCCTTGTCGTTTTATTCGCCCTCTCTCTCCATCCTCCCTCTCTTTCTCTATTTGCCTCTTTTGCCCGTTTCTTGTTTTCTTGTGTCTCAGTTTGCTTGCTTGTCACGATGGCTTTACCTAGATTTGGTGATCTTCACCTTAAAAGGATAGAAGAGATCGAAAGCAACGTCAGGAGTTTTATGGTTTTACAATTTGAGCATAATAGCTTCTTTAGAAATGAGCTTAAATAACAAAAAAGTTTTATGGGTTATCTGAATAAAGAGCTTGATGATATGTCTAAAGAATTTTATTGTTTGAAATCTCATATTGCTTGTCTTGAGAAGTTAATAGCTGAAGTTTCGGATAAGCAAGCCACCTTAGTTAATAAGATGGCCGCTAAGCCGGAAAATTTCCATGATAATAAAGATGAAGATCTAAAAGATATTGATCTGTCCCCTATTAAATCTTTGTTTTGCAATATGAATCTTGATAATGATGGGACTGAATATGATCCACCTTTTTTACCTAGACGGCGTTCCAAGAATTCGGAGTCTTTAGATCTTGATGCTAAAATTGTTAAAAGTGGGATTGAAGAAATAAAAACTTTAAGTATTAATGAACCCACTATTTTAGATTTCAAGGAATTTAATTATGATAATTTCTCTTTGATAGATTGTATTTCATTGTTGCAATCCGTGCTAAATCCTCCTCATAGTCAAAATAAAGCTTTCACCAAACATATCGTTGATGCTTTGATGCAATCTTATGAAGAAAAACTTGAGTTAGAAGTTCTATCTCTAGAATACTTTATGATGAGTGGGAACCTACTACTAAAATTAAAATTAAATATCATGAATGCTATGCTTTGTGTGATTTGGGTGCTAGTGTTTCCACGATTCCTAAGACTTTGTGTGATTTGCTAGGTTTCCCTGATTTTGATGATTGCTCCTTAAACCTGCACCTTGCGGATTCCACCATTAAGAAACCTATCGGAAGAATTAATGATGTTCTTATTGTTTCAAATAGGAACTATGTGCCCGTCGATTTTATTATCCTTGACATAGATTGCAATCCTTCATGTCCTATTATTTTTGGTAGACCTTCCCTTAGAACGATTGGTGCAATTATTCATATGAAGGAAGGAAATATTAGATTCCAATTTCAGTTAAGGAAAGGCATGGAACAGTTTCCTAGAAATAAAATTAAATTACCTTATGAATCTATTATGATAGCCACTTATGGGTTGCCTTCCGAAGATGGCAATACCTAGATCTATCCTTGCTTTTATGCCTAGCTAGGGGGGGGGGGGGTAAACGATAGCGCTTGTTGGGAGGCAACCCAATTTTAGTTTTATTCCTTGATTTTTGCTCCTGTTTATTGATAAATAATATATCTAGACTATGTTTTGGTTGTGTTTTTTGTGTTTAATTAGTTTTTGTGCCAAGTAGAACTGTTGGGAAGACTTGGGGAAAGTCTTTTTAATCTTGCTGTAAAAAACAGAAATTTTAGAGCTCACGAGAACTTCTGCCATTTTTATTTGGAAAGTGATATTTAGTTAATTATTTTTTCAGATGATTAATAGATAAATTCCTCACGTCCAGCAATTTATTTTAGAATTTTTGGGGTTCCAGATCTTGCGTTAGCTACAGATTACTATAGACTGTTCTGTTTTTGACAGATTCTGTTTTTTGTGTGTTGTTTGCTTATTTTAATGAATCTATGGCTAGTAAAATAGTTTATAAACCATAGAGAAGTTCGAATACAGTAGGTTTAACACCAATATAAATAAATAATGAGTTCATTACAGTACCTTTAAGTGGTGTTTTGTTTTCTTTCGCTAATGGAGCTCACGAGATTTTCTACTTTAAGTTTTGTGTTGTGAAGTTTTCAAGTTTTGGGTAAAGATTTGATGGATTATAGAACAAGGAGTGGCAAGAGCCTAAGCTTGGGGATGCCCATGGCACCCCCAAGATAATCTAAGGACACCTGAAAGCCAAAGCTTGGGTATGCCCCGGAAGGCATCCCCTCTTTCGTCTACTTCCATCGGTAACTTTACTTGGAGCTATATTTTTATTCACCACATGATATGTGTTTTGCTTGGAGCATCTTTTATTATTTGAGTCCTTATTTGTTAGTTTACCACAATCATCCTTGCTGCACACACCTTTTTGAGAGAGACACTCATGTTTCGGAAATTGTTAGAATACTCTATGTGCTTCACTTATATCTTTTGAGTTATATAGTTTTTGCTCTAGTACTTCACTTATATTTCTTTAGAGCACGTTGGTAGACCTGTTTTATAGAAACCATTGTTCTCTAATGCTTCACTTATATTATTTTTAGAATCCTACAAAACAGCATGGTAATTCGCTTTAATTATTTTAGGCATTCAAGATTAATAATAAAACTTTCTTATGAGTGTGTTGAATACTATGAGAAGTTTGAAACTTGATAATTGTTTTGAGATATGGAGATGGTGATATTAGAGTCGTGCTAGTTGAGTAGTTGTGAATTTTAGAAATGCTTGTGTTGAATTTTGTGATTCCCGTAGCATGGACGTATGGTGAACCGTTATGTTAAGAAGTCGGAGCATGATGTATTTATTGATTGTCTTCCTTATGAGTGGCGGTCGGGGACGAGCGATGGTCTTTTCCTACCAATCTATCCCCTAGGAGCATGCTTCGATAACTAATAGATTTTTGCCATAAGTATGTGAGTTCTTTATGACTAATGTTGAGTCAATGGATTATACGCACTCTCGCCCTTCCACCATTGCTAGCCTCTCTAAATACCGTGCACCTTTCGCCGGTATCATACACCACCATATACCTTCCTCAAAACATCCACCATACCTACCTATCATGGCATTTCCATAGCCATTCCGAGATATATTGCCATGCAACTTTCCACCGTTCCGTTTACTATGACATGCTCCATCCTTATCATATTGCTTTGCATGATCATGTAGTTGACATTTTAGTTGTGGCAAAGCCACCGTTCATAATTCTTTCATATAAGTCACTCATGCATCATTGCTATCACAGTACACCGCCGGAGGTATTCATATAGAGTCATACATTGTTCTAGTATCGAGTTGTAATCATTGAGTTGTAAATAAATAGAAGTGTGATGATATCATTCATAGAGTATTGTCCCAAATAAAAAAGAGAGAGAGAGAGAGAAAGGCCAAATAAAAAAAGGAAGGCCCAATTTTTTTTAAAAGGGGCAATACTACTATCCTTTTTCCACACTTGTGCTTCAAAGTAGCGCCATGATCTTCATAATAGAGTCTCCTATGTTATCACTTTCATATACTAGTGGGAATTTTTCATTATAGAACTTGGCTTGTATATTCCAACGATGAGCTTCCTCAAAATGCCCTAGGTCTTCATGAGCAAGCAAGTTGGATGCACACCCACTTAGTTTCTTTTTGTTGAGCTTCCATATACTTATAGCTCTAAGTGCATCCGTTGCATGCAATCCCTACTCACTCACATTGATATCTATTGATGGGCATCTCCATAGCCTGTTGATACGCCTAGTTGATTTGAGACTATCTTCTCCCTTTTGTCTTCTTCACAACCACCATTCTATTCCACCTATAGTGCTATGTCCATGGCTCACGCTCATGTATTGCGTGAAGATTGAAAAAGTTTGAGAACATTAAAAGTATGAAACAATTGCTTGGCTTGTTATCGGGGTTGTGCATGATTTGAATACTTTGTGTGGTGAAGATGGAGCATAGCCAGACTATATGATTTGGTAGGGATAACCTTCTTTGGCCATGATATTTTGAAGAGACATAATTGCTTAGTTATTATGCTTGAAGTATTATTATTTCTATGTCAATATTAAATTTTTATTCTTGAATCTTTCGGATCTGAATATTCATACCACAATTAAGAGAATGACATCGAAATTATGCCAAGTAGCATTCCACATCGAAAATTCTATTTTTATCATTTACCTACTCAAGGACGAGCAGGAATTAAGCTTGGGGATGCTTGATACGTCTCCAACGTATCTACAATTTTTTATTGTTCCATGCTATATTATATTCTGCTTTGGACATTATTGGGCTTTATTATACACTTTTATATTATTTTTGGACTTACCTATTAACCGGAGGCCCAGCCCAAAATTGCTGTTTTTTGCCTATTTTAGGGTTTCGCAGAAAAAGAATATGAAACGGAGTCCAAACGGAATGAAACCTTTGGGAACGTGATTTTTGGAACGAACATGATCCAGAGGACTTGGACCCTACGTCAAGACATCAACCAGGAGGCCACGAGGTAGGGGCGCGCCTACCCCTCCCCCCCCCCAGGCGCGCCCTCCACCCTCGTGGGCCCCCTGTTGCTCCACCGATGTACTCCTTCATCCTATATATACCTACGTACCCCCAAACTACCATATGCGGAGCCAAAACCCTAATTCCACCGCCGTAACTTTCTATATCCATGAGATCCCATCTTGGGGCCTGTCCCGGAGCTCCGCCGAAGGGGGCATCGATCACGGAGGGCTTCTACATCAACACCATAGCCCCTCTAATGAAGTGTGGGTAGTTTACCTCAGACCTACGAGTCGATAGTTATTAGTTAGCTCGCTTCTTCTCTCTTTTTGGATCTCAATACAAAGTTCTCCCCCTCTCTTGTGGAGATCTATTCGATGTAATCTTCTTTTGCGGTGTGTTTGTTGAGATCGATGAATTGTGGGTTTACGATCAAGTTTATCTATGAACAATATTTGAATCTTCTCTGAATTCTTTTATGTATGATTGGTTATCTTTGCAAGTCTCTTCGAATTATCAGTTTGGTTTGGCCTACTAGATTGATCTTTCTTGCAATGGGAGAAGTGCTTAGCTTTGGGTTCAATCTTGCGGTGTCCTTTCCCAGTGACAGTAGGGGCAGCAACGGACGTATTGTATTGTTGCCATCGAGGATAACTAGATGGGGTTTTCATCATATTGCATGAGTTTATCCCTCTACATCATGTCATCTTGCTTAAAGCGTTACTCTGTTCTCTTGAACTTAATGCTCTAGCTGCATGCTGGATAGCGGTTGATGTGTGGAGTAATAGTAGTAGATGCAGGCAGGAGTCGGTCTACTTGTCTCGGACGTGATGCCTATATACATGATCATACCTAGATATTCTAATAACTATGCTCACTTCTGTCAATTGCTCAACAGTAATTTGTTTACCCACCATGAATACTTATGCTCTCGAGAGAAGCCACTAGTGAAACCTATGGCCCCCGGGTCTATCTTCCATCATATTAATCTTCCAACACTTAGTTATTTTTATTGCTTTTATTTTACTTTGCATCTTTATCATAAAAATACCAAAAATATTATCTTATCTTATCTATCAGATCTCACTCTTGTAAGTGACTGTGTAGGGATTGACAACCCCTTATCGCGTTGGTTGCGAGCATTTATTTGTTTGTTTAGGTGCGAGGGACTCGTGCGTGGCCTCCTACTGGATTGATACATTGGTTCTCAAAAAATGAGGGAAATACTTATGCTACTTTGCTGCATCATCCTTTCCTCTTCAAGGGAAAACTAACGCAAGTTCTCAAAAGGTAGCAAGAAGTATTTCTGGCGCCGTTGCCGGGGAGGTCTACGCAAAAGTCAACATACCAAGTACCCATCACAAAACCTTATCTCCCGTATTACATTATTTGCCATTTGCCCCTCGTTTTCCTCTCCCCCACTTCACCCTTGCCGTTTTATTCGCCCTCTCTCTCTCTTTATCCTCCCTCTCTTTATCTATTTGCCTCTTTTTGCCCGTTTCTTGTTTGCCTGTGTGTCAGTTTGCTTGCTTGTCACGATGGCTTTACCTAGATTTGGTGATCTTCACCTTAAAAGGTTGGAAGAGTTCGAAAGCAACGTCAGGAGTTTTATGGTTTTACAATTTGAGCATAATAGCTTCTTTAGAAATGAGCTTAAAGAACAAAAAAGTTTTATGGGTTATATGAATAAAGAGCTCGATGATATGTATAAAGAATTTGATGGTTTGAAATCTCAGATTGCTTGTCTTGAGAAGTTAATAGCTGAAGTTTCGGATAAGCAAGCCACCTTAGTTAATAAGATGGCCACTAAGCCGGAAAATTTCCATGATAATAAAGATGAAGATCTAAAAGTTATTGATGTGTCCCCTATTAAATCTTTGTTTTGCAATATGAATCTTGATAATGATGGGACTGAATATGATCCACCTTTACCTAGACGGCGTTCCAAGAATTCGGAGTCTTTAGATCTTGATGCTAAAATTGTTAAAAGTGGGATTGAAGAAATCAAAACTTTAAATATTAACGAACCCACTATTTTGTATTTCAAGGAATTTAATTATGATAATTGCTCTTTGATAGATTGTATTTCCTTGTTGCAATCCGTGCTAAATTCTCCTCATAGTCAAAATAAAGCTTTCACTAAACATATTGTCGATGCTCTGATGCAATCTTATGAAGAAGAACCTGAGTTGGAAGTTTCTATCCCTAGAAAACTTTATGATGAGTGGGAACCTACTATTAAAATTAAAATTAAACATCATGAATGCTATGCTTTGTGTGATTTGGGTGCTAGTGTTTCCACGATTTCAAAGACTTTGTGTTATATGCTAGGTTTCCGTGATTTTGATGATTGCTCTTTAAACCTGCACCTTGCAGATTCCACCATTAAGAAACCTATGGGAAGAATTAATGATGTTCTTATTGTTGCAAATAGGAACTATGTGCCCGTAGATTTAATTGTTCTTGACATAGACTGCAATCCTTCATGTCCTATTATTCTTGGTAGACCTTTCCTTAGAACGGTTGGTGCAATTATTGATATGAAGGAAGGAAATATTAGATTCCAATTTCCGTTAAGGAAAGGCATGGAACACTTTCCTAGAAAGAAAATAAAATTACCTTATGAATCTATTATGAGAGCCACTTATTTATCAACTACCACCAGCATCATCTATCAACTTTTTTACCTTATTTTTCCTTTCTCAGCATATATCTCGTCTCTAGAAAAAATTGTATCATGGCCGCCCTCTCCAAGCCAGTCAATCTGGCTCCGCTGCATCCATTGTTGGAGAACGTAGTATTTCAAAAAAATTGCCTACGCACACGCAAGATCCATCTAGGTGAGGCATAGCAACGAGAGGGGAGAGTGTGTCCACGTACCCACGTAGACCGAAAGCGGAAGCGTTTAGTAACATGGTCGATCTATTCGCGTCTTCGCAATCCAACCGATCCAAGTACCGAACGCACGGCACCTCCGTGATCTGCACACGTTTAGCTCAGTGACGTCCCTCGGACTCTCGATCCAGTTCAGGCCGAGGGAGAGTTTCATCGACACGACGGCGTGATGACGGTGATGATGAAGTTACCGGCGCAGGGCTTCGCCTAAGCACTACACCAATATGACCGAGGTGGAAATCTGTGGAGGGGGGCACCGCACACGGCTAAGACAACTATCAACTTGTGTGTTCTAGGGTGCCCCATGCCCCCATATATAAAGGAGCAAGGGGGAGGCCGGCCGGCCCTATAGGGGCGCGCCCCAAGTAGGATTCTGATGTCTACTACACAACCTTCTTCTTGTAGACGTTGTTGGGCCTCCAAGTGCAGAGGTTTGTAGGACAGTAGCAAATTTTCCTCAAGTGGATGACCTAAGGTTTATCAATCCGTGGGAGGCGTAGGATGAAGATGGTTTCTCTCAAGCAACCCTGCGACCAAATAACAAAGAGTCTCTTGTGTCCCCAACACACCCAATACAATGGTAAATTGTATAGGTGCACTATTTCGGCGAAGAGATGGTGATACAAGTGCAATATGGATAGTAGATAATGGTTTTTGTAATCTGAAAATATAAAAACAGCAAGGTAAGTAATGATAAAAGTGAGCGTAAACGGTATTGCAATGCTAGGAAACAAGGCCTAGGGTTCATACTTTCACTAGTGCAAGTTCCCTCAACAATAATAGCATAATTGGATCACATAACTATCCCTCAACATGCAACAAAGATTCACTCCAAAGTCACTAATAGCGGAGAACAAACGAAGAGATTATGGTAGGGTACGAAACCACCTCGAAGTTATTCTTTCCAATCAATCCATTGGGCTATTCCCATAAGTGTCACAAACAGCCCTAGAGTTCGTACTAGAATAACACCTTAAGACACAAATCTACCAAAACCCTAATGTCACCTACATACTCCAATGTCACCTCAAGTATCCGTGGGTATGATTATACGATATGCATCACACAATCTCATATTCATCTATTCAACCAACACATAGAACCTCAAAGAGTGCCCCAAAGTTTCTACCGGAGAATCACGAAGAAAACGTGTGCCAACCCCTATGCATAGGTTCATGGGCGGAACCCGCAAGTTGATCACCAAAACATACATCAAGTGAATCACGTGATATCCCATTGTCACCACAGATACGCATGGCAAGACATACATCAAGTGTTCTCAAATCTTTAGAGACTCAATTCGATAAGATAACTTCAAAGGGGAAACTCAATCCATTACAAGAGAGTAGAGGGGGAGGAGAAACATAAGATCCAACTATAATAGCAAAGCTCGTGATACATCAAGATCGTGCCAAATCAAGAACATGAGAGAGAGAGAGAGATCAAACACATAGCTACTGGTACATACCCTCAGCCCCGAGAGAGAACTACTCCCTCCTTGTCATGGAGAGTACCGGGATGATGAAGATGGCCACCAGAGAGGGATTCCCCGCTCCGGCAGGGTGCCGGAACGGGTCTAGATTGGTTTTCGGTGGCTACGGAGGCTTTTGGAGGCGGAACTCCCGATCTATTGTGCTCCCCGATCGTTTTAGGGTATATGGAGATATATAGGCGGAAGAAGTACATCAGGGGAGCCACGAGGGGCCCATGAGGGTGGAGGGCGCGCCCCCCTGCCTCATGCCTTCCTCGTTGCTTCCCTTACATGGACTCCAAGTCTCCCGGGTTGCTTTCCTTCCAAAAATAAGTTCCGTGAAGTTTTAGGTCAATTGGAATCCGTTTGATTTTCCTTTTCTGTGATACTCTAAAACAATGCAAAAACAGAAACTGACACTGGGCTCTGGGTTAATAGGTTAGTCCCAAAAATCATATAAAATAGCATATAAATGCATATAAAACATCCAAGGTTGATAATATAATAGCATGGAACAATCAAAAATTATAGATACGTTGGAGACGTATCAGCATCCCCAAGCTTAATTCCTGCTTGTCCTCGAGTAGGTAAATGATAAAAATAGAATTTTTGATGTGGAATGCTACCTAACATATTCATCATGTATTTCTCTTTATTGTAGTAAGAATATTCAGATCCATAAGATTCAAGACAAAAGTTTAATATTGACATGAAAATAATAATACTTCAAGCCTACTAACTAAGCAATCATGTCTTCTCAAAATAACATGGCCAAAGAAAGTTCATCCCTACAAAATCATATAGTTTGGTCATGCTCCATTTTCGTCACACAAGAATGCTCTCATCATGCACAACCCCGATGACAAGCCAAGCAATTGTTTCATACTTTAGTAATCTCAAACTCATAAACCTTCACGCAATACATGAGCGCGAGCCATGGACATAGCACTATGGGTGGAATAGAATATGATGATGGGGGGTATGTGGAGAAGACAAAAAGGAGAAAGTCTAACGTCAACGAGGCTAATCAATGAGCTATGGGGATGCCCATTGATTGATGTTAATGCGAGGAGTAGGGATTGCCATGCAACGGATGCACTAGAGCTATAAATGTATGAAAGCTCAACAAATGAAACTAAGTGGGTGTGCATCCAACTTGCTTGCTCACGAAGACCTAGGGCACTTGAGGAGGCCCATTGTTGGAATATACAAGCCAAGTTCTATAATGAAAAATTCTCAATAGTATATGAAAGTGACAAAACAAAAGACTCTCTATCATGAAGATATGGTGATACTTTAAAGCACAAGTGTGGCAAATGATAGTAGCATTGTCCCTTCTCTCTTTTTCTCTCATATTTTTTCGGGCCTTCTCTTTTTTATGGCCTTTCTCTCCCTTTTTTTGGGCCTTCTCTTTTTTTATGGCCTTTCTCTCCTCTTTTCTTTATTCCTCACTTGGGACAATGCTCTAGAAAATGATGATCATCACACTTCTATTTATTTACAACTCAATGATTACAACTCGATACTAGAACAAAGTATGACTCTATATGAATGCCTCCGGCGGTGTATCGGGATATGCAATGGACCAAGAGTGACATGTATGAAAGAATTATGAACGGTGGATTTGCCACAAATACTATGTCAACTACATGATCATGCTAAGCAATATGACAATGATGCATGTGTCATGATAAACGGAATGGTGGAAAGTTGCATGGCAATATATCTCGGAATGGCTATGGAAATGCCATAATAGGTAGGTGTGGTGGCTGTTTTGAGGAAGATATAAGGAGGTTTATGTGTGATAGAGCGTATCATATCACGGGGTTTGTATGCACCGGCGAAGTTTGCAACAACTCTCAATGTGAGAAAGGGCAATGCACGGTACCGAAGAGGCTAGCAATGATGGAATGGTAAGAGGGAGTATAATCCATGGACTCAACATTAGTCATAAAGAACTCACATACTTATTGCAAAAATCTACAAGTCATCAAAAACCTCATCACTACGTGCATGCTCCTAGGGGGATAGATTGGTAGGAAAAGGCCATCGCTCGTCCCCGACTGCCACTCATAAGGAAGACAATCAAATAACACCTCATGTTTCAAATTTGTTACACAACGTTTACCATACGTGCATGCTACCGGACTTGCAAACTTCAACACAAGTATTTATCAAATTCACAACTACTCAACTAGCATAACTTTGATATTATTGCCTCCATATCTCAAAACAATCATCAAGCACCAAACTTCTCTTAGTATTCAATGCACTTGTATGAAAGTTTTTATTATATCCCACTTGGATGCCCATCATATTAGGACTAGTTTCATAACCAATGCAAACTACCATGCTATTCTAAAGACTCTCAAAATAATATAAGTGAAGCATGAGAGTTCATCTATTTCTACAAAATAAAACCACCACCGTGCTCTAAAAAGATATAAGTGAAGCACTAGAGCAACAACAAACTACTCCGAAAGATATAAGTGAAGATCAATGAGTAGTCGAATAATTATGCAACTATATGAAGACTCTATAACATTTAATAATTTCAGATCTTGGTATTTTATTCAAACAGAAAGCAAAACTAAAGTAAATAAAATGACGCTCCAAGCAAAACACATATCATGTGGCAAATAAAAATATAGCTCTAAGTAAAATTACCGATGAACGAAGACGAAAGAGGGGATGCCTTCCGGGGCATCCCCAAGCTTAGGCTCTTGGTTGTCCTTGAATATTACCTTGGGGTGCCTTGGGAATCCCCAAGCTTAGGCTCTTGCCACTCCTTATTCCATAGTCCATCGAATCTTTACCCAAAACTTGAAAACTTCACAACACAAAACTTAACAGAAAACTCGTGAGCTCCGTTAGCGAAAGAAAACAAAACACCACTTCAAGGTACTATAATGAACTCATTATTTATTTATATTGGTCTTAAACCTACTGTATTCCAATTTCTCTATGGTTTATAAACTATTTTACTAGCCATAGATTCATTAAAATAAGCAAACAACACACGAAAAACAGAATCTGTCAAAAACAAAATAGTCTGTAGTAATCTGTAACTAACGCAAACTTATGGAACCCATAAAATTATAAAATAAATTGCTGGACCTGAGAAATTTATCTATTAATAATCTTAAAAAATAATTAACTAAATAGCACTTTCCAAATAAAAATGGCAGCAATTCTTGTGAGCGCTAAAGTTTCTGTTTTTTACAGCATGCTCAACAAGACTTTCCCCAAGTCTTCCCAAAGGTTCTACTTGGCACAAACACTAATTAAAATCATAAAACCACATCTAAACATAGGCTAGATGAATTATTTATTACTAAAAAGGAACAAAAAGCAAGTAACAAAAATAAAATTGGGTTGCCTCCCAACAAGCGCTATCGTTTAACGCCCCTAGCTAGGCATGATGATTTCAATGATGCTCACATAAAGGATAATAATTGAAACATAAAGAGAGCATCATGAAGAGTATGACTAGAACATTTAAGTCTAACCCACTTCCTATGCATAGGCATTTTGTGATCAAACAACTTATGGGAACAATAATCAACTAGCATAGGAGGGCAAAACAAGCATAACTTCAAAACTTTAAGCACATAGAGAGGAAACTTGATATTATTGCAATTCCTACAAGCATAAGTTCCTCCCTCATAATAATATTCAGTAGCATCATGAATGAATTCAACAATATAACCAGCACCTAAAGCATTCTTTTCATGATCTACAAGCATAGAAATTTTATTACTCTCCACACAAGCAAAATTCTTCTCATGAATAATAGTGGGAGCAAACTCAACAAAATAATTATCATGTGAGGAATAATCCAATTGAAAACTAAAATCATGATGACAAGTTTCATGGATATCATTATTCTTTATAGCATACAAGTCATCACAATAATCATCATAGATAGCAACTTTGTTCTCATAATCAATTGGAACCTCTTGCGGAATAGTGGATTCATCACAAAATAAAGTCATGACCTCTCCAAATCCACTTTCATCAATATAATCATCATAAATAGGAGGCATGTTTTCATCATAATAAATTTTCTCATCAAAACTTGGGGGACAAAAAGTATCATCTTCATCAAACATAGCTTCCCCAAGCTTGTGGCTTTGCATATCATTAGCATCATGGATATTCAAAGAATTCATACTAACAACATTGCAATCATGCTCATCATTCAAAGATTTAGTGCCAAATATTTTAATGCATTCTTCTTCTAACACTTTGGCACAATTTTCCTTTCCATCATACTCATGAAAGATATTAAAAATATGAAGCGTATGAGGAAAACTCAATTCCATATTTTTTTTGTAATTTTCTTTTATAAACTAAAATAGTGATAAAACAAGAAACTAAAAGACTCGATTGCAAGATCTAAAGATATACCTTCAAGCACTCACCTCCCCGGAAACGGCGCCAGAAAAGAGCTTGATGTCTACTACACAACCTTCTTCTTGTAGACGTTGTTGGGCCTCCAAGTGCAGAGGTTTGTAGGACAGTAGCAAATTTTCCTCAAGTGGATGACCTAAGGTTTATCAATCTGTAGGAGGCGCAGGATGAAGATGGTCTCTCTCAAGCAACCCTGCGACCAAATAACAAAGAGTCTCTTGTGTCCCCAACACACCCAATACAATGGTAAATTGTATAGGTGCACTACTTCGGCGAAGAGATGGTTATACAAGTGCAATATGGATAGTAGATAATGGTTTTTGTAATCTGAAAAAATAAAAACAGCAAGGTAAGTAATGATAAAAGTGAGCGTAAACGGTATTGCAATGCTAGGAAACAAGGCCCAGGGTTCATACTTTCACTAGTGCAAGTTCCCTCAACAATAATAGCATAATTGGATCACATAACTATCCCTCAACATGCAACAAAGAGTCACTCCAAAGTCACTAATAGCGGAGAACAAACGAAGAGATTATGGTAGGGTATGAAACCACCTCAAAGTTATTCTTTCCAATCAATCCGTTGGGCTATTCCTATAAGTGTCACAAACAGCCCTAGAGTTTGTACTAGAATAACACCTTAAGACACAAATCAACCAAAACCCTAATGTCACCTAGATACTCCAATGTCACCTCAAGTATCCGTGGGTGTGATTATACGATATGCATCACACAATCTCAGATTCATCTATTCAACCAACACATAGAACCTCAAAGTGTGCCCCAAAGTTTCTACCGGAGAATCATGACGAAAACGTGTGCCAACCCCTATGCATAGGTTCATGGGCAGACCCCGAAAGTTGATCACCAAAACATACATCAAGTGAATCACGTGATATCCCATTGTCACCACAGATACGCACGGCAAGACATACATCAAGTGTTCTCAAATCTTTAAAGACTCAATCCGGTAAGATAACTTCAAAGGGGAAACTCAATCCATTACAAGAGAGTAGAGGGGGAGGAGTAACATAAGATCCAACTATAATAACAAAGCTCGCGATACATCAAGATCATGCCAAATCAAGAACACGAGAGAGAGAGAGAGAGAGAGAGAGAGAGAGAGAGAGAGATCAAACACATAGCTACTTGTACATACCATCAGCCCCGAGGGAGAACTACTCCCTCCTCGTCATGGAGAGCACCGGGATGATGAAGATGGCCACCAGAGAGGGATTCCCCCCTTCGGCAAGGCGCCGGAACGGGTCTAGATTGGTTTTCGGTGGCTACAGAGGCTTCTGGCAGCGGAACTCCCGATCTATTGTGCTCCCCGATCGCTTTAGGATATATGGAGATATATAGGCCAAAGAAGTACGTCAGAGGAGCCACGAGGGGCCCACGAGGGTGGAGGGCGCGCCCCCTGCCTCGTGGCTTCCTCGTTGCTTCCCTTACGTGGACTCCAAGTCTCCCGGGTTGCTTTCCTTCCAAAAATAAGTTCTGTGAAGTTTCAGGTCAATTGGACTCTGTTTGATTTTCCTTTTCTGCGATACTCTAAAACAAGGTAAAACCAGAAACTGGCACTGGGCTCTGAGTTAATAGGTTTGTCCCAAAAATCATATGAAATAGCATATAAATGCATATAAAACATCCAAGGTTGATAATATAATAGCATGGAACAATCAAAAACTATAGATACGTTGGAGACGCATCAGATTCCTACTAGGAAGAGAGGGGGAAGGAAGGAGAGTGAGAGAGGGAGAAGGAAGGAGATGGGGCGCCGCCCCTCCTAGTCCAATTCGGAATCCTCAAGGGGGCGGCCAGCCCTAGGCCCTCTCCTCTCTCTCTCTCACACAAGACCCATGTTGGCCCATTAGTTCCCCGGGGGTTCCGATAACCCCCCGACACTCCGATATTTATCCGGTGACCCCTGGAACTCATCCGGTGTCCGAATAACATCGTCCAATATATCAATCTTTACGTCTCGACCATTTCGAGACACCTCATCATGTCTGTGATCACATCAGGGACTCCGAACTACCTTCGGTACATCAAAACACTAGTAGAAAAATGACTTTCAGTACCGGTTCATAAGGACCTTTAGTACCGGTTCTGGAACCGGCACTAAAGGGTGGGGACTAAAGGTCCCCCCCCCTTTAGTCCCGGTTCAACACGAACTGTGACCAAAGGCCCACCACGTGGCACGAGGCGCGTCGTGGTCTGGATGACCTTCAGTCCCAGTTTTTTGCTTTTTGTTTTGAGATAAAGCAAAAACAGCCCGCCTACTGGGCCGGCACGGCCTGCATACGACTAGAAACCCAACCTCTAGTTGGGCCAGGATACAGGCCTGTATGGCCCAGTAGGCCCCATAGGGCAGAAGACTTGCAATAGGCCCACAAAGGCCTGCTTAGAGAGGAGCTGGACACGGTAGCCGTGGCGGGGCTTATAAACCGGTGCGAGCTCCTCTCAACTAGCGAGGTGGGACTAAACATTGTGCACTGCGGGTGGCAACGCACCACCTTTAGTACCGGTTGGTGGCTCCAACCGGTACTAAAGGGGGTTCTTTAGTACCAGTTGGAGCCACCAACCCGTACTAAAGGCCACCACCTTTAGTACCGGTTGGTGGCTCCAACCGGTACTAAAGGGGGGTCTTTAGTACCGGCTGGAGCCACCAACCCGTACTAAAGGCCACCACCTCTTTAATACCGGTTCGTGGCACGAACAGGTACTAAAGGTTCACCACGAACCGGTACTAATGAGCGCCGCCCACCTAGCCGTTGGAACCGGCACTATTGGTCACATTAGTGCCGACTCAAATACAAACCGGGACTAATGAGCGGAACATTTGAACCTTTTTCTACTAGTGAAACACATAAACTCATAATACCGATCGTCATCGAACGTTAAGCGTGCGGATCCTACGGGTACGAGAACTGTGTAGACATGACTGAGACTCACTTCCGGTCAATAACCAATAGCGGAACCTGAATTCTCATATTGGTTCCTACATATTGTACGAAGATCTTTATCGGTCAAACCGCATAACAAAATATGTTGTTCCCTTTGTCATCGGTATGTTACTTTCCCGAGATTTGATCGTCGGTATCTCAATACCTAGTTCAATCTCTTTACCGGCAAGTCTCTTTACTCGTTCCGTAATGTAACATCCCGCAACTAACTCATTAGTCACATTGCTTGCAAGGCTTATAGTGATGTGCATTACCGAGATGGCCCAGAGATACCTCTCTGACAATCAGAGTGACAAATCCTAATCTCGATCTATGCCAACTCAACAAACACCATCGGAGACACCTGTAGAGCATATTTATAATCACCCAGTTACGTTGTGACGTTTGATAGCACACTAAGTGTTCCTTCGGTATTCTGGAGTGGCATAATCTCATAGTCATAGGAACATGTATAAGTCATGAAGAAGCAATAGCAATAAACTAAAAGATCATAGTGCTAAGCTAACAGATGGGTCTAGTCCATCACATCATTCTCTAATGATGTGATCCCCTTCATCAAATGACAACACGTGTCCATGGCCAGGAAACTTAACCATCTTTGATTAACGAGCTAGTCAAGTAGAGGCATACTAGGACACTCTGTTTGTCTATGTATTCACACATGTACTAAGTTTCCAATTAATATAATTATAGCATGAATAATAAACATTTATCATGATATAAGGAAATAAATAATAACTTTATTATTGCCTCTAGGGCATATTTTCTTCATCCATAGCATCTCCTCACGATACAATTATTCCTGCATATGATCAGAGACTTTTCGTATTTCATTGTGGCCCGCGTTCATTTGTATCAACTCTTCCAGCCGGGTGATATATTTTTCTAGTTGTTGCCAAACTTCTTTTTACTCCATGCATGCAGCTCAAACATGAGCTTTGATAGACATGCCTCACATCTCCCAGGCTAAAGCTTCTGCCTGCCTGTTGGCAGACAACCGCAACTCTCTTTGCTTAAGTATAATATCCCGCTCCCAAAATGCTTCATACCTTTAAAAATTGGTATGGATGTGGACGGCCTCTTCTATGATGCACTGTAGTACGAGTGGAATATGATTACAACAAGGTGGAACATTGTGTACCACACGTGCTTCAGTAAAGATATCCCGCCATCTGTTATCTGCCACCACTCTATACAGTCTCACATGGACATTCTTCCTGCCCTTCTATTTATTATCATATGTAAACGATAAGCCAGAAAAGCCCAAATCCACAAGTTCACATACCTCTAGCGTATCTCTGAAGGCAAGCTTCTGGCCTTCATTCTGGGTTGTCACAGAAAAGTGCTCGAACGACCACATAGCCTCATCTCCTATGACACACCAAGGGAGATATGAGGTTTGTTTTAGATCTTTCATTAGTGTCCACATGTGGTGACTATTTCCCATTCTTGGTTCCCCATACACACAGGTCAGCCTCCACAAAGGGTCATACTCAGAGAGTCACACGTATGCATCAATGTATCTATTGTTAGAAGACTAAATTTCCACATGCAAGCTTTCACACCAAAAGAGGGCAAGCCCTCCACTTAAACCATCACTACTCACTCCAAGAGGCCTCTCAAGCCTAATCTACCACGCAAACCTTAATTTCATCTGAACTTTGTCTAGTTTCATATAGAAAAACTAACTTTGCTTTTGATGCTTTCACCATTCCAACCAAGTCACGAACCATTGGTTTGTTACACACCCCCCAAAATTCCAGCTTAGGCAATTCACTGCTCCTAATGGGGCACTCCACGTGTCCCCATCCGTAGACCAGCGGCCCCTGGGCAGATTGCCTCCATGTGGTTGTTTTCCTCGGTTGTGTCTCCCATGTCAGCGTCTGGTGCTGACCCCCCCCCCTTGCTGTCTAGTTTCTGCTTCTTTGGTGTTCCTCCAATTTGATCCATCTCCATCTCGGTTTGCCTGCCAAAAGGGGCAAGTGCGAAGCTCTCATCGACCATCACATTACTAATAGTGTGATGTTCTCCTACCAGCCTCTTCCCTAAGGTCAAATACCCCTTGATACGTCTCCAACGTATCTATAATTTTTTATTGTCCCGTGCTATTATATTATCTGTTTTGGATGTTTTATATGTATTAATATGCTATTTTATATTATTTTTGGGACTAACCTATTAACCTAGAGCCCAGTGCCAGTTTCTGTTTTTTCCTTGTTTTTTATTTTGCAGAAAAGGAATAGCAAATAGAGTCCAAACGGAATAAAACTTTCACAATGATTTTTCTTGGACCAAAAGACACCCAGGGGACTTGGAGTCCAAGTCGGAAGAGCCGCGAGGTGGCGGCAAGGGTGGAGGGCGCGCCCCTCTACCTTGCCACCCCCTCGGGACTCCTCTGACCTAGCCCTTGGCCCCCCTCCTCAAGATGGTGCCCTTTGCTCTCAACTTTGAACGTGGGAAGAAGTTCCAAGTGGCTATGAAGGCCAAGTTTGGTCACCCGGTGGTTTTCTCTCCGGGTTTTCGTCAAAATGAATTCACCATGGTGGTTTCATTTAGTCGTGCATCCTTCAGGCTTGATGTGCACACGGTTAGTGTTTCCATTCTTGCCATGTTTGGGGGTTATGCCCAAGGTTTTCGTGTTCGCTTCTTAAAGGATAGGTCTTACAGGTTCTCGGTTGCTTCAAAAGCAGTTGGTTTTGAGATTTATAATGCGGGTAAAATTATTGAGAAGGACTTTGAGTTGGTTTTTAGCCTTTGGAACTTCGGTGGTCCAAATTAGCAATGAGAAGAAGCTCTATACTATGCTGAGCTTGACAAGGAATGGACCTTGGTGGGTAGGTCCGGCAAGGCCATTGTTCCTAACTCCGGTGATCACCGGAGCTATTCCACAGTGGTCAGAGATGGTAGATCTATTTTCGAGCGATTATCGGGGCCCATTCATGAGGGCTCCAATCAAGGCCTTAACAACAATTCATTGCAACTTAATCATGTTCAAGTCAGGCCTCAGATGGAGCGCCAGGTCGTGCAGCGTTCATTTGTGCGTAATCACGTGGTTTGCCATGCATGCGGGGCCAATGGTCACATGGCCTGCTTTTGCACTACTCCTAACCTGCCTGGGCTTTGGCCTTTTATTCATTTTGATTCTTTCCCAAACCCACCAGAAGAGGCCTGGGCCGAAGGAGAGGTGGAGTCTTGGTTTTGTTGTCATGGGTCGGCGGCACCTATTCGGCAGGTCCCTTCATTTAAGGAGCTGGTCAAGGATTTTTTTTCCCAAACTTCCAGCTGAGACCATCTCTTGTCTCCTTGCATTCCACTTCACTTTCCTACTCTGCTACCATCTTTGCTCCTGCATCGACAAGCTCGTCACCGCTACCTTTGTTGTCGGAAAGGGATCTGATCGACGCCCTGCCGGAGTCGTCTACGATGGATAATATCCCCATAGACCGTCATCCTTTCATTCCACATGGTTTTCAGTTTCAAGTGATTGAGGGTCGAAATGGGGTTTCTCGCATGATTGTCCCTCATCGCCCGAGAAGACACGAAGAGTGGGCGATTGCCAACATGCACCCGCATCCGAACGAGGTATTTTTTCCCAATGTATGTGAGGTTCTAGAAGAGTTTCTTCAGGGAGTTGAGCAAGTTGGTTTTAGAGAAATCCAACCATGCCCTTTTGGAGAAGCATATGTTAAGTTCATGCATGTCAGAGATAGAGATAGGCTCATTCAGTAGGGCCCGCATGCGTTTGGTGATGTTTTTATCTCATTTACGAAACACAATGAAGGAACAAATTGGCGCAGGGTTCAATTCAACAGAACTTGTTGGTTGCTATTTGTGCGGGTCCCTTTTGATTTCTGCAATTCAGAAGATATTGCTTCTGCTATTTCCAAGTGGGGCAAGATCATTAGTTGGGAGAGAGAGGATGCCCTGAAGGGTCAGATCTTGGTCAAGGCTAGAGTTACAGAGCTTGGTGACATTCCAAAAAGTATAAGGTGATCTGAAGAGGAACAATTTGAGGAGGAATCCTGGACCTGCTTTGTTGAAGTTCTTCTTGAAGAAATGCTGGGTGGTGGGCCTGCTGACAAGGACCTCATTCCACCTGATGGTGTGGACCCACACCCTGTGCCCAGCATGCTAATGATTTCCCAGGATTCCAGCCTCTGCCCAATCACAATATTCATGCTCCTAATGAAGACTGGGATGATTGGGAGGAACAAGCAGAGCAAGAAAAACACTGGGCTTTCCCACAACAGTACCTGTTCTCCCACGGCATCCTCAAATTGTAATTCCAGCTTTGCCAGAAGATGGGGCTCCCAACAATAGCATTACCACAACTGTCTCTGTATCTGATGGTTTACTTTCTCTGACTCACTCAGCTAGTGAAGAGGTCAACCAAGGTGTTCAAGTCCCTCCAATTGGTTAAGGGCTTCTTAACATTGCCATGGCATATAATGCAGAGGGGGAAGAGGAGGATTTACAGGTGCCGCGGCTCAATGTAGATCATCTTCACCCACAGAATTTGGCTATAGATCATGTTGTACTGGTTCATAATGTGGTTGCTGAACCTCAACAAAATTTGCAGCCAATTCCCATATCAGATATGCTCAATGATGTCAGAGACACTATAGTTACTGGCACTTCTATGCCCATCTTAGACATAGAGAAGCAAAATGAGGCTGTGAGAGAAATTCCACCTACTAGAAATAGTTCTGAACCATTTGTTGTTGCTGTCAGTACTGCTGCTGAAGTAACTGTCCCTACAACTCAAGTTATTATTCCATATATCAAGGGCAAGGAAGATGTTCCAATTCCTCACATTGGTTCCTCATCAGAAGTGAACACTAAAGGTAACTATGGGTCCTTCTCTTTGCCAGGATCTCCTACTTCGCTTGATTTACATACATTGGCTCATGATCATGCTTTGCAAGTTATTGATGGCTCACATTAAATTTCTGAAGAAGGGCTAGACTTGTGGATACAACATTTCGCACTAGCAACCCAGGGAGCTGCACCCACTTTCAAAATTGAAATTCCAGTAAGTTGGTTTAACTTCATAATCCATTTGCTGTTGACACCTGATAAGTTTGGTTGGACCATGCATTTGCTCAAATCTGATATATGGAAACTGTTTACTGCTAATTGTGAGCAAGAAGAAACTCTGCTTTTTCATATACCTGATGGATGTGCCACTTCCCAGGCACCCACCTGTAAAGATTTCATCCTTGATCTGGGAAAGGAAAATGAAGGAATCAGTCCTGCTGCTCATTCCTCCACTAGGGCAAGTAGTCCTCTTCAGCAAGTGTCTTCAAATAAAGTCGTGCCACTTGGAGAGGCTATCTCAAGAAAATGGACAGAGAAAGAACCTATGGTGGAAACTGAGGTAAGAAGGAGTGACAGGATTAAGAAGGATAATAAGGGCTATAGAAGAAAATCATGTGATGCTAAATCTTGTTTGCCATGTAATGCTATACCTCCACTTATTCAGAATTCAGTGGTTAAAAACCTGACTAAATCTTTCTGTAAGGTTGCTGGGGATGAACTACAGGAAAAGCTGTCCAAGAAACCTAAAAAGAAGGGACAGGAGGAGGTGGCCAAGGTGTCCAAGGCCGCAGGAGATGCAGCCAAGTCAAGGCATGTGTGATGATGAGTCTACAACAACAGCCTGAGTTAAACAGCAGAATGGTCTGTTGTTCTCTTTTGGGAAATAATTGTCATACGTATGCAGTGAACTGTAACTCATGCAATTGCTGCACAATGGATGTTTGCCCTGGGTGGAACCTTTTGTCTGTTACCTGTACTATGTTTAAGTATCAACTCTGGTATCTTACTGTGGGAGTGACTACTACTTTATCTGCTACTGTGAAAGCTCTTGGATCTCATTACTAGTTGTTTTGGTTTTGTTGGTCGCCTATATCTATGAAATGTTGGAATGTAGCCCCATGCTGCATGTCCACGTTCTTTATATGGATCCCAATAAATTTGTTTTTTGGGATAATCATCAAGGGGTGGACCCTGCTGATCAAAGGTACATAATTTTGGTCTTTAATGAATAAAAATAGAACCTGGAATATCCTAAACTGGAATGTGAGGGGTATTAATTCTTCAGATAAATGGTTGGGTATTAGGCAAAAAGTGGAAGAAAGTGCTGCTGGGATTGTGTGCTTGCAGGAAACTAAGAGAGAGAATTTTGATTTAGCCTATATTCATAAAGTGTGTCCACAGAGATTTAATAAATTTGAATACTTACCTTCCATTGGGGCATCTGGTGGTATTCTCACTGCTTGGAATGGAGCTTTATTCACTGGAGAATTAATGTTTCAAAACAAGTTTTCCTTATCCATTCAATTCACTTGTAGAACATCTTCCAAATGTTGGATCCTCACAAACATCTATGGTCCTTGCAATCACGAGGATAAAATTGAGTTCATTGAATGGTTTGGTAATATACAAATGCCTAATGATGTGGATTGGATTATCATGGGGGATTTTAACTTCATTAGAACACCTGAGGATAGAAATAAACCTAGAGGGGATGTTAATGAAATGCTTATGTTTAATGAGGTTGTAAGTGAACTTGGTTTGATTGAACTCCCTCTAAAAGACAGGCAGTTTAGCTGGAGTAACATGCAAGACAACCCCCTCTTGGAGAAGTTAGACTGGTTTTTCACCTCTGCTGCTTGGATGACTAGCTACCCAGATACTTTGGCTCTTCCCATGGCTAAGCCAATTTCTGATCATCTTCCTTGCATGATAAAAATTGGCACAAATATCCCAAAATCTAAAGTGTTCAGATTTGAAAATTATTGGCTTAATCACAGCTCCCTTAAAACAGGTGGTTGAGGCTGCTTGGAATATTCCAGTAGGTCATACTGATTGTGCAAAGAAGATCAATGCAAAATTCAAAAGTGTCAGAAGAGAACTTAAGATGTGGGCTAAAAACCTTGCATGTCATAAGAAGCAAATTGCAGATCTAAATGACTGTATCTTTCTATGGGACATGATTGAGGAATACAGGGATCTTATAGTGTTTGAGAATAATTGCATGAACAAGCTAAAGGATTTATTGTTAACTGTGCTCAATAACGAGAAGATTTAATAGAAACAGAGAGGTAAAATTAAAGGAGTAAAGTTTGGGGATGAGAACACAAAATTCTTCCATACAAAAGCCTCTATTAATCACAGACACAATAAGATTGATATGCTGTTGAACAAGGATCAAGTTGAAGTAACAGATCATGATGGAAAGGCTGCAATCCTATGGGAGGCTTTTAAAAATAGATTGGGACAATCCAATGGACACTCCATGCACTTTGACCTAAATGATCTGTATGAAAACATAGTGGATCCACAAATCTTCATTGATCTGGAAAAACCTTTTTCTCAAGAAGAAATTGAAGATGTGGTAAAAAACCTGCCTGCAGATAAATCACCAGGGCCAGATGGATTTAATAATGAGTTTATCAAAAGTTGTTGGGATATTATCAAGACTGATGTCTTTGAGCTTATTATGGCATTCCATGCTGGGAAAGTAAATCTAGAGAGCATTAACTCCTCTTTCATTACTCTAGTGCTAAAAAAAGAAGTGCCACTTTCCCCAAATGACTTTAGGCCAATTTCTTTGCTGAATGGAGTACTGAAAATCATTACAAAATTGTTGGCCAATAGATTACAAAGAGTTATTCTGAAAATGGTGCATATTAATCAATATGGCTTCCTCAAAGATAGAGTGATCCAGGATTGCCTAGGGTGGGCTTTTGAATACATTCACCAGTGCCATAAGTCTAGGGAGGAAATCTTAGTAATTAAATTAGATTTTGAGAAGGCTTTTGATACAATTGAGCATGCAGCAATCATTGATATTTTTAGAGCTAAAGGTTTTGGAGAGAAATGGATATCATGGATGAAAGCTCTGTTCACAACTGCATCATCTTCTGTATTACTGAATGGTGTACCTGGGAAAAGAATTTACATAAGAAGAGGAGTAAGAAAAGGGGACCCTTACTCTCCTTTAATATTTGTGCTGGCTGCTGATTTGTTGCAATCTATTCTTAACAAAGCCATGAGGTTAAACCTGATCACTGCTCCACTTCAAGTCAACTCTTTCCCTCACTTCCCAATTGTGCAATATGCAGATGACACTCTAGTGGTTATGCAAGCTGATTCTAGACAGTTGTTCTGTTTAAAGGCACTTCTCAATACTTTTGCTACAGCAGTTGGGCTCAAAGTGAATTATGGGAAGTCAATCATGCTACCTTTGAACATTGCCAAAGACAGGGTAGAAATTTTTACAAACACCCTGCAGTGTGCTAGAGGACATTTCCCTTTTACTTACCTTGGTCTTCCCTTGGGAATATACAAAGCAACTGTTGAGCAATGCCTCCCCCTGGTTAACAGGATTGCCAAAAGATTGTCTGGTATCTCTATCTTCATGAACCAAGCTGGAAAATTACTACTGGTCAAGTCAGTGATGACATCATTATTAGTTTTCTTCATGTGTTGTCTGGACATACCTATTACAATAAAGAAACAGATCATCAAGTACTTGAGGCACTGTCTATGGAGAGGCCCTGATATGGAGGATGGAAGACCTACATTGGTGGCCTGGCACACTGTGTGTAGACCCAAGGACCAGGGATGATTAGGAGTACTAGATATCTTTACACACAACAAAACCCTGCTCATGAAGAACCTCCACAAATTCTTCAACATACATGACATTCCTTGGGTTAACCTGATTTGGGAAACATACTATAATGATGGGAAATTACGAGGGGGCAGCATGGTAGGATCATTCTGGTGGAAGTCCAACTTACCTCTCATTGATCAGTACAAAGATATTGCTAGATGTAATGTGGGAGATGGTGTCAGTGCATTCTTTTGGGATGACCTATGGAACCAAACAATACTTAAACACCAATTCCCCCACCTATTCTCTTTTGTCAGAAATCCTCAGCTGAATATTCAACAAGTGGTGCAGACTGAATACTTGCAAGATCTCTTCTATCTCCCTCTGACAAGAGAAGCATATGAGGAGTTCTTACAAATGGAAGATATTTGCATTTCCTTCAGACAATCTGAATACTTAGACACATTGGACACATGGAGTTACATTTGGGGGACTGAACACTATTCATCCTTCAAAGCATATAAAGTTTTAATTGGACACAAGCAGACCCCTCCACATTTCAACTGGATCTGGCAGAGTTCCTGTCAGCCAAAGCATAAAGTTTTCTTCTGGCAACTACTCCATGACCGTGTCAACACAAGAAATTTACTTAGAAGAAAGAATTTTGTGTTGGAGGCTTATAACTGTGCAGTTGGAGGTTGTCAACAAGAAGAAACACTGCATCATCTTTTTTGGGGTTGCCAATTTTTTCAACAATGCTGGGACTTCATATGTCCAACAAGAACACCAAACTTGTCTGTGTTAGAAGCGTTTCAAGACATTAAAGACAAACTAAGGTACCCATTTTACATTGAGATCATCATTCTTGGAGCATGGGCCATCTGGATAACCAGAAATATTAGGATTTTCGAAAACATTGCTCCTTCATTTCAAGGCTGGAAGTCAATATATCTGGAGGAACTAAAGCTTTTAAATTTTAGGGCGAAGAAGAAGCATGAGAGGCAATTCTCTGTTTGGCTTGAAGGCCTTTTGTAATTTCTCTGTTTGTAGGCTAGTAGGCTTTTTGTTTTTTCTTTCTTTTCTTCTTCTTTCTTCTAGTTTCTAGTTTCTTTTTTCTTCTTAAGGCTTACCTCAAGCCTTTTCAGACTTTTTGTACTTTGCTCTCTTAATTTAAAAATTGCAGTGGGGTCTTACCCTACTGTTTATAGTCTAAAAAATATATTCACATATATTGCAGAACCTTTAGAAGCAGCCACGAAAACACTTTTCCACCGCCGCAACCTTCTGTACCTGTGAGATCTCATCTTGGGGCCTTTTCCGGCATCCTGCCGGAGGGGAATTCGATCACGGAGGGCATCTACATCAACTATATTGCCCTTCTGATGAAGCGTGAGTAGTTTAGCTCAGACCTACGGGTCCATAGCTAGTAGCTAGGTGGCTTCTTCTCTCTCTTTGATTCACAATACCATGTTCTCCTCGATGTTCTTGGAGATCTATCCAATGTAATCTTCTTTTGTGGTGTGTTTGTCAAGATCCGATGAATTGTGGATTTATGATCAGATTATCTATGAATATTATTTGAATCTTCTCTGAATTCTTATATGAATGATTTGATATCTTTGTAATTCTCTTCAAACTATCGGTTTGGTTTGGCCAACTAGATTGGTTTTTCTTGGGAGAAGTGCTTAGATTTGGGTTCAATCTTGCGGTGTCCTCACCTAGTAAAAAAGTAGGGGTAGTGAGGCACGTATTGTATTGTTTCCATCAAGGATAAAAAGATCGGGTTTAGATCATATTGCTTGAGTTTATTCCTCTACATCATGTCATCTTACTTGAAGCGTTACTCTGTTCTTTATGAACTTAATACTCTAGATGCAGGAAGGATTCAGTCGATGTGTGGAGTAATAGTAGTAGATGCAGGCAGGAGTCGGTCTACTTGACACAGACGTGATGCCTATATTACATAATCATTGCCTTGGATATCATCATAACTTTGCGCTTTTCTAACAATTGCTCGACAGTAATTTGTTCACCCACCGTATTATTTGCCTTCAAGAGAGAAGCCTCTAGTGAAACCTATGGCCCCCGGGTCTATTTTCCATCATATTAGTTTCCGATCTACTATTTTGCAATCTTTTATTTTCAGATCTATAAACCAAAAAACCCAAAAATATTTTATCTTTTGTTTAGTTTTATTTATCTATCTCAATCAGATCTCACTTTTGCAAGTGACCATGAAGGGATTGACAACCCCTTTATCGCGTTGGGTGCAAGTGTTTGTTTGTTTGTGCAGGTATTGGTCAGTTGCATGTTCTTATCCTACTGGATTGATACCTTGGTTCTTAACTAAGGGAAATACTTATCTCTACTATGCAGCACCACCTTTTCTCTTCAAGGGAAAAACAACGCAAGCTCAAGAAGTAGCACCCCTTCTCAAATTCTTCCATGTTGGCATCCCATGCATCTGAATCCAAAGTTTTGAACACAGACAACATGTCGGAGCTCTTTGGTCAGACAAGCAACAACCTTGAACATCCTTTGTCAAGCAGCTGGGACCTGCTGCCACATTCACTTGGTATAGATTATTCATCATTGGTACAGATGTGAAGGGGACACGATCCTCCTTCATATCAGATTCGTCTTGGTGCTAACTGCCATCTCCCCCCCCCAGGGGGGGAGTATCAGGTGCTATCAAACCTCAAATGCTCCCATGCTAGCTACCAATTAAACAATTTCAAATTTAATTATTTCAAAAAAAATCTGAAACAAATCATAGATGTTCACTAACACATGTATAGATAACCCCTATTAAATTAAGACCAAAATACGAAACATACATCGAGAAACAAAAAAGATAAATCCGTCATGGATAGTGTCAAAAGAAGACAAAAGCAAAATGACACTATTCACATATGTATTTGTCTTTTTTTTATTTCTCCACGTGTATTTTGAATTTTGATCTGCATTTTTTAGGAGTTGTTGACATATGTGTTGTGAACATCCATGATTTGTTTCAGAATATTTTAAATTATTTAAATGTGAATTTTTCAAGTTGGTAGCATGGGAGCAGGTGTGTGTTGGTATGACTGGATATTTTCCCCTCCCCCAAACTGCATAGACGGCGATGCTGTAGCCGGCCTTTGCTGAGCAACGACGACGGCCAGGGTACTTGGGATCTCCGTCGCGAGTATTGTAGGTTCCTCGTTAGACGGCTTCGGCGGGCGGCTTCCGCTAGGGGATCCCCTTGATCGTCCCCATCGACTTTCAGGTTCACCACAGCGGGTCCTAACCTGATCACCCCATGTAGCACCGGAGATACCATCGCCTTCGTCTCCTTCACCTCAGCCGAATGTTGGTCTTGAACGATAGCCCTATTTGGTGGATCACAAGCTTTTGGGTGAGGTCATGGACAGGGGCAGAGCTTTGTAGGGGCTAAACCGGGCCATGGCCCGCCCAGGATTTTGACCCCAAAAAAAATTATATAGGCATCTTCCAAGCCCACTAGCCCAGCCCACGTGCATCCTCTCGCTTTCTTTTAGAGACTCACGCATAGAACAGCCGCAGAGAGGCAGGCACCCCTAGGAATCCCCAATTCCCAAACAACTGTCCCGCAGTCGAGTAGGGAGCACCGGAGCAAGCCGCCGCCGCCGGCCAACTGACGGCGTCTATCCTCTCTCGTCGGAATCTCACGTATCTCGCAACCACGGTCAAGCCCCTTGCCTTCCTCCTTTCCTCCGACTCTCTGCACCTGCTCGCAGACGACATTTGCTCGGGCTCGGCCACGCCGTCGTGCTGCCGGCCTGCGGCCTGCCGGACCACTCCTGGCGGCTGGCGCATAGGCAGATCAGTGGATGAGCTCTCCTACCCTCCTCGCATTTTATCATTTTTGTTCAGTTCTTTACATCTACTCATGAGTCATGAACTCATCTGTTTTCAGTGTCCAATGTTTATAAGAAACATATTTTATGCATATGGAATTTCACCTGTACAGAATCCTATTGAGTGTCTAGTGGAATTTCTAACCATTAGCGCCAACTATTCATTTGTTTTGAGTGTCAAGTGTTGATAAGAAATAGTTATGTCCATTTGATAAGAAAGTGAATAGGATTACAACAGCAGCTCAAGCATTTTAGATTTTCACCAAGATGTGTATGGATTACAAGTTACGACAGCAGCTCAAGCATTTTGTTTCGGATGCTTCCAAGGATGATGATTTGAAAAATATATCTACAACTTGTGGAGACAGGAAGACATACTATCTACAACTTGATTGATAGATTACTTTGTCTGCTCATTACTCTTCCAGTTTCTGCAGCAAGTGCCGAACGTGCCTTTTCTAGTATGAAGATCATTAAGACAAGATTGCGCAATAAGATGGAAGATGGTAATCTTGCCAATAATCTATTAGTTCACATGGAGGGTGGAATTCTAGAGAACTACAGCCACGAAGATGTCGTTGCATATTTTAGAAGCAATGGTGACCGGAGAATTGATTTCTACTCCCTCCGTTCCAAAATAGATGACCCGACTTTGTATTAACTTTGTATTATAGGTAGTACAAAGTTGAGTCATCTATTTTGGAACGAAGGGAGTAGTATGGGAGTAGTATGTAAGTCCATGTCTAATGTCTCAAAGCTTTTGTATTAGCTAACGTAATGGTGGTTTATGGTCGAAATGTATTTTTCTGTATATATACATACTGCTTTCTCCATCCGGTAATCATACTGATCCTTATGATTCAGAATTTCAAAAAAAATTATGCTCTTGTTTAGTCTGGCACGCCCAGCTTTTTCTTTCAAGCTCCACCACTGGTCGTGGAATCAATCTAGGGTCCCACTGTTAGAGGGGAGAGAGGGATTTGGTGAAATAGTTCATTGTATTGCTTGAGCCTCGTGGGCATATATATAGGAGTATAATCATCTACTTGGAGTACAAGAAAAGCCAGAACAAATCCTAGTCCATCTCGTCTTTCCTAATAAACATTATACTCAACATCCCTCCGCAGTCATAACGGTAGCGACACAGACGGTGAGACTGGAGAAGAATCTGAAGGCAAGCCGACGGACACCCCCCCCCCCCCACAGTCATAACGGTCGATGCATCGCGAAGCCGTGGCTGGAGTGGAAACCAACGAGGTTGCTCAAGCAGGCGGTAGCTCTTTGTGCCGTTTGTCGAGGTAACCAAGAGCGTGGGTGGTGGAGCCTGTTGGAAATATGCCCTAGAGGCAATAATAAATTGGTTATTATTATATTTCCTTGTTCATGATAATCGTTTATTATCCATGCTAGAATTGTATTGATAGGAAACTCAGATACATGTGTGGATACATAGACAACACCATGTCCCTAGTAAGCCTCTAGTTGACTAGCTTGTTGATCAATAGATGGTTACGGTTTCCTAACCATGGACATTGGATGTCGTTGATAACGGGATCACATCATTAGGAGAATGATGTGATGGACAAGACCCAATCCTAAGCCTAGCACAAGATCATGTAGTTCGTATGCTAAAGCTTTTCTAATGTCAAGTATCATTTCCTTAGACCATGAGATTGTGCAACTCCCGGATACCATAGGAGTGCTTTGGGTGTGCCAAATGTCACAACATAACTGGGTGGCTATAAAGGTACACTACAGGTATCTCCGAAAGTGTCTGTTGGGTTGGCACGAATCGAGACTGGGATTTGTCACTCCGTGTGATGGAGAGGTATCTCTGGGCCCACTCGGTAGGACATCATCATAATGTGCACAATGTGATCAAGGAGTTGATCACGGGATGATGTGTTACAGAACGAGTAAAGAGACTTGCCGGTAACGAGATTGAACAAGGTATCGAGATACCGACGATTGAATCTCGGGCAAGTATCGTACCGCTAGACAAAGGGAATTGTATACGGGATTGATCGAATCCTCGACATCGTGGTTCATCCGATGAGATCATCGTGGAACATGTGGGAGCCAACATGGGTATCCAGATCCCGCTGTTGGTTATTGACCGGAGAGTCATCTCGGTCATGTCTACATGTCTCCCGAACCCATAGGGTCTACACACTTAAGGTTCGGTGACGCTAGGGTTATAGAGATATTAGAATGTGGTAACCCGAATGTTGTTCGGAGTCCTGGATGAGATCTCGGACGTCACAAGGAGTTCTGGAATGGTCTGGAGGTAAAGAATTATATATAGGAAGTGCTATTTCGGCCATCGGGACAAGTTTCGGGGTCACCGGTATTGTACCGGGACCACCGGAAGGGTCCCGGGGATCCACCGGGTGGGGCCACCTGCCCCGGGGGCCACATGGGCTGTAGGGGTGTGCGCCTTGGCCTATATGGGCCAAGGGCACCACCCCAAGAGGCCCATGCGCCAAGAGATAAGGAAAGGAAGAGTCCTAAAGGGGGAAGGCACCTCCTAGGTGCCTTGGGGAGGAGGGACTCCTCCCTAGCCGCACCCTTCCTTGGAGGAAGGGCCAAGGCTACGCCCCCCCCCCCTCTCCCTTGGCCCTATATATAGTGGGGGGAAGGGAGGGCAGCCGCACGAGAGCCCTGGCGCCTCCCTCTTCCTCCCGTGACACATCTCACTCCTCGTCTCTTGCGGTGCTTGGCGAAGCCCTGCTGGAGTACCACGCTCCTCCACCACCACCACGCCGTCGTGCTACTGCTGGATGGAGTCTTCCTCAACCTCTCCCTCTCTCCTTGCTGGATCAAGGCATGGGAGACGTCACCGGGCTGTACGTGTGTTGAACGCGGAGGTGTCGTCCGTTCGGCACTAGGATCATCGGTGATTTGGATCATGACGAGTACGACTCCATCAACCCCGTTCTCCTGAACGCTTCCGCTTAGCTATCTACAAGGGTATGTAGATGCACTCTCCTTCCCCTTGTTGCTGGTCTCTCCATAGATAGATCTTGGTGACACGTAGGAAAATTTTGAATTTCTGCTACGTTCCCCAACAGTGGCATCATGAGCTAGGTCTATTGCGTAGATTCTATGCACGAGTAGAACACAAAGTAGTTGTGGGCGTTGATTTTGTTCAATATGCTTACCGTTACTAGTCCAATCTTGATTCGGCGGCATCGTGGGATGAAGCGGCCTGGACCGACCTTACACGTACTCTTACGTGAGACCGGTTCCACGACTGACATGCACTAGTTGCATAAGGTGGCTAGCGGGTGTCTGTCTCTCCCACTTTAGTCGGATCGGATTCGATGAAAAGGGTCCTTATGAAGGGTAAATAGCAATTGGCATATCACGTTGTGGTTTTTGCGTAGGTAACAAATGTTCTTGCTAAAACCCATAGCAGCCACGTAAAACATGCAAACAACAATTAGAGGACGTCTAACTTGTTTTTGCAGGGTATGCTATGTGATGTGATATGGCCAAAGGATGTGATGAATGATATATGTGATGTATGAGATGATCATGTTCTTGTAATAGGAATCACGACTTGCATGTCGATGAGTATGACAACCGGTAGGAGCCATAGGAGTTGTCTTAATTTATTTATGACCTGCGTGTCAACATAAACGTCATGTAATTACTTTACTTTATTGCTAACCGTTAGCTGTAGTAGTAGAAGTAATAGTTGGCGAGACAACTTCATGAAGACACGATGATGGATATCATGATGATGGAGATCATGGTGTCATGCCGGTGACAATGATGATCATGGAGCCCCGAAGATGGAGATCAAAAGGAGCAAAGTGATGATGGCCATATCATGTCACTATTTGATTGCATGTGATGTTTATCATGTTTATACATCTTATTTGCTTAGAACGACGGTAGTAAATAAGATGATCCCTCATTAAAATTTCAAGAAAGTGTTCCCCCTAACTGTGCACCGTTGCAGAAGGTTCGTTGTTTCGAAGCACCACGTGATGATCGGGTGTGATAGATTCTAACGTTCGAATACAACGGGTGTTGACGAGCCTAGCATGTACAGACATGGCCTCGGAACACATGCAAAACACTTAGTTTGACTTGACGAGCCTAGCATGTACAGACATGGCCTCGGAACACAGAAGACCGAAAGGTCGAGCATGAGTCGTATAGAAGATACGATCAACATGAAGATGTTCACCGATGTTGACTAGTCCGTCTCACGTGATGATCGGACACGGCCTAGTTGACTCAGATCATGTAATCACTTAGATGACTAGAGGGATGTCTATCTGAGTGGGAGTTCATAAGATGAACTTAATTATCCTGAACATAGTCAAAAGGTCTTCGCAAATTATGTCGTAGCTCATGCTTTAGTTCTACTGTTTAGATATGTTCCTAGAGAAAATTTAGTTGAAAGTTGATAGTAGCAATTATGCGGACTAGGTCCGTAAACTGAGGATTGTCCTCATTGCTTCATAGAAGGCTTATGTCCTTAATGCACCGCTTAGTGTGCTGAACCTCGAACGTCGCCTGTGGATGTTGCGAACATCTGACATACACATTTTGATAACTACGTGATAGTTCAGTTAAACGGTTTAGAGTTGAGGCACCGAAGACGTTTTGAAACGTCGTGAAACATATGAGATGTTTCGAGGGCTGAAATTGGGATTTCAGGCTTGTGCCCACGTCAAGAGGTATAAGACCTCCGACGATTTTCTTAGCCTGCAAACTAAGGGAGAAAAGCTCAATTGTTGAGCTTGTGCTCAGATTGTCTGAGTACAACAATCACTTGAATCAAGTGGGAGTTGATCTTCCAGATGAAATAGTGATAGTTTCTCCGAAGTCATTACCACCAAGTTGCTAGAGCTTCGTGATGAACTATAATATATCAGGGACATATATGATGATCCTTGAGATATTCGTGATGTTTGACACCACGAAAGTAGAAATCAAGAAGGAGCATCAATTGTTGATGGTTAGTGAAACCACTAGTTTCAAGAAGGGCAAGGGCAAGAAAGGGATACTTCATGGAACAACAAATCAGTTGCTGTTCTAGTAAAGAAACCCAAAGTTGAACCCAAGCCCGAGACTAAGTGCTTCTGTAATAAGGGGAACAGTCACTGAAGCAGAACCACCCTAGATACTTGGTAGATGAGAAGGCTGGCAAGGTCGATAGAAGTATATTGGATATACATTGTGTTGATGTGTACTTTACTAGTACTCCTAGTAGCACCAGGGTATTAGATACCGGTTCGGTTGCTAAGTGTTAGTAACTCGAAATAAAAGCTACGGAATAAACGGAGACTAGCTAAAGGTGAGCTGACGATATGTTGGAAGTGTTTCCAATGTTGATATGATCAAGCATCGCACGCTCCCTCTACCATCGAGATTGGTGTTAAACCTAAATAATTGTTATTTGGTGTTTGCGTTGAGCATAGACATGATTGGATTATGTCTATCGCGATACGGTTATTCATTTAAGGAGAATAATGGTTACTCTGTTTATTTGAATAATACCTTCATTGGTCTTGCACCCAAAATGAATGGTTTATTGAATCTCGATCGTAGTGATACACATGTTCATGCCAAAAGATATAAGATAGTAATGATAGTACCACCTACTTGTGGCACTGCCACGTAAGTCATATCGGTATAAAATGCATGAAGAAGCTCCATGTTGGTGGATCTTTGGGCTCACTCGTTTTGAAAAGTTTGAGACATGCGAACCATGTCTATTGGTGTATATGCATGAAGAAACTCCATGCAAATGGACCGTTTGGACTCACTTGATTTTGAATCACTTGAGACATGCAAATCATACCACATGGGCAAGATGACTGAAAGCCTCGTTTTCAGTAAAATGGAACTAGAAAGCAACTTGTTGGAAGTAATACATTTTGATGTGTGCAGTCCAATGAGTGCTGAGGCATGTAGTGGATATCGTTATGTTCTTAATTCATAGATGATTTGAGTAGATGTTGAGTATGTTTACTTGATGAATCACGAGTCTGAAATATTGAAAGGTTCAAGTAATTTCAGGGTGAAGTTGAAAGATTGTCATGACAAGAGGATAAAATATCTATGATATGATCATAGAGATGAATATCTGAATTACGAGTTTGGCACAGAATTAAGACATTGTGGAAATTGTTTCACAACTAATACAGCCTGGAACACCATAGTGTGATGGTGTGTCCGAACATCATAACTGCACCCTATTGGATATGATGCATACCATGATGTCTCTTATCGAATTACCACAATAGTTTATGGGTTAGGCATTAGAGACAACCACATTCACTTTAGGGCACCACGTAATTCCGATGAGATGACATCGTATGAACTATGGTTTAAAGAAACCTAAACTGTCATTTCTTAAAGGTTTGGGGCTGTGACGCTTATGTGAAAAAGTTTCAGGCTGATAAGCTCGAACCCAAAGCGGATAAATGCATCTTCATAGGACACCCAAAACAGTTGGGTATACCTCCTGTCTTAGATCCGAAAGCAATAAGGGATTGTTTCTAGAATCGGGTCCTTTCTCGAGGAAAAGTTTCTCTCGAAAGAATTGAGTGGGAGGATGGTGGAGACTTGATGAGGTTATTGAACCGTCTCTTCAACTAGTGTGTGGCAGGGCACAGGGAGTTGTTCCTGTGGCACCTACACCAATTGAAGTGGAAGCTTATGATAGTGATCATGAAACTTCAGATCAAGTCACTACCAAACCTCGTGGGATGACAAGGATGCGTACTACTTCAGAGTGGTACGTAATCCTGTCTTGGAAGTCATGTTGCTAGACAACAATGAACCTACGAGCTATGGAGAAGCGATGGTGGGCCCGGATTCCGATAAATGGCTCGAGGCCATAAAATCCGAGAGAGGATCCATGTATGAAAACAAAGTGTAGACTTTGGAAGAACTACTTGATGGTCGTAAGGCCGTTGGGTACATATGGATTTTAAAAGGAAGACGGACAATGATGGTAAGTATCACCATTAAGAAAGCTCGACTTGTCGTTAAGATGTTTTTCGACAAGTTCAAGGAGTTGACTATGATGAGACTTTCTCACCCGTAGCAATGCTAAGAGTCTGTTGGAATTATGTTAGCGATTACTGCATTATTTATGAAATCTTGCAGATAGGATGTCAAAACATTGTTTCCTCGATGATTTTCTTGAGGAAAGGTTGTATGAGATACAACCAGAAGGTTTTGTCAATCCTGAAAAATGCTAACAAGTATGCAAAGCTCCAGCAATCCTTCTAAGGACTAGAGTAAGCATCTCGGAGTTGGAATGTACACTTTGATGAGATGATCAAAGATTTTGGGTGTATACAAAGTTTATGAGAAACTTGTATTTCCAAAGAAGTGAGTGGGAGCACTATAGAATTTCTGATGAATATATGTTGTTGACATATCGTAGATCAGAAATGACGTAGAATTTTTAGAAAGCATATAGGGTTATTTGGAAAGTGTTTTTCAATGGAAAACCTGGATTAAGCTACTTGAACATTGAGCATCAAGATCTATAAGGATAGATCAAGACGCTTAATGGTACTTTCAAATGAGCACATACCTTGACATGATCTTGAAGGTGTTCAAGATGGATCAGTCAAAGAAGGAGTTCTTGCCTGAGTTGTAAGGTATGAAGTTAAAGCTCGACCACGGCAGAATAGAGAGAAAGGACGAAGGTCGTCCCCTATGCTTAAGACATAGGCCCTACAGTATGCTATGCTGTGTACCGCACCTAAAATGTGCCTTGCCATGAGTCAGTCAAGGGGTACAAGAGTGATCCAAGAATGGATCACAAGACAGCGGTCAAAGTTATCCTTAGTAACTAGTGGACTAAGGAATTTTCTCGATTATGGAGGTGGTAAAAGAGTTCGTCGTAAAGGGTTACGCCGATGCTAACTTTGACACTAATCCAGATTATTCTGAGTAGTAAACTGGATTCGTATAGTAGAACAGTTATTTGGAATAGCTCCAAATGTAGCGTAGTAGTTGCATCTACAAGATGACATAGAAATTTTGCGAAGTACATACGGATCTGAATGTTGCAGACCCGTTGACTATAACCTCTCTCACAAGCATAACATGATCAAACCCAGAACTCTTTGGGTGTTAGTCACATGGGGATGTGACCTTGAGTGTTAATCACATATCGATGTGAACTAGATTATTGACTCTAGTGCAAGTGGGAGACTGTTGGAAATATGCCCTAGAGGCAATAATAAATTGGTTATTCTTATATTTCCTTGTTCATGATAATCGTTTATTATCCATGCTAGAATTGTATTGATAGGAAACTCAGATACATGTGTGGATACATAGACAACACCATGTCCCTAGTAAGCCTCTAGTTGACTAGCTCGTTGATCAATAGATGGTTACGGTTTCCTAACCATGGACATTGGATGTCGTTGATAACGGGATCACATCATTAGGAGAATGATGTGATGGACAAGACCCAATCCTAAGCCTAGCACAAGATCATGTAGTTCGTATGCTAAAGCTTTTCTAATGTCAAGTATCATTTCCTTAGACCATGAGATTGTGCAACTCCCGGATACCGTAGGAGTGCTTTGGGTGTGCCAAACGTCACAGCGTAACTGGGTGGCTATAAAGGTACACTACAGGTATCTCCGAAAGTGTCTGTTGGGTTGGCACGAATCGAGACTGGGATTTGTCACTCCGTGTGACGGAGAGGTATCTCTGGGCCCACTCAATAGGACATCATCATAATGTGCACAATGTGATCAAGGAGTTGATCACGGGATGATGTGTTACGGAACGAGTAAAGAGACTTGCCGGTAACGAGATTGAACAAGGTATCGGGATACCGACGATCGAATCTCGGGCAAGTATCGTACCGCTAGACAAAGGGAATTGTATACGGGATTGATCGAATCCTCGACATCGTGGTTCATCCGATGAGATCATCGTGGAACATGTGGGAGCCAACATGGGTATCCAGATCCCGCTGTTGGTTATTGACCGGAGAGTCGTCTCGGTCATGTCTACATGTCTCCCGAACCCGTAGGGTCTACACACTTAAGGTTCGGTGACGCTAGGGTTATAGAGATATTAGTATGCGGTAACCCGAATGTTGTTCGGAGTCCCGGATGAGATCCCGGACGTCACGAGGAGTTCCGGAATGGTCCGGAGGTAAAGAATTATATATAGGAAGTGCTATTTCAGCCATCGGGACAAGTTTCGGGTCACCGGTATTGTACCGGGACCACCGGAAGGGTCACGGGGGTCCACCGGGTGGGGCCACCTGCCCCGGGGGCCACATGGGCTGTAGGGGTGTGCGCCTTGGCCTATGTGGGCCAAGGGCACCAGCCCCAAGAGGCCCATGCACCAAGAGATAAGGAAAGAAAGAGTCCTAAAGGGGGAAGGCACCTCCTAGGTGCCTTGGGGAGGAGGGCCAAGGCTGCGCCCCCCCCCCCCCCCCGCTCTCCCTTGGCCCTATATATAGTGGGGGGAAGGAAGGGCAGCCGCACGAGAGCCCTGGCGCCTCCCTCTCCCTCCCGTGACACATCTCCCTCCTCGTCTCTTGCGGTGCTTGGCGAAGCCCTGCTGGAGTACCACGCTCCTCCACCACCACCACGCCGCCGTGCTACTGCTGGATGGAGTCTTCCTCAACCTCTCGCTCTCTCCTTGCTGGATCAAGGCATGGGAGACGTCACCGGGCTGTACGTGTGTTGAACGCGGAGGTGTCGTCCGTTCGGCACTAGGATCATCGGTGATTTGAACCACGACGAGTATGACTCCATCAACCCCGTTCTCCTGAACGCTTCCGCTTAGCGATCTACAAGGGTATGTAGAGGCACTCTCCTTCCCCTCGTTGATGGTCTCTCCATAGATAGATCTTGGTGACACGTAGGAAAATTTTGAATTTCTGCTACGTTCCCCAACAGAGCCGTGGTCGAGGTAGCAGTGCGAAGAATGTCGTGGTCGATGTCGAGTCAGGGTGGCCGATGTCGAGGAAGTCGCCGTGGAGCCGCAGGCACAAGGGGCCGCCGAGTTAGCATGGGCGCAGTGGTGTCGAAGTAGTGGTGCGCTGGGAAGGATGTGGTTGACGACGCGTCACTGCGGGTTTGCCAAGCCCGGGAACACATCGGGGACGAAGGCACGCAACGGTGTTGCCAGCACCGGACATGCGTAGACAGACAAAGACGAAGTTGACGAAGCGCCTACCAGGCTTGCAAGGCCCGGGGACACGTCGTGGATGAAGGCATGCATCGGTGTTGCCAGCACCGAGCATGCGTAGACGAGGGACCTGCACGAGCTGTACGCCATGTCGGAGAAATCGTAGGGGCCAGCAGAGAAGAACTCGACGACAATTGCGGCGTCCATCGGCGCGGGGCCGATGTCACCAACGGTGGTCGGAGTAGACGAAGTGGCCAGGGTAAATGACGGCGACGCTGGCGACGGGCTGGTGCTTGGACGAAGACGAAGGGGGTGGACGGGCGGCGGCTACGAAGGTAGCGGCGGCGGCCAAAGAAGAGCGGCGGCGGCGGCGGCTGGGTCGGGAGTGCGGCGGCGGTGCTCGAAGTAGGTGAAGAACCCTGACAGCGTGACGAAAACCGGCGCAGACGGTGGCGTTCCCGCGCCAAAGGAGAAGGCGCGGCGCATACCATGGGAAGTCGACGCACGGTGACGGCGGAGTGGACCACGGGACGCGGCGCTACGGCCCGAAGGGACGACACAACGGCGGCAGGCGGGTCGAGGCGACGGCAGGAAGACCTCGGGGCGACGGTGGGGACCGCGGGTCGCGGCGCTACGGCCCCAAGAGGCGGCGCAGCGGCGAAACTCGGGTTGGTGCAACCGCGGGAACGGACTCAGGACGGCGATGTGGACCTCATGCCACGCTCGCTACAGTCCGATGAGACGACGCAGCGGCGGCGCGAGGGTCAGTGCAGCCACGGGACGGCCTGAAGCGGACGGCCTCGGGACGGCGGGGGACCGCAGGCCGTGGCACTACGGCTCGAAGGGGCGACGTAGCGGTGACGTGGGTCGGTGCAGCCGAGAGAAAAACCACGAGGCGGCGGCGCTGCAGTCTGACGGGGAGTGGCTTGCTCGATGTGGGTGACGACACGGCAGCAGCCCGATGCTCGATCGGTGGAGTGGCTTGCTCTACTAGGGGAGGCGACGAAGTGCAGCTTACGAACGACCATTGGACCTGACCGGAGATGGAAAGCTTGCATCTGTTTGATTGCTTGTGCACTGTATGCATAATAATGGATGTCACGTCAAGCTCTTTGATACATAATAATCTGGTCTCCGTATAGCCTGATGGCATTAGTCTGCTGCATGGCGGCCAGGGGACTGCCTCCGCAACACATGAGGGACGAACCAGCGGGACAGCTACCGCCGCATAGGCGCATCTGCGCGTGCTGCCACGCGTGAGGCCTGGGCATCGGTCTCCTGCAGATCCCGCTGGAGGTGGAGTGGAGGTTACCCGATCGGATCAAGGCGATGAAGGGCCGACGGAGAACGACTTGCGGCCGGATGCGTGGATGACGGCCGTTCCGGGCTGTCGCGTGGAGACCGTCTAGTCGAAGAAGAAGCCGGTGTAGTCAACGCCGATGTTGCCGATGTTCGAGTAGAGGCGCGCAAGGTGTCGACGGCGGCGGCCGGCGACACAGACCATAGATCAGAAAACCAAAAAAAAAACACCGATCAAAACGATCAACGGAAGAGAGAAAATCCGGATTAAGAGATCAGGAAAAAGACTCTCTAGGGCATCCGGACAACACGACCGGTGCACGAACCCTATGTACGGGCGGCGCGGCCCCCGGCGGCGGTCATGGAGGCCGACCGCCCCGAGTGCGGAAGCGGCGGCGGATAGGGTTTAGGATCGACTTGTGATAAATACCATGTTAGAGGGGAGAGAGGAATTTAGTAGAATAGTTCGTTGTATTGCTTAAGCCTCGTGGGCATATATATATATAAGTACAATTATCTATTATAAATACAAGACAAGCCAGAACAAATTTTAATCCATCTCATCTTTCTTAATAAACATTATATTCAACACCTTCGAGTAAGCGTTCACCTCTCCAGCCCTTTCCTTGGTGCATCGTTTAGCGTCAGTGTCATAGCGGAACTCCTTCCATCATACCGACAACAGTACCGACAGCCGCTCAACGGTGGTCAGGCGACGGCGGCGGCTGGGGGCGTTGCCCCTGAGTCGCTCAGACCTAACATGACGTTCTTATATAATCATATAAAAACTTATAGCCAAGGGCCTGTATCATCCGCAAAAAAAAGGGCCTATATCATGCCTTTTCCCTTTCTTTACTTTTTTCGTTTCTTCCCCGTTGTATAGAAAACTCACGTCCTAGCTGTGCTTTTTATACACGAGCAGCCACTTCAGACTGAACCTACCGGTACTTGACACCGCTAGCCAATCGTAACCAGATTAGGCTGGTCACAGTGGGAGTAACATCACTAGTAACATCACACTTTTCAAGATAATTTTTTTTATGTGGTACATATTTAATGATGAGAGAGGTGATGGTGGTATCTTAGCTAGTTACTGTAACATCACACATACCAAGACAATATGAGTCTATAGGCTAATAAATGAAACATAACATGACAACACACATATGTTACTACCCGTAGTAACATAGCCTAGTAAAATGTGGTGTTACTAGTCTAAGTTACTCCCCATTGCGATTAGTCTTAAACACCCTAGTACAAGCCGGAAATTTGTAGGGGCACGCACCTGCGTAGCCCTGCTCGGCCGCTCGATTACCTCGCGATTCGTGAAGTAATTGTACCCCGCACGAGGGCACAATATGTTTTAAATTTTAGTCGTTGTAAACTATTTACATTTTTTCATCTGAAATTTATGATTTTCTCGCTCGTTTGTACCAAGTTTCAGAGTTAAAATTTTAGGCAATTTTTTGGTTGGTCATAGCTGGTAATTTTTTTAATTGATCGCTTGTACTAAGTTTTAATAGTTGAGTCTTAACATTTTACTCAAAAGTCATCCGAACGTATTTAAAATGAATCTTATTTAAAAGCCCTCGTGACGAAAAACATGAATATGAAAACATAACATAATTTAGACTTTTTTGAAAGATATAAAAATTTGAAAATTGAAAGCCAAAAAATAAAATAAAAAACACGTGCGAGGGACTCGGTGCCCCCGCACCTACGTGCCCCGAATCCTCTCCCTACTACAAATGGACAGGATATGTAGTCCAACTAACATACGTACTACTGAACTATACATTGAAATCTGAACCACCAACTAGGGTAATACATGTAAGACTTTGACAGTAGTACGACTAACTCAGACTAGGCAAGATTATGCTAACACCCACGGTGGCGCGCCACTCCTTGCTCGCCCTGAGCATGCGTTGGTTCTCGTTGTCCTGGGCGTCTAGCCGGGACATGAGCGGCCCGTATCGCTGCAAGATATCGGGGTTGGCCGCCGGGTCGGCCCAGTAGTTGCTCTTGAACCGCTTCACCATGTCCATCTCTACGACGTACTCAAACTTCTCCTCGTCGGACTCCTCACGCGCCCTCTTCGTTGGGATCGCGTCGTTTACCATCTGCCGATCCGCCTCCGTGCAGTGCGCGTCGCGTTGACAGCCATGCAGTGGTCACCCTTCGGGAGGTATCTTATTGGGTGTGAGATGTGAATCCTTTGAAGTCTGGAGTGTAGTAATGGGTGACTTCGCGGTTAAGTTTCGAGTTAGGTCTAAAGTTGATGGGTTCAACTGGGCTTTGGTAGCGGTCTATGGTGCCGCACAACCCGAGCTTAAACCGGAGTTTCTAGCGGATCTTGTTCGGATATGTGGGTCCGAACAGCTTCCGATTTTGGTCGGGGGTGATTTCAATATCATTAAGAGGAGAGAGGAGAAAAATAATGATAACTTTAACGGCAGGTGGTCATTTATGTTCAATACCATTATTGAAAGCTTAGATCTAAGGGAGATAGAGCTTTCTGGTAGAAAATTTACCTGGGCTAATGCTCTGCCAAATCCGGCGTATGAAAAGCTTGATCGGGTTCTCGCCAGCGTGGAATGGGAACAGAAGTTCCCTCTTGTTACGGTGCAAGCTCTCACGCGGGAAATCTCCGATCACACACCATTGTTCGTTGACTCAGGGGAGCCGAATCATATGGGAAACAAAAACACCTTCTCATTTGAGATGGCCTGATTCGAACGCGAGGGGTTCTTAGACATCATAGCCAGGGAGTGGGCCAAGGGTGTCGGAGGAAGGACGGCGGTCGAGCGCTGACAGAATAAGATTAGGCATTTGCGAAGTTTCTTACGAGGTTGGGCTAAGCACCTCAGTGGGGTGTATAAGATTGAGAAGGATAGGCTCCTCTCTCTTATACAGGCCTTGGACGTAAAAGCCGAATCCGCGATGTTGTTGCCCGCCGAGCTCCAGGTCAAACATGAGGCGGAGAAGAGGCTGAAAGAACTTCTCCGCGAAGAAGAATTGAAGTGGGCTTTGCGTGCCAAGGTCCGTAAAGTAGTCCACGGGGACGCGAATACTCAATTCTTCCACCTCATTGCTAATGGTAAGCACAGAAAGAAGCGGATCTTTCAGCTCGAGCAGGATGAGGGCACTATTTTAGGTCAGGATAATCTCAAAACCTATATTACCGAATACTATAGACAGTTATTTGGACCGCTGGAGGACAATTGTGTGTCCCTCGATGAGTCCAGGATCGAGGACGTGCCTCAATTGTCTGCTGCTGATAATAATATCCTGGTTGCCCCGTTCTCAGAAAAGGAGGTGTTCGATGCTATTGCACAAATGAAAAACAATAAGGCTCCCGGTCCGGATGGGTTCCCGGCTGAGTTCTATAAAAAGTGCTGGCACATTATTAAGGGGGATTTACTACCGATGTTTCATGATTTATTCTCCGGACAGCTTCAACTATTTCACTTGAATTTTGGAACTATCACATTGCTCCCGAAGAAACCGGATGCTGTGAGGATTGAGCAGTTCCGACCGATCTACCTCCTCAATGTTAGTTTCAAAATCTTCACCAAGGTCGGGACTAATAGGCTCACACAGATTGCGCAGTCTGTGGTGCAGCAATCCCAAACTGCTTTCATGCCGGACAGGAACATCCTTGAAGGGGTGGTTGTTCTTCATGAAACGCTCCATGAAATTCATTCCAAGAAATTAGATGGAGTAATTTTTAAGGTGGATTTCGAAAAAGCGTACGATAAGGTTAAGTGGTCATTCCTCCAACAGGCATTGCGTATGAAAGGTTTTGATGAAGCCTGGCGCCAACAGGTTGACTCATTTACGCAAAAAGGGAGTGTGGGAATTAAAGTGAATGACGACATAGCTCATTATTTCCAGACACATAAAGGCCTAAGACAAGGAGATCCGATGTCCCCTATCCTGTTTAACATTGTGGTGGATATGTTAGCAATTTTGATAGGAAGGGCGAAGGAGAATGGTCAAGTTGGTGGGTTGGTACCTCATCTTGTTGAGGGAGGTGTTTCCATCCTTCAGTACGCCGATGATACGATCATCTTTATGGAGCATGATTTGGCCAAGGCGAGAAATATGAAGCTAGTGTTATGCCTGTTTGAACAATTGACCGGGTTAAAGATTAACTTTCATAAGAGCGAGTTGTTCTGCTTTGGTAGAGCCAAAGACGACCAGGAGTCTTATAGGCAATTGTTTGGGTGCGAGTTGGGGAGTTTACCCTTCTCTTACCTTGGTATTCCGATCCACCATCGTCGGCTTACAAACAGAGAATGGAAATGCATCGAGGATCGATTTGAGAAAAAACTGAGCTGTTGGAAGGGTAAGCTCATGTCATACGGAGGCCGTTTGATTTTGATTAATTCGGTGCTCACGAGTATGCCTATGTTTATCTTATCTTTCTTTGAGGTCTCAGTTGGTGTTAGGAAACGATTGGACTTCTATCGGTCGTGTTTCTTTTGGCAGGGTGATGAACTTAAAAGAAAATACCGGCTTGCTAAATGGGACATCATCTGTAGACCGAAAGACCAAGGGGGTCTCGGTATCGAAAATCTTGAAGTTAAGAACAGATGCCTTCTTAGTAAGTGGTTGTGGAAGCTGTCTTCCGGGACTGAGGCCATGTGGGCGCAGATCCTCCGCAACAAGTACCTCCAGACTAAAACATTATCCCAGGTCGCAGTCAGGCCGACTGATTCGCCTTTCTGGAAAGGACTAATGAAAGTCAAACAATCTATATTTAATAGGACGAGATTTGTTATTGGAAACGGTACAAGTACACGTTTCTGGGAGAATACTTGGCTTGGTGAATCACCTTTAGCCATTCAATATCCGTCTTTATATCGGATTGCTCAACGACGTGACGTGTTCGTGGCAACGGTATTCCAATCTGCCCCCCTTAATGTTCAGTTTCGACGGTCGCTAGCGGGCAATCGATGGGAACAATGGCTCCATCTAGTTAGGAGACTGATGGAGATTCAACTTTCTCACCATCCCGATATATTGCGCTGGAAGTTGACTAGCTCTGGAGTATTTACAGTTAAATCAATGTATATTGATGTTATTAATTCGCATGCTATTCCAACTTCCAAGTATGTTTGGGCTGTCAAAGTTCCTTTAAAAATTAAAGTGTTTATGTGGTTTGTCGATAAACAAGTTATTTTAACAAAGGACAACTTGATTAAACGCAATTGGACAGGACCTACTAGGTGTAGTTTCTGTGATCGGGATGAGACGATTAAACATTTATTCTTTGATTGCCCGTTGGCCAAAGTCCTTTGGCGGACGGTCCATATTGCTTTTAATATTACTCCACCGACTTCGGTCAATGCTTTATTTGGGACATGGCTTAATGGGGTTAAGCCTGAATTAGCAAGACATATTCGGGTTGGAGTTTGCGCTTTGTTATAGACTATCTGGAATTGCAGAAATGATTTGGTTTTTAACAGAACATCACGGATTCATTTTTTGCAGGTTATTTTCCGAGCTACGGCACTGATCCGTTCGTGGTCGCTACTCACTCCGATGGAGGCCAGGGAGCATTTGGTTACTGGATCTATCCGCTGTGAAATGGTAGCTCGGGATATCTTCAACCGGTTTGGATGGCGGTCATATAATAGGATAGGCAATTAGTTTCCCTATCTATTTTTAGCCAGCCGGTTGTGGCATCTTTTTCGGGCTAGTTTGTGTATCTAGCCGTCTGTCGCTCTGGGTGAGCTGCATTTATCTTTTACTTATTATTTGGCTGAAGACTTTGAAACCTTATTGACACCTTTTGTTAATAAGATGGCCGTATGCATCGCTCTGATGCAGAAGTCGAGGAGATCCCCTTTTCAAAAAAAAATGCAGTGGTCGCCCTCGCCCGGGCTAGCTAGCCGCCGGCTATGCTCGTACGTAGAGTCGGCACTCGGGAGCCTGTAGCTTGAACTTGAACGGGTAGGTAGTTCTAAACTTCTTTCTACTTTCCGATGCTTCGGTTATTGGCCTTCCTTGTTGACTACTTATATATGCACCTATCGGTCGAGATTCAAGAGTGACCTGGGGTGGACTTGCAGCCGAGCTGAACTCGGTCGCTCGTAAGGCCAGGTCGTTTCGGTCAGGGACACGGCCGGGCGATGAAAAAAAAATGAAGAGACGATCGGACGCGTGTCCAAATACAATATACTCCCGGCCTATACTCCCTCCGCCCCATAATCAGGGGACTACTACGCATCCACCGGATGGATCTTTCTATTTTTTTAAAAGATCTGCCGGCTCGAGAGCCGTTGGATTTGATACAATCGATCAGCTAAACATCTTTCTTTACTTCGCAACAAAGGACTTGTTGCAGAAACATTTGCAACAAGGGGTATGTTGCGGGTTTTTCTGCAACATAGGTTGTATTGCGGGAATTTTTTTGCAACATGGGTCGTGTTGCAGGAATTATTTTTTTTGCAACATGGCTCGTGTTGCAGAAAAAAATTGTCCTCCCTAATGCGAGCCGCAAAAGTATCTAGCCACTGGCCGGTTTGCAACAAAGGGCTAGTTGCAGAATCCTTTTCTGAAACAATGGATCAGTTGAAGAAAGTTGGCACATATAGGTTAGCTTTCCACCGTTGATTAAGAGTCCATCCGACGGGCATAGAGACGGCGGACGCTCGCACAAAATCGATCGGTTGAAAGGAATCTTTTCCCAAAGATTATAGGAAAAGCTTCCCTTCACTCGGCTGATTACAGCCTATACGTCAACCGCTTGGGCCGCTTGACGCGTGTCCACATATCTTCGTTGCTCAACCTTATCCCTCCAGGCCTTCATCTCCACGAAATCTCTCTCAGGAGCAAGCGCCACCGACCTCTCTCTCTTCACTCCCTCCCTCGCAACTCTCATCTAGCGTCGTCGGAGGACGCAGCCTCCAGCCCCTTTCTCCTTCCTCCTCCTCCTCCTTCTCTCTCTCTCTCTCTCTCTCTCTCTCTCTCTCTCTCTCTCTCTCTCTCTCTCTCTCTCTCCTGGACGAGCTCCCATGGCGCTCCATCGCCAGCTCTTTTTTTCCTTCCCTCTTCTCTCTCCTTACCCCTTTCTTTCTCTCCACAAACAAGTTTCCATGGCGTTCTCTTCTTGGGTGCTTTTCTACAACAAGATCTATGTTGCAAAAAAATTCTGCAACAAGTGCTTTGTTGCGAAAATTCGTAAAAAAAAGTTCCGCAACAGGACCTCTCTTGCATAAAATAAATCTGCAACAAGACCTTTGTTGCAAAAAAATTACAACAAGATCTTTGTTGCAAAACTTTTCTATAACAACCACTGATTGCAAGGGGAATTTTTTTTTGTTTCTGCAACAAGCTTCTTGTTGCAGAGGGAGCGAGCACAACACTACGTTTATTGCAAAGGGGCCAACAACGAAGTATTTATTTTCTCTGCAATAGAGGTCTTGTTTCTGAAACATAGGCTTTGTTTCAAAGAAAAAAGGTTCAGCAAGAGCGCAACAAGGCTCGTGTTACAAAGCGCCGAGTGCAACACAAGCCTTGTTGCAAAGATTGATGCACGCGCGTGGAAAAAGATCAAATGGTTGTCGAGTTCGGAATCCTACGGCTACCGAGGCGGTGGATGTTTTCTAAACATCACTCGAACGACGCGTAGCAGGCCTCTGATAATAGAGCATGGATTGACTTTGTCGGGTTTATCGTCACAATGCACTTTCTTTTCGTGAATTTATGTTTTCAGTTTTTTCACCTATATTATTTTTTACATCCGAGATGATACTATTTATGTGATTATGTGGCCCATCACGCACGACGTTAGTTTTGGTCACGTGGTACTACTCAAACACGTAGACACTAGTTAGGAAACAAGACACGGGACGCCCAAACCGAATCAAACTCAAACACCAACTTGCGACGTCTACGTACACAAGCACGATTCCTGCTTCACGTAGCCAACCTGGATCTCTCGCCGTTTTAAATAAGATCGGGCCATCATGGGCAGTCACGCAAGAGATCATCGATCGGGGCATCATCAGAAGCCACCACAGCCGAGAACAATTAAGCACAAGGATTGATGGCGGCACAGAGGTCGCCGTTACCACACAAAGTCGTCACGGAAATCCTTGCCTACCTGCCGGACAAGTCCGCGGGGCGCTTCCGCTGCGTCTCACGTTTGTGACAGGCCACGCTCTTGTCTCCGCGCTTCTTCGAGCTCCACCTCCGACGGGCAAACCACACTCCGTCGCCGCCGGCCGGCCAAAGCTCTTCTTCAGTCCCACGGACGAGCCCTCGGTGGACTACTTCTTTTACGCCTGGCAGCCCGGCGGCGCGGCGACGAAGCTGATGAGTAACGACGACTTGTTGCGCCCCGCCCTCCTCACCAAGATGCTAGCGGGCCTTAGCCCATCTAGGCAAAAATAACTGCCAAGGCATCCTAAAATAAGGAAAAAATATTGCTCTTTTTTGGGATCAACCCAAGAACCTCTACGTTATTACGTAGTAAAGGATGCAACCAGCAGAGCTGCCTTTCAGTTTCTTTTAGAAGACAAAGTTTGCTTATGTTAATTGACAGTACCACCTTGCTACTTTACATCGAATCCCATCGATTTTTACTTGTCCGCAAATAGACAATCAACAAGTCTCTCCGAAAGAAAGAAAAATGGGGTGAGGTGTGGGTTCAGTTTATCGTACGAGATCAGATGAATCGAGAGAGAAGGGCTTACATGAGATAGCTGGTTGCAGGTGCCAACAAGAAAGAGATCCGATCCAATAAACAGAGAGAGGACGCATCTACTCATGGGATGGGTTCTGTCTATTTTCCTTTTCTACTTTCGTTTACTTCAAACAAATATTGGATTGTTTGAACCAAAATTCATTCAAATGCCTTGTAAAATTTATGTTTGCTTATATGGACCACTGAAGATCCAAATAAAATATTTACATAGGAGTATTACATATACTTAATATTTCCTGTTCAAATTCAAACTAAATTTAAATTCAAGTAGGTTCAAACTCTAAGTATGTTATTTGATTTTCTAAATTTCTGAAAAATTTACGGTTCCTACTAATATCATTTGAAGTATTCACAAAGTTTACGATATTTCATAAACTAAAAGTATCTCATTTGATAGATTTTTTATCTATGATATAGTTGCATTCATGGTTATATAAATCATACTATATGATATAAACATCATGCATCTACCTTAAAATATACATTAGTTTTTACCATGAATGCATGAGTCTCTCTCTAAAAATGGAGAGCTTGATTATTGTGGATTGCACGCTGTGTTTTGTCATTAAGAAAGTACGTGGACATTTTTTTTTATTCCGTTGCAACTACGGGCCCTTACATTTCCTCCCGTGAATTTTACGCTTTCAGTTTTTTTTCTTCAATACCTCTATATTTATTTTCTATATCCAAGGTAGTACTAATCTATCTATATATCCCCCGCTGAGTTGTTGTTTCCGTCCGCCCCGTTTAGGTGGATTTTTTTGTCCAATATATGTTGCCCACTTGGAGTCTTTTCGTTCGCAAGCACTCCCGGTCTCTCCGCTCGTGTTTGTTTCCTACACAAGACACCAATCTCCGCAACTCTGGATGCCGCCTCTAACCCTCCAATAAATACTGGCTCATGAAAGAGAAGGCAAAAGGTGGATCCGACGGTAGAGGCAAACTAGTAGATGGAGCCATCGGATGAGAGGAGGCATACGATGAGGCAAGTTCCACAAGGTGCTTCGTCCCTCCTGCCGACCGTGGGCAAAAAGGATGGAACGGGAGGGCTAGGCGGCAAACCTTTGGAACTAGTTGAGAAGCGAGTCCCAGTGCCCCCTGGCGCTTTCTGGCAACGCTCGAGATCGTCCGTCGCCTACGGGCCCGCCTAATCTATCGAGGAATTAGCAGTTCCCGATTGGAGAGGATGAAGAAGGGAACACGAGGACGAGACAACTGAGACGTCCGTTGTCTAGCAGCAGACGGTGGGTTTGACGAGGACAGCGGCTGTGTTGGTGTGTCGCGTGCGTCCGGTAACTGTGTCCGGCGAGTGTGACGTGCGATGCGCGCTCATGTGCACCACTTGGGTGGCAAAGCATGCTGGCCGGCTGCATGCGTCTCCGTTGTCATTTGCGTGGCGTGTGTCCAGGTGTGCATAATTATCTGATGGTCTGCTCTCTACACAAACCACGGTCCTTCGCATCAAGAACAACATGCATCGGGAAGGAAGCATCCCTGGATTTTATTTGTTCGCTTCAGTGCTCTGGTATGCATCTCTAATTGTGTGGTTGCATAGTAGGAGACGAGGGGTGAGCTGTGACTTGAAATATGATCTGGTCATCTTGGTGTCATTTGTGAATTAAATTGGCTATATTTCTTTTAGTTAAAAAAAAGCACAGACTAGATATAGATAATAAACATAGGAAGTAACGTGAGGGAGAATTCAGAGTCTTAGCTTCAGTTCAGGGTATTGAGCATATATTTTACAATTTCTTTTTTTCATGGAATATATTTACAGATTCAATTCAAACCCAGGGAAGCATCAAACATGTTAATATGAATTCCTCCAAGAAAAGGTAAGTGTTTATAATTTTTCTGATAAAATACGTTTTCACGCGAGTTCCACACACAAAAGATTCTTAACTAGTAAAAAATATGAGCAGATTATGCTTGTTGTATTATTATTTTTGAATAGATGCTTGCTGCAACTATCACACTCAATTGGTTAGCTTCCTGCTGCTATTACTTCAGATTTGTTGATATTGCTATTTATTTCATGTTCTACTTTTAAATTTTAGAATGTACCAATAGTCATCTAAAGAATGAATTAACAATAAAGTTACGCCCTTCAGTCAAATCAATTTACTGGGAATCATACCTATGCATGTCCTCCATCAACGATCCATTCATTGTCTTTGGCATAGTTGCTCGACCTGGCCCATTCATAGGAACCGTTGTTTTTTTTTCCCTTGCAATGTACGGGTATTTTTTTTTTGAGCATCAGTACAGACACAAGCGCTCATATACACGCGCATACACTCATCCCTATGAACGCACACACGCACACCCTACCCCTGTAAGCACCTTCGAGAGACTGAGCCGGCATATCATCTTGAGAAATCCTGAAATAAATCCAGGAATAATGCGAGCACCAGGATTTGAACCCTGGTGGGTTGGGGATACCACTGTCCACCTAACCAACTCAACCACAGGTTGATTCGCACGCACGGGTATTTGTGCTAGTCCTTAATAATAAAGCACTGATTGACTTTTTGGGTTCACCGTGATAATACGCTTTCTTCTCATGTCATAATACGCTTTTACGATTTATATACCGTTACAATACGTTTTCTTCTCATGTCATAATACGTTTTTACGATTTGTATAAATGAAGTCATAATATAAACGAGGTGGTACTAATTTCGGCCGTCTGGGCCTTGACCCTCAGCCCACCAAACCCAGCCCAGGTAAAACCGTGTAGTCCGGTGGAGGTGGAAAAAAATAATGAATCACCTATAGGGAGTCGAACTCCCGAGCTCTTGTTCGATGTATAAAGAGCAGTGCAACCGACCAAGCGTATGTTCTTGAATTAAAAGATAAGATTGGTCGATATTAGATAGTCCCACCTCGATTTCTTTAGCAAAATCTCACAAATTTAAATACATCTATGAGTTGATACCAATAAGCTGCCCATAGAATTAATAAGGAGATTGTCTGCTTCTTCATGGGAAGAAAGTTATGAAATTAACACGAGAGACCCGATCCGATTAAAACCGGCTCATACAAAGGAATCGGAGAAGAAGAAGGGACTGGCTTGCGTCCATGGGAAGGAGCAGGGAGGAGTTAAGGTCAATGGGAGCACTCTGGAGAGAGAGGTGGTGCGACGCCTGCAGGCCGCCGGAGACCTTGCGCGCGTGCAGGAGGCGGCCATGGCCTCGCTTCGCTGCAGGAAGCCGAAGGGAGGACAGAAAGGTCGAATACAGGGCTCTTCGGCGGCGCCCTGGCTGCGGCTTGGTCGAGCTCGAGAGTTTGAGCTGCACTGGGCGACGACCGACGGATGTTTACTTCTGAAACTGTAGTTTCTTTACTTCCTTTAATTTGACTTGGTTGTCTGTTCATATTATATGTTGCACGGCTGCTTGCCCCTATTACACACCGGTGAGCTCAGTCCAAACTCCTTCAATCTGTGGACGGGGTTGATGCACCGAGACTGTATTTCTTTTGTCCAAATCCTTAATTTGATATGCTGCTTTATTTAAATCCTAGAAGTCCCATTGTAAGCCTGACAAGGTATAGCATGCAAAAAATAGTTTAGTCGTTATCTAATCGCTGTTAGGTTTCCTCTTCTCTATTTGAAAGCTATAATCTTGTGAAGATTGGTTGCCGCTGCCTTTTTTGTTGCCCGCTACAGATTGTGTATTGTTCTGTTCATAGTATCTTGCATTTTGCACTTTGATTGGAATATGAAATATCTGGAATGGTTGAACAGTTAGTAACTACTGTCACTCCCATGGTAGACACACTCGGTTCTGTTTTGGCCAAGTTGCTTAGAGCAGGCACTTTTGTTATTAATTTTCACGGGCTAATACCAATGTGATGTACAGGTAACTTTTATGTCCAGCCAAGAGCTACCCTCGACGTCCTTACGGACTCGAGATCCATGACCAAGAGCTCTCCCCAATGTATGTAGGTACTGCTCTGCCCGTGAACAAATTAGCATCCACGTATATTGTTCTCTTAATTAGTAATACAAATTAGCGTCCGCTTTCATTAAAATTAGGTGACATTTGAAGTCTCAAAATTCAAAATAATTTCCAAAATATGCGAAATTTCCAAAATTTCACATATTCCGGTGAAATTATTTTGTTTCCTAAATTAAAAATCTTGGACAGGATGATGATTTTCCTGATAGTAATTTCAATGAAGAAAATGAAATACAAACTGTTAGGATGATGCAATATTTCATTTTCTTCTTTGAAATTGCATCATGCATTTCACTGATTTGGTTTTGCATGGATTTACACAAATATTTGCTTCCATTGAGCATCATGTGTAGAGGTAATTCTCCAGTTGAAAGCAAGTTTGATTCTTTTTGAGAAATCAAAGAAGTTTATTTTGATCCAAATTCAACAACAAAATTTGGAACACTCTTTGTGTATCTATGAAGTGCCATATATTCGATCGATCATCTGATTAAAATTTTATAAGCCAAATGTTACGTATTTAAATAGTATCATTTTCTGTTTTTCAGGGATTAATGTCGCAACCCAGTGGTTTCACACCAAAACGAACATAAGGGAGTCAGAAGCAAATTGACTGGGAGTTACAACAGGTAAACTCTCAAATAGCACACAAACTCAAATTTATTGTATCATGTCAATTGCAACGCACGGTCTATTTTGCACGTAGAAATTTCATGAACTGCAGATGTGTTTTGCAAATAGATAGGGATATACGTCAAAGTTTCTCCTATTGTGACGCACGACCACTGATGTTATGCTGGCTACAAATGATATGGGACCAGAAAGGAGCAATGTTGGAGTCGGGGAACTAGGGTTTGGAGTTGGTGCAAGTCGCGACGATTGGTGGAAGGTGTTCAAAAAGTACCATTCCTAATCTTGCCTAACACAAGCAAACGGGTTTTGCTTGCTATTACTGTTGCTCCAGATTCATCTGCTCGACGACTTAATTCAAATTTGTTATTTTCGTTTATTTTAAAGTTGAACAAAGTTATCTTGGGACCATATCTCATGTTTCGAAATGGCATCGTGGAAAGACCTACCCTCAGTCGATCCATGGAACCTCATGTTAAAACAGAGGACGGTTCACATAAGAAGGCCTTGAAATGCTTATCATTTTAGAGACATGCTATTTTTTTCATCTCCCGTTGCAACGCACGGACATGTTTGCTAGTAATATAATATAATAATAAAAAGTTCACCGTCGCGTCCTTTTTGCAGAAAAGCCCCCGTGGTTTTTAGGAATCAACCCACACTCAAATAAATAACGTTTGTGTGTTGTGTCCAGTTTTTTTTTGTTCCGTCTGTTCATCTTGGTCGTTCTCGGTAAGTTAAACTCCCCTCTCAACGTGGACTCGTTGTAGTCCAACTCTTCATCCCACGTCTCCTCTAATTTCAATCATAAATATCGGTTTAATACACATCTCCAAGGCACGGATCGTCGGCTGCAATAGCGATCGGCTCCTCATCTACGAGACCAGCCTTGACGACGTCGCCAAGCAGTGCCGCGGCCGCGGCCGCAACCTCTTCTTCAGCACCGACGTCGGCGAGGCAGACTTCGTCTCCGTCTCCATCAACACCCCCCACCAAGAGCCGCGGCCTCGGCACTGGCAAGGCCGCCGATCTAACCTACTAGGTGAGCGCACGCATGATCGTCGACATATTCCCCCTCCAACAAGATCATGGTCGAGAAGTTCACCGTGCCCGTCAAGACCGCCAAAGCCATCGAGAAGATCCTCACCCACAACGGCCGTGGTGTCCTGAACCAAATCCTGTCCAACCGGGTGGTTCCTCGCTGAGGGCACCGCCGTGAAGGTCCTCACGGATGTCTACGAGCCGCTTCGTCAACCGCGTCGTCTCCTCCATGTTCAACACCGTCGCCGTGAAGAAGGTGGCCATGCTAGGTTCGCCTTCAAGAAGGATACCGGTGACACCCGCGAGACGCCGGTCATCGACATGTGCCTAGGTCTGCTTGGCGACAAGGCCGTCGTTAGCATCTACGACCCGCAGGTGCGGCGTGACCTCACCATGAACAAGTTTGACTGGGACCACGCGCACCCTCGCCACCTGCAGCCGGTGGGCCGTGGGCGAGCCCGCCGGGCAGCCCGTCACCGTCACGTCGGATGCGTACGAGGCTGTCCACGATGCGCACGCCGTCTGCATCCTGACCGAGTGGGATGAGTTCAGGATCCTCGACTGCTGGCGCATGTACAAGATGATGCAGAAGCCGGCTTTCGTCTTCGCCGTCGCAACATCATCAACCCGGAGAAGCTCCGGGACATCGGATGTATCATCTATGCAATTGGCAAGCCGCTTGACCAAGCCCAGTGCTCAAGGTCATGCCAGCTGTCGCCTGAGGCGATGCACACTGACAGCCGTGCGTCGACGAGCGTTCTTCTTACTAATTAATAACAACAAAAAGCATCGATGAATTTTAAGAGAATTCTTATGATATAAAAAGGGTGTATCTAGGGCACATCTAGATATGCTTTATTTATTACACATCTAAGTGAGTGAATCAAACATAAAGAAAAAAAGAAAAAGGAAATAAAAATATCCACACGAATCTCAATGTAAGATCAATGATATATGACTTAGATGTGCAATACTTATGGCACATCTAAATGTGCTTTAACAAAACTGATATAAAAACCGAAGATCTCATAGATAGGAGGACTTATCTATAGAACTTTTCTGTTTCCCCCCCTCAAGCAGACAAGACAGAAGCATCCAAAGGAGTTAGTACGGAGGAGAGGGCCTAAGCAAAAGCAGAGGGCAGATCAACGAGGTAGTACTCGCACTAATATGTTTCATGCGAGCTTAGCGCATTCTTATTCTATTAGTTAAGTTTTAGATTTGTACAACTATGTTTCATGAGAGAGGACATACTTTTACTTCCTATTCTCTGCTGGATTAGTTCCAAATTACAAGGATACAAGTGTTCAAAAGTTAACTAAGTGAAACACTGAACATGTTAGTTGATGACCTCCGACTAGCAGTTATATGCATGTTCTTCTCTCTTCGGGTTTTGTGACATGGATTACTGAATTTTAAATAATATATATGTTTTAGCATTTTTTGTGATGTTTTGTTCAAGCAAAGAAGAAACATAACTAGGCTAGAATTTTTGGAAGACAATATCCGTATAATATGTCTTGCTGTAAATTAATTACTGTATTTATGGTTTTTCATTGTGAGAGTTAGATGACCTGGAACTGTTAAATGAGATGCGTTTAATTTCACCCCACAAAAAAAGATGCGTTTAATTTCAGTTATCAGTTTCTAAAGTTGGATCCCTTGACCAGTCTGCAATTTTGTATATGTTGTGCCGCAGATCTTATTGAAGATTTACCATCTTCAGTTCATTAAATCAGTTTTTCTTCTCTCCCACAGATGCTTCATGTCATAAGTAGTTTGCGAGTCAGTTTAGTATTCTTGCAGATCTCTGCAATAATGTAGCTGCAACTGTTCGAACATATACTCCTACTAATTTGTTAGCTGCTCTCAAGTAAGGCACTTCTTGAGTTAATCATCGCCGGTCAATATTAAGCATTCAACATTTTAATTATCATTTCGGCAGCTCTATGCACTTCCTAAATTAGTGGTCGGCGATCAATATTAAGCAATCTACATTCTAATTGAGCCATATAATGTACTATATTTCTTTATCCTGATGCCACCAAGTAATCTGCTATGCAGCTTCTCTATCATGGTTTCTTTGAAAATGATTGCCCATAAAAAATAATACAATGTTCATGTTTTCATTTTTCATATAGGACGTCAATCTCTTTGGAGCTCACATGACCTATTTGGAGCACAGTTTCATGCCCCTTCAACGCATTCTTGCATCTAAATTATTGGGTTGGCATGAAGTGCGTACATACTAAAAGAATAAGTTACTTTCTTTTAATGTCAGATTTTCTTGAGCTTTATTATACTGACTATGATAAATATAAATTCACTCAGTACAAAAATAATAGTCTTGAAAATGTTTAGCTCATGCAGTTGCATGGATTGACGACTAGCTGAACTGCTCTATTGCCACCACTTGTAACCATGCCATTGGCCTCCCCCGGCTCCTCCTTATCAACTGTGATTTCTGATTTTCAGGTAAAGTCCTCCCATGGTGGCCTACCATAAAAGCACTAAACCCTACCATGGAGCCCATTATGCATCCCATTGATTTCTCCCGTTGCAAAGTTTTTTTTCCTAATAATAAAGCACGGGTTGAGTCTGGCGGGTTCATCGTCATGGTGTTTTTCTAAAAAGGTCCTTATACTTTGTGGTAATTGAACCCGCGGTCCTCGTGGTAAGTCAATCCGAAACGTTACGTGCTAGAGAAAAGAAAAGAAAAATTACCCAGGCACCCGCATGAGTCTGCTGTTGCCTCCCAATTCAATCTCCACCTCCTGCCACGCCTCGCCTCGCCGGCCGCCGCCGTGCCCCGCCACCACCTGCCCTGCCGGCGCGCCTAACCCTATCCCAAGTGCCCCCACACCCGCGACCTTCCACTTCCGCCGACCCGCGACCTTCCACGGCCGGCGACACTCGATGCCGCGGCCGTTGACGGCTCCGTAGCCCCTGCTACCATGGTGCCGCCGGGACTCCTCGTCGCTGCTTCGACCTCGACAATGGTTTCCCAAACCCCACTGGCTTGCCACCAGCCACTCCTTCCCGGTGCCCTCTGCCCGCCGTCCGACCCATCCGCCTGGCTCCCACGGCGAACATCGCCGCCACCCTGCTGTGACACGAGGTGATATTCTTCTTAGAGCATCTCCAACAGCCGCGCTATGCGCCGCGCGCAAAAAAACCTGTTTGCCGCGCGCGCTGCGGCTGGTTTGGCGCGCCCGCCTGCGCTGGCTCCAGCAGCCGCGCTATAATGCAGCGCGCGCGCGCCGCTCCAGCAGAGCGCAAAAATAAAGCGCGCGCGTGCCGCACAAACCACATGTACATGTATTCATATGAGCAAAAATGATCAAACATATATGATATTTTGGACAAAAATGAACATGTGAAATTTGACACAAACAAGTTGATGAATAAAAGTTCATGCCCACAAGTTCATCCAACCAAGTTCAAAATCATGCCCACACGTTCATCCAACCAAGTTCATCCACAAGACATGAAAGACACATCAATCTTCATCTTCCTCGTCTTCGTCTTCGTCCTCATCTTCCGAAGACGACTCTTCCGCCTCTGAAGATGAATTTTCCTCCCTCTCCTCATCACGCACCGCATCACGCACCGCATCATGTGAAGCTTTGACGGTGTTGGCAAGATCTTCAACGGCGTCTTCATGGGAATGTGTGTGAGAAGCCATGGCGGCCGGAGGTGCACCCATGCCTCCCATGAGAGAAGCAAAACTTATGCCTCCCATGGCGGCCATAGCGTCGAAGGGTGCTCCAAAGCCACCCGTGCCTCCCATGGCGGCCGGAGGTACACCCATTGAAGGAAATATGCCCTAGAGGCAATAATAAAGTTATTATTTATTTCCTTATATCATGATAAATGTTTATTATTCATGCTAGAATTGTATTAACCGGAAACATAATACATGTGTGAATACATAGACCAACAGAGTGTCACTAGTATGCCTCTACTAGACTAGCTCGTTAATCAAAGATGGTTATGTTTCCTAACCATGAACAAAGAGTTGTTATTTGATTAACGAGGTCACATCATTAGTAGAATGATCTGATTGACATGACCCATTCCATTAGCTTAGCACCCGATCGTTTAGTATGTTGCTATTGCTTTCTTCATGACTTATACATGTTCCTATAACTATGAGATTATGCAACTCCCGTTTACCGGAGGAACACTTTGGGTACTACCAAACGTCACAACGTAACTGGGTGATTATAAAGGAGTATTACAGGTGTCTCCAATGGTAGATGTTGGGTTGGCGTATTTCGAGATTAGGATTTGTCACTCCGATTGTCGGAGAGGTATCTCTGGGCCCTCTCGGTAATACACATCACATAAGCCTTGCAAGCACTACAACTAATATGTTAGTTGTGAGATGATGTATTACGGAACGAGTAAAGAGACTTGCCAGTAACGAGATTGAACTAGGTATTGGATACCGACGATCGAATCTCGGGCAAGTAACATACCGATGACAAAGGGAACAACGTATGTTGTTATGCGGTCTGACCGATAAAGATCTTCGTAGAATATGTAGGAGCCAATATGGGCATCCAGGTCCCGCTATTGGTTATTGACCGGAGACGGGTCTCGGTCATGTCTACATTGTTCTCGAACCGTAGGGTCCGCACGCTTAACGTTACGATGACAGTTATTATGAGTTTATGCATTTTGATGTACCGAAGGTTGTTCGGAGTCCCGGATGAGATCACGGACATGACGAGGAGTCTCGAAATGGTCGAGACGTAAAGATTGATATATTGGAAGCCTATGTTTGGACACCGGAAGTGTTCCGGGTGAAATCGGGATTTTACCGGAATACCGGGAGGGTTACCGGAACCCCCGGGAGACAAATGGGCCTGTTGGGCCTTAGTGGAAAAAGAGAAAAAGGGAAAAGGCCCAAGCTGGCCGGCGCCCCCCTTCCCCAAATCCTATTAGGAATAGGATAAGGGGCCGGCCCCCCTTCTCTCTCTTCCCCCCCCCCCGGGAGTCCTAATTGGATTAGGATTGGGGGGGAGGAGTCCTACTCCCGGTGGGAGTAGGACTCCCCTGCGCCTCCCCCTCTTGGCCGGCCAGCCCCCCCTCCTCCAACATATAAATACGGGGGCAGGGGACACCCCAAGACACACAAGTTGATCCTTGAGATCGTTCCTTAGCCGTGTGCGGTGCCCCCTGCCACCAAATTCCACCTCGATCATACCGTTACAGTGCTTAGGCGAAGCCCTGCGTCGGTAGTACATCAAGATCGTCACCACGCCGTCGTGCTGACGGAACTCTTCCTCGACGCTTTGCTGGATCGGAGCCCGAGGAACGTCATCGAGCTGAACGTGTGCCAAGAACTCGGAGGTGCCGGAGTAACGGTGCTTGGATCGGTCGGATCGGGAAGAAGACGTACGACTACTTCCTCTATGTTGTGTGATCGCTTCCGCAGTCGGTCTGCGTTGGTACGTAGACAACACTCTCCCCTCTCGTTGCTGTGCATCACCATGATCTTGCGTGTGCGTAGGAAAATTTTGAAATTACTACGTTCCCCAACAGTGGCATCCGAGCCAGGTTTTATGGTTTGATGTTATATGCACGAGTAGAACACAAGTGAGTTGTGGGCGATACAAGTCATATTGCCTACCAGCATGTCATACTTTGGTTCGGCGGTATTGTTGGACGAGACGATCCGGACCAACCTTACGCGTACTCTTACGCGAGACCGGTTCCCTCGACGTGCTTTGCACACAGATGGCTTGCGGAAGACTGTCTCTCCAACTTTAGTTGAACCAAGTGTGACTACGCCCGGTCCTTGAGAAGGTTAAAACGGAGTCTATTTGACGAACTATCGTTGTGGTTTTGATGCGTAGGTGAGATGAGTTCTTACTTAAGCCCGTAGCAGCCACGTAAAAATTGCAACAACAAAGTAGAGGACGTCTAACTTGTTTTTGCAGGGCATGATGTGATGTGATATGGTCAAGGCATGATGCTGATTTTATTGTATGAGATGATCATGTTTTGTAACCGAGTTATCGGCAACTGGCAGGAGCCATATGGTTGTCGCTTTATTGTATGCAATACAAATCGCGATGTAATGCTTTACTTTATTACTAAGCGGTAGTGATAGTCATGAAAGCATAAAGATTGGCGAGACGACAACGATGCTACGATGGAGATCAAGGTGTCGCGCCGGTGACGATGGTGATCATGACGGTGCTTCGGAGATGGAGATCACAAAGCGCAAGATGATGATGGCCATATCATATTACTTATATTGATTGCATGTGATGTTTATCCTTTTATGCATCTTATCTTGCTTTGATTGACGGTAGCATTATAAGATGATCTCTCACTAAATTATCAAGAAGTGTTCTCCCTGAGTATGCACCGTTGCAAAAGTTCTTCGTGCTGAGACACCACGTGATGATCGGGTGTGATAGGCTCTACGTTCAAATACAACGGGTGCAAAACAGTTGCACACGCAGAATACTCAGGTTATACTTGACGAGCTATGCATATAAGATATGACCTCGGAACACGGAGACCGAAAGGTCGAGCGTGAATCATATAGTAGATATGATCAACATATTGATGTTCACCATTGAAAACTACTCCATCTCACGTGATGATCGGTTATGGTTTAGTTGATTTGGATCACGTGATCACTTAGAGGATTAGAGGGATGTCTATCTAAGTGGGAGTTCTTAAGTAAATTAACTGAACTTAAAATTATCATGAACTTAGTACCTGATAGTATCTTGCTTGTTTATGTTGATTGTAGATAGATGGCTCGTGCTGTTGTTCCGTTGAATTTTAATGCGTTCCTTGAGAAAGCTAAGTTGAAAGATGATGGTAGCAATTACACGGACTGGGTCCGTAACCTGAGGATTATCCTCATTGCTGCACAGAAGAATTACGTCCTGGAAGCACCGCTGAGTGCCAGGCCTGCTGCAAGAGCAACGCCAGAAGTTATGAACGTCTGGCAGAGCAAAGCTGATGACTACTCAATAGTTCAGTGTGCCATGCTTTACGGCTTAGAACCGGGACTTCAACGACGTTTTGAACGTCATGGAGCATATGAGATGTTCCAGGAGTTGAAGTTAATATTTCAAGCAAATGCCCGGATTGAGAGATATGAAGTCTCCAATAAGTTCTATAGCTGCAAGATGGAGGAGAACAGTTCTGTCAGTGAGCATATACTCAAAATGTCTGGGTATAATAATCACTTGATTCAATTGGGAGTTACACTTCCGGATGATTGCGTCATTGACAGAATTCTCCAATCACTGCCACCAAGCTACAAGAGCTTTGTGATGAACTATAATATGCAAGGGATGAACAAGACTATTCCTGAGCTCTTCGCGATGCTGAAAGCTGCGGAGGTAGAAATCAAAAAGGAGCATCAAGTGTTGATGGTTAACAAAACCACTAGTTTCAAGAAAAAGGGCAAAGGGAAGAAGAAAGGGAACTTCAAAAAGAACGGCAAGCAAGTTGCTGCTCAAGAGAAGAAACCCAAGTCTGGACCTAAGCCTGAAACTGAGTGCTTCTACTGCAAGCAGACTGGTCACTGGAAGCGGAACTGCCCCAAGTATTTGGCGGATAAGAAGGATGGCAAGGTGAACAAAGGTATATGTGATATACATGTTATTGATGTGTACCTTACTAATGCTCGCAGTAGCACCTGGGTATTTGATATTGGTTCTGTTGCTAATATTTGCAACTCGAAACAGGGACTACAGAATAAGCGGACACTAGCAAAGGACGAGGTGACGATGCGCGTGGGAAACGGTTCCAAAGTCGATGTGATCGCGGTCGGCACGCTACCTCTACATCTACCTTCGGGATTAATATTAGACCTAAATAATTGTTATTTGGTGCCAGCGTTGAGCATGAACATTATATCTGGATCTTGTTTGATGCGAGACGGTTATTCATTTAAATCAGAGAATAATGGTTGTTCTATTTATATGAGTAATATCTTTTATGGTCATGCACCCTTGAAAAGTGGTCTATTCTTATTGAATCTCGATAGTAGTAATACACATATTCATAATGTTGAAACCAAAAGATGCAGAGTTGATAATGATAGTGCAACTTATTTGTGGCACTGCCGTTTAGGTCATATCGGTGTAAAGCGCATGAAGAAACTCCATACTGATGGGCTTTTGGAACCACTTGATTATGAATCACTTGGTACTTGCGAACAGTGCCTCATGGGCAAGATGACTAAAACACCGTTCTCCGGTACTATGGAGAGAGCAACAGATTTATTAGAAATCATACATACCGATGTATGTGGTCCGATGAATATTGAGGCTCGTGGCGGATATCGTTATTTTCTCACCTTCACAGATGATTTAAGCAGATATGGGTATATCTACTTAATGAAACATAAGTCTGAAACATTTGAAAAGTTCAAGGAATTTCAGAGTGAAGTTGAAAATCATCGTAACAAGAAAATAAAGTTTCTACGATCTGATCGTGGAGGAGAATATTTGAGTTACGAGTTTGGTGTACATTTGAAAAATTGTGGAATAGTTTCGCAACTCACGCCACCCGGAACACCACAACGCAATGGTGTGTCCGAACGTCGTAATCGTACTTTACTAGATATGGTGCGATCTATGATGTCTCTTACTGATTTACCGCTATCATTTTGGGGTTATGCTTTAGAGACGGCCGCATTCACGTTAAATAGGGCACCATCTAAATCCGTTGAGACGACGCCTTTTGAACTATGGTTTGGCAAGAAACCAAAGTTGTCGTTTCTTAAAGTTTGGGGCTGCGATGCTTATGTGAAAAAACTTCAACCTGATAAGCTCGAACCCAAATCGGAGAAGTGTGTCTTCATAGGATATCCAAAGGAAACTATTGGATACACCTTCTATCACAGATCCGAAGGCAAGACTTTTGTTGCTAAATTCGGAAACTTTCTTGAGAAGGAGTTTCTCTCGAAAGAAGTGAGTGGGAGGAAAGTAGAACTTGACGAGGTAACTATACCTACTCCGTTATTGGGAAATAGTACATCACAGAAAACTGTTTCTGTGAGAACTACACCAATAAGAGAGGATGTTAATGATGATGATCATGAAACTTTAGATCAAGATACTACTGTACCTCGTAGATCAACCAGAGTAAGATCCGCACCAGAGTGGTACGGTAATCCTGTTCTGGAAGTCATGCTACTAGATCATGATGAACCTACGAACTATGAAGAAGCGATGGTGAGCCCAGATTCCGCAAAGTGGCTTGAAGCCATGAAATCTGAGATGGGATCCATGTATGAGAACAAAGTATGGACTTTGGTTAACTTGCCCGATGATCGGCAAGCAATTGAGAATAAATGGATCTTTAAGAAAAAGACTGACGCTGATGGTAATGTTACTATCTACAAAGCTCGACTTGTCGCAAAAGGTTTTCGACAAGTTCAAGGAGTTGACTACGATGAGACTTTCTCACCCGTAGCGATGCTTAAGTCTGTCAGAATCATGTTAGCAATTGCCGCATTTTATGATTATGAAATTTGGCAAATGGATGTAAAAACCGCATTCCTGAATGGATTTCTGGAAGAAGAGTTGTATATGATGCAACCCGAAGGTTTTGTCGATCCAAAAGGAGCTAACAAAGTGTGCAAACTCCAGCGATCCATTTATGGACTGGTGCAAGCATCTCGGAGTTGGAATAAACGCTTTGATAGTGTGATCAAAGCATTTGGGTTTATACAGACTTTTGGAGAAGCCTGTATTTACAAGAAAGTGAGTGGGAGCTCTGTAGCATTTCTGATATTATATGTGGATGACATATTACTCATTGGAAATGATATAGAATTTCTGGATAGCATAAAGGGATACTTGAATAAAAGTTTTTCGATGAAAGACCTTGGGGAAGCTGCTTACATATTAGGCATAAAAATCTATAGAGATAGATCAAAACGCTTAATTGGACTTTCACAAAGCACATACCTTGACAAGATTTTGAATAAGTTCAAAATGGATCAAGCAAAGAAAGGGTTCTTGCCTGTATTACAAGGTGTGAAGTTGAGTCAGACTCAATGCCCGACCACTGCAGAAGATAGAGAGAAAATGAAAGATGTTCCCTATGCTTCAGCCATAGGCTCTATCATGTATGCAATGCTGTGTACCAGACCTGATGTGTGCCTTGCTATAAGTTTAGCAGGGAGGTACCAAAGTAATCCAGGAGTGGATCACTGGACAGCGGTCAAGAACATCCTGAAATACCTGAAAAGGACTAAGGATATGTTTCTCGTATATGGAGGTGACAAAGAGCTCACCGTAAGAGGTTACGTTGATGCAAGCTTTGACACTGATCCGGACGATTCTAAATCGCAAACCGGATACGTGTTTACTTTAAACGGTGGAGCTGTCAGTTGGTGCAGTTCTAAACAAAGCGTCGTAGCGGGATCTACATGTGAAGCGGAGTACATTGCTGCTTCGGAAGCAGCAAACGAAGGAGTCTGGATGAAGGAGTTCATATCCGATCTAGGTGTCATACCTAGTGCATCGGGTCCAATGAAAATCTTCTGTGACAATACTGGTGCAATTGCCTTGGCAAAGGAATCCAGATTTCACAAAAGAACCAAACACATCAAGAGACGCTTCAACTCCATCCGGGATTTAGTTCAGGTGGGAGACATAGAGATTTGCAAGATACATACGGATCTGAATGTTGCAGACCCGTTGACTAAGCCTCTTCCACGAGCAAAACATGATCAGCACCAAGGCTCCATGGGTGTTAGAATCATTACTGTGTAATCTAGATTATTGACTCTAGTGCAAGTGGGAGACTGAAGGAAATATGCCCTAGAGGCAATAATAAAGTTATTATTTATTTCCTTATATCATGATAAATGTTTATTATTCATGCTAGAATTGTATTAACCGGAAACATAATACATGTGTGAATACATAGACCAACAGAGTGTCACTAGTATGCCTCTACTAGACTAGCTCGTTAATCAAAGATGGTTATGTTTCCTAACCATGAACAAAGAGTTGTTATTTGATTAACGAGGTCACATCATTAGTAGAATGATCTGATTGACATGACCCATTCCATTAGCTTAGCACCCGATCGTTTAGTATGTTGCTATTGCTTTCTTCATGACTTATACATGTTCCTATAACTATGAGATTATGCAACTCCCGTTTACCGGAGGAACACTTTGGGTACTACCAAACGTCACAACGTAACTGGGTGATTATAAAGGAGTATTACAGGTGTCTCCAATGGTAGATGTTGGGTTGGCGTATTTCGAGATTAGGATTTGTCACTCCGATTGTCGGAGAGGTATCTCTGGGCCCTCTCGGTAATACACATCACATAAGCCTTGCAAGCACTACAACTAATATGTTAGTTGTGAGATGATGTATTACGGAACGAGTAAAGAGACTTGCCAGTAACGAGATTGAACTAGGTATTGGATACCGACGATCGAATCTCGGGCAAGTAACATACCGATGACAAAGGGAACAACGTATGTTGTTATGCGGTCTGACCGATAAAGATCTTCGTAGAATATGTAGGAGCCAATATGGGCATCCAGGTCCCGCTATTGGTTATTGACCGGAGACGTGTCTCGGTCATGTCTACATTGTTCTCGAATCGTAGGGTCCGCACGCTTAACGTTACGATGACAGTTATTATGAGTTTATGCATTTTGATGTACCGAAGGTTGTTCGGAGTCCCGGATGAGATCACGGACATGACGAGGAGTCTCGAAATGGTCGAGACGTAAAGATTGATATATTGGAAGCCTATGTTTGGACACCGGAAGTGTTCCGGGTGAAATCGGGATTTTACCGGAATACCGGGAGGGTTACCGGAACCCCCCGGGAGACAAATGGGCCTGTTGGGCCTTAGTGGAAAAAGAGAAAAAGGGAAAAGGCCCAAGCTGGCCGGCGCCCCCCTTCCCCAAATCCTATTAGGAATAGGATAAGGGGCCGGCCCCCCTTCTCTCTCTTCCCCCCCCCCCCCCCCCCGGGAGTCCTAATTGGATTAGGATTGGGGGGGGAGGAGTCCTACTCCCGGTGGGAGTAGGACTCCCCTGCGCCTCCCCCTCTTGGCCGGCCAGCCCCCCTCCTCCAACATATAAATACGGGGGCAGGGGACACCCCAAGACACACAAGTTGATCCTTGAGATCGTTCCTTAGCCGTGTGCGGTGCCCCCTGCCACCAAATTCCACCTCGATCATACCGTTACAGTGCTTAGGCGAAGCCCTGCGTCGGTAGTACATCAAGATCGTCACCACGCCGTCGTGCTGACGGAACTCTTCCTCGACGCTTTGCTGGATCGGAGCCCGAGGAACGTCATCGAGCTGAACGTGTGCCAAGAACTCGGAGGTGCCGGAGTAACGGTGCTTGGATCGGTCGGATCGGGAAGAAGACGTACGACTACTTCCTCTACGTTGTGTGATCGCTTCCGCAGTCGGTCTGCGTTGGTACGTAGACAACACTCCCCCCTCTCGTTGCTGTGCATCACCATGATCTTGCGTGTGCGTAGGAAAATTTTGAAATTACTACGTTCCCCAACACCCATGCCTCCCATGGAGGCCAGAGGTGCACCCATGCCTCCCATGGCGGCCGGATGTACACCCATGCCTCCCATGGCTCCGAAGCCACCCATGCCTCCCATGGCGCCGAGGCCACCACCACCCATGGCGCCGAAGCCACCGCCACCCATGGCGCTGAAGCCACCGCCACTGTAGGATCGAAAGTATGTCTAGAGGGGGGGTGATTAGACTACTTGACCAAATAAAAACTTAACCTTTTCCCAATTTTAGTTCTTGGCAGATTTTAGCTATTTTAGGACAAGTCAAGCAATCATCACATGACTCAAGCAAGCATGCAAAGAGTATATTGGCAGCGGAAAGTAAAGCATGCAACTTGCAAGAATGTAAAGGGAAGGGTTTGGAGGATTCAAACGCAATTGGAGACACGGATGTTTTTCCCGTGGTTCGGATAGGTGGTGCTATCCTACATCCACGTTGATGGAGACTTCAACCCACGAAGGGTAACGGTTGCGCGAGTCCACGGAGGGCTCCACCCACGAAGGGTCCACGAAGTAGCAACCTTGTCTATCCCACCATGGCCATCGCCCACGAAGGACTTGCCTCACTAGCGGTATATCTTCACGAAGTAGGCGATCTCCTTGCCCTTACAAACTCCTTGGTTCAACTCCACAATCTTGTCGGAGGCTCCCAAGTGACACCTAGCCAATCTAAGAGACACCACTCTCTAAGAAGTAACAAACGGTGTGTTGATGATGAACTCCTTGCTCTTGTGCTTCAAATGATAGTCTCCCCAACACTCAACTCTCTCTCATAGGATTTGGATCTGATGGAAAGAAGATTTGACTGGAAAGCAACTTGCGAAGCCTAGAGATCAAGATTCATATGGTAAGAATGGAATGTCTTGGTCTCAACACATGAGTAGGTGGTTCTCTCTCAGAACAAATGAGTTGGAATGGTGTATGTGTTCTGATGGCTCTCCCCATGAATGAAGAGGAGGTGGAGGGGTATATATAGCCTCCACACAAAATCCAACCGTTACACACAATCTACCAATCTCGGTGGGACCGAATAAATAAACTCGGTCAGACCGAAAAGGTAAACCTAGTGACCGTTAGAGATTTTCGGTGGGACTGACATGCAACTCGGTAGGACCGATTCTGTTAGGGTTTGGGCATAACGTAATCTCGGTGAGACCGATTACACAAACTCGGTGAGACCGAGTTTGGTAATAAGCTAACCAGAGAGTTGGTCAGGTGAACTCGGTGGGACCGATTTGCTCTTTCAGTGAGACCGAAAAGTTACAAAAGGGAAACACAGAGTTTACATTGCAATCTCGGTGGGACCGATTCGCTCTTTCGGTGAGACCGAAAAGTTACGAAAGGGAAACAGAGAGTTTGCAACCCCATCTCGGTGAGACCGAGATCCCTATCGGTAGGACCGAAATGCTAGGGTTTGGCAGTGGCTTATGACATATGAAACTCGGTGGCGCCGGATAGATAGAATCGGTATGACCGAGTTTGGCTTAGGGTTTAGGTCATTTGTGGATATGGGAAAGTAGCTGAGGATTTTGGAGCATATCATTAAGCACATGAAGCAAGAGGCTCGTTAAGCAACACCTCATCCCTCCTTGATAGTATTGGCTTTTCCTAAAGACTCAATGTGATCTTGGATCACTAAAATATAAAATGAAGAGTCTTGAGCTTTTGAGCTTGAGCCAATCCTTTGTCCTTGGCATTTTGAGGGTTCCACTTTCACATCCATGCCATGCCAATCATTGAGCTTTCCTGAAATAATCATCTTGGAATAGCATTAGCTCAATGAGCTATATGTTGTTATGAATTACCAAAACCACCTAGGGATAGTTGCACTTTCAATCTCCCCCTTTTTGGTAATTGATGACAACATATAGATCAAAGCTTCGACAAATGATAATAAGCATGAAATATATCGTCGCTTTGAGAAGTATGTGAAAAGTAAGAGCTCCTCCTAAATTTGTGCATATTTAAAATTTGCTTTGGACTGAAAATGCACAAAGAGTTGGAGTCATGGGTTACTCTTCCATGTCACATACATCTTGGTGGAGCTCTTAAAATGATAAGAATGAAATACATGCACTCATCACCAAGAATAGTGAGTGATCACATAAGATAGATAGGATAAAAAATAGCATTAAGCAAACATTAAGTGTAGCTTATGATCAAACACATGATCATCGATGTCTCACACAGATAATGACGTAGTATCTCACACAAAAGCAAACAAAGTTCGAAAAACCACCAAATAAAACAAGAGAGAATAAAAGCAACACTCTCTCTCGAAGCCTATGATCTATACATTTTCTCCCCCTTTGGCAACAAGTTACCAAAAAGTTCCTAGAAAATGCATAGTGCTAAGTCGACACTCAGGCTTGATCTTCAGGTGGTGGTGGAGTCCGGATCACTCCAAGGACGAAGGCTTCCGTAGATGCTGAAGTAGACACTGGAGCTGAAGTAGATGCTGGAGTTGGAGCTAATGCTGCGGCTGGAGCTGAGGCGGTTGCCCTTGTGTCAGGAACTGGCACTGCAGACGACCTCGGAGCTCGGGGCACTCTGGCAAAGGCATCAGTTGTAGTCTTGCCTCTCCTCTCCTGCATGTCATCCTGGAGCTGCTCTACTGCAGACTGAATCTCTGTCACTTTGACATCCAAGTCATAGAACTTTTGTTCCATGATCCTCTCTAAGCTTGCCTGGTTTTGAGTTAGGGTGGCTAGTCCTTGCTCAATTCGCAGGGTGGATGCAATCAAGTAACCAAGCTGCTCTTGTTTGGTTTTCAGGAAATACTCAGATGCCTCCGCTTGAGTAGGCATCTTGGCAGCTTTCTCCTTCCTAGCCTTCTCCTTCTTGGCTTGTGCTTGGGCAGATGATGGCTCATTCTCAGTCATGACCACTTGGTTATCTTCAAAGTCTGGACGGATAGGCAGGTGTTCCTTGTCCAAGAGGTATATGCCCGTGCCCATCTTGGAGTTGATGAGCTCCTGAATCTGTGGGGCATATCCACAGCTCCTCTTCTAGTCTGCTGATGTCCTCTTAATGAAGGAAATATGCCCTAGAGACAATAATAAAGTTATTATTTATTTCCTTATATCATGATAAATGTTTATTATTCATGCTAGAATTGTATTAACCGGAAACATAATACATGTTTGAATACATAGACAAACTTAGTGTCACTAGTATGCCTCTACTTGACTAGCTCGTTAATCAAAGATGGTTATGTTTCCTAACCATGAACAAAGTGTTGTTATTTGATTAACGAGGTCACATCATTAGTAGAATGATCTGATTGACATGACCCATTCCATTAAGCTTAGCACCCGATCGTTTAGTATGTTGCTATTGCTTTCTTCATGACTTATACATGTTCCTATGACTATGAGATTATGCAACTCCCGTTTACTGAAGGAACACTTTGTGTGCTACCAAACGTCACAACGTAACTGGGTGATTATAAAGGAGCTCTACAGGTGTCTCCAAAGATAGATGTTGGGTTGGCGTATTTCGAGATTAGGATTTGTCACTCCGATTGTCGGAGAGGTATCTCTGGGCCCTCTCGGTAATGCACATCACATAAGCCTTGCAAGCATTGCGACTAATGAGTTAGTTGCGGAATGATGTATTATAGAACGAGTAAAGAGACTTGCCGGTAACGAGATTGAACTAGGTATTGGATACCGACGATCGAATCTCGGGCAAGTAACATACCGATGACAAAGGGAACAACATATGTTGTTATGCGGTCTGACCGATAAAGATCTTCGTAGAATATGTAGGAGCCAATATGGGCATCCAGGTCCCGCTATTGGATATTGACCGGAGATTTGTCTTAGTCATGTCTACATTGTTCTCGAACCGTAGGGTCCGCACGCTTAATGTTACGATGACAGTTATTATGAGTTTATGCATTTTGATGTACTGAAGTTAGTTCGGAGTCCCGGATGTGATCACGGACATGACCAGGACTCTCGAAATGGTCGAGACATAAAGATTGATATATTGGACGGCTACATTCGGACACCGGAAGTGTTCCGGATGATTTCGGAGAAAACCGGAGTGCTGGAGGGGTTACCGGAACCCCCCGGGGAAGTAAAGGGCCTTATTGGGCCTTAGGGGAGAGAGAGGGCTGCGGCCTAGGAGGTGGCACCCCCCCAAGGCGAGTCCGAATTGGACTAGGGAGGGGGGCGCGGCCCCTCTTTCCCTCTCCCTCTCCCTCTCTTTCCTTCCCCCTTAGGTTTCCTAATTGGATTAGGAAAGGGGAGTCCTACTCCCACTAGGAGGAGGACTCCCCCTCCCCTTGGCGCGCCACATAGGGCCGGCCGGCCTCCCCCTTGCTCCTTTATATACGAGGGCAGGGGGCACCCTAGAACACACAAGTTGATCCACGTGATCGTTCCTTAGCCGTGTGCGGTGCCCCCTGCCACCATATTCCACCTTGATCATATCGTTGTAGTGCTTAGGCGAAGCCCTGCGTTGGTAGAACATCATCATCGTCACCACGCCGTTGTGCTGACGGAACTCATCCCCGAAGCTTTGCTGGATCGGAGCCCGGGGAGCGTCATCGAGCTGTACGTGTGCTAAGAACTCGGAGGTGCCGGAGTAACGGTGCTTGGATCGGTCGGATCGGGAAGACGTACGACTACTTCCTCTATGTTGTGTCAACGCTTCCGCAGTCGGTCTGCGTGGGTACGTAGACAACACTCTCCCCTCTCGTTGATGTGCATCACCATGATCTTGCGTGTGCGTAGGAAAATTTTGAAATTACTACGTTCCCCAACAGTGGCATCCGAGCCTAGGTTTTATGGTTTGATGTTATATGCACGAGTAGAACACAAGTGAGTTGTGGGCGATATAAGTCATACTGCCTACCAGCATGTCATACTTTGGTTCGGCGGTATTGTTGGATGAAGCGGCCCGGACCGACATTACGCGTACGCTTACGCGAGACCGGTTTCCCCGACATGCTTTGCACATAGGTGACTTGCGGGTGACTGTTTCTCCAACTTTAGTTGAACCGAGTGTGGCTACGCCCGGTCCTTGCGAAGGTTAAAACGGAGTCTATTTGACAAACTATCGTTGTGGTTTTGATGCGTAGGTGAGATTGGTTCTTGCTTAAGCCCGTAGCAGCCACGTAAAACTTGCAACAACAAAGTAGAGGACGTCTAACTTGTTTTTGCAGGGCATGTTGTGATGTGATATGGCCACGACATGATGCTAAATTTTATTGTATGAGATGATCATGTTTTGTAACCGAGTTATCGGCAACTGGCAGGAGCCATATGGTTGTCGCTTTATTGTATGCAATGCAATCGCGATGTAATGCTTTACTTTATCACTAAGCGGTAGCGAAAGTCGTGGAAGCATAAGATTGGCGAGACGACAACGATTCTACGATGGAGATCAAGGTGTCGCGCCGGTGACGATGGTGATCATGACGGTGCTTCGGAGATGGAGATCACAAGCACAAGATGATGATGGCCATATCATATCACTTATATTGATTGCATGTGATGTTTATCTTTTTATGCATCTTATCTTGCTTTGATTGACGGTAGCATTATAAGATGATCCCTCACTAAATTATCAAGAAGTGTTCTCCCTGGGTATGCACTGTTGCCAAAATTCGTCGTCCCCAGACACCACGTGATGATCGGGTGTGATAAGCTCTACGTCCATCTACAACGGGTGCAAGTCAGTTTTGCACACGCAGAATACTCAGGTTAAACTTGACGAGCCTAGCATATGCAGATATGGCCTCGGAACACGGAGACCGAAAGGTCGAGCGTGAATCATATAGTAGATATGATCAACATAGCGATGTTCACCATTGAAAACTACTCCATCTCACATGATGATCGGTTATGGTTTAGTTGATTTGGATCACGTGATCACTTAGAGGATTACAGGGATGTCTATCTAAGTGGGAGTTCTTAAGTAATTTGATTAATTGAACTTAAACTTATCATAAACTTAGTACCTGATAGTATCTTGCTTGTTTATGTTTGATTGTAGATAGATGGCTCGCGCTGTTGTTCCATTGAATTTTAATGCGTTCCTTGAGAAAGCGAAGTTGAAAGTTGATGGTAGCAATTACACGGACTGGGTCCGTAACTTGAGGATTTTTATCCTCATTGCTGCACAGAAGAATTACGTCCTGGAAGCACCGCTAGGTGCCAGGCCTGCTGCTGGAGCAACACCAGATGTTATGAACGTCTGGCAGAGCAAAGCTGATGACTACTCGATAGTTCAGTGTGCCATGCTTTACGGCTTAGAATCGGGACTTCAACGACGTTTTGAACGTCATGGAGCATATGAGATGTTTCAGGAGTTGAAGTTAATATTTCAAGCAAATGCCCGGATTGAGAGATATGAAGTCTCCAATAAGTTCTATAGCTGCAAGATGGAATAGAACAGTTCTGTCAGTGAGCATATACTCAAAATGTCTGGGTATAATAATCACTTGATTCAGATGGGAGTTAATCTTCCAGATGATTGCGTCATTGACAGAATTCTCCAATCACTGCCACCAAGCTACAAGAGCTTCGTGATGAACTATAATATGCAAGGGATGAACAAGACTATTCCCGAGCTCTTCGCAATGCTGAAAGCTGCGGAGGTAGAAATCAAAAAGGAGCATCAAGTGTTGATGGTCAACAAGACCACTAGTTTCAAGAAAAAGGGCAAAGGGAAGAAGAAGGGGAACTTCAAGAAGAACGACAAGCAAGTTGCTGCTCAAGAGAGGAAACCCAAGTCGGACCTAAGCCTGAAACTGAGTGCTTCTACTGCAAGCAGACTGGTCACTGGAAGCGGAACTGCCCCAAGTATTTGGCGGATAAGAAGGATGGCAAGGTGAACAAAGGTATATGTGATATACATGTTATTGATGTGTACCTTACTAGAGCTCGCAGTAGCACCTGGGTATTTGATACTGGTTCTGTTGCTAATATTTGCAACTCGAAATAGGGACTACGGATTAAGTGAACACTGGCGAAGGACGAGGTGATGATGCGCGTGGGAAACGGTTCCAAAGTCGATGTGATCGCGGTCGGCACGCTACCTCTACATCTACCTTCGGGATTAATATTAGACCTAAATAATTGTTATTTGGTGCCAGCGTTGAGCATGAACATTATATCTGGATCTTGTTTAATGCGAGACGGTTATTCATTTAAATCAGAGAATAATGGTTGTTCTATTTATATGAATAATATATTTTATGGTCATGCACCTTTGAAGAGTGGTCTATTCTTGTTGAATCTCGAAGATAGTGATACACATATTCATAATGTTGAAGCCAAAAGATGCAGAGTTGATAATGACAGTGCAACTTATTTGTGGCACTGCCGTTTAGGTCATATCGGTATAAAGCGCATGAAGAAACTCCATACTGATGGACTTTTGGAACCACTTGATTACGAATCACTTGGTACTTGCGAACCGTGCCTCATGGGCAAGATGACTAAAACACCGTTCTCCGGTACTATGGAGAGAGCAATAGATTTGTTGGAAATCATACATACCGATGTATGTGGTCCGATGAATATTGAGGCTCGTGGCGGATATCGTTATTTTCTCACCTTCACAGATGACTTAAGCAGATATGGGTATATCTACTTAATGAAACATAAGTCTGAAACATTTGAAAAGTTCAAGGAATTTCAGAGTGAAGTTGAAAATCATCGTAACAAGAAAATAAAGTTTCTACGATCTGATCATGGAGGAGAATATTTGAGTTATGAGTTTGGTGTACATTTGAAAAATTGTGGAATAGTTTCGCAACTCACGCCACCCAGAACACCACAGCGTAATGGTGTGTCCAAACGTCGTAATTGTACTTTACTAGATATGGTGCTATCCATGATGTCTCTTACTGATTTACCGCTATCATTTTGGGGTTATGCTTTAGAGACGGCCGCATTCATGTTAAATAGGGCACCATCAAAATCCGTTGAGACGACGCCTTATGAACTATGGTTTGGCAAGAAACCAAAGTTTTCGTTTCTTAAAGTTTGGGGCTGCGATGCTTATGTGAAAAAGCTTCAACCTGATAAGCTCGAACCCAAATCGGAGAAATGTGTCTTCATAGGATACCCAAAGGAGACTGTTGGGTACACCTTCTATCACAGATCCGAAGGCAAGACATTCGTTGCTAAGAATGGATCCTTTCTAGAGAAAGAGTTTCTCTCGAAAGAAGTGAGTGGGAGGAAAGTAGAACTTGACGAGGTAACTATACCTGCTCCCTTATTAGAAAGTAGTACATCACAGAAAACTGTTTCTGCGACACCTATACCAATTAGTGAGGAAGCTAATGATGACGATCATGAAACTTCAGGACAAGATACTACTGAACCTCGTAGATCAACCAGAGCGAGATCCGCACCAGAGTGGTACGGTAATCCTGTCCTGGAAATCATGCTGCTAGATCATGACGAACCTACGAACTATGAAGAAGCGATGGTGAGCCCAGATTCTGCAAAATGGCTTGAAGCCATGAAATCTGAGATGGGATCCATGTATGAGAACAAAGTATGGACTTTGGTTGACTTGCCCGATGATCGGCAAGCAATTGAGAATAAATGGATCTTCAAGAAGAAGACAGACGTTGATGGTAATATTACTGTCTACAAAGCTCGACAAGTTCAAGGGGTTGACTACGATGAGACCTTCTCACCCGTAGCGATGCTTAAGTCTGTCCGAATCATGTTAGCAATTGCCGCATTTTATGATTATGAAATTTGGCAGATGGATGTCAAAATTGCATTCCTGAATGGATTTCTGGAAGAAGAGTTGTATATGATGCAACCGGAAGGTTTTGTCGATCCAAAGGGAGCTAACAAAGTGTGCAAGCTCCAGCGATCCATTTATGGACTGGTGCAAGCCTCTCGGAGTTGGAATAAACGCTTTGATAGTGTGATCAAAGCATTTGGTTTTATACAGACTTTCGGAGAAGCTTGTATTTACAAGAAAGTGAGTGGGAGCTCTGTAGCATTTCTGATATTATATGTGGATGACATATTGCTGATTGGAAATGATATAGAATTTCTGGATAGCATAAAGGGATACTTGAATAACAGTCTCTCAATGAAAGACCTCGGTGAAGCTGCTTACATATTAGGCAAAAAGATCTATAGAGATAGATCAAGACGCTTAATTGGACTTTCACAAAGCACATACCTTGACAAGATTTTGAAGAAGTTCAAAATGGATCAAGCAAAGAAAGGGTTCTTGCCTGTGTTACAAGGTGTGAAGTTGAGTCAGACTCAATGCCCGACCACTGCAGAAGATAGAGAGAAAATGAAAGATGTTCCCTATGCTTCAGCCATAGGCTCTATCATGTATGCAATGTTGTGTACCAGACCTGATGTGTGCCTTGCTATAAGTTTAGCAGGGAGGTACCAAAGTAATCCAGGAGTGGATCACTGGACAGCAGTCAAGAACATCCTGAAATACCTGAAAAGGACTAAGGATATGTTTCTCGTATATGGAGGTGACAAAGAGCTCACCGTAAAAAGTTACGTTGATGCAAGCTTTGACACTGATCCGGACGATTCTAAATCGCAAATCAGATACGTGTTTACATTAAACGGTGGAGCTGTCAGTTGGTGCAGTTCTAAACAAAGCGTCGTAGCGGGATCTACATGTGAAGCGGAGTACATAGCTGCTTCGGAAGCAGCGAACGAAGGAGTCTGGATGAAGGAGTTCATATCCGATCTAGGTGTCATACCTAGTGCATCGGGTCCAATGAAAATCATTTGTGACAATACTGGTGCAATTGCCTTGGCAAAGGAATCCAGATTTCACAAGAGGACCAAGCACATCAAGAGATGCTTCAATTCCATCCGGGATCTAGTCCAGGTGGGAGACATAGAGATTTGCAAGATACATATGGATCTGAATGTTGCAGACCCGTTGGCTAAGCCTCTTCCATGAGCAAAACATGATCAGCACCAAGGCTCCATGGGTGTTAGAATCATTACTATGTAATCTAGATTATTGACTCTAGTGCAAGTGGGAGACTGAAGGAAATGTGCCCTAGAGGCAATAATAAAGTTATTATTTATTTCCTTATATCATGATAAATGTTTATTATTCATGCTAGAATTGTATTAACCGGAAACATAATACATGTGTGAATACATAGACAAACTTAGTGTCACATAGACAAACATAGCTCATTAATCAAAGATGGTTATGTTTCCTAACCATGAACAAAGTGTTGTTATTTGATTAACGAGGTCACATCATTAGTAGAATGATCTGATTGACATGACCCATTCCATTAAGCTTAGCACCTGATCGTTTAGTATGTTGCTATTGCTTTCTTCATGACTTATACATGTTCCTATGACTATGAGATTATGCAACTCCCGTTTACCGGAGGAACACTTTGTGTGCTACCAAACGTCACAACGTAACTGGGTGATTATAAAGGAGCTCTACAGGTGTCTCCAAAGATAGATGTTGGGTTGGCATATTTCGAGATTAGGATTTATCACTCTGATTGTCGGAGAGGTATCTCTGGGCCCTCTCGGTAATGCACATCACATAAGCCTTGCAAGCATTACGACTAATGAGTTAGTTGCGGAATGATGTATTACAGAACGAGTAAAGAGACTTGCCGGTAACGTGATTGAACTAGGTATTGGATACCAACGATCGAATCTCGGGCAAGTAACATACCGATGACAAAGGGAACAACGTATGTTGTTATGGAGTCTGATCGATAAAGATCTTCGTAGAATATGTAGGAGCCAATATGGGCATGCAGGTCCCGCTATTGGTTATTGACCGGAGATTTGTCTCAGTAATGTCTACATTGTTCTCGAACCGTAGGGTCCGCACGCTTAACGTTACGATGATAGTTATTATGAGTTTATGCATTTTGATGTACCGAAGTTAGTTCAGAGTCCCGGATGTGATCACGGACATGAAGAGGAGTCTCGAAATGGTCGAGAAATAAAGATTGATATATTGGATGGCTACATTCGGACACCGGAAGTGTTCCGGATGATTTGGGAGAAAACCGGAGTGCTGGAGGGGTTACCGGAACCCCCCGGGGAAGTAATGGGCCTTATTGGGCCTTATGGGAGAGAGAGGGCTGCGGCCTAGGAGGTGGCGCCCCCCCCCCCAAGGGGAGTCCGAATTGGACTAGGGAGGGGGGAGCGGCCCCTCTTTCCCTCTCCCTCTCCCTCTCTTTCCTTCCCCCTTAGGTTTCCTAATTGGATTAGGAAAGGGGAGTCCTACTCCCACTAGGAGGAGGACTCCCCCTCCCCTTGGCGCGCCACATAGGGCCGTCCGGCCTCCCCGTTGCTCCTTTATATACGGGGGCAGGGGGGCACCCTAGAACACACAAGTTGATCCACGTGATCGTTCCTTAGCTGTGTGCGGTGCCCCCTGCCACCATATTCCACCTCGATCATATCGTTGTAGTGCTTAGGCGAAGCCCTGCGTCGGTAGAACATCATCATCGTCACCACGCCGTTGTGCTGATGGAACTCATCCCCGAAGCTTTGCTGTATCGGAGCCCGGGGAGCATCATCGAGCTGTACGTGTGCTAAGAACTCGGAGGTGCCGGAGTAACGGTGCTTGGATCGGTCGGATCGGGAAGACGTACGACTACTTCCTCTACGTTGTGTCAACGCTTCCGCAGTCGGTCTGCGTGGGTACGTAGACAACACTCTCCCCTCTCATTGCTGTGCATCACCATGATCTTGCGTGTGCATAGGAAAATTTTGAAATTACTACGTTCCCCAACACTTAATGGTCTCTACACTTTGAATTTCTGAGGCACGTCAAAGATATGAAGCAAGTTGATCGCGTGGCCTTTGATCATCTTGTGGTCTCCAGACTTGGGCAATAAGGTGTGCCTTAGTATCCAGTTGATAGTGGGCAGCCCTGATAGAAGATAATGTATTGAGCCAAACTTGAAAGTGTCAAGTGCTTCATTTGGAATCTCCTTGTACATGTTGGACATGGAGTTGTGGTCCATCTTCTTCTTAGCATAAACGTCCAAGTCATCTGCTTGCTCCTCTGGGGCATTTATCAGCTGAGCCCATTCAGCAACTGTGGACCGGCACCTCGTACCCTCTGACATCCAAGTTATCCTACCATCTGGATAAAAGTGGGCTGTGGAGTAGAACTGCATGATGAGTTCCTCGTTCCACTTTGTGAGCTTCTGCCCAACAAAGTACTCTACTCCACACGCCTTGAAGCTTTCCTGCACTCCAGGGAAGTACTCCTCATTATCCTTGATATATTGCCAATCGACCCATCTCATGTCACAGACAATGGGCTTCTTGTCTAACAGCACTGTCTCATAGAAGTCTTGCTGCTCCTTGGTATGAAACCTGTAGTCCACTGCAGTCCTTCTCCTTGAAGCATACGGATCTGCTTCTCTCCACTTTCGGAGCCCTGAATCTCTCCTGAGTTTCATATCCTCAGCCACAGGATGAGCATCGTTGTGGTCTGGGATCTTGGGCTTGAGCTTTCTGAGGACATTCTCTTCCTCTTCTTCTGCAGCTTCAGGCACTGGGGCCTTGTTCTTCTCAGCAGCTGGGATGCTTCTTGTATTCCTCTTTGGCTTGGGCTTTGGAGCAGGCTTGGCCTTGGAAGCAGCTCCCCCTGACCTTATGGCATCACCCATCAGCTTGGGTGCTTTTGGTGCTGGTGCAGCCACCTCTTCTTCTTCCTCCTCATCTTCCATGATGGAAGCTTTGCCAAGCACTCTGGCTACAGTTTTCTTCACCCTTTCTTTCCTTTTCTTGCCCTCAGCAGCAACTGGCTCAATGGGAGTGGGCTTCTCAGTTGAAGCTCTTGCCTTGGACATAGGCTGCATGCCTGCTGGCCTTTTGAACTTCAACCCTGGCTTTGTACCCTGTGCTGGCTCAACTCTCTTGGAGGTTGCTTCCTCTTCTACCACATAATCCTCATCTTCTGAGTCTGAGGTTCTCTTATTTCTCTGTCGTGTGGCAGCCTTAGGCAGATTGCTAGGGGTGCTCCTGCTGCCATCATCTGAGGAACTTGAGGGACTAGTGCCCTCACTCAGCTGCACTTGTTGTTCTGACAGGTTTTGGCTATCACTTTGGTCTGACATGATGCAAACTCTGACTACTGACCTGTGAATAGGTTATAGACGAGATAGAGTAGATGAGCATCACAAAATGCAGAGATTTTTGCAAAAGAATAATCCAAAAACTTAGTTTTAGTTTCCCACTGAAAGCATCTCGGATCTACCGATTTTTAAACTCGGTGATACCGAAGCAGTTTTGGAACTTAAACTAGTGAACTCGGTCAGACCGAGTCACAGTTCGGTGGCACCGAGACTGCTAGGGTTTCACAGAATTCCAAAATCGGTCACACCGATATGTAATTCTCGGTCAGACCGAGTCTCACTTGTGCAATGGCATAAGCCAAATCGGTGGGACCGAGTTTTTCAACTCGGTGGGTCCGAGATGGTTTCGGCGGAAACCTAACCCTAAATTTTTTGAATTAAACCTAATCTACGAGTTCATTGACTGGATAGGAGTTTATCAAACGTGGCAAGAATCATGATGATCACAATGTGCTAGGAATCGGATTGGAGAATAGCACAAAGATCGAGTCCATACCCTAGTGCGGCGGAGACTCGCTACGGCGGCAACGGCGGGGTAGAATTCCCGTTGACGGCGACGGAGACCAGCGACAGGAGGCTGCTGGCGGCGAGGAGACGATCCGGAGACCAAGTTGGCAGAGCAGGCTATCGCGTGGGCGAAGGGGTTCAGAGAAATTTCGAAATTTTTGCCCGTGACTATATATAGCCCGACCCTATCGGTGTGACCGAGTGGAACAACTCGGTGGCACCGAGATGCATAACTGCGAGCAGTTACTGCAACTCGGTGTTACCGAAAAGTTCAAATCGGTTGCACCGAGATCGAAAACCTAGATCAACTTAATGATCTCGGTAGGACCGAAAGTGGGGAATCGGTCAGACCGAGAATCACAAAGAGGTTTTGGAAGTTTAAGTCTATGGTGAATCGGGGACTCTGAGCGCTCATCACACAGAGTGGTTCGAATCTGACTTGATCAAATTTTGTGATGTAGCATGAATAGAGTTTGAGATGAGAAAAGCATAGATAGCTAGAGGAGGTTCTTAGGCATTCTTGTCCATCCACTTGGCAAAAAGAAATAAAGCCAAACAATCAAAGCAACAAGTGGATGTCCTCGAATGAGTAAAATATGCAACCAACATGCTCACACAATAAGATGGCAAATGAAATATGTGACAAAGCATGCACAACCAATTCTAGCATCTATCAAGCAATTTGCGATGACTAGGTCATCTATATATGAGTATATTGACTTAGGAGTCAAGTGAGAACACTTGATCATAGGTCATACTCATCGTTTAAGCTCAAGTGGGGTTACCACTTTTACATAAAGCATTGTTGTGTTCACATCTTTAGAGTTGCTTTAGCTCAAGTCTTAGAGTAAAGCTCCCCCTAGATGTGATATCCCCCTAAGAGGGATGAACTAACCTTGGGTTTTGTCGATGATGACTTCATGTAGATGTTGAAGATGTGGATGCTCAATGTTGATGTAGATCACTTGGAGCTATCCATTTGAGTGAATTGCACTTTCAATACCTACATGGGTTAGTCCCACAAGGAACAAACAAGGATATCCATAGACATAGAGTGATGCACACACAAGATGATGTCCATGAAAACTTTTAGGTTACCTTGTCCCTTGTCTTACCAACAAGAGGGTTTGTGACTCCTTGAACTAGTGCAAGATGTGGAAGTTGATTGCACTTGTTCTTGCCAAAATGATAAGAGTGAAGTATGTTGGCGGAGTCACCCTCAAGAACTCTCTAGTTCTTCTTCTTTTGGATCCACATCATCTTGATGGGAATCCTTGGAGTTGTAGTCGTACTTGACGAAGTGGAACTTGAAGTAGTCTTGGGAATCCACTTGACTAATGTCTTAGGAGCTTCTTCAAATGCATCAATTTCCTCTTGAAGCTTGTCCTTGCCTTTTTGCTTGTAGTCTTGTGGTGGAAGATCATCTTGAGCTTGTGTCCCCTTGAAGGAAGTGTCATACTGCTCTTGTTGATGAACAAACTTTGTCTTGGGGTATTGATCTTCTTCCCACTCAACTCCATTGGCATTGAACTTTCGTTCAAAACCAACACCTTGATTCTTCCGGTGCATTCCTTGCTTGCGCACAATTTCCTCGAATTGCTTACTCTGGGCAAGGCTTTTGTACACTCCTTTCTCTATAATTACCTTCAATAAGCTATTTTCTTGCTCAAGTGTAACTTTGCTAAGAGAATCATTAGTGGAATCAAGAGAACTACTAGAAGCAACAATATTGGATTTAGCATGATCATTGTTACTACTAGAGGAAGAATCTTTCTTGTTCTTGTTACTAGATTTGACTTGAGGCATGTAAGTGGATAAGAGTAAACGCTTGGCAATGTAAGAAGAACTTTTCTTGTGGAGATCATCATTGATTGCTTTTAAAAACTCATGCTCTTGCTCAAGATTGAGCTTTTTAAAGCGTAATTTCTCATGAGCTCTTAAAAGTTCTCGATGATCTTCGAATATAGTTTCATGAGCTAACTTAAGAGTGTTTAGTTCTTTAGTTAGAGCCTCAATCTTCTCCTTATCATTGTCATTCGTTTTATCTTGATTAGCATGATTAATTGACGTTTCATCATAGTATTCATCACTAGAGTTGTCAACAAGCAAATCATCATCGCCTAACAAGTCATCTTCATCACTATTAAAATCAACATACTCGGGGTGTATTACCTTAGGACCTTTGGCCATGAAGCATCTTCCAATTCCTTCATTTGGTGAATCAAATATGTCATAGGAGTTGGATGACACAAGTGCTAGACCGGCAACACCTTCATCTTGAGTATCTTCGGAGTCGGAGTGATAACTTCTCTCGGAGTGGATGTCGGAGTCGGAACCGGATACCCATTCACCAACATGAGCTTGATGTCTTTGTTTTGTGTAGCTCCTTGATGATTTTTCCTTCCTTTCTGAATCCTTGCTTCTCTGTGAGTACCTTCGTTCATAACGATCATCTCTACTCCTTCTCTCTCTTGGTGGTGAATCTTTGCTTCTTCTTTTTGGAGAATCTTCTCTTCTCTTGTAGGGAGCCGTACACTCATTGGAATAGTGTCCGGGTCTTCCACAATTGTAGCAGTTTCGCTCTCGACTAGAAGATCTTTTTTCATTGTAGGACCTTGACTTGAAGCTTCTATCTTTGTTTCTACTCTTGTAGAACTTGTTGAAGTTCTTCACCATTAAGCTCAATTCTTCGTTGAAGTTTTGTCTCTCACTTGATGATGTAGGGGCTTTACATGAGGCTTTGTAGGCACCACTTGATTTGTTGTGAAGTTCCTCTTTGTCCTTAAGTGACATCTCATGAGCAACAATTCTTCCAATCACTTCCGTTGGCTTGAGATCTTTGTAATTGGGCATCATTTGGATCAACGTGCACATGGTATCATATTTTCCATCCAAGGATCTTAGGATCTTCTTGATGATGAATCTATCGGTCATCTCTTCACTTCCTAAGCCGGCAATCTCATTTGTGATGAGAGCAAGCCTAGAGTACATTTCAGCGACACCTTCACCATCCTTCATTTTGACCTTGTCAAGTTGACTTTGAAGCACATCCAACTTGGATTCCTTGACGGAATCGGTACCTTCGTGCATATCAATCAAAGTGTCCCAAATTTCCTTTGCATTCTCAAGACGGCTGATTTTGTTGAATTCTTCGGGGCATAATCCGTTGAAGAGAATATCACAAGCTTGAGCATTGTATTGCAACATCTTCAAATCACCCGCGGTAGCTTCACGGTTCGGTTCTCTCCCATCAAAGAAGTCACCTTGCAAACCAACACACACAATAGCCCAAACGGCGGGGTTATGTCCAAGAATATGCATTTTCATCTTATGCTTCCAACTAGCAAAATTAGTACCATCAAAGTAAGGACCTCTACGGTGATAATTTCCCTCGCTAGACGCCATACTCTCCTAGGTTGTGAAACCAAGGCTATGACCACCAAAAGCTATGAAGATCAAAGCAAATGGAGACCAAAGCTCTGATACCACTTGTAGGATCGAAAGTATGTCTAGAGGATGGGTGATTAGACTACTTGACCAAATAAAAACTTAACATTTACCCAATTTTAGTTCTTGGCAGATTTTAGCTATTTTAGGACAAGTCAAGCAATCATCACATGATTCAAGCAAGCATGCAAAGAGTATATTGGCAGCAGAAAGTAAAGCATGCAACTTGCAAGAATGTAAAGGGAAGGGTTTGGAGGATTCAAACACAATTGGAGACACGGATGTTTTTCCCGTGGTTCGGATAGGTGGTGCTATCCTACATCCACGTTGATGGAGACTTCAACCCACGAAGGGTAACGGTTGCGCGAGTCCATGGAGGGCTCCACCCACGAAGGGTCCACGAAGTAGCAACCTTGTCTATCCCACCATGGCCATCGCCCACGAAGGACTTGCCTCACTAGCAGTAGATCTTCACGAAGTAGGCGATCTCCTTGCCCTTACAAACTCCTTGGTTCAACTCCACAATCTTGTCGGAGGCTCCCAAGTGACACCTAGCCAATCTAGGAGACACCACTCTCCAAGAAGTAACAAACGGTGTGTTGATGATGAACTCCTTGCTCTTGTGCTTCAAATGATAGTCTCCCCAACACTCAACTCTCTCTCATAGGATTTGGATCTGATGGAAAGAAGATTTGACTGGAAAGCAACTTGGGAAGGCTAGAGATCAAGATTCATATGGTAAGAATGGAATGTCTTGGTCTCAACACATGAGTAGGTGGTTCTCTCTCAGAACAAATGAGTTGGAATGGTGTATGTGTTCTGATGGCTCTCTCCATGAATGAAGAGGAGGTGGAGGGGTATATATAGCCTCCACACAAAATCCAACCGTTACACACAATCTACCAATCTCGGTGGGACCGAATAAATAAATTCGGTCAGACCAAAAAGGTAAACCTAGTGACCGTTAGAGATTTTCGGTGGGGCTGACATGCAACTCGGTAGGACCGATTCTGTTAGGGTTTGGGCATAACGTAATCTCGGTGAGACCGATTACACAAACTCGGTGAGACCGAGTTTGGTAATAAGCTAACCAGAGAGTTGGTCAGGTGAACTCGGTGGGACCGATTTGCTCTTTCGGTGAGACCGAAAAGTTACAAAAGGGAAACACAGAGTTTACATTGCAATCTCGGTGGGACCGATTCGCTCTTTCGGTGAGACCGAAAAGTTACGAAAGGGAAACAGAGAGTTTGCAACCCCATCTCGGTGAGACCGAGATCCCTATCGGTAGGACCGAATTGCTAGGGTTTGGCAGTGGCTTATGACATATGAAACTCGGTGGCGCCGGATAGATAGAATCGGTATGACCGAGTTTGTCTTAGGGTTTAGGTCATTTGTGGATATGGGAAAGTAGCTGAGGATTTTGGAGCATATCATTAAGCACATGAAGCAAGAGGCTCATTAAGCAACACCTCATCCCTCCTTGATAGTATTGGCTTTTCCGAAAGACTCAATGTGATCTTGGATCACTGAAATATAAAATGAAGAGTCTTGAGCTTTTGAGCTTGAGCCAATCCTTTGTCCTTAGCATTTTGAGGGTTCCACTTTCACATCCATGCCATGCCAATCATTGAGCTTTCCTGAAATAATCATCTTGGAATAGCATTAGCTCAATGAGCTATATGTTGTTATGAATTACCAAAACCACCTAGGGATAGTTGCACTTTCAGCCACCCATGGCGCCGAGGCCACCGCCACCCATTGCACGAACCATGGCTCTTTTTTGGATCAAGACTTCTTCACGTGAAAGATTGACAAACTCCTTTTGCGCCTCATTGAGGTTAGATGTGTCCAAGAAGAACAAGTGCTTCTCCCATTCCAACAACTTAGCTCGCTCCTCGTTGCTCACTTTCCTCTCCTTCAAAGCCACCTTTCTCTACTCGGCTGCCACCCTTCTCTCCTCGGCCGCCAACCTCCTCTCCTCGGTCACGACATCTTGGTTCCTTGCCATTTTCCTCACCTCATTGGCTTCGACCCTTGCCTTCACAATAGCTTCCATAGCATTTTTGAGCTCATCATCTCCTTTCCTCTTCTTCTTTTGGGTTTGGTCTTTCTTGCACCCATCCGGTCATTTTGGCTTCGAGTATGAAACCGAGTTGGGTGTGGGGCTTCTCTTGCCGTCATCACTTGATGCATCATCCTCCTCATCATCATCATCATTCTCAATTGCTAGCTTCCGTTTGTTGCTCAATTTCAAATCCTCCAAACCAACACGCTTCTTCCATTTCTCATCATCCTTTAACACTTCATAGCAATGAGGCAAGGTAAAGACCCTGCCTTTCTTGATCTTCCCCTTCTTGGTTGTCCTTGTGTCTTCTTTGAACAAGTTTTGTGAAATGTTGTTCTACAAGAAAAACAAAACAAGTTAGCACTTCGGTCACCAAAAACAAGTATGATGAACATATATGAGATGCCACTTACTCGATCATCCTCATTTGTGCCACTTGGGTTAATCTTGTCAACTGCCTTTTGTACGGCCGCCACTTTTGACAATCCGCGTTGATTGTCGACCATCGGGACCGAAGTGATCTCTCGAAGCAGTCAATTCCACTCAAGTTTTGAGCATCGTAATGTTCTTTCATTCGCCCCCAATACGCGTCTCTACTTTGATCATCTCCAATGGATGGATCCCTCGACACTTGCAAATAAGTATGGCATAGTAACTTGTCATCGTTGGTTGAGTAATTGCCCGCTCTTCCTTTTGGCGCCTCGACAATTCCCTCACCCTCCTCGTCCACCTCAAACTCATGGTCTTGGAAATGGATGTCATTGGTTTGAGACCAATGCGAATTGTTGGACCCAACACCCATAGTGGACATGTATGCATCATCGTTGAGACTACAAAGTTTTTTGAACAATGCAAATAAGCTATCTATATGTGATGATGATGCATTGAAAAAATTAGAAGAAAAGAAAATTTGGAAATTTTTTCACCTTGGGGGCATTTCGTCGAACACGTGGTGCGCGTCGGCGGCCGGCTCAACGAGTGAGCTCGCCGGCGCGCCGGAAGCCGCCGCGGCCATCGAACGCCGTGCAAGCTTTTTTCCCCTCGCCTTTGTGATGCCGGAGCCGTCCGCCGCCTTGTTCTTCTTCGCGGATGTTTTGCCCTTCTTCGTCCGAGCCGCATTGGGTACTTTCTTCGACGGTGCGGCGGCGGTATGGGACGGCGCTGGCGCGACGCCACCCGGCGCCGTGGTCATCCGTGGCGGCAAGAAGAGGCTGCGCACGAGGCCGACGCTCGGCGGAGCTCCGGCGGTGGCGACGCCAGCGCTCGCCGCGCTAGGGTTTCCGGCGGCGGGGTCGCGGCTGTACAGCGGGGTGAGCGGGGCGCCAGTGTGCGCGTCCATGGGCGGGTGGCAGGGCGCCGGCGCCGGCGCGCGCGGGGCGTAGGACAAGGTGAGGAGAGAGTGCGGCGCGAGCGCTCGAGTGTGCCGCGCGCTGTAGCTGGCGCCCCAAATACACCGCGCGGATAAGTGTTTTTGTCCGCGCGCCCAACCCGTTATAGCGTGCGTGCCGTTTTTGCGCGCCCGCTGGAGCGACCCATCGCGTTGCGCGCGCGCTAAAACGGCAGAATTTGCGGCGCGACGCTAGTTTAGCGCGGCTGTTGGAGATGCTCTTAGTGACAGCTTGATTCTTTCTAGATAAATTCTTCTTTCTACTGTACCTCTTCATGGAAAAATCTGATTGCCTAAGAATTCCCCAATTTGCTACAGTTTTTTGGTGGAAGATTGGAGTGAGCTTTTCATCGGAATTATACTTTGATTCTATCCAATCTTACTGTGATAGTAAATATTCCCCTTTGGTTCATATGAAAGGAAACTTGTAGCTCTTTATTAGGTCGTCACTTTAACTGTATGCAAGTGTGTTCAGTTCAGCTAGACGTAACTCACTGACATATGAGATTCCACTGGGCCTGATAATGTTGAATTTCGCTTCACAATTTAAAAATGTAGTATTAGACCAAGAGTTTTTGTGTATTACAGAACATGTCCTATAAATATGTCAGTTACAAATAGAAGTGGTATTAATGAGGAAACGCAACACACATGTAGTAGATGAATTGTATGAAGTAAATCGCCCTGGAATGATGGTTGCTGAATGCTACAATTGTGCTTGATACTTGATAGTCATCTACCTGGACGACCTTCAAGCACCAATAACTTAATCCTTCGAGGTTTTGTACTTCTTTCTTCAGTACAGACGTAATATTGTTTGGTGCCTCCCATATTTGGATGTGAAAACAGAGAAGATTTAGATTTTAAGAAATAATAGATTATCAACAAGAAAATTTGGTCCCAGCCGGACTACTACTTCCAAATGTTTTGTCTTTCATCCAAGGGGATACCATACTTCTCCTAATCACGATTGTCGTTTAACCCAATAATGGTAGGATGGTAAGTACTACATCCTTTTTTTGGTATGGCAAAAAAAAATACATCTTATCCATTTGATGATTTGCATCTGCAGCTGAACAATAATGGAAGAAAAAGGAATACAAGCTTTACATAATGTACCTACAGCAACAATGGTTGCCCCACCAAACATCACTACAGGATTGAGAAGGAAAACCATGATTTCTACAATCAGGTTCTATTGGCCATTGAAGCATTAGCATGATGAAGATTCTGGAACAGTGCAAGACATGCCCAAGCCCGAGGTCTTCCCTTACCCGGTGAAGCACCTAAGCCGACGTCGAGCAATACCCCCTGAATACTCTTTCATTGTATTCTTTCCAGGTATGCAACCATATCAGCTGCACCAGGGAGCTCCATGCACGGCGGTACTACTTCCGAAGGTGTAGTATATGAAATTGTATGTAAATCTCCTTGAAATGATTGTTGCTTAATACTACATTATGCTTGATAGTCATCTACCTGGACGACTTCAAGCGCCAATAGGTAGATTTTGTACTTCTTTTTTCAGTACAGAGATAATAATATTTCTTGCTTCCCAATGTTTGGACGAGAAAACAAAGACGCTTTACATTATAAGAAATAATAGATTATTAATAAGAAAATAAGGTCGCCAGACTCCTACTTCTATAGGTTTTGTCTTCAACGTAAGGGGATATCATACTTTATATGATCACACTTGCCGTGTAACCTTGTGATGGTTAGTTACTACATCCTTTTTTGGATGGCAAAATAAAAAAAATACATCTTACCTATTTGATGATTTGCAAGATCGGCTGAACAATTATTTCCACCGAACACATGTCTTTGCTTGGCTTAGTATACAAGATAAGAAAATGTAAATTCTAACATACATTTTATTATTGCTTTGTTTCTGGTGTTTGTTAGCTATAGAGCATGCATCTTTACTATAATAATGGGCACTCCTCACATATAATTTTTTCTTTTTAGTTTGCAACTTTTTTTCAAGAATGATTCTCAGAATCAGCTTACGCTGTCTGAAATGTTGTTCTGTTTATGTCACATAAGGGCATCTCCAACACGGACCCTCAAACCGCTCGCATATGTCAAAGTTGAAATATTAGGCGGGCTGTGTACATACACATCTCTCTGCCCATGTAGGCAATATACTTCGGTAATGACGCACTACAGGAATCGATGTCGTGGATGTGACCGCGCTGCTATTCGCAGCTGTATCCCTGGTCATGGTCGCTGCCTCGAGCCAGCGCGCGGCTGCGGCAGTGGAACCATGGCTCGGCACCTGGGCTAGCATGCGGCTCGTCCCGCTTCACGTCCAGCGTAGTCTTTGGTGACATACACGACGTGAATCGACACCGTGGTAACTGGACATCCAGCAGGCTATTGTCTTTGCAGTGTTAAATTATTTTCCTTATTGGTTAGAATTATTCAAATACAATCAATGATGTTGCAAGATCTGAAAAGATAGTAGTGTTGACAATGCCAATGGCATCCCTCTGCATAGTTCTCATGTCAAAGTTTCCAGCGATGAGAATGGGCTACCCAACATCGCTCGGCTGCTGAAATTGACCAAACTTGGTGTAGTTATTCATGGTAGAAATTCCAAATTAAATGATCTATTCGCTAGATTGAGAAACTACATACATACCTTTGTCAATGCGCAGTCGAACAACCGTCGGGTGGTGATGAGAGGACTACTAAAAGCTGGGGAAGCACACTGAAGTTTGTTATCAACGGTTTCTTCAGAAGCTAAACATCAGTGGCATCACAAGTGGGCTTCCTCAGTTAATCCAAAAGATCCATCAAGTAGCAAAGATAAAAACAATGAACATGACATATCTGAAAGCAGCCCGAGCTTCCTCTACTACTTTGGTTTAGGTGCTATTTATCTTGCTCCGTGCTGACATATTTTCTTCTTCCGTAGATGCAAAGCATCCAGGGTGTGATCAATCATATACTGGAGAATCGCATTTATATGCGGTTCCAGTCCTTTCACAACGCAGGTGAACTGGAGAATTCTATCAAAGACAATTGTCCGTTCAAGATTGACATTGTCCTTTCTTCAGTGTACATGCATGATATTACATGATTATAACATGTCAGTTTTTTAAATAAATTTAGTTGTCTATATTATGCTCTATGTGCTATATTACCTCTGTACCAAAATATAAGATGTTTGGTAGGCCTTTTAGCCTGAAAAGCGACTCCTATGCCCACTGTGGCAACAATGTGTTTGCACCAGTGAAGAGAGAACTTATTTTTTACATTGTAAGAAACATTTCTTCCCATCATTTAAGTGTGTGCCATGTTATCTTTGTTCATGTTGCTGATTGTACATATTCAGCATTATCAAGATATATCTGATTATGATGATGTTTGGTACTGCTCCTTTGGAGCCGACACCTCTTTTGGACTGCTGGATGTTTATAACCAACGAGACTACTTTTTTGGTTGTTGGTTGGAGCTATCATTATGACTGAAATTTTCTTAACACTCAAGTAAATTTATATCGTCATCAAAAACCAATGACAGGTGAACACTTATCAGCACTTTGCAATTTGTATTACAGTATGCCTAAGCCAAGTAGTTAGGAAATGTAGAAAATGTGGTCACGGTTTATGTAGATTGGACAGTCCTTTGAAACTGCACTCTTCGATCTTGAGTGGACAATCTAACTTTATGTTTCCATATAGCAAATTGACTATATATGTTCCATGAATTGACTGATTATTTTGGCCCGGTCAGATTAAACAAGGTCTTGATTTGAAGGTACAGTTAAGCCAGCCAGTGCTGGTTTGTTTGTTGTACTACAAACTATGCTATTTAGACAGAGACATGTGGTCTTCCTCGTTCCTCGAGACATTTTCCTTTGCTACCAAGATTTTTTGTTATAGGTTGTGGAAAAACGGATGTATAGCACTCTTTCTACAAGTCGTCATGAGTTGGGACATAGTTCCTTAACCAGGCCAATCCTGGTTTATTGCAACATATGTTTCCTCGAGAGAGGTCTAAACAATGCAATCTCTTAGGCTGTGGAAACAGAGTCATGAGTTGGGACATAGTTCCTCGACCTGGCATATGTCCTGGTCTTTCCCTAATAATAAATAATAAAGCACGGGTTGTGTTCGTCAGGTTCACTGTCGCGGCGTTTTTGCAAAACACTCCCTCAAGTTTTTGGTAATTAACCCGCGCTCCAGATTTAAGTTAGTAATAATAATAAGTAAAAAACGATCCGTTCTCACCCAAACGGACAGACGCACCGCCCGGTCTCTGCCTGCCCCAATCCCGACTCCAGGCCGTCGTCCCCAACACACCATGAGGACGAAGATGGCGGCGGCGCTGGTCCGGGCCTTCGGGGGGATCGGACCTCCTATGCCTGCCCGATCCTCCTACTACTCCTCGCGCTGCTCCTCGTTGTCCCCGCTCGCGGCCACCTCCAACGCCTCCTCCCACGCCTACGCCTTCGCGGGCCGTGAGCTGGTGCCCGCCCGGATTCCACCTTCTTCGACGGTGTCATCGATGCCGTCGTCGACAAGTACTGCTAGGACCCCCACGCCGAGGTCCGGGTCTGGCCGCTTGATACGTCTTCAACGTATCTATAATTTTTTATTGTTTCATGCTATTATATATTTTGTTTTAGATGTTAATGGGCTTTATTTTACACTTTTATATTATTTTTGGGACTAAACTATTAACCCAATGCCCAGTGCAAATTGTTGTTTTTGCCTATTTCAGTGTTTCGCAGAAAAGGAATATCAAACGGAGTCCAAACGGAATGAAACCTTCGGGAGCGTGATTTTTGGAACAAACGTGATCCAGAGGACTTGAAGTGGACGTCAAGCAATCAACGAGGCGGCCGCGAGGCAGGGGATGCGCCTACCCCCTGGGCGCGCCCTCCCCCCTCGTGGGCCCCTCGTTGCTCCACCGACCTACTTCTTCCTCCTATACATATCCATATACCCCAAAAACATCCAGGAGCACCACGAAACCCTATTTCCACCGCCGCAACCTTCTGTACCCAAGAGATCCCATCTTGGGGCCTTTTCCGGAGCTCCGCCCGAGGGGGCATCGATCACGGAGGGCCTCTATATCAACTCCATGGCCTCTCCGGTGATGTGTGAGTAGTTTACTTCAAACCTTCGGGTCCATAGCTAGTAGCTAGATGGCTTCTTCTCTCTCTTTGGATCTCAATACAATGTTCTCCTCGATCTTCTTGGAGGTCTATTTGATGTAACTCTTTTTGCGGTGTGTTTGTCGAGATCCGATGAATTGTGGGTTTATGATCAAGTCTATCTATGAAAATATTTGAATCTTCTCTGAATTCTTTTATGCATGATTGGTAATCTTTGCAAGTCTCTTCGAATTATCAGTTTGGTTTGGCCTATTAGATTGATCTTTCTTGCAATGGGAGAAGTGCTTAGCTTTGGGTTCAATCTTGCGGTGCTCGATCCCAGTGAAAGAAAGGGAAATGACACGTATTGTATTGTTGCCATCGAGGATAAAAAGATGGGGTTTAAATCATATTGCTTGAGTTTATCCCTCTAAATCATGTCATCTTACCTAATGTGTTACTCTGTTTTTATGAACTTAATACTCTAGATGCATGCTGGATAGTGGTCGATGTGTGGAGTAATAGTAGTAGATGCAGGCAGGAGTCGGTCTACTTGTCACGGACGTGATGCCTATATACATGATCATGCCTAGATATTCTCATAATTATTCACTTTTCTATCAATTGCTCGACAGTAATTTGTTCACCCGCTGTAATACTTATGCTATCTTGAGAGAAGCCACTAGTGAAACCTATGGCCCCGGGGTCTATTCTCATCATATTAATCTCCCGTTACCAAGTTATTCTTTGCACCATTTATTTTGCAATCTTTACTTTTTATCTTTATTATAAAAATACAAAAAATATTATCTTATCATATCTATCAGATCTCACTCTCGTAAGTGACTGTGAAGGGATTGACAACCCCTTTATCGCGTTGGTTGCGAGGTTCTTATTTGTTTGTGTAGGTACGAGGGACTTGCGTGTGGCCTTCTACTGGATTGATACCTTCGTTCTCATAAACTGAGGGAAATACTTACGCTACTTTGCTGCATCACCCTTTCCTCTTCAAGGGAAAACCAACGTAGTGCTCAAGAGGTAGCAAGAAAGATTTCTGGCGCCGAGGCCGGGGAGTCTACGCACAAGTCAAGACATACCAAGTACCCATCACAAACTCTTATCCCTCGCATTACATTATTTTTCATTTGCCTCTCGTTTTCCTCTCCCCCACTTCACTCTTGCCGTTTTATTCGCCCTTTTTTTCCGCTCCCCTTCTCTTTTCTAGTTCGTCTCCTTTTTTGCTTGCTTCTTGTTTGCTTGTGTGTTGGATTGCTTGCTCGCCGCGATGGCTTTACCAAAAGATGTTGATCCTCACCTTAGAAGGTTGGAAGAAATTGAAAACAACGTTAGAAGTTTTATGTCCTTGCAGTTTGAGCATAACAATTTGTTTAGAAACGAGCTTAAAGAACAAAAAGGTTTTATCGGTTTCATGAATAAAGAGCTCGATGATATGTCTAAGGAATTTTATGGTTTGAAATCTCAGTTTGCTCATCTTGAAAAATTAATTGCCCAAATCTCTGATAAGCAGGCCACCCTAGTTAATAAGATGGTCGCTAAACCAGAAGAGTTAAATAATAAGGATGAAGATCTAAAATTTATTAATGTGTATCCTATTAAATCTTTGTTTTGCAATATGAATCTTGATAATGATGGGACTGGAGATGAGTCAACTTTAGTTAGAAGGCGTCCCAATGATTCAGAGTTTTTAGATCTTGATGCAAAAATTAATAAAAGTGGGATTGGAGAGGTCAAAACTTTAGATAGCAATGAACCCACTATTTTGAATTTCATGGAATTTAATTATGATAATTGCTCTTTAATAGATTGTATTTCCTTGTTGCAATCTGTGCTAAATTCTCCGCATGCTTATAGTCAAAATAAGACTTTTACTAAACATATCGTTGATGCTTTAATGCAATCTTATGAAGAAAAACTTGAATTGGAAGTTTCTATCCCTAGAAAACTTTATGATGAGTGGGAACCTACTATTAAAATTAAAATTAAAGATCATGAATGCTTTGCTTTATGTGATTTGGGTGCTAGTGTTTCCACGATTCCTAAAACCTCGTGTAATTTGCTAGGTTTCCTTGAATTTGATGATTGTTCTTTAAACTTGGATCTTGCGGATTCCACTATTAAGAAACCTATGGGAAGAATTAATAATGTTCTTATTGTTGCAAATAGGAATTATGTGCCCATAGATTTCATTTTTCCTTGATATAGATTGCAATCCTTCATGTCATATTATTCTTGGTAGACCTTTTCTTAAAACGATTGGTGCAATTATTGATATGAAAGAAGGGAATATTAGATTCCAATTCCCGTTAAGGAAAGGCATGGAACACTTTCCTAGAAAGAAAATTAAATTACCTTATGAATCTATTATGAGATCCACTTATGGATTGCAAACCAAAGATGCCAATACCTAAATCTATCCTTGCTTTTATGCTTAGTTAGGGGCGTTAAACGATAGCGCTTGTTGGGAGGCAACCCAATTTTATTTTTGTTCTTTGCTTTTTGATTCTATTTAGTAATAAATAATTCGTATAGCCTCTGTTTAGATGTGGTTTTATGCTTTTAATTAGTGTTTGTGCCAAGTAGAACCTTTAGGAAGACTTGGGGAAAGTCTTTGCGATCTTGCTGTAAAAAACAGAAACTTTAGCGCTCACGAGATTTGCTGCCATTTTTTACTCGAGAGTTATATTTAGTAAATTATTTTTGCAGATGATTAATAGATAAATTACTCACGTCCATCAATTTATTTTAGAATTTTTGGGGTTCCATAAGTAGTCGAGACCTACAGATTACTACAGACTGTTCTGTTTTTGACAGATTCTGTTTTTCGTGTGTTGTTTGCTTATTTTGATGAATCTATGAGTACTATCGGAGGGTATGAACCATAGAGAAGTTGGAATACAGTAGGTTTAAAACCAATATAAATAAAGAATGAGTTCATTACAGTACCTTAAGTGGTGATTTGTTTTCTTTTACTAACGGAGCTCATGAGATTTTCTGTTTAAGTTTTGTGTTGTGAAGTTTTCAAGTTTTGGGTAAAGTTTGATGGATTATGGAACAAGGAGTGGCAAGAGCCTAAGCTTGGGGATTCCCAAGGCACCCCAAGGTAAAATCCATGGACAACCAAAAGCCTAAGCTTGGGGATGCCCCGGAAGGCATCCCCTCTTTTGTCTTCGTCTATCGGTAACTTTACTTGGAGCTATATTTTTATTCACCATATGATATGTGTTTTGCTTGGAGCGTCTTGTATGATTTGAGTCTTTGCTTTTTAGTTTACCATAATCATCCTTGCTGTACACACCTTTTGGGAGACACACACATGAATTGGAATTTATTAGAATACTCTATGTGCTTCATTTATATCTTTTGAGCTAGATAATTTTGCTCTAGTGCTTCACTTATATCTTTTTAGAGCACGGTGATGGTTTTATTTTATAGAAATAATTGATCTCTCATACTTCACTTATATTATTTTGAGAGTCCTTTAGAACAGCATGGTAATTTGCTTTGGTTATGAATCTAGTCCTAATATAATAGGCATCCAAGATCGATATAATAAAAACTTTCATAAAAAGTGCATTGAGTACTAGGAGAAGTTTGATACTTGATAATTGTTTTGAGATATAAAGGTGGTGATATTAGAGTGTGCTAGTTGAGTATTTGTGAATTTGATAAATACTTGTGTTGAAGTTTGTAAGTCCCGTAGCATGCACGTATGGGGACCATTGTGTGGCAAATTTGAAACACGAGGTGTTATTTGATTGTTTTCTTTATGAGTGGCGGTCAGGGACGAGCGATGGTCTTTTCCTACCAATCTATCCCCCTAGGTGAAGGAAATATGCCCTAGAGGCAATAATAAAGTTATTATTTATTTCCTTATATCATGATAAATGTTTATTATTCATGCTAGAATTGTATTAACCGGAAACATAATACATGTGTGAATACATAGACAAACAGAGTGTCACTAATATGCCTCTATTTGACTAGCTCGTTAATCAAAGATGGTTATGTTTCCTAACCATGAACAAAGAGTTGTTATTTGATTAACGGGATCACATCATATTAATCTCCCGTTACCAAGTTATTCTTTGCACCGTTTATTTTGCAATCTTTACTTTTTATCTTTATTATAAAAATATTAAAAATATCATCTTATCATATCTATCAGATCTCACTCTCGTAAGTGACTGTGAAGGGATTGACAACCCCTTTATCGCGTTGGTTGCGAGGTTCTTATTTGTTTATGTAGGTACGAGGGACTTGCGTGTGGCCTCCTACTGGATTGATACGTTGGTTTTCAAAAACTGAGGGAAATACTTACGCTACTTTGCTACATCACCCTTTACTCTTTAAGGGAAAACCAACGCAGTGCTCAAGAGGTAGCACCGCTCGACGCTGAGGGCGCTCGTCGACGCTATGCAGCGCTACGAGTTCCCTGCCTGCGTGGGGCCCCGCGGTCGCGCTAGCACGGGCCTCCGACGGGGGCGTCGACTGGAGCCGCGTCGATGCCCCTGCGGTGGAGGAGGTGGTCGGGCCCGACAGGGTCGACTTCATCACTGGCGATGGCGACCTGGTGTTCGGCTCCGGCGTCAGGGTCCGTGACATGGTAGGGCCGTTCGAGCTGGTGGTCTCCGATGGCGCTGGCGGGGGCCGGCAGAGCTCCGGTTGCCGTCGGTGAGTGCTGTTTGACTTTTATCTTTGTTGCTTCAGATTTTTTGCTTCTGCTTGCTTGCTTGCTATGCTCTTGAAGTCGTGCGGCCTGTAAGATGAAGCAGTTACTACAATTGGTGAATGGTCTAGCTGCTGCTTATCCCTTTTCTGTTTGTTACTTTGAATTGATTGCGTTTGTTGTAGTGTCTGCACCGCCGCCCATTGATTAGAATGCATGTTCCGGCAGTCCACCTATCGATCACTGACAAATTAAAAAGGCATGAACGCACTAAACAGAAATTCCGTGTAGATGACGCGTTGGTTGATGAAGCCGTTGGGCCGGAAGGCCCTCTCATTGCCATGCTAGTATCACGATGAACATGGCCCCCACCTCAATGCCTCCCTGTCGGTGGTGAGGTCTGGCCGGATCTGTACAACCCGCAATATTAGTAAAGAAAAAGAATAGCTTGATTGTTCTATGACTCTGTCGTGGATAGGTAATTTGCATAAGAGGTCTATAGGATCTCCGCCATTAGTTTCCCATTAGAAAATTGAGTTACTAAAGTAAGGAAGATGTCCAAAGAGAGGTAATCAATGGCATGATATGCATGAGAAGATCCTCATCACTGAAGTAGTACTCCACCAGTCCACCTACAGTTTTGGAACATATAAACACGGCATCAAAGTGCTACCTGGCACCAAATAAAGAGTTCAGGTCAGGGTGTTATACTGCAGCTAAGCAGTATAGTCTGATCTAAGTTTGAGGAGGATTTCAGTGTTTCTAAAGAAAGGGAGAAGGATCAGGGCTATAAGATTGCTGAAAGACTCAGAGACATGTATCATGAATCGGGTGCAGTATGCTTTCTACCCGTCTTTTCCTTATTTCCAGTTTTCTCATGTAACCTGAACTGTTGCTGGTTTTAATTTCAGTTCCGCAAGCTGCGGCACACATGGTCTGCCTCCGTGTCGTCCTACCTGCTTCAGGGCCCTCTACTTCTTCCCCCAAGATTGCCATTATGATTAACAAATCTGACGAGAGCAATTTAATTGGTGACACATCATATTTATTCTGCAACTGCATGTGAATTCTCATCTTGCGCCTACCTCTTTTGCTTACCAGGTTGCAAAATTTCATTAACTTATTTTCGAAGTATCCTGCAAAATAATTTATCTTATGGGAATTAGCCTATTGTATTGATCTAACAAGGTCCACTTCAACCTACGTAACAATTATGCAGTGAAGATGGAGAGCTTTAGGCAAAAAAAAAAGAAAGAAAAAAACTAGCACGTAATCTATGGAGAATAATTTTGACAGCAACTCCAACTGTAAGATTCCTGAAGTTATTTCTATGAAAATTTGTAAGTTTTCTTGATATGTACGTACACTGACATATATCACAATTAATGTTGGCAGATGCAATGGAGTACACTTGATGTGATCAATTCTGGTGTGTGTGTGTGATGCAATGACGTATGAATAACGACAGAAAAATATGCCTGAGGAGTATGGGTATGTAGTAACATTTCTCTGTTATTTTCGGAACAACTTGGAATATCTTATTGGTAGTTTATATACAAAGTCATTTTGAAAATTATCATGCTGCAAACCTACATACTTTTCTAAATTAATCATGTCATGCTAAAATATAAAAGTCATAGCTTCAATAAATTGATAAAAATACAGATTTGGGCTTTACATTTTTTTTTAGAAATGGAGGCGCCTCTGCATCATGAAGATGCATACAGCCATTTTATTAGAGATCCACGGAGTATCAACAAAAAAAGGTCTAACAGCTCGCAAACAGAGTAGAAATAAAAAAGGAAATTACATGCTGACACAAGCAGACGATACGGTGATATGTAGGATAAGCTCTCTAGATTTCTATCCTGATATGCGAGCGCCATCCAAACCGGTTGAATATAGCCCGAGCTACCATCTTCCATTGGTTGCACCTAGTAACCAAAGGCTCCCTGGAGTCCATAGGAGTGAGTAAGGACCACGTACGGATCCAAGCTGTAGCTCTGAAGATAACCTGCAAGACAGTTAAAGAGTGTTGTCTGTTAAAAATCATATCATTCCTGTAATTCCATATATCCCATAATAGCGCACATATTCCAATCCGAATACGAGTCGCTGTAATCTGTTCAACCCCAGCTAACCACGTCCCAAACAACGATGCAATATCAACTGGAGGATTAATATTGAAAGCTATATGAATCGTTCTCCAAAGTAGTTTGGATTTGGGCTTTACATATTTATTGAATATATATTTACATATGAATATGTCGTTACGGTCGGACGCCAGCGAGCAGCAGTGGTTGTTATACCCCACCAGGTAACTTGCTACTGTTGGTGAAACTCTCTTGTGCAGAAACACCGATCTTGAAATCTTTATCCTACTTATAGGCCGTATTGCGAGCAATGTACTCATGTTTTACTGACAGGCCTTTGAAAGAAGTTCCAAACATGTAGGTAATATGAAATTTTGATCTTCTCCCATCACTGAAAGTTGTGTTTTTAAACTTGCAAAAGCATTGCTAAGCCTATTCAATCTTTTCTATTTTACCCTAGATTTCACTCCATACCATAATTGAGATACAAATGGGTGTTATTGATGTCGAGGAGAAGAGTTAAAAGCTCTTGGATTGAGAATCTGAGATTTATATAGGTTCAGTAGAACAAAAAGTTTCGGATTCACTACTCCAGATACAACGATGCAGTATATATAGTTAACTTCGTACTTTATATTACCAATTTTTCTTCCTCCAAGAGTTCTCCGGATGAGAAATCCAGGCCAATTGGAAAGTTTTTTCGCTATGCCTAATGCGGCACGGGAGACGCGGGCGATGCCCACGGCGATCGCCGCGATCCGGACGCCGGCGTCCGTCGCTTCTGGCGATGGGCACGTAGGGGTAGGTTCTGGGCTCTCACAGACCCTGACGATGAGGACGACGACGACGGGGACTGCTCCGGCGACTCGTCAGAGGGGTACTCGCCTACACCATCGGATGTGATTTGTGAGGCGTTCAATCCCGGGTATTCGGAGGAGGAAGTGGCTACGATTGTGGAGGGTGTCGTGCCGATTGATGATCCGGCGCGGCAAGGTCTGCATCATGAGGACAAGGTGGAGGTGGTTCACCGGATTGTTCATCGGAGGACGGCGGCTTCCGCGATACGGCCATGGAAAGGCCCCATACCTAAGGTACTGATACGTCTCCAACGTATCTATAATTTTTGATTGCTCCATGCTATATTATCTACTGTTTTGGACTATATTGGGCTTTATTTTCCACTTTTATATTATTTTTGGGACTAACCTATTAACCGGAGGCCCAGCCCAGAATTGCTGTTTTTTTGCCTATTTCAATGTTTCGGAGAAACAGAATATCAAACGGAGTCCAAACGGAATAAAATCTTCGGGAACGTGATTTTCTCACCGAACGTGATCCAGGAGACTTGGACCCTACGCCAAGGAAGAAAAGAGGAGGTCACAAGGGTGGGGGGCACCCCCCTAGGCGACCCCCTGCCTCATGGGCCCCTCGGTGCTCCACCGACGTACTCCTTCCTCCTATATATACCTACGTACCCCCAAACGATCAGAACAGGAGCCAAAAACCTAATTCCACCGCCACAACTTTCTGTATCCACGAGATCCCATCTTGGGGCCTGTTTCGGAGCTTCGCCGGAAGAGGGCCGTCATCACGGAGGGCTTCTACATCATCATAGCCTCTCCGATGAAGTGTGAGTAGTTTACCTCAAACCTTCGGGTCCATAGTTAGTAGCTAGATGGCTTCTTCTCTCTCTTTGAATCTCAATACAAAGTTCTCCCCTCTCTTGTGGAGATCTATTCGATGTAATCTTCTTTTTGCGATGTGTTTGTTGAGACCGATGAATTGTGGGTTTATGATCAAGTCTATCTATGAATAATATTTGAATCTTCTCTGAATTCTTTTATGTATGATTGGTTATCTTTGCAAGTCTCTTCGAATTATCCGTTTGGTTTGGCCAACTAGGTTGGTAGTTCTTGCCATGGGAGAAGTGCTTAGCTTTGGGTTCGATCTTGCGGTGTCCTTTCCCAGTGACAGAAGGGGCAGCAAGGCACGTATTGCGTCATTGCCATCGAGGATAACAAGATGGGGTTTATTTCATATTGCATGAATTTATCTCTCTACATCATGTCATCTTGCTTAAGGCGTTACTCTGTTTTTAACTTAATACTCTAGATGCATGCTGGATAGCGGTCGATAGGTGGAGTAATAGTAGTAGATGCAGAATCATTTTGATCTACTTGTCACGGACGTGATGCCTATATACATGATCATGCCTAGATATTCTCATAACTATGCTCAATTCTGTCAATTGCTCAACAGTAATTTGTTCACCCACCGTAGAATACTTATGCTCTTGAGAGAAGCCACTAGTGAAACCTATGGCCCCTGGGTCTATTCTCATCATATCAATCTCCATCACTTTAATCTTGCTTTGCTTTTTTACTTTGCCTTTACTTTTTACTTTGCATCTTTATACCAAAAATACCAAAAATATTATATCTATCAGATCTCACTCTCGTAAGTGACCGTGAAGGGATTGACAACCCCTAATCGCGTTGGTTGCGAGTAGCTATCGTTTTGTGCAGGTACGAGGGACTTGAGCGTGGCCACCTACTGGATTGATACCTTGGTTCTCAAAACTGAGGGAAATACTTACGCTACTGTGCTGCATCATCCCTTCCTCTTCGGGGAAAACCAACGCAAGCTCAAGACGTAGCAAGAAGGATTTCTGGCGCCGTTGCTGCGGAGTCTACGCAAAAAGTCAACATACCAAGTACCCATCACAATCCCTATCTCCCGCATTACATTATTTGTCATTTGCCTCTCGTTTTCCTCTCCCCCACTTCACCCTTGCCGTTTTATTTGCCCTCTCTCTCTCTATCCTCCCTCTCTATTTGCTTCTTTTGCCCGTTTGCTCTTGTTTGCTCGTGTGTTAGATTGCTTGTTTGTCGCGATGGCTCGAGATACTACCAAATTGTGTGACTTCACCAATACCAATAATAATGATTTCCTTAGCACTCCGATTGCTCCTCTTACCGATGCTGAATCTTGTGAAATTAATACTGCTTTGTTGAATCTTGTTATGAAAGATCAATTCGCCGGCCTTCCTAGTAAAGATGCCGCTACTCATCTGAATAGCTTTGTTGATTTATGTGATATGCAAAAGAAAAAAGATGTCAATAATGATGTCGTTAAATTGAAGCTATTTCCTTTTTTCGCTTAGAGATCGTGCTAAAGCTTGGTTTTCGTCTTTGCCTAAAAATAGTATTGATTCATGGAACAAGTGCAAAGATGCTTTTATCTCTAAGTATTTTCCTCCCGCTAAGATCATCTCTCTTAGAAACAATATTATGAACTTTAAACAACTTGATCATGAACATGTTGCACAAGCTTGGGAGAGAATGAAATTAATGATACGTAATTGCCCTACTCATGGTTTGAATTTGTGGATGATTATACAAAAATTTTATGCCGGATTGAATTTTGCTTCTAGAAATCTTTTAGATTCAGCTGCGGGAGGCACTTTTATGGAAATCACTTTAGGAGATGCTACTAAACTCCTAGATAATATTATGGTTAATTATTCTCAATGGCATACTGAAAGATCTTCTAATAAAAAAGTGCATGCGATAGAAGAAATCAATGTGTTAAGTGGAAAGATGGATGAACTTATGAAATTATTTATTACTAAGAGTGTTTCTTCTGATCCTAATGATATGCCTTTGTCTACTTTGATTGAGAATAACAATGAATCTATGGATGTGAATTTTGTTGGTAGGAATAATTTTGGTAACAACGCTTATAGAGGGAATTTTAATCCTAGGCCATATCCTAGTAATCCTTCTAATAATTATGGGAATTCCTACAACAACTCTTATGGAAATTATAATAAGATTCCCTCTGAATTTGAGAATAGTGTTAAAGAGTTTATGAATTCACAAAAGAATTTTAATGCTTTACTTGAAGAGAAATTGCTTAAAGTTGATGATTTGGCTAGAAACGTTGATAGAATTTCTCTTGAGATTGATTCTTTAAAGATTAGATCTATTCCTCCTAAGCATGATATCAATGAGTCTCTCAAAGCCATGAGAATTTCCATTGATGAGTGCAAGGAAAGAACTGCTAGGATGTGTGCTTCGAAAGATGCCTTTATTAAAGCATGTTCCTCCAATTCCTATGAAAATCAAGATGAAGATCTAAAAGTTATTGATGTGTCCCCTATTAAATCTTTATTTTGCAATATGAATCTTGATGAAACTGAATGTGATCTTCCTTTACCTAGAAGGCGTTCTAAAAATTCGGAGTATTTGGATCTTAATGATGAAATTGATGAAAGTGGGATTGAAAGAAATAAAAATCTAGATGTTGCTAAACCCACTATATTGGGTTTCAAGGAATTTAATTATTAAAGTTGCTCTTTAATTGATTGTATTTCCTTGTTGCAATCCGTGCTAAATTCTTCACATGCTTATAGTCAAAATAAAGCCTTCACCGAACATATTGTTGATGCCTTGATGCAATCTTATGAAGAAAAATTTGAGTTGAAAGTTTCTATCCCTGGAAAACTCTATGATGAGTGGGAACCAACTATTAAAATTAAAATTAAAGATCATGAGTTTTATGCTTTGTGTGATTTGGGTGCTAGTGTCTCCACTATTCCCAAAACTTTGTGTGATTTGCTAGATTTCCGCGATTTTGATGATTGCTCTCTAAACTTGCATCTTGCGGATTCCACTATTAAGAAACCTATGGGAAGGATTAATGATGTTCTTATTGTTGCAAATAGGAATTATGTGCCCGTAGATTTCATTGTTCTTGATATATATTGCAATCCTTCTTGCCCTATTATTCTTGGTAGACCTTTCCTTAGAACGGTTGGTGCGATTATTGATATGAAGGAAGGGAATATTAGATTTCAATGTCCATTAAAAAAGGGCATGGAACACTTTCCAAGAAAAAAAATAAAATTACCATATGAAACTTGAAGGAAATATGCCCTAGAGGTAATAATAAAGTTATTATTTATTTCCTTATATCATGATAAATGTTTATTATTCATGCTAGAAGTGTATTAACCGGAAACATAATACATGTGTGAATACATAGACAAACTTAGTGTCACTAGTATGCCTCTACTTGACTAGCTCGTTAATCAAAGATGGTTATGTTTCCTAACCATGAACAAAGTGTTGTTATTTGATTGACGAGGTCACATCATTAGTTGAATGATCTGATTGACATGACCCATTCCATTAGCTTAGCACCCGATCGTTTAGTATGTTGCCATTGCTTTCTTCATGACTTATACATGTTCCTATGACTATGAGATTATGCAACTCCCGTTTACCGGAGGAACACTTTGTGTGCTACCAAACGTCACAACGTAACTGGGTGATTATAAAGGAGCTCTACAGGTGTCTCCAAAGGTAGATGTTGGGTTGGCGTATTTCGAGATTAGGATTTGTCACTCCGATTGTCGGAGAGGTATCTCTGGGCCCTCTCGGTAATGCACATCACATAAGCCTTGCAAGCATTGCAGCCAATGAGTTAGTTGCGAGATGATGTATTACGGAACGAGTAAAGAGACTTGCCGGTAACGAGATTGAGAACTAGGTATTGGATACCGACGATCGAATCTCGGGCAAGTAACATACCGATGACAAAGGGAACAACGTATGTTGTTATGCGGTCTGACCGATAAAGATCTTCGTAGAATATGTGGGAGCCAATATGGGCATCCAGGTCCCGCTATTGGTTATTGACCGGAGATGTATCTCAGTCATGTCTGCATTATTCTCGAACCATAGGGTCCGCACGCTTAACGTTACGATGACAGTTATTATGAGTTTATGCATTTTGATGTACCGAAGTTAGTTCGGAGTCCCGGATGTGATCACGGACATGACGAGGAGTCTCGAAATGGTCGAGACATAAAAATTGATATATTGGAAGCCTATGTTTGGATATCGGAAGTGTTCCGAGTGAAATCGGGATTTTACCAGAGTACCGGGAGGTTACCGGAACCCCCCGGGAGCTATATGGGCCTTAGTGGGCTTTAGTGGAAAGGAGAAAGGGGCAGCCCAAGGTGGGCCGCGCGCCTCCCGCCTCCCCTAGTCCTATTAGGACTAGGAGAGGTGGCCGGCCCCCTCTCTCTCTTTCCCCCCTCAAGGAATCCTATTCCAACTAGGATTGGGGGGGGGGGGGAATCCTACTCCCAGAGGGAGTAGGACTCCCTTGGCGCGCCCTCCATGGCCGGCCGCCCCTCCCCCTTGGCTCCTTTATATACGGAGGCAGGGGGCACCCTAGAACACACAAGTTGATCATTGAGATCGTTCCTTAGCCGTGTGCGGTGCCCCCTGCCACCATATTCCACCTCGATCATATTGTAGCGGTGCTTAGGCGAAGCCCTGCGACGGTAGAACATCAAGATCGTCAGCACGCCGTCGTGCTGACGGAACTCCTCCCCAACGCTTTGCTGGATCGGAGCCCGGGGATCGTCATCGAGCTGTACGTGTGCTAACAACTCGGAGGTACCGAAGTAACGCTGCTTGGATCGGTCGGATCGGGAAGACGTACGACTACTTCCTCTACGTTGTGTCAACGCTTTCGTAGTCGGTCTGCGTGGGTACGTAGACAACACTCTCCCCTCTCGTTGCTGTGCATCACCATGATCTTGCGTGTGCATAGGAAATTTTTTGAAATTACTACGTTCCCCAATAGTGGCATCCGAGCCTAGGTTTTATGGTTTGATGTTATATGCACGAGTAGAACACAAGTGAGTTGTGGGTGATATAAGTCATACTGCCTACCAGCATGTCATACTTTGGTTCGGCAGTATTGTTGGACGAGACGACCCGGACCAACATTACGCATACGCTTACGCGAGACCGGTTCCCCCGATGTGCTTTGCACATAGGTGGCTTGCGGGCGACTGTCTCTCCAACTTTAGTTGAACCGAGTGTGGCTACGCCCGGTCCTTGCGAAGGTTAAAACGGAGTCTATTTGACAAACTATCGTTGTGGTTTTGATCCGTAGGTGAGATTGGTTCTTGCTTAAGCCTGTAGCAGCCACGTAAAACTTGCAACAACAAAGTAGAGGACGTCTAACTTGTTTTTGCAGGGCATGTTGTGATGTGATATGGTCAAGGCATGATGTTGTATGAGATGATCATGTTTTGTAATCGAGTTATCGGCAACTGGCAGGAGCCATATGGTTGTCGCTTTATTGTATGCAATGCAATCGCGATGTAATGCTTTACTTTATCACTAAGCGGTAGCGATAGTCGTGGAAGCATAAGATTGGCGAGACGACAACGATGCTACGATGGAGATCAAGGTGTCGCGCCGGTGACAATGGTGATCATGACGGTGCTTCGGAGATGGAGATCACAAGCACAAGATGACGATGGCCATATCATATCACTTATATTGATTGCATGTGATGTTTATCTTTTTTATGCATCTTATCTTGCTTTGATTGACGGTAGCATTATAAGATGATCTCTCACTAAATTATCAAGAAGTGTTCTCCCTGAGTATGCATCGTTGCCAAAGTTCGTCGTGCCCAGACACCACGTGATGATCGGGTGTGATAAGCTCTACGTCCATCTACAACGGGTGCAAGCCAGTTTTTGCACACGCAGAATACTCAGGTTAAACTTGACGAGCCTAGCATATGTAGATATGGCCTCGGAACACGGAGACCGAAAGGTCGAGCGTGAATCATATAGTAGATATGATCAACATAACGATGTTCACCATTGAAAACTACTCCATCTCACGTGATGATCGGTTATGGTTTAGTTGATTTGGATCATGTGATCATTTAGAGGATTAGAGGGATGTCCATCTAAGTGGGATTTCTTAAGTAATTTGATTAATTGAACTTAAACTTATCATGAACTTAGTACCTGATAGTATCTTGCTTGTTTATGTTGATTGTAGATAGATGGCTCGTGCTGTTGTTCTGTTGAATTTTAATGCGTTCCTTGAGAAAGCAAAGTTGAAAGATGATGGTAGCAATTACACGGACTGGGTCCGTAACTTGAGGATTATCCTCATTGCTGCTCAGAAGAATTACATCCTGGAAGCACCGCTGGGTGCCAGGCCTGCACCTGGAGCAACACCAGATGTTATGGACGTCTGGCAGAGCAAAGCTGATGACTACTCGATAGTTCAGTGTGCCATGCTTTACGGCTTAGAATCGGGACTTCAACGACGTTTTGAACGTCATGGAGCATATGAGATGTTCCAGGAGTTGAAGTTAATATTTCAAGCAAATGCCCGTATTGAGAGATATGAAGTCTCCAATAAGTTCTATAGCTGCTAGATGGAGGAGAACAGTTCTGTCAGTGAGCATATACTCAAAATGTCTGGGTATAATAATCACTTAATTCAGATGGGAGTTTATCTTCCAGATGATTACATCATTGACAGAATTCTCCAATCACTGCCACCAAGCTACAAGAGCTTCGTGATGAACTATAATATGCAAGGGATGAACAAGACTATTCCCGAGCTCTTCGCAATGCTGAAAGCTGCGGAGGTAGAAATCAAGAAGGAGCATCAAGTGTTGATGGTTAACAAGACCACTAGTTTCAAGAAAAAGGCCAAAGGGAAGAAGAAGGGGAACTTCAAGAAGAACGGCAAGCAAGTTGCTGCTCAGGAGAAGAAACCCAAGTCTGGACCTAAGCCTGAAACTGAGTGCTTCTACTGCAAGCAGACTGGTCAGTGGAAGCGGAACTGCCCCAAGTATTTGGCAGATAAGAAGGATGGCAAGGTGAACAAAGGTATATGTGATATACATGTTATTGATGTGTACCTTACTAGAGCTCGCAGTAGCACCTGGGTATTTGATACTGGTTCTGTTGCTAATATTTGCAACTCGAAACAGGGACTACGGATTAAGCGAACACTGGCAAAGGACGAGGTGACGATGCGCGTGGGAAACGGTTCCAAAGTCGATGTGATCGCGGTCGGCATGCTACCTCTACATCTACCTTCGGGATTAATATTAGACCTAAATAATTGTTATTTGGTGCCAGCGTTGAGCATGAACATTATATCTGGATCTTGTTTGATGCGAGACGGTTATTCATTTAAATTAGAGAATAATGGTTGTTCTATTTATATGAGTAATATCTTTTATGGTCATGCACCTTTGAAGAGTGGTCTATTTTTGATGAATCTCAATAGTAGTAACACACATATTCATAATGTTGAAGCCAAAAGATGCAGAGTTGATAATGATAGTGCAACTTATTTGTGGCCCTGCCGTTTAGGTCATATCGGTATAAAGCGCATTAAGAAACTCCATACTGATGGACTTTTGGAACCACTTGATTATGAATCACTTGGTACTTGCGAACCGTGCCTCATGGGCAAGATGACTAAAACACCGTTCTCCGGTACTATGGAGAGAGCAACAAGATTTGTTGGAGATCATACATACAGATGTATGTGGTCCGATGAATATTGAGGCTCGTGGCGGATATCGTTATTTTCTCACCTTCACAGATGACTTAAGCAGATATGGGTATATCTACTTAATGAAACATAAGTTTGAAACATTTGAAAAGTTCAAAGAATTTCAGAGTGAAGTTGAAAATCATCGTAACAAGAAAATAAAGTTTCTACGATCCGATCGTGGAGGAGAATATTTGAGTTACGAGTTTGGTCTACATTTGAAAAATTGTGGAATAGTTTCGCAACTCACGCCACCCGGAACACCACAGCGTAATGGTGTGTCCGAACGTCGTAATCGTACTTTACTAGATATGGTGCGATCTATGATGTCTCTTACTGATTTACCGCTATCGTTTTCGGGTTATGCTTTAGAGACGGCCGCATTCACGTTAAATAGGGCACCATCAAAATCCGTTGAGACGACGCCTTATGAACTATGGTTTGGCAAGAAACCAAAGTTGTCGTTTCTTAAAGTTTGGGGCTGCGATGCTTATGTGAAAAAGCTTCAACCTGATAAGCTCGAACCCAAATCGGAGAAATGTGTCTTCATAGGATACCCAAAGGAGACTGTTGGGTACACCTTCTATCACAAATCCGAAGGCAAGACATTCGTTGCTAAGAATGGATCCTTTCTAGAGAAGGAGTTTCTCTCGAAAGAAGTGAGTGGGAGGAAAGTAGAACTTGACGAGGTAACTGTACCTGCTCCCTTATTGGAAAGTAGTAAATCACAGAAAACTGTTTCTGCGACACCTATACCAATTAGTGAGAAAGCTAATGATGATGATCATGAAACTTCAGGACAAGATACTACTGAACCTCGTAGATCAACCAGAGTGAGATCCGCGCCAGAGTGGTACGGGAATCCAGTTCTGGAAATCATGCTACTAGATCATGATGAACCTACAAACTATGAAGAAGCGATGGTGAGCCCAGATTCCGCAAAGTGGCTTGAAGCCATGAAATCTGAGATGGGATCCATGTATGAGAACAAAGTATGGACTTTGGTTGACTTGCCCGATGATCGGCAAGCAATTGAGAATAAATGGATCTTCAAGAAGAAGACTGACGCTGACGGTAATGTTACTGTCTACAAAGCTCGACTTGTCGCAAAAGGTTTTCGACAAGTTCAAGGGGTTGACTACGATGAGACCTTCTCACCCATAGCGATGCTTAAGTCTGTCCGAATCATGTTAGCAATTGCCGCATTTTATGATTATGAAATTTGGCAGATGGATGTCAAAACTACATTCCTGAATGGATTTCTGGAAGAAGAGTTGTATATGATGCAACCGGAAGGTTTTGTCGATCCAAAGGGAGCTAACAAAGTGTGCAAGCTCCAGCGATCCATTTATGGACTGGTGCAAGCCTCTCGGAGTTGGAATAAACGCTTTGATAGTATGATCAAAGCATTTGGTTTTATACAGACTTTCGGTGAAGCCTATATTTACAAGAAAGTGAGTGGGAGCTCTGTAGCATTTCTGATATTATATGTGGATGACATATTACTGATTGGAAATGATATAGAATTTCTTGATAGCATAAAGGGATACTTGAATAAGAGTTTTTCAATGAAAGACCTCGGTGAAGCTGCTTACATATTAGGCATAAAGATCTATAGAGATAGATCAAGACGCTTAATTGGACTTTCACAAAGCACATACCTTGACAAGATTTTGAAGAAGTTCAAAATGGATCAAGCAAAGAAAGGGTTCTTGCCTGTGTTACAAGGTGTGAAGTTGAGTCAAACTCAATGCCCGACCACTGCAGAAGATAGAGAGAAAATGAAAGATGTTCCCTATGCTTCAGCCATAGGCTCTATCATGTATGCAATGCTGTGTACCATACCTGATGTATGCCTTGCTATAAGCTTAGCAGGGAGGTACCAAAGTAATCCAGGAGTGGATCACTGGACAGCGGTCAAGAACATCCTGAAATACCTGAAAAGGACTAAGGATATGTTTCTCGTATATGGAGGTGACAAAGAGCTCACCGTAAGAGGTTATGTTGATGCAAGCTTTGACACTGATCCGGACGATTCTAAATCGCAAACCGGATACGTGTTTACATTAAACGGTGGAGCTGTCAGTTGGTGCAGTTCTAAACAAAGCGTCGTAGCGGGATCTACATGTGAAGCGGAATACATAGCTGCTTCGGAAGCAGCGAACGAAGGAGTCTGGATGAAGGAGTTCATATCCGATCTAGGTGTCATACCTAGTGCATCGGGTCCAATGAAAATCTTTTGTGACAATACTGGTGCAATTGCCTTGGCAAAGGAATCCATATTTCACAAGAGGACCAAACACATCAAGAGACGCTTCAATTCCATCCGGGATCTAGTCCAGGTGGGAGACATAGAGATTTGCAAGATACATATGGATCTGAATGTGGCAGACCCTTGACTAAGCCTCTTCCACGAGCAAAACATGATCAGCACCAAGACTCCATGGGTGTTAGAATCATTACAGTGTAATCTAGATTAAATCTAGATTATTGACTCTAGTGCAAGTGGGAGACTGAAGGAAATATGCCCTAGAGGCAATAATAAAGTTATTATTTATTTCCTTATATCATGATAAATGTTTATTATTCATGCTAGAATTGTATTAACCGGAAACATAATACATGTGTGAATACATAGACAAACTTAGTGTCACTAGTATGCCTCTACTTGACTAGCTCGTTAATCAAAGATGGTTATGTTTCCTCACCATGAACAAAGTGTTGTTATTTGATTAACGAGGTCACATCATTAGTTGAATGATCTGATTGACATGACCCATTCCATTAGCTTAGCACCCGATCGTTTAGTATGTTGCTATTGCTTTCTTCATGACTTATACATGTTCCTATGACTATGAGATTATGCAACTCCCGTTTACTGGAGGAACACTTTGTGTGCTACCAAACGTCACAACGTAGCTGGGTGATTATAAAGGAGCTCTACAGGTGTCTCCAAAGGTAGATGTTGGGTTGGCGTATTTCGAGATTAGGATTTGTCACTCCGATTGTCGGAGAGGTATCTCTGGGCCCTCTCGGTAATGCACATCACATAAGCCTTGCAAGCATTGCAGCCAATGAGTTAGTTGCGAGATGATGTATTACAGAACGAGTAAAGAGACGTGCCGGTAACGAGATTGAACTAGGTATTGGATACCGACGATCGAATCTCGGGCAAGTAACATACCGATGACAAAGGGAACAACATATGTTGTTATGCGGTCTGACCGATAAAGATCTTTGTAGAATATGTGGGAGCCAATATGGGCATCCAGGTCCCGCTATTGGTTATTGACCGGAGATGTATCTCAGTCATGTCTGCATTATTCTCGAACCATAGGGTCCGCACGCTTAACGTTACGATGACAGTTATTATGAGTTTATGCATTTTGATGTACCGAAGTTAGTTCGGAGTCCCGGATGTGATCACGGACATGACGAGGAGTCTCAAAATGGTCGAGACATAAAAATTGATATATTAGAAGCCTATGTTTGGATATCGGAAGTGTTCCGGGTGAAATCGGGATTTTACCGGAGTACCGGGAGGTTACCGGAACCCCCCGGGAGCTATATGGGCCTTAGTGGGCTTTAGTGGAAAGGATAAAGGGGCAGCCCAAGGTGGGCCGCGCGCCTCCCCCCTCCCCTAGTCCTATTAGGACTAGGAGAGGTGGCCGGCCCCCTCAAGGAATCCTATTCCAACTAGGATTGGGGGGGGGGATCCTACTCCCAGAGGGAGTAGGACTCCCTTGGCGCGCCCTCCATGGCCGGCCGCCCCCTCCCCCTTGGCTCCTTTATATACGGAGGCAGGGGGGCACCCTAGAACACACAAGTTGATCATTGAGATCGTTCCTTAGCCGTGTGCGGTGCCCCCTGCCACCATATTCCACCTCGATCATATTGTAGCGGTGCTTAGGCGAAGCCCTGCGACAGTAGAACATCAAGATCGTCACCACGCCGTCGTGCTGACGGAACTCCTCCCCGACGCTTTGCTGGATCGGAGCCCGGGGATCGTCATCGAGCTGTACGTGTGCTAAGAACTCGGAGGTACCGAAGTAACGGTGCTTGGATCCGTCGGATCGGTAAGACGTACGATTACTTCCTCTACGTTGTGTCAACGCTTCCGCAGTCGGTCTGCGTGGGTACGTAGACAACACTCTCCCCTCTCGTTGCTGTGCATCACCATGATCTTGCGTGTGCGTAGGAAATTTTTTGAAATTACTACGTTCCTCATGAGAGCCACTTATGGATTGCCTACCAAAAATGGCAATACTTAGATCTATCCTCGCTTTTATGCCTAGCTAGGGGCGTTAAACGATAGCGCTCGTTGGGAGGCAACCCAATTTTATTTTTATTCCTTGCTTTTTCCTCCTGCTTAGTAATAACTAAATTATTTAGCCTCTATTTTGGTTGTGTTTTTTGTGTTTAATTAGTGTTTGTGCCAAGTAGAACCGTTGGGAAGACTTGGGGAAAGTCTTGTTGAACTTGCTGTAAAAAACGGAAACTTTAGTGCTCACGAGAAATGCTGTAATTTTTATTTGAAGAGTGCTATTTAGTTAATTATTTTTGCAGATGATTAAAAAATAAATTAATCACGTCCAGAAATTTATTTTAGAATTTTTTGGGGTTCCAGATCTTGCGCTAGCTACAGATTACTACAGACTGTTCTGTTTTTGACAGATTCTGTTTTTCGTGTGTTGTTTGCTTATTTTGATGAATTTATGGTTAGTAAAATAGTTTATAATCCATAGAGAAGTTGTAATACAGTAGGTTTAACACCAATATAAATAAGTAATGAGTTCATTACAGTACCTTGAAGTGGTCTTTTGTTTTCTTTCGCTAACGGAGCTCGCGAGTTTTCTATTTTGAGTTTTGTGTTGTGAAGTTTTCAAGTTTTGGGTGAATTCTTTTGATGGATCATGGAACAAGGAGTAGAAAGAGCCTAAGCTTGGGGATTCCCATGGCACCCCCAAGATAATCCAAGGACACCAAAAAGTCAAAGCTTGGGGATGCCCCGGGAGGCATCCCCTCTTTCGTCCACTTCCATCGGTAATTTACTCGGAGCTATACTTTTATTCACCAACATGATATGTGTTTTGCTTGAAGCATCTTGTATTATTTGTGTCTTTGTGTCTTAGTATGCCACAATCATCCTTGCTGTACACACCTTTTGAGAGAGCCATACATGAATTAAAATTTGATAGAATACTCTATGTGCTTCACTTATATCTTTTGAGCTATGTAGTTTTGCTCTATGTGCTTCACTTATATCTTTTGAGCTAAGTAGTTTTGCTCTATGTGCTTCACTTATATCTTTTGAGCATTATAATTTTGCTCTATGTGCTTCACTTAGATCTTTTAGAGCACGGTGGTGGATTTGTTTTAAAGAAACTATTGATCTCTCATGCTTCACTTAAATTATTTTGAGAGTCTCTTAATAGCATGGTAATTTGCTTAATAATAATATGCTTGCTATTCAAGATTTGTGAAACTTTCTTTTGAGTGTGTTGAATACTAAGAAAAGATTGAAGCTTGATAATTGTTTTGAGATATGGAGGTGATAATATTAAAGTCATGCTAGTTGAGTAGTTGTGAATTTAAAGAATACTTGTGTTAAAGTTTGTGATTCCCGTAGCATGCACGTATGGTGAACCGTTATGTGATGAAGTCGGAGCATGATTTATTTGTTGATTGTCTTCCTTATGAGTGGCGGTCGGGGACGAGCAATGGTCTTTTCCTACCAATCTATCCCCCTAGGAGCATGCGCGTAATACTTTGCTTTGATAACTTCTAGATTTTTGCAATAAGTATATGAGTTCTTTATGACTAATGTTGAGTCCATAGATTATACGCACTCTCACCCTTCCACCTTTGCTAGCCTCTCTAATACGGCGTACTTTTCGCCTGTATCATACACCTACCATATACCTTCCTCAAAACAGCCACCATACCTACCTATTATGGCATTTCCATAGCCATTCTGAGATATATTGCCAAGCAACTTTCCACCATCTAGTTCATCATGACACATCCCATCATTGTCATATTGCATATCCCGGTACACCGCCGAATGCATTCACATAGAGTCATATTTTTTTCTAAGTATCGAGTTGTAATTGTTGAGTTGTAAGAAAAATAAAAGTGTGATGATCATCATTATTAGAGCATTGTCCCAGTGAGGAAAGGATGATGGAGACTATGATTTCCCCATAAGTCGGGACAATACTCCGGACGAAAAATAAATAAAAGAGGCCAAAGAAGCCCAAATAAAAAAGAGGCCATAAAAAATAGAAAAGGCCCAAACAAAAAATGTATATAAATATATAAATGAGAGAAAAAGAGAGAAGAGACAATGTTACTATCCTTTTACCACACTTGTGCTTCAAAGTAGCACCATGATCTTCATAGTAGAGAGTCTCTCATGTTATCACTTTCATATACTAGTGGGAATTTTACATTATAGAACTTGGCTTGTATATTCTAATGATGGGCTTCCTCAAATTGCCCTAGGTCTTCATGAGCAAGCGAGTTGGATGCACACCCACTTAGTTTCTTTTTGAGCTTTCATATACTAATAGCTCTAGTGCATCCGATGCATGGCAATCCCTACTCACTCACATTGATATCTATTGATGGGCATCTCCATAGCCCGTTGATACGCCTAGTTGATGTGAGACTATCTTCTCCTTTTTGTCTTCTCCACAACCACCATTCTATTCCACCTATAGTGTTATATCCATGGCTCACGCTCATGTATTGCGTAAAGATTGAAAAAGTTTTGAAAAAGTTAGAGTATGAAACAATTGCTTGGCTTGTCATCGGGGTTGTGCATGATTTAAATACTTTGTGTGGTGAAGATGGAGCATAGCCAGACTATATGATTTTGTAGGGATAAATCTTTGGCCATGTTATTTTGAGAAGACATAATTGCTTTGTTAGTATGCTTGAAGTATTATTATTTTTATGTCAATATAAACTTTTGTCTTGAATCTTTCTAATCTGAATATTCATACCACAATTAAGAAGATTTGCATTGAAATTATGCCAAGTAGCACTCCGCATCAAAAATTCTCTTTTTATCATTTACCTACTCGAGGACGAGCAGGAATTAAGCTTGGGGATGCCTGATACGTCTCCAACATATCTATAATTTTTTATTGCTCCATGCTATATTATCTAATGTTTTGGACTATATTGGGCTTTATTTCCACTTTTATATTATTTTGGGACTAACCTATTAACTGGAGGCCCAGCCCAGAATTGCTGTTTTTTTTGCCTATTTCAGTGTTTCGGAGAAACAGAATATCAAACGGAGTCCAAACGGAATAAAATCTTCGGAAACGTGATTTTCTCACCGAACGTGATCCAGGAGACTTGAACCCTACGCCAAGGAACAAAAAAGGAGGTCACGAGGGTGGGGGGCGCCCCCCCCCCCTAGGGCGCGCCCCCTGCCTCGTGGGCCCCTTGGTGCTCCACCGATGTACTCCTTCCTCCTATATATACCTACTGAAGGAAATATGCCCTAGAGGCAATAATAAAGTTATTATTTATTTCCTTATATCATGATAAATGTTTATTATTCATGCTATAATTGTATTAATCGGAAACATAATACATGTGTGAATACATAGACAAACAGAGTGTCACTAGTATGCCTCTACTTGACTAGCTCGTTAATCAAAGATGGTTATGTTTCCTAACCATGAACAAAGAGTTGTTATTTGATTAACGAGGTCACATCATTAGTTGAATGATCTGATTGACATGACCCATTTCATTAGCTTAGCACCCGATCGTTTAGTATGTTGATATTGCTTTCTTCATGACTTATACATGTTCCTATGACTATGAGATTATGCAACTCCCGTTTGCCGGAGGAACACTTTGGGTGCTACCAAACGTCACAACATAACTGGGTGATTATAAAGGAGTACTACAGGTGTCTCCAATGGTAGATGTTGGGTTGGCGTATTTCGAGATTAGGGTTTGTCACTCCGATTGTCGGAGAGGTATCTCTGGGCCCTCTCGGTAATACACATCACATAAGCCTTGCAAGCATTATAACTAAGATGTTAGTTGTGAGATGATGTATTACGGAACGAGTAAAGAGACTTGCCAGTAACGAGATTGAACTAGGTATTGGATACCGACGATCGAATCTCGGGCAAGTAACATACCGATGACAAAGGGAACAACGTATGTTGTTATGCGGTCTGACCGATAAAGATCTTCGTAGAATATGTAGGAGCCAATATGGGCATCCAGGTCCCGCTATTGGTTATTGACCGGAGACGTGTCTCAGTCATGTCTACATTGTTCTCGAACCGTAGGGTCCGCACGCTTAAGGTTTCGATGACAGTTATATTATGAGTTTATGAGTTTTGATGTACCGAAGGAGTTCAGAGTCCCGGATGAGATCGGGGACATGACGAGGAGTCTCGAAATGGTCGATACATAAAGATTGATATATTGGAAGCCTATGTTTGGACATCGGAAGTGTTCCGGGTGAAATCGAGAATTTTACCGGAGTACCGGGAGGTTACCGGAACCCCCCGGGAATCAAATGGGCCTTATTGGGCCTTAGTGGAAAGGTGAAAGGGGCAGCCCAAGGTGGGCTGCGCGCCTCCCCCCCCCCTCCCCTAGTCCTATTAGGACTAGGAGAGGTGGCCGGCCCCCTTCTCCCTCTCTCTCTCTCGAGGAGTCCTATTAGGAATAGGATTGCGGGGGAGTCCTACTCCCGGTAGGAGTAGGACTCCTCCTGCGCCCTCCTCTCCTTGGCCGGCCAGCCCTCCCCCTAGCAACCTTTATATACGGGGGCAGGGGGCACCTCTAGACACACAAGTTGATCCTTGAGATCGTTCCTTAGCCGTGTGCGGTGCCCCCTGCCACCAAATTCCACCTCGATCATATCGTTGTAGTGCTTAGGCGAAGCCCTACGTCGGTAGTACATCAAGATCATCACCACGCCGTCGTGCTGACGGAACTCTTCCTCGACGCTTTGCTGGATCGGAGCCCGAGGATCGTCATCGAGCTGAACGTGTGCTAAGAACTCGGAGGTGCCGGAGTAACGGTGCTTGGATCGGTCGGATCGGGAAGAAGACGTACGACTACTTCCTCTATGTTGTGTCAACGCTTCCGTTGCGATCTACAAGGGTACGTAGATCAGACTCTCCCCCTCGTTGCTATGCATCACCATGATCTTCCGTGTGCGTAGGAAATTTTTTGAAATTACTACGTTCCCCAACAGTGGTATCAGAGCCTAGGTTTTATGGTTTGATGTTATATGCATGAGTAGAACACAAGTGAGTTGTGGACGATATAAGTCATACTGCCTACCAGCATGTCGTACTTTGGTTCGGCGGTATTGTTGGATGAAGCGGCCCGGACCGACATTACGCGTACGCTTACGCGAGACCGGTTTCCCCGACATGCTTTGCACATAGGTGACTTGCGGGTGACTGTTTCTCCAACTTTAGTTGAACCGAGTGTGGCTACGCCCGGTCCTTGCGAAGGTTAAAACGGAGTCTATTTGACAAACTATCGTTGTGGTTTTGATGCGTAGGTAAGATTGGTTCTTGCTAAGCCCGTAGCAGCCACGTAAAATTTGCAACAACAAAGTAGAGGACGTCTAACTTGTTTTTGCAGGGCATGTTGTGATGTGATATGGTCAAAACGTGATGAGTTATAAGTTGTTGTATAAGATGATCATGTTTTGTTGAAGTTATCGACAACTGGCAAAAGCCTTATGGTTGTCTGTCTATTGCATAAGATGCAAGCGCCCAATAATTGTTTTACTTTATCGCTATGCGATAGCAATAGTTGCAAGAGCAATAGTTGGCGAGACGACCATGTGACGACATATTGATATAGATCAAGATGATGGAGATCATGATGTCATGCCGGTGACAATGGAAATCATGACGATGCTTTGAAGATGGAGATCAAAGGCACAAGATGATGATGACCATATCATGTCACATATTTTGATTGCATGTGATGTTTATCTTTTTATGCATCTTATCTTTCTTTGATTGACGGTAGCATTATAAGATGATCTCTCACTAAATTATCAAGAAGTGTTCTCCCTGAGTATGCACCGTTGCCAAAGTTCGTCGTGCCCAGACACCACGTGATGATCGGGTGTGATAAGCTCTACGTCCATCTACAACGGGTGCAAGCCAGTTTTGCACATGCAGAATACTCAGGTTAAACTTGACGAGCCTAGCATATGCAGATATGGCCTCGGAACACAGAGACCGAAATGTCGAGCGTGAATCATTTAGTAGATATGATCAACATAACGATGTTCACCATTGAAAACTACTCCATCTCACGTGATGATCGGTTATGGTTTAGTTGATTTGGATCACGTGATCACTTAGAGGATTAGAGGGATGTCTATCTAAGTGGGAGTTCTTAAGTAATATGATTAAATTGAACTTAAATTTATCATGAACTTAGTCCTAGTAGTATTTTGCAAATTATGTTCAATAGCTCGCGTTGTTGCTTCCCTGTGTTTATTTTGATATGTTCCTAGAGAAAATTGTGTTGAAAGATGTTAGTAGCAATGATGCGGATTGGATCCGTGATCAGAGGTTTATCCTCATTGCTGCACAAAAGAATTATGTACTTGATGCACCGCTAGGTGACAGACCTATTGCAGGAGCAAATGCAGACGTTATGAACGTTTGGCTAGCTCAATATGATGACTACTTGATAGTTTAGTGCACCATGCTTAATGGCTTAGAATCGGGACTTCAAAGACGTTTTGAACGTCATGGACCATATGAGATGTTCCAGGAGTTGAAGTTAATATTTCAAACAAATACCCGAGTTGAGAGATATGAAGTCTCCAACAAGTTCTATAGCTAAAAGATGGAGGAGAATCGCTCAACTAGTGAGCATGTGTTCAGATTGTCTGGGTACTACAATCGCTTGAATCAAGTGGGAGTTAATCTTCCAGATAAGATAATGATTGACAGAATTCTCTAGTCACCATGACCAAGTTAGTAGAACTTCGTGATGAACTATAGTATGCAAGGGATGACGAAAACGACTCCCGAGCTTTTCATGATGATGAAATCGATGAAGGTAGAAATCAAGAAAAACATCAAGTGTTGATGGTAGACAAGACCACTAGTTTCAAGAAAAGGACAGAGGGAAGAAGGGGAACTTCAAAAAGAACAGCAAGCAAGTTGTTGCTCAAGTGAAGAAGCCCAAGTCTGGACCTAAGCCTGAGACTGAGTGCTTCTACTGCAAAGGGACTGGTCACTGGAAGCGGAACTACCCCAAGTGATTGGCGGATAAGAAGGATGGCAAAATGAACATAATTATATTTGATATACATGTTATTGATGTGTACTTTACTAGTGTTTATAGCAAACCCTCAGTATTTGATACTAGTTCAGTTGCTAAGATTAGTAACTCGAAACGGGAGTTGCAGAATAAACAGAGACTAGTTAAGGGTGAAGTGACGATGAGTGTTGGAAGTGGTTCCAAGATTGATATGATCATCATCGCACACTCCCCTATACTTTCGGGATTAGTGTTGAACTTAAATAAGTGTTATTTGGTTTTTGCGTTGAGCATGAATATGATTTGATCATGTTTATTGCAATACGGTTATTCATTAAAGTCAGAGAATAATTGTTGTTCTGTTTACATGAATAAAACCTTCGATGGTCATACACCCAATGAAACAAGTTCGTTGGATCTCGATCGTAGTGATACACATATTCATAATATTGAAACCAAAAGACGCAAAGTTAATAATGATAGTGCAACTTATTTGTGGCACTGCCGTTTAGGTCATATTGGTATAAAGCGCATGAAGAAACTCCATGCTGATGGGCTTTCGGAATCACTTGATTATGAATCACTTGATGCTTGCGAACCATGCCTTTTGGGAAAGATGACTAAAACGCCGTTCTTCGGAACAATGGAGCAAGCAACAGATTTGTTGGAAATCATACATACTGATGTATGTGGTCCGATGAATATTTAAGGCTTGCAGCGGGTATCATTATTTTCAGACCTTTACAGATGATTTGAGCAGATATGGGTATATCTACTTAATGAAATAGAAGTCTGATACATTTGAAAAGTTCATATAATTTCAGAGTGAAGTGGAAAATCATCGTAACAAGAAAATAAAGTTTCTATGATCTGATCGTGGAAAAGAGTATTTGAGTTACGAGTTTGGTCTTTAGTTAAAACAATGTGAAATAGTTTCACAACTCACGCCACCTGGAACACCACAGCATAATGGTGTGTCCGAACATCATAACTGTACTTTATTGGATATAGTGCAATCTATGATGTCTCTTACCGATCTACCACTATCGTTTTGGGGTTATGCATTAGAGACAGCTGCATTCACGTTAAAAGGGCACCATCTAAATCTGTTGAGACGACACCGTATGAACTATGGTTTGGCAAGAAACCAAAGTTGTCGTTTCTTAAAGTTTGGGGTTGCAATGCTTATGTGAAAAAGTTTCATCCTGATAAGCTCAAAACCAAATCAGAAAAATATGTCTTCATAGGATACCCAAAAGAATACTGTTGGGTACACCTTCTATCACAGATCCGAAGGCAAGACTTTTGTTGCTAAATTCGGAAACTTTTTTGAGAAGGAGTTTCTCTCGAAAGAAGTGAGTGGGAGGAAAGTAGAACTTGACGAGGTAACTGTACCCGCTCCCTTATTAGAAAGTAGTACATCACAGAAAACTGTTTCTGCGACACCTACACCAATAAGTGAGGAAGTTAATGATAATGATCATGAAACTTCAGAACAAGATACTACTGAACCTCATAGATCAACCAGAGCAAGATCCGCGCCAGAGTGGTACGTTAATCCAGTTCTGGAAGTCATGCTACTAGATCATGATGAACCTACGAACTATGAGGAAGCGATGATGAGCCCAGATTCCGCGAAATGGTTTGAGGCCATGAAATCTGAGATATGATCCATGTATGAGAACAAAGTTTGGACTTTGGTTGACTTGCCTGATGATCGGCAAGCAATTGAGAATAAATGGATCTTCAAGAGGAAGACAGACGCTGATAGTAGTGTTACTATCTACAAAGCTAGAATTGTCGCAAAAAGGTTTTCGACAAGTTCAAGGTGTTGACTACGATGAGAGCTTCTCACTCGTATCTATGCTTGAGTCTGTCCGAATCATGTTAGTAATTGCCGCATTTTATGAAATCTGGCAAATGGATAAACAAAAATGCATTCCTTAATGGATTTATTAAAGAAGAGTTGTATATGATGCAACCAGAAGGTTTTGTCAATCCGAAAGATGCTAACAAAATGTGCAAGCTCCAGCGATCCATCTGTGGACTGGTGCAAGCATCTCGGAGTTGGAATATATGCTTTGATGAGTTGATCAAAGCATATAGTTTTATACAGACTTGCGGTGAAGCCTGTATTTACAAGAAAGTGAGTGGGAGCACTACAGCATTTCTGATAAGTATATGTGAATGACATATTGTTGATCGGAAATAATGTAGAATTATTCTGTAAAGCATAAAGGAGTGTTTGAAAGGAGTTTTTCAAAGAAAGACTTCGGTGAAGCTGCTTACATATTGAGCTTCAAGATCTATAGAGATAGATCAAGACGCTTGATAAGTTTTTTTCAATGAGTACATACCTTGACAAGATTTTGAAGTAGTTCAAAATGGAGCAGTCAAAGAAAGAGTTCTTGCCTGTATTACAAGGTGTGAAGTTGAGTAAGACTCAAAGCCCGACCACGGCAGAAGATAGAAAGAGAATGAAAGTCATTCCCTATACCTTGGCCATAGGTTCTATAAAGTATGTCATGCTGTATACCAGATCTATTGTATACCCTGCACTGATTTGGCAAGGAAGTACAATAGTGATCTAGGAGTAGATCACTGGACAGCGGTCAGAATTATCCTTAGTGAAATAAGGATATGTTTCTCGATTATGGACGTGACAAAAAGGTTCGTCGTAAAGGGTTACGCCGATACAAGTTTTTGACACTAATCCAGATGAATATAAAGTCTCAATCTGGATACATATTGAAAGTGGGAGCAATTAGCTAGAGTAGCTCCGTGTAGAGCATTGTAGACATAGAACTTGCGAAATACTTACGGATCTGAATGTGACAGACCCGTTGACTAAAATTATCTCACAAGCAAAACATGATCACACCTTAGTACTCTTTGGGTGTTAATCACATAGATATGTGAACTAGATTACTGACTCTAGTAAACCCTTTGAGTGTTGGTCACATGACGATGTGAACTATGGGTGTTAATCACATGGTGATGTGAACTATTGCTGTTAAATCACATGGCAATGTGAACTAGATTATTGACTCTAGTGCAAGTGGGAGACTGAAGGAAATATGCCCTAGAGGCAATAATAAAGTTATTATTTATTTCCTTATATCATGATAAATGTTTATTATTCATGCTATAATTGTATTAACCGGAAACATAATACATGTGTGAATACATAGACAAACAGAGTGTCACTAGTATGCCTCTACTTGACTAGCTCGTTAATCAAAGATGGTTATGTTTCCTAACCATGAACAAAGAGTTGTTATTTGATTAACGAGGTCACATCATTAGTTGAATGATCTGATTGACATGACCCATTTCATTAGCTTAGCACCCGATCGTTTAGTATGTTGCTATTGCTTTCTTCATGACTTATACATGTTCCTATGACTATGAGATTATGCAACTCCCGTTTGCCGGAGGAACACTTTGGGTGCTACCAAACGTCACAACGTAACTGGGTGATTATAAAGGAGTACTACAGGTGTCTCCAATGGTAGATGTTGGGTTGGCGTATTTCGAGATTAGGGTTTGTCACTCCGATTGTCGGAGAGGTATCTCTGGGCCCTCTCGGTAATACACATCACATAAGCCTTGCAAGCATTATAACTAAGATGTTAGTTGTGAGATGATGTATTACGGAACGAGTAAAGAGACTTGCCAGTAACGAGATTGAACTAGGTATTGGATACCGACGATCGAATCTCGGGCAAGTAACATACCGATGACAAAGGGGACAACGTATGTTGTTATGCGGTCTGACCGATAAAGATCTTCGTAGAATATGTAGGAGCCAATATGGGCATCCAGGTCCCACTATTGGTTATTGACCGGAGACGTGTCTCGGTCATGTCTACATTGTTCTCGAACCGTAGGGTCCGCACGCTTAAGGTTTCGATGACAGTTATATTATGAGTTTATGAGTTTTGATGTACCGAAGGAGTTCAGAGTCCCGGATGAGATCGGGGACATGACGAGGAGTCTCGAAATGGTCGATACATAAAGATTGATATATTGGAAGCCTATGTTTGGACATCGGAAGTGTTCCGGGTGAAATCGGGAATTTTACCGGAGTACCGGGAGGTTACCGGAACCCCCCGGGAACCAAATGGGCCTTATTGGGCCTTAGTGGAAAGGTGAAAGGGGCAGCCCAAGGTGGGCTGCGCGCCTCCCCCCCTCCCCTAGTCCTATTAGGACTAGGAGAGGTGGCCGGCCCCCTTCTCCCTCTCTCTCTCTCTCTCTCTCTCTCTCTCTCTCGAGGAGTCCTATTAGGAATAGGATTGGGGGGGAGTCCTACTCCCGGTAGGAGTAGGACTCCTCCTGCGCCCTCCTCTCCTTGGCCGGCCAGCCCTCCCCCTGGCAACCTTTATATACGGGGGCAGGGGGCACCTCTAGACACACAAGTTGATCCTTGAGATCGTTCCTTAGCCGTGTGCGGTGCCCCCTGCCACCAAATTCCACCTTGATCATATCGTTGTAGTGCTTAGGCGAAGCCCTACGTCGGTAGTACATCAAGATCGTCACCACGCCGTCGTGCTGACGGAACTCTTCCTCGACGCTTTGCTGGATCGGAGCCCGAGGATCGTCATCGAGCTGAACGTGTGCTAAGAACTCGGAGGTGCCGGAGTAACGGTGCTTGGATCGGTCGGATCGGGAAGAAGACGTACGACTACTTCCTCTACGTTGTGTCAATGCTTCCATTGCGATCTACAAGGGTACGTAGATCAGACTCTCCCCCTCGTTGCTATGCATCACCATGATCTTGCGTGTGCGTAGGAAATTTTTTGAAATTACTACGTTCCCCAACACCTACGTACCCCCAAATGATCAGAACAGGAGCCAAAAACCTAATTCCACCGCCGCAACTTTCTGTATCCACGAGATCCCATCTTGGGGGCTGTTCCGGAGCTCCGCCGGAAGAGGGCCGTCATCACGGAGGGCTTCTACATCATCATAGCCTCTCCGATGAAGTGTGAGTAGTTTACCTCAAACCTTCGGGTCCATAGTTAGTAGCTAGATGGCTTCTTCTCTCTCTTTGAATCTCAATACAAAGTTCTCCCCTCTCTTGTGGAGATCTATTCGATGTAATCTTCTTTTTGCGATGTGTTTGTTGAGACCGATGAATTGTGGGTTTATGATCAAGTCTATCTATGAATAATATTTGAATCTTCTCTGAATTCTTTTATGTATGATTGGTTATCTTTGCAAGTCTCTTCGAATTATCCGTTTGGTTTGGCCAACTAGGTTGGTAGTTCTTGCCATGGGAGAAGTGCTTAGCTTTGGGTTCGATCTTGCGGTGTCCTTTCCCAGTGACAGAAGGGGCAGCAAGGCACGTATTGCGTCATTGCCATCGAGGATAACAAGATGGGGTTTATTTCATATTGCATGAATTTATCTCTCTACATCATGTCATCTTGCTTAAGGCGTTACTCTGTTTTTAACTTAATACTCTAGATGCATGCTGGATAGCGGTCGATAGGTGGAGTAATGCCTATATACATGATCTACTTGTCACGGACGTGATGCCTATATACATGATCATGCCTAGATATTCTCATAACTATGCTCAATTCTGTCAATTGCTCAACAGTAATTTGTTCACCCATCGTAGAATACTTATGCTCTTGAGAGAAGCCACTAGTGAAACCTATGGCCCTCGGGTCTATTCTCATCATATCAATCTCCATCACTTTAATCTTGCTTTGCTTTTTTACTTTGCCTTTACTTTTTACTTTGCATCTTTATACCAAAAATACCAAAAATATTATATCTATCAGATCTCACTCTCGTAAGTGACCGTGAAGGGATTGACAACCCCTAATCGTGTTGGTTGCGAGTAGCTATCATTTTGTGCAGGTATGAGGGACTTGAGCATGGCCTCCTACTAGATTGATACCTTGGTTCTCAAAAACTGAGGGAAATACTTACGCTACTCTGTTGCATCATCCCTTCCTCTTCGGGGAAAACCAACGCAAGCTCAAGACGTAGCAGGTACGTCTTTCGAACTTGACTATTTTCGATTTGATTCGGCCGGAATCTTGGACTACGGTAACAAAAAGAAAGCTTTCTCGCCGGGCACGGGCTCGATCGGCGCCGGAGGTGACCGCGGCAGCGCCGCCGGCGGTCACGGCGTCCCAGATCAGAGCGGCTCACCAGGAGCGTTTGAATTCGCTACTGGGCCGAGAGGAGGAGCGTTCCGTTGGTGGGCCGCTGGGTGTCTCTGGGCCGGGGTATGTTGGGTATGTGGCCCAGACAGAACCGGTTCTTGAGCACATCGAGAGGGACGAGGCATGCAGTGCGTCCCGAATGTCGTTACCGCCTCCATCGCAGCGCCCTAGGGTTCTACGTCGGACGCCGAGGCTGCAGTTTCGTTCCGCGGGGGATGGCCGGGCTCGGTGCATTCCGCCTCTCGGGGCCATGGTGGGGCGCGGCGGGGCGTCGGTGCCCGCAAAGGCTTCATCTGGCGGGGGGCGCGGCGGTGGTGCGCCGCCGCCGGGTGTTGGCAGCGGCCGGGCCGCTCCGCCCCTGCCCGTGCATGGCACCGGTGGAGGAGGGGTGCCGACCTTGTCTGTGGGTCGGGGCACCGGTGCTCCTGGTGGTGCGGCCACTGCGACGACAGGTCGCGGCATTGGCGTGCAGCCCGGGGTTCGGCCGTCGGCGCCTGGCTCGGTAGCTCTGGCTGTGGGGCGTGGCGCTGCTCCACCGAGGCCTCCGACTCCTACGGCTGTGGGGCGTGGAGCTGCTCCCCGAGGCCACCGATGCATAATGGCCCTCGACCGGTTGGACAAGTCAATGGCCCTCGGCCGGTTGCCCAGGCCACTAATGCCGGCGTGCAGCCTCGTGCCGCGCCGCCGCCTCACTATGTGGCAAGGCCGACACAAAAGCGCTCGGGACCTACGCAGACGAGACAGGACATGGTGGCTGGAGAGTCTACTGATCCGCTCCGGGGACAGTGGGGGGACGATGGCCATGATGCTTATGGGGATGGTCAGCACCGTGGATCGTCATCTACGGGAGGTGGTCGTGGTTATGCTTGGCAGAGTGATGGTTCCGTTGAGAGGCCGTTCCTTGGCCCTCCGGGCGGTTTTGTCGAGGGTGCTTCAGGGCCGGATTACCGGCAGAGAGGTGGCTACCGTGGTCACCGTGGTGGTCGTGGTTGATTTTGCAGACAGCCTCCGCTGCCGGCCGTTGTGGACCATCAGGCTACCGAGGTGGCGGCCGATCCCGCTCAGGCGACCGCACTGCCTAGCCAGGCTATGGAGGTAGTGAAGGCTTTGGCCAAGCGGATGTTTCTGTGACTGGTGCTTCAGCTGACACAAGCAACAGGACAGAGTCTGAGAGGGCGTCCAAGTGGGCGCGTAAGAAGGAGAAGATGCTATGCTATCGATGTGGTGAGAAGGGTCACTTCATTGCTGAGTGCGTGGCTGAGTTGTGTGATACGTGTGGTAAACCAGCGCATGCCACGGGGGATTGCCCGCTTCTGCGTGATCAGGCTCCGGCTCTTACAATGTATGGAGTATATTGTGCTGAGCTGATGTTCTTTGAGTCCCCGGCTGCGAGAGAGATTCCAGTAGAGACGCAGAGCCTGACTACTGGAATTGTGAAAGCTACCCAAGGAGCGGTTTCTGAGGCTCAGATTGTGCAGAGGCTTCAGGAACTGGCTCCAGGTGATTTTTAGTGGGAGCTTGTCCACATCGAGGACAGTGTGTTCAGGGTTGACTTCCCATCGGTAGAGGACTTGCAGCGGTTGCTGAGCTTTGGGTTGTGCAAGGTCCCTGGCACTAAATGCATTCTAGAGTTTCACGAGTGGAAGAAAGTGGAGCCTAAGGGAAAGCCCCTCACTCAGGTGTGGCTGCGGTTTTCTGGGGCACCCTCTGAGCCTCTGACGGATGCTCGAGTTGTGGCTAGTCTGGGTATTATGGTTGGCAAAACTGAGAAAGTGGATATGGCATTCACCCGTGCCCATGGGGTGGCCCGACTGCTGGTGAGTGTTCTGGACATCGAGTTTGTCTCGGATGTGGTTAACTGGACTTATAGGGGAGAGGTGTTTCCTCTTGAGATTGAGTTTGAGGATTCAGAGTTGTTTGCTGAGGCAGTTAATGGGGATGATGTGGATATGCACGAGGGTGACGACAATGCGGGTGCTAGGGAGGATCCGACTAATGAGGCCGGACGAGAGAGGTCCAACAGATCGGGACCGGTTGCTCAGTTGCCCGAGACTGGGCCCGGGGTAGAGCCGGCCCCATCTCCGTCGGTGCCGAAGAGTACTTTGCGGTTTGGATCCTTTGAGCATGCGTCTGCCCCTCCTAGGCTTTGGAGCGACCGGGTGGATTCTGATGATGCTTTCGAGTGCTTGCTCCTGGTGCTGGATTTTGAGACTTCTGTTCGTCCCGCGGTGGGTGACTGTGTGACGGCGCACTCGGCGACGACCTTGGAGGGGGGTGGGGACGTGGAGCCTCAGGTGGTTTCGCTCCTCCCAGTGCCCCCTGTGGTCACGTGCCGACAGATGTCGATTGCTTCGGAGGATATGCCTAGGGGGGAGTTCGGGGCAGGTGGCTGCGACTTCTTCTCCCCGGCCGCACCGTCAACGGCCGGCCTTGGGGGAGACCGTCTGGGGCAGGTGCCCCCTGTTCCTTCCCCTTCAACAGCGGCTCCAGTGGTGCTGGGTGGGGGTCTGGGGCAGGTGGCCTCGGTCCTTCCTTCTCCTTTGGCAGTCGGGACGGCGACGCCCTCAGGCTTTAGGGTTGGGGCGTGGGGGTGTTCGGGCAGGCGGTGCCCGCACCTCCCTTCCCCGGCTTTTCGCCCGTGCGCCTTGGGAGCCCTCTGCCGCCTCCTCTGAGTGGCACTACTCGGGAGGAGGTCATTTCCTTTGGTGGGATCCCCGACCCGGTCTCTGCGGGGCGACGGATGAGTTCTCGTTTCCAGGACCACCCGGAGGTTGATGACATGCAGCAGAGGTGCGCTATGAGGGCGGCCAAGCTTCGTGACATTGAGGTCACTACTGGTATGTCCGTCAACTTGTCCAATTCTATTTTGCATTTTCTAAGGATGAGATTATAAATAATGCAAACCAATTAGGAGTTTTGCTAGGGAGTACTAATAGTGAAATCTCGAACTTGGTTAATGATCTCCTTGATTTGGAAACGGAACACGCTTTAGAAACTATTCGAAACCTAGCAGCAGTACAACCTATGAATGATGCTGAGATTGATGCATTGGGGGTAAGAGTACTCGATAATTTTTGTGCGGATCTTGCACCATCCACTATTGAATCCAAGGAGGAGGAGGTTATCCTAGAGGATGTAGTGAATAAATCACCAGAGCCCGGTTATGAGGACCGGATGGAGGACCATAGTAAACCCAAGCGTAAGTGGAAGCGGAAGGTTTATCCCGCGTCTGCGGTTCGTAGGAGTGCTAGGATTCGGACGGCCAAAAAAATTCATGATGACGTATGAAAGGAATCTTTTGGAATAGCAGAGGTCTGAAGGACTTGGCTAAAAGAAGGTTTCTTGCTGAGGCGACTCTGGAGCATCGATTAGATTTCATTGCTCTCTCGGAAACTGGTAGGGATAATTTTGCGCCACAGTTTCTTAACACGTTATCGGGGGGTGTCGAGTTTGATTGGCATTGCCTTCCTCCACGAGGAAGATCCGGTGGGATCATGCTTGGAGTGAGATGCGATTCACTGGAAGTCCGAAGTGTAGTGATGGGTGACTTCACGGTTAAATTTTGGGTTAGGTCCAAAGCTGATGGGTTTAACTGGGCTCTAGTGGCGGTTTATGGTGCCGCACAACCCAAGTTTAAACCAGAGTTTTTGGCGGACTTGGTTCAAATTTGCGGTTCCGAGCAGCTCCCAATTCTGGTTGGGGGTGATTTCAACATCATTAGGAGGAGAGAGGAAAAGAATAACGATAATTTTGACGGCAAATGGTCGTTTATGTTTAACACCATTATTGAAAGCGTGCATCTGAGAGAGATAGAGCTTTCTGGTCGAAAATTTACCCGGGCCAACGCTTTGCCAAATCCGACATACGAGAAGTTGGATCGAGTCCTTGCAAGGTCGAGTGGGAACAGAAGTTCCCTCTCATAACGGTTCAGGCTCTCTCGCGCGGAATATCGGATAACACACCTTTATTCGTGGACTCGGGTGAGCCAAACCACGTGGGAAACAAAAACACCTTCTCTTTCGAACTTGCTTGGTTTGAACGAGAAGGCTTCTTGGATCTAATAGCCAGGGAATGGGCTAAAGATAGAGAAGGCAAGGCTTCTGTCAAGCGGTGGCAGAATAAGATTAGGCATTTGAGAAGTTTCCTACGGTGATGGGATAAATACCTTAGTGGGATTTATAAGATTGAAAAGGACATGCTCCTTTCTCTGATTCAGTCCCTAGATATTAAAGCCGAATCCACAATTTTGCAACCTGCAGAGTTCCAGTTTAAGCTGGATGCGGAGATGAGGTTGAAAGAACTTCTCCGCGAAGAAGAGTTGAAGTGGGCGTTGAGAGCTAAAGTTCGTATAGTGGTCCAGGTGGACGCAAACACTCAATTCTTTCATTTGATTGCTAATGGCAAACATAGAAAGAAGAGAATTTTCTAGCTTGAGCAAGATGAAGGAACGATTGTAGGGCAGGACAACCTGAAACTTTACATCACCGAGTATTATAAACAGTTATTTGGACCTCCGGAGGATAGTTGTGTGTCCCTCGATGAGTCTAGGATTGAGGATGTGCCTCAACTAACTGCTAATGATAATGATATTCTGGTTGCCCCTTTCTTGAAGAAGGAGGTGTTTGATGCTATAATGCAGATGAAAAACAACAAGGCTCCCGGGCCTGATGGATTCCCGGCGGAGTTTTACAAAAGATGTTGGCATATTATTAAGGAGGATTTACTTCCAATGTTCCATGATCTTTTCTCTGGACAGCTTCAGTTATTTCACTTAAATTTTGGAACTATAACACTGCTTCCTAAGAAGACAGATGCTCTGAGAATCGAGCAGTTCAGGCCGATCTGCCTTCTCAATGTTAGTTTCAAAAAAATTACCAAGGTTGGGACGAATCGGCTCACACAGATTGCGCATTCTGTGGTGCAGCATTCCCAAACTGCTTTCATGCCGGATAGAAACATCCTGGAAGGGGTGGTGGTCCTGCATGAAACGCTCCATGAAATCCACTCGAAAAAATTGGATGGAGTTATTTTTAAGGTGGATTTCGAGAAAGCGTATGATAAAGTAAAGTGGCCATTCCTACTACAGGCGTTGCGTATGAAAGGTTTTGATGAAGTCTGGCGACGCCAGGTTGAATCATATACGCAAAAAGGGAGCGTTGGAATTAAAGTGAATGACGAGATCGGTCATTATTTCCAGACACAAAAGGGCCTAAGACAAGGGGATCCGATGTCCCCTATTTTGTTCAACATTGTAGTTGATATGTTGGCAATTTTGATAGGAAGGGCTAAGGAGGCTGGTCAAGTGGGGGGCCTTGTACCTCATCTCGTTGATGGAGGGGTGTCCATCCTCCAGTACGCCGATGATACAATCATCTTTATGGAGCACGACTTGGCAAAAGCGAGAAATATGAAGCTGGTGTTATGCTTATTTGAACAATTGACTGGGTTAAAGATTAACTTTCACAAAAGCGAATTGTTCTGCTTTGGTAGAGCCAATGATGAACAAGAGGCCTACAAGCAATTGTTTGGGTGTGATTTGGGGGCTTTTCCTTTCACATACTTAGGAATACCAATCCACCATCGTAAGCTGACAAACAGAGAATGGAAGTGCATCGAGGACCGATTTGAAAAGAAACTGAGCTGCTGGAAGGGCAAGCTCATGTCATACGGAGGCCACTTAATTCTGATAAATTCGGTTCTCACGAGTATGCCTATATTTCTTTTGTCTTTCTTCGAAGTCCCAGTTGGTGTTAGGAAAAGACTGGACTTTTATCGATCCCGATTCTTTTGGCAGGGTGATGAGCTAAAAATAAAATACCGTTTAGCCAAATGGGATATCATCTGTAGACCGAAAGACCAAGGGGGTCTTGGGATTGAGAATCTTGAAGTCAAGAACAGATGTCTTCTCAGCAAGTGGTTGTGGAAGTTATCTAGCGGAACTGACGCCACTTGAGCACAAATCCTTCGTAGTAAGTATCTTCAAACCAAAACTTTGTCTCAGGTCACAGTAAGACCGACTGATTCACCTTTTTGAAAAGGGCTTATGAAAGTAAAGCTTTCCTTGTTTAATAGGACAAAGTTTATTGTTGGTGACGGAGCCAGTACGAGATTCTGGAAGGATACTTGGCTCGGAGAGGTACCCCTAGCCATCCAATACCCGTCGTTGTATCGTATTGTTCAACGACGTGAGGTTTTTGTTGCAACGGTATTTCAATAAATCCCCCTTAATATTCAGTTCAGAAGGGCGTCAGTGGGTAATCGTTGGGAAGAATGGTTACATCTAGTAAGGAGACTGATGGACGTTCAACTTTCCCAACAACCCGATAAATTACGCTGGAAGCTTACTAGGTCGGGAGAATTTACAGTTAAATCAATGTATGTTGATGTGATCAATTCAAACTCGATTCCTAGTTCCAAACATGTGTGGGCTGTAAAAGTTCCTTTGAAAATTAAAGTGTTTATGTGGTTTCTCCACAAACAAGTTATTTTAACCAAGGACAACTTGACAAAGCGTAATTGGATAAGACCTACTAGGTGTAGTTTCTGTGATCGGGATGAAACGATTAAACACCTTTTTCTTGATTGCCCACTAGCTAAAGTTTTATGGAGGACAGTCCATATTGCTTTCAATATTTCTTCATCGAGTTCAGTCAACACGTTATTTGGAACGTGGCTTAACGGGGTAGAGCCCAAGTTAGCGCGACATATTCGTCTAGGAGTCTGCGCCTTGGTGTGGGCGCTCTGGAATTGCAGGAATGATTTGGTTTTTAACAGGACAACACACATTCATTTTTTGCAGATTATTTTCAGAGCTACGGCGCTGATCCGTTCCTGGTCGCTACTCACTCCGACGGAGGCCAGGAGCGTTTGGTTACTGGATCTATCCGCTGGGAGACGATAGCTCGGGATATCTTCAACCGGTTTGGATGGCGGTCATGTAATAGGATAGGCAATTAGTTTACCTATCTCTTTTTAGCCAGCCGGTTGTGGCATCCTTCTTTTGGCTATTTTGTGTTTCTAGCCTTTTTGGTTCTGTGTGAGCCCTTTTTTTATTCACTTTTTGCTTTTGGAGACTGTGAGACCTAGTTGGATTCTATTTATTTGGATTAATAAGATGGCCGTATGCATCATTCTGATGCAGAGGCCGGGGAGACCCCCTTTTCGAAAAAAAAAGAGTTCTCCGGATATAATCCACACCTGAAACAAGTAACATTAATAAATTGTTAAAAGCAAGGAAAAGTAACAAGTTCTGCAAATTAGTTTCATCAGGAGAGAACTGGCTGAAATGAAGCTAATACCGATGTACTGAATAATCCTGCAGTGGTTAGTATACTAAAGAGTAAAACTGCATGTTTTGTCATATCTGAAACCCTTTTCTGCTCCATACTTTACGTAAACAATGCCCGTGCATTGGCATAAGAACCATAGATTGAAAAATCATCACCCATTGGCATTCGTCACCCTGGCAATGAAATAACCTGCATTTGCTATTCAGAAGACTTCTTGTCCGGTTTAGTGTGTGCTTTGTTACTATGATAAGGAAACATTTCCTCAACCCATCTTTCACTACACACACAGGTTGCACAGAGAAGTATAAGGATTTCTTCGTCCGGCCAGTCCACGTGGAAGACGTCGCGTTAGCCCATATCACGCTGTTTGAAAACCCGGCTGCATCCGGGAGGCACCTCTGTGTGGAGCCCATATGTCACTTGAGCGATTTCGCGTCCCAAGTCGCGAAGCTCTACCCCGACTACGAAGTCCCGAAGTAAGCAACACACACTGAACACATACTTCACATGTTTGGAGAACAATAATTTCATAACAAACGACGACATGAATGGACTGTTGTCACGGTGCTAATCTCTTTGCGTTTGATCAGTTTGGTCGGCAGATTCCCTGAGTACACGCAGCCTGGGCTGGTGAGAGCGGAGGCGGTGCCAAAGAAGCTGATGGCACTGGGCCTGCATTTCACTCCTTTGGAAAAGATCATCAAGGATGCGGTGGAGAGCCTTCGGAGCAGAGGATGCATCGCCTGATGGCTGGATTATTAGCTGTACCATATTCCTTCCCTTCTGTTGTAGGGTCATGATCAACCCTTGCTCCAGAGATGTGTTGTGCCCAGCCCAGTGCTAGACCTTATAGTTGCCTGTATGATTGTGCAATAACGGCTAGTTGATCTACTGGTACACCTGTCTGTTCTTGCTAGATTCTTCCAAGAAGTTCTTGGGTGTTGCAAGGAAGATCACCGATGAATAATTGTCCAGGATAAGAGAGGAAAACAGTACTCTCAAAATAGAACTAATAATCTACTCCCTCCATTCCAAAATAGATGACCCAATTTTGTATCCCCTCCGTTCGAAAAAGCTCGTCCCAAACTTGTTCCTTAAATGGATGTATCTAGCACTAATTTGTTGCTAGATACATCCATTTGAGAGACAAGTTTTTTCGGACGGAGTGAGTACTAACTTTATACTAAAGTTAGTAAAAATTGGGTCATCTATTTTAGAACGAAGGGAGTATTACCTTATCTATACCTCATCTTTACCCGTTCAGTACACTTATGAAATCCATTCACGTTTATGTTTTTTCTACAACACATCCTGTCATGACACCGTGGAGAGGATTTTAAAGAGTTTGTTGATGTCATCATGTTTGGCTGTGGGTGGTGGGAGGAGGAGGAGGGGATCTTGAGCCATTGGGTTAAGGATTTGTTGTTTTTTTCCGTTGCAACACACGGGCATTTGTAATTTCTGCTTGTGTAGGGCGAGAATGGGCAGAAGCAATCGTGTATTCCTTTTTGTTTATCTGTAAATTATCTATACTTGCGGCTCTTAAATTGTTCATTGCCATTCTTCACTTTTTGTGATCTTTGATGTCCTTTCTCAATCCTTTGGACATCATCAGGTATTTATCCCATCACAACGTTGGACACCTTACTATCTTTACAAATGATAGGCGGTACAAAATCAAGAAATGCTTTGAAAACAAATTTGTTGTATATAAATGGCCTTTGCAACTTCATTTTACAAGACAAAAATGTGCTAATTTTAATTTGTCATAAGGGAACTCTTCCCAACCAAACAACCAACTATCTGTAAAAACTCCCAAAATATACCCTAAAAAGACTATCTTAAAAAAACTTAACACAATAAATATAGTTTAAAAATGTTCATGCTATTTTTCAACAAAATATGTTTGCACTTTTAAAAAAACCTTAAAATTTTCCCAAAATGTTCCATTTTTAAGAAAAAAATATTTCCACTTAAAAAAGTACAACAAAAAATTCTTTTCGAAAAGCATCTGATAGAAAAATGTTCTTTTTAGAGAAATATTCCAATTTCATAAAAACGTTAACTATTCTTAAAAAAAGTGTTCCATTTTTATGCAAACGTTAAATTTTATTAAAAATAAGAAAAATTCCATGTTTAATCTTATCATAGGTGTTTATTAAAATTGGATATAAGAAATGGTGCACAATGGCAAATGAAAGCAGGTTGTGCCCTTTTTTCCGCCCGATGCAACACACGGGCATTTGTACTAGTAAGTTTCAAGAAACGTCTTATTACAAGATGAAAGGAGTAGAAGAAACAACGGTAGCAGCGCTATTCGAAGCCTTGGAGAAAAAGGCCTCTCAGGGCATCTCCAACACCGACCCTCAAACTGCCGGCAACCATCCATGCAGTCCGAACATGTTGCGTCATCTAACGCGGTTCTGCATCGCTTTGCAGGGCGGTTCAGACGCACTTTTTTCCATAAACCGGAGATGCATTACTAGACGGGACGGGACGGATATCTACCATGCCCGTTCAATGCCCCTCCGTCCGTATGACGCCATTAAGCTGGCTCTCTGGCCGAGAATCCCACTCTGGCGCCGCGCATTGACGCACCCAGATGCCTAGCCTCACCGGAATCCGCTACTAAAAGATGGCCACACCCGACTAACTCCACGCCACAACACAAGCCGCTCCACATCCTCCTCCCTTGCACCGCATCTTCCATTACTAGACGGGACGGGACGGATATCTACCATGCCCGTTCAATGCCCCTCCGTCCGTATGACGCCATTAAGCTGGCTCTCTGGCCGAGAATCCCACTCTAGCGCCGCGCATTGACGCACCCAGATGCCTAGCCTCACCGGAATCCGCTACTAAAAGGTGGCCACACCCGACTAACTCCACGCCACAACACAAGCCGCTCCACATCCTCCTCCCTTGCACCACATCTTCCATGACTGCAGGCAGCGAAGCTCTACGGGAGACCCTTCCCACGGAGATGAAGCACAAGGTGGCTGCCCTTGTGGCCACCTGGCAGAGCCGTCGTGCCAGGTAGATCGAAGCTGGCTTGCCGGCCAGCTCGCTCGAGGTCTCCAACGACAAGGACGATGCCCCGATGGAGACGAGTTTCGACGACACCGCACCGGAGTCCACACATGTGCACGCCGGCTTCGCCAAGGAGCGGGCGCAAGGGCACTACGACGCCGCCATGGCGGAGGTGCAGTCCGCGTCGACGCCTATGTCAGTGTTCCAACCGGCGCAGGAGGAATTGCTCCTAGAGTAGCACCAGCTAGCGGAGGGCCAGATCGACGGTAAGCACGTGAGCGAGGAGGCCATGACAGCCATGGCCGCGACGAAGCCCAACTTTTTCCCGGAGCAGCGTGCGATCTACGAGGCCGTCCGCGCTCAAATCGCCGCTTGACAGCAAGGGGCCATCGCATAGGCGCAGCTGCAGCCTGCAGGCGATCACAGACGACAACAATACCAACCGCGCCTCCTACGTCCCGCTGACGAATTATCCGACGGCCTGATGTGACGGCGAGAGCGCCGGCGCCACCATTTCCATCATGGACCTCACGCCACCGGCAACGGAAATGTCGTAGACTCTTCCAAGGATGAGTAGGGCATGAGAAGCGGCAGGGTCTTGTGTCCTATGTGGGCCGGACCGTCTGCCCTGTTCTACTCTTCCTTGTAGGATACTGCACCTTCATTTCACAGTCTTATCGTTGGTGCTCATGTAGATGACAGACGGAGGAGGCAATCCCCGAAAGGGAACAACAAGAGCTTGGGCGCCAGCGGCCATGTAGTTTTTTTATTCTAAATGTTTGGAATTTAATTAAAATACACCATATTTGCATGAATGTCGTCTGGTTTATATGAAATCTGATCGTGTTTGTGTGAATTTCATCCGGTTAATTCAGATGGTAGTTCAAATGTATGCGGACAATGTTGGATGGCCGCCTCCTGCACCCGTGTCCACGGACTGGCCCCCCTATCCGCGGACGGATGTGTGAGAAAATTTACAAATCGTCGTTGGAGATGCCCTCACAGCACATCCAACACAGCGCATGAGTCCACCTCCGGCTAGCTGCAGGGTCACGCCCCATAGCATCTGATGAGGCTGCTCGCAGCGGCAAGGCCGCATGCCATCTCCGTCGCCATTTGGGTGCGGGTTGCAGCACGTCATAACCCCATCTCCATCATCTGCATGGTGGAGACGGCACCAGCCCGAAGACTGGTGCGGCGCGGTGGCAGAGCCTCCTCCTCCTTCTTCTTTATCTTGTGCCTTTTTCTATGGAGTTGGTCTTGGAGCAGCAATGGACGTGATGGAGATCGATCTAGGATGAATGATGGATCATGGCGGCATCTAGGGTTGAAGGTATGCGTCGCGCCGTCTTCCTTGGCGCGAGACGCCATCGTCCGCGCCGGTCTTCATCACGCTGTCAAGGTTCTTCGCCTGCTTCGAGCATCGCCGCCACGCTCCTGACCTAGCCGCTGCCGCCGCCGTCGCTCTTCTTTGGCCGCCGCCACTACCTTCGTAGCCGCCGCCGCCCGTCCACCCCCTTCATCTTCGTCCAAGCACCAGCCCGTCGTCAGTGTCGCCGTCATCTACCCCGACCACTTTGTCTACTCCGACCATCGTTGGTGACATCGGCTCCGCGCTGATTGACGCCGCAACCGTCGTCGAGTCCTTCTCTGCTGGCCTCTCCGACTCCTCCGACATGGCGTACAACTTGTGCAGGTCCTCGCCTATGCATGCCCGGTGCTGGCAACACCGATGCGTGCCTTCGTCCACGATGTTTCCCCGGGTCTGGCAAGCCTGGTGTGGCGCTTCGTCAACTTTGTCTCCGTCCGTCTACGATGCCCGGTGCTGGCAACACCGGTGCGTGCCTTCGTCTACGATGTGTCCCCGGGCTTGGCAAACCCGCCGCGACGCGTCGTCAACAACGTCTTCTTCCCGACGCACCACTACTTCGACACCACTGCGCCCATGCTAACTCGGCGCCCTCTTGCGCCCGCGGCTTCATGGCGACTTCCTCGACACCGGTCACCCCGACTCGACATCGACCACGGCATTCTTCGCACGGCTACCTCGACCATGGCTCCACCACCCACGCTCTCGGCTACATCGACAAACGGCACAAAGGACTACCGCCTGCTTGAGCAACCTCGTTGATTTCCACTCCAGCCACGACTCCGCGATGCGTCGACCATTACGACTGTGGGGGGGGGGTGTCCGTCGGCTTGCATTCGGATTATTCTCCAGTCTCACCGTCTGCGTCGCTACCGTTGTGATGCGGGGGATGTTGAGTAACGTGATTGTATTAGGAAACATAGGATAGACTAGGAAATATTCGGGCTTGCCTTGTACTCCAAATAGATCATGTACTCCTATATATATGCCCACGGGGCTCAAGCAATACAACAAATGAACTATTCCACCAAGTCCCTCTCTCCCTTCTAACAATAAGGGCAACTCCAACGCAAGGACCCAAACGGACACGGATTTTGTCCTTTTGGGTCGGTTGTCCGCCTGGCGGACATGAGGCGGACAAACGCGGCTGGTGGATGTACCCAACGCGCAAAACATGCAGCGGACAAGCGAGGAGGCGAAATCAGGCGACGAATCAAAGAAAGACGGCGGCGAGGGCGCGGCGGCCAAGCCGAAGGCAGAGGGCAGAGAGGGCAGGGACGCAGGCAACACGGCGGCCATGGGAGGAGGCAGGAGCTCAAGGGGCACCAGGCTGCGGGCGGATCCGACGAGGAGGAGGCCGGAATCGAGGCGGGGGCATGCCATGGAAGGAGGCCGGAGCTTGAGGGGCACGGGAATGGGTGCGGCAGGGTGGATCCGGCGAGGAGGAGGCCGGAGTGGAGGTGGGGCACGCCATGGGAGGCGAGGAAAGCTTCGGGTAGCACATCCATGGTGGTTGGTACCTGCAGGAGAAGAGGAGAGAGATTTTGAGAGAGAGACATGAGAAAGACAGAGGGAAGGGAGATGGCTGGCGACATGGTCAACGGCCAAGGTCCGACGGCGGGGATGGGTTGCATCGGTAGAAGTCGATGGGAGCGACGTGCGGGTCACTGATATGCGGGACCGGCACGGATACGAGCGGACGAGAGCGGTCGATGGGAGCGTCCGCTTTTGTCCGTCCAAGACCCATTCGTGGCCCATATTTGCGATCAGTTTGGGTCGGAGCGGATAGCAGACGGACAGCAGGTGGATATGCGTGTCTGTTTGAGTCGCCCCGTTAGGCCAATTTTTTTGTCCGATTGACCCAAACGAATAAAATGGGTCGCATCATTGAAGTTGCTCTAATACTCTCTGAACATTTCATTATTTCAACACCTGAAATTCACCTTCCAGATTTTATTTTAGATTGTAAATATTGCCTTTTTTTCTGCCGCAAATCAGAGAGACCCTGATCCAGACTACGCAAGAAATCAGAAACGTTCACCTCTTTTAAAGACACATCTGTCTTTTTTCTTTTCTTTTTGCAACAATCCTCTGAAACCATCTGCATCTACAATTTGATAACTACACTATACACTATACACTGGAGTACAACACCATCATGCCCTCGTGCGACCCCTGCCTAGCAAGCATATACAGACAAGCATCAGCAAACTTGATCTTACCACAGCACCGACCATTATGGTCATGACAATCTTACGAAAAAACTAGAACAGGTAGTTCATGGCAACTGGTATGAGTATGTGAAAATTCCTACATAGAATTCAAATAACATCTGGATTCACAGTGATAAATTTGCTATACCATTTGCATCCATAATGCGGAGTGGTATGAGTATGTGCAGACAATTTTAAGCAGGCTAGCCCTGGCATCTGCCGCGTCGCTACAACCTCGCCATTTCTATCTCTCCTTCAACTCTCTCACACTCGCAGGTGGATGAGGGAATGGGATAAGGTCAGACGAAATGGCTGAGGTGTCGTGGGTTAAGGCCTCCTTTGATTTGAAGGATTTTCATAGGAAAAACGCGGGAATTCTCATTCCATAGGATTTGCTACTATAGCAATGTTTGATTTGCAGGAACAAGTATGGAGGAATACTGTTGCAATCCAGAGAAACACTGTTGGTTTCCTGTGATTTCGCATGAAGTGAAACATTGAGTCAGACCTCTTTTTTACACAAAGACCGAGCCAAGAGGGACAAAGTTGCATACCAGCGCATGGTTTCTCTACTAAATAATGCATTCATTTGATTTCAGTTCCTGCATTTCAAACATTCAATTTGTTTCATATTCCTATACTTTTACTGTTTTTCAATCCTCTGTTTTACAATTGCAACCCTATAGATTTCCTGTATTCTTTCTATTCCAGTGTTTTTGCAATCCTGTGAATCAAAGAGACCCTAAAGATCATGTTCGCAGGTTTGGTATCGGTGTGAATGTTTCCAGCAAACCGACGTGGAACCATCCCTTGCACCGATATTTGTGCAAGTAGATCCGGCGACATGAGGTGCGTTTGCTGGGAATTGCCAAATATCTGGCGTTTTCGCCTAGTAAAATTTTCCTTCGAAAATGCTGCATCATCTAAGGTGATGAAGAAGCATTGCATCTTTTTGGTATGACACCTGGATTGAACAACCACTAGTTCAAAGGTTCTCGCCTTCTCGGAGATGCACTCATGTGCTATCCATGATACGGTTTATTATCCCACCATGATTGAATAGCCAGTGGTTCAAAGGTTCTCGCTTACAACTCAAATTACCGAGGAATTTTCAAGAAGAAAAGGGATCATAGAGCACAGGAAGGAGATGATGAAAACAGAAACTATCCTAGCCAGCGAGAGCCGAAAGCGGAAGCCACTAGTCCATTCCGGTCAAAGCCCCTCGTTCGATCGTCTCCCCGAGGATTTGTAGTGGCTGCTAGGTAACCTTCAGCTCAGGCCAAGGCCTTCATTATCCCATTCATTACGCACATAAGGAGGTGTGGAGATGGTCTCCACGATGTTTTCTACTTAAATTGTACTCCCTTCGTCCCAAAATAAATGACTCAACTTTGTACTAACTTGTGTAAAGTTAGTACAAAGTTGAGTCACTTATTTTGGGACGAATGGAGTATTAATAATTGTGAGTTGTGCTCTAACCGGTATTTTCTTTAAATAGAGGTAAAAGATTTATCTCATCTATACAATTGAGAAGATATTTGTCTAGTTAATTTATGAAAATCGGATAAAAGCCGATATAAACTGAACATAAGAGTACTACTAACAAAACATGAAACCTCACGACTGCATGGGCAGCCCAGCCGACACTCCAAACACACAACAACTACAACCCATGACACTGTTACAACGCAAAGAGTCTCCAGTCAAGAACACCGTAACAAAAGGCAATGAGTAACACCAAAACCACAATAATGACCCAAGCCACGAGACGAGTCGAGAGACCGAAGATCATTCATCAAGTTATGGACGTCTTTCCTATAGCAACACTCATCTTACTTTTGCATTTGAGTGACTTCTCCTTTAGGATATAGGTTTGAGGGCAATCGCCCACCTTCTAACGTTTGCCCTTGATAGTCGGCCTGATCAGGTGGCAAGCAATCAGCCTTTCATATCTAGGGCTAGCAGCCTTCAAACTGTTGAGCATGTCGCAAAGCTCTTTTGCGAAGAGAACATCCATATTATGTGCTTGCAGGGGTGTGTGGGTGTGAAAGCCACAACCGAGCGCATAGGCGAGGTCACCTTCAGCTGCTCCCATGACAGAGGCGAATACCCTCACACAAGGTCGCCGGCGAGTCCACCTTCCTATGCGCTATTGAGAGAGGTTGCGGCGAGTTTTTTTTTTTTGACAATAAGTAGACTATATTCATCAAATGATGGTCGTATCCAGAGGTCGCGGTGAGTCTTGTACACTAATACTAGCACGTGTTTCACTAGCACATGTTTCTTAGTATACGTTTCGTTTTTTTTTTGTATTGCACTTCGGACACGCACCCGGAGTGGTGCCCTCCCCTGACCGAGTTCGGCTGGAAGTCCCCTCCCGAGGTTACTCTTGAATCTCGGTCGATCGCTGCAAATAAATACTCAATCCGTTCAAGCTAAGGAAGGGAGACCAATAACCGCAGCATCGAAAAGTAGAAAGAAGTTTATAGAGCTACCTGCCCGTTCAGGCTAGGGCTGGCGAGAGCTGACTCTACGTACGTACGTACGAGCATAGCTGGCGCCTGGCGGCTACCGCGCTCGCAAAGTGCTGCATGGCGGCCAATGCGCGCGGGACGAAGGCGGATGAGCAGATGCTAGGCGGCGCGATCCCGACGAAGAGGGAGCGTGAGCAGCCCGACGAGATTAGGACAAGTTTGAGTACGTCGTCGAGAAGGACATGGTGAAGCGGTTCAAGAGCAACTACTGGGCCGACCCGGCGGCCGACCCCGATATCTTGCAGCGATACGGGCCGCTCATGTCCCGGATGGACGCTGAGGACAACGAGGCCCATCGCCTCCTGAGGGAGATCCAGGAGTGGCGTGCCCGTGGGTGCCCTGACGACCAGTGACTGCTGACGACGGTGAGGCGACCTAGGACTGAATCGCCGACGGCCCGACACAGAAGCCGAGCGGATGGAAGAAGCTAAGCTCTCGCGGCCGTTTGAAGGATGACGGTCACGTCGTTGCACGTCTGTTTGCAGCAGCTACACTCTCTCTCTCTCTCTCAATGTACCTACATGCAAATTACTCTCTGTTCCAAATGTGAAGTGTATTACTCTCTCCGTCCCATAATATGAGAGCGTTTTGAAAAAAGTGTATTAGGTATTTCAAAAGCCAATTTTTTTATGGTTGGTCAGGTTTATATTAAAATATGTCAATATCTACAGTACAATATAAAAATAAATGAAATAGAAAAGGGAAAGAAAAGCAATGTATTGTGGGTCTAGGTCAATGAAATAAAGTATGAGGCTTATACTTCTTAGGACATCTCCAAACTACAAAGCCACCCCCAAAATAGACACAGTATCCGTTTGCAGACTGATCCACGGACCCGGATATGGGAGTCGGCCATCCAAACCTTTCCCCTAAACATCTGCCACTTTTTTTAAATTCTAGATCATTCAAAATAATAGCATATCAAATCTTCGAGGCACTTCCCTCAAAACCGAAACCAGAACAGGAAACTTAATATTCAAATGCGACAATAGTTCAAATGAATCATCACCATTTCATCTTCATACTCCAACTCGTCGGATGACTCAACGTAGTTCTCATACAAGTACCCCATGTATGAATCCATTGCTTCAAAGAAGCGGGAAAATTGTCAAAAATTTATCACGGGCATTTTACCAAACACTTCCCGAGTGTGGAGAGCGCATGGACTGCATCCGCTAGGACAGATGGTACCTGCAAGGCGGACAAACGAAATGTGGAACAAAGCCGTAGTGGCCAAGTGGAGCGGGGGAGGTCTGACAAGGGTTTGGCAGGTGGCCGGGGTGGTACAGCGACGACGTCGACTAAGGAGGAAGCGGATGCAGGGCAAAGGGGGGCAAGGGATGAAAGGATGTGATTTTGGGTGGGTCGGGAGTGGCGGAGGTTCGGACTCCTACAAAGCCCCCTAGTTTGATTTCGGTTTGCAAAAAACTTATGCACAAACATGTCCGCAAACTTATGCGGGTTCGCGTTGTAGACAAGCAGGGGATAGAGACAAGAATAAGAAACTTGATTGAGAGGTTATTTGCAACAGAAATTGAAAACGGAGCGAGGGCTCGTATACACGAGTTAGTAAACATATTTTTTAAACCTTTTTTGCATTAAAAAATGTTCATAATATAAGTACTCCCTCCGTTTTTATTTAGTTCGCGTATTAGCTTTGGTCAAAGTCAAACTTTGTAAACTTTGACCAAATTTATAGACAAAAATATTGGCATGTATAGTAACAAATCAATACTACTAGATTCATTGTTGAATGTACTTCCACATCATATAGATTTTGTTATAAATATTTATATTCTTTTCTATAAACTTGGTCAAACATTAGAAAGTTTGACTTTGGTCAACTCTAATATGCAGAGTAAATAAAAATGGAGGGAGTATGTTTGTGAGTTATTTAGTATGCAAATTTTCATAATACATCATAATTATTTTATACACATTTAATAATGATATGGATAATAGATCATTTAAAAAATGTTTATATTTTCATAATACATCATTCACATTTTTTTCATATATATGTTTTGATGTCTATTTTTTTCATACAGGTTATACATTTTTCGTACACATTAGTTTAAACAAAATTAACATTTTATCAAACAAATTTGTTCTATGATATGGATAATGTCTTAAATAATGAACAAATTTTGAAATTCAAACAAAACTTTTAAAGCATGAACACTTTTTGAAGCACTGGAAAAAATTGAAAAGCATGCACAAAATTTAAAACCTGAACGAAATTTGAAGAAATGTGAACAAAATTTGGAAAATGTGAGAACTTTCTTAAAACAACAAAAAATAAATCAAAAAATGTGAGATCTTTTTGAAATTGTGAACAATTGTTTATTTCCGAACAATTCTTTTGAACTATGAACAATTTCTTAAAAATGAAATTAATGTACGGTGAACATTTCCTCCAATTAGTTTTTTTTAACCATGAAAGTTTTTTATAGATAGTGAACACTTTAATCAATACAGTGAACGGTTTCTGAAACGTGATTTTCTTTTTGGTGCAAAAACATGAACAGTCGTCGGGCATCCCTATGTCTCGCTTACTGCAAGAGCTAGGGAACGCTCGCATAAGGGCAACGCTATATAGGCTGGCCCATCCAGGTTAGAGGCCACAGCCTCGTTTTTTCTATTTTGCATTTTTTATTGATTTATTCCTGTATACTTCAAAAATTCTAAACATATACTCCCGCCGTTCCTAAATATAAGTCTTTTTAGATATTTCAACAAGAGACTACATACGAAGCAAAAAGAGTGAATCTACACTCTAAAATATGTCTATATACATCCATATATTGTAGTCCATTTGAAATACCTAAAAGACTTATATTTAGGAATGGAGGGAGTATATTACAAAAATATATACTTTACATAATGTTTTGAAAATCTTAATCATATATTAAAAAAAAGCTAAAATATGTATATATAAAATGTTGATCATGTATACGAAAAATGTATACAGAAAATATACAGTGAGCATGAACAAAGTTGATCATGTATATATAAGAAAATCGTTAATCAAGCATTTAAAAAAGAAAGTATTTGAAAAAAGTTAATCAAGTATCTGAAAATGTTAAATGTGTATATAAAAAAATTGATCATGCAGTCCAAAAATGTTAATCTTGCATTTGAAACTTTGATAAGGCATTTGAATTTTTTTAATACGTGTATAAATAAATTTGTCCATGTATTAAAAAATGTTAATCTTGTATTTGTATAAAATGATAATCAATCATCCGACAAAATGTTAAATGTATATAGGAAAAATGCTGACCATCTATTAAAAAAATATTAATCTTGTATTTCAAAAATTTTAATACAGTATTTAAAAAAATGTTAAATGTGTTATTAATTTACTTTACCATGTATTAAAAAATATTAATCATGCATTTAAAATAAAATATACTCTCTCTATATAAAAATATAAAAACGTTTAGATCACTAGTTTAGTTATCTAAATGCTCTTATATTTCTCGCGCGCGCGGCCTCCCACAAACGAGCCAACCAATACGACGACGCAGTTGACCCATCCGACACTACGGCCCGCGCCACGTCCCACGGCGTCCGCGTCAACGGCCGGTGGGTGAGCGCCCCGATCCGACCGTCCACCGCGCTTATCCGCGTTCGCCCAGATGCGCCCACCTCGCGGCCCCCCATTGGGCAGCCCGTCGCATCGCCACCCATCCCCGTCGTCCCTACGCGGACACGTCGCGCGCCCGCACGCCGCCGGAGCCCACCACCACGTTCCGCTCAGTGGCCAGCCGGAACAAAATCCCTACCCCGCACCACGCCCCCCACCCCCGTATCCACCCGCCCCACTGACACCCCGCCCCGCCCGCACCCGATTCCCACGAGGCCAATCGGCGGGCGCGGCGGCCGAGAGATCCCGAGCAGCGACAGGGGGCACGAGGCGCGGGATCTGGCCGTGTGCGCGAGGCAAAGCTCAGTGGGGGCGCAGGCCTACTTTATTACCCGGCGCGCACTAATCCAGATTTGGGTTTCGTCGCCGTGGGGCGACGTTTTAAAACGCACCGGCCCGAGCGCCCCCGCCAGGCCAACACCTGTCCTCCCCCGCTCGCCGTCGCGGCCAACTACCGCCTTCCACCTCGCCCACCTCCGATCTCTATCCCTCTGTCCCTCTCTCTCTCTCTCTGCGCGCGCGCCAATCGCTCCTTGTAGCAGCGGCAGCGGATCCGCTCTTGCTAAAATTGGCACTGCCAGCCATACTTAATCCAGCCCGGCCGCGCCGCCCGACCGGCTGATTAAAGCAGCTCGAGCTCGCTCGCTCGCCCGCCCGCTGCTCCCCATCACGAGTACCGCGGCCGCTGTCTGGCTGGCTGGAGCTCGCACACCTGTGAGGCTCTGACTCGCGGCGCTTTTCGATTCGGCTCGGCTGATTGGCGGGATCGGGCATGGATTTTCCGGGAGGGAGCGGGCGGCCGCACCACCAGCATCAGCAGCACCACCAGCCGCTGCCGCCGATGACGCCGCTGCCGCTGACGCGCCAGGGGTCGTCGGTCTACTCGCTCACGTTCGACGAGTTCCAGAGCGCGCTCGGCGGGCCGGGCAAGGACTTCGGGTCCATGAACATGGACGAGCTCCTCCGCAACATCTGGACGGCCGAGGAGTCGCAGGCCATCGGCGCCGGCCCCAACGCCGCCGCCTCCTCCTCCGCCGCCGCGGGGCCGGATCACAGCGGCATCCAGCGCCAGGGCTCGCTCACGCTGCCCAGGACGCTTAGCCAGAAGACCGTCGACGAGGTCTGGCGCGACATGATGTTCTTCGGTGGGCCCTCCGCCTCCGCCTCCGCGGCCGCCGAGGCTCCCCCGCCGGCCCAGAGGCAGCAGACGCTCGGGGAGGTCACGCTCGAGGAGTTCCTCGTGCGCGCCGGCGTCGTGCGCGAGGACATGCCGGGGCCGCCGGCGCCCGTCTCGCCGGCGCCCGTGGCCCAGGCGCCGCCTCCGCAGCCGCAGATGCTGTTCCCTCAGAGCAACATGTTTGCTCCGATGGTGAATCCTCTGTCCTTGGCCAATGGGTTGATGACCGGAGCATACGGCCAGGGAGGAGGCGGTGGTGGTGGTGGTGCGGCCGCTATGGTTTCGCCGTCGCCGACGGGAAGGCCGGTCATGTCCAACGGCTACGGCAAGATGGAAGGCCTCAACTTGTCCTCGCTGTCGCCACCACCGATGCCGTATGTTTTTAGCGGCGGGCTGAGGGGGAGGAAGCCACCGGCCATGGAGAAGGTGGTCGAGAGGAGGCAGCGGCGGATGATCAAGAACCGGGAGTCTGCGGCGAGGTCGCGCCAGAGGAAACAGGTGAAAATTCTATTGCTATCGTGCTGTTAGCCTGTTACTGTACATAAAAAATCGTGATCTGTTTGCTTACTAGCGGTGACACGTGTTGCGCAATCATATATGTTCCTCTTAACCAAATTTTTCTTCAATTTATGGCACAACAGCAGCGCTAAAATGGGTACTCCCTCTGTAAACAAATATTTATGTAATTATTTACAGATGGAGTACTATAAATAGAACAAAGGATTAGATCCTTCTTTGTGTGCATATATAATTTATGTAAAATCGACGTCGGCATACTAAAATACAAAGGATACAAACATGAATGATCGTGTTTGCAGCCGTCGTCTTGGAAAACGTTGAATCTTGGCGAGAACAATTTCTAACATCAATAGGTTCTCCTTGCCGTCGAGCTTCTGCAACTCTTGGATAATCGATATTGGCTAAATCTGTGCCTTCTGATATGCAACAGAGTTATATGATGGAATTGGAGACTGAGGTGGCAAAACTTAAAGAGCGGAATGAGGAGTTGCAGAGAAAACAGGTACTATGATACATCTCCTGGCCACTCTTCTTGTTTAATTGTATTTGTATTGTACTTCGGCAACGCGCATTCTAGCATTCCTTTCTATTTGTGAGTAGTCGCCTTCTGGTTGATCACCTCGATTTATCAGAGAAAAATCAGGATGATCACTATCTGGATATTTAGTTTCTAATGATAGGTCTTAGTCACCCTGCAGCATTTAACAAAGTCAGAGTCAATCAAAGAGAGAACAAATCACAGCATGTTTTCAACTAGAAGTCTACATGCAGCAAGAGTGGTCTTTTTATTGCATGATTTACTCTCAACATTCTGTTGTGAATTTCCACAAAATTAAAACTCATGGTAGCAGTTAACAAAAATAGGTTCCAGTGGCAGCTGTCGAAATACTTCAGTGCTAAGTATTATGCTCCTCTAATGGTAAAATGTGATTTTTATTTCTTCTGATGGATATAAGACCTATATTAACTATGGCTTATCTGGAATGGATTGTTCCATTACTAAACTAGTAGTACTTCTGAACTTTACGCTGCGTATTGGACTATTTCCTCTTTTTCTCTGTTCTTGCATTGTTCAGTCTGTCACTGTTCTGTTACCATCTTTGACTATAATTAGTAGATAGAGGAAATGGAAGCGCATGTTATCTAAACTAGTTGGTTATTTCTTCTAATGTGCAGGCGGAGATGCTAGAGAGGCAAAAGAATGAGGTAATTGCCTACCATTTTGAAGAAACTGCTTTTGCTCGACCGATACTATTTTTGCTTATTTAACCATTCAAGAGAAGGCGGAACTGACCAGCCTATGTGCGCCCTTTTGTTTGACTAGTAGCATATTTCGTTCGTATAAAGGAAAACGTGTCTTGACCTATGATCATGGATACCCATTCAGGAAGTATTGCAAGCGACCTGTCAACGTCATGAATATAGTTTAGCTCTATGATGCATGGTTTGATTCATCAACGATATTATTATGAAAATACAAGTTCTGGGAACTTGTGGTATTGATACACTTGTTTGAATAGGAAATGTTATAGACTGATTGACAGCTACTGATGTAGATGTAGAGTTCTGGTTTTCTTATCGTATACTTGACTTAACAATGCCGTATTGATAAAGTAAAGCTGTGGGAACTGCCGAAATGATAAGGCGAGGATTGGTGTGGATTTGACTGATAATATTTTCCTACAACAAGGGTTAGGTGGTAACATTTAAGTGGCTTCAAATGATTTAAGAAAACTTTGAATTGATCGGCCAACTGCAATGACTTTCGCTCTAATATTTCATCTATTGACCCAAGTGTTGTATTTGTAAGGTTAGCTGTGTTCTATTCACTTTTTTATTTCACTATTGCTACTATTTGGTGTTACTTTGTTCATCTGTATTACCAACTTAGCAAGATAAAATGTTGGGAGTAAAAAAATTATACAAGTGCAGTTTTTAGACCAGAGATTATGTGTGTGTCGTCAACTATATATGTTTTCATCTGATTGAAAGAGCTGTTCAATTGTATTTGCCCCAACATCGCATCTAAAGTCATCATTCTTTATTAACATTTCCCATGAGAAATGGTGATTCTTATGTGTAACAACAACAATTTCAGCTATTTCTTTTTTCTTCTCTTTTTTGTGGGAAAATTTCAGTCACTTCCATCATGATACCCTATAGGACTGGTTAACAACTCTGTCGTTTTCCAGCTTTAATTGCCGGATTGTCCAAGTTTTCATCAATTAAAATTTTAGTTTGGGGCTGGTCCAGATTGTGAGGGCTTTAGCGTTCCATAGGGTGGTCGATGATGACCTTGGTTAGGGGCTGGTCCTGTGCCTGGCTTGCTGTTCTTTAAGCTCATGGACATATGTGTTTGTAACTCTCTTTTCTTCTAATAGAATGTGCAGTGCTCCTGCTGCTCGCTCTTGAAAGGAAAAGAAAAATAGTTACACATCATTATCTCCGTGATATTATGAGAAATGTGTGGGCTGTCTGATTTAGGACAGGGACCTTCTGTCTTCCTTTTTTCATCGATTTTTTGTAAACTCTGCCAAGAAAAAGGTTATGGTCTCTCGCCTGCTTCTCGTTACCTTCAAGTTCCTTGGGGCGTAGTTTTCTTTTGTGCATGTTGACCCACTTAACGGTCGTACAAAGCCTTAGACAGTTAGACTGTTAGACACTTGATCCAGGTTCCACTCTATACAATCATGTTTCATTCATAGGAAAAAGGGTGAAACTTCTGCCGTAACTTGGTGATACATAATTACATTTTGTTTTGCTGTTCCTAGTTAAAAGAAGTGACTGCTCCTCCATTGTTCTGTAGGCATTGTCATATGACGTTTCTGAGATTGCCTCGTTACACTTCAGGAGATGATTTTCGCCCTAACGTAATTTCTGAATGGTTTATGCAGGTATTCGAGAAGGTTACCAGGCAAGCTGGACCGACGTCGAAGAGGATCTGCCTGCGGAGGACGCTGACGGGCCCTTGGTAAGCCGAAGGCCTGTAAACTAGAGCACACTACTTTCGACGCCGCGCGGTTTATATACATACAGTAGATGAATTTCAGAATCGCCAGGAGTTGCGCTTGTAGAGCAGCCACTGATCCGATGCTTCAGAGCTCAGGCTCCTAGGCCGATAGACTGCCGGCGATCTTCACTTCATAGGTTTTTAGCCGTTCGCGCGCTGGTCATGTGAGTAGAGAGCATTTGTATGTAAAGTCTATTTAACCATGTGTTGGTGTGATGCTACAACTAGAACCACATTTCTATTTTATTTTTCTGTTTCGAGGACTCATTACACAACCATGTTAGGAATGAGTTTGTACTCTTCATAAACCGATGCCCGGTCGGCTTGTAAAGCGGAACTATTTGCGCATCTGTAGATGATTTTCTTCCATTGTGCGCTTCTTCAGAGAGTGAACTGAACTGAGCTACTTTGCAGAGTAAAGGAGATGCGCATCAGACATAGCAAAGCTTCTTGTATCTGGTAAGCACAAGCCGAACTAGTCTGTACGTACCGATCTTGGATTCGAGTACTCGGTATCAGTGGCTGCTGTAGGCTGTGTGTTTCTGGCCCCGTTGCCACAGCATCATGTCAATGGAGCCATGTATGTAAGCTTTGTACTGTATGCATAAACCATGGCACTTGGTCATGTGGAACCAGAACCAAAACGTCTGTATATTACAAAACCTTCCGGATCAATCATGTAAATTACTACTCCCTTCATTTCATAACGTAGTGCGCACACGTTTTTCAAGATTTAAGCTTGACCGTAAATTAGATCAATATAATACATAAATTATGTATCTGAAAAATCATACCGTTGAAAACTTCTTTCAAATACAAATTCAATGGTATCATTTCTATGATCAAATTTAAATTTTAAAAAGCATATGCGCATTACATTATGAAATAGAGTGCAGATATGGATTTTCGGATTACTAGTATTTTTCTAGAGCTTCGTATGGGCTGAACGTGGTTAGGCCGGAGCCAGAATCGTCCGGAGCATATTCCACCTGCTTCCTTCCGGTCCGGTCCGGGCAAAGCAGAAGCACCGACGGGCCCGGTGGTTGGCCGGGGACGTGACACGGAGGCGTGCCGCGCTAGCTTGCCTGCCCTCGTGGCCATCCTAATCACGATACTCCGGAAACTCGCTGTCGAGACACGTGCAGCAGCGCGGCATCCCATGTTCTTCCCTCCCATCAGATCGGACCAGCAGGTGCAGGTGCGTCAGTTAGCTCGGAATCATCGGCCCATCATCGATGGCAGGGCCGAACTACCTGATGCGGACAGCAGGAGCAAATTGCAGGTGTACCGCGCGCCGGTGCAGGGAATTTCACCGGGCAGTAATGGCTCGTGTCCGTTGCGATTCAAATGAAAAGAGACGCAGTTATTGGCAGGCTCGTGGTACCGCCGTGACGACCATGATGGCCGTGTCACCGTGCTGCCGTGCGGTGCGCATGGCTGTACCCTCCTGACACCAATATCCCAACCTCTGCCGTTGCACCGCAGCTCGTGAGCTGCTCCAACGGTTCTACCTCTGCAGGGCATTCTGCGCACAACAAGCATCTACAAGTGGACCCCGTCTCCACTCCTTCCTTCTTCTCCTTTTTTTTTAGCATCAGTACAGACACAAGCGCTCATATACACGCGCATAATCTCACCCCTATGAACGCACACACGCACATCCTACCCCTATGAGCACCTCCGAGAGACTGAGCCGGCATATCATCTTGAGATTTACGAAGTCACCGTAGGCGCCTCCTCGTCGACGGGAACGTCTCCTCCCACTGAAAGCGCATCGCCGGAAATCCTGAAATAAATTCAGAAATAATGCGAGCACCAGGATTTGAACCCTGGTGGGTTGGGGATACCACTGTCCACCTAACCAACTCAACCACAGGTTGATTCGCCCTTCCTTCTTCTCCTAGGCGAACAACGCAGACACCCTAAAGTTTCACGTGTCAATAGAGTTCGGCCGATTTGGATCCGTCCACTACGAGGTGGGAGCTTGACGCCTTCTCAGACGAGGAGGGGAGAACCCTCATAACCACGGTCCGTCGTTCCCTCGGGGATACCAGACTTCCGGCATGGAAGCCGTCCTGCCACAAATCCACCGACACTCTGGTGAATCCGACGGTGGCGGTGTGCCGAGCGGAAGCTCGCGCCGCATGTCCGCACTGTCCCCCGTAGCCTACGAGTGCGCCTGAACGGGTCATCGCAGAAGGATTCGACACCCCAGGTCAGTGTATCCCCAACATTGGATCCTTGTCCCCGCGACATCAGACTCGGAGTCCTAGGTCAATGGCCGCAATGCCCAAGGCTACGGATGCGCCATGTGCTGTAACCGTGGAGGCGCGCCCGAGGTTGAGGGACGACATCCTCGCCGTGTAAGGGAGAAGGTGTGGCACGCAGCGGCAGCTAGCGACGCGGATGCCCGTACCAAGATCTTGCAAAGCGGCAAGCCCGGGTCGCCCTTGCCCTCGCGATGGAGCATGCCCGGGTCGTTCGTCTGCCCTCGCCAGCCTTCCCCCAAAGAGGATGTGAACATGTCCGGTGTCGCGTACGATACATTCAGCTCTCGCGTCGAGCAGATCCGCCTCAACCTCCATTGCGCCTTGAACCGCCATTTCCGCGACCACGAGGACAACGGTAAGGGCTAGGGTAAAGGAAAAGGCGGAGCGTGGTCGAACCTCGTCTATAGTCATATACTCATATGAAGTAGAGCGTGTCAAATTTTGATGGTCTGATGAATGAACTTCCGTATGCTACGTCCTAATTTGGTATGGCATGCATGAACAACATCCTATGTCTTGTACTCCCTACTTCTGAAATCTTCTAGATACATCTCTTTTCATACATTTTGATGGCAAGTATTTTCAGACGGAGGGAGTATGAACTATGAAAGCATGTGTGTTGATCCATGTTGCATGCTTGTGTACCAATTTAAGGATTTGAATAGGAGGAGAACGGCTGCGTGAACTATTGGTGGACGGGTCCGGACGTGTGCACGAACATAAAAGGGTCAGATTTTGCCCATCGGGATCGTTCGTAGATTACTGAATTCCACTAGGGTAGAAAATGGCGCGGAACTGATTGAGAGAAGAGACGGGTGGTGGCACTGACAGCTCGCCGTGCCGAGACGACGACAGAGAGGGACAGCCAACGAAACCTGCTCTCCATCTCGTTCCCTCCCGTTCCCATACGGGGGCCATGGCCAGGCGGACCACAGCCTGTCCCGTCATTCGCGAGAAAGGGAATTTTCTCTGCACCTCACCGCTGCAGAAAGGATGGTGGTACAGTATCTATCCGTGTCGTCATCCTCCTTCTCGAATCTCGATGCAGAACCCTGTCGCCCGACGATAAACCTGGATCATGAATCACACACACATACAGAAAAAAAATCTATCTCCGTTGCTTGGTCTCGGCAGATCTGCTGATTGCAGATGAGGCAAAGGATCGGTGAACTGCTTCAGATTGCTGTTGCCTGATCGGGTGGCCAATGACACCGAGGGAGGATTGATTGGGTGAGCAAACCCAATGGCAGCACCCATCGCTGGTCAAATTATTTTGCAAGAGGAAGAAGCAACAGCAACTGCTACCAGCCAACAGTTTATTATCAATTCCAGGAACGCGAATTAAAATTAATCTAATCTACCTGCTGATGATTGATGGCGATGATGCGCAATGTACAGAGATGTCGAAAGTAAATTATTACTACTACGAAATCAGGGGAGGTGACTACTAACGGAAGCAATGCCGCGGCTGAAGATCAGGGGGGAGGGGAGGAGGAGCTAATTATAACAGGGGGAGCGAGGATTACGGAGTATAGTTTCGAATTGCTCAACGATAAACATGTGACAGAAAGTCGATTAGCAGCAGCAGGCTAAAGCTATAGCTAGTCCAAGATGCGATGCGAGAGCAGATGTGGAAGGCGGCCGGCCGATCGCCCGACGACACCTGGTAGATCCTCTTCTCGTTGCTTGCTTGCTCATCATTGGTTCTTCGATCTCGAGGCAGGGATGGGGGGATGATTCTTTTTTTCTGCGTCTGCTGGTTGTTGTCCCTCCTCTGAATTCGGTATGGCTTTCACGTTGGCGTTTCATGGCTGGGTGGTTTGGTTCAGGAGCGGCTGCGCATGGACAGCGCCACCACCTGCGCCCACTGCTTCAGCCTCATCTTCACCGTCTCCGGCGGGTCATCTGCAGGGAAGGGAAGCACCGCCGTGGAAAAGTCAGATCAAAAGTTCCAATCGCTCTAACAATCGAAATTTATTCGGGTTTGGTTGAAGAGAAATTCAGAGACCGCTCGTCTAATCTAATCAACAGATCAGATGAGACCGAACCAGAACTCTGCTGAAATCTGAAACCGAACTGAATGTGCGTACCTGGGGAGAGTATGGAGAGGGGGCTCCCGATGGGCGACGGCTCGGAGGCCTCCGAGGAGGCGCCGCAGGAGCACTGGCTCTGGCTGGCCGCGCCGGCGTTGGCGTTGGCGGCGACGGCGTAGAGGAGGTCGAGCGCCGGGAGCGTCTCGACGAGGCGGCTCCTGCCGGCGTCGCAGGCGGCGCAGCGCTGCGAGGGCGGGTCGAAGCGGAAGCCCAGATCGAGGGAGCCGCGCAGCTCGTCGAGCTGGTCGTCCGTGACGCTCTGCGCGCGCTGCAGCGGCGAGCGGCGGCCCCTGCCGAGAATCCCGCGCCGCCGCCGCTCCCACGCCTCGTCCCGCTCGATGTCGGGCGACCACGAGTTCTGCTTCTGCAGGCCCATCGCCCCCGCCGCGCCCCTCAGCCTGCTCCCGCCGCCCAGGCCCATCAGGTGGGGCTGGAACCCCTTCCTCTCCTCCTCCATGGCCGCCGGCCTCCTCCTCCTCCGCGAGGGGGGCGGCGGGGGATTTGGGTGGGGGCGGGGAGGACTGCTGGCCGCTGCCGGGGGCGAGTGGCCGGGGTGGAGTAATTTATCTCCCTCGGCCTGCCTTGCCTTGCCTTCCGCCGCCTTCTTCTTTTTCCCCTTAGCGGATCGGGTGCGTGCGCGCGGGCGTCCGCCGACGCATAACGGGCTGATATATACCCCTCGTGGATGCGTGGCCCTGGCGGCCGGATCGAACGGTGGGATTTCCTCCGGCTGCTAGGGCGGGGCTCATTATTGGGCATTGATTCGGGGTCACGGGGAACGTGGGCCGGGGGGAATTCTTTCTGACTGGGAACGGCCGTATGCAACCCCAACTTTTAACCCCATCGTTTCCCTTGCAGTACAAGTGTTTTGAACTTCTGCTCAAAGGAAAAAAAAGGCATTTGAGCTGGCTGTTTGTATCATCGCGGTTGGATTCGGACCCCCCTGAATCCTCGCGTGCGGCGGGTAAAACGGAACGGTTCTTCCGTGTCTTGTTTTCACGCCGGTCAGTTGGCTAAAATCTCGTCGAAAATGCGTGGGGGAATTACGTGTCGTTGATGGGCGAATTGGTTGGTAATTCCTCGGGAATAAATTAGCTTAGTTGGTGAGTGCATCACACGGACGTAACCACCGCCGGCCGGCCGGTGCTAGTGGCGCATCACAGTGGAGAGGGTGAAGGGCGCCTGTTTGCGACCACCGACTCGATTACCACCTAACCGACGTGCGCGATTATGTCAGGCCGGTGGGATTTGCTTGCGCGCAAAGATTTTGCAATGTGCCCATCGATTAACGTTCTTCTGATAAGAAGAGTATTTGCAATTTTGCCAATCGTCCACATGCATGGAGAATCTTCGGGAAAACTCCTGCGATCCTCGACATGCATCGAGAATCTTCCGGCAGGAAAATGAGCGAGATCCAACTCGAATTCGGATTCTGTTGCCGTGCGCCGCTTAATTGTGGGATCTAGTTCGTCTGGGTTTTTTCTAGTCTAGGGAATTTACCGGAATGTTTTTCCAACCGAGCGTCCAGTCGCATGCTACATTCTCTCCTGGATTCGTGCCATGCAGTGATGCAGATCGCGCTTATTTAGGGCGGTCTGTCAGACGTTACGATCCGTAGATACGGTCCACGATTTGCTTTGCGCAAATGCGTGCATACCAAACTTGTAAGATTTTCTTTTTCCTTTTTACAGCAACTTGTGACGAAGATCTTATTCTTATCGCTGCGATTTTTCTTTTGCAATAACAACTTTGATGCATCCTCAACATGCATGAACAATCTTCTGAATACTCCTGGTAAGATTTCCTTGTTACAATCTCCTGTGGATTCGTAGCTTGCAACGCGGTAATTAAGGGGCACGAGATTGCGATCTTTGTGTTATTGATTCGCACCAATCGACGATGGATCGCACTCGTGCATGCGTCTCAAACGTAAAGACAGAGATTATTTTTACAGCATCTAAATCTTAAGATATACAAGTAGATCTTTAGCCCAATTTGGAAGAACAACTTGTGTTGGCACTCGAACGATCGATGATCGCTTGCCCGACACTGCCTCTGCTTGTGCCCGTGTCATCTGGTAGCATGCCTAATTGGAAGGTGTGCACGCAAGTTGCCAGGGCCAGAAACGGAAATAAAGCGTGCAAAAGGTGCACTGGCCTGTCGCGGTGCAGTGTCCGGGCGGATCAAGCTTGCCCAAGAATACACTGGCCGGAAAACGATTATCCGTGGCGTGCCTTGCAGCCTGGACGATGCCAACCCATAAATCGCACGCGATGCCTGTCTTCGCTTCGATTTCTATATATACTAATCCTATGCGTGACACCTTACAATTAGTATGGACAGATTCGTGGCCTGCGATTTTTCTATCGCCCGTGCGTGGAAAATCAACAAGAGAGTTTCGTGTTTGAACCGGGCCTGCTCGAGAAAATTCTTGTGTTCATGACCGTAATTTACTTGCACTTCACCGCGATTCAGGCAAGATGCGTGGTCAACTGTGACACGTACTGAAGATCATCCGGCATGATCGGCACGCCTGCATAGTTTAGCTGGGTTCCCCCACACTTGCACGGGAAGACTCCTGGCTTCGTTTGATTCGATCTTACAGCCGAAATATCTTCATTTGATTCGAGTAATATACTATATACATGACACAATGGACGTCTTCTAAGTTCTAACAACCGGTATGTATAAGGTTAAGTTAGTGCAATAATTGAGCATGCAACTTGCTTCTTGGTCATCGGTCGATCGTCTCATTGGCCGGGCCTTCGCACATTGAGAACGATGGATGACCTCACGTCGCAATGTCACACCGCCTTTGATAATTGCTGTAGGAGTATTTAGAATTTGAGGGAATATCCCACGGCGTTGTCAGGTCGAGATACGCATATGCTCTTATCATATTTTTGCCGACGAGAAGGAAGCACTTGCGTCTAGCTCAACTAGTACCATATTATCTTACTACTACTTGTTGGCTTACCGGTATGTCTTGCAGATAGAATTTATTTGGATTTCACTGTAAACTATCTACAGTACTTTACTAGTACTAATAAGAACTGAAAATTAACAGGTTGGCTCCAACCCGTTACAATGGTACGTACTTTGAATCCTCGATTTCGAAAATTACGGACAGAAGGTAGTTTTATTACTTGGCTTCAGAAAGCCGGCGGTCACACAAGACAAGAACAGAAGCAAAAGGGGCCTGGAGAGGCAACTTTTGCCAAAAAAGTGTAACAACTCCCTCAAATTCAGAAATAATAGGATGTCATGTTTAAAAGCTAATTTAGAAAGGGGCCCGAAAAAAAGCATTCTGGATACAGAAGCTTGTCCAAGATGTTCTCACCAGATTGAAGATCGCGAGCACCTATTCTTTACATGCCCGGCTGCTCGGGGCATTTGGCAGGCTGCCTCCATTCGCCCGTGCTATACGCCCATCAGTGACCTCTTCTCTACGAGGGTGCCAACAGCTTTGCCAACTTCAGTCCGCTCCTTCATGATCCTAATCATCCTTTAGAAGATCTAGGACGCACGGAACAAAAAAGTCTTTTAGGAAATAGACCTTCCTACTGCTGATTCCATTGGGGCTATTATTGATGATATAACTATATGGGCTCCTCGGCTCAAAACCGAGAGCCTAAAGAAACACGCCGGGCTGTGGCGTGACTTCCTCTCCTCACAGAACTTGTGAGTCCTGTACTCTTCCGCTATGTTTGAAATATATTCAGGTGAAGAGCCTTTCCCCCGTGACCATTTAAAAAAAGAAGCTAATTTAGCACCGGTATATCTTCAGTTACCTATACTTAGTAAGATATTTATGAGTGGTTGGCTTCACTGAATCTGCCCTGAAACTGAAATGACAACATATGTCCGTGGAAGAAGACAAAACCTACTACAGTACAACAAACAATGACCTCACCTTGGCACATGTCGTTTGTGGTTGCTGGTAGACTTGACCGGGCTGGAACTAACCCGGAAATTGCGCCCGTTTTCCGTCAACGGCCGAGGTGTACGTAGCTCGACACCCCGCCAAAATCTCGCTAAGCCTAACTACCATGGGATATCTGCCAAATCAAAATGTGGAAACATTAGAGCAAGACTTTGCAAATCCGACCGCGGGCGTCTTCGCGGACTCTGATTGGTCAAGTCTCAAATTTCACTTCTCACAACCGAACACCTCAATTATCATATCTCAAATCCATATATACTCATGCAACTATGTCGATGTAATGCACATCGTCCGGCTACTCCATCACTACTGACATGCCATCGGACTACCAAATTTTTGCATGTGCTATGGTAAAGATCATACACGGCTGCCCTTTGCCTTTCCCAGCGCCCTTGCCGTCCTTCTCGCGGAAGTACCGGTCAAAGACGCAGTAGGGATCGAGCCCGATCTGCTCGTCGCCGGAGTTGTCCTCATCATCGCTGTCCTCCTTCCCCTCCTTCAGTGGCAGTTCAACCATGACAAGGACCACCCGATTCTGCTCAAGAACGAGGGCGCGCATGTTCCTCCGCTGTCGTTTCTTCTCAATGCGGGCGCGAACGGCTTCCTCCTCTGCGGCCGCCATTTCCGCCACGATACGGGCCTCGGCGGCCCTTATCCTCTTCTTCCCACGGCGGGCACACCAGCCCCGATGGGACTCATAGTATGCCCGACCGGTGATGGGAAGGGAGAGATTTTTTGGCTGCCGGGACCGCAATAATCAAGCCCCAGAGGACCCGAGCGCCTATTAAGCTGACGCTATGGAGTCGCGCCGAACAAATCCCGGGAGTGGCGGAGTCCAATGCGGACCACCATTGCCTCCTCCAACACGCACGGGATGACACCCCAGTCGACGGATCCGGACTGGTTGGAGCCGGATCTGCTGCTCGCCATGTCGGAGACGGCCGGGAATCGCCGGAGGTGAACTTCGGTGGCGGAGGGAATGGAGGGGAGTGAAGTGCGAAGTGGTTAGGGTTTGGTCCAACAAGTGGATGAGGAGGAATATATGTGGGGTCGGGTTGGCCAGCATGGACTGGGCCCAACGTGACTGGCGCATCCGGGCGCCTCATATCCACAGATATTTGAGCTGGATATGAGGGGTGCCAGTCAGTCCAAATGTGTCACATCCTAACTAGGTTATGCATTAGAGTGTGCATCATGTCTACTTTCATCAGAAATGGAAATGGGGAAAGCAGAACCCCCAGCACCCCCCCTGAAATCAACTAGGGTTTACTAAAAATAAATTCAATGAACCTGAAATGCCCTTCAGAAATGTTCACCCTCTTTGCCTTGGGTTAGAACCCTTGGGAAAAATGGTGAATATAATTTTAGGTCATCAAAAGGGGCATTGATTTAATTCATAATATTTGAATTTGGGCATTTAAATACTATTAAATAATTTAAATGCTCAAATAATGTTGAAATTATTTTTTAGGCCACTGAAATATTTCAGAAAGTGTCCATAAATATTTTCAGGATTTTATAAAATGATTTAGTATTTAAACTAAATCAAAACAGAATAACAGAAATAGAAAATAGAAAACAGAATAAATTAGAGAGAGAGAGTAGGCCAGTGGGCCACTTACCTGGCGCCACCAGCCGGCCCAGCACTGTAGCTGGACGGCCCAGCCCACCAGGCGACGCCAGTCGTCCCCTAGCTGCTGCCAGGAGGACGCCGGGCGTGTGCCCGCGGTGCGCCGGCACGCGCGCGGCCACCGACGGCCACCTCCTGCTTGCCGCGCCTCCCCTCGACGCCTGGACTCCGCTGTGGACGCCACGCACCCCCTGGCCCCCTCATATCACTCTCCCTCCTCTGTCCTCTCCCCGCAGCACACCCGAGCGCCGCCGTCGCCACCGCACGCTGTAGCCGCGGCCACCGTGCTCCCCTCGCCTCGTTGTGGTGTCCAAAAGCTCCGCCTCCTCCCTCTGAAGCTCTCCGTCGAGCCACAAGACGCCGGACGCCCTGTGGAACCGCCGTTGCCATCATCCTCCTCCTCGGGCGCCGCTGATCGCCGACTTCGATTCGCCATCGTCAACGCCTCCCCGAGCCCACTGGCCTGCTCAGCAACTCCGCCGTGAGCTCCCCTTCCTCCTCCCCCTAGCCCCGTAGCTCGAGCGCCCCCTAGCCCTGCCGGCCACCTTGGCCGAGAACTCGGCTCCGCCGTTCATGGCGCCGCCGTGGCCAGGGGCCAAGCCAGCCGCAACCGAGCCCGTCGTCATGTTCCTGGTGACGCCAGGAACCCGTAGGACCTATCCGCATGCCTCCCCGTGCCTTATAGCCTCGAAACCGAGCTCGCCCGAGCTCCGGCCGCCGCCTCGAGCCTGATTCCGGCGAGCTCCGGCCGCCCCGCAGCCTCCCGTGTGTCCCACTGGATTCGCGCGAGTCTGGGCATCGTGTAGATGAGCTCCGCCGCCCGAATGGTCGCCGGAGCGGCGATCCCGAGCCCCTCCGCCGTGTCTGGCTCGCCGGCGTCAAGCCGCCGACGGGTGTTGACCCCGCTGACCAGGAGGTTTGACCTCCCGTGGGTCGCTGACATGTGGGGCCCGGCCCTGTTAATCTTTAGTTAGGATTAATTTAAACTAATTAACCCTTCTAATTAAATGGGTCACTGACGCGTGGGCCCAACCCCATTAACCAAGCCAGTTTAGTTTTAATTTAATTAGGATTAGCTACAGACACTGACGTGTGGACCCCACACGTCAGGTTTGACTGGGTCAGCCGCCTTTGACTTGCTGATGTCATGCTGACGCAAGGCTGACGCAGTAAATCATTTTCTAGTTTAAAAATAATTCAGGAAATTCCAGAAAATACCCAAAACTTCAAAAATTCATAGAAATTCAACCATAACTCCAAATGAGACAAATTATATATGTAAAATTATCAGAAAAATTCAAGGAATCCATCCGTACCATTTTCATGCATGTTTGAACAATGTTTGTCCCCTGTTTTGGACAAAACAAATAAAGGGCATTTAAATAATCATATATGAGGTTGGAATTTGAATCTTGTACTCAAACCAACTCCATTTAAATCATAGCTAGTTGCATTAGCTCAAGACACATCCATATTGCCATGTCATAGCATGCATCATATTGTGCATATCGTCATGTGTTGATTGTGCTCGGTTGTGTTCTTCGTGGTAGGTTCTGCCTCCGAGGATATTCACGAGTATCCAACTGAAGGGCAGTATCCCGTCACCACTCCATCAGGCAAGCAACCATTGATCATTCCGATACAACCCATGTTCTCGCTCCTGCTCTTGTTTACTGCATTAAGACAACACGATTCAAACTGCTGTGTGCTACGGTAGTTGAACCCTTATCCTCTGCATGACCTGTCATTGCCACAGTAACTAGATGAAACCCACTAGCATGTGTAGGAGTTGATTGAGCCATGTTTTGTGATTCCTACCTTGCTATGCCTGCTATGCTCAGAGTTGTGTCAGGTCTGGTTCATCTGGGTGATGGGCTAGAGTGAAATGCTTGTGCCAGTATTATGTGGGATGTGTTGAACATGTTTTGGTAAAGGTATCGATGAGAGGCCATGTAGGAGTACATGGTGGATTGTTTCATTGAAGCCGTCCCTAAGAACTGAGTTCTGTATGCGTGAATTAAGATTCAGCTACTACCACACATTGGGCCCTGAAATATGACCCCGCTCGACTTACTGACCCCTCTTGCCTCAGTCCAGGAGTTGCAACTAGTTTCTGGTGTTTGTAGGACATGTGTTGGCAGCCGTGCGTAGCGCTGACCCTAGGGGTGGGCTATGTTGCGGTAGATACACCGTGGCACGGTGTAACGAGTCACCCGTTTGGTGTCTCGGGAACCCTGTTCACATCGTTCGGGGCCGTTGAGGACACCCCGGCCGGATTTCCTTGCGGATGGAACCTGAATAGGCGATGACCCTGGACTAGAGACTTGTGAGGTTAGTCAGGTCGTGGTCTACACCCACGTCGGTTTTCGCTTGAAGTCTGCCGAGCACATTTCGTGTGCAGACGCTAAGTGGTGGAAACATGTGTGACGAAGTACACCCCTGCAGGGTATAAAACTATTCGAATAGCCGCGTCCGCGGTAAAGGACTACTTGATTGCATATACAGTTCATAGACAAGTTAATGGATACTACTAAAAGACTCAAGATAAGTGTGAGTACCGAGGATGGCCCCCTCACAGGATTCGAGGGAGGATCCTCGGTGGGGTATTGTAATGGTGAGTAGTGGACTCGTGTGCGAAAACTATTTTGCTAAAAGATTCCGTAGGATAGCTTAGCCAAGAGTCAAAGCTGGCTTGCTGCATAAACCCCACCACCTTCTTGAGAATGAGCATGTACAGTAGGTTCTGATGTAAGACTTGCTGAGTACTCTTGTACTCATGTTTGCTTATTTATTGTTTTCAGACGACAACACTGCCCCCTCCGATGGGTTTTACGTAGATCTTGACGTCGACGAGTGACTAGACACCCAGGTGGTGATCCAGGCCATGGAGGGCCCTATGTAGATAGACAGGCTTCGAGAAGCCTTCTTTCTTTCTAGAGTCTGTATTCAGACTAGTTGCTTCCGCATATGCTTGTATGACTGTATGACTTGAGTGTCGGGTCATGTGACCCCTACCTGTATGGATATGTTATGTATGGCTCCCTGGAGCCTTTAAATAAAGTACTTGAGTTGTAGAGTTTTGTTGTGATGCCATGTTGTATGTACCCATATCGAGCATATTGTATGTATGTTTGAAATGCTTGGTATGAGTGGGATCCGACAATCTAGTTGTTTGCCCTTCGCAGCCTTTCTTATGGGGGAAATGTAGTCTAGTGCTCCTCGAGCCATAGTAGTCCGCTACAGCCCGGTTCACCGGAGTCCTGCTAGCCCAGCACTACTGTTCAGGACACTTGACTGGCCGGCATGTGTTTCACTTCGTCCCTATGTCTGTCCCTTCGGGGAAATGTCACGCGGTGATCTCCGGAGTCCTGTCTAGCCTGCTACAGCCCGGGATTCCCCGGAGCCCTGCTAGCCCAGTGCTACAGCCCGGAATCACTCGTTGATGACCGACATGTTCGTTGTGATTCATGTATGCCTGTCTCCATAGGTCTGTGCCGCTTTGGGTTCACGACTAGCCATGTCGGCCCGGGTTCCCGGTCATATGGATGCTAGCGACATTGTCATATACGTGAGCCAAAAGGCGCAAACGGTCCCGGGCCATGGTAAGGCGACACCCGTGGGATACCGTGCGTGAGGCCGCAAAGTGATATGAGGTGTTACCGGCTAGATTGATGTGGCTTAGCATCGGGGTCCTGACAGCGTTGGTATCAGAGCCGGACTGCCTGTAGGTTCGTTCAGCCAAACTGGTCGATGTCGAGTCTAGAAATGCTTTAGTTATATGTAAGGGAATTGATTGTGGGAGGGAACGTAAGGTTCTTTTACTCCTTTACCCTATGCTTCTGATCTGAGTCATTCTCTTCTCATTCAACGTGGGTTAAGGACTAGGCTCTCTTCTTCTATCAGGTTCACGTGTTACTAATCCGTAGTAGCTCATAGGATTTTTGCTACGAGTTTCAGTCCAGTTTCTACTATTTTAGTACGTGGCTATTTGAATCAGAACCTTGATATGATGCTGTTGAGCGGTATTGTGAACTGTTGTGGATGTCTCAAATCTTTTTCTGAGCATTTACAGCCGTTATGCTGCCCAATTTTTTCCCTAGGAATTCTGATGTCTTTGTCTTGTGGCTGTGCTTTCAGATGGCCAACCAGTCTCAAAATCAAGTGGTTCGCCTGACCAGGTGCCTCGACGTGCCCGGTCATACTGCTATGTTGGTCCGGGTAATGATCGAGACGGGATACCGTTGGTATCCCGAATACACTGTTGAAGAGCAGTTCCGCGACTTTAATCAAAGCCAGTATTTATGCACCGTCAGGATATTTCCTTCCTATCCTGGATCTACCGAGCCCCTTCACTGTTCCTATGGACTCGGAGTTACCATTGAGATGGCTGTGCAGGATGCTGCCTATTCCATGATGACCATCTTGCGAGTCCGGACTGGCCTGCTTCGGAACACTGACTTCCGTTACATGCCAGCTTCACTTCCGGGAGCGCAGGGGTATCTTCAGGCTATCTACGCTGACTCCACTCAGGAGGACTCATTAACTCGTACCACCGCTGAGATGCTCGAAGATAAGGACCGAGAGAATCGGGCCTTGAGGCTGGAGCTCTTCAATACCCGTGCTGATCATTGGGCCACATTGACTCGGTTTGCACCCGCGGTGCAAGCTGGATGTATGGATACCAGGGATCTGTATCCTGTGAGAGCAGCTCTGCCAGACATGGTGGATTGGCGTGATGTGGGAGGCATCACCCCACCCCTTGGTCCCCGCAGGCCACCGTTTGTTGGTCCAAGACCTTATCCTAGCCCCTATGGTCCACAGGCTCCTCAGGACCGTCTGTTTCCGGATGATCACGTTGAACTTCCAGGCTATGGAGGTGACTTCTATGAGGACTACTACGGAGCTATCTGAGTTAGTAGTAGTACCACTAGTATTGTAGTAGTTGTATCTCCACTGTCCTGTGTGACTTGTGGAATACGACTTGGTGTGTAATCGATTCCGGAGGTGTAGACAAATAATGTATAGGGACTCGGAATGCCTCCGATGAGATGTAACGTCTACCTTCATAGTTGTACTGTAGCATGGGCTTGTACTAAACTATGTATGACGAGTATGACCGTTGGTGTATATATGGCAGTTTTATATTACCATGGCATACGAATGAGCATCTCTGCATTCCGCGTTATCCTTTACATTCTGCACTTCCCTGTTAAGTTTGAGCCATCCTTGTCTAAACCGTTGTCTTGTTTCCTTTTAGGATGGTCAACACCCGCGGAAACCCTGCTGCCCCGGAGCAGGGGGAAGCCAATGCAGCTAGAGGTGAAAATTTGCCTCACCCACCTTCCCTGGCCGAAGTAATGCTGGAGGCGGAAAGGAACAAGCGTGAGACCAACCGCCTGTTGGAGCGGATTGAGCAGAACACTGCACGCCACCCACGAAATGCCTTGGTGTCAATCAACGACTTCATCAAGCTGTACCCACCAAAGTTTAACCATTCCGTCGAGCCCCTCGACGCGGATGATTAGCTTCGCAGCATCACCCACAAGCTACGTTCTGCCAACGTAGCTGAAGCCGACAAGGTTACCTATGCTGCTTATCATCTTGAGGGCCCCGCTAGCCATTGGTGGGAAAACTACGAAGCTATGCGCCCGGTCGGCCAAATCACTACCTAGGCTGAGTTCAGCGAGGCTTTCCGTGAGCATCACATTCCGGAAGGTCTCATGGATCGCAAGAGGGAGGAGTTCTGCAACTTCACCCAAGGAAGGCTGACTGTGGATGCATATAGCCGAGAATTTGGGAACCTGGCACGCTATGCTCCTGAAGAGGTTTCTACTGACGCCAAGAAGCAGGCAAGGTTCCGTAAGGGACTTAGCCCTGAGCTTCACCGCGATCTCCGTCTGCACGAGTGCACATCCTTCCAGAAGTTGGTCAATAAAGCTATCAGTGCTGAGACAGGCCAGATTGATTATGACGCTTCACGCAAGCATTCTCGTGATTTTGGGTCTTCATCCGGCTCTGGAGCTCAGAAGCGCCGGGTGTGGATTCCAAGCACCGCACTGCCACCTAGATTCACCCCGAGGCCATCCTTTGAGGCGCCTCGTCCCAACCAGCAAATTGCACCATCCAAGCCCTATGGTGGCCCCGCTGCTAATGTTGCTCCACGCCCCACTGTGGTAACATGCTTCAAGTGTGGAGAACCGGGTCACTATAGTCGAGAGTGTCCCCAGAACAACCCCAATCAAGCTGGAAAGTCCGTTGGCCGTGGTAAGCCCACGGGAAAGACTTTCTACGCCAAGCCGGCCACTACTGCACGTGGCCATGTCAACTACGTCTCAGCCGAAGAGGCTCATGAGGATCCCAACGTCGTCCTTGGTACGCTCCTTGTTAACTGCCATCCGGCATCTGTTCTTTTCGATACTGGAGCATCTCATTCATTCATATCCGAGAATTATGCTCGGTTGCATAACACGACATTCTGTGACATGCCCACTTCCATGGTAATTCAAACTCCGGGTTCCAAATGGCAAACTTCTAGGGTAAGCCATGGGAACGAAATTCTTGTCGATAGGCTTGTCTTCCTTGCGTCTTTAATAGCTCTCAAGTCCTCCGACATAAACATCATCTTGGGTATGGACTGGATGTCGGCTCATTATGCCAAGATCGATTGTGCCACTAGAACCGTTCAACTTACTCATCCCTCGGGCAAGACAGTTAATGTCTTAACTCGAGTGGCCAAGCGCCAACTTTATTCTCTCAATGCCAACCCTCTTCCAGACCTTGAGGACGTTCCGGTAGTCCGAGACTTCCCGGATGTGTTTCCGGAAGAACTGCCAGGTGTTCCACCTGACCGGGATGTCGAGTTTGTGATAGACCTTGTTCCAGGAACCGTTCCAATTGCTAGAAGACCCTACAAGATGGCACCCTTAGAACTAGCCGAGCTTAAGAACCAACTCGATGAGTCCTTGAACAAAGGGTTCATCCGTCCTAGCTCCTCTCCTTGGGCTTGCCCCGTCCTCTTCGTCAAGAAGAAGGATGGAACGGATCGAATGGTTGTGGATTACCGACCTGTCAATCTGGTCACCATCAAGAACAAATACCCGCTTCCCAGGATCAACGACCTGTACGATCAGCTCGCTGGATCCTCAGTCTTCTCCAAGATGGATTTGAGGTTGGGCTACCATCAAATCAAAATCAGAAACGGGGACATTCCCAAAACGGCTTTTGTCACTCGTTATGGCCAATACGAGTACACCGTCATGTCCTTCGGTTTAACCAATGCCCCGGCCACTTTCTCCCGGTTAATGAACTCGGTTTTCATGGAGTACTTGGACAAATTCGTCGTAGTATACCTCGATGACATACTCATCTACTCCAAAAATGAAGAGGAACATGCCGAACATCTAAGGCTGGTATTGATGAAACTTCGAGAGCATCGCCTTTATGCCAAATTCTCCAAGTGTGAATTTTGGTTGTCAGAAGTGACCTATCTAGGCCATGTAATCTCTGGTAAGGGTATTGCTGTCAATCCCGAGCGAGTTCAAGCCGTCCTTGATTGGACTCCACCTGTTTCGGTCAAGCAAGTTCGGAGTTTCCTTGGCCTAGCGAGCTATTGCCGCCGCTTCGTCGAGAATTTCTCCAAGGTTGCTAAACCTCTAACTGAACTCCTCAAGAAAGATAAAAAGTTCGAGTGGACTCCACAGTGCGAGTTCAGTTTTCAGGAACTGAAAAGACGCCTGACATCTGCTCCCGTACTGGTACCACCAGATTTCTCCAAGGACTTTATTATCTATTGCGACGCCTCGCGACAAGGACTAGGTTGCATACTCATGCAGGATCGTCAGGTAATTGCCTATGCCTCACGGCAATTACACCCACATGAGGAAAATTATCCCACACATGATCTAGAGCTTGCAGCTGTAGTCCATGCACTCAAAACCTGGCGACATTACCTTCTCGGTAATCGTTGCGAGATCTTCACCGATCACCAAAGCTTGAAATATATCTTCACCCAACCAGATTTGAATCTCAGGCAAAGACGTTGGGTCGAGTTGATCTCGGATTACGACTTAGGAATAACTTACACCCCTGGCAAAGCCAATGTCATGGCTGATGCACTAAGTCGTAAGTCCTATTGTAACAACCTGATGTTACAACAAAGTCAACCACTTCTCCATGAGGAATTTCGTAAGCTTAATCTTCATATTGTTCCTCGTGGATTCCTGTCTACCCTGGTGGCGAAACCTATCCTTATGGATCAAATCATAGCTGCCCAAAGGCGTGATAAGGGCATATCCCGGATTAAGGAAAACATTGCTAACGGAGTAGCTAAATGTTTTTCCATGGATGAGCAAGGTGCTGTCCTCTTTGAGAACCGCCTGGTGGTTCCCAAGAACCAACATCTACGCCAGATGATCCTTAAGGAAGCTCATGAATCCCCTCTCACCATTCATCCCGGTAGTACTAAAATGTATCAAGACCTACGCCAGAGGTTTTGGTGGACTAGGATGAAGAGGGAAATTGCTCAATACATTGCTAATTGCGACGTTTGTCGTCGTATTAAAGCAGAGCATCAACGGCCCGCTGGCACCCTTCAACCTTTGGCTATTCCTGAATGGAAATGGGACAAAATCAGTATGGATTTCATCACTGGATTTCCCAGGACCAAGAGGGGAAATAATGCCATCTTCGTCGTGATCGACCGTCTTTCCAAAGTAGCCCATTTTCTACCTGTTCGAGAGAGTATCACCGCTAGCCAGCTAGCTGACTTATACATCTCCCGAATAGTGTCTCTTCATGGCGTCCCGTTAGAAATTAACTCAGACCATGGAAGTCTCTTCACCTCTCGATTTTGGGAAAGTTTCCAAAATGCTATGGGAACTCATCTCTCCTTTAGCACCGCCTTCCATCCTCAATCAAGTGGTCAAGTAGAGCGAGTAAATCAAATTCTGGAAGATATGCTCCGAGCTTCTGTTATCTCGTTCGGAATGAGTTGGGAGAAATGCCTTCCATTCGCGGAGTTTGCCTATAACAATAGCTATCAAGCTAGTTTGGGCAAGGCTCCCTTCGAAGTTCTCTATGGACGAAAATGTCGAACGCCTCTTAACTGGTCAGAAACCGGGGAAAGACAACTCTTTGGCCCGGATATGATTCAGGAAGCAGAAGAGCAGGTTCGCGTTATTCGTGAGAAATTGAAAACGGCCCAATCTCGCCAAAAGAGTCAATATGATCGTAAGCATAAGCCTATGACATTTGAAATTGACGAGAAAGCTTACCTTCGGGTTACCCCGTTAAAGGGAACCCATCGCTTCGGTATCAAAGGCAAATTGGCTCCTCGTTACATTGGACCCTTTCGCATTATTGCCAAACGAGGAGAAGTTGCCTACCAACTGGAACTACCTCCGCATCTTTCCAGAGTTCACGACGTCTTCCACGTTTCGCAACTCAGGCGTTGCTTCGCGGATCCCATCCGTGGAGTGGACCACAAAACGCTTGATTTACAAGATAACCTTTCTTATCGGGAATACCCCGTTCGTATCCTTGATCAAGCCGAGCGTACCACTCGACGTCATAATATCAAGTTTCTCAAGGTTCAATGGTCACACCATTCCGAGGAAGAAGCCACTTGGGAAAGGGAGGATCGTCTTCGACTCGAGTACCCCGCCTTCTTCCCAGATGATCCTAAATCTCGGGACGAGATTCTATTGAGTGGGGGTGAGTTGTCACATCCTAACTAGGTTATGCATTAGAGTGTGCATCATGTCTACTTTCATCAGAAATGGAAATGGGGAAAGCAGAACCCCCAGCACCCCCCCCCTGAAATCAACTAGGGTTTACTAAAAATAAATTCAATGAACCTGAAATGCCCTTCAGAAATGTTCACCCTCTTTGCCTTGGGTTAGAACCCTTGGGAAAAATGGTGAATATAATTTTAGGTCATCAAAAGGGGCATTGATTTAATTCATAATATTTGAATTTGGGCATTTAAATACTATTAAATAATTTAAATGCTCAAATAATGTTGGAATTATTTTTTGGGCCACTGAAATATTTCAGAAAGTGTCCATAAATATTTTCAGGATTTTATAAAATGATTTAGTATTTAAACTAAATCAAAACAGAATAACAGAAATAGAAAATAGAAAACAGAAAAAATTAGAGAGAGAGAGTAGGCCAGTGGGCCACTTACCTGGCGCCACCAGCCGGCCCAGCACTGTAGCTGGACGGCCCAGCCCACCAGGCGACGCCAGTCGTCCCCTAGCTGCTGCCAGGAGGACGCCGGGCGTGTGCCCGCGGTGCGCCGGCACGCGCGCGGCCACCGACGGCCACCTCCTGCTTGCCGCGCCTCCCCTCGACGCCTGGACTCCGCTGTGGACGCCACGCACCCCCTGGCCCCCTCATATCACTCTCCCTCCTCATCTGTCCTCTCCTCGCAGCATACCCGAGCGCCGCCGTCGCCACCGCACGCTGTAGCCGCGGCCACCGTGCTCCCCTCGCCTCGTTGTGGTGTCCAAAAGCTCCGCCTCCTTCCTCTGAAGCTCTCCGTCGAGCCACAAGACGCCGGACGCCCTGTGGAACCGCCGTTGCCATCATCCTCCTCCTCGGGCGCCGCCGATCGCCGACTTCGATTCGCCATCGTCAACGCCTCCCCGAGCCCACTGGCCTGCTCAGCAACTCCGCCGTGAGCTCCCCTTCCTCCTCCCCCTAGCCCCGTAGCTCGAGCGCCCCCCTAGCCCTGCCGGCCACCTTGGCCGAGAACTCGGCTCCGCCGTTCATGGCGCCGCCGTGGCCAGGGGCCAAGCCAGCCGCAACCGAGCCCGTCATCGTGTTCCTGGTGACGCCAGGAACCCGTAGGACCTATCCGCATGCCTCCCCGTGCCTTATAGCCTCGAAACCGAGCTCGCCCGAGCTCCGGCCGCCGCCTCGAGCCTGATTCCGGCGAGCTCCGGCCGCCCCGCAGCCTCCCGTGTGTCCCACTGGATTCGCGCGAGTCTGGGCATCGTGTAGATGAGCTCCGCCGCCCGAATGGTCGCCGGAGCGGCGATCCCGAGCCCCTCCGCCGTGTCTGGCTCGCCGGCGTCAAGCCGCCGACGGGTGTTGACCCCGCTGACCAGGAGGTTTGACCTCCCGTGGGTCGCTGACATGTGGGGCCCGGCCCTGTTAATCTTTAGTTAGGATTAATTTAAACTAATTAACCCTTCTAATTAAATGGGTCACTGACGCGTGGGCCCAACCCCATTAACCAAGCCAGTTTAGTTTTAATTTAATTAGGATTAGCTACAGACACTGACGTGTGGACCCCACACGTCAGGTTTGACTGGGTCAGCCGCCTTTGACTTGCTGATGTCATGCTGACGCAAGGCTGACGCAGTAAATCATTTTCTAGTTTAAAAATAATTCAGGAAATTCCAGAAAATACCCAAAACTTCAAAAATTCATAGAAATTCAACCATAACTCCAAATGAGACAAATTATATATGTAAAATTATCAGAAAAATTCAAGGAATCCATCTGTACCATTTTCATGCATGTTTGAACAATGTTTGTCCCCTGTTTTGGACAAAACAAATAAAGGGCATTTAAATAATCATATATGAGGTTGGAATTTGAATCTTGTACTCAAACCAACTCCATTTAAATCATAGCTAGTTGCATTAGCTCAAGACACATCCATATTGCCATGTCATAGCATGCATCATATTGTGCATATCGTCATGTGTTGATTGTGCTCGGTTGTGTTCTTCGTGGTAGGTTCTGCCTCCGAGGATATTCACGAGTATCCAACTGAAGGGCAGTATCCCGTCACCACTCCATCAGGCAAGCAACCATTGATCATTCCGATACAACCCATGTTCTCGCTCCTGCTCTTGTTTACTGCATTAAGACAACACGATTCAAACTGCTGTGTGCTACGGTAGTTGAACCCTTATCCTCTGCATGACCTGTCATTGCCACAGTAACTAGATGAAACCCACTAGCATGTGTAGGAGTTGATTGAGCCATGTTTTGTGATTCCTACCTTGCTATGCCTGCTATGCTCAGAGTTGTGTCAGGTCTGGTTCATCTGGGTGATGGGCTAGAGTGAAATGCTTGTGCCAGTATTATGTGGGATGTGTTGAACATGTTTTGGTAAAGGTATCGATGAGAGGCCATGTAGGAGTACATGGTGGATTGTTTCATTGAAGCCGTCCCTAAGAACTGAGTTCTGTATGCGTGAATTAAGATTCAGCTACTACCACACATTGGGCCCTGAAATATGACCCCGCTCGACTTACTGACCCCTCTTGCCTCAGTCCAGGAGTTGCAACTAGTTTCTGGTGTTTGTAGGACATGTGTTGGCGGCCGTGCGTAGCGCTGACCCTAGGGGTGGGCTATGTTGCGGTAGATACACCGTGGCACGGTGTAACGAGTCACCCGTTTGGTGTCTCGGGAACCCTGTTCACATCGTTCGGGGCCGTTGAGGACACCCCGGCCGGATTTCCTTGCGGATGGAACCTGAATAGGCGATGACCCTGGACTAGAGACTTGTGAGGTTAGTCAGGTCGTGGTCTACACCCACGTCGGTTTTCGCTTGAAGTCTGCCGAGCACATTTCGTGTGCAGACGCTAAGTGGTGGAAACATGTGTGACGAAGTACACCCCTGCAGGGTATAAAACTATTCGAATAGCCGCGTCCGCGGTAAAGGACTACTTGATTGCATATACAGTTCATAGACAAGTTAATGGATACTACTAAAAGACTCAAGATAAGTGTGAGTACCGAGGATGGCCCCCTCACAGGATTCGAGGGAGGATCCTCGGTGGGGTATTGTAATGGTGAGTAGTGGACTCGTGTGCGAAAACTATTTTGCTAAAAGATTCCGTAGGATAGCTTAGCCAAGAGTCAAAGCTGGCTTGCTGCATAAACCCCACCACCTTCTTGAGAATGAGCATGTACAGTAGGTTCTGATGTAAGACTTGCTGAGTACTCTTGTACTCATGTTTGCTTATTTATTGTTTTCAGACGACAACACTGCCCCCTCCGATGGGTTTTACGTAGATCTTGACGTCGACGAGTGACTAGACACCCAGGTGGTGATCCAGGCCATGGAGGGCCCTATGTAGATAGACAGGCTTCGAGAAGCCTTCTTTCTTTCTAGAGTCTGTATTCAGACTAGTTGCTTCCGCATATGCTTGTATGACTGTATGACTTGAGTGTCGGGTCATGTGACCCCTACCTGTATGGATATGTTATGTATGGCTCCCTGGAGCCTTTAAATAAAGTACTTGAGTTGTAGAGTTTTGTTGTGATGCCATGTTGTATGTACCCATATCGAGCATATTGTATGTATGTTTGAAATGCTTGGTATGAGTGGGATCCGACAATCTAGTTGTTTGCCCTTCGCAGCCTTTCTTATGGGGGAAATGTAGTCTAGTGCTCCTCGAGCCATAGTAGTCCGCTACAGCCCGGTTCACCGGAGTCCTGCTAGCCCAGCACTACTGTTCAGGACACTTGACTGGCCGGCATGTGTTTCACTTCGTCCCTATGTCTGTCCCTTCGGGGAAATGTCACGCGGTGATCTCCGGAGTCCTGTCTAGCCTGCTACAGCCCGGGATTCCCCGGAGCCCTGCTAGCCCAGTGCTACAGCCCGGAATCACTCGTTGATGACCGACATGTTCGTTGTGATTCATGTATGCCTGTCTCCATAGGTCTGTGCCGCTTTGGGTTCACGACTAGCCATGTCGGCCCGGGTTCCCGGTCATATGGATGCTAGCGACATTGTCATATACGTGAGCCAAAAGGCGCAAACGGTCCCGGGCCATGGTAAGGCGACACCCGTGGGATACCGTGCGTGAGGCCGCAAAGTGATATGAGGTGTTACCGGCTAGATCGATGTGGCTTAGAATCGGGGTCCTGACAAAATGTTTGAGACCCGTTTGAAACGCCCGTCTGAGTCGAAAATTCGTGACCAGTCAATGGTCGAGTGGCCTGCTCGGATGTATAAGGCGTGTTTGGGGTGCTCAGCTGTAGATGCTCTTATACGTAGTAGAGCTGCCAGTGCTTCCTTGCGGTTTCGTGGAGAGTGGAAAAGAAAACCAAAACATGTATGCATCAACATTTTAAGCTCATCACCACGCAAAAAGACACTCATGCTTGTATATTTTTGTTTCTGAATGGTCTGATGATCATGCACTCGCAAAGGGAAAATGAAATATCGGGTGACTGACTACCCATCATAGCGGAGAACACGGTTTAAGAGTATACAAGCAGTACTACAGCTTTACGGCGACTGTCGAGCATCCGTACGTGCAATTGCAGGCCATGAGAAGTGAGGAGCGGCACTCAAATGTCTCAACAGCTACAAGCGCGGCACATATTACTTTAGTAGTTTAGTTGTTCTTGTCTCTGAAACAAGGATAACCTGAAATTAGTGGGAAGGTATCGATGAGGTACATTGTTTGCCTTCAGCTGCAAGATAGTAGCAGCAATGGAGGATTATTATTCTATCTAACCCACTGCGGTGCAGCGCGGGAGTGGTCGTCACGACTGGGGTCCGTCCACACCGACTCCCGCCGACGTGCGATCACCGGAGCCGCCCGACCGACCCCCCATTTTTCATACACCGATTTATATATAAATCGATCGACCGAAAGCTAAGCGCGTGTGCACTGGAGTGACACCACAATGCAGACACCAAACTTTACAGAACGAAACGCGGAATTTTCTTCTGGAGGCGGTCGAGCAGCCTAGAGTGTTCGTCCCAGCTGCTCTGTTTTGGTCGTCGGGAAAAGATGCAGCGATTTTGGCTTGGGCCGGACTCGAACCCGAGCTTTTGGCACGTCTGGGTGATGGGACAGGAGACTTTTGCTCCTCTCACGCGGCACCTGCCCGGCCCCACCGCAGAGCACCGCGGCTTATTTGGTGGTTTGCTCGGCTGGTGCGGCTTTTCCGTGCGCTCGTTGCGGCACTTTTAGGTCGCGTTTGCGCGGCGTTTCCGGCGCCGGCGAGTTGGACCTCTCCTGTCCTGTCCTGTCCTACGGCTACGGGGCACGCGCGGGGCGGCACGTATACCTACCCGCCATGCCAAGGGAACACGCGCGGGGTTAGCGGCCGTACCCTGTTTAGTTTGTGGCCTTTTCTGGCCAATGGCATCTGTCTCCTAGTCCTAGTGCTCTGGTGGTTGATTTGTTCGTCGCTGTTCGCTGATTTCCAGGTCCATCACGGGTACGAACGGCAAGCACACATACACAGGAGTGGTTTGGTGATCTTTAGGACCGACGTTTGTTAGTGTTCCTGGGCATATGATGATTGCCTCCGGGCCCTTCGCAGCATCACCCGGCGCACAACTTTCATCATTACGCATCCATTGCCAGCCAATGGGAAGGAAATGGAGCTGTTTGCCCGGAGTTTTATAAGACCTCATGATATGAACTATGTGGCTGCGTCTTTGATCATTGCCTTTTTTTCATCTATGACTATGCCACTACTATTGCTGCTTTTTTTTTTCTCTGAGAAATCTCGCCACTTTATTGATTGATAACAATGTTCATAGGTACAGGTATTGGATCGTGAGGATTGCTCAACAAAAATGTCTAAATTACAAGCAAATTTGACGAGATTATGAGCCTCCAAATTATGGTTTCTACTATGGACAAAAAACAACACAACGTAAAACTAGTTCTACGATTCGTTACTTCATGTACAATGGCCGGGTGAGGACCTCCTATCCCATGGTTTATATCATTCACCACTACGTATTGCTGCTTTGCAGGCTTGTAGCGTCCGGTGTACCCAACCGCCTCGGGCAGCAGAAAGAAGCCCCGTTTCTCACAAAAAAACAGAAGAAAGTCTCGGTGATTGTTATTTTTCTTTCTTCCTTTCTTTTTTCTTTTGATTTCTAATTTTTTTGTGTCATTTTATGTGCGTAGTTATTTGTCGTTTAAAAAGATAGATTCATGAACATTTAGAAAATTTGTGATATTTTTATTTGTATAAAAATTTAGCAAACATTTTTTATTCCGTAATACCTTTTCCTTATATTTGGGAAACATTTTTTACATTTGTGATTTTTCTCCAAAAAATATGTGAACACTTTTAAATATCATAAGCATTTTTTAAAATTATCTTAACAATTATTCATTTTTTTAATAACTAGCAAACATGCCCATGCATTGCAACGGGAGATAAAAGACATCATGCTACAAATATCGGTGCATTGCAACGGAAGAAAAAATACTACTCCTAGCCCAATAAGCATGGCTAAAGATATAACTAGCCATGTGCAACTCGGCCCAGACGACCCGATCCAACCTTGCCCACGGGTAGGGCCTGGGCCTAGTTTTTGAGCCCGATGGCCGGGCCCGGCTCAGGCCCGGCATATTTGCAGTTTAAGGAAGAGGCACGACCCGAAGCCCAATGGGCTTTTTGCATGATGGGTCGGGCTTGGTCCTGATTTTTAGGCCCGACAACCGGGCGGGGCTCGGGCCTAGGTTTTCTGCATCGGGTTTTGGTAGGCCTGGCCGAAGCCAAGCCCGGCCTAACGAATGCCCAGGTATAGCTGAAGACCCCTCACAGATCCACACCCTTTATTTCAGCATGGTATCCCACCAGTGTCACCACTTATCCTCCTCTCCCTCACTAATGGTGACTGTCGGTGTCAAAACCGGCGGATCTCGGGTAGGGGGTCCCGAACTGTGCGTCTAGGCGGATGGTAACAGGAGGCAGGGGGCACGATGTTTACCCAGGTTTGGGCCCTCTTGATGGAGGTAAAACCCTACGTCCTGCTCGATTGTTCTTGATGATATGAGTAGTACAAGAGTTGATCTACCACGAGATCAGAGAGGCTAAACCCTAGAAGCTAGCCTATGGTATGATTGTATGTTGTCCTACGGACTAAAATCCTCTGGTTTATATAGACACCGGAGGGGGCTAGGGTTACACAGAGTCGGTTACAAGGAAGGAGATCTACATATCCATATTGCCAAGCTTGCCTTCCACGCCAAGGAGAGTCCCATCCGGACACGGGACGAAGTCTTCAATCTTGTATCTTCATTGTCCAACAGTCCAGCCAAAGGATATAATCCGGCTGTCCGGATACCCCCTAATTCAGGACTCCCTCAGTAGCCTCTGAACCAGGCTTCAATGACGATAAGTCCGGCGCGCAGATTGTCTTCGGCATTGCAAGGCGGTTTCCTCCTCCGAATACTTCATAGAAGATTTTGAACACGAGGATCGTGTCCGGCTCTGCAAAACAAGTTCCACATACCACCGTAGAGAGAATAATATTTCCACAAATCTAATCTGCTGATGTACCCCGTAGCATGGCATCACACCACAGCCAGGTCTTTATTCGAATCGTTTTTCATAACCTATCTCAGCGTGTTTCGCGAGGCGGTTTCCTTGGCACGTCTTGTCGAAGCATAGATTGTGTCCCCTTATTACAGGATTCCCATCAATACGGACGTGGGTAACCCAACCGTGCCATCAATTACGGCGCTTGGGGGATAAGCCAGTTTTACCAGGCTGGTGGGGGCGCATAGTTTCGTCCGCCCTTATAAAGGGATGAGGTTTCACCTTTTTCTACCCACGCCTTCTTCCTCCTTGCTCATCCATTCTCGCGCACTCGAGCTCTAGCGCCCAAGTCCACATCCTTCTCCTCAACTCTCTCCAAACATGTCCGGAGCGGGAGGCAAGTGGATGGTCTCCTCCGTCACGGAGGGACACATCAAAAAACTACGTGGGGCCGGATACTTAGCCGCGGATATCGCGCACCGGCTGCCAGCTGCGGGGCAGATTGTCCCTACCCCGGAACCTCACGAAAGGGTGGTTTTCCTCCCCCACTTCATCCGCGGACTGGGGTTTCCCCTCCATCCATTCGTTTGCGACCTTATGTTCTATTATGGGCTGGACTTTCATGATCTGGCCCCGAATTTCATCCTCAACATCTCGGCGTTCATCGTCGTGTGCGAGGCTTTCCTCCGCATCCGGCCCCACTTCGGCCTGTGACTGAAGACCTTCAATATCAAGCCGAAGGTAGTAGGTGGCCAACAAGCGGAATGCGGCGGAGCCATGGTGGGCAAAATGCCCAACGTTACATGGCTCGAGGGTGAAAGTGCAACTATCCCTAGGTGGTTTTGGTAATTCATAACAACATATAGCTCATTGAGCTAATGCTATTCCAAGATTATTATTTCAGGAAAGCTCAATGATTGGCATGGCATGGATGTGAAAGTGGAACACTCAAAATGCTAATGTCAAAGGATTGGCGCAAGCTCAAAAGCTCAAGACTCTTCATTTTATATTTTAGTGATCCAAGATCACATTGAGTCTTTAGGAAAAGCCAATACTATCAAGGAGGGATGAGGTGTTGCTTAATGAGCCTCTTGCTTCATGTGCTTAGTGATATGCTCCAAAATCCTCAACCACATTCCCATATCCACAAATGACCTAAACCCTAAGCCAAACTCGGTCATACCGATTCTTTCTATCCGGCGCCACCGAGTTTCACTTGTCATAAGCCACTGCCAAACCCTAGCAATTCGGTCCTACCGATAGGGATCTCGGTCTCACCGAGATGGGATTTCAAACTCTCTGTTTCCCTTTCGTAACTTTTCGGTCTCACCGAAAGAGCGAATCGGTCCCACCGAGATTGCAATGAAAACTCTCTATTTCCTTTTTGTAACTTTTCGGTCTCACCGAAAGAGCAAATCGGTCCCACCGAGTTTACCTGACCAACTCTCTGGTTAGCTTATTACCAAACTCGGTCTCACCGAGTTTGTGTAATCGGTCTCACCGAGATTACGTTATGCCCAAACCCTAACAGAATCGGTCCTACCGAGTTGCATGTCAGTCCCACCGAAAATCTCTAACGGTCACTAGGTTTACCTTTTTGGTCCGACCGAGTTTGTTGATTCGGTCCCACCGAGATTGGTAGATTGTGTGTAACGGTTGGATTTTGTATGGAGGCTATATATACCCCTCCACCTCCTCTTCTTTCGTGGAGAGAGCCATCAGAACACATACACAATTCCAATTCATATGTTCTGAGAGAGAACCACCTACTCATGTGTTGAGACCAAGGCATTCCATTTCTACCATATGAATCTTGATCTCTAGCCTTCCCCAAGTTGCTTTCCACTCAAATCTTCTTTCCACCAGATCCAAATCCTATGAGAGAGAGAGAGTTGAGTGTTGGGGAGACTATCATTTGAAGCACAAGAGCAAGGAGTTCATCATCAACACACCATTTGTTACTTCTTGGAGACTGGTGTCTCCTAGATTGGCTAGGTGTCACTTGGGAGCCTCCGACAAGATTGTGGAGTTGAACCAAGGAGTTTGTAAGGGCAAGGAGATCGCCTACTTCGTAAAGATCTATCGCTAGTGAGGCAAGTCCTTCGTGGGCGATGGCCATGGTGGGATAGACGAGGTTGCTACTTCGTGGACCCTTCGTGGGTGGAGCCCTCCGTGGACTCACGCAACCGTTACCCTTCGTGGGTTGAAGTCTCCATCAACGTGGATGTAGGATAGCACCACCTATCCGAACCACGGGAAAACATCCGTGTCTCCAATTGCGTTTGAATTCTCCAAACCCTTCCCTTTACATTCTTGCAAGTTGCATGCTTTCCTTTCCGCTGCCAATATACTCTTTGCATGCTTGCTTGAATTGTGTGATGATTGCTTGACTTGTCCTAAGATAGCTAAAATCTGCCAAGTGGTATCAGAGCTTTGGTCTCCATTTGCTTTGATCTCCATAGCTTTTGGCGGTCATAGCCTTGGTTTCACAACCTAGGAGAGTATGGCGTCTAGCGAGGGAAATTATCACCGTAGAGGTCCTTACTTTGATGGTACTAATTTTGCTAGTTGGAAGCATAAAATGAAAATGCATATTCTTGGACATAACCCCGCCGTTTGGGCTATTGTGTGTGTTGGTTTGCAAGGTGACTTCTTTGATGGGAGAGAACCAAACCGTGAAGCTACCGCGGATGAGTTGAAGATGTTGCAATACAATGCTCAAGCGTGTGATATTCTCTTCAACGGATTGTGCCCCGAAGAATTCAACAAAATCAGCCGTCTTGAGGATGCAAAGGAAATTTGGGACACTTTGATTGATATGCACGAAGGTACCGACTCCGTCAAGGAATCCAAGTTGGATGTGCTTCAAAGTCAACTTGACAAGTTCAAAATGAAGGATGGTGAAGGTGTCGCTGAAATGTACTCTAGGCTTGCTCTCATCACAAATGAGATTGCCGGCTTAGGAAGTGAAGAGATGACCGATAGATTCATCATCAAGAAGATTCTAAGAGCCTTGGATGGAAAATATGATACCGTGTGCACATTGATCCAAATGATGCCAAATTACAAAGATCTCAAGCCAACGGAAGTGATTGGAAGAATTGTTGCTCATGAGATGTCACTTAAGGATAAAGAGGAACTTCACAACAAATCAAGTGGTGCCTACAAAGCCTCATGTGAAGCCCCTACATCATCAAGTGAGAAACAAAACTTCAACGAAGAATTGAGCTTAATGGTGAAGAACTTCAACAAGTTCTATAAGAGTAGAAGCAAAGATAGAAGCTTCAAGTCAAGGTCCTACAATGACAAAAGATCTTCTAGTCGAGAGCGAAACTGCAACAATTGTGGAAGACCCGAACACTATTCCAATGAGTGTACGGCTCCCCACAAGAGAAGAGAAGATTCTCCAAAAAGAAGAAGCAAAGAATCACCACCAAGAGAGAGAAGGAGTAGAGATGATCGTTATGAACAAAAGATACTCACGGAGAAGCAAGGATTCAGAAAGGAAGGAAAAATCATCAAGGAGCTACACAAAACGAAGACATCAAGCTCATGTTGGTGAATGGGTATCCGGCTCCGACTCCGACAGCCACTCCGAGAGAAGTTATCACTCCGACTCCGAAGATACTCAAGATGAAGGTGTTGCCGGTCTAGCACTTGTGTCATCCAACTCCTACGACATATTTGACTCACCAAATGAAGGAATTGGAATATGCCTCATGGCCAAAGGTCCTAAGGTAACACACCCCGAGTATGTTGATTTTAATAGTGATGAAGATGACTTGTTAGGTGATGATGATTTGCTTGTTGACAACTCTAGTGATGAATACTATGATGAAACGTCAATTAATCATGCTAATCAAGATAAAAAGAATGACAATGATAAGGAGAAGATTGAGGCTCTAACTAAAGAACTAAACACTCTTAAGTTAGCTCATGAAACTATCTTCGAAGATCATCGAGAACTTTTAAGAGCTCATGAGAAATTACGCTTTGAAAATCTCAATCTTGAGCAAGAGCATGAGTTTTTAAAAGCAATCAATGATGATATCCGCAAGAAAAGTTCTTCTTACATTGCCAAGCGTTTATTCTTATCCACTTACATGCCTCAAGTCAAGTCTAGTAACAAGAACAAGAAAGATTATTTCTCTAGTAGTAACAATGATCATGCTAAATCCAATATTGTTGCTTCTAGTAGTTCTCTTGATTCCACTAATGATTCTCTTAGCCAAGTTACACTTGAGCAATAAAATAGCTTATTGAAGGGAATTATAGAGAAAGGAGTGTACAAAAGCCTTGCCAGGAGTAAGCAATTCGAGGAAATTGTGCGCAAGCAAGGAATGCACCGGAAGAATCAAGGTGTTGGTTTTGAATGAAAGTTCAATGCCAATGGAGTTGAGTGGGAAGAAGATCAATACCCCAAGACAAAGTTTGTTCCTCAACAAGAGAAGTATGATACTTCCTTCAAGGGGACACAAGCTCAAGATGATCTTCCACCACAAGACTACAAGCAAAAAGGCAAGGACAAGCTTCAAGAGGAAATTGATGCATTTGAAGAAGCTCCTAAGACCTTAGTCAAGTGGATTCCCAAGACCACTTCAAGTTCCACTTCATCAAGTACGACTACAACTCCAAGGATTCCCATCAAGATGGTGTGGATCCAAATGAAGAAGAACTAGAGAGTTCTTAAGGGTGACTCCGCCAACATACTTCACTCTTATCATTTTGGCAAGAACAAGTGCAATCAACTTCCACATCTTGCACTAGTTCAAGGAGTCACAAACCCTCTTGTTGGTAAGACAAGGGACAAGGTAACCTAAAAGTTTTCATGGACATCATCTTGTGTGTGCATCACTCTATGTCTATGGATATCCTTGTTTGTTCCTTGTGGGACTAACCCATGTAGGTATTGAAAGTGCAATTCACTCAAATGGATAGCTCCAAGTGATCTACATCAACATTGAGCATCCACATCTTCAACATCTACATGAAGTCATCATCGACAAAACCCAAGGTTAGTTCATCCCTCTTAGGGGGGATATCACATCTAGGGGGAGCTTTACTCTAAGACTTGAGCTAAAGCAACTCTAAAGATGTGAACACAACAATGCTTTATGTAAAAGTGGTAACCCCACTTGAGCTTAAACGATGAGTTTGACCTATGATCAAGTGTTCTCACTTGACTCCTAAGTCAATATACTCATATATAGATGACCTAGTCATCGCAAATTGCTTGATAGATGCTAGAATTGGTTGTGCATGCTTTGTCACATGTTTCATTTGCCATCTTATTGTGTGAGCATGTTGGTTGCATATTTTACTCATTCGAGGACATCCACTTGTTGTTTTGGTTGTTTGGTTTTATTTCCTTTTGCCAAGTGGATGGACAAGAATGCCTAAGAAACTCCTCTATCTATCTATGCTTTTCTCGTCTCAAACTCTATTCATGCTACATCACAAAATTTGATCAAGTCAGATTCGAACCACTCTGTGTGAGGAGCGCTCGGAGTCCCCGATTCGTCATAGACTTAAACTTCCAAAACCTCTTTGTGATTCTCGGTCTGACCGATATCCTACTTTCGGTCCTACCGAGATCATTAAGTTGATCTAGGTTTTCAATCTCGGTGCAACCGATTTGAACCATTCGGTCACACCGAGTTGCAACAACTGTATACAGTTTTGCATCTCGATGCCACCGAGTTGTTCCACTCGGTCACACCGACAGGGTCGGGCTATATATAGTCACGGGCAAAAATTTGGAAATTTCTTCGAACCCCTTTGCCCGCGCGAAAGCCTGCTCTGCCAACTTGGTCTCCGGATTGTCTCCTCGCCGCCAGCCGCCTCCAGTCGCTGGTCTCCGTCGCCGTCAACGGGAATTCTACCCCGCCGTTGCCGCCGTAGCGAGTCTCCGCCGAACTAGGGTATGGACTCGATCTTTGTGCTATTCTCCAATCCGATTCCTAGCACATTGTGATCATCATGATTCTTGCCATGTTTGATAAACTTCTATCCAGTCAATGAACTCGTAGATTAGGTTTAATTCGAAAATTTTAGGGTTAGGTTTCCGCCGAAACCATCTCGGACCCACCGAGTTAAAAAACTCGGTCCCACCGATTTGGCTTATGCCATTGCACAAGTGAGACTCGGTCTGACCGAGAATTACTTATCGGTGTGATCGATTTTGGAACTCTGTGAAACCCTAGCAGTCTCGGTGCCACCGAACTGTGACTCGGTCTGACCGAGTTCACTAGTTTAGGTTCCAAAACTGCTTCAGTATCACCGAGTTTAAAAATCGGTAGATCCGAGATGCTTTCAGTGGGAAACTAAAACTACGTTTTTGAATTATTCTTTTGCAAAAATCTCTGCATTTTGTGATGCTCATCCACTCTATCTCATCTATAACCTATTCACAGGGTCAGCAATCAGAGTTTGCATCATGTCAAACCAAAGTGATAGCCAGAACTTGTCAGAGCAGCAAGTGCAGATGAGTGAGGGCACTAGTCCCTCAAGTTCCTCAGATGATGGCAGCAGGAGCGCCCCTAGCAATTTGCCTAAAGCTGCCACAAGACAGAGAAAGAAGAGAACCTCAGATTCAGAAGATGAGGATTATGTGGCAGAAGAGGAAGCAACTTCCAAGAGAGTTGAGCCAGCACAGGGCATAAAACCAGGGATGAAGATCAAAAGGCCAGCAGGCAGGCAGCCTATGTCAAAGGCTAGAGCTTCAACTGAGAAGCCCACTCCCATAGAGCCAGTTGCTGCTGAAGGCAAGAAGAGGAAATAAAGGGTGAAGAAAACTATAGCCAGAGTGCTTGGCAAGGCTTCCATCATGGAAGATGAGGAGGAAGAAGAAGAGGTAGCTGCACCAGCACCAAAGGCACCCAAGCTGATGGGTGATGCCATAAGATCAGGGGCAGCTGCTTCCAAGGCCAAGCCAGCTCCAAAGCCAAAGCCAAAGCCAAAGAGGAATACAAGAAGCATCCCAGCTACTGAGAAGAACAAGGCCCCAGTGCCTGACATTGCAGAAGATGATGAAGAGCAAGTTCTCAGAAAACTCAAGCCCAAGATCCCAGACCACAACGATGCTCATCCTGTGGCTGAGGATATGAAGCTCAGGAGAGATTCAGGGCTGAGGAAGTGGAGAGAAGCAGACCCAAATGCTTCAAGGAGAAGAATTGCAGTTGACTACATGTTTCACACCAAGGAGCAGCAAGATTTCTATGAGACAGTGCTGTTAGACAAGAAGCCCATTGTCTGTGACATGAGATGGGTCGATTGGCAATACATCAAGGACAACGAAGAGTACTACCCTGGAGTGCAAGACAGCTTCAAGGCGTGTGGAGTAGAGGACTTTGTTGGGCAGAAGCTCACAAAGTGGAACGAGGAACTCATCATGCAGTTCTACTCCACAACCCATTTTTATCCAGATGGTAGGATAATTTGGATGTCAGAGGGTACGAGGTACCAGTGTACAGTTGCTGAATGGGCTCAGCTGATTAATGCCCCAGAGGAGCAAGCAGATGACTTGGACATTTATGCCAAGAAGAAGATGGACCACAACTCAATGTCAAACATGTACAAGGAGATTCCAAATGAAGCACTTGATACGTTCAAGTTTGGCTCAGTACACTATCTTCTATCAGGGCTGCCAACAATCAATTGGATACTGAGGCACACCTTATTGCCGAAGTCTGGAGATCACAAGATGATCAGAGGCCATGCAATCAACTTGCTTTATATCTTTGACGTGCCACAGAAATTCAAAGTCATGAGCCTTATGATAGAAACAATCAAGAGGACAGCAGGAGACCAGAAGAGGAGCTGTGGATATGCCCCACAGATTCAGGAGCTCATCAACTCCAAGATGGGCACGTGCATATACCTATTGGACAAGGAACACCTGCCCATCCGTCCATACTTTGAAGATAACCAAGTTGTTATGACTGAGAATGAGCCATCATCTGCCCAAGCACAAGCCAAGAAGGAGAAAGCGAGGAAGGAGAAAGCTGCCAAAATGCCTACTCAAGAGGAGGCATCTGAATATTTCCTGAAAACCAAACAAGAGCAGCTTGGTTACTTGATTGCATCCACCCTGCGGATTGAGCAAGGACTAGCCACCCTAACTCAAAACCAGGCAAGCTTAGAGAGGATCATGGAACAAAAGTTCTATGACTTGGATGTCAAAGTGACAGAGATTCAGACTGCAGTGGAGCAGCTCCAGGATGACATGCAGGAGAGGAGAGGCAAGACTACAACTGATGCCTTTGCCAGAGTGCCACGAGGTTCGAAGTCGTCTGAAGTGCCAGTTCCTGACACAAGAGCAACCGCCTCTACACCAGCCACAACCTCAGTTCCACCAGCTCCAGCGTCTACTTCAGCCTCGACTCCGACCATGTCTACAGAAGGCTTCGTCCTTGGAGTGCTCCGGACTCCACCACCGCCTGAAGATCAAGCCTGAGTGTCGATTTAGCACTATGCATTTTCTAGGAACTTTTTGGTAACTTGTTGCCAAAGGGGGAGAAAATGTATAGATCATAGGCTTCGAGAGAGAGTGTTGCTTTTATTCTCTCTTGCTTTATTTGGTGGTTTTTCGAACTTTGTTTGCTTGTGTGCTTGAGATACTACGTCATTATCTGTGAGACATTGATGATAATGTGTTTGATCATAAGCTACACTTAATGTTTGCTTAATATTATCATCCTATCTATCTTGTGTGATCACTCACTATTCTTGGTGATGGGTGCATGTAATTCATTCTTATCATTTTAAGCGCTCCACCAAGATGTATGTGACATGGAAGAGTAACCATGACTCTAACTCTTTGTGCATTTGCAGTCCAAAGCAAATTTTAAATATGCGCAAATTTAGGGGGAGCTCTTACTTATCACATACTTCTCAAAGCGACGATATATTTCATGCTTATTATCATTTGTCGAAGCTTTGATCTATATGTTGTCATCAATTACCAAAAAGGGGGAGATTGAAAGTGCAACTATCCCTAGGTGGTTTTGGTAATTCATAACAACATATAGCTCATTGAGCTAATGCTATTCCAAGATGATTATTTCAGGAAAGCTCAATGATTGGCATGGCATGGATGTGAAAGTGGAACCCTCAAAATGCTAAGGACAAAGGATTGGCTCAAGCTCAAAAGCTCAAGACTCTTCATTTTATATTTTAGTGATCCAAGATCACATTGAGTCTTTAGGAAAAGCCAATACTATCAAGGAGGGATGAGGTGTTGCTTAATGAGCCTCTTGCTTCATGTGCTTAGTGATATGCTCCAAAATCCTCAACCACATTCCCATATCCACAAATGACCTAAACCCTAAGCCAAACTCGGTCATACCGATTCTTTCTATCCGGCGCCACCGAGTTTCACTTGTCATAAGCCACTGCCAAACCCTAGCAATTCGGTCCTACCGATAGGGATCTCGGTCTCACCGAGATGGGATTTCAAACTCTCTGTTTCCCTTTCGTAACTTTTCGGTCTCACCGAAAGAGCGAATCGGTCCCACCGAGATTGCAATGAAAACTCTCTATTTCCTTTTTGTAACTTTTCGGTCTCACCGAAAGAGCAAATCGGTCCCACCGAGTTTACCTGACCAACTCTCTGGTTAGCTTATTACCAAACTCGGTCTCACCGAGTTTGTGTAATCGGTCTCACCGAGATTACGTTATGCCCAAACCCTAACAGAATCGGTCCTACCGAGTTGCATGTCAGTCCCACCGAAAATCTCTAACGGTCACTAGGTTTACCTTTTTGGTCCGACCGAGTTTGTTGATTCGGTCCCACCGAGATTGGTAGATTGTGTGTAACGGTTGGATTTTGTATGGAGGCTATATATACCCCTCCACCTCCTCTTCTTTCGTGGAGAGAGCCATCAGAACACATACACAATTCCAATTCATATGTTCTGAGAGAGAACCACCTACTCATGTGTTGAGACCAAGGCATTCCATTTCTACCATATGAATCTTGATCTCTAGCCTTCCCCAAGTTGCTTTCCACTCAAATCTTCTTTCCACCAGATCCAAATCCTATGAGAGAGAGAGAGTTGAGTGTTGGGGAGACTATCATTTGAAGCACAAGAGCAAGGAGTTCATCATCAACACACCATTTGTTACTTCTTGGAGAGTGGTGTCTCCTAGATTGGCTAGGTGTCACTTGGGAGCCTCCGACAAGATTGTGGAGTTGAACCAAGGAGTTTGTAAGGGCAAGGAGATCGCCTACTTCGTAAAGATCTACCTCTAGTGAGGCAAGTCCTTCGTGGGCGATGGCCATGGTGGGATAGACGAGGTTGCTACTTCGTGGACCCTTCGTGGGTGGAGCCCTCTGTGGACTCGCGCAACCGTTACCCTTCGTGGGTTGAAGTCTCCATCAACGTGGATGTAGGATAGCACCACCTATCCGAACCACGGGAAAACATCCGTGTCTCCAATTGCGTTTGAATTCTCCAAACCCTTCCCTTTACATTCTTGCAAGTTGCATGCTTTCCTTTCCGCTGCCAATATACTCTTTGCATGCTTGCTTGAATTGTGTGATGATTGCTTGACTTGTCCTAAGATAGCTAAAATCTGCCAAGAACTAAAATTGGGAAAAGGTTAAGTTTTTATTTGGTCAAGTAGTCTAATCACCCCCCCTCTAGACATACTTTCAATCCTACAGAGGGCTCCTTTGTGGAGACCATAAAGGGGTGGAAATCGGGGTGGTTCTACATCACCGAGCCGCACGACACCAACTGGGTGGCGGCCCCCGAGTTTCGATCTGGAATCCCCACGCGGCTCACTTCCTGGAAGGAGAAGGGCCTGTCCTGGGGTTCATCGGTGGAGCTAGACGGACTCCAGAAGTGTATCCGAAACATGATAAGCAAGAAACTTAAGCTTGTCAACATAGTCCAGGTCATGCTCTTCCGCCGGATCCTCCCGTGTCAACAATGGGCTTTCAACTTATGGGAGTTCGACCCGGCCCAGCACCAGCCTCTACGCGAGCTCTTCGACATGACGCATAAGGACGTCTGGAAGGTGCTGTTCAAAGGCGCCGAGGTCCCTCCTTCTCTTACCGAGGACCGCGGGCTAAGTGCGAAGCGCCCTGCGAATCCGGTAAGTTCTGTACATCTGGTAGGGTATTTATTTCCCATAGCTTAACCATGTGCGGGGTTTGAGCTCCCATGCCTTTGACAGGACTGGGCGGAGACATCGGAGCAGATTAACTATCCGGCCCCTCTGCCCAAAGACCCTGTAGACGCTCTCCTGACGGAGATGCGGACTCCGGCTCCTTATGAGGTGCCGGAGATGACCAAGAAGAAGGCCAAGGGAACCCGAAAGAGTTCCCGGCGCCAGGTGGTATCGGACTCATCGTCCAATAACTCCGAGACACACTCCTCCCGTGAAAACAAGGAGGAGGAAGATGAAGACTCTCCCCCTCTAGCTGGGGGAGACAAGAAAAGGAAGGCTGCCCCAACCGAGGAGGCCGAAGGATCCAAGAAGGGAAGGATTCTCCTTCCGGACTGTTCCACCATCGCTGCCGATGGCGAAGACGAGTGGTTACTCAGGGCTAAGCCCCTGGCGAAGTCGTAAGTATTCGGATACGAGAGTAACTCATAGCATACTTTTATTGCACTGCTTCTCCTAACGTCGAATATGATCATGCAGTCCGCCCCGAGCCCGTATCGACGTATCCTCGTCGGTCGGTTCCTTGGACTCGTCGGATATGGATAGTGATACACTTCCAACAGCCTCCTCTCCTTGCCCTACGGATAATGTCGAGGTATTGTCTCAAGGGGCACCGAGCCGGGGGGAGATAGTCCCGGAGGCGCCTCAAGGCGACCTTCCGGACTCCAGGAGCAAAGGGAGTGAGACTCCCAAGGGCTCCAAGTTCGGCCCTCAGCCGAACACCGCGCCGGAACCTCCAGTGGTTCCGGACTCAGGCAGGCGGCCCCCTTCCAAGAGGGGCAAGCCGCCCGTGCAGGTGACCTCTGTCCATCCAGAGGCACCGGACAACCTGCTGGGAGCGCTTCGCGGCGCTTCCATTGACGAAGAGCACCGCACTATTATGAGTGCGGTGATCAAGAAGGTTCAGTCCGCCAAGAGCGGACTCACTGAAGCCTGTGCCAGCCTTCTAACAGGCTTTGAGGTAAGTGTTTAAAATATAGGAAAATATTACCGCATAGACAGTAGCCCCTGATGCTCTGTTTGGTGTCCACAAAGAAAAGCCGAATAGAGGATCAAATAATATCTGCAGGAGTCTAATATAAGTATGTCTGTATGCGTATGCAGGCTTCGCTGCTGACCTCTGCCGCACTGACTACGGAGGTCGCCGCACTGAGGCAGAACCTCGAGCGGTCCGAGAAAGAGCTCGGTCTTGCCAAGAGGCAGCTCGAGGAGAACAAAGGTAAGTAATTCCTTGTATATATATATAGGGTGCACTATTCTAATCCCAGGATTAGAATAACTATTTGGATCACGGTCAGCCTATATAGGGCACGAGGAGGTGTTCCCGAACTGTCGAACCGGGCAGCGACAAACAAAAACAAAAGAAGGAAACCCACCCACCTCCCCCGATCTAGATCCCCCACCTCCCTCCCACACTTCCTGCCCCCGATCCAGATCCCCCACCTCCCTCCTGCACCTCCTGCCCCAAACCGGCAACGCGCCCGCCACCCTGCACCCAACCAGCGGCGGCGCCGCCACCGGCCGATAGCACCCCCCTCTTTCGAGATCCTCTTCGACGCCACCACACCACCGGCCAACCTCGCGCGCCGCCGCCCGCTGGAAACCCCGCGCGCCGCGGCCTCTTACTGAATCCCACCGGCGGAGCTCGCCACAGCAACCACCGCGTTCTTCCTCTCGCCGCCGCCCTGGAGAGGAACCTCCCAAACCTGCTCCACGGTGGAGCTCGCCTGCCCCAATGCCTCTTCTCCACGCATGCCCTTCTTCCTTGCCGAAGCTGATGTGGGCCGCCGCATCACCCAGCTGGCCGGGACCCCCCTCCCCTGCCCCCGTGCCATTTGGGTCGGCCACACTAACCTTCTCATGAGGGCCACCTTGACCTTCCTGGAGAAGGTTCAACCATGGAGCTTTTCCTGGTGGCGACATGACGGGACGGGTGACAGCGTGCGTCCATGTTGTTTCTTCTTTCATGTTTACTTGCTAGCCGCAGCTGGCAAGGCCGTGCGTGCTTGTCCTGTCCAGTGTCCACACCGCACGTACTACCGGCAATCAGCCTCCTCTCGGTGCAGCTTACTGCTTGACACCGGTCTCAAATGCCAGACGCTCCTCCTCCGTAGTAGCCCGCTGGAGTTTTCTTCTGTAAAGAAGAAGAGAACTTGTATTTTACTGTTGCTGCCCCAGTTTGATTTGCATGCAGATCACGGTGTGAAAAGGGGGGTCGAAACTGGCGCTGCTGAACTATGCTTCACAAGGCGTCTTCTGCCTTTGCATGCGATGATTATATAAAATAAAGCGATGTGGCTGCCGGCTGGGTTTGATTAGTTAGAGGCAGCGAACATTGTCACCTAACAGTTTGGCTTTGGCCCCTAAATATAACAGAGTGGTTTCTTTACAGATGAAGATGGGGGGCGGCTTATTATAATGGCAGGTGCTTCAGGATCGGCGCTGACAGTCACATGCTTGCTGATATGGCGATCGATCCATTGCCCAAAAGGATTGGTACATGTGTGATGTTTTTCATGTTATGAACATATTGGTTTGTGTGAAGTTCATGTACAACTACCCAAGGAGTTCAACAATCACTCACCATGAAAGAAGAAGAGGTAAGCAACACCCAGGCTGTTCAACTTCGCTGCGTCAAGCTGTGCAATTCTGCTTGTGTGAACAAAGGGGGAGAAGTTTCTTCTTATATGTTGATTCTGCACTTGTATGGTGCATTTTGTCTCAGCTTTTATGTGTATTCATTGCTTCACTTAAATTGTGTTCAACAGGGTACAAAAAGTCTGCGTACAAACTATTTGTGTATGTCTATAAGAGCTATTGTTGTGCTAGTGCCATGAGAAAATGGAGCCTTTTCGAGTTGTTTTTTCTGTAATACATGTGAAGACTTCGGTATGAACAAAAGGAGCTTTTTTCATAGTGAACAAGTGATCTTTTGGGTGTAATTTTGTTGTTTCTCTAATCGGCATGTATGAAAATTCGCAAGGATGTGCATAATTAACCAGCTATTTTTTGAGATAAAACTAGTACGTAACGAGTGGTAAAAAGAACACATAGTTTGCAAAAAAAAAATCAACTTTGGGGTAGAGATACACATGTTGGAAAATTTCTCCTCGCCTCTACATTGTCCTTCTCAAGCACCATGTGCCCAGGGATGGAAATTCTCAAGCACTATGTGCCTAGGGTTGTCTTTGTGTGCTCTTGTTCCGGTGTTCGTTGTAGAAATGAAGTTCAGCCTTATCCTTGTGAAGGTTCAATGTGTGCGCCAGTTGCAGGTATTCACAAATTTCAAAAAGGATATATTTCTGTTGTGTGTGCTGTGTGTGTGGGGTGTACTAAAAATGTTCTGCGGGGGATAAGTTCATAGTTTCTGTCACTCATAGTTCAAAAAATCGCTTTCAAAAAATCCAAAACACCTTCGATGTCTAAGAAAAGAGAGTTGAACTCATGAAAAATATCACGTGACAAGTGAACCTTGTGAATACAGGGTTTAAAAAATGTTCCATTGTAACACATCATGTAACTAAAGTGAACAGTAAAAAAAGAGAAAAAGCAAAAATTGAACACTTGTTTTAAAAAATAGAAGTTCAAATTAAAATAGCGGAGAAGTTCTTGGTTAATTATAAAACTGGGATTTTCACATTTAATAAAAATAAACCAAGAAGTTCAAATAAAAAAGCAGATCGATTCAAAAATTATACACAAAATGGTATCTTCCCATTTAAAAAAATTAAAGGTTCAAATTTAAATAACGAAGAAGTTCGATATTTATTACAATATCAAGAAGGTCAAATTGAAAAAAATGAGTAGTTCAAAAAGTTTATAAAAAGAGATTTTCCTTCTTTTAAAAATAAGACCTAGAAGTTCAACTTTAAATAATTCATTAGTTCAATATTTATTACATAACTAGAACTTTTCCCGTTACTAATGAATAACACCAAGAAGTCCAAACTAAAAAAATATGAAGTTGTTTAATGTTCATATAAACTCAGATTTTCCCAAATGTTAAAGATTAAAACCAAGAAGTTCAATTTCAAAAAATGGAGTAGTTGAATGTATATAAAAAAAACTTAGGTTTTCGAGTTACTAATGAATAAACCAAGAAGTTCAATTGGGAAAAGCCGAGTAGTTTGATATTGATTTGAAAAATCAGATTTTTCTAGTTACTAAAAAATAAACCAATAAGTTCAATTCGAAATAACGAAGAAGTTGGATGTTTCTAAAAAAACCCTCCAATTTTCACATTTCTAAAAGGCACAATGAAGTTCAAATAAAAAAGTAGAGCGGTTCAATGTCTATAAAAAACTCAGATATTTTCGCATAACCAAGAGAAGTTCGGATTAATAACCGCCAGAAGTTGACGTACTAAACGGTATGCATTTTGTATTAAAAATAATAATGAAAAATCAAAGGCTAAAAAGTTTTGTTGCTAGAAGTTCAAGTGCTCGGCTCAAGAAATTTAAAAAATTCTTGCGAGAGAGGTTCACCTTGTATTTCCATGTTCGATTTTTTCCGTACAAAAATCGAATACAACTCTTTACTCAAAAAATATAAAAAGGTGAAGTTCATATTGAAATAATAGAGAAGTTCGGAGTTTATTAAAACCTAGGATTTACCTGCTTAAAAAATAAAAAACACAACGCCATTTTTTGTACTTTTAAAAACAACTCATAAACGAAAAAATGGTTGCTAGAAGTTCAAGCACTCGGTGAGGAAAAGTTCAAAAAATTCTTGTGAGAGGTTCACCGTGTATTTAGATGTCCAAAATACGTTAAAAAATGTTGTTTTTTGGGTTTTAAAATAATTCTCTCAAACAAGAGAGAAGTTCAAAGTGATAATAACCAGAAGTTCATATACTGCATGGTGTGTGTTTCGTATAAGAAAAATACAATAAAGTAAAATAGAGTGAAGTTCAAATAGACATGCCCCAGAAGTTCAACTACTTCACACAGTGCAAAAAACAGCACGTCAAAATCAGAGTGAGGTTCAAACAGACATGCCCGTTAAGTTCAACTACTTCACACAGTGCATTTTCATTCACGATGAACGCATAAATCATGATCTCGCCATTTTTTAGTTTACCTCAAAACGACAGGAATATCATTTGTGTAAGTTCAAGTCCTCGGTCGGAGAAAGTAAAAAAAATTATTGTGAGAGATGTTTGTACAAAAGGAATATTATTTGTGTAACACTAACGAATGGATGAGAAAATTACAAACAAAAATACGTCACAGAAGTTCAACGTGAAAATAGCAGGAAGTTCAACTACTATGCTGAATGAATTTTAGATGAAAAACTTTTAAAATTGTCGCGAGTATGAAAAGATGATCAACACGGGAAACTTGCGTGCTTACAGCAGCTTTCCATCCGTATATCACCTACTCAATTCCGGTGAGTGGACGGAGAGTTACGAGCAGTGGATCAAGAGCTATGAGCAAAAAAAGAACGTGAAAAAACAGAGTGAAGTTCAGGTACACGCGCCGAGAAGTTCAGGTTCTTCATGCGGTGCATTTTCGAAGAATCTGTTTCGTGATAAAGGCAGAACGCATGATCCCGCCGTTTTAGAAATTACTTGAAAACGGCTAGGAATCAGAGAAAACCATCAACATGAAAAAGTTTTGCATTTTCCGTAGCTTTTCAGCGATATATTATTTGCCCCATTCCGATAAAGTTTGTAGAAATTATAGCGAAAATACATTTTTCGCCATTTTCAAAACTAACTTAAAATCGTAAAGAATTGGGAGAAACAATACATACAAAAAAGTTTCACATTTGTTCAAGCTTTCCAACGCCATATCATTTGCTACATTCGGACATATGATTAAAAAATTAGCTCGAAAGTACGAACTCGGTAGGACTTGGATCATTTTCTAAATTACTCTTAAACCATTCAAAATTAGAAAAAAACTTTCAAGATGAAAAAGTAGCGCATTTTCATAAGCTTTCCAACGCTGTATCATATGCCTCCATTGGATTAGCCGTTTAGAAATGACATCGAAAAAAGAAACTCAGCTGTTCGGTTTACGAAATTTTACGTTTTTTCAAATTACTGTTTAACCATAGGGAATTAGAGAAAACTTTCAACATGTGGAAGGAGCGGTTTTGCAGCAGCTTTCCAACGCCATATTGTATGCCTCATTCCGATAAACGGTTTAGAAATGCGATCGAAAATACGATTCACGTTTTTTATGCGAAGAAAAAACGGTTTTCAAAACTACTCTTAAACCGCTTGCATTTTGCCAAAAATTTAAGTTGGGTCATGATACTGGTGTCCATAGCTTTCCAACGTTATATCGCAAGCCCCATTTGGGCAATGTTGGCGGAAGTTCAACCTAGTTCACAGGGAAGTTCAACGTACTACTAGCGGGGCAGGTCAGGTTGTGATCAGAATATTATTCTCATCCCGTGATCAGAATAGTGTTTATATATATATATATATAAGATGCGGTTGCGAAATGATAGGATCATCATGGATGTGCCAGGGGCCACGACCGAAGTGGCGACCCTGAAGCAAGCGCTGTCCGAGGCCGAAAACAAAGCGGCCAAGGAGCGCACCGAGCGGGAAAAACAAGAGGCACGAGTGGGCGAGGTGCAGCAAGAGCTCCAGGCTCTCGTGAAGAATCATGAGGATTTGGAGCTTGACTCGAAGACGTGAGAGTCCGAGCTTGCCGCGGCCCTCGAAAGCACAAAGCATGCCAAGGCTGAAGCCCAAAAGGCCCTCTGGGAATTTGAGGCGATGAGGAAGATAGTGGCGGGTAAGGCATTCAATATGCAAAGCAAGCATGTGAAAGTAAATTACTTGTTACTTACCCGAGTCCGGAGCTCTACAGGAGCATTTGCAGATTTTCCCCGCAGCGTGTCGGATGCCGCGAAGTATTACCAGGCCGAGGAGGGAAGCTCAACGGAGAAGTTGTTCTGGTCTTAGTATACTGGGACCGAACACCCGATGCCTGTGAGCGACCAGCTGAAGCAACTGGTCGAGCTGCACAAGGCGGCCAAACAGGCCATGAGGGGCCTTATAGTCCGGATATGGCCTGGCGACTCCCTTCCCAACAGCTACTTCGGCCTGGTGAGGCGGCTTGTGGATGCCTGCCCACGGTTGGAAGTCATTAAGCGGTCCTTTTGCATCGAAGGTGCACGCCGAGCTTTTGCCCGTGTGAAGGTGCACTGGGCCAAGATGGACGCCGAGAAGCTGGTGAAGGAGGGGCCGCCGCAGGGCAAGGAGCATCGCCACCCCGAAATGTATTATGAGGGTGTCCTGAAGGGTGCCCGTCTTGTGGCGGACAAGTGTGCAAAGGATGTAATTTTCGAATGAACTTGCTCGTGTGATCCTGTATTATGAAAACTTGTTCATATGTGCTATGCAACGCTTGTTTGAATTTAGAATATTACCTTCTGTGCGGCTGTTTATTAAATCTGAGAGATGGCCAGTCGTTGGTTGGGGTGTTCGGGATAAATTTGAGCACTCTTGTTCCCATTGTTGGGTCCTTCGAGGGAGGTGCTTAGCACAACGAACAAGGCAATCGAACTATAATGCTTTATCACTCTCACTTAGCCATAGAAGTCTGCAATTTTAAATTTTGGCGAAGCCCCTAGTATTCGGAGGGCCGAATTCAGGGCGCTATACACGCCTTAAGCCGGACAAAGCCGACTCCTCGCTCTAAGCGGCATAAGTCTTTAGGGACTCGAGACCTCTCGAACAGCGACCAGCTCTCGCCTTATCATGACAGTCAGTTTTAGCTTTCTCTACTGAGGTGCTTGCCCAGATGAACCGGGGCACAATTGCAGTAGTTCTCCGAGTGCTACCTTAGCTGATATAGTGGAACGTAAGGTACCAAAACATGGGAGCCGGACAAACCCAACTATTGACCCAAGACATGATTCGGAGCTGATGCATATAATGCTATAAGTTCGGGGTGCCGCACTGTCGAAAGTGTTTGGACTTCTCACGCCGTATTATGGGGCACGCTTAAGCCCCTGGCGTATTGGCCATACCAGAGTGTACGAGTGCTGAATGTCATGAATGAACATATATGTAAAAAAGAATAGAGAATGCGGTAATAGTCTAATGCTATGCATTGTTTATTCAAAAAGGTGCGTCGAAGCAGAATGATACAAGTAGTGCGATAAGCAAAAAGTAGGACCATTTGACATGTCCCCTCCAAGGGTAAGCTGAGGAATGGTATTTAAAGAAAGTATTTCACTCGTTATCAGAGACCACCTGGGAGTTCCATGGTGCGACGTAGCTTTCTGCCTCCTTGGTTGTTGTATCGTGTGTCCGGCAATCGTATTGCCGGACGGGGTTTCTAGAGAGTAAAGTCCTGAAAGAGAGAAAAATAACAAAGCGGGAAGCCCCTAGTGCGGTTGAGCCGCATCTTGGGGCGTGCCGTAGTCGTGCCCCCCTCCCCACCTATGCCCATGGTATTTTCAATGCGTAATTATGTACGCGTGGCACGGATTTCGCCGTTTGGCTGGGACTGGGGTGGGGGCCGCATTGCTATGCAAACTCGGAACGTGACAGACAGTCTTGTTGCCGATTACTCCAGGCACGCTTGACAGTGTTCGGGCGTCTAATCACCGAACTGGTGGATTTCCTGAAGAGGCTGCTTTGTGCTTCTGCTGCGAGGGCCCCAGTGTGCTCCTCCGTGCGGAGAGAGCGCTCTATGTTTCCATTGACTGTGATGACCCCCCGAGGTCCTGGCATCTTGAGCTTGAGGTATGCATAATGCGGTACCGCATTGAATCTCGCAAATGCGGTTCACCCGAGTAGTGCATGATAGCCACTGTGGAATGGGACTATATCGAAGATTAACTCCTCGCTTCGGAAGTTATCCGGGGATCCGAAGACCACTTCCAGTGTGACTGAGCCTGTGCAATGGGCCTCTACACCTGGTATGACGCCTTTGAAGGTCGGTTTTTGTGGGTTTGATCCTTGAGGGGTCTATACCCATTTTGCACACTGTGTCCTGATAAAGCAGGTTCAGGCTGTTGCCGCCGTCCATAAGGACTCAAGTGAGGTGAAATCCATCGATGATTGTGTCTAGGACCAGTGCGGCAAATCCGCCATGACGGATACTAGTGGGATGATCCCTGCGATCGAAGGTGATCAGACAGGAGGACCATGGGTTGAACTTTGGGGCGACTGGCTCCAACGCATATACGTCCCTTAACGCACGCTTCTGCTCCCTCTTGGGGATGTGGGTTGCGTATATCATGTTCACCGTCCGCACTTGTGGGGGGAACCTCTTCTGTCCTCCGGTGTTCGGCGGCCGGGGCTCCTCCTTGTCATCGCTATGTGACCCCTTAGCTTTGTTTTCGGCATTTAACTTGCCGGCCTGCTTGAACACCCAACATTCCCTGTTGGTGCTGTTGGCTGGCTTGTCGGGGGTGCCGTGTATTTGACACGAGCGATCGAGTATACGGTCCAAAATGGACGGGCCCGGGGTGCTTCTTTTGAATGCCTTTTTCCACCGACCGGGTTTAGAGCCTCTGAATCCGGCATTGACTGTCGTATCCTCGGTATTGTCGTTGTTGATGCGGCGCTTGTGTTTGTTGCGACGTGACTTGCCATTGCTATCCTTGGTATCCGAAGTACCATGGTTCTTTGATATGTTATTGCTTCGAGCCAGCGAGCTGTCCTCTCCCGCGCAAAAGCGAGTCATGAGTGTCGTGAGGGCTGCCATAGATTTCGGCTTTTCCTGGCCAAAGTACCGGGCGAGCCACTCGTCGCGGATGTTGTGCTTAAAAGCTGCTAGGGCCTCTGCATCCGGACAGTCGATGATTTGATTTTTCTTTGTTAGGAACCATGTCCAGAATTGCCTGGCCGATTCCTCTGGCTGCTGAATTATGTGGCTCAAGTCATCGGCATCTGGTGGTCGCACATAAGTGCCCTGGAAGTTGTCGAGGAATGTGGCTTCCAGATCCTCCCAACAGCCAATGGGTTCTGCTGGCAGGCTGTTGAGCTAGTGCCAAGCTGGTCCTTTGAGTTTGAGTGGGAGGTATTTGATGGCATGTAGATCGTCACCTCGGGCCATGTGGATGTGCAGGAGGAAGTCCTCAATCCATACCGCGGGATCTGTTGTGCCGTCGTATAATTCAATATTTATGGGTTTGAAACCCTCTGGGATTTGGTGATCCATTACTTTGTATGTGAAGCATAGGGGGTGTGCGGCGCCTCTGTACTGGGCTATGTCGCGACACAGCTCAAATGAGTCTTGTCCGCTCTATTCGGCCCGACCGGATTTACTTTTACTGTATCCAGCGTGACGGTTATCGTCTCGCGTAGTGGCGCACCCCCGTGATCCTTAGATCGATCTTGCGTGTTTTGCTTTGTCCTCCAATACGCCTCGCAGGTCTAGCGTGTTTCCCCGTGCCTTGACATTTTTATTTGAGTGGCGTCGGGGTGCGGGCTGAGCTTTTGGCTGAAATGCCTCTCTGTCGCGACCACGAGGTGGCCGATCAGCCACGTCATACGCTGGAGATGTAGGTTTTAATTCTTCCTCCAGTCGGGGTAGTAACCTGCACTTTGGGTAACACTTGGAGGGGCGTTCGAGTTCATATTCCTCAGCCGCAAGGATTTCAGTCCATCTGTCAGCTAGCAAATCTTGATCAGCTTGAAGCTGCTGTTGCTTTTTCTTAAGGCTATTTGCCATGGCTATAAGCCAGCGCTTGAAGCGCTCTTGCTCGACGGGATCCTCAGGCATGACAAATTCGTCATCGTCGAGGCTTGCCTCGTCTTTGGAGGGAGGCATGTAATTATCATCCTCCGCCTCTCCATCTGCCGCTCTCTCAGGAGGGCTGGCTTCTCCATCCTCCTGCTCTAAATCTTGCTGGAGGGGATTGTTGTCATCTTCGGCACTGTCCGGAGTGCTATTATCTCCTGTGCCGGTATCATCGCTTTTGCTTTGGCGAGACTTAGAGCGGCGCCGCTGACGTCGGCGCTTGGGTTGCTTCTTGGAGGGGTCATTGTCGGTGTCAAAACCGGCGGATCTCGGGTAGGGGGTCCCAAACTATGCGTCTAGGCGGATGGTAACAGGAGGCAGGGGACACAATGTTTTACCCAGGTTCGGGCCCTCTTGATGGAGGTAAAACCCTACGTCCTGCTTGATTAATATTGATGATATGGGTAGTACAAGAGTAGATCTACCACGAGATCAAGGAGGCTAAACCCTAGAAGCTAGCCCATGGTATGATTGTTCTTCATCCTACAGACTAAAACCCTCCGGTTTATATAGACACCGGAGAGGGCTAGGGTTACACAAAGTCGGTTATGATGGTAGGAGATCTACATATCCGTATCGCCAAGCTTGCCTTCCACGCCAAGGAAAGTCCCTTCCGGACACGGGACGAAGTCTTCAATCTTGTATCTTCATAGTCCAGGAGTCCGGCCGAAGGTATAGTCCGGCTATCCGGACACCCCCTAATTCAGGACTCCCTCAGTAGCCCCCGAACCAGGCTTCAATGACGACGAGTCCGACGCGCAGATTGTCTTCGGCATTGCAAGGAGGGTTCTCCAAATTCCGTGTACCTGTTGAATAATGTCCGGTTTCTTGTAGCGCTCCTTGGCTTCTACGCCCAATAATGGCCGTCTTCCACGTGTCAAACGAATATGAAAAGTCATGGTGTTTTTATATTTACACCCCTAGACACGTGAATGAGCCACCTATTTAAGGGGACGAGGATTTAGATCCAAACCACACCTTCTCCTCTCCGCGAGTATTCATCAGAGCGTATCCGACAGAGGTCCATTCTATCATGGCCGACCGCCACAACTCCTCCTCTCGCCCTTCCAGCCCTGAACCTGGAGATTTTAAGATATGATCCATCCCGCACAACGAGCTAGTGACGCTCCAGACCAAGGGATTTCTCCTCCCGGCCTATATGGTCCCGGTTCGAGCCGGACTTGCCACCTATAATGGTGGAGAGCAAGCGGAGAGCGCCCCCAATCCCTCCAAAGGAGAGCGGGTATGCCTTGTCCCTTACTTAATAAGAGGGCTCGGATTTCCAATTCATCCGTTTCTCCGGGGGCTCCTGGAGTTCTATGGCCTCCAGCTGCACAACCTCATGCCTGCCTCCATATTGCATATCGCGGGCTTCGTAGCCCTTTGCGAGCTGTTTTTGGGCTGCGAGGCTCATTTCGCGCTATGGAAAAGGCTATCCTGCCTCGTGCCCCGTTCTAAGAAGGGGTCAATATATCAAGTGGGCGGAGCCGAAGTGTGGCGCATCGCCGGGACCGGATATCTATCCGGAACCCCAAAGAAGGCGCCCGAGGACTGGCCTTCGGAATGGTTTTATATAGAGGACGTCCCACTGCCGGATCCTGTTCGGATCGGCCTCCCTGAGTTCGACAGTGCTCCCCTAAAGAAGCGCCTAAGCTGGTGTCCACGAAGCCCTCAGAGGGAAAGTGACAGGGACGTTCTTTACCTGATGGGCCAGATAAGATTGTTAGCTCATTCTGGACTGACCATGATCGGGGTCATGGCCGCATGCATCATGCGAGGGGTGCAGCCGCTTCAGTATAGAGGCCGCCCCATGTGGGACTTCAACGGGGAGGATGATGCCACCCGCTACGGCCGTAAGGGGCCCTATTCGGCTGCCGCTCTAATAAAGACCTTGTCCGCTTTGTACAAGGGAGAAGAGGAGGAATTTCTCCGCGTCAACCCACAGGGTGGATTTTCTATGTACAATCCCCCAAGTTGGGTAAGTGGACACTTTTACTTGCCCATCCGTTTTATATTCCCATCGTTAAATATTCAGTCTAACAACTTCAACGCAAGAACTGCGCCAGGCTGTTAAAGAAATAAACAACCCTCCTCCACAACCCGAGGATCCGGGACGGTCCCTCGACCCGGCCTCTCAAGAGGATCCAGACTTATCTGTGGAGCTGATTGATGGGGTGTTTCATCAATTGAGCAAGGACAACGCCTTGGTGGCCATTACGGCCGATTACCCAGGGCTACTCCCAGCCTCATGGGTAACTGAGACCGAAGTCCCAGCACTTTGAAAAGGGATCTATCCTCGTGTGTTTTCGATTGTCGTATGACAACCGTGTTTTGCAGGGGAGGTCCTTGAGACGGGAGGCCGAGCCTGCAGCGACTAGCCAACGAGGGGCGGCAAGGCCCCGCGGGCTGAAAAGAAGTGCGGTCCGGACTGAGACGCTGGCGCAAAAGGTATAGCACGCCATCTTATTCCCAGGTGTTATTCCTTCAAGGCATCTTAACGCTCGTGCTCTCTTCAGGATGAAGAGGCCTCGCCGGACTATATCCGGAGGGGCTGCCAATCGCGCCTCCACCAGCCAGGCTCCAAAGCCTGGTCCGGAAGAGCAACAACTCCGACGCCAGCTGAAGGCTGGTGAGAGCATGCTGACAAAGGTGAGGCGGGAGAAGAACGATCTCCAAGATGCCAACACCAAGCTGGGCGTTGAACTGAAGGATGTTCGTGCCCAGCTGTTGGACTCCGTGAAGGAGAATCAATGGCTTCGATGCGGCATATATAATAAGTGCTTAAACAAACTTTGAAAAAAGAGTTCAGCGAGGAAGTCGACCAACAAAGTAATGTCTGTAGGTATGCTAACAGGTCGTCCTGCAGAGGAAATGCCCGGTTCTACGGGTGACCTTCTTCCCGAGCTCTCACAACTACACGAGTGAGTTCGGCAGGTGATGCAAAGTGTCGCCCAGGCCTTGTGGCCATCCGTCTCCATGCCCGAAGGCCTTGGAGAGCTTGTAGAGAAGCTGAATGGAGCGCGGTGGCCCTTCCGATTGTGGAAGATGTCGGCCTGCCATCAAGGCTGAAGGAAATATGCCCTAGAGGCAATAATAAAGTTATTATTTATTTCCTTATATCATGATAAATGTTTATTATTCATGCTAGAATTGTATTAACCGGAAACATAATACATGTGTGAATACATAGACAAACAGAGTGTCACTAGTATGCCTCTACTAGACTAGCTCGTTAATCAAAGATGGTTAAGTTTCCTAACCATGAACAAAGAGTTGTTATTTGATTAATGAGGTCACATCATTAGTTGAATGATCTGATTGACATGACCCATTCCATTAGCTTAGCACCCAATCGTTTAGTATGTTGCTATTGCTTTCTTCATGACTTATACATGTTCCTATGACTATGAGATTATGCAACTCCCGTTTGCCGGAGGAACACTTTGTGTGCTACCAAACGTCACAACGTAACTGGGTGATTATAAAGGAGCTCTACAGGTGTCTCCAATGGTAGATGTTGGGTTGGCGTATTTCGAGAATAGGATTTGTCACTCCGATTGTCGGAGAGGTATCTCTGGGCCCTCTCGGTAATACACATCACTTAAGCCTTGCAAGCAATGCAACCAATGAGTTAGTTGCAGGATGATGTATTACGGAACGAGTAAAGAGACTTGCCAGTAACGAGATTGAACTAGGTATTGGATACCGACGACCAAATCTCGGGCAAGTAACATACCGATGACAAAGGGAACAACGTATGTTGTTATACGGTCTGACCGATAAAGATCTTCGTAGAATATGTAGGAGCCAATATGGGCATCCAGGTCCCGCTATTGGTTATTGACCGGAGATGCGTCTCGGTCATGTCTACATTGTTCTCGAACCGTAGGGTCCGCACGCTTAACGTTACGATGACAGTTATTATGAGTTTATGCATTTTGATGTACCGAAGTTAGTTCGGAGTCCCGGATGTGATCACGGACATGACGAGGAGTCTCGAAATGGTCGAGACATATAGATTGATATATTGGAAGCCTATATTTGGATATCGGAAGTGTTCCGGGTGAAATCGGGATTTTACCGGAGTACCGGGAGGTTAACGGAACCCCCCGGGAGCCATATGGGCCTTATTGGGCTTTAGTGGAAAGGTGAAAGGGGTTGCCATGATGGGCTGCGCGCCTCCCCCCTCCCCTAGTCCTATTAGGACTAGGAGAGGTGGCCGGCCACCTCTCTCTCTCTTTCCCCCTTGGGAATCCTACTTGGAATAGGATTGGGGGGGGGGGGGGGGGAGTCCTACTCCCGGTAGGAGTAGGACTCCTCCCGCGCCTCCATAGGGCTGGCCGCACCCCTCCCCCTTGGCTCCTTTATATACGGAAGCAGGGGGCACCTCTAGACACACAAGTTGATCATTAGATCGTTCCTTAGCCGTGTGCGGCGCCCCCTGCCACCATATTCCACCTCGATAATACCGTTGTAGTGCTTAGGCGAAGCCCTGCGTCGGTAGTACATCAAGATCGTCACCACGCCGTCGTGCTGACGGAACTCCTCCCCTAAGCTTTGCTGGATCGGAGCCCGGGGATCGTCATCGAGCTGTACGTGTGCTAAGAACTCAGAGGTGCCGGAGTAACGACGCTTAGATCGGTCGGATCGGGAAGAAGATGTACGACTACTTCCTCTACGTTGTGTCAACGCTTCCGTTGCGATCTACAAGGGTACGTAGATCAGACTCTCCCCCTCGTTGCTATGCATCACCATGATCTTGCGTGTGCGTAGGAATTTTTTTGAAATTACTACGTTTTCCAACAGTGGCATCCGAGCCTAGGTTTTATGGTTTGATGTTATTTGCACGAGTAGAACACAAGTGAGTTGTGGGCGATACAAGTCATACTGCCTACCAACATGTCATACTTTGGTTCGGCGGTATTGTTGGACGAGATGACCCGGACCAACCTTACGCGTACGCTTACGCGAGACCGGTTCCCCCGACGTGCTTTGCACACAGGTGGCTTGCGGGCGACTGTCTCTCCAACTTTAGTTGAACAGAGTGTGGCTACGCCCGGTCCTTGCGAAGGTTGAAACGGAGTCTATTTGACAAACTATCGTTGTGGTTTTGATGCGTAGGTGAGATTGGTTCTTGCTTAAGCCCGTAGCAGCCACGTAAAACATGCAACAACAAAGTAGAGGACGTCTAACTTGTTTTTGCAGGGCATGTTGTGATGTGATATGGTCAAGACATGATGCTAAATTTTATTGTATGAGATGATCATGTTTTGTAACCGAGTTATCGGCAACTGGCAGGAGCCATATGGTTGTCGCTTTATTGTATGCAATGCAATCGTGATGTAATGCTTTACTTTATCACTAAGCGGTAGCAATAGTTGTGGAAGCATAAGATTGGCGAGACGAAAACGATGCTACGATGGAGATCAAGGTGTCGCGCCGGTGATGATGGTGATCATGACGGTGCTTCGGAGATGGAGATCACAAGCACAAGATGATGATGGCCATATCATATCACTTATATTGATTGCATGTGATGTTTATCCTTTTATGCATCTTATCTTGCTTTGGTTGACGGTAGCATTATAAGATGATCTCTCACTAAATTATCAAGAAGTGTTCTCCCTGAGTATGCACCGTTGCCAAAGTTCGTCGTGCCCAGACACCACGTGATGATCGGGTGTGATAAGCTCTACGTCCATCTACAACGGGTGCAAGCCAGTTTTGCACACGCAGAATACTCAGGTTAAAACTTGACGAGCCTAGCATATGCAGATATGGCCTCGGAACACGGAGACCGAAAGGTCGAGCGTGAATCATATAGTAGATATGATCAACATAACGATGTTCACCATTGAAAACTACTCCATCTCACATGATGATCGGTTATGGTTTAGTTGATTTGGATCACGTGATCACTTAGAGGATTAGAGGGATGTCTATCTAAGTGGGAGTTCTTAAGTAATTTGATTAATTGAACTTAAACTTATCATGAACTTAGTACCTGATAGTATCTTGCTTGTTTATGTTGATTGTAGATAGATGGCTCGTGCTGTTGTTCCGTTGAATTTTAATGCGTTCCTTGAGAAAGCAAAGTTGAAAGATGATGGTAGCAATTACACGGACTGGGTCCATAACTTGAGGATTATCCTCATTGCTGCTCAGAAGAATTACGTCCTGGAAGCACCGCTGGGTACCAGGCCTGCTGCTGGAGCAACACCAGATGTTATGAACGTCTGGCAGAGCAAAGCTGATGACTACTCGATAGTTCAGTGTGCCATGCTTTACGGCTTAGAATCGGGACATCAACGACGTTTTGAACGTCATGGAGCATATGAGATGTTCCAGGAGTTGAAGTTAATATTTCAAGCAAATGCCCGAATTGAGAGATATGAAGTCTCCAATAAGTTCTATAGCTGCAAGATGGAGGAGAATAGTTCTGTCAGTGAGCATATACTCAAAATGTCTGGGTATAATAATCACTTGATTCAGATGGGAGTTAATCTTCCAGATGATTGCGTCATTGACAGAATTCTCCAATCACTGCCACCAAGCTACAAGAGCTTCGTGATGAACTATAATATGCAAGGGATGAACAAGACTATTCCTGAGCTCTTCGCAATGCTGAAAGCTGCGGAGGTAGAAATCAAGAAGGAGCATCAAGTGTTGATGGTTAACAAGACCACTAGTTTCAAGAAAAAGGGCAAAGGGAAGAAGAAGGGGAACTTCAAGAAGAACGGCAAGCAAGTTGCTGCTCAGGAGAAGAAACCCAAGTTTGGACCTAAGCCTGAAACTGAGTGCTTCTACTGCAAGCAGACTGGTCACTGGAAGCGGAACTGCCCCAAGTATTTGGCGGATAAGAAGGATGGCAAGGTGAACAAAGGTATATGTGATATACATGTTATTGATGTGTACCTTACTAGAGCTCGCAGTAGCACCTGGGTATTTGATACTAGTTCTGTTGCTAATATTTGCAACTCGAAACAGGGACTACGGATTAAGCGAACACTGGCGAAGGACGAGGTGACGATGCGCGTGGGAAACGGTTCCAAAGTCGATGTGATCGCGGTCGGCACGCTACCTCTACATCTACCTTCGGGATTAATATTAGACCTAAATAATTGTTATTTGGTGCCAGCGTTAAGCATGAACATTATATCTGGATCTTGTTTGATGCGAGACGGTTATTCATTTAAATCAGAGAATAATGGTTGTTCTATTTATATGAGTAATATCTTTTATGGTCATGCACCTTTGAAGAGTGGTCTATTTTTGATGAATCTCGATAGTAGTAATACACATATTCATAATGTTGAAGCCAAAAGATGCAGAGTTGATAATGATAGTGCAACTTATTTGTGGCACTGCCGTTTAGGTCATATCGGTGTAAAGCGCATGAAGAAACTCCATACTGATGGGCTTTTGGAACCACTTGATTATGAATCACTTGGTACTTGCGAACCGTGCCTCATGGGCAAGATGACTAAAACATCGTTCTCCGGTACTATGGAGAGAGCAACAGATTTGTTGGAAATCATACATACCGATGTATGTGGTCCGATGAATATTGAGGCTCGTGGCGGATATCGTTATTTTCTCACTTTCACAGATGATTTAAGCAGATATGGGTATATCTACTTAATGAAACATAAGTCTGAAACATTTGAAAAGTTCAAAGAATTTCAGAGTGAAGTTGAAAATCATCGTAACAAGAAAATAAAGTTTCTACGATCTGATCGTGGAGGAGAATATTTGAGTTACGAATTTGGTGTACATTTGAAAAATTGTGGAATAGTTTCGCAACTCACGCCACCCGGAACACCATAGCGTAATGGTGTGTCCGAACGTCGTAATCATACTTTACTAGATATGGTGCGATCTATGATGTCTCTTACTGATTTACCGCTATCGTTTTGGGGTTATGCTTTAGAGACGGCCGCATTCACGTTAAATAGGGCACCATCAAAATCCGTTGAGACGACGCCTTATGAACTATGGTTTGGCAAGAAACCAAAGTTGTCGTTTCTTAAAGTTTGGGGCTGCGATGCTTATGTGAAAAAGCTTCAACCTGATAAGCTCGAACCCAAATCGGAAAAATGTGTCTTCATAGGATACCCAAAGGAGACTGTTGGGTACATCTTCTATCACAGATCCGAAGGCAAGACATTCATTGCTAAGAATGGATCATTTCTAGAGAAGGAGTTTCTCTCGAAAGAAGTGAGTGGGAGGAAAGTAGAACTTGACGAGGTAACTGTACCTGCTCCCTTATTGGAAAGTAGTACATCATAGAAAATTGTTTCTGCGACACCTATACCAATTAGTGAGGAAGCTAATGATGATGATCATGAAACTTCAGGACAAGATACTACTGAACCTCGTAGATCAACCAGAGTGAGATCCGCACCAGAGTGGTACGGTAATCCAGTTCTGGAAGTCATGCTACTAGATCATGATGAACCTACGAACTATGAAGAAGCAATGGTGAGCCCAGATTCTGCAAAGTGGCTTGAAGCCATGAAATCTGAGATGGGATCCATGTATGAGAACAAAGTATGGACTTTGGTTGACTTGCCCGATGATCGGCAAGCAATTGAGAATAAATGGATCTTCAAGAGAAAGACTGACGCTGACGGTAATATTACTGTCTATAAAGCTCGACTTGTCGCAAAAGGTTTTCGACAAGTTCAAGGGGTTGACTACGATGAGACCTTCTCACCCGTAGCAATGCTTAAGTCTGTCAGAATCATGTTAGCAATTGCCGCATTTTATGATTATGAAATTTGGCAGATGGATGTCAAAACTGCATTCCTGAATGGATTTCTGGAAGAAGAGTTGTATATGATGCAACCGGAAGGTTTTGTCGATCCAAAGGGAGCTAACAAAGTGTGCAAGCTCCAGCGATCCATTTATGGACTGGTGCGAGCCTCTCGGAGTTGGAATAAATGCTTTGATAGTGTGATCAAAGCATTTGGTTTTATACAGACTTTTGGAGAAGCCTGTATTTACAAGAAAGTGAGTGGGAGCTCTGTAGCATTTCTGATATTATATGTGGATGACATATTGCTGATTGGAAATGATATAGAATTTCTGGATAGCATAAAGGGATACTTGAATAAAAGTTTTTCGATGAAAGACCTCGGGGAAGCTGCTTACATATTAGGCAGAAAGATCTATAGAGATAGATCAAGACGCTTAATTGGACTTTCGCAAAGCACATACCTTGACAAGATTTTGAAGAAGTTCAAAATGGATCAAGCAAAGAAAGGGTTCTTGCCTGTGTTACAAGGTGTGAAGTTGAGTCAGACTCAATGCCCGATCACTGCAGAAGATAGAGAGAAAATGAAAGATGTTCCCTATGCTTCAGCCATAGGCTCTATCATGTATGCAATGCTGTGTACCAGACCTGATGTGTGCCTTGCTATAAGTTTAGCAGGGAGGTACCAAAGTAATCCAGGAGTGGATCACTGGACAGCGGTCAAGAACATCCTGAAATACCTGAAAAGGACTAAGGATATGTTTCTCGTGTATGGAGGTGACAAAGAGCTCACCGTAAGAGGTTACGTTGATGCAAGCTTTGACACTGATCCGGACGATTCTAAATTGCAAACCGGATACGTTTTTACTTTAAACGGTGGAGCTGTCAGTTGGTGCAGTTCTAAACAAAGCGTCGTAGCGGGATCTACATGTGAAGCGGAGTACATAGCTGCTTCGGAAGCAGCGAACGAAGGAGTCTGGATGAAGGAGTTCATATCCGATCTAGGTGTCATACCTAGTGCATCGGGTCCAATGAAAATCTTTTGTGACAATACTGGTGCAATTGCTTTGGCAAAGGAATCCAGATTTCACAAGAGGACCAAACACATCAAGAGACGCTTCAATTCCATCTGGGATCTAGTCCAAGTGGGAGACATAGAGATTTGCTAGATACATACGGATCTGAATGTTGCAGACCCGTTGACTAAGCCTCTTCCACGAGCAAAACATGATCAGCACCAAGGCTCCATGGGTGTTAGAATCATTACTGTGTAATCTAGATTATTGACTCTAGTGCAAGTGGGAGACTGAAGGAAATATGCCCTAGAGGCAATAATAAAGTTATTATTTATTTCCTTATATCATGATAAATGTTTATTATTCATGCTAGAATTGTATTAACCGGAAACATAATACATGTGTGAATACATAGACAAACAGAGTGTCACTAGTATGCCTCTACTAGACTAGCTGGTTAATCAAAGATGGTTAAGTTTCCTAACCATGAACAAAGAGTTGTTATTTGATTAACGAGGTCACATCATTAGTTGAATGATCTGATTGACATGACCCATTCCATTAGCTTAGCACCCGATCGTTTAGTATGTTGCTATTGCTTTCTTCATGACTTATACATGTTCCTATGACTATGAGATTATGCAACTCCCGTTTTCCGGAGGAACACTTTGTGTGCTTCCAAACGTCACAACGTAACTGGGTGATTATAAAGGAGCTCTACATGTGTCTCCAATGGTAGATGTTGGGTTGGCGTATTTCGAGAATAGGATTTGTCACTCCGATTGTCGGAGAGGTATCTCTGGGCCCTCTCGGCAATACACATCACTTAAGCCTTGCAAGCAATGCAACCAATGAGTTAGTTGCGGGATGATGTATTACGGAACGAGTAAAGAGGCTTGCCAGTAACGAGATTGAACTAGGTATTGGATACCGACGATCAAATCTCAGGCAAGTAACATACCGATGACAAAGGGAACAACGTATGTTGTTATGCGGTCTGACCGATAAAGATCTTCGTAGAATATGTAGGAGCCAATATGGGCATCCAGGTTCCGCTATTGGTTATTGACCGGAGACGTGTCTCGGTCATGTCTGCATTGTTCTCGAACCGTAGGGTCCGCACGCTTAACGTTACAATGACCATTATTATGAGTTTATGCATTTTGATGTACCAAAGTTAGTTCGGAGTCCCGGATGTGATCACGGACATGACGAGGAGTCTCGAAATGGTCGAGACATAAAGATTGATATATTGGAAGCCTATATTTGGATATCGGAAGTGTTCCGGGTGAAATCGGGATTTTACCGGAGTACCGGGAGGTTACCGGAACCCCCCGGGAGCCGTATGGGCCTTATTGGGCTTTAGTGGAAAGGTGAAAGGGGCTGCCATGATGGGCTGCGCGCCTCCCCCTCCCCTAGTCCTATTAGGACTAGGAGAGGTGGCCGGCCACCTCTCTCTCTCTTTCCCCCTTGGGAATCCTACTTGGAATAGGATTGGGGGGGGGGAGTCCTACTCCCGGTAGGAGTAGGACTCCTCCTGCGCCTCCATAGGGCTGGCCGCACCCCTCCCCCTTGTCTCCTTTATATACGGAGGCAGGGGGCACCTCTAGACACACAAGTTGATCATTGAGATCGTTCCTTAGCCGTGTGCGGTGCCCCCTGCCACCATATTCCACGTTGATAATACCGTTGTAGTGCTTAGGCGAAGCCCTGCGTCGATAGTACATCAAGATCATCACCACGCCATCGTGCGGACGGAACTCCTCCCCGAAGCTTTGCTGGATCGGAGCCCGGGGATCGTCATCGAGCTGTACGTGTGCTAAGAACTCGGAGGTGCCGGAGTAACGTCGCTTGGATCGGTCGGATCGGGAAGAAGACGTACGACTACTTCCTCTACGTTGTGTCAACGCTTCCGTTGCGATCTACAAGGGTACGTAGATCAGACTCTCCCCCTCGTTGCTATGCATCACCATGATCTTGCGTGTGCGTAGGAATTTTTTTGAAATTACTACGTTTTCCAACAAAGGCACCAAGGAGGCCTGGGCCATGGTGAAGACGCGGTACACGAAGGCTGACCCAAACCACATGGCCGAGGTCGGACCCGTGGGGCCCGATGGGAAGGAGATCCGTGTGAGCTTAGTATACGGCCAAGTAGAATTGGCCGCAGAGTATTCCCAACAGGACTGTAAACTAGACAGCCTGTTAGATGGTATTGAAGAGGAATACAATCAGTCAGATTGACTATGTAATTATAATGGACATGTGTAATGCCTTCTAGCCGGATTGTAGATCGTTTGTCATGGCCGACCTTTTCGCTTCAACCTCGGGACCTGACGGTCCGGAGTGTGTCCGAATACCCTCGCGGTTATATAAGAACCGGGGTATGCATGGAGACCAGGTGTAGGGGTCATTAGTGCTTGAACAGACCAGTGCCCAACTAGTTATGTTATATTACATGGTTAGTAAGAAACATCTTCCAGGGAGAATAGTTCCGTTAGGGGTTCCTTTCCCTGGGAGGCATGCCCTAAAGTGCATGTCCATTCTGCGAAAATAGACGCGGGAAAAACATCTGGGGGCGTATAGATAAATAAAAAAAAGATCATCTTTAGTTCACCGACCGAATATTCCCTTAAGAACGCTAGCTTTCGGCTTCACCCAGTCTGAGGTACACATCCGGCTGACCCAGCAGTAACAATCGCAGAGGTGCTCCCTTTACCACCTAGCCGAACAATCGGGAACGTAGGGGTAAGCACAGGAGCCAGGCAACCCAGCTTGGCCAAAACTTAAGTCATATCGATGCATATACTGGCGAATAAAAGGTACATGCGGAAGTGTGACACATGTGTTGGGCATGAAAGCCCGTATAAATAAGCTTCTGTTTAAAGAAGCCCCCAGGTTTAATGAGCACGGATAGCGCGTCACTTTATGAGCCTTTAAAGGCTATAGGAGAGAGAGAGAGAGAGAGAGAGAGAGAGAGAGGAGAAGGAGAGAAATGTAAGACAGAAAGTATATAAAAATGGATAGAGGAAGGAAACGGACACAGAGTCCGGCGCTAGGCATAGAATCTTCGGAGACGGGCTGCGTTCCATGGGTTCGGCTCGAGTCGGTTATCCGATGCATCTCGCAGGCGGTATGCTCCACCACTCAGGACTTGGTCAATTATGAAGGGACCTTCCCACTTGGGCTTGAGTTTGTCCTTTTTCTTGTTCGGCAGACGTAGAACTAGTTCGCGAACGTTGTAATTTTTGGCCCGTACTTCTCTACTTTAGTATCTTCGAGCCTGCTATTGATAGAATGCGGAACGGGCTTTTGCCACGTCACGCTCTTCCTCCAAGGCGTCCAAACTGTCCTGCCGATCGAGCTCGGCTTCTCTTTCTTTCGTACATGCGCACTCGAGGTGAGTCATGAATTATGTCGCAGGGCAAAACTACCTTTGCGCCGTACACCATGAAGAATGGTGTGTATCCGGTGGTGCGATTTGGCATGGTCTGCAGCCCCCAGAGTACGGAGTCGAGCTCCTCTACCCAGTGCGTATTAGATTCCTTAAGGGACCGCACTAATCTAGGTTTGATGCCGCTCATGATAAGACCATTTGCACGTTCGACCTGGCCGTTAGTTTGTGGGTGATAGACGGAAGCATAATCGAGCTTGATGCCCATGTTTTTGCAACAGAGTTTTACCTCATCGGCCGTAAAGTTCGTGCCGTTATAAGTGATGATGCTGTGGGGGACGCCGTAACGGTGTACAACCCCAGATATAAAGTCTATCACCGGTCTGGATTCGGCCGTCTTAACAGGCTTGGCTTCTATCCATTTGGTGAACTTATCCACCATGACCAATAAGTATTTTTTCTTGTGGGTTCCGCCTTTAAGGGGTCCAACCATGTCAAGCCCCCAGGCCGCGAAGGGCCAAGTGATGGGGATAGTTTGGAGGGCGGTGGGTGGCATATGGCTTTGGTTTGCAAAAAGCTGGCAACCGACGCATCGTTGGACTAAGTCCTGGGCGTCTGCTCGGGCCGTCGGCCAATAAAAGCCTGTACGGAAGGCCTTGCTTACAAGGGACCGAGCTGTAGCGTGATAACCGCCGAGTCCGACATGAATTTCAGCCAGGAGGTTCCGCCCTTCCTCTTCGGAGATGCACCTTTGAAGGACTCCGATAGTGCTTTTCTTATAAAGCTCTCCCTCATGGACTTTATAGGCTTTAGATCGCCGCACTATGCAGCGTGCCTCATTTTGGTCCTGGGGGAGTTCCTGCCTAGTAAGGTAGGCGAGGAATGGTTCTGTCCACAGGGCGATGACGACCATTATTACGTGGGCTGAAAGTGTTATTTCATTGGCAGAGCCTCCAATTATGTCAGAGTGTTCGGTGTCGGGTAGTGCGGTTGGGTCCGGGCTGTTATTGCCGGGTTCCCCTTCCCATACTACGGATGGCTTGAACAGCCTTTCCAGGAAGATGTTGGGGGGGACTACATCGCGTTTTGCGCTGATGCGTGCCAGGACATCTGCCGCCTGATTATTTTCCCGGGCTATATGGTGAAATTTGAGCCCTTCGAACCGAGCTGACATTTTTAGGACGGCATTGCGATAAGCTGCCATTTTTGGATCCTGGGCATCAAAATCTCCATTTATTTGGGATATTGCGAGGTTCGAGTCCCCGCGCACCTCTAGGCATTGAATGCCCATGGATACTGCCATCCGGAGACCATGTAAAAGGGCCTCGTATTCGGCTGCGTTGTTGGAGTCTGTGTACATTATCTGGAGTACGTATTGAACTGTGTCTCCTATGCGGGACGTCAAAACGACGCCAGCCCCTAGACCGGCCAACATTTTGGAGCCGTCGAAGTGCATGACCCAATTTGAATATGTGCCGTACTCTTTAGGGAGTTCGGCCTCCGTCCATTCTGCGACGAAGTCGGCCAAAACTTGCGACTTGATAGCTCGCCGTGGCTTGGAAGTTATGTTGAACGGGAGGAGCTCAATGGCCCATTTTGCAATCCGGCCCGTTGCGTCGCGGTTGTTTATAATATCGTTAAGTGGCACTTCCGAGGCTACTGTTATTGAACACTCTTGAAAGTAGTGTCGCAGCTTCCGAGATGCCATAAATACCACGTACGCAATCTTTTGATAATGCGGGTACCGTGACTTGCATGGAGTAAGGACAGTGGACACATAGTAGACCGGCTTTTAAAGGGGGAATTTGTGTCCGTCTGTTTCTCGTTCGACGACGAGCATTGCGCTTACGACCTGATGGGTTGCTGCAATGTATAATAGCATTGGTTCGCCAATGTTTGGTGCGGCCAGGACTGGGTTTGTTGCCAAGATGGCTTTTATTTCATCGAGTCCGGCCGTGGCTACATCCGTCCACTCGAAGTGTTCGGTGCGCCAAAGGAGGCGTAAAGGGGTAGGGCCTTTTCTCCTAAGAGGGAGATAAAGCGGCTTAGAGCCGCCACGCATCCGGTTAATTTTTGTATTTGTTTGAGGTCCTTCGGGATATCCAATTGTGACAGAGCTCTGATCTTGGCTGGATTTGCTTCAGTTCCTCTACCGGATACAATGACGCCCAAGAGCTTCCCGGCTGGAACGCCGAAAATGCATTTTTCCAGGTTGAGCTTGATGTCGTATGTTCGGAGGTTATCGAATGTTAGCCTCAAGTCGTCGACTAGAGATTCAACATGTCTTGTTTTAACGACCACATCATCTACGTATGCCTCCACTGTTTTGCCGATCTGGTTTGCCAGACATGTCTGAATCATGCGCTGATATGTTGCGCCGGCATTTTTGAGCCCGAAGGGCATTGTGTTGAAGCAGAATGGGCTGTATGGTGTGATGAACACCGTTGCGGCTTGGTCTGACTCTGCCATCTTTATTTGATGGTAGCCGGAGTATGCGTCGAGGAAACACAACGAATCGTGTCCTACGGTAGCGTCCGTAATTTGATCGATGCGGGGGAGAGGGAAGGGATCCTTTGGGCAAGTCTTGTTAAGGTATTTGAAATCAACGCACAGGTGCCAGGATTTGTCCTTCTTTGGTACCATCACCAGGTTTGCTAGCCAGTCCGGGTATTTTATATCTTTGATGAATCTGGCCTCCAATAGCTTGGCTAGTTCCTCTCCCATGGCCTGTCTCTTAGGTTCGGAAAAACACCGAAGAGCCTGTTTGACTGGCTTGAATCCTTTTTGGATATTTAAGCTGTGTTCGGCCAGCCTGCGTGGGATTCCTGGCATGTCTGAAGGGTGCCAGGCGAAAATGTCCCAGTTCTCTCGTAGGAACTCTCGTAGTGCAGCATCTACATCAGGGTTTAACTGTGCCCCGATGGAACCTGTTTTATTGGGGTCCGTTGGATGGACCTGGAATTTGACTATTTCGTCTGCCGGTTTAAAGGAGGTGGACTTGGATCTTTTATCGAGTATCGCATCGTCCTTATTCACCGTGGAGCGCAGCGCAGTCAGTTCCTCAGCCGCTAGGGCTTTGGATAGCGCCTCGAGGGCCAGTGCGGCTGTCTTGTTTTTGGCACGGAGTGCTATGTCCGGATCACTAGTGAGAGTTATGATTCCGTTAGGCCCGGGCATCTTGAGCTTCATGTACCCGTAATGGGGTATTGCTTGCAAGACTGTAAACGCTTCCCGCCCTAGCAGAGCGTGATATCCGCTACTGAACGGGGCCACCTGGAACGTGACCTCTTCGGACCTGTAATTATCCGGCGTGCCAAACACGACATCTAGTGTGATTTTTCCTGTACAACGCGCTTCCCGACTAGGGATTATTCCTCTAAAGGTTGTGCTACTTTGCTCAATGCGGTTCCAGTCTATTTCCATTTCTTGAAGGGTTTCCTCATAAATGAGGTTCAATCCGCTGCCGCCATCCATGAGTACCTTGGTAAGACGAAAGCCGTCCACTATTGGACTGAGGACCAATGCGGCTGATGCTCAGGCTGTTTAGAATTTAGGTTCATCACTGGCGTTAAAAGTAATAGTCGTGTTGCTCCATGGGTTTATTGTTGCTACTTGGTAGACTTCGGCAAGGCTGCGGAGTGTTCTTTTTCGCATATTATTTGATGCGAAAGTCTCGAAGACTGTTAATACCGTACTGGTGTATGTGGGGTGGCTTTCTGTGGCTTATGGAATTAGAAGATCTTCGTCAATTTTTGCCACCTGCCGGAGTATCCAACATGCTCTAAGGCTGTGAGTTGGTGTGGCGCCCTCTGCACTGTGAATTTTATAGGGTCCATTAAGCCATCCTTTGAAGGAAATATGCCCTAGAGGCAATAATAAAGTTATTATTTATTTCCTTATATCATGATAAATGTTTATTATTCATGCTAGAATTGTATTAACCGGAAACATAATACATGTGTGAATACATAGACCAACAGAGTGTCACTAGTATGCCTCTACTAGACTAGCTCGTTAATCAAAGATGGTTATGTTTCCTAACCATGAACAAAGAGTTGTTATTTGATTAACGAGGTCACATCATTAGTTGAATGATCTGATTGACATGACCCATTCCATTAGCTTAGCACCCGATCGTTTAGTATGTTGCTATTGCTTTCTTCATGACTTATACATGTTCCTATAACTATGAGATTATGCAACTCCCGTTTACCGGAGGAACACTTTGGGTACTACCAAACGTCACAACGTAACTGGGTGATTATAAAGGAGTACTACAGGTGTCTCCAATGGTAGATGTTGGGTTGGCGTATTTCGAGATTAGGTTTTGTCACTCTGATTGTCGGAGAGGTATCTCTGGGCCCTCTCGGTAATACACATCACATAAGCCTTGCAAGCATAATAACTAAGGTGTTAGTTATGAGATGATGTATTACGGAACGAGTAAAGAGACTTGCCAGTAACGAGATTGAACTAGGTATTGGATACCGACGATCGAATCTCGGGCAAGTAACATACCGATGACAAAGGGAACAACGTATGTTGTTATGCGGTCTGACCGATAAAGATCTTCATAGAATATGTAGGAGCCAATATGGGCATCCAGGTCCCGCTATTGGTTATTGACCGGAGACTTGTCTCGGTCATGTCTACATTGTTCTCGAACCGTAGGGTCCGCACGCTTAACGTTACGATGACAGTTATTATGAGTTTATGCATTTTGATGTACCGAAGGTTGTTCGGAGTCCCGGATGAGATCACGGACATGACGAGGAGTCTCGAAATGGTCGAGACGTAAAGATTGATATATTGGAAGCCTATGTTTGGGCACCGGAAGCGTTCCGGGTGAAATCGGGATTTTTCCGGATTACCGGGAGGGTTACCGGAACCCCCCCGGGAGGTAAATGGGCCTATTGGGCCTTAGTGGAAAAGAGAGAAGAGGAAGCCCACACCTGGCCGGCGCCCCCCACCTTTCCCAAGTCCTAATAGGACTAGGAGAGGTGGGCCGGCCCCCTCTTTCTCCTTCTCCCCCTAGAATCCTAGTTGGAATAGGATTGGGGGGAAGGAGTCCTACTCCCGGTGGGAGTAGGACTCCTCCCTGCGCCTCCCTCCTGGCCGGCCGAACCCCCTGCCCCTGGCCTTTATATACGGGGGCAGGGGGCACCCCAAGACACACAAGTTAATCGTTCCTTAACCGTGTGCGGTGCCCCCTGCCACCAAATTCCACCTCGATCATACCGTTACAGTGCTTAGGCGAAGCCCTGCGTCGGTAGTACATCAAGATCGTCACCACGCCGTCGTGCTGACGGAACTCTTCCTCGACGCTTTGCTGGATCGGAGCCCGAGGAACGTCATCGAGCTGAACGTGTGCTAAGAACTCGGAGGTGCCGGAGTAATGGTGCTTGGATCGGTTGGATCGGGAAGAAGACGTACGACTACTTCCTCTACGTTGTGTGATCGCTTCCGCAGTCGGTCTGCGTTGGTACGTAGACATCACTCTCCCCTCTCGTTGCTGTGCATCACCATGATCTTGAGTGTGCGTAGGAATATTTTTGAAATTACTGCGTTTCCCAACAGTGGCATCCGAGCCTAGGTTTTATGGTTTGATGTTATATGCACGAGTAGAACACACGTGAGTTGTGGGCGATACAAGTCATACTGCCTACCAGCATGTCATACTTTGGTTCGGCGGTATTGTTGGACGAGACGATCCGGACCAACCTTACGCGTACTCTTACGCGAGACCGGTTCCCTCGACGTGCTATGCACACAGATGGCTTGCGGAAGACTGTCTCTCCAACTTTAGTTGAACCAAGTGTGACTACGCCCGGTCCTTGAGAAGGTTAAAACGGAGTCTATTTGACGAACTATCGTTGTGGTTTTGATGCGTAGGTGAGATGAGTTCTTACTTAAGCCCGTAGCAGCCACGTAAAACTTGCAACAACAAAGTAGAGGACGTCTAACTTGTTTTTGCAGGGCATGTTGTGATGTGATATGGTCAAGGCATGATGCTGATTTTATTGTATGAGATGATCATGTTTTGTAACCGAGTTATCGGCAACTGGCAGGAGCCATATGGTTGTCGCTTTATTGTATGCAATGAAATCGCGATGTAATGCTTTACTTTATTACTAAGCGGTAGTGATAGTCGTGGAAGCATAAGATTGGCGAGACGACAACGATGCTACAATGGAGATCAAGGTGTCGCGCCGGTGACGATGGTGATCATGACAATGCTTCGGAGATGGAGATCACAAAGCACAAGATGATGATGGCCATATCATATCACTTATATTGATTGCATGTGATGTTTATCCTTTTATGCATCTTATCTTGCTTTGATTGACGGTAGCATTATAAGATGATCTCTCACTAAATTATCAAGAAGTGTTCTCCCTGAGTATGCACCGTTGCAAAAGTTCTTCGTGCTGAGACACCATGTGATGATCGGGTGTGATAGGCTCTACGTTCAAATACAACGGGTGCAAAACAGTTGCACACGCAGAATACTCAGGTTATACTTGACGAGCCAAGCATATACAGATATGGCCTCGGAACACGGAGACCGAAAGGTCGAGCGTGAATCATATAGTAGATATGATCAACATATTGATGTTCACCATTGAAAACTACTCCATCTCACGTGATGATCGGTTATGGTTTAGTTGATTTGGATCACGTAATCACTTAGAGGATAAGAGGGATGTCTATCTAAGTGGGAGTTCTTAAGTAAATTAACTGAACTTAAAATTATCATGAACTTAGTACCTGATAGTATCTTGCTTGTTTATGTTGATTGTAGATAGATGGCTCGTGCTGTTGTTCCGTTGAATTTTAATGCGTTCCTTGAGAAAGCAAAGTTGAAAGATGATGGTAGCAATTACACGGACTGGGTCCGTAACCTGAGGATTATCCTCATTGCTGCACAGAAGAATTACGTCCTGGAAGCACCGCTGAGTGCCAGGCCTGCTGCAAGAGCAACGCCAGAAGTTATGAACGTCTGGCAGAGCAAAGCTGATGACTACTCAATAGTTCAGTGTGCCATGCTTTACGGCTTAGAACCGGGACTTCAACGACGTTTTGAACGTCATGGAGCATATGAGATGTTTCAGGAGTTGAAGTTAATATTTCAAGCAAATGCCCGGATTGAGAGATATGAAGTCTCCAATAAGTTCTATAGCTGCAAGATGGAGGAGAACAGTTCTGTCAGTGAGCATATACTCAAAATGTCTGGGTATAATAATCACTTGATTCAATTGGGAGTTACACTTCCGGATGATTGCATCATTGACAGAATTCTCCAATCACTGCCACCAAGCTACAAGATCTTTGTGATGAACTATAATATGCAAGGGATGAACAAGACTATTCCCGAGCTCTTCGCTATGCTGAAAGCTGCGGAGGTAGAAATCAAGAAGGAGCATCAAGTGTTGATGGTTAACAAAACCACTAGTTTCAAGAAAAAGGGCAAAGGGAATAAGAAAGGGAACTTCAAAAAGAACGGCAAGCAAGTTGCTACTCAAGAGAAGAAACCCAAGTCTGGACCTAAGCCTGAAACTGAGTGCTTCTACTGCAAGCAGACTGGTCACTGGAAGCGGAACTGCCCCAAGTATTTGGCGGATAAGAAGGATGGCAAGGTGAACAAAGGTATATGTGATATACATGTTATTGATGTGTACCTTACTAATGCTCGCAGTAGCACCTGGGTATTTGATACTGGTTCTGTTGCTAATATTTGCAACTCGAAACAGGGACTACAGAATAAGCGGACACTAGCAAAGGACGAGGTGACGATGCGCGTGGGAAACGGTTCCAAAGTCGATGTGATCGCGGTCGGCACGCTACCTCTACATCTACCTTCGGGATTAATATTAGACCTAAATAATTGTTATTTGGTGCCAGCGTTGAGCATGAACATTATATCTGGATCTTGTTTGATGCGAGACGGTTATTCATTTAAATCAGAGAATAATGGTTGTTCTATTTATATGAGTAATATCTTTTATGGTCATGCACCCTTGAAAAGTGGTCTATTCTTATTGAATCTCGATAGTAGTAATACACATATTCATAATGTTGAAGCCAAAAGATGCAGAGTTGATAATGATAGTGCAACTTATTTGTGGCACTGCCGTTTAGGTCATATCGGTGTAAAGCGCATGAAGAAACTCCATACTGATGGGCTTTTGGAACCACTTGATTATGAATCACTTGGTACTTGCGAACCGTGCCTCATGGGCAAGATGACTAAAACACCGTTCTCCGGTACTATGGAGAGAGCAACAGATTTATTGGAAATCATACATACCGATGTATGTGGTCCGATGAATATTGAGGCTCGTGGCGGATATCGTTATTTTCTCACCTTCACAGATGATTTAAGCAGATACGGGTATATCTACTTAATGAAACATAAGTCTGAAACATTTGAAAAGTTCAAGGAATTTCAGAGTGAAGTTGAAAATCATCGTAACAAGAAAATAAAGTTTCTACGATCTGATCGTGGAGGAGAATATTTGAGTTACGAGTTTGGTATACATTTGAAAAATTGTGGAATAGTTTCGCAACTCACGCCACCCGGAACACCACAACGTAATGGTGTGTCCGAACGTCGTAATCGTACTTTACTAGATATGGTGCGATCTATGATGTCTCTTACTGATTTACCGCTATCATTTTGGGGTTATGCTTTAGAGACGGCCGCATTCACGTTAAATAGGGCACCATCTAAATCCGTTGAGACGACGCCTTATGAACTATGGTTTGGCAAGAAACCAAAGTTGTCGTTTCTTAAAGTTTGGGGCTGCGATGCTTATGTGAAAAAACTTCAACCTGATAAGCTCGAACCCAAATCGGAGAAGTGTGTCTTCATAGGATATCCAAAGGAAACTATTGGATACACCTTCTATCACAGATCCGAAGGCAAGACTTTTGTTGCTAAATTCGGAAACTTTCTGGAGAAGGAGTTTCTCTCGAAAGAAGTGAGTGGGAGGAAAGTAGAACTTGACGAGGTAACTGTACCTACTCCGTTATTGGGAAATAGTACATCACAGAAAACTGTTTCTGTGAGACCTACACCAATAAGAGAGGAAGTTAATGATGATGATCATGAAACTTTAGATCAAGATACTACTATACCTCGTAGATCAACCAGAGTAAGATCCGCACCAGAGTGGTACGGTAATCCTGTTCTGGAAGTCATGCTACTAGATCATGATGAACCTACGAACTATGAAGAAGCGATGGTGAGCCCAGATTCCGCAAAGTGGCTTGAAGCCATGAAATCTGAGATGGGATCCATGTATGAGAACAAAGTATGGACTTTGGTTGACTTGCCCGATGGTCGGCAAGCAATAGAGAATAAATGGATCTTGAAGAAAAAGACTGACGCTGATGGTAATGTTACTGTCTACAAAGCTCGACTTGTCGCAAAAGGTTTTCGACAAGTTCAAGGAGTTGACTACGATGAGACTTTCTCACCCGTAGCGATGCTTAAGTCTGTCAGAATCATGTTAGCAATTGCCGCATTTTATGATTATGAAATTTGGCAGATGGATGTAAAAACCGCATTCCTGAATGGATTTCTGGAAGAAGAGTTGTATATGATGCAACCAGAAGGTTTTGTCGATCCAAAAGGAGCTAACAAAGTATGCAAACTCCAGCGATCCATCTATGGACTGGTGCAAGCATCTCGGAGTTGGAATAAACGCTTTGATAGTGTGATCAAAGCATTTGGGTTTATACAGACTTTTGGAGAAGCCTGTATTTACAAGAAAGTGAGTGGGAGCTCTGTAGCATTTCTGATATTATATGTGGATGACATATTACTTATTGGAAATGATATAGAATTTCTGGATAGCATAAAGGGATACTTGAATAAAAGTTTTTCGATGAAAGACCTCGGGGAAGCTGCTTACATATTAGGCATAAAAATCTATAGAGATAGATCAAAACGCTTAATTGGACTTTCACAAAGCACATACCTTGACAAGATTTTGAAGAAGTTCAAAATGGATCAAGCAAAGAAAGGGTTCTTGCCTGTATTACAAGGTGTGAAGTTGAGTCAGACTCAATGCCCGACCACTGCAGAAGATAGAGAGAAAATGAAAGATGTTCCCTATGCTTCAGCCATAGGCTCTATCATGTATGCAATGCTGTGTACCAGACCTGATGTGTGCCTTGCTATAAGTTTAGCAGGGAGGTACCAAAGTAATCCAGGAGTGGATCACTGGACAGCGGTCAAGAACATCCTGAAATACCTGAAAAGGACTAAGGATATGTTTCTCGTATATGGAAGTGACAAAGAGCTCACCGTAAGAGGTTACGTTGATGCAAGCTTTGACACTGATCCGGACGATTCTAAATCGCAAACCGGATACGTGTTTACTTTAAACGGTGGAGCTGTCAGTTGGTGCAGTTCTAAACAAAGCGTCGTAGCGGGATCTACATGTGAAGCGGAGTACATAGCTGCTTCGGAAGCAGCGAACGAAGGAGTCTGGATGAAGGAGTTCATATCCGATCTAGGTGTCATACCTAGTGCATCGGGTCCAATGAAAATCTTCTGTGACAATACTGGTGCAATTGCCTTGGCAAAGGAATCCAGATTTCACAAAAGAACCAAACACATCAAGAGACGCTTCAATTCCATCCGGGATTTAGTCCAGGTGGGAGACATAGAGATTTGCAAGATACATACGGATCTGAATATTGCAGACCCGTTGACTAAGCCTCTTCCACGAGCAAAACATGATCAGCACCAGGACTCCATGGGTGTTAGAATCATTACTGTGTAATCTAGATTATTGACTCTAGTGCAAGTGGGAGACTGAAGGAAATATGCCCTAGAGGCAATAATAAAGTTATTATTTATTTCCTTATATCATGATAAATGTTTATTATTCATGCTAGAATTGTATTAACCGGAAACATAATACATGTGTGAATACATAGACCAACAGAGTGTCACTAGTATGCCTCTACTAGACTAGCTCGTTAATCAAAGATGGTTATGTTTCCTAACCATGAACAAAGAGTTGTTATTTGATTAACGAGGTCACATCATTAGTTGAATGATCTGATTGACATGACCCATTCCATTAGCTTAGCACCCGATCGTTTAGTATGTTGCTATTGCTTTCTTCATGACTTATACATGTTCCTATAACTATGAGATTATGCAACTCCCGTTTACCGGAGGAACACTTTGGGTACTACCAAACGTCACAACGTAACTGGGTGATTATAAAGGAGTACTACAGGTGTCTCCAATGGTAGATGTTGGGTTGGCGTATTTCGAGATTAGGTTTTGTCACTCTGATTGTCGGAGAGGTATCTCTGGGCCCTCTCGGTAATACACATCACATAAGCCTTGCAAGCATAATAACTAAGGTGTTAGTTATGAGATGATGTATTACGGAACGAGTAAAGAGACTTGCCAGTAACGAGATTGAACTAGGTATTGGATACCGACGATCGAATCTCGGGCAAGTAACATACCGATGACAAAGGGAACAACGTATGTTGTTATGCGGTCTGACCGATAAAGATCTTCGTAGAATATGTAGGAGCCAATATGGGCATCCAGGTCCCGCTATTGGTTATTGACCGGAGACTTGTCTCGGTCATGTCTACATTGTTCTCGAACCGTAGGGTCCGCACGCTTAACGTTACGATGACAGTTATTATGAGTTTATGCATTTTTATGTACCGAAGGTTGTTCGGAGTCCCGGATGAGATCACGGACATGACGAGGAGTCTCGAAATGGTCGAGACGTAAAGATTGATATATTGGAAGCCTATGTTTGGGCACCGGAAGCGTTCCGGGTGAAATCGGGATTTTTCCGGATTACCGGGAGGGTTACCGGAACCCCCCCGGGAGGTAAATGGGCCTATTGGGCCTTAGTGGAAAAGAGAGAAGAGGAAGCCCACACCTGGCCGGCGCCCCCCACCTTTCCCAAGTCCTAATAGGACTAGGAGAGGTGGGCCGGCCCCCTCTTTCTCCTTCTCCCCCTAGAATCCTAGTTGGAATAGGATTGGGGGGAAGGAGTCCTACTCCCGGTGGGAGTAGGACTCCTCCCCGCGCCTCCCTCCTGGCCGGCCGAACCCCCTGCCCCTGGCCTTTATATACGGGGGCAGGGGGCACCCCAAGACACACAAGTTAATCGTTCCTTAACCGTGTGCGGTGCCCCCTGCCACCAAATTCCACCTCGATCATACCGTTACAGTGCTTAGGCGAAGCCCTGCGTCGGTAGTACATCAAGATCGTCACCACGCCGTCGTGCTGACGGAACTCTTCCTCGACGCTTTGCTGGATCGGAGCCCGAGGAACGTCATCGAGCTGAACGTGTGCTAAGAACTCGGAGGTGCCGGAGTAACAGTGCTTGGATCGGTTGGATCGGGAAGAAGACGTACGACTACTTCCTCTACGTTGTGTGATCGCTTCCGCAGTCGGTCTGCGTTGGTACGTAGACATCACTCTCCCCTCTCGTTGCTGTGCATCACCATGATCTTGAGTGTGCGTAGGAATATTTTTGAAATTACTGCGTTTCCCAACATCCTTCCAGCACGGTTCCGTGCCCTGTAGAGGGCTTTTGCTTTTTGGTATTGAACCCGGGTGTCTGGCGATGATGCACCCTTTTATTTCGGACTGGGTTTGTATTCAAGGCCGGATTGTCCCAAAATTTTATTTTTGTTTTCCAGGCGCTTTCCATCGGTCAGTACTTTCATACTATGGACGCCAAGTCAGCGAAGCGTGTAATATCACGGCGACTTACGGCGTTGAGGATTCCCTTGTCCATGCAATTATTGCAGAAGAATGAAATTGTGTCTTCCTCGCGGCAGTCCTTTATCCTGTTCATAACCAGGAGGAATCTGGCCCAGTAATGATGTACTGTTTCTTCGGGCTCTTGCCTAATTTGGGATAGATCGCTTATGTACGGGTGGGTGGGTGGAATCAAATCCGAAACCTCACCCAATCTGAGACCCAGGGGCCAAGGAGTTTCCGAACTCGGAAGTTTGGATTCTTGGATGCTGTCCAATGAATCTAGCCCGTCGCCTGACTTTAAGTTCAGGTCTTGAGTGATGTCCTCCCCTCCGCGGGTATCCGGCTTGGAGGGATCGGGAATCCGGACATAGCTAGTCCTTAAGATAGATGAAGGGTCGCTGCACTATCCCTCTACCACGGCAACGTGATGGGTGACCTGGGGAGAGTTAATCTCTCTCAGATCGGGTTTAGGCCCAATCTGGTCATAATCTGTAGCGACTCCCAGGGTGGCGAAGCGATCCAAGAGCTCGTTTAGGGAAGAGAGATCCATTGGATCTAGCTGCTCGGTGAATTCCGAGCTGACGTGAAGATTGCTTTCGATGACCCGAGAGGTCATCGTTGGCGCAGCAGCCGAACGGGCGGTCATAAGGAAACCACCTAGCCTGAGAGTCTGGCCGACAGCCAAAGCTCCCTTAGCAACGGTGCCATCTTTAAAGACGGGATGAGGCATCCTTCCTGATGGCGACGGCATAGAGGAACTCTCAATGAAAGCACCAATGTCGGTGTTAAAACCGGCGGATCTCGGGTAGGGGGTCCCGAACTGTGCGTCTAGGCGGATGGTAACAGGAGGCAGGGGACACAATGTTTTACCCAGGTTCGGGCCCTCTTGATGGAGGTAAAACCCTACGTCCTGCTTGATTAATATTGATGATATGGGTAGTACAAGAGTAGATCTACCACGAGATCAAGGAGGCTAAACCCTACAAGCTAGCCCGTGGTATGATTGTTCTTCGTCCTACGGACTAAAACCCTCCGGTTTATATAGACACCGGAGAGGGCTTGGGTTACACAGAGTCGGTTACGATGGTAGGAGATCTACATATCCGTATCGCCAAGCTTGCCTTCCACGCCAAGGAAAGTCCCTTTCGGACACGGGACGAAGTCTTCAATCTTGTATCTTCATAGTCCAGGAGTCCGGCCGAAGGTATATTCCGGCTATCCGGACACCCCCTAATCCAGGACTCCCTCAGTCATCCTCCGCTGTCCCGTCGCGATTGCCTTCTTTGGGTGTGTCCACCATGTATATATCATATGATGAGGTGGCTGTCCAGTGCCCTGTGGGCAGTGGTTCCTGTTCGTCTCCCGCATCGTCGTCCATACCGTCGATGTCTTCGGAGTCAAAGTCGAGCGTGTCGGTCAAATCGTCGACAGTGGCTACTAAGTGGGTGGTGGGTGGGCGGTGAATTTCTTCGTCATTCGCATCCCAATCCTGCCGGACATAGTTCGGCCAGGACTCTCCTGACAAGGAGAGAGACCTTAATGAGTTCAGTATGTCACCGAAGGGCGAGTGCTGAAAGATATCCGCGGAGGTGAACTCCATGATCGGCGCCCAGTCAGATTCGATAGGCACGGGCGCAGGCGGTTCGGAGTCCGTGGCCAGGGAAGAATCTGGCAGTTCGGCGTCACGGCTCCCATGAAGGGTAAGGTCGGTACTCGGCTCGATCGCCGCTGATAATACGGCCTCTGTGGTGGGGTCTATCCACCCGTCCATGGATGGCGCAATTGGCTCTGAATTGAGGGTCGGAGCGGGTTGCCGATGCGGTCTCCTGAACACTATCCGATGGTAGAGCTGAATCATGCTCATCGTGACCGTGCAGCGCACTCGGCAGGGGCTCGAATCTGTCAAAGATCAAGTCTCCGCGGATGTCGGCCATGTAGTTTAAGCTTCAAAATCTGACCTGGTGGCCAGGGGCATAACTCTCGATCTGCTCCAGATGGCCAAGCGAGTTGGCCCACAGTGCGAAGCTGCCGAATACAAAGATCTGTCCAAAGCAACCCCATTAGTGTTTGCCTCTGTTACTGTTGGTGGACTTGTATAGATGCAAAATGTATTTTCCAAAGTGGCCTTGTATTTAAAAAATGGAGGGAGTATATAAAATATATGTTGATACATCAAGAATAAATGTGAAGTATTGTCAACTCTGAAGTTTCAAGCTAGATGGTACTGCATATCTGTCAGCTACATCCACTCATTCATCAACTAAAACCTTTGTGAAACAGGGGGTATTTAAAAGGAAGAGCCAGATTTGGTTTCATTACCTGTAGGAGATATGCCCTAGAAGCAATAATAATAGCTATTGTTTATCTCCAAGTTTGTAATTGATGTTTGTTCAATGCTATAACTACAATGGTCCTTGAACCTGTATATCCATAAAGGATTACACGAAAACGCATGTGCATGTGTGGAATAATAAATAATAAAATATATTCCTAGTTATGCCTCTAAGACTAGCTCAAGTGTTGCATGATGGTCACGCTTTCCTAATCATGGGCATGACTATGCCGACAACTTTGAGGATATAATGTTAGGAAAACACTTGTGTCGAATTAACCCAATTGATGAAATGCTTGTTGGGGAACATAGCATGCAATTTCAAAAAAATCCTACGATCACGCAAGATCTATCTAGGAGATGCATAGAAATGACAGGGGGAGAGTGTGTCCACGTACCCTCGTAGACCGAAAGCGGAAGCGTTAGGTTAACGCGGTTGATGTAGTCGAACGTCTTCACGATCCAACCGATCTTAGTACCGAACGTACGTCACCTCCGTGTTCAGCACACGTTCAACTCGATGACGTCCCTCGAACTCTTGATCTAGCAGAGGGTTGAGGGAGAGTTCCGCCAGCATGACGGCGTGGTGACGGTGACGGTGATGTGATCTGCGCAGGGCTTCGCCTAAGCACTACGACGCTATGACCGGAGGAGTAAAATGTGGAGAGGGGCTCCGCACACGGCTAAGAGAAAAATTGATGTCCCTTTGGGGTGCCCCCCACCCCCGTATATAAAGGAGGGGAGGAGGAGGCTGGCGGCCAGGAGGGGCGCGCCATGGGGGGAGTCCTACTAGGATTCCACTCCTAGTAGGATTTGGCCCCACCCTTTTCCTTTCTTCCACCAAAGGGAAGAGGAAAGGAGAGGGAGAGGGAAAGGGAAAGGGGGGCTGCGCCCCCTCCTCCTTGTCCTATTCGGACTTCCTAGGAGGGGGGTGTGCGCCACCCCCTCCTTGTCCTATTCGGACTCCCTAGGAGGGGGACGTGCACCACCCCCCCCCCCCCCCCCGCGGGCTTCCCTCTGTCTCCCTTAGGCCCATGTAGGCCCAACACTTCCCCGGGGGGGTTCCGGTAACCCCTCGGTACTCCGGTAAAATACCCGAATCACTCAGAACCATTCCGATGCCCGAATACTACCTTCCAATATATTAATCTTTACCTCTCAACCATTTCGAGACTCCTCATCATTTCTGTGATCTCACCCGGGACTCCGAACAAACTTCGGTCACCAAAACACAAAACTCATAATACAAATCATCATCGAACGCTAAACCGTGCGGACCCTACGGGTTCGAGAACTATGTAGACATGACCGAGACACATCTTTGGTCAATAACCAATAGCGGAACCTGGATGCTCATATAGGTTCCTACATATTCTACAAAGATCTTTATCGGTCAAACCGCAATAACAACATACGTTATTCCCTTTGTCATCGGTATGTTACTTGCCCGAGATTCGATCGTCGTTATCATCATACCTAGTTCAATCTCATTATCGACAAGTCTCTTTAATCGTTCCGTAAGGCATCATCCCGTAACTAACTCATTAGTCACATTGCTTGCAAGGCTTATAGTGATGTGCATTACAGAGGGGGCCCAGAGATACCTCTCCGATACTCGGAGTGACAAATCCTAATCTTGATCTATGCCAACCCAACAAACACCTTCAGAGACACCTATAGAGCATCTTTATAATCACCTAGTTACGTTGTGATGTTTGATAGCACACAAGGTGTTCCTCAGGTATTCGGGAGTTGCATAATCTCATATTCAGAGGAATATGTATAAGTCATGAAGAAAGCAACAACAATAAAACTTAACGATCATTATGCTAAGCTAACGGATGGGTCTTGTCCATCACATCATTCTCTAATGATGTGATCCCGTTCATAAAATGACAACACATGTCTATGGCCAGGAAACTTAACCATCTTTGATTAACGAGCTTGTCAAGAAGAGGCATACTAGGGACACTCTGTTTTGTCTATGTATTCACACATATACTAAGTTTCCGGTTAATACAATTCTAGCATGAATAATAAACATTTATCATGATATAAGGAAATATAAATAACAACTTTATTATTGCCTCTAGGGCATATTTCCTTCAGTCTCCCACTTGCACTAGATTTAATAATCTAGATTACATAGTAATGATTCTAGCACCCATGGAGTCTTGGTGCTGATCATGTTTTGTTGGGGAACATAGTAATTCAAAAAAATTCCTACGATCATGCAAGATCTATCTAGGAGAAGCATAGAAACAAGAGGGGAGAGTGTGTCCATGTACCCTCATAGACCAAAAGCGGAAGCGTTATGTTAACGCGGTTGATGTAGTCAAACGTCTTCACGATCCAATCGATCCAAGTACCGAACGTATGACACCTCCATGTTCAGCACACGTTCAGCTTGATGAGGTCCCTCAAGCTCTTGATCCAGTAGAGGGTCGAGGGAGAGTTCTGTCAGCACGACGGCGTGGCGACGGTGTTGGTGATGTGATCCGCGCAGGACTTCGCCTAAGCACTACGACAATATGACCGAGGTGGTAAAATGTGGAGGGGGGCACCACACACGGCTAAGAAACAACTGTTGTGTCTTTGGGGTGCCTCCTTCCCACGTATATAAAGGTGGAGGGAGGAGGAGGCCGGTCCAAGGGTGGCGCGCCAAAGGGGGGAGTCCAACTAGGACTCCTAATCCTAGTTGGACTCCATTTCCCCTTTTCGGAGGGGGCAAATAGAGAAGGGAGAGGAAGAGGAGAAGGAAAGGGGGCGAGCCCCCTCCCTAGTCCAATTCGGCCTCCCTATAGGGAGGGAACGCGGCCACCCCATGTGGGCTGCCTCCTCTCTCCCCTATGGCCCATGTAGGCCCAATATCACCCCCCCCGAGGGGGAGGGGGGGGGGGGTTCTAGTAACCCCTCGGTACTCTGGCAAAATACCCGAATCACTCGGAACCATTCTGATGTCCCAATACAACCTTCCAATATATGAACCTTTACCTCTCGACCATTCCGAGACTCCTCGTCATGTCCGTTATCTCATCCGGGACTTCGAACAAACTTCGGTCACCAAAACACATAACTCATAATACAAATCGTCATCGAACGTTAAGCGTGCGGACCCTACGGGTTCGAGAACTATGTAGACATGACCGAGACACATCTTGGTCAATAACCAATAGCGGAACCTTGATGCTCATATTGGCTCCTACATATTATACGAAGATCTTTATCGGTCAAACTGAATAACAACATATGTCATTCCCTTTGTCATCGGTATGTTACTTGCCCGAGATTCGATCGTCAGTATCATCATACCTAGTTCAATCTCGTTACCGGCAAGTCTCAATACTCGTTCCGTAATGCATCATCCCGTAACTAACTCATTAGTTACATTGCTTGCAAGGCTTATAGTGATGTGCATTACCAAGAGGGCCCAGAGATACCTCTCCGATACACGGAGTGACAAATCCTAATCTTGATCTATGCCAACCCAATAAACACCTTAGGAGACACCTGTAGAGCATCTATATAATCACCCAGTTACGTTGTGACGTTTGATAGCACACAAGGTGTTCCTCCGGTATTCGGGACTTGCATAATCTCATTGTCTGAGGAATTGCTACCTCTTGAGCATGCGTTGGTTTTCCCTTGAAGAGGAAAGGGTGATGCAGCAAATTAGCATAAGTATTTCCCCCAGTTTTTGAGAACCAAGGTATCAATCCAGTAGGAGACTACACGCAAGTCGCATAGTACCTGCACAAACAAATAAGAACCTTGCAACCAACGCGATAAAGGAGTTGTCAATCCCTTCACGACCACTTGCAAAAGTGAGATCTGATAAAGATAATAAGATAAATATTTTTGGTATTTTTGTTGTATACATTCGAAAGTAAAGATTGCAAAATAAACGGTGACAGAAATAGCTAGTTGACGGGAAAATAATATGATGTAAAGTAGACCCGAGGGCCATAGGTTTCACTAGTGGCTTCTCTCAAGATAGCATATATTACGGTGGGTGAACAAATTACTGCCGACCAATTGATAGAAATGCGCACAGTTATGAGAATATCTAGGCATGATCATGAACATAGGCATCACGTGCGTGTCAAGTAGACCGAAATGATTCTACATCTACTACAATTACTCCACACATCGACCGCTATCCAGCATGCATCTAGAGTATTAATTTCATAAGAACAAAGTAACACATTAGGCAAGATGACATGATGTAGAGGGATAAACTCAAGCAATATGATATAAACCCCATCTTTTTATCCTCGATGGCAACAATACAATACATGCCTTGCTGCCCCTGCTGGGAAAGGACACGTCAAGATTGAACCCAAAGCTAAGCACTTCTACCATTTCAAGAAAGATCAATCTAGTAGGCCAAACCAAACTGATAATTCGAAGAGACTTGCAAAGATATCAAATCATGCATATAAGAATACAAAGAAGAATCAAATATTGTTCATAGATAATCTTAATCATAAACCCACAATTCATCGGATCTCGGCAAACACACCGCAAAAAGAATTACATCGAATAGATCTCCAAGAAGATCGAGGAGAACTTTTTATTGAGATCCAAAGAGAGATAAGAAGCCATCTAGCTAATCACTATGGACCCGAAGGTCTGTGGTAAACTAATCACACATCATCGGAGAGGCTATGGTATTGATGTAGAAGCCCTCCGTGACCGAATCCCCCTCCGGCAGATTGCCAGAAAAGGTCCCCAAATGGGATCTCACGGGTATGGAAGGTTGCGGCAGTGGAAAAGTAGTTTTGTGGCTCTCCTAGATGTTTTCAGGGTATAAGTGTATATATAGGCGAAGGAAGTAGGTCGGTGGAGCTACGAGGCGCCTACGAGGGTGGGGGGCATGCCTGGCCCCCCTAGGCGCGCCGTCCTACCTCGTGGCCGCCTCGTTCCTTCCTTGATGTCCACTCCAAGTATCTTGGATCGCGTTTGTTCCAAAAAAGATCCTTGCGAAGGTTTCATTCCGTTTGGATTTTGTTTGATATTCCTTTTTTGCAAAACACTGTAATAGGCAAAAAACAGCAACTGGCACTGGGCCTCCGGTTAATAGGTTAGTCCCAAAAATAATATAAAAGTGTAGATTAAAGCCCATTAAACATCCAAAATAGATAATATAATAGCATGGAACAATAAAAAATATAGATACATTGGAGACGCATCAGTATCCCCAAGCTTAATTCCTGCTCGTCCTCGGGTAGGTAAATGATAAAATCAGAATTTTTGATGTGGAATGCTACCTAACATAATTTTCAATGTAATTTTCTTTATTGTGGCATGAATATTTAGATCCGAAAGATTCAAGACAAAAGTTTAATATTGACATAAAAATAATAATACTTCAAGCATACTAATAAAGCAATTATGTCTTCTCAAAATAACATGGCCGAAGAAAGTTATCCCTACAAAATCATATAGTGTGGCTATGCTCTATCTTCATCACACAAAATATTTAAATCATGCACAACCCCGATGACAAGCCAAGCAATTGTTTCATACTTTTGATGTTCTCAAACTTTTTCAATCTTCATGCAATACATGGATATAGCACTATAGGTGGAATAGAATGGTGCTTGAGTAGAAGACAAAAAGGAGAAGATAGTCTCACGTCAACTAGGCGTATCAAAGGCTATGGAGATGCCCATCAATATATATCAATGTGAGTGAGTAGGGATTGCCATGCAATGGATGCACTAGAGCTATAAGTGTATGAAAGTTCAAAAAGAAACTAAGTGGGTGTGCATCCAAGTCGCTTGCTCACGAAGACCTAGGGCATTTTGTGGAAGCCCATCATTCAAGTTCTATAATGAAAATTTCCCACTAGTATATGAAAGTGACAAAATAGGAGACTCTCTATCATGAAGATCATGTCGCTAGTTTGAAGCACAAGTGTGGTGAAAGGATAGTAGAATTGCCCCTCCTCTCTTTTTCTCTCATTTTTTATTTGGGCCTTTTTTCCTTTTTTATGGCCCCTTTTTTCGTTCGGAATCTCATCCCGGCTTGTGTGGGAATCATAGCCTCCATCATCCTTTCCTCACATGGGACAATGCTCTAACAATGAAGATCATCACACTTTTATTTACTTACAACTCAAGAATTACAACTCGATACTTAGAACAAAATATGACTCTATGTGAATGCCTCCAGCGGTGTACCGGGATATGCAATGAATCAAGAGTGCCATGTATGAAAGAATTATGAACGGTGGCTTTGCCACAAATATGATGCCAACTACATGATCATGCAAAGCAATATGACAATGATGAAGTGTGTTATAATAAACGGAATGGTGGAAAGTTGCATGGCAATATATCTCGGAATGGCTATGGAAATGCCATAATAGGTGGGTATGGTGGATGTTTTGAGGAATGTATATGGTGGGTTTATGGTACCGGTGAAAGTTGCGCGGTACTAGAGAGGCTAGCAATGGTGGAAGGGTGAGAGTGCGTATAATCCATGGACTCAACATTAGTCATAAAGAACTCACATACTTATTGCAAAAATCTATTAGTTATCGACACAAAGTACTATGCGCATGCTCCTAGGGGGATAGATTGGTAGGAAAAGACCATCGCTCGTCCCTGACTGCCACTCACAAGGAAGACAATCAATAAATAAATCATGCTCCGACTTCATCACATAACGGTTCACCATACATGCATGCTACGAGAATCACAAACTTTAACACAAGTATCTCTCAAATTCACAACTACTCAACTAGCATGACTCTAATATTACCATCTTCATATCTCAAAACAATCATCAAGTATCAAACTTCTCATAGTATTCAATGCACTTCATATGAAAGTTTTTATTATAGCCATCTTGGATTCCTATCATATTAGGACTAATTTCATAACCAAAGCAAATTACCATGCTGTTCTAAAGGACTCTCAAAATAATATAAGTGAAGCATGCCAGATCAATAATTTCTATAAAATAAAACCACCATCGTGCTCTAAAAAGATATAAGTGAAGCACTAGAGCAAAATTATCTAGCTCAAAAGGTATAAGTGAAGCACATAGAGTATTCTAATAAATTCCGATTCATGTGTGACAGATCAATAATTCCGATTCATGTGTACATCAAGGATTATTGTGTTAAACTAAAAAGCAAAGACTGAAATCATACAAGACACTCCAAGCAAAACACATATCATGTGGTGAATAAAAATATAGCCTCAAGTAAAGTTACTGATAGACGAAGACGAAAGAGGAGATGCCTTCTGTGGCATCCCCAAGCTTAGGCTTTTGGTTGTCCTTGAATTTTACCTTGGGGTGCCATGGGAATCTCCAAGCTTAGGATCTTGCCACTCCTTATTCCAAAATCCATCAAATCTTTACCCAAAAACTTGAAAACTTCACAACACAAAACTCAACAGAAAATCTCATTAGCTTTGTTAGTATAAGAAAACAAACCACCACTTTAAGGTACTGTAATCAACTCATTATGTATTTATATTGGTGTTAAACCTACTGTATTCCAACTTCTCTATGGTTCATACCCCCCGATACTAGCCATAGATTCATCAAAATAAGCAAACGACACACAAAAAAACAGAATCTGTCAAAAACAGAACAGTCCGTAGCAATCTGTAGGTTTCTAATACTTCTGCAACTCCAAAAATACTGAGAAATTAGGACATCCTAAATAATTTGTATATTGATCTACTTCAGTTGGAATCAGTATTTTATCTCTCTCTGGTAAAAAATGAAAACTATTCTTGTGAGCGCATACTTTCTGTTTTTACAGTAAGATCAAATAACAATCACCCAAGAAGATCCTAAAGGCTTTACTTGGCACAAACACTAATTAGAACATAAAAACAATAATAACAGAGGATAGATGATTTATTTATTACTAAACAGGAACAAAAAGCAAGGAACAAAAATAAAATTGGGTTGCCTCCCAACAAGCGCTATCGTTTAACGCCCCTAGCTAGGCATAAAAACAAGGATAGATCTAGGTATTGCCATCTTTGGTATGCAATTCATAAGTGGCTCTCATAATAGATTCATAAGGTAATTTAATTTTATTTCTAGGAAGTGTTCCATGCCTTTCCTTAACGTAAATTGGAATCTAATAGTTCCTTCTTTCATGTCAATAATTGCACCAATCGTTCTAAGGAAAGGTCTACCAAGAATAATAGGACATGTAGGATTGCAATCTATATCAAGAACAATGAAATCTACGGGCACGTAATTACTATTTGCAACAATAAGAACATCATTAATCCTTCCAATACTTTTCTTAATGGTGGAATCCGCAAGATGCAAATTTAAAGAACAATCATCAAATTCACGGAAACCTAACACATCACACAAAGTTTTGGAATCGTGGAAACACTAGCACCCAAATCACATAAAGCATATCATTCATGATCTTTAATCTTAATTTTAATAGTAGGTTCCCACTCATCATAAAGTTTTCAAGGGATAGAAACTTCTAATTCAAGTTTTTCTTCATAAGATTGCATTAAAGCATCAATGATATGTTTAGTAAAAGCTTTGTTTTGATCATAGGCATGAGGAGAATTTAACACGGATTGCAACAAGGAAATACAATCTATCAAAGAGCAATTATCATAATTAAATTCCTTGAAATCCAAAAATAGTGGGTTCATTGCTATGTAAAGTTTTGACCTCTTCAACCCCACTTTTATTAATTTTTGCATCAAGATCTAAAAACTCCGAATCACTGGGATGGCTTTTAACTAAAGTTAACTCATCTCCAGTCCCATCTTTATTAAGATTCATATTGGCAAACAAAGATTTATTAAGAGACATACCAATCACTTTTAGTTCTTCATCATTATTATCATGAAAACTAGAAGAACACACTTTTACAAAGAAATGTTTTTTAGCACGCATCCTAGCGGTTCTTTATTTGCACTCATCAATGAAAATTCTCATGGCTTTGAGAGACTCATTTATATCATGCTTAGGTGGAATAGATCTAAGTTTCAAAGAACTCATTCTTTATTTATATTGGTGTTAAACCTAATGTATTCCAACTTCCTATGGTTCATACCCCCCGATACTAGCCATAGATTCATCAAAATAAGCAAACAACACACGGAAAAACAGAATCTGTCAAAAATAGAACAGTATGTAGTAATCTGCAGGTTTCGAATACTTCTGTAACTCCAAAACTTCTACCAAATTAGGACGACCTAAATAATTTGTATATTAATCTACTGCAGTTGGAATCAGTATTTTAGTGCTCCCTGGTTAAAAAATGAAAATTATTCTCGTGAGCGCATACTTTCTATTTTTAAGCAAGATCAAATAACAATCATCCAAGAAGATCCTAAAGGCTTTACTTGGCACAAACACTAATTAAAACATAAAAACACAATCATAACATATGATAAATAATTTATTTATTACTAAATAGGAACCAAAAGCAAGAAACAAAAATAAAATTGGGTTTCCTCCCAACAAGCGCTATCGTTTAACGCCCCTAGCTAGGCATAAAAACAAGAATAGATCTAGGTATTGCCATCTTTGGTATGCAATCCATAAGTGGATCTCATAATAGATTCATAAGGTAATTTAGTTTTCTTCTTAGGAAAGTGTTCCTTGCCTTTCCTTAATGGAAATTGGAATCTAATATTTCCGTCTTTTATATCAATGATTGCACCAATCGTTCTAAGGAAAGGTCTACCAAGAATCATAGGACAAGTAGGATTGCAATCTATATCAAGAACAATAAAATCTATGGGCACATAATTCCTATTTGCAACAATAAGAACATCATTAATTCTTCCCATATGTTTCTTAATTGTGGAATCCACAAGATGCAAATTTAAAGAACAATCATCAAATTCACGGAAACCTAACACATCACACAAAGTTTTGGAATCGTGGAAACACTAGCACCCAAATCACATAAAGCATTCTTTAATCTTAATTTTAATAGTAGGTTACCACTCATCATAAAGTTTTCAAGGGATAGAAACTTCTAATTCAAGTTTTTCTTCATAAGATTGCATTAAAGCATCAATGATATGTTTAGTAAAAGCTTTGTTTTGATCATAGGCATGAGGAGAATTTAACACGGATTGCAACAAGGAAATACAATCTATCAAAGAGCAGTTATCATAATTAAATTCCTTGAAATCCAAAAATAGTGGGTTCATTGCTATGTAAAGTTTTGACCTCTTCAATCCCACTTTTATTAATTTTTGCATCAAGATCTAAAAACTCCGAATCACTGGGATGGCTTTTAACTAAAGTTTACTCATATCTAGTGCCATATTTATCAAGATTCATATTGGTAAACAAAGATTTAATAGGAGACATACCAATCACTTTTAGATCTTCATCATTATTATCATGAAAACTAGAAGAACACGCTTTTACAAAGCAATCTTTCTTAGCACGCATCCTAGCGGCTCTTTCTTTGCACTCATCAATGGAAATCCTCATGGCTTTGAGAGACTCATTGATTTTATGCTTAGGTGGAATAGATCTAAGTTTCAAAGAATCAACATCAAGAGAAATTCTATCCATGTTCCTAGCCAACTCATCAATCTTAAGCAATTTTCTTCAATCAAAGCATTGAAATTCTTTTGCGAGTTCATAAATTCTTTAACACTAGTCTCAAAATCAGCGGGGCTCCTTATTAAAATTTCCATAAGAGTTTTTGGTAGGAATTACCATAATTATTAGAGGAATTACTAGGAAATGGCCTAGAATTAAAATTTCCTCTATACGCGGTGTTACCAAAATTGTTCCTACCAACAAAATTCACACCCATAGATTCATTATTATTATCAATCAAAGTGGACAAAGTCATATCATTAGGATCACAAGAAACACTCTTATTAGCAAACAATTTCATAAGTTCATCCTTCTTTTCACTCAAAACATTAATCTCTTCTATCGCATGAACTTTTTTACTAGTGGATCTTTCGGTGTGCCATTGAGAATAATTGAACATAATATTATCTAGGAGTTTAGTAGCTTCTCCTAAAGTGATTTTCAAAAAAGTGCCTCCTGCAGCCGAATCTAAAAGATTTCTAGAAGCAAAATTCAATCCATCATAAAAATTATGTATAATCATCCATAAAGTCAAACCATGTGTAGGACAATTACGTATCATTAATTTCATCCTCTCCCAAGCTTGTGCAACATGCTCATGATCAAGTTGTTTAAAATTCATAATATCATTTCTAAGAGAGATGATCTTAGCGGGAGGAAAATACTTAGAGATAAAAGCATCTTTGCGCTTATTCCATGAATCAATACTATTTTTAAGCAAAGAAGAGAACCAAGTTTTAGCACGATCTCTAAGCGAAAACGGAAATAGCTTCAATTTAACAATATTATTATCCACATCTTTCTTCTTTTGCATATCACACAAATCAACGAAGTTGTTTAGATGGGTAGCCACATCTTCACTAGGAAGGCAAGAAAATTGATATTTCATAACAAGATTCAACAAAGCGGTATTGATTTGACAAGATTCAACATCCGTAGTAGGAGTGTCGGTGTCAAAACTGGCGGATCTCGGGTAGGGGGTCCTGAACTGTGCGTCTAGGCTGGATGGTAACAGGAGGCAGGGGACACGATGTTTTACGCAGGTTCGGGCCCTCTTAATGGAGGTAAAACCCTACGTCCTGCTTGATTAATATTGATGATATGGGTAGTACAAGAGTAGATCTACCACGAGATCGGAGAGGCTAAACCCTAGAAGCTAGCCTATGGTATGATTGTTGTTTTGTATGTCTCTATCGACTAGCCTGGCCTCGGTTTATATAATGCACCAGAGGCCTAGCTTAACAAGAGTCCTAGCCGAATACGCCGGTGGGGAGAAGTCCTTGTCTTGATCGCCAAGTCTTGTGGAATCTTGTGTGCGGCAGCTGTCCGAACTGGCCCATGAGTATACGGCCATGGGGGGCCTCGGCCCAATCTAATAGATCGGGAGACGACATGGTGAGTACCCCTTAGTCCAGGACACCGTCAGTAGCCCCTTGAACCGGTCTTCAAGTTAGGGACGCTCCTCGATTCTTCCGAACTGTTCTTCATCTTCGGTCGTCGGTCTTGAAAACTGGTTCAACAAATCTTCTTTATCTTCGATCTTGAGGATCGCCGAAATGCATTCGACGAGTTTACACGTCGGGTATCCGAGGATCCCCTTTAAGTTTCTGGCCTTTACCAATGCCTTGTTATTTTTATGCCATACCTCGGGTTCGAAGTTGTTCCCGGGCGGCAGCGTCCTCTTGCGTACGAGCTCCAATGCCGGACTGTATTCGAGGTATCTTTTGCAACCGAGCACCAATGCTGGACTGCTTCCGTGCTCTAACGCCGAAATGTATCCAAGCACCAACGCCGGACTGTGTCCAAGCTCCAATGTCGGACTATATCCAAGATGTCATAGATCATCTTGGTCCAAAAAAGTTGAAGGAGTTTAGCCGAGCTTAATGCTGGAAATGCCCTCTATGGAGCCAGCCACTAGCGCCCGAGCTTTATGCCGGACTGCTTCCGAGGTGGTGCACCACCCCTAATGTGGGCCGACTTTTGTGAATATTTTTTATTGGTGCAATTTATTCTGTGCCGAGATATATAGCCACTAGCCCTCAAGGTGTGTATCGGTCTAAAACCTGAGATGCACCTGAAGGATGACATAAGACCGCTGATCCCAATAGCCGCTGAGACTCAGGTTGATTTACAAAATCGGCCTGAGGATCAAGTCCAAGCTCGGCAGAATACTTCGGGACACTAAAAGCGGGGTGCTCAGTCCATAAGACTCAGGTTGGGTGTGGCCGACCAACCTGAGGATCAAAATCTCCTCGGAAACTATATTGCACATAAAATTTTCTGCATTGGACAAGCAATGCAGTAGCCCCCGAGACACTGGTCGGGTGGCAACACCGGATCAGGGGACCGATGTGCCCCTTTAATATTTGTAAATAACAGGCCCGAAGCCCAGTAGCCCCCGAGCCTTAATGCGGGCACGGGTGGCCGAATTAAGGATCAATATCCATAGTAAAATCACAAATTATGTGTAATGACTCTATGTATCCAAGTACTTTACGTCGTTAATGCTCGGATCCGCATTGTACAAAACTTTGTTGACCGACCATCGGCTTCCACCTCCTCGGCCAGTAGCCGAGGAGTGTTTGTCCTACTTTATAAAGTCTTTATGAGGGCAAAGATTTACAACAAACAAGGCAATCTGGCCATACGGTTTTATAAACAAAGGTACACAGAGAGTTATCTTACTGTTTAATAGAAGAAATGTCTTCCAAAGAAAATAGTCCCGCTATCGGTTCCTTTCTTTGGGTTGTCATGCTAAGCATGATCATTAAATCTCAGCTCGAATGTAAGAGAAAAATATCGAGGATTTAGTTTGGGAGGCCAGTTAATAGCCCCAGTAGTGTTCGGCGACAGTCGAGGTCAAGCCGTAAACACTTCGGCCAATGTTATGAACGGCCCATCATTTAACATAGTCATCAGATCGCTGACCAGTTTACGCTTATTGTGACAGTCAGTTTTCGGCTTTCTCCACTGTGGTGCTTGACCATGCGAGCTGGAAGCACAATCGCTATGGTTCTCCCTTTGCACACCTAGCCGAACAAAGCGGAACGTAGGAGGAAAGCACAGGAGCCGGACAACCCAACTATTGACCGAAGACATAATTCGAAACCGATGCATATATAGAATATCCGAGAATGTTTTTGCCGAATCCCTAAAGGTGCCCGGCATTGCACTGCGAGACTAATGCTAGAAAAGTACAAATAGTTTAAAAGTGCCAAAAAGATTGGAAAACCAAAAAAAAGTCAGTAAAAACATGATGTCCGAACAAGATCAAGTGTTCGGTGCCAATTCGAAAATTGGTCTTAAAAAAGTGCTTCTGTCGTGCTTTAATGTGACACATCCTATCTCAAGACTTCAAGCGGGTCATCCTACGGCTTCAACCTCCTATCCCGAAGGCGGAGTACTTCTCATTAGGCCAGTTTAGCAAACTAAACTCTAGCGGCTTTGAGAGAGAAATTAGGCTCCCCGGCTAGTGACCACACACTCGTGTCGAAAAGAGGAGTGATAAATAATAATAGTAAGAAAAACTTTGCAACGACTAAGAAGAAGAACACTTATTATAAAACGGCTCACATAAATTTAAGAGCCCCCAAGTGACTTGGGTAAAATAATGATTGCATGTACCGAAGTACTTGTATCATTTCTATGTTCAACCAAACTTTAAACGCGTCTTAACTGACCGTCAGCTTCTCCCTCTTCGGTCAAGGACCGAAAAGTGTTATGTACTCCATCGGTCGACAATATCGACGGTGTTTCCAATAACCAGGCAATCAGGCAATAAGGCTGTAACAGACAAAGCACGCTCAGGGAACTTATGCTATATTACCGTGAAGTGTAAGAAGCATCTTCGAAGAAAATAGTACCCCCACCAATACCTTTCTTCGGTGCTCATTGTTATTATGAGACTTGTGCAATAGATTTTTTGTACTTATGAGTTCCGTTGTGTGCCGACCATCATTGAAAACTATAAGAGCGCTAGCTTTCGGCTTCACCCAGTCTAAGGTCCGGCTCGGGCGACCCGATCGTGACAATCGCAGAGGTGCTCCCTTTACTCCCTAGCCGAACAATCGGGAACGTAGGGGTAAACACAGGAGTGAGGCAACCCAGCTTGCAAATCGCTTAAGTCAATATGGTGCATATTGTGGCGTAATACACGAACAAGGAACGAAGCCATACAAGTATAATCATATGCAAGTGGAAAAGCTTCATGAAGGAAGCCCCCAAATGAATTGGGTATTTGAATTTATGCGTCACAAACAAAGTTTGGACAAGGAAATTTTTTACAAGCAACTTTTTTCCAAAAAAGTATAATGCTTGGTCGAACCGAACACAAGTTAGAAATTAAAGCTTTGAGCATGAAAGCGACTTAGCTGGTTAATGTGTTCGGTATTGATGACGCGGTCCGAGCTTGATGCGGGAGAAAGTTCCATCCCCCAAGCCGGTCCTGAGGTGGCGGAGCGGAGAGCTCGACACGCCGAAGTGGTGACATAGCACGGTCAATGCAGACCGGCAGAGTGACGCCGAAGTCCCCGGATCATTTTCCTGTGCACAAAAAATAGTGCAAACCGGAGTTAATAGTAATAATGATAATTAAAAAAATCGTTGCATAATAAATAATTTATGCAAAGTGAGTAATAAAAGAAATATGGCCTCGTGCCGAAGTCAATGTCGATGCAGGGCATCGGCGTGATGCGGTAAAGGCGTCACAAAGCCTGAATTCATAGGTCGGTCCGAGCTCCGGATGCGGCGTTCGCCGGACTGTGTATGGAAACTGACCGAACCACCATGCGACTGTCGTTAATGCGGCCACCATTTGACAGACCTGTGTACATATGATGGACAAACAAGAGTAATAATTCCTTGGGAAAAATGAACCCAAACAAGCAAAAAATACTGGGATTAATAGCACCTGGTTTATTTGTTGTAGCAATCCGAAGGAAGGTGATTCCCAAAATTGGGACTCCATCCGCACACCCATTGCCCGATGGGCGATAAAACGACGGCATGGCAATGTTGGCAAAGGTTGGCTCGCCGAGGCAAAGCCCTCGGTCCAGCTAACGTGACGGAGCTGGTCGGCTAGTGACGCCGAAGTGTCTGGAGTAGGTTGATGAAGAGATGGCGAAGCCCCCGGTCCAACCGAGATGTCGAAGCCTCGATGCCAGCCGATGAGTCGAAGTTGGCCGGCATGATGGACACCAGCTTGAAGAAGCAATAGTGTGGCCCTGCCGATGCAGGTCGTGACGTGGTCGATGCCAGCTTGATGAAGCGACCATGCGGCGATGCCGGTATGCCCGCCCCGTGTAATCCGTGGGGCGGCGATGTTGGTGATGATTTATCCTTCGCGATGCCGGACTCTTGTTCGGCTTGCTAAGATGATGATCCGAAGAACTTGAGCTCGGCTCAACAAAGTGACGACGTGTCTAGAGCAGGTCGGCAGCCGTGGAGCAATATTGCCGGACTGGTTTGACATCAGCATGATGTTGAAGATCATGTTCAAAAGATCTTAAAGTTAGTGGGATGTGTTCGGGAACAAAACACAATACCCCATACAAAACTTCCTTTAAAAGGGATGTCCGAAATCCCATTCATAAAAAAGACGAACTCGGGTCGGATTCATTTTCGCACAGAAAACAGATCCGAAAAGTGATGCACTAATTGGAAGGTTCCTGGAGTTTGGACGGTCGGATCAAGCTGAAATTTTGAGAGGTGGTAGATACAGGAATTCCGCAGCCGATCAACGGTTGGATCTTCCAAAGGACGCCGAGCTAGAAGCTGGACACCACGCCCTAAACTCATCCAGATTCCCGTCCAGATTTGACAGGGCTGCGGTATATCGTGGATTGCCAGAGATTCCTCCATTGGAACTCGACGGAATTTTCCAGGGTTGTTGTAGACTCAATTCTGCACAATTCCACCAAAGCGATCGTTAAAAAGACACTTGAGGAGGCAGTGGCGGCGGAAACAAGTTTGCTATCCAGAAAAACAGCACGGTCGCCCGAGGGCAATGTTGACGTTGAGCCCCCGGGCTCCCTGGATGATTCCTCCATGATCTTGATAGAGATCGGAGTTGATGTTTGATGAAGGCCCTCGTCCGAACATGGTGATCCGAACACGGGGCGCAGTTCTTGGTCGAACCAAGGTGACCAGTCGAGCTGGTGACAAAGATGCCGAAGTCGCAGTTGATCTGCAGGCGAGCCATCGATCCTTTTGTCGATCACACAGCGGAACTCTCAATGAAAGCACCAATGTCGGTGTCAGAACCGACGGATCTCGGGTAGGGGGTCCCGAACTGTGCGTCTAGGCTGGATGGTAATAGGAGGCAGGGGACATGATGTTTTACCCAGGTTCGGGCCCTCTTGATGGAGGTAAAACCCTACGTCCTGCTTGATTAATATTGATGATATGGGTAGTACAAGAGTAGATCTACCACGAATCGGATAGGCTAAACCCTAGAAGCTAGCCTATGCTATGATTGTTGTTTTGTATGTGTGTATCGACTAGCCTGGCCTCGGTTTATATAATGCACCAGAGGCCTAGGTTAACAAGAGTCCTAGCCGAATACGCCGGTAGGGAGAAGTCCTTGTCTTGATCGCCAAGTCTTGTGGAATCTTCCTTGTATGCGGCAGCTGTCCGAACTGGCCCATGAGTATACGGCCATGGGGGGCCTCGGCCCAATCTAATAGATCGGGAGATGATGTGGTGAGTACCCCTTAGTCCAGGACACCGTCAAGGAGAAATTAGAGTGCTAATAAAGGACACCGTCAAGGAGAAATTAGAGTGCTAATAAAATCATTGTTGTTAGTATTGGAAAAGTCACACAATTTAGTGTTATCTTGAGCCATCGCGACAAACAATCAATCCAACACACGGGCAAACAAGAGGCAAGCGAAAAGAAGCAAGTGGAAAATGGCGAATAAAACGACAAGGGTGAGGCGGGGGAGAGGAAAACGAGAGGCAAATGGCAAATAATGTAATGCGAGGGATAAGAGTTTGTGATGGGTACTTGGTATGTCTCCTCGGCAACGGCGCCTGAAATCCTTCTGGCTACCTCTTGAGCATGCGTTGGTTTTCCCTTGAAGAGGAAAGGGTGATGCAGCAAAGTAGTGTAAGTTTTTCCCTCAGTTTTTGAGAACCAAGGTATCAATCCAGTAGAAAACTACACGCAAGTCGCCTACTACCTGCACAAACAAATAAGAACCTTGCAACCAACGCGATAAAGGGGTTGTCAATCCCTTCACGGCCACTTGCCAAAGTGATATCTGATAAAGATAATAGGATAAATATTTCTGGTATTTTTGTTGTATACATTCGAAAGTAAAGATTGTAAAATAAACGGCGCCAGAAATAACTAGTTGACGGGAAAATAATATGATGTAAAGTAGACTAGAGGGCCATAGGTTTCACTAGTGGCTTTTCTCAAGATAGTATATATTATGGTGGGTGAACAAATTACTGCCGAGCAATTGATAGAAAAGCGCATAATTATGAGAATATCTAGGCATGATCATGAACATAGGCATCACGTCCGTGTCAAGTAGACCGAAATGATTCTGCATCTACTACTATTACTCCACACATCGACCGCTATCCAGCATGCATCTAGAGTATTAAGTTCATAAGAACAGAGTAACGCATTAGGCAAGATGACATGATGTAGAGGGATAAACTCAAGCAATATGATATAAACCCCATCTTTTTAACCTCGGTGGAAACAATACAATACGTGCCTTGCTGCCCCTGCTGTCACTGGGAAATGACACCACAAGATTGAACCCAAAGCTAAGCCCTTCTCCCATTGCAAGAAAGATCAATCTAGTAGGCCAAACCAAACTGATAATTCGAAGAGACTTGCAAAGATATCAAATCATGCATATAAGAATTTAGAGAAGAATCAAATATTGTTCATAGATAATCTTAATCATAAACCCACAATTCATCGGATCTCGACAAACACACCACAAAAAGAATTACATCGAATAGATCTCCAAGAATATCGAGGAGAACTTTGTATTAAGATCCAAAGAGAGAGAAGAATCCATCTAGCTAATAACTATGGACCCGAAGGTCTGTGGTAAACTACTCACACATCATCGGAGAGGCTATGGTGTTGATGTAGAAGCCCTCCGTGATCGAATCCCCCTCCGGCAGATCGCCGGAAAAGGTCCCCAGATGGGATCTCAGGGTACAGAAGGTGGCGGCGGTGGAAAAGTGGTTTCATGGCTCTCCTGGATGTTTAGGCGAAGGAAGTAGGTCGGTGGAGCTACGAGGGGCCCACGAGGGTGGGGGGCGCGCCTGGCCATGATACGTCTCCATCTATAATTTTTGATTGTTCCATGATATTATATTATCAACCTTGGATGTTTTATATGCATTTATATGCTATTTTATATGATTTTTGGGACTAACCTATTAACCTAGAGCCCAGTGCAAGTTTCTGTTTTCTCCTTGTTTTAGAGTATCGCAGAAAAGGAAAATCAAACGGAGTCCAATTGACCTGAAACTTCACGGAACTTATTTTTGGACCAGAAGAAGCCCACGGAGTATCGAAGATGGACTAGGAGGGTCCCGGGCTGCCCATGATGGTGGGGGGCGCGCCCCCTGCCTCGTGGACAGCCCGGAGATCCACCGACGTACTTCTTCATCCTATATATACCCATATACCCTAAAAACTCCAGGGAGCAGAATAGATCAGGAGTTTCGCCGCTAGAAGCCTCCGTAGCCACCAAAAACCAATCTAGACCCGTCCCGGCACCCTGCCGGAGGGGGAATCCCTCTCCGGTGGCCATCTTCATCATCCCGGTGCTCTCCATGACGAGGAGGGAGTAGTTCTGTCTCGGGGCAGAGGGTATGTACCAGTAGCTATGTGTTTGATCTCTCTCTCTCTCTCTCTCGTGTTCTTGAGGTGGTACGATCTTGATGTATCGCGAGCTTTGCTATTATAGTTGGATCTTATGATGTTTCTCCCGTCTACTCTCTTGTAATGGATTGAGTTTTCCCTTTGAAGTTATCTTATTGGATTGAGTCTTTAAGGATTTGAGAACACTTGATGTATGTCTTGTGTGGGATACCCATGGTGACAATGGGGTATTCTATTGATCCACTTGATGTATGTTTTGGTGATCAACTTCCGGGTTCCGCCCATGAACCTATGCATAGGGGTTGGCACACATTTTCGTCTTGACTCTCCGGTAGAATCTTGGGGGCACTCTTTGAAGTACTTTGTGTTGGTTTGAATAGATGAATATGAGATTGTGTGATGCATATCGTATAATTATACCCACGGATACTTGAGGTGACATTGGAGTATCTAGGTGACATTAGGGTTTTGGTTGATTTGTGTCTTAAGGTGTTATTCTAGTATGAACTCTATGATAGATTGAACGGAAATAATAGCTTCATGTTATTTTACTACGGACTCTTGAATAGATCGATCAGAAAGGATAACTTTGAGGTGGTTTCGTACCCTACCATAATCTCTTTGTTTGTTCTCCTCTATTAGTGACTTTGGAGTGACTCTTTGTTGCATGTTGAGGGATAGTTATATGAACCCTAGGCCTTGTTTAAACGCATTGCAATACCGTTTACGCTCACTTTTATCATTAGTTACCTTGCTGTTTTTATACTTTCAGATTACAAAAACCTATATCTACCATCCATATTGCACTTGTATCACCATCTCTTCGCCGAACTAGTGCACCTATACAATTTACCATTGTATTGGGTGTGTTGGGGACACAAGAGACTCTTTGTTATTTGGTTGCGGGGTTGCTTGAGAGATACCATCTTCATCCTACGCCTCCCACGGATTGATAAACCTTAGGTCATCCACTTGAGGGAAATTTGCTACTGCCCTACAAACCTCTGCACTTGGAGGCCCAACAACGTCTACAAGAAGAAGGTTGTGTAGTAGACATCAAGCTCTTTTTTGGCGCCGTTGCCGGGGAGGTTAGCGCTTGAAGGTATATCTTTAGATCTTGCAATCGAATCTTTTTGTTTCTTGTTTTAGCACTAGTTTAGTTTATAAAAGAAAACTACAAAAAATGGAATTAAAGGATGCCTCATATGCTTCATCTTTTTAATATCTATCATGAAAATAAGGATTCCGATAATTGTGCTCAAGTGTTAGAAGAAGAATGCATTAGAATGTTTGGCACTATATCTTTGAATGATGAGCATGATTGCAATGTTGTTAGTATGAATTCCTTGAATATCTATGATGCTAATGATATGAAACGCCACAAGCTTGGGGATGCTGTGTTTGATGAAGATGATATTTTTTGTCTCCCAAGTTTTGATGAGCAAATTTATTATGATGATAGCATGTCTCCTATTTATGATGATTATATTGATGAAAGTGGGTTTGGAAGAGTGTCAACTTTAGGAAGTGATGATCCCACTATTTTGGAGGATGTTGAATCTTATTGTGATAATTATGAAAGTGGATTTGGAGAGGTCATGACTTTATTTAGTGATGAATCCACTATTTCGGAAGAGGTTCCAATTGATTATGAGAACAAACTTGCTATCTATGATGATTATTGTGATGACATGTATGCTATAAATAATAATGATAACCATGAAACTTGTCATCATGATTTTAGTTTTCAATTGGATTATGCCTCACATGATAGTTATTTTGTTGAGTTTGCTCCCACTACTATTTCGAATGAGAATAATCTTGCTTATGTGGAGAGTAGTAAATTTTCTATGCTTATAGATCATGAAAAGAATGCTTTAGGTGTTGGTTATATTGTTGAATTCATTCATTATGCTACTGAAATTATTATGAGGGAGGAACTTATGCTTGTAGGAATTGCAATAATATCAATTTTCCTCTCTATGTGCTTAAAGTTTTGAAGTTATGCTTGTTTTCCCCTCCTATGCTAGTTGATTATTGTTCCCACAAGTTGTTTGCTCACAAAATACCTATTAATAGGAAGTGTGTTAGGCTTAAATGTGCTAGTCATATTCTTCATGATGCTCTCTTTATGTTTTTGTTCTTATCATTTATGTGAGCATCATTGAAATTATCATGCCTAGCTAGGGGCGTTAAACGTTAGCGCTTGTTGGGAGGCAACCCAATTTTATTTTAGCTCCTTGATTTTTGTTCCAGTTTAGTAATAAATTAATCATCTATACTCTGTTATGATTGTGTTTTTATGTTTTAATTAGTGTTTGTGCCAAGTAGAACCGTTGGGAAGACTTGGGGAAAGTCTTGTTGATCATGCTGCAAAAAACAGAAACTTTAGTGCTCACGAGATTTGCTGCCATTTTTTATTGGAGAGTGCTATTTAGTGAATTCTTTTTGAATATTATTAATAGATAAATTCCTCACGTCCAGCAATTTATTTTAGAATTTTTGGGGCTCCAGAAGTATACGTTTGATCCAGATTACTACAGACTGTTCTGTTTTTGACAGATTCTGTTTTCTATGTGTTGTTTGCTTATTTTGATGAATCTATGAGTAGTATCGGAGGGTATGAACCATAGATAAGTTGGAATAAAGTATATATTACACCAATATGAATTTAGCATGAGTTCACAACAGTACCTAAGTGGTGATTTATTTTCTTATACTAACGGAGCTTACGAGTTTTCTGTTAAGTTTTGTGTTGTGAAGTTTTCAAGTTTTGGGTAAAGATTCGATGGACTATGGAATAAGGAGTGGCAGGAGCCTAAGCTTGAGGATGCCCAAGGCACCCCAAGGTAATATTCAAGGACAACCAAAAGCCTAAGCTTGGGGATGCCCCGGAAGGCATCCCCTCTTTCGTCTTCGTTCATCGGTAACTTTACTTGGAGCTATATTTTTATTTACCACATGATATGTGTTTTGCTTGGAGCGTCATTTTATTTTATTTAGTTCTGCTTGCTGCTTGAATAAAATACCAAGATATGAAATTCTTAAATGTTAGAGAGTCTTCATATAGTTGCATAATTATTCGACTACTCATTGATCTTCACTTATATCTTTCGGAGTAGTTTGTGGTTGCTCTAGTGCTTCACTTATATCTTTTTAGAGCACAATGGTGGTTTTATTTTATAGAAATTAATGAACTCTCATGCTTCACTTATATCATTTTGAGAGTCTTTAGAATAGCATGGTAGTTTGCTTTGGTTATGAAACTAGTCCTAATATGATGGGCATCCAAGAGGGATATAATAAAAACTTTCATATAGAGTGCATTGAATACCATGAGAAGTTTGATACTTGATGATTGTTTTGAGATATGGAGATGGTAATATTAGAGTCATGCTAGTGAGTAGTTGTGAATTTGAGAGATACTTGTGCTAAAGTTTGTGATTCCCGTAGCATGCACGTATGGTGAACCGTTATGTGATGAAGTCGGAGCATGATTTATTTATTGAATGTCTTTCTTATGAGTGGCGGTCGGGGACGAGCGATGGTATTTTCCTACCAATCTATCCCCCTAGGAGCATGTGCGTAGTAGTTTGTTTCGATAACTAATAGATTTTTGCAATAAGTATGTGAGTTTTTATGACTAATGTTGAGTCCATGGATTATACACACTCTCACCCTTCCACCATTGCTAGCCTCTCTAGTACCGCGCAACTTTCGCCGGTACCATAAACCCATCATATATCTTCCTCAAAACAGCCACCATACCTACCTATTATGGCATTTCCATAGCCATTCCGAGATATGTTGCCATGCAATTTCCACCGTTCTGTTCATTATGACACGCTTCATCATTGTCATATTGCTTTGCAGATCATGTAGTTGACATCGTATTTGTGGCAACGCCACCGTTCATAATTCTTTCATACATGTCACTCATGAGTCATTGAACATCCCGGTACACCGCCGGAGGCATTCATATAGAGTCATATCTTGTTCTAAGTATCGAGTTGTAATTCTTGAATTGTAAGTAAATAAAAGTGTGATGATCATCATTATTAGAGCATTGTCCCAAGTGAGGAAAGGATGATGGAGACTATGATTCCCCCACAAGTCGTGATGAGACTCCGGATGAAAAAAAGAGGCCATAAAAAAGAGAAAAGGCCCAAATAAAAAAAATAAAATAAAAAAATGAGAGAAAAAGAGAGAAGGGACAATGTTACTATCCTTTTACCACACTTGTGCTTCAAAGTAGCACCAAGATCTTCATGATAAAGAGTCTCTTATGTTGTCACTTTCATATACTAGTGGGAATTTTTTATTATAGAATTGGCTTGTATATTCCAATGATGGGCTTCCTCAAAATGCCCTAGGTCTTCGTGAGCAAGCGAGTTGGATGCACACCCACTTAGTTTCTTTTTGAGCTTTCATACACTTATAGCTCCAGTGCATCCATTGCATGGCAATCCCTACTCATTCACATTGATATCTATTGATGGGCATCTCCATAGCCCGTTGATACGCCTAGTTGATGTGAGACTATCTTCTCCTTTTTGTCTTCTTGCTACCTCTTGAGCACTGCGTTGGTTTTCCCCGAAGAGGAAGGGATGATGCAGCAAAGTAGCGTAAGTATTTCCCTCGGTTTTTGAGAACCAAGGTATCAATCCAGTAGGAGGCTATGCGCGAGTCCCTCGTACCTGCACAAAACAAATAAATCCTCGCAACCAACGCGAATAGGGATTGTCAATCCGTACATGGCCACTTACGAGAGTGAGATCTGATAGATATGATAAGATAATATTTTTGGTATTTTGTGGTAAAGATGCAAAGTAAAATAAAAGCAAAGTAAATAACTAAGTAGTAGGAGATTAATATGATGAAGATAGACCCGGGGGCCATAGGTTTCACTAGTGGCTTCTCTCGAGAGCATAAGTATTCTACGGTGGGTGAACAAATTACTGTTGAGCAATTGACAGAATTGAGCATAGTTATGAGAAAATCTAGGTATGATCATGTATATAGGCATCACGTCCGAGACAAGTAGACCGACTCCTGCCTGCATCTACTACTATTACTCCACTCATCGACCGCTATCCAGCATGCATCTAGAGTATTGGGTTAATGAAAACAGAGTAACGCCTTAAGCAAGATGACATGATGTAGAGGGATAAACTCATGCAATATGATGAAAACCCATCTTGTTATCCTTGATGGCAACAATACAATACGTGCCTTGCTGCCCCTACTGTCACTGGGAAAGGACACCGCAAGATTGAACCCAAAGCTAAGCACTTCTCCCATTGCAAGAAAGATCAATCTAGTAGGCCAAACCAAACTGATAATTCGAAGAGACTTGCAAAGATAACCAATCATACATAAAAGAATTCAGAGAAGATTCAAATATTGTTCATAGATAGACTTGATCATAAACCCACAATTCATCGGTCTCAACAAACACACCGCAAAAAGAAGATTACATCGAATAGTTCTCCACAAGAGAGGGGGAGAACATTGTATTGAGATCCAAAAAGAGAGAAGAAGCCATCTAGCTACTAACTATTGACCCGTAGGTCTGAGGTGAGCTACTCACACTTCATCGGAGGGGCTATGGTGTTGATGTAGAAGCCCTCCGTGATCGATGCCCCCTCCGGCGGAGCTCCGAAATAGGCCCCAAGATGGGATCTCGTGGATACAGAAAGTTGCGGCGGTGGAATTAGGGTTTTTGGCTCCGTATCTGATCGTTTGGGGGTACGTAGGTATATATAGGAGGAAGGAGTACGTCGGTGGAGCAACAGGGGGCCCACGAGGGTGGAGGGCGCGCCTGGGGGGGGGGGGGGTAGGCGCCCCCTACCTCGTGGCCTCCTCTTTTGTGTCTTGACGTAGGTTCCAAGTCTCCTGGGTCTTGTTCGTTGAGAAAATCACGTTCCCGAAGGTTTCATTCCGTTTGGACTCCGTTTGATATTCCTTTTCTTCGAAACCCTAAACAGGCAAAAAACAGCAATTCTGGGCTGGGCCTCCGGTTAATAGGCTAGTCACAAAAATAGTATAAAAGTGGATAATAAAGCCCAATAATGTCCAAAATAGTAGATAATATAGCATGGAGCAATCAAAAATTATTGATATGTTGGAGACGTATCACTTCCCCACAACCACCATTCTATTCCACCATAGTGCTATATCCATGGCTCACGCTCATGTATTGCGTGAAGATTGAAAAAGTTTGAGAACACCAAAAGTATGAAACAATTGCTTGGCTTGTCATCGGGGCTGTGCATGATTTAAATACTTTATGTGGTGAAGATGGAGCATAGCCAGACTATATGATTTTGTAGGGATAACTTTCTTTGGCCATGTTATTTTGAGAAGACATGATTGCTTTATTAGTATGCTTGAAGTATTATTATTTTTATGTCAATATTAAACTTTTGTGTTGAATCTTATGGATCTGAATATTCTTGCCACAATAAAGAGAACTACATGGATAAATATGTTAGGTAGCATTCCACATCAAAAATTCTGTTTTTATCATTTACCTACTCGAGGACGAGCATGAATTAAGCTTGGGGATGCTGATACATCTCCCATGGTCGTCATGCCCATTCACCTTTGATTGCAGGGACCATCCGACCAGTATCCGTCATGGAGGCTCAGCCGCACTGCTCCTTGACCCAACAATTGATGGATTCCACCTCAAACGAGTCCTCATGGACGATGGCAGCAGCCTAAACCTGCTCTATCAGGATACAGTGCGCAAAATGGGCATGATCCATCAAGGATTAAGCCCACCAAAACCACCTTTAAAGGAGTTATACCAGGTGTAGAGGCCCGCTGCTCGGGCTCAATCACATTGGAGGTCGTCCTCGGATCTCCAGACAACTTCTGAAGCGAAGAGTTAATCTTCGACATCGTCCCCTTCCGCATCGGCTATCACGCACTGCTCGGACGAACTGAAGGAAATATGCCCTAGAGGCAATAATAAAGTTATTATTTATTTCCTTATATCATGATAAATGTTTAGTATTCATGCTAGAATTGTATAAACCGAAAACATAATACATGTGTGAATACATAGACAAACAGAGTGTCACTAGTGTGCCTCTACTTGACTAGCTCGTTAATCAAAGATGGTTATGTTTCCTAACCATGAACAAAGAGTTGTTATTTGATTAACGGGATCACATCATTAGTTCAATGATCTGATTGACATGACCCATTCCATTAGCTTAACATCCGATCGTTTAGTATGTTGCTATTGCTTTCTTCATGACTTATACATGTTCCTATGGCTATGAGATTATGCAACTCCCGTTTGCCGGAGGAACACTTTGTGTGCTACCAAACGTCACAACGTAACTGGGTGATTATAACGGAGCTCTATAGGTGTCTCCAAAGGTACATGTTGGGTTGGCGTATTTCGAGATTAGGATTTGTCACTCCGAATGTCAGAGAGGTATCTCTGGGCCCTCTCGGTAATGCACATCACTTAAGCCTTGCAAGCATTGCAGCCAATGAGTTAGTTGCGAGATGATGTATTACGGAACGAGTAAAGAGACTTGCCGGTAACGAGATTGAACTAGGTATTGGATACCGACGATCGAATCTCAGGCAAGTAAACATACCGATGACAAAGGGAACAACGTATGTTGTTATGCGGTCTGACCGATAAAGATCTTCGTAGAATATGTAGGAGACAATATGGGCATCCAGGTCCCGCTATTGGTTATTGACCGGAGATGTGTCTCGGTCATGTCTACATTGTTCTCGAACCGTAGGGTCCGCACGCTTAAGGTTTCGATGACAGTTATATTATGAGTTTATGAGTTTTGATGTACCGAAGGAGTTCGGAGTCCTGGATGAGATCTGGGACATGACGAGGAGTCTCGAAATGGCCGAGACGTAAAGATCGATATATTGGACGACTATATTCGGACATCGGAAAGGTTCCGAGTGATTCGGGTATTTTTCGGAGTACCGGGTAGTTACGGGAGAAGCAATGGGCCTTGATGGGCTTTAGTGGAAAGAGGAGAAAGGGCCAAGGGGCTGGTGCGCCCCCTCCCCTCTAGTCCGAATTGGACTAGGGAAAAGGGGGCCGGCCACCTTTCCTTCTCCTCCACTTCCTTCTCCCTTCCTCCCCTCTTGGTGGACTCCTACTAGGACTTGGAATCCTAGTAGGACTCCACATCCTGGCCGCATCAAGCCTTGGCCGGCCTCCTCCTCCTCCATCCTTTATATACTGAGGCAAGGGGCACCCCATAGACACACAAGTTGATCATTGAGATCGTTCCTTAGCCGTGTGCGGTGCCCCCTGCCACCATATTCCACCTCGATCATATCGTTGTAGTGCTTAGGCGAAGCCCTGCGTCAGTAGAACATAAAGATCGTCACCACGCCGTCGTGGTGATGGAACTCCTCCCCGACGCTTTGCTGGATCGGAGCCCGGGGATCGTCATCGAGCTGTACGTGTGCTAAGAACTCGGAGGTGCCGGAGTAACGGTGCTTCGATCGGTCGGATCAGGAAGACGTACGACTACTTCCTCTATGTTGTGTCAACGCTTCCGCAGTCGGTCTGCGTGGGTACGTAGACAACACTCTCCCCTCTCGTTGTTGTGCATCATCATGATCTTGCGTGTGTGTAGGATTTTTTTTGAAATTACTACGTTCCCCAACAGTGGTATCAGAGCCTAGGTTTTATGGTTTGATGTTATTTGCACAAGTAGAACACAAGTGAGTTGTGGACGATATAAGTCATACTGCCTACCAGCATGTCATACTTTGGTTCGGCGGTATTGTTGGACGAGACGACCCGGACCAACATTATGCGTACGCTTACGCGAGACCGGTTCCCCCGACGTGCTTTGCACATAGGTGGCTTGCGGGCGACTGTCTCTCCAACTTTAGTTGAACCAAGTGTGGCTACGCCCGGTCCTTGCGAAGGTTAAACGGAGTCTATTTGACAAACTATCATTGTGGTTTTGAAGCGTAGGTGAGAATGGTTCTTGCTGAAGCCCGTAGCAGCCACGTAAAACTTGCAACAACAAAGTAGAGGATGTCTAACTTGTTTTTGCAGGGCATGTTGTGATGTGATATGGTCAAGGCATGATGATGAATTTATTGTATGAGATGATCATGTTTTGTAACCGAGTTATCGGCAACTGGCAGGAGCCATATGGTTGTTGCTTTATTGTATGCAATGCAATCGCGATGTAATGCTTTACTTTATCACTAAGCGGTAGCGATAGTCGTGGAAGCATAAGATTGGAGAGACGACAACGATGCTATGATGGAGATCAAGGTGTCGCGCCGGTGATGATGGTGATCATGACGGTGCTTCGGAGATGGAGATCACAAGCACAAGATGATGATGGCCATATCATATCACTTATATTGATTGCATGTGATGTTTATCTTTTTATGCATCTTATCTTGCTTTGATTGACGGTAGCATTATAAGATGATCTCTCACTAATTATCAAGAAGTGTTCTCCCTGAGTATGCACCGTTGCGAAAGTTCTTCGTGCTGAGACACCACGTGATGATCGGGTGTGATAGGCTCTACGTTCAAATACAACAGGTGGAAAACAGTTGCACACGCGGAATACTCAGGTTATACTTGACGAGCCAAGCATATACAGATATGGCCTCGGAACACGGAGACCGAAAGGTCGAGCGTGAATCATATAGTAGATATGATCAACATAGTGATGTTCACCAATGAAACTACTCCATCTCAAGTGATGATCGGACATGGTTTAGTTGATTTGGATCACGTGATCACTTAGAGGATTAGAGGGATGTCTATCTAAGTGGGAGTTCTTAAGTAATATGATTAAATTGAACTTAAATTTATCATGAACTTAGTCCTGGTAGTATTTTGCAAATTATGTTGTAGATCAATAGCTCGCGTTGTTGCTTCCCTGTGTTTATTTTGATATGTTCCTAGAGAAAATTATGTTGAAAGATGTTAGTAGCAATGATGCGGATTGGATCCGTGATTTGAGATTTATCCTCATTGCTGCACAGAAAAATTATGTCCTTGATGCACCGCTAGGTGACAGACCTATTGCAGGAGCAGATGCAGACGTTATGAAACGTTTGGCTAGCTCAATATGATGACTACTTGATAGTTTAGTGCACCATGCTTAACGGCTTAGAATCGGGACTTCAAAGACGTTTTGAACGTCATGGACCATATGAGATGTTCCAGGTATTGAAGTTAATATTTCAAGCAAATACCCGAGTTGAGAGATATGAAGTCTCCAACAAGTTCTATAGCTAAAAGATGGAGGAGAATCGCTCAACTAGTGAGCATGTGCTCAGATTGTCTGGGTACTACAATCGCTTGAATCAAGTGGGAGTTAATCTTCTAGATAAGATAGTGATTGACAGAATTCTCTAGTCACCATCACCAAGTTAGTAGAACTTCATGATGAACTATAATATGCAAGGGATAACGGAAACAACTCCCAAGCTCTTCGTGATGCTGAAATCAACGAAGGTAGAAATCAAGAAAAACATCAAGTGTTGATGGTTGACAAGATCACTAGTTTCAAGAAAAGGGCAAAGGGAAGAAGGGGAACTTCAAGAAGAACGGCAAGCAACTTGCTGCTCAAGTGAAGAAGCCCAAGTCTAGTCCTAAGCCTCAGACTAAGTGCTTCTACTGCAAAGGGACTGGTCACTGAAAGCGGAACTACCCCAAGTGATTGGCGGATAAGAACGATGGCAAAGTGAACATAAGTATATTTGATATACATGCTATTGATGTGTACTTTACTAGTGTTTATAGCAACCACTCAGTATTTGATACTGGTTCAGTTGCTAAGAGTAGTAACTCGAAACGGGAGTTGCAGAATAAACAGCTTAGTAAAAGTCAAGGTGACGATGTGTGTTGGAAGTAGTTCCAAGATTGATATGATCATCATCGCACTCTCCCTATACTTTCGGGATTAGTGTTGAAACTAAATAAGTGTTATTTGGTGTTTGCGTTGAGCATGAATATGATTTGATCATGTTTATTGCAATACGGTTATTCATTTAAGTTAGAGAACAATTGTTGTTCTGTTTACATGAATAAAACCTTATATGGTTACACACCCAATGAAAATGGTTCATTGGATCTCGATCGTAGTGATACACATATTCATAATATTGAAACCAAAAGATGCAAAGTTAATAATGATAAGTGCAACTTATTTGTGGCACTGCCGTTTAGGTCATATTGGTGTAAAGCGCATGAAGAAACTCCATGCCGATGGGCTTTTTGAATCACTTGATTATGAATCACTTGATGCTTGCAAACCATGCCTCATGGGCAGGATGACTAAGATTCCGTTCTCCAGAACAATAGAGCAAGCAACTAACTTATTGGAAATAATACATACTGATGTATGCGATCCGATGAGTGTTGAGGCTCATGGCAAGTATCATTATTTTCTGACCTTCACAGATGATTTGAGCAGATATGGGTATATCTACTTGATGAAACAGAAGTCTGAAACATTTGAAAAGTTCAAAGAATTTCAGAGTGAAGTGGAGAATCATCATAACAAGAAAATAAAAGTTTCTACGATATGATCGCAGAGGTAAAATATTTGAGTTACGAGTTTGGCCTTCAGTTAAAACAATGGGAAATAGTTTCACTACTCACGCCACCTGGAACACCATAGTGTAATGGTGTGTCCGAACATCGTAACCGTACTTTATTAGATATGGTGCAATCTATGATGTCTCTTGCCGATTTACCACTATCGTTTTGGGGTTATGCATTAGAGACAACTGCATTCACGTTAAATAGGGCATCATCTAAATCTGTTGAGACGACACTATATGAACTATGGTTTAGCAAGAAACCAAAGTTGTCGTTTCTTAAAAAGTTTGGGGTTGTGATGCTTATGTGGAAAAGTTTCGTCCTGATAAGCTCAAACCCAAATCGGAAAAATATGTCTTCGTAGGATACCCAAAAGTTACTGTTGGGTACACCTTCTATCACAGATCCGAAGGCAAGACTTTTCTTGCTAAATTCGGAAACTTTCTGGAGAAGGAGTTTCTCTCGAAAGAAGTGAGTGGGAGGAAAGTAGAACTTGATGAGGTACTTGTACCTCCTCCCTTATTGGAAAGTAGTACATCACAGAAACCGATTTCTATGACACCTACACCAATTAGTGAGGAAGCTAATGATGATGATCATGAAACTTCAGATCAAGTTACTACCGAATCTCGTAGGTAAACTAGAGTGAGATCCGCGCCAGAGTGGTACGGTAATCCTGTTCTGGAAGTCATGTTACTAGACCATGACGAACTTGCGAACTATGAGGAAGTGATGATGAGCCCAGATTCCGCAAAATGGTTTGAGGCCATGAAATCTGAGATATGATCCATGTATGAGAACAAAGTATGGACTTTGATGGATTTGCCCGATGATCGGCAAGCCATAGAAAATAAATGGATCTTCAAGAGGAAGACGAATGCTGATAGTAGTGTTACTATCTACAAAGCTAGAATTGTCGCAAAAGGTTTTCGACAAGTTCAAGGTGTTGACTACGATGAGAGTTTCTCACTCGTATCTATGCTTAAGTCTGTTCGAATCATGTTAGCAATTGCCACATTTTATGAAATCTGGCAAATGGATAAACAAAACTGCATTCCTTAATGGACTTATTAAAGAAGAGTTGTATATGATGCAACTAGAAAGTTTTGTCGATCCTAAAGGTGTTAACAAAATATGCAAGCTCCAGCAATCCATTTATGGACTGGTGCAAGCCTCTCGGAGTTGGAATAAACGCTTTGATAGTGTGATCAAAGCATGTGGTTTTATACAGACTTTCGGAGAAGCCTGTATTTACAAGAAAGTGAGTGGGAGCGCTGTAGCATTTCTGATATTATATGTGGATGACATATTGATGATTGGAAATGATATAGAATTTCTGGATAGCATAAAGGGATACTTGAATAAGAGTTTTTCAACGAAAGACCTCGGTGAAGCTGCTTACATATTAGGCATAAAGATCTATAGAGATAGATCAAGACGCTTAATTGGACTTTCACAAAGCACATACCTTGACAAGATTTTGAAGTAGTTCAAAATGGAACAGTCAAAGAAAGAGTTCTTGCCTGTGTTACAAGATGTGAAATTGAGTAAGACTCAAAACCCGACCACGGCAGAAGATAGAAACAGAATGAAAGGCATTCCCTATGCTTTGGCCATAGGTTCTATAAAGTATGCCATGTTGTGTACTAGATCTATTGTATACCCTACACTGATTTTGGCAAGGGAGTACAATAGTGATCTAGGAGTAGATCACTGGACAGCGGTCAAAATTATCCTTAGTGAAATAAGGATATGTTTCTCGATTATGGAGGTGACAAAAAGGTTCGTCATAAAGGGTTATGTCAATGCAAGTTTTGACACCAATCTAGATGACTCCAAGTCTCAATCTAGATACATATTGAAAGTGGGAGCAATTAGCTAGAGTAGCTCCATGCAGAGCGTTGTTGACATAGAAATTTGCAAAAATACATGCGGATCTAAATGTGGCAGGCCCATTGATTAAGATTCTCTCACAAGCAAAACATGATCACACCTTAGTACTCTTTGAGTGTTAATCACATAGTGATGTGAACTAGATTACTGACTCTAGTAAACCCTTTGGGTGTTGATCACATATCGATGTGAACTATGGGTGTTAATCACATGGTGATGTGAACTATTGCTGTTAAATCACATGGCGATGTGAAACTAGATTATTGACTCTAGTGCAAGTGGGAGACTGAAGGAAATATGCCCTAGAGGCAATAATAAAGTTATTATTTATTTCCTTATATCATGATAAATGTTTATTATTCATGCTAGAATTGTATTAACAGGAAAAATAATACATGTGTGAATACATAGACAAACAGAGTGTCACTAGTATGCCTCTACTTGACTAGCTCGTTAATCAAAGATGGTTATGTTTCCTAACCATGAACAAAGAGTTGTTATTTGATTAACGGGATCACATAATTAGTTGAATGATCTGATTGACATGACCCATTCCATTAGCTTAGCACTCGATCGTTTAGTATGTTGCTATTGCTTTCTTCATGACTTATACATGTTCCTATGACTATGAGATTATGTAACTCCCGTTTGCCGGAGGAACACTTTGTGTGCTACCAAACGTCACAACGTAACTGGGTGATTATAAAGGAGCTCTACAGGTGTCTCCAAAGGTACATGTTGGGTTGGCGTATTTCGAGATTAGGATTTGTCACTCCGAATGTCGGAGAGGTATCTCTGGGCCCTCTCGGTAATGCACATCACTTAAGCCTTGCAAGCATTGCAGCCAACGAGTTAGTTGCGAGATGATGTATTACGGAACGAGTAAAGAGACTTGCCGGTAACGAGATTGAACTAGGTATTGGATACCGACGATCGAATCTCAGGCAAGTAAACATACCAATGACAAAGGGAACAACGTATGTTGTTATGCGGTCTGACCGATAAAGATCTTCGTAGAATATGTAGGAGCCAATATGGGCATCCAGGTCCCGCTATTGGTTATTGACCGGAGACGTGTCTCGGTCATGTCTACATTGTTCTCGAACCGTACGGTCCGCACGCTTAAGGTTTCGATGACAGTTATATTATGAGTTTATGAGATCGGGGACATGACGAGGTGTCTCAAAATGGTCGAGACGTAAAGATCGATATATTGGACGACTATATTCGGACATCTGAAAGGTTCCGAGTGATTCGGGTATTTTTTGGAGTACCGGGTAGTTATGGGAGAAGCAATGGGCCTTGATGGGCTTTAGTGGAAAGAGGAGAAAGGGCCAAGGGGCTGCTGCGCCCCCTCCCCTCTAGTCCGAATTGGACTAGGGAAAAGGGGGTCGGCCACCTTTCCTTCTCCTCCACTTCCTTCTCCCTTCCTCCCCTCTTGGTGGACTCCTACTAGGACTTGGAATCCTAGTAGGACTCCACATCCTGGCCGCACCAAGCCTTGGCCGGCCTCCTCCTCCTCCATCCTTTATATACTAAGGCAAGGGGCACCCCATAGACACACAAGTTGATTATTGAGATCGTTCCTTAGCCGTGTGCGGTGCCCCCTGCCACCATATTCCACCTCGATCATATCGTTGTAGTGCTTAGGCGAAGCCCTGCGTCGGTAGAACATCAAGATCGTCACCACGCCGTCGTGCTGACAGAACTCCTCCCCGACACTTTGCTGGATCGGAGCCCGGGGATCGTCATCGAGCTATACGTGTGCTAAGAACTCGGAGGTGCCGGAGTAACGGTGCTTGGATCGGTCGGATCAGGACGACGTACGACTACTTCCTCTACGTTGTGTCAACGCTTCCGCAGTCGGTCTGCGTGGGTACGTAGACAACACTCTCGCCTCTCGTTGCTGTGCATCACCATGATCTTGCGTGTGCGTAGGATTTTTTTTGAAATTACTACGTTCCCCAACACGAACCACGTTTGCCCGATTCAACGCGGTGCCGCACTATCCTTATCTCAAGCTCAAGATGCCTGGACCACGCGGTGTCATAACAGTCGATGGAAACACGGAGCGCTCCCTCCGTACCGAGGAGCACACCGCTGCCCTGGTAGTAGAGGTACAGAGCGGCCTTCATAAGTAGAACCATAATTCAACGGCCATGCTCCCGGACACTGTCAAACGAGTCCGGACTACTCTACAGTAGGACAGTCCAACTCGTCAGGAGCTCGATTAGCAATTCGACCTCCGTCTAAGTTCCGACCAAGTGGCGGCATACATACTGCGCGTACATAACTACGCACTAAAAATACCATGCGTAGAGACGAAGGCATAACCATACTGTGACCCACAATACGGCTCGACCTTCCCGGGACACACATACGCTTACTTTTCCTCTTATCATTTTTTAGGTTTCTTTTCATAGGCCCCTCTCGACGGCCTGATAAATTGCTCCTTCCGAAGGACAGATACACCAAGGTGACAAGAAGCACAAACGTATGGGGGAATCTCTAGATGTCCTTCTCGGCGATCATTCTACATGTTTTTAGGACCCGTCCGTAGCTCTCCATTGGTCTTGTCATGTTAAATAGCCACTGTTGCTTATCACACTTTTTGTTCAAGTACACTTTGACGTATTAATCAAAAACTATAATGGAAACACTTTGCGGCCCAACATATGTGGCACCAGCTTACTACTTCATTTTTTATTTCGCTATTTTAACTTGCATCCGTACACCTTGGTACACCATAATTCGCCAGGGGCTTTATTGCGCCCCACAGTATGGCAACAAGCCCAAACACTTTTACAGTATAGTTCGGCACCCCGAATTTAGCATTATATGCATTGGCTCCGAATCATGTCTTTGGTCAATAGTTAGGTTGCGAGGCTCCTGTTCTTACTACCTTACGTTCCGTTGTATCGGCTAGGGTAGTAAAGGGAGAACTACTGCGATTGTGTCTTGGTTTATCCGGATGAGCACCTTAGTAGAGAAAGCCGAAAACTAACTGTCATGATGTGGCATGAGCCGGTCAGCTCTTCGGAGGTTTCAAATCTTTAGCGATTTTTCCTGCATTATGCGATGAATCGGTTCTTATCTGATCAGGTGTTTACAACACCCTAGTTCGCATACTAGGGGCTGTGCCTACATTTTTATTGTCAAACTCCTTTGGCAAAGTGAGGGTGATAAAGCCACATAGTCCGATTGCCTGGTTCGTTGCGCTAAACACCTCCTTTATGGACCAAACTCTTGGATAAAGAATGTTTAGATTCATCCCGAACACCCTCGTACTACCTACATGGGGGCTGACGCTGATGACTGGCCAACTCCTAGACTTGATAAAATAGCCACACAGGAGGTAAAACTTTAAATAAACAAACAACAAAGCATTATATTACCTATCAAGCCTTGTTTTCATCATACATGACGGAATTACATGAATGTATTCATAATGTCCTTAGTACATTGTTCCGCCAAATGCGGGATCCCTTTAGAACATCCCCAAAATACGCTCGGGCGTGCGGTGCTCCTTGCCCTCGGGTAGTCCTTCGGTCGCGAGCTTGACGGCGTCCATCTTCGCCCATTGTATCTTGACACGGGCGAAGGCCATCCGCGCACCTTCTATGCAGACCGACTGCTTGATGGCATCAAGCTGAGGGCAGGCATTGACCAGCCTCTTCACGAGTCCGAAGTAGCTGCCGGGTAGGGCTTTCGCAGGCCACAACCGGATTATTACATCCTTCATGGCCAGTTCGGCCTTCCTATGCAACTCGACCAGGTGTTTTAGCTGGTCGCTAAAAGGCACCAGATGTTCTGCACAAGGTATTGCGACCAGAACAGCTTCTCCGTTGAGCTCCCCTCTTCGGCTCGGAAGAATTCTGCAGCATAAAACACTGCGCGGCAGATCCACAAACGCGTCTGGAGAACTCCAAATCCGGGTCAGTGAGAGATACTTCTTCACATACTTGCTTTGCATAATGAAAGCCTTACTCGCCGCGACTTTCTTCTCCTCTTGGATTTCTTGGAGGGCGCCTTGGGCTTCGATCTAGGCCTCTTGCGCGCTTTGGCGGGCCTTAGCGAGTTTGGACTCTTGGTCCGCATTCTGGCGCTCCAAGGACTCGCATTTCTGCACAGCATCCTGGAGCTCCTGCTGGACATCGCTAACCCTGGCCTCGTGTTTTTCACGAGCGGCTTGTTCCTTTGCCGCCGTCTCCTTGGCCTCTGCCAGCACCTTCTCGAGGGCCTCCACTTTGGCCGCCGCCCCTAATAAATGTCATGGCACTATGATCAGCTCACATCATTCATCCCTTCCAGACATACACAAGACCATTGCATACCCTGGGTATCCTCCAGCTGCTTTTTCATACGGCTGAGCTCTTGCTCGGTCCGTTCCAGCCTCTGCTTCAGTCCAAAGACTTCAGCAGCATGAGAAGTCGTGTCTAGCAGCGACGCCTGCTTATTCACAAAGACATGTATGATTAGTCTCCTGCGAAAAACTATTTGATCCTTTATTCGGCTTTTCTTTCCGAACACCGGACAGAGTCTCAGGGGCTACTGTCTATAATGTAACTTTCTTTTCACATAAATGCAATGCTTACCCTGTTAGAAGGCTTGCGCAGACTTCGGTCAGTCCGCACTCCGTGGACTGAATCTTCTCAATCACCGCACCCATGAGGGTATGGTGTTCCTCGATGATGGAAGCACTTTGCAGCGCTTCCAGTAGAGTATCTGGCACCTCTGGTTGGACAGAGGTCACCGGCGGAATGGGCACACCTCCTTCCTATGAAGTAGGCTACTTGTCAGATTCCGGAGCTGTATAGGTCTCCGGGACTGTATTGGGCTAGGGGCCGAATTGGACATGGCCCCTGTCGGTGTCAAAACTGGCGGATCTCGGGTAGGGGGTCCCAAACTGTGCGTCTAAGGCAGATGGTAACAGGAAGCAGGGGACACAATGTTTTACCCAGGTTCAGGCCCTCTTGATGGAGGTAAAACCCTACGTCCTGCTTGATTAATATTGATGATATGGGTAGTACAAGAGTAGATCTACCACGAGATCAGAGAGGCTAAACCCTAGAAGCTAGCCTATGGCATGATTGTATGTTGTAGTTGTTGTGTCCTACGGACTAAAACCCTCCGGTTTATATAGACACCAGAGAGGGTTAGGGTTACACAAGGTCGGTTACAAAGGAGGAGATACACATATCCGTATTGCCTAGCTTGCCTTCCACGCCAAGTAGAGTCCCATCCAGACACGAGACGAATTCTTGAATCTTGTATCTTCATGGTCTAACAGTCCGGCCAATGGAGATAGTCCGGCTGTCCAGAGACCCCCTAATCCAAGACTCCCACAGTAGCCCCTGAACCAAGCTTTCAATGACGATGATTCCGGCACGCAGTATTGTCTTCGGCATTGCAAGGCGGGTTCCTCCTCCGAATATACCACGGAAGAATTTGAATATAAGGATAGTGTCCGACCCTGCAAAATAAGTTCCACATACCACCGTAGAGAGAATAATATTTCCACAAATCCAATTTGCTGACTTGTTTTGGCAACACGACATTATGCCATGGCCCGGTGATTATTCCAACCGTTTCCTTTAACTAGCCCCGCACATAATGCGAGGCAGCTTTTTTTGACACATCTTGTCAAAGCAGAGATCGTGTCCCCTTATCACAGGATTCTCATCAATACGGGTGTGGGTAACCCAACTACACCATCGATTACGGTGCTTGGGGGATAAGCGAGTTTTACCAGGCTAGTGGGGACGCTTAGTTTCGTCCGCCCATATAAAGGGATAAGGATTCACCTTTTCATCCACGCCTTCTTCCTCCTATGCTCATCCGTTTTCGCACACTCGAGCTCTAGCGCCCAAGTCCGCACTTCCCACCTCAACCTTCTCCAACCATGTCCGGAGCGGGAGGCAGGTGGATGGTCTCCTCCGTCACGGAGGGAAACATCAAGAAGCTGACGAGAGCCGGATACCTGCCCGGCGACATCGCGCACCGGCTCCCAGATGAGGGGCAGCTCATCCCCACCCCCGGGCCCCATGAGAGGGTAGTGTTCCTTACCCATTTCCTCCGTGGACTGGGATTCCCTCTTCACCCATTCGTCCGGGGGCTCATGTTCTACTACGGCCTGGATTTCCAAGATCTGGCCCCGAACTTCATCCTCAACATCTCGGCGTTTATCGTCGTATGCGAGGCCTTCCTCCGCATCAAGCCCCACTTCGGATTATGGCTGAAGACCTTCAATGTCAAGCTGAAGGTAGTGGGTGGCCGCCAGGCGGAGTGCGGAGGCGCCATGGTGGGAAAGATTCCCAATGTTACATAACTCAAGGGCTCCTTTGTGGAAACCATAAAGGGGTGGCAATCGAGGTGGTTCTACATCACCGAGCCGCGTGACCCTGCATGGGAAGCGGCCTCAAAGTTCCGATCTGGCATCCCCACGCGGCTGACCTCCTGGAAATAGAAGGGCCTGTCCTGGGGTAGTTTGGGAGAGCTAACCGGACTCCAAACATGTATTCAAAACATGGTGAACACGAAGCTCAAACTCGTTAATGTAGTCCAGGTCATGCTCATCCGCCGTATCCTCCCGTGTCAACAACGGGCCTTCAACTTGTGGGAGTTCGACCCGGCGCAGCACCAAACTCTAAATAGGCTCTTCGATACAACACATGAGGATGCCTGGAAGGTGCTATTCAAGGGCGCCGAGGTTCCTCCTCCTACTACCGAGGATCGCGGATTCTTCATGAAGCGCCAAGCCAGCGCGGTAAGCTGTTTTACCTCTTACAAGATACTTGTTTTACATAGTTTGACTCTATGCAGGATCTAAGCTCCCGTTCCTTTGACAGGACTGGCAGGAAATGTCCGGACAGATCGACTGTCTGACTCCTTTGCCCGAAGGCCCAGCAAACGCTCTCCTGACGGAGATGCTGACTTCGGCTCCTTGCAAGGTGCCAGAGAAGACCAAGAAGGCCAAGGGAACCCGAAAGAGTTCCCGGCGCTAGGTGTTATCGGACTCAATGTCCGATGACTCTGCGGCACACTCCTCCCCCGAAGACAAGGATGAAGAAGAAGATGCTCCCCCTCCAGGCGGGGGAGACAAGAAAAGGAAGGCCGCCCCAACTGGGGGGGCCGAAGGGTCCAAGAAGGGAAGGACTCTCCTTCCGGACAGTTCCACCGCCGTCGACGAAGGCGAAGACGAGTGGTTGCCTAGGGCCAAGCCCCTGGGGAGATCGTAAGTATTTGGATACCAGAGTAACTCATAGCATTCCTTTGTCGCACTGCTTTCCCTAACGCCGAACATGATTATGAAGGCCGCCACGAGCTAGTATCAATGTATCATCGGACGGCTCCCTGGGCACGTCAGACATGGATAGCGATCCAGTCCCGACCGCCACCTCCCCTCATCCTACGGACGATGCTGAGGTGCTGTCTCACGAGGCACCGGGTCAAGGGGAGACAGTCCCGGAGGCGCCTCAAGGCGGCCTCCCGGACTCCGGGAGCCGAGGAGACAAGGCCCCTGAGAGATCCGAGTTCGGCCCTCAGCCGAACATCGCACCGGAACCTCAAGTGGTTCCAGGCTCGGGCAGGCGGCCTCCTTCTAAGAGGGGCGAGACGCCTGTGCCGGTGACCTCTGTCCATCCAGAGGTGTCGGACAATCTGCTGGGAGCGCTTCACAGCGCTTCCATCGACGAGGAGCACCGCACTATCATGAGTGCGGTGATCCGGAAGGTTCAGTCCGCCAAGAGCGGATTGACTGAAGCTTGTGCCAGCCTTCTAACAGGCTTTGAGGTAAGTGTTTGAAATATAGGAAAATATTACCGCATAGACAGTAGCCCCTGATGCTCTGTTTGGTGTTCACAAAGAAAAGCCGAACAGAGGATCAAACAATATCGCAGGAGTCTAATATGAGTATTTCAATATGCGTATGCAGGCTTCGCTGCTGGCGTTCGCCGCACTGACTGCGGAGGTCGCCGTACTGAAGCAGGACCTCGAGGGGTCCAAGAAAGAGCTCAGCTTTGCCAAGAGGCAGCTCGAGGAGAAGAAGGGTAAGTAATACCCTGTCTATAGATATATATATATATATAAAAGAAGACGCGATTGCAACATGATAGGATCATCGTATATTTGCTAGGGGCCACGACCGAGGTGGCAACCCTGAAGCAAGCGCTAACCAAGGCCGAAGATAAAGCGGACAAGGAGCGCACCGAGCGGGAAAAGCAAGAGGCTCGTGTGGGCGAGGTGTAGCAAGAGCTCCAGGCTCTCGTGATGAAGCACGAGGCATTGGAGGTTGACTCGAAGACGCGGGAGTCTGAGCTTGCTGCGGCCCTTGAGAGCGCAAAAAGTGCCAAGGCCAAAGCCCAAAAGGCACTCCAGGAGATTGATGCGATGAAGAAAATAGCGGCGGGTAAGGAATTCTATATGCAAAGCAAGCATGTGAAAGTAAATTACCTGTTACTTACCCGAATCCGGAGCTCTCTAGGAGCATTCACAGATTTGCCCCGTAGCGTGTTGGATGCCGCATAGTTTTATCAGGCCGAGGAGGGGAGCTCAACGGAGAAGTTGGTCTGGTCTCAGTATACTGGGACCGAACACCCGGTGGCCATGAGCGACCAGCTGAAGCAGCTGGTCGAGCTACATAAAGCGGCCGAACAGGCCATGAAGGGCTTTATAGTCCGGTTGTGGCCTGGCGACGCCCTTCCGACCAGCTACTTCGGCCTGGTGAGGCAGCTTATGGACGCCTGCCCACGGCTGGAGGTCGTCATGTGGTCTGTCTGCATCGAAGGTGCACGCCGGGCTTTCGCCCGCGTGAAGGTGCAATGGGCTAAGCTAGACGCCGTGAAGCTGATTAAGGAGGGACCACCGCAGGGCAAGGAGCATCGCACCCCCGAAATTTATTATGAGGGTGTCCTGAAAGGTGCTCGTCTTGTAGGGGCGAATGTTCAAAGGATGTAATATTTGAGTAAACTTGCTCGTGTGATCCTGTATGATGAAAACTTGTTTTATATGCGCTATGCAACGCTTGTGGGAATTTAAAATATTACCTTTTGTTTGGCTGTTTATCCAATCTGAGAGATGGCTAGTCCTCGGCTTTTGCCCCCATGCCACGAGTGCTGGGGTGTTCGAGATAAACCTAAGCACTCTTGTTCCCATGTTTGGGTCCTTCGAGGGAGGTGCTCGGCACAACGAACAAGGCAACCGGACTAACAATGCTTTATCACTCTCACTCAGCCATAGAATTCTATAATTTTAAATTTTGGCGAAGCTCCTGGTATTCGGAAGGCCGAATTCGGGGCGCGATACACGCCTTTTAGCCGGACAGGGCCGGCCCCTCGCTCTAAGCGGCACAAGTATTTAGGGACTCGAAAACCTCGCCGAACAACGACCAGTCTCTCGCCTTATCTTGACAGTCATTTTTAGCTTTCTCTACTAAGGTGCTTTACCCCAGCAGAACTGGGGCACAATCGCAGTAGTTCTCCTAGCGCTACCTTAGCCGATAGAGCGGAATGTAAGGTACCAAAACATAGGAGCCGGGAAAACCCAACATTTGACCAAAGACATGATTCGGAGCTGATGCATATAATGCTATAAGTTCGGGGTGCCGCACTTGTGAAAGTGTTCGGACTTTTCACAGCATATTGTGGGGTACGTAATCCCCTGGTGTATTGGCCGTACCAAAGTGTACGGTTGCAAGGCGTCATTAATGAACACACACACACACACACACACACACACATATATATATATATATAACAAGAATGCAATAATAGTCGTAATGTTATGCATTGTTTATTCAAAAAGGTGCGTTTAAAGCAGAATGATATAGATGGTGCAATAAGCAAAGAGCAGGACTATGTCCCTTCCAAGGGCAAGCTGAGGAATAGTATTAAATCAAATATTTCGCTCGTTATTGTGATCCACCTGGGAATTCCGTGGTGTGACGTAGCTTTCTGCCTCCTTGGTTGCTGCATCATGTGTTCGGCAATAGTGCTGCCGGACAGGGTTTCTAGAGATTAAGGTCCTGAAAAAGAGAAGAATAACCAAACGAGAAGCCCCTAGTGTGGTTTAAGCCGCGCCATTGGGGCGTGCCGCAGTTGTCCCCCCTCCCCACCTGTGCCCATGGTATTTTTAATGCGTAATTATATACGCGTGGCACGAGTTTCGCCGTTTGGCTAGGACTGGGGTGGGGGCCGCATTGCTACGCGAACTCAGATTGCGCCAGGCGGTCTAGTTGCCGATTGCTTCGAGCGCGCTTGAAGGTGTCCGGGTCTTGAAACACCGAACTGGTGGATTGCCTTGAGAGGCTGCTTTGCGCTTCTGCTGCGAGGGCCGCGGTGTGCTCCTCCATTCGGAGGGAGCGCTCTGTGTTTCCATTGACTGTAATAACCCCGCGAGGTCCTGGCATCTTGAGCTTGAGGTATGCTTAATGCGGTACCGCATTGAATCTCGCAAATGCGGTTCACCCGGGCAGTGCATGATAACCACTGCGGAACGGTACTATATCGAAGATTAACTCTTCACTTCGGAAGTTATCCGGGGATCCGAAGACCACTTCCAGTGCAATTGAGCATGTGCAATGGGCCTCTATGCCTGGAATGACGCCTTTAAAGGTCGTTTTTGTGGGTTTGATCCTTGAGGGGTCTATACCCATTTTGCGCATTGTGTCCTGATAAAGCAGGTTCAGGATGCTGCCGCCATCCATAAGGACTCGAGTGAGGTGAAAGCCGTCAATGATTGGGTCCAGAACCAGTGCGGCGAATCCGCCATGACGGATACTAGTGGGATGGTCCCTGTGATCGAAAGTGATCGGATAGGAGGACCATGGGTTAAACTTTGGGGCGACTGGCTCCAACGCATATACGTCCCTGAGCGCACGCTTCCGCTCCCTCTTGGGGATGTGGGTTGCGTATATCATGTTCACCATCCGCACTTGTGGGGGAAACCTCTTCTGTCCTCCGGTGTGTGGCTGCCGGGGCTCCTGCTCGTCATCGCTATGTGGCCCCTTGTCCTTGTTTTTGGCAATTAACTTCCCGGCCTGCTTGAACACCCAACAATCCCTGTTGGTGTGATTGCCTGGCTTTTCTGGGGTGCCGTGTATTTGACACGAGCGATCGAGTATACGGTACAAGCTGGACGGACCCGGCGTACTTTGTTTGAATGGGTTTTTCCGCTGATCGAGTTTAGAGCCTTTGAATCCGGCATTGAATGTCGTATCCTCATTATTATCGCTGTTAATGCGGCGCTTATGTTTGTTGCGACATGACCTGCTATTGTCGTCCTTGGTATCCGAAGTACCATGGTTCTTTGATATGTTATTACTGCGAGCCAGCCAGCTATCTTCTCCCGCACAAAAGTGGGTCATGAGTGTCGTGAGGGCTGCCATAGATTTCGGCTTTTCCTGACCAAGGTGCCGGGCTAGCCATTCGTCGCAGATGTTGTGTTTAAAAGCCGCTAGGGCCTCTGCATCCGGACAGTCGACGATTTGATTTTTCTTTGTTATGAACCGAGTCCAGAATTGCCTGGCCGATTCTTCTGCTGCTGAATTATGTGGCTCAAGTCATCGGCATCTGGTGGCCGCACATAAGTGCCCTGAAAGTTGTCGAGGAATGCGGCTTCCAGATCTTCCCAACAGCTAATGGACTATGCTGGCAAGCTGTTAAGCCAATGCCGCGCTGGTCCCTTGAGCTTTAGTGGGAGGTATTTGATGGCGTGTAAGTCATCACCGCGGGCCATGTGGATGTGGAGGAGGAAATCGTCGATCCATACCGCGGGATCTGTTGTGCTGTCGTATGATTCAATATTCATAGGTTTGAAACCTTCTGGGATTTGATGATCCATTACTTTGTCTGTGAAGCATAAGGGGTGTGCGGCGCCTCTGTATTGGGCTATATCGCGACGCAGCTCGAATGGGTCTTGTCCGCTGTGTTCGGCCCGGCCGGATTTACTTTTACTGTATCCGGCGTGACATTTATCGTCTCGCATAGTGGCACGCCCTTGTGATTCGTAGATCGATCTTGCATGCTTTGCTTTGTCCTCCAATATGTCTCGCAGGTCTGGCGTATCTCCCCATGCCTTTTTATTTGAATGGCGTCGGGGTGCAGGCTGAGTTTTTGGCTGGAGTGCCTCTCTATCGCGGCCACGAGGTGGCCGATCAGCCGCGTCATACGCTTCTTCCTCCAGTCGGGGTAGCAATCTACAGTTTGGGTAACTCTTGGAGGGGCGCTCGAGTTTATGTTCCTCGGCCGCGAGGACTTCAGTCCATCTGTCAGCTAGCAGATCTTGATCAGCTTGAAGCTGCTGCTGTTTTTCTTAAGGCTATTTGCCGTGGCGTTTGAAGCGCTCTTGTTCGACGAGATCCTCTGGCACTGCGGATTCGTCGTCGCCGAGGCTTGGTTGGCTGAGGCTGGTCATAGGGTACTTGGAGATTGTTGAATGTTTCCACGGACAGGACGTTGAGCCCTGCCCCTCCATCGATGAGGGTCTTGGTGACCAGCACGTTGCTGATGATTGGGGAGCAAAGCATCGGGAGGACTCCTGCCGTGGCCGCGCACTTGAGCTGGTCTGCTGAGCTGAACGTGATGGAGCACGCCGACCACCTGAGGGGGTGCGTTGCTTCGAGCTTGGGGAGAACTGCATTCACCTCGTGGGCCAACTGCTTGAAGATACGTTGAGAGGCTGGGGCTTGAGCTCCGCCTAGGATGCAGGCGATCGCGCGCGGCTCTTGGAAGCCCCCAGCCCCCTCGTCTTGATGGCGGTCTTCGTTCCTCCTTGGCTGAGGCGGCAGTGGAGGTAGGCCTGCGTTGCCATGGGGCGATCCTCACGAGGCTGATCCCTCCAGTCTCCCTCGCGAGGCAAGTCCCGCCAGCGGTCCTCGCGAGGTTGGTCGCGCCACCCCTGGCGCGGGCCGCGATCTTCCCAGCATCCTGGGTTTCTTCCTCCTCCTCGGCCGTAGCTCCGGTCAGCACGGTCAGGGCGACGGCCGATCCTTCCTTCTCGCACGGCGCGAAGTTCTTGGCATTCGTTGGTGTTGTGGGTGTGGAGGTCGTGGTACACACAGTACCGGCTGCCCCTGGAGGATTCGGGCAGATCCTTGCCCCACTTGGTGTCTGGTTCTGCGGCGAGTACGTCAGCCCCCTTGCGCTTCACGTCCTTGGCCTTGGGCTTCTTCTCTTCTGGGTCCTAGGCAGGCAGCTCGAGGAGGGAGAGACGTCCCTCCTCAGCCCTGGCGTACTTGGTCGCCAAGTTGAACAACTCCAAGGAGGTGCAGAGGTCTTCGTGCATCGCCAGCTCCTCCTTCATCTTGACGTCGCGCATGCCATCGGAGAAGGCCGAGATGATGGCTTCCTCGGACACCTTGGGGATCTTGAGGCGCGCGCTGTTGAAGCGCTGGATGTACTTTTGCAGGGTCTCTCCGGGTTGTTTCTTGATGCGGCGCATGTCGCTCACGGCGGGTGGCCGGTCGCAAGTACCTTGGAAGTGTGCATCTGGTCCCAGGAGGAGATCGTGCCTGGAGCCAGATTCAGGAGCCAGGTTCGAGCTCCTTCCTTGAGCGCCATGGGGAACCAGTTCGCCATGACCTTTTCATCCCCGCTGGCAGCCTCGATGCCCAGCTCATAGAGCTGGAGGAACTCTGCGGGATTAGTTGTGCCGTCGTAGCGAGGAGTCAGGTCTGGCTTGAACTTGTCGGGCCACACGACGCTGCGCAGCTTAGTGGTGTAGGCACGACAGCCTGCGGTGGCCGCGAAAGGCTTCGGCTGATGGAGAGCTTGGTCTTGAGGGTCCCCACGCGCTGCAGCTAGGAGCAGAGCGGGGTCTTGGCGCGCCGGAGCTGGAGCAGGGTCGCGGCATGCCAGAGCAGGGAGCGCCCTGGCAGCTCCTTGCGGGCGAGGGACTTCTTGGCACCTCCGTTCTTGTTGCGCTGGCGCCTGGCAGAGCGGGTTCCGCCCAGGGGGCGAGCGCCTTGGTGCCATGGCATCTTCTTGGAGAGGAGGCGGCTGGTGCGCCTCTGGAGTTTCATTGCCCACGTGGGGTGGGGCGTGCCGCAGAGGAACGGACGGCAAGGAAGAGCCCCCTGCGGCGCAGACAAGCTCGGCGACGCGGTCGAGCCACTCTTTGTAGATGTCGTCAACGGGGCGGTAGCGCAGGAGCTCGTTTGCCGCGAGGAACGCACCTCGAGCCTCCAAGGGTGCGCGGAGCGCGCGGAACGAAGAACCGGGTGGTGCGAGCGATGGAGTAGCGGTGCGGCCGTCTTGGCGCACGGACGGAAGCTAAGACGATGCTTGCTGCTCGCCCCCCGCCGGGCCGGTGGCGGCATTGACGGCGGGCGACGGGGAACGACGAGGACGCGCACCGACAGGGGCCGTCTGGGCGACGCGAGAAGCGATGGCGGCCCGGCGCTCGGCGCGGGCCTGACGAGCGTCAAACATGGATGCGACGGTCGGAGGAGAACGGAGTGGTGGAGGACAGATTCCGGCGCACCCCTACCTGGCGCGCCAAATGTCAGATTCACGGGTTCTGGCAGACCCTTAAGGTTCGAACACTGGGGTGCGCGCAGAGATCACGCCTTCTACCTCCCCGTCTTGCAAAGATCTAAACTACTAAAGGAACTGCATGAGAGACACAAGATTTATACTGGTTCGGGCCACCGTTGTGGTGCAATACCCTACTCCAGTGTGTGGTGGGTGGATTGCCTCTTGGGGCTGATGATGATGAACGATACAAGGAAGAACAGCCTCGCGAGGGTCTGTTCTTGGCTGGGGGGATGAACTGCTAGGAGGAGTTCAGTCGCCCTTCTCTCTCTCTCACTCTCTCTCTCTACTTGCGAACCGGACGAACTAACCCCGCGAACCGAACCCCTTGCCGCTGGGTTGTCCGATCCTCAATCCCCTTTCTCTGTAGGTGGCTAGTCCTATTTATAGGCAAAGGCCCTGGGCCTCTCCCCAAATATTGAGCGGGAAGGGCGCCAACAATTGGCCAATTCGAAGGGGAACACCTAGTACACTTATCCTGACTAAAGTTGGTCTTCGCCTGCGAAAGGCTCTGCGGTGATGCCGTGCTAGCCTCCATGGTGACCTCCGTCTCGTAGTCCGCTTGGTCCTGGTCTCGTTGCACCGAAATGGCAACCTTTGCCTGATGCCTCGGTACTCCGCGGCTGCGCTTGCCCCCTTTGCACCAAAGAGGAAACAAGGACGCTGCGCGCGCTGGCGCCCGCCTGGCACCCTCGATCGTCATGGCTTGCGTCATGGGCACCTCGCGAGGTAGCCCGCCTTGATTCCTCCGCCTCCTCGCGAGCCAGCCTGAGGATGCGCCGTGTCGTCCGCCCCACGAGGCTTGGCCCCTCGCGAGGGTCTTGAGTCTTGTGTTGATGAAGATGGGCCATGCTGGGCCTCCTTTGAGCCACACCGCAGGCAGGCAAGTCTGGGGACCCCCGTTCCCAGAACGCCGACACAGGTAGGGGGTCCCGAACTGTGCGTCTAAGGAGGATGGTAACAGGAGGCAGGGGACACAATGTTTTACCCAGGTTCGGGCCCTCTTGATGGAGGTAAAACCCTACGTCCTGCTTGATTAATATTGATGATATGGGTTGTACAAGAGTAGATCTACCACGAGATCAGAGAGGCTAAACCCTAGAAGCTAGCCTATGGCATGATTGTATGTTGTAGTTGTTGTGTCCTACGGACTAAAACCCTTCGGTTTATATAGACATCGGAGAAGGTTAGGGTTACACAAGGTCGGTTACAAAGGAGGAGATACACACATCCGTATTGCCTAGCTTGCCTTCGACGCCAAGTAGAGTCCCATCTGGACACGAGACGAAGTCTTGAATCTTGTATCTTCATAGTCTAATAGTCCGGCCAATGGAGATAGTCCGGCTGTCCGGAGACCCCCTAATCCAGGACTACCACAGCCCCCATTGCCAGTCTCCATGGGGATCTGCTCCCCCATATATCCGGCGGCCGAGGTCTCGCCCTTTGGCGCCGTCCTGACAGCCTCTTGCATCTCTCCCTGGTCGAGGATCCTTCGGTACAACACCTCGGTGTCATCCATGGCCCTAGGAGAGGAGGCCGTTGGATGGGACCCGCTGTCCATCACCTTCGGGTCCAGCGAGTTCCCTGAAGACAAGGACCGCTCAAGAATGGAACGAGCCGGACTACAAGTGCATGATTCAACATGTTAAAATTATGAAGTAAAAACGCGGATATAGGAATGCGTCAGGGTCTTCGGATACTCATGATTCGGCCAGGGGCTTATCTCGAGGGCGCCATTCTAGGCTGCTATCAACGTCCCATGCAGAGCTATCCACGAGGGATGCCTTTCCCTTCTTGGACGCCTCCGCTTCTAGATCCATGGAGGCCGCCCTCTTCTTTCCCCCCTCGGGGAGAGGGAGGTTGCTTTCTTCCTCCTCTTCCTCCTCCTCGTCGTCTTCGGCGGCAAAGTGAGTTTCGATGTCTTTGGACGACATGTCTGAAGTACCCTTGGGACGGAGGCCTCCTCTGGTCCCCTTGGCCTTCTTCTTGGCCTTCTTCTCCGGTGCCACGTAGGGCGCCGAAACCAGCATCTTCGTCAAAAGTGGGATGGCGGGCACCGAATCCGCTCCGCCTTCTTTGTCCAACCCTAAAAAGGCAAATAGGGAAGTGGAACATCCTCCTTGAGCAAGCAAGAAAGGGATACGCCTTGAAGCACGGAAAACATACTGAACTGGCTAGATGGGCCAGATCGTGCTCGCGGTCCTCGTTTGTCTCCGGCCATGTCTTGTTGGCCTTGAAGAGCACCTTCCAGGTGTGATTGCTTTCTTGAGGCGGAAAGGATGAGAACTTGGGTCGGTAGGTGCGAAGAGAGAAGGCGTGGGTGAAAGATGTGAATCCTTATCTCCTTATAAAGGCAAAGAATATCGAGCGCCTCCCCACTCGCCATAAAACTCGCCTATTCCCCAGGGGCCGTGCTGATACCCATATTGATGAGAATCCCACAATAAGGGGACACGATCTCTGCTTTGACAAGACGTGCCAATAAATCCGCATCTCGAAATATGGAGCTGTCGGGGGTTGGGTGCGACATATGCCAAAGGGTGGCTTATCATGGTGGGGGTGAGTAGAACGTCGCCGGTGCCTGGAAACGGGATGAGGCGTAGACATGCACGCCGGCGAATCTTACCCAGCTTCAGGGCTCTCCGGGGAGATAACACCCCTACTGCTGCTCTGCGGGGTCTCCGCATGATCACTACGGCAAAGTGTTTACACGATTGCTCCTTGAGCTGTTTTCTAGAGGTAGGAGAGGGCAAGGCTAGCTCTCTCCCTCCTATATGATCTAGTCTAGAGCTAATGGGTTCCAACCCTTTGCATGGGTGCCCTCGGGGGTTTATATAGGCCTACCCCCAGGGGTACAATGGTAATCCGGCTGGACACGGGCCCAGCCGTCAGTGTCTCCGGCCTCCGTCTTCTCCGTCGACTGCTAGGGCCTGCCGACTGGTGGGCCCCGCCGACTGGCTCGGTACGGAGCCAACAGTCCGCGTCCGCCGCGGGCGGGTCTTGCCGGCTGCTGATTACTGTAGCCGTGCTTCTAATGACATGGGCTTCATCATGGATTCATGGCAACAGCCCCGCCGCCTGGCGGGCGATCACTATTGCCACTCTCCATCACATCTGGTTAATGGCGCGTGGCGGGGGAGAAGGCGACTTCGGCGCCACGCCCCCTGGAGACTGGCACCGCCAGCTCGGCGATCCCAGACGCCGAAGCAACAAGCGCTGCGCCCATTGGGTGGGTGCGAGGAGGCGGCACAGGGCCACTGAACCAGGCGCTTCTGGACGTCCAAACGAAGCTTCGAGCTAAGGGCGACGCCATCCAGAACTGCACCAAGGCGTACCTGGCATCGCGGGCAGCCGTCCGGGTATGTTTTCTCTTTGGTCCTTGCTTTCTTGTTCGTCTCTGTGGGGGCGCGCCAGCGCACCCACTAGGTGCAGTCCCCGAGTTTCGGGCCGGCTGCTGAGCAGGCGGCCCGGAACTCCAATTGGTGAGCTCTGGGTACTAACTTTTGTCTGAAATATTTGTCGCAGGACTACCACAACCTCCGTGTTACTGCCTTCAACCGTAACGTTGAAGAGCTGGGCAAGCGGACCGCCGACCTGTCGGAGAGCCGGAGTGAGTCCTTTTCCTTCCTTGCGGGGGCGCACTGGCGCACCCGCGGGCTGTAGTCCCCGAGATTCGGGCCGACTGCTGAGCAGTCGGGTCGGATCTCCCCGGCAACCTTCTTTGTTGATGACTTAACGCCTTCTTTCTTCCTTCTCTTCAGAAGCCAACACTGTTCTTCAATAGCAGCTGAGCGAAGCCAACTCCGTGTTATGCGACAAGGCAGAGGATTGCAGCAAGCTCGCCACAGAGCGCGATCTGCTGGCCACTCAATTGGCAGAGCAGAGGGAGCTGCTTGCAAAGACGCAGAAGGAGGCGGAAGACACGGAAACCGCCCTCCTGGCTGAGTTCGCAAGCGAGCGCTCCTCCTGGACTGACAGAGAGGCAATGCTGGCCTCCAGCTTCCATGAGATTGAAGACATTGTTGATGGTGAGTTTCTTTACTTTTCCTTCTTCGAGCTGCCGATTATAAATCATGCTGACTCCTAATATTTGACTTGTTTCTTCGTTTCTTCCATCTTGGTAGACTTCTTCCCTGGGCACTCGCAGGCCGCCATCCAAGCCATCGAGGCTGACCGTGAAGGTCGGAGGGCGGAAGGTGCAGAGATCGCCGCCGATGCTCCCCGAACCCTTGATGAGCATATCCTGAGAATCGAGGCTCGCCTTCAGCGGACTCACCGGATGCTGCGCCGGCTTCAACGTGTCGGTGCACAGGCGATTGCCGCCCTGTGGCAGGACATGCAGGCTCCACGCACCCCCAGCCTGACTGTCGACTGGCTAGAGGTCGCGGCTGGTCGTCTTGAGGCCTGGAAGGGTTCCTCGGCCCGAGCTGGAGTGCGCCGGGCCTTGGAGTTCGTCAAGGCGTGGTATCCGGGGCTGGATCTAGATCGGCTGGCCACACTCCGGTCAGAGGCCCAGCCGGAGCTGGCAGCCGCGGAAGACGCCGTCATCAAGCGTGCTGCGGTGATCGCCGAGTACACCGACACCAGTATCTTCGTCCCCGAGCGGTCTGAAGACGGCGAGGAGGTACCGCCGGAGTGGTTCGGGATGAACCCAGACTACGGCGAGGACTCGGCAGAGGTGATCGGCTCTAGCGTCAAGGAGGAAAGTGAGGCGGAGGACGGAGGCGAGACGGAAGCACCAGAAGACGGGGCAGACGACCAGCCTCAGCTCGACCGTGCCTCCAGCAACGAGCCGCATGCGACCGAGCCGACTGCCGCCGGAGGCGATCAAGCCGAGACTGCCCGGCCGGCCGCCCCAACGCCTGACGCTGCCGCCTCCTCCGACCCTCCGAATCCATCTGCCGCTTCCTAAGCTGCCGCCTTATCTTTATTTTATCTGCTTTAGTAGTCTTGAAGAACTTGTTAATTTGCACAATTCCACCCGCGGGGTGTATTTTGAACTTCTGCTCGAAGATTCGGCCAAGGGCCTATGCTATGTAAATATTTATCCGAACTCTATCTTTTCTTGCTCATTGCTCTTTTGGCTTTTTTCCTTTGGCGCTTTCCCTTAGTTGTCTGCCTTGCCAGTCGGACAGCCGCTCTGCGGACCACCGTTGGATCAAATGCTTGGCTACTTTGGGAACGCAAGTACTTAGCCGTTTTAGAGTTTTTTTAGCAAGTTGAATAGAAGGCGGTGAGCCGACTGCTTAATAGTCGGTTTGCAAAAAGAAAAAAGGAAGGCTGGAAGCCGGCTTTAAGCTATGTTCTATGCTTTGAGTCCTTAGCCATTTTTCATGTGAACCCTCATTCTACCTTACTCCTGCCCACCATACATTCACTCTGCGAGCTGCGGCTTCTGACAGGAGATGGCTTAGGCGTCACACACTACTTGTCCGGCTGCAGGAAGCATTTCATAGTGCAAGGCGGCAAGTCCTCGGGCCGACCTGTCGAGCCCGGTGCCAAGCGGCATAACAAAGGGTAACACACTTGTAGGCATAACTTTTATCATACAGACAAAAGAGGGCAGTCCCCGAGATCATCTCGGGGGGCCCGAAGTCTTGGTACTTTAATACAAAAGGTAGCGTGGTACATACTGCATCAACTGTAAAATCTTTGGAGGAGATTTGCATTCCATGGCCGCTCCGTCTCTTTGCCGGAGTCGTACCTCTTGCGTGCTCGGGGCTTCTGAGCGTCAATCAAGTAGTAGGAGTCATTGCCCAGTACTTTGCTGATGATGAAAGGGCCTTCCCAAGGTGCCGACAGCTTGTGTTGGCCGGCTGTTCGCTGGATCAGTCGGAGCACAAGGTTGCCTTCTTGGAAAGATCTCGGCTTGACCTTCCTGTTGTAGTATCGGTGCAGGCTCTGCTGGTAGATGCTGGACCGGCTGAGTGCCAACAGCCGGCCCTCTTCCAGCAGATCGACGCCGTCTTGACGTGCTTCTTCTGCTTCCTCCTCGGTGTACATGGTGACTCGCGGGGAGTCGAACTCTATGTCTATTGGGATGACGGCTTCAGTGCCGTAGACGAGGAAGAAAGGCGTGAAGCCGATTGACTTGTTCTGAGTCGTGCGCAGACTCCAGAGGACAGCTGGCAACTCGTCGAGCCAGCAGCCAGCCGACTGCTCCGGAGGCTCGACCAGTCGGGGCTTGATGCCAGACAGGATGAGGCCGTTTGCTCGCTCCACCTGGCCGTTTGACTGTGGATGGGCGACAGACGCTAGGTCCAGTCGGATGCCCTGTGTTGCGCAGAAACCGGCCAAGTCGCCTTTGGCAAAATTTGTGCCATTGTCGGTGATGATGCTGTGTGGTATGCTGTACCAAATTGTGATATTGGAGATGAAAGTCACGGCAGTCGGACTATTCAGTTTCTTGATTGGCTTCGCTTCTATCCACTTGGTGAACTTGTCCACTGCGACAATAAGTGAGTTAAGCCACCTCGTGCCGTCTTGAATGGTCCCACCATGTCTAGACCCCAAACTGCGAAAGGCCAGGCAATGGGGATGGTCTTGAGTGCAGAAGCCGGCTGGTGCGGCTTGGAGCTGAACTTCTGGCACCCTTTGCATTTTTGGACCAATTCCTTGGCCTCTTCTAAGGCAGTCGGCCAGAAGAAACCGTGTCGAAAGGCTTTTGTGATGAGTGCTCTTGAAGCCGCATGGTGGCCGCAGTCGCCTTGATGGATGTCTTTGAGAATTGCTTGGCCTTGCTCTGGCTCTACGCAGCGCTAGTAGACACCAGTGACGCTGCGCCTGACCAGCTCTCTGTTGACTATGGTGTAGGCTGCCGCTCGGCGTTGTACCTGCCGAGCTGAGGTCTCATCAGTCGGCAGCTCTTTGCTCACCAGGAATTTGAGGATGGGCTGGGCCCATGAGGGTGCTGCTATTTCTTCGACTGCCAGAACTGCGACTTGGACGAGGGTGGTTGGGCTGGGAGGCGGCGGGTTGGAGTCAACAACCGCTTGCTGGGTTAATGAAGTCCCCGGGCCGACTGGCGCGGCTCTTGGGCCGAGTTCTGGAGTCTTTGAGCCCGCCGCCGCAGTCCCCGGGCTGGGTACTGCAGTCCTTGGGCCGGCTTTTATTGTGGCAGCTCTAGGGCCATCTACCGAAATCCCCGTACCATCTGCCGGGGCTCTGGAGCCGGGTCCGACTTCTTCGAGAGGAGCCGGCACGAAGATGGAGTCTGATTCTGGTGAAGGCTTGACAGACGGCTTGAGGAGGCGTTGAAGGAAGACGTCGAATGGTATTGTTTGGTGGGTAGAGCCGATTCGTGCCAAGGCGTCTGCTTGGTCATTGTCATTTCTTAGACATGGAGGAACTCGCACCCCTCGAAATACCCACTGAGTTGCTGCACGAGGAAACGGTAACTCGCCATGTTTGCATCTTTAGCGTCCCAGTCGCCAGATGACTGTTGGACCACTTAGTCCGAGTCACCATAACACAGGATCCGGCGAATGCCAAGTTCTTTGGCAATCCGGAGCCCGTGAATGAGCGCCTCGCACTCGGCGACGTTGTTGGAGGTGGCAAAATGGATTTGCAGTGCATATTTGAGCTTGTTGCCTTTAGGGGAAGTGAGGACGATGCCGGCTCCCAAGCCGGTGCGCATCTTGGAGCCGTCGAAATGCATCCGCCAATGGGTGGAGTCAGGCGCTGGAGGTAGGTACTGGGTCTCGGCCCAGTCGACGAGAAAGTCAGCCAGTGCTTGTGACTTGATGGCGGTGTGGGGCTGGTAGTGAATGGTGTAGGGAGCCAGTTCTATGGCCCACTTGGCCACTCGGCCAGAAGCATTTCGGCTTCCAATGATCTCGGCAAGTGGGGCCGTGCAGACCATAGTGATTGGATGCTCTTGAAAGTAAGACTTCAATTTCTTGGCGGTAAAGTGTACGCCAAAGCACATCTTCTGGTAGTGGGGGTAGTTCTGCTTGGAGGCCGACAGTACTTCGCTCAGGTAATATACCGGTCTCTGGACAGGTAGTGCCTTGCCTTCCTCCTTGCGTTCCACTACAATGATCGTGCTGACTACCCGGCTGGTGGCGGCGATGTACAGGTGAAGGAAATATGCCCTAGAGGCAATAAAAAGTTATTATTTATTTCCTTACATCATGATAAATGTTTAGTATTCATGCTAGAATTGTATTAACCAGAAACATAATACATGTGTGAATACATAGACAAACAGAGTGTCACTAGTATGCCTCCACTTGACTAGCTCGTTAATCAAAGATGGTTATGTTTCCTAACCATGAACAAAGAGTTGTTATTTTATTAACGAGATCACATCATTAGTTGAATGATCTGATTGACATGAGCCATTCCATTAGCTTAGCACCCGATCGTTTAGTATGTTGCTATTGCTTTCTTCATGACTTATACATGTTCCTATGATTATGAGATTATGCAACTCCCGTTTGCCGGAGGAACACTTTGTGTGCTACCAAACGTCACAACGTAAATGGGTGATTATAAAGGTGCTCTACAGGTGTCTCCAAAGGTAGATGTTGGGTTGGCGTATTTCGAGATTAGGATTTGTCACTCCGATTGTCGGAGAGGTATCTCTGGGCCCTCTCGGTAATGCACATCACATAAGCCTTGCAAGCATTACAACTAATGAGTTAGTTGCGAGATGATGTATTACGGAACGAGTAAAGAGACTTTCCTGTAATGAGATTGAACTAGGTATTGGATACCGACGATCGAATCTAGGACAAGTAACATACCGATGACAAAGGGAACAAAGTATGTTGTTATGCGGTCTGACCGATAAAGATCTTCGTAGAATATGTAGGATCCAATATGGGCATCCAGGTCCCGCTATTGGTTATTGACCGGAGACGTGTCTCGGTCATGTCTACATTGTTCTCGAACCGTAGGGTCCGCACGCTTAACGTTACGATGACAGTTATTATGAGTTTATGAATTTTGATGTACCGAAGTTAGTTCGGAGTCCCGGATGTGATCACGGACATGACGAGGAGTCTCGAAATGGTCGAGACATAAAGATTGATATATTGGATGACTATATTCGGACACCGGAAGCGTTCTGGAGAAGTTTCGGATAAAACCGGAGCACCGGGGGGTTACCGGAACCCCCCGGGGGGTTAATGAGCCTTATGGGCCTAAAGTGGAGAAGAGGAAGGGGCTCCCGAGGCAGGCCGCGCGCCCCCTCTCCCCCTAGTCCGAATTGGACAAGGAGGGAGGGGCGGCGCCCCCCTCTTTCCTTCTCTTCTCCCACCAATCCTACTTGGACAAGGAAAGGGGGGAGTCCTACTTCCGGTAGGAGTAGGACTCCTCCTGCGCGCCTCCTATGGCCGGCCGCACCCCCCCCCCTTGGATCCTTTATATACGGAGGCAAAGCGACACCCTAGAACATACAATTGATCAACATGTTCGTTCCTTAGCCGTGTGCAGTGCCCCCTTCCACCATATTCCACCTCGGTCATATCGTTGTAGTGCTTAGGCGAAGCCCTGCGTCGGTAGAACATCATCATCGTCACCACGCCGTTGTGCTGATGGAACTCATCCCTGAAGCTTTGCTGGATCGGAGCCCGGGGAACGTCATCGAGCTGCACGTGTGCTAAGAACTCGGAGGTGCCGGAGTAACGGTGCTTGGATCGGTCGGATCGGGAAGACGTACGACTACTTCCTCTACGTTGCGTCAACGCTTCCGCTTCGGTCTATGAGGGTACGTAGACAACACTCTCCCCTCTCGTTGCTATGCATCACCATGATCTTGCGTGTGCATAGGAAAATTTTTGAAATTACTATGTTCCCCAACAGTGGTATCAGAGCCTAGGTTTTATGGTTTGATGTTATATGCACGAGTAGAACACAAGTGAGTTGTGGGCGATATAAGTCATACTGCCTACCAGCATGTCATACTTTGGTTCGGCGGTATTGTTGGATGAAGCAGCCCGGAACGACATTACGCGTACGCTTACGCGAGACCGGTTCTCCCGATGTGCTTTGCACAAAGGTGGCTTGCGGGTGACTGTTTCTCCAACTTTAGTTGAACCGAGTGTGGCTACGCCCGGTCCTTGCGTAGGTTAAAACGGCATCAACTTGACAAACTATCGTTGTGGTTTTGATGCGTAGGTAAGATTGGTTCTTGCTTAAGCCCGTAGCAGCCACGTAAAACATGCAACAACAAAGTAGAGGACGTCTAACTTGTTTTTGCAGGGCATGTTGTGATGTGATATGGTCAAGACATGATGCTAAATTTTATTGTATGAGATGATCATGTTTTGTAACCAAGTTATCAGCAACTGGCAGGAGCCATATGGTTGTCGCTTTATTGTATGCAATGCAATCGCGCTGTAATGCTTTACTTTATCACTAAGCAGTAGCGATAGTCGTGGAAGCATAAGATTGGCGAGACGACAACGGTGCTATGATGGAGATCAAGGTGTCGCGCCGGTGATGATGGTGATCATGACGGTGCTTCGGAGATGGAGATCACAAGCAGAAGATGATGATGGCCATATCATATCACTTATATTGATTGCATGTGATGTTTATCTTTTATGCATCTTATCTTGCTTTGATTGACGGTAGCATTATAAGATGATCTCTCACTAAATTATCAAGAAGTGTTCTCCCTGAGTATGCACCATTGCCAAAGTTCGTCGTGCCCAGACACCACGTGATGATCGGGTGTGATAAGCTCTACGTCCATCTACAACGGGTGCAAGCCAGTTTTGCACACGCAGAATACTCAGGTTATACTTGACGAGCCTAGCATAAGCAGATATGGCCTCGGAACACGGAGACCGAAAGGTCGAGTGTGAATCATATAGTAGATATGATCAACATAATGATGTTCACCATTGAAAATTAATCCATTTCACGTGATGATCGGTTATGGTTTAGTTGATTTGGATCACGTGATCACTTAGAAGATTAGAGGGATGTCTATCTAAGTGGGAGTTCTTTAAGTAATTTGATTAATTGAACTTAAATTTATCATGAACTTAGTACCTGATAGTATCTTGCTTATGTATGTTTGATTGTAGATAGATGGCCCGTGCTGTTGTTCCGTTGAATTTTAATGCGTTCCTTGAGAAAGCAAAGTTGAAAGATGATGGTAGCAATTACACGGACTGGGTCCGTAACTTGAGGATTATCCTCATTGCTGCATAGAAGAATTACGTCCTCGAAGCACCGCTGGGTGCCAGGCCTGCTGCTGGAGCAACACCAGATGTTATGAACGTCTGGCAGAGCAAAGCTGGTGACTACTCGATAGTTTAGTGTGCCATGCTTTATGGCTTAGAATAGGGACTTCAACGATGTTTTGAACGTCATGGAGATATGAGATGTTCCAGGAGTTGAAGTTAATATTTCAAGCAAATGCCCGGATTGAGAGATATGAAGTCTCCAATAAGTTCTATAGCTGCAAGATGGAGGAGAACAGTTCTGTCAGTGAGCATATACTCAAAATGTCTAGGTATAATAATCACTTGATTCAGATGGGAGTTAATCTTCCAGATGATTGCGTCATTGACAGAATTCTCCAATCACTGCCACCAAGCTACAAGAGCTTCTTGATGAACTATAATATGCAAGGGATTAATAAGACTATTCCCGAGCTCTTCGCAATGCTGAAAGCTGCGGAGGTAGAAATCAAGAAGGAGCATCAAGTGTTGATGGTCAAAAAAGACCACTAGTTTCAAGAAAAAGGGCAAAGGGAAGAAGAAGGGGAACTTCAAGAAGAACGGCAAGCAAGTTGCTGCTCAGGAGAAGAAACCCAAGTCTGGACCTAAGCCTGAAACTGAGTGCTTCTACTGCAAGCAGACTGGTCACTGGAAGCGGAACTGCCCCAAGTATTTGGCGGATAAGAAGGATGGCAAGGTGAACAAAGGTATATGTGATATACATGTTATTGATGTGTACCTTACTAGAGCTCGCAGTAGCACCTGGGTATTTGATACTGGTTCTGTTGCTAATATTTGCAACTCGAAACAGGGACTACGGATTAGGCGAACACTGGCAAAGGACGAGGTTTCGATGCGCGTGGGAAACGGTTCCAAAGTCGATGTGATCGCGGTCGGCACGCTGCCTCTATATCTACCTTCGGGATTAGTATTAGAACTAAATAATTTTTATTTGGTGCCAACGTTAAGCACGAACATTATATCTGTTTGATGCGAGACGGTTATTCATTTAAATCAGAGAATAATGGTTGTCCTATTTATATGCGTAATATCTTTTATGGTCATGCACCCTTGAAGAGTGGTCTATTTCTGATGAATCTCGATAGTAGTGATACACATATTCATAATGTTGAAACCAAAAGATGCAGAGTTGATAATGATAGTGCAACTTATTTGTGGCACTGCCATTTAGGTCATATCGGTGTAAAGCGCATGAAGAAACTCCATACTGATGGACTTTTGGAACCACTTGATTATGAATCACTTGGTACTTGCGAACCGTGCCTCATGGGCAAGATGACTAAAACACCGTTCTCCGGTACTATGGAGAGAGCAACAAATTTGTTGGAAATCATACATACCGATGTATGTGGTCCGATGAATATTGAGGCTCGTGGCGGATATCATTATTTTCTCACCTTCACAGATGATTTAAGAAGATATGGGTATATCTACTTAACGAAACACAAGTCTGAAACATTTGAAAAGTTCAAAGAATTTCAGAGTGAAGTTGAAAATCATCGTAACAAGAAAATAAAGTTTCTACGATCTGATCATGGAGGAGAATATTCGAGTTACGAGTTTGGTGTACATTTGAAACAATGCGGAATAGTTTTGCAACTCACGCCACCCGGAACACCACAGCGTAATGGGGTGTCCAAACGTCGTAATCGTACTTTACTAGATATGGTGCGATCTATGATGTCTCTTACTGATTTACCGCTATCATTTTGGGGTTATGCTTTAGAGACGGCCGCATTCACGTTAAATAGGGCACCATCAAAATCCGTTGAGACGACGCCTTATGAACTATGGTTTGGCAAGAAACCAAAGTTGTCGTTTCTTATAGTTTGGGGCCGCGATGCTTATGTGAAAAAGCTTCAACCTGATAAGCTCGAACCCAAATCGGAGAAATGTGTCTTCATAGGTTACCCAAAGGAGACTGTTGGGTACACCTTCTATCACAGATCCGAAGGCAAGACATTCGTTGCTAAGAATGGATCCTTTCTAGAGAAGGAGTTTCTCTCGAAAGAAGTGAGTGGGAGGAAAGTAGAACTTGACAAGGTAACTGTACCTGCTCCCTTATTGGAAAGTAGTACATCATAGAAAACTGTTTCTGCGACACCTACACCAATAAGTGAGGAAGCTAATGATAATGATCATGAAACTTCAGGACAAGATACTACTGAACCTCGTAGATCAACCAGAGTGAGATCCGCGCCAGAGTGGTACGGTAATCCTATTCTGGAAATCATGCTGCTAGATCATGATGAACCTACGAACTATGAAGAAGCGATGGTGAGCCCAGATTCCGCAAAATGGCTTGAAGCCATGAAATCTGAGATGGGATCCATGTATGAGAACAAAGTATGGACTTTGGTTGACTTGCTCGATGGTCGGCATGCAATTGAGAATAAATGGATCTTCAAGAAGAAGACTGACGCTGACGGTAATGTTACTGTCTACAAAGCTCGACTTGTTGCAAAAGGTTTTCAACAAGTTCAAGGGGTTGACTACGATGAGACCTTCTCACCCGTAGCGATGCTTAAGTCTGTCCGAATCATGTTAGCAATTGCCGCATTTTATGATTATGAAATTTGGCAGATGGATGTCAAAAACTGCATTCCTGAATGGATTTCTGGAAGAAGAGTTGTATATGATGCAACCTTAAGGTTTTGTCGATCCAAAAGGAGCTAACAAAGTGTGCAAGCTCTAGCGATCCATTTATGGACTGGTGCAAGCCTCTCGGAGTTGGAATAAACGCTTTGATAGTGTGATCAAAGCATTTGGTTTTATACAGACTTTCGGAGAAGCCTGTATTTACAAGAAAGTGAGTGGGAGCTCTGTAGCATTTCTGATATTATATGTGGATGACATATTACTGATTGGAAATGATATAGAATTTCTGGATAGCATAAAGGGATACTTGAATAAGAGTTTTTCAATGAAAGACCTCGGTGAAGCTGCTTACATATTAGGCATAAAGATCTATAGAGATAGATCAAGACGCTTAATTGGACTTTCACAAAGCACATACCTTGACAAGATTTTGAAGAAGTTCAAAATGGATCAAGCAAAGAAAGGGTTCTTGCCTGTGTTACAAGGTGTGAAGTTGAGTCAGACTCAATGCCCGACCACTGCAGAAGATAGAGAGAAAATGAAAGATGTTCCCTATGCTTCAGCCATAGGCTCTATCATGTATGCATTGCTGTGTACCAGACCTGATGTGTGCCTTGCTATAAGTTTAGCAGTGAGGTACCAAAGTAATCCAGGAGTGGATCGCTGGACAGCGGTCAAGAACATCCTGAAATACCTGAAAAGGACTAAGGATATGTTTCTCGTATATGGAGGTGACAAAGAGCTCATCGTAAACGGTTACATTGATGCAAGCTTTGACACTGATCCGGATGATTCTGAATCGCAAACCGGATACATGTTTACATTAAACGGTGGAGCTGTCAGTTGGTGCAGTTCTAACCAAAGCGTTGTGGCGGGATCTACATGTGAAGCAGAGTACATAGCTGCTTCGGAAGCAGCAAACGAAGGAGTCTGGATGAAAGAGTTCATATCTGATCTAGGTGTCATACCTAGTGCATCGGGTCCAATGAAAATCTTTTGTGACAATACTGGTGCAATTGCCTTGGCAAAGGAATCCTGATTTCACAAGAGAACCAAGCACATCAAAAGACGCTTCAATTCCATCCCGGATCTAGTCCAGGTGGGATACATAGAGATTTGCAAGATACATACGGATCTGAATGTTGCAGACCCATTGACTAAGCCTCTTCCACGAGCAAAAGATGATCAGCACCAAGGCTCCATGGGTGTTAGAATCATTACTGTGTAATCTAGATTATTGACTCCAGTGCAAGTGGGAGACTGAAGGAAATATGCCCTAGAGGCAATAATAAAGTTATTATTTATTTCCTTACATCATGATAAATGTTTAGTATTCATGCTAGAATTGTATTAACCGGAAACATAATACATGTGTGAATACATAGACTAACAGAGTGTCACTAGTATGCCTCTACTTGACTAGCTCGTTAATCAAAGATGGTTATGTTTCCTAACCATGAACAAAGAGTTGTTATTTGATTAACGAGATCACATCATTAGTTGAATGATCTGATTGACATGACCCATTCCATTAGCTTAGCACCCGATCGTTTAGTATGTTGTTATTGCTTTCTTCATGACTTATACATGTTCCTATGACTATGAGATTATGCAACTCCCGTTTGCCGGAGGAACACTTTGTGTGCTACCAAACGTCACAACGTAAATGGGTGATTACAAAGGTGCTCTACAGGTGTCTCCAAAGGTAGATGTTGGGTTGGTGTATTGCGAGATTAGGATTTGTCACTCCGATTGTCGGAGAGGTATCTCTGGGCCCTCTCGGTAATGCACATCACATAAGCCTTGCAAGCATTACAACTAATGAGTTAGTTGCGAGATGATGTATTACGGAATGAGTAAAGAGACTTGCCGGTAACGAGATTGAACTAGGTATTGGATACCGACGATCAAATCTCGGACAAGTAACATACCGATGACAAAGGGAACAAAGTATGTTGTTATGCGGTCTGACCAATAAAGATCTTCGTAGAATATGTAGGACCCAATATGGGCATCCAGGTCCCGCTATTGGTTATTGACCGGAGACGTGTCTTGGTCATGTCTACATTGTTCTCGAACCGTAGGGTCCGCACGCTTAACGTTACGATGACAGTTATTATGAGTTTATGCATTTTGATGTACCGAAGTTAGTTCGGAGTCCCGGATGTGATCACGGACATGACGAGGAGTCTCGAAATGGTCGAGACATAAAGATTGATATATTGGATGACTATATTCGGACACTGGAAGCGTTCCGTAGAAGTTTCGGAAAACCAGAGCACCGAGGGTTACCGGAACCCCCCGGGGGGTTAATGGGCATTATGGGCCTAAAGTGGAGAAGAGGAAGGGGCTCCCGGGGCAGGCCGCGCGCCCCCTCTCCCCCTAGTCCGAATTGGACAAGGAGGGAGGGGCGGCGCCCCCCTCTTTCCTTCTCTTCTCCCACCAATCCTACTTGGACAAGGAAAGGGTGGAGTCCTACTCCCGGTAGGAGTAGGACTCCTCCTGCGCGCCTCCTATGGCCTGCCGCACCCCCCCTTGGATCCTTTATATACGGAGGCAAAGGGGCACCCTAGAACACATAATTGATCAACGTGATCGTTCCTTAGCCGTGTGCGGTGCCCCCTTCCACCATATTCCACATCGGTCATATCGTTATAGTGCTTAGGCGAAGCCCTGCGTCGGTAGAACATCATCATCGTCACCATGCCGTTGTGCTGACGGAACTCATCCCCGAAGCTTTGCTGGATCGGAGCCCGGGGAACGTCATCGAGCTGTATGTGTGCTAAGAACTCGGAGGTGCCGAAGTAACGGTGCTTGGATCGGTCGGATCAGGAAGACTTATGACTACTTCCTCTATGTTGCGTCAACGCTTCCGCTTCGGTCTACGAGGGTATGTAGACAACAGTCTCCCCTCTCGTTGCTATGCATCACCATGATCTTGCGTGTGCGTAGGAATTTTTTTGAAATTACTACGTTCCCCAACAATAGGAGCATAGGTTCCTTAGGAGTCCGAGCCGCCAGAACAGGTGGAGTAGTCAGCATCTTTTTCAGCTGGAGAAAAGCTTCGTCCGCCTTGTGGTTCCACTCAAAAAAAGTGGTCTTCTTCATGAGTTGGTATAAGGGGAGAGCTTTCTCGCCCAACCAACTGATGAATCGGATGATGGATGCCAAGCAGCCGGTGAACTTTTGCACATCCAGCAGTCAGCTGGGTACCTCCATCCTCTCAATGGCCTTGATCTTTACAGGGTTGCATTCTATGCCGCGTTCAGAGACCAGGAAGCCAAGGCGTTGGCCGGCTAGTACTCCGAAGACGCACTTCTCGGGGTTGAGCTTGATCTGGAATCGGTGCAGGTTCTTAAAGGTCTCCTTGAGGTCTTCCAGTAGTGTTCCATGCTTTTCCGTCTTCACCACCACATCGTCCACATAGACGTGGGTGTTTCTGCCGAGCTGCCAGAGGAGGCACTTCTGCATGCAACGTTGGAAGGTGGCGCCAGCATTCCTAAAGCCGAACGTCATGGTGAGGTAACACAAAGCTCCAACGGCGTGATGAAGGCGGTCTTTAGTCTGTCAGCTGGGTTCAGCTTGATCTGGTGATATCCTGAATATGCATCCAAAAAACTCAGTAGCTCGCATCCAGCGGTGGAGTCTATCACCTGATCAATTCTTGGCAGAGCAAACAGGTCCTTGGGGCAGGCCTTGTTGAGGCTCGCGTAGCCGATACACATTCGCCACTGCTTGTTTTTCTTCAGTACGAGGACCGGGTTGGCCAGCCACTCCGGAAAGAATACTTCCATAATGAAGCTGGCTGCCAGGAGTCAGGCTATCTCTTCTCCGACAATTCTTCTCTTCTCTTCTCTTCTGACAGGCGGCGCAGGGGCTGCCTGACCGGCTTTGCATCAGATCAGACATGTAACTTGTGCTCGGCGAATTCCGTCGGTACACCTGGCATGTCTTTGGGGGGCCATGCAAAGATGTCCCGATTCTCATGGAGGAAATCGACGAGCTCGCCTTCCTATTTGCTGTCGAGGTTTGCGCCTACGACAGCGTACCTATCTGGGTGCTCCGGATCCAAGGGTATCTTCTTTGTCTCCTTGGCTAGCTTGAACGAACCCTCAGCCTCCGACTCCTTTGGGTTGGGCGACACCTCTGGCTGCTTGCCGGCCATCGCCACAACCTGTTCCAGGAGCCGCTTCTCGGCTATGATCACCAGGGACTCGGCTAGCTGACTGCTCTCAGTCGCACAGGCAGATGACTTCCGGTAGTCGCTGGCTACAGTCAGAATTCCCCTGGAGCTGGGCATCTTCATTTTGAGGTAGGCGTAGTGGGGGACCGCCATGAACTTGGCCAAGGCGGGTCGGCCAAGTAGTGCATGGTATGGGCTCTCAAGGTCCACCACCTCAAACCAAACAGACTCTCGGCAGAAGTGATCTTTGTCTCCAAAGAGGACGTCCATCAGGATCTTGCCGATTGGTGAGCAGGAAAGCCCAGGAACAATGCCGTGGAACACAGTCCGGCTGTTCTGAAGCTGTCTTTGCTTGATTCCTAACTTCTCCATGGTGTCCTTATACAGGATGTTGATGCTGCTGCCTCCGTCTATCAAAACTCGCGAGAAACGCGTGGCTCGTCTATCTGTGGCAAAGGTGGCATCCAAGACCAAGGCATAGGAGCCCGGACTTGGCATCACCTCTGGGTGATCAGTCCTGCTCCACCTGATAGGCTTCTCGGACCAGTGCATGAACTCTGGCGTCTCTGATGCTACTGCATTCACCTCTTGTCGCTGCAGCCGCCTGCTGCGTCAATCATCAGCCATACTGGTAAACACCACATAGGCTCCGTGTTCTTCGGGGTATTCGTCTTGTACTGCGCCGACTGGCCTGACAGCCGGCTGCTGGGGCGGAGGCGGAGGCGGCTGCCCAGCAGGTGGGGGAGGTAGGAGGCCGTCTCCCATGGCGACCCTGGTGAGCCAATGGCACTTCCGGGTGGTGTGATTCGACGGCTTCGCGCCGCTATGGAACTTGCAAGGTCCATCTAGAGTCTTCTCATAGGAGAAGGCCGGCAACCAGTTGGGCTTGCCGCCTTTCTGTCGCTTGGGCAGAGGCTGCCCATCCGGCTGCTGGGCTTCAACTATCGCGACCTGCCGGCTGCGGGGCCTTGCGCTTGTGGTCGCTCTGCTGTTGTCGCCGACTGGCGTCTCCCGCCGGAGTTCTTGGAGCTTGAGGGGCCACTTTGCCAGTTGCGCTGAGTTGAATCTCCGCCTTCATGGTGGAGTCGGCCGTGGCGTACTTTTCTGCTATGATCAGCAGCTCGTCGAGGGTTTCTGGCTCGTCGCAGAGGAGCTTGTGCTTGAGGAGGGTGCCTTCTCTGCACCCGGCGGTGAAGTACTCGATAGCCTGCACCTCGTGCACGCCCTCGCAGGAGTTCCGAAGCTCGGCCCAACACGTGAGGTAGTCGCGAGTTGACTCATCGGGACCTTGCATGCACAAGGAGAGCTGACGAGGCTTGGGGGTACGCTTGTACATGCTGGTGAAGTTGCGGACGAATGCTTCGGTGAAGTCGACCCAGCTGTTGATGCTGCGGGGCTTCAGGCTGTTCAGCCATGTCCGGGCCGTGCCCTGGAGCATGAGCGGAACGTATTTTACGGTGACATGCTTGTTGCCGTTCGCTATGCTGAAAGCCGTGGAGTAGTCGACTAGCCAGTCTTCCGGCTTCACGGAGCCGGTGTACTTAGGCGTGTCTCTTGGGAGCGTGAACCCTTTGGGAAAGGGCTCATCTCGAATGCGGGGCCCGAAACAAGGCGGACCCAACTCGTCTTCTTCTTCCAGCGCCAGGGATCGGTGAAGCCGGTCGATCCGGTGGCGGGCGTCGTTTCCCCCGACTCCCTCTCGCCGGCCAAGGCAGTCGCCAAGAGTCGGATGATCAACAGGCGGCGGGGAGACTCGCCTTTCCTTGCGAGGAGGAGGAGGCGGGCAGTCGTCCCGTCGTTCCACTGCTCTAGGGCGGCCGTCTCGGTCGCGCTCTATGGTAATGTGAGTCCGACTGTGGCTGGCAGCCGGATCCTTGTCTCTTCTTCCTCGGGCGCCGTCAGTCGGCGTCCGAGATGTTGCGCCTTGGTCTCGGTGAAGGTCGTCATTTTGCCGCTGCGGCGCCTTCATGCGGCAGCCGGCCTCGTTCTGCGTGGCAGCCGTGTCGAGGAGCCACTGGACTCGCTCCATCATCAGGTGGCGCTCTTCGCCCTCGAAATTGTCCAGCTCGTCCGCCGCCGCCTGGGCGGCTCGAATGTTCTCCGCAGGTGTAGCGTACACAGGGCGACATGCCCCGAACAGGTTGGCGATGGCTACGCCGCGCTGCTGGACCGTGCCAAGGCGGCTGGGCCCAGCTGACGCTGGCGAGCCACCAACAGCGCGATCCATCTTTCGCTGGTAGGCTTCTGACAAGCGTCTCATGCTAGCCATCTTCTTCGCGCCTTCGACGAGCTGAAGGCGGTGCGCCTCCAACGTCTCCGCGTCAGCGTCTTCCGGAATGGGCGTAGTCACGTCTTGTAGCGCCGCGCCAAGCGGATCATGCGCTCCTCCGCCAGGGAGCTCTTCATGACTAATGACGAGCACCTCGGTGACGGTGCTTCCGCCGCTCTCCGCACGAGGGAGAGGCTCATCGTAGACCACCACATTAGTGGGGAACGCGTCGAGCAACGCGGTGTCGGAGTCGACCAGCATCGGGTCGGTGGAACCTACAGACTCCAAGTCCACGGCAGGCTCGCATGCGACGTGGAGTTGATCGAGGAGGCCCGCGAGGAGGCTCTCGGAGCCGCCCGTGCCTGCGTCGGATGCAGTTTCGTCGGAGATGCAAACCTCGCCGACAAGATCGGCGAGGCGGCTAGCTGCGCAGGCGATCTCAACGCCGTGCAGCGCGTTGGCGCAAACTCCGTCTGGCGTGCCTGGCTGGCTGCGCTCGCCAGGGAGGAAAAAGGTTCCCGTCCAGAACAGGTCTCCGGACGACGGTGCACCAGGCCCCACGGTGGGCGCCAAATGTTGGGGGTTGGGTGCGACAGATGCCAAAGGATGGCTTATCATGGTGGGGGCGAGTAAAACGTCGCCGGTGCCTGGAAACGGGATGAGGCGTAGACATGCACGCCAGCGAATCTTACCCAGCTTTAGGGCTCTCCGGGGAGATAACACCCCTACTGCTGCTCTGCGGGGTCTTCGCATGATCACTACGGCCAAGTGTTTACATGATTGCTCCTTGAGCTATTTTCTGGAGGTAGGAGAGGGCAAGGCTAGCTCTCTCCCTCCTATATGATCTGGTCTAGAGCTAATGGGTTCCAACCCTTTGCATGGGTGCCCTGGGGGGTTTATATAGGCCTACCCCCTAGGGGTAAATGGTAATCTGGCAGGACGTAGGCCCAGCCGTCAGTGCCTCCGGCCTCCGTCTTCTCCACCGATTGCTGGGGCCCGCCGACTAGTGGGCCCTGCCGACTGGCCCGGTACGGAGCCGACAGAACGCGTCCGCCGCGGGCGGGTCTTGCCGGCTGCTGATTACTGTAACGGTGCTTCTAATGACGCTGGCTTCGTCATGGAGTCGTGGCAATAGCCCCGCCGCCTGGCGGGCGATCACTACTGCCACTCTCTGTCACATTTGATTAATGGCGCGTGGGCCCCGGGGTAGGAGCCGGCCGACTCTCGGGGGCCGACTCCCGACAGGTCCGACTTGTGGTGCACTTGCCGTCTTCTGGGATCTCGATGGCCGGTGGGACCCGCCAGCCAAAGGCCGTATAGACAAGCCGTCGTGGGCGCAGGATTCGGTCCTCCGGTGCTGATGTCAGGGCCAGCATGGCAACAGTGCCACGCCGCATGGAGATCTCCGCGAGTACGGCGTACTGTGACCATGCTTGCCTTTGGAAAGGGGTGGGAGCAGTCTTCACTGTAGCCACTCCCCTGTCCTGTCCCTCTTGATGAGGACATGGGGTTTTGCTGGAGCCGCGGGCCGACTCCCCAAGGCCGGCTTCTTGGGAAGTCATCAGTCAGGAGTCGGTTTGTCCTAATGTCATAGATGTGGTGGGGTCCTACTTCTATGACAAAAAGTCATGACAGAAAATGGGCTTTTCGTCCTGGGAGGGCCAGAGACGCAGCTGCATGACATTCTTTGGGTCGTCCATGACGGAAAAAACCGTGGTAGAAGCCAGAGCGCGGAACATATCAGGGAGTCCCCTGTTACGATGGGTGGTAGGGGGCTGAGCGATGCGCGTTTCTGTCGTACGCACGCGCGTGTGTGCGAGGCGTTGGGCTCTAACTGAACCCGAGCGATTGCACTATAGGCTACGCGTTACTGAACACGAGCGATCGATCGATGGTTGTTAACTTAACCCGATCGAGCGATTCCTTCGCTACTGCTGCTAACTGAAGCCGATCGATGCTGCCTCTGGATGAACAGTGAGTGTTGCGGGGGGGGCGGGGGGGGGGGGGGGTGGATGAACAGGACCCCGTGGTGTTGCCTCTGGATGAACAGGACCCGACCGATCGAGCCGGTTGGGGCTGGATGAACAGGACCCTGTGGAGGGCAGGATGAACAGTAGACGGTGGAGGGAAGGATGAACAGTAGCCCGTGGAGGGGTGGTTGAACAGGAGCCTGTGGAGAGGGCTGGTTGAACAGTAGTCGGTGGAGTAGCGCACGGTGGAGGTTGGATGAACAGGAGCCCGTGGATGAACCGCAGGTGGAGGCTGGAGGAGGTCGACGGTGGATTAACAGTAGCCCGTGGAGGCTGGAGGGGGTCGATGGTGGAGATGGACAGTATCCTGTGGAGTCCCATTTTGCGGTACGCCACACCCCTCCCGATGAACACGACCCCCGTTTCGACCATAGCGCTCCAACACAAGTCTGTTTCCTCCATTTTGCGGTACGCCACACCCCTCCCAATCAACATGACCCTCGTTTCGACCGTAGGAGGTCCGTTTCCTCTGTTTTGCGGTACGCCAGACCCCTCCCAATGAACAAGATCCCGTTTCGAACATGGCCGGTCGAACACAAGGCCGTTTCCTCTGTTCTGCGATACGCCAGGCCTCATTTCCATCGGCTATTCCGTCCAAGCCCTCCCGATGAACACGGCGACGCATTCCGTTTCGACCCAGCCGGTTGGCTTTCCATGAACACGACGACAACGTTGTTTCTCCGTTCCGACCCAGCCATGTACACGAGCCCTAGCCGTACGTATGCGCGAGTAGGCATTCGAGACCCTGCCCGTATGTACGTATGTGGCCGTATTTTATGTCTTGCACACTGGCCGATGTACGTACGTGTACATGCTACGTGCGCGCCTCTACTACGACACGTGCGCGCCTCTACATCGACCAGTATGTATGTACACGTTCATGACCAGAATGACAATGCTACGTACGCTTCGACCAGGTGGGTCCCGACTGTCAGGCACTTCCCTGTGTGCGAAGATGTAGTTGGTGGGTCCCAGCAGTCAGGGGGAAACGTTTTTTCGTGAAATACAGTGGCCCATCCGGTGGGTCCCCGCTGTCAGGTGGAGGAATAATTATTTTGCGCGTAATAAGGAGGCACTTCCTGGCTGCGGCCGTGGACCCAGCTGTCAGCCTCTCCATATACAATCCACGTTCGATGGAAGTCGTTCCTTGACCACGTTGACCACTCCGCCCCAAGAGCACCAGGGCGGTGGACGACGGCGAGGCCTAGGAAGGGGAAGACGCGGTAGTGGATGCCCACGCGGAGAGGAGTACGAGGGTACATTGGTTCACCATGGTGTGAGGCTGTCATCGCCGCAGAATAACAGGGGGTGTGGGTGAGTAGAGGGATGGCCTGGCCAGTGATGGGACTAGTAGGGGGCGGTGAGGCCTCCGCCGCATCACAGCCGGCCACGGGAGGCAGGAGCACGAGGCACGACCGGCGCTGGTTTGGGCAGCTGGAGCAAGAAGACTAGAGGTTGAAGGAGCACAACGGCCGTTGGATGGACATCGTACGGTCACTGGAGCTAGAATCGTGCATATTGACTAAGTTGACAAAGCCCTCCGTCCCCATCAACTTAGTAGGCCCACAAGTCATCCTACCACTATACTGGGTCCTAGCTAGCAGGGGGTATTCATTTTTTTGTGCGTATTAAGGAGGCACTTCCTTGCGTGCGAAGATATAGCTGGTGGGTCCAAGCTATCAGCGGCGGTAACATTTTTTCGCGAAATACAGAGGCCCTTTCGGTGGGTCCCAGATGTCAAGTGGAGGAATCATTATTTTGCGCATAATAAGGAGGCATTTCCTTGCGTGTGACCATGGACCCAGTTGTCAGCCTCTCCACATACAGTCCACTTCAGATGCATGTCGGTCATTGACCATGTTGACCAGGCCGCGCCGAGAGCACCAGGGCGGTGGACAACGACGAGGCCTAGGAAGGGAACGACACGGAGGTAGGGAAGACTCGGCAGTTGTTTCCCACGCGGAGGGGAGGTCGACTGTACGAGGGTTTACTGGTTCATCTGCCGTTGGCGGAGAATAACAGCAGGTGTGGGTGTGTAGAGGGATGGCTAGTCCGGCAATGGGAGTACAGTGGGGCGGTGAGGCCTGCGCGGGAGCACAGCCGGCCGCGGGGAGGAGAGAGCAGGCAGTCCCGCCGGTGCTTGTTTGAGCGACCGGAGCAGGAAGAGCAGAGATTGAAGAAGCACGATAGCCGTTGGATGGACATCCAACAGTCACTGCTTGTGCATCAACCTTTTTTTAGGAAAGCCTCTAATCTGTGGAAAACATCATACAGCCCATCTGCCATTATTTCTAATAATTTACAGGCCATTTGCTAATTCTTAAGGTTTTTTGGAGCCCATATTCTTTTTGTTAGCATTATAGCCCAAATTGTGGCCACGGTTAAAAAATTATATGAAATTTTGCATATTTCGGTGCGGTCCGAACTATTTTTAATCCTGAAATTTTGATTCACATTCAAATTGATTTTAAAAATAAATGTATATCAATATAAAATCCAACAAATTGTCCATGCATAAAATCAATGCAATTTAAAATCTCGAAATGAAAAAAAAGAAATTTGAAACTAATTGCCGGTTTGATGTGTTTTAAAAATGTACAACCCATTTCTCATTAGTGATAGGCCATTTTCTCGGCTAGCCGAATGAAGCTCTCCTCGTCCTGAAAGATTTGCAGCCCAACAGGCCTGACAAAGCGACTTACTTGGTAAATCACAAAAAAAATTGGGTTGTGGCCATGGACCTAGCTACGGCCGTGGACCCAGCTGTCAGCTTCTCCACGTACAGTACTCTTCCGATGGAAGTCGGTCGTTGACCACATTGACCATGCCGCGCCGAGAGCACCAAGGCGGTGGACGATGGTGAGGCCTAGGAAGGGGACGACATGGAACCGGGGAAGACGCGGCAGTGGATGCCCACACGGAGAGGAGTACGAGGGTTCACTGGTTCGGCTGCGGTGTGAGGCTGTCGTCGCCACAAAATAACAGGGGGTATGGGTGAGTAGAGGGATGGCCTGGCCAGCGGTGAGGCCTCCGCGGCATCACAGCCGGCCACAGGAGGCAGGAGCACGCGGCACGACCGGGGCTGGTTTGGGCGGCTGGAGCAAGAAGACCAGAGGTGGAAGAAGCACTACTGCCATTGGATGAGCCTCGTACGGTAACTAGAGCTAGAATCGTTCATATTGACTAAGTTGACAAAGGCCTCTGTCCCCGTCAACTTGATAGGGCCACAAGTCAGCCTCCCACGATGCTGGGTTGCAGCTGGCATAGGGAGTATTCATTTTTTCTGCGTAATAAGGAGGCACTTCCTTGCGTGCGAAGATAGCTCGTGGGTCCGGCCTATCAGCGGGGGGCACATTTTTTTCGTGAAATACAGAGGCCCTTCCGGTGGGTCCTAGATGTCAGGTGGAGGAATCAAAGACTTGAGAAGGCGTATGGAACAAGCTAGTGTACCAGTAAAGAGACATTGCTTAGTTTTAGAAAAAAGAGAGACATGCTCCTGTAGTTGGTTCGAATACAAACGTAGACTATGACTATATATGGTGCTATGCTACTCTACAAGTTATGAAACTGACATATCCAACGTTCGCTTCTCCTCTTCTCTACTTACTCTGCCTAGCATCAGAAGCTCTAGCCGCAGCAACCATGTCCGCTGGCTGCTCGTCCACCTGCTGTTCAGCAGGCAACAACCAAATATGCGCCAAGTCGCCACCCGTACCATCGCCTGTGGGTCTCATCACACCCCTGCCAGCACGCGCACCGCAGCCGGTTGCTCATCGCAACCCGCTGCCATTGGTGTGGTGCCACGGCTGCAAATCACGCAGAGTCATCCGACGCGTCTCAACCACAATCCTCAACCCTGGCCGAGTCTTCTACAAATGCCTGAATCATGGGGTAATAATAAGTTTAAGTGTTGTTTTGCTGCTTTCAGTTGCTGTTTTTTTAATAGTTTGGTTGATGAACTTCCAATTTGATTCGTGCAGAAAAGGGAAGATTCGTGTGATTTGTATTTCCGGGAAATTGCTGATGTGGGGAGTGCAACTACGCTGATTATTTGGTTAGCCGAGGAATCCCAATACCAGCAGGTTGGGGTGTTGGACAAGTAATTGAAGGAACGACAGAAGAGGAAGATGCAGAGCGGAAGGTTAAAGATGTAGTTCGTCCGATCATGGCCAAGCAACAGCTGCTGAACGGCCTTTACAACAATGAGGAGATGAAAGAGCTTGTGAAGATAATGGGCAAAATCGATGTGCTCTATAGGATGATTGTCTCTTTATTTGCAGTGTATGTAGCACTCGTGATGTATTCAGTGGCTATGACATCAGCACTTTGCTGAAACTAGTAATGAATGAAACCTGTGTAGCAGGCTGGGCTTAGTGTTGTTGTCGGTGTTCTAGGAACGGGGGTCCCCAGACTTGCCTGCCTGCGGCGTGGCTCAAGTAGGGGGCCCAGCGCGACCCATCTTCATCAGCTCAAGCTCAAGACCCTCGTGAGGGGCCAAGCCTCACGGGGCGGACGACCGGAAGCTTCCTTAGAGGCAGCCTCATCAGGCAGGCTCACGAGGAGGCGGAGAGATCAAGGCGGGGATACCTCATGAGGAGACCGTGACGCAAGCCATGATGATCGAGACCAGGCGGGCAACGGCCTGCGCAGTGTCCTTGTTTCCCCTTTGGTGCAAAGGGGGCAAGCAGAGGCCAAGGCATTGAGCAAAGGTTACCATTCCGGTGCAACGAGACCAAGACCAGCAGAGCGGCTGGACGGAGGTCACCGTGGAGCCCAAGACATCGTCATCGCTAGTGCTTTTGGCAGCCGAAGACCACCTTTGGTCAGGATAACTTGTAATAGATGTTCCCCTTCAAAATGGCCAATTGTTGGCGCCCTTCCCGCTCATTATTTGCGGAGAGGCCCAGGGCCTCTATAAATAGAGCTAGCCACCACAGAGTAGGGACACCCCGGAGAGAAGACAGCTAGAGATCTGGTAGAACCCCAGCAGAGAGAGAGGCGACTGAACTCACCCAAGCAGTTCGTCGCACCAGCTCAAGAACACCTCTCGCGAGGCTGTTCTCCCCTTGTACTGTTCATCATCAGCCCCTGAGGCAATCGACCACGCCACACACTAGAGTAGGGTAATACACCACAACAGTGGCCCGAACCAGTATAAACCTCATGTCCATTGCGTTGTTCGTTGTTTCTAGCTAAGATCACGCGAGGAGATTGGACGTAGATCGGTAGGGGAGAGATCTCCGTGCGTACCCCAGTGTTCGAACCTCAAGGGTCTGCCGGAACCCGAATCTGACATTTGGCGCGCCAGGTAGGGGTGTGCCGGAATCTTTCTTCCGCTGTTCGTGTGTGATCTTCCGCCGTGTCCATGGCTGACGCTCATCGGGCTCGCGCTGAGCGCCGGGCTGCTCTCGCCACCCGCGTTGCCCAGATGGCGCCCGTCGGCGGACGCCCTCGTCGTTCCCTGTCGCCTGCCGCCAACGCTGCCACCGGCCCGACGGGGAACGAGCAGTAGGCCTCGTCCCAGCATCCTTCGGTACGGCGGGAAGGCCGCACCGCCACACCGTCGCTGACTCCAGCCGCTTCGTCGTCCCACGCCCGTCGCGCCCCCATGGACGCGCACGCCGCGCTGCTCCTAGCAAGAGAGCTCTTGCACTACCGCCCCGTTGATGACCTCTACGAGGACTGGCTCGCCCGCATCACCGAGCTCATCAGCATCGCAAGGGGCTCCCCCTTGCCGTCCTTCTCGCTGCCTCGCCCTTCATTCCGCGTAGGAGGCGGGGATCAGGAGGTGCCTCCACCACCTCCTCCCCAAGAAGGCGCCCTGGCTCCAAGGCGCGCAGCCCCAGGGCGAGACCCTCCGCGTCTGGCGCCTGCGCAGCAAGAAAGGAGCTGCCAAATGATCCCTCATCCCCAAGAAGGTGCTCGCGTGCTCCCAGCGCCGGCGCGCCAAGATCGCGTCCCTGCACCTCCACGCCAAGATCCCGTGCTGCTCCAAGCGGCAACGCGCGGTAATCCCCAGGAGCAAGCCTAGTACTAGCAAAAGGCACTTGTGGCCACATCAGGCTGTCGTGCCCTCACCCCCGAGCTACGCGGCATCGCATGGCCAGGCAAGTTCAAGCCTGACCTTCCCCCTCGCTACGATGGCACGGCGGACCTCGCGGAGTTCCTACAGCTCTACGAGCTATACATCGAAGCCGCCAACGGAGACGAAAGGGTCATGGCAAACTGGTTCCCCATGGCGCTCAAGGACGGGGCCCGCACCTGGCTCCTGAACCTGGCTTCTGGCACAATCTCCTCCTGGGACGAGATGCGCACTCGCTTCATCGCCAACTTCCAGGGCACTCGCGACCAGCCCCCGGCCGTGAGCTATCTACGCCGCATCAAGCAGCAGCAAGGGGAAACCCTGCAGAAATACATCCAGCGCTTCAACAACGCTCACCTCAAGATCCCCAAGGTAACTGAAGAGGCCATCATCTCGGCCTTCTCCGATGGCGTACGCAACATCAAGATGAATGAGGAGCTAGCAATCGATGAAGACCTGTGCACATCCCTGGAGCTGTTCAACTTGGCGACCAAGTGCGCCAGGGCTGAGGAAGGGTGCCTTTCCCTCCCCGAACTCCCGGCTGCCGACCCAGAAGAGAAGAAGCCCAAGGCCAAGGAAGTGAAGCGCAAGGGGGCTGCCATGCTTGCAGCGGAACCAGAAACCAAGCAAGGCAGGGATCAACCTGAGTCATCCAAGGGCAGCCGGTACTGCGTGTACCACGACCTCCACGCCCACAACACCAACGAATGTCAAGAGCTCAGGGCCGTGAGAGATGGACGTGTCGGCCGTCGCACCGAGCACAATGATAGGGGCTATGGCCGAGGAGGAGGAAGAGGTGGCGGACAATGGGAAGACCGTGGCCCTCGCCAAGGGTGGCGTGACCAACCTCGCGAGGATCGCTGGCAGGACCAGCCTCGCGAGGGAGGTTGGAGAGGTCGGCCTCGTGAGGATCGCCCGCATGGCAACGCAGGCCTTCCTCCTCTGCCGCCACGGCCAAGGAGGAACGAAGACCAACATCAAGATGAGGGGGCTGGGGGCTTCCAGGAGCCGCGCGCAATCGCTTGCATCTTGGGTGGCGTGCAGGCCCTAGCCTCACAGCGCATCTTCAAGCAGTTTGCTCGCGAGGTGAATGCAGTCTTCCCCAAGCTTGAGGCCACGCGCCCTCTCTGGTGGTCTGCATGCGCTATCACGTTCAGCTCAGCGGATCAGCTCAAGTGTGCGGCAATGGCCGGAGTCCTCCTGATGCTTTTCTCCCCAGTCATCAGCAACGTGCAGGTCACCAGGACCCTCATTGATGGTGGAGCAGGACTCAACATCCTGTCCGTCGAGACGTTCGACAATCTCCAAGTGTCGTACGATCAGCTTCAGCCGACCAAGCCCTTCTCAGGAGTCACTGATGGTTCCACTATTCCAATAGGGCAGGTTCGCCTTCCAGTCACCTTCGGGCAGCGCAACAACTACCGCACCGAGCTCATCGACTTCGACGTTGCCCACATCCGTTTGCCATACAATGCCATCCTCGGGTACCCAGCCCTGGCCAAGTTCATGGCAGTAACTCACCATGGATACAATGTCCTCAAGATGCCAGGAAGCGGTGGAGTCATCACCGTACCCTGTGAAGAAAGGGACGCAGTGTGTTCACTTGAGCGCGCGTTCCAGCCGCAGCAATCGAAGACCCGGACCACAAGAATGAAAGACTTCCCGAGGCGACCCTTAAGAAGAAGAAGGTTTCACCTGGCCCAAGCCATAAGGTGGCAGGCGCCTCCGGAGATGTTGCGTCAGGATCTGCACCCAATCAGGGAGCGCCACCCTCTCTCGCATAGGAAGGCGCGCCCGACACCCTCCTCAGGCAGGGCTCGGGGGCTCTTTCTTGGATAGCCGCTGACCTTGCCAAGGTCGCGAGGGAGGCGTTCGGGTACCACTTGGAGGGGTGCTTCCAGGCACGTTTCCCTCAGGAAGGTACAAGGCAAGGAAGACCAAACCCACAGGAGTTCATCGCAAGGAACACCCAGGAGCTACAGGAGTCGAGAGTCATGCGCGGCAGCCGCTGCTTGCCCGCCATAGCCCCACATCCAGGCGAGGATGGTGGGCTACGCGTCTGCATTGACATGCCAGCACTCAACTGAGCCGCGTCTCAGGAGTGCCTCTGGACTTTGCGCGTGGGGCGTTGCGAGGGTCCACATCACAGCTACGTTCACATGCCTTTTGGCCTGCCGAACGCGGTCGCCGCTCATCAGCGCCTGCTGAGGAGCATTTTGGAGGCTCAGGAGGTCAGGCATTGTGCAGTCCTGGCGGAGATGGAGATGGCCCCCGGAAACCCACCTGTGCCCCCGGAGCCTCCCGAGGCTCCTGGGCCCGGGGGCTCGTGAGGGTCGATGTCGTCATCCCGCATCGCCCACTTCTTCAACATCACTACATCTTCAATGGCACCAGGTGACATCTTCCTAAGTTCCGTTTTTAGCTGGGAGCGCCCATAGGGCCGCATCATTCCCAGGTCGCGTGGGTCCGTCCCTGCGGCGTATATCCATTTTGCTTATGCTCTTTACTTATCTTGTTGGGGGCGCCCCTCGGGCTGCATCAACCCCGAGCTGCTCGGGCCTGGCCCAGCGGCGTTTGCTTTTCCTGCATCTACTTAAAATGAATTTCCTCCTGCATGCTTAATGTACCCGACCTAATCGCCTGCTCGATTGACGCCTACCTATGGAGCCGCTCGCTCTGGCATGGCATTTGCGCACGGGTCCATCCCTGCAACGCTGATAAATCTGAGTGGCCGAGCTCTGGCCGTGGCAGCCCCGCAAGGCGCCACCTCACCAGGCCCTAAGTGCCCCAATCACTCCCCCGGAGCGACCAAAGGTTGGCTGGCAACCATAACAAAATGTCTTGTTTTTCTTCATGATTGGTGTGCAGGACCTACTCCAGGAGCAACGCTGGGGACGTCGCGAGCTGTCTATCCCTCTCTCCAGCACGGACCGCTTGCACGTTAAAAGGGGGGATACCTGAGCATCGCGACTCATGGGCTCCTACTGGCTCTCCAGCCCTCACCCCCTGGCCTTGACCCACGGCATCGCGACCTGTCATACTAGCGGCGGCTGAGCTCGCTCGAGGGCCGGGACCTGAGGACGTAGAGCATTAAGTAAAGTGCGGGGAGTGGGAAGAAGCTTGCGAGGACCCAACCCAGCAGCGCCTCAGCTGCCACCGCTCGGGCCAAGCGCTTCGTCGAGGAACTACACCAGACTCAAGAGATAAGTCACGCCCTTACAGGAGTTGGACCAACGCAGCGCAAAACCCTCGCCCAGTACGGCTCTGTCACGGCGACATTGCCTTCCTTTCTCGCCCAGCGAGGGCTGCTTGAGCGCTAAAGAGGACCTCCCGAGCATTGCGACTCGGGGGCTCTTACCGGACCTCGGGCCGCTCACCTCCTGGCCTTCACCACGGCATAGCGACCTGGCATACCAGCGATGGCTGAAGCCCGCCTGGGGACTAGGACCTGTCAGCGTAGAGCGCCAAGTCCTCGCGAGGATAGAAAGGGGGAGCCGAGCCAAGACAGTACAAGCACCTCGCATTGATGCATATTAAGACATAATGTTCGCAAAAGACATGGCAGGCGCCTTACATACCCCCACGGGGTGTTGCTTCGATTCCTTGCAGGGAACAAAAGTACTAATCCTAAGGAACGCTAATCGCCTGCACCTCCGCAAGGGACGCCATCATCAATAGTGGGCTGCCCAACGTCGGCGCCAACCCCATCCAGATCAGTGGCGTCGGCGGCTGGACGCAGCTGCCCCGCTCCGAGCACGGCGCGAGCTCGGGGGCTCATAGCTGTCGTCGCTCATTTCCGGAGTCGCAGGAGCTCAGGGGAGCCGCTGGATTCCCCAGCTCCTCCGCTGCTGCCTGAGGAGCTGCTGGAGGGCCGATGGGCGGGCCAGGTCCTCGCCAGTTCGTTGCCCCTGCCGCTCTCCCTGGGGCATCACTCCAGCCGGCGCCCTTCAGCATCGAAGACCTTGAAGAACATCAGGGAGGCGCCTTCGTATTCAAGATGAATTATGAGGTTACCTATCGTCCGGCAGACCCGGACGATTTCGCCCCAGCCCTGGGTCATGAAGACCTTGCCCGGAGCGACGACCGCGACCTCCGCTCCGGTCACAAGGGTACTGCAGTCAGCGTGCTGCAGCCACAGCTCTAGAGCCCCGCTCCGCAACATCTCGAAGGCGAAGGAAGGAGGAAGGCGAATCCAAGAGCTTGGAGGCATGGCGGCATGGAGCACGAGCTCGCGAGAGGAGCGCTCGGCGTGGACTGCAGGAGGAACGACGCGCACCACCGTGATTCCCCGGCGTCGACGGTGGCATCATCGATGTTGCTCAACACCCTCTCCCCTAGGACCCACGACGCGGGCGTGCAAGGGTAGCGGAAACCCAGGCGGCGACCGCTCGTACCAGGGCCTCGGTGCCTCCTGCTGAGCACCCTCATCTCCGTGGCAGAGGACCAGCCGCTTCTTCGGCAGGAGTGGGTCAGGACCCTCTCGGGGGGCCTTTCCCTTCTCTTCTGCAGAAAACCGGCGGATTGGTGCCATTGGCGTAAGGAGGAGCAAGAACAAGGAAGAAGAAGGGAAGGAGCAGCAGGAAGGGATGGACTGAAGGGGCTCGCGCAGCCCCGTACTTATAGCCGGAGGAGGCCAACCGCCGAACACCATGATCGCAGGTAATCATGACCGGTTTCTCTGCATGCAGGGACTTGTCAAGTCGTGCAGTTGTTGAGGCGTCGTGTGGAAGCGCATACGCCCACGTCCAATCAATCGCCATGCGGCGCCCAAGGCCGCAGGCTGTTGGGGGCCGCGGCGCTTCACGCTCTCCCCTTCGCTTCCCTGCTAGGCCAAGCCCGGGCGCGCCTTGGGCCCGGGGGCTATTGTCGGCGTTCTGGGAACGGGGGTCCCCAGACTTGTCTGCCTGCGGCGTGGCTCAAGTGGTGGGCCCAGCGCGTCCCATCTTCATCAGCTCAAGCTCAAGACCCTCGCGAGGGGCCAAGCCTCGTGGGGCGGACGACCAAAAGCTTCCTCAGAGGCAGCCTCATCAGGCAGGCTCGCGAGGAGGCGGAGAGATCAAGGCGGGGATACCTCGCGAGGAGCCCGTGACGCAAGCCATGACGATCGAGACCAGGCGGGCGCCAGGCGGGCGCCAGCCTGCGCCAGTGTCCTTGTTTCCCCTTTGGTGCAAAGGGGGCAAGCTATAACACCCTCGATGCGACTATATCTCCCACGTGTCGAGGCACGACTTAGAGGCATAATCGCATTGAAGGCATAAGTTGCAAGTGAGGCAATCTTCACACAACCCATGTACATATGAATATAAAGGGGGAATAAATATAATAGTTGGCTTACACCCGCCACGTCACATCAAGGTACATAAATAGCATTCATCATACAAACACTCATGGCCCGACTATGGTGCCAAAATAGAAAAGACTCCCCAACATGCGACTAAACCCTGAATCGAACCCCGAGCAGGCACCACTACTGATCATCAGGAAAAGAAACATAGTATCGCTGAGAGTCTTCGTCGTACTCCCACTTCAGCTCGAACGCGCCATCCGGAGGAGTATCATCGGTCCCTGCATCTGGTATAATAGTAATCTGTGAGCCACAAGGACTCAGCAATCTCGCACCCTCGCGATCAAGACTATTTAAGCTTAATAGGGAAGGAAGGGGTAATGTGAGTGGAGCCGCAGCAAGCGACTAGCATATATGGTGGCTAACTTATTCGCAATAGAGAGCGAGAAGAGGAGGCAAAGCACGAGCGGTGACTAAATAGAGCAGACTACGCAAGCATAACTCCAACGCCGTGTCCACTTCCCGGACTCGCCGAGAAGAGGCCATCACGGCAACACACGCAGTTGATTCATTTTAATTAATTAAGTTCAAGTTATCTACAACCGGACATTAACAAATTCCCATCTGCCCATAACCGCGGGCACGGCTTTCGAAATATCAATCCCTGCAGGGGGGTCCCAACTTAGCCCATAACAAGCTCTCACGGTCAACGAAGGAATAGACCTCCACCCAGGACCCACCGATCAGACTCGGTATCCCGGTACAACAAGATGATTCGACAGGTCAAAACTAGTCCAGCAACACCGCCCGAATGCGCCGACAAATCCCGATAGGAGCTGCACATATCTCTTTCTCAGGGCACACTCAGATTGTCCAAACTTCCGGTAGGCCAGCCCAGAGATGCCCCTGGTGGCCACCGGCGGCTGACGTTCCGGACCAACACTCAGAGGAGCACTGGCCCGTGGGGGGGGGCTAAAATAAGGATGACCCTCGGGCTCCGGAAACCAAAGGGAAAGAAAAGGGTAGGTGACAAATGGTAAAACCAATGTTGGGCATTGCTGGAAAAGCTTTAATCAAGGCGAACTATCAAGGGGTTCCCATTATAGCCCAACCGCGTAAGGGACGCAACAAACCGGGAACATAACACCGATATGACGGAAACTAGGGCGGCAAGAGTGGAACAAAACACTAGGCGAGAGGCCGAGCCTTCCACCCTTTACCAAGTATATAGGTGAGTGAAAATAACATAGCAATATAGTGATATCCCAACAAGTAAATAAATGTTCCAACAAGGAACGGCTCCAATCTTCACCTGCAACTAACAACGCTATAAGAAGGGCTGAGCAAAGCGGTAACATAGCCAATCAATAGTTTGCTAGGACAAAGGTGGGTTAGAGGCTCAATCATGGCAATTGGGAGGCTGACAAGCAAGTGGTAGGCATCGTAGCATTGGCAAAGCAAAAGAGCGAGCAAACTAGCATAGCAAAGATAGTAGTGATTTCAAGGGTGTGATCATCTTGCCTGCACAGTTGTCAGAATTGACTGGATCCTCAAAAGCAAACTCAACGGGCTCCTCGTTAGCGAACTCGTCTCCCGGCTCTACCCAACAACACAAACAAGCAACAAAGATACAATCAACCACGTGCAAGGGCAACCAATAAGATGCGAAGATGATATGCTATGCGGAATGCGATGCGGGATGCAAGAATGCAACATGTAAGAGGAAATGCATGAACCTGGCCTCAACTTGGAAATCCAAGTGTGCCACTGGATAGAGGGGAAGAAATCCCCTGAAAACGATATAAAGATCATGGCAATCGGAGCTACGGTTAAGAAATGGCAAGCGTTTTACTAAACGAACCGATCTGCGATTTACAGCAACATGCCTCCTAAATGCACCAAAATGAACATGCTACAGCCACCCAACATGAAAACAAATTGCATGGCAGGGATGTACTCATCAAGTTTAACAAATCATCATGACTGAGGCATAGGCAAATTCATCCATTAAGGGCTTCAAACAAGCATGGCAAAACTGAATAAGCAAAACAGATTTCAGACTTAGCGAAATTAACGCTAGTCTGAAATTTCAGACCACGATGCTCTCTTCGGAGCAGCAAAACAACATGAAGGAAAACCTGAACATGGCAAGTAAGAGCATGGCATGGAGCTACTCAACAAGATTAACAAAACACCCAACATGACCTGGGGCCAAAAGGGTTCACAAAATACTCTACCGAGCACACGAACATCGATGAAACACAATCAGTTTTCAGACTTCGTGAAAACTGGGACATGCTGAAATAATAACTCACGGAGGCATATAAACGATCTCGATGCTCTCACTATGGTGCAAGTCATGGCAAGGTAAGAATATATCCATAAATAAGGCACAAAATGCTAGCTAGACATGGCAAGAACAATGGCATAGCATGCATGGATCACTAGCAATCACTCCGGCAAAATCGCAAAAGAGTTAACGATCTGCCCAAAACAGCAACTATCCAAAAGTTGAGCTCGATTGAGTCAACCTAGGGTGCTTCAACATAACAAGTAAAGACATGGATGGATTAAGCACAACAAGCATAACAAATCACTCTTACTGATCATCCTCAAAAGAGGCACGGATCACTAGGAAACAAGCCGGACATATAGCATCGTGAACTAAAACGGCTCAGACTTAGTGAAAATCACCAAGTCCCTGAAATCTGAAATCTCAGGTAGCCCTCTTCGCAAGCTTGCACAAGACAACACACACATCCTAAAAATACATGGAAGGCACCTCTGGAAAGAAGACAACATGCTTAACAATTCATCCCAAAGGGGCACAGGCATATCATGCACGGATTAAATATGGCAAAAATGACAAAAGTGCATGTTGGATTAACGGATCTGCAATTTAACTCAACATGCCTCCTTCCAACAGTATTTTGGGAAGCAAGATGACCTCAAATGCAAATGATGCAATGGAATGAAATGATGTACTCATCGAGACGAAGAATTTGACATATCATACGCCCAAATTGGAGCTACGGATGCAAACTTATGGGCAGTCAAACATGGCATGAAACATTAGGGAATTAGGTCAAAAGTCAACCGGAATCTTCTCAGATCCAGATCCAGCCCGATGCACTGTTCATGGCGCGGACTTCGAGGTCGCCGGAGTTGGGTTCACCGGCGCCGGAGAGGAAGAGGAGGCCGGGGCTTGGCCGGCCGGTGTGGGGGCTTGCCGGGGCGGCGACTTCGAGGCGGCGGTGGCCGGTGTCGTGGCGGCGGCGGCGAGGCGGCGTGGTGTGGCGGCGGGGTCGGCCGGCGCGGGCTCCGGCGAGGCGCCCGCGGTGGCGCGGTCCGGTCGGCGGGGCGGCGCGCGGAGGAGAGCAGCGGGAGGCGGCGGCGCTCGGACGGGGAGGCGGCGGCCCGGGCGAGGCGGCGCGGGGGCCGGGGACGGGCCTGGCGGGCCGCGGCCGGTGGAGGTGGCGCGGGTGCCACGTGGCAGGTGGCGGTTGGCGGCGGCGGTATGTCCGGTGCGGCCGGACGTGTCCGGCGCGCCGGAGGGAGTTTTTAGGGTTTCGGGGGGAGGGGGAGATCCGAAAAACGGGGGTTCTATTTATAGACCTAGAGGGAGCTAGGGGAGTCCAAATGAGGTGCGGTTTTCGCCCACACGATCGTGATCGAACGACCGAGATGATGGAGCTGAGTTTGGTGGGTTTTGGGCCAAAATGGAGGGCTGTTGGGCTGCACACACACGAGGCCTTTTCGGTCCCTCGGTTAACCGTTGGAGTATCAAACGAAGTCCAAATGACCCGAAACTTGACAGGCGGTCTACCGGTAGTAAACCAAGGCCGCCTTTGGTCAGGATAACTTGTACTAGATGTTCTCCTTCAAAATGGCCAATTGTTGGCGCCCTTCCCGCTCATTATTTGGGGAGAGGCCCAGGGCCTCTATAAATAGAGCTAGCCACCACAGAGTAGGGACACCCCGGAGAGAAGACAGCTAGAGATCTAGTAGAACCCCAGCAGAGAGAGAGGCGGCTGAACTCACCCAAGCAGTTCATCGCACCAGCTCAAGAACACCTCTCGCGAGGTTGTTCTCCCCTTGTACTGTTCATCATCAGCCCCCGAGGCAATCCACCACGCCACACACTGGAGTAGGGTATTACACCACAATGGTGGCCCGAACCAGTATAAACCTCGTGTCCCTTGCGTTGTTCGTTGTTTCTAGCTAAGATCACGCGAAGAGATTGGACGTAGATCGGTAGGGGAGAGATCTCCACGCGCACCCCAGTGATCGAACCTCAAGGGTCTGCCGGAACCCAAAACCCGGCAGTTGTGAACATCTAATGATTTATATTAACGGAAATCAAGGGGTATCCCGTTTTGCTCATAAATAAATAAATAGCAGAGGCCCTTTTGGTAATAAATAAATAAATTAGCAGAGGACCTGTCGGGTCAGCTTTGTTCTCATTCGAAGACGTCGAGCAAATTGCAGTCCAACAGCAAATTATATCATCAAATTCAAGTTTCACAGCCAAATATGAGTACAACTAAATAACAATGTCACCATGTTTTAGTCGTCATACAATCACCAAACACAAATCAGCATACATAACAAGTGATGTTCTCACAGGAAAATACTAAACAACATGTTCATCAGGTTTCAGTTGTCATAGCAAACACAATTTCACATAGTAGATAAAAAACGTCTTCTCACAGGCAAATACGACAAAAGCAATGTAATCATCATCCGCAGCAGTAGCGTCAACATCTTCGCCATGTGTATCAGTCTAAATCGTTATTCCCACGGTGTCATCTTCTTCTTCGTCCTCAACGTTCTCGAACATTGGCTTCTTCTTGATCAACTCTTGTATGTCCATAGCATGATAGACAATCTTTTCACCGGCATCATTGACGTGATGGTTCTCAAAGATATTAGGAACATCTGTGTTATCTTGTACATAGGAGCAGTGTAAGCATCATCTTGTTGAGCAACTTCATTAAACGAATTCCTCTGCTCAAACCTTTGCACTACTCTCCAGTCATCGCTATGTGCAAATGTGTCTTCCATGAAAAATATCTGTGTTGCTTGATTTGCCAAAATAAAAGGATCATTGGTCTGGTACGCCGCCTTGACATTGATGGATTTGAAATAATCATCAGCTTTGGGTTTTGTGATCCTGGAAAATAGGTTATACCAACGACAGCACAATAGAACCACACACCGAGGATCCTCGAAACTGGAGATATACTGCAACTAAACAATGTCTGTTATGTTAGCATGCATTTCGGTTGTCTCTTTGTCATATGTATCCGTGCTCATGATGGCACTGTTGTGTCTTCCTGCCTTCGTCTCGTGCAAGGGTGTTGTAGCCCACATCTCCAACAACGCAAGATTCATAATGTCTTACCCGAGTATCTGGACCCATTGCTAGTGAGCAAAGGGCATCATCAACTGCCTGCCCATCCTCCCGCATCTTCTTAACCTATGGTTAGAAAATAGACAAGCTGATCATCTTATGTACTCAATATATTAAAAAACTGACAATGCAATTCAAAAGCTTGCATGGCTCTTGAATCATTTTGCAAATCCTGCCATAACTAGTTTGTTAATGTTTCTTGGATTTTGCGGCATTAACTCCTTTTTGTAGATGCTACACAACATAGTGATCGCGTCAAACATCTAAATATATAAGAATGTGCTGCAAGTTTAGTAGATTACGATGTATAAGCTACAGTACTTAGCACTTACTTGATATAAGGTAGTATCTCAGGATAGTTATTCAACACATACCAAACCATTTTTTCCAAATCTTTAGGTTTGTCCTCTTGTCGACTCTTCCCTGTAACTCGAATAGAATAATCAAAAACATTGAGCCCGGGATTGTCTTCATCCATGTATTTGCTAAGCTGATAAGCTGTTTCAATGTATTTTGAGCAGAATGTCAACGCTTCTGTAGCAATGTAGGCCTCTGCAATGGAACCCTCGGGTCTAGCTCTGTTCCTAACATAGCCCTTGAAAGTGCCTAGCCGTCTTTCAATAGGGTACATCCAGCCATACTGTACCGGACCTCTAAGTAGTGCCTCGTCAGTTAGATGAACAGCCAAATGCACCATCACATCAAAGAAGGCTGGAGGATATATCTTCTCCAGGTCGCATAGGATAGTTGGTATCTTGTCTCTAAGATGCTCCAAAGCATCTATCCTGATATTTCTACTGCAGAGTTCCCTGAAGAATTGTCCCAACTCTGCAACTGCTCTGTATAAGTCAGGGCGGCCCAATCCTCTAAGGAAAACAGGTAAAACCCTTTGAAGTAGGACGTGGCAGTCATGAGTTTTCAACCCTTGTACCTTGTCTCCATCTGCGTTGACTCTCCTTTCAGGGTTGGAAGCAAATCCATGTGGGAATCTCACACATGACAGGACCTTGCAGAATTCTTTTCTTTTTACCTTGTCCAAGACGTACACAACTGGTGCCTTATCCCGTGGTTTACCTTCATCTTGCACCTGCAAATCCTGTCTGATACCCAAGTGTGTCAAATCAATCCTAGATTTTAAGGTATCTTTCGTCTTGCCTTCAATATTAAGAAGTGTGCGATAATGCTGTCACATATATTTTTCTCGATGTGCATCACATCACGATTATGCCGCAGATCCAAATCTTTCCAATACTCCAAGTCCCACAAAGTGGACCTGCGGGTAAACAATAATCTCTCTTCTGCCCTGCCACACTTCCTTTTCTCACTACCATTATCAGGATGGTTTCCTGGTGTAATATGCCTGACCTTCTCTAATTCCACTTGCAACTCATCAGCGGTGAGCCTCTTTGGCGCTTCACGGTTTTTATGCTTTGCATTGAACACATGTCTTTGGTATTTTCTAGAATGCGGCTTCTCCTTGGCAAGGAAATGGCGGTGTCCAATGTAACAGATCTTGCTAAGTATTGCGTATGATAGCGGATTCCTGTCACAGCGAACACATGCATTGTAACCATGTGTCGTTCGCCCTGACATAGTGCCCAAAGCCGGATAATCATGGATGCACCAAATTATAACAGCACGCAGAAAGAAATCAGCTAGTGGGCTGCTATATAGGTCTCAAGTGAGAACACCCCTCCATAGTTGTTGAAGTTCCTCCACAAGAGGCTCCATGAACAAATCAAAATCCTTTCCAGGACTTTTTGGACCTGGGATGAGCAAGGCCATCATGTAGTTTGATTCTTTGGTGCAGACATTTGGAGGCATGTTGTAAGGGATAACAAGCACTTGCCACATGCTATATGTGGCGCTCTGGTGGCCAAATGGGTTAAATCCATCTGAAGCTAAGCCAAGTCTAATGTTTCTCGGGTCAGCAGCAAACTTTTCGTGCTTTTGATTGAAGCTTTTCCACTCACTACCATGTGATGGATGGCTCATTACATTCAGATCTTTGTACTCCTGGTTCCTAGAATGCCACTGTACATCCTCTCTTGTTTCAGCATCATGAAACAACCTCTACAACCTTGGTGTAATTAGAAAAGGTCTCAGAACATTATGAGGAATCCTCTTCACACCATCGCCATCTTTCCATCTTGATGATTTGCATTTAGGGCATTTGTCGGATTTCGGGTTCCGGCAGACCCTTAAGGTTCGAACACTGGGGTGCGTGCGGAAATCTCACCTTCAACCTCTCCGTCTCAATGGGATCTAAACTACTAAAAGAACTGCACGAAAGACACAAGATTTATACTGGTTCGGGCCACCGATGTGGTGTAATACCCTACTCCAGTGTGTGGTGGATGGATTGCCTCCTGGGGGTGGTGAGGATGAACAATACAAGGAAGAACAGCCTCGCGAGGGTCTGTTCTAGGCTGTGGTGATGAACTGCTATGAAGGGTTCAGTCACCCTCTTTCTCTCTCTCTCTCTCTCTCTCTCTCTCTCTCTACTTGTGAACCAAACGAACCAACTGACCCCCCCTACTATGTGGGTGGCTAGTCCTATTTATAGAGGCCCTGGTCCTCTCCCCAAATATTGAGCGGGAAGGGATCCAACAATGGCGGGCTAATTTGAAGGGGGACAACGGGTACATCTATCCTGACAAAAGCAGTCTTCGCCTGCCAAAGGCTCTGGGTGATGACGCCGCGCTGGGCTCCATGGTGACCTCCGTCTCGTAGTCCTCCTGGCCTTGGTATCGTTGCACCGAGTGGCAACCTTTGCCTGAGGAAGGAGGGACGCTGCGCGCGCTGGCACCCGCCTGGTGCCCCGTGTCGTCATGGCTTGCGTCATGGGCACCTCGCGAGGTACCCCGCCTTGAACTCTCCGCCTCCTCGCGAGCCAGCCTGACGAGGTTGTGCCTGAGGATGCGCCGTGTCGTCCGCCTCGCGAGGCTTGGCCCCTCGCGAGGGTCTTGAGCCTCGTGTTGATGAAGATGGGCCGTGTTGGGCCCCCACTTGAGCCACACCGTAGGCCGCAGGCAGGAAAGTCTGGGGACCCCCGTTCCCAGAACGCGGACAGTAGCTCCCGGGCCCGAGGCGCGCATGGACCTGGTCGTGCCGAGAGGCGAAAGGGCAAGGGTGAAGCGCCGCGGGCCCTAACAGCCTGCGGCCTTGGACACCTCGTGGCGGTTGATTGGGCGTGGCGCCCTAGCAACCACGCGGGTTGACAGGGGAGAGGCATCTTCCCAGACTTCGCCTTGCTTTCACCGGTTGCTGCTCCGATCCCTTTCTTGCGCCTCCCCTTTCTTCCTCCAAACATCCAGATCTACTCCGGTTATGCGACCTAGGAAGCCATGGCGCCTCGCAAGCCTCCGGCCGAAGCTTGGTATTCCCCTGCGCTGGACCCGCCGACCGTGTCCAAGGCCACCTTTACCCGGCTCTGCCGGATGGCGGCGGCGCAGGGCATCGTCGGGACGGAGGTGTTCAAGGTCAGCTCCGCCTCCCCTGATGGTCGAGGGAGGACCTACTACCCTTTCTTTGTGGGCGCCATCGCAGCGGGCTTGGTGCCCCCCTTCTCCGAGTTCTTCTTCTCTATCCTCCGCCACTATAACTTGCTGGTTCTGCATCTCCACCCCAACTCTGTCCTTCTCCTGGCGATCTTCGCTTACTACTGCGAGGCCCACGTGGGGGTGCAGCCCTCGGTGGCCTTGCTGCGCCACTACTTCTACCTCCGGATTTCTGCCGAGGAGCCCCCGGGGCGTATACAGCCCCGCCCTGACACGTGACCAGCACGGTAGAGCTAGGTGAGGTGTATCTGGGCACCCGTGAGCCAGCGCGGGACTCATGAGGCCCTACCTCTGGGCGGGTTGCGCCCGGCACTGGGCCATATCTTGAGATGTGTCCCTGCAAAATTTGGTTAGATGCCGGTACTCTACGTCCTCGGGTCCCCGCCCTTGAGCTTGTCTCAGCCGTCGCTGGTATGGCAGGTCGCGATGCCATGGACAAGGCCAGAGGGTGAGGGCTGGAGAGCCAGTAAGAGCCCTGAGTCGCGATGCTCAGGCACCCCCCCCCCTTTAACGTGCAAGTAGCCGACATGGGAAGAGAAGATGCAGTGGACAGGCTCCATGCAGCTAGGCAATGCATAGTTGGAAATAAACACTAGGGGGATACATGCCGCTGGGTCTGGCCCGAACGGCTTGGGGATGATGCAGCCCGAGGGGCGCCCCCAACAAGGCAAACTAACAACGGAAAGGTAAATGCAGATACATGCCGCGGGGACGGACCCATGCGGCCTGGGAGTGATGCAACCCGGGGAGGGTGCTCCCAGCTGAGAACAGAACTTGAAAGATGTCACCTAAGGATGTCGTCGGCGTAGTGGCGTCAGTGCAGCAGACTTGACGGGCTGCAGAAGCCGATCCTCACGAGCCCCCAGGCCCCGGGGCCTCGGGAGGCTCCAGAGGCACTGGTGACTCCTCGTGAGCTGTCTCCACCTCCGCCAGAGCCGTGGAACGCCTGTCTTCCTGAGCCTCCACAATGCCCCTCATGAGGCGCTGGTACGCCGCAGCCATGCTCGACAGGCCGTAAGGCATGCAAACATAGTTGTGGGGTGGACCTCCGCAGCGCCCCACTTGCGAGGGCCAGAGGTGCTCTGTTGTGGCGATTTGATTGAGCCCTGGTACGTCGACGCAGACGCGCAGCCCACCATCCTCGCCTGGATGTGGGGCCACGGCTGGCAAGCGGCGGCAACCTCTCATGATCCTTGTCTCCTGTAGCTCTCGAATGGCCTCATCAACGAACTCTTGCTGGTCTGATCTTCCTCGCCTGGCTCCCTCTCGAGGGAAACGTGCTGCGAAGCACGCCTCCACATGGTTCCCAAGCGCCTCCCTTGTGACCCTGGCTAGGTCGGTGACCCTCCAGGTGAGAGCCCCCGAGCCCTGCCTGAGGAGGGCACTAGGCGCGCCTTCCTATGCGATGGATGGAGGGCCCTCCTGAGGGGGAGGGGCCTGCCTCCTGAGGGGCTGAGCCTGACGACGTCTTCTTCTTCTTGGGGGTGGTCTCAGGAAGCCTCCTGCTTCCGCGATCTGGGTCTTCTAGTGACGCGGCCTGAAAGGCTCGCTCCAGGGAACACACTGCATCTCTCTCTTCACAGGGCACCGTGATGACGCCGCCACTTCCTGGCATCTTGAGGACGTTGTAGCCGTGGTGGGTCACGGCCATGAACTTGGCCAGCGCTGGGTACCCGAGGATGGCGTTGTACGGCAGGCGGATGTGGGCGACGTCGAAGTCGATGAGCTCGGTGCGGTAGTTGCTGCGGGCCCCGAAGGTGAAAGGGAGGCGGACCTGCCCGATCGGGACTGTGGAACCGTCGGTGATCCCGGAGAAAGGCCTGGTTGGCTGAAGCTGGTCATAGGGCACTTGGAGGTTGTTGAATGTTTCCACGGACAGGACGCTGAGCCCTGCCCCACCATCGATGAGGGTCTTGGTGACCTGCACGTTGCTGATGACCGGGGAGTAGAGCATCGGGAGGACTCCTGCAGTGGCCGCGCACTTGAGCTGGTCTGCCGAGCTGAACGTGATGGGGCACGCCGACAACCTGAGGGGGCGCGTTGCTTCGAGCTTGGGGAGAACTGCATTCACTTCGCGGGCAAACTTCTTGAAGATATGTTGGGAGGCTGGGGCTTGAGCTCCGCCCAGGATGCAGGCGATCGCGCGCGGCTCCTGGAAGCCCCCAGCCCCCTCGTCTTGATGGCGGTCTTCGTTCCTTCTTGGTGGAGGCGGCAGCGGAGGTAGGCCTGCGTTGCCATGAGGGCGGTCCTCGCGAGGCTGGTCTCTCCAGTCCCCCTCATGAGGCAGGTCCCGCCAGCGGTCCTCGCGAGGCTGGTCGCGCCATCCCTGGCGCGGGCCGCGGTCTTCCCAGAGCCCTGGGTTTCTTCCTCCTCCTCGGCCATAGCCCCGGTCAGCACGGTCAGGGCGACGGCCGATCCTTCCTTCTCGCACGGCACGGAGCTCTTGACATTCATTGGTGTTGTGGGTGTGGGGGTCATGGTACACACAGTACTGGCTGCCTCTGGAGGGTTCGGGCAGATCCTTGCCCCGCTTGGTGTCCGGTTCGGCTGCGAGCATAGCAGCCCCCTTGCGCTTCACGTCCTTGGCCTTGGGCTTCTTCTCTTCTGGGTCCGCGGCAGGCAGCTCGAGGAGGGAGAGACATCCTTCCTCAGCCCTGGAGCACTTGTTCGCCAAGTTGAACAGCTCCAGGGAGGTGCAGAGGTCTTCGTGCATCGCCAGTTCCTCCTTCATCTTGACGTCACACATGCCATCAGAGAAGGCGGAGATGATGGCCTCCTCCGACACCCTGGGGATCTTGAGGCGCGCATTGTTGAAGCGCTGGATGTACTTTTGCAGGGTCTCTCCGGGTTGTTGCTTGATGCGGCGCATGTCGCTCACGGCAGGCGGCCGGTCGTGAGTACCTTGGAAGTTGGCGATGAAGCGGGCGCGCATCTGGTCCCAGGAGGAGATCGTGCCTGGAGCCAGATTCAGGAGCCAGGTTCACGCCCCTTCCTTCAGCGCCATGGGGAACCAGTTCGCCATGACCTTTTCATCCCCGCCGGCAGCCTCGATGCCCAGCTCATAGAGCTGGAGGAATTCCGCGGGGTCAATTGTGCCGTCGTAGCGAGGAGGCAGGTCGGGCTTGAACTTGCCGGGCCACGCGACGCTGCGCAGCTCAGTGGTGTAGGCGTGGCAGCCCGCGGTGGCCACGAAAGGCCTCGGTTGGCGGAGAGCTTGGTCTTGAGGGTCCCCGCGCGCTGCAGCTAGGAGCAGGGCGGGGTCTTGACGTGCCGGAGCTGGAGCAGGGTCGCGGCGTGCCGGGGCAGGGAGCGCCCGGGCAGCCCCCTGCGGGCAAGGGACTTCTTGGCAGCTTTGCTCTTGTTGTGATGGCGCCTGGCGGAGCGGGTTCCGCCCAGGGGCCAGTTGCCTTGGAGCCACGGCACCTTCTTGGAGAGGAGGTGGCTGGTGCGCCTCCGGAGCTTCGTTGCCTGCGCGGGGCGGTGTGCGGCGCAGAGGGACGGACGGCGTGGAAGAGCCCCCTGCGGCGCGGACAAGCTCGGTGATGCGGTCGAGCCATTCTTCATAGACGTCATCGACGGGACGGTAACGCAGGAGCTCGTTTGCCGCGAGGAGCGCAGCTCGAGCCTCCAAGGGTGCGCGGAGCGCGCGGGATGAAGAGCCGGCTGGTGCGAGTGACGGAGTGGCGGTGCGGCCGTCTTGCCGCACGGACGGGTGCTGAGACGATGCCTGCTGCTCGCCCCCCACCGGGCCGATGGCGGCGTTGACGGCGGGCGACGGGGAACGACGAGGACGCCCACCGACGGGGGCCATCTGGGCGACACGAGAAGCGATGGCGGCCCGGCGCTCGGCAGGGGCTCGATGGGCGTCAGACATGGACGCGACGGTGTCACAGCCCTAGAATTTGCTTGTAGCTATTTACCCGAGTGAGCATCATGCATCATGTCTAAATTCTGAAAGTTGAATTGAGGTTAGTTGAAACCCTCATAAATCACCTAAAAAATAATCAACATTAAAATCTTTTCAAAGAAGTCCAAGAAAATGTTCATGTGAATCTCTGGAAATATTGGCAAGGGACAAAATTCAAACCAATATTTTTAGAATCTCAGAAGCAATTATTTTGGGCCTTTCATTTAATCCAATAAATATTTGAATTCGATCTATATTTATTATATAATAAATATATGTTCAATAATTCTGAAAATTGTTGTGTGGATTTGGATAAGTCCATTTAGTTCACACAATTATTTTTATGAACTTTGAAAATGGTTTGGTCTTGAACTAAATCAAAACATAATAGCAAAAATAGAAAACAGAACAAAAATAGAAATAAGAGAGAAAGAGAGAGTGAAGGACTACCTGGCCCACCTACCTGAAGCCGGCCCAGCTCGCTGGCCCAGACCACCAGGGGCACGCTTGTCTTCCTCCCCTTGCCAGCGCACGAAGAAGCTCGGTGGCGAGCGCCGCCGACGCGCCTGGCCACCTCCTGCTTGCTGCCGCCTCCCCGACGATGCCCTGGAGACGCCACGCGCCCCCCAGGCCCTCTCAGTCTCTCCCCGTGCTCCTCTCACTCCTCTAGCTCTCCTCCCGCACGCACCCGAGAGCCATCGTCGCCGCCGCTCGCCGCAGACGCAGCCACCGCCTCCCCCGCGCCTCTCTGACGTGTCCCCGTGCTCTGCCCCGACCCCATCTTCCTCCTCGCCGAGCCGTGTGCCGCCGGAAGCCCTGCAGCGTCGCCTTCGAGCTCTTCTTCAACCTTCGGCCATCGGCGACCTCGTCTTTGATTCGCGTCATCCAGAGCTTCCCGGCCATGCCGTTTGCTCCACTGGAATCCATGTGAGCTCCCGCGTCGAACCCCTCTTCTCCCTCTCTCGTTCCCGCTCGCTAGCCTTGCTCCCAACCATGGCCGTGAGCTCATCGCCGGCGTCCATGTCGTCGCCGTCGTTGCAGAGGACAAACCTCGCGTTCGAGCCCGTCAACGCGCTTAGATTGCTCCCAGTAAACGAGCGCAACCACCTGTTTGCCCTGCCCTGCACCGTAGCCCCGTCCCCGAGGTCGGCCGAACTCCGGCCGTCGCCCAACCTGCCGCCACCGCCACTACAGATCGCCCCGCGTCGAGCCAGTGCCTCCCCTGGATGCGGGCGAGCGAGGGCAACCCCCTAGTGCCCTTGGCTTGACCCACCGCCGCCGTAGCGCCGCTCCAGCGACCTTCCGCCGCAACTTGAGGTCGCCGGCGTCTAACCGCCGTTCTGGACGACGTGGCACGGCCATTAGGGGCTAATCCTACTGATTAGCCGCCCTTCAGCCACTGACAATGGGCCCCCGTAGCGGGTCAAATCCCAGTCAATACGGGATTAACTCCCAGTTAGCAGTGAGTCAATGACATGTGGGACCCGGTCGTCAGGTTTGACCTGGACCGACCCTGTTGACCTGATGACGTCATAGTGACATCATGCTGACGCAGTAAAGCTTTTCTGGGATTTTAAATAAATCAGAAATGATTTATTTATTTCAGAAAATTGCCTAAACTTCTAAAAATCATAGAAATTCAACCGTAGCTCCAAATGAAATAATTTATATATGAAAAATTATCAGAAAAATTCAAGGAATCCATCTGTACCATTTTCATGCATGTTTGAACAACCTAGGGTTGCTGTACAGGGCAATTTGCATAAAGGGCATTTAAATAATCATATATGGGGTTGGAATTTGAATCCTGTACTCAAACCAACTTCATTTAAATCATAGCTAGTTGCATTAGCTCAAACCACAGCATATTGACATGTCATGATCATGCATCATACTGTGCATTGCATTGATTGTATTTCTTTCTCTGTTGCCGGTATTTGTCCCCTCTCGATAGACGTGGTACCGACGCTGTGATCGTTGACACTGATGAAGACCCAATGATATCTTCAGAAGTGCCAGGCAATTAAAACCCCCTTGTTCATTCCGATACAATCCCACTCTCTCGCTCCTGCTCTCTTTTACTGCATTAGGGCAACACCGATTCAACTGTTACATGCTACGGTAGTTGAACCCTTTCCTCTGCATGACCTGTCATTGCCACAGTAGATAGATGAAACCCACTAGCATGAGTAGGAGTTGTTTGAGCCCTGTTGTGCCTACTCATTCATGCTTGTTTGTCATGCCTGCTACTGCTTAGAGTTGAGTCAGGTCTGATTCATCGGGGATGAATTGGAATGTGGTGAACATGTCCTACTGTTGAGAGCTAAGTGTGTGAACACGATTTGGTAAAGGTAGCGGTGAGAGGCCATGTAGGAGTACATGGTGGGTTGCTCATCGCAGCCGTCCTCAGGAACTGAGTTCTGTGTTTGTGATCCATGAAAAGCTACTACCACGCATTGGAATGCTTAAGTGCCCCTCTCGACTTATTAATCAACCTGATCTATGTCCAGGAGTTGCAACTAGTTTCTGGTGTTTGTAGGTAGTGTTAGTAGTCTACCAAGTGGCACCCGGTACAGGTGGGCTTGGGACAGACTAGGCACAGTGGCCCGGTGTACCAAGTGGCACCCGGATGGTGGGCTTGGGAACCCTGTACACATCGTTTGGGGCCATGAGCAACACCTCGGCCGGATCTCCTTGCGGATGGAACCCGAATAGGCGATAAACCTGGACTAGAGACTTGTTGGTTAGTCAGGTCGTGGCCGACTCCCTCGCCAGGCTTCCGCTTGAAGGTTGCCGAGTTACACAACGTGTACATGGTGGTAAGTGGCGAGAGCGTGTGTGAAGAAGTACACCCCTGCAGGGTTATCATTATCTATTCGAATAGCCGGATTCCTCGGATATGGAAACTTGGACCCCTTGCATAGTTCATAGACAAGTGAAAGTGGATACTCTAAAATGCGCAAGATAAGCGTGAGTGCTATGGATGGTGTTCTCGTAGGGAGACGGGAGCAGATCCATAGTGGTGTATTGGTATGGTGAATTTGTGGACTCGTGTGCGCCACCTCAAAAGAGTTACTTGCAGTCGTAGTTCAGGTTAGCCACTGAGTCAAAGCTGGCTTGCTGCGGTTAAACTCCACCACCCCCTTTGTTGATACCGATGCATATGTAGTTAGTTCTGATGTAAGTCTTGCTGGGTACATTTGTACTCACGTTTGCTTAATTTATGTTTTGTAGAGAGACTCCAGTCTCGCTAGTAGTTCCGCGTGGACTTCGACGTTTAGCTTGATACCCCAGCTACGATCTTGTGCCCTCGACAGGATCTGGTAGATAGTCAGGCTTCTTAGCCTTTTTCATTTATAGATGTCTGTACTCAGACATGTTAAGCTTCCGCATGTGCTTTGCATTGTATGCTATGATTGTTGGGTCATGAGACCCATGCTTGTAATATCTGGCTCTTCGGAGCCTAATGAATTAATACTTGAGTCATAGAGTCTTGTTGTGATGCCATGTTGTATTTACACATATCGAGCATATTGTGTGTATGATTGAAATGCTTGGTATGTGTAGGATCCGACAACCTAGTTGTTTATCCTTCGCAGCCTTTCTTATGGGGAAATGTAGTCTAGTGTTCCTCGAGCCATAGTAGTCCGCTACAGCCCGGTTCACCGGAGTCCTGCTAGCCCAGCACTACTGTTCAGGACACTTGACTGGCCGGCATGTGTTTCACTTCGTCCCTATGTCTGTCCCTTCGGGGAAATGTCACGCGGTGATTTCCGGAGTCCTGTTAGCCCAGTGCTACAGCCCGGAATCACTCGTTGATGACCGACATGTTCGATGTGATTCATGTATGCCTGTCTCCATAGGTCTGTGCCACTTTGGGTTCACGACTAGCCATGTCGGCCCGGGTTCTTTGTCATATGGATGCTAGCGACACTATCATATACGTGAGCCAAAAGGCGCAAACAGTCCCGGGCCAGGTAAGGTGGCACCCGTGGAAATACCGTGCGTGAGGCCACAAAGTGATATGATGTGTTACATTCTATATCGGTGTGACCTAGGATCGGGGTCCTGACAGACGGTCGGAGGAGAGCGGAGCGGTGGAGGACGAACTCCGGCGCACCCCTACCTGGTGCGCCAAATGTCGGATTTCGGGTTCTGGCAGACCCTTAAGGTTCGAAGACTGGGGTGCGCGCGGAAATCTCACCTTCAACCTCTCCGTCTCAATGGGATCTAAACTACTAAAAGAACTACACGAAAGACACAAGATTTATACTGGTTCGGGCCACCGATGTGGTGTAATACCCTACTCCAGTGTGTGGTGGTTGGATTGCCTCCTGGGGGTGGTGAGGATGAACAATACAAGGAAGAACAGCCTCGCGAGGGTCTGTTCTAGGCTGTGGTGATGAACTGCTATGAAGGGTTCAGTCACCCTCTTTCTCTCTCTCTCTACTTGTGAACCAAACGAACCAACTGACCCCCCCCTGCTATGTGGGTGGCTAGTCCTATTTATAGAGGCCCTGGTCCTCTCCCCAAATATTGAGCGGGAAGGGATCCAACAATGGCGGGCTAATTTGAAGGGGGACAACGGGTACATCTATCCTGACAAAAGCAGTCTTCGCCTGCCAAAGGCTCTGGGTGATGACGCCGCGCTGGGCTCCATGGTGACCTCCATCTCATAGTCCTCCTGGCCATGGTCTCGTTGCACCGAAGTGGCAACCTTTGCCTGATGCCTCAGTACTCCGCTGATACGCTTGCCCCCTTTGCACCAAAGAGGAAAGAGGGACGCTGCGTGCGCTGGCACCCGCCTGGTGCCCCGTGTCGTCATGGCTTGTGTCATGGGCACCTCGCGAGGTACCCCGCCTTGAACTCTCCGCCTCCTCGCGAGCCACCGTGTCGTCCACCTCACGAGGCTTGGCCCCTCGCGAGGGTCTTGAGCCTCGTGTTGATGAAGCTGGGCCATGCTGGGCCCCCACTTGAGCCACGCCGCAGGCCGCAGGCAGGCAAGTCTGGGGACCCCCGTTCCCAGAACGCCGACAACATTCACTTAAGTTGGCATAATCCTTCCGGAACAGAACACAATTATTCTTACAAACATATATCATATCATATGCAATTCCAAATGCACGAAGGAAATTCTTCATTTTACTGTAGGAGTGTGGTAGCTCAGACACATCTGGGAAAGCTTTGCGGAAAGCAGCCAACATTGCATCGAATGATTTGTTGGTCATCCGCTCAGATGTCTTCACCTGAAGAAAGGTGACCATAGCTGAGAATACTGATAGCTTATTTCCTGGGGTGACAGCCACGTTGCATTGTTCCAACATGCGGGCCCACCGTTTTTCGTTTGCAGGTGAAAGTTCACGGAATGCACGAGCATTTTGTAGCATTGTTTCAATGTTGGTCAAACTCACTGGCTCCACCACCACCTCCTCCTCCTCTTCCACTTGAGCATCAGGTAGTTCAAGATGGTTATCTGCTGCTTCCATGTAGTCAATAACATTGACGTTCACAGCTTCACCATGATGAACCCACCTAGTATATGTGACTGACATCCCATACAAGTGTAGATGATTTTGCACAGTTGACTAGGGTCTTGTAACTAAATTCATACAACTGCTACACAGGCAGAGCACATCTGATTTCGGACCACCGCACTCAGCTCTGATAAATTTCATGAAGTTTTCAACCCCCTCGACATATGCAGCGGAGAATCTTCGAGCAGAAGTTATCCAAGTCATGTCCATCCGTTAGACATACAAATTAGTTCTTCTACTAGATATTACAGGAAAAACATATATGCTTTTTTATGAAGTCCAGAAGAAAATACCTAGGTCGATGTCTAAAGCTATGGCAAGATATTTGGACGAGTAGATCTAAGTAACGAAATATATGTAAAGCTAATTCAGCAAACAGAATTGAGTGCTAAATTATGGCAGGCTGTTTCAGTAGTCAATGAGGCCGAGCACACAGCCATCGAACTATCGAAGGCCATCGCAGCAACAAAGATCGAGTATAAAATGGTATAGAGCTATTTCACCTAACAGATTCGCTACTAGACCATGGCAATCTATGTCACAATAAATATATTGCAGGATATTTTAGCAACTAATCGGCCTTGGCATGCCATCTCAGCTAAGCAAATTGAGTGCAGAACAGGGCAAGGAAGCTTCTTAAGCAGAGCATATTGACTGTAAACTACTTCAGCAAACAGTGAGATTAACAGCGTCTATCAGCTAACATTCAACGCTACACCGACATGCACGGGGCCTTAGTCTAGAATGCGTGTACCGTGGGAGAAGCTGACTACCGTGCGTCTCCACACGAACATCGCTAGCGGTGGCGGCGCTGACCGCTGTGCGCCTCCACAAGAACGTCGCCAGCGGTGGCGGCGCGGGTAGAGGATAACAGTCTACGAGAGCGTACTGTGGGAGCAAGAGGATCGCCGTGAGTCCCCTCGACGAACCACGGCACCGACGTATTGGCGTGGCGGGGAGGGCGGCTTTGGCGGAGCGAATGGAGTGGAGGGGGTGGGGGAAGGGGGTTTGGGGAATATTATTGGCTAGTTGGCCGAAGGGCGGTTGAATCTAGGATTTGGGGGGAATTTTTGGGTGGGGGAGGATTTTCGCGCGATGGGCGGGGGGAGTTTGGTGCATGGTCGGTTTCTCCAAGTTCAGTCCCACATGTTGGGCAGAGGCAAGCTGAAGCGCGTTCCGTTTGCCTGAGCCATGAGCAGGACCGAACGTGTGTGGGGTTCAATGCGACCACGACAGGGGTGTTTTGAGTGTACCGCCTTTTTTCCTTCTAAACTAGGTGCTTCCCCCCTCAAAAAAAACTTGTTGCTTCGCGCGATCCATCGATACTACAACTAGTAATCCGGTAATCCCGACTAAAACGGCGCAGCCAGGTCTTTTCCCGCACGATATGCTGGGAGGTTGGTTTAGTTGGGTTTTTTAGGACGAGTAATGCTACACCTACGTAGTCCTAGTTATGTAATTAACATAATGTGAAATGTGTGAGATGTTGATTGTAGATTGGGGGGAGGGAGGGGCCCACCACCATGAAAACCAGGGGAGGAGAGAGAGAGGCAATTTACGTTAACCCTTTCGTAGGTTCCCGTAGATGTAGAAAATGTGAAATGCGTGAATGTGCATTTGCAGATAAGGCCTTCCCTCGTTCATCCTTTTCTCCCACAAGATCTTGATCTTCCGTGCAACACACGGGCATCTTGCTAGTACTCCTACAATATACTATATTATTGTGAAAGTTCATATACACCGGCCGAGATTAATGCAAACACGGCAGATTTTCATTACATTTCGAACTTTTATAGGACAGAAAAATAAGAGAAACCCGACCCTAAACCTATTCTACGGCGGTGAACGACGTCCTCCATCTGCGATCTCCATGTACGGGGGCGGGGTTTAAGACCCGTGAAGTGAAGGTGCGGTCTTCGGCGAGGAAAAGTAGAACCCGGGAGACGGACCGGCCAGTTGGCACACCATGCCCTGCCGCCTCCCATGCCCTGCTCGTCCTCGGAGGAGTCCCCGACCTCGGCGGTGCCGGACGTTGGACGGCGGCAAGTAGGACGCGTGGCTGACGGTGCTCCCATCGTCGACTGCCTGCGTGGCCACCGCTTGTGTGGCGACTTGAGCGAGGGCGGCGACCTCGAGCTCCATCCCCGAAGACAAGCTCTCCCGCAGAGCGTTCGCGCTTGCGGTCATGGCGGATGTGGTGCCAGGTAGGAGGACGATGCACTATGGTGTGGAGGTTAGCTGGGCGTTGTTGCTTTAAGTAGCGCATTCCAGTGAGGCCAAGCGTCTGGGTGCGTCATTAAGTCGCCGAAGTTGGTTCCTCGGGCACCGAGCCTCTTAACGACGGCATACGGAAGGACGGCATGAATGTGGGCAGCTGGCACCGCTGGGAACGCACCGCACGACGGTGCGAGGGATGAGGGTTTTTGGTGTGCCAGGGTAGTCAGCTACGGTCGTGGCAACGTTGGAGATGCCCTTTTCTCACTTGCGATTGATGCATGTCATTGAAAAAGCAAGACGACCCGGCATGGTCTCGGGTCCTGAGGATGCAGTTGGCCGCGCTACACCACTCCGCGGACGCATCCCGGTGCCCCGTGCATCCTCGACGAGCCGGGTGTTGGGGTGTGTTTGGATTGTGGCCAAAGTGCACCTTACCAAAATTTTGGTCATGACCCAAAGATTGGTCTTTGTTTGGATGGTTGCCATTTTTTTGAGGTTTTGGTCATGACCCAAAAATGGATGGTTGCCATTTTTTTGGCATGCCAATGAACTCTAGCCAACTCTAGTTCATTTTTCTTGCCGATGTCGGCCAAATCATGGGCAACCAAAACCTCAACCAAAATTTTGGCTACCCAATGATTTGATGGGGCAACCTTGGGCACAAACCAAACATATTGTTGGTCGTGCCACAACACTAACGCCACCCTCGGCACACTGAAACCGACCGTGTCTAGCGACGATGAGCGTGTCGCTCACCGCGGTCGCCGTGTCCAGAGGTGGTGCTGGAGCTGCGCCACGTTGTTGGCCCCCACAACCCACATGAATGGTTGCCAGCGGCGAGGAGGTCATGGGCCAGCTCCTCCATTGGACTAGTTTGCGCTACGTCGTCCCGACAGGTGTGCCCCACATGTCGGTTTCCCTATTTTCGCGGCCATATTCGAGCGTTAGTGTTCAGCGTTGCGCATTAGGCCTTTCACTATGTAGGCCAAGCGAGACAACTTATTGTTTATTTGAGCCGTTCAAGTATAATCATGTGGCATTTGCTTATTTCTCATTCCTCTCCAACCCTCTTCTCCATCTATCATGTCGCCCTCCGATCCAGTCCATCCTCCCGCATGCCTCATTTGAACATTCCGCCGAGTATCATTCGCATGTGGGCCTAGACCATGCTTGAATTTCCAATGTTTATTTGTAATTTGTCCGACATGCATATAAACAAAACGTTCGTTTGAAGTTTCACTTTGCCTCCACTACGTGTCACTTCATGTCTTAGTTTTGACATCCCATTCGGTTCATGCCCCGACACATGTTGACGAGATTGATTGATGTTCAGAGATCAATTGCGTGTCGTGCAAGGAGATAAAGGTTTGGTCTATTTCTATGATAGAAATGATCCGCAGGGGGCAGGGGGTCTGTGGGGATCAGAGGGAGTATATTGTACGTTCATAAGAAAAACAAACGTATTGTACCCACCCTAGTCCTATTTCAATCGATCTCCAGACCCCGAGATGAAATCGAGAGAGAACGAGTGGGGGCATGTGTGATACCTAAGGCGGATTCAAAATTTTGAACCGGTGATCATAGCATCCACAAATCATATATAAAGGGTATTCAATGTTCGTTTCGTTTTTGAACGTACAATATACTCCCTCCTATCCTTTCTCGTTTACATATAAGTTTTATGTGTAGTCAAAGTATCTCTACTTTGATAAAGAAAGTATCAACATTCAACAACGCCCAATCAATATTGTTAGATTCGTATGTACTTCTAGATTTGTACTCGCGGTGGTTTTCAATTTGTTTTCAACCACGTGAATGTGCTTGTTCTCGCACATGCTCTTCCTACTAGGATTTCGCCACGTATAGCCAGTCCAATAGTAACTTTTTTAAGCTCCCTGTCCAATAGTACTAGTGGAGTACTAACAACATCTGTACTAGAGTATGCAGTGCTCATAGTTGTACTCCCTCCTTCCATTTATATAGGGCCTATGTGGAGGAGAGAGATGTGAAAAAATTAAGGGGAGTGAGCTCTCATGCAAGAGCCTAGCTATATATGCATTCCTAGTTAAATACGTACAATAAATATGAAGAAAGAGATGGAGAGGAGATGGAAAAAAGTACTAATACAATAGCCAACCTTATAATTTTTTTGCAGGTGTATGAGTGCATATAATAGATGATGGCTATAGATGACATGGCAGTTCCTTATAGCCATCGACTGGCTATATTATTAACCATGCTCTAATGCATTTTTCAAAACTGCATTTGACTATTTACAAGATTAATAGTACATGAGATGTATAATGTGAAAATTATATCATTGGAAGCTCCTTTCACATACGTATCCCTGCCTTACCCTCCCTTTCGGTCACTTACTGGCGGACCCCATGCTTGCTAGGCCCCGCATGTCAGTTACTCAATGGGTTCGGCCACGTCAGGGGATCCAAATCCATAGTCTAGTCCCTCTATTTTTATTTACTCTGCATAAAATGACGCGGGCGGGGGAGGGGGAGGGACGTCGGTTTGCTCTCAACTGCGATCCCACAAGCGAGCAAAACGCAAGACGAAATGCGTTCCATTCGGTGAGCGACGTGGAGGGTCCAGCGTGCCGGGCTGCAACGCGAACGCAACAAGAGCGATGTACAGTCAAAACCGATTGACCGGTCGTCAGCGAAACCACTATTCACACCAGAACCTTCGCTGCTCGGCCTACGCCAGCCACTGCCCTAAAACCACACCAAATCTCCAGCCCCTTCCCCCACCTTTCGATCCCCTAGCCCGCATCAAGCGTCCCCTAGTTCGCCGGAAAGCCATGGTGCGCCGCAAGATCACGTACTACAAGATGCTGACGCCAGAGCGCCGCGCAGAAATCGCGGCGGCGGTCGGTGCCAGAGACCTCCGTTCCCAAGCTCGCTTTGCGGCGGGCCAGTCCCCGAGTTCTCCGGAGCCAAGCTACGAGGAGGAGGAAGCCGATCCAATGTTCATGGCGGAGGTCACGGCGTAGAAGGCCTCCGATGGGTATGAGACGATGGACGTCGACTTCGTGTCGGCATCTGAGTCCCCCATGGTGTAGGCGGACCAGCGGTTCAATCTGGCGATACTAAAGGAGGACCGGGAGGTAGAGGCCCAACTCGACGCGGAGCGCGCACATGCCGCTGCCATCGAGGCTCTCCTGTAGGCGAAACCAGATGTCGTGGATATGAACCGGGCAGCGGAGGCTCAACTTGAGGCGGAGCGCGCGGATGTCGCTGCCATCGAGGCCCTCCTACACGCGGAACTGGACGTCCTGGACTTGAACTAGACGGCAGAGGCTCAACTCGACGTGGAGCGCACAGATGCCACTCTCATCAAGGCCCTCCCGCAGGCAGAACCGGACGTCCTAGACTTGAACCGGGAGGCGGAGGCTCGACTCGACGCAGAGCGCGCGGATGCCGCTGCCATCGAGGCCCTCCTGCAGGCGGAACCAGACGTCCTCGACTTGAACTGGGTGATGCTCTCGTCCGTGCAGAGCGCCCACACGCTCCGCGTGAATGAGTAGCTGGAGGCCGAGGACAACCATGGTGCGGAGACACACGTCGGCAACTACGGCTGGTTCGCGCCAGCAGCCAAAGACGACGAGGCCATCTCATTCCGCGAGCAGTGATAGTTTTTCTTTATGTTGTTGTTTTTATGGATCTTTTGCTGTGTAGTAAAAACATATGTTGTTATGCAAGTCGCCTGACTTGGGTCAGTCTACCATTTCAGGTGGTTGGATGAATATCCTACATCTCCTAACCCTTCTTCCTCACCTCTTCTTCTTCCCCAACAGACCACCCCACGGGCCGTATGGATACTCCCCAACTTGCGGTTGGATAAACATACTCTATGAACGAAAATTATGTGTCAGCGGTAGGATGGCTGAGTTTGGTTTGTTCATATGCGGCAGCACGTGTCAGTGAGGGTGTGTTCCCTTGGTTGGGTTTGCGGCATGCAGGAGCCACTGTGCATGTGAGGGTGTGGTGCGACCGCGGCGTGCAGGAGCGACCGTGTGAGGGTGCGGTGCGACCGCGACAGCTATGCGCAAGTGTACCTCCTTTTCATTTTGAAAACTTTAGGAAAGCTTGGCAAAAATGTGTGGCGAAGTATGGCAATGCAAGGCCTAGACCCAAACAGGATAAGTACGTAGTACTACGTACTAGGAGTACTAGTGTTAAAAAAGAAAGGCGGGGTTTTCCTTCACTGGATTAATCGATACAAATCCTCGTTTCACATGTCAATTAATGCATTTTTTTCTCCAAAGCCCAAAGAGCTAACCATCTCACTCCTCATCTCTTGATTAATGCAGCGCCATGCAAACCAACCTTCTCACTTCCGCATGCATGCAGGGGATATTAATGTCCTTGGTTGCTAGTACGAGGCAAACCCCATCAATTTTTCCTCGATTAGTGTTAGTGGCCTTTTGCAAATTGTAATTTTGATATACTGGCCTTGTGTACAAAAAATGGAGGTAGTAACTATATTTGACTTCCTTCCCCATTGCGGTCACGTCGATGATATCTCGAACGTTGTGGTTTGGCGAAGTGCATTCGACGAAGAACACCATTGAGGGAGACCACGGTAAGTCGTTCGCAAGTGCCGCCTGCAAGGCAAGACAACCGCCTTATTTGCATCCAGGAAGTCCGTTAAACCAAAGGACGCGTAAATGTACTAGTACTACTCGTACACAATAGCGTCGTCCGTCCAGCTTAGTGCGGTGAGATGGTTTCTCGAAGAAGACGATGGAGAAGCGGAGTCAGCGAAGAGTGAAATGATGGTTGCTTCGTCCGTGCTTTGTGATTTGACGCCTCACTGCTTTGTGATTTGTGATAGAAGGGACAGGGGAGTAGACTCTGTCCTCTATACTGTACATGCGTCCAAGCACGGGAGAAAGAGGAGAGACGTTGCATTTTTCTATTCCTTCAATCAATCAATCAGGAGCTTCAGTTCCATCCTTTTGGCTTTGGCAACACCGTCCACAATGGTTCCCACAATGCCAAAAGCTATTTTCACATTTGGCTACACATTGTGGATGCCCTTAAACGTACCACTTGGTTTTTCTCCTGTGTGCTACCTATACAAATCTCAATTATATTGATCTAAAAATTATAGAATCAAGATTAGTAAAAAGGAGGTGATTTTGCCGCGCGGATGGCGGGGGAGGTTTCTTATTTTTAGGGGACGTTGTCCTAGCGGTTTGCTAGCGGTCCCATGTGTCAGTGCTTTACCAAGCCGATCCGCTTCCCACATGAGGCAGAACAATGGCAGAAGCAACACGTGGTTAACTTGAAGAAGATGAGGGAGAAGCAGATTCAGCAATGAGTGAAATGATGGTTGCTTCGTCCCTCCAACTTCTTTTTTAGCATTATTACTTCATCCCTCCAACTTAACTGTGGGAAAGGTGCAGCTTTGTGATTTGACGCCTCATTGTTCATTACTACACCGGCGCCACGACTGGGTGCTTCACCCCGGCTCCTCTGCACTGTATTCCGGTATGGCACGTGGAACCTATAGCTTAATGCCCCACATGTCGGTGAAAGGGGCTAGAAGATTTATGAAAGCGAGCGCTCCACTCTTACGACAGAGGAGTACATGACACAATGGCCCAGTGAACTGTCACTTGTACTGTACATAGTACTATAGTTTTGCTGTTTCACACGATCCATCGATACAAACCCGATTAAACAGGAAAGGTCGGGATTTTTCCGGCGCGGTATATGATACTGGCCATACATTTCAAAGGCAATTTTAATGTATGCAAACTAAATAATTAAGTAACAATATAATATCTAGTAAAACTAAAAACACATATGATTTATTGTGTTAGAGTGTAGTAGTAGTGTTGTATTGGATAGTTGTTAGATGTAACATGCGAGAACATGTAGAGATGTAGTTTTGGAGGGCCTACAGAGAGAAAAGCGTAATACATTCATCGAACTTCAGAATAAGCTGATTATGGTCACTATATACGTTTTGCGGTGATTATATGGTCACTTGCTCACGGTTCAGTATCGGATTGCACTCTGTTGACCGGCCAAATAGTCTGTGTGGCACCATGTTGACTAGTTAAATTGACCATGTTCCTTATGGGTCCCACCTATTAGTACGCACAGGAAAAAGGTCATATAAACACAAATTTACACAAGCGTGACAAGACTCCACCCCGTGTGCAGGAATCACCTGGTTGTGTATGTGTCTGTCAGGGTCTAATGTGTGCTCATGCACGTGTAGGTTGAGCACTTGAGCATGAGAGTGTGTGTTGGTCGTGTGGTGTACTGGTGTGTGCATGCATGCGTGCATGTGTGCATGTGAGTGTTGCGCGCGTGCATGGTTGCGTGTGTACGTGTGAGTGTTGTGTGCGTGCGTGGGTGCATGTGTTCGTGTGAGTGTTGCGTGCATGCAGTTCGTGTGCATGTGTGCGTGGGTGCATGTGTTCGTGTGAGTGTTGCATGCATGCAGTTCGTGTGCATGCGTGTGTGTGTGTATAATCACCACACCAGCTCATGTGTGTTAAAACAGATGGCTCGGCCTACCAATACAAGGCCACCTTGTCCGTCGTGCCCACGGTCATGACTTCGAACCACCGTCCAATATTTTTTTGTCGTTTGTTTCATTCTTACTACAAGATGCCCGTGCGTTGCACATAACATCAAGATGCATTTGTATGACTAGTTTATCTTGTGAGACAAAAGAATGAACGAGGGTAGGCCTTATTTGTAAATGTGGAGAGGTGTGTGGGTACCTTTTTGCAAAATTGTCATAGTTTCTTTCCTATCCATCAGATATAAATCAGACGGGCTATATTGCAGGATGGCAGGCACGCCATCATCACCAACTCTGTTTTTTTATAAGAGTGTATTTTATCCCTACTCTTATAAAAAGCATAGTTGGTGATGATCGTGTGCCTGCCATCCTACAATATAGGTTGCCTGATCTATATCTGACAGATAGGAAGGAAACTATGGTAATTTTGCAAAAAGATACCCACACCCCTCTCCGCACTTGCAAATAAGGCCTTCCCTTGTTCATCCTTTTCTCCCACAAGATAAACTACTCATACAAATGCATCTTGATGTTCCGTGCAACGTATGGGCATCTTGCTAGTATTTTATAAGAGTGTAGATGTAGAGTAGATACAAGCCGGCAGGTGGGCCCGATGGTAGTGAGATAATGTGATGCAACACTAGAGATGCCAAGTGGAGCGTTTAATTGGTCAACTAGTCGTGTCTTGAGAAAATATAGAGTTGTATGGTGAGCCCGTGACTGTATAATAACAATAAAACGTAAATGGTGACCGTAATGAGTGGATTCTGAAGTCCAATGTACGTACCATGCTTTCGCTTCAAATACAATGATCGTTACTGTATATATCGTGAGAGAAAGATGAAACATGCATGAATGTGCTAGGGGCTTACTTTTAGAGGACCTGGAGATAGTTTGTGTGCGTACGTGAAAGGGGCGTAGAGGGGGGGTATGCGATGGAGAGAGAGATGCTCTTCGTTTCTCTCTATTATGACTAACTTTATATATAGTATAAAAATATACAAATTCACAGTGCGGAATAAATATCATTGTGGGCACCATGCAATGCAAGCGTTCATACTCCTCCATATAACTTTGTAATGTTGTATATATGTAGAAATTCTAAAACATTTTTTGGCCACACTTTATTCAAAAGGAATGTTCTATGCGAAATAAACGTGAAGAGAGGGCTTTTTAGATCAATGGGGCACCTGATGTAACATGTGTGAATGTGTAGTTGATGCATTTGGCAGGGCCTAGAGAGGTATGTGTGTGTATTACGTATTCGAGAGAGGCATGGATAGAGGGGCCAACAGGGGGCATGGGAGAGATAGCACGAGAAATGAGAGTGGTCTAGAGAGAGAGAGACGAATATGACGTCACGGCGAGAGATTCCCTTGAGTGTGTATATGCAAGGGGGAGTGGATAGAGGCACCAGGGGAATATATTTTTTTGTGTGTGGTGTCTGTGTTGGTATGTGTGGGTGTGAGAAGATAACTAGACATGGGGGCAGAGGGTGTGTCACCGCGTGAGGTCCGGTGGGTCAAGGTGATGCCCTTCGTTCGGTTCCGTCCTGTGCCACATTGGTCAGCCCGTGACGCATTTAGGGAGACCCATGGATGACTAGTCGTACAAGACAAAGATGGCATAATTGTGAAGGACTCTATGTCCACTGAAAAAGCCAGCTAGGATTTGTAACCCTAGGTTCTCGGACTAAGGTAACCCCTTTGTCTCTGATATTACTATTCATCCAACCTAACTTTAAGGGGCATCCTACAGAATGCTCTGCTAGAATCATACTCGTCTTTTCGCAAAAAAATGGAATCATACTCGTCGATTAGGAAGAGAGGTGTGATACAATGCGTGAGAGACGGGCCTAAAGATAATATGCGTACAGGAGACACGTAGGCAGGTCTATGTATATAGAAAGGGTCGATGGGGATTGTGCGTGTGTATGCTTGCGAGAGGAAGAGTGCTTGTGATAAAGGTTAGTGAAAACATTCGTAAATGGTTACGAGAGGGAGGGAGGTTTATATCGAGAGCATGTGTGCGAGAAAGACACCTCGGGAGAGAGTGTGTGAGCATGTGTGAGAGACCACCGATGGAGAGTGAAACTACACATACAAGACTGCTGTACACATTGATTAAAGATATAAATTGTATCCAAATATTAGGATGGGATCATGATATTTGCAATTCGCGTAAGGAACGGTCATTGATCCATCAGACATCTAGATTCTATCGAATTTGAGCATGTCTATGTTATTATTCGACACAACTGATCCACATAGTTAGTTTTTTGAACTCCAGACAATGCATCGCTTTAGCAATCGAATATAAATGTCAGCATAGTTCATGTTGTGTGTGTAAAGCACATTATACATACGAAAGTTACATAATGAACATTATAAATAGCTACCTATGAACTAGCATACATTTGAATTCAACTTAAGGTGGTTTTAAAAATCAAATTCAACATGAAGTGCATTCAATTATTTGAATTTGATATCATGGCATTTGTAAATCATACCTAAATTATGGGGGCACCAATATTTGCTCTGATTTTGTACATAATAGCATATTAGTCATGTACAAAATAGATTATAATTTAGCTCCTCCATTCCAAAATAATCGCAGTTATAGGATTTTCAAGTGTCAAAATTTCAAAAAGAAGCGGATAATTTAATGAGGTTTTCAAACACACAAGGTCAAATTTAACATTGTCTATTTAGGTCAATCCTCAAAGTTCAAGAGTACTCTAAACGTGAATGCTTGTGTTTCAAAATTTCGAACGAAGCGCTAAAAGAGCCTCTACTCACCCGAAACCGCGTGAGACCAATGTTTGGTAGTACAAGGAAATTACTTTTCTAATAACTCCGATCTGTGAAACCTACCGGCCCGACATCCAAAGATCTAAACCGGGGTAGGTTTGTAGCTTCATCTAGACGCCACGCAACTGCCTCCGAAAAGCATGCATACACAATGGCCGCCTAAGCACACATGCGCGCGGCCAAAATCGCTCCCGCCCACTATTTGGGACACCTGGGATTACCATCCTACCCCCGACCCACAGTAGGTCCAAAATTTAAGACGGGGGCAAAGTTTGTACTTTCCCCAAATTTCAAACAAGCGCGTCCCATCTTCTATTCAAAAAAGCCAAAAACAAGCGCGTCCCAGACCGAAACATGGTTCTCCCCCCTCCCCACCGCCCACCCGTCTGATACCCCATTCGTACTCCATGGGCGCAAAAACTACCTCTCCACCAGCTGCGAAACCCCAGCGTCCTCCGTCCGCCACCCCATTCCACCCATCAACCGCTGCCCTCCTCCATCACACCGGAGCCGATACCCCGACGTCGTCGTCCACCGCAACCTCAACCGCAATGCCCTCCACGGCTAGTAGTTGAAGCCGAGGCCGAGCCGTCCGTACCCGAGCCAGTTCAACCACGCTGTCCTGTGCCTCAACACTGCCGCTCCAACTTCGCCACCCTCCACCGCACCGGAGTTTTTCCTGCTACGCCGTCCTTCGCTGCCTCGGATCTGCTTCCCCTCCGCCGACATACGACCATGGCAACACAGTCAACAATTTGGCCATGGGTTCGTCCAAGTCTACACCCTCCAGAACATCGATTTCCCCAGCAAAAAGAAGATCGGCGCGACATGTGGAGGCGACCGCACCGGCAACTGAAAATGGTACTCCTCTTCGCTTATTCATGCAAATCTTACGTGTCTGCTTGCACGGTATTCATCCCACAGAAGACACTAGTTGACCGCTTCTTCTTGATACTAGATGCTCCTAGTAACTCATGATGCACAAGGTTTCTCCTCATATACTATTTCACCTTAGCTAGAGGTTCGTCGCCCCCCTGAATTTCAATTACTGGTCAGTTGATTCCCAATTAATGGAAGCATTCCCCGGCGTAAAAGGCGCTAGTCTGCCTATTACGCTGGGGAAGCAGTGCCTCGGTGTTTATCTTAGGGGCGTGTGGGGCCTAGAGATAATTGCGCCCGATCTAGAGGTCGGCCGTGATTAAAGGGATGGCCTGGGGGCGCTGCCAAGCACATCGGTGGTGTGAGGTCGAGGGGAGGGCGGGGCAGCGGAGGCAGGGGTCTGGGCCGGTGGTCACTGGCGGTTCGAGAAAGATCGTCAACGGTGACTTGCGGGAGGTAGACGAAGGCCATCTGCCCGTTCCTTATAGATTGGACGGTTCATTAAAAAAATCGATTGGACTATTTATTTTTAGTCGACTGTTATCTTGATATGACCACATGTGGTGCTGTGCTGGAGGAGTACCTGCATTTCCTGTGCTCATACATTACAAAATCATATGGGAGTAGAATCTAATTTTGTTTTCCATGCAATGTTGTAGAGCTATCATATGTCTCCTATTATTTATTTTTGAGCCACCTGGTATCTGCTACTTTTACAGTGCACTAGTTCTGCACACACTTCACCCATACTCTCACTATTGTGTTTTTATGCAAGGGTATTTCAGACTCTGTTGCTATGAGAGAAGAAAAAAATAAAAGAGAGAAGTCGCTCCAGCGTCGTACGCGGATAGGCCAGACACGTTTCAGCCTTATAATAGGTGCAGTGTCAGCAGATGGAGACGGTAAACGTAGCTCTGGAGTTGATGACCTCGCTCGCAATGAACCACCATCCCAGGTGCTTGCTTTAACTTCGCGGTGTCATATGTGGTTGCATGTTCCATATGGTGTCTAGCTTGTATTCGAAAGGCCGAAGTCGGTCTTTATTAAGATAAGGAAATATATTTTTACATGAACCACCATCCCGTGAGCACCAAAAGACAAATAGCTAGTCAGGGCACTGGTCGAGCCAGTGACAAGCCCAGCAAAGAGAGGCATCACCTGGAAGCCAACTAAAAAGCCGCGATGGTGGCGAAGCAGCCTGCCTCCCACCAGGCTCTCAGGTCCTAGATGATCATGTTCACCACTCCAGCCGGATGTCTAGCTTGTATTGCTTCCAATTTGGTTAAATTGCATCTGCTTAGCTTACACATTATACCTTTGAATATGACATGCCTTTCTGTTTTTGGTACATACTAGTACATCTGTGTATTAACCATGTTCTTACATCAAACTAATGTTCTTGTGTGTCCCTCATCAATCACTTATGATGAGGTAGTCAGGCAAGTTGATTACTCATTTAAAGAATGTAGTGCCAGCCTCCCGACATGATTCTCAAGAAACAGCAAGGCTAGATGAAGATAGTGAACGTAGCTCTGTAGTTGATTAGCGCATTTCCCCTACACTAGCATCGCAGGTGCTTGCTCTAACTTGGCAGCATGATATGTGGTTGCATGTTGTTGGGTAACGTAGTGATTTCAAAAAAAATCCTACGCACACGCAAGATCATGGTGATGCATAGCAACGAGAGGGGAGAGTGTTCTCTACGTACCCTCGAAGACCATTTGCGGAAGCATTATATCAACGCGGTTGATGTAGTCATACATCTTCAAGATCCGACCGATCCAAGTACCGAAAGCACGGCACCTCCGAGTTCTGCACACGTTCGGCTCGGTAACGTCCTCGCCTTCTTGATCCAGCAAGAGGGGCGAAGTAGTAGATGAGTTCCGGCAGCACGACGGCATGGTGACGGTGTTGGTGAAGAACAATCTCTGCAGGGCTTCGCCTAAGCACTACGAAAACTAGGACAGAGGATAAACTAGAGGGGACGGGGTTGCCGGCACACGGCTTGGTGTTTCTTGATGTGTCTTGGGTGCTAGCCCTACCCCTCTATTTATATGTTGAGCCTTGGGGTCGAAACTTGGAGTAAAAGCCTCCACAAAGTCGGTTTCACCCGAAAGGTAAGAGTCCTTCTCGGACTCCAGGGCCAGACGCCAGGGTTCCCGGCGTCTGGACCCAAACGCCAGGGACCCTGGCGTCTGGCCCCTGGACTCCGCAAAACTTCCTTTTGCGCTTTCCAAAAACCTTGTGGGCTTTCCTCTTTGGCCGAAATAAAGTGTTCTCGTACCCAAACATTTCGGGAAACATCCGGAACCCCTTTTGGTGAATTCCGGAACCCTTCGGGTGACCAAACACTATTATCCCATATATCAAACTTTATCTCTGGACCATTCCGGAGTTCCTCGTCATGTCCGTGATCTCATCCCGGACTCCGAACAACATTCGGTCATCAACATACATAACTCATATAATACTATATCATCAATGAATGTTAAGCGTGCGGACCCAACGGGTTCGAGAACTATGTAGACATGACCGAGACACCTCTCTGGTCAATAACCAATAGCGAGACCAGGATGCCCATATTGACTCCTACTGACGGAGTAATGGACCACGGGTACCCCGAAGACGGCAAGATGATATTTCGAAACATCGGGGCTAGCAAAGCCCCTCAGTCCAATCAGCCGGCTGCCGACTGCAGCCCGACCCGGCACCGACAAGACACTGACGGGGCGACCGTACAGCGACGTCATCTACAATGTACTGTGTCCCCTGGGTACTGATTTATAAAGTACCCTAGGGGACAAGCATGACATGCACCATGCCACTAGCTATGCCTACATAGCTTGGCTTGTAAGCTACCCAAGGTAGCTTACAACCAAAGCCACTACCAAGCTTACTTCCCAAGCTACCCACATAGCTTACATACCAAGCTAGCTCCACACTATATATATGGGCTCACATCCATCCATCCAGGGAGGATGGATTCCCTCACGCATGCACACATGCCACATGCACTTGGCCGGCCGCAAGGCCACTCGCGCATGCATGCTCAGTCACATGCAGCCACCAGCTCATATGCATATATACGGAGTCAGATGCCTATGGCACTGACTCCAGATACAGCTCCAGGAGCACTTTGTACTGCCCGATGTACACCTCAGATATATACTCAGACATGCAGGAGTAGGGGTATTATCTCTCCGGAGAGCCCCAAACCTGGGTAAACCACCGCGTGCTACTCGCATACCCGCTCCCGGTCCTATCAGCAGCAGTCCTACCCACACACTAAGCCCTTGTGACATCTGTCGGCTCGCAAGCCCCCCGTGAGAAATACCACGACAGTTGGTGCCCACCGTGGGGCGGTACTATGCTACCGCGCTGCTACTGGTTTTGCTGTCTGGGCGGGACCATCTTCATCATCTCCGCCGCAGCGTCGCGCCCTCTCTCCGGTAGCGCTCGGGGGCTCGACTTCGACCCGCCCCCGGAGCGGCCGCGTGGGACGGCGCGTCCTCGTCGGCGGCCTCGCCGCCTTCGTCACCACCGTTGCGACGCTGGCCGTCCATCCGCGCGTGCGCCGCGCGCGGGGCCTCGCCTCGGTCGGCCGTTTCGCGTTCGCTCCCCTCCACGCTTGTCTAGCTCTGGCCGTAGCACGCGGTCGCTCCTCCATACACGCTAGCTAGCAAGCCACTCAATCCCCATACCATGGTCGTACACTTCCTTGGCTATGGTCGGATACTAGCCATGCATTAGTCAGACAATGCCCAAACGCTTCCAATATCCATGGCGTTGCTGTCCGATTGTAGCTGCTCCTGCTGCATCCTCGCTCAAACGCCACTAGGGGAGGAACCCCTCGCGCTTGGGGCCACGCCCTGCCCCCGCTGCTGTTTCGTCCTTCAGCGCGCCACCGCGCCGTGCCCGCCAGCCACTGCCGTGCTCGGCCTGGTCTCCGCACCGGCTCCGGGTCGACTCCCCAAGCTAAGCTGCATCCGACCCCGCGTCGGCTCCCCGACGCCGCCCCGAGCCTGGCCGGGTTTGGCCCCATCCGCCTGCCGGCTCCCCCGCTCCCTCCGCACCCCGGCCGCCAGCTCCGCCCGCAAACCCGGCGACTCGGCCGGCTCCTCCATCGCCCCGCCTCGCCTCCGCCGAGTCCGCGCCGGCTCCACCCGTCCCGGCCACCTGCGGGCTTGCGCGGGTCGGTTGCCCATCCGCCTGCCGGCTTCCACCGACCCGGCCTCCACCGCGCTCGCTCCCGGCGATGCCCCGTGCGCCTCACCCCGCTACTGCCCCTACTGTGGCCGGGTCGCCTACGCCATGGCTGGGCCGCTCCCGCCGGGTCGCCCCCGCCCCTGCGGGCTCACGCTCCTCCACTCGTCGCAGTCTCCGGCCACAGCGCCGGCCCCGGCCTCATCTGCCGCCTGCCGGCTCCGCCTCCGCCCGCGGCCGGGTCGCGCGTGCCGGATCCACTTCTGCCCGCGGCCAGCGGCCCGCGCTGGCGGGCCTCCCGGTCCGCCCGCACGCCAAGCCCCGTCGCCGCGTGCCTCCGCCCGTCTGCCCTGCTCGGCCTGTGCACGGCCTCGCGGCCCTCTGCCTCCGCGCGCGTCATCGCATCCTCCCCGCAGCCCGGCCTGCCGGCTTCGCCCCGGCGCCGACTCCCCGCAGCCCGGGCTGCCGACTTCGCCCCGGCGCCGACTTCCCGCGACCCGGGCTGCCGGCTTCATCCGCGCCGGCTTCCCCGGCGACCCGGCCGCTTGCCAGCTCCTCCCGCCAACCCGGCGACCCGGACGCTTGCCGGCCCCGCGCGCGCCCGGGCTGCAGCGTCCCGCCGGTGCCTACCTCCGGCCCCGCCCGTGCTCCTGCGCCGCCCTTGGTCGGCCGCTGGCTTGCCGGTCCCCGCGGCTTCGGTCTTAGCCCCCCCAGGCCGGCTGCCCCGCGCGGTTGGCAGAAGAGAAAGAAAATTGGACGGGTGTCAAAGATGCCGGCTACAAAAAAAAGAGAGAGTTGGCTGAAATAAAAGAAAATATGAGAGAAATAAGCGTGTGACATACGCTGGTAGTGTGGCCGGCTGCAAAAGTCCCGACTGCTGTGTCAGAGTCTGCCTGCCGAACCGACTGCAGAAGAAAACGAAGAACACAAAGTAGTTGCCGGAAGATCCGGCCCGACTGCTCAGCAGTCGGCCCGAATCTCAGGGGCTACACCCAGCGGGTGCGCTGACGCGCCCCCGCGAGAAAGAAGACAAAGTAGTTGCTGGAAGATCCGGCCCAACTGCTCAGCAGTCGGCCCGAATCTCGGGGGGCTACACCCAGCGGGTGCGCTGACGCGCCCCCACGAGAAAGAAGACAAAATAGCTACCAGAAGATCTGGCCCGACTGCTCAGCAGTCGGCCCTACACCCAGCGGGTGCGCCGGCGCACTCCGCGAGCGCCGAGTCGCGCCGGCTATCTTCGACGACCGCGACTACACGAAAATCAATGTGAGCTCCTCACCCGCATATTTTTGCACGACGCAAGCACGGATAACCCCGAGCGTTGCTCGGCGGCGGTCTCCGCATTTTATTACAGTAGCATCACTGTTTGCCCCGGCGCCAGCCAGAGTTGGCCCGGGGGCTGGCCGCTTGGCCTGAGACGTTAGTTCCCGCAGACGGCTTAGTACCGTGCGCGGTACCAAAGGCCCACTCTTAGTCACAGACCGCAGAGCGGCTGCCGACTAGCAAGAGTGAACGCTGGAGGCCACCCACGCGAAAAACGCCCGGGAAGAAAAACGTTCGGGCGACCCGGCCGTTTTCCTTTACAAGTATCTACTCGGTTGAATTTGCTCCCAGACTCTGAGTACTGTACACTCCACTTCGCGGCCCACTCTCAGCCACAGACCGCAGAGCGGCTGTCCGGCAAGCAAGAGCACGGGCCAAAAGAGTGGAGGGAACATGAAAAAGATTGAAGGGGGCTCGGACGAAACCGAGTCGGCACCCTCCGCATAAAACTTGCAAATGCTAAAAGCAAGCATATGATATATCTGCGTGGACTAACTTTGTCTTTTTTATGATCATTTCCATGAACACTCGCCAAAAAACCTCCGCCCAACTTTGCCAAGTCGCCCGGAGGCTTGGGGGCTACTGACGGAGTAATGGACCACGGGTACCCCGAAGACGGCAAGATGATATTTCGAAACATCGGGGCTAGCAAAGCCCCTCAGTCCAATCAGCCGGCTGCCAACTGCAGCCCGACCCGGCACCGACAAGACACTAACGGGGCGACCGTACAGCGACGTCATCTACAATGTACTGTGTCCCCTGGGTACTGATTTATAAAGTACCCTAGGGGACAAGCATGACATGCACCATGCCACTAGCTATGCCTACATAGCTTGGCTTGTAAGCTACCCAAGGTAGCTTACAACCAAAGCCACTACCAAGCTTACTTCCCAAGCTACCCACATAGCTTACATACCAAGCTAGCTCCACACTATATATATGGGCTCACATCCATCCATCCAGGGAGGATGGATTCCCTCACGCATGCACACATGCCACATGCACTTGGCCGGCCGCAAGGCCACTCGCGCATGCATGCTCAGTCACATGCAGCCACCAGCTCATATGCATATATACGGAGTCAGATGCCTATGGCACTGACTCCAGATACAGCTCCAGGAGCACTTTGTACTGCCCGATGTACACCTCAGATATATACTCAGACATGCAGGAGTAGGGGTATTATCTCTCCGGAGAGCCCCGAACCTGGGTAAACCACCGCGTGCTACTCGCATACCCGCTCCCAGTCCTATCAGCAGCAGTCCTACCCACACACTAAGCCCTTGTGGCATCTGTCGGCTCGCAAGCCCCCCGTGAGAAATACCATGACACCTACATATTCTATGAAGATCTTTATCGGTCAGACCGCATAACAACATACGTTGTTCCCTTTGTCATCGGTATGTTACTTGCCCGAGATTCGATCGTCGGTATTTCAATACCTAGTTCAATCTCGTTACCGGCAAGTCTCTTTACTCGTTCCGTAATACATCATCCTGCAACTAACTCATTAGTAGCAATGCTTGCAAGGCTTATAGTGATGTGCATTACCGAGTGGGCCCAAAGATACCTCTCCGACAATCGGAGTGACAAATCCTAATCTCGAAATACGCCAACCCAACAAGTACCTTCGGAGACACCTGTAGAGCACCTTTATAATCACCCAGTTACGTTGTGACGTTTGGTAGCACACAAAGTGTTCCTCCGGTAAACGGGAGTTGCATAATCTCATAGTCATAGGAACATGTATAAGTCATGAAGAAAGCAATATCAACAAACTAAACGATCAAGTGCTAGGCTAACGAAATGGGTCAAGTCAATCACATCATTCTCCTAATGATGTGATCCCGTTAATCAAATGACAACTCATGTCTATGGTTAGGAAACATAACCATCTTTGATCAACGAGCTAGTCAAGTAGATGCATACTAGTGACACTCTGTTTGTCTGTGCATTCACACATGTATTATGTTTCCGGTTAATACAATTCTAGCATGAATAATAAACATTTATCATGATATAAGGAAATAAATAATAACTTTATTATTGCCTCTAGGGCATATTTCCTTCAGTGTCCCACTTGCACTAGAGTCAATAATCTAGATCACATCGCCATGTGATTTAACACTAATAGTTCACATTACCATGTGATTAACACCCATAGTTCACATCGCCATGTGACCAACACTCAAAGGGTTTACTAGAGTCAGTAATCTGGTTCACATCGCCATGTGATTAACACCCAAAGAGTACTAAGGTGTGATCATGTTTTGCTTGTGAGAGAAGTTTAGTCAACGGGTCTGCCACATTCAGATCCGTATGTATTTTGCAAATTTCTATGTCAACAATGCTCTGCACGGAGCTACTCTAGCTAATTGCTCCCACTTTGAATATGTATCTAGATTGAGACTTAGAGTCATCCAGATCGGTGTCAAAGCTTGAATCGACGTAACTCTTTACGACGAACCTATTGTCACCTCCATAATCGAGAAACATATCCTTATTCCACTAATGATAATTTTGACCACTGTCCAGTGATCTACTCCTAGATCACTATTGTACTCCCTTGCCAAAAACAATGTAGGGTATACAATAGATCTGGTATACAACATGGCATACTTTATAGAACCTATGGCTGAGGCATAGGGAATGACTTTCATTCTCTTTCTATCTTCTGCCGTGGTCAGGCTTTGAGTCTTACTCAATTTCACACCTTGTAACACGGGCAAGAACTCTTTCTTTGACTGTTCCATTTTGAACTACTTCAAAATCTTGTCAAGGTATGCACTCATTGAAAAACTTATCAAGCATTTTGATCTATCTCTATAGATCTTGATGCTCAATATGTAAGCAGTTTTACTGAGGTCTTTCTTTTGAAAAACTCCTTTCAAACACTCCTTTATGCTTTGCAGAATAATTCTACATTATCTCCGATCAACAATATGTCATTCACATATACTTATCTGAAATGATGTAGTGCTCCCACTCACTTTCTTGTAAATACAGGCTTCACCGCAAGTCTGTATAAAACTATATGCTTTGGTCAACTTATCAAAGCGTATATTCCAACTCCGAGATGCTTGCACCAGTCCATAGATGGATCGCTGGAGCTTGCATATTTTGGTAGCACCTTTAGGATTGACAAAACTTTCTTGTTGAATCATATACAACTCTTCTTTAATAAATCCATTAAGGAATGTAGTTTTGTTTATCCATTTGCCAGATTTCATAAAATGTGGCAATTGCTAACATGATTCGGACAGACTTAAGAATATATACGAGTGAAATACTCTCATCATAGTCAACACCTTGAACTCGTCGAAAACCTTTTGCGACAATTCTAGCTTTGTAGATAGTAACACTACTATCAGCGTCCATCTTCTTCTTAAAGATCCATTTAATCTCAATGACTCGCCGATCAATGGGCAAGTCAATCAAAGTCCATACTTTGTTCTCATACATGGATCTCATCTCAGATTTCATGACCTCAAGCCATTTCACGGAATCTGGGCTCATCATCGCTTCCTCATAGTTCGTAGGTTCGTCATGGTCAAGTAACATGACCTCCAGAACAGGATTACCGTACCACTCTGGTGCGGATCTCACTCTGGTTTACCTATAAGGTTCGGTAGTAACTTGATCTGAAGTTACATGATCATCATCATTAGCTTCCTCACTAATTGGTGTAGTAGTCACAGGAACAGATTTCTGTGATGAACTACTTTCCAATAAGGGAGCAGGTATAGTTACCTCATCAAGTTCTACTTTCCTCCCACTCACTTCTTTCGAGAGAAACTCCTTCTCTAGAAAGGATCCATTCTCAGCAATGAATATCTTACCTTCGGATCTGTGATAGAAGGTGTACCCAACATTTTCTTTTGGGTATCCAATGAAGATGCACTTCTCCGATTTGGGTTTGAGATTATCAGGTTGAAACTTTTTTCACATAAGCATTGCAACCTCAAACTTTAAGAAACACAGCTTAGGTTTCTTGCCAAACCATAGTTCATACGGTGTCATCTCAACGGATTTAGATGGTGCCCTATTTAACGTGAATGTAGCTGTCTCTAATGCATAACCCCAAAACGATAGTGGTAAATTAGTAAGAGACGTCATAGACCACACCATATCTAATAAAGTACGGTTACGATGTTCAGACACACCATTACACTGTGGTGTTCCAGGTGGCGTGAGTAGTGAAACTATTTCACATTGTTTTAACTGAAGGCCAAACTCGTAACTCAAATATTTTACTTCTGTGATCATATTGTAGGAACTTTTATTTTTGTTATGATGATTCTCCACTTCACTCTGAAATTCTTTGAACTTTTCAAATGTTTCAGACTTGTGTTTCATCAAGTAGATATACCCATATCTGCTCAAATCATCTGTGAAGGTCAGAAAATAACGATACTTGTCGTGAGCCTTAACACTCATCGGACCGCATACATCAGTATGTATTATTTCCAATAAGTCAGTTGCTCGCTCCATTGTTCCGGAGAACGGAGTCTTAGTCATCTTGCCCATGAGGCATGGTTCGCAAGCATCAAGTGATTCCAAAAGCCCATCAGCATGGAGTTTCTTCATGCGCTTTACACCAATATGACCTAAACGGTAGTGCCACAAATAAGTTGCACTATAATTATTAATTTTGCATCTTTTGGCTTCAATATTATGAATATGTGTATCACTACGATCAAGATCCAACGAACCATTTTCATTGGGTGTGTAACCATATAAGGTTTTATTCATGTAAACAGAACAACAATTATTCTCTAACTTAAATGAATAACCGTATTGCAATAAACATGATCAAATCATATTCATGCTCAACGCAAACACCAAATAACACTTATTTAGGTTCAACACTAATCCCGAAAGTATAGGGAGTGTGCAATTATGATCATATCAATCTTGGAACTACTTCCAACACACATCGTCACTTCACCCTTAACTAGTTTCTGTTCATTCTGCAACTCCCGTTTCGAGTTACTACTCTTAGCAACTGAACCAGTATCAAATACCGAGGGGTTGCTACGAACACTAGTAATATACACATCAATAATCTGTATATCAAATATACCTTTGTTCACTTTGCCATCCTTCTTATCCGCCAAATACTTGGGGTAGTTCCGCTTCCAGTGACCAGTTCCTTTGCAGTAGAAGCACTTAGTCTCAGGCTTAGGTCCAGACTTGGGCTTCTTCACTTGAGCAGCAACTTGCTTGCCGTTCTTCTTGAAGTTCCCCTTCTTCCCTTTGCCCTTTTCTTGAAACTAGTGGTCTTGTTAACCATCAACAGTTGATGCTTTTCTTGATTTCTACCTTCGTCGATTTCAGCATCATGAAGAGCTTGGGAATCGTTTCCGTTATCCCTTGCATATTATAGTTCATCACGTAGTTCTAGCAACTTGGTGATAGTGACTAGAGAACTCTGTCAATCACTATCTTATCTGGAAGATTAACTCCCACTTGATTCAAGTGATTGTAGTACTCAGACATTCTGAGCACATGCTCACTAGCTGAGTAATTCTCCTCCATCTTGTAGGAAAAGTACTGTCAGAGGTCTCATACCTCTCGACACGGGCATGAGTATGAAATACCAATTTCAACTCTTAAAACATCTTATATGCTCTATGGCATTCAAAACATTTTTGAAGTCCCGGTTCTAAGCCGTAAAGCATGGTGCACTAAACTATCAAGTAGTCATCATATCGAGCTTTTGTCAAATGTTCATAACGTCTGCATCTGCTCCTGCAATAGGTCTATCACCTAGCGGTGCATCAAGGACATAATACTTCTGTGCAACAATAATGTTAATCCTCAGATCACAGATCCAATCCGCATCATTGCTACTAACATTTTTCAACATAGTTTTCTCTAGGAACATATCAAAAATAAAATAGGGGAGCTAAACGCGAGCTATTGGTCTTCAACATAGATATGCTAATACTACCAGGACTAAGTGCATGATAAATTTAAGTTCAATTAATCATATTACTTAAGAACTCCCACTTAGATAGACATCCCTCTAATCCTCTAAGTGATCACATGATCCATATCAACTAAACCATGTCCGATCATCACGTGAGATGGAATAGTTTCAATGGTGAACATCATTATGTTGATCATATCTACTATATGATTCACGCTCGACCTTTCGGTCTCAGTGTTCCGAGGCCATATCTGTTATATGCTAGGCTCATCAAGTTTAACCTAAGTATTCCGCGTGTGCAACTGTTTTGCACCCGTTGTATTTGAACGTAGAGCCTATCACACCCGATCATCACGTGGTGTCTCAGCACGAAGAACTTTCGCAACGGTGCGTACTCAGGGAGAACACTTGTACCTTGATAATTAGTGAGAGATCATCTTATAAAGCTACCGTCGAACTAAGCAAAATAAGATGTATAAAAGATAAACATCACATGCAATCAAAATATGTGACATGATATGGCCATCATCATCTTGTGCCTTTGATCTCCATCTCCAAAGCATCGTCATGATTTCCATCGTCCCCGGCATGACACCATGATCTCCATCATCTTGATCTATATCAATGTGTCGTGACATGGTCGTATCGCCAACTATTGCTCTTGCAACTATTGCTATCGCATAGTCATAAAGTAAATCAATTATTTGGCGCTTGCATCTTATGCAATAAAGAGATAACCATAAGGCTTCTGCCAGTTGCTGATAACTTCAACAAAACATGATCATCTTATACAACAACTTATATCTCATCACGTCTTGACCATATCACATCACAACATGCCCTACAAAAACAAGTTAGACGTCCTCTACTTTGTTGTTGCAAGTTTTACGTGGCTGCTACGGGCTTAGCAAGAACCGTTCTTACCTACGCATCAAAAACCACAATGATAGTTTGTCAAGTTGGTGTTGTTTTAAGCTTCGCAAGGACCGGGCGTAGCCACACTCGGTTCAACTAAAATTGGAGAAACTTACACCCGCCAGCCACCTGTGTGCAAAGCACGTCGGTAGAACCAGTCTCGCGTAAGCGTACGCGTAATGTCGGTCTGGGCCGCTTCATCCAACAATACCGCTGAACCAAAGTATGACATGTTGGTAAGAAGTATGACTTATATCGCCCGCAACTCACTTGTGTTCTACTCGTGCATATTACATCAACGCATAAAACCTGGCTCGGATGCCACTGTTGGGTAACGTAGTAATTTCAAAAAAATTCCTATGCACACGCAAGATCATGGTGGTGCATAGCAATGAGAGGGGAGAGTGTTGTCTACGTACCCTCCTAGACCATTCGCGGAAGCGTTATATCAACGCGGTTGATGTAGTCGTACGTCTTCATGATCCGACCGATCCAAGTACCGAAAGCACGGCACCTCCGAGTTCTGCACACGTTCGGCTTGGTGACGTCCTCACCTTCTCAATCCAGCAAGAGGGGCGAAGTTGTAGATGAGTTCCGGCAGCACGACGGCGTGGTGACGATGTTGGTGAAGAACAAACTCCGTAGGGCTTCGCCTAGGCACTATGAAAACTATGACGGAGGATAAACTAGAGGGGACGGGGTTGCCGGCACACGGCATGGTGTTTCTTTATGTGTCTTGGGTGCCAGCCCTACCCCTCTATTTATATGTTGAGCCTTGGGGTCGAAACTTGGAGTAAAAGCCTCCACAAAGTCGGTTTCACCCGAAAGGCAAGAGTCCTTGGACTCCAGGGCCAGACGCTAGGGTTCCCGGCGTCTGGACCCAGATGCCAAGGACCCTGGCATCTGGCCCCTGGACTCCACAAAACTTCCTTTTGCGCTTTCCAAAAACCTTGTGGGCTTTCCTCTTTGGCCCAAATAAAGTGTTCTCGTACCCAAACATTTCAGGAAACATCCAGAACCCCTTCCGGTGAATTCCAGAACCCTTCCGGTGACCAAACACTATTATCCCATATATCAAACTTTATCTCCGGACCATTCCGGAGTTCCTCGTCATGTCCGTGATCTCATCCCGGACTCCAAACAACATTCGGTCATCAACATACATAACTCGTATAATACTATATCGTCAACGAACGTTAAGCGTGCGGACCCTGCGGGTTCGAGAACTATGTAGACATGACCGAGACACCTCTCTGGTCAATAACCAATAGCGGGACCTGGATGCCCATATTGGCTCCTACATATTCTACAAAGATCTTTATCGGTCAGACCGCATAACAACATACATTGTTCCCTTTGTCATCGGTATGTTACTTGCCCGAGATTCGATCATCGGTATCTCAATACCTAGTTCAATCTCATTACCGGCAAGTCTCTTTACTCGTTCTGTAATACATCATCCCACAACTAACTCATTAGTCGCAATGCTTGCAAGGCTTATAGTGATGTGCATTACCGAGTGGGCCCAGAGATACCTCTCGGACAATCGGAGTGACAAATCCTAATCTCGAAATACGCCAACCCAACAAGTACCTTCGGAGACACATGTAGAGCATCTTTATAATCACCCGGTTACGTTGTGATGTTTGGTAGCACACAAAGTGTTCCTCCGGTAAACAGGAGTTGCATAATCTCATAGTCATAGGAACATGTATAAGTCATGAAGAAAGCAATAGCAACAAACTAAACGATCAAGTGCTAGGCCAACGGAATGGGTCAAGTCAATCACATCATTCTCCTAATGATGTGATCCAGTTAATCAAATGACAACTCATGTCTATGGTTAGGAAACATAACCATCTTTGATCAACGAGCTAGTCAAGTAGAGGCATACTAGTGACACTCTGTTTTTCTATGTATTCACACATGTATTATGTTTCCGGTTAATACAATTCTAGCATGAATAATAAACATTTATCATGATATAAGGAAATAAATAATAACTTTATTATTGCCTCTAGGGCATATTTCCTTCACATGTTGCATATGGTGTCTAGATTGTAATTCTTCCTATCTGGTTAAACTGCATGTGCTATTCTGCTTATCTTATACATTATACCTGTTAATGTGACATGCCTTCCTATATTTAGTAGATAGTACATCTGTCTATTAAGCATGTCCTCACATAAAACTATTGTTCTTTTGTATCCCGCATAAATCAATATGACGAGACACCTTCAGTATATGCAGTGTGATATTAGTTGCATCTTTGATATGATTTATAGCATGCACTGCTTCTAATTTGTTGAAATGCCATTTATGATGGGACACTTTTAACTTGGCAGAGTCATATTGGTTGCATCTTTCACGTGGTGTCTAGCTTGCATTGCTTCTTATTTGGTGAAATGGTTTCTGCTTAGTTTACACAAATAGTTGTGAATATGCCATGCCGTCCTGTTTTCATATTATTCCATCCTGGAATCATGTGTTTGCCTTACATCAAAGTAGTGACTGTCAGTATCATGCACGAATGAGTTCTGAAGAGTGAATTTTACTGCTTTTTCTTGTCGGTTTTGCTTGACAATTCAAAATCAATAAAGTGGAAGGAAGTTAGCAAGGCAGCGGATGAAGGTGCTCCTTCCAAATGGAGGGCCTCTACAGATTCTACTCCTCCATCCCCCCAAGATGATTTCCAAGACAACACAAGCATAGACACTCAACGTAGCTGTGTTGGTGATGAGCACGTTCACCTAGTGCACCATCACAGGTGCTCCCTCTAACTTGGCACTATTATATGTGGTTGCATGTTATGTATGATGTCTAGCTTGTATTGCTTCTAATTTTGTTGAATTTCATCTGCTTACTTTACACATTATAATTGTGACTAAGACATGTGTTCCTGTTTCTAGAACATACAATATCTGTCTACCACACCATGTTCTTACATCAAAGTACATTTGTTTTGAAGAACTAAATTGTTATTCGTTTTTCTTGTCGGCTTGACTTAACATGGCACAGAGAAAGAGGAAGCAAGACAGAATGACAGGGAAAGGGAAGCGGAACAATCCTGCAGATTCTGCTGGTACTGATGGTGCAATAGAAGGTCAAAGTCCAGTGGAAAATTGTACCGACAGGGTATCCCATGCTACACGAGCTACAGAACAAGCCAAACAGAAACAAATAGCTGCCACCAAACAAGCAGAGACAACCCTAGTTGTTGCAACACCTTCCACAGTACCACCAGCTGCACAATTTACTCGTTCGTCAACTCAGCTAGCAGCACGTTCCCAAGCTCCCTTGCCACCTGACACTACTTCCGAAGCACTCTTGACACAAGATGAGTTGGCAAGATTAGATGAACTTTGTGAGCTTCAACACCAAGAAGGTAGTTGCTGGAGTCAAGTGACAGTTGCATGCTTCTTTATATGTAGTCTCACAATTTGATGTGCACTAACACTTCCTATGTTTGTTTTTGGACTAGCACCTAGGCGCAAGAGGAAACAAACATCAGGGATAATGCTCGATAGGTTAACTAAATCTAGAGGTGGAAGAATGGAGATCCGTTTTGAGGCAGGTTTAAAAAGGCCACGTGATGCTACAGAGTCTGCCAAGTTAGTATCAGAGGCAGCGGTTGCTGTTAGGTGTCATGTACGTATCCTCCCTACATGGATTCAGTACAAGAATGACAAACATGAAACCCAGTTCAACACCTTCCTCAACCATTTATCTGTAAGTATGGTTATGTATGGAAACTAGTAATATCATCTCGCTCTATCCAATAATTTCTAGGTTGCTGATAATGAGACTCCCATAATTTTCAACAGATGAGGTTCAAGTTGGATAGCCAAGATGATGCAACCAGACAAGCCTGCACCCATGTTTTCAAGTCTGCTCTGCAACAGTATCGGTATAACTTGAGGAAAACTCACTTTGAAGGCAAGGCTAACAGTGAACTTGCCCAAACATCTCCAGTGGAAAATATATCTGATGAAGACTAGAGAGGCCTCGTTAAACACTGGTCTGATCCGAAGTATCAGGTACATTATATATATGTGATCAGATCACATGTTGAAGTCCTATTTACGCATGTGCCACACAAATCTATCTTCTTGTAGGTGAACTGTTCAAAGAACAAGGCCAGCCGTACAAAAGTGAAATTCCAACAGACGACAGGATCTCGTAGCTATATTGCACACTGTGAGGCTCTTGTAATTAGCTGCTATTTCACTCTTTTTGTTGTACCATATTATCAGTTCTATATTGAATTGTTCTGAATGCAGAGGAAAACCCGCAAGGATCAAAAAGTACCTGAACCAAATGTTGTCGAAATCTCCAAGGACTGTCACACCAGCAAGAAGAAGGGCATGACTACACCAGCCAAAGCCGCTGTTGTAAGTCCTTAATCCTCATGCCTTTTAACTACTACTTACTCTGACTTGTGCCTTGAACTGCATGGTTTGCAGCCAATGTCTATTACTCTTTTAAATTTTATACACAAGTGTCTTAGTGTATCATTGCACCTTACAAGGTTTAAAAGAGAGGAGTGATGTTCCTTTGATCTTGACATGTAATCTAGTTCCGTGCTGGACTTGCCCACACAACGTTACAATTGCCTGTTTGTCTGTTCTCAGTTGTTTTGTGATATGAATGATGTCATACTATGCTTACCGTATTATAAACTCCGTCTCTTTATCCTTAGCCCTCAATACAATGTGAAGAAATAGATAATACATTAGCGATGGTACATGGTCATATGTTTGGAACCTGGTTTTATTATGTACTTTGCAATAAAATACAACTATTATTTTACATGGGTTCACCAGAATAAGTTCTGTATATAGACCAAAGCTATTTTGTTTGGTTTTGCTGCCTCCTTAATATCTTCTGTTCGGGTACTAGTAATGTAAAACCACAACTTTTCAGCGAGCTATGGAAAAAATGGTGGAACTACCACCTTCTGAAGGTGGCGAGGCAACTATAACCGCAATGTCAGCTCTTGCTGCAGTGGGTCAGTACCTGTCCACTAACAGTGCCAAAAGCACGTTCCTGCATAATACTGGCTTGGTTGTTAAGGCAATCTCGTTCAAATTGCCCCATGATCAAGATATGCAAGCTCAAAACAATGTTGTATCTGCGCTCCAGACACAAGTCCATTCCCTAACAGAGACCCTTTGTGAAACAAGGAGAGACATTGTTCGATGTTGTCAAGATATGCATGGTTTTGAAACCAGACTATCAGACATTTGCTATGTTGTTCAGGATCCTAGGAGAACTGAAGGCGAAGGTTATGGTGCTCCATCGGACAATACAGCATGAAAACGTAGCAGTCAGGTCAAATGAACTGAGCTTCTGAACTTCTGGTGGTGCATTTATCTACTAGACTGTTAACTTTTATGCCAACCTTCCTTTTGTTTTATAGTTGTAATTTGTTTTGGTGCAATACAAAATTTGTTCTTAAAATGCAGCCACCAGTTGAAGAAAACGGCAAGCCATTTTTGTATAGTGTAGGGTGTTCCCTATATTTTCACTGGCGGCGAACTTTGATGCCCACCGGCTGTAGTTAACTTGGGCCTCCTATGGGACGTAGAAACAATGGGCCTTCTAAAGGTCGTAGAAACAATGGGCCTTCTACGTGGCGTAGAAACAATGGGCCTTATGCGGGTCGTAGACACAATGGGCCTTCTATGGGCTGTATCAACAATGGGCCTTCTACGGGCTTATGATCGGTTGGCCAAACATGGGCCAATAATAGACTACATTATGGTAAAATGGGCTAGAGTTGAAATCATCCATTCATGGGCCGACCATAACGGTCCGTCGTTAATCGGCTGTATTTTGATGACGCTATGAAAACGGCCCAATGTATTAACGGGCCACAAACGGGCCGACTGTAACCACGGGCTGAATTTGGCCCACAAGCAGAAAATGGTAGTAACGGGCCATAAGTAAACGAATGTGGAAATGAGCCCAAGAATAAATGGGCCCTGAGAAGGCCGACAGATAACATGGGCTGGAAACGGCACAACGGAATAATGGGCCATTAATGGGTATAAAGTGATACATTGTTCATTACGGGCCAGTTTTACCACGGGTCGTTAATGGGCCGAGGGTTACTAAGGGCCTCATATGGGCCAAAAGACGTCATGGGCCATACATGAGCCAGAAGTTAAAACGGGCTGGAATTATATTGGACGGCCCAGATGACGCTACTGGGCCTAATTCAGATAGGCCGTAAACGCGCCCTGGGTTAGCGGGCTGTAAATGGGCTATAAGCGAATAGGCCATTAACAGGCTTGTCGTGGGCTGGCCCGCCACCTTTTGACCAAGTCAAACGGGCCGGCCTTTTCACAGGAATTGGCCTCTGTTGGGCCGTGCCATGTGTTGACGTATCATAGGCGCTTTGGGTCCAATGATTGGATGACATCTGTCCCAACGGTGAGCCGACACATGTTTCCTACAGCCAATGATGATTTTACACGTGGAAAATCCCCATTGGTCGGGGCTGTTAACGGGTTATCGGATCCAAAACCGGACCCGATAGCTTAAAGGCGTTCCGTTACGGTGGATGCCACGTGTCGGTCACCCTTGACGAAAGCACTTCTGTGACGCGCGACACTTCCGTGATGATAATTTTGGTAATGTCATGGAACACTTCTACGATAGTACAGGTATGACTCTCTTGATTCTGTCATAAATTTGTCATGGATGTATATGCATGACAGAAAACATGACCTACTGTGACAAACACGTATCATCACGGAAGTGTATTTTTTTTGTAGTGCTTGTATAACCCTAGTCCCCTCCGGTGTCTATATAAACCGGAGGGTTTAGTCCGTAGGGACAATCATAATCACATAGGCTAGACTTCTTAGGGTTTTAGCCATTATGATCTCGAGGTAGATCAACTCTTGTAATACTCATATTCATCAAGATCAATCAAGCAGGAAGTAGGGTATTACCTCCATAGAGAGGGCCCGAACCTGGGTAAACATCGTGTCCCCTATCTCCTGTTACCATCAACCTTAGACGCACAGTTCGGGACCCCTACCCGAGATCCGCCGGTTTTGACACCGACGGACGTCTCCTCCGCACCCCCCCCCCCCGCCCCACCCGGGGCGGCGGCTGCTGCGAGCGCGGCGAAGCACCGGCCGCACCGGACGGCTGCTGGGCTGGCGGAATCGTCCGCGACGCCGCAGCCACAATAACGGGAGCCGAGGGCCTCGGCCCTTGCGGTCCACCCCCTCCGCGACCCACCATGGCCGCGACTAGAGGAGGGATCCATGCAGCACGACCCGGCCTGCTTGCAGGAAACCCAGGAGTGGCGACTTAAGGCCGAACCCTAAGCGACGGTGGCGGAGAAGATCGATTGCGAGGAGACGAACCACTGCATGCGTCCACGTAAACGCGAGAGATGGACGCCGGTTTTGCCTGGGCCTCATGCCCTGCTAGTCCCAACCCATCCCCCACGTCTCGCAATAGGCCGATGAAACAAACTCATGCTGGCCCAAACCTCTGCTACCAGAGACGGCCCCTCTGGGCCCACCAAAAAATTCAAACGCTGCGCCCGAGCTTCCCTGATCCCGATCTCTGTGATCCCTGGCGCAGTCGCCGCGGTGGCCACCGGCGTCGGCCGAACCAACGCCCGATGCCCAGATTTCTTTCTCACAACTTTGGTCCATGACTCCGGATGAATAAGATCAAATAACGTAGGATTTGGAAGAGAAACCTTGGGGAGGGGTCCCTTCCATGGCCGGATCGCCGACGCCGCCGTCCGTCGATGAACAACTTGCCGGATCATCTCCTTCTTCTCTCCCGCGTGTAGACCAACCTAGCTGGATCATCTAGGGGTAGCACCTTGTCGATAGTCGTTGCAACCTCCTCCTCATCATACCCTGAGTTGAAAAAATCGCAAATAAGGTCAGAAGGTGTCGGTGATGGCGGCGATGGAAGAAACTTCGGCGAGTCCATGTCCGCTTTCCCCTCCGCATCCTCCCCATCATTTTCAACAATCGCCCAGAAATGGCCGCCGACACGCTGCTGAACACCGGAACCCGGCGGTGAAGATTGGGGGCGGGCGGTGGTCGCCCGCGTCGTCGCCCCCTCAGACCCCATGGGAGGGTGAACTATAACTAGCAAATAGCAAATAGGAACAAGAAACGAACATCTAATATGCTCCATGACATTCAAAACTTCTTTGAAGTCCCGATTCTAAGCCGTAAAGCATGGCACACTGAACTATCGAGTAGTCATTAGCTTTGCTCTGCCAGACGTTCATAACGTACGGAGTTGCTCCTGCATCAGGCAAGGGAAGTGGATGGAGTCCTCCGTTAGGGAGAAGGACATCACCAAGCTTCAGGAGGCCGGGTATCTGGCGAAAGAAATCGCCCACCGGCTTCCTGCCAAGGGGCAAATCGTCCCCACCCCGAAGCCCGACGAGAGGGTGGTGTTCATCCCTCATTTGGTCTGCGGGTTAGGGTTTCCCCTCCACCCCTTCATCCACGGGCTTATGTTCTATTATGGGCTAGATTTCCATGACCTAGCCCTGAACTCCTTCCTCAACATCTCGGCATTCATTGTCATGTGTGAGGCCTTCCTCCGCATCCAACACCACTTCGGACCATGTCTCAAGATTTTCAATGTGAAGCCGAAGGTGGTGGATGGCCAGCACTCGGAGTGCGGAGGCTCCATGGTGAGCAAGCTTCCCAATGTCACATGGCCCAAGGGTACTTTTGTAGAGACCGTCAAGGAGTGGTAGAAACTATGGTTCTATATCACAGAGCCCCGCGACGCCACCTGGGCCGCGGCCTCCGAATTCAAGTCCGGAGCTCCAATGCGGCTCACCTCCTGGATAGAGAAGGGCCCAAATTGGTCTTCGTCGGATGAGCTAGTAGCGCTGCAAACGTGCATCCAAAGCATGGTGGATAAAAACATCAAGCTCGTCGACGTAATCCAGGTGATGCTGGTTCGCCGAATCCTCCCATGCCAAAGCTGAACCTGCCCTTTATGGGAATTCGATCCGAAGAAGCACCGAACCTTGGAAAGGCTCTTCGGAACTACTCACGAAGATGCCTAAAAGTTGCTCTTTAAGGGCAACGAGACGCCGCCAGCCATGGACTCAGACCGCGGGCACGATATTACCCATCACGCCAATGCGGTAAGTTTTTCATGTCTCAAGGCGCATCCTCTACTAGCTCATTTCGAGGAGGATATCTAAACTTTTTTTTTAGGTATGAACAGAGAGAGCGGAGCGGATTCAATGTTTGGCTCCGCTGCCCGAGGAACTAGTCATCCAGCTCCTAGCGAAGATGCTGGTGTCGGCGCCCTACAAGGCGCCGAATAAGAAGTCCAAGAAGAAGTTCAAGGGGGTCCGGAGTGGCCCCCGCCGCAAGGGAGCTTCAAACGTGTCGTCCGAAGACAAGACTCACTCCTCCGCCGCTGAAGATGATGAGGAGGAGGAGGAAGAAAGCACCTCTCCCCCTGAAAGGGGGAGGAAGAAGAGGGCGGCCTCCACAAATCTGGAGGCAGAGGCGCCCAAGAGGGGAAAGGGTCCCCTTGCGGATAACTCCGCGTGGGACGTCGACAGCAGCCTCGAGCGGCGCCCCTGAAACAAGCCCCTGGCCGCGTCGTAAGTACTAAAAACCCGCATATGTCCATGTATCCGGCCTCTCTTGCCTCATGATATTAATATGTTAAATTATGCCATTGCAGTCCGAGCCACGACAGCTCCCTACGATCCTCATCAAGGGGTTCGTTGGATTCAAAGGCGATGGCCAACGAGTCGCCGCCGGGCGCTCACTCTCCCACAGCCAAGGGCGAAGACGAGGTATTGTCCCAAAGGACCTTCTCGGGCTAGGGAGAGGATCAGGAGGCCGTCAGGGTGACGCTAGAGGGCGAAAACTCGGTCGCTGGACACATGGGGGAGCAGACCCCCATGGCGACTGGGGATGGGGGCCTTGATCAGTTCGGTCCCCAGCCGAATACGATTCCGGAGACCTATGCGGCTCCGGAATCCAGCGAGCAACCTCCTTCGAAAGAAGGGGGTGTGCCCATTCCGCTGGTGACCTGTGTCCAACCATAGGCACCGGATAGTCTACTGGAAGCGCTGCGAGGCGCTTCCATTGTGGATGAACACCGTATCCTTATGGGTACGGTGATTGAGAAGGTTCAGTCCGTCAAAAGCGGACTGACCGAAGCCTGCGGCAGCCTACTGACAGGCTTTGAGGTAGGCGACGCAAAGGAAAAAGTCCTAATATAGACAATAGCCCCTGAGACACTGTCCGGTGTTCGAAAAGAAGAGTCGGACAGAGGATTAATTTATTTTCACAGGAAACTAACTAAATGTGTCTTATATGAATAAGCAGGCATCATCGTTGGCCATGACCTCACACACTGCCGAAGTCTCCGGACTAAAGCAGAGACTGGAGCGGGCCGAGGAGGAACTCGGCCAAGCGAGGAAGCAGCTAGAAGACAAGCAAGGTATGTAATGACTTGTTGTATATTCGGAAAGAATAAGTGATGTGCATTGACCGTAGTGCCATGATTTTTGTAGGAGTGGTGACCGAGGTCGAGGTCCTTAAACAGGTCCTAGTCGAGGCCGAGGAGAAAGCTACCAAGGAAAAAGCCGCTCGTGAGAAGCACGAGGCCAGGCTTGATGAGGTCCAACAAGAGCTCCAGGATGTAGTGAAGAAATGTGAATCCTTGGAGCGCGACGTTTTGATCGGCTCGAGAGACCGAACTCACTAAGGCCCGACCAAGCGCGGAAGAGGCTCGGGTTGAGGCCTAGGGCACCCTCCAGGAGATCTAGGAGGCCAAGAAAATCACGGCGGGTAAGGCATTTAGTATGCAAAGCAAGTATGTGAAGAAGAAGTATCTCTTACTAACCCGGATTCGGAGTTCTCCAGGGGTGTTTGCAGATCTTCCGTGCAGTGTGTCTGACGCTGCGGAGTTCTTCCGAGCCGAAGAAGGGAGCTCAACGGAGAAGCTGTTCTGGTCGCAATATCTTGCGCCAGAACATCTAGTGCCCTTTAGCGATCAGCTAAAACAACTAGTCGAATTGCATAGGGTTGCCCAACTGGCTATGAAGGATTTAATAATCCGGTTGTGCCCTGCCGAAGCTATGCCCGGCAGCTACTTCGGGCTCGTGAAGGGGCTGGTGAATGCCTACCCTCGGCTGGACGTCGTCAAGCGGTCGGTCTGCATCGAGGGCACGCTCATGGCCTTCGCCCGCGTCAAGGTGTGGTGGGCGAAGATGGACGCCGTCAAGCTTACGACTGGGGGACCTCTAGAGGGCAAGGAGCACCGCACGCCCGAGCAGTATTTTGAAGACGTCCTGGAGGGGTCTCCTATTGTGGCAACGCAATGTGGGCAAGACATTATTTTTGAATGAATACATTCATGTTGTCTTTGCCTTGTAAGATGAAACAAAGTTGTTATGTAATATAATCTTTGTTATTTAAAAAACTTCACCTCATGTGCGGCCGTGTTGTGTGAAATCAGAGAGTTGACCAGTCGTCGGCTTCTGCCCCCACGTAGGTAGTACGGGGGTGTTCGGGATGTAATCTAAACACTCTTGATCCAATTGTTTGGTCCTTGAAGGAGGTGTTTAGCGCGACGAACCAGGCAATCGGACTATGCGGCTTTAGCACCCTCACTTAGCCATAGGAGCTTGACAATAAAAGATAGGCGCAGCTCCTAGTATCCGAACTAGGATGTTGTAAACACCTGATTGGATAACTACCGATCCCTCGCGTAATGCGGAAAAAATTCTCTAAGGATTTGAGACCTCCAAAGAGCTGACCGGCTCTCGCCGCATCATGATAGTCAGTTTTCGGCTTTCTCTACTAAGGTGCTCATCCGGGTAAACCATGCCACAATCGCAGTAGTTCTCCCTTTACTACCATAGCCGATACAGCAGAACGTAAGGTCGCAAGCACAGGAGCCGGGCAACCCAACTATTGACCAAATACATGATTCGGAGCCAATGCATATAGTGCTAAATTCGGGGTGCTGAACTATACTGTAAAAAGTGTTCAGACTTTGTTGCCATGTTGTGGGGCGCTATGAAGCCCCTGGCAAATTGAAACGTACCAGAGTGTACGGGTGCTATTTGATAAAGTTGCCAAAAAAGAAAAGGAAGAAAAGGTAGTAAGCTAGAGCCATAAAATTTGGGCCACAAAAGTTTTCCATTATAATTTCATTGGTGCATTAAAGCGCATTTATACAAGTAGTGCAATAAGCAGAAGGCTATTTAATACGCCTTAACCAAGGGAGAGCTGCTTGTGGGTCCTGAAAATAGGTAGAGGGATCGTTAAAGAAACCACCTAAAATTTCCGCAGTACGTCCATGCTTCTTGCCGTCTTGGTGTATTTATCCTTCGAAAAGGACCGATGACCAGGACGTCAGGAGTGGCCTGTGGAAAAGAAACCTGAAAAGGAGAAAGAAGAAACAGTGAAAGTGCGTGTGTCCGGGGGCGGTCGAGCCGTATTGTGGATCACAAGCTAGTTATGCCTCCATCCATGCCCATGGTATTTTGAGTGCGTAGTTATGTACGCGCGGTACAATTGCTGCCACTTGGTCGGGACTGGGACGGAGGCCGAATTGCTAGTCAAGCTCTTGACGAGCCGAGCTGTCCTGCTGTAGAATAGTCTGAGCTCTCTTGATAGTGTCCGGGAGCTCGACCATCAAATTAAGGTTCTGCTTGAAAAGGCCGCTCTGTACTTCTGCTGCTAAGGCAGCGGTGTGCTCCTCGGTGCGGAGGGAGCGTTCTGTGTTTCCATTGACTGTTATGATGCCGCGTGGTCCGGGCATCTTGAGCTTGATATAAGCATAGTGTGGCACCGCGTTGAATCGAGCAAATGCGGTTCATCCAAGCAGTGTGTGATAACCGCTGCGAAAGGGGACGATATCGAATATTAACTCCTCGCTTCGGAAGTTGTCCGGAGATCCGAAGACAACTTCTAGTGTGATTGAGCCCGTGCAGTGGTCCTCTACACCTGGTATGACTCCTTTAAAGGTAGTCTTTGTGGGCTTGATCCGTGATGGATTAATGCCCATTTTGCGCATTGTATCCTAATAGAGCAGGTTGAGGCTGCTGCCACCATCCATCAGGACTCGTGTCAGGTGGAACCAATCAATTATTGGGTCCAGGACCAGTGTGGCTGAACTGCCGTGATGGATACTAGTCGGATGATCCCAATGATCGAAAGTGATCGGGCATGACGACCATGGATTAAATTTTGGGGCGACTGGCTCTATCGCGTAGACGTCCCTAAGCGCGTGCTTGCGCTCCCTCTTGAGGATGTGGGTAGCATATATCATGTTCATGGTTTTGACCTAAGGAGGAAACTTCTTCTGTCCCCCTGTATTCGGTGGCCGGGGCTCCTCGTCGTCGTCCTCGCTTTGCGATCCCTTCTCCTTGCTTTCGGCATTTAACTTGCCGGCCTGTTTAAAAACCCAACAATCTCTGTTTGTATGATTGGGTGGTTTGTCTGGGGTGCCATGAATCTGGCACGGACGACCGAGTAAGTTGTCCAAGCTGGATGGGCCTGAATTGTTCTTTTTGAACGGCTTCTTCCGCTGACCGGACTTAGAGCCACTGAATTCAGCATTGACTGTCGTATCATCGGTGTTGTCATTGTTGTTTTGACGCTTGTGTCTGTTGCGTCGGGACTTGTCGTTGCTATTTCTGGCTTCAGGGGTGCGGGCATTGCTTGCATTGTTTTTGCTATGGGCCAGCCAACTATCCTCACCCGCACAAAAGCGGGTCATGAGTGCCGTGAGGGCTGCCATGGACTTTGACTTTTCTTGGCCGAGGTGGCGGGCCAGCCATTCGTCGCGGATGCTGTGTTTAAAGGACGCTAGGGCTTCGGCATCCGGACAATCAACGATCTGGTTCTTTTTAGTTAAGAACCTAGTCCAGAATTTCCTAGCTGACTCTCCGGGCTATTGAACTATATGGCTTAAGTCATCGGCATCTGGTGGCCGGACATATGTACCTTGGAAGTTGTCGCGGAAGGCGTCTTCCAAATCCTCCCAGCTTCCAATAGATTTTTCAGGCAGACTGTTTAATCAGTGCCGAGCTGGCCCTTTGAGTTTTAACGGGAGGTATTTGATGGCGTATAGGCCATCTCCGCGGGCCATATGGATATGGAGAATAAAATCCTCAATCCACACCGCGGGATCAGTTGTTCCATCATATGATTCAATATTCACGTGTTTAAACCCTTCTAGGATTTCATGCTCCATTACTTCGTCAGTGAAGCAAAGAGGGTGTGCGGCGCCTCTATATCGGGCCACATCGCGACGTAGCTCCGATGGAGTCCGTCTGCAGTTTTCGGCCCGCGCATGAGTAGGTTTGTCACGTCCGAATAGATAGCCGTCGTCACGTGTCGAGGCACGTCCTCGCGATCCGTAGATCCATCTGGTATGTCCTGCTCTATTGTTCAGGTCCTGGCGAAGGTCATATGTATGACCGCGAGCTGTTTTACCTCTGCTTTTACGATGAGGCGGGGCAGGCTGGTGTTCGGCTTGAGTTGCCGCTTTATCCCGACCATGTGGTGGTCGGTCAGCTGTATCGCGTGATGATGGTATATGCTCCGGCGCCTCATCGTCGAACTGAGGTAGCAATTTGCACTTCTGGTAGCTTTTGGCTGGGAACTTGAGGCCGTATTCTTCGGCTGCTAGGACATCGGTCCATCTATCGTTGAGCAGATCTTGGTCAGCTTGAAGCTGCTGCTGCTTCTTTTTCAGGCTCCTTGCAGTGGCTATTACCTGGCGCTTAAAGCGCTCCTGCTTGAGAGGTTCCTCAGGTACGATAAAATCCTCGTTGCCGAGGCTTACCTCCTCCCCAGAGAGTGGAAGGTAACTACTATCCTCTGAGTCTTCGTTTATGGCATGTTCATTAGGGCTAACTTGCCCATCTTCCCAATCATCTTGTGTGACAGTTCGTTCATCGGGATCTTCTCTGTCTTCGGCACCGTCCGAAGTGTTATTGCCTCCCGTGTCAGTGTTGCTGTCTTTGCTGCGGCATGATTTAGAGCGGCGCCGCTGAAGCCGGCGCTTTGGTTCTATCTTAGGAGGATCATCCTCAATTGGATTCTCCTTATCATCATCGTTAGTTTTTTTAGGTGTATCCACCATGTACACGTCGTAAGAAGAGGTGGCCGTCCGGCGTCCGGTAAACGGCGGGTCTTGGCCCTGCTCCTCATCGGCATCACCGTCCATGCTGTCGATGTCTTCGGAGCTGTAATCAAGCGTGTCGGTTAAGTCTTCGACAGTGGATATGAAGTGGGCGGTGGGTGGGAAGCGAAATTCTCCATCATCAGCCTCTGGTTCGAATCGGATATAGTTCGGCTGTGAGCCCCCCACTAAGGATAGTGCTCTTAATGAGTTTAACACGTCGCCCAAAGGAGAGTGTCGGAAGATGTCTGCGGAGCTGAATTCGACGATCGATGACCGATCAATCTCGACATGTATGGACGCACAAGGTTCGGAACCTGTAGCCGGAGACGAGTCCATGGTTCCGGCGACACAGATGTCACTTGAAGTTAGGTCTGTGTGCGGCTCCAGCACCGCTGAGTCTGCGACTTCCGCGGCGGGGTTGAGCTTCCCGTCCTCGGATGGCGCCGCTGGATCTAAGGCCAAATTAGCTACAGGTACTATCTCCTGGGTATGGTCCGATGATAGATTTACGTCATGTTCATCATGGTGGTAAGGAGCAGCCTCGAATCCATCGAAGATCAAGTCTCTGCGGATATCCGCGACATAGTTCAAGCTTCCAAATCTGACCTGATGGCCAGGGGCGTAGCTTTCGATCTGCTCCAGATAGCCAAGCGAGTTGGCCCGCAGTGTGAAGCCGCCGAACACGAAGATCTGTCCGGGGAGGAAGACTTCCCCTTGGACAACATTGTTGAAGATGGTAGAAGGAGCCATCAATCATTTCGACGACGGAACAGTGGAACTCTCAATGAAAGCACCAATGTCAGTGTCAAAACCGGCGAATCTCGGGTAGGGGGTCCCGAACTGTGCGTCTAAGGTCGATGGTAACAAGAGACAGGGGACACAATGTTTACCCAGGTTCGGGCCCTCTCTATGGAGGTAATACCCTACTTCCTGCCTGATTGATCTTGATGAATATGAGTATTACAAGATTTGATCTACCAAGAGAACATAATGGCTAAACCCTAAAAGTCTAGCATGTCTGACTATGATTATGAGGAAATATGTCTATGGACCTAGCCCTCCGGTTTATATAGACACGAAGGGATCTAGGGTTACATAAGGTCGGTTACAGAGAAAAGAATCTTCATATTCAGACACCAAGCTTGCCTTCCATGCCAAGGAGAGTCCCATCCGGACACGGGTAGTGTCTTCGGTCTTTGTATCTTCACAGCCCATCAGTCCGGCCCATGTCTAATAGGTCGGACGCATGAGGACCCTTAGTCCAGGACTCCCTCACCCCCCGCCCCCGTATATAAAGGAGTGGAGGAGGAGGCCAGCGGCCAGGAGGGGCACGCCATGGGGGGGTCCTACTAGGATTCCACTCCTAGTAGGATTCGGCCCCGCCCTTTTCCTTTCTTCCATTGGAGGGAAAAGGAAGGAGAGGGAGAGGGAAAGGGAAAGGGGGCCGCGCCCCCTCCTCCTTGTCCTATTCGGACTCCCTAGGAGGGGGCGCACGCTGCCACCCCTCCTTGTCCTATTCGGACTCCCTAGGAGGGGGCGCGCGCCACCCCCCCCCCCCCCCGGCTTCCCTCTGTCTCCCTTAGGCCCATGTAGGCCCAACACTTCCTTGGGTGTTCCGGTAACCCCTCGGTACTCTGGTAAAATACCCGAATCACTCAGAACCATTCCTTTCTTCCACTGGAGGGAAAAGGAAGGAGCGGGAGAGGGAAAGGGAAAGGGGGCGCGCCCCCTCCTCCTTGTCCTATTCGGACTCCCTAGGAGGGGGGTGCGCGCCACCCCCCTCGGGCTTCCCTCTCTCTGTTGTAAATATGCCCTAGAGGCAATAATAAAATAGTTATATTTCCTTGTTCATGATAATTGTCTATTGTTCATGTTAAAATTGTATTAACCGGAAACCGTAATACATGTGTGAATACATAGATCGTAGTATGTCCCTAGTAAGCCTCTAGTTGACTAGTGAAGGAAATATGCCCTAGAGGCAATAATAAAGTTATTATTTATTTCCTTACATCATGATAAATGTTTATTATTCATGCTAGAATTGTATTAACCGGAAACATAATACATGTGTGAATACATAGACCAACAAAGTGTCACTAGTATGCCTCTACTAGACTAGCTCGTTAATCAAAGATGGTTATGTTTCCTAACCATGAACAAGGAGTTGTTATTTGATTAACGAGGTCACATCATTAGTAGAATGATCTGATTGACATGACCCATTCCATTAGCATAGCACCCGATCGTTTAGTATGTTGCTATTGTTTTTCTTCATGACTTATACATGTTCCTATAACTATGAGATTATGCAACTCCCGTTTACCGGAGGAACACTTTGGGTACTACCAAACGTCACAACGTAACTGGGTGATTATAAAGGAGTACTACAGGTGTCTCCAATGGTAGATGTTGGGTTGGCGTATTTCGAGATTAGGGTTTGTCACTCCGATTGTCGGAGAGGTATCTCTGGGCCCTCTCGGTAATGCACATCACATAAGCCTTGCAAGCACTGCAACTAATATGTTAGTTGTGAGATGATGTATTACGGAACGAGTAAAGAGACTTGCCGGTAACGAGATTGAACTAGGTATTGGATACCGACGATCGAATCTCGGGCAAGTAACATACCGATGACAAAGGGAACAACGTATGTTGTTATGCGGTCTGACCGATAAAGATCTTCGTAGGATATGTAGGAGCCAATATGGGCATCCAGGTCCCGCTATTGGTTATTGACCGGAGACGTGTCTCGGTCATGTCTACATTGTTCTCGAACCGTAGGGTCCGCACGCTTAACGTTACGATGACAGTTATTATGAGTTTATGCATTTTGATGTACCGAAGGTTGTTCGGAGTCCCGGATGAGATCACGGACATGACGAGGAGTCTCGAAATGGTCGAGACGTAAAGATTGATATATTGGAAGCCTATGTTTGGACATCGGAAGTGTTCCGGGTGAAATCGGGATTTTACCGGAATACCGGGAGGGTTACCGGAACCCCCCAGGAGACTAATGGGCCTATTGGGCCTTAGTGGAAAAGGAGAAAAAGGGAAGGCCCACAAGCTGGCCGGCGCCCCCCTTCCCAAAGTCCTAGTAGGACTAGGATAGGGGCCGGCCCCCCCTTCTCTCTCCTTTTCCCCCCGGGAGTCCTAATAGGATTAGGATTGGGGGGAGGAGTCCTACTCCCGGTGGGAGTAGGACTCCCCTGCGCCTCCTCTCCCTTGGCCGGCCGGCTCCCCTCCTCCAACCTTTATATACGGGGGCAAGGGGGCACCCCAAGACACACAACTTGATCCTTGAGATCGTTCCTTAGCCGTGTGCGGTGCCCCCTGCCACCAAATTCCACCTCGATCGTACCGTTGTAGTGCTTAGGCGAAGCCCTGCGTCGGTAGTACATCAAGATCGTCATCACGCCGTCGTGCTGACGGAACTCTTCCTCGACGCTTTGCTGGATCGGAGTCCGAGGAACGTCATCGAGCTGTACGTGTGCTAAGAACTCGGAGGTGCCGGAGTAACGGTGCTTGGATCGGTCGGATCGGGAAGAAGACGTACGACTACTTCCTCTACGTTGTGTGATCGCTTCCGCAGTCGGTCTGCGTTGGTACGTAGACAACACTCTCCCCTCTCGTTGTTGTGCATCACCATGATCTTGCGTGTGCGTAGGAAAATTTTTGAAATTACCGCGTTCCCCAACAGTGGCATCCGAGCCTAGGTTTTATGGTTTGATGTTATATGCACGAGTAGAACACAAGTGAGTTGTGGGCGATACAAGTCATACTGCCTACCAGCATGTCATACTTTGGTTCGGCGGTATTGTTGGGTGAGACGATCCGGACCAACCTTACGCGTACTCTTACACGAGACCGGTTCCCTCGACGTGCTTTGCACACAGATGGCTTGCGGAAGACTGCCTCTCCAACTTTAGTTGAACCAAGTGTGACTACGCCCGGTCCTTGAGAAGGTTAAAACAGAGTCTATTTGACGAAATATCATTGTGGTTTTGATGCGTAGGTGAGATGAGTTCTTACTTAAGCCCGTAGCAGCCACGTAAAACTTGCAACAACAAAGTAGAGGACGTCTAACTTGTTTTTGCAGGGTATGTTGTGATGTGATATGGTCAAGACATGATGCTGATTTTATTGTATGAGATGATCATGTTTTGTAACCAAGTTATCGGCAACCGGCAGGAGCCATATGGTTGTCGCTTTATTGTATGCAATGCAATCGCGATGTAATGCTTTACTTTATTACTAAACGGTAGTGATAGTCGTGGAAGCATAAGATTGGCGAGACGACAACGATGCTACGATGGAGATCAAGGTGTCGCGCCGGTGACGATGGTGATCATGACGGTGCTTCGGAGATGGAGATCACAAGCACAAGATGATGATGGCCATATCATATCACTTATATTGATTGCATGTGATGTTTATCCTTTTATGCATCTTATCTTGCTTTGATTGACGGTAGCATTATAAGATGATCTCTCACTAAATTATCAAGAAGTGTTCTCCCTGAGTATGCACTGTTGCCAAAGTTCGTCGTGCCCAGACACCACGTGATGATCGGGTGTGATAAGCTCTACGTCCATCTACAACGGGTGCAAGCCAGTTTTGCACACGCAGAATACTCAGGTTATACTTGACGAGCCTAGCATATGCAGATATGGCCTCGGAACACAGAGACCAAAAGGTCGAGCGTGAATCATATAGTAGATATGATCAACATGACGATGTTCACCATTGAAAACTACTCCATCTCACGTGATGATCGGTTATGGTTTAGTTGATTTGGATCACGTGATCACTTAGAAGATTAGAGGGATGTCTATCTAAGTGGGAGTTCCTAAGTAATTTGATTAACTGAACTTAAACTTATCATGAACTTAGTACCTGATAGTATCTTGCTTGTTTATGTTGCTTGTAGATAGATGGCTCGTGCTATTGTTCCGTTGAATTTTAATGCGTTCCTTGAGAAAGCAAAGTTGAAAGATGATGGTAGCAATTACACGGACTGGGTCCGTAACCTGAGGATTATCCTCATTGCTGCACAGAAGAATTACGTCCTGGAAGCACCGCTGGGTGACAGGCCTGCTGCTGGAGCAACGCCAGCTGTTATGAACGTCTGGCAGAGCAAAGCTGATGACTACTCGATAGTTCAGTGTGCCATGCTTTACGGCTTAGAATCGGGACTTCAACGACGTTTTGAACGTCATGGAGCATATGAGATGTTCCAGGAGTTGAAGTTAATATTTCAAGCAAATGCCCGAATTGAGAGATATGAAGTCTCCAATAAGTTCTATAGCTGTAAGATGGAGGAGAACAGTTCTGTCAGTGAGCATATACTCAAGATGTCTGGGTATAATAATCACTTGATTCAGATGGGAGTTAATCTTCCAGATGACTGCGTCATTGACAGAATTCTCCAATCACTACCACCAAGCTACAAGAGCTTCATGATGAACTATAATATGCAAGGGATGAACAAGACTATTCCCGAGCTCTTCGCAATGCTGAAAGCTGCGGAGGTAGAAATCAAGAAGGAGCATCAAGTGTTGATGGTTAGCAAAACCACTAGTTTCAAGAAAAAGGGCAAAGGGAAGAAGAAGGGAAACTTCAAGAAGAACAGCAAGCAAGTTGCTGCTCAAGAGAAGAAACCCAAGTCTGGACCTAAGCCTGAAACTGAGTGCTTCTACTGCAAGCAGACTGGTCACTGGAAGCGGAACTGCCCCAAGTATTTGGCGGATAAGAAGGATGGCAAAGTGAGCAAAGGTATATGTGATATACATGTCATTGATGTGTACCTTACTAGAGCTCGCAGTAGCACCTGGGTATTTGATACTGGTTCTGTTGCTAATATTTGCAACTCGAAACAGGGACTACGGAATAAGCGGACACTAGCAAAGGACGAGGTGACGATGCGCGTGGGAAACGGTTCCAAAGTCGATGTGATCGCAGTCGGCACGCTACCTCTACATCTACCTTCGGGATTAATATTAGACCTAAATAATTGTTATTTGGTGCGAGCGTTGAGCGTGAACATTATATCTGGATCTTGTTTAATGCGAGACGGTTATTCATTTAAATCAGAGAATAATGGTTGTTCTATTTATATGAATAATATCTTTTATGGTCATGCACCTTTGAAGAGTGGTCTATTCTTGTTGAATCTCGAAGATAGTAATACACATATTCATAATGTAGAAGCCAAAAGATGCAAAGTTAATAATGATAGTGCAACTTATTTGTGGCACTGCCGTTTAGGTCATATCGGTGTAAAGCGCATGAAGAAACTCCATACTGATGGGCTTTTGGAATCACTTGATTATGAATCACTTGGTACTTGCGAACCGTGCCTCATAGGCAAGATGACTAAAACACCGTTCTCCGGTACTATGGAGAGAGCAACAGATTTGTTGGAAATCATACATACCGATGTATGTGGTCCGATGAATATTGAAGCTCGTGGCGGATGTCGTTATTTTTTCACCTTCACAGATGATTTAAGCAGATATGGGTATATCTACTTAATGAAACATAAGTCTGAAACATTTGAAAGGTTCAAAGAATTTCAGAGTGAAGTTGAAAATCATCGTAACAAGAAAATAAAGTTTCTACGATCTGATCGTGGAGGAGAATATTTGAGTTACGAGTTTGGTGTACATTTGAAAAAATTGCGGAATAGTTTCGCAACTCACGCCACCCGGAACACCACAGCGTAATGGTGTGTCCGAACGTCGTAATCTTACTTTACTAGATATGGTGCGATCTATGATGTCTCTCACTGATTTACCGCTATCATTTTGGGGTTATGCTTTAGAGACGGCCGCATTCACGTTAAATAGGGCACCATCAAAATCCGTTGAGACGACGCCTTATGAACTATGGTTTGGCAAGAAACCAAAGTTGTCGTTTCTTAAAGTTTGGGGCTGCGATGCTTATGTGAAAAAACTTCAACCTGATAAGCTCGAACCCAAAGCGGAGAAATGTGTCTTCATAGGATACCCAAAGGAAACTGTTGGGTTTACCTTCTATCACAGATCCGAAGGCAAGACATTCGTTGCTAAGAATGGATCATTTCTAGAGAAGGAGTTTCTCTCGAAAGAAGTGAGTGGGAGGAAAGTAGAACTTGACGAGGTAACTGTACCTGCTCCCTTATTGGAAAATAGTACATCACAGAAAACTGTTTCTGCGACACCTATGCCAATCAGTGAGGAAGCTAATGATGATGATCATGAAGCTTCAGAACAAGATACTACTGAACCACGTAGATCAACCAGAGTGAGATCCGCACCAGAGTGGTACGGTAATCCAGTTCTGGAAGTCATGATGCTAGATCATGATGAACCTACGAACTATGAAGAAGCGATGGTGAGCCCAGATTCCGCAAAGTGGCTTGAGGCCATGAAATCTGAGATGGGATCCATGTATGAAAACAAAGTATGGACTTTGGTTGACTTGCCCGATGATCGGCGAGCAATTGAGAATAAATGGATCTTCAAGAAAAAGACTGACGCTGACGGTAATATTACTGTCTATAAAGCTCGACTTGTCGCGAAAGGTTTTCGACAAGTTCAAGGAGTTGACTATGATGAGACCTTCTCACCCGTAGCGATGCTTAAGTCTGTCAGAATTATGTTAGCAATTGCCGCATTTTATGATTATGAAATATGGCAGATGGATGTCAAAACTGCATTCCTGAATGGATTTCTGGAAGAAGAGTTGTATATGGTACAACCAGAAGGTTTTGTCGATCCAAAAGGAGCTAACAAAGTATGCAAACTCCAGCGATCCATTTATGGACTGGTGCAAGCATCTCGGAGTTGGAATAAATGCTTTGATAGTGTGATCAAAGCATTTGGCTTTATACAGACTTTTGGATAAGCCTGTATTTACAAGAAAGTGAGTGGGAGCTCTGTAGCATTTCTGATATTATATGTGGATGACATATTGCTAATTGGAAATGATATAGAATTTCTGGATAGCATAAAGGGATACTTGAATAAAAGTTTTTCGATGAAAGACCTCGGGGAAGCTGCTTACATATTAGGCATAAAGATCTATAGAGATAGATCAAGACGCTTAATTGGACTTTCACAAAGCACATACCTTGACAAGATTTTGAAGAAATTCAAATTGGATCAAGCAAAGAAAGGGTTCTTGCCTGTGTTACAAGGTATGAAATTGAGTAAGACTCAATGCCCGACCACTGCAGAAGATAGAGAGAAAATGAAAGATGTTCCCTATGCTTCAGCCATAGGCTCTATCATGTATGCAATGATGTGTACCAGACCTGATGTGTGCCTTGCTATAAGTTTAGCAGGGAGGTACCAAAGTAATCCTGGAATGGATCACTGGACAGCGGTCAAGAACATCCTGAAATACCTGAAAAGGACTAAGGATATGTTTCTCGTATATGGAGGTGACAAAGAGCTCACTATAAGAGGTTACGTTGATGCAAGCTTTGACACTGATCCGGACGATTCTAAATCGCAAACCGGATACGTGTTTACTTTAAACGGTGGAGCTGTCAGTTGGTGCAGTTCTAAACAAAGCGTCGTAGCGGGATCTACATGTGAAGCGGAGTACATAGCTGCTTCGGAAGCAGCAAACGAAGGAGTCTGGATGAAGGAGTTCATATCCGATCTAGGTGTCATACCTAGTGCATCGGGTCCAATGAAAATCTTCTGTGACAATACTGGTGCAATTGCCTTGGCAAAGGAATCCAGATTTCACAAGAGGACCAAACACATCAAGAGACGCTTCAACTCCATCCGGGATTTAGTCCAGGTGGGAGACATAGAGATTTGCAAGATACATACGGATCTGAATGTTGCAGACCCGTTGACTAAGCCTCTTCCACGAGCAAAACATGATCAGCACCAAGGCTCCATGGGTGTTAGAATCATTACTGTGTAATCTAGATTATTGACTCTAGTGCAAGTGGGAGACTGAAGGAAATATGCCCTAGAGGCAATTATAAAGTTATTATTTATTTCCTTACATCATGATAAATGTTTATTATTCATGCTAGAATTGTATTAACCGGAAACATAATACATGTGTGAATACATAGACCAACAGAGTGTCACTAGTATGCCTCTACTAGACTAGCTCGTTAATCAAAGATGGTTATGTTTCCTAACCATGAACAAGGAGTTGTTATTTGATTAACGAGGTCACATCATTAGTAGAATGATCTGATTGACATGACCCATTCCATTAGCATAGCACCCGATCGTTTAGTATGTTGCTATTGTTTTTCTTCATGACTTATACATGTTCCTATAACTATGAGATTATGCAACTCCCGTTTACCGGAGGAACACTTTGGGTACTACCAAACATCACAACGTAACTGGGTGATTATAAAGGAGTACTACAGGTGTCTCCAATGGTAGATGTTGGGTTGGCGTATTTCGAGATTAGGGTTTGTTACTCCAATTGTCGAAGAGGTATCTCTGGGCCCTCTCGGTAATGCACATCACATAAGCCTTGCAAGCACTGCAACTAATATGTTAGTTGTGAGATGATGTATTACGGAACGAGTAAAGAGACTTGCCGGTAACGAGATTGAACTAGGTATTGGATACCGACGATCGAATCTCGGGCAAGTAACATACCGATGACAAAGGGAACAACGTATGTTGTTATGCGGTCTGACCGATAAAGATCTTCGTAGGATATGTAGGAGCCAATATGGGCATCCAGGTCCCGCTATTGGTTATTGACCGGAGACGTGTCTCGGTCATGTCTACATTGTTCTCGAACCGTAGGGTCCGCACGCTTAACGTTACGATGACAGTTATTATGAGTTTATGCATTTTGATGTACCGAAGGTTGTTCGGAGTCCCGGATGAGATCACGGACATGACGAGGAGTCTCTAAATGGTTGAGACATAAAGATTGATATATTGGAAGCCTATGTTTGGACATCGGAAGTGTTCCGGGTGAAATCGGGATTTTACCGGAATACCGGGAGGGTTACCGGAATCCCCCGGGAGACTAATGGGCCTATTGGGCCTTAGTGGAAAAGGAGAAAAAGGGAAGGCCCACAAGCTGGCCGGCGCCCCCCTTCCCAAAGTCCTAGTAGGACTAGGATAGGGGCCGGCCCCCCCTTCTCTCTCCTTTTCCCCCCGGGAGTCCTAATAGGATTAGGATTGGGGGGAGGAGTCCTACTCCCGGTGGGAGTAGGACTCCCCTGCGCCTCCTCTCCCTTGGCCGGCCGGCTCCCCTCCTCCAACCTTTATATACGGGGGCAAGGGGGCACCCCAAGACACACAACTTGATCCTTGAGATCGTTCCTTAGCCGTGTGCGGTGCCCCCTGCCACCAAATTCCACCTCGATCGTACCGTTGTAGTGCTTAGGCGAAGCCCTACGTCGGTAGTACATCAAGATCGTCATCACGCCGTCGTGCTGACGGAACTCTTCCTCGATGCTTTGCTGGATCGGAGTCCGAGGAACGTCATCGAGCTGTACGTGTGCTAAGAACTCGGAGGTGCCGGAGTAACGGTGCTTGGATCGGTCGGATCGGGAAGAAGACGTACGACTACTTCCTCTACGTTGTGTGATCGCTTCCGTAGTCGGTCTGCGTTGGTACGTAGACAACACTCTCCCCTCTCGTTGTTGTGCATCACCATGATCTTGCGTGTGCGTAGGAAATTTTTTGAAATTACTGCGTTCCCCAACAACTAGCTCATTGATCAATAGATGGTCATGGTTTCCTGACCATGGACATTGGATGTTGTTGATAATGGGATCACATCATTAGGAGAATTATGTGATGGACAAGACCCAATCCTAAGCATAGCACAAGATCGTTTAGTTCGTTTGCTAAAGGCTTTTCTAATGTCAAGTATCATTTCCTTAGACCATGAGATTGTGCAACTCCCGGATACTGTAGGAATGCTTTGGGTGTACCAAACGTCACAACATAACTGGGTGGCTATAAAGGTGCACTACAGGTATCTCTGAAAGTATCTGTTGGGTTGGCACGAATCGAGACTGGGATTTGTCACTCCGTATGATGGAGCGGTATCTCTGGGCCCTCTCGGTAATGCATCATCATAATGAGCTCAATGTGACAAAGGAATTAGCCACGGGATCGTGCGCTATGGAACAAGTAAAGAGACTTGCTGGTAACGATATTGAACGAGGTATGGGGATACCGACATCGAATCTCTGGCAAGTAACATACCGATAGACAAAGGGAATTGTATACGGGATTGGTTGAATCCTAGACATCGTGGTTCATCCGATGAGATCATCGTGGAACATGTGGGAGCCAACATGGGTATCCAGATCATGTTGTTGGTTATTGGCCGAAGAGATGTCTCGGTCATGTCTGCATGGTTCCCGAACCCGTACGGTCTACACACTTAAGGTTCGGTGATGGTAGAGTTGTTATGGGAAATAGTATGTGGTTATCGAAGGTTGTTCGGAGTCCTAGATGAGATCCCGGACGTCACGAGGAGTTCTGGAATGGTCCAGAGGTGAAGAATTATATATGGTAAGTCCAGTTTCAGTCGCCGGAATAATTTCGGGGGTTATCGGTATTGTACCGGGACCATCGAAAGGTGTCCGGGGGTCCATCGGGTGGGGCCACCTGCCCCGGTGGGCCAAGTGGGCTGAACAAGGGTGGGAAGCAGCCCCCTAGTGGGCTGGTGCACCCCCAAGGGCCCAAGGCGCCTAGGGTTGGAAACCCTAGGGGGTGGGGGCGCCTCCCACCAAACTTGGGGGCAAGTTCCCCCCTCCCCCGGCCGCAGACCCCCCCCCCCCCCCGCTCTAGATGGGATATAAGGAGGCCGGGCCCCTCTCCTCTTGACCCTATAAATAGAGGGGGTGTGGGAGGGCAGCAGCACCCCTTCCCTGGCATAGCCCTCCCCCTCTCCAACACTCCCTCCTCCTCCGTAGTGCTTGGCGAAGCCCTGTCGGAGAAATGCAAGTTCCACCACCACGCCGTCATGCTGCCAGAGCTCTCCCTCAAATTTTCCTCTCCCATTGCTGGATCAAGAAGGAGGAGACATCCTCGGGCTGTACGTATGTTGAACGTGGAGGAGTTGTCCATTCGGCGCTAGATCGGATCTTCCGCGATTTGAATCGCTGCGAGTACGACTCCATCATTGGCGTTCCTTGTAACGCTTCCGCTTAGCGATCTTTAAGGGTATGAAGATGCACTCCTTCTCTCTCTTTGCTAGTATCTCCTAGATTGATCTTGGTGACACATAGGAAAATTTTGAATTATTACTACGTTCTACAACAGTGGCATCACGAGCTAGGCCTATGCATAGATTGTATGCACGAGTAGAACACAAAGTAGTTGTGGGCGATGATTTGTTCAATTCGCTTACCGTTACTAGTATTATCTTGATTCGGCAGCATTGTGGGATGAAGCGGCCCGGACCGACCTTACACGTACGCTTACATGAGACTGCTTCCACCGACTGACATGCACTTGATGCATAAGGTGGCTAGCGGGTGTCTGTCTCTCCCACTTTAGTCGGATCAGATTCGATGAACAGGGTCCTTATGAAGGGTAAATAGCAATTGGCATATCACTGTTGTGGCTTTTGCGTAGGTAAGAAACGTTCTTACTAGAAACCCTTAGCAGCCACGTAAAACATGCAACAACAATTAGAGGACGTCTAACTTGTTTTTGCAGGGTATGCTATGTGATGTGATATGGCCAAAAAGATGTGATGAATGATCTATGTGATGAATGATATATGTGATGTATGAGATTGATCATGTTCTTGTAATAGGAATCACGACTTGCATGTCGATGAGTATGACAACCGGCAGGAGCCGTAGGAGTTGTCTTTATTTATTGTATGACCTGCGTGTCAATGAAAATGCCATGTAATTACTTTACTTTATTGCTAACCATTAGCCATAGTAGTAGAAGAAATAGTTGGCGAGACAACTTCATGAAGACACGATGATGGAGATCATGATGATGAAGATCATGGTGTCATGCCGGTGACGATGGTGATCATGTCGCGCCTCGAAGATGGAGATCAAAGGCGCAAGTTGATATTGGCCATATCATGTCACTTTATGATTTGCATGTGATGTTTGTCATGTTTACATCTTATTTGCTTAGAACGACGGTAGCATAAATAAGATGATCCCTCACTAAATTTCAAAAAAAGTGTTCCCCCTAACTGTGCACCGTTGCGAAGGTTCGTTGTTTCGAAGCACCACGTGATGGTCGGGTGTGAATTGTGATAGATTCTAACGTACGCATACAACGGGTGTAAGCCAGATTTACACATGCAAAACACTTAGGTTGACTTGACGAGTCTAGCATGTACAGACATGGCCTCGGAACATGAGAGACCGAAAGGTCGAACATGAGTCGTATAGTAGATGCGATCAACATGGAGATGTTCACCGTTGATGACTAGTCCGTCTCACGTGATGATCGAACATGGCCTAGTCGATTCGGATCATGTATCACTTAGATGACTAGAGGGATGTCTATCTGAGTGGGAGTTCATTAAATAATTTGATTAGATGAACTTAATTATCATGAACTTAGTCTAAAATGTATTTACAATATGTCTTGTAGATCAAATGGCCCACGCTAATGTTGCCCACAACTTCAACGCGTTCCTAGAGAAAACCAAGCTGAAAGACGATGGTAGAAACTATACGGATTGGGTCCGTAACTTGAGGATCATCCTCATAGCTGCCAAGAAAGCATATGTCCTTGAAGCACCGCTAGGTGACGCACCCATTTTCCCAGCAACTCAAGACGTTATAAACGCCTGGCAGTCGCGTAGTGATGATTACTCCCTGATTCAGTGCAGCATGCTTTACAGCTTAGAACCGGGGCTGCAAAAGCGTTTTGAGAAACACGGAGCATATGAGATGTTCCAAGAGCTAAAAATGGTTTCCAGGCTCACGCTTGGGTCGAGAGATATGAAGTTTCTGACAAGTTCTATAGTTGTAAGATGGAGAAAAACAGTTTTATCAGCGAGCATATACTCAAAATGTCTGGGTTGCACAACCGTTTGTCTCAGCTGGGAGTTAATCTTCCAGATGACTCAGTCATTGATAGGATCCTCCAGTCGCTTCCACCTAGCTACAAGAGCTTTGTGATGAACTACAATATGCAAGGGATGGAGAAGTCCATTCCTAAGTTATATTCAATGCTGAAATCAGCGGAGGTGGAAATCAAAAAGGAACATCAAGTGTTGATGGTGAATAAGACCACTAGTTTCAAGAAAGGCAAGGGTAAAAAGAACTTCAAGAAGGACGGAAAGGGAGTTGCCGTGTCCGGTAAATCAGTTGCCGGGAAGAATACAAAGAATGGACCCAAGCCCGAGACTCAGTGCTTTTATTGCAAGGGAAATGATCACTGGAAACGGAACTGCCCCAAGTACTTAGCGGATAAGAAGGCCGGCAACGCGAAAGGTATATGTGATAGACATGTTCTTGATGTGTACCTTACCAGCGATCGTAGTAGCTCCTGGGTATTTGATACCAGTGCGGTTGCTCATATTTGTAACTCAAAACAGGAGCTGCGGAATAAGCGGAGACTGGCGAAGGATGAGGTGACGATGCGCGTCAGGAATGGTTCCAAGGTCGATGTGATCACCGTCGGCACGCTACCTCTACATCTACCTACGGGATTAGTTTTAAACCTCAATAATTGTTATTTAGTGCCAGCTTTGAGCATGAACATTGTATCTGGATCTCGTTTAATGCGAGATGGCTACTCATTTAAATCCGAGAATAATGGTTGTTCTATTTATATGAGAGATATGTTTTATGGTCATGCCCCGCTGGTCAATGATTTATTTTTATTGAATATCGAATGTGATGTTACACATATTCATAATGTGAATGCCAAAAGATGTAAGGTTGATAATGATAGTCCCACATACTTGTGGCACTGCCGTCTTGGTCACATTGGTGTCAAACGCATGAAGAAACTCCAGGCAGATGGACTTTTGGAGTCTCTTGATTATGAATCATTTGACACGTGCGAACCGTGCCTCATGGGCAAAATGACCATGACTCGGTTCTCTAGAACAATGGAGCGAGCAACCAACTTATTAGAAATCATACATACTGATGTGTGCGGTCCAATGAGCGTTGAGGCTCCCGGTGGCTATCGTTATGTTATCACCCTCACTGATGACTTAAGTAGATATGGGTATGTCTACTTAATGAAACACTAGTTTGAGACCTTTGAAGAGTTCAAGGAATTTCAGAGTGAGGTAGCGAATCAACGTGACATGAAAATAAAGTTCCTACGATCAGATCGTGGAGAAGAATATTTGAGTCACGAGTTTGGCACGCGCCTAAAGAAATGTGGAATTTTTTCACAACTCACGCCACCTGGAACACCTCAGCGTAATGGTGTGTCTGAACGTCGTAATCGCACTCTATTGGATATGGTGTGATCTATGATGTCTCTTACCGATCTACCACTATCATTTTGGGGTTATGCTTTAGAGACTGCCGCATTCACTTTAAATAGGCTCCGTCGAAATCTGTTGAGACGACAGCGTATGAATTATGGTTTGGGAAGAAACCTAAGTTGTTGTTTCTGAAAGTTTGGGGATGCGATGCTTATGTCAAGAAACTTCAACCTGAAAAACTCGAACCCAAGTCGGAAAAATGCGTCTTCATAGGATACCCTAAGGGAACTATTGGGTATACCTTCTACCTCAGATCCGAAGGCAAGATCTTTGTTGCCAAGAATGGATCCTTTCTGGAGAAAGAGTTTCTCTCGAAAGAAGTAAGTGGGAGGAAAGTACAACTTGATGAGGTACTGCCTCTTGAACCGAAGAGTAGCATAGCTCAGGAAGATATTTCTGTGGTGCCTGCACCGACTAGAGAGGAAGTTAATGATGATGATCATGAAACTTCAGATCAAGTTGCTACTGAACTTCGTAGGTCCACAAGGACACATTCTGAAACAGAGTGGTGCGGAAACCCTATCCTGGAAATCATGTTTAGACAACGGTGAACCTTCGAACTATGAAGAAGCGATGGTCGGCCGGGATTCCAACCAATGGATTGAAGCCATGAAATCTGAGATAAGATCCATGTATGAAAACGAAGTATGGACTTTGACAGACTTGCCCGATGATCGGCAAGCCATAGAGAATAAATGGATCTTTAAGAAGAAGACTGGCGTGGATGGTAATGTGACCATCTATAAGGCCCGGCTTGTCGCTAAGGGTTATCGACAAGTTCAAGGGGTTGACTACGATGAGACCTTCTCACCGGTAGCGAAGTTGAAGTCCGTCCGAATCATGTTATCAATTGCCGCATTCTATAATTATGAGATATGGAAAATGGACGTCAAAACGGCATTCCTTAATGGTTTCCTTAAGGAAGAATTATATATGATGCAACCGGAAGGTTTTGTCGATCCTAAGAATGCTGACAAGGTATGCAAGCTCCATCGCTCCATCTATGGGCTGGTGCAAGCATCTCAGAGTTGGAACATTCGCTTTGATGAAATGATCAAAGCGTTTGGGTTTATGCAGACTTATGGAGAAGCCTGTGTTTACAAGAAAGTGAGTGGGAGCTCTGTAGCATTTCTCATATTATATGTGGATGACATACTGTTGATGGTGAATGATATAGAACTTTTGGAAAGCATAAAGGCCAACTTGAATAAGTGTTTTTTAATGAACGACCTTGGAGAAGTTGCTTACATATTAGGCATCAAGATCTATAGAGATAGATCGAGACGCCTGATTGGTCTTTCGCAAAGCACATAACTTGACAAGATATTGAAGAAGTTCAATATGGATCAGTCCAAGAAGGGGTTCTTGCCTGTATTGCAAGGTGTGAGATTGAGCACGGCTCAATGCCCGACCTCGACAGAAGATAGAGAAAAGATGAGTGTCATCCCCTATGCCTCAGCCATAGGGTCTATTATGTATGCCATGCTGTGTACCAGACCTGATGTGAACCTTGCCGTAAGTTTGGTAGGGAGGTACCAAAGTGATCCCTGTATGGAACACTGGATAGCGGTCAAGAATATCCTAAAGTACCTGAAAAGTACTAAGGATATGTTTCTTGTTTATGGAGGTGACAAAGAGCTCGTCGTAAAGGGTTACGTCGATGCTAGCTTCGACACAGATCTGGATGACTCCAAGTAACAAACCGGATACATGTACATTTTGAATGGTGGGGCAGTCAGCTGGTGCAGTTGCAAGCAAAGCGTCGTGGCAAGATCTACATGTGAAGCGGAGTACATAGCTGCCTCGGAGGCAGCACAGGAAGCAGTCTGGATGAAGGAGTTCATTACTGACCTAGGAGTCATTCCCAATCCGTCGGGCCCGATGACTCTCTTCTGTGACAACACTGGAGCTATTGCCCTTGCCAAGGAGCCCAGGTTTCACAAGAAGACCACACATATCAAGCACCGCTTCAACTCCATTCGTGAATATATTCAAGATGGAGACATAGATATTTGTAAAGTGCATACGCATCTGAATGTCGCAGATCCATTGACTAAACCTCTTCCACGAGCAAAACATGATCAACACCAGAACTCTATGGGTGTTCGATTCATCACAATGTAACTAGATTATTGACTCTAGTGCAAGTGGGAGACTATTGGAAATATGCCCTAGAGGCAACAATAAAATAGTTATATTTCCTTGTTCATGATAATTGTCTATTGTTCATGCTAAACTTGTGTTAACCGGAAACCGTAATACATGTGTGAATACATAGATCATAGTATGTCCCTAGTAAGCCTCTAGTTGACTAGCTCGTTGATCAATAGATGGTCATGGTTTCCTGACCATGGACATTGGATGTCGTTGATAACGGGATCACATCATTAGGAGAATGATGTGATGGACAAGACCCAATCCTAAGCATAGCACAAGATCATGTAGTTCGTTTGCTAAAGGCTTTTCTAATGTCAAGTATCATTTCCTTAAACCATGAGATTGTGCAACTCCCGGATACCGTAGGAATGCTTTGGGTGTACAAATGTCACGACGTAACTGGGTGGCTATAAAGGTGCACTACAGGTATCTCCAAAAGTGTCTGTTGGGTTGGCACGAATCGAGACTGAGATTTGTCACCCCGTATGACGGAGAGGTATCTCTGGGCCCTCTCGGTAATGCATCATCATAACGAGCTCAATGTGACTAAGGAATTAGACACGGGGTCATGCATTACAAAATGAGTAAAGAGACTTGTCGGTAACGAGATTGAACGAGGTATGGGGATACCGACGATCGAATCTCGGGCAAGTAACATACGGATAGACAAAGGGAATTGTATACGGGATTGATTGAATCCTCGACATCGTGGTTCATCTGATGAGATCATCGTGGAACATGTGGGAGCCAACATGGGTATCCAGATCCTGCTGTTGGTTATTGGCTAGAGAGATGTCTCGGTCATGTCTGCATGGTTCGCGAACCCGTAGGGTCTACACACTTAAGGTTCGGTGACGCTAGAGTTGTTATGGGAAATAGTATGTGGTTACCGAAGGTTGTTTGAAGTCCCGGATGAGACCCGAACGTCACGAGGAGTTCCAGAATGGTCTGGAGGTGAAGAATTATATATGGTAAGTCCAGTTTCAGTCGCCGGAATAATTTTGGGGGTTATCGATATTGTACCGGGACCACCGAAAGGTGTCCGAGGGTCCACCTGGTGCGGCCACCTGAGGGTGGGAACCAGCCCCCTAGTGGGCTGGTGCGCCCCCCCCCCCCCCCCCAAGGGTCCAAGGCGCCTAGGGTTGGAAACCCTAGGGGGTGGGGGCGCCTCCCACCAAACTTGGGGGGCAAGTCCCCCCCCCCTTGCCCCCTCTAGATGGGATCTAAGGGGGGCGGCCCCCTCTCCCCTTCACCCTATAAATAGAGGGGGTGGGAGGGCAGCATCACCCCTTCCCTGGCGCAGCCCTCCCCCTCTCCAACACCTCCTCCTCCGTAGTGCTTGGCGAAGCCGTGTCAGAGAACTACAAGCTCCACCACCACGTCGTCATACTGTCGGAGCTCTCCCTCAACTTTTCCTCTCCCCTTGCTGGATAAAGAAGGAGGAGACGCCCCCGGGCTGTACGTGTGTTTAACGCAGAGGCGTCGTTCCTTCGGCGCTAGATCGGATCTTCCGCGATTTGAATTGCCACAAGTACGACTCCATCATCCACGTTCCTTCTAACGCTTCTGCGTAGTGATCTTCAAGGGTATGAAGATGCACTACCTCTCTCTCGTTGCTAGTATCTCCTAGATTGATCTTGGTGACACATAGGACAATTTTGAATTATTACTACGTTCTCCAACACTCTCTCCCTTAGGCCCATGTAGGCCCAACACTTCCCCGGGGGGTTCCGGTAACCCCTCGGTACTCCGGTAAAATACCCGAATCACTCAGAACCATTCTGATGCCCGAATACTACCTTCCAATATATGAATCTTTACCTCTCGACCATTTCGAGACTCCTCTTCATGTCTGTGATCTCATCCAGGACTCGAACAAACTTCGGTCACCAAAACACAAAACTCATAATACAAATCGTCATCGAACGTTAAGCGTGCGGACCCTACGGGTTCAAGAATTTTGTAGACATGGCCGAGACACATCTCCGGTCAATAAGCAATAGCAGAACATGGATGCTCATATTGGTTCCTACATATTCTACGAAGATCTTTAACAGTCAAACCGCAATAACAACATACGTTATTTCCTTTGTCATCGGTATGTTACATGCCCGAGATTCGATCGTTGGTATAATCATAACTTGTTCAATCTCGTTATCGGAAAGTCTCTTTACTCGTTCTGTAATGCATCATCCCGTGACTAACTCATTAGTCACATTGCTTGCAAGGCTTATAGTGATGTGAATTACCGAGAGGGCCCAGAGATACCTCTTCGATACTCGGAGTGACAAATCCTAATCTTAATCTATGCCAACCCAACAAACACCTTCAGAGACACCTGTAGAGTATCTTTATAATCACCCAGTTACGTGTGACGTTTGATAGCACACAAGGTGTCCCTCCGGTATTCGGGAGCGGGAGTTTCATAATCTTATAGTCAGAGGAATATGTATAAGTCATGAAGAAAGCAACAGCAATAAAACTTAAGGATCATTATGCTAAGCTAATGGATGGGTCTTGTCCATCACGTCATTCTCTAATGATGTGATCACGTTCATCAAATGACAACACATGTCTATGGTCAAGAAACTTAACCATCTTTGATTAACAAGCTAGTCAAGAAGAGGCATAGTAAGGACACTCTGTTTTGTCTATGTATTCACACATGTACTAAGTTTCCGGTTAATACAATTCTATCATGAATAATAAACATTTATCATGATATAAGAAAAGATAAATAACAACTTTATTATTGCCTCTATGGCATATTTCCTTCAATGCTCTGAGATACATTCATCATGAGTTAATGGTTTTATAACACAGACAAAGTTATATGTTTTCATAGTACTTTATACCATGAGAGTATCGAGTTCCTTCGTACTTGCTTCATGAACTTCCGGGTTTGTTAAACATCATCTGTAACAGGATGGCTATTACGGCTGCTTACGGGTTCATGGAAAAGAGTTACAAGGGACTAGAAATATCAAGATTAGGGTTTGATCCTCCGAGGATGGAGATATATTCTTAGGGTCATCTTAGTGTTACGGTATAAATCATCATCTTCCTGACATGGTGTGATTTGATCACATGGATGCTAGAATGCGTTAACGAGAAAAGAGAATAAAACTGGTAACGAGGTAAGTGGCACAGTGAACAAATTTTTGGTTCACGGGGATGCCGTTAAATCTCACCTTAGGTTTTTGTAACATATCGCGAAGCAACTGGAACAACATCTCGTAACTACACGTTCACTCAAATATTTATTCGTGTGGGTATAGGGGTCAATATGGATGCCCATGGTTCCGCTATTGATCATTGATCAGAAAGTGTTCCGATCATGTCTATACTTCACCGAACCTATAGGGTCACACACTTAAGGGTCATCTATCGCTGAGTACTAGACAGGGAGTCTGAGAGAAAGTCACTGGAAAAGTTTTGAAGACGACGAAAGAGTTCTGGAAAGAAAACCAGGAGTGTTTCGGAGTAAAACCATCATACCAAAAATGTTTTGGAGCGTGCCCATGATTATTTTAGAGAGTGTGGGAGTGTTCTAGACCTTCTAATTTTTTTCCAGAGAGAACATTCATAGAAAACATCTTGTCCCATCATGAGGGGACTAGATCCCACAATTCAGGGAAGTGCTTTTTAATAAAGCCCCTTTTAGGGGGCAGCCCCCTTTTGATGGCTTTTGATTGGGTAGGAAAGCCCCCCTTTGGGGATTTATCCCAATGATAGTGGAGCATGGTTTGGGGGAGGTCGGGACCTCGTGAGGGAGCTCCTAGCTTGGACGACCAAGGGTGGAAAAGCCCCCCCCCCATGGGGCTTTTCTTCCACCTTTGGTGGGTTGCCTTTGCCCTTCCTCCACCCCTTGCTCACATTATAAAAGGAGGAGGAGAGGAGCACTCAAACTCACTCAAGTGTCTCCAATTTTCTCACCACTACGGCATGCAATGATCTGCCATTCATTCTCTGCCTCCCTAATAAGTGCATAATTCTATAGCAGGTGCAGGATGCAATAAAAAGTTTATAATACTACTATTTTTGAGTCATTCAACAGCTATTTATTAGGGACTAGGTTTCTAGCAATTACTAGCATGTCCAAGAAATTGTCAATAAGATTAAGGATACAAAAGAATAGGACTGAGGCTCAGAAAAGGCACCGGAATGCCTGACTAAATATTTCCAAGAAAAATATTCGTGACTGTGGCACATAGGCATGTTGCCTCCAAACAGTCGAGGGCATGACTAGCTGGAGAGAAAGGAAGCAAATGAGAATACTAAGGCCAATTCAGATATCAATAGTGGGACAGTGGTCATAAACTTCAAGGGCTAGGCACAATTGATAATCATATGAGAGGAAATGCAAAATTGAGCAAGCTTCCGGAGAGATATAAACGCCAAAGAAGGCAACTCACAATGCACTATACTTCTTTCCATTTACTCCCTCATCACAAACAACTACAAATTTTCAAACTGGTAGTCCAGGGCTAAAGGCTGAGAACTAGAGTGGCAACAACTAAGGGTGGAACAACAAATGTGAATGTGATGGTCCATGAAACGGAGAAAAAACACAAGAAGTGAAGTGATGGGGCTTCAGGAATATAATTTAAGCATATCCCTACTGAAACTACGAGAAAATTAATCATGTAAATCAACGAGGATAATTTGCACAGTCATGCAGAACAGAAAAGAAACACAAAGTGACTCACCAACTGCAAGCACTCAAAATGGATCCAAAAGTGTGACATTGTCATGAATGGCATTGAAAGAAGGGACTCTGATGTACCGGAATCCAAATCACGAACATAAATATTTCCTTACCGGATTCCTGGAAGGGGAGTGAATAATCTTGTTAGCAACCTTTCGATTGTCCCCTTTATTTTCACCATTCAGAGACAACAAGTATATCTTCTTCCCATCCACCCCTCTCACCTTCAAACAACACCGACCACTCACGCTAGAAGATAGAAACCAACTCATATTCTCTAACTCATTCTCAATTAGAGATATCCATGTTCCGTGGAGCCGACCAAATAGAATTCCTCATAACAGGGAGGTGGGCATTAAACCCTGTTCCACCACCAACTCTTTTTCTCCCCCAACCGGGTTCACATATTAGCCTTCAATCATGCTCTAAGAAGTTGAATACTATGACTTTGCCCATAACATCTATGTAACAAACTTCGTCTCGAGGACCTGTCCAAGAAATATTGGGCCTAGTAAAATAAATATCATTATGTATACTAAACTTCAATAGTTGTTTATAATTCATTTTTTTCAAACTTAAGATCATAGGTATTATTATCGTAAATGTTAACAATATATTGTAACAAAAGTTATATTTCTCAATAAAATATGAATTAAAATATATTTGAATAATTTCGACTTAAATGTGATCAAATAACAAATGAGATGCATGTCTTCTTGGATTATTTGTGAGTCTTGTATTAATGTGGTGTATATGTATGTATGTGTCATTAACTATCATAATAAATACCTTTAAGCATTGGTATACAAATATACCTTCATAGTGATCTTTACGATTAAGTATATGCAAATAGAAAAATCTGGAGTACACGAGATGTTTATTAGGAGGTTGGTACCTCATAATTGACACTCTTTTTTATTCATTTCTCTGTAAAACGTGTCTACCATATTACAATGGGTTCAATAAAATATTGATGATATGTATTTAATATATACTTGGTATTGAAATCATATCATTGTAGTTAAGACAACCTTTCGTACAATTTGTAAAGGGTAAAAAAGAGACTTGCATTGTAAATAAAATTGCTTTTCAGATTCTGAGTATTTTTTTGAAAATTACAAATTTATGAAAAAAAGGGAAAAATAAACTCTAAAAAAGTAAAAGAAAGTAGCATAAAAAAAGACGGGTAAAAATCCATCAAACGAAACCTAAACTAATGTGCCGGCCCACTCCGGTGCTTGCTCGTCACTTTGACGCAACAAGTATTAAATAGGAAATTTGCCAAAATGGACGCCCCGGCTGGTACTATTGAGCCGACCCAATTAGCTTCCTGCATTTTCTATTGTTTTCTTCTTTGCTCCTTAATTTATTTATTTTTTACTTTTTATATTTTTAAAGATAGTCTAAATAAATATATTTACAAATTTAATTAATTGATTAATCTAAAAACATTAACTATGCATTTAAAAAATGCGTGCATTGTAAAAATTAGTTTGCCCAACTTTTCATTGTTTATGGCATGCCAAAAAATTATTTGTGACATTTAAAAAATGTTCATGTGCAACAAAAAAAAGTATCTGACATTTTATAAAAACAAAATTCACAGTGTAAAAATTTTTTATGTAATTCAAAAAAAAGTTTAGTAGTATCATTCAGAAAATGTGCATGCCATTTGAAAGAGTATTTATGCAATGTAAAAAAATCTACATCATCATTCAAGAAAATGTTCAAAATGTATTTATAAAATAGTTAACACATATTATTAAATGTGCATCATGTATGTAAAAAATGTTCAACGTGTATCAAAAAAATTCTAGATAAATACAAAATATGTGATGTGTATTAAAAGAAGTAGCCATGTATTAAGAAGAAAAACTAAAAGAACCTGATAAAGACACGTAGAAACTAAAGTTTCCTAAACCCGCTACTCGAAACGTATACTGAGCCGGCTCATCTGGCGATCGCATGCGAGGCAGATCGTCGAGAGCAACTAACTGGAGGTTACCCCTTACGGGGGACCTTCAAGGGTCATTTTTGGTGCCTGTGAGTACGCCAAGTGGTGTCCCACCACCACCACATGTCGCGTGCGAGTGCTACTTCAGATTTTTTTTTTCTGTATGCATTTTCGGGGTTTAGGTAGGGTATTTTGTTTTTCTTTTACTTTTCAGTTTTCGCCCATTTTCCCTAGGTCTTAGAGATTTTTTTCATGGTTTTTTATTTGTGGATTTTTTTATGCTTTCACGAGAAGAATTTTTTTCTTATGAAGGCACATATTTGCTTACTCAAGAAGTATAATTGTGCTTCTCGAAAAAATGTGCTTTCACGAGAAGCACATATTTGTTTCTTGTGGAGGCATCGATTTGCTTCTATGAGAAGTACCTTGGAAAGGAAAAATAATTCATGCTTCCGAAAGAAACACATATTTACTTCTTATGAAGGCACAAATTTGTTTTCACGAAAAGCATAACTATGCTTCTCGGAAAGGGAAAGGATTTATGCTTCCTCGAGTAGCATATATTTACTTCTCATGGGGACGGACTTGCTTATGCGGACTGTGCTTCTCGAGTAAAAATATGTGCTATTCGACTTCCTTTTTTTGTCATTCAATTTTTTCGGTTGCCGGCTTTTTGGTTTTCTTTTTTATCATTTATGTTTTGTTTGTTTTTTCATGACAAAAAGGTTTGTCAAAACCTATTAATATGGAATCTAGTTTCGAGGATCTCGCCATGAGAAATCCAAGGGTGAAAATAGTTCATAATTAAGATGCAGAGTTCTAGAGATAAAACATTTCAAATTAAGCGAACCAATCTGTGGTTGAGATGGTTAGATGGACAGTGGTATCCCCAACCCAGCAGGGTTCAAATGCTGGTGCTCGCATTATTCCTGGATTTATTTCAGGATTTCCGGCGTTGCGCTTTCAGTGAGAGGAGACGTTCCCGTCGACGACGAGGCGCCTACGATGACTTCGTAAATCTCAAGATGATATGCCGGCTCAGTCTCTCGAATGTGCTTATAGGGGTAGGGTGTGCGTGTGTGCGTTCATAGGGGTGAGTATATGCGCGTGTATATGAGCGCTTGTGTCTGTACTGATGCTAAAAAAAATAAAGAAAAAAAAACTTATAGATTGCGACAAGCGACACATTACATGTGCACCCCTTGTCAATGCTTGACAAGGTTGGAGTAACATTTGCAAGAGTTAACCCTTAACTGCTATTCTGCAGATTGTCTCGTGGTAGGCTAGATATAGCTCCGGTGGAGCCTAGGGTGGCTCGTAGCCCAGACCTGCCAAACCAGAGGACGAGCTATGCTATTATCGACATCAGTCTAGCCCAAAATGCGTCCACCAGATTCCATGCTAGCCTCTTGCGGGGCAGAATCCTAGCCCCACCAGTTCGAAATATCTCAAACCTTTTCAAATTCTAAACAAATTTTGAAGATTTTTTTTGGAAAAAGTGTGCAATTGTTGAAATACCAAACATTTTTTTCAAAGCACGAATAGTTTTTCAAATACATGAACAAAAAATTGAAGTTCCCAACCATTTTTAATTACGAGACAATTTTCGGAAGCATGGACAAATAATCCAATGATTTTTTTTTTGAAAAATTGATTTTTTTTTAAAAAAAATTGTGTTTTTTAATTTCTAAACAAAAATTGAAGGTGCTGAGTATTTTTGAAAATGAAAAATTTATCAAAATTAGGTAAAACGAAAAAAACCATAAAAAGTAACAGAAACCAAGAGAAATGTCCGATAGAAAACCAAAAAAGACCCTACACTAATGGGCTAGCCCACTCCGTCGCTAGTTCGCTCGTCCCTGTGCGACACTTTTACGCAGCGAGCGTCAATAGGAAATGGCGCTTCAAGAGGTGCCACCCGTTGCTACTATCGGACCGACCCAAGTAGTTTCCTGCATTTTTTCTTCTCTGCTTGACTGCTTCTTTATTAATTCTGTTTTATATATAGTAGCGAAAATGCCCGTGTGTTGCAAAAGGAGAATAAAAATAGCATACATCCGTAGCACAATAATACACAAACAAAATGAAGTACTCCCTCTGTAAACTAATATAAGAGCGTTTAGATCACTATTTTAGTATTCTAAACGCTCTTATATTAGTTTACGGAGGGAGTACATGGTTAGTTCTCTTCAGACATGAAAGTTGTATAGAAAAAGTAACAAAGGAGTGAGAAGAAAAACACAATAAATTACATATGATGTGGAAATTTAATCATTTAGACCAGTCACTTTGTTCATGCATGTCTTCCTTGTACTGCTCCTCTGCTGAAGAAGGGATACAAATAACGCCTTATTTCTTTAGCATCATTTTTTCAGTTCCAATTTGGCGCCCTTGATCTGGTTTGGGGGCTTCTAGACGATGGTCAATCATGTTTTTGAATTATCAATTTCTAAACATCTAAGAAAGAGGCACTTTTGTTTAGCCTCAAACTCGAAGACGTGATGGCTTACCGGACACCAAACCAGTGATGGTTGATGAGGAACCAAGGCCAACCATGGATGACCATGAGCCCACGAACATGGTCTGCTCCATCTGCAATCAAAGAACATGACTTAAGTAGGTCTGCTTACCTTGCCCTGTTCATGTAAATCAGATTCAGAAGAAAGACATGTAATTTAAAGAATGTTGACAGTGAAAAAAAGGGCACGAGTAAGCTACCATTCAGATCAAATTGATGACCACATCAAATTCAAAAAATGAGCGACCATATTGTTGATGAAGAAATACATGATTTTCATGATAAGGAGAATGGTTGCAAATCAGTATTACTTTTAACAAATTGTAACCACAATATAACCATTAGTACTTCGATCTCCATCAAGTAAAGTAATGGCCTAACATACATGGTCCGGTTCGAATGGGTCGTAGCCATCTCGGCCGCCGACAAGGGCGTCACCGTGTCGGACGTCCGGCAGAGCTAGGACCAGGGGAGGCCGAAGAGGGCTGCGACGGCGCAGGACAGAGTGGGAGCGGCTGGATAAGAAGAATTCGTGTTTTTTTTTTAGCCAACTAAATAAAGGATCACAGGCGGAATTCTAACAAATCCAAGGTTTTTTTGTGTGTTGAAATGAAGCATTTTCCCATATCCACTTAAAAAGGGACTACATGTTCAATTATCAAAATGTATAGGGACTTCTTTTTTTGTTGCAAAAATGCCGCAATGGTGAGCGGGCAGAAGCGGTTGGTGCTTTATTATTAGGTAAAGATTTTCAAAATTAAATTAAATAGTATAGCTTAAATTATTAAAAAGTTACCCGTACATTGAAAAATGTTAGTGCGTTGTAAAATTTTAGTTCACACAAATATGAAAAAATGTTAATATCATTCAAAAAAATTGTATGTCACATTTAGAAATGGTCAGGTGCTACAAAAATATGTCCCTAATATTTTGGAAAAAGTTTATACAAGGTAAAGAAATGTTCATTTAATTCAAAGGGAGTTTCACATCTTCAAAAAAAATCTACAGGACATTTAATAAATATATTTATACACTATAAGAAAATGTTTGGTATCATTCATGAAAAATTTCCACATGTATTTATATAACACATATTCCAAAATTGTTCATCATGTATTTAAAAAATATTAAACATGTGCCAGAAAATGTTCCAGGTCTATATGATGTGTATTTTAAAAAGTAGACCAGTATTAAAAGCAGAAAAAACTTTAAAACCCCGAAAAAACCGATAAAGAAACATAGAAAACTAAAAACGATTCTCCGATGGAGTGCGATACATGGCTCCGGTGCGACACGCACCTCAGGTGTGATTTCGTGCCGAACCTCGGCACGGCGCTGCTGATCTACAAACCGGGTGCGATTCACCGGCGAGGGCAGCGACTGGTCCTCCTCAACGCCGATGAGGTGGTGGTTGACGCGCAGGGATGGCGCGACGACGCGGGGTTCCAGGTGGGCCAGTTGGTGTTGTTTCCGTGCCATCTGGCGAGCATTGCGGCGGCTGACCGGTGGGGCGACTCCGGTGCAGCTCCCGAGGTGAGTAATGGCGAGAGAGGAGGGGAGAGAGAGGTTATTAGGAGACCCACGTGGACGCCTCGGCTCTCCACCACTTTCACCCCCACCCCTCCTATTCACACAAACCACCGCGCCTCACCGCATCGAGAGCTAGGGCTAGATGACGACGCGCGAGCAGCAGATGTGGGCGCTGTCCGCGGTCGACGAGGTGTTGATAGGGAGGTTGAAGGAGATCGACTGCTGGTTCCCGACGGCGAAGGCGCTCAACGACGCGTCGGGGATGGTGAGGGACAAGCTCAGGGGGAGGAGATCCTCAGATGCTTCCCCAACTACGACCGTCAGCCAGTGATGGGGGTGTTGCTTTGGGCGATGCTCGAGGCGGAGTCGCTGATTCCGGAGCAGAGGGAGAAGTGGAAGGTGTTCCGGTCTCTTCGCTATCGCCAGATCCAGCCGCCGGCGCCACCGCAGGCGGTGGTGGGGATTCCGGCGCCCGGGTCCAGGTGGCTGCCAATCGAGATCAAGGGAGATGAGGAGGAGGCGGAACCGCCAAGGCGCCGGGCCAGGGCTCCAGCGACTCCGACTTCGCTTCCTCGACGCTCTCCCCGCTTCCCGAGGCGCTCCCCTCGCCTCCAAGCTCTCTCCCGCCGGCAGTAGGGTGCTTGCCAGCCGGCAATTGTTTCTGGTTGCTGGCCGGGGAGGGCTCCCAGGAGGAGGGGGAGGGGGGCCTCTGTCTTCTCTACAGGTATGGAAAAATTCACAAAATATTTAGCATCTACTACATCGATTGATGCAGATGATGCTAGAGATAATTATAGGAAAGGGATGAGGGGGTTGCGTTCCAAAATTAGAAACAAAAAAGGGTCTCAATCCCAATTGGTAGATGATTGCAGCAGAATTTCTTACGATTCTAGTGGTCAGAGAGAGGGAAAAGATGATGGGGATGAAAGAAATACCAATTCAGGGAAGAACTTTAATCCTAAAGGTTTAGATGCTAATATTGTGCAAAATCATATGAAAAATGGTAATGTACCATCAATTCTGCCTTGGTATGATGAAGAGGGGGTTGATTTTGGGGGGCTAGAAATTCAAAAAACCCAACTGGGCCATATTTGGCTTCAAAAAAAGGGGGAATTCATAAAGATGGTGAAGATAAACATATGAGACCTCTGATTATTTTTGGAGGCTCAGTCGGAAAGGATGTGGTTACAGATGTGGAGCTGGGCCTCGCATGGTGGAGGCCTAGTGGGCCTGGTAACAGCCCAGCCCAAAAAGGTAAAGAGGGGCAGGTGGGTATAAAGCTGGGGAGGAGGTGGGAGAGAGGCAGTCCCATCACTTAGGGTTTCCCCCTCCTACTCCCACACCGCCGCCAGAGAGGGAAATGGCTGGAAACTTTGGGAGAGGTCACGGAGCTGCTAGATTCAACAGAGGAGGAGAGATTGGGGATGCTGGGGGAAGATTCAACAACACTGGTAGGGGAGGAGGATGGAATAGAGGCAGACCTGCTTCCTTTGAGAGATCGGGAGGTTTTGGAAGAGGTGGAGGCAGATTTGGTGCAAGGTTTTGGAAGAGGTGGAGGTAAAGAGAGGCAGACCCCAAACTTATAGCATTATATGCATCAGCGCTGAATCATGTCTTTGGTCAATAGTTGGGTTGCCCGGCTCCTGTGCTTACTACCTTACGTTACGCTATATCGGCTAGGGTAGTAAAGGGAGAACTACAGCGATTGTGTCCCGGTTCTTCCAGACGAGCACCTCAGCAGAGAAAGCTGAAAACTGACTGTCATGATGCGGCGAGAGTTGGTCAGCTGTTCGAGAGGTTCCAAATCGTTAGAGTTTTTTCCGCTTATTGCGAAGAATTGGTTCCTCCGAGTAGGCGTGTATAACGCCCCCAGTTCTGCCTTCCGAATACCAGGGGCTTCGCCAACTTTCTTAATTGTCAAACTCCTATGGCTAAGTGAGGGCGGTAAAGGCCACATAGTCTGATTGCCTTGTTCGTTGCGCTAAACACCTACTTTAAGGACCAGAATGTGGAGTAAAGAGTGTTTAGATTTATCCCGAACACCCCCGTACTATCTACGTGGGGGCAGAAGCCGACGACTGGTCAGCCTCAGATTTTATAAACGGCCGCACAGGAGGTAAAATATAAATCGCAAGCATTATAGTACATAACATCATTGTTCCATATTACAGGACAGGATAATACAAATGTTCTCATGGGAATATGATATCCTTCGAACATTGCTCCTCCACAAGGCGGGACCCCTCCAGGACGCCATCAAAATAGAGCTCGGGTCGACGATGCTCCTTGCCCTCCGGCGGCCCCTCGGTCATCAGCTTCTTGGCATCCAGCTTTGCCCAATGCGTCTTGATGCGAGAAAATGCCATACGAGCACCTTCAATATAGATCGACCGCTTCACGGCTTCGAGCCGCGGACAGGCACTTACAAGCCACTTAACAAGTCCGAAGTAGCTGCTAGGTATAGACTCGGCAGGCCACGGCCACACCATCAAATCCTTCATGGCTAGCTCTGCCGACCTGTGCAGCTCGACCAACTACTTCAGCGAGTCGCTGAAGGACAACGGACGTTCGGGTCCAAGATATTGGGACCATAATAGCTTCTCCGTAGACATCCCTTCTTCGGCTCTATAATGCTTGACAGCATCTGATATACTACGCGGCAGATCCGTAAACGCCCCTGGAAAACCCAAATTCGGATAAGTACAAGGAACGTTTTTTCCACATGCTTGCTTTGCATGATGAAAGAATTACCTTCCGCAATCTCCTTGGCCGCCTGAATTTCCTGGAGGGCGTCCTGGGCTTCGGCCCATGCATCCTGTGCGCTCTGGCAGGCCTTCGCCAGTTCGGATTCTTGCACCTTACAATCGCGCTCCAAGGACTCAAATCTCTTGATCGCACCCTGGAGCTGTTGTTGCGCCTCGCAAATCCGGGCCTCGTGCTTCTCGCACGCGGCGCGTTCCTTGGACGCTTTGTCCTCGGCCTCGGCTAACGCCTTCTTGAGGGCTGCCACCTTGGTCGTGGCCCCTAATAAAGTTTATGACACCTCAGTCCGGGCGGACTATTCATTTTTTCTTAAAATCTACCCGCAGGTTACTGCATACCTTGGCTATCCTCCAGCTGCTTCTTCACGAGGCCGGGCTCTTCCTCGGCCCGCTCCAGTTTCCGCCTTAGTTCGGAGACCTCCGCAGCATGAGCAGTGGCAGCCTGGAGCGATACCTGCTTATTCACATAGACAACTTATGTTAGACTCCTGTGATATTTCTTTTTAATCCTCTGTTTGGCTTTTCCTTCCGAACACCAAACAGAGCATCAGGGGCTACTGTCTATACTGTGATATTCTTCCTACAAACATTACTTACCTCAAAGCCCGATAGAAGGCTAGTGCAGGCTTCGGCCAGTCCATTTTTTTACGAACTGGACCTTCTCTATTACCATGCCCATAAGGGTGCGGTGTTCATCCACAATAGAGGCGCCTTGTAGCGCCTCCATCAAGTTATCCGGTGCCTCTAGTTGGATAGAGGTCACCGGCGGAACAACCACATTCCCTCCTTTTGGGGCAGGCCATTCACTGGACTCCGGAGCCGCATAGATCTCCGGAATGGTATCCAGCTCGGGTCCGAAAGGAACTCGGGCCCCGTCACCAGTCCCCATAGGGACTTTTTCCCCCATGCGTCCGGCAATTGAGGAATCGTCCTGGGGCGCCACCCCGCTGATCTCCGGACCCCCCCGGTCGAGCAAGGTCTTTTGCGACACCACCTCGTCGTCACCCTTGGGAGAGACGGAATGAGCAGGTGGCGGAGACATGCTAGCCACCTCCTTTGAGTCTAGCGATCCCTCTGACGAGGATCGCGGGGAGCCATCGCGTGCTGGACTGCAATAACAAAGTTTAAGGTATATCAATATTACAAACCGGGAAGGCCAGACGTTTTCAGATTCTGGTACTTACGAGGCGGCTCGAGGCTTGGTCCGGCGAGGTCGCTCTGGACTGCTGTCAACATCCCACACGGAGTTATCCGCGTGTGAGCCTCTAACCCTCTTAGGCGCTTTCGCCTCCGGATTGGTGGGGGCCGCTCTCTTCTTCCTCCCCACTTTAGGTGGGGATTCGCTGTCTTCTTCCTCTTCGTCGTCATCGTCAGCGGACGAAGAGGAAGTCTCGTCTTCGGACAACACGTCCGGAGCGCCTTTTCGGCGAGGGCCCTTCTTGGCCCCTTTGGCTGCTTTCTTGGCCGTCTTCTCCGGCACCTCATAAGGTGCTGGAAAAAGCATTTTCGTCAGTAATGAGAATTCTTAGTCTTCGGGCAGCGGAGTCGGACAGTTAATCCCCTACGCTATCTTGATCCAGGCCTGAAAACACGGGTAGGAAAGCTTAGGCTTTTTCTCAAAATATGCTAGTAAAGGGTACGCCTTGAAAACATTAAAAGAACTTACCGGGTTAACCTGGCGTTTTAAGCTGAGCCCGCGATCTTCGGTCGTGGGCAGTGGCGTCTCGTCGGCCTTGAAGAGCACTTTCCAGATTTCTTCATGCGTCGTGCCGAAGAGCTCTAGTAGCGTCTGGTGCTTGGCCGGATCGTACTCCCACAGATAGCAAGTCCGACGTTGGCACGGAAGAACCCGGCGAATGAGCATGACCTGGACCACGTTGACGAGCTTGATCTTCCTATCTATCATGTTCTGGACACACGTTTGGAGCCTAGTCAGCTCGTCCGAAGGACCCCAGGTTAGGCCCCTCTCTTGCCTGGAGGTGAGCCGCATTGGGATTCCGGATCTAAATTCAGGGGCCGCCACCCAGTTGGCGTCGCACGGCTCGGTGATATAGAACAACCCAGATTGCCACCCTTGCACTGTCTCCGCGAACTAGCCTTCGGGCCGGGTAACGTTGGGCATCTTGTCCACCATGGCGCCTCCGCAGTCTGCTTGTTGGCCGCTCACCACCTCCGGCTTCACATTGAAGGTCTTCAGCCATAGGCCGAAGTGAGGCGGGATGTGGAGAAGGGCCTCGCACACGACAATGAATGTCGTGATGTTGAGGATGAAGTTGGGAGCTAGGTCATGGAAGTCTAGCCCGTAGTAAAAAATCAGTCCACGGACGAAGGGGTGAAGAGGGAAGCCCAGCCCGCGGATGAAATGTGTGAGAAACACAACCCTCTCGCGGGGCTCTGGAGTAGGGACGATCTGTCCCTTGGCCGGGAGTCGGTGAGCGATCTCCTTGGCCAGATATCCAGCCTCCCGGAGTGCCTTGATATCCTTCTTCTTGACGGAGGAGGCCATCCACTTACCCCCAGCTCCGGATCCGGACATCTTTGGAGTGCTTTCTCGGACGAGTGAGAAGCTAAAAGCTTGGGCGCTGGAGCTCAGGGACGGAAGGACTAAGGAGGAGCTGAGGTGTGGGTGAAGGAAGGGAATCCTTATCCCCTTATAAAGGCCTTCAATATCAAGCGTCTCCCCACTCGCCTTAAACTCGCCTATTCCCAAGGACCGTGCAAACGGCACGGTTGGGTCACCCACGCCCGTATTGATGAGAATCTCGTAATAAGGGGGCACGATCTCTGCTTCGACAAGACATGTCAATGGCAACCGCGTCTCGAAACGTGGAGCGGCAGACAAAAACGGTTCAAAATTATGACCGGACAGATGTGATGTCATATTATAAAAGCTGTCAGCGGATAAGACTCGTGTAAAAATATATTCTCTCTGCGATTATGTATGGTGTGCGTGATAGGTCCGGATACTATCGTCGCATCCGAAGACTATCTTGAAGTTCGGATAGAAGGGAACCCGCCCTACAATGCCGAATATAATCTGCGCATTGGACTCCTCGTCATTGAAGCCAGGTTCAGGGGCTACTGAGGGAGTCCTGGACTAAGGGGTCCTCGGGCATCCGGCCTATTATCCATGGGTCGGACTGATGGGCTGTGAAGACATGAAGGCCGAAGATTATACCTGTATCCGGATTGGACTCTCCTTGGCGTGGAAGGCAAGCTTGGCGACCGACTATGAAGATTCCTTCTTATCTAACCGACTCTATGTAAACCCTAGACCCCCCCCCCCCACCCCCGGTGTCTATATAAACCAAAGGGGTTAGTCTGGAAAGGATATATTCATTGCCATAGTCATACAGGCTAGACTTCTAGGGTTTAGCCATTACAATCTCGTGGTAGATCAACTCTTGTAACACTCATATTCATCAACATCAATCAAGCAGGACGTAGGGTATTACCTCCATAGAGAGGGCCCGAACCTGGGTAAACGCCGTGTCCCATGTCTCCTGTTACCATTGATCCTAGATGCACAATTCGGGACCCCCTATCCGAGATCCGCCGGTTTTGACACCGACAACCCTCTCTATGGCACACCCTAGGGGAGTCCTACTCCCATCGGGAGTAGGATTCCCCCCTTCCATGTAGTAGGAGTACGAGAGAAGGAAGGGGAGGAGAGGAGAAAGGAAAGGGGGGCGGCCCCCTCCCAATTCGGATTGGGCTAGGGGGCGCGCCTCCCACCTTTTCCTTTCCTCTCCTCTTTTCCACTAAGGCCCAATAAGGCCAATATACTCCTCGGGGGGTTCCGGTAACCTCCCAGTACTCCGGAAAATGCCCGAACTCATCCGGAACCATTCCGATGTCCAAACATAGGCTTCCAATATATTGATCTTTATGTCTCGACCATTTCGAGACTCCTCATCATGTCCATGATCAAATCCGGGACTCCAAACTAACTTCGGTACATCAAAACACATAAACTTGTAATACTGATCGTCACCGAACGTTAAGCGTGCGGACACTACGGGTTTGAGAACTAAGTAGACATGACCGAGACATGTCTCCGGTCAATAACCAATAGCGGAACCTGGATGCTCATATTGGCTCCTACATATTCTACGAAGATCTTTATCGGTCAAACCGCATAACGGTATACGTTGTTCCCTTTGTCATCGGTATGTTACTTGCCCAAGATTTGTCATCGGTATGTTACGAAGATCGTCAGTATCTCAAAGCTAAGGGTTGGAATAAGAATGTAGATGTCTGGTATAGAAAAATCAAGATAGAAATTATTAAGAAGCTAGATGAGTTGGATAAGAGAGCTGAGATAATGGGACTAACTGCTGTAGATAGAACTGAGTAGAAAGAGCTAAGAGCACAACTTAAAAGAGTAATGCTACAAGAAGAAATAAAATGGCTACAAAGATACAAAGATAGAGAGATTACATATGGAGATGGGAACACTAGATACTATCATGCAAACGTGAATGGTAGAAGGAGGAAAAACCGGATTACCTCTTTGGAACAAGATGAAGGGGTCATAGAGGGAGAGAATAGATTGATGGAATACATAACTAAATTCTACAATGAATTGTTTGGACACCCTGAAGAGACACAAATCTCTTTGAAGTGGGTTGAAATGAAAAAGATCGGCACCCAATACAGAGAGGAGCTCTTGGCCCCTTTCTCTCTGGATGAAATTCATCAGGTGGTCTTTGGAATGAAAGGAAACAAAAGTCCAGGGCCTGATGGATTCCCTGCTGACTTTTACCAGGATTTCTAGGATTTGGTACGGTTAAATGGGATTTAAAAGCCCTGGTTGAAGGTTTTGCTAAAGGTGAAATCAATATTGCTAGGCTTAATTATGGCATCATAACTCTTGTCCCAAAGGCAAATGATGCCAAACAAATTCAAAAATTCAGGCCTATTTGCCTGTTGAATGTTAGCTTTACGATCATCACTAAAGTACTGATGAATAGGCTAGCTAAATGTGTATCCCCTGTAATATCCAGAACCCAAACTGCCTTTATCAAGGGGAGATATATTATGGAGGGAGTAGTCATCTTGCATGAAGCTTTGAATACTTTCCATAAAGAAAAAGAGATGCTTTGATTTTCAAAGTAGACTTTGAAAAGGCATATGACAAAATTAAGTGGCCTTTTGTAATACAAATGCTAAACTTAAAAGGTTTCCCAGATAAGTGGTGTGACTGGGTGATGGAGACTATGAGGGGGGGACATGTAGGGGTTAGGGTGAATGATGAAATATGTCCATATTTTAAATCTTTTAAGGGGCTGAGACAAGGTGATGCTATGTCACCGCTGCTTTTTGACTTGGCAGATGCTCTAGCTATTTTAATGATCAATGCGCTCGAACATGATATAGTGAAAGGGGTTCTGAAGGGGGGGGGGGGGGGGTAACAAAGGTATTAATATGCTGCAGTATGCAGATGACACTATCTTCCCGATTAAGGATGAGGTAGAAAGTGTTAGAAACCTTAAATTCATATTGGGAGCCATTAAACAAATGCCAGGGCTTAAAATAAATTTTCATAAGAGTGAGTTGATGCTATTTGGAAAAGCTAAAGAGAAACAATTGTTATATCAAGATGGGGGAGTTACCTATCAAATATTTGGGGATGCATGTGTCAGGGACTAGAATTAGAAACATACACTGGAATTGTGTAACTAACAAAATTGAAAAAAGATGCAGCTGCTGGCAAGGGAAGCTGCTAGGTTCTATTGCTGGCAAAATTACCCTGGTACAAGCTTGCCTGACTAACATTCCACTGTTTATGATGTCCTTTTATGCTGTCCCTAAAGGGATCATTAAAAAGCAGATTTCTTCAGAGCCAGATTGGTATGGCAAGAAAATGAGAACATAAAACAAATACCATTTAGTGAAATGGGAGAAATGTTGCTTACCTAAAGATGTGGGGGGTTGGGGATCCTCAATCTAGATATGATGAATATTGCACCTCTAGCCAAATGGTTTTGGAAAATGGAAACAGAGGGAGGTTTGTGGCAAGATATACTGGGAGAAAAGTATAGAAAAGGTGAATGCTTAGCTCTAGTGGTCAAGAAACCTGGAGACTCCCAATTTTGGGCTAGTCTTATGAAAATTAAAGAGATTTTTTATAAATTTGTCAAGAAAGAACTGGGAGATGGGAAAAACACCAGGTTCTGGGAAGATTCATGGGTAGATGATAAACCTTTGAAGGAAGCTTATCCTAGAATATATGATATCTGCTTCGACCACAATATAACTATGGATGAGGCCATACAAAAAGGGTGGCATGGGTTCAAATTTAGAAGAACCTTACATGGAGAAACTCTAGAATTATGGAATAGTTTAAAAGGTAGATGTGAAGAAGTGACTATGCAGGGGGAAGGATAAAATTATCTGGACCCTTACTGCAGATCATAAATTCTCTATGGGGGTCCTTGTATAGGAAAATAATTACTCTTGGTCTAAAATTCCCACAAAAATACTTGTGGAAGACCAAGGTGCCTGCAAAAATTAAGGTTTTTTTGTGGCTAGTTAACAGAAAGAGCATCTTGACCAGAGATGTTTTACTGAAAAAAGGATGGGAAGGAGGAAAAGAATGTGTGTTTTGTGGGAAAGAGGAATCAATAGATCATTTATTTTTTACTTGCTTTGTAACATCATTACTGCGGGGTTTGGTCAGATGTGTGTGTGGGCTTAAAACCACCCCCCTGAATGTTAAAGATTGTTTTGGGAATTGGTTAGGTAAATTTAGCAGGGATGATAAGAAGTTGGTGATGGTGGGGACATCTGCTTTATTTTGGGCTATTTGGAAAAGTAGGAATGGGATAATATTTGAAAACAAAAGGATAAATGATCCTTTCTATATAATCAAACTAATGAGTCGCTGGTTGATTGATTGGTCCATCTTGCAGATAAATGAGCCGCCAAGAAAAATGCTGGAACTGGAAGCAAGGCTGCTAGAACGAGTAGCAAGTGAGGTGTACACAACAAAGCAGGGGTGGAGGATCAACGTAGCGAGGTTGGGAGGAACAAAAGACTCTGCATCCTGCTGAAGATGTGGCCTTTACATTGTTACTGTTTTAGTAGTTATTTGCTATTATCATCTATGTCTGTCGTGAACTTTATTATGCCCCAGTATGTTGAGCTTAGGGGAGACTGCTGGCCTCTGTTGGCTTTTGCTGTGTTGCTTGGGAACTTCTGATAGTGCTAGGCTAAATATTCTGTCACTATGGTTTGGTTTTCGGTAATGAAAATCGAAAGGGAAAACCCTTCTTTGATAAAAAAAGAAAACAGAAAACGAAAAAAAGCCATGAATGGGACACGGAGTATCTACACCCGAGCTCAAATGAGCTCGGGTGAATAGTAAAATCAAAAAACATTTTAAAAATGTTCAAAAAATTCTGAATTGTTTTATGGTAAACTTTGACAAATGTTCTAACTGCTTGCAAAATTTCATCTTCAGATCACATTCGTGGAAGGCATGACAAAAAAAACAAAATTGATGCTCTGAATATGCTACTTTCAAAGCATTTTGGAGCACTGATTTTGTGATTTTTGCCACACCTTGTACGAAAGCATTTTGGAGCATCAATTTTGTGATTTTTTGTCACGCCTTGTACGAATGTGATCTGAAGATGAAATTTCACAAGCAGTTAGAATATTTGTCAATGTTTAGCAAAAGAAATTCAGAATTTTTTGAACATTTTTAAAATGTTTTTTGAATTTACTGTTCACCCGAGCTCATTTGAACTCGGGCTGAGAAAGGACTTTCCGCCATGAAAGCCGAATCCTACCCGCACCAGTCCGAAGTATCTCGAGCCTTTTTCCCCTCGGTCCTCAGTCACCGTTGCACTTGCACCGTTGCACGGCACAAAACTCTGGGAAACGAAAACGCCAACGAGGCCGAAACCCCGGCACAGCACTGCGTCGTCGCGAGACCTATCCACTCCCCTCCATGCACCATCGCGGCTCACTCCTTCCCAGCCACACTACCCACCACCACGACACCAACGCGCCACGCTCCACCCTCCCGCCGTGGGCAAAGCGCCCCGACCAGCGCCGCCACCATCCTCCGGCCGCGCGCGCAGCGCGAGGCCGCCACCCGCCACGGCGCGCCGCGCCCGTCCTACCATGCGGTGACGCCCGAAGCCGCCACACCGAGCCCTTCTGACCGCCTCGCCGCCGCCGCACGCACATGCAGTTCCCCCCGTCGCCCGCGCGCCCCATGGCCGCGCCCGCGGCCGTGCCCGCCGTGTCCTGCCTGCGCCTCCTCCTCCTCCCCGGGTTCAGCGCCTCCCTCCTCGCCAGCCGCGCCCGCGCCCGCGTGGTGGCGGTGAGGTCGGGCGCGGCCCCGCCCGACCCGGCGGCCATGCTGCGCCGGCCGGCCGCCGCCACGACTGCCGCGGAGGAGCGGGAGGCCGACGCGGACGCCTCGTTGGGCTCTCCGGTAGACGACGAGCCGCCCGAGGAGGGGCGGAGGAGGGGGCCCGAGAGGGAGTGGGTGGACTGGGAGGACCTCATCCTCGAGGACACCGTGCCGCTCGTCGGCTTCGTGCGGATGATACTCCACTCCGGCAAGTAGGCAACTTTTCCCTCTTCACTACCGTTCGTCCTAATTTCATTTGCTAGTGTGAATTCAGTCAGCACTAATCTTAGTATGGCAGCACCTGTGCATCATTGGTGATGGGGGAAAATTTTACTTGTGTAATGTACTGCTGTATCCTGATGCAATTTATCGAACACATGGTGTGCAAACTGAACTCATCACCCACCGAATGTGAATAGCTATATCCTGGATGCTCTGAAAGTTTAGGCACAGTTAGACCGACTGCCCGTAATACTAGATGGATTGCAGAAGTTATTTCAAGGCGGATAATGGCGGCAAGTCTATAGCTGGTTTGGTGCTGGACAGAAGATACAACTATGTATAGAGGGAAGGGATTACTAGGCATTGACTCGGTCGAATGTAACGGTTTAATCGGTTGGTCGAGCAGGTTGGTCGTGATAACCCGGTCGGTTGGATCAGAATTCACGGACGCAGGCAATTAAGAATTTGGAAAAGGTTGAGAGTTCACAAAACATGGTGAGAATTCAGATTTTCATTTCGTCGTTCAGCCATTTCAGACCCCATATAATGATTAACGGACGTAGGCTTACGGATGGACCCTCTGTCCACATGCAATACACCCAGCTCAATGAGCCCTTTCCTTTTGTGTGGATTACTTCATCCTGGTTGAGCCCCTAGTCAGTCGACCTTGCGCCCGTGACAGTCCATCACCCTAATCACTGCTGCCCTGAACTGTCATCTTCATGTCTGCCTTGACTATGGTCATGGCGGCAATGTCCAATGGCACAGGCTCGACATGGTTCTAATCTAAACCATACAATGATACAATAAATATCTAATTACTCTGCTGGGGTTTGTATGAGTTTGTTCAAATCTAGTTCAAACTAGTGAGGAATATAATGCGATGACATAGGCAGACTGACAAAACTTAGTCGTTAATAATGTATGCTCATGTGCTTTTAACATGTTTGACTTCTTACCACCTGATGCATGATTAAACATTACCAATTCTTAATACCTATCTGCTTGCAAAATTCTGTAACATCAAAACCTTTTTACAAATTTTGTATTCCCTCCGTCCCTTAGTATAAGACGTTTTTGCAAGCTAACATAGCTTGCAAAAACGCCTTATATTGTGGCCTGTGGGACGGACTAGTAACTTAGTAAGTATTAACAATATTAAAAATCTAAGTGTGTTCCTTCCTTGCTGGGAAAAATAAGGGCTAGACTGCAATCTGCAATGCAAACAATCATGTGGCCTTAAGCTGCAGAGGCCGAGTGCCTAAGTTTCGCCTGATGTTTTCGGGTTTGTGTTGTTTTGCCTTATGTTATGTGCGGAACCTGATTGAATCTGGAGATCGATCCCTCACCACTTTGTATCATCAGTTTTCACGTTCAAATGGAAATTGGGAGCTATGCTCCTCAATTTGAAAAAAAATGGTGTTATGTGCTTGCATCACTTAATGCCTGCGTGGAGTTATGCGGACAACCAATTAGAACGTGATGTTTCTAAGGTATCATGTATCCGCCCAAAGGACTAGCAATAACAGGAAAATCTTATCTACCTTGTTTCACATGCCTTCTGGATTCTATCACACTGAAAAATGAGACTTGACGGTCAGTTACAAATCAAGGGAGTGTTGAGAAACTTTTGGCCTGCTATGCGAGTCCTTGCATACAATTAAGTCAAGCATGATACACATATCTAGTGCTTCCTGATTAGCATAACCAATTTAATGTTGTCAGTATGTTACTGTAAGAAGTAGGAAATGCCCTTGTTGTTTAAAACATATATATGTTGTTGGTTATTATGGCTTCTGACTGGTTAACTTCAATAAGTCAGTGACTGTCATTGTACCATTTGGTTATAGGATTATAAGATGTCATGTGGTCCCAAGTCCCATGGTCTCGCAAGAATTAGTAGGCTCCAACTGAGATCATGGCTCTATAAAATACATAGGATACTAATCTTAGTTTTTTTTATCTAATCATATTCTATGTGTTCATTTTTCTATAGAGGAAAGCATGAACTTCGCTTGCATATTTTTATTATACTAGTTATATTTCGAATAACATAGGAAGTGATATCTGTGGCAGGTACTCAAGTGGTGAGCGGTTGAGTCCTGAACATGAAAAGGCCATACTTGAACGATTGCTTCCATATCATCCACAATATAAGAAGAAAATTGGATGTGGTATCGACTACATCACGGTACGTACTACGTACTCAAAATGAATGCAAGAAACGAATTGCTTAATTTACTGTCTTTGCTCTTCTTTTTGAAAAACATTGTCTTAGCACTTCTAGGACAGAGAAAGTAATCTGTCATCTCCATATATGTCTTCTTGGTCCCTAGTCTTGAGCTTGGACTCTCTGTAACCCTTCTAAATATATATGTCTAGTTGCACTTTGACATTCTGTTGCCCTGATGTGTTAAGGTGATGGTCTCATGCTGCCAGCAAACTTCAGAATGATTGTTTTATCAGTTCTGATACCGACCTCCAAAATTTTAATGAAAAACTTAGGTGTTTGCCTGTCTTTTATATGGTGCCAGATGCCTAGCTCTGAGTCGAATATTTTTCTGCCGAGTCAATTATGGTTCTGATCTGGTCCATCTGGGAACCAACTAACGTTTAGTACTATATGATTTTGCAGCTAGGGTTGCATCCAGAATTCGAGAACTCAAGGTGTTTGTTCATAGTTAGGACGGACGGCGAGCAGGTCGATTTTTCTTTCTGGAAGTGCATCAAGGGTCTCATAAGACAAAAGTACCCCTTGTACGCAGACAGTTTCATTCTCAGACATTTCCGCAGGAGGCAGGACTACTGAGCTAGCGACCCGTACGGTTGTTTTCGTGTAATATTTCTGTGATTTTGATTTTGTCCACGTGCCTTAATATCATGTGATTTAGCATTCGTCCAAAATTCGTCTGGAATGACCCGTCCTACAGTTTTCAGTGGGCTCAGCATAGTTACGTGGTTTGCGGCATTCTCACAGTTGCAGATGAGCCTTGGCCCTTGGGTGCTCTTCTTGGTATGAAGCTAGTCTTAAGATCACAGAAGGTATAGATATGAGATTTATATCTTTATTATCCCTTGCTCGGAATGCAGCTCTTTCCGCCCATTGTCAGGGCTGCATCTGCATGCCAGCCAGTCTGAGGCTAGCAAGGGCAACATGTCAATGGACGTTATTTCCAATCCAACTGGATCGGCGATCTTTTTTGTGATCTTGCGCTGTGCCTTGTGTGATTTCCAACTCAATTCGGCGATCTTTTCTGTGATCTTGCGCCGTGCCTCGTGATTTTGTTCTGAATCAGCTTCTTGCCTTGCGCCTGAATCTGTGTGCAGAACTGCAGATTATATGCCTGCAATTATTTTTGTAATACCACCCAATGAGAAAAGTCAAATCTTCGCCACGTTTGTTCCAGCTGAAATGCTTGGGCTGCCAGACCGCACCTCCCTCCGTTCCGCCCCAAGGTTGCCAGCGCCGTGCTCACAGTGCCCAAGCTGGGAAAAACACAAGTGCCCATGTTTTGAAAAACACAAGTGTGATGCTTTATTTCCTTTGGAGAAAACAAATGTTTGTGTTTCTTCTAGTCGTGGAAACGTGTGTCTCTAGCCTCAAGGTGCAGCCTTTGCTCACGCACGGCGCAGGCAAGGCTGGCCGGCTCGTGGACCTCCAGGCCGGCGGAGGTTGGTGTCGTCCAAGAGCCGCTTGCTGTCTCTCAACGGCATCGAAGGCAGACGGAAACGCAGGTGAATCGCCCTTGCAGACGCGCCAAAGGACAGGGGCGTGGCGTGTGGCTTCAAACGTGCGGACGCTGACAGATTTGTTCTGCCTACGTGAACCACCGGGCTTGACCTGGCTAGGCTGTGTGTGATATATCATTGTCTACCTTGCCCTTGCGCCATTGGCGCGCGCACTCTCTCGTGTAGCCAACACGTCCTCTAAAAAACGGAGTAGCCTAAGCTAAGCTCGAGGAGATACCGCGATTGATTCGCAGGATCTCATCAGGTGCTCTTTTTCGCACACTACAATACAGATGCTCACATACACGTGCATACACTCATCTTTTGATGAACGCACACATAACCTACCCCACGAGCACCTCCAAAGGCGGCACAAGATCTCGAGATTGAAAAATCTACCATAGACGCCTTTGTAGATCGATGAAAACGTCTCCACTCACTGAACAAGCATCGCAAAGCTCGAAGTAAATTCAAAAAAAAAAATACGAGCACACTTAAACTCCGATGAGCTGGTTCCACCATAAGAAACCCTAATCATTTGAGCTACATTCAGTTGAAGGATCTTATCAGGTGTTAACAACCCAACGAACTGACACACAGGCGCACAGCTGCCCAACGAACTGACAGACAACTGGTTATAATAACAAAACACATGTCTTTGCCTTCTGCCAATCTCGGTCCGGTTCGGTCCGGTCCAAGGCGAAAGACGCAGCGGCACGTCTCTTCTCTCCTCTCGTGCCCGACCCGTGCATCACCGGCGGCTGGCCCGATCCGACCAGACCCGACCCGACCCTTAGGGCGTCCGACGGGCCACTTTCCTTCCCCTCTGATCTTGCCGGTGCATCTAGACCAGACTCTGCTCCCTTCTTGTTTTATGCGGTCCCTCTCCATCCTCTTGGCTCTAAACTAGTCTCTGCCTTTCCGGTCAGCTCCTCCCCCACATGTTAGCCGCGTACGTCCATGCAACGCAACCGCGATGACCGTATTGCCCCCTCCGTTGCCCCTTGGGCGTCAGCCCGATCGCGCGCACGGCCTTTGCGTCTGCGGCCGCGGCCGGGACCGGACCCGTGCCGCTGCGCGTTTCGGTGCTATACGACGCCGCGCGCCCGTCCCTTGGGGGTTTCTTAATTTTCTTGGGACATTCCCGCTGTATCTTTGTAGGGTTTCTGACATTCCGTGACCGGCTCGACGGCTTGTTTGCTGCCACGATGGCCGTGAGCCTGTGGGTGATAGATATCACGCGGATGTTAACAAATGTGTAGTCAACATCGGAGTCCTGGACGGACGGTTGTAAGCCATTTCTCCGGTTTGCTTTCAAGAATGGTGTTTTATGCTCCAATCAATTTTACTTGGGGTTTTATTTAAACGGGAACTCCACGATCTTTTTAGGCAGTAGAAAAATTCATCGGAAGTACAAAACACCCTCAGAATAAGAAAAGTTACACCGAGGTCTCTGCAGCATCGAAGAACCATTACTACCGTCGGAATGAGCCGTTGATGCGCCGCTATTGCTGCTCCGTACCGGAGCCGGCATACGACCTTATCGATGATAACCTTGAAAGTCTTCATGCACGTGCCCCTAAATACCGACACATTGGAGCCGTAGTCGTCGCCGTTGAACCCTTGAATCGATTCAAAGCACCTAACACCAATCCCGCCATCGTGCATGCATGGCAAGGAACCCTAACCTCATCGTCCCAAGTGGACGGCAAGAATCTACACCGGAGCTCCGTCGATCGTCCGTCCGGACGGGTGAGCTCGAGGAGGATCGGCGTCTGGAAGGCCAACTCGAAAAAAAAGCGCCACCATTTGTCTGAGCATCACACCTGCGAAGACTAAGGGCATGCTCGGAACCTCTCCCAGCTTCCCCAAATTTGCAAATCTGGCTTCTTTCGCTTGCTTCCAACTTCTCCTGGTGACCAGCGAATGTTCGACTCGAGCGGCAGTTTCTCCCAGCATGCGATGGCCTCGCAGAGTCCTTTTGGCTTGTTCGGCAATACTTTGGGCTAGCTAAAACTAGTCCATTTGGGGGCCATGCGTAGAATAGCATACCGGTTTTGCAAGAGTACCAATGAGTCAAGGTCATGGTGCTAAGCCATTTTCTTTGGCAGTGGCAATCTTGGTGTAAATATAGGAACGACTCTCGCTCTCCGGTTTTGAGAAACTGGGCTTTCTCAGCTTCTCATTTTTACACGTAGGGAATGCTCAGCTTCTCAAAGTTGACTCCGCGGAGCTCAGGCATTTGGGTCGACTCTGCGCCTGGAGTTTATGGAGTTGGAAGCTGGAGAGGATATGGACAGAGCTGAAAAAACCCTAACATAAATGACTAGTCAGAGTTGAGGCACGAGAAGCCCCCTCCCAGCCACCGACTACTGAAGCAGCTGGCAGAGGGGAGGTGAATCAATAGGCTCGATGACGGAGCCTATATGGGGTATGTTTGCCCTCGCCACCATGGGGAAGTGATGGAAACGTTTCGTGGCCCCACCTGACACTTGGGTTATAAACCTTTCCTGTCATTCAATCATAATTTAATCCTTCTCGACTCAAAACTTCCTTAATCCTAATAGATAAAAACTCATTCGAATGTAATTTGAAAAGCTTTCAAATGTAATTTGGAAAGCTTTCGACATAATACGATTGGAACGGTAGATGTTGCTTATGTGATCACGATGAAACTATTCATCATGTTCATATCTTGCCCTTTAGCGCGATTGCTATGGCGGAATATATGTAACTTCCAACAACCGCGGCCAACCGGTGTTCGAATAAGTTTGGGAACTATCTCACGGGACGGATAGACAACTTACAGCTCAAATCCATGTGGGGTTTGTACTTTATCTTGCACTATGTAGAAACTGTCCTAATGATCATATTTGTGACAAACAAATGATTTTCGAGTTTGTTGTAGATTATCTTCGTGGATACTCGACATGTGCAACCATTTGGAGGCAATAGCTCACGTTATATTTAACCAACTTGAATGACTGTCTAATACTACAGCTTGTGAGACCTGAATTGTTGCATGTAATCTCCATGGAATTTGGCTACGCCATTTTTTTAATCTTGTTATATTAGTTTGTATGACTATGTATACTTTGCGACAAAATGGTTGGGTGCACCATTCAATATAGAAGAAACGGGCACCCTCCTCCCCGAAAAAAAACCCAAACCGTCCAAATGGTGGCGTTTAAGAGGATGTAGCAAACCACTGTCAATTTGTAATATAGATGAGTTTACCACTGCATGAAATATTGGTTATCTTTTTGATAACTTATTCAACTGCATCCCTCATTTTTGTTTGTAGAAACGTTCTCTTTTTAGTCTTCGGAAAAAATAGCCAACTCGAAAACCAATTGAAGCGAGCTGTCCGAAATTACAATTGTAGGTGCTTAAGGTTACAATGTCAGCTATGTTCAAGTCCTGCTTTAGCGAAAACATTATTTAGTGATTATGATAATAATCTTATTCGTTTAACTAGTTTGAATCTATCTTGGCTTGGTTAATGAACTAACTTTTTTGTCGCTGCAAAATGTAGAATAAATTCAGCGCGACTTAGGCGTGGTGTATAGAAATCTCAAAACCGCTGCCTGAGCCCTAGTTTCCAATTGTTAACCAGGAACTTCCCATTTGTTTCTGATAAACTTCCCATTTTACGCCTGGGGGGATAAACCTCTCTTGGCAAACGTAAACGGGCGAACGGCACCCGCCGGGGCGCGCGCGGGCACATCGGTAAATTTGGCCCCGGTGACGGCCATGCCGCGCAGCATCTGCCCTCTTGAGCTCTCCAAGGGCCAGAAACGCCACCGCATGCCCCCTCCCTCCCCACGCTATACAACCACACGCACCACATCCATGGCCACCACCACCACCACCACCACCATCACCGCCACAGCGCAGCACCACCACCCCCACCACCACAAGCAGCGGCCATGTCTTCCTCGGCCTCCCTGCAGAGCTTCCTCCCGCCCTCGGCCCACGCGGCGAGGTCGTCGTCCCGGCACCGGCCCAGCCGCGCCCGCCCCTTCCAGTGCGCGGCCGTCTCCGCGCCGTCGTCGTCGGCCGCCTCGCCGTCGGCCTCGGCCGTCCCGGCGGAGCGGCTGGAGCCTCGCGTGGAGCAGCGGGAGGGCGGCTACTGGGTGCTCAAGGAGAAGTACCGCACCAGCCTGAACCCGCAGGAGAAGGTGAAGCTGGGCAAGGAGCCCATGGCGCTCTTCACGGAGGGCGGCATCAAGGAGCTCGCCAAGCTGCCCATGGAGCAGATCGACGCCGACAAGCTCACCAAGGAGGACGTCGACGTGCGGCTCAAGTGGCTCGGCCTCTTCCACCGCCGCAAGCAGCAGTGTATGCCCCTCCCTCTGCCCCGCACCCATCGCGAAGTCCATCGTTTACTTGATCAAATAATGCATCTGCGCTTCAGCCTTTCCTTTCTTGATCGATGCACGTTCGAGCTCCATGATTGGAGCATGCTCCCAAGTTTTTGTGAGTTTTCAATCGCGCATGCACCTCTAAGCTAGCTTGCTCATGGGGAATGAACGTACTGCGCGTTCATTCAATAATCACTCCATCTCCATGTGCCCATGTTCCTCCTAACCTCTACATGATCTCGGCAGAATCAGTGGGGAGAATTGACATTTTGTTTCTGCATGCATATCGAACCGTATTAGACTACAAGTTTTACTGCCAAATTGGTATTCATATTCCTACTCCATTTGCAACTTGCGAGTAGCCTCTCGCCGGCAGACTATTCTGTGATCCAACCGTCGCAGTCATTAGTATCTTAGACTAACACTGATGCAACTTTTTTAGTCGGCGTGTAATAAGATACACCTGAAGAGCCAAGGGGCCAAAGTATCTTGGACTAGTCTGGGGTCATATTAGCTTTATTCAACCACTCGGTGTGTGATACTAGTCGACTTCCTATTGGTTGATTCATGACACGTACGCACGGATTTGCCCTGCCAGCGCATGGTGAAATTTGTTCCTTGCTGTCAATTGCAACAACAGAGTAGACCGAGCATATTCTACAAGAACATAATGGCTTTTTATCAGACACACATGGTGTCTTTTTTTTTTGCAAAATATTCCTTTTGGGGTTTATCCCAAACCAGTGGTTCCAAATCTGCTCTTTTTTGGTCCATTCCTGCAAAAAGAGCGACACATTTTTCTTACTGGGGCCCACTGTGAAGTCGGCCGGAAAAATGCTGACGAATGAACCGTGTGTGTGTGCGCATGCAGATGGGCGGTTCATGATGCGGCTGAAGCTGCCCAACGGCGTGACGACGAGCGAGCAGACGCGGTACCTGGCCGGCGTGATCGAGAAGTACGGCAAGGAGGGGTGCGCCGACGTGACGACCCGGCAGAACTGGCAGATCCGCGGCGTGACGCTGCCGGACGTGCCGGAGATCCTGGAGGGGCTCCGCTCCGTCGGCCTCACCAGCCTGCAGAGCGGCATGGACAACGTGCGCAACCCCGTCGGCAGCCCGCTCGCCGGCATCGACCCCCTCGAGATCGTCGACACGCGCCCCTACACCAACCTCCTCTCCTCCTACATCACCAACAACTCCGAGGGCAACCTCGCCATCACCAACCTGTACGTCATGTTCCTCTTGCACTGCATTGCATTGCATTGGTGGTGACCACGGTCGAGGATTGCCACTGACTGACATGCCGTTGCTGCCGTGTTGTCTTGTGTGTGAGCAGTCCTAGGAAGTGGAACGTGTGCGTGATCGGCACCCACGATCTGTACGAGCACCCGCACATCAACGACCTGGCGTACATGCCGGCCGAGAAGGACGGCAAGTTCGGGTTCAACCTGCTGGTGGGCGGGTTCATCAGCCCCAAGAGGTGGGGCGAGGCCCTGCCGCTCGACGCCTGGGTCCCCGGCGACGACATCATCCCGGTCTGCAAGGCCGTCCTCGAGGCGTTCCGCGACCTCGGCACCAGGGGCAACCGCCAGAAGACGCGCATGATGTGGCTCATCGACGAGCTCGTAAGCTCCCCCCAAACTCTCGAAACGAGACGGGATAAATCTTGGTTGATGCGTATGTATGTGGTTCTGATATTCTGGTGTTCCGGCGGTGCAATGCAGGGGATGGAGGCGTTCCGGTCGGAGATCGAGAAGAGGATGCCAAACGGCGTGCTGGAGCGCGCGGCGGCGGAGGACCTGATCGACAAGAAGTGGGAGCGGCGCGACTACCTCGGCGTGCACCCGCAGAAGCAGGAGGGGCTCTCCTTCGTCGGCCTGCACGTACCCGTCGGCCGGCTGCAGGCCGCCGACATGTTCGAGCTGGCCCGCCTCGCCGACGAGTACGGCTCCGGCGAGCTCCGCCTCACCGTGGAGCAGAACATCGTGCTCCCCAACGTCAGGAACGACAAGGTGGAGGCGCTGCTCGCCGAGCCGCTGCTGGAGAAGTTCTCGGCGCACCCGTCGCTGCTGATGAAGGGGCTGGTGGCGTGCACCGGCAACCAGTTCTGCGGGCAGGCCATCATCGAGACCAAGGCGCGGGCGCTGCAGGTGACGCGCGACGTGGAGGCGCGCGTGTCCGTGCCCAGGGCGGTGCGCATGCACTGGACGGGGTGCCCCAACAGCTGCGCGCAGGTGCAGGTGGCCGACATCGGCTTCATGGGCTGCCTCACCAAGAACAGCAGCGGCAAGATCGTCGAGGCGGCGGACATCTTCGTCGGCGGCCGCGTCGGCAGCGACTCGCACCTCACGGGGGTGTACAAGAAGGCGGTGCCGTGCGAGGACCTGGTGCCTGTCGTCGCCGACCTCCTGGTGGAGCGGTTCGGGGCCGTGCCCAGGGAGAGGGAGGAGGACGAGGAGTAGGCCGGCCGGCTAGGAGCGCCACCGGCTGATCTCCTTCTCCCGATCTCGCCTCTGTCGTCGGCTCGTCGCATACGTAGAGATGGGCTGCGGCTGATGTAAAGTAGGCAATGCCGCCATGCTTCCATGGCGCACGCTTGTACCACGTTTTTGGTTTGTTGTCGGAGCCCAAAGTTCTTCCGGTTACGTTGCAGGGGATGATTGAATTGGTGATATATAAAATAAGAAGCAGATTATATGTAGCTGTTCCTATCAGTTCTTCAATCATGTGCTACAGTGTACTGTTGCTGGATTATGCAGTTCAATCGGGGGCTCAGCATCGAGATGGGGAGAAGTTGCTAAGTGTTTGGTGTACATCAACTTTGCCAAGTGTTTGGTGTACCCTTTTGCCAAGTGATCGGTGTCGGCGTGTCGCCCATTGGTTGCCCGGCGAGCAGGATTTTGAGGCAACATCGGTTCTGAAGTGTGAGTTAGCTCCTTTCATGGTCAGATCCCCTGAATCCCCTTTGTAAAGCAAGCCATCGAGCGAGGCGTTCCAACCCTCAGACCATCTCCAACGCCGTCCATCAGAGCATTTACAGCCAGACACGTATTTCCTTCCTAAACGTCCGTAACTTCCGTCTCGTCAATGCCCAGTCGCAAAAGATTGACCTAACCGGACCCCTCATTTAGTCTCCTACGTCTGGATTGACCGGCACCTCTCATATTGGTATCGAATGTAGGGACGATATGAGGGCGCCCAGACGCGACCGGGCACCCCGCTCCTGGTCACATCGGTCCCACCTGTAGCCACCCGAAGCATGTTCCTGAACTGATGGCGGCAAGCTTCTCAACCGATAGAGATTTTTATTTTGTTCATCAAAATTTTACGACACATTGTGATACAAAAAAATGCCGTGGAAACGTCAATATTCCGTTTGTGAAGGAGATAGACCATGACTAAGAATCTTCTTTGTGTTAAGCAAAGAAGATTCATAGTTATGGTCCATCTTCTTAACAAAGGGTGCAATGATAACCGAAGCTTATCACTTCGCATGACCCGACCTTGCGGTGAAGCCTGTATTTACAAGAAAATGAGTGGGAGCACTACAACATTTCTGATAAATATATGTGAATGACATATTGTTGATCGGAAATAATGCAGAATTTTCTGGAAAGCATAAAGGAGTGTTTGATAAAAGTTTTTCAAAGAAAGATCTCGATGAAGCTGCTTACACATTGGGCATCAAGATCTATAGAGATAGATCAAGACGCTTAATAAGTTTTTTCAATGAGTACATATCTTGACAAGATTTTTGAAGTAGTTCAAAATGGAACAGTCAAAGAAGGAGTTCTTGCCTGTGTTGCAAGGTGTGAAGTTGAGTAAAGACTCAAAACCCGACCACGATAGAAAATAGAAAGAGAATGAAAAGTCATTCCCTATGTCTCAGTCATAGGTTCTATAAATTATGCTATGCTGTTTACCAGTCCTATTGTATACCAGTCCTATTACCTACTCCTAGATCACTGGACAACGGTCAAAATTATCCTTAGAGGACTAAGGAAATATTTCTCGATTATGGAGGTGATAAAAGAGTTTGTCGTAAAGAGTTACGTCGATGCAAGCTTTTCACACCAATCTAGATGACTCTAAGTCTCGATCTAGATACATATTGAAAGTGGGAGAAATTAGCTAGAGTAGCTTTGTGCAAAGCATTGTAGACATAGAAAATTTATAAAATACATACGGCTCTGAATGTGGCAGACCCGTTGACTAAATTTCTCACAAGCAAAACATGATCACTCTTTGGGTGTTAATCACATAGGGATGTGAACTAGATTATCGACTCTAGTAAACCCTTTGGGTGTTAGTCACATGGAGATGTGAACTATTGATGTTAAATCACATGACGATGTGAACTAGATTATTGACTCTAGTGAAAGTGAGAGACTGAAGGAAATATGCCCTAGAGGCAATAATATAGTTATTATTTATTTCCTTATTTCATGATAAATGTTTATTATTCATGCTAGAATTGTATTAACCAGAAACATAATACATGTGTGAATACATAGACAAACAGAGTGTCATTAGTATGCCTCTACTTGATTAGCTCGTTGATAAAAGATGGTTATGTTTCCTAACCATAGACATGAGTTGTCATTTGATAAACGGGATCACATCATTACGAGAATGATGTGATTGACTTGACCCATTCCGTTAGCTTAGCACTTGATCGTTTTAGTTTACTGCTATTGCTTTCTTCATGACTTATACATGTTCCTACGACTATGAGATTATGCAACTCCCGATTACCGGAGGAACACTTTGTGTGCTACCAAACGTCACAACGTAACTGGGTGATTATAAAGATGCTCTACAGGTGTCTCCAATGGTACTTGTTGAGTTGGCATAGATCGAGATTAGGATTTGTCACTCCGATTGTCGGAGAGGTATCTCTAGGCCCTCTCGGTAATGCACATCACTATAAGCCTTGCAAAAAATGTGACTAATGAGTTAGTTGCGGGATGATGCATTACGGAACGAGTAAAGAGACTTGCCGGTAACGAGATTGAACTAGGTATTGAGATACCGATGATCGAATCTCGGGCAAGTAACATACCGATGACAAAGGGAACAACGTATGTTGTTATGCGGTTTGACCGATAAAGATCTTCGTAGAATATGTAGGAGCCAATATGGGCATCCAGGTTCCGCTATTGGTTATTGACCAGAGAGGTGTCTCGGTCATGTCTGCATAGTTCTCGAACCCGTATGGTCCGCATGCTTAACGTTCGTTGACTGTCGGTGTCAAAACCGGCGGATCTCGGGTAGGGGGTCCCGAACTGTGCGTCTAGGCCGGATGGTAACAGGAGGCAGGGGACACGAAGTTTTACCCAGGTTCGGGCCCTCTCGATGGAGGTAAAACCCTACGTCCTGCTTGATTAATATTGATAATATGGGTAGTACAAGAGTTGATCTACCATGAGATCAGAGAGGCTAAACCCTAGAAGCTAGCCTATGGTATGATTGTTGATGTGTATGTTGTCCTACGGACTAAAACCCTCCGGTTTATATAGACACCGGATAGGGTTAGGGTTACATAGAGTCGGTTACAATGGTAGGAGATCTGAACATCCGTATCGCCAAGCTTGTCTTCCACGCCAAGGAAAATCCCTTCCGGACACGGGACGGAGTCTTCAATCTTGTATCTTCATAGTCCAGGAGTCCGGCTTGAAGGTATAGTTCGGCTATCCGAACACCCCCTAATCCAGGACTCCCTCAGTAGCCCCTGAACCAGGCTTCAATGACGACGAGTCCGGCGCGCAAATTGTCTTCGGCATTGCAAGGCGGGTTCCTCCTCCAAAAACTTCATAGAAGATCTTGAACACAACGATAGTGTCCGACTCTGCAAAATAAGTTTCCACATATTGCCATAGAGAGAATAATAATATTAACACAAATCTAATCTGCTGACGTATTCCGTGGTGCGACACGCCACGACCAAGCCTTTATCCGAGTCGTTTAATTACCCACCTCAGCGTGTTATGCGAGGTGGTTTCCCTGGCACGTCTTGTTAAAGCAGAGATCGTGTCCCCTTATTACAGGATTCTCATCAATACGGATGTGGGTAACCCAACCGCTTCTAGGACTCCTAGATCATAGGCAAGTCCAAACGGACACGGGGAGGACGCTTGATATCCACCCTTTCTATAAAGGGGCAAAGCTTTTACTTTTCCCTGCCGTGCTCAATCGAATCCTTTCCCCGCCTCAAGCTCAAACGCCCAAAGCTCAGGTCAGGTGCTCCGAACCTTCAGTCATACCCGGATCCAGCCTTCAAGGCCGATGGATGCCCTCCTCCGTCACAGAAGAAGACATCAAAAAGTTGAGGGAGGCCAGGTATCTGACCGCCAAAATATCGCATCGGCTGCCTCCCTGGGGGCAGGCCGTCCCCTCTCCCAAACCCAACGAGAGCGTTGTGTTCGTCCCCCACTTCCTCCGGGGTCTAGGTTTTGCATTGGATCCTTTCGTCAGGGGCTTGATGTTTTATTACGGGCTAGATTTCCATGATCTAGCTCCGGACTCCTTCCTGCATATCACGACTTTTGTTGTCGTATGCGAGGCCTTCCTCCGGGTTACCCCCCACTTTGGCTTATGGCTCAAGACCTTTGAAGTAAAGCCGACGGTGATCGAAGGGCAACATGCAGAGTGTGGAGGCACCTCAGTACGCAAGATGACGGGAGCTCCGTGGCCCAAAGGTTCCATCCAGAGGTGTCTGCATTGTGGCAACAGGAGTGGTTCTACATCACGACTCCTAGAAGTGCCAAGTGGGCGGCCGCCCCCGTTTTTCGCTCGGGCCCTCCACCATGACTGATGTCATGGATCAGCAGAGGACTGAGATGGGGTCCAGCCAAGGACGTGCCTTTACTGCAAAGCCGCATTTGAGATCTCTTCAACGGAGATCTCAGTTTAGTCGCGGTAATGCAAGTTATGCTGGTTCGTCAAGTCCAGCCTTGCAAACGTCGGCCCCTTCGCTTGTGGGAGTTCAATCCCGAGGGTCCGCGTGTCATTCAAAATTTTCTCGGCCTGACGCATGAGGATATGTATAAATCATTCTTCGGACCTCAAGTAGAGTGTCCGGAAATCACTGAGGACGTGGGCCTGAGCGGTAACCGCGCCGCCAAACAGGTAAAGAATCTTCCGGCCGAACATATTATCTTTCCTTCGTTACAAAGTTATTTCTAAGAGTTTGCTTTTTCGACCAGGACTGGCTAACAAAGGCGAAGTTGATTCGGTGTTCAGCCCCCCTCCCCAAGGGTTTGGAGAATACGGTATTGGAAAAGATGCTCCAGACCGCACCTTGCCCGGATCCCTTGAAGGAAGATACTGTGGAGGGTAATGCGGGCGGACGCGGGCACCCAACGCTGCCTATTCTAACCGAGGGAGCGAGCGTCTCCGTGAAGGGAGACGACCGGAAGAGGAAAAGGACTGCGCCCGGGAACTCGGAAGCTGAAGCTTCCAAACGAGAGAAGAAATCTTCCACCAGGGGCCCTACCTTGGGGGGCGCTGCTGCCGCACAAAGTCCGCGGGGGGATCAATTCTCCCGAGAGTCGTAAGTGACCCGAAAACTTTAATAGTACAGATATGCCATCTTTTCTTCTGAGAAAATAACCACCGCATATATTTGTGCAGTTCGGGCCTTAGCCCCTCTCAAATGAGCTCGTCTTCGGGTGATCTTCTTCCAGAGATGATGGAGAGCAAGACGCCTCCTCCGGACTCCTCCGCTCCGGAAGCGGACGACTCTGAAGTGTCGTTGCGGAGGGCCTCTCCGAGTGCGGAGAGGCCAGAAGGTAATCCAATTGATCCCCGAGGCTCCCAGTGTCCGGCTCCCGAAGAGAGTAGACAAAAGAGTCCGGCGCCGTCTAGTGTGTGATCGGACGTTATGAGGGAGTTGGTGGGGCGAGCGGCCATCTCATATGATCACCGTGTGCTGATGAATATGGTGATGGAGAGGATATCGTCCGCCGAAAGCGGATTGCATGAAGCTTTTATGAGTCTACTGACAGGCTTTGAGGTACATAAAAAGGAATGTGTAATAGCCCTGCACGTGTTAGGTGTGCCCTGTGTAGATAGTAGCCCCTGAGACTCTGGTTGTCGTCGGAAACGATGACGAACGGAGGATCATACACCCAGGTAATAACCATACTGCCTTTATGTGCAGGAGATGGAAGCTCCGGTGACCAGCCGGACCAGCCAGTTTGCCCGTTTAGAACGGCAGTTGGATGCGGCAGATGCCGACATCGAGCTTGTTAACAGAAGGCTTGACGAGGCGCAGGGTAAGTATCCTTGTCTGGTAAACGCCTCATAGGAAGAGTATGATGCCAGTGTTTTTAACATGTTGTGACTGCAGATGGAGCTGCCACTGTTCAAGCCTTGCGGGCGGAACTTGCCCGAGCCAAGGATCAAGCAAGATTGGGTAATGCGGCTGCTTTGAAGGCGGCCGAAGAGTTGCGGGCCGAGAGGGCCGCACATGGCGAGAGCCGGAAGAAGATGGCCAATATGGCCGTAGAATTAAAAGCCGCCGTAGACCATTGCCGGGCTCTTGAAAAGGAAAACCAGGCGAGGGCATCGGACCTTGAGAAGGCTGCTGTAACGGAAAAGACCTCCGCTCTGTTGTGAGGGCAAAGAAGGAGGAACTGCGGGAAGCGGGGGATATTGTAGCCGGGAAGTCCTTTATGCTGCAGAGGAAGTACGGAGATCCACGGTATGCCCCTCTGGATCGGCTGTGGAGTTCGGAGGATGCGTATATGGATTTGGCGGCGAGCGCTGCCGATGCGGCCAAGTACTTCCAGAGTCAGACGGACCGTGAAGTGGACCAGCTGTTTTGGAAGCAATTCCTTTCTCCCGAGCGTCCGCTTTCGTTAACGGACCAATTAGCCAAAGGGGCCGAACTAAATAGGTTGTCCGGACTCTCCATGAGGTCTGTTGTGGATCAACTATGGCCCGAAAGGTCAAAACCGAGCAGCTATTTCAGCTTGGTGCAGCAGGTCCTTGATGTGGTGCCGCGCATAAATGCGATGAAGAGGTCGGCATGCATAGAAGGCGCACGGATGGCCTTTGCCCGTGCTAAAGCATACTGGGCAGAGATGGATGCTACCACTGTTGCAGCGCAGGATTCGGCCATAGGTCGAAGGGCTGCTGAGCACTACTTTGAGGAAGTTCTTGAGGGTGCTCGTTTGATAGAGACCCAATGCTCAAAAAATATTATGTTTGAATGACATATAATCTCATTGTAAGCGAAATGCTTTTTAATTTTTTATGAGGCTACTTTTATACTTTTTGCCTGAAAGTAATGTGATGCCTCCTGGGCGGCCGTTTATGTATACATGTGTATAACCTGAAAGATTGCAGTCGTCGGCTTCAACCCCACGCATATAATGCAGAGGTGTTCGCAGAAACACGCGTTCACACTTAACCCAACGTCTTGGTCCTATTAAGGAGGTGATAGCGGAGCGAGCGAGGCAACCAGACTATAATGCTTTAAAACTTTCACTTAGCCATAGGAGTTTGACAGTGGGGCTACTAGATAGCCCCTGGTGGCTCCGCACTCTCCCGATCCCGGGGTGCATATATGCCTGGCTGGAAAGCGGCCCTTCGTTAAGGCGGAGGAATTCTAACATTCCCATGGGTCATCGAGTGATTGACCAGTCTCACACTAGATCATGACAGTCAGTTTTCAGTTTTCTCTACTGAGGTGCTCGTCCGTATAAACCAGGGCACAATCGCAGTAGTTCTGGTGCTACCTTAGCCGGTAAAGCGGAACGTAAGGCACCAAAACACAGGAGCCGGGCAAACCCAACATTTGACCAAAGACAATGATTCAGAGCTGATGCATATAGGGCCAAACTCGCGACGCCGAACACTCCCTAGGGTATTCGGTCTTTGTGGTATAAACCAGGCCTGAAGAATGGCCTTTGTAAGAAGCCCCTTGTGTCCAGGTACGTGCATTGTTCTGGCGTGGCCACATGCCAAGACGTCAGCATCCTTCTCAACGGTGGATACGTATCAACAAGAGACAGTAAAAAAGGTTTACGCAGGGTCTTAATCTAAAAAGAATCCTTGGGTCGGGTCCCTGCTGCACATCTGCGCCTGTGTCTCCATTGTGCCGTATCCTGGACGGGTGTAGCGCGATGATCATCTGTAAAAGAGAGGAATTTAGGTAAAAAGGTTGTCGTGCAAAAGGATAGTTTTCTAAAGAAACCATGTATAATTCAAGATAAGAAGAAATCGCCACTCGTCTGCGTGCATTGAGCCCCTTGTACTTTTGAAAGATAGGGGTGTGACCGTCTATTTGATATGAGTAGCGGCGCCGGACTTGGTTAGTTGTGTCTGAGGTCTTGACGACCTATTGGATGCTTTTGCTGGTACGAGCGCCTTTAGTGTGCGGCTGCCAAAGCAGCCTCACTCTCTTCGGCGCGCAGAGATCGCTTGATACTTCCGTGTACTGAAATGATGCCACGTGGACCGGGCATCTTGAGTGTTAGGGAGGCGTAGTGTGGTATTGCATTAAAGCGAGCGAAAGCTTCGCGTCCGAGTAGTGCTTGATAGCCACTTTTAAACGGAGCGATGTGGAAAGTTAAATGCTCGTGACGGAAGTTATCGGGGGAGCCGAATATAACTTGTAGTAGGAGGGAGCCCGTGCAACGAGCCCCTGGGCCTGGTGTTACTCCTTTAAAGGTAGTATTGCTATGGCGAATTTGTGTTGGGTCTAACCCCATCCCGCGAATTGTATCCTGATATATTAGGTTTAGGCTACTGCCGCCATCGATCAAGACTCGTGTGAAGTGGTATCCGCCAATTACTGGGTCTAATACCAGTGCAGCCCATCCTGCGTGTCGGATACTTGATGCGTAATCACGATGGTCAAAGGTGATCGGTTGAGACGACCAGTGGCGGGACTTCGCGGTGATGGGCACTTGGGTATATTGTTCAGGGAGTGCCGCATTGTTTTTTCTCTTGATCACGTGTAACACGTTTACTGTTTTGACTTCGGGTGGAAATTTCTTTTGTTCCCCCTTGTCCTGCTTGGGAGGCTCGTCCTCGTCTTCACTTGGTGTATCTTCCCCCTTGTGTATGGCGTTAAGCTTGCCGGACTGCTTGAAGACCCAACATTCTCTATGGGTATGATTAGCAGGTTTGCTAGGGGTACTATGGATCTAACATACTTGGTCCAGAATTTTGTTAAGGCTGGACAGTTCATCCCTGGTGCCTTTGGAGGGCGGCTTTTGGTTTGGCCGAGGGACTTTGAATCCAGCATTTACTGCTGTGCCCTTCGTGCTGTCTTCTTTATGCCGGTGTTTGTTATTGCTGTTGCGCCGTGATTTCCCGTTTCCATCTATAACTTCAGATGTACTGGGGTCGCTGGTGCTGCATCTGGCTAGCCAGCTGTCCTTGAAGGAAATATGCCCTAGAGGCAATAATAAAGTTATTATTTATTTCCTTATATCATGATAAATGTTTATTATTCATGCTAGAATTGTATTAACCGGAAACATAATACATGTGTGAATACATAGACAAACAGAGTGTCACTAGTATGCCTTGTTGGGGAACGTAGTAATTTCAAAAAATTTCCTACGCACACGCAAGATCATGGTGATGCATAGCAACGAGGGAGAGAGTCTGATCTACGTACCCTTGTAGATCACAACGGAAGCGTTGACACAACGTAGAGGAAGTAGTCGTACGTCTTCTTCCCGATCCGACCGATCCAAGCACCGTTACTCCGGCACCTCCGAGTTCTTAGCACACGTTCAGCTCGATGACGATCCTTGGGCTCCGATCTAGCAAAGCGTCGAGGAAGAGTTCCGTCAGCACGACGGCGTGGTGACGATCTTGATGTTCTACCGACGCAGGGCTTCGCCTAAGCACTACAACTGTATGATCGAGGTGGAATTTGGTGGCAGGGGGCACCGCACACGGCTAAGGAACGATCTCAAGGATCAACTTGTGTGTCTAGAGGTGCCCCTGCCCCCGTATATAAAGGTTGAGAGGGGGAGGGCTGGCCGGCCAAGCAAGGGAGGCGCAGGAGGAGTCCTACTCCTACCGGGAGTAGGACTCCCCCCCCCAATCCTATTCCTAATAGGTTTCCTTGAAGGGGAGAAGAGGAGGAGGTGGCCGGCCACCTCTCCTAGTCCTAATAGGACTAGGGGGAGGGGGAGGCGCGCAGCCCATCTAGGGCAGCCCCTTCTCTTTTCCACTAAAGCCCATTATGGCCCATATAGCTCCCGGGGGGTTCCGGTAACCCTCCCGGTATTCCGGTAAAATCCCGATTTCACCCGGAACACTTCCGATGTCCAATCATAGGCTTCCAATATATCAATCTTTATGTTTCGACCATTTCTAGACTCCTCGTCATGTCCGTGATCACATCCGGGACTCCGAACAACCTTCGGTACATCAAAATGCATAAACTCATAATAACTATCATCGTAACGTTAAGCGTGCGGACCCTACGGTTCGAGAACAATGTAGACATGACCGAGACACGTCTCCGGTCAATAACCAATAGCGGGACCTGGATGCCCATATTGGCTCCTACATATTCTACGAAGATCTTTATCGGTCAGACCGCATAACAACATACGTTGTTCCCTTTGTCATCGGTATGTTACTTGCCCGAGATTCGATTGTCGGTATCCAATACCTAGTTCAATCTCGTTACCGGCAAGTCTCTTTACTCGTTCCGTAATACATCATCTCACAACTAACATCTTAGTTATAATGCTTGCAAGGCTTATGTGATGTGTATTACCGAGAGGGCCCAGAGATACCTCTCCGACAATCGGAGTGACAAACCCTAATCTCGAAATACGCCAACCCAACATCTACCATTGGAGACACCTGTAGTACTCCTTTATAATCACCCAGTTACGTTGTGACGTTTGGTAGTACCCAAAGTGTTCCTCTGGCAAACGGGAGTTGCATAATCTCATAGTCATAGGAACATGTATAAGTCATGAAGAAAGCAATAGCAACATACTAAACGATCGGGTGCTAAGCTAATGAAATGGGTCATGTCAATCAGATCATTCAACTAATGATGTGACCTCGTTAATCAAACAAAAACTCTTTGTTCATGGTTAGGAAACATAACCATCTTTGATTAACGAGCTAGTCAAGTAGAGGCATACTAGTGACACTCTGTTTGTCTATGTATTCACACATGTATTATGTTTCTGGTTAATACAATTCTAGCATGAATAATAAATATTTATCATGATATAAGGAAATAAATAATAACTTTATTATTGCCTCTAGGGCATATTTCCTTCAGTCTCCCACTTGCACTAGAGTCAATAATCTAGATTACACAGTAATGATTCTAACACCCATGGAGCCTTGGTGCTGATCATGTTTTGCTCGTGGAAGAGGCTTAATCAACGGGTCTGCAACATTCAGATCCGTATGTATCTTGCAAATCTCTATGTCTCCCACCTGGACTAGATCCCGGATGGAGTTGAAGCGTCTCTTGATGTGTTTGGTCCTTTTGTGAAATCTGGATTCCTTTGCCAAAGCAATTGCACCAGTATTGTCACAAAAGATTTTCATTGGTCCCGATGCACTAGGTATGACACCTAGATCGGATATGAACTCCTTCATCCAGACTCCTTCGTTTGCTGCTTCCGAAGCAGCTATGTACTCCGCTTCACATGTAGATCCCGCTACGACGCTTTGTTTAGAACTGCACCAACTGACAGCTCCACCGTTTAAAGTAAACACGTATCCGGTTTGCGATTTAGAATCGTCCGGATCAGTGTCAAAGCTTGCATCAACGTAACCTCTTACGGTGAGCTCTTTGTCACCTCCATATACGAGAAACACATCCTTAGTCCTTTTCAGGTATTCCAGGATGTTCTTGACCGCTGTCCAGTGATCCACTCCTGGATTACTTTGGTACCTCCCTGCTAAACTTATAGCAAGGCACACATCAGGTCTGGTACACAACATTGCATACATGATAGAGCCTATGGCTGAAGCATAGGGAACATCTTTCATTTTCTCTCTATCTTCTGCAGTGGTCGGGCATTGAGTCTGACTCAACTTCACACCTTGTAACACAGGCAAGAACCCTTTCTTTGCTTGATCCATTTTGAACTTCTTCAAAATCTTGTCAAGGTATGTGCTTTGTGAAAGTCCAATTAAGCGTCTTGATCTATCTCTATAGATCTTTATGCCTAATATGTAAGCAGCTTCCCCGAGGTCTTTCATCGAAAAACTTTTATTCAAGTATCCCTTTATGCTATCCAGAAATTCTATATCATTTCCAATCAGCAATATGTCATCCACATATAAAATCAGAAATGCTACAGAGCTCCCACTCACTTTCTTGTAAATACAGGCTTCTCCAAAAGTCTGTATAAAGCCAAATGCTTTGATCACACTATCAAAGCGTTTATTCCAACTCCGAGATGCTTGCACCAGTCCATAAATGGATCGCTGGAGTTTGCACACTTTGTTAGCTCCCTTTGGATCGACAAAACCTTCTGGTTGCATCATATACAACTCTTCTTCCAGAAATCCATTCAGGAATGCAGTTTTGACATCCATTGCCATATTTCATAATCATAAAATGCGGCAATTGCTAACATGATTCTGACAGACTTAAGCATCGCTACGGGTGAGAAGGTCTCATCGTAGTCAACCCCTTGAACTTGTCGAAAACCTTTTGCGACAAGTCGAGCTTTATAGACAGTAATATTACCGTCAGCGTCAGCCTTTTTCTTGAAGATCCATTTATTCTCAATTGCTTCCCGATCATCGGGCAAGTCAACCAAAGTCCATACTTTGTTCTCATACATGGATCCCATCTCAGATTTCATGGCCTCAAGCCACTTTGCGGAATCTGGGCTCACCATCGCTTCTTCATAGTTCGTAGGTTCATCATGATCTAGTAGCATGACTTCCAGAATTGGATTACCGTACCATTCTGGTGCGGATCTCACTCTGGTTGATCTACGTGGTTCAGTAGTATCTTGTCCTGAAGTTTCATGATCATCATCATTAGCTTCCTCACTAATTGGTATAGATGTCACAGAAACAGTTTTCTGTGATGTACTATTTTCCAATAATGGAGCAGGTACAGTTACCTCGTCAAGTTCTACTTTCCTCCCACTCACTTCTTTCGAGAGAAACTCCTTCTCTAGAAATGATCCATTCTTAGCAACAAATGTCTTGCCTTCGGATCTGTGATAGAAGGTGTACCCAACAGTCTCCTTTGGGTATCCTATGAAGACACACTTCTCCGCTTTGGGTTCGAGCTTATCAGGTTGAAGCTTTTTCACATAAGCATCGCAGCCCCAAACTTTAAGAAACGACAACTTTGGTTTCTTGCCAAACCATAGTTCATAAGGTGTCGTCTCAACGGATTTTGATGGTGCCCTATTTAACGTGAATCCGTCCGTCTCTAAAGCATAACCCCAAAACGATAGCGGTAAATCAGTAAGAGACATCATAGATCGCACCATATCTAGTAAAGTACGATTGCGACGTTCGTACACACCATTACGCTGTGGTGTTCCGGGTGGCGTGAGTTGCGAAACTATTCCACAATTTTTCAAATGTACACTAAACTCGTAACTCAAATATTCTCCTCCACGATTAGATCGTAGAAACTTTATTTTCTTGTTACGATGATTTTCAACTTCACTCTGAAATTCTTTGAACTTTTCAAATGTTTCAGACTTGTGTTTCATTAAGGAGATATACCCATATCTGCTTAAATCATCTGTGAAGGTGAGAAAATAACGATATCCGCCACGAGCCTCAATATTCATCGGACCACATACATCGGTATGTATGATTTCCAATAAATCTGTTGCTCTCTCCATAGTACCGGAGAACGGTGTTTTAGTCATCTTGCCTATGAGGCACGGTTCGCAAGTACCAAGTGATTCATAATCAAGTGGTTCCAAAAGCCCATCAGTATGGAGTTTCTTCATGCGCTTTACACCGATATGACCTAAACGGCAGTGCCACAAATAAGTTGCACTATCATTATCAACTCTGCATCTTTTGGTTTCTACATTATGAATATGTGTATCACTACTATCAAGATTTAACAAGAATAGACCACTCTTCAAAGGTGCATGACCATAAAAGATATTACTCATATAAATAGAACAACCATTATTCTCTGATTTAAATGAATAACCGTCTCGCATTAAACAAGATCCAGATATAATGTTCATGCTCAACGCTGGCACCAAATAACAATTATTTAGGTCTAATATTAATCCCGAAGGTAGATGTAGAGGTAGCGTGCCGACCGCGATCACATCGACTTTGGAACCGTTTCCCACGTGCATCGTCACCTCGTCCTTTGCTAGTGTCCGCTTATTCCGTAGTCCCTGTTTCGAGTTGCAAATATTAGCAACAGAACCAGTATCAAATACCCAGGTGCTACTGCGAGCTCTAGTAAGGTACACATCAATAACATGTATATCACATATACCTTTGTTCACCTTGCCATCCTTCTTATCCGCCAAATAGTTGGGGCAGTTCCGCTTCCAGTGACCAGTCTGCTTGCAGTAGAAGCACTCAGTTTCAGGCTTAGGTCCAGACTTGGTTTTCTTCTCCTGAGCAGCAACTTGCTTGCTGTTCTTCTTGAAGTTCCCCTTCTTCTTCCCTTTGCCCTTTTTCTTGAAACTAGTGGTCTTGTTGACCATCAACACTTGATGCTCCTTCTTGATTTCTCCCTCCGCAGCTTTCAGCATTGCGAAGAGCTCGGGAATAGTCTTGTTCATCCCTTGCATATTATAGTTCATCACGAAGCTCTTGTAGCTTGGTGGCAGTGATTGGAGAATTCTGTCAATGACGCAATCATCTGGAAGATTAACTCCCATTTGAATCAAGTGATTATTATACCGAGACATTTTGAGTATATGCTCACTGACAGAACTGTTCTCCTCCATCTTGCAGCTGTAGAACTTATTGGAGACTTCATATCTCTCAATTCGGGCATTTGCTTGAAATATTAACTTCAACTCCTGGAACATCTCATATGCTCCATGACGTTCAAAACGTCGTTGAAGTCCCGATTCTAAGCCGTAAAGCATGGCACACTGAACTATCGAGTAGTCATCAGCTTTGCTCTGCCAGACGTTCATAACATCTGGTGTTGCTCCAGCAGCAGGTCTGGCACCCAGCGGTGCTTCCAGGACGTAATTCTTCTGTGCAGCAATGAGGATAATCCTCAGGTTACGGACCCAGTCCGTGTAATTGCTACCATCATCTTTCAACTTTGCTTTCTCAAGGAACGCATTAAAATTCAACGGAACAACAGCACGAGCCATCTATCTACAATCAACATAAACAAGCAAGATACTATCAGGTACTAAGTTCATGATAAGTTTAAGTTCAGGTAATCAAATTACTTAAGAACTCCCACTTAGATAGATATCCCTCTAATCCTCTAAGTGATCACGTGATCCAAATCGACTAAACCATAACCGATCATCACGTGAGATGGAGTAGTTTTCAATGGTGAACATCGTTATGTTGATCATATCTACTATATGATTCATGCTCGACCTTTCGGTCTCTGTGTTCCAAGGCCATATCTGCATATGCTAGGCTCGTCAAGTTTAACCTGAGTATTCTGCGTGTGCAAAACTGGCTTGCACCCGTTGTAGATGGACGTAGAGCTTATCACACCCGATCATCACGTGGTGTCTGGGCACGACGAACTTTGGCAACGGTGCATACTCAGGGAGAACACTTCTTGATAATTTAGTGAGAGATCATCTTATAATGCTACCGTCAATCAAAGCAAGATAAGATGCATAAAAGATAAACATCACATGCAATCAATATAAGTGATATGATATGGCCATCATCATCTTGTGCTTGTGATCTCCATCTCCGAAGCACCGTCATGATCACCATCGTCACCGGCGCGACACCTTGATCTCCATCGTAGCATCGTTGTCGTCTCGCCAATCTTATGCTTCCACGACTATCACTACCGCTTAGCAATAAAGTAAACCATTACATCGCGATTGCATTGCATACAATAAAGCGGCAACCATATGGCTCCTGCCAGTTGCCGATAACTTGGTTACAAAACATGATCATCTCATACAATAAAATCAGCATCATGCCTTGACCATATCACATCACAACATGCCCTGCAAAAACAAGTTAGACGTCCTCTACTTTGTTGTTGCAAGTTTTACGTGGCTGCTACGGGCTTAAGCAAGAACTCATCTCACCTACGCATCAAAACCACAACGATAGTTTGTCAAATAGACTCCGTTTTAACCTTCTCAAGGACCGGGCGTAGCCACACTCGGTTCAACTAAAGTTGGAGAGACAGTCGCCCGCAAGCCATCTATGTGCAAAGCACGTCGAGGGAACCGGTCTCGCGTAAGCGTACGCGTAAGGTTGGTCCGGGTCGTCTCGTCCAACAATACCGCCGAACCAAAGTATGACATACTGGTAGGCAGTATGACTTGTATCGCCCACAACTCACTTGTGTTCTACTTGTGCAAATAACATCAAACCATAAAACCTGGCTCTGATACCACTGTTGGGGAACGTAGTAATTTCAAAAATTTTCCTACGCACACGCAAGATCATGGTGATGCATAGCAACGAGGGGGAGAGTCTGATTTACGTACCCTTGTAGATCACAACGGAAGCGTTGACACAACGTAGAGGAAGTAGTCGTACGTCTTCTTCCCGATCCGACCGATCCAAGCACCGTTACTCCGGCACCTCCGAGTTCTTAGCACACGTTCAGCTCGATGACGATCCTCGGGCTCCGATCCAGCAAAGCGTCGAGGAAGAGTTCCGTCAGCACGACGGCGTGGTGACGATCTTGATGTTCTACCGACGCAGGGCTTCGCCTAAGCACTACAACGGTATGATCGAGGTGGAATTTGGTGGCAGGGGGCACCGCACACGGCTAAGGAACGATCTCAAGGATCAACTTGTGTGTCTAGAGGTGCCCCCTGCCCCCGTATATAAAGGTTGAGAGGGGGAGGGCTGGCCGGCCAAGCAAGGGAGGCGCAGGAGGAGTCCTACTCCTACCGGGAGTAGGACTCCCCCCCCAATCCTATTCCTAATAGGTTTCCTTGAAGGGGAGAAGAGGAGGAGGTGGCCGGCCACCTCTCCTAGTCCTAATAGGACTAGGGGGAGGGGGAGGCACGCAGCCCATCTAGGGCAGCCCCTTCTCTTTTCCACTAAAGCCCATTATGGCCCATATAGCTCCCGGGGGGTTCCGGTAACCCTCCCGGTATTCTGGTAAAATCCCGATTTCACCCGGAACACTTCCGATGTCCAATCATAGGATTCCAATATATCAATCTTTACGTCTCGACCATTTCGAGACTCCTCGTCATGTCCGTGATCACATCCGGGACTCCGAACAACCTTCGGTACATCAAAATGCATAAACTCATAATAACTGTCATCGTAACGTTAAGCGTGCGGACCCTACGGTTCGAGAACAATGTAGACATGACCGAGACACGTCTCCGGTCAATAACCAATAGCGGGACCTGGATGCCCATATTGGCTCCTACATATTCTGCGAAGATCTTTATCGATCAGACCGCATAACAACATACGTTGTTCCCTTTGTCATCGGTATGTTACTTGCCCGAGATTCGATCGTCGGTATCCAATACCTAGTTCAATCTCGTTACCGGCAAGTCTCTTTACTCGTTCCGTAATACATCATCTCACAACTAACATCTTAGTTATAATGCTTGCAAGGCTTATGTGATGTGTATTACCGAGAGGGCCCAGAGATACCTCTCCGACAATCGGAGTGACAAACCCTAATCTCGAAATACGCCAACCCAACATCTACCATTGGAGACACCTGTAGTACTCCTTTATAATCACCCAGTTACGTTGTGACGTTTGGTAGTACCCAAAGTGTTCCTCTGGCAAACGGGAGTTGCATAATCTCATAGTCATAGGAACATGTATAAGTCATGAAGAAAGCAATAGCAACATACTAAACGATCGGGTGCTAAGCTAATGAAATGGGTCATGTCAATCAGATCATTCAACTAATGATGTGACCTCGTTAATCAAACAACAACTCTTTGTTCATGGTTAGGAAACATAACCATCTTTGATTAACGAGCTAGTCAAGTAGAGGCATACTAGTGACACTCTGTTTGTCTATGTATTCACACATGTATTATGTTTCCGGTTAATACAATTCTAGCATGAATAATAAACATTTATCATGATATAAGGAAATAAATAATAACTTTATTATTACCTCTAGGGCATATTTCCTTCATGCCTCTACTTGACTAGCTCGTTAATCAAAGATGGTTATGTTTCCTAACCATGGACAAAGAGTTGTTATTTGATTAACGGGATCACATCATTAGTTGAATGATCTGATTGACATGACCCGTTCCATTAGCTTAGCACCTGATCGTTTAGTATATTGCTATTGCTTTCTTCATAACTTATACATGTTCCTATGACTATGAGATTATGCAACTCCCGTTTGCCGGAGGAACACTTTGGGTACTACCAAACGTCACAACGTAACTGGGTGATTATAAAGGAGTACTACAGGTGTCTCCAAAGGTAGATGTTGGGTTGGCATATTTCGAGATTAGGATTTGTCACTCCGATTGTCGGAGAGGTATCTCTGGGCCCTCTCGGTAATGCACATCACTTAATCCTTGAAAGCATTGCAACTAATAAGTTAGTTGCGGGATGATGTATTACGGAACGAGTAAAGAGACTTGTCGGTAACGAGATTGAACTAGGTATTGGATACCGACGATCGAATCTCGGGCAAGTAACATACCGATGACAAAGGGAACAACGTATGTTCTTATGCGGTCTGACCGATAAAGATCTTCGTAGAATATGTAGGAGCCAATATGGGCATCCAGGTCCCGCTATTGGTTATTGACCGGAGACGTGTCTCGGTCATGTCTACATTGTTCTCGAACCGTAGGGTCCGCACGCTTAACGTTACGATGACAGTTATTATGAGTTTATGCATTTTGATGTACCGAAGATTGTTCGGAGTCCCGGATGTGATCACGGACATGACGAGGAGTCTCGAAATGGTCGAGACATAAAGATTGATATATTGGAAGCCTATATTTGGATATCGGAAGTGTTCCGGGTGAAATCGGGATTTTACCGGAGGAGCGGGAGGTTACCGGAACCCCCCGGGAACCATATGGGCCTTATTGGGCCTTAGTGGAAAGGTGAAAGGGGCAGCCCAAGGTGGGCTGCGCGCCTCCCCCTCCCTTAGTCCTATTAGGACTGGGAGAGGTGGTCGGCCCCCTTCTCTCTCTCTCTCTCTCTCTCTCTCAGAATCCTATTAGAAATAGGATTGAGGGGGGGGGGGAGTCCTACTCCCGGTAGGAGTAGGACTCCTCCTGCACCCTCCTCCTTGGCCGGCCAGCCCTCCCCCTTGGATCCTTTATATACGGGGGCAGGGGGCACCTCTAGACACACAAGTTGATCATTGAGATCGTTCCTTAGCCGTGTGTGGTGCCCCCTGCCACCATATTCCACCTCGATCATATCGTTGTAGTGCTTAGGCGAAGCCCTGCGTCGGTAGAACATCAAGATCGTCACCACGCCGTCGTGCTGATGGAACTCCTCCCCGAAGCTTTGCTGGATCGGAGCCCGGGTATCGTCATCGAGGTGTACGTGTGCTAAGAACTCGGAGGTGCCGGAGTAACGGTGCTTGGATCGGTCGGATCGGGAAGAAGACGTACGACTACTTCCTCTACGTTGTGTCAACGCTTCCGTTGCAATCTACAAGGGTACGTAGATCAGACTCTCCCCCTCGTTGCTATGCATCACCATGATCTTGCGTGTGCGTAGGAAAATTTTGAAATTACCACGTTCCCCAACAGTGGCATCCGAGCCTAGGTTTTATGGTTTGATGTTATATGCACGAGTAGAACACAAGTGAGTTGCGGGCGATATAAGTCATACTGCCTACCAGCATGTCATACTTTGGTTCGGCGGTATTGTTGGATGAAGCGGCCCGGACCGACATTACGCGTACGCTTACGCGAGACCGGTTTCCCCGACGTGCTTTGCACATAGGTGACTTGCGGGTGACTGTTTCTCCAACTTTAGTTGAACCGAGTGTGGCTACGCCCGGTCCTTGCGAAGGTTAAAACGGAGTCTATTTGACAAACTATCGTTGTGGTTTTGATGCGTAGGTAAGATTGGTTCTTGCTAAGCCCGTAGCAGCCACGTAAAATTTGCAACAACAAAGTAGAGGACGTCTAACTTGTTTTTGCAGGGCATGTTGTGATGTGATATGGTCAAAACGTGATGAGTTATAAGTTGTTGTATAAGATTATCATGTTTTGTTGAAGTTATCGGCAACTGGCAAAAGCCTTATGGTTGCCTATCTATTGCATAAGATGCAAGTGCCCAATAATTGCTTTACTTTATCTCTATGCGATAGCAATAGTTGCAAGAGCAATAGCTGGCGAGACGACCATGTGACGACATATTGATATAGATCAAGATGATGGAGATCATGATGTCATGCTGGTGACGATGGAAATCATGACGATGCTTTGAAGATGGAGATCAAAGGCACAAGATGATGATGGCCATATCATGTCACATATTTTGATTGCATGTGATGTTTATCTTTTTATGCATCTTATCTTGCTTTGATTGACGGTACCATTATAAGATGATCTCTCACTAAATTATCAAGAAGTGTTCTCCCTGAGTATGCACCGTTGCCAAAGTTCGTCGTGCCCAGACACCACGTGATGATCGGGTGTGATAAGCTCTACGTCCATCTACAACGGGTGCAAGCCAGTTTTGCACACGCAGAATACTCGGGTTAAACTTGACGAGCCTAGCATATGCAGATATGACCTCGGAACACGGAGACCGAAAGGTCGAGCGTGAATCATATAGTAGATATGATCAACATAGTGATGTTCACCATTGAAACTACTCCATCTCACGTGATGATCGGACATGGTTTAGTTGATTTGGATCACGTGATCACTTAGAGGATTAGAGGGATGTCTATCTAAGTGGGAGTTCTTAAGTAATATGATTAATTGAACTTAAATTTATCATGAACTTAGTCCTGGTAGTATTAGCATATCTATGTTGAAGATCAATAGCTCGCGTTGTTGCTTTCATATGTTTATTTTTGATATGTTCCTAGAGAAAATTGTGTTGAAAGATGTTAGTAGCAATCATGCGGATTGGATCCATGATCTGAGGTTTATCCTCATTGCTGCACAGAAGAATTATGTCCTTGATGCACCGCTAGGTGACAGACCTATTGTAGGAGCAGATGCAGACATTATGAACGTTTGGCTAGCTCAATATGATGACTACTTGACAGTTTAGTGCACCATGCTTAATGGCTTAGAATCGGGACTTCAAAGACGTTTTGAACGTCATGGACCATATGAGATGTTCCAGGAGTTGAAGTTAATATTTCAAGCAAATACCCGAGTTGAGAGATATGAAGTCTCCAACAAGTTCTATAGCTAAAAGATGGAGGAGAATCGCTCAACTAGTGAGCATGTGCTCAGATTGTCTGGGTACTACAATCGCTTGAATCAAGTGGGAGTTAATCTTCCAGATAAGATAGTGATTGACAGAATTCTCTAGTCACCATCACCAAGTTAGTAGAACTTCGTGATGAACTATAATATGCAAGGGATAACGGAAACAACTCCCAAGCTCTTCGTGATGCTGAAATCAACGAAGGTAGAAATCAAGAAAAACATCAAGTGTTGATGGTTGACAAGACCACTAGTTTCAAGAAAAGGGCAAAGGGAAGAAGGGGAACTTCAAGAAGAACGGCAAGCAAGTTGCTGCTCAAGTGAAGAAGCCCAAGTCTAATCCTAAGCCTGAGACTAAGTGCTTCTACTTCAAAGGGACTGGTCACTGGAAGCGGAACTACCCCAAGTGATTGGCGGATAAGAAGGATGGCAAAGTGAACATAAGTATATTTGATATACATATTATTGATGTGTACTTTACTAGTGTTTATAGCAACCCCTCAGTATTTGATGCTAGTTCAGTTGCTAAGAGTAGTAACTCGAAACGGGAGTTGCAGAATGAACAGAGACTAGTTAAGGGTGAAGTGACGATGTATGTTGGAAGTGGTTCCAAGATTGATATGATCATCATCGCACACTCCCTATACTTTCGGGATTAGTGTTGAACCTAAATAAGTGTTATTTGGTGTTTTCGTTGAGCATGAATATGATTTGATCATGTTTATTGTAATATGGTTATTCATTTAAGTAAAAGAATAAATTGTTGTAATAGAAGTCTGATACATTTGAAAAGTTCATATAATTTCAGAGTGAAGTGGAAAATCATCGTAACAAGAAAATAAAGTTTCTACGATCTGATCGTGGAAAAGAGTATTTGAGTTACGAGTTTGGTCTTCAGTTAAAACAATGTGAAATAGTTTCACTACTCACACCACCTGGAACACCACAGCATAATGGTGTGTCCGAACGTCATAACCGTACTTTATTAGATATAGTGCAATCTATGATGTTTCTTACCGATTTAACACTATCGTTTTTGGGGTCATGCATTAGAGACAGCTGCATTCATGTTAAAAAAAGGGGCACCATCTATATCCGTCGAGATGACGCCTTATGAACTATGGTTTGGCAAGAAACCAAAGTTGTCGTTTCTTGAAGTTTGGGGTTGCGATGCTTATGAGAAAAAGTTTCATCCTGATAAGCTCAAACCCAAATCGGAGAAATATGTCTTCATAGGATACCCAAAGGAGACTGTTGGGTACACCTTCTATCACAGATCCTAAGGCAAGACATTCGTTGCTTATAATGGATCCTTTCTAGAGAAGGAGTTTCTCTTGAAAGAAGTATGTGGGAGGAAAGTAGAAAACTTGATAAGGTAATTGTACCTTCTACCTTATTGGAAAGTAGTTCATCACAAAAATCTGTTCTTGTGACTACTACACCAATTAGTGAGGAAGCTAATGATGATGATCATGTAACTTCAGATCAAGTTACTACCAAATCTCGTAGGTAAACCAGAGTGAGATCCGCACCAGAATGGTACGGTAATCCTGTTCTGGAGATCATGTTACTTGACCATGACGAACCTACGAACTATGAGGAAGCGATGATGAGCTCAGATTCCGCGAAATGGTTTGAGGCCATGAAATCTGAGATATGATCCATGTATGAGAACAAAGTTTGGACTTTGGTTAACTTGCCCGATGATCGGCAAGCAATTGAGAATAAATGGATCTTCAAGAGGAAGACGGACGCTGATAGTAGTGTTACTATCTACAAAGCTAGAATTGTCGCAAAAGGTTTTTGACAAGTTCAAGGTGTTGACTACGATGAGAGCTTCTCACTCGTATCTATGCTTGAGTCTGTCCAAATCATGTTAGTAATTGCCGCATTTTATGAAATCTGGCAAATGGATAAACAAAACCGCATTCCTTAATGGATTTATTAAAGAAGAGTTGTATATGATGCAACAGAAGGTTTTGTCAATCCGAAAGGTGCCAAGAAAATGTGCAAGCTCCAGCGATCCATCTGTGGACTGGTGCAAGCATCTCGGAGTTGGAATATACGCTTTGATGAGTTGATCAAAGCATATAGTTTTATACAGACTTGCGGTGAAGCCTGTATTTACAAGAAAGTGAGTGGGAGCACTACAACATTTTTGATAAGTATATGTGAATGACATATTATTGATCAGAAATAATGTAGAATTATTCTATAAAGCATAAAGGAGTGTTTGAAAGGAGTTTTTCAAAAGAAAGACTTCGGTAAAGCTGCTTACATATTGAGCTTCAAGATCTATAGAGATAGATCAAGACGCTTGATAAGTTTTTTCAATGAGTACATACCTTGACAAGATTTTGAAGTATTTCAAAATGGAGCAGTCAAAGAAAGAGTTCTTGCCTCTATTATAAGGTGTGAAGTTGAGTAAGACTCAAAGACCGACCACGGCAGAAGATAGAAAGAGAATGAAAGTCATTCCCTATGCCTTGGCCATAGGTTCTATAAAGTATGTCATGCTGTATGCCAGATCTATTGTATACCCTGCACTGATTTGGCAAGGGAGTACAATAGTGATCTAGGAGTAGATCACTGGACAGTGGTCAGAATTATCCTTAGTGAAATAAGGATATGTTTCTCGATTATGGACGTGACAAAAGGTTCGTCGTAAAGGGTTACGCCGATGCAAGTTTTGACACTAATCTAGATGACTCTAAGTCTCGGTCTAGATACATATTGAAAGTGGGAGCAATTAGCTAGAGTAGCTCCATGCAGAGCATTGTTGACATAGAAATTTGCAAAATACATGTGGATCTGAATGTGGCAGACTCATTGACAAAGATTCTCTCACAAGCAAAACATGATCACACCTTAGTACTCTTTGGGTGTTAATCACATAGCGATGTGAACTAGATTACTGAATCTAGTAAACACTTTGGGTGTTGGTCACATGGCGATGTGAACTATGGGTGTTAATCACATGATGATGTGAACTATCGATGTTAATCACATGGTGATGTGATCTAGATTATTGACTCTAGTGCAAGTGGGAGACTGAAGGAAATATGCCCTAGAGGCAATAATAAAGTTATTATTTATTTCCTTATATCATGATAAATGTTTATTATTCATGCTAGAATTGTATTAACCGGAAACATAATACATGTGTGAATACATAGACAAACAGAGTGTCACTAGTATGCCTCTACTTGACTAGCTCGTTAATCAAAGATGGTTATGTTTCCTAACCATGGACAAAGAGTTGTTATTTGATTAACGGGATCACATCATTAGTTGAATGATCTAATTGACATGACCCGTTCCATTAGCTTAGCACCCGATCGTTTAGTATATTGCTATTGCTTTCTTCATAACTTATACATGTTCCTATGACTATGAGATTATGCAACTCCCGTTTGCCGGAGGAACACTTTGGGTACTACCAAACGTCACAACGTAACTGGGTGATTATAAAGGAGTACTACAGGTGTCTCCAAAGGTAGATGTTGGGTTGGCATATTTTGAGATTAGGATTTGTCACTCCGATTGTCGGAGAGGTATCTCTGGGCCCTCTCGGTAATGCACATCACTTAAGCCTTGCAAGCATTGCAACTAATAAGTTAGTTGCGGGATGATGTATTACGGAACGAGTAAAGAGACTTTCCGGTAACGAGATTGAACTAGGTATTGGATACCGACGATCGAATCTCGGGCAAGTAACATACCGATGACAAAGGGAACAACGTATGTTGTTATGCGGTCTGACCGATAAAGATCTTCGTAGAATATGTAGGAGCCAATATGGGCATCCAGGTCCCGCTATTGGTTATTGACCGGAGACGTGTCTCGGTCATGTCTACATTGTTCTCGAACCGTAGGGTCCGCACGCTTAACGTTACGATAACAGTTATTATGAGTTTATGCATTTTGATGTACCGAAGATTGTTCGGAGTCCCGAATGTGATCACGGACATGACGAGGAGTATCAAAATGGTCGAGACATAAAGATTGATATATTGGAAGCCTATATTTGGATATCGGAAGTGTTCCGGGTGAAATCGGGATTTTACCGAAGTACCGGGAGGTTACTGGAACCCCCCGGGAACCATATGGGCCTTATTGGGCCTTAGTGGAAAGGTGAAAGGGGCAGCCCAAGGTGGGCTGCGCGCCTCCCCCTCCCCTAGTCCTATTAGGACTAGGAGAGGTGGTCGGCCCCCTTCTCTCTCTCTCTCTCTCTCTCTCTCTCTCTCGGAATCCTATTAGGAATAGGATTGAGGGGGGGAGTCCTACTCCCGGTAGGAGTAGGACTCCTCCTGCACCCTCCTCCTTGGCCGGACAGCCCTCCCCCTTGGATCCTTTATATACGGGGGCAGGGGGCACCTCTAGACACACAAGTTGATCATTGAGATCGTTCCTTAGCCGTGTGCGGTGCCCCCTGCCACCATATTCCACCTCGATCATATCGTTGTAGTGCTTAGGCGAAGCCCTGCGTCGATAGAACATCAAGATCGTCACCACGCCGTCATGCTGACGGAACTCCTCCCTGAAGCTTTGCTGGATTGGAGCCCGGGGATCGTCATCGAGCTGTACGTGTGCTAAGAACTCAGAGGTGCCGGAGTAACGGTGCTTGGATCGGTCGGATCGGGAAGAAGACGTACGACTACTTCCTCTATGTTGTGTCAACGCTTCCGTTGCAATCTACAAGGGTACATAGATCAGACTCTCCCCCTCGTTGCTATGCATCACCATGATCTTGCGTGTGCGTAGGAAAATTTTGAAATTACTACGTTCCCCAACAGTCCTCACCCGCGCAAAAGCGGGTCATGAGGTTTGTTAATGCGGCCATCGTTCTCGGCTTGTTTTGGCCGAGGTGTCTGGCGAGCCATTCATCGCGGACGCTGTGCTTGAAAGCCGCTAAGGCTTCGGCGTCCGAACAGTCGACAATCTGGTTCTTTTTAGTAAGAAACCTATTCCAAAGCTTTCGGGCTGACTCTCCGGGCTGTTGAGTTATGTGGCTCAGGTCGTCCGCATCCGGAGGTCGGGCATAAGTCCCTTGAAAGTTTGCCCGAAAGGCGTCTTCGAGCTCTTCCCAACCTCCAATGGAGTTTTCGGGGAGGCCTTTGAGCCAGTGACGAGCTGGCCCTTTGAGTTTGAGAGGTAAGTACTTGATGGCATGGAGGTCATCCCCTCGAGCCATACGTATATGAAGGATATAGTCCTCAATCCAGACCCCAGGGTCTATTGTTCCGTCGTATGCCTCTATGTTTACGTGCTTGAATCCCTTTGGAAATTCATGGTCCAGTACCTCATCGGTGAAACATAGGGGGTGTGCGCCACCCCTGTAGCTGGGTGTGCCGCGTTGTTCGGATGTTTGTTGTGTTGCATTGTATGCTGGGGCGCGCTTGCGTGGTCCATAGATGGATCTTGTTGCACCGTCCTTTTAGTGCGAGCCCTCGCATGGGTCGCGTGTTGTATTGTGAGCGGCGTTGAATGCCGTTCTGTGGTGGTAGAGGGGTCTTCTATCCGACCAGGTGGCTGCTTTGATATTTGGTTGTGGGGGGTCTGAGGCCTCCTCATCAAATTCGGGTAGCAGCTTCCGCTTTGGGTAGCTCTTGGAGGGGCGATTGTCGCCGTACCTTGCTACAGTGTTGAGTATTTTGCTCCATCTGAATTGGAGCGTGTTTTGCGCGGCCTTGAGCCTCCGCTCCTGCTTTTTGAGGCTCCTTACGGTGGCAACGAGCCTTTTACGGGCATTCTGCTGCTCCGAGTGCCTGTCCGGCGTTATGTCGTCCGGACCATTATCATTGATAGGATTTGTTTGTTCGGTTTGATTATCCGGATTGCCGTTGTCTGGCAGCGGTTCGCGCTGCTCCAGCGCTGGATCAGTGTGATCGCTATTTCTGTCGAGGCGGGATTTGGGGCGGCGCTTGCGTCGCCGCTTTGACTGCTTTTCGAGGAAACAATCCTTTGGTGCATCCTTCCGTTCCTCACCGTCATCTTTGGGTGCGTCCACCATGTATACGTCATATGACGAGGTGGCCTCCCAGGGCTCGATAGATGCTGATTCTTCATCGTCTCCTTCATCGGCGTCCATACCGTCAATGTCGTCGGAGTTGAAGTCGAGCATGTCGGTTAAATCATCGACAGTGGCTACCAAGTGGGTGGTGGGTGGGTTTTGAATTTATTCATCGTCCGAATCCCAACCTTGCTGACCGTAGTCCGACCAGGGTTCTCCTGATAAAGAGAGAGACTTCAGTGATTTTAGGATATCGCCGAAAGGCGAGTGCTGAAAGATGTCCGCGGCCGTGAAATCCATGATCGGCGCCCAATCGGATTCGACTGGCAGGGCGCGGAGGGTTCGGAGTCCGGGGAGGAGTCCGGCTCCTTGGAGTCACGAGCCTCGCAGAGTACGGGGCTGGTGTTCGGCTCAACCGCCGTTGGGATCGCAGCCCCCGAGGTGGCGTCCAACCTCCCATCCTCGATCGGTGCGGTTGGCTCCGAACTAAGGGTCGGAGCCGATGCGGGTGCGGCCTCCAGGGCACTGTTCGGCGGCAAAGCTAGATCATGCTCGTCGTGACAGTGCGGTGCGCTCGGCAGTGGTTCGAATCCATCGAAGATCAAGTCCCCACGGATGTTAGCCGTGTAGTTTAAACTTTCGAATCTGACCTGACGGGCAGTGGCGTAGCTTTCGATCTGCTCTAGATGGCCAAGTGAATTGGCCTGCAGTGCGAAGCCGCCAAAGACGAAGATCTGTCCGGGGAGGAAGGTCTCACCCTGGACTGCATCGCCATTGATGATCGTAGGAGCCATCGGGCCTGACGGCGACGGCACAGAGGAACTCTCAATGAAAGCACCAATGTCGGTGTCAAAACCGGCGGATCTCGGGTAGGGGGTCCCGAACTGTGCGTCTAGGCCGGATGGTAACAGGAGGCAGGGGACACAAAGTTTTACCCAGGTTCGGGCCCTCTCGATGGAGGTAAAACCCTACGTCCTGCTTGATTAATATTGATGATAAGGGTAGTACAAGAGTTGATCTACCACGAGATCAGAGAGGCTAAACCCTAGAAGCTAGCCTATGGTATGATTGTTGATGTGTATGTTGTCCTACGGACTAAAACCCTCCGGTTTATATAAACACCGGATAGGGTTAGGGTTACATAGAGTCGGTTATATAATGGTAGGAGATCTGAACATCCGTATCACCAAGCTTGCCTTCCATGCCAAGGAAAATCCTTTCCGGACACGGGACGGAGTCTTCAATCTTGTATCTTCATAGTCCAGGAGTCTGGCTTGAAGGTATAGTTCGGCTATCCGAACACCCCCTAATCCAGGACTCCCTCATTTACCATATAGTATTATCTATACTACTATATAGTGTATCAGTTTGAATTCAGGCATTGAAATGCATATCCAGCCGTTCATTGGGGACCATCCAACGGTTAAAAGTGCTTGGATTCGCAGCTACAATAGCGTTGAATGTCATCTGGATCGTTCGAGAGGCAGCCATGAAGTAGCATAGAGTCAAAACTATCTGGGTCGTTCTAGAACCAACCCACTGCATGTCTGCAGCAGGTTGGAGCTAACTGAGTTTCCAGAGACCAGATTCCACACTCCTCGCATCCCTCCTAGAGCAGCACAAATTATTTCAACAAAGTACACTCGGGCAGTGGTACATGTGGTTGATAGGTAGGTTGCTCCAGTACTACTTAGTCTGACAAGCGGTAAAAGTAAGACGAAGAAATATATAAAAGTAAACAGATTGAACCAGTGCTGTTTTGGGTGGAAAGCTGTAGCAAGAAAAACAGTGCACCACCCACATATATGACGTCACTGATTTGGTGTGCACTTTTGGATCAAAAGCTGTAGCAAATGTTACATTAAAACATAGCAATAGGTACCCAAATTTATGTATACTACACATTCTTTGCATGTGATAGTTATTGAGTATATGAACATGAGAAGCTTTCTTATTTAAATTATAGGCATTTGGTTCCTGCTTCTGTATGCGCACAACTTTCATTTGTCTGGAATCATTTTTTATAGGATTTCTCAAAGCTTACCATGTAGTGTTTTCTTCGGCCCAAGTCAACCCACAATGTTAAGACGCGCATTGCGCATGCATACATACTAGTATGAGTTATGTATGCTGGTGACCGAATGTTGTTCGGAGTCCAGAATGAGATCACAGACATGACAACGAACTCCGGAATGGTCCGGAGATAAAGATTGATATATGGGATAATAGTGTTTGGTCTCCGGAAGGGTTCCGGAATTCACCGGAAGGGGTTCCGGATGTCTCCCAAAATGTTTAGGTACGAGAACACTTTATTTGGGCCAAAGGAGAAAGCCCACAAGATTTTTGGAAAGCGCAAAAGGAAGTTTTGTGGAGTCCAGGGGCCAGACGCCAGCCCTGGCGTCTGGGTCCAGACGCCGGGAACCCTGGCATCTGGCCCTGGAGTCCGAGAAGGATTCTTGCCTTTCGGGTGAAACCGACTTTGTGGAGGCTTTTACTCCAAGTTTCGACCCCAAGGCTCAACATATAAATAGAGGGGTAGGGCTAGCACCCAAGACACATCAAGAAACACCAAGCCGTGTGCCGGCAACCCCGTCCCTCTAGTTTATCCTCCGTAATAGTTTTCGTAGTGCTTAGGCGAAGCCCTACGGAGATTGTTCTTCACCAACACCGTCACCACGCCGTCGTGCTGCCGGAACTCATCTACTACTTTGCCCCTCTTGCTGGATCAAGAAGGTGAGGATGTCATCGAGCTGAACGTGTGCTGAACGCGGAGGTGCCGTACGTTCGGTACTTGATCGGGACGGATCGTGAAGGTGTACGACTACATCAACCGCGTTGATAAACGCTTCCGCTTTCGGTCTACGAGGGTACGTAGACATACTCTCCCCTCTCGTTGCTATGCACCACCATGATCTTGCATGTGCGTAGGATTTTTTTTTAAATTACTACGTTCCCCAACAACCGCACCTTCACTTTGCGGGTCTCATCTCCGCGTGCACGAAAGGGAACAATAAGGACTTGGAGGATTGGCGCCGCCGTATATTTAGACCAGGTCTAGGTCCAACCACTTTTGTTTAATGAAATATGTCGAAGATGTAAGAGCATCTCCAGCCGCGCCCCCAATAGCCCCCCAGGCGACTTTTTACGCGCCAGCGCCGAAAAAAACCCCAGTCGTGCTCCCAAGACGCCGAAATCAACCGGCTCGGCTTGTTTTTGGGCCCGGCGATCACAGGCCGAACCCGGCGCACTAGGGGCGCTCGGGGGCTCTGGCGCAAGGGGAAAACACGCCTGGGCCACATTGTCAGGCGAAAAGTCAAGCCAATCGTCCAAATTCACCTCCCACCACCCCGCGCGCCCGGCCCCCACCTGCTGATCCCGGCGCCGCCCACCACCCACCACCGCTAGATAGGCTATTCCCCACCGGAAAAGAGATGAGGTTTCACCGCGGCAGCCTCTCCACCACCGCCCGGGCGGTTTTTCTGGTGAACTGGCTGCGCAGGGCAGTGTACCGGTGGTTGTGCGCCCACCACGCCTGCAAGATGTTCAGCGATTTGCCTGCTCGGCAATGGACTCTGACGACGAGGAGGCGCTTGCTGCGCTGCTCGAGGAGGAAGCCGACGCCGACGTCTAGGAAGAGGAACATCTTGTTGGGGAACGTAGTAATTTCAAAATTTTCCTACGCACACACAAGATCATGGTGATGCATAGCAACGAGAAGGGAGAGTGTAATCTACGTACCCTCATAGACCGACAACGGAAGCGTTATGACAACGCGGTTGATGTAGTCGTACATATTCACGGCCCGACCGATCAAGCACCGAAACTACGGCACCTCCGAGTTCTAGCACACGTTCAGCTCGATGACAATCCCCGGACTCCGATCCAGCAAAGTGTCGGGGAAGAGTTCCGTCAGCACGATGGCGTGGTGACAATCTTGATGTTCAACTGCCGCGGGGCTTCGCTTAAGCACCACTACAATATTATCGAGGACTATGGTGGAAGGGGGCACCGCACACGGTGAAGAGAACGATCTTAGATATCAACTTGTGTGTCTAGAGGTGCCCCCTGCCCCCGTATATAAAGGAGGAAGGGGGAGGAGGCCGGCCCTAGGAGGGGCGCGCCAGGGAGTAGGATTCCTACTCCTAGTTGGAGTAGGTTTCCTCCTTTCCTAGTGCAACTAGGAGAAGGGGGGAAAGGGGGGAAGAGGGGAAGGAAGGGAGAGAGGGGCCGCGCCCGAAACCCCTTATCCAATTCGGACTGGGCTTGGGAGGGGCGCGCGCCACCTCCTGGTCCTTCCCACTAAGTCCCATTAAGGCCCATTGCTTCTTCCTTGTATTCCCGTAACTCCCCGGTACCTCCGAAAATACCCGAATCACTCGGAACCTTTCCGATGTCCGAATATAGTCGTCCAAGATATCGATCTTTACGTCTCGACCATTTCGAGACTCTCATCATGTCCCCGATCTCATCCGGGACTCCGAACTCCTTCGGTACATCAAAACTCATAAACTCATAATATAACTATCATCGAAACCTTAAGCGTGCGGACCCTATGGGTTCGAGAACAATGTAGACATGATCGAGACACGCCTCCGGTCAATAACCAATAGCGGAACCTGGATGCTCATATTGGCTCCTACATATTCTATGAAGATCTTTATCGGTCAGACCGCGTAACAACATACGTTGTTCCCTTTGTCATCGGTATGTTACTTGCCCGAGATTCGATCGTCGGTATCTTAATACCTAGTTCAATCTCGTTACCAGCAAGTCTCTTTACTCGTTCCGTAATACATCATCTCACAACTAACTCATTAGTTGCAATGCTTGCAAGGCTTATGTGATGTGCATTACCGAGAGGTCCCAGAGATACCTCTCCGACAATCGGAGTGACAAATCCTAATCTCGAAATACGCCAACCCAACATGTACCTTTGGAGACACCTGTATAGCTCCTTTATAATCACCCAGTTACGTTGTAATGTTTGGTAGCACACAAAGTGTTCCTCTAGCAAACGGGAGTTGCATAATCTCTTAGTCATAGGAACATGTATAAGTCATGAAGAAAGCAATAGAAACATACTAAACGATCGCGTGCTAAGCTAATGGAATGGGTCATGTCAATCACATCATTCTCCTAATGATGTGATCCCATTAATCAAATGACAACACATGTCTATGGTTAGGAAACATAACCATCTTCGATCAACGAGCTAGTCAAGTAGAGGCATACTAGTGACGTTCAGTTTGTCTATGTATTCACACAAGTATTATGTTTCCGATTAATACAATTCTAGCATGAATAATAAACATTTATCATGATATAAGGAAATAAAATAATAACTTTATTATTGCCTCTAGGGCATATTTCCTTCAGTCTCCCACTTGCACTAGAGTCAATAATCTAGTTCACATTGCCATGTGATCTAACATCAATAGTTCACATCTTTATGTGGTTAACACCCATAGTTCACATCGATATGTGACCAACACCCAAAGGGTTTACTAGAGTCAGTAATCTAGTTCACATCGCTATGTGATTAACACCCAAAGAGTACTAAGGTGTGATCATGTTTTGCTTGTGAGATAATTTTAGTCAACGGGTCTGTCATATTCAGATCCGTAACTATTTTGCAAATTTCTATGTCAACAATGCTCTGCATGGAGCTATTCTACCTAATTGCTCCCACTTTCAATATGTATCCAGATTGAGACTTAGAGTCATCTAGATCAGTGTCAAAATTTGCATCGACGTAACCGTTTACGATGAACCTTTTTGTCACGTCCATAATCGAGAAACATATCCTTATTCCACTAAGGATAATTTTGACCGCTGTCCAGTGATCTACTCTTAGATCACTATTGTACTCCCTTGCCAAAATTAGTGTAGGGTATACAATAGATCTGGTACACAGCATGGCATACTTTATAGAACCTATGGCCAAGGCATGGGGAATGACTTTCATTCTCTTTCTATCTTCTGCCGTGGTCGGGTTTTGAGCCTTACTCAATTTCACACCTTTTAACACATGCAAGAACTCTTTCTTTGACTGTTCTATTTTGAACTACTTCAAAATCTTGTCAAGGTATGTACTTATTGAAAAAAACTTATCAAGCGTCTTGATCTATCTCTATAGATCTTGATGCTCAATATGTAAGCAGCTTCACCGAGGTCTTTCTTTGAAAAACTCCTTTCAAACATTCCTTTATGCTTTGCAGAATAATTCTACATTATCTCCGATCAACAATATGTCTTTCACATATACTTATCAGAAATGTTGTAGTGCTCCCACTCACTTTCTTGTAAATACAGGCTTCACCGCAAGTCTATATAAACTATATGCTTTGATCAACTCATCAAAGCGTATATTCCAACTCTGAGATGCTTGCACCAGTCCATAGATGGATCGCTGGAGTTTGCATATTTTGTTAGTACCTTTAGGATTGACAAAACCTTCTGGTTGCATCATATACAACTCTTCTTTAGTAAATCCATTAAGGAATGCAGTTTTGTTTGTCCATTTGCCAGATTTCATAAAATGTGGCAATTGCTAACATGATTCGGACAGACTTAAGCATAGATACGAGTGAGAAACTCTCATCGTAGTCAACACCTTGAACTTGTCGAAAACTTTTTGCGACAATTCTAGCTTTGTAGATAGTAACACTACTATCAACGTCCGTCTTCCTCTTGAAGATCCATTTAATCTCAATGGCTCGCCGATCTTTGGGCAAGTCAATCAAAGTCCATACTTTGTTCTCATACATGGATCTCATCTCAGATTTCATGGCCTCAAACCATTTCGCGGAATCTGGGCTCATCATCGCTTCCTCATAGTTCGTAGGCTCGTCATGGTCAAGTAACATGACCTCCAGAATAGGATTACCGTACCACTCTGGTGCGGATCTCACTCTGGTTTACCTACGAGGTTCGGTAGTAACTTGATCTGAAGTTACATGATCATCATCATTAGCTTCCTCACTAATTGGTGTAGTAGTCACAGGAACAGATTTCTGTGATGAACTACTTTCCAATAAGGGAGCAGGTACAGTTACCTCATCAAGTTCTACTTTCCTCCCACTCACTTCTTTCGAGAGAAACTCCTTCTCTAGAAAGGATCCATACTCAGCAATGAATAACTTGCCTTCGGATCGGTGATAGAAGGTTTACCCAACATTTTCTTTTGGGTATCCTATTAAGATTTACTTCTCTGATTTGGGTTCGAGCTTATCATGTTGAAACTTTTTCACATAAGCATTGCAGTCCGAAACTTTAAGAAACGACAGCTTAGGTTTCTCGCCAAACCACAGTTCGTACGGTGTCGTCTCAATGGATTTAGATGGTGCCCCTTTTTAACATGAATGTAGCTATCTCTAATGCATAACCCCAAAACGACAGTGGTAGATCGGTAAGAGACATCATAGATCGCACCATATCTAATAAAGTACGGTTATGACGTTCGGACACACCATTACACTGTGGTGTTCCAGGTGGCGTGAGTGGTGAAACTATTTCACATTGTTTTAACTGAAGGCCAAACTCCTAACTCAAATATTTTCCTTCTGCGATCATATCATAGAAACTTTTATTTTTGTTACGATGATTCTCCACTTCACTCTGAAATCCTTTGAACTTTTCAAATGTTTCAGACTTGTGTTTCATCAAGTAGATATACTCATATCTGCTCAAATCATCTGTGAAGATTAGAAAATAATGATACCTGCCGCGAGCCTCAATATTCATCAGACCACATACATCAGTATGTATGATTTCCAACAAATCTATTGCTTGCTCCATTGTTCCGGAGAATGGAGTCTTAGTCATCTTGCCCACGAGGCATGGTTCGCAAGCATCAACTGATTCATAATCAAGTGATTCCAAAAGCCCATCAGCATGGATTTTCTTCATGCGCTTTACACCAATATGACCTAAACGACAGTGCCACAAGTAAGTTGCACTATCATTATTAACTTTGCATCTTTTGGTTTCAATATTATGAATATGTGTATCACTACGATCGAGATCCAATGAACTATTTTCATTGGGTGTGTAACCATATAAGGTTTTATTCATGTAAATAGAACAACAACTTATTCTCTTACTTAAATGAATAACCGTATTACAATAAATATGATCAAATCATATTCATGCTCAACGCAAACACCAAATAACACTTATTTAGGTTCAATACTAATCCCGAAAGTATAGGGAGTGTGCGATGATGATCATATCAATCTTGGAACCACTTCCAATACACATTGTCACTTCACCCTTAACTAGTCTCTGTTTATTCTGCAACTCCCGTTTCGAGTTACTAATCTTAGCAACTAAACTAGTATCAAATACTGAGGGGTTGCTACGAACACTAGTCAAATACACATCAATAATTTGTATATCAAATATACCTTTGTTCACTTTGCCATCCTTCTTATCCACCAAATACTTGGGGTAGTTCCGCTTCTAGTGACCAGTCCCTTTGCAGTAGAAGCACTTAGTCTCAGGCTTAGGTCCAGACTTGGGTTTCTTCACTTGAGCAGCAACTTGTTTGCTGTTCTTCTTGAAGTTCCCCTTGTTCCCTTTGCCCTTTTCTTGAAACTAGTGGTCTTGTCTACCATCAACACTTGATTTCTACCTTCGTTGATTTCAGCATCACGAAGAGCTTGGGAATCGTTTCCGTTATCCCTTGCATATTATAGTTCATCACGAAGTTCTACTAACTTGGTGATGGTGACTAGAGAATTCTGTCAATCACTATTTTATCTGGAAGATTAACTCCCACTTGATTCAAGCGATTGTAGTACCCAGAAAATCTGAGCACATGCTCACTGCTTGAGCTATTCTCCTCCATCTTTTTAGCTGTAGAACTTGTTGGAGACTTCATATCTCCCAACTCGGGTATTTGTTTGAAATATTAGCTTCAACTCCTAGAACATCTCATATGGTCCATGACATTCGAAACGTCTTTGAAGTCCCGATTCTAAGCCGTTAAGCATGGTCACTAAACTATCAAGTAGTCATCATATCCAGCTAGCCAAACGTTTATAATGTCTGCATCTCCTCCTGCAATAGGTCTGTCACCTAGCGGTGCATCAAGGACATAATTCTTCTGTGCAACAATGAGGATAAACCTAAGATCACGGATCCAATCCGCATCATTGCTACTAACATCTTTTGACACAATTTTCTATAGGAACATATCAAAATAAACACAGGGAAGCAACAACGCGAGCTATTGATCTACAACATGATTTGCAAAATACTACCAGGACTAAGTTCATGATAATCCCTCTAATCTTCTAAGTGATCACGTGATCCATATCAATTAAACCATGTCCGATCATCGCGTGAGATGGAGTAGTTTCAATGGTGAACATCACTATGTTGATCATATCTACTATATGATTCACGCTCGACCTTTCGGTCTCCGTGTTCCAAGGCCATATCTGTATATGCTAGGCTCGTCAAGTTTAACCTGAGTATTCCGCGTGTGCAACTGTTTTGCACCCGTTGTATTTGAACGTAGAGCCTATCACACCCGATCATCACGTGGTGCCTCAGAACGAAGAACTTTCGCAGCGGTGCATACTCAGGGAGAACTCTTCTTGATAATTAGTGAGAGATCATCTTAAAATGCTACCGTCAAACTAAGCAAAATAAGATGTACTCCCTCCGTCCGAAAAAACTTGTCATCAAAATGGACAAAAAGGGGTGTATCTAGAACTAAAATACATCTAAATACATCCCCTTTTATTCATTTTGATGACAAGTATTTCCGGACGGAGGGAGTATAAAAGATAAACATAATTTGCAATCAAAATATGTGACATGATATGGCCATCATCATGTTGCGCCTTTGATCTCCATCTCCAAAGTACTGTCATGATCTCTATCGTCACCGGCAGGACACCATGATCTCCATCATCTTGATCTATATCAATGTGTCGTCACAAGGTTGTCTCGCCAACAATTGCTCTTGCAACTATTGTTATCGCATAGCGATAAAGTAAAGCAATTATTGGGCGCTTGCATCTTATGCAATAGAGAGACAACCATAAGGATTTTTCCAGTTGCCGATAACTTCAACAAAACATGATCATCTCATACAACAACTTATATCTCATCACGTCTTGACCAAATCACATCACAACATGCCCTGCAAAAACAAGTTAGACGTCCTCTACTTTGTTGTTGCAAGTTTTACGTGGCTGCTACGGACTTAGCAAGAACCGTTCTTACCTACGCATCAAAAATCACAACGATAGTTTGTCAAGTTGGTGCTGTTTTAACCTTCTCAAGGACCGGGCGTAGCCACACTCGGTTCAACTAAAGTTGGAGAAACTGACACCCGCTAGTCACCTGTGTGCATAGCACGGCGGTAAAACCAGTCTCGCGTAAGCGTACGCGTAATGTCGGTCCGGGCCGCTTCATCCAACAATACCGCCGAACCAAAGTGTGACATGCTGGTAAGCAGTATGACTTATATCGCCCACAACTCACTTGTGTTCTACTCGTGCATATGACATCTACGCATAAAACCTAGGCTCGGATGCCACTGTTGCGGAACGTAGTAATTTCAAAAAATTTGCTACGCACATGCAAGATCATGGTGATGCATAGCAACGAGAAGGGAGAGTGTAATCTACGTACCCTCGTAGACCGACAACGGAAGCGTTATGACAACACGGTTGATGTAGTCGTACGTCTTCACGGCCCGACCGATCAAGCACTGAAACTATGGCACCTCCGAGTTCTAGCACAAGTTCAACTCGATGACGATTCCCGGACTCCGATCCAGCAAAGTGTCGGGGAAGAGTTCCGTTAGCACGACGGCGTGGTGACAATCTCGATGTTCAACTGTCGCAGGGCTTCGCCTAAGCACCACTATAATATTATCAAGGACTATGGTGGAAGGGGGCACCGCACACGGTTAAGAGAACGATCTTAGAGATCAACTTGTGTGTCTAGAGGTGCCCCCTGCCCCCGTATATAAAGGAGCAAGGGGAGGAGGCCGGCCCTAGGAGGGGCGCACCAGGGAGTAGGATTCCTACTCCTAGTTGGAGTAGGTTTCCTCCTTTCATAGTCCAACTAGGAGAAGGGGGGAAAGGGGGGAAGAGGGGAAGGAAGGGAGAGAGGGGCCGCGCCCCAAACCCCTTGTCCAATTCGGACTGGGCTTGGGAGGGGCGCGCGCCACCTCCTGGTCCTTCCCACTAAGGCCCATTAAGGCCCATTGCTTCTTCCTTGTATTCCCGTAACTCCCTGGTACCTCCGAAAATACCCGAATCACTCGGAACCTTTCCGATGTCCGAATATAGTCGTCCAATATATCGATCTTTACGTCTCGACCATTTCGAGACTCTTAGTCATGTCCCTGATCTCATCCGGGACTCCGAACTCCTTCGGTACATCAAAACTCATAAACTCATAATATAACTGTCATCGAAACCTTAAGTGTGCGGACCCTACGGGTTCGAGAACAATGTAGACATGACCGAGACACGTCTCCGGTCAATAACCAATAGCGGAACCTGGATGCTCATATTGGCTCCTACATATTCTACGAAGATCTTTATCGGTCAGACCGCATAACAACATTCGTTGTTCCCTTTGTCATCGGTATGTTACTTGCCCGAGATTCGATCATCGGTATCTCAATACCTAGTTCAATCTCGTCACCGGCAAGTCTCTTTACTCGTTCCGTAATACATCATCTCACAACTAACTCATTAGTTGCAATGCTTGCAAGGCTTATGTGATGTGCATTACCGAGAGGGCCCAGAGATACCTCTCCGACAATCGGAGTGACAAATCCTAATCTCGAAATACGCCAACCCAACATGTACCTTTGGAGACACCTGTAGAGCTCCTTTATAATCACCAGTTATGTTGTGACGTTTGGTAGCACACAAAGTGTTCCTCCGGCAAACGGGAGTTGCATAATCTCATAGTCATAGGAACATGTATAAGTCATGAAGAAAGCAATAGAAACATACTAAATGATCGGGTGCTAAGCTAATGGAATGGGTCATGTCAATCACATCATTCTCCTAATGATGTGATCCCGTTAATCAAATGACAACACATGTCTATGGTTAGGAAACATAACCATCTTCGATCAACGAGCTAGTCAAGTAGAGGCATACTAGTGATGTTTAGTTTGTCTATGTATTCACACAAGTATTATGTTTCCAGTTAATACAATTCTATCATGAATAATAAACATTTATCATGATATAAGGAAATAAAATAATAACTTTATTATTGCCTCTAGGGCATATTTCCTTCACATCTCATGGTCCTCGCCGCCCTCGCCGGCCTGCTCGTGAGCAATGAAAAGCGGCGGCGAGGTGGCTCGGCGCCGGGGCGGATGAAAGCAAAGAACCGGCATCATCTGGAAGGCTACTGCATGATCTAATCTGACTACTTCGCCGACGCTCCACTGCACGACGACAAAGTATTTCAGCGCCGTAATCGGATGAGCCGAAAGTTTTTCCTTAGGATTGTGAATTCCATCCGGGAGTTCGACATCTACTTCAAGTGCAAGAAGGATTGCACCGGCAAACTTGGATTCACCTCAATCCAGAAGTGCACGACAGCAATGAGGATGCTTGCATACGAAGTGTTGGGGAACGTAGTAATTTCAAAAAAATTCCTACGCACACGCAAAATCATGGTGATGCATAGCAACGAGAGGGGAGAGTGTGATCTACGTACCCTTGTAGATCGACAACGGAAGCGTTTGGTTGATGTAGTCGTACGTCTCCACGGCCCGACCGATCATGCACCGAAACTACGGCACCTCCGAGTTCTAGCACACGTTTAGCTCGATGACGATCCCCGGACTCCGATCCAGCAAAATGTCGGGGAAGAGTTCCGTCAGCACGACGGCGTGGTGACGATCTTGATGTACTACTATCGCAGGGCTTCGCCTAAGCACCGCTACAATATTATCGAGGACTATGGTGGCAGCGGGCGCCGCACACGGCTAAGAATATGATCACGTGGATCAACTTGTGTGTCTCTGGGGTGCCCCTGCCTCCGTATATAAAGGTTCAAGGGGGGAGGCCGGCCGGCCATCATAGGGCGCGCCAGGAGGAGTCCTACTCCCTCCGGGAGCAGGACTTCTCCCCCAATCCTAGTTGGAATAGGATTCGCGAGGTGGAAAAGAGAGAGAGAGAGAAAGGAGGGGGGCGCCGGCCCCCTCTCTCCTTGTCCTATTCGGACTAGGGGGGAGGGGTGCGCGGCCTAGCCCTGGCCGCCTCTCCTCTTCTTCCACTAAGGCCCACTAAGGCCCATATAGCTCCCGGGGGGTTCCGGTAACCTCCCGGTACTCCGGTAAAATCCCGATTTCACCCGGAACACTTCCGATATCCAAACATAGGCTTCCAATATATCAATCTTTATGTCTCGACCATTTCGAGACTCCTCGTCATGTCCGTGATCACATCCGGGACTCCGAACAACCTTCGGTACATCAAAACGTATAAACTCATAATATAACTATCATCGAAACCTTAAGCGTGCGGACCCTACGGGTTCGAGAACAATGTAGACATGACCGAGACATATCTCCGGTCAATAACCAATAGCGGGACCTGGATGCCCATATTGGCTCCTACATATTCTACGAAGATCTTTATCGGTCAGACCGCATAACAACATACGTTGTTCCCTTTGTCATCGGTATGTTACTTGCCCGAGATTTGATCGTCGGTATCCAATACCTAGTTCAATCTCGTTACCGGCAAGTCTCTTTACTCGTTCCGTAATACATCATCTCGCAACTAACTCATTAGTTGCATTGCTTGCAAGGCTTAAGTGATGTGCATTACCGAGAGGGCCCAGAGATACCTCTTCGACGATCGGAGTGACAAATCCTAATCTCGAAATACGTCAACCCAACATGTACCTTTGGAGACACCTGTAGAGCACCTTTATAATCACCCAGTTACGTTGTGACGTTTGGTAGCACACAAAGTGTTCCTCCGGCACACGGGAGTTACATAATCTCATAGTCATAGGAACATGTATAAGTCATGAAGAAAGCAGTAGCAACATACTAAACGATCGGGTGCTAAGCTAATGGAATGGGTCATGTCAATTAGATCATTCAACTAATGATGTGATCCCGTTTAATAAAATGACAACTCTTTGTCCATGGTTAGGAAACATAACCATCTTTGATTAACGAGCTAGTCAAGTAGAGGCATACTAGTGACACTCTGTTTGTCTATGTATTCACACATGTATTATGTTTCCGGTTAATACAATTCTAGCATGAATAATAAACCTTTTATCATGATATAAGGAAATAAATAATAACTTTATTATTGCCTCTAGGGCATATTTCCTTCAGTCTCCCACTTGCACTAGAGTCAATAATCTAGATTTACACAGTAATGATTCTAACACCCATGGAGCTTTGGTGTTGATCATGTTTTGCTCATGGAAGAGGCTTAGTCAACGGGTCCGCTACATTCAGCTCCGTATGTATCTTGCAAATCTCTATGTCTCCCACCTGGACTAGATCCCGGATGGAATTGAAGCGTCTCTTGATGTGTTTGGTTCTCTTGTGAAATCTGGATTCCTTTGCCAAGGCAATTGCACCAGTATTGTCACAAAAGATTTTCATTGGACCCGATGCACTAGGTATGACACCTAGATCGGATATGAACTCCTTCATCCAGACTCCTTCGTTTGCTGCTTCCGAAGCAGCTATGTACTCCGCTTCACATGTAGATCCCGCCACGACGCTTTGTTTAGAACTGCACCAACTGACAGCTCCACCGTTTAATGTCAACACGTATCCGGTTTGCGATTTAGAATCATCCGGATTAGTGTCAAAGCTTGCATCAACATAACCGTTTACGATGAGCTCTTTGTCACCTCCATATACAAGAAACATATCCTTAGTCCTTTTCAGGTATTTCAGGATGTTCTTGACCGCTGTCCAGTGATCCACTCCTGGATTACTTTGGTACCTCCCTGCTAAACTTATAGCAAGGCACACATCAGGTCTGGTACACAGCATTGCATACATGATAGAGCCTATGGCTGAAGCATAGGGAACATCTTTCATTTTCTCTCTATCTTCTGCAGTGGTCGGGCATTGAGTCTGACTCAACTTTACACCTTGTAACACAGGCAAGAACCCTTTCTTTGCTTGATCCATTTTGAACTTTTTCAAAATCTTGTCAAGGTATGTGCTTTGTGAAAGTCCAATTAAGCGTCTTGATCTATCTCTATAGATCTTTATGCCTAATATGTAAGCAGCTTCACCGAGGTCTTTCATTGAAAAACTCTTATTCAAGTATCCTTTTATGCTATCCAAAAATTCTATATCATTTCCAATCAGTAATATGTCATCCACATATAATATCAAAAATGCTACAGAGCTCCCACTCACTTTCTTGTAAATAAAGGCTTCTCCAAAAGTCTGTATAAAACCAAATGCTTTGATCACACTATCAAAGCGTTTATTCCAACTCCGAGAGGCTTGCACCAGTCCATAAATGGATCGCTGGAGCTTGCACACTTTATTAGCTCCTTCGGATCGACAAAACCTTCCGGTTGCATCATATACAACTCTTCTTCCATAAATCCATTCAGGAATGCAGTTTTGACATCCATCTGCCAAATTTCATAATCATAAAATGCAGCAATTGCTAACATGATTCAGACAGACTTAAGCATCGCTACGGGTGAGAAGGTCTCATCGTAGTCAACCCCTTGAACTTGTCAAAAACCTTTTGCGACAAGTCGAGCTTTGTGGACAGTAATATTACCGTCAGCGCCAGTCTTCTTCTTGAAAATCCATTTATTCTCAATTGCTTGCCGATCATCGGGCAAGTCAACCAAAGTCCATACTTTGTTCTCATACATGGATCCCATCTCAGATTTCATGGCTTCAAGCCATTTTGCGGAATCTGGGCTCACCATCGCTTCTTCATAGTTCGTAGGTTCATCATGATCTAGCAGCATGATTTCCAGAACAGGATTACCGTACCACTCTGGCATGGATCTCACTCTGGTGGATCTACGATGTTCAGTAGTATCTTGTCCTGAAGTTTCATGATCATTATCATTAGCTTCCTCACTAATTGGTGTAGGTGTCGCAGAAACAATTTTCTGTGATGTACTACTTTCCAATAAGGGAGCAGGTACAGTTACCTCGTCAAGTTCTACTTTCCTCCCACTCACATCTTTCAAGATAAACTCCTTCTCCAGAAAGTTTCCGAATTTAGCAACGAAAGTTTTGCCTTCAGATCTGTGATAGAAGGTGTATCCAATAGTTTCCTTTGGATATCCTATGAAGACACATTTCTCCGATTTGGGTTCGAGCTTATCAGGTTGAAGCTTTTTCACATAAGCATCGAAGCCCCAAACTTTCAGAAACGACAATTTTGGTTTCTTGCCAAACCATAGTTCATAAGGCGTCGTCTCAATGGATTTTGATGGTGCCCTATTTAACGTGAATGCGGCCGTCTCTAAATAATAACCCCAAAACGATAGCGGTAAATCAGTAAGAGACATCATAGATCGCACCATATCTAGTAAAGTACGATTACGACGTTCGGATACACCATTACGCTGTGGTGTTCCGGGTGGCGTGAGTTGCGAAACTATTCCACAATTTTTCAAATGTACACCAAACTCGTAACTCAAATATTCTCCTCCACGATCAGATCGTAGAAACTTTATTTTCTTGTTACGATGATTTTCAACTTCACTCTGAAATTCTTTGAACTTTTCAAATGTTTCAGACTTATGTTTCATTAAGTAGATATATCCATATCTGCTTAAATCATCTGTGAAGGTGAGAAAATAACGATATCCGCCACGAGCCTCAATATTCATCGGACCACATACATCGGTATGTATGATTTCCAATAAATCTGTTGCTCTCTCCATAGTACCGGAGAACGTTGTTTTAGTCATCTTGCCTATGAGGCACGGTTCGCAAGTACCAAGTGATTCATAATCAAGTGGTTCCAAAAGCCCATCAGTATGGAGTTTCTTCATGCGCTTTACACCGATATGACCTAAACGGCAGTGCCACAAGTAAGTTGCACTATCATTATTAACTTTGCATCTTTTGGCTTCTACATTATGAATATGTGTATCACTATCTTCGAGATTCAACAAGAATAGACCACTCTTCAAAGGTGCATGACCATAAAAGATATTATTCATATAAATAGAACAACCATTATTCTCTGATTTAAATGAATAACCGTCTCGCATCAAACAAGATCCAGATATAATGTTCATGCTTAACGCTGGCACCAAATAACAATTATTTAGGCCTAATATTAACCCCGAAGGTAGATGTAGAGGTAGCGTGCCGACTGCGATCACATCGACTTTGGAACCGTTTCCCACGCGCATCGTCACCTCGTCCTTAGCCAATCTTCACTTAATCCGTAGTCTCTGTTTCGAGTTGCAAATATTAGCAACAGAACCAATATCAAATACCCAGGTGCTACTACGAGCATTAGTAAGGTACACATCAATAACATGTATATCACATATACCTTTGTTCACCTTGCCATCCTTCTTATCCGCCAAATACTTGGGGCAGTTCCGCTTCCAGTGACCAGTCTGCTTGCAGTAAAAGCACTCAGTTTCAGGCTTAGGTCCAGACTTGGGTTTCTTCTCTTGAGCAGCAACTTGCTTGCTGTTCTTCTTGAAGTTCCCCTTCTTCTTCCCTTTGCCCTTTTTCTTGAAACTAGCGGTCTTGTTGACCATCAACACTTGATGCTCCTTTTTGATTTCTACCTCCGCAGCTTTCAGCATTGCGAAGAGCTCGGGAATAGTCTTATTCATCCCTTGCATATTATAGTTCATCACGAAGCTCTTGTAGCTTGGTGGCAGTGATTGGAGAATTCTGTCAATGACGCAATCATCTGGAAGATTAACTCCCATCTGAATCAAGTGATTATTATACCCCCACATTTTGAGTATATGCTCACTGACAGAACTGTTCTCCTCCATCTTGCAGCTATAGAACTTATTGGAGACTTCATATCTCTCAATCCGGGCATTTGCTTGAAATATTAACTTCAACTCCTGGAACATCTCATATGCTCCATGACGTTCAAAACGTCGTTGAAGTCCCGATTCTAAGCCGTAAAGCATGGCACACTGAACTATCAAGTAGTCATCAGCTTTGCTCTGCCAGACGTTCATAACATCTGGTGTTGCTCCTGTAGCAGGCCTGGCACCCAGTGGTGCTTCTAGGACGTAATTCTTCTGTGCAGCAATGAGGATAATCCTCAAGTTACGGACCCAGTCCGTGTAATTGCTACCATCATCTTTCAACTTTGCTTTCTCAAGGAACACATTAAAATTCAACGGAACAACAGCATGGGCCATCTATCTATAATCAAACATACATAAGCAAGATACTATCAGGTACTAAGTTCATGATAAATTTAAGTTCAATTAATCAAATTACTTAAAGAACTCCCACTTAGATAGACATCCCTCTAATCCTCTAAGTGATCACGTGATCCAAATCAACTAAACCATGTCCGATCATCACGTGAGATGGGGTAGTTTCATTGGTGAACATCACTATGTTGATCATATCTACTATATGATTCACGCTCGACCTTTCGGCCTCCGTGTTCCGAGGCCATATCTGTATATGCTTGGCTCGTCAAGTATAACCTGAGTATTCCGCGTGTGCAACTGTTTTGCACCCGTTGTATTTGAACGTAGAGCCTATCACACCCGATCATCACGTGGTGTCTCAGCACGAAGAACTTCCACAATGGTGCATACTCAGGGAGAATACTTCTTGATAATTTAGTGAGAGATCATCTTATAATGCTACCGTCAATCAAAGCAAGATAAGATGCATACAAGATAAACATCACATGCAATCAATATAAGTGATATGATATGGCCATCATCATCTTGTGCCTGTGATCTCTATCTCCGAAGCACCGTCATGATCACCATCTTCACCGGCGCGACACCTTGATCTCCATCGTAGCATCGTTGTCGTCTCGCCAATCTTATGCTTCCACGACTATCGCTACCGCTTAGTGATAAAGTAAAGCATTACAGCGCGATTGCATTGCATACAATAAAGCGACAACCATATGGCTCCTGCCAGTTGCCGATAACTCGGTTACAAAACATGATCATCTCATACAATAAAATTCAGCATCCTGTCTTGACCATATCACATCACAACATGGCCTGCAAAAACAAGTTAGACGTCCTCTACTTTGTTGTTGCAAGTTTTACGTGGGTGCTACGGGCTTAAGTAAGAACCAATCTTACCTACGCATCAAAACCACAACGATAGTTTGTCAAGTTGGTGCTGTTTTAACCTTCGCAAGGACCGGGCATAGCCACACTCAGTTCAACTAAAGTTGGAGAAACTGTCACCCGCAAGCCACCTATGTGCAAAGCACGTCGGGAGAACCGGTCTCGCGTAAGCGTACATGTAATGTCGGTCTGGGCCGCTTCATCCAACAATACCGCCGAACCAAAGTATGACATGCTGGTAAGCAGTATGACTTATATCGCCCACAACTCACTTGTGTTCTACTCGTGCATATAACATCAACATATAAAACCTAGGCTCGGATGCCACTGTTGGGGAACGTAGTAATTTCAAAAAAATTCCTATGCGCACGCAAAATCATGGTGATGCATGCAACGAGAGGGGAGAGTGTGATCTACGTACACTTGTAGATCGACAACGGAAGCGTTTGGTTGATGTAGTCGTACGTCTCCACGGCCCAACCGATCAAGCACCAAAACTACGGCACCTCCGAGTTCTAGCACACGTTCAGCTCGATGATGATCCCCGGACTCCGATCCAGCAAAGTGTCGGGGAAGAGTTCCGTCAGCACGACGGTGTGGTGACGATCTTGATGTACTACTGTCGCAGGGCTTCGCCTAAGCACCGCTACAATATTATTGATGACTATGGTGGCAGGGGGCGCCGCACACGGCTAAGGATATGATCACGTGGATCAACTTGTGTGTCTCTGGGGTGCCCCTGCCTCCGTATATAAAGGTTCAAGGGGGAGGCCGGCCGGCCATCATAGGGCGCGCCAGGAGGAGTCCTACTCCCTTCGGGAGTAGGACTTCTCCCGCAATCCTAGTTGGAATAGGATTCGCGAGGTGGAAAAGAGTGAGAGAGAAAGGAGGGGGGCGCCGGCCCCCTCTCTCCTTGTCCTATTCGGACTAGGGGGAAGGGGCGCGCGACCCAGCCCTGGCCGCCTCTCCTCTTCTTCCACTAAGGCCCACTAAGGCCCATATAGCTCCCGGGGGGTTCCGGTAACCTCCCGGTACTCCGGTAAAATCCCGATTTCACCCGGAACACTTCCGATATCCAAACATAGGCTTCCAATATATCAATCTTTATGTCTCGACCATTTCGAGACCCCTCGTCATGCCCGTGATCACATCCGGGACTCCGAACAACCTTCGGTACATCAAAATGTATAAACTCATAATATAACTGTCATCGAAACCTTAAGCGTGCGGACCCTACGGGTTCGAGAACAATGTAGACATGACCGAGACAAGTCTCCGGTCAATAACCAATAGCGGGACCTGGATGCCCATATTGGCTCCTACATATTCTATGAAGATCTTTATCGCTCAGACCGCATAACAACATACGTTGTTCCCTTTGTCATCGGTATGTTACTTGCCCGAGATTCGATCGTCCGTATCCAATACCTAGTTCAATCTCGTTACCGGCAAGCGTCTTTACTCTTTCCGTAATACATCATCTCGCAACTAACTCATTAGTTGCATTGCTTGCAAGGATTAAGTGATGTGCATTACCAAGAGGGCCTAGAGATACCTCTCCGACGATCAGAGTGACAAATCCTAATCTCGAAATACGTCAACCCAACATGTACCTTTGGAGACACCTATAGAGCACCTTTATAATCGCCCAGTTATGTTGTGACGTTTGGTAGCACACAAAGTGTTCCTCCGGCACACGGGAGTTACATAATCTCATAGTCATAGGAACATGTATAAGTCATGAAGAAAGCAATAGCAACATACTAAATGATCGGGTGCTAAGCTAATGGAATGGGTCATGTCAATCAGATCATTCAACTAATGATGTGATCCCATTTAATCAAATGACAACTCTTTGTCCATGGTTAGGAAACATAACCATCTTTGATTAACGAGCTAGTCAAGTAGAGGCATACTAGTGACACTCTGTTTGTCTATGTATTCACACATGTATTATGTTTTCGGTTAATACAATTCTAGCATGAATAATAAACCTTTTATCATGATATAAGGAAATAAATAATAACTTTATTATTGCCTCTAGGGCATATTTTCTTCACGAAGCTCCCGGTGATTAACCCGATGACTATGGGCGCATGGCCAAGTCCACGACCATTAAGTGTTTCTACAAGTTCTGCAGGGCAGTGGTGGCAGTGTTTGGACCGCAATACTTGCGAACACCCAATTCGGAAGACACTGCTCGGATCCTAGCGCAGAATGCAGCAAGAGGATTTCCTGGGATGCTTGGAAGCATTGACTACATGCATTGGAAATGGAAGAACTGCTCATTTGCTTGGCAGTGGATATACAAAGGCGCCAAAGGTGGTTGCAGTGTGGTATTTGAGGCGGTCGCCACACAGGACCTTTGAATTTGGCACTCCTTCTTTGGTATGCCAGGAACTCACAATGACATCAACATGCTGCAATGCTCCCCTGTCTTTGCCAAGCTTGTTGAAGGTCATTCTCCTCCGGTGAACTTCGATGTCAATGGGCGGCACTACAACAAGGGGTACTGCCTAGTTGATGGCATCTTTCTAAGATGGTCTACATTTGTGAAGACTATCTCAAACGCTATGCCAGGAGGCAAGAAGTCCCACTTTGCCAAGGTTCATGAGGCTTGCAGGAAGGATGTTGAGGGAGCATTTGGTGTGCTCCAATCTCGATTTGCTGTTGTCCGATACCCCACTCAGACCTGGTCGAAAGATCAAATGTGGGAGATCATGACTTGTTGTGTCATCCTACACAATATGATCATTGAGAGCGAGCAGGAAGAGCCAATGTTTGACACTCAACCATACTAGACGCAGGGTCCTCTTACCCAAGTTGATCACCAGCTACCGGCAACCTGGACTACCTACCTCAATATGCGTCAGGAGATCTGAGACCCACATATGCATCAACAACTGCAACAGGATCTGGTGGAGCACCTATGGAGGCTCAAGGGCGACGCCTAGCTCGATGTGTGATGAAATATGAGTTTTTTGTTGAACATTGATTTTCTGTGATGAACTATGTGATAAAAAATAATATTATGTTGACAATTCACGCCGAACCACGTCGAATATGGGCCGACTCGCGCCGATATCGGGCCATTTTTCACAGAAAGTGGTCCGAAAAGCGGGCACATTTACATAAAAAATGGGCCAATATCGGCGCCTGGGGAGACGGCTGGGTGCCCAACCACCCCAGAGCCGATTATACTGCCGGCTCGCCCCATGCGGCGATTTTTATGGCTCTTGGGGGGCCAACGGCTGAAGATGCTTTAATGAATGAGTTCTGATTTAAATGAAAATCATCCAATTTGCATGTAATTCGTACAATTTGTTGAAATCTAGTTTAAAATATATCTGGGCATGGTTGGATGGTTGGTTACCGTATCACTATTCGTGGATCCATCCATCCGCATCCGCGAACATATATCGTGTCCGTTTTAAGGGCCAGCGCTGGAGATTCCTTTACAAGCACGTCCTCCGGAAAGCCAATCAAATAACTTTTCTTTTTTTGCGATAAAGCCAATCAAATAGCCGATGAACTAGCTAGAAACTCATTTAGCTCCAGATCTTCGACCCCCGACTTTATTTCTGTGTACGGCGTGTTGCCGTCCAGCCGCTCCGACGGCCACGGTATCCTGCAACTCTCAAACTGTGATTTTTGACAGTTGCGTGAAGTGTCCGTCCCGATTGTTGCAATCCAATCTTGTAATCTTGCGAGCAAATGCAAGTTATGGGCGCCAACGCCTAACCACCGCAACAGAGCCACCCTAGCCCCAGCCGAGGCGACTCCCGTACCTGCACGTCTCCCCTCCCCTCCCCCGTGGTTGGAGCCATTATAGAGGGCGAGGAGCATCATCATCTCCTACAGTCCCAAGATCCCAACCCCATCTCCAGCCTGCCCCCTCCCCCAGTCCCCAAATCCGTAGTCCCGCGCGCCGCGATGGAGGCGAGCAAGCTCAAGGCGGCCAGGCTCCTGGAGCAGATGAGCGCCCACCTCGCCACCGACGCCGGCAAGGAGATCGCCAACAAGGTCGGCTTCGTCTACCAGCTCAACATCTCGCCCAAGGTATGTATGATATCCTCCTATCCCTCTGTTTCCCCCATGGAATCCGCCTAAAGCTTGGTGCCCTCGGCCTCGGGGGTTCGATCTGATAACAGAAGATGGGCGTGGACGAGGAGATCTTCGTCGTGGACCTCAAGAAGGGCGCCGTCTCCACAGGTCCCAGCTCCCCCGCCGCTCGATTCGCCTCGTGTGGGTTCTGAATTTCGGTTTCTTGGGCCGTGTTTCCTGAAGAAATTCTTCCTCTGCTGTGGTCTCGGCGTGCAGGGAAGTACGAGGGGACGCCGGACGCGGCCTTCACCTTCACCGACGACGACTTCCTCGCCATCGCCAGCGGCAAGCTGAACCCGCAGATGGCGTTTATCCGGTAAACAACTGCCAAGAGAAGAATCGCAAACTTCTCTGCTGATTTCCAGCTTTTTCCCCCAAATTAAAGGATCGTGGCGATATCTTGCTTGCTTGCTTGCTGTGCTGTGCAGGGGTAAGCTGAAGATCAAGGGGAGCATAAGCGCCGCGCAGAAGTTCACGCCGGACATCTTCCCCAAGCCGTCCAAGTTGTAGAAGATCGGATTGCCATGCCCATGCATGCCTTGCCCTGGTGATCGGTTAATAAAAGAGTCTAGTTGTGTTCGCGGTGACAATTTGGTGGGATTGTTACTGGTAAGGAGTTTGTTTACCTAGAACCGCCACACGAACAACAGAAGTTTCAGTGTCTGGAGTGAAATTCGTTTTCTTTGGTTGAGAAGGGGAACACTAAGGTACGAACGATGTGTACTGTGGCGATGATGATAAGTTTTCTCGATGGATCACCGTTTACTGTTACTCGGATGCATGCCCATTCTAGATTATTATAAACGGAACACCGATCGTACACGTCATGCTTAGTATCACATCTGAACGTACGGAGATGAGCCTCGGTGGTCCATGAACTTCGATGTAATTTTTTTCATGTTTGGGGTGCTTTGCACTTTTGATGAATCTCTATAATAAATCTGATCAATTTCGCAAAAAAATATATACAAACACACCACATAGTTGTTGCACATGTAGTATTAGGGCAAAGTTTTTCTTATCAGAGAGCCAAACTTAACGATCACGTTGCCCCTTAATAGCGATGAGGTATTAACAGATTTTTCTGTGTACGCACACGATTCGTGGTTGTCTCGCCCCCCCTGACTCCTGTGCCTTTCGTAGCCCATGTACATACCTGCAGGCAGCAGGTCAAAGCCCATGTATTATTCATTGCAGCAGGTAGCAGGTCAAAGGCCCAACTATTAGAAGATGAAAAAGAAAAGAATAACAGCCCAGCGTGAAACATAAGGACCCAGGCTCACGCACGTGTTTCTTTTGGTCCCTTGTTTCCAATCTGCTAGTTCATGGCTTCTTGCGATCCGAAAAACCTACTCGCTGCCGCCGCCGCTGCCGCTGCTTAGTAGATCATCTACCGTCCAGAAGGGAAGGCGACGGGCAAGCGCCGTTGCGCCGATCCACAGGCACATTCCAGCCGGCCGACATCGATCAAGCGAGGAAAAAGGGTTAGTTTATTTTTTAGGATTAGATGAGTTTGTGTCTTATGATGTACTCGTAGAACTACATACAAGGAAAACTAATTCGAAAATTTTCGATTCTCTAATTGTGTCTTTATAGTCATGAAGATGAAGAGAGATTAATCAATTCATAAATTTTTTATGCCAATTGGTTATTTTTTCTTTTTCTTATGCCAATTGGTTCAAGCTGTCAGCCATGTGAACATGATGCAAATGAAACGATCTGCAACCTAGCCAAGAGAACAACCCTAGTCCTCCTAAAGGTGATTATCAGCCTGATCATTGGTTTAGCCAGCATGAAATGAATTAGGGGAAGCACTATCACAAGGAGCCAGCATAGACCTAAAGATGCATGACTCCCTCTCTGCCTCCATATGGTACGACCCCTCTCATCAACTTCAATATTTTAATTTATTTTGTCTAACATGAATGATCGTCGATTGATGGACATGAAAATCAGATTGGAATCAATTATTCGTAGTACAGCGTACCAAATTTTGCTATATAAATTTAATACAAAATGAAGTTGTCTTGTCGCAGATGGACAATTTGGTAGTCTTCTTCTACTGTTTACATCAATGAAAACATGCTTTCAGTTTTGGCCTTTTATACAGTCTGAATATTTTTTGGCTGGGTCGAAGCTCATCAGTATCTAAGAGCTCAAGTTAGGAACTCGCCCCCCCTATACCAAATTCTTGGCTCCGTCCCTGTTCATACCCATATGTCAAAAATCCTTCTAAAGGTGAGCTTGACCTGGTGATCATCACAAATCTCTCTAATAGTTTTGGATGACTCATTACAAATAACATACAGTGGGTAGAATTGAACAGATAAAGGGGATGTACCAAACCAGGTATCATCTTAGAATCTATTTTTCTCCCCATTACCCACCAGCCATCTATAACCAAACTTGGTGGCTTTAATCACACTCATTACCCCTTTCCAGAATCTAGAGCTGTTAGTAGTAGCACATGTAAAGATATTTGGTTTGTTGGTTCTATATTTAGGATCAATTATGGTCTTCCAAATCATTCCTTCCCCCTCAGAGTATCATTTGATCCAAGGGAGACAGAGGTTAAGTTCTTGGAGATTGGGAACACCCAATCCTCCAAATTCTTTCTTCATACAAACAGGCCTCCAATTTGCTAGGTGAAGCTTTCTACGACCTTCAAAGTCATTCCACAAACAGTGAGCCATTCAAGTATTAATTAACTCTATAGCCTATTTGGGAAACTTTAAAACGGAAGGAAGGTAAATAGGAATGCTCGCAATACAAGCCTGGAAAAGAACCAGCCTTCCTTTATAGGAGAAAAGCTTGCCTCTCTAGCCAACAATGACCTTCAGAATTTTATCTATCAATGGTTGGATGTCCTCTCTCCCGAGCTTATCGTGATGGAGAGGGATACCTAGGTATCTAATAGAGAATTTGCCTTAATTTCAACTAAGAATATCTACAAAGACATTAAATTCTTCCTCTACCATATTAAGGGGTATCTACTCACTTTTGTTATAGTTTATCTTCATCCTAGAAACTTGCTCAAAGCAAGATAGATCATTTTAAGGATTTATGCTTTCTCTACATCTTTGTCTAAGAATAATACAATATAATATGCATACTTGATATTCATGATGCCTCCGGTGCAAACAGAAGGGCGGAACCCTCTAACTAGATCATGCAATGCAGCTTTAGCTAACATCCTAGTAAGAACATCTACCACTGGGTTACTGAGAAGGGGGGGGGGATTCCTCTATCTAAGCCCTTTGCCAGTACTGAAGAAACTACTCTTACAACCATTAATTTTGACATCAACAGGCCCCCACGAGTAATTTTGTGGATCCAAGAGGATCACTTACCACCAAAGCCTCTACACTGTAACAATTCTCCCAGGAAATCTAGTTTGACAATCTCAAAGGCCTTTTCATGGTCTAACTTAAGCGACAGTCCTTGCTCTTTAGAAGAATGGACTGAATGCAACACCTCATGTGCAACTACACTTTCTAAAATGAATCTTCCTTTTAGAAAGGCAGATTGGTTTCTAGCAACCAGTCTTTGTAGAATAATACTAATCCTATTAGCTGACACATGGGTGAAGATTTTAAAGCTATAGTTAAGCAAGCTAATTGGTAAAAAATTCTTCATAGAAGTAACATCGACTTCCTTAGGATTAACGTCAAAATGGAAAAATTAAGCATGTATATGTCTAGAGTACCCTTATATAGTCATCCAACATGTTCATAAGATCAGCTTTAACTACATTTCTGAACTTTTGATATAAAAGAAAAGGAATTCCATCAGGGTCAGGGGCCCGTCAGAGTAAGAGTGAAAAATGCCTTTGTAAGCCCTTCTTCTAAAAAGGGGACTGAAGGAGCTCATTCATTGCATCTTGAACTTTCTCTTCTAAGGTAAATAAGTATTGGTTGAGACTAAAATGTTTCCTACCTTCACAATAAATTTGTTGTAGTTTCAAAATTTATGTGGAATGAGCAAAGGTCAGAAGGGGCGATTCTCCTTCTAAGCCTGATTTTATTCATGTACAACTTCTTTATGGCAAGCCAGAGGAACAACCTGCATTCATTGGGGTGAAGTTTTTCTAGTTGCACGAGCATGCTAGTCCACCACTCGATAAGAAAATGCAACATCGCAAGTGATACGTCTCCAATGTATCTATAATTTATGAAATATGCATGCCATGTTTACAACAAGTTTATATGGTTTTGTTATGATTTTATTAGAACTGACCCGGACTGACGTTGTTTTCAGCAGAACTACCATGGTGTCATTTTTTCTGCAGAAATAAAAGTTCTCGGAATGGACTGAAAATTTACGGTGATTTTTATGGACCAAAAGAGACCCCCGAAGCACCAGAGCTAGGCCAGGAAGTGACTGAGGAGGCCACAAGGGGTGCGCCCTACCCCCCGGGAGGGTGCTCCCGGCTTGTGGACTCCTTGAGCACCCCCTTGACGTGAGACTAACGCCAAAAATTCCTATAAATACCAAAACCCCCAGAAAGAAACCTAGATCGGAAGTTCCGCCGCCGCAAGCCTCTGTAGCGACAAAAACCAATCTAGACCCTCTCTGGCACCCTGCCGGAGGGGGGCATCATCACCGGAGGCCATGGAGGAGGAAGCCGGAGGGGGCCATCATCACCATGGAGGCCAAGGACCAGAGAGAGAACCTCTCCCCATCTAGGGGGGAGGCCATGGAGGAGGAAGCACAAGGGGGAGGCTCTCCCCCCCTCTCGCTCGGTGGTGCCGTTGTGCCGTCGGGGGAACCATCACCGCGGTGATCATCTTCATCAACGTCACCATCTTCATCACCTTCCTCATATCTTTTAAGTGGTCCACTCTCCCACACCCTGCTGTAATCCCCTACTTGAACATGGTGCTTTATGCCACATATTATGATGCAATGATGTGTTGCCATCCTATGATGTTTTGAGTAGATTTCTTTGTCTTTTGGGTTGATTGATGATCTAGATTGGTTTGAGTTGTATGTTTTATTTTGGTGCTGTCCTATGGTGCTTTCCATGCCGGGCACACGTGAAGGATTCTCGTTGTAGGGTGTTGCAATACGTTCATGATTCACTTATAGTGGGTTGCTAGAGTGACAGAAACTTAAAACCGAGTAAGGGGGTTGTTGGGATAAAGGGGACTTGATACTTTAATGCTATGGTTGGGTTTTACCTTAAAGATCTTTAGTAGTTGCGGATGCTTGGTAGAGTTCTAATCATAAGTGCATATGATCCAAGTAGAGAAAGTATGTTAGCTTATGCCTCTCCCTTATATAAAATTACAATAATGATTATCGATCTTGTTAACAATTGCCTAGAACAATTCCGCACACCGACCCATCATTATTCCACACTCTTATTTATAATATATGGTAATTTATTCTAACTTTATGTTAACAACACCTATTATTATATTTTAGCTCTCTGATTCATGCAAAGCTATCGTCTTTATACCCATAATGTAGTTTTATTTCTCGTTTCTAGTTGGAAGCAAACGTTCGGTGTACGTAGAGTCGTATCAGTGGCAGATAGGACTTGTGAGAATATTGATCTTACCTTTAGCTCTTTGTGGGTTCGACACTCCATACTTATCACTTTCACCTTTGAAAATTGCTACGATGATTCCTTGCACTTGGGATTATCGGCAAGCTAATGCAATAAAGGATAGATTGTCGAAGAGTCTAATCGTGCACACATCTGGTACCTGCAAATTCAAGTTTACATTGGCTAATAACAACATGGAACCAAGTTTGGACTCGGCGAAAGAGGAATGCCTAAGGCACAAGTCAAGCATAAGTTCTGACTATCCTCAGACCCTAGCAATAGAAGCATTAAGTCGCATTGTGTGAGAGAGAAGAGCAGCCAAGCACGAGTCAAATGTGCAGCCATATAGCCAAATGTTAAGCCAGAAGGACATGGACATGCCATTACTGATCTTAAGAGCAGTGTGAAGGAAATATGCCCTAGAGGCAATAATAAAGTTATTATTTATTTCCTTATATCATGATAAATGTTTATTATTCATGCTAGAATTGTATTAACCGGAAACATAATACATGTGTGAATACATAAACCAACAGAGTGTCACTAGTATGCCTCTACTTGACTAGCTCGTCAATCAAAGATGGTTATGTTTCCTAACCATGAACAAAGAGTTGTTATTTGATTAACGAGGTCACATCATTAGTTGAATGATCTGATTGACATGACCCATTCCATTAGCTTAGCACCCGATCGTTTAGTATGTTGCTATTGCTTTCTTCATGACTTATACATGTTCCTATAACTATGAGATTATGCAACTCCCGTTTACCGGAGGAACACTTTGGGTACTACCAAACGTCACAACGTAACTGGGTGATTATAAAGGAGTACTACAGGTGTCTCCAATGGTAGATGTTGGGTTGGCGTATTTCGAGATTAGGGTTTGTCACTCCGATTGTCGGAGAGGTATCTCTGGGCCCTCTCGGTAATGCACATCACATAAGCCTTGCAAGCACTGCAACTAATATGTTAGTTGTGAGATGATGTATTACAGAACGAGTAAAGAGACTTGCCGGTAACGAGATTGAACTAGGTATTGGATACCGACGATCGAATCTCGGGCAAGTAACATACCGATGACAAAGGGAACAACGTATGTTGTTATGCGGTCTGACTGATAAAGATCTTCGTAGAATATGTAGGAGCCAATATGGGCATCCAGGTCCCGCTATTGGTTATTGACCGGAGACGTGTCTCGGTCATGTCTACATTGTTCTCGAACCGTAGGGTCCGCACGCTTAACGTTACGATGACAGTTATTATGAGTTTATGCATTTTGATGTACTGAAGGTTGTTCGGAGTCCCGGATGAGATCACGGACATGACGAGGAGTCTCGAAATGGTCGAGACGTAAAGATTGATATATTGGAAGCCTATGTTTGGGCACCGGAAGTGTTCCGGGTGAAATCGGGATTTTACCGGATTACCGGGAGGGTTACCGGAACCCCCTGGGAGGCAAATGGGCCTATTGGGCCTTAGTGGAAAAGAGAGAAGGGGCAGCCCACAGGCTAGCCGGCCGAACCCCCCTTCCCTAGTCCTATTAGGACTAGGAGAAGGGGCCGGCCCCCCCTCTCTTCTCTTTCTCCCGAAGAGTCCTATTAGGAATAGGATTTGAGGGAAGGAGTCCTACTCCCGGTAGGAGTGGGACTCCTCCCTGCGCCTCCCTCCTAGCCGGCCGACCCCCTTGCCCCTGGCCTTTATATACGGGGGCAGGGGGCACCCCATAGACACACAACTTGATCCTTGAGATCGTTCCTTAGCCGTGTGCGGTGCCCCCTGCCACCAAATTCCACCTCGATCGTACCGTTGTAGTGCTTAGGCGAAGCCCTGCGTCGGTAGTACATCAAGATCGTCATCACGCCATCGTGCTTACGAAACTCTTCCTCGACACTTTGCTGGATCGGAGCCCGAGGAACGTCATCGAGCTGAACGTGTGCTAAGAACTCGGAGGTGCCGGAGTAACGGTGCTTGGATCGGTCGGATCGGGAAGAAGACGTACGACTACTTCCTCTATGTTGTGCAATCGCTTCCGCAGTCGGTCTGCGTTGGTACGTAGACAACACTCTCCCCTCTCGTTGTTGTGCATCACCATGATCTTGCGTGTGCGTAGGAAATTTTTCGAAATTACTGCGTTCCCCAACACAGTGATGGTGCAACAGAAGGCCAAGTCGAAGGCAATGTCCTTCCACACCACGAAGTTCAGAGCACGAAGCTCGGCCAAGTCCCGACTATCTCACCATCGACATGGAGTGGAAAACTGGGTTCCCATTCACCCCCTTCTGGTCGGTATTTGATCCTCGAAGAGGCCTAATCCTTAATGTTGGGGAACGTAGCAGTAATTCAAAATTTTCCTACGTGTCACCAAGATCAATCTAGGACATACTAGCAAAGAGAGAGAGAGGGAGTGCATCTTCATACCCTTGAAGATCGCTAAGCGGAAGCGTTACAAGAACGCGGTTGGTGGAGTCATACACGCAGCAATTCAGATCACGGTCGATTCTGATCTAAGCGCCGAACAACGGCGCCTCCGCGTTCAACACACGTACAGCCCTGTGACGTCTCCCGCGCCTTGATCCAGCAAGGAGAGAGGGAGATGTTGGGGAAGACTCCGTCCAGCAGCAGCACGACGGCGTGGTGATGGTGGAGGAGCGTGGCACGCCAGCAGGGCTTCCCCAAGCACTGCAAGATACGAGGAAGGAGAGGGGTAGGGCCGCGCCAAGAGGGAGAGAGACTCGTGTGTTGGGCAGCCCCCAAACCCCCACTATTTATAGGAGGAGGGGAGAAGGGTGCGCCCCCTCTAGGGTTCCCACCCCTAGGGGGCGGCAGCCCTAGATGGGATGGAGGGGGCGGCCAAGAGGGGGAGAGAGGGGCGCGCCCTAGGGTGGGCCTTAGGCCCATCTGCTCCTAGGGTTTCCCCCTTTCTCCTCCTAGTTGCGCCTTGGGCTCTGGTGGGAGGCGCACCAGCCCACTCAGGGGCTAGTCCCTTCCCACTCTTGGCCCATGCAAGCCTCCGGGGCTGGTGGCCCCTCCCGATGGACCCCCGGAACCCTCTGGTGGTCCCGGTACATTACCGGTGACACCCGAAACACTTCCGGTGGTCAAAACCTCACTTCCTATATATTATTCTTTACCTCCGGACCATTTCGGAACTCCTCGTGACGTCCGGGATCTCATCCGGGACTCCTAACAACATTTGGTAACCACGTACAAACTTTCCCTATAACCCTAGCGTCATCGGACCTTAAGTGCCTAGACCCTACAGGTTCGGGAATCATGCAGACATGACCGAGACAACTCTCCGGCCAATAACCAACAACGGGATCTGGACACCCATGTTGGCTCCCACATGTTCCACGATGATCTCATCGGATGAACCACGATGTCGGGGATTCAATCAATCCCGTCTACAATTCCCTTTGTTCACCGGTATGTTACTTGCCCGAGATACGATCGTCGGTATCCCAATACCTTGTTCAATCTCGTTACCGGCAAGTCTCTTTACTCGTTCCGTAATGCATGATCCCGTGACTAACTCATTAGTCACATTGATCTCATTATGACGATGCATTACCGAGTGGGTCCAGAGATACCTCTCCGTCATACGGAGTGACAAATCCCAGTCTCGATTCGTGCTAACCCAACAGACACTTTCGGAGATACCTGTAGTACACCTTTATAGCCACCCAGTTACGTTGTGACGTTTGGTGCACCCAAAGCATTCCTACGGTATCTGGGAGTTGCACAATCTCATGGTCTAAGGAAATGATACTTGACATTAGAAAAGCTTTAGCAAACGAACTACACGATCTTGTGCTACGCTTAAGATTGGGTCTTGTCCATCACATCATTCTCCTAATGATGTGATCCCGTTATCAATGACATCCAATGTCCATGGTTAGGAAACCATGACCATCTATTGATCAACGAGCTAGTCAACTAGAGGCTTACTAGGGACATGTTGTGGTCTATGTATTCACACATGTATTACGGTTTCCGGTTAATAAAATTATAGCATGAACAATAGACAATTATCATGAACAAGGAAATACAATAATAACCATTTTATTATTGCCTCTAGGGCATATTTCCAACACTTAATGCAAAGGCAAAGCTCCTACCATCAAAGACTCAAGCTTTAGGTTGCACGCTCCCGCATGGTCATGCTCTACGCGATTTTTGGACAACGAACATTGAGTAAACCATGAGTAGCGAAAACACTTATTGGTTATTATTTATGAAAAATACAATGGATGTCCCTCATCCTCAATTTTACATTGAGGAAGTACTAAAATCGCACTATGTGGACAACACAGTTTCGAAAATCTAGTTTGTGCATACTCTAGCAAGTTTCTGGGATCAGTTGCTAGACCAGAGCTTGAGAAGAAATTGGAGCCTTGGAATTGGGAGGAAAACCAAATTCTTCCCCTAGCTTTTAGTACAAAATCAACTTCTGACCGCTGATAGGCTACACGCACGAGACTGCGATCACGAATCTGCTGCCCACCTAATCAGCTGCTATCCGCTCACCATAGAAACCAGGTTCAAAATTAGCTGCAACATGCCACACATTGGTATTGTTCCGGCTATAATTGCCACCCCACTGCAACCTGAACTGGTTGGCTACTCCATAAGAGAACTGACAAGAGGTTGTCAGAGCAACCCATCCTCCCCAAAGAGATTTTGAGAATCGTAAGAGAGAACAACCCCAAAGCCTAAAACTTGCTAAGTGATTAAGCATCATTGATGAATTAGTTGAGACTTAACTTAACCTATTACTCTTGTGGATCGTGCATCCACTAGATGGTTAGGTGTCTGTTCTAAGCGTCCGTGGGTAATTGTGGGCAACCGAAGAACAAGTCTGCGAAGGTCCCGGAGATCTACATCGAAGATCTATCACAAGTAATTGAGCGAAGTCTAAGTGACTTTATCTGAAGGAACATAGGATGAAGACGTTGTGTTCCGAGCTTAACCTCGGCCCCTCCAAACAGATCATAGTGTTGTGCCAGCAACTTGGACTGGTCGAACAAATCTATGCCTTCGTCAAGCTTACATGTTTTTTACTTTATCAAACTCATTTACTTATGTAACGTACATGCGTTCGAAGAACTTCTCCCTGTCTTATTTCTCGATGATTGTTGTGATTGCTTCGAAGACGATTTTGAGCACTTTGTTATTCTGCTACCTATGTCATGTTTAGTTTGGAATTGCTACTTAGATTAACCTCGATTATTTCTCTTTTTCAGTTTAGTTTATTCTCTGTTCTAATCTGCACTTGTTCTATGTACTTAGTTTTTGCTCAAAAAACTCTTTTTTTTTTGAAGAAATTGTTGAAGTTCCCATTCACCCCCTCCCCTTCTAGTCGGTATCTGATCCTAGAAGAGCCCTAATCCTTAATGCAAAGCCAGAGCTCCTACCATCAAAGCCTCAAGTTTCAGGTTTCACGCTCCCACATGGTCGTGCTCTACGCAATTTTTGGTCAATGAACATTGAGTAAACCATGAGTAGCGAAAACGATTATTGATTATTATTTATGAAAAATACAATGGATGTCCCTCATCCTCACTTTTACATGGAGGAAGTACTAAAATCGTACTATGTAGACAACACGAGCTCGGACTAATAGGTGTGGCATTCATATATAGGAAAAAAAATTTGTGGAGCTGCTTGGATAATTTTGCTTATATTTTCTCCCATACGGCATAGTCATTGCCGTGCGCGACCACCTTGAAGCCTTGGGGAATGAGGTGCCCGACATCGTATCTTGGCCCGAGCTTGACGATGACCTTGCCGTCGATCTCAGCCAGGTAAAGGTCGGCGTCAGCCTCTATGATTTGCAGCTTGCTCTCACTGTGTATCCCCTGCCGGGTCCTGATTGACACCAGGCGATCGATCTCCTCCTTCAGCCCCCAGTCGAAGAAATGATCGTAGAACTGAAGAATCACGATTATTTTTCGTCACTCGTGCATGGGTTCTTATATGAACGAAAAAAGAAGAAGAGCAATTTAGACGATGAACTGGTACGATGACTCACGATGCATGGGGTCCCAGGGTGCGTGAGGATGTAGGCATATCCCTGCATGACCCTGTCGGAAGGGAAGGGCCACATGTGCTGCGTGGAGCCGGTGTCATGGTTGTCGACGAAGGTCACCGCCTTGGCTGGCCACCACCCGATCATGCCTGGCGCCTTGCCGTCGGTGCCGCGCAGCCGCCATAGCTCGCCCTCCACGGCCACGTTGAGGATGCCCTTGGTGGTGAAGTCGAACGTGGTGCCGGGGCCGGAGCCGCCCACCTTGTTCACCCAGTTCACCAGCTCCTGCCGGTGCGGGTCCTGGTTGAGGTTGGGCTTGCCGTCCCCGCCGTACGCCAGCGACGTCCATATCTCGGCCACGGCGAAGCTGGGCTCCGAGCGGTCGATGTAGATCTTAGCCACGTCCGCGGAGTAGCCCTTGGCGAAGTCAAAGCGCCAGCCGTCGAAGCCGACGTCGGTCCTGAGCCAGTTGAGCCACTCGACGAGCTCCTTCTGCACACGCGGGTTGAGGTGGTCGATGTCCGGGGCGGCCCCGAAGTCGGCGCCCGTGTCTGGGTTGCCGGTGCCGTCGGCGTAGGGCCGGTCGTCGCGGCAGATCATGTGGGGGCCCCAGTCGAGGCGCGCGTCCGGGGTGCCGCCCTCGAAGATGCAGTAGATGCCCCGCCCGTCCTTGCGCTCCGCCGTGCGGTGGTTGATGACGATGTCGGCGATGGCCTTGACGCCCTTGCCGTGGAGCGCCCCGATGAGGGACTTGAGCTGCGCCTTGTTGCCGTACTTGGAGGCGTCGAGGTCGTAGAGCCGGCCAGGCATGTACCCTTGCTCGGCGACGGACTGCGACGCCGGAGGGAGCCAGACGTGCGTGATCCCCGCGGCGGCGATGTCGTCCACCTTGCCCATCAGGAAGTTGTACCACCCGCCATTGTGCTTCCACGACTCCCAGTTGAAACCCTGCCGCACGCAGCAGAACTCAAAGCTCAGTCCCCGGAACATGATCACAGTAGTACGTGTAGAAGCTGAAGACAAGGCACGATCTTACCTGAAACAGGACTTGCCCGGAGGCCAAGCTGGCCGACAGGCCAAGGAGGACGAGGAAGAGGGAGAGGGACGAGTGTTTGCTCGCCATGTTCTTCAGCTCTATCTAGCTGTGCTCTCGAAGAGGAGGATGGAGACCTGATGGATTCAGCTGGTGCGTCTGGCCAGGTATTTATAGTGTGCTGCAGGCTGCAACATGCCGGTGGGCAACTTGCAAGACATGTTCCGGTGTACGTGCTCGATTTCAATGCTCCGTTGGGCCGGCGGCTCGATGGATATGTCGGCCGGAGTTTGTTATCGGCCGGTGCGGTGAGCTCAAAAGGCGAGTGATGGAGCCACCCTTGTATGAGAAGTTTGTTACCGGCCAATACGGCTGTCAGTTATCCCGCTGAACTTGAGAATTCCTCAGAACTCACACGCCAAACTAGCGGTGGAAATGGAATAGTCTTTGTGGTTACGAGCCATCGTCTACTAATTCAATAACTGTGAAAAAAGTCGAGAAGGTTTTGCAGCTTATCAATCGAATAGGTTTCGGCTCTCGCGCACTGCAATGAGGGTCAGCTGTGCTATAACAGCTCGTAAGATCAGGGGCAACTGGCGGTAACTTTGGCGAGATGGCTCCGCGGTTACTTGCGCGTTTCAGGTTGACGACGGCCAGCTAAAATCCGGGTGCGCAAATTCCTGGATAACCCGGATGAGGTGCGTCCCTCGAGGCGGATAAAACTGGACATAAATCTGCCACCATCCTTCAGAAACTTTCTGGTGAGTGCCCAGTCCGAGTATTCGTTCGTTCGATGAGCATTCAATTCGTGATCTTGAGGGTAGGAGCATGTCGCAGGAAAAGATAGATTGTTCACCAAGGATTATCTCCGAATGCAGTTGCAAACCTGCAGGCCCTCGACGTCATTTATTCACCAGAAGTGTGCACTTTTTGCCCAAACGTTGGGTGGGATAAGCAGACGCCATGATAAGCGCTGGCCATGGACGTTATCGCTGGCGAAAGCAAATCGAACTGACTCAACTGAACAAACGGAAGTGTGCCAATTGCCACCATGCCCTCTAGAGACTGGACGTCACGCTGCACTGTTATTCTAGGGGCTCATTTGGTTTGAAGGAAATTAGGATCCTGATAAGTGCCTCACAAGATACGAGCACATGGCAACTCAGAACGTTTTTATGACAAGTTTAATGACGCGAGAATGACAACTTTAGTTGCCAAGCATATCCATTTTCGTGCTTCGGTTTATTTCTGACAGAAACTTATCGTGTGTTCAAATAGAAGTGATGGTGCCACTGAAGGCCAAGCCGAAGGCAATGTCCTTCGACACCATGAAGTCAAGAGCATGAAGCTCACCCAAATCCCGACTGTCTGACCAACCATATATATAGAATTAAAATGGAGTTTTCCAAGGAGTGGACCTTGGATGATAAACTTTTTGAAGATGTTTAAGCATAAAACAAGTATTATGGGTGTGAATACTGGATGAGCTTCACCAATTCCATTTACTTATGTTATCACTTGTCTAAATAACTGCCAAGGACCTAATTTTGATTTTCAAAGGAACATTAGATCCAAACACATTTGAATTTATCACCAGAAATATTGTGCTCCAACCAATGATACATGACTTTGGTGGTAAACTTAGAAGTCTTCCTGGAGGGCTGGGAAATCTGGTCAGGAGCTACCAGAGCACAGGATAGGAAATAATCTCATCACAAATGTTGGGTGAAAGTGTAGGTCTCATCTATGTTGGTTATACCTGACAATGACGATGTTTTTGCGTCGTTACCTTGTTGAAGGTATTACTCGGATATGCTTGGTCTTATTCCTCGATGTAAAAACCTACGACTTATTTTTGCATTCTTTTTTTTAGGAATTTGACAATGGGAGAGAACTCCCACTGTATTTTCATATATCTATATAAATGGGGTGTTTACATAGACATACAACTCACATACATCCAACTCCACTCCTGGTGTTACCACCGGGGGTGGGCAACTACTCCATGATCACTGCTACACACTTGTCTCTATGCATGCTAAAAGAGTAAAAAGCAAAAGTAGGACTCAACCAAGTGCGTCACAGTATGAAAGCAGGGCAGCGCTACGTGCAACCTTAACTCTATGTTGTAAAAGCCCCATGTCCTTTTTGAATCGATGGAACCAAGATGCAGTGCTTGGGGCGACACCTCTGAAGTGTTTATTGTTTCTTTCTTTCCACAAACTCCAGGCAGCAGTGAAGAATACTTCTATGAAGAAAGGATTGGGCCAATTTGTTTGTGAGTTTTGCAACGCAGTGAGCCTGTTTTGAAAACCGCGCCAGTCAATACACAGCTTGGCCCAACACCTCTCGCTGAACTGGCAAGTGAAGATCATATGCTCAAGAGTCTCATCCGTATTTTGCCCACAAAGGAGACATGTGAAATCATTTCCAATGTTATAGTGTCTCCTCCTCAGCATGTCACGTGTGTTCAACCTATCATGCAGCAGTAGCCAGCCAAACACTTTGATTTTCATCGTACAGTTTGATTTCCAAAGGAGTCGAAAGGCAGGATAAGTTGTTGCATCACGGAAGAAGTTGCTATAGTAGTCTTTCGGTCTATATTCAGCAGCGCCCCAAGTGTAGTGCCAGACATCAGTCATTGTTGTCGAAGGGTGTATGTTGGATGCTGCATGTTGGACATCTTGCACCTCATTGAGAGCTAGAGCGGACAGTGGCAGGTGAAAGGTTTCATGCAGCTCAGTCTTGTCCCAGAAGTCAGCGACCGTCATGTCTTCATGCAGAGCAAAAGAGAAGGCGCGCGGGTGTGATGATTGGAGCACCTCATTTGACCACAAGTCCTTCCAGAGCAGTGTAGTCGAGCCATCAACCACTTGGACACGAGAGATCCCCCGGTAAATGGGTGTTAACTTGAGTATGTCTTTCCACCAAAAAGATCCGACCGAATCAACCGCATGAGGCACTTGGTTGACATACTGATTATCCCAAAGCATATTAACCCACGACACGTCCAGTTTGTTATAGAACTTGTGCAGAAATTTCAACAAGAGAGCATCATTGTGGATTTTAATGTTGATCACTCCAAACCCATCTTTGCTCTTGGGCTTGCACACCAGTTCCCAAGCTGCCAACGAATTACATTTGTAACCTTGATCAGTTTTCTTTGTCCAGAGACATCTCCTTCTAATCTTGTCTAGAATTTTAATCAGTTTCAGAGGGAACTAGAGCGTGCACATGGCAAACACCAGACAGGATGTGACAGATGCATTGAGCCAGGAGAGACGGCCCCCATAGGACATCATGGCGGTCATGGCAGTTAGGCGGCGTTCCATTTTGCAAACTAGGGGCATGAACTCCTGGGTGGTTGGCTTGATAATGCCGAGCGGAAGGCCAAGGTAGGTGAAAGGCATTGTACCTACATTGCAACCAAAAATATCGGATAGGCTAGTCGTTGTACTTGCGTCCAGGTTGATTGGTATGAGCGTGGACTTATGAAAGTTAATTTTGAGACCAATTGAGGATGCATAGTCAGAAAGAATGTTCTTGACACGTAGGGCTTGGTGCGGGCAGGCAGGCAGAACAAGGAGGGTGTCGTCGGTGTATTGAATCACTGGGTAGTCATTTTGTCCATTGCAAGGAAAAGGCAAGTGAAGATCTCCACGCCGGAAGGCATCATTGACCGCAGCTTGTAGTAATTCAGCTGCGAGGACAAAGATGAGTGGGGATAGAGGATCTCCTTGCCGCACACCGCATCGGCAAAGGAATTGCCGACCGAGGACCCCATTAAGAAGGACGGACGAGCGACCCGAGGAGAAGAGGCACTTGATCCAAGAAATCCACTTGTCGCTAAAACCCATTTGCTGCATAATGCGAATCATCGGTTTGTGTGCAATAGTATCGAATGCTTTGGAGAAGTCAAGTTTAAGAAGAATGACTGGCCGACCCGAGCTTTGACATCGATAAAGATATTGGTATGCCCATGCTAGACAGTCTTGTATAGTGTGTCCCTTAATAAACCCATATTGATTACGGTGGATAAGGGTGAGGATGACACGTTGAAGTCTGTCAACTAGTAGTTTGGTAATTAACTTTAGGCAGCAGTTGAGCAGAGTAATGGGTCTAAAGTCGTTGACCGTCTCAGGAGAGTTGATCTTAGGTATGAGTGTGATGAGACCATCGTTGATACTTGTCACATCTAACGTACCTTCATAGAACTGATCGCATAGGGCATATAAGTCGTGTCGAATGATGGGTCAACATGCTTTCAAAAATGCCCCACTAAAACCGTCCGGGCCAGGTGCATGGTCAGGAGGCATACCTTTGACCACATTATCAATTTCCTCATGGGTAAAAGGAGAGGTGAGCTGATCAAGATTGGTGGCGCGAGGGATGATGGATGGAAGATCAAATTTCATGTCAGACGGGGAGACCATCCCCAGACGGTTCTTGTAAGTTTGAAACAAGAGGGCCTCTTTGGCCGGATGATTGTCAACCAGTGTGCCATCCTCCAGCGTGAAGGAGGAGATATTGTTCTTGCGATAGCGTTCCGTGGCCACCACTTGGAAAAATTTAGAATTTTCATCTCCAAATTTGATCCAATGAATAGTACATCGCTTTTTCCAATAAAGTTTTTGGTACTTGAGCAGTCTCAGCAAGTGCGTCTTCAGAATACGTCTAAAATACATTTATGGGATTGAGAGGTTTCGTTTATTCTCTAGCTCATCTAAGTCCGCAAGGACAGCGTTACAGTTCGTGATGGCCACTGAAAGACGAGAAATATTCTTACTCCAGATTTTGAGAGCGTGCCGAAGAGCTTTGAATTTGCGACAAAGGACAGTGGCAGCATTTTGTAGCCCTAACTGGCCGCTCCCAAACCTCACTAACAGTGTCCATAAACCATGGATGGAGGGTCCAATAGGATTCAAAACGAAAGAGCTTGGATCGGGGGATTTTGGTCTCAATAGAGACAACGCAAGGGATGTGATCAGAAACTGGCTTGCCAAGGGGTTTAACGAGCGTCTTAGGGTATGCATTGGTCCAATGTACGAATGTGAAGAACCAATCAATTTGCTAAAGAAGTGGATCAATCTGCATATTTCTCCAAGTGTAAGCTCTCCCTTTCATCGGAAGCTCAATTAGTTGCTGCTTACGAATTATGTCATTGAATGTAATCATGTCATGAATGTTACCCCTGGTTTATTACGATTGTCCGGTGCTCTCATGTAATTAAAGTTGCCAAGAAATAACCAGTCTTGATCACTGGGGATTTGAACATCATATATGTTGGGGAACGTAGTAATTTCAGAAAAAATTCCTACGCACATGCAAGATCATGGTGATGCATAGCAATAAGAGGGGAGAGTGTTGTCTACGTACCCTCGTAGACCGAAAGCGGAAGCGTTAGCACAACGCGGTTGATGTAGTCGTACGTCTTCACGATCCGACCGATCCAAGTACCGAACGCACGACACCTCCGAGTTCAGCACACGTTCAGCCTAATGACGTCCCTCGAACTCCGATCCAACCGAGTGTTGAGGGAGAGTTTCATCAGCACGACGGCGTGGTGACGATGTTGATGTTCTATCGACGCAGGGCTTCACCTAAGCACCGCTACAGTATTATCGAGGTGGCCTATGGTGGAGGGGGGCACCGCACACGGCTAAGAGACGATCAACTTGATCAACTTGTGTGTCTAGAGGTGCCCCCATGCCCCTGTATATAAAGTAGGAAGGGGGAGGCGGCCGGCCTAGGAGGAGGGCGCGCCAAGGGGGGGAGTCCTACTCCCACCCTTGTTGGAGTAGGAGTGAAGGAAAGAGGAGGAGAGGGAGAAGGAAAAGGGGGCTGCACCCCTTGTCCAATTCGGACCAGAGGGGGGGCGGGGTGCATGCCTCCTTCCTTTTGGCCTATCTCCTCTATTCCCATATGACCCAATAAGGCCCATATACTCCCCGGCGAATTCCCGTAACTCTCCGATACTCCGAAAAATACCCGAATCACTCGGAACCTTTCCGAAGTCCGAATATAGTCGTCCAATATATCGATCTTTACGTCTCGACCATTTCGAGACTCCTCGTCATATCCCCGATCTCATCCGTGACTCCGAACTCCTTTGGTACATCAAAACATATAAACTCATAATATAGTTGTCATCGTAGCGTTAAGCGTGCGGACCCTACGGGTTCGAGAACTATGAAGACATGACCGAGACACGTCTCTGGTCCATAACCAATAGCGAAAACTAGATGCTCATATTGGCTCCTACATATTCTACGAAGGTCTTTATCGGTCAGATCGCATAACAACATACATTGTTCCCTTTGTCATCGGTATGTTACTTGCCCGAGATTCGATCGTTGGCATCTCAATACTTAGTTCAATCTCGTTACCGGCAAGTCTCTTTACTCATTCCGTAATACATCATCTTGCAACTAACTCATTAGTTGCAATGCTTGCAAGGCTTAGGTGATGTGCATTACCGAGAGGGCCCAGAGATACCTCTCCGACAATCGGAGTGACAAATCCTAACCTTGAAATATGCCAACCCAACAAGTACCTTCGGAGACACCTGTAGAGCACCTTTATAGTCGCCCAGTTACATTGTGACGTTTGGTAGCACACAAAGTGTTCCTCCTGTAAACGGGAGTTGCATAATCTCATAGTCACAGGAACATGTATAAGTCATGAAGAAAGCAATAGCAACAAACTAAACGATCAAGTGCTAAGCTAACGGAATGGGTCAAGTCAATCACATCATTCTCCTAATGATGTGATCCCGTTAATCAAATGACAACTCATATCTATGGTTAGGAAACATAACCATCTTTGATCAACGAGCTTGTCAAGTAGAGGCATACTAGTGACACTATGTTTGTCTATGTATTCACACATGTATTATGTTTCCGGTTAATACAATTCTAGCATGAACATTTATCATGATATAAGGAAATAAATAATAACTTTATTATTGCCTCTAGGGCATATTTCCTTCAGTCTCCCACTTGCACTAGAGTCAATAATCTAGTTCACATCGCCATGTGATTTAATACCAATAGTTCACATCACCATGTGATTAACACCCATAGTTCACATCGACATGTGACCAACACCCAAAGGGTTTACTAGAGTCAATAATCTATTTCACATTGCTATGTGATTAACACCCAAAGAGTACTAAGGTGTCATCATGTTTTGCTTGTGAGAGAAGTTTAGTCAACAGATCTGCCACATTCAGATCCGTACGTATTTTGCAAATTTCTATGTCAACAATGCTCTGCACGGAGCTACTCTAGCTAATTGCTCCCACTTTCAATATGTATCCAGATTGAGACTTAGAGTCATCTGGATCAGTGTCAAAACTTGCATCGACGTAACCCTTTACGACGAACCTTTTGTCACCTCCATAATCGAGAAAAATATCCTTATTCCACTAAGGATAATTTTGACCAATGTCCAGTGATCTACTCCTAGATCACTATTGTACTCCCTTGCCGAACTCAAGGTCGGGTATACAATAGGTCTGGTACACAGCATGGCATACTTTATAGAACCTATGGCTGAGGCATAGGGAATGACTTTTATTCTCTCTCTATCTTCTGCCGTGGTCAGGTTTTGAGTCTTACTCAACTTCACACCTTGTAACACAGGCAAGAACTCCTTTTTGACTGCTCCATTTTGAACTACTTCAAAATCTTGTCAAGGTATGTACTCATTGAAAAACTTTATCAAGTGTCTTGATCTATCTCTATAGATCTTGATGCTTAATATGTAAGCAGCTTTGAAAAACTCCTTTCAAACATTCCTTTATGCTTTGCAGAATAAGTCTACATTATCTCTGATCAACAATATGTCATTCACATATACTTATCAGAAATGATGTAATGCTCCCACTCACTTTCTTGTAAATACAGGCTTCACCGCAAGTCTGTATAAAACTATATGCTTTGATCAACTTATCAAAGCGTATATTCCAACTCCGAGATGCTTGCACCAGTCCATAGATGGATCGCTGGAGCTTGCATATTTTGTTAGTACCTTTAGATTGACAAAAACTTCTGGTTGCATCATATACAAATCTTCTTTAATAAATCCATTAAGGAATTCAGTTTTGTTTATCCACTTGCTCGATTTCATAAAATGCGGCAATTGCTAACATGATTCGGACAGACTTAAGCATAGATACGAGTGAGAAACTCTCATCATAGTCAACACCTTGAACTTGTCGAAAACCTTTTTGCGACAATTCTAGCTTTGTCGATAGTGTCACTACTATCAGCGTCAGTCTTCCTCTTGAAGATCCATTTAATCTTAAAAACTCGCCAATCATTGGGCAAGTCAATCAAAGGCCATACTTTGTTCTCATACATGGATCTCATCTCAGATTTCATGGCCTCAAGCCATTTCGCTGAATCTGGGCTCATCATCGCTTCCTCATAGTTCGTAGGCTCGTCATGGTCAAGTAACATGACCTCCAGAACAGGATTACCGAACCACTCTGGTGCGGATCACACTCTGGTTTACCTACGAGGTTCGGTAGTAACTTGATATGAAGTTACATGATCATTATCATCATTAGCTTCCTCACTAATTGGTGTAGTAGTCACAGGAACAGATTTCTGTGATGAACTACTTTCCAATAAGGGAGAAGGTACAATTACCTTATCAAGTTCCACTTTCCTCCCACTCACTTCTTTCGAGAGAAACTCCTTCTCTAGAAAGGATCCATTCTCAGCAACGAATATCTTGCCTTCGGATCTGTGATAGAAGGTGTACCCAACAGTTTCTTTTGGGTATCCTATGAAAATTTACTTCTCCGATTTGGGTTCGAGCTTATCATGTTGAAACTTTTTCACATAAGCATCGCAGTCCCAAACTTTAAGAAACGACAACTTAGGTTTCTCGCCAAACCAAAGTTCATACGGTGTCGTCTCAATGGATTTAGATGGTGCCCTATTTAACGTGAATGTAGCTGTCTCTAATGCATAACCCCAAAACGATAGTGGTAATCGGTAAGAGACATCATAGATCGCACCATATCTAATAAAGCACGGTTACGATGTTCGGACACACCATTACACTGTGGTGTTCCAGGTGGCGTGAGTAGTGAAACTATTTCACATTGTTTTAACTGAAGGCCAAACTCGTAACTCAAATATTTTACTTCCGCGATCATATCGTCGAAACTTTTATTTTTGTTACGACGATTCTCCACTTCACTCTGAAATTCTTTGAACTTTTCAAATATTTCAGACTTGTGTTTCATCAAGTAGATATACTCATATCTGCTCAAATCATGTGTGAACATCAGAAAATAATGATACCTGCCACGAGCCTCAATATTCATCGGACCACATACATCAGTATGTATGATTTCCAACAAATGTGTTGCTCGCTCCATTGTTCCGGAGAACAGAGTCTTAGTCATCTTTCCCATGAGGCATGGTTCGCAAGCATCAACTGATTCATAATCAAGTGATTCCAAAAGTCCATCGGCATGGAGTTTCTTCATGCGCTTTACACCAATATGACCTAAACGGCAGTGCCACAAATAAGTTGCACTATCATTATTAACTTTGCATCTTTTGGTTTCAATATTATGAATAGGTGTATCACTATGATCGAGATCCAACGAACCATTTTCATTGGGTGTGTAACCATATATGTAAACAGAACAACAATTTATTCTCTTACTTAAATGAATAACCGTATTGCAATAAACATGATCAAATCATATTCATGCTCAATGCAAACACCAAATAACACTTATTTAGGTTCAACACTAATCCCGAAAGTATAGGGATTGTGCGATGATGATCATATCAATCTTGGAACCACTTCCAACACACATCGTCACTTCACCCTTAATTAGTCTCTGTTCATTCTGCAACTCCCGTTTCGAGTTACTACTCTTAGCAACTGAACTAGTATCAAATACCGAGGGATTGCTATAAACACTAGTAAGTACACATCAATAACACGTATATCCAATATACCTTTGTTCACCTCGCCATCCTTCTTATCCGCCAAATACTTGGGGCAGTTCCGCTTCTAGTGACCAGTCCCTTTGCAGTAGAAGCACTCAGTCTCAGGCTTAGGTCCAGACTTGGGCTTCTTCACCTGAGCAGCAACTTGCTTTCCATTCTTCTTGAAGTTCCCTTTCTTCCCTTTGCCCTTTTTGAAACTAGTGGTCTTTGTCAACCATCAACACTTTATGCTTTTCTTGATTTCTACATTCGTCGATTTCAGCATCACGAAGAGCTTGGGAATTACTTTTGTCATCCCTTGCATATTATAGTTCATCACTAAGTTCTAGTAACTCGGTGATAGTGACTAGAGAACTTTGTCAATTACTCTCTTATCTGGAAGATTAACTCCCACCTGATTCAAGCAATTGTAGTACCCAGACATTCTGAGCACATGCTCACTGCTTGAGCTATTCTCCTCCATCTTTTAGCTATAGAACTTGTTGGAGACTTCATATCTCTCAACTCGGGTATTTACTTGAAATATTAACTTCAACTCCTAGAACATCTCATATGGTCCATGACGTTCAAAATGTGTTTGAAGTCCCGATTCTAAGCTGTTAAGCATGGTGTACTAAACTATCAAGTAGTCATCATATTAAGCTAGCCAAACGTTCATAATGTATGTATCTGCTCCTGCAATAGGTCTGTCACCTAGCAGTGCATCAAGGACATAATTCTTCTGTGCAGCAATGAGGATAAACCTCAGATCACGGACCCAATCCGCATCATTGCTACTAACATCTTTCAACTTAGTTTTCTCTAGGAACATATAAAAATTAAACGGGGAGCAACATCGCAAGCTATTGATCTACAACATAGATATGCTAATACTACCAGGACTAAGTTCATGATAAATTAAAGTTCAATTAATCATATTACTTAAGAACTCCCACTTAGATAGACATCCCTCTAATCATCTAAGTGATCACGTGATCCAAATCAACTAAACCATAACCGATCATCACGTGAAATGGAGTAGCTTTCAATGGTGAACATCACTCTGTTGATCATATATACTATATGATTCATGCTCGACCTTTCGGTCTCAGTGTTCCGAGGCCAGATCTGCATATGCTAGGCTCGTCAAGTTTAACCTGAGTATTCTGCATGTGCAAAAACTGGCTTGCACCCGTTGTAGATGGACGTAGAGCTTATCACACCCGATCATCACGTGGTGTCTAGGCACGGCGAACTTTGGCAACGGTGCATACTCAGGGAGAACACTTTTATCTTGAAATTTAGTGAGAGATCATCTTATAATGCTACCGTCAATCAAAGCAAGATAAGATGCATAAAAGATAAACATCACATGCAATCAATATAAGTGATATGATATGGCCATCATCATCTTGTGCTTGTGATCTCCATCTCCGAAGCACCTTCATGATCACCATCGTCACCGGCGCGACACCTTGATATCCATCGTAGCATCGTTGTCGTCTCGCCAATCTTATGCTTCCACGACTATCGCTACCGCTTAGTGATAAAGTAAAGCATTACAGGGCAATTGCATTGCATACAATAAAGCAACAACCATATGGCTCCTGCCAGTTGCCGATAACTCGGTTACAAAACATGATCATCTCATACAATAAAATTTAGCATCATGTCTTGACCATATCACATCACAACATGCCCTGCAAAAACAAGTTAGACGTCCTCTACTTTGTTGTTGCAAGTTTTATGTGGCTGCTACTACCTCCGTCCGGGTTTATTAGGCCCCCTTTTATTTTGGGTCCAACTTTGACCATGTATTTAACTAAAAATATATAAAGTTTATGCTACAAAAAGTATATTGTTGAATTTGTATTTGAAAGAGGTTTCATATGGTATACTTTTTGTGACATGTACTTTATATTTTATTAGTTAAAATTCATGGTCAAACTTTGGCTTAAAATGAAAGGGGGCCTAATAAACCAGGACGGAGGGAGTATGGGCTTAGCAAGAACCGTTCTTACCTACGCATCAAAACCACAATGATAGTTTGTCAAGTTGATGCTGTTTTAACCTTCGCAAGGATCGGGCGTAGCCACACTTGGTTCAACTAAAGTTGGAGAAACTGACACCCGCCAGCTACCTGTGTGCAAAGCACGTCGGTAGAACCAGTCTCGCGTAAGCATACGCGTAATGTCGGTCCGGGCCGCTTCATCCAACAATACCACCGAACCAAAGTATGACATGATGGTAAGCAGTATAACTTATATCGCCCACAACTCACTTGTGTTCTACTCGTGCATATAACATCAACGCATAAAACCTGGCTCGGATGCCACTGTTGGGGAACGTAGTAATTTCAAAAAAATTCCTACGCACACGCAAGATCATGGTGATGCATAGCAACGAGAGGGGAGAGTGTTGTCTACGTACCCTCGTAGACCGAAAGCGGAAGCGTTAGCACAACGCGGTTGATGTAGTCGTACGTCTTCACGATCCGACCGATCCAAGTACCGAACGCACGGTACCTCCGAGTTCAGCACATGTTCAGCCCGATGACGTCCCTCGAACTCCGATCCAGCCGAGTGTTGAGGAAGAGTTTCGTCAGCACGACGGCGTGGTTTCGATGTTGATGTTCTACCGACGCAGGGCTTCGCCTAAGCACCGCTATAGTATTATTGAGGTGGACTATGGTGGAGGGGGGCACCGGACACGGCTAAGAGACGATCAACTTGATCAACTTGTGTGTCTAGAGGTGCCCCCTGCCCCTGTATATAAAGGAGCAAGGGGGGAGGCGGCCGGCCTAGGAGGAGGGCGCGCCAAGGGGGGAGTCCTACTCCCACCGGGAGTAGGACTCCTCCTTTCCTTGTTAGAGTAGGAGTGAAGGAAAGAGGAGGAAACGAAGAAGGAAAAGGGGGCTGCACCACTTGTCTAATTCGGACCAGAGGGGGGGGGGGCGCAGGCCTCCTTCCTTTTGGTCTATCTCCTCTATTCCCGTATGGCCCAATAAGGCCCATATACTCGCCGGCGAATTCCCGTAACTCTCCGGTACTCCGAAAAATACCCGAATCACTCGGAACCTTTCTGAAGTCCGAATATAGTCGTCCAATATATCGATCTTTATGCCTCGACCATTTCGAGACTCCTCGTCATGTCCCCGATCTCATCCGGGACTCCGAATTCCTTCGGTACATCAAAACATATAAACTCATAATATAGCTGTCATTGTAGCGTTAAGCGTGCGGACCCTACGGGTTCGAGAACTATGTAGACATGACCGAGACACGTCTCTGGTCAATAACCAATAGTGGAACCTGGATGCTCATATTGGCTCCTACATATTCTACGAAGGTCTTTATCGGTCAGACCGCATAACAACATAAGTTGTTCCCTTTGTCATCGGTATGTTACTTGCCCGAGATTCGATCGTCGGCATCTCAATACTTAGTTCAATCTCGTTACCGGCAAATCTCTTTAATTGTTCTGTAATACATCATCTCGCAACTAACTCATTAGTTCCAATGCTTGCAAGGCTTAGGTGATGTGCATTACCGAGAGGGCCCAGAGATACCTCTTCGACAATCAGAGTGACAAATCCTAATCTTGAAATACGCCAACCCAACAAGTACCTTCGGAGACACCTGTAGAGCACCTTTATAATCACCTAGTTACATTGTGATGTTTGGTAGCACACAAAGTGTTCCTCCGGTAAACGGGAGTTGCATAATCTCATAGTCATAGGAACATGTATAAGTCATGAAGAAATCAATAGCAACAAACTAAACGATCAAGTGCTAAGCTAACGGAATGGGTCAAGTCAATCACATCATTGTCCTAATGATGTGATCCCGTTAATCAAATGACAACTCGTGTCTATGGTTAGGAGACATAACCATCTTTGATCAACGAGCTAGTCAAGTAGAGGCATACTAGTGACACTCTGTTTGTCTATGTATTCACACATGTATTATGTTTCCGGTTAATACAATTCTAGCATGAATAATAAACATTTATCATGATATAAGGAAATAAATAATAACTTTATTATTGCCTCTAGGGCATATTTCCTTCAATATAACCACTGCGTGAAAACATCTCTATCCGTACCAGTACAAGGCCCATAAACGTTAACTAACGTCCAACGCTGAGAGGATTGTGTGCTAACAAAATCGATGGCTAGTGCAAAGAGATCAGACGATATTACCGTGCCAGAGATGACCGAACTTTTCCAGATCGTTAGCAACCCCCCAGAGGAGCCTCGCGAAGGAACAAAAGCAAAATGATCAAATTGTCTAGGATAGCAAGTTTTAATAAAAGCAAAAGTAACCTCAGGCATCTTAGTCTCCTGAAGGCAAATGATAGCACAACCACTGGTAGAAATAGCATTATTCAGAGCCAATTGCTTCTTCTCAGAATTGAGCCCTCGAATATTCCATGGGAGCACATTCCAGCAGCTCAATAGCGTCATAGAGAACTCCAAAGTTTAGGCAGAGTTGTGGGAGATATCCTCTCCCTGGTCAGCCATGTCAATCACAGGAGCAGAAAGTTCAGACACCGCAGCAGGTTCAACAAGCAGGGCTTCTTCAGAAAGTTCAGTGGCAGGTATAGCACACCTGTTAACTCCAATGGATTGCAGAGTAGCTAAAGGAGTTGGGGGGATCTCACCCATGGAAGAAGCAGCAGAAGCGGATGTGCCAATAGATGGAATGACACAAGGCTTAACTTTGGAGGTGTTCTTGCGAATGTAAGAGGGGGGGGGGTACCTTGAACCCATTGTACTTGTTGGAGTGGAGGCTGCGGTGCACTTCAGTTGTGGAGATAGGAGTAGCAGCCCTGGCCCTACGGGAGCGCGGACCAGTGATGGCCCTTGATGCCTGTGCCTCAGAGATCACAGAAGGTTATGAGGTTGTGATGTGCGCAACGGGTTATGTATCCATAGAGGCATCGGCAGTGTTGGGCAGCATGGCAAGCGCAATGGTGTTGTCCAAGCTAGCAGGTTCAGGCAGTTCATCGATGATGACTGAAGAAGGGACCAAAGCAGAAGCAGGGCTTGATTGTTGAGAAAAGTTCGAACCAGTAGTATCCTGTGTAATCAAGATAGATAACTGAACTGGGTTTGGTCTCAAACCAAATCCCTTCCTCCAAGGCCCAAATGTTCCAAGCATTAGACTAACAGCTTGAAAAATGAAGGTGTTGAGACTCAGGCGTGGGATTGGGTCATTCAGCAGCCTGGAAAGGATCTCATCACCTTGAGCAGATAGGCCAAACCTGACACCTTGATCATTGAGCTCCAACGAGATGGTAAGAGATTCGGAGCTTGCACTGTCAGTCAGCTGCATTGTTGGATCAGTCATGAAGTATAGGTCAGACTGAGTCGAGCTTGAGCTGTCAGATTGGGTGATCGAGTCGTTCCAAGATTGGAATGCATTATCAGTGATGTTGTTTTCAGGAACTATTCCATTTTGCACTGTCAGACCCTGCACAGCAAGCCAGGCTTGATAGTTCACCAAATTGGGCGGCATTGGTGGGAGTGGAGGAGCAGCAGGTGCATCCCAAGTGCCCCAACCAGCATTGGCGTCCACCTGTTGAGAAGGGGCATCATTTGCAGCTCCCGCATTGTTGCCAGCTCCAGGTGCACCATTCTGAACGAGCCAATTGTGAACTTGTTGTTGATATAGCTGCTCTACAGTGAGTTCAGGGCCAAACTACGGATGCGGGCTGCCATCTAGTGGTGGGTGTTCCTCAGGTGAGGCAGGGACCTCAGGGAGGAGGCCATTCCAGTCATTGCTGCGAAGGATGGTGATTTGGATTGTCCAGCAGTCGTGCGCGCCACCAAGTTGCCAAACCACAAAGCTCTTGGGGATGAGGCGCAAACTAAGTACTCGGGCTTTTAAAAGGATGAATCTGCGATCCTAACAAGGATTGTACCATGAAACCAAGGAACCATATCCGCCCAAAGCTTTAGTGCTGTAGTAATCCGTTTGGTAATCATACGGAAAACCAAACATCATGAGCCAAACCTCAGGCCCAAATGGTGCAGCACGACGGTTAAGAGCCTCATTGTGCGGAATGAAAGTAATAAACAGATCTTCGTCTTCAAGCTCAAGCGTAGTGTTTACCGCTGTATCTCTCATAAAGGAATCCACAAATCCAAAAATCCCAATGCCGAAGGGGTGATCACTGACCTCAATAGTAAAAAGCTGGGATTCCTAAAGCAGAGTAGCGATCTGATTGCGGATGATGGCACGATGATGCAGGGGCACATACGCGCTGGCTTCCGCAATGGCCAGAAACTCATGGCTGAGAGGAGCAATTGGTCCAACAACCATGCTGCTACGCACAAGTCTATCGGCCGACCCTTGCTCTACGGGGAAACCCAGTGGGAGGAAAGGCACGGGGTTCAGTGGGTAGTTCGCCATTGTTGCGGAGCGGAGCAGTGGAGATGAAGGCGATGCAGAGAAAGGTGGATGCGACGGCAATGGCGAGAGTTGCAGCAGAGAGGCAGACTGTGGTGATGGGACGGGGCGGGGTGAGGTCTGTTGGGTTCTCGAGGCGGAAGCTGAAGCGTGAATGGGGGCGGTGGGAGGCAAAGTTGCCTTTGCAGCCCATTTCCACTTCTTTTGGAAAGCAGCTCTGCGGCAAGATGACGCCATGTGGCCATAGAACCCACAAGCATCACATCGGACAGTCTTTGTTGAAGCTTTGGTCGTGCTTTTGGTGGAAATAGGAAGGCCCAGAAATCCCGAGTGAATAATTGCAGTATCCTTGTTTGACCCGGGCAGGGGGCGAGTGTCATGGCTGCTACATTTTGGGCAGTCTCCTGTTTTATGATCAGGTCCCGAGCAATTAATGCAAATCAGGCGAGCTTGGCAAGTGATCCTGCAGTGCCCCCATTGAAGGCATCTAGCACAAAGGGTGGCCCAGTTAATGGCAAGAGAATGAATGTCATCCGCGGAATAATGTGCTTGGGCTAAATCAGCCTTATGCTTAGCCCTGAGCACCGGGGGCCACATGTCATGTGGAGGTGCATAACAGAAAGCAGACTTGAGAAAACATTGTGGAAGTGGTGGGTACTGGGCATGCACCGGGCATTTGAATTGCCCAAATGAAAGATACTCAATAACCATATCGGCCTCAAACTCCGCCTGGGTGTTATAATGATCCATTAATGCTAGGCGGTCAGTGGTTAAGGCGCTAATGTCGCCCTGCTGAGGTGGCGGTGAGAGAGAACCAAATTGAATTTGAATTTTATCATGGCGATCGATCACCGAAGAAGTAGAGGCCTCATGATCATGCGAGTTAGAGAAATTCCAATGCTTCAGGTTAACAAGGTTAAACTTGCTGAGTTCTTTGGCCGACGAGGAATCGTTGGACTGACCCTTACATAGAAAATCTAGAGAAGCAGATAGGGCCACAGGGTTACGATCCAAGATCTTGACCAACTCTTGATCCGCATGCCAATGAGAAGCAGAATAATGCTTAGCAAAACTACCATTGAACAGATGGAAATGGCATACAAAGTCTGGCCAGACACGATCCCTCAAACCGTAAATGAAATGCCCCACTTTTTTGTTGGCCATAGAGAAACGGAATGATTCGGAGGTAAGAGCAACAACATTGAAACAAGAGCAAATTCCCCCAATGCAACATTGTAAAGCCAACCCAACCGAGTCATTCGTGAGAGGGAATGAAGCCGAGGAAAAGGAGACCACCAAATAGAATTCCTTGGTGTCCCGAGAGGGGGAGAAGTGCACCGTAGAGCCAAACTTACGTCTCACCTGATCGGCCAGGGGCAAACCAGGAGCAAAGTCCCAATGGAGAAGGCCTTCCATGATGATGGCAGCTAGAGATCACCATTGGTGGTGGAGAGCAGGTGGAAGAGAGGAGAGGTGGGAGAGGAGAGAGCCATTATTTTCGCATTGTTACCTTGTTGAACGCATTGCTCAGATATGCTCGGTCTAGTTCTTCAAGGTCAAACCCTAGAATCTGGACTTTGGTGGCTGGATTCGATGGTAGCGGGGCTTCAATGTCTCCCACTTCTAGAAGGCCTTCTATTGAAGAACCCTATTGTCTTTGTGGAATCATGAGATGGTTGGTACGGATATGACCATAATTGTGGTTTATCGATCACATATTTGATCGCTTCGTTTTTATTTCTTTTTCTCGCTTAGGCATAACTTTGGTCTTATATGACTTTGCTAGTTTTTTTTGCTCGAAATAGGGAGCTCTATTAAAAGAGTATCATACGGTTACAATCCGCCCGTAGGCACGAGACAAGAAATTCAGGGTCACATCAAGCCAGCTTTCAGTTCCATCTAGTGTACAAGCATAACGAGCACAGAGATGAGCCAGAGTATTAGCATCCCTACCAACGTGAATATACCTTTAAATCCATCTGGTGGTGAAGATTCTTTGGCTTGGGCTTTGGAGAAGTCAGATTCTACTCTGTTAAATCAGTATATCGATCTCTAGTGACTCGCAATGAGCGTGGCTCCTTAGAGGAAGGGACGATTACAGTAGCTTCATCGGCAAATAAATAATTGTGGACTGCCTTATGTAAACTTATTATAGATTGCTTTGGATCGGATAGGTTAGATCATTCCGGTGAACCTACCTTCTGCTTGTCGAGATGAGCTCGATCCAGCGCCGGCCATGGTGAAGTAGGGGCCGGTGATGATGTGCACAGAGAGTAGATGGCGGCGGTGGTGGAGCTTCCCGTGAGCACCGCACTAACCCTAGATCTGTAGGGATTGTAGGTGGGGATTGTGGCAGCGATTAACCTCATGAGTCTTGCCCCGGCCCCCACCTCTGTTTATATAGCACGGGTCACAGGGGCCCACCAACCATGGTTTGGTTGGGCGCCCCCGATCAGGGCGCGAGTCAGGGGCCCGTTCGACCCGTTGGGTTCGAACGGGAGAGAGATCAACATAACATTCTCCCCCTTGATCTGAAATTTACTTTTAACTTTATACTTTCTAGTTTATTTGTTTCATCACATATCGGTACATAGAGCATGTTTCATCGTCACAGCTTAATTGCCGATAGAATCATACAGCTACAACATGTGTTATGTTCAGAAACAAATTTTGTTCCTTTTGGGCCTATCCAGAAATCATAAGGCTTTCCCTTAAACCCATGCCGGCTAAGTGTTCCTTGAACACATTGGGTGGTAAGCCTTTTGTTAGCGGATCCGCAAGCATATCTTTTGTCCTTATATGCTCGAGACTTATAGTTTGATCTTGGATTTTATCTTTCACAACATAATACCTTATCTCTATTGTTTTGGCAGCATTACTCGACTTGTTGTTGTGAGCATAGAATATTGTGGGTTGGTTGTCGCAGTACATCTTTAGTGGTTTGTGAATACAATCTACCACTTTCAAGTCGGGTACAAATTTCTTTAGCCATATTGCCTGCCCAGTGGCTTCGAAGCATGCTATGAATTCTGCATACATCATGGATGATGCAACTATCGACTGTTTGGAGCTTTTCCACGAAATAGCTCCCCCAGCGAGGGTGAATACGTATCCTGACATGGATTTTCTATAATCTCTGTCCCCCGCAAAATCTGCATCTGAATACCCTTTTATCTCTAGGGAATCACTTCTCCTGTATATTAGCATGTAGTCCTTCGTGCCTTGCACATAACGCAATGCTTTATTTACCATCTTCCAGTGCTCTATGCCTGGATTCTCTTGATATCTACTGAGTACCCCAGTGATAAAGGCTAAGTCGGGGCGAGTGCACACTTGTGCATACTGTAAGCTGCCAACTGCCGAAGCATATGGTACTTATTTCATTTGATCGATCTCATACTGGTTCTTGGGACATTGGAATTTCCCAAAACTATCGCCCTTAACTATAGGAGCAGGTGTGGCTTTACTCGCATGCATATTATACTTTTTAAGAACCTTTTCTAAATATGCTTTCTGCGATAGTCCTAAGACTCCATTGTTCCTATCTCGGCGAATTTCTATGCCCAAAACATATGATGCTTCACCAAGATTTGTTATGTCAAAATTTCAGGATAAGTATTTCTTTGTTTCTTGTAGTAGACTAACATCACTGCTAGCAAGCAGGATATGATCCACATACAAGATTACGAAAATATATTTCCCATTTTTAAACTTTGCATAAATGCAATTATCCTCAATATTTTCTTTAAATCCAAAACTTTTAATTGTTTGATTAAACTTTAGATACCACTGCTGAGAGGCTTGTCTTAATCCATAAATGGATTTCTTCAGGCGACATCTGATGACCCACAAGTATAGGGGATCTATCGTAGTCCTTTCGATAAGTAAGAGTGTCGAACCCAGCGAGGAGCAGAAGGAAATGATAAGCGGTTTCCAGCAAGGTATTCTCTGCAAGTACTGAAATAAGTGGTAATAGATAGTTTTGTGATAGGATAATTTATAACGAGCAAAGGTAACAAAAGTAAATAAAGTGCAGCAAGGTGGCCCAATCCTTTTTGCAGCAAAGGACAAGCCTAGATGTTGGGGATATTACTACCAGTATGACCCGCCCAGGAGGGGCCGGGTCAACCCTAATGGCGGGTTACATAAGAAGCCCAATATACATTCAAGACGATAGTTTATTAAAACATATAGAAGGCCCAAAGGCCTGGGGCCGGCTTAAGGCCTGATATTGTAAACCGCCGTATGTAAGGAAAGGCTTGTAAAGAAAGGCATGTAAAGGAAGTCACCGAGCCGGACACGGTTATGAGCCGGCCGGGACTCTGTAGGCCACCAAGCGTCAAACCATGTATATATATAAGGGGACGACCCGGTGGCGGCTTAGGGCAAGAAACAACCAAATCGATAACCAAGCCGGCGAGTTGAGCCCCTTGGAGATTGAAACTTCAGCAATACCAATCCCAACTAGACGTAGGCTTTTACCTTCATCGTAAGGGGCCGAACTAGTATAAAAACTCTCTCGTGTGTCCCTTGTCCCGATTAACCCCTTTAAGCTTCCTAGTGCGATGGCCCTACGACTAAGTCCTTGCTCTAGGACATCTGCCGTGTCAACTCCACGACAGTTGGCGCCCACCATGGGGCCAGCGCATGGTGGATTTGAGTTTTTGAAGGGCAACTTCGAAGGGATCAAGGGATACGCTGTGGGCCAGATGACCAAGAGTCGTCGCGGCAAACGCTAGATCGACGATGAAGGCTGGGGCCCCGAGGCCGGCTCAATCGAGTACGGGTACCGGGTCCCCTTCGGCGGAATTCACATCTTCATCGGCCGGATCGGCGAGTTAGGCCCTGAGCCAGACGTCCACACCAACCTCATCTAAACGGCTCAGCGCGCCAGGACCGCCCGTGTTCAATCTGTCGTGAAACATGCCTTCATAGGCTGCATCCATGGTGGTGAATACTCCAAAGGATTGATGGAAGGTAGGGAGACGGCCATCTGCTCTGATACTGCATCATCAACAGGTGAGACGGACTCGTTGTACCAGCTGCAAGACGGCATGCTCGGGGGTTGTTCCGATGGCAGCAGTATTTCGGACCATCTTGAGCCACCGAATTGGGCCGGAGTCTTCATGGTGGGGACGCAACCCGGGCAGAATTCTACCGCATCGGCAGCAGCAGCTACCGGGTCCGTAGCAGCCGGGTCAGGAGACCCTGCGCCCCCCGGCTCAGATTCTAATGGACCTCATGGATCGGCTGACGACTCTGTTAACCGCTGCGGTAGAGCCGGCGGATAAAGCCCAGCATGACGCAAAAGTAGCACGCGTGCGGGAGGAGATGGTGCAAGCTAAAGAAAATCTAGCCGCGGAGGAAACCCGGATAGCAGCAGAACAAGCAGCTCTGGATGCTCGTGCTCAGCAACTCCACGACACTAGACAAACTCTTATATAGAGAAAAATGCTCCCGAGGACACATGGGAATATCGTCAAGCTAGTTTTCATCATGTTCATATGATTCGCGTTCGGTACTTTGATAATTTGATATGTGGGTGGACTAGTGCTTGGGTACTGTCCTTACTTGGACAAGCATCCCACTTATGATTAACCTCTATTGCAAGCATCCGCAACTACAACAAAAGCATTAAGGTAAACCTAACCATAGCATGAAACATATGGATCCAAATCAGCCCCTTACGAAGCAACGCATAAACTAGGGTTTAAACTTCTGTCACTCTAGCAACCCATCATCTACTTATTACTTCCCAATGCCTTCCTCTAGGACCAAATAATGGTGAAGTGTCATGTAGTCGACGTTCACATAACACCACTAGAGGAGAGACAACATACATCTCATCAAAATATCGAACGAATACCAAATTCACATGACTACTAATAGCAAGACTTCTCCCATGTCCTCAGAAACAAAAGTAACTACTCACAAAGCATAAACATGTTCATAATAAGAGGGGTATTGATATGCATATAGGATCTGAGCATATGATCTTCCACCAATTAAACCAACTAGCATCAACTACAAGGAGTAATTAACAGTACTAGCAACCTACTAGCACCAATCCCGGACTTAAAGAAAAGAATTGGGGACAAGAGATGAACTAGGGTTTTGAGAGGAATGGTGCTGATGAAGATGTTGATGGAGATTGCCCTCTCCCGATGAGAGGGGCGTTGGTGATGACGATGGCGATGATTTCCCCCTCCCGGAGGTAAGTTTCCCCGGCAGAACAGCTCTGCTGGAGCCCTAGATTGGTTCCGCCAAGGTTCCACCTCGTGGTGGCGGAGTTTCATCCGAGAAGATTGCTTCTTATTTTTTTCCATCGAAAGACTTCATATAGCAGAAGATGGCCACCGGAGGGCCACCAGGGGGCCCACGAGGTAGGGGGCACGCCGCGGGGTAGGGAACGCCCCCACCCTCGTGGGCAGGGTGTGGCCCCCCTGGTGAATCTCTTCCGCTGAGTATTTTTTATATATTGTGAAAACGTCTTCCGTGAAGTTTCAGGACTTTCGGAGCTGTGCAGAATAGGTCTCTAATATTTGCTCCTTTTCCAGCCCAGAATCCCAGCTGTCGGCATTCTCCCTCTTAATGTAAACCTTGTAAAATAAGAGAGAATAGGCATAAGTATTGTGACGTAATGTCTAATAACAGCCCATAATGCAATAAATATCGATATAAAAGCATGATGCAAAATGGACGTATCAACTCCCCCAAGCTTAGACCTCGCTTGTCCTCAAGCGAAAGCTGAAATCGAAAAATATGTCCACATGTTTAGAGATAGAGGTGTCAATAAAAAAATAATACGGACATGAGGGCATCATGATCATTCTTAGAACATCAACTTATATAATTCTTGTCATATAATCTCTTGTGCTAGAGTAATAATTCAATCACTATTTCAGATATTAATCGTAAACTTCATTGAAAACTAACAAACTATAATCTCAATCATTGGAGCAATTGCAATTTATCGTAACATAGGAAAGAGTCAATGTATAAGAGCTTTTCAGCAAGTCCACATACTCAACTATCATATAGTCTTTCACAATTGTTGACACTCACGCAATACTTATGGGTATGGAGTTTTAATCGGACACAGAGAAAGATAGGGGCTTATAGTTTTGCCTCCCAATGTTTTACCTCAAGGGTAATGTCAACAATAATAGTTCATGAAAAGTCACATCCAATTATCCATATATACTAGCATCTTTCCAACATACCGTGCTTGCCAAAGGATAAAATGTAAAAAAGGAAGGGTGAAGATCACCATGACTCTTATGCAAGGTAGGAGATAAAAGTAAAAGACAAGCCCTTCGCAGAGGGAAGCAGAGGTTGTCATGCGCTTTTATAGTTGGATGCACAAAATCTTAATGCGAAAGAACGTCACTTTATATTGCCACTCGTGATATGGACCTTTATTATGCAGTCTGTCACTTTTATTTCTTCCATATCACATGATCGTATAAAGCTTATTTTCTCCCACACTAATAAATCATACATATTTAGAGAGCAATTTTTATTGCTTGCACCGATGACAACTTACTTGGAGGATCTTACTCAATCCATAGGTAGGTATGGTGGACTCTCATGGCAAAACTGGTTTGAGGGTATTTGGAAGCACAAGTAGTATCTCTACTTGGTGCGATGAATTTGGCTAGCATGAGGGGGAAAGGCAAGCTCAACATGTTGGAGGATCCAAGACAATATAATTTATCTCAGATGTGAGAAAACATAACCCATTACGTTGTCTTCCTTGTCCAACGTCAACTCTTTAGCATGTCATATTTTAATGAGTGCTCACAATCATAAAAGATGTCCAAGATAGTATATTTATATGTGAAGACCTCTCTTTCTTTATTACTTCCTATTAATTGCAATGATGGCCAAAACTATGTTTGTCAACTCTCAACAACTTTTATTCATCATACTCTTTCTATGTGATCTCATTACTATCCATAAGATCCATATGATCTCTTTGTTTCCTTTTTATTCTTTCTCTTTTCTTTTATTCACTTAGGATCATGGCAAAATAATCAAGCCCTTGACTCAACACTAATCTTTATTATATATAGCTCATGGAATCGATTACATAGAGGAACTATAAAGCAAAACTCACAACTAGATCATACTAAGAACTTTATTCTACTAGATCAAGATATTACCAAAGGGATCGAACTAAGAAAAATGGTAAAGATAAAAGTGATGGTGATACGATACCGGGGCACTCCCCCAAGCTTGGCAGTTGCCAAGGGGAGTGCCCATGCCCATGTGATTATGTCTCCTTTGTTGATGAAGAAGGTGGGGTTGTTGATGATGGATTGTCGCACATCGAGCGTAGGAGGTCTTCTAACTTGCGGATAATGTCTTTGAGTGCGATGATATGCTCCTTCAACAAAATATTTTCACGTGTGAGATACTTATTTTGTATACGGGCTAGCTCAATCATCTTGAAAGCTTTGATCTCAGTTGGGGTAAGAAGATTGTGATCAAATTGAAGGATGCCTTCTGTTGCCAGAGCTTGGTCCTCCGTGGCTTTCTTGATCCCTTCATCCTTGTTGATCTCCACGGGTTCTTCCCTCTTCAGCTCTATCTTCATTATCCAAGCATCATTGCCCTCATGGTTGGAGGAGGAGGGTGATGACATAGTGCCTGGCCTTGACAACCCTGACAGAAAACAGCTCGAAACAAAGACAAGAGATATTTGCGTGATACAGGAGTCAAAACCCCGGGAGATTATATAATGAATTTTTACCGACCAAAATACGTGTCATGTACGAAAACGGAGTCTGGAGAGCACACGAGGTGCCCACGAGGTAGGGGGCGTGCCCAAGGGGTAGGGCGCTCCCTCCATCCTCGTGGAGGCCTCGTGTCCTTCCCGGACTGCTTCTTATTTTTCTATTTTCCTAAATATTCCAAAACGGAGAAATATTGCCTTAAAACTGTTTTGGCGTTGGTTTACTTACCGCACAACATACCTATTCCTTTTCGGAGTCTGAAACATTCCGGAAAGTGTCCCTTATGTATTCCTCCGGGGTTACGGTTTCAATAATATTGGATTCAACATTTATGGGATTACCTGAGATATAATGTTTGATTCTTTGACCGTTCACCACCTTCGGATTTGTGCCTTCAAAGTTGTTGATTTTTATGGCACCGGAACGATAGAACTCCTCGATAATGTAAGGACCTTCCCATTTAGAGGGAAGTTTTAGAGGTAAGTGACATGCTTTTCCATAAACCATTTTATACGGAGACATACCCATAGGATTTTTATATGCAGTTCTATAGGCCCATAATGCATCATCAAGTTTCTTGGACCAATTCTTTCTAGACCTATTGACAGTCTTTTGCAAAATTAATTTAAGCTCTCTATTACTCAATTCTACTTGACCACTAGACTGTGGGTGATAAGGAGATGCAATTATATGATTAACATCATACTTAGCAAGCATTTTCCGGAAAGCGCCATGAATAAGATGTGATCCACCATCAGTCATTAAAAATCTAGGGACTCCAAACCTAGGAAAAATAACTTCTTTAAACATTTTAATAGAAGTGTTATGATCAACACTACTAGTTGGAATAGCTTCTACCCACTTAGTAACGAAACAACAAAAACTAAAATATGTGTATAACCATTAGAGGAAGGAAAGGGTCCCATATAGTCAAAGCCCCAAACATCAAATGGTTCAATAACGAGTGAATAGTTCATGGGCATTTCTTGACGTCTACTAATATTACCAATTCTTTGACATTCATCACAAGATAAGACAAACTTACGGGCACCCTTGAAGAGAGTAGGCCAATAAAAACCAGATTGCAACACCTTATGTGCAGTCCTATCTCCAGCATGGTGTCCTCCATATGCTTCGGAGTGACACTTGCGTAGGATCTGTTTCTGTTCATGCCCAGGTACACAATGCCTAATAATACCATCTACTCCTTTATAAAGATGTGGGTCATCCCAAAAGTAATGCCTCAAATCATAGAAGAACTTTTTATTTTGCTAGTATGTGAAACTAGGTGGTATAAACTTAGCAACAATGTAATTAGCATAATAAGCATACCATGGAGCAGTATGAGAAGCATTTATAACATTTAATTGCTCATTAGGAAATCTATCATCAATAGGTAGGGGGTCATCAAGCACATTTTCTAACCTAGACAAGTTGTGTGCAACGGGGTTCTCAGCTCCCTTTCTATCAACAATATGTAAGTCAAATTCTTGTAGCAAGATAACCCGTCAAATAAGTCTAGGTTTAGCATCTTTCTTTTCCATGAGATATTTAATAGCAGCATGATCAGTGTGAATAGTTACTTTAGAATCAACAATATAAGGTCTGAACTTATCACAAACAAATAGAACTGCTAAGAATTCTTTTTCAGTAGTACCATAATTTCTCTGAGCATTGTCTAGAGCATATTGAATAACATTTAGTTTCTTATCAACTCTTTGTCCTAGAACATCACCTACAGGATAATCACTAGCATCACACATAATTTCAAAGGGTAAATTCCAATCAGGTGGCTGAACAATAGGTGCAGAGATCAATGCTTTCTTAAGTATTTCAAATGCTTCTACACAATCATCATCAAAGACAAATGGTATATCTTTTTGTAATAAATGAGTCAAAGGCCGAGAATTTTTTGAGAAGTCCTCAATGAACCTCCTATAAAAACCGGCGTGACCAAGGAAACTTCTTATACCTTTGATGTCCTTGGGACATGGCATCTTTTTAATAGCATCAACCTTGGCTTTATCAACTTCAATACCTCTTTCAGAAACTTTATGCCCCAAGACAATACCTTCATTAACCATAAAGTGGAACTTTTCCCAATTCAAGACAAGATTAGTTTCTTCACATCTCTGCAAAACTCGATCAAGGTTGCTTAAGCAATCATCAAAAGAAGATCCATAGACGGAGAAATCATCCATGAAAACCTCACAAATCTTTTCACAAAAGTCAGAGAATATAGCCATCATGCATCTTTGAAAGGTAGCAGGTGCATTACATAAACCAAAAGGCATACGTCTATAAGCAAAAGTACCAAAAGGGCACGTAAAAGTAGTCTTTGATTGATCCTTAGCTGACACACGTATTTGAGAGAAACCAGAATAACCATCTAGAAAGCAAAAATGTGTATGTTTAGATAATCTTTCTAGGATTTGATCGATAAAAGGTAAAGGGTAATGATCTTTTTAGTGGCTTTATTTAATTTGCAGAAATCAATTACCATCCTATTAATAATTCTTTGAGGAATCAATCCATTTTTATCATTAGGAACAACAGTAATACCTCCTTCTTAGGGACACAATGGACAGGACTTACCCACTGACTATCAGCAACAGGATAGATTATACCTGCCTCAAGGAGCTTTAGTATCTCATTTCTTACCACTTCTTTCATTTTAGGGTTCAGCCGTCGTTTATGATCACGAACTGGTTTAGCATCTTCTTCCAAATTAATTTTATGTTGACATAGAGTGGGACTAATGCCCTTAAGATCATCAAGAGTATACCCAATAGCAGCGCGGTGCTTCTTCAGAGTTTTCAATAATCTCTCTTCCTCATGCTCTGAAAGGTTAGCACTAATAATAACTGGATATATCTTTTTCTCATCAAGATAAGCATATTTAAGAGTATCAGGTAACGGTTTAAGCTCAGACGCGGGATCACCCTTGGGTGGAGGAGGATCCCCTAGGGTTTGAACAGGAAAATTGTGTTTCAGAATAGGTTCCTGTTTAAAGTATACTTCATCTATTTCCCTTCTTTCATTCATAAACATATCATTTTCATGGTCTAGCAAATATTGTTCTAAAGGATCACTAGGTGGTATGGCAATAGAAGCAGGACCAATAATTTCATACTTACTAGGTAATTCTTCTTCACGGTGTTGTCTACTAAATTTACAGAAATTAAATTCATGAGTCATATCATCTAAACCGATAGTAACAACATCCCTTTTGCAATCTATGGTAGCATTGACAGTATTTAAGAAGGGTCTACCAAATATAATGGGACAAAAGCTAGCTTGTGGGGAACTAAGAACAAGAAAATCAGCAGGACATTTAGTTTTCCCACACAAGACTTCAACATCTCTAACAATTCCCATTGGTGAAATAGTATCTCTATTGGCAAGTTTAATTGTGACATCAATATCTTCTAACTCAACAGGTGCAATATCATGCATGATTTCTCTATAAAGGCTAATAGGTATTGCACTAGCACTAGCACCCATATCACATAAGCCATGATAACAATGATCTCCTATTTTAACAGAAATAACAGGCATGCCTACTACATGTCTAGGTTTATCTTTAGCACAAGGTTTAGCAATTCTAGCAGTTTCATCACAAAAATAAATAACATGCCCATCAATATTATCAGCCAAGAGATCTTTAACAATAGCAATATTAGGTTCAACTTTAACTTGCTCAGGAGGTGTATAAGTTTTAATATTGCTTTTACGAACCACAGTTGAAGCTTTAGCATGATCCTTTATCCTAACAGGAAAAGGTGGTTTCTCAACATAAGCAGTAGGAACAATAGGATCATTATAAGTGACAATCTTTTCTTCAACTTTAATAGGTGCATATACTTTTACTTCTATGGGAGGATGATATTTAAACCACTTCTCCTTGGGGAGATCAACATAAGTAGCAAAAGATTCACAGAAAGAAGCTACTATCTTAGAGTGAAGTCCATATTTAGTGCTAAATTTACGGAAAATTTCGGTATCCATAAAAGATTTAACACAATCAAACCTAGGTGTCATACCTGACTCCTTACCTTTGTCAAGGTCACAATCTTAAGAGTTGCGTTTAATTCTCTCCAATAAATCCCATTTGAATTCAATAGTCTTCATCATAAAAGAGCCAGCACAAGAAGTATCAAGCATGGTGCGATTGTTATCAGAAAGCCGAGCATAAAAATTTTCAATAATCATTTCTCTTGAGAGCTCATGATTTGGGCATGAATATAGCATTGATTTAAGCCTCCCCCAAGCTTGAGCGATGCTTTCTCCTTCACGAGGCCAAAAATTATATATATAATTGCGATCACGATGAACAAGATGCATAGGATAAAACTTCTGATGAAATTACAATTTCAATTGTTTGTAATTCCAAGACCTCATATCATCACATAGCATATACCATGTTGATGCATATCCCTTCAAAGATAAAGGGAAGACCTTCTTATTAACAACATCTCCGGGTACACCTACAAGCTTAAATAATCCACAAACTTCATCCACATATATCAGATGCTCATCAGGATGTTTTGTTCCATCTCCTAAAAAAGGATTAGCTAGCAATTTTTCTATCATACCTGAAGGAATTTCAAAGAAGACATTTTCATTTTCATTTTTAGTAGGTTGAGTAGGTTGAGGAGCAACTCTTTTCTCGACTGGTCGGGGTGAAGATACCCCAAACAAGCCCCTCAGAGAATTACTTTCCATAGTAACAAGTGACAGTAAATTTCAGCACACTATATAAATTTTTCCTTACCAAATTCCACCTACCAGAGGCGCTTCACTCCCCGACAAGGGTGCCATAAAAGAGTCTTGATGACCCACAAGTACAGGGGATCTATCGTAGTCCTTTCGATAAGTAAGAGTGTCGAACCCAACAAGGAGCAGAAGGAAATGATAAGCAGTTTCCAGCAAGGTATTCTCTGCAAGTACTGAAATAAGTGGTAACAGATAGTTCTGTGATAGGATAATTTGTAATGAGAAACAAGTAACAAAAATAAATAAAGTGCAGCAAGGTGGCCCAATCCTTTTTGTAGCAAAGGACAAGCCTAGACAAACTCTTATATAGAGAAAAGCGCTCCCGAGGACACATGGGAATATCGTCAAGCTAGTTTTCATCACGTTCATATGATTCGCGTTCGGTACTTTGATAATTTGGTATGTTGGTGGACCGGTGCTTGGGTATTGTCCTTATTGGACAAGCATCCCACTTATATATGATTAACCTCTATTGCAAGCATTCTCAACTACAACAAAAGTATTAAGGTAAACCTAACCATACATGAAACATATGGATCCAAATTAGCCCCTTACGAAGCAACGCATAAACTAGGGTTTAAGCTTCTGTCACTCTAGCAACCCATCATCTACTTATTACTTCCCAATGCCTTCCTCTAGGCCCAAATAATGGTGAAGTGTCATGTAGTCGACGTTCACATAACACCACTAGAGGAGAGACAACATACATCTCATCAAAATATCGAACGAATACCAAATTCACATGACTACTAATAGCAAGACTTCTCCCATGTCCTCAGGAACAAAAGTAACTACTCACAAAGCATAAACATGTTCATAATAAGAGGGGTATTGATATGCATATAGGATCTGAACATATGATCTTCCACCAATTAAACCAACTAGCATCAACTACAAGGAGTAATTAACACTACTAGCAACCTACTAGCACCAATCTCGTACTTAGAGACAAGAAATGGATACAAGAGATGAACTAGGGTTTTGAGAGGAGATGGTGCCGATGAAGATGTTGATGGAGATTGCCCTCTCCCGATGAGAGGAGCGTTGGTGATGACGATGGCGATGATTTCCCCCTCTCAAAGGGAAGTTTCCCCGGCAGAACAGCTCTGCCGGAGCCCTAGATTGGTTCCGCCAAGGTTCCGCCTCGTGGCTGCGGAGTTTCGTCCGAGAAGATTGCTTCTTATTTTTTCCCATCGAAAGACTTCATATAGCAGAAGATGGCAACCGGAGGGCCACCAGGGGGCCCACGAGGTAGGGGGCACGCCCAGGGGGGTAGGGCGCGCCCCCCACCCTCGTGGGCAGGGTGTGGCTCCCCTGGTGAATCTCTTCCGCTGAGTATTTTTTATATATTCTGAAAACGTCTTCCGTGAAGTTTCATGACTTTTGGAGCTGTGCAGAATAGGTCTCTAATATTTGCTCCTTTTCCAGCCCAGAATCCCAGCTGCCGGCATTCTCCCTGTTAATGTAAACCTTGTAAAATAAGAGAGAATAGGCATAAGTATTGTGACATAATGTGTAATAACAGCCCATAATGCTATAAATATTGATATAAAAGCATGATGCAAAATGGACGTATCAGCATCCCATATTTTCCTTGCCTTCCATGATAAAACCCTTGGGTTGTCTCATGTAGACCTTTTCTTTTAAATCACCATTCAGAAATTTCGTCTTAACATCCATTTGATGTAACTCTAGATCAAAATGAGCAACTAATGCCATTATGATTCTGAAGGAATCCTTACATGAGACTGGAGAAAATATCTCATTATAATTTGTCCCTTCTCTTTGTGTAAATCCTTTTGCCACGAGTCGTGCTTTATACTTTTCTATATTCCCTTTAGAGTCATACTTAATTTTGTAGACCCATTTACAGCCTACTGTTTTGGCTCCTTTAGGAATTTCCACTAAGTCCTAAACATCTTTGGAAATCAACGATTTCATCTCGTCTTCCATTGCCTTCATCCACTTCGATGAATGAGGGCTTCTCATGGCTTCTTCATATGAGATGGGATATTTTTCCATATGAACCATTTCTATGTTATAAACTTTAAAGTCAGTAGAAATAGCTGACTTTCTTGGTCTTGTAGACCTCCCAAGGGCCTCAGTTTCTGGCACATTATGTGCCTCAACTTCTGGCACTTCTTCTAAAATTTGTTTTTGCACCTCCCTTTCATGCTCAACAACGGGTTCAGTTGGCTCCTGACGGACAGGTTCCGGGTCTACTCCCATAGTTGTCATGGGTAGAGTTGCAACTGGTAGTGAGAAAAATGGCTCATGAATCATCGGATTAGGTGCATGCACCATCTTCTCCTCAAGATCAATTTTCCGAGATACCAAGCTCCCCCTCATCATTTCGTCCTCTAAGAAGACTGCATGTCTCATTTCTACAAACTTTGTATATCTCTCTGGGCAGTAGAAACGAAAACCCTTTGATCTGTCTGGATAGCCAATGAAGTGGCAACTTACTATTTTGGGATCTAACTTTGCAATGTTTGGATTAAACATTTTGGCCTCAACAAGGCACCCCCACACCCTGAAGTGTTGTAGGGAGGGCGTCCGTCCTGTCCATAGCTCATACGATGTTTTGGGCACCGACTTGCTTGGTACTCTATTAAGAATGTGAATGGCGGTTTTAAGCGCCTCCATCCATAATCCCAATGGCAAGTTGGAATAACTCACCATGTTACGCACCATATCCATAAGTGTACGGTTGCGCCTTTCAGCTACTCCATTGTGATGCCCCGAGACCGATGTGTCAGGTGTCCTCCAGTTATTCGCTGTTATTGCTTTGCCATTTGCTTGCGTGTCGCATCTCGTCATGTCATCATCCGCATTGCATCATCATGTTTTCGAAACTTGCATATGTCCCGGCCTCCCCGTTCCTTCCGTTGTCCGTTATGAGTCCATCCACACTTGCACGCGTCCGCGGCACGTCCGAAATATTATTTTATAGGTGTCCGGAAAATGTTCTCAGAATGGGATGAAAGTTGGCGTGCGGTGTTTTTATGTTGTAGGTAGGCCGCCTGTCAATTTTCGTTGCATTCGGAGTTCGTTTGACGCCCCAACGGTTAACTATAGCGGCAATATAGTCGGTCTAACGTCGGACGTTTTCGGTCTTCGGAAACAGTCGTCAGGCCTCCCTTTCTTCTCTCCTCTCAGCTCGAGACCGTCTACACAGCCCACGACCTACCGCCAGAGCCAACCTAACCTCTCTCGTCAGCCCACGGCCCTCCTCCCGCGCGCGTCCGAAATCTGTCCCGGAACTGACCCGGACAGTCGTTACCGCTGTGTCCGGATCATCCCCAAACATCTACAAAACGTCTCCGTTTTCTTAATTGGACTTCCTAATTTTTTTTCTCGACCGCCCGATTTCGATCGGAGGGACGAGGCAGCCCCTACCCAAAAATCCACATGCTATATATGTATCAATCCAACCCTAAAATCTAGGCGAGTTGTCCCATCAGTCCCATCCCGCCGCCGCCACTCGGTCTCGATCCTCCTCGGGATCTCCTTCTCCTCTTTTTCCTCCACCCATGTAACGCCCCATATGTAACCTTCCCGAATTGTACTCCAACTCTTGCCGTTTCTGGCATTAAGTTATATTTAATTCTCGGGTTCGGGTCTTTGTCTCCATGTGTTGTTTTGTTTTTCGTGCATCTCATATCATGTCATCACGTGCATTACATTTGCATACATGTTCATCTCATGCATTCGAGCATTTTCCCCGTTGTCCGTTTTGCATTCCGGCGCTTCGTTCTCCTCCGGTGGCCATTTCTAGCTTTCTTTCGTGTGTGGGGATTAAACATTTCCGGATTGGACCGAGACTTGCCATGCGGCTTTGGTTTACTACCGGTAGACCGCCTGTCAAGTTTCGGGTCATTTGGACTTCGTTTGATGCTCCAATGGTTAACCGAGGAACCGAAAAGGCCTCGTGTGTGTGCAGCCCAACACCCCTCCATTTTGGCCCAAAACCCACCAAACTCTGCTCCAACGTCTCGGTCATTCGATCACGATCGTGTGGGCGAAAACTGCACCTCATTTGGACTCTCCTAGCTCCCTCTAGGTCTATAAATAGACCCCTTCCCCGAAATCCGGATCTCTCCCCCGTCCAAACCCTAAAAATCCTCCCTCGCGCCGGCCGGACGTGTCCGCCCCGGCCGGACAATGTCCGGCGCGACCCCGCCACCAATCGCCGCCCGCCACGTGTCGGCGCCGCCCGCCGCCGCCGCCGGCCCGCGCAGGCCCGCGCCCGGCCCCCGCGCCGCGCTCCCGGGCCAGACGCGCCTCGCCGCCCGCCACCTCTTTCTCCCCCACGTCCGGCCGCCGCCCCGCCGCCGTGCGCCTCTCCGGCGAGCCGCCGCCTCGCCGGCCCCGTGCCGCCCCACTCCGTCCTCCACGCCGGAGCTCGCCGCCGCCTCGCCCGGGGCTCGCCGAGTCTCCTCACGCCGGCCCGCGCCGCCCCGGCGCCCCTCCTCGCCGCGCGCCACCGCCCTCCGGCCTCCCCTCGCCGCCGACCGGTCGCCGGAGCCGGCCACCATCGCCAGAGGACGAGCTGCTACAGTGCCCGCCGCCACTGCTACAGTGATCCCAGATCCAGATCTGGATCGGTTGACCTCTCCCCCCTCTAACCCTAATTCCGTATTTTTTATGCCATGTTTGACCTGCCATATCTTTTCATCCGTAACTCCGATTTGGGCATATGATATGTCAAAATCTTCGTCTCGACGAGTACATCATTTCATTCCATTGCATCATTTGCATTTGAGGTCATCTTGTTGCCCAAAATGCTGTTGGAAGGAGGCATCATGAGTTATATTGCAGATCCGTTAGTTCATCATGCACTTTTGTCATTTTTGCCATGTTTAATCCGTGCATGATATGCCTGTGCCCCTTTGGGATGAATTGTTAAGCATGTTGTCTTCTTTCCAGAGGTGCCTTCCATGTATTTTTAGGATGTGTGTGTTGTCTTGTGCAAGCTTGCGAAGAGGGCTACCTGAGTTTACTAATTTCAGGGACTTAGTGAAAATCACTAAGTCTGGAATGTTTTAGTTCACGATGCTATATGTCCAGCTTGTTTCTTAGTGATCCGTGCCTCTTTTGAGGATGATCAGTAAGAGTGATTTGTTATGCTTGTTGTGCTTGATCCATCCATGTCTTTACTTGTTATGTTGGAGCACCCTAGGTTGACTCAATCGAGCTCAACTTTTGCATAGTTGCTGTTTTGGGCAGATCGTGAACTCTTTTGCGATTTTGCCGGAGTTATTGCTAGTGATCCATGCATGCTATGCCATTGTTCTTGCCATGTCTAGCTAGAATTTTGTTCCTTCTTAATGGATATATGCTTGCCTTGCCATGACTTGCACCGTAGTGAGAGCATCGAGCTCGTTTACATGCCTCCGTGAGTTATATTTCAGCATGTCCCAGTTTTCACAAAGTCTGAAAACTGATTGTGTTTCATCGATGTTCGTGTGCTCCGTAGAGTATTTTGCGAACCCTTTTGGCCCCAGGTCATTTTGGGTGTTTTGTTAAGCTTGTTGAGTAGCTCCATGCCATGCTCTTACTTGCCATGTTCAGGTTTTGCTTCATGTTGTTTTGCTGCTCCGAAGAGAGCATCGTGGTCTGAAATTCCAGACTAGCGTTAATTTCGCAGTGTCTGAAATCTGTTTTGCTTATTCAGTTTTGCCATGCTTGTTTGAAGCCCTTAATGGATGAATTTGCCGATGCCTCAGTCCTGGTGATTTGTTAAGCTTCGTGAGTACATCACTGCCATGCAATTTGTTTTCATGTTGGGTAGCTGTAGCATGTTCATTTTGTTGCATTTAGGAGCCTACTTGCTGTAAATCGCAGATCGGTTCGTTTAGTAAAACGCTTGCCATTTCTAAACCGTAGCTCCGATTGCCATGATCTTTATATCGTTTTCAGGGGATTTCTTCCCCTCTATCCAGTGGCACACTTGGTTTTCCAAGTTGAGGCCAGGTTCATGCATTTCCTGTTACATCTTGCATTTTGCATCCCGCATCGCATCCCGCATAGCATATCATCTTTGCATCTTATTGGTTGCCCTTGCATGTGGTTGATTGTATCCTTGTTGCTTGTTTGTGTTGTTGGGTAGAGCCGGGAGACAAGTTCGCTAACGAGGAGCCCGTTGAGTTTGCTTTTGAGGATCCAGTCAATTCTGACAACTGTGCAGGCAAGATGATCACACCCTTGAAATCACTACTATCTTTGTTATGCTAGTTTGCTCGCTCTTTTGCTTTGCCAATGCTACGATGCCTACCACTTGCTTGTCAGCCTCCAATTGCCATGATTGAGCCTCTAACCCACCTTTGTCCTAGCAAACCATTGATTGGCTATGTTACCGCTTTGCTCAAGCCCCTTCTTATAGCGTTGCTAGTTGCAGGTGAAGATTGGAGTTGTTCCTTGTTGGAACCTTTATTTACTTGTTGGGATATCACTATATTGCTATGTTATCTTTACTCATCTATATACTTGGTAAAGGGTGGAAGGCTCGGCCTCTTGCCTAGTGTTTTGTTCCACTCTTGCCGCCCTAGTTTCCGTCATATCGGTGTTATGTTCCCGGATTGTTGCGTCCCTTACGCGGTTGGGCTATAATGGGAACCCCTTGATAGTTCGTCTTGTTTAAAGCTTTTCCAGCAATGCCCAACATTGGTTTTACCATTTGCCACCTACCTCCTTTTTCCCTTGGGTTTCCGGAGCCCGAGGGTCATCTTATTTTAGCCCCCCCAGGCCAGTGCTCCTCTGAGTGTTGGTCCACCCTAGAGCACCGTGCGGGGCCGTCCCTTGGCAACTTGGGTTATGTTGGCTCCTGTACGCTTAGCTTATCCGGTGTGCCCTGAGAACGAGATATGTGCAGCTCCTATCGGGATTTGTCGGCACAGCGGGTGGTGTTGCTGGACTAGTTTTGACCTGTCGGATCATCTTGTTGTACCGGGATATCGAGTCTGATCGGTGGGTCCTGGGTGGAGGTCTATTCCTTCGTTGACCGTGAGAGCTTGTTATGGGCTAAGTTGGGACCCCCCTGCAGGGATTGATCTTTCGAAAGCCGTGCCCGCAGTTATGGGCAGATGGGAATTTGTTAATGACCGGTTGTAGATAACTTGAACCTTAAATAATTAAAATGAATCAACTGCGTGTGTTGCCGTGATGGCCTCTTCTCGGCGGAGTCCAGGAAGTGGACACGGTGTTGGAGTTATGTTTGCGTAGTCTGCTCTATTTAGTTTCCGCTCGTGCTTTGCCTCCTCTTCTCGCTCTACTTTGCGAATAACTTGGCCACCATATATGCTAGTCGCTTGCTGCAGCTCCACTTACATTACCCCTTTCCTACCTATTAAGCTTAAATAGTCTTGATCGCGAGGGTGCGAGATTGTTGAGTCCTTTGTGGCTCACAGATTTCTATTACCCCAGATGCAGGGACCGATGATACTCCTCCGGATGGCGCGCTCGAGCTGAAGTGGGAGTACGACGATTAATCTCAGCGATACTATGTGTCTTTTCCTGATGATCAGTAGTGGTGCCTATTCGGGGTTAGATTCAGGGCCTAGTCGCTTGTTGGGGGTCTTTTCTATTTTGGCGTCGTAGCCGGGCCATGAGTGATTGTATGATGGATGTTATTTATGTACTTTGATGTGACATGGCGAGTGTAAGCCAACTATATTATTATTCCCCTTTATATTATACATGTACATGGGTTGTGTAATGATTCCCGACTTGCGACATTGCTTTCCATGCGCCTATGTCTCTAAGCCGTGCCTCGACACGTGGGAGACATAGCCGCATCGAGGGCGTTACAAGTTGGTAATCAGAGCCTTCCCCGACCTTAGGAGCCCCATTGCTTGATCGTTTTTAGCAGCCGAGTTGTGTCTAGAAAAATGTTTTGAGTCCTTAGGAATTATATATCGGAGAGCTTAGGAATTCTTTTTACTTCCCAGTCTCCTCATCGCTCTGGTAAGGCATCCTGACGTAGAGTTTTGACTCTTCTCTTCTCAAATTTCATTAAAAAAAAAAATTTAGGATCACGCGAGTATCTTAGTTTTGTTCCGATGGCTTATGATGAGAATACTGTCTTGGTGCCTCCTGTCAGGGGTTTAGTGGAAGTGTCCCGGGGAGTTGAGCTCTGAGGTGTTGTCATCATAATTCTATCGTTGCAATTCTGGCATACTTGAGATATGTGCGCGACATCGAAAATCTCCTTTATGCAGTTCGTTGGTGAGATAACCTCGACGCCACCCAGTACTGGGGCGGGAGTTCGGGAGTATCGCCATAACTTGTATAACGGATGCTTTTCGAAGGTTGAGATAGATGGTTTCCGAAGGTTCCTTGGTTATGTGTTGAAGGATGGATGCAGCTGGATGTAGGATTTGCTAGCTTGGGTGAGATATTATGCTTCCCCTGTATCCCCAACACCTGATTGCATAACCGGAAAGTTTCGGGAATTTCATAGGTGGGAATTCAAGTAGCCTTAGGATATCTTTCCAACAGATGTGTGATATGAAATTGGGGTTCGACGTCTAGTGGTTCGCCTATTCACGGTCGATTTTACAGTGGCCTCATTGTGTCTTAAAGAGTCCTTGGCTATGCTGACTCGAGGACGCTTCGTATGTCATGTGCACTGCCTTGTACATGATGGTGCTGTACGGTCGAGCCCGTGTAGGTCCTACCACGAACACTTCGGACGAAATTTCTATCATGTGTTTGTTCCGGCTTATTCCGCAAGCCAACCCTTGGTTTTATTTCGAGTTGTGGTATTCGTTCTTCTTCGATGTCATATGTTGATTCCATCCCTCGTTGATGTACCTCTTCTACCTGATTCTTCGTGGCTTCGCAATTTAGGAATATGTGACCACTTCAAGAGAAGTGCATTCGTTCATTTTGTTCGGATGTGAAGACTTTATGTTGCAATTTTCATTCCGTTGGTTTCACCTTCAATATTTCTCTATTTGTGTGCGAACGGTGGTCAACCTCTTCAGGATGGCTCCCGCTAAGAGCACCAGTCAGAACCAGAATCAAGATCCTCCGCCACCTCTGCCTCCTCCGGAAGCATGGCAGGCTGTGATGGCTGCTACTAATGCAAATACTCAGCTGATCATGCAAATCATCCAAGAGCGGAATCAAAGCAGTCAAGGAAATCAAGGCAACAACCAGAACCAGTTTGCAACTCTGAATCAGTTCCTCGCAAATGGTCCAAAGACGTTCAGCAACTGCGTTGAGGCTACCGATGCTGCTGATTGGTTAGTCGATCTGGGCAAGCATTTTGAATGTAGCAACGTCAGACCTGAAGATTTCGTCAAGTTCGCGTCTTTCCAGCTCAAGGATCAGGCCGCAGAGTGGTTTCAGCAGTACCGGGATTCCAGAGGTGGACGTTTGATCACTTGGGATGATTTCCATCGTGATTTCCGCGCTCATCACATTCCTCAAAGTGTGACTGAAAGCAAACGTGAAGAATTCCACAATCTGAAGCAAGGCTCTTTGTCTGTCTATGACTACAACAAGTTGTTCCAGATGAGAAGAGCATGATCTATCAGTTCAGGGGTGGTCTTCGTGAAGAAATTCAGCTCGCCCTTGTCCTCTTCGAGCCACTGAGATACGATGAGTTCTACAACATGGCACTGAAGCAAGAGGCTGCTCAGCTCAGGTGTGATGCTTCCAGGAAGCGAGTCAGAGACACTACGTCTTCTTCCTCTACTCAAGTGGCCAAGCAGCAGAAGTATTGGCTTCCTCCTCCTCCGTTCCGTCAGCCGTATCAGCAGAAGAGCAAAGGTGGCAGTGGTTCGTCCCACCCACCCAACCCAGGCTTTCAGAACAAGACTTCGTCTCAAGCTTCAAGATCGAGTGCTCCGTATCACCGTCCGCTCTCAGAGGTCACGTGCAACAAGTGCCAACAGAAGGGTCACTATGCCAACAAGTGTTTCAACCAGAGGCGTCTTCCTCCTCATCCTCCTGTCAGATCGGCAAGTACAGCTGTGGTCAAGCATAATCCCAAGCACGCCAAGGTCAATATGGTGAATGCAGCTCAGGCAGAGGATTCGTCAGATGTGATCATGGGTAACTTTCCAGTTAATTCTATTCCTGCAAGAGTTCTTTTTGACACGGGTGCATCGCATTGTTTCATGTCAAGATCTTTTGTTTCCAAGCATGACTTTGTTTCAAAGATGTTGGGTAAACCTATGGGAGTGGTTTCTCCGGCTAAGTCTATGAGGGCTACGTCAATAGTCCCGGATATTTCTATCATGTTGGGTGATTTCAAGTTCTTGGCTTCTCCAATGGTTCTTGGCAATTCTGATATCGATCTTATTCTTGGGATGGACTGGCTCTCTAAACATAAAGCTCACCTCGATTGCGCAGCCAAGCAGATTCAACTGAGTCATTCGTCTGAGGAAGTAATTGTCTTTGCTGCTCGGGAAAATACCATCCGGTTGTTCTCTCTCAATGAAAAGGGTGAATTGGATGCTATTTCGCAGATTTCGGTTGTTTGTGAGTATCAAGATGTCTTCCCTGAAGAACTCCCAGGCATGCCTCCAAATCGGCCGGTTGAATTTGTTATTGAACTTGAGCCCGGTACGGAACCTGTGTGCAAACGGCCTTACAAGCTCGGCCCCGAAGAGTTGAAGGAGTTGAAGAAACAACTCGATGTTCAAGAAAGAATGGGTCTCATTCGGCCTAGTACTTCTCCATGGGGTTGTGGTGTTCTTTTTGTGAAGAAGAAGGATGGAACGGACCGACTTTGTGTTGATTATCGTCCATTGAACAAGAAGACCATCAAGAACAAATATCCACTTCCCAACATTAATGAGCTGTTCGAACAACTCAAGGGTGCCCAAGTATTCTCCAAGCTTGATCTCCGTATGGGTTATCATCAAATTCGCATTCGTGAACAAGATATTCCAAAGACGGCGTTCAGAACAAGCTATGGGTCATATGAATACACAGTTATGTCTTTTGGCCTCGCCAATGCTCCTCCGACGTTCTCTCGCATGATGAACTTCATCTTCAACCCCTACACCAACGACTTTGTTTTGGTCTATCTCGACGACATCCTGGTTTTCTCGAAGAACAAGGAAGATCATGCCAAACACTTGCGTTTGGTTCTTGACAAGCTAAGGGAACATCAATTCTACGCCAAGTTCTCCAAGTGTGAGTTTTGGCTCGATGAGGTTCTTTATCTTGGCCATATTATCTCTGCCAAGGGCATTTCCGTGGATCCTGAGAAGGTGTCTGCAATCGTTAATTGGGAACCTCCTCAGAATGTGAAGCAACTCCGTAGCTTCCTCGGTCTTGCAAGTTATTGCCGAAGATTCGTTGAAAACTTCTCCAAGATCGCGAAGCCTCTCTCAAATCTTCTTCAGAAGCACGTCAAGTACGTTTGGTCTCCGGAGTGTGATGTTGCTTTCAACGCTTTGAAAGAGAAATTGATCACTGCTCCAGTTCTAACTCCGCCTGATGAAACCAAGCCGTACGAGGTCTTTTGTGATGCCTCTCTCCAAGGTCTCGGTGCAGTACTGATGCAAGAGAAGAAAGTTGTTGCTTATACCTCTCGCCAGTTGAAGCCTAATGAGAAGAACTACCCCACTCATGATCTCGAGTTGGCGGCAGTTGTGCACGCATTGTTGACTTGGAGGCATCTTCTCTTGGGAAGGAAAGTGGACATTTTCACTGATCACAAGAGTCTCAAGTACATCTTCACTCAGCCTAATCTCAACCTCAGGCAGACTCGATGGGTCGAAATGATTCAAGAGTACAATCCGAGTATCGAGTATACTCCAGGCAAGGCTAATGTGATTGCTGACGCTTTGAGCAGAAAAGCATATTGCAACAGTCTGATTCTCAAGCCTTATCAACCCGAGCTTTGTGAAGCCTTCCGCAAACTTAATCTGCAAGTTGTTCCTCAAGGTTTCCTCGCCAACCTTCAAGTTTCTCCTACCTTGGAAGACCAGATTCGCCAAGCCCAGCTTCTTGATGCTAAGGTGAAAAAGGTGAAGATTGGTATTGCAAAGAGTCAGTCCAAGTACAAGTGCTACCGACTTGATGACAAGGACACTCTCTTCTTCGAGGATCGAATTGTTGTGTCCAAAGGTGAACTTCGTAAAGTGATCATGAATGAGGCTCACAACTCTCTCCTCTCCATCCACCCTGGGAGCACGAAGATGTATCAAGATCTGAAGCAAACTTATTGGTGGACTCGAATGAAGCGCGAGATCGCTCAATTCGTGAATGAATGTGATGTCTGCAGAAGAGTGAAAGCAGAACACCAAAGGCCAGCAGGTCTCCTCCAACCTCTCGCCATTCCAGAATGGAAGTTTGACCACATTGAAATGGACTTCGTGACTGGGTTTCCAAAGTCCAAGCGTGGCAATGATGCTATATTCGTTGTCATCGACAAGCTCACCAAAGTGGCTCATTTCCTGCCTATCAAAGAGTCAATCACTGCAGCTCAATTGGCGGAGCTCTACACCTCTCGAATTGTCTCTCTGCACGGTATTCCTCAAGTGATATCTTCAGACCGTGGCAGCATCTTTACCTCCAAGTTCTGGGATTCTTTTCAGAAGGCCATGGGCACCAACATTTGCTTCAGCACTGCTTTCCATCCTCAAACAAGCGGTCAAGTCGAGCGTGTCTACCAGATTCTTGAAGATATGCTTAGGGCTTGTGTTATCTCCTTCGGCATGAAGTGGGAGGATTATCTCCCTTATGCTGAATTCTCGTACAACAACAGTTTCCAAGCAAGTTCCGGCAAGGCCCCGTTTGAAATTCTGTATGGCAGAAAGTGTCGTACACCTCTCAACTGGTCTGAAACCGGTGAACGTCAACTGCTGGGTAATGACCTGATCACATAGGCAGAAGAAATGTGCAAGGTCATTCATGATAACCTCAAAGCAGCCCAATCCCGTCAGAAGAGCTACTATGACAGCAAGCACCGTGATTTGGCCTTCAAGATCGGAGATCATGTCTACCTCCGCGTCTCTCCTATTATGAAAGGGACTCGTCGCTTCGGTATCAAAGGGAAGCTTGTCCCCAGATACGTCGGGCCTTTCAAGATCGTCAGTAAGAGAGGTGACCTCGCCTATCAACTCGAGCTTCCTGCAACCTTTGCCAATGTTCATGATGTGTTCCATGTCTCGCAACTCCGAAAGTGCTTCAAGACGCCTGAGCGCACCGTCAACTTCGAGGACATTGAGCTCCAAGAAGATCTCTCCTACCGTGAGCACCCAGTTGCAATCCTTGAAGAGACTGAACGCAAAACTCGCAACAAGTCAATCAAGTTTCTCAAAGTCAAGTGGTCACACCATTCCAACCGTGAAGCTACCTGGGAACGCGAGGATCACCTCCGTTCTGAGTACCCGGAGTTCTTTCAGTCCTAGATCTCGGGACGAGATCTTTTCGTAGTGGTGGAGTGTTGTAACGCCCCATATGTAACCTTCCCGAATTGTACTCCAACTCTTGCCGTTTCCGGCATTAAGTTATATTTAATTCTCGGGTTCGGGTATTTGTCTCCGTGTGTTGTTTTGTTTTTCGTGCATCTCATATCATATCATCACGTGCATTACATTTGCATACATGTTCATCTCATGCATTCGAGCATTTTCCCCGTTGTCCGTTTTGCATTCCGGCGCTTCGTTCTCCTCTGGTGGCCATTTCTAGCTTTCTTTCGTGTGTGGGGATTAAACATTTCTGGATTGGACCGAGACTTGCCATGCGCCCTTGGTTTACTACCGGTAGACCGCCTGTCAAGTTTCGGGTCATTTGGACTTCGTTTGATGCTCCAACGGTTAACCGAGGGACCGAAAAGGCCTCGTGTGTGTGCAGCCCAACACCCCTCCATTTTGGCCCAAAACCCACCAAACTCTGCTCCAACATCTCAGTTGTTCGATCACAATCGTGTGGGCGAAAACCGCACCTCATTTGGACTCTCCTAGCTCCCTCTAGGTCTATAAATAGACCCCTTCCCCGAAATCCGGATCTCTCCCCCGTCCAAACCCTAAAAATCCTCCCTCGCGCCGGCCGGACGTGCCCGCCCCGGCCGGACAACGTCCGGCGCGACCCCGCCACCAATCGCCGCCGGCCACGTGTCGGCGCCGCCCGCCGCCGCCGCCGGCCAGCGCAGGCCCGCGCCCGGCCCCCGCGCCGCGCTCCCGGGCCAGACGCGCCTCGCCGCCCGCCGCCTCTTCTCCCCCACGTCCGGCCGCCGCCCCGCCGCCGTGCGCCTCTCCGGCGAGCCGCCGCCTCGCCGGCCCCGCGCCGCCCCACTCCGTCCTCCACGCCGGAGCTCGCCGCCGCCTCGCCCGGGGCTCGCCGAGTCTCCTCACGCCGGCCCGCGCCGCCCCGGCGCCCCTCCTCGCCGCGCGCCACCGCCCTCCGGCCTCCCCTCGCCGCCGACCGGTCGCTGGAGCCGGCCACTATCGCCGGAGGACGAGCTACTACAGTGCCCGCCGCCACTGCTACAGTGATCCCAGATCCAGATCTGGATCAGTTGACCTCTCCCCCCTCTAACCCTAATTCCGTATTTTTTATGCCATGTTTGACCTGCCATATCTTTTCATCCTTAACTCCGATTTGGGCATATGATATGTCAAAATCTTCGCCTCGACGAGTACATCATTTCATTCCATTGCATCATTTGCATTTGAGGTCATCTTGTTGCCCAAAATACTGTTGGGAGGAGGCATCATGAGTTATATTGCAGATCCGTTAGTTCATCATGCACTTTTGTCATTTTTGCCATGTTTAATCCGTGCATGATATGCCTGTGCCCCTTTGGGATGAATTGTTAAGCATGTTGTCTTCTTTCCAGAGGTGCCTTCCATGTATTTTTAGGATGTGTGTGTTGTCTTGTGCAAGCTTGCGAAGAGGGCTACCTGAGTTTACTGATTTCAGGGACTTAGTGAAAATCACGAAGTCTGGAATGTTTTAGTTCACGATGCTATATGTCCAGCTTGTTTCTTAGTGATCCGTGCCTCTTTTGAGGATGATCAGTAAGAGTGATTTGTTATGCTTGTCGTGCTTGATCCATCCATGTCTTTACTTGTTATGTTGGAGCACCCTAGGTTGACTCAATCGAGCTCAACTTTTGCATAGTTGCTGTTTTGGGCAGATCGTGAACTCTTTTGCGATTTTGCCGGAGTTATTGCTAGTGATCCATGCATGCTATGCCATTGTTCTTGCCATGTCTGGCTAGCATTTTGTTCCTTCTTAATGGATATATGCTTGCCTTGCCATGACTTGCACCATAGTGAGAGCATCGAGCTCGTTTACATGCCTCCGTGAGTTATATTTCAGCATGTCCCAGTTTTCACTAAGTCTGAAAACTGATTGTGTTTCATCGATGTTTGTGTGCTCGGTAGAGTATTTTGTGAACCCTTTTGGCCCCAGGTCATTTTGGGTGTTTTGTTAAGCTTGTTGAGTAGCTCCATGCCATGCTCTTACTTGCCATGTTCAGGTTTTGCTTCATGTTGTTTTGCTGCTCCGAAGAGAGCATCGTGGTCTGAAATTCCAGACTAGCGTTAATTTCGCTAAGTCTGAAATATGTTTTGCTTATTCAGTTTTGCCATGCTTGTTTGAAGCCCTTAATGGATGAATTTGCCTATGCCTCATTCCTGGTGATTTGTTAAGCTTCGTGAGTACATCACTACCATGCAATTTGTTTTCATGTTGGGTGGCTGTAGCATGTTCATTTTGTTGCATTTAGGAGCCTACTTGCTGTAAATCGCAGATCGGTTCGTTTAGTAAAACGCTTGCCATTTCTAAACCGTAGCTCCGATTGCCATGATCTTTATATCGTTTTCAGGGGATTTCTTCTCCTCTATCCAGTGGCACACTTGGTTTTTCAAGTTGAGGCCAGGTTCATGCATTTCTTGTTACATCTTGCATTTTGCATCCCGCATCGCATCCCGCATAGCATATCATCTTTGCATCTTATTGGTTGCCCTTGCACGTGGTTGATTGTATCCTTGTTGCTTGTTTGTGTTGTTGGGTAGAGCCGGGAGACGAGTTCGCTAACGAGGAGCCCGTTGAGTTTGCTTTTGAGGATCCAGTCAATTCTGACAACTGTGCAGGCAAGATGATCACACCCTTGAAATCACTACTATCTTTGCTATGCTAGTTTGCTCGCTCTTTTGCTTTGCCAATGCTACGATGCCTACCACTTGCTTGTCAGCCTCCCAATTGCCATGATTGAGCCTCTAACCCACCTTTGTCCTAGCAAACCATTGATTGGCTATGTTACCTCTTTGCTCAAGCCCCTTCTTATAGCGTTGCTAGTTGCAGGTGAAGATTGGAGCCGTTCCTTGTTGGAACCTTTATTTACTTGTTGGGATATTACTATATTGCTATGTTATCTTTACTCATCTATATACTTGGTAAAGGGTGGAAGGCTCGGCCTCTCGCCTAGTGTTTTGTTCCACTCTTGCCGCCCTAGTTTCCGTCATATCGGTGTTATGTTCCCGGATTGTTGCGTCCCTTACGCGGTTGGGCTATAATGGGAACCCCTTGATAGTTCGTCTTGTTTAAAGCTTTTCCAGCAATGCCCAACATTGGTTTTACCATTTGCCACTTACCTCCTTTTTCCCTTGGGTTTCCGGAGCCCGAGGGTCATCTTATTTTAGCCCCCCCAGGCCAGTGCTCCTCTGAGTGTTGGTCCACCCTAGAGCACCGTGCGGGGCCGTCCCTTGGCAACTTGGGTTACGTTGGCTCCTGTACGCTTAGCTTATCCGGTGTGCCCTGAGAACGAGATATGTGCAGCTCCTATCGGGATTTGTCGGCACAGCGGGTGGTGTTGCTGGACTAGTTTTGACCTGTCGGATCATCTTGTTGTACCGGGATACCGAGTCTGATCGGTGGGTCCTGGGTGGAGGTCTATTCCTTCGTTGACCGTGAGAGCTTGTTATGGGCTAAGTTGGGACCCCCCTGCAGGGGTTGATCTTTCGAAAGCCGTGCCCGCGATTATGGGCAGATGGGAATTTGTTAATGACCGGTTGTAGATAACTTGAACCTTAAATAATTAAAATGAATCAACTGCGTGTGTTGCCGTGATGGCCTCTTCTCGCCGGAGTCCGGGAAGTGGACACGGCGTTGGAGTTATGTTTGCGTAGTCTGCTCTATTTAGTTTCCGCTCGTGCTTTGCCTCCTCTTCTCGCTCTACTTTGCGAATAAGTTAGCCACCATATATGTTAGTCGCTTGCTGCAGCTCCACTTACATTACCCCTTTCCTACCTATTAAGCTTAAATAGTCTTGATCGCGAGGGTGCGAGATTGCTGAGTCCTTTGTGGCTCACAGATTTCTATTACCCCAGATGCAGGGACCGATGATACTCCTCCGGATGGCGCGCTCGAGCTGAAGTGGGAGTACGACGAGGACTCTCAGCGATACTATGTGTCTTTTCCTGATGATCAGTAGTGGTGCCTATTCGGGGTTAGATTCAGGGCCTAGTCGCTTGTTGGGGGTCTTTTCTATTTTGGCGCCGTAGCCGGGCCATAAGTGATTGTATGATGGATGTTATTTATGTACTTTGATGTGACGTGGCGAGTGTAAGCCAACTATATTATTATTCCCCTTTATATTATACATGTACATGGGTTGTGTAATGATTCCCGACTTGCGACATTGCTTTCCATGCGCCTATGTCTCTAAGCCGTGCCTCGACACGTGGGAGACATAGCCGCATCGAGGGCGTTACACCCCACCAATCCAGCCTCGTCTCGCCTCCCGCGTCTGCGGCACATCAAACCAGAGGAGCCCGAGACATCCCGCAGCCGCCGCCTCCTATCCGATGCGTTTCTTCCTCCCTGCCCCGCTCGAACCCAAAGGAGAGGAGCTCATCGAGTCCCTCGTCGCCGGCCGGTCTCGACGTCGTCGCCGGCCGGTCTCGTCGTAGACCACCTGCAGCAGGACCTGCGCCCCTGCCTCTTACTTCCCCATCCTTCTCTCCTCTCTCTCTCTCACCGTGTGCTTCCTCTCTCTCTCTACCATGTCGCTGCAGGAACCATAGAACGCCGCCAGCCATGGATGCCGCCAAGCTCCCCCGCCACCGCTGCCGTTCCCCTGACATGGCACCTCGGCCCCTCCGCTCCCGCACCTGAGGCCCGAGCTCCTTCAGCTCTCCCTCACAGGAATGATGCCAGGATAGCCTGAAGCTTCACGCCCGGGCCGCTGGAGCTCCACCGCACCGGATTCGCCTCCCACCATTGGGAATGGATCGGCCCCGCTCGGATCTGTTCGGATCCGGCCAACCTCGCTGCCCTCGCCGGAGACCACCGGCAAGCCGCCACGCCAAGTCCGCCTGCAAGCCGCTCCAGCACCGCTGCTCCTCTGCTTCTTTGTCGAACAGAGGGCGCCGCGCCCGTATCCTCCCTGCCTCGCGAGTCTGGGCCGGCCAGCGCCAAGCTAGGCCCAGTCAGGCCAGATCTGCGCCGCCCTTGCTGGCCTTCCTCCTCACCAGCTGGGCCTCAGCCCATGGTGAGCCTCCGCTGCGCCTCCCCTTCTCTGTTGGGCCCTGTTCCAGATCCGGCCTGTGTAGGTTTTTTTAGGTTCTGCGATTTAGTTATTTTCCAGGGAATTGCAGTTTTACAGAAAAGCCCTTATTGATCATGCGTTTAATATCTCACAAACCGTGCATCGGATTAAAATAAATTATATATGAAACTTGCTTAGAATTTCATCTAGTTTAATAATTTGCCACTTTCATGCATGTTTGAAATGGTTAAAATGCTGTTTGTTTTAAATTTGCCCCTATGCCATGCTAAAATGATTTATTTCATAATTAAATAACTGTAACTCGGAATTTAATAAACTTTATATGTAAATGGGGTAGAAAATTGCCTAGTTTAACATGGTGGCATCATCTTGCATGTTTAATAACTATAAAATATGGTTTAGGTAAGAACAGCACCAAACCAATACATGCATATGAGGAGTTTCCGGAATTGTTGGTCGTTGTTTCCGGCCTCATTTAAACTTGACAAGATGGGTAGTTTTCATTTGCTTCACCCTCTTGCCATGCTAACAACATTTAATCTTGTTGGGTACATAAACGAGATCGAACTAAATAACGTGTTGTGGTGTTTTGTCAATATGCAACTCGTTGCATATTGAGCTTCACTTAATTTGTAGTGTTGTTTGTTGCACTTTGCCATGCCATGACATGTATCATTAAACCGGACATGCCTCATACTTGTTGTGCATCATGCCATGATCGTGTGATAGTTGTTTACTATGTTGTTTGCTCTTTTCCGGTGTTTGCTTCCTCGAGTTGGTTCCGTTAACGTCGCGTTTGTGAGGAACCGTTCGACTACGTCCCTTTGTCTTCTTCATAGACTCCTTCTTCTTCCTTGCGGGATTTCAGGCAAGATGATCATACCCTCGAAATCACTTGTATTGTTGCTTGCTTAGTTGCTCGCTCTTTTGCTATGCCTATGATGTGATACCTACCACTTGCTTATCATGCCACCCATATTGTCAAACCAAGCCTCTAACCCACCTTGTCCTAGCAAACCGTTGATTGGCTATGTTACCGCTTTGCTCAGCCCCTCTTATAGCGTTGTTAGTTGCAGGTGAAGATTGAAGTTTGTTCCTTGTTGGAACATGGAGATGTTGTTCCTTGTTTTGGAACATGTTTACTTGTTGGGATATCACAATACCTTTTATTAAATTAATGCATCTATATACTTGGTAAAGGGTGGAAGGCTCGGCCTTATGCCTGGTGTTTTGTTCCACTCTTGCCGCCCTAGTTTCCGCCATATCGGTGTTATGTTCCCGGATTTTGCGTTCCTTACGCAGTTGGGTAATAATGGGAACCCCTTGACAGTTCGCCTTGAATAAAACTCTTCCAGCAATGCCCAACATTGGTTTTACCATTCGCCACCTAGCCTTTTCTTTCCCTTGGGTTCTGTAGACTCAAGGGTCATCATTATTTTACCCCCCCCCCCCCGGGCCAGCGCTCCTCTGAGTGTTGGTCCAACCTGTCAGCTGCCGGTGGCCACCAGGGGCAACTCTGGGCTGGCCTACCCGTACCTAAGACAATCTGAGTGTGTCCTGAGAAAGAGATGTGTGCAGCTCCTATCGGGATTTGTTGGCACATTCGGGCGGTGTTGTTGGTTTAGTTTTACCTTGTCGAAATGTCTTGTAACCAGGATTCCGAGTCTGATCGGCTCTTCTCGCTAGAAGGAATATCCTTCATTGACCATGAGAGCTTGTGATGGGCTAAGTTGGGACACCCCTGCAGGGATTTGAACTTTCGAAAGCCGTGCCCGCGGTTATGGGCAGATGGGAATTTGTTAACGTCCGGTTGTAGAAAACCTGAAGTTGATATTAATTAAAATGCATCAACCGCGTGTGTAACCGTGATGGTCTCTTTCCGGCAGAGTTCGGGAAGTGAACACGGTGTTGGAGTTATGCTTGACGTAGGTTGTTCTAGGATCACTTCTTGATCATAGTTTCACGATCGTGCTTTGCCTTCTCTTCTCGCTCTCATTTGCGTATGTTTAGCCACCATATATGCTAGTCGCTTGCTGCAGCTCCACCTCATACCTTTACCTTACCCATAAGCTTAAATAGTCTTGATCGCAAGGGTGCGAGATTGTTGAGTCCCCGTGACTCACAGATACTTTCAAAAACCAGCTTGCAGGTGCCGTTGAACCATGCAGATGACGCAACCAAGCTCAAGGAGGAGCTCGAGGAAGATCTTGCCCTTTGTGTTGTTTTTCATTCTAGTTGATCAGTAGTGGAGCCCAGTTGGGGTCGATCGGGAACCTTGTCGCTTTGGGGGTTTCTTCTTTTATTTGGGGTTTCGTAGTCGGACCTTGATTGTATCTGGATGATGTAATGCTTTATTCATGTAATTGTGTGAAGTGGCGATTGTAAGCCAACTATGTATCTCTTTCTCTTATGTATTACATGAGTTGTGTAAAGATTACCTCACTTGCAACATTGCTTTCAATGCGGTTATGCCTCTAAGTCGTGCTTCGACACATAGGAGATATAGCCGCATCAAGGGCGTTACAAGTTGGTAATCAGAGTCTTCCCCGACTTTAGGAGCCCCCTGCTTGATCGAATTAGCGGATGAGTTGAGTCTAGAAAAATGTTTTGAGTCATTAGGAATTATATATCGGAGAGTTTAGGAATTCTTTTTACTCCCCAGTCCCTTCATCGCTCTGGTGAGGCATCCTGACGTAGAGTTTTGACTCTTCTCTTCTCAAATTTTACTAAAACAAATTAGGATCACGCGGGTATCTTGGAATCGTTCCGATGGTTTTGTGACGAGAACATTGTTCTTGGTGCCTCCTGTCATTTAGGGGTTGTGGCAGTGTCCCGGGGAGTTGAGCTCCGAGGTGTTGCCATCACAATTTTATCGTTGCAGTTCTGGAATACCTGAGTTTAGTTCACCGACATAGAAAATCTCTTTTATACAGTTGTTGGTGAGATAACCTCGACGCCACCCAGTACTGGGGCGGTAGTTCGGGAGTATTGCCATAACTCATGTGACGGATGCTTTTCGAAGGTTGAGGTAGATGATTTCCGAAGGTTTCTTGGTTATGTGTTGAAGGATGGATACAACTGGATGTAGGATTTGTTAGTCTTGGGTGAGATATTATGCTTCCCCTGTATCCCCAACACCTGATTGCATAACTGGAAAGTTTCGGGGGTTTATAAGTGGGAATTCAAGTAGCTCTTAGTATATCTTTCCGACAGATGTATGACATGAAATTGGGGTTCGACGTCTAGTGGTCCGCCTATCCACGGTTGGTTTTACAGTGGTCTCGTTGTGTCTTAAAGAGTCCTTGGCTATGCCGACTCGGGGACGCTTCGTATGTCATGTGCACTGCCTTGTACATGATGGTGTTGTACGATCGAGCCCGTGTAGGCCCCACCACGAAAACTTCGGACGAAATCTCTATCATATGTTTGTTCCGGCTTATTCTGCAAGCCAATCCTTTGTTTTGTTTTGAGTTGTGGTATTAGAGTTGCTTCAAAGTCAAATGTTGATTCCATACTTTTTCCTAAGCGGTGTTCTCATACCTCGATGTGAACACTAATCCTTCTTGATCATCGAGTCTGTCTTGTCAATCCTTTTTCCAACCGGTGCGCTTCTCTTCGAGTTGATCCCATTTTTCTCCCCATCAGCAAGATCAATTATCAGTTCTTCTCAACGGTGTTTGTTTCATTTGTCTCAAGCTGCCTTTGTTTTCCCGCCCACCCACCCTTTTTTCTTTGAGGACTCAGAATTCTTAATCAAGTATCCATCTTATCGGTTATGAAGTCTCTCCATTATTTTCCATCAATATTCTAATCCGATGTTTCTCATGAAGATACTAACGGAGCCTCAAGTTCATCAATATTTGCTCTTTTTCTTCTCCGGTGGAACCAATTCAAGCTTTTGGTGTTGATCATATCCCTTTTCCCCTCGTTTCTAATGCTTTCTCATGCCGGTGCACCTCGTAATCATTCACTTCTCGCTATTCAATTGTTCCGGAGTGCTCATGATATCCCGAAGATTCGTGTTTCCACTCTGCATTCGTTCAAGATCTTTTGAGGATGTTATCTCATTCAAGTCATTTAATTCAACCGGTGCAACCTCTCTTTTTAATATTTTCAATGGTGTATCTTTTTAGTGGGCCCTAACCCACAGGTCTTTTCCCAGGATCTTACCTGACTCTTCTTATTTTCCCGGCGTTACTCTCAAATTATTTTCCAAGTTTGACGTAAGAATGAGTTATCATCAGTTAAATGCCTTCTTCTTGATCTTTCAAATTCTTTCATCGTTGGTTCAACCTTTCCATTTTTCATTCCGGAGTATCTCAACAATTTGGTGGTGTTTCTCATCGCCATTCAGAGATATTGAAGACTGAAGAAGAGTTTCTCTTTAATCTTGCTCCATTCTCTTCAAGATTCATGGTGCTAGCTTGTTGCCATCCTCTCATAGTTGTTTTGATTGTGAGAATTCTTTCCACCCATCCGGAGCATTTCATGAGTTGTTTTCCATTTCTTTCCTCCGAAGGCCATCTTTTCAAATATTATTCATTCTCAGCTTTCAATTATCATTCTCCAATCTTACTGGTGCATCGTTCAAGTGATCTCTAATCAGTTCGTGATCTCTTCGTTCTCATGTATCTAGATTGTCTCAAGTATGTTCGTTCATTTGCTCATTCTTAACGGTGATTCATCCTTGTACTTCATTCGTTGTTCAATTCTTATGGTGGTTCGTTCAAGATTTCTCTTTCTTGTTTATCATATCAATTCATTCATTGTTTCAATTCTATCGGTGGTTCGTTGAAGACCTTTCCAAGTTTATGTTATATCTCTCTTGATCTTTTACGAGAATAAGTGATATGTCAAATCCGTTGATTGTCATCAATTTAATTGGTGAGGGATAAGCATAATGTAATTCTTATTCTTGATTCACCTATATGGTTAATTCCTTATTCCGGAGGTTCATCCAAATTCTTGATCCCAATTGTTCATCTTATCTTTCTTCCGGAGTTCCAAGATCTCCCAATTATATCATCACGGAGATACATCTAAATCATTACAAGGATTCTCCTTGTATTTTCAACTTCTCTTTGTTTCGTTTGATCATTCTTTTTGTTTACCGGAGTTCTTCATGAAGGTTCTACATGATGGTTCATCAAGGATTTATATTCCTTCTCCAAGTGTTCATTGAGATTTTTTTCTAAGAGCTTAAGATTCTTCATCTTGCAATCCGGAGTGCAAATTCTTTCTACCATATTATCGGAGGTGGTATTATGTCATTCTTGATAATTTGAGTTCATGTTTCATGATTCACATATTATTAAGAATGAGGTATTTTAAATCCATCAATCTCGTCATTGGAATTATCTTGGGTTATATTTCACCAAAAGCTCTCCCTAAGGAGTAATGCTATTAAAGCTTTCCGTGAGTGGCAGGTTGTCACCTCATAATTTGAGATGTATTCCATAAGACCATATCAAGCTTATTCCTTTCGTTGTTGGTTTTCCAACAACTCCGTTCTAGCTTTTGTTGTAAGCACGCTCCCTCAAGACCTTGTTTCCCTTCGCTCACTTCATTCCATTCTTATTTTTGTTCCGGAGGCATGGTGATGCTCATCTTTTCAACCATCATCTAGTTTTGTCAAAGATCATGTTCTTTTCATGCCTATCCATTTAACCGGAGTGTTGTGCCCTTTTGCACAAGTTCTTTTCGCCTTATCAAGTCTTGCATCCCTTCTCAACCGGAGTGCTGTTCGAATTTGTTCTTCCTTATTACTCTTCCCTACCGGAGTGCTTTCAACCTTGTTCTTCCTCGTTCCTCTTTCCTAACGGAGTGCTTTATACTTCGTTCATCTCTGTTGTATTTTTTCTCGAGATGGCTTAACCTTTTCAAGGTTCTTTGGTTTCACTCGTTTGTCAAAGGAGCAACTTAGTTTTACCTCTTCTCTTTCTCTTCCATTTTTCCCTCCGGTGCCATTCTAGATCTCGGGACGAGATCCTCTCGTAGTGGTGGAGTGTTGTGACGCCCCGAGACCGATGTGCCAGGTGTCCTCTAGTTATTCGCTGTTATTGCTTTGCCATTTGCTTGCGTGTCGCATCTCGTCATGTCATCATCCGCATTGCATCATCATGTTTTCGAAACTTGCATATGTCCCGGCCTCCCCGTTCCTTCCGTTGTCCGTTATGAGTCCATCCACACTTGCACGCGTCCGCCGCACGTCCGAAATATTATTTTATAGGTGTCCGGAAAATGTTCTCAGAATGGGATGAAAGTTGGCATGTGGTGTTTTTATGTTGTAGGTAGGCCGCCTGTCAATTTTCGTCGCATTCGGAGTTCGTTTGACGCCCCAACGGTTAACTATAGCGGCAATATAATCGGTCTAACGTCGGACGTTTCCGGTCTTCGAAAACAGTCGCCGGCCTCCCTCTCTTCTCTCCTCTCAGCTCGAGACCGTCTACACAGCCCACGACGTACCGCCAGATCCAACCTAACCTCTCTCGTCAGCCCGCGGCCCTCCTCCCGCGCGCGTCCGAAATCTGTCCCGGAACCGACCCAGACAGTCGTTACCGCGGTGTCTGGATCATCCCCAAACATCTACAAAATGTCTCCGTTTTGTTAATTGGACTTCTGTAACGCCCCGTGACCGATGTGCCAGGTGTCGTCCAGTTATTTGCTGGTGTTGTCTTGTCATTGCTTGCATGTCATGCATTGCACATCATGTCATCATGTGCATTTCATTTGCATACGTGTTCGTCTTATGCATCCGAGCATTTTCCCTGTTTTCCGTTTTGCAATCCGGTGCCTCGTTCTCCTCCGGTGGTAATTTCTAGCTTTCTTTCATGTGTGGGGATTAAACATTTCCGGATTGGACCGAGACTTGCCAAGCGGCCTTGGTTTACTACCGGTAGACCGCCTGTCAAGTTTCGTACCATTTGGACTTCGTTTGATGCTCCAACGGTTAACCGAGGGACCGAAAAGGCCTCGTGTGTGTTGCAGCCCAACACCCTTCCAAAGTGCCCCAAAACCCACCTAAACCCTCTCCATCCTCTCGGTCGTTCGATCACGATCGCGTGGCCGAAAACCGCACCTCATTTGGACTCTCCTAGCTCCCTCTACCTATAAATATGTGCACCCCGTTCATTTTCGCGGATGAAACCCTAGATCCACTCCTCCACCGCGCATCCGGACGTATCCTCGCCACGCCGGACATGTCCACCCCGCCGGACACGTTGCTCCGTCCAATGGGAGGCCGCCACATCATCGTCGCCGCCGCGTGCAACCAGTCCCGCGCCGCCACATCATCAGGGGCGCCCACATCGCCGCGCGGGCCCGTCAGGCCCATCTCCAGCCCGCTCCAGACCGCGCCGGGCCGCCGGATCCACCCGCTCCTCGCCTGCAACCACCATCCCTGCTTCCTCGCCGCCGCCGCCAGATGCTCCTGCCAGCCACCCGGATTTCGCCGGAGGCCGCGAACCCTCGCCGTCCCTTCGCCGGAGCCGAGCTCCGCGCTGCCGGAGTTCGCCAAGCCCTGTCCAGACAGGAGCCCGCTACTCCCTCGCCTCCCGTCACATGGCCCAATGCCAACGCGCTGCCTGCCTCAACGTTCGTGCCACCATGGCCTCCCCGCGCCTCGGATGTGCCAGATCCGGCCACAAGAGCCATCCCCGCGCCAAATCCCCGCGCCTCCGTCTAGTGGTCCGCCTATTCACGGTCGATTTTACAGTGGTCTCGTTGTGTCTTAAAGATACCTTGGCTATGCCAACTCAGGGACGCTTCGTATGTCATGTGCACTGCCTTGTACATGATGGTACTGTACGATCGAGCCCGTGTAGGCCCCACCACGAAAACTTCGGGCGAAATCTCTATCATATGTTTGTTCCGGCTTATTCTGCAAGCCAATTCTTTGTTTTGTTTTGAGTTTTGGTATTCGAGTTGCTTCGAAGTCAAATGTGGATTCCCTGCCTTCCCCAAATGGTGTTCTCATATTCCTATGTGAATACCAATCCTTCTTGATAATCGATATTGTCTTGCCAATCTTTCTCAACCGGTGTGTTCCTCTTCAAGTGGATCCAAACATTTCAACATCCGCAAGTTTCAATCTCAGCTTTCTCTACAGTGTTCGTTTCATCCATCCCAAATTGTCTTTGTTTTTCCCGCCCACCCACCCTTCTTCTTCGAGGCTCAGATTTCTTAATCAAGTATCATCTCATTGATGTGAAGTCTCTCCATTCTTTTTCGTCAATGTTCTTATCCGGTGATTCTCATGTATATTTTAACGGAGCTTCAAGTTCATCAACCTTCACTCATTTTTCTTCTCCGGTGGATTCAATTCAAACTTCGGTATTGAGCATTGTCTTTTCTTTTGTCCAATGCTTTTCTTATGACGATGTACCTCATTATCATTCCATTTCTCGCTATTCATTTGTTCCGGAGTGCTCAAGATATCTTAGAAGATTCGTGTTTCCACTCTGCTTTCATTCAAACTCTTTCGAGGATGTTATCTCTTCAAGCCATTTAATTCAACCGGTGCAACCTCTCTTTCAAATCATTTCAACGGTGTTTCTTTTGAGTGGGCCATAACCCACAGGTCTTTTCCCAGGATCTTACCTGACTCTTCTTATTCTCCCGGAGTTAGCCTAAATTCTTTCGAAGTTTGACGTAAGAATGATTTATCATCAGTCAAATGCGCTTCTCCAAGATCTTTCTAATTCTTTCCATTGTTGGCTCAACCTGTCCATTCTTCATTCATGTGTGCCTCAATAATTCTTGGTGGTGTTTCTCGTCGTAATTCTCAGATTTGAAGACCGAAGAAGAGTTTTACCTCCATATCTTGCTCCATTCTCATCAAGATTCGTGATTCTAGCTTGTTGCCATCCTCTCATAATTCTTTTGATTGTGAGAATTCTTTTCACCCATCCGGAGTAATTCAGAGTATTTTCAGTTTGATTCTCCAGAGCCCATCATCTCATAATTATTCATTCCGGCTTTCAGCTCCCATACTCTAAATCATACCGGTGTCTAAATCAAGGATTCTCTAATCAGCTCGTAATCTTTAGTTCTCATGGATCTAAATTCACTCAAGCATCTTCGTTCATTTGCTAATTCTTCCCGGTGTTTCTTTATCTTTAACCCGTTCATTTTCAATTTTTACGGTGGTTCGTACAAGATTCCTCTTCTTTCGTTACCATATCAATTCATTCGTTGTTTCGATTCCACTGGTGTTTCGTTGAAGACATTCTCAAGTTGCACTATATCTATCTTAATCCTTTCTACGAGAATAAGTAGTATGTCAAATCCATTGATTGTCATCAATCTAATTGGTGAAGGATAAGCATAATGTAATTCGTATTCTTGTTTCATCCATATGTTAATCTTTTCTTCCGGAGTTTGTTTTCGATGATTAAATTCTTGGGTTCAAGTGCTCATCCTTCTTTCCCGGAGTTCCAAGCTCTAATTATCACGGAGATCCATCTAAATCATTACAAGGTTTCACCTTGTGTTTTCAATTTCTTTTTCTTGTTATTCTTTTCTTACCGGAGTTTCTTTATGGAGGCTATACATAATGGTCCATCAAGGACTTAATTCCTTCTCCAACTTTTTCATCGAGATTCTTTTCTAAGAGGCTCAAGCTTTCTTCATATTGTAATCCGGAGTGCAATTCCTTCTACCGTATCATTGGAGGTGGTATTATGTCATTCTTGATAATTTGAGTTCATGTTTCATGATTCACAGGTTGTTAAGAATGGGGTATTGTAAATCCATCAACCTATTCATTGGATTTATCTTGGGTTATATTTCACCTAGAGCGTTCCCTAAGGATTGTTGCTACCTATGGTGCTCATAAATGACCCAAGTACTTCTTTCATCCTTCTGGTGAAATAAGTTTCTTGTCTCCTTGCTCATATCAATCCAATTCTTTTTCCCGTGAGTGGCAGGTTGTCACCTCATAATTTGAGATGTACTCCACAAGACCATATCAAGTTTATTCTTTCGTTGTTCATTTCCCGACAACTCCGTTCAATTTTTCCTTTTAAAGATGCTCTCTCAAATTCATTTCAGGCAAAACTTGTTGCCTTCTCTGTTCTTTTGGGTCCATTATTACTTTTGTTCCGGAGGCCTTGTGATGGTGCTTTCTTCAACCATCATCTCGTTTCATTTAAGATAATGTTCTTTCCTGTGCCTATCCATTTAACCGGAGTGTTGTGCCCTTTTGCTCAAATTCTTTTCGCCTTATCAAGCCTTGCACCTCTTTTCTACCGGAGTGCTGTATGAGATCTTTGTTACCCCTTGTTACTTTCATTCAATAGTTCCGGAGACAGTGTATTGTGATTTCATCAAGTATCTTCTCATCTTATCAAGTTCTTATTTAATTTCTTTTCTTGCCAATCGGGGTGCTGCCCGAATTTGTTCTTCCTTGTTCATCTTTACTAACGGAGTGTTTTCAACTTTGTTCATCTCCGTTGTATGCTTTTCTCAAAATGTCTTAACCTTTTCAAGGTTCTTTGGTCTCACTCGTTTGTCAAAGAAGCAACTTAGTTTTACCTCTTCTCTTTTCTCTTCCGTTTTTCTCTCCGGTGCCATTCTAGATCTCGGGACGAGATCCTCTCGTAGTGGTGGAGTGTTGTAACGCCCCGTGACCGATGTGCCAGGTGTCGTCCAGTTATTTGCTGGTGTTGTCTTGTCATTGCTTGCGCATCATGCATTCCACATCATGTCATCATGTGCATTTCATTTGCATACGTGTTCGTCTTATGCATCCGAGCATTTTCCCCGTTGTCCGTTTTGCAATCCGGCGCCTCGTTCTCCTCCGGTGGTCATATCTAGCTTTCTTTCATGTGTGGGGATTAAACATTTCCGGATTGGACCGAGACTTGCCAAGCGGCCTTGGTTTACTACCGGTAGACCGCCTGTCAAGTTTCGTACCATTTGCACCTCGTTTGATGCTCCAACGGTTAACCGAGGGACCGAAAAGGCCTCGTGTGTGTTGCAGCCCAACACCCTTCGAAAGTGCCCCAAAACCCACCTAAACCCTCTCCATCCTCTCGGTCGTTCGATCACGATCGCGTGGCCGAAAACTGCACCTCATTTGGACTCTTCTAGCTCCCTCTACCTATAAATATGTGCACCCCGTTCATTTTCGCGGATGAAACCCTAGATCCACTCCTCCACCGCGCATCCGGACGCGTCCTCGCCGCGCCGGACATGTCCACCCCGCCAGACACGTCGCTCCGTCCAATGGGAGGCCGCCACATCATCGCCGCCGCCGCGTGCAACCAGTCCCGCGCCGCCACATCATCAGGGGCGCCCACATCGCCGCGCGGGCCCGTCAGGCCCATCTCCAGCCCGCTCCGGACCGCGCCGGGCCGCCGGATCCACCCGCTCCTCGCCTACAACCACCATCCCTGCTTCCTCGCCGCCGCCGCCAGATGCTCCTGCCGGCCACCCGGATTTCGCCGGAGGCCGCGAACCCTCGCCGTCCCTTCGCCGGAGCCGAGCTCCGCGCTACCGGAGTTCGCCAAGCCCTGTCCAGACAGGAGCCCGCTACTCCCTCGCCTCCCGTCGCATGGCCTGACGCCAACGCGTTGCCTGCCTCGACGTTCGTGCCACCATGGCCTCCCCGCGCCTCCGTTGTGCTAGATCCGGCCACAAGAGCCATCCCCACGCCAGATCCGAGGAGCCACCGCCCAGATCTACCCATTCCCGTCCTCCTCCGCCGTTTTCCCTCACCTCCTCGTCGTTCGCCGCCGAAACGCCGCTCGCCGGAGCCCTTCTTCTCCACCCGGCGACCCCTGCCTCGTCCCTGTTCGATAGGAGGACAACGAGCGTCCGCCTGTGGGCCGCCTTTCCCCCTCGCGGTCGTGGACCGCGTGGGCCGGCCCAGCGCAGCGCCAAGCCAGGCCCAGCAGCCTGCAGATCCGCGCCGGCCCTTCCTGCCTACCTCTTCATCAACGGGCCAAGGCCCACTGGGTGAGCTGACCCCAGCGCCCCACCCCTTTTTGTTCTCTCTCTCTGTTGGCCCAGACTTGCACCAATTTCAGCCCGTGGATGTTTTTTTTAGTCTCTGTGAATTTAGCTAATTTTCCAGGGAATTGCAGTTTTACAGAAAACCCCCCTAGTTTCATGCATTTAATAACTTCACAACCGTGCATCGGATCTAAATAAATTATAGATGAAACTTGCTTAGGATTTTGTCTAGATTCATAATATCCAACTTTCATCTATGTTTGAAATGCTTAAAATGTTGTTTGATTAAATTTACTCCTATGCCATGCTAAAATGATTTAATTCATAACTAAATAACCGTAACTCCGAATTTAATAAACTTTATATGTAAATGGGGTAGAATTTTGCCTAGTTTAACATGGTGGCCTTATTTTGCATGCTTAACAACCCTAAATTATGTTTAGGGCAGAACAGTACCAAACCTAATATATGCATATGAGGAGTTTCCGGAATTGTTGTTCGTTGTTTCCGGCCTCATTTAAACTTGACTAGATAGGTAGTTTTCTTTGCTTCACCCTCATGCCATGATTGACAACATTTAATATTGTTGGGGTACATAAACGATATCGAACTAAATAATTGATGTGGTGCTCCGTCAATATGCAACTCGTTGCATATTGAGCTCCATTTTAGTTGTAGTGTTGTTTGTGCATTTTGCCATGTCATGCATATTTAAACCGGACATGCATCATACTTGTTTGCGCACCGTGCCATGTTCATGTGTTGGTTGTTTACTATGTTGTGTGCTTCTTTTCCGGTGATTGCTTCTTCGGGTTGGTTCCGGTAACGTCATGTTGTGAGGTTTCATTCGACTACGTCCGTTTGTCTTCTTCATGAACTTGTTCTTCTTCCTTGTGGGATTTCAAGCAAGATGATCATACCCTCGAAATCACTACTATCTTTGCTTTGCTAGATGCTCGCTCTTTTGCTGGCCTATGCTGCGATACCTACCACTTGCTTATCATGCCTCCTACTTTGTTGAACCAAGCCTCTAACCCACCTTGTCCTAGCAAACCGTTGTTTGGCTATGTTACCGCTTTGCTCAGCCCCTCTTATAGCGTTGTTAGTTGCAGGTGAAGATTGAAGTTTGTTCCTTGTTGGAACATGGAGATGTTGTTCCTTGTTGGAACATGTTTACTTGTTGGGATATCACTATATATCTTATTTAATTAATGCATCTATATACTTGGTAAAGGGTGGAAGGCTCGGCCTTATGCCTGGTGTTTTGTTCCACTCTCGCCGCCCTAGTTTCCGTCATATCGGTGTTATGTTCCCGCATTTTGCGTCCCTTACGCGGTTGGGCTATAATGGGAACCCCTTGACAGTTCCCCTTAAGTAAATCTTCTCCAGCAATGCCCAACATTGGTTTTACTATTCGCCACCTAGCCTTTTCTTTCCCTTGAGTCGGCCGGCTCAAGGGTCATCTTTATTTTAACCCCCCCCCCCCCCCCCGGGCCAGTGCTCCTCTGAGTGTTGGTCCGACCGAGTAGACTGCGGGGCCACCTCGGGGCAACTTGAGGGTTGGTTTTACTCGTAGGATGTCTCATCTGAGTGTGCCCTGAGAAAGAGATATGTGCAGCTCCTATCGGGACTTGTCGGCACATTCGGGCGGTGTTGCTGGTTTAGTTTTACCCTGTCGAAATGTCTTGTTGTACTGGGATACCGAGTCTGATCGGAATGTCTCGGGTGGAGGTCTATTCCTTCGTTGACCGTGAGAGCTTGTCATGGGCTAAGTTGGGACACCCCTGCAGGGATTGAACTTTCGAAAGCCGTGCCCGCGGTTATGGGCAGATGGGAATTTGTTAACGTCCGGTTGTAGAAAACCTGAAGTTGACCTTAATTAAAATGAATCAACTGCGTGTGTAACCGTGATGGTCTCTTTCCGGCGGAGTCCGGGAAGTGAACACGGTGTTGGAGTTATGTTTGACGTAGGTTGTTCTAGGATCACTTCTTGATCATACTTTATCGATCGTGCTTTGCCTTCTCTTCTCGCTCTCATTTGTGTATGTTAGCCACCATTTATGCTAGTCGCTTGCTGCAGCTCCACCTCATACTTTTACCTTACCCATAAGCTTAAATAGTCTTGATCGCGAGGGTGCGAGATTGCTGAGTCCCCGTGGCTCACAGATACTTCCAAAACCATCTTGCAGGTGCCGATGAGTCCGTGCAGATGACGCAACCAAGCTCAAGGAGGAGCTCGAGGAAGATCTTGCCCTTTGTGTTGTTTTTCGTTCTAGTTGATCAGTAGTGGAGCCCAGTTGGGGTCGATCGGGGACCTTGTCGCTTTTGGGGTTTCTTCTTTTATTTGGGGTTCCATAGTCGGACCTTGATTGTATCTGGATGATGTAATGCTTTATTCATGTAATTGTGTAAAGTGGCGATTGTAAGCCAACTATGTATCTTTTTCCCCTATTGTATTACATGGGTTGTGTGAAGATTACCTCACTTGGGACATTGCTTTCAATGCGGTTATGCCTCTAAGTCGTGCTTCGACACGTGGGAGATATAGCCGCATCGAGGGCGTTACAACTTCCTAATATATTTTTTCTCGACCACCCGATTTCGGTCGGAGGGACGAGGTAGCCCCTACCCAAAAATCCACATGCTATATATGTATCAGTCCAACCTTAAAATCTAGGCGAGTTGTCCCATCAGTCCCATCCCGCCGCCGCCACCCGGTCTCGATCCTCCTCGGGATCTCCTTCTCCTCTTTTTCCTCCACCCACCAATCCAGCCTCATCTCGCCTCCCGCGTCTGCAGCGCATCGAACCAGAGGAGCCCGAGGCATCCCGCAGCCGTCGCCTCCTGTCCGATGCGTTTCTTCATCCCTGCCCCGCTTGAACCCAAAGGAGAGGAGCTCCTCGAGTCCCTTGTCACCGGCCGGTCTCGTCGTAGACCACCTGCAGCAGGACCTGCGCCCCTGCCTCTTCCTTCCCCGTCCTTCTCTCCTCTCTCTCTCACCATGTGCTCCCTCTTTCTCTCTACCGTGTCGCTGCAGGAACCATACAACGCCGCCAGCCATGGATGCCGCCAAGCTCCCCCGCCGCCGCTGCCGTTCCCCTGACATGGCGCCTCGGCCCCTCTGCTCCCGCACCTGAGGCCTGAGCTCCTTCAGCTCTCCCTCACAGGAACGATGCCAGGATAGCCTGAAGCTTCGCGCCCGCGCCGCTGGAGCTCCACCGCACCGGAGTCGCCTCCCACCATCGGGAATGGATCGGCCCCGCTCGGATCTGTTCGGATCCGGCCAACCTCGCTGCCCTCGCCGGAGACCACCGGCAAGCCGCCGCGCCAAGTCCGCCTGCAAGCCGCTCCAGCACCGCTGCTCCTCTGCTTCTCTGTCGAACAGAGGGCGCCGCGCCCGTATCCTCCCCGCCTCGCGAGTCTGGGCCGGCCAGCACCAAGCTAGGCCCACTCGGGCCAGATCTGCATCGCCCTTGCTGGCCTTCCTCCTCACCAGCTGTGCCTCAGCCCATGGTGAGCCTCCGTTGTGCCTCCCCTTCTCTGTTGGGCCATGTTCCAGATCCGGCCTGTGTAGGTTTTTTTAGGTTCTGCAATTTAGTTATTTTCCAGGGAATTGCAGTTTTACAGAAAAGCCCTTATTGATCATGCATTTAATATCTCACAAACCGTGCATCGGATTAAAATAAATTATATATGAAACTTGCTTAGAATTTCATCTAGTTTAATAATTTGCCACTTTCATGCATGTTTGAAATGGTTAAGATGCTGTTTGTTTTAAATTTGCCCCTATGCCATGCTAAAATGATTTATTTCATAATTAAATAACCATAACTCGGAATTTAATAAACTTTATATGTAAATGGGGTAGAAAATTGCCTAGTTTAACATGGTGGCATCATCTTGCATGTTTAATAACTATAAAATATGGTTTAGGGCAGAACAGCACCAAACCCAATATATGCATATGAGGAGTTTCCGGAATTGTTGGTCGTTGTTTCCGGCCTCATTTAAACTTGACTAGATGGGTAGTTTTCATTTGCTTCACCCTCTTGCCATGCTAACAACATTTAATCTTGTTGGGTACATAAACGAGATCGAAATAAATAACGTGTTGTGGTGTTTTGTCAATATGCAACTCGTTGCATATTGAGCTTCACTTAATTTGTAGTGTTGTTTGTTGCACTTTGCCATGCCATGACATGTAACATTAAACCGGACATGCATCATACTTGTTGTGCATCATGCCATGATCGTGTGCTAGTTGTTTACTATGTTGTTTGCTCTTTTCCGGTGTTTGCTTCCTCGGGTTGGTTCCGTTAACGTCGCGTTTGTGAGGAACCGTTTGACTACGTCTGTTTGTCTTCTTCATGGACTCCTTCTTCTTCCTTGCGGGATTTCAGGCAAGATGATCATACCCTCGAAATCACTTCTATCTTTGCTTGCTTAGTTGCTCGCTCTTTTGCTATGCCTATGCTGCGATACCTACCACTTGCTAATCATGCCACCCATATTGTTGAACCAAGCCTCTAACCACCTTGTCCTAGCAAACCGTTGATTGGCTATGTTACCGCTTTGCTCAGCCCCTCTTATAGCGTTGTTAGTTGCAGGTGAAGATTGAAGTTTGTTCTTTGTTGGAACATGGAGATGTTGTTCCTTGTTTTGGAACATGTTTACTTGTTGGGATATCACAATACCTTTTATTAAATTAATGCATTTATATACTTGGTAAAGGGTGGAAGGCTCGGCCTTATGCCTGGTGTTTTGTTCCACTCTTGCCACCCTAGTTTCCGTCATATCGGTGTTATGTTCCCGGATTTTACGTTCCATACGTAGTTGGGTAATAATGGGAACCCCTTGACAGTTCGCCTTGAATAAAACTCTTCCAGCAATGCCCAACATTGGTTTTACCATTCGCCACCTAGCCTTTTCTTTCCCTTGGGTTCTGCAAACTCAAGGGTCATCATTATTTTACCCCCCCCCCAGCCAGTGCTCCTCTGATTGTTGGTCCAACCTGTCAGCTGCTGGTGGCCACCAGGGGCAACTCTGGGCTGGCCTACCCGTACCTAAGACAATCTGAGTGTGCCCTGAGAAAGAGATATGTGCAGCTCCTATCGGGATTTGTTGGCACATTCGGGCGGTGTTGCTGGTTTAGTTTTACCTTGTCGAAATGTCTTGTAACCGGGATTCCGAGTCTGATCGGGTCTTCCCGCTAGAAGGAATATCCTTCGTTGACCGTGAGAGCTTGTGATGGGCTAAGTTGGGACACCCCTGCAGGGATTTGAACTTTCGAAAGTCGTGCCCGCGATTATGGGCAGATGGGAATTTGTTAACGTCCGATTGTAGAAACCCTGAAGTTGATCTTAATTAAAATGCATCAACCGCGTGTGTAACCATGATGGTCTCTTTCCGGCGGAGTCCGGGAAGTGAACACGGTGTTGGAGTTATGCTTGACGTAGGTTGTTCTAGGATCACTTCTTGATCATAGTTTCACGATCGTGCTTTGCCTTCTCTTCTCGCTCTCATTTGCGTATGTTTAGCCACCATATATGCTAGTCGCTTGCTGCAGCTCCACCTCATACCTTTACCTCACCCATAAGCTTAAATAGTCTTGATCGCGAGGGTGCGAGATTGCTGAGTCCCCGTGACTCACAGATACTTTCAAAAACCAGCTTGCAGGTGCCGTTGAACCGTGCAGATGACGCAACCAAGCTCAAGGAGGAGCTCGAGGAAGATCTTGCCCTTTGTGTTGTTTTTCGTTCTAGTTGATCAGTAGTGGAGCCCAGTTGGGGTCGATCGGGGACCTTGTCGCTTTTGGGGTTTCTTCTTTTATTTGGGGTTCCATAGTCGGACCTTGATTGTATCTGGATGATGTAATGCTTTATTCATGTAATTGTGTGAAGTGGCGATTGTAAGCCACCTATGTATCTCTTTCCCTTATTTATTACATTGGTTGTGTGAAGATTACCTCACTTGCGACATTGCTTTCAATGCGGTTATGCCTCTAAGTCGTGCTTCGACACGTGGGAGATATAGCCGCATCGAGGGCGTTACAACTTCCTAATATATTTTTTCTCGACCACCCGATTTCGGTCGGAGGGACGAGGTAGCCCCTACCCAAAAATCCACATGCTATATATGTATCAGTCCAACCTTAAAATCTAGGCGAGTTGTCCCATCAGTCCCATCCCGCCGCCGCCACCCGGTCTCGATCCTCCTCGGGATCTCCTTCTCCTCTTTTTCCTCCACCCACTAATCCAGCCTCATCTCGCCTCCCGCGTCTGCAGCGCATCGAACCAGAGGAGCCCGAGGCATCCCGCAGCCGTCGCCTCCTGTCCGATGCGTTTCTTCATCCCTGCCCCGCTTGAACCCAAAGGAGAGGAGCTCCTCGAGTCCCTCGTCGCCGGCCGGTCTCGTCGTAGACCACCTGCAGCAGGACCTGCGCCCCTGCCTCTTCCTTCCCCGTCCTTCTCTCCTCTCTCTCTCACCGTGTGCTCCCTCTTTCTCTCTACCGTGTCGCTGCAGGAACCATACAACACCGCCAGCCATGGATGCCGCCAAGCTCCCCGCCGCCGCTGCCGTTCCCCTGACATGGCGCCTCTGCCCCTCTGCTCCCGCACCTGAGGCCTGAGCTCCTTCAGCTCTCCCTCACAGGAACGATGCCAGGATAGCCTGAAGCTTCGCGCCCGCGCCGCTGGAGCTCCACCGCACCGGAGTCGCCTCCCACCATCGGGAATGGATCGGCCCCGCTCGGATCTGTTCGGATCCGGCCAACCTCGCTGCCCTCGCCGGAGACCACCGGCAAGCCGCCGCGCCAAGTCCACCTGCAAGCCGCTCCAGCACCGCTGCTCCTCTGCTTCTCTGTCGAACAGAGGGCGCCGCGCCCGTATCCTCCCCGCCTCGCGAGTCTGGGCCGGCCAGCGCCAAGCTAGGCCCAGTCGGACCAGATCTGCATCGCCCTTGCTGGCCTTCCTCCTCACCAGCTGTGCCTCAGCCCATGGTGAGCCTCCGCTGTGCCTCTCCTTCTCTGTTGGGCCATGTTCCAGATCCGGCCTGTGTAGGTTTTTTTTAGGTTCTGCAATTTAGTTATTTTCCAGGGAATTGCAGTTTTATAGAAAAGCCCTTGTTGATCATGCATTTAATATCTCACAAACCGTGCATCGGATTAAAATAAATTATATATGAAACTTGCTTAGAATTTCATCTAGTTTAATAATTTGCCACTTTCATGCATGTTTGAAATGGTTAAGATGCTGTTTGTTTTAAATTTGCCCCTATGCCATGCTAAAATGATTTATTTCATAATTAAATAACCATAACTCGGAATTTAATAAACTTTATATGTAAATGGGGTAGAAAATTGCCTAGTTTAACATGGTGGCATCATCTTGCATGTTTAATAACTATAAAATATGGTTTAGGGCAGAACAGCACCAAACCCAATATATGCATATGAGGAGTTTCCGGAATTGTTGGTCGTTGTTTCCGGCCTCATTTAAACTTGACTAGATGGGTAGTTTTCATTTGCTTCACCCTCTTGCCATGCTAACAACATTTAATCTTGTTGGGTACATAAACGAGATCGAAATAAATAACGTGTTGTGGTGTTTTGTCAATATGCAACTCGTTGCATATTGAGCTTCACTTAATTTGTAGTGTTGTTTGTTGCACTTTGCCATGCCATGACATGTATCATTAAACCGGACATGCATCATACTTGTTGTGCATCATGCCATGATCGTGTGCTAGTTGTTTACTATGTTGTTTGCTCTTTTCCGGTGTTTGCTTCCTCGGGTTGGTTCCGTTAACGTCGCGTTTGTGAGGAACCGTTTGACTACGTCTGTTTGTCTTCTTCATGGACTCCTTCTTCTTCCTTGCGGGATTTCAGGCAAGATGATCATACCCTCGAAATCACTTCTATCTTTGCTTGCTTAGTTGCTCGCTCTTTTGCTATGCCTATGCTGCGATACCTACCACTTGCTTATCATGCCACCCATATTGTTGAACCAAGCCTCTAACCACCTTGTCCTAGCAAACCGTTGATTGGCTATGTTACCGCTTTGCTCAGCCCCTCTTATAGCGTTGTTAGTTGCAGGTGAAGATTGAAGTTTGTTCTTTGTTGGAACATGGAGATGTTGTTCCTTGTTTTGGAACATGTTTACTTGTTGGGATATCACAATACCTTTTATTAAATTAATGCATTTATATACTTGGTAAAGGGTGGAAGGCTCGGCCTTATGCCTGGTGTTTTGTTCCACTCTTGCCACCCTAGTTTCCGTCATATCGGTGTTATGTTCCCGGATTTTGCGTTCCTTACGTAGTTGGGTAATAATGGGAACCCCTTGACAGTTCGCCTTGAATAAAACTCTTCCAGCAATGCCCAACATTGGTTTTACCATTCGCCACCTAGCCTTTTCTTTCCCTTGGGTTCTGCAAACTCAAGGGTCATCATTATTTTACCCCCCCCCCCCCCCCGGCCAGTGCTCCTCTGATTGTTGGTCCAACCTGTCAGCTACCGGTGGCCACCAGGGGCAACTCTGGGCTGGCCTACCCGTACCTAAGACAATCTGAGTGTGCCCTGAGAAAGAGATATGTGCAGCTCCTATCGGGATTTGTTGGCACATTCGGGCGGTGTTGCTGGTTTAGTTTTACCTTGTCGAAATGTCTTGTAACCGGGATTCCGAGTCTGATCGGGTCTTCCCGCTAGAAGGAATATCCTTCGTTGACCGTGAGAGCTTGTGATGGGCTAAGTTGGGACACCCCTGCAGGGATTTGAACTTTCGAAAGCTGTGCCCGCGATTATGGGCAGATGGGAATTTGTTAACGTTCGATTGTAGAAAACCTGAAGTTGATCTTAATTAAAATGCATCAACCGCGTGTGTAACCATGATGGTCTCTTTCCGGCGGAGTCCGGGAAGTGAACACGGTGTTGGAGTTATGCTTGACGTAGGTTGTTCTAGGATCACTTCTTGATCATAGTTTCATGATCGTGCTTTGCCTTCTCTTCTCGCTCTCATTTGCGTATGTTTAGCCACCATATATGCTAGTCGCTTGCTGCAGCTCCACCTCATACCTTTACCTTACCCATAAGCTTAAATAGTCTTGATCGCGAGGGTGCGAGATTGCTGAGTCCCCGTGACTCACAGATACTTTCAAAAACCAGCTTGCAGGTGCCGTTGAACCGTGCAGATGACGCAACCAAGCTCAAGGAGGAGCTCGAGGAAGATCTTGCCCTTTGTGTTGTTTTTCGTTCTAGTTGATCAGTAGTGGAGCCCAGTTGGGGTCGATCGGGGACCTTGTCGCTTTTGGGGTTTCTTCTTTTATTTGGGGTTCCATAGTCGGACCTTGATTGTATCTGGATGATGTAATGCTTTATTCATGTAATTGTGTGAAGTGGCGATTGTAAGCCAACTATGTATCTCTTTCCCTTATTTATTACATTGGTTGTGTGAAGATTACCTCACTTGCGACATTGCTTTCAATGCGGTTATGCCTCTAAGTCATGCTTCGACATGTAGGAGATATAGCCGCATTGAGGGCGTTACATCCATTTTGCTGAGGCTCGTCCGGCATTGAATACTGGGCTACTATGCCAGTCTCCTGCAAGAACTTCGCAAAAGGTCCAGGGACTTGGCCATATGGAGTGTGTCGACCGTAGTACTCTTCCCCACGGTCGAACCTTACTATCTTTATTCTTTTATCATGCTGATTTTCAACTTCAGCTTTGAATATTTTAAATTTATCCAACGCTTCAGAACTTTCTTTGATTGGATAAATGTAACCATAGTGAGAGTAATCATCTGTGAATGTTATGAACAAGTCATGACCATGCTAGTTGCACATAATGTATTGCGTGGTATACAGAAATTATCATGTTGGCGGTGTGTCATTTATCGTGGTGGTGATGAAGAATTTACCACGAGAAAATTTATGTGCCAGGTTTGATAGGTGAAACAAAAGTTTTTCAGTGCTAAAATATTAAAGGCAAAACATGTCAAAAATAGTATTTTTCTTAGCTTGTTCAACAATGAGTGTCATAGGTGAGATGGTTAGCTCCCTTTGTTGATTACCTATAGAGCAGAGATCAAATCCCAATTCAAGCATTATTTTTGCCCAAAAATCTGAAAGGCGCATGGGGCCGTAACTGGTGATTGAAAGGAAGGAAATTAAGAAGGCGGGAAAGGAAGGAGATAAGAGAAAAGGAAGGAGATCGGGAGGCGTGCGGAAAAAGAAAGAGATCGCGATGACGTGCGGGAAAGGAAAGAGATCGGGATGGTGATGCGTATGACAGTTTTGCAATCTGCCACACGGTTGCCACTTACATATTTCGTATTTAGTATTGTAGAAGTTTACAATTGTCACCATCGTAAAAAAAAAAGTTCACAATTTTTACTAGAATAACAGTGCAGCCTGACGTCGAGACTCTAGGGAGCATGGTGGCAATTGGCATCTCCATCTCGGGGAAATACTCTTCCAGTCTTCCGTTCGTTCAGTTGAGTCGGTTCGATTTGCTTTGGCCCCGCGATAACGTCTCTGGCCAGCGTTTATCATGGCGTCTGCTTATCCCACCCAACGTTGGAGCAAAAAGTGCAATGAATAAATGACGTCGAGGGCTGCAAGTTTGCAAGTGCATTCGGAAGTCCTCGGGGATATAAAAAGAAGGATAAAATGGGTGAACAATCTATCTTTCCCAGCCACATACTCGTATCCTCACGAATTCAATGCTCATCGAACGAATGAATACTCGGATATACTCGGAGTACGTTGGTCTCTCCGGACTGATAAAAAGTTCGAACTGGGTACTCACCGGAAAGTTTCTGAACAATGCTGGCAGATTATGTCAGTTTTATCCGCCTCGAGGAACGCACCTCATCCATTCAGGAAATTTTGCCAGGAATTTCCTGACCCGGAGGGAGTACTTCTCAACTGACCCCCATCTCACTGCGCGAAAGCTGAAATCTTTTCGGTTGCAAAACCTTCTCAATTTTCTTCGCCTGATTTACACTGTTTTAGTAGATGATGGTTGGTAACCCGTAACACACACACACACACACACACAATTCCAATTCCACCGTTAGAAAGGACACTATAAATACCTGAGTTCTGAGGAATTCTGAAGATGAAGGACACTATAAATTCCACCGTTAGGACACTAAAGATGAAGGACACTGTTTATTTCCCCCTAGTTTGGTGTGTGAGTTCTGAGGAATTCTCAAGTTCAGTAGGATAACTGACAGCCGTATTGAGTGCCGTCTCATACAAGGGTGGCTCCATCACTCGCCTTTTGAGCTCACCGCACCGGCCGATAACAAACTCCGGCCGACATATCCATCGATCCAACGGAGCATTGAAGTCGATCGCACCGGAACATGTACTCTTTGCAAGATGCCCACCGGCATCCTGCAGCCTGCAGCACACTATAAATACCTGGCCAGACGCACCAGCTGAATCCATCAGTTCTCCATCATCCTCTTCCAAAGCACAGCTAGCTAGAGCTCAAGGTCATGGCGAACAAACACTCGTCCCTCTCCCTCTTCCTCGTCCTCCTTGGCCTGTCGGCAAGCTTAGCCTCCGGTCAAGTCCTGTTTCAGGTAAGATCATGTCCTGTCTTCAACTTCTACACGTACTGTGATCATGTTTCGGGCACTGAGTTTTCAGTTCTGCATGCGGCAGGGTTTCAACTGGGAGTCGTGGAAGCACAATGGCGGGTGGTACAACTTCCTGATGGGCAAGGTGGACGACATCGCCGCCGCCGGCGTCACGCACGTGTGGCTCCCCCCGGCGTCGCAGTCCGTCGCCGAGCAAGGGTACATGCCGGGCCGGCTGTACGACCTGGACGCGTCCAAGTACGGCAACAAGGCGCAGCTCAAGTCCCTCATCGGGGCGCTCCACGGCAAGGGCGTCAAGGCCATCGCCGACATCGTCATCAACCACCGCACGGCGGAGCGCAAGGACGGCCGGGGCATCTACTGCATCTTCGAGGGCGGCACCCCTGACGCGCGCCTCGACTGGGGCCCCCACATGATCTGCCGCGACGACCGGCCCTACGCCGACGGCACGGGCAACCCAGACACCGGCGCCGACTTCGGGGCCGCCCCGGACATCGACCACCTCAACCCGCGCGTCCAGAAGGAGCTCGTGGAGTGGCTCAACTGGCTCAGGACCGACGTCGGCTTCGACGGCTGGCGCTTCGACTTCGCCAAGGGCTACTCCGCGGACGTCGCCAGGATCTACATCGACCGCTCCGAGCCCAGCTTCGCCGTGGCCGAGATATGGACGTCGCTGGCGTACGGCGGGGACGGCAAGCCCAACCTCAACCAGGACCAGCACCGGCAGGAGCTGGTGAACTGGGTGAACAAGGTGGGCGGCTCCGGCCCCGGCACCACGTTCGACTTCACCACCAAAGGCATCCTCAACGTGGCTGTGTAGGGCGAGCTGTGGCGGCTGCGCGGCACCGACGGCAAGGCGCCAGGCATGATCGGGTGGTGGCCAGCCAAGGCGGTGACCTTCGTGGACAACCATGACACCGGCTCCACGCAGCACATGTGGCCCTTCCCTTCCGACAAGGTCATGCAGGGATACGCCTACATCCTCACGCACCCTGGGACCCCATGCATCGTGAGTCATCGTGCCATTGCCAAATCATCATATCTAAATTGTCTTTTTTTTCGTCCGTTCATAAGAAACCATGACCTAACTTGACAAAAAAAATGATATTCTTCAGTTCTACGATCATTTCTTCGACTGGGGGCTGAAGGAGGAGATCGATCGCCTGGTGTCAATCAGGACCCGGCAGGAGATACACAGTGAGAGCAAGCTGCAAATCATAGAGGCCGACGCCGACCTTTACCTGGCCGAGATCGATGGCAAGGTCATCGTCAAGCTCGGGCCAAGATACGATGTCGGGCACCTCATTCCTCAAGGCTTCAAGGTGGTCGCGCACGGCAATGACTATGCCGTATGGGAGAAAATATAAGCAAAATTATCCGAGCTGCTCCACAATTTTTCTTCCCTATATATGAATGTCACACCTATTAGTCCGAGCTCGTGTTGTCCACATAGTACGATTTTAGTACTTCCTCCATGTAAAAGTGCGGATGAGGGACATCCATTGTATTTTTCATAAATAATAATCAATAAGTATTTTCGCTACTCATGGTTTACTCGATGTTGGTTGACCACAAATTATGCAGCGCATGCAATCTCCAAGCTTGATGCTTGGGGTGGTAGGAGCTCTGCCTTTGCATTAAGGATTAGAGCTCTACATAAGAAAGCATGGGAAAGGAGAAGAAGAAATCTTCACAAGGCGATGTCTGTAGCTTAGTTATACAATGCTCAGCTATCTGTTGGATTATGGATGAGCTTAGGCTCATATAAGACACTAATCCCTGGTTAATCTTGAGGCCCATGTATGAGATGGCAGGTGGTGGGAAGTTTAGTCTCACCTTACTAGTTGAGGAGAGTTGAGACCTCTTTATAAGGGCTGCTCTACCACTTGTCATTGGGACTTTGGGAAAAGCAGTGGTACACACGCGCTCCTCCTCCGCCGCCGCCCGCCTCGCACGCCTCGTCACGACGCGCACGCCGCGGGTTGCGGGAATGATCCGTCCAAGACGTTGGACTGTGGGCTCACTTGCGTTGCCGGGATTCATCGACCCCTTGCCGGGGGTGCGACCCTTGTCGGGACCCTCGTTGCCGTGATTCGTTGACCCCTTGCCGGGGTGCGACCCTTGCCGGGACCCTCGTTGTCGTGATTCGTTGACCCCTTGCCGGGGTGCGACGCTTGCCGGGAGTGAGCCGACTCAGTCGTGGGCCTCCGCAAGGCCCACGACTTTCTTCCTTACGGACTATATAAGAAGGCTCTGGCCAGTGAAGTAACCAAGTTCGGTTCACTCACTCCCTCTCGTGTGACCTAGCCGTCATCTACTGTTCCTCACTCTGTGTTGCCTCTGGCTATCCCATCCCGACGACTGGTCGGGAGAGCAGGTGCCTCCGGAACCCTGTCGTTCGAGATCCTGCCCGAGAGAATGCCAATAAGGTTTGTGAGGAGCGTCTCGACGCGACTGCTCCCGATCCGTCCCCAACTCTGTTCTCCTCTGCTTCCACTACTTCCTCTGCATCGACACCATGGCTGACGCCGCCGCCGCTAAGAAGAAGGCAACGGACGACACCGAGGCTGCTGCTGCAGCCGCCGCGTTGGCCTGGCCAACCGGAGGGTATGATCTGTTCATCCCTCGTTTACTCATACTTATGCTAGCCGTATATGTGCTGCTCATAGAAGGTTTGATTCTATATTCTGTACGTGCTAGTATGCTTAGGTATTGCTATGAGATGCATACCTTTTATGCCATGCTTACTGCTTACTCGTGGATAAGTCTAATCGGAAAAGTGCTAATATTTCCAACACTATCAGTTCTGAGTTAACTTTGATCAGAGCTGCCATGTGTTGTAGAAAATCTGACTATTCTCTTTTTTTGCGAAAAACAAAACCCCGACAATTTCTTTCATTCAAAATATGTGCTGAGCAAAGTATGATGGAACTGAAGCTGTTCATCTGAGTTGCACCAAAGTGTGGCATGTTGCAGCTAAGTTTGAACGCTGTGGCGAAGGATAGCGGTGGATTCGTGGGCTGCAAATTCTAGTAGCTGGTCACAAAGAAAGCAAGCATGGTTGTAATCGCAGCCTCCTGCATGCGGTCTGTCAGCGGTGGGAAGCCGATTTTGTATTACACTATTTGAACTGTTAAAACGTCTTACATTTAAAAACAGAAGTAGTAGAAGCAAGAGTAACAATTTTGTTTTCCTCTCAATTCTGAGGCTCCATAGTTTCTCAAGCTCCGGTCTAGCAATTGATCCCAAGGAACTAACTAGAGTATGCCGAGAGAGCAGGTCAGGTTATCTTTTTTGAATTTGCAACCAATATGGAAAGAGAGAATTCTTTATTTGATAATTTCTTAAAATTAACTTCCCTACTTGGCTTAAAATAAAATTTCTGTCCTATTTGACACCTAAAGTAAATTTTGTTCTTTATACGAGACTTTGGTTCATTTTAGGCACTAACGGTGTTAGGTATAAGGCCAAAAGACCACTTTGCTTCTATTCCCTCCGTTCCTAAATGTAAGTCTTTTTAGAGATTTCATTACAAACTACATACGGATGTATTTAGACATATTTTAGAGTGTAATTCACTCATTTTGCTTCGTATCTAGTCCATAATGAAATCTCTAAAAAGACTTATATTTAGGAACGGAGGGAGTAATGCATTGTTTAACTATCCTGGATGAAGTAAAAATGCAATCAATTCATAAATATTTTTGGGATGTAGAATGGATGCTGCGCATAGATATGAAGAGGTTAAAGGGAGCGACACACTTCCAGGCCGATCAGTCGGCATTCCCTGTTCTCCCGTGCGTGTGTTTCAAGTTGTGCCATCGATCTACTAACCGGCGTCTAGTGCTTAGTAGGAGCACGTGCAAGTGCATATAGTGCAAATCGATCCAGCTGCGTACGTACTACTAGTACGTGAGTCTCCCCATCGGCGGCCAGAAAGTACTCAGATGCAGCTAGCTTAGAGCATCTCCCGCCGTTAGGCCCCTCAAGGACACAAAAAAAGCGCCATTTAGGGTGAGCCGGCGTTTTTTTGGTGTGGGGGCGAGTACGTTTCCAGCCGCCGCCCTTAGATCGCTCCAGACGTCCCTACAGTTCGTCCAAATTTCAACAAACACGATTAAATTTGAACAAACACGATCAAATTTTGACGAAATTTAGGCGTTTTTTACACGAATAAAAGTGACAAAAAAAACCTAAACTACGGCCGATGCTTCTCCTCCTTGACACGGCCGCTGCTCGACCCCTCGCCTCGGCGCGTTGCTTCACTCGAGCAACGGGTCGTTGCCGCCCTCGACGTGTGCGAGGACGCCGCTGAGTGTGCGGCCAGGGACGCCCCACCACAGGCGGCGGCCCTTGCTGTTGTTGCGGCCGCGCGGCATCAGCGCGTTGTTGGTGGAGACGAGCCGCTCCTCCTGCCAGCGTTCGAAGTACGCCGCCCACGCCGCATGATTGTCGACGGCGTACTCCGGGAGTGCCCACTCCGCGGCCGTCGGGGACGCCCGCGCATGCTCGATCTCGACGTGGAAATAGGGCGTCTCGGGGACGGGCAGAGGGGTGACAGGGACCCCGCCGGCGCTGAGCCTCCACCACGACGGAGCGCGTACGTCGGGCGGCGCAGGGTAGTTGGCCTCGTGGAGGAGGTAGGCCTCCCACTCATGCAGCGAGCGGCGGCCAGAACGGTTGGCCGCCGCCGCGTCGCCGGGGTAACGCGCGCTCATGGTTGCCGGGGGGATAGAGAGGGGCTCGAACGGGGAAGAGAGGGGAGGAAGTGCGACGGCAAGGAGGGGGAGGACTGCCGATGCCGATAGATGGGTGCCTCACCGGCGCGGCCAGGAGCGCCTTTTATAGCGGCTCGGGGGCGGCCGCGTGCGAACGCGTGGCAGAAGGCGGGGCGGCGCCGCCGCACTTCGCCGCCCGTGAATCAATGGCAGGCTGACCGGCGGCAGCCTTGGCATTGATTCCCCACGAGAAAACCGAGACGATGAGGACGACCAGCCTTCGTCTCGCTGACGCGCCGGTCCCGCCACTCTTTCGCACCAAAACATTCGCGCCGGCGCCCCCCAGCGCGCCGGTTCGGGTTGGGTGCGCCGGCGCCAATTTCGGCCCAATCCGGCGAAAAACAGGCTCTTCAGGGCGCGACTGGGCCGATTTTTCGGCGCCGACGCTAAAAACAGCCTTGTGGGCCTGTTGGGGACGCGACTGAAGATGCTTTTAGATGCAGCTAGCTTGCACGTGCATCTCGCCGGAAAGTACTCGGCCGTACTTGGAGCTACATCTCATCAGAAGGTACACGAGTCAAGACCTTTTTTTGGACAATCTCACGAAGTTTTTATTAAATTATCACAATATTGATAGAGACGGATGGAAAATCTTTAAGATGACCTAATTAAATATGCCGGCCATTCCCTAAAGAAAATACATGTTTCGCTAAATTGTGAGCCTTAAAATTTAAGCTCCGAAATTCATAACTAAATTTACAAAAATCAGACACAAGTCGAGACATGTGTCAACCTCTACCCGCCACATGCGCTGCCCTCCACCAATTACCTGTTTCACATATCGCCTAGATTGTCGATCGCGTCTGGTCTCACGGCATCTTCAATGGTTGTAAGATACTTGCTGGTAGATTTTGTCACATATAATTTTTGATAATGTGTCATATAATAAATGAGGAAAAAGAGTAAGCTTGTACTATGTACATGAACCAACAAGTCTTGCACAAGTTTCAATATAGAATGAGAGAACACCTAATTTATTATCTCAAATTCTACTGGGCAAACTACATACAACCTATTAGAGTAGTTGTATGTTAAAGTATTGGTTGGTGACATGACATATTTTTACCAACAAACTAATAAACAAACCATTGGAGATGCCCTGAAAGCGTCACGGCCGCAGATGTTGACGCCACAGCTGCTCCACCGCTTCGCGTCCTTCATGGCCGGCGCCGTCCACAACTCATGGCACAACTATGGGCGGGCAGTCACGCCTGTGGTGTCATGTCAGCGTGGACGCCCAAGGCTGAGCTCGCCTCAGCGTTGTGGGCCGTCCACTCTGCAGTTGCACTCGCTAGTACTATGTATTATTAAAAAAAATTGTTAGTACTACGTACCCCTAAAAGAACTCGCTAGTACTAGCGATGTTTTGTATGGATATGTACACGTACAGATCAGTTTATCTAAGGAACAAAATATTGAAGCATACATATTCATGGGCAGTATCTGTTGACTCCTAAAATATGGGTGAACTGATTGTTTTTTTACTACATCTAGGATAGTTACACAATGCACTAGGGACAAAATGGTCTTTTCATCTCACGCTTAACCCCGTTGGTGACTAAAATGAACGGAAGTGTCATATAAGAAACAAAATATACTTCAGGTGTTAAATAGGAGAGAAAATTTTATTTTAGGCCAAATAAAGAAGCAAAATTTAAAAAAGAATCAAATAAGGAATTCTCTCATATGAAAATGAAATCTTCAAGGTCAGCAGCCCTTCTGGCAAGCAAGAAAAGACCAAGGGCGATGTGCCAACACGCATACACATTTTACTATCTTCTGAAAAATAATGACGAAAATTATGTATAGCAGCTATGAACACTGCAAAAATATGCATAGCAAGCTAGATTACAGTTTTTGTTTTTGAAATGGGCTTCAAACCGATATCTTTTGAAATAGCGTAAATCGATTCAAATGTAACTAGGGTAGGGTAGATGCATTACATGCTATCCTACTGCAACTGCAAAGCCTGGCTGGCGTTTGAAGGCCATCCAAATGCATCGAATGATACAGTAACTCGCCTGACATGCCCCAGAGTGAGCAAAAGAGTGAAGAAAAACTAATGCATATGAAGTCGTTATTACTCACTCCATTCCATAATGTAGTGCTTCCTCTATCCACGTGCTTCAACTATGATCGTAAATTTAACTATCAAGACTGATTGCGGCGGGAGCAAAAATTATATCAATGAATTCATATTCGAAAGAAGTTTTCAATTATATAATTTTTTTCTCCCGCCGCAGTTGGTCTCGTTGGTTAAATTTATGGTCAAAGTTGGACCTTAGAAAGCGCGGGCGCACTATATTTTGGAATGGAGTGAGTACCATCCATCGCCACCTTTCGGGGCCCTTTGATTCACAGGATTTCAGAAGCACGGGAATATGAAAAACGTATGATTACAATGTAACTTCCATTTGAATCCTACAGGAACTAGTTTGTTTGATTGCATCACAAGAAAAACATAGGATTCTTCCCAAATGGTTTGAGCGGATGCTAAAATTCTTATGGAACGTGGTACAAAGGATTCCTTAGAGGGGGGGGGGGGGGGGGGGGGGGGGGGGGATCCTGTAGGATTCAATCCTACAAATCAATTGACCAACATAGGAAAATTTCCTAAGATTCCAATCCTTCAAATTCCGATGAGAATCCTTTGAATCAAAGAAACACTTAACTGGCTCAAAGTCACAGTGCATTGAAGACCAGGCAATAAACGCCTTAGGCTGAGGGCTCATGTGGTAATCTTATCATTTCAATCTCTGTCCCACAAGTAACACTGCTACTCAGGTAATGAGTGATTTATACGTCAGCTTGCAATAACAAATAAATTAAGTTATCGCTACTTCATCAATCTCTATAATGATTAATTAGTGCAACCGATGTATAGTCATGAAAAACACTACATATACTTTGCGGTAAATTGTGTGTCCTGTATTGCAATACTTTGTAACCAAAACCACCCAAAATGGGACACCAAATCATCATCATGCTACAGACCACTCTTGAAATTAATAAAAGGAAGGGTGCATCGTTATCTGCCTGGAAACAATTTTCAGTTCGCTACCCTTACAGCTCAAGCTGCATTTCCCTGCCAGGAGACAAAATAAACGATCAGGCTGGTGGTGGATTAACATGTTGTCTTCGGAAACTGGAGAAGGCAAAAATACCTTTGGTTTAGACTTGTTGGGTTTGGAGTCAGCAGCAGCTTGTTTGCTATCAACAAGAGGCCGCTTGAAAGGAAGGAAATCAATTCCAAGCATGAATGGCCGCAACACCTCTGGCACTTCAACACCACCTTCCCGCTGGTAGTTCTCCAGAATACAGCAAAGTGTCCTCTCAGTTGCAGTCAGCGTGGAATTCAACATATGAACAAACTGCTTCGATTGCTCATCATTCTGCCAATTCAACATACATACATCAGGTGGTCAGACATTTTGATCTACTCACACAAGGCACAAGCATCCATTTAAACAAGGGCAACTCATACCTTTTTCTGGCCATAGCCTATTCCAAGTCTCCTTGCCTGATAATCTGTGCAATTTGAACAGGACACTAATTCTCGGAAGGTTTTTGATGCAGGGAACCATGCTTCCAAATCATACTTCTTAGCTGCAGCATCATTAAGAGCACCAGAGACAATCGAAACTAGTTGATATGGTAGCCCAATCTGCAAGCAATGTTTATACATATCAGCAACACGCAGTCGAGGATATCAACACTGTTGTTTAAGGTTCGCAAAGCTTCAGATACTTACCGCCTGATAAAAATCTTCTGCATTTTTAATCATCTCCTCATGCATTTCCCAGGATACATTGTCATTTGGACCTGTGGCGCAGAACTGCTCGATCTTTTCAAACTGGTGGACTCTGAAGATGCCAGCTGTGTCCCTCCCGTGTGAACCAGCTTCTTTCCGGAAGCACGTGGAGAACCCAGCATATCTAAACACGCAAAGTCTGTTATCAAATTACTTGCACCTAGTGACTAAAGACAAGCTACCTAAAACTAGGCACTACCCACCTGATAGGCAAATCTGCAGGATAAATTCGATCACCTAGATGATAAGCACATAGCGGTTGCTCCGATGTTGCTATGAGATATTTATCCTCTCCGTCACCTGTTACCTGCCAAATGCAACTAATGGTCATGGACTGATGGACATATTATTACACATGTTGGATCAAACTCAAACTAATACTACTGAAACATCATTAGTCCAAATCAACAGTGATCATAAGGAACCAGTGTACAAACAGAATATAAACAAAAAAATGGTGCTTTGAACTTTGCCCAGAACTGTACATGTTAAGTGTTATGGCGCTGCTAGAAGGAGGGCGCGAGAGGGCCGGCCGGGGGCCTTTTTGCCCACGGCCGGGCAAGAGGGAAGGGATTTCCTTCTTAATTCTTGCTTGATTAGATTGATACATCTCCTCTCTTTATATAGAGAGGTTTACTTGACTCCCAAGCAAGGCTTACTTGACCCCTAAGCAAGCGACCCTTATCTCTAATTAACCCTAAGACTAATGGGCCCATTAGGCCCATTACGTACTCTAACACTACACCCCACCTGGACATGCAGCTTGTCCTCGAGCTGCAGCCTAACCAACTTATAATCATGACTCGACGCAACACAAACCTAACACCTAAAAACAAGCTTTTTACATCTCGGCTTGTTTTATTATTCTCAACCTGAAATGGACTGGGACGCTTTATTTTGGACCCCTTAACAAAAAGTGGACAACATCCGCACGTCGGCCGTGCACGTGTACAGCCACCTGGATCCCATGGACACCACCTGGACAAAAGGAGTGCATGTGTATGACCACCTGGAAGTGGTCGCAAGAGTGACCAGCAGAGGCGCCCTCGCGGCGGCCGGTGGCGGAATGCAGTGGTGCTACGCGGTGCGCTGCTGTCGGTGACACCATGCCTTCTCCCTGCCGGACGACTGTTGGTTTCCACCGCATAGGGAAGAGCGGAGGGCTTGCGATGGAGAATGACGAGGAGGGGTGCGCCCCCCCCAACCGTGGATGTTGCAGACTTTGAGGTCGCTGCCCACGGGGAAAACAGCATGCCTGCCGCCCGTGGGGGAAACCGCATGCCCAAGATCCCCGACGCAGCGGATGAGGTCAAGGTCCTTTGCGCAGCGAAGGGCAACTTGGAGGAGCGGCAGCTGCAGACCATGCATCTCCCGCACACGCCGACGCGCTAGGAGGCCGCGCGCAGCAGCCTGCAGCCTCACCGCCGCCGACACGTGGCGGGTACCGATCCAAGACGGAAACGGTGACAGCGACGGCGGGGACTGGACTTGGTGAAGCGGGACTCCCGCCGGTGCGGTCGATGCAGGACCGGAGCTGACCGGCGGTGGCTGCTGCAGCTGCAGCGCCTGCTGCGGTAGCGCACCGGGCAGCGGCAGAGGCTGCTGCGGCGGAGCGCCGGGCGCGGCGGAGGCCGCTAGGAGCGGCGGCTGCCACTGCAGCCAGGGCTGGGCGGTGGTGGCGATGGATGGCAGCTGCAGCGGCTGCTGCAGTGGCCAGGCGAGCGCGGCGAAGGCCGCCTGGTGCGGCGGCTGCCACGGCAGCCACAGCGGCGCGGGGGCGGCAATGGGCGCTGGAGGCGCGGCGGGAGCCGGCGCCGGCCACTGCGGCCACTGTGGGGCGGCGGCGGGCGGCGGCAGCAGCGGCAGCTGCAGCGTCCCAGCGAACGCCGCGGAGGCCCCTGGATGCGGCGAGTACCACGGCAGGGCCGGCGGCCCGGTGGCGGCGGTCGGAGGAAGGGGCGGCGGCGGCCCGTAGGGGCTGGCCAGGTACAGCCGGATCCCCTGGACGGCTGTGACGAGGTCGTTGAGGACCCCGGTGATCTCTTCCGGGGTGTAGGCGGCGACCGATGGTGCGGTGGAGGGCGCCGGCATCTGGGCGGTGGCGGCGCCGGAGGATGCGACCAGCGGCGCGGACGGGGAGGGCAGCGGTGCGGTGTAGATGGCCAGCGGCGCGGTGGTGACGGTCGGCAGCGGAAGCGACGGGGTGGGCGGCGGCGAAGACATGATCGGAACTGAGCTACTTGATACCAAATTGTTATGGCGCTGCTAGAAGGAGGGCGCGAGAGGGCCGGCCGGGGGCCTTTTTGCCCACGGCCGGGCAAGAGGGAAGGGATTTCCTTCTTAATTCTTGCTTGATTAGATTGATACATCTCCTCTCTTTATATAGAGAGGTTTACTTGACTCCCAAGCAAGGCTTACTTGACCCCTAAGCAAGCGACCCTTATCTCTAATTAACCCTAAGACTAATGGGCCCATTAGGCCCATTACGTACTCTAACATTAAGACTTGCCAGATAGTTAGAACTGGAAATGGAAGGTTACTCCTCTGAGAACCATTACCAATCAACCTAACATAATGTAACTTCAATGAAACTGGGTGATGCTTACTGAAGCTGTGAACATACAGCAGCAAACTAACAAGAAAATACATTACCACACCCCGAGAAAGCATGGCCTTATTTTTAAATACAGAGAAACAAATGAAAATACAGTTAATCAATAACACCAGAATATGCAAAGGACACCTCTTTGGACTTACTTTGTAGAGCTCCTCATCAAATTGGGCCAACTGGGCACATTTTGCCATGATTTCCTTTCTCATGAAAAAAGGAGTTTGCATTGGTGTAAATTCTCGTTTTCCCAGGAATGATAGCCCAAAATTTATCAACGCCTGGTTCAGGAGAACACCGTCGCCCTTCAAAAAGAAACCTCTTCCACCAGCTACATCAGCACCTGCGAATGAGTGGGCAAAGTATGCGAGGTAGCTTAAAATTTAATAAAGCAGGGGTTCCACAAATTTAGTAACTCCAGCGAGCTTGTGCTATGATGGGAAAAAGAACTTCTTAAGTTCAAATGAACAACGTTTTTTTCATAAGCTTAAACGTAGTGCAAGTAGATGCAAACATAAAAAGTTGTTACTATTCTGCTACTCCCTCTGATCCAAAATAAGTGTCGGGGTTTTAGTTCAAGAGAGTACCGGAGTACTATATTTGATGATCTGGTGTTCCATAATACGGTAGATAGAGGAATACAGGGATCTATCAATCCCATCCCATATATGTATCAAGCACATCAATTGTATAATGATTTGTGTGATACCAAGTACTGGGGCCAACATGCTAACACAACAGACTCAATGTTGCTACTTAAAACCAGAATTTTCAGTTGTTGATAGTGATACAGCAGTGCTAGTTGAAACCAGAAATTATAGTCAAATACACAGAATACTATTGGTAAGTGTTTAACGTAAGGCCCGCACAAATTGCAGAGCTTTGCTGATTATTAAAAATTCGTCAAAGATAAAACCTATATTTGTCACCCTAAAACAAAACCTATAGTTGTCAGTAAGCTGGTTCTCCCGAAGTTCGGAACAAAAAAATTTGCGTCACAGGGAGGTAGAACAGAATCATAGACGGCCATTCTACAATGGCAGCGAGCACAACAAAAGAAGCAATTCATTACAACTGGAGGCATGTAAAAAAAATGCATTCAACTTTCAATTAAACTTGAACCAGAGTAATCCAAGCACAATGAGAAAGCATGCAACCAACAGAGGATTGTTTTTGAGCATTTACCCTTATCCAAAGATACGATGTCAAGCATTATGCAAAGATCCACATGATTCTTCAATTTCTCCTCCAGTCTCTTCTCTCCCCATGTCCGCACAATAGCATTGTTTGCCTGTGAGAAGGAACTATTAAGCAACCTGAGATGCCTTTACATCATATTTTTAGAATAGGTACATCCAGTTACTCACAAGCAGATTCAAACCCAACTCAATGTAATGCAGTGATGTTTCTTGTATTACTATAGTTACCTAAATTGCAATGGTAATACCAACAGCAGAAACAGGAGAGCAAGAAGTAGGTTAAATTAGAGCTAGTATACTTCCAAACAATCACTAACAAAGACTAGTATCTTTCACAAAGTTATGAAATCAATGCTGCCTTAGTTATCTGTAGAACCAGGAACTGTGGGGTTGGCACTTTTCAACGCACCTCGTCGTTGCTGATGGGCACAGATTCATGCACGAGGTTGCCGATGGTGACGAGCTTGGCATCGAGGGTGGTCTTGGCCTCCTGCACCTCCGTCTCCTTGGCGGCCAGCCTCTTCTTAATCTCCTCCGTGCTCTGTATCAGCTCCGTCGCATCCTGCTTTTTCTGCAAAGTGGCATGCCCGCCGTCACATACAAATCCAGAGGCCCCCCGCCGAGGACTGAAAGAGAAACCAAAGCGAGGCAAATCGACGCGGGACGTACGGCCTTGAGCTTGCCGATCTCCTTGCTGGTTTTGTTGAGCTCCTGCCGGATCTTGTCGAGCTCGAACTGCCCTGCGGAGACGATACGTCCTGGGGGGTCAGGGTCCGCGGATCTGGAAGGTTCTGGGGGGGAGAGGAGGAGGACTTACTCTGGCGCCACGCCTCGTCGAGGACGATGACCTCGTCGACGAGCTCGACGGGGGCGAAGCGGCTGCGCTGCGACTGGCGGACGAGCTCAGGGTCGCCGCCCTTCTCCTTGCGGAAGAGGTTGATGTCGAGCATATTCTCGTGCGACCGCGGCTAGGCCAACTTCTCCGCGGACGAGCTCGACGGGGGCGAGGCGGCTGCGCTGCGATTGGCGGCGGCGGCGGCGGCGGCGGAGGGCGGAGAGGGAGGGTTCTTCTGACGAGAGGTGGATGACGGGGAGGGAGCGATCGAGAGGGTCGGGTCGGCCGGTCGGGGCCGGTTTTTTTCTTCTGACATCGAGTCGGGGCCGGCCTTAAGAGGCTTTGTGCCGGGCTTCCTTTCGGCCCGTATATGGACTCACAGTCCCGACGGAGACCTACTGCTCGTGCTCTCTCTTTCATCAGTCCCAGTTCAGGGTTTGATCAGGGGGATAGGTGATGGAAACAGCACGTCAATCTGGCAACATAACTGGCTACCCCGTCCACATAACATGCGGCCAATTATGAGCAGAATAGACAACCCCCCACAATTAGTTCGGGACTTGGTCCTTCCTGAGGCGGAGTGGGACGGAGATGCAATTGCAGAAATCTTTATTCCAACATATGCAGCCTCAATACAAGCTATTCCGCTTTGCACTTGCCATATCAAAGACTTCTGGTCTTGGGTATATGAGAAAAACGGCATGTTCACGGTCAGGTCTGCCTACCGGATGCTAGTGACGACCAAGCTAAGGCGTGAGGCATGGTTAGAGGGACGCTCCGACTCATCAAATGATGCAGGCGAGCAGAAAGATTAGTCAAAGTTGTGGAAAATTGATGTGCCTTCTAAACTGGAAATTTTCTTATGGCGTCTGGCTCAACACTCGATCCCAACGGCCAATCTGCTCCATCATAGAAATATGTCAACAGTTTCATCATGTGGCCTGTGTGGAGCGGAGTATTCCTGGCAACACTCATTGCTGCATTGTACAGTGGCGAGATGTGGGTGGGCTCTCCAAGATCATGACCTGGTTAAAGCAGTCAATAGTGTACGGGTACCCGATGCCAAAAGATGGGTGTTCGAGCTGATGGAGATTCTACCCCCGAAAGAGTTCAACCAGGTTTTGATTAGCCTATGGGCGCTAAGCGCAAAGCACTCCATGACCATATTTTCCAGAGTCCACAGCAAACTCATGGTTTTATCATGAAATACCTCCATGAACTTGAAGAATGCAGGCAGAAGAAGCCAACAGTCATTTATGCAAGCCTTGACCGAGCCAAACCCAAGTGGATTCCACCACCTACGGGGATGTTTAAGATCAGAGTAGATGGGCTGTGGCTAGGTCATGTAACGAAGGAGCTTACAGCGCTGTTTGCAGGAATTCGGAGGGCACATACATGGGAGCCTCGACAATCAGGTGCATCGGTGTAACTGACCCAGCAACCCTTGAAGCGCTTGCATGTCGAGAGGCGCTTGCCCTGGCTAATGATCACACATGTTTATCATCGCGTCTGACTGCTAAGGAGTGGTGCGTGACATCTCTCAAGGCATAGGAGGAATGTGCGCAAGCATTGTGGAAGAGATTACAGCTTCGGCGGCACAATTTCAGCACCTTCATCTTCGAAGGGCGCGACTGGAATCAAGAGGCTCATAGCCTTGCCAAACATACTTTCGGTCTAGGTTTGGGGCGCCATGTGTGGCTTATAAAGCCCCCATATTTAAATTGTATTCCTATGAACGTTTTTGTTGAATAAAGCAAGCATGTTTTGGACGCAAAAAAAAAAACAGTCCGAGTTCATTGCGATCTAGTCTAGTTCATTGCGATCTCCGTCCAACTCCTCCCCCAAATCACACTCGCCGGAGTGCTCCGCCGTGTAATGTAGTTTTTCCCCCTCCCAATCTCTCGCCTAATTCGAGCGCGTAGAGGGGAGGATTGCTTCGATGCACCGGCGTCAGCGCGAGCGGTCGGGCAGGCGGTGGCCGGAGCTTTTGCGCCGGTGACCGGTTGAGATGGGGAGGAAGATGGAGGCCAGGCGTCAGCGTGTGCCCCTTCTTCCCGCACGATGCACCAGCAATGGCCGGAAGGGGGTGGAGCGGGAGGACCCCAGCCAGTCGGGTATGACAGGACTCCGGCCACCTGAGTCTTCTTATTAGTCCCACATTGTGACTTTACGTGGATTCCACCGCTTTATTTAGCTCGGTAGCAGCAAAGTCATCACAAAGTAGCAGTAGAAGGGAATTACAACGCTTAGGACTAGGAGCATAGGTTAGGATGTGCATAGGGTTAGGGTTAGTTAGCAGCGCGCAGGTGACAGGGGCGGCGGAGAGGAGGCCCGGGCATGAGGGGGGAGGAGAGGAGGCGGGCCCGGGTAGGAGAGGGGGGAGGAGAGGAACCCGAGCCCGGGCACAGAGGGAGGCAGGCCTGGGCAGGAAGGGAGGCGGTGGAGAAGAGGGCCAAGGAGGCGGTGAGGAGAGGAGAGGCAGGCCCGGGCAGGAAAGGGGAGGTCGTCGTCGTCCGTCGGTGGCAGCTCGGTTGTTGTCATCCACGAGGCAGATCACACGGCCGAGAACACATCAAGAACCAGATCAAACAGTCATGAAGCGCTAAACTCTGAGGAGGCTAGGTTCCTCCCACTATGTGTCCTTCCACTTCGTCTTCCTGTTTATAAAGGGCAGGTGTGGCACAATCTCCCCAGACATCTTGTCGTCGCCATCTCATGTCGCGTCCTTCCCCCTCTTTAAATATTTTCTTAATTCACTGAATGCCATGCTTTGTTAAATTTAGTGAGTGTCATGCTTGTAATTTTGTGAAGATGTGTGCAAGTGCAGGTTGGAAGGGACGCTTCAAGTTGCCGAATATGAAGAAGATCTGCTCCTAGTCTACCGAATATGAAGAAGATCTGCTCCTAGGCGGGCCCGGGCAGGAGTGGGAGGCCGTCGCCGTCCGTCGGTGGCAGCCCGGTTGTTGTCATCCATGAGGCAGATCACGCGGCCGAGAACGCATCAAGAACCAGATCAAACAGTCACGAAGCGCTAAACTCTGAGGAGGCTAGGTTCCTCCCACTATGTGTCCTTCCACTTCGTCTCCCTGTTATAAAGGGCAAGTGCGGCGCAATCTCCCCAGACATCTTGTCGCCGCCATCGTCATGTCGCGTCCTTCCCCCTCTTTAAATATTTTCTTTAATTCAGGGAATGCCATGCTTTGTTAAATTTAGTGAATGTCATGCTTGTAATTTTTTGAAGTTGTGTGGAAGTGTGGGTTGGAAGGACGCATCAAGTTGCCGAATATGAAGATCTTCTCCTAGTCTGCCAACTCGAAGGAAAAGGTGATGGGGGCGGAGATCGCAACAGGACGTGCTATCCGGCGGAGTTTACGGCGGATGCTTCCCATCAATGGTGGTTGTGAATTCACAGCACGTGGCATGGTGTCGTCATATGCCCCTAGGGGGAAGGACGCGACACGACAGTGAAGGAAATATGCCCTAGAGGCAATAATAAAGTTATTATTTATTTCCTTATATCATGATAAATGTTTATTATTCATGCTAGAATTGTATTAACCGGAAACATAATACATGTGTGAATACATAGACCAACAGAGTGTCACTAGTATGCCTCTACTTGACTAGCTCGTTAATCAAAGATGGTTATGTTTCCTAACCATGAACAAGGAGTTGTTATTTGATTAACGAGGTCACATCATTAGTAGAATGATCTGATTGACATGACCCATTCCATTAGCTTAGCACCCGATCGTTTAGTATGTTGCTATTGCTTTCTTCATGACTTATACATGTTCCTATAACTATGAGATTATGCAACTCCCGTTTACCGGAGGAACACTTTGGGTACTACCAAACGTCACAACGTAACTGGGTGATTATAAAGGAGTACTACAGGTGTCTCCAATGGTAGATGTTGGGTTGGCGTATTTCGAGATTAGGGTTTGTCACTCCGATTGTCGGAGAGGTATCTCTGGGCCCTCTCGGTAATGCACATCACATAAGCCTTGCAAGCACTGCAACTAATATGTTAGTTGTGAGATGATGAATTACGGAACGAGTAAAGAGACTTGCCGGTAACGAGATTGAACTAGGTATTGGATACCGACGATCGAATCTCGGGCAAGTAACATACCGATGACAAAGGGAACAACGTATGTTGTTATGCGGTCTGACCGATAAAGATCTTCGTAGAATATGTAGGAGCCAATATGGGCATCCAGGTCCCGCTATTGGTTATTGACCGGAGACGTGTCTCGGTCATGTCTACATTGTTCTCGAACCGTAGGGTCCGCACGCTTAACGTTACGATGACAGTTATTATGAGTTTATGCATTTTGATGTACCGAAGGTTGTTCGGAGTCCCGGATGAGATCACGGACATGACGAGGAGTCTCGAAATGGTCGAGACGTAAAGATTGATATATTGGAAGCCTATGTTTGGGCACCGGAAGTGTTCCGGGTGAAATCGGGATTTTACCGGATTACCGGGAGGGTTACCGGAACCCCCCGGGAGGCAAATGGGCCTATTGGGCCTTAGTGGAAAAGAGAGAAGGGGCAGCCCACAGGCTAGCCGGCCGAACCCCCCTTCCCTAGTCCTATTAGGACTAGGAGAAGGGGCCGGCCCCCCTCTCTTCTCTTTCTCCCGAAGAGTCCTACTAGGAATAGGATTTGGGGAAGGAGTCCTACTCCCGGTAGGCGTGGGACTCCTCCCTGCGCCTCCCTCCTAGCCGGCCGACCCCCTTGCCCCTGGCCTTTATATACGGGGGCAGGGGGCACCCCATAGAAAAACAACTTGATCCTTGAGATCGTTCCTTAGCCGTGTGCGGTGCCCCCTGCCACCAAATTCCACCTCGATCGTACCGTTGTAGTGCTTAGGCGAAGCCCTGCGTCGGTAGTACATCAAGATCGTCATCACGCCGTCGTGCTGACGGAACTCTTCCTCGACGCTTTGCTGGATCGGAGCCCGAGGAACGTCATCGAGCTGAACGTGTGCTAAGAACTCGGAGGTGCCGGAGTAACGGTGCTTGGATCGGTCGGATCGGGAAGAAGACGTACGACTACTTCCTCTATGTTGTGTGATCGCTTCCGCAGTCGGTCTGCGTTGGTACGTAGACAACACTCTCCCCTCTCGTTGCTATGCATCACCATGATCTTGCGTGTGCGTAGGAAATTTTTTGAAATTACTGCGTTCCCCAACAGTGGCATCCGAGCCTAGGTTTTATGGTTTGATGTTATATGCACGAGTAGAACACAAGTGAGTTGTGGGCGATACAAGTCATACTGCCTACCAGCATGTCATACTTTGGTTCGGCGGTATTGTTGGCTGAGACGATCCGGACCAACCTTACGCGTACTCTTACGCGAGACCGGTTCCCTCGACGTGCTTTGCACATAGATGGCTTGCGGAAGACTGTCTCTCCAACTTTAGTTGAACCAAGTGTGACTACGCCCGGTCCTTGAGAAGGTTAAAACGGAGTCTATTTGACGAACTATCGTTGTGGTTTTGATGCGTAGGTGAGATGAGTTCTTACTTAAGCCCGTAGCAGCCACGTAAAACTTGCAACAACAAAGTAGAGGACGTCTAACTTGTTTTTGCAGGGTATGTTGTGATGTGATATGGTCAAGGCATGATGCTGATTTTATTGTATGAGATGATCATGTTTTGTAACTAAGTTATCGGCAACTGGCAGGAGCCATATGGTTGTCGCTTTATTGTATGCAATGCAATCGCGATGTAATGCTTTACTAGATTACTAAACGGTAGTAATAGTCGTGGAAGCATAAGATTGGCGAGACGACAACGATGCTACGATGGAGATCAAGGTGTCGCGCCGGTGACGATGGTGATCATGACGGTGCTTCGGAGATGGAGATCACAAGCACAAGATGATAATGGCCATATCATATCACATATATTGATTGCATGTGATGTTTATCCTTTTATGCATCTTATCTTGCTTTGATTGACGGTAGCATTATAAGATGATCTCTCACTAAATTATCAAGAAGTGTTCTCCCTGAGTATGCACCGTTGCCAAAGTTCGTCGTGCCCAGACACCACGTGATGATCGGGTGTGATAAGCTCTACGTCCATCTACAACGGGTGCAAGCCAGTTTTGCACACGCAGAATACTCAGGTTATACTTGATGAGCCTAGCATATGCAGATATGGCCTCGGAACACAGAGACCGAAAGGTCGAGCGTGAATCATATAGTAGATATGATCAACATGACGATGTTCACCATTGAAAACTACTCCATCTCACGTGATGATCGGTTATGGTTTAGTTGATTTGGATCACGTGGTCACTTAGAGGATTAGAGGGATGTCTATCTAAGTGGGAGTTCCTAAGTAATTTGATTAACTGAACTTAAACTTATCATGAACTTAGTACCTGATAGTATCTTGCTTGTTTATGTTGCTTGTAGATAGATGGCTCGTGCTATTGTTCCGTTGAATTTTAATGCGTTCCTTGAGAAAGCAAAGTTGAAAGATGATGGTAGCAATTACACGGACTGGGTCCGTAACCTGAGGATTATCCTCATTGCTGCACAGAAGAATTACGTCCTGGAAGCACCGCTGGGTGACAGGCCTGCTGCTGGAGCAACGCCAGATGTTATGAACGTCTGGCAGAGCAAAGCTGATGACTACTCGATAGTTCAGTGTGCCATGCTTTACGGCTTAGAATCGGGACTTCAACGACGTTTTGAACGTCATGGAGCATATGAGATGTTCCAGGAGTTGAAGTTAATATTTCAAGCAAATGCCCGAATTGAGAGATATGAAGTCTCCAATAAGTTCTATAGCTGTAAGATGGAGGAGAACAGTTCTGTCAGTGAGCATATACTCAAGATGTCTGGGTATAATAATCACTTGATTCAGATGGGAGTTAATCTTCCAGATGACTGCGTCATTGACAGAATTCTCCAATCACTGCCACCAAGCTACAAGAGCTTCGTGATGAACTATAATATGCAAGGGATGAACAAGACTATTCCCGAGCTCTTCGCAATGCTGAAAGCTGCGGAGGTAGAAATCAAGAAGGAACATCAAGTGTTGATGGTTAGCAAAACCACTAGTTTCAAGAAAAAAGGCAAAGGGAAGAAGAAGGAAAACTTCAAGAAGAACAGCAAGCAAGTTGCTGCTCAGGAGAAGAAACCCAAGTCTGGACCTAAGCCTGAAACTGAGTGCTTCTACTGCAAGCAGACTGGTCACTGGAAGCGGAACTGCCCCAAGTATTTGGCGGATAAGAAGTATGGCAAAATGAGCAAAGGTATATGTGATATACATGTTATTGATGTGTACCTTACTAGAGCTCGCAGTAGCACCTGGGTATTTGATACTGGTTCTGTTGCTAATATTTGCAACTCGAAACAGGGACTACGGAATAAGCGGACACTAGCAAAGGACGAGGTGACGATGCGCGTAGGAAACGGTTCCAAAGTCGATGTGATCGCGGTCGGCACGCTACCTCTACATCTATCTTCGGGATTAATATTAGACCTAAATAATTGTTATTTGGTGCCAGCGTTGAGCATGAACATTATATCTGGATCTTGTTTAATGCGAGACGGTTATTCATTTAAATCAGAGAATAATGGTTGTTCTATTTATATGAATAATATCTTTTATGGTCATGCACCTTTGAAGAGTGGTCTATTCTTGTTGAATCTCGAAGATAGTGATACACATATTCATAATGTAGAAGCCAAAAGATGCAAAGTTAATAATGATAGTGCAACTTATTTGTGGCACTGCCGTTTAGGTCATATCGGTGTAAAGCGCATGAAGAAACTCCATACTGATGGGCTTTTGGAATCACTTGATTATGAATCACTTGGTACTTGCGAACGTGCCTCATAGGCAAGATGACTAAAACACCGTTCTCCGATACTATGGAGAGAGCAACAGATTTGTTGGAAATCATACATACCGATGTATGTGGTCCGATGAATATTGAGGCTCGTGGCGGATATCGTTATTTTCTCACCTTCACAGATGATTTAAGCAGATATGGGTATATCTACTTAATGAAACATAAGTCTGAAACATTTGAAAGGTTCAAAGAATTTCAGAGTGAAGTTGAAAATCATCGTAACAAGAAAATAAAGTTTCTACGATCGGATCGTGGAGGAGAATATTTGAGTTACGAGTTTGGTGTACATTTGAAAAATTGTGGAATAGTTTCGCAACTCACGCCACCCGGAACACCACAGCGTAATGGTGTGTCCGAACGTCGTAATCGTACTTTACTAGATATGGTACGATCTATGATGTCTCTTACTGATTTACCGCTATCGTTTTGAGGTTATGCTTTAGAGACGGCCGCATTCACGTTAAATAGGGCACCATCAAAATCCGTTGAGACGACGCCTTATGAACTATGGTTTGGCAAGAAACCAAAGTTGTCGTTTCTTAAAGTTTGGGGCTGCGATGCTTATGTGAAAAAGCTTTAACCTGATAAGCTCGAACCCAAAGCGGAGAAATGTGTCTTCATAGGATACCCAAAGGAAACTGTTGGGTATACCTTCTATCACAGATCCGAAGGCAAGACATTCGTTGCTAAGAATGGATCATTTCTAGAGAAGGAGTTTCTCTCGAAAGAAGTGAGTGGGAGGAAAGTAGAACTTGACGAGGTAACTGTACCTGCTCCCTTATTGGAAAATAGTACATCACAGAAAACTGTTTCTGCGACACCTATGCCAATCAGTGAGGAAGCTAATGATGATGATCATGAAGCTTCAGATCAAGATACTACTGAACCACGTAGATCAACCAGAGTGAGATCCGCACCAGAGTGGTATGGTAATCCAGTTCTGGAAGTCATGATGTTAGATCATGATGAACCTACGAACTATGAAGAAGCGATGGTGAGCCCAGATTCCGCAAAGTGGCTTGAGGCCATGAAATCTGAGATGGGATCCATGTATGAGAACAAAGTATGGACTTTGGTTGACTTGCCCGATGATCGGCAAGCAATTGCGAATAAATGGATCTTCAAGAAAAAGACTGACGCTGACGGTAATGTTACTGTCTATAAAGCTCGACTTGTCGCAAAAGGTTTTCGACAAGTTCAAGGGGTTGACTACGATGAGACCTTCTCACCCGTAGCGATGCTTAAGTCCGTCAGAATTATGTTAGCAATTGCCGCATTTTATGATTATGAAATATGGCAGATGGATGTCAAAACTGCATTCCTGAATGGATTTCTGGAAAAAGAGTTGTATATGGTACAACCAGAAGGTTTTGTCGATCCAAAAGGAGCTAACAAAGTATGCAAACTCCAGCGATCCATTTATGGACTGGTGCAAGCATCTCGGAGTTGGAATAAACGCTTTGATAGTGTGATCAAAGCATTTGGCTTTATACAGACTTTTGGAGAAGCCTGTATTTACAAGAAAGTGAGTGGGAGCTCTGTAGCATTTCTGATATTATATGTGGATGACATATTGCTAATTGGAAATGATATAGAATTTCTGGATAGCATAAAGGGATACTTGAATAAAAGTTTTTCGATGAAAGACCTCGGGGAAGCTGCATACATATTAGGCATAAAAATCTATAGAGATAGATCAAAACGCTTAATTGGACTTTCACAATGCACATACCTTGACAAAATTTTGAAGAAGTTCAAGATGGATCAAGCAAAGAAAGGGTTCTTGCCTGTGCTACAAGGTGTGAAGTTGAGTAAGACTCAATGCCCGACCACTGCAGAAGATAGAGAGAAAATGAAAGATGTTCCCTATGCTTCAGCCATAGGCTCTATCATGTATGCAATGCTGTGTACCAGACCTGATGTGTGCCTTGCTATAAGTTTAGCAGGGAGGTACCAAAGTAATCCTGGAATGGATCACTGGACAGCGGTCAAGAACATCCTGAAATACCTGAAAAGGACTAAGGATATGTTTCTCGTATATGGAGGTGACAAAGAGCTCACCGTAAGAGGTTACGTTGATGCAAGCTTTGACACTGATCCGGACGATTCTAAATCGCAAACCGGATACGTGTTTACTTTAAACGGTGGAGCTGTCAGTTGGTGCAGTTCTAAACAAAGCGTCGTAGCGGGATCTACATGTGAAGCGGAGTACATAGCTGCTTCGGAAGCAGCGAACGAAGGAGTCTGGATGAAGGAGTTCATATCCGATCTAGGTGTCATACCTAGTGCATCGGGTCCAATGAAAATCTTCTGTGACAATACTGGTGCAATTGCCTTGGCAAAGGAATCCAGATTTCACAAGAGGACCAAACACATCAAGAGACGCTTCAACTCCATCCGGGATTTAGTCCAGGTGGGAGACATAGAGATTTGCAAGATACATACGGATCTGAATGTTGCAGACCCATTGACTAAGCCTTTTCCACGAGCAAAACATGATCAGCACCAAGGCTCCATGGGTGTTAGAATCATTACTGTGTAATCTAGATTATTGACTCTAGTGCAAGTGGGAGACTGAAGGAAATATGCCCTAGAGGCAATAATAAAGTTATTATTTATTTCCTTATATCATGATAAATGTTTATTATTCATGCTAGAATTGTATTAACCGGAAACATAATACATGTGTGAATACATAGACCAACAGAGTGTCACTAGTATGCCTCTACTTGACTAGCTCGTTAATCAAAGATGGTTATGTTTCCTAACCATGAACAAGGAGTTGTTATTTGATTAACGAGGTCACATCATTAGTAGAATGATCTGATTGACATGACCCATTCCATTAGCTTAGCACCCGATCGTTTAGTATGTTGCTATTGCTTTCTTCATGACTTATACATGTTCCTATAACTATGAGATTATGCAACTCCCGTTTACCGGAGGAACACTTTGGGTACTACCAAACGTCACAACGTAACTGGGTGATTATAAAGGAGTACTACAGGTGTCTCCAATGGTAGATGTTGGGTTGGCGTATTTCGAGATTAGGGTTTGTCACTCCGATTGTCGGAGAGGTATCTCTGGGCCCTCTCGGTAATGCACATCACATAAGCCTTGCAAGCACTGCAACTAATATGTTAGTTGTGAGATGATGAATTACGGAACGAGTAAAGAGACTTGCCGGTAATGAGATTGAACTAGGTATTGGATACCGACGATCGAATCTCGGGCAAGTAACATACCGATGACAAAGGGAACAACGTATGTTGTTATGCGGTCTGACCGATAAAGATCTTCGTAGAATATGTAGGAGCCAATATGGGCATCCAGGTCCCGCTATTGGTTATTGACCGGAGACGTGTCTCGGTCATGTCTACATTGTTCTCGAACCGTAGGGTCCGCACGCTTAACGTTACGATGACAGTTATTATGAGTTTATGCATTTTGATGTACCGAAGGTTGTTCGGAGTCCCGGATGAGATCACGGACATGACGAGGAGTCTCGAAATGGTCGAGACGTAAAGATTGATATATTGGAAGCCTATGTTTGGGCACCGGAAGTGTTCCGGGTGAAATCGGGATTTTACCGGATTACCGGGAGGGTTACCGGAACCCCCCGGGAGGCAAATGGGCCTATTGGGCCTTAGTGGAAAAGAGAGAAGGGGCAGCCCACAGGCTAGCCGGCCGAACCCCCCTTCCCTAGTCCTATTAGGACTAGGAGAAGGGGCCGGCCCCCCTCTCTTCTCTTTCTCCCGAAGAGTCCTACTAGGAATAGGATTTGGGGAAGGAGTCCTACTCCCGGTAGGCGTGGGACTCCTCCCTGCGCCTCCCTCCTAGCCGGCCGACCCCCTTGCCCCTGGCCTTTATATACGGGGGCAGGGGGCACCCCATAGAAAAACAACTTGATCCTTGAGATCGTTCCTTAGCCGTGTGCGGTGCCCCCTGCCACCAAATTCCACCTCGATCGTACTGTTGTAGTGCTTAGGCGAAGCCCTGCGTCGGTAGTACATCAAGATCGTCATCACGCCGTCGTGCTGACGGAACTCTTCCTCGACGCTTTGCTGGATCGGAGCCCGAGGAACGTCATCGAGCTGAACGTGTGCTAAGAACTCGGAGGTGCCGGAGTAACGGTGCTTGGATCGGTCGGATCGGGAAGAAGACGTACGACTACTTCCTCTATGTTGTGTGATCGCTTCCGCAGTCGGTCTGCGTTGGTACGTAGACAACACTCTCCCCTCTCGTTGCTATGCATCATCATGATCTTGCGTGTGCGTAGGAATTTTTTTGAAATTACTGCGTTCCCCAACAGACAGTGCGTGCATGCATGCATGGAAATTAATGCAAGGCTGGGAATTCACAGCACGTGGCATGGTGTCGTCATACGCCCCTAGGGGAGTGGAGAAAAGATTGAGAGCAGTACGCAAAAGTATTCACGGATACTCCATATGAAGTAGAACTTCTTCCAAGAAGGATCTACATTTCGAAAGGGAAAATGGTCGGCTTTGTGAAGGGAATGCGGGGTCGTTCCTCTGTTGGCTTTGAAACTTTTTTTGTACTCGGTAGAGGCCATGGCATGGTGTTGGGGAACAAGAAACAACTAGTGACGGCAAGAAATATGTATATACCCACGCCCACAACTCCTTTGTGCGGTTGATGTATTCGAACGTCTTCGCGATCGAACCGATCAAGTACCGAACGCACGGCACCTCCGCGATCTGCACACGTTCAGCTCGGTGACGTCCCTCGTACTCTTGATCCAGTTGAGGCCGAGGAAGAGTTTCGTCAGCACGACGACGTGATGCCGGTGATGATGAAGTTACCGATGCAGGGCTTCGCCTAAGCACTACAACGATATGATCGAGGTGGAAATCTATGGAGGGGGCACCACACACGGCTAAGACAACTGTCAACTTGTGTGTTCTAGGGTGCCCCCTGCCCCTGTATATAAAGGAGCAAGGAGGAGGCCGGCCGGCCCTATAGGGGTGCGCCCCAAGTAGGATTCCTACTAGGAATAAGAATCCTATTCCTAGTAGGTTTCCAACAAGAAAGAGGGGGAAGTGAAGGAAAGGAAGGCGCCGCCCCCTTCCCCTAGTCCAATTCGGACCCAGGGGGCGGCCAGCCCCTCCTGGCCCTTCCTCTCTTCCCACTAAGGCCCATAGAGGTCCATGAAGGAAATATGCCCTAGAGGCAATAATAAAGTTGTTATTTATATTTCCTTATATCATGATAAATGTTTATTATTCATGCTAGAATTGTATTAACCGAAAACTTAGTACATGTCTGAATACATAGACAAAAAGAGTGTCCCTAGTATGTCTCTACTTGACTAGCTCGTTAATCGACGGTTAAGTCTCCTAGCCATGGACATGTGTTGTTATTTGATGAACGGGGTCACATCATTAGAGAATGATGTGATGGATAAGACCCATCTGTTAGCTTAGCATAATGATCGTTCAGTTTTATTACTACTATTTTCTTCATGAATTATACATGTTCCTCTGACTATGAGATTATGCAACTCCCAAATACCGGAGAAACACCTTATGTGCTATCAAATACCACAACGTAACTATGCAATTATAAAGATGCTCTACAGGTGTCTTCGATGGTGTTTGTTGAGTTGACATAGATCGAGATTAGGATTTGTCACTCCGATTGTCAGTATCCAGATTTACAAAACTCGCCATTATACCCAATATGGAGTATAAAATTAGTATAAAGTTGAATCTATTCTCTGCGTGCGTCGTCGTACATTGCGCTGATATGATGGCCCACAGTGCGCTATGCTCTAGTGTGATGATCTAGGGACTGCAAAAGTGTAGATCTGGCAACCAAAACCTGTAACGGATCTTAATCATTTCTTATATCATACGGCAATAAGTACTTGCTATCTGGCAATTAAGTAGTCACTTTGTAACTTCTTCTATATCTATACTACTATTATCTATCTATACTCTATATACTACTATTAAAAGAGCAAACAAAAACTCCCCCCTCCTAATGCGACAACAATCCTTAACATTCCCCTACGGGTGGCAGGCGGCGAGGACACTTTAGCATGGGCTTTGGAAAGGTCAGGACACTACACTGTCAAATCGGCGTATCGATCTCTCATGACTCGTAACGAGCTTAGTTCTCTAGAGGAAGGGACGGTAACGGAGGCATCACCGAACAACAAACAGTTGTGGACTGCACTTTGAAAGCTCAATGTGCTACCAAAGATCAGAGTATTCTGGTGGAGAGCTCTGCGTGGGATCCTACCAGACTCTGCGACTCTACATCATCGGCACATCAAAACGACGGGCCGCTATGATATCTGTCAAGCTACAGATGAAGATCTGAAGTATGCATTGATGACTTGTACACATGCAAACATGTTTTGGGTGGCAGCTAGAGACCACTTCGACTTACAGCTACCGCAGTTGCACCAAGACACTTGGGCTCGCGACATCACACTCGATAAGATGCTCTCTGATGATGCGCGGTGCAAGATTATCACTATCATGCACTCCATTTGGACTTCGAGGAACAAGTGGACACATGAACAGCAGGGGTTCGATCCTACGATGGCCATGAAGTGGGTGCATGAGACACTGTCTATTCTTGACATACCAGGTCGACACGCTCGGACGGCTGGCCAGTGCTTGCGCCCCCCGAAGCGGGATGGATCACCATTAACACTGACGGATTAGTGTTCGACGACCGGGCCAACGGAGGGGCGGGGGGAGTTGCACGCTCCCATCTGGCTTTCCAAGGAGCTTGGTGCAAGCCTCTGCCGGGTGTCTCAAGACCCTTTCATCGCCGAGATATTGGCTTTCAGGGAGGGGGTAATTTTTGCCCAGCTCCGAGGTTACTCACATGTGATAATGGAGGTTGACTGTCTTCACTTGGTTGATCTCTGGAACTCGCGAGGCAATTCCAGATCGATTGCCTCGCCTATCTTTAGAGAATTATTGGACATTGTACCACACTTTATTTCCTTTTCGGTTCGACATGTCGGCAGGAACTTTAATGTGCCGGCCCATCTCTGTGCTCAGCGTGCCTGTACGCTTGATGTGACGGGTAGCTGGCTAGATGTTAGCCCAGACTTCCTACGTGCTAGCCTACGAGCAGACTGTAACCGGATTTTGTTATTCTGAATAAAGTCCTAAATTCGATGCAAAAAAATAAAATAAAACCACACAGTAAACTGTACACAGAGTAATCAGGACCCTCGGATTAAGTCAACTTAAATACATCCTATTGCTCGTATTACATCATCTTAAAGTAACAATCCGATAGACGTCTCAGATCAATTGTTCTGCCTGGCAGACGCCGTGGTCCCGTCTGTGAACAGGCCTAGCGCTCCGCGTCCCCTGATCCCCGCTGCCCCGCCCGCAATATGTGGATCAATTCCATCCGACTCGGCACCTCCCCGCCCATCAGAAAAGAAAAAAACTCCACCTCGGGTTCCCTGACTCTTCTTCTCTAGGTTGGGTAGAGCAACCATGGCGGCGGATCCGCAGCGTCCATGGCCGCTCCACCTCGGGCAACGCGGATCACGGCCAGCGGCCCGATGGAGGCGGGTACCGGCGCGGTTGCCGTTCTGCCCTGCGCTCCCTCGATGTCTCCTCCTGCGCCTCCAGTGGCCAGACACCTCTTCCACTCCGGCCTAGGTAAGCCCCTGCGCTCTGCTCTCCCTCATGTGCGCGCCCATACCTGTGCTCATGTGCTATAGCCATCGAGCCGTGGTTAATCATATGCTGGCGATGTCTTCTAGGATTTTCCTCTCTGCATAGGAATCGATTTTGCAGGCATGGTTCCTTGCTTTTCTAGGCTGATTCAGATTTTTTTTCTTATAGATTCACAAATGTCAGAAGATGGGGTTAGAGACAAACTGTCCAGTCTGTTGTGACTTCATATTCACATCAATCTGAATGTAATGTAGACAAACTTCAGTGGTATATTGAAAATGGCTTACCCTTTTCTTCTCGAAACAGATAAATATTGGATTAGCTGACCCTGTCATTATCTCATTCCACCCCAACACATGGTATAGCTTTTCTTCGTTGATCATCGCTGATCTTACAAACTGCAGGGGCACCCTCATCGGTGGCGTATTTTATATTTCTCAGGTCAGACAGTGTGCAGCCACACCTGGTCAACATCCAGTTTCAGAAGAATGTACAGCTGCAGGTAACCACGACGAGTCGACGATCTTCCGCTGCCTTCCCTCAATTTTGTTTGGATGGTGCGTGATTCCTTTCATCGAGTATTCGATAAACCACATAGTTACTATAGTAGTTAATTAGGAGCCTAATCATAACTATTGTGCATCGAGTCTTCAATAAACTAGAGCAGTTTCTACATGCAAGACGTAACGAATAGTATTTGTTCTTGTTCCATGGAGTAGCAAGCGAGAGAGAGAGAGAGAGAGAGAGAGAGAGAATGAAAAATGTTTGCAGGTTATTATATAAAGTGTGTTTCTCACATCGTGCTTTTACCTGTGATTATATAATGCCCATTGATTAGTTCGGTTGAATCTGGGCATGCTTTTAGACTCAAAATCAATCTTGATTTCCTCCTGCCACCTGTATCTGTATATGTGCAGCGCAGGCGAAGTCGAATGACAAGAACCAGCTAGATGAGGGCATCCATTCGAAACACATATCTAATCTTCTATGTGTGGGATCCTTTTTCTGTTCTAAATTTGTTGTTGGGGCGAGCTTGTTACTCTCTACAAGGATTTCAAGTTGGATGAGAGCTACACGCTAAGCAAGATCTCCGTATGGACTGGCTACGGCTTCCACAATCTCAAGGCAATTCCTCTTTTCTGAAGATAGCAGCGAGGTGCCCGCACACACGTATCTCTGAATTATAAGTTATGACCCGTGCTCTATGGTGAGAGCACATATCAATTGTTTTTGAACAATACTCAGGTTAGTTTGGTATAGTTCTTACATGTATTGCCATCTCAGCTTACCAGGAGCCTAATGTTTGTAGTTGTATACTTATTGTATGTCTGCATATATGTTTGAATTGAACACCTGCTGCTGTTTTTGTGGTCCGCGCACTTGCTTGAAATATAATCAACTTAGTTGGTTGTGATCTTGTTCTTCGAGTGAACTGTGGTTTAATCAAATGCATTTGGTATTAACTCATGTCGTCTTCATAGTACTGTAAAGTGCAAAATGATCATGTCATATGTCTCTACTAATTGCTGAACGCTCACTAAGTTGAATATAATGCATTGTTCTGTGGGTAAGGAACCTTATGAATTGATGCATTGAAATTAATTGTAAGAACACTTCTTGACAGGAATACGAGAACTACCAGCATCTTATGGATATTCATCAAATAACAGTACAAGCAGCCAATGTGTATGTGGTGGTCTAAACCAAATGTTAGGCACAAAATGAGGATTATGTGCACAGTTGGTCCCTCAACTAACACAAGGGAGATTATCTAGGATGTTGCTGAGGATGACATCATTGTGGCTCGGCTAATATGTCACATGGAGACCATGCATCACTCCAAAAAGTTATTGAATTGGTGAAAGAGTTGAGACCATGCTTGTAGACTCTTATGGATGAGTCAATTATAAGTCTGGCATGCACATGCAAGCACATGATTTTGCTCTATCAATAAATATTGTAATTAAACTTTTTTATGCCCACCCTTCTTTCGTCATATTCCAACTTATTTGCTCTGATATAAGCTACAATTAACATATTCAGGGCCCAGAAATTAGTATTCAAGATTTGCCTCATTGAAAACTGGTCAGGAGTTCACATTCACAATAAGCAGTGATCCTTTCTACTACTTGAGGGATTGAGCAAAGGTACTAATACTTTTCTGTCCTAACAAGAAATTATAGAAAAAAGATACCTCTCATAAATGCACATTTATTTATAACAATAGCACCAGGATGAATGTTTGTTACTCATGATACTTTTAATTCATTTAACCTGTAGAATAAAGACTCTTGAAATTTGACTTCTGAAGTTGTGCCACTGCTTATGTTGAACCAGATTATCAACGGTACAGTCAAAGAAGCAATGTTGAACATGAAAATAAGGCACTCTGCCAGTTTGCGTGCATGATCCAATAGCACGTGTTTAATAGTAGCCACTATTATGTGGAATGGTAGCAGTTTCCTCCATTTATGCCAGTATTTGATATACTTACCAAAGTTTTAAGGGGGGCAATCTTAAGAAGACATCCCAATTTGTTCCAGAATTTCATACGCATATTAGACAAGATGTATCAGGTTTTCCTTAGGTTGCATTGCAACACTTCAGTGTCTGCTCTTGGTTCTTTTACCATAAAATTTGTAAGGTCCCTTATGTTTGATTTATTGTATAAATCATTTGAGACATGCCCTGCATGCATGATTACTCACTATATTTATGTTCATCTGATATTATGTTCCTGAATCATTTACGAGTTGGTGTTAAAAATGGATATTGTTGTGCATCGATTTAATCTTTTCCATGCCTTGTTCTATTGTTCAGAATTTATAGAATACAAATTTAGACTTTATACTCCAACGAATTTTATGTGTGTATTGGTGGAGACGTGCGTTGCACGTGCACGCTTACTAGTATAAGAAAACGTCTTATATGAAGTTAGAGGGAGTATTTTAAAATTGGCAACTAAGTGTATTTTTAAAACCTCGGGATCTGAACAGTGTACCTCTAATCTGGCAACTAAGCGTATTTTTCTGCTCTTACAATTTGGCAACCAAGCGTGTTTAAATTGAACAACTATATTTTGTAATCTGACAACACATCCTATATCTAACAACTAAATACATATAGCAACTACATGTTCTTTAAACTTGACAAAAAGTATGTATTGAACAGTGTATGCCTAGTCTATTTGCATGCTTCTCTTTTTCTTAATAGTAGTAGTAGCAGCAGTAGTAATAGTATAATAGGAGTTAATTGCAGAAAACCATCACATTTGGGGTAAGGTTTGCAGAAAACCATCTAGTCCCTAATCCGTTGCAAAAATCACCGCGTTCTTAGTAGTCTCTCTACAGAAAGCACTGATCGGAGGATTGATGTCGTTTAATCATTTTCTGACACTAAGAACAAAAAGAAAAACGCAATCCAGCCCAGCGGGTGGTGTCCCTCCTCCCTCCGATCCTGCAAGCCGCCGTCGCCTTGAGGCCTCCTCTGCCCAGCGCCTCTGACAAGCTGACGCATGCAACCAGCAGGCCCCTCCTCCGCCCGCCGCCTTGGCCGAGCGCCAGCACGTGCAGGAGGGCTCCCCTTCGCATATGGCATCGCAGCTCGAAGGGAACCGCCATGGGAGCTCCCTCGGAGCTCCAAGTCCGGTGTGATCCCGCCGTCCGCCGTTGTGTACGCTGCCCTCCCCAGCTCAACTCACCGCACCACTCATCTCCATCCCCCGTTCATCACGGGTGTCGGTGGCAGCGTAGGTGCCTAGGCGCAGCCGAATCCAGTGGTCTAGTGGCCCAGGGCGGCGCTGGGGTCTGGTTGTGGCCGAGATCCGGCGGTCCGGTGACCCAGGGTTGCGTAGGGACTGGCATAACCGCGTAAGCATGGGCTCGGTGATGGAGGCGCGAGCCCCGGGCAGTTGCTGGGCGGGAGCGGTGGTCGGCGGCGCTCTGCGGGAGAAGACAAGGTGTCGTGGAGGGGAGGGGATGTGGTGGCAGTGTGTGTGTGTGTGTGTGGGTGGGTGGGGGGGGGGGGGGTATGGCTCGCGCGACGGTCGGCCGGTGGTGGCTAGCGCGGCGGCCGGACTAGAACAAGAAGGTGAGAAGTGAGTGGGGTGGGAGGAAGAAGATGGCGCGGGGGGTCGACCAGCTCGGGCTCTCCCGATCCAATGGGATCGAGGCGGCGGGCTCTGCCGGGCATGTTCGAGCGGCTGACTGCTTTTTAAAAAAATCTACTAGGGGTCTGTGTGTATTATTTTGCCAATTCATACTAGGGGTCTGTGTGTAATTATTTTGCCAATTCAGCTCCTTACAGTCCGGTCCCATGTGTCAGAAAGTGATTAAATGTGCTAAATCATTTGATCAGTGCATTTTGTAATTTTTTTTACTAGAAACGCGGTCATTTTTGCACATAATTAAGAACTAGATGATTTTATGCAAACCTTGCCTCAAATGTGGTGATTTTCTGTAATTAATTCATATAGTAGTAGTCTCGGAGTGTTGACTTTACTTTTTGCGGGGCCGTGGGGATGTGAATTGCAGGGGTTAGTTGCCATCGCACCGGAAGGCAGTGGCGACTCCAGCTCAAGCCCAACAAGAAAGAGATCACCCATTTCACACCCCCAATGCTACAAAAATACACAGAAACAAAAGCAATAGAGCAGGAGGATCATTATCACTACAAAGAACAAGGGCGTATATATATATAAGTTTTTTTTTCAGGGAAGTATATATATAAGTTGTAATCACACAAGAGCCATTATTAATTTGTCAACAAACTAATATTATGTAAACCACACACGGATAGCAATCCAACCATTACTATATATATATATATATATATATATATATATATATATATATATATATATATATATATATATATATATATATATATATAAAACAGAGTTGGTGATCATGGTGTGCCTGTCATCCTGCAATATAGGCCGTCCGATTTATATCTGACGGATAGGAAGGAAATCATGACAATTTTGTAAAAAGATACCCACACCCCTATCCGCATTTGTAAATAAGGCATTCCCTCGTTATCATTTTCTCTCACAAGATAAATTACTCATATACTCTTATAAAAAACAGAGTTGGTGATGATGATGTGCCTGTCATCCTGCAATATAGGCCGTCCGATTTATATCTAACAAATAGGAAGGAAACTATGACAATTTTGCAAAAAGATACCCACACCCCTATCCGCATTTGTAAATAAGGCATTCCCTCGTTATTCTTTTCTCTCACAAGATAAATTAATCATATAAATGCATCTTGATGTTCCATGCAACGCATGAGCATCTTGCTAGTATATATATATGATGAAGCTGGGACGAATTCGATCAGCAATGTTGAGATTCACTCACAAGATCGATCACATCAATTACTCCATGTAAAGAGTTCAAATGCGAAAAAAGACGGTATAATAATCCGCTATGATAACAATGATGTAGTTATAATAATTGATGAAAAAGACGAACACACCTGCTAGTACTACTCAAACTACCAAGCATACACGCTGCTTGTACCGTGTTAAAAAGACGTACGTACATGTTAGGAACAATACTCGATCTTAATTATTAGAACATGACCATAGATATGTTGTTCTAAATATGCATGATTGTTTTGAGTTGATCCTACGATCTGATCTAGCTACTCTCCCGGTCTCCCCTACTGGACCTCCATGGAAACTAGCTAGCTCCTACGTAGTATCTTTTCATGGTAGGGACACTAACATTTACCAAACTTCAAAACTGACATGTTTGGATTACTCTGACTTGTTGGAACTGACCAAGACTCTTACATGTTGGGTCAACAGAGAAGCTACCAAAGCGGCGGGCATTATACATATAGGGATACTAGCAACAAAATGGTTGGGTTTTCGTGGTGTCTAAATTCTAGAAACACAAATAGTGCAGCCGCCACATGCGGTTCGTTTCCCATGCCGCCCATCATCACCATATATATATGACTGAGCGTGAGCGGCCGTGTTAGCAGTCCAGCAGCTTACCCTTGCTAGATCTGCTCAGTTGAGTAGCATCTCATCTGCCCCCTGATCGACCGACATGAGCGGGTTGGACGCCGCCATGATCGTGATCTTGGTCGCGGCGATCTTCGGATGCGGCGTGGCGCTCGTATGCGCCTACAGAGGCGCCAGGTGGTGTCTCAACCGTATCGCCAAGAGCTTGGCGGTGGTGCCGGAACACGTGATGAGGAACGCCACGGTCGAGCGCTTCGTGCTGGACATGGCCAAGGAGAAGCCCATCCGGTTCACGGCGGAGCAGCTCACCGGAATCACGCGCAACTACTCCATGCGCCTTGGGACCGGCGGCTTCGGCACCGTCTACCGAGGCGCGCTCCCCAACGGCCTCGCCGTGGCCGTCAAGGTGCTCCACCCTGGCCTCGACACCAAGACGTCCGAGGAGCAGTTCATGGCGGAGATGGGCACCATCGGCAGGACGCACCACATCAACCTCGTCAGGCTCTACGGCTTCTGCTTCGACGCCAACGCCACACGTGCGCTCGTCTACGAGTTCATGCCGAACGGCTCGCTCGACGACTACCTGTCCTCCGCCCGCAGGGCCGGCGCTGAGGTGAGCATGACCACGGTGGCTGCCATCGCCACCGGCGTCGCCAGAGGCCTCAGGTACCTCCACGAGGAGTGTCAGCACAAGATCGTGCACTACGACATCAAGCCCGGCAACGTCCTCCTCGACGCCACCCTCACGCCCAAGGTGGCCGACTTTGGCCTCGCGCGCTTCGTCAGCCGCGCCGACACGCACGTCTCCCTGTCCGGCGGGCGCGGCACCCCCGGGTACGCCGCACCGGAGGTGTGGACGGAGCTACGCATCACGGAGAAGTGCGATGTATACAGCTTCGGCATGCTCCTCCTCAAGATCGTCGGACGCGGTAGCAGCTTCCACTGCGAGGACGATGCCGCGTCGGGCTCGGAGAGCAGCCAGCCGTGGTTTCCCATGGTCGCATGGACCAGGTACGAGGCCAGCGATCTAATGGAGCTCGTGTTGCCAACAGACGTGGATGACACGCGTAGCAGTAGCAGAGAGGTGGTGGAGAGGATGTGCAAGGTGGCGTTCTGGTGCGTGCAGCAGCGGCCGGCTGCGAGGCCGTCGATGAGCGCGGTGGTGAAGATGCTGGAGGGGGAGATGGAGATCGCTCCGCCGCCCAACCCATTCCAGTATCTCGTGGCCAACCTGTGGATCAATGTGGTATCGTCGGACGTAGCTAGCAGCCAACAATCATGTCTATCTTCACACAAGAAATGAGATGAGATGAGATGAGATGCACTGCAAGCATGCCTACCCACCACCACTATATATGCATCACCCTGCAGAATTCAGGCATCAAACTGCACTACATAATTCAGCCTAATTACTAAGCTATGGTATGTACATTCACTGTATCTTAACATATATCTAATGGCATTAAATAAACTAGCTATGCCCGCGCCCTGTTGATGTGTCACGACGAAATGTATTGCGTGATAGTAAAGCTTGGTTGCCATTTTCTTTTATTTGCATTCACTGATTTCGATTAAGACAGAAAAAATTGTATGTGTGCACTTTAGGTGTTATAATAAGGCAAGCAATCTATAAAGGCAAATTGGAAAACATAGATTCATTCATCACATGATCAATATATTTTACAAAGTAGGAAGTATACATTTCAGCTATCATTCTAAAATCCAATGTGTTATAGACCGAACGGGTTACAAATATGATAGTCAATGTTTGCGTCAGTAGCGTGAGAGTGTTTGTACTGGATCCTGAAGTAATCGGTTCTGGCGAGAGAGATGGTTGATCGAACAGATGCACGCTATATTTCACGTGAATACGGAGAGGAAGCCGATAAGATCATCATAGCACAAGAGTATTCGCTCTTAGGATTTGTGTTTTTTTGTATTCGTTTGAAAATGGTTAATATCATCATGGTAATACATGGCACAGAACATCGTCGCCACGATATGTCATTGGTCCTGTGTGAATACCTTTTTTTTTTAACAAAAATCAATATGTAAGAGTACTCACAGCTTGTGTTTGCTTATATAGTTAAGATCATCATAGCAATACATTGCATTGCACAATAGAAGTTTAAACTATGCCTTTGCCATTTTGATTCACATGATAAGGCTGAGGTATAGATCATAATGATGACAGTGATGAGAAAAATCACAAGCAAATGAAAACTTCCTGATTAGAAAACATGGTTCTGTGATGTGAACAATAAAACATAGATGCCCATGCTCATTCTAGAAGCAAAACAAAGTCTAGTGCTCGATGGGCAACCATTTCCCTAAAGAAAAATCTTCGATGGTGATTGCAGTTGAAATAGAAGCTTCGTGAAATCTAATGAGGGAAACCATGCATTGACCTTTATAGTAAGTTTTGGCAAAAAGAATAAACGTAAATGTACAATTAGAATCATATAGACAAAGGGGAGGATGTACGTCATGAACATGTCATGAACTACTGAGTAATAGAGGACATGAACAAAACAACTAAATATATGGGTAGTAAATGATGTAAAGGTCACTATATTTTCCTGAGACATGGCTTTGTATTCAGCCTCTGCGGTTGATTTGGAAACCACAAGTTGTTTCTTGCTTCTTCAGAACACTAGATTTCCTCCTACAAAAACACAGTAGCCTAAGGCTGATCTCCTGTCATCCAGGCAGATATCCCAATCAGCATGACATTAACCATCTACAGCAAGGTGTCTGTAACTCTTGTACAACAATCGTTTCCCAGAAGTACCTTTCATGTACCTCAATATTCTATGTACCACCTCAAGATGTTCACTTCTAGGTTCATGCATGTATGTGATCACAACACTTACTGCAAATGCAATGTGTGGTGCTGCATGAGACAAGTACAACAACCTCCCAACTAATCTTTGATGGCTCTCCTTATTCACTGGCTCTCCTGACTGAGCTATCACTTTGTACTTTTGATCAATTGGAGTTGATGTTGCCCGACATTCTAGCATTCCAACATCACTTAGGAGATCTAAAGTATACTTCCTTTGAGATAGTGCAATCCCTTTGGCAGACCTGACTACTTATATGCCAAGAAGTATTTGAGTCAGCCTTGATCTCAGACTTCAAAGGCCTTACCCAAACACTCCTTGAGTCTTGCTATTTCACTACTAGGGAAAACTTTATACACAGAGGTATAGCAGTAGCGCTGGTCAAAACTATGTGCTACTGCTACTTAGTAGTAGCGCTTGTCACGAAAGCATGCTACAACTATAGTTGTAGCAGTAGCACGTCTAACCAGAAAAACGCTACTACTACAATTCCCACACTGTTACCGGTAGGCTAGGAATAGTAGTAGCGAGCCTGAGGGAAACACGCTATTGCTAAGTGCCTTGTAGCAGCGCGTTTCTATTGTAGAGCGCTACTGCTAAGAAGAAGAAAATAAGTAGAAAAATAAATAGAAAAGTAAATGAAAATGAAAGAAATAGAAAAAAGATAAATGAAAAAAAGAAAAAGAAAAGAAAAAGAAAAATAGTAGAGAAAGGCATAGCAGTAGCGCTTGTTCTCACAAAGCGCTATAGCTACATTAACAGTAGCGCGTTTTGTGTTCCCACGCTATAGCTAAGTTCCTTAGATAAAAGAAAAAAAAAGAAAAAAATAGCTACTTCCTGTAGTAGTAGCGCGTTTTGTACGAAAGCGCTTAGCTAACTTAGCAGTAGCACGTTTTCCTACCAACGATACTGCTAGTTTGACTTAACCACGCGCGGGCTCAAAATTTTGCTAAGTCCTTTCCCCCTCTCCCCCCTATTCCCCAACTCCCCCAACTCCTCTGTCGTCGGCGTCGATCGCGCACGCCCTCGACCTCACCGCCGCCGCCCGAGGCCGCCCTCGACCTCACCGTCGCCGTCCGAGCCCGAGCCCGCCCTAGCCGCCGACTGTAAGGCTCTCCCTCTCCTCTCCCTTGCCCTCCTCTCTCTCTCTCTGGTAGGGCAATTCATATGTTGTTGCTTGATGATGTTCATATATATGAACCCTAGGTGTTAATATGAACCCTAGATTTGTTTAGAGCAGTAGGCATTTTTTTAGCATTTAGAAAAAAAGATGAGCAATTTTTTTAGGAAATTAGCTAGGGCAAACTTTGATGAAAATGCCTAAACAGTAATTTCATTTAGCTTTAAATTAACAGAGGGTATATAAATTATAGTAGCATTTAGCTTTAAATTAATAGAGGCTATAAACAAAAAACAGTAACATTTAGCTATAAAAAATTATTTGGACTATGGACCTGAATCTAGTCCAAATTTTATTCAAATAAAATTTGAATTATTTGGACTACGGACATGAATATTTTTGAAGAAATTGGGTGTAGGTACTAAGGTCTTGTTGTGGAAATTTTGGTGAGGTCAGAAGGGTTAGAGAAAATGGAGTTCCTTTGCAATTTCTAATAAGGTCAAGTATTGTTGGAATATTTGCTCTAAAACAATTTGTATGAAAAGAAAATAATGTGTGTGTGAGAGAGGAATAGCTAGAACAGAATTTGGGTTCTGTCCTAGGCAGAGAAGTGTTTATTGAGATCATTTTGCAAAGGTTTTTGATTTTTGAAAATGCCACTATTTTTCAAGGAAAAGAATTTAGGCAAGTTTTATTTTAAAGATGATCCCTTCCTAGACTTTTATTGTTGATTATATCTTTCCATTGAAGTGGTCATGTTATATCTTTTCATTGAAGTGGTTCGATTGTGCCCAAGTGGCCTTTTGTTGTTTCCAGGGAATGAAGCCGAGTGGCCTATGCTTTGCTGGAATGTTAATTCATTTCCGTTCCGACAAATTTCAGGTGCTCGATTTGTCCACTTTTTAGCAAAGGTCATGCCAAAATTTTCGTGAATTTCAGATGACTTGTAATACAGACTAGGACATATCGAGTGCCTAGGATTTGCCGCACCAGGAAGGAATCAACATTCCTGCAAAACATAGGCCTTTTATGTCATTATTCATTTTATTAGTGTAGAATTAATTAACTAGATTTAATTATAGGAAACATGGCTAGCAACGATGAAGGACAGGGTTCTGGTGATTGCGACGACGTCAACTAGGCGGCAAACGAATTTTTGAACCTTGCCGACGATCAACGGTTGTTGTTGCTGGGCCCACCTGTCACATCAAAGACTGAGACCGACATCGAGACTGGCGCTGGGACTGAGACTGCCGCCGAGACCGGCACCGAGACTGGCAGAGCCGGTATAGAACCAAAACCAAAGAGGCAATGACGCCTAAACCAGCTCGTCACTACTAGAGTGGTGGTCACGGAGGTGGACGACGGCAATTTTGAGCCAAATGAACATGAGGAAGCGCGGTCGTGCTACGACAATCAAATATGTTGCATCGTACGGACAACCGCCACTAACGATGAGAAACTAAAGAAGATAGAAAATATGAGGCCCTCCCCCTTAAAGAAGCCACAGCAGGTATTCTTGTTCCTGGGTCGGGATGAAAAGAAATATACTGATCCAGATAAAGACCCGACAATGAAGAAGATAAACAAACGCGCCATGACCAAGTTTAGCGATGCATTGGCCACCTGGAAAGCAAGGGTGAAACACCGGATCATCAACAAAAAGGAACCCTACTCCGAGATTGTAAAGGATAATCCCACAATCACGGAAGAGCAGTTTGAAATATTCAAGGCGGCTTGCGATGCCGAAGCTGCCAAAGAAAAGTCAAAGTACATGAAGGGGCTTCAACAGAGGAACATGGGGTGCCACCACCTCGAAAGCCGTGGTTACGCGGGGAAGAGGTCCATATGGGCCAAGGAGGACGCGAAACGCGAAAGTCTGGGCATCCCAGACCCCTTGGCGGAGTTCACCGTCCCGCAGGAGCGTGACGTCATCAGGGCTCGGTACCATTGGGACCCAGTCAAGAAGGTTTTCGAGACGGACCCAGTCACGACGGAGTTCATGAGACTGGTGGTAATTTTAGTTTCTGTTCAATTCGACTGCATGTTTAGTCATATTTGTAAATGATCCTTGTTCCTTTTTGCAGAGAGAGCAGCACAGGATTGCGGCCAAAAGCGACTCGCCGTCTGAGGCGTTGGCGAGGCCCAAGTGGGACACCCCATTCAACTGGGCATTGAACATATTGAAACGACTCCCAATGGAGACTCGGCCGTCATATGGACGCGTGTACGGTGCCGAAGACGGCGCCACGTGGAAGAAGTACTACCGTGAGACCACAGAGGAGAGAAAGGAAAGACGGAGGTTAACTGAAGAAAATATCGACAAGAAGGTTGAGATTGCGGTTGAGAAGAAATCAGATGAGACAGACCCAATAGCGGTAGCTGCCGCAAAACAGGCGATTGCAGATTTGTCTAGTGGCTTGGTTCCGGCCATTGTCAGTTGGAGCAGGCAAAATCCAAAAAATGCAGCAGACTTTCCCCTTGACGACTTCTTCGGGAGCAGCTCGACTAGTGTTGCACCAGCACCTGCACCCGCTCCCACACCAGCTCCTGCACCGGCTCCCGCACCTGCTCATAGCAGCCCGTCCTCCATCTTGGACGTGCTTGACGGTGCTTCTTCTTTGGCTGAGCTCGACGCCCTCACGTTACCTGTCACACCGGCCCTCTTCAATAAATGTATAATCTCCCATTTCTATTGCCTTTCGGATGTCTCACGTCGCAGACATGTCTTTATAGGCCGACGTAATCCCATGCACCATATTGTACACCATCAGCGACCAGAAGGTGGATGAGGGGAAGGCGACGATAATGAAGCCGAAGGAACCATTGTTCCACAACCGGCCGATCCCCCTGGCGTCTTCAAGGTTTGCATGGCCAGTGTCAAACCGGGCCACAAGAATTTGGCTCCTCCGGTACTAGGGGGATGAGGACGAGACCCCGCGGCGGCATGGCAATTGCAAGGGGTGGGTCCTGTTGTGGCCAAAGAGTCTGCTTCGTCTGGAGGTGGCCGGGAGCACACCCAAGAGCACGCAGCCTCAACAAAGTATGAACATCGACACCCCACCTACCCAATTAGCGTCGACTGTAGTGTTGGGTGATAGCGGACGGGGTGAGAAAGAGGCTCCATTAGTCGCTGATGACATCACCATAGATGAGGATGAGGATGACGATGACACTCAACAGTATCTTAGTACTGGCGCCTATGATGACGGAGGATTGATGGCTAAGCAGTATGAGTACTCAGGGTTTGAGCATCATGAGTCGGTGCCTGAATTGCTGCCTCCGGAGGCTGAACATATTATAGACGACCTTCCGGTAGCAAATAAGCATAGGAAGAGACGGAGGAAAGGCAACAAAGCTGCTTGTATGATCCAGCCGCCTCAGCAGCCTCGGGTTCAAGACCATATACCTATCCCCGGTGTGGCAAAATGACATATCCCCGGTGAACCAATCCTACCTAAGGCAGCGGTACAGGCCACATACGGTGATCTAAGGAGACTTCATGATGATGTGATGCGGAGAGAGAAAAGCCTCATCGCCTCGAAAAATCCAAGATACCCACTCTACGTGGTTAACGTGCCGCGACAAAGGTCGTACGTCGACACATTCCCCGCAGAGAAGTTCTTCTTTCGATTCGATTACATCTTCGACATGTTTCAGTAGAAGAAGCTAGATTTTACGTTTGTCCGCCTTTATGACTTGTACATGAACTACATCATCGGGATTGAGGAGATACCTTATATCTGTGTCGCTGACCCATACTTCATGCACGAGGGCTTCTTGGTAGTCTGTGCAAAGCACCGTGAATACGTGAGGGACTACATTGTCGATTTCATGGTCGCCAATAAGGACAAGGAGACGATTCTCGTGCCTTATCATCCCCTGTAAGTCATCTGCGCGAATATCCTGCTTTTGATTTCAATCACTCATTTGCACGGTGGAGGCTAATTAATTAGAGGTGTACTTATTTTGCGCAGTGGCGGACGCTCCGTCCTCATCATCCTTTACCCCCGATACTCCCACACTCTTTACTTGGACTCGTCGAAGAACATGAACAAAAAGGATTACACCCACATCAAGTCTGTTCTCGACAGTGCTATCTTTTTCTAGGATGTACATGGTGGAGAGATCAAGACCAAGAAGAAAAGGGACGACAGGCCCGCCTTCGTCCATAAGATAGACTTCTACTACATCCAGCAACCAAGTGATACTCTTAGTGATGGATTCTATGTCCTACACCACATGCTGGAGTACAGACGGGATTAGCAGAACCTTCGCATGTCACCTACATCTGGCGATGCCCATATTCTGCAATGGGCAAAGAACGTAGGACATATCCCGGATCATCGACTTTGAGCTGAGTTCTATCACATCTAACATGAACTTGCCCAAATCATCATGAAGGAGGTCCTCGAAAAAACAGGGATGTTCTACGAGGAAGGGAAAATGTCGCGGGAAGACGTTCGAACGTGCGTAGCCTCTCAGCGTCTCGACCTGAAGCCTTTCACTAAGCTCGGGGACTATCTCCCTGGCTTGGATGGATGGCACGACATGTTGGAGTGATCGATATATGACAATGTGTCCGTTTAGTCCATACTTTCTGTATGACGAAACTTTGAGTTATGCACGACGAAACTTTATTTGTGAAACCATCCTCCTCGACTAGCGAAGATCACTCTAGTTAGGGCATTTTGGGTACGATGAACTTTGTTATTTATGCTTATGATATGTTGCTTCTATTTTTGCCAAGTCTGTCTCTTTCTGTTGCTCAAGTATATATGTTGCATATCATCGACTCATGTGATGATGCAGCTGCATAGATCATCAATGGCGAAGAAGTGCTACGCCAAGAGTATACGACGAGTGCCCGGAGTGTCAGTCCCAGGTTTACCGGTTTCTGGTTTCCGAGCGACAGCCAGTAGTTAGTTTAGGTTCACGCTAGTGCGAGAGAGGGATACGAACTCATGTACTGCATAGTTCCACTCTCACTCATAGTGATAGCTCTTCTCGCGTATATCATTGTTTAGATGGATGACGATGTAGTTGCAAGTAATCGAAACTTGTATCCCTATTTTTGAGATGATGACGAGAGACCACTTTGTGTTGAATGATGATTATGATGATGACATGATTTGATGCTATGATTACATTTGTATGTGTATGATATGCTAAAGATTATTGTATAAAGCATGTTCAAATACAAAACAAATATGCAAAAAAAGAAACAAAAACTAATAAAACTAACAATAGCGAGGGGAATAAAGTTAGCAGCAGCACGCTCTTACCAGTAGCGTGCCCTAGTTAAAAGCGTTGCAGCTATTAGCAGTAGCACGTTGAACTAAAGCTCACTGCTGCTAGCCATGTATAGCAGTAGCGTGGGGCAACACATGCTATGCTACTGATACATGTTAGTTGTAGCGCCGTATCAGTAGCGCGGGACCCCGCGCTACTGATACACCAAATACCCGCTCTACTGCTAGGCTTTTCCCTAGTAGTGTTTCTTCTTTGTCATCCCCTGTCATAATAATATCATCCACATATACTGCAATTATAGTGATTTTCTCTTCTTTATGTCTCCAGAACAGTGTATAATCATTACACTGCCCATACCCCATATTACATAGAACAAGTCTGAAACTTGTCGAACCATGCTCTCGGAGATTGTTTTGGACCATAAAGAGCTTTCTTTAACCTGCATACCTTCCGAACAGTCTCAGATGTAGAGAACCCTGGTGGGATTTCCATGTAGATCTCCTCCCGTAGGTCCTAATCCAAGAAATCATTCTTCACATCAATTTGCTGTAAGGACCACCCGAAATTTTCTGCACAGGAGATCAAGATCCTCACAATGTTAATCTTTGCTACTGGAGCAATGGTCTCATCATAGTCAATGTCGTAGATTTATACGTCCATTTTGCACCATGCTTTTATATCGATATTTATTGCATTATGGGCTGTTATTACACATTATGTCACAATACTTATGCCTATTCTCTCTTATTTTACAAGGTTTACATGAAGATGGGGAATGCCGGCAGCTGTAATTCTAGGCTCGAAAAGGAGCAAATATTAGAGACCTATTCTGCACAACTCCAAAAGTCTTGAAACTTCATGGGAGCACATTTCAGAATATATAAAAAATATTGGGAGAGAAGTACCTGAGGGGGGCCACCCACCGTCCATGAGGGTGGGGGCGTGCCCTACCCCCTGGGCGCGTCCCCTGCATCGTGGCCCCTGGCAGCCCTCTGATGCCCATCTTTGGCAATATGGAGTCTTTCATGGAGGAAAAAAATCATAAGCAAGCTTTCAGGAAGAAACTCCGCCGCCATGAGGCGGAACCAATCTAGGGCTCCAGCGAAGCTGTTATACCGAGGAAACTTCCCTCTGGGAGGGGGAAATCATCACCAACGATCCTCTCATTGGGAGGGGGTCAATCTCCATCAACATCTTCACCAGCATGATCTCATCTCAAACCCTAGTTCATCTCTTGTATCTAATCTTTGTCCCAAAGCCTCAGATTGGTACCTGTGGGTTGTTAGTAGTGTTGATTACTCCTTGTAGTTGATGCTAGTTGGTTTACTTGGTGGAAGATCATATGTTCAGATCCATTATGCATATTAATACCCCTTTGATTACGAACATGAATATGATTTGTGAGTATTTACGTTTGTTCCTGAGGACATGGGAGAAGTCTTGCTATAAGTAGTCAGGTGAATTTGGTATTCGTTCGATATTTTGATGAGATGTATGTTGTCTTTCCTCTAGTGGTGTCATGTGAACGTCGACTACATGACACTTCACCATTGTTTGGGCCTAGAGGAGGGCATTAGGAAGTAATAAGTAGATGATGGGTTGCTAGAGTGACAGAAGCTTAAACCCTAGTTTCTGTGTTGCTTCGTAAGGGGCCGATTTGGATCCATATGTTTCATGCTATGGTTAGGTTTACCTTAATACTTCGGTTGTAGTTGCGGATGCTTGCAATAGGGGTTAATCATAAGTGGGATGCTTATCCAAGGAAGGACAGTACCCAAGCACCGGTCCACCCACATATCAAATTATCAAAGTACCGAACGCGAATCATATGAGCGTGATGAAAACTAGCTTAACGATAATTCCCATGTGTCATCGGGAGCGCTTTCCTTTATATAAGAGTTTGTCCAGGCTTGTCCTTTGCTACAAAAAGGATTGGGCCATCTTGCTGCACCTCATTTACTTTTATTACTTGTTACCTGTTACAAATTACCTTATCACAAAACTATCTATTACCGATAATTTCAGTGCTTGCAGAGAATACCTTACTGAAAACTGCTTATCATTTCCTTCTGCTCCTCGTTGGGTTCGACACTCTTACTTATCGAAAGGACTACGATAGATCCCCTACAGTTGTGGGTCATCATAGATCTGGTTGTACCTCTCGCCACAAGCCTTGCTTTATACAGTTCAATCTTCCCGCTTAGTAGGTAGCTTTTCATGCAATTTCTTGCACTCCATATCAAATTCATGTACCTTGATGGCAAATTTATGAATAAAACTTGTATATGCTTCATCATACTTTACCACTGGTAATGGGTGCTTTAAGTTCATTATTTTGAGGAAGTCTTCAATTGAAAGGCTATATTTGAGAACATGGCTCTTGTCAAGCTTCTCTGCTGTATCCTTGTTGCTCCTCCTCATCTAAATACTGACTACCAAATTCGGCTCTGGTTCACCTGCAAACTTAGCAGCTTTTTTGCAACATGTGCTTCCATGGTGCGTGTTCTTTTTGAAGAGCCTGCACATTAGTGGTTAGTATGCCAATTTTTTCACCTATTCATGTGCAAAATTATTCGATATATAATGCTAAAATGAGAAGGGTGACAAAGGCTATGTTTATTTTAAGTTCTAGGGAGAATGCCAAATTATTTAGCTTTACACTCTCTCATTACCTCAAACTAATTAAGCTTCCTCGTTTTCCTAAGCCTAACTATTTATGGTATCTTTGATGCAGGAATACTATAAGAACCTCACAAAGGTAGGACATCCAAGTACACAACATCATTACCACATTCTCTTGTTCTATAATGGAACCTGTGAGGAAGGCTAGTTTGTGCTCTTCCAAACTCATTTTGCTTATGGCTTTTCTAGTAAGTATAAATTGGTAAACCAAAACCTTAACTTTGTGAGGCCAATTTATACTTGCTAGAAGAAGCCATAAGCAAGATGAGTTAGGAAAGAGCACAAACTAGCCTTCCACGTAGCTTCAAGTGTAGAACAAGCGAATGTGGTAATGTTATGGGATGTCATGCAAAATACTTGACTGAGTTTGATGTATCACACGACACAAACTAGCCTTCCTCACAGCTTGCGTTGACACTCTCTATAATATTGTGATGTTATGCAAAATACTTGGCTGATGTTTGATGTATCACAAAATAAATGCATTTTTGAGTGCTTATTAGCAACAAAATATATATTTGACACTCTGCTATCATGCATCATCATATTATTTGATCATGTGTATATTCAATAGGTCTAGTAATCATTGCATACAAATCGCTGTCGTGGGGTTGTCACGGCAGATGTCCTAGTGTGAGGACTTAGTCGTGGAGCCATCGCAACGTAGTTAGCTTAAAGGGGTTAAAGCGGACAAAGGACGCAAGGAATTATACTGGTTCGGCCCCTTGCGGTGAAGGTAAAGCCTACTCCAGTTATGATGGGATTGCTAGGGTTTCGATGACCAGGGAGCGAATCCGCTTTGCCTGGCTCTCGAGTTGTTGTTTCTTGTCCCTGAACCGCCGCTAGGTCATCCCTTTATATACACAGGTTGACGCCCGACGGTTTACAGAATCCTGGCCGGCTCATAAACATGTCTGACTCGGTTTCTATCCTTTCCTATCTTACAACACAAGTTACATGCCTTATGGCGGTTTATGTCTACGACCCTAATCCGCCTTTGGGCCCTGGGCCTTTAGATCTCTTATAGTAAAGCGCCATGCTCCTTGTCTTCATGGGCTTCAATATTGATAACTCCTTATGGGTATAACCCGGCCCCTCCTGGGCGGTTTATACTCAGTAGCTATATCTCTAACATTAGGCCCCAGATTGATTTGAACCTGTTCATGTCAATCTTCAACACTTAGAAAATCTTCCTCATCAGTACCTTCGAGTAAACCTTGTAATCCGCCATGACGTCAACTTTCAGGATTATAATAAACCGCCATGACGTCACCTGTTCCTTAGAAAACCGTATATACCTTACTTTTATTAATGGGCCTCTGAAAATCGAGGCGACCTCTCTTGGACATATCCATTTTTTGGGCTCCTCGATTCCCGTGCCTGTCGCTTATCCCTTCATCTTATAAATAGAGCCGAGGGTCCCTCCTTTTATCCCCTTGCCTCTTTGTCTTTCTTCCTCCTGGCGTCACCTCAGCACTCGAGCACTGCCGCCGCCATTGACCTTCTCATCTGCCCCAACACCGGCTGCTGCATCAACCTGATTCGACCAGAGAACCACGTCGCCTTTCCACTATTCAACAGCCTTAGTAAGTTCTTCTTTCTTTCCTCTGTAGATTCGTTTTTAGGGTTCGCCCAGGCTCATGGAACTTTGCGATGTTCTTCCCCTGTTCTTTGTTATAGCCTACATGATAGACTCCGAATATAATACACTCTTGTGCGGTAGCAGTGACAGTCCCTCTTTTGGCATTAGATCATCCCTTTTGCGTAGAAAAACATGAGCTGGAACTTCATGAACTGCTTAAGCACCAACCCTTAGGTCTGAATATTTTCCTTTTTCTGACATGCGGTAGATCTGAAATTCTAATGTAAAACCGTGATACTTGTTCGTCTTCACTTAGTCATTTTTCGGCTTCAGATCTATACTCTGATTGTCCATATAGGCGGTTTATCCTTTAAAAAATAACCCGCCATATACCATTAGTCCCCTTGTAAACCGCCAATTGCTTTATCATTTACAATAGCATCAACTTCCGGTTTAATAATTTTGCATGCCTGAATACCTTTGTCTCTTAACTTGCAACGCCTTATGCTTGTCAACCATGAATCTTAAACCGGCACAAATCTTCCTTCAGGTTGTCTAAGAAATGGCCAATACCTTCTATGCTTGTAACTGGGTTCCATCCCGGATTAAAGAAGAAGATCTGAAAGGATGTGTTATCACTGGCGCTTTACCAAAGCAGAATGAAATCCACTAGCGAGCCCCTGGTCCGGAAAATCCTCCTACACCCAAGGATGGCGAGATAGCTATGTTTTTTGATCATCTGAGCCATGGTTTCAAACCTCCCGGGCAAAAAATTTCCGTGATGTGCTTGCTAGCTTCCAGATCCGCCCTCAAGATATTGGACCTAACTCGGTATCCAATATTTGCAATTTTCAAGTGTTTTGCGAGGCTTATCTGCAAGAAGAACCGACTGTTGAACTGTTCAGGGACTTTTTCTACTTAAACCGCCGCACCGAATTTGTAGATGGGCCCAATACTGAACTTGGCGGCGTTTCAATTCAAAAAAGGAAAGACGTCAGCTTCCCTCATGCCAAGCATCATAGTCATCCTAAGGATTGGAACCAAACTTGGTTCTATATCAAAGATACTTCCCCTGAAGATGAGAATCCTCTGCCGGGTTATCGTCCTCACCGGCTTACCAACACACATCCATTTCCGCAAAGGTTGACTGCCAAGGAACGGTCTAAATACACACCACAACTCGCCAAGCTCAGAGCCTTTATGCCTAATGGTTTAACATGAGTTGACTTCGTTCGTTGCTGGATATCTTGGAGTATTTTGCCTTTAAGCCGTCGCCCCGGTTTAATGTGCGAGTACACAGGGAACTCAAAAGATCCTCAACGGCACACTGATATTCAGTTGACTAATGCTAAAGTCACCGAAGCTGTTAAAAAGATACTAGATGAATCGGTGGCTGTCTGCAACAAAATAGGGCTAAGTCCCTTCTGCGTTTTGAATAAACCGCCAGCTGTAAGAATTGCCTAACTCCTATTTGTATCTGACATACTTAACTGTTTCTTATAACCTTTGTCAATTTTTGGCAGGGCGATGATCCGTTCTGGAAGAAGAAACCTCAGGATAAACCGGCAAAGATGCCTCGTCCCAAGACAAAGGTTGTCAAAAAACCTGCTAAGAAGAAAACAACTGAATCCACCGGGCTGAACCTTGACGAGGATCTTGATAATCCAGACTCAGAGGTAGAACTTGATTCTCTTAGTTAATTTTTCATACACCTCATTGACAATGACCCTTATCAGGAGGACGCTGAAGCTAGCCAGGTAGAAGATGTAGAGGTGAATATTCTTTCCTCCGGTTCAGATCCTCAGCCAACACCGAAAATCCGTTAAGCAATCCGGAAAGTAAAATTTTCACACCCTCTAGCTTATCTGGATCCCAACTTTATTTTGAAGAAACAACAGCATGAAGCTCGCCGCACAACCCGGCACATCGGCCAAGTAGTTACTTCAGCCGGTTTACCAAACACGCCAACCCGGAAACGTCGATCAGAGGTCTCATATATTTTTGATACTTCTTATCCCAAGGCGGGTTATTTTAGGCAACCTCTTAATCCGCCTAACTCAAACTATCAGGGAACACCTCATTCATCATCCCGCGAGTCAACGGCCACACAACTCCCTCCTCTCAAGACTGTTCCTGGGTGGGCACTTTTGAACTTAACTCTTGACACTTTATACTGGTTTGCTATGCTAACCTTTATGTCTGTTCCTTTTAGGGCCAAGGCCAGAGCCAGCAAAAAGGCTAAACTGAATACACCGACTGATGATAACCCGACGACTAAACGGGAGAAGACCCCTGAACCACTGGATCCAAATACTGATGCTATCTTAGATGATTCAGCGCCTCAAGTTCAGGATACTTTTGTTGAACCGGTGGAGACAGATCCAATGAGCCAGGCTGCTGAACCGCCAAGCCCGACCAGAGCTGCAAACGAGCCGCCAAGCCCAGCCAAAGCAGCTGATGAACCGCCAAATCCAGTGGCTGCAGACCAATCAAATGATGTCATTGTCACTGGCATCGGCCACACCACCCCTGGTAACCCTATCGCTTTATCAAAGCATAGTGCCAAGGAAGAGTTTTCTGCTATGGATAAGGGCAAGTGGAAAATAGATTTATCCAGCTATGCCCACCTCAATGCCCAAGAGATTCATTCCGGCTTCTTGAACCGCCTGTATACCAGCCGCGACTATGAAGCCGGTTTAGTAGGCCTGATGAAGGAGCGATATGAGGTAAACACTGTTAACTCTTCATAATTGTTTCTCTTGTTCAATTTCTAATATCAACTCTAGCAACCTCCAAGGGTCGGTTTATGATATCAACATGAACCGGGACTTTGTACTATTTCAACTTTGCCTATGTAGCCCCCAAGGGCCGGTTTATCATTTCATGATGAACCAGGACTTTAAAGTATGAATCTTGCAATTTTTGCTTGTGTAGCCCCCAGGGATCGGTTTATACCTTTAGAATCAGTTAGTACCTTTCTGTCATAGAGCTTCTAAAATGCTTGATAACCATCTTTGTAAACCGATTGATGAAGAATAATCCATACCTGTGACTTGAGAGAATATACATTAGCCCCCAAGTGCCAAGTGTAGAACTTGTTATGTGATTGGCACTTAAAAATGTCAGTTGATAAAGCCATATGCATTAGCCCCCAAGTGCCAAGTGCATAACCTGTTATGTGCTTGGGACTTCCAATATGCACTACTGACTCATTAAATGTCGCTTGCAGGCAGATCTGAGCCAGAAAGAATCTCAAATCTCCGACCTTCAGGAAAATATTAAGTCCCAGCAGGCCGAAACTTCCAAGGCTAAAGAAGAGCTGACTGGCGCTTTAACAACCATGGAACAACTGAAAGAAGGCTTTAAAGGTGAACGGGCAGGATGGGATGCTGAAAAAGCAGCACTACTAAAACGGGCAGAGGACGCTGAAACAACCCTTAATCCGGTAGCAGAAGAACTAGCTGGCTTGAAGTGGCAAATCAACGCCATGACCACTGCTGTGTTTGGTAAGTACCCCTATAAGAAGCTTCAACATGTATTATCCCATAAACTGCCGGTTTATCAATATGTTCAATGATGCAGGATCTCGCATTACCCATCTGGGCTCTGATATGCAGAAGAAGTTGAAGGCTGCCTATACTCTTATAGAACAGTTATATACCGGCGCCCAACGGATCATTTGCACTGCTACTCATAACATACCGCCTCCAACCTTGATCAAAGAAACACTCGAGAAGTTGTCAATGATGCCTGCCCGGTTGGATGAGTTAAAGAAATCGACTGCAAGAGCAGGTGCCCTGACTGTGCTAATCTGGGCTAAAGCTTGGATACCAGGTCTTGACTCGGATGATATAGGACGCGGCTATCCAAGCATAAAAGAAGATGTGTCAGAGTTTGATAATGGCGACCTTTGAGCGTTGACGAAGGAAATGCGCCCATTAGCAAGCAAATTGGCCAAAGAAACAAATCTTTCTCATTATCAGCCGGTTTATGATGCTGATAACAAACGACTTCCTGCGCCAACTCATGATGTGGAAGATCGTATCCCGCCAATCCGTAAGCACACTTATGCCCCTGACGTTGACCCCTCCACCCTTATAAGTGATGAGGCTGTATTTAGAGCCCTAACTGGAATTGACTGGACCACCATTGACTTCCAGCCGCTGGGTGGAGAGGAGGAGGATGAGCCAGTGCAGGACGATCCGCAGCTGTCAAGTCAGCTCGGTGAAGAATCATGACCCGGAGGCCGGTTTAATCTTCTGCACACTGCAATTCTTGCTGAAAACAATCATCCTTTTGGGCACGAAAACGCCTTGTAATAGGCTAGTTAAAACACTTGGTCTGCTATGCCATCGTGCATATTCATTTTGCATGATACTGTTAATCCGTCATGATTTATGTTATGTCTGCTTATGATCCTTAGCAGCTTTATTTGACCTGTTTCTACATATAACAAGTTGAAAGTGTCCTGGCGGTTTATCGCCGGATGGGCCATAATGTTCAACATATAACCCGGGTTTATAACCAGGCTGTAGTGAATGACAATCAAATATGAAATATATCATACATGTGACATTGAATCACATCGTTGGCTCACCAATGTTCTGTAGTAAGGGTGATAACCCAAATCTTGAGTACTGATAACTCCTCCCTGTTTTGCCGGTTTATAATAAAGCCGGACCGGGCTGTAATAAACACCAGTTTATTCATATATCATATTGGCGACTTGTAGTCAAAGCCAGACCGGGTCGATTGATGTCTACTACACAACCTTCTTCTTGTAGACGTTGTTGGGCCTCCAAGTGCAGAGGTTTGTAGGACAGTAGCAAATTTCCCTCAAGTGGATGACCTAAGGTTTATCAATCCATAGGAGGCGTAGGATGATGATGGTCTCTCTCAAGCAACCGTGCAACCAAATAACAAAGAGTCTCTTGTGTCCCCAACACACCCACTACAATGGTAAATTGTATAGGTGCACTAGTTTGGCGAAGAGATGATGATACAAGTGGTATATGGATAGTAGATAAAGGTATTTGTAATCTGAAATTATAAAAACAGCAAGGTAACAAGTGATAAAAGTGAGCATAAACGGTATTGCAATGTGTGGAAATAAGGCCTAGGGTTCATACTTTCGCTAGTGCAAGTCCTCTCAACAATAATAGCATAATTGGATCACATAACTATCCATCAACATGCAACAAAGAGTCACTCCAAAGTCACTAATAGCGGAGAACGAACGAAGAGATTATGGTAGGGTACGAAACCACCTCAAAGTTATTCTTTCCAATCAATCCGTTGGGCTATTCCTATAAGTGTCACAAACAACCCTAGAGTTCGTACTAGAATAACACCTTAAGACACAAATCAATCAAAACCCTAATGTCACCTAGATACTCCAATGTCACCTCAAGTATCCGTGGGTATGATTATACGATATGCGTCACACAATCTCAGATTCATCTATTCAACCAACACATAGAACCTCAAAGAGTGCCCCAAAGTTCCTACCGGAGAATCACGACGAAAATGTGTGCCAACCCCTATGCATAGGTTCATGGGAGGAACCCGCAAGTTGATCACCAAAACATACATCAAGTGAATCACGTGATATCCCATTGTCACCAAAGGTACGCACAGCAAGACATACATCAAGTGTTCTCAAATCTTTAAAGACTCAATCCGATAAGATAACTTCAAAGGGGAAACTCAATTCATTACAAGAGAGTAGAGGGGGAGGAGAAACATAATATCCAACTATAATAGCAAAGCTCGCGATACATCAGGATCGTATCATCTCAAGAACACGAGAGAGAGAGAGAGAGAGAGATCAAACACATAGCTACTGGTACATACCCTCAGCCCCGAGGGAGAACTACTCCCTCCTCGTCATCGAGAGCATTGGGATGATGAAGATGGCCACCGGAGAGGGATTGCCCCCTCCGGCAGGGTGCCGGAACGGGTCTAGATTGGTTTTCGGTGGCTACAGAGGCTTCTGGCGGCGGAACTCCCGATCTATTGTGCTCCCTGGAAGTTTTACGATACGTAGGTATATATGGGTGAAAGGAGTACGTCGGTGGACCGAAGGGGGGGCCACGAGGCAGGGGGGCGCGCCCCTACCCTCGTGAGCACCTCCTTCATCTTCTGACGTAGGGTCCAAGGCTATCCGGTAGGTTTCCTTCCAAAAATAACTTCTCCAGTTGATTTCGTTCCGTTTTGACTCCGTTTGATATTCCTTTTCCTCGAAACACCGAAATAGGCATAAAACAGCAAATCTGGGCTGGCCCTCCGGTTAATAGGTTATTCCCAAAAATAATATAAGAGTGGAAAATAAAGCCCAATATTGCCCAAAACAGTAGATAATATAGCATGGAGCAATCAAAAATTATAGATACGTTGGAGACGTATCATTGATCAACACCTGTTTATATCTGATTGTATACTGACGACTTATAATCGACAACAAAGCCGGATCAATAGATACCAGCAATATTCTCAACTTGTTCAACCGACTTATAGTCAACAGCCAGGCCGGGTCAATAAACACTGGTTTAGTATAAAACTCATCAAAAGAAATATCAAAAAGAAATATTTCAGAAAAAAATATATAAAGGGCGAGGCTTTTCATGGGCTGCCAGGCCACTGAGTTAACCATTTTACAAAGCCTTTATAAGATGGAGCTCACATCAACCAATCGTCATTTTAACTAAGACAAGTTCAGGGTCTTTATAATATTGACTTGTCAAACGTTCGACGGGTCTACCAGGATTACCTGGACGGAGTGGCTTACTTAAAAAAGGCAGGATAACTCGGGGTTTTAGGTGAATACACCTGGCTTCCAAGCCTGGCTTTTATAGCCTATTACAAGGTTATAGACTCTTGGTTCTTTTAGAAGCAAAGAGCCCCTAGTAATATTTTGAGCTGTGCTCAATGGGTGCCTATGTTTGAGTTGTGCTTTGCAACAGACTCTCTTTGGCTCCTTTTGACCTTGGGTGGTAAGCCCCCAAGTGTTTTTTTATGTGTGGCTTGTTAGCCGGATCAATGGGTAATTAGAACTCCGCTTTATAAACAGAAGCCCCTATATAACCGAAAACCTTTCAAGGAATAACAACAGAGGCCCCGCTTTAACAGGGATGCTGGTTTATTATATTGATATAATATATACATTGTCAATAATATGTACATAAGAGGAGCCTATGGCTCAGGTGTAGTAAGACCGAAGATGAGCTATATTCCACGGCCAGTGGGTCTCCTCCTACGATTTACGTGAGTCTTTGTGCTCTCGAACATCGATAAGGTAGTATGACCCGCTGTGCAGATTCTTGCTGACCACGAAGGGTCCTTCCCAAGTCGGGGATAATTTGTGCATATCAGTCTGATCCTGGATGAGTCGGAGCACCAGATCCCCTTCTTGAAACGTCCTGGTTTTAACCCTACGACTATGATAACAACACAGATCTTGCTGGTAAATCGCCAAACGTGCTGCTGCTATATTGCGCTCCTCATCTAACAGGTCAAGTGCTTCTTGACGTGTCTTCTCATTGTTAGCTTCAACATAAGCCACCACACGGGGTGAGTCATGACGGATGTCACTAGGAGAACCGCTTCTGCTCCGTAAACCATGAAGAAAGGTGTATAACCCGTAGATCTGTTGGGCGTGGTATTGATGCTCCATAACAGAGAAGGTAACTCCTCCACCCAAAAACCCGGCGTCCTCTTTAAAGGAACCATAAGTCGGGGCTTGATGCCTCTTAGTATCTCTTGATTGGCTCTTTCTTCTTGACCATTAGATTGGGGGTGAGACACGGATGACACGTCAAGCCGGATGTGCTCACGTTGACAAAATTCTTCCATAGCACCCTTGGATAGATTAGTGCCATTATCTGTTATGATGCTGTGTGGGAAACCAAACCGGAAAATCACCTTCTTGATGAATTGAACCGCCATGGCTGCATCACACTTACTGACTGGCTCTGCCTCCACCCACTTAGTGAACTTATCAACCGCCACTAGAAGGTGGGTATTCTTATCCTTGGACCTCTTAAAGGACCCAACCATATCCACCCCAAGTTGCAAATGGCCAAGCGATTGGAATCATCCTCAATTCTTGAGCCAGAACATGAGCGCGGCATGCAAACTTCTGACAACGATCACACCTCTTTACCAAGTCATCAACATTAGCATGAGCCATCAACCAATAGAAGCCGTGCTACGTCTTGAGCTTGCGTTGGTTTTCCCCGAAGAGGAAGGGATGATGCAGTAGAGTAGAGTAAGTATTTCCCTCAGTTTTTGAGAACCAAGGTATCAATCCAGTAGGAGGCCACGCTCAAGTCCCTCGTACCTACACAAAACGATAGCTACTCACAACCAACGCGATTAGGGGTTGTCCCTTCACGGTCACTTACGAGATTGAGTCTGATAGATATAATATTTTTGGTATTTTTGGTGTAAAGATGCAAAGTAAAAAGTAAAGGCAAAGTAAAAAAGCAAAGCAAGATTAAAGTGATGGAGATTGATATGATGAGAATAGACCCGGGGCCATAGGTTTCACTAGTGGCTTCTCTCAAGAGCATAAGTATTCTACGGTGGGTGAACAAATTATTGTTGAGCAATTGATAGAATTGAGCATAATTATGAGAATATCTAGGCATGATCATGTATATAGGCATCACATCCGTGACAAGTAGATCAAAACGATTCTGCATCTACTACTATTACTCCACTCATCGACCGCTATCCAGCATGCATCCAGAGTATTAAGTTAAAAACAGAGTAACGCCTTAAGCAAGATGACATGATGTAGAGAGATAAATTCATGCAATATGAAATAAACCCCATCTTGTTATCCTCGATGGCAACGATGCAATACATGCCTTGCTGCCCCTTCTGTCACTGGGAAAGGACACCGCAAGATCGAACCCAAAGCTAAGCAATGCTCCCATGGCAAGAACTACCAATCTAGTTGGCCAAACAAAACGGATAATTCAAAGAAACTTGCAAAGATAACCAATCATACATAAAAGAATTCAGAGAAGATTCAAATATTATTCATAGATAGACTTGATCATAAACCCACAATTCATCGGTCTCAACAAGCACACCGCAAAAAGAAGATTACATCAAATATATCTCCACAAGAGAGAGGGAGAACTTTGTATTGAGATTCAAAGAGAGAGAAGAAGCAATCTAGCTACTAACTATGGACCCGAAGGTCTGAGGTAAACTACTCACACTTCATCGGAGGGGCTAGGATGATGTAGAAGCCCTCCGTGATGACGGCCCTCTTCCGGCGGAGCTCCGGAACAAGCCCCAAGATGGGATCTCGTGGAAACAGAAAGTTGCGGCGGTGGAATTAGGTTTTTGGCTCCTGTTCTGATTGTTTGGGGGTACGTGTGTATATATAGGAGGAAGGAGTACGTCGATGGAGCATCGAGGGGCCCACGAGGCAGGGGGCGCGCCCCCACCCTCGTGACCTCCTCTTTGACTCCTTGGAGTAGGGTCCAAGTCTCCTGGATCACGTTTGGTGAGAAAATCACGTTCCCGAAGATTTTATTCCGTCTGGACTCCATTTGATATTCTGTTTCTCCGAAACACTGAAATAGGCAAAAAAACAACAATTCTGGGCTGGGCCTCCGATTAATAGGTTAGTCCCAAAAATAATATAAAAGTGGAAAATAAAGCCCAATATAGTCCAAAACAGTAGATAATATGGCATGGAGTAATCAAAAATTATAGATACGTTGGAGACTATCAGGCATCCCCAAGCTTAATTCCTGCTCGTCCTCGAGTAGGTAAATGATAAAAAGAGAATTTTTGATGTGGAGTGCTACTTGGCATAATTTCAATGCAAATCTTCTTAATTGTGATATGAATATTCAGATTCGAAAGATTCAAGACAAAAGTTTATATTGACATAAAAATAATAATACTTCAAGCATACTAACAAAGCAATTATGTCTTCTCAAAATAACATGGCCAAAGAAACTTATCCCTACAAAATCATATAGTCTGGCTATGCTCTATCTTCACCACACAAAATATTTAAATCATGCACAACCCCGATGACAAGCCAAGCAATTGTTTCATACTCTAACTTTTTCAATCTTCACGCAATACATGAGCGTGAGCCATGGATATAACACTATAGGTGGAATAGAATGGTGGTTGTGGAGAAGACAAAAAGGAGAAGATAGTCTCACATCAACTAGGCGTATCAACGGGCTATGGAGATGCCCATCAATAGATATCAATGTGAGTGAGTAGGGATTGCCATGCAACGGATGCACTAGAGCTATAAGTATATGAAAGCTCAAAAAGAAACTAAGTGGGTGTGCATCCATCTTGCTTGCTCATGAAGACCTAGGGAAATTTGATGAAGCCCATCATTGGAATATACAAGCCAAGTTCTATAATGTAAAATTCCCACTAGTATATGAAAGTGATAACATGAGAGACTCTCTACTATGAAGATCATGGTGCTACTTTGAAGCACAAGTGTGGTAAAAGGATACTAACATTGTCCCTTCTCTCTTTTTATCTCATTGTATATATATATATATATATTTATTTGGGACTTTTCTCTTTTTATGGCCTCTTTTCTTCTTCTTTTTTCATTTGGGCTTCTTTGGCCTCTTTTATTTATTTTTCGTCCGGAGTCTCATCCTGACTTATGGGGGAATCATAGTCTCCATCACCCTTTCCTCACTGGGACAATGCTCTAATAATGATGATCATCACACTTTTATTTTTCTTATAACTCAACAATTACAACTCGATACTTAGAACAAAATATGACTCTATGTGAATGCATCCGGCGGTGTACCGGGATATGCAATATGACAATGATGGAATGTGTCATGAACGGAACGGTGGAAAGTTTCATGGCTATATATCTCGGAATGGCTATGGAAATGCCATAATAGGTAGGTATGGTGGCTGTTTTGAGGAAGGTATATGGTAGGTGTATGATACCGGTGAAAAGTGCGCGGTATTAGAGAGGCTAGCAAAGGTGGAAGGGTGAGAGTGCGTATAATCCATGGACTCAACATTAGTCATAAAGAACTCATATACTTATTGCAAAAATCTAGAAGTTATCAAAGCAAAGTATTACACGCATGCTCCTAGGGGGATAGATTGGTAGGAAAAGACCATCGCTCGTCCCCGACCGCCACTCATAAGGAAGACAATCAATAAATAAATCATGCTCCGACTTCACCACATAACGGTTCACCATACGTGCATGCTATGGGAATCGTAAACTTTAACACAAGTATTCTTTAACTTCACAACTACTCAACTAGCATGAATTTAATATTATCACCTCCATATCTCAAAACAATTATCATGCTTCAATCTTTTCTTAGTATTCAACACACTCAAAAGAAAGTTTCACAAATCTTGAATACCAAGCATATTATTATTAAGCAAATTACCATGCTATTAAGAGTCTCTCAAAATTATTTAAGTGAAGCATGAGATATCAATAGTTTCTTTAAAACAAATCCACCACCGTGCTCTAAAAGATCTAAGTGAAGCACATAGAGCAAAATTATAACGCTCAAAAGATATAAGTGAAGCACATAGAGCAAAATTACATAACTCAAAAGATATAAGTGAAGCACATAGAGTATTCTATCAAATTTTAATTCATGTATGGATCTCTCAAAAGGTGTGTACAGCAAGGATGATTGTGGCATACTAAGGCACAAAGACTGAAATAATACAAGACGCTCCAAGCAAAACACATATCATGTTGGTGAATAAAAATATAGCTCCAAGTAAATTACCGATGGAAGTGGACGAAAGAGGGGATGCCTCCCGGGGCATCCACAAGCTTTGACTTCTTGGTGTCCTTGTATTATATTGGGGGTGCCATGGGCATCCCCAAGCTTAGGCTCTTGCCACTCCTTGTTCCATAATCCATCAAAAGAATTCACCAAAAACTTGAAAACTTCACAACACAAAACTCAAAATAGAAAACTCGTGAGCTCCGTTAGCGAAAGAAAACAAAAGACCACTTCAAGGTACTGTAATGAACTCATTCTTTATTTATATTGGTTAACCTACTGTATTCCAACTTCTCTATGGATTATAAACTATTTTACTAACCATAGATTCATCAAAATAAACAAACAACACACGAAAAACAGAATCTGTCAAAAACAGAACAGTCTGTAGTAATCTGTAGCTAGCGCAAGATCTGGAACCCCAAAAATTCTAAAATAAATTGCTGGACGTGAGGAATTTATCTATTAATCATCTTAAAAAAGAATTAACTAATTAGCACTCTTCAAATAAAAATGACAGCAGTTCTCGTGAGCGCTAAAGTTTCTGTTTTTTACAGCAAGTTCAACAAGACTTTCCCCAAGTCTTCCCAACGGTTCTACTTGGCACAAACACAAAAAACACAACCAAAAAAGAGTCTAAATAATTTATTTATTACTAAGCAGGAGCAAAAATCAAGGAATAAAAATAAAATGGGTTGCCTCCCAACAAGCGCTATCGTTTAACGCCCCTAGCTAGGCATAAAAGCGAGGATAGATCTAAGTATTGCCATCTTTGGTAGGCAATCCATAAGTGGCTCTCATGATAGTTTCATATGGTAATTTTATTTTCTTTTTGGAAAGTGTTCCATGCCCTTTTTTAATGGAAATTGAAATCTAATATTCCCTTCCTTTATATCAATAATCGCACCAACTGTTCTAAGGAAAGGTCTACCAAGAATAATAGGGCAAGAAGGATTGCAATCTATATCAAGAACAATGAAATCTACAGGCACATAATTCCTATTTGCAACAATAAGAGCTTTCCTGCCGGAACATCAAAAACACACTTGGCCGGATTAAGGATCATCTTATAAACCCGAAGATTATCAAAGGTTTCCTTCAAGTCAGCTATCAACATCACCTCCTTTCTGGACTTTACCACAATATCATCGACATAAGCATGAACATTGCGCCCAATCTGGTCATGAAGACAATTCTGCACACATCGCTGATAAGTCGCCTGGGCACTCTTAAGCCCAAAAGGCATAGATACATAGCAGAAGGATCTAAAGGGAGTTATAAAAGTTGTCTTCTCCTGGTCCTTAACTGCCATTTTGATCTGATCATAACCAGAATAAGCATCCAGAAAGCTCAAACGCTCAAAGCCCACCGTAGCATCAATGATTTGATCAATACGAGGGAGAGCAAAGGGATCCGCTGGACAAGCCTTGTTCAAATCTGTGTAGTCCACACACATCCACGAAGTGTCGTTCTTCTTAAGCACTAGCATTGGGTTAGCTAACCACTCAGGGTGAAAAACCTCCACAATAAACCCTGCTGCCAAGAGCCGGGCTACCTCCTCACCAATAGCCTTACGCCTTTCTTCATTGAAGCGGCGGAGAAACTGCCTGCCCGGTTTAAACTTAGGATCAATATTAAGAGTGTGCTCAGCGAGTTCCCTCGGTACACCTGGCATGTCAGAAGGTTTCCATGCAAAGATGTACCGGTTCTCAGGGATGAACTCGATGAGCGTGCCTTCCTATTTCGGATCTAGGTTAGAGCTGATGCTGAATTGCTTGGATGAATCACCAGGAACAAAGCCAACCAACTTCGTCTCCTCAGCCGATTTAAACTTTAAGGCCGGATCATGCTCTGTAGTTGGTTTTTTCAAAGAAGTCATATCCGCCGGATCAACATTGTCCTTGTAGAACTTCAACTCCTCTGTTGCACAAACCGACTCAGCATAAGCCGCATCACCTTCCTCACATTCCAAAGAAATCCGACGACTCCCATGTACCGTGATGGTCCCTTTATGACCCGACATCTTGAGTTGCAGATAAACATAACAGGGCCTTCCCATAAACTTAGCATAAGCCGGCCGTCCAAACAGGGCATGATATGGGCTCTTGATTTTCACCACTTCAAATGTCAATGTCTCTGATCTTGAATCATGATCATCTCCAAAAGCAACCTCCAGAGCTATCTTACCGACTGGATATGCCGATTTACCAGGTACCACACCATGGAAAACAATGTTCGACGGTTTAAGATTTTTATCTATCAACCCCATGCGACGGAAGATTTCATAATAAAGGATATTGATACTACTCGCTCCAACCATGAGCACCTTGGTGAATTTATATCCTCCAACCTGAGCCACCACCAGCAATGCCAGATGACCTAGATTATCAACCTCGGGGTGGATGATCCTCTCGACTCCACAAAATGGGTTGTTCAGACAAGCGCAGATAACGGGGCACTACCAGTTCAACGGAGTTTACTGCCCTTTTATGAAGTTTCTGATCACGCTTTCATAAGCTAGTGGTGAAGACGTGATACTGCCCACTATTCAACTGCTTCGGATTGCTCTGGTAACCCGATTGCTACTGTTGGCTCCCCTGATGATTATAACCACCCTGGTTGCCCTGACTGCCTTGATTGCCATGTCCGCTTTGATTTCCTTGAAATCCTGAACCAGAGCTGCCTCCACCATAACCCGGCCCATGAGAACCGCCTCCTGAACCGCCGGGCGGTCCATGATCGTATCGGAAAAGATCCGAGTTTTTGAACTCCCGTTTTTGAATTCCCGCATTATAAAACAATCCTTCCAAAGGTGTGTGGCTGGTCTCTCTTGCGTCCCGTGCCTTGGACAAGGCTGGTTTAACAGGCGCTCCAGATTGATACCTGATCCTCCATTGCGTGGGGGCGGTTTACCCTTACACCGCTGATTATTATTCTGCGTGTTGGTGTTAGCCCCAAAATCCAAACTGTTATACGCTTTACGCTTACCGTTGTTTCCATGACCCGCCGGATTATGCTGCTGCCCCTTGTTACTGCCACTCTTCTTTCCCTTCCCCGGCTTTTCATCATCAGACTTGGGGTCCTTGGTACTATCAGAGTCGGCATACTTAACCAGAGCTGCTATAAGCGTTCCCATGCCATTTCAGTGACGCTTGAGCCATCCCAATTTCAGCTTCAAAGGCATGAACCGGCAATTGCCCTCCAATGTCAAGACTGCTGTATCAACGTTAATGCGGTCCGATGAATGTAAGATTTCTGAAACCCGGCGCACCCAATGAGTTGTCGATTCACCTTCTTCTTGGACACAGGCGGCTAAGTCTACAATTTACACGGGCTGCTTGCACGTGTCCTTGAAATTCTGGATAAACCGGGCCTTTAACGCAGCCCACGACCCAATGGAGTTAGCTGGCAAACTTTTTAGCCAAGTGCGAGTTGTTCCTTCCAACATCATGGTGAAGTATTTAGCACATGCCGCATCATCCACATCCAGCGTCTCCATTGCCATCTCATAGCTTTCGATCCATGACTCGGCGGGTAAATCAGCAGTGTAATTGGGCACTTTGCGGGGCCCTTTCAAATCCTTGGGCAGCCGTACATTTCGTAGAGCTGGGACGAGACACGGAACCCCCAAAGAGCTGGAGGTAACTCCTGGATCCACCGAAGTTGTTGGACGAACTGGAGTAAGCTGACAGGCCGCGTTCTGTGCCGCTAACTCGACTTCTCGACGTGCTCTGCCCTGATCCACCAAATCCTGAGCATTAGCACCACCTGCCGGATTATGCCCTTGAGGCGGGTTACGTTCTTGCGCATTGCTTGACACGGCCGGTTCATCAAAGTGCCTGCTATAACTCCGGCTTGGGCGGGGAGTGGAATGAATCCTCTCGTGGCTGTGTGAATACACCTGTTGCTGAGTCAAAGCTGTCTGAAGGAGCTCCCTAGCCCGTCGTGTCTCAACCGCTACGGGGGACTCATCTTCGACTGGGAGGGCTGCCAATCGTGAAGCGGCGGCGACTATGTTATCCAGGGGGTTGGAGTAATTACCCGGAGGCATTGACACGCGCTGGGACGGGATATTCTAATGAGGCGGATCCACTATGCGCGGCTGAACTGGTGCCCCCGTTCCAGGTGCTTCTACCCGGTTTACCACTGGCTGGTTACTGGTTCCTGCTCCTGGCGTGTTAAAGAGATTCCTTGGCTCATAAACCAGAGGTAGGTGGGACCGGTACCTTCTCCTCATTACATCGTTTGATGTGTTCTGATCCAGCATAAGCTGATACGCCTGTGCATCCAACTCGGCCTGCTCCATAGCCATCCTGGTGTTCTCGGCTGCCAGGTCTGCCTTGGCTTGAGCTATCTGATCCTTCACTTTTACGACTTCTGCGTTATGCTGATCCTGATTCGCCGCGTTAACTTCAGCTGCCAGTACTGTTGGCAAAGCATCAAACAAATCGGATAAAACCTGAGCCGGCGGTGGAGCAGGGCCTCCTGCCCCAGCTGTTGTTGCTGCTGCTGAACCGGAAATCATTGCTGCCGCAGTTGAAGAATGTTGTGCTGACTGTGTACCGGCCATGAAGATCGCAACTTGGCTCGGCGGATCAAGGGAGTCCGGAATACTGTCGCCATCGGAACAACCCCCAACCGGCCATCTTGCAATTGGTACAATGACTCGGTCTCTCCAGTAGATGACTCGTCATTAGAGTAAACGACGGTTTCACCACCAGATACCGATCTATCCTCAGATTCCACTCCATGGATGGCTCCCACGAAGGCACGCTTCACGGCAGGCTGAACCCGGGTGGATCTTGCACACTAAGCCGTTTCAATGATGTCGGTGCAGATGTCTGGCTCAGGGCCCGGTTCGCTGATCTTGCCAATGAAGACGTGAATACTGCCGAAGGGGACCCGATATCCATACTCAATTGAACCGGCCTCGGGGCCCCAGCCTTCATCGTCGATGTAGATCTTGCCGTGATGACTCTTGGTCATCCGGCCCACAACGTATACCTTGAGCCCTTCAAAGATGCCCTTTAAGAACTTGAAACCATCATGCGATAGCCCCACGGTGGGCGCCAACTGTCGTGGGGTTGCCACGGCAGATGTCCTAGTGTGAGGACTTAGTCGTGGAGCCATAGCGACGTAGCTAGCTTAAAGGGTTAAAGCGGACAAAGGACGCAAGGAATTATACTGGTTCGGCCCCTTGCGGTGAAGGTAAAGCCTACTCCGGTTATGATGGGATTGCTAGGGTTTCGATGACCACGGAGCGAATCCGCTTTGCCTGGCTCTAGAGTTGTTGTTTCTTGTCCCTGAACCGCCGCCGGGTCATCCCTTTATATACACAGGTTGACGCCTGGCGGTTTACAGAATCCCGTCCGGCTCATAAACGTGTCCGGCTTGGTTTCTATCATTTCCTATCTTACAACACAAGTTACAGGCCTTATGGCGGTTTATGTCTACGGCCCTAATCCGCCTTTGGGCCCTGGGCCTTTAGATCTCTTATAGTAAAGCTCCATGCTCCTTGTCTTCATGGGCTTCAATATTGATAACTCCTTATGGGTATAACCCGGCCCCTCCTGGGCGGTTTATACTCAGTAGCTATATCTCCAACATACGCATTCATCCTGTTATTTGATCATGTGTATATTGTGTACCTTCATACCGACGCTCATGCAAGATGATGGTGGTTCAGTTTTGAATGCGTAGTATGTGGCAACATCTGTTGATGTAGGAGATGTAACATGAAGTTGACCTCCCCTCCCTTATGGTGGCATCTATTCCATACCAAGAACATGTGCGCCTCATGCCCCACCTGCACCATGCTCTACCCTATTGTCACCCCTAATGCCCTCTCCCTCTTCATTCACTGTCTTCATCTTGCCATCACCCTTCGACATCAGGAAGATGATGCTCGAGCAGTGAAGTGGTGGCACAAACATGATGACTAGTGGAGGTGTTCCGGTGTCAGTGAAGTACCTCCAAAATTTTCTTTAACAAATGATTTGGAAACCAATATGATGGCCAAGATTACACCAATTGCTACAAAACGAACCCAAGAGCACTCAAATCGGAGTCGGATGTGAAAGTTATGGCCAAATGATGAAACAACCCAATGTAGTTTTTTAGGGGGCGGTCATCTGGCTTGGAAGGTGGACTATCTAGGATAAGGCTGGACGTCTAGGTTGGAGGGCAGGCGGCTGGCTTTGTTGATGATATTTTTGAGTGTTCTAGCTGGACATCCGATATGGAAGGCAGTGGTTCTAGATGGAAGGTAGATGTTTAGGCTGGTTTTTCCTGGTCATGATTTTGGGTTGCGAAAACTCCATTTTAAGGCGGAATTTTGAGATTCTAAGGTCAAAATTAATGGGGAAAATAACAAATTGGGCCCTGGGAACGCAAAGGAAGGTAGATCGATTAGTTTTGGAAGAGATCCATGGATCAAAACCAACCTTTTCTCACAATATCCCAGAGATCACAAGAACTTGTGTGTGGGGAAATAAATTGTTCAATTAGGAAAAGTCGAATTAAGGCTAGAAGTCGGGGGTGTATGGGGCTCTAAATTCATGGCAACCTTGCTCTCGATACCATATGATGTAGCACTAGGCCCTTGGTTTGTTCGATCTTCATAAATTGGAGATGAATTTGAGGAAGAACATGAAGAACAAGGGGAATACTCATAGAATCAAGGAAGAACACAATGGAAAACACACAAATCAACATACAAGATGTACTAAAAGATAAACATACATAGATCCATCATCCAAATCATCTATAAGAGTGCGAGAGATCAAGATAGGGTTCTTCCCCATGTCCTAGAACAAGGAGGGCTTCAATTCCATGGATGAATCTACACCTTGGGGCGGTCCAGTGCTTCTAGGGTGTCTTCCCCCTCAAGAGATGGTCTCGTTCCACTAGGGAAGATAGATCCCACGGAAGGGACATACATAGGAAAGCTCCATTGGTTTTATTTCTGATCCAAGCTAACTCTAGAAAGAAGGTGGGGACCAGGCTAGTACACAGAGGGGTAAATGGTATGGGGATACATGGGCCATCGGCATGAAAATACATGCAGGCAGGAGCCGGATAGTCCAGGTAGACTTTTAAAGTAAGAGTATCGATCCCATAGGAACCACAGGAATTGGACATTGTCCCTTATAGAGACCTACAGGGATGTGTTTGCAAGTTAGTTATAGATGCAAAGCAAAGTGGAGGTGGAAGGTCGTAATAAATTTGAGTTGTGTATGGAAAAAAGTAATAACGCAGAAGAATTAAAAGAGAATGACGGGACAAGTAAAGCACTGAAACCCACGGAGGATCAAGGTGTTCTCATTAGGAAGGTCCAGGACCTTGGTGGCGCATCCGGCCCGTGTGATCATGTAAAGCATGTTGCTCCAGACTTATAGGACACTATGTTATTGCTTGAGATGACGTCAAACACCTTCCCAGTGGACATGTCTATTTACAAGTTGGTGACGAAGATATCAACACCCTGCAGCCTGCAAAACTCGACGATGGTAAGGAGCCCCCGTTCAAGCGCCAAGTCCTCAATCTCCACCACCTTCTAAACAAACTCATTTCAGTGGGTCTCTGGGACAAGCTCGAGCTCTCTGACTTTTGATCGATAGACGTTAAATTGAATCTAGGATCATTCTACATTTTTCCTCGAGACGTGCCAATCACCTCAGACAGAGACGACGCTGCCTTATCTAGTCCCTCTTCAGCTGAAGCGGTGCCATCTTAGGAAAAGAAGGTCGGACTGCACAGATTATTTGGGAGGCCCTCCTCAGCAAGGACTGGGCCATACCATTCTTTTGGTTTTGGCACCTACGTGTGCTATGTTTTAGTTGATCTGCTTGGAGCGTGTGTGGGGTATTTTAGGTGGGCCCAGGTAGGAGGGGGGAGGAGGCCGGCCCGGGCAGGAGGGGGAGGCGGCAGAGAGGAGGTCGGGTAGAGGGAGGCGGCGAAGAAGAGGGCCCAGGCAGGAGGGGGGAGAGGAGGCGGGGCCCGGGTAGGGAGGAAGGCGGAGAGGAGGCAGGCGCCTGGGCAGAGGGAGGCGGCGAAGAGGAGGCAGGCCTGGGTAGAGGGAGGCGACGGAGAGGAGGCGGGCCTGGGCAGGAGGGGGAAGGCCCAGGTAGAGGGAGGCGGCGGAGAGGAGGCGGGCCCAGGAAGGCGCAAGAGGGCGCGGAGGCCTGGGCAGGCGCAGGACAGCAGGAGGAGGGCGGTGGCGCGAGCAGGGAGGGGGAGAGGAGGAAGGACCGGGCGCAATGATTTGTTTTAACAATCACCAGCAATGCATAAAATTGTTTTTTATTTATCGTTGAAATTCAACTTTGATTACGAAATGTTGAGCATAAAGCAAAACTGGATTTTTCTTATGTTTCAACATTGAGAATACTGCCTCTCAAGAGCCACATGATGAGCATGGGCATCAGCATCACCATGATCATGACCACAAACATGGTTAGCATAATATGATCATGACCATGAAGCATTCAAACTCATGTAAAATAGTTTTGTGTCTCAATACATAGACATGGGTATAGTTACACATGATCCATGCTTTGATCATTTTTAGAAGCACTTTTCTTTCTGTTATCACGTGGATGCCCAGGCGGTGGTCATTGAAAAAGGAAACTATCTATCCATTCGCAAATACATTTTATTTTGTACCATACTCCTCTTGATGGCAGCATACAGTTATACTTAATGGCAACTGCTACTTCTTGAGCTTGCATTGGTATTTCCCTTGAAGAGGAAAGGGTGATGCAGCAAAGTAGAGATAAGTATTTCCCTCAGTTTTAGAAACAATGTATCAATCTAGTAGGAGACAACATACAAGTCACTGAATACCTGCACAAACAAACAAACAACTTGCACCCAACGCGATAAACGGGTTGTCAATCCCTTCATGGTTACTGCTACCTCTTGAGCACTGCGTTGGTTTTCCCTTGAAGAGGAAAGGGTGATGTAGCAAAGTAGCGTAAGTATGTCCCTCAGTTTTTGAGAACCAAGGTATCAATCCAGTAGGAGTCCACACGCAAGTCCCTCGTACCTACACAAACAAATAAGAACCTCGCAACCAATGCGATAAAGGGGTTGTCAATCCCTTCACGGTCACTTACGAGAGTGAGATCTGATAGAGATAATAGTGATAAGATAAATATTTTTGGTATTTGTATGATATAGATTGAAAGTAAAGATTGCAAAGTAAAATAGATTGGAAACTTATATGATGGAAAATAGACACGGGGGCCATAGGTTTCACTAGTGGCTTCTCTCAAGCTAGCATAAGTATTACGGTGGGTGAACAAATTACTGTCGAGCAATTGATAGAAAAGCGAATAATTATGAGAATATCTAGGCATGATCATGTATATAGGCATCACGTCCGCGACAAGTAGACCGACTCCTGCCTGCATCTACTACTATTACTCCACACATCGACTGCTATCCAGCATGCATCTAGAGTATTAAGTTCATAAGAACAGAGTAACACATTAGGTAAGATGACATGATGCAGAGGGATAAACTCAAGCAAAATATAAACCCCATCTTTTTGTCCTCGATGGCAATAATACAATACGTGCCGTTTCCCTTTCTGTCACTGGGATCGAGCACCGCAAGATTGAACCAAAGCTAAGCACTTCTCCCATTGCAAGAAAAATCAATCTAGTAGGCCAAACCAAACTAATAATTCGAAGAGACTTGAAAAGATAACCAATCATGCATAAAAGATTTCAGAGAAGAATCAAATATTGTTCATAGATAGACTTGACCATAAACCCACAATTCATCGGATCTCAACAAACACACCGCAAAAAGAGTTACATCGAATAGATCTCCAAGAAGATCGAGGAGAACTTTGTATTGAGATTCAAAGAGAGAGAAGGAGCCATCTAGCTAATAACTATGGACCCGAAGGTATGAAGTAAACTACTCACACATCATCGGAGGGGCCATGGAGTTGATGTAGAGGCCCTCCATGATCGATGCCCCCTTCGGTGGAGCTCCGGAAAAGGCCCCAAGATGGGATCTCTTGGGTACAGAAGGTTGCGGCGGTGGAAATAGGATTTCGTGGTGCTCCTAGATGTTTTCGGGGTATGTGAACATATATAGGAGGAAGAAGTAGGTCGGTTGAGCCACGAGGGGCCCACGAGGGCGCGCCCAGGGGGGTAGGCGTGCCCCTGCCTTGTGGACACCTCGTTCATTTCTTGACGTCCACTCCAAGTCCTATGGATCACGTTTGTTCCAAAAATCACGCTCCCGAAGGTTTCATTCCATTTGAACTCCGTTTGATATTCCTTTTCTGCGAAACACTAAAATAGGCAAAAAATAGCAATTTGCACTGGGCCTTGGGTTAATAGGTTAGTCCCAAAAATAACATGAAAGTGTAAAATAAAGCCCATTAACATCCAAAACAGATAATATAATAGCATGGAACAATCAGAAATTATAGATACGTTGGAGACGTATCAGTTACTTGCAAAAGTGAGATCTGATAAAGATAGCTAAACGGTAAAGTAAATATTTTTGGTAATTTTGATTTATAGATCGGAAAGTAAAAGATTGCAAAAAGAGTAAATCGGAAACTTATACGATGGAAAATAGACCCAGGGGCCATAGGTTTCACAAGAGGCTTCTCTCAAGATAGCAAATAATACGCTGGGTGAACAAATTACTGCCGAGCAATTGATAGAAAAGCACAAAGTTATGATGATATCTAAGGCAATGATCATGAATATAGGCATCACGTTCGTATCAAGTAGTCTGAAACGATTCTGCATCTACTACTATACTCCACACATCAACCGCTATCCAACATGCATCTAGAGTATTAAGTTCATAAAGAACAGAGTAATGCATTAAGTAAGATGACATGATGTAGAGGAATTAACTCAAGCAATATGATGAAAATCCCATCTTTTTATCCTCGATGGCAACAATACAATATGTGCCTTGCTGCCCCTACCGTCACTGGGAAAGGACACCACCAAATTGAACCCAAAGCTAAGCACTTCTCCCATTGCAAGAAAAACCAATCTAGTTGGTCAAACCAAACCGATAGTTCAAAGAGAATTACAAAGATATCAAATCATGCATAAAAGAATTCAGAGAAAATTCAAATAATATTCATAGATAAGCTGATCAAATTCATCGGATCTCGGCAAACACACCGCAAAAAAGTATTACATCAAATAGGTCTCCAAGAACATCAAGGATAACATGGTATTGGGAATCAAAGAGAGAGAACAAGCCATCCAGCTACTAGCTATGGACCTGTAGGTCTGAGGTAAACTACTCACACTTCATCGGAAGGGAAATAGAGTTGATGTAGGAGCCCTCCGTGATCAAATCTCCCTCCAGTAGGATGCCAGAAAAGGTCCCTAGATGGGATCTCACGGGTACAAAAGGTTGCGGTGACAGAAAGTGTTTTCGTGGATGCCCCTGGTGGTTTTGGGATATAAGAGTATATATAGGCGAAAGAATTAGGCCAGGAGGTGCACGAGGGGCTCACAAGGGTGGGTGATACGTCCATTTTGCATCATGCTTTCATATTGATATTTATTGCATTATGGGTTGTTATTACACATTATATCACAATACTTATGCCTTTTCTCTCTTATTTTATAAGGTTTGCATGAAGAGGGAGAATGCCGGCAGCTGGAATTTTGGACTGGAAAAGGAGCAAATATTAGAGACTTATTCTGCACAACTACAAAAGTCCTGAAACTTCACGGAGCATGTTTTTGGAATATATAAAAAAATTTGGGCGAAGAAAGTATCAGAGGGGGGCCACCAGCCAGCCACAAGGGTGGAGGGAGCGCCCTACCCCCTGGGCGCGTGCCCCGACCTTATGGGCCCCCTAGCAGGCCTCCGATGCCCATCTTTGGTTATACGGTGTGTTTTGACCTGGAAAAAATTAGAAGGAAGCTATCGGGATGAAGCACCGCCATCTCGAGGCGGAACCTGTGCAGAACCAATCTAGGGCTCCAGCAGAGCTGTTCTGCCGGGGAAACATCCCTCCGGGAGGGGGAAACCGTCGCCATCATCATCACCATCGATCCTCTCATTGAGATGGGGTCAATCTCCATCAACATCTTCACCAGCACCATCTCCTCTCAAACCCTAGTTCATCTCTTGTATTCGATCTTGGTCCCAAAACCTCAGATTGGTACCTGTGGGTTGCTACTAGTGTTGATTACTCCTTGTAGTTGTTGCTAGTTGGTTTATTCGGTGGAAGATTATATTTTCAAATCCTTAATGATAATTAATACTCCTCTGATCTTGATAATTAATATGTTTTGTGAGTAGTTACATTTGTACCCGAGGACATGGGAGAAGCCTTGTTATAAGTAATCATGTGAATTTGGTATTCGTTCAATATTTTGATGAGATGTATGTTGTCTCTCCTCTAGTGGTGTTATGTGAACGTCGACTACATGACACTTCACCATTGGTTGGGCCTAGGGGAAGGCATAGTGAAGTAATAAGTAGAAGATGGGTTCCTAGAGTGACAGAAACTTAAACCCTAGTTTATGCTATGGTTAGGTTTACCTTAATTCTCCTTTCGTAGTTGAGGATGCTTGCGAGAGGGGTTAATCATAAGTGGGAGTCTTGTCCAAGGAAGGTCAACACCCAAGCACCGGTCCACCCACATATCAAATTATCAAAGTAACGAACGCAAATCATAGGAGCATGATGAAAACTAAATTGACAACAATTCCCATGTGTCCTCGGGAGCACTTTGCTTTATATAAGAGTTCATCCAGGCTTCTCCTTTGCTACAAAAAGGATTGGGCCACCTTGATGCACCTTAGTTACATTATTTACTTATTACCCGTTACGATTTATCTTATCACAAAACTATATGTCACCGATAATTTCAGTGCTTGCGGCGAATACCTTGCTGAAAACCACTTGTCATTTCCTTCTGCTCCTCGTTGGGTTCGACACTCTTACTTATCTAAAGGACTACGATAGATCCCCTATACTTGTGGGTCATCAAGACTCTTTTCTGGCACCGTTGCGGGGGAGTGAAGTGCCTTTAGTAAGGAAACATTTATATAGTGTGCTGAAATTTACTGTCACTTGTTACTTTGGAAAATAATCCTTTGAGGGGTTTGTTCGGGGTATCTTCACCTCGACCAGAACCAAAATTAGTTTCCCCTCAACCTACATCACCTACTAAAAATATTTATTATGAAATTCCTTCAAGTATAATAGAGAAACTGCTAGCTAATCCTTATGGAGGAGATGGAACATTGCATCCTGATATGCAGCTAATCTATGTGGATGAAGTTTGTTGATTATTTAAGCTTGCAGGTATGCCCGAGGATGTTGTCAAAAAGAAGGTCTTCCCTTTATCTTTGAAGGGAAGGGCATTGACATGGTATAGACTATTGGATGATATTAGATCATGGAACTACAACCGATTGAAATTGGAATTTCATTAGAAGGTTTATCCTATGCATCTAGTTCATCATGATCGGAATTATATATATAATTTTTGGCCTCATGAAGGATAAAGTATCGCTAAAGCTTGGGGGAGGCTTAAGTCAATGTTATATTCATGCCTCAATCATGAGCTCTCAAGAGAAATTATCATTCAAAAAATTTATGCTCGGCTTTCTCATAACGATCGATCCATGCTCGATACTTCTTGTATTGGTTCCTATATGAAGAAGGATATTGAATTCAAATGGGATTTATTGGAAAGAATTAAATGCAACTCTGAAGAGTGGGAACTTGATGAAGGTAAGGAGTCAGGTATAAACCTTAATTTTGATTGTGTTAAATCTTTTATGGATACTGATGCTTTTCGTGATTTTAGCACTAAATATGGACTTGACTCTGAGATAGTAGCTTCTTTCTGTGAATCTTTTTCTACTCATGTTTATCTCCCTAAGGAGAAGTGGTTTACATATAATCCTCCCATTGAAGTGAAAGTAGTAGAACCTATTAAAGTTGAAGAAGAAACTATTACTTATAATGTTGATCCTATTGTTCCTACTACTTATATTGAGAAACCACCTTTTCCTGTTAGAATAAAGGATCATGCTAAAGCTTCTACTCTGGTTCGTAAGATTTATACTAGAACACCTACACTCCTGAGCAAATTAGAGTTGAACCTAGTATTGCTATGGTTAAAGATCTCTTGGTTGATAATTGCTACCTCTTGAGCTTGCGTTGGTTTTTTCCTTAAAGAGGAAAGGGTGATGCAGCAAAGTAGCGTAGGTATTTCCCTCAGTTTTGAGAACCAAGGTATCAATCCAGTAGGAGACAACGCGACAAGCCACCGAATACCTACACAAACAAACACCAACTTGCAACCAACGCGACAAAGGGGTTGTCAATCCCTTCACTGTTATTCGCAAAGTGAGATCTGATAGAGATGGATCAACGGTAAAGTAATATTTTTGGTATTTTTTGGTTTATGGAACGGAAAGTAAAAGATAGCAAAGTAAGGGAATGGTGACAGAAATTGGCAAGTTGACGGGAAACTAATATGTTGTAAAATAGATCCGGGGGCCATAGGTTTCACTAGAGGCTTCTCTCAAGAAAGGAATAATTACGGTGGGTGAACAAATTACTGCCGAGCAATTGATAGAAAAGCGCAAAGTTATGATGATATCTAAGGCAATGATCATGAATATAGGCATCACGTCTTTGTCAAGTAGACCGAAACGATTCTGCATCTACTACTATTACTCCACACATCGACCGACTCCTGCCTGCATCTAGAGTATTAAGTTCATAAGAACAGAGTAACGCATTAAGTAAGATGACATGATGTAGTGGGATTAACTCAAGCAATATGATGAAAACCCCATCCTGTTATCCTCGATGGCAACAATACAATATGTGTCGGTTCCCCTTCTGTCACTAGGATTGAGCACAGCAAGATTGAACCCAAAGCTAAGCACTTCTCCCATTGCAAGAAAACCCAATCTAGTTGGCCAAACCAAATTGATAGTTCGAAGAGACTTGCAAAGATATCAAATCATGCATATAAAAATTCAGAGGAGATTCAAATAATATTCATAGATAAGCTGATCATAAATCCACAATTCATCGGATCTCAGCAAACACACCGCAAAAGAGTATTACATCGAATAGATCTCCAAGAACATCGAGGAGAACTTTGTATTGAGAATCAAAGAAAGAGAGAGAAGAAGAAGCATCTAGCTACTAGCTATAGACCTGTAGGTCTGAGGTAAACCACGCACGCTTCATCAGAGAGGCAATGGTGTTGATGTAGAAGCCCTCCATTATCGAATCCCCCTCCGACAGGACGCCCAAAAAGGCTCCAAGATGGGATCTCACAGGTACAGAAGGTTGTGGCGGTGGAAAAGTGGTTTACGAGGGTCCCACAAGGTTGGGGGCGCGCCCTACCCCTTGGGCGCACCCTCCACCCTTGTGGCCACCTCGTGGCTCTTCTGACTTGCACTCCAAGTCCCCTAGGTGTCTTCTGGTCCAAGAAAAATCACCGCGAAAGTTTTATTCCGTTTGGACTCCGTTTGGTATTCCTTTTTGCTAAACTCTAAAACAAGGAAAAAACAAAAACTGGCACTGGGCTCTAGGTTAATAGGTTAGTCCCAAAAATCATATAAAATAGCATATTAAAGCATATAAAACATCCAAAACAGATAATATAATAGCATGGAACAATAAAAAATTATAGATACGTTGGAGATGTATCAATAATATTGATGGGCATGTTATTTATTTCTGTGATGAAGCTGCTAGAATTGCCAAACCCAATATGAAAGATAAACATAGACCTATTGTGGGCATGCATGTTGTATCTGTTAAAATTGGAGATAATTGTTATCATGGCTTATGTGATGTGGGTGCTAGTGTGAGTGCAACTCCTTATACCTTATATAACGAAATTATGAATGATATTGCACCTGCTGAGATAGAAGATATTGATGTTACTATTAAGCTCGCTAATAGAGATACTATATCACTAATTGGGATTGTTAGAGATGTTGAAGTCTTGTGTAGGAAGATAAAATATCCTACTGATTTTCTTGTTCTTGCTTCCCCATAAGATAATTTTTGTCCCATTATATTTGGTAGAACTTCTTGAATATTGTTAATGCTAAGATAGACAGCGAGAAAGATATTCTTACTGTTGGTTTAGGGGATATGTCTCATGATTTTAACTTCTCTAAATATTGTAGATAACCCCATGATAAAGAATTGCCTAGTAAGGATAAAATTATTGGTCTTGCTTCTATTGTTGTGCCTCCAACTGATCCTTTAGAACAATATTTTCTAGACCATGAAAATGATATGTTTATGAATGAAAGAAGGGAAATAGATGAAGTATTCTTTAATCAAGGGACTATTTTGAAACACAATTTGCATGTTGAAATCCTCGGAGATCCTCCTCCACCCAATGGTGATCCCATGTTTGAGCTTAAACAATTACCGGATACTTTGAAATATGCTTATCTTGATGAAAAGAAGATATATCCTGTTATTATTAGTGCTAACCTTTCAGTGCACGAAGAAAAGAAATTGTTGAAAACTCTGAAGAAGCACCATGCCGCTATTGGATATACTCTCGATGATCTTAAGGGCATTAGCCCTACTCTATGTCAGCACAAAATTAAATTTGTGAAAGATGCTAAACCAGTTGTTGATCATCAGCGATGGTTAAATCCTAAGATGAAAGAAGTGGTAAGAAATGAAATACTAAAGCTTCTGGAGGCAGGTATAATTTATCCAATTGCTGATAGTCAGTGGGTAAGTCCTGTCCATTGTGTCCCTAAGAAGGGAGGTATTACTATTGTTACTAATGATAAGAACGAATTGATTCCTTAAAGAATTGTTACAGGTTATAGAATGGTAATTGATTTTCACAAATTAAATAAAGCTACTACAAAATATCATTACCCTCTACCTTTTACTGATCAAATGCTAGAAAGTGTACTCATTTTTGCTTTCTAGATGGTCATTCTGATTTCTCTCAAATACCCGTGTCAAAAGATGATCAAGAGAAAACTACTTTTACTTAACCTTTCGGTACCTTTTCTTATAGACGTATGCCTTTTGGTTTATGCAATGCACGTGCTACCTTTCAAAGATGTATGACTGCTATATTCTCTGACTTCTGTGAAAAGATTGTTGAGGTTTTCATGGATGATTTCTCCGTTTACGAAACTTCTTTTGATGATTGCTTAAGAAACCTTGATTGAATTTTGTAGAGATGTGAAGAAACTAATCTTGTCTTGAATTGGGAGAAGTGCCACTTTACGGTTAATGAAGGTATTGTCTTGGGGCATTAAATTTCTGAAAGAGATATTGAAGTTGATAAAGCTAAAGTAGGTGATATTGAAAAGATGTAATGTCCTAAAGATATTAAAGGTATAAGAAGTTTCCTTGGTCATGCTGGTTTCTATAGGAGGTTTATTAAAGACTTCTCTAAAATTTCTAGGCCTCTCACTAATCTCTTGCAAAAAGATGTTCCTTTTGTTTTTATGATGATTGTGTAGAAGAATTTGAAATACTTAAGAAAGCCTTGATTTCTGCACCTATTGTTCAGCCACCTGATTGGAATTTACCCTTTGAAATTATGTGTGATGCTAGTGATTCTTCTATTGGTGTTGTTGTAGGACAAAGAGTTGGTAAGAAATTAAATGTTATTCAGTACGCTAGTAAAACTCTAGACAGTGCCCAAAGAAATTATGCAGCCACTGAAAAAGAATTTTTAGCGGTTGTATTTGCATGTGATAAGTTCAGACCTTATATTGTTGATTCCAAAGTAACGGTTCACATTGATCATGCTGCTATTAAATATCTTATGGAAAAGAAAGATGCTAAGTGGGTATAAGAGTATATATAGGTGAAAGAATTAGGTCAGGAGGTGCAGGAGGGGCCCACAAGGGTGGGTGATACGTCCATTTTGCATCATGCTTTCATATTGATATTTATTGCATTATGGGCTGTTATTACACATTATATCACAATACTTATGCCTTTTCTCTCTTATTTTATAAGGTTTACATGAAGAGGGAGAATGTCGGCAGCTGGAATTCTGGACTGGAAAAGGAGCAAATATTAGAGACCTATTTTGCACAACTCCAAAAGTCCTGAAACTTCACGGAGCATGTTTTTGGAATATATAAAAAATATTGGGCGCAGAAAGTACCAGAGGGGGGCCGCCAACCAGCCACAAGGGTGGAGGGCCCGCCCTACCCCCTGGGCGCTCCCCCCAACCTTGTGGGGCCCCTGGCAGGCCTTCGGTGCCCATCTTCGGCTATATGGTGTGTTTTGACCTGGAAAAAATCAGAAGGAAGCTTTCCGGACGAGGCGCCACTGTCTCGAGGCGGAACCTCGGCAGAACCAATCTAGGGCTCCGGCAGAGCTCTTCTGTTGGGGAAACTTCCCTCTCGGAGGGGGAAATCATCGCCACCGTCATCACCATCTATCTCCTCATAGAGAGGGGGTCAATCTCCATCAACATCTTCACTAGCACCATCTCCTCTCAAACCCTAATTGATCTCTTGTATTCGATCTTGGTCCCAAAACCTCAGATTGGTACATGTGGGTTGCTAGTAGTGTTGATTACTCCTTGTAGTTGATGCTAGCTGGTTTATTTGGTGGAAGATTATATTTTCAGATCCTTAATGATAATTAATACTCCTCTGCTCTTGATCATTAATATGTTTTGTGAGTAGTTATGTTTGTTCCTGAGGACATGGGAGAAGTCTTGTTATAAGTAATCGTGTGAATTGGGTGTTCGTTCGATATTTTGATGAAATGTATGTTGTCTCTCCTCTAATGGTGTTATGTGAACGTCGACTACATGACACTTCACCATTGTTTGGGCCTAGGGGAAGGCATTGGGAAGTAATAAGTAGATGATGGGTTGCTAGAGTGATAAAAGCTTAAACCCTAGTTTATGTGTTGCTTCGTAAGGGGCTGATTCTGATCCATATGTTTCATGCTATGGTTAGGTTTACCTTAATTCTTCTTTCATAGTTGCGGATGCTTGCGAAAGGGGTTAATCATAAGTGGGAGGCTTGTCCAAGGAAGGGCAGCACCCAAGCACCGGTCCACCCACATATCAAATTATCAAAGTAACGAACACGAGTCATATGAGCATGATGAAAACTAACTTGACAACAATTCCCATGTGTCCTCGGGAGTGCTTTGCTTTATATAAGAGTTCGTCCAGGCTTGTCCTTTGCTAGAAAAAGGATTGGCCCACCTTACTGCACCTTGTTTACATTATGTACTTATTACCCGTTATGATTTATCTTATTAGAAAACTATTTGTCACCGATAATTTCAGTGCTTGCAGAGAATACCTTGCTGAAAACCACTTGTCATTTCCTTCTGCTCCTCATTGGGTTCGACACTCTTACTTATCGGAAGGACTACAATAGATCCCCTATACTTGTGGGTCATAAGTGGGGGGCGCGCCCTCCGTCCTTGTGGCCGCCTCGTGGCTCTTCTGACTTCATCTCCAAGTCTCTTGGTTGTGTTCTGGTCCAAGAAATATCATCCCGAAGGTTTTATTCCATTTGAACTCCATTTGGTATTCCTTTTCTGCGAAAGTTAAAAACAAGGAAAAAACAAAACTGGCACTAGGCTATAGGTTAATAAGTTAGTCCCAAAAATAATATAAAATAACATATTAATGCATATAAAACATCCAAAGAGATAATATAATAGCATGGAACAATCAAAAATTATAGATACGTTGAAGACGTATCAAGCACCCCCAAGCTTAATTCCTGCTCGTACTCAAGTAGGTAAATGATAAAAACCGAATTTTTGATGTGGAATGCTACCTAACATATTTATCTGTAACATCTCAAATTTACAATTTGGAATGTTATGCATTAGATCATCATTGCATATCATATCTTATTGCATTTTGGCTTGATCCTAGAAATTCTACGCAACTCAAGGACCCACGGAGAGAGTTGGAGATTTCATTATTTTCATATTTGAGTTTTCTCAAATTTTGAAAAGAGGATGGTTTGATTTTAACTATTTTCTCTTCGAGTATTTCTTTTATGAAAATAAAAAGAGAGGGGATAAAATGACTTCCCCAAAATAAAGAAATATTGGAGATTTAATATTAAAATCAAGTAAGATTTTACTCAGAGTTTTTATCGCTATTTTATTTGAATTAGGAAAAATATGCATTTTTCAAAATTGCATTAAACGCCCAAATAAATGTTCACCTTGTCCGTTAGATTTTTAGAGGACGGGGAAAATTTATTTCAAGATTTTTGGAGTCCGTTTAGTATTTCTTTTCTTTGTTTTCCCGAGCGGAATTATTTAAAAAGAAGAAGTCAACCGACCTAGTCGGGCCGTAACCAACTAGGACTCTAGTCCGGCCGACCCTTTAAAGTCGAGCCGCAGCCCGCCACCCCACCCGAACCCTAGCCAACCCCGCTGCCGCACCCCGTCGCTGCCCCGCCTGCCGCCGACCGGAGCCGCCCTGCCCGCCGTCGCTGGACCTCGTCGAGGTAGCCGCCGATTTTTTAAAACCGATCGGTTTTATTTCCGAAAACCTAGATTCACCTTTTAGATCGGTTTGGTTTTCCGCCGGTTTATTTATTTAGCGAACGCCCGTTCATACGTTCGTTTTAACGAACGGTTTTCGCCCGTTAACCGCAGACAACGAACGTTCGTTCGTTAGCCTGTTTGTCAGTTTTCTTTTTCTAGGGTTTTTCCGCGATTATTTTCGATCGTGATTTCTGCCCTAATCTTCTTTCTAGTATAACTTTTCGCTCGTTTATCGGAATCAGGCGATTCAAGCGCCTAGATCTTCGTCTCGAAGCCCTCTTTCTGTTTAACCAACTTGAACAAGATTTTGCTACTGTAAAATTTGACTATAGTTCAGAATAGTAAATGGATCTTGTTTCTTTCGCAGTTTGAGTTTCGTTGCTTCGTTTGATTTGATTTTTTTTGCAAACCGGAGTTCTTAAGTTGAACTTTCTGGTTAGATCTCTTATTTGAGTTTTATCCGTGCTTCTAGTTGAGTGCTTATTGTATGCGTGTTTGTTTGCGATAGAGTACCCAGAGTGCGAAGCGTGTTACTACGAGTCTCTAGGTTTCACGGATCATCAGCAAGGCAAGTAACACTTTGATCATACCTCCTTACTACCCAGTTTTATTGCATTAGATCAATCCTCAAACAATTGCATGATTAGGATCTGATTAAATTGTGGGTTCTGGGAAGTAGATGAGGTAGTACCTATTACCTGTTTTAGTATCAAACCCTTGGGAGTTACTTCTACATTGCTTATTATGTTATGCTATGCTATGCTATGCTCGTAGACATGGATTGGGTTTGAGAGTATTCATTACAGATATGAGTTATTAACTAATGGTTCAACTTAAGGTGGCAACTTAAACACACATCTGGGTGGATTGCTTGTGGGCACCTGGAGAATCCAGTGTTGTCCTAGGATATCCCGGAGGACCCGTGGGATAATCCTACGGCCCGCCACCCAGGCTCAAAGGGAACATAATATTATTCATGCTATAAACTTCCGTGTGTAGCCACAAGCTATTATGGGCTCTAGCATAGTGGAGTAAGTTGCGTGAAGCTCTCGAAGAGGTAGACTAGCAGATGTAGTGGGTTGTAGGTGGTACTGTCTATCCAGAGTAGAGAGTTAATACTTCTGAAAGACTGTGTCTCGGTCATCCGTTTCTCAAACACCATGTAGTGCGAGAAATCCAACGGAGGATATTAAGTCTTGTGGGGAAAAGTGCGCAAACCTCTGCAGAGTGTATAAACTAATCATGGTTAGCCATGTCCCCGGTTATGGACATCTTGAGTATCTGGTTCTTGGATTATCATGTTGATATCATCACTCTTAATATAATTTGATTGGGGTTTAATGATGATATTTAATTGGGATTGAGTTGGAGGAACCTTCTCAATGTTTAACAACTACCGTGGTAGTTAAATAAAAGTTATTCTTTGTTGTAGGGAAAATTTGGGTTTTCGCAAAAACTTATTAACCATACAGCCTCCACCAGCCAAATATGCATATAGTGATAGCAATTATTCTGTGCATTACTCTTGTGTTACTTTGCTAGCATATTCCATGTGTTGACCCGTTTCGGGCTGCAACGTTCATGTTGCGGACTTTTCAGACGACGAGTAAGGAGCCTTAGGTCGTTGTCTTTCATTCAGTGATGTCGTTGGAGTTGATGGACTCACTTTACTTTCCAAGCCTTCCGCTGTTATCGTATTAGATGGCCTTAAGCCATATTTATTGTAACAAGTTGTCTTTTGAGACATTCGATGTAATAAGTGTGTGATTGCTACTCTGTTATAAATCCTCAAGTATTGTGCGTGTCAGCATTACCGATCCAGGGATGACACTGATGCACAGAGATCAGACTGTTTGAGGTCTGGTCGCTACATTATCCATGTAATACTTCTTTATTATGGCATGAATGTTCAGATCCGTATGATTCAAAACAAAAGTTTAATATTGGCATAAAAACAATAATACTTCAAGCATACTAACAAGGCAATTATGTCTTCTCGAAATAACATTGCCAAAGAAAGCTTATCCCTACAAAATCAAATAGTCTGGCTATGCTCCATTTTCATCACACAAAATACTCAAATCATGCACAACCCCGATGACTAGACAAGCAATTGTTTCATACTTTTGATGTTCTCAAACTTTTTCAACTTTCACGCAATACATGAGGGTGAGCCATGGACATAGCACTATAGGTGGAATAGAAGGTGGTTGTGGAGAAGACAAAACGAGGGAGATAGTATCACATCAACTAGGCGTATCAACGGGCTATGGAGATGCCCATCAATAGATATCAATGTGAGTGAGTTGGGATTGCCATGCAATGGATGCACTAGAGCTATAAGTTTATGAAAGCTCAAAAAGAAAACTAAGTGGGTGTGCATCCAACTAGCTTGCTCATGAAGACCTAGGGCAATTTGAGGTAGCCCATCGTTGGAATATACAAACCAAGTTCTATAATGAAAATTCCCACTAGTATATGAAAGTGATAACATAGGAGACTCTCTATCATGAAGATCATGGTGCTACTTTGAAGCACAAGTGTGGAAAAAGGATAGTAACATTGCCCATTCTCTCTTTTTCTCTCATTTTTTGCCTTCTCTTTTTTGGTCTTTCTCTCTTTTTTTATTTCCTCACATGGGACAATGCTCTAATAATGAAGATCATCACACTTTTATTTACTTACAACTCAAGAATTACAACTCGATACTAGAACAAATTATGACTCTATATGAATGCCTCTAGCAGTGTACCGGGATGTGCAATGACTCAAGAGAGACATGGATAAAAAAAGGAAGGTGGCTTTGCCACAAATACGATGTAAACTCCATGGTCATGCAAAGCAATATGACAATGATGGTGTGTGCCATAATAATCGGAACGGTGGAAAGTTGTATGGAAATATATCTCAGAATGTATATGGAAATGTCATAATAGGTAGGTATGGTCGTTGTTTTGAGGAAGGTATATGGTGGGTTTATGGTACCAACGAAAGTTGCGCGGCACAAGAGAGGCTAGCAATGGTGGAAGGGTGAGAGTGCGTATAATCTCAACATTAGTCATAAAGAACTCACATACTTATTGCAAAAATCTATTAGTCATCGAAACAAAGTACTATGCGCATGCTCCTAGGGGGATAGGTTGGTAGGAAAAGACCATTTCTCGTCCCCGACCGCCACTCATATGGAAGACAATAAAAAATATATCTCATGCTCCAACTTCGTTACGTAACGGTTCACCATAGGTGCATGCTAGGGGACTCACAAACCTCAACACAAGTATTTCTCAAATTCACAAATACTCACTAGCATGACTCTAATATCACCATCTTCATATCTCAAAACAATCATATGGAATCAAACTTCTCATAGTATTCAATGCACTTTATATCAAAGTTTTTATTATATCCCTCTTGGATGCCTATCATATTAGGACTAAATTTATAACCAAAGAAAATTACCATGTTGTTTAAAGACTCAAAATAATATAAGTGAAGCATGAGAGTTCATTAATTTCTACAAAATAAAACCACCGCAGTGCTCTAAAAAGATATAAGTCAAGCACTAGAGCATAATTGCCTAGCTCAAAAGATATAAGTGAAGCACATAGAGTATTCTAATAAATCACGATTCACGTGTGTCCCTCTCAAAAGGTGTGTACAGAAAGGATTATTGTGGCAAACTAAAAAGCAAAGACTCAAATTATACAAGACGCTCCAAGCAAAACACATATCATGTGGTGAATAAAAATGTAGCCTCAAGTAAAGTTACCGATAGACGAAGACGAAAGAGGGGATGCCTTCTGGGGCATACCCAAGCTTAGGCTCTTGGTTTTCCTTGAATATTACCTTGGGGTGCCATGGGCATCCCCAAGCTTAGGCTCTTGCCACTCCTTATTTCATAGTCCAACAAATCCTTACCCAAAACTTGAAAACTTCACAACACAAAACTCAACAGAAAATCTCATAAGCTCCGTTAGTATAAGAAAATAAATCACCACTTTTGGTTCTGTTGTGAACTCATTATTTATTTATATTGGTGTAAATATATACTATATTCCAACTTTTCCATGGTTCATACCCCCTGATACTATCCATAGATTCATCAAAATAAGCAAACAACACATAGAAAACAGAATCTGACAAAAACAGAACAATCTGTAGCAATCTGTAACTCTCGAATACTTCTGTAACTCCAAAAATTCTGAAAACTTTAGGAAAACCTAAATTTTTTTTATCAATCTATTGGAAAAAGAATCAGTATTTTATCATGCTTCTGTTAAAAATGAAAATTAATTTTCTGGGTGCAAAAGTTTCTGTTTTCAGCAAGATCGAATCAACTATCGTCGTAAGCTATCCCAAAGGTCTTACTTGGAGCAAACACTAATTCAAACACAAAAACCACATCTAACCAGAGGCTAGATAAATTACTTAATACAAAACAGGACCTAAAAAGCAAGAACAAAAATAAAATTGGGTTGCCTCCAAACAGGCGCTATTGTCTAACGCCCTTAGCTAGGAATTGATAATTTTAATGATGCTCACATGAAAGATAGCAATTGAAACACAAAGAGATAATCATAAAACATGTGACAAACAAGTTTAAGTCTAACATGATTCCTATTCTTAGACATTTTATAAGCAAACAAATTATCAAGGCAAGCAAAAACTAGCATATGCATGGAAGAAGAAAGAAACAATAGCAATCTCAACATAACGAGAGGTAATTTAGTAACATGAAAATTTCTACAACCATATTTTCCTCTCTCATAATAATTATATGTGGTATCATATTCAAATTCAACAATATAGTTATCACATCAAATTTTCTCTACATGATCCACATGCATGCAAAGTTGACACTCTTCCAAATAGTGGGAATAAAATTAACTAAACTCATGACCTCTCCAAACCCACTTTTATCAAAAATTTCATAAGATTGAACTTTATCCAAATATGTGGGATCTAAATTTGACACACTTCCAAACCCACTTTCAGTATTATTGCAAACATTATTATCAAAATCATATTCATCATGGGGCTTAAAAAATTTCAAGATCAAAAGAAGAATCATCCCAATCATGATCATTGTAATAAGTAGCGGACATAGCAAAACTAGCATCCCCAAGCTTGGGGTTTTGCATATTATTAGCACAATTGAAATTAATAGAATTTATAATAACACCATTGCAATTATGCTTTTTATTCAAGGAACTATAAAGTATGGGTGCAATAGCAACAATCTCATGTTTAACATAAGGAACTATAGCAAATTCATCTCCATAAATATTGGCATCATGGCCACAAGAATAGCAAGCATCATGTTCATCAATAGATATTTCAATCAATTCATCGGAATCGTAACTATCTATAGATTCATGCATATCATTATTTTCTTCCAAAGCAACAGTCATTCTCTCAATAAATTCTTTGATATAGGCATTGTGAGCATAGTTTTCATAGCAATATTTAAGTATGTCAAAATTTTAAGATTTGTAGAGAGTAATATCATATTTTTCAATCAAAGAAGCAACTTCATAAGCACCCCTAAAAGCAACAAATTCTTTAATTTGTTCAATTTCATAGTAACTATAAACACCCTTTTCATAAGAAGATAAGCTTTTATTATCATTAAACTCACATAGGTAGGGAAGGTGTTTTTTAGGGTTCTTGGAGCAACAAGTAAAATCACAAATTTCACAAATATTCCAAGCATAGCATAGCAAACAATTTATTTGATTCCATAAGAGTTTCCCTTTTTCAGACAAATGGTGACTCACAAAATGAGCATGCTCATCTAATGATTTTCCCTCAACTAAACTAGTTGGGGTTTCAGCACGAGCACAAATGGATCAAAGATGATCCAAGTAGAAAACTTTAAGTGGATCCATATCAATAGATTTTTAGATTGAAAAGATGCAAGCAAATATGAAAGTTCGTTAAGTCGACTAGAGGGGGGTGAATAGGCGATTTTTATGAATTCTTCACTGAGGAATTTCAGGGTGAGGAAATTTCTAAGAGAAGAACTACTTGCAACAGAATGAGTACTTAGAAGTAAAGGTAACAGAGGATGAGCATGGTCTTCATGATGAAATGAAAACAAGCACAGAGTACAGAAAGCGTAAACATAGGATAAACAGAATGAAGACAAACACACTGAAGAAATTTGAGCTGAGGAAATAGAGAAAGTCTTCAGTTGAAGTCTTCAAACAGCAAGCACACAACACAGAAATGAGGAAATGGAAGGGTTGAGGAAATGGAACTAGATAGCTCGGTGAAGACAATGATTTGGTAGACCAGTTCCAACTGCTGTGACAGTTGTACGTCTGGTTAGGGCGGCTAGGTATTTAAACCTAAGGACACACAGTCCTGAACACACAACTCAGGACACTTAGTCCTCACCGTATTCCCCTTGAGGTAAGGTCACACAGACCTCAACCAATCACTCGTGGTAAGTCTTCAGGTGACTTCCAAACCTTCACAGGCTCGATCACTCGGCGATCCACAATTTCCTCTTGGATGCTCTAGACCATGATGCCTAACCTTCTGGAAGATGCACAATCTTCAAAGGTAACAAGCGTCGGATCCACGCAGGATCAATCTCTTCAATGATGCTCAATCACTTTGGGTTTGTAGGTGTTTGGGTTTGGGTTTTCCTTACTTGATGATTTTCACTCAAAGTCCTCGGAGGATGGGATGCTCTCAAATGACAAGTGTCAGTTTCTCTCAGAGCAGCCAACCAGCTAGTGGTTGTAGGGGGCGGCTATTTATAGCCTAGGGAGCAGCCCGACATGATAAGACATAAATGCCCTTCAATGATATGACCGTTAGGTGGGTAGATATTTTGGGACAGCTGGCGCATAGCACAACAACAGTCGGAATTTTGAGTATCAAATTCCTCAGGGCTATCATGTTCCTCACTATGTAGGCAATCCGCACTGGTGAATTCCTAACTCCTCAGTCAGAACAAATTCCTCAGAGACCAGAAGAACTTCGTCTCTGTCACTGAAGAAATTGACTGAGCTGTATGAGATTTCCAATGGCTTCACTCGAAGGGATTGATAGGTGTAGGATTTGAGTTGAGCATCACTTGGAAATTTTTCCTTAGTATTTCCTTGACCCCCTTTAAAAGTACGGTGTTTCCTATGACTCAAGAAAGAGAAAATGAAACTACGAAAACAAAAGTCTTCATGCTTCATGTTTCTCGAATGAATACCAGGTCTTCGGGATCACACCAATTTCTTCACTTTCAAAGTCTTCAGTCAGAGAACTTCATTTTTAGGGGTTGACTTTATCTGTAAATATCAAACTCCTCATAGACTTATAGACCTTTGTACACTCACAAACAAATCAGTCCCTTAACCTATAAGTCTTCAATCCACCAAAATCACTAAGGGGCACTAGATGCACTTACAATCTCCCCCTTTTTGGTGATTGATGACAATATAGGTTAAGTTTTCAATGGGGATAAACATATGAAGTGTAAATACTGATATTGAGGAATTTGATTGCACGATATAGAAGAACTCCCCCTGAAGATGTGCATAGTGAGGAATTTTCTTTTGAAGCAATGCACACTTTGAAGAGTAGAATCATGGAGATCTCCCCCTATATCTTGTAATCCAGACATGCATGTAACATATAATATGAAGAATTTGAAATGCATGATGAAATATGGTGACTGATGTAATTCAGCATGCGTGCATTAACATTAATGAGGAATAAGCATGCAGAAAAACTTAGCAAAAGCATCAAACCACCATAGAGTTTAAGTTTACAAATCGATCGAATAAAGTCTCAGAAGAACGAGAGTTGTAAATTTGAAAAAAATGCCCATATAAGTAGACCCGCTTGAAGACTAACTCAAATTTCTCCCCCTTTGTCATCAAATGACCAAAAGGGACGAAAAATGAGGACTAACGCCCCTGAAGAATATCAAGTTGAAGGAGGAGTGTCAGCATTGTTGGGGTCATTTGTTGTTGTAGGGCCTGCCGCAGTGTCGTCCAAGTCTTCATGCTCATCGGTTTCGCGTGATGAAGAATATGAGCTGGCCACCAAGGAATGAACATTAGTCTTCTTGAATTTCTTCGCCGGTGGCGGCTGGGACCATTCAAAGTCCTGCTTGAAACCCATTTGCTTCAGATCATCTTCACCATAAAGATGTGACAAAACAGCCCAGGTGCGACCGAAGACTTCATGGAGGTAGTAATGGTTTTTCTTCACTTCATTGTGTGTAGCAGTCATGTTGTGAAGAATAGAACCAAACTGATGCTTAACCAATTTGTGGTTTCGATCCACCTTCTGGTGAAGACTAAGAAGAATCTCATGGTCAGTCATCACCCGGGGAGCTGTTGCTTGAGTATTTGGCTTTGATGCATTAGCGGCAGAATCATGAGTAGCAGAATCATCATTGGTGGAGTAAGATGCAGCTTTGTGAAACTAACCATCCAATGGACGAATGCCTTCATCAATAATTGCAATAGCTTTGCCCTTTTCATCAGATGAGGAAAATGTCTGCTTGAGGACTTCTATAGGGGGCAGGTAACTGACATGATTCTGAAAATCAGCCTTGTAGTTGAGTGAAGACCTTGTTCTGAGGAATCTCATAATCCAAGGAGCGTAAGGCTTCAACTCAAACGGAGAGAGGGCAACATTTGCCAGAGTCCTCGTGAAGTAATCATGATAGTTGATAGGAATGCCATGTATGATATTGAATAGTAGATTCTTCGTGATGTCAACAACTTCTTCATCATTTGAATCGTGGCCTTTGATTGGACTCATTATCTTCATCAGAATGCGACAGACAGTTCTAGGCACAAATAGCAAATCCTTCACGAGGAATTTGGTCCTTGGAGCTTGACCTGGCTTCAAAGGCTTCATTAGCACTTGCATGTAATGGGCAGTGAGTTCAGGTTCATGATAAATGCAACGAGCGCCTTCAAGGGGAGGACTGACAGGCAGGGCATGAAGTAATTTAGAGGCAGGTGCTTTGCAATGTGTGTTTTCTGTCATCCAGTCCAAAACCCAAGAGTTCACATCGTCAGCATCGCTTGTGATATGTAGAGTTGCAAAGAATTGAAGAATGAGCTCTTCATTCCAATCACAAATATCCGTCCAAAAGTTGAGCAATCCTGCATCATGAAGCACACTGAGGACTGGGGTGAAGCAAGGTAGTGATTCCATGTCCATGTGAGGAATATGCGCATGGTCGAAGACTTTGTCCTTGTTGACGAGCAATGAAGAATAAAAGTTTGCTTGGCTGGCAGTCCAGAAGCGCTTCCTTCTAAGACGAGCAGAGTCATAAGGGTTATAGTTTGTGAAGAACACGTGCTCGTCGAAGAAGTCACCAACCTTGAATTTCTGCTACTTCAAGAAGGTATCCTTTGGCTTGGGCTGAGGGGTATCGGTAAATTGCATCACCACCCCAGGAATCGCAATCTCAGGATCCACTGGCTGAGGAATTTCAGCTTCTTCTTCAGTGACAGCCTGAGTCTTCAATTCTTCATTAAGATTTTCTTCAGCACTAGTGGCTGGAATCTCTTCATGGACAGACGGTGTGGCATGAGGTTCTTCAGATCCCATTTGAACTTCAATGGTTACAGGGGACTGAGGAATTTGTTGAAGGGGTGTGAACAGAAGAGAATTAGGGTGCTGACTTTCCCAAAAGTCATCGTTCAACACTGGAGTTGTGCATCCAATGTGCACATCTTCTTCTTCATTCTTTTCTTCAACGCCGGCCTCTTCAACAGTGAACTGAGGAATGGGCGATGAGACTATTGGGGTTGAAGGGATTGCATCCGCGTCAATTTCTTCATCCAACTGCTCTGAGGAAGCAGTAGAAGAAATGTCATCATCAGATGCACTTGGGATCTCATATTCTTCATCAAAAGGAACAAGGTCCTTTGATGGCATGGATGAGACAGGAACAACATCAATTGGATTGTCAAAAGAGCTAGTCAGCGGCTTCATCTTCGCCGGAGTTGAAGAATCTGACGCAGTTGATGCCTTCCTTTTCTTCACAGCTGTACGCTCTGTAGCCTTGGTCTTCTTCACATCTGATGCACATGGAAGGATTGGAGTTGGGGTATGTGCAGAAGGAGCAGAGGAATTTGGTTCAACAACTTCAGGCACAACTGATGCAGTTGCCCTGACTTCTTCATTTTCTTCAGGCGCAACACTAGTGGGTGCCCTGGCAATTTCTTCAGCGGCTGGAATGCAGTCATCAGCCCTGGTACTATGAGAATCTTCAGCAGCCTGATTTTCATCAGCAGTGCTAGCATGCTCTTCAGTGGGCTGAGCAGATGCCTCAGCCTGAGGATTTTCTTGTTGCGTTGGGGCTGCAACATTGGAAGTGAACTTCTCAGTTATCTTGACAAATCTGACTTTGGAACCAAGCCAGTCAGCATAGTAGCGATCAAATTCATCACTTAGTTGCTTGATCTCAGATTGAAGAGCAACAAGTTCTTTAGGTGAAAGCTTTAGAACGTTTTGCTTCAGAAAGGGCTCTTTCTTGTAATGTGCTTTCTTCACCTTCCTCCCATGTTCATATTTCCATTTTTATTCGTCAATGAAGTGAGTCAGCACATGACTTTGACCAGGAGTGAGGTTCATCTCCGGCAAAGGTGTGTTGGGATCCTTGTGCCATAGGTCTATGAAGTCTAGGACCAACTTTGGATCCAGTATCAATGGCACATTCCGGCCATTGGCTCTAGCGGCCTGAGCTGCCTGTCTCTAATGATTTCGGCAAGTTCCTCATCATTAGCTTCGTCATCTTCGGCTGGTACTTGAAAGGAGACCTTCTTCTTGTGAGGACTTGGTCGAGAGCCTCGTCCAGCAGTGGCCTTTGTCTTCAGCAGAGAGGAGCCGGTTGATGAATTGGGTGCAGCTGAAGAACTAGCAGAAGCTCCCGAGGCAATAGAGATGCCTGTTGTCCTTTGGCGCGTGGCGAGATTCATAGGTGCTGAGGATTTTGACGGAGGAGCTGATGACTTTGTAGGAGTTGGAGCAGCTTGAGGAATTGGACGTGAGGGCTTTGAAGAATCTAGCCTTGAGGGCATTGCTAAGGAGCTTAGCCGTGAGGGCATTGAAGAGAAGGAGCACTGGGCTTATGTGCGGGCTTCTTAGGCATGGACTTCTTCGGCTTGCTAGCAGAGGCCTCAGCAGTGGTAGCAGCAATAGCAGAGTCTTCATTAAATTTCCTCACTGCTTCCTTAGCTACTTTGGCTAGCTTGGCATGGCACTTGGCCCATTCATCAGGATAGTCCTCACCACGGTTGAGGCTGGTGGGATCAGTCTCTTGGCCAGGTGCCAATGGAGGTCTTGGGCATGGAGGATTAAGAGTGAATTTCTTCATATACTTGGGAGTAACATATCTGTACTCCCTCCATTCCTGTGCCCATCTCCTCTCTATCCTTTGTATGTGCACCTTGCGCTGATTTTTGTCCTCCTTTCCATGTGTGGCCTCATCAGGAGTGCAATAATCCTTGTATATGTCATCAGGAATCTCGAAAGCAGTATTGACCTCAGACCTCTTTCCTCCCTTCTGTGGCTTCTTACCGTCAGCCATTTTCTTCAGCTGAGGAATTTGAGCAATGGAATTCTCTAAAGAGGTTTGCAACTTTTCTTCAAGGAACGCTGCAAATGAGTTAAGTTGATGAGAACCTAGTGATTCAGCAGCAGACATGTGTGCCTGTGAACAGAGTATAGTTGCGAGGAATTTGGAGAGGTCATATGCGTTCTCAGAAGGTTTTGCAATAAGAACAAGTTTGAGGAATTTTACCAGTTGAGTCTTGAAGAATTTCACTAAGCGTTCTTTGACTTAGGTTCCAGAGTTGTACAGATTGAAAAATCCACACAATTGAGGAATCTTGAAGAAAAATGTTGCTTAGGGAAACAGATCAAGAACAGATGTTATGGGATGTGTCCAGTGTGTGAAGAATTGAGGAATAAACACCATTTGAAGATTTTGTAGAAAACATTTGCATCAAAGAGGGCAGTAAAAGTAACTTTTAATTACCCTTGACGAAGAACACGATGAACTATGAAGTGTAGATTTGAAGCTCGTCGGTTCAGATCTTCCACGCCCTAACTTGGCTAAGGAAGACAGCTACGGCGGCGGTGGAGTGAAGAAATCCACGGCCGGCGTGAGTACGGCGGCAACGAGGTCGAGGCAATGAAGCTCTTCCTCACCGGCGATGATGGAAGTAGCGGCGGCGGTAGGGTTTGAGAGCTCCAGCGAGGGAGTGAGTTCGAGCGTAGTAAAAACAAAGTGAGGAAGGGAGAGGGGTATTTATAGCCGAAGTGAAAAACTGCTTGCCCGAGGAAGTTGGACGAACGTGCCTCCGACCCTTCTCATTTGTGTGACATGTGTCACCCACATACTGAGAGGTGACGATCGTGTGCGATCGTGGGTGAAAAGGATAAGTATTATCGTGGAATGTGTAACGGTTTGGGCGGTAAAAGCCGAAAATTTAGATAAAATAAGTTTAAAGTTCCATTCGCAATTTCTTCAGCTGACAAGGACACAGTGAAGATTTTGAATGAGTTTCAAATAGAACGCACATGTGAATAGACTAGGTTGAGTTTAACATAGAGGGGGAAAGGGTCCGATCACATTCACTTAGCAGAACAAGCAACTTGAAGAAATAGCAATAAGTGAATGTTGTAGAGGACATAAACTCACATATGTATATATAGCCAATGAAGAAAAAAACGACGGAAAGAGTGAAGACAATGCAAGTTTAAGAACAAGTGAGGAATTTCAAAGTGAGGAAAAACTCAGATTGAGGATATTCAACTTTTGGTGGTGGGTGACCCACCGTATAAGAATGATGATTTCAGACATCGCGTAAAATTGCCGTAGGGTTCTGAGAATCAAATTCTTCGTTAATTTCTTCACACTTAGAGTGTTAGTCTTCATTGATTGAAGAAAAATGTTTCTTCATGTGTTGCACATCTAAGTCATTAATTTTGCATAAGTGTTAGGATGAGTGTCCTTTTCAAAGAACATTCGAAGATTCTAGGATATTTAGCTCATGCCGCAACTTGCTAAATCTCTTCTCATCCAAGGGCTTAGTGAAAATATCGGTTAACTGTTCTTCAGTCTTCACATGCTCAATAGAGATGTCACCCTTCAACACATGATCATGAAGAAAATGATGACGAATCTGAATGTGCTTTGTCTTCGAGTGCTGAACTGGGTTATGAGCAATCTTGATGGCACTCTCATTGTCACAGTAGAGTGGAACATTCTTCACGTTGACGCCGTAGTCCTTGAGAGTTTGCTTCATCCATAGCAGTTGAGCACAGCAAGAACCAGCAGCAATGTACTCAGCTTCAGCAGTAGACAGTGATACTCAGTTCTATTTCTTCGAGGACCAACAGACCAAGGATTGTCCGAGGAAATGGCATGTGCCAGATGTTGACTTGCGGTCCACACGATCACCAGCATAGTCGGAGTCTGAAAATCCAATGAGATCAAAAGCTGAGCCATTGTGGTACCATAATCCAAGTGTTGGTGTGTGAGCTAGATATCGAAGAATATGCTTCACAGCCTTATGGTGTGATTCCTTCGGTGTAGCTTGAAATCGGGCACACATGCAAACACTAAGCATAATATCTGGCCTAGATGCACATAAGTACAATAAAGAACCAATCATGGAGTGGTATACCTTTTGATCAAAGTCAGTACCATTTTCATTAGTGCATAGATGGCCATTTGTGGGCATAGGGATTTTGACTCCTTTGCAATCTTGCATGCCGAATTTCCTCAGTACATCCTTGAGGTATTTCTCCTGAGATATGAATATGCCATTGCTTTGTTGACGAATATGAAGACCTAAGAAGAATTTCAATTCTCCCATCATAGACATTTGATATTCTTCACTCATCATATAGGCAAATTCATCAGTGTAACGTTGGTCAATACAGCCGAAAATGATATCATCAACATAAATTTGGCACACAAACAATTCACCATCATAAGATTTAGTGAAAAGAGTTGGGTCAACTGAACCGGGTTTGAAGCCTTTCTTCATGAGGAATTCCTTCAAAGTATCATACCATGCCCGAGGGGCCTGCTTGAGGCCATAGAGGGCCTTATTGAGTCTGAAGACTTTGTCAGGATGCTTTGGATCTTCAAAACCTAGGGGTTGAGCAACATATACTTATTCCTCAAGCTTACCATTGAGGAATGCACTTTTCACATCCATTTGATATAAGATGATATCATGATGGTTAGCATAAGCAAGTAATATGCGAATAGCTTCAAGTCTAGCAACAGGTGCAAAAGTTTCATCGAAGTCAATTCCTTCAACCTGTGTGTAGCCTTGCGCTACAAGTCGTGCCTTATTCCTCACCACAAGGCCATTTTCATCTTGCTTGTTGCGGTAGATCCACTTTGTGCCGATGATATTGTGCTTGCGAGGATCTGGATGTTTGACCAGTTCCCAGACGTTGTTGAGCTCTAATTGATGTAATTCCTCTTGCATAGCTTGAATCCACTCAGGCTCTAGAAATGCTTCATCTACCTTAGTGGGCTCTTTGATAGAGACGAAAGCAAAGTGCCCACAAAAGTTAGATAAATGTGAAGCTCTTGAGCGTGTGAGAGGACCTGGAATGTTGATGTCGCTGATGATTTTCTCAATTTGCACTTCATTTGCAATGCGAGGATGAGCGGGTTGTCATTGAGGAATTTCATCAGCATTTTGTTCAGCACCATTTTCCTCAGGTGCATCAGCATGACGTTCTTCATGTTCTGGAATGACTTCTTCAGCAGATTCTTCGGTAGGAGTGACATCCTAAGTAGACTTGAACTTAATAGATTCCTCGGTAGGTATTTCATCTGTCACAGGAGGTAGGTGCTCTCTTTGCAAGCCATTCGTTTCATCGAACCGCACATCTACAGTTTCAACAACCTTGTGGTGATAGGTGTTGAAGACTCTGTAGGTGTGCGAGTCCTTACCATAACCGAGTATAAAACCTTCATATGCTTTTGGTGCAAATTTAGAACTGTGATGAGGATCTCTAATCCAACATTTAGCACCGAAGACTTTGAAATAACTCACATTGGGTTTCTTACCAGTGAGGAGTTCATATGCAGTCTTCTTGAAGAATTTGTGAAGATATACCCTATTGATGATGTGGTATGCAGTATCAATTGCCTCAGGCCAGAAGCAAGGAGGCGTCTTGTACTCATCAAGCATAGTGTGGGCCATCTCAACAAGAGTCATGTTCTTGCGCTCCACGACGCCATTTTGCTGAGGAGTATATGGAGTAGATAACTCATGAGTAATACCAATTTCATCAAGGCCAGTGTTCTTGAACTCAGTTCCATTATCACTTCTGATGTGCTTGATCTTCACACCAAAGTTGGTTGAAGCCCTCAAGGAAAATCGTTTGAAGACTTCCTGCACTTTAGTTTTGTAAGTGATGATATGCACCCATGTATATCGAGAATAATCATCAACAATGACAAAGCCATATAAGGATGCAGCATTAGTAAATGTGGCATAGTGAGTAGGGCCAAAGAGATCCATGTGAAGCAATTCAAATGGTCGAGTAGTAGTCATGATAGTCTTCGCTGGATGCTTGCCCTTGGTCATCTTTCCAGCTTCACAGGCTCCACACAAGTGATCCTTGAGGAATTTGACATTCTCAATGCCAATGACATGCTTCTTCTTCGCGAGCGTGTGTAGATTCCTCATGCCAGCATGACCAAGTCATCGATGCCATAGCCAACCTTCTGAAGCTTTTGCAGGTAGACAATTAGCAGGTTGTGGTCCTGTAGAGAAATCAACAATATACAAATCTCCTCTCCTAAAGCCTTCGAAGACTTTGGAATTGTCAGCTTCCACGAACACAACACAACAATACTTGCCAAAGACAACAACCATATCAAGATCACAAAGCATTGAGACAGACATGAGGCTGAATCCTAAGGACTCGACAAGCATGACTTTGTCCATGTGTCGATCCTTTGAGATTGCAACCTTACCTAGACCCAATACCTTGCTTTTTTCCTTTATCAGCGTAGGTGATATGCTTCAGATGTGATGGAGATAAAGCAGAGTTCATCAATAAGCTCATGTCACCAGTCATGTGATTTGTACATCCACTATCGAGGACCCACTCAGTGGCTTTGGGTTGATCATCCTGCAGATGAATTAGTGCAACTTACGAACTCATATACTCCGTTAGCAAAGAATATGATATCAATTTCATCGGATCAATTTCATCAAGCAATAGAACAGATAAAGCAGTATGAGGACATGAGAAATGAATATTCATTTCTTCATGATTAGCTTGCGTCCCTTCAAGCATATTCAGGTCTCCAGCAAATTCTTTCGATTAAGTTCGTCTGGAGACCTGACCCTGCATAAGAGATTAGTTCTTGTTCTTCACCACCCACATCTGAAGGGGTGCCAAAGAGTTCATCATTCTGCGAGCTCCATAAGAGAAAGGTGGCATAGATGCCAATCCCCTTCGTATCACATAAGAGGGATTAGGGTAAGCATAAGAGTAAGCAGAGAAATTCTTCGAGGATTTATGAACATAATGATTTGAAGAATAATGCACATATCCATAATCCTTAGATCTTCCCTGCAAAACAGATGGGTTAGCATGATGATGCTCATATGAGGACTTTGATCCTTTTGAGGAATTTGGTCCTTATGAGGACTTGGATCCATATGAAGAATTTGATCTGGGGTTCCTATTCTTCACAGGTGGGATCATGATGACATTCACCTGAAGATTTTCAAGGCACCTTTTGGGAACCTAGATTTTCTTCATAGGAGGACCGTTCCTGCAGTTAGTGCCAACATATCTAGCAAATACTTCACAATTCTGATTTTTGAACAGTTTATAATTGGAGTCAAATGACTCATCAGAAGAATATGAAGATTCACATGTAAAGCCAGATAAAGTAGATGGATCCGCTGAAGGTCCCTTTGCAGCGACCCATGATGTTTTGGGATACTTCTCAGGTTTCCAGTAGGTCCCATCAGCATTAAGTTTCCTCTCAAAGGCAATACCCTCTTTCCTAGGGTTCATGTTGAGGATCTGCTTTTTAAGCATGTCACAAAGAACTTGATGCCCTTTGAGGCTTTTGTACATGCCTGTCATATACAATTCCTTCAGCCCTGCATCATCAGTGATACTCGCAATGTCCTCAGATGAGGAATTAGTGATTGCAGAGGCAGTTGAAGAATTTGCAGCAATGGAAGTATTTGAGCATTCAGGTGATGAATTAGCAGTTTCACGTTCAATGCACTTCAAACATGGAAGAACAAATTCATCCTGAGTAGCGCTGATCTGTTGAGCAATTAATGAATCATGCTCCTTCTGAAGATCTTCATAACTCACTCTTAATTGCTCAAGATCTTGCTTTCTTTGAAGAAATTCATAAGAAAGCTTCTCATGATCAGATAGGAGAGTGTTAGGATGACCTTGAAGATTGTCAAACTTGGACTGAAGTCTTTGAAGATTTTCATTCAAAATTTTAGTGCGATCCATTTCCTCGCCCAACATATCATTGCTTTTATCTAGCATGTTTTGAACCTTTTTCAGAGCCTTTTGCAGTTTCACAGCAATCTTAGCAAGTTTAGAATAGTTGGGTTTGAGGTTTTCATCAGATTCATCCTCACTAGATTCAGAGTAGGGATATTTGAGTACCTTTGAGCCTTTTGCTATGAAGCAATAGGTGGGAGCGTAGTCCTCATCGCCGTCATCAGTAGTGTTGGGGAGGTCCTTTTCTTCAGAGTTGAAGATGGACTTGCTGATGAACACGGTAGCGAGGGCTAGGCTCGCCACACCAGAGTCTGACTCCTCAGATTCCTCCTCTTCCTCATTTTCCTCAGATTCAGCCTCAGAGTCCATTTCCTTGCCAATGAATGCCCGAGCCTTCTTGGAGCTGCTCTTCTTGTGAGATGAGGACCTTGAAGATTTTGATGATGAGGACTTTGAAGATTTCTTCTTCTTCTTCTTTGAATCATCTGAACTGTTATCCTTGTACTTCTTCTTCTTTGATTCCTTTTCCCACTTAGGACAATCTTGAATGTAGTGTCCGGGTTTCTTGCATTTGTGATAGAGTCTCTTCTTATAATCATGGGACGAGGAATATGATTTCAAGTCACCACTCCTTGAGGATATACCAAAGCGACCACGTCTTGAGAACTTCTAGAATTTCCTCACGATCATTGCTAGCTCCTGGCTCAGTTCTTCAGGGTCACCAAGGCTGCTGCCAGAATCTTCACCTTCAGATTCAGACACTGCCTTGGCCTTCAGAGCCCGTGATCTACCATAACTTGGTCCACAGAGATCTCTCTTCTCAGCAAGTTGGAAATCATGAGTGTTTAGTCTCTCGAGGATATCAGCGGGATCAAGTGACTTATAGTCTCCACGTTCTTGTATCATCAATGCCAAGGTATCAAATGAGGAATCAAGCGATCTCAGGAATTTCTTCACCACCTCATGGTCGGTGATATCAGTGGCACCAAGTGCTTGAAGCTCATTTGAGATGTCAGTGAGGCGATTGAATGTTTGCTGAACGTTTTCATTGTTGAGTCTTTTGAAGCGGTTGAAGAGATTGTGAAGAACGTCAACTCGAGAGTCACGCTGTGTTGAGACTCCCTCATTGACCTTGGACAGCATGTCCCAGATAAGCTTTGCTGTCTCCAAAGCACTCACTCTGCCATACTGCCCTTTTCTCAGATGGCCACATATGATGTTCTTTGCTTGAGAGTTGAGTTGCTTGAATCTCTTCACATCAGTAGCGTTGATGGTAGGAGTGACAGAGGGAACGCCATTTTCCACAACGTACCAAAGATCATTGTCAATTGCCTCAAGATGCATGCGCATCTTATTCTTCCAGTAGGGGTAGTCTGTCCCATCAAAGATAGGACACCCAGCAGAAACCTTGATCATACCTGCGGTCGACATAACTAAAACTCCAGGCGGTTAAACTAAAATCACACAGAACAAGGGAGTACCTTGCTCTGATACCAATTGAAAGTGCGTTAAGTCGACTAGAGGGGGGTGAATAGGCGATATTTATGAATTCTTCACTGAGGAATTTCAGGGTGAGGAAATTCCTAAGAGAAGAACTACTTGCAGTGGAATAAGTACTAAGAAGTAAATGTAACAGAGCATGAGCATGGTCTTCATGATGAAATGAAAACAAGCACAGAGTACAGAAAGCGTAAACACATGATAAACAGAATGAAGACAAACAGACTGAAGAAATTTGAGATGAGGAAATAGAGAAAGTCTTGAGTCAAAGTCTTCAAATAGATATGAACAAACACACAACATAGAAATGAGGAAATGGAAGGGTTGAGGAAATGGAACCAGTTAGCTCGGTGAAGATAATGATTTGGTAGACCAGTTCCAACTATTGTGATAGTTGTACATCTGGTTAGGGCAGCTAGGTATTTAAACCTGAGGACACACAGTCCTGAACACGCAGTTCAGGACACTTAGTCCTCACCGTATTTCCCTTGAACTAAGGTCACATAGACCTTGCCCATTCACTCGTGGTAAGTCTTCAGGTGACATCCAAACCATCACAGACTCGGTCACTCGGCGATCCACAATTTCCTCTTGGATGCTCTAGACCATGACGCCTAACCGTGTGGAAGATGCACAATCTTCAAAGGTAACAAGCGTCGGATCCACGCATGATCAATCTCTTCAATGATGCTCAATCACTTTGGGTTGTAGGTGTTTGGGTTTGGGTTTTCCTCACTTGATGATTTTCACTCAAAGTCCTCGGAGGATGGGATGCTCTCAAATGACAAGTGTCAGTTTCTCTCAGAGCAACCAACCAGGTAGTGGTTGTAGGGGGCGGCTATTTATAGCCTAGGGAGCAGCCCGACATGATAAGACATAAATGTCCTTCAATGATATGACCGTTAGGTGGGTAGATATTTTGGGACAGCTGGCGCATAGTACAGCAACAGTCGGAATTTTGAGTATCAAATTCCTCAGGGCTATCATGTTCCTCACTGAGGGAGTCCTGGATTAGGGGGTCTCCGGACAGCCGACTATATCCTTTGGCCGGACTGTTGGACTATGAAGATACAAGATTGAAAACTTCATCCCGTGTCCGGATGGGCCTTTCCTTGGCGTGGAAGGCAAGCTTGGCAATATGAATATGTAGATCTCCTTCCTTGTAACCGACTCTGTGTAACCCTAGCCCCCTCCGTGTCTATATAAACCGGAGGGTTTAGTCCGTAGGACAACAACAATCAGACCATAGGCTAGCTTCTAGGGTTTAGCCTCTACGATCTCGTGGTAGATCAACTCTTGTAATACTCATATCATCAAGATCAATCAAGCAGGACGTAGGGTATTACCTCCATCGAGAGGGCCCAAACCTGGGTAAACATCGTGTCCCCTGCCTCCTGTTACCATCCACCTTAGACACACAGTTCGGGACCCCCTACCCGAGATCCGCCGGTTTTGACACCGACATTGGTGCTTTCATTGAGAGTTCCACTGTGCCATCGTCGTGAGGCTTGATGGCTCCTTCGATCATCGGTAACGATGCGGTCCAGGGTGAGGTTTTCCTCCCTGGACAGATCTTCGTATTCGGCGGCTTCGCACTGCGGCCAACTTGCTTGGCCATCTGGAGCAGATCGAGAGCTACGCTCCTGGCCATCAGGTCAGGTTCGGAAACTTAAACTACACTGCCGACATCTGCGGAGACTTGATCTTCGACGGATTCGAGCCCATGTCAGGTGCGCCGCACAATCACGACGAGCATGACGTAATGCTGCCACCGGACAGTGTTCGGGAGATTACACCTACAACTACTCCGGCCGTCAATCTGGAGCAAATTACGCCATCCGAGGGCGGGTGGATAGACCCCGCCATGGAGGCCGCAATCTTAGTGGCGATAGAGCCGAATACTGACTTCATCCCTTGAGAGAGCCATGTTGCCGAACCATTGGATTCGTCCCCGGCCATAGGCTCCAAGTCGCCTACGTCCGTACCTATCGAATCCGATTGGGCACCAATCATGGAGTTTACCTCCGCGGATATCTTTCAGCACTTGCCTTTCGGCGATGTGCTAAATTCATTAAGGTCTCTCTCCTTGTCAGGGGAACCTTGGCCAAACTATGTCCGGCTAGAACGGGATGCGGACGACGAAGAAATTCGCTGCCCACCCACCACCCACTTAGTAGCCACTGTCGACGATTTAACCGACATGCTCGATTTTGACTCCGAAGACATCGACGGCATGGATGACGATGCAGGAGAGGAACAGGAACCAGTGCCCACAGGGCGCTAGACAACCACTTCATCACATGACATATACATGGTGGATACACCCAAAGAAGGCAATGGCGACAAGACAGCGGAGGATGACCCCTCCAAGAAGCAAACAAAGCGTCGGCGTCGGCGCCGCCCCAAATCCCGCCTCGGCAAAAACAGCGATAACAACGCAAGAGAAAATAACACCCCAGTCGACTCCAGAGGAAACGACGACCACACTGACCCAGCGGCAAAGCACGATGAAGCTGCAAACGGCAAACATAGTACGGATCCGATGTCCGAACACGGCGACGCCGAGGATCAAGCTCATCAACCTCCCTCTGGGGAGGAAAACAGTCCGGACGAAGATGCACACATCATCCCGGAAAGGCACTTGGAACAAGAGAACCTCCGCAGAAGGCTTATTGCCACAGCGAGGAGTCTAAAGAAGCAGAAGCAAAGGCTTAAGGCCGCACAAAATACGCTCAACAGCAGGTGGAACCAAGTGCTTGACAACGAAGAAAAGTATGGTGGAAGTTACCACACAAAGAGCTATCCAAAGCGCAAGCTATTACCTGAATTCGACGATGAGGCCTTAGAGCCCACACAGCCGAAAAATAAAATGGCCAACCGGCCGGATCAACCACCTTGTGACCGCGATAGAGCGGCTAACAAGGTCGCACATAAGTCAACCCACGATCTACGTGAGGACTTACGCCAAAAATTCAGTATGACTTGATCCATCTATGGATCAAGGAAGCGCGCTCCGGCACAAAATCAAAACTGAATACTAGAACCGTCCGAACGTCATGATACATCCAAATACAGGGGTGCCGCACACCCCCTATGTTTCACCGATGAGGTGCTGGACCACGAATTTCCAGAAGGATTCAAACTAGTGAACATAGAGGCATACGACGGGACCACAGACCCTAGGGTCTGGATTGAGGACTTTATCCTCCATATCCATATGGCTCGTGGAGATGGACTCCACGCCATCAAGTACTTGCCCCTCAAGCTTAAAGGACCAGCTCGGCACTGGCTGAAAAGCCTCCCCGAAAACTCAATTGGAAGTAGGGAGGAGCTCGAGAATGCTTTTCGGGCTAATTTTCAAGGGACCTATGTCCGACCTCCGGATGCAGACGATTTAAGTCATATAATTCAACAGCCCGGAGAGTCAGCCCGAAAGCTTTGGAACAGGTTTCTCACTAAGAAGGACCAAATCATCGGCTGTCGGGACACCGAAGCCTTAGCAACTTTCAAGCACAGTGTCCGAGACGAATGGCTCGCCAGACACCTCGGCCAAGGAAAACCAAGAACAATGGCAGCCCTGACAAGCCTCATGACCTGCTTTTTCGCGGGCAAAGATAGCTGGTTAGCCCGCAGTAGCGCCAGCGACCCAAGCACATCCGAAGTCAGGGATGGCAATGGAAAACCACGACGCAGTAAAAGCAAGCATCGAAATAAAGAAGACAGCCTAAATAATACGGCGGTAAACGCTGGATTCATGGGCTCTCGACCAGGTCACCGGAAAAAGCCTTTCAAAGGCAGCAGAGATGGACCGTCTAGCCTAAACAAGATTCTAGACAAACTATGTCAGATTCATGGCACCCCTGATAAACCTGCAAATCACACCCACAGAGAATGCTAGGTCTTCAAGCAGGCCGATAAGCTAAACGCCGAACACAAGGGGAGCGAGACACCAAGCGAAGACGAGGACGAACCTCGCCAGCAAAGCACTGGAGGACAGAAAAAATTCCCACTAGAGGTTAAAATAGTAAACATGATCCACATGACGAAGAGGAGAAGCAAACATGCACTCGGAGACATACGTGCCGTAGAGCCCGTCACCCCTAAGTTCAACCCCTGGTTGGCCTGCCCGATCACTTTTGATTGCAGGGATCACCTGACAAGCATCCGGCATGAAGGATTGGCTGCCTTGGTGTTAGACCCAATAATAAATGGATACCATCTCACACGAGTCCTTATGGACGGCGGCGGTGGTCTAAATCTGATATATCAGGACACAGTCCGCAAAATGGGGATAGACCCGACAAAAATCAGCCACAGTAATACTACTTTCAAGGGCGTAATACCAGGCCCAGAGGCCCGCTCCACAGGCTCTCTAATACTAGAGATTGTATTCGGTTCACCCGACAACTACCGAAGTGAGAAGTTAGACTTCGACATTGCTCCATTCCGAAGCGGCTGTCAAGCACTACTCGGAAGAGCGGCTTTCGCTGATTTTAATGCGGTACCACATTACGCTTCTCTTAAGCTTAAGATGCTGGTCCACGTGGCACCATCACAGTTAGTGGAAATATTGAGCGTTCTCTACTCGCGGAAGAACGTGCGGCAGCTTTAACAGCCGAGCACTAGACGGCCTCACCAGCCAGAATAAATGACAGGTCGTCAAGACCGCGGACACGGTTAGACGAGTCCGACGCATCACTAGATATAACTAAGATTGGTTTGATGGTTAAACCCTCATAGACGGTACCAGGGGCTTCCCTCGTGTAATCAAGGCTAGTTCGGCTCAACTTGACTTATCTTGAATTTTAATGGTTTATCGAGAATAACCAATTTTTTGGCACGACAACTTTCACCTAAGTTCTTCTCTTTTACAGATGACAATCGTGCTACAACCGTCCAGGACACGGCACAACGGAGACACACGCGCAGACGTGCAGCAGGGACCCACTCAAAGGTTTCTTTTCAGATTAAGACCCTTTGTAAACCTTTTTTACTATCTCCTGTTGTTCACATCCTCCGGATACTCAATACAATCGAGAAGGATGCTGACGTTATTGGCATTTCACCACATCGGAATATTGCATGTACCTGGACACTTGGGGTTTATTATTAAGGGCATTGTTCAACCCGGCATATGTTATAAAGACCGAATACCTTAGGGAGTGTTCGGCGTCGCAAGTTTGGCCTTATATGCATCAGCTCCGAATCATATCTTTGGTCAAATGTTGGGTTTGCCCGGCTCCCGTGTTTTGCTACCTTATGTTCCGCTCTATCAGCTAAGGCGGCACCGAGAGAACTACTGCGATTGTGCCCTGGTTCATCCGGATGAGCACCTCAGTAGAGAAAGCCGAAAACTGACTGTCATGATAAAGCACGAGACTGGTCAACCACTCGATGACTTAGCAGAATCTTCAGGATTCCTCCGCATTAACGAAGGGCCGTTTCCCGGTCATGTACGTACGTGCACCATATTCGGGTGAGCGCCGAGGTACCAGGGGCTATATAGTAGTCCCACCGTCAAACTCCTATGGCTAAGTGAAAGTGTTAAAGCAATATAGTCCGATTGCCTCGTTCGCTGCGCTACCACCTCCTTAATGGACCAAGACATTGGCTCAAGTGTGAATATGCGTTTTTTGTGAACACCCCTGCATTATATGCGTGGGGGCTGAAGCCGACGACTGCAAACTTTAGGTTATATACATATATACATAAACGGCCGCACAGGAGGCATCATAATACTTTCAGGCAAAAGTATAAACACAACCTTTATAATTCAATAAAACATTGTTTTTACAATGGGAATACATGTCACTAGAACATAATATTCTTCGAGCACTGAGCCTCTATTGAACTAGCGCCTTCAAGGAATTCTTCAAAGTAGTGCTCGGCAGATACTCGGCCCATGGCCGAACACTGGGTTGCAATAGTGGTGGCCTCCATCTATGCCCAGTATGTCTTGACACGGGCAAGTGCCATCCACGCACCCTCTATGCATGCCGACCTCTTCATAGCGTCGATGTGCGGCATAGCACCAAGGAATTGTTGCACTAAACTAAAATAACTGTTCGGCCTTGGCCCTTCCGGCCACAGATAATCCACAACAGACCTCATGGCAAGTCCGGACAACCTATGGAGCTCGGCCCACTCGGCCATTCGCTCATACAACAGCAGCGGACGCACTGGAACACTGAACTGTGACCAGATCAGCTTTTCCACTTCACGATCTTTTTGATCCTTGAAGTACTCGACCGCATCAGCAGCACTTGCTGCCAAATCCACGTACGTGTCTGCAGAACTCCATAGTTGATCAAGAGGGGCATAATTTGGATCTCCGAACTTCGTCCACAACAAAAAGGGCTTCCCAGCCGCGATATCTCCAGCTTGACGCAGCTCCTCCTTCGCCGCCCTGATTTTAGAGCGGGCTTCCTTGGCTGCTACCATGGCCTTCTCCAGGTCCGTCGCCTTCGCTCAGCTTTCTTTTTCAAGAAGCTGGTAACGGTCGGCGGCATCTTTCAACTCAACGGCCATCTTGGCTATTTTTTCCTTGCTTTGGCAATGCGCAGCCTGTTCGGCTCTCAGCTCTTCGACCGCCTTTAGAGCGGCCACATCACTATTCCTGGCTTGTTCCTTGGCTCGGGCAAGTTCCGCTCGAAGGGTCTCCACGGCGGCAGCTCCATCTGCAGTCACAACATATTAAAGATATTGGCATCATGCTCCTCTTACTATGTGTTGATCACCGGAGAAATCACATACCCTGTACCTCGTCGAGCCGCTTGTTGACAAGCACGATGTCGGCATCTGCCGCATCAAGTTGCCGCTTCAGCCCGGCAAACTCACCAGTCCGGCTAGCCACCGGACCTTCCGCCACCTGCATATGAAGGCGGCCTGATTATTACCTGGGACTATGATCCTCTGTTTGCCGCCGCTCTCAACAGCAACCAGAGTCTCAGGGGCTACTATCTGCATAGGGCACACCTAACGTGTACGGTACTATAAAAAACATACACTATTTCACGTACCTCAAAGCCTTTCAGCAGACTCATAAAAGCTTCATGCAACCCGCTTTCGGTGGATGAAATACTCTCAATCACCATACCCATTAGCGTACGATGCGCTTCTGAGATGGCCGCTTGCTCCAGAAGATCCTTCAGTGCGTCTAATCGCACACCAGACGGTTCCGGACTCTTTCTGTTGCTCTCTTTAGGAGCTGAATACTAAGGACTTCGGGTGGCTGAAGGATTACCCTCTGGCCTTGGCGGATCAGGAGAAACCCTTCGTGACGACACTTCAGGGTCGCCCACCTCATGAGGCGGGGTGGCATGGGGAGGTGTTTCACTCTCCATCATCTACGTTAGAAGATCCCCCGAAGACGAACTTTGTCGAGAAGGGCTACAATCCGAACTACAAGATATATGCTTCGGTTATTGTCTTCAGAAGTAATGCATGATATTTTTACTATTAAGTACTTTTAGTTTACTTACAGCTCGATAGAGGGCTGATCCCCTTGCGGGCACTGTGCGGCAAGAGTACCCTCCGAGGCAGGACCCTCTGGCGAAGATTTCTTCCCCCATTTGGAAACCTTTGTTTTCAGGTCTTCAGAGGTGGTCCTCTTCCTTCCTTGGGGAGAGGGAATTTCAGATTCTTCTTCCTGGTTATCCTCCTTCGCGGAGGCGCTAATTCCCCCGGTTTGGATGAATAATGAGTGAGTCCTGCTTTCAGCCTCTTTATTTCCCCCTTTATCTTCCCTTGAGGGCGCCTAATAAGGCGCTGACTCGAGCATTCTGTCTAGTACTGGATCGGCCAAGCCTTCGGGAAGGGGGGCCGAACACCTGATCATCTTCGCCTTTGTTACCCAGTCCTGGTAAAAGAGCGACTTTTCAGAATGATGTTATGATAAATAAAAAGACAACGTGTTCAGCCACGGGATTACTTACTTGGGTATCTGGGCGATTACAGCTCAGACCCGCATCCTCGGTGGTGTCTGAACACTTTATTTGTGGTCCGAAGAACAATTTGTACATCTCTTCGAGCGTCATGCCGAGGATGTGCTGAATAGTTCGCGGTCCTTCTGGGTTGAACTCCCACATACGGAGGGGTCGACGTTTGCAAGGCGGGACTCGACGAACTGGCATGACTTGCATTATCGTGACTAGGCTGACATCTCTCTTGAGGAGATCTCGGATGCGACTCTGCAATATCGGCACATCTTTTACTGGCCCCTAGTCCAGCCCCGGGGAGCTGTGATATAAAACCACTCCCGTTGCCATAAACTGGACACCTCTGGGAAGGAACCCTCTAGCCATGGAACATCAGCGCTTTTGCTTATTATGGCACCTCCGCACTCTACGTGTCGCCCCTCGATCATCTTCGAATTCACATTGAAAGTCTTGAGCCACAGGACGAAGTGTGGGGTAATGCGGAGGAAGGCCTCACACACGACTATGAACGACGAGATGTGAAGGAGGGAATCCAGGGCCAGGTCATGGAAATCCAGCCCATAATAGAACATGAGCCCCCTAACAAAGGGATCCAGAGCAAGGCCTAGCCCTCGGAGGAAGTGAGAGATGAATACAACGCTCTCGCCAGGTTCGGGAGTGGTAATGACATGCCCTCGAGTAGGCAGCCTGTGTGAGATTTCGAAGGTCAAATGCCTGGCCTCTCTTAGCTTCTTGATGTCTTCCTCTGCGATAGAGGAAGGCATCCACCGACCTTGAGGGTTGGATCCGGACATGGTTGAAGGTCCGAAGCGCCTGACCAGAGCCTTGGGTGTTGGAACTCGAGGCGGGGGAAGGATTCGATTGAGTACGAGAGGGGAAAACGACATGCCTTGGCCTCTTTATAAAGAGGATGAATATCAAGCGTCCTCCTCGTGGCCATTTGGGACTTGCCTAAAATCGAGGAGTCATACCAACGGGCATGATTGGGTTACCCACGTCTGTATTGATGAGAATCCCGTAATAAGGAGGACACGATCTCTGCTTCGACAAGACGTGTCAAGAAAACCGCCTCGCAATATGTGCAGTGCTGGCTGAGAAAAACGGTTCGAATAATGACTGGGCCATGGCATGATGTCATGTTGCTAAACATGTCAGCAGATTAGATTTGTGGAAATATTATTCTCTCTACGGTGGTATGTAGTACTTGTTTTGCAGAGCCGGACACTATCCTTGTGTTCAAAATCTTCTATGGAGTATTCGGAGGAGGAACCCGCCTTGCAATGCCGAATATAAATCTGCGAGCCGGACTCATCGTCATTGAAGCGTGGTTCAGGGGCTACTGAGGGAGTCCTGGATTAGGAGGTCTCGAGACAGCCGGACTATATCCTTTGGCCGGACTGTTGGACTATGAAGATACAAGATTAAAGACTTTGTTCCGTGTCCGGATGGGACTTTCCTTGGCGTGGAAGGCAAGCTTGGCAATACGGATATGTAGATCTCCTTCCTTGTAACCGACTTTGTGTAACCCTAGCCCCCTCCGGTGTCTATATAAACCGGAGGGTTTAGTCCGTAGGATAACAACAACCAGACCATAGGCTAGCTTCTAGGGTTTAGCCTCTACGATCTCGTGGTAGATCAACTCTTGTAATACTCATATCATCAAGATCAATCAAGCAGGACATAGGGTATTACCTCCATCGAGATAGCCCAAACCTGGGTAAACATCGTGTCCCCCGCCTCCTGTTACCATCCGCCTTAGACGCACAGTTCGGGACCCCCTACCCAAGATCCGCCGGTTTTGACACCGACACTCACTGTGTAGGCAATCCGCACTGGCGAATTCCTAACTCCTCAGTCAGAACAAATTCCTCAGACACCAGAAGAACTTCATCTCTGTCACTGAAGAAATTGACTGAGCTGTATGAGATTTCCAATGGCTTCACTCAAAGGGATTGGTAGGTGTAGGATTTGAGTTGAGCATCACTTGGAAATTTTTCCTTAGTATTTCCTCGACCCCCTTTAACAGTACGGTGTTTCCTATGACTCAAGAAAGAGAAAATGAAACTACGAAAACAAAAGTCTTCATGCTTCATGTTTCTTGAATGAATACCAAGTCTTCGGGATCACACCAATTTCTTCACTTTCAAAGTCTTTAGAAAGTCAAAGTCTTTAGTCGAAGAACTTCATTTTTAGGGGTCGACTTTCTCTGTAAATATCAAACTCCTCATAGACTTATAGACCTGTGTACACTCACAAACGCATCAGTCCCTTAACCTATAAGTCTTCAATACACTAAAATCACTAAGGGGCACTAGATGCACTTACAAAATAGAAGGCACATGGCATCACAAGCAAAGATAGCAAACGAGCAAAAAGGCATATGGAAAGACGAACAGAAGAAGAACGAATAAAAAGGCAAATATTTTTGAAATTCGTTTTAGAAGTGGGGGAGAGGAAAACAAGAGGTTAATGGTGAATAATGTAATGCAAGAGATGAGAGTTTATGATGGGTACTTGGTATGGCTTGACTTGGCGTAGATCTCCCCGGCAACGGTGCCAGAAATTCTTCCTGCTACTTCTTGAGCTTGTGTTGGTTTTTCCCTTGAAGAGGAAAGGGTGATGCAGCAAAGTAGAGATAAGTATTTCCCTCAGTTTGAGAACCAAGCTATCAATCCAGTAGGAGACAATGCACAAGTCACTGAATACCTGCACAAACAAACAAACAACTTGCACACAACGTGATAAAGGGGTTGTCAATCCCTTCACGGTTACTTGCAAAAGTGAGATCTGGTAGAGATAGATAAAAGGTAAAGTAAATATTTTTGGTATTTATGGTTTATAGATTGGAAATTAAAAGATTGCAAAAGGAGAAAATCGGAAACTTATATGATGGAAACTAGACCCGGGGGCCATAGGTTTCACTAGAGGCTTCTCTCAAGATAACAAATAATACGGTGGGTGAACAAATTACTGCCGAGCAATTGATATAAAAGTGCAAAGTTATGACGATATCAAAGGCAATGATCATGAATATAGGCATCATGTCCGTGTCAAGTAGACCGAAATGATTCTGCATATACTACTATTACTCCACACATCGACCGCTATCCAGCATGCATCTAGAGTATTAAGTTCATAAAGAACGGAGTAACGGATAAAGTAAGATGACATGATGTAGAGGAATTAACTCAAGCCATATGATGAAAACCCCATCTTTTTATCCTCGATGGCAACAATACAATATGTGCCTTGCTTCCCCTACTGACATTGGGAAAGGACACCACAGTATTGAACCCAAAGCTAAGCACTTCTCCCATTGCAAGAAAAACCAATCTAGTTGGCCAAACCAAACCGATAGTTCAAAGAGAATTACAAAGATATCAAATCATGCATAAAAGAATTCAGAGAAGATTCAAATAATATTCATAGATAAGCTGATCATAAAGCCACAATTCATTGGATCTCGGCAAACACACCGAAAAAAGTATTACATCAAATAGATATCCAAGAACATCGAGGAGAACATGGTATTGAGAATCAAAGAGAGAGAAGATGACATCTAGCTTCTAGCTATGGACCCATAGGTCCGAGGTAAACTACTCACGCTTCATCGCAAGGGCAATAGAGTTGATGCAGGATGCCGGAAAAGGCCCCTAGATGGGATCTCACAGGTAGAGAAGGTTGCGGCGGTGGAAAAGTGTTTTCGTGGATGCCCCTGGTGGTTTGGGGATATAAGAGTATATATAGGTGAAAGAATTATGTCAGGAGGTGCACGAGGGGCCCACAATGGTGGGGGCGCAACCTACCCCCTTGGGCATGCCCTCTGTCCTTGTGGCCGCCTCGTGGCTCTTCTAACTTCATCTCCAAGTCTCCTGGTTGTCTTCTGGTCCAATAAAAAATCATCGCGAAGGTTTTATTCCGTTTGGACTTCGTTTGGTATTCTTTTTCTACGAAACTCAAAAACAAGGAAAAAAACTGGCACTGGGCTCTAGGTTAATAGGTTAGTCCCAAAAATATATAAAATAGCATATTCATGCATATAAAACATCCAAAACAGATAATATAATAGCATGGAACAATAAAAAAATTATAGATACATTCGAGACATATCAGCAACCTACTGTGTGTGAAAAGACTATAATTGTTGATGCTCATGTAGATTTTGTGTTACAATAATAACCTTGTACAAAGGGCGCCCATGGCATGATTTTCCCGAACACATGACTAAATCTTTCTGCATTGCTCTGGATTCATGAGTTCAGGGATCTCTATTGTTGATAGAGGGAGCGTGGAAACATAGGAAAAACTTCATAGTTACTTGGAATCAAAATCCTAAATTAAGAAATGTACTTTGCCAATCTGCTTGGAGCCTTGGATGCCGTTCAGAAAGGAGAGATGGGACAGTTTTGATGTTTCACTTAAATGCAGTATACTTAATATGTCATATCATAAGTGGTGGTAATGCTGTCATAATAAGAAGTGAACTCAATGTTGTTTCCTTCTTGCAGACCATCATGAGCATGATTACACCCATGACACTGGTGTTTCCTGATACGTCCATTTTGCATCATGTTTCCCTACTGTTATTATATTGTTTTTATCCATAATATTGCTTTTTGGAGTAATTCTAATGCCTTTTCTCTAGAAATCTGGACCTGAAAAAGCTACGTCAGGCTACCTATTCTGCACAACTCCAAATGAGCTGAAACTTTATGGAGATTTTTTATGGAATATATAAGAAATATTGGAGCCAATAAGTACCAGAGGGGGCCCACCAGGTGGGCACAACCAACTTGGGCACGCCAGGAAGCCCGGGCGCGCCCTGGTGGGTTGTGCCCTCATCGGCCCACCTCCGGTGGCCCCTCTTCTGGTATATGAGTCATTTTGACCTAGAAAAAATAAGGAGAGGAATTTCGGGACGAAGTGCCACCGACTCAAGGTGGAACTTGGGCAGGAGCACTTTTACCCTCCGGCCGAGCAATTCCGCTGGGGGAACTTCCCTCCCGGAGGTGGAAATCATCATCATAATCATCACCAACAACTCTCCCATCTTGGGGAGGGCAATCTCCATCAACATCTTCAATAGCACCATCTCCTCTCCAACCCTAGTTCATCACTTGTGTTCAGTCTTTGTACCGGAACTATAGATTGGTACTTGTGGGTGACTAGTAGTGTTGATTACATCTTGTAGTTGATTACTATATGGTTTATTTGGTGGAAGATTATATGTTTAGATCCATTATGCTATTTAATACCCCTCTGATCTTGAGCATGATTATCATTTGTGAGTAGTTACTTTTGTTCTTGAGGTCACGGGAGAAATCTTGTTGCAAGTAATCATGTGAACTTGATATGTGTTCGATATTTTGATGGTATGTATGTTGTTATTCCCTTAGTGGTGTCACGTGAACATCGACTACATGAGACTTCACCATATTTGGGCCTAAGGGAATGCATTGTGGAGTATTTATTAGATGATGGGTTGCAAGAATGACAGAAGCTTAAACGCTAGTTTATGCGCTATTATGTAAGGGGCTAATTTGGATCCAAAAGTTTAATGCTATGGTTAGATTTATTCTTAATACTTTTATCGTAGTTGCGGATGCTTGTCAGGGGGTTAATCATAAGTAGGAGGTTTGTCCAAGTAAGAACAACACCTAAGCACCGGTCCACTGATAACCCACAAGTATAGGGGATCGCAACAGTTTTCGAGGGTAGAGTATTCAACCCAAATTTATAGATTCGACACAAGGAGAGCCAAAGAATATTTTAAGGTATTAGCAGCTGAGTTGTCAATTCAACCACACCTAGAGATTAATTATCTACAGCAAAGTGATCAGTAGCAAAGTAGTATGATAGTTTTGATAATAGTAGCAGCAGCAATGGTAACGGTAACAATGATAGCAGTAATTTTGTAGCAAGTGTAACAGTGATGATAGCAGCAATAACTTAGCAACAACAATATAGGATAAATTCGTCGGCATTGGGTCGGTGACTTGTTGGATGACATTCATCATTAGACAGTTATAACCTAGGGCAATATGGCACTAGCTCCAGTTCGTCAATATAATATAGGCATGTATTCCGTAAGTAGTCATATGTGCTTATGGAAAGAACTTGCATGACATCTTTTGTCCTACCCTCCCGTGGCAGCGGGGTCCATATTGGAAACTAAGGGATATTAAGGCCTCATTTTAATAGAGAACGTGAACAAAGCATTAACACATAGTGAATACATGAACTCCTCAAACTACGGTCATCACTAGGAGTGGTCCCGACTATTGTCACTCCGGGGTTGCCGGATGATAACATGTAGTAGGTGACTATAACTTGCAAGATCGGATCTAGAACATGGATATAATGGTGATAACATAAATAGTTCAGATCTGAAATCATGGCACCCGGGCCCAAATTGACAAGCATTAAGCATGGCAAAGTCATGGTACCATCAATCTTAGAACATAGTGGATACTAGGGATCAAGCCTTAACAAAACTAACTCGAGTACATGATGAATCTCATCCAACTCCTCACAGACCAGCGAGCCTACGAAGGAATTACTCACTGCCAATGGGGAGCATCATGGAATTAGCGATGGAGAAGGGTTGGTGATGACGAAGAACGAAGATCCCCCTCTCCGGAGCCCCAAACGGACTCCAGATCTGGCCTCCCGATGAAGAATAGGATGTGACGGCGGCTCCGTCTTGTGGACCGCGATATTTCTTTGACCCCGGTTTTTTTCTGGAAAAATATGATTTTAGAGCGTCGGTTTCAGGGTCTGCGGGGCCACCTGGTGGGGACAACCCACCTGGGCGCGCTAGGAGAGGGGGCGCACCATGGTGGGTTGTGCCCACCCAGGTGCCCCTCTCTGGTGGATCTTGGCTCTAGAAATTCTTACTATCGATATAAAAATCCTTGCAAAGTTTCATTCCATTCCAAGGACTTTTATTTCTGCACAAAAACAACACCATGGTAGGTCTGCTGAAAACAGCGTCAGTCCGGGGTTAGGTTCATTCAAATCATGCAAATTAGAGTCCAAAACAAGAGGAAAGGCTTTAGGAAAAGTAGATACTTTGGAGACGTATCATCCACCCACATATCAAATTATCAAAGTAGCGAACACAAATCAAACCAATATGATGAAAGTGACTAGATGAAATTCCCGTGTACCCTCAAGAACGCTTTGCTGCACTTTTGTTACCATTATCGTTACTTGCTTGTTACAAATTATCTTGCTATCAAATTACTCGTTACTTATAATTCCAGTGCTTGTAGAGAATACCTTACTAAAAGTTGCTTGTCATTTCCTTCTGCTCCTCATTGGGTTCGAGACTCTTCCTTATCGAAAGGACTACGATTGATCCCCTATACTTGTGGATCATCATTTCCTCCATAAGCATTGTTTGCGGAGGGGATGATGGGGTTGTGTATATCGGAACCAACATCTCACAATTGATTCTCCTGATGAATGTAGTGCTGACATATGCCAGATGAAGGCACTATTCTTTATCAGTGGAATGTCTCAATGCTTTGCCTTTCAAGTTTGTGCTACTCTAAGTCTCAAACCTTTATTTTATACTGGTGAAAACACTGTCGTAATTTCTTTAGTGACATGTTAAAAGGGATATAGTGGGTCCATACAGTCATATAAATTTATTTGTTGGTAGGAAAGGCATCCCTGGTCTATAAAGAAAGCAGTCTTATCTTTCCTTTCATGCTCTTATTTGCCATTTCAATCTTGGGTCTCCATGCCCAAGCACAAGTTGTTACCTTGATAATCAATTTATTTTTACTCCTAATCTAGATCAAGGATTATGTTGCTGATGCTAGAGTGCCACTGGACAATTTCTTGGCCTGTTCCAAGATTCCTCATATGTACTCCCTCTGTTCCTAAATATAAGTCCTTTTAGGCATTTCAAATGGACTACAACATATGGATGTATGTAGACATATTTTAGAGTGTAGATTCACTCCTTTTGCTTCGTATGTAGTCACTTGTTGGAATATCTAGAAAGACTTATATTTGAGAACGGAGGAAGTATAAGCTTATGCAAGTTTTTCTTTCAGATTTGCACAAATGGGAGAACAAATTGCTATGTGTTCTGCTACGCTCTCGTTATGGACCACTTCCATGTTATCCATCAGCAAGGAGTGTTTATGATGACACTTTACATGGATTTCCCAACAGATTGAATGTGCCGCGTGATGAAGCTATGTACTTAGGGTAGGGTCATGGGTCTGTCCAACATACCCTCCCCAAGGACATCTCTACAAAGAATCAGAAGCAGTCGAAGAGAAACCATCATCCACTCGACCGTGAAGATGTGCTCACTCGACCACCTTGAAGACACTCGACCACTAGAAGATGAGAAACTCTCCACTCTGCAACGGTCAGGACTTAAACCATAGCTTTACGGGCACTTACAACATTTTACTGCAGACGTTACCAGTAACGCTCCTCCTTTATGAGCATTGAACCTTGTGTAACGGAGGGGAGCTGGGGTCCTCGCGTACTCTATATAAGACACCCCCTCCTCTGGGACAAGGGTTCGCACTTTCTGTAATTCACATGCATATATCCAGTCGACCGCCTCCAGGCTCCAAGACGTAGGGCTGTTACTTCCTCCGAGAAGGGCCTGAACTCGTAAAACTCGTGTGTACAACTCCTCCATAGGAAGGATCTTGCCTCTACATTCCTACCCCCCCCCTATTCTACTGCCAGTCTTAGAACCACGACAGTTGGCGCCCACCGTGGGGCAGGTGTCTTAGCGACTTGTTGGAGAAGTTGCAATTTTTCCGATCCACTTCATCATGGTTCCAGGCGGAGGTTTGGCTGAAGGCCGCGAGATCTGTCTCGGCGCGCTCGTGTTTGTCGCCAACGACTCCGCTTGGCTTCAGGAGGCACCACTCGACGCCGACGCGCTCCCCGCCCGCAGGGCAACGCACTTTCACGCGTGCATCTGCGGCGTCCTCCTGCGGCAACCGTCAACCCAGTATTAGTCGACTCCAGCAGCTTTCCCCCTCCCTGTGGCCCGCCGGAGCAGACGCTCCGGTCGGTCGAGGCTTCAGCGGTGGGTGAAGCATGCGGTGGCCCGCCAGTCGGCCACCCCTCAAGTCGCGGCGATCGAGCCCGACGAAACTCTCTACGTCCTGTTCGATCTGTCGACTGGCTCCGTAGAAACCGCATCCGAGTGCGACAGCAGCGACCCGGCGGCGGAAGTCTTGATGGTCAATGGACCATGCAGCCCTCCTGGCTTCAACCATGAAGACAGAGGCGACGGGAACGGCAATCCGTCGCGCGTTCGCAAGGAGTACCGCCCCGAATCCATCTCCTCGCAGCCGAGGGAGGAACTTCGCCGCCGGAACATGGATGCATTGCATACTCCTATAGTTGGAGAAACCCCTGAGGCCCAGGCCTTGGAGCAGGCGCGCTTGGCCAACCTGGCTGAGCGCACTCGACTGGAGAACCTCCAGCGCGCACTCGACGATCGCGCTCGACAACGAGCTCCTAAGTCCAGTCGACGCCATCTTTTTCCACCTCCGACTCAGGTATACCGAACACCGATCCAGAATCTAGCAGCTGCTGCCCGGATAGCAGAGTCGATCCAACCTTCCCAATCAGAAGCTGGCCGAGGTCTGGTGCAGATCAGAGCCTTGCTCCGGGCAGCGGGAGAGCAGAATACGGTCGTATCTCAGTCGTGGAATAGGATCCATAGCAAATCTGTGGTCGCAGACACAGTTCAGTCGGCCCATAGCCCAAGATCGCCCCCGAGGCGTGAGGGACGTGGACATCGGCATGATCAATACAGAAACCGAGAGCAATATGATCGTCGTGCCGATCGCGATGATCGCCATCGAGTGCCCACGCCTCCTCCAAGGAGTGGGTCATACGTGCCTCGGCCACATGAAGACAGACGCCCTCACAGTGTCAGACGAGGTATTCCAGTCGACCCCAGGGAGCCAGGCTTTGATGCGAGATCTATTCTCGTGCAGGGCTTGGTCGATAGAAACAGAGCTCACCGAGAGGGCCATGGCAGAGATCCGCAAACCAGCAACAGGGTGCATGTTTCTGGTCCAGAGTGCTTCAGTAGAGCTATCAGGGCTACGGTGATTCCCCCCAACTTCAGGTTGGTGTCTGGAGTCAGTAAGTTCACCGGAGAGTCCAAGCCTGACACTTGGCTTGAAGACTACCGAGTAGCTGTCTAGATTGGTGGCGGCAATGATGAAGTGGCCATGAAACACCTACCTCTGATGTTGGAGGGTTCGACTAGAGCATGGCTGAATCGGTTAGCGCGTGTCAGCATCTATACTTGGGAAGATCTTGCCCGAGTGTTTGTTAGAACATTCGAGGGCACTTGCAAACGGTCGGCAGGTTTGACAGAGTTACAGTGTTGTGTTCAGAAACCGAATGAAACTTTGAGGGATTATATCCAGAGATGGATCACCCTACACCACACGGTAGAAGATGTGTCGGATCATTGGGCAATTTGTGCCTTTAAGAAAGGCGTCAGGTATCGGGAGTTGAATATGAAATTCGGCCAGACAGGAAATATGACTCTGGCTCGGATGATGGAAATTGCCACCAAGTATGCCAACGATGAAGAAGAAGAGCGACTCCGGAGTGGCAAGCACAAAGCAGTCGCCCACGAAGCCGGAGGAGGAAACTCCGGTCGGAAACAGAAGCGCAAGGCCGAGCCAGCTGCTCCGGGTGAAGCCTTGGCTGTGGTTCAAGGAAAGTTCAAGGGGAAGCCCAAAGGGCCATGGAACCCCAAGAAAGTAAAAGATCAAGATGGGAATGACGTGTTGGATATGCCGTGCCATATCCACACCAAAAAAGATGAAGAATGTAATTTCATTTACCCGAAGCACACCACTTGGCAGTGTCAGCTCCTAATCCAGCAGTTCCGAGAAAAACAACCCAAGGAAAAGGAGAAGTAAGCAGACAAGGCTGAGGATGAGGGAGAGGATGATGATGGTTATCCCCACGTGAATTCCACTCTGATGATTTTTGCTGACGTTGAGAGCAAAAGTCAATTGAAAGTCATCAACAGGGAAGTGAACATGGTCGCTCTGGTGACACCCAGTTACTTGAAGTGGTCACAAACTGCCATTACATTCGACCAGTCTGACCATCCAGCGCACATCGCCACCCCTGGGAGGCAAGCACTGGTGGTCGACCCGGTGGTCGAAGGCACTCGACTGACAAAGGTCCTGATGGACGGTGGTAGTGGTCTGAACATACTGTATGCAGAGACATTGAAGGGAATGGGCATTCTGATGTCCAGACTCGGTGAAAGCAATATGAGTTTCCATGGGGTCATCCCAGGCAAGAAGGCTGCATCCCTCGGTCAGATTGCACTCAACGTGGTTTTCAGTGATTCCAAAAATTACCGCAAAGAAAAGTTGACATTTGAAGTTGTGGATTTCCAGAGTGCTTATCATGCAATTCTGGGCAGGCCAGCTTATGCACGATTTATGGCTCGACCGTGTTACGTGTACCTCAAACTGAAGATGCCTGGCCCCAAAGGAGTGATCACTATCTCTGGTAATCGGAAGAAGGTAGAAGAGTGCTTCCAGAAGGGCTCAAAGATCGTTGATGCTCAGAGGGCTGTGGTAGAATTGCAAGAATACCAGAAAAATGCAGATCCGAGTGACTTGTTGCGAGCCAAGAAGCCAGCCACAGATTTAGCATTCTAGTTGTCTGGTGAAACAAAGTCGATTCACATTCACCCGACAGATCCCAGTGCAGCTCCGACTCACATTTCAACCACACTCGACTCCAAATAGGAAGAAGCGCTCATCCAGTTCCTCCGTGAGAACTGGGACATCTTTGCATGGAAGCCTTCTGACATGCCGGGTGTTCCCAGGGGACTGGCCGAGCATCGATTGTGAGTCGACCCAAAGGTGAAACCAGTCAAAGAGCATCTTCGACGGTCCGCCGTACAGAAAAGAAAAGCAATCGGTGAAGAGGTGGCTCAGCTTTTGGCAGCTGAGTTTATCCAAGAGATTTACCACTCCGAGTGGTTAGCCAATGTTGTCATGGTCCCAAAGAAGGACGATTCACTTCGCATGTGCATTGATTTCAAGCATATCAATCGGGCCTGCCCGAAAGATCCCTTTCCTCTCCCTCGCATCGACAAGATAGTTGACTCGACTGCAGGGTGCGAGCGTTTGTCCTTTTTGGACGCCTACTCAGGGTACCAGCAGATCCATCTGTACGGACCCGACTAGATAAAGACAGCTTTTATCACCCCGTTTGGGTGCTTCTGTTATGTCACAATGCCATTCGGTTTGAAGAATGCAAGAGCCACATTCATGCGGATGATTTAGAAGTGCCTGCTCACTCAGATCAGTGGGAATGTGGAAGCGTACATGGATGACATCGTGGTCAAGTCACGTAAAGGTTCCGACCTACTGACTGACCTCGCAGAAACCTTTGCCAACCTCAGAAGGTATGATATCAAGCTCAATCCATCAAAGTGCATGTTTGAAGTTTCAAGCGGAAAGTTACTCGGTTTCCTTGTTTCCGAGCGAGGAATCAATGCTAACCCAGAGAAAGTGGGTGCTATACTCTGAATGAAATGCCCTGTGCGTGTGCATGATGTCCAGAAGCTTACTGGTTGCTTGGCCGCCCTAAGTCGATTCATTTCTCGCCTCGGTGAAAAGGCGCTGCCTCTTTACCGACTGATGAAGAAATCAGATAAGTTCGAGTGGACCCCAGAAGCTGATACAACATTTGCAGAGCTAAAAGCCCTGCTTTCCACCCAGCCGGTGCTTGCTGCTCCAATCAGCAAAGAGCCTCTACTGCTTTATATAGCAGCCACTAGACAAGTCGTCAGTACAGTACTTACGGTCGAGCGGGAAGAAGAAGGAAAAGCTTATAAAGTTCAACACCCAGTTTATTATATTTCTGAAGTCCTGACCCCGTCAAAGCAGAGATATCCTCACTATCAGAAACTTGTCTATGGGATTTACATGACCACGAAGAAGGTTGCACACTATTTCTCCGATCACTCTGTTACAGTCATCAGCGACGCTCCATTGTCAGAGATTCTGCACAACAGGGATGCAACTGGTCGAGTGGCAAAATGGGCGATTGAACTCCTTCCCTTGGATATCAAGTTTGAGGCAAAGAAAGCTATCAACTCCCAAGCAATAGCAGATTTCCTCGCCGAGTGGATCGAACAGCAACTGCCAACTCAAGTTCACTCGGAGCACTGGACCATGTTCTTTGACGGATCCAATATGTTGAATGGGTCTGGTGCTGGGGTAGTTCTGGTATCCCCCCGAGGAGACAGGCTCAGATATGTCCTCCAGATTCACTTTGATTCCTCCAACAATGAAGCAGAATATGAAGCACTCCTATATGGGTTGCGCATGGCCATCTCACTCGGTGTCCGTCGCCTCATGGTCTATGGCGACTCGGATTTGGCAGTTAATCAAGTGATGAAGGAGTGGGACGTTAGAAGCCCAACCATGACTGGTTACTGCAACACGGTGAGAAAGCTTGATAAGAAGTTTGAGGGGTTAGAACTCCACCACATACCCTGACTGAAAAATCAAGCAGACGATGACTTGGCAAAAATAGGTTCCAAGAGAGAAGCCATTCCCAGCAATGTGTTTTTGGAGCATATTCACTCGCCAACAGTTCAGGAAGATCCTTTTACTGAAGAGCCCCCGCAACCTAAGAGCGCCACAGATCCGACTGAAGTCGAGGTCCGAGCCGTGGTTGATCTGATCATGGAGGTTCTGGCCATTACTCCCAACTGGACAGTGCCCTACATTGCGTATATCCTGAGGAAAGAACTCCCAGAGGATGAAGAAGAGGCTCGACAGATCGTCCATCGATCCAAGGCCTTTACTATGATAAGAGGACAACTGTTCAAGGAAAGCGTGACTGGAGTCGGTCAGAAATGCATAACACCAGAAGAAGGTCGAATGATCCTCAATGACATCCACTCGGGGACCTGTGGTCATCATGCGTCCTCTCGGGCCATCATGGCTAAAGCATACCGAGCTAGATTCTATTGGCCACGAGCAAATGAAATGGCGAAAGATATAGTCGACAGATGTGAAGGCTGCCGGTTTTACTCAGACATGTCTCACAAGCCAGCGTCAGCCCTGAAGACCATCCCCCTCATCTGGCCCTTTGCTATTTGGGGACTGGATATGGTTGGACCGCTGAGAACCAGCAGGAGCGGCTTCACTCATGTGCTCGTTGAAGTCGACAAGTTTACCAAATGGGTCGAAGCTAAACCTATCAAGAACCTTGATGCTAGCACCGCTGTTAGTTTTATCAGAGAATTGACATTCAGATATGGAGTCCCACACAGCATCATCACGGACAACGGGTCGAACTTCGATGCCGATGAGTTCAGAGCTTTCTGCGCCTCTTAGTGCACTCGAGTCGGCTATGCTTCAGTTGCTCACCCGCTGTCGAACGGACAAGCAGAAAGAGCCAATGGCCTAATTCTCAAAGGACTGAAACCCCGACTGATGCGTGATATCAAACACGCAGCAGGCGCTTGGGTTGATGAACTTCCGTTAGTTCTGTAGGGTTTAAGGACAACTCCTAATCAGTCGACCGAACGAACTCCTTTCTTCTTAGTCTATGGATCCGAAGCTATTCTGCCAAGTGACCTACTCCACAACGCACCCCGAGTCGAGCTCTTCTCCGAAGAGGAAGTAGAGCAGGCCTGGCAAGATTCAGTCGATCTCTTAGAGGAGGAAAGAGAGATGGCCTTGATCCGTTCGACCATTTATCAACAAGACTTGTGTCGATTCCACGCCAGAAATGTGAGGGGTCGAGCCTTTCAAGAAGGAGACCTGGTTCTTCGAGTGGATCAACAGAAACCACACAAGCTTGCCCCGACTTGGGAGAGCCCCTTCATCATCACCAAAGTTCTCCACAACGGATCATACCATCTTTACAGTATTGAGCATCAGAAAGATGAGCGACGGGCTTGGAACGCGGAGCAGCTCCGCCCCTTTTATACTTAAGCACTCGTTTGAATAAAATGTAATAAGGAACACCTTTGTAATTTGTTTATCAAAGACAAGAGCTTATGGTCCTATCATTCGATTGTTGTGTTCTTATTTACTTCTGAAATCCCCCAGTGGGTGGGCTTAGTCGCGAATCCCTTTCGCCTAAGTTCGAAAGAAAATCCTACCGAGTGGAGAGCAATCCTCCCACTCGGGGGCTTAGCTGTAGTCCAGTACTCGCCTAAGTTCTCCCACTAGGAGGCTTAGCTGCAGTCCAGTACTCGCCTAAGTTCGAAAGAAAATCCTACCGAGTGGAGAGCAATCCTCCCACTCGGGGGCTTAGCTGTAGTCCAGTACTCGCCTAAGTCCTCCCACTAGGAGGCTTAGCTGCAGTCCAGTACTCGCCTAAGTTTGAAAAAATCCTACCGGGTAGAGAGCAATCATCCCACTCGGAGGCTTAGCTGCAGTCCAGTACTCGCGTAAGTTCTCTCACTAGGAGACCTAGCTGCAGTACAGTACTCGCCTAAGTTTGAAAAAATCCTACCGAGTGGAGAGCAATCCTCCCACTTGGAGGCTTAGCTGCAGTCTAGTACTTGCCTAAGTTGTCTCACTAGGAGACTTAGATGCAGTCCAGTACTCGCCTAAGTTTGAAAAAATCCTACCGAGTGGAGAGCAATCCTCCCACTCGGGGGCTTAGCTGCAGTACAGTACTCGCCTAAGTTCTCTCTCTAGGAGACTTAGCTGCAGTCCAGTACTCGCTTAAGTATGAAAAAATCCTACCGAGTAGAGAGCAATCCTCCCACTCGGAGACTTAGCTGCAGTCTAGTACTCGCCTAAGTTCTCTCACTAGGAGACTTAGCCGCAGTCCAGTACTTGCCTAAGTTTGAAAAAATCCTACCGAGTGGAGAGCAATCCTCCCACTCGGGGGCTTAGCTGCAATCCAGTACTCGCCTAAGTTCTCTCTCTAGGAGACTTAGCTGCAGTCCAGTACTCGCCTAAGTTTGAAAAAATCCTACCGAGTGGAGAGCAATCCTCCCACTCGGGGGCTTAGCTGCAGTCCAGTACTTGCCTAAGTTCTCCCACTAGGAGACTTAGCTGCAGTCCAGTACTCGCCTAAGTTTGAAAAAATCCTACCGAGTGGAGAACAATCCTCCCACTCAGGGGCTTAGCTGCAGTCCAGTACTCGCCTAAGTTCTCCCACTAGGAGACTTAGCTGCAGTCCAGTACTCGCCTAAGTTTGAAAAAATCTTACCGAGTGGAGGGAAGTCCTCCCACTCGGGGGTCTTAGCTGCAGTCCAGTACTCGCCTAAGTCTGAAACATACCACGACGAGGTGCAAGTCAACCGCAACCTTCTCCTTAGGAGCTACGGCACAAGTACAATGTACGCTCCATCCCTATCCGCAAGGGCGACGAGGGGTAGGTCGACTGCAACCTTCTCCTTCGGAGCTACGGCACAAGTACAACGTACGCTCCACCCATATTCGCAAGGACGACGAGGTGCAGGTCGACTGCAACCTTCTCCTTCGGAGCTACGTCACAAGTACAACGTACGCTCCATCCCTATCCGCAAGGACAACGAAGTGCAGATCGACTGCAACCTTCTCCTTCGGAGCTACGGCACAAGTACAACGTCCGCTCCATCCCTATCCGCAAGGACGACGAAGTGTTCCGAGCAGTGAGCAAGGTCCATTCGATGGCAAAAGTAGGTACATTCGGAGATAAACCAAATTCAAATAAATACTAAAAGTTCCAAGCAGCAAATCAAAAGTACTCGGGCACCAAGCCCGAAGGAGTTCAACGGTTACAACAATCACTCGGCATTCCGAGGCAAATTTAAAGCAGATTCAAGTTTCATAAGTTTGTTCACTCGGCCGGAGGAGGGCTGGCAGGCTCCACGAATGAGTCCAGATCGATCCCATCAGCGATCTGAGTGGTGGCAGCAATGAAAGTCTCCATGAAGGACTGGAAGTCATGCTTTTGGTGTTAGCGACTTTGATCGCAGCCAGCTTGTCTTTACGAGCCTCCTTGCAATGGACTCGCACCAAGGACAACGCCATGTCAGCACCACACCGGGCGGAGGATTTCTTCCATTCTCGCACTCTGTCAGGGATCTCATTCAGTCGAGTCATCAGGGATTCCAGGTCATTTTGGAGTTTCTCCCTCGGCCAAAGCGATGAGTAGATTGGGGAGACTACCTCCTTCAGGCGCACGAGGTAGCTTGTGGCGCTGGCGATACAGGACTCCAGTCGGAGCATGTTCATTGCAGTTTCGTCGCAAACTGGAGAAGCGATAGGGTCCAGACCCGTCTCGACCCTTCCAGTTTCCTCGTCAAAGTCTTGGCAGAATTCTGCAGCCAAAAATTAGTGAATTGACCGAGCACGATCCGATCGCAAGCATCAACACAGTCGGTTTAGAAGAAATACCTTCTAGCGTGAGATAGAGCTTCTTGGCAAGAGTCCTCAGATAAGCTTCCGTGTCATTCCTCTTGCAGATCGCAGACTCCAACTTTGACCTTGTCCTTCTTCAGACTGGTCACTTCGCGGTTAGCTTCATTAAGACAAGATTTCAGTTTGTCCACCCCCCTTCTAGCGTTCCGATTGAAGCAAGCTTCCGGTCTGCGAGAGCAATTTTATCTTGGTCTACTTTTTGCGCGGCGGCGAGGTCCGAGTCCTTCTTCTCCAGAGCCAACTTCATTTTCTCTACAAAAGAAACAATCAAATCAAAGAAGAGATCAAAGAAATATATTGAAAGTCAGTCGACAGTCAGTTACCTTCCATACCAGCGGCTTCGCCTTGAGCTTTCTTCAGATTCTGCTGGGCCAATTCCAAGTCGAGGTTGAGTTGCCTCTGCTTCTCCCCAAGTTCAGCAAACTTAGAAATAAGAGTACAAGACTTCTACAGAAGGCAAAAGACGGATCAGTCGATAAGATCAAAGGTTGTTTACTTTCGAGTGAATAAAACCTAAAGAAGTTTGCTTAGACCCCAGCCGACTGCACACAGTCGACTGCGGTCTCAGGGGCTACACCCAGCGGGTGCACTTGGCATGCCCCCGCTGACTAAGACTCAACTCGTTCGGTCCACCCGGACCAAGTCAAAAAAAACCTGTTCAGACCACAGCCGACTGCCAGCAGTCGACTGCGGTCTCGGAGACTACACCCAGTGGGTGCACTTGGCGTGCCCCCACCGGTTCGGATCCTACTCGACCGGTCCGCCTGAGTCGAGTGTAAGGAGTGAAAAAGAAAGGAAAGTAGAACTCAGACCCCAGTCGACTGCCAGCAGTCGACCGTGGTCTCGGGGACTACACCCAGTGGGTGCACTTAGCGTGCCCCACCGGTTCAGATCCCACTCGCCCAGACCGAGTGGAAGAGCGAAACTACCAAAAACAACAAAACACCCAGCGGGTGCTCTAATTAGACGCAAATAACAGGAGATTGTGTAGAAGAAGATTTTTCGAGTAACATTTCCTCATAGAGCAAAAACAGTCGAAAAGTCTACTCACCTGGACATTGGCCCGAAGAGCAGCACTGGCGTCGTAGGCAGCCTGGCTGTTCTCATGCACCGTCTTCACCCACTCCATCATCATGTCAGCCTGTCGGATGGCTTCCGCAGCCGCTTCCGACTGGTTGTCTAGGACGGGATAGCTGGTGAAAAAGTGAGCAGACGACCCAGGTGCGGCGGCTTGGAGCTCCATGGCGTGGAGTTGGACGACTGAAGGAATCACAGGCACAGTCGGCGGTGTGGAGTGCTCACTCGACAAGGGTGCAGCGAAGGTCACAGAGGCCCTGCCCGCGTCTTCAGGCTGACGGACGGGAGGTGTCGTAGTTGGTTCTTGCCGAGACATCCTACCATCTGCTAGCTTCTTGCTCTTCCTGGGCTTAAGAGCCACATCTTCATCGTCATCTGGAAGATCGATGACGTTGGGTGGAGCTGCAAGACAGATCATTCGACCCCAAGTGAACCACTAGAACGCAATCGACCAAAGAATCAAGAACAAAATCACAAGAGTTTATACCTGGGTTGGAGGTTACCGCATCTTCCATCTCCTCGTCCCAGTACTGGAGAGAAGAGGTTCCTGACGTAGCAGCACTGCAAAGACCCGCATTCAATCGGTTATGTCCGGTTAATCGAGTCGACGAAAAGGAAAAGTCAGATGATTACCCAGAGATAGTAGGGACGGTCACTTTGATCCTGGGCAAAGCTTTTGGCAGTTTGGAGGAGGTGGCTTTCGGTGCTTTCGGCGCTGGAGGCGGCACAACTTTGGACTGCTTTGGAGCCTTCTTAGCTGGCTTTGCGGAAGACGTCCTGGCACGCTTCGAAGACTGTCCAATCGGCGCGGCCACCAAGTCCAGAGCGCTCGCCGGGTCGTGAGCGTGTTTGGATCTCCTCTCCCTGCGAGGAGGCGAGTCGACTTCTTCGTCATCAGTCGATTCGTCGCTCTCCTCGTCCTCCTCGGCATCCGAGTGCCCCTCGCCGCTCTCGCCCCCACTCGCTTCTTCCTCGACCTCTTGTTCCTGCACTCCGTTGGGCATTGAGTACATGTCGATGAGGGCCTGAAAGGCAATGATCAAAGGAAATTCAGTCGACCATAAACAAGATGTCACACGGTGAATCAGAAAGATACTTGATAAAACAGAATTATACCTGCTCTAGCTGGTGCGAGTTGTCGAATGGAATCACCCTCTTGGACCCCCAAGGGTTGTCTTTGTTGCTGGTGATCCCCATCAACCACTTCTCCAAGGTATCCTCGCTGACATCCTCCGGGTGGATCCGAGTGGAATCCTCGAGCCCAGAGTACATCCACATCGGATGATCACGCGCCTGAAGCGGTTGGATGCGTCGACCGAGAAAGACCTCCAGCAAGTCCATTCCGGTCACCCCGTCGCGGACGAGTTGGACGACCCGCTCGACCAGCACCTTGACCTGCGCCTTCTCTTCTAGAACTACCTTCAGGGGGCGGGCTTCTCCACTCGAGCCAAGGAAATGGGAGGAAGTCCAGTCAACTGACCCGGGGTCGGCTGATCCTTTAAGTAGAACCAAGTCGACTGCCAGCCCCGGACCGAGTCGGGAAGGATCATGGCTGGGAAGGTACTCTTGCTCCTCATCTGGATCCCTAAACCCCCGCACATCTGGATCACTTGTGTCCTCTCGTCACTCAGATTGGCCTTTTTGACCGACTGGGAGCGGCAGGTGAAGATGTGTTTGAAAAGACCCAGTGCGGTCGATAGCCCAAGAAATTTTCACACATCGACACGAAAGCACCCAGATAGACTATGGTGTTTGGAGTGAAATGGTGAAGTTGAGCCCCAAAGAAATTCAAAAAACCCCGGAAGAAAGGATGGGGAGGCAGTGAGAATCCACGATCTACATGGGTGGCGAGGAGAACACACTCACCCTCCCTTGGCTGCGGCTCGGTTTCGTTCCCCGGGAGTCGTGCTAACTTGTGGGGGATCAGTCCCCCCTCCACCAGGCCGTCGAGGTCGTCCTGGGTGATTGTTGAGCGGATCCAGTCGCCCTGGATCCAGCCCGGCGGCAGGCCGGATCTCGACGAGGATCCACCCCGGCTGGTCCGTTTGCCCTTCGCCTTTGCGGTCGCCTTATTCGCGCGCTCCAACGCCACCGTCTTCTCTTTCCCCATGGCGACGGGTCGAGCGAGAGCGAGAGTCCGGTGATGAGGGCGGAAGCGAGCGTGGCGGAGAGATCGGGAGAAGAAGAAGAAAGAATGGGAGCGCACGGGGCAGAGGCCTGGTCCGGGGTCTTTGATAAGGTCGTCCCCCGAGTGACTGACTAGTGGACCCAGACGACCTAAACAAATCCTGCAATAGTCGCGCGCGCAGTACATGGCGAAAAAGGTGGTGCGGGGATCGAGGAGACTTGCCTAATCCGTCCCGATAACCTCGGTTCCGTCCGTATGGTGCACTTCCCAAAATTCGAATCCCGTGAAATCCGCGGAGAGCAGAGCAACCTGTCAGACTGAAGACAAACATCCTCTACATCATCATTCAGAATTCTACCATGAAAATTCACTCGACGGAAACCAAGAATGGACCAAGGCGACCGAGAAAGGAGTCGACATCCTCACCTCAACTCATTGTTCCAGAACAAGATATACTCATAGCGCAAAGAATGGGTCGGAAGTGTTCCCAACTCCTTCCTCACTCAAACCCTGATCCATTCGGGGGCTAATGATGAAGCTATGTACTTAGGGTAGGGTCATGGATCTGTCAAACATACCCTCCCCAAGGACATCTCTACAAAGAATCAGAAGCAGTCAAAGAGAAACCATCATCCACTCGACCGTGAAGATGTGCTCACTCGACCACCTTGAAGACACTCGACCACCAGAAGATGAGAAACTCTCCACTCTCCAATGGTCAGGACTTAAACCATAGCTTTATGGGCATTTACAACACTTTACTATAGACGCTACCAGTAACGCCCCTCCTTTATGAGCATTGAACCTTGTGTAATGGAGGGGGGCTGGGGTCCTGGCGTAGTCTATATAATCCACCCCCCTCCTTTGGGACAAGGGTTCATACTTTCTGTAATTCACACGCATATATCCAGTCGACCGCCTCCGGGCTCCAAGACGTAGGGCTGTTACTTCCTCCGAGAAAGGCCTGAACTCGTAAAACTCGTGTGTACAACTCCTCCATAGCTAGGATCTTGCCTCTACATTCCTACCCCCCTATTCTATTGTCAGTCTTAGAACCACGACACCGTGCATGAACGAGATCATGCCCATTAGTAGGAACCTCAACCAGGAAGAGCGGGAGCCGGGGTTCCAGGATTGCCTACTGAAGGAATAGGCCAGAGACACCAAGTTCCTCTGCTTCTCCTTTCTCACGGGGTGGATCTCCAGCTCCATGATTTTGAGCTTGGCGGTTGCTTCCAGAACTTGTTCTTCAAATTTTGAGGCTCAACTGTGCTTGAACTAACATGAAGCATGAAACGCGAGGTGTATGTATATCGACCTGGCCGTTTCATTGTTGGAACCTTGTCTTCATGTCGTCCACTACTGTTCTCATATATGAGTCAACAACTTCATCAACCTGGCGTACAATACCGTCGCCCCATTGGCATTTGGAAAGCTCAAGCACCTTGAACAAATGGCAAGACCTTCACATCTTTTTTTTTGCATTCCAATCAGAGAGCTTTATTCAACAAATGAACTACTTGCATCATGAGCTAACAGGCTGGTGAGCAGGAAAGAGGGTCTCGAACCAGTCCAGCTTTCGGTAACCGTCAGAGTGCATGCATGTTTTGCACAAAGATGGGCCGGTATATTGGCTAATCGGTTTACATGTTGAATATCAAAAGAAGAAAAAAAGGAAGCTAGCTCTCCAAATTCTACTAATACTGGTGCCACCACAGGCAAGCTATAGTGACGAGTTTTCCAGAGATTAACAATCTCTAGGCAATCTATTTCCATGATCACATGTGAGAATCGACGTAAGTTTGCAAAGATCACCCCATCTCATAGTGCCATCATCTCACCAATGAACGGATCAGAGACCTCCAAGTGGGGTTTACTCCAAGCTCCAAGTAAAGCAATGCTGGAACGCGCCACTCCGCCTGCGCCCACCTTGTCAGAATCCATGCTCAAAGCCGCGTCCATATTGATCTTAACAACCCCTACGTCAGACGGTACCCAGCCATGTCCAGGAAGGATAGAAGCATGACACTGGGGTATATCGAGCAATGCCATATCCTCCCTGATGCGCTTGACCGAAGTGAATGGGTCGAGCTGTTCGTCATCATGGGTAACCATATTTCTTGAATGCCATATAGACCACATGACAGAGATCATCGCAGCCCTCTCATTTCCAGAGAATTTCCCATCACATAAAATGTCCCGAGACCATGTATTTGGGTGCAAGCGAGGTCTTCGAATGCCGAACAGTGCATGCGCTTGTTCCCAAAACAACCTGGCATGAGAGCGCACTAAAGCGTGCATCAGATCCTCATCCATCGCAAGACATATATATTGCATATGATGACTTTGATATGACAACGCTGAAGGATGCACTCATCTGGTAGGATACCACGGACAACTCGCCACCAGAATACACGCACCTTCGGCAAAAACTTGAGCTTCCATAGTGGCTTCCACATCTGTTCCTCGGTCTATGAGGTATTGGTGACCGTCCCTTCCTCTAGGGTAGCACGCTCTTTGCAAGTCACGAGAGCATGATACACACTTTTGACAGAGTAGCTACCACTTCTTTCATGGGCCCAAGCAAGAAAATCATCACCACCACCAAACCGCAAGGGGATATTTAGGATGGCTTCGGGTTATGGTGGGATAAATTTTTCCTGATCAACTCTTACTGCCATGTCCAATTTTCTGAGTCAATAAGTTGATTGATAGTACCAAGTGTTGTACCCCCTAGTACGACCGCGGGGGACAAAGTGGACAAACTCGGGATCCAGCGGTCCTCCCATATAGAGATGGTAGTGCCATCGCCCACTCTTTTAATCAAACCTGTTGTAAGCGCCTCCCTGCCTGCCACAATAGCTCGCCATATCGCTAAAGCAGATTGTGGAACAAAAGCTTCCATAAACTCACAATCTGCAAAATAGCACCCTTTCATGACCCTTGCACATAGAGAGTTGGGATTAGTAATGAACCTCCATCCGTGTTTACCTAACAGTGCCAAATTGAACAATTCAAGATCATGAAAACCCATGCCACCATGGGCCTTTGGAGATGCAAGTTTTTCCCATGCCACCCAATGCAACGATCTGCGATCGAGGGAAGCACTCCACCAAAACTTTGCCATAATAGTTGTAAGGCTTTTACACACCTTCTTTGTAAGCTTGAAGCAACTGATACTGAATGTTGGGATGGCTTGAGTGACTGACTTAATAAGTGTATCTCTCCCGGCACAAGGCGGAATTCTCTCAGCCCAACCGTTCATCTCGCTTCTTGATCTCTCACCAATATGATCAAAAGTATAACATGTACTTTGTCCAACTGCAGTTGGTAATCCCAAGTATTTATCACTGAATGCCTCAACCTGAATATCAAGGACAAGTGATAACCCACAAGTATAGGGGGTCGTTTGTAGGCTTCTTCGATAAATAAGAGTGTCGAACCCAACGAGGAGCTAAAGGTAGAACAAATATTCCCTCAGGTTCTATCGACCACCGATACAACTCTACGCACACTTGACGTTTTCTTTAACTAAAACAAGTATGAAAGTACTTTTCAAGAATAAAACTACGAGTACTTTGTGAGAATAAAACTATGAATAAATTACAAGTTAATATAAGTAGATAGCTTTTGTCAACAAGAAAGTCATTTGTCCCTAGGTAATCGGTAACAAGTACCGATAATCATTCTTGCAATTCGACACGAGGGAGAGGCATGAGCTAACATACTTTCTCTACTTCGATCATATGCACTTATGATTGGACCCCTAGCAAGCAGCCGCAACTACTAAAGATCATTAAGGTCGTGAAACCCAACCATAGCATTAAGTATCAAGTCCTCTTTACTCCCATACGCCATAACCCACTTACTCGGGTTTAAACTTGTGTCACTCTCACAACCCACCATATATAAGCGAACCATGGACATATTGCAACACCCTACAACGAGGATCCCCCACGTTTGCGTGAGACGGAGGGAACCGTAGGACAGCACCATAAATAAACTATACAATCATACAAACCAAGATCACGATTAACCCACAGGACAAAGCAGATCTACTCAAACATCATAGGATAGCCAAATATCATTGGGAAACAATATCTGGAGTTGAGCACCATGTTTAAGTAGAGATTGCAATGGGGAGAAGAGGTGTTACACCGCTACATAGAGGGGGAGAGAGTTGGTGTTGACGGTAGCAAGATTGTTGATGTAGATCGCCGTCACGATCCTTTCCCCGGCGGCATTCCGGCGCCACCGGGAGAGAGAGGGGGGAGAGAGCCCCCTCCTTCGTGTTCTTCCTTGGCCTCCCCCAGATGGGAGGAGAGTTCCCCCTCTGGTCCATGGCCTCCATGGCGGCGGAGGGGCGGGATAGCCTCCGAGATTGGATCTACCTGTCTGTTCTATTCTGTTTCACGTTCCCCAGATCTAGCCAAGAACCGTTTCTTAAATATCGGGAGATCCGTAACTCCGATTGCGCTGAGATTTTAACACAATTTTTTCCGGATGTAAGCTTACTTGCGCCTGAAGTAGAGCCCCAACCGACGTATGAGGTGAGCACAACCCACCACCACACGCCTGGAGCCTGGAGCGCGCCCTGGTGTCTCTTGGGCACTATGGGCCTCCATTTGCGTTGATTCCAAGTCCCAAAAATCACATATATTCCAAAATAATTCTCTATACATTTTTATCGTATTTGGACTTCGTTTGATATGGATTTTCTGTGAAACAAAAAACTTGCAAAAAATAAGACCTGGCACTGGGCACCGGATCAATAGATTAGTCCAATAAATCATATAAAATGTTGCCAAAAGTATGTGAAAGTTGTATAATATTGGCATGAAACAATCAAAAATTATAGATATGACGGAGACGTATCAACAAGCTTCAAGGCTTGCCGTCTAGTAGTGGAAGTATTTGATGAGAAGAACACTGCACTTTTATCTATGTTCACAGACTGTCCGGAGCATAGGGCATATACGACCAAAATCTTGTTCAGCCTGTGTGCACTCTCCTGTGTTGCACTAATGAAGATAAGGCTATCATTGGCAAGTAACAAATGACTCACCCACAGTGCATGAAAGGACATTCTTATACCTTTGTCAACATTAGGACCTCCATAATAGTTAAGCAGAGAAGTAAGACCTTCTACACATAAGAGAAAAAAGTAAAGGTGATACTGGATCCCCTTGTCACAATCCACATGACGGTGTGAAATATGGTAGTAGTTCTTGTTGGGAAACGTAGCATGCAATTTCAAAAAAAATTCCTACGCTCATGTAAGGTCTATCTAGGAGATGCATAGCAACGAGAGGGGGAGAGTGTGTCTACGTACCATCGTAGACCGAAAGCGGAAGCATTTGACAACGGGGTTGATGTAGTCGAACTTCTTCTCATTCCGATCGATCAAGTACCGAACGTACGACACCTCTGAGTTCTGCACATGTTCAGCTCGATGACATCCCTCGAACTCTTGATCCAGCAAAGTGCCGAAGAAGTATATGAGTTACGTCGGCATGACGGCATGGTGACGGTGATGGTGAAGTGATCTGCGTAGGGCTTCGCCTAAGCACCGCGAGAATATGACCGAGGGTGTAATCTATGGAGAGGGGCGCCGCACACGGCTAACGGATGTTGTTCTGTGTTCTAGGCGCCCCTCCCCATGTATATATAGCTGGGAGAGAGAGGGGAGCATCAAGGGGGAACCCAAGGTAGGAGGAATCCTACTTGGGCGCCTCCCAATTCGGTCTCCCCCTTCCATAAGTTCCAGAGGGGGAAGCGAGGAGGAGGGAGGAGGGAAGGAAGGGGGAGGCCGAATCCCTCCCCTTCCTTCTCTCTTCCCCTCTTTCCTTCTCTGGTTCAGCCCATATGGGGGGGGGCAGCAGCCCTTTCTGGCTGCAGCGTTTCCACTATTGGCCCATTAGGCCCATATCTTTTGCCGGGGGTGCCCGGAACCCCTTCCCGTTACCCGATATGTACCCGGTACCCTCCGAAACACTTTCGGTGTCCGAATACTATCGTCCTATATATCAATCTTTACCTCTCGACCATTTCGAGACTCCTTGTCATGTCCGTGATCTCATCTAGGACCCCGAACAATATTTGGTCACCAGATCACATAACTCATATAATACAAAATCGTCATCGAACATTAAGCGTGCGGACCCTACGGGTTCGAGAAATATGTAGACATGACTGAGAAACCTCTCCGGTCAATAACCAATAGCAGAACATGGATGCTCATATTGGCTCCTACATATTCTACGAAGATCTTTATCGGTCGAACCGTTATGACAACATACGTTATTCCCTTTGTCATCAGTATGTTACTTGCTCGAGATTCGATCACTGGTATCTACATACCTAATTAAATCTCGTTATCGGCAAGTCTCTTTACTCGTTCCGTAATACATCATGTTGTAACTAACTCATTAGTCACTTTGCTTGCAAGGCTTCTTATGATGTGCATTACCGAGAGGGCCCAGAGATACCTCTCTGATACTCGGAGTGACAAATCCTAATCTTGATCTATGCCAACCCAACAAACACCTTTGGAGATACCTGTAGAGCATCTTTATAATCACCTAGTTACATTGTGATGTTTGATAGCACACAAGGCATTCCTCTGGTCCTGGAGTTGCATAATATCATAGTCAAAGGAATATGTATTTGACATGAAGAAAGCAATAGCAATAAAACTGAACGATCAATATGCTAAGCTAATGGATGGGTCTTGTCCATCACATCATTCTCCTAATTATGTGACCCCGTTCATCAAATGACAACATGTGTCTATGGTTAGGAAACTTAATCATCTTTGATTAACAAGCTAGTCTAGTAGAGGCTTATTAGGGAGACAATGTTTTGGCTATGTATCCACACATGTATTAAGTTTCCGGTTAATACAATTCTAGCATGAATAATAAACATTTATCATGATACAAGGAAATATAAAATAAAAAATTTGTTATTGCCTCTAGGGCATATTTCCTTCAGTTATCCATTCACCCTCACCGAGAACCTGACCAAAGATACACATCTCATAACCAAGTTCACAAAATTACTGCTAAAACCAAGCTTGAGCATGATTGACTCAAGATAATGCCATTCAACACGGGCATAGGTCGTCATCATGTCCAACTTGATAGCACATGTATAATTCTTCTCTTTCTTCTGCCTTCTCATAGTATGGATACTCTTGAAGGTGACCACCACATTATCAGTAATCAAGCGGCCGGGAACAAATGCACTCTGTTCCACTCCCACAACTACATCCATAATCTCTTTCAAACGGTTAGTGATCATCTTAGCCCCAATATTGTAGGGCACTGGACACAAAGAGATGGGTCGGTATTGAGTTATAGACTGTGGGTTTCTCACCTTGGGGATGAGTGTGATCGATGTATCATTAAAGCCCACCGGTAAGTCACCACCATTCAAAAAACCAAAGATAGTCAGCACAAGGTCACCTTGAATAAGGTTCCAGTGCCTTTGGAAAAAAACTGTCGTAAACCCATTGATGCCCGGAGCTTTGGAAGGTGACATCTGAAAAAGTGCAGTACGAACCTTCTCTGGCTCGAAGGGTTTATCCAAGAAAAAATTCATGTCCCCGTTAACGCGCTCCAGAACAAACTGAAGCAGCTCGCTCATATCATTGCAACCTTGAGAAGTATACACATTCCGATAGAACGTCTGCACCTCCGCCTTGTCTTTAGTTTCAGACTGACAAAAAGACCCGTCTGAACGTCGAAGATTGGCAATCTTGTTCAACCGCTTCCGATGCACTGCTTGTGCATGATAATACGTCATGTTTCAATCGCCTTGACGAAGCCAAGGTACGCGGGAGCGCTGCCTGATCCAAATTTCCTCTTGCCGTAATGCTTCTCGTACTTTCAGCATAGTGGCCTTCTCCTCCTCAAATGGGTCCTCTGCCAATGGGTTGTTGTCTCAACAACTCAAGCTTTTTCTGTAGCTTCTTCACTTTCTTGGCTATACAACCGAATTCTCGGGCGCCCCATGTACCCAGCTCGCTCTGGAGCTGGATTAAGGTGGCCTGAATACATGCAAGTCCCTGCCCAATATGGTTTCTGCACCACGCCTCTGCGACGAACTTATCATATTCAACATGGGACTGCCAAACATCCTCATACCGAAAGGGTTTCTGTCCCCTTCTGTATTGCACATCTTGAGTCTACACCAAAACCAAACAGTGGTCTGATTCCACCACACTATTATGACAAACTCGTACATGGTCGAACCTTTGTAAGAACGCTTCATTCGCCAATCCTCTGTCAAGACGAGCTTTGACATTCATATTGCCCGCCTGCCTGTTATCCCATGTATAAGGTAACCCCGTAAAACCAAGATCTTGCAAGGAGCAATCCTCCAAAACTTGCCGGAACGCTCGCATCTGCCATTCCGGTCATGCAGCCCGACTGAAATGCTCCGTGCCATATAAGGTCTCGTTAAAATATCCTAGGCACAACCATGCTTGGTGCGGGATCGCATGCAACGTCCTCAAGCACCTCCAGCTATGATGCCTATCTCTGCTTCTCGGTGCTCCATAGAACCCCGTGAACCTCCATTCCGGAGCGGACAAGTCAGCTTTCTGAACCATGACATCAATGTGGCCGGAACTGAAATTCTTCAACTTGACATTAACGTCTCTTGACCAAAACAGGGCAATACCGCCACTTAATCCCATGTTGTCCACCGCAAAACACCCCGCAAATCCCAGATTAAGTTGCAAACTTTCCACCCTCTTTGCCCTGATCTTCGTCTCCATAACAAAGAGCAGCGCGAGCCCTTCTTGCTTCACGAAATTGTGAAGCTCACGAACTGCCTCGGGGTTCCCAAGCCCCCGGCAGTTCCAACTTATGCATCTCATTGGCCCTAGCAGGGCTGACACGCAGCCGCTGCCAAATTTTCAGAAGATGGAGGTGTAGGTTTCTTCTTATTAAGTTCAGGTTCTGTGCCCTTTGCACCACCATCTACACCAATTAAGTCATTGTTTTTCTGTGCTTGAAAAACCACCATATTAGTAGGGGTACCACCAGTGACCAGATTGCTTTCCGTGCTTGGCAACGCCGGTGGATCAACCATATGATAGACTTTCCCTGTCTGAGGTCCACCCTTTCTCTTTGGATTAACTCTCTTTTTAACTGGGGAGGTGACTTCAGCATTAGTAGCTGCTCTGTTACTCGACAAGGAAGCATCTTTCTTATTAGATGTGGAGTTCTGGGGTTCCTTAGATGATCCATCATACGAGCCAGAAGCCTTCCTATCCTCGGATGCCCGCAGACTAGTGTTGAAAGGAAGATCTCCGTTCTCATCGCGAGTACCCGGGGTAGGACATACCAGATCGGAGTGGCCTAGCTAGGCGACCACACGAAAAACAGAAGTTCAGGACTTGTTCATATTGGATGTCATACCAGTCCCTAGACTTCATCTTTGCCGAATCAATCAAAATCCATCTGCGTAAGGGTTTACTCACATCAATCGTAACCCTAGCTCTAAGAAATCCTTCTACATGATCAAAATGTACAAAGGTTACAATCTCATCTATTTGTTTAGCAATTGCTTTCCCCCAAGACTCAGTTTGCAAGTTGAAAGGCAGGTTAAGAACCCTAGCCCATAACTGCAGTTTATCGAACTTAAGCTCTGACGGCCTCATGCAATCTTCAAATTCAGCCAGGATCACTGCATGCCGACTCACATGCCACGGAGATCCATCACGCACGCGATCACGATCACGGCTATTCTCAAACTCCACAACAAAGGTATTCTCCCCCACCGGCTTGAAGAACAGTCCCCTAGGGTTTCCTCAAGCCGACCTCAGCGCGTTTGTATGCGGAGCACCTTATGATGCAGAACCTTGCCAGCGATCGCCCACTTCTGCTGGACTCCATCGTCGATATCATCCACCACTAGAGGGATCCAGCTTTCCCATTGCCTCAACCATCCGTGCCCTTGCCGCGTGAGGCGACTGCTGCCCCCTTGCGTTGCCGCTTGGATCCGTAGACGTAGCCATCAGCGGACCAACGAGAGATGCACCCCGCCGACGAAGGTCGACGAGCGCCGCTTTTCCACCGAAACCCTAATCGCCTCCGCAGGGGCTCCTAATTTTCCGGGAAACCCGGGTGACCCTCACAGCTATTCGCCAGGCACGTAATAGTGGTGGCGGACTCTTTTTTTTAGCATCAGTACAGAAACAAGCGCTCATATACACGCGCATACACTCACTCCTATGAACGCACACCCTATCCCTATGAGCAGCTTCGAGAGACTGAGCCGGCATATCATCTTGAGATTTACGAAGTCACCGTAGGCGCCTGTCGTCGACGGGAACGTCTCCTCTCACTAAAAGAGCATCGCCGGAAATCCTGAAATAAATTCAGGAATAATGCGAGCACCAGGATTTGAACCCTGATGGGATGGGGATACCACTGTCCACCTAACCAACTCAATCACACATGTTGATTCGCAGTGGTGGCGGACTCTGAGAATACCTTAGCTGGGTGTAATTACCACGCGCACGTAATTAATGATAAACCCAAGGGATAATACGAACACCGTATATGATTCCATTGCACGGTCGGAGTCGGATACGGAAACCGAATCCCGTACGTGTGGTGTGGTGATCGATGGTGTCCATCACCGATTCGTATCGAGTGGGTACGTACGTCTACCTACCTTTTTATACTCCGCGGCTCCGTCTATATAGACACACACTAAGGGAAGGTACAGGTACTACACGTTCGCTGGAAAATACTCTAGAATCGATCAGAAAACTAGCTGTGTTTTCCCCATCGTCCAGCCGAGAGGAGGCTATGAAGATCCGGCATACGCTCACCCAATCCGTCACCTTCCTCGGTACATATATAGGCCTCTTTTTTCAGTGTTCTTCAGTGTTGATATTTTGCTTCTATCTGTTCTTCTTCTTCTTGGAGATTTATTAATTAAATTTGGAATGCAGTTATGGTCGTTGCATTGTTGGTGCTGGTGCCCGAGGGAATAATGCTAGTGACGGGTGTCAAGACACCGGCGATGGCTGTTTTGTCGGAAAGTATGAAGCCTGGAATTAAGAAGGTACGTGATACAATTTGTTTTAAAATGTGGGCTTCAGTTTGTTGCCCCCTTATTTCGACCGACATATTGATAGATCCATGCATGGAATATGTGCTTATTTTACAGGGCGATATGGTGTTTATGCACAACATGAGCAATGAACCTTTCCACGTAGGAGAGATCATTCTTTTCAAGGTTGATGGCTTTGAACATCCAGTTGTCCATCGCGTGATCAAGGTAACAGCAACCCCTCTAGTATCTCTTGCTACACACCAATCAAATCATTAAAAGTTTATATGTCATATTTTGTTTGCCTTGAAAATAATCTTCTCAAATTATTCTAGGTGCACGAACATCGAGATACTGGAGAAATCCAAATACTCACCAAAGGAGATAACAATTTAGTGGATGACCGATTTCTCTATGCGAGCGGGCAACTTTGGCTTCAACCGCATGACATTATTGGACGGGTTGCAGGGTGGGTTGTTCTCTTAATTATCATGCGTCTACTATCAAATTTGGATGTGTATTAATATGGCTGTATATATACCTCGCTCCACCGTTTCAATTGATTAATGTCTTTGCATTGTTAATTTTGTGTTTTGTCCAATGCTAACAGCTACCTGCCATATGCTGGATGGCCTACTGTCTTCATCAGTGAATCTTATAAGGTACGCAAGCACACATTGTATTCTGGTTAATTTCTGTCTGTACCATTATTTATTTAATTAAATACTCACACAAGGTCTCTCTTTTCCTTCTTATGAAAGATGTTGCTGAATGGTCGAAGCACTACAACTCCAGAAGTATACTGGGTAACAATGTAACCGCGGCAGATTCATGTGGGTTGTCTCCATAATGTCTTGTTAGGGGTTAAAGAATGCATGAAGCGATCGAAGAGTATGTAAAAGATGTATCATTATCATAGTCTCCACAACATAGTAATCGAGCTCCATCCGTCTTGTTGAAGTCATTTTCTGCAGCACGGTCGACAAGATTTCTTTTTTCGAGAACGCGCAAAAGTCCTACATTTCTTTGCACGATCGAACATCATTCTAACTCCTTTGAAAGGTAGATTTTGGTGAAACATGTTGTTAGATGTATTCTTCTTCTTTTTTGACAAATGGTGAATTTTATTGACTCAAAACAAAGTATTATGTGGATACAAAAACAATGAACACACATGGCCTCTGCATTGGCAACGACGAGTGTGAGTAGCCATCGAAGGGTCAGCTGTTAGATAACGTAGTAATTTCAAAAAAAAAAAATCCTACGCACACGCAAGATCATGGTGATGCATAGCAACGAGAGGGGAGAGTGTTGTCTACGTACCCTCGTAGACCGTTCGCGGAAGCGTTATATCAACGCGGTTGATGTAGTCGTACGTCTTCACGATCGGACCGATCAAGTACCAAAAGCATGGCACCTCCGAGTTCTGCACACATTCGGCTCGGTGACGTCCTCGCCTTCTCGATCCAGCAAGAGGGGCGAAGTAGTAGATGAGTTCTGGCAGCACGATGGCGTGGTGACGGTGTTGGTGAAGAACAATCTCCGCAGGGCTTTGCCTAAGCACTACGAAAACTATGGCGGAAGATAAACTAGAGGGGGTGGGGTTGCCGGCACACTGCTTGGTGTTTCTTGATCTGTCTTGGGTGCTAGCCCTACCCCTCTATTTATATGTTGAGCCTTGGGGTCGAAACTTGGAGTAAAAGCCTCCACAAAGTCGGTTTTACGCGAAAGGCAAGAGTCCTTCTCGGACTCCAGGGCCAGACGCCAGGATTCCCGGCGTCTGGACCCAGACGCCAGGGACCCTGGCGTCTGGTCCCTGGACTCTGCAAAACTTCCTTTTGCGCTTTCCAAAAACCTTGTGGGCTTTCCCCTTTGGCCCAAATAAAGTGTTCTCGCACCCAAACATTTCGGGAAACATCCGGAACCCCTTCCGGTGAATTCCGGAACCCTTCTGGAGACCAAACACTATTATCCCATATATCAAACTTTATCTCCGGACCATTCCGGAGTTCCTCGTCATGTCCGTGATCTTATCCAGAACTCCGAGCAACATTCGGTTACCAACATACATAACTTATAGTACTATATCGTCAACAAACGTTAAGCGTGCGGACCCTACGGGTTCGAGAACTATGTAGACATGACCGAGACACCTTGCTGGTCAATAACCAATAGCGGGACCTGGATGCCCATATTGGCTCATACATATTCTGCGAAGATCTTCATCGGTCAGACCGCATAACAACATGCGTTGTTCCCTTTGTCATCGATATGTTACTTGCCCGAGATTCGATCATCGGTATCTCAATACCTAGTTCAATCTCGTTACTGGCAAGTCTCTTTACTCGTTCCGTAATGCATCACCTCGCAACTAACTCATTAGTTGCAATGCTTGCAAGGCTTATAGTGATGTGTATTACCGAGTGGGCCTAGAGATACCTCTCCGACAACCGGAGTGACAAATCCTAATCTCGAAATACGCCAACCCAACAAGTACCTTCGGAGACACCTGTAGAGCACCTTTATAATCACCCAGTTACATTGTGACGTTTGGTAGCACACAAAGTGTTCCTCCGGTAAACGGGAGTTGCATAATCTCATAGTCATAGGAACAAGTATAAGTCATGAGGAAAGCAATAGCAACAAACTAAACGATCAAGTGCTAAGCTAACGGAATGGGTCAAGTCAATCACATCATTATCCTAATGATGTGATCCCGTTAATCAAATGACAACTCATGTCTATGGTTAGGAAACTTAACCATCTTTGATCAACGAGCAAATCAAGTAGAGGCATACTAGTGACACTCTGTTTGTCTATGTATTCACACATGTATTATGTTTTCGGTTAATACAATTCTAGCATGAATAATAAACATTTATCATGAAATATGGAAATAAATAATAACTTTATTATTGACTCTAGGGCATATTTCCTTCAGTCTCCCACTTGCACTAGAGTCAATAATCTAGATCACAACGCCATGTGATTTAACATCAATAGTTCACGTCACCATGTGATTAACACCCATAATTCACATCGTCATGTGACCAACACCCAAAGGGTTTACTAGAGTCAATAATCTAGTTCACATCGCTATGTGATTAACACCCAAAGAGTACTAAGGTGTGATCACGTTTTGCTTGTGAGAGAAGTTTAGTCAACGGGTCTGCAACATTCAGATCCGTATGTATTTTACAAATTTCTAACTCAACAATGCTCTGCACGGAGCTACTCTAGCTAATTGCTCCCACTTTCAATATGTATCCAGATTGAGACTTAGAGTCATCTGTATCAGTGTCAAAATTTGCATTGATGTAACCTTTTATTACGAACCTTTTTGTCACTTCCATAATCGAGAAATATATCCTTATTTCACTAAGGATAATTTTGACCGCTTGTCGTGGTTCTAAGTCTGACAGTGAGGTAGGGGGGTATGAATGAAGAGGCTAGGCCTTAGCTGTTGGGAAGTTGTAAGCATGCAAGGTTTACGAGTTCAGGCCCTTCTCTGAGGAAGTAACAGCCCTACGTCTCGGTGCCCGGAGGTGGTCGATTGGATTATGCGTGAGTAAGATTACAGGGGTGCGAACCCCTCATACTGAGGAGGGGGTGGCTTATATAGAGTTCGCCAGCCCTCTCTTGCCCTCAGTAATGCAGGGTTTAAGGTATATTTAAGGTGGGCGTTACTGATAACGTCCCTAATAAAGAGTCATGATGATCATAAAGACTACTTAATAGCTGACCGTTTGCCTGGGAGCGATTTGAGATCCCCTGGTGGTCGAGTGGTTGGCTTGTTGGTCGAGTGACAGCTTCTTAGTCGAGTGCCTTGGCCCCGTCGAGTGGGATATCTTCAAGTTGTCTAAAAGGTGACTTCCTTTAAGGATGTCCTACGGTAGGGCTCTTAGGACGGGTCCGTGTCCCTACCGTAGGTATATGACTACATCATTAGCCCCCGAACGGATCGAGGCTGGAGTGGAAAAAGAGGTTAGGGACCTTTTCATCCGACCCCTCGGGTTATTATGGGTGCTTCATTTTGGGTCGACTGTCACGGATGACGTCATTAACCTTTTTCAGTCGACTTGATCCGTTCCAAGTCTTTCGTCGAATGGATTTCTTCACTTGCGAGGCATCGAGCGCTGGCGTGCGCGGGATTGCCGTTCCGCCAAGTTGTTCTGCAGTTGGCGGAGATCGCGGGATTCGGATTTTTTGGGAAGCGCGCGGAACGGGGGTGGCCGCAGTAATCGGGAGCGACAGTGCGAAGGCTCCTCGATCCCCGCGCCGCCTTTTTCGCCACGTACAGCGCGCGCGCCTGCCAAGGGATTTGACTGGATAGCTCGGGCCTACCTGTCAGCCACTCGGGAGTGGCCCCTTATAAATAGTTGGCCCGGAGTCCTTCTTCAGTACGCGTGCTCCTCTCTTCTGCCCCTCTCTCTGTCTCTCCATCGTCTCCTCCGCTTCCTTCGCTCTCGCCCTGTCGCCATAAAAACCAGCCCGAGACCTTGCCGGCGGCGATGGTGAAGAGCAAGACGACCGCCCGGGAGCGTGCGAAGAAGGCGGCGGCGGCCGGGAAGGGGAAGAAGTCTGCGCGCGGGGGCTCTTCTTCTCGGACGGCCCTGCCCAAGGGGTGGATCCAGGGCGACTGGATGCCCACGGTGCTACGTCAGGAGGACCTCGATGATATGGTCGAGGGAGGAGTCATCCTCCACAAGGCGGCGCGTCTTCCGGGGAGGGAAATCGAGCCCCAGCCACGTGACGGTGAGCGCGTCCTCCTGGCGACTCACATTGACCGTGGTTTCTCCTTGCCGCCCCACCCTTTTTTCCGCAATTTCCTGAATTTCTTCGGGGCGCAACTCCACCACTTCACTCCAAACTCCATAGTCTATCTTGCCGCTTTCATTTCTATGTGCGAGGCGTTTCTGGGGTGCCGCCCGCACTGGGGACTTTTCAAGCATATCTTCACCGTTCGCTCTTAGTCGGTGAAGAAGGCTAAGTCGAGTGACGAGAAGACCCAGGTGATCCAGTTGTGCGGAGGCTTGGCGATCCAGACAAGGGGGAAAAGTTGTTTTCCCTCCATCACTTTCCCGGAGTCAGTTCGGGGGTGGCAGGCGACTTGGTTCTACTGCCAGGATCAAGTGACCCCGGGGCAGTCGACCGGACTCCCGCCCTTCACCCTCGACCGAGCTGAAAAGCCGGCTTCTCTGAAGGTGACGCCCGAAGAAAAGGCCCATGTCAAGATACTGGCGGGTCGAGTGGTCGAACTTGTCCGTGAGGGCGTGACGGGGATGGACCTGCTCGAAGTCTTCCTCAGGAGGAGGATCCAACCCCTCCAGGCTCGGGATCACCTGATGTGGTTGTACTCCGGCCTTGAGGACTCCACTCGGGTCCACTCAGAGGAGGTCACCGACGAGATGCTGGAGGGGTGGTTGTCAAGCATTACAGGGAACAAAGACAACCCCCGAGGAGCCAGGAGGGTCGTTCCACTCGACAGCTCTTATGAGGTCGACCAGGTGTGTATTTGCATTTCCGGCTGAAATCTTGCTTTCTGCACTGGTCTTCTTTTGGGCGAGTCGACTGACTTTCCATTCTGCCTGCTGTCTTTCAGGCGACCACTGAGATGTATTCGACGCCCAACGGGGCGCAGGGGTCGACTGAAGAAGGTGAGGGAAGCGGAGGCGAGAGCGGCGACGACCAGGGCGAGTGGGAGTCAGACGGCGAAGGAGAGGAAGGCGACGACATCTTCTCCAGCGAGGAGGAGGAGGAAGAAGCCGAACCTCCCCGCCCAGAGAGACGATCCAAGCTCGTGCACGACCCGGCGCAGGGACGTGGTCAGGCGACTGCCTCTGCCGGGCCATCGTCGAAACGCCCTCGGACCTCCTCTCCGACACCGACTGGGAAGGTTCCCAAGCAACCGCGCACGACGCAGTCCAAGCCTCCCAAGACTCTGCCGAAGATGAAGATAACTGTCCCTGTCATCTCTGGGTAACAAGCTTCGACTTCTTTCGTCGATTGGAGGACAGATCCTAAGTCGACTCATTATGCTGAACTGGTTGATTCTTCGAAATTTGCAGTGCTGCTACCTCTGAGGTCTCAGCCAAGGACGACGACCAAGAGATGGGGGACGCTGCAACCTCCAACCTTGGTACGATCATCGACGTTTTGTTTTTGAGTTGACTTGGTCGTTTCTTGCAATTCTTGTCGATTGAAAGTTCTTCCTGCAGCTCCTCCTCAAGTTATCGACCTCCCGGACGATGATGACAATGAGCCGCTGAGGATAGGGAGGACCAGGAGGCCGCCGACTGACAAGGCTCCCCAGCCTGCTCTGGCGCCTGAGGCCGTGGCACGGGACGGTGGCGATGCCCCTCGGGCCTCTGTGTCTTTCGCCAATCCCCTGTCGAGTGCACAGCCTTCGGCGTCGGCTGCCGATCCGACTGCCAATCCTCCGTCGAGTGCGCAGCCCTCGGCGCCGGCTGCCGATCCGTCTTCACTCTTTGTCGCGTACTCTGCTCCTGAAGACGAAGTGGCCGCTGTGAAGGAGGCCATACGCCAGGCAGGGGTCATGATGGAGCAAGTGAAGAGGGCTCGGGAGGCCAGCCAGGCGGCTTACGACGCGAGTTCGGCGCTTCAGAGTAACGTCCAGGTCTGTTGATTTGATGTTTGTTTGTTTGAAGAGTCTTTCTCTCTCTTTCTCTTCCTTTTTTGAAGATCTTTGTTTCTGTACCTGTACACCCACTGGGTGTGTTTTCTCTTTGGTCGAACCAGTGGGGGCATGCTGAGTGCACCCACTGGGTGTAGTCCCCGAGACTACGGTGGACTGCTGGCAGTCGACTGTAGTCTGTATATTGTGGTTGTGAATCTGAACTTCTTCACTCGGTCTGCCCTGCCAGGTCGAGCGGTCCGTGGCTTGTCGATTGTATGCAGTCGTTTTTTTTGGTCGAACCAGTGGGGGCACGCTGAGTGCACCCACTGGGTGTAGTCCCCGAGACTACGGTCGAATATTTTTTATTCGGCTGTGGTCTTAGAAACGTCACCATTGTTCCTTAGTTACTCGGGAGCAACTTATCTCAAATGTCTGTCCGCTGGTTTTTTCTTTTCCAGAGATCCTGTGAACTTGTCGCTCGTTATGCTGAATTGGAGAAGCAGAAGATTCAGCTGGACCTTGATTTAGAGCTGGCCAGGACGGAGTTGCAGAAGGTCAGGGAGGGCGCCGCAGGTAAAGCAACTTTGTCGACTGGTTCTGTTTTCAGGCTCGGGCATTCCTTTGCTATTTCTGATTCCGTCGCCGTTTCTTTGTAGGTGAATTGGACAGAGCGTTGGCGAGGAAGGATCAGGACCTGGCTGTCGCCCGTAAGGCGGCTGACGACAAGATGGTTCTGGCCGAACAGAAGCTGGCTTCGGTCGGCCAGTTGGAGCAAGAGAACGTTAGGTTGCAGGCCGCTCTGACTGATGCCAACAAGCTGGCTGCCAGTTGGAAGAAGAAGAACCTCCTCTTGGGTGAGGAGATGGAAGGCGTCGCCCGTAGGAGGGACGACCTGGAGAGCTTCCTGAGGAGCCTCGCCAAGAGGCTGTACACCAAACTTGAAGGTGCTCCTCTAATTTTGACTATTTTGTACTTTTTGTGTCGACTCAATCCTGTGTTCGTTGGCTTATCCTTAGGTCTTGTGTGCAGAATTGTGTCAGAACTTCGAAGAGGAGACCGGGCGGATCGAAACGGGTCTTGACCCAATCAATTCCCCGGTGAAAGACGACACTGCCATGAACTTGCTCCGACTGGAATCTCGAATCGACGGTGCCGTGGATTACCTGGCTCGACTGAAGGTTGCCGTGTCGCGGATCGACTCGACACTTTGGCCAGAATCTGCGCTCCAGAACGATCTCGAGTCTCTTATGGCTCGACTTGACAAAATCCCCGATCGAGTGCGGGAGTGGAAGAAGTCCTCTGCCCGGTGCGGTGCTGACGTGGCTCTATCCTTAGTCCGCGTTCATTGCAAGGAGGCGTGAGAAGAAAAGCTGGCCGCCATCCAAGTCGCCAATACCAAGAGGCACAGCTTCCAGGACTTCATGGAGACCTTCATCGCTGCAGCTACTCGCATTGCGGACGGGATCGACTTGGATGAGTTCGTCGCTCCTGCCAGCCCTCCTCTTGAGGAGTGAGAAAACTTTTCATGTCTCTCCTTAAATTAGCCTCGGGATGCCGAGTGGATTTGTAGTCGTTTAAACTTTGCTGAGCCGAGGGCTCGAGTACTTTGATTCGGGGCTCGGGGCCTTTTAAGCTTTATCCGAACTTTATTTTTGCTGAATGTCTCTGTGATCTGGAACTGTCGTGAGAGGCTTGACGGCCGGCCCCCACCCTGTCGTTGTACTTTGTATTTGTGGCGGAGCTCTCGGGAGAAGGTGGCGGTCGACCCACGCTCCGTTGTTGTACATTGTATTTGTGGCAGAGCTCTTCGGGAGAAGGTGGCCGTCGGCCCACACTCCGTTGTTGTACATTGTATTTGTGGCGGAGCTCTTGGGGGAAGGTGGTAGTCGACCCATACTCCGTTGTTATACGTTGTATTTGTGGCGGAGCTCTCCACTCGGTAAGATTTTTCAAACTTAGGCGAGTGTCTGACTGCAGCTAAGTCTTTTCGTGGAGAACTTAGGCGAGTGCTGAACCGCAGCTAAGCCCCCGAGTGGGAGGGTTGCTCTCCACTCGGTGGGATTTTTCAAACTTAGGCGAGTGTCTGACTGCAGCTAAGTCTCTTCGTGGAGAACTTAGGCGAGTGCTGAACTGCAGCTAAGCCCCCGAGTGGGAGGGTTGCTCTCCACTCGGTAGGTTTTTTTTAAACTTAGGCGAGTGTCTGACTGCAGCTAAGTCTCCTTGTGGAGGACTTAGGCGAGTGCTGAACTGCAGCTAAGCCCCCGAGTGGGAGGGTTGCTCTCCACTCGGTAGGATTTTTCAAACTTAGGCGAGTGTCTGACTGCAGCTAAGTCTCTTCGTGGAGAACTTAGGCGAGTGCTGAACTGCAGCTAAGCCCCCGAGTGGGAGGGTTGCTCTCCGCTCGGTAGGTTTTTTTCAAACTTAGGCGAGTGTCTGATTGCAGCTAAGTCTCCTCGTGGAGGACTTAGGCGAGTGCTGAACTGCAGCTAAGCCCCCGAGTGGGAGGGTTGCTCTCCACTCAATAGGAATTTTCAAACTTAGGCGAGTGTCTGACTGCAGCTAAGTCTCTTCGTGGAGAACTTAGGCGAGTGTTGAACTGCAGCTAAGCCCCCGAGTGGGAGGGTTGCTCTCCACTCGGTAGGAATTTTCAAACTTAGGCGAGTGTCTGACTGCAGCTAAGTCTCTTCGTGGAGAACTTAGGCGAGTGCTGAACTGCAGCTAAGCCCCCGAGTGGGAGGGTTGCTCTCCGCTCGGTAGGTTTTTTCAAACTTAGGCGAGTGTCTGACGGCAGCTAAGTCTCCTCGTGGAGGACTTAGGCGAGTGCTGAACTGCAGCTAAGCCCCCGAGTGGGAGGGTTGCTCTTCACTCGGTAGGAATTTTCAAACTTAGGCGAGTGTCTGACTGCAGCTAAGTCTCTTCGTGGAGAACTTAGGCGAGTGCTGAACTGCAGCTAAGCCCCCGAGTGGGAGGGTTGCTCTCCACTCGGTAGGAATTTTCAAACTTAGGCGAGTGTCTGACTGCAGCTAAGTCTCTTCGTGGAGAACTTAGGCGAGTGCTGAACTGCAGCTAAGCCCCCGAGTGGGAGGGTTGCTCTCCACTCGGTAGGTTTTTTCAAACTTAGGCGAGTGTCTGACTGCAGCTAAGTCTCTTCGTGGAGAACTTAGGCAAGTGCTGAACTGCAGCTAAGCCCCCGAGTGGGAGGGTTGCTCTCCACCCGGTAGGAATTTTCAAACTTAGGCGAGTGTCTGACTGCAGCTAAGTCTCTTCATGGAGAACTTAGGCGAGTGCTGAACTGCAGCTAAGCCCCCGAGTGGGAGGGTTGCTCTCCGCTCGGTAGGTTTTTTCAAACTTAGGCGAGTGTCTGACTGCAGCTAAGTCTCCTCGTGGAGAACTTAGGCGAGTGCTGAACTGCAGCTAAGCCTTCGAGTGGGAGGGTTGCTCTCCACTCGGTAGGATTTTTCAAACTTAGGCGAGTGTCTGACTGCAGCTAAGTCTCCTCGTGGAGAACTTAGGCGAGTGCTGAACTGCAACTAAGCCCCCGAGTGGGAGGATTGCTCTCCACTCGGTAGGATTTTTCAAACTTAGGCGAACCGGATTCGCGACTAAGTCACCCACTGGGGGATTTCGGACACATACAACAGTGACAACAATTATTGGAACACTCTTATTTCTGATAAAAATGAATCTTAGGAGTTTTTCTTATTACATCTGGTTTTAAGAGCGGACTCAAGTGTAAAAGGGGCGGAGAAGCTCCGCGTTCCAAGCTCGAGGTTCGTTGATTTGTCGATCAACATTGTAAAGATGGTATGCTCCATTGTGGAGGACTCTGGTGATGATGAAGGGGCCTTCCCAAGTGGGAGCGAGCTTGTGAGGTTTCTGTTGATCCACTCGGAGGACCAAATCTCCTTCTTGGAAGGCTCGACTCTTCACATTCCGGGCGTGGAACCGACGCAAGTCCTGCTGGTAAATGGTCGATCTGATCATTGCCATCTCCCTTTCTTCCTCCAAGAGGTCGACTGCGTCTTGCCGGGCCTGCTCTGCTTCATCTTCGGTGTAAAGTTCAACTCGAGGCGCATTGTGAAGGAGATCGCTTGGCAGGACAGCTTCGGCTCCATAAACCAGAAAGAACGGGGTCCTTCCAGTCGACCGGTTAGGGGTAGTCCTTAATCCCCACAGCACTGACAGAAGCTCGTCGACCCAAGCGCCTGCCGCGTGCTTGAGATCGCGCATCAACCGAGGTTTTAGCCCTTTGAGAATCAGACCATTTGCTCTCTCAGCCTGTCCATTCGACTGGGGATGAGCGACTGAGGCGTAGTCGACTCGTGTGCCTTGAGAAGCGCAAAATGCCCTGAAATCGTCCGAATCAAAGTTTGACCCGTTATCAGTGATGATGCTGTGTGGGACTCCATATCTGAATGTCAACCCTCTGATGAAACTGATAGCGGTGCTAGCGTCAAGGCTCTTTGTGGGCTTAGCTTCGATCCATTTGGTAAACTTGTCGACTGCCACAAGCACGTGAGTGAACCCACTCCTGCCCGTTCTCAAGGGGCCAACCATGTCCAATCCCCAGACGGCAAAGGGCCAGACGAGCGGAATGGTTTTCAGGGCTGACGCGGGCTTGTGTGACACGTTGGAGTAGAACTGGCAGCCCTCGCACCTGTCGACTATCTCTTTTGCCATCTCATTTGCCCTTGGCCAATAAAATCCAGCTCGGTATGCTTTAGCCACAATGGTCCGAGAGGACGCATGGTGACCGCAAGTTCCCGAGTGGATATCGTTGAGGATTATTTGACCTTCTTCTGGCGTTATGCATTTCTGGCCGACTCCGGTCGCACTTTCTCTGTACAGCTGTCCCCTTATGACTGTGAAGGCCTTAGATCGACGGACGATCTGTCGAGCCTCCTCCTCGTCCTCCAAGAGTTTGGGGCAGTAGTCTTAGCGCCTAATTTGGAGAAGTTGCGATTTTCGTCGATCCACTCGATCATGTTTTCCTGCGGAGCCTTGGCGGCGGGCCGCGAGATCCGTCTCGGCCGACTTACTTTCATCGCCGACGACTCCGCTTGGCTCCAGGAGGCGCCGCTCGATGTCGACGCACTCCCCGTCCGCGGTGCGACGCACTTCCATGCGTGCGTCCGTGGCATCCTCCTGAGGCAGCCCTCGACCCCATATCGGTCGACTCCCGTGCCATCTCACACTCCTGTCTCCCGCCAGCGCAAGCGCTCGGGTCGGTCGAGGCTTCAGCGGTGGATGAAGCACGCCCTGGCCCGCCAGTCGGCGACCCAGCAGGTCGCTGCAATCGAGCCTAATGAATCCCTCTGCGGCCTGTTCGATCTGTCGACTGGCTCCATGGAGTCCGCTTCCGAGTGCGACAGCTGCGACCCCCTGGCAGAGGTCCTGGCGGTCGAGGGGACGCGCAGTCCCCTCGGATTCCCTCATACTGACGATGGTGCCGACAGGCGCGATCCGTCGCGCCCTCACGACGAATACCTCCCCGAACCCCTGACGTCGTTGCAGAGGGAGGAGCTTCGTCGCCGGAACATGGACGCGCTCTACACACCTATTGTTGGAGAAACCCCCGAGGCCCGGGCCTTGGAGGATGCGCGCTTGGCTAATCTAGCCGAGCGCACTCGACTGGAAAACCTACAGCGAGCTCTCGACGAGCAGGCGCGTCAGCGGGCTCCTGAGTCCAGTCGACGTCAGCGGGCTCCCGAGTCCAGTCGACGCCAACCGGCACCCGAACCCAGTTGACGGCAGCTCTTCCCGTCACCACAGGTGTACCAAACTCCGGTTCAGAACCTGGCTGCCGTGGCCCGCATAGCGGAGTCGATCCAACCCTCCCAGTCGGAGGCCGGAAGAGGATTGCTGCAGATCAGAGCATTGCTCCGAGCAGCGGGGAATCAGAATTCCGCCGTCTCTCAGTCGCGGGACAGGATCCATAGTCGATCCGTCGCAACGGAGACCGTCCAGTCGGCTCACAGTCCGAGATCGCCCCTGAGGCGTGAGGGGCGTGGAGACCGGCATGATCGGTATAGGGGAAACGAGCAATACGATCACCGGCTCAACCGTGCTGATGGGCGTCGGGTGCCGTCCCCTCCTCTACGGAGTGGATCGTATGCACCTCGACATCGAGACGACAGGCGCCCTCATCACACTGGGCAGAGGGTCCCAGTCGACCCCAGAGACCCAGGCTTTGACGCGAGATCCATCCTCGTTCAAGGTCTGGTGGACAGGAACAGGGCTCATCGTGAGGGCCACAACAGAGATACACCTACCGACAACAGAGCACACGCCTCGGGGCCTGAGTGTTTCAGTCGAGCCATCAGAGCCGCGGTGATCCCACCCAACTTCCGGATGGCGACTGGAATCAGCAAGTTCACCGGCGAATCCAAGCCTGACACGTGGCTCGAAGATTACCGAGTGGCTGTGCAGATCGGTGGCGGCAACAACGAGGTGGCCATGAAGCATTTACCCCTCATGTTGGAAGGCTCAGCTAGGGCGTGGCTAAATCAGCTGGCGCCCAGCAGCATTTACACTTGGGAGGATCTCTCCCGAGTGTTTGTTACAACCTTCGAAGGGACATGCAAGCGCCCTGCAGGCCTTACAGAGCTGCGGTCTTGCGTACAGAAGCCGAATGAAACATTGAGGGAATACATCCAAAGGTGGATCACACTGCACCACTCGGTTGAAAACGTGCCTGACCATCAAGCAGTCTGTGCTTTCAAGGAAGGGGTCAAGTACAGGGAGTTGAATCTGAAATTTGGCCGGACCGGAGAGATGTCCCTTAATTGGATGATGGAGATTGCCACCAAGTACGCTAATGGAGAAGATGAAGACCGACTCCGAAGCGGCAAGCTTAAATCAGTCGCCCAAGAAACCGGAGGAAACTCCAGTCGGAAGCAAAAGCGGAAGGCCGAGCCAGCCGCTCCCGGGGAGGCCTTAGCTGTGGCTCAGGGAAACTTCAAGGGGAAACCCAAGAACACTTGGAAGCCCAAGAAAGTCAAGGATCAGGATGGGAATGATGTTTTGGATTTGCCATGTCACATCCACACCAAGAAAGATGAAGAGGGTAATTTTATTTACCCCAAACATACCACTCGACAATGCCGGCTCCTGATCCAACAGTTTCAGGGCAAGCAGCCCAATGATAAAGAGAAAGAGCCGGACAGAGTTGAGGACAGGGATGATAGTGACGACGGATACCCCCAGGTCAATTCCACCCTGATGATTTTTGCCGATGTCGAAAGCAAAAGTCGACTGAAAGTCATTAACCGGGAGGTGAACATGGTTGCCCCTGCAACTCCCAGTTACCTAAAGTGGTCCCAGACGGCCATCACGTTCGACCAATCCGATCATCCAACACACATTGCCACCCCTGGGAGGCAAGCTTTGGTGGTCGACCCAGTTGTCGAAGGCACTCGACTGACCAAAGTCCTAATGGACGGTGGCAGTGGCCTGAACATACTGTACGCGGAAACCTTGAAAGGAATGGGCATTCCGATGTCCAGGCTCAGCGCCAGTAACATGAGCTTCCATGGAGTCATTCCTGGGAAGAAAGCCGAGTCACTCGGTCAAATTGCTCTTGACGTGGTTTTCGGTGATTCAAAGAATTACCGCAAAGAAAAGTTAACGTTTGAAGTTGTGGACTTCCAGAGTGCTTATCACGCCATCTTGGGCAGACCGGCTTATGCATGCTTCATGGCTCGACCATGCTACGTGTATCTTAAATTAAAGATGCCTGGTCCCAAAGGTGTGATCACTGTTACAGGAAACCGGAAGAAGGCGGAAGAATGTTTCCAGAAGGGATCAAAGATCGCCGACGCTCAGATGGCAGTAGTCGAGCTGAAAGAGTACCAGAAGACTGTCGACCCGAGTGAATTGCTGCGGGCTAAGAAGCCTGCCTCCGAGTCAGCTTTTCAGTCGGCCGGCGAAACGAAGACGGTCCACATTCACTCGACCGACCCCGACGCAGCTCCAACTCACATCTCAACAACTCTCGACTCCAAATAGGAAGAAGCGCTCATCCAGCTCCTCCGTGAGAACTGGGACATCTTCGCATGGAAACCCTCTGACATGCCCGGAGTTCCCAGGGGGCTGGCTGAGCACCGCCTACGAGTCGACTCAAAGTTCAAACCCGTGAAGGAACATCTGCGACGGTCCGCCGTCCAGAAAAAACAAGCTATCGGCGAAGAGGTGGCTCGGCTCTTAGCAGCTGAGTTCATTCGAGAGATCTACCACTCCGAGTGGCTCGCCAATGTTGTCATGGTCCCCAAGAAGGACCAGTCACTCCGCATGTGCATTGATTTTAAGCATATCAATCGGGCCTGCCCGAAAGATCATTTTCCTCTTCCTCGCATCGACCAAATTGTCGACTCGACTGCGGGATGTGAGAGATTGTCTTTTCTAGATGCCTATTCCGGGTACCATCAGATCCGTCTGTATGGACCCGACGAAATCAAAACAGCTTTCATCACTCCATTCGGATGCTTCTGTTACGTCACCATGCCGTTCGGCCTCAAGAACGCCGGAGCCACATTCATGAGAATGATCCAGAAGTGTTTACTCACTCAAATCAGTCGGAATGTGGAGGCGTACATGGACGATATCGTAGTCAAGTCTCAGAAAGGTTCCGACCTACGGGCTGACCTTACTGAAACCTTCGCCAACCTCAGGAGGTACGATATCAAGCTCAATCCGTCAAAATGCACTTTCGGAGTTCCAGGTGGCAAGCTACTCGGTTTTCTCGTTTCCGAACGGGGAATCGACGCCAATCCTGAAAAAATTGGAACCATACTCCGGATGAAGCGTCCTGTACGTGTGCATGATGTCCAAAAACTTACAGGCTGCTTGGCCGCCTTAAGTCGATTCATCTCTCGACTCGGTGAAAAAGCGTTGCCTCTTTACCGACTGATGAAAAAGTCCGACAAGTTCGAATGGACTCCAGAAGCTGATGCAGCGTTTGCAGAGCTCAAAGCTCTGCTCTCCACCCAGCCGGTGTTAGCTGCTCCAATCAGCAAAGAGCCTCTGCTGCTTTATATTGCAGCCACGGGACAAGTTGTCAGTACAGTACTTACGGTCGAGAGAGAAGAGGAAGGGAAGGCCTTCAAAGTTCAACGCCCTGTTTATTATGTGTCTGAAGTTTTGACCCCTTCAAAACAAAGATACCCCCACTACCAGAAGCTTGTATATGGGATTTACATGACCACGAAGAAAGTTGCACACTATTTCTCTGACCACTCCATTACAGTCGTCAGCGACGCTCCATTATCGGAGATCCTGCATAACAGAGATGCAACTGGTCGAGTGGCCAAGTGGGCGATTGAACTCCTTCCTTTGGACATCAAGTTTGAAGCAAAGAAAGCCATCAAGTCTCAAGCAATCGCTGATTTCATCGCCGAGTGGATTGAACAGCAACTTCCGACTCAAGTTCACTCGGAACACTGGACTATGTTCTTCGATGGATCCAAGATGCTGAATGGTTCGGGCGCGGGGGTAGTTCTGGTCTCCCCCCGAGGAGACAAGCTCAGATACGTTCTCCAGATTCACTTCGATTCCTCCAATAACGAAGCAGAATATGAAGCACTTTTATATGGGTTGCGCATGGCCATTTCACTCGGCGTCCGTCGCCTCATGGTCTATGGCGACTCAGATCTGGTGGTTAATCAAGTAATGATCGAATGGGATGTCAGGAGTCCGGCAATGACTGGATACTGCAATGCAGTACGGAAGCTAGAGAAGAAGTTCGAGGGGTTGGAACTCCACCACATCCCTCGACTGAAAAACCAGGCAGCCGACGACTTGGCAAAGATAGGCTCCAAAAGAGAAGCCATTCCAAGCAACGTGTTCTTGGAACACATTCACTCGCCGTCAGTACAAGAAGATCCTTTCACAGAAGAAGCCCCGCAGCCGAAAAGTGCCGCGGACCCGACTGAAGTTGAAGTACCTGCAGTAGTCGACCTGATCATGGAAGTCTTGGCAATCACCCCCGACTGGACGATACCATACATTGCATATATCCTAAGGAAAGAACTCCCGGAGGACGAGGAGGAGGCTCGACAGATCGTCCGTCGATCTAAGGCCTTCACAGTCATAAGGGGACAGCTGTACAGAGAAAGTGCGACCGGAGTCGGCCAGAAATGCATAACGCCAGAAGAAGGTCAAATAATCCTCAACGATATCCACTCGGGAACTTGCAGTCACCATGCGTCCTCTCGGACCATTGTGGCTAAAGCATACCGAGCTGGATTTTATTGGCCAAGGGCAAATGAGATGGCAAAAGAGATAGTCGACAGGTGCGAGGGCTGCCAGTTCTACTCCAACGTGTCACACAAGCCCGCGTCAGCCCTGAAAACCATTCCGCTTGTCTGGCCCTTTGCCGTCTGGGGATTGGACATGGTTGGCCCCTTGAGAACGGGCAGGAGTGGGTTCACTCACGTGCTTGTGGCAGTCGACAAGTTTACCAAATGGATCGAAGCTAAGCCCACAAAGAGCCTTGACGCTAGCACCGCTATCAGTTTCATCAGAGGGTTGACATTCAGATATGGAGTCCCACACAGCATCATCACTGATAACGGGTCAAACTTTGATTCGGACGATTTCAGGGCATTTTGCGCTTCTCAAGGCACACGAGTCGACTACGCCTCAGTCGCTCATCCCCAGTCGAATGGACAGGCTGAGAGAGCAAATGGTCTGATTCTCAAAGGGCTAAAACCTCGGTTGATGCGCGATCTCAAGCACGCGGCAGGCGCTTGGGTCGACGAGCTTCTGTCAGTGCTGTGGGGATTAAGGACTACCCCTAACCGGTCGACTGGAAGGACCCCGTTCTTTCTGGTTTATGGAGCCGAAGCTGTCCTGCCAAGCGATCTCCTTCACAATGCGCCTCGAGTTGAACTTTACACCGAAGATGAAGCAGAGCAGGCCCGGCAAGACGCAGTCGACCTCTTGGAGGAAGAAAGGGAGATGGCAATGATCAGATCGACCATTTACCAGCAGGACTTGCGTCGGTTCCACGCCCGGAATGTGAAGAGTCGAGCCTTCCAAGAAGGAGATTTGGTCCTCCGAGTGGATCAACAGAAACCTCACAAGCTCGCTCCCACTTGGGAAGGCCCCTTCATCATCACCAGAGTCCTCCACAATGGAGCATACCATCTTTACAATGTTGATCGACAAATCAACGAACCTCGAGCTTGGAACGCGGAGCTTCTCCGCCCCTTTTACACTTGAGTCCGCTCTTAAAACCAGATGTAATAAGAAAAACTCCTAAGATTCATTTTTATCAGAAATAAGAGTGTTCCAATAATTGTTGTCACTGTTGTATGTGTCCGAAATCCCCCAGTGGGTGACTTAGTCGCGAATCCGGTTCGCCTAAGTTTGAAAAATCCTACCGAGTGGAGAGCAATCCTCCCACTCGGGGGCTTAGTTGCAGTTCAGCACTCGCCTAAGTTCTCCACGAGGAGACTTAGCTGCAGTCAGACACTCGCCTAAGTTTGAAAAATCCTACCGAGTGGAGAGCAACCCTCCCACTCGAAGGCTTAGCTGCAGTTCAGCACTCGCCTAAGTTCTCCACGAGGAGACTTAGCTGCAGTCAGACACTCGCCTAAGTTTGAAAAAACCTACCGAGCGGAGAGCAACCCTCCCACTCGGGGGCTTAGCTGCAGTTCAGCACTCGCCTAAGTTCTCCATGAAGAGACTTAGCTGCAGTCAGACACTCGCCTAAGTTTGAAAATTCCTACCGGGTGGAGAGCAACCCTCCCACTCGGGGGCTTAGCTGCAGTTCAGCACTTGCCTAAGTTCTCCACGAAGAGACTTAGCTGCAGTCAGACACTCGCCTAAGTTTGAAAATTCCTACCGAGTGGAGAGCAACCCTCCCACTCGGGGGCTTAGCTGCAGTTCAGCACTCGCCTAAGTCCTCCACGAGGAGACTTAGCTACAGTCAGACACTCGCCTAAGTTTGAAAAAACCTACCGAGCGGAGAGCAACCCTCCCACTCGGGGGCTTAGCTGCAGTTCAGCACTCGCCTAAGTTCTCCACAAAGAGACTTAGCTGCAGTCAGACACTCGCCTAAGTTTGAAAATTCCTACCGAGTGGAGAGCAACCCTCCCACTCGGGGGCTTAGCTGCAGTTCAGCACTCGCCTAAGTTCTCCACGAAGAGACTTAGCTGCGGTCAGACACTCGCCTAAGTTTGAAAATTCCTACCGAGTGGAGAGCAACCCTCCCACTCGGGGGCTTAGCTGCAGTTCAGCACTCGCCAAAGTCCTCCACGAGGAGACTTAGCTGCAGTCAGACACTCGCCTAAGTTTGAAAAACACCTACCGAGCGGAGAGCAACCCTCCCACTCGGGGGCTTAGCTGTAGTTCAGCACTCGCCTAAGTTCTCCACGAAGAGACTTAGCTGCAGTCAGACACTCGCCTAAGTTTGAAAAATCCTACCGAGTGGAGAGCAACCCTCCCACTCGGGGGCTTAGCTGCAGTTCAGCACTCGCCTAAGTCCTCCACAAGGAGACTTAGCTGCAGTCAGACACTCGCCTAAGTTTGAAAAAAACCTACCGAGCGGAGAGCAACCCTCCCACTCGGGGGCTTAGCTGCAGTTCAGCACTCGCCTAAGTTCTCCATGAAGAGACTTAGCTGCAGTCAGACACTCGCCTAAGTTTGAAAAATCCCACCGAGTGGAGAGCAACCCTCCCACTCGGGGGCTTAGCTGCGGTTCAGCACTCGCCTAAGTTCTCCACGAAAAGACTTAGCTGCAGTCAGACACTCGCCTAAGTTTGAAAAATCTTACCGAGTGGAGAGCTCCGCCACAAATACAATGTATAACAACGGAGTATGGGTCGACTACCACCTTCCCCCAAGAGCTCCGCCACAAATACAATGTACAACAACGGAGTGTGGGCCGACGACCACCTTCTCCCGAAGAGCTCCGCCACAAATACAATGTACAACAACGGAGCGTGGGTCGACCGCCACCTTCTCCCAAGAGCTCCGCCACAAATACAAAGTACAACGACAGGGTGGGGGCCGGCCGTCAAGCCTCTCACGACAGTTCCAGATCACAGAGACATTCAGCAAAAATAAAGTTCGGATAAAGCTTAAAAGGCCCCGAGCCCCGAATCAAAGTACTCGAGCCCTCGGCTCAGCAGAGTTTAAACGACTACAAATCCACTCGGCATCCCGAGTCTAATTTAACGAGAGACATGAAAAGTTTTCTCACTCCTCAAGAGGAGGGCTGGCAGGAGCGACGAACTCATCCAAGTCGATCCCGTCCGCAATGCGAGTAGCTGCAGCGATGAAGGTCTCCATGAAGTCCTGGAAGCTGTGCCTCTTGGTATTGGCGACTTGGATGGCGGCCAGCTTTTCTTCTCGCGCCTCCTTGCAATGAACGCGGACTAAGGATAGAGCCACGTCAGCACCGCACCGGGCAGAGGACTTCTTCCACTCCTGCACTCGATCGGGGATTTTGTCAAGTCGAGCCATAAGAGACTCGAGATCGTTCTGGAGTGCAGATTCTGGCCAAAGTGTCGAGTCGATCCGCGACACGGCAACCTTCAGTCGAGCCAGGTAATCCACGGCGCCGTCGATTCGAGATTCCAGTCGGAGCAAGTTCATGGCAGTGTCGTCTTTCACCGGGGAATTGATTGGGTCAAGACCCGTTTCGATCCGCCCGGTCTCCTCTTCGAAGTTCTGACAGAATTCTGCACACAAGACCTAAGGATAAGCCAACAAACACAGGATTGAGTCGACACAAAAAGTACAAAATAGTCAAAATTAGAGGAGCACCTTCAAGTTTGGTGTACAGCCTCTTGGCGAGGCTCCTCAGGAAGCTCCCCAGGTCGTCCCTGCTACGGGCGACGCCTTCCATCTCCTCACCCAAGAGGAGGTTCTTCTTCTTCCAACTGGCAGCCAGCTTGTTGGCATCAGTCAGAGCGGCCTGCAACCTAACGTTCTCTTGCTCCAACTGGCCGACCGAAGCCAGCTTCTGTTCGGCCAGAACAATCTTGTCGTCAGCCGCCTTACGGGCGACAGCCAGGTCCTGATCCTTCCTCGCCAACGCTCTGTCCAATTCACCTACAAAGAAACGGCGATGGAATCAGAAACAACAAAGGAATGCCCGAGCCTGAAAACAGAACCAGTCGACAAAGTTGCTTTACCTGCGGCGCCATCCCTGACCTTCTGCAACTCCATCCTGGCCAGCTCTAAATCAAGGTCCAGCTGAATCTTCTGCTTCTCCAATTCAGCATAACGAGCGACAAGTTCACAGGATCTCTGCAAAAGAAAAAACCAGCCGACAGACATTTGAGATAAGTTGCTCCCGAGTAACTAAGGAACAATGGTGACGTTTCTAAGACCACAGCCGAATAAAAAATATTCGACCGTAGTCTCGGGGACTACACCCAGTGGGTGCACTCAGCGTGCCCCCACTGGTTCGACCAAAAAAACGACTGCATACAGTCGACAGGCCACGGACCGCTCGACCTGGCAGGGCAGACCGAGTGAAGAAGTTCAGATTCACAACCACAATATACAGACTACAGTCGACTGCCAGCAGTCCACCGTAGTCTCGGGGACTACACCCAGTGGGTGCACTCAGCGTGCCCCCACTGGTTCGACCAAAGAGAAAACACACCCAGTGGGTGTACAGGTACAGAAACAAAGATCTTCAAAAAAGGAAGAGAAAGAGAGAGAAAGACTCTTCAAACAACAAACATCAAATCAACAGACCTGGACGTTACTCTGAAGCGCCGAACTCGCGTCGTAAGCCGCCTGGCTGGCCTCCCGAGCCCTCTTCACTTGCTCCATCATGACCCCTGCCTGGCGTATGGCCTCCTTCGCAGCGGCCACTTCGTCTTCAGGAGCAGAGTACGCGACAAAGAGTGAAGTCGGATCGGCAGCCGACGCCGAGGGCTGCACACTCGACGGAGGATTGGCAGTCGGATCGGCAGCCGACGCCGAAGGTTGTGCACTCGACAGGGGATTGGCGAAAGACACAGAGGCCCGAGGGGCATCGCCGCCGTCCCGTGCCACGGCCTCAGGCGCCAGAGCAGGCTGGGGAGCCTTGTCAGTCGGCGGCCTCCTGGTCCTCCCTATCCTCAGCGGCTCATTGTCATCATCGTCCGGGAGGTCGATAACTTGAGGAGGAGCTGCAGGAAGAACTTTCAATCAATAAGAATTGCAAGAAACGACCAAGTCAACTCAAAAACAAAACGTCGATGATCGTACCAAGGTTGGAGGTTGCAGCGTCCCCCATCTCTTGGTCGTCGTCCTTGGCTGAGACCTCAGAGGTAGCAGCACTGCAAATTTCGAAGAATCAACCAGTTCAGCATGATGAGTCGACTCAGGATCTGTCCTCCAATCGACGAAAGAAGTCGAAGCTTGTTACCCAGAGATGACAGGGACAGTTATCTTCATCTTCGGCAGAGTCTTGGGCGGCTTGGACTGCGTCGTGCGCGGTTGCTTGGGAACCTTCCCAGTCGGTGTCGGAGAGGAGGTCCGAGGGCATTTCGACGATGGCCCAGCAGAGGCAGTCGCCTGACCACGTCCCTGCGCCGGGTCGTGCACGAGCTTGGATCGTCTCTCTGGGCGGGGAGGTTCGGCTTCTTCCTCCTCCTCCTCGCTGGAGAAGATGTCGTCGCCTTCCTCTCCTTCGCTGTCTGCCTCCCACTCGCCCTGGTCGTCGCCGCTCTCGCCTCCGCTTCCCTCACCTTCTTCAGTCGACCCCTGCGCCCCGTTGGGCGTCGAATACATCTCAGTGGTCGCCTGAAAGACAGCAGGCAGAATGGAAAGTCAGTCGACTCGCCCAAAAGAAGACCAGTGCAGAAAGCAAGATTTCAGCCGGAAATGCAAATACACACCTGGTCGACCTCATAAGAGCTGTCGAGTGGAACGACCCTCCTGGCTCCTCGGGGGTTGTCTTTGTTCCCTGTAATGCTTGACAACCACCCCTCCAGCATCTCGTCGGTGACCTCCTCTGGGTGGACCCGAGTGGAGTCCTCAAGGCCGGAGTACAACCACATCGGGTGATCCCGAGCCTGGAGGGGTTGGATCCTCCTCCTAAGGAAGACTTCGAGCAGGTCCATCCCCGTCACGCCCTCACGGACAAGTTCGACCACTCGACCCGCCAGTATCTTGACATGGGCCTTTTCTTCGGGCGTCACCTTCAGAGAAGCCGGCTTTTCAGCTCGGTCGAGGGTGAAGGGCGGGAGTCCGGTCGACTGCCCCGGGGTCACTTGATCCTGGCAGTAGAACCAAGTCGCCTGCCACCCCCGAACTGACTCCGGGAAAGTGATGGAGGGAAAACAACTTTTCCCCCTTGTCTGGATCGCCAAGCCTCCGCACAACTGGATCACCTGGGTCTTCTCGTCACTCGACTTAGCCTTCTTCACCGACTGAGAGCGAACGGTGAAGATATGCTTGAAAAGTCCCCAGTGCGGGCGGCACCCCAGAAACGCCTCGCACATAGAAATGAAAGCGGCAAGATAGACTATGGAGTTTGGAGTGAAGTGGTGGAGCTGCGCCCCGAAGAAATTCAGGAAATTGCGGAAAAAGGGTGGGGCGGCAAGGAGAAACCACGGTCAATGTGAGTCGCCAGGAGGACGCGCTCACCGTCACGTGGCTGGGGCTCGATTTCCCTCCCCGGAAGACGCGCCCCCTTGTGGAGGATGACTCCTCCCTCGACCATATCGTCGAGGTCCTCCTGACGTAGCACCGTGGGCATCCAGTCGCCCTGGATCCACCCCTTGGGTAGGGCCGTCCGAGAAGAAGAGCCCCCGCGCGCAGACTTCTTCCCCTTCCCGGCCGCCACCACCTTCTTCGCACGCTCCAGGGCGGTCGTCTTGCTCTTCACCATCGCCGCCGGCAAGGTCTCGGGCTGGTTTTTATGGCGACAGGGCGAGAGCGAAGGAAGCGGAGGAGACGACGGAGAGACAGAGAGAGGAGCACGCGTACTGAAGAAGGACTCTGGGCCAACTATTTATAAGGGGCCACTCCCGAGTGGCTGAAAAAGGCGGCACGGGGATCGAGGAGCCTTCGCACTGTCGCTCCCGATTACTGCGGCCGCCCCCGTTCCGCGCGCTTCCCAAAAAATCCGAATCCCGTGATCTCCGCCAACTGCAGAACAACTTGGCGGAACGGCAATCCCGCGCACGCCAGCGCTCGATGCCTCGCAAGTGAAGAAATCCATTCGACGAAAGACTTGGAACGGATCAAGTCGACTGAAAAAGGTTAATGACATCATCCGTGACAGTCGACCCAAAATGAAGCACCCATAATAACCCGAGGGGTCGGATGAAAAGGTCCCTAACCTCTTTTTCCACTCCAGCCTCGATCCGTTCGGGGGCTAATGATGTAGTCATATACCTACGGTAGGGACACGGACCCGTCCTAAGAGCCCTACCGTAGGACGTCCTTAAAGGAAGTCACCTTTTAGACAACTTGAAGATATCCCACTCGACGGGGCCAAGGCACTCAACTAAGAAGCTGTCACTCGACCAACAAGCCAACCACTCGACCACCAGGGGATCTCAAATCGCTCCCGCACCCGCTGGGTGTAGTCCCCGAGCCTCTGTCGGACTAGATGAGTCGGGCAGAGGGTTTAAGTCTCCTGGTAAACCTCCACGCAGTCGACACGGTAAATATCTTTTAGTCTGAAATTGAGTCAATCGGATGCATCTTTAGGTGCTTGACATGGTAAATAAGCTCAGCCTGGAGCTGAGTCAGTCGGAATGATGTTTGTGCACTCGGCACGGTAAATAAATTCAGCCTGGAACTCGATCAAGCAGGTGAATCTTCGTGCTCTCGGCACGGTGAATAAATTCGGCTTTGAAACTGCCGACTGTAGAAAAAGGCCGGACACTCCAGGGAGTAATCGTTCCAGTAGTACTTCTTATATTGACCGCTAGATTTTGCGTGAAAGGAGTATTTGTCCGAGTGGACGTGCTTCCCAACTGATCGGGGTATGTTGACTACAAGGAAAAACTTGGTGGCACTCGTATGTCTCCCGGAGGAGATAGACTAGTGGTCTGACATGGACGTGCCATGAAACCCGAGTGGCGAGGCTAGTGTGTGGGCTGACTCTCCGAAGAGATGCTACTCATTATCCCGGGGGAACACCAAAACATGCCATCTCTGAGTCCAAGTTTGTGAAACTGACGCCTTGGAGTAGGATAAGGGCCAAGTGTATCTGTAGAGGAGCGTCGTTTTCGCCCTTTTGCAGTCCTGAAGATGACTTCAAGAAATGATTTGGGCGATCGTCCGAGTGGACAGTACTACCCTTATAGATTTTCGGCAGACCGAACATGTATGGTCAAAAGAAATATTCCTGATGTGATCAATAGGTTGACCTAATGGGCGTAACCCATGAGGGCGACATGGCCCAGGGCTGCGCGAAGCCCCCGAGTGATGCTCGAAAAAGGTAAGATTGCTACAGAGTGTGATATGAGGTTTGAACATATGAGTAACTTAGTCGTTCCTGTGCTGGGGGTGTAGAGGTAAAGACATGTCCAAATGATGGAGACGCGCGAGGTGTCCGATGGGCGATGATGTGTACAACCGAGTGACAACGCGTGGGGCGGTCGAGTGGTTATGAGGTGACCATCCGAGTGGCGACGCGCGGGGCGGCCGTGTGGTGCAGGCATGCACAACCGAGAGGCGACGTGCGGAGCGGCCAAGTGGTGAAGACGTGCACAACCAAGTGGCGACGCGCGGGGCGGTCGAGTGAGGATGTGTGAGGTGGCCGAGTGAAGGACTACGTGCCCAGCCAAGTTGTGACGCGCGGGGCGGCCATGTGGTGAAGGCATGCACAACCGAGAGGCGACGCACGGAGCGTCCAAATGGTGAAGACGTGCACAACCAAGTGGCGACGCGCGGGGCGGTCGAGTGAGGATGTGTGAGGTGGCCGAGTGAAGGACTACGTGTCCAGCCAAGTTGTGACGCGCGGGGCGGCCATGTGGTGAAGGCATGCACAACCGAGAGGCGACGCGCGGAGCGGCCAAGTGGTGAAGACGTGCACAACCAAGTGGCGACGCGCGGGGCGGTCGAGTGAGGATGCGCGAGGTGGTCGAGTGAAGGACTGCGTGTCCAGCCAAGTGGCTGAAATGGTCTTCAAAGGAATTAGCCAGATGCTTTCGAAGCTGATGTAGTGACGAGGTCGGTGTTGTGTGGCTGCGGCGCAACAAGACCGGCGCGACAACTGAGTCTAAGTAGGAACGAAGATGGCATGCAGAGTGTCTGGGTGATTATGTAATTTGTCAAAGTGACGGATCGAATGTTCTTGTTGAAGTGAAGGGTCTGACTGGTGATGAAGTACTCGACCACTTAGGAGAGTATCATTCCGAATGAGCTACAGCTCCCGAGTGCGGCGTAGCCCCCGAGCGTACTATAGACTTCGACAACGGACGTGCCGGAATATGAGAAATATAGTTTTGAATGGATAATTTGCAATTAATCGAGTCGAACTCGGGTAAAGATAAGGAGAAGCTTCCGAGTGATGCTCGAAAAAGGCAAACTCGCAAGGAGTGAAAGGTGCAGTTTAATTATAAAATGGACTTATCAGTCTCATGCCTGACAAGGTCTATGTCATTGATATGATGAAGAGGATTCCTCTGAGGGGTTGGTTGAATGTGTTTGAAGTCAACAGAACGACAAGGTTGGTGTTATGGTGCGCTAGGGCCGGCACGGTGACCGAGCCCGAGTAGCGATGAAGTTGGTGCATAGGGCCGTCGAGTGATCGCGTAACTTGTGTAAAAAATGGCACAAGCCAACGAAATAATTTCTTGAGGAAATTTGATGTGTGCTGAAATGATTTATGTAAATAACACCCATAGACACCCACTGGGAGTGCAAGGGGCTTGCTGGTTTGAAACCAACAAGATTGTAAAAGAGTGAAGGATCTAGTCGAACTTGACGAAGTGAAGGATCCAACTGTACATGCTGGAGTGCTGGCTCAAATAAAATGGAAGTGTAGTGTTTCGACTGAGTTGCAGCCCCCGAGGACTGATGCAAACTCGAAATGAAGAACACATGGTGTTCGTGAATGACATATGCATTAAAAATGGAAGTTGGACTCAGGAGTGAGTACTAAGCAAGTATGTGAAAAATAAGAAACCGAGCGTAGGGGCACACTCGGTGGCGTGGCCTCCGAGTGAACATGATTTGTCAATTACGGGATACTCAGGCACGGGGAAATAACAGAATGTAGTGCTAGAATGACTTAGCTGTCTGAAGGCGCGCGAGTGGCCGAGTGGTGATGAGGCGACCACCCGAGTGGCGACGCGCGGGGCGGCCGAGTGATGACGAGGCGATGGTGACAGTCGACCTTCCTCTCGGTGTCTTTGCGGATAGGGATGGAGCGCACATTATACTTGTGATGCAGCTCCTTGAATTAGAGGTTTGCTCTTTTCTCAGTCGAATTTTGGCTACTTAGGCGAGTCCTTGGACTGCAGCTAGGCCTTCGAGTGGGAGGCTTGCTCTCCACTCGGTAGGTTTTCAAACACTTAGGCGAGTACTGGACTGCAGCTAAGCCCCCGAGTGGGAGGTTTGCTCTCCACTCGGTAGGATTTTTTTCAAACTTAGGCGAGTGCTGGACTGCAGCTAAGCCCCCGGGTGGGAGGTTTGCTCTCCACTCGGTAGGATTTTTAAAAACTTAGGCGAGTACTGGACTGTAGCTAAGCCCCCGAGTGGGAGGTTTGCTCTCCACTCGGTAGGATTTTTTCAAACTTAGGCGAGTACTGGACTGCAGCTAAGCCCCCGAGTGGGAGGTTTGCTCTCCACTCGGTAGGATTTTTAAAAACTTAGGCGAGTACTGGACTACAGCTAAGCCCCCGAGTGGGAGGTTTGCTCTCCACTCGGTAGGATTTTTTCAAACTTAGGCGAGTACTGGACTACAGCTAAGCCCCCGAGTGGGAGGTTTGCTCTCCACTCGGTAGGATTTATTTCAAACTTAGGCGAGTGCTGGACTGCAGCTAAGCCCCCGAGTGGGAGGTTTGCTCTCCACTCGGTAGGATTTTTAAAAACTTAGGCAAGTACTGGACTACAGCTAAGCCCCCGAGTGGGAGGTTTGCTCTCCACTCGGTAGGATTTTTTTTTCAAACTTAGGCGAGTACTGGACTGCAGCTAAGCCCCCGAGTGGGAGGTTTGCTCCTCACTCAGTAGGATTTCTCGAACTTAGGCGAAACAGATTCGCAGCTAAGTCACCCACTGGGGGGTTTTGGCGATGGCGACGCGCGGGGCGGCCGAGTGATGATGAGGTGACCAACCGATGGCGACGCGCGGGGCGGCCGAGTGGTTATGAGGTGACCAACCGAGTGGCGACGCGCGGGGCGGCCGAGTGGTTATGAGGTGACCAACTGAGTGGCGACGCACGGAGCGGCCGAGTGGTTATGAGGTGACCAACCGAGAGGCGACGCACGGAGCGGCCGAGTGGTTATGAGGTGACCAACCGAGAGGCGATGCACGGAGCGGCCGAGTGGTTATGAGGTGACCAACCGAGAGGCGACGCACAGAGCGGCCGAGTGGTTATGAGGTGACCAACCGAGAGGCGACGCACAAAGCGGCCGAGTGGTTATGAGGTGACCAACCGAGAGGCGACGCACGGAGCGGCCGAGTGGTTATGAGGTGACCAACCGAGAGGCGACGCACGGAGCGGCCGAGTGGTTATGAGGTGACCAACCGAGAGGCGACGCACGGAGCGGCTGAGTGGTTATGAGGTGACCAACCGAGAGGCGACGCACGGAGCGGCCGAGTGGTTATGAGGTGACCAACCGAATGGCGACGCGCGGGGCGGCCGAGTGGTTATGAGGTGACCAACCGAGTGGCGACGCACGGAGCGGCCGAGTGGTTATGAGGTGACCAACCGAGAGGCGACGCACAGAGCGGCCGAATGATGAAGACGCATCCAGCGGAGTGATGATGCGCAGGGTGTCTGTGTGAAGTAGAGGCGCGTGCCGTGGAATGATGACGTGCGGGGCGTCCGAGTGAGGTAGACGTGACCCGGAGAGTGATGATGCGCGGGGCGTTCGAGTGGCGGTGCACGGGCGACTGAGCACTAGTGATCCTGTTCGGTCCGAGTGAACTAGCCCATCTGGGTGATTGCTGGAACAAAACGTTTGTGTCTGACTATTGCAGTGATTTATTAACCATCCGAGCAAATTCATCCGAACATGCGTTCCAGTGAGCTTGAGTCCCGTCCGAGTGAATCTGGATTCAAACAGAAAAGAGACTGTTAAGCGACTGTCTCATAATTTATGAGCTAAATTGTAAAAATGATCGGAGAGGATAAGATCCTCAATCCTGTGCGAAGCGGATGCCGCCAGCTCATAAAGGGAGGAGCCGCCGTGCGCTCAGGGCGTGGCCAGCTTCCAGATTTCTGCCGCGTCGGGCCCATGAGCGCACGAGCGCTGATCTGTTTGCTGGAGGCGGTTGGCTCTATCCGGCTTCAAGCGGACCGGATCCAGCGCTCGTCTGACCTGCAGATCAAGGCCGAGCAGAGAGACGGACTCTTGCTCCAAAACGGATCAAAATTAGCAATAAATGCCTAGTAATTAGGTGTGGTTGCCTGCCTAACCAATGCATTGAAGAAGGGAATTGCTCCCGTCCAGGATCTGCATGCATGAAAGCGTTAATTAGTGGTAATTAAGCAAGAGTTAATACCGTTCTGCATGTCATGGAAGTTTCCTTCTTCCGTGGATCATTTTCTGCATGCGATTTATTGCCATGCTGCGGGCTTGTGCAGTCGACTCCGGACGAAGACGCTCTGTCAATCGAGCCGGCAGCACCGGAGAAGGGAGCCACCACGCGCACTTGCTGCATCGGACGGCTGCCGCTGAAGGAAGGAGTGTATCGCGCCCGCGACAACGGCGGGAGGGGCGCCTCCGCCATGGAGATTACTGTCGGGCGGACGACCGGGCTGAGGAGCTCCGTGTTGCCGGCCAGAGAGCGGAAAGGGAGGAACCTTGCGTCGCCCGTCGGGCCCGCGCCTCCACGGCATGGACGCCGTTGTCGAACACGTGATCGGCTGGGGAGGCCTCATGGCGAGGAAGCCGCCGTCGGGCAAGCAACCGACCGAGCGGACGAGCCCTACGCAGCTGGCCAGGCCAGTGCCTTCGCGTCGCGGAAGCCGTTGTCGGGCAAGGCGACCAGGCGGAGGAGCCCCATGCAACCGGCCAGGCCAGTGCCTCCGAGGCGCCGAATAGAGATGTAGATCTTTTCTCCTCCTTTCTGCCATGCTTTAGTTCTAGTTGTGAAGATGAACAATTCGATCCGGATGAACAGGAAATTAGACATAGATGAATGAAAAAAAAACCATCTGCATCATGGCTCGATAGACGCCATGCCCCAAGGTGGGCGCCAACTGTCGTGGTTCTAAGTCTGACAGTGAGGTAGGGGGGTATGAATGAAGAGGCTAGGCCTTAGCTGTTGGGAAGTTTTAAGCACGCAAGGTTTACGAGTTCAGGCCCTTCTCTAAGGAAGTAACAGCCCTACGTCTCGGTGCCCGGAGGTGGTCGATTGGATTATGCGTGAGTAAGATTACAGGGGTGCGAACCCCTCATACTGAGGAGGGGGGTGGCTTATATAGAGTTCGCCAGCCCTCTCTTGCCCTCAGTAATGCAGGGTTTAAGGTATATTTAAGGTGGGCGTTACTGATAACGTCCCTAATAAAGAGTCATGATGATCATAAAGACTACTTAATAGCAGACCGTTTGCCTGGGAGCGATTTGAGATCCCCTGGTGGTCGAGTGGTTGGCTTGTTGGTCGAGTGACAGCTTCTTAGTCGAGTGCCTTGGCCCCGTCGAGTGGGATATCTTCAAGTTGTCTAAAAGGTGACTTCCTTTAAGGACGTCCTACGGTAGGGCTCTTAGGACGGGTCCGTGTCCCTACCGTAGGTATATGACTACATCACCGCTGTCCAGTGATCTACTCCTAGATCACTATTGTACTCCCTTGCCAAAAATAGTGTAGGGTATACAATAGATCTGGTACATAGCATGGCATATTTTATAGAACCTATGGCCAAGGCATAGGGAATAATTTTCATTCTCTTTCTATCTTTTGCCGTGGTCGGGCTTTGAGTCTTACTCAGTTTCACACCTTGTAACATAGGCAAGAACTCCTTCTTTGACTGTTCCATTTTGAACTACTTCAAAATCTTGTCAAGGTATGTACTCATTGAAAAACTTATCAAGCGTCTTGATCTATCTCTATAGATCTTGATGCTCAATATGTAAGCAGCTTCACCGAGGTCTTTCTTTGAAAAACTCCTTTCAAACATTTCTTTATGCTTTGTAGAATAATTCTACATTATCTCCGATCAACAATATGTCATTCACATATACTTATCAGAAATGATGTAGTGCTCCCACTCACTTTCTTGTAAATATAGGCTTCACCGCAAGTCTGTATAAAACTATATGCTTTGATCAACTTATCAAAGCGTATATTTCAACTCCGAGATGCTTGCACCAGTCCATAGATGGATCGCTGTAGCTTGCATATTTTGTTAGCACCTTTAGGATTGACAAAACCTTCTAGTGGCATCATATACAACTCTTCTTTAATAAATCCATTAAGGATTGCAGTTTTGTTTATCCATTTGCCAGATTTCATAAAATGCGGCAATTGCTAACATGATTCGGACAAACTTAAGCATAGATATGAGTGAGAAACTCTCATCGTAGTCAACACCTTGAATTTGTCGAAAACCTTTTGCGACAATTCTAGCTTTGTAGATAGTAAAACTACTATCAGCGTCCGTCTTCCTCTTGAAGATCCATTTAGTCTCAATGGCTTGCCGATCATTGGGCAAGTCAATCAAAGTCCATACTTTGTTCTCATACATGGATCTCATCTCAGATTTCATGGCCTCAAGCCATTTCGTGGAATCTAGGCTCATCATCGCTTCCTCATAGTTCGTAGGTTCGTCATGGTCAAGTAACATGACCTCCAGAACAGGATTACCGTACCACTCTGGTGCGGATCTCACTCTGGTTTACCTATGAGGTTCGGTAGTAATTTGATCTAAAGTTACATGATCATCATCATTAGCTTCCTCACTAATTGGTGCAGTAGTCACAGGAACAGATTTCTGTGATGAACTACTTTCCAATAAGGGAGCAGGTACAGTTACCTCATCAAGTTCTACTATCCTTCCACACACTTCTTTCGAGAGAAACTCCTTCTCTAGAAAGGATCCATTCTCAGCAATGAATACTTGCCTTCGGATCTGTGATAGAAGGTGTACCCAACATTTTCTTTTGGGTATCCTATGAAGACGCACTTCTCCGATTTGGATCTGAGTTATCAGGTGGAAACTTTTTCACATAATCATTGCAACCTCAAACTTTAAGAAACGACAGCTTAGGTTTCTTGCCAAACCATAGTTCATACGGTGTCGTCTCAACGGATTTAGATGGTGCCCTATTTAACGTGAATAGCTGTCTCTAATGCATAACCCCAAAACGATAGTGGTAAATCGGAAAGAGACATCATTGATCGCACCATATCTAATAAAGTACGGTTACGATGTTCGGACACACCATTACACTGCGGTGTTCCAGGTGGCGTGAGTAGTGAAACTATTTCACATTGTTTTAACTGAAGGCCAAACTCGTAACTCAAATATTTTACTTCTGCGATCATCTCGTAGAAACTTTTATTTTTGGTACGATGATTCTCCACTTCACTCTGAATTTTTTTGAACTTTTCAAATGTTTCAGATTTGTGTTTCATCAAGTAGATATACTCATATCTGCTCAAATCATCTGTGAAGATTAGAAAATAATGATACCTACCACGAGCCTCAATATTCATCGTACCACATACATCAGTATGTATGATTTTCAACAAATCTGTTGCTCGTTCCATTGTTCCGGAGAACGGAGTCTTAGTCATCTTGCCCATGAGGCATGGTTCGCAAGCATCAACTGATTCATAATCAAGTTATTCCAAAATCCCATCAGCATGGATTTTCTTCATGCGCTTTACACCAATATGACCTAAACGGCATTGCCATAAATAAGTTGCACTATCATTATTAACTTTGCATCTTTTGGCTTCAATATTATAAAAATGTGTATCATCACGATCGAGATCCAACAAACCATTTTCATTGGGTGTATGACCATAGAAGGTTTTATTCATGTAAACAGAACAACAATTATTCCCTAACTTACATGAATAACCGTATTGCAATAAACATGATCCAATCATATTCATGCTCAACGCAAACACTAAATAACATTTATTTTAAGTTTAACACTAATCCCGGAAGTATAGGGAGTGTGCGATGATGATCATATCAATCTTGGAACCATTTCCAATACACATCATCACTTCACCCTTAACTAGTCTCTGTTCATTCTGCAACTCACGTTTCGAGTTACTATTCTTAGCAACTAAACTAGTATCAAATACTGAGGGGTTGCTATAAACACTAGTAAAGTACACATCAATAACATGTATATCAAATATACCTATGTTCACTTTGCCATCCTTCTTATCCGCCAATTTCTTAGGGTAGTTCTACTTCCAGTGACCAGTCCCTTTGTAGTAGAAGCACTTAGTTTCAGGCTTAGGTCCAGACTTGGATTTTTTCACTTGAGCAGCAACTTGCTTGCCGTTCTTTTTGAAGTTCCCTTTTCTTCCCTTTGTCCCTTTACTTGAAACCAGTGGTTTTGTTTACCATCAACACTTAATGCTTTTCTTGATTTCTACCTTCGTCGATTTCAGCATCACGAAGAGCTTTGGAATCGTTTCCGTTACCCCTTGCATATTATAGTTCATCACGAAGTTCTACTAACTTGGTGATGGTGACTAGAGAATTCTGTCAATCACTATTTTATCTGGAAGATTAACTCCCACTTGATTCAAGCGATTGTAGTACCCAGACAATCTGAACACATGCTCACTGGTTGAGCTATTCTCCTCCATCTTGTAGGCAAAGTACTGTCAGAGGTCTCATACCTCTCGACACGGGCATGAATATGAAATACCAATTTCAACTCTTGAAACATCTTATATGCTCCGTGGCGTTCAAAAACATTTTTGAAGTCCTGGTTCTAAGCCGTAAAGCATGGTGCACTTAACTATCAAGTAGTCATCATACCGAGCTTTTGTCAAAATGTTCATAACGTCTGTATCTGCTCCTGCAATAGGTCTGTCACCTAGCGGTGCATCAAGGACAGAATTGTTCTATGCAGCAATGAGGATAAACCTCAGATCACGGATCCAATCCGCATTATTGCTACTAACATCTTTCAACTTAGTTTTCTCTAGGAACATATAAATAATAAACGGGGAGCAACATCGCGAGCTATTGATCTACAACATAGATATGCTAATACTATCAGGACTAAGTTCATGATAAATTAAAGTTCAGTTAATCAAATTATTAAAGAACTCCCACTTAGATAGACATTCCTCTAATCCTCTAAGTGATCACGTGATCCACATCAACTAAACCATGTCCGATCATCACGTGAGATGGAGTAGTTTCAATGGTGAACATCACTATGTTGATCATATCTACTATATGATTCACACTCGACCTTTCGGTCTCCGTGTTCCGAGGCCATATCTGTTATATGCTAGGCTCGTCAAGTTTAACCTGAGTATTCCACGTGTGCAACTGTCTTGCACCCGTTATATTTGAACGTAGAGCCTATCACACCCAATCATCACGTGGTGTCTCAGCACAAAGAACTTTCGCAATGGTGCATACTCAGGGAGAACACTTATACCTTGATAATTTAGTGAGAGATCATCTTATAATGCTACCGTCAATCAAAGCAAGATAAGATGCATAAAAGGATAAACATCATATGCAATCAATATAAGTGATATGATATGGCCATCATCATCTTGTGCTTGTGATCTCCATCTTCGAACCACCGTTATGATCACCATCGTCACCGGTGCGACACCTTGATCTCCATCGTAGCATCGTTGTCGTATCGCCAACTTATGCTTCTACGACTATCGCTATCGCTTAGTGATAAAGTAAAGCATTACAAGGCGTTTGCATTGCATACAATAAAGCGACAACCATATGTCTCCTGCCAGTTGCCGATAACTCGGTTACAAAACATGATCATCTCATACAATAAAATTTAGCATCATGCCTTGACCATATCACATCACAACATGCCATGCAAAAACAAGTTAGACGTCCTCTACTTTGTTGTTGCAAGTTTTACGTGGCTGCTACAGGCTGAGCAAGAACCGTTCTTACCTACGCATCAAAACCACAACGATGGTTCGTCAAGTTAGTGTTGTTTTAACCTTCTCAAGGACCGGGCGTAGCCACACTCGGTTCAACTAAGTTGGAGAAACTGACATCCGCCAGCCACCTGTGTGCAAAGCACGTCGGTAGAACCAGTCTCGCGTAAGCGTACGCGTAATGTCGGTCCGGGCCGCTTCATCCAACAATACCGCCGAACCAAAGTGTGACATGCTGGTAAGCAGTATGACTTATATCGCCCATAACTCACTTGTGTTCTACTCGTGCATATTACATCAACGCATAAAACCTGGCTCGGATGCCACTGTTAGGTAACGTAGAAATTTCAAAAAAAATCCTACGCACACGCAAGATCATGGTAATGCATAGCAACGAGAGGGGAGAGTGTTGTCTACGTACCCTCGTAGACCGTTCGCGGAAGCGTTATATCAACGCGGTTGATGTAGTCGTACGTCTTCACGATCGGACCGATCCAAGTACCAAAAGCACGACACCTCCGAGTTCTGCACACATTCGGCTCGGTGACGTCCTCGCCTTCTCGATCCAACAAGAGGGGCGAAGTAGTAGATGAGTTCCGGCAGCACGACAGCGTGGTGACGGTGTTGGTGAAGAACAATCTCCGCAGGACTTCGCCTAAGCACTACGAAAACTATGACGGAGGGTAAACTAGAGGGGACGGGGTTGGCGGCACACGGCTTGGTGTTTCTTGATATGTGTTGGGTGCTAGCCCTACCCCTCTATTTATATGTTGAGCCTTGGGGTCGAAACTTGGAGTAAAAGCCTCCACAAAGTCGGTTTTACTCGAAAGGCAAGAGTCCTTCTCGGACTCCAGGGCCAGACGCCAGGGTTCCCGGCGTCTGGACCCAGACGCTAGGGACCCTGGCGTCTCGCCCCTAGACTCCGCAAAACTTCCTTTTACGCTTTCCAAAAACCTTGTGGGCTTTCCCCTTTGGCCCAAATAAAGTGTTCTCGCACCCAAACATTTCGAGAAACATCTGGAACCCCTTCCGGTGAATTCCGGAACCCTTCTGGAGACCAAACACTATTATCCCATATATCAAACTTTATCTCCGGACCATTCCGGAGTTCCTCGTCATGTCCGTGATCTTATCCAGAACTCCGAACAACATTCGCTTACCAACATACATAACTCATAGTACTATATCGTCAACGAACGTTAAGCGTGCGGACCCTACGGGTTCGAGAACTATGTAGACATGGCCGAGACACCTCGCTGGTCAATAACCAATAACGGGACCTGGATGCCCATATTGGCTCCTTCATATTCTATGAAGATCTTTATCGGTCAGACCGCATAACTACATACGTTGTTCCCTTTGTCATCGGTATGTTACTTGCCCGAGATTCGATCGTCGGTATCTCAATACCTAGTTTAATCTCGTTACTGGCAAGTCTCTTTACTCGTTCCATAATACATCATCTCGCAACTAACTCATTAGTTGCAATGCTTGCAAGGCTTATAGTGATGTGTATTACCGAGTGGGCCTAGAGATACCTCTTCGACAATCGGAGTGACAAATCCTAATCTCGAAATACGCCAACCCAACAAGTACTTTCAGAGACACATGTAGAGCACCTTTATAATCATCCAGTTACGCTGTGATGTTTGGTAGCACACAAAGTGTTCCTCTGGTAAACGGGAGTTGCATAATCTCATAGTCATAAGAACATGTATAAGTCATGAAGAAAGCAATAGCAACAAACTAAATGATCAAGTGCTAAGCTAACGGAATGGGTCAAGTCAATCACATCATTCTCCTAATGATGTGATCCTGTTAATCAAATGACAACTCATGTCTATGGTTAGTAAACTTAACCATCTTTGATCAACGAGCTAATCAAGTAGATGCATATTAGTGACACTCTGTTTGTCTATGTATTCACACATGTATTATGTTTCCGGTTAATAGCATGAATAATAAACATTTATCATGAAATAAGGAAATAAATAATAATTTTATTATTGCCTCTAGGACATATTTCCTTCATCAGCACACCCTGGACGGAGAGCAGATGGCGGTTGCAGGACGTTGGATCTGAGGGATGAGTTGGAGGCACCAAGGTGAGGCAGCGCACGTCCTTGTTGTCGCCCTCCACTGTGGGGCTTAGCCCGAGGGCCTCCTTCAAGAATGGTGAGGGAGGGAAGCTGTGGTGAAGGCCTCTAGAAGTGGTAGCGGCCTCCGTAGTCGTCCTCGAGCGACCCAGGAGGCATTTTAGGTCGTGTATTGGGAGGCAATTCACATATAGAGTGGAAGAAAAGCAATTATTTGCTACGTGCTATGGACTCGGTCTTTGATTTTTTTTAGCTTAGGACCCACTTTTTTTAATGTATAAAACTCGTCAAGGTCGACTTTAGAAGCATTAAGACAAATCTTATGTCCACTTTAAAAACGCCTACATCAAATCAGTCTTGCGTATCTTTTTGTGGGCAAATTTTAATATGGGACACTCTTATCTTCTTTTTACATGAGAGATAAGAGTATATAATAGATCTGAGCTTGTGGATCCAAGATGAATTTAATGAAACACGAGAATCTCACTCTTGAACAACCATCGATAAAAAAATACATTTGGATCGAAATAGAGGTACAGGAATAATGATAAACTTTAGAAGAAACAAAAGAATCTAAAATAAATACTTAGTGAGAGCATGAATATTCATATTGTCAAACTAACTGATCACTCGTCAGACCAGGTAACATCCTGCAAACCGATGTTCTGGTCGAGGCCCAGGGCATCCCACACCGCCGGCAAGGTGTCCACGACGTTGTAGGCGCATGGCTCCTCGTAGTTGTGCTCGGCATCGTAACCGTGGACGGAGTCGCACTCGTCCACCACCTTTAAAAGTGCAGGAATAAGAAAAACATAATATTGAAATGTCATGTTATTCTACAAGTTTTTGGTTGTTTGATTGCATCATAGGAAAAATATAGAATTCTTTCAAAGATGTTTGAGTGGATGCTAGAAATTCTATAAACATAGTATAAAAAAACTTTAGAGAAAATTCCTATAAGATTCAATCTTATGAATCAAACAACCAACGTAGAAAAAGTTTCTAAGGATTTTAATCCTTCAAAAATTCCTTGTAAAATGGGGCAAATCATCTAATTCCCCCATCCTGACACACCTACCCACTGTAGTGATTTTGGGTGCATCCGAACCAGAACACTGAATCGCCCCATCTCCTGGTGATTTCACTGCAGGACTCCCTTTGATATTGTATTTGCTATATACTAGTGGTTGGACGCCGCCATTGCGTATCGCTTGAGAGGAAGATGTGTGCGCGTTTCTTCATCTTGAAGAAAAAGAATTATTCCCTTCATCTCAAAATTAGAAAGAAAAAACTCACATCAACCAACTAGCTTAAGAGGACATCTCGAAAAGAAAAGAAAAAACCTTACTTCCATCTTAAAAGAAAAAAATCTCAAAAAGAAAAAAAAAGCCTCACTTCCATCTTCCGAAAAAGAAAAAATATCTAAAAACCTTTTCGATTTTTTTAGGGAAAAGAAACTTTTGATGACTGGCCCCTTCTTTCGGCCTTAATGGGCATGGCTGAACCGCTGAAGGCCCACTTTGGTTAGCGAACGAACGCGGAGCCTGTAGATTCTGGGGGTCCTGCGGTGAAATCACCGGACTCTAGTCACCATGGTTACCGTCGCCGCCGCAGCCGCAGCCGCCAGCTACGACGAGGAGGTTCACAGCCGTGCCGCGCTGCGGGAGGCCTTCGGAGACTCATCAGACAGCGATTCCGACGCGCCCCGCGGCGCGGCTAGCACCCCGCCGGTTCACGGGGCGGGCCGCGAGCGCTGGAGATGGGCGGCGGTGGCGGGGGTAAGAGGCCTGTGGCTCTGCGCTTCCTTCCTCTCGCCCGACGAGCAGTCGCGCCTTCTCGCCGCGATCCAACGAGGTGAGTAGCCGGGCCGGTCGCCTCATGTCTTCCTCTGGCTATCTTTTTAGCTGGGCGCTGTGTCCATATTTTGTTTGAGCCACCAAATCTCAGAGGAAATTTAGGTCTAGCTTGCTATCGCTTATATGAATCCTAAATGTGTATGAGATGATTCAAAGTGTTGATGTGCCCATTTGTGTTTCTTTTGCAGAAGAATGGTTCAGTGATGCACACAACCAGGTAACTTTATTTCCCCTCGATTGTTTCAGATCTGGCAAATGTGCTTTGCTTGTACACTAGAGGTCCCATGAGTGTTTAATCGTGTCGTGTTCAAGTCCTGAGAGCAGTTGAGATCAACTAGTAGTACTGTCTGTCATGTAATGCTAAGAATTTACATTTTCATCAGTTGCTTTTAATGTTGAGAATTCTTTCAAAATTTATGTACTAGGCAATGAGATTTGGCGATCTCCCTCCATGGGCTGTCGAACTTTCTGCACTTGTTCGGGAAGCTATTTGCGTCGGTGGTGTTGATGCTAGTGTTGGCACTGGGTGGATGAACGAGGATGAAGACCCATGTCCATTGCCGTCAGATTTACTGTGGAGAGAACCGCTATTTGATCAACTGATTGCAAACACATACAAGCCAGGTGAGGTGCGGAACTGTTAATTCTTCTCAATAGTTTGGAGCCCTATGTTTAACATTAAGCATGCAGATAGCGCCATAATTCAGACAGACTTTCTTCAATAAGGCAGCGAGATACAATTTTCTTTTCTTTTTGATGAGAGTATACATTTTTTCCTGTCATCTATTGTAACAAACTGATATTGCAATGTAGGGTATATGTGCCCATGTTGATCTCATGCGCTTCGACGACGGGATTGTTATAGTCTCTCTAGAGTCTGCATGCGTGATGTGCTTCAGTCGAGAAGGTGCTGCCTGTGATACGCAAAAGCACGGGGAGAGCGAATGTACAAACGTTCCCGTCTACCTGAACCCAGGCTCACTTGTGGTAATGTCGGGCGATGCACGGTATCACTGGAAGCATGAGATTAACCGCACGCCAGGTGCTCAGCTCTGGAATGGGAGGGAGCTTGAGCAGGATAGAAGAACTTCAGTTACTCTGAGGAAACTCAGGGCTTCTCCCAACTAAAATTGGCATTGTTAACATTTGCTGTATAATGTTATCGTTTTGGCAATGTTATAATACCAATTACTCTATTTTGCAGTGTATCATGGAAAAGTTTAATTAGGTTGCTACATATAATCAGCCAAATGCATTTAAAGAAAATATTGTTGACTATTTAGAAACTATGCATGCAAGTTTCTTCTTTTCTTTGTGCAGTCATATGATCTTTAAATATTGACGAGCCAGGTTGTAATACATTATGAATACACCAATTCCCTAGTCCTGACATTAGTTGGTGATACTTTTTCCTTAATCAGCTGATCTTGGTGATATATGCATCCATCCTAGCACGATGTGTTTTTCTTTACTGCAAGTGTGTAGAAAGAGCATTCATTAATTCCATAAAAAACAATGCACACGGCACACATTTTAGGCCCTGTTTGGTTCATAAGTCCTAGGACTTTTTCTAGTCTCAACTAAAAAGTCTCTAGTCCCTAAAAAATCCCTCCTTGTTTGTTTGCAGAGACTAAAAAGTCCCTCATACTGATCTGACTACAGAAACTAGTAGGGGATATTTCAATGGCCGAGCTGATTCTTTTTACTATGTGGTATATATGGTGGCAGCGGAGGCAAGTAATGAAAGGGGAGACATTGTCGACCCCGGAACAGACATCTATCTCAATACGAGTTCTCGCTACCAACTTTGTTCGAGCAAATACACCAAAAGTGGCCACCCGCAAGAAAGATCAATTGTGGAAAAAACCAGGTAGTGGAGTTATAAAGATTAATGTTGATGCATCATTTCATGAGGAGAATCTTCGTGGAGCCTGTGGAGATGGTTGGATAGTTAATTCGTGCAGTTTTTCATGTACCTCCGTCCTCGTTTACAAGCCCCCCTCCCCCCTTTCTAATTTTGGATCATATTTTAATCATAATTTCTCTACTCTTATAAAAAATAGAGTTGGTGATGATGGTGTGCCTGCCATCCTGCAATATAGGCCGTCCGATTTATATCTGACGGATAAGAAGAAAACTATGGCAATTTTACAAAAAGATACCCACATCCCTATCCACATTTGCAAATAAGGCTTTTCCTCGTTCATCATTTTTTCTCACAAGATAAACTACTCATACAAATGCATCTTGATGTTCCGTGCAACGCACGGGCATCTTGCTAGTTAACTAATAAAATATAAATCATAGTTTCCAAAAATAATATCATTGTAAACTAAAATTTCTGCTGACTTGACATTTTTCTAGTCAAATATGTCGTGAAGCTTTGATCCAAACTAAAATGAGGACTAATAAGCAAGGACGGAGGTAGTAGTTGACTGAGTTAATTTGTTATCTCAAGCGTAGTAATTACCTTTCCTACTTTGACTATTCATCACTTTATGCTTATACATAAAACCTGCTAATTACTGCAGTGTATTTAATCAAAACGAGGAGCCCCTGCTGATTGGGGGCCTTGTGCAGGGTGCACAAGTGCTCCAACTAAAACTTTTTTCGTCCCACATAGGGAGTTTAGATGTGATTCCATGGGTTTATAAGTGGTTCCCTCTACATGATATGAACAAGTTCAATAAGTAGAGATTTGTGTTTGTAGTATATGCAGTCAATGTCTTGTTCTGGGTGTGCACGGGGACGGGGTCTAGGTTTAGCAGCGCACCGGTACAGGGAAGAGCTATGTCCGCGTACACGTGGATCTAATGAGTTTGTGTTCGTGTCTACTCCCTCCGTCCGAAAATACTTGTCATTAAAATGGACAAAAAATGATGTATCTAGAACTAAAATACATTTAGATACATTCTCTTTTATTTATTTTGATGACAAGTATTTTCGGACGGAGGGAGCATTACTTTGATAAGTTTAGACAGCTCCTTTGGTATTTTGGTAAAGATTTTGTCGTTCAATGGCCTCTACTTCCAGAGGGTCATCCTCGGCCTAAGTATGTTCAAAGCTCACGACTTCTCATCCTTTTGGATGACGACTAATGGAGCTTTCGAAAACCTTTTGAAAGCAATCATGTCTGTGCTGGTATACGGTGGCGGCGTTACTACTTTGGTATGACTGCAATGTCTTTATTGAAGCCTCGACAATACTTCATCCGTTCTAAAATAGATGACCCAACTTTATACTAACTTTATAATAAAGTTAGTACAAAGTTGAGTCTTCTATTTTGGAACAGAGGGAGTATTTCATATTGCAAATTTCGTTGTAATTCTTAATTATAGCCTTTTTTTTGGCTTTATGACCCAAACAATGTTCGTCGGGTTTGAATAAAGCTATAGGCGATTAAGAAAATTCATGAATGGGGAAAAAATGAGGGTAATGAGGGAAGTTCCCTCTCTTAACTTTCGTTGTTAAGTAGTTGGGAAGAATGAAATGCAGGTGGCTTGAGTGGAAACATGACACACTAGTCATTGCACTAGGAGGCTCTCTACCCGCAAAAAAATAATAATTCACGAATGATCATTCAACTGTTTGGTAGATGGTTGTTAGGCAAGATAAAGCCCACTAAACGTGATGATCTGTGCGTGCACAACTCAGATGTGTCGAATATGGATATATGTGATATTTCGAGGGTATATGCCACAAAGGCCGAGGTAAACTGCTTGAATTGTCGCCTTAGGATAGCACATTTTTCCTTATTTAGGAGTAATCACTAGTAGAAAACAGGGCTATGGTCCAGGCCGGTTCAGCCCATTAGTCTCGGTTCAGTCTAGAACCGGGACTAATGTGAGCATTGGTCCCGGTTCGTGCGGCTAAGGCATTAGTCCCGGTTCACTCGGGGCTTTTAGTCTCGGTTTAAGCCACGAACCGGGACTAAAGGGTGCGATGACCTTTAGTCCCGGTTCGTGCCTCAAACCGGGACTAAAGATTAAACCTTTAGTCCCGGTTTGAGGCACGAACCGGAACTAATGGGGTTGAGACCTTTAGTCCCGGTTCGTGCCACGAACCGGTACTAAAGATCCCATTTTCAAACTCTACCCCCCCCTGGATCGCCTTTTCAGTTTTTAAAAAAATAAAAGAAAATAATGGAAATGTCAAAAAAAATAAAAGAAAATAAGTTTCTCATGTGATATGTGGTCTAGTTGTTGGGAAAATTTGCAAATGTGAATTTTGACTTTATTTGCAAAATATCTCTGAAATTTGTAAAAATGGGCATAACTTTTGCATACTAACTCGGATGAAAAAGTTTTTTATATGAAAAATCATCTACTCGAAAAGTTACATCCAAATTTAACCGGGAGAACCCCGTTAAACATTTTCAAAATCCTCAAAAACCTAATAGAAAAAAAGTTACGGGGCTTTTAAGATTTAGAGTGGAAAAATTTGAAAAATATTCAAACAGTGGGCAAACTATGGTCAAACTAATTATTCTAGAATATTAGTGTTACTAAATAATTATTTTAATTATTTCAATTTTGGTCAAATCTGGTCAAACTGTGGTCAAACAATGGTCAAACTAATTATTCAAGAAATATTAGTGTTACTAAATAATTATTGTTTTTTAAAACAATAGTTTCAAACTCAAACAGTGAAATGTGTCACTTCATGCTCAAGCAAAATTCCTGAAGGTTAATAGGATTGACATCTTACTATTGTCAGGAAAACAACAAGTGCAGACTTGGAGCGTGGGAGAATAGAACCCGGAAGTTAAGCGTGCTTGGGCTGGAGTAGTGAGAGGGATGGGTGACCGGTCGGGAAGTTAGATGATTTGGAATGATGAGGGGTGATTAAAGAATAAATTGAGAAGTGATGAGGGGTGGTGATTACAGACTAGAGGTTAAAATAATTCAGAAATTTAAAAATAAAAAATTTTCAAAAAAAAATTTAAAAATAAAAAATCATAAACCGCGCCCTTTAGTCCCGGTTCTCGGTTCAGGAACCGAGACTGTAGGCCCTTTTTCTACCAATGAATATACCTATTCTTCCAAGGAAACAACTTTCTAGTTATCAATTGCACTACTAGGCACATGGTGCGGTACAGAAAAGGAGTAGATCCAAAGTATCTGTATGAAGGTACAGAAACAAAGGAAGGCGACAAGAAAGCCAAGCATGCCAGATGAGTCAACTCTTTGAAAAATAAGAAAATCGATGCTAATAGCACATGAGCCGTGAGAATGCGGTTAGTGATTGATTGTGAAAGCAAGGATCAAATAGGAAAAATAAGAGTTGTCGGTAAAAACATGTTGCTGGGTCAACCGAAATCGCCATCAGTTCTTTCAAAAGGCTAATCAAAACTGTTCCGCACACGGCATTTACCATTTGGTATTTCTACAACGAGTAATGCTATACATACAAATAAGTTACAAAGTTTTATAAAAAGGGTTAATTTGATTGGTCAATAGATGGGGAGGCGGCCTATCCCTCTGAAAATCAGAGGGGTAAGTTTATAATTGGTTAGTAGATGAAAAAAAATTCTAGTCAGCGTGTAATTGTATGTAACTTTTTATATGTTTAGCATTATTGTTCTACGACCATGCAATCGGACGGCGGTTGCCTTTTCACTCGTATGGATGCGGACCTTGATTTTAAATTTTTAATCGTCATAGTAGTACAAGAATTGTACTAGCACTATAAGTTACTTCCTCCATTTCAAAATATAATGCGCCCGCAAGGATTAAATAGGAAAAATAAGAGTTGTCGGTAAAAACATGTTGCTGGGTCAACCGAAATCGCCATCAGTTCTTTCAAAAGGCTAATCAAAACTGTTCCGCACACGGCATTTACCATTTGGTATTTCTACAACGAGTAATGCTACACATACAAATAAGTTACAAAGTTTTATAAAAAGGGTTAATTTAATTGGTCAATAGATGGGGAGGCGGCCTACCCCTCTGAAAATCAGAGGGGTAAGTTTATAATTGGTTAGTAGATGAAAAAAAATTCTAGTCAGCGTGTAATTATATGTAACTTTTTATATGTTTAGCATTATTGTTCTACGACCATGCAATCGGACGGCGGTTGCCTTTTCACTCGTATGGATGCGGACCTTGATTTTAAATTTTTAATCGTCGTAGTAGTACAAGAATTGTACTAGCACTATGAGTTACTTCCTCCATTTCAAAATATAGTGCGCCCGCAAGGATCAAATAGGAAAAATAAGAGTTGTCGGTAAAAACATGTTGCTGGGTCAACCGAAATCGCCATCAGTTCTTTCAAAAGGCTAATCAAAACTGTTCCGCACACGGCATTTACCATTTGGTATTTCTACAACGAGTAATGCTACACATACAAATAAGTTACAAAGTTTTATAAAAAGGGTTAATTTAATTGGTCAATAGATGGGGAGGCGGCCTACCCCTCTGAAAATCAGAGGGGTAAGTTTATAATTGGTTAGTAGATGAAAAAAAATTCTAGTCAGCGTGTAATTGTATGTAACTTTTTATATATTTAGCATTATTGTTCTATGAACCATGCAATCGGACGGCGGTTGCCTTTTCACTCGTATGGATGCGGACCTTGATTTTAAATTTTTAATCGTCGTAGTAGTACAAGAATTGTACTAGCACTATGAGTTACTTCCTCCATTTCAAAATATAGTGCGCCCGCACTTTCCGAAATCCAACATTGATCATAAATTTAACCAACGAGACCAACTGCGACGGAAGAAAAAAATATACAATTGAAAACTTTTTTCGAATATGAATTCACTGATATAATTTTTGATCCCGCCGCAATCGGTTTTGATAGTTAAATTTACGGTTAAAATTGAAGCACGGGATAGAGAAAGCACTATATTGTGGAATGGAGGAAGTATGTCGTACTACACCACGGTTCAAAACTGAATATTTCCTAGCTGCGGATTAGCACTAAGAAACAAACAAATGGGATGGACAGCACGGTGTCGCCTTCGCTCACCACGTTCCCCTCGTGCCAATTATTGGTCGGCGTGCTCAGAACAGTGAGAACAAGGACCCATGATAATAAAAGTTGAATGATCCGATCCAGCGGCAAGCACGGCGCACTAGCTAGCTCGCGCACGCACCACCGAACGCGACGGCTCACTGACTCGTCGTGCTTAAATAAGGAGCCTAGGGTGCCTACCAGCTCATCGTCAATCGAAAGCAGATCGAATCCGAGAGTATCGTCGTCGGTTAGGCGTCGCCACCACCACCAGCAGCACCATGGCAGCGCCCCCCTCCTCCGTCTCCGTCAGGGCCGGCGCGTCCGTCTCGGCGAAGCTGACCCCTTCGCGGGCCGTGAGGGCTGGGTTCGGTGGCAGGGTCAGCGTCGGCTCGGGCAGGAAGTGCGGCGGCCCCGTGCGGGCGTCGCTGTTCTCGCCCAAGCCCGCGGTGGCCATGGACGCGAGGCCGACCAAGGTGCAGGAGCTGCACGTCTACGAGCTCAACGAGCGCGACCGCGAGAGCCCCGCTTACCTCCGGCTGAGCGCCAAGCAGAGCCAGAACGCGCTCGGCGACCTCGTCCCCTTCACCAACAAGGTCAGTCAGTCAGTCAGTGAAGAATCTTTCTTGCTCCGTCGATCCTTCCTCTGTTCAGCTCCTCTTCCTCTGCTTTGTGAAGTGAGTGAGTCAACGGCGACCTTATGCTTGCTCGCTCCGGCGACCTTATGCTTGCTTGCAGGTGTACAACGGGAGCCTGGACAAGCGGATCGGGATCACGGCGGGGATCTGCATCCTGATCCAGCACGTGCCGGAGCGCAACGGCGACCGCTACGAGGCCATCTACAGCATCTACTTCGGCGACTACGGCCACATCACCGTGCAGGGGCCCTACCTCACCTACGAGGAGTCCTACCTCGCCGTCACCGGCGGCTCCGGCGTCTTCGAGGGCGTGTACGGCCAGGTCAAGCTCAACCAGATCGTCTTCCCCTTCAAGATCTTCTACACCTTCTACCTCAAGGGCATCCCGGACCTGCCGAGGGAGCTGCTCTGCACGCCCGTCCCGCCCTCCCCCACCGTCGAGCCCACGCCCGCCGCCAAGGCCACCGAGCCACACGCATGCCTCAACAACTTCACCGACTAGCTACCCACCTACTCCTACCTAGGTAGCCAGCCCAAAATATCTAGTATTGCTCCTGCTAGTTGAACTTGCGTGTGTGTGTGTGTGTGTTGCAACTTCATCGACTAGCTAGCTCTAGCTAGGTACCCCAAAATATAGCCATGTACGCCAAATTGCTTGTACTCCTACTGGCGTTGAATGAATGTCCGTGTGTTGCAACGGTGGAATAATTTCAAGTACTACGGAAACATGATTTCTTTCTTAATAAAATATTCATATTTGTTACTCCTCTGATTTAAAATAAGTGTCGTAATTTTAATTTAAAACTATGGCACTTATTTTAGAATATTGACTGCTTTAAAGAAATCAGGCATCTCTCCATATCGGATTTCTTTTTCTCCAACGGTCATTGTCTCTCTCCAACGACAAATGGTCTTGTTCTCAAACAAAGGGAAAAGGATCAAAAGAAGTGTCGTCAGACAAATGGTCATATTTGTTACTCCTCTGACCCAAAATAAGTGTCGTAAATTTAATTTGGTATTAATTCAAAATTATGACATTTATTTTAAATCGGAGGCAGTAGCAATTTCCATCCAAATAAATGAGAATTAGAACAAGTCATGTTGGCCAAATTGCCATAATAACCGCCACTATGACGGACAGGCAAAAATACATCTAGTAGAGTCGCCATCCTACGGAATCAGCATATATAATTTATAAAGCACGCTTCCTAACACACAATGAAGAGGAAAGTTCGCGATTTGTATTTTAATTGGAAAAGAATTGGTCCCATGATAACATAGCCAGTAATTATGAAGACTCCAAGTTTGCACGTCCTAGAGGCCTTCATAATCAATAAAAAACACTCCATAAAATTGGAATGCTGCCTATACGACAACAATTAAGTCCAACAACACAAACCAATCCACATCGTTGCAATAAAGAAATCAGGCATCTCTCGATATTTGCGTTTGACTGTCATTGTCTCTCCAGCGTGTCGTCAGACAAATGGTCCTGTTCTTAAGCAAAGAGAAAAAAAAATTAAAGCAGACATCTCTCATGATGAAAGCATAAAATACTTTCACGACTCTCCTTCCTAGCGTTTCCACAAAAATAAGATCCAATTCTTAAGGAACATGGCATCCATCCCTCACGATGCAAGCATAAATATGTGGGCACGACATCTCTAGCCCTCTCAAGGCCTTGGCATAGCAACTCACCAAAAGGGTAAAATCCTTGATCCCCCCCCCCCCCCCCCCCCCCCACTCGTCCACGTCGACCAAACTGGCTTCATCTGTGGATGCAACATCGCGGACAATTTTAACTACGATGCTGACATTCTAAGCTCCCGCCACACTAGAAAAATGTCTACCATGGTCTTCAAACTTGATTTTTGCAAGGCATTTGACTCAGTCAACTTGGGACTCACTCATGTTTTTTCTCTCTATTAGGGGATTCCCACCTTCCTAGATCTTCTGGATAAAATCCCTTCCAACCTCATGGAAAACCAATGTTCTTCTAAATAGACTTCTGGGTCCTTGAGTCAACTGCAAAAATGGCCTTCGCCAAGACAAGAATATAAAAATGTTCAAATATGCATTCAAAATTTGTTTAACATGTAAATCTTCAACGTATGTGTGAGAGAGATATACCATGAATTCAAACAATGTTCAACGTGTATTGGAAAAAATGTTGGCCTATATTTTACAATGTTCATGAAGTGCAAAACATTATTCGCTCATATTTAAAAAAATAGTCATGGCATACAAAAAAATAAAAAATACATACACTAAAACCGGATGGACTAAAATTTTCAAGAATTTGATAATGAAAAAATGAAAAAAGAGAAAGGAAAAGCAAAAAAGAAAAGAAGAACAGAAAAACGGCAAAGAACCACACGGGAGGAAAAAAAATGACAAATGGAGAACAAAAAAACAAGAACATCGGAAGGAAAAGGAAAAAAGAAAACCGGCAAAGAACCACATGGAAGAAAAGGTTAGCCTCGAACTACGAGCCAGTGGAAACACTAGAGGGTGCTATATCTCTCAGTAAGCGGCATATAACATCCGAGGAGGGTGGGGGACATGGAACACCATGCAAGTAGGTCGCCCCCGAGGCCGGGTGTCGGTGTCAAAACCGACGGATCTCGGGTCGGGGGTCCCGAACTGTGCGTCTAGGCGGATGGTAACAGGAGACAAGGGACACGATGTTTTTACCCAGGTTCGGGCCCTCTCGATGGAGGTAAAACCCTACTCCTGCTTGATTAATATTGATGATATGGGTAGTACAAGAGTAGATCTACCACGAGATCAAGGAGGCTAAACCCTAGAAGCTAGCCTATGGTATCATTGTTCTTCGTCCTATGGACTAAAACCCTCCGGTTTATATGGACACCGGAGAGGGCTAGGGTTACACAGAGTCGGTTACAATGGTAGGAGGTCTACATATCCGTATCGCCAAGCTTGCCTTCCACGCCAAGGAAAGTCCCTTCCAGACACGGGACGAAGTCTTCAATCTTGTATCTTCATAGTCCAGGAGTCCGGCCGAAGGTATAGTCCGGCTATCCGGACACCCCCTAATCCAGGACTCCCTCAGTAGCCCCTGAACCAAGCTTCAATGACGACGAGTCCGGCGCGTAGATTGTCTTCGGCATTGCAAGGCGGGTTCCTCCTCCAAGTACTTCATAGAAGATTTTAAACACAAAGGTAGTGTCCGGCTCTGTAAAATAAGTTTCCACATATTGCCATAGAGAGAATAATATTTACACAAATCTAATCTGCTGACGTATTCCGTAGCGTGACATCACACCATGGCCAAGTCTTTATTCGAATCGTTTTACTGTCCCACCTCAGCGCATTTAGCGAGGCGATTTCCTTGGCACGTCTTGTCAAAAGCAAAGATCGTGTCCCCTTATTCCGGGATTCTCATCAATACGGGCGTGGGTAACCCAACCGCGCCATTGATTACGGCGCTTGGGAGATAAGCAAGTTTTACCAGGCTGGTGGGGACGCATAGTCGCGTCCGCCCATATAAGGGGATAAGGATCCACCTTTTCATCCACGCCTTCTTCATCCTTTGCCTATCCTTTGCCTGTCCATTTCTGCGCACTCGAGCTCCAGCGCCCAAGTCCGCACACCCCACCTCAACCTTCTCCAGCCATGTCCGGAGCGGGAGGCAAGTGAATGGTCTCCTCCATCACGGAGGGACACATAAAAAAACTGAGGAAGGTCGGATACTTGTCCAATGACATCACGCACCGGCTTCCCGAAGAGGGGCAGCTCATCCCCACCCCCGGGCCCCATGAGAGGGTGGTGTTCCTCCCCCATTTCCTCCGCGGACTGGGTTTCCCTCTCCACCCATTTGTCCGGGGGCTCATGTTCTACTATGGCCTGGATTTCCACGATCTGGCCCCGAACTTCGTCCTCAACATCTCGGCGTTTATCGTCGTGTGCGAGGCTTTCCTCTGCATCCGTCCCCATTTCGGCCTATGGCTCAAGACTTTCAATGTCAAGTCGAAGGTGGTGCGCGGCACCCAGGGTGCGGAGGCGCCATGGTGGGCAAGATGCCCAACATCCCGTGGCTCGAGGGCTCCTTCGTGGAGACCCTAAAGGGGTGGCAATCGGGGTGGTTTTACATCACCGAGCCGCGCGACCCTAAATGGGTCGCAACCCCCGAGTTCCGATCCGGACCCCCTACGCGGCTCATCTCCTGGAAAGAGACGGGCATGTCGTGGGGTAAAAAAGGAGAGCTGATCGGACTCCAAACATGCGTCCAAACCCTGGTGGACAAGAAGCTCAAACTTGCCAACGTAGTCCAGGTTATGCTCATCCACCGGATCCTCCCGTGTCAACAACGGGCTTTCAACCTGTGGGAGTTTGACCCGGCGCAACACCGAACTCTGAGCAGGCTCTTCGACATGACGTACGAAGATGCCTGGAAGGTGCTTTTCAAGGGTGCCGAGGCCCCCGTATCCGCCACCGAGGATCGCGGATTCATCACGCAGCGTCATGCTAGTGCGGTAAGCTGTTTTTACCTTTTACAGGGCATTAGTTTTTCATAGTTTGACTCCATGCAGGATCTAAGCTCCCTTACCTTTGACAGGATTGGCAGGAGACGTCCGGACAGATCAACTGTCCGGCTCCTTTGCCCGAAGGCCCAGCGGACGCTCGCTTGGCGAAGCTGCTGGTTCCGGCACCCTATGTGGTGCCCGAGAAGAAGGCCAAGAAGAAGGCCACGGGGACTCGAAAGAGTGCCCGGCGCCTGGAGGTGTCGGATTCATCATCCGACGACTCCAAGACGCACTCCTCCCATGAAGACGAGGAGGAGGAAGAAGAGACCTCTCCCCCTCCAGCGGGGGGAGGGAAGAAAAGGAAGGCCGCCCTAACTGGGGAGGCCGAAGGGTCCAAGAAGGGGAAGAACCTTCCTCCGGACTACTCCACCAATGCCGACGACGGTGAAGAGGAGTGGTCGCACAGGGCCAAGCCCCTGGCGAGATCGTAAGTATCCGGATACCAGAGTGATTCATAGTATTCCTCCATTGCACGGCTTTTCCTTACGTCGAACATGTTTACGCAGTCCACCCAAAGACCGGCTCGACGTGTCGTCGAGCGGTTCCCTGGATTCGTCGGATGTGAATTCGCTTCCGACGGCTAGCTCCCCCCATCCTACGGACGACGCCGAGGTGGCGTCCCAACAGGTTCCAAGCCAGGAGAAGGTGGTCCTGGAGGCACCGCAAGGCGACCTCCCGGACTCCAGGCGTAAAGGGGATAGAACCCCCAAGGGCTCCAAGTCCAGCCTTGAGCCGGACACCGCGCCGGAACCTTCAACGGTTCCGGACTCCGGTAGGAAGCTTCCTTCCAAGAGGAGCAAGCCTACCGAGCCGGTGACCTCCGTCCAACCGGAGGCACCGGACAATTTGCTGGAGGTGCTTAACGGCGCCTCCATCGACGAGGAGCACCGCACTATTATGAGTGCGGTGATCCAGAAGGTTCAGTCTGCCAAGAGCGGACTGACTGAAGCTTGTGCCAGCCTTCTAGCAGGCTTTGAGGTAAGTAAAGAATATGTAAAAATATTACCGCATAGACAGTAGCCCCTGATGCTCTGTTCGGTGTTCGGAAAGAAAAGCCGAATAGAGGATCTAATAACATTCGTAGGAGTCTAACATAATCAAGTCAATATGCGTATGCAGGCTTCGCTGCTGGCCTCCGCCGCACTGACTGCGGAGGTGGATACGCTGAAGCAAAACCTCGCGCGGTCCGAGAACGAGCTCAGCCATGCCAAGAGGCAACTCGAGGAGAAGGAAGGTAAGTAATACCTTGCGCAAGTATATAGAGAAGATGTGGTTGCAAAAAATGACAGGATCAACGTGCTATTATAGGGGCCACGACCGAGGTGGCAACCCTTAAGAAAGCGTTGTCCGAGGCCAAAAACAGAGCGGTCGCGGAGCGCACAGAGAGGGGGAAGCAGGAGGTGCAGAAAGACCTCCAGGCTCTCGTGAAAAAACACGAGAGTTTGGAGCTTGACTCAAAGATGCAAGCGTACGAGCTTGCGGCAGCCCTCGAAAGCGCGAAGTCTACCAAGGCCGAAGCCCAGAAAGCCCTCCAAGAAATTGAAGCGATGAAGAAGATAGCGGCGGGTAAGGCATTCATTATGCAAAGCAAGCATGTGAAGGTGAATTACTTGTTACTTACCCGAGTCCGGAGCTCTCCAGGAGCATTCGCAGATTTGCCCCGCAGTGCGTCTGATGCCGCCGCCTACTACCGAGCCGAGGAGGGGAGCTCGACGGAGAAGGTGTTCTAGTCTTAGTATGCTGAGGCCGGACACGTGGTGCCTTTGAGCGACCAGCTGAAGCAAATGGTCGAGCTCCACAAGGTGGCCGAACAGGCCATAAAGGGCCTCATAGTTCGGTTTTGGCCTGGAGAGGCTCTGCCTGGGAGCTACTTCGGGCTGGTGAGGCGGCTGGTGGATGCCTGTCCACGGCTTGAAGTAATCAAGCGCTCCGTCTACATCGAAGGTGCCCGTAGGGCACTTGCCCATGCTAAAGTGCAGTGGGGCAAGATGGATGCGGAGAAGCTGGTGAAGGACGGGCCGCCGCCGGGCAAGGAGCATCGCATCACGGAAGCGTATTATGAGGGCGTCCTGAAGGGTGCCCGCCTTATAGCGGGTGAATGCTCCAAAGATTTAATTTTTGAGTAAACTCGCATTTTTGATCTTATACGCTGAAAACTTGTTCATATGCGCTAAGCAACGCTTTTGAATTAAAAATATTACCTTCTGTGCGGCCGTTTATCAAATTTGAGAGATGGCGAGTCGTCGGCTTCTGCCCCCATGCCACGAGTGCTGGGGTCTTCGAGATAAACATGAGCGCTCTTTTTCCCATTCTTGGGTCCTTCGAGGGAGGCGCTCAACACAACGAACAAGGCAATCGGACTATAATGCTTGAACACTCTCACTTAGCCATAGAATTCTATAATTTTAAATTTCAGAGAAGCCCCTAGTGTTCGGAAGACCGAGTTCGGGGCGCTATCCACGCCTAGGCCGGACAAAGCCGACTCCTCGCTCTAAGCGGCATAAGTCTTTAGGGACTCGAAAACCTCTTGAACAGCGACCAGCTCTCGCCTCATCATGACGGTCAGTTTTAGCTTTCTCTACGGAGGTGCTTAGCCCAGCTTAACTGGGGCACAATCGCAGTAGTTCTCCTAGTGCTACCTTAGCCGATATAATTGAACATAAGGTACCAAAACATAGGATCCGGGCAAACCCAACTGTTGACCCAAGACATGATTCGGAGCCGATGCATATAATGCTATAAGTTCGGGGTGCCGCACTTGTGAAAGTGTTCGGACTTCTCACACCGTATTGTGGGGTACTTAAGCCCCTGGCGTATTGGCCGTACCAAAGTGTACGGGTGCAACATGTCATTAATGAACATATATTCGTAAAAAAGAGTAATGCAATAATAGACGAAAGCTATGCATTGTTTATTTAAAAAGCTGCAATCAAAGTAGAACAATACAAATAGTGCAATAAGCAAAAGATGGGACTATTTAACATGTCCTTTCCAGGGGCGAGCTGCGGGATGGTATGTGAAACAGGTATACTGCTTGTTATAGAGACCACCTTAGAGTTCCATAGTGCGGCGTAGCTTTCTGCTTCCCTAGTTGTATCATTTGTGCGGCAATTGTACTGCCGGACAAGCCTTCCGAAGAATGGAGTCCTGAAAATAAGAGAAAATTAAGAAATCGGCAGCGCCTAGTGCAGTTTAAGCCGCGTTTCGGGCATGCCGTGATGGTGCCCCTCCCCCTGTGCCCATGGTATTTCCAGAGCGTAGTTATGTATGCGCAACACTGGTTCGCAAGTTCGCGAGGGCTGGGGTCGGGGCCGCATTGCTACGCTTGCTCGGAACGTGCCAGGCGGTCTTGTTGTAGGTTATTCCGGGCGTGCTTGACGGTGTCCAGACGTTTAATGGCCGGACTGGAGAATTGCCTTGAGAGGCTGCTTTGTACTTCCGCTGCGATAGCCGCCATATGCTCCTCCGTTCGGAGAGAGCGTTCAGTGTTTCCATTGACCGTGATGACTCCTCGAGGGCCTGGCATCTTGAGCTTGAGGTATGCATAGTGCGGCACCGCATTGAACTTGGCAAATGCGGTTCGCCCGAGCAGTGCGTGATAGCCACTGCAGAACGGGACTATGTCGAAGATTAACTCGTCGCTTCGGAAATTATCCGGAGATCCGAAGACCACTTCAAGTGTAACTGAGCCTGTACAGTTGGCCTCTACACCGGGTATGACGCCTTTAAAGGTCGTTTTAGTGGGTTTAATCCTCGAGGGATCGATGCCCATTTTCCGCACTGTATCCTGGTAAAGCAGGTTCAGCCTGCTGCCGCCGTCCATAAGGACTCTAGTGAGGTGAAATCCGTCAATAATTGGGTCTAGAACCAATGCGGCAAATCCGCCATGACGGATGCTAGTGGGGTGGTCCCTTCGATCAAAAGTGATCGGGCAGGAAGACCATCGGTTGAACTTTGGGGCGACTGGCTCCATCGCGTATGAAAGATCGTGGATGTCACCTAGAGGGGGGGGGGGTGAATAGGCGCTTTAAAATAATTACGGTTTAGGCTTGAACAAATGCGGAATAAACCTAGCGGTTAATTTGTCAAACACAAAACCTACAACAACTAGGCTCACCTATGTGCACCAACAACTTATACTAAGCAAGATAAACAACGATGTGATAGCAAGATATATGACAAGAAACAATATGGCTATCACAAGGTAAAGCGCATAAGTAAAGAGCTCGGGTAAGAGATAACCGAGGCATGCGGAGACGACGATGTATCCCGAAGTTCACACCCTTGCGGATGCTAATCTCCGTTTGGAGCGGTGTGGAGGCACAATGCTCCCCAAGAAGCCACTAGGGCCACCGTAATCTCCTCACGCCCTCGCACAATGCAAGATGCCGTGATTCCACTAAGGGACCCTTGAGAGCGGTCACCGAACCCGTACAAATGGCAACCCTTGGGGGCGGTCACCGAACCCGTACACTTTGGCAACCCTTGGGGGCGGTCACCGGTACTCGTCAAATTGCTCGGGGCGATCTCCACAACCTAATTGGAGACCCCGACGCTTGCCCGGAGCTTTACACCACAATGATTGAGCTCCGAACACCACCAACCGTCTAGGGCGCCAAGGCACCCAAGAGGAACAAGCTCTAGGGTGCCCAAACACCCAAGAGTAATAAGCTTCTCAAACTTCACTTCCACGTATCACCGTGGAGAACTCAAACCGATGCACCAAATGCAATGGCAAGGGCACACGGAGTGCCCAAGTCCTTCTCTCCCAATCCCACCAAAGCAACTAATGCTAGGGAAGAAAATGAGAGGAAGAACGAAAGAAGAACACGAAGAACTCCAAGATCTAGATCCAAGGGGTTCCCCTCACCTAGAGGAGAAAGTGATTGGTGGAAACGTGGATCTAGATCTCCTCTCTCTTTTCCCTCAAGAACTAGCAAGAATCATTGGAGGGATTGAGAGTTAGCAAGCTCGAAGAAGGTCAACAATGGGGGAAGAACACGAGCTAAAAGGATAAGGTTCATTGGGGAAGAAGACCCCCTTTTATAGGTGGGGAAAAATCCAACCGTTATGCTCACAGCCCGCACAGAGCGGTACTACCGCTTCAAGGAGCGGTACTACCGCTAGGGCAGAAGTACCCCTTTGAAAAACAACATCGAGGAGGCAAAAGGCCAGAAGAACCGCCAGAGCGGTACTACCGCTCGTCCTCACGTTACTACCGCTTGACCTCACGGTACTACCGCAAATGGTAGCGGTACTACTGCTTGCGAGCGGTACTAAAAAAACATCCGGGCCTACCACCGCAAGACTTGGGACAGGTTTTTGGTCCGGAGCGGTACTATCGCTGTAGGAGCCGCGGTAGTACTTCTTGAAGGAAATATGCCCTAGAGGCAATAATAAAGTTATTATTTATTTCCTTATATCATGATAAATGTTTATTATTCATGCTAGAATTGTATTAACCGGAAACATAATACATGTGTGAATACATAGACCAACAGAGTGTCACTAGTATGCCTCTACTTGACTAGCTCGTTAATCAAAGATGGTTATGTTTCCTAACCATGAACAAGGAGTTGTTATTTGATTAACGAGGTCACATCATTAGTAGAATGATCTGATTGACATGACCCATTCCATTAGCTTAGCACCCGATCGTTTAGTATGTTGCTATTGCTTTCTTCATGACTTATACATGTTCCTATAACTATGAGATTATGCAACTCCCGTTTACCGGAGGAACACTTTGGGTACTACCAAACGTCACAACGTAACTGGGTGATTATAAAGGAGTACTACAGGTGTTTCCAATGGTAGATGTTGGGTTGGCGTATTTCGAGATTAGGGTTTGTCACTCCGATTGTCGGAGAGGTATCTCTGGGCCCTCTCGGTAATGCACATCACATAAGCCTTGCAAGCACTGCAACTAATATGTTAGTTGTGAGATGATGTATTACGGAACGAGTAAAGAGACTTGCCGGTAACGAGATTGAACTAGGTATTGGATACCGACGATCGAATCTCGGGCAAGTAACATACCGATGACAAAGGGAACAACGTATGTTGTTATGCGGTCTGACCGATAAAGATCTTCGTAGAATATGTAGGAGCCAATATGGGCATCCAGGTCCCGCTATTGGTTATTGACCGGAGACGTGTCTCGGTCATGTCTACATTGTTCTCGAACCGTAGGGTCCGCACGCTTAACGTTACGATGACAGTTATTATGAGTTTATGCATTTTGATGTACCGAAGGTTGTTCGGAGTCCCGGATGTGATCACGGACATGACGAGGAGTCTCGAAATGGTCGAGACGTAAAGATTGATATATTGGAAGCCTATGTTTGGACATCGGAAGTGTTCCGGGTGAAATCGGGATTTTACCGGATTACCGGGGGGGTTACCGGAACCCCCCGGGAGCCAAATGGGCCAACATGGGCCTTAGTGGAAAGGTGAGAGGGCAGCCCACATAGGGCTGCGCCTCCCCCCTCTCTCTAGTCCTATTAGGACTAGGAGAGGGGCCGGCCACCTCTCTCTCTCTCCCCTTTGAAGGTTTCCTAGTTGGACTAGGATTGGAGGGGGGAGTCCTACTCCCGGTAGGAGTAGGACTCCTCCTGCGCCTACACCTCTTTGGCTGGCCAGCCCCCCTCCCTCCAACCTTTATATACGGAGGCAGGGGGCACCCCAAGACACACAAGTTGATCCTTGAGATCGTTCCTTAGCCGTGTGCGGTGCCCCCTGCCACCAAATTCCACCTCGATCATACCGTTACAGCGCTTAGGCGAAGCCCTGCTTCGGTAGTACATCAAGATCGTCACCACGCCGTCGTGCTGACGGAACTCTTCCTCGACGCTTTGCTGGATCGGAGCCCGAGGAACGTCATCGAGCTGAACGTGTGCCAAGAACTCGGAGGTGCCGGAGTAACGGTGCTTGGATCGGTCGGATCGGGAAGAAGACGTACGACTACTTCCTCTACGTTGTGTGATCGCTTCCGCAGTCGGTCTGCGTTGGTACGTAGACAACACTCTCCCCTCTCGTTGCTGTGCATCACCATGATCTTGCGTGTGCGTAGGAAAATTTTGGAAATTACTGCGTTACCCAACAGTGGCATCCGAGCCTAGGTTTTATGGTTTGATGTTATATGCACGAGTAGAACACAAGTGAGTTGTGGGCGATACAAGTCATACTGCCTACCAGCATGTCATACTTTGGTTCGGCGGTATTGTTGGTTGAGACGATCCGGACCAACCTTACGCGTACTCTTACGCGAGACCGGTTCCCTCGACGTGCTATGCACACAGATGGCTTGCGGAAGACTGTCTCTCCAACTTTAGTTGAACCAAGTGTGACTACGCCCGGTCCTTGAGAAGGTTAAAACGGAGTCTATTTGACGAACTATCGTTGTGGTTTTGATGCGTAGGTGAGATGAGTTCTTACTTAAGCCCGTAGCAGCCACGTAAAACTTGTAACAACAAAGTAGAGGACGTCTAACTTGTTTTTGTAGGGTATGTTGTGATGTGATATGGCCAAAGCATGATACTGATTTTATTGTATGAGATGATCATGTTTTGTAACTAAGTTATCGGCAACTGGCAGGAGCCATATGGTTGTCGCTTTATTGTATGCAATGCAATCGCGATGTAATGCTTTACTAGATTACTAAAACGGTAGTAATAGTCATGGAAGCATAAGATTGGCGAGACGACAACGATGCTACGATGGAGATCAAGGTGTCGCGCCGGTGACGATGGTGATCATGACAGTGCTTCGGAGATGGAGATCACAAGCACAAGATGATGATGGCCATATCATATCACATATAATGATTGCATGTGATGTTTATCCTTTTATGCATCTTATCTTGCTTTGATTGACGGTAGCATTATAAGATGATCTCTCACTAAATTATCAAGAAGTGTTCTCCCTGAGTATGCACCGTTGCCAAAGTTCGTCGTGCCCAGACACCACGTGATGATCGGGTGTGATAAGCTCTACGTCCATCTACAACGGGTGCAAGCCAGTTTTGCACACGCAGAATACTCAGGTTATACTTGACGAGCCTAGCATATGCAGATATGGCCTCGGAACACAGAGACCGAAAGGTCGAGCGTGAATCATATAGTAGATATGATCAACATGACGATGTTCACCATTGAAAACTACTCCATCTCACGTGATGATCGGTTATGGTTTAGTTGATTTGGATCACGTGATCACTTAGAGGATTAGAGGGATATCTATCTAAGTGGGAGTTCTTAAGTAATATGATTAAATTGAACTTAAATTTATCATGAACTTAGTCCTGGTAGTATTTTGCAGATCAATAGCTCGCATTGTTGCTTCCCTGCGTTTTATTTTGATATGTTCCTAGAGAAAATTATGTTGAAAGATGTTAGTAGCAATGATGCGGATTGGATCCGTGATCTGAGGTTTATCCTCATTGCTGCACAGAAGAATTATGTCCTTGATGCACAGCTAGGTGATAGACCTATAGCAGGAGCAGATGCAGACGTTATGAACGTTTGGCTAGCTCAATATGATGACTACTTGATAGTTTAGTGCACCATGCTTAACGGCTTAGAATCGGGACTTCAAAGACGTTTTGAACGTCATGGACCATATGAGATGTTCCAGGAGTTGAAGTTAATATTTCAAGCAAATACCCGAGTTGAGAGACATGAAGTCTCCAGCAAGTTCTATAGCTAAAAGATGGAGGAGAATCGCTCAACTAGTGAGCATGTGCTCAGATCGTCTGGGTACTACAATCGCTTGAATCAAGTGGGAGTTAATCTTCCAGATAAGATAGTGATTGACAGAATTCTCTAGTCACCATCACCAAGTTAGTAGAACTTCGCGATGAACTATAATATGCAAGGGATAACAGAAACAACTCCCAAGCTCTTCGTGATGCTGAAATCAACGAAGGTAGAAATCAAGAAAAACATCAAGTGTTGATGGTTGACAAGACCACTAGTTTCAAGAAAAGGGCAAAGGGAAGAAGGGGAACTTCAAGAAGAACGGCAAGCAAGTTGCTGCTCAAGTGAAGAAGCCCAAGTCTGATCCTAAGCCTGAGACTAAGTGCTTCTACTGCAAAGGGACTGGTCACTGGAAGCGGAACTACCCCAAGTGATTGGCGGATAAGAAGGATGGCAAAGTGAACATAAGTATATTTGATATACATGTTATTGATGTGTACTTTACTAGTGTTTATAGCAAACCCTTAGTATTTGATACTAGTTCAGTTGCTAAGTTTAGTAACTCGAAACGGGAGTTGCAGAATAAACAGAGACTAGTTAAGGGTGAAGTGACGATGTGTGTTGGAAGTGGTTCCAAGATTGATATGATCATCATCGCACACTCCCTATACTTTCGGGATTAGTGTTGAACCTAAATAAGTGTTATTTGGTTTTTTGCGTTGAGCATGAATATGATTTGATCATGTTTATTGCAATACGGTTATTCATTAAAGTAAGAGAATAAATTGTTGTTCTGTTTACATGAATAAAACCTTATATGGTTACACACCCAATGAAAATAGTTCATTGGATCTCGATCTTAGTGATACACATATTCATAATATTGAAACCAAAAGATGCAAAGTTAATAATGATAGTGCAACTTATTTGTGGCACTGCTGTTTAGGTCATATTGGTATAAAGCACATGAAGAAACTCCATGCTGATGGGTTTTTGGAATCACTTGATTATGAATCACTTGATGCTTGCGAACCATGCCTTTTGGGCAAGATGACTAAAACGCCGTTCTCCGGAACAATGAAGCAAGCAACAGATTTGTTGGAAATCATACATACTGATGTATGTGGTCCGATGAATATTTAAGGCTTGCAGCGGGTATCATTATTTTCTGACCTTCACAGATGATTTGAGCAGATATGGGTATATCTACTTAATGAAATAGAAGTCTGATATATTTGAAAAGTTCATATAATTTCAGAGTGAAGTGGAAAATCATCGTAACAAGAAAATAAAGTTTCTACGATCTGATCGTGGAAAAGAGTATTTGAGTTACGAGTTTGGTCTTCAGTTAAAACAATGTGAAATAGTTTGACTACTCACGCCACCTGGAACACCACAGCATAATGGTATGTCTGAACGTCATAACCGTACTTTATTGGATATAGTGCAATCTATGATGTTTCTTACCGATTTACCACTATCGTTTTTGGGGTTATGCATTAGAGACAGCTGCATTCACGTTAAATAGGGCACCATCTAAATCCGTTGAGACGACACTATATGAACTATGGTTTAGCAAGAAACCAAAGTTGTCGTTTCTTAAAAGTTTGGGGTTGTGATGCTTATGTGAAAAAGTTTCATCCTGATACGCTCAAACTCAAATCGGAGAAGTGCGTCTTCATAGGATATCCAAAGGAAACTATTGGATACACCTTCTATCACAGATCCGAAGGCAAAACTTTTGTTGCTAAAATTCGGAAACTTTCTGGAGAAGGAGTTTCTCTCGAAAGAAGTGAGTGGGAGGAAAGTAGAAACTTGACAAGGTAATTGTACCTGCTCCCTTGTTGGAAAGTAGCACAACACAGAAAACTGTTTCTGTGGCACCTACACCAGTTAGTGAGGAAGCTAATGATGATGATCATAAAACTTCAGAACAAGATACTACTGAACCTCGTAGATCAACCAGAGTAAGATCCGCGCCAGAGTAGTACGGTAATCCTTTTCTGGAAGTCATGCTACTAGATCATGATGAACCTACGAACTATGAAGAAGCGATGGTGAGCCCAGATTCCGCAAAGTGGCTTGAAGCCATGAAATCTGAGATATGATCCATGTATAAGAACAAAGTATGGACTTTGGTTGACTTGCCTGATGATCGGCAAGCAATTGAGAATAAATGGATCTTCAAGAGGAAGACAGACGTTGATAGTAGTGTTACTATCTACAAAGCTAGAATTGTCGCAAAAGGTTTTTCGACAAGTTCAAGGTGTTGACTACGATGAGAGTTTCTCACTCGTATCTATGCTCGAGTCTGTCCGAATCATGTTAGTAATTGCCACATTTTATGAAATCTGGCAAAAGGATAAACAAAACTACATTCCTTAATGGATTTATTAAAGAAGAGTTGTATATGATGCAACAGAAGGTTTTGTCAATCCGAAAGGGGCTAACAAAATGTGCAAGCTCCAGCGATCCATCTGTGGACTGGTGCAAGCATCTCGGAATTGGAATATACGCTTTGATGAGTTGATCAAAGCATATAGTTTTATATAGACTTGCGGTGAAGCCTGTATTTACAAGAAAGTGAGTGGGAGCACTACAGCATTTCTGATAAGTATATGTGAATGACATATTGCTGATCGGAAATAATGTAGAATTATTCTGTAAAGCATAAAGGAGTGTTTGAAAGGAGTTTTTCAAAGAAAGACTTCGATGAAGCTGCTTACATATTGAGCTTCAAGATCTATAGAGATAGATCAAAGACGCTTGATAAGTTCTTTCAATGAGTACATGCCTTGACAAAGATTTTGAAGTAGTTCAAAATGGAGCAGTCAAAGAAAGAGTTCTTGCCTGTACTATAAGGTGTGAAATTGAGTAAGACTCAAAACCCGACCACGGCAGAAGATAGAAAGAGAATGAAAGTCATTCCCTGTGCCTTGGCCATAGGTTCTATAAAGTATGCCATGCTGTGTACCAGATCTATTGTATACCCTACACTGATTTTGGCAAGGGAGTACAATAGTGATCTAGGAGTAGATCACTAGACAGCGGTCAGAATTATCCTTAGTGAAATAAGGATATGTTTCTCGATTATGGACGTGACAAAAGGTTCGTCGTAAAGGGTTACGCCGATGCAAGTTTTGACACTGATCTAGATGACTCTAAGTCTCGGTCTAGATACACATTGAAAGTGGGAGCAATTAGCTAGAGTAGCTCCATGCAGAGCATTGTTGACATAGAAATTTGCAAAATACATATGGATCTGAATGTGGCAGACCCGTTAACTAAAGACTCTCCCACAAGCAAAACATGATCACACCTTAGTACTCTTTGGGTGTTAATCACATAGCGATGTGAACTAGATTACTGAATCTAGTAAACCCTTTGGGTATTGGTCACATGATGATGTGAACTATCGATGTTAATCACATGGTGATGTGATCTAGATTATTGACTCTAGTGCAAGTGGGAGACTGAAGGAAATATGCCCTAGAGGCAATAATAAAGTTATTATTTATTTCCTTATATCATGATAAATGTTTATTATTCATGCTAGAATTGTATTAACCGGAAACATAATACATGTGTGAATACATAGACCAACAGAGTGTCACTAGTATGCCTCTACTTGACTAGCTCGTTAATCAAAGATGGTTATGTTTCCTAACCATGAACAAGGAGTTGTTATTTGATTAACGAGGTCACATCATTAGTAGAATGATCTGATTGACATGACCCATTCCATTAGCTTAGCACCCGATCGTTTAGTATGTTGCTATTGCTTTCTTCATGACTTATACATGTTCCTATAACTATGAGATTATGCAACTCCCGTTTACCGGAGGAACACTTTGGGTACTACCAAACGTCACAACGTAACTGGGTGATTATAAAGGAGTACTACAGGTGTTTCCAATGGTAGATGTTGGGTTGGCGTATTTCGAGATTAGGGTTTGTCACTCCGATTGTCGGAGAGGTATCTCTGGGCCCTCTCGGTAATGCACATCACATAAGCCTTGCAAGCACTGCAACTAATATGTTAGTTGTGAGATGATGTATTACGGAACGAGTAAAGAGACTTGCCGGTAACGAGATTGAACTAGGTATTGGATACCGACGATCGAATCTCGGGCAAGTAACATACCGATGACAAAGGGAACAACGTATGTTGTTATGCGGTCTGACCGATAAAGAACTTCGTAGAATATGTAGGAGCCAATATGGGCATCCAGGTCCCGCTATTGGTTATTGACCGGAGACGTGTCTCGGTCATGTCTACATTGTTCTCGAACCGTAGGGTCCGCACGCTTAACGTTACGATGACAGTTATTATGAGTTTATGCATTTTGATGTACCGAAGGTTGTTCGGAGTCCCGGATGTGATCACGGACATGACGAGGAGTCTCGAAATGGTCGAGACATAAAGATTGATATATTGGAAGCCTATGTTTGGACATCGGAAGTGTTCCGGGTGAAATCGGGATTTTACCGGATTACCGGGAGGGTTACCGGAACCCCCCGGGAGCCAAATGGGCCAACATGGGCCTTAGTGGAAAGGTGAGAGGGCAGCCCACATAGGGCTGCGCCTCCCCCCCTCTCTCTAGTCCTATTAGGACTAGGAGAGGGGCCGGCCACCTCTCTCTCTCTCCCCTTTGAAGGTTTCCTAGTTGGACTAGGATTGGAGGGGGGAGTCCTACTCCCGGTAGGAGTAGGACTCCTCCTGCGCCTACACCTCTTTGGCCGGCCAGCCCCCCTCCCTCCAACCTTTATATACGGAGGCAGGGGGCACCCCAAGACACACAATTTGATCCTTGAGATCGTTCCTTAGCCGTGTGCGGTGCCCCCTGCCACCAAATTCCACCTCGATCATACCGTTACAGCGCTTAGGCGAAGCCCTGCGTCGGTAGTACATCAAGATCGTCACCACGCCGTCGTGCTGACGGAACTCTTCCTCGACGCTTTGCTGGATCGGAGCCCGAGGAACGTCATCGAGCTGAACGTGTGCCAAGAACTCGGAGGTGCCGGAGTAACGGTGCTTGGATCGGTCGGATCGGGAAGAAGACGTACGACTACTTCCTCTACGTTGTGTGATCGCTTCCGCAGTCGGTCTGCGTTGGTACGTAGACAACACTCTCCCCTCTCGTTGCTGTGCATCACCATGATCTTGCGTGTGCGTAGGAAAATTTTGGAAATTACTGCGTTACCCAACACTTCTCTGGAGCGGTAGTAAAAAATTACACCCGCTCCAATTCACGGTAGTACCGATGCAGCCTTTTCAGAACACCAAAACTGTCACAACTTTTGCAAACGGACTCCGAATCCGATGAAACCAAGTTTGTTGGAAAGCTAGCGACAAGGGCTAACACAATATTGAAAGAAATATCAATAAGAAGCAAATTATAAAAGGCCCATAAGAAAATGGTGAGGACCCTTCCTCGGATAAGACCGATAAAACCTACAACACCGAAAACATCATAAAAGACGCATGCGAACTCCGTTTTCGATGAAACCAAGTTTTTCATCAAGATGACCATAAACTCTAAGACTCACAAAGAGAACCAAACAAGAACCAAGAAACATGATGCAAGGATGCAATGGTTTGAGCTCTCGACGAACGATACGATCAAGCTACTCACTTGAGAGCCCCCCTTGATAGTACGGCTATCGATCCTATAACCCGGTCTCCCAACTACCACCATGAGACCGGTAAAATAGAAAACCTATCAAGGGCAAACCTTTGCCTTGCACATGATCCACTTGAGTTAGATGATGACGATCTTGTCCTCCTCAAGATGGACCACCTTTCTTGATTGCATTGGGTCGATGAAGACTAGATGATTGCTCCCCCATACTCCACTATGGGTGAGCCACTCTTCGGCACATCTTCACAAGTCCATTGACACCACAATGGATGGCAAGCTTCAAGCACTTGATCTCTTCGTGATTCTCCACTTGAAATTGCACACGACAATCTTGATGACGATCACCACTTGATGTCATCCTTCCCATGGGTTGTATGATATCATCCGCTTGACGCAAGCCCATGGACACGTACCTAACCGCACATAGACTCTCACATACACCATGGGTTAGTACATAAAGTGCAATGGACAATGCTTACCATACCATGGGATCACTTGATCCCTCTCGGTACATCTTCTACTCTTTGTGAGTTGATCAACTTGATTCACTCTTGACTTAGTCTTGATCAACCTTGAATCTTTCCAACTCTCTTCGTTTGGATGATGTCTTGAAGGTAAACATGAATGATCACAAAATCTTCTTCTTCAAGACATGCTTGCAATAAGCTCAACTCTCAAATGACCAATCTTTGGATAATTCCTTGAATAGCACCTTGGTCGACACAAACTCTCCTTGAAACCAACACATGTACTCCAAGAAAAGCCTATGGACAAAACCTTCAAATATAACTCAAGGAAACCATTAGTCCATAGAGACTGTCATCAATTACCAACACCAAACATGGGGGCACCGCATGTTCTTTCAATCTCCCCCATTTTGGTAATTGATGACAATCACTTTCACGAGAGTTTATACAAGGAATTATGCATCACCAAGCAATGCAACAACCAATAATGCATGTGTATGAGATGCAAATGCTTAGGAACAAAACCAAAGCAAGGAGAAAACTCTGAAGACTTCTCCACAAAACTCTCTGAAACTTCTCCCCCATTGGCATCGATTGCCAAAATGGGCGAAAAGCATAGAAGGCCAATATAAATTGTGTTCCTCCATAAATTGTGTATTTCTCAACAAGAAAGTGGAATGCAATACACATATCCAACGGTAATACTTGGAGGAAGACAAACTATATTGAGGCCCAAAGATTGCAAAAGGAAGATATGCTACAAAGACATAACAAAGAGAGAAACAAGCAATCAAGCAATCAAAAGATATCTATTGACGCAAGCTATCAAAAGATACCAATTGAACCAACTAGGCCAATGATCCTACGAGCCACATGAATAAAAGATATTATGATATGAGCAAAGGAGTGTTCTAAAGAAACTAGAGAGGCTCCCCATGATTTGTGCACATATAAGAATATTTGAATTTGGAAACAAAGTGCACAAATAGGATCATAGCTCCCCCAAAATCAATAGAAACTTACAACAAGTGCAAGAGAGCATATAGGAAACTAAGCCTAGTACTTGAAACAAACACATGGTTGAGCAACAAGTAAGAGAGGCAACTTAAGAGTGGGCTCAACCAAAAAGATGTGTGTGAGTCAAGGCAATGCACTTGAGAAGACTAATGTACAGAAGAGCATTAAGCATCAATAAAGTCTTCAAAGAATGAGGCACGCGGTGCAAGGCCTATCATTCCCACACACAACTAGCAAATGGGTTCACAAGCTTACTAATAAGCATATAGAGAACCTATGCTTGTGACAACCCGCGGTGAAGATAGAAGATGAAAGGCGCATCAAGACGAGGGATGCCAATTAAGATGGCAAAAACCTTGTAAAGATAAGCATGAGGAAAATAATCTTCACCACACAAGAGCGCATCAAGATGCAACGAGATACGACACACACTCAAGGCAAAAGCTTTCACAGAGCCACCAAAGAAATAACAAAAGAGAGACAAGGTGGACGTGAAAGAAAGGATATCATCTAGAGATGTAATTTCTCTCAAGTGTATAAGGTTCTAGGTAGACGAAGTCATGATGATATATATCTACAAAGAAGGATGTACACCCGAAATAGTTACAACATGAAGGAAAAAGATATCCAAAAGGAAGTCATACATATACCAACAAGATATTTGCTTGAGAGCATAGCACAAGGCTAGATATGGTCTTATTGCATATAAATGAATTCCAACCACACGAACATCAAAGACATCACAACTAGCAACAAGACATTATTGTTGGGATGCTTTGAGAAAGGAAACAAGTATCACAAAAGAGAATGGATAACATGCCATGATACAACCTACGAAAGGTTGATGCAAGAAATGTGTGCATGAAGTAGATGATGATACTTGTTACCGAGATACCATTGGATGGATGTAGTAGATACCAATTAAAGGTAGATAGTAGTTCATTAATCATCATAGCTTGACTCCAATAAGCACATGGTGACACCACCTTCCTTGTGAGTGAGCCGAGCATCCAATGCATCTCCACTTGTTCCTAGAACAACAACACAAACAAAATTGTACCCAAACTCATTGGGACCAAAGAGTTAGAGAACCAACAACACATAGGACAAACTCCACATAAATATGTGCATATGGATATGAAAATGAATTTCATGCACATCTCATCCAATTTGAGACCTGGTGGAGTTCCCCCTATATATTGGGTCAAAGAAAGAAAGCATGCCAAAGAAACTACAAGAAGTAAATATGCATGCTCAAGACTTTCAAGAACCGAGACCGAAAGACAAAGAAATACCAAGCGAAGAAAAGATACCAAATGAATAAATCATCACTTGGAGGATATCCATAAAAGATACATCAAGGAATGAGATATACATTGATACACTCAAAAAGAAAGATGTCAAACTCCCAAAAGAGAGAATGGTTCCAAACAAACCAAGCCCTCTACAAAGTTTCATGATGGCACAAAGCACCAAAAAGAAACGGCTTGCCTTCCACAAACACACACTTGATAAGGATCACAAGATGAGTGTTTTATAGAGAATAGGATAGCTCCCCCAAGACTAGTGCATTATAGAGAATTTGCATTTGAATACAAAATGCACGAGGTGGGATCACCACTTTCACTATATCTAGAAAACACTAGACAAGGTCAAGAAATTAACAAGATCCACAAGTGGTATGGAATACAATGGGAGTTGACACAATCCTAGGCAAGAGATAAAGCAAATAAAAGCAAAGGCCAATGTAAAGATGATCAATAATTTCTACCACACATAAGTGAGTACCAATTGTCAAAAGACAAGAAGTATTTGGAAATAATTTCCGGTGGTAGATAACAAGGATATCCGACATCATCTTCACATCAAACAAAAGCAAATTGCAACTTGTAGACCTAACATGCCACCTAGGAACAAGATAATTTACAATATCAATTCTAGGTGACAATATCTCAAATGTACGCATTTTCTAGGCTAGTAATATACACATAGCATATTACTCCCCCATAATGTGATACCAATTAAAGATAAACAAGAGGCAAAATAATGATCCAACACGAGATAATTAATGGACAATATAGAATTTGAATTTCTCATGAGAAGACATACCACATAGCGACTAGATAATCTTGAAATATCAATACTAGATGGTATTACTCATGTACACACATATATAGGATTGTGAGGTGCACAAAGCACATCACTCCCCCATAATGGGATATTCCATTAATCTCTCACAAGAACCAACTAAGAAAAGAACAAGATGCAAAAGGCTCAATGCATGACACACACGTACATGATGTGCAAACCAACACACACATACTTGATTGCACAAGATAATCACGTTGGAAGCACAACATATACAAACACATGCAAGGAACAAAAGCAAACATGCAAAGGGGTAAGTAACTATCAATGTAAACACTTTAAGCACGAGTTACCGCATGGAGAAACATTGGATATAAGATAGAAACTTGATAATTTGAATAACTTGGCTTGAGACAATTAGAATGATGAAGTCCCCTTAATTCTTCATAAAGTAGCCAAGTCTCCAGTGCCCTCCAACAACACCTATTGATCAAGTTTGAGCTTGTTGGTCCCCAACCAAGTTGGGTCCTAAGAGGTTAGTCACAATAGGCTTGGATACCCAAATGGTTCTCTTCTTGACACCACTTTGAGTACCAACAACTTTGGCAAACACATTGCTAACCTTATCCTTCCCAAGAGAATAGATATCATCAATAATAATTGGGTTGGATAAGTTACCACTAGTGCATGAAGAGGCGAGGTGACCTTTCTCACGACATAAGTAGCAACGTCTACTCTTCACTTTCTTCTCACTTGATTTCTCAACTTGAGAAGCATTAGCTTGAGGATTCTTGGGAAGAGGACTTTCTTTAACTTGTGGTTGAGCATGAGATCGAACTTATGGCCGCTTCCCTTGTTGCTTGTCACTAATGGCCTTCTTCTTCAATGGGCAAGATCTAACATGATGCCCTTCTACTTTGCACTTGAAGCAAACAATCTTGGCCGAATTCTTGACTTGTTCTTGGCCCTTCCTTTTGTTCACTTTGGACTTATTCTTCTTGTTGGAGTTGAATCCAAGTCCACCTTTGTCATTGGGGGATTTTTGCACACTCAAGATATTGTTGAGTGTGAATTTTCCTTCATGACTCTTTCCCAAGTCTTTCTTCAAAGAAGTGACTTGGGCCTTGAGCTCTTTGATTTTCTCTATATGGTTAGTCTCAACACAAGTACTAGAGAAGTATAAGCTTCATCGTTAGAGCAACAAGGCAAGGAAAGCAATTCATCACAAGATGTACCAATGTTATGCATGGATGAATCGCGAGGACTAGCACAAGGCAATATAGCATTTTGACCAAAAGTAGTGCTAGTATCCACATGAGGCTCACTAGATGTTACCTTAGCAAGCATGGCTTCATGAGCTATCTTTAGCACATTATGGGATACTAGAAGATCATCATGAGAGCTTGTGAGGTTTACATGATTTTCTTCCAACATCCCATAATTGCTAGATAGCAACTAAAGTTGAGCCCTTAGCTCAACATTCTCCTTTAATATGGATGCTTCACAAGAGATAGAGTTAGTAGCACAAGCATCATCATTAGCAACAAGAGGAGAAGACAACTTGGCAAGCTCTTTTGAATATGAAGCTTTAAGTTGAGCATGAGACTTGGTGAGTTTGATGAGCTCACCCTTGATGACCCTTGAGCCATTTTCGAGGTGCTCAAAATCCTCAAGGAGTCTAGCATGAGCAACTTCAAGCTTAGCATTTTTAGTTTTGAAATCATTGGCCACCTCGAGTGCTCTATCATGAGATTCCTTTATTCTAGATAATTCTAGAGCAAAGGTCTCCTCAAGAGATTCGGATGTGGTTTGTTCATGTCCAAGAGCTTGAGATAGCTCCGCGATCTCATTTGCGTAATCACGCTCATGAGCTTCCATTTTCTCAATGGTGACCTCATGCTCCTCTAGATGAGATTCCAACTCCTCAATGTATTTCTTGCCTTGAATGGCAAGAGACGTGATTTCCATGAAGTTGGAACGAGCAAGTTTATTTTTGTGAAGAGCTTTAAAAATCATTTCCCCCTTAGTTTTTAAGGAGGCAACATTATCATTCTCTTCATCATAATCAACATCATCATCACTCTTGCCATCATCACAAGATATATTGGGATTCAAAGTGGGAGATACCTTTGAAGCCTTGGCCATAAGGCAAAATGCAATAGATGATGATGAAGGATCCGTTGAAGCACCATTCAAGACCACATCTTGTTCCATGGGGTGTTGGGTTTCCTCTACATTGTTAGCACAACAATTCGAGGACATATATGCATTTTTATCATGGCAACAAGACATAGTAAACATATCATCATGGGATTTAGTCAAGCAATTTCTACATGATATGCAAGGACTATCAACACAAGTATGTGAAACATTTGGAGTGTTCGAAGTGTTAAAGCCCAAAGAAGGAGCATTGCAATAAGATAGTGATGAAGGATCATCCATAATAAACATACTATCATCATTGCAATGACCAACACTACTCACCATATCATTACCTTGTGGCAAGCCACATGTAGGTGAAGTAGAAGAAGTTGAGAAGACTATATGGCCGGATGTGGAGGGAGAACAATCATCCCCACAAAACTTGGACACGCCATATTTATCTTGAAGCTTTGTCCACAACTCGTGAGCATCCCGGAACGACATGAGTTGAAATATAACTACATTGCTCAAAGCATCGAAAAGCACATTAGAAGCTTGAGCATTGAGATAAGAGTTTTTCTCATCCTCTAAAGATAATCTTTGAGGATCCTTTGGAGGAGAAAAACCCATATCCACATTTCGCTCTAAATTTGGGTCCATGACCCTAAAGAGATTAAGCATGCGAATTACCCAAATATCAAAATTTGTGCCATCGAAACTAAGAGTGTGAGAGAATCCTAATCCCCTAGTCGACATCTTTACTATCTAGGCGGTTAAGCTTAACAAAGAGAGACGAGGCTCTGATACCAATTGAAAGATCGTGGATGTCGCCTAGAGGGGGGGGGGTGAATAGGCGCTTTAAAATAATTACGGTTTAGGCTTGAACAAATGCGGAATAAACCTAGTGGTTAATTTGTCAAACACAAAACCTACAACAACTAGGCTCACCTATGTGCACCAACAACTTATACTAAGCAAGATAGACAACGATGTGATAGCAAGATATATGACAAGAAACAATATGGCTATCACAAGGTAAAGCGCATAAGTAAAGAGCTCGGGTAAGAGATAACTGAGGCATGCGGAGACGACGATGTATCCCGAAGTTCACACCCTTGCGGATGCTAATCTCCGTTTGGAGCGGTGTGGAGGCACAATGCTCCCCAAGAAGCCACTAGGGCCACCGTAATCTCCTCACGCCCTCGCACAATGCAAGATGCCGTGATTCCACTAAGGGATCCTTGAGGGCGGTCACCGAACCCGTACAAATGGCAACCCTTGGGGGTGGTCACCGAACCCGTACACTTTGGCAACCCTTGGGGGCGGTCACAGGTACCCGTCAAATTGCTCGGGGCGATCTCCACAACCTAATTGGAGACCTCGATGCTTGCCCGGAGCTTTACACCACAATGATTGAGCTCCGAACACCACCAACCGTCTAGGGCGCCAAGGCACCCAAGAGGAACAAGTTCTAGGGTGCCCAAACACCCAAGAGTAATAAGCTTCTCAAACTTCACTTCCACGTATCACCGTGGAGAACTCAAACCGATGCACCAAATGCAATGGCAAGGGCACACGGAGTGCCCAAGTCCTTCTCTCCCAATCCAACCAAAGCAACTAATGCTAGGGAAGAAAATGAGAGGAAGAACGAAAGAAGAACATGAAGAACTCCAATATCTAGATCCAAGGGGTTCCCCTCACCTAGAGGAGAAAGTGATTGGTGGAAACGTGGATCTAGATATCCTCTCTCTTTTCCCTCAAGTACTAGCAAGAATCATTGGAGGGATTGAGAGTTAGCAAGCTCGAAGAAGGTCAACAATGGGGGAAGAACACGAGCTAAAAGGATAAGGTTCATTGGGGAAGAAGACCCCCTTTTATAGGTGGGGAAAATCCAACCGTTATGCTCACAGCCCGCACAGAGCGGTACTATCGCTCCAAGGAGCGGTACTACCGCTAGGGCGGAAGTACCCCTTTGAAAAACAACAGCGAGGAGGCAAAAGGCCAGAAGAACCGCCGGAGCGGTACTACCGCTCATCCTCACGGTACTACCGCAAATGGTAGCGGTACTACTGCTTGCGAGCGGTACTAAAAAAACATCCGGGCCTACCACCGCAAGACTTGGGACGAGTTTTTGGTCCGGAGCGGTACTACCGCTGTAGGAGCCGCGGTAGTACTGCTCTGGAGCGGTAGTAAAAAATTACATGCGCTCCAATTCGCGGTAGTACCGCTGCAGCCTTTTCAAAAAACCAAAACTGCCACAACTTTTGCAAACGGACTCCGAATTCGATGAAACCAAGTTTGTTGGAAAGCTGGCGACAAGGGCTAACACAATATTGAAAGAAATATCAATAAGAAGGAAATTAGAAAAGGCCCATAAGAAAATGGTGAGGACCCTTCCTCGGATAAGACCGGTAAAACCTACAACACCGAAAACATCATAGAAGACGCATGCGAACTCCATTTTTGATGAAACCAAGTTTGTCATCAAGAAGACCATAAGCTCTAAGACTCACAAAGAGAACCAAACAAGAACCAAGAAACATGATGCAAGGATGCAATGGTTTGAGCTCTCGACGAATGATATGATCAAGCTACTCACTTGAGAGTCCCCCTTGATAGTACGGCTATCGATCCTATAACCCGGTCTCCCAACTACCACCATGAGACCGATAAAATAGAAAACCTATCAAGGGCAAACCTTTGCCTTGCACATGATCCACTTGAGTTAGATGATGACGATCTTGTCCTCCTCAAGATTGACCACCTTTCTTGATTGCGCTGGGTCGATGAAGACTAGATGATTGCTCCCCCATACTCCACTATGGGTGAGCCACTCTTCAGCACATCTTCACAAGTCCATTGACACCACAATGGATGGCAAGCTTCAAGCACTTGATCTCTTCGTGATTCTCCACTTGAAATTGTACACGGCAATCTTGATGACGATCACCACTTGATGTCATCCTTCCCATGGGTTGTATGATATCATCCTCTTGACGCTAGCCCATGGACACGTACCTAACCCCACATAGACTCTCACATAGACCATGGGTTAGTACACAAAGTGCAATGGACAATGCTTACCATACCATGCGATCACTTGATCCCTCTCGGTACATCTTCTACTCTTTGTGAGTTGATCAACTTGATTCACTCTTGACTTAGTCTTGATCAACCTTAAATCTTTCCAACTCTCTTTGTTTGGATGATGTCTTGAAGGTAAACATGAATGATCACACAATCTTCTTCTTCAAGACATGCTTGCAATAAGCTCAACTCTCAAATGACCAATCTTTGGATAATTCCTTGAATAGCACCTTGGTCGACACAAACTCTCCTTGAAACCAACACATGTACTCCAAGAAAATCCTATGGACAAAACCTTCAAATATAACTCAAGGAAACCATTAGTCCATAGAGATTGTCATCAATTACCAAAACCAAACATGGGGGCACCGCATGTTCTTTCAGCGTATACTTCCCTTAGCGCACGCTTCCGCTCCCTCTTGGGGACGTGGGTTGCGTATATCATGTTCATCGTCCGCACTTGTGGGGGAAACCCTTTCTGTCCACTGTTGTTCGGCGGCCGGGGCTCCTCCTCGTCATCGCCATGCAGCCTCTTGTCTCTGCTTTCGGCATTTAACTTGCCTGCCTGCTTGAACACCCAACAACCCCTGTTGGTGTGATTGGCTGGTTTTTCGGGGGTGCCATGTATCTGGCATGAGCGGTCGAGTATTCGGTCCAAACTGGACGGGCCCGGAGTATTTCTTTTGAATGGCTTTTTCCGCTAACCGGGTTTAGAGCCTCTGAATCCGGCATTAACCGCTTTTGCTTGTTGCGACGCGACCTGCTACTGTTGTCCTTGGTATCCGAATTACCAGGGCTCTTGGTCATGTTATTGTTGCGAGCTAGCCAGCTGTCTTCTCCCGCACAAAAGCGGGTCGTAAGTGTCGTGAGGGCTGCCATAGATTTCGCCTTTTCCTGTCCTAGGTGCCGTGCAAGCCACTCGTCGCGGATGTTATGCTTGAAGGCTGCTAGGGCCTCTGCGTCCGGACAGTCGATGATTTGATTTTTCTTGGTTAGGAACCGTGTCCAGAATTGTCTGGCCGATTCCTCTGGCTGCTGGATTATGTGGCTTAGGTCATCGGCGTCTGGTGGTCGCACATAAGTGCCCTGGAAATTATCGAGGAATGCGGCTTCCAGGTCCTCCCAACAACCAATTGATTCTGCTGGCAAGCTGTTAAGCCAATGCCGAGATGGTCCTTTAAGCTTGAGTGGGAGGTATTTGATGGCGTGTAGGTCATCACCACGGGCCATGTGGATATGAAGGAGATAGTCCTCGATCCATATCGCAGGATCTGTTGTGCCATCGTATGATTCGATGTTCACGGGTTTGAAACCCTCGGGGATTTGATGATCCATTACTTCATCTGTGAAGCATAGTGGGTGTGTGGCGCCTCTGTATTGGGCTATATCACGACGCAGCTCAAACGAGCTTTGTCTACTGTGTTCGGCCCGGTCGGATTTACTGTATCCAGCGTGACGAGTACCGTCTCGTGCTGTGGGGCGCCCACACGATCCGTAGATCGATCTTGTTTGCCTTGCCTTGTCTTCCAATATGTCTCGCAGGTCTGGCGCGTTTTCCCGTTCCTTGGTATTTTTTAAGCGGCGCCAGGGTGCGGCTTGAGTGGAGGGCCGAGAGGCCTCTCTGTCGCGGCCACGAGGTGGCCGGTCGGCCGCGTCATGCGCTGGTGATGTAGGTTTAGGTGCTTCCTCCTCTAATCGGGGTAGCAATCTGCGCTTTGGGTAGCTCTTGGAGGGGCGCTCGAGTTCATACTCTTCGGCCGCAAGGACTTCAGTCCATCTGTCGGCTAGCAAATCTTGATCAGCTCTAAGTTGTTGCTGTTTTTTCTTGAGGATGCTCGTCGTGGCCATAAGCTTGTGTTTGAAACGCTCTTGTTCGACAGGATCCTCCGGCACGACAAATTCGTCGTCGTCGAGGCTTGCCTCGTCTTCGGAGGGAGGCATATAATTATCGTCCTCGACCTCTCTGTCTACCGCTCTCTCATGAGGGCTGGCTTCTCCATCCTCCTGTGCTGAATCTTGCCGTCGTGCGCGAGGGAAGAGGCGACGGCGTTGGCAGGAGGCGGCTAGGATTAGGTCTCCCGGCTCCCTTCGGGAAGCCGAGAAAATAATGATTGCTTCTTGCTTCATCTCAAAACGAGTCCTTACATGAGTTTATATAATCCTCCTAATGATATAATTGGGCTAAGCCCCTAACACGATAAGATAACTGGGCGAGGCCCCTAACTGCCTGGCTGTAATATATGCCGCTCATAACATATGCACACTAGGCACATAGAACCATTAATTAGTATGGGGTAATCAACAATCATTGGTGCACAAATTATTTGTGTTATGTGATTCTGATATGTATTTCACATGTTTTTTTATAAAGAACATTTCATTCAATTGATATAGCGAGGTGATACAACCGCATTGAAAAAATGCCCGGCCTCTGCATACACATATGGGAAGGTTGTAGAATACCCTCAGAAATAACTACCACGCGTATAACATGAACTATAATTTGAATACACCAAAGTGATGCCCTCTCTCGCATTTGCGAGGGCTACTGTGCTAGTAGGAAGAAAAAACAAAATCAATTTTTTTCTTAGTTCCCCTAAAAAAATTCTTAGTTACCCCCTTTTCCTCCCTTCGATGCCTCATCATGGTGGTGAGTCCTCTTCGTCCATATGTCATCTCTGTGTAATCACATATGCCATGTCAACACAACCACGCCCCTTCCTGCTGCCTCTTCTTCTCCTACGCCGCCTTCTTCCACTTGGAACTGCCTCGCCGTCGGGAGATGAGTACATAAGGCTGGAGTCACTAAGCAAAAACAAAGATCACAAGCAACACACACCCACATACCAAATATACCTTTTTTTTGCAAGGAAGCTATCAAATAGAAGAACACGGTAAAATAACCTACGTTGATGTGACATAGACAATTAATCAATCACATAGAGGCAAAAAATTAATCAACCTAGCAAATTGATGATCCATCACTTTTGCAAAAGAATTTAAGAAAAACATGTATCAAGAAAGGACTAGCTATATATATACCTGGCAGTACCAAGACGAGAAACGAAGAATGTCGGCCAATCCATCTCCAAAGGCACCAGATCCGGAATGCTGGTAGGGCGCATGCGAGGCCAGTCCGCCACCAACTCCATTGCCCCGGTCTCGAGGTCGGCGGCGAAACATCCCAGACAACAGGAAAGATGAATTAAGGAACATGACAAAAACATTCAAGACAAACGCATAGTGATGCCATAACCTGCCATCGAGTTTGTAATAACTATGAAAAGATACCATTTGGAACATATAATGAGTTCTCTTACAGATGAGCAAGGAGTGCATGCGATGAATTAGATAGACCACAAACACATTTTATGATGCAGCAACACAAATCATTCATACCAGCAAATGGCAAGATGATAACCATGATATCCAAGAAACATGAGCATAATATAGGCCGAACAACTTTCTCAAGTAGGAGATAAATTTCAACTTTGAATTGAAAACGATCATGATGGGCAGAACACATATCATGCACATATAGTGCAGGTTCCTGATAAGATACATTAAAATGGAAAGCATGACACTTTCATCGGAGAAGTAAACACAGCAAATTCGTGTGCTTCCAGTGATAGAAACATGAAAACCAGACAATTCACTCTGTGGAAAGTTCATGTTATATATTTCAACTATACAGGTGATCGATTACAACTGTATAGTCATTATTGCTTGAAGCATAACTGGCTTAAATTTAAAGTACTATACTGTATACATAATCTAAATAGTACTAACCATGCAAAATGATGTCATTGTGATCATGAATCATTCTTTAGGGCAAAAAAGCCGAGTTACTATTTTGATTTGCAGCAGTGGCAGCGTTTGTGTACAACTGCTGCTTAACAAGGTTAGAAACTCTGTTCTGTCCTCATGTAGCAAGATTAAATTATTTTCAAGTGTTGTTACCAAGTCAATTTCATTACACTGCCACAGATTAAGAGCAATACTACACCATATACTACTGCTTTGATCCTCCGAAACTGGTTGTAGAATGCCCTCGGAAATAACTACCACACCTATAACATGAACTATAATTTGAATACACAAAAGTGATGCCCTCTCTCGCATTTGCGAGGGCTACTGTGGTTGTATAATTTGAATACACAAAGGTTGTAGAGGACGTCATCTGGGAGCGAGACGGCCATCGTCAGGCGCCAGCGCTGGCGTCGTGTCCTCCGTCGATCCGACGTTGTGCCTGCGAATAATTTGCGCACGGTTTGACGCGTTGATTTGCAGGCCCTAAGCCTAGAGCATCTCCAACGGCCGCATAAAAATTCCGCGCCCAATAAACGTTATAACACACCACTATAGCACTTTTAATGCGCCGGTATCAACTTTGTTTTGGCAGGTGTCCAAAAACGCACGCCCAAAAAGCAGACAGTGTAAATTGTGAAGCGCGCGCAATCCGGCGCCCAAAATATACTGCGCGCGATAGCGTTTTTCAACGCGCGCCCAAAAACTTTTAGCGCTACAGCTTCTGCTGGAGCTGCCCGGCGCTCAAAAAAAATAAACTTTTAGTGCGCGGAGCTTTTTTTGGGCGTCTGTTGAAGATGCTCTAAGCGTATGTACATAAGTATACTTCCAGGTTGACATGTTGTTGTTAAGAGTCAGACTTGATGTCCTAACCCAACAGCATGCCGGATTCAGGTCTCCCGAGATAAAACTCAAAAAAAAGGTCTCCCGAGATATACCGTGTCCATATCATTTTGTTCCGCAAAAAAAAGACTTGGTTTTTTTAGCAGTATATATGAATGATTGGCTGATGTCATAACAAGGCTCGAAGGCTTGCTAGATATTAGTATGAGAGAAGATGTGGGTATCCATGTTTGGTTGGCATCGTCGTTTAATGACATTTATATCCAAAACACTACTATAACCGTTTGAATAAGGTGGATACGGTTCTTAAACATTATACGAGCATGTGCGTGCTTGGTGCTTGGTTAATTTGTATTTGTGCAGTTACCTGTCCAATTGTTGAGATGACATATGGGAGAAATCCTTCCATTCAAAAATAAATCTAAGAGAAATCCTTTTTGGATATAGTTTTTTTGTATGAGCCGAACTAAATGCCAAAGGTGTCATTGCAGACATTTTGAAGGATGTTTGAAAATAATTCACTAAAATACGGAGGGCGAGTGAATTGGGAATATGCAACCGCAGTTACAACTTCTTTGGTTCATACAGAAAGAAAGGGCACCTGCCTCACACAGGGAAAACTGGCCTAAGACTGAGCCTCAGTTGGGAAACATGCCTGAATCCTGCCTCATATCAGGCAGATGGAAGGTTTTTGGGAAAACGACAAAGTCACGCCATTTTCTACCTAAATCTAGGCGGATTTCCTGTACTTTTACCTAAATCTAGGTGGATTTTTAGGTGTGCCTCGCTGCATGGCCTAAGTCTGGACGTATCTATATATTCTGCACCACAATACATGCACTAGCGTACTGTGAAAGATCACTAGCTTACTAGTGGTAACTCGGAGACGCGAGGTGCTGATGACATGACGTGCTTATAAGTGCAACTCTCATTTGAACGAGGTCTTCCTAGTTCTTTTGTTGCGTGTTTCTTTCATGACTAAACAAATTCAAATCTAATTTATTCTTGTGGTAGTATTTTCTTTATCAATCCATCTTCGTTTGGCATGCAATTTCTGGAAATCATCATAAACCAAATTTGGATGAATGATTGTTTAATTTAACAACTCAGTTATAAAGCAAAAGAAGAGTTTTATTAGTCTCAAGTTTCAACTCATTGGCGTGGTGTTCTAAAAAAAACTCATTGGCGTGGTAACTGCTTTTATATAAAACAAAAATAGTAGTATTTTCTTCTTCTTCTCCTCCCTTTTTTAGTATTCAATCACCTTAGTGGAATAAAGCACTTTGTTCTTTTCTTTAGTCTATGAAGGGATGGATCATGGATGTCAATGCACTGGTGCTACTCTGCTGCAAATTCACTTGTTTTTGTTTCCATATATGAACAAGTAAAGATGATAAACTAGTAGAAAATCATACATCAATTCAATCTACAACAAAAAGACAAACAAAAAAGACCATGTAATCTCGATCCCTCCAGAATTCATTGCATTGAAAATTCCACGAAAGGTTAGGCACAAGACAGAGTAATTGACATCAATTTCAACAGTAGCTCATGAGTTCAATACAGCTGATGAGTTCAATACAGTTACTGGCAACTTTGGCAATACCAAATCAAGTGTAAAAAGTTCCACAACAAAAATCAAACACAGCGAGCTAGCTAGCTAGCTCTTGGCCAAAATTCTGAAAAGAACCCAAACATGCCAAACTAACACAGCTGATGAATCTAACCGCTTCTGGTACCCGCCGTCGGCAGTGTCCTCCATCATGATGCCCTCTTTCTTCAGGAAGATCTCAGGTCCGAATGGTCGGGCCATCGACGCAACTCTCCAACAGTGGAGCAGGCTCTTGTTTCAAAGAGATAGTACTCCAATACGAAGTGAGCACTCAACAAAGCAATAACCCCATCATCAGGCACTCTCCCAGAAGTGATCCACAACACGCATTCAGCAGCAGCCCAACACGAATAAGGGAGGTAGAGAGGAGAAGATGACTAGATGAGAAGAGACACTGACATGTGGGCCCCACATGTCAGTTAAAGGTCAAACTAACGTTTCGTTTAGGTGTGGGTCCGACCTGTCATAATCACGGTCAATAGATAAGCACTCGGAGATTTGGGTTTTTTGAAATAGCCGACCACTCATTTGGTAGTTATCTGAGAAAAATTAAAAATTGATAGTTTTTGCAATCCTATCATGTAAAGTAGTAGTTTTATACTATCTATTTTTTATCATTTGTATTTTTTTGTCTTGTCTTATCTAGTTTGTTCGATCGCTAAGCATATTTTCTATGCTTTCGCATGAGGTGTTTCTTGCATAGCTATTTTTTAATAGTTCTTTAGTATATGAAAATTTAAAATTTTAGGACCTTAATTTGTATTTTTGTCCCAGGCCCCCAAATTGCTGGAGACGACCCTGGTTGTATCTTCTCGGTACAGTGGTAAGGTTTACAAAAGCTAGCTTTCATAACAAAAAAGAAGTTAGTAATGCATTCTTTAATTGTTATGCAATCGTCTACTGAGAATTCACTAAATCTCAGTATATCCAGTTGCATGGCAAATTAAGTAGGGTTTGTTAGGTTAAAGGTGATAAGGAGATCAGACCAATACATGATATTTTGTCAGTAAATTTGTGTACTAGCATCATTCACGCTGCAACAAAAATTAATAAGCTAGGATATATAAAATGCTACGCCGGCGTACCAACCGTGCATGCACGCTCGCCTTTCTGGTCGCTCACTTGCGTCCATTTCACCCCTGATTTCACCTGAACCAATCCAATTATAGTGGCGATCGATTCCTGCTATATAAATAGTCCACTCAGGTCACCTCTGTACACACACAACTACAGCAGCGCAGCCAGCACGAGTTCACAAGCTGCTCACTTCACATTGCACTGACAACAACAATGCAAGGCCTCACGGTGGCATCCTCCAAGATCGTGCTCGCGATGATGCTCCTGCTCGGCCTGGCGGGTGCTGCGGCCGCCCACGGCCGCAGGAGGCTCGTCTCGAGCACCTCTGACGACCCGTGCATGAAGATGACGCTGTACTGGCACGACATCCTCTACGACGGCGGCAACAACACGGCCAACGCGACGTCCGCGGGGGCGACCAAGCCGACGGCGCTGAGCACGGCCAGCTGGAAGAACGGCACCTTCTTCGGCCTGCTGGTGGTGTTCGACGACCCGATGACGACGGGGGAGGCGCTCCCCGTCGCCGGCGAGGAGCCCGCGGCGCGCGGGCAGGGCTTCTACTTCTACAACAAGAAGGACGGGTACAACGGCTGGTTCGGCTTCTCCATCGTGTTCGACTCCCCGGCGCACAAGGGCACCCTCAACCTCGTCGGCGCCGACCTCATGGAGGAGGAGACGCGCGACCTCACCGTCGTCGGCGGCACCGGCGACTTCTTCATGGCGCGCGGCATCACCACCATCCGCCTTGACGCCTACGAGGGCACCACCTACACCCGTATCCAGATGGACATCAAACTCTACGAGTGCTACGTCTAATAACATGCCCGCGCGTATATTTATGCATGCGTTGCGTGTACTAATAAGGAGTAATATATTTACTTTGATGTGTTATTCTTGTTTTGATGCATGAGGAATATGGATTGTGCGTAATTGCTGTATACACCAGTAAGATTTTAAATTGCACCACCGTTCGCTTCTGTTTACGAAAACTTTCTCTATTGTTTTCCCACTGGAGCCATACAGTAGGATGGACCCATCTAACTCCATTGTATTCAGTTGAATAACTATAAAATTTGGACGACACTACCCCACACGTCGACCAGCAGATAACGAGAAAATATCCGCCGCCTCGCTGACTGTTGGATGAACACGCTTTGATTGTTCGATCTACCCACGAAGTAGCTACTCTTTTGCAACAAGAGTGGTGTTGCAGAAGACCTTCTGCAATAGGATGCTTGGTGCAATTACCGAGCGTTTATTTTTCTTTTGAAAAATCTTTGCAATAAAGGTAATCTTGCAGAAATATTTGCAACCAGAATAGAGTTATTTACTCAAAACCATCACACTTGGGGCTAGCGTAACAACTTAGTACCAAATTTAAGTCAGGGCACAAAAAACCATCAATTTCGCGCCTAATCTATAACAAAGAGCAGTGATTGTCTGATAAGCCCGCGAAGATAGTGAAACTGACAAGTTGGCTCCACCTGTCGGACTGATGTGGCAAAGACAAAAGATGTTGACCGACTGATGTGGCAAATGAGAAGCAAGCCCCGCCTGTCAATGACTAGAAGGTCATCTTCTTCCTCTATCTTTCTATGTGGCATTCCATCGAGCACCTTCTGCGCGGCCGAAGAGCATCGGTGTTCTTGCCTCGTAGTCCACCTACCGCACGGAGGACACGGCCAAGGAGCTGAGCTCCGGCAACGGCAGCAACGCCTACCCCGCCGCGAACGACCGCTCCTCAGACGCGGGCACGCGAGGGGAAGCCGGCGTCATGCGAGAGCGCACGTCCATGCTTGGGCCGAGGCGCGTGTCGCAAGAGCGACGCTGCCCTGATGGCCGAGCTGTCTCCATCATGCGGACGACGCTGCGTCGTGCTCGTCAACAACGAATGGGCAAGGTCCGCAAGCGAGAGCTACCGCCGCGCCACTCACCGCCCTAGCTGGTTCGCTAGTCAACGCGCGGCCTCCCCTGGTCACTGCACACCTCGGCGTGCTGCTCCGGCCGCCGCTGCCCCGTTGGCGCGTGCGTGCTCTGCGCTAGCAACTTCAGTCCACGCGTGCGTGCATGGACCTGCACTACAACCGCTCCCCTGGTCACAGCACACCTCAGCACGTGCGTGCGTGCATCGGCAGTTCGGCACTGGAGCGGCATGTTAGCAGGTGTCAGGACCAGAACCCAGGCGATACTGAAGCTACACTGAAGACAGGAGACAGGCAAAAGGTTCAGTTAATGAACGGTCGAGATGATAAGAGAAAGTTCAACGGCTCAGATCCCTTCACCGTTTCACTCAAATTATTACTGTGTACTGTCCGTTGCAACAGTAGTTTTTCTGCCACGCTGAGCTGGAAAGCAAGTATATTAGCCCTTCCCGCCGACGGAGGAAGGCAGGTTGTAATTTTCCCCAAATTCTAGTCTAGAGTAGAACTCTAGTTATTGTACTCTCTCAAGACGGGGTATCGTACCTCCCGATCTATCAAATTACCCACAAATTACTCTATTTCTTCCTCTGAGATTGATCGAGTGGAGTAGATCCTGCTATTCTGGTCAATTTGATCCTCACAAAGGTATCAATAGCCAGTTGATTTCTCAGCGACGGTGACGCTGTGGTGGCGAATCGAGCAGTGGAGGACGAGGGGTTGGGCGCTCACGTAAAATCCCTCCCGCCCCTCCCTGTTCGCGGCGGCGGTGGTGAACACTGTGGCGGCGAAAGTGGTGGCGGCGTTCATTCGGGCACAAATCAGCTAGTCCGGGAAGGTTGCTTGGGGATCTTCCCCTCGCGGTAAAATTCCTGTCCTTGAAGCCGATCCGTGTGCCAGTGGCGGCGTGGGGGCGTGAAATAGAAGGTTGGGTTGGGATTCCTGTAAAATCCCTGATCCTCTTACTCATAGCCAAGGAGTTGGGTCCAGATCGGAGCTAATTGGGACGAGATCGCTGGCCCGTCTCTCGCACCGATCCAATCTGAAGATGGCTGACACACGTGTCAAGGTTCAGATCACAGTGGACAGACTGGAGACTGAAGTATCTGAACTACGGGCTGAGCTCTCTGATTTGAAGGAATTACGTTCGGAAGTGCAGCAGTTAAGATCAGAGATGGTCACCATGCCACGAGTGGAAGACAAGCTGACGGATATGAACACAGAGATTCAGAAAACACCGCAGCTCATACTGCAAAACATGTCTCTGGGTAATCAGAAAACTGAAATGGTCCGCATCCCCCAGAGTACGGAGTCGAGCTCCTCCACCCAGTGCTTGTCTGATTCTTTCAAAGACCGCAATAGTCTGGGCTTGATGCCGCTCATAATAAGACAGTGGTACAAGTATGGAACATCCAGCAAGATTGGCGACACCCCTCGAGGGTGACCGTCGGGGGCTATGAATGCCCTGGCTCTGAACTGTCGTGGTTGCGGGCGGCTCAAGACAGTTCAAGAAATACGCAACTTGGTTCAGTTGCATCGTCCGTGTTTGGTCTTTCTCTCGGAGACCAAACCGTCAGCTACGAGAGCGCAAGAATTATTCTGAACTATTTTGCACCATAATGCTATTTGACAGTGAATCCTTAGCTTGAAGATGCAGGGGCCCCTCCTCAGGTACACAGACCCAGGTAGTCAGCAGGACAGTCACGTCCACGTTCTGAAAAAACAGCAAGCGCGTCCAGATAGGCATAGACGCTCCGCTCAAAAGGAAAAAAAATGGTACGCAGATTGCCCATGATCTCAGGAGGCCAGGACGTCGCCTTGCTTCCTTTCCTTCGATGGCTACGGTCCCTAATTTGACCTGGCCCCGTCGCTCCGGTCACGAATCGCGAGATACAACTCAAAAAAAGGTCTCCCGAGATACCGTGTCCATATCATTTTGTTCCGCAAAAAAAGGACTTGGTTTTTTTAGCAGTATATAAAAAAAAGTCTTGGTGGGAATCAATCACTAGATTATGAATAAAGTGCATCCACCCAATTCTCACATGGCCCAAGCAAGGGAGAGAGGAAAGCAGCAGCCCAGGTCCAATGGCCTAAACAACAGTAGGCAGGGCAAGGCGTCTGGCCTAACAAAACTAGCCCAAAACCTAGAAAGCGGCCTTTATTCTTACCTAAATTGGTGGATTCTGAACTAGAAGGGTGGATTTTGAGATTTGAAAGTATTGCCATTTTTTACCTAAATCCGGGTCGTTTTTAGGCAGTTTCTTGGCATGCCCGTCTCTGGTGCCTGAAATCTGGGCGAGTGCCTCAATCAACTTGCGGGCTTGGTTGGGCCTTTCACATATTTTTATGTGGGGCAAGCAGCAGTCTAGCTGGCTTTCGTTTTGTTCTTGCCGTCTCATCATCATACTCGGTCGTGCATGAAAGAAGAAAGACGCCAACGCGCCGATACATACATGATGCCATGTCGACGTCAAACACTACGCCTGGGCCAGTTGTCCTAGAAAAAACGAGTACAAAGTTATCCACTTAATTTAATTGATGGCATGTTAAAAAAATCCAAGGGTATGATGGCATGTTAAATGTTTTAATGGCACAGGATCTAGTATAAAACTGCATTTCTATTATGTTTTAATGTTACATCAGCATCAACTAGTATGAAAAGATAAATTCTTAATGATGAAGATTGGCTAATTGCTCCAAAGAAAATATGCCAATTTATGTTGCCTGACATTAACTTAAACTTGCACTGCCTTTTTTTATTTGCTGTACCGCATAGTATTACCTTCATCTCAAATTAGTTGTCCTAACTTTGCCTAAAACGTGTCTAGATAAAACATTGAATCGTCACAAGATGTTTTGGAAATGCTAGGTTCAAATAGAACATTGGCGCCACAAAAGTTTCTACTAGCACCAATATGTTTATCCAAAGCTTACACGTACTTTCTAATTAACTATTACACCAGCTTCAGCTCCTCATTTGGACATGCGATGGCGGGTCACGTTCGCCCCGGACCTCATGGCGGCGAGATCTGTCACGTTCGACACCGGCGAACTTCTCCTCCGCCAGGATGCGCTCCGCATCGTACTCCTCAACGACCGGGGCAGCACGGTCGACGCCCGATCCCTGCGCGTGGATGAGGTAGTCGACATCGGGTACATCATTCCTTTTCCCTGTCATTTTGCTAGGGTTTGGGATCGTCTTCCATCTCGCGCTGCCTCTGGGGCGCCGCCGGGGAGGCGGGATGCCGGCGAGCCGTCGCGTGGGGGTGTTTCTCGTGATTTGGGTTCGATTAAGCCGTCTCGGGTTTTCGGGGCGATCGGCGGGGAGCGGTTTGGTTTTGTCCCTTCCGATGAACCGGGGATTCTGGGGCGCCGACCGGCAGAAAACCGCGCCTCCGACTCGGATGTGCGACACGTGGAGAAGGACGCATCCGACCACCATGGGCGCGCCGCGGCTAGGGTTTCGACCCCACCTCCTGGTATATATGCGGGTGCCGCTCCTCCTCGCCCCCCTCTCCCCCCCCATTCTAGATCTGGAGGAAAGGTTACTCCATTTCTGGGAGACGCCAACGAGAAAGGAAACTAGGGTTCGCCCTTCCTTCTCATGGTGGAAGGGTAAAATCAGGGGGGATCCCAGATCTTTTGCTCAAGTAGTTTCATCTCCTTCCACCAAATCTGCGGTAGTTCCATCTCGCGAGCCATCTAGCATGAGGGGGATGGGTTTGGTGCTGGCCGCCATGGCCGTGGCGCGGGCCGCTTCAACCGTGGCGAGGGGTGCGGTCGTGGGCGCACGGCGGGCGACGGTGGGGGAAGAGGACGTGGCCGGGAGAGCCATGTCTGGACCCGCAAGACGGTCGGGGCCTCCTCCTCCAATACCCCGTCCGGATCTGGTGAGACTGGGTTCGATCGATGGGAGAAGGCAGCGGGGGCCAGTCAAGATGCCCTCGATCACCAGGAACAGTGGGATGCTGATAGGGGCGACAAATCCCTCCACACCTCCGACAACTCTGCACCTCCTGTCAAGCTGCGTGAGATCCCCCCTAACCCTAATCCTCTAGCTACTTCGTCTGAATCTTGCCAAATTTGCAATCTGTTGGGTCATCCTACTGCTAAATGTCCCCAAGCTATGTGTGTGAGATGCAAGAAGAAGGGTCATCTTTCTGTTATTTGTACTGATTTCCTCCCCTGGGAGTGCATACCTCCCATGTGTGCCTTCCAAGCCAAAGGGCAAGGATTCCACTACATTCATGACTATTCTGTTAGTAGTCGGAACAATGATAGGATCGTTAAAGTCATTATCACTATAGTTGAAGGGGAAATCACTACCAAGCAGTTAGTGGATGAATTTGAGAAATACATTGGGTAGGGGTGGTGCTGCTCAGCCCATCTGATTGCTCCTAAGCAATATGTGATGCGTTTTCCCAATCAGAGAGAAGTAGATAGAGCTCTGTTCGTGGAATATATCACTCTCAAATCCTTGGGTGTTGTTGTTCGTATCACTCCCTGGTCTGAGGACGTGGAATCTGAAGGTGTGCTTGAGGTGGGCTAGGTGAAAATTAGTAAGATTTCTCCCTAAGCTGTGGTGTCGAAACATTGATAAACTCCCTGCATCTGCTGAAGGGTGTCTGGGGGGGGGGCGTTTTTATCGTTTCCAGTATGAGGTGGAAGAGGTTTTGGTGTGAAATGTAATTCAGGAAGAAGATCCCATCCAAATCCCTCGCTATTCTGGGCAAAGGGTTATGACTCCCAAGCGGAAAAGAGATGATATGCCACCTGATGATAAAAATAAATCCTCTGAGAAAAATGACACCGGGAACACATCCTCCTTCCGGGGCGGCAAAGCCTGTTGCTTGCAGCTTCCTGAGGAGGAGAAGAACAAAATTCCTGAGGACAGTAACTACTTTGATAGTGAGACTAGTGGATCTAATGGGCGCCTGCTTATTGAAGAGATGGCACTGGAACTGGCTGCCAACTGCTCTCAACATGATGGTTCTGTGGTGGTTCATGCTGGGAATACAAATGATCATGATCCTATCGATCATGTATCTGGAAACGACCAAACCCTGAAGGTGAATAAGTCTGGTAACTTACTTGTATCAGATTTGACTGCTAGCCCTTTTGCTAACGCTAATCAGATTTCTGAGGTGGTGGGAGAGGTGGAGGCTGACATGAAGACGTCGAAGGATTATACGGTACAGCTTCCCCATCCTGACTGCAAGGAGATTATTCCTACACCACCACTTGTTCCTGAACCACAACTTCGGTTCAGCCAGCGCAACACTCACCTCCAGCATGTGGACATGGAAGCGAGGGCTGCTCATCTGGCCAACATCAAAGATCTGAAAGGTAACACCAGCTCTGTTCATCATAATGCTTTTGCTGTTTTGGCTAATACTGAGATAATTAGTTGGGCTACTAAGATGGGGGTGTTAATGCCTAATAATGACTTTGCATGTGTTGATATTCTAAGAGAGTTGGAGACTACTAGGGTTAATCTAGTGGAGAAAAACAGCAATCCTCACGATGATCAGGGAGGGGATGATATGTTCATTACCAATGGTCTGGGTAAGGACACCCCCTTGAATTTGAGCTGGCTAGATGAGGACGAGGTTGTTAATGAAAAATTAGTTAAATCTAAATCCACCAAGAAAACTAGGAAGAAAGTTGAGATCAGACTCTCTAGGCCTGTGACTAGGAGTCAGAAAAAGAAAAATGACAATGATACTGATGTAGGTGGCTCTACCCTGCCTTCTGGTAGGGCCACCAGAATCAGGAAACAAACCAATCGTTCCAAATGAGAGGCCTCATTTGGAACTGCAGAGGGGTGGGCAAGAAAGGAATGGCCACCTGCCTCTCTGACATAATTAGTGACCATTCCATTGACTTCCTGGGCTTGCAAGAGACTTTGAAGAGAGACTTCCCTCCTAAGTCTATCAGGAAATTTGACCCTTTTGGCAATTTCCATTGGGAATGGGTACCTGTTGTAGGTAGATCTGGTGGTATCCTTTGTGGCATTCGCATCAACAACCTGAAGTTGTTGAGGTGTATCAAAGGCAAAAACATCTTGCAGATGAATGTTAGGGATATTAAAACTAAAATTGCCTGGAGCTTCTTAGTGGTTTATGGCTCGGCTCATGAGGAATTTAGGGAGGACTTCCTGAGGGAATTAGCTTCTTTCTGCCATAACACAGATTTGCCCTACATTGTAGGGGGGGATTTTAATATCCTTAGACACAATGGTGAGAAGAACAAGAAAATGCAGCACTCTAAATCTACAGACTTGTTCAATGCCATTATTAATACCCTGGGTCTTAGAGAAATGCATATGAGTGGAGGTCAATACACTTGGACTAATAATCGGTCGCATCCTACTCTTGAGAAACTTGATAGAGTGCTCATCTCTGATTCCTGGGAAAATTTATTTCCTCTGGCATCTTTGAGGAAGTTAGTCAGAGAGCTTTCTGACCACAACCCTCTTCTTTTGTACACTGATGAGGAAAAGAGAGAGCCCTCCATGACTCGGGAATTTCGTTTTGATCTTTCATGGTTGAAAGATGACAGGTTCCTCGACCTGGTTTCTAAAATTTGGAATAGGAAAGTTGCAGCCTCTGACCCCATTGATATCCTGAATATTAAACTTAAGAGATTTAAGTCGTACTTCAAAGGATGGGGCTCGAATAAATTTGGTCATGCCAAAAAGCTTAAAGAAGAATTGAGAATCGAACTGGAAATGTTGGAGGAGGCAGAAGAGGAGGGCCCTCTGCCTCCCGAGCTTTATGGTAGAAAGGTGGATGTACAGGTGGAGCTTTGCGAATTGTTAGCTGCAGAGGAAATTTACTGGCTGCAACAATCTCATGAGCGCTGGCTCTTGAGAGGGGACCGTAATACAGACTATTTTCATAAAATAGCCAATGGCCGTAAATGGAAAAACACAATCCATGCCCTCAAATGCGGCGAGGTCGAGATTGAGGGCACAGACAACCTCCTGGCCCATGCCACTAACTTCTATAAAGACCTATTCGGCCCAGCACCTGGTAATCAGCTTCACCTTGATCCTGATACTTGGGCAGACGATGAGAAATTATCTGCGGATAATAACGCTAACCTTATCAGAGAGTTCTCTGAAGAAGAGGTCAAAGATGCCTTATTTGACATGGAGGTCAGCAGAGCCCCCGGCCCGGATAACATTCCTGTTGAATTTTATCAGTGCTGTTGGGATATAGTTAAGATTAATATTATGCGTATCTTTGATAGCTTCCATAAAGGTACTTTGGATGTACAGCGCCTTAACTATGGTATTATTACTCTGCTGCCCAAGATATCTGGAGCTGACCGTATCCAACAATTTCGTCCCATCTGTTTGCTTCGTTGTCCATACAAACTCATCACAAAGGTTATGGACAGAAGGGTTGCTAGATATGCCAATATTCTTATTAGTCCTACTCAAAATGCTTTTGTGAAGGGCAGGAGCATCATGGATGGGGTGCTGGCCCTTCATGAACTTCTCAACTATACTCATGTTAAGAAAAGGGTCGGGGTAGTTCTCAAACTTGATTTTGAGAAAGCATACGATAAGGTTAACTGGGATTTCCTATTGGAATGCCATAAGCTTCGGGGTTTTGACCAGAAATGGTGCGGTTGGGTTGAGCAAATCCTCCGCAATGGCACGGTTAGCATTAAACTCAATAATTGTGTGGGGCCGTACTTCCAAAGTGCTAAGGGGGTACGGCAGGGTGATCCCCACTCACCTTTCCTTTTCAACCTTGTTGTGGAGTGCCTAACTAAGATGATTAAAAATGCCCAGAAAAATAATCTGATTGTGGGTTTGGCCCCTGACTTGATCCCTAATGGGGTCGCGGTTCTGCAATATGCGGATGACACGATTATCTGCTTAGAGCACGATCTGGAGAAGGCTGTAAACCTAAAGCTACTCCTGTATATGTTCGAAATGATGTCTGGGTTAAAAGTTAATTTCCACAAGAGTGAAATCTTAACTGTGGGGGGCGATGACTATATTAATAAGGCTTATGCAGATCTCTTTAACTGTGATATTGGGCACTTTCCTCTTAAGTACTTAGGGATGCCTGTGAGCTTTACTGCCCTTCGAAACTCGGACTGGGAGTTCATCGTGGACAAATACTTAATCAGGTTTGATGCTTGGGTTGGTAACGCTGCTTCTATGGAAGGGAGACACGCCCTTCTGGACTCGGTGGTCACCCAACTATCTCTCTACCACATGTCAATGTGGCTGATGAATAAGACCTTTGTGGAAAAGCTGGATAAACATAGGAGGAGATTTTTCTGGCAGGGTGCCAATAAAAAACGTCGATATCATTTGGTTCGATGGAGCAGAATTTGTAGGTCCAAAGAGAAAGGTGGACTGGGTATCAAAGACCTACGCAAACAAAACATTAGTCTTATGCTTAAATGGTGGTGGAAATTGGATACCCAACATGGGATTTGGAAAGATGTTGTGAAAGCTCGATACTTAAGAAATCAGACAGTTGCGACTGTTGAGGCCCGCTTCAATGACTCACCTTGCTGGAAAAATCTCTTGAAAATCAAGGATCTGTATATGATTGGTAGGAGAATCCATACGGGATCTGGTGATTTGGCACGATTATGGAAGGACTCCATCAACGGGCTGACTCCGTTCATGGACCAGTATCCTAGGCTCTACAACATTTGCGTGGCACAGAATTGCACGCTGGATAAACTGGAGAATGTGGTCTGTGCTGAATTTTTCCGTAGAAGATTGGATGATGATTTGACAAAACAATGGCTGTCTCTACAGAGCTCTGTTCGTAGGCTGAATTTGTCCGGAGACAAAGATTCTGTGTACTGGGGTTTGAACAAGTCAGGTAAATTCACTACCAAGTCCATGTACAAGTGGTTGGAGCGACCACTTAGTGGATGCGCCTATAAGTGGATTTGGAAAGCTAAACTTCCTCTTAAAATACAAATCTTCCTTTGGCAACTTGCTCAAGATGCAGTGCTTACCAGGCATGTGATGCCCCAGCGAAAGTGGCAAGGGAACCCTGTGTGTTCCTTTTGTCATCAGATTGAAACATCCCAGCACTTATTCTTTGGTTGCTCTGTAGCCAAGGTTGTTTGGCGATCGATTGGGGTCACGCTTGGGACAGATCTGTGCCCTAGTAATTACCGGCAATTTTTTGTTTGGGGCTACTCTTTCTTACCTGGATACGAACCCTTCTATACTGTGGCGCTTGGGGCAGTCACTTGGGCCATCTGGCTGGCTCGTAATAGAGCTACGTTTGAAAAAAAATGATCAAATCTCCTTTTGAGATTGTCTTTACGGCAGTGTCTTTTCTTTTATATTGGGCAGGTTTGCAGGCGGGAGAAGACATCAAGCAACTTCGAGCGGGTGCTGAGATGATTCGCAACGGGACCGTGCTGCTGATGAGGGCCTGCGATGCGTCCAACAAGTGATGTGCAGCGCTGGTTTCGGCTCGTTTTCTTCATCTGCGACAACTTCACTGAAGATATCCTGTGGTGGTTGCTTTGTTACTAAGACTATATTAGCTCCGCTTTGTGATACTGTGTGAGATCGTTCAAACTCTGCTTTTGTAATAGGGCTAGTCTTACTTTGGTGCTGCTTAGGTTTTCGCCCCATAGCACTCGTTTCGATGGCGGGCGAGTGTGGTGGGTTTCCTAGCAGTGCGTTGAATCCGCTCTCCCCTTCTCCCTGTTCTTGGACTTTCCGTCGAACTTTGTATTTCCGTTCTAAGTAATGGAAAGGGGGTTTGCCCGGTTCAAAAAAAAAGAAACCAATTGATTTATACATGTAATCATATCAAAATCAGAATACCTCCCACAGAAAAAGAAAGAGAGATACACACTACTGACTGAACGTTGTGAACACAGAAAGCAATAAGAATGCTCTGATCCACGTCTTTTATGCGACGCTGAGAGGCAAGACACAACAATCTGTTGATACACGAGCAAGACAGTGGGCATTTGAGCCATCTTCTATGCAACCCAGCCCAATCGAAATACTTTGCCAATGAACAAACAAAAGCGTCGATCATCGACATCAAGATTCAGCTACCAATCGATGCATTCCGCGTTGTACTGTAGGCAGCCACAGTTCATCCTCCTGCACAATCAAAAATAAGGCAAGCACCAGATCAGAAAAAAGCAAGCCGAACAAACCATTCCATTCACAGCGACTACAATCCAAGTGTAACTTGGTTTGGTCTTGTCTAATCCAAATAGGGGCTACTGAGGCATCCTTTGACCATGCAAAAAAACACTCCAATACGCAAAAGAACCTGACTGAAAAAATTCACCTATATCAAACACAAGGCCTGTGTACTTTGGTGTTGGGACTTGTCTACAAATCACATACAAAACACAAATTACTGACGAGTAGCCTCTCCAGTTGAACCAAATCATCATAACAGCTCCTACTGAGACAACTTTAAGCTATACAAGGCACTCATGCAATAGAGTACTGAACTAATACTACCTCCATCCGGAGTTGTTTGTCGCTCAAACAGATGTATGTAGCACTAAAATACATCTGTTTGAGCGACAAAAAACTCCGGATGAAGGTAGTATTAGTGAAAGAGTTTTACTTGATATCTAGAAATACTACCACACGCATGAGCAGAAAACAGTTAGAAAGTCATGGCTCGATGGTCGGCACACAACACGTAAGTCTTGAACAAGATCACAAGTTTAACAATGCCAAAGCAGCAGACAATTGTACAACAGACCAATATGGCCACGCATAAATCTAGTTATAGCCAACACATGTCCAACACGAAGGTAGCAACACAATGAATAAAACATGATTTTTGGGATCATGCTATCACAACAACACGGAAGAGTGGCTCACTCGGTCGTGCACAGCAAAGTTGGGTGTGAGGGGCTGGCAGGCCGAGCAATGAGTGAAAGCACGGCACATGGTGAGGAGGAGATGGCCAATCCATCACTGTGTGCCCTACTAATTGCCTCCACCACACTGCAGTTCAAGGTAACATTGATTGGGTGGCTGATAGGACACAATGTGGTCATCCTAAAGTGCACTACTTGTATCGGGTGTTACAATAACATTCCTGGAGCAAGCCAGAGAAGTATTGACTCATTACTCCCCCATGACACCATGGCCCGGTAAATCTAGCAACTTGCACACACAGTGCCCCATTTCAGATTGTTAATTAGGCTAAAAAATGTGGCCCGGCTGGCTTTACATTGATTGAAACCCAAAAGAGAGAATATATTTTGGCAACATAACTAAATGGATAATGATATTCCAGCAACTGCAATGTTTGGGAGACTGACCTGGCAATGTTATATTACTGCTACTGTAGACTAAGCAGATTCACTTAGCCAGCCACGCAGTCCGTGGTCCACCACAACTAATGGTCACCATGCACCTTTGACGTGCTGCGCGAACGAGCTGCCTCTGAAATCAGTTGGTGCAGAGCTCAGGGAGGAGATGACAAGCTTTGCTAGTCACAATTGGTACTGCCCAGGAGGTTCAAACTCTACGAGTGCTACGTCGAATAACATGCGCGTGTACATTTATGCATGCGTGTACTAATAAGGAGTAATATATCGAAAAGCCTATTGTTTACTTCGATGTTTTATTCTTGTTTTGATGCATGGGGCATATGGATTGTGCGTAATTGTTGTATACACCAGTAAGATTTTAAATTGCACCATCCTTCGCTTCTGTTTACGAAAACTTTCTCTACTGTTTTCTCACTGGAGCCACACAGTGGGATGGACCCATCTAACTCCATTGTATTCAGCTGAATAGGCGACACTACCCTACACGTCGACCGGCAGATAATGAGAAAATATCCGCCGCCTCGCTGACCGTTGGATGGACACGCTTTGGTTGTTCGATCTACCCACGTAAGTAGCTACTCTTTTGCAACAAGAGTGGTGTCGCAGAAGACCTTCTGCAACAGGATGCTTGGTGCAATTACCAAGCGTTTATTTTTCTTCTGAAAAACCTTTGCAACAAAGGTAATGTTGCAGAAATATTTGCAACCAGAATAGAAGGAGAAGAAAGCGAGAAGAGCCAATGGGGAACGGTCGGCCTAGAAAGACGACGCTTGAGGCGAGGCGATGCTTTGTCTCACAGTAAGTGAGACATATCATCCGCCGGGAGGGGTGGGGGGTGGGGTATGGAACCACCATGCAAGTAGGTCACCCCTCGCCCCAAAGAATAAGCGAGACCATGGGCCCACCCCAGCAACGACAGATTGGGTCAAGCCCGCACATGAGATAATGTTATCAAATCTTCAAAAACAGTAAAAACATGACTAGATGACTAGATGACTCGTTGTGCCAATGGCGCAAGGGGCAATTGAGGAGGCGCTAGGGCAAGCGAGTACTTCTTAGGGGGTTGTTCATGTATTAGAATGACTAGATGACTCGTTGTGCCAATGGCGCAAGGGGCGAGAGGGAGCCAACAATTGTGAGAATATTTAGACACCCAAGTCAAAAACCAAATGTGGCCAACACTCCTGCATCCTCTGCTTGGAAGACGCCTTTTCTCACCGGATCTAACATAAAGAGCAAATTTCAGAGAAAATATAAAGCATGGAAGGCTTTAAGTTGTACTATTGAGACCATACCACCATATCTTCGTTTAGTTAATTTGGAATCTAAAGGTCTAAGAGGAGGGTACATGTGAGAAGCTGTGAATCCACAACAAAAAACTAAACTAACTTCCAAACAAACATTTCAAGTTTGGAAGCCACAAAGAAGCAGCCCAGATCTCTCATTGTAGTGCAAGTACATGTCCTTAATCCTGCATCCACGTCCCATAATTTTTCAGCACCTAAATCCACGAAATCCAACCGGAGGAAATCATGGCAGAAACATGCGCCGTGGCTTACGTGATTATATTAGTGAAAAAACAGAGGCAAACATTGCTCATTGCTCGGCTACCAAATTATTTGGCCCCGTGAAAAAATATATGGCGAAGGGAGCAAGTGGGTATGATAAAGCTATGAAGTATGGAGTATAAACCAAGTACAAAATACTGTTTTGCTACTTTACCATTTTAACTCTGCAAGTGTTCATACTATGTACTGATAACCTAGAATAAACTAAACCACAATTAGAGTTATGATTCAATACCACACTCACCGGGGTGAAACTTTCATACTCAAATCTGTAAACTTCTTAAGTATCTATCTTTTGTTATCTATCGATTATTGCACAATCGAATAATATAAATACAAGACCCATTCTTCCTGAAGAATCTGAACTGTCATTGACGATGGAGAGTGTTACAAAACTACAGATAACTAATAAACAGTCTGGTAACGTAAAAACTGCCAATATCTTGTCTCCAGATACCAAGAAAGGAGCATAGTTCAACTTAAATACGTCCACAGATTATACAACTGGCCGATGGAACAAATAGTGAACTTGTTATATGTGAACACCTCCAGCATAGATCATGCGACGCCCCATTCACCAGTGTGACTCCAAAGTGAAAAGTAGTGTACTCTTAAACACAAGTAACTTAATTGGTCCCATTTGTTCTCCCTTCTTTTTGTGCTGGTCCTTGCTGATATTTCAGTGCCTTCCTTGATCGATCAGTGAGCAGAGAGAGCATTTAGATTAGTCAAAGAGTGAGCTCAGAACAGTAGCAAGAGAGCTCTCCTCACGCAATTCTCTCCCTATTTATAGTTGCACTACACATCAGGGGAGAGGAACAACACCTGTAGATCATCAACTTAGTCTACACTCGTCAGTTCTGCAATCTGAGAAATAAATGAACACAAGGGAAAAAAACAACCGATTCTGACAAGAGAATTCACAATCCAAAAAACTTTGGCATTCCCTTATAAGATAATATATATACCAAAACACCTGATAAATCACTTCTATAGGCACATTAGGAAAAATGGCAATAAGGAGCATAAAGATAGATCACTGAGAATTGAAATGTTTCCTTCAAATAAACATATAGCCAAGGGAAAAACATCATGTTTTGATTGGATTCTTTTTACCGGTGTTGATATTGATGGTGTATCCCAGGTGAAATCAATGAGTGAATGTTCAGTTTGGTCGGCCAGGTTCTATGGAGCCATTACACATCAGTCAGAGTTCCATGGAGACGGTCTCCTTTCCTACCTAACATATGCATATATACCTCCATGGAGATGGACGAAGACGACATGACCCACATCACGACAGCGCGGCTCTAGTTTCCTTGGTCCGCTCCTTTGCTTCTCTTTAGGTCTCTACCTTGGTGTTGCCATGCTACTCCTGCATTCCAATATAACATCCAACTAATAAAAACTCACTGCTCTCTGTACAACAGAGCAGTAACAGGGGAAAGAAGAAAAACTGGAACTTCACTTACCCACTGAAGTGTGTAAAGCCCAGCTCTGAATTTTCAGTTGCACCGCTCAATCGCTCATCATCATCCATCTCAGAGAATAAGAGCATGCCCTTAAGCAATAAATCATCTGATCCGTTTAGATATGGAGGTAAGAAGATTGACATGGCACCTCCAAATCATCTAAATCGTAAACTTTCGGTCTCTGCTTTCGCTCTGTCTGAGTACCTGCATTGTGTGAGCAGATCATTCAATCAGTACACAAAAAGGAATAGTGTTCTAAAAAAGAAGTACACAACAAGCGAATCCACCAGATGGTCGATTTTTTCACTCATTCTCAAGAAATCTTGTACATACTGAAAAAAGTGCCCAACAGAGAGCGTATACAAAAAATTTACAGCTCCTTGAAAGAATGCCCTTCTCCAGAGTAACCAAGCAAGCTCATGGAGTTCTTGTGATTTAATATAAACAAGCCTGTGGTGTGAAAGTAAAACCACTGGAATAAAATATGAACTGAATAATGTGTATCTACTCAAGCTCTAGGTAAATCTGCATACTACCTCATCCTTTGACATGGTTCATATTTTATTGTGACCAACTGTATCACTCTGGAAGGTAAGCCATATCCGTGGGATATTGCATCCAAAATACACAATCCCAATCTTCATCCTCGTATCTGTACACAATGTTTAGGAAACTCATATATTACCAAATGTAAATGTGAGTGGTGGTGAAATTAACACGAACATAGAGAGGAGCACCTTAGCGAAAATCTCAACAAAATGCCAATGGCACTGTACAATTTCTCTCATTTCTCTCTGAGGCTATTTAGTTGACAAAGAATAAATTGTACAGAGCCAAGATGTTAACAAAGATATTTTCATAATTCAGATCAGCAAAAACCTCCACAATATACATGCAAACAGACTTCAAACATGAAACAACATTGGTGAATCTCAGTTCAACAACACAAATGCAGTCTTGACCTACTGGGATCACAATCATACAACTGCAGTAGCAATCTAAGAAAATTATATTCAACATACAAGGCAAACTTGACAAACTCGTAGGCCCTCTCTTATCAATTTGCACGAAAAAGATGTTCATAACAGCATGACAAGTGAGGTGAAAGCATTAATATATGTGAAACCTTCATCTTTTCACCGAGAACTAATATTTCACATGCTTCGACCATGATATATTTTGTCTAAGCAGACGATGATATACTGAACCTACTGACAAATAACAATTTCTTAATTTATTAGAGATCTAACTGAGGAATACAGGGGGATAATTAACAACTTTATCGCTTCAATGGTACATAATGCTTGCTGTCCATTGGCTTGACCAAACACTAAAAAGGGGTAAGCATAAATACACCTCGCTAATACCATGGTAAAATACACCTCACCAGCGCAGGCCGGACGACGCACCTCCATCTCATCGTTCCTTTCCCTCCCTCCCTCCCTCCCTCCCTCTCAAGGGACTGATCGACGACGCACCTCCATCTCATCGTTTACCTCCCTCCCTCCCTCCCTCCCCCTCCCTCCCTCATCTCCCTCCCAAGGGACTGATCCATGGCGCTACATCGAATCGAGCACCGCCAACGCCCTCCATGGCTCTGTTGGGGAACGTAGCAGAAATTCAAAATTTTCCTACGTGTCACCAAGATCTATCCATGAAGAAACCAGCAACGAGGGGAAGGAGAGTGCATCTACATACCCTTGTAGATCGCTAAGCGGAAGCGTTCAAGAGAACGGGGTTGAAGGAGTCGTACTCGTCGTGATCCAAATCACCGGAGATCCTAATGCCGAACGGACGGCACCTCCGCGTTCAACACACGAACAGCCCGACGACGTCTCCCATGCCTTGATCCAGCAAGGAGAGAGGGAGAGGTTGAGGAAGACTCCATCCAGCAGTAGCACAACGGCGTGGTAGTGGTGGAGGAGCATGGTGATCTAGCAGGGCTTCGCCAAGCACTACGAAATATGAGGAGAAAGAGAGGTAGGGCTGCACCAACAGGGAGAGGAACTCGTGTCTTGTGGGCAGCCCAAACCTCAAGTATATATAGGGGAAGGGGAGGGGCTGCGCCCCCACCTAGGGTTCCCTCCCTAGGGGTGGCGGCAGCCCCCTAGATCCCATCTAGGGGCGGCCAAGGGGAGGGGAGAGGGGGAGGCGCACCAAGGTGGGCCTTAAGGCCCATCTGCCCTAGGGTTTGCCCCCTTCTCCTCTCCCTTGCGCCTTGGGCCCTTGTGGGGGGGGGGGGGGGGCACCAGCCCACCTGGGGCTGGTCCCCTCCCACACTTGGCCCATGCAGCCCTCCGGGGCTTGTGGCCCCACTTGGTGGACCCCCGGGACCCTCCCGGTGGTCCCGGTACGTTACCGATAAAACCCGAAACTTTTCCGGTGACCAAAACAGGACTTCCCATATATAAATCTTTACCTCCGGACCATTCCAGAACTCCTCGTGACGTCCGGGATCTCATCCGGGACTCCGAACAAAATTCGGTAACCACATACAAACTTCCTTTATAACCCTAGCGTCATCGAACCTTAAGTGTGTAGACCCTATGGGTTCGGGAACCATGCAGACATGACCGAGACGTTCTCCGGTCAATAACCAACAGCGGGATCTAGATACCCATGTTGGTTCCCACATGTTCCACGATGATCTCATCGGATGAACCACGATGTCGAGGATTCGATCAATCCCGTATTCAATTCCCTTTGTCTAGCGGTATTGTACTTGCCCGAGATTCGATCGTCGGTATCCTGATACCTTGTTCAATCTCGTTACCGGCAAGTCTCTTTACTCGTTCCGTAACACATCATCCCGTGATCAACTCCTTGGTCACATTGTGCACATTATGATGATGTCCTACCGAGTGGGCCCGGAGATACCTCTCCGTTTACACGGAGTGACAAATCCCAGTCTCGATTCGTGCCAACCCAACAGACACTTTTGGAGATACCTGTAGTGTACCTTTATAGCCACCCAGTTACGTTGTGACGTTTGGCACACCCAAAGCACTCCTACGGTATTTGGGAGTTGCATAATCTCATGGTCTAAGGAAATGATACTTGACATTAGAAAAGCTTTAGCATACGAACTACATGATCTTGTGCTAGGCTTAGGATTGGGTCTTGTCCATCACATCATTCTCCTAATGATGTGATCCCGTTATCAATGACATCCAATGTCCATGGTCAGGAAACCGTAACCATCTATTGATCAACGAGCTAGTCAACTAAAGGCTTACTAGGGACATGGTGTTGTCTATGTATCCACACATGTATCTGAGTTTCCTATCAATACAATTCTAGCATGGATAATAAATGATTATCATGAACAAGGAAATATAATAATAATCAATTTATTATTGCCTCTAGGGCATATTTCCAACATGCTCCTCTCCTATGTCGAAGCCGAGCTGCGACCGGGCGGATGCTCAACTGCATCTGCTGCTCGTGCTTCCCCTGTTGAGCACCGACGACGATGACGAGGTCGAGCAGAGCAGCTAGGGAAGGTTGACGGCGAGCCAGTGGAGGCGCAGAACCAGGATCCGGGGGGGGGGGGGGGGGGGGCAAGACGATAGGAGAGCACGGGAAGGTGTTGGATGGCTGCCGGGGTCGCCGGAGCGGGCCGGAATCGGCCGGCGGCTGCTCCCCTTCTCCAGATCCCTCATCCTTCGGAGCGTGCGGCGGCGGCGAGGCTCGGGAGGAGGAAGCGAGCAAGGGGAAAGGGAGAGGAGAGGATGCTGGACGTGGCGCTCGGGACCTTATCCCTTCCCTCGTCGCTACAGTAACGCGATAAAAGGAGACGTGGCCACGGCCGCCAGTCTAGCGCTGTCCCTCATCCTTTATATGTTCAATTGGCTGATGTCATAACAAGGCTCGAAGGCTTGCTAGATATTAGTATGAGAGAAGCTGTGGGTATCCATGTTTGGTTGGCATCGTTGTTTAATGGCATTTATATCCAAAACACTATAACCGTTTGAATAAGGTGGGTACGGTTCTTTGACATTATACAAGCATGTGTGTGCTTGGTGCTTGGTTAATTTGTATTTGTGCAGTTACCTGTCCAATTGTTGAGATGACATATGGGAGAAATCCTTCCGTTCAAAAATAAATCTAGGAGAAATCCTTTTTGGATATAGTTTTTTTTGTATGAGCCGAACTAAATGCCAAAGGTGTAATTGCCGACATTTTGAAGGATGTTTGAAAATAATTCACCAAAATACAGAGGGCGAGTGAATTGGGAATATGCAACCGCAGTTACAACTTCTTTGGTTCATACAGATGCCATTACGAAACATGTTTTTGAGAAATATGTACAACTTTGTGACGCACTTTCAGATAGCACTATTACTTTTTAATACACCAAGACCCTTTCTTGTCCATTGCGAGCTTTTACATTGGAAAAACAGACAATCATATATTTATGTTATCTCCGTTCCTCCCTTTGCTGCCTCACCATGGCCTCCTCTTCGCCCAAATGTCACTGTATTCACTTGCTCTCTGCTTCATCACATATGTCATGTGGAGGTAACTATGCCCCTTCCTGCCGCCTCTTCTCCTACGCCGCCTTCTTCCTCTTGGAACTGCCACGATGACATTGCTTTGACGGAAGATCACTATCAATGTGCCCTGAAATGGTGTATGAGCAGAACCACAATATGCTTTTGTTCTTCTCCATTATCCCAATGAACACTTTCCCTTTTTTGGAAAAACAATGATAAAAAATGAAGTACCAAGTGGTAACCATCTCTCTTGTACCATCTGAATCAACCGCCGGGAAGCTCTGGCTTATATAGCCGTAGAGAGAGATGTATCATGCATATATTAAGCTCCTTCACGGTTTTATTGTTAACCAACCAAGACATTGCATCCCTGTGTTCTATTTGTGCAGCATGCAGTCTGTATGAAGATCTAAGCACGAACCATGTGATGACAGACTGACAGAACGCATAACTCACTGTCCCTGGGAGCATATAACAAAATGTCAAGCTTTATCTCCATCTCTGAATCTCCCAGTGTTCGTTGAAATAAGAAAAATTGAGCAACTTTATGCGTGTCTCCTCTGACACGTAGTAACAAACAAGCAACGATATGGGATATACTATGTCATTAATAATGGTGGGCGTGCAAAAACTGAGTTTCAAAGGCCCGACGACAGTCTCAGGAATATGACCCTCCAGCTGCACAATCAAACAAAATGGGACAACAGATCGTTTTTAGGCGTCCAGAATTTTTCAGAACTGACATAGCACAACAAAACCAACATGGCATTTCCGAAAACAGGATGTTATGCTTTGATCATACAACTATCCTTCAACAAAACCAACATGACATTCTTCTATAATATACACATTCCAGTTTGATATTCTTCCAATCCAATTGCAGGACGAGCAGATGAAATACAAGTTACTACGTTAGACATCTCACATCTGGTACAGGCACCAGAGACGTTTCTCTTTCATTACCGTAACCTTGTTCTAGGAATTCCAAAATCTCATTACAGCAATGGTAGGAAGCTCTCAGCAGTTGTTAGCACACCACTCTCCACTAGGCACTACTCACAAACTTTGATTAGCCAAGAATATACAGGGGACGACACTAATTCACAAAGAAAACCGACCCAAACCACCAATCTTGCATACATACAGAAAAGCCCACACCCAAGCCAAACACCTGTTCGATTAGGGCTCAGGAGCCATTATATTTGGCCTCCAAATCCTCATGGTCATCATCCCCACGAGACTTCTTCAATTTTGCCACTAGAACCCACATGTTTGCAAGCTCACTCTCCAAGAAGGCCTCCTTTTGCTTTGATTCCTCGACTTTCCTTTGGAGTTCTGCTTCCTTTTGTTCCTTCTCCGCAAGGATGGTTTCTAACGCTCTCTCCCTCTCTTCTCTCGCATTGCCATCTCTTCTGCTAGCTGGTTCATTTCGTCTACTCATGCTCTCTCGCCTAGCAGTACCTCTTGGTCCATTGCTTACTCTGCGAGGGGTTGGACTTCTCTGCGATGCTAACTCGGAAGCAAGCTTCTCATTTTGGTTCATGAGTTTGGTCACTTCTTCTGACAACGCTTTCAATTCCACTCCTGCAGCCGAAGCCAAGCCTTTTGCATATGTACTTTCCTCTAATAGCTTCTGATTGCGAGCCTCGAGTTGAGCTTTGACTTCGGTGAGTTCATGTACCCTCTGCTTTAGCTCACCAAGCTCAAGTGACTGAAGATAGGGGGAAAAAGGAAACAGTAGAACAAATAAGCAGACTTAATAAATGTTGATGGCATTTCTAAAATATACACTTAGGGAAGATAATTACAAATACTACTCCCTCTGATCCATATTACTTGTTGCTCAATCGGACGTATCTAAACGTATTTCACTGCTAGATACATCTGTTTGTGTGACGAGTAATATGGATCGGAGGGAGTAGCATATTGCAGGGAGTACATCACAAAACTTGAAAGAGCAATTGCCTAGTTGCACAATTCAGTTTAATGAACACCTCATTGAACAAATCAGTTTAATGCAGACCTCACCATGGGACACGGGGTCAAGACAGATTTTCACACTGATAAGAATGTTTGTTTTTGATATCTGCCTGTGTAGCTCAGAATCAGACCATTATTTATTAGTGAATTCATTACAACAGGTTTCACTTATTGGGAATGAACTGTGCACACATGTGATAAAATCCTTGGAGAGTTTAGTGTTAGCAACCCATTAATACGACAAGAAACCTTAGGAAATGTTCAATGGTGTGATGTCAGTTATCTTGTCAGTTTTTGGCACATGTGAAGAGAAAGTGTGGCAATCTGTTGACGAAGCTTATTAAAAGAATGTTGAGCGATGGGATAACTCAGCCATAAGACTCAAGAGATAAAAGAGATAACAGCTAACATTATAGTAGTTGGTCTTTAGAGATATGGCTCGGGTACGAAACTCAGGAAATATAAGAGACAACAACTTGTCTTTAGTGTTGTCTCCGGATGATATAGACAAGTCTTAAGAGATAGCAGCTGTGTTGCCTATGTAATTAATTTGAAGGCAAAATAAAAATAAAAATCGTGTTTGCTGAGCACAATGAAGTTCCAAAATATGGCAGAAGTAGGACCTGATGGTCAAAAGGAGAAGTTTCTGTTTCTAATTGATAAACTGATTCGTATCTCCTGGGCGTATTTATGAATAAAGTGCAAGCAAGGGCACAGCAAAGCAAACCTGCTGTTCCTTTTGCAGTTGTTCAGCAGAGATATCCCTGGAAACTGGTTTTTCTTGATCACTGTGTTGTTCTTCATGGTTTACTCCTGAACTATTCTGCATCATAATGCTATTTGACAGTGAATCCTTAGCTTGAAGAGCTTGGGAAAGATGTTCTTTAAGGCAAGCAACTGCCTCTTGTAATTCCATGCACTCAGTTGTCTGTAACACAATAAATTCAAATAAGTGGTATGAATTGATCGTCATAGTTATACTGTTGCACTTACAAGAAAAGGAAGCAAATTCTAGTACATCTAACCTTTTCCTGTAGCTGCTCTTGTATTACTCTGTTATCTGCTACCTTCACCTGCAATAAGAAACAGCAAATCAGGCTTAGTGGCCAAGACTTGGTCTGACACACTCATATCATAGAAGAAGCTGTTCACAAAACTAGAAAAAAAACTTGATCTGCGCAGAGCTGTATCTAGAGGTGCACAATTAATCCACACAAAACTGAATCTATATTGGGCCTAACAAACCTAACAAACCCGAATGGAGTTCATATTTTACCCAAATGTTCATCAACTTGTGTTCTGACATGTTCTTAATTTTTGTTTCACGAATCGAACTTACTACAACTCCACAATATTAGTATACTATAACAATTGGGGATAATATATTCCAAAGGGTACAACAAATGTTCTTCGTTTCTTTCACGCCTCCACCTTACTTACCCACAATATTAGCCTACTAAAGTAATTGAAAATGACAAACTATGAAGAACAAAAAAGAAAAGAGCAGCAACGGGTGTGAATTAATACTCCCTCCGTCCGGAAATACTTGTCTGAGAAATGGATGTATCCAGATGTATTCTAGTTCTAGATACATCCATTTTTATTCATTTCTCCGACAAGTATTTCCAGACGGAGGGAGTACTAGTATATGGGACAACAACAAAAGGGCGGAGAACCATACACGATTTAAGTACCTCGAGTTCGAAAGATTTCTCATTAAGTTGCTCAAGTAGTTCCCCGTAAGACTGCAAAACAAATAAAACCATCATATTGGTACACGGAATGTTCAGAAAGGTATTAGTATAAGACCAAGATGATGATAGAATGTTACCGGTGAAAGATCTAACTTGTCAACCTTCACTTGACTATTTGACAAGGAATGAGGCATCTGTTTTTCTAAAGATGATATCTGCTGCTGCTTTGCCTTAATTTCGTCACTGATCTTCTTCATTTTCATCTTCAAATGCCAAAAGATTGAGCTTCATGAGATGAAAAGCATGTAACAACTAACAATACACTAAGTCCTAAATCAGACAAGAGATTACCTGAATTTTCTCACTATTCGGGTTTCTTCCAGCTTCCTCGGTGAGGCGCTTTAGAACACTTGTATGAAGTGCAACCTCCCCTGATAAAATCTTTAATTGCTCTCTTAGTAAGTCAACATGGTCGATTGTTTTTGTGCTCGCCTGTGATCACACCACACATGAAAGAATGCCGTTAGACGCACCACAATGAACTGAAAATAAATAAGAGAACACTAATGACTAATCCCATGTGGTCCAAAATAGGTAGCTGTATCTTACTTAGTTTAAGTGTTTAACAAATCACCGTTCAATTTAGAAACTATGTTAGCCTTCTTCATAGATAGTAGCTGCTATGTAGTACAATGTTTTCCAGTAATATTTTGTCCTCACAATATAAACTATTATCCATGCACAGAACTTGATTATTATTTTCAGAAATATGATATACTGCATAAAAATGATTTTAGTAAGTATAAGGAATTTCAGGAAATAATTTGCCCCAATTTGAAATGCTAATTGAGTACTCATCGCATTTCTGCATGTGACACTTTCAAAGTGAGACTAATACTTTTGTGCATTGCACAAATTTCATGCAGTGTGCAACTGAATAATTTCCACCTGATAAAACCTGGTCTTACTAAAAGATAATGTTTCCTACCAGAGATGCTTCTTCTCCAGTAAGACCATCAGAAGGAAAATCCCCATGGCCAATGCTCAGCATATCAGCTGATTCACTCTCATTAACCAACGAAGTTGATATTCTTGGTTCTGCAGGAAAATTCAGACTCTCCCCAATAGGTGTTGAAGGAGCAGTTGATTTAGTCAAACTGGACTTATCGCATTCTGAACTTGTTAGAGTAGAAGCTCCACCGTCGCGTTTCTGGAAAAGAGAATAAGAAGAAAAAATGTACCGTGTGAATGGATTATTTTCTTATTAAAAAAACAGATGGTTTTCTTTATATTGATACCACTTGCATTTACACAAAAGAACAATTGAATATATGCAGGAACCATACGCTATTAAGAAATGCCATATTTGCATACCCGAATTTTGAACCAGTTAAGAAGTCCTTTCCTGTTCTTTTTCTCCTCCTTCGAAGAGTCTTCAGGTGTCACACCAAATCCTTCGCCAGGAGTGAGTAATTCATTGCTTTCATTATCCAACATGATATCTCGCCTTCTGTACGGGAGGTAAGCCAGCTGCAGTTTTAGCAGGAGAATTTTAGATATATGAAGTTACCAAGATAATTGTAATTAAGTACTACCAACTCCCATGTTTCTAGAAACTGGATCTGTCCATTTATTCTCCAAAGTATAACATACCAGCAACCAAAGAAAACTAATATAAAAAAATATTAATGTCTACCATCATATATATCTATAACCTGACCTCCTCTTCCCCAAAAGAGTGTCTCCTTCTTGGCCCAGGATGTGGAGAAAATCTAGAAGTCGGAGTTGCCTTTGTGGAAACAAGGATAAGTTTTGTGAGCCGCTGTATCCTTGCAAGCAAAGCAGATTTGGCTTCCTCTTCTTGTTCAAGTCTTGATTGCAACTTGACGTTACCATCTTCTAGCTTTTCATATGATGAACAGACCATAGTTAGGAGGATACACCAACAAAAGAGAAAGCGTTATATAGTTCAAAATTATGCTGATTCTACACAATGCTTCAAGACACAAGAGCGGCTCAAGATAAGATGTTATATATAGAGTCAAGGACAAATTCAGCAACAATAAAACAGTTTTTCACCTTCTGCTTCCAAAGGATCATATTATCGTCTTCGGCATCTTTTAACGGAGTTCCAGTAATAATACCCATTTTCAGCTGTTCTAGCTCTTCCTTTAATCTGCGAATCTCATTCTGGTATTTCTTTATCAAAGATTTTTCATCAATTATCTGTAGATCATAAAGACAGATGCAGAAGAACATTTCAGAATGCATAAGTACCTCAGAATTATAACTTGAAAAAAAAACACTAGCTTTAGAATTACAGGTAAGCAACTAATCATGACTTACCTTGTTTTGTGATGCTTGGACCTCAATGCGCTTTGCACGGTGGGCAAATTTTAGTGTGTTGTGGGTCTCTTCGGAGTTGCTTGATGCCGGGGTCACTGTGCAAATTAGCTGCAACGAAATGATGTGGTTGGTATGTCACAAATCCAAATAACATTACATCTCGAATTAAAATCATAATCACATTAATTATAACCAGTGTGCCAAGTGGACAAAAAACAACTCACCGAAACGCGCCCTTGTCCACTCAAGGATGACTGAAGTAGCCGTGTTAGTTTTGAATCTCGAAACGGAATATGTGTAGCTTTTCCATCAGTCAGTTTTGATATCACCTGAAAAAGAAACAGGGTGATTGTTCTGTTGTTCAAGAAGAAAAATTTCCCAGTTCATGACATCTCAGACACCAAAACTTACAAATTGAGATAACAAACAAAAGCGCAAAACTAAAGCATGTTCCTTGACAAGATTGTTCACAGTTAAAAGATAAAAGATAATAGCAAATTAAATCCTTGATGAAAGTCAAAACAGTGAAGTGTTCGGACGTCAATCACTGAATAAACATGGGTTCGCCTAAATCGAAGACAGACAAGCGATACACAGAAAACGCCAGCGAAGAAAAATATAGATTTATAGTCAAGTGATAAACAATGCCATGCATACATCTGAAGAATTCCGATCTTCCAGATTATGAATTTCATGTATCAGGATTTAGCACGTTATGATGTGGATAATAAACTCATTTAACTGCATGTTCCACATGAACATGAAGTCAAGAGCACAGCAGAATAGCAGATAACATTGTAACATACTAACATGTTTGGTAGTAGAATGAATAAAGCACAAGGCAAGGCAATGCAAAGATATCAGAATCTTATGACGTATAACCAGGTAGTACTTAGTAGCGTTAATGAGCCTTACCGTTCCAAGAGTTAGCAAGCTTTTATTGATGTAAGATCCTTCCTTCCGGCGTACTCCAGTTGTTTCTGCCCTTGAGCTCTCTGAACCTGCCAGATCAATGAGGTTCTACAAAAAAGGAGAGATGAAGAATCAATATATACTCTGGCAGCATGGATCAAGACATGCTAAATGCAAGAAAGAAAAAAAGTCGGTAAATTTTAGAAATACGAAAAACAGCAGGATCCAAACACACCAGCTGTGAGAAGGTGACTGCTTCCCCTTCATTAGAGTCACCGTAAGAGCTGCTCTCTATTGTCTGTCATATAACAAGGAAAAACCTAAGGAGCATTTCCAGGCATCAAGTGAAGCTCTTTCACTAATATAAAAGTACATGTTGCAGATCGATCAAATGGTAGCCTTGCATACTACAAACATATAAAAAAAATCACGCCTCATTACCAGTGTAAAAATTGTATGACTTCTACTACTTAGTAGATTGAAGTTAGTGGATCCAACATGTCTATGCTCTGCATTAGAATGAACACACTGATTAGCAAATAAACCGAATATGCTGGCTAAGGGCACATATAACAAGCACATCTGCACCACTGGAAAGTCAAAGTGGATACATTTTATAAAGTGAGAAATAGAGATACTACCACAAACGAGTGTACTCAGGGGAATGCAACCTCAACATAATATATATCTTGTACGTATATCACTATAAAAGACAAGCATTTGGTGAACTAAAACCAGCTTTTTAACTTTTCTGTAATGCCGAAATTGTCTTTCTACAACTCTGTTAGTCAGCTGCTGGAAAGGCCAGTGATCCAGAATACAGCAATGGCGAGCCGCTACATTGTCCTCTGACTCTTATCCAAAGGGTGTGCAGTTGAGAGGCTCCGCGTCATCCGTCATGTAAGGCAGCCAAAGGTTTATCCAAAGGGTGTGCAGTACTTGACTAGTCATACTGCACGACCCACGGGTGCATGATTTAAACCAGCAGCGAGTAGGGAGTAACCAGAGTATATGTCATCGTCAGCAGTATCAACAGCTCGAATGGTATTTCTCTAGTAAGTACTTACAATTATTAAGAGATTATGATCAGTTCCAGAACTTCCAGCTACTTGTCTAGTCCTTTCTTAAGAAAACTGAAAAGGTGTGTGAACTTTTCAGCCACATCACTGACATTGCTGCCACAAGTTCCGTTTATTTATCTGTTTCTGGCCATTGTTCTTCCACTTTTAGCATTCTTTTTTGTGGAAGTTATTTTATCCTAACGGTGGAGTTTATTTGTGACTGTCGGTTGTTTAGTGTTTGTTTACTCATTGCAGTGATGTGGCAGACATGTGCCATTCACGTCACCCAAAACGTTCATGAAAGCACCCGAGGGTGAAAAGTGAACCGGGTCAATAGTGCAAGTTTACAATGGTTTTAGAGTTTATGCTTAAAAGGTGAACTTCCGCTAGAGTTCAAGGTTGAGAAATACACATTTTCCTTTTTTTGGTGATCTCGATCTTCTAACTTTGTCAGAGAATAATCCATGAGATAAGATCTCAATAAATGGACATGTCATCCTCATTACTACTACTAGAGAGCCAAATGTTCGACCATGGCAAGTTGGCAACACAACAATAGATCCACAGGTGGACCAAAAAACGCAGACAATTATATCATTACAGAAGTTACCTTCTCCAGCTGCAATTAGGGACAGAGCATGTGCAGGAGATAATACCACTTCTTCTTTGATACCCTCGACAAACGTTCCCTGAGAAGTTAATGCGGGCCGAGGAACTATCAGTTCATTGTACAGAATAATAAGTTGCATTCATCCTAAGTGCCTATCAAGGTCAGGATTGAACTTCTAGGCATGTTACTCTAAGAATACGAACTTCTCCACAAATAAAGACATCTGGAATGGTACCCATCACTACACTGGAAAATGTATCCATGACTAGTACCATACATATCATAACTTGTAATGAAATGTTTTTATTGACCAAACCATACAAACTGCAAGCCTTTTGCAACCTTTGAAGGGCATGATATAACATTACTTCAGGCATGAATATTATGGGTATGTTTGGTGGTGCTGGAAATTGTCCTACTCCTTCCGATCCATATTAATTGTCGCTGATGTAGTACAATACTAAATCAGCGTCAATTAATATGGATCGGAGGGAGTACTAAAAAACTATCAGCACGGCAGAGTGTCAGCAATGCATCCCTTCTGCTGACCAAGGAGTCACCAGATAGCAGGGAGGAGATGTGAGACAAGTAACAGGCACCAAGTTTAAATATCGATTGGGTGTCGTGGGTTATTTGAGCTGTGTAATTTGTGTGGCCTGATGGGCCTGTACTGGCACTGTATATAAGACTGGTGGTGTGTGAGTGTAATGGCAGCTAGAAAAGGAACAAGCTGAGCTTCTCGCTCATTTCTCTACTCCCCTTCTGCTTTCTTCCTCCCCAAGTTCCATCCTCTACTTGTATCCCGAATTTCAAATTGGGTATCAATTATCTAGCTACTTTGTGTGAGGATTGTGATTAGTAGTAGTACATACATCGGAATGTCTGATTCTCTGACCAATTGTTTGGCAAACATTGGCAAGGGATGCTATTGCTATGGCAGGCTGATAGCAAACAAACATACCCTATGAACCTAGTCTTGCAGGAGATTCTAAAATAAAAATGCTGACAATTATCCTCCATAATAATCATTGCTGTGTTAGTAAGAAGCATCAGCAGTGCTTTAACTTAGAGAGGAAAGAGCTCTTAATGAAGATTAGGAAAGAAAGATATTGACACCTGAGGATCCTCTCTAATTCGTAAGCTCTGTCCTGCAGGATTGAGTAGATCATTGACAACCTAAAATTGACGAGTCCTCCATTAGAACAGCATAGCCAAGTAAAGTAAAGATCAATATACAGGTCGTCTGATGATTCATTGCGGGTGTAAAGTATTGAAACACCTACGAAAATATGGACCTCCTGACATCTGGGGAAAATTGCAAGAAAAGAAAAGGCAGGAAAAATGAAAAAAAGTTTGTGCCAGATTGTAGTATCGACTAACATGGGGCTCCGGTACTGACACGGTGCACATTTTGAGATTTAGCAAAGACTTCTTCTCGGTAGACAACATACCAAGTTACACAGAACACAAGAAAATTTTCTGTTTTCCAGTTTATACTGAATACATTGACATTTATGATCTATCCAACAGTTTTAGAACCATATCGGGCAAGAATATGCTTGACTGCCTTCTAGAAACATCAGCACGACAAAGGTTACATCAAACCAATTTCTATCACTTTTGTTATAGTAGCCAGCCTAGTAATCGTGCTAATTGTTACCAATGTCTTGCAGGTTGCAGGTGGTCCTGAATCATGATGAATTACGCATCATTGCAAAAAACACTGATATTCTTGTGATTTATTTCAGAACAAACCCTGGTAACCAGGGGAGGGGGGGGGGGTTCAAACAAACAGCTGGAACACTGCCTTGCCTTTTCATCTAGACGAAAAAGAAGAAACCAGTATGTACATGGGAGCACGTGCTTTTCTCAGTAAAACATGGAAAAAGATTACAAATACTATGAAGACAAGAAATATGATTGCAGCAACAATTAGCAAACCTCGTTATAAATTTCCAAGTATGACACACGCAGGAGAAACTCGCGGTTTGGGGTCTACAAAGAAAAACCAAGCTGAGTTATAATTTAAGAAGCAATGACTACAGCACTAGCAAGAATGTATCATCTCATCATGATATTTAAAGAGTACCTCCTGTATAATGCTAAATGCATCTTTGACAGCCAAAGGTATTATTCCTGGGGATCTTTGATCTCCCTGACTCAAAAGAAGAAGTATATCAAGAAACTGATGGCATTGAAAAGTATAGCTAACGGATGGTCCGTAAATATTAGCTTAGTCACATAAAAATGAAAAACACATTGTCTCATCAATGAGTATACTCTAAGTGTAATCTTCAAAAGAGAATGAAACTTGCCTACCTCCATGGATAATCAGTTTATCACACAAAATAAATAATAATCACGGACATGGTATCAGGAGCATCTAACGTGGATATGGATTACACTCAATGGAGCATTAGTTATGAATATAGCATAGCTGATACCTACGGTAAAAGAATAATAAAAGCTTGATGCTACATAAGTATTCTCACATGCATCGTATGTGTCTTTCCACTGCTTGTAACGCCATACGCAAATATTGTTCCTGCATAATGAAAATGCATTATATTTTGCTTTGCAGGGCCAACAGACTACAAGTCTTAGAGAGATCCAGAATCATCATTGCATTATAATCTCATTCAGACCATATCTCGTAGTAAAATGGAACTGCGACTGTATAACCAATAAACTTGTGCCACGATTAAATAATTACTGCAGCCATATTCACTATGACCTCTAGAAGATCTCATAGTAAAGTGACATTCCATGAACAGAAACCAGCCTCTTTCATCAGAAAAGTAAGTCAGAAAGGAAGAACAAGATGCTATCATAATACTAAGTTGTAAGATAAAGCTGAAGAGGGTAACAGAATAAAATATCACTTACCATATATGCCCTCCATGGCACCACTGACAACATGTTGAGCTGCAACATCATATACTTGGCGGGTTGTAGTAGTCGGTGCAAAAACCCGATCTGGGTAACAATAGTACAATACAGTATTAGTCTCTACAGTTTAATTTGAAACTGGAGAGAATAGATAAAATGCCAGTCTCAGAAATGTGCCTACTTCTCCCAGATATTAATTTGCAATTGTTCCATGTAACGGAACAGCTTACTTCACTTGAATAACTAGCTGTGCAGGAGATATTGAAATAGTTTTATTTGTTCATACAAATGAATGTGTAAACAAACATTTAAACAAAAGTACCTAGAAATTTCATTATCTGAACCAATAGTTTTAGCGCCATAACCAGAAAATTTCAACGATCGATTCCTGTGCAAAGGAAAAACCTATAGTAAACTTGAGTCCTCCGAAGTTATGTGCCGTCCAACTGTCAATTCTCATGTAATCACCTCTTACAGAGCCAAGAGCTGCCCTGGCACCTAAGCATGAGCTAATGAAGTACAACCACGGCGCACTAAACCTTTAAGATGGCTAAAGCATGTTAGACTGCCATGTGAATACTTGTTTTGCACAATTCCCTACATAGAACAGCATATGGATTGTGAATTAGCACGGGAACAGAAAGCCTAGACGGTGCACATTATCCAACCTACCATGTTGAAGTATGTACCCCTCGTGAATCGGTGCACTGTTTTGAGAATACTAACATTATCCTATTGGTCTGAAACTTATAAGCAAAATAAACACCGAATGGTGATTTGATTTATGAGGTTCATATTCCAAATGCACCGATAAACTGATGCAGAATCCCAAGGTCACAATAGAAAATTTGGATACATTTCTAGGAAAGTAAACCGAGCAGTGGCAGGGCGGCATGAGATAATTCCAACCATCTAAATTAAAAGTATCCCCATATCCCATCTAGTCAGTTCAGCCCCTGGCTTAGGCCAGGACTGAACATCTCGACACGACACAGCAAATTCCCCATATGACAAAACAGATGACAGCTAGAGAGAAAACAGTGTGCCAATGCCACAACCGCCAAGCAATCCAATCGCCAACCAACGGGGAAGGGAGTGAGACGTACCGTAAGCGTAGCCGACGTTGGGGTTCTGCTCGCTCCGCACGACCGTGTCGCCGTCGGCGTACCACGCGACCTCCTCCCCCTGCCGAATCTCCCGCGGGCTTCAAAAACGTCACACGGAGGTGAGGAACCAAAACGCAAAATCAACCCACATTCCCCAAATCCAAAACCGAATCGACCCGAGAGCGCGGGCGGAACCTGAGCGGGCGGAAGCGGACGGTGACGGTGACGTTCTCCTTGGTGGCGGTCTGGTCGTCGTCGGCGTCGGCGGCGTCCAGCCCCGCGACGAGCCGCGGCGACGCGGGCCCCTCGAGCGACGACATCATCTCCGGCGCGAGCCGCGAAGACGACGTGGTCGCCGTCGACGTCGGCGAGCCCGACTGCTGCTGGACCTGCTGCTGCGAGCCCTTGGCCGCCCTCCGCTGGCGCGAGACCGGGCGCGTCGCCATTGGCGCGAGATCTAGCGGCAGCACGTGGCGGCAGCACCCGGCATTCGGATCCGCGGCCGCCCGCTTTAACGCGGGTTTTCTCTAGGGTTTTCTTTCCCCTTCCCCTTTCCCGTTCGTGTCACTTCACTCGCTCGTGGCTGCTTTCCTTTCGGATGGATGGATGGCCCTCGCCACCCTTTTGCTTCCGCCGGAAGCGAGGCAGAGTGCGCGAGAGAAGAAAGAAAAGAAAAGAAGCTACTCCGCCCCAACTGGCTCTTGGTGGGTGGAGTGGGGGTGGGACGCTGAGTCGCTGACTGGTGGGGTCGCGACGCCGATGGGTCTACATGTTGGTGGGAGCGGAGCGATGTGGACTCGTGCGGTTTTGATTGGCTGCCGGGCCGGGCCGGGACGGTACTGGGCTAACTGTTCTGTGAGGCCGTTTGGCCATAAATCGCCGAGTTAATTTGGATAATGTAGTTAGGTCGTTCGTCTTGTTAAAGATGATGATGGTGTTAGTTAGGTTGTTGTGGTCTGGCAGCACAGCACCTGTGCGTAATTAAGCTCAGTACTGTAGTACCCAGTTCATCACACCACTCTGGTAGTACTAAGTACTAGTAGTACGTTCTTGACAAAATATCTTAGGGGATTCGGGATTAGTGTGTGATATGTGTTCAGCGTCTGACCGGGACATCCCCCCTGAGAGGTCTACCTACCGGCGTTGGGGTCGCCGGAAGGCTCCGCGACTGCACGGTCCACACCGACGGCGAGAGCGTCTCTGTTGCCGCAGCGCCACGGCAATGCCAGCGCGCGCGCGCGCGCCTTTGCCGTTTCGTCAACGGAACGCCCGCCCGCCCACCAAACCCAAAGAACGACCCGGCGCCATGACAACGCACGCGCGCGAGCCGCTCGCCCCTTGTTGCGTAGCCGCCATAGCCAGCTCCTCCGGCGTCCAGCCGATCTCCTGTAGCCGTCAGCGCGCCGGGCGGCGCAGGCGCCGGAGAACCGGCCAAACGCGCCGGGACAGCGGGGGGACACGGACACGGGCGCCGGGACCGCGGTCCGCCGTCATGCATGCGCCATGCGCCAAGCGCGCCGAGCCACACGAACGGCATCGCGCGCGCGCGCGCACGTACTGCGCCCCCGTGAGCCGGGACCGGTATAATTCCCGGAAGAGACACCGCCGGAGGTTTTGTGCGACTTGAATGCGCTGTAGCGAACACCACCGGCGCTGTCCTCGCGTGCCTCCGCGACAGTGCGCGCGCTAGATTTGGCTTTCGGATCGATAAGGCAGAGCCCGACGGAAAGCGTAGGCCAGGCGCGTGCGGGAGCGGCCAGGAATCGCACCACATGCGCGTGCTGCGTCTTGGCAACCTTTGTCGTCCGGGCTGGCTACGGGACAAAGGCGGTGTGTGTCTCAACTCTCCAGTGGTCATAAATGGCAGGCACTGCTGCTGACTGACCACATGCTTTGCCTTGCCCTCCGTGGCAAGGGGCGTGGTGGCTGGTGGGCATGGCACTTTCTCCGGAGACGGAGAGCATGTGGTTCGGGTAAAAAAATGTGGAGATGGAGGCTGATCTGCTTTTATTGGTGGCCATTTTATTAGGCGTTCGTGGCTCGATGGGCACTCAATGATGGCCTGGATCGGAGCCTCGGATGATAGGGTGTATGATTGTGTTTGTGCACTTGCGTAGATCGGATTTGCAGGTGGACATGAAGATGGTATGATTGTCTTTGGACGTTCTAATCACACATCATTACGTCACCTCCGTCCTTTAAAAAGTGTACTTCCAATTTTGTTGGAGAGTCAAACTATCACAAAGTTTGATCGAGTTTATGAAAAAAAATATCAATGTTTGTGAAACTAAATAGGTATATGATGAAAATATATTTTATCATGAATCTAATGTTACTAATTTGATGGCATAAATGTTTGTCTATTATGATATAATAAATACGGTCAAACATAAAATTATTTGACTTTTCAATAAAATTGAAAGTACACTCTTTAAAAGACGGAGGGAGTACGCTTCTGTTTGATGAGTATACTAATTGGACTATCTGGCCCTATGTTGAAACACCGGCATATTCTTGTCAGACACCCTGAGGACATTTTTTTAGCAAAGGAGAATATACCCTGAGGACATATGGAATGCAAGACATGCAAATTGTAACGGCGGACAATTTTGGTCAGAACTTGGTGCTGAGAAATCTTAATGCCGACTCTACCTCGTGCTAACCATTGTGGTTTGTGGAGTGGGATGCTAAGAAAAATAGTGAAACGATCTTCTAAAAGATACGTAGTTGACTATTGTGATGCCCAAACACGCTCAATCCTGTGAAAGGATGGTAGATGATGAAAAAAAATCTTTTGAAACGTCAAATTTGGGCCCTCAAACGCCTGCAAATGCATCTGGGCGCGTCTGCAGACGCACTGACAGGTCACACCTCAAAATTCATCCGCTACATACAAGTACCTCAAAATTAATACATCAAATCCATACAAACCAAGCATAATAAAAACCTACATACTACATAGATATCCTATCTATCTGAACTACTCATTGTTGGAAATGTTCACGAACTCCGTGTAGGCCTATGGGCAGATGGGCGCCTGCGGCAACTGACGATGCCATTAACCTAGGGTAGGGTCATAGACCCGCTAAGACGTCCTACCCAAGGTCACTACCCTAAAGTCAAGACGTTCAAAGTGCAACAAAGGATACCGACTGAAGTAACCCTAGAATGCAATCCATTCGACCAATTATTTCACTCGGATATCCCAATTCCATTCGACCAAGAAGAAGTCACTCGACCATACAAGAAACCACTCGGAGTACAGAAGATCTAAAGCCACTCAAGACGGCAACGGTCAGGCGTTTACTCCGCAGTCTTTAAGATCATTTATATCTTTTTATAGCTGGCGTTATCAGTAACGCTCTGTGTTAATGTACATTGAATTCTATGTAACGGACGACAGCTGGGGTCCTAGCGCACTCTATATAAGTCACCCCCTCCTCTGGCACAAGGGTTCACACTTCCTGTAACTCTCACGCATAATCCAGTCGACCAAGCCTTTGGGCACCGAGACGTAGGGCTGTTACTTCCTCCGAGAAGGGTCTGAACTCGTAAACCTTGCGTGCACAATCTCACCGTAGCTAGGGTCTTGCCTCCTCCTACGTACCCCTTATTCTACTGTCAGACTTACTCCCACGATAGATGACGCCCACCGTGGGGCAGGTGTCTTAGCGACTTCCGGTGAGGTTGCAATTTTTTTCTGATCTTCATCAACATGGTTTCTGGCGGCGGTTTGGTAGGTGCGAGGGACTCGTGCGCGGCCTCCTACTGGATTGATACTTTGGTTCTCAAAAACTGAGGGAAATACTTACGCTACTTTGCTGCATCATCCTTTTCTCTTCAAGGGAAAACCAACGCAGTGCTCAAGAGGTAGCAAGAAGGATTTCTGGCGCCGTTGCCGAGGAGGTTCGCGCAAGACAAGTCAAGATTTGACTCCCGACAACGAGTCACTTGTGGCGCCGTTGCAAGTCAAGACATACCAACTACCCATCACAAACCCTTATCCCCCGCATTACATTATTTGTCATTTGCCTCTCGTTTTCCTCTCCCCCACTTCATCATTGCCGTTTTATTCGCCCTCTCTCTTCATCCTCCCTCTCTTTCTCTATTTGCCTCTTTTTGCCCTTTTCTTGTTTGCTTGTGTGTTGGATTGCTTGCTTGTCACGATGGCTCAAGATAATACTAAATTGTGTGACTTCACCAATACCAACAACAATGATTTCCTTAGCACTCCGATTGCTTCTCTTACCGATACTGAATCTTGTGAAATCAATGCTGCTTTGTTGAATCTTGTCATGAAAGATCAATTCGCCGGCCTTCCTGGTGAAGATGCCGCTACCCATCTGAATAGCTTCGTTGATTTATGTGATATGCAAAAGAAGAAAGGTGTGGATAATGATATTGTTAAATTGAAGCTATTCCCTTTTTCGCTTAGAGATCATGCTAAAACTTGGTTTTCGTCTTTGCCTAAAAATAGTATTGATTCGTGGAATAAGTGCAAAGATGCTTTTATCTCTAAGTATTTCCCTCCCGCTAAGATCATCTCTCTTAGAAATGATATTATGAATTTGAAGCAACTTGATCATGAACATGTTGCACAAGCTTGGGAGAGGATGAAATCAATGATACGTAATTGCCCTACACATGGTTTGAATTTGTGGATGATTATACAATTTTTTTATGCCGGATTGAATTTTTCTTTTAGAAATCTTTTAGATTCGACCACGGGAGGCACTTTTATGAAAATCACTTTAGGGGAAGCTACTAAACTCCTAGATAATATTATGGTTAATTATTCTCAATGGCACACTGAAAGATCTACTAATAACAAAGTGCATGCGATAGAAGAAATTAATGTTTTTGAGTGGAAAGATGGATGAACTTATGAAATTATTTGCTAATAAAAGTGTTTCTTCTGATCCTAATGATATGCCTTTGTCGACTTTGATTGAGAATAATAATGAATCTATGGATGTGAATTTTGTTGTTAGGAATAATTTTGGTAACAATGCGTATAGATGAAACTTTAATCCTAGGCCGTATCCTAGTAATTCCTCTAATAATTATGGTAATTCCTACAACAATTTTTATGGAAATTATAATAAGATGCCCTTTGATTTTGAATCTAATATTAAAGAATTTATTACTTCGCAAAAGAATTTCAATGCTTTGATTGAAGAAAAATTGCTTAAGATTGATGAGTTGGCTAGGAACGTTGATAGAATTTCTGAACTTAATGATGATTTGGCTATTCGAAATAATGAACTAGGATATTCTCTTGAGTATAGGCTCACAAAATTCTATCAAAAGAATGCTTACAATGATGAATTGGTTGTGCAATACGAAGGGCCAAGAGAGGAACCTATACCTCCCAAAGTTGATCTTGGGGACTTTTGTCCCATTAAATTTAGCCCTTTTGATTACTTTTGCTTACCTCAAAGAAAACTTGTTGCCGAGCGTAGAGAATATGAAATGAGTTTTAATGATCTATCTTATTATTATGGCAATACCTAGATCTATCCTTGCTTTTATGCCTAGCTAGGGGCGTTAAACGATAGCGCTTGTTGGGAGGCAACCCAATTTTATTTTTGTTCCTTGTTTTTTGCTCCTGTTTAGTAATAAATAATTTATATAGCCTCTATTTTGGTTGTGTTTTTTATGTTTAATTAGTGTTTGTGCCAAGTAGAACCGTTGGGAAAAGTTTTTTTAATCTTGCTGTAAAAAACAGAAACTTTAGCGCTCACGAGAATTGCTGCCATTTTTATTTGAAAATTGATATTTAGTTAATTCATTTTGCAGATGATTAATAGATAAATTACTCACGTCCAGAACTTTATTTTAGAATTTTTGGGGTTCCAGATCTTGCGTTAGCTACAGATTACTACAGACTGTTCTGTTTTTGACAGATTCTGTTTTTCGTGTGTTGTTTGCTTATTTTGATGAATCTATGGCTAGTAAAATAGTTTATAAACAATAGAGAAGTTGGAGTACAGTAGGTTTAACACCAATATAAATAAATAATGAGTTCATTACAGTACCTTGAAGTGGTGTTTTGTTTTCTTTCGCTCACAGAGCTCACGAGATTTTCTACTTTAAGTTCTGTGTTGTGAAGTTTTCAAGTTTTGGGTAAAAGATTTGATGGATTATGGAACAAGGAGTGTAAAGAGCCTAATCTTGGGGATGCCCATGGCACCCCAAGATAATCTAAGGACACCTAAAAGCCAAAGCTTGGGGATGCCCCGGAAGGCATCCCTTCTTTCGTCTTCTTCCATCGGTAACTTTATTTGGAGCTATATTTTTATTTACCACATGATATGCGTTTTGCTTGGAGCGCCTTGTATTATTTGAGTCTTTATTTGTTAGTTTTCCACAATCATCCTTGCTATACACACCTTTTGAGAGAGACACACATGATTCGGAAATTATTAGAATACTCTATCTGCTTCACTTATATCTTTTGAGTTATATAGTTTTTGCTCTAGTGCTTCACTTATATCTTTTAGAGCACGTCAGTGGATTTGTTTTATAGAAACTATTGTTCTCTCATGCTTCACTTAGATTATTTTGAGAGTCCTATAAAACAACATGGTATTTTGCTTTAATTATGTTAGGCATTCAAGATTAATAAAAAATTTCTTATGAGTGTGTTGAATACTATGAGAAGTTTGATACTTGATAATTGTTTTGAGATATGGAGATGGTAATATTAGAGTCATGCTAGTCGAGTAGTTGTGAATTTGAGAAATACTTGTGTTAAAGTTTGTGATTCCCGTAACATGCATGTATGGTGAACCGTTATGTGATGAAGTCGGAGCATGATTTATTTATTGATTGTCTTCCTTATGAGTGGCGGTAGGGGACGAGCGATGGTCTTTTCCTACCAATCTATCCCCTTAGGAGCATGCGCGTAATACTTTGCTTTGATAACTTATAGATTTTTGCAATAAGTATATGAGTTCTTTATGACTAAGGTTGAGTCCATGGATCATACGCACTTTTCTTCCTTCCACCATTGCTAGCCTCTCTAATACCACGCACCTTTCGCCGGTATCATACACCCACCATATACCTTCGTCAAAACAACCACCATACCTACCTATCATGGCATTTCCATAGCCATTCCGAGATATACTGCCATGCAACTTTCCACCGTTCCATTTATTATGACGCGCTCCATCATTGTCATATTGCTTTGCATGATCATGTAGTTGACATTATATTTGTGGCAAAGCCACATTTCATAATTCTTTCATACATGTCACTCTTGATTCATTGCATATCCCGGTACACCGCCGGAGGCATTCACATAGAGTCTTATTTTGTTCTAAGTATTGAGTTGTAATTGTTGAGTTGTAAGTAAATAAAAATGTGATGATCATCATTTTTAGAGCATTGTCCCAAGTGAGGAAAGGATGATGGAGACTATGATTCCCCCACAAGTCGGGATGAGACTCTGGACGAAAAAAAAGAGGCAAAAGAAGACCAAAAAAGAGGCCATAAAAAAGGCCCAAGTAAAAAAATATGAGAGAAAAAGAGAGAAGGGACAATGCTACTATCCTTTTACCACACTTGTGCTTCAAAGTAGCACCATGATCTTCATAATAGAGAGTCTCTTATGTTATCACTTTCATATACTAGTGGGAATTTTTCATTATAGAACTTGGCTTGTATATTCCAATGATGGGCTTCCTCAAAATGCCCTAGGTCTTCGTGAGCAAGCGAGTTGGATGCACACCCACTTAGTTCCTTTTGTTGAGCTTTCATATACTTATAGCTCTAGTGCATCCGTTGCATGGCAATCCCTACTCACTCACATCTATTGATGGGCATCTCCATAGCCCGTTGATACGCCTAGTTGATGTGAGACTATCTTCCCCCTTTTTTGTCTCCTCCACAACCACCATTCTATTCCACCTAAAGTGTTATGTCCATGGCTCACGCTCATGTATTGCTTGAAGATTGAAAAAGTTTGAGAACACCAAAAGTATGAAACAATTGATTGGCTTGTCATCGGGGTTGTGCATGATTTAAATACTTTGTGTGGTGAAGATAGAGCATAGCCAAACTATATGATTTTGTAGGGATAACTTTCTTTGGCCATGTTATTTTGAAGAGACATAATTGCTTAGTTAGTATGCTTGAAGTATTATTATTTCTATGTCAATATTGAACTTTTGTCTTGAATCTTTCGGATCTGAATATTCATACCACAATTAAGAAGAATTACATTGAAATTATGTCAAGTAGCATTCCACATCAAAAATTCTATTTTTATCATTTACGTACTCGAGGACGAGCAGGAATTAAGCTTGGGGATGCTTGATACGTCTCGAACGTATCTATAATTTTTGATTGTTCCATGCTATATTATATTCTGTTTTGGACATTATTGCGCTTTATTATACACTTTTATATTATTTTTGGGACTAACCTATTAACCGGAGGCCCAGCCCAGAATTGATGTTTTTCTGGCCTATTTTAGGGTTTCGCAGAAAAAGAATATCAAACGGAGTCCAAACGGAATGAAACCTTCGGGAGCGTGATTTTCGGAACGAACATGATCCAGAGGACTTGGACCCTATGTCAAGCAATCAACGAGGAAGGCACGAGGTAGGGGGCGCGCCTACCCCCGCCCCCAGGCGCGCCCTCCACCCTTGTGGGCCCCTGTTGCTCCACCGACGTACTCCTTCCTCCTATATATATATACCTACGTACCCCCAAACTAGAAGATACGGAGCCAAAACCCTAATTCCACCGTCGTAACTTTCTGTATCCACGAGATCCCATCTTGGGGCCTTTTCTGGAGCTCCGTTGGAGGGGGCATCGATCACGGAGGGCTTCTACATCAACACCATAGCCCCTCCAATGAAGTGTGAGTAGTTTACTTCAGACCTACGGGTCCATAGTTATTAGCTAGATGGCTTCTTCTCTCTTTTTGGATCTCAATACAAAGTTCTCCCCCTCCCTTGTGGAGATCTATTCGATGTAATCTTTTTTTGCGGTGTGTTTGTTGAGACCGATGAATTGTGGGTTTATGATCAAGTTTATCTATGAACAATATATGAATCTTCTCTGAATTCTTTTATGTATGATTGGTTATCTTTGCAAGTCTCTTTGAATTATTAGTTTGGTTTGGCCTACTAGATTGATCTTTCTTGCAATGGGAGAAGTGCTTAGCTTTGGGTTCATTCTTGCGGTGTCCTTTCCCAGTGACAGTAGGGGCAGCAAGGCACGTATTGTATTGTTGCCATCGAGGATAACAAGATGGGGTTTATATCATATTGCATGAGTTTATCCCTCTACATCATGTCATCTTGCTTAAAGCGTTACTCTGTTCTCTTGAACTTAATACTCTAGATGCATACTAGATAGCGGTCGATGTGTGGAGTAATAGTAGTAGATGCAGGCAGGAGTCGGTCTACTTGTCTCGGACGTGATGCCTATATACATGATAATACCTAGATATTCTCATAACTATGCTCAATTCTGTCAATTGCTCAACAATAATTTGTTCACCCACCGTAAATACTTATGCTCTTGAGAGAAGCCACTAGTGAAACCTATGGCCCCCGGGTCTATCTTCCATCATATTAATCTTCCAATACTTAGTTATTTCCTTTGCCATTTATTTTACTTTGCATCTTTTATTTCTCTTTATCATAAAAATACCAAAAATATTATCCTATCATATCTATCAGATCTCACTCTCGTAAGTGACCGTGTAGGGATTGACAACCCCTTATCGCGTTGGTTGCGAGGATTTATTTGTTTGTGTAGGTGCGAGGGACTCGTGCGCGGCCTCCTACTTGATTGATAGCTTGGTTCTCAAAAACTGAGGGAAATACTTACGCTACTTTGATGCATCACCCTTTCCTCTTCAAGGGAAAACCAACACAGTGCTCAAGAGGTAGCATCGGCCACCCCTCAAGTCGCGGCAATCGAGCCCGAAGAATCTCTCTACGGACTATTCGACCCGTCAACTGGTTCCGTCGAGACTCAGTCCGAGTGCGGGAGCAGCGACCCGGCAGCAGAGGTCCTGATGGTCGACACGCCATGCAGCCCGCCTGGTTTTCGTCGCATTGGCGGCGATGGTGGCAATGGCCCGTCGCGCAGCCATGATGAGTATCATCCCGAGGCCCTCACTTCGGAGCAGAGGGATGAGTTGCATCGGTGCAACGCGGAGGCCCTCCACACCCCCATCATCGGAGAAACCTCCGAGGCTCGGGCCTTGGAGGCTACGCGCTTGGCCACCTTGGCTAAGTGCGCCCGTCTGGAGAATCTACAACATTCACTCAACGAACGCGCCAGACGGCAGATTCCCGAATCTAGTCGACGTCATCGACAATTGTTTTTCGCCTGAACCTCAGGTATATCGCACACCGATCCAGAATCTTGCAGGTGCAACCCATATAGCAGAGTTGTTTCAACCGTCCCATTCAGAGGTTGGTAGAGGTTTGTTGCAGATTCGAGCGCTGCTCCGAGCAGCGGGAGAACAGAACTCAGCCATTTCTCAGTCGCGCAACAGGATCCATGGCAGGTCTGTGGTGGCAGACACGGTCCAGTCGGCTCACATCCCAAGATCGTCCCTGCGGCGTGAAGGTCGTGGGCACCGCCAGGAACAGTTTCTGGGTCCGAACCACGAGCAATATGATTATCGACTCGGTCGTGATGACCACCGTCGAGTGCCTATGCCCCCTCCGAGGGGCGGATCGTATGTGCTCCGGCAATATGATGGCAAGCGCACGTATGGCGATGAGCGAAGGGCCCCAGTCGACCCAAGAGAGCCCGGGTTTGATGCAAGATCAATTCTTGTGCAAGGTCTGGTCGACAGAAACCGGGCACACAGAAAAGGACTAGACAGAGATCGTCTGATTGGTAGCAGAGTGCATGTTTCCGGGCCTGAATGTTTCAGCAGATCCATCAGAGCTGCAGAGATCCCGCCCAACTTCAGATTAGCGACGGGCGTGAGCAAGTTCACCGGTGAGTCAAAGCTAGACACTTGGCTAGAGGATTACCGAGTGGCTGTGCAGATTGGTGGCGGAAAATGATGATGTAGCTATGAAGCACCTCCCCCTAATGCTGGAGGGTTCAGCCAGAGCTTGGTTGAATCAGTTGGCTCCCGAAAGTATCTTCAGTTGGGAAGAATTGGCCCGAGTGTTTGTCGGGACATTTGAAGGCACTTGCAAATGGCCTATAGGGCTGACTGAATTATAGCATTGTGTCCAGAAACCAAATGAAACTTTGAGAGATTACATTCAAAGATGGACCACTCTTCATCATACCGTGGAGAATGTGTCGGAGCATCACGCAGTTTGCGCCTTCAAGGAGGGCATTCAGTACAGAGAGCTTAACCTGAAATTCGGTCTGACGGGTGACATGACCCTAGCTCGGATGATGGAAATAGCCACTCGGTACGCTAACGGTGAAGAAGAGGACCGACTCCACAGTGGCAAGAACAAACCAGTCGCCCAGGACACCGGAGGAGGAAATTCCAGTCGGAAGCAGAAGCGCAAAGCCGAACCCGCAGGGCCTAGTGAGGCCTCAATTGTGAACCAAGGGAAGTTCAGAGGGAAGCCTAAGGGGCCATGGATCCCCAAGAAAGTAAAAGATTAAGCGGGAAATGATGTGCTAGATTTGCCGTGTCAAATACACATAAAGAAGGATGAAGAGGGAAACCTGGTTTATCCCAAGCATACCACTTGACAGTGTCGACTCCTAATTCAGAGCTTCCGAGAGGGCCAGCCTAGTGAAAAGGAAAAGAAATATGATAAGGATGAGGACAATGAGGAGGATGATGGTTACCCCAATGTCAATGCCACTTTAGTGATTTTTGCTGACATCGAGAGCAAAAGTCGACTTAAAGTTATCAATAGAGAAGTAAACATGGTTGCTCCAGCAATGACGACGTATCTGAAGTGATCAAAAACTCCCATTACATTCGACCAGTCCGATCACCCAGCACACATTGCTAGCCCCGGGAGACAAGTGTTGGTGGTCGACCCAATCGTTGGGGGCACCCGAGTGACCAAGGTTCTGATGGATGGCGGCAGTGGCTTGAACATTCTGTACGCTGAGACCCTTCGAAGGATGGGCATTCCGATGTCCAAGCTCAGTGAAAGCAACATGAGATTCCGCGGAGTCATCCCAGGAAAGAAAGCCAATTCACTCGGCCAGATCACTCGTGATGTGGTTTTCGGTGATTCAAAGAATTACCATAAGGAAAAGTTGACTTTTGAAGTGGTTGATTTTCACAGTGCCTACCATGCTACTCTGGGCAGAACTACGTATGCTCGTTTTATGGCTCGACCATGCTACATGTATCTCAAGTTGAAAATGCTTGGCCCCAGAGGCGTGATCACGGTCACAGGAAACCGGCAAAGGGCTGAAGAGTGCCTCCAGAAGGGCTCGAAGAACGCCGATGAGTAGATGGCAGCTGTGGAAAGGGAGGAGTACCAGAAAAATGTAGATTCGAGTGATTTGTTGCGAGCTAAGAAGCCTGCTTCGGAGTCCGCATTTCAGTTGTCTGGTGAGACAAAACCTGTCCATATTCACCCGACCGATCCCAATGCTGCTCCGACCCACATCTCAACGACACTCAACAGCAAATAGGAAGAAGCACTCATCCAGTTCCTCCGTGAGGACTGGGACATCTTTGCATGGAAACCATCTGACATGCCGGGTGTGCCCAGGGGACTGGCTGAGCACCATTTGCACGTCGACCCAAAAGTGAAACATGTCAAAGAGCATCTCCGTCGGTTCGCCGTGGAAAAGAGGAAAGCAATTTGCGAAGAAGTGGTCCGGCTTCTGGCAGCTGAGTTCATTCGAGAGGTATACCACTCCGAGTGGCTCGCCAATGTTGTTATGGTCCCTAAGAAAGATGATTCACTTTGTATGTGCATCGATTTCAAACACATCAATCGGGCCTGCCCGAAAGATCATTTCCCTCTCCCCCGCATCGACCAGATTGTCGACTCGACTGCGAGGTGTGAGCGCTTGTCCTTTTTGGACGCATATTCCGGGTACCATCAGATCTGACTGTATGGGCCCGACAAAATAAAAACATCCTTCATCACCCCATTTGGGTGTTTTTGCTATGTTACCATGCATTTTGGTCTCAAGAATGCTGGCGCCGCTTTCATGTGCATGATTCAGAAGTGCTTGCTCACTCAAATCACTCGGAATGTGGAAGCATACATGGATGAAATCATGGTTAAGTCACATAAAAGTTTCGACCTACTGACTGTCCTTGCTGAAACCTTTGCCAACTTGAGAAGATATGATATCAAGCTCAACCCGTCAAAATGCACATTTGGAGTTCCAGGTAGAAAGTTACTCGGTTTCCTTATTTTCCGAACATGGGATCGATGCAAACCCGGAGAAGGTTGGGGCAATCCTCCAAATGAAACGCCCTGTGCATGTGCACGACGTTCAAAAGCTTACTAGTTGTTTGGCCGCATTGAGTCGATTCATCTCTCGTCTCGGTGAAAAGGCATTGCCTCTTTACCGACTGATGAAGAAGTCTGACAAATTCGAGTGGACTCCTGAAGCCAAAGCAGCGTTTGAAGAGGTCAAAGCCCTGCTTTCCACCCAACCGGTGCTTGCTGCCCCAATCAACAAAGATCCTTTACTACTGTACATTGCAGCCACTAGACAAGTTGTCAGCACAGTGCTCACGGTCGAGCGGGAAGAAGAAGGCAAAGCCTACAAAGTTCAACGCCTAGTGTACTATATTTCTAAAGTCTTGACTCCGTCCAAGCAGAGACATCCGCATTATCAGAAGCTTGTTTATGGAATTTACTTGACCACGAAGAAAGTTGCATACTATTTCTCAGACCACTCGGTTTTAGTCGTCAGCGATGCTCCATAATCATATATTTTGAACAACAGGGACGCAACTGGTCGAGTGGCAAAGTGGGCGATTGAAATCCTTCAGTTGGATAGCAAGTTTGAAGCAAAGAAAGCAATTAAGTCCCAAGCAATAGCAGATTTCCTCGCCGAGTGGAGTGAACAGCGGCAACCGACTCAGATCCACTCAGAACATTGGACTATGTTCTTTGATGGATCCAAGATGTTGAATGGCTCTGGTGCTGGTGTGGTTCTAGTATCCCCAAGAGGTGATAAGCTCAGTTATGTCCTCCAGATTCACTTTGATTCTTCAAACAATCAAGTTAAATACGAGGCACTTTTGTATGGGTTGCGTATGGCTATCTCACTTGGCATCCGTCGCCTGATATTCTACATCGACTCAGACTTGGTGGTTAATCAAGTCATGAAGGAATGAGATATCAGGAGCCCAGCTATGATTGGTTATTGCAACGCGGTTAGAAAGTTGGAGAAGAAGTTTGAAGGATTGGAGCTCCACCACATACCTCAGGTCAAGAATCAAGCTGCCGATGATCTGGTGAAGATAGGTTCCACTCGGAAACCTATCCCCAATAATGTGTTCTTGGAGCATTTCCATACCCCGTCTGTTCAAGAAGATCCCTTTACGGAAGAACCCCCACAATCAATAAGTCCAACCAATCCGACTGAAATTGAGGTCCCAGCTGTAGTCGACCTGATCATGGAGGTTTTGGTAATCACCCCTGACTGGACAGTACCATATATGGCGTATCTGCTCAGAAAAGAACTCCCAGAGGATGAAGATGAGGCCCACCAGATTATCAGTCGATTGAAAGCCTTCACAGTGATAGGTGGACAGCGTGCAAATGAGATGGCAAAAGAACGCTACTCGGTATATCTTTTGCCATCGATCTGGGACAGCGTGCAAATGAGATGGCAAAAGAACGCTGAGCAAATCCAGTAATTTCCTATTAATCACGAGTGGAATTAATGATGTTCTTATTGTTGCAAATAGGAATTATGTGCCCGTAGATTTCATTGTTCTTGATATAGATTGCAATCCTTCATGTCCTATTATTCTTGGTAGACCTTTCCTTAGAACGATTGGTGCAATCATTGATATGAAGGAAGGGAATATTAGATTCCAATTTCCATTATGGAAAGGCATGGAACACTTCCCTTGAAAGAAAATTAAATTACCATATGAATCTATTATGAGAGCCACTTATGGATTGCCTACCAAAGATGGCAATACCTAGATCTATCCTCGCTTTTATGCCTAGCTAGGGGCATTAAACGATAGCGCTTGTTGGGAGACAACCCAATTTTATTTTTATTCCTTGCTTTTTATTCCTGTTTAGTAATAAATAATTTATCTAGCCTTTGTTTTGGTTGTGTTTTTTTGTGTTTAATTAGTGTTTGTGCCAAGTAGAACCGTTGGGAAGACTTGGGGAAAGTCTTTTTGATCTTGCTGTAAAAAACAGAAACTTTAGCGCTCGCGAGATTAGCTACAACTTTTTACTGGAGAGTGATATTTAGTTAATTATTTTTGCAGATGATAATAGATAAATTCCTCATGTCCAGAAATTTATTTTAGAATTTTTGGGGTTCCAGAAGTTTGCGTTTGATACAGATTACTATAGACTGTTTTGTTTTTGACAGATTCTGTTTTTCGTGTGTTGTTTGCTTATTTTGATGAATCTATGGCTAGTAATGGAGTTTATAAACCATAGAAAAGTTGTAATACAGTAGGTTTAACACCGATATAAATAAAGAATGAGTTCATTATAGTACCTTGAAGTGGTGTTTTGTTTTCTTTCGCTAACGGAGCTCACGAGATTTTCTGTTAAGTTTTGTGTTGTGAAGTTTTCAAGTTTTGGGTAAAGATTTGATGGATTATGGAACAATGAGTGGCAAGAGCCTAAGCTTGGGGATTCCCAAGGTACCCCAAGGTAAAATCTAAGGACACCAAAAAGCCTAAGCTTGGGGATGCCCCGGAAGGCATCCCCTCTTTTGTCTTCGTTCATTGATAACTTTACTTGGAGCTATATTTTATTCACCACATGATATGTGTTTTGCTTGGAGCGTCTTGTATGATTTGAGTCTTTGCTTTTTAGTTTACCACAATCATCCTTGCTGTACACACCTTTTGAGAGAGACACACATAAATCGGAATTTATTAGAATACTCTATGTGCTTCACTTATATCTTTTGAGCTATGTAGTTTTTGCCCTAGTGCTTCACTTATATCTTTTAGAGCACGGTGGTGGTTTTATTTTATAGAAATAATTGATCTCTCATGCTTCACTTATATTATTTTGAGAGTCATTTAGAACAGCATGGTAATTTGCTTTTAGGCATAATAAAAACTTTCATATAAGTGCATTGAATACTATGAGAAGTTTGATACTTGATAATTGTTTTGAGATATGGAGATGGTGATATTAGTCATGCTAGTTGAGTAGTTGTGAATTTGAGAAATACTTGTGTTGAAGTTTGTGATTTCTGTAGCATGCACGCATGGCGAACCGTTATGTGATGAAGTCGTAGCATGATTTATTTATTGATTGTCTTCCTTATGAGTGGCGGTCGGGGACGAGCGATGGTCTTTTCCTACCAATATATCCCCCTAGGAGCATGTGCGTAGTACTTTGTTTCGATAACTAATAGATTTTTGCAATAAGTATGTGAGTTCTTTATGACTAATGTTGAGTCCATGGATTATACGCACTCTCACCCTTCCACATTTGCTAGCCTCTCTATTGCCGCGCACTCTTCGCCGGTATCATACACCCACCATATACCTTCCTCAAAACAGCCACCATACCTACCTATTATGGCATTTCCATAGCCATTCTGAGATATATTGCCATGCAACTTTCCACCGTTCCGTTCGTTATGACACACTTCATCATTGTCATATTTCCATGCATGATCATGTAGTTGACATCATATTTGTGGCAAAGCCGCCGTTCATAATTTTTTTATACATGTCACTCTTGATTCATTGCATATCCCGGTACGCCATCGGAGGCATTCACATAGAGTCATATTTTGTTCTAAGTATTGAGTTGTAATTCTTGAGTTGTAAGTAAAAAAGAAGTGTGATGGTCATCATTATTAGGGCATTGTCCCAGTGAGGAAAGGATGATGGAGACTATGATTCCCCCACAAGTCGGGATGAGACTCCGGACGAAAAAAAAGAAAAGTGGCCAAAAAAAAGAAAGAAAGAAGGTCCAAATAAAAATGAGAGAAAAGAGAGAAGGGACAATGTTACTATCCTTTTTCCACACTTGTGCTTCAAAGTAGCACCATGATCTTCATGATAGAGAGTCTCCTATCTTGTCACTTTCATAAACTAGTGGGAATTTTACATTATAGAACTTGGCTTGTATATTCCAATGATGGGCTTCCTCAAATTGCCCTAGGTCTTCGTGAGCAAGCAAGTTGGATGCACACCCACTTAGTTTATTTTGTTGAACTTTCATACACTTATAGCTCTAGTGCATCCGTTGCATGGCAATCCCTACTCACTCACATTGATATCTATTGATGGGCATCTCCATAGCCCGTTGATACGCCTAGTTGATGTGAGACTATCTTCTCCTTTTTGTCTTCTCCACAACCACCATTCTATTCCACCTATAGTGCTATGTACATGGCTCACGCTCATGTATTGCGTGAAAGTTAAAAAAGTTTGAGAACATCAAAAGTATGAAACAATTGCTTGGCTTGTCATCGGGGTTGTGCATGATTTAATATTTTGTGTGATGAAGATAGAGCATAGCCAGACTATATGATTTTGTAGGGATAACTTTCTTTGGCCATGTTATTTTGAGAAGACATGATTGCTTAGTTAGTATGCTTGAAGTTTATTATTTTTATGTCAATATTAAACTTTTATCTTTAATCTTTCGGATCTGAACATTCATGCCACAATAAAGAAAAATTACACTGAGAAATATGTTAGAAAGCATTCCACATCAAAAATTCTGTTTTTATCATTTACCTACTCGAGGATGAGCAGGAATTAAGCTTGGGGATGCTATATACGTCTCCAATGTATCTATACTTTTTGATTGTTCCATGCTATTATGTATTCTGTTTTGGATGTTTAATGGGCTTATTTATACACTTTTATATTATTTTTGGGACTAACCTATTAACCAGAGGCCCAGCCCAAATTGTTTTTTTTCCTATTTTAGTGTTTCGCAGAAAAAGAATATCAAACGGAGTCGAAACGGAATGAAACCTTTGGGAGCGTGATTTTTGGAACAAACGTGATCCAGAGGACTTGGAGTGGACGTCAAGCAATCAACAAGGAGGCCACGAGGTAGGGGGCGTGCCTACCCCCCTGGGCGCACCCTCCACCCTCGTGGCTCCACCGACCCACTTCTTCCTTCTATATATACCTATGTACCCCCAAACCATCAAAGAGCACCACGAAAACCTAATTCCACTGCCGCAACCTTCTGTACCCGTGAGATCCCATCTTGGGGCCTTTTCCGGCGCTCCGCCGGAGGGGGCATTGATCACGGGGGGCTTCTACATCAACACCATAGCCTCTCGGATGATGTGTGAGTAGTTTACCTCAGACCTTCGGGTCCATAGTTATTAGCTAGATGGCTTCTTCTCTCTCTTTGGATCTCAAGACAAAGTTCTCCTCGATTCTCTTGGAGATCTATTCGATGTAATCTTCTTTTGCGGTGTGTTTGTCGAGATCCGATGAATTGTGGGTTTATGATCAAGATTATCTATGAACAATATTTGAATCTTCTCTGAATTCTTTTATGTATGATTGTTTATCTTTGCAAGTCTCTTCAAATTATCAGTTTGGTTTGGCCTACTAGATTGATCTTTCTTGCAATGGGAGAAGTGCTTAGCTTTGGGTTCAATCTTGCGGTGCTCGATCCCAGTGACAGTAGGGGAAATGACACGTATTGTATTGTTGCCATCGAGGATAAAAAGATGGGGTTTATATCATATGGCATGAGTTTATCCCTCTACATCATGTCATCTTGCTTAAAGCGTTACTCCGTTCTTATGAACTTAATACTCTAGATGCATGTTGGATAGCGGTCGATGTGTGGAGTAATAGTAGTAGATGCAGACAGGACTCGGTCTACTTGTCATGGACGTGATGCCTATATACATGATCATACCTAGATATTCTCATAACTATGCTCAATTCTATCAATTGCACGACAGTAATTTGTTCACCCACCGTAATACTTATGCTATCTTAAGAGAAGCCACTAGTGAAACCTATGGCCCCCGGGTCTATTTTCCATCATACAAGTTTCCAATCTATTTTATTTTGCAATCTTTACTTTCAATTTATATCATAAAAATACCAAAAATATTTATCTTCTTATTATTATCTCTATCATATCTCACTCTTGCAAGTGGCCGTGAAGGGATTGACAACCCCTTTATCGCGTTGGTTGCGAGGTTCTTATTTGTTTATGTAGGTACGAGGTGACTCACGCGTGGTCTCCTACTGGATTGATACCTTGGTTCTCAAAAACTGAGGGAAATACTTATGCTACTTTGCTGCATCACCCTTTCCTCTTCAAGGGAAAACCAATGCATGCTCAAGAGGTAGCATCGACCATCTATAAGCAAGACCCGCATCGATTCCATGCCCGTAATGTCAGAGGTCAAGCATTCCAAGAAGGAGACCTTGTGCTCTGAGTGCACCAGAAACGACCTCACAAACTCGCTCCAGCCTGGGAAGGCCCCTTCATCATCACCAAGGTGCTCCACAACGGGGCATATCACCTCCACAACATAGCCAAGAAAGAAGACGAGCCACGCTCGTGGAATGCGGAGCTACTCCGCCGTTTTTATACCTAAACACTCGGATCGACGAGTTGTAATAAGAATCATTCAGTTTGCTTAACAAAGACAAGATTTTTCGTAGTATCTTAATGATTTTTACCTATCAAGCATATGTGTTCAAATCCCCTAGTGGGTGGCTTAGCCGCGAACCTGATTTGCCTAAGTTTCAAAAAGATTCCGAGTGAAGAGCAACCCTCTCACTCGGGGGCTTAGCTGCGAACCCAATTCGCCTAAGCTACAAAAACTACTCTGAGTGGTGAGAAATCCTCCCACTCAGAGGCTTAGATGCGACCCCGTACTCGCCTAAGTTATAAAATTACTACGAGTGGAGAGAAATCCTCCCATTCGGGGGCTTAGCTGCGACCCCGTACTCGCCTAAGTTACAAAACTACTCCGAGTGGTGAGCAATCCTCCCACTCGGAGGCTTAGCTGCAACCCCGTACTCGCCTAAGTTATAAAACTACTCCGAGTGGAGAGCAATCCTCCCATTCGGGGCTTAGCTGCGACCCCGTACTCGCCTAAGTTACAAAACTACTCCAAGTGGTGAGCAATCCTCCCACTCGGAGGCTTAGCTGCGACCCCGACCTCGCCTAAGTTATAGAACTACTCCGAGTGGAGAGCAATCCTCCCATTCGGGGGCTTAGCTGCGACCCCGTCCTCACCTAGGTTACAAAACTACTCCGAGTGGAGAGCAATCCTCCCACTCTGGGGCTTAGCTGCGACCCCGTCCTCACCTAAGTTACAAAACTACTCCGAGTGGAGAGAAATCCTCCTGCTCGGGGGCTTAGCTGCGACCCCGACCTCGCCTAAGTTACAAAACTACTCTGAGTGGAGAGCAATCCTCCCACTCGGGGGCTTAGCTGTGACCCCGTCCTCGCCTAAGTTACAAAACTATTCCGAATGGAGAGCAATCCTCCCACTCGGGGACTTACTTGTGGTCCCGTACTCGCCTAAGATTAAAACTACGTCGAGTGGAGTGCTCTCCTCTCACTCAGCGGCCTGGTTGCACTCGGAGCTGCGCCACAAGTACAACGTTCGGTTGCACTTGGAGCTGCACCACAAGTACAACGTCCGGTTTCACTCGGATCCGCGCCACAAGTACAACGTTGTTGGGGAACGTTGCAAAAAACAAAAATTTTCCTATGGTTTCACCAAGATCCATCTATGTGTTCATCTAGCAATGAGTGATTGGATTGCATCTACATACCTTTGTAGATCGCGAGCGGAAGCGTTCACTAGAACGTGGATGACGGAGTCGTAGTCGTCGTGATTCAAATCACCGATGACCAAGCGCCGAACGGACGGCACCTCCGCGTTCAATACACATACGGAGCGGATGACGTCTCCTCCTTCTTGATCCAGCAAGGGGGGAAGGAGAAGTTGATGAAGATCCAGCAGCACGACGGCGTGGTGGTGGATGCAGGGCGTCACGGCAGTAGGGCTTTGCCGTGTACTACGAGAGAGAGGTGTAGCAGGGGAGAGGGAGGCGCCAAGGATGCAGGTGCGGCTGCCCCCCTCCCCCTCCCTTTATATAGGCCCCCTAGGGGGGGCGCCGGCCCTAGGAGATGGGATCTCCTAGGGGGGGCGGCGGCTAGGGCTGGAGTGGCCCCCAAGCCAAGGTGGGCCCCCCCACCCCTAGGGTTTCAACCCTAGGCGCATGGGGTGGGCCTAGGGGGGCGCACCAGCACACTATGGGCTGGTTCCCCTCCCCAATTTGGCCCATGGGGCCCTCCGGGATGGGTGGCCCCACCCGGTGGACCCCCGGGACCCTTCCGGTGGTCCCGGTACAATACCGGTGACCCCGAAACTCGTCCCGATGGCCGAAACAACACTTCCTATATATAATTCTTTACCTCCGGACTATTCCGAAACTCCTCGTGACATCCGGGATCTCATTCGGGACTCCGAACAACATTTGGGTTACTACATATACATATCTTCACAACCCTAGCGTCACCGAACCTTAAGTGTGTAGACCCTACGGGTTCGGGAGACAAGCAGACATGACCAAGACGACTCTCCGATCAATAACCAACAGCGGGATCTGGATACCCATGTTGGCTCCCACATGCTCCACGATGATCTCATCGGATGAACCACGATGTCGAGGATTCAAGCAACCCCGTATACAATTCCCTTTGTCAATCGGTATGTTACTTGCCCGAGATTCGATCGTCGGTATCCCAATACCTCGTTCAATCTCGTTACCGGCAAGTCACTTTACTCGTACCGTAATGCATGATCCCGTGACCAGACACTTAGTCACTTTGAGCTCATTATGATGATGCATTACCGAGTGGGCCCAGTGATACCTCTCCGTCATACGGAGTGACAAATCCCAGTCTTGATCCGTGTCAACCCAACAGACACTTTCGGAGATACCCGTAGTCTACCTTTATAGCCACCCAGTTACGTTGTGACGTTTGGTATACCCAAAGCACTCCTACGGTATCCGGAAGTTACATGATCTCATGGTCTAAGGAAAGGATACTTGACATTGGAAAAACTCTAGCAAACGAACCATACGATCTTATGCTATGTTCAGGATTAGGTCTTGTCCATCACATCATTCTCCTAATGATGTGACCTCGTTATCAATGACATCCAATGTCCATAGTCAGGAAACCATGACTATCTGTTGATTAACGAGCTAGTCAACTAGAGGCTCACTAGGGACATGTTGGTGTCTGTTATTCACACATGTATTACGATTTCCGGATAACACAATTATAGCATGAATAAAGACAATTATCATGAACAAGGAAATATAATAATAATGCTTTTATTATTGCCTCTAGGGCATATTTCCAACAGTCTCCCACTTGCACTAGAGTCAATAATCTAGTTACATTGTGATGAATCGAAAACCCATGGAATTCTGGTGTTGATCATGTTTTGCTCTAGGGAGAGGTTTAGTCAACGGATCTGGTACATTCAGGTCCGTATGTACTTTACAAATATCTATGTCTCCATCTTGAACATTTTCACGAATGGAGTTGAAGAGACACTTGATGTGCCTTGTCTTCTTGTGAAACCTGGGCTCCTTGGCGAGTGCAATAGCTCCAGTGTTGTCACAGAAGAGCTTGATCAGCCCCGACGCATTGGGTATGACTCCGAGGTCGGTGATGAACTCCTTCACCCAAATTGCTTCATGTGCTGCCTCCGAGGCTGCCATGTACTCCGCTTCACATGTAGATCCCGCCACGACGCTCTGCTTGCAACTGCACCAGCTTACTGCCCCACCATTCAAAATATACACGTATCCGGTTTGTGACTTAGAGTCATCCAGATCTGTGTCGAAGCTAGCGTCGACATAACCTTTTACGACGAGCTCTTCGTCACCTCCATAGACGAGAAACATTTCCTTAGTCCTTTTCAGGTACTTCAGGATATTCTTGACCGCTGTCCAGTGTTCCTTGCCAGGATTACTTTGGTACCTTCCTACCAAACTTACGGCAAGGTTTACATCAGGTCTGGTACACAGCATGGCATACATAATAGAACCTATGGCTGAGGCATAGGGGATGACACTCATCTCTTCTATATCTTCTGCCGTGGTCGGACATTGAGCTAAGCTCAATTTCACACCTTGCAACACAGGCAAGAACCCCTTCTTAGACTGATCCATATTGAACTTCTTCAATATCTTATCAAGGTATGTGCTTTGTGAAAGACCTATGAGGCGTCTCGATCTATCTCTATAGATTTTGATGCCTAATATATAAGCAGCTTCTCCAAGGTCCTTCATTGAAAAACTCTTATTCAAGTAGGCCTTGATGCTGTCCAAGAGTTCTATATCATTTCCCATCAAAAGTATGTCATCTACATATAGTATGAGAAATGCTACAGAGCTCCCACTCACCTTTTTGTAAACGCAGGCTTCTCCATAAGTCTGTGTAAACCCAAACGCTTTGATCATCTCATCAAAGCGAATGTTCCAACTCCGAGATGCTTGCACCAGCCCATAAATCGAGCGTTGGAGCTTGCACACCTTGTCAGCATTCTTAGGATCGACAAAACCTTCTGGCTGCATCAGATACAGTTCTTCCTTAAGGAAACCATTAAGGAATGCCGTTTTGACGTCCATTTGCCATATTTCATAATCGTAAAATGCGGAAATTGCTAACATGATTCGGACGGACTTTAGCTTCGCTACCGGTGAGAAAGTCTCATCATAGTCAACCCCTTGAACTTGTCGATAACCCTTAGCGACAAGCCGAGCTTTATAGATGGTCACATTACCATCCGCGCCTGTCTTCTTCTTAAAGATCCATTTATTCTCTATGGCTCGCCATTCAACGGGCAAGTCAGTCAAAGTCCATACTTCGTTTTCATACATGGATCCTATCTCGGATTTCATGGCTTCTAGCCATTTGTCGGAATCCGGGCCCGCCATCGCTTCTTCATAGTTCGAAGGTTCACCGTTGTCTAACAACATGATTTCCAAGACAGGGTTGCCGTACCACTCTGGTGCAGAACGTGTCCTTGTGGACCTACGAATTTCAATAGGAGCTTGATCAGAAGTATCTTGATCATCATCATTAACTTCCTCTCTAGTCGGTGCAGGCACCTCAGGAACATTTTCTTGAGTTGCGCCCTTTTCCGGTTCAAGAGGTAATACTTCATCAAGTTCTACTTTCCTCCCACTTACTTCTTTCGAGAGAAACTCTTTCTCTAGAAAGGATCCATTCTTGGCAACAAAGATCTTGCCTTCGGATCTGAGGTAGAAGGTATACCCAATAGTTTCTTTAGGGTATCCTATGAAGACGCATTTTTCCGACTTGGGTTCGAGCTTTTCAGGTTGAAGTTTCTTGACATAAGCATCGCATCCCCAAACTTTTAGAAACGACAGCTTAGGTTTCTTCCCAAACCATAATTCGTACGGTGTCGTCTCAACGGATTTCGACGGAGCCCTATTTAAAGTGAATGCGGCAGTCTCTAAAGAATAGCCCCAAAAAGATAGCGGTAAATCGGTAAGAGACATCATAGATCGCACCATATCTAATAGAGTGCGATTACGACGTTCGGACACACCGTTACGCTGAGGTGTTCCAGGCGGCGTGAGTTGTGAAACCATTCCACATTTTCTTAAGTGTGTGCCAAATTCGTGACTCAAGTATTCTCCTCCACGATCTGATCGTAGAAACTTGATTTTCCTGTCACGTTGATTCTCAACCTCACTCTAAAATTCCTTGAACTTTTCAAAGGTTTCAGACTTGTGTTTCATTAAGTAGATATACCCATATCTACTCAAGTCATCAGTGAGGGTGAGAACATAACGATAGCCACCGCGAGCCTCAACACTCATTGGACCGCACACATCAGTATGTATGATTTCCAATAAGTTGGTTGCTCGCTCCATTGTTCCTGAGAACGGAGTCTTGGTCATTTTACCCATGAGGCATGGTTCGCACGTGTCAAATGATTCATAATCAAGAGACTCTAAAAGTCCATCTGCATGGAGCTTCTTCATGCGTTTGACACCTATGTGACCAAGGCGGCAGTGCCACAAGTATGTGGGACTATCATTATCAAACTTACATCTTTTGGTACTCACACTATGAACATGTGTAGCATTACGCTCGAGATTCATTAAGAATAAACCATTCACCATAGGAGCATGACCATAAAACATATCTCTCATATAAATAGGACAACCATTATTCTCGGATTTAAATGAGTAGCCATCTCGAATTAAACGAGATCCCGATACAATGTTCATGCTCAAAGCTAGCACTAAATAACAATTATTGAGGTTCAAAACTAATCCCGTAGGTAAATGAAGAGGTAGCGTGCCGACGGCGATCACATCGACCTTGGAACCATTCCCGACGCGCATCGTCACCTCGTCCTTCACCAGTCTCCGCGTATTCCGCAGCTCCTGCTTTGAGTTACAAATGTGAGCAACTACACCGGTATCAAATACCCAAGAGCTACTACGAGTACTGGTAAGGTACACATCAATTACATGTATATCACATATACCTTTTGTTTTGCCGGCCTTCTTGTCCGCTAAGTATTTGGGGCAATTCCGCTTCCAGTGACCACTTCCCTTGCAATAAAAACACTCAGTCTCGGGCTTGGGTCCATTCTTTGGCTTCTTCCCGGCAGCTTGCTTGCCGGGCGCGGCAACTTCCTTGCCGTCCTTCTTGAAGTTCTTTTTACCCTTACCCTTCTTGAACTTAGTGGTTTTATTCACCATCAACACTTGATGTTCCTTCTTGACTTCTACCTCTGCTGATTTCAGCATAGCAAATACTTCAGGAATGGTCTTTTCCATCCCCTGCATATTGAAGTTCATCACAAAGCTCTTGTAGCTCGGTGGAAGCGACTGGAGGATTCTGTCAATGACCGCATCATCCGGGAGATTAACTCCCAGCTGAGTCAAGCGGTTATGCAACCCAGACATAGTGAGTATGTGCTCACTGACAGAACTATTTTCCTCCGTCTTACAACTAAAGAATTTGTCGGAGACTTGATATCTCTCGACCCGGGCATGAGCTTGGAAAACCATTTTCAGCTCTTCGAACATCTCATATGCTCCATGTCTCTCAAAACGTTTTTGGAGCCCCGGTTCTAAGCTGTAAAGCATGCCGCACTGAACGAGGGAGTAGTCATCGCTACATGCCTGCCAAGCGTTCATAACGTCTTGTTCAGCAGGGAGAACAGGTGCGTCACCCAGCGGTGCTTGTAGGACATAATCTTTCTTGGCAGCTATGAGGATGATCCTCAGGTTCCGGACCCAGTCCGTGTAGTTGCTGCCATCGTCTTTCAGCTTGGTTTTCTCTAGGAACGCGTTGAAGTTGAGGACTACGTTGGCCATTTGATCTACAAGACATATTGTAAATATTTTAGACTAAGTTCATGATAATTAAGTTCATCTAATCAAATTATTTAATGAACTCCCACTTAGATAGACATCCCTCTTCTAGTCATCTAAGTATAACATGATCCGAGTTAACTAGGCCGTGTCCGATCATCACGTGAGACGGACTAGTCAACGTCGGTGAACATCTTCATGTTGATTGTATCTTCTATACGACTCATGCTCGACCTTTCGGTCTTCTGTGTTCCGAGGCCATGTCTGTACATGCTAGGCTCGTCAAGTCAACCTAAGTGTTTGCATGTGTAAATCTGTCTTACACCCGTTGTATGTGAACGTTAGAATCTATCACACCCGATCATCACGTGGTGCTTCGAAACAACGAACTGTCGCAACGGTGCACAGTTAGGGGGAACACTTCTTGAAATTATTATGAGGGATCATCTTATTTACTACCGTCGTTCTAAGTAAACAAGATGCAAAAACATGATAAACATCACATGCAATCAAATAATAAACGTGACATGATATGGCCAATATCACATAGCTCCTTTGATCTCCATCTTGGCGCTCCATGATCATCTTGTCACCGGCTTGACACCATGATCTCCATCATCATGATCTCCATCAACGTGTCTCCATGAAGTTGCTCGCCAACTATTACTTCTACTACTATGGCTAACGCGTTTAGCAATAAAGTAAAGTAATTTACATGGCGTTTCTCAATGACACGCAGGTCATACAAAAAATAAAGACAACTCCTATGGCTCCTGCCGGTTGTCATACTCATCGACATGCAAGTCGTGATTCCTATTACAATAGCATGAACATATCATACATCACATATAGATCATTCATCATTCATCACAACTTTGGCCATATCATATCACAAAGCACTTGCTGCAAAAACAAGTTAGACGTCCTCTAATTGTTGTTGCAAGTTTTACGTGGCTGAATTAGGGTTCTAGCAAGAACGTTTTCTTACCTACGTGAAAGCCACAACGAGATTTGTCAACTTCTATTTACCCTTCATAAGGACCCTTTCCATTGAATCCGCTCCAACTAAAGTGGGAGAGACAGACACCCGCCAGCCACCTTATGCAACTAGTGCATGTTAGTCGGTGGAACCGGTCTCATGTAAGCGTACGTGTAAGGTTGGTCCGGGCCGCTTCATCCCACAATACCGTCGAAGCAAGATAAGACTAGTAGCGGCAAGAAAGTTGACAACATCTACGCCCACAACAAATTGTGTTCTACTCACGCAAGAAGAACTACGCATAGACCTAGCTCATGATGCCACTGTTGGGGAACGTTGCAGAAAACAAAAATTTTCCTACGGTTTCACCAAGATCCATCTATGTGTTAATCTAGCAACGAGTGATTGGATTGCATCTACATACCTTTGTAGATCGCGAGTGGAAGCGTTCACTAGAACGTGGATGACGGAGTCGTACTCGTCGTGATTCAAATCACCGATGACCAAGCGCCGAACGGACGGCACCTCCGCGTTCAATACACGTACGGAGCGGATGACGTCTCCTCCTTCTTGATCCAGCAAGGGGGGAAGGAGAAGTTGATGAAGATCCAGCAGCACGACGGCGTGGTGGTGGATGCAGGGCGTCACGGCAGCAGGGCTTCGCCGTGTACTACGAGAGAGAGGTGTAGCAGGGGAGAGGGAGGCGCCAAGGATGCAGGTGCGGCTGCCCCCCTCCCCCCTCCCTTTATATAGGCCCCCTAGGAGATGGGATCTCCTAGGGGGGGCGGCGGCTAGGGCTGGAGTGGCCCCCAAGCCAAGGTGGGGCGCCCCCCCACCCCTAGGGTTTCAACCCTAGGCGCATGGGTTGGGCCTAGGGGGGCGCACCAGCCCACTATGGGCTGGTTCCCCTCCCCACTTTGGCCCATGGGGCCCTCCGGGATGGGTGGCCCCACCCGGTGGACCCCCGGGACCCTTCCGGTGGTCCCGGTACAATACCGGCGACCCCGAAACTCGTCCCGATGGCCGAAACAGCACTTCCTATATATAATTCTTTACCTCCGGACTATTCCGAAACTCCTCGTGACGTCTGGGATCTCATCCAGGACTCCGAACAACATTCGGGTTACTGCATATACATATCTTCACAACCCTAGCGTCACCGAACCTTAAGTGTGTAGACCCTACAGGTTCGGGAGACAAGCAGACATGACCGAGACGACTCTCCGATAAATAACCAATAGCGGGATCTGGATACCCATGTTGGCTCCCACATGCTCCACGATGATCTCATCGGATGAACCACGATGTCGAGGATTCAAGCAACCCCGTATACAATTCCCTTTGTCAATCGGTATGTTACTTGCCCGAGATTCGATCATCGGTATCCCAATACCTCGTTCAATCTCGTTACCGGCAAGTCACTTTACTCATACCGTAATGCATGATCCCGTGACCAGACACTTAGTCACTTTGAGCTCATTATGATGATGCATTACCGAGTGGGCCCAGTGATACCTCTCCGTCATATGGAGTGACAAATCCCAGTCTTGATCCGTGTCAACCCAACAGACACTTTCGGAGATACCCGTAGTCTACCTTTATAGTCACCCAGTTACGTTGTGATGTTTGGTATACACAAAGCACTCCTACGGTATCCGGGAGTTACACGATCTCATGGTCTAAGGAAAGGATACTTGACATTGGAAAAACTCTAGCAAATGAACCATACGATCTTATGCTATGTTCAGGATTGGGTCTTGTCCATCACATCATTCTCCTAATGATGTGATCTCGTTATCAATGACATCCAATGTCCATAGTCAGGAAACCATGACTATCTGTTGATTAACGAGCTAGTGAACTAGAGGCTCACTAGGGACATGTTGGTGTCTGTTATTCACACATGTATTACGATTTCCGGATAACACAATTATAGCATGAATAAAGACAATTATCATGAACAAGGAAATATAATAATAATGCTTTTATTATTGCCTCTAGGGCATATTTCCAACAAACGTTTGGTTGCACTCGGAGCTACGCCACAAGTACAACGTTCGGTTGCACTCGGAGCTACGCCACAAGTACAACGTGTTGGAAATATGCCCTAGAGGCAATAATAAAAGCATTATTATTATATTTCCATGTTCATGATAATTGTCTTTATTCATGCTATAATTGTGTTACCCGGAAATCGTAATACATGTGTGAATAACAGACACCAACATGTCCCTAGTAAGCCTCTAGTTGACTAGCTCGTTAATCAACAGATAGTCATGGTTTCCTGGTTATGGACATAGGATGTCATTGATAACGAGATCACATCATTAGGAGAATGATGTGATGGACAAGACCCAATCCTAAACATAGCATAAAGATCGTATAGTTCGTTTGCTAGAGTTTTGCAATGTCAAGTATCTTTTCCTTAGACCATGAGATCGTGTAACTCCCGGATACCGTAGGAGTGCTTTGGGTATACCAAACGTCACAACGTAACTGGGTGACTATAAAGGTAGACTACGGGTATCTCTGAAAGTGTCTGTTGGGTTGACACGGATCAAGACTGGGATTTGTCACTCCGTATGACGGAGAGGTATCACTGGGCCCACTCGGTAATGCATCATCATAATGAGCTCAAAGTGACCAAGTGTCTGGTCACGAGATCATGCATTATGGTACGAGTAAAGTGACTTGCCGGTAACGAGATTGAACGAGGTATTGGGATACCGACGATCGAATCTCGGGCAAGTAATATATCGATTGACAAAGGGAATTGCATAAGGGGTTGACTGAATCCTCGACATCGTAGTTCATCCGATGAGATCATCGTGGAGCATGTGGGAGCCAACATGGGTATCCAGATCCCGCTGTTGGTTATTGACCGGAGAGTCGTCTAGGTCATGTCTACATGTCTCCCGAACCCGTAGGGTCTACACACTTAAGGTTCGGTGACGCTAGGGTTGTGAAGATATGTATATGCAGTAACCCGAATGTTGTTCGGAGTCCCGGATGAGATCCCGGACGTCACGAGGAGTTCCGGAATGGTCCGGAGGTAAAGAATTATATATAGGAAGTGCTGTTTCGGCCATCGGGACAAGTTTCGGGGTTACCGGTATTGTATCGGGACCACCGGAAGGGTCCCGGGGGTCCACCGGGTGGGGCCACCTGTCCCGGAGGGCCCCATGGGCTGAAGTGGGAAGGTACCCAGCCCATAGTGGGCTGGGGCGCCACCCCCTAAGGGCCCATGCGCCTAGGGTTTAGGGGAAACCCTAAAGGGGGGCGCCCCCTTGCTTGGGGGGCAAGCCCCCCACCCCTTGGCTGCCGCCCCCCTAGGAGATCCATCTCCTAGGGCCGGGCCCCCCCTAGCACCCCTATATATAGTGGGGGAGAGGAGGGACTTGAGACACAGCTTTTGGTGCATCCCTCTCTCCCTGTTACGTCTCTCTCTCTTGTAGTATAGGCGAAGCCCTGCTACTGTGACGCCCTGCATCCACCACCACGCCGTCGTGCTGCTGGATCATCATCAACCTCTCCTCCCCCCTTGCTGGATCAAGAAGGAGGAGACGTCTCCCGTCCCATACGTGTGTTGAACGCGGAGGTGCCGTCCGTTCGACGCTTGGTCATCGGTGATTTAGATCACGTCGTGTTCGACTACATCATCCCCGTTCTTTGAACGCTTCCGCACGCGATCTACAAAGGTATGTAGATGCATCTGATGACTCATTGTTAGATGAACTCCTATATGGATCTTGGTGAAACGTGTAGGAAATTTTTTTGTTTTCTCCAACGTTCCACAACAGTGGTATCAGAGCTAGGTCTATGCGTAGTTCTTCTTGCGCGAGTAGAACACAATTTGTTGTGGGCGTAGATTTGTCAACTTTCTTGCTGCTACTAGTCTTTTCTTACTTCAGCGGTATTGTGGGATGAAGCGGCCCGGACCAACCTTACACGTACGCTTACGTGAGACCGGTTCCACCGACTAACATGCACTAGTTGCATAAGGTGGCTGGCGGGTGTCTGTCTCTCCTACTTTAGTTGGAGCGGATTCGATGAACAGGGTCCTTATGAAGGGTAAATAGAAGTTGACAAATCACGTTGTGGCTTTCACGTAGGTAAGAAAAACGTTCTTGCTAGAACCCTAATTCAACCACGTAAAACTTGCAACAACAATTAGAGGACGTCTAACTTGTTTTTGCAGCAAGTGGTTTGTGATATGATATGGCCAAAGTTGTGATGAATGATGAATGATCTATATGTGATGTATGAGATGTTCATGCTATTGTAATAGGAATCACGACTTGCATGTCGATAAGTTTGACAACCGGCAGGAGCCATAGGAGTTGTCTTTATTTTCTATATGACCTGCGTGTCATTGAGAAACGCCATGTAAATTACTTTACTTTATTGCTAAACGCGTTAGCCATAGTAGTAGAAGTAATAGTTGGCGAGCAACTTCATGGAGACACGATGATGGAGATCATGATGATGGAGATCATGGTGTCAAGCCGGTGACAAGATGATCATGGAGCCCCAAGATGGAGATCAAAGGAGCTATGTGATATTGGCCATATCATGTCACGTTTATTACTTGATTGCATGTGATGTTTATCATGTTTTGCATCTTGTTTACTTAGAACGACGGTAGTAAATAAGATGATCCCTCATAACAATTTCAAGAAGTGTTCTCCCCTAACTGTGCACCATTGCTAAAGTTTGTCGTTTCGAAGCACCACGTGATGCTCGGGTGTGATAGATTCTTACGTTCACATACAACGGGTGTAAGACAGTTTTACACATGCAAAAGCACTTAGGGTTAACTTGACGAGCCTAGCATGTGTATAGACATGGCCTCGGAACACAGAAGACAGAAAGGTCGAGCATGAGTCGTATAGAAGATACGATCAACATGAAGATGTTCACCGACGTTGACTAGTCCGTCTCACGTGATGATCGGACACGGCCTAGTTAACTCGGATCATGTAATACTTAGATGACTAGAGGGATGTCTAATCTAAGTGGGAGTTCATTATATAATTTGATTAGACGAACTTTATTATCATGAACATTAGTCTAAAATATTTTACAATATGTCTTGTAGATCAAATGGCCCACGTAGTCCTCAACTTCAATGCGTTCCTAGAGAAAACCAAGCTGAAAGACGATGGCAGCAACTATACGGACTGGGTTCGGAACCTGAGGATCATCCTCATAGCTGCCAAGAAAGATTACGTCCTACAAGCACCGCTAGGTGAAGCTCCCGTCCCATAGAACCAAGACGTTATGAACGCTTGGCAGACACGTGTTGACGACTACTCCCTCGTTCAGTGCGGCATGCTTTACAGTTTAGAGCCGGGGCTCCAAAAGCGTTTTGAGAGACATGGAGCATATGAGATATTCGAAGAGCTGAAAATGGTTTTCCAAGCTCATGCCCGGGTCGAGAGATATGAGGTCTCCGACAAGTTCTTCAGCTGTAAGATGGAGGAAAATAGTTCTGCCAGTGAGCACATACTCACTATGTCTGGGTTACATAACCGCTTGACTCAGCTGGGAGTTAATCTCCCGGATGATGCGGTCATTGACAGAATCCTCCAGTCGCTTCCACCAAGCTACAAGAGCTTTGTGATGAACTTCAACATGCAGGGGATGCAAAAGACCATTCCTGAGTTGTTTTCAATGCTGAAATCAGCGGAGGTAGAAGTCAAAAAGGAACATCAAGTGTTGATGGTCAATAAAACCACTAAGTTCAAGAAAGGCAAGGGTAAAAAGAACTTCAAGAAGGACGGCAAGGAAGTTGCCGCGCCCAGCAAGCAAGCTACCGGGAAGAAGCCAAAGAATGGACCCAAGCCCGAGACTGAGTGCTTTTATTGCAAGGGAAGCGGTCACTGGAAGCGGAACTACCCCAAATACTTAGCAGACAAGAAGGCCGGCAAAACAAAAGGTATATGTGATATACATGTAATTGATGTGTACCTTACCATTAATCGTAGTAGATCTTGGGTATTTGATACCGGTGCAGTTGCTCACATTTGTAACTCACAGCAGGAACTATGGAATAAGCGGAGACTAGCAAAGGACGAGGTGACGATGCACGTCGGGAATGGTTCCAAAGTCAATGTGATCACCGTCGGCACGCTACCTCTTCATTTACCTACGGGATTAGTTTTAAACCTCAATAATTGTTATTTAGTACCAGCTTTGAGCATGAACATTGTATCGGGATCTCGTTTAATTCGAGATGGCTACTCATTTAAATCCGAGAATAATGGTTGTCCTATTTATATGGGAGATATGTTTTATGGTCATGCTCCTATGGTGAATGGTTTATTCTTTATGAATCTCGAACGTAATGCTACACATGTTCATAGTGTGAGTACCAAAAGATGTAAGGTTGATAATGATAGTCCCACATACTTGTGGCACTGCCGCCTTGGTCACATAGGCGTCAAACGCATGAAGAAGCTCCATGCAGATGGAATTTTAGAGTCTCTTGATTATGAATCATTTGACACATGTGAACCATGCCTTATGGGTAAAATGACCAAGACTCCGTTCTCAGGAACAATGGAGCGAGCAACCAACTTATTGGAAATCATACATACTGATGTGTGCGGTCCAATGAGTGTTGAGGCTCGTGGTGGCTATCGTTATGTTCTCACCCTCACTGATGACTTAAGTAGATATGGGTATGTCTACTTAATGAAACACAAGTCTGAAACCTTTGAAAAGTTCAAGGAATTTCAGAATGAGGTTGAGAATCAACGTGACAAGAAAATCAAGTTTCTACGATCAGATCGTGGAGGAGAATACTTGAGTCATGAATTTGGCACACACTTAAGAAAATGTGGAATAGTTTCCCAACTCACGCCGCCTGGAACACCTCAGCGTAATGGTGTGTCCGAACGTCGTAATCGCACTCTATTAGATATGGTGCGGTCTATGATGTCTCTTACCGATCTACCGCTATCTTTTTGGGGCTATGCTTTAGAGACTGCTGCATTCACTTTAAATAGGGCTCCGTCAAAATCCGTTGAGACGACACCGTTTGAATTATGGTTTGGGAAGAAACCTAAGTTGTCGTTTCTGAAAGTTTGTGGATGCGATGCTTATGTCAAGAAACTTCAACCTGAAAAGCTCGAACCCAAGTCGGAAAAATGCGTCTTCATAGGATACCCTAAAGAAACTGTTGGGTATACCTTCTACCTCAGATCCAAAGGCAAGATCTTTGTTGCCAGGAATGGATCCTTTCTAGAGAAGGAGTTTCTCTTGAAAGAAGTAAGTGGGAGGAAAGTAGAACTTGATGAAGTGTTACCTCTTGAACCGGAAAATGGCGCAACTCAAGAAAATGTTCCTGAGGTGCCTGCACCGACTAGAGAGGAAGTTAATGATGATGATCATGGAACTTCTGATCAAGTTGCTACTGAACTTCGAAGGTCCACAAGGACACGTTCCGCACCAGAGTGGTACGGCAACCCTGTCTTGGAAATCATGTTGTTAGACAACGGTGAACCTTCGAACTATGAAGAAGCGATGGCGGGCCCGGATTCCGACAAATGGCTAGAAGCCATGAAATCCGAGATAGGATCCATGTATGAAAACGAAGTATGGACTTTGACTGACTTGCCCATTGAACGGCGAGCCATAGAGAATAAATGGATCTTTAAGAAGAAGACAGACGCGGATGGTAATGTGACCATCTATAAAGCTCGGCTTGTCGCTAAGGGTTATCGACAAGTTCAAGGGGTTGACTACGATGAGACTTTCTCACTGGTAGCGAAGCTAAAGTCCGTCCGAATCATGTTAGCAATTGTCGCGTTTTACGATTATGAAATATGGCAAATGGACGTCAAAACGGCATTCCTTAATGGTTTCCTTAAGGAAGAATTGTATATGATGCAGCCGGAAGGTTTTGTCGATCCTAAGAATGCTGACAAGGTGTGCAAGCTCCAACGCTCGATTTATGGGCTGGTGCAAGCATCTCGGAGTTGGAACATTCACTTTGATGAGATGATCAAAGCGTTTGGGTTTACGCAGACTTATGGAGAAGCCTGCGTTTACAAGAAAGTGAGTGGGAGCTCTGTAGCATTTCTCATATTATATGTAGATGACATACTTTTGATGGGAAATGATATAGAACTCTTGGACAACATTAAGGCCTACTTGAATAAGAGTTTTTCAATGAAGGACCTTGGAGAAGCTGCTTATATATTAGGCATCAAAATCTATAGAGATAGATCGAGACGCCTCATAGGTCTTTCACAAAGCACATACCTTGATAAGATATTGAAGAAGTTCAATATGGATCAATCTAAGAAGGGGTTCTTGCCTGTGTTACAAGGTATGAAATTGAGCTCGGCTCAAAGTCCGACCACGGCAGAAGAAATAGAAGAGATGAGTGTCATCCCCTATGCCTCAGCCATAGGTTCTATTATGTATGCCATGCTGTGTACCAGACCTGATGTAAACCTTGCCGTAAGTTTGGTAGGAAGGTACCAAAGTAATCCCGTCAAGGAACACTGGACAGCGGTCAAGAATATCCTGAAGTACCTGAAAAGGACTAAGGAAATGTTTCTCGTTTATGGAGGTGACGAAGAGCTCGTCGTAAAGGGTTATGTCGATGCTAGCTTCGACACAGATCTGGATGACTCAAAGTCACAAACCGGATACGTGTATATTTTGAATGGTGGGGCAGTAAGCTGGTGCAGTTGCAAGCAGAGCGTCGTGGCGGGATCTACATGTGAAGCGGAGTACATGGCAGCCTCGGAGGCAACACATGAAGCCATTTGGGTGAAGGAGTTCATCACCGACCTCGGAGTCATACCCAATGCGTCGAGGCCGATCAAGCTCTTCTGTGAAAACACTGGAGCTATTGCACTCGCCAAGGAGCCCAGATTTCACAAGAAGACAAGGCACATCAAGCGTCGCTTCAACTCCATTCGTGAAAATGTTCAAGATGGAGACATAGATATTTGTAAAGTACATACGGACCTGAATGTAGCAGATCCGTTGACTAAACCTCTCCCTAGAGCAAAACATGATCAACACCAGAATTCCATGGGTGTTCGATTCATCACAATGTAACTAGATTATTGACTCTAGTGCAAGTGGGAGACTGTTGGAAATATGCCCTAGAGGCAATAATAAAAGCATTATTATTATATTTCCTTGTTCATGATAATTGTCTTTATTCATGCTATAATTGTGTTATCCGGAAATCGTAATACATGTGTGAATAACAGACACCAACATGTCCCTAGTAAGCCTCTAGTTGACTAGCTCGTTAATCAACAGATAGCCATGGTTTCCTGGCTATGGATGTAGGATGTCATTGATAACAAGATCACATCATTAGGAGAATGATGTGATGGACAAGACCCAATCCTAAACATAGCATAAAGATCGTATAGTTCGTTTGCTAGAGTTTTGCAATGTCAAGTATCTTTTCCTTAGACCATGAGATCGTGTAACTCCCGGATACCGTAGGAGTGCTTTGGGTATACCAAACGTCACAACGTAACTGGGTGACTATAAAGGTAGACTACGGGTATCTCTGAAAGTGTCTGTTGGGTTGACATGGATCAAGACTGGGATTTGTCACTCCGTATGACGGAGAGGTATCACTGGGCCCACTCGGTAATGCATCATCATAATGAGCTCAAAGTGACCAAGTGTCTGGTCACGGGATCATGCATTACGGTACGAGTAAAGTGACTTGCCGGTAACGAGATTGAACGAGGTATTGGGATACCGACGATTGAATCTCGGGCAAGTAATATATCGATTGACAAAGGGAATTGCATACGGGGTTGATTGAATCCTCGACATCGTGGTTCATCCGATGAGATCATCGTGGAGCATGTGGGATCCAACATGGGTATCCAGATCCCGCTGTTGGTTATTGACCGGAGAGTCGTCTCGGTCATGTCTACATGTCTCCCGAACCCGTAGGGTCTACACACTTAAGGTTCGGTGACGCTAGGGTTGTGAAGATATGTATATGCAGTAAACCGAATGTTGTTCGGAGTCCCGGATGAGATCCCGGACGTCACGAGGAGTTCCGGAATGGTACGGAGGTAAAGAATTATATATAGGAAGTGCTGTTTCGGCCATCGGGACAAGTTTCGGGGTTACCGGTATTGTACCGGGACCACCGGAAGGGTCCCGGGGGTCCACCGGGTGGGGCCACCTGTCCCAGAGGGCCCCATGGGCTGAAGTGGGAAGGGACCCAGCCCATAGTGGGCTGGGGCGCCACCCCCTAAGGGCCCATGCGCCTAGGGTTTAGGGGAAACCCTAAAGGGAGGCGCCCCCTTGCTTGGGGGGCAAGCCCCCCACCCCTTGGCCGCCGCCCCCCTAGGAGATCCATCTCCTAGGGCCGGCGCCCCCCCTAGCACCCCTATATATAGTGGGGGAGAGGAGGGACTTGAGACACGGCTTTTGGTGCATCCCTCTCTCCCTGTGACGTCTCTCTCTCTCTCTTGTAGTATAGGCGAAGCCCTGCTACTGTGACGCCCTGCATCCACCACCACGCCGTCGTGCTGCTGGATCATCATCAACCTCTCCTCCCCCCTTGCTGGATCAAGAAGGAGGAGACGTCTCCCGTCCCGTACGTGTGTTGAACGCGGAGGTGCCGTCCGTTCGGCGCTTGGTCATCGGTGATTTAGATCACGTCGTGTTCGACTACATCATCCCCGTTCTTTGAACGCTTCCGCACGCGATCTACAAAGGTATGTAGATGCATTTGATGACTCGTTGCTAGATGAACTCCTAGATGGATCTTGGTGAAACGAGTAGGAAATTTTTTGTTTTCTGCAACGTTCCACAACACAACGTCCGGTTGTACTCAGAGCTGCGCCACAAGTACAATGTCCGGTTGCACTCGGACCTGCGCCACCAGTACAACGTCAACCCCGAGTGAAGAGCGACCCATTCACTCAGAGTTACAGCTGTTATTCCCGATTCACTAGAAGTCAAAAAACTCAAAGGTGATGAAGACAAAGCAACCATGTTCAAAGAAAAACCAGGTTCGGATAAATCCAGCAAGGTTCCGAACTGCGAATAGAAGTACTCGGGCGTCGGGCCTGAAAGAGTTTAACAGTTACAAAATCACTCGGCATTCCGAGGCAAATAAAAGTGAGGCATCAAGTTTGTTCACTCCGCGGGAGGAGGGCAAGCTGGCTCGACGAACTCGTCCAGGTCAATTCCATCAGCGATGCGAGTAGCAGCCTCGATGAAGGTCTCCATAAATGACTAGAATTGAAGCTTCTTGGTATTGGCGACCTTGATAGCTGCCAACTTCTCTTCTCTAGCTTCTTTGCAATGAACACGGACGAGAGACAGAGCCACGTCAGCGCCGCACCGAGCAGAGGACTCCTTCCACGCCTGCACTCGACCAGGGATTTCATTGAGTTGAGTCATCAGAGACTCAAGGTCATTTTGGAATGTCACTTTTGGCCAGAGTTCTATGTTGATCCGTGACATCGCCACCTTTAGTCGTGCAAGGCACTCCACAACGCTGGCAAGGCGAGATTCCAATCGTAACGCGTTCATCGCAGCTTCGTCTTTGATGAGGGAGTTAATGGGGTCCAAACTCGTCTCAATCCCCCTAGTCTCTTCCTCAAAATTTTGACAAAATTCTGCACACACAGGAAAATAATGATTCGATGGTCACATGATGAGTCGGTAGATGCAAATTAGTCGGACAAGGGAAAGTAACTTCAAGCATAAGGAACATCTTCTTGGCGAGTCCTCCTAGATAAGCCTCCAGGTCGTTTCTCTTATGAGTGAGATCTCCTACCTTGTCAGTCAGGGCCACCTTGTCCTTCTTCAGCTGCATGACTTCTTTGTTGGCTTAATTAATGGCAGTCTTTAGTTTGGCGTTTTCCTCTTCTAACTTGCCGACCGAAGCCAGCTTCTTGTCAGCAAGATCAGCTTTCTCTCACGCCATCTTCTGCGCCGCTGCAAGGTCAAGGTCCTTCTGCTCCAAAGCCTGCTTCATTTTGTATAAAGAAATAACATTCTTCAAACAAGCTTTGAGTTGTCTGTTTTCACTATGCACATCTGTTCGAGTAGAGTCACTCGGTTCAAAGAATGAAAGGAAAATATGACAAGGCAAACAGTCGACAAGTTATTACCTCCCATGGCAGCTGCTTGATACGTCTCCAACGTATTTATAATTTTTTATTGTTCCATGCTGTTATATTATCAATCTTGCATGTTTTATAATCATTTCATATCATTTTTTGGTACTAACCTATTGACATAGTGCCAAGTGCCAGTTCCAATTTTTTCCGTGTTTTTACATCGCAGAAAATCAATATCAGACAAAGTCCAAATGCCACAAAACTTTACAGATAATTTTTATGGGCCAGAAGGAACACAACGGGTCCTGGCTGCACCTAGGGGTGCCTCGAGGGGGGCACAACCCACCAGGGCGCGCTAGGAGGCCCAGGCGTGCCCTGGTGGGTTGTGCCCACCTCGGGTGCCCCGAACCGCCCCTTTGCTCTATAAATACCCAAATATTCCCAAAACCATAGGGGAGTCGACGAAATATTCATCCAGCCGCCGTAGAGTGCAGAACCACCAGCTCCAATCTAGACACCATCTCGGATGGGGTTCACCAACTCCATTGGTGCCTCTCTGATGATGCATGAGTAGTTCTTTGTAGACCTTCGGGTTCGTAGTTAGTATCTAGATGGCTTCATCTCTCTCTCTCTCTCTCTTGATTCTCAATACAATGGTCTCTTGGAGATCCATATGATGTAACTCTTTTAGCGGTGTGTTTGTTGGGATCTGATGAACTTTGAGTATATGACCAGTCATATCTTTTTATATCCATGAAAGTTATTTGAGTTTCTTTGATATCTTATATGCATGATCTCTTATAGCCTCATATTTCTTCTCCGATATTTGGGTTTTGTTTGGCCAACTTGATCTATTTATCTTGCAATGGGAAGAGGTGCCCAGTAGTGGGTTCGATCTTACGGTGCTTGATCCCAGTGACAGAAAAGGGAACCGACACGTATGTATCATTGCTACTAAGGATAAAAAGGCGGGATCTGTATCCATGCAATAGATAAACAGACCTTGTCTACATCATGTCATCGTTCTTATTGCATTACTCTATTTTCCATGAACTTAATACACTAGATGCATGCTGGATAGCGGACGATGTGTGGAGTAATAGTAGTAGATGCAGGCAGCAGTCGGTCTACTAATCTTGGACGTGATGCCTATGTAATGATCATTCCTTGGATATCGCCATAATTATTTGAGGTTCTATCAATTGCCCAATAGTAATTCGTTTACCCACCATTTGCTATCTTTCTCGAGAGAAGCCACTAGTGAAACCTACGGCCACCGGGTCTTCTTCCTCATATATTTGCTTGCGATCTACTTTTCCTTTCCATTTTTATTCAGATCTATTAAACCAAAAATACAAAAATACTTTGCTGCAATTTATTTTATTTGCGATCTATTATTTCAATCTACTACAATTTTCTGGCACCGTTACCCGAAAGGGATTGACAACCCCTTTAACACGTCGGGTTGCGAGGTTTTGTTATTTGTGTGCAGGTGCTGTTTACGTTGTGTTGCTTGGTTCTCCTACTGGTTTGATAACTTTGGCTTCTTCACTGAGGGAAATACCTACCGTCGATGTACTGCATCATCCCTTCCTCTTTGGGGAAATACCGACGTAGTCCTAGCAGACATGAGCTTTTCTGGCGCTATAGTCAGAGACCGATCAGAAGGAATTTCTGGCGCCGTTGCCGGGGAGGATCTTCTTCATAACTAGGTTCCTAATCACAAATCTCATCTCCTTGCAATTTACATTATTTGCCATTTGCCTCTCGCTTTCCTCTCCCCCACTTTGCAAAAATTTGTCGTTTTATTTGCCCTCTTTTTCGTTCGCCTTTTTCTCGTTGGACCTTTTGTTTGCTTATGTTGCCATGTGTCTTCTATTTGCTTGCATCTTTGCTTGCTAAAATTCTATTGATATGGAGCCTCATCCACTTGCTAATCTTTTCAAGAGATCCAATTACGATGAACCAATTGCTAGTGATTTGAGTGCACTAAATTATATTTATGAAGTTTTGCTTGAGAATCGTGAATCTGATAATTGTGACGAAGAAATTTATGAAGTGATTCATGATAGCTCCTTGAAAGAAAAGCGTGATTGCAATAATTTTACTATAAATTCTATTAATGTTAATTAAGCTAATAATATGCAAAACCCCAAGCTTGGGGATGCTTGTTTTGTCATGTCCGCTACTTATTGCAATGATCATGATTGGGGTGATAATGTTTCTTATGATCTTGAAAATTTATTTAAGCCTCAAGATGAATATGTTTGCGATAATATTGAAAGTGGGCTTGGAAGAGTGTCAACTTTAGCTAACAATAATCCCACATATTCGGAGAGTGTTCAATCTTATAATTTTTTTGATGAAAGTGGGTTTGGAGAGGTTATGACTTTATTTGATGATAATCCCACTATTTTGGAAGAGTGTCAACTTTGCATGCATGTGGATCATAAAGAGAAAATTTTATATGATAGTTATATTATTGAATTTGATTATGATCCTACATATAATCATTATGAGAGAGGAAAATATGGTTATAGAAATTTTCATGTTATTAAATTTCCTCTCGTTGTGTTGAGATTGTCAATGTTTTATTCCTCTCCTTTGCATATGCTCGATGTTTCTTGTCTTGATAATTTTTTTTCCTATAAAAATTCCTATGCATAGAAAGTATGTTAGACTTCAATGTGTTTGTCACATGTTTCATGATGCTCTCTTTGTGTTTCGATTATTATCTATTGTGTGAGCATCGATGAAATATTATGCCTAGCTAAGGGCGTAAAACTATAGCGCTTGTTGGGAGGCAACCCAATGAATAAAATTTATTTTTGATTTTTCTTCCTGTTCTTGTGTGTTAACACATATGCTACTGTTTGATTGCGTTTTGTGTGTTTTAATTAGTGTTTGTGCCAAGTAAAGCCTTTAGGATCTTCCTGGGTGATAGTTGTTTGATCTTGCTGAAAAAACAGAAACTTTGACGCTCATGAAATTAACTTTTGTTTTTTACCAAAGAGCGATAAAATACTCATTCCACCTGCAGTAGATCAATATACAAATTTCTCAGGTCATCCTAATTATTCAGAATTTTTGGAGTTACAGAAGTATTCAAAATAGTCCGATTGCTAGAGACTGTTGTGTTTTGATAGATTCTGTTTTCTTTGTGTTGTGTGCTTATTTTGATTGCTCTATGGTTTTCTTTGATGAGTTTTTGCCATAGAAAAGTTGGAATACAGTAGATATAATACAAAAACAAAATATGAATTGGTTTGATACAACACTTATAGTAGTGGTTTATTATTCTTATACTAACAGATCTCACAAAGATTTTGTTGAGTTTTGTGTGATTGATGTTTTCAAATTTTGGGTTATCTTACGATGGATGAAGGAAGGATGGAAGAGCCTAAGCTTGGGGATGCCCCGGCATCCCAAGCTATTATCCAAAAATGAGCAACCAACTAAGCTTGGGGATGCCCCCGAGTGGCATCCCCGCTTTCTTCCAACAACTATTGGTATTTTACTCGAGACTATATTTTTATTCGTCACATGATATGTGTTTTGCTTGGAGCGTCTTGTATGATATGTGTCTTTGCTTGTTTTATTTTGTGTTTTAAGTCATCAATCCTTGCTGGACGCACCTATTTGAGAGAGCCAAAATTATGTCATGACTTGTTAGAATTTCTCTCTATGCTTCACTTAAATCTTTTATGAGCTAGGACTTGCTCTAGTGCTTCACTTACATCTTTTTGAGCACGGTGTGCTTAATATTTTTGAAGAAATGCTCTCTTGCTTCACTTAGATTTATTTGAGAGTTAGTAAAATTTTGAAGAAATTCTCTCTTGCTTCACTTAAATTATTTTGAGAGAAAGAAATATTATGCTCATGATCTTCACTTATATTTGTTTGAGCTTATGAAAAGCAACACATGAAAATTAGTACCAAAGTGATATATGTCGAAGAAGAATAAAGAAAAGAAAATTGTCATGAAGATCATTGGACAAAATAAGCTTGATTCTTAGTAATAGTTTTGAGATATGATGATGTGATACGTGAGTTATGTTGATGAGTAATTATGCTCTAGTAGGAATATTGGTGTTAAGGTTTGTGATTCCCGAAGCATGCACGTATAGTCTCTCGTTATGCTATGATGTTGGAGAATGATTTATTTTTGATTGTCTTCCTTATGAGTGGCAGTCGGTGTAACACCCACAATGCGGCTATATATCCCATGTGTCGGGGCACGACTTAGAGGCATAACCGCCTGGTAGGCATGTAGCAAGAGGGGTAATCTTTACACATCCCATGTACTGAATAAGAAAGGGATAAAGAGTTGGCTTACAATCGCCGCTTCACACAATACATAAGTATATCATACATCATCCAGAATACAAATAAGGTCCGACTATGGAACCAAAATAAGAAAGACAACCCCAAATGCTAGATCCCCGATCGTCCCAACTGGGCTCCTCTACTGATCATCCGGAAAAGAAACATAGTAACGGCCCGAATCCTCGTCGAACTCCCACTTGAGTTCGGTAGCGTCCCCTGCACTGGCATCATCGACACCTGCATCTGTTTGGAAGTATCTGTGAGTCACGGGGACTCAGCAATCTCACACCCTCGCGATCAAGACTATTTAAGCTTAAAGGTAGGAAAAGGTAGTGAGGTGGAGCTGCAGCAAGGCACTAAGCATATATGGTGGCTAACTTACGCAAAAGAGAGCGAGAAGAGAAGAAAAGCACGGTCGATAAACTAATAACGATCAAGAAGTGATCCTGAAATTACTTACATTCAAGCATAACACAAGAACCGTGTTCACTTCCCGGACTCCGCCGAAAAGAGACCATCACGGTTACACACGCGGTTGATGCATTTTAATTAAGTTCAGTGTCAAGTTCTCTACAACCAGATATTAACAAATTCCCATCTGCCACATAACCGCGGGCATGACTTAAAGTTCAAACCCTGCAGGGGTGTCCCAACTTAGCCCATCACAATCTCTCATGGTCAACGAAGGATATTCCTTCTCCCAGGAAGACCCGATCAGTCTCGGAATCCCGGTTACAAGACATTTCGACAATGGTAAAACAAGACCAGCAAAGCCGCCCGATGTGCCAACATCCCGATAGGAGCTGCACATATCTCGTTCTCAGGACACATCAGATTGTCCAAGATTCCGGTAGGCCAACCTAGAGTTGCCCCTGGTGGTCACCAACGGCTGACAGGTTGGACCAACACTCAGAGGAGCACTGGCCCGGGGGTTTAAAATAAGGATGACCCTTGAGTCTGTAGAACCCAAGGGAAAAAGGCTTAGGTGACAAATGTTAAAACCAAGGTTGGGCCTTGCTGGAGGAGTTTTATTCAAAGTGAACTGTCAAGGGGGTCCCATTCCCCCAACCGCGCAAGGAACACAAAATCAAGGAACATAACACCGGTATGACGGAAACTAGGGCGGCAAGAGTGGAACAAAACACCAGGCATAAGGCCGAGCCTTCCATGCTTTACCAAGTGTATAGATACATTAATTAAATAAGAGATATAGTAATGATATCCCAACAATATCCATGTTCCAACATGGAACAAACTTCATCTTCACCTGCAACTAGCAACGCTATAAGATGGGCTGAGCAAAGCGGTAACATAGCCAAACAATGGTTTGCTAGGAAAGGTGGGTTAGAGGCTTGACATGGCAATATGGGAGGCATGATATAGCAAGTGGTAGGTATCGCGACATAGCAATAGAGCGAGCAACTAGCAAGCAAAGATAGAAGTGATTTCGAGGGTACGGTCATCTTGCCTACAAAGTTCTCAGAGTTGACGAAAGCTTGATCCTCGTAAGCGTACTCAACAGGTTCCTCGATCACGTACTCATCTCCCGGATCTATGCAAAGTAAGAACACAAACAAAGGAACAATAATCAATCATGGTGCAATGCACAAACAACATGATGCAAAACATGGCATGACATGCAAGACATGATATGCAATGCATACGCGTGCTTCAGAAGGGAAAGATTGATCAAGGCATCAACTTGGCAAACCAAGTGTGCCGCTGGAAATATGAGATGATTTCGGTTGAAATCGATATAAAGATCACCAGAAACGGATGCACGGTTTGCAAATGGCAAGCAAAACAAGAATGGCACAATCCTGCGATTAACAACACGATGCCATTTAGAATGCAACAAGAAACTAAGCTACTGCACTCCAACATAGCAACAAAGCATATGACAATGATCTACTCAAGATGCTTGACAGAACATGAACACTGAGCTACAACTAAATCACACAAGAGCAGGTTCAAACAAGCATGGCAAAAGTGCAAAAGATATCAGCTTCATAGACTTAGTGAAAATACTAACATGCCAGAAATAACATCAGGAGGCCATGTTTAGAGCTAGCAAACAACATGCTACAGGAACATATTATCACAATACAAGGCATGGCATGAATCTAATAAATGCATAGAACAAAAGTCCCTTGCTGATCATGAGCCAAAAAGGCACAAAAGACATGATGGCACCCATGTAAACATAGCAAGTTTCATTAACAGATTCAGACTTAGCAAAAAACAGAGCATGAAGGCATCTTTGCGAGCTCAAATCACTCATCACAAAGCATTGAATGACAAACTAAGCATACCAACAGCAAGAATGGATGTTCATGAAGCTAACCATGGCAAGAACAAGTCCATAGCATGCATGGATCAACTATAACAACCATGGCAAAATTGATTAACATGTAAACAATCTGCCAGGAACATTTTATAGCAAAAGTAGAGCAAGATTAAGACATGCTAAGGCACTCCATAATTGCAAACAGGGGCATGGGTGGATAGATCACAACCATATGTCCAAATCATCCTTACTGAAGCAACTCAAAACAAGCATGGATCTCACTGTAGCATCATGGTTACATGGCATAAAAATAACAACAGGCACAAGACTTAGCAAAATCCTAAGTCCCTGAAATCAGCAATATCACGAAAGCTACTTTGCATGCCTGTGCTAGTCAGCACATTGATCACCAAAATACGTGGCAAGCACCCCTGTAAAGATGTCATGGCATAGATCAAAACACACGTAGAGCTCATGCCCATATGCAGCACACAACAAAAGTGACGAAAAAGACAAATCATCATAATCTGCTAAGTAACAGGAGCTAACATTTTATAGCACTCTTGCATCAATGATTAGGGCATCAAGATAAACTCAAACAAGCATGTCACAATGGAATGAAATTAAGAGCATCTCACAATGAACATTTTGATATATCATACATGCAAAATGGAGCTATATGCACGAATCTACAAGCAATCAAAGATGCACACATGGAGTTGGAGATCTGGGGACTTAGTGAAAATCAACCTCGAGGAAAGTGGATGACGCGGTGCGGGGTGAAAGTGATCCGGGCTCCTGTTTGGTTTGCGGGCTCGGGGTGGACTGGAACGGCGGCATCCAGATCTGGCGTGTGCCGGCGGCGGGGCCGGGTCAGCTCCTCCGGTCGCCGGTGGATGAAGAAGCTGGCGACGTTGACGGATCTGGGGCCCCCTCGGCCAGACCTCGCCGGATCCGGGCCAGGGAGGCACGGCGGCGGAGACGAGGGGCGGCGCGACGCGTAGCTTGGCGGGGCGGCGAGGTGAGCAGCAGGCGGCGGGCAGCATGCGGGCCTGAGCAGAGGTGGATGGGCGAGGCGGCGACCGGCGGAGGCGGGCGGCGGCGCACAACGCCGGCGGACGGGCGGGCGCGGCCCGGTTCGGGCCCGGCGGGGGCCGGATCTGGGCTCGCGGGCCCACGACGGCGCGTAGTGGGAGACGGCGGCGACAGGGACACATGGCAGGCGAGGATTGGGTGCGGGGCAGTGGCACGGACATGTCCGGCGGTGGGAGGATGTGTCCGGCGACGCAGCGAGAGACTAGGCTAGGGTTCATCCGCGAATTTCGGGGGAAGGCACTTATTTATAGGTAGAAGGAGGTAGGAGTGTCCAACTGGAGTGTAGTTTTCACCCACGCAATCGTGATCCGACGGCAGAGGACATGGAAGAGGTTTGGATGGGTTATTGGGCTGTTTTGGAGGGGTGTCGGGATGCAACACACAAGAGGCCTTTGCGGTTCCCCGGTTAACCGTTGGAGTATCAAACGGACTCCAGATGACACGAAATTTGACAGGCGGTCTACCGGTGGTGTACCAAGGCCACTTGGCAAATATTGGTCCATTCCGAGGATGTTCAACACCCGCTCACGAAAAGAGACAAGAGGGGTACGTTGGAGGACGTAGGAGTGTCGGATTGCAAAACGGACAACGGGGAAAATGCTGGGATGCATGAGACGAACACATATGCTAATGCGATGTGCATGATGACATGATATGAAATGCATGACATGAACAAAATGCAAAACGAAGAAAAAACCCAACCACGAAGGGAAACTCATATCGCATCTCCGGAAAAGGCAAGAGTCGGAGTTACAAATATGGCAAGTTACATCTGGGGTGTTATAGTCGGGGACGAGCGATGGTCTTTCCTACCAATCTATCCCCCTAGGGGCATGCGTAGTAGTACTTTGCGTCGAGGGCTAATAAACTTTTGCAATAAGTATATGAGTTCTTTATGACTAATGTGAGTCCATGGATTATACACACTCTTACCTTTTCGCAATTTGCTAGCCTCTAAGGTACCGTGCATTGCCCTTTCTCACATTGAGACGTGGTGCAAACTTTGCAGGGGCATCCAAATCCCGTGATATGATACGCTCTATCACACATAAGCCTCATTATATCTTCTTCAAAACAGCCACCATACCTACCTATTATGGCTTTTCCATGGCCATTCCGAGATATATTGTGATGCAACTTCCACCGCTTTTGTTTGATGACTTGAGCATTTATTGTCATATTGCTTTGCATGATCATATAGCTGAAATAGTGTTTGTGGCTCAACCATTGTTCATCATTTTTCATACATGTTACGCTAGATCATTGCACATCCTGGTACATGACAAAGACATTCATATAGAGTCATACTTTGTCATAGATATCGAGTTGTAATTTTTATTTCTTTTGAGTTATAAGTAAATTGAAGTGTGATGATCATCATTATTCATTTTTAGAGCAGTGCCCCAGTGAGGAACGGATGCTGGAGACTATGATTCCCCCACAAGTCGAGATGAGACTCCGGATAATGAGAGAAAAAAAGAAAAAAAGAAAGAAAGAAAAAGAAAAAGAAAAGAAAAGAAAAATAATAAACAAAGAGAGAAGGGGCATTGCTAGTATCCTTTACCACACTTGTGCTTCAAAGTAGCACCTTGTTTTTCATATGGAGAGTCTCCCATGTTGTCACTTTCATATACTAGTGGGAATTTTTCATTATAGGATTAGATGCACACACACTTAGTTTTCATATTGAGCTTTCATACACTTATAGCTCTTAGTGCATTCGTTGCATGGCAATCCCTACTCCTCACGTTGATATCGCTTGATGGGCATCTCCATAGCCCGTTGGTTAGTTGCATCGATGTGAGACTTTCTTACTTTTTTGTCTTCTCTATATTTACCCATATCATCATACTCTATTCCACCCATAGTGCTATATCCATGGCTTGCGCTCATGTATTGTGTGAGAGTTGAAAAAGCTGAAGCGCGTTAAAAAGTACGAACCAATTGCTCGGCTTGTCATCGGGGTTGTGCATGATAAATACTTTGTGTTAAGAAGACAAAGCATAACAAGACTATATGATTTTGTAGGGATAACTTATTTTAGCATTGATATTTTGAAAGACATGGTTGCTTGTTGATATGCTTGAGTATCTAAATTATTATGTCAACACTAGACTATTGCTTTGAATCAAATAAAAGTCCAATTGTCCATGCTATAAAGAAAAGAATATGACATGACGTGTTAAACAACACTCCATATCAATTTTTTTGTTTTTATCACTTACCTACTCGAGGACGAGTAGGAGTTAAGCTTGGGGATGCTGATACGTCTCCAGCGTATCTATAATTTTTGATTGTTCCATGTGGTTAGATTATCAATCTCGGATGTTTTATAATCATCTTATATCATTTTTTGGTACTAACCTATTGACATAGTGCCAAGTGCTAGTTCCAGTTTTTCCGATGTTTTTTACATCGCAGAAAATCAATATCAGACGGAGTCCAAATGCCACGAAACTTTACGGAGATTTTTTATGGGCCAGAAGGAACACAACGGGCCCTGGCTACGCCTGGGGGCTGCCCCGAGGGGGGCACAACCCACCAGGGCGCGCTAGGAGGCCCAGGCGCGCCCTGGTGGGTTGTGCCCACCTCGGGTGCCCCCTAGACCTCCTCTTTGCTCTATAAATATCCAAATATTCCCAAAACCCTAGGGGAGTCGACGAAATATTCATCCAACCACCGTAGAGTCCAGAACCACCAGATCTGTCGTGGAATTGTCACGACAGATGTCCTAGCAAAAGGACTTAGTCGTAGGGCCATCACAACTAGGAAGCTTAAAGGGGCTAATCGGGACAAATGACACGAGAGGTTTATACTAGTTCGGCCCCTTACGATGAAGGTAAAAGCCTACGTCTAGTTGTGTTGGAATTGCCGGGGTTTCAATGACCAAGGAGCTAATCCGCTAGCTTGGCTATCGATCTCTTGTTTCTTGTCCCAAGCCGCCACCGGGTCGTCTCCTTACATACATGGGTTGACGCTTGGCGGCCTACAGAGTCCCGGACGGCTCATAAAACGTGTCCGGCTCGATGACTTCTTTTATATGCCTGTCTTTACAAGTCTTTCTTTACATACGGCGGTTTACAATATTGGGCCTTAAGCCGCCTCGGGGCTTAGGCCTTCTACAAGTCTTAATAAACTATCACCTTGAATATTACTGGGTGCTACCTCTTGAGCACAGCGTTGGTTTTCCCCGAAGACGAAGGGATGATGCAGCAAGTAGCGTAAGTATTTCCCTCAGTTTTTGAAAACCAAGGTATCAATCCAGTAGGAGGCTATGCGTGAGTCCCTCGTACCTGCACAAAACAAATAAATCCTCGCAACCAACGCGAATAGGGGTTGTCAATCCCTACACGGCCACTTACGAGAGTGAGATCTGATAGATATGATAAGATAATATTTTTGGTATTTTTGTGATAAAGATGAAAAGTAAAATAAAGGCAAAGTAAAGAGCAAAGGAAATAACTAAGTAGTAGGAGATTAATATGATGAAGATAGACCCGGGGGGCATAGGTTTCACTAGTGGCTTTTCTCGAGAGCATAAGTATTCTACGGTGGGTGAACAAATTACTGTTGAGCAATTGATAGAATTGAGCATAGTTATGAGAATATCTAGGTATGATCATGTATATAGGCATCACGTCCGAGACAAGTAGACCGACTCCTGCCTGCATCTACTACTATTACTCCACTCATCGACTGCTATCCAGCATGCATCTAGAGTATTAAGTTAAAAATAGAGTAACGCCTTAAGCAATATGACATGATGTAGAGGCATAAACTCATGCAATATGATGAAAACCCCATCTTGTTATCCTCGATGGCAACAATACAATACGTGCCTTGCTGCCCCTACTGTCACTGGGAAAGGACAGCGCAAGATTGAACCCAAAGCTAAGCACTTCTCCCATTGCAAGAAAGATCAATCTAGTAGGCCAAACCAAACTGATAATTCGAAGAGACTTGCAAAGATAACCAATCACACATAAAAGAATTCAGAGAAGATTCAAATATTGCTCATAGATAGACTTGATCATAAACCCACAATTCATCGGTCTCAACAAACACACCGCAAAAAGAAGATTACATTGAATAGTTCTCCACAAGAGAGGGGGAGAACATTGTATTGAGATCCAAAAAGAGAGAAGAAGCCATCTAGCTAATAACTATGGACCCATAGGTCTGAGGTAAACTACTCACACTTCATCGGAGGGGCTATGGTGTTGATGTAGAAGCCCTCCGTGATCGATGCCCCCTCCGGCGGAGCTTCGGAATAGGCCCAAGATGGGATCTTGTGGATACAGAAAGTTGCGGCGGTGGAATTAGGTTTTTGGTTCCGTATCTGATCGTTTGGGGGTACGTACGTATATATAGGAGGAAGGAGTACGTCGGTGGAGCAATAGGGGGCCCACGAGGGTGGAGGGCGCGCCTGGGGGGGGGGGGTTAGGCGCGCCCCCTACCGCGTGGCCTCCTCTTTGGTGTCTTGACGTAGGGTCCAAGTCTCCTGGGTCTTGTTTGTTGAGAAAATCACGTTCCCGAAGGTTTCATTCCGTTTGGACTCCGTTTGATATTCCTTTTCTTCAAAACCCTAAAACAGGCAAAAAACAACAATTCTGGGCTGGGCCTCCGGTTAATAGGTTAGTCCTAAAAATAATATAAAAGTGGAAAATAAAGCCCAGTAATGTCCAAAACAGTAGATAATATAGCATGGAGCAATCAAAAATTATAGATACGTTGGAGACGTATCACTGGGCTTCTTTTGTAACCCGCCATTAGGGTTGACCCGGCCCTTCCTGGGCGGGTCTTACCTGGTAGCTATATTCCCAACATTAGGCCCCAGGTTGACTTGAACTTTGTTCTTTGTTAATCTTCAATACTTAAACAAAATCCATCTTCCTCGTCATCTTCTGAAAACACGAAAGCCTGCTATGACGTCATCTTCAACGAATCTTTATCCTTAAATGTCTTCTGAGAATCGAGGCGTCCGTTTAGTTGGATAATCATTATTTGGGTCTTCCTCGATTTTCGTGCCTGCTTGTTCGCTTATCCCCTTATAAATAGGCACGACCTGGTCTTTTCTCATTCTTCCCTCTCTTCGTCTTCTTCCTCTCGCAACCCTACTGCTGCCCGAGCTCCGTCGCCGTCACAGGGCACCTCGTCTTCGTCGACCTTGGCCGTTGCATCAACCTGAATCGGTCCAGAGAACGACGGCGACCCTCCGCAGAAGATCTGTGGCTGTAAGTGTTTTACCTTCCTCCTCCTCAAATCCGCATTAGGGTTTCTAGGTTTCTGTGTGTTCTTCATAGTTCATCACAGTTTCTTCGTAGTTCTTCCGCTGCAACTTCTTCTTGATCCAAAAAGAACATATACTCGTGCGGTAGTTGTTTTGTACCCATTCTTGATACCAGTAGATCCCTTTTTCTGGTACAAAGACCTCATTAGAACTCACGAACTCATCCGTGCTAGATTTTTAGGTCTAGAATATTTTCCATTTTGAATGGCCATTTGATCCAGAATAATATCAAGAAATTAGGAAACTTGTTTGCCTCAACACTTGGCCAATTTTGTTTCTGGCATTTCTCAAATATTTGTAGTCATGGCGGCTTATTACGCCGGCTCACTTTTCCCTTATATGACATTAGCCCTTACTTAAGACGCCATTACTCATTTGCACCATCATCATTTAACTTCACCATTGAATTGAACCGACACGTTACTTTCTTTTCAGTTTGTCCTTTGATCATCATGCCGTCAAAAGCACCGACTGTCCGCAACTGGGTCCCTTCCACAGTCACTGAAGATACCTTGAAGGAATTCTTCACCATAGGATTTTTGCCAGGGAAAAATGTTATGTCTTATCGTGCACCTGACCCGGACGAGGAACGGCCTAATCCCAAAGATGGTGAAGTTATTGTCTTCTCTGACCACATGAATCGGGGTTTCACACCACCCGGCTCAAAGTTCTTCAGAGATGTTCTTAATTTTTTTCAAACTTCACCCTCAAGATATTGGACCCAATTCCATATCCAACATCTACAATTTTCAAGTTCTCTGTGAGGTGTATCTTCAAGAAGAGCCGACTGTGGAACTCTTCACAGAGTACTTTTATCTGAACTGCCAGAATGAGTGTACCAATGACCCTAGCTTGGAACTTGGTGGAATCTCAATTCAGCGCCAACAGGGCGTCGTCTTTCCCCTAATAGTCTTACCGAGTCATCCTAAAGATTGGAATCAGACCTGGTTCTATTGCCAAGATACATCTCCAGCCAATGAAAAACCACTGCCTGGTTACCGCGCGAAGCGTCTGGACTCCAAGTTTGTGCTCCCTGATAAGCTTACTGCTGCTGAACGCAAGAAGCTTATTCCATCTATTAAAAGGATCAATGCCTTACTAGGGAATGGCTTAACTGGAGTTGACTTGATCCGCTGCTGGATCTCGTGGCGGGTCATTCCTCTAAGCCGCCGATCCAAATTGATGTATGAATACGGCGGAGGCCCAGATGACTCTCTGCGTTACAACTCTGTACAACTAACTGAAGAAGATATTGTTTCAATGTCAACCATCCTTGTGAACGACAAGTATGAGGACTGCAGTAAGGTTGGGTTAAACCCCTTCTGTAAACTTAACCCGGCACCAGAGGTGAGAAACCCCTGACCTCCTCTTTTTGTGTTTTTCCTCAGTAGTTTTAAATACTTGCATGACCTTTTATCCTATTTATTTGTTTACAGGCCAAATCCGACTTCTGGAGAAGCTGCCAAGAAGACTAGAGCCGCCGCCATAGCCTCCAGGAAGACGGCCCGGAGGTCCAAGAAGAAAAGGAGCACTGATTCGGACCTGTTAAAGCTTGACGATGATTCTGAGTCGGAGGTAGCCCTTGACTTCCTTGGCTAGTTTTTTAATAACCTTATTGACACTGACTATTGCCAGGACGACACGGGGGCCAGTCAGGCCGTAGAAGAAGAGGTAACTATTTCCTCCGACTCAGCCCATTTGCCAAGACAGAAACTTCGACTGGTAACCCGAAAAGTAAGGTTTTCGCACCCTTTGGCTTATTTGGACCCTCATTTTCTCTTGAAAAAATAGCAACATGAGAGCCGCCGTTAGTCCCGGAATAATGACGACGATGAACCACCTTCTGTTTTACAACAAACTCCTCGAAAGCGCCAGAATGAGGTTTCTTCCATCTTCATCTGTTGCTTTCATTAATGAATCTATTCCCTTGCCTCACTGACTTTATTTTACCTTTTGCAGGAGGTTTCTCGCTCTTCTGGCGACTCATCTCAGACTCAGTTTCCGGCTTTCAAAACTGCTCCTGGGTAAGGAAAATCAGTTTTCCTCTGTATCTTTAAAACTGCATCATTGTACTAACTATCTCATAAGATCTTTCTTAGTGGTCAAGCCAAGTCCAAGAAGGCCAAGGTGATTAAACCGGCGGAAGACCCGTCAGTTCTTGCACCTGAACCGGTCGTGCCAACTTCTCCCCCTCGAACTGAAGCACCAGAAGACCCGGCTGTTGATACTCAATTGGATCCTCCTGAGCCGTCAGCTGATGATACCATTGTTAATCCCTGTACCGCCAGACCATCCAGTTCAGCTAACCCGCCAACATCTTCTGATCATGATGTTCTGATCACTGGCAGCAGATTTGTTGCGCCGGGTAATCCAACTGTGCTAGCCAGGCATTCTGCCAAACAGGAGGCCTTAGAAAGGCAAAAAGTACATTTTGATATCTCTCGGTATACTCATCTGAATGCTAGTGACATACTGTCCGGCTATCTCAGTTATGTGCATTCCAGCCGTGAGTCAGAAATTGAGATGGTCAAGCAATTGCAGCTAAAATATGAGGTATGTTTTCCAACTTATTTATACTTTGTCAGCCCCCAAGTCTTCAGATGATGATCCTGAATGATCTGTAGACTTTATGATATAGGTTGAAACTTTGCCTCTGAAAGTCCAATAGAGTAGCATAAACTTGACCTGTAGTCCCCAAGGGCCGGCTCAATTTATCATAAATGAACCGGTACTTAACTTTATAACCGTCTTTGACTAGTCCCAATAAGTACTACAATCCAACTCAATCTTGAAAAACTTTCTGAATATCATGCATTAGCCCCCAAGTGCCAAGTGTTGTTACTTTGTAAAACACTTGGGACTTGAAACATATAAGAGTCATAAAAAATTTCTTTGGCAGACATTAGCCCCCAAGTGTCAAGTGGTATTGCGGTGCAAAGTACTTGAGACTTGAACCCTTATAACTTTTAGTTTAAACCTTGACATATTTGTGTATGTTTTGCAGAACGCCCTATCTGAATTGGGCTCCCAATTAACTGAAGCAAAGACCCAACTGGAGGATTAAGAGGCAGAAATCAAAACTGCTGACTCTAAACTCCAATTGAGTCTGTCTGAGACAAAAAAATTAAAGACCAGCTTGACTGCAGAGAAGAAATCATGGGCTGAAGAAAAGACACTGCTGGTTCAACGTGCCGAAATAGCTGAGGCGGCTCTTGAAGAGGTTACCTCAGAGCTCACCGGCTTAAAGAACCGTGTCTCTCAAATGGTCTCCGCCATCTCTGGTAAGTCATTTGTATTAATCACTTATACCTTATTGTGACCAGGAATATAAACCACCTGCTAAAACTTTGTTGAAAATAACTCATAGGTCCACGAAGCCAAAATCTGAGCCAAGATAGTGTGACCAAACTGAAGGCGGTTTATACCTTAGTGGAGCAGTTGTATACTGGTGCTCAACGAGCACTTGCTGCTATCTCCCCTGCCAACCAAGGACCCAACCGGCTGAGTGACATTTTGAAGAAATTATAGATCTTACCGACCAGGTTTCAAGAGGTCAAACGATCCTGTGCCAGAGCCGGAGCCCTGACTGCCCTGAGCCGCTCCAAAGCCTGGGTGCCAGATCTAGACCCGGCGGATGTAGCTAAGGGGTACCCTACCGTGAAGGAAGACGAGACTCTATTTGAGCAAGATGACTTCATTGGCTGCGTGAGGGGAGTTCGACCTCAAGCTACCGTCCTTAGAGATGAGACCAACATCGATAAATATCAGCCGGGTTTTGATATGGAAAAGAAGAAGATGGCGACTCCCTCTTATAAAGTGGCGGATCTTATCCCGCCGGTTCGCCCACATACATTTGCCCCAGAGATTGACCCGGCCGGCTTAATTGATGATGAGGCTGAATTCATTACTCTGAATGTCTTTGATTGGTCCAATCCCAGCTTTCAACCAGTGGAGGGAGGTGAACTGGCCAGGGAGGAGTCATAACCATCTAAACAATCCAGCTTTCAGCTTAGGACCTGTCTTAAGAGAGAGAAATAGTAACCTTTTGGGCTCTTAATGCCTTGTAATAGATTAGTTTAAAAAACTGCATATTTTGCCTATGCCATCATGCATAAGATGCCGTGTGTGACTCTTTGCTCCTTATGTCAATATATGCATCACATCTATGTTTACATCTGTAATATTTCAACTCTGTTCCTGTAGAAAAGGAAAAAACTGGCTTGGCTGTTTTAGCACCAGACGGTTCAGAACACCCGGTACAGGACCAATGATTTTATCATAGTAGAAAAAATAGAACCAGACGTGAAATAAACAAGGTTGAAACAACCTTTGATTAATGAAAAAACACAAAAAAATTGTTCATGAATAACACAGTCATACCTGTGTTCTTTGCATCTGGACTACCAGTCTATATGACCCGGGTGATGAGGTTGATGACCCAGTTTTTTTTTGAGAAGTCAATGCTTCTATATGCCTGATGACTATTATGCCTTGGCGGTTTATTGTCAAATAGTCAAGCTGGTGAAAAAACCGTGCTGATAGTTTAGATTTGAGACAACAAAGACTAGTAAAACAAAATAGCAGATTTCAAACGACATAAATTAACTTTTTAACTGAAATTTGGGGGTTTCTGATTGGAATACGACCAGTAAACCAGACCAAAGGGGTTAAGCTAAGATTCGAATACGATCATATAGCTCCCAGTGGCTTTGGCATTGCGCCGATCAAGAGGGTACCGACAGCTATGTTCTCTTTGGTCCGAATACGACCTATGTTTGAACAGGAAGCCCCCAAATGACCTTGAGAGGTTTTTAACGACCCTGATTCGAATACGATCCAAGTCGGACCCAAAAGGGGTTAAGCTATGATTCAGATACGATCAAGAAGCCCCCTAGTGTGTTTGGCTTTGAGCCGATCAAGAGGGTTACGACAGCTATGTTCTCTTTGGTTCGAATACGACCTATGTTTGAACAGGAAGCCCCCAAGTGATCATGAGATTTGTAGCTAGATTCGAATACAATCATAAGCCCGACCAGAAAGGTTGAGCTAGATTCAGATATGATCAGCTCCTTAATAGTCATGAAAATAGTAAAGATATATGAACTTTGAAGAGGAAAAAGACAGAGGTCCTGCTTTATTACTTATCATAATATATACAACGTCAAAGTATGTACATGACGAGAGCTGGTAGCTCAGGTGTAGTATGGCCGAAGCTGAGCAATGTTCCACGGCCGATGGGTCTCCTCCTCCGACTTACGTGAGTCTTTGTGCTCTCGAACGTCAATGAGGTAATATGACCCGTTGTTTAAATTCTTGCTGACCACAAAAGGTCCTTCCCAAGGCGGGGATAGTTTGTGTGCATCAGACAGATCCGGGATGAGCCAGAGCACCAGGTCACCTTCTTGAAAAGTCCTGGACTTAACCCAACGGCTGTGATAACGGCGAAGGTCCTGTTGATAAATTGCTGATCGAGCCGCCGCCAAGTCTCTCTCCTCATCTAACAAGTCAAGTGCATCCTGTCGGGCTTGTTCATTATTAGCTTCAACGTAAGCCACCACGCAAGGCAAGTCATGACGGATATCACTGGGCAGCACCGCTTCCGCTCCATAAACCATGAAGAAAGGTGTATAACCTGTAGACCTGTTAGGAGTGGTGTTGATACTCCACAGCACCGAGGGTAATTCCTCTACCCAAAAACCCGGCGTCCGTTGTAAGGGAACCATAAGCCGGGGCTTGAGACCTTTTAAGATTTCCTGATTTGCTCTCTCAGCATGACCATTAGATTGAGGGTGAGCTACGGAAGAAACATCAAGTCAGATATGCTCACGTTGACAAAACTCCTCCGTAGCACCTTGGGACAAATTAGTTCCATTGTCAATGATAATGCTGTGTGGAAAACCAAAGTGAAAAATCACCTTTTTCATGAACTAAACCGCCGTGGATGCATCACACTTACTCACTGGCTCTGCCTCAACCCATTTTGTGAATTTGTCAACTACCACTAAAAGATGTGTCTTTTTATCCTTAGACCTTTTGAAAGGTACAACCATGCCAAGCCCCCAAACTGCAAATGACCAAGTGATTGGAATCATCTGCAACTCTTGAGTCGGCACATGCGCTCGTCGTGAAATTTTTTGACATCCATCACACCTACTGACCAGATCCTCTTCATCAGCGTGAGCCGTTAACCAGTAAAAACCATGACAAAAAGCTTTGGCCACAAGAGACTTTGACCCGGCGTGATGACCACAATCCCCTTCATGGATCTCACAAAGTATCTATTGACCTTCTTCAGGAGAAACACAACGCTGAAACGCTCTAGTGACGCTGTGATGATACAACTCTCCGTCAGAAATCGTCATTGACTTGGACCGCCGGGCTATCTGTCGGGCCAGGGTCTCGTCCTCTGGCAACTCGCCCCGGGTTATGTAAGCCAAGAATGGTACTGTCCAATCTAGAATAACATGAGTAGCCTCCACTAATTGTGCCTCCGGGTCAGGAATGGCCAAATCTTCCTGTGTAGGCAACTTAACAGACGGGTTATGTAAAACATCCAAAAAGGTGTTAGGGGGTACCGGCTTACGCTGAGATCCCAACCGGCTTAAGGCATCAGCTGCTTCATTCTTTCTGCGGTCGATGTGTTCCACTTGATAACCCTTAAAATGCCCTGCAACAGTGTAGACCTCGTGGCGATAAGCCGCCATGAGAGGATCCTTGGAATCCCACTTGCCTGACACCTGTTGAGCCACCAAATCTGAATCGCCAAGGCACCGGACCCGGCTCAGACTCATCTCTTTAGCCATTCGAAGACCATGGAGCAAGGCTTCATATTCTGCTGCATTGTTAGTACAACGAAATATCAATCGCAACACATAACAAAACTTGTCCCCTCGAGGAGAAGTTAGAACAACTCCAGCCCCGAGCCTTCCAACTGTCTGGACCCATCAAAATGAATCATCTAATATGTGTTGTCTGGTTTCTCCTCTGGCATCTGCAACTCTGTCCAGTCGTTAATGAAGTCAACTAGCGCTTGAGATTTGATCGAAGTACATGGCATATACTTCAAACCATGAGACCCAAGTTCAATAGCCCACTTGGCGACTCGTCCTGTGGCTTCTCTATTTTGAATTATGTCTCCTAGAGGAGCAGAGCTAACCACAATGATTGGGTGACCCTGAAAGTAATGTTTGAGCTTCCGGCCTGCCATGAACACCGCATAAACGAGCTTCTACCAATGTGGATATCTTTGTTTAGATTCAGTCAGCACCTCACTGATGTAGTAAACCGGCCGTTGGACCGGATGTTCTTTGCCAGCCTCCTTGCACTCCACAACAATGGCCACACTGACAGCACGTGAGTTAGCAGCTACATATAATAACAATGGCTCTTTCTCAACCGGAGCAGCAAGAACCGGCGGCTCAGCAAGCTGTTTCTTCATATCCTCAAAAGCAGAGTTAGCAGCATCACTCCAGACAAAGTCATCCGCCTTTTTCATCATTTGATACAAAGGCATCGCCTTCTCCCCTAACCGGCTTATGAACCGGCTTAAGCCAGCGACGTGACCCGCCAGCCGCTGAACGTCATTGATGCACATCGGTTTGGCCAGAGATGTGATTGCCTTAATTTTCTTTGGGTTAGCCTCAATACCTCTGTTAGACACCAAAAAACCCAAGAGTTTGCCAGTTGGGACTCCAAAAACACACTTGGCCGAGTTAAGCATCATCTTGTAGACCCGGAGGTTATCAAAGGTTTCCTTCAGATCTGTTACCAAGGTTTCCTTCTCTTTGGACTTCACCACTATATGATCCACATAAGCATGAACATTACGCCCAATCTGACTGTGAAGGCAATTCTGCACACACCGTTGATAAGTCGCCCGGGCACTCTTAAGCCCAAAAGGCATAGACACATAGCAGAAGGCTCCGAACGGAGTGATGAAAGCTGTCTTCTCCTGGTCCTTGATTGCCATCTTGATCCAATGATAACCTAAGTAGGCATCTAGAAAACTCAAACGCTCACAACCCGCCATAGCATCAATGATCTGATCAATACGGGGGAGAGCAAAAGGGTCAGCCGGACAAGCTTTGTTCAAACCAGTGTAATCCACACACATACGCCCGGTGCCGTTTTTCCTGAGTACAAGCACCGGGTTAGCCAACCACTCTGGGTGAAAAACTTCCACAATGAACCCGACCGCCAAGAGCCGGGCCACCTCTTCTCCGATGGCCTTGTGCCTTTCCTCGTTAAACCGCCGAAGGAACTTCCTGACCGGCTTACACTTCGGATCAATGTTAAGAGTGTGCTCAGCGAGTTCTCTCGGGACACCCGGCATGTCAGAAGGTTTCCATGCAAAGATGTCCCGGTTCTCATGGATGAACTCGATGAGCGCGCTTTCCTATTTTGGATCCAAGTTGGCACTGATGATGAACTGTTTGGATGAGTCACCGGGCACAAAATCAACCATCTTGGTGTCATCAGCTGACTTGAATTTCAACACTGGTTCATGCTCCGTAGTTGGCTTCTTCAAAGACGTCATGTCTGTCGGGTCAACATTATCTTTATAAAACTTTAACTCCTTTGTCGCACAAACAGACTTAGCATAAGCGGCATCTCCTTCTTCACATTCCAGGGCTATTTTCCGGCTTCTATGTACTGTGATGGTGCCTTTATAACCCGACATCTTGAGCTGTAGATACACATAACACGGCCGAGCCATGAACTTGGCATAAGCCGGCCGTCCAAATAGAGCATGATATGGGCTTTTGATCTTAACCACCTCAAAAGTTAACTACTCAGCCCTGGAATCATATTCATCCCCAAAGGCTACTTCCAGTTCAATCTTACCAACTAGGTATGCCGACTTACCAGGCACAACACCATGAAAAATAGTGTTGGATTGTTTAAGACTCTTATCAGTCAACCCCATCCAACGAAACGTCTCATAATAGAGGATGTTGATGCTACTGCCTCCATCCATGAGCACCTTAGTGAAATTATATTCACCAACCTGAGGTGCCACCACCAAGGCCAAGTGACCCGGATTATCAATCCTGGGAGGGTGATCTTCCCTGCTCCACACAATAGGTTGTTCTGACCACCTCAAATAACGTGGAATCGCCGGCTCAACGGCATTGACAACCCTCTTATGAAGCTTTTGGTCCCTCTTGCATAAACTAGTGGTAAATACATGGTACTGCCCACTATTCAACTGTTTTGGGTTGCTCTGATACCCGGACTGTTGCTGCTGATTACTTTGGCCGGGTTGCTGATTATAACCACCCTGGTTACCCGGATGGCCCTGACCGTGAAAACCGCCTCCGCCTGAACCGGCGCCCGGGCCATGAAAGCCGCCTCCGCCTGAACTGCCGCCAGGTCCGTGGCTACCATCAAACATGTTGGAATTTTTAAATGCCTTCATGATCGTACAATCCTTCCACAGATGGGTAGTTGGCTTCTCCCGGGTGCCGTGTCTTGGACAAGGTTTCATTCAGTAGTTGCTCGAGGGCGGGACCTGACCCACCTGACCGAGGAGGTGGACTACCCTTGCGCCGTTGGTTGTTGCCCTGTGTATTGGTGTTAGCCACAAACTCGTTAGCCTTACATTTATTACCTGCTTGATTCGCCAGGTTATGCTGGTGACCCTTGTCGTTGTCGTTCTTCTTTCCCTTCCCTGTTTTTTCTTCATCAGACACGGGATCCTTGGTACTGTCAGAATCAGCATATTTGACTAGGGCCGCCATCAACTGGCCCATGTCATTACAGTCACGCTTGAGCTGCCCCAGCTTCTATTTCAGAGGTTCAAAACGGCAATCTTTCTCCAACATTAAGACCGCCGAGCCGGCATCCATCTTATTAGATGAATGTATTATCTCCTTGACCCGGCGCACCCAATGGGTCGTGGACTCACGTTCCTCTTGCTTACAATTAGTCAGGTCCATGATTGACATAGGTTGTTTACATGTGTCCTTGAAGTTCTGAATGAACCGGGCCTTTAACTCCGCCCATGAGTCGATGGAATTGGGTGGCAACCCTTTCAACCAAGTGCGAGCCATTCCATCCAATATCATAGTGAAATACTTAGCCATTGCTGCATCGCTGACCTCCAACAGCTCCATCGCCATCTCATAACTTTCAATCCATGCCCCAGGCTGCAAGTCGGCCGTGCAATTAGGCACCTTACGAGGCCCTTTAAAGTCTTTTGGCAAGTGCTCATTACGTATAGCCGGCACCAGGCAAGGGACACCTCCTGTTCTTGTGGCTACTCCTGCCTCAACAAAGGTTGCCAGATAAACCGGAAAAGCCTAATGAGCCGCCTGCTCATCCGCCAGTTGAGCCGCTTGCTCAGCCTCTCGACGGATTCTCTCCTGATCCGCCAAGTTAAGGGCTCCAACCTGCACCGGGTCATGCCTACGCGGTTGGTTACGGCGTTGAGCATTGCTCGACATAGCGGCTGAGTCCATATGCCTGCTATAGCTCAGGCTCCGGCTTGGGCGAGGGGTTGAATGGATTCTGCCTCGACTGTAAGAGTACGCATCCTACTGCGCCAGAGCCATCTGAAGAAGTTCTCTCACCCTTCGTGTTTCAATTGTTGTCGGAGAGTCACCTTCCATCGGGAGAGCCGCCAAACGAGCCGACGCAGCAATGAGATTCTCCAAAGGGTTAGAAAAGTGACCCGGTGGTATTGGTGTGTAATGAGGCGGAGCGGTATTCATATGAGGTGGCTCCATGGCCCGCGGTTGAACCGGCGCTCCAGCCTCGGGTGTCGTGATCCGGTTTGCCTCCGGCGGGTTACTTGGACCAGCCGCGGGTGTGTGAAAAAGGTTCCTAGGATCGTACGTCAGAGGCAGACGTGACCGAGTTTTCTGGTGCCTTCTCCTCATGACCTCGTTTGACATGTTCAGATCCACCGAGAGCCAGAAAGTCTCCGCTTGAAGCTGATGAGCATGAGCATCCAAAGTCGCCCGCTCCGCGGCCATCCTGACCTCTTATGCTGCAAAATTTTCCTTGGCATGTGCCATCTCTTCGCGTAGCCGTGCCACCTCTGCGTCATGCTGAGCCTTATCTGCCGGCTCCACCATAGCAGTCAATAAAGCCATCAACTTATCCATGAGGTCCATTACTACCTGAGCCGGGGGCGCGCGGGGTCTCCTGACCCGGCTACTGCCGACCCGGTGGTTATTGCTGCCGCAGCCGTAGAGTTCTGTCCAGGTTGAGTGCGAGCCATGAAAACTACGGTTCGATTCGGCGGCTCAGAGAGGTCCGGAATACTGCTGCCATCGGAACAGCCCCCAAGCACGCCATCTTGTAGCTGATACAAGGAATCGGTCTCGCCTGAGGACGACTTACCGTCAGAACAGATGGCCGTCTAACCGCCATCCACTGATCCTTCAGAAAACTCACCTCCATGGATGCAACCCACGAAGGCATGCCTTACGGCAGGTTGGGCCCGGGCGGATCTCGCGCGCTGAGCCGTCTCGGTGAGGTTGGTGCAGACGTCTGGCTCAGGGCCCGACCCGCCGATCCGGTCGATGAATACATGGATTCTGCCAAAGGGGACCCGGTACCCATACTCAATTGAGCCAGCCTCGGGGCCCCATCCTTCGTCGTTGATGTAGAGCTTGCCGCAACGACTCTTGGTCATCCGGCCCACAGCGTATCCCTTGAGCCCTTCGAAGTTGCCCTTCAAGAACTCAAATCCACCATGCGCTGGCCCCATGGTGGGCGCCAACTATCGTGGAATTGTCACGGTAGATGTCCTAGCAAAAGGACTTAGTCGTAGGGCCATCGCAACTAGAAAGCTTAAAGGGGTTAATCGGGACAAAGGACACGAGAGGTTTATACTAGTTCGGCCCCTTATGATGAAGGTAAAAGCCTACGTCTAGTTGTGTTGGAATTGTTGGGGTTTCCATGACCAAGGAGCTAATCCGCTAGCTTGGCTATCGATCTCTTGTTTCTTGTCCTAAGCCGCCGCCGGGTCGTCCCCTTATATACATGGGTTGACGCCTAGCGGCCTATAGAGTCCCGGCTGGCTCATAAAACGTGTCCGGCTCGGTGACTTCTTTTATATGCCTTTCTTTACAAGTCTTTCTTTACATACGACGGTTTACAATATTGGGCCTTAAGCCGCCTCTGGGCTTAGGCCTTCTACAAGTCTTAATAAACTATCACCTTGAATATTACTGGGCTTCTTTTGTAACTCGCCATTGGGGTTGACCCGGCCCCTCCTGGGCGGGTCTTACCTGGTAGCTATATTCCCAACAAGATCCAATATAGACACCATCTCGGATGGGGTTCACCAACTCCATTGGTGCCTCTCCGATGATGCGTGAGTAGTTCTTTGTAGACCTTCACGTCCGCAGTTAGTAGCTAAATGGCTTCATCTCTCTCTCTCTCTCTCTTGATTCTCAATACAATGGTCTCTTGGAGATCCATATGATGTAACTCTTTTTGTGGTGTGTTTGTTGGGATCTGATGAACTTTGAGCTTATGATCAGTCATATCTTTTTATATCCATAAAAGTTATTTGTGTTCCTTTGATCTCTTATATGCATGATCTCTTATAGCCTTGTATTTCTTCTCCGATATTTGGGTTTTGTTTGGCCAACTTGATCTATTTATCTTGCAATGGGAAGAGGTGCCCGGTAGTGGGTTCGTTCTCACAGTGCTTGATCCCAGTGACAGAAAAGGGAACCGACATGTATTTATTGTTGGTACTAAGGATAAAAAGACGGGATCTGTATCTACGTAATAGATAAACGGATCTTGTCTACATCATGTCATCATTCTTATTGCATTACTCCATTTTCCCATGAACTTAATACACTAGATGCATGCTGGATAGCGGTTGATGTGTGGAGTAATAGTAGTAGATGCAGGCAAGAGTCGGTCTACTAATCTTGGACGTGATGCCTATGTAATGATCATTTCTTGGATATCGTCATAACTATTTGAGGTTCTATCAATTGCCCAACAGTAATTCGTTTACCCACCATTTGCTATCTTTCTCGAGAGAAGCCACTAGTGAAACCTACGACCCCCGGGTCTTCTTCATCATATATTTGCTTGCAATCTACTTTTCCTTTGCATTTTTATTCAGATCTAGTAAACCAAAAATACAAAAATACTTTGCTGCAATTTATTTTATTTGCGATCTATTATTTCAATCTACTACAATTTTCTGGCATCGTTACCCAAAAGGGATTGACAACCCCTTTGACACGTCGGGTTGCGAGGTGTTGTTATTTGTGTGCAGGTGTTGTTTACGTTGTGTTGCTTGGTTCTCCTACTGGTTCGATAACCTTGGTTTCTTCATTGAGGGAAATACCTACCATCGCTGTGCTGCATCATCCCTTCCTCTTTTGGGAAATACAGACGTAGTCCTAGCAGACAGGAGCTTTTCTGGCGCTATAGTCAGAGAGCAATCACTGCTTCATCCTTAGCCTTCTGCAAGTTCTCCTTGGCCAACTCCAGGTCGAGATTGAGCTGGATCTGTTTCTTCTCCAGTTCAGCAAATTGAACCCCAAGATCACAAGATTTCTACAATTGACAAGTAAGATAAGTCAGTCGACAAGAACAAAGATCAATTTCTTCCGAGCGATAAGATACAATTTCAGGTCATTTTGGCAAAAAGAGTTCTAAGACTACTGCCGAATCAAACATTCAACAGTGGTCTCGGGGACTACACCTAGTGGGTGCACTCGGCGTGCCCCCATTGGTTTGGCTTTCCACTAGACATGGTCCGTCCAGTCGGAGTACAAAAAAAGAGGGAGACAACAATTATTCTCAGACCACAGCCGACTGCCCGCAGTCGACCGCGGTCTCGGGGACTACACCTAGTGGGTGCACTTGGCGTGTCCCCATCGGTCCGGATACCACTCGGTACGACCTGTCTGGACCGAGTGGAAGATTACTAAGAGACATTTGATGGTGGTCTCGCGGACTACACCTAGTGGATGCACTCTGCGTGACCCCACTGATCCAAGGGTACACTAGACACGATCTAGTCGACTCAAGTGGAAGAACTATTCAGCAAAAGATAAAGCACCCAGTGGGTGAACAGATGCAAGGTGCAGACTCATGATAGATGCACATTAAAAAGTTGAAAACGTTCATCCACGGACATCTTACGAATAATAAAGGAGCAGTTTTAAAGTACCATATCCTAACAGGGCAAAGATCAAGCTGAAAGATTAGTCAGAAGTCAACTCACGTGAACATTGGTTTGAAGAGTAGAGCTGGCATCATAGGCAGCCTTGCTGGCTTCGTGCACCACCTTCATTTGCTCCATCATAAGGCCTGCTTGGCATATAGCTTCCTTAGCAGTGCTCACTGGGTCCTCTGGGACATGATGGGTAACAAAGAGTGGAGTTGGTGGAACAGTCGAAGCAGCCAGGGGATCTGAGGCATGGAGTTGCACGAACGGAGAAAGGACTTGGGTGGTCGACACCGAAGGACGATCAGTCGACACATGATCGGCAAAAGAAATAGAAGCCCGAACTGGGTCTCCAGATTGCTGGATCACTGATTCTGGCACTGATGTCGACTGAGGTACCTTGCTGGCAGGCGCCCTCCTGCTCGAAGTCCTGCCCTTTCTTCCCGTGGTCTTCTGAGGCATATCTTCATCGTCGTCCGGAAGATCAATGACATTTGGTGGTGATGCAAAGGATTCGGCCGCAAGAGTTCAGTCGACCGACAGTACAAATTGACAAAATGAGAGTAAGATAGTGGATTTGTACCTGCTTTGGAAGTGGCCGCGTCCTCAGTCTCCTCATCATCTTGGTCCTTGTAAATGTCCATGGAGGTCCCGGAAGTAGCAGCACTGAAAGTTTCAGAACTCACCCGGTTAAGCGAGAAAATGAGTCGACAAAAACATAGAAGTTTCCAAACGACGCAAAAGAAAAGAGAGAAAGCAAAATACTTACGTAGAAGCGATGGGAACATCCACCTTGATCTTGGGCAAGGCCTTCCGAGACTTTGAAGGGGCGGTCTTGAGCTACTTGGTGGCCTTTTCAGTCGGCTCCGAAGAAGAAGTCCGAGTGCGTTTTTGCACTTGTGTGATTGGAGGTGCTGCTTTGCCACGCCCGCTCGCAGGGTCTTGAGACTGCTTGGATCGACGCTCTAAGCGAGGTGGTGAGTCGACTTCCTCACTGCCGCCCGAGTCGTCACTGTCGTCTTCATGGTCATCGGGGGATTGCTAGTCAGTGCTCTCCGTCCCCTCCTAGACTTGTTCCCCATTCGGCATCGAGTACATCTCAGTATAAATCTGCAAGGCAAGAAGTTAAACAGGCATCAATCAGATTCAAGGACAGTTACAAATCAGAATAAAAATACACTCGGAAACAAAGTTCAGACCTTCTCTGGCTTGTTTTTGGCATTGAATGGTGCAACCCTCCTAGACCCCCTGGGGTTGTCTTTGTTTCCAGTGATGCTCCGCAGCCACTGCTCCACCGTCTCCTTGGTGACTTCCTCTGGGTCGACCCGAGCGGTGTCGTTAGGGCCCGAGTTCATCCACATCGGATGATCGCAAGCTTGAAGAGGCTGGATGCGTCTGTTGAGAAACACTTCCAACAAATCCATGCCAGTCACGCCATCACGGACCAGTTGGACTACCCGGTCGACTAGCATGGACACCTCTTCCTTCTCTGTTGGAGTCACGATCAATGAAGAGGGTTGGCGGACTCGATCCATGATGAAGGGGGGGGGGGGGAGATCGGTCGACTGACCAGGAGTCAGAATGTCTTGGCAGTAGAACCAGGTTGACTACCACCCTCTAACTGAATCGGGAAGGGTCATAGCTGGAAAAGTACTCCTACCCCTCGTCTGAATCCCTAAACCCCCACACATTTGGATCATGTGCGTCTTTTCGTCATTCGGATTTGCCTTCTTCACAGATTGAGAGCGGCAAGTAAAGATGTGCTTGAATAAACCCCAATGCGGTCGACAACCCAAGAAGTTTTCACATAGAGAGATGTATGCAGCAACATATGTGATTGTGTTGGGGGAGAAGTGATGAAGTTGGGCACCAAAAAAGTTCAAGAAACCCCAGAAAAACGGATGGGGAGGCAGACTGAAACCGCGATCGACATGAGTGGCAAGGAGGATGCACTCACCCTCCTATGGCCGAGTCTCGGTCTCGTTCCCCGGCAACCTCCAAGACCCGTGGGTGATCAAGCCTCCACTGGCTAGGTCCTCCAAGTCCTCCTTCTGGATCGTGGATCGAATCCAGTCCCCCTGGATCCAACCAGGCGGCAAACCGGACCTCGATGACGACCCCCAACTCGTCTTCTTGCCCTTCACCACCACCTCCTTCTTCGAGCTCTCCAGGGCCGCCGTCTTGTCCTTGCCCATGGCGACGGAGTGCTCACGGGCGAATGGAGACAACAAAGATGGTGGAGAGCACGGTGGAGAAGCAGAGGAAGAAGGAGAGGATTGAGACGCATTGTGCGTTGCATCGACTCGGGCACTATTTATGAGTCCACTTCCGAGTGGCTGATGAGTGGGCACGAGCAATCTAAGTATATACCGCAGCAGGCGCTCGCCTGATACATGGCGGAAAAGGCGGCGTGAAGATTGAGGCGCCCTCATCTATCAACTCCGATTACTGCGGCGCGCTCCATCACGCGCGCTTCCTCAAAATTTTGAATCCCATAAAATCTGGAAGCGGCAGGGCAACCAATCACTCCAAAGATTTCGTACCAAAACTCACTCGAAGATTATTAGCATAACACACTCGACGACCTCTGAATTGATCAAGGCGACTGAATCGGAGCCGAAGCGCCAGCATGATTCCCAGATTCCGGTGAAACACCTCCGAGGCATGGAATCGAATCGGAACCAACTTCAACTCTCTTTTCACTCAGACCTCAATCCATTCGAGGGCTAATGACGTTGTCATTAACCTAGGGTAGGGTCATAGGCCCGCCAAGACGTCCTACCCAAGGTCACTACCCTAGAGTGAAGAACGTTCAAAGTGGAACAAAGGATACCGACTGAAGTAACCCTGGACTGCAATCCACTCGACCAATTATTTCACTCAGATATCCCAATTCCATTCGACTAAGAAGAAGTCACTCGACCATACAAGAAACCACTCGGAGTACAGAAGATCTAAAGCCACTCAGGACGGCAACGGTCAGGCGTTCACTCCGCAGTCTTTAAGATCATTTATATCTCTTTATAGCCGGTGTTATCAGTAATGCCCTGTCTTAATGTACATTGAACCTTGTGTAACGGGCGACGGCTGGGGTCCTGGCGCACTCTACATAAGCCACCCCCTCCTTTGGCACAAGGGTTCGCACCCCCTATAACTCTCACACATGATCCAGTCGACCAAGCCTCCAGGCACCGAGACGTAGGGCTATTACTTACTCCGAGAAGGGCCTGAACTCGTAAACCTTGCGTGCACAATCTCACCATAGCTAGGATCTTGCCTCCTCCTACGTACCCCCTATTCTACTACCAGACTTACTCCCACGACAACAACTCCAGCTCGTCATTAGACTCACTAGAGGCGAAGATTTCATCGATCTCCACCCTCCGCCGGCGCAGGAAGCGCCGGTTGGCCTCCACCACAGCCTCCAACTAGATGGACTCTAGAATGACGGTCCGCTCCGGTGCCTCCTCCGCTTTGGTGACCTCGAACTCCGCCATCGTGTCCTCCATTGTGAATCCTGCCGTCGGCCCAATGGGAACCGGGGTACCACGGGGCATCTGCCTGCGGCCCAGGAAGGGTTTCCTAGCCCAACTCAATAGGCATCCCAGCGGGTGCCATGAAGCCAGTGGCCTCGCGAGGGCTTTGCCCCGCGAAGGGCTCTCCGCCTAAGGACTTCACTAAGTACCACCACAACAGGTGGTCTCATGAGGCCACCCCTCACGAGGGCCATCCCGCGAGGCCTCCCGAGGAGCCCACGCAGCGCGGGTCGCGTGCCCACCATGCGGGTGATGTCACCATGGCAGGCGCCAGCCTGTGCGGCCGGGGCGGTTTCCTTTTCGGTGATGAGGAAGCAGTTGGGCTTACCTGCCCCCAAAGTAAGTCCCAAAGCTTTCCGCTTTGGTGAAAGAAGACCATGACAGTGGCGCGATAGGATAGAGGTCGTTGTCGAGCTCCCTGCTCATCATGGATAATGCCTTTGGCAGGCGAAGACCACCTTTTGTCAGGATAAACACCAGCGCTTGTCCCTTTTATAATTTCCGCCCTGTGGTAGCCCTTTCCCGCCTATATTTTCGGGGAAGAGGCCTGAGTCACCTATAAAAGGGGGCAGCGCAGCCACCTTAGTGGAGGATCAACTCTTTGCACCATTGATGACCCCCAAGAGCTCGGGCTCATCTTGTAGCTCCAAGAGCTGTCCACAAGCAATACACCAAGCAGTAGTAGGGTTTACACCGCACGGTGCCCCGAACTTGGGTAGATCGTTGTGTCTTTGTCATGCCTCACCCTAGTCTGTAGCCTCGTAGCCACAAACCAGGTCCCTAGAGTTCCAACCAGGGTTTTGGAGGATTTCCCTTGACTCAAGAATGAATCCCCCGACACCCGCACTCGGCTCCTCCTCCTCCATGGGTTGGGGTTCCTGCTCCGCCTCTAGCAGCTGCTCCCTCTCCTCATCCTTCTTCGACTCCCGCGAGTCTGGAGTTATGCTGGCTGGGATCCGGGCTTCGTGCCTAGCCCAGATCTCCTTGGGCAGTTGGAGGCATCCCCCTGGGCGTTAGCATAGCATATGAAGGAAATATGCCCTAGAGGCAATAATAAAGTTATTATTTATTTCCTTATATCATGATAAATGTTTATTATTCATGCTAGAATTGTATTAACTAGAAACATAATACATGTGTGAATACATAGACAAACAGAGTGTCACTAGTATGCCTCTACATGACTACCTCGTTAATCGAAGATGGTTATGTTTCCTAACCATGAACAAAAGAGTTGTTATTTGATTAACGGGATCACATCATTAGAAGAATGATGTGATTGACATGACCCATTCCATTAGCTTAGCACCCGATCGTTTAGTATGTTGCTAGTGCTTTCTTCATGACTTATACATGTTCCTATGACTATGAGATTATGCAACTCCCGTTTGCCGGAGGAACACTTTGTGTGCTACCAAACGTCACAACGTAACTGGGTGATTATAAAGGAGCTCTATAGGTGTCTCCAAAGGTACATGTTGGGTTGGCGTATTTCGAGATTAGGATTTGTCACTCCGATTGTCGGAGAGGTATCTCTGGGCCCTCTCGGTAATGCACATCACATAAGCCTTGCAAGCATTGCAACTAATGAGTTAGTTGTGAGATGATGTATTACGGAACGAGTAAAGAGACTTGCCAGTAACGAGATTGAACTAGGTATTGAGATACCGACGACCGAATCTCGGGCAAGTAACATACCAATGACAAAGGAAACAACGTATGTTGTTATGCTGTCTGACCGATAAAGATCTTCGTAGAATATGTGGGAGCCAATATGAGCATCCAGGTTCCGCTATTGGTTATTGACCGGAGACGTGTCTCGGTCATGTCTACATTGTTCTCGAACCGTAGGGTCCGCACGCTTAAAGTTTCGATGACATTTATATTATGAGTTTATGAGTTTTGATATACCGAAGGAGTTCGGAGTCCCGGATGAGATCGGGGACATGACGAGGAGTCTTGAAATGGTCGAGACGTAAAGATCGATATATTGGATGACTATATTCGGACTTCGGAAAGGTTCCGAGTGATTCGGGTATTTTTCGGAGTACCGGAGAGTTACGGGAATTCGCCGGGAGAAGTATTGGGCCTTATTGGGCCATACGGGAAAGAGAGAGGGGCTGCCCAGGGCAGGCCGCGCGCCCCCCAAGGCCTAGTCCGAATTGGACTAGGGGGAGGGGCTGCGCCCCCTCCTTCCTTCCCTTCTTTCTTCCCCTTCCTTGTCTCCTACTCCTAATACATGGAAGGACTCCTAGTTGGACTAGGAAAGGGGGAATCCTACTCCCGGTGGGAGTAGGACTCCCCTAGGGCGCGCCATAGAGAGGGCGGCCCTCCCCTCCTCCACTCCTTTATATACGGGGGCAGGGGGCACCCCATAGACACACAAGTTGATCTTCGTGATCGTTCCTTAGCCGTGTGCGGTGCCCCCCTCCACGATATTACACCTCGGTCATATTGTAGCGGTGCTTAGGCGAAGCCCTGCGACGATTGAACATCAAGATCGTCACCACGCCGTCGTGCTGACAGAACTCCTCCCCGAAGCTTTGCTGGATCGGAGCCCGGGAAGCGTCATCGAGCTGAACGTGTGCCAAGAACTCGGAGGTGCCGGAGTAACGGTGCTTGGATCGGTTGGACCGGGAAGACGTACGACTACTTCCTCTACGTTGCGTCAATGCTTCCGCTTCGGTCTACGAGGGTACGTAGACAACACTCTTCCCTCTCGTTGCTATGCATCACCATGATGTTGCGTGTGCGTAGGAATTTTTTTGAAATTACTACGTTCCCCAACAGTGGCATCCGAGCCTAGGTTTTATGCGTTGATGTTATATGCACGAGTAGAACACAAGTGAGTTGTGGGCGATATAAGTCATACTGCTTACCAGCATGTCATACTTTGGTTCGGCGATATTGTTGGATGAAGCGGCCCGGACCGACATTACGCGTACACTTATGCGAGACTGGTTCTACCGCCGTGCTTTGCACACAGGTGGCTGGCGGGTGTCAGTTTCTCCAACTTTAGTTGAACCGAGTGTGGCTATGCCCGGTCCTTGCGAAGGTTAAAATAGCACCAACTTGACAAACTATCGTTGTGGTTTTGATGCGTAGGTAAGATTGGTTCTTGCTTAAGCCCGTAGCAGCCACGTAAAACTTGCAACAACAAAGTAGAGGACGTCTAACTTGTTTTTGCAGGGCATGTTGTGATGTGATATGGTCAAGACATGATGCTAAATTTTATTGTATGAGATGATCATGTTTTGTAACCGAGTTATCGGCAACTGGCAGGAGCCATATGGTTGTCGCTTTATTGTATGCAATGCAATCGCCCTGTAATGCTTTACTTTATCACTAAGCGGTAGCGATAGTCGTGGAAGCATAAGATTGGCGAGACGACAACGATGCTACGATGGAGATCAAGGTGTCGCGCCGGTGACGATGGCGATCATGACGGTGCTTCGGAGATGGAGATCACAAGCACAAGATGATGATGGCCATATCATATCACTTATATTGATTGCATGTGATGTTTATCTTTTATGCATCTTATTTTGCTTTGATTGACGGTAGCATTATAAGATGATCTCTCATTAAATTTCAAGATAAAAGTGTTCTCCCTGAGTATGCACCGTTGCCAAAGTTCGTCGTGCCCAAACACCACGTAATGATCGGGTGTGATAAGCTCTACGTCCATCTACAACGGGTGCAAGCCAGTTTTGCACACGCAGAATACTCAGGTTAAACTTGACGAGCCTAGCATATGCAGATATGGCCTCGGAACACTGAGACCGAAAGGTCGAGCATGAATCATATAGTAGATATGATCAACATAGTGATGTTCACCATTGAAAGCTACTCCATTTCACGTGATGATCGGTTATGGTTTAGTTGATTTGGATCACGTGATCACTTAGATGATTAGAGGGATGTCTATCTAAGTGGGAGTTCTTAAGTAATATGATTAATTGAACTTAAATTTATCATGAACTTAGTCCTGGTAGTATTAGCACATCTATGTTGTAGATCAATAGCTCGCGTTGTTGCTTCCCTATGTTTGTTTTGATATGTTCCTAGAGAAAAACTATGTTGAAAGATGTTAGTAGCAATGATGCGGATTGGATCCGTGATATGAGGTTTATCCTCATTGCTGCACAGAAAAATTATGTCCTTGATGCACCGCTAGGTGTGACAGACCTATCGCAGGAGCAGATGCAGACGTTATGAACGTTTGGCTAGCTCAATATGATGACTACTTGATAGTTTAGTGCACCATGCTTAATGGCTTAGAATCGGGACTTCAAAGACGTTTTGAACGTCATGGACCATATGAGATGTTCCAGGAATTGAAGTTAATATTTCAAGCAAATACCCAAGTTGAGAGATATGAAGTCTCCAACAAGTTCTATAGCTACAAGATGGAGGAGAATCGCTCAATTAGTGAGCATGTGCTCAGATTGTCTGGGTACTACAATCGCTTGAATCAAGTGGGAGTTAATCTTCCAGATAAGATAGTGATTGACAGAATTCTCTAGTCACCATCACCAAGTTAGTAGAACTTCGTGATGAACTATAGTATGCAAGGGATGATAATGGAAACGATTCCCAAGCTCTTCGTGATGCTAAAATCGACGAAGGTAGAAATCAGGAAAAACATCAAGTGTTGATGGTAGACAAGACCACTAGTTTCAAGAAAAGGGCAAAAGGAAGAAGGGGAACTTCAAGAAGAACGGCACGCAAGTTGCTGCTCAAGTGAAGAAACCCAAGTCTGGTCCTAAGCCTAAGACAAAGTGCTTCTACTGCAAAGGGATTGGTCACTGGAAGCGGAACTACCCAAGTATTTGGCGGATAAGAAAGGATGGCAAAGTAAACACAGGTATATTTGATATACATGTTATTGACGTGTACTTTACTAGTGTTCATAGCAACCCCTCAGTATTTGGTACTAGTTCAGTTGCTAAGATTAGTAACTTGAATCGGGAGTTGCAGAATGAACAGAGACTAGTTAAGGGTGAAGTGACGATGTGTGTTGGAAGTGGTTCCAAGATTGATATGATCATCATCGCACACTCCCTATACTTTCGGGATCAGTGTTGAACCTAAATAAGTGTTATTTGGTGTTTGCGTTGAGCACGAATATGATATAATCATGTTTATTGCAATACGGTTATTCATTTAAGTTGGAGAACAATTGTTGTTCTGTTTACATGAATAAAACCTTATATGGTTACACACCCAATGAAAATGGTTCATTGGATCTTGATCATAGTGATACACATATTTATAATATTGAAGCCAAAAGATGCAATGTTAATAATGATAGTGCAACTTATTTGTGGCACTGCCGTTTAGGTCATATTGGTGTAAAGCGCATGAAGAAACTCCATTCTGATGGACTTTTGGAATCACTTGATTATGAATCACTTGATACTTGTGAACCATGCCTCATGGGCAAGATGACTAAGACTCCGTTCTCCGGAACAATGGAGCGAACAACTGACTTATTGGAAATAATACATACTGATGTATGCGATCTGATGAGTGTTGAAGCTCGCGGCAGGTATCGTTATTTTCTGACCTTCACATATGATTTAAGCAGATATGGGTATATCTGCTTGATGAAGCATAAGTCTAAAACGTTTGAAAAGTTCAAAGAATTTCAGAGTGAAGTGGAAAATCATCGTGACAAGAAAATAAAGTTTCTACGATCTGATCGCGGAGACGAATATTTGAGTTACGAGTTTGGTCTTCAATTAAAACAATGTGGAGTAGTTTCACAAACTCATGCCACCTGGAACACCACAGCATAATGGTGTGTCCGAATGTCATAACCGTACTTTATTGGATATACTACAATCTATGATGTTTCTTACCGATTTACCAATATCGTTTTGGGATCATGCATTAGAGACAGCTGCATTCACATTAAAAAGGGACATCATATAAGTCTGTTGAGACGACACAATATGAACTATGGTTTGGCAAGAAACCAAAGTTGTCGTTTCTTAAAGTTTGGGGTTGCGATGCTTATAAGAAAAAGTTTCATCATGATAAGCTCAAACCCAAATCGAAGAAATGTGTCTTCATAGGATACCCAAAGGAGACAGTTGGGTACACCTTCTATCACAGATCCGAAGGCAAGACATTCGTTGCTGAGAATGGATACTTTCTAGAGAAGAAGTTTCTCTCGAAAGAAGTGAGTGGGAGGAAAGTTGAACTTGATAAGGTAATTGTACCTTCTCCCGAATTGGAAAGTAGTTCATCACAGAAATCAGTTCCAGTGATGCCTACACCGATTAGTGAGGAAGTTAATGATGATGATCATGAAACTTTGGATCAAGTTACTACCGAACCTCGTAGGTCAACCATAATAAGATCCGCACCAGAGTGGTATGGTAATCCTGTTCTAGAGATTATGTTACTAGACCATGACGAACCTATGAACTATGAAGAAGCGATGGTGAGCCCAGATTCCGCGAAATGGTTTGAGGCCATGAAATCTGAGATGGGATCCATGTATGAGAACAAAGTGTGGACTTTGGTTGACTTGACCGATGACTGGCAAGCCATAGAAAATAAATGGATCTTCAAGAGGAAGACGGACGTTGATAGTAGTATTACTATCTACAAAGCTAGAATTGTCGCAAAAGGTTTTCGACAAGTTCAAGGTGTTGACTACGATGAGAGTTTCTCTCTCGTATCTATGCTTAAGTCTGTTTGAATCATGTTAGCAATTGCCGCATTTTATGAAATTTGGAAAATGGATAAACAAAACTGCATTCCTTAATGGATTTATTAAAGAAGAGTTGTATATGATGCAACAAGAAGGTTTTGTCAATCCTAAAGGTGCTAACAAAATATGCAAGCCCCAGCGATCTATGGACTGGTGCAAGCATCTCAGAGTTGGAATATATGCTTTGATAAGTTGATCAAAGGATATAGTTTTATACAGACTTGCGGTGAAGCCTGTATTTACAAGAAAGTGAGTGGGAGCACTACAACATTTCTGATAAGTATATGTGAATGACATATTGTTGATCGGAAATAATGTAGAATTATTCTGCAAAGCATAAAGGAGTGTTTGAAAGGAGTTTTTCCAAAGAAAGACCTCGGTGAAGCTGCTTACATATTAAGCATCAAGATCTATAGAGATAGATCAAGACGCTTGATAAGTTTTTTCAATGAGTACATACCTTGACGATATTTTGAAGTAGTTCAAAAATGGAATAGTCAAAGAAAGAGTTCTTGACTGTGTTACAAGGTGTGAAATTGAGTAAGACTCAATTCTCGACCACGGCAGAAGATAGAAAGAGAATGAAAGTCATTCCCTATGCCTCAGCCATAGGTTCTATAAAGTATGCCATGCTGTGTACCAGATCTATTGTATACCCTACACTGTGTTAAGAAAGGGACTACAATAGTGATCTAAGAGTAGATCACTGGACAGCGGTCAAAATTATCCTTAGTGGAATAAGGAAACATTTCTCAATTATGGAGGTGACAAAAGGCTCGTCGTAAAAGGTTACGTCGATGCAAGTTTTGACACAGATCTGGATGACTCTAAGTCTCGATCTAGATACATATTGAAAGTGGGAGCAATTAGCTAGAGTAGCTCCGTGCAGAGTGTTGGGGAAAGTTGCAGAAAACAAAAATTTTCCTACTCGTTTCACCAAGATCCATCTAGGAATTCATCTAGCAACGAGTCATGAGATGCATCTACATACCTTTGTAGATCGCGTGCGGAAGCGTTCAACGAACAGGGATGATGTAGTCGAACACGACGTGATCCAAATCACCGATGACCGAGTGCCGAACGGACGGCACCTCTGTGTTCAACACATGTACGGGACAGGAGACGTCTCCTCCTTCTTGATCCAGCAGGGGGGGAGGAGAGGTTGGTGATGATCCAGCAGCACGACGGCGTGGTGGTGGATGCAGGGCGTCACAGTAGCAGGGCTTCGCCTATACTACGCAAGAGAGAGATGTAACAGGGAGAGAGGGAAGCACCAAAAGCGTAGCCTCAAGTCCCTCCTCTCCCTCACTATATATAGGGGTGCCAAGGGGGGGGGGGCGCCGGCCAAGGGTGGGGGGCTTGCCCCCCAAGGCAAGGGGGCGCCCCCTTTTTAGGGTTTCCCCTAACCCTAGGCGCATGGGCCCCTCAGGGGGTGGCGCCCCAGCCCACTAAGGGCTGGGTTCCTTCCCACTTCAGCCCATGGGGCCCTCCGGGATAGGTGGCCCCACACGGTGGACCCCCGGGACCCTTCCGGTGGTCCCGGTACAATACCGGTAACCCCGAAACTTGTCCCGATGGCCGAAACAGCACTTCCTATATATAATTCTTTACCTCCGGACCATTCCGGAACTCCTCGTGACGTCCGGGATCTCATCCGGGACCCCGAACAACATTCGGGTTACTGCATATACATATCTTCACAACCCTAGCGTCACCGAACCTTAAGTGTGTAGACCCTACGGGTTCGGGAGACATGTAGACATGACCGAGATGACTCTCCGGTCAATAACCAACAGCGGTATCTGGATACCCATGTTGGCTCCCACATGCTCCACGATGATCTCATCGGATGAACCACGATGTCGAGGATTCAATCAACCCCGTATGCAATTCCCTTTGTCAATCGATATATTACTTGCCCGAGATTCGATCGTCGGTATCCCAATGCCTCGTTCAATCTCGTTACCGGCAAGTCACTTTACTCGTACCGTAATGCATGATCCCGTGACCAGACACTTGGTCACTTTGAGCTCATTATGATGATGCATTACCGAGTGGGCCCAGTGATACCTCTCCATCATACGGAGTGACAAATCCCAGTCTTGATCCGTGTCAACCCAACAGACACTTTCGGAGATACCCGTAGTCTACCTTTATAGTCACCCAGTTACGTTGTGACGTTTGGTACACCCAAAGCACTCCTACGGTATCCGGGAGTTACACGATCTCATGGTCTAAGGAAAAGATACTTGACATTGCAAAACTCTAGCAAACGAACTATACGATCTTTATGCTATGTTTAGGATTGGGTCTTGTCCATCACATCATTCTCCTAATGATGTGATCTCGTTATCAATGACATCTTATGTCCATAGCCAGGAAACCATGACTATCAGTTGATTAACGAGCTAGTCAACTAGAGGCTTACTCGGGACATGTTGGTGTCTGTTATTCACACATGTATTACGATTTCCGGATAACACAATTATAGCATGAATAAAGACAATTATCATGAACAAGGAAATATAATAATAATGCTTTTATTATTGCCTCTAGGGCATATTTCCAACAGTCTCCCACTTGCACTAGAGTCAATAATCTAGTTACATTGTGATGAATCGAACACCCATGGAATTCTGGTGTTGATCATGTTTTGCCCTAGGGAGAGGTTTAGTCAACGGATCTGCTACATTCAGGTCCGTATGTACTTTACAAATCTCTATGTCTCCATCTTGAACATTTTCATGAATGGAGTTGAAGCGACGCTTGATGTGCCTTGTCTTCTTGTGAAACCTGGGCTCCTTGGCAAGTGCAATAGCTCCAGTGTTGTCACAAATGAGCTTGATCGGCCCCGACGCATTGGGTATGACTCCGAGGTCGGCGATGAACTCCTTCACCCAAATTGCTTCATGTGCTGCCTCCGAGGCTGCCATGTACTCCGCTTCACACGTAGATCCTGCCACGACGCTCTACTTGCAACTGCACCAGCTTACTGCCCCACCATTCAAAATATACACGTATCTGGTTTGTGACTTTGAGTCATCCAGATCTGTGTCGAAGCTAGCGTCGACGTAACCCTTTACGACAAGCTCTTCGTCACCTCCATAAACGAGAAACATCTCCTTAGTCCTTTTCAGGTACTTCAGGATATTCTTGACCGCTGTCCAGTGTTCCTTGCCGGGATTACTTTGGTATCTTCCTACCAAACTTACGGCAAGGTTTACATCAGGTCTGGTACACAGCATGGCATACATAATAGAACCTATGGCTGAGGCATAGGGGATGACACTCATCTCTTTTATTTCTTCTGCCGTGGTCGGACTTTGAGCCGAGCTCAATTTCATACCTTGTAACACAGGCAAGAACCCCTTCTTATCGAGGTATGTGCTTTGTGTAAGACCTATGAGGCGTCTCGATCTATCCCTATAGATCTTGATGCCTAATATGTAAGCAGCTTCTCCAAGGTCCTTCATTGAAAAACTCTTATTCAAGTAGGCCTTGATGCTGTCCAAGAGTTCTATATCATTTCCCATCAAAAGTATGTCATCTACATATAATATGAGAAATGCTACAGAGCTCCCACTCACTTTTTTGTAAACGCAGGCTTCTCCATAAGTCTGCGTAAACCCAAACGCTTTGATCATCTCATCAAGGCGAATGTTCCAACTCCGAGATGCTTGCACCAACCCATAAATTGAGCGTTGGAGCTTGCACACCTTGTCAGCATTCTTAGGATCGACAAAACCTTCCGGCTGCATCATATACAATTCTTCCTTAAGAAAACCATTAAGGAATGCCGTTTTGACGTCCATTTGCCATATTTCATAATCGTAAAACGCGGCAATTGCTAACATGATTCGGACGGACTTTAGCTTCGCTACCGGTGAGAAAGTCTCATCGTAGTCAACCCCTTGAACTTGTCGATAACCCTTAGCGACAAGCCGAGCTTTATAGATGGTCACATTACCATCCGCGTCTGTCTTCTTCTTAAAGAACCATTTATTTTCTATGGCTCGCCGTTCAACGGGCAAGTCAGTCAAAGTCCATACTTCGTTCTCATACATGGATCCTATCTCGGATTTCATGGCTTCTAGCCATTTGTCGGAATCCGGGCCCGCCATCGCTTCTTCATAGTTCGAAGGTTCACCGTTGTCTAACAACATGATTTCCAAGACAGGGTTGCCGTACCATTCTGGTGCGGAACGTGTCCTTGTGGACCTTCGAATTTCAGTAGGAGCTTGATCAGAAGTATCTTGATCATTATCATTAACTTCCTCTCTAGTCGGTGCTGGCACTTCGGGAACATTTTCTTGAGTTGCGCCATTTTCTGGTTCAAGAGGTAATACTTCATCAAGTTCTACTTTCCTCCCACTTACTTCTTTCGAGAGAAACTCCTTCTCTAGAAAGGACCCATTCTTGGCAACAAAGATCTTGCCTTCGGATCTGAGGTAGAAGGTATACCCAATAGTTTCTTTTGGGTATCCTATGAAGACGCATTTTTCTGACTTGGGTTCGAGCTTTTCAGGTTGAAGTTTCTTGACATAAGCATCGCATCCCCAAACTTTTAGAAACGACAGCTTAGGTTTCTTCCCAAACCATAATTCATACGGTGTCGTCTCAACGGATTTCGACAGAGCCCTATTTAAAGTGAATGCGGCAGTCTCTAAAGCATAGCCCCAAAAAGATAGCGGTAGATCAGTAAGAGACATCATAGACCACACCATATCTAATAGAGTGCGATTACGACGTTCGGACACACCGTTTCGCTGAGGTGTTCCAGGCGGCGTGAGTTGTGAAACTATTCCACATTTTCTTAAGTGTGTGCCAAATTCGTGACTCAAGTATTCTCCTCCACGATCTGATCGTAGAAACTTGATTTTCCTGTCACGTTGATTCTCGACCTCACTCTGAAATTCCTTGAACTTTTCAAAGTTTTCAGACTTGTGCTTCATTAAGTAAATATATCCATATCTACTCAAATCATCAGTGAGGGTGAGAACATAACGATAGCCACCGCGAGCCTCAACACTCATTGGACCGCACACATCAGTATGTATGATTTCCAATAAGTTGGTTGCTCGCTCCATTGTTCCTGAGAACGGAGTGTTGGTCATTTTACCCATAAGGCATGGTTCGCACGTGTCAAATGATTCATAATCAAGAGACTCTAAAAGTCCATCTGTATGGAGCTTATTCATGCGTTTGACACCTATGTGACCAAGGCGGCAGTGCCACAAGTATGTGGGACTATCATTATCAACCTTGCATCTTTTGGCACTCACATTATGAACGTGTGTAGTATTACGTTCGAGATTCATAAAGAATAAACCATTCACCATAGGAGCATGACCATAAAACATATCTCTCAAATAAATAGAACAACCATTATTCTCCGATTTAAATGAGTAGCCATCTCGAATTAAACGAGATCCCGATACAATGTTCATGCTCAAAGCTGGTACTAAATAACAATTATTAAGGTTTAAACTAATCCCGAAGGTAAATGTAGAGGTAGCGTGCCGACGGCGATCACATTGACCTTGGAACCATTCCCGACGTGCATCGTCACCTCGTCCTTTGCCAATTTCCGCTTATTCCGCAGCCCCTGCTTTGAGTTACAAATGTGAGCAACTGCACCGGTATCAAATACCCAGGAGCTACTACGGACACTAGTAAGGTACACATCAATTACATGTATATCACATATACCTTTTGTTTTGTCGGCCTTCTTGTCTGCTAAGTATTTAGGGCAGTTCCGCTTCCAGTGACCGCTTCCCTTGCAATAAAAGCACTCAGTCTCGGGCTTGGGTCCATTCTTTGGCTTCTTCATGGCAGCTTGCTTGCCGGGCGCGGCAACTTCCTTGCCGTCCTTCTTGAAGGCTTTCTTACCCTTGCCCTTCTTGAACTTAGTGGTTTTATTGACCATCAACACTTGATGTTCCTTCTTGACTTCTACCTCCGCTGATTTCAGCATTGCAAACAACTCAGGAATGGTCTTTTGCATCCCCTGCATGTTGAAGTTCATCACAAAGCTCTTGTAGCTTGGTGGAAGCGACTGGAGGATTCTGTCAATGACCGCATCGTCCGGGAGATTAACTCCTAGCTGAGACAAGCGGTTATGTAACCCAGACATAGTGAGTATGTGCTCACTGACAGAACTATTTTCCTCCATCTTACAGCTGAAGAACTTATCGGAGACTTCATATCTCTCGATCCAGGCATGAGCTTGGAAAACCATTTTCAGCTCTTCGAACATCTCATATGCTCCATGTCTCTCAAAACGCTTTTGGAGCCCCGGCTCTAAACTGTAAAGCATGCCGCACTGAACGAGGGAGTAGTCATCAACACGTGTCTGCCAAGCGTTCATAACGTCTTGGTTCTGTGGGACGGGAGCTTCACCTAGCGGTGCTTGTAGGACGTAATCTTTCTTGGCAGCTATGAGGATGATCCTCAGGTTCCGGACCCGGTCCGTATAGTTGCTACCATCGTCTTTCAGCTTGGTTTTCTCTAGGAACGCATTGAAGTTGAGGACTACGTGGGCCATTTGATCTACAAGACATATTGTAAAATATTTTAGACTAATGTTCATGATAATAAAGTTCATCTAATCAAATTATATAATGAACTCCCACTTAGATTAGACATCCCTCTAGTCATCTAAGTATTACATGATCCGAGTTAACTATGCCGTGTCCGATCATCACGTGAGACGGACTAGTCAACGTCGGTGAACATCTTCATGTTGATCGTATCTTCCATACGACTCATGCTCGACCTTTCGGTGTTCTGTGTTCCGAGGCCATGTCTGTACATGCTAGGCTCGTCAAATCAACCTAAGTGTTTGCATGTGTAAATCTGTCTTACACCCGTTGTATGTGAACGTCTGAATAAAACACCCGATCATCACGTGGTGTTTTGAAACAGCGAACTATCGCAACGGTGCACAGTTAGGGGGAACACTTCTTGAAATTAATATGAGGGATCATCTTATTTACTACCGTCGTTCTAAGTAAACAAGATGCAAAACATGATAAACATCACATGCAATCAAAGAATAAACGTGACATGATATGGCCAATATCACATAGCTCCTTTGATCTCCATCTTGGGGCTCCATGATCATCTTGTCACCGGCTTGACACCATGATCTCCATCATCATGATCTCCATCATCGTGTCTCCATGAAGTTTCTCGCCAACTATTACTTCTACTACTATGGCTAACGCGTTTAGCAATGAAGTAAAGTAATTTACATGGCGTTTCTCAATGACACGCAGGTCATATAAAAGAATAACGACAACTCCTATGGCTCCTGCCGGTTGCCATACTCATCGACATGCAAGTCGTGATTCCTATTACAATAGCATGAACATCTCATACATCACATATAGATCATTCATCATTCATCACAACTTTGGCCATATCATATCACAAACCACTTGCTGCAAAAACAAGTTAGACGTCCTCTAATTGTTGTTGCAAGTTTTACGTGGCTAAATTAGGGTTCTAGCAAGAACGTTTTCTTACCTACGTGAAAGCCACAACGTGATTTGTCAACTTCTATTTACCCTTCATAAGGACCCTGTTCATCGAATCCGCTCCAACTAAAGTGGGAGAGACAGACACCCGCCAGCCACCTTATGCAACTAGTGCATGTTAGTCGGTGGAACCGGTCTCACGTAAGCGTACGTGTAAGGTTGGTCCGGCCGCTTCATCCCACAATACCGCTGAAGCAAGAAAATACTAGTAGCGGCAAGAAGGTTGACAAATCCACGCCCACCACAAACTGTGTTCTACTCGCGTAAGAAGAACTACACATAGACCTAGCTCATGATGCCACTGTTGGGGAACGTTGCAGAAAACAAAAAAATTCCTACTCGTTTCACCAAGATCCATCTAGGAGTTCATCTAGCAATGAGTCATGAGATGCATCTACATACCTTTGTAGATCGCGTGCGGAAGCGTTCAACGAACGGGGATGATGTAGTCGAACACGACGTGATCCAAATCACCGATGACCGAGTGCCGAACGGGCGGCACCTCCACGTTCAACACCCGTACGGGACGGGAGACGTCTCCTCCTTCTTGATCCAGCAAGGGGGGAGGAGAGGTTGGTGATGATCCAGCAGCACGACGGCGTGGTGGTGGATGCAGGGCGTCACAGTAGCAGGGCTTCGCCTATACTACGCAAGAGAGAGATGTAACAGGGAGAGAGGGAAGCACCAAAAGCGTAGCCTCAAGTCCCTCCTCTCCCTCACTATATATAGGGGTGCCAAGGGGGGGCGCCGGCCCTAGGAGATGGATCTCCTAGGGAGGGCGGCGGCCAAGGGTGGGGGGCTTGCCCCCCAAGGCAAGGGGGCGCCCCCTTTTTAGGGTTTCCCCTAACCCCAGGCGCATGGGCCCCTCAGGGGGTGGCGCCCCAGCCCACTAAGGGCTGGGTTCCTTCCCACTTCAGCCCATGGGGCCCTCCGGGATAGGTGTCCCCACCCGGTGGACCCTCGGGACCCTTCCGGTGGTCCCGGTACAATACCGGTAACCTCGAAACTTGTCCCGATGGCCGAAACAGCACTTCCTATATATAATTCTTTACCTCCGGACCATTCCGGAACTCCTCGTGACGTCCGGGATCTCATCCGGGACCCCGAACAACATTCGGGTTACTGCATATACATATCTTCACAACCCTAGCGTCACCGAACCTTAAGTGTGTAGACCCTACGGGTTCGGGAGACATGTAGACATGACCGAGACGACTCTTCGGTCAATAACCAACAGCGGGATCTGGATACCCATGTTGGCTCCCACATGCTCCACGATGATCTCATCGGATGAACCACGATGTCGAGGATTCAATCAACCCCGTATGCAATTCCCTTTGTCAATCGATATATTACTGGCCCGAGATTCGATCGTCGGTATCCCAATACCTCGTTCAATCTCGATACCGGCAAGTCACTTTACTCGTACCGTAATGCATGATCCCGTGACCAGACACTTGGTCACTTTGAGCTCATTATGATGATGCATTACCGAGTGGGCCCAGTGATACCTCTCCGTCATATGGAGTGACAAATCCCAGTCTTGATCCGTGTCAACCCAACAGACACTTTTGGAGATACCCGTAGTCTACCTTTATAGTCACCCAGTTATGTTGTGACGTTTGGTACACCCAAAGCACTCCTACGGTATCTGGGAGTTACACGATCTCATGGTCTAAGGAAAAGATACTTGACATTGCAAAACTCTAGCAAACGAACTATACGATCTTTATGCTATGTTTAGGATTGGGTCTTGTCCATCACATCATTCTCCTAATGATGTGATCTCGTTATCAATGACATCTTATGTCCATAGCCAGGAAACCATGACTATCAGTTGATTAACGAGCTAGTCAACTAGAGGCTTACTAGGGACATGTTGGTGTCTGTTATTCACACATGTATTACCATTTCCGGATAACACAATTATAGCATGAATAAAGACAATTATCATGAACAAGGAAATATAATAATAATGCTTTTATTATTGCCTCTAGGGCATATTTCCAACACAGAGCATTGTAGACATAGAATTCGCAAAATACTTACGGATCTGTATGTGACAGACCCGTTGACTAAAATTATCTCACAAGCAAAACATGATCACACCTTAGTACTCTTTGGGTGTTAATCACATAAACGATGTGAACTAGATTACTGACTCTAGTAAACCCATTGGGTATAGGTCAGATTATGATGTGAACTATGGGTGTTAATCACATGCTGATTGAACTATTAGTGTTGAATCACATGGCGATGTGAACTAGATTATTGACTCTAGTGCAAGTGGGAGACTGAAGGAAATATGCCCTAGAGGCAATAATAAAGTTATTATTTATTTCCTTATATCATGATAAATATTTATTATTCATGCTAGAATTGTATTAACCGGAAACATAATACATGTGTGAATACATAGACAAACAGAGTGTCACTAGTATGCCTCTACTTGACTAGCTCATTAATCGAAGATGGTTATGTTTCCTAACCATGAACAAAAGAGTTGTTATTTGATTAACAGGTCACATCATTAGAAGAATGATGTGATTGACATGACCCATTCCATTAGCTTAGCACCCGATCGTTTAGTATGTTGCTATTGCTTTCTTCATGACTTATACATGTTACTATGACTATGAGATTATGCAACTCCCGTTTGCCGGAGGAACACTTTGTGTGCTACCAAACGTCACAACGTAACTGGGTGATTATAAAGGAGCTCTACAGATGTCTCCAAAGGTACAGGTTGGGTTGGCGTATTTCGAGATTAGGATTTGTCACTCCGATTGTCGGAGAGGTATCTCTGGGCCCTCTCGGTAATGCACATTACATAAGCCTTGCAAGCATTGCAACTAATGAGTTAGTTGTGAGATGATGTATTACGGAACGAGTAAAGAGACTTGCCGGTAACGAGATTGAACTAGGTATTGAGATACCGACGATCGAATCTCAGGCAAGTAACATACCGATGACAAAGGGAACAACGTATGTTGTTATGCGGTCTGACCGATAAAGATCTTCGTAGAATATGTGGGAGCCAATATGAGCATCCAGGTTCCGCTATTGGTTATTGACCGGAGACGTGTCTCGGTCATGTCTACATTGTTCTCGAACCGTAGGGTCCGCACGCTTAAAGTTTCGATGACATTTATATTATGAGTTTATGAGTTTTGATGTACCGAAGGAGTTCGGAGTCCCGGATGAGATCGGGGCCATGACGAGGAGTCTCGAAATGGTCGAGACGTAAAGATCGATATATGGGACGACTATATTCGGACTTCGGAAAGGTTCCGAGTGATTCGGGTATTTTTCGGAGTACCGAAGAGTTACGGGAATTCGCCGGGAGAAGTATTGGGCCTTATTGGGCCATACGGGAAAGAGAGAGGGGCTGCCCAGGGCAGGCCGCGCGCCCCCCCAAGGCCTAGTCCGAATTGGACTAGGGGGAGGGGTTGCGCCCCCTCCTTCCTTCTCTTCTTTCTTCCCCTTCCTTGTCTCCTACTCCTAATACATGGAAGGACTCCTAGTTGGACTAGGAAAGGGGGAATCCTACTCCCGGTGGGAGTAGGACTCCCCTAGGGCGCTCCATAGAGAGGGCCGGCCCTCCCCTCCTCCACTCCTTTATATACGGGGGCAGGGGGCACCCCATAGACAAACAAGTTGATCTTCGTGATCATTCCTTAGCCGTGTGCGGTGCCCCCCTCCACGATATTACACCTCGGTCATATTGTAGCGGTGCTTAGGCGAAGCCCTGCGACGATTGAACATCAAGATCGTCACCACGCCGTCGTGCTGACAGAACTCCTTCCCGAAGCTTTGCTGGATCGGAGCCCGGGGAGCGTCATCGAGCTGAACGTGTGCCAAGAACTCGGAGGTGCCGGAGTAACGGTGCTTGGATCGGTTGGACCGGGAAGACGTACGACTACTTCCTCTACGTTGCGTCAACGCTTCCGCTTCGGTCTATGAGGGTACGCAGACAACACCCTTCCCTCTCTTTGCTATGCATCACCATGATCTTGCGTGTGCGTAGGAATTTTTTTGAAATTACTACGTTCCCCAACAGCATAGGTGGCCACCCTCTATAGAGCTATGGCTATCGCGGATGGCGAGAAGAGAGGGGGGGGGGAAGTGGATGTAGCTCGGGCTGGTGGCACGGAGAGGGAGGAAAAGGGGATGTGGCTATAGCTAGGGGTCGCCGTCCGGTTTAAATTGCCAGACTTTGGCCCTTGTGTGGTGAGCCGGAGCGGCGCCACGCGACTTACACCCCCTCCTCCCGGAGGAGACGTTAGTCAAACCATTGGGTTTTTGAGCGATTTCATGTGTGTCCTGAACGTCAGTCCAACGTAGCGGACGTGCCCAGGCATGATCAGGCCGCCCTATATACGTCCCGGATTTGGGCTGGATATGAGGGTGCCGATTGGTCCGGGTGTTTGAGGTTGGTTCGAGACGTCCAGGTGGGTCGGTGTTTTTGACCGATCAGTGACCGGGCCGCCCGCCCGGGCATTTGAGACCGGCTTGAGGCGCCCAATTATAGATGCTCTGGACACCGGCAAGGATGTTGCTTGGGTGTTGTTCTTATCTTCTCCTTTTTAAGAAAATAAGACAAAACACAATCATTCTCTTTAACTAAGAAGATGGTTTTTACTACACCTTGCCAGGTTGAAGCCAAAGGCCGATACAAGAGCCTACTCTCTTCTATGTGACATAGCTGAAATGCTTAACATTGGCCACAATCCACATAGTCGATGGGAGGGGGATATTTTTGTACTCTTACATTTATTTCATTCTAAGGGCATCTTCAACGGCAGCCCGTAAAAACCTCCCGCATTCGTCCGCGGACAGGGGGACCAGTCCGTGCACACATATGCGGAAGGATGTCATCCAACCGTAGCCACATATATCCGGCCTTCCGGTTTTTTAGTCCGCATGATCAAGTAGCTGCATGAAAAGGGCACAAAAGTTTAAATAGCCACATGTAGTGCTGGTTCAATTTTTTTATAGTTTGAATATTTACATCCCAACATTGATGTCCACTTTCACCGCCCACTGATGCTCGATCAGATCTTCCTTAAGCTATTCGTGAGTTGGTCGATGCCGATTTTTTATGCATTTGAATAAACTCCTCAAATGTGGTCGGATTCTGGTCCGGAAGTTGGATAGGATTACCCATGTTCTCAAATTCCAGAGCTGCGGCAACATCGTCACCCTCATCCTCGATGATCATTTTGTGCATGATCACCGAACATGTCATCACCTCCCACAAGGTCTTCGGGTCTCATTGTTTTACAGGTCCACGAACAACTACAAAACATGATGCCCTCTTGACATCCTTTCTAGCTGCTTCTTGTCTTTGGGCAAAGTGAGCCTTTTCCTGGCCAACTGGTTTGAGATGGTGCTAACAAAGGTAGCTCATGGAGGATAGATATCATCAACCAGATAGTAGCCCATGTTGTACTCATGTTCATTGCCAGTATAGTGGCAAGGAGGAGCTTTTCCTTCAGTCAGCCTCGCAAACAACAATGATCGTTGCAGCACATTGATGTCATTATGAGACCCGGGCATGACAAAGAAAGCGTGCCAAAATCCAAAGATCATGTGATGCAACTGCTTCAAGAATGATGGTGGGCTTCTTAACATGACCCTGATATTGCCCTTGTAAAGCCTTCGACCAATCCTTTCATTTCCAATGCATGCAGTCAAGAGATCCAAGCAAACCTAGCCACCCTCTTGCTTCTGAGATCGCCAGGAGCCTCTCAGTGTCTGCCACAATTGGTTCTCTCAGGTACTGAGGTCCGAACACCTCGACCACGACAGTCCAAACTGACTATGGCATCTCCGCATGTGCTCTCAGACATCTGTACTCATCCCATGAATCAGCATCCGTGCCATATGCAAGCATTTGGAGTGCGGTCGTGCACTTCTGGTAACCAGAGAAGCCAATCGTTCCCACGACGTCCTTCTTCAGGATGAAGTAGTCATTGTAGGACCGGACGCCATGGTGAAAATGATCGAAGACGGTCTTGCGCATCCGAAAATACCGATGAAATGGTTAGCAAATAGTGCATCAGGGGCAAAGTAGTCCGCCATCAGTGTCAAATGCCAGCACACCCTGTTGCGGTTGAACACTCGATGACCCTTGATCGAGCCCTTGAAATTGAGAACATGCTCCTCCGCATGCTTCGTGTCTTCAAGAACCACCTACATCATCACCGCCTCATCAGAGTACTCCTCGTTTGACGAGCTATTGGAGGACTCAACATACTGCTCGTATATGCACTCCAAGTCGGAATCCATTTCTACAATTAAGAAGGGTCAACTATTTTCAGCTCCGACGATTCATTGAACAGTTATCGGGCATGGTAGAGGATGGTACCTGGCAGGGCGGTCGGAGGAAACAGGGTTGAACGAAGATGGATGAGAAGCGGTGGGGAGGCCGCTGGAGCACCAAAGGTGACGGGACGCAGATTTCCGACCGGGGTGTGATGTGGTGGCTGGGATGGTGGAGCGGTAGCGACAACAAGAGAGAAAGAAGGAAGGAGAAAAAATGGGGAGGACGGAATCACGGGGTCCAGGAAGGGTTTTGGGTGGGCTTGGGGTGTCGGATTCGTACGTTTTGCGTGTCCAGGCTCCCGCAAGCCTCCCTCATGTTTGTCTCCGTTTTGCCAAAAAAATCGCGTCCGAAACGTCTCGCAAACCAATACAGAATCGCGTTGGATGGCTTCCGCAGTCCAGACACCATGGTCCATATGGTTGCGGAAGGTTTACAGGTCCATCTTGAAGGTGCCCTAAAACTAACATTGCAGTGGGAAGCGAGCGCTTTCCTGCCTGATCTTTGCTCGCCTATGACATTGATCAACCAATCTTCTACTGAGTTTCTCATTGGCCGTTGGGTTGGGTGCATATATTGCTTCACGGTAGTCTAGATCCGTGTATCAAGTATCAACATTGAAAGAGAGGTGAGCCGAAGTCCCCATGAATTGCTTGTAGAGGGGCATAGGCCACAATTTAGTCAGCCGCATCTCGAAGACAGTTAGCCATCCAAACCATATATTACATGAGCATCCATATGCAGGTAGTCTGATTGCTGAAAAATAAAAAAGTAAAAAATGATGGCGGTGACATGGCAATGCATGTGCTGAAAGATGTGATCACCTAAGAGCGTCTACAGCCATATATTACAAATATGGCCCCTCAAACGTCCACGGACGTGTCTGGGCGCGTCGGTGGGCAGTGACCGGGCACACCTCAAATTTTACTTCTTACATCCGAACATCTCATACTAAATTCTTATATCCATACAGAGACATGCAAAAGAAGTAGAACCTACGTACTACGTCGATCCTATCTACTCCTCGTCGGAGATCACAACGATCTCCGTGCCCGGCTCTAGCAGCATGGGCGGCAACTGCTGAAGGAAATATGCCCTAGAGGCAATAATAAAGTTATTATTTATTTCCTTATATCATAATAAATGTTTATTATTCATGCTAGAATTGTATTAACCGGAAACATAATACATGTGTGAATACATAGACAAACAGAGTGTCACTAGTATGCCTCTACTTGACTAGCTCGTTAATCAAAGATGGTTATGTTTCCTAACCATGGACAAAGAGTTGTTATTTGATTAACATGATCACATCATTAGATGAATGATCTGATTGACATGACCCATTCCATTAGCTTAGCACCCGATCGTTTAGTATGTTGCTATTGCTTTCTTCATGACTTATACATGTTCCTATGACTATGAGATTATGCAACTCCCGTTTACCGGAGGAACACTTTGTGTGCTACCAAATGTCACAACGTAACTGGGTGATTATAAAGGAGCTCTACAGGTGTCTCCAAAGGTACATGTTGGGTTGGCGTATTTCGAGATTAGGATTTGTCACTCCGATTGTCGGAGAGGTATCTCTGGGCCCTCTCGGTAATACACATCACATAAGCCTTGCAAGCATTGCAATTAATGAGTTAGTTGCGGGATGATGTATTATGAAACGAGTAAAGAGACTTGCCGGTAACGAGATTGAACTAGGTATTGGATACCGACGATCGAATCTCGGGCAAGTAACATACCGATGACAAAGGGAACAACGTATGTAGTTATGTGGTCTGGCCGATAAAGATCTTCGTAGAATATGTAGGAGCCAATATGGGCATCCAGGTCCCGCTATTGGTTATTGACCGGAGACGTGTCTCGGTCATGTCTACATTGTTCTTGAACCCGTAGGGTCCGCACGCTTAAGGTTTCGATGACAGTTATGTTATGAGTTTATGAGTTTTGATGTACCGAAGGAGTTCGGAGTCCCGGATGAGATTGGTGACATGATGAGGAGTCTCGAAATGGTTGACACGTAAAGATCGATATATTGGACGACTATATTCGGACATCGGAAAGGTTCCGAGTGGTTCGGGTATTTTTCGGAGTACCGGGGAGTTACGAGAGTACGGGAGAAGAAGTATATGGGCCGTATTGGGCTTTAGGGGAGAGGGAGAGGCAGGCCGCGCGCCCCCAAGGCCTAGTCCAAATTGGACTAGGGGGAGGGGCTGCGCCCCCTCCTTCCTTCTCTTCCCTCTTCCCCTTCCTTGTCTCCTACTCCTACTACATGGAAGGACTCCTAGTTGGACTAGGAAAAGGGGAATCCTACTCCCGATGGGAGTAGGACTCCCCTAGGGCGCGCCATAGAGAGGGCCGGCCCTCCCCTCCTCCACTCCTTTATATACGGGGGCAGGGGCACCCCATAGACACAAGTTGATCCACGTGATCGTTTTCTTAGCCGTGTGCGGTGCCCCCTTCCACCATAATCCTCGATAATATTGTAGCGGTGCTTAGGCGAAGCCCTGCGACAGTAGAACATCAAGATCGTCACCACGCCGTCGTGCTGACGGAACTCTTCCCCGACACTTTGCTGGATCGGAGTCCGGGGATCGTCATCAAGCTGAACGTGTGCTAGAACTCGGAGGTGCCGTAGTTTTGGTGCTTGATCGGTTGGGCCGTGAAGACGTACGACTACATCAACCGCGTTGTGCTAACGCTTCCGCTGTCGGTCTACAAGGGTACGTAGATCACACTCTCCCCTCTCGTTGCTATGCATCACCATGATCTTGCGTGTGCGTAGGAATTTTTTTGAAATTACTACGTTCCCCAACAGTGGCATCTGAGCCTAGGTTTTATGGTTTGATGTTATATGCACGAGTAGAACACAAGTGAGTTGTGGGCGATATAAGTCATACTGCTTACCAGCATGTCATACTTTGCTTCGGCGGTATTGTTGGATGAAGCGGCCCAGACCGACATTACGCGTACGATTACGCGAGACTGGTTTTACCGCCGTGCTATGCACACAGGTGACTAGCGGGTGTTAGTTTCTCCAACTTTAGTTGAACCGACTGTGGCTACGCCCGGTCCTTGGGAAGGTTAAAACGGCATCAACTTGACAAACTATCGTTGTGGTTTTTGTTGGGGAACGTAATAATTTCAAAAAAATAATCCTACGCACACGCAAGATCATGGTGATGCACAGCAACGAGAGGGGAGAGTGTGGTCTACGTACCCACGCAGACCAACTGCGGAAGCGTTGACACAACGTAGACGAAGTAGTCGTACGTCTTCCCGATCCGACCGATCCAAGCACCGTTACTTTGGTACCTCCGAGTTCTTAGCACACGTATAGCTCGATGACGATCCCCGGGCTCCGATCCAGCAAAGCGTCGGGGAGGAGTTCCGTCAGCATGACGGTGTGGTGATGATCTTGATGTTCTACCATCGCAGGGCTTCGCTTAAGCACCGCTACAATATGATCGAGGTGGAATATGGTGGCAGGGGGCATCGCACACGGCTAAGGAACGATCTCAATGATCAAGTTGTGTGTTCTAGGGTGCCCCATGCCTCCGTATATAAAGGAGCCAAGGGGGAGGGGGCGGCCGGCCATGGAGGGCGCGCCAAGGGAGTCCTACTCCCTCTGGGAGTAGGATCCCCCCCCCCAATCCTAGTTGGAATAGGATTCCTTGAGGGGGGAAAGAGAGAGAGGGGGCCGGCCACCTCTCCTAGTCCTAATAGGACTAGGGGAGGGGGGAGGCGCGCGGCCCACCTTGGGCTGCCCCTTTCTCCTTTCCACTAAAGCCCACTAAGGCCCATATAGCTCCCGGGGGGTTCCGGTAACCACCCGGTACTCCGGTAAAATCCTGATTTCACCCGGAACACTTCTGATATCCAAACATAGGCTTCCAATATATCAATCTTTATGTTTCGACCATTTCGAGACTCCTCGTCATGTCCGTGATCACATCCAGGACTCCGAACTAACTTCGGTACATCAAAATGCATAAACTCATAATAACTGTCATCGTAACGTTAAGCGTGCGGACCCTACGGTTCGAGAATAATGCAGACATGACTGAGACACATCTCCGGTCAATAACCAATAGCGGGACCTAGATGCCCATATTGGCTCCTACATATTCTACGAAGATCTTTATCGGCCAGACCGCATAACAACATACGTAGTTCCCTTTGTCATCGGTATGTTACTTGCCCGAGATTCGATCATCGGTATCCAATACCTAGTTCAATCTCGTTACTGGCAAGTCTCTTTACTCGTTCCATAATACATCATCTCGCAACTAACTCATTGGCTGCAATGCTTGCAAGGCTTATGTGATGTGCATTACCGAGAGGGCCCAGAGATACCTCTCCGACAATCGGAGTGACAAATCCTAATCTCGAAATACGCCAACCCAACATCTACCTTTGGAGACACCTGTAGAGCTCCTTTATAATCACCCAGTTACGTTGTGACGTTTGGTAGCACACAAAGTGTTCCTCCGGTAAACGGGAGTTGCATAATCTCATAGTCATAGGAACATGTATAAGTCATGAAGAAAGCAATAGCAACATACTAAACGATCGGGTGCTAAGCTAATGGAATAGGTCATGTCAATCAGATCATTCATCTAATGATGTGATCCCGTTAATCAAATAACAACTCTTTGTCCATGGTTGGGAAACATAACCATCTTTGATTAACGAGCTAGTCAAGTAGAGGCATACTAGTGACACTCTGTTTGTCTATGTATTCACACATGTATTATGTTTCCGGTTAATACAATTCTAGCATGAATAATAAACATTTATCATGAAATAAGGAAATAAATAATAACTTTATTATTGCCTCTAGGGCATATTTCGTTCAGTCTCCCACTTGCACTAGAGTCAATAATCTAGTTCACATCGTCATGTGATTTAACAGCAATAGTTCACATCACCATGTGATTAACACCCATAGTTCACATCGCCATGGGACCAACACCCAAAGGGTTTACTGGATTCAGTAATCTAGTTCACATCGCTATGTGATTAACACCCAAAGAGTACTAAGGTGTGATCATGTTTTGCTTGTGAGAGAATCTTAGTCAACGGGTCTGCCACATTCAGATCCGCATGTATTTTGCAAATTTCTATGTCAACAATGCTCTGCATGGAGCTACTCTAGCTAATTGCTCCCACTTTCAATATGTATCTAGACCGAGACTTAGAGTCATCTAGATTAGTGTCAAAACTTGCATCGGCGTAACCCTTTACGACGAACCTTTTTTCACTTCCATAATCGAGAAACATATCCTTATTCCACTAAGGATAATTTTGACCGCTATCCAGTGATCTACTCCTAGATCACTATTGTACTCCCTTGCCAAACTCAGTGGTAGGGTATACAATAGATCTGGTACACAACATGGCATACTTTATAGAACCTATGGCCAAGGCATAGGGAATGACATTCATTCTCTTTCTATCTTCTGCCGTGGTCGGGCTTTGAGTCTTACTCAATTCCACACCTTGTAACATAGGCAAGAAACTCTTTCTTTGACTGTTCCATTTTGAACTACTTCAAAATCTTGTCAAGGTATGTATTTATTGAAAAAAACTTATCAAGCGTCTTGATCTATCTCTATAGATCTTGATGCTCAATATGTAAGCAGCTTCACCGAAGTCTTTCTTTGAAAAACTCTTTTCAAACACTCCTTTATGCTTTACAGAATAATTCTACATTATTTCCGATCAACAATATGTCATTCACATATACTTATCAGAAATGCTGTAGTGCTCCCACTCACTTTCTTGTAAATATAGGCTTCACTGCAAGTCTGTATAAAACTATATGCTTTGATCAACTTATCAAAGCGTGTATTCCAACTCTGAGATGCTTGCACCAGTCCATAGATGAATCGCTGGAGCTTGCATATTTTGTTAGCACATTTAGGATTGACAAAACCTACTGGTTGCATCATATACAACTCTTCTTTAAGAAATCCATTAAGGAATATAGTTTTGTTTATCCATTTGCCAGATTTCATAAAATGCGGCAATTGCTAACATAATTCGGACAGACTTAAGCATAGATACGAGTGAGAAACTCTCATCGTAGTCAACACTTTGTCGAAAACCTTTTGCGACAACTCTAGCTTTGTAGTAACACTACTATCAACGTCCGTCTTCCTCTTGAAGATCCATTTATTTTCTATGGCTTGCCGATCATCGGGCAAGTCAACCAAAGTCCATACTTTGTTTTCATACATGAATCCCATCTCAGATTTCATGGCCTCAAGCGATTTTGCGGAATCTGGGCTCATCATCGCTTCCTCATAGTTTACAAGTTCGTCATGGTCTAGTAACATGACTTCTAGAACAAGATTACTGTACCACTCTGGTGCGGATCTCACTCTGGTTTACCTATGAGATTCGGTAGTAACTTGATCTGAAGTTTTATGATCATCATCATTAGCTTCCTCACTAATTGGTGTAGTAGTCACAGGAACAGATTTCTGTGATGAACTACTTTCCAATAAGGGAGAAGGTACAATTACCTTATCAAGTTCTACTTTCCTCCCACTCACTTCTTTCGAGAGAAACTCCTTCTCTAGAAAGGATCCATTATAAGCAACGAATATCTTGCCTTAGGATCTGTGATAGAAGGTGTACCCAACAGTCTCCTTTTGGGTATCCTATGAAGACATATTTCTCCGATTTGGTTTTGAGCTTATCAGGATGAAACTTTTTCACATAAGCATCACAACCCCAAACTTTAAGAAACGATAACTTTGGTTTCTTGCTAAACCACAGTTCAGATTGCGTCGTCTCAACGGACTTAGATGGTGCCCCTTTTTTAACGTGAATGCAGCTGTCTTTAATGCATAACCTCAAAAACGATAGTGGTAAATCGGTAAGAAACATCATAGATTTGCACTATATCTAATAAAGTACGGCTATGACGTTCGGACACACCATTATGCTATGGTGTTCCGGGTGGCACGAATTTGTGAAACTGTTCCACATTGTTTTAATTGAAGACCAAACTTGTAACTCAAATATTTGTCTCCGCGATCAGATCGTAGAAGCCTTATTTTCTTGTTACGATGATTCTTCACTTCACTCTGAAATTCGTTGAACTTTTCAAATGTTTCAGACTTATGTTTCATCAAGTAGATATACTCATATCTGCTCAAATCATCTGTGGAGATCAGAAAATAATGATACCTATCGCGAGCCTCAATATTCATTGGACCACATACATCAGTATGTATGATTTCCAACAAATCTGTTGCTCGCTCTATTGTTTCGAAGAACAGAGTCTTAGTCATCTTGCCCATGAGGCATGGTTCGCAAGCATCAACTAATTCATAATCAAGTGATTCCAAAAGCCCACCAGCATGGAGTTTCTTCATGCGCTTTACACCAATATGACCTAAACGGCAGTGCTACAAATAAGTTGCACTATCATTATTAACTTTGCATCTTTTGGTTTCAATATTATGATTATGTGTATCACTATGATCGAGATCCAACGAACTATTTTCATTGGGTGTGTAACCATATAAGGTTTTATTCATGTAAACAGAACAACAATTTATTCTCTTACTTAAATGAATAACCGTATTACAATAAACATGATCAAATCATATTCATGCTCAACGTAAACACCAATTAACACTTATTTAGGTTCAACACTAATCCCGAATTTATAGGGAGTGTGCGATGATGATCATATCAATCTTAGAACCACTTCCAACACACATCGTCACTTCACCCTTAACTAGTCTCTGTTTATTCTGGAACTCCCGTTTCGAGTTACTAATCTTAGCAACTGAACTAGTATCAAATACTGAGGGGTTGCTATAAACACTAGTAAAGTACACATCAATAACATGTATATCAAATATACTTATGTTCACCTTGCCATCCTTCTTATTTGCCAATCACTTGGGGTAGTTCCGCTTCCAGTGACCAGTCCCTTTGTAGTAGAAGCACTCAGTCTCCGGCTTAGGTCCAGACTTGGGCTTCTTCACTTGAGCAGCAACTTGCTTGCTGTTCTTTTTGAAGTTCCCCTTCTTCCCTCTGCCCTTTTCTTGAAACTAGTGGTCTTTTCTACCATCAACACTTGATGCTTTTCTTGATTTCTACCTTCATCGATTTCATCATCATGAAAAGCTCGGGAGTCGTTTTCGTCATCCCTTGCATACTGTAGTTCATCACGAAGTTCTACTAACTTGGTCATGGTGATTAGAGAATTCTATCAATCACTATCTTATCTGGAAGATTAACTCCCACTTGATTCAAGCGATTGTAGTACCCAGACAATCTGAGCACATGCTCACTAGTTGAGCGATTCTCCTCCATCTTTTAGCTATAGAACTTGTTGGAGACTTCATATCTCTCAACTTGGGTATTTGCTTGAAATATTAACTTCAACTCCTGGAACATCTCATATGGTCCATGACGTTCAAAACGTCTTTGAAGTCCCGATTCTAAGCCGTTAAGCATGGTGCAGTAAACTATCAAGTAGTCATCATATTGAGCTAGCCAAACGTTCATAACGTCTGCATCTGCTCCTGCAATAGGTCTGTCACCTAGCGGTGCATCAAGGACATAATTTTTCTATGCAGCAATGAGGATAAACCTCATATCACGGATCCAATCCGCATCATTTCTACTAACATCTTTCAACATAGTTTTTTTTCTAGGAACATATCAAAATAAACACAGGGAAGCAACAACGCGAGCTATTGATCTACAACATGATTTGCAAAATACTACCAGGACTAAGTTCATGATAAATTCAAGCTCAATTGATCATATTACTTAAGAACTCCCACTTAGATAGACATCCCTCTAATCCTCTAAGTGATCACGTGATCCAAATCAACTAAACCATAACCGATCATCACGTGAGATGGAGTAGTTTTCAATGGTGAACATCGTTATGTTGATCATATCTACTATATGATTCATGCTCGACCTTTCGGTCTCCGTGTTACGAGGCCATATCTGCATATGCTAGGCTCGTCAAGTTTAACCTGAGTATTCTGCGTGTGCAAAAACTGGCTTGCACCCGTTGTAGATGGACGTAGAGCTTATCACACCCGATCATCACGTTGTGTCTGGGCACGACGAACTTTGGCAACGGTGCATACTCAGGGAGAACACTTCTTGATAATTTAGTGAGAGATCATCTTATAATGCTACCGTCAATCAAAGCAAGATAAGATGCATAAAAAAGATAAACATCACATGCAATCAATATAAGTGATATAATATGGCCATCATCATCTTGTGCTTGTGATCTCCATCATCGAAGCACCGTCATGATCACCATTGTCACCGGCGCGACACCTTGATCTCCATCGTAGCATCGTTGTCGTCTCGCCAATCTTATGCTTCCACGACTATCACTACCGCTTAGTGATAAAGTAAAGCATTACATCGCGATTGCATTGCATACAATAAAGCGACAACCATATGGCTCCTGCCAGTTGCCGATAACTCGGTTACAAAACATGATCATCTCATACAATAAAATTCATCATCATTCCTTGACCATATCACATCACAACATGCCCTGCAAAAACAAGTTAGACGTCCTCTACTTTGTTGTTACAAGTTTTACGTGGCTGCTACGGGCTTAAGAAAGAACCAATCTCACCTACGCATCAAAACCACAACGATAGTTTGTCAAATAGACTCCATTTTAACCTTCGCAAGGACCGGGCGTAGCCACACTCGGTTCAACTAAAGTTGGAGAGACAGTCGCCCGCAAGCCACCTATGAGCAAAGCACGTCGGGGGAACCGGTCTCGCGTAAGCGTACGTGTAATGTTGGTCCAGGTCGTCTCGTCCAACAATACTGCCGAACCAAAGTATGACATGCTGGTAGGCAGTATGACTTATATCGCCCACAACTCACTTGTGTTCTACTCGTGCATATAACATCAAACCATAAAACCTAGGCTCAGATGCCACTGTTGGGGAACGTAGTAATTTCAAAAAAAATTCCTACGCACACGCAAGATCATGGTGATGCACAGCAACGAGAGGGGAGAGTGTTGTCTATGTACCCACGCAGACCGACTGCAGAAGCGTTGACACAACGTAGAGGAAGTAGTCGTACGTCTTCCCGATCCGACCGATCCAAGCACCGTTACTTCGGTACCTCCGAGTTCTTAGCACACGTACAGCTTGATGACGATCCCCGGGCTCCGATCCAGCAATGCGTCGAGCAGGAGTTCCGTCAGCACGACGGCGTGGTGACGATCTTGATGTTCTACCGTCGCAGGGCTTCGCCTAAGCACCGCTACAATATGATCGAGGTGGAATATGGTGGCAGGGGGCACCGCACACGGCTAAGGAACGATCTCAATGATCAACTTGTGTGTTCTAGGGTGCCCCCTGCCTCCGTATATAAAGGAGCCAAGGGGGAGGGGGCGGCCGGCCATGGAGGGCGCGCCAAGGAAGTCCTACTCCCTCTGGGAGTAGGATTCCCCCCCCCAATCCTAGTTGGAATAGGATTCCTTGAGGGGGGAAAGAGAGAGAGGGGGCCGGCCACCTCTCCTAGTCCTAATCGGACTAGGGGAGGGGGGAGGCGCGCGGCCCACCTTGGGCTGCCCCTTTCTCCTTTCCACTAAGGCCCATATACCTCCCGGGGGGTTCCGGTAACCTCCCGGTACTTCGGTAAAATCCCGATTTCACCCGGAACACTTCTGATATCCAAACATAGGCTTCCAATATATCAATCTTTATGTCTCTACCATTTCGAGACTCCTCGTCATGTCCGTGATCACATCCGGGACTCCGAACTAACTTCGGTACATCAAAATGCATAAACTCATAATAACTGTCATCGTAACGTTAAGCGTGCGGACCCTACGGTTCGAGAATAATGCAGACATGACTGAGACACATCTCCGGTCAATAACAAATAGCGGGACCTGGATGCCCATATTGGCTCCTACATATTCTACGAAGATCTTTATCGGTCAGACCGCATAACAACATACGTTGTTCCCTTTGTCATCGGTATGTTACTTGCCCGAGATTCGATCGTCGGTATCCAATACCTAGTTCAATCTCGTTACCGGCAAGTCTCTTTACTCGTTCCGTAATACATCATCTCGCAACTAACTCATTGGCTGCAATGCTTGCAAGGCTTATGTGATGTGCATTACCGAGAGGGCCCAGAGATACCTCTCCGACAATCGGAGTGACAAATCCTAATCTCGAAATATGCCAACCCAACATCTACCTTTGGAGACACCTGTAGAGCTCCTTTTTAATCACCCAGTTACGTTGTGACGTTTGGTAGCACACAAAGTGTTCCTGCGGTAAACGGGAGTTGCATAATCTCATAGTCATAGGAACATGTATAAGTCCTGAAGAAAGCAATAGCAACATACTAAATGATCGGGTGCTAAGCTAATGGAATAGGTCATGTCAATCAGATCATTCATCTAATGATGTGATCCTGTTAATCAAATAACAACTCTTTGTCCATGGTTGGGAAACATAACCATCTTTGATTAACGAGCTAGTCAAGTAGAGGCATACTGGTGACACTCTGTTTGTCTATGTATTCACACATGTATTATGTTTCCGGTTAATACAATTCTAGCATGAATAATAAACATTTATCATGAAATAAGGAAATAAATAATAACTCTATTATTGCCTCTAGGGCATATTTGTTGGGGAACGCAGTAATTTCCAAAATTTTCCTACGCACACGCAAGATCATGGTGATGCACAGCAACGAGAGGGGAGAGTGTTGTCTACGTACCAACGCAGACCGACTGCGGAAGCGATCACACAACGTAGAGGAAGTAGTCGTACGTCTTCTTCCCGATCCGACCGATCCAAGCACCGTTACTCCGGCACCTCCGAGTTCTTAGCACACGTTCAGCTCGATGACGTTCCTCGGGCTCCGATCCAGCAAAGCGTCGAGGAAGAGTTCCGTCAGCACGACGGCGTGATGACGATCTTGATGTACTACCGACGCAGGGCTTCGCCTAAGCACTGTAACGGTACGATCGAGGTGGAATTTGGTGGCAGGGGGCACCGCACACGGCTAAGGAACGATCTCAAGGATCAACTTGTGTGTTTTGGGGTGCCCCCTGCCTCCGTATATAAAGGTTGGAGGGAGGGGGGCTGGCCGACCAAAAGAGGTGTAGGCGCAGGAGGAGTCCTACTCCTACCGGGAGTAGGACTCCCCCCTCCAATCCTAGTCCAACTAGGAATCCTTTAAAGGAGAGAAAGAGAGAGGTGGCCGGCCCCTCTCCTAGTCCTAATAGGACTAGGGAGAGGGGGGGAGGCGCAGCCCTATGTGGGCTGCCCTCTCACCTTTCCACTAAGGCCCATGTTGGCCCATTTGGCTCCCGGGGGGTTCCGGTAACCCTCCCGGTAATCCGGTAAAATCCCGATTTCACCCGGAACACTTCCGATGTCCAAACATAGGCTTCCAATATATCAATCTTTACGTCTCGACCATTTCGAGACTCCTCGTCATGTCCGTGATCTCATCCGGGACTCCGAACAACCTTCGGTACATCAAAATGCATAAACTCATAATAACTGTCATCGTAACGTTAAGCGTGCGGACCCTACGGTTCGAGAACAATGTAGACATGACCGAGACACGTCTCCGGTCAATAACCAATAGCGGGACCTGGATGCCCATATTGGCTCCTACATATTCTATGAAGATCTTTATCGGTCAGACCGCATAACAACATACGTTGTTCCCTTTGTCATCGGTATGTTACTTGCCCGAGATTCGATCGTCGGTATCCAATACCTAGTTCAATCTCGTCACTGGCAAGTCTCTTTACTCGTTCCGAAATACATCATCTAACAACTAACATATTAGTTGCAGTGCTTGCAAGGCTTATGTGATGTGCATTACCGAGAGGGCCCAGAGATACCTCTCCGACAATCGGAGTGACAAACCCTAATCTCGAAATACGCCAACCCAACATCTACCATTGGAGACACCTGTAGTACTCCTTTATAATCACCCAGTTACGTTGTGACGTTTGGTAGTACCCAAAGTGTTCCTCCGGTAAACGGGAGTTGCATAATCTCATAGTTATAGGAACATGTATAAGTCATGAAGAAAGCAATAGCAACATACTAAACGATCGGGTGCTAAGCTAATGGAATGGGTCATGTCAATCAGATCATTCTACTAATGATGTGACCTCGTTAATCAAATAACAACTCCTTGTTCATGGTTAGGAAACATAACCATCTTTGATTAACGAGCTAGTCAAGTAGAGGCATACTAGTGACACTCTGTTGGTCTATGTATTCACACATGTATTATGTTTCCGGTTAATACAATTCTAGCATGAATAATAAACATTTATCATGATATAAGGAAATAAATAATAACTTTATTATTGCCTCTAGGGCATATTTCCTTCAGTCTCCCACTTGCACTAGAGTCAATAATCTAGTTCACATCGCCATGTGATTTAACAGCAATAGTTCACATCACCATGTGATTAACACCCATAGTTCACATCGTCATGTGACCAACACTCAAAAGGTTTACTAGATTCAGTAATCTAGTTCACATATCTATGTGATTAACACCCAAAGAGTACTAAGGTGTGATCATGTTTTGTTTGTGAGATAATTTTAGTCAACGGGTCTGTCACATTCAGATCCGTAAGTATTTTGCAAATTTCTATGTCAACAATGCTCTGCATGGAGCTACTCTAGCTAATTGCTCCCACTTTCAATATGTATCCAGATTGAGACTTAGAGTCATCTAGATTAGTGTCAAAACTTGTATCGGCGTAACCCTTTACGACGAACCTTTTGTCACGTCCATAATCGAGAAACATATCCTTATTTCACTAAGGATAATTCTGATCGCTGTCCAGTGATCTACTCCTAGATCACTATTGTACTCCCTTGCCAAATCAGTGCAGGGTATACAATAGATCTGGTAAACAGCATGGCATACTTTATAGAACCTATGAATGAGGCATAGGGAATGACTTTCATTCTCTTTCTATCTTCTGCCGTGGTCGGGCTTTGAGTCTTTACTCAACTTCACACCTTGTAGCACAGGCAAGAAACCTTTTCTTTGGCTGTTCCATTTTGAACTACTTCAAAATCTTGTCAAGGTATGTACTTATTGAAAAACTTATCAAGCGTCTTGATCTATCTCTATAGATCTTGAAGCTCAATATGTAAGTAGCTTTACCGAAGTCTTTCTTTGAAAAAACTCCTTTCAAACACTCCTTTATGCTTTACAGAATGATTCTACATTATTTCCGATCAACTTTATCAGAAATGCTGTAGTGCTCCCACTCACTTTATTGTAAATACAGGCTTCACCGCAAGTCTGTATAAAACTATATGCTTTGATCAACTCATCAAAGCGTATATTCCAACTCCGAGATGTTTGCACCAGTCCACAGATAGATCGCTGGAGCTTGCATATTTAGTTAACACCTTTAGGATCGACAAGACCTTCTAGTTGCATCGTATACAACTCTTCTTTAGCAAATCCATTAAGGAATGCAGTTTTGTTTATCCATTTGCCAGATTTCATAAAATGCGGCAATTGCTAACATGATTCGGACAGATTTAAGCATAGATACGAGCGAGAAAATCTCATCGTAGTCAACACCTTGAACTTGTCGAAAACCTTTTGCGACAATTCTAGCTTTGTAGATAGTAACACTACTATCAGCGTCCGTCTTCCTCCTGAAGATCCATTTATTTTCTATGGCTTGCCGATCATCGGGCAAGTCAATCAAAGTCTATACTTTGTTCTCATACATGGATCATATCTCAGATTTCATGGCTTCAAGCCACTTTGCGGAATCTGGGCTCACCATCGCTTCTTCATAGTTCGTAGGATCATCATGATCTAGTAGCATGACTTCCAGAACAGGATTACCGTACCACTCTGGTGCGGATCTCACTCTGGTTGATCTACGTGGTTCAGTAGTATCTTGTCCTGAAGCTTCATGATCATCATCATTAGCTTCCTCACTAATTGGCATAGGTGTCGCAGAAACAGTTTTCTGTGATGTACTAATTTCCAATAAGGGAGCAGGTACAGTTACCTCGTCAAGTTCTACTTTCCTCCCACTCACTTCTTTCGAGAGAAACTCCTTCTCCAGAAAGTTTCCGAATTTTAGCAACAAAAGTTTTTGCCTTCGGATCTGTGATAGAAGGTGTATCCAATAGTTTCCTTTGGATATCTTATGAAGACGCACTTCTCCGATTTGAGTTTGAGCTTATCAGGATGAAACTTTTTCACATAAGCATCACAACCCCAAACTTTTAAGAAACGACAACTTTGGTTTCTTGCTAAACCATAGTTCATATAGTGTCGTCTCAACGGATTTAGATGGTGCCCTATTTAACGTGAATGCAGCTGTCTCTAATGCATAACCCCAAAACGATAGTGGTAAATCGGCAAGAGACATCATAGATTGCACCATATCTAATAAAGTACGGTTATGACGTCCGGACACACCATTACATTGTGGTGTTCCAGATGGCGTGAGTAGTGAAACTATTTCACATTGTTTTTAACTAAAGACCAAACTCGTAACTCAAATATTTGTCTCCGCGATCAGATCGTAGAAACTTTATTTTCTTGTCACGATGATTTTTCACTTCACTCTGAAATTCTTTGAACCTTTCAAATGTTTCAGACTTATGTTTCATCAAGTAGATATACTCATATCTGCTCAAATCATCTGTGAAGATCAGAAAATAATGATACCTGTCGTGAGCCTCAATATTCATCGGACCACATACATCAGTATGTATGATTTCCAACAAATCTGTTGCTTGCTCCATTGTTCCGGAGAACGGCGTTTTTGTCATCTTGCCCAAAAGGCATGGTTCGCAAGCATCAAGTGATTCATAATCAAGTGATTCCGAAATCCCATCAGCATGGAGTTTCTTCATGCGCTTTACACCAATATGACCTAAACGGCAGTGCCACAAATAAGTTGCACTATCATTATTAACTTTGCATCTTTTGGTTTCAATATTATGAATATGTGTATTATTAAGATCGAGATCCAATGAACTGTTTTCATTGGGTGTTTAACCATATTAGCTTTTATTCATGTAAACAGAACAACAATTTATTCTCTTACTTAAATGAATAACCGTATTACAATAAACATGATCAAATCATATTCATGTTCAACGCAAACACCAAATAACACTTATTTAGGTTCAACACTAATCCCGAAATTATAGGGAGTGTGCGATGATGATCATATCAATCTTGGAACCACTTCCAGCACACATCGTCACTTCACCCTTAACTAGTCTCTGTTTATTCTGCAACTCCCGTTTCGAGTTACTAATCTTAGCAACTGAACTAGTATCAAATACTGAGGGTTTGCTATAAACACTAGTAAAGTACACATCAATAACATGTATATCAAATATACTTATGTTCACTTTGCCATCCTTCTTATCCTCCAATCACTTGGGGTAGTTCCGCTTCCAGTGACCAGTCCCTTTGCAGTAGAATCACTTAGTCTCAGGCTTAGGATTTGGGCTTCTTCACTTGAGCAGCAACTTGCTTGCCGTTCTTCTTGAAGTTCCCCTTCTTCCCTTTGCCCTTTTCTTGAAACTAGTGGTCTTGTCAACCATCAACACTTGATGTTTTTCTTGATTTCTACCTTCGTTGATTTCAGCATCACGAAGAGCTTGGGAGTTGTTTCTGTTATCCCTTGCATATTATAGTTCATCACGAAGTTCTACTAACTTGGTTATGGTGGCTAGAGAATTCTGTCAATCACTATCTTATCTGGAAGATTAACTCCCACTTGATTCAAGCGATTGTAGTACCCAGACAATCTGAGCACATGCTCACTAGTTGAGCGATTCTCATCCATATTTTAGCTATAGAACTTGTTGGAGACTTCATATCTCTCAACTCGGGTATTTTGCTTGAAATATTAACTTCAACTCCTGGAACATCTCATATGGTCCATGACGTTCAAAAACGTCTTTGAAGTCCCGATTCTAAGCCATTAAGCATGGTGCACTAAACTATCAAGTAGTCATCATATTGAGCTAGCCAAACGTTCATAACGTCTGCATCTGCTCCTGCAATAGGTCTGTCACCTAGCGGTGCATCAAGGACATAATTCTTCTGTGCAGCAATGAGGATGAACCTCAGATCACGGATCCAATCCGCATCATTGCTACTGACATCTTTCAACACAATTTTCTCTAGGAACATATCAAAATAAACACAGGGAAGTAACAACGCGAGCTATTGATCTACAACATAATTTGCAAAATACTACCAGGACTAAGTTCATGATAATTTTTAAGTTCAGTTAATCAAATTACTCAGGAACTCCCACTTAGATAGACATCCCTCTAATCCTCTAAGTGAACACGTGATCCAAATCAACTAAACCATAACCGATCATCACGTGAGATGGAGTAGTTTTCAATGGTGAACATCGTCATGTTGATCATATCTACTATATGATTCACGCTCGACCTTTCGGTCTCTGTGTTCCGAGGCCATATCTGCATATGCTAGGCTCGTCAAGTATAACCTGAGTATTCTGCGTGTGCAAAACTGGCTTGCACCCGTTGTAGATGGACGTAGAGCTTATCACACCCGATCATCACGTGGTGTCTGGGCACGACGAACTTTGGCAACGGTGCATACTCAGGGAGAACACTTCTTGATAATTTAGTGAGAGATCATCTTATAATGCTACCGTCAATCAAAGCAAGATAAGATGCATAAAAGGATAAACATCACATGCAATCAATATAAGTGATATGATATGGCCATCATCATCTTGTGCTTGTGATCTCCATCTCCGAAGCACCGTCATGATCACCATCGTCACCGGCGCGCCACCTTGATCTCCATCGTAGCAACGTTGTCGTCTCGCCAATATTATGCTTCCATGACTATTACTACCGTTTAGTAATCTAGTAAAGCATTACATCGCGATTGCATTGCATACAATAAAGCGACAACCATATGGCTCCTGCCAGTTGCCGATAACTTAGTTACAGGACATGATCATCTCATACAATAAAATCAGTATCATGCTTTGGCCATATCACATCACAACATACCCTGCAAAAACAAGTTAGACGTCCTCTACTTTGTTGTTGCAAGTTTTACGTGGCTGCTACGGGCTTAAGTAAGAACTCATCTCACCTACGCATCAAAACCACAACGATAGTTCGTCAAATAGACTCCGTTTTAACCTTCTCAAGGACCGGGTGTAGTCACACTTGGTTCAACTCAAGTTGGAGAGACAGTCTTCCGCAAGCCATCTGTGTGCATAGCACGTCGAGGGAACCGGTCTCGCGTAAGAGTACGCGTAAGGTTGGTCCGGATCGTCTCAACCAACAATACCGCCGAACCAAAGTATGACATGCTGGTAGGCAGTATGACTTGTATCGCCCACAACTCACTTGTGTTCTACTCGTGCATATAACATCAAACCATAAAACCTAGGCTCGGATGCCACTGTTGGGGAACGCAGTAATTTCCAAAATTTTCCTACGCACACGCAAGATCATGGTGATGCACAGCAACGAGAGGGGAGAGTGTTGTCTACGTACCAACGCAGACCGACTGCGGAAGCGATCACACAACGTAGAGGAAGTAGTCGTACGTCTTCTTCCCGATCCGACCGATCCAAGCACCGTTACTCCGGCACCTCCGAGTTCTTAGCACACGTTCAGCTCGATGACGTTCCTCGGGCTCCGATCCAGCAAAGCGTCGAGGAAGAGTTCCGTCAGCACGACGGCGTGATGACGATCTTGATGTACTACCGACGCAGGGCTTCGCCTAAGCACTGTAACGGTACGATCGAGGTGGAATTTGGTGGCAGGGGGCACCGCACACGGCTAAGGAACGATCTCAAGGATCAACTTGTGTGTTTTGGGGTGCCCCCTGCCTCCGTATATAAAGGTTGGAGGGAGGGGGGCTGGCCGGCCAAAAGAGGTGTAGGCGCAGGAGGAGTCCTACTCCTACCGGGAGTAGGACTCCCCCCTCCAATCCTAGTCCAACTAGGAATCCTTTAAAGGAGAGAAAGAGAGAGGTGGCCGGCCCCTCTCCTAGTCCTAATAGGACTAGGGAGAGGGGGGGAGGCGCAGCCCTATGTGGGCTGCCCTCTCACCTTTCCACTAAGGCCCATGTTGGCCCATTTGGCTCCCGGGGGGTTCCGGTAACCCTCCCGGTAATCCGGTAAAATCCCGATTTCACCCGGAACACTTCCGATGTCCAAACATAGGCTTCCAATATATCAATCTTTACGTCTCGACCATTTCAAGACTCCTCGTCATGTCCGTGATCTCATCCGGGACTCCGAACAACCTTCGGTACATCAAAATGCATAAACTCATAATAACTGTCATCGTAACGTTAAGCGTGCGGACCCTACGGTTCGAGAACAATGTAGACATGACCGAGACACGTCTCCGGTCAATAACCAATAGCGGGACCTGGATGCCCATATTGGCTCCTACATATTCTACGAAGATCTTTATCGGTCAGACCGCATAACAACATACGTTGTTCCCTTTGTCATCGGTATGTTACTTGCCCGAGATTCGATCGTCGGTATCCAATACCTAGTTCAATCTCGTCACTGGCAAGTCTCTTTACTCGTTCCGAAATACATCATCTAACAACTAACATATTAGTTGCAGTGCTTGCAAGGCTTATGTGATGTGCATTACCGAGAGGGCCCAGAGATACCTCTCCGACAATCGGAGTGACAAACCCTAATCTCGAAATACGCCAACCCAACATCTACCATTGGAGACACCTGTAGTACTCCTTTATAATCACCCAGTTACGTTGTGACGTTTGGTAGTACCCAAAGTGTTCCTCCGGTAAACGGGAGTTGCATAATCTCATAGTTATAGGAACATGTATAAGTCATGAAGAAAGCAATAGCAACATACTAAACGATCGGGTGCTAAGCTAATGGAATGGGTCATGTCAATCAGATCATTCTACTAATGATGTGACCTCGTTAATCAAATAACAACTCCTTGTTCATGGTTAGGAAACATAACCATCTTTGATTAACGAGCTAGTCAAGTAGAGGCATACTAGTGACACTCTGTTGGTCTATGTATTCACACATGTATTATGTTTCCGGTTAATACAATTCTAGCATGAATAATAAACATTTATCATGATATAAGGAAATAAATAATAACTTTATTATTGCCTCTAGGGCATATTTCCTTCAATATTTCCTTCAGTTTTGATGCGTAGGTAAGATTGGTTCTTGCTTAAGCCCGTAGCAGCCACGTAAAACTTGCAACAAACAAAGTAGAGGACGTCTAACTTGTTTTTGCAGGGCATGTTGTGATGTGATATGGTCAAGACATGATACTAAATTTTATTGTATGAGATGATCATGTTTTGTAACTGAGTTATTGGCAACTGGCAGGAGCCATATGGTTGTCGCTTTATTGTATGCAATGCAATCGCCCTGTAATGCTTTACTTTATCACTAAGCGGTAGCGATAGTCGTAGAAGCATAAGATTGGCGAGACGACAACGATGCTACGATGGAGATCAAGGTGTCGCGCCGGTGACGATGGTGATCATGACGGTGCTTCGAAGATGGAGATCACAAGCACAAGATGATGATGGCCATATCATATCACTTATATTGATTGCATGTGATGTTTATCTTTTATGCATCTTATCTTGCTTTGATTGACGGTAGCATTATAAGATGATCTCTCACTAAATTATCAAGAAGTGTTCTCCCTGAGTATGCACCGTTGCCAAAGTTCGTCGTGCCCAGACACCACGTGATGATCGGGTGTGATAAGCTCTACGTCCATCTACAACGGGTGCAAGCCATTTTTGCACACGCAGAATACTCAGGTTAAACTTGACGAGCCTAGCATATGCAGATATGGCCTCGGAACACGGAGACCGAAAGGTCGAGCGTGAATCATATAGTAGATATGATCAACATAATGATGTTCACCATTGAAAACTAATCCATTTCACGTGATGATTGGTTATGGTTTAGTTGATTTGGATCACGTAATCACTTAGCGGATTAGAGGGATGTCTGTCTAAGTGGGAGTTCTTAAGTACTATGATTAATTGAACTTAAATTTATCATGAACTTAGTCCTGGTAGTATTAGCATATCTATGTTGTAGATCAATAGCTCGCGTTGTTGCTTCCCTATGTTTGTTTTGATATGTTCCTAGAGAAAAACTATGTTGAAAGATGTTAGTAGCAATGATGCGGATTGGATCCGTGATATGAGGTTTATCCTCATTGCTGCACAGAAAAAATATGTCTTTGATACACCGCTAGATGACAGACCTATTGCAGGAGCAGATGCAAACGTTATGAACGTTTGGCTAGCTCAATATGATGACTACTTGATAGTTTAGTGCACCATGCTTAACGGCTTAGAATCGGGACTTCAAAGACGTTTTGAACGTCATGGACCATATGAGATGTTCCAGGAGTTGAAGTTAATATTTCAAGCAAATACCCGAGTTGAGAGATATGAAGTCTCCAACAAGTTCTATAGCCAAAAGATAGAGGAGAATCGCTCAATTAGTGAGCATGTGCTCAGATTGTCTGGGTACTACAATCGCTTGAATCAAGTGGGAGTTAATCTTCCAGATAAGATAGTGATTGACAGAATTCTCTAGTCACCATCACAAAGTTAGTAGAACTTCGTGATGAACTATAGTATGCAAGGGATAACAGAAACGATTCCCAAGCTCTTCGTGATGCTAAAATCGACGAAGGTAGAAATCAAGAAAAACATCAAGTGTTGATGGTAGACAAGACCACTAGTTTCAAGAAAAGGGCAAAAGGAAGAAGGGGAACTTCAAGAAGAACGGCAAGCAAGTTGCTGCTCAAGTGAAGAAACCCAAGTCTAGTCCTAAGCCTGAGACAAAGTGCTTCTACTACAAAGGGATTGGTCACTGGAAGCGGAACTACCCCAAGTATTTGGTAGATAAGAAAGGGTGGCAAAGTAAACAAAGGTATATTTGATATACATGTTATTGATGTGTACTTTACTAGTGTTCATAGCAACCCCTCAGTATTTGGTACTAGTTCAGTTGCTAAGATTAGTAACTCGAAACGGGAGTTGCAGAATAAACAGAGACTAGTTAAGGGTGAAGTGACGATGTGTATTGGAAGTGGTTCCAAGATTCATATGATCATCATCGCACACTCCCTATACTTTCGGGATTAATGTTGAACCTAAATAAGTGTTATTTGGTGTTTGCGTTGAGCATAAATATGATTTGATCATGTTTATTGCAATACGGTTATTCATTTAAGTTAGAGAACAATTGTTGTTCTGTTTACATGAATAAAACCTTCTATGGTCATACACACCAACGAAAATGGTTTGTTGGATCTCGATTGTAATGATACACATATTCATAATATTAAAGCCAAAAGATGCAAAGTTAATAATGATAGTGCAACTTGTTTGTGGCACTGCCGTTTAGGTCATATTGGTGTAAAGCGCATGAAGAAACTCCATACTGATGGGATTTTGGAATCACTTGATTATGAATCACTTGATGCTTGCGAACCATGTCTCTTGGACAAGATGACTAAAACACCGTTCTCGAGAACAATGGATCAAGCAACAGATTTGTTGGAAATCATACATACTGATGTATGTGGTCCAATGAATATCAAGGCTTGCAGCGGGTATCATTATTTTCTGACCTTCACAGATGATTTGAGCAGATATGGGTATATCTACTTGATGAAACATAAGTCTGAAACATTTGAAAAGTTCAAAGAATTTCAGAGTGAAGTGGAAAATCATCGTGACAAGAAAATAAGGTTTCTACGATCTGATCGCGGAGACAAATATTTGAGTTACGAGTTTGGTCTTCAATTAAAATAATGTGGAATAGTTTCACAAATTCGTGCCACCTGGAACACCACAGCATAATGATGTGTCCGAATGTCATATCCGTACTTTATTAGATATAGTGCAAATCTATGATGTTTCTTACCGATTTACCACTATCGTTTTGGAGGTTATGCATTAAACACAGCTGCATTCACGTTAAAAAGGTGCACCATCTAAGTCCGTTGAGACGACACAATCTGAACTGTGGTTTGGCAAGAAACCAAAGTTGTCGTTTCTTAAAGTTTGGGGTTGTGATGCTTATATGAAAAAGTTTCATCCTGATAAGCTCAAACCCAAATCAGAGAAATATGACTTCATAGGATACCCAAAGGAGACTGTTGGGTACACCTTCTATCACAGATCCGAAGGCAAGACATTCGTTGCTGAGAATGGATACTTTCTAGAGAAGGAGTTTCTCTCGAAAGAAGTGAGTGGGAGGAAAGTAGAAAACTTGATAAGGTAATTGTACCATCTCCCTTATTGGAAATTAGTTCATCACAGAAATCGGTTTCTGCGACACCAACACCAATTGGTGAAGAATTTAATGGTGATGATCATGAAATTTCAGATCAAGTTACTACTGAGCCTCGTAGGTCATCCAGAGTAAGATCCGCGCCAGAGTGGTACGGTGATCCTGTTCTGGAAATCATGCTACTAGATCATGATGAACCTACGAACTATGAAGAAGCGATGGTGAGCCCAGATTCCGCGAAATGGCTTGAAGCCATGAAATCTAAGATGGGATCCATGTATGAAAACAAAGTATGGACTTTGGTTGACTTGCCCGATGATCGGCAAGCAATTGAGAATAAATGGATCTTCAAGAAGAAGACTGACGCTGACGGTAATATTACTGTTTACAAAGCTCGACTTGTCGCAAAAGGTTTTCGACAAGTTCAAGGGGTTGACTATGATGAGACCCTCTCACCCGTAGCGATGCTTAAGTCTGTCCGAATCATGTTAGCAATTGCCGCATTTTATGATTATGAAATTTGGCAGATGGATGTCAAAACTGCATTCCTGAATTGATTTCTGGAAGACGAGTTGTATATGATGCAACCGGAAGGTTTTTTTGATCCAAAGGGAGCTAACAAAGTGTGCAAGCTCCAGCGATCCATTAATGGACTGGTGCAAGCCTCTCGGAGTTGGAATACACGCTTTGATAAGTAGATCAAAGCATATAGTTTTATACAGACTTGCGGTGAAGCCTGTATTTACAAGAAAGTGAGTGGGAGCACTACAGCATTTCTGATAAGTATATGTGAATGACATATTGTTGATCGGAAATAATGTAGAATTATTCTGCAAAGCATAAAGGAGTATTTGAAAGGAGTTTTTCAAAGAAAGACCTCGGTGAAGCTACTTACATATTGAGCATCAAGATCTATAGAGATAGATCAAAACGCTTGATAAGTTTTTTCAACGAGTACATACCTTGACAAGATTTTGAAGTAGTTCAAAATGGAACAGTCAAAGAAAGAGTTCTTGCCTGTGTTACAAGGTGTGAAATTGAGTAAGACTCAAAGCCCGACCACAGCAGAAGATAGAAAAAGAATGAAAGTCATTCCCTATGCCTCAGCCATAGGTTCTATAAAGTATGCCATGCTATGTACCAGATCTATTGTATACCCTACACTAATTTTGGCAAGGGAATACAATAGTGATCTAGGAGTAGATCACTGGACAGCGGTCAAAATTATCCTTAGTGGAATAAGGATATGTTTCTCGATTATGGAGGTGACAAAAGGTTCGTCGTAAAGGGTTACGTCGATGCAAATTTTGACACTGGTCTAGATGACTCTAAGTCTCAATCTGGATACATATTGAAAGTGGGAGCAATTAGCTAAGAGTAGCTCCGTGCAGAGCATTGTTGACATAGAAATTTGCAAAATACATACGGATCTGAATATGGCAGACCCGTTGACTAAACTTCTCTCACAAGCAAAACATGATCACACCTTAGTACTCTTTGGATGTTAATCACATAAGCGATGTGAACTAGATTACTGAATCTAGTAAACCCTTTGGGTGTTGGTCACATGGCGATGTGAACTATGGGTGTTAATCACATGATGATGTCAACTATTGGTGTTGAATCACATGGTGATGTGAACTAGATTATTGACTCTAGTGCAAGTGGGAGACTGAAGGAAATATGCCCTAGAGGCAATAATAAAGTTATTATTTATTTCCTTATATCATGATAAATGTTTATTATTCATGCTAGAATTGTATTAACCGGAAACATAATACATGTGTGAATACATAGACAAACAGAGTGTCACTAGTATGCCTCTACTTGACTAGCTCGTTAATCAAAGATGGTTATGTTTCCTAACCATGGACAAAGAGTTGTTATTTGATTAACGGGATCACATCATTAGATGAATGATCTGATTGACATGACCCATTCCATTAGCTTAGCACCCGATCGTTTAGTATGTTGCTATTGCTTTCTTCATGACTTATACATGTTCCTATGACTATCAGATTATGCAACTCCCGTTTACCGGAGGAACACTTTGTGTGCTATCAAACGTCACAACGTAACTGGGTGATAATAAAGGAGCTCTACAGGTGTCTCCAAAGGTACATGTTGGGTTGGCGTATTTCGAGATTAGGATTTGTCACTCCGATTGTCGGAGAGGTATCTCTGGGCCCTCTCGGTAATACACATCACATAAGCCTTGCAAGCATTGCAACTAATGAGTTAGTTGCGGGATGATGTATTACGGAACGAGTAAAGAGACTTGCCGGTAACGAGATTGAACTAGGTATTGGATACCGACGATCGAATCTCGGGCAAGTAACATACCGATGACAAAGGGAACAACATATGTAGTTATGTGGTCTGACCGATAAAGATCTTCGTAGAATATGTAGGAGCCAATATGGGCATCTAGGTCCCGCTATTGGTTATTGACCGGAGACGTGTCTCGGTCATGTCTACATTGTTCTCGAACCCGTAGGGTCCGCACACTTAAGGTTTCGATGACAGTTATATTATGAGTTTATGAGTTTTGATGTACCGAAGGAGTTCGGGGTCCCGGATGAGATCGGGGACATGACGAGGAGTCTCGAAATGGTCGAGACGTCAAGATCGATATATTGGACGACTATATTCGGACATCGGAAAGGTTCCGAGTGGTTCGGGTATTTTTCGGAGTACCGGGGAGTTACGAGAATACGGGAGAAGAAGTATATGGGCCCTATTGGGCTTTAGGGGAGAGGGAGAGGCAGGCCGCGCGCCCTCCCAAGGCCTAGTCCGAATTGGACTAGGGGGAGGGGCTGCGCCCCCTCCTTCCTTCTCTTCCCTCTTCCCCTTCCTTGTCTCCTACTTCTACTACATGGAAGGACTCCTAGTTGGACTAGGAAAAGGGGAATCGTACTCCCGGTGGGAGTAGGACTCCCCTAGGGCGCGCCATAGAGAGGGCCGGCCCTCCCCTCCTCCACTCCTTTATATACGGGGGCAGGGGCACCCCATAGACACAAGTTGATCCACGTGATCGTTTTCTTAGCCGTGTGCGGTGCCCCCTTCCACCATAATCCTCGATAATATTGTAGCGGTGCTTAGGCGAAGCCCTGCGACAGTAGAACATCAAGATCGTCACCACGCCGTCGTGCTGACGGAACTCTTCCCCGACACTTTGCTGGATCGGAGTCCAGGGATCGTCATCGAGCTGAATGTGTGCTAGAACTCGGAGGTGCCGTAGTTTCGGTGCTTGATCGGTCGGGCCGTGAAGACGTACGACTACATTAACCGCGTTGTGCTAACGCTTCCGCGGTCGGTCTACAAGGGTACGTAGATCACACTCTCTCCTCTCGTTGCTATGCATCACCATGATCTTGCGTGTGCGTAGGAATTTTTTTTGAAATTACTACGTTCCCCAACAACTGCAGCTCCAGCTTCTCCGGCGCCTCCGGCTGCTCCGCTCCGGCCTCCTTCGCCTCTATCTGCATGTCGAGCTCGGCGAAGAGAGCGTCGGTCTCTGCCTGCTCCCGTCGGACGAACGCCCGGTTGGCCTTCACATAGGCCTCATCCTGGATGGATTCCAGGATGGCCTGCTGCTCGGCCATCTCGTCAGACTGGGTGACGGCGAACTCCGCCTCTACCTGCTCCATGTTGAAGGGCGGCACCTACTGGTCCAGCTCCTCCTCCTCCTTCACCTTCATCAGAGCCATATGCTCCTCCTCCTCCTCCCCCGCTCCTCCTCCTCCGGCTCCTGCGAGTCCGAAGGCAGCCCGGCAACGATGCGAGCGGAGCGCGCGGCTTCCCTCGCCCAGATCTGCTGCTGGATCTCGTAGTGGCGCTTCAGTGTCAGCATGGCATAGTAGGTGATCTTGCTCCGGACCATGGTGGAGTGTCGGAGCGTGGGCAGAGCGCCGAAGCGGGAGAGGAAGGAGATGGAAGGGCTCGGACTGGCGGCGCGGAGAGAGAGGGAGGGGGATGGGTTAGGGTTGCGGGACGCCGGCCGGCTTAAATAGCCGGATGTCATCTTGGGCGGCGAGCCGGAGCGGCGTCACACGGCGTTCCCACCACGCCGACAGACGTGGTCGTCGGCCCGCCGAGTTTTCGAGCATTTCTATGTGGGGCCACGCCGTCAGGCCGATGTGGCACGCGTGCCTGAGCGCCCCCATATCCGCCCCATATTTGGTATGGATATGGGGGGTGCCGGCCAGCCCGGGTGTTTGAGGGCCATTTGAGAGGCCTGCCTGGATCAAAAAATCGTGACCGGGCGACCTGCCCAGGTGTTTGAGACAGGTTTAAGGGGTCCGGTTGTAGATGCTCTAATAATTATTTCGGATATAGTATGTCTTACAACGTTGAGATCCACTTTGACAATAAATTTTCTACCCATCATGGTAACATGATTCCCACGCCATGCGGTGAGCTTACTAGCGATTTTTTTCTTCAAGATGCTGGAGGTCGACTCTCTTGAGGCATGTCACATAAGGGAGGGATGTCGAAGTAGCTCATAGGGAAATCAGTGTGGATTGTCGGGAGCTATTGAGGACGTTATCGGTATTCATACCATCGCATCTAATTGTCGCAACATGACTTTTGCGACAGTTTGTATGCAAGCCGATGAAATCTCGAGAAGTTGCGAGTGTTTTTCTTAAAATTTCACATCTTCCTTAACCGGAGCCAAAAAAAAGGACAACAAGGCATCCGCATATAAAAGAATTTTAATTGTTAGCGTTCACCCATGCATCATGTGGAGATGACCTTGGTCAGCGACCTTTTTCTCCCATGCAGCGCAAGAACAATGCCAGCGTGCTGTGGTATGGTCCAGCCATTCGTTCTTGCGCTGAGATGCCCGCCCGAAATGCCAGCGTAAAGTATTCTAAAGCTTTCCCAAGGCACTGTTGGAGTACAATACTTGACATATTCTGTCAGATACGCATTGAAACTGTGGGTCAGCATTAATAGGGTAGCAGAGATACGCGTTGGTTACCAGCAACACAAAAGTCACCTTCCTCTACACATCGAGTATGCGGTGCCGGATCCTCTATTCCTCATTGCTTACAGAGGCCTTCTTCCTCCTCCCATCACCCACCATGGGAGAGCTCTGTGCGAAAATCTCGTATATTTATTTTATTAATAATCGCTGTGCTTTCTATCGCTTGATGGTCGAGGACATCGAATAAGATTCGAAGTGTTCGTCTCTACTGCAATTACGTCAAACAAATCTCAGATTAGAAATCTTGGAGTTCTTCTTAGACCCAGTCTCTGCTACAAGCCTGCAACCTAAGGTATTTCAACAGATGATTCTTCGTACAAACATGCAAAATTAGGATGGAGAAGAGAAGGTGATGAGGGAGAGGGCGAGGCTGGTCGAACGGGAGAAACAGTGAGACTTTTGGTACAGAGAAGAAGTTGCGGGACAGGTGGGAGGGCTGGAGCGGCATGGCATAAAGTGCATTGATGACTGACATTGATACGGGTCTATATTAATACATGGAATAGCAAATACTACATGTATACAAAAAAGGTAAGTTTGCACGCGCTCAGATCTCCAACTAGACCAACGTCGGATGCATGCACGTGACCTCCCATGCATGGGAAGAATAGTTTTTCTCGCTGAAGCAGGGATCGAGCGTTGCCCGTATCCAATCCCAACAACCATTAAACCTAGTATCCGAGTATCCCACGAACCATTGCAGTCCATAATTATCGGCGCCGCGCGGCCGCTGCAGAGATCCAATCCGACAACAATGGAGGCGTCGATGTCGTCCCTGTCATCGTCGGTGCTCCCGATGGACGTCCTCCTCGAGATCTCGGCGCGCTCCGATCCTGTAACCCTCGTGCGCTGCGCCGCCGCGTGCAAGGACCTCCGCCGGGAGATCGCCAATCCGGCCTTTCAGCCGCGCCTGCGACTCCGCCGCGCCGACCGGTCCATGCCCAGGCTCTTCCGCGGCTGGTTTGTCCAGAACCAGCCCAACAAGGTCATCGAGCCCCCCCGTTTTTCCGACCCCGTCCGCCCTACGGAACCGTCCCCCGAGCCGTTCCGTTCCTTCTTGTTGGATAACGACAGCATCTTCGAGTTCTACCACCCCGAGCTGGCGGCGAGCCGTGGCCTCGTCGCCCTCCGCTCCAACACCCACGAGTCCGGAGGGCCCCCCGGCACGTGCGTGTTCAACCCCATGACGGGCTACTTGAACTGCATTCCGCCGCCTACGATCAACGCTCAATCTTTCGTCTTGCTCACCAGCGACGACGGCGACGGCGCCTGCCATTACCGCCAGGTCGCCGCGGAGCTGGCTTCGGGCCGCCTTAAGACCCAGGAATTCTCGCCGGTCGACGACAACAGTCGGTGGCAGCCCATCGCCAAGACCGCGGTGGCCCCGTGCCCTCAGGACGCCGCGCTCTTGCACCCTGCTCTCGTCCTCCAAGGCGACGCCCAATGGCTGTGTAGGTCATCAGAGTACCACTTCTTGCTGAGGTTCTCCCGCGCGCAGCTTCAGGCATCCGTGACAAAAATCGACGGAATTTGCGGCGAGCAGCTCCGCGGGCGCGGACCGGGGGAGCTCCTCCTGGTGTCGGACGGCCAAGGGAAGAAGCCGCGACTCCTCGTTGCCGTCGGGCTACAAATATCACTCTGGACGTCGTCTGACACGGACGATGGCAACGGCTGGTCCATGCAGGTGCTGGTCGAGCCGGAGAGCATCCACCAGGGCGATGTGTTGAGCGAGAGGCTCGAGCTGCGGTGGTTCGGTGAGAAGAGCGGTTTCGTATTCGTGCGGATGGCGGGCGCGAATGAGAGCTCCCTGTCGTGATACTTCATGCTGGAATTGGCGACGAGGAGGGTTCGCGCGGTTTGCAAGGGCCCGCCCGAGAACACGCTCGTCTACTTTCCCTATGAGATGGGTCTCTCTTTTTGGCGCCCAAAATTTACTTGTCAATTGCAGTAGCTGCAGTTCCTTACACGATGAAGCATAGATGTGGTAGCTACCTTCAATTTTACATCAAAACAAGAACCAAAGAGTAATAGGATGTTAGCAGGATCATTGTTGAGGAAATTGTTAACTGGTAGCTGCTCGGTTGGCTAGCGAGTAGGGGATTAATCGGCTAATCGGCAAGTTAATCGGCCATTTAATCAATTAATCGGATGATTTTTTGGTTTATCGGCTACTCGGTGACCCTATGAGTAGGGATTAATTTGCAAGTTAACTGGTTAATCGGATGAATTCTTGAACAGGGAGCAGGATAGTGATTCTCTTGGCCCATAAAAAATTCATATTATTTCAGTGGAAGGCGTGTTTTCGTTCGCCCGATCTTCAATAGATGTTGTGTGAGTGTGTGTGGTAGTGGTGTAAGTGTCTGTGCGCCTACGTTGTAATCATTGTTTCTATTTTGTTATGTTACAATAAAAAACTGAATTATGAAACCTGTTTGCTAATTTTCAGCTTCTTGTATACTCCCTCTGTAAACTAACTAGTAAATTATACATGGACTATATAGATAGAGGTAAGAACCAAGTTGGATTTTGTCCTATATACATATAATACTTTTTTTACACATACACTTTTGATACAATTTTTATACAACAATTCTGACACTAAAGGACCCCCTAATTTTCAAATCTTAAAGGCATTTCTTTCTTGTCAAACTGTCCTTCCTTATTTATGTATATTGATCATGCCCTCGTATTATAATTCCTTTGCAACATACTATTATCTCCTTCCTTGTAAGCCCACGTAATATATTTGCATGGTCGTTCTCTCCTTTTTTTTAGGAGCTCGCCTTCCTTATTTTTGGCCAAGGATCACACGCTGGTATTATCTGGTCGGACGAGACTTGCCGGATCCTTATCTGGTCATTATCCTCTCCTTCCTTTTTCTTTTTGCGAAATTCTCTTTCCATATTTTATGCCTGCTAATCACGCCATTCTTTTTCCTTATTTATGCCGGCTGATCATGCCACACATCTCATGAAATCTAAGCCATATGTCGGCCATCTTTGTTACCATTAATTCTCGAGGCGGCTTATTGATTTTGAATCGGAAACATATATAAATCAGTCGAACGGATCCTAAAGCAGCGAGGTGGTACTAATTTATAAAAAACCAAACCTTCTATTTTGCACACAGATGCTTTAGTTCTGTTGGTTGCAGCCTTAGGCCTGGACATGCAACGTTGGCAGTTTGATCCCACGTGAACACGTTTATTTTCTGCCTGATCTCAGTTTTGCGTCATATTTTTTTCCTGGGCTGATTTCACGAAAATTGACGTACCAAACCAAGGGAAAGGACGGACAGAATTATAGTGATAAGAAGCAATAGCCCCTTTATTAGTAAATATGCGCGTGTGTTGCAACGAGAGTGGCAAATTCTCGATGGCAATCATGAACTTGTAAATGCACGGCTACCAATGACATAATCACCCCATTAATTTTAGTTGTCTAGCTTATCTTGGGCATGCTAGGTATTTATATGTCGTTACTATTGGTATGCATTGTAATCTAAGGAAGTCATGCTTGATAGTTATAGAAATGTATACTACTCTACACAGGTTATTTAAGAAAAGTAACTTGATGTAATAAAAAAAGTTAATTTGTTGTGATCTAATTATGGTAAACAAAATATGTCTATCTATTAAAATAAGACCAGTAGGCATGCAAAATATGACACAAATCTAAATTTAGAATTAAAGAAAATGCCGGTATAAAATGATATGAGATTCTATCCAACATGAAGCTGACGAGTTTAAGCTGGAAAGTTTTTCTCTTCTTCTTTCCAAGAGCTAAGTTGAATTGAATAACTTATGTAAGGTTGATGGCAGGCTGGCATTGCTCAAAGAAATATTTCTTTATTTTTTCTTTTCAACAAACGTGATTATTATTTATTTATTTATTAAAAATAAAAATGTCAGACAAAACTAATTCATTTTATTGAGTTTGAACACTTCTATATGACTTCCATTTTTTAACACGTAATTTTTCTGAAATATTAATCTTCAGGCGCTAGCCAAAAGAGATGCATACAATTAGAGTGACCATGAATTGAAATCTAACACACAATCGTGGCATGCGATTTTACAATCTCATTTCAACCTGGCCACTCTTTTCCATCACCAATCCAACTGCAATAATCCCCTATTTAATATGGTTTCTCTTTTTCCCATTAACTACACCAATCCATGCGTTAGATGTGGTGCTAAATTTCCACCAATTCAGGAATTCCATAAATTCACCATGCATATCCGAATTTCTTATTTCCAAATTCCTTCTTTATTTAAGGCCCCAATAATCACCAATTTTTTCAGATGCCTCTGTTTCCTATTTTTAATAATAACTCCACTAATCGAGGCGTCCATTAATTCAACCATGCATGTCTCGTAGATTTTCCATATTTTCTTTCCATTCATTCATTCGTTCTTCTTCTTCTTCTTCTTCTTCTTCTTCTTCTTCTTCTTCTTCTTCAGAAGTGTGTTAGTTCTCCCTTACAGATTCTTTAAACGGCTTATTAACTTTAATTGGTCGATCTTTATAAATTGGTGGTTTTGTGTGTATGAGAGCGAGGTTTTTTTTTTTTTTGAGACAAGTGTATGAGAGCGAGGTGGTACTATGTATATTGTATACGAACCTACTGTAGCTAGATAGGCCAGGTTGGGCAGTTTTTGTTGGGCCACAGTGCAGTTGTGTAATATAGCAACGTCGTGCAAATATTTATAGAACAAGAAATCCTACTTGTTGAAACAGGTAAGAGCTATGCCAGTTGGTGTTCGTTATAACGGTGAGAGTACAGGTCGTGATATCGAATTGCTCCACACGCTATTATTTTTTTAGGAAGCCAATGGCTCGCCGGTCCACTGCAAATTCTGGCCCAGGAGGCATATTTCTCTATTGACGTGCTGCAGATTAATAAATCGGACACATACGCTAATTTTAGTACCACCTTGTTAACTGTATCTGGATAAAATCCTCTATGCGGGACGAAATCAAGAATATCACCTTACTTTATTAGTAGGTATAGATATAGATATAGATAGCTTGGATTTGCTATCAACAGCCAGCAGGGTGTGTGCTATCGGAACCATTGATGCTCTTTCAGATCCGCACTTTTTGCAGATAAGGTTCCGAATTTCTGAATTTTGATTTTCGCCACGACTGAAGAGGAAAGTTCAGAATGGTACTTTCTGGCAGTGTACACCCTGTATGGAAATCTAGTGGCTGGCATGTCAGTGCATTTGAGGGCAATGGCAGACGCTCCTTTCTTCTAAGGCAGAGGGCGACAGGGACCATTTTGGGAAAACAACTACAGGGTCTACTTGAAGTCATTTTTACCAAAAGTTCTTTGCTGCGTTGCCCTTGTGGTGACGTTGAAAGCTGCCATTTTTGGTATTGGTCAACTCAGTATGCAAGGTTCGGCACCGTTTGCGCAATGAGTGGATGCATTTGGACGGCTCTTTTTACATTGCAGCAGGAAAAAGTCCCGTTGAATCCAGCCTAATTCATGGAACGCGTGTCAGCACGGTATGCATGAACACGTACGCGGTCTTTTGTCGGCTTCTTTGTTCTTCATCAGAAGCCCCTAATACGGTGTGGTTCTAGGCCCGGCTTCTTGGGAGGATGCTGAACCGTAGAGATATGACTGAGGACATAGACTTCATCCTCGCCGACGGCACTGGAGCCATTCAGGCCAGGATATGGTGCTTATTCAGCCCCCTAAAAATCACTGAAAAATGTTAGGAACCGAATGATAATTTAAAAATGTTGAGTAGGCTTGCTGCAACATTTGACCAGGCACCTTTCGTGGGCTAGGAACCGAATGCTTGTGGGTCAAGGACTGGCACGCTGTTACTTCGCCAGCCTACGAACTGGCACATCTGACCAATGAACAGTGATGTGTGGTCCAATTCATCTATATGAGGAAATAACAAGCAACCACCGAATATATAGGAAATGTAAAAGAGGAAAGAGGAGGACCAGATCCCAACACGTAACGTGCAACCCTGATTGCAGCCGCGCCAGCGAAACTTTATATCTTTGCTTTTCCATATATATATATATATATATATATATATATATATATATATATATATATATATATATATATATATATATATATATATATAGGGTTTGGAAAATGAAGCTGCCTTGCATGGGCAACCTCTACAGGAAGAAGATGAAGCTGCCTTGCATGATGAACTCCAGCTTGAACACCACTTTGATCTAAACATGGACCGAGGTACTCTTTGCTGATCTGTTCAATTCTTATTGTTTAATTCTTTGGCATACAATAGCTAATCATGATGGTGCCTTGAGGTAGAAGATGAACATCAGCCCCATGTTGCCCATGGACAGGAGGATTTGCATGAATCGGATGAATCTGGTTAGTAAAGAATTTAGCAATAGCATATTTGAATGTTTAATTACAATTGTACCCAACTACTCACAAAATCTCACCTTGTAGATGATGAACTTGAAGCTGCCTTGCATGAAGAATTCCAGCCCGAACATCACTTCTGAGAGCACGCCGGACCGGCGAGACCCATGCCCGGCAGGCGTCCTGTATGTGTCCTCAGGTCTTAGATGTTAGGTTTTGGCTGTGATGTCTGCTTGGTATTAGGCCCAGGCTATCTGCGCCCCTTCATCTACTGGATAGGTGTAGCGACAGTTTGTTGGTTAGACGACGACTTTAGTCTTACTATGGTATTACTTTGTAAGGTCTTCTGAGAATAATTAATAAAGTGGCCGTATGCATCGCTCAGATGTAGAGGCCGGCGGTCATCCTCCTTTTCTAAAAAAACATGGACCCATGTACTCTTTGCTGATCTAGCGGACGGAGGGAGTATGTGGATAGATCCTTCTAGAACACATGAGATGGTAGAGTTGGGGGTTCGATTAGAAGGCCCACGTGGTAGAATCCTATGAGTTGAAAACTTTATTCAACGGATGATAATGCTTGGATTTGCCATCTCTTGGCCGTTGGATGAACATATCCAATGACTTATATTTAAAGGTATTGGCACTCTATATAGTGGTATAGATATAAGATCGTTTAGATCAAATGATCTTATCTCAGGAGGGAGGCAACTGCCTCCCGTGTCGCTTGGGCGACACCGGGGGCGACAAACCCTAGCACTCGAGGCCGCCTTCGCTGCTCCCTCCTCGCCGTCGTTGCCAGCGGCGGGAACCAACCGCTGCAGGGATCTTTGATGCGGCTTGAACCTACGTCGGTATTTCCTCAAAGAGGAAGGGATGATGCAGCACAACGGCGGTAGGTATTCCCCTCAGATGTGAAACCAAGGTTATCAAACCAGTAGGAGAACCAAGCAACACAACGTAGATAGCACATGCACACAAATAACAACTTCTCGCAACCCGACGTGTAAAAGGGGTTGTCAATCCCTTTCGGGTACGGCGCCTCAAGATAGGTAAACGAACATGAATAATTTTGTAGTAAATTGATAGATCGAACACCAAAAAAAATAAGAATAAATTGCAGCAAGGTATTTTTGTCTTTTAGTTTAATAGATCTGAAAATAAATGCAAAGGAAAATAGATCGCAAAGGCAAATAACATGAGAAAGAGACCCGGGGGCCGTAGGTTTCACTAGTGGGTTCTCTTGAGAAAAATAGAAAACAGTGGGTGAACAAATTACTGTTGGGCAATTGACAAAACTGCAAATAATCATGACGATATCCAGGCAATGATCGTTGCATAGGCATCACGTCCAAGATTAGTAGACCGACTCCTGCCTGCATCTACTACTATTACTCTACACATCGACCGCTATCCAGCATGCATCCGGTGTTTTTGACCGATCAGTGACCGGGCCGCCCGCCCGGGCGTTTGAGACCGGCTTGAGGCGCCCGATTATAGATGCTCTGGACACCGGCGCGGACGTTGCTTGGGTGTTGTTATTATCTTCTTCTTTTTAAGAAAATAAGACAAAACACAATCATTCTCTCTAACTAAGAAGATGGTTTTTACTACATCTTGCCAGGTTGAAGCCAAAGGCCGATACAAGAGCCTACTCTCTTCTGTGTGACATAGCTTAAATGCTTAACATTGGCCACAATCCACATAGTCGAGGGGAGGGGGATATTTCTGTACTCTTGCGTTTATTTCGTTCTAAGGGCATCTTCAACGGCAGCCCGTAAAAACCTCTCGCATTCGTCAGCGGACAGGAGGACCAATCCGTGGACATAGATGCGGAAGGATGTCATCCAACCGTAGCCACATATATCCGGCCTTTTTCAGTCCGCATGATCAAGTAGCCGCATGAAAAGGGCACAAAAGTTTAAATAGCCGCATGTAGTGCTGGTTCAATTTTTTTAAAGTTTAAATATTTACATCCCAACATTGTTGTCCCCTTTCACCGCCCACTGATGCTCGATCAGATCTTCCTTAAGCTATTCGTGAGTTGGTCGATGCCGATTTTTTTATGCATTTGAATAAACTCCTCAAATGCGGTCGGATTCTGGTCTGGAAGTTGGATAGGATTACCCATGTTCTCAAATTCCAGAGCTGCGGCAACATCGTCACCCTCATCCTTGATGATCATCTTATGCATGATCACACAACATGTCATCACCTCCCACAAGGTCTCCGGGTCTCATTGTTTTACAGGTCCATGAACAACTACAAAACAGGATGCCCTCTTGACATCCTTTCTAGCTGCTTCTTGTCTTTGGGCAAAGTGAGCCTTTTCCTGGCCAACTGGTTTGAGATGGTGCTAACAAAGGTAGCTCATGGAGGATAGATATCATCATCCAGATAGTAGCCCATGTTGTACTCATGTTCATTGCCAGTATAGTGGCAAGGAGGAGCTATTTCTTCAATTAGCCTCGCAAACAACAATGATCGTTGCAGCACATTGATGTCATTATGAGACCCGGGCATGACAAAGAAAGCGTTCCAAAATCCAAAGATCATGTGATGCAACTGCTTCAAGAATGATGGCGGGCTTCTTAACATGACCCTGATATTGCCCTTGTAAAGCATTTGACCAATCCTTTCATTTCCAATGCATGCAGTCAAGAGATCCAAGCAAACCTAGCCACCCTCTTGCTTCTGAGATCGCCAGGAGGCTCTCAGTGTCTGCCACAATTGGTTCTCTCAGGTACTGAGGTCCGAACACCTCGACCACGGCAGTGCAAACTGACCATGGCATCTCCGCATATGCTCTCAGACATCTGTACTCATCCCATGAATCAGCGCCTGTGCCATATGCAAGCATTTGGAGTGCGGTCGTGTACTTCTGGTAACCAGAGAAGCTAATCGTTCCCACGACGTCCTTCTTCAGGATGAAGTAGTCATTGTAGGACCGGACGCCATGGTGAAAATGATCAAAGACGGTCTTGCGCATCTGAAAATACCGACGAAATGGTTAGCAAATAGTGCATCGGGGGCAAAGTAGTCGTCCATCAGTGTCAAATGCCCGCGCACCCTGTTGCGGTTGAACACTCGATGACCCTTGATCGAGCCCTTGAAATTGAGAACATGCTCCTCCGCATACTTCGCGTCTTCAAGAACCACCTGCATCATCACCGCCTCATCAGAGTACTCCTCGTCTGACGAGCTGTTGGAGGACTCAACATACTGCTCGTATATGTACTCCAAATCGGAATCCATTTCTACAATTAAGAAGGGACAACTATTTTCAGCTCCGACGATTCATTGAACAGTTATCGGGCATGGTAGAGGATGGTACCTGGCAGGGCGGTCGGAGGAAACGGGGTTGAACGGAGATGGAGGAGAAGCGGTGGGGAGGCCGTTGGAGCACCAAAGGTGACGGGACGCAGATTTCCGACCGGGGTGTGATGTGGTGGCTGGGATGGTGGAGCGGCAGCGACAACAAGAGAGAAAGAAGGAAGGAGAAAAAATGGGGAGGACGGAATCGCGGGGTCCAGGAAGGGTTTTGGGTGGGCTTGGGGTGTCCGATTCGTACGTTTTGCGTGTCCAGACTCCCGCAAGCCTCCCTCATGTTTGTCTCCGTTTTGCGAAAAAAATCGTGTCCGAAACGTCTCGCAAACCAATACAGAATCGCGTTGGATGGCTTCCGCAGTCCGGACAGCATAGTCTATATGGTTGCGGAAGGTTTACAGGTCCGTCTTAAAGGTGCCCTAAAACTAACATTGCAGTGTGAAGCGAGCGCTTTCCTGCCTGATCTTTGCTCGCCTATGACATTGATCAACCAATCTTCTACTGAGTTTCTCATTGGCCGTTGGGTTGGGTGCATATATTGCTTCACGATAGTCTAGATCCGTGTATCAAGTATCAACATTGAAAGAGAGGTGAGCCAAAGTCCCCGTGAATTGCTTGTAGAGGGGCATAGGCCACAATTAGTCAGCCACATCTCGAAGACGGTTAGCCATCCAAACCATATATTACATGAGCATCCATATGCAGGTAGTCTGATTGCTGAAAAATAAAAAAGTAAAAAAAATGATAGCGGTGACATGGCAATGCATGTGCTGAAAGATGTGATCACCTAAGAGCGTCTACAGCCATATATTACAAATATGGCCCCTCAAACGTCCACGAACGTGTCTGGGCGCGTCGGTGGGCAGTGACCTGGCACACCTCAAATTTTACTTCTTACATCCGAACATCTCATACTAAATTCTTATATCCATACAGAGACATGCAAAGAAGTAGAACCTACGTACTACGTCGATCCTATCTACTCCTCGTCGGAGATCACAACGATCTCCGTGCCCGGCTCTGGCAGCATGGGGGGCAACTGCAGCTCCAGCTTTTCCGGCGCCTCCGGCTGCTCCGCTCCGGCCTCCATCACCTCTATCTGCGTGTCGAGCTCGGCAAAGAGAGCGTCGGCCTCTGCCTGCTCCCGTCGGACGAACGCCCGGCTGGCCTTCACATAGGCCTCATCCTGGATGGACTCCAGGATGGCCTGCTGCTCGGCCATCTCGTCAGACTGGGTGACGGCGAACTCCACCTCTACCTGCTCCATGTTGAAGGGCGGCACCTACTGGTCTAGCTCCTCCCCCTCCTTCACCTCCATCAGAGCCATCTGCTCCTCCTCCGGCTCCTGCGAGTCCGGAGGCTGCCCGACAACGATGCGAGCGGAGCGCGCGGCTTCCCTCGCCCGGATCTGTTGCTGGATCTCGTAGTGGCGCTTCAGCGTCAGCATGGCATAGTAGGTGATCTTGCTCCGAACCATGGTGGAGTGTCGGAGCGTGGGCAGAGCGTCAAAGTGGGAGAGGAAGGAGATGGAAGGGCTCGGACTGGCGGCGCGGAGAGAGGGAGGGGGATGGGTTAGGGTTGCGGGACGCCGGCCGGCTTAAATAGCTGGATGCCATCTTGGGTGGCGAGCCGGAGTGGCGTCACACGACGTTCCCACCACGCCGACAGACGTGGTCGTCGGCCCGCCGAGTTTTCGGGCGTTTCTATGTGGGGCCATGCCGTCAGGCCGACATGGCACACGTGCCTGGGCGCCCCCATATCCACCCCATATTTGGTATGGATATGGGGGGTGCCGGCCAGCCCGGGTGTTTGAGGGTCATTTGAGAGGCCCGCCTGGATCAAAAAATCATGACCGAGCGACCTACCCAGGCGTTTGAGACAAGTTTGAGGGGTCCGGTTGTAGATGCTCTAATTAGTTATTTCGGATATAGTATGTCTTACAACGTTGAGATCCACTTTGACAATAAATTTTCTACCCATCATGGTAACATGATTCCCACGCCATGCGGTGAGCTTACTAGCGATTTTTTTCTTCAAGATCCTGGAGGTCGACTCTCTTGAGGCATGTCACATAAGGGAGGGATGTCGAAGTAGCTCATAGGGAAATCAGTGTGGATTATCGGGAGCTATTGAGGATGTTATCGGTATTCATACCATCGCATCTAATTGTCGCAACATGACTTTTGCGACAGTTTGTATGCAAGCCGATGAAATCTCGAGAAGTTGCGAGTGTTTTTCTTAAATTTCACATCTTCCTTAACCGGAGCCAGAAAAAAGGACAACAGGGCATCTGCATATAAAAGAATTTTAATTGTTAGCGCTCACCCATGCATCATGTGGAGATGACCTTGGTCAGCGACCTTTTTCGAGGGTGTGATGCATCGAGTTAATGGTCAGGACGAAAAGGAGCGGCCTAAGAGGATCCCTTTGCCTTAGACCCTAGCCATGCTTGATGGTGTTACCAGCCAGGCCAGTTAGGAGAAATCTAGAGTACAGTGTGGAAAGAAGAGCTGGCACCCAATTGAAAAAATTGCTCAAAAAACCTATGTGTCTCATACAGTCCATATGTTGGGGAACGTAGTAATTTCAAAAAATTTCCTACGCACATGCAGGATCATGGTGATGCATAGCAATGAGGGGGAGAGTCTGATCTACGTACCCTTGTAGATCGCAACGGAAGCGTTGACACAACATAAAGGAAGTAGTCGTACGTCTTCTTCCCGATCCGACCGATTCAAGCACCGTTACTCCGGCACCTCCGAGTTCTTAGCACACGTGCAGCTCGATGACGATCCCGGGGCTCCGATCCAGCAAAGCTTCGGGGAGGAGTTCCGTCAGCACGACGGCGTGGTGACGATCTTGATGTATTACCGACGCAAGGCTTCACCTAAGCACTACAACGATATAATCGAGGTGGAATATGGTGGCAGGGGGCACCGCACACGGCTAAGGAACGATCTCAATGATCAACTTGTGTGTTTAGAGGTGCCCCCCTGCCCCCGTATATAAAGGAGCAAGGGGGAGGAGGCCGGCCATAGGAGAGGCGCGCCAGGTGTGGAGTCCTACTAGGACTTCAAGTCCTAGTAGGAGTCCACCAAGAGGGGAGGAAGGGAGAAGGAAGTGGAGGAGTAGGAAAGGTGGCCAGCCCCCTTTTCCCTAGTCCAATTCGGATTAGAGGGGAGGGGGGCGCAGCAGCCTTTTTTTCCTCTTTCCACTAAAGCCCATCAAGGCCCATTACTTCTCCCGTAACTATCCGGTACTCCGAAAAACACCCGAATCACTCGGAACCTTTCCGATGTCCGAATATAGTCGTCCAATATATCGATCTTTACGTCTCGACCATTTCGAGACTCCTCGTCATGTCCCCGATCTCATCCGGGACTCCGAACTCCTTCGGTACATCAAAACTCATAAACTCATAATATAACTGTCATCGAAACCTTAAGCGTGCGGACCCTACTGTTCGAGAACAATGTAGACATGACCGAGACACGTCTCCGGTCAATAACCAATAGCGGGACCTGGATGCCCATATTGGCTCCTACATATTCTACGAAGATCTTTTATCGGTCAGACCGCATAATAACATACGTTGTTCCCTTTGTCATCGGTATGTTACTTGCCCGAGATTCGATCATCGGCATGTTACCGGCAAGTCTCTTTACTCGTTCCGTCATACATCATCCCACAACTAACATATTAGTTGCAGTGCTTGCAAGGCTTATGTGATGTGCATTACCGAGAGGGCCTAGAGATACCTCTCCGACAATCGGAGTGACAAATCCTAATCTCGAAATACGCCAACCCAACATCTACCTTTGGAGACACCTGTAGTACTCCTTTATAATCACCCAGTTACGTTGTGACATTTGGTAGTACCCAAAGTGTTCCTCCGGCAAACGGGAGTTGCATAATCTCATAGTCATAGGAACATGTATAAGTTATGAAGAAAGCAATAGCAACATACTAAATGATCGGGTGCTAAGCTAATGGAACGGGTCATGTCAATCAGATCATTCAACTAATGATGTAATCCCGTTAATCAAATAACAACTCTTTGTCCATGGTTAGGAAACATAACCATCTTTGATTAACGAGCTAGTCAAGTAGAGGCATACTAGTGACACTCTGTTTGTCTACGTATTCACACATGTATTATGTTTCCGGTTAATACAATTCTAGCATGAATAATAAACATTTATCATGATATAAGGAAATAAATAATAACTTTATTATTGCCTCTAGGGCATATTTCCTTCACCATAAGGTAGTCGTCTCACTAGAAAGAAGAGCGGAGACCCTCTTAAGCTTACATAAGACTACTGGATTATCTAATATCAAGCTTGAATAAGAGTGGTGTAGTATATATGTGGTTAAAACTTCTTGCCATGTTGTAACGCCCCAGATATAACTTTTCCAATTTGTACTCCAACTCTTGCCGTTTCCGGCGTTAAGTTATATTTATTTCTCGGGTTCGGGTCTTTGTCTCAGTGTGTTGTTTTCGTTTTTATGCATCTCATATCATGTCATCACGTGCATTGCATTTGCATACATGTTCATCTCATGCATTCGAGCATTTTCCCCGTTGTCCGTTTTGCATTCCGGCGCTTCGTTCTCCTCCGGTGGCCATTTCTAGCTTTCTTTCGTGTGTGGGGATTAACCATTTCCGGATTGGACCGAGACATGTCATGCGGCCTTGGTTTACTACCGGTAGACCGCTTGTCAAGTTTCGTATCATTTGGACTTCGTTTGATACTCCAACGGTTAACCGAGGGACCGAAAAGGCCTCGTGTGTGTTGCAGCCCAACACCCCTCCAATTTGGCCCAAAACCCACCAAACTCTGCTCCATGTCCTAGAGCGTACGATCACGATCGCGTGGCTGAAAACCGCACCTCATTTGTACTCTCCTAGCTCCCTCTATGCCTATATATAGCCCCCTCCATTTTCGGATTCGTCTTCTCCCCCGAAACCCTAGTTCCAAAAAAAAGCATCTCCGCGCCGACGGACATGTCCGGAGCCTAGCCGGACGTGTCCGCCCCGCTTCCTCCGCGAACCACGCGCCGCCACGTGGCGGGCGGACCACTTCGCCGCCTCTCCCACCGGCCCGCCGGGGCCCAGGAGGGGCCCTCCCGGCCACAGCCGCCGCCTCCCGTGCCCGCTCGCCCCCGCCGCCAGGGCCCGACCGCGCCGCCGTCCTCCTCCCGGCCGACCGCCGCTCCGCCATCGCCGGCCGGCGCCGCCACGCCGCCGCGGCACGCCTCCCACCGCCGCCTTCAGCCGCCTCGCCGCCCCGACGTCACCTCGCCGCCGTCACCTTGCCGCCCGGCGCCGGCGACGGCCCCCCCTCCTCTCACCGGCCTCGGGTCCGGCCGGATCTTCCTTCCCGTCTCCGGCGTGAACAGTGCGTCTCCGGCGAGCCTCGGTTTCCGCGCCAGATCCAGATCCAGTTTCGAGACGGTTGACTTTTCCCTCCTAACCCTAGTTTTTCGAGCATACTTTGACCTGCCATATCTCCGCATCCGTAGCTCCGATTTGGACATATAGTATATCAAAATGTTCGCCTCGACATGTACATCATTTCATTCCATTGCATCATTTTCATTTGAGTTCATCTTGATGCTCGAAATGCTGCTAGCAGGAGGCTTCGTGAGATAATCGTCAGATCTGCTAGTTCATGTTAGACTTTTGTCATTTTTCCCATGATTGTTGTGTGCATGATATGCCTGTGAGTCCTTCATATGATTTGTTAAGCATTTTGTCTTATTTCCGAGGTGCAACCCATGCATTTTTAGGATGTGTGTGGTGACTTATGCAAGCTTGCAAAGTGAGGCACTTGTTAAATCTGTTTTCAGGGATTTAGTGGATTTCACTAAGTCTGGGATTATTTAGTTCATGATGCCATGTGTTCAGCTTGTTTCCTAGCGATCCGTGCCTCTTTTGAGGATGATCAGCAAGGGAGTTTTGTTAATCATGTTATGCTCTATCCATCCATGTCTTTGTTTGCACATGTGGAGTAATCTAGCTTGAGTCAATCGAGCTCTACTTTTGCTTCGTGGTAAATCTGGGCAGATCGTCAACTTGTTTGCGATTTTGCCGATGCTATTGTTATTGATACGTGCATGCTATGCCATTGTTCTTGCCATGTCTAGCTAGCATTTTGTGTCTTCTTTATGGATGTATGCTTGCCTTGCCATGACTTGCTCCTTAGTGAGTGCATCGAGCTCGTTTACATGCCTTCGTGAGTTATATTTCAGCATGTCTCAGTTTTCACTAAGTCTGAAAACTGATTATGCGTGAGCTATGTTCGTGTGCTTGTTAGAATATTTTGTGATCCCTTTTGGCCCCAGGTCACTTTGGGACTTTTGATAAGCTTGTTGAGTAGCTCCATGCGATGTTCTTTCTTTTCATAATCAGGTCATGTATCATGTTGTTTTGCTGCTCCGAAGAGAGCTTCGTGATCTGAAATTTCAGACTAGTGTTAATTTCACTAAGTCTGAAATCTGTTTTGCGTTTGCGTTTTTGCCATGCTTGTTTGAACCTCATAATGGATGAATTTGGCCGTGGATCAGTGCTAGTGTTTTGGTAAGCATCTTGTGGGCATCCCTGCCATGTATTTTGTTGTCATGTTTGTTGACTGTAGCTTGTTCATTTCGTTGCATTTAGATGCCTACTTGCTGTAAATCGCAGACCGGTGTCATATCTTAAAACACTTGCCATTTCCAAACCGTAACTCCGATTCCAATGATCTTTATATCGTTTTCAAGCGATTTCATCCCCTCTATCCAGTGGCACACTTGGTTTTCCAAGTTGAGGCCAGGTTCATGCATTTTTTGTCACATCTTGCATTTTGCATCCCGCATAGCATATCATCTTTGCATCTTATTGTTTGAGTTTGCACGTGGTTGATTGTATCCTTGTTGCTTGTTTGTGTTGTTTGGGTAGAGCCGGGAGACGAGTTCGCTAACGAGGAGCCCGTTGAGTTTGCTTTTAAGGATCCAGTCAACTCTGACAACTGTGCAGGCAAGATGATCATACCCTCGAAATCACTACTATCTTTGCTATGCTAGTTTGCTCGCTCTTTTGCTATGCCAATGCTACGATGCCTAGCACTTGCTTGTTAGCATCCCAATTGCCATGTCAAACCTCTAACCCACCATTGTCCTAGCAAACCGTTGATTGGCTATGTTACCACTTTGCTCAGCCCCTCTTACAGCGTTGTTAGTTGTAGGTGAAGATTGGAGCCGTTCCTTGTTGGAACATTTATTTACTTGTTGGGATATCATTATATTGCTATGTTATCTTAATGCATCTATATACTTGGTAAAGGGTGGAAGGCTCAGCCTCTCGCGTAGTGTTTTGTTCCACTCTTGCCGCCCTAGTTTCCGTCATATCGGTGTTATGTTCCCGGATTGTTGCGTCCCTTACGCGGTTGGGCTATAATGGGAACCCCTTGATAGTTCGCCTTGATTAAAGCTTTTCCAGCAATGCCCAACATTGGTTTTACCATTTTCCACCTAGCCTCTTTTTCCCTTGGGTTTCCGGAGCCCGGGGGTCATCTTGTTTTAACCCCCCCTCCCCCCGGGCCAGTGCTCCTCTGAGTGTTGGTCTGAAATGAGCTGCCTGCGGGGCCACCTCGGGGAAACCCAAGGGAAAAAGAGGCTAGGTGGACCGATGATACAGCTCCAGATGGCGCGCTTGAGCTCAAGTGGGAGTACGACGAGGATTCTCAGCGTTACTATGTGTCTTTTCCTGATGATCAGTAGTGGTGCCCAGTTGGGGTGATCGGGACCTATGTCGCTTGTTGGGTTGTCTTTTATTTTGGCGCCGTAGTCGGGCCATGAGTGTTTGGATGATGTATGTTATTTATGTACTTTGATGTGACGTGGCGATTGTAAGCCAACTATTGTATCTCCCCTTTTATTATATATATTACATGGGATGTTGTGATGATTGCCTAACTTGCGACATTGCTTTCAATGCGGTTATGTCTCTAAGTCGTGCCTCGACACGTGGGAGCTATAGCCGCATCGAGGGCGTTACAAGTTGGTAATCAGAGCCTTCCCCGACCTTAGGAGCCCCCACTGATTGATCGTTTTTAGCAGCCGAGTTGTGTCTAGAAAAATGTTTTGAGTCATTTAGGAATTATATATCGGAGAGCTTAGGAATTCTTTTTACTTCCCAGTCTCCTCATCGCTCTGGTAAGGCATCCTGACGTAGAGTTTTGACTCTTCTCTTCTCAAATTTCACTAAAAATTTTTTAGGATCACGCGAGTATCTTGGAATCGTTCCGATGGCTTATGATGAGAACACTGTCTTGGTGCCTCCTGTCAGGGGTTTAGTGAAAGTGTCCTGGGGAGTTGAGCTCTGAGGTGTTGTCATCATAATTTTATCGTTGCAATTCTGGAATACTTGAGATATGTTCGCCGACATCGAAAATCTCCTTTATGCAGTTCGTTGGTGAGATAACCTCGACGCCACCCAGTACTGGGGCGGGAGTTTGGGAGTATCGCCATAACTTGTATAACGGATGCTTTTCGAAGGTTGAGGTAGATGGTTTCCGAAGGTTTCTTGGTTATGTGTTGAAGGATGGATACAGCTGGATGTAGGATTTGCTAGTTTGGGTGAGATATTATGCTTCCCCTATATCCCCAACACCTGATTGCATAACCGGAAAGTTTCGGGAGTTTCATAGGTGGGAATTCAAGTAGCTCTTAGGATATCTTTTCCGACAGATGTATGATATGAAATTGGGGTTCGACGTCTAGTGGTTCGCCTATTCACGGTCGATTTTACAGTGGTCTCGTTGTGTCTTAAAGAGTCCTTGGCTATGCTGACTCGGGGACGCTTCGTATGTCATGTGCACTGCCTTGTACATGATGGTGCTGTACGATCGAGCCCGTGTAGGTCCCACCATGAAAACTTCGGACGAAATCTCTATCATATGTTTGTTCCGGCTTATTTCGCAAGCCAATCCTTTGTTTTGTTTTGAGTAGTGCTATTCGAGTTGCTTCAAAGTCTTATGTTGATTCCATCCCTTATTGATGTACCTCTTCTACCTAATTCTACGTGGCTTCGCAATTTAGGAATATGTGACCACTTCAAGAGAAGTGCATTCGTTTATTTTGTTCGGATGTGAAGACTTTATGTTGCAATTTTCATTCTGTTGGTTTCAGCTTCAATATTTGTCTATCTATGTGCTAATGGTGGTCAACCTCTTCAGGATGGCTCCTCCAACGCGCACGACTCCGAATCCTTATCCGCCACCACCTTCACCTCCTCCAGAGGCTTGGCAAGCTGTGATGGCCGCAACCAATGCAAACACACAATTGATCATGCAAATCCTCCAAGAGCGCAATCAAGGCAGTCAAGGGAATCAAGGCAACAATCAGAACCATTTTGCTACGCCGAACCAGTTCCTTGCAAATGGTCCAAAGACGTTCAGCAATTGTGTTGAGGCTTCCGATGCTGACAATTGGCTAGTGGATCTGGGCAAGCATTTTGAATGCAGCAACGTCGGGCCTGCAGATTTCGTCAAGTTCGCTTCCTTCCAACTCAAAGATCAGGCTACAGAGTGGTTCCAGTAGTACAAGGATTCTAGAGGTGGACGTTTGATCACTTGGAATGATTTCTGTCGAGATTTCCGACCTCATCACATCCCTCAGAGTGTGACTAAAAGCAAACGTGAGGAATTCCGCAATCTGAAGCAAGGCTCTTTGTCTGTCTATGACTACAACAAGTTGTTCCAGAAGCTCGCCCGCTTTGCCAAGCAGGACGTACCTGATGAGAAGAGCATGATATACCAGTTCAGGGGTGGTCTTAGAGAAGAAATTCAGCTCGCTCTTGTCCTCTTTGAGCCGTTGAGGTACGATGAGTTCTACAACATGGCACTGAAGCAAGAGGCTGCTCAGTTGAGGTGTGATGCTTCAAGGAGGCGAGTCAAAGACACTACGCCTTCTTCCTCTACTCAAGTGGCCAAGCAGCAGAAGTATTGGCTTCCTCCTCCTCCGTGCCGTCAGCCGTTTCAGCAGAAGAGCAAAGGTTACAGTGGTTCTTTCCACCCACCCAACCCTGGCTTTCAGAACAAGACTTTGTCTCAAGCTCCAAGATCAAGTGCTCCGTACCACCGTCCTCTTTCAGAGGTCACGTGCAACAAGTGCCAACAGAAGGGTCACTATGCCAACAAGTGTTTCAACCAGAGGCGTCTTCCTCCTCCTCCTCCTGTGAGATCGGCAAGTACAGTTGTGGTCAAGCATAACCCCAAGTCCGCCAAGGTCAACTTGATGAATGCAGCTCAGGCAGAGGATTCGCCAGATGTCATCATGGGTAACCTTCCTGTTAATGATATTCCTGCAAAAGTTCTTTTTGACTCTGGTGCATCGCATTCCTTCATGTCATTCCCATTTGCATCGGAGAACAATTTTAGCACTAAGGAATTACCTAGAGCTATGCAAGTCGTCTCTCCGGCTAAGCGTCTGAGTTCTAGTATGATGATTCCGGATATTTCTATCATGATGGGTGATTTCAAGTTTCTGGCTTCTCCAATGGTTCTTGGTAATTCGAATATCGATCTTATTCTTGGGATGGACTGGCTCTCTAAGCACAAGGCTCAGCTCGATTGTGCAGCCAGGCAGATTCAATTGACTCATTCGTCTGAGGATGTCATTGTCTTTGCCGCTCGGGATAATACCATCCGGTTGTTTTTTCTCAATGAGAAGGGTGAATTGGATGCTATTTCGCAGATCCCAGTCGTTTGTGAGTATCAAGACGTCTTCCCAGAAGAGCTCCCAGGAATGCCTCCGCACTGGCCCGTTGAATTTGTTATTGATCTTGAGCCCGGTACGGAACCTGTGTGCAAGCGTCCTTACAAGCTCGGACCTGAAGAGTTGAAGGAGCTGAAGAAATAACTCGATATTCAAGAAAGAATGGGTCTCATCCGGCCTAGTTCTTCTCCTTGGGGTTGTGGTGTTCTTTTTGTGAAGAAGAAGGATGGAACGGACCGACTTTGTGTTGATTATCGTCCATTGAACAAGAAGACAATCAAGAACAAATACCCACTACCCAACATCAATGAGCTGTTCAAACAACTCAAGGGTGCCCAAGTATTCTCCAAGCTTGATCTCCGTATGGGTTATCATCAGATTCGAATCCGTGAGCAAGATATTCCCAAGACGGCTTTCAGGACAAGCTATGGGTCATATGAATACACTGTCATGTCTTTTGGCCTTGCCAACGCTCCTCCGACGTTCTCTCGCATGATGAACTTCATCTTCAACCCCTACACCAATGACTTCGTTTTGGTCTATCTTGACGACATTCTGGTTTTCTCCAAGAACAAGGAAGATCATGCCAAGCACTTGCGTTTGGTTCTTGACAAGCTCAGGGAACATCAGTTCTACGCCAAGTTCTCCAAGTGTGAATTTTGGCTCGATGAGGTGCTTTATCTTGGTCATATAATCTCTGCCAAGGGCATTGCCGTGAATCCTGAGAAGGTGTCTGCAATTGTTAATTGGGAACCTCCTCAGAACGTGAAGCAACTCCGTAGCTTCCTCGGTCTCGCAAGCTACTGCCGAAGATTCGTTGAAAACTTTTCTAAGATTGCGAAGCCTCTCTCAAATCTTCTTCAGAAGCACGTCAAGTACGTTTGGTCTCCGGAGTGTGATATTGCTTTCAACACTTTGAAAGAGAAGTTGATCACTGCTCCAGTTCTGACTCCGCCTGATGAATCCAAGCCGTACGAGGTCTTTTGTGATGCCTCTCTCCAAGGTCTCGGTGCTGTATTGATGCAAGAGAAGAAAGTTGTTGCTTATACCTCTCGCCAGTTGAAGCCTAATGAGAAGAACTACCCCACTCATGATTTCGAGTTGGCGGCAGTTGTGCATGCTCTTTTGACTTGGAGACATCTTCTTTTGGGAAGAAAAGTGGACATTTTCACTGATCACAAGAGTCTCAAGTACATCTTCACTCAGCCTAATCTAAACCTCAGGCAAACTCGATGGGTCGAAATGATTCAAGAGTACAATCTGAGTATCGAGTATACTCCAGGCAAGGCCAATGTGATCGCTGACGCTTTGAGCAGGAAAGTGTATTGCAACAGTGTGATTCTCAAGCCTTATCAACCCGAGCTTTGTGAAGCTTTCCGCAAACTTAATCTGCAAGTTGTTCCTCAAGGTTTCCTCGCCAACCTTCAAGTCTCTCCTACCTTGGAAGACCAGATTCGCCAAGCCCAGCTTCTTGATGCTATGGTGAAAAAGGTGAAGATTGGTATTGCCAAGAGTCAGTCCAAGTACAAGTGTTATCGCCTTGATGACAAGGACACTCTTTTCTTCTAGGATTGAATTGTTGTACCCAAAGGTGACCTCCGTAAAGTGATCATGAACGAGGCTCACAACTCTCTCCTCTCCATCCACCCTGGGAGCACGAAGATGTATCAGGACCTCAAGCAAACTTATTGGTGGACTCGAATGAAGCGCGAGATTGCTCAATTCGTGAATGAATGTGATGTCTGCAGAAGAGTGAAGGCAGAACACCAAAGGCCAGCAGGTCTCCTCCAACCTCTTGCCATTCCAGAATGGAAGTTTGACCAAATTGAAATGGACTTCGTGACTGGGTTTCCAAAGTCCAAGCGTGGCAATGATGCTATATTCGTTGTCATCGACAAGCTCACCAAAGTGGATCACTTTCTGCCTATCAAAGAGTCGATCACTGCAGCTCAATTGGCGGAACTCTATACCTCTCGAATTGTCTCTCTGCACGGTATTCCTCAAGTGATATCTTCAGACCGTGGCAGCATCTTTACCTCCAAGTTTTGGGATTCTTTTCAGAAGGCCATGGGCACCAACATCCGCTTCAGCACTGCTTTCCATCCTCAAACAAGCGGTCAAGTCGAGCGTGTCAACCAGATTCTTGAAGATATGCTCAGGGCTTGTGTTATCTCCTTTGGCATGAAGTGGGAGGATTGTCTTCCTTATGCTGAATTCTCATACAACAACAGTTTTCAAGCAAGTTCGGGCAAGGCCCCATTTGAAATTCTGTATGGTAGGAAATCCCGTAACCCTCTCAACTGGTCTGAAACCGGTGAACGTCAGCTGCTAGGTAATGACTTAATCACAGAGGCAGAAGAAATGTGCAAGGTCATTCGTGATAACCTCAAAGCAGCCCAATCCCGCCAGAAGAGCTACTATGATAGTAAGCACCATGATTTGGCTTTCGAGATCGGAGATCATGTTTACCTCCGCGTCTCTCCTATGAAAGGGACTCGTCGCTTCGGTATCAAAGGGAAGCTTGCCCCTAGATACGTCGGACCTTTTAAGATTGTCAGCAAGAGAGGCGACCTAGCCTATCAACTCGAGCTTCCATCAAACTTTGCAAATGTTCATGATGTGTTCCATGTCTCCCAACTCCGAAAGTGCTTCAAGACGCCTGAACGCACCGTCAACTTCGAGGACATTGAGCTCCAAGAAGATCTCTCCTATCGTGAGCACCCAGTTGCAATCCTTGAAGAGACTGAACGAAAGACTCGCAACAAGTCAATCAAATTTCTCAAAGTAAAGTGTGAAGGAAATATGCCCTAGAGGCAATAATAAAGTTATTATTTATTTCCTTACATCATGATAAATGTTTATTATTCATGCTAGAATTGTATTAACCGGAAACATAATACATGTGTGAATACATAGACCAACAGAGTGTCACTAGTATGCCTCTACTTGACTAGCTCGTTAATCAAAGATGGTTATGTTTCCTAACCATGAACAAGGGGTTGTTATTTGATTAACGAGGTCACATCATTAGTAGAATGATCTGATTGACATGACCCATTCCATTAGCTTAGCACCCGATCGTTTAGTATGTTGCTATTGCTTTCTTCATGACTTATACATGTTCCTATAACTATGAGATTATGCAACTCCCGTTTACCGGAGGAACACTTTGGGTACTACCAAACGTCACAACGTAACTGGGTGATTATAAAGGAGTACTACAGGTGTCTCCAATGGTAGATGTTGGGTTGGCGTATTTCGAGATTAGGGTTTGTCACTCCGATTGTCGGAGAGGTATCTCTGGGCCCTCTCGGTAATGCACATCACATAAGCCTTGCAAGCACTACAACTAATAAGTTAGTTGTGAGATGATGTATTACGGAACGAGTAAAGAGACTTGCCGATAACGAGATTGAACTAGGTATTGGATACCGACGATCGAATCTCGGGCAAGTAACATACCGATGACAAAGGGAACAACGTATGTTGTTATGCGGTCTGACCGATAAAGATCTTCGTAGAATATGTAGGAGCCAATATGGGCATCCAGGTCCCGCTATTGGTTATTGACCAGAGACGTGTCTCGGTCATGTCTACATTGTTCTCGAACCGTAGGGTCCGCACGCTTAACGTTACGATGACAGTTATTATGAGTTTATGCATTTTGATGTACCGAAGGTTGTTCGGAGTCCCGGATGAGATCACGGACATGACGAGGAGTCTCGAAATGGTCGAGACGTAAAGATTGATATATTGGAAGCCTATGTTTGGACACCGGAAGTGTTCCGGGTGAAATCGGGATTTTACCGGAATACCGGGAGGGTTACCGGAACCCCCCGGGAGGCTAATGGGCCTATTGGGCCTTAGTGGAAAAGAGAAAAGAGGCAGCCCACAAGCTGGCCGGCGCCCCCCCCCTTTCCCCAAGTCCTAGTAGGACTAGGAGAAGTGGGCCGGCCCCCTCTCTTCTCTTTCCCCCTTGAGTCCTAATTGGAATAGGATTGAGGGGGGGAGTCCTACTCCCGGTGGGAGTAGGACTCCTCCTGCGCCCTCTCCCCCCAGCCGGCCGAACCCCCTCCCCTGGTCCTTTATATACGGGGGCAGGGGGCACCACAAGACACACAAGTTAATCGTTCCTTAGCCGTGTGCGGTGCCCCCTGCCACCAAATTCCACCTCGATCATATCGTTACAGTGCTTAGGCGAAGCCCTGCGTCGGTAGTACATCAAGATCGTCATCACGCCGTTGTGCTGACGGAACTCTTCCTCGACGCTTTGCTGGATCGGAGCCCGAGGAACGTCATCGAGCTGAACGTGTGCTAAGAACTCGGAGGTGCCGGAGTAACGGTGCTTGGATCGGTCGATCGGGAAGAAGACGTACGACTACTTCCTCTACGTTGTGTGATCGCTTCCGCAGTCGGTCTGCGTTGGTACGTAGACAACACTCTCCCCTCTCGTTGATGTGCATCACCATGATCTTGCGTGTGCGTAGGAAAATTTTGAAATTACTACGTTACCCAACAGTGGTATCAGAGCCTAGGTTTTAGGTTTGATGTTATATGCACGAGTAGAACACAAGTGAGTTGTGGGCGATACAAGTCATACTGCCTACCAGCATGTCATACTTTGGTTCGGCGGTATTGTTGGTTGAGACGATCCGGACCAACCTTACACGTACTCTTACGCGAGACCGGTTCCCTCGACGTGCTTTGCACATAGATGGCTTGCGGAAGACTGTCTCTCCAACTTTAGTTGAACCAAGTGTGACTACGCCCGGTCCTTGAGAAGGTTAAAACGGAGTCTATTTGACAAACTATCGTTGTGGTTTTGATGCGTAGGTGAGATGAGTTCTTACTTAAGCCCGTAGCAGCCACGTAAAACTTGCAACAACAAAATAGAGGACGTCTAACTTGTTTTTGCAGGGAATGTTGTGATGTGATATGGTCAAGGCATGATGCTGATTTTATTGTATGAGATGATCATGTTTTGTAACTAAGTTATCGGCAACTGGCAGGAGCCATATGGTTGTCGCTTTATTGTATGCAATGCAATCGCGATGTAATGCTTTACTAGATTACTAAACGGTAGTAATAGTCATGGAAGCATAAGATTGGCGAGACGACAACGATGCTACGATGGAGATCAAGGTGTCGCGTCGGTGACGATGGTGATCATGACGGTGCTTCGGAGATGGAGATCACAAGCACAAGATGATGATGGCCATATCATATCACTTATAATGATTGCATGTGATGTTTATCCTTTTATGCATCTTATCTTGCTTTGATTGACGGTAGCATTATAAGGTGATCTCTCACTAAATTATCAAGAAGTGTTCTCCCTGAGTATGCACCGTTGCCAAAGTTCGTCGTGCCCAGACACCACGTGATGATCGGGTGTGATAAGCTCTACGTCCATCTACAACGGGTGCAAGCCAGTTTTGCACACGCAGAATACTCAGGTTAAACTTGACGAGCCTAGCATATGCAGATATGGCCTCGGAACACAGAGACCGAAAGGTCGAGCGTGAATCATATAGTAGATATGATCAACATGACGATGTTCACCATTGAAAACTAATCCATCTCACGTGATGATCGGTTATGGTTTAGTTGATTTGGATCACGTGATCACTTAGAGGATTAGAGGGATGTCTATCTAAGTGGGAGTTCCTAAGTAATTTGATTAACTGAACTTAAACTTATCATGAACTTAGTACCTGATAGTATCTTGCTTGTTTATGTTGATTGTAGATAGATGGCTCGTGCTATTGTTCCGTTGAATTTTAATGCGTTCCTTGAGAAAGCAAAGTTGAAAGATGATGGTAGCAATTACACGGACTGGGTCCGTAACCTGAGGATTATCCTCATTGCTGCACAGAAGAATTACGTCCTGGAAGCACCGCTGGGTGACAGGCCTGCTGCTGGAGCAACGCCAGATGTTATGAACGTCTGGCAAAGCAAAGCTGATGACTACTTGATAGTTCAGTGTGCCATGCTTTACGGCTTAGAATCGGGACTTCAATGACGTTTTGAACGTCATGGAGCATATGAGATGTTCCGGGAGTTGAAGTTAATATTTCAAGCAAATGCCCGAATTGAGAGATATGAAGTCTCCAATAAGTTCTATAGCTGTAAGATGGAGGAGAACAGTTCTGTCAGTGAGCATATACTCAAGATGTCTGGGTATAATAATCACTTGATTCAGATGGGAGTTAATCTTCCAGATGACTGCGTCATTGACAGAATTCTTCAATCACTGCCACCAAGCTACAAGAGCTTCGTGATGAACTATAATATGCAAGGGATGAACAAGACTATTCCCGAGCTCTTCGCAATGCTGAAAGCTGCGGAGGTAGAAATCAAAAAGGAGCATCAAGTGTTGATGGTTAACAAAACCACTAGTTTCAAGAAAAAGGGCAAAGGGAAGAAGAAGGGAAACTTCAAGAAGAACAGCAAGCAAGTTGCTGCTCAGGAGAAGAAACCCAAGTCTGGACCTAAGCCTGAAACTGAGTGCTTCTACTGCAAGCAGACTGGTCACTGGAAGCGGAACTGCCCCAAGTATTTGGCGGATAAGAAGGATGGCAAAGTGAGCAAAGGTATATGTGATATACATGTTATTGATGTGTACCTTACTAGAGCTCGCAGTAGCACCTGGGTATTTGATACTGGTTCTGTTGCTAATATTTGCAACTCGAAACAGGGACTACGGAATAAGCGGACACTAGCAAAGGACGAGGTGACGATGCGCGTGGGAAACGGTTCCAAAGTCGATGTGATCGCGGTCGGCACGCTACCTCTACATCTGCCTTCGGGATTAATATTAGACCTAAATAATTGTTATTTGGTGCCAGCGTTGAGCATGAACATTATATCTGGATCTTGTTTAATGCGAGACGGTTATTCATTTAAATCAGAGAATAATGGTTGTTCTATTTATATGAATAATATCTTTTATGGTCATGCACCTTTAAAGAGTGGTCTATTCTTGTTGAATCTCGAAGATAGTGATACACATATTCATAATGTAGAAGCCAAAAGATGCAAAGTTAATAATGATAGTGCAACTTATTTGTGGCACTGCCGTTTAGGTCATATCGGTGTAAAGCGCATGAAGAAACTCCATACTGATGGGCTTTTGGAATCACTTGATTATGAATCACTTGGTACTTGCGAACCGTGCCTCATAGGCAAGATGACTAAAACACCGTTCTCCGGTACTATGGAGAGAGCAACAGATTTGTTGGAAATCATACATACCGATGTATGTGGTCCGATGAATATTGAGGCTCGCGGCGGATATCGTTATTTTCTCACCTTCACAGATGATTTAAGCAGATATGGGTATATCTACTTAATGAAACATAAGTCTGAAACATTTGAAAAGTTCAAGGAATTTCATAGTGAAGTTGAAAATCATCGTAACAAGAAAATAAAATTTCTACGATCTGATCGTGGAGGAGAATATTTGAGTTACGAGTTTGGTGTACATTTGAAAAATTGTGGAATAGTTTCTCAACTCACGCCACCCGGAACACCACAACGTAATGGTGTGTCCGAACGTCGTAATCGTACTTTACTAGATATGGTGCGATCTATGATGTCTCTTACAGATTTACCGCTATCATTTTGGGGATATGCTTTAGAGACGGCCGCATTCACGTTAAATAGGGCACCATCTAAATCCGTTGAGACGACGCCTTATGAACTATGGTTTGGCAAGAAACCAAAGTTGTCGTTTCTTAAAGTTTGGGGCTGCGATGCTTATGTGAAAAAGTTTCAACCTGATAAGCTCGAACCCAAAGCGGAGAAATGTGTCTTCATAGGATACCCAAAGGAAACTGTTGGGTATACCTTCTATCACAGATCCGAAGGCAAGACATTCGTTGCTAAGAATGGATCATTTCTAGAGAAGGAGTTTCTCTCGAAAGAAGTGAGTGGGAGGAAAGTAGAACTTGACGAGGTAACTGTACCTGCTCCCTTATTGGAAAATAGTACATCACAGAAAACTGTTTCTGCGACACCTATGCCAATCAGTGAGGAAGCTAATGATGATGATCACGAAGCTTCAGATCAAGATACTACTGAACCACGTAGATCAACCAGAGTGAGATCCGCACCAGAGTGGTACGGTAATCCAGTTCTGGAAGTCATGATGCTAGATCATGATGAACCTACGAACTATGAAGAAGCGATGGTGAGCCCAGATTCCGCAAAGTGGCTTGAGGCCATGAAATCCGAGATGGGATCCATGTATGAGAACAAAGTATGGACTTTGGTTGACTTGCCCGATGATCGGCAAGCAATTGAGAATAAATGGATCTTCAAGAAAAAGACTGACGCTGACGGTAATGTTACTGTTTATAAAGCTCGACTTGTCGCAAAAGGTTTTCGACAAGTTCAAGGGGTTGACTACGATGAGACCTTCTCACCCATAGCGATGCTTAAGTCCGTCAGAATTATGTTAGCAATTGCCGCATTTTATGATTATGAAATATGGCAGATGGATGTCAAAACTGCATTCCTGAATGGATTTCTGGAAGAAGAGTTGTATATGGTACAACCAGAAGGTTTTGTCGATCCAAAAGGAGCTAACAAAGTATGCAAACTCCAGCGATCCATTTATGGACTGGTGCAAGCATCTCGGAGTTGGAATAAACGCTTTGATAGTGTGATCAAAGCATTTGGCTTTATACAGACTTTTGGAGAAGCCTGTATTTACAAGAAAGTGAGTGGGAGCTCTGTAGCATTTCTGATATTATATGTGGATGACATATTGCTAATTGGAAATGATATAGAATTTCTGGATAGCATAAAGGGATACTTGAATAAAAGTTTTTCGATGAAAGACCTCGGGGAAGCTGCATACATATTAGGCATAAAGATCTATAGAGATAGATCAAAACGCTTAATTGGACTTTCACAATGCACATACCTTGACAAAATTTTGAAGAAGTTCAAAATGAATCAAGCACAGAAAGGGTTCTTGCCTGTACTACAAGGTGTAAAGTTGAGTAAGACTCAATGCTCGACCACTGCAGAAGATAGAGAGAAAATGAAAGATGTTCCCTATGCTTCAGCCATAGGCTCTATCATGTATGCAATGCTGTGTACCAGACCTGATGTGTGCCTTGCTATAAGTTTAGCAGGGAGGTACCAAAGTAATCCTGGAATGGATCACTGGACAGCGGTCAAGAACATCCTGAAATACCTGAAAAGGACTAAGGATATGTTTCTCATATATGGAGGTGACAAAGAGCTCGCCGTAAGAGGTTACGTTGATGCAAGCTTTGACACTGATCCGGACGATTCTAAATCGCAAACCGGATACGTGTTTACTTTAAACGGTGGAGCTGTCAGTTGGTGCAGTTCTAAACAAAGCGTCGTAGCGGGATCTACATGTGAAGCGGAGTACATAGCTGCTTCGGAAGCAGCAAACGAAGGAGTCTGGATGAAGGAGTTCATATCCGATCTAGGTGTCATACCTAGTGCATCGGGTCCAATGAAAATCTTCTGTGACAATACTGGTGCAATTGCCTTGGCAAAGGAATCCAGATTTCACAAAAGAACCAAACACATCAAGAGACGCTTCAACTCCATCCGGGATTTAGTCCAGGTGGGAGACATAGAGATTTGCAAGATACATACGGATCTGAATGTTGCAGACCCGTTGACTAAGCCTCTTCCACGAGCAAAACATGATTTATTATTCATGCTAGAATTGTATTAACCGGAAACATAATACATGTGTGAATACATAGACCAACAGAGTGTCACTAGTATGCCTCTACTTGACTAGCTCGTTAATCAAAGATGGTTATGTTTCCTAACCATGAACAAGGGGTTGTTATTTGATTAACGAGGTCACATCATTAGTAGAATGATCTGATTGACATGACCCATTCCATTAGCTTAGCACCTGATCGTTTAGTATGTTGCTATTGCTTTCTTCATGACTTATACATGTTCCTATAACTATGAGATTATGCAACTCCCGTTTACCGGAGGAACACTTTGGGTACTACCAAACGTCACAACGTAACTGGGTGATTATAAAGGAGTACTACAGGTGTCTCCAATGGTAGATGTTGGGTTGGCGTATTTCGAGATTAGGGTTTGTCACTCCGATTGTCGGAGAGGTATCTCTGGGCCCTCTTGGTAATGCACATCACATAAGCCTTGCAAGCACTACAACTAATAAGTTAGTTGTGAGATGATGTATTACGGAACGAGTAAAGAGACTTGCCGATAACGAGATTGAACTAGGTATTGGATACCGACGATCGAATCTCGGGCAAGTAACATACCGATGACAAAGGGAACAACGTATGTTGTTATGCGGTCTGACCGATAAAGATCTTCGTAGAATATGTAGGAGCCAATATGGGCATCCAGGTCCCGCTATTGGTTATTGACCAGAGACGTGTCTCGGTCATGTCTACATTGTTCTCGAACCGTAGGGTCCGCACGCTTAACGTTACGATGACAGTTATTATGAGTTTATGCATTTTGATGTACCGAAAGTTGTTCGGAGTCCCGGATGAGATCACGGACATGACGAGGAGTCTCGAAATGGTCGAGACGTAAAGATTGATATATTGGAAGCCTATGTTTGGACACCGGAAGTGTTCCGGGTGAAATCGGGATTTTACCGGAATACCGGGAGGGTTACCGGAACCCCCCGGGAGGCTAATGGGCCTATTGGGCCTTAGTGGAAAAGAGAAAAGAGGCAGCCCACAAGCTGGCCGGCGCCCCCCCCCTTTCCCCAAGTCCTAGTAGGACTAGGAGAAGTGGGCCGGCCCCCTCTCTTCTCTTTCCCCCTTGAGTCCTAATTGGAATAGGATTGAGGGGGGGAGTCCTACTCCCGGTGGGAGTAGGACTCCTCCTGCGCCCTCTCCCCCCAGCCGGCCGAACCCCCTCCCCTGGTCCTTTATATACGGGGGCAGGGGGCACCACAAGACACACAAGTTAATCGTTCCTTAGCCGTGTGCGGTGCCCCCTGCCACCAAATTCCACCTCGATCATATCGTTACAGTGCTTAGGCGAAGCCCTGCGTCGGTAGTACATCAAGATCGTCATCACGCCGTTGTGCTGACGGAACTCTTCCTCGACGCTTTGCTGGATCGGAGCCCGAGGAACGTCATCGAGCTGAACGTGTGCTAAGAACTCGGAGGTGCCGGAGTAACGGTGCTTGGATCGGTCGATCGGGAAGAAGACGTACGACTACTTCCTCTACGTTGTGTGATCGCTTCCGCAGTCGGTCTGCGTTGGTACGTAGACAACACTCTCCCCTCTCGTTGCTGTGCATCACCATGATCTTGCGTGTGCGTAGGAAAATTTTGAAATTACTACGTTACCCAACAAAGTGGTCACACCATTCCGACTGTGAAGCTACCTGGGAACGCGAGGATCACCTCCGTTCTGAGTACCCGGAGTTCTTTCGGTCCTAGATCTCGGGACGAGATCTTTTCGTAGTGGTGGAGTGTTGTAACGCCCCAGATATAACTTTCCCAATTTGTACTCCAACTCTTGCCGTTTCCGGCGTTAAGTTATATTTATTTCTCGGGTTCGGGTCTTTGTCTCAGTGTGTTGTTTTCATTTTCATGCATCTCATATCATGTCATCACGTGCATTGCATTTGCATACATGTTCATCTCATGCATTCGAGCATTTTCCCCGTTGTCCGTTTTGCATTCCGGCGCTTCGTTCTCCTCCGGTGGCCATTTCTAGCTTTCTTTCGTGTGTGGGGATTAACCATTTCCGGATTTGACCGAGACTTGTCATGCGGCCTTGGTTTACTACCGGTAGACCGCCTGTCAAGTTTCATATCATTTGGACTTCGTTTGATACTCCAACGGTTAACCGAGGGACCGAAAAGGCCTCATGTGTGTTGCAGCCCAACACCCCTCCAATTTGGCCCAAAACCCACCAAACTCTGCTCCATGTCCTAGAGCGTTCGATCACGACCGCGTGGCCAAAAACCACACCTCATTTGGACTCTCCTAGCTCCCTCTATGCCTATATATAGCCCCCACCATTTTCGGATTCGTCTTCTCCCCCGAAACCCTAGTTCCAAAAAAAACGCATCTCCACGCTGACGGACATGTCCGGAGCCTAGCCGGACGTGTCCGCCCCGCTTCCCCCGCGAACAACGCGCCGCCACGTGGCGGGCGGACCACTTCGCCGCCGCTCCCACCGACCCGCTGGGGCCCAGGAGGGGCCCTCCCGGCCCGCAGCCGCCGCCTCCCGTGCCCGCTCGCCCCCGCCGCCGGGGCCCGACCGCGCCACCGTCCTCCTCTCGGCCGGCCGCCGCGCTACCACGCCACCGCGGCACGCCTCCCGCCGCCGCCTTCAGCCGCCCCGACGTCACCTCGCCGCCCGGCGCCGGCGACCGCGCCCCGGCGCCCCCCTCCTCTCACCGGCCTCGGGTCCGGCCGGATCTTCCTCCCCGTCTCCGGCGTGAACAGTGCTTCTCCGGCGAGCCTCGGTTTCCGCGCCAGATCCAGATCCAGTTTCGAGACGGTTGACTTTTCCCTCCTAACCCTAGTTTTTCGAGCATACTTTGACCTGCCATATCTCCGCATCCGTAGCTCCGATTTGGATATATAGTATATCAAAATGTTCGTCTCGACATGTACATCATTTCATTCCATTGCATAATTTTCATTTGAGTTCATCTTGATGCCCGAAATGCTGCTAGAAGGAGGCTTCGTGAGATAATCGTCAGATCTGCTAGTTCATCTTAGACTTTTGTCATTTTTGCCATGATTGTTGTGTGCATGATATGCCTGTGAGTCCTTCATATGATTTGTTAAGCATTTTGTCTTCTTTCCAGAGGTGCAACCCATGCATTTTTAGGATGTGTGTGCTGACTTGTGCAAGCTTGCAAAGTGAGGCACTTGGTAAATCTGTTTTCAGGGATTTAGTGGATTTCACTAAGTCTGGGATTATTTAGTTCATGATGCCATGTGTTCAGCTTGTTTCCTAGCGATCCGTGCCTCTTTTGAGGATGATCATTAAGGGAGTTTTGTTAATCATGTTATGCTCTATCCATCCATGTCTTTGTTTGCACATGTGGAGTACTCTAGCTTGAGTCAATCGAGCTCTACTTTTGCTTCGTGGTAAATCTGGGCAGATCGTCAACTTGTTTGCGATTTTGCCGATGCTATTGTTATTGATCCGTGCATGCTATGCCATTGTTCTTGCCATGTATAGCTAGAATTTTGTGTCTTCTTTATGTATGTATGTTTGCCTTGCCATGACTTGCTCCGTAGTGAGTGCATCGAGCTCGTTTACATGCCTTCGTGAGTTATATTTCAGCATGTCTCAGTTTTCACTAAGTCTGAAAACTGATTATGCGTGAGCTATGTTCGTGTGCTAGTATATTTTGTGATCCCTTTTGGCCCCAGGTCACTTTGGGACTTTTGATAAGATTGTTGAGTAGCTCCATGCCATGTTCTTACTTTTCATAATCAGGTCATGTATCATGTTATTTTTCTGCTCCGAAGAGAGCTTCGTGATCTGAAATTTCAGACTAGTGTTAATTTCACTAAGTCTGAAATCTGTTTTGCGTTTGCGTTTTTGCCATGCTTATTTGAACCTCATAATGGATGAATTTGGCCGTGGCTCAGTGCTAGTGTTTTGTTAAGCATCTTATGGGCATCCCTGCCATGTATTTTGTTGTCATGTTTGGTGGCTGTAGCTTGTTCATTTCGTTGCATTTAGATGCCTACTTGCTGTAAATCGCAGACCGGTGTCATATCTTAAAACGCTTGCCATTTCCAAACCGTAACTCCGATTCCAATGATCTTTATATCGTTTTCAAGAGATTTCATCCCCTCTATCCAGTGGCACACTTGGTTTTCCAAGTTGAGGCCAGGTTCATGCATTTTTTGTCACGTCTTGCATTTTGCATCCCACATCGCATCCCGCATAGCATATCATCTTTGCATCTTATTGTTTGAGTTTGCACGTGGTTGATTGTATCCTTGTTGCTTGTTTGTGTTGTTTGGGTAGAGCTGGGAGATGAGTTCGCTAACGAGGATCCCGTTGAGTTTGCTTTTGAGGATCCAATCAACTCTGACAACTGTGCAGGCAAGATGATCATACCCTCGAAATCACTACTATCTTTGCTATGCTAGTTTGCTCGCTCTTTTGCTATGCCAATGCTACGATGCCTAGCACTTGCTTGTCAGCCTCCCAATTGCCATGTCAAACCTCTAACCCACCATTGTCCTAGCAAACCGTTGATTGGCTATGTTACCGCTTTGCTCAGCCCCTCTTATAGTGTTGTTAGTTGCAGGTGAAGATTGGAGCCGTTCCTTGTTGGAACATTTATTTACTTGTTGGGATATAATTATATTGCTATGTTATCTTAATGCATCTATATACTTGGTAAAGGGTGGAAGGCTCGGCCTCTCGCGTAGTGTTTTGTTCCACTCTTGCCGCCCTAGTTTCCGTCATATCGGTGTTATGTTCCCGGATTGTTGCGTCCCTTACGCGGTTGGGCTATAATGGGAACCCCTTGATAGTTCGCCTTGATTAAAGCTTTTCCAGCAATGCCCAACATTGGTTTTACCATTTGCCACCTAGCCTCTTTTTCCCTTGGGTTTCCGGAGCCCGAGGGTCATCTTGTTTTAACCCCCCCGGGCTAGTGCTCCTCTGAGTGTTGGTCCGAAATGAGCTGCCTGCGGGGCCACCTCGGGGAAACTTGAGGGTTGGTTTTATTCGTAGCTAGTCTCATCTGAGTGTGGTGAGAACGAGATATGTGCAGCTCCTATCGGGATTTTTCGGCACATTCGGGCGGTGTTGCTGGACTTGTTTTAACCTGTCGAATCGTCTTGTTGTATCGAGATACCGAGTCTGATCGGTGTGTCTTGGGTGGAGGTATATTCCTTCGTTGACCGTGAGAGCTTGTTATGGGCTAAGTTGGGACCCCCCTGCAGGGATTGATCTTTCGAAAGCCGTGCCCGCAGTTATGGGCAGATGGGAATTTGTTAATGTCCGGTTGTAGATAACTTGAACCTTAATTAATTAAAATGAATCAACCGAGTGTGTTACCGTGATGGCCTCTTCTCGGCGGAGTCCGGGAAGCGGACACGGTGTTGGAGTTATGTTTGCGCAGGTTGCTCTCTAGTTTCTCGCTCGCGCCTTACTCTCTCTTCTCGCTCTCTTTTGCGAATAAGTTAGCCACCATACATGCTAGTCGCTTGCTGCAGCTCCACTCATACATTTACCCCCTTCCTACCTATTAAGCTTAAATAGTCTTGATCGCGAGGGTGCGAGATTGCTGAGTCCCAATGGCTCATAGATTACTATTACACCAGATACAGGGACCGATGATACAGCTCCAGATGGCGCGCTTGAGCTCAAGTGGGAGTACGACGAGGATTCTTAGTGTTACTATGTGTCTTTTCCTGATGATCAGTAGTGGTGCCCAGTTGGGGTGATCTGGACCTATGTCGCTTGTTGGGTTGTCTTTTATTTTGGCGCCGTAGTCGGGCCATGAGTGTTTGGATGATGTATGTTATTTATGTACTTTGATGTGACGTGGCGAGTGTAAGCCAACTATTGTATCTCCCCTTTTATTATATATATTACATGGGATGTTGTGATGATTGCCTAACTTGCGACATTGCTTTCAATGCGGTTATGTCTCCAAGTCATGCCTCGACACGTGGGAGCTATAGCCGCATCGAGGGCGTTACACATGTTGCAAACATACTCCTACACAAAGTTGTCATGGACACTTCTCTTCCATATGAAGGCATATTTTGCATTTGATACCAAATCATTCATGAACGACGGGTGGCGAGTGGTCATTTTAGCCGCATGTTCATCATAGTATGTTAATATTAGTGATATCTTTGGTGGCATCGTTCGTTGATGTCAACCAATATTGACCGAGTTTATCCATTGGAGGTGATTAACTTGGAGGTTGGAGAAAAGGCCGATAACCATCATGTCTCATTCGATCGAGCAATAGACCCCTCGAGGTATTCAGGTGAAAACCCTATATTCAAAATTTTAAAACTAGGCAATGACGATGTCATCTGTGACATCGCTCCTTCGAAAGCATTGCCTCTGATACCATGGCTTTTGGTGACCGGTATGGCTGGGGGTTGAGTGTGTGGTTTGAGTTAGATGGTGGTGAAGCTGATGAGTGCAACTTCGAGTTGCACGAGCATCTCTGTATACGAATTGCGTGGAAGAACCACTGTCCTCGGGTAAGAGAGGTGCAATTGTGCCTCTCCTTGAATTTCTTTTCTCATTTAGGCATTAAAAAGGTCGGTAGGCGTGTCTGTGCCAGCTTGGTTTCGGTAGAAAGGTGAGGAGTTCTTCTGATTGTGGTGTGACCGATGATGACATTGTCGGTGACTACAATGCATAGCGGGTTGAGTATGTCGAATCCGCTTAGTCCGTTCTTTTAGAAACACGGTATAAATGGAGCCGCTCACATAGACACATGCACACTCACCATACGAATGAACACATGAAGCATACCTTATCTCTATATTGATAGATTGGGGCTCCGTATCTTAAGATTGACGAAGCCGCTATAAACACCTCATAGTTGGTGGGTGTGCCATACCCCAAAAAAATAGGGCCAGAAATTTTGAAATAAATCAAAAAAAAATGCCAGTCCATCAAGTCTAAGACTTAGAACCCGAATGCGTGGGTTCACCACAAGAAACTTGGCCACCAAAACTATGGCCTTCTTAGTCAACTTTGCTGCCATGTTTTTTTTACACGACACATATCTATATTTTATCTAAATGTATTGCTAAGTTTGTCGAATCAATTTTGCCAGTTTTTCGGTCATTAGCCTGGGGGTCTGTGTCATCTTTCTTCTATCCTTGGTTTCCTAGAGACTAGAGAGGTTGCAACCATACCCATCGCACCGGGAAAATGAAGACGAAGATGCAACAATCTAATCTATGCCTAATTTAGAAGATGGTGCAACAAACAAAATCTGCTTGATCGTGACTGTTAATCGCGTGTGAAGCAGAGGAATACAGATGGAAATGGTACAGTAGTTAGTTGCACCCGTGACTCGGCCTCGCGTGTTAACGTCGTACCAAAATAGGTACATGTAGGCCATCAGACCATGACAGTGCGTCAACCATCCGGACTAAAACTTGCTAAAAGACACGATGTTTTTACAGAAATAATAACAATTTGTCCAATTCACATTTAGATGTTTTCTAAGAATGTATATCTAAGCATCCATAAATGACGCAGCAACAAAGAATAAAAAAAAGCTGAGACAAAAAAAAAACCTACAAACATTATGAACATCTATGTCACATCTAGATGTGTCTTATACAGACCCAAATAACAATCGCGTAGTGGCACGCCTGCTTTCGGCCGAATACTACTGGGTCACCAAGCAACCATTGATGAACTAAAAAGCTCTCCAAGCTCCAGCAAGGCAGAGTGTCCATATCATTAGGCTGTACGTACCTAATCATCATCATCATCGCACCAACACTATATAAACACGAGGTCCCATGCAAGATGTTGTCTAATCCTTCCTGCGCTTCAACCGGCACAAGCAAGGAGAACAGCACAGGTGAGCAAAGCGACGGTCCAGATCAGCAGATGGATGGATCCAGTGGTCACACACACACACCGTCTGTCGGTGCACTGAGCGAACCTGAACGCCCTGCTCAACTCTGGAGGCCTGAGCTGTACGTGCCACCGGCCGGCCGGACCCCCTGCGATGTGCGATCGATCTGGGCAAGCTGATCGACCAGCCGGGTCGAGAACGTCGTGATCGCAACTGCAACCGAAGAAGACGTTCTGATCGCCTCTCCACAGAGGCACAGATTAACTAACCGGCGAACGCGAAAGGTGCACCGGACTGTGGACCGATCTCGCAACGGCGAAACGGTAACAGGAGATCGGAGTTAAGTGCGGCCGAAGCAAATGAAGAACGTGAGTGGTGGTCGCTGGTCAGGGGTCAGACGCTGTCATGTCACGCATGAGATGTGGATATATAGGGTGGCAAATAACCGGGCTACCCTGGCCTTTGGATATGTGAGACGCAACAGGATCGCGCATCGACTTCGTACCAGTGACAGCCATGGTCTCCGGCGAACCCTGGCCATCGATGGCGCGCTCCACTGCTACCACCCGAGCGCATGCCGTCAGGCCTCGGCTTAGAGTTCTTGCGAAACATTTCTTTTCTTTTCGAAATGCCAGCATTTCTAGTTACTCAGTTAATTCGAGAAATCGAGCAAAAATCGAATTGCCCAGCTAGTTGTTATAAAAAACTGAATAAAAATCATCACAACTGTTGAGCGGCACACAAACCATTTTAGAGAGGACCTCGCCGAGACGCGTGCTGTCTCGGCGAGGTCCTCTCTCTAAAAGATGACGACTTTCGGCTAAAAGGTCTTTCCATAAATAAAGTGTTATAAAAGATGATGACGAGCCTCGACTTAGTTGTCAACATTGCAGGACGATGCAGACGTCTTGTTCTCACCGGGGCAAAGGGGGAGAATATCAGGATGAAGATGCAACTATACTTAATGAGCTGCTTCAGGAGATCACGCACGCAACAAACACAATCATCTCGATCGTGACACTTAATCAACGCACAGCGACAGGAAATATAATGGGAAACAGTAGAGCAGTTGGGCCAATGAGTTCATCTGTTTAGCGCCACACACACGCACATAAATGCATTCATACTATCGGTCCATCACAACGTCAGGACTAAGAATTCGTTGAACCCTCTCTCGCCGAATAACAAATTGCCTACGAACTTGCTGTGAACCATCATTCGACAACCATGAACATTAACTGCTGCAAAGCTCATCGGCAAGCAAAAATGGTGATGTCCCCGTTTTGAAAAAGAAAAAATATCTATAACATCATCTTGAAACAGGCTCTCGTCGCGCTTTATAAATAAAGTATCAAATAAAGTACACGGCTGAAAGATACTTTCTGTTCCTAAATATAAATCTTTTTAGACATTTCAATATGAACTACATACGAAATAAAATGAGTGAATCTAGACTTTAAAATACGTCTATATACATTTGTATGTAGCCTGTATCTAAAGTGACTTATATTTAGAAACGAAGGGAATATATGATAGAGAGGTAGGCCTCTTACAGAATGGATCCTTATATATCGGGAGCGCGACTACTCTATCGAATGAGAACAAAGGGAAGTCAAAGTACAACGCCATGCCACGCCCTAGGACACCTAGGCTCCCGACAACGCCCTCAAGAGGGAGAACGACGCTAAGCCCCTACCGTCGAGTACGAAATGGAAGGGGTGTTCACCCGAAGTCTTGATATGGATAGGAGAACCATAACAACTTCTTCAAGAAGATAGCAGCGCTCCGGGCGTCGCCGCCGTCGGCACCAAAGCGTGTAGCTTTCGCTCGACAGCTCACCCATGCCACTACGAGGTCTTCAGGCCATTCACACCGTGGGAATATACGCATCGTGGACCTAATAACTTAGTTACAAAAACGGTGGTAACTTTAGTCAGGGGAAAATTTTGTTGAAGATATATACCCGGTAATATATGTGTAAATAGTATGGTAATATACGCATCACATAATTGATAACTTATGTACAAACACCCAAGGGGGGATTGTGGAGAAACACACCTTCGGTAACTTTTTTGAAAGCAATATGATAATATACACATCATAGCCCCGACAATCCATGTACAAACACCGTGGGTAAGTTTCAAATGTGGGAAGAGGGATCGTTAAAACTAACCCTGGTGACCTCTAAACAATGTGGTAACATACCCTATTCATGTGTGGTAACTTACTTGTACAATGAGTGGTAACTTTTGACCAAAAAAGAAGTTGTCGAAACATATCAACATGCGATCTAGTTTCAAACGTCTCGCCGCGGCGATTTTTTATATGTCAAACCAATTTTTCTATCCAACCAACGGTTGGAGCAACAAAATATTTTGAAGTTTTGAAATAAAGAGTCTTTTGATGACATCATCTCATTTAATATTAGTTTTCATGCATGTGGCAATTGCATGCCCCGTGTGCATACTCTTTCGCTTAATGACGTGGGGCTGCATGCACATGTGCTTACACACGTGATTTAGTTAGGCTAGGATGCGTTCGGATCTGTTGTTTAAAATCAGAACAGTCGGAAGTTAGTCCAGTCCTTCAAAATATGAAGAGAAGTACAAAAATAAAGCAAAAACAGGGAAAGAAAATAGGAAAAGACAAAAAAGGGTCGTGGCCTGCCGCGCGTGTCGACCAGCCTATCTCGCTCTCCTTTCAACGAGTCGGAAGCTGAACTCGCTGATGACAAGATATAGGGGCGCCCAAAACAAATCGTGCCTCATGGCAAATCCTAAATGGGGCGGCTCCTATTTGGAGATGTGTAGTGCCCTAGTGCGGACCCCCACCATGGATCATTTTCATAGAGGGCCGGCCCATTTTTTCCGGGATTTTCACATACATTCTAGCCCAGTTTTGAGAAGGTTCTAGGACCATCCCTGGACCTTTTTTTTTCTTTTTTTTGTTTCTATTTTTTTGTTTTATTTTCCCCTTTTATTTTCTCTCTTTTTTTCATTATTTTTTCTTGTTTTGAATTTTACATTGAAATTCGTGAAGATTATTTTGTTCATCAGATTAAAAAGATGCTCAACAATGTAAAACAATTTTCTCAAATTTAAAGTTTTCTCATAAAATCTAAAAGTTGTTAATAAAATGTAAAAAAATGTTCATTAAATTCGAAAATTGTTAATCTTTTTTCAAAGTGCATAAAATTCAAAAAAATCAGCAAATTTACAAAAAAATATCCATTGAATTCAGAGAATGTTCATCTGTTTGTTTTAAAACAAATTCTCGAATAAAAGTTTTGTTCATCAAGTTCAAAAACTGTTCATCAAATTTTGAATTAGCGAACGTGTTTTTTAGAAAATGAACAGTTTTTTAATTTCTGAACTTTTTTCTCAATACACGAACATCTTTTTTCAAAATCATAAACTTTTTCTAATACCACGAACATTTTATGATTTCTGGAACATTTCCCCAAGTTCCCTTTTTCCTAAATTTTCACCTTTTCTGAAATTAAAAATTGTTTTAACGAAGAAAAAACAATTAAAAACAAAAAACGTAATAAAATATCTGGGGCGCCTAACCCCACTTATAGGCCGGCCCAATAGGGCGGGAGGGGAGCGGGTGCAAGCTAGCATGTCATGCGCGAAATAGGAGCTCCCCCTAAACGGAGCGTTATGCGCACAGCTTCCGTCGCGCTAGGCCGACCCGTTTTCCAATTTTTTTTTATGGTTCAAAGAGGAGCACAACAACCACTAGGACATTTCGCTACTTCTACCTACATGTTTATTTTTTTTGTTTTTTTCTTTGTCCGGGTTGCGGAATCCCTTGGTTTTGGAAGCTCCCCAAACCTTTTTTTTGGAATGGTTTGTTTGGTTTTTCTTCTTTTACCTTTTTCCATTTTGTGTTTCTTTTTCTTTTACTAAATGCATGAACTGTTTTAATATTCATGATTTTTTTTTTCAATTTTTTTTAAAAAATGATTTTTTTAGAAAATATATGAAGTTCTTTAAGATCGATAAACTTTTTTCGAAATTTTTAGATTTATTTTAAAATTGATGAATTTTTTAATAAAATTCAAAATCTGTGATTTTTTTTCAAAATTGACGATATTTTCGAAATTGATGAACTTTTTTCATAATTCATATTTTTTAGATTTTTTATCGATTTTTTGAACTTTATTAAGCCGATGAACATTTAATAAATCTATGATTTATTATTTCAGAAACATATTCGAAATCGCAAAAACCAGCGGCCCGTTTTCTTTGCTGAACTAGCAGGACAACAAAACCGAAAAAATGCGAGCAAGCGTGTTGATCGAGCGATCAAACCGGGAGTGAGCATAGAAGCCATGGTTGAATCGGCCGACCCATCAAGGGGGCGCGACTGGCCTCATGCGCGAATCCTACTCAGCGCCGTATGCGTCGGCGTTTCCCTACGAGACACACACCACCTTCCATTGATCGTTGTTCTGTGAGCCGGCCCATTAAGAGGTTTTTACCGGAAGTTTGGGTACTCGTGTTGGGAAGCTTCTGGTTGTTTTTTTACCTGGTTTTATCTATTTTCATGTGTTATTCTATTTTTACTTTTTTGTGTCCTTTTCCTATGTCTTCCTCATTTTTACTTTCATTTTTTAGATGGGTTAACTTTTTGAGAATTCAAATTTTGTTGCCAAATCATGAACTTTTTTAAAAATTTCATGAACTTTTCAACTTCATGAACTTATTCTATTTCAAAAATATACTTTAAAACTTTGATTTTTTAATTCCAAGATCTTTTTTCAAATTTGTGAATTTTTCCTAAATACAAAATTATTTTCGTGTTTTGTGAGATTTTTTCCCAATTATTTGAACTTTTTCGCTCAAAATATCTGAATTTTTGGAATTCCTAAACATTCTTCAATTTTTTTTGCAGTTTGAACTAATTTTAGATTCTCAACTTTTGTTCAAGTTCGCAATGTTTCTTTCAAATTCATGAACTATTTTTTAAACTGAGAACTTCTTAAATCTATGAACATTTTTTAATTAAAAAACCACTAAACGGTTTTTTCCTATGAACAACACAGCAAAAGAGAAAACTTAGAAGAAAAAAGCAAGCAAATGAAGAAAAAAAAAGCAAGCGGCCGATAAGGAGACATGCAGGCGCCAGGAAGCTTCGATGGCGCTGACTACGCGGATTTGGAGGTCTCCACCTCATCTATTCTATACTACTATTTCTATTCTATTCTATACTTCTATACTTACTATTAAATAATCAAATAAGAACTTTCTTATGTATACCCAGCAATTAGACCCACAACCCCTCCTGAGCCAATCAGCACCGCAAGATTAGTCCCACAAATCTTAATCTAACAGCCGTCATTGATCTAATTGTTATAGAGTGAAAGTAAAAGAGACACACGAAGAGTCCAAATGATCCACTAGTTTCATTGCAATGTGGGAGACCCACTTATATACATGGTGAAGAGGTGTGTTGGGGAGACACCTCTTTCCCAACAGATACCTCCTGGGAGGCATCCCTCCCATACAATTGATCACATGTTTTTATTTCTCAACACTCCCCCTTGATTAATTCGTCATATGTATATTGCAAACTGAAAACTCCTCCAAAAACCCTGTGGGAAAAAATTGAGGAGTAACCTTATAATAATATGCCATCGAAAACTCCTTTAAAACCCAATGGGAAAAAAATAAGGAGAAACCAATATGGCATATATCCGCACTTGTATTTATATTGTCTCGTTAAAAACCTTATATGAGAAACCATCATGGAAAACTCATAAAGGAAAAAAGAGTACAATATGAGTGATTTGAGGATCACCAACGGGTTATAACTTGGGATTTTACTTCCCCTGAACTTTGCAAACCTCAAGAATATCTCATACCAATTCCACGAACCTAGTTCTGGAATGTAAACATTGATAGAGATATTGTGAATATCACAATAATCTGTTTGCATATTATCCTCTTACATTTCTGTAATTCACAAGGATAAATATAACCCATAAGCAACACAAGTGACATTATCTTGGTAGATAATGATAATCCCCACATGATTTCACATGTGGCCAATCATTCTATGAAGTCATCCATATTTTGTGATGCTTCAAATAAAACAGAATGATCACTGGAAGGACTCGTTTAGAGTCTATTCTGAAGACTTCACTCAAAATACTCTTCCAGCAAACCCAGTCTTTGATATGGCATTGTAGGATCAGATAATTAGCCACTATCAATATATCAAACCATGGTTATCTTGATTTTTCGAATGGAATTAAGCAAGACCCTTTGTGCCCTGGAAATATCCGAGGATATTCCTTACACAAACCTTATACCTTTTGGGGAATTGCACTCTCAATAAATTGCGAAAAACTATTGTGTCAAGCCTGACATATTTTGCAAGATATATGAGTGCTTTGATGGTATTTAGATATGGCAATTCATGCTCCTCTATCACTTCACCATCTCCCCTATGTATCAAGGATCTATATCCCATATTAGGTATAACATGATCATATGTTTCTTTGATATAATATATCCATATTGAACTTCTCCAATACTTTCGGATATATGAAGATTTATATCTTAGGGGGATGTGCTCAAGTCATAAGCTTAGCATAATTTGGTTTAACCCAAATATCCGTCTTAAAATGATTGTGTGTATTTCATGTCTTATATAGACTTTGATGATAAGATCATCGACACCACAAATTAAGGTGATGTCAAATCCAACCCAGGATTTCTTCATGAATACACGTCAACAATCATTAGTATGAGAGTAATCCTTGTCAAGGAATAACTCACTTAGTCGGTTGCACCACACAAATCTCCGACTACTTCAAGTCATAGAATGACTTCAGAAGTTCCACACATGCATGTTGCGATTTACCTTTGGATTCAGACTATCAAGTCATTCAATGACTTCAATATATACATCCAAACAAATTGACCCATGGAGTATGTAGACATCACATACATCAACCGTATAGATCTATACTGCCATTAACATTCAGCATCGAAACATAATTCCACTTATACCAAAAAGGTATGCTACATCGTAACTGATGTCGGGTCTCTGCGAAAAACCCTTGTGCTACAAGCCTCGCTTTCTCACCACCTCATTTATTTTTGTTTCCAAACGAAAATTTACTTCTCTTCCCTCTGGAAGATACATACGAGGAGCAGGTTTTACAATGGTAAATACCGCTCTTTTGCTGAGCGAGTGCCACTCTTCCTTAATTGCTTCCTTTCATTTGAACCAATATAAGTGCAGACAACACTTTCCATGGATTTTGGTTCAGGGCCCAAAAGGATTCTAGCAATTCTCAAGAAGAATTTTATGTCGACATATGTAGACTTTCTCATATACGATTCTCATGAACCAATATCATTGTGGAATTCTTACTACGCCTCTTAACTCCTTGTGATTTCCCACAACAACGGAGTCAAGGTGTTTCGATTTCCCAACACCTAAAAATGTGTGCACATATGTGTTGGACTTTGGATGCCGCGCATCCCTCAAGTGTCATTCAACCCGAGGTTGAATCATATTTACTGATCGAGGATCAATCTCCCATGTTTCCGCTGAAACATATGAGAACTTAATCTCATGCGACCAGAATTCTCCCCCTCTTGCTCTCATCTAGGGAGATGAGTGGTTTATTAGGTACCTCCACTCATTCTGGTACTTGACCATATTGACACCTTTGTCATCAGTAAATATACTTGGCAGATTATTTGCAGTATGCTGCAAATTTCTCATAACCTGAACATACAGTTCAGATTCTTAAGTACGTGGACAAAATGTCTATGACATTTCTTATCCATTTCCTGGCATTCTTTGTGGTACACAACTCCCCCTAATGCCAGAAAATGTTCTTATTGCAAAAGCAATCAGCGTATGGGCTGCAAATAACTCCCTTGCTAGGGTTAAGGTATTCGGCGGATTAACGAACATACCACAGTTATTCCTCACATAGATCCCAACCATATGTGAAGGTCCATGATGTACGCTGGGGTGGTAATATCGGTATACAACCGAATTACCGCAGATGGGAAATACTTCACTTATTTCCACATACAAACTGCAAGGGGGTGTAGTTGAAGGAAATATGCCCTAGAGGCAATAATAAAGTTATTATTTATTTCCTTATATCATGATAAATGTTTATTATTCATGCTAGAATTGTATTAACCGGAAACATAATACATGTGTGAATACATAGACCAACAGAGTGTCACTAGTATGCCTCTACTTGACTAGCTCGTTAATCAAAGATGGTTATGTTTCCTAACCATGAACAAAGAGTTGTTATTTGATTAACGAGGTCACATCATTAGTAGAATGATCTGATTGACATGACCCATTCCATTAGCTTAGCACCCGATCGTTTAGTATGTTGCTATTGCTTTCTTCATGACTTATACATGTTCCTATAACTATGAGATTATGCAACTCCCGTTTACCGGAGGAACACTTTGGGTACTACCAAACGTCACAACATAACTGGGTGATTATAAAGGAGTACTACAGGTGTTTCCAATGGTAGATGTTGGGTTGGCGTATTTCGAGATTAGGGTTTGTCACTCCAATTGTCGGAGAGGTATCTCTGGGCCCTCTCGGTAATGCACATCACATAAGCCTTGCAAGCACTGCAACTAATATGTTAGTTGTGAGATGATGTATTACGGAACGAGTAAAGAGACTTGCCGGTAACGAGATTGAACTAGGTATTGGATACCGACGATCGAATCTCGGGCAAGTAACATACCGATGACAAAGGGAACAACGTATGTTGTTATGCGGTCTGACCGATAAAGATCTTCGTAGAATATGTAGGAGCCAATATGGGCATCCAGGTCCCGCTATTGGTTATTGACCGGAGACATGTCTCGGTCATGTCTACATTGTTCTCGAACCGTAGGGTCCGCACGATTAACGTTACGATGACAGTTATTATGAGTTTATGCATTTTGATGTACCGAAGGTTGTTCGGAGTCCCGGATGAGATCACGGACATGACGAGGAGTCTCGAAATGGTCGAGACGTAAAGATTGATATATTGGAAGCCTATGTTTGGACATAGGAAGTGTTCCGGGTGAAATCGGGATTTTACCGGAATACCGGGAGGGTTACCGGAACCCCCCGGGAGACTAATGGGCCTATTGGGCCTTAATGGAAAAAGAGAAAAGGGGCAGCCCATAGCTGGCCGGCGCCCCCCCCCCTTCCCCAAGTCCTAGTAGGACTAGGAGAAGGGGCCGCCCCCCCCTCTCTCTCCTTTCCCCCTGAGAGTCCTAATTGGAATAGGATTGGAAGGGGGAGTCCTACTCCCGGTAGGAGTAGGACTCCCCCTGCGCCTCCCTCTCTCTGGCCGGCTGGCCCCCCTCCTCCAACCTTTATATACGGGGGCAGGGGACACCCCAAGACACACAAGTTGATCCTTGAGATCGTTCCTTAGCCGTGTGCGGTGCCCCCTGCCACCAAATTCCACCTCGATCATACCGTTGTAGTGCTTAGGCGAAGTCCTGCGTCGGTAGTACATCAAGATCGTCACCACGCCGTCGTGCTGACGGAACTCTTCCTCGACGCTTTGCTGGATCGGAGCCCGAGGATCGTCATCGAGCTGAACGTGTGCTAAGAACTCGGAGGTGCCGGAGTAACGGTGCTTGGATCGGTCGGATCGGGAAGAAGACGTACGACTACTTCCTCTATGTTGTGTGATCGCTTCCGCAGTCGGTCTGTGTTGGTACGTAGACAACACTCTCCCCTCTCGTTGCTGTGCATCACCATGATCTTGCGTGTGCGTAGGAAATTTTTCGAAATTACTGCGTTCCCCAACAGTGGCATCCGAGCCTAGGTTTTATGGTTTGATGTTATTTGCACGAGTAGAACACAAGTGAGTTGTGGGCGATACAAGTCATACTGCCTACCAGCATGTCATACTTTGGTTCGGCGGTATTGTTGGGTGAGACGATCCGGACCAACATTACGCGTACTCTTACGCGAGACCGGTTCCCTCGACGTGCTTTGCACATAGATGGCTTGCGGAAGACTGTCTCTCCAACTTTAGTTGAACCAAGTGTGACTACGCCCGGTCCTTGAGAAGGTTAAAACGGAGTCTATTTGACGAACTATCGTTGTGGTTTTGATGCGTAGGTGAGATGAGTTCTTACTTAAGCCCGTAGCAGCCACGTAAAACTTGCAACAACAAAGTAGAGGACGTCTAACTTGTTTTTGCATGGTATGTTGTGATGTGATATGGTCAAGGCATGATGCTGATTTTATTGTATGAGATGATCATGTTTTGTAACCGAGTTATCGGCAACTGGCAGGAGCCATATGGTTGTCGCTTTATTGTATGCAATGCAATCGCGATGTAATGCTTTACTTTATTACTAAACGGTAGTGATAGTCGTGGAAGCATAAGATTGGCGAGACGACAACGATGCTACGATGGAGATCAAGGTGTCACGCCGGTGACGATGGTGATCATCACGGTGCTTCGGAGATGGAGATCACAAGCACAAGATGATGATGGCCATATCATATCACTTATATTGATTGCATGTGATGTTTATCCCTTTTTATGCATCTTATCTTGCTTTGATTGACGGTAGCATTATAAGATGATCTCTCACTAAAATTATCAAGAAGTGTTCTCCCTGAGTATGCACCGTTGCCAAAGTTCGTCGTGCCCAGACACCACGTGATGATCGGGTGTGATAAGCTCTACGTCCAAATACAACGGGTGCAAAACAGTTGCACACGCAGAATACTCAGGTTATACTTGACGAGCCAAGCATATACAGATATGGCCTCGGAACACGGAGACCGAAAGGTCGAGCGTGAATCATATAGTAGATATGATCAACATAACGATGTTCACCATTGAAAACTACTCCATCTCACGTGATGATCGGTTATGGTTTAGTTGATTTGGATCACGTGATCACTTAGAAGATTAGAGAGATGTCTATCTAAGTGGGAGTTCCTAAGTAATTTGATTAACTGAACTTAAACTTATCATGAACTTAGTACCTGATAGTATCTTGCTTGTTTATGTTGATTGTAGATAGATGGCTCGTGCTATTGTTCCGTTGAATTTTAATGCGTTCCTTGAGAAAGCAAAGTTGAAAGATGATGGTAGCAATTACACGGACTGGGTCCGTAACCTGAGGATTATCCTCATTGCTGCACAGAAGAATTACGTCCTGGAAGCACCGCTGGGTGACAGGCCTGCTGCTGGAGCAACGCCAGATGTTATGAACGTCTGGCAGAGCAAAGCTGATGACTACTCGATAGTTCAGTGTGCCATGCTTTACGGCTTAGAATCGGGACTTCAACGACGTTTTGAACGTCATGGTGCATATGAGATGTTCCAGGAGTTGAAGTTAATATTTCAAGCAAATGCCCGAATTGAGAGATATGAAGTCTCCAATAAGTTCTATAGCTGCAAGATGGAGGAGAACGTTCTGTCAGTGAGCATATACTCAAAATGTCTGGGTATAATAATCACTTGATTCAGATGGGAGTTAATCTTCCAGATGACTGCGTCATTGACAGAATTCTCCAATCACTGCCACCAAGCTACAAGAGCTTCGTGATGAACTATAATATGCAAGGGATGAACAAGACTATTCCCGAGCTCTTCGCAATGCTGAAAGCTGCGGAGGTAGAAATCAAGAAGGAGCATCAAGTGTTGATGGTTAACAAAACCACTAGTTTCAAGAAAAAGGGCAAAGGAAAGAAGAAGGGAAACTTCAAGAAGAACAGCAAGCAAGTTGCTGCTCAGGAGAAGAAACCCAAGTCTGGACCTAAGCCTGAAACTGAGTGCTTCTACTGCAAGCAGACTGGTCACTGGAAGCGGAACTGCCCCAAGTATTTGGCGGATAAGAAGGATGGCAAAGTGAACAAAGGTATATGTGATATACATGTTATTGATGTGTACCTTACTAGAGCTCGCAGTAGCACCTGGGTATTTGATACTGGTTCTGTTGCTAATATTTGCAACTCGAAACAGGGACTACGGAATAAGCGGACACTAGCAAAGGACGAGGTGACGATGCGCGTGGGAAACGGTTCCAAAGTCGATGTGATCGCGGTCGGCACGCTACCTCTACATCTACCTTCGGGATTAATATTAGACCTAAATAATTGTTATTTGGTGCCAGCGTTGAGCATGAACATTATATCTGGATCTTGTTTGATGCGAGACGGTTATTCATTTAAATCAGAGAATAATGGTTGTTCTATTTATATGAGTAATATCTTTTATGGTCATGCACCTTTGAAGAGTGGTCTATTCTTGTTGAATCTCGATGATAGTGATACACATATTCATAATGTAGAAGCCAAAAGATGCAAAGTTAATAATGATAGTGCAACTTATTTGTGGCACTGCCGTTTAGGTCATATCGGTGTAAAGCGCATGAAGAAACTCCATACTGATGGGCTTTTGGAACCACTTGATTATGAATCACTTGGTACTTGCGAACCGTGCCTCATAGGCAAGATGACTAAAACACCGTTCTCCGGTACTATGGAGAGAGCAACAGATTTATTGGAAATCATACATACCGATGTATGTGGTCCGATGAATATTGAGGCTCGTGGCGGATATCGTTATTTTCTCACCTTCACAGATGATTTAAGCAGATATGGGTATATCTACTTAATGAAACATAAGTCTGAAACATTTGAAAAGTTCAAAGAATTTCAGAGTGAGGTTGAAAATCATCGTAACAAGAAAATAAAGTTTCTGCGATCTGATCGTGGAGGAGAATATTTGAGTTACGAGTTTGGTGTACATTTGAAAAATTGTGGAATAGTTTCGCAACTCACGCCACCCGGAACACCACAGCGTAATGGTGTGTCCGAACGTCGTAATCGTACTTTACTAGATATGGTGCGATCTATGATGTCTCTTACTGATTTACCGCTATCGTTTTGGGGTTATGCTTTAGAGACGGCTGCATTCACGTTAAATAGGGCACCATCAAAATCCGTTGAGACGACACCTTATGAACTATGGTTTGGCAAGAAACCAAAGTTGTCGTTTCTTAAAGTTTGGGGCTGCGATGCTTATGTGAAAAAGCTTCAACCTGATAAGCTCGAACCCAAATCGGAGAAATGTGTCTTCATAGGATATCCAAAGGAAACTATTGGATACACCTTCTATCACAGATCCAAAGGCAAGACTTTTGTTGCTAAATTCAGAAACTTTTTAGAGAAGGAGTTTCTCTCGAAAGAAGTGAGTGGGAGGAAGGTAGAACTTGACGAGGTAACTGTACCTGCTCCCTTGTTGGAAAATAGTACATCACAGAAAACTGTTTCTGCGACACCTATACCAATCAGTGAGGAAGCTAATGATGATGATCATGAAGCTTCAGGACAAGATACTACTGAACCACGTAGATCAACCAGAGTGAGATCCGCACCAGAGTGGTACGGTAATCCAGTTCTGGAAGTCATGCTACTAGATCATGATGAACCTACGAACTATGAAGAAGCGATGGTGAGCCCAGATTCCGCAAAGTGGCTTGAGGCCATGAAATCTGAGATGGGATCCATGTATGAAAACAAAGTATGGACTTTGGTTGACTTGCCCGATGATCGGCAAGCAATTGAGAATAAATGGATCTTCAAGAAAAAGACTGACGCTGACGGTAATGTTACTGTCTATAAAGCTCGACTTGTCGCGAAAGGTTTTCGACAAGTTCAAGGGGTTGACTACGATGATGTAGGAAATATGCCCTAGAGGCAATAATAAATTGATTATTATTATATTTCCTTGTTCATGATAATCGTTTATTATCCATGCTATAATTGTATTGATAGGAAACTCAGATACATGTGTGGATTCATAGACAACACCATGTCCCTAGTAAGCCTCTAGTTGACTAGCTCGTTGATCAATAGATGGTTACGGTTTCCTGACCATGGACATTGGATGTCGTTGATAACGGGATCACATCATTAGGAGAATGATGTGATGGACAAGACCCAATCCTAAGCATAGCACTAGATCGTGTAGTTCGTATGCTAAAGCTTTGCTAATGTCAAGTATCATTTCCTTAGACCATGAGATTGTGCAACTCCCGGATACCGTAGGAATGCTTTGGGTGTGCCAAACGTCACAACGTAACTGGGTGGCTATAAAGGTACATTACAGGTATCTCCGAAAGTGTCTGTTGGGTTGGCACGAATCGAGACTGGGATTTGTCACTCCGTGTAAGCGGAGAGGTATCTCTGGGCCCACTCGGTAGGACATCATCATAATGTGCACAATATGATCAAGGAGTTGATCACGGGATGATGTGTTACGGAACGAGTAAAGAGACTTGCCGGTAACGAGATTGAACAAGGTATCGGGATACCGACGATCGAATCTCGGGCAAGTATCGTACCGATAGACAAAGGGAATTGTATACGGGATTGATTAAGTCCTTGACATCGTGGTTCATCCGATGAGATCATCGTGGAACATGTGGGAGCCAACATGGGTATCCAGATCCCGCTGTTGGTTATTGACCGGAGAACGTCTCGGTCATGTCTGCATGTCTCCCGAACCCGTAGGGTCTACACACTTAAGGTTCGATGACGCTAGGGTTATAAAGGAAGTTTGTATGTGGTTACCGAATGTTGTTCGGAGTCCCGGATGATATCCCGGACGTCACGAGGAGTTCCGGAATGGTCCGGAGGTAAAGATTTATATATGGGAAGTCCTGTTTTGGTCACCGGAAAAGTTTCGGGGTTTATCGGTAACGTACCGGGACCACCGGGAGGGTCCCGGGGGTCCACCAAGTGGGGCCACCAACCCCAGAAGGTTGCATGGGCCAAGAGTGGTGAGGGACCAGCCCCTTAGTGGGCTGGTGCGCCTCCCACCAAGGCCCAAGGCGCAGGGGAAGTGGGAGGAGGCAAACCCTAGGTCCAGATGGGCCTTAAGGCCCACCCTAGGGGCGCCTCCCCCTTCTCCCCTCCCTTGGCCGCCACCCCTTGGCCATCTAGGGCTGCCGCCCCCCCTTTGGGGTGGGAAACCCTAGAGGGGGCGCAGCCCTCCCCTTCCCCTATATATATGAGGCCTAGGGGGCTGCCCAACACACGCGCGATTCAATCTCTCGTTGGTGCAGCCCTGCATCTCTCTCTCCCTCCTCTTCTGTGGTGCTTGGCGAAGCCCTGCAGGATAGCCACGCTCCTCCATCATCACCACGCCGTTGTGCTGCTGTTGGATGAAGTCTTCCTCAACCTCTCCCTCTCTCCTTGCTGGATCAAGGCGTGGGAGACGTCACCGGGCTGTACGTGTGTTGAACGCGGAGGTGCCGTGCGTTCGGCACTTGGTCATCGGTGATTTGGATCACGACGAGTACGACTCCATCAACCCCGTTCACTTGAACGCTTCCGCTTAGCGATCTACAAGGGTATGTAGATGCAACTCTCCTTCCCCTCGTTGCTAGTCTCTCTCCATAGATAGATCTTGGTGACACGTAGGAAAATTTTGAATTTCTGCTACGTTCCCCAACAGTGGCATCATGAGCTAGGTCTATTGCGTAGATTCTATGCACGAGTAGAACACAAAGTAGTTGTGGGCGTTGATTTTGTTCAATATGCTTGCCGTTACTAGTCTTATCTTGATTCGGCGGCATCGTGGGATGAAGCGGCCCGGACCGACCTTACACGTACTCTTACGTGAGACTGGTTCCACCGACTGACATGCACTAGTTGCATAAGGTGGCTAGCGGGTGTCTGTCTCTCCCACTTTAGTCGGATCGGATTCGATGAACAGGGTCCTTATGAAGGGTAAATAGCAATTGGCATATCACGTTGTGGTCTTTGCGTAGGTAAGAAACGTTCATGCTAGAAACCCATAGCAGCCACGTAAAACATGCAAACAACAATTAGAGGACGTCTAACTTGTTTTTGCAGGGTATGCTATGTGATGTGATATGGCCAAAGGATGTGATGAATGATATATGTGATGTATGAGATTGATCATGTTCTTGTAATAGGAATCACGACTTGCATGTCGATGAATATGACAACCGGCAGGAGCCATAGGAGTTGTCTTTATTTATTTATGACCTGCGTGTCAACTTAAACGTCATGTAATTACTTTACTTTATTGCTAACCGTTAGCTATAGTAGTAGAAGTAATAGATGACGTGACAACTTCAAGAAGACACGATGATGGAGATCATGATGATGGAGATCATGGTGTCATGCCGGTGACGATGATGATCATGGAGCCCCGAAGATGGAGATCAAAAGGAGCAAAGTGATATTGGCCATATCATGTCACTATTTGATTGCATGTGATGTTTATCATGCTTATACATCTTATTTGCTTAGAACGACGGTAGTAAATAAGATGATCCCTCATTAAAATTTCAAGAAGTGTTCTCCCCTAACTGTGCACCGTTGCTAAAGTTCGTCGTTTCGAAGCACCACGTGATGATCGGGTGTGATAGATTCTAACGTTCACATACAACGGGTGTTGACGAGCCTAGCATGTACAGACATGGCCTCGGAACACATGCAAACACTTAGGTTGACTTGACAAGCCTAGCATGTACAGACATGGCCTCGGAACACAGAAGACCGAAAGGTCGAGCATGAGTCGTATAGAAGATACGATCAACATGAAGATGTTCACCGACGTTGACTAGTCCGTCTCACGTGATGATCGGACACGGCCTAGTTGACTCGGATCATGTAATCACTTAGATGACTAGAGGGATGTCTATCTGAGTGGGAGTTCATAAGATGAACTTAATTATCCTGAACATAGTCAAAAGGATTTTACAAATTATGTCGTAGCTCACGCTTTAGTTCTACTGTTTAGATATGTTCCTAGAGAAAAAAAATTAGTTGAAAGTTGATAGTAGCAATTATGCAGACTAGGTCTGTAAACTGAGGATTGTCCTCATTGCTTCATAGAAGGCTTATGTCCTTAATGCACCGCTCAGTGTGCTGAACCTCGAACGTCGTCTGTAGATGTTGCGAACATCTGACATACACGTTTTGATAACTACATGATAGTTTAGTTAAATGGTTTAGAGTTGAGGCACCGAAGACGTTTTGAAACGTCGCGAAACATATGAGATGTTTTGAGGGCTGAAATTGGGATTTCAGGCTCGTGCCCATGTCAAGAGGTATAAGACCTCCGACAATTTTCTTAGCCTGCAAACTAAGGAGAAAAGCTCAATTGTTGAGCTTGTGCTCAGATTGTCTGAGTACAACAATCATTTGAATCGAGTGGGAGTTGATCTTCCAGATGAGATAATGATGTTTCTCCGAAGTCATTACCACCAAGCTGCTAGAGCTTCGTGATGAACTATAATATATCAGGGACATATATGATGATCCTTGAGTTATTCGCGATGTTTGACACCACGAAAGTAGAAATCAAGAAGGAGCATCAATTGTTGATGGTTGGTAAAACCACTAGTTTCAAGAAGGGCAAGGGCACAAAGGGATACTTCATGAAACAGCAATTCAGCTGCTGCTCCAATGAAGAAACCCAAGGTTGAACCCAAACCCGAGACTAAGTGCTTCTGTAATAAGGGGAACAACCACTGGAGCAGAATTACCCTAGATACTTGGTAGATAAGAAGGCTGGCAAGGTCGATAGAAGTATATTGGATATACATTATGTTAATGTGTACTTTACTAGTACTCCTAGTAGCACCAGGGTATTAGATACCGGTTCGGTTGCTAAGTGTTAGTAACTCGAAATAAAAGCTGCGGAATAAACGGAGACTAGCTAAAGGTGAGATAACGATATGTGTTGGAAGTATTTCCAAGGTTGATCAAATATCGTACGCTCCCTCTACCATCGAGATTGGTGTTTGCGTTGAGCATAGACATGATTGGATTATGTCCATCGCAATACGGTTATTCATTTAAGGAGAATAATGGTTACTCTGTTTATTTGAATAATACCTTCAATGGTCTTACACCTAAAATGAATGGTTTATTGAATCTCGATCGTAGTGATACACATGTTCATGCAAAAAGATAGTAATGATAGTACCACCTACTTGTGGCACTGCCATGTAAGTCATATCGGTATAAAACGCATGAGGAAGCTCCATGTTGATGGATCTTTGGGCTCACTCATTTTTGAAAAGTTTGAGGCATGCGGACCATATCTATTGGTGTATATGCATGAAGAAACTCCATGCAAATGGACCGTTTGAACTCACTTGATTTTGAATCACTTGAGACATGCAAATCATACCACATGGGCAAGATGACTGAAAGCCTCGGTTTCAGTAAACTAGAAAGCAACTTGTTGGAAGTAATACATTTTGATGTGTGCAGTCCAATGAGTGCTGAGGCATGTAGTGGATATCGTTATGTTCTTACTTCACAGATGATTTGAGTAGATGTTGAGTATATTTACTTGATGAATCACGAGTCTGAATTATTGAAAGGTTCAAGTAATTTCAGGGTGAAGTTGAAAGATTGTCGTGACAAGAGGATAAAGTATCTATGATATGATCATAGAGATGAATATCTCAATTACGAGTTTGGCACAGAATTAAGACATTGTGGAAATTGTTTCACAACTAATACAGCCTGGAACACCATAGTGTGATGGTGTGTCCGAACATCATAACTGCACCCTATTGGATATGATGCATACCATGATGTTTCTTATCGAATTACCACGATAGTTTATGGGTTAGGCATTAGAGATAACCGCATTCACTTTAAATAGGGCACCACGTAATTCCGATGAGATGACACTATATGAACTATGGTTTAGAGAAACCTAAGTTGTCATTTCTTAAACGTTTGGGGCTGCAACGCTTATGTGAAAAGTTTCAGGCTGATAAGCTCAAACCCAAAGCGGATAAATGCATCTTCATAGGACACCCAAAACAGTTGGGTATACCTCCTGTCTCAGATGCGAAAGCAATAAGGGATTGTTTCTAGAATCGGGTCCTTTCTCGAGGAAAAGTTTCTCTCGAAAGAATTGAGTGGGAGGATGGTGGAAACTTGATGAGGTTATTGAACCGTCTCTTCAACTAGTGTGTGGCAGGGCACAGGAAATTGTTCCTGTGGCACCTACACCAATTGAAGTGGAAGCTTATGATATTGATCACGAGACTTCGGATCAAGTCACTCCCAAACCTCGTAGGATGACAAGGATACGTAATCCTGTCTTGGAAGTCATGTTGCGAGACAACAATGAACCTACGAGCTATGGAGAAGCGATGGTGGGCCCGGATTCCGATAAATGGCTCGAGGCCATATAATCCGAGAGAGGATCCATATATGAAAACAAAGTGTAGACTTTGGAAGAACTACTTGATGGTCATAAGGCTGTTGAGTACAGATGGATTTTAAAAGAAAGACGGACAATGATGGTAAATGTCACCATTAAGAAAGCTCGACTTGTCGTTAAGATGTTTTCCGACAAGTTCAAGGAGTTGACTACGATGAGATTTTCTCACTCGTAGCGATGCTAAGAGTCTGTTGGAATTATATTAGCGATTACTGCATTATTTATGAAATCTTGCAGATAGGATGTCAAAACATTGTTTCCTCGATGATTTTCTTGAGGAAAGGTTGTATGTGATACAACCGGAAGGTTTTGTCAATCCTGAAAGATGCTAATAAGTGTGCAAAGCTCTAGCAATCCTTCTAAGGACTGGAGTAGGCATCTCGGAGTTGGAATGTATGCTTTGATAAGATGATCAAAGTTTTGGGTGTATACAAAGTTTATGAGAAACTTGTATTTCCAAAGAAGTGAGTGGGAGCACTATAGAATTTCTGATGAGTATATGGTGTTGACATATTGTTGATCAGAAATGATGTAGAATTTCTAAGAAAGCATATAGGGTTATTTGAAAAGTGTTTTTCAATTGAAAGCCTGGATTAAGCTACTTGAGCATTGAGCATCAAGATCTATATGGATAGATCAAAACGCTTAATGGAACTTTCAAATGAGCACATACCTTGACATGATCTTGAAGGTGTTCAAGATGGATCAGTCAAAGAAGAAGTTCTTGCCTGAGTTGTAAGGTATGAAGTTAAGACTTAAAGCTCGACCACGGCAGAATAGAGAGAAAGGACGAAGGTCGTCCGCTATGCTTAAGACGTAGGCTCTTCAGTATGCTATGTTGTGTACCGTACCTGAAGTGTGCCTTGCCGTGAGTCAGTCAAGGGGTACAAGAGTGATCCAGGAATGGATCACAGGACAGCGGTCAAAGTTATCCTTAGTAACTAGTGGACTAAGGAATTTTCTCGATTATGGAGGTGGTAAAAGAGTTCGTCGTAAAGGGTTACGTCGATGCAAGCTTAACACCTATCCGGATAGCTCTGAGTAGAGATACCGGATACGTATAATGGAGCAACAATTTAGAATAGCTCCAAGTAGAACGGTTATTTGGAATAGCTCCAAATAGAACGTGGTAGCTACATCTGGGAGATGACATAGAGATTTGTAAAGCACACACGGATCTGAAAGGTTCAGACCCGTTGACTAAAACCTCTCTCACAAGCAACATGATCAAACCTAGAACTCATTGAGTGTTAATCACATAGTGATGTGAACTAGACTCTAGTAAACTCTTGGGTGTTAGTCACATGGCGATGTGACCTGTGAGTGTTAATCACATGGCGATGTGAACTAGATTATTGACTCTAGTGCAAGTGGGAGACTGTTGGAAATATGCCCTAGAGGCAATAATAAATTGATTATTATTATATTTCCTTGTTCATGACAATCGTTTATTATCCATGCTATAATTGTATTGATAGGAAACTCAGATACATGTGTGGATACATAGACAACACCATGTCCCTAGTAAGCCTCTAGTTGACTAGCTCGTTGATCAATAGATGGTTACGGTTTCCTGACCATGGACATTGGATGTCGTTGATAACGGGATCACATCATTAGGAGAATGATGTGATGGACAAGACCCAATCCTAAGCATAGCACTAGATCGTGTAGTTCGTATGCTAAAGCTTTGCTAATGTCAAGTATCATTTCCTTAGACCATGAGATTGTGCAACTCCCGGATACCGTAGGAATGCTTTGGGTGTGCCAAACGTCACAACGTAACTGGGTGGCTATAAAGGTACATTACAGGTATCTCCGAAAGTGTCTGTTGGGTTGGCACGAATCGAGACTGGGATTTGTCACTCCGTGTAAGCGGAGAGGTATCTCTGGGCCCACTCGGTAGGACATCATCATAATGTGCACAATGTGATCAAGGAGTTGATCACGGGATGATGTGTTACGGAACGAGTAAAGAGACTTGCCGGTAACGAGATTGAACAAGGTATCGGGATACCGACGATCGAATCTCGGGCAAGTATCGTACCGATAGACAAAGGGAATTGTATACGGGATTGATTAAGTCCTTGACATCGTGGTTCATCCGATGAGATCATCGTGGAACATGTGGGAGCCAACATGGGTATCCAGATCCCGCTGTTGGTTATTGACCGGAGAACGTCTCGGTCATGTCTGCATGTCTCCCGAACCCGTAGGGTCTACACACTTAAGGTTCGATGACGCTAGGGTTATAAAGGAAGTTTGTATGTGGTTACCGAATGTTGTTCGGAGTCCCGGATGAGATCCCGGACGTCACGAGGAGTTCCGGAATGGTCCGGAGGTAAAGATTTATATATGGGAAGTCCTGCTTTGGTCACCGGAAAAGTTTCGGGGTTTATCGGTAACGTACCGGGACCACCGGGAGGGTCCCGGGGGTCCACCAAGTGGGGCCACCAACCCCAGAAGGTTGCATGGGCCAAGAGTGGTGAGGGACCAGCCCCTTAGTGGGCTGGTGCGCCTCCCACCAAGGCCCAAGGCGCAGGGGAAGTGGGAGGAGGCAAACCCTAGGTCCAGATGGGCCTTAAGGCCCACCCTAGGGGCGCCTCCCCCTTCTCCCCTCCCTTGGCCGCCACCCCTTGGCCATCTAGGGCTGCCGCCCCCCCTTTGGGGTGGGAAACCCTAGAGGGGGCGCAGCCCTCCCCTTCCCCTATATATATGAGGCCTAGGGGGCTGCCCAACACACGCGCGATTCAATCTCTCGTTGGTGCAGCCCTGCATCTCTCTCTCCCTCCTCTTCTGTGGTGCTTGGCGAAGCCCTGCAGGATAGCCACGCTCCTCCATCATCACCACGCCGTTGTGCTGCTGTTGGATGAAGTCTTCCTCAACCTCTCCCTCTCTCCTTGCTGGATCAAGGCGTGGGAGACGTCACCGGGCTGTACGTGTGTTGAACGCGGAGGTGCCGTGCGTTCGGCACTTGGTCATCGGTGATTTGGATCACGACGAGTACGACTCCATCAACCCCGTTCACTTGAACGCTTCCGCTTAGCGATCTACAAGGGTATGTAGATGCAACTCTCCTTCCCCTCGTTGCTAGTCTCTCTCCATAGATAGATCTTGGTGACACGTAGGAAAATTTTGAATTTCTGCTACGTTCCCCAATAGATGAGACCTTCTCACCCGTAGCGATGCTTAAGTCCGTCAGAATTATGTTAGCAATTGCCGCACTTTATGATTATGAAATATGGCAGATGGATGTCAAAACTGCATTCCTGAATGGATTTCTGGAAGAAGAGTTGTATATGATACAACCAGAAGGTTTTGTCGATCCAAAGGGAGCTAACAAAGTATGCAAACTCCAGCGATCCATTTATGGACTGGTGCAAGCATCTCGGAGTTGGAATAAACGCTTTGATAGTGTGATCAAAGCATTTGGCTTTATACAGACTTTTGGAGAAGCCTGTATTTACAAGAAAGTGAGTGGGAGCTCTGTAGCATTTCTGATATTATATGTGGATGACATATTGCTGATTGGAAATGATATAGAATTTCTAGATAGCATAAAGGGATACTTGAATAAAAGTTTTTCGATGAAAGACCTTGGGGAAGCTGCTTACATATTAGGCATAAAGATCTATAGAGATAGATCAAAACGCTTAATTGGACTTTCACAGAGCACATACCTTGACAAGATTTTGAAGAAGTTCAAAATGGATCAAGCAAAGAAAGGGTTCTTGCCTGTGTTACAAGGTGTGAAGTTGAGTCAGACTCAATGCCCGACCACTGCAGAAGATAGAGAGAAAATGAAAGATGTTCCCTATGCTTCAGCCATAGGCTCTATCATGTATGCAATGTTGTGTACCAGACCTGATGTGTGCCTTGCTATAAGTTTAGCAGGGAGGTACCAAAGTAATCCAGGAATGGATCACTGGACAGCGGTCAAGAACATCCTGAAATACCTGAAGAGGACTAAGGATATGTTTCTCGTATATGGAGGTGACAAAGAGCTCACCGTAAGAGGTTACGTTGATGCAAGCTTTGACACTGATCCGGACGATTCTAAATCGCAAACCGGATACGTGTTTACTTTAAATGGTGGAGCTGTCAGTTGGTGCAGTTCTAAACAAAGCGTCGTAGCGGGATCTACATGTGAAGCGGAGTACATAGCTGCTTCGGAAGCAGCGAACGAACGAGTCTGGATGAAGGAGTTCATATCCGATCTAGGTGTCATACCTAGTGCATCGGGTCCAATGAAAATCTTCTGTGACAATACTGGTGCAATTGCCTTGGCAAAGGAATCCAGGTTTCACAAAAGAACCAAACACATCAAGAGACGCTTCAACTCCATCCGGGATTTAGTCCAGGTGGGAGACATAGAGATTTGCAAGATACATACGGATCTGAATGTTGCAGACCCGTTGACTAAGCCTCTTCCATGAGCAAAACATGATCAGCACCAAGGCTCCATGGGTGTTAGAATCATTACTGTGTAATCTAGATTATTGACTCTAGTGCAAGTGGGAGACTGAAGGAAATATGCCCTAGAGGCAATAATAAAGTTATTATTTATTTCCTTATATCATGATAAATGTTTATTATTCATGCTAGAATTGTATTAACCGGAAACATAATACATGTGTGAATACATAGACCAACAGAGTGTCACTAGTATGCCTCTACTTGACTAGCTCGTTAATCAAAGATGGTTATGTTTCCTAACCATGAACAAAGAGTTGTTATTTGATTAACGAGGTCACATCATTAGTAGAATGATCTGATTGACATGACCCATTCCATTAGCTTAGCACCCGATCGTTTAGTATGTTGCTATTGCTTTCTTCATGACTTATACATGTTCCTATAACTATGAGATTATGCAACTCCCGTTTACCGGAGGAACACTTTGGGTACTACCAAACGTCACAACGTAACTGGGTGATTATAAAGGAGTACTACAGGTGTTTCCAATGGTAGATGTTGGGTTGGCGTATTTCGAGATTAGGGTTTGTCACTCCAATTGTCGGAGAGGTATCTCTGGGCCCTCTCGGTAATGCACATCACATAAGCCTTGCAAGCACTGCAACTAATATGTTAGTTGTGAGATGATGTATTACGAAACGAGTAAAGAGACTTGCCGGTAACGAGATTGAACTAGGTATTGGATACCGACGATCGAATCTCGGGCAAGTAACATACCGATGACAAAGGGAACAACGTATGTTGTTATGCGGTCTGACCGATAAAGATCTTCGTAGAATATGTAGGAGCCAATATGGGCATCCAGGTCCCGCTATTGGTTATTGACCGGAGACGTGTCTCGGTCATGTCTACATTGTTCTCGAACCGTAGGGTCCGCACGCTTAACGTTACGATGACAGTTATTATGAGTTTATGCATTTTGATGTACCGAAGGTTGTTCGGAGTCCCGAATGAGATCACGGACATGACGAGGAGTCTCGAAATGGTCGAGACGTAAAGATTGATATATTGGAAGCCTATGTTTGGACATAGGAAGTGTTCCGGGTGAAATCGGGATTTTACCGGAATACCGGGAGGGTTACCGGAACCCCCCGGGAGACTAATGGGCCTATTGGGCCTTAGTGGAAAAAGAGAAAAGGGGCAGCCCATAGCTGGCCGGCGCCCCCCCCCTTCCCCAAGTCCTAGTAGGACTAGGAGAAGGGGCCGGCCCCCCCTCTCTCTCCTTTCCCCCTGAGAGTCCTAATTGGAATAGGATTGGAAGGGGGAGTCCTACTCCCGGTAGGAGTAGGACTCCCCCTGCGCCTCCCTCTCTCTGGCCGGCCGGCCCCCCTCCTCCAACCTTTATATACGGGGGCAGGGTGTTGGAAATATGCCCTAGAGGCAATAATAAAAGCATTATTATTATATTTCCTTGTTCATGGTAATTGTCTTTATTCGTGCTATAATTGTGTTATCCGGAAATCGTAATACATGTGTGAATAACAGACATCAACATGTCCCTAGTAAGCCTCTAGTTGACTAGCTCGTTGATCAACAGATAGCCATGGTTTCCTGGCTATGGACATAAGATGTCATTGATAACGAGATCACATCATTAGGAGAATGATGTGATGGACAAGACCCAATCCTAAACATAGCTTGAAGATCGTATAGTTCGTTTGCTAGAGTTTTGCAATGTCAAGTATCTTTTCCTTAGACCATGAGATCGTGTAACTCCCGGATACCGTAGGAGTGCTTTGGGTATACCAAACGTCACAACGTAACTGGGTGACTATAAAGGTAGACTACGGGTATCTCCGAAAGTGTCTGTTGGGTTGACACGGATCAAGACTGGGATTTGTCATTCCGTATGACGGAGAGGTATCACTGGGCCCACTCGGTAATGCATCATCATAAGAGCTCAAAGTGACCAAGTGTCTGGTCACGGGATCATGCATTACGGTACGAGTAAAGTGACTTGCCGGTAACGAGATTGAACGAGGTATTGGGATACCGACGATCGAATCTCGGGCAAGTAATATATCGATTGACAAAGGGAATTGCATACGGGGTTGATTGAATCCTCGACATCGTGGTTCATCCGATGAGAACATCGTGGAGCATGTGGGAGCCAACATGGGTATCCAGATCCCGCTGTTGGTTATTGACCTGAGATCGTCTCGGTCATGTCTACATGTCTCCCGAACCCGTAGGGTCTACACACTTAAGGTTCGGTGACGCTAGGGTTGTGAAGATATGTATATGCAGTAACCTGAATGTTGTTCGGGGTCCCGGATGAGATCCCGGATGTCACGAGGAGTTCCGTAATGGTCCGGAGGTAAAGAATTATATATAGGATGTGCAGTTTCGGCCATCGGGACAAGTTTCGGGGTACCCGGTATTGTACCGGGACCACCGGAAGGGTCCCGGGGGTCCACCGGGTGGGGCCACCTATCCCGGAGGGCCCCTTGGGCTGAAATAGGAGGGAACCCAGCCCATAGTGGGCTGGGGCGCCAGCCCCCCCAAGGCCCATGCGCCTAGGGTTGGGGGGGAACCCTAAGGGGGGCCACCCCTTGCTTGGGGGGCAAGCCCCCCACCCCTTGGCCGCCGCCCCCCTGGTAGATCCCATCTACCAGGGCCGGCGCCCCCCCTGGCACCCCTATATATAGTGGGGATAGGAGGGACTTGATCCCCACGCTTTTGGTGCTTCCTCTCTCCCCGTTACTTCTTCCTTTCTCGTAGTACACGGCGAAGCCCTGCTGTCGTGACGCCCTGCATCCACCACCACGCCGTCGTGCTGCTGGATCTTCATCAACCTCTCCTCCCCCCCTTGCTGGATCAAGAAGGAGGAGACGTCTCCCGTCCCGTACGTGTGTTGAACGCGGAGGTGCCGTCCGTTCGGCGCTGGTCATCGGTGATTTGGATCACGACGTGTTCGACAGCATCAACCACGTTCTAACGAACGCTTCCGCTCGCGATCTACAAAGGTATGTAGATGCATCTCGTGACTCGTTGCTAGATGAACTCCTAGATGATCTTGGTGAAACGAGTAGGAAAATTTTTGTTTTCTGCAACGTTCCCCAACAGTGGCATCATGAGCTAGGTCTATGCGTAGTTCTTCTTGCGCGAGTAGAACACAATTCGTTGTGGGCGTGGATTTGTCAACCTTCTTGCCGCTACTAGTCTTTTCTTGCTTCAGCGGTATTGTGGGATGAAGCGGCCCGGACCAACCTTACACGTACGCTTACGTGAGACCGGTTCCACCGACTAACATGCACTAGTTGCATAAGGTGGCTGGCGGGTGTCTGTCTCTCCCACTTTAGCTGGAGCGGATTCGATGAACAGGGTCCTTATGAAGGGTAAATAGAAGTTGACAAATCACGTTGTGGCTTTCACGTAGGTAAGAAAACGTTCTTGCTAGAACCCTAATTCAGCCACGTAAAACTTGCAACAACAATTAGAGGACGTCTAACTTGTTTTTGCAGCAAGTGCTTTGTGATATGATATGGCCAAAGTTGTGATGAATGATGAATGATCTATATGTGATGTATGAGATGTTCATGCTATTGTAATAGGAATCACGACTTGCATGTCGATGAGTATGACAACCGGCAGGAGCCATAGGAGTTGTCTTTATTCTTTTATATGACCTGCGTGTCATGGAGAAACGCTATGTAAATTACTTTACTTTATTGCTAAACGCGTTAGCCATAGTAGTAGAAGTAATAGTTGGCGAGCAACTTCATGGAGACACGATGATGGAGATCATGATGATGGAGATCATGGTGTCAAGCCGGTGACAAGATGATCATGGAGCCCCAAGATGGAGATCAAAGGAGCTATGTGATAATGGCCATATCATGTCACGTTTATTATTTGATTGCATGTGATGTTTATCATGTTTTGCATCTTGTTTACTTAGAACGACGGTAGTAAATAAGATGATCCCTCATATTAATTTCAAGAAGTGTTCCCCCTAACTGTGCACCGTTGCGACAGTTCGCTGTTTCAAAACACCACGTGATGATCGGGTGTTTTATTCAGACGTTCACATACAACGGGTGTAAGACAGATTTACACATGCAAACACTTAGGTTGACTTGACGAGCCTAGCATGTGCATAGACATGGCCTCGGAACACAGAAGACCGAAAGGTCGAGCATGAGTCGTATAGAAGATGCGATCAACATGAAGATGTTCACCGACATTGACTAGTCCGTCTCACGTGATGATCGGACACGGCCTAGTTAACTCGGATCATGTAATACTTAGATGACTAGAGGGATGTCTCATCTAAGTGGGAGTTCATTATATAATTTGATTAGATGAACTTTATTATCATGAACATTAGTCTAAAATATTTACAATATGTCTTGTAGATCAAATGGCCAACGTAGTCCTCAACTTCAACGCGTTCCTAGAGAAAACTAAGCTGAAAGACGATGGCAGCAACTACACGGACTGGGTCCGGAACCTGAGGATCATCCTCATAGCTGCCAAGAAAGATTATGTCCTACAAGCACCGCTAGGTGACGCACCTGTCCTCCCTGCCGAACAAGACGTTATGAACGCTTGGCAGGCACGATCCGATGACTACTCCCTCGTTCAGTGCGGCATGCTTTACAGTTTAGAACCGGGGCTCCAAAAGCGTTTTGAGAGGCATGGAGCATATGAGATGTTCGAAGAGCTGAGAATGGTTTTCCAAGCTCATGCCCGGGTCGAGAGATATGAGGTCTCCGACAAGTTCTTCAGCTGTAAGATGGAGGAAAATAGTTCTGTCAGTGAGCACATACTCACGATGTCTGGATTACATAACCGCTTGACTCAGCTGGGAGTTAATCTCCCGGATGATGCGGTCATTGACAGAATCCTCCAGTCGCTTCCACCGAGCTACAAGAGCTTTGTGATGAACTTCAATATGCAGGGGATGGAAAAGACCATTCCTGAAGTATTTGCTATGCTGAAATCAGCAGAGGTAGAAGTCAAGAAGGAACATCAGGTGTTGATGGTCAATAAAACCACTAAGTTCAAGAAGGGCAAGGGTAAGAAAGCCTTCAAGAAGGACGGCAAGGAAGTTGCCGCGCCCAGCAAGCAAGCTGCCGGGAAGAAGCCAAAGAATGGACCCAAGCCCGAGACTGAGTGTTTTTATTGCAAGGGAAGTGGTCACTGGAAGCGGAATTGCCCCAAATACTTAGCGGACAAGAAGGCCGGCAAAACAAAAGGTATATGTGATATACATGTAATTGATGTGTACCTAACCAGTGCTCGTAGTAGCTCTTGGGTATTTGATACCGGTGCAGTTGCTCACATTTGTAACTCAAAGCAGGAGCTACGGAATAAGCGGAAACTGGCGAAGGACGAGGTGACGATGCGGGTCGGGAATGGTTCCAAGGTCAATGTGATCGCCGTCGGCACGCTGCCTCTTCATTTACCTACGGGATTAGTTCTAAACCTCAATAATTGTTATTTAGTACCAGCTTTGAGCATGAACATTGTATCGGGATCTCGTTTAATTCGAGATGGCTACTCATTTAAATCCGAGAATAATGGTTGTTCCATTTATATGAGAGATATGTTTTATGGTCATGCTCCTGTGGTGAATGGTTTATTCTTAATGAATCTCGAGCGTAATGCTACACATGTTCATAGTGTGAATACCAAAAGGTGTAAGGTTAATAACGATAGTTCCACATACTTGTGGCACTGCCGCCTTGGTCACATAGGTGTCAAACGCATGAAGAAACTCCATACAGATGGACTTTTAGAGTCTCTTGATTATGAATCATTTGACACGTGCGAACCATGCCTCATGGGTAAAATGACCAAGACTCCGTTCTCAGGAACAATGGAGCGAGCAACCAACTTATTGGAAATCATACATACTGATGTGTGCGGTCCAATGAGTGTTGAGGCTCGCGGTGGCTATCGTTATGTTCTCACTCTCACTGATGACTTGAGTAGATATGGGTATATCTACTTAATGAAACACAAGTCTGAAACCTTTGAAAAGTTTGAGGAATTTCAGAGTGAGGTTGAGAATCAACGTGACAGGAAGATCAAGTTTCTACGATCAGATCGTGGAGGAGAATACTTGAGTCATGAATTTGGCACACACTTAAGAAAATGTGGAATAGTTTCACAACTAACGCCGCCTGGAACACCTCAGCGTAATGGTGTGTCCGAACGTCGTAATCGCACTCTATTAGATATGGTGCGGTCTATGATGTCTCTTACCGATCTACCACTATCTTTTTGGGGCTATGCTTTAGAAACTGCTGCATTCACTTTAAATAGGGCTCCGTCAAAATCCGTTGAGACGACACCGTTTGAATTATGGTTTGGAAAGAAACCTAAGCTGTCGTTTCTAAAAGTTTGGGGATGCGATGCTTATGTCAAGAAACTTCAACCTGAAAAGCTCGAACCCAAGTCGGAAAAATGCGTCTTCATAGGATACCCTAAAGAAACTATTGGGTATACCTTCTACCTCAGATCCGAAGGCAAGGTCTTTGTTGCCAAGAATGGATCCTTTCTAGAGAAGGAGTTTCTCTCGAAAGAAGTAAGTGGGAGGAAAGTAGAACTAGATGAAGTATTGCCTCTTGAACCGGAAAATGGCGCAACTCAAGAAAATGTTCCTGAGGTGCCAGCACCGACTAGAGAGGATGTTAATGATAATGATCAAGATACTTCTGATCTAGCTTCTACTGAAATTCGAAGGTCCACAAGGACACGTTCCGCACCAGAGTGGTACGGCAACCCTGTCTTGGAAATCATGTTGTTAGACAACGGTGAACCTTCGAACTATGAAGAAGCGATGGCGGGCCCGGATTCCGACAAATGGCTAGAAGCCATGAAATCCGAGATAGGATCCATGTATGAAAACGAAGTATGGACTTTGACTGACTTGCCCGTTGAACGGCGAGCCATAGAAAATAAATGGATCTTTAAGAGGAAGACAGACGCGGATGGTAATGTGACCATCTATAAAGCTCGGCTTGTCGCTAAGGGTTATCGACAAGTTCAAGGGGTTGACTACGATGAGACTTTCTCACCGGTAGCAAAGCTGAAGTCCGTCCGAATCATGTTAGCAATTGCCGCATTCTACGATTATGAAATATGGCAAATGGACGTCAAAACGGCATTCCTTAATGGTTTCCTTAAGGAAGAATTGTATATGATGCAGCCGGAAGGTTTTGTCGATCCTAAGAATGCTGACAAGGTGTGCAAGCTCCAACGCTCGATTTATGGGCTGGTGCAAGCATCTCGGAGTTGGAACATTCGCTTTGATGAGATGATCAAAGCGTTTGGGTTTACACAGACTTATGGAGAAGCCTGTGTTTACAAGAAAGTGAGTGGGAGCTCTGTAGCATTTCTCATATTATATGTAGATGACATACTTTTGATGGGAAATGATATAGAACTCTTAGACAGCATCAAGGCCTACTTGAATAAGAGTTTTTCAATGAAGGACCTTGGAGAAGCTGCTTATATATTAGGCATCAAAATCTATAGAGATAGATCGAGACGCCTCATAGGTCTTTCACAAAGTACATACCTTGATAAGATATTGAAGAAGTTCAATATGGATCAGTCTAAGAAGGGGTTCTTGCCTGTGTTACAAGGTATGAAATTGAGCTCAGCTCAAAGTCCGACCACGGCAGAAGAAATAGAAGAGATGAGTGTCATCCCCTATGCCTCAGCCATAGGTTCTATTATGTATGCCATGCTATGTACCAGACCTGATGTAAATCTTGCCGTAAGTTTGGTAGGAAGGTACCAAAGTAATCCCGGCAAGGAACACTGGACAGCGGTCAAGAATATCCTGAAGTACCTGAAAAGGACTAAGGAGATGTTTCTCGTTTATGGAGGTGACGAAGAGCTCGACGTAAAGGGTTACGTCGACGCTAGCTTCGACACAGATCTGGATGACTCAAAGTCACAAACCGGATACGTGTATATTTTGAATGGAGGGGCAGTAAGCTGGTGCAGTTGCAAGCAGAGCGTCGTGGCGGGATCTACATGTGAAGCGGAGTACATGGCAGCCTCGGAGGCAGCACATGAAGCAATCTGGGTGAAGGAGTTCATCACCGACCTCGGAGTCATACCCAATGCGTCGGGGCCGATCAAGCTCTTCTGTGACAACACTGGAGCTATTGCACTTGCCAAAGAGCCCAGGTTTCACAAGAAGACAAGGCACATCAAGCGTCGCTTCAACTCCATTCGTGAAAATGTTCAAGATGGAGACATAGAGATTTGTAAAGTACATACGGACCTGAATGTAGCAGATCCGTTGACTAAACCTCTCCCTAGGGCAAAACATGATCAACACCAGAATTCCATGGGTGTTCGATTCATCACAATGTAACTAGATTATTGACTCTAGTGCAAGTGGGAGACTGTTGGAAATATGCCCTAGAGGCAATAATAAAAGCATTATTATTATATTTCCTTGTTCATGGTAATTGTCTTTATTCGTGCTATAATTGTGTTATCCGGAAATCGTAATACATGTGTGAATAACAGACATCAACATGTCCCTAGTAAGCCTCTAGTTGACTAGCTCGTTGATCAACAGATAGTCATGGTTTCCTGGCTATGGACATAAGATGTCATTGATAACGAGATCACATCATTAGGAGAATGATGTGATGGACAAGACCCAATCCTAAACATAGCTTGAAGATCGTATAGTTCGTTTGCTAGAGTTTTGCAATGTCAAGTATCTTTTCCTTAGACCATGAGATCGTGTAACTCCCGGATACCGTAGGAGTGCTTTGGGTATACCAAACGTCACAACGTAACTGGGTGACTATAAAGGTAGACTACGGGTATCTCCGAAAGTGTCTGTTGGGTTGACACGGATCAAGACTGGGATTTGTCATTCCGTATGACGGAGAGGTATCACTGGGCCCACTCGGTAATGCATCATCATAAGAGCTCAAAGTGACCAAGTGTCTGGTCACGGGATCATGCATTACGGTACGAGTAAAGTGACTTGCCGGTAACGAGATTGAACGAGGTATTGGGATACCGACGATCGAATCTCGGGCAAGTAATATATCGATTGACAAAGGGAATTGCATACGGGGTTGATTGAATCCTCGACATCGTGGTTCATCCGATGAGAACATCGTGGAGCATGTGGGAGCCAACATGGGTATCCAGATCCCGCTGTTGGTTATTGACCTGAGATCGTCTCGGTCATGTCTACATGTCTCCCGAACCCGTAGGGTCTACACACTTAAGGTTCGGTGACGCTAGGGTTGTGAAGATATGTATATGCAGTAACCCGAATGTTGTTCGGGGTCCCGGATGAGATCCCGGACGTCACGAGGAGTTCCGGAATGGTCCGGAGGTAAAGAATTATATATAGGATGTGCAGTTTCGGCCATCGGGACAAGTTTCGGGGTACCCGGTATTGTACCGGGACCACCGGAAGGGTCCCGGGGGTCCACCGGGTGGGGCCACCTATCCCGGAGGGCCCCTTGGGCTGAAATAGGAGGGAACCCAGCCCATAGTGGGCTGGGGCGCCAGCCCCCCCAAGGCCCATGCGCCTAGGGTTGGGGGGGAACCCTAAGGGGGGCCACCCCTTGCTTGGGGGGCAAGCCCCCCACCCCTTGGCCGCCGCCCCCCCTGGTAGATCCCATCTACCAGGGCTGGCGCCCCCCTGGAACCCCTATATATAGTGGGGAGAGGAGGGACTTGATCCCCACGCTTTTGGTGCTTCCTCTCTCCCCGTTACTTCTTCCTTTCTCGTAGTACACGGCGAAGCCCTGCTGTCGTGACGCCCTGCATCCACCACCACGCCGTCGTGCTGCTGGATCTTCATCAACCTCTCCTCCCCCCCTTGCTGGATCAAGAAGGAGGAGACGTCTCCCGTCCCGTACGTGTGTTGAACGCGGAGGTGCCGTCCGTTCGGCGCTGGTCATCGGTGATTTGGATCACGACGTGTTCGACAGCATCAACCACGTTCTAACGAACGCTTCCGCTCGCGATCTACAAAGGTATGTAGATGCATCTCGTGACTCGTTGCTAGATGAACTCCTAGATGATCTTGGTGAAACGAGTAGGAAAATTTTTATTTTCTGCAACGTTCCCCAACACAGGGGACACCCCAAGACACACAAGTTGATCCTTGAGATCGTTCCTTAGCCGTGTGCGGTGCCCCCTGCCACCAAATTCCACCTCGATCACACCGTTGTAGTGCTTAGGCGAAGCCCTGCGTCGGTAGTACATCAAGATCGTCACCACGCCGTCGTGCCGACGGAACTCTTCCTCGACGCTTTGCTGGATCGGAGCCCGAGGATCGTCATCGAGCTGAACGTGTGCTAAGAACTCGGAGGTGCCGGAGTAACGGTGCTTGGATCGGTCGGATCGGGAAGAAGACGTACGACTACTTCCTATATGTTGTGTGATCGCTTCCGCAGTCGGTCTGCGTCGGTACGTAGACAACACTCTCCCCTCTCGTTGCTGTGCATCACCATGATCTTGCGTGTGCGTAGGAAAATTTTCGAAATTACTGCGTTCCCCAACAGTAGTATCATTTGATCTAAATTCGTCAATTTGAGCACTTAATTCAATAAATGAATGGTTATGTGTGGATATACACACCTAAGACCATCTTCTAGATGCGTCTATGAACACCATGAAGTACCAAGATAACCCAGATAATGGTTGAATAATCCAAACATATTCTTGCATTCAATCAAGAATATTAGCTCGCTCATTTCAAATTTTAAGGTGAGAGTGCCTTAAAATTAATTTCCCAATGTCACATGTAGTGCATAAAACAATCTGATGACTGTTGGGAATATTGCAACTTGTCAAGTTGTGGCCAACAGAATTGTCAATAATTTCTCTAATCGTCCAATACCATGATGATAAAGGAGGGAAAATTATTATGTATGCAACAAGATTGAGTATGAACTGACTCATACACTCAATTATCTCAACTATCATGTCCGAGGGACAAGATGTTGCAATTTATACTACATGTAGTAGTACAATTACAGGCTAATGATATTTAGGGATAACTAGGAGACTACATGAGATCTCCAAAATATCTTTGGAATATAATTCCACAAGCACATCATCAATATAGAGGAGTCCATTCTCCTTCCACCATGCCAGAATATTTTCTGGTTTTTTCCTTTTGAAGTAGAACTTCGAACTTATCCCATTAAAATCATTTGCCTCCAGTGAGTCGGTGGTATGATTCAACCCAATACTTGACCAATTGGTAATCATTGGTATAACATTTCGTACAACCATCACTTTGACAAACTTGAAAGTTATCATTATGATCATTTATATTAAATGACACATTCCCTTTTGAGATATACACTCCATTTCTGCTTGTCATTTTTCGTTCACCTTAAATTCAACTCCCGTGGTTCTCTAACCACTATTGCTTAGTACTAAGAGCACTAGCATGAATTTCAGGCATTGCAAACCTGAAACAAAGATGATATTTCTGTTTATCATCCTAGGAGAACGTAAAGTGTAATAAGGACTTATATTCAGATATGCATTTGGAGCCGCCTTATCACATAATCTCAACATAGTGTTGATTTATTGACAACAGAACTATAAGGCTCAACGGACTCGAAGTCCTGACAATGAATGAGTAATCATTCATGTAATGCTTATAACAATATATCTCGCCTCAATGAAGGCTCAAAGGGAAAAATGGATGCTCATTATCCATTACATACTCAGTTGAGAACTAAGCCATTGCGATGGTACATAAATGCAAATATGCATATTCTTAGCTATTTATAAATAGCCATGACATTTTCTGCAGGTGGAGTTTCCGTGGCAATAAGGCCCCGGGTCGAAAAAATCTTTATGTCCATGACCCATGTTAAATACTTACTCCCACCAAATGTCATCTCATCGCATTTCCTTTTAAAAAGGTCAGCCATATGGTGCATGAAATACTCATGCATTAATTTACCTTTAGTAAATTACGTAGGATGAAAATGCTATGGCTAAGCATAATCATGGTCATGGTGATTGTTATTGACCCAAAGTGCAAGCCTTCCAGAAGAACACCACAGTATGGTGTAGATCTTCAAATTAAAGGTAGTCGCCTCGAAAGGGACAAGCCTTTAATTAATTTCCTTAAAACACATAGAGGTAGCCGACCACCTAGTGGTGCCTCACTCTTATGGACAGTTCCCATTGATCATAGCCTCCACAACCTTATGTTATTTATAACACATGAAGGTAATCACCATAAAATAGCATGAACCTCTCAGTTGTGCATGAAACTTAATTCATAGCTATGATGACGTCCCATAAGTTGTGTATGCATGGAAGGTAATCACCAAAATATGCAAGTGTTTTGCATAATTCTCTTCATAGCATAATATGCAGCATAGTCACCATTGCCTTGGATTCATCTCCTGATGGAGTATTTGACACTATAGTCACAACCAATGACAAATGCTATGAAATTGACAAGTATTTGGAAAAACATCATGAAGGTAGGTATCAACAGTGTAGGCCTCATAATGGCTATGTCATAAGTTTTGTGCCATCACTTTTGCTTCGAACACATGGAGATAATCACCAAGTAGTGTAGATCTCACTCTTATGGAGCTTCTCACAACCTTGTGTTAATTATAAAAACACATTGAAGGTAATCACCACATGGTAGTGTAGACCTCGCAGTTGTGAAAGAAAATGATTCGTTGCCATCATGCAATCCATAAGTTGTGTGCAAAATTGAAGGTAGTCACTATGTCAGAAAGACATAATATAGACCTCACAATAACATTGGATAATCTGCAATTAAGCAGTAGGTACCATTTGTCGATTTCTTGCGACAAATGTAAATTTGACATAGTCAGGCAATGTCATACACTTCACTACTTCATGTTTTCCAAATTTGCAAGCAAATCCCATATTCTTATGCAAATAATGGAATCATCATATTGCTTTGCAATTGTATTACTCATGTAATACAAATAAATGCAGAAGTACAAACATACTTGTGCGACATATATGAGGACTTTGGGCCTCAAACAGTCATTTTACATGATGTAAAATGATACATAATCAATTATTATGCAATTCAGCAAGACCTGATGGTCTATCGTGTATATTTGCTCCAAAGCCTGGGGCATGAGACGCAAATAACAATAACCTTGAGGTTAAATTGCTGAAAAACAGTGAGCCTGATTGCTGAATCATAGATTTTGCATAAGTCCAAAAGCTAAACTGCAAGATCTGAAAAACCTGAGGCTGAATCAGAGATTCCATGGACCTGTTACCATAGAACACGCGGGCTGATTTTTAAAAATCACGAAAGAAATAGGAATTTTCTTTCCTTTCCCGTCGGTTCCATCCCTAGAGGGGATTTTGTAACCGCCATCTTCGGACGTTCAAGACCACGCCATGCGTTGCCGCCGGCTGTGCCTCGACGCCGATCGGGCAGGGTGCCAACCCCAACCACTAGGCTCCTTTGGGAGGCCACACGCACGAGCGCCCACTTCTGTGCCAGAGTGCGTTGCCGGCCATTTCGAGGTCGTCACACCAAGAGGACGCCCGCGACAGTGGCTTGCCGCGCACTTCTCCCGCAGTCACGCCGACGCACATCGCAGTGGGTAGCGACGCTACGCCTCGCAGTCTGCACGGTCTTGGAAAACCACATCGGCGGCTGCAATTTGCCAAGCGCAAGCGTCTCCCGCCATGAAATTCCCCGTTCTTGGGGTGAAGATCATCTTCCGGTGATTCACTGATTCATGTATGGGCCATGGGCGTCTTTCTCCGTAAACGGGCATGGTGTGTCGCCATCTTCAGTGCGTAACCGCAGCCGCGCTGTCGTGCATGTATGCCATGCTTGCCGCCGGCCGGTCTCTTCTTGGTTGATTTGTTTCTCAAAGAAGAAAACTCAACGGATCAGAGAGTGCCTTCTTGTTTCTTAATCACAAGAGGACAACAAAATTGGCATTCTCATGATTAGTTTCATGTCGGATGCATGCATGCTCCGTCACACTGTCACTGCAGCCCTGTTGTTGATGTCGCCTCGTAGTGCCGCGATTGATGCCTTCAGGCACTGGCGTGATGCTGCCGCTCCGGGAGGAGCGGCGTCGCGGCCGAGCGCCTCCGCGCATACTGGTCCGATGTTCAAAAGGACGGCCACTCGATGGTTTCTTCTTCTCGTGTCCCCAAATTGCTCTTGTAGAGTTTAGGTGCTGATAACGTCTTATAGAGTGAAAGTAAAAGAGACACATGAAGAGTCCAAATGATCCACTAGTTTCATTGCAATGTGGGAGACCCACTTATATACATAGTGAAGAGGTGTGTTGGGGAGACACCTCTTTCCCAACAGATACCTCCTCGGAGGCATCCCTCCCATACAATTGATCACATGTTTTTATTTCTCAACACTAATAAATCAATGATGTGCATTTAGCAATTTCCAATGACTGACCTTACTCCGCCTCAACCAGCTAAAGAAATCTCGTAACTACCGGTCCCGCGTCCCCTACATCTCTCCCCCGCAACCCCTACAATCACGCAACACGCAACTCATCCAGCACGGGAGCCGCCTCGCATTATCTCTTTGGGTTCGAGCTGTAGGCGCCGCCGTCCCCCAATCCGTTCCTCTCATCGCCGCTCCGCCCCTCGGCCCGTGCTCCACGACCTCCTCTGATCTACCTCCTCCGTCGCGCCTCATTTTTTGGAAGTGGCAGCGCCTGGCCGGCGAATCTCTCAATGGCTCGCGGCGGCGGCTTCCTCGACTTGGAGCGGCACTTCGCCTTCTACGGCGCCGACGCGTACCACAGCAACCTGGTAAACGTCTTCATCCACGCGCTCTTAATTTGGCCCATCTTCCTCACCGCCCTCCACCACCTCACCGCCCTGTTCCCATGCGCCGCTCGGGAGCCCTCGGCGCCCTCCTCTGCGCCCTCTTGCCGGGGCGGCAGTGTTGCCCTTGCCACACGCCCGGCTTCTCTGTCGGGTGAAAGGTTACATCACATGACCCTGCCGTTCTTGGCTTCTCCTGGTGATTTCTATGCATTCAATATTCATCCATATCTGATTTGGTGTTTTCCTGATAGGCTATGTGAAGAAACAATTGATCTGCGCTGAATTTCTGTAGTGGGGGAAGGGATATTGACAATTTCTGGTCATATTTGTAGAACAACATCAGGGGTAACTAATGTGAAAAGGGGATATGAATGGTTGTGGGGTCGACCGGGGGCGGCGGACATCATCAACACATGTGTAGCGCACAACGGCTGCGGCTGCACGGCCACGGTGGACGAGCAACAAAGAGAAGCAGGTGCAGGTGGGAGTAAAAGTAACTATATGCATATGTGTTGCAATTGGTTGCTCAGTTTCTTATCGCTTTCTTTTTTTCTTTAAGTCAAGTACTGAAACTGGGCTTTGATGAGAAGTTCATCCGTACGTATATAGGAATTCTACCTTGTATACACTGTCGCTGGTTTGAAGTCATGAGCAGTTAGAGATTACCAGGTACGGATGCATACATGTGTGCTCTTTGTATAGATTTACCTGCATTATTAATTCCTAGACAAATGGAAGTCATATACTTCCTCTGGTTTTCAAAAACTATCTTGCTGTATAGATTTACCTTTGGTGGTTTTGAATGCAGAGTAAAAATTAAGTCGATGTTGCTTTCTGCAATTATGTTAATCTCAACCATAAGATTTGTAGAGATCAGCACACAACAGATCTTTGAATAAAAGGTAAATTAGGACATTTGGTGAACTGCAGAAAGCAAGCTTCTGTCGTTTGAGATTGTAAATAACATGGGATAGAGACTTGACGACCACATAATTATTTTGCACTGACCCCAGGAACCAACTTTGCTGAGCTTCAACATTTTGGTAAAACATCACATGGAAAATCGGCTACAACCAACCAGAGCGTTAAATCCTGATGTGTTGTATGCTAAACTCAATAAGTGTGAATAAGCAAGAAAGCTTCCGAAGAGATCGGTCCATCATATCTTACGCAACCGCTACTACAATTGACTCCTTTCCAAGCACTGGTAAGATCTTTCTACAGATCTTAGCGTCATCTTTCTTCTTAAATTTATCAGTATTTTATGTAGTTGCTTTTCCTCTAATAAGGTGCATCATGCTTACTAGACATTCAACACATTTTGTATCAACTGATAACTTTAAATCTTTGCTTCTTTCATGATATCACGCTTACTGTTGGATATGCACATGAATAACTAAAAGCGCCATGACATACATTACACATTTCCTTCATTTTAGCCATTAAACTACTTGTGTATCCGACAATTTAGTGTGATTTCTTGTCCTGAGTGTATATCCATCTTAGTTAGGAAGGCCTTTGAGTGGTTTGGTCATCCTTAATTTTGCCTGGATTCTTTTTCCAGTCTGCTTAGCTTTTCGAAACATTAATTATTTTAGCCCTTGATCTGCTCATGCCCAATTTCCTTATATTGCACAGTTTGCCATTCTAGAATAGCAGCTTTTCTGCACTGCTAAGATGTTGGAGCACGACGACATGTCTAACTCATGTTTAATATTGTCAGAACTAAGCATAGGCTAGAGAAAGGGTTGCTTGCATGACATCCATGTCATAGAGAAAATATTAAATTCCCTCTCTCCATTTCCTTACAATGAATCTAATGCTTTATTGATTTGTTTTTAGCTTCTAAATGTTCTGCAACTATATACACAATAGATACTTTCTGTCCGAATTGTAGTTTCACTCCATAAGAAGCTGAGATAAACTAAGAATGGGGAAAAATGGTCCGACTCTTCCTGCTCGCAGGCGGTGCCCGCTATGACTCCCTTGGGTGGCTTTACTGCTGTCGTCAAGCTTTCAAATTCTGAATATAACAAGCAGCCCGAATCCAAGAAACAGGAAACTAATTCAATTTCGGCCAAGACTCCTATCTTTTTGAGTATCTTTGTTCCTGACACCATGTCCACTTGCAGAATGTTTATATGTATCTTTGATTTTCACCCAAGAAAATAAACATTTGTAAATCTTTGTAGGATATTTGATTTCATTTTCACTATACCATAGACTAAATTGGCTAGCACCTTACATTCTCTGTGGATAAGTTCTTCAACCAGTTGTTTACCATTGATTTGTGACATTTTCCGTACAGTTATGATTTTTTAGTGGTCTGCTTGAACTTCACATGGCATCATCAAAAGATAATTGATGCGTTTGTACTTCTGTTTATAAGAAGGGGTCAGCTTAGAGTATGAATTCAAAATTTGATATACCCGAATGAGTTTGACATTGTTTGATTGAGACGTGTGTTGCACGTGCACGCTTACTAGTGTCTATAGACAAACAATATGAATCTCGGTGCATTTCTGATTGAACTGTCATTGAAGTGAATGAGACATAGTATACAAAACATAGCTAGCTGAGTTTTAGCAAATTCCTATACACAAACGTGTGAAAGTCGAGAGTGGCGTTTTGACACACGGGAGCACGTGCTCTTGGTTTTTAAAATGTGTTTTGAACGTATTTTGAAATGTCAAAAAATTCCAGACAAAATATTGGTGCATACATCTCGATATTGTACATGCCCACAAAGTCGTTTCGCAAAAAACCAACAAGTTACGTGTCGCGTGTAAAAGAGACAAAATTCGGTGTAAAAAGTGCTTTTCACAACCCATATTTTTGTCTTTTTTACACAAGCCACAAAAAATGTTGATTTTCTCCAAAACTTGACGTGCACATATATAATGTCGATATGTATGCACCAAATTTTTGTTTGGAATTTTTTCACACTTTAAAATATTTTTTCCAATGGCAGGAGCACACGCTCCCATGTGCCAAAGCGAATTTCTTGTGTCAATAAAAAATAAAATAAAAAGGGTAGTTGCATGCATCGGATGCCAAAAAATCCGTAGTCAAAGGTGTTGATTGTTTGGCAGTTAATATAAGCTATATCTCTATTCCTAATGGACGAATTGGTTGAATAGTCCCCCTCATTTTTAACCGGTTTTTCTTCGTCCCACCTCCCATCAGCCCCCTCCATCGGTTTTTCTTTTTTCTCGTCTGACCGGCAATACCCAACGTATTTATGGTAATCAATCATAATTAATCCATGTATAGTAATAAATCAATCCAGGTATGGTAAGGTCATAACTCAGGAAATTTTGAATATGGTAATTATATGGTAATAAATTTAAATTACCCCAAAGGCTATCAATCCAGGTATGGTAAGGGCATAATTCGGGAAATATCGAATATGGTAATAAATTTAAATTACCATCAGGTATAGTAAGGCTATTGATCCAGATATGGCACGCCCTCACCTGATCACCTATCACAATCTCCAGCCCCACGCACGCACCAACGTATTTATGGTAATCAATCATAATTAATCCACGTATAGTAATAAATCAATCCAGGTATGGTAAGGTCATAACTCAGGAAATTTTGAATATGATAATTATATGGTAATAAATTTAAATTACCCCAAAGGCTATCAATCCAGGTATGGTAAGGCCATAACTCGGGAAATATCGAATATGGTAATAAATTTAAATTACCACCAAGTATGGTAAGGCTATCGATCCAGGTATGGCACGCCCTCACTTGATCACCTATCACAATCTCCAGCCCCACGCACGCACCAAAGAACCCACCCGGCACCAAACGCAGCTCCTCTCGATCCCCTCGAGTAAACGCCGCCACCGTCGTGCGATCTTCCTGACACAGACGCCGTCGCCGCCTCCTTCCCACCTACGGCGTCCCCCACGTCCATGGTGACGGCGCTCGCGTCCTACACTGACCCTCCGCCTCATATAGGTTGGTCGTTGATGGAGTGGGATGTGCCGCTGCGGTTTGGGGAGGCACAATCACGATCTGGTTGGGATCTCAGTGTGGACTCGTTCTCTGCGATGAAGGATGGCGCTGCCTCCCTGGCAAATGGGATCGGAGGAAGGGGCTCTACGTCGTGAATGTCGGCGAGGCAGCGGCCGAAGGCAAGCCCGACGGTGAGCACGGGTGTTCGTCCCATGAAATAGGCGGCCACGAAGGGCGGATCTGAGGCCACCCCAATCGCCGGTGGCCCTTCCTCCCATCGCTCATCGCCTCCATTCTCTCTCTCCTCTAAATCTTTGTCGCCCTTGCCTGATTCTGGCCGACGCCATCCGGCTCTCGCATCGCCCACCACCAGCACGGCTGCGGACGAGGCGCAACCGCAGACGCCGCCGCCGCCATCCTCATCCACCTCCTCCACCATCCTTCCCAGCCGTCGTCGGGGGCACCTGCCATCTGCGCTCTAGCCCACCCGCTCCCTCCTATCCCCTCCCTCTGCCAGCCAGCCCCGTGATCCATGGCACAGATGGCAGGTACTACAGCGACCTCCTCCCCAGCGGATCCTGCCTCCTCCAATGGAGATCCATCCTGGGCACCGCCTTATTCTCATGCGTGCACGTCTATATCAACGTCTCATTCCACCTCACCTGAGCCTTTACCTACTTAGCTAATGTCTTCTTATAGATAGTAGCTGCTGAAGTGGTGATCAAAGTTGTTCACTATAAGGAAACAACCATGATAACAAAAGTGTATATTCCCTGACCTTTGACCTGAAGTACTTTTTCATTAGAAACTTGCAACAGCCAGGCATTGAAATTAGCAACAGCTTCGTACGTACTGAACTAATTTGCAGCAACACGTACTGAACTAAGTTAGGTTATGCTCATCGTTCCAACATGCTTAGTGATAACCACCTAGCAAACTGATCAAACATGAAAAAATTGAAGTGCTACTGCTAATCGTACTATTCTGAATGTGAAAATCTATTTAATTGGCTCTTCTCTAATTGTACACTTGCATAAATCTCAGATCTTGCAAATTACAGTATAACCATAAAAGTCATGCTTTGACTCCTATAGGGCCTTTTGCACTTGAATATGACTAATAATTTGCCTTAATATCACAGATTGTATTACTACCTTTCTAAGTGAATGACATTCAAGAAGGTCATTAAATAAAACCAAGAAATCCTTCTGGTATTGGAGTGTAGGAAAGTTGAGACTATAAAACCAAAAGGTTATATTTACGTTTATTAGAGAAGGTTCTTTACTTTTTATAGGAAAACACAAAATGTTGCGATGTAGAGTCTAGGTGGTGGGCCTCCTTGATCCACTTGGTGGATGAGGGCGACTCCGGTCCTGGCACCCATAGTGCCAGTGATCCAAAAATCATAGGGCCTGGATATAGCTCTAGCAGATGTATGCGGCTTGCGCATCGAGCTTGGTCGTCTCGAGCATGGAGATAGGCGAGTTGTAGACCAAGAGCTGGTACAGAGATAGGCGAGTTGTAGACAAGAGCTGGTGGGCAGCAAGAAACACATGCACACCAAAGAACAAATCTGAGTCACATGCCTACTTCTATTGGTTTCTACAAAGAGCGGCTAGTTTAGATCTTAGACCAGTCGGTCACTGTCGAGGTCGCCAAGGTGATCTTACAGCATCGCCGTGGGGATTTCTCATGATTTTATGTAGGCAAGCCGCAAGCGGTGGTGGTGATTGGCTGGGTGGTGTCGCTGCCTTGGGAAGAGACGAAGTGATGGTAAAAGTAAGCAGGATCTGATGATTCTTCCGTGGGGATAGCCAAAGTCAAGATGTCGACTACAGACTCGTCGCAGACTTGCAGTGAACCTGGATGCGGCGAGTCTGATTTGTGGTTCGATGGCGGGTCTTGACTTTGTTAGGCTGGGATTGGATGGTTGCGGAGGGTGGTGTGCTTGGTTGGATTCCCATGGAAGAATGTGGCCTCCTCGTGGATCTGGTCATGCCCATCCTAGAGAACATTGTGTCCCTAGCTCCCTCGAGGAGCAAGGACAGTGCAAGCAGCAGCAGGGGGTAGGGGTAGATGTGGGGAGGGATGTCGGCGGCTGCTCGAGGTCATCATGATGAAACCCTTGACGTCCCATCTTCATCAATGGAAGTGGAAGAGCACGAAGTCGAGATTAGATAGGAGTTTGAGTTCTTTTTGGCACCGATCGGTTCCCCACTTTAGAGATGCATTTTTTTGCGTGCGAGTAAACAGTAGGTTGATTCTAAAAAGGGATAGGCACTTTTCAACAGAAGTGCATGACGGACCAAAAATATGACCTCATTTTATTCGTTTGATAGATATCGTATTATTCGTTGTTGTTCGTTCGGTGAAATTTCCTAATATTTGATTGTTGTGTTTCTAATTAAAGCACCCCATAATCACCCAATATGAGGGGACGATAAATGAAAGATACTGATTATAAATTTTGAAGAGCCCATGGCAACGCACGGGCGTTATACTAGTATATATATAACTCACGCATGAAAAAAAAGATTTGCAATGAAGACCATGTCAAAATAACAACCTATCCTCGTTTTATACAGGGCTGAAGCAGGATCGAGCGTTGCCCGTATCCGATCCCAACAACCATTGAACCTAAGAGCATCTACAGTCGTTCGGCCCCTCAGGGTGCTAAAAAAGAGCGGTCTGTAGGCGAACCGGCGCTAGTTCGGCCCCTGGGGCGACCTAACTCCCTGTCACGCCCCCAGGACGCGAAAAATTCGAACTTGGTCATTCCCGCTCACAAAAGACGCCACAAGTCCAGCGATCGCAAGTCACAGTTCGGCGATCGGATATAGTCAAGCGTACAAAAAATAGAGCGGCAGAAGTTCGCGTGCGCAACGCATCACTCGGCGGGCTCTGCCCCAGGCGTCGGCGGAGTTGGCGTGCGCGGGCTTGGCGGTGTCGGAGCTGCTTCCGCGCTGGGCGGTGTCGGCGCGGCTACGGTGCTGCTGGGCGTCGTGGAGGCGTCATCACGCGGGCTTGGCGACGGTGTCGTCGTGGGCGCCGGTGATGCCGGCGTTGTCGAGGGAAGCCGGTTCAGGATGAGGCCGCGCTCCACCAAGTACCACGCCTTTGACCGCCTCGTCGGTGCTCCGAAGCATGTCCGCCCCGCCCAGCAGGAAAGCCAGGTCGGTGTTTCTCTTCTTCGCGGCGACGTTGGTCCGGAGCAGGTCGAGCTTGACGGCGCTGCTCGACATCAACGCCGACCACCGCGCATCGGTCTTCTCTTCACGAAGGACGGCCCGGGCCTGCGCGTCGGCGAAGCAGTGCTCGATGGACTCGTGCACTCGAGCGGTGGCCATGTCGGCGTGTTTCCCCTTCTTGGCACCTTTGTTGCCGTCCGGCCGCCCTTCCGATGCGTCAGGAGTCGGCGCATCCGGCTTGTAGGTCTCCTTGGCCTTGTCGAGGGTGCGCCGGACTTTCGCCCACTTCTCGCACTTGTCAATGCGCTTGTAAATGTGGAGGTACTTGAATTCGGTGTCGTTGTTGCTCTGCCGGTACAGGGCAAACATGCGCAGCAACTACACAGAGGAACAAACAGTTGGCGGGCGTACACGATGAAGAGAGGCGGGAGACCGGCGTGGCATACCTGATCATCAATGCTGGCGCCGCTCTCTGGGCGAGCCGCGACCTCCTCGACGACCCCATGCCATTTGTTGCACGCCCCCTGGATACGCCCACAATGATTCGCCATCGCCTTCGAGCCGCGCTGCATGTAGACGCCTTTGAAGTAGGGGTCGATGAGCTTGCGCTCGTTGAACTCGGCCTTGATGCGCTCCCAGTACGTCTCGATGCTCTGGTTCGTGCCGGTGGTCGGGTCGAGGCAGACGACTTTCCATGCTTCGGCGAGGCATTCCTCCTCCTTGGACGCCCACTTGATGCGCGGCTCGCCTGACCTGGCCGCCCCGTCTTCTTCTTGCGCCTCTTCGCCGGAACAGATGTCGGTTCCTCCTCCACCTCCTCATCCTCCTCGTTCTCCTCCTCCTGCTTCTCCTCGTCGTAGACGTAGCCGAGCTCGCCGTCCATGCCGTTGCTGAGATCCACCGTCTCGTCGGGGGTGTCGAACCCAGGAGACGTGGCGGTCACGGCCGAACCTGCGGCGATGATGTCGTCCATGTCGCCCTCGGTCTCGTCGGTGTCGCCGAGGTGCGAGAAGGGTAGCGCGCAACAACGGAAATGGGGCGTCGGGGAAGACGCGTAGGCGGGCGGCGAGTAGTTGTATGGCGGGTACTGCACGCCGGTGAAGGTCACCGGCGAGGGCGTGTGCTGGGCCGGGTGTCCATGGGGGAAGGTGACGTTTGGGTTGAACCCGCTGTGCGCGTCCCCGTCAGCGTAGCTCGGCGAGGGCGATCCCCATGGCTGCGGCGACGGAGAGCCGAAGCTTTGCTGGCCCCAGGGAGCGTACTGGGCGTGGCTGCCGGGTGGATTCATCATCCCCGCGTGAGTCGCCTCGGCCTCGGCTTTGTTCGTCGAAGCGGCAGCCGCAGCCGCGCACGCCGCATTGTCACGAGTCTTCTTGGCGATGGCCCTGTTCCGCCGGTCGGCGGTGACAGCCTCCCGTCGCTGAATTTCCGCCCTCCACTCAGCGTTCGGCATGCCCGCTGGCTTCGACGGCGACGCCCTCGGCTTCCTCTACTTCGGCTGGGCGACGGAGGCAGTCGCGGTTGCTGCCGCGTAGGGGACGACGTACTTCTTCGGTGGCATGGCGGTCGGCTGGGAGGCGAGCGGGAGGGAGATTGGCGGGAGGAAAGGAGAAAACGGGAAGGAAGTGGGGGGAAAGCGGGAATAGGCGCGGGACTCGCCGACAAGGCGGACCCATGCGCCCTTTTCGCTTGTGCCGGCGCCCCTGGCGCCCCCAGGGCGCCGGGTTCTACCTGGGTCCGCCGGCACCAGTTTCGGCCCGAGCCGGCGAAAAATAGGCTTCGGGGGAGGGGGCGACTGGGCCGTTTTTTCGGTGCCGGCACGGCAAAAACGCCTGGGGAGGGCCTGTTGGGGGCGCGACTGGAGATGCTCTAAGTATCCGAGTATCCCACTGCTACCTCTTGAGCACTTGCGTTGGTTTTTCCTTGAAGAGGAAAGGGTGGTGCAACAAAGTAGCGTAAGTATTTTCCTCAGTTTTTGAGAACTAAGGTATCAATCCAATAGGAGGCTACGCGCGAGTCCCTCGCACCTACACAAAACAAATAAATCCTTGCAACCAACGCAATAAGGGGTTGTCAATCCCTACACGGTCACTTACGAGAGTGAGATCTGATAGATATGATAAGATAATATTTTTGGTATTTTTATGATAAAGATGCAAAGTAAAATAAAAGGCAATGAAAGTAACTAAGTATTGGAAGATTAATATGATGAAGATAGACCCGGGGACCATAGGTTTCACTAGTGGCTTCTCTCAAGAGCATAAGTATTTTACGGTGGGTGAACAAATTACTGTTGAGAAATTGACAAAATTGATCATAGTTATGAGAATATCTAGGTATGATCATGTATATAGGCATCACGTCCGAGACAAGTAGACCAACTCCTGCCTGCATCTACTACTATTACTCCACACATCGACCGCTATCCAGCATGCATCTAGAGTATTAAGTTCAAGAGAATAGAGTAACGCTTTAAGCAAGATGACATGTAGAGGGATAAATTCATGCAATATGATAAAAACCTCATCTTGTTATCCTCGATGGCAAGAATACAATATGTGCCTTGCTGCCTCTACTGTCACTGGGAAAGGACACCACAAGATTGAACCCATAGCTAAGCACTTCTCCCATTGCAAGAAAGATCAATCTAGTAGGCCAAACCAAACTAATAATTCGAAGAGACTTGCAAAGATAATCAATCATACATAAAAGAATTTAGAGAAGATTCAAGTATTGTTCATGGATAAACTTGATCATAAAGACACAATTCATCGGTCTCAACAAACACATCGCAAAAGAAGATTACATCGAATAGATCTCCACAAGAGAGGGGTAGAACTTTGTATTGAGATCCAAAAAGAGAGAAGAAGTCATCTAGCTAACAACTATGGGCCCTAAGGTCTGAGGTAAACTACTCACACTTCATCGGAGAGGCTATGGTGTTGATGTAGAATCCCTCCGTGATCGATGACCCCTCCAGCAGAGCTCCAGAACAGGCCCCAAGATGGGGTGGAATTAGGATTTTGGCTCCGTATCTGATTGTTTGGGGGTACATAGGTATATATAGGAGGAAGGAGTACGTCGGTGGAGCAACAGGGGCCCCACGAGGGTGGAGTGCACGTCTGGGGGGGGGGGAGGGTAGGTGCCCCCCCTACCTCGTGGCCTCCCTGTTGGTTGCTTGACATAGGGTCCAAGTCTCCTGGATCTTGTTCGTTCCAAAAATCATGTTCCCAAAGGTTTTATTTCGTTTGGACTCCGTTTGATATTTCTTTTCTTCGAAACCCTAAAGTAGGCAAAAATCAGCAATTCTGGGTTGGGCCTCTGGTTAATAGGTCAGTCCCAAAAATAATATAAAAGTGAATAATAAAGCCCAATAATGTCCAAAACAGAAGATAATATAGCATGGATCAATCAAAAATTATAGATACGTTGGAGACGTATCAAGCATCCCCAAGCTTAATTCCTGCTCGTCCTCGAGTAGATAAAGGATAGAAACAGAATTTTTGATGTGGAATGCTACTAGGCATAATTTCAATGTAATTCTTCTTAATTGTGCCATGAATATTCATTTCCGAAAGATTCAAGATAAAAGTTTAATATTGACATAGAAATAATAATACTTCAAGCATACTAACTAAGCAATTATGTCTTCTCAAAATAACATGGCCAAAGAAATTTATGCCTACAAAATCATATAGTCTGGCTATGCTCTATCTTCACCACACAAAGTATTTAAATCATGCACAACCCCGATGACAAGCCAAGCAATTGTTTCATAATTTTAATGTTCTCAAACTTTTTCAATCTTCACGTAATACATGAGCGTGAGCCATGGACATAGCACTATAGGTGGAATAGAATGGTGGTTGTGGAGGAGACAAAAAGGGAGAAGATAGTCTCACATCAACTAGGCGTATCAACGGGCTATGGAGATGCCCATCAATATATATCAATGTGAGTGAGTAGGGATTGCCATGCAACGGATGCACTAGAGCTATAAGTATATGAAAGCTCAAAAAGAAACTAAGTGGGTGTGCATCCAACTTGCTTGCTCATGAAGACCTAGGGCGTTTTGAGGAAGCTCATCATTGGAATATACAAGCCAACTTCTATAATGAAAAATTCCCACTAGTATATGAAAGTGATAACAAAGGAGACTCTCTACCATGAAGATCATGGTGCTACTTTGAAGCACAAGTGTGGTAAAAGGATAGTAGCATTGTCCCTTCTCTCTTTTTCTCTCATTTTTTATTTGGCCCTTTTCTCTTTTTTATGGCCTCTTTTTTTTGTCCGGAGTCTTATCCCGACTTGTGGGGGAATCATAGTCTCCATCATCCTTTCCTCACTGGGACAATGCTCTAATAATGATGATCATCACACTTTTATTTTCTTACAACTCAAGAATTACAACGCGATACTTAGAACAAGATATCACTCTATATGAATGCCTCTGGCGATGTACCGGGATATGCAATGTCTCATGAGTGACATGTATGAAAAAATTATGAATGGTGGTTTTGCCAGAAACACGATGTCAACTACATGATCATGCAAAGCAATATGACAATGATGGAGTGTGTCATAATAAACGGAACGGTGGGAAGTTGCATGACAATATATCTTGGAATGGCTATGGAAATGCCATGATAGATAGGTATTGTGGCTGTTTTGAGGAAGGTATATGGTGGGTGTATGATACCGGCGAAGGGTGCACGATATTAGAGAGGCTAGCAATGGTGGAAGGGTGAGAGTGCGTATAATCCATGGACTCAACATTAGTCATAAAGAACTCACATACTTATTGCAAAAATCTACAAGTTATCAAAGCAAAGTATTACGCGCATGCTCCTAGGGGGATAGATTGGTAGGAAAAGACCATCGCTCGTCCTCGACCGCCACTCATAAGGAAGACAATCAATAAATAAACATGCTCCAACTTCATCACATAACGGTTCACCAGACATGCATACTACGGGAATCACAAACTTTAACACGAGAATTTCTCAAATTCACAATTACTCAACTAGCACAACTCTAATATCACCATGTCCATATCTCAAAACAATTATCAAGTTTCAAACTTCTCATAGTATTCAACACACTCATAAGAAAATTTTATTTATTAATCTTGAATACCTAGCATATTATGATTATTTAAGCAAATTACCATGCTATTTAAGACTCTCAAAATAATCTAAGTTAAGCATGAGAGATCAATAGTTTCTATAAAACAAATCCACCACCATGCTCTAAAAGATATAAGTGAAGTACTAGAGCAAAAGTATATAACTCAAAAGATATAAGTGAAGCACATAGAGTATTCTAATAATTTCTGAATCATGTGTGTCTCTTTCAAAAGGCGTGTGCAGCAAGGATGATTGTGATAAACTAATAAATAAAGACTCAAATGATACAAGACACTCCAAGCAAAACACATATCATGTGGTAAATAAAAATATAGCTCCAAGTAAACTTACCGATAGAATTAGACGAGAGAGGGGATGCCTTCCGGGGCATCCCCAAGCTTTGGCTTTTTGGCGTCCTTAGATTATCTTGGGGGTGCCATGGGAATAACTAAGCTTAGGCTCTTGCACTCCTTGTTCCATAATCCATCAAATCTTTACCCAAAACTTGAAAACTTCACAACACAAAACTTAAAGTAGAAAATCTCGTGAGCTCCGTTAGCGAAGGAAAACAAAAGACCACTTCAAGGTACTGTAATGAACTCATTATTTATTTATATTGGTGTTAAACCTACTGTATTCCAACTTCTCTATGGTTTATAAACTATTTTACTAGCCATAGATTCATCAAAATAAGCAAACAACATACGGAAAACAGAATCTGTCAAAAACAGAACAGTATGTAGTAATCTGTAGCTAGCGCAAGATATGGAACCCCAAAAATTCTAAAATAAATTGATGGACGTGAGTAATTTATCTATTAATCATCTGCAAAAATAATTAACTACATATCACTTTCCAAATAAAAATGGCAGCAGTTCTCGTGAGTGCTAAAGTTTCTGTTTTTTACAGCAAGATTAACAAGACTTTCCCAAAGTCTTCCCAACGGTTCTACTTGGCACAAACACTAATTAAACACAAAAAACACAACCAAAACAGATGCTAGATAAATTATTTATTACTAAATAGGAGCAAAAGCATGGAATACAAATAAAATTGGTTTGCCTCCCAACAAGCGCTATCGTTTAACGCCCCTAGCTAGGCATAAAAAGCAAGGATAGATCTAGGTATTGCCATCTTTGAAAGGGAATCCATAAGTGGCTCTCATAATAGATTCATAAGGTAATTTAATTTTCTTTCTAAGAAAGTGTTTCATGCCTTTCCTTAACGGAAATTGGAATCTAATATTTCCTTCCTTCATATCAATAATTGCACCAATCGTTCTAAGGAAAGGTCTACCAAGAATAATAGGACATGAAGTATTGCAATCTATGTCAAGAACAATAAAATCTATGGGCACATAGTTCCTATTTGCAACAATAAGAGCATCATTAATTCTTCCCATAAGTTTCTTAATAGTGGAACCGCAAGGTGCAAGTTTAGAGAGCAATCATCAAAATCACGGAAACCTAGCAAATCACATAAAGTCTTTGGAATCGTGAAAACACTAGGACCCAAATCACACAAGGCATAGCATTCATGATCTTTAATTTTAATTTTAATAGTTGGTTCCCACTCATCATAAAGTTTTCTAGGGATAGAAACTTCCATCTCAAGTTTTTCTTCATAAGATTGCATCAAAGCATCAACAATATGTTTAGTAAAAGCTTTATTTTGACTATAAGCATGAGGAGAATTTAGCACAGATTGCAACAAGGAAATACAATCTATCAAAGAGCAGTTGTCATAATTAAATTCCTTGAAATCCAAAATAGTAGGTTCATTGACATCTAGAGTTTTGATCTCTTCAATCCCACTTTTATCAAATTTAGCATCAACATCTAAAAACTCCGAATTTTTGGAATGCCTTCTAGGTAAAGGTGGATCATAATCAGTCCCATCATTATCAAGATTCCTATTGCAAAACAAAGATTTAATAGGGGACACATCAATAACTTTTAGATCTTCATCTTTATTTTCAAAGTTCTCCGGTTTAGCGGCCATCTTATTAACTAAGGTAGCCTGCTTATCCGATATTTCAGCTGTCAACTTCTCAAGGTGAGCAATTTGGGGTCTTAAACCATCAAGTTATTTAGACATATCATAGAGCTCTTTATTCATATAACTCATAAAAATTTTTTGTTCCTTAAGCTCGTTTCTGAAGAAACTATTCTGCTCAAATTGTAAAACCATAAAACTCCTGACGTTGCTTTCGATCTCTTCAAACCTTTTAAGGTGAGGATCACCAAATCTAGGTAAAGCCATCGTGACAAACAAGCAATCCAACACACAAGCAAACGAGGAATGGGCAAAAAGAAGCAAATAGAGAAAGAGAGGGAGGGTAGAGAGAGAGAGTGAGGGCGAATAAAACGTCAAGGGTGAAGTGGGGGGAGAGGAAAACAAGAGGCAAATTGCAAATAATGTAATGCGGGAGATAAGGGTTTGTGATGGGTACTTGGTATGTTGACTTTTGCGTAGCATTCCCCGGCAACGGTGCCAACATTCCTTCTTGCTACCTCTTGAGCACTTGCATTGGTTTTCCCTTGAAGAGGAAAGGGTGGTGCAGCAAAGTAGCATAAGTATTTCCCTCAGTTTTCGAGAACCAAGGTATCAATCCAGTAGGAGGCTACGCGTGAGTCCCTCGCACCTACACAAAACAAATAAATCCTCGCAACCAACACGATAAGGGGTTGTCAAATCCCTACACGGTCACTTACGAGAGTGAGATCTGATAGATATGATAAGATAATATTTTTGGTATTTTTATGATAAAGATGCAAAGTAAAATAAAAGGCAATGAAAGTAACTAAGTATTGGAAGATTAATATGATGAAGATAGACCCGGGGGCCATAGGTTTCACTAGTGGCTTCTCTCAAGAGCATAAGTATTTTACGGTGGGTGAACAAATTACTATTGAGCAATTGACAGAACTGAGCATAGTTATGAGAATATCTAGGTATGATCATGTATATAGGCGTCACGTCCGAGACAAGTAGACCGACTCCTGCCTGCATCTACTACTATTACTCCACACATCGACCGCAATCCAGCATGCATCTAGATTATTAAGTTCAAGAGAACAGAGTAACGCTTTAAGCAAGATGACATGATGTAGAGGGATAAATTCATGCAATATGATTAAAAAAACCATCTTGTTATCCTCGATGGCAACAATACAATACGTGCCTTGCTGCCCCTACTGTTACTGGGAAAGGACACCGCAAGATTGAACCCAAAGCAAAACACTTCTCCCATTGCAAGAAAGATCAATCTAGTAGGCCAAACCAAACTGATAATTCAAAGAGACTTGCAAAGATAACCAATCATACATAAAAGAATTCAGAGAAGATTCAAATATTGTTCATAGATAAACTTGATCATAAACCCACAATTCATCGGTCTCAACAAACACACTGCAAAAGAAGATAACATCGAATAGATCTCCACAAGAGAGGGGGAGAACTTTGTATTGAGATCCAAAAAGGGAGAAGAAGCCATCTAGCTAATAACTATGGACCCGAAGGTCTGAGGTAAACTACTCACACTTCATCGAAGAGGCTATGGTGTTGATGTAGAAGCCCTCCGTGATCGATGCCCCCTCCGGCGGAGCTACGGAACAGGCCCCAAGATGGGATCTCGTGGATACAGAAAGTTATGGTGATGGAATTAGGGTTTTGGCTCCGTATCTGATCGTTTGGGGGTACGTAGGTATATATAGGAGGAAGGAGTACGTCGGTGGAGCAACAGGGGGCCCACGAGGGTGGAGGGCGCGCTTGGGGGGGTAGGCGCGCCCCCAACCTCGTGGCCTCCTTGTTGGTTGCTTGACGTAGGGTCCAAGTCTCCTGGATCTTGTTCGTTCCAAAAATCACGTTCCCAAAGGTTTTATTCCGTTTGGACTCCGTTTGATATTCCTTTTCTTCGAAACCCTAAAATAGGCAAAAGGCAGCAATTCTGGGCTGGGCCACCGGTTAATAGGTTAGTCCCAAAAATAATATAAAAGTGAATAATAAAGCCCAATAATGTCCAAAACAGAATATAATATAGCATGGAGCAATCAAAAATTATAGATACGTTGGAGACGTATCACCCACGAACCATTGCAGTCCACAATTATTGGCGCCGGACGCTGTAGAGATCCAATCCAAGAACAATGGAGGCATCCACTTCGTTCCTGTCATCGTCAGTGCTCCCGATGGACGTCCTCCTCGAGATCTCGGCGCGCTCCGATCCTGTAACCCTCCGTCGGGAGATCGCTGATCCCGCCTTTCACCCGCGCCTCCGACTGTGTCATGCCGACTGGTTCATGCCCATGTTCTTCCACGGCTGGTTTGTCCAGAACCAGCCCAACAAGGTCATCAAGCCCCCCGTTTTTCCGTCCCCGTCCGACTTATGGAACCATCCCCCGAGCCGTTCCATTCCTTCTTGTTGGATAATGACAACATCTTCGAGTTCTACCACCCCGAGCTAGCGGCGAGCCGTGGCCTCGTCGCCCTCCGCTCCAACACCCCCGAGTCTGGAGCCCCCCGGCACGTGTGTGTTCAACCCCATGATGGGCTACTTGAATTGCATTTTGCCGCCTAAGATCAACGCTCAATCTTTCATCGTGCTCACCAGCGATGACGGCGACGGCGCCTACCATTACCGCCAGGTCGCCGCGGAGCTGGCTTCGGGCTGCCTTAAGACCCAAGAATTCTCGCCGGTCGACGACAACAGTCGGTGGCAGGCCATCGCCGAGACCGCGGTGGCCCCGTGCCCTCAGGACGCCGTGCTCTTGCACCCTGCTCTCATCCTCCAAGGCGACGCCCAATGGCTGTGCAGGTCATCGGAGTACCACTTCTTGTTGAGGTTCTCCCACGCGCAGCTTCAGGCGTCCGTGGCAAAAATCGACGGAATCTGCAGCGAGCAGCTCCGCGGGCGCGGACCAGGGGAGCTCCTCCTGGTGTCGGACGTCCAAGGGAAGCAGCCGCAACTCCTTGTTGCCGTCGGGCTACAAATATCACTCTAGGCGTTGTCTGACACAGACGATGGCAACGGCTGGTCCATGCAGGTGCTGGTCGAGCCAGGGAGCATCCACCAGGGCGATGTGTTGAGCGAGAGGCTCGAGCTGTAGTGGTTCGGTGAGAAGAGTGGTTTCGTATTCGTGCGGATGGCGGGCGCGAATGAGAGCTCCCTGTCGTGGTACTTCATGCTGGAATTGGCAACGGGGAGGGTTCGCACGGTTTGCAAGGGCGCGCCCGGGAACGCGCTCGTCTACTTTCCCTATGAGATGGATCACTCTTTTTGGCACCCAAAATTCACTCGTCAATTGCAGTAGCTGCAGTTCCTTACACAATGAAGCGTATTTTTACCGCGCAGGCTAAGTGCGGTGTAAGTGTGTATATGTGAGTTAAATGCAGAAAACCACCACATTTGAGGCTTCATTTGCAGGAAAAAATCTGGTCGCTAATTATTTGCAAAAGCCACCCTGTTTGTGCTAAACTTTTTATTGGGTGTTTTGGCCCGTATGATCACTTTATGACAAGTGGGTCGTATTGTCACGAGCTGACTTGGGAAACAAAATTACATACATCCCCTTGAATCAACAAATACAAATAAATCAACCGCCTGCTCCCTGGAGGTGACCTGTGATGCCCCCGATTCAATCGTACACTAATCATACACGCAAACGTGTACGATCAAGATCAGGGACTCACGGGAAGATATCACAACACAACTCTACAAATAAAATAAGTCATACAAGCATCATATTACAAGCTAGGGGCCTCGAGGGCTCGAAAACAAGAGCTCGATCATAGACGAGTCAGCGGAAGCAACAATTTCTGAGTACAGACATAAGTTAAACAAGTTGCCTTAAGAAGGCTAGCACAAACTGGTATACAGATCGAAAGAGGCGCATGCCTCTTGCCTGGGATCCTCCTAAACTACTCCTGGTTCGTCAGCGGGCTGCACGTAGTAGTAGGCACCTCCCGAGTAGTAGTAGCCATCATCGATAGTGGCGTCTGGCTCCTGGGCTCCGTTGTCTGGTCACAGCAATCGAGTATAGGAAGGGGGGAAAGGGGGAGCACATCAACCGTGAGTACTCATCCAAAGTACTCACAAGCAAGGAGCTACACTACATATGTATGCATTGGTATCAAATGGAAAAGGGGGTAACATATGTGGACTGAACTGCAGAATGCCGGAATAAGAGGGGGATAGCTAGTCCTTTCGAAGACTACGCTTCTGGTAACCTCCATCTTGCAGCAGCAGAAGAGAGTAGATGGTAAGTTCACCAAGTAGCATCGTGTAGCATAATCCTAACCGATGATCCTCCCTTCATGCCCTGTGAGAGAGCGATCACCGGTTGTATCTAGCACTTGGAAGGGTGTGTTTTATTAAGTATCCGGTTCTAGTTGTCATAAGGTCAAGATACAACTCCAAGTCATCCTGTTACCGAAGATCACGGCTATTCGAATAGATTAACTTCCCTACAGGGGTGCACCACATTTCCCAACACGCTCGATCCCCTTTGTTCGGACACACTTTTCTGGGTCATGCCCGGCCTCGGAAGATCAACATGTCGCAGCCCTACCTAGGCGCAACAGAGAGGTCAGCACGCCGGTCTAAATCCTATGGCGCAGGGGTCTGGGCCCATCGCCCATTGCACACCTGCACGTTGCGTACGTGGCCGGTGAGCAGACCTAGCCTCCCTTATACAAGAGCAGGCGTTCCAGTCCAACCCGGTGCACGCCGCTCAGTCGCTGATGTCACGAAGGCTTCGGCTGATACCATGACGTCGAGTGCCCATAACTGTCCCCGCGTAGATGGTAGTGCATATAGGCCAGTAGCCAGACTCAGATCAAATACCCAGATCTCGTTAAGCGTGTTATTTTGAAGTAACCGCGAACGCCGACCAGGGCCAGGCCCAGCTCTCTCCTAGGTGGTCTCAACCTGCCCTGTCGCTCCGCCTCAAAGTAACAGTCGAGGGTTGTCGGGAACTCAGGCCCACCACTACCTGGATGGAGCCACCTGCCCCTTCAGCCCCCATCTCAAAGCAGTATCACCAGTAATGTAACAGTGTAAAGTATATAGTATATGCCCGTGATCACCTCCCGAAGTGATCACGGCCCAGTAGTATAGCATGGCAGATGGACAAGAGTGTAGGGCCATTGATGGAACACTAGCATCCTATACTAAGCAGTAGGATAGCAGGTAAAGGTAACAACAGTAGTAGCAAGGACAAGCTATGCAACAGGATAGGATTAACGGAAAGCAGTAACATGTTACACTACTCTAATGCAATCAGTAGAGAGTAGAGTAGGCGATATCTGGTGATCAAGGGGGGGGGGGCTTGCCTGGTTGCTCAGACAAGAAGGAGGGGTCGTCAACACCGTCGTCGAACTGGGGGTTGCCGGCAGTCTCGGGGTCTACCGGAAAGAAGTAACAGAGGGGGAACACAATAAGTAATAGAGCAATCAAAGCAACACAAGGCATAACATGGCAATACGCGGTGCTAGGTGTGCCCTAACGCAGTACTAGGTGATGCCGGCGAAGGGGGAAACATCCGATAAAGTATCCCCGGTGTTTCCCGTTTTCGGAGAAATGAACCGGAGGGGGAAAGTTGCGTGTTTGCTATGCTAGGGTGTGTGGAGGACGAACGGGCTGCATATTCGGATTCGTCTCGTCATTCTGAGCAACTTTCATGTACAAAGTTTTTCCATCCGAGCTACGATTTATTTTATATTGATTTTAAAAGATTTAAATCATTTTTTAGCATTTATTTAAATATAATCCAACATTATCCAGAAAAGTGCACGCTGACGTCAGCATGACGTTAGCAGTCAACAGAGGCGTTGACTGGTCAACTGACGTGTGGGTCCCGCATGTCATTGATTGTTAACTAACTAACCAGGTTAATTAGTTTAGTTAACAGATTAGTTAAGTTAATTAATAGCAGTTCATTAGTTTAATTGGCTATTAGGTTAATTAATCACAATTAATTAAGTTAATTTAATTTAATTAATTAATTAACATTTTTATTTATCTATTTTTATTATTAATGTTTTTTTAATCTTGTTTTTTTTAATAGTTTCAGATTAATTAAGTTAATTAATTTAATTAATTAATTAATTAATTAAATTTATTTTTATTCTAAAACGTTCTAGGGGACGGCCCCACTTGTCATTGGGCCAATGGGGTTAACGGGTGCCGGATGCAGAGGGAAAACGGGCGCAGGCGCCTGGAGCGGGTACAACCCGACTGGCCCCAGGCGTCGGTCGGGGCGGAGGATGGTGCGGCCGGGCGGAGGACAGGGGCGGAGCGGGACGGCGGACGGTGTAGTGGGCGAGCACGGTGGAACGGCAACGGCGTGAGCAGGCGGTGGAGGTAGCAGGGGCCACGACAACGGGCGACGGTAGGCGCGACGGGGCACGGGCGAAGCGGCACCAGTAGGCAGCGCAAGCGGGGGAGGGCGCGGCGGTGAGCGCGAGGCCACGTCGCGGTGTGGCGGTCAGCGGGAGCAGAACATCAGCAAGTTGCGGGCGGCGCGTGCTTGCAGGCGCACGCAAGCGCGGCCATGGCGCGGGACGCGGGTGGCATTTGCGCGCAGAACGACGTGGGCACACGCGCGAGCAGCAGCGAAGGAGTGGGTGCACGAGGGGCTGCGTGCATGAACGGCGGGCGCGGGGCGGGGGCTTGAGGAGCACGGCCACGGCAGCGGTCGCGAGCTATGGCGCGGGAGCGGAGAGCCGCGGCGGAGGGCATGCGACAGAGAAGGAGAGGAGAGGTCAGGGCTCACGGCGATAGTGTTGGGCACGGGGCAGCGGGTGTCGAGGAGGTCGGCGGGGACGACAGCGATGAAGTTTGTCGTCCTTCCTTCAGGATCTTCACTGTACTTACGAAAGGGTGAGAAGGGAAAACCCTATAAGAACGGACTCTAACAAGATCGAGCATCAGACGGTTAACTCAGGGGAAGAAGCATAAGTATCTCTCGAATTGAAACTTAAGAAGATGTCGAGAGCAAGTAAGAAGGTACCATGAGAAGTTTTAAACGGATAGGCAATCGTTCGATGCCTAATCAGAAGGTGAAAGGGTTTCTAGGCAACGAGATTAAGTATTGCGTGTGATACCAGAATAGATCACTAGGGAGGTGACCCGGCAATTACATATGTAGCCAGGCCCGAGAATTTGTTGGAAATATGCCCTAGAGGCAATAATAAAAGCATTATTATTATATTTCCTTGTTCATGATAATTGTCTTTATTCATGCTATAATTGTGTTGTCCGGAAATCGTAATACATGTGTGAATAACAGACACCAACATGTCCCTAGTAAGCCTCTAGTTGACTAGCTCGTTAATCAACAGATAGTCATGGTTTCCTGGCTATGGACATAGGATGTCATTGATAACGAGATCACATCATTAGGAGAATGATGTGATGGACAAGACCCAATCGTAAACATAGCATAAAGATCGTATAGTTCGTTTGCTAGAGTTTTTCCAATGTCAAGTATCTTTTCCTTAGACCATGAGATCGTGTAACTCCCGGATACCGTAGGAGTGCTTTGGGTATACCAAACGTCACAACGTAACTGGGTGACTATAAAGGTATACTACGGGTATCTCCGAAAGTGTCTGTTGGGTTGACACGGATCAAGACTAGGATTTGTCACTCCGTATGACGGAGAGGTATCACTGGGCCCACTCGGCAATGCATCATCATAATGAGCTCAAAGTGACCAAGTGTCTGGTCACGGGATCATGCATTACGGTACGAGTAAAGTGACTTGCCGGTAACGAGATTGAACGAGGTATTGGGATACCGACGATCGAATCTCGGGCAAGTAACATATCGATTGACAAAGGGAATTGCATACGGGGTTGATTGAATCCTCGACATCATGGTTCATCTGATGAGATCATCGTGGAACATGTGGGAGCCAACATGGGTATCCAGATCCCGCTGTTGGTTATTGACCGGAGAGTCGTCTCGGTCATGTCTACTTGTCTCCCGAACCCGTAGGGTCTACACACTTAAGGTTCGGTGACGCTAGGGTTGTGAAGATATGTATATGCAGTAATCCGAATGTTGTTCGGAGTCCCGGATGAGATCTCGGATGTCACGAGGAGTTCCGGAATGGTCCGGAGGTAAAGAATTATATATAGGAAGTGCTGTTTTGGCCATCGGGACAAGTTTCGGGGTCACCGGTATTATACCGGGACCACCGGAAGGGTCCCGGGGGTCCACCGGGTGGGGCCACCTATCCTGGGGGGCCCCATGGGCTAAAGTGGGACGAAACCCAGCCCAAAGTGGGCTGGGGCGCCACTCCCCTAGGGCCCATGCGGCTAGGGTTGGGGGGAAACCCTAAAGGGGGCGCCCCCTTGCTTGGGGGGCAAGCCCCCACCCCTTGGCCGCCGCCCCCCTAGGAGATCCCATCTCCTAGGGCCGGCGCCCCCCTATATATAGTGGGGGGAGAGGAGGGACTTGACACACCAGCCCTTGGCGCCTCCCTCTCTCCCCGTTACATCTCTCTCTCTCTCGTAGTATAGGCGGAGCCCTGCTACTGTGACGCCCTGCATCCACCACCACGCCGTCGTGCTGCTGGATCTTCATCAACCTCTCCTTCCCCCTTGCTGGATCAAGAAGGAGGAGACGTCATCCGCTCCGCACGTGTGTTGAACGCGGAGGTGCCGTCCGTTCGACGCTTGGTCATAGGTGATTTGGATCACGTCGTGTTCGACTACTTCATCCCCATTCTTTGAACGCTTCCGCTCGCGATGTACAAAGTTATGTAGATGCATCCGATGACTCGTTGCTAGATGAACTCATAGATGGATCTTGGTGAAACCGTAGGAAATTTTTTGTTTTCTGCAACGTTCCCCAACAGTGGTATCAGAGCTAGGTCTATGCGTAGTTCTTCTTGCACGAGTAGAACACAATTTGTTGTGGGCGTAGATTTGTCAACTTTCTTGCTGCTACTAGTCTTATCTTGCTTCAGCGGTATTGTGGGATGAAGCGGCCCGGACCAACCTTACACGTACGCTTACGTGAGACCGGTTCCACCGACTAACATGCACTAGTTGCATAAGGTGGCTGGCGGGTGTCTGTCTCTCCCACTTTAGTTGGAGCGGATTCGATGAACAGGGTCCTTATGAAGGGTAAATAGAAGTTGACAAATCACGTTGTGGCTTTCACGTAGGTAAGAAGACGTTCTTGCTAGAACCCTAATTCAGCCACGTAAAACTTGCAACAACAATTAGAGGACGTCTAACTTGTTTTTGCAGCAAGTGCTTTGTGATATGATATGGCCAAAGTTGTGATGAATGATGAATGATCTATACGTGATGTATGAGATGTTCATGCTATTGTAATAGGAATCACGACTTGCATGTCGATGAGTATGACAACCGGCAGGAGCCATAGGAGTTGTCTTTATTTTTTGTATGACCTGCGTGTCATTGAGAAACGCCATGTAAATTACTTTACTTTATTGCTAAACGCGTTAGCCATAGTAGTAGAAGTAATAGTTGGCGAGCAACTTCATGGAGACACGATGATGGAGATCATGATGATAGAGATCATGGTGTCAAGCCCGTGACAAGATAATCATGGAGCCCCAAGATGGAGATCAAAGGAGCTATGTGATATTGGCCATATCATGTCACGTTTATTATTTGATTGCATGTGATGTTTATCATGTTTTGCATCTTGTTTACTTAGAACGACGGTAGTAAATAAGATGATCCCTCATAATAATTTCAAGAAGTGTTCCCCCTAACTGTGCACCGTTGCGACAGTTCGTTGATTCAAAGCACCACGTGATGATCGGGTGTTTGATTCAGACGTTCACATACAACGGGTGTAAGACAGATTTACACATGCAAACACTTAGGTTGACTTGACGAGCCTAGCATGTACAGACATGGCCTCGGAACACAGAAGACCGAAAGGTCGAGCATGAGTCGTATAGAAGATACGATCAACATGAAGATGTTCACCGACGTTGACTAGTCCGTCTCACGTGATGATCGGACACGGCCTAGTTGACTCGGATCATGTTATACTTAGATGACTAGAAGAGGGATGTCTATCTAAGTGGGAGTTCATTGAATAATTTGATTAGATGAACTTAATTATCATGAACTTAGTCTAAATTCTTTACAATATGTCTTGTAGATCAAATGGCCAACGTAGTCCTCAACTTCAACGCGTTCCTAGAGAAAACCAAGCTAAAAGATGATGGCAGCAACTATACGGACTGGGTCCAGAACCTGAGGATCATCCTCATAGCTGCCAAGAAAGATTATGTCCTACAAGCACCGCGAGGTGAAGCTCCCGTCCTACAGAACCAAGACGTTATGAACACTTGGCAGACACGTGTTGACGACTACTCCCTCATTCAGTGCGGCATGCTTTACAGCTTAGAGCCGGGGCTCCAAAAGCGTTTTGAGAGACATGGAGCATATGAGATGTTCGAAGAGCTGAAAATGGTTTTTCAAGCTCATGCCCGGGTCGAGAGATATGAAGTCTCCGACAAATTCTCCAACTGTAAGATGGAGGAAAATAGTTCTGTCAGTGAGCACATACTCACTATGTCTGGGTTGCATAACCGCTTGACTCAGCTAGGAGTTAATCTCCCGGATGATGCGGTCATTGACAGAATCCTCCATTCGCTTCCACCAAGCTACAAGAGCTTTGTGATGAACTTCAATATGCAGGGGATGGAAAAGACCATTCCTGAGATATTTTCAATGCTAAAATCAGCGGAGGTAGAAGTCAAGAAGGAACATCAAGTGTTAATGGTGAATAAAACCACTAAGTTCAAGAAGGGCAAGGGTAAAAAGAACTTCAAGAAGGACGGCAAGGGAGCTGTCGCGCCCGGCAAGCAAGCTGCCGGGAAGAAGCCAAAGAATGGACCCAAGCCCGAGACTGAGTGCTTTTATTGCAAGGGAAGCGGTCACTGGAAGCGGAACTGCCCCAAATACTTAGCAGACAAGAAGGCCGGCAAAACAAAAGGTATATGTGATATACATATAATTGATGTGTACCTTACTAGTGTCCGTAGTAGCTCCTGGGTATTTGATACCGGTGCAGTTGCTCACATTTGTAACTCAAAGCAGGGGCTGCAGAATAAGCGGAAACTGGCAAAGGACGAGGTGACGATGCGCGTTGGGAATGGTTCCAAGGTCAATGTGATCGCCGTCGGCACGCTACCTCTATATTTACCTTCGGGATTAGTTTTAAACCTTAATAATTGTTATTTAGTGCCAGCTTTGAGCATGAACATTGTATCGGGATCTCGTTTAATTCGAGATGGCTGCTCATTTAAATCTGAGAATAGTGGTTGTTCTATTTATATGAGAGATATGTTTTATGGTCATGCTCCTATGGTGAATGGTTTATTCTTTATGAATCTCGAACGTAATGCTACACATGTTCATAATGTGAGTACCAAAAGATGTAAAGTTGATAATGATAGTCCCACATACTTGTGGCACTGCCGCCTTGGTCACATAGGTGTCAAACGCATGAAGAAGCTCCATGCAGATGGACTTTTAGAGTCTCTTGATTATGAATCATTTGACACGTGCGAACCATGCCTCATGGGTAAAATGACCAAGACTCCGTTCTCAGGAACAATGGAGCGAGCAACCAACTTATTGGAAATCATACATACTTATGTGTGCGGACCAATGAGTGTTGAGGCTCGTGGCGGCTATCGTTATGTTCTCACCCTCACTGATGACTTGAGTAGATATGGGTATATCTACTTAATGACACACAAGTCTGAAACCTTTGAAAAGTTCAACGAATTTCAGAGTGAGGTTGAGAATCAACGTGATAGGAAAATCAAGTTTCTCGATCAGATCGTGGAGGAGAATACTTGAGTCACGAATTTGGCACACACTTAAGAAAATGTGGAATAGTTTCACAACTTACGCCGCCTGGAACACCTCAGCGTAACGGTGTGTCCGAACGTCGTAATCGCACTCTATTAGATATGGTGCGATCTATGATGTCTCTTACCGATTTACCGCTATCTTTTTGGGGCTATGCTTTAGAGACTACCGCATTCACTTTAAATAGGGCTCCGTCGAAATCCGTTGAGACGACACCGTATGAAATATGGTTTGGGAAGAAACCTAAGCTGTCGTTTCTAAAAGTTTGGGGATGCGATGCTTATGTCAAGAAACTTCAACCTGAAAAGCTCGAACCCAAGTCGGAAAAATGCGTCTTCATAGGATACCCAAAAGAAACTATTGGGTATACCTTCTACCTCAGATCCGAAGGCAAGGTCTTTGTTGCCAAGAATGGATCCTTTCTAGAGAAGGAGTTTCTCTCGAAAGAAGTAAGTGGGAGGAAAGTAGAACTTGATGAAGTATTACCTCTTGAACCGGAAAATGGCGCAACTCAAGAAAATGTTCCTGAGGTGCCAGCACCGACTAGAGAGGAAGTTAATGATAATGATCAAGATACTTCTGATCAAGCTCCTACTGAAACTCGAAGGTCCACAAGGACACGTTCCGCACCAGAATGGTACGGCAACCCTGTCTTGGAAATCATGTTGTTAGACAACGGTGAACCTTCGAACTATGAAGAAGCGATGGCAGGCCCGGATTCCGACAAATGGCTAGAAGCCATGAAATCCGAGATAGGATCCATGTATGAAAACGAAGTATGGACTTTGACTGACTTGCCCGTTGAACGGCGAGCCATAGAAAATAAATGGATCTTTAAGAAGAAGACATACGCGGATGGTAATGTGACCATCTATAAAGCTCGGCTTGTCGCTAAGGGTTATCGACAAGTTCAAGGGGTTGACTACGATGAGACTTTCTCACCGGTAGCGAAGCTGAAGTCCGTCCGAATCATGTTAGCAATTGCCGCATTCTACGATTATGAGATATGGCAAATGGATGTCAAAACGGCATTCCTTAATGGTTTCCTTAAGGAAGAACTGTATATGATGCAACCGGAGGGTTTTGTCGATCCTAAGAATGCTGACAAGGTGTGCAAGCTCCAACGCTCGATTTATGGGCTGGTGCAAGCATCTCAGAGTTGGAACATTCGCTTTGATGAAATGATCAAAGCGTTTGGGTTTACGCAGACTTATGGAGAAGCCTGCGTTTACAAGAAAGTGAGTGGGAGCTCTATAGCATTTCTCATACTATATGTAGATGACATACTCTTGATGGGAAATGATATAGAACTCTTGGACAGCATCAAGGCCTACTTGAATAAGAGTTTTTCAATGAAGGACCTTGGAGAAGCTGCTTATATATTAGGCATCAAGATCTATAGAGATAGATCAAGACGCCTCATAGGTCTTTCACAAAGCACATACCTTGAGATGATATTGAAGAAGTTCAATATGGATCAATCTAAGAAGGGGTTCTTGCCTGTGTTACAAGGTATGAAATTGAGCTCGGCTCAAAGTCCGACCATGGCAGAAGAAATAGAAGAGATGAGTGTCATCCCCTATGCCTCAGCCATAGGTTCTATTATGTATGCCATGCTGTGTACCAGACCTGATGTAAACCTTGCCGTAAGTTTGGTAGGAAGGTACCAAAGTAATCCCGGCAAGGAACACTGGACAGCGGTCAAGAATATCCTGAAGTACCTGAAAAGGACTAAGGAAATGTTTCTCGTTTATGGAGGTGACGAAGAGCTCGTCGTAAAGGGTTACGTCGACGCTAGCTTCGACACAGATCTGGATGACTCTAAGTCACAAACCGGATACGTGTATATTTTGAATGGTGGGGCAGTAAGCTGGTGCAGTTGCAAGCATAGCGTCGTGGCGGGATCTACATGTGAAGCGGAGTACATGGCAGCCTCGGAGGCAGCACATGAAGCAATTTGGGTGAAGGAGTTCATCACCGACCTCGGAGTCATACCCAATGCGTCGGGGCCGATCAAGCTCTTCTGTGACAACGCTGGAGCTATTGCACTTGCCAAGGAGCCCAGGTTTCACAAGAAGACAAGGCACATCAAGCGTCGCTTCAACTCCATTCGTGAAAATGTTCAAGATGGAGACATAGAGATTTGTAAAGTACATACGGACCTGAATGTAGCAGATCCGTTGACTAAACCTCTCCCTAGGGCAAAACATGATCAACACCAGAATTCCATGGGTGTTCGATTCATCACAATGTGACTAGATTATTGACTCTAGTGCAAGTGGGAGACTGTTGGAAATATGCCCTAGAGGCAATAATAAAAGCATTATTATTATATTTCCTTGTTCATGATAATTGTCTTTATTCATGCTATAATTGTGTTATCCGGAAATTGTAATAGTGAATAACAGACACCAACATGTCCCTAGTAAGCCTCTAGTTGACTAGCTCGTTAATCAACAGATAGTCATGGTTTCCTGGCTATGGACATAGGATGTCATTGATAACGAGATCACATCATTAGGAGAATGATGTGAAGGACAAGACCCAATCCTAAACATAGCATAAAGATTGTATAGTTCGTTTGCTAGAGTTTTTCCAATGTCAAGTATCTTTTCCTTAGACCATGAGATCGTGTAACTCCCGGATACCGTAGGAGTGCTTTGGGTATACCAAACGTCACAACGTAACTGGGTGACTATAAAGGTATACTACGGGTATCTCCGAAAGTGTCTGTTGGGTTGACACGTATCAAGACTGGGATTTGTCACTCCGTATGACGGAGAGGTATCACTGGGCCCACTCGGTAATGCATCATCATAATGAGCTCAAAGTGACCAAGTGTCTGGTCACGGGATCATGCATTACGGTATGAGTAAAGTGACTTGCCGGTAACGAGATTGAACGAGGTATTGGGATACCGACGATCGAATCTCGGGCAAGTAACATATCGATTGACAAAGGGAATTGCATACGGGGTTGATTGAATCCTCGACATCGTGGTTCATCAGATGAGATCATCGTGGAACATGTGGGAGCCAACATGGGTATCCAGATCCCGCTGTTGGTTATTGACCGGAGAGTCGTCTCGGTCATGTCTGCTTGTCTCCCGAACCCGTAGGGTCTACACACTTAAGGTTCGGTGACGCTAGGGTTGTGAAGATATGTATATGCAGTAATCCGAATGTTGTTCGGAGTCCCGGATGAGATCCCGGACGTCACGAGGAGTTCCGGAATGGTCCGGAGGTAAAGAATTATATATAGGAAGTGCTGTTTTGGCCATCGGGACAAGTTTCGGGGTCACCGGTATTATACCGGGACCACCGGAAGGGTCCCGGGGGTCCACCGGGTGGGGCCACCTATCCTGGGGGGCCCCATGGGCTAAAGTGGGACGAAACCGAGCCCAAAGTGGGCTGGGGCGCCACTCCCCTAGGGCCCATGCGGCTAGGGTTGGGGGGAAACCCTAAAGGGGGCGCCCCCTTGCTTGGGGGGCAAGCCCCCACCCCTTGGCCGCCGCCCCCCTAGGAGATCCCATCTCCTAGGGCCGGCACCCCCTATATATAGTGGGGGGAGAGGAGGGACTTGACACACCAGCCCTTGGCGCCTCCCTCTGTCCCCGTTACATCTCTCTCTCGTAGTATAGGCGGAGCCCTGCTACTGTGACGCCCTGCATCCACCACCACGCCGTCGTGCTGCTGGATCTTCATCAACCTCTCCTTCCCCCTTGCTGGATCAAGAAGGAGGAGACGTCATCCGCTCTGTACGTGTGTTGAACGCGGACGTGCCGTCCGTTCGGCGCTTGGTCATCGGTGATTTGGATCACGTCGTGTTCGACTACTTCATCCCCGTTCTTTGAACGCTTCCGCTTGCGATCTACAAAGGTATGTAGATGCATCCGATGACTCGTTGCTAGATGAACTCATAGATGGATCTTGGTGAAACCGTAGGAAAATTTTTGTTTTCTGCAACGTTCCCCAACAGAATTAACTTCGGAGACAGGGATATACAGAAGAGTCAGGTTTTGATCCTGAGGAACTGTGGGTTATGGGCCCACCATGTGGGTTAAAGTAAGAGGGCAGCGACATCTTGCATGGTCATGATAGCAAGGCATGTCGGGGAATAGCATGTCATTTATGTCGGCATTAACGTCGGTACCAAGGGCAAGGGACGAGGAGAACCATTTTCCTGCTTGTTGAACGAGCGGACCAATAGGCAAGGTTCTCGTCCATCGGTGGCTACCGGAATGTCATCAACAATAGTAATAGGGTCTTACTGACAAAGTTGTACACCGAGGTGTTTACACAAGCAGGGAGTATTACTTCTTATATCATACAGATCACAATAAGGGTTTAAACAAACCAATGGAAAGGAAAAATGGTTCTCAGTTTTAATCAGAACAACGGAAAGAAAATGTGTTTAAACACATATTTCAGGGGTATATCCTTACCAAGGACAAGTAGAGAATGATATCCATGACACGAGACCAAAGGCATGACCATTCAGGTAAAAGGGATAAGAAGAATCATGATATGTACCCATACAACGGTGTTTGGATAACTGATAAGGAAAATTTAGCACTGTGCTTCAAATGTTCTTATTGATGATAGGAGTACCACATACATGCTTCGAGATAGCATTGACATGGTCTTCAAGCAAAGGTCGGACTTTGGATATACAAAGGATCCATCAGGATAACTTATTAAACAAGGCATTCAATTTCCTCATTGAAAAATGGTTAACCTGGTTAAAAAGGAAACTATAACACTAGGTCCTCCAGTCAGGTGCGCTAGGCATGACATCACCTTACCGAGTCGTATAAAGACCAATGTTATAACTCTTGAAAATATGTTCCAACCATCATATCTGACCGAGATTCAGATCTGATTGGCATCAGGATACCTCGGACTTGGGATGCCTGAGAAGAAAAGGTGCAACACAATTGATGAGATGACATTATAAGATTCTCGAGCAATGAACTATGGAAGCGAGTTCCAAAACAAGATTTCATCGGTAAACCAAGGAGAGGATGAGGAGGTGGCTGATGAACTCAGCGACAATTCATCAAGATTTTCAAAGGATGGATTTCCACAATTAAATATTGAACAAAAATGCGCCTGGAAATATGGACCAAGTAGGACGTTCAAAGCTAGAATGGTGATTCGATAACGAAACTATCGGCCATTCACTTCAAAACAAAAGGGTTGCTAGACATATCAAATTCCCACAACAGAGTTCACTCAACATGGGGGCCAAGAAAAGAATGGTGATGGCGAGAAGCATCACTGTAACAAGAATTTCTTAAGAGGTGGTGAAATTCTCACAACATTTTTGACATAAAAGATGGTAATACTCCAATGTAAGGAAGAACAATGTTGGGTAGCAACGAACTCAAGGTATAACACAAAACACGAACAAGTTTGTGTCGGAGGGGAGGCAATAAAGTGGTCGATGATAACACGACTCGTCGAGGGCAAGGATGGTATTTCTCTTCATGAATCCGATTGATATCCTGGAAGAGCTCATAAGGTTGATGATGATCACGACACATTTGTCCAGAGATTTCATGAAGATGTAATCAATCAGCGACGACATCGAGTCAAAGGAATGATGAAACAAAATGTTATTGGAACCATGGGTACGACACAAACTCAAAATCAAGTTTGTTGTTCAAGGAGAAATGATATGACGAGGAGGATCGACGTAGGGGTTGCGGAGATGTATTGATCTACAGAAGACAAGTGTTTTCACTTGCCTAGGAAATGGTATTTAAAGGAGAACATGGTCGGAACCACGACTGCAAAGGGTCAATTCACTGATATCAGATGATATTATATCAAGGAAATAGTTATTATTACAAGAAGTTTCCATGATAGGATCTACATCGTGTCCATGGGCATGAACACAAAGTTCAAGGTCGACTCCCACATCTTTAATGCATAACCTTTCATTCACTTCTTGCCTTCAACAAAGTTGTGGTGTTGAAATTTTATCTGACATAACACCAGTAGAGTATGACCCGTAGTAGTTTCCAGGTTCACACAGATTAGAAAAAGGCATATGTCCAACCCATCGGGACCTCTTAGGAACATATACCACAAACTTCAGGAGTAAATAACACAAGCTCGAAAGTAGAGCATGGTTGACAAAGCAAATGACACAATTTACCAAAGGCATTATGTATCCGAGAAAAGACTCACAAAGATATTGAATATGAAGGACGCTGTCAGATAAAATCCATTAAAGCATCTGCCGGTCAATAACAGAGCTGTTGTGAGCATCGGCACACAACCAGAGGAAGTAACAATGCAAGGGCATTGGATTATAGAAACAACTGACTGATTCGATGCTTAGAATCAGAGGTATTATGATTTCCAAATCGAAGGATTAGAAGCAGACGCTCTGATCAAGGGTGGATAAGTTCAATAGACCTAACGGGTACAATCAACGGCAATTGGATTGGTTGAGAACCAGCTCATGTTTAAAACGACGTCTGAGCCAGAAATATAATTTAAAAGGATCAACTGGTGATTGCGTGCATTCACACTCATGTTGAATCAAAAGGATCAAGATGAGTGGATACTAACGAATATTGCCAGACATATGGAAAGCATCCGTCATGCAAGCAGACAAGTATTGCAGAGCAATAAGCTACTAGGAATTTTTGGAGGATCGGATAGTATTTCGAAGACCATTGTGAAACACATGAACAACTGGGGGGATGAGTGGATACTCGATAAGTGCGAGAATTATCCGTAGGGGTATTCAGGTGACAAAGAACAGCAAGGCAGTAAGCTCAAAGGATTATCGAAACAACGACGAGTATTTCAGGGTATCTTGTAATATCAAGACGACCTGGGGATGAATGTAAGAATAACAACTGCAAGTAGTTATCCATAAGGGTTGACGGTGGAAGGGGAATTGCAAACGCGATGAACAAAAGTTCTCAGGTTAACAGCGGAGAGTATCTTCAGGGTCTTCACATGTAGGAGACGATCATCAGTAATAAGGGGCTCTTCGGGTGAAAGTGATAACGAGATCCTAATGTTAGATTTAGCAAAATTCATTTAACCCGAACAAAAGAGAGATCAGAGTTCCAGAGTATAGACAAAGAGTAAAAGACCCTAATACCACACAATGGCGACGTGGCCCGTAAGCCACACAGCCATGTTAGTAAAGTTTTTCAATAACTAGACTCGACTTCGGTCAAGGAGTTGGAAAAGGGGATTCCTACAGGCAGTCGGCTCTGATACCAACTTGTGACGCCCCCGATTCAATCGTACACTAATCATACATGCAAATGTGTACGATCAAGATCAGGGACTGACGGGAAGATATCACAACACAATTCTACAAATAAAATAAGTCATACAAGCATCATATTACAAGCCAGGGGCCTCGAGGGCTCGAATACAACATCTCGATCATAGACGAGTCAGCGGAAGCAACACTATCTGAGTACAGACATAAATTAAATAAGTTGCCTTAAGAAGGCTAGCACAAACTGGGATACAGATCGAAAGAGGCGCAGGCCTCCTGCCTGGGATCCTCCTAAACTACTCCTGGTCGTCGTCAATGGGCTGCACGTAGTAGTAGGTGTTGGGGAACGTAGTAATTTCAAAAAAATTCCTACGCACACGCAAGATCATGGTGATGCATAGCAACGAGAGGGGAGAGTGTTGTCTACGTACCAACACAGACCGACTGCGGAAGCGATCACACAACGTAGAGGAAGTAGTCGTACGTCTTCCCGATCCGACCGATCCAAGCACCGTTACTCCGGCACCTCCGAGTTCTTAGCACACGTTCAGCTCGATGACGATCCTCGGGCTCCGATCCAGCAAAGCGTCGAGGAAGAGTTCCGTCAGCACGACGGCGTGGTGCCAATCTTGATGTACTACTGACGCAGGGCTTCGCCTAAGCACTGCAACGGTATGATCGAGGTGGAATTTGGTGGCAGGGGGCACCGCACACGGCTAAGGAACGATCTCAAGGATCAACTTGTGTGTCTATGGGGTGCCCCCTGCCCCTGTATATAAAGGATGGAGGAGGAGGAGGCCAGCCAAGGCAAAGGTGCGGCCAGGATAGGGAGTCCTACTAGGACTCCAAGTCCTAGTAGGAGTCCACCAAAAGGGAGGAAGGGAGAAGGAATAGGAGGAGAAGGAGAGGTGGCCGGCCCCCTTTTCCCTAGTCCAATTCGGACCAAAGGGGAGGGGGGGCGCAGCAGCCTTTTCCTCTTCCCACTAAAGCCCATCAAGGCCCATTACTTCTCCCGTAACTATCCGGTACTCCGAAAAATACCCGAATCACTCGGAACCTTTCCGATGTCCGAATATAGTCGTACAATACATCGATCTTTACGTCTCGACCATTTCGAGACTCCTCGTCATGTCCCCGATCTCATCCGGGACTCCGAACTCCTTCGGTACATCAATACTAATAAACTCATAATATAACTGTCATCGAAACCTTAAGCGTGCGGACCCTACGGTTCGAGAACAATGTAGACATGACCGAGACACGTCTCCGGTCAATAACCAATAGCGGGACCTGGATGCCCATATTGGCTCCTACATATTCTATGAAGATCTTTATCGGTCAGACCGCATAACAACATACATTGTTCCCTTTGTCATCGGTATGTTACTTGCCCGAGATTCGATCGTCGGTATCCAATACCTAGTTCAATCTCGTTACCGGCAAGTCTCTTTACTCGTTCTGTAATACATCATCCCACAACTAACTCATTAGTTGCAATGCTTGCAAGGCTTAAGTGATGTGCATTACCGAGAGGGCCCAGAGATACCTCTCCGACAATCGGAGTGACAAATCCTAATCTCGAAATACGCCAACCCAACATCTACCTTTGGAGACACCTGTAATGCTCCTTTATAATCACCCAGTTACGTTGTGACGTTTGGTAGCACCCAAAGTGTTCCTCCGGCAAACGGGAGTTGCATAATCTCATAGTCATAGGAACATGTATAAGTCATGAAGAAAGCAATAGCAACATACTAAACGATCGTGTGCTAAGCTAATGGAATGGGTCATGTCAATCAGATCATTCAACTAATGATGTGACCTCGTTAATCAAATAACAACTCTTTTGTCCATGGTTAGGAAACATAACCATCTTTGATTAACGAGCTAGTCAAGTAGAGGCATACTAGTGACACTCTGTTTGTCTATGTATTCACACATGTATTATGTTTCCAGTTAATACAATTCTAGCATGAATAATAAACATTTATCATGATATAAGGAAATAAATAATAACTTTATTATTGCCTCTAGGGCATATTTCCTTCAGTCTCCCACTTGCACTAGAGTCAATAATCTAGTTCACATCTCCATGTGATTTAACAGCAATAGTTCACATCACCATATGATTAACACCCATAGTTCACATCGTCATGTGACCAACACTCAAAGGGTTTACTAGAGTCAGTAATCTAGTTCACATATCTATGTGATTAACACCCAAAGACTACTAAGGTGTGATCATGTTTTGCTTGTGAGATAATTTTAGTCAACGGGTCTGTCACATTCAGATCCGTAAGTATTTTGCAAGTTCTATGTCTACAATGCTCTACACGGAGCTACTCTAGCTAATTGCTCCCACTTTCAATATGTATCCAGATTGAGACTTTAGATTCATCTGGATCAGTGTAAAAAACTTGCATCGACGTAACCCTTTACGACGAACCTTTTTGTCACGTCCATAATCGAGAAACATATCCTTATTTTACTAAGGATAATTCTGACCGTTGTCTAGTGATCTACTCCTAGATCACTATTGTACTCCCTTGCCAAATCAGTGCAGGGTATACAATAGATCTGGTACACAGCATGGCATACTTTATAGAACCTATGAATGAGGCATAGGGAATGACTTTCATTCTCTTTCTATCTTCTGCCGTGGTCGGGCTTTGAGTCTTTACTCAACTTCACACCTTGTAACACAGGCAAGAAACTTTTTCTTTGACTGTTCCATTTTGAACTACTTCAAAATCTTGTCAAGGTATGTACTTATTGAAAAACTTATCAAGCGTCTTAATCTATCTCTATAGATTTTGAAGCTCAATATGTAAGCAGCTTTACCGAAGTCTTTCTTTGAAAAACTCCTTGCAAACACTCCTTTTATGCTTTACAGAATAATTCTACATTATTTCCGATCAACAATATGTCATTAACATATACTTATCAGAAATGCTGTAGTGCTCCCACTCACTTTCTCGTAAATACAGGCTTCACCGCAAGTCTGTATAAAACTATATGCTTTGATCAACTCATCAAAGCGTATATTCCAACTCCGAGATGTTTGCACCAGTCCACAGAAAGATCGCTGGAGCTTGCATATTTAGTTAACACCTTTAGGATCGACAAAACCTTCTAGTTGCATCGTATACAACTCTTCTTTAGCAAATCCATTAAGGAATGCAGTTTTGTTTATCCATTTGCCAGATTTCATAAAATGCGGCAATTGCTAACATGATTCGGATAGACTTAAGCATAGATACGAGTGAGAAAATCTCATCGTAGTCAACACCTTGAACTTGTCGAAAACCTTTTGCGACAATTCTAGCTTTATAGATAGTAACACTACTATCAGCGTCCGTCTTCCTCTTGAAGATCCATTTATTTTCTATGGCTTGCCGATCATCGGGCAAGTCAACCAAAGTCCATACTTTGTTCTCATACATGGATCATATCTCAGATTTCATGGCTTCAAGCCACTTTGCGGAATCTGGGCTCACCATCGCTTCTTCATAGTTCGTAGGATCATCATGATCTAGTAGCATGACTTCCAGAACAGGATTACCGTACCACTCTGGCGCGGATCTTACTCTGGTTGATCTACGAGGTTCAGTAGTGTCTTGTTCTGAAGTTTCATGATCATGATCATTAGCTTCCTCACTAACTGGTGTAGGTGTCACAGAAACATTTTTCTGTGATGTACTACTTTCCAATAAGGGAGAAGGTACAATTACCTTATCAAGTTTTCTACTTTCCTCCCACTCACTTCTTTCGAGAGAAACTCCTTCTCCAGAAAGTTTCTGAATTTAGCAACAAAAGTCTTGCCTTCGGATCTGTGATAGAAGGTGTATCCAATAGTTTCCTTTGGATATCCTATGAAGATGCACTTCTCCGATTTGAGTTTTGAGCTTATCAGGATGAAACTTTTTCATATAAGCATCGCAACCCCAAACTTTAAGAAACGACAACTTTGGTTTCTTGCCAAACCATAGTTCATAAGGCGTCGTCTCGACGGATTTAGATGGTGCCCTATTTAACATGAATGCAGCTGTCTCTAATGCATAACCCCAAAACGATAGTGGTAGATCGGTAAGAGACATCATAGATTGCACTATATCCAAATAGTACGGTTATGACGTTCGGACACACCATTATGATGTGGTGTTCCAGGTGGCGTGAGTAGTGAAACTATTTCACATTGTTTTAACTAAAGACCAAACTCGTAACTCAAATATTTGTCTCCGTGATCAGATCGTAGAAATTTTATTTTCTTGTCACGATGTTTTTCACTTCACTCTGAAATTCTTTGAACTTTTCAAATGTTTCAGACTTATGTTTCATCAAGTAGATATACTCATATCTGCTCAAATCATTTGTGAAGATTAGAAAATAATGATACCTGTCACGAGCCTTAATTTTCATTGGACCACATACATCAGTATGTATGATTTCCAACAAATCTTTTCTCGCTCCATTGTTCCGGAGAACGGCGTTTTAGTCATCTTGCCCAAAAGGCATGGTTCGCAAGCATCAAGTGATTCATAATCAAGTGATTCCGAAAGCCCATCAGCATGGAGTTTCTTCATGCGCTTTATACCAATATGACCTAAACAGCAGTGCCACAAATAAGTTGCACTATCATTATTAACTTTGCATCTTTTTGGTTTCAATATTATGAATATGTGTATTATTAAGATCTAGATCCAATGAACTATTTTCATTGGGTGTGTAACCATATAAGGTTTTATTCATGTAAACAGAACAACAATTTATTCTTTTACTTAAATGAATAACCGTATTACAATAAACATGATCAAATCATATTCATGCTCAACACAAACACCAAATAACACTTATTTAGGTTCAACACTAATCCCGAAAGTATAGGGGAGTGTGCGATGATGATCATATCAATCTTGGAACTACTTCCAACACACATCGTCACTTCACCCTTAACTAGTCTCTGTTTATTCCGCAACTCCCGTTTCGAGTTACTACTCTTAGCAACTGAACTAGCATCAAATACTAAGGGGTTGCTATAAACACTAGTAAAGTACACATAAATAACATGTATATCAAATATACTTATGTTTACTTTGCCATCCTTCTTATCCGCCAATCATTTGGGGTAGTTCCGCTTCCAGTGATCAGTCCCTTTGCAGTATAAGCACTTAGTCTCAGGCTTAGGATCAGACTTGGGCTTCTTCACTTGAGCAGCAACTTGCTTGTCGTTCTTCTTGAAGTTCCCCGTCTTCCCTTTGCCCTTTTCTTGAAACTAGTGGTCTTGTCAACCATCAACACTTGATGTTTTTCTTGATTTCTACCTTCATCGATTTCATCATCATGAAAAAACTCAGGAGTCGTTTTCGTCATCCCTTGCATACTATAGTTCATCACGAAGTTCTACTAACTTGGTCATGGTGACTAGAGAATTCTGTCAATCACTATCTTATCTGGAAGATTAACTCCCACTTGATTCAAGCGATTATAGTACCCAGACAATCTTAGCACATGCTCACTAGTTGAGCGATTCTCCTCCATCTTTTAGCTATAGAACTTGTTGGAGACTTCATATCTCTCAACTCGGGTATTTGCTTGAAATATTAACTTCAACTCCTGGAACATCTCATATGGTCCATGACGTTCAAAACGTCTTTGAAGTCCCGATTCTAAGCCATTAAGCATGGTGCACTAAACTATCAAGTAGTCATCATATTGAGCTAGCCAAACGTTCATAATGTCTGCATCTGCTCCTGCAATAGGTCTATCACCTAGCGGTGCATCAAGGACATAATTCTTCTGTGCAGCAATGAGGATAAACCTCAGATCACGGATCCAATCCGCATCATTGCTACTAACATCTTTCAACACAATTCTCTCTAGGAACATATCAAAATAAACACAGGGAAGCAACAACGCGAGCTATTGATCTACAACATGATTTGCAAAATACTACCAGGACTAAGTTCATGATAAATTTAAGTTCAATTTAATCATATTACTTAAGAACTCCCACTTAGATAGACATCCCTCTAATCCTCTAAGTGATCACGTGATCCAAATCAACTAAACCATAACCGATCATCACGTGAGATGGAGTAGTTTTCAATGGTGAACATCGTTATGTTGATCATATCTACTATATGATTCACGCTCGACCTTTCGGTCTCCGTGTTCCGAGGCCATATCTGTATATGCTTGGCTCGTCAAGTATAACCTGAGTATTCTGCGTGTGCAACTGTTTTGCACCCGTTGTATTTGAACGTAGAGCTTATCACACCCGATCATCACGTGGTGTCTGGGCACGACGAACTTTGGCAACGGTGCATACTCAGGGAGAACACTTCTTGATAATTTAGTGAGAGATCATCTTATAATGCTACCGTCAATCAAAGCAAGATAAGATGCATAAAAATATAAACATCACATGCAATCAAAATATGTGACATGATATGGCCATCATCATCTTGTGCCTTTGATCTCCATCTTCAAAGCATCGTCATGATTTCCATCATCACCGGCATGACATCATGATCTCCATCATCTTGATCTATATCAATATGTCGTCACATGGTCGTCTCGCCAACTATTGCTCTTGCAACTATTGCTATCGCATAGCGATAAAGTAAAGCAATTATTGGGTGCTTGCATCTTATGCAATAGACAGACAACCATAAGGCTTTTGCCAGTTGCCGATAACTTCAACAAAACATGATCATCTTATACAACAACTTATAACTCATCACGTTTTGACCATATCACATCACAACATGCCCTGCAAAAATAAGTTAGACGTCCTCTGCTTTGTTGTTGCAAATTTTACGTGGCTGCTACGGGCTTAGCAAGAACCAATCTTACCTATGCATCAAAACCACAACGATAGTTTGTCAAATAGACTCCGTTTTAACCTTCGCAAGGACCGGGCGTAGCCACACTCGGTTCAACTAAAGTTGGAGAAATAGTCACCCGCAAGTCACCTATGTGCAAAGCACGTCGGGGAAACCGGTCTCGCGTAAGCGTACGCGTAATGTCGGTCCGGGCCGCTTCATCCAACAATACCGCCGAACCAAAGTATGACATGCTGGTAGGCAGTATGACTTATATCGCCCACAACTCACTTGTGTTCTACTCGTGCATATAACATCAAACCATAAAACCTAGGCTCGGATGCCACTGTTGGGGAACGTAGTAATTTCAAAAAAAATCCTACGCACACGCAAGATCATGGTGATGCATAGCAACGAGAGGGGAGAGTGTTGTCTACGTACCAACGCAGACCGACTGCGGAAGCGATCACACAACGTAGAGGAAGTAGTCGTACGTCTTCCCGATCCGACCGATCCAAGCACCGTTACTCCGGCACCTCCGAGTTCTTAGCACACGTTCAGCTCGATGACGATCCTCGGGCTCCGATCCAGCAAAGCATCGAGGAAGAGTTCCGTCAGCACGACGGCGTGGTGACAATCTTGATGTACTACCGATGCAGGGCTTCGCCTAAGCACTGCAACGGTATGATCGAGGTGGAATTTGGTGGCAGGGGGCACCGCACACGGCTAAGGAACGATCTCAAGGATCAACTTGTGTGTCTATGGGGTGCCCCCTGCCCCTGTATATAAAGGATGGAGGAGGAGGAGGCCAGCCAAGGCAAAGGTGCGGCCAGGATAGGGAGTCCTACTAGGACTCCAAGTCCTAGTAGGAGTCCACCAAAAGGGGAGGAAGGGAGAAGGAATAGGAGGAGAAGGAGAGGTGGCCGGCCCCCTTTTCCCTAGTCCAATTCGGACCAAAGGGGAGGGGGGCGCAGCAGCCTTTTCCTCTTCCCACTAAAGCCCATCAAGGCCCATTACTTCTCCCGTAACTACCCGGTACTCCGAAAAATACCCGAATCACTCGGAACCTTTCCGATGTCCGAATATAGTCGTCCAATACATCGATCTTTACGTCTCGACCATTTCAAGACTCCTCGTCATGTCGCCGATCTCATCCGGGACTCCGAACTCCTTCGGTACATCAATACTCATAAACTCATAATATAACTGTCATCGAAACCTTAAGCGTGCGGACCCTACGGTTCGAGAACAATGTAGACATGACCGAGACACGTCTCCGGTCAATAACCAATAGCGGGACCTGGATGCCCATATTGGCTCCTACATATTCTACGAAGATCTTTATCGGTCAGACCGCATAACAACATACGTTGTTCCCTTTGTCATCGGTATGTTACTTGCCCGAGATTCGATCATCGGTATCCAATACCTAGTTCAATATCGTTACCGGCAAGTCTCTTTACTCGTTCTGTAATACATCATCCCACAACTAACTCATTAGTTGCAATGCTTGCAAGGCTTAAGTGATGTGCATTACCGAGAGGGCCCAGAGATACCTCTCCGACAATCGGAGTGACAAATCCTAATCTCGAAATACGCCAACCCAACATCTACCTTTGGAGACACCTGTAATGCTCCTTTATAATCACCCAGTTACGTTGTGACGTTTGGTAGCACCCAAAGTGTTCCTCCGGCAAACGGGAGTTGCATAATCTCATAGTCATAGGAACATGTATAAGTCATGAAGAAAGCAATAGCAACATACTAAACGATCGTGTGCTAAGCTAATGGAATGGGTCATGTCAATCAGATCATTCAACTAATAATGTGACCTCGTTAATCAAATAACAACTCTTTTGTCCATGGTTAGGAAACATAACCATCTTTGATTAACGAGCTAGTCAAGTAGAGGCATACTAGTGACACTCTGTTTGTCTATGTATTCACACATGTATTATGTTTCCGGTTAATACAATTCTAGCATGAATAATAAACATTTATCATGATATAAGGAAATAAATAATAACTTTATTATTGCCTCAAGGGCATATTTCCTTCAGTAGGCACCTCCCGAGTAGTAGTAGCCATCATCGACAGTGGCGTCTAGCTCCCGGGCTCCATCGTCTGGTCGCAGCAATCGAGTATAGGAAGGGGGAAAAGGGGGAGCACAGCAACCATGAGTACTCATCCAAAGTACTCGCAAGCAAGGAGCTACACTACATATGTATGCAGTGGTATCAAATGGAAAAGGGGGTAACATATGTGGACTGAACTACAGAATGCCGGAATAAGAGGGGGATAGCTAGTCCTTTTGAAGACTACGCTTCTGGTAACCTCCATCTTGCAGCAGAAAAAGAGAGTAGATGGTAAGTTCACCAAGTAGCATCGTGTAGCATAATCCTAACCGATGATCCTCCCTTCGACGCCCTGTGAGAGAGCGGTCACCGGTTGTATCTGGCACTTGGAAGGGTGTGTTTTATTAAGTATCCGGTTCTAGTTTTCATAAGGTCAAGATACAACTCCAAGTCGTCCTGTTACCGAAGATCACGGTTATTCAAATAGATTAACTTCCCTGCAGGGGTGCACCACATTTCCCAACACGCTCGATCCCCTTTGTCCGAACACACTTTTCTGGGTCATGCCCGGCCTCGGAAGATCAACACGTCGCAGCCCTACCTAGGCGCAACAGAGAGGTCAGCACACCGGTCTAAATCCTATGGCACAGGGGTCTGGGCCCATCGCCCATTGCACACCTGCATGTTACGTACGCGGCCGATGAGCAGACCTAGCCTCCCTTATACAAGAGCAGGCGTTCCAGTCCAACCCGGTGCACGCGCTTAGTCGCTGACATCACGAAGGCTTCGGCTGATACCACGACGTCGAGTGCCCATAACTGTCCCCGTGTAGATGGTTAATGCGTATAGGCCAGTAGCCAGACTCAGATCAAATACCTAGATCTCGTTAAGCGTGTTATTTTGAAGTAACCACAAACGCCGACCAGGGCCAGGCCCACCTCTCTCCTAGATGGTCTCAACCTGCCCTGTCGCTCCGCCTCAAAGTAATAGTTGGGGGCCGTCGAGAACTCAGGCCCACCACTACCTGGATGGAGCCATGTGCCCCTTCAGCCCCCATCTCCAAACAGTATCACCGGTAATGTAACAGTGTAAAGTATATAGTATATGCCCGTGATCACCTCCCGAAGTGATCACGGCCCAGTAGTATAGCATGGCAGACGGACAAGAGTGTAGGGCCACTGATGGAACACTAGCATCCTATACTAGGCAGTAGGATAGTAGGTAAAGGTAACAACAGTAGTAGCAAGGACATGCTATGCAACAGGATAGGATTAACGGAAAGCAATAACATGTTACACTACTCTAATGCAAGCAGTAGAGAGTAGAGTAGGCGATATCTGGTGATCAAGGGGGGGGGCTGCCTGGTTGCTCAGACAAGAAGGAGGGATCGTCAATATCGTAGTCGAACTGGGGGTCACCGGCAGTCTCGGGGTCAACTGGAAAGAAGTAACGGAGGGGGAACACAATAAGTAATAGAGCACTCAAAGCAACACAAGGAATAACATGGCAATACGCGGTGCTAGGTGTGCCCTAACGCAGTACTAGGTGATACCGGCGAAGGGGGAAACATCCGGGAAAGTATCCCCAGTGTTTCCCGTTTTCGGACAGATGAACCGGAGGGGGAAAGTTGCGTGTTGCTATGCTAGGGGTGTGTGGAGGACGAACGGGCTGTGTATATAGATTCGTCTCGTCGTTCCGAGCAACTTTCATGTACAAAGTTTTTCCATCCGAGCTACGGTTTATTTTATATTGATTTTAAAAGATTTAAACCATTTTTAGCATTTATTTAATTATTTTAATCCAACATTATCCAGAACAGTGCACGCTGACGTCAGCATGACGTCAGCAGTCAACAGAGGCGTTGACTGGTCAAGTGACGTGTGGGTCCCACATGTCATTGACTATTAACTAACTAACGAGGTTAATTAGTTTAGTTAACAGATTAGTTAAGTTAATTAATAGCAGTTAATTAGTTTAATTAGTTATTAGGTTAATTAATCACAGTTAATTAATTTAATTAATTAATTAATATTTTTATTTATCTTTTTTTATTATTAATGTTTTTTAATCTTGTTTTTTTAATCATTTCATATTAATTAAGTTAATTAATTAAATTTATTTTTGTTCTATAACGTTCTAGGGGACGGCCCCACTTGTCATTGGGACAATGGGGTTAACGGGCGCCGGATGCAGAGGGAAAACGGGCGCAGGCGCCTGGAGCGGGTACATCCCGACTGGCCCCAGGCGTCGGTCGGGGCGGAGGAGGGTGCAGCCGGGGCAGAGGACAGGGGCGGAGTGGGACGACGGGTGGTGCAGTGGGCGAGCACGGTGGAGCGGCAACGGCGTGAGCAGGCGGTGGAGGTAGCAGGGGCCACGGCAACGGACGATGGTAGGCGCGACGGGGCGCGGGCGAAGCGGCACCAGTAGGCAGCGCAAGTGGGGGAGGGCGCGGCGGTGAGCGCGAGGCCACAGCGCGGTGTGGCGGTCAGCGGGAGCAGAACAACAGCAGGTTGCGGGCGGCGCGTGCTTGCATGATGAGGCAGGCGCGAGGCCAGGAGGGCGCAGGCCGGCACGGTGGCGCACGCAAGCGCGGCCATGGCATGGGACGCGGGTGGCATGCGCGCGCGGAACGGCGTGGGCGCACGCGCGAGCAGCAGCGAAGGAGCGGGTGCACGAGGAGCCGCGCGTGTGAACGGCGGGCGCGGGGCGGGGGCTTGAGGAGCACGACCACGGCAGCGGTCGCGAGCTATGGCGCGGGAGCGGAGAGCCGCGACGGAGGGCATGCGACAGAGAAGGAGAGGAAAGGTCGGGGCTCACGGCGATAGTGTAGGGCACGGGGCAGCGGGTGTCGAGGAGGTCGACGGGGACGACAGCGATGGGGAGGCAGTCCGGCGTGGAGGTCCGACAAATGGCGGGGGGGAGGGTGAAGGGGGAAGGGGGGCGCCGGGCGGCGAGATTGGATCGATCCCGATCTGGATCACGGGAGGGGAGGGGAACGAGCAAGAGAGTGGGGGAGTGGGGGACGTGGCTTTAGGTCACGGGGGTTGCAGGGATAAGGTGACAGGGTGGGTTGGCCTGATGGCTGACTGGGCCGGCCTGTTGGGCCGGTTGGCCCGGGGGTCTTTCTTTTCTCTTTTTTTGTTTGCTTCCTCTTTTGTATTTTCTTTCTTTTATTTATTTTCTATTCTGTTTTATTACAATTTAAATTATTTAGGCATTTTATAAAAATTTATTTATTACACCATATTTACATATGCAATTTTTAGTACAAACCGTACATTTTTATTTTAATGTTTGAAAACTTTTATTATTTACCAAACTTTGAATTTGAATTTTGAACCTGTTTTGATCTAGCGTGAGATTAGCAATAGTAACCAAGGTGACGTGGCGACATTAACATGGGATTACTGTAGCCTAATTATCCGGGCGTCACACGACCGCACCCACCCACACACCAGACCGCGTCGCGCCGCCTCCACCGGCTCCCGTCGCTGCCACCGGAAGCCCATCGTCGATCGGGCGGACGAGGAGACAAGGTAGAGATGGACATGAGTAAGCCATCGGGTGCTGCATGGCGCAAAGTGGGCGTCTTATTCTTCAAGAACGCAGTGTGCTGGCCGACAAGCACTGCGGGGAGCGGCGGCCGCGTCCCTGGCCGCCGCCGAGTTTTTTTCTTGAACGAGAGAGGGGTTCAGAAGGGACCCAAGTTGCATTAATATAGAGGAAACGGTGGTACACAACACATTGCAAAAGGACCTATAAGTAAACCTAAATTACCAATTGAGCCCTGACTTTTACAAAGAGAACCCCAAAATACAAATGGAAAACGTGATCGGGTCCTCAACATCTTCACCACGGACACGACCCCGTCGTCACCGGGGACGAGACCACTTGGGACAACGGAGCCTCCATGACACCTCGCCACAGACTCCATGACAAAGATGCACTGCCTCTGATTTGGCATCTTGGCCTGGAGGAAGAAGAAAGGCCGCCCTTCGCCCATAGGATTCAGTGACATGATGGAGTCGGACGGCAGCCAAGCACCGCAACGGGCGGCGTAGCCACTCACTAACAGCCACCGTGGATGAGCACCAACCCAATCTCGACCTCCATCTCTCCGCCGCTTCCCCTTCCCTACCATAGCGACCTGAGAAGCAATAGAGGGAGCAGAGTACCTCCAACGCAGGTAACAAAAAAGGCATCATCGATGCAGAACAAGCCAAGATCTCACACCACTTCCACCTCCGCATCCTTGACGACAAGAAAGAGATGGCCAGATCTCCACCACACCTAGCATTGACCCCACCGCAAGCTTATTTGGAGGGTTGTCACCAGATGTGTCTCCCTCCCACCGCCTCCTCCATGGAAGGCTTCGAGAAGGTGACACCGATGACCACCACGTGCTGCTCGCGAGCGACCGTGGCTGACCTCCTAGCGGCACAAGGCCGAACACCAGCATAAAGCCAACACACACTCTACAAGTAATATATATAATAGCTGGCTGGTCTCTGGTCACACTAGTAGAAAACCGGGCAATAGCACCGGTTCGTAAGGGCCTTTAGTGCCGGTTATGGAACCGGCACTATTATTTCGGCACTAAAGGCCCCCCCTTTAGTACCGGTTCAGCACGAACCGGCACTAAAGTGCCACCACGTGGCGTGAGCTCGCGCCCTGGTACGGGGGACCTATAATATCGGTTGGTGTTACCAACCGGTACTAAAGGTTTATTTTTTTTGAATTTTTTTTGAAAATTTTCGAAAAAAAATTTATTTTTTTATTTTTAGTTTTTCTGAATTATTTGATGATTTAGTCTCTAATCACCTCTCTTAACTGCTCAAGTGTGGATCACTCATTCCAAATCATCTAACTTCCCAACCGGTCACCCATCCCTCTCACTACTCTAGCCCGAGCACGCTTAACTTTCGGGTTCTATTCTCCCTCGCTCCAAGTCTGCACTTGTTGTTTTCCTGACAATAGTAAGATGTCAATCCTATTAACCTTCAGGAATTTTGCTTGAGCATGAAGTGACACATTTCACTGTTTGAGTTTGAAACTATTGTTTTAAAAAGCAATAATTATTTAGTAACACTAATATTTCTTGAAAAATTAGTTTGACCATTGTTTGACCACAGTTTGACCATAGTTTGACCAAAGTTTGACCAGATTTGACCAAAATTGAAATAACTAAAATAATTATTTAGTAACACTAATATTCTAGAATAATTAGTTTGACCATTGTTTGACCACAGTTTGCCCACTATTTGAATATTTTTCAATTTTTCCACTCTAGATCTTAAAAGCCCCGTAACCTTTTTCTATTAGGTTTTTGAGGATTTTAAAAATGTTTAACGGGTGGGGGGTAGAGTTTGAAAATTGCCCTGTTAAATTTGGATGTAACTTTTCGAGTAGATGATTTTTCATATAAAAAACTTTTTCATCCGAGTTAGTATGCAAAAGTTATGCCCATTTTTACAAATTTCAGAGAGATTTTGCAAATAAAGTCAAAATTCACATTTGCAAATTTTCCCAACAACTAGACCACATATCACATGGGAAACTTATTTTCTTTTATTGTTTTGACATTTCCATCATTTTTGTTTATTTTTTTTTAAAACTGAAAAGGCGATCCAGGGGGGGTAGAGTTTGAAAATTGCCCTATAGTGCCGGTTTGTGTTACAAACCGGTACTATAGGTCAGACCCCTTTAGTACCGGTTCGTGCCACGAATCGGTACTAAAGGTCTAACGCCAGCCTGCCACCACCCCTTTAGTACCGGTTCGTGGCACGAACCGGTACTAAAGGTTCAACACGAACCGGCATTAATGCAAATCCGTTCGAACCGGCACTAATGGTACCATTAGTACCGGCTCAAATACAAACCGGCACTAATGTGCTTCACGTTTGACCCTTTTTCTACTAGTGTCACATCCCTCCGCTGAGCATCGTCACTGCTGGAGAAGAAGAAGGACGGGGCCGGGATTCCATTTTCGACTCTCAACGCGGAAGTAGCAAGAGAGGAGAGCTTTCGAGAGACGAAGACGCTTGTTCGTCGCCGAGTTCGAATGCTGATGCGCGTAAACACGTTGGGTCCAGGGGATCAAAGGAGAGGTGCGCCGTCCACCCTGCTTCCTCATTGTCATGGATCCTGGGGCGCAGAGGAGAGGTGCGCCACCACCCCGCCGCTTCCTCGGCGTGGATCCAAGAGCTCACCGCCGCCCAGACCGAGCTCCGATGGCCGCCACGTCATGCCACTAGAGGGACCAGGTGGCGGCTCGAGGGTGCGCGGAGGCTCGTGGCCAATGACGACTGTGCACTACTGGCCCTTGGGACATGGTCGGCGTGTGCAGGAACATCTCCTGAGCCGTCGTGGGGCTCGCCGGCCAGTGTGCCCACCGACCCGCTGTTGCGCATGAGGAAAGAGCTGATGTGTGGGGGAGGGGGTTGATTGCTTTCTTTTTATAGATCTAGGGGGTTCTATGTCAATTTATTTCCAAATCAGCGTCTTACAACTTGGGCCTACTTGTCAGAAAGTGATCAAACGGTCCAAACACTCCGATCAGTGTTTTTTTGCAAAAGGATTACCAAAAACGCGGTGCCTTTTGCAAATAATTAGGGACTAGATGACTTTCCGCATATGAAGCCTCAAATATGGTGGTTTGTGCAATTAACTCGTGTGTATACCTATGTTGTAATCTGTTTTTATTTTGTTATGTTACAATAAAAAACTGAATTATGAAACCGGTTTGCTAATTTTCACCTTTTTGATATACTCCCTCTGTAAACTAATATAAAATCGTAGATCATCAAACGATCTTATATTAGTTTACAGAGGGAGTAGTTGTTTCCTAGTTTATTTGGCCTTAACCAACGTTTTCATGTTTTAAATATGGCGTAGTACATGTCTGCTGCTGGCTGATCATTTTAAAAGATTTGGTCTCATGAGCCGTCCGATCTTGCAAAGCTTTGTTTCAGAGACATCAAACATTGCAACATGGACTATGTCTCATAAACACCAGTGATATTACACTCACTTGAGCTCGCGGACCCAGTCATGTTTCAGAAAACGCCAGCAACGTCGCAATCTGACGAGCTCGTGGCACCCACACCTCCGCAACACGATGATGTTTTAGAAACGTCAGCGACCCTGCAATCTGACGAACTTGCAGACCCGTGCCTCCATAACATTGTTGATGTTTCAAAAAAAGGCAACACCGGGATGGTCGTGGCAGCAGAGGCGGTCGCTGATGGTCGGCGACAACATGGAGGAGGTTGACGACGCCATGAAGAGCTTGGGCATTGCGCGACGGCGCCATGGTGGCCAGTGGCAGAGACAGGGACCAACAGGGGCTCCCCCTCCCTCCCGCCCACACACACACACACCTTGATTTAAGCATAATATGTATGTAAACAATGATTTTTGTTGCTGCTAATTTAGTGTATTTTGATGGGCTTGCCCTCCCCAACAAAGCTAAGCAACACTTTCCCGCCTGATCCAGTTTTCCTGCCTTTGCCGCTGATGGTGGTGGAGGCGACAAACAACTGGGGAGAGAGGGGGCAGGGAAAGGGCGGGCCGACGACCAAGGGGAGGGCCGCTGACAAATGAGAGGGAGGAGGGGAGCTTGCTCGCTGGCGGCGGTGCTGCCACGTTTTCTCGGTCACTGCTGCCGGAATCCTAGATTTTGCAACAATCTAGCCCTTTCGTACATGCGCTCGAGCGAGCGAGCAAACTCGGACGTCCATTTATTGCAGCAAGCAACGATCGATGCATCAATTCTACAAAATCCGGTTGTAGAAACTTTCTGGGAGGTCCCTGATCGGTTTTGAAATATATAAATGTATATGAAATGTATTTGAAAAAAATGAATGTGTTTGGGGCTCCAAGCCTAGCCCGATTCATTCCAATATAAAGGTACTGGGTCAAAACCGAACTTATGTGTCGCGTGGTACTCCTATTCCAAATTTCCTTACGGTCGCTCACAGCGACAGATGTAGCCCTTTCGCACAAGCGCTCGAGCGAGTGATCAAACTGGGCAGGTCCATTTAGGACCGACCAGCGACCGACATGTGCGTTCTATAGAATCTGGTTAAAGAACCTTCTGGAAGATTCCTCGCTAGTGTTGGGGAAAAAAAGGTTCCCAAATCAGGTTTTTACTGCTATTTTCGTCCTTTTAGTTTTTCTTCTTCTCTTTCCTTTTGTTTTTTCAACTTTCTTTTCCTTTTCAAATAATTACTGATTTTTTAAATATTCACATTATCAAATATATTATTTAGTATTTTCGAAAATGTTCCTATTTTCAAATTTTGTCCATAAATTAAACGCATATTTGCATAATGTTTCTCAAAAACATTGTCCCATCTTACAAAAATCATAAATATAAAAATGTGTGAAACTTAAAAAATGTTCAGGTTTTTCAAAATATAATTTTACAAAGTGTCCCATTTTTTGAAATTTGAAAATATATTCAAAACAATTCACGATTTCCAAAAATGTTAATTTTCATAATTTATTCGTGTTTCTAAAAATGTTCCGAATTTCAAAACTTTGTCCATTTCTAAAAAATATTTTAAAATTATTCGCTATTTTCAATAAATGTTTGAAAATTCAAAGAAATTCTCAGGATTTAAAATATGTTCATATTTTCTAAATTTTTATAAGTTTTTGAAAAACTCTTCACATTTTCCAAAATTTGTTCGGAAATTCATTTTTGGTTTGGCTTTTCTAAAAACTTCTGAATTTCAAAAAATGTTCACAAATTTTGGAAAGTCTCAAAAACTATTCAATTTTGAAAAAGTTATTCACCTTAAAATAGTCACTTTTTTGAAAACTTGTTTGCATTTTTAATTTTGTTATTGTTTACCAAAGAATGTTCTCAAAACTGAAAAAATGTTCACGGTGTTCTAAAATGTTCGGATTTCCAAAATAAACAGTGGGCCGACAACATCATCCCATACATTATTTTTAGTGATACAATAATCTTCACAAATGGTTCCCTAAGTGAGCTCAATGATCAGCCCCAGACGTTAGGGGTATTTTGCTTTTTCTCAGATCAATAGAGATATTATGAGTCCTCCGTCCCAGATTCACTGCCGTGGCCGTCGGGGCCTATTTCCTTGGAATCGCTTTGCAAAAAAAAAAATACTTCTCTTGATGTTGTCAGAGTGAAGTACTAATAGGCACAAAAACAACAGTAATATATTTCCTTCATTTCATCTGTATTTTCATGTCTTCAAATCAGAATTTCAAAAAATGTTCACATTTTTTGAAAAAATATTTTCAACATTTTCGCTCAAAATGTCGCTACAGTGTTGGTTCTCAACTGTACAGTCTGGTTTGCTAAAGTACAGAGCAGGCAGTCCGCTACAGTACTGACCGTTTTTTTTCTAGAGAAGGCTAGTTTGTTACAGTTCAGTAGCTTCGCTCGCTGGGTCACAAATGTGCTGGCCCATTCGCGGCGTGTCCTATGCGAAGGGACCATTGTTTGACGCAGCGAGTGTTGTATAGGTGCTCTCCACCTATTCATCATGACTACCCCTCAAAAAAAAACCTATTCATCATGACTCCAAAGAGAGATAGGTAGCAGCTAAAACGCCCACCCGACCTATTTAGCTCTACATGGCCCGTTCAAAATATGATAGCCGTCCAAGCAAAACATGATATTCAGTTTTTGGGAAACTTGTGGATTGATAGCCGCCCAAGCAAAATATGACATTCAGTTTTGTATGTACTTGTGTGAATCTCAACAACAAGGTTACACAATCTATTGTTATACTCCATCGTTTAGATTACTAAGTACTCCCTCCGTTTCGAATTACTTGTCTTGAAAATAGATGTATCTAGAACTAAAATACGTCTACATACATCCATTTTTGCGACAAGTAATTTCGAATGGAGGGAGTACATCACAAGTGTTTAAATATCTCAATTAAAAAGTATGTTAAAACTTGCAAAACTGTGTTCTTCTCGCGCTATAGCTTCTCGTGGTTCTTTATAAACCCACGCTTACAAGCTATAGTAGACATATACACCCTTGTTTATCCTACACCTGAAAGAAACTAATAATCTAGTGTCCTCGATGGCTTGCAAGATCGCTCCTACCCTCATGTTTGTCGTCTTCATGATGACAAGCTTCGTGTTTTCTGGTAAGTGTGATAGAATATATCAATATCAAGGTTTGAAATTACTAACCGGATGTGCCGCCCGGCCGTGTCTTCTGGTGAGTAGATAGTTCAGTGTTTCCACAGTTATGAAAGAGCGACTATGGTCGTGGAGGCTGATAAATAACTTGTTGATTGATAGCGTTCAAGCAAAATATGATCATTCATTTTGCATGTACATGTCTGAATCTTGATGGCAAGACCATGCAGTCTACACTTATGCAATCTCTGTACCAAAATGTAAGATGGTTTTTGGTTTTGCATAGAGCATAAAAAACATCGATCTTACATTTTGCTACGGAGGGAGTACATCACCGGCGTTTAAATATGTGAGCAAAAGAAGTGCTTAAATATCTTTTTGTACGTGTGCATTTATCTGAAACATATGTTCTTGATCAAATTTGGTTATGTTTGGTTATGTAGAATGAGCGGCGGAAAACTCTCTTGCGAGTTGCGACGCATACCCCGCGCCCAAGGATGTGAGCTGCCCTGACCTTCGAGCTTGCTACAACGGAGCTTCTGCCCGGTTGACTACCCGGCCTGTTCTTGCCTCCGATGCACAGTCAATCAAGCAAGCGCCGCGCGTCGTGTTTTGTCGCCCCCAAAAGAACGAAATTAGCTAACCCCGGCCCCGGACGCATGTGCTTAGAGCCTTAGACCAATAAAAACCAAGTGCTGGTTAAGTGTTCTCATGTTGCCTCGTCGCATCAGCTGCACACATAAGTACCCTACCCGTTTCAAAATAAGTGACTCAACTTTGAGTCACTTATTTTGAAACGGAGGGAGTAACATGTTAACTTGATACTCTGCTTGTGTTCTTGGGTATTTCTTTTCTCCGCGCGTCTGTTCATTCGATCTGCACGCTTCCAATCCGCATGCTCAGGACAAGCTTATAATTAGTTGTCGACTAAGAACTAATCAGGCTTGCAGTGTGCACACAGTCGCCATCTTCAGAACTCAGTCGCTCACAGTTTTGCTCATGTCACGGCCACCGCCGCACAAGGCGATTACTGCAGCATTGTCCAATGATTGCGTCGATCGATCCGTGCGGCATTACCCTGCACGCCTAATTGGTGTGTACTCCATGCGGCAGTGAAGCATCAGTACTGCCTGTCGGGCGCGCCTTGTGCAGGACGAGGCTGCTTCCCGACGTGTCTGTCAGCCTGATTGTACCCATACAGTTACGAGCTGTATCGATCCATCGGCCCGTTCGATCTGGCCGGCCGGGGTGGCAACATCAGGCAAGGACGGCGATAACTGCTGCTTGTTAACCGAGATGCTCTTCTTGTCACCGGTTTCATTCAGTCACTTCATAGACCAACGAGGCCTAAAAACTAGCCCTAGGCTCCGTCTCAGCCTCAATCTCTGAGATACGGATCAATCATAGTATGATATCACATGATGATGGACTCGATCGATCACTGGACCTAACCCTTCTACTAGGTAGCTAGTGTTACTATATAGTAGTGCCTTTTACGGCATCCGGCAACAGTTTGCAAAGATCGCGTTACAAACATCTGTCTGATACAATCTCACTAGGACGCTATTGCATGCTGATGTCAAAGTTAGCTACTGTACTCTACTAGGGAGAAGATATCGAATCTTGCGGTAGTAGCTGCCATGCATGATGAGACAGAGCTACAGTGCCACTCCTAGAAAGATCGAGGCGTGCAACCGCGAATAGTATGACCGGCCCAATCATTCGCGTGCTTGGCTCACTCGTCGTACCCACCCTACAGCTTCAATCTTGATGCTGCCCTCTGCGCCTTCGGTACGCTCCCTGTGCCTCTGGGTGCCCATGCGTGATCCTTTTTTTTTTGAAGTTCATGCGTGATCCCCTTAAAACCCGTGCCACGTACGTATGCTACTCCTATATGCAGATGGAGATTAGATCCATCGACCCTTCACGGCGTTGTGCATGCATGCATGCATGCAAATCTGATGGGCCAACCGCCGGAGACACACAGTCGGCAGCCGATCAGATAGATGGGCGCGCGCGGAAGGCCGGCCCATGTCGGCCCATGGCGCTGTCGGGAGCGACCAAAACACGCGCGTGCACCGAGCAAATCGATCGATCGATTAACGACAAACAAAACTAACTGAGCATTAAGCACTGTACTGATGGACCTCCGCCGCGGTGAAGACCGGCACATGGGGCTCGCTGGGTACGTGGACAAAACTAACTGAGCAAGTAGGCATCGACGATTTACTACACACAGTACAAACAGCAGAGTATAACTAATTAATCAAGGGAGATGAATCAATCAACAGACCGACTCTCGTGGCACATCGTCCCTGCGCTTGACAGGTCCATGCACATGCCACTCAGCAGCGCGGATGGTACCACCTGCTTAACCTTAACTACTGGTCAGTGCGCGCCTTGGCACCATCCAAGTACAGCGGCATGCGCCTTCCCCTCCTCTCCTCTGGCGCCGCTAGCTGGTCCTGGCCGGCCGGCAACCACTGCATGGAGCACGGTGGTGCTGCCGCTGCCGCATGCCTGCTCGCTGCCGCCGCAGAGGCGGATGGACGTACGTACCTGCTCGTATGTGGGCAATGCCGCCCCAATTGGCCGCATGGCGCAGTGCCCCTATTTAGATCTGTCTAGAATAGCTCCACCGTACTTTCTGCATCGTTCCTCCGTCATGGACCCTGTCAGCCGGCCGTTTGCGCGGCCAGCATGCATGCAGTGGCAGGCACCACCATCGTCCGGAATGGCTTTCTCATTGGCTTGCACCACCGTCGTCGTGACATGTAGCTTGCCACTGGCTATAGTAGCAGTCAGATAGATGGCTGTGGATCGGGCGCAGTTTGCCTGTCCCCCTGGAACTCCCCATCTCCGGTCTGTGCCAAACAGTTTCGGCCCATTCGATCGGCAGTAGCTCGTAGTACATGCTTGCAAGCTAGTGCTGCACGGCGGCAGAGCAGCATGCATGCATCTATACCGTCATGTCTGCGTGCGTACAAGATGATATACTGTTGACGTTGCTCTTGCACAAAAAGTGTCTTAATTTGTGTGCAATGATTCATCGGAGAAATCGATCGCGTGGTTTCAGTTCTTGTCCGTAAGACCGCTCTGTTGCCAAATCAGCGGCTTTTACATGGGATCCCCACTTTACGTCTTTTTTTTAGGATCTATCCCCACTTTACATCGATCAGATATATATCCCTGTCTCCACGTGTGTTATTTTACACTCGTTGTCATAGGCAGAGATACGTGCATATCTACAAGCCAGCTCCAAAAGGTAGGGTCGATTAGGTGTACTACGGCACTAGATCCTTAGGCCAACTCCACCGCGCGACCTTATCCTGTCCGGCCCCGTTCGTTTGGGGTAAAACGAACAAACGAGGCGGCCCAGCGCGCGGGAGCAAACGGACTTTTGTCCGTTTCGTGTCCGCTTTCGACCCATCCGTGACACAAGTTTGCGCCGTTTTTGAGGTGAAATGGACATCACGTGGACGCGCGGGTCGTCTACGCGTGTCCTCTCCTGGCCTGCCCGTCGGTGGCACAGGGCGGGTCTTTTTTTATGCGTCCCCCTCCCTCACTCCGGCCGCACCCTCTCCACTCGTCCCCACTCTTCCCCTCGCTGCCGCCGCCGCCGCTGCCATTGCAGCCGTGCAGTTCGGACGCGAGCTCGCCCAGCCCCTTCCCCTTGGCGCCGCCGAGCTACCCAACCATGGCCACCTGGTTTGCGCACCCGCCGGCCGGATTTGGGGCAGATCCGGTCGGTCTTGAGCTCGGCCGGCTGTGGGAGGCCGGGCCGCGCCATGGACTGGCCGGGCACCTCGCCGGAAGGCCCTGGCAGGGCCACAAGGCCACATGTAGGCAGTGGCTCCTCTTCTAGCCGCTCGGATCTGCACCGTCGGTGGTCCGCCGGCAGATACACGAATGACGGTCGGCCGGGCTCGGTGCTTGCCCAAAAGCTCGCCGGTGCACCGTTGCCACTCATTAAGTGCGACCACTGCCCAAGGATGGTCATGCGCCGCGTGTCTACAACGCCGGAACATCCCGGATGTGTGTTCATCATGTGCTCAAACGATGGGGTATGCGCTTTTTTTATCTTCGGTTTGTGCTCTAGATTTGCTCTAGATTTGACTAGTTGTGCTAACTTCAAATTTTGTTGTGTAGAAAGGATGCAAGTTTTGATATTGGAAAGAAGAGTATATCGATAGATTGATAGAGCGAAATTTAGTACATGTTCGTGCACTTTTAGTTAGCATAGAGGCTGTAAATGAGACAAATGCACTTGTTGCTAGATTAGAGGCTAGAGACGAGACTAGGTCTGAGGAAGCAACATCTATTTCTGGCTTGAAGAAGAAAGGAGGATGCCAGATCGAGCCTCCTCCACAGAAAGGCCCTAACCCAACTCATGGGAGCAGTTATGGAAGTTGGGTATCTTCTAAAATGTATTCTCGTGGTTCTTGTTTTTTTGGTCTTACTTTACTAGTCAAAATGTGATGATGTATTTTCATGTACCAAAAATGAATGATGAAATAAAGTTAAGGCCTTGCAAAGAAATAATACGCGGATAGGATGCGGTCGGGATGCGTCCGCGCGCTGGGCGCACGGCCACTGCATCTCAGAACACGCCTGGACACGATCCCAAATCCCTACCCAAACGGATAGAATCCGGACAAAACGGACGTCTGTTTGGGGTCGCGCGGTGGAGTTGGCCTTACTTTAGCATTGATATATCTTCAAAATTGCCGACAAAAAGATCAGCAATATTCATACAATATGTATATAACATGTAAAAAAAGTCTTACATAATTGTGGAAACTAAACAGACAAATTATACCATGGATAGTACCAAATGAAGTCGATGATGAATGGAAGGGAGTTTGTTCCACACAAAAAAATAGTAGGACCTAAAATAGGGTAGCACATTGTATGGGAAACTATAGCTGTATCGAGTGGGAAATACCCTTTGGTTCCTGGGTATATATACACCTCATATGGGATTTATTTTGATAATTAAATAAAAAGTCAGAAAAGTTTGGAAGTTTATTTACAATAAACTTGATTTTCTTTTGCACCAGTATATAAATGTTCTCGAATACAAAACCAGCTTTGACTTCAGTGCAAAAAACTAAAATTTATTTGCTACTATTGATCACTATTCACACTATTTTAACCGAAATTTTTGTATTTTTTGAAAAGAAGTCAACGAGATTTTATCATTTTGTGGACTTATTTTCTACCAGTAAAATAAAATGTCAAGTTATTTTAAAAACATTTTTCAGAATTTGTTGACTTTTTATTTAATTACTAAATCATTTTTCCATGTAGAGTGTATATACACCCATAGACAAAAAGTTCCCTTCCCCTATCGAGTCATGTACTGCGGTATGGATGAGTAGATTTCCTCCAAGTTCTGAGGATTTATTACCTCTTGATTTTAACCCTGTGACTTCAGAATAAAACTTTAGTATGATTCGCAAAATAAAAGTACAATGTGACAGTGACACAATAATACTTGAAGTGATACTATTCAGAACATGTTTTTATTAAGTTATGAATCAAATTCGGACTTAGAATTTTGTAACACAGTATATATGTATCATCTGTACATGTGTACGGTGATAATTGATGGCGGGCAATGCAGGATGTGATCAGGCCGGTGTGTAGGAGTACGTCCGTGTCGGCCTGCTTGCCGGGACAACGAACGAGACACGAAGTGAGGACAAGAAACGTCTGCCGAAATTGAATCCTGCAAATCAAGTACCAGTACTGCGATCGTCGTACAATGTCAATGTGCAATGAAATTTACCCGGCGCTGCTCAAGGATACTGTGAATGATGTGGAAGGTGTGAATGTGTCATCATGTACAATCCCTTGGAGAGGTTAATTAGGAGTGACTTTTAAGTTTTGACACATTTTACTTGGTATGGCGTGGCAATTGTCGAGGGGTGCACAAGGAAGACGGTGTTGCTTTCTTCAGGAACTAGCCTCTAATTTTCATTCTTGCACGGGAGCTCCTTTATTTTTAAGAGGGTTGCACGGGAGTTTTCGTAAGGACTGATTTTATATTACTTTTTTTATTTTGCAAATTAAAGAAACCTGTGAGACATCAATGAAGAAATCAACCATGATTGAGGCAAGCACGAGTACATGGATGAGAACAGACATTCTGCCTGAGATTCCAATGCTCACAAAAAAGAACTCACGTCAATTATTATTTCTTGATCCTTTTAGCCATCCGTTCACGTGCCAATCTGGCGCGACTAAGTTATTACTACTATCATAATACTCATCTATAAGAGGAAGCCCAGAAAGTACATCGCATACCTGGCTTGAGCAGAGCACATGCTAAAAAGAGCCATCTCTCTGCAAAGCAATTCAGACAGACAGAGGTAGCTAGCATGGGGCCCGTGGGGGGAGGAAAAACAATGTTGCGTACATCAAGTATACGGGCCCATGTACGGCAGTGTTGGCCCCACAGATTCTACATCTACCGTATGATGATGAACGAACCTTTGCGCCACATTTCAGTTGACAAATTTTTACTACATCGCATGGTAAATTAAAGTGACATTATTTTGCTTCTTTTTCTTGAGATGGCATGCAAAATTTTATCTTTGTGGGGGAGTTGATAAGCTCAATAAGTCCACATGGAAATTTTAATTTGTACTACCTTCTTGCTGCAAATTACAGGAAGCCATTTTGATTCCATAATAACTTGAAAAAAAACGGGGAGCAAGCAAGCTAGCTAGCTAAACTTGGATTGAGACGGCAAAAACGGTGGAGATTATTTAAGCTATTTTGAATCAACATGCACTTGCAACGTACTACTGCCAACTCACAAGAAGAAAGAAACCTAGAAAAATAAGAGTTACAAATGGAGGTCCAAGCTAAGAGCCTCCTGCTGCCCCAATTCACACCTACCTAGCTTCTCCGGCGACGTGGAGGAGCAGGACGACAAGGACGGCGACGAGGAGAGCAGGCTCATCACCACCTTCTCGTCCTTGCAGGTCATCACCTCCCCGGGCCGCACCACCACGGCCGGCGGCATGTCGGCTGCGGCGCCGTGACGGACTGCCGCGCCGAAGGTCTCCACGGCCGGCAGGGGCACCCTCCAGTGGCCCTGCGCGACGGGGCTGCCGTCGATGGGCTGCGACATGGAGCCCGGGCCGCCCCCGCCGTAGGGCCCCATGGCGGCGGTCGTCCACATCGGGTAGTGCGGCGGCGGCTGGTCGTAGCGGGCGGCGGCGGGGTGGTGGTGGTGGTAGTTGAGGAGGGCGCCGTACATGTGGTGGCCGCCGGGGACGTAGCGGTGCATGGCGAGGGAGGCCTGCAGGTGGGCCCGCTTGGCGTGCTGGCGCTCCCGCTTGTGCGCGTTCTGGTGCCCGCCCAGCGCCTGCGACGTCGGGAAGTTGCGGCAGCAGTAGTGGCACTCGAACTTCCTCGTCTCCCCGGCCGCCGCCCCAGACGCGCCGCCCTTGGCGCCACCGCCGCCGTTGCCCTCGGACGTGACGGTGCTCCCGTTGGCGGCGTCCGGGGAGCCGGCGCCGGCCTCCTGCTTGCGCTGCTGCTGCAGGAGGGCGTCGTTGTTGGAGAACTCACGGCCGAAGAGCCGGATGGTGTCCCTCGCCTGCTGCTGCTGCTGCTGCTGCTGCGCCGTCGCGGCCGCCGGCCTGATGAACGGCAGCTGCGAGAAGGAGTCGACCCTGCGCACCTCCTGCGGCGTCGCCATGGCCGGCGAGACACCTAGCCTGCTATGCTACGTACGTGAGCCCGGAGAATTCTTCGCGCCTAGCTAGCTTGACTTGGAGCGTCTCTCGTCTCTCTGTAGTGTTTGTGCGCTATGTGAGGAACTTGGCTACGAGTTGGTGCGGTTTTAAGGGGAAGGGCGCGCGATGCTTGTGAGGTCGGGCCGGAGGGGGACCATGCATGTCTATGTAGGCAAGGAACGAAGGGCCAGCTTAAAACCTCTCGCTCTCTCCCATCCACCACGCCACCGCCAAGTACAAGACGCAGCGCCGCAGTGGAATGGCAGTCGCAGTTTGCCGCTAGCTGCTTGTGCAGTTGGGCACGCCTGGACCTGCCTAGCTAGCTTAGCTTCCTCGACTATCCTGCCAGCCGCAGCTGCATGCACGCCGGTCATGGTCAGCCCGGTGGCCGGGGCTAGCTAGCTAGCTAGTGCCTACTAGTAGCCGGAAATAGCTCGATCATGCGTGTCCCAGGCATGACATAACTCTCGGCAGATTTTGGGACTAGGTATACATACATATATGTACACACACGCATCGCATGCACGCGCAGCAGCTACTAGCTATGGGCTTAAAGCTAGGCTAGAGACTAGAGAAAACGGAAGGCGAATTTCATTTCATTTCTTTTCTTTAGGTCTTTTAGGTCTAGGCTTTCATCTTCATGCACAATGATCCGTAGCTGTCAGTGCCCATCGACCGATCGACCGATCGAGTGGCCAAAGGGAGACGGGCGTACGTACGGGCTCCTGTGGCTCCGTCTACCTACCCATCGCCATCGTCCGGCTCTTTGCTTGTTCTGCACTGGGCGGCCTCTGGATTGGCCCTAGGGTTGTTCTCTAATCTTTATGGGAGGTTGGCTTATTTAGGACACGCACGCATGAGATTTTAGATGTGAGATGAGAGTCGAGTCGAGTCGACCGAGACCACACCGCGGAGGAGGTGCTACATGGAGTACGTGGTGGTCCTCCTGGGGACGGCGACGTGCCTCTGGCCGTGGCCTGTGCTCGAGCTCGACGCCTGCCCCGGCCTGCTGCACGCATGATGAGTTACTGCTGCAGCCGAGGCCCAACTTGCTCCTTTTTTTCACCTCTTTATTTATTTACGCTAGCTTTTGCGGTGATGGCTCCGGCTCCGGCTCCATTGCGTATTTTGCATGCATGGACGGCATGGTAGATCGATGGATGATCGATTGATCTCGACGGCTGGCTGGTGAACAAGACAAGGAGAGGGTATATGTGCGCGTAGCTCCGTTTTCCCACTTTGTGACCTTTTCTTTTTCTTGATTGACAGCGCGGTTATAATAATTGCCGCCATCATCGGTGGCGCTTTGCACTGGGATCCACATGTTTAATTGTTGCTGGCTAGCTGTTCCTCTGACCATCATATATACAGTACGTAGATCCAGCTTTGCTCCTTCCACTCTCCCTTTTGCGCTCTCTTTTTCGTTCAGCCTTTTGCAAGCTTTATCTCTTATACAGATCATGTGGTATACGGGTGAGCAGCCTAAATCTCGAAAACACACAAATCAATAATCCTACATGCATATCAGCATATGGACAATTTACAGATGTTTTAGATACTCCTTCCAGCTAATCCCCCCCTCCCAGCTTGAATTTCACCGGGGAGGGCCCTTCCCTCCCGGATTTTTCAATCGTATTCCTACACGTCAATCAGTCCGTTAAACCAGTAGGGAATCCCGTTTAAGTCTACCATTAGGGGGCGACTACAGGTCAGTCGATGTTTGATATGCTGTTGGTTTCTTATCTAAAGATCAAAACATTTAGATCAGAACCAACTCTACGCATAATTGAATCGACTGATCCTAATTATGAGTTACACCATCAGCCCAGCCCAGAAAACTCTCCCTCATCCCGGACCTCTCCCACCTATCTCGAAAACACACAAACCAATAATCATACGTCCCCAGACAATGTATAGATGTTTCGCAGACCCCCCCCCCCCCCCCCACCCACCCCACCCCACCCCCGGCACCCCTCCCACTTTGAATTTCACCGGGGTGGGCCCTCCGCCTATTTTAATCCTAAACCATCACGTCAACAACTCGTTAAATACATAGCGAATCCCGCTTAAGTATACCGTTAGTCCGCACAAAAATCATGGACCCCAATAGCGTGTTGGCATATCTTCTGGGAGGTCATCGGAGAGAACTATCGCCCCCAACCATGTACTCCCTTCGTTCGGAAATACTTGTCTTAAAAATGGTTGTATTTAGAACTAAAACAAGTCTAGATACAACCATTTCTAGGATAAGTATTTCCGAACGGAGGGAGTAAGAACGAATGAACATTTTCATTCGATCAAAAAAACCACTCACATCAAATGCTCCAGAATTGTCTTGCAAAAACAGATAAATTTGCCATGTTGTTACATAAGGATTTGTCATGTTCTAAAGTAAAATTTGCCATGCTGCAGGAGACATGTGTTTTCGGGGATTTGCCATGATTACAACATGAAGAATTGCTATCCAGAAAAATGGTGAAATTTTCCATGCTGGCTGAAGAGAATTGCCATATCGAACGAAAAGGTGGGAATTGCCATGCTCTAAAAACAAAATGTGTCGTCTCCAAATGTGCTCCATCTTGGGAGAACCAATTACTGTTGTCACTCGTACTTCATTGGGCGGGTGCGTTTGAGGCAAAAGCTTTAGGATTTGTTCATGGGATCCGACGTGCATCAGGGCATTCGCGGGGAATCCTTCAAAATCTGACATTAGAATTTTAGCATTTGGGAAAATATATTAGGAAACTTCATACATACAATGACATTTTGCCTGATTTTTTTGTGTGAAAGATATTTTGCCTGATAATGAACTCGAAAACGACTTTAATTGCATTCATATACATACATTTGATGGTGAAAAGCTGCCATCGTTAGTAACTACTGGAGCTAGTGCAGCCATGCTAGTAGTAGGTTTTGCTCCCTTGCTCCTCCAGGATGCCGATTTTAACTGGCCGTATCCGTGCCAACTCAAAAAAGTGGGAATTGCCGTGCTTCGTGGAACGAAAAAGATGGGAATTACCATACTCTAAAAACAGAAAATTTCGCCTCCGAACGTGCTCGCTCAGAATGCCATCCTAGGAGAACCAATTACCGTCGTCATTCGTACTTCGCTCGGAGGGTGCGTTTGAGGCAAACACTTTAGGATTCGTTCGTGGGATCTGACGTGCCTCAGAGCGTTCGCTCGGAATACTTCAAAATCCGACGTCGGATTTTTAACATTTGGGAAAAAAATTTAGGAAACTCCATTTTATACTATGAGTTTTTTGCCTGGTTTTTTAGTGTGAAAGATATTTTGCCTGATAATGAACTCGAAAAGGACATTAATCGGAGTCATATACACATATTTGATGGTGAAAAGCTGTCATGGTCAGTAACTCCTGGAGCGAGTGCAGCCATGCTAGTAGCAGGTTTTGCTAGCTCCCTTGCTCCTCCTGGGTGCCGATTTCAACTGGCCCTATCCGTGCCAACTCAAAAAAGTGAGATGCGAAATAAATATCTCTGTCGTTGTAGTTCATCTAGTAGCTGTTCGAATAGGAACGTGAAGTACATGCCTCACCAAGTAGCCAGAGAGTATATCTATAGTTTCTTCAACTTGTGACCAATCGATCGATGGGGCATTGATGTCCCGATCGATCGGAATCGGACAGACATCAATAATCTCATATGTTTTCAAGCTTGTAGGGCGCGTAAATTGAAGCCGTGAATGACGTACTCCAACCGCGCGCTATGTTTTCCGAACCAGCGTGTTATCTTTAAGAACTAGGTCCGTTTGGACATAAGTACATGGCACCAAACATGAGCCAGTACATGCATGTGTCTCGCCTTGCTCGCGACAAGTACGTAATGGTGACACCGATGAGATCTCCTCCTTTGATTTCATTGCTGCTGCTACTTACGTACGTACGTGCAGACCTCATGTGTGTGTTTCGGTACACCTTGCCCGTAGTATTTTTTCTAGCACCCGTACCACGGTAAAAATATCAGTGCATGCAACATGGTACGTATCTCAAGTAGATCTAGTGGACAGAAACACGAGCCAGATCATCGAATTAATTAGTTTATTAAAGTAGTCTTAGAGTATTGCATACACATAACACATTTCGTATAGAAAGACCGGCCGGTTCGGTCCCACCGGTCAGGCACAGCATGCAGAACGAACAATTTAAGAAAATGCAGACGAGGGGAGTACGTACTACCCTACTGTGCAAACGGAGGGTGGTTGATGCGGTCGACACACAAAGGTGGAAACATTTATGTAGATCGACGTGCATCTGGGGCATGGGCACCATACCATGTACCGAGTTCCAGTACCGGTACCAGCTCGGGCGCCAGTAGGCTACAGTTGTGGCCACAGCGGCGTGACGGCGACCCGACGTACCGCCCCTCCCCCTGCAGGCCGGATGCGCGCCGCTATCGCGCACGGCGACGACCTCGATCGCGGCCCACCCCGGAGATCTTGCATGCGTCGCCAAATATTCTCGACCGGGACGTGTCGATCGCGCCGCGCAGACAAGGTCGACCTCCTCCGTTTTTTACACTCACTGGTCACTCACGCGTTTTGCTTCTCCCCGGCACGCCTTTTCACATGTGCATGGTATGGTAAAAAAGAGTTGCACGCACGCACGTACTGGCCTGACGGCGACAGGTCAACCGAACAGTGGAGTGGTCGTGGACGGGTGGAGAAATATGCACGTCAGCTAGGCTAGGCTGGAAAGAACTGCCTGAAAAGTACGTGTGCCGTGTGGGCAAGTTCACCTCAAACCTACTGTTGCTACTGCAGAGCTGCGATGGGGTTTGCAGTCGTCGCAGCAGCGGCGGGGCGGGGCGGGCCGGAGAGTGGTGGTGGTGGCGTCGATCGCCGGCGACGTAATGGTCACATGTAACTCTCCGGAAAAGGACATGGCATGCATGTCATTTTCGGGCGGGCGGGCGGGCGACGGAGCTTTCTCCGCTTTCTGTGGTTCTGCCGCACAGCCTGTCTCTCTCGTCCGCCCGCTCGCCCGCTGCCTCCAAAGATGGCAGAGAGGAGAACATGGCGTGTACATATGCCTAATTTTCACTGCGCACGCAGGACATGCTTTTATTTGCACCACAAGTCTTATTCATTTTTGGGCTGTGCCCGTACGCTGAGTGATTGTCGCAGTGTGCAAGTGGTTGTTCAGGGTTGCCGACGGCCATTTGTCACAACACTTGACTGTCTTCATACTCGAGTTCATCTTCTTGCTTAGAGCATCTACAACCGGACCTTTCAAATCCGCCTCATACGCCCGGAGGGGAGGGAAGGAGGGGACCGGTCACTGTTCGAAACTCGTCTCCTCCGTCGGACCGGTGGCGCCGCGTGTCACAACTCCGGCGGGCCGCGTAGTGCATTGTCCGGCTATTTAAGTTGACCGGTGGCACCGAAACCCTATCATCCATCCACATTTTCCTCCTCCTGTTCGTCGCCATCACCACTTTCCACTTCACCTGTCCGCCTAGTAGTCATGCCCCCACACCACCGGGTCAGGAGCAAGCCCTTTCTGACGACGAAGCGCCGACTCGAGCATCTAGAGCAGATCTGGGCTAGACGCAAAGCCCGGATCGTCACGGGGCTACCTCCGGATGCAGTGGATCCGGAGAAGGAGTTGGAGGAGGAGGAGGAGGGGGACGAGGATGAGCCGAAGGAGAAGGATGTGGGGGACGCTGGCGATGGGGATCTGCAGACGGAGCAGCAGGCCATCCTCGATTCCCTCCAGCCGAAGTCGACTGCGAAGGAAAGAAGCCCTCGCCGGCAGGAGATGAAGGCGCAAGAGGTTGTGGAGGAGGCAGAGATGTTCGGCTACATGGATGAGGTTGAGTAGGAGGAGGATGAGCCGGAGCCCTCCTATCCGCCCGTCCAGCCGACGTCCGGCACAGTTGTCGTGGACATCTCCGACGATGAATAGTAGGTAGGGTAGTACGTAGATGTAGTAGACTAGTACGTAGGATTTTTTTTGCATGCTTTGTATGGATCTAGAGGATGAAATATGAGAGAGGCGGATGCAAAGTGGCTAATTTAGACGTGCCCGTCAGTGCACGCGAACACGCCCGAACGCGTCCGTGGATATTTGAGGAGCCGGATTTGTAATGTTCGGGTGTAGATGCTCTTAATATTTTTTTTTGTAATAATAGATAGACATATGTCATTTTCTACCTTTTTTGGGTGTGGAAGAATGGCCCTGTGATATGGTAGGAGTATCACAGGAGTTGCCGTCGGCCAGTGGCTAGTAAATGGTCACATCAGATGCCAAAGCAAGCCAGGGGCGGCAGTCCGGAACAACCATCGAGTTCCAGCCCTATTGATGGAGCTCCCTGTCTCCTTTAGCTTTTTAAGACGGGACTTTGGATGCCGCAGCGCTCGGCGCTTAATTGGGACCAAACATGCCGCAGCCAATCACTCCCCGATTGGTGATCATAACCATGGCCAGCAACCCCCTTTGCATAAAAGGCGAGGCATGCACAGCACGACACTGCCTACGACTTCACTCGCCTTTCCATCCACGGCGCGTAGTAATATTCAACTCACATATCCACTGATTTTCCACGGAAATATTTTGGCGCTCCATGCGCTGTCCCTCTCCTGGAGAGCACGGAGGCCATATAAAAGTTGACCGGAGGTTTTTGGCGCAGAGGATCTCATCTGGTGGTGTGGTGATGCAGATACTCCATATGGTGACAAGTGCAGGGCCGCGTCAAGCTGTGAATGCAGATAGGGAGGGGGGTAGGCTTTTTGAATTGTCGCTGCTTTTGTTGTAGTAATCAGCGACAATTAATATGGATCCAAGGGAGTGCCAAATTCTGAATTATTCTTTTGTGTCATGTATTGAAATTGCATCTAGATCATTATTTCCCCTGCAATATCATCAATGGAGTACTTGTCTTGCTTAGTTTATAGAAAAAAACAAAGTTTTAGTCCCTCAACTATTGCATAGGTCTAAGTTTAATTACCAGTACAATATATCGTCATAAGTCTTGGCTCGTCACATGTCCAAACAGTATAATTCAGTACATTTGGTCCATTGCTCTATTGAAAGTGGTTGCCGGAATGAAGTGATGGCAATTTCACACGTGGCAGCCCAATCAACACAAAATCAATAATAATTTAGAGAAATGGTAAATTGGCAAACCTAAATATTTTAGTAAACCGACTAAGATTTTAGGAATATAAAAAAAATTAAAAAATAGAAATATTTCAACCAAAAAATCTTGAAATTTGGTTAACTTTTGCAAAACCATGGATTTCCAGTAAAGTAACATAGGTTTTATTTCTAAACTTTCATCAAAATTGCCGTATTTTCCAATACCTTTGAACTCAACTACAAATCTGACTTCAGTTTTTTTTACCATGGCTAATCGAACATTTTTTATGGCAATTTATGTTTGTCGAGGATGGCAAGTTTAGTTGGCAATCATGGAAAATCTGCCTTAGTTTATCTTTTTGCCAGGAAATTGCGATGTTTGCAAAGTAAATTCTTCATCCTCACACCAACATAAATAGCCATAAAAACTATGATTTGCCATGCTTAAAAACCTGGAGTTGGGATTTTAACATTACCAATACCTTTTGGAATAAACCTCTATTTCGGTATTTCCTAAACTTGATAATATCTTCTCTTCTATCTTCATATTACCTACATTTTTGCAAACCTTCCTTTTTATAAAATCTTTTTAAAAATATTTTTCAGTATGCACTTTTCCCCATATAAGTTCCATACAAATTAGAGAATGTAAAATATATTTCCACCCAAAATTATGTTAATTGGTTTCATTTGCAAAAAAACCCTTCAAGTTATTCGTTTTGTTTTAGTTTTCCTTTCTCATTTTCATGCTGACTTGGTTGCTACATGTAAGAATGTTCCACGACATGGTCTATAAAATTACTTGCAATGGAATGAAGGAACAAATTTAGATAGTTTACACACTTGAGGGACCACGAAATTTTGAAAACCAAAATTTAGGATGCAACAAGAATCGAGGGGCGCTGGCACATAACATGCATATCTGGCGGGCCAAAACCCTCATCTATGTCGATTATTTTACCTCCAGTCATAGGTGATGGGCCAGCAGATTGTACCCATCAGGGGGGGGGGGCAACTCCAACCATCATGTGCCAGATTTTAAATCATTCTTTTGTGTCATGCATTGAAATTGCATCTAGATCATTTTGTTTTGCATCTAGATCATTATTTCCCGTACAATATCATCAACGGAGTACTTGTCTGGCTTAGTTTATAGAAAAAAACAAAGTTTTAGTCCCTCAACTATTGCATAGGTCTAAGTTTAATCACTAGTACAATATATTACCACAAGTCTTGGCTCGTCACATGTCCAAACAGTATAATTCTGTACATTTGGTCCATTGCTCTATTGAAAGTAGTTGCCACGATGAAGTGGGGGGACCCTTTTTCGGTAAAGTGGTTGCCGTGATGAAGTGATGGCAATTTCACACGTGGCAGCCCAATCAACACAAAATTAATAACAATTTAGAGAAGTGGTAAATGGACAAACCTAAATATTTTGGTAAACTGACTAAAGATTTTAGCAAAAAAGCCCGTGCGTTGCAACGGGAAAGAAAATAACACACACTCTTAATCCAATAATCATGACTCAAGACCTTAATAGGCCCGCATCTTTTAGTTTCACATGGCATCACATTTGTGTTGCCGACAGTAACCTCGGTGCTCACACAATTATAACGCGTTTGAATGTGGTCAGTCCTAAGGTCTCTCTCTCGCGCGCACGTGTGCACACTCGCTCGAAATAATATGAAAAATATGTTGTTTTTCCCCAAGATTTTTCATAGGTCTGCATGCTTGGTTCTTGATGTTTTTTTCTCTCACACTGGTTTTAATAGATGTTTATTTGCAATTAGAATCACTGACGGTACGAAAGAAAGGCGTACTGTGCACTATAGATTAAGTTTGCACCAAACATAATATTTTAGAAAATACTTAACAGCTAAAAATAATATCATATTTAGATTCTACATATTTTTAATCAAATTTCACATATAACATGTTAAAATTGAAGTTACGGTTTAAAAGATATGGATAGTTTTGTTTTACATAAACTGTGGATTGATAACCAAAACGTCAAGGTTTTTTTGTGTAAACGGAAAAAAACGTTTCGGCTGACTTAAAACTGGACGGCGGGCTGATTATCTAAAATATCAGGGGGTTTTCTGGGAAAATAAAAAACGGTTTGTTTGTAACTTAAACGTGTACTGCAGGTTGATTTAGAGAAAACTGGGGGGTTTATTTGTAAAATGCACGACGGACGACCAGAAACAGTTCCTGCTTTATTAGTAGGTAAGATTAAAAATTAGAAAAAAACAGAAATACAAAAAATTCTTGAAATTTGGTTAATACAAAACCATGAATTTCCCGTAAAGTAACAAACGTTTTATTTCTAAAGTTTCATCGAACTAGCCATATTTTTCCAATAACTTTGGACTCAACTACAAATCTGACTTCAGATTTTTAACCATGGGTAATCGAACATTTTTTATGGCAATTTATGTTTGTTGAGGATGACAAGTTTAGTTGGCAATCATGGAAAATCCACATTAGTTTACCTTTTTACCGGGAAATTGTGGTGCTTGCAAACTAAATTTGTCATTCTCTCACCAACATAAATAGCCATAAAAAACTCCGATTTGCCACGCTTAAAAACCTGAAATCAGGATTTTAATTACCAATTCCTTTTGGAATGAACCTCTATTTCCTAAACTAATGATATATTCTCTTCTCTCCTCCCCCCTCTTTCGAAGGGGGCTGCTTGTCCGATCCCGGAGCCGTGTTGGTCTCCGGAACAGTGTTTGGCTGGGGCCCGAATTGTTGGGGGTCCCCACCGTCGGTCGTCATAGGGGTCGCCTCCCCTAGGTTTTCGACGACCGAGGTATTAACCTCGGGCGCTCTCTCGACGACCGAGGTATTAACTTCGGTGTCCTCCACGGCGATAGGCGAGGGGGCTCGAGGCGGAGTGTCACTCTCTGCCATCTTGGGCGGCAGAGAATTCCCCTCCGATAATGGAGTTTGCGGGAGCTCACGAGGAGGTCCGAAAGGCTAATAAACGAAACAACTTATACAATGGAAGCAAGGAGACCAAAGATAAATAGTAGGGTTTTGAATACTAATGATTCGGCCAGTGGCTTCACCCTAGGAGGTCTCTTGGGGACTAGTTCGGACTCTGAGTCCGAACTGTCCGAGAGGACCACCTTCCCTCTCTTGGGTGTCTCCCCCTTCGGGTCCTCGGAGGCCGCCCTTCTTCTTCCTCCCCTTACGAGGGGAGTCGCTTTCCACCACCACCTCCTCCTCTTCTTCCTCGTCTCCCTCGTGGGAAGAGAGGGCTTCGGTCTCTCCGGACACTATGTCTGAAGGACCATTGTGGCGGGGGCCTCCCTTGGCCTCCTTGCCTTTCTTCTTCTTGGCCTTCTTCTCTGGCGCCCGATAGGGCGCCAGGACCAGCATCTCAGTTAGCTGGGGTGTGGCTGAGTCTCAGGCAACGGTTCCAGACAGTTGATCCGCTCCGCCTTTGCCATCCAGCCCCGTACGGGAGGCAGACAATATATTATATCTGAATTACTGACCGAATAGGTCTTCGAAAAATTATGCTTACCGCTGAGGCCGGGTTCTCGATGTCGAGTCCGATGTCTTCGGTCTTCATCAGCCAAATTTTCCGAGCCTTGAAGAGCTGCTTCCATATATCTTTGTGCGTGGTGCCAAAGAAGCACTTCAAGGTCCGTGGTTCCTCCGGACTGAACTCCCACTTGGGGAAGTGATATGTCTCCATCATATCTACTTTTCCAAACACTTTTGCCCTTGTTCTAGACTCTAACTTGCATGATTTGAATGTAACTAATCTAGACTGGCGTTGTTTTCAACAGAATTGCCATGGTGTTATTTTTGTGCAGAAATAGAAGTTCTCGGAATGACCTGAAAATCAACGGAGAATATTTTTGGAATATATAAAAAATACTGGCGAAAGAATCAAGGCCAGGGGCCCACACCCTGTCCACGAGGGTGAGAGGCGCACCTACCCCCCTGGGCGCATCCCCTGCCTTGTGAGCCCCCCTGGTGCTCCACTGACCTGAACTCCAACTCTATATATTCACGTTCGGGGAGAAAAAAAATCAGAGAGAAGGATTCATCGCGTTTTACGATACGGAGCCGCCGCCAGGCCCTAATCTCTCTCGGGAGGGCTGATCTGGAGTCCGTTCGGGGCTCCGGAGAGGGGAATCCGTCGCCATCGTCATCATCAACCTTCCTCCAACCTCCATCACCAATTTCATGATGGTCACTACCGTGCGTGAGTAATTCCATCGTAGGCTTGCTGGACGGTGATGGTTTGGATGAGATTTATCATGTAATCGAGTTAGTTTTGTTAGGGTTTGATCCCTAGTATCCGTTATGTTCTGAGATTGATGTTGCTATGCTTAATGCTTGTCACTAGGGCCCGAGTGCCATGATTTCAGATCCGAACCTATTATGTTTTCATGAATATATGTGAGTTCTTGATCCTATCTTGCAAGTCTATAGTCACCTATTATGTGTTATGATCCGTTAACCCCGAAGCGACAATAATCGGGATACTTACCGGTGATGACCGTAGTTTGAGGAGTTCATGTATTCACTAAGTGTTAATGCTTTGGTCCGATACTCTATTAAAAGGAGGCCTTAATATCCCTTAGTTTCCAATAGGACCCCGCTGCCGCGGGAGGGTAGGACAAAAGATGTCATGCACGTTCTTTTTCATAAGCACATATGACTATATTCCGAATACATGCCTACATTACATTGATGAACTGGAGCTAGTTCTATGTCACCCTATGTTATAACTATTGCATGAGGAATCACATCCGACATAATTATCCATCACTGATCCATTGCCTACGAGCTTTTCACATATTGATCTTCGCTTATTTACTTTTCCATTGCTACTGTTACAATCACTACAAAACCAATACCATTACTTTTGCCACCGTTACCGCTACTATCATATTAGTTTGCTACTAAATACTTTGCTGCAGATATTAAGTCTTTCAGGTGCGGTTGAATTGACAGCTCAACTTTTAATACTTGAGAATATTCTTTGGCTCCGCTTGTGTCGAATCAATTAATTTGGGTTGAATACTCTACCCTCGAAAACTGTTGCGATCCCCTATACTTGTGGGTTATCAAGACTAATTTCTAGCGCTGTTGCCGGGGAGCATAGCTCTATTCTTTGAGTCACTTGGGATTTATATCTACTGATCACTATGAAGAACTTGAAAGATAAAGGAACCAAGATTTTTCCCTCAACTACGAGGGGAGGTAAGGAACTGCCATCTAGCTCTCCACTTGATTCACCTTCTAACTTGCGACACCTACACCTGCTTTTCATTCTGATATGTCGCATATTATTGACGATGCCACTTCTGCTTTGCATGATACTTATGATGAAACTACTTCTATGCTTGATAATACTGTGCCATTAGGTGAATTTCTTGATGAACAACTAGCTAGGGTTAGAGAGAATGAAATTATTGAAACTGATAATATCGATGAAAGTGATGATGAAGATTCTCCCCCTAGATATGAATTGCCTATTGTTCCTGAGGGTTATGTTATGGATGAAGAAACTGCTAGAGACTTCTTAGCTTGCAGTGATAGATATGATCTTAAGAAATTATTAGCTAAGCTTAAAGAAAAATCTCTCAATGCTAGAATGAAATATGACCCTGCTTTTGCTACTTCACCTATCTTTATTTCCGATAAGGATTATGATTTCTCTGTCAACCCAGAGTTAATTACTTTGGTTGAATCTAATCCTTTTTATGGCTATGAATCTGAAACTATTGTGGCACATCTTACTAAAATAAATGATATAGCCACCCTGTTCACTAATGATGAGAAAACTCGCTATTACTTTATCCTTAAGTTGTTTCTGTTCTCATTAAAGGGTGATGCTAAAACATGGTTTAATTCTCTTGATCCTGGCTGTGTGCGTAGTCTCCAGGATATGATTTATTACTTTTCTTCTAAATATTTCCCCACTCATAAGAAACAAGCTACCTTAAGGGAAATATATAATTTTGTGCAAATTGAAGTAGAGAGTCTCCCACAAGCTTGGGGGAGGCTTCTCCAATTACTTAATGCTTTGCTTGATCATCCTCTCAAGAAAAATGAAATACTTGATATCTTTTATAATGGACTAACTGATGCTTCTAGAGACCACCTGGATAGTTGTGCTGGTTGTGTTTTCAGGGAAAGAACTATTGATCAAGCTGAATTGCTATTGAATAACATGTTGAGTAATGAAAATGATTGGACACTCCCTGAACCAACTCCTAAGCCAATTCCGAAGAAAAGGGGTATTCTATTTCTCAGTTCTGAAGATATGCAAGAGGCAAAGAAATCTATGAAAGAAAAAGGTACTAAAGCTGAAGATGTTAAGAATTTACCACCCATTGAAGAAATACATGGACTTGATAACCCGACACAGGTAGTAAAGGTAAATTCTCTCTATAGATTTGATAAATGTGAAATCCCATCTACTAAGTTTGCTAGCCAATGCTTGGATGAGTTTGATAATTTTATGGTTAAACAAAAAGACTTCAATGCTTATGTTGGTAGACAATTGAAATGTAATGCTTATATGATTGAACACTTGAGTGATTATATGTCTAGAGTTAAAGGTGAACTTAAACTCATTAGTAAACATGCTTCTATGGTTACCACTCAAGTAGAACAAGTACTTAAAGCTCAGAATGATTTGCTCAATGAATTAAATAATAAGAAAAATGATAATGCTGTTAGAGTTATGACTAGAGGGGGTAAAATGACTCAGGAACCTTTGTATCCTAAGGGCCATCCCAAGAGAATTGAGCAAGATTCTTAGAGAATTAATGTTGATGCACCTAGTTCTTCTTCTAAGAAGAAAAAAATGATAGAACTTTGCATGCTTCTAGTGAACCTGTGGTTGACACACTTGAGAATCCCAATGATATTTCTATTTCTGATGCTAAAACACAATCTGGTAATTAACATGAACCTAGTGATAATATTAATGATGATGTTCATGTTGATGCTGAACCTATCAATGACAATGATGTAGAGATTGAACCTGCTATTGATCTTGATAACACACAATCAAAGAATCAACGTTATGATAAGAGAGACTTCGTTGCTAGGAAGCACGGTAAAGACAGAGAACCATGGGTTCAGAAACCCATGCCTTTTCCTCCTAAACCATCCAAGAAAAAGGATGATGAGGATTTTGAGCGCTTTGCTGAAATAATTAGACCTATCTTTTTGCGTATGCGTTTGAATGATATGCTTAAAATGAATCCTTATGCTAACTATATGAAAGATATTTTCACAAATAAAATAAAGATACCGGAAGATGAAATTTCCACCATGCTTGCTAATTATACTTTTAAAGGTGGAAGACCAAAGAAACTAGGAGATCCAGGAGTACCAACTATACCATGCTCCTATTGGGGAACGAAGTAATTTCAAAAAAATTCCTACGCACACGCAAGATCATGGTGATGCATAACAACGAGAGGGAAGAGTGTCATCCACGTACTCTCGTAGAACATAAGCGAAAGCATTATGAAAACGCGGTTGATGTAGTCATACGTATTCATGATCGACCGATCCCTAGTACCGAACGTACGGCACCTCCGTGATCTGCACACGTTCAGCTCGGTGACGGCCCGCGAACTCACGATCCAGTAGAGCTTCGAGGGAGAGTTTCATCAGCATGACAGTGTGAGACGGTGATGATGATGCTACCGGAACAGGGCTTCTCGCCTAAGCATCGCTACGATATAACCGAGGTGGATTATGGTGGAGGGGGCACCACATACGGCTAAAAGATCAACTGATCAACTTGTGTCTCTTTGGGTGCCCCCCGCCCCCGTATATAAAGGAGCAAGGGGGGAGGCCGGCCAGCCTTGGTGCGCCCCAACGATAGGAGGAATCCTCTTCCTACTAGGAAGAGGATTCATCCTTTCCTAGTCCAACTAGGAAGAAGGAAGGGGGAAGGAAAGAGAGGGAGAGGGGGAGGGAAAGAGGGGTCGCGCCCCTCTCCCCTAGTCCAATTCGGACTCCTCATGGGAGGGGGTGCGCCACCTCCTGTGCTGCAGCCCTCTCTCTCCCCTCAGGCCCACTAAGGCCCAATACTTCCCCGGGGGGTTCCGGTAACCCCTCCGGCACTACGGTTTTCTTCGAAACCATCCGAAACACTTCCGGTGTCCGAATCTAGCCGTCCAATAAATCAATCTTTACATGTTGACCATTTCGAGACTCCTCGTCATGTCCGTGATCACATCCAGGACTCCGAACTACCTTCGTTACGTCAAAACACATACACTCATAATACCGACCATCACCGAACTTTAAGCGTGCGGACTCTACGGGTTCGAGAACTATGTATACATGAACGAGACTCGTCTCTGGTCAATAACCCATAGCGGAACCTGGATGCTCATATTGGTTCCTACATATTCTACAAAGATCTTTATCGGTCAAACCGCATAACAACATACGTTGTTCCCTTTGTCATCGGTATGTTACTTGCCCGAGATTCGATCATCGGTATCCCAATACCTAGTTCAATCTCGTTACCGGCAAGTCTCTTTACTCGTTCTGTAATGCATCATCCCGTGACTAACTCATTAGTCACATTGCTTGCAAGGCTTATAGTGATGTGCATTACCGAGAGGGCCCATAAATACCTCTCCGACAATCGGAGTGACAAACCCCAATCTTGATCCATGCCAACTCGACAAACAACATCGGAGACACCTGTAGAGCACCTTTATAATCACCCAGTTACATTGTGACATTTGGTAGCACACAAAGTGTTCCTCTGGTATTCGGGAGTTGCATGATCTCATAGTTATAGGAACATGTATAGTTATGGAGAAAGCAATAGCAACAAACTAAATGATCATCGTGCTAAGCTAACGGATGGGTCAAGTCAATCACATCATTCTCTAATGATGTGATCCCGTTAATCAAATGACAACTCATGTCTATGGTTAGGAAACATAACCATCAGTTTGGTTTGGCCTACTAGATTGATCTTTCTTGCAATGGGAGAAGTGCTTACCTTTGGGTTCAATCTTGCGGTGCTCGATCCCAGTGACAGAAAGGGAACCGACATGTATTGTATTGTATTGTTGCCACCGAGGATAAAAAGATGGGGTTTATATCATATTGCATGAGTTTATCCCTCTACATCATGTCATCTTCCTTAAAGCATTACTCTGTTCTTATGAACTCAATACTCTAGATGCATGTTGGATAGCGGTCGATGTGTGGAGTAATAGTAGTAGATGCAGAATTGTTTCGGTCTACTTGTCTCGGACGTGATGCCTATATACATGATCATACCTAGATATTCTCATAACTATGCTTAATTCTATCAATTGCTCGACATAATTCGTTTACCCACTATCGGGGATATACCCCGCGATATGACCTGGCCGGAGATATGACCCGGCTGGGACTTGATGTTTCATTGGTGACCCGACAGATTATAAGCCGGCGGGAACAGTTAAGCATTGTAAGCTGGCAGACACAGTCATGTAACCCGGCAGACACAATCATGTAACCCGGTAGACATAGTCATGTAACCCGGATAGTTAAGCAGATAGTTAAGTCAGACGGTTAAGCTGGACGGTTAAGCTGGACAGTTAAGCCGGACAGTCAAGCCGAACAGTTAAGCCAGACAGTTAAGCCAGATTGTAAATCAACAGTTAAGAAGCCCAAAACGTTAGAAGCCCATGGAGAGAAGTCAGAATAGTTAAGTCTAAGTCCGAGTTGGACTCTACATGTAACCCGCCCCTTCAACATATATAAGGAGGGGCAGGGCACCCCAAGAGGGACAAGTTGAATAATCATTAAGTCTAGACACAACCAGGCGAGCCGGAGTTACGGTGACTCCCTCATGATGATAATGAGACCTAGCCACAAGCAACATGTAGGGTTGTGATACGTCTCCAACGTATCTATAATTTTTGATTGTTCCATGCTATTATATTATCAACCTTGGATGTTTTATATGCATTTATATGCCATTTTATATGATTTTTGCGACTAACCTATTAACCTAGAGCCAAGTGCCAGTTTCTGTTTTTTCCTTGTTTTAGAGTATCGCAAAAAAAGGAAAATCAAACGGAGTCCAATTGACCTGAAACTTCACGGAACTTATTTTTGGATCAGAAGAAGCCCAGAAGACTTGGAGTCCACGTAAGGGAAGCTTCGAGGAGGCCACGAGGTAGGGGGGCGCGCCCACCCCCTGGGCACGCCCTCCACCCTCATGGGCCCCTCGTGGCTCCCCTGACGTACTTCTTCCGCCTATATATCTCCATATACCCTAAAAACATCCGAGAGCACAATAGATCGGGAGTTCCGCCGCTAGAAGCCTCCGTAGCCACCGAAAGCCAATCTAGACCCGTTCCGGCATCCTGCCGGAGGGGGAATCCTTCTCCGGTGGCCATCTTCATCATTCCGGTGCTCTCCATGACGAGGAGGGAGTAGTTCTCCCTCGGGGCTGAGGGTATGTACCAGTAGCTATGTGTTTGATCTCTCTCTCTCTCTCTCTCTCTCTCTCTCTCGTGTTCTTGAGGTGATACAATCTTGATGCATCGCGAGCTTTGCTATTATATTTGGATCCTATGATGTTTTCTCCCCCCTCTACTCTCTTGTAATGGATTGAGTTTCCCCTTTGTAGTTATCTTATCGGATTGAGTCTTTAAAGATTTGAGAACACTTGATGTATGTCTTGCTGTGCGTATCTGTGGTGACAATGGGATATCACGTGATTCACTTGATGTATGTTTTGGTGACCAACTTGCGGGTTCCGCCCATGAACCTATGCATAGGGGTTGGCACACGTTTTCGTCGTGATTCTCCGGTAGAAACTTTGGGGCACTCTTTGAGGTTCTATGTGTTGGTTGAATAGATGAATCTGAGATTGTGTGATGCATATCGTATAATCATACCCATGGATACTCGAGGTGACACTGGAGTATCTAGGTGACATTAGTGTTTTGGTTGATTTGTGTCTTAAGGTGTTATTCTAGTACGAACTCTAGGACTGTTTGTGACACTTATAGGAATAGCCCAACGGATTGATTGGAAAGAATAACTTTGAGGTGGTTTCGTACCCTACCATAATCTCTTTGTTCTTTCTCTGCTATTAGTGACTTTGGAGTGACTCTTTGCTGCATGTTGAGGGATAGTTATGTGATCCAATTATGTTATTATTGTTGAGAGGACTTGCACTAGTGAAAGTATGAACCCTAGGCCTTGTTTCAACGCATTGCAATACCTTTACGCTCACTTTTATCATTAGTTACCTTGCTGTTTTTATATTTCAGATTACAAAAACCTTTATCTACCATCCATATACCACCTGTATTACCATCTCTTCGCCGAACTAGTGCACCTATACAATTTACCATTGTATTGGGTGTGTTGGGGACACAAGAGACTCTTTGTTATTTGGTTGCAGGGTTGCTTGAGAGAGTCCATCTTCATCCTACGCCTCCTACGGATTGATAAACCTTAGGTCAACCACTTGCGGGAAATTTGCTACTGTCCTACAAACCTCTGCACTTGGAGGCCCAACAGCGTCTACAAGAAGAAGGTTGTGTAGTAGACATCAAGCTTTTTTCTGGCGCCGTTGCCGGGGAGGTGAGTGTTTGAAGGTATATCTTTAGATCTTGCAATCGAGTCTTTTAGTTTCTTGTTTTATCACTAGTTTAGTTTATAAAACAAAATTACAAAAAATGGAATTAAGTTTGCCTCATACGCTTCATCTTTTTAATATCTTTCGTGAGTATGATGGAAAGGAAAATTGTGCCAAAGTGTTAGAAGAAGAATGCGTTAAAATGTTTGGCACTAAATATTTGAATGATGAGCATGATTGCAATGTTGTTAGTATGAATTCCTTGAATATCCATGATGCTAATGATATGCAAAGCCACAAGCTTGGGGAAGCTATGTTTCATGAAGATGATATTTTTTGTCCCCCAAGTTTTGATGAACAAATTTATTATAATGAAAGCATGCCTCCTATTTATGATGATTATATTGATGAAAGTGGATTTGGAGAGGTCATGACTTTATTTAGTAATGATTCCACTATTTCGGAAGAGGTTCCAATTGATTATGTGAACAAAGTTGCTATCTATGATGATTATTGTGATGATACATATGCTATAAAAAGTAGTGATTATATTTATAAAACTTGTCATGATTATGATTACCCTTTTTCTGAACATTACTCTTCTAATGTGGAAACAATTTATAGTATTTGAGTTTCTTATGATACTTCCACTATTCCGAATGAGAAGAATCTTGCTTATGTGGAGAGTAGTAAAATTTCTATGCTTATAGATCATGAAAAGAATGCTTTAGGTGCTGGTTATATTGTTGAATTCATTCATGATGCTACTGAAAATTATTATGAGGTAGGAATATATGATTGTAGGAATTGCAATAATATCAAGTTTCCTCTCTATGTGCTTAAAAGTTTTGAAGTTATGCTTGTTTTGCCTTCCTATGCTAGTTGATTATTGTTCCCATAAATTGTTTGCTCACAAAATACCTATGCATAGGAAGTGGGTTAGACTTAAATGTGCTAGTCATATTCTTCATGATGCTCTCTTTATGTTACAATCATTATCTTTTATGTGAGCATCATTGAAATCATCATGCCTAGCTAGGGGCGTTAAACGATAGCGCTTGTTGGGAGGCAACCCAACTTTATTTTTGTTCCTTGCTTTTTTTTCTCCTGTTTATTAATCAATAATTCATATAGCCTATGTTAAATGTGGTTTTATGCTTTTAATTAGTGTTTGTACCAAGTAGAACCTTTGGGAAGACTTGGGGAAAGTCTTTGCGATCATGCTGATCATGCTGTAAAAACAGGAACTTTAGCGCTCACGAGATTGCTGACATTTTTTATTGGAGAGTGATATTTAGTCAATTATTTTTGCAGATGATTAATAGACAAATTACTCAGGTCCACCAATTTATTTTAGAATTTTATGAGTTCCAGAAGTATACGTTTGATACAGATTACTACAGGCTGTTCTGTTTTTGACAGATTCTGTTTTCTATGTGTTGTTTGCTTATTTCGATGAATCTATGAGTAGTATCGGAGGGTATGAAACATAGAGAAGTTGGAATACAGTAGATATAACACCAACACCAACAACAACAACAAAGCCTTTAGTCCCAAACAAGTTGGAGTAGGCTAGAGGTGAAACCCATAAGATCTCGCAACCAACTCATGGCTCTGGCACATGGATAGCAAGCTTCCACGCACCCCTGTCCATAGCTAGCTCTTTGGTGATACTCCAATCCTTCAGGTCTCTCTTAACGGACTCCTCCCATGTCAAATTTGGTCTACCCCACCCTCTCTTGACATTCTCCGCACGCTTTAGCCGTCCGCTATGCACTGGCGCTTCTGGAGGCCTGCGCTGAATATGCCCAAACCATCTCAGACGATGTTGGACAAGCTTCTCCTCAATTGGTGCTACCCCAATTCTATCTCGTATATCATCATTCCGGACTCGATCCTTCCTCATGTGGCCACACATCCATCTCAACATATGCATCTCCGCCACACCTAACTGTTGAACATGTCGCCTTTTAGTCGGCCAACACTCCGCGCCATACAACATTGCGGGTCGAACCGCCGTCCTGTAGAACTTGCCTTTTAGCTTTTGTGGCACTCTCTTGTCACAGAGAATGCCAGAAGCTTGGTGCCACTTCATCCATCCGGCTTTGATTTGATGGTTCACATCTTCATCAATACCCCGATCCTCCTGCAACATTGACCCCAAATACCGAAAGGTGTCCTTCCGAGGTACCACATGGCCATCAAGGCTAACCTCCTCCTCCTCACACCTAGTAGTACTGAAACCGCACATCATGTACTCAGTTTTAGTTCTACTAAGCCTAAACCCTTTCGATTCCAAGGTTTGTCTCCATAACTCTAACTTCCTATTTACCCCCGTCCGACTATCGTCAACTAGCACCACATCATCCGCAAAGAGCATACACCATGGGATATCTCCTTGTATATCCCTTGTGACCTCATCCATCACCAATGCAAAAAGATAAGGGCTCAAAGCTGACCCCTGATGCAGTCCTATCTTAATCGGGAAGTCATCGGTGTCGACATCACTTGTTCGAACACTTGTCACAACATTATCGCACATGTCCTTGATGAGGGTAATGTACTTTGTTGGGACTTTGTGTTTCTCCAAGGCCCACCACATGACATTCCACAGTATCTTATCATAGGCCTTCTCCAAGTCAATGAACACCATATGCAAGTCCTTCTTTTGCTCCCTATATCTCTCCATAAGTTGTCGTACCAAGAAAATGGCTTCCATGGTCGACCTCCCAGGCATGAAACCAAACTGATTTTTGGTCACGCTTGTCATTCTTCTTAAGCGGTGCTCAATGACTCTCTCCCATAGCTTCATTGTATGGCTCATCAGCTTAATTCCAGGGTAATTAGTACAACTCTGAACATCCCCCTTGTTCTTGAAGATTGGTACTAATATACTCCGTCTCCATTCTTCTGGCATCTTGTTTGCCCGAAAAATGAGGTTGAAAAGCTTGGTTAGCCATACTATTGCTATGTCCCCGAGTGTTGGAAATATGCCCTAGAGGCAATAATAAATTGATTATTATTATATTTCCTTGTTCATGATAATCGTTTATTATCCATGCTAGAATTGTATTGATAGGAAACTCAGATACATGTGTGGATACATAGACAACACCATGTCCCTAGTAAGCCTCTAGTTGACTAGCTCGTTGATCAATAGATGGTTACGGTTTCCTAACCATGGAAATTAGATGTCGTTGATAACGGGATCACATCATTAGGAGAATGATGTGATGGACAAGACCCAATCCTAAGCCTAGCACAAAGATCGTGTAGTTCGTTCGCTAAAGCTTTTCTAGTGTCAAGTATCATTTCCTTAGACCATGAGATTGTGCAACTCCCGGATACCGTATGAATACTTTGGGTGTGCCAAACGTCACAACGTAACTGGGTGGCTATAAAGGTGCACTACGGGTATCTCCGAAAGTGTCTGTTGGGTTGGCACGAATCGAGACTGGGATTTGTCACTCCGTGTAAATGGAGAGGTATCTCTGGGCCCACTCGGTAGGACATCATCATAATGTGCACAATGTGATCAAGGAGTTGATCATGGGATGATGTGTTACGGAACGAGTAAAGAGACTTGCCGGTAACGAGATTGAATAAGGTATCGGGATACCGATGATCGAATCTCGGGCAAGTATCGTACCGATAGACAAAGGGAATTGTATACGGGATTGATTAAGTCCTTGACATCATGGTTCATCCGATGAGATCATCATGGAGCATGTGGGAGCCAACATGGGTATCCAGATCCCGCTGTTGGTTATTGACCGGAGAATGTCTCGGTCATGTCTGCATGTCTCCCGAACCCGTAGGGTCTACACACTTAAGGTTCGATGACGCTAGGGTTATAAAGGAAGTTTGTATGTGGTTACTGAATGTTGTTCGGAGTCCCGGATGAGATCCCGGACATCACGAGGAGTTCCGGAATGGTCCGGAGGTAAAGATTTATATATGGGAAGTCCTGTTTTGGTCACCGGAAAAGTTTCAGGTTTTATCGGTAACGTACCGGGACCACCGGGAGGGTCCCGGGGGTCCACCAAGTGGGGCCATCAGCCCCGGAGGCTAGCATGGGCCAAGAGTGGTAAGGGACCAGCCCATGAGTGGGCTGGTGCGCCTCCCACAAGGCCCAAGGCGCCTAAGGGAAGAAGGGGGGGCAAACCCTAAGGGCAGATGGGCCCTAAGGCCCATGCTCCCTGCGCCTCCCTCTCCTCCCCTCTTGGCCGCCCCCCAAACCCATCTAGGGCTGCCGCCCCTCTAGGGGTGGGAACCCTAGAGGGGGCGCACCCTCCTCCTTCTCCCCTATATATAGTTGAGGTATTTGGGGCTGCACACATACGAGTTTGGACCTCTCCATGGCGCAGCCCTACATCTCTCCTTCCTCCTCTCCCGCGGTGCTTGGCGAAGCCCTGCAGGATTGCCACGCTCCTCCACCACCACCACGCCGTTGTGCTGCTGCTGGATGGAGTCTTCCTCAACCTCTCTTTCTCCCCTTGCTGGATCAAGGCGTAGGAGACGTCACCGGGCTGTACGTGTGTTGAACACGGAGGTGCCGTCTGTTCGGCACTAGGATCATCGGTGATTTGGATCACGACGAGTACGACTCCATCAACCCCGTTCACTTGAACGCTTCCGCTTAGCGATCTACAAGGGTATGTAGATGCACTCTCCTTCCCCTCATTGCTGGTTTCTCCATAGATAGATCTTGGTGACACGTAGGAAAATTTTGAATTTCTGCTACGTTCCCCAACAGTGGCATCACGAGCTAGGTCTATTGCGTAGATTCTATGCACGAGTAGAACACAAAGTAGTTGTGGGCGTTGATTTTGTTCCATATGCTTACCATTACTAGTCCAATCTTGATCGGCGGCATTGTGGGATGAAGCGGCCCGGACCAACCTTACACGTACGCTTATGTGAGACCGGTTCCACCGACTAACATGCACTAGTTGCATAAGGTGGCTGGCGGGTGTCTATCTCTCCCACTTTAGTCGGATCGGATTCTATGAAAAGGGTCCTTATGAAGGGTAAATAGCAATTGGCATATCACGTTGTGGTTTTCCGTAGGTAAGAAACGTTCTTGCTAGAAACCCATAGCAGCCACGTAAAACATGCAAACAACAATTAGAGGACGTCTAACTTGTTTTTGCAGGGTATGCTTTGTGATGTGATATGGCCAAGAAGAATGTGATGAATGATATATGATGTATGAGATTGATCATGTTCTTGTAATAGGAATCACGACTTGCATGTCGATGAGTATGACAACCGGTAGGAGCCATAGGAGTTGTCTTAATTTATTTATGACCTGCGTGTCAACGTAAACGTCATGTAATTACTTTACTTTATTGCTAACCGTTAGCTGTAGTAGTGGAAGTAATAGTTGGCGAGACAACTTCGTGAAGACACGATGATGGAGATCATGATGATGGAGATCATGGTGTCATGCCAGTGACGATGATGATCATGGAGCCCCGAAGATGGAGATCAAAAGGAGCAATATGATATTGGCCATATCATGTCACTATTTGATTGCATGTGATGTTTATCATGTTTATACATCTTATTTGCTTAGAACGACGGTAGTAAATAAGATGATCCCTCATTAAAATTTCAAGAAAGTGTCCCCCCTAACTGTGCACCGTTGCGAAAGTTCGTCGTTTCGAAGCACCACGTGATGATCGGGTGTGATAGATTCTTACGTTCGAATACAACGGGTGTTGACGAGCCTAGCATGTACAGACATGGCCTCGGAACACATGCAAACACTTAGGTTGACTTGATGAGCCTAGCATGTACAGACATGGCCTCGGAACATAGAAGACCGAAAGGTCGAGCATGAGTCATATGGCAGATACGATCAACATGAAAATGTTCACCAATGTTGACTAGTCCGTCTCACGTGGTGATCGGACACGGCCTAGTTGACTCGGATCATGTAATCACTTAGATGACTAGAGGGATGTCTATCTGAGTGGGAGTTCATAAGATGAACTTAATTATCCTGAACATAGTCAAAAGGTCTTCGCAAATTATGTCGTAGCTCGCGCTTCAGTTCTACTGTTTAGATATGTTCCTGGAGAAAATTAGTTGAAAGTTGATAGTAGCAATTATGCGGACTAGGTCCGTAAACTGAGGATTGTCCTCATTGCTTCATAGAAGGCTTGTGTCCTTAAATGCACCGCTCGATGTGCTGAACCTCGAACGTTGTCTGTGGATGTTGCGAACATCTGACATACATATTTTGATAACTACGTGATAGTTCAGTTAAACGGTTTAGAGTTGAGGTACCGAAGACATTTTGAAACGTCGCGAAACATATGAGATGTTTCGAGGGCTGAAATTGGAATTTCAGGCTCGTGCCCACGTCAAGAGGTATAAGACCTCCGACAATTTTCTTAGCCCGCAAACTAAGGGAGAAAAGCTCAATTGTTGAGCTTGTGCTCAGATTGTCTGAGTACAACAATCATTTGAACGAGTGGGAGTTGATCTTCCAGATAAGATAGTGATGTTTCTCCAAAGTCATTACCACCAAGCTGCTAGAGCTTCGTGATGAACTATAATATATCACGGACATATATGATGATCCTTGAGATATTCGTGATGTTTGACACCACAAAAGTAGAAATCAAGCAGGAGCATCAATTGTTGATGGTTGGTGAAACCACTAGTTTCAAGAAGGGCAAGGGCAAGAAGGGATACTTCATGAAACGGCAAATCAGCTGCTGCTCTAGTGAAGAAACCCAAGGTTGAACCCAAACCCGAGACTAAGTGCTTCTGTAATAAGAGGAACAGCCACTGGAGCAGAATTACCCTAGATACTTGGTAGATGAGAAGGCTGGCAAGGTCGATGGAAGTATATTGGATATACATTGTGTTAATGTGTACTTTACTAGTACTCCTAGTAGCACCATGGTATTAGATACCGGTTCGGTTGCTAAGTGTTAGTAAACTCGAAATAAAAGGCTGCGGAGTAAACAGAGACTAGCTAAAGGTGAGCTGGCGATATGTGTTGGAAGTTTTTCCAAGCTTGATGCGATCAAGCATCGCACGCTCCCTCTACCATTGATATTGGTGTTTGCGTTGAGCATAGACATGATTGGATTATGTCTATCGCAATACGGTTATTCATTTAAGGAGAATAATGGTTACTCTGTTTATTTGAATAATACCTTCAATGGTCTTGCACCTAAAATGAATGGTTTATTGAATCTCGATCGTAGTGATACACATGTTCATGCCAAAAGATATAAGGTAGTAATGATAGTACCACCTACTTGTGGCACTGCCACTTAAGTCATATCGGTATAAAACGCATGAAGAAGCTCCATGTTGATGGATCTTTGGGCTCAACTCGTTTTGAAAAGTTTGAGACATGCGAACCATGTCTATTGGTGTATATGAAACTCCATGCAAATGGACCGTTTGGACTCATTTGATTTTGAATCACTTGAGACATGCAAATCATACCACATGGGCAAGATGACTGAAAGCCTCGTTTTCAGTAAAATGGAACTAGAAAGCAACTTGTTGGAAGTAATACATTTTGATGTGTGCAGTCCAATGAGTGCTGAGGCGTGTAGTGGATATCGTTATGTTCTTACTTCACAGATGATTTGAGTAGATGTTGAGTATATTTACTTGATGAATCATGAGTCTAAATTATTGAAATGTTCAAGTAATTTCAGGGTGAAGTTGAAAGATCATCGTGACAAGAGGATAAAATATTTATGATATGATCATAGAGATGAATATCTGAATTTGGCACAGAATTAAGACATTGTGGAAATTGTTTCACAACTAATACAGCCTGGAACACCATAGTGTGATGGTGTGTCCGAACATCATAACTGCACCCTATTGGATATGATGCATACCATGATGTCTCTTATCGAATTACCACAATAGTTTATGGGTTAGGCTTTAGAGACAACCACATTCACTTTAAATAGGGCACGACGCAATTCCAATGAGATGACACCATATGAACTATGGTTTAGAGAAACCTAAGCTGTCATTTCTTAAAAGTTTGGGGCTGCGACGCTTATGTGAAAAGTTTCAGGCTGATAAGCTCGAACCCAAAGCGGATAAATGCATCTTCATAGGACACCCAAAACAGTTGGGTATACCTCCTGTCTCAGATCCGAAAGCAATAAGGGATTGTTTCTAGAATCGGGTCCTTTCTCGAGGAAAAGTTTCTCTCAAAGGAATTGAATGGGAGGATGGTGGAGACTTGATGAGGTTATTGAACCGTCACTTCAACTAATGTATAGCAGGGCACAAAGAGTTGTTCCTGTGGCACCTACACCAATTGAAGTGGAAGCTTATGATATTGATCATGAGACTTCGGGTCAAGTCACTCCCAAACATCGTTGGATGACAAGGATGCGTACTACTTCAGAGTGGTACGTAATCCTGTCTTGAAAGTCATGTTGCTAGACAACAATGAACCTACGAGCTATGGAGAAGCGGTGGTGGGCCTGGATTCCGATAAATGGATCGAGGCCATATAATCCGAGAGAGGATCCATATATGAAAACAAAGTGTAGACTTTGGAAGAACTACTTGATGGTCGTAAGGCTGTTAGGTACATATGGATTTTAAAAGGAAGACGGACAATGATGGTAAGTATCACCATTAAGAAAGCTCGACTTGTCGTTAAGATGTTTTCTGACAAGTTCAAGGAGTTGACTATGATGAGACTTTCTCACTCATAGCGATGCTAAGAGTCTGTTGGAATTATATTAGCGATTACTACATTATTTATGAAATCTTGCAGATAGGATATCAAAACATTGTTTCCTCGACGTTTTTTTGAGGAAAGGTTGTATGTGATACAACCAGAAGGTTTTGTCAATCCTGAAAGATGCTAATAAGTATGCAAAGCTCCAGCAATCCTTCTAAGGACTGGAGTAGGCATCTCGGAGTTGGAATGTATGATTTGATGAGATGATCAAAGTTTTTGGGTGTATACAAAGTTTATGAGAAACTTGTATTTCCAAAGAAGTGAGTGGGAGCACTATAGAATTTCTGATGAGTATATGTTGTTAACATATTGTTAATCAGAAATGACGTAGAATTTCTGGAAAGCATATAGGGTTATTTGGAAAGTGTTTTTCAATGGAAAGCCTGGATTAAGCTACTTGAACATTGAGCATCAAGATCTATAAGGACAGATCAAAACGCTTAATGGTACTTTCAAATGAGCACATACCTTGACATGATCTTGAAGGTGTTCAAGATGGATTAGTCAAAGAAGGAGTTCTTGCCTGAGTTGTAAGGTATGAAGTTAAGACTTAAAGCTCGACCACGGCAGAATAGAGAGAAAGGACGAAGGTCGTCCCCTATGCTTAAGACATAGGCTCTACAGTATGCTATGCTGTGTACCGCACCTGAAATGTGCCTCGCCGTGAGTCAGTCAAGGGGTACAAGAGTGATCCAAGAATGGATCACAGGACAGCGGTCAAAGTTATCCTTAGTAACTAGTGGACTAAGGAATTTTCTCGATTATGGAGGTGGTAAAAGAGTTCATCGTAAAGGGTTACGCCGATGCAAACTTTGACATTAATCCAGATTATTCTGAGTAGTAAACTGGGTTCGTATAGTAGAACGGTTATTTGGAATGGCTCCAAATGTAGCGTAGTAGCTGTATCTACAAGATGACATAGAAATTTGCGAAGTACATACGGATCTGAATGTTTCAGACCCGTTGACTATAACCTCTCTCACAAGCATAACATGATCAAAACCAGAACTCTTTGGGTGTTAGTCACATGGGGATGTGACCTTGAGTGTTAATCACATATCGATGTGAACTGGATTATTGACTCTAGTGCAAGTGGGAGACTGTTGGAAATATGCCCTAGAGGCAATAATAAATTGATTATTATTATATTTCCTTGTTCATGATAATCGTTTATTATCCATGCTAGAATTGTATTGATAGGAAACTCAGATACATGTGTGGATACATAGACAACACCATGTCCCTAGTAAGCCTCTAGTTGACTAGCTCATTGATCAATAGATGGTTACGGTTTCCTAACCATGGACATTGGATGTCGTTGATAACGGGATCACATCATTAGGAGAATGATGTGATGGACAAGACCCAATCCTAAGCCTAGCACAAAGATCGTGTAGTTCGTTCGCTAAAGCTTTTCTAATGTCAAGTATCATTTCCTTAGACCATGAGATTGTGCAACTCCCGGATACTGTAGGAATACTTTGGGTGTGCCAAACGTCACAACGTAACTGGGTGGCTATAAAGGTGCACTACGGGTATCTCCGAAAGTGTCTGTTGGGTTGGCACGAATCGAGACTGGGATTTGTCACTCTGTGTAAACGGAGAGGTATCTCTGGGCCCACTCGGTAGGACATCATCATAATGTGCACAATGTGATCAAGGAGTTGATCACAGGATGATGTGTTATGGAACGAGTAAAGAGACTTGCCGGTAACGAGATTGAACAAGGTATCGGGATACCGATGATCGAATCTCGGGCAAGTATCGTACCGATAGACAAAGGGAATTGTATACGGGATTGATTAAGTCCTTGACATTGTGGTTCATCCGATGAGATCATCGTGGAGCATGTGGGAGCCAACATGGGTATCCAGATCCCGCTGTTGGTTATTGACCGGAGAACGTCTCGGTCATGTCTGCATGTCTCCCGAACCCGTAGGGTCTACACACTTAAGGTTTGATGACGCTAGGGTTATAAAGGAAGTTTGTATGTGGTTACCGAATGTTGTTCGGAGTCCCGGATGAGATCCCGGACATCACGAGGAGTTCCGGAATGGTCCGGAGGTAAAGATTTATATATGGGAAGTCCTATTTTGGTCACCGGAAAAGTTTCGGGTTTTATCGGTAACGTACCGGGACCACCGGGAGGGTCCCGGGGGTCCACCAAGTGGGGCCACCAGCCCCGAAGGCTTGCATGGGCCAAGAGTGGTAAGGGACCAGCCCATGAGTGGGCTGGTGCGCCTCCCACAAGGCCCAAGGCGCCTAAGGGAAGAAGGGGGGGGGGGGCGGGGCAAACCCTAAGGGCAGATGGGCCCTAAGGCCCATGCTCGCTGCGCCTCCCTCTCCTCCCCTCTTGGCCGCCCCCAAACGCATCTAGGGCTGCCGCCCCTCGAGGGGTGGGAACCCTAGAGGGGGCGCACCCTCCTCCTTCTCCCCTATATATAGTTGAGGTATTTGGGGCTGCACACATACGAGTTTGGACCTCTCCATGGCGCAGCCCTGCATCTCTCCTTCCTCCTCTCCCACGGTGCTTGGCGAAGCCCTGCAGGATTGCCACGCTCCTCCACCACCACCACGCTGTTGTGCTGCTGCTGGATAGAGTCTTCCTCAACCTCTCCTTCTCCCCTTGCTGGATCAAGGCGTAGGAGACGTCACCGGGCTGTACGTGTGTTGAACACGGAGGTGCCGTCCGTTCGGAACTAGGATCATCGGTGATTTGGATCACGACGAGTACGACTCCATCAACCCCGTTCACTTGAACGCTTCCGCTTAGCGATCTACAAGGGTATGTAGATGCACTCTCCTTCCCCTCGTTGCTGGTTTCTCCATAGATAGATCTTGGTGACACGTAGGAAAATTTTGAATTTCTGCTACGTTCCCCAACACCGAGACCTTTCCACACCTCCATGGGGATACAATCAGGGCCCATCGCCTTGCCTCCTTTCATCCTTTTTAAAGCCTCCTTCACCTCAGACTCCTGGATTCGCCGCACAAAACGCATGCTGGTCTCATCAAAGGAGTCGTCTAGTTCAATGGTAGAACTCTTATTCTCCCCATTGAACAGCTTGTCGAAGTACTACCAAGGCAAACATATTTTTTGTTCATTTTTTAATACCTTTTTCATGTGCTTTTTTTTGCAGGGTGCAGAAGACTACTACACGCGGGGCCAAGCATATCAGTAAGGACCCGCTCGAATGCCTGCATTCAAAGTTGTCAATAGGGGGCAACTCAGACGTACATGATGCACCAGGCGACAATACTGCTGCTGCACCGTTGACCGCTCCCACCAACTCTGATGCAAGTGGCCGACCATCTTCGCCGGCTGCAGATGTGTAGGCTAGAACAACAGGCATCCGTACATCGGGGAGTGACGAGTCGGTATCTGCCAGGACAGCTGAAATATTGCCAACTCTTCTGGCAATGAAGGATGCTGCTGTGAGCCATGCCACCCCATCAGCAAGCGTTGAAGTGGACGCTCCCGAGACGAACCTAAGCAAGGAAGATTCTCGCTCATCTGACACTGATTCCAAGCGCGTGTGTGGTGGCACTCCTGTGTCCATGACAGAAGCGGCTGAGGCGGCAGTTCACAAGGATATGCCATCTACAGGTGAGAGTCCTGGCACAACAGCTCCAGCTCCTGTCGGTGTAGATACTGCTAAGGCGACTGTTTCGTGTGCTGGTCTTCCACCTAGGCGTCGTAGCCCCCGCAAGCAACCAACAGACATACCCAACGCACCGGCTGTAGCTAGGAGCAGGAGAGACGAGTCTATTTATGTTCCTACGTCCACACTGTTCCCGCCACCTGCCAAAAGCAATGTGATGGAGAAACCGGAAGACCGGAGCACAACTGATGCAGGTGTCAAGCCGGGCACGAGTGACGCAGGTGAAAAACCGGAGCAGACTGCGCCTTTACCCGTAGTGGAAATCCCCAGCATAAATCTGCGCACTTCCAGGTATCCTTATCTTCGCCTTCTGGACGTCATCATTCCACCACCAGGTATCCTTATCTTCGCTTCTCCTTCCCCTGGACACTCCAAACTCCTCCGAGGCCACCTTACGAATGCAAGTCGCCATCTTCATCCACACATTGTCCGCATCCCCTCCTTCCTCCCAAGGGCCCTCCTTAATGACCCTCTCCTTGAACACCTGAGCTACCTCCCCCTTGAGCTTCCACCACTTCGTTCTAGCGACTTTGGCACGCTTATCCCGCTGGACACGAATCCGAAAGCGGAAGTCAGCAACCACCAGCTTATGCTGGGGTACAACACTCTCTGCAGGTATCACCTTGCAGTCTAGGCACGCACGCCTATCATCTCTTCTCGAGAGGATGAAATCAATCTGGCTAGAGTGTTGGCCACTACTAAAAGTCACCAGATGTGATTCTCTCTTTCTAAAGAGGGTGTTAGCTACAATCATGTTGTAGGCTAGAGCAAAGCTTAAGACATCTTCTCCTTCTTGATTCCTGATGCCATGGCCAAAGCCCCCATGCGCCCCTTCAAAACCTGTGTTAGATGTACCCATGTGGCCATTGAGGTCTCCTCCTATGAAGAGCTTCTCACCAATCGGTACACCCCTAACCATGTCTTACAGGCCTTCCCAGAACTCCCTCTTGGTGTTCTCATTGTGGCCTACTTGCGGGGCATATGCGCTGATGACATTGAGAACCAAGTCCTCAACTACCAGCTTGACCAAGATAATCCGGTCCCCACGTCTCTTGACGTCTACCACTCCATACTTGAGGCTCTTGTTGATCAAGATGCCTACGCCATTTCTGTTTGCAGCCGTCCCCGTGTACCACAGCTTGAAGCCGGTATCCTCCACCTCCTTCGCCTTTTGTCCTCTCCATTTGGTTTCTTGGACGCAAAGGATATCAACACCTCTCCTCACCGCTGCATCAACTAGCTCCCGAAGCTTCCCTGTCAGAGACCCTACGTTCCAGCTACCTAAGCGAATCCTCCTAGGCTCGGCTAGCTTCCTTACCCTTCGCACCCATCGAGTCAAATGCAAAGACCCTTGCTCATTTTCCACTACACCCGGGCGCCGATGTAGCGCGCCACTAAGGATGCGACGACCCGATCCTCGCTCACTTGCCACCGTATCCGGATCAAGATACGGCGCGCCACTTGGGGGGTGATGGCCCGGCCCTTGCCCACTTTCCACCACACCCGGGTTCCGACGTGGCGCGTCGCTGAGAGGGTTACGCCCCAACGAAAATCTTTTGGGTTTCATCTCCATAAGAGTGGCTGAGTTTTTACGTTGGCTCGCCAAGCCTATCACAACCCTCCTCCTTTACCTGGGCTTGGGACCGGCTATGTTGAGACAACATAGGCGGAGTTACAGTAGATATAACACCAATATAAATAAATAATGAGTTCACAACAGTACCTAAGTGGTGATTTATTTTCTTATACTAACGGAGCTTACGAGTTTTCTGTTAAGTTTTGTGTTGTGAAGTTTTCAAGTTTTGGGTAAAGATTTGATGGACTATGGAATAAGGAGTGGCAAGAGCCTAAGCTTGGGGATGACCAAGGAAACCCAAGGTAATATTCAAGGACAACCAAAAGCCTAAGCTTGGGCATGCCCCGGAAGGCATCCCCTCTTTCGTCTTTGTTCATTGGTAACTTTACTTGGAGCTATATTTTTATTCTCCACATGATATGTGTTTTGCTTGGAGCGTCATTTTATTTTATTTAGTTTTGCTTGCTGTATGAATAAAATACCAAGATCTGAAATTATTAAATTTTAGAGAGTCTTCACATAGTTGCATAATTATTCGACTACTCATTGATCTTCACTTATATCTTTTGGAGTAGTTTGTCATTTGCTCTAGTGTTTCACTTATATCTTTTTAGAGCACGGTGGTGGTTTTATTTTGAAGAAATAGATGAACTCGCGCGCTTCACTTATATTATTTTGAGAGTCTTTTAGAACAGCATGGTAATTTGCTTTGGTTATGAAACTAGTCCTAATATGATGGGCATCCAAGAGGATATAATAAAAACTTTCATATAAAGTGCATTGAATACTATGAGAAGTTTGATACATGATGATTGTTTTGAGATATGAGGATGGTAATATTAGAGTCATGCTAGTTGAGTAGTTGTGAATTTAAGAGATACTTGTGTTAAAGTTTGTGATTCCTGTAGCATGCACGTATGGTGAACCGTTATGTGATGAAGTCGGAGCATGATATATTTATTGATTGTCCTCCTTATGAGTGGCGGTCGGGGACGAGCGATGGTCTTTTCCTACCAATCTATCCCCCTAGGAGCATGTGCGTAGTACTTTGCTTCGATAACTAATAGATTTTTGCAATAAGTATGTGAGTTCTTTATGACTAATGTTGAGTCCATGGATTATACACACTCTCACCCTTCCACCATTGCTAGCCTCTCTAGTACCGCACAACTTTCGCCGGTACCATAAACCCACCATATATCTTCCTCAAAACAGCCACCATACCTACCTATTATGGCATTTCCATAGCCATTCCAAGATATATTGCCATGCAAATTTCCACCATTCCGTTTATTATGACACACTTCATCATTGTCATATTGCTTTGCATGATCATGTAGTTGACATCGTATTTGTGGCAAAGCCACCATTCATAATTCTTTCATACATGTCACTCATGAGTCATTGCACATCCCGGTACATCACCGGAGGCATTCATATAGAGTCATATCTTGTTCTAAGTATCGAGTTGTAATTCTTGAGTTGTAAGAAAATAAAAGTGTGATGATCATCATTATTAGAGCATTGTCCCAGTGAGGAAAGGATGATGTAGACTATGATTCCCCCACAAGTCGGGATGAGACTCCGGACAAAAATAAATAAATAAAAGAGGCCAAAGAAGCCCAAATAAAAAAAAGAGAAAAGAAAAAAAGAGAGAAAGGCCCAAATAAAAAAAATAATAAAATGAGAGAAAAAGAGAGAAGGGGCAATGCTACTATCCTTTTACCACACTTGTGCTTCAAAGTAGCACCATGATCTTCATGATAGAGAGTCTCCTATGTTGTCACTTTCATATATTAGTGGGAATCTTTCGTTATAGAACTTGGCTTGTATATTCCAATGATGGGCTTCCTCAAAATGCCCTAGGTCTTCGTGAGCAAGCGAGTTGGATGCACACCAACTAGTTTCTTTTGTTGAGCTTGTTGGGGAACGTAGCAGAATTTTAAAATTTTCTACGCATCACAAAGATAAATCTATGGAGTCATCTAGCAACGAGGGAGAGAGGAGTGCATCTACATACCCTTGTAGATCGCGTGCGGAAGCGTTCAAGAGAATAGGGTTGATGGAGTCGTACTCGACGTGATCCAAATCACCGATGACCTAGTGCCGAACGGACGGCACCTCCGCGTTCAACACACGTACGGTTGGGAATACGTCTCCTCCAACTTGATCCAGGAAGGGGAAGGAGAGGTTGATGAAGATCCAACAGCATGACGGCGTGGTGGTGGAAGCAACAGTGATCTCGGCAGGGCTTCGCCAAGCGCAGGGAGACGGAGGAGTGTCACGGGAGGGAGAGGGAGAGGCCAGGGGCTTGGGTGCGGCTGCCCTCCCTCCCCCACTATATATAGGGTGCCTAGGGGGGGGCGCCGGCCCTAGGAGATCCAATCTCCTAGGGGGGCGGCGGCCAAAGGGGGTGCCTTGCCCCCCAAGGCAAGGGTGGCGCCCCCACCCCTAGGGTTTCCAACCCTAGGCGCAGGGGGAGGCCCAAGGGGGGCGCACCAGCCCACTAGGGGCTGGTTCCCCTCCCACTTCAGCCCATGGGGACCTCCGGGATAGGTGGCCCCACCCGGTGGACCCCCGGGACCCTTCCGGTGGTCCCGGTACAATACCGATTACCCCGAAACTTTCCCAATGGCCGAAACTTGACTTCCTATATATAAATCTTCACCTCCGGACCATTCCAGAACTCCTCGTGACGTCCGGGATCTCATCCGGGACTCCGAACAACTTTCGGGTTACCGTATGCTAATATCTCTACAACCCTAGCGTCACCGAACCTTAAGTGTGTAGACCCTACGGGTTCGGGAGACATGCAGACATGATCGAGACGCTTCTCCGGTCAATAACCAACAGCGGGATCTGGATACCCATGTTGGCTCCCACATGCTCCACGATGATCTCATCGGATGAACCACGATGTCGAGGATTCAATCAATCCGTATACAATTCCCTTTGTCAATCGATACGTTACTTGCCCGAGACTCGATACCGGCAAGTCACTTTACTCGTACCATAATCCATGATCCCGTGATCAACCACTTGATCACATTGAGCTCATTATGATGATGCATTATCGAGTGGGCCCAGAGATACCTCTCCGTCATACGGAGTGACAAATCCCAGTCTCGATTCGTGCCAACGCAACAGACACTTTTGGAGATACTGTAATGTACCTTTATAGTCACCCAGTTACGTTGTGTCGTTTGGCACACCCAAGGCACTCCAACGGTATCCGGGAGTTTTACAATCTCATGGTCTAAGGAAATGATACTTGACATCCAGAAAAGCTACAACAAACGAACTACACGATCTTTGAGCTAAGGTTAGGATTGGGTCTTGTCCATCACATCATTCTCCTAATGATGTGACCCCGTTATCAATGACATCCAATGTCCATAGTCAGGAAACCATGACTATCCTTTGATCAACGAGCTAGTCAACCAGAGGCTCACTAGGGACGTGTTGTGGTCTATGTATTCACACATGTATTATGATTTTCGGATAACACAATTATAGCATGAACAATAGATAATTATCATGAACAAAGAAATATAATAATAACCATTTTATTATTGCCTCTAGGGCATATTTCCAACAGTCTCCCACTTGCACTAGAGTCAATAGTCTAGTTACATTGTGATGAATCGAACACCCATGCAGTTCTAGTGTTGACCATGTTTTGCTCTAGGGAGAGGTTTAGTCAACGGATCTACCACATTCAGGTCCGTATGTACTTTACAACTCTATGTCTCCATTTTGAACACTTTCACGAATGGAGTTGCAGCGACGCTTGATATGCCTGGTCTTCCTGTGAAACCTGGGCTCCTTGGCAAGGGCAATAGCTCCAGTGTTGTCACAAAAGAGAGTCATCGGGCCCGATGCATGGGTATGACTCCTAGGTCGGTAATGAACTCTTTCACCCAGACTGCTTCTTCTGCTGCCTCCGAGGCTGTCATGTACTCCGCTTCACATGTAGATCCCGCCACAATGCTTTGCTTGCAACTGCACCAGGTTACTGCCCCACCATTCAAAATATACACGTATCCGGTTTGTGACTTAGAGTCATCCAGATCTGTGTCGAAGCTAGCATTGACGTAACCCTTTACGACGAGCTCTTCGTCACCACCATACACGAGAAACATGTCCTTAGTCCTTTTCAGGTACTTCAGGATATTCTTGACCGCTGTCCAGTGTTCCATGCCAGGATTACTTTGGTACCTTCCTACCAAACTTACGGCAAGGTTTACATCAGGTCTGGAACACAGCATAACATACATGATAGACCCTATGGCCAAGGCATAGGGGACGACACTCATCTTTTCTCTATCTTCTGCCGTGGTCGAGCATTGAGCCGTGCTCAATCTCGTACCTTGCAATACACGCAAGAGCCCCTTCTTTGACTGATCCATTTTGAACTTCTTCAATATCTTGTCAAGGTACGTACTCTGTGAAAGACCAATGAGGCGTCTTGATCTATCTCTATAGATCTTGATGCCTAATATATAAGTAGCTTCTCCAAGGTCCTTCATTGAAAAACACTTGTTCAAGTAGGCCTTTATGCTTTCCAAGAATTCTATATCATTTCCCATCAAGAGTATGTCATCCACATATAATATGAGAAATGCTACAGAGCTCCCACTCACTTTCTTATAAATGCAGGCTTCTCCATAAGTCTGCGTAAACCCAAACACTTTGATCATCTCATCAAAACGAATGTTCCAACTCTGAGATGCTTGCACCAGCCCATAAATCGAGCGTTGGAGATTGCACACCTTGTCAGCATTCTTAGGATCGACAAAACCTTCCGGCTGCATCATATACAATTCTTCCTTAAGGAAACCATTAAGGAATGCCGTTTCAATGTCCATTTTCCATATCTCATAATCATAGAATGCGACAATTGCTAACATGATTTGGATGGACTTCAGCTTCGCTACGGGTGAGAAAGTCTCATTGTAGTCAACCCCTTGAACTTGTCGATAACCCTTAGCGACAAGCCGAGCTTTATAGATGGTCACATTACCATCCGCGTCTGTCTTCTTCTTAAAGATGCATTTATTTTCTATGGCTCGCCGATCATCGGGCAAGTCAGTTAAAGTCCACACTTCATTTTCATACATGGATCCTATCTCGGATTTCATGGCTTCAAGCAATTTGTCGGAATCCGGGCCAGCCATCGCTTCTTCATAGTTCGAAGGTTCACTGTTGTCTAACAACATGATTTCCAAGACAAGGTTGCCATACCACTCTAGTGCGGAACATGTCCTCGTGGACCTAAGAAGTTCAGTAGTAACTTGATCTGAAGTTTCATGATCATCATCATTAACTTCCTCTCTAGTCGGTGCAGGCACCTCAGGAACATTTTCTTGAGCTGCGCCACTTACTGGTTCAAGAGGTAATACTTCATCAAGTTCTACTTTCCTCCCACTTATTTCTTTCAGGAGAAACTCTTTCTCTAGAAAGGACCCATTCTTGGCAACAAAGATCTTGCCTTCGGATCTGAGGTAGAAAGTATACCCAACAGTTCCTTTACGGTATCCTATGAAGACGCATTTTTCCGACTTGGGTTCGAGCTTTTCAGGTTGAAATTTCTTGACATAAGCATCGCATCCCCAAACTTTTAGAAACGACAGCTTAGGTTTCTTCCCAAACCATAATTCATACGCTGTCATCTCAACGGATTTCGACGGAGCCCTATTTAAAGTGAATACGGTGTCCGAAAGTGAATAGCCCCAAAATGACAGCGGTAAATCGGTAAGAGACATCATAGATCGCACCATATCCAATAGAGTGCGATTACGACGTTCGGACACACCATTACGCTGAGGTGTTCCAAGCGGCGTGAGTTGTGAAACTATTCCACATTTTCTTAAGTGTGTGTGCCAAATTCGTGACTCAAGTATTCTCCCGATGGTCTGATTGCAAGAACTTGATTTTCTTGTCACGTTGATTCTCAACCTCACTCTGAAATTCCTTGAACTTTTCAAAGGTCTTAGACTTGTGTTTCATTAAGTAGACATACCCACATCTACTCAAGTCATCAGTGAGGGTGAGAACATAACGATAGCCACCGCGAACCTCAACACTCATTGGACCGCAAACATCAGTATGTATGATTTCCAATAAGTTGGTTGCTCGCTCCATTGTTCCTGAGCATGGAGTCTTGGTCATTTTACCCATGAGGCATGGTTCGCACGTGTCAAATGATTCGTAATCAAGAGACTCTAAAAGTCCATCTGCATGGAGCTTCTTCATGCATTTGCCACCTATGTGACCAAGGCGGTAGTGCCACAAGTATGTGGGACTATCATTATCAACCTTACATGTTTTGGTATTCACACTATGAATATGTGTAGCATTACGCTCGAGATTCATTAAGAATAAACCATTCATCATTGGAGCATGACCATAAAACATATCTCTCATGTAAATAGAACAACCATTATTCTCGGATTTAAATGAGTAGCCATCTCGAATTAAACGAGATCCTGATACAATGTTCATGATCAAAGCTGACACTAAATAACAATTATTGAGGTTTAAAACTAATCCCGTAGGTAAATGTAGAGGCAGCGTGCTGACGGCAATCACATCGACCTTGGAACCATTCCCGACGCGCATCGTCACCTCGTCCTTCGCCAGTCTCCGCTTATTCCGCAGCTCCTGCTTTGAGTTACAAATGTGAGCAACCGCACCGGTATCAAATACCCAGGAGCTACTACGAGTACTGGTAAGGTACACATCAATTACATGTATATCACATATACCTTTAGTGTTGCCGGCCTTCTTGCCCGCTAAGTATTTGGGGCAGCTCCCCTTCCAGTGACCACTTCCCTTGCAATAAAAACACTCAGTTTCGGTCTTGGGTCCATTCTTTGGATTCTTCCCGGCAGCTTGCTTACCGGGCGCGGCAACTCCCTTGCCGTCCTTCTTGAAGTTCTTTTTACCCTTGCCTTTCTTGAACTTAGTGGTTTTATTCACTATCAACACTTGATGTTCCTTTTTGATTTCAACCTCCGCTGATTTTAGCATTGAATATACCTCAGGAATGGTCTTTTCCATCCCCTGCATATTGAAGTTCATCACAAAGCTCTGTTAGCTCGGTGGAAGCGACTGAAGGATTCTGTCAATGACCACGTCATCCGGGAGATTAACTCCCAGCTCAGTCAAGCGGTTATGCAACCCAGACATTTTGAGTATGTGCTCACTGACAGAACTATTTTCCTCCATCTTACAGCTGAAGAACTTGTTGGAGACTTCATATCTCTCGACCTGGGCATGAGCTTGGAAAACCATTTTCAGCTCTTCGAACATCTCATATGCTCCGTGTCTCTCAAAACACTTTTGGAGCCCCGGTTCTAAGCTGTAAAGCATGCCGCACTGAACGAGGGAGTAATCATCAGCACGTGACTGCCAAGCGTTCATAACGTCTTGGTTCTCTGGGACAGGTGCGTCACCTAGCGGTGCTTCTAGGACATAATCTTTCTTGGCAGCTATGAGGATGATCCTCAGGTTCCGAACCCAGTCCGTATAGTTGCTACCATCGTCTTTCAGCTTGGTTTTCTCTAGGAACGCGTTGAAGTTGAGGACAACGTGGGCCATTTGATCTACAAGACATATTGTAAAGATTTTAGACTAAGTTCATGATAATTAAGTTCATCTAATCAAATTACTGAATGAACTCCCACTCAGATAGACATCCCTCCAGTCATCTAAGTGAAACATGATCCGAGTTAACTAGGCTGTGTCCGATCATCACGTGAGACGGACTAGCCAGCATCGGTGAACATCTTCATGTTGATCGTATCTTCTATACGACTCATGCTCGACCTTTCGGTCTTCTGTGTTCCGAGGCCATGTCTGTACATGCTAGGCTCGTCAAGTCAACCTAAGTGTATTGCGTGTGTAAATCTGGCTTACACCCGTTGTATTCGAACGTTAGAATCTATCACACCCGATCATCACGTGGTGCTTCGAAACAACGAACCTTCGCAATGGTGCACAGTTAGGGGGAACACTTTCTTGAAATTATTACGAGGGATCATCTTATTTAAGCTACCATCGTTCTAAGCAAATAAGATGTAAAACATGATAAACATCACATGCAATCAAATATTGACATGATATGGCCAATATCATTTGCTCCTTTTGATCTCCATCTTCGAGGCTCCATGATCATCGTTGTCACTGGCATGACACAATGATCTCCATCATCATGTCTTCTTGAAGTTGTCTCGTCATCTATTACTTCTACTACTATGGCTAACGCTTTAGCAATAAAGTAAAGTAATTACATGACGTTTATGTTGACACGCAGGTCATAAATAAATGAAGACAACTCCTATGGCTCCTACCGGTTGTCATACTCATCAACATGCAAGTCGTGATTCCTATTACAAGAACATGATCATCTCATACATCACATATATCATTCATCACATCCTTTGGCCATATCACATCACAAAACACTTGCTGCAAAAACAAGTTAGACGTCCTCTAATTGTTGTTGCAAGTTTTTACGTGGCTGCTATAGGTTTCTAGCAAGAACGTTTCTTACCTATGCCAAAACCACAATGTGAATTGCCAATTTCTATTTACCCTTCATAAGGACCCTGTTCATCGAATCCGATCCGACTAAAGTGGGAGAGACAGACACCCGCCAGCCACCTTATGCAACTAGTGCATGTCAGTCGGTGGAACCAGTCTCACGTAAGCGTACGTGTAAGGTCGGTCCGGGCCGCTTCATCCCACGATGCCGCCGAATCAAGATAAGACTAGTAACGACAAGAAAATTGACAATATCGACGCCCACAATTGCTTTGTGTTCTACTCGTGCATAGTAACTACGCATAGTGTAGGATCGAAAGTATGTCTAGAGGGGTGGGGGGGTGATTAGACTACTTGACCAATTAAAAACTTAGCCTTTTCCCAATTTTAGTTCTTGGCAGATTTTAGCTATCTTAGAGCAAGTCAAGCAATCATCACACAATTCAAGCAAGCATGCAAAAAGTTTATTGGCAGCGGAAAGTAAAGCATGCAACTTGCAAGAATGTAAAGGTAAGGGTTTGCAGGATTCAAACGCAATTGGAGACACGGATGTTTTCCCGTGGTTCGGATAGGTGGTGCTATCCTACATCCACGTTGGTGGAGACTTCAACCCACGGAGGGTAACGGTTGCGCGAGTCCACGGAGGGCTCCACCCACGAAGGGTCCACGAAGAAGCAACCTTGTCTATTCCACCATGGCCATCGCCCACGAAGGACTTGCCTCACTAGCGGTAGATCTTCACGAAGTAGGCGATCTCCTTGCCCTTACAAACTCCTTGGTTCAACTCCACAATCTTGTCGGAGGCTCCCAAGTGACACCTAGCTAATCTAGGAGACACCACTCTCCAAGAAGTAACAAATGGTGTGTTGATGATGAACTCCTTGCTCTTGTGCTTCAAATGATAGTCTCCCCAACACTCAACTCTCTCTCATAGGATTTGGATCTGGTGGAAAGAAGATTTGAGTGGAAAGCAACTTGGGGAAGGCTAGAGATCAAGATTCATATGGTAGGAATGGAATATCTTGGTCTCAACACATGAGTAGGTGGTTCTTTCTCAGAACATATGAGTAGGAATGATGTACGTGTTCTGATTGCTCTCTCTTCGAATGAAGAGGTGGTGGAGGGGTATTTATAGCCTCCACACAAAATCCAACCGTTACACACAATCTACCAATCTCGGTGGGACCGAATCAGAAAACTCGGTCTGACCGAAATAGTAAACCTAGTGACCGTTAGGAATTTCGGTGGGACTGAGATGCAACTCGGTAGGACCGATTCGGTTAGGGTTTGGGCGTAACGTAATCTCGGTGAGACCGATCGCACAAACTCGGTGAGACCGAGTTCGGCAATTAGCTAACCAGAGAGTTGGTCAGGCAAACTCGGTGGGACCGACTTGCTCTTTCGGTGAGACCGAAAAGTTACAAGAAGGAAATATAGAGTTTACCTTGCATTCTCGGTGGGACCGATTCACTCTTTCGGTGAGACCGAAAATTTTCGAAAGGGAAACAGAGAGTTTGCAGGCCCATCTCGGTGAGACCGAGAACCTTATCGGTAGAACCGAATTGCTAGGGTTTGGCAGTGGCAAATGACAAGTGAAACTCGGTGGCGCCAGATTGACAGAATCGGTATGACCGAGTTTGGCTTAGGGTTTAGGTCATTTGTGGATATGGGAAAGTAGCTAAGGATTTTGGAGCATATCATCAAGCACATAGAGCAAGAGGCTCATTAAGCAACACCTCATCCCTCCTTGATAGTATTGGCTTTTCCTAAAGACTCAATGTGATCTTGGATCACTAAAATATAAAATGAAGAGTCTTGAACTTTTGAGCTTGAGCCAATTCTTGTCCTTAGCATTTTGAGGGTTCCACTTTCACATCCATGCCATGCCAATCATTGAGCTTTCCTGAAGTAATCATCTTGGAATAGCATTAGCTCAATGAGCTATATGTTGTTATGAATTACCAAAACCACCTAGGGATAGTTGCACTTTCACATAGACCTAGCTCTGATACCACTGTTGGGAACGTAGCAGAATTTTAAAATTTTCTACGCATCACCAAGATAAATCTATGGAGTCATCTAGCAACGAGGGAGAGATGAGTGCATCTACATACCCTTGTAGATCGCGTGCGGAAGCGTTCAAGAGAACAGGGTTGATGGAGTCGTACTCGACGTGATCCAAATCACCGATGACCTAGTGCCGAACGGATGGCACCTCCGTGTTAAACACACGTACGGTTGGGAAGATGTCTCCTCCAACTTGATCCAGCAAGGGGAAGGAGAGGTTGATGAAGATCCAGTAGCACGACGGCATTGTGGTGGAAGCAACGGTGATCTTGGCAGGACTTCGCCAAGCGCAGGGAGACGGAGGAGTGTCACGGGAGGGAGAGGAAGAGGCCAGGGGCTTGGGTGCGGCTGCCCTTCCCCCCACTATATATAGGGTGCCTAGGGGGGGGGCGCTGGGCCTAGGAGATCCAATCTCCTAGGGGGCAGCGGCCAAAGGGGGTGCCTTGCCCCCCAAGGCAAGGGTGGTGCCCCCACCCCTAGGGTTTCCAACCCTAGGCGCAGGGGGAGGCCCAATGGGGGCGCACCAGCCCACTAGGGGCTGGTTCCCCTCCCACTTCATCCCATGGGGCCCTTCGGGATAGGTGGCCCCACCAGGCGGACCCCCGGGACCCTTCCGATGGTCCCGGTACAATACCAATTACCCCGAAACTTTCCCGATGGCCGAAAATTGACTTCCTATATATAAATCTTCACCTCCGAACCATTTTGGAACTCCTCGTGACATCCGAGGTCTCATTCGGGACTCTGAACAACTTTTGAGTTACCATATGCTAATATCTCTACAACCCTAGCATCACCGAACCTTAAGTGTGTAGACCCTACGGTTCGGGAGACATGCAGACATGATCGAGACTCTTCTCCGGTCAATAACCAACAGCGGGATCTGGATACCCATGTTGGCTCCCACATGCTCCATGATGATCTCATCGGATGAACCACGATGTCGAGGATTCAATCAATCCGTATACAATTCCCTTTGTCAATTGGTACGTTACTTGCCCGAGACTCGGTCGTCGGTATCCCAATACCTTGTTCAATCTCGTTACCGACAAGTCACTTTACTCGTACCGTAATGCATGATCCCGTGATCAACCACGTGATCACATTGAGCTCATTATGATGATGCATTACCGAGTGGGCCTAGAGATACCTTCCGTCATACGGAGTGACAAATCCCAATCTCGATTCGTGCCAACCCAACAGACACTTTCGGAGATACCTGTAATGTACCTTTATAGTCACCCAGTTACGTTGTGACGTTAGGCACACCCAAGGCACTCCTATGGTATCCGGGAGTTGCACAATCTTATGGTCTAAGGAAATGATACTTGACATTCAGAAAAGCTACAGCAAACGAACTACACGATCTTTGAGCTAAGCTTAGGATAGGGTCTTGTCCATGACATCATTCTCCTAATGATGTGATCCTGTTATCAATGACATCCAATGTCCATAGTCAGGAAACCATGACTATACTTTGATCAACGAGCTAGTCAACTAGAGGCTCACTAGGGACGTGTTGTGGTCTATGTATTCACACATGTATTACGATTTCCGGATAACACAATTATAGCATGAACAATAGACAATTATCATGAACAAAGAAATATAATAATAACCATTTTATTATTGCCTTTAGGGCATATTTCCAACAGAGCTTTCATACATTTATAGCTCTAGTGCATCCGTTGCATGGCAATCCCTACTCACTCACATTGATATCTATTGATGGGCATCTCCATAGCCCGTTGATACGCCTAGTCGATGTGAGACTATCTTCTCCCTTTTTTTTCTTCTCCACAACCACCATTCTATTCCACCTATAGTGCTATATCCATGGCTCACGCTCATGTATTGCGCGAAGATTGAAAAAGTTTGAGAACATCAAAAGTATGAAACAATTGCTTGGCTTGTCATCGGGGTTGTGCATGATTTAAATATTTTGTGTGTTGAAGATAGAGCATAGCCAGACTATGTGATTTTGTAGGGATAGCTTTCTTTGGCCATGTTATTTTGAGAAGACATGATTGCTTAGTTAGTATGCTTTAAGTATTATTATTTTTATGTCAATATTAAACTTTTGTCTTGAATCTTATGGATATGAATATTCTTGCCACAATAAAGATAACTACATGGATAAATATGTTAGGTAGCATTCCACATCAAAAATTCAGTTTTTATCATTTACCTACTCGAGGACGAGCAGGAATTAAGCTTGGGGATGCTGATACGTCTCCAACGTATTTATAATTTTTGATTGTTCCATGCTATTATATTATCAACCTTGGATGTTTTATATGCATTTATATGCCATTTTATATGATTTTTAGGACTAACCTATTAACCTAGAGCCCAGTGACAGTTTCTGTTTTTTTCCTTGTTTTAGAGTATCGCAGAAAAGGAAAATCAAACGGAGTCCAATTGATCTGAAACTTCACAGAACTTATTTTTGGATCAGAAGAAGCCCAGAAGACTTGGAGTCCATGTAAGGGAAGCTTCGAGGAGGCCACGAGGTAGGGGGGCGCGCCCTCCACCCTCGTGGGCCCCTCATGGCTCCCCTGACGTACTTCTTCCGCCTATATATCTCCATATACCCTAAAAACATTCGGGAGCAGAATAGATCGGGAGTTCCGCTGCTAGAAGCCTCCGTAGCCACCGAAAGCCAATCTAGACCCGTTCCGGCACCCTGCCGGAGGGGGAATCCTTCTCCGGTGGCCATCTTCATCATCTCGGTGCTCTCCATGACGAGGAGGGAGTAGTTCTCCCTCGGGGCTGAGGGTATGTACCAATAGCTATGTGTTTGATCTCTCTCTCTCTCTCTCTCTCTCGTGTTCTTGAGGTGATACGATCTTGATGTATCGCGAGCTTTGCTATTATATTTGGATCCTATGATGTTTTGTCCCCCTCTACTCTCTTGTAATGGATTGAGTTTCCCCTTTGAAGTTATCTTATCGGATTGAGTCTTTAAAGATTTGAGAACACTTGATGTATGTCTTGCCGTGCGTATCTGTGGTGACAATGGGATATCACATGATTCACTTGATGTATGTTTTGGTGATCAACTTGCGGGTTCCGCCCATGAACCTATGCATAGGGGTTGGCACACGTTTTCGTCGTGATTCTCCGATAGAAACTTTGGGGCACTCTTTGATGTTCTATGTGTTGGTTGAATAGATGAATCTGAGATTGTGTGATGCATATCGTATAATCATACCCACGGATACTCGAGGTGACACTGGAGTATCTAGGTGACATTAGGGTTTTGGTTGATTTGTGTCTTAAGGTGTTATTCTAGTACGAACTCTAGGGCTGTTTGTGACACTTATAGGAATAGCCCAACGGATTGATTGGAAAGAATAACTTTGAGGTGGTTTCATACCCTACCATAATCTCTTCGTTCGTTCTCCGCTATTAGTGACTTTGGAGTGACTCTTTGTTGCATGTTGAGGGATAGTCATGTGATCCAATTATGTTATTATTGCTGAGAGGACTTGCACTAGTGAAAGTATGAACCCTAGGCCTTGTTTCAACGCATTGCAATACCGTTTACGCTCACTTTTATCATTAGTTACCTTGCTGTTTTTATATTTTCAGATTAAAAAAACCCTTTATCTACCATCCATATACCACTTGTATTACCATCTCTTCGCCGAACTAGTGCACCTATACAATGTACCATTGTATTGGGTGTGTTGGGGACACAAGAGACTCTTTGTTATTTGGTTGCAGGGTTGCTTGAGAGATGGAGACCATCTTCATCCTACGCCTCCTACGGATTGATAAACCTTAGGTCATCCACTTGAGGGAAATTTGCTACTGTCCTACAAACCTCTGCACTTGGAGGCCCAACAACGTCTACAAGAAGAAGGTTGTGTAGTAGACATCAGGTTGTTACCGGATGATGTTTCCCGGGGCTCGAAGCTGTCTAAATCTTCATCTTGCGAGTTGCATCTCTCGATTCCGATCAACCCCTTCAAGCTACCGCATAGATGCGTTGGCCTCACGATTAAGTCCTCACACTAGGACATCTACAATGACGTTCCCACGACTGTTGGCGCCCACCATGGGGCCCGCGCACGATGGTGTTGAGTTCTTGGAGGGAATTCCTCAGGAGTCGAGATGTTCGGAATTCGTCGGATGGAAAAGAGCTGGCATAGAAGATTATACATCAACTCTATTTTCGTCAGATTGCTATTGAAAAAGTTTTAATATCAGATCAAAGTCGAAAGGCAACTTCGACGGTGATGGCACACACGCCCGTCCTCTATGCAAGAGAGCGAAGGATCGTCCAAACGTCAAACAGGGACGGCTACGATGGAAAATTTGGGGTGACACACATGGTGAAAACAAGATCCATGATGCCCTAGGACTCGCGCTTACTTTTCTTGTGTTATGGGATGATGAGGATCATGAGTCGCCAAGACTCTTCAAAAGTTCTGCCGTTGGCCGGTCGGGTAATTCAACTGTGTACAAATCTAAGTCAGATTGAGCCTGGCTTACAACAAAGTTCACGCAAGGTGCTGAAAAAAACGGACTCGCTGGACCATCCACGAGTCGGAAGCAGATTCTCCACGGGTTCGGACTTCTCTATTGACCCGCTCCGTTGACCTACCATGTTGACTACCGTGGTGAGCCACCACCAACGCCCCTGTCCTCTGGCGCAACCAGAGCTATTGTTGCCGTCCACCTCCTGATGCTATCGGCCTTTCGACATGCCGTCCGTTCGCTGGCAGGCCCCCGTGGCCAAATGCCTCGAGTTGAGCCGCCGGCTGCGATCGTTGCCTCCGCCTAGTTAAAACCGAGGCCTTAATTAGCCGGGAAGCCGTCGGCTACCTCTGTTCCACACCACATCAACCACCGCTGCCCAGAGTTGGCCCTGCATCACCTTCAAGCCGCTGACACAGCCGTATCGAGCTGCCCCGGCTGAGTGGCCTCGCCTTCGCTGCTGCAGGCCTGCCCTTGCTGCCGTTGCAAGCGACCACCTCCGCCGCGGTCAGCCACAAGCCCTTGCCACCCCGCCATTGAGCCGCCCCGGGTCAAACCGCTTCTGCTGTGGCCGCTGCCTGTTACTCTACTTTGGGCTGGCCTCGCTGAGTCGTCGTGTCGAATCGCCAGCTTGCTCACTCACCGCCTCTCCTCTATTGTCGCCGGCCCTACGAAGCCGCCGGCCGTATTCTCCGATGTACCTCTAGGTCCTTTGCCTTACATTGGGCATGTGAAACCTGTCCTGGGAATCAGCTTCTCCCCTAATGGTCAACTCGTTGCAAGCTACAAGTGAAGACGATTTCTGTTGAATATAGGATTTTAGGATCGGACAGATGTTAAGGATCCGGTTCTACAGAAGCCGTACATGGGCTAATTAGATGGAGTACGACAGGGACAAGTCATATCAACCAGTGCGGGTTAAGACGTGCCACTATGAGAAGCAAATCCAGAATACCAAAGGTTCATCAGTGCTAAGTCTACGCACATCCAAAATATTACGGAAATGTTTACGCCCACACGTGTGGGCGTTCACTATCCCGACCACACGCAAGCATCTCCGTTGGGAACTATGTGCACGAATCTTGGAACAAACCGGCCGGTTTTCTGCGCCACGTAGGACGAGGCGCGTGTGCGGTGTGCGAGTCAGTTCGCCCGCACGTTGTTTGCCATCCAGCGGTCAGCGGTTGCCACTCGGAGGCGTACGGTGGAACTGCTATGTGCCCGCACACCACGCTCCGATCGCGATTGACGTCAAACACGTCGCACACCTCTGCCCCCTCTCCCTCACAGTTCCATTTACTCACCCGCACCACAGTTACTGGCACAACCCACTCGCATTTCAAACCATTGGAGGAGAAGGCGACAGCGGAGGCGGAAGAATCGACGGTGTTCGCGGCCGTCGGTGGGGCTCGCCGGAACGGAGCGGCTTCGCCGGAGCACCTGCGGGTTGAAGGTAATGCTCGCTACAACTCTCGCAATCCCTTCCTACATTTTCCCCTTCCCTCCCTGTTCGATTCCTTGGTTGAGATTCGTTCAGATTCAGGCGATTCGGCGATGCGTCGGCGGCGCCGAAGTCGTCTGCTAGCCGTTTTTGGTGGCACTGGGCAGTTTCGTCGCGGCCGCGACGGCGGCATCATCGGTGTGGTTATGCCTGTTCGGAGGCACGCACTAGTCTTGCCTATGGATTGGGCAGGTGTCTCCCGGTTTGTTTGATGCGCATTGGTTCGAATTTGTGTTTGCAGTCAGTTCGCGGGAGAATTTTGCGGGTGAATTTGAAGTCGCGGTAGTTGCCATTGAACCCTAGATCTAGTTAGTTGGGTTTTGAAACTGTAGTATGAGGCGAACTTGATAGTTTCATTAACTATCATGATTGTGTGGCAACTAACTCCCTGAACAACTGTGATAGGTGCCACAAACGTGTTTCCCCTTGCGGCAACAATTTACTGAAATCACTGTGTTAGTTGCCACATATAAGCTTTCGCATGGGGCAACTATTTTTATTGAATAACTGCGATAGTTGCTACACACATGCTCTTCCATGTGGCAACTAATTTTGCTGAATTACTGTGATAGTAGCCACAAACATGCTTTTCCATTGTGGCATCTAATTTTTCTGACTGATTTGTGATAGTTACCACACTGTGGTAGTTGCCAAAATCGGTAGTCAATGCAGTTTCAGAAGCCAACTGCACTGGACGACAACTAATGTGCACATCAAGTGTGCCTGTTGCCACTTGGATAGTATATTCATGTGGCGAATAGAATGTGAACACACTGTCTGTTGCCATTCTGCAGATAAGACAGTGTGGAAAATTGGCTGCATAATGTGGCAACCAAATTTTCATATCAATATGGCAAATTCATTGTACTATAGGCGCAATTTTTTTTGTTTTTTTGTTTTGCCACAACGACTTTGTGATATCTGATCACACTGTGGCAATTTTTCAGGTTCTTGAATTAGATGTGGTTTCATCGATTTTTGTTGTAGTATGTGTTGCATTTTAGCACGGCAATTTCACCCTAGCACATTTCTGCCGCTGAACAAGTTGCATTTACATTTCCACCACGACAATTCGGTCTGTTCATATCTCAGCAGAATGGCTCGTGGCGATCATCAAAATGATGATGATGATTTCATGGATCCACCACATCGTAATCGGGCAACTGGATGGAGAAAAGAGGGTGATGAGGTAAATGTTCACACATCCCCCCTTCCTCCTGATTTATGTTACTGGTTGACACCTCGAGCTTGCAGTCGTCTGACACGAACTAAAATTTCATGACATTGCAAAACATGGCAACAACTGATCACTTTTTGTCTGTTTTTTGCAGAAGAAGAAACGTATTCGCAACAAAGCCTCCCAAGAACGACTGACTGCGTTGACTGACAAATTCACCGACGATCAGAAGGGGGCTGCTGCTGAGATGGGTATGCAGTCTATGATGGATGTCCAGTGCACGAACCTTGTCAACCCTCTATGCAACTGGCTTGGTGAGATCTACGACCCCGCCTCCAGGGAATTCGTGATTCCGGGATGTGGAAGACTACCATTGAATGAGGAATCCCTGTTCTGCACTTTGGGTGTGCCTCGTGGTCATATGAAAGTCCCATACGAGGTCAACAATGAGATCGAGGAAGCGCTGTTCCCCCGTTTGTTTCCTGGGTCTGAATCCATGCCGAACACGTCTGCAGTGGCAGATTCACTGTAGGCCATGACGACGCATGGAGATGTTTTCAAGATGAAGCTACTCATGTACCTCATCTCAGTTGTTTTCGCGCCGACCACCTCTCTTTGCCCAAGCAATAAATGCTTCCCCATCCTGGTGAATGATCCATCTTTACTACTTTATTTTCCTTTGATCTTTTTGGCTCCGATGTCATGTGTAATGCTAGTGACTGCCAGCGTTTTCCGATGTTTTTTTCCATTTGATTTCTGATGCGCTAACCTTTTTTTGTCTTGAAATTTTGTGTGGTGCAGGCGGATCTGGGAAATGTGAAGAACATGAATTGGTGTAAGTTTATTGCCGACTTCCTGCACGATGCATTCTCAAGCAAGATGTACCAAAAGGGTTGTCGATTGCATTTAATGGTATTTTTTTACCAGTTGTTTCTGTGAACACTATTTTTTTAACACACTTTTATTCATGCATGGCAACCTGATCATAACAAGATGGCAACCTGATCATATCAAGATGGCAACTACCATAATGACAATATGGCAACTGGCATAATGACAATGTGGCTACTCCCATCATATTAGTATGGCAAGTGTCATCATACTATGATGGCAACTGCCGTCATAACAACATGGCAACTGCTATCACACTATGATGGCAATTAGCACATGCAGATGGCATCTTCTTCTTTTTCTTCTATTCTTTCATGCACCTCAACTTGATTATCATGGGAACATATATTATCCTGTTCTCCTCCGCACAGTACCCATGATGGCAATTGATATTTATTTCTTTTTATTATTGTTTTGCATCAGCTCATGTACGTCGACTGTCTTGACCTGTCCACCATGGATTTCACTGGGACAGGAGGCCCGCCGCCTGCGCACAAGTTTGCTGTTTCTGCGTGGACTATCAACACTGTCAAGGCTATGCTTGCCGCAGACAAGGCTACTGACACCACATATGGAAAACTGCAGGTTAGTTCTGGTTTCTTTGCCCACACAGCATGCCTACAAATTGGCATGAGGCAACCGTCTGTGGGTCATAAGAGATGACTACCTTTTGTTATCCATGGCTGTCTGAGTACTGTATCCATGTCTCATTCCACATGGCAACTCTTTTCATTCGTGCTTAAACTTACATTCTCTCTCTTACGTCCAAGTTTTTTTTCTTTTTTTTCTTTTTTTGATCTTTCCAGCTGATGGCCAAGCATGCTATAGACTACATCGTGTTTGGGGGCCTCAAAACTTTGGAAAGTGTATGCATGTGCACTCAGCTCCGTCTTGCCCTGCCGAGGTAATCAAAAGATCTACATCTATGGTTTGCCGTGGAGTATTTTTTGATGTCGTGCAAGTGATTGCAATACGGTGGTCATTTATGCTTCTTTGTTTCGTGCACAGGTGAGGGCACCTGTTGAGCATCTAATAGGGCAGGTTGCATCTGGAATGACCGGCTTGCTCGGGAAGTTGGTTGAGGGGTGGACATCCCTTAGTGGCTCTAACAGCGACGCGGTTGCGAGGCAGTTCACTTTGTTTGTCCCAGAACATACACACCGGCCAACCGGTTGCCGTGGCCGGTATGACTACAACAGTTCTCAAGAGCCTGCTGACACACAAGATGAACTAGGTGGAGATGCTGGCCTCAGCAAGGATGATGATGATGTCATGGAGAATGTGCAAGAGGACACCGATGATGATGATCATGCTGAAGTTCACGCAGGTGGTAACAAGGGCAAGGATGCAACAGATGTCCCCCAACCGGAGAAAGTGAAACAACACACGGCTGTGAGAGGTGAGGGGGTTTTGCCATCAAAGAGGGGGAGGGCTCCAGAGGGTGTTGGGCAGGGTTCTGCTGGCAAGAGGTCTAGGACCGACCCGGTAGCTGCCAGGAAGAGGTTCGACTTTTATTTTAGTTTTTTGCTTTGTCTATTTTCTTAAAACAGACTCATCCTTTTTTGCACTTGTTTTTGTCAAGCGCGACAACGAGTTTGCTGTCTGACAGTTGCCACCTTTTTTTCCCTCCATCTCATACGTGCAGTGAGCCGACAGCTGGTGGACGAGCAGTTACGAAGAAAGAGGCGCGAACGCCAACCCGTGTTTCTGCTCGGTTGAACAAAGGCGCCCCCATTGCCGGTGACACCCCTTCCACCAGGTCATCTCCTCGCACGACGACGACCAACACCAGGGAACCTGTCATGTTTCCAGACATGAGGAAGGCAGTCAGGAAGTAGGTTTTTTCATCCGCTTTCATTGACATAGCGCTATATTTTCTTGATTTTCCAATGCATCCGTTTAGCTTGTCACATTGTCTTCTGTCATCGCCCCCACGTGGCAACTGCTGTTCTCCAAATGATTTTTTCCTTCCTTTTTAAGTGTATGGCAACTCCTATTGTTTTTTACATGGCAACTGGAATCTAGGCCAAATGGCAACTTTAATGTACCTAATGGCAACTGCCATCTTTACCGTTGGCTTGTGAGCTCATCCCACACCTAGGTTTGAAATTGCATTCATGGCAGATTAGACATTTTTATCATTCTTCAATTTGGTCAACATGGCAACTGCTGCTGGATGGCAACTGCTAATTATGACACATGGCAACTCACGTTCCCCTTACATGGCAACTACCAGCTTTTGCACTTGTTTTTTCATTTTTTAAGACGTCTACCAAGGCAAACATATTTTTTTGTTCATTTTTAATACCTTTTTCATGTGCTTTTTTTGCAGGGTGCAGAAGACTACTACACGCGGGGCCAAGCATATCAGTAAGGACCCGCTCGAACGCCTGCATTCAAAGTTGTCAACAGGGGGCAACTCAGATGTACATGATGCACCAGGCGACAATACTGCTGCTGCACCGTTGACCGCTCCCACCAACTCTGATGCAAGTGGCCGACCATCTTCGCCGGCTGCAGATGTGCAGGCTAGAACAACAGGCATCCGTACATCGGGGAGTGACGAGTCGGTATCTGCCAGGACAGCTGAAATATTGCCAACTCTTCTGGCAATGAAGGATGCTGTTGTGAGCCATGCCACCCCATCAGCAAGCGTTGAAGTGGACGCTCCCGAGACGAACCTAAGAAAGGAAGATTCCCGCTCATCTGACACTGATTCCAAGCGCGTGTGTGGTGGCACTCCTGTGTCCATGACAGAAGCGGCTGAGGCGGCAGTTCACAAGGATATGCCATCTACAGGTGAGAGTCCTGGCACAACAGCTCCAGCTCCTGTCGGTGCAGATACTGCTAAGACGACTGTTTCGCGTGCTGGTCTTCCACCTAGGCGTCGTAGCCCCCGCAAGCAACCAACAGACATACCCAATGCACCGGCTGTAGCTAGGAGCAGGAGAGACGAGTCTGTTTATGTTCCTACGTCCACACTGTTCCCGCCACCTGCCAAAAGCAATGTGATGGAGAAACCGGAAGACCGGAGCACAACTGATGCAGGTGTTAAGCCGGGCACGAGTGACGCAGGTGAAAAACCGAAGCAGACTGCGCCTTTACCCGCAGTGGAAATCCCCAGCATAAATCTGCGCACTTCCAGGCTTCCAGGCTCCCAGTCCTTATCTTCGCCTTCTGGACGTCATCATTCCACCACCAAGTATCCTTATCTTCGCTTCTCCTTCCCCTGGACACTCCAAACTCCTCCGAGGCCACCTTACGAATGCAAGTCGCCATCTTCATCCACACATTGTCTGCATCCCCTCCTTCCTCCCAAGGGCCCTCCTTAATGACCCTCTCCTTGAACACCTGAGCTACCTCCCCCTTGAGCTTCCACCACTTTGTTCTAGCGACTTTGGCACGCTTATCCCGCTAGACACAAATCCGAAAGCAGAAGTCAGCAACCACCAGCTTATGCTGGGGTACAACACTCTCTGCAGGTATCACCTTGCAGTCTAGGCACGCACGCCTATCTTCTCTTCTCGAGAGGATGAAATCAATCTGGCTAGAGTGGTGGCCACTACTAAAAGTCACCAGATGTGATTCTCTCTTTCTAAAGAGGGTGTTAGCTACAATCATGTTGCAGGCTAGAGCAAAGCTTAAGACATCTTCTCCTTCTTGATTCCTGATGCCATGGCCAAAGCCCCCATGCGCCCCTTCAAAACCTGTGTTAGATGTACCCATGTGGCCATTGAGGTCTCCTCCTATGAAGAGCTTCTCACCAATCGGTACACTCCTAACCATGTCTTCCAGGCCTTCCCAGAACTCCCTCTTGGTGTTCTCATTGTGGCCTACTTGTGGGGCATACACGCTGATGACATTGAGAACCAAGTCCTCAACTACCAGCTTGACCAAGATAATCCGGTCCCCACGTCTCTTGACGTCTACCACTCCATACTTGAGGCTCTTGTTGATCAAGATGCCTACGCCATTTCTGTTTGCAGCCGTCCCCGTGTACCACAGCTTGAAGCCGGTATCCTCCACCTCCTTCGCCTTTTGTCCTCTCCATTTGGTTTCTTGGACGCAAAGGATATCAACACCTCTCCTCACCGCTGCATCAACTAGCTCCCGAAGCTTCCTTGTCAGAGACCCTACGTTCCAGCTACCTAAGCGAATCCTCCTAGGCTCGGCTAGCTTCCTTACCCTTCGCACCCATCGAGTCAAATGCGAAGACCCTTGCTCATTTTCCACTACACCCGGGCGCCGATGTAGCGCGCCACTAAGGATGCGATGACCCGATCCTCGCTCACTTGCCACCGTATTCGGATCTAGATACGGCGCGCCACTTGGGGGTGACGGCCCGGCCCTTGCCCACTTTCCACCACACCCGGGTTCCGATGTGGCGCGTCGTTGAGAGGGTTACGCCCCAACGAAAATCTTTTGGGTTTCATCTCCATAAGAGTGGCTGAGTTTTTACGTTGGCTCGCCAAGCCTATCACAACCCTCCTCCTTTACCCGGGCTTGGGACCGGCTATGTTGAGAAAACATAGGCAGAGTTACAGTAGATATAACACCGATATAAATAAATAATGAGTTCACAACAGTACCTAAGTGGTGATTTATTTTCTTATACTAACGGAGCTTACGAGTTTTCTGTTAAGTTTTGTGTTGTGAAGTTTTCAAGTTTTGGGTAAAGATTTGATGGACTATGGAATAAGGAGTGGCAAGAGCCTAAGCTTGGGGATGACCAAGGAAACCCAAGGTAATATTCAAGGACAACCAAAAGCCTAAGCTTGGGCATGCCCCGGAAGGCATCCCCTCTTTCGTCTTCATTCATTGGTAACTTTACTTGGAGCTATATTTTTATTCTCCACATGATATGTGTTTTGCTTGGAGCGTCATTTTATTTTATTTAGTTTTGCTTGCTGTATGAATAAAATACCAAGATCTGAAATTATTAAAGGTTAGAGAGTCTTCACATAGTTGCATAATTATTCGACTACTCATTGATCTTCACTTATATCTTTTGGAGTAGTTTGTCATTTGCTCTAGTGTTTCACTTATATCTTTTTAGAGCACGGTGATGGTTTTATTTTGAAGAAATAGATGAACTCTCGTGCTTCACTTATATTATTTTGAGAGTCTTTTAGAACAGCATGGTAATTTGCTTTGGTTATGAAACTAGTACTAATATGATGGGCATCCAAGAGGATATAATAAAAACTTTCATATAAAGTGCATTGAATACTATGAGAAGTTTGATACATGATGATTGTTTTGAGATATGAGGATGGTAATATTAGAGTCATGCTAGTTGAGTAGTTGTGAATTTAAGAGATACTTGTGTTAAAGTTTGTGATTCCCGTAGCATGCACGTATGGTGAACCGTTATGTGATGAAGTCGGAGCATGATATATTTATTGATTGTCCTCCTTATGAGTGGCGGTCGGGGACGAGCGATGGTCTTTTCCTACCAATCTATCCCCCTAGGAGCATGTGCGTAGTACTTTGCTTCGATAACTAATAGATTTTTGCAATAAGTATGTGAGTTCTTTATGACTAATGTTGAGTCCATGGATTATACACACTCTCACCCTTCCACCATTGCTAGCCTCTCTAGTACCGCGCAACTTTCGCCGGTACCATAAACCCACCATATATCTTCCTCAAAACAGCCACCATACCTACCTATTATGGCATTTCCATAGCCATTCCGAGATATATTGCCATGCAAATTTCCACCATTCCGTTTATTATGACACACTTCATCATTGTCATATTGCTTTGCATGATCATGTAGTTGACATCGTATTTGTGGCAAAGCCACCATTCATAATTCTTTCATACATGTCACTCATGAGTCATTGCACATCCCGGTACACCGCCGGAGGCATTCATATAGAGTCATATCTTGTTCTAAGTATCGAGTTGTAATTCTTGAGTTGTAGGAAAATAAAAGTGTGATGATCATCATTATTAGAGCATTGTCCCAGTGAGGAAAGGATGATGTAGACTATGATTCCCCCACAAGTCGGGATGAGACTCCGGACGAAAATAAATAAATAAAAGAGGCCAAAGAAGCCCAAATAAAAAAAAGAGAAAAGAAAAAAAGAGAGAAAGGCCCAACTAAAAAAATAAAAAATGAGAGAAAAAGAGAGAAGGGGCAATGCTACTATCCTTTTACCACACTTGTGCTTCAAAGTAGCACCATGATCTTCATGATATAGAGTCTCCTATGTTGTCACTTTCATATATTAGTGGGAATCTTTCGTTATAGAACTTGGCTTGTATATTCCAATGATGGGCTTCCTCAAAATGCTCTAGGTCTTCGTGAGCAAGCGAGTTGGATGCACACCAACTAGTTTCTTTTGTTGAGCTTGTTGGGGAACGTAGCAGAATTTTAAAATTTTCTACGCATCAAAAAGATCAATCTATGGAGTCATCTAGCAACGAGGGAGAGAGGAGTGCATCTACATACCCTTGTAGATCGCGTGCGGAAGCGTTCAAGAGAACAGGGTTGATGGAGTCGTACTCGACGTGATCCAAATCACCGATGACCTAGTGCCGAACGGACGGCACCTCCGCGTTCAACACACGTACGGTTGGGAATACGTCTCCTCCAAATTGATCCAGGAAGGGGAAGGAGAGGTTGATGAAGATCCAACAGCATGACGGCGTGGTGGTGGAAGCAACAGTGATCTCGGCAGGGCTTCGCCAAGCGCAGGGAGACGGAGGAGTGTCACGGGAGGGAGAGGGAGAGGCCAGGGGCTTGGGTGCGGCTGCCCTCCCTCCCCCCACTATATATACGGTGCCTAGGGGGGGGGGGGGGGGCGCCGGCCCTAGGAGATCCAATCTCCTAGGGGGCGGCGGCCAAAGGGGGTGCCTTGCCCCCCAAGGCAAGGGTGGCGCCCCCACCCCTAGGGTTTCCAACCCTAGGCACAGGGGGAGGCCCAAGGGGGGCGCACCAGCCCACTAGGGGCTGGTTCCCCTCCCACTTCAGCCCATGGGGACCTCCGGGATAGGTGGCCCCACCCGGTGGACCCCCGGGACCCTTCCGGTGGTCCCGGTACAATACCGATTACCCCGAAACTTTCCCGATGGCCGAAACTTGACTTCCTATATATAAATCTTCACCTCCGGACCATTCCGGAACTCCTCGTGACGTCCGGGATCTCATCCGGGACTCCGAACAACTTTCGGGTTACCATATGCTAATATCTCTACAACCCTAGCGTCACCGAACCTTAAGTGTGTAGACCCTACGGGTTCGGGAGACATGCAGACATGATCGAGACGCTTCTCCGGTCAATAACCAACAGCGGGATCTGGATACCCATGTTGGCTCCCACATGCTCCACGATGATCTCATCAGATGAACCACGATGTCGAGGATTCAATCAATCCGTATACAATTCCCTTTGTCAATTGGTACGTTACTTGCCCGAGACTCGATCATCGGTATCCCAATACCTAGTTCAATCTCGTTACCGGCAAGTCACTTTACTCGTACCGTAATGCATGATCCCGTGATCAACCACGTGATCACATTGAGCTCATTATGATGATGCATTACCGAGTGGGCCTAGAGATACCTCTCCGTCATACGGAGTGACAAATCCCAATCTCGATTTGTGCCAACCCAACAGACACTTTCGGAGATACCTGTAATGTACCTTTATAGTCACCCAGTTATGTTGTGACGTTTGGCACACCCAAGGCACTCCTACGGTATCTGGGAGTTGCACAATCTCATGGTCTAAGGAAATGATACTTGACATTCAGAAAAGCTACAGCAAACGAACTACACGATCTTTGAGCTAAGGTTAGGATTGGGTCTTGTCCATCACATCATTCTCCTAAAGATGTGACCCTATTATCAATGACATCCAATGTCCATAGTCAGGAAACCATGACTATCCTTTGATCAACGAGCTAGTCAACCAGAGGCTCACTAGGGACGTGTTGTGGTCTATGTATTCACACACGTATTATGATTTTCGGATAACACAATTATAGCATGAACAATAGATAATTATCATGAACAATGAAATATAATAATAACCATTTTATTATTGCCTCTAGGGCATATTTCCAACAGTCTCCCACTTGCACTAGAGTCAATAGTCTAGTTACATTGTGATGAATCGAACACCCATGTAGTTCTAGTGTTGACCATGTTTTGCTCTAGGGAGAGGTTTAGTCAACGGATCTGCCACATTCAGGTCCCTATGTACTTTACAAATCTCTATGTCTCCATTTTGAAAACTTTCACGAATGGAGTTGTAGCGACGCTTGATATGCCTGGTCTTCCTGTGAAACCTGGGCTCCTTGGCAAGGGAAATAGCTCCAGTGTTGTCACAAAAGAGAGTCATCGGGCCCGACGCATTGGGTATGACTCCTAGGTCGGTAATGAACTCCTTCACCCAGACTGCTTCTTGTGCTGCCTCCGAGGCTGTCATGTACTCCGCTTCACATGTAGATCCCGCCACAACGCTTTTCTTGCAACTGCACCAGCTTACTGCCCCACCATTCAAAATATACACGTATCCGGTTTGTGACTTAGAGTCATCCAGATGTGTGTCGAAGCTAGCATCGACGTAACCCTTTACGACGAGCTCTTCGTCACCTCCATACACGAGAAACATGTCCTTAGTCCTTTTCAGGTACTTCAGGATATTCTTGACCGCTGTCCAGTGTTCCATGCCAGGATTACTTTGGTACCTTCCTACCAAACTTACGGCAAGGTTTACATCAGGTCTGGAACACAGCATAGCATACATGATAGACCCTATGGCCAAGGCATAGGGGACGACACTCATCTTTTCTCTATCTTCTGCCGTGGTCGGGCATTGAGCCGTGCTCAATCTCGTACCTTGCAATACAGGCAAGAACCCCTTCTTTGACTGATCCATTTTGAACTTCTTCAATATCTTGTCAAGGTACGTACTCTGTGAAAGACCAATGAGGCGTCTTGATCTATCTCTATAGATCTTGATGCCTAATATATAAGTAGCTTCTCCAAGGTCCTTCATTGAAAAACACTTGTTCAAGTAGGCCTTTATGCTTTCCAAGAATTCTATATCATTTCCCATCAACAGTATGTCATCCACATATAATATGAGAAATGCTACAGAGCTCCCACTCACTTTCTTATAAATGCAGGCTTCTCCATAAGTCTGCGTAAACCCAAACACTTTGATCATCTCATCAAAACGAATGTTCCAACTCTGAGATGCTTGCACCAGCCCATAAATCGAGCGTTGGAGCTTGCACACCTTGTCAGCATTCTTAGGATCGACAAAACGTTCCGGCTGCATCATATACAATTCTTCCTTAAGGAAACCATTAAGGAATGCCGTTTCAACATCCATTTGCCATATCTCATAATCATAGAATGCGACAATTGCTAACATGATTCAGATGGACTTCAGCTTCGCTACGGGTGAGAAAGTCTCATTGTAGTCAACCCCTTGAACTTGTCGATAACCCTTAGCGACAAGCCGAGCTTTATAGATGGTAACATTACCATCCGCGTCTGTCTTCTTCTTAAAGATGCATTTATTTTCTATGGCTCGCCGATCATCGGGCAAGTCAGTTAAAGTCCACACTTCGTTTTCATACATGGATCCTATCTCGGATTTCATGGCTTCAAGCTATTTGTCGGAATCCGGGCCCGCCATCGCTTCTTCATAGTTCGAAGGTTCACCGTTGTCTAACAACATGATTTCCAAGACAAGGTTGCCGTACCACTCTGGTGCGGAACGTGTCCTCGTGGACCTACGAAGTTCAGTAGTAACTTGATCTGAAGTTTCATAATCATCATCATTAACTTCCTCTCTAGTCGGTGCAGGCACCTCAGGAACATTTTCTTGAGCTGTGCCACTTACTGGTTCAAGAGGTAATGCTTCATCAAGTTCTACTTTCCTCCCACTTATTTTTTTCAAGAGAAACTCTTTCTCTAGAAAGGACCCATTCTTGGCAACAAAGATCTTGCCTTCGGATCTGAGGTAGAAAGTATACCCAACAGTTTCTTTAGGGTATCCTATGAAGACGCATTTTTCCGACTTGGGTTCGAGCTTTTCAGGTTGAAATTTCTTGACATAAGCATCGCATCCCCAAACTTTTAGAAACGACAGCTTAGGTTTCTTCCCAAACCATAATTCATACGGTGTCATATCAACGGATTTCGACGAAGCCCTATTTAAAGTGAATGCGGCAGTCTCTAAAGCATAGCCCCAAAATGACAGCGGTAAATCGGTAAGAGACATCATAGATCGCACCATATCCAATAGAGTGCGATTACGACGTTCGGACACACCATTACGCTGAGGTGTTCCAGGCGGCATGAGTTGTGAAACTATTCCACATTTTCTTAAGTGTGTGTGCCAAATTCGTGACTCAAGTATTCTCCCGATGGTCTGATCACAAGAACTTGATTTTCTTGTCACGTTGATTCTCAACCTCACTCTAAAATTCCTTGAACTTTTCAAAGGTCTTAGACTTGTGTTTCATTAAGTAGACATACCCATATCTACTCAAGTCATCAGTGAGGGTGAGAACATAACGATAGCCACCGCAAACCTCAACACTCATTGGACCGCACACATCAGTATGTATGATTTCCAATAAGTTGGTTGCTCGCTCCATTGTTCCTGAGCACGGAGTCTTGGTCATTTTACCCATGAGGCATGGTTCGCACGTGTCAAATGATTTGTAATCAAGAGACTCTAAAAGTCCATCTTCATGGAGCTTCTTCATGCGTTTGCCACCTATGTGACCAAGGCTGCAGTGCCACAAGTATGTGGGACTATCATTATCAACCTTACATCTTTTGGTATTCACACTATGAATATGTGTAGCATTATGATCGAGATTCATTAAGAATAAACCATTCATCATTGGAGCATGACCATAAAACATATCTCTCATGTAAATAGAACAACCATTATTCTCGGATTTAAATGAGTAGCCATCTCGAATTAAACGAGATCTTGATACAATGTTCATGCTCAAAGCTAACACTAAATAACAATTATTGAGGTTTAAAACTAATCCCGTAGGTAAATGTAGAGGCAGCGTGCCAACGACAATCACATCGACCTTGGAACCATTCCCGATGCGCATCGTCACCTCGTCCTTCGCCAGTCTCCGCTTATTCCGCAGCTCCTGCTTTGAGTTACAAATGTGAGCAACCGCACCGGTATCAAATACCCAGTAGCTACTACGAGTCCTGGTAAGGTACACATCAATTACATGTATATCACATATACCTTTAGTGTTGCCGGCCTTCTTGTCCGCTAAGTATTTGGGGCAGTTCCGCTTCCAGTGACCACTTCCCTTGCAATAAAAACACTCAGTTTCGGTCTTGGGTCCATTCTTTGGCTTCTTCTCGGCAGCTTGCTTACCGGGCGCGGCAACTCCCTTGCCGTTCTTCTTGAAGTTCTTTTTACCCTTGCCTTTCTTGAACTTAGTGGTTTTATTCACCATCAACACTTGATGTTCCTTTTTGATTTCTACCTCCGCTGATTTTAGCATTGAATATACCTCAGGAATGGTCTTTTCCATCCCCTGCATATTGAAGTTCATCACAAAGCTCTTGTAGCTCGGTGGAAGCGACTGAAGGATTCTGTCAATGACCGCGTCATCCGGGAGATTAACTCCCAGCTCAGTCAAGCGGTTATGCAACCCAGACATTTTGAGTATGTGCTCACTGACAGAACTATTTTCCTCCATCTTACAGCTGAAGAACTTGTCGGAGACTTCATATCTCTCGACCTGGGCATGAGCTTGGAAAACCATTTTCAGCTCTTCGAACATCTCATATGCTCCGTGTCTCTCAAAACGCTTTTGGAGCCCCGGTTCTAAGCTGTAAAGCATGACGCACTGAACGAGGGAGTAATCATCAGCACGTGACTGCCAAGCGTTCATAACGTCTTGGTTCTCTGGGACAGGTGCGTCACCTAGCAGTGCTTCTAGGACATAATCTTTCTTGGCAGCTATGAGGATGATCCTCAGGTTCCGAACCCAGTCCGTATAGTTGCTGCCATCGTCTTTCAGCTTGGTTTTCTCTAGGAACGCGCTGAAGTTGAGGACAACATGGGCCATTTGATCTACAAGACATATTGTAAAGATTTTGGACTAAGTTCATGATAATTAAGTGCATCTAATCAAATTACTGAATGAACTCCCACTCAGATAGACATCCCTCCAGTCATCTAAGTGAAACATGATCCGAGTTAACTAGGCTGTGTCCGATCATCACGTGAGACGGACTAGCCAGCATCGGTGAACATCTTCATGTTGATCGTATCTTCTATATGACTCATGCTCGACCTTTCGGTCTTCCGTGTTCCGAGGCCATGTCTGTACATGCTAGGCTCGTCAAGTCAACCTAAGTGTATTGCGTGTGTAAATCTGGCTTACACCCGTTGTATTCGAACGTTAGAATCTATCACACCCGATCATCACGTGGTGCTTCGAAACAACGAACCTTCGCAACGGTGCACAGTTAGGGGGGACACTTTCTTGAAATTATTATGAGGGATCATCTTATTTAAGCTACCATCGTTCTAAGCAAATAAGATGTAAAACATGATAAACATCACATGCAATCAAATAGTGACATGATATGGCCAATATCATTTGCTCCTTTTGATCTCCATCTTCGAGGCTCCATGATCATCGTTGTCACCGGCATGACACAATGATCTCCATCATCGTGTCTTCTTGAAGTTGTCTCGTCATCTATTACTTCTACTACTATGGCTAACGCTTTAGCAATAAAGTAAAGTAATTACATGACGTTTATGTTGACACGCAGGTCATAAATAAATAAAGACAACTCCTATGGCTCCTACCGGTTGTCATACTCATCAACATGCAAGTCGTGATTCCTATTACAAGAACATGATCATCTCATACATCACATATATCATTCATCACATCCTTTGGCCATATCACATCACAAAACACTTGCTGCAAAAACAAGTTAGACGTCCTCTAATTGTTGTTGCAAGTTTTTACGTGGCTGCTATAGGTTTCTAGCAAGAACGTTTCTTACCTATGCCAAAACCACAATGTGAATTGCCAATTTCTATTTACCCTTCATAAGGACCCTGTTCATCGAATCCGATCCGACTAAAGTGGGAGAGACAGACACCCGCCAGCCACCTTATGCAACTAGTGCATGTCAGTCGGTGGAACCAGTCTCACGTAAGCGTACGTGTAAGGTCGGTCCGGGCCGCTTCATCCCACAATGCCGCCGAATCAAGATAAGACTAGTAACGACAAGCAAATTGACAATATCGACGCCCACAACTGCTTTGTGTTCTACTCATGCATAGTAACTACGCATAGTGTAGGACTGAAAGTATGTCTAGAGGGGGGGGGGTGATTAGACTACTTGACCAATTAAAAACTTAGCCTTTTCCCAATTTTAGTTCTTGGCAGATTTTAGCTATCTTAGAGCAAGTCAAGCAATCATCACACAATTCAAGCAAGCATGCAAAAAGTTTATTGGCAGCGGAAAGTAAAGCATGCAACTTGCAAGAATGTAAAGGTAAGGGTTTGGAGGATTCAAACGCAATTGGAGACACGGATGTTTTCCTGTGGTTCGGATAGGTGGTGCTATCCTACATCCACGTTGATGGAGACTTCAACCCACGGAGGGTAACGGTTGCGCGAGTCCACGGAGGGCTCCACCCACGAAGGGTCCACGAAGAAGCAACCTTGTCTATTCCACCATGGCCATCGCCCACGAAGGACTTGCCTCACTAGCGGTAGATCTTCACGAAGTAGGCGATCTCCTTGCCCTTACAAACTCCTTGGTTCAACTCCACAATCTTGTCGGAGGCTCCCAAGTGACACCTAGCCAATCTAGGAGACACCACTCTCCAAGAAGTAACAAATGGTGTGTTGATGATGAACTCCTTGCTCTTGTGCTTCAAATGATAGTCTCCCCAACACTCAACTCTCTCTCATAGGATTTGGATCTGGTGGAAAGAAGATTTGATTGGAAAGCAACTTGGGGAAGGCTAGAGATCAAGATTCATATGGTAGGAATGGAATATCTTGGTCTGAACACATGAGTAGGTGGTTCTTTCTCAGAACATATGAGTAGGAATGATGTACGTGTTCTGATTGCTCTCTCTTCGAATGAAGAGGTGGTGGAGGGGTATTTATAGCCTCCACACAAAATCCAACCATTACACACAATCTACCAATCTCGGTGGGACCGAATCAGAAAACTCGGTCTGACCAAAATAGTAAACCTAGTGACCGTTAGGAATTTCAGTGGGACTGAGATGCAACTCGGTAGGACCGATTCGGTTAGGGTTTGGGCATAACGTAATCTCGGTGAGACCGATCGCACAAACTCGGTGAGACCAAGTTCGGCAATTAGCTAACCAGAGAGTTGGTCAGGCAAACTCGGTGGGGCCGACTTGCTCTTTCGGTGAGACCGACTTGCTCTTTCGGTGAGACCGAAAAGTTACAAGAAGGAAACATAGAGTTTACCTTGCATTCTCGGTGGGACCGATTCGCTCTTTCGGTGAGACCGAAAATTTACGAAAGGGAAACAGAGAGTTTGCAGGCCCATCTCGGTGAGACCGAGAACCTTATCGGTAGAACCGAATTGCTAGGGTTTGGCAGTGGCAAATGACAAGTGAAACTCAGTGGCGCCGGATTGACAGAATCGGTATGACTGAGTTTGGCTTAGGGTTTAGGTCATTTGTGGATATGGGAAAGTAGCTGAGGATTTTGGAGCATATCATCAAGCACATAGAGCAAGAGGCTCATTAAGCAACACCTCATCCCTCCTTGATAGTATTGGCTTTTCCTAAAGACTCAATGTGATCTTGGATCACTAAAATATAAAATGAAGAGTCTTGAACTTTTGAGCTTGAGCCAATTCTTGTCCTTAGCATTTTGAGGGTTCCACTTTCACATCCATGCCATGCCAATCATTGAGCTTTCCTGAAATAATCATCTTGGAATAGCATTAGCTCAATGAGCTATATGTTGTTATGAATTACCAAAACCACCTAGGGATAGTTGCACTTTCACATAGACCTAGCTCTGATACCACTGTTGGGAATGTAGCAGAATTTTAAAATTTTCTACGCATCACCAAGATCAATCTATGGAGTCATCTAGCAACGAGGAAGAGAGGAGTGCATCTACATTTCCTTGTAGATCGCGTGCGGAAGCGTTCAAGAGAACAGGGTTGATGGAGTCGTACTCGACGTGATCCAAATCACCGATGACCTTGTGCCGAATGGATGGCACCTCCGCGTTAAACACACGTACGGTTGGGAAGATGTCCCCTCCAACTTGATCCAGCAAGGGGAAGGAGAGGTTGACGAAGATCCAGCAGCACGACGGCATGGTGGTGGAAGCAACGGTGATCTTGGCAGGACTTCGCCAAGCGCAGGGAGACGGAGGAGTGTCACGGGAGGGAGAGGGAGAAGCCAGGGGCTTGGGTGCGGCTGCCCTCCCTCCCCCCACTATATATAGGGTGCCTAGGGGGGGGGGCGGCCCTAGGAGATCCAATCTCCCTAGGGGGGCGGCGGCCAAAGGGGGTGCCTTGCCCCCCAAGGCAAGGGTGGTGCCCCCACCCCTAGGGTTTCCAACCCTAGGCGCAGGGGGACGCCCAAGGGGGGCGCACCAGCCCACTAGGGGCTGGTTCCCCTCCCACTTCAGCCCATGGGGCCCTCCGGGATAGGTGGCCCCACCAGGCGGACCCCCGGGACCCTTCCGATGGTCCCGGTACAATACCGATTACCCTGAAACTTTCCCGATGGCCAAAAATTGACTTCCTATATATAAATCTTCACCTCCGAACCATTTCGGAACTCCTCGTGACATCCGAGGTCTCATTCGGGACTCCGAACAACTTTCGAGTTACCATATGCTAATATCTCTACAACCCTACCGTCACCGAACCTTAAGTGTGTAGACCCTACGGTTCGGGAGACATGCAGACATGATCGAGACGCTTCTCCGGTCAATAACCAACAGCGGGATCTGGATACCCATGTTGGCTCCCACATGCTCCATGATGATCTCATCGGATGAACCACGGCGTCGAGGATTCAATCAATCCGTATACAATTCCCTTTGTCAATTGGTACGTTACTTGCCCGAGACTCGATCGTCGGTATCCCAATACCTCGTTCAATCTCGTTACCGGCAAGTAACTTTACTCGTACCGTAATGCATGATCCCGTGATCAACCACGTGATCACATTGAGCTCATTATGATGATGCATTACCGAGTGGGCCTAGAGATACCTCTCCGTCATACGGAGTGACAAATCCCAATCTCGATTCGTGCCAACCCAACAGACACTTTCGGAGATACCTGTAATGTACCTTTATAGTCACCCAGTTACGTTGTGACGTTTGGCACACCCAAGGCACTCCTATGGTATCCAGGAGTTGCACAATCTCATGGTCTAAGGAAATGATACTTGACATTCAGAAAAGCTACAGCAAATGAACTACACGATCTTTGAGCTAAGCTTAGGATAGGGTCTTGTCCATGACATCATTCTCCTAATGATGTGATCCCGTTATCAATGACATCCAATGTCCATAGTCAGGAAACCATGACTATCCTTTGATCAACGAGCTAGTCAACTAGAGGCTCACTAGGGACGTGTTGTGGTCTATGTATTCACACATGTATTACGATTTCCGGATAACACAATTATAGCATGAACAATAGACAATTATCATGAACAAAGAAATATAATAATAACCATTTTATTATTGCCTTTAGGGCATATTTCCAACAGAGCTTTCATACATTTATAGCTCTAGTGCATCCATTGCATGGCAATCCCTACTTACTCACATTGATATCTATTGATGGGCATCTCCATAGCCCGTTGATACGCCTAGTCGATGTGAGACTATCTTCTTCCTTTTTTTCTTCTCCACAACCACCATTCTATTCCACCTATAGTGCTATATCCATGGCTCACGCTCATGTATTGCGCGAAGATTGAAAAAGTTTGAGAACATCAAAAGTATGAAACAATTGCTTGGCTTGTCATCGGGGTTGTGCATGATTTAAATATTTTGTGTGATGAAGATAGAGCATAGCCAGACTATATGATTTTGTAGGGATAGCTTTCTTTGGCCATGTTATTTTGAGAAGACATGATTGCTTAGTTAGTATGCTTTAAGTATTATTATTTTTATGTCAACATTAAACTTTTGTCTTGAATCTTATGGATATGAATATTCTTGCCACAATAAAGATAACTACATGGATAAATATGTTAGGTAGCATTCCACATCAAAAATTCAGTGTTTATCATTTACCTACTCGAGGACGAGCAGGAATTAAGCTTGGGGATGCTGATACGTCTCCAACGTATCTATAATTTTTGATTGTTCCATGCTATTATATTATCAACCTTGGATGTTTTATATGCATTTATATGCCATTTTATATGATTTTTGGGACTAACCTATTAACCTAGAGCCCAGTGACAGTTTCTGTTTTTTTCCTTGTTTTAGAGTATCGCAGAAAAGGAAAATCAAACGGAGTCCAAATGATCTGAAACTTCACAGAACTTATTTTTGGATCAAAAGAAGCCCAGAAGACTTGGAGTCCACGTAAGGGAAGCTTCGAGGAGGCCACGAGGTAGGGGGGCGCGCCCTCCACCCTCGTGGGCCCCTCATGGCTCCCCTGACGTACTTCTTCTGCCTATATATCTCCATATACCCTAAAAACATTCGGGAGCACAATAGATCGGGAGTTCCGCTGCTAGAAGCCTCCGTAGCCACCGAAAGCCAATCTAGACCCGTTTCGGCACCCTGCCGGAGGGGGAATCCTTCTCCGGTGGCCATCTTTATCATCCCAGTGCTCTCCATGACGAGGAGGGAGTAGTTCTCCCTCGGGGCTGAGGGTATGTACCAATAGCTATGTGTTTGATCTCTCTCTCTCTCTCGTGTTCTTGAGGTGATACGATCTTGATGTATCGCGAGCTTTGCTATTATATTTGGATCCTATGATGTTTTGTCCCCCTCTACTCTCTTGTAATGGATTGAGTTTCCCCTTTGAAGTTATCTTATCGGATTGAGTCTTTAAAGATTTGAGAACACTTGATGTATGTCTTGCCGTGCGTATCTGTGGAGACAATGGGATATCACATGATTCACTTGATGTATGTTTTGGTGATCAACATGCGGGTTCCGCCCATGAACCTATGCATAGGAGTTGGCACACGTTTTCGTCGTGATTCTCCGATAGAAACTTTGGGGCACTCTTTGATGTTCTATGTGTTGGTTGAATAGATGAATCTGAGATTGTGTGATGCATATCATATAATCATACCCACGGATACTCGAGGTGACACTGGAGTATCTAGGTGACATTAGGGTTTTGGTTGATTTGTGTCTTAAGGTGTTATTCTAGTACGAACTCTAGGGCTGTTTGTGACACTTATAGGAATAGCCCAACGGATTGATTGGAAAGAATAACTTTGAGGTGGTTTCATACCCTACCATAATCTCTTCGTTCGTTCTCCGCTATTAGTGACTTTCGAGTGACTCTTTGTTTCATGTTGAGGGATAGTCATGTGATCCAATTTTGTTATTATTGTTGAGAGGACTTGCACTAGTGAAAGTATGAACCCTAGGCCTTGTTTCAACGCATTGCAATACCGTTTACGCTCACTTTTATCATTAGTTACCTTGCTGTTTTTATATTTTCAGATTAAAAAAACCCTTTATCTACCATCCATATACCACTTGTATTACCATCTCTTCGCCGAACTAGTGCACCTATACAATGTACCATTGTATTGGGTGTGTTGGGGACACAAGAGACTCTTTGTTATTTGGTTGCAGGGTTGCTTGAGAGATGGAGACCATCTTCATCCTATGCCTCCTACGGATTGATAAACCTTAGGTCATCCACTTGAGGGAAATTTGCTACTGTCCTACAAACCTCTGCACTTGGAGGCCCAACAACGTCTATAAGAAGAAGGTTGTGTAGTAGACATCAGGTTGTTACCGGATGATGTTTCCCGGGGTTCGAAGCTGTCTAAATCTTCATCTTGCGAGTTGCATCTCTCGATTCCGATCAACCCCTTCAAGCTACCGCATAGATGCGTTGGCCTCACGATTAAGTCCTCACACTAGGACATCTACAGTGACGTTTCCACGACAGTTGGCGCCCACCATGGGGCCCGCGCACGGTGGTGTTGAGTTCTTGGAGGGAATTCCTCAGGAGTCGAGATGTTCGGAATTCGTCGGATGGAAAAGAGCTGGCATAGAAGATTATACATCAACTCTGTTTTCGTCAGATTGCTATTGAAAAAGTTTTAATATCAGATCAAAGTCGAAAGGCAACTTCGACGGTGATGGCACACACGCCCGTCCTCTATGCAAGAGAGCGAAGGATCGTCCAAACGTCAAACAGGGACGGCTACGATGGAAAATTTGGGGTGACACACATGGTGAAAACAAGATCCATGATTCCCTAGGACTCGCGCTTACTTTTCTTGTGTTATGGGATGATGAGGATCATGAGTTGCCAAGACTCTTCAAAAGTTCTGCCGTCGGCCGGTCGGGTAATTCAACTGAGTACAAATCTAAGTCAGATTGAGCCTGGCTTACAACAAAGTTCACGCAAGGTGCTGAAAAAATGGACTCGCTGGACCATCCACGAGTCGGAAGCAGATTCTCCACGGGTTCGGACTTCTCTATTGACCCGCTCCGTTGACTTGCCATGTTGACTACCGTGGTGAGCCGCCACCAACGCCCCTGTCCTCTGGCGCAACCAGAGCTACTACTGCCGTCCACCTCCTCCTGCTATCGGCCTTTCGACATGCCGTCCGTTCGCTGGCAGGCCCCCGTGGCCAAATGCCTCGAGTTGAGCCGCCGGCTGCGATCGTTGCCTCCGCCTAGTTAAAACCGAGGCCTTAATTAGCTGGGAAGCCGTCGGCTACCTCTGTTCCACACCACATCAACCACCGCTGCCCAGAGTTGGCCCTGCATCGCCTTCAAGCCGCTGACACAGCCGTATCGAGCTGCCCCAGCTGAGTGGCCTCGCCTTCGCTGCTGCGGGCCTGCCCTTGCTGCCGTTGCAAGCCACCACCTCCGCCGCGGTCGGCCACAAGCCCTTGCCACCGCGCCATTGAGCCGCCCCGGGTCAACCCGCTTCCGCTGTGGCCGCTGCCTGTTACTCTACTTTGGGCTGGCCTCGCTGAGTCGTCGTGTCGAATCGCCAGCTTGCTCACTCGCCGCCTCTCCTCTACTGTCGCCAGCCCTACGAAGCCGCCGGCCGTATTCTCCGATGTACCTCTAGCTCCTTTGCCTTACATTTGGCATGTGAAACCTTTCCTGGGAATCAGCTTCTCCCCTAATGGTCAACTCGTTGCAAGCTACAAGTGAAGACGATTTCTGTTGAATATAGGATTTGAGGATCGGACAGATGTTAAGGATCCGGTTCTACAGAAGCCGTACATGGGCTAATTAGATGGAGTACGACAGGGACAAGTCATATCAACCAGTGTGGGTTAAGACGTGCCACTATGAGAAGCAAATCCAGAATACCAAAGGTTCATCAGTGCTAAGTCTACGCACATCCAAAATATTACGGAAATGTTAATGCCCACACGTGTGGGCGTTCACCATCCCGACCACACGCAAGCATCTCCGTTGGCCACTGTGTGCACGAATCTTGGAACAAACTGGCCGGTTTTCTGCGCCACGTAGGACGAGGCGCGTGTGCGGTGTGCGAGTCAGTTCGCCCGCAGGTTGTTTGCCATCCAGCGGTTAGCGGTTTCCACTCGGAGGCGTGCGGTGGAACTGCTATGCGCCCGCACGCCACGCTCCGATCGCGGTTGACGTCAAACACGTCGCACACCTCTGCCCCCTCTCCCTCACGGTTCCATTTACTCACCCGCACCGCAGTTACTGGCACAACCCACTCGCATTTCAAACCATTGGAGGAGAAGGCGACGGCGGAGGCGGAAGAATCGACGGTGTTCGCGGCCGTCGGTGGGGCTCGCCGGAACGAAGCGGCTTCGCCGGAGCACCTGCGGGTTGAAGGTAATGCTCGCTACAACTCTCGCAATCCCTTCCTACATTTTCCCCCTTCCCTCCCTGTTCGATTCCTCGTTCGAGATTCGTTGAGATTCAGGCGATTCGGCGATGCGTCGGTGTTCCCGCCGGCGCCGAAGTCGTCTGCTAGCCATTTTTGGTGGCACTAGGCAGTTTTGTCGCGGCCGCGACGGCGGCATCATCGGTGTGGTTATGCCTGTTCGGAGGCACGCACTAGTCTTGCCTATGGATTGGGCAGGTGTCTCCCGGTTTGTTTGATGCGCATTGGTTCGAATTTGTGTTTGCAGTCAGTTCGTGGGAGAATTTTGAGGGTGAATTTGAAGTCGCGGTAGTTGCCATTGAACCCTAGATCTAGTTAGTTGGGTTTTGAAACTGTAGTATGAGGCGAACTTGATAGTTTCATTAACTATCATGATTGTGTGGCAACTAACTCCCTGAACAACTATGATAGGTGCCACAAACGTGTTTCCCCTTGCGGCAACAATTTACTGAAATCACTGTGTTAGTTGCCACATATAAGCTTTCGCATGGGGCAACTATTTTTATTGAATAACTGCGATAGTTGCCACACACACGCTCTTCCATGTGGCAACTAATTTTGCTAAATTACTGTGATAGTAGCCACAAACATGCTTTTCCATTGTGGCATCTAATTTTTCTGACTGATTTGTGATAGTTACCACACTGTGGTAGTTGCTAAAATCGGTAGTCAATGCAGTTTCAGGAGCCAACTGCACTGGACGACAACTAATGTGCACATCAAGTGTGCCTGTTGCCACTTGGATAGTATATTCATGTGGCGAATAGAATGTGAACACACTGTCTGTTGCCATTCTGCAGATAAGACAGTGTGGAAAATTGGCTGCATAATGTGGCAACCAAATTTTCATATCAATTGTGTCAGATGCCATACATATGCTTTGCATGTGGCAAGTTTTTGGCTGACCACATTATGTCTGTTGCCATGCCGCAGCCAGTACAATATGGCAAATTCATTGTACTATAGGCGCAATTTTTTTTGTTTTTTTGTTTTGCCACAACGACTTTATGATATCTGATCACACTGTGGCAATTTTTCAGGTTCTTGAATTAGATGTGGTTTCATCGATTTTTGTTGTAGTATGTGTTGCATTTTAGCACGGCAATTTCACCCTAGCACATTTCTACCGCTGAACAAGTTGCATTTACATTTCCACCATGACAATTTGGTCTGTTCATATCTCAGCAGAATGGCTCGTGGCGATCATCAAAACGATGATGATGATTTCATGGATCCACCACAGCGTAATCGGGCAACTGGATGGAGAAAAGAGGGTGATGAGGTAAATGTTCACACATCCCCCCTTCCTCCTGATTTATGTTACTGGTTGACACCTCGAGCTTGCAGTCGTCTGACACGAACTAAAATTTCATGACATTGCAAAGCATGGCAACAACTGATCACCTTTTGTCTGTTTTTTGCAAAAGAAGAAACGTATTCGCAACAAAGCCTCCCAAGAACGACTGACTGCGTTGACTGACAAATTCTCCGACGATCAGAAGGGGGTTGCTGCTGAGATGGGTATGCAGTCTATGATGGATGTCCGGTGCACGAACCTTGTCAACCCTGTATGCGACTGGCTTGGTGAGATCTACGACCCCGCCTCCAGGGAATTCGTGATTCCGGGATGTGGAAGACTACCATTGAATGAGGAATCCATGTTCTGCACTTTGGGTGTGCCTCGTGGACATATGAAAGTCCCATACGGGGTCAACAATGAGATCGAGGAAGCGCTGTTCCCCCATTTGTTTCCTGGGTCTGTATCCATGCCGAACACGTCTGCAGTGGCAGATTCACTTCAGGCCATGACGATGCATGGAGATGTTTTCAAGATGAAGCTACTCATGTACCTCATCTCAGTTGTTTTCGCGCCGACCACCTCTCTTCGCCCAAGCAACAAATGCTTCCCCATCCTGGTGAATGATCCATCTTTACTACTTTATTTTCCTTTGATCTTTTTGGCTCAAATGTCATGTGTAAAGCTAGTGACTGCCAGCGTTTTCCGATGTTTTTTTCCATTTGATTTCTGGTGCGCTAACCTTTTTCTCTTGAAATTTTGTGTGGTGCAGGCGGATCTGGGAAATGTGAAGAACATGAATTGGTGTAAGTTTATTGCCGACTTCCTGCACAATGCATTCTCAAGCAAGATGTACCAAAAGGGTTGTCGACTGCATTTAATGGTATTTTTTTACCAGTTGGTTCTGTGAACACTGTTTTTAACACACTTTTATTCATGCATGGCAACCTGATCATAACAAGATGGCAACCTGATCATATCAAGATGGCAACTGCCATAATGACAATATGGCAACTGGCATAATGACAATGTGGCAACTCCCATCATATTAGTATGGCAAGTGTCATCATACTATGATGGCAACTATCGTCATAACAACATGGCAAATGCTATCACACTATGATGGCAATTAGCACATGCAGATGGCATCTTCTTCTTTTTCTTCTATTCTTTCATGCACATCAACTTGATTATCATGGGAACATATATTATCCTGTTCTCCTCCACACAGTACCCATGATGGCAATTGATATTTATTTCTTTTTATTATTCTTTTGCATCAGCTCATGTACGTCGACTGTCTTGACCTGTCCACCGTGGATTTCACTGGGACAGGAGGCCCGCCGCCTGCGCACAAGTTTGCTGTTTCTGCGTGGACTATCAACACTGTCAAGGCTGTGCTTGCCGCAGACAAGGCTACTGACACCACATATGGAAAACTACAGGTTAGTTCTGGTTTCTTTGCCCACACGGCATGCCTACAAATTGGCATGAGGCAACCGTCTGTGGGTCATAAGAGATGACTACCTTTTGTTATCCATGGCTGTCTGAGTACTGTATCCATGTCTCATTCCACATGGCAACTCTTTTCATTCGTGCTTAAACTTACGTTCTCTCTCTTATGTCCTAGCTTTTTTTTTCTTTTTTTGTTCTTTCCAGCTGATGGCCAAGCATGCTATAGACTACATCGTGTTTGGGGGGCCTCAAAACTTTGGAAAGTGTATGGATGTGCACTCAGCTCCGTCTTGCCCTGCCTAGGTAATCAAAAGATCTACATCTATGGTTTGCCGTGGAGTATTTTTTGATGTCGTGCAAGTGATTGCAATACGGTGGTCATTTATGCTTCTTTGTTTCGTGCACAGGCGAGGGCACCCGGTGAGCATCTAATAGGGTAGTTTGCATCTGGAATGACCGGCTTGCTCGGGAAGTTGGTTGAGGGGTGGACATCCCTCAGTGGCTCTGACAGCGACGCGGTTGCGAGGCAGTTTACTTTGTTTGTCCCAGAACATACACACCGGCCAACCGGTTGCCGTGGCCAGTATGACTACAACAGTTCTCAAGAGCCTGCTGACACACAAGATGAACTAGGTGGAGATGCTGGCCTCAGCAAGGATGACGATGATGTCATGGAGAATGTGCAAGAGGACACCGATGATGATGATCATGCTGAAGTTCACGCACGTGGTAACAAGGGCAAGGATGCAACAGATGTCCCCCAACCGGAGAAAGTGAAACAACACATGGCTGTGAGAGGTGAGGGGGTTTTGCCATCAAAGAGGGGGAGGGCTCCAGAGGGTGTTGGGCAGGGTTCTGCTGGCAAGAGGTCTAGGACCGACCCGGTAGCTGCCAGGAAGAGGTTCGACTTTTATTTTAGTTTTTTGCTTTGTCTATTTTCTTACAACAGACTCATCCTTTTTTTGCACTAGTTTTTGTCAAGCGCGGCAACGAGTTTGCTGTCTGACAGTTGCCACTTTTTTCCTCCATCTCATACGTGCAGCGAGCCGACAACTGGTGGACGAGCAGTTACGAAGAAAGAGGCGCCAACGCTAACCCGTGTTTCTGCTCGGTTGAACAAAGGCGCCCCCATTGCCGGTGACACCCCTTCCACCAGGTCATCTCCTCGCACGATGACGACCAACACCAGGGATCCTGTCGTGTTTCCAGACATGAGGAAGGCAGTCAGGAAGTAGGTTTTTTCATCCGCTTTCATTGACATAGCGTTATATTTTCTTGATTTTCCAATGCATCCGTTTAGCTTGTCACATTGTCTTCTGTCATCGCCCCCACGTGGCAACTGCTGTTCTCCAAATGATTTTTTCCTTCCTTTTTAAGTGTATGGCAACTCCTATTGTTTTTTACATGGCAACTGGAATCTAGGCCAAATGGCAACTTTAATGTACCTAATGGCAACTGCCATCTTTACCATTGGCTTGTGAGCTCATCCCACACCTAGGTTTGAAATTGCATTCATGGCAGATTAGACATTTTTATCATTCTTCAATTTGGTCAACATGGCAACTGCTGCTGGATGGCAACTGCTAATTATGACACATGGCAACTCATGTTCCCCTTACATGGCAACTACCAGCTTTTGCACTTGTTTTTTCATTTTTTAAGACTTCTACCAAGGCAAACATATTTTTTGTTCATTTTTAATACCTTTTTCATGTGCTTTTTTTTGCAGGGTGCAGAAGACTACTACACGTGGGGCGAAGCATATCAGTAAGGACCCGCTCGAACGCCTGCATTCAAAGTTGTCAACAGGGGGCAACTCAGATGTACATGATGCACCAGGCGACAATACTGCTGCTGCACCGTTGACCGCTCCCACCAACTCTGATGCAAGTGGCCGACCATCTTCGCCGGCTGCAGATGTGCAGGCTAGAACAACAGGCATCCGTACATCGGGGAGTGACGAGTCGGTATCTGCCAGGACAGCTGAAATATTGCCAACTCTTCTGGCAATGAAGGATGTTGCTGTGAGCCATGCCACCCCATCAGCAAGCGTTGAAGTGGACGCTCCCGAGACGAACCTAAGCAAGGTAGATTCCCGCTCATCTGACACTGATTCCAAGCGCGTGTGTGGTGGCACTCCTGTGTCCATGACAGAAGCGGCTGAGGCGGCAGTTCACAAGGATATGCCATCTACAGGTGAGAGTCCTGGCACAACAGCTCCAGCTCCTGTCGGTGCAGATACTGCTAAGGCGACTGTTTCGCGTGCTGGTCTTCCACCTAGGCGTCGTAGCCCCCGCAAGCAACCAACAGACATACCCAACGCACCGGCTGTAGCTAGGAGCAGGAGAGACGAGTCTGTTTATGTTCCTATGTCCACACTGTTCCCGCCACCTGCCAAAAGCAATGTGATGGAGAAACCGGAAGACCGGAGCACAACTGATGCAGGTGTCAAGCCGGGCACGAGTGACGCAGGTGAAAAACCGGAGCAGGCTGCGCCTTTACCCGCAGTGGAAATCCCCAGCATAAATCTGCGCACTTCCAGGCTCCCAGTCAATGTCGGTGTCCCCAACAGCCCAAACAAGAAGATTGCCATGAAAGCTGCGGCTGATACCGCTGACAACATGCCCCGCCCTGCAAATAAGGCCGATCATTCTGTAGCGGCCGATTCAGATATGTTTGTCGATCTTTCATCCTTGGATTCTGCCCCGCAAGTCGTTCGTGGTCCGGCCAGTAGGAATGAGAGGCACCCAATGGCCTTTACCCCACCGAGCTTCATCCTTGGCATCAGTCAAGATCAACCGGTGGTGCAAGATGCTATGCCAGTTGCCTTTGCTTTCCCAGGAGGCATGCCCGCAATGATGGCACAACCAATGGTCCAGGGCAGGAAGGCTGTCAAGTTCGCAGAGCCGATTGTGCAAGGTACACTTGTCTTGTCCTTATGATGTTTATTGTATACATCTTTGTAGTTTGACTTTAGTCCCAATCATATTTTTTGGGGGTTCTCACTTGTGATGGTAACTGACATGTGATGACATGGCAACTGGATTTGATGCACCATGTGACCTACTTTTTTTTGCCGCCATGCTGCATTTGACATTTGGGCAACCACGTGGCAACTGAAGTTGATTCAACATGGCAACTGTAGTTGCTGTCACACGGCAAATACAGTGCATTACACATGGCAACTGGATTTGCCACGCCATGTCGCCTGCACTTTTTCGTTTCCATGCTGCATTTTTCATACGGCAATCACATGACAAATGGAGTTGCCACAACATGGCAAATGTAGTTGCTGTGACATGGCAACTACAGTTCAACTAGATGGTAACTACAGTGCAACTACATGGCAATTGTAGTTGCTACGACATGGCCACTGTAGTTGGACAACACATGGCAACTGCCCCACTTTTTTCTACCTACATCTCACATCATGCACCCTATCTTCCTTGCAATCCATCTGTTTTTTATTTTCTAGGTATCCTAACCCACTTTTTTTTATCATTGCAGTCACCCCTGAGGAGATTTCATCGTCACTTGACGAAGCTTACCGCATGATTGAGGAGGCAGCATTGCAGATTAGGTCCTCACGAGGGCAAGGGCAATCAAGTTCCAACGCGCCTTCAGATACGATATCTGAGGATACCATTAGGAGTGCCACTCCTGGTTCTGTGAGGCAGCAGAGGGTAGTTCACCCACCTCCCGCGGAAGACTACAAGCCCGAATTCAGGGCCACTAAGGAACAGACCCAGCTATACGATATGGTCAAGCGGTTTGGAAATGCGAGGGCTAGCAACAAGCACATGAAGGAGCTGAAAGCGTAAATGACCACACCCCATAAACTCTCATTTTGATTTGCTCCTTTTTTACCATTCATCTTCTTCGTACTTTCTATACATGATCCGCTTATGTTTTAGTTCTTTCATATATTTATTTTTTACTTAGTAGGCATGATTATTCCATGTCATATCGTTTTCATACAACTTATGTTTGGACAGAACCAAAGTCATTCAATGCGGAGCGACGTACGTCGAGCTGGGTGATCTTGCCGAGTCCGTGAGGCCAAACGGTAAAATGTCAACGAATGTACTTGCATGCGGGATCGACTACATCAACAATCACACCGATGTGTGTGCCGACAAGATAATCATGCATGACAGTGTGACCTGCAAAATATGGGATGGTGACTTCCACCACAAAATCCTGAGGAAGAATTTTGCTCAACACGGTGAATTCAAGCTCACACTGAAGAAATATGTGAGTACTCCTTCCCTGTCTGCAATGTTTTTTCACATGGTGTGGTTTTTTGCCATCATCTGCACTTTGTGTTTATGTGGCAGATGTTTTCATGTGGCAACAGCTGCCGTGCACACTGACTTCTTGATTTTTGCATCCCGTGCAAACTATGTGGCAACTTGATAGTAAAATACACGGCACATTTTGTTCATACATGGACGGCAACTTTCTTTCAACTACCCCCACCCATAAGCAAACATTCTACGTGATTCTAATTTTTTTGTCCCTCTGCTGTTCTTTATGTGAACTATGCTTCTCATTTCTTCACTTTTCAATGCAGGTCATGTTCCCCATGTTCCAGGAGCTTGCACACATGACCCACACGACAAGTGTGGTCACCACTATGCGATCTATCTTGACCTGCAGAACCAACGTTTTGAGGTGCTTGATTCAATCCGTTCGGAAGCTGATGCAGACCTTACTATGCATGCCGAATTCTTCATTAACAACCTCAAAGAGACATGGAACCATCACTACGAACATTCAAAGGTCCAGATCAGGCATTTCCCGACTGAGTATGTGGCGACTGCGAAGCAAGAGAACACGTAATTTCTTCCTTCCTTCATGTGCCATTTACGTCAATCACACCCCTCTTTTGTTGTCACATTTGAATTGAAGTCTATCTTTGTTACGACTGTCCTTTTTGCGTGTTCACCTGACTCTTTTCCTCGTGCAGGACGGACTGTGGCTTTCACGCGCTGGAATACTTTGCAAAGTGGGAAGGCAGAATTGTCCCCCCTATCACAGCTGCAATGGTCGTTGAGCTCCAGAAAATCTACACATGGAACTGGTTGACGAATGAAGATTTCAACAAGCGGTCTGGAGCACGCGGGTTCGTGGAGGAAGCTGTCAAGAAAGTCATCAAGAAGTACAAGTGATTACGTGGTGTTACACACCGGACGCATACCTTACATTCTGTTGCCGAGGAATGTAAGCTACTATATTTTTGTTTCTCGTTGAAAACTATGTTTGTGTGCTATGTTATGACTGCAACCCCGCGTAGCCTAACTATGTAGTGGTGGTGTGTGAGCGACATTTGAATAGTTTCTGTAATATATGTGTGGACGTGAACCTATTTTAGGCGTTACAACAGATATGTTTTTATGTTTGTCATTATTACAATGGTTTCATCGTTTCTAGCACCGGTTTGCTGTTTCGAATGCATCTACGATGTTTTAAAAAAGATGGCAAATGTAGTTCATCAGACATGGGTAGTGAAAGTCATCGTCGTTTTTCATTTTGGCTGTTTTGCTTCTTCTTTTTCATCGCTAACTGCACCGGCTAGCATGGGTAGGTTGATCATGTAGCCACAACCTTTGCTGCGGTTTATGCACGTTACGATTTTTCCAACTTGTTTCCCATACATTTTGCACACAACACACTATGTGTCTCTAAACCGCGTCGTATTGTCATGGAAATATATGCCATGCAGAGTCATTACAAATACCATGGCATATTTTCAGTATAGCTAACATGGCAGATACAGTACAAACAACATGGCAGATCCAGCATAATTAACATGGCAGATACAGTACAACTAACATGGCAAATCCAGTACAACTAAAATGGCAGATCCAGTACAACTAGCATGGCATATTTTAGTATAAAATAGCATATCATATTTAGTATAAAATAGCATGGCATATTTAGTACAAAATAGCATGGCAGACCAACTACACATAACATGGCAGATTAACTACACATAACATGGCAGATTAAGTACCCATAACATGGCAACCGCATTTATCCATTCAATGAATTTTCCTTCCACTTCTGATGCCCCTCAAGAGTCATTCTCCCAATTTTTTTTAAAAAATTCTCATCATCTAGGGTACAAAACAAAATGTCCACAAGGGCCATGTCACATCGCCCCAATTTTTGCTCATGGATTGCCCGCCCCTTTCTTCGTTTTCTTGTGTTTTGCTTGTATCTCCAATCCCGACTTGTACCTTATCTCTCTTGGACGACCCTTTGTGATAGAATGGGGTGGGTTCCTGACCTGGGTCTGTGTGCTTGCTGTTCTAGATCCTATCTCCGAGTTTTCAGATGATGGCCCCGTGGATGAAGGCACACTTGATGTGCGAGGGAACCGGTGTAAGGCTTCCTCAGCTTTCCTCTTCTTGATCTCATCAAGCTCTCTTTTCAGTGCCTTCCTGTGTTTTTCTGCTGCTCTCGCTGTCTCATCACTCTTGCACGCTTCATCAATTAGCTCAGCATAGTTCTTTGTCAGCACAACGTGCCTCATGGCTTCCATGGTTGACTCAGGTCTCTCGTCATGCACAGCCAGAACTGCGTGTGTTGTCTGCGGCGCCAATACGTCGTCAGCGTCCCAAGTCCATCGCCGCCTTATGAAATGTCGGGGCATCCGTGTCACAGTGTTCATGTCCATTACTTTTAGTACGTGACAGCGCACAATGTCGTCCCGTTCGAACTTGCAGCATTGGCAGTAGTACTCACCTTCGCCTATCGAGGCTTTGACGAAGTAGTTCCTTCCTTTGTCCGGGTCTTCAGGTTATGAATCTGACATGCCCAAAATAGAACACACCTTGAACGTATGTTCGTCCACCTGGAAAGCCGTGAACATGCTGGCACGCTTTATTTCTTCCTGGAATCTGCAAGTTTTGTGTGTTTTTTGTTAAACTATCGTGCGCTCTTTTCTTGTACCACCTTATGTTGTCATGGAAATAGAAATACATTTTGTTTGAAGATGGCAAACATAGTTCATTGAACATGGCAAATATAGTACGTTGAACATGGCAAATGCAGTACACTAGACATGGCAACTGTAGTACACTAGACATGGCAACTGTAGTACATTTTCAACTGGACATCGTCATTTTTCCACACCAACATTCCCCAATGGAAGCACATTGCATAAAACATAGCAACTGCCCTTTTATTTAAACATGGCATCTACAGTTGAGTAAACATGGCAATTGTATTTCAACAAACATGGCAGATGCATTTTATTAAACATGGCAACTGCATTTCGGCATATGTGTCACCAATATAACATTTTTTCCAGTTGACATTGGCATTTGCATGCCAACATGCCCCAATGGAAGAAAAGTGCATTAAACATGGCAACTGCACTTCATTCAACACGGAAAATGCACCCGAACAAGCATGGCAAAACAGAATTTTCATTGAACATGGCAACATGCAGTTGAGTAAGCATGGCAAATAGTATTTCATTAAACATGGCAACTGCATATCATGGCAACTGCATTGCACTCTATAAGGCACCTACTGACTTGGTGCTTTTTCTGCAAATAAGACTGTAACGCAACTGACTTACTTGTTAAATATCTTGTTGGTGTATATCTTGCTCATTTGCCTCTCTATCGGTAAATACGTTAGCAATTTTGGCTGCTTTAGTGCCGTGGTCGCTTCTTGCTGTAGCTCAGATCCCAAATTTTTTTGTTGCAAAGCTGTGTACTGCTTGGCAAACTGTAGCAATGAGTTGCCAGGGCTGATGTACCGCTTCAAAACAGCATTGAACCCCTCGCTGCGCTGCGTAGTCTGCAGAAAGGGGAAGAAGCACTGCATGAAGTAGGCCGGCACCCAGTACATTCACTTCTCCCACAGGCTAACAAGAGTCTTGTTGTCTTGGACTTGATGTGTTTTAGTCATGGCCATCCAGCTCCTTTCAAACTCCTCCACCGTCAAGCTGTGGTCCACGCACAGCTCGAATGCCTTGTGCAGCTCTGGACGGTCAGCAAAGAACGGTCCTAGCATCTCCTTAGCCTTCTTTATAATGTGCCACATGCAGTGCCTGTGCACTGCCAGCGGAAAGACCTCGTCTATGCCTGCACGCATGCTGAAATCTTGGTCTGTTATTATGTTCATCAGAGCAAGTACATCCATGCACTCCAAGAAGGTCTTGAACAGCCAAACGTACCCGTCCGTGTCTTCGTTCCGGACAAGCCCGCAGCCGAACTGAAACGACTGATTGTGGTTATTTATTCCTATGAACGGAGCACATGGCATCTTGTACATATTGGTGAGGTACGTCGCGTCGAATGAAATGCAATCTCGGAAATGTTTGTAGGCTCTCCTTGCAGCACCATCCACCCAATACATGTTCCTGACACGGTCCTCATCGTCCAACCTTATCCTGTAGAAGAAATCTGGACCTTCCTTCGCTTTCTCATCGAAGTAGGCCATTGTGGCCTCTATGTTAGCCAACTTGCTCTCTCTACGGTACTTGGCTTGTAGGTTTGTGACGTCAGCTGGTATGTATGGCATGCTACTCAGAGTCCCCTTTTTGCTGTGGATGAGAGATAGTATCTGTACCATTCTTGATGTACCGACGTTACAATCATGTAGCAGCTTTACGAATTGCCTTTCAACGGGGGAGAACCCTCTGTGGGCGGTCAGAAATTTTACCAGGTCGGACTTCTTTATGAGTTGGTGGTTGTGCTCATCAAAATATTCATTGACCACCCACTGTGCTCCATCTATGTTTAGCTTACACCGGCCAGGGCACTCAGTCTTGAGAATGATACCTCTCTTTTGTTCCGAAACGATAGGTGCAACACCTTTCCCCTTCTTGTTCCTCCGTGCCTTGTGGCACCTCATCTCACCTCTGCTGTACTCGTTAGTTTTCTTAATTTTCCTATGGTACTCGGTGTTGACCGCAAATCCATGGAACTTTGCATATGTCTGGTAGTATTCCTTTGCTTGTTCGAACGATTCAAATCTCTGCCCAATGTACGGTGGCTGAGGTACCACGATCTCTAGTTGCCCACCATCTTCATCCCCTTGTGCGTTGTCGTCAGTTTCATCATTCACTTCAGTGTCGGCGGCAGTTCCATCTACTTGAGTGTTGCCAGTGCTTGTGTTCAAAGGCGTTCTTGTCGGCATTGCTGGAATGATTGCCATTCCCGACTCTGACTCGAAATTGTTTGCGGCATGATTATCTGCTGGCTGGTGGAACGCGTCTTCTGTGCGCTCAGAGCACCCCGCCGTAGATGTCCCCGCGCCGCTGTTCAGTGTAGTTGTAGGCCCTGTAATAGAAAAAACAGGTACGGGAGTAAGATTTTTGTTTGGATAACATGTGTATCGCAACGGATCACACCATCTTCGAGTGATTTGGCATGACATCATTTCAAACAGCAAGCCGTTAGTCTGCACGTGGACATGTATGGCAGGTGTAGCTGTCCAGTCATGGCAGCTACTGTTCAACAAACATGGCAACTATTTGTTTTGCCTACAAATAACTACAAATAACAAATGTAGCGTTGTTTTTTGTGGTTCAGTTTTTTTCCTTACCTTGTTGTGCTGCCCCTGACCATCTTGTGTGGTCTGTGACACCATAATGACGTGCTCCACCTGTAATTTGTGAAGCTTGCCACGAGACGTTTGCCGGGTTACCACCAGCGTAATGACCTGTAAGCATAGTAGTGGTTGGTCAATTCATGGCAAATGCAGTTTTGTGCTAGCATGACAACTACAGTTGCCCCTAATGTGGCAACTGCAGTTTTACTGGCATGGCAACTGTAGTTGCATCGGTATGGCAACCGCAGTCGTTCCTTCATGGCAACTGCAGTTGCCATGGCATGGCAAATGTAGTTGCACTGGCATGGCAAATGTAGTTGCACTGGCATGGCAACTGCAGTTGTTCCTCCATGGCAACTGCAGGTGTCCAGGGATGGCAACAACATTTGTCTAGGGATGACAAGTGTAGTTTTTAATTCATGGCAATTGTAGATGTCCAGTCATGGCAATTGTAGTTGTCAACTATGCTCCTACTGCTAATTGAGCATCCGCAACTTCACTTTTTTTATGGACTCACCTGTGTATAACGTTGATGGCAGGTACATTGGTGCTGCCTGATGCCACGTGCTGCATGAAGGCTCTGCATTTTCACCCGTCATAACTCGTGAGTCCTTTTGCCAATTTTTTTGCATGTTCATTTTTCATGTCCACAGCAGTATGTGCTCTTTTTTCGTTTTTGCATTACCTTGATTAGCCATACTAGCTAGTTGAAGTTGGCTGCCCGTACATTAGTCAGTGTTAGCGCCTTGTGACTGAACTTGCCACGGGGGCCCCCTAAGAGTGTTTTGGTCATAAGAACCTGCGAAAAAAATGATAGTGTATGACATAAGTAGAATGTCATCTTCATCGTTGTGAAGATGGCAACTGTTTTCCTCTTTTGTTATCACGCATCATACCTACGCCTCCATACTATTCTAGTAGTGGCAACAGCGACCCTATAGAGATGAGTTGACTATACTCTGATGCATGCCAAGGGGGCGTTTGTGGCCTTTGAGAACCCCAAGCATCAGCGCCATCTTCGTGATTCATTCTTTCCGTGTCTCGCTTCTTTCCGATGTGTTCTCAATCACTGGATGAACAAGAAGGCATCAACAATCCACAAGAACTGTATTCTTCTGCTGCTTGCACATAGAAGATAGGGATGGCAAGCAACATGTCAAAATAGGTGGCAGCTACTGTCAACGAAAGGTGGCAACTGTCGTTATACACAAGTGGCAATTAATTGTTCCCACCCCCTTCATTCCAAAAAGTGTCCTTCCTGCCCTTTTTTAGGGATTCCTACTCATCCATTTCATACCCAACTACTTGCGTCAATTAAACTATGAACTTAAGTTAATCTCAAACGTAGTACATGGCAGATCTAGTGTATTCTGCCTAGCAATTGCGAATATACACTGAACCATGCAGTGTTCTACCCCTATAGCATGGACCCAGTACAAGATCGGGAGATTTTCAGCCTTAAGGATGAGAAGGATGAGATCGGGAGATTTTCACCTGGTTTTAGATGATCGTCTCTGGAGGGCTGGGTTGGAGTGGGGGGCTGGGGGTGGGGAGGGTTGGGGTGTGGTTTGCGCTGGGAGCGCCCTACGGATCTGCCCTGGTTTCCATGGCAACCAAAGATGGCCGGCGACGGAGGTCGGGGTTCAAGAGGTGGGGGACGATGGCGGCAGACGAGAGAGGGGATGGATCGGAGGCCGGGAATGGCTGGGTCGTGCGGGCAGCGGGTCGTCTGGCCCGGACGGGGCAGTGCGGGCGGGGTTGCCACATACCGGACGTGCGGGCCGTGCTTTTGTGCGTGCGGACGTGGTTGTGCGGGCCGGTTCCCGTCCATGCCACACGAGGCGTGCGGGCGGGTTCCCGTCCATGCCACACGTGTGGCAGTTATTCGGACCCAAATATTATCAATCAAGACAGATAAGGAGAAGTGCCAACCTCTGCTCGCTACTGATGTTTCGTCTGCGGCTGTACAACACCAAGACGGTGCCTCATTCATACAGTGGATATGGCGATTGCGCTAGTGTCATCCTATGTCGGCCTCTGTTCATGCCGCGCTAACTACCGGCGATCATGTCTACTACAAATGCGCCGGGTCAACTGGCGCGGTCCTACTTGTTATGGATATATAAGGATCAAAAGGAATTCAACAAGCAATACTAATAGGGGATCCACGGATGCTACGGTCATTTGTCATCCGGACAAATCAGGTGATATTCATCTAAGTATATTTTCTTGACACATTGTTTTTTATCAAAGAACAATTACTTTGGTCCACAATATATGTTGTGTAGGACAATGATTCATTATAAAGGTGGTGCCATCATCATGCGCTAGCGTCCGCACCCGCTTGTTGTTGTACGGGTGTGCGCGAGCCGCCGCCCGTGCAGCTTAATCTACAACAACAACAACAACGCATCCGGCTCACCCGTCCGCGCCGGTTTATAACACCACAGATAAGTCACCCGTCCGCCCTCGCGGCCGATTCTCCCGTCTGCACCGGCTTACAACGTCGTGGCCGTTTCACGCATCCACACTGGCTTACCACACCACGGACGACTCGCTTGTCCACTTTTGCGGCCTGGTTCATGCGTCCGCGCCAGCTTACAACGCCGCGACCGACTCATCTATCTGTGCTGCCTCTGATGCTGTGGTCGTTTTACTGTCCGCCCTGCGGTCCGGCCTATTCAACGTGCCGGGTTGACTAACGAACACCGCAGAGGATCATAAATACATCAGGTGATATCTGTCAAGACTATTTTAAATAGCACGTATCAAATTTTTCATTTTGAGAACAATTACTCCGGGTTATGATGTTATTCATGCAGGACATTTGGTCACTTTAAGAGCAGTTATGACTCACCCGCGTCCATACTACCTCTAATGTTGCGGTTGTTTTTTATGTCTGCCTCCGCGGTTTGGTGTATATCAACATAATGCGGCTAACTTGCCCATTCGCACGGTTCACCGTCTCGCTTCATCGCGGTGGTCAACTGATCATCAACTGGGTGGCAGATAAATTCTTGCCTGATATGTCAGGTGAGATCCATCCAGTATACTTTTATTGCTTTCTTTAAAGAGAAATTACTCTGGCTTGCAAGTTCTCCAGTGCACGGCAAGTTATATCACTAAGATGTTGAATGACTCATACCAGTTTATATCACGGTCAAATATGGAGAATCTCAAGATAACTCCTCGAGTCGCCTTAAGACTCGGGGGCTACAATGGCATGACTCGGTAAAATTGGCCAGTATTAATAATCAAGAACTCCGGGTCATTGGAGAGAAAAATTACCCGGCCCCAGAGACTACTGCTTTATTGGCGAATATTTAAAGGCCATCAAAAAATTTCTGGCTTAAAAAAAAGATTCCGGTTCAAAATTCTGGTTCAAGGGAAATTTGTCTCCCACAAAGCACTAAAGCTCTCAATATCTGGTTTAAAATCTAGCTCAAGGTAAACCTGCCTCGCACAAAGCTTTGAAGCTCTCAATATCCGTTTTGAAATTCCGGTTTAAAAAGAATTCATCTCTCGCAAGTTCGAGTTTTTTCAGAAAAAATTACAGGGACCAAAGAGAGTTTGTTGCACAGCACAACTCAAACATAGGCACCCGACGAGCACAGCTCAGAAATATATCACTTGTGGGCTTCTGGCTTATTGAGCTAAGATATGATTACCCTTTGATCCGGCTCATAGCCACAGTTACAGGTCATTTGGGGGCTTCCTATTTAAACATAGGTCGTATTCGAACCAAAGAGAACATAGCCGTCGGTGCCCTCTTGATCGGCACACTGCCAAACTCACTAGGGGCCTTCTTGATCATATTCGAATCATAGCTTAACCCCTTTTGGGTCTGACTTGGATTGTATTCGAATGAGGGTCGTTAAAAACCTCTCAAGGTCTTTTGGGGGCTTCCTGTTCAAACATAGGTCGTATTCGAACCAAAGAGAACATAGCTGTCGGTACCCTCTTGATCGGTGCAACGCCAAAGCCACTAGGGGCTACATGATCATATTCGAATCCTAGCTTAACCCCTTTGGAACGGTTTACTGATTGTATTCGAATTAGAAGCCTCAAATTCTTCTTTCAATTTTGCTTAAGTTTTTTGAAAACAGTTTTTTCGGTTTTGTCTTGAGACTTTTTGTTCATATCTGAAGCATATATGTGGTTTCGATTAACCCGGCTTGACTTTGGATGATAAGTCGCCATATATGACAATCATAAAACATCTGGAAGTTTTTGGCTTCTAAAGATTGGGTTGTCACCCTTACTGCACAGGTATCCTAAACCAGCAGTATGATTCAATATCACAGGAACCGGTTTTTCAAACCGGGTTATATTATTCAAATCTTTAATAGCCAACATGGCTGGATTTTTATTATGGTTATCAATAACCAATATTACGATTGAGGTTTTCAAAGTCGCTTCAGCGCAATGGATATTATTTTATCAATGGATATAATTTATTCTACAATGGAAGGAATAGTCTCGAGTCGCTGCAGGCTTACGACCCGACACTTGGGGGCTATATTATTCAAATTGAGATTACATCAAATATGAAGTCCCAGGTCAATGCCAGCATGCACCATGGCACTTGGGGGCTAATGTAAAGTCATTTTTTGATCAACTTATTGAAGACCCGACTCATCCCATTGTAAATGAGCCGGCCCTTGGGGGCTACTAATTGCTCTTGTCAATAATTCAAGGTACACAAGTCTTAATCCATTATATTAAAGGGTCCACTTGCTCAGTTGGTAAAGCACAAAGCTCTTGACCTTGTGGACGTGAGTACAAGCCCCATGATGGGAGTTACATCATATGATGTTCTTTTCCAAAAAGTATATATAAAGTCCCAGCTCAATATTATCTGACTGAGCCGGCCGTTGGGGCTACACATTGCTATTTAGATCTACATGATCATATTTATAAAGTCGCTGCTCACTATTGCATAATGACCCGGCCCTTGGGGGCTACACTGGTTGAAGTTTTTATGAGCATAAGGCAATTACAAGTCCCAGGTTGCTGCAAGCATGACAACCCGACACTTGGGGGCTACATATGTGGAATATTCAGTTTTGATTAGTGACTGAGATGGACAATCTGGATTTCTTCAAGGTTGCAACATTTATATTGAAACAAGTCTTAAGCTATCACTATGTTTCTCCTCTTAAGACTTGGGGGCTACAGGTAATATGGATATGAGGGAGAGAAATCTTCAAAATTCTCAGTTTTGACCCGGCGTCGACAACAATTATAACTTGGCATTATCTATTTATAACCCGGCAAGTCTTTCATCTTTAAGCCGGTTGAAGGCCACATGACTATTTCAAAGACCAATATTTTTAAGCATTGGGAGCTGAGTCAAATGAATTATTCTTCATAGTCTTTCTTTGTGAGAAACCAACGTCAGCCAATTGATTATGAAGTTTGCTATTGACCCGAATTTTCTGGAAGAAGGAAATGACAAGGACTTACAGATGTTCAGGTGCCGGCTTACAAGAATATTTAACTCAGAGCATAACCTGTTAAAATTGTTCTTGTGTTTTGTTTACACGATCAGTTTAACATGGATAAATCCAAATTAAACTGGGGGCTAATGTCGGGGATATACCCCACGATATGACCAGGCCGGAGATATGACCCGGCTGGGACTTGATGTTTCATTGGTGACCCGGCAGACTATAAGCCGGTGGGAACAGTTAAGCATTGTAAGCTGGCAGACACAATCATGTAACCCGACATGCACAGTCATGTAACTCGGCAGACATAGTCATGTAACCCGGCAGACACAGTCATGTAACCCGGCAGACACAATCATGTAACCCAGCAGACACAGTCATGTAACCCGGATAGTTAAGAAGATAGTTAAGTCAGACCATTAAGCCAGACAGTTAAGCTGGATAGTCAAGCCGAACAGTTAAGCCAGATTGTAAATCAACAGTTAAGAAGCCCGAAACATTAATAAGCCCATGGAGAGAAGTCAGAATAGTTAAGTCTAAGTCTGAGTTGGACTCTACATGTAACCCGCCCCTTCAACATATATAAGGAGGGGCAGGGCACACCAAGAGGGACAAGTTGAATAATCATTAAGTCTAGACACAACTACGAGAGCCGGAGTTACGGCGACTCCCTCATGATGATAATGAGACCTAGCCACAAACAACATGTAGGGTTGTTACCGGATGATGTTTCCCGGGGCCCGAAGCTGTCTAAATCTTTGTCTTGCGTATTGCGTCTCTCGATTCCGATCAACCCCTTCAAGCTACCGCGTAGATGCGTTGGCCTCATGACTAAGTCCTCACACTAGGACATCTGCCGTGACGTTTCCACGACACCCACCGTAATACTTATGCTCTTGAGAGAAGCCACTAGTGACACCTATGGCCCCCGGGTCTATCTTCCATCATATTAGTCTTCCAACACTTAGTTATTTCCTTTGCCATTTATTTTACTTTGCATCTTTATTTTTCTTTATCATAAAAATACCAAAAATACCATCTTATCATATCTATCAGATCTCACTATCGTAAGCGACCGTGAAGGGCTTGACAACCCCTTTATCGCGTTGGTTGCGAGGTTCTTATTTGTTTGTGTACGTGCGTGGGACTTGAGCGTGATCTCCTACCGGATTGATACCTTGGTTCTCAAAAACTAAGGGAAATACTTACGCTACTTTGCTGCATCACCCTTTCCTCTTCAAGGGAAAACCAACGCAGTGCTCAAGAGGTAGCAAGGCCCAGTGCAAATTGCTGTTTTTTGCCTATTTTAGTGTTTCATAGAAAAGGAATACCAAATGGAATCCAAACAGAATGAAATCTTCGGGAGAGTGATTTTTGGAACAAATGCAATCCAGGAGACTTGGGGTGGACGTCAAGGAAGCATCGAGGAGGCCACGAGGCAGGAAGGCGGGCCTAGGGGGTAGGTGCGCCCCCACCCTCGTGGGCCCCTCGTGGCTCCCCTGACCGAGTTCTTTCGCCTATATATACTCATATACCCCGAAAACATCCGAGAGCACCACGAAACCCTATTTCCACCGCTGCAACGTTCTGTACCCAAGAGATCCCATCTTCGGGCCTTTTCCAGAGCTCTGTCGGAGGGGGAATCGATCACGGAGGGCTTCGACATCAACACCATAGCCTCTCCAATGATGTGTGAGTAGTTTACCATAGACCTTCGGGTCCATAGTTATTAGCTAGATGGCTTCTTCTCTCTCTTTGGATCTCAATACAAAGTTCTCCTTGATCTTCTTGGAGATCTATTCGATGTAATTCTTTTTGCGGTGTGTTTGTCGGGATCCGATGAATTGTGGGATTATGATCAAGATTATCTATGAACAATATTTGGTTCTTCTCTGAATTCTTTTATGTATGATTTGTTATCTTTGCAAGTCTCTTCGTATTATCAGTTTGGTATGGCCTACTAGATTGATCTTTCTTGCAATGGGAGAACTGCTTAGCTTTGGGTACAATCTTGCGGTGTCCTTTCCTAGTGACATCAGGGGCAGCAAGGCGCATATTGTATTGTTGCCATCGAGGATAAAAATATGGGGTTTATATCATATTGCTTGATTTTATCCCTCTACATCATGTCATCTTGCCTAATGCGTTACTCTGTTCTTATGAACTTAATACTCTAGATGCATGCTGGATAGCGGTCGATGTGTGGAGTAATAGTAGTAGATGCAGAATCGTTTTGGTCTACTTGTCGCAGACGTGATGCCTATATACATGATCATGCCTAGATATTCTCATAATAATGCACTTTTCTATCAATTGCTCGATAGTAATTTGTTTACCCGTCGTAATACTTATGCTATCTTGAGAGAAGCCACTAGTGAAACTTATGGCCCCCGAGTCTATTTTCCATCATATAAGTTTCCAATCTATTTTACTTTTCAATCTTTACTTTCAATCTATATCATAAAAATACCAAAAATATTTATCTTATTATCTCTATCATATCTCACTTTTGCAAGTGGCCATGAAGGGATTGACAACCCCTTTACCGCGTTGGTCGCAAGGTTCTTATTTATTTTTGTAGATGCGAGGTGACTTGCGTATAGTCTCCTACTGGATTGATACCTTGGTTCTAAAAAATTGAGGGAAATACTTACACTACTTTGCTGCATCACCCTTTCCTCTTGAAGGGAAAACCAACGCAGTGCTCAAGAGGTAGCAGGAATGATTTCTGGCGCCGTTGCCGGGGAGATCTATGCCAAGTCAAGTCAAGTCAAGACATACCAAGTACCCATCACAAACTCTTATCCCTCGCATTACATTATTTGCCATTTGCCTCTCGTTTTCCTCTCACCCACTTCACCCTTGCCGTTTTATTCGCCCTCTTTTTACGTTCGCCTCCTTTTCGCTTGCTTCTCGTGTCGCCGTGTGTCGTCATGGCTAGTCCTTTTATCATTGTTAGTACCCCCGATCATGAAGTTCTTAATTTTAAACAAAGGGAGGGAGAAAATTTAAAAGATGCTTGGCATAGAATTTGCAATGCTCAGAATAGATCTACTAGGAAGAAATCCACTTCCTCCCTTCTTCGCAATTTTTATGTAGGCATCACTCCTTGGAACAGATTATTCTTGATACCATTACCAGAGGGAATTTATTGGGTAGCCATACTTTTGATTCTTATAATGCTATGATAGATTTGTTTGGCCCACCACCTCTTTTGGTTAATGGAACTATTTTAACTTTGGAACATGTGATGCAAAGGCTTGAAATTATTGAAAATAAAGTTGCCTCTGTGGAGTTGATTGAAAATTTGGATAAAAAGATCCACAACAAAATCACCCAATATGGATCTAACGTAGGAGTTACTCTGAATTTTTTTAAAGAAAAATAACCTATAGTTAACAAAAGAATAGATCAAGATTCCACAAGAATTGGTAAACTTGAGGATATTATTACCAATTTAGGGTCTGCCTTTTCATCTGTGAAAAATACTCCAAATCCTCCTACTACCAAGGTTGCCAAATTAATGTATGTTCCTAAAAATAAGGGTGAATCTTCTAGTAAGTAAAATGCGGATCTCAAATCAATAAGTGTTCACCCCAACTTCTTCGCTATCATTAAGGAACCTTCACTACAAATGAATTTCTTGATTAATTGCCTATGAGATTGATCATTAATAAAAAGAAGGAAACTCCCAAGGGTTATAAGTGTTCTATTGAAGAATTTCCTACCAAAGATGATAATACCTAGATCTATTCTTGTTTTTATGCCTAGCTAGGGGCGTTAAACGATATCACTTGTTGGGAGGCAACCCAATTTTATTTTTATTTCTTGCTTTTTGGTTCTGTTTAGTAAAGAATAATTCATCTATCTTCTATTTAGATGTGGTTTTATGCTTTTAATTAGTGTTTGTTCCAAGTAGAACCTTTGGGAAGACTTGGGGGAAGTTTTTGCGATCTTGCTGTAAAAAACAAAAACTTTAGCACTCACGAGATTTGCTGCCATTTTTACTGGAGAGTGAGATTAGGTAGATTCTTTTTGCATATGACAATAGACAAATTTCTCACGTCCACCAATTTATTTCAGAATTTTTGGGGTTACAGAAATATTCGAAACCTACAGATTACTACAGACTGATCTGTTTTTGACAGATTCTGTTTTTCCTGTGTTGTTTGTTTATTTTGATGAATCTATGGCTAGTATCGGGGGGTATGAACCATAGAGAAGTTGGAATACAGTAGGTTTAACACCAATATAAATAAAGAATGAGTTTATTACAGTACCTTAAGTGGTGGTTTGTTTTCTTATACTAACGGAGCTCATGAGATTTTCTGTTGAAGTTCTGTGTTGTGAAGTTTTCAAGTTTTGGGTGAAGATTTGATGGATTATGGAATAAGAAGTGGCAAGAGCCTAAGCTTGGGGATTACCAAGGCACCCCAAGGTAAAATTCAAGGACAACAAAAATCCTAAGCTTGGGGATGCCCCGGAAGGCTTGGGGATGCTCCAGAAGGCATCCCCTCTTTCGTCTTCGTCCATCGGTAACTTTACTTGATGCTATATTTTTATTCACCACATGATATGTGTTTTGCTTGGAGCGTCTTTTATGATTTGAGTCTTTTATTTCTAGTTTACCCCAATCATCCTTGCTATACACACCTTTTGGGAGAGACACATATGAATTGGAATTTATTAGAATACTCTATGTGCTTCACTTATATCTTTTGAGCTAGATAATTTTGTTCTAGTACTTCACTTATATCTTTTAGAACACGGTGGTGGTTTTATTTTATAGAAATTATTGATCTCTGATGCTTCATTTATATTATTTTGAGAATCCTTTAGAACATCATGGTAGTTTTCTTTGGCTATAAAATTAGTCCTAATATGATAGACATTGAAGATTGGTATAATAAAATCTTTCATAAAAGTGCATTGAATACCATGAGAAGTTTGATACTTGATAATTGTTTTGAGATAAGAAGATGGTAATATTAGAGTCGTGCTAGTTGAGTAGTTGTGAATTTGAGAAATACTTGTGTTGAAGTTTGCAAGTCCTTTAGTATGCACGTATGGTAACCGTTGTGTATCAAATTTGAAACACGAGATGTTCTTTGATTGTCATCCTTATGAGTGGCGGTCGGGGACGAGCGATGGTCTTTTCCTACCAATCTATCCCCCTAGGAGCATGCGCGTAATGCTTGGTTTTTGATGACTTGCATATTTTTGCAATAAGTATGTGAGTTCTTTATGACTAATGTTGAGTCCATCGATTATACGCACTCTCACCTTTCCATCATTGCTAGCCTCTTCGGTAGCGTGCATTGCCCTTTATCACCTTGAGAGTTGGTGCAAAATTTGCCAGTGCATCCAAACCCCGTGATATAATATGCTCTATCACACATAAACCTCCTTATATCTTCCTCAAAACAGCCACCATACCTACCTATTATGGCATTTCCATAGCCATTCCGAGATATATTGCCATGCAACTTTCCACCGTTTCATTTATTATGACACGCTTCATCATTGTCATATTGCCATGCATGATCATGTAGTTGACATCGTATTTGTTGCAAAGCCACTATGCATAATTTATTATACATGTCACGCTTGATTCATTGCCCTTCCCGGTACACTGCCGGAGGCGTTCATATAGAGTCATATTTTGTTCTAGTATCGAGTTGTAATCACTAAGTTGTAAATAAATAGAAGTGTGATGATAATCATTAATAGAGCATTGTCCCAAAAAAAGAAGGGAGAAAGGCCAAATAAAAAAAGGAAAGTCCCCCCAAAAAGAGAAAATAAATAAAAAGGGACAATGCTACTATCCTTTTTTCCACACTTGTGCTTCAAAGTAGCACCATGATCTTTATGATAGAGAGTCTCTTGTTTTGTCACTTTCATATACTAGTGGGAATTTTTCATTATAGAACTTGGCTTGTATATTCCAACAATGGGCTTCCTCAAATGCCCTAGGTCTTCGTGAGCAAGCAAGTTGGATGCACACTAATGACCCACAAGTATAGGGGATCTATCGTAGTCCTTTCGATAAGTAAGAGTGTCGAACCCAACGAGGAGCAGAAGGAAATGATAAGCGGTTTTCAGTAAGGTATTCTCTGCAAGCACTGAAATAATAGGTAATAAATAGTTTTGTGATAGGATAATTTGTAACGAGTAACAAGTAACAAAAGTAAATAAAGTCCAGCAAGGTGGCCCAATCCTTTTTGTAGCAAAGGACAAGCCTGGACAAACTCTTATATAGAGAAAAGCTCTCCCGAGGACACATGGGAATATCGTCAAGCTAGTTTTCATCACGTTCATATGATTCACGTTCGGTACTTTGATAATTTGGTATGTGGGTGGACCGGTGCTTGGGTACTGTCCTTACTTGGACAAGCATCCCACTTATGATTAACCTCTATTGCAAGAAGCCGCAACTACAACAATAGTATTAAGGTAAACCTAACCATAGCATGAAACATATGGATCCAAATCAGCCCCTTACGAAGCAACGCATAAACTAGGGTTTAAGCTTCTATCACTCTAGCAACCCATCATCTACTTATTACTTCCCAATGCCTTCCTCTAGGCCCAAATAATGGTGAAGTGTCATGTAGTCGACGTTCACATAACACCACTAGAGGAGTGACAACATACATCTCATCAAAATATCAAACGAATACCAAATTCACATGACTACTAATTGCAAGACTTCTCCCATGTCCTCAAGAACAAACGTAACTACTCACAAAGCATATTCTTGTTCATAATCATAGGGGTATTAATATGCATATAGGATCTGAACATATGATCTTCCACAAAATAAACCAACTAGAATCAACTACAAGGAGTAATTAACACTACTAGCAACCCACAGGTACCAATCCCGGACTAGGAGACAAGAATTGGATACAAGAGATGAACTAGGGTTTGAGAGGAGATGGTGTTGGTGAAGATATTGATGGAGATTGACCCCCTACCGATGAGAGGATCGTTGGTGATGACGATGGCGATGATTTCCCCCTCTCGGAGGGAAGTGTCCCCGGCAGAACAGCTCTGCCAGAGCCCTAGATTGGTTCCGTCAAGGTTCTGCCTCGTGGCGGCAGAGTCTCGTCCCGAAAGGTTGCTTATGATTTTTCTTCGGACGAAAGACTTCATATAGCAGAAGATGGTCACCGGAGGACCAATAGGGGGCCCACGAGGCAGGGGGGCGCGCCCAGGGGGGTAGGGCGCGCCCCCACCCTCATGGGCAGGGTGTGGCCCCCCTCTGGAACTTATTGTGCTCATTATTTTTTATATATTCTGAAATTGACTTCCATGAAGTTTTAGGACTTTTGGAGCTGTGCAGAATAGGTCCCTAATATTTGCTCCTTTTCCAGCCCAGCATCCCAGCTGTCGGCATTCTCCCTCTTTATGCAAACCTTGTAAAATAAGAGAGAATAGGCATAAGTATTTTGACATAATGTGTAATAACAGCCCATAATGCAATAAATATCGATATAAAAGCATGATGCAAAATGGACGTATCATCTCCCCCAAGCTTCGACCTCGCTTGTCCTCAAGCGAAAGCCGATCGAAAAATATGTCCACATGTTTAGAGATAGAGGTGTCGATAAAAATAAAATACGAAGATGAGGGCATCATGATTATTCTTAGAACAACAACTTATATAATTCTTTTCATATGATCTCTTATGCTAGAGTAACAATTAAATCACAATTTCAAGTATGAATCATAAACTTCATTGAAAACTAACAAACTATAATCTCAGTCATTGGAGCAATTGCAATTTATCATAACATAGGAATGAGTCAATATATAAGAGCTTTTCAGCAAGTCCACATACTCAACTATCATATTGTCTTTCCCAATTTCTAACACTCATGCAATACTTATGGGTATGGAGTTTTAATCGGACATAGAGAAAGATAGGGCTTATAGTTTTGCCTCCCAACGTGTTACCTCAAGGGTAATGTCAACAATAATAGTTCATGAAAACTCACATCCAATTAGCCGTATATACCAGGATCTTTCCAACATGTTGGGCTTGCCAAAAGATAAGATTTAAAAAGGAAGGGTGAAGATCACCATGACTCTTATGCAAGGTAGAAGATAAAAGTAAAAGATAGGCCCTTCGCAGAGGGAAGCAGAGGTTATCATGCGCTTTTATGGTTGGATGCACAAAATCTTAATGCGAAAGAACATCACTTTATATTGCCACTTGTGATATGAACCTTTATTATGCAGTCTGTCGCTTTTATTTCTTCCATATCACACGATCGTATAAAGCTTATTTTCTCCCACACTAATAAGTCATACATATTTAGAGGGCAATTTTTATTGCTTGCACCGATGACAACTTACTTGGAGGATCTTACTCAATCCATAGGTAGGTATGGTGGACTCTCATGGCAAAACTGGTTTAAGGGTGTTTGGAAGCACACATAGTATCTCTACTTGGTGCAAAGAATTGGCTAGCATAAGAGGGAAAGTCAAGCTCAACCATGTTGGATGATCCATGACAATATAATTTATCTCAGATGTAAGAAAACATAACCCATTACGTTGTCTTCGTTGTCCAACGTCGACTCTTTAGCATGTCATATTTTAATGAGTGCTCACAGTCATAAAAGATGTCCAAGATAGTATATTTATATGTGAAGACCTCTCTTTCTTTATTACTTCCTAATAATTGCAACGATGACCAAAACTATGTTTGTCAACTCTCAACAGCTTTTATTCATCATACTTTTTCTATGTGAGCTCATTACTATCCATAAGATACAAATGATCCCTTTTATTTCTTTCTCTTTTATTTTATTCACTCAATATCATGGCAAAATAATCAAGCCCTTGACTCAATACTAATCTTTGTTATATGTAGCTCACGGACTCGATTACATAGAAGGATCATAAAGCAAAACTCACAACTAGATCATACTAAAACTTTATGCTACTAGATCAAGATATTACCAAAAGGATCGAACTAAGAAAACGGTAAAGATAGAAGTGATGGTGATACGATACCGGGGCACTCCCCCAAGCTTGGCAATTGCCAAGGGGAGTGCCCATACCCATGTGATTATATCTCCTTTTTTGTTGGTGAAGAGGGTGTTGGTTTTGTTGATGGCGTAGGCTTCTTCCTTAATTTGTGCTTGAGGACAGAGTTTTGATCCCTTAGGTCATCCATCTCCTACTCAAGGCTTAACATCTTCTTGCATAATTCATGTTTGTTTTCCTGCAAGAGGCGAAAACGGATAAACTCGATCTTAGGATTCTTTGCTCTATCAGGGAGGCTTGACTTTTTGAACTCCACATGCATGTCCCCAGGTTGAGGTAATGGGACTTCATCTTCATCTGAACTCGTCTCCTCCTTTCCCCTGGGTTCATAGTCCTCTTCTTCTTCCGTGGTCCAACCACAATGCTCCACGTCCCCATAGACCTTAGGATCTACAAGATAATTAGCCACATAGCTTTCTCCTTCCGAATCCTGGGACGATATATTGCTGTAATCTACAGCAGAAACAGCTCGAAACAAGAACATGAGATTTTGCGTGATACTGTGGCCAAAACTTTCGGGAGATTATATAATGAATTTTTACCGACCAAAATACGTAACGTGTAAGAAAATGGAGTCCGAAGAGCACACGAGGTGCCCACGAGGTAGGGGGGCGCGCCCTCCACCCTCGTGGAGGCCTCATGTCCTTCCCGGACTACTTCTTATTTTTCTATTTTTCTAAATATTCCAAAACGGAGAAATATTGCCATCAAAACTGTTTGGAGTCGGTTTACTTACCGTACTACATACCTATTCCTTTCCGGAGTTTGAAACGTTCCGGAAAGTGTCCCTTATGTATTCCTCTGGGGTTATGGTTTCAATAACATTGGTTTCAACATTTATGGGATTACGTGGGATATAATGTTTAATTCTTTGACCGTTCACCACCTTCGGATTTGTGCCTTCGAAGTTGTTGATTTTTATGGCACCGGAATGATAGACCACCTCAATAATGTAAGGACCTTCCCATTTAGAGAGAAGTTTTCCTGCAAAAAATCTTAAACGAGAGTTGTATAATAATACATAATCACCTACATTAAACTCACGCTTTTGTATGCTTTTGTCATGCCATCTTTTGACTTTTTCTTTAACAACTTGGCATTTTCGTAGGCTTGGGTTCTCCATTCATCAAGTGAGCTAATGTCAAATAACCTCTTCTCACTGGCACGTTTGAAATCATAGTTGAGCTCTTTAATTGCCCAATAAGCCTTATGTTCTAGTTCGAGAGGTAAGTGACATGCTTTTCCATAAACCATTTTATATGGAGACATACCCATAGGGTTTTTATATGCAGTTCTATAGGCCCATAATGCATCATCAAGTTTCTTGGACCAATTCTTTCTAGATCTATCAACAGCCTTTTGCAAAATTAATTTGAGCTCTCTATTACTCAATTCTACTTGACCACTAGACTGTGGGTGATAAGGAGAGGCAATTCTATGATTACCATCATATTTAGCAAGCATTTCACGGAAAGCACCATGAATAAAATGTGAACCAACATCAATCATTAAATATCTAGGGACTCCAAACCTTGGAAAAATAACTTCTTTAAGCATCTTAATAGAGGTGTTATGATCAGCACTACTAGTTGGAATAGCTTCTACCCACTTAGTAACGTAATCAACAACAACTAAAATATGTGTATATCCATTAGAGGCAGGAAAAGGTCCCATATAATCAAAGCCCCAATGTCGGTGTCAAAACCAGCGGATCTCGGGTAGGGGGTCCCGAACTGTGCGTCTAGGCCGGATGGTAACAGGAGACAGGGGACACGAAGTTTTACCCAGGTTCGGGCCCTCTCGATGGAGGTAAAACCCTACGTCCTGCTTGATTAATATTGATGATATGGGTAGTACAAGAGTAGATCTACCACGAGATCGGAGAGGCTAAACCCTAGAAGCTAGCCTATGGTATGATTGTTGTTGTCTATGTTGTCCTACGGACTAAAACCCTCCGATTTATATAGACACCGGAGAGGGTTAGGGTTACACAAAGTCGGTTACAATGGTAGGAGATCTACATATCCGTATCGCCAAGCTTGCCTTCCACGCCAAGGAAAGTCCCTTCCGGACATGGGACGAAGTCTTCAATCTTGTATCTTCATAGTCCAGGAGTCCGGCTGAAGGTATAGTCCGGCCATCCGGACACCCCCTAATCCAGGACTCCCTCAGTAGCCCCTGAACCAGGCTTCAATGATGACTAGTCCGGCGCACAGATTGTCTTCGGCATTGCAAGGCGGGTTCCTCCTCCAAGTACTTCATAGAAGATTTTGAACACAAAGATAGTGTCCGGCTCTGCAAAATAAGTTTCCACGTATTTCCATAGAGAGAATAATATTTACACAAATCTAATCTGCTAACGTATTCCGTAGTGTGACACACCACGGCCAAGCTTTTATCCGAATCATTTTATTATCCCACCTCAGCGCGTCATGCGAGGCAGTTTCCTTGGCACGTCTTGTTAAAGTAGAGATCGTGTCCCCTTATTCCGGGATTCTCATCAATACGGGCATGGGTAACCCAACCGCGCCATTGATTACGGCGCTTGGAGATAAGCGAGTTTTACCAGGCTGGTGGGGACACGTAGTTGCGTCCACCCATATAAGGGGATAAGGATCCACCTTTTCACCTACGCCTTCTTCCTCCTTTGCCTATCCATTCTCGTGCACTCGAGCTCCAGCGCCCAAGTCCGTACTCCCCACCTCAACCTTCTCCAGCCATGTCCGGAGCGGGAGGCGAGTGGATGGTCTCCTCCGTCATAGAGGGACACATCAAAAAACTGAGGAAGGCCGGATACTTGTCTAACGACATCGCGTACCGGCTTCCCGAAAAGGGGCAGCTCATCCCCACCCCTAGGCCCCATGAGAGGGTGGTGTTCCTCCCCCATTTCCTCCGCGGACTGGGCTTTCCTCTCCACCCATTTGTCCGGGGGCTCATGTTCGACTATGGCCTGGATTTCTACGATATGGCCCCGAACTTTGTCCTCAACATCTCGGCGTTTATCGTCGTGTGCGAGGCCTTCCTCTGCATCCGCCCCCATTTCGGCCTATGGCTCAAGACTTTCAATGTCAAGCCGAAGGTGGTGCGCGGCAACCAGGCGGAGTGCGGAGGCGTCATGGTGGGCAAGATGCCCAACGTCTTATGGCTCGAGGGCTCCTTTGTGGAGACCCTGAAGGGGTGGCAATTGGGGTGGTTTTACATCACCGAGCCGCGCGACCCCGAATGGGCCGCATCCCCTGAGTTTCGATCCGGACCCCCTACGCGGCTCACCTCCTGGAAGGAGACGGGCCTATCGTGGGGTAAAAAAGGAGAGCTGACCGGACTCCAAACATGCGTCCAAACCCTGGTGGACAAGAAGAGCAAACTTGTCAACATAGTCCAGGTTATGCTCATCCGCCTGATCCTCCCGTGTCAACAACGGCCTTTCAACCTGTGGGAGTTCGACCCGGCGCGGCACCAAACTCTGAGCAGGCTCTTCGACACGACATACGAAGATGCGTGGAAGGTGCTTTTCAAGGGCGCCAAGGCCCCCGCATCCGCTACCGAGGATCGCGGATTCAGTATGCAGCGTCACGCTCATGCGGTAAGCTGTTTTTCCTTTTACAGGGTATTAGTTTTTCATAGTTTGACTCCATGTGGGATCTAAGCTCCCTTACCTTTGACAGGACTGGCAGGTGATGTCCGGACAGATCAACTGTCCGGCTCCTTTGCCCGAAGGCCCAGCAGACGCTCGCTTGGCGAAGCTGCGGGTTCCGGCACCCTATGTGGTGCCGGAGAAGAAGGCCACGAAAAAGGCCACGGGGACTCGAAAGAGTGCCGGACGCTAGGAGGTGTCGGATCCATCATCCGACGGTTCCGAGGCGCATTCCTCCTGTGAAGACGAGGAGGAAGAAGAAGAGACCTCTCCCCCACCAGCGGGAGGAGAGAAGAAAAGGAACGCCGTCCTCTCTGGGGAGGCCGGAGGGTCCAAGAAGGGGAAAACCCTTCCTCCGGGCTACTCCACCGACGCCGACGACGGCGGAGAGGAGTGGCCGCCCATGGGCCAAGCCCCTGGCAAAATTGTAAGTATCTGGATACCAGTGTAATTCATAGTATTCGTTTATTGCACAGCTTTCCCTTATGTCAAATATGTTTATGCAGCCCACCCAAAGACTGGCTCGACTCGTCGTCGAGCGGCTCACTGGATTCGTCAGATGTGAACTTGCTTCCGACGGCTTCCTCCCCCCGCCCTATGGACGACACCGAAGTGTTGTCCCAACAGGTTCCAAGCCGGGAGGAGATGGTCCTGGAGGCGCCGCAAGGCGACCTCCCGGACTCCAGGAGTAAAGGGGATGAAACCCCCCAGGGCTCCAAGTCCGGCTCTAGGCCGGACACCGCTCCGGAACCTTCAAAGGTTCTAGAGTCCGGCAGGGGACCTCCTTCCAAGAGGAGCAAGCCCACCGTGCCGGTGACCCCCGTCCAACCGGAGGCGCCGGACAATCTGTTGGAGGCGCTCCAAGGCGCCTCCATCGACGAGGAGCACCGCACCATTATGAGTGCGGTGGTCCAGAAGGTTCAGTCCGCCAAGAGCGGACTGACTGAAGCTTGTACTAGCCTTTTAACAGGCTTTGAGGTAAGTAAAGAATGTGTAAATAATATTACCGCATAGATAGTAGCCCTTGATGCTCTATTTGGCGTTCGGGAAGAAAAGCCGAATAGAGGATCAAATAAAATTCACAGGAGTCTAACAAAAAGGAGTCAATATGCATATGCAGGCTTCTCTGCTTGTGTTCGCCGCACTGACTGCGAACGTGGACACGCTAAAGCAGAACCTCGAGCGGTCCGAGCAAGAGCTCGGGTGTGCCAAGAAGCAGCTCGAGGACAATGAAGGTAAGAAATACCTTGTTTAAATATATATAAAGAGGTGCAATTGCAAAAAATGACAGGATTATCGTGGCTATTGTAGGGGCCATGTCTGAGGTGGCGACCCTTAAGCAAGCGCTGGTCGAGGCCGAGAAGAGGGCGGCCATGGAGTGCACCGAGCGGGAGAAGTATGAGGTCGAGGTTGGCAAGGTACGGCAAGAGCTCTAGGCTCTCATGGAAAAACATGAGAGTTTGGAGCTTGACTCAAAGACGCGAGCGTCCGAGCTCGCGGTGGCAATTGAAAATGCCAAGTCTGCCAAGGCCGAATCCCAGAAGACCCTCCAGGAGTTGGATGAGGTGAAGAAGATAGCGTCGGGTAAGGCATTCTTTATGCAAAGCAAACACATAAACGTGAGTTACTTGTTATTTACCCAAATTCGGAGCTTTCCAGGAGCGTTCGCAGATCTTCCCCGGAGTGTGTCCGATGCCGCCGCATTCTATCGAGCCGAGGAGGGTAGCTCGGCAGAGAAGGTGTTCTGGTCTCAGTATGCTGAGGCCTTACACCCCGTGCCCCTGAGCCACCAGCTGAAGCAACTGGTCGAGCTCCACAAGGCGGCCGAACAGGCCATGAAGGGCCTCATAGTTCGGCTGTGGCCTGGAGGGGCTCTGCCTGGGAGCTATTTCGGGCTGGTGCAGCGGCTAGTGGAGGCCTGTCCAAGGCTCGAAGTAATCAAGCGCTCCGTCTGTATTGAAGGTGCCGGTAGGGCCCTTGCCCGTGCTAAGGTGCACTAGGGCAAGCTGGATGCTGAGAAGCTTGTGAAGGACGGGCCACCGCCGGGGAAAGAGCATTGCAAGCCCGAGAATTATTATAAGAATGTTCTGAAGGGTGCCTGCCTTGTGGCGGATGAATGTTCTAGGGATGTAATTTTTGAGTGAAACTTGCTCGTTTTGTCCTGTGCGCTGAAAACTTGATCATATGCGCTAAGCAATGCTGTTGGAATTTAAAATATTACTTTCTGTGCGGCTGTTTATCAATTCTAAGAGATGGCAAGTCATCGGCTTCTGCCCCTGTGCCGCTAGTGCTGGGGTGTTCGGGGATAAACCTGGGTGCTCTTTTTCCCATGTTTGGGTCCTTCGAGGGAGGCGCTCAGCCCAACGAACAAGGCAATCAGACTATAATGCGTGAACACTCTCACTTAGCCATAGAATTCTATAATTTTAAATTTTGGTGAAGCCCCTGGTATTCGGAAGACCGAATTCGGGGCGCTATCCACGCCTTGGCCGGACAGAGCAGGCTCCTCGCTCTAAGCGGCATAAGTCTTTAGGGACTCGAAAAACCTCTCGAACAGCGACCAGCTCTCACTACATCATGACAGTCAGTTTTAGCTTTATCCACTGAGGTGCTCGACCCAGCTCAACTGGGGCACAATCGCAGTGGTTCTCCTAGTGCTACCTTAGCCGATATAGAGGAACGTGAGGCACCAAAACATAGGAGCCGGGCAAACCCAACTATTGACCCAAGACATGATTCGGAGCCGATGCATATAATGCTATAAGTTCGGGGTGCCGCACTTGTTAAAGTGTTCGGACTTCTCACACCATATTGAGGGGTACTAAAGCCCCTGGCGTATTTTGGTCGTACCAAAGTGTACGGATGCAACATGTCGTTAAGGAACATATATTAAAAAAGAGTAATGCAAAAATAGACAAAAGCTATGCATTGTTTATTAAAGAGGGCTGCGATCAAAGCAGAACGATACAAATAATGCGATAAGCAAAAGGTTGGACTATTTAACGTGTTCGTTCCAGGGGCAAGCTGTGGAATAGTATGCGAAATAGGTATACTGCTCATGATAGAGACCACCTGGGGGTTCCGTAATGCGGCGTGGATTGTCTGCTTCCCTGGTTCTTGCATCGCTTGTTCGGCAATTGAACTGCCGAATGGGCCTTCCGAAGAGTGGAGTCCTGAAAGTAAGAGGAAATTAAAAAATCGGCAGCCCCTGGTGCGGTTTAAGACGTGTTTCGGGCGTGCCATGATGGTGCCCCTCCCCGTGTACCCATGGTATTTCTAGAGCGTAGTTATGTACGCGAAGTACTGGTATCGCACTTTTGCAAGGGCTGGGGTTGGGGCCGCATTGCTACGCCTGCTCAGGTTGTGCCAAGCGGTCTTGTTGTAGGTTACTCCGGGCGCGCTTGACGGTGTCCGGTCGTTTAATGGCCGGACTGGAGAACTGCCTGGAGAGGCTGCTTTGTACTTCTGCAGCAAGGGCCGCCGTGTGCTCCTCCATTCGGAGGGAGCGTTCGGTGTTTCCATTGACCGTAATTACTCCTCGAGGGCCTGGCATTTTGAGCTTAAGGTATGCGTAGTGCAGTACCGCATTGAACTTGGCGAATGCGGTTCGCCTGAGCAGTGCGTGATAGCCACTGCGAAATGGGACTATGTTGAAGATTAACTCCTCGCTTCGGAAATTATCCAGAGATCCAAAGACCACTTCAAGTGTGACTGAGCCTGTACAGTTGGCCTCTACACCTGGTATTACGCCTTTAAAGGTCGTTTTGGTGGGTTTAATCCTCGAGGGATCTATGCCCATTTTCCGCACTGTATCCTGGTAAAGCAGGTTCAGGCTGCTGTCGCCGTCCATAAGGACTCTAGTGAGATGAAACCCGTCAATAATTGGGTCTAGAACCAATGCGGCGAATCCGCCATGATGGATGCTAGTGGGATGGTCCCTTCGATCAAAGGTGATCGGGCAGGAGGACCATGGGTTGAACTTTGGGGCGACTGGCTCTACCGCATATACGTCCCTTAATGCACGCTTCCACTCACTTTTGGGGACGTGGGTTGCGTATATCATGTTCACCGTCCGCACTTGTGGGGGAAAACCCTTCTGTCCACTGTTGTGCGGCGGCCAGGGCTCCTCGTCGTCATCGCTATGCAGCCCCTTGTCTTCATTTTCGGCGTTTAACTTGTCTGCCTACTTGAACACCCAACAATCCCTGTTGGTGTGATTGGCCGGCTTTTCGGGGGTGCCATGTATCTGGCACAAGCGGTCGAGTATTTGGTCCAAATTGGACGGGCCCCTAGGATTCCTTTTGAATGGCATTTTCCGCTGACCGGATTTAGAGCCCCTGAATCCGGCATTAACTGCCGTATCCTCAGCATTGTCGCCGTTAATGCGGCGCTTCTGCTTGTTGCGACGCGGCCTGCCACTACTGTCCCTGGTATCTGAATTACCAGGGTTCTTGGTCATATTGTTGCTACGAGCAAGCCAGCTGTCTTCTCCCACGCAAAAGCGGTCATGAGACTTCGGCTTTTCCTGTCCAAGGTGCCGGGCAAGCCACTCGTCACGGATATTGTGCTTGAAGGCTGCTAGGGCCTCAGCGTCCGGACAGTCGACTATTTGATTTTTCTTTGTTAGGAACCGTGTCCAGAATTGCCTGGCCGATTCCTCTGGCTGCTGAATTACGTGACTTAGGTCATCGGCGTCTGGGAGTCACACATAAGTGCCCTGGAAATTGTCGAGGAATGCGGCTTCCAGGTCCTCCCAACAACTGATTGATCCTATTGGCAAGCTATTGAGCCAATGCCGAGCTGGTCCTTTAAGCTTGAGTGGGAGGTATTTGATGGCGTGGAAATCATCGCCGCGGGCCATGTGGATATGAAGGAGATAATCCTCGATCCATACCGCAGGATCTGTTGTGCCATCATATGATTTGATATTTATGGGTTTGAATCCCTCAGGGATTTGATGATCCATTATTTCGTCTGTGAAGCATAGTGGGTGTGCGGCGCCTCTGTACTGGGCTATATCACGACGTAGCTCCAATGAGCTTTGTCTACTATGTCCGGCCCTGCCGAATTTGTGGCCGGCGTGACGGTTACCGTCTCGAGCCGTGGGGCACCCACGTGATCCGTAGATCGATCTTGTTTGCCTTGCCTTGTCCTCCAACATATTTCGTAGGTCCGGCGCATTTTCCTGTGCTGTGGTACGGGGTGCGGCTTGAGTGGAGGGCCGAGAGGCCTCTCTGTCGCGGCCACGAGGTGGCCGATCGGCCATATCGAGTGCGGGTGATGTAGGTTTAAGTGCTTCCTCCTCTAATTGGGGTAGCAGCCTGCGCTTTGGGTAGCTCTTGGAGGGGCGTTCGAGTTTATGCTCTTCGGCCACAAGGAATTCAGTCCATCTATCGACTAGCAAATCTTGATCAGCTCTAAGCTGTTGCTATTTTTTCTTGAGGCTTCTTGCCGTGGCCATAAGCCTACATGGAAAACGCTCTTGCTCGACGGGATCCTCTGGCACGACGAATTCGTCGTCGTCGAGGCTTGCCTCGTCTTCGGAGGGAGGCATATAATTATCGTCCTCGACCTCTCTGTCTGCCGCTCTCTCATGAGGGCTGGTTTCTCCATCCTCCTGTGCTAAATCTTGCTAGAAGGGGTTTTCTTCGGCACTTTCCGGAGTATAATTATCTCCCGTGCTGGAATCACCGTATTTGTTTCGGTGGGATTTTGAGCGGCGCCGCTGACGCCGGCGCTTAGGCTATTCCTTGGAGGGGTCATCCTCCGTTGTTCCATCGCCATCTCCTTCTTTTGGGGTGTCCACCATGTATATGTCATATGACGAGGTGGCTTTCCAGGGCCTAATAGGCGCTGGTTCTTCATCGTCTCCTTCATCGGCGTCCATACCGTCGATGTCTTCAGAGTCGAAGTCGAGCATATTGGTTAAATCGTCGACAGTGGCTACAAAGTGGGTGGTGGATGGGCTTTGAATTTCTTCATCGTCCGAATCCCAACCTTGCTGACCGTAGTGTGGCCAGGGCTCTCCTGATAAAGAGAGAGACTTCAGTGTTTTCAGAATATCACCGAAAGGCGAGTGCTGAAAGATGTCCGCGGCAGTAAACTCCATGATCGGCGCCCAATCGGATTCGATCGGCAGGGGCGCGGAGGGTTCGGAGTCCGGAGAGGAGTCCAGCTCCTTGGAGTCACGAATCTCGCAGAGTGCGGGGCTTGTGTTCGGCTCGATTGCCGTTGGGATCGCAGCCCCCGAGGCGGCGTCCAACCACCCATCCTCGGTCGGCGTAGTTGGCTCCGAATTACGGGTCGAAGCTGATGCGGGTGCGGCCTCCAGGGCACTGTTCGGCGGCAGAGCTAGATCATGCTCGTCGTGACAGTGCGGCCCGCTCGGCAGTGGCTCGAATCCGTCGAAGATCAAGTCCCTGCGGATGCCATCCGTGTATTTTAAACTTCCAAATCTGACCTGACGGCCAGGATCATAGCTTTCGATCTGCTCCAAATGGCCAAGTGAATTGGCCCGCAGTGCGAAGCCGCCGAAGACGAAGATCTGTCCAGGGAGGAAGGTCTCACCCTGGACTGCATCGCTATTGATGATCGTAGGAGCCATCGAGCCTGACGGCGATGACACAGAGGAACTCTTAATGAAAGCACCAATGTCGGTGTCAAACCGGCGGATCTCGGGTAGGGGGTCCCGAACTGTGCGTCTAGGCCGGATGGTAATAGGAGACTGGGGACACGAAGTTTTACCCAGGTTCGGGCCCTCTCGATGGAGGTAAAACCCTACGTCCTGCTTGATTAATATTGATGATATGGGTAGTACAAGAGTAGATCTGCCACGAGATCGGAGAGGCTAAACCCTAGAAGCTAGCCTATGGTACGATTGTTGTTGTCTATGTTGTCCTACGGACTAAAACCCTCCGGTTTATATAGACACCGGAGAGGGTTAGGGTTACACAAAGTCAGTTACAATGGTAGGAGATCTACATATCCGTATCGCCAAGCTTGCCTTCCACGCCAAGGAAAGTCCCTTCCGGACACGGGACGGAGTCTTCAATCTTGTATCTTCATAGTCCAGGATTCTGGCTGAAGGTATAGTCCAGCCATCCGGACACCCCCTAATCCAGGACTCCCTCACCCAAACATCAAATGGTTCAACAACAAGTGAATAATTCATAGGCATTTCTTGACGTCTACTAATATTACCAATTCTTTGACATTCATCACAAGACAAGACAAACTTACGGGCATCCTTGAAGAGAGTAGGCCAATAAAAACCGGATTGCAATACCTTATGTGCAGTTCTATCTCCAGCATGGTGTCCTCCATAAGCCTCGGAATGACACTTGCGTAGGATCTGTTCCTGTTCATGCTCAGGTACACAACGTCTAATAACACCATCTACTCCTTCTTTATAAAGATGTGGGTCATCCAAAAAGTAATGCCTCAAATCATAGAAAAACTTTTTCTTTTGTTGGTATGTGAAACTAGGTGCACTAGTAGAAAAGGGGGCTTTGGTCCAGGCCGGGTAACCCCATTAGTCCCGGTTCAGTCTAGAACCGGGACCAATGGGGGCATTGGTCCCGGTTTGCGAGCCCAGGGGGCCAGCCGGGCCACGTGGGCCATTGGTCCCAGTTCATCTGGACCTTTTGGTCCCGGTTGGTGGGATGAATCGGGACCAATGGGCCTCGCTCCTGGCCCACAACCATTGGTCCCGGTTCGTGCCTCAAACCGGGACTAAAGATTAGACCTTTAGTCCCGGTTTGAGGCACAAACCGGGACTAAAGGTCCCATTTTCAAACTCTACCCCCCCCCCCCCCCCGTGGATCGCCTTTTCAGTTTTTAAAAAAATAAAAGAAAATGATGGAATTGTCAAAAAATAAAAGAAAATAAGTTTCCCATGTGGTATAAATTTAGCAACAATATAATTAGCATAATCAGCATACCATGGGGTAGTACGAGAAGCATTTATGATATTTAATTCTTCATTAGGAAAGCTATCATCAATAGGTACTGGGTCATCAAGCACATTCTCTAGCCTAGACAAGTTGTCTGCAATGGGGTTCTCAGCTCCCTTTCTATCAATAATATGCAAATCAAATTCTTGTAGCAGGAGAACCCATCTAATAAGTCTAGGTTTAGCATCTTTCTTTTCCATGAGATATTTAATAGCAGCATGATTAGTGTGAAAAGGTACTTTATAATCAATAATATAAGGTCCGAACTTATCACAAGCAATTACAACTGCTAAGAATTCTTTTTCAGTAGTAGCATAATTCTTCTGAGCATTATCTAGAGTTTTACTAGCATATTGAATAACATTTAATTTCTTATCAACACTTTGCCCTAGAACAGCACCTACAACTTAATCACTAGCATCACACATAATTTCAAAAGGTAAATTCCAATCAGGTGACTGAACAATAGGTGCAGAGATTAATACTTTCTTAAGTATTTCCAATGCTTCTACGCAATCATCATCGAAAACAAATGGTTTATCTTTTGTAATAAATTAGTCAGAGGCCGAGTAATTTTTGAGAAGTCCTTAATGAACCTCCTATAAATACCAATATGACCAAGGAATCTTCTTATACCTTTCATGTCCTTGGGACATGGCATCTTTTCAATAGCATCAACCTTGGCTTTATCATCTTCAATACCTCTTTCAGAAACTTTATGCCCCAAGACAATACCTTCATTAACCATAAAGTGGCACTTTTCCCAATTCAAGACAAGATTAGTTTTTTCACATCTCTGCAAAACTTGATCAAGGTTGCTCAAGCAATCATCAAAAGAGGATCCATAGACGGAGAAATCGTCCATGAAAACCTCACAAATTTTTTCACAAAAGTCAGTGAATATAGACATCATGCATCTTTGGAAGGTAGCAGGTGCATTACATAAACAAAGGCATACGTCTATAAGCAAAAGTACCGAATGAGCAAGTAAAAGTGGTCTTAGATTGATCATCAGCTGACACATGTATTTGAGAGAAACCAGAATAACCATCTAGAAAGCAAAAATGTGTATGTTTGGATAATCTTTCTAGCATTTGATCAATAAAAGGTAAGGGGTAATGATCTTTTTAGTAGCCTTATTTAATTTGCGGAAATCAATTAGCATCCAGTAACGTGTAATAATTCTTTGTGGAATCAATTGATACGTCTCTGTCGTAACTAATTTTCCAAACACTTTTGCCCTTGTCTTGGACTCTAACTTGCATGATTTGAATGGAACTAACCCGGACTGGCGCTGTTTTCAGCAGAATTACCATGGTGTTATTTATGTGTTGAAACAAAAGTTCTCGGAATGACCTGAAATTTCACGGAATATCTTTTCGGAAATAATGAAAAATCCTTGCAAAAGATGAAGACCAGGGGGCCCACACCCTAGCCACGAGGGTGGGGGGTGCGCCCCCTACCTCATGGCCCCCCTGGAGATCCTCCGACCTCGACTCCAACTCTATTTATTTGCTTTCGGGGAGAAAAAAAATCAGAGAGAAGGATTCATCGCGTTTTATGATACGGAGCCGCCGCCAAGCCCTAAAACCTATCGGGAGGGCTGATCTGGAGTCCGTTGGGGGCTCCGGAGAGGGGAATCCGTCGGCATTGTCATCATCAACCTTCCTCCATCACCAATTTCATGATGCTCACCGCCGTTCATGAGTAATTCCATCGTAGGCTTGCTGGACGGAGATGGGTTGGATGAGATTTATCATGTAATCGACTTAGTTTTGTTAGGGTTAGATCCCTAGTATCCACAATGTTAAGAGATTGATGTTGCTATGACTTTGCTATGCTTAATGCTTGTCACTAGGGCCCGAGTGCCATGATTTCAGATCTGAACCTATTATGTTTTCATCAATATATGAGAGTTCTTGATCCTATCTTGCAAGTCTATAGTCACCTATTATGTGTTATGATCCGATAACCCCAAAGTGACAATAATCGGGATACTTACCGGTGATGACCGTAGTTTGAGGAGTTCGTGTATTCACTATGTGTTAATGCTTTGGTCCGGTACTCTATGAAAAGGAGGCCTTAATATCCCTTAGTTTCTGCTAGGACCCCGCTGCCACGGGAGGGTAGGACAATAGATGTCATGCAAGTTCTTTTCCATAAGCACGTATGACTATATTCGGAATATAGGCCTACATTACATTGATGAATTGGAGCTAGTTCTGTGTCACCCTAGGTTATGACTGTTACATGATGAACCGCTTCCGGCATAATTCTCTATCACCGATCCATTGCCTACGAGCTTTCCATATATTGTTCTTCGCTTATTTACTTTTCCGTTGCTATTGCTATCATCACTACAAAATACCAAAAACATTACTTTTGCTATCATTACCTTTTGCTACCGTTACCACTACTATCATATTACTTTGCTACTAAATACTTTGCTGCAGATATTAAGTTTGCAGGTGTGGTTGAATTGTTAACTCAGCTGCTAATACTTGAGAATATTCTTTGGCTCTCCTTGTGTCGAATCAATAAATTTGGGTTGAATACTCTACCCTCGAAAACTGTTGCGATCCCCTATACTTGTGGGTTATCAAGACTATTTTTTGACGCCGTTGCCGGGGAGCATAGCTCTATTCTTTGAGTCACTTGGGATTTATATCTACTTATCATTATTAAGAACTTGAGAGATCCAAAAACCAAGATTTATCCCTCAACCATGAGGGGAGGTAAGGAGCTGCCATCTAGCTCTGCACTTGATTCACCTTCTGTTTTGAGTAAGCTTGCGACACCTAAACCTGATTCTGCTATTCGTTCTGATATGTCGCATGTTATTAATGATGCCACTTGTGCTATGAATGATACTTATGATGAAACTACTTCTATGCTTGATACTACTGTGCCACTTGGTGAATTTCTTGATGAACAACTTGCTAGGGTTAGAGAGAATGAAAATATTGAATCTGATAATATTGATGAAAGTGATGACGAAGACTCTCCCTCTAATGAATATGAATCACCTGTTATTCATGAGGGTTATGTTTTTGAAAAAGAAGCTGCTTTAGCTATTTTAGCTTGCAAAGATAGATACGAACTCAAGAGGTTATTAGCTAAATGGAAGCAGCAATCTCTAAATGCTAGAATGAAACCTGACCCTGCTTTTGCTACTTCACCTATCCGTGTTACTAATAAGGATTATGAATTCTCTGTTGATCCTGATATAATTACTTTGGTTGAATCTGATCCTTTTCATGGGCATGAATCTGAAACTGTTGTGGCACATCTTACTAAATTAAATGATATAGCCACCCTGTTTACTAATGATGAGAGAACTCGTTACTTTTATATCCTTAAAATATTTCCGTTCTCATTAAAGGGTGATGCTAAGATATGGTTTAATTCTCTTGATCTTGGTTGTGTGCGTATACCCTAGGATATGATTTATTACTTCTCTGCTAAATATTTCCCTGCTCATAAGAAACAAGCTGCTTTAAGGGATATATATAACTTTGTGCAAAATGAAGAAGAGAGTCTCCCACAAGCTTGGGGGAGGCTTCTCAAGTTACTTAATGCTTTGCCTGATCATCCTCTTAAGAAAAATGAAATACTTGATATCTTTTATAATGTACTAACCGATGCTTCCAGAGATTACCTGGATAGTTGTGCTGGTTCTGTTTTCAGGGAAAGAACACCGAATGAAGCTGAAATTCTATTGAATAATATGTTGACAAATGAAAATAATTGGACACTTCCCGAGCCTATTCCTAAACCAACTCCGTAGAAAAGAGGTGTTCTATTTCTCAGTCCTGAAGATATGCTAGAGGCAAAGAAATCTATGAAAGAAAAGGGTATTAAAGCTGAAGATGTTAAGGATTTACCTCCTATTGAAGAAATACACGGTCTTAATTTACCACCTGTTGAAGAAACATATGATCTTAATCCATTACCTATTGAAGAAATACATGGTCTTGATAACCCGACACAGGTAGTAAAGGTAAATTCTCTCTATAGACATGATAAATCTGAAATCCCATTTACTAAGTTTGCTAGCCCATGCTTAGATGAGTTTGATAAATTTATGGCTAAGCAAGAAGACTTTAATGCTTATTTTGGTAGACAATTGAAATACAATTCAAATATGCTTGAACACTTAGGTGATTATATGGCTAATGTCAAAGGTGAACTTAAACTTATTAGTAAACATGCTTCTATGGTTACCACTCAAGTAGAACAAGTACTTAAAGCTCAAAATGATTTGCTCAATGAATTGAATAGTAAGAATAATGATAATGCTGTTAGAGTTATGACTAGAGGTGGTAGAATTACTCAGGAATCTTTGTATCCTGAAGGCCATCCTAGGAGAATTGAGCAAGATTCTCAGAGAAATAATATAGATGCACCTAGTCCTTCTAAAAGGAAGAAAAAGAAGAATGATAGGACTTTGCATGCTTCTAGTGAACCTATTGATGAAACACCTGAGAATCCAAATGCTATTTCTATTTCTGATGCTGAAACACAATGTGGTAATGAACCTGAAACTAGTGATAATGTTAATGATAAGGTTCATGATGATGCTCAACCTAGCAATGATAATGATATAGAAAATGAAATTGTTGTTGATCTTGATAACCCACAATCGAAGAATCAATGTTATGATAAGAAAGACTTTGTTGCTAGGAAACATGGTAAAGAAAGGGAACCATGGGTTCAGAAATCCATGCCTTTTCCTCCCAAACCATCCAAGAGAAAGGATGATGAGGATTTTGAGCACTTTGCTGAAATGATTAGACCTATCTTTTTGCATATGCGATTAACTAATATGCTTAAAACGAATCCTTATGCTAAGTATATGAAAGAAATTGTTACAAATAAGAGAAAGATACCGGAAGCTGAAATTTCCACCATGCTTGCTAAGTATACTTTTAAGGGTGGAATACCAAAGAAACTAGGAGATCCCGGAGTACCAACTATACCATGCTCCATTAAAAGAAACTACGTTAAAACTGCTTTATGTGATCTTGGAGCCGGTGTTAGTGTTATGCCTCTCTCTTTATATCGTAGACTTGATTTGAATAAGTTGACACCTACTAAAATATCTTTGCAAATGGCTGATAAATCAACTGCTATACCTATCGATATTTGTGAGGATGTGCCTGTTGTGGTTGCAAACGTTACTATTTTAACGGACTTTGTTATTCTTGATATTCCCGAGGACGATAGTATGTCTATTATTCTTGGAAGACCCTTTTTTAATACTGCAGGGGCTGTTATTGATTGCACTAAAGGCAATGTCACTTTTCATGTAAATGGTAGTGAGCATACAGTACACTTATCGAGGAAACAACCTAAAGTTCATAGTATCAACTCTATTGGAAAATTCCATCGATTATATTTGGAGGTTTTGAATTTCCTCTTCCCACTGTCAAGAAAAAATATTATATTCTTATTATTGGGGATGTGCATATCCCCGTTGAGGTAACATAGTGTTATTTGAAATTTCTCCGGTTCCATGTTATTCGGAATGAGTTCGTTAACAAGACTTGATCAACCATGTTAGTGGATTCCTTTTGATGAGCATGAGATGGATGAAACTAGAAGGCACAACTCTCTGTACCCTCCTTTTACTTTTTGTTATTTATATTAATAAAATAAAAATAGTATTTTCTATTTGTTATCTGAATTATTCGTGCAATATAATAATACCCTAAAAAAGTTCTCCAAATGCCCTGAAATTTAAATATGATTTTTCTGGAATATTTGAGAATATTTGGCACTAAGAACACAACAGGAGGGGCATCCACCTGGCCATGAGGGTGGAGGGCGCGCCCTACCCCCTGGGCGCACCCCCTGCCTTGTGGGCCCACGGTGGCCCTCCGCCACTTATTCCTGCACCCACACACTTCTTCTTCCTCCCACAAACACGAATATCCAGCTCAAGCACGAGTTCTAGCTCATTTTGCTGCGATTTTCGATCTCCTTGCTCAAAGCACCTCTCACAAAACTACTTGGGGAGATTGTTCCTTGGTATGTGACTCCTCCATTGGTCCAATTAGTTTTTGTTCTAGTGCTTTATTCATTGCAAATTTTTGCTGCTTAGGTGACCCTGTTCTTGAGCTTGCATGTCAAATTTATATGGTCAAAAGTAGTTTTGATGCATGATATGGGCTCTAGGCACTTGTAGGAGTAGTTGCTATCAATATTGTTGAGTTTGGCTCACTTTTATTTGAAGTTACTAAAAATTTCAGAATTTTTCAGAAAATAATGAAGAGATTTTTGAGGGGCTCATCGAGCCGAAGCTCGAAGGAAAAGCAAAATGAAAAAGCAGAGAAGCCCAAATATAATCTGCCTCGCATCGCGGAGGTTCGGCCGTGTGAATGGCCATCCGATGATTTCTTGAGAGCAGCCGGGATTTATGATGATTTCTATGAACTGGCTGAGAATGGAGGCCTAACCGCCTTCCTCCACGACCAACGCGAACAATATCTCTTACTCACCAATATCTTTGTGCAAAACTTTCATTTCCATGCTAGGAGCTCACCACCGGTGGTGGAGTTTTATTTATATGATGAGCATAAGGAGATGTCACTTTATGATTTTTGTCGGGTTTGTTTGATCCCTATCGAGGGCACGATAGAGGAACCGCATCGCGGCGATGTGGATGGGTTTATTGATACCATCACTGTAGGGGAAACGAGGAAGGTTTCTGATGCACGAATCACTAGCATACATTTTCGTGTTTTACGCTACTTTGCAATATTTGTTAGTCGTTGCTTAATTAGTCGTGGAAACTGTGGAAACCTTAGTGTTCCTGATTATTATTTTGTTCCACGGTATATTCAGTGATAACTCTGTTAGTATGGGCGGTATTATTGCTAAACGGTTAAGTCTGAACCTTATAAAGGGCCCCATCTTTGGAGGCATCTATGCGTCACGCTAGCTTCACATTTTAACATACCTATTAGGCATTATGTGAAGGAAGAAAAATTGCTGCCTCCTGTTTATTTAGATTATAAGAGTATGGTAGCACACGACTTTATTGTTAAGAATAGGGAAGGGGAGCTTAAATACAAATTGCTCTTTCATAAACATCATCCTGAGACTATTACCCTGCGTGCCCCTTCCCTGTTTGATTTATCTACAGGCCAGTACCTTGTTCCGTTAGAGGCTATTCACGCCTATCGGAACCCTACATCGGCCACAGAGCCAGAGTCGGAACCACAAGTTGATCCTCCACGAGAGTCTAATTACCATTGGCATCCGGAGATGATTGCCGACCAGTGGAAATCAGAGTCTTCTTCATCGCAGTACGACCCCAACTATTACGATGGATATCCGCCAGGCCAGCCGTGGCCATAGACCAACTTAGGCCAAAAGCCTAAGCTTGGGGGAGTACGTATTTCCCACCGACATTACATTCATGTTCATACACTCATTGCTAGATGTCGGTGCTCATACTTTTTTTATTGTATCATCCATGCTAGCTTGCTCTCATTTTTATGCTTTCTTCTTGTGTGTTTAATAAACCTTAAGAAAAACCAAAAGAATTTTGTTGTAGCTTTTAATTAGTTTACTTTCCATGCTTGTAGTAGTAATTAAAAAGAAAACCCAAAAAGATTTCCTGTTCTTCTTTTTGCTTGTTGGGAGCTTTCCCGTGTAAATAGTTTTATTTCTTTTCTTTTCTTTGGGGGTCGATAGGAGAAGACCATGATTAAATTGTTGAATTGGCTCTTATATGCATTATTGTTGATTTGACAAAAGAGCTCATACTGCCTTGTCTTCTCTTTTTTATTGAATGCTTACAGATTCCAGCTTAGTCCAACGCACGTGCACTATTATTATTATCCACATCGTTCGGTCATGCAAGTGAAAGGCAATTATGACGATATATGATGGACTGACTGAGATGAGAAAAGTTGGTATGAACTCGACCTCTCTTGTTTTTGTAAATACGATTAGTTCATCGTTCCTGATGCAGCCTATTATGAATAAACATGTTTGCAATGACAACTAGAGATCATAGTTTCTTGTGCCATGCTTGATTAGCTAGGAGCTTATAATGGTTTACCTTGCATGCCAACATGCTATTAAAATGGTTGTGATGTGTTATGATAGGGTGGTATCCTCCTATGAATGATTTAAGTGACTTGACTTGGCACAAGTTCACGCATGTAGTTGAAACAAAATCAACATAGCCTTCACGATATTTATGTTCATGGTGGATTATATCCTACTCATGCTTGCATTCGGTGTTGATTGATTTTAATGCATGTTCATGATTGTTGTTGCTCTCTAGCTGGTCGCTTCCCAGTGTTTTTCTAGCCTTCACCTGTACTAAGCGGGAATACTGCTTGTGCATCCAATCCCATAAACCCCAAAGTAATGCCATATGAGTCCACCATACCTACCTATACACGGTATCTACCTGCCGTTCCAAGTAAATTTGTATGTGCCAAAATCTAAACCTTCAAATAAATATCCTGTTTTGTATGCTTGAATAGTTGTATCAACTAGGGTTGTCCGTATCTTCCATGTTAGGCAGGTTATTCTCAAGAGGAGTGGACTTCGCTCCACACTCACGAGAAAGTGGCTGGTCACCGGGATGCCCAGTCCCATGCTTTATGCAAGCTAAATCAAAATAATTGCAAACAAAACTCCCCCTGGGAATCTTGTTAGTTGGAGGCACTCGTTGTTTCGAGCAAGCCAAGGATTGATGCTTGTTGGTGGAGGGGGAGTATAAACTTTACCATTCTGTTTGGGAACCGCCTATAATGTGTGTAGCATGGAAGATATCGCCATCTCTTGGTTGTTATGTTGACAATGAAAGTATACTGCTCAAAATATTATTCACCTCTATTTCAAAACCGAGCTCTGGCACCTCTACAAATACCTTCTTCTCTCTGCGAAGGGCCTATCTATTTACTTTTATGTTGAGTCATCATCCTCTTATTAAAAAGCACTAGTTGGAGAGCACCGCTGTCATTTGCATTCATTACTGTTAGTTTACATTGAGTATGACTTGACTGGATCTCTTTTACCATGAATTACAATGTCTAGTCAGTCCTTGATCTTTAAAGGTGCTCTGCATTTATGTTTTGCGGTCTCAGAAAGGGACAGCGAGATACCATCTTGTTATATCATATTATAATTGTTTTGAGAAAGTGTTGTCATCCGAGATTTACTATTATTGCTCGCTAGTTGATTATGCCATTGATATGAGTAAACATGAGACCTATGCATTATCGTGAATATGGTTAGTTCATAATCTTTCATGAAAACTTGAATGCTGGCTTTACATATTTACAACAACAAGAGCAGACAGAGTTTGTAAAAGTTTTTCTTTATCACTTTCAGTTTATAAACTGAATTGCTTGAGGACAAGCAAAGGTTTAAGCTTGGGGAGTTGATACGTCTCCGTTGTATCTACTTTTCCAAACACTTTCGCCCTTATTTTGGACTATAACTTGCATGATTTGAATGGAACTAACCCGGACTGACGTTGTTTTCAGCAAAATTACCATGGTGTTATTTATGTGCAGAAACAAAAGTTCTCGGAATGACCTAAAACTTCACGGAACATCTTTTCGGAAATAATAAAAAATCCTTGCAAAAGATGAAGACCAGGGGGCCCACACCCTAGCCACGAGGGTGGGGGGGCATGCCTGCCCCCCTAGGGTGCGCCCCCTACCTCGTGGGCCCCCTGGAGCTCCTCCGACGTCAAATCCAACTCTATATATTTGCTTTCAGGGATAAAAAAATCAAAGAGAAGGATTCATCGCGTTTTACGATACGGAGCCGCCGCCAAGCCCTAAAACCTCTCGGGACGGCAGATCTGGAGTCCATTCGGGGCTCCGAAGAGGGGAATCCGTCGCCATCGTCCTCATCAACCTTCCTCCATCACCAATTTCATGATGCTCACCGCCATGCATGAGTAATTCCACCGTAGGCTTGCTGGACGGTGATGGGTTGGATGAGATTTATCATGTAATCGAGTTAGTTTTTTTAGGGTTTGATCCCTAGTATCCACTATGTTCTGAGATTGATGTTGCTATGACTTTGCTATGCTTAATGCTTGTCACTAGGGCCCGAGTGCCATGATTTCAGATCTGAACCTATTATGTTTTCATCAATATATGAGAGTTCTTGATCCTATCTTGCAAGTCTATAGTCACCTATTATGTGTTATGATCCGTTAACCCCAAAGTGACAATAATCGAGATACTTACCGGTGATGACCGTAGTTTGAGGAGTTCATGTATTCACTATGTGTTAATGCTTTGGTCCGGTACTCCATTAAAAGGAGGCCTTAATATCCCTGAGTTTCCGCTAGGACCCCGCTGCCACGGGAGGGTAGGACAAAAGATGTCATGCAAGTTATTTTCCATAAGCACATATGACTATATTCAGAATACATGCCTACATTACATTGATGAATTGGAGCTAGTTCTGTGTCACCCTAGGTTATGACTGTTACATGATGAACCGCATCCGGCATAATTCTCTATCACCGATCCATTGCCTACGAGCTTTCCATATATTGTTCTTCGCTTATTTACTTTTCCGTTGCTATTGCTATCATCACTACAAAATACCAAAAACATTACTTTTGCTATCATTACCTTTTGCTACCGTTACCACTACTATCATATTACTTTGCTACTAAATACTTTGTTGCAGATATTAAGTTTCCAGGTGTGGTTGAATTGACAACTCAGCTGCCAATACTTGAGAATATTCTTTGGCTCCCCTTGTGTCGAATCAATAAATTTGGGCTGAATACTCTACCCTCGAAAACTGTTGCGATCCCCTATACTGGTGGGTTATCATCAATTCATCTTTATCATCAGTAATACCTCCCTTTTTAGGGACCCAATGGATAGGACTTATCCACTAACTATCAGCAGGTGTATAAATAATACCTGCCTCCAGAATCTTTAGTATTTCCTTTCTTACCACTTCTTTCATCTTAGGATTCAACCGTTGTCGGTGATCACAAACTGGTTTGGAATCTTTCTCCAAATTTATTTTATGTTGACATAGAGTGGGACTAATGCCCTTAAGATCATCATGAGTATATCCAATAGCAGTGCGGTGCTTCCTCAGAGTTTTCAATAATCTCTCTTCTTCATGCTCTGAAAGGTTAGCACTAATAATAACAGGATATATCTTCTTTTCATCAAGATAAGCATATTTAAGAGTATCAGGTAACGGTTTAAGCTCAAACACGGGATCACCCTTGGGGGAGGAGGATCCCCTAGGGTTTCAACAGGCAAATTGTGTTTCAGGATGGGTTCCTGTTTAAAAAATACTTCATCTATTTCCCTTCTTTCATTCATAAACATATCATTTTCATGGTCTAGCAAATATTGTTCTAAAGTATCACTAGGAGGTACGGCAATAGAAGCAAGACCAATAATTTCATCTTTACTAGGCAATTCCTCTTCACGGTGTTGTCTACGAAATTTATAGAAATTAAATTCATGAGACATATCACCTAAACCAATAGTAACAACATCCTTTTCGCAATCTATCTTAGCATTAGCTGTGTTCAAGAAGGGTCTACCAAATATAATGGGACAAAAGCTATCTTGTGGGGAACCAAGAACAAGAAAATAAGTAGGATATTTAGTTTTCCCACACAAGACTTCAACATCTCTAACAATTCCAATTGGTGAAATAGTATCTCTATTGGCAAGTTTAATTGTGAGATCAATATCTTCTAGCTCAGCAGGTGCAATATCATGCATAATTTCTTTGTATAAGTCATGAGGTATAGCACTAGCACTGGCACCCATATCACATAAGCCATGATAACAATGATATCCTATTTTAACAGAAATAACAGGCATGCCTACCACGGGTCTATGTTTATCTTTAGCACATGATTTAGCAATTCTAGCAGTCTCATCACAGAAATGAATAACATGCCCATCAATATTATCAGACAAGAGATCTTTAACAATAGCAATATTAGGTTCTACTTTAATTTTCTTAGGAGGTGTATAAGTTCTAATATTACTTTTACGAACCACAGTTGAAGCTTTAGCATGATCCTTTATCCTAAGAGGGAAAGGTGGTTTCTCAACATAAGAAGTAGGAACAATAGGATCATTATAAGTGATAGTCTTTTCTTCAACTTTAATAGGTGCAGCTACTTTTACATCTATGGGAGGATGATATTTAAACCACTTCTCCTTAGGGAGATCGATATGAGCAGCAAAAGATTCACAGAAAGACGCTACTATCTCAGAGTCAAGTCCATATTTGGTGCTAACTTTACGGAAACCATCGGTATCCATAAAAGATTTAACACAATCATACTTAGGTGTCATACCTGACTCCTTACCTTCGTCGAGGTCCCAATCTTCAGAGTTGCATTTAATTCTTTCCAATAAATCCCATTTGAATTCAATAGTCTTCATCATAAAAGAGCCAGCACAAGAAGTATCGAGCATGGTGCCATTATTATCAGAAAGCCGAGCATAAATTTTTTGAATAATCATTTATCTTGAGAGCTCATGAATGAGGCATGAATATAACATTGATTTAAGCCTCCCCCAAGCTTGAGCGATGCTTTCTCCTTCGCGAGGCTAGAAATTATATTTATAATTGCGATCACGATGAACAAGATGCATAGGATAAAACTTCTGATGAAATTCCAATTTCAATCATTTGTAGTTCCAGGGCCCCGTATCATCACATAGCCTATACCATGTCAATGCATCTCCCTTCAAAGATAAAGGGAAGACCTTCTCCTTAGTAACATCTCCGGGCACACCTGCAAGCTTAAATAATCCACAAACTTCATCCACATATATTAGGTGCTCATCAGGATGCTTTGTTCCATCTCCTGCAAAAGGATTTGATAGCAGTTTTTCAAACATACCCTAAGGAATTTCAAAGCAGACATTTTCATTTTCAGTAGGTTCAGTAGGTTGTGGAGCAACTCTTTCAGTGGCAGATTTCATTGACAGTCAGGATAGGGCCTCCTTTTCCCAACACGCTGCTCTTGAACTGGATTCTCTTACCTCCTGGGTGAACAATTTGGCTAGGGATCCATTGGAAAATGATGTTTGGTCTTGGGTGGGACCCACAGGAGCTTACACATTAAGGAGCTACTATAACATCATCCATTCTCATATGCCCACCATTCAGCCCTGCAAATGGTTATGGAGCAGTCAATGCACGCTAAAAATCAAGGTTTTTGCTTGGCTATTATTCTTTGACAGACTCAACACCAAGGACCTGCTGGTGAGGAGGCACTGGCGGGATGGGGATGCAGATAACCTTTGTGTTTTGTGCCACCAGAATACATATGAGGATCGTCAACACTTGTTCTTCTCTTGCAACTTCAGTACAAGAATCTGGACCTATTTGCAGATTGACTGGTCTGGTGGCTCTACTGTGCATCAATGCATTTCTTTGGCCAGGCAAAGATTTGCTAAAAGCTTCTTCTTCGAGGTGGTGTTCACGGCAGCTTGGAACATTTGGAATCTTCGGAATGGAAGGACATTTAGAGGGGAACGACCTACGTTTAGTGCTTGGCGTTGTAAATTTGTACATGATTTAACTTTGCTTTCCCATAGAGTTAAGGCTCATGTCAGACCACTCCTTCTAAGCTGGTTGGATGGGTTACATTGAGTTTTCCTTTGTATAGGTAGGTATAGGTAAGTTTCCCTCCCTGCGCTTCCTTTTTAGTTTCTTTTGTATATAGTTAACTTGTATTGGACTCTTGTTTTCTTTGGAATAAAAGACTGTGGGGTTGTGCCCTGCAGTAGTTAGTCAAAAACAAAAACTCTTTGCTCTACTGGTCGGGGTGAAGATACCCCGAACAAGCCCCACGGAGGATTACTTTCCATAGTAACAAGTGACAGTAAATTTCAACACACTATATAAATTTTTTCCTTACCAAATTCCACCTACCAAAGGCGCTTCACTCCCCGACAACGGCGCCAGAAAAGAGTCTTGATGACCCACAAGTATAGGGGATATATCGTAGTCCATTCTATAAGTAAGAGTGTCGAACCCAACGAGGAGCAGAAGGAAATGATAAGCGGTTTTCAGTAAGGTATTCTCTGCAAGCACTGAAATAATAGGTAACACATAGTTTTGTGATAGGATAATTTGTAATGAGTAACAAGTGACAAAAGTAAATAAAGTGCAGCAAGGTGGCCCAATCATTTTTGTAGTAAAGGATAAGCCTGGACAAACTCTTATATAGAGAAAAGCGCTCCCGAGGACACATGGGAATATCGTCAAGCTAGTTTTCATCACGTTCATATGATTCGCGTTTGGTACTTTGATAATTTGGTATGTTGGTGGACCGGTGCTTGGGTACTGTCCTTATTTGGACAAGCATCCCACTTATGATTAACCTCTATTGCAAGCATCCACAACTACAACAAAAGTATTAAGGTAAACCTAACCATAGCATGAAACATATGGATCCAAATCAGCCCCTTACGAAGCAACGCATAAACTAGGGTTTAAGCTTCTGTCCCTCTAGCAACCCATCATCTACTTATTACTTCCCAATGCCTTCTTCTAGGCCCTAATAATGGTGAAGTGTCATGTAATCGACGTTCACATAACATCACTAGAGGAGTGACAACATACATCTCATCAAAATATCAAACGAATATCCAATTCACATGACTACTAATAGCAAGAATTCTCCCATATGTCCTCAAGAACAAACGTAACTACTCACAAAGCATATTCATGTTCATAATCAGAGGGGTATTAATATGCATATAGGATCTGAACATATGATCTTCCACCAAATAGACCAACTAGCATCAACTACAAGGAGTAATTAACACTACTAGCAACCCATAGGTACCAATCCCGGACATGGAGACAAGAATTGGATACAAGAGATGAACTAGGGTTAGAGAGGAGATGGTGCTGGTGAAGACGTTGATGGAGATTGACCCCCTCCCGATGAGAGGATCGTTGCTGATAACGATGGCGATGATTTCCCCCTCCCAGAGGGAAGTGTCCCCGGTAGAACAGCTCTGCCAGAGCCCTAGATTGGTTCCGCCAAGGTTCCACCTCGTGGAGGCAGAGTCCCGTCCCGAAAGGTTGCTTATGATTTTTCTTCGGGGGAAGACTTCATATAGCAGAAGATGGCCACCGGAGGACCAACAGGGGGCCCACGAGGCAGGGGGCGCGCCTAGGGGGTAGGGCGCACCCCCACCCCCGTGGGCAGGGTGTGGCCCCCCTCTGGAACTTCTTGCGCTCATTATTTTTTATATATTCTGAAAATGACTTCCATGAAGTTTCAGGATTTTTGGAGCTGTGCAGAATAGGTCTCTAATATTTGCTCCTTTTCCATCCCAGAATCCTAGCTGCCCGCATTCTCCCTCTTTATGTAAACCTTGTAAAATAAGAGAGAATAGGCATAAGTATTGTGACATAATGTGTAATAACAACCCATAATGCAATAAATATCGATATAAAAGCATGATGCAAAATGGACGTATCACACACCCACTTAGTTTCTTTTGTTGAGCTTTCATACATTTATAGGTCTAGTGCATCCGTTGCATGGCAATCCCTCCTCCTTGCGTTGACATCAATTGATGGGCATCTCCCTAGTCCATTGATTAGCCGCGTCAATGTGAGACTTTCTCCTTTTTTGTCTTCTCCACATAACCCCCATCATTATAATCTATTCCACCCATAGTGCTATATCCATGGCTCACGCTCATGTATTGCGTGAAACTTGAAAAAAGTTTGAGATTACTAAAGTATGAAACAATTGCTTGGCTTATCATCGGGGTTGTGCATGATGAGAGCATTCTTGTGTGACAAAAATGGAGCATGACCAAACTATATGATTTTGTAGGGATGAGCTTTCTTTGGCCATGTTATTTTATAAGACATAATTTCTTAGTTAGTATGCTTGAAGTATTATTATTTTTATGTCTATATTAAATTTTTGTCTTGAATCTTTCGGATCTGAACATTCATGCCACAACCCAAAAAAAATTACATAAAAAATTATGCTAGGTAGAATTCCACATCAAAAATTCTGTTTTTATCATTTACCTACTCGAGGACAAGCAAGAATTAAGCTTGGGCATGCTTGATACGTCTCCAACGTATCTATAATTTTTGATTGTTCCATGCTATTATATTATCTATTTTGGATGTTTAATGGGCTTTATTATACACTTTTATATTATTTTTGGGACTAACCTACTAACCAAATGCCTAGTGCAAATTGCTATTTTTTTTGCCTATTTCAGTGTTTCACAGAAAAGGAATATCAAACGGAATCCAAACGGAATGAAACCTTCGGGAGAGTGATTTTTGGAACAAACGCAATCTAGGAGACTTGGAGTGGACGTCAAGGAAACATCGACACTACTAGGGAAAAGCCTAGCAACAGCACGGGTTTTAGACCTATCAGTAGCGCGAGGCGATGCGCTACTGATAAGGCGATACAGCTAACATATAGCAGTAGCGTGCCTCCGCCCACGCTACTGCTAAATAGACTTAGTAGTAGAGACTTCCCAGAGGAGCGCTACTAGTACTTAGTAGTAGCACTTCTCCCTGCTGGCGCTGCTACTATTATTTCGTATTTTATTTCTTTTTTATTTCATGCTGTATTCGTACACCTTCACACAAGTTTTCATACAACAGGAATTTAGAAATAGTTTTTACATCATAATGAGTTATTACATCACGAGGTGAGAGAACCGTGGATTAGTTTCAAGCGGATGGACATCCACTTGAAACTAATCCGCGGTTCTTTCACCCAATGATATAATAAATATCATCATCATCATCATATCATTAACAACTTATCATCATAATACATCATTGTCATATAACACCTCCTCAAGATCATCGTTTTCATCAGTGAGACATCGCATAGCAAATTGGTCACTAGTCGTAATCACAAGTACTCCTCATCATCAACTCTAACACATTGTATCACATAATAAACATATTGTAACTAATAGGACCTACTACATTCTCTTAGGACCTACTATATTCTCTAAGGTAAAATAGCAAAAAACAAGATAGCCCCTGACTCTCCATTATGGAGAATGGAGATTATCCTGTCTCCAATTCCTGCCTTTCGCTTAATGTTACTTCCAAGAACATCCTTGTGAATGTCCAAACATTTTTCCATTCTTTGATTAGCATGTGTTCACCAGTTTTAGAAATCTGATATGCATAGGTGTGCTCCTTAGATTGACCTTGCTATATGTTCAGAACTACAAGGCGACCATTCTGATACATCAGATGAGGCACACAATCCATCGGGATTTTGTGTTGAAAAACATTGTAATAATTTCGTAGTTAGCAATGATATACTAGTTTTAGAAGTATACAAAAGATGCAATGATGTCATAATAGTAAAAAATCTTACCAGGGTATCTCCATAGAAGTTACCGTGGTTCAACACGTGCACTAGTGGCACGTATTCACCATAATTTGGAGGAGTTCGATAATAGGTATTGTAATTCTCAAGATAAGTACAATAAGCAATCAGATGACTTTTCTCCTTATAAGTTAATTTGGAGCCATCAGTGTAGTGGGTTTTGTCTACCATCTTCTGCACATTCTTTGAAGATTCAAAATAAGCTGTCAACTATTTTGAAATAAACAATATAAATTAGTTAATAACTATGTTTGAGAAACTCACATTGCGATAGAATCGGAAGCGTATCAACAAGGACCCAAATGTCCATGTTGTCTTGCTCGATGTCAGGATCACCAAGATCCATGGTGACAATCATACCCTCATAAAAACCATACATTTTGCAAAGTGCTTCCCAATTTTGGCAACCAAAATGGGTTTCGCTCTGAGAATTGTATAGATTTACTTCAAAATCGATATCATGATGGGTCCTTAGGTGTATTTTCTTTGTTTGAAATTTTTCATGGTCTTCAAAACCATCCTCTCCAAGTCATTGAAATAGTTGAAATAGTTGTAAAAGATGAAAATTAGACGTTGAAATAGTTGAAGTTATGCTTAATTACGAAAAAACACTTGTCGTTGTTGCGTACCGTTTCAACATCGAAGGTCTCCTCGAGCTTAATGCTGAAGCGCCGATCTTCGTCTAGCTCAACGAACCTGTCGCACATACCTCGATCGTTGTGGCACCAGCTGCACTCCCCCGGGAGACTGTCGTCATCCGAGTACGACATTTCCTACGTTCATAATTCAAAGATTAAACTTGTACAATTAAATATATGTACTAAAAAAACCTAAATTAGATCATTATTTTTTGAGAAAATCCAGGCCACTCGATATTTCCTACATATTCTAGCACAAGTCATGCCAGAATTCACGGAAAAATCCGGCATGACCTTTGCTAAAAAAGGACAAATCGAGCGCCTGAAATTTGCCGGAACGGAAATTAATCAACACTCCGGCAAAACATAGGCCACTCAGAGGTGTAAACTGAACATGAACGGCCACTTGGGCAACCACATATCCTATTTGAGCAACACAAGATATACATGGATATTTGGCTGGTCTCACCTCGATGTCGGAGGGGGTCGGTGACGGCGGAGGGGCTCCTTGATTTCTACAAAAGCAAAAACCATATAAGTTATCACTAATATATCCCGAATAATTGCTTAAACTAAAAAATAACAACAAATATGACATGTTCAACTAGTTTTATTAATTCAACTAGTTCTTACTAAATATAAACTTACTATAAATAGAAAAAAACTAGTTCTTTCTAAAAATAAAGTAGTTCAACTAGTTATACTAATTATCTTACTAAAAATACATTAGTTCTATTAATTCAACTAGTTCAACTAGTTTATTAATTTACTTACTAAACTAGTTCAACTACAACTAAAGTAGTTCAACTAGTTTATTAATTTACTTACTAATTATTTTAAACACTTACTAAAAATAGTAAAAATAAACTACATTATACAATAGTTAACTAGTACCATCACTACTACTAATTAACATCTACTACTGCTAAAAATCATTATCTATAAACCCTAAATTAACATCTACTACTACTACTAAAAACATCTAGTACTAACTAAGCAGAGGGAACGAGGGTGGGGGAGGGGTGGGGGGCTTACAGAGAGGGGAGAGACGGTGGCGGGGAGGTGCTCGGTGACAGAGAGGTAGGGGCGGCGAGGGAGGGCTCGGGATCGGGAGGTGGCAGCGGGGTTGGGGGAGGCAGCGGCGACGGTGAGGTCGAGAGCGGAGGGGGTGGGGGAGGCGGCTGCGACGGTGAGGTCAAGAGCGGCGGCGGGCGGCGGCGGTGAGGGCAGGCTCGGGCTCGGGCGGCAGCGACAGAGGAGTAGGGGAACAGTGGGGGAAGGAGGGCTTAGCGAAATTTTGAGCGGGCGGGTGGTTAAGTCGAACTAGCAGTAGCGCACTTCAGGAAACACACTATAGCTAAAGTAGCTATAGCGTGTTTTCAGGAAAAACGCTACTGCTAAGTCTAAGCACGCATCAAAAATATACGTTGGTCATCATTGATCTTTTTGTGTAGAATCTAAATAGTCAACATATTTAAGGTGGTAAACACCTATTCTCCTAGCAGTATGGGACTAAACTTAATTAGGTGCAACACTTAGCAGCAACGAGTTTTGCACAAACACACTGCTACTAAGTACTTTAGCGGCAGCGCGTCCAGGGAAGGGCGCTACTACTATATATAGCCTGGGGGCAAATCCGTGGCAATTATAGTAGTAGCGCTTGTTTCACCTAGAGCGCTACAGCTATCTAGTTATTAGTAGCGCGGTTCCTTTAAGCTCGCTACTGCTAGATAGCAGTAGCGCCTGTTTTTAAACCGCGTTGCTGCTAAGATTTTGTGTATAACGTTTTGCCTAGTAGTGCGAGGAGGCCACGAGGCAGGAAGGCACGCCCAGGGGGGCAGGTGCCCCCCACCCTCATGGGCCCCTCATGGCTCCCCTAACCGACTTCTTTCGCCTATATATACTCATATACCCTGAAAACATCCGAGAGCACCACGGAACCCTATTTCCACCCCCGCAACCTTCTGTACATGTTATCTATGGGCCGGACTGATGGGCTGTGAAGATATGAAGACCGAAGACTGTACTTGTGTCCAGATAGGACTCTCCTTTGCGTGGAAGGCAAGCTTGGTGAACAACTATCAAGATTCCGTATTATGTAACCGACTCTCTGTAACCCTAGATCCCCCCGATGTCTATATAAACCGGAGGACTTAGTTTGGATAGGGGATACTCCATACCTTAGTCATACATGCTAGGCTTCTAGGGTTTAGCCATTACGATCTCATGGTGGATCAACTCTTGTAATACTCGTATTCATCAACATCAATCAAGCAGGACGTAGGGTATTACCTCCATCAAGAGGGCCCGAACCTGGGTAAAACATCGTGTCCGCTGTCTCATGTTACCATCAACCTTAGACGCACAGTTCGGGACCCCCTACCCGAGATCCACCGGTTTTGACACTGACATTGGTTCTTTCATTGAGAGTTCCGCTGTGCTGTCACTCAAAGGTTTGATGGCCCCTTCAATCGTTAATAATGACGCTGTTTGTGGAGAAACCTTCCTCCCCAGACAGATCTTCGTGTTCGGCGGCTTCGCACTGTGGGCCAACTCGTTTGACCATCTGGAGCAGATCAAAAGCTACGCCCCTCGCCATCAAGTCAGATTCGGGAGCTTGAACTACATCGCGGACATCCTTGGAGACTTGATCTTCGCTGGATTCGATACCACGGTAGCCGCTCCCGGTCACCCCGATTATCATGACCTAAATCTGTCATTGGGCCGCATCCAGGAGATCGCTCCTATACCGCTCCGGCCCTAGAGCCGGAGCAGGTCACACCATCCAAATACGGGAGGATTAACCCCACCACGGAGGACGCAGATTCCGCGGTGTTGGAGCCGCACATGGACCTGGTCTCACTCGATGCCTATGCCACCGGAACGTCGGACTCATCTCCGGCTGTAGGTTCCGAACCACGCGAACCTGCGGACGCCGAGCTTGATCGTTTATTGATCTTCAAATTCAGCATCGCAGACATCTTCCAACACTCGCCTTTGGGCGACGTGCTAAACTCATTAAAAACCTATCCTTGGTGGAGGACTCTCAGCCGAGATATATCCAGCTCAAGCTAGGGGCTGACGATGGAGAATTTTGCTTCCCACCCGCCACCCACTTCATTGCAATAGTCAAGGATTTGACCGAAACACTTGATTACGACTCCAAGGATATTGACGGCATGGACAATGGCGCCGAAGACAACAAAGACCGCGTTGATACAATTAATGATGAACGGGACGACGGACAGGATAGCCCCGGTAAACAGGTCACTCATGAAGATCGGAGGATGACATTTACCTTCCGCTCACTGAGGATGAGGTGAGCCTCAGCGCTGAAGATTTCATCGTGCCTGAGGAACCTCGCGAGCAGGAGCGCTTAAAGCGCCAACTAATAGCCACTGCAAGGAGCCTGAAGAAGAAGCAGCAGCAGCTTCAAGCTGACCAAGATCTTCTTAATGATAGATGGACCAAAGTCCTAGCCGCCAAAAAATACGGCCTTGGTAGCCCAGCCAAAAGCTACTCGAAGCATAGATCGCTACCCCAGGGCGACGATAAGGTGTTCGAGCTCGTACGATCATTGCACAATGCGGCAGGTCGACCACAACTTGGTCCAGTTAAAGCGGCAACTCAAGCCGAACTATAGACCGCCCCACCTCGCCTTAAAGGCAAGAACAAAAGAGCTCAAGGTTGTACATACAACCTTCAACAGGCTGGGGTAGTAAAACATGATGCCCAAGAGCGATCTACGGATCGCAAGGACACACCTCGACACACGACGACGGCCACCTATTCGGAGGTGACAAACCTAGCCACGCCCAGGCTGAAAACCGCAAATGGACTCTGTTAGAGGTACGCCGCAGTATGGCCCAACATAGAGGCGCCGCACACCCTATGTGCTTCACAAATGAAGTAATGGAGCATGAATTCCCAGACGGGTTCAAACCCATGAATATCGAATCATACGACGAAACAACGGATCCCGTAGTATGGATTGAGGACTTCCTCCTCCATATCCACATGGCCTGCGGAGATGATCATCATGCCATCAAATACCTACCACTAAAACTCAAAGGACCAGCTCGGTACTAGTTAAACAGTCTGCCGGAAAATTCTATTGGCAGCTGGGAGGACTTGGAGGACGCCTTTCGCAACAACGTCCAAGGAACATATGTCCGGCCACTGGACGCCGATGACCTAAGTAATATCGTCCAGCAGCCCAGAGAGTCAGCAAGGAAGCTCTGGACCAGGTTCTTAGTTAAAAAGAACCAAATCGTTGACTGTCCGGACGCAGAAGCCCTTGCGGCCTTCAAACACAGCGTCCGGGGTGAATGGCTCACACGCCACTTCCGTCAAGAAGGACCTACATCCATGACATCCCTTACCGCTCTAATGACTCGCTTTTGTGCGGGAGAAGACAACTGGCTCACTCGTAGAAGCAATAGCGCCAGCAACTCGGGCACTTTCAAAATCCGAGACGGAAATGGCAAGCCACGATGAAGCAAATACAACAGTCACAATGATAATGATAGATCACGCGACACAATAGTTAATGTCGGATTCAGCAATCCCAAGCCCGGTCAACGAAAAAAGCCATTCAAGGCGAACAGAGACGGACCATCCAACCTAGACAGGATACTAGACCGACCCTGCCAGATACACGACCACCCCAGTGAACTAGCCAATCATACCAATAGAAGTTGTTGGGTCCTCAAGCAGGCCGGCAAGCTCAACACCGAACACAAGGGATGGGGACCGCAAGGCAATAGGGAGGACGGAATGGTTCAACAGCCAAATGCTGAGGGCCAGAAGCAACTTCCCCCTGAAAATCGATCAAATCCGGAACAGAAATAGCAGTTCGGCTTCCTCCACCCATCTCATATACACGATGAAGCTATACCGCGTATACATAACTACGCACTTAAGATACCACGGGCAGCGGCGGAAGCACAATACGGATAAGTCTACAAACATTCTGGTAACGTTTTTTCGATACTTTCCTTTTTTTCAATACTTCTTAGAAGCAGGTAGCGCAAAGGAGAAACACTTACGACCGACTCCATCAGAGTTCGGATCCATACACTCACCTACGGGGCTACTTCCTTCAAGGATTCCCCTTGCTGAGGACATGCGGCGCAGACATGCGACAGGAGGTCCAAAATAAACTTTTGTAGACCGCACTCTTTTTTAGAGCCTGTAACATGCCTTTTTCCTCTGCCTTCGACCCAGGGCATATCAAATGACCGAGGTCGTGGCATATATATTAATTAATCATTGACATATCGCTCAGGTCCCAGTTCACACTATACGAATTAATTACCCGCGTCTTTCCGCAAATAAATACGCCTCCCATGGTTGTTTCACAAACATACCACGGCTTAACTTGCCAGGGGCTCGGTACGGGAACAAATGAGTTGCCAACAAAGTCTGAACAGCTTTTACAACGCACTTCAGCGTCGCGAGTTTGGCCTTATATGCATCAGCTCCGAATCATGTCTTGGGTCAATAGTTGGGTTGCCCGGCTCCTGTGTTTGCTATCCTATGTTCCGCTCTATCGGCTAGGGTAGTAATGGGAGAACTACTGCGATTGTGCTACCGGTTCACCTGGTGACGCACCTCAGTAGAGAAAGCCGAAAACTGACTGTCATGATGCGGCGAGAGCTGGTCAACCACTCGATGACTTATCGGAGTCTCTAGCGATTCCTCTGTGTCACACGAAGGACCTCTTTTCCGGTCAATTATGTAAACGCATCGCATGAATAAGCCGCATACATACTAGGGGCTATGTCGTAGACCCACCATAAAACTCCTATGGCTAAGTGAAAGTGTTAACGCCCTATAGTCTGGTTGCCTGGTTCGCCGCATTGACAACTCCTTTACGGACCAAGACATTGGGTCAAGAGTGATCATATGCTTTTTCGAACACCCCTGTACTTCCTACAAGGGGGCTGAAGCCGACGACTGGAAATCTTCCAGTTTATATTAAAACGGCCGCACAGGAGGAACACAAGCTTTGAAGCACAATATACAAATAGATTCACTATAAAATTGTCTCGAACAATTCTTATATACCTCACTCGAACATCATGTCTTTCGAGCATTGACCCTCTATTAAGTGGGCGGCTACTAGGACGTCCTCAAAATAATGCTCCGGTTCGTGGCGGTCCATGCCCTTGGGCGGACTCTTCACCGCAACATCTATGGCCTTCATATTCCCCCAGAATGTCTTGACTCGGGCAAAAGCCGTCCGTGCACCCTCAATGCACACCGATCGCTTCACAGCGTCGATACGCCGTGTCAACAAGCCGCTGCACCAAGCCAAAGTAACGATTCGGAACAGGCTCAAGTGGCCATAACCGGATTATGAGGTTCTTCATAGCAGCACTGGATATCCTATGAAGCTCGGCCCACTCGGACATCTGCTCATTCAGCAAGAGGGGGCGCTCCAAGGCGCCGAACCGTGACTAGAAAAGCTTCTCCATTGCGTACCCCTCTCACGCCTGATAATACCGCGCCGCATCGGAAGAACTCTTTGGCAAGTCTAAAAACTCGTTCGAAGAACTCCACAATTGGTTTAGCTGAGCATAGTTCGGATTGCCGAACTTAGCCTATAGTAGAAATGGCTTACCAACCACAATCTCCCCAGCTTGCCGGATCTCCTCACGGGCCGCTCTGGATTCAGACCGAGCTTCTCTTGCTTCTCGTAAAGCCTTTTCAATTTCTGCCGTTTTGGCTTCTTTCTCCTTCTCAAGGAGCTCACAGCGGCTGGCAGCACTTTTTAGTTCAAGCGCCATCATGGATATCTTCTCCTCGTCTTGACGCTGAGCAGTTGGCTTCTAACTCTGCCGGTGCCTTCTCGGCAGCCGCATTACTACACCGGGCCCGCTCCTTGGCCCAGGCTAGCTCAGCCCGAAGAATTTCAACGGCGGTAGCACCATCTGCAGCTAGGTATAGCTTTCAGCGTCATGCTTATATCACAAAAATGTATGTACAGAGACTGCTCGGAATACATACCTTGCGACTCGTCAAGACGCATATTGATCAACGTAATGTCATCCCCGGCCACATCAAGCTTCCATTGCAGTTCGGTAATATCCGAAGTCCGGGAAGTAGCCAGGGGGAAGCAGCCTGTGTTCCACTTGTCCTCCGCCTCGTCCTCCTTCTCCGGCATCTGGTATGGTGCCGGGGCTAGCATCCTTGTTAGGACAGGATTCGCTGGACCCTCGGGCAGACGGGCCGAACACATAATCAGTTCCTCCTTCTTTATCCAGCCCTGGAAAAAGATAGCTTGCTCAGTATCATATTACTATATGCATGACCGCAAAGTATTCGAGAGCCAAGTGCTTACCGGGGTATCCGGACGATTATAGTTGAGGCCAGCGTCCTCTGTGGTATCCGACCAATGTTTCTGCTTCCCGAAAAATAACTTCCACATCCATTCATGTGTGGCGCCGAAGAAGTGTTGGAGGGTCTGTGGTCCTTCTGGATTAAACTCCCACATGCGGCGAGTCCTGCGCTGGCAGGGCAGGGTTCGGCGGACTAACATCACTTGAATCACCCTAATGAGATCGATATCTCTCTCGAGGTGGGTTCGGATGCGGCTTTGTAAGGTCCGCACTTCATCAACCGATCCCCAGTCCAGCCCCTTGTTGACCCATAATGCAAGTTATGATGGTGGGCCAGGACAGAAAGTGGGTGCAGCAACCCACTTAGTACTGTGGGGCTCTGTAATGTAAAACCACTCCCGCTGCCAGTAATTGGAAGTCTCGGTAAAGGAATCTTTTGGCCAGGGAGTGTTGGCGAGTTGGCTAATTGTAGCACCGCCGCACTCCACCTGTTCCCCGTCGGCTATCTTCGGTTTCACACTAAAGGTCTTGAGCCATAAGCCGAAGTGTAGGGGGATTCGAAGGAAGGCCTCACATGTAATGATAAACGCCGAGACATGGAGAATCGAGTCTGGGGCAAGATCGTGAAAATCTAGTCCATAATAAAACATTAGCCCCCGGACAAAGGGGTGAAGCGCCAACCCTAACCCCCGGAGGAAGTGGGGGATGACCACAACCCTCTCGCCGGATCTAGGGTCAAAATAACCTGTCCTTGAGTAGGAAGACGGTGGTGGATCTCTGCAGTCAGATATCTGGCTGCCTAAAGCTTTGGAATATCCTCCTCTATAATGGAGGAAGCCACCCATCGGCCTTGGGAGCTGGATCCGGACATGATGGGAAGGCTGAAAATAGTGGAACCGAACCTTGGGTGTTGGAACTCGGGGTTGGGAAGGCTGAGGAGAAGTTTGGCGTAAAAAAAGACAGCCCTTGGTTCCTTTATAAAGGCCTCCGGTATTGAACGCCTCCTCCTAAAGCCTAATAACCAGCCTATTCCTGAGGAATCTTTCCCGTAGGATGGCTAGGTTACCCATGCCCGTATTGATGAAAATCCCACAATAAGGGGGCACGATCCCTGCTTTGACAAGACGTGCCAGTAAAAATCACGCCCCCAAAACGTGGAACGCCGGGACAGGAAACGGTTCGAAATAAAGGCCGGGAGGGCGTGACGTCACATTATCAAAGTTGTCAGCAGACCAGATTCATGAAAGTGCTATACCCTCTACAGCAGTGCGTTGTAGATCCAGACACGTTCGTTTCGTCCGAAGACTATTTTTTGAAGTTCGGAGGGAGGAACCCGCCTTGCAATGTCGAAGACACCAGTACGCGCCGGATACCTTGTCATTGAAGCCAGGTTCAGGGGCTACCGAGGGAGTCCTGGACTAAGGGGTCCTCGGGCGTCCGGCCTGTTATCTATGGGCCGGACTGATGGGCTATGAAGATATGAAGACCGAAGATTGTACCTGTGTCCTGATGGGACTCTCCTTGGCGTGGAAGGCAAGCTTGGTGGACAACTATGAATTTTCCATATTATGTAACCGACTCTATGTAAGCCTAGATCCCCCCGGTGTCTATATAAAACGGAGGACTTAGTTCAGATAGGGGATACTCAATACCTTAGTCATACAGGCTAGGCTTCTAGGGTTTAGCCATTACGATCTCGTGGTAGATCAACTCTTGTAATACTCGTATTCATCAATATCAATCAACTAGGATATAGGGTATTACCTCCATCAAGAGGGCCCGAACCTTGCTAAAACATTGTGTCCCCTGTCTGCTATTACCATCAACCTTAGACGCACAGTTCAGGACCCCTACCCAAGATCCGCCAGTTTTGACACCGACAGGGCCTTTTCCGGAGCTCCGCCGGAGGGGGAATCGATCACGGAGGGCTTCTACATCAACACCATAGCCTCTCTGATGATGTGTGAGTAGTTTACCACAGACCTTCTGTTGGGGAACATAGTAATTTCAAAAAAATTCCTACGCACACACAAGATCATGGTGATGCATAGCAATGAGAGGGGAGAGTGTCGTCCATGTACCCTCGTAGACCGTAAGCGGAAGCGTTATGAGAATGTAGTTGATGTAGTCATAGGTCTTCACGATCTGACCGATCCAAGTACCCAACGTATGGCACCTCTGAGTTTAGCACATGTTCAGCTCGGTAACGTCCCACAAACTCCGATCCGACAGAGCTTCGAGGGAGAATTCCATCAGCATGACGGCGTGATGACAGTGGTGATGATGCTACCGACGCAGGGCTTCGCCTAAGCACCACTATGATATGACCGAGGTGGATTATGTTGGAGGGGGGCACCGCACACAGCTAAAAGATCAACTGATCAACTTGTATCTTCTAGGGTGCCCCCTACCCCCGTATATAAAGGAGCAAGGGGGAGGCCGGCCGGCCCTTGCAGGGCGCGCCAGGAGGAGTCCTCCTCCAAGTAGGAGTGGGACTCCTCTTTCCTACTCCTACTAAAAGGGTGAAAGGAAGGAGGAGAGGGAGAAGGAAGGAGAGGGAGGAAAGGAGGAAAGGGGGGCCGGACCCCTAGTCCAATTCGGTTTGGGCTAGGGGGGCCGCGCGCCCTGTCTTGTACTACCTCCTCTCTTCCACCACTTGGCCCATGAGACCCAATACTTCTTCCCCCGTATTCCCGTGACACCCCAGTACTCCGAAAAATACCCGAATCACTCGGAACCTTTCTGATGTCCGAATATAGTCGTCTAATATATCGATCTTTACATCTCGACCATTTCGAGACTCCTCTTCATGTACCTGATCTCATCCAAGACTCCGAACTACCTTCGGTACATCAAAACACATAAACTCATAATATCGATCGGCACCGAACGTTAAGCCGCATACAACATACGTTGTTCCCTTTGTCATTGGTATGTTACTTGCCCGAGATTTGATCATTGGTATCTCAATACGTAGCTCAATCTCGTTACCGGCAAGTCTCTTTACTCTCCATAATGCATCATCTCGCAACTAACTCATTAGTTGCATTTCTTGCAAGGCCTATAGTGTTGTGCATTACTGAGAGGGCCCAGAGATACCTCTCTGACAATCGGAGTGACAAATCCTAACCTCGATCTATGCCAACTCAACAAGTACCATCAGAGACACCTGTAGGGCACCTTTATGATCACCCAGTTACGATGTGATGTTTGGTAGCACACAAAGTGTTCCTTCGGTATCCGGGAGTTGCATAATCTCATAGTCATAGGAACATGTGCAAGTCATGAAGAAAGCAATAGCAATATACTAAACGATCAAATGCTAAGCTAACGGAATGGGGCAAGTCAATCACATCGTTCTCTAATGATGTGATCCCGTTAATCAAATCTTAACTCATGTCTATGGCTAGGAAACTTAACCATCTTTGATTCAACAAGCTAGTCAAGTAGAGGTATACTAGTGACACTCTGTTTGTCTATGTATTCACACATGTATTATGTTTTCGGTTAATACAATTCTAGCATGAATAATAAACATTTATCATGATATAAGGAAATAAATAATAACTTTATTATTGCCTCTAGGGCATATTTCCTTCAGTCTCCCACTTGCACTAGAGTCAATAATCTAGTTCACATCTTTATGTGATTAGTTCACATCTCCATGTGACTAATACCCAAAGGGTTTACTATAGTCAATAATCTAGTTCACATCGCTATGTGATTAACACCCAAAGAGTGATCATGTTTTGCTTGTTAGAGAAGTTTAGTCTACGGGTCTGCAACATCTAGATCCATATGTATTTCGCAAATTTCTATGTCTACAATGCTCTACACGGAGCTACTCTAGCTAATTGCTCCCACTTTCAGTATGTATCCGGATCGGGACTTAGAGTCATCTAGATCGATGTAAAAAGCTTGCATCGACGTAGCTCTTTACGACGAACTCTTTTATCACCTCCATAACCGAGAAATATTTCCTTAGTCCTCTAAGGATAATTTTACCTGTTGTCCAGTGATCTACTCCTAGATCACTATTGTACTCCCTTGCTAGAATCATGCTTACAATAGGACTGGTAAACAACATAGCATACTTTATAGAACCAATGACTGAGGCATAGGGAATGACTTTTCATTCTCTTTCTATTTTCTGCTGTGGTCGGGTTTTGAGTCTTTACTCAACTTCACACCTTGCAACACAAGCAAGAACTCCTTCTTTGACTGTTCCATTTTGAACTACTTCAAAATCTTGTCAAGGTATGTACTCATTGAAAAAACTTATCAAGCGTCTTGATCTATCTCTATAGATCTTGATGCTCAATGTGTAAGCAGCTTCATCGAGGTCTTTCTTTGAAAAACTCTTTTCAAACACTCCTTTATGCTTTCCAGAAAATTCTGCATTATTTCTGATCAACATTATGTCCTTCACATATTCTTCTTAGAAATGCTGTAGTGCTCCCACTCACTTTCTTGTAAATACAGGCTTCACCGCAAGTCTGTATAAAACCATATGTTTCGATCACTTTATCAAAGCATATATTCCAACTCCGAGATGCTTGCACCAGTCCATAGATGGATCGCTGGAGCTTGCTCACTTTATTAGCACCTTTAGGATCGACAAAACCTTCTGGTTGCATCATATACAACTCTTCTTTAAGAAATCCATTAAGGAATGCAGTTTTGACATCCATTTGCCAGATTTCATAAATGCGGCAACTGCTAACATGATTCGGACAGACTTTTAAGCATCGATACGAGTGAGAAAATCTCATCGTAGTCAACACCTTGAACTTGTCGAAAACATTTTGCAACAATTCGAGCTTTGTAGATAGTAACACTACTATCAGCGTCCGTCTTCCTCTTGAAGATCCATTTATTCTTAATGACTCACCGATCATTGGGCAAGTCAATCAAAGTCCATACTTTGTTCTCATACATGGATCCCATCTCAGATTTCATGGCCTCATGCCATTTCGCGGAATCTGGGCTCATCATCGCTTCCTCATAGGTCGTAGGTACATCATGGTCTAGTAACATGATTTCCAAAACAGGATTACAGTACCACTTTGGTGTGGATCTCACTCTGGTTGACCTACGAGGTTCGGTAGTAACTTGATCTGAAGTTACATGATCATCATCATTAGCTTCCTCACTAATCGGTGTAGGAATCACTGGAACTGATTTCTGTGATGAACTACTTTCCAATTCGGGAGAAGGTACAATTACCTTATCAAGTTCCACTTCCCTCCTACTCACTTCTTTTGAGAGAAACTCCTTCTCTAGAAAGGATCCATTCTTAGCAACGAATATCTTGCCTTTAGATCTGTGATAGAAGGTGTACCCAACAATTACTTTTGGGTATCCTATGTAGACACACTTCTCCAATTTGGGTTTGAGCTTATCAGGATGAAACTTTTTCACATAAGCATCGCAATCCTAAACTTTAAGAAACGACAACTTAGGTTTCTTGCTAAACCACAGTTCATACGGTGTCATCTTAACGAATTTAGATGGTGCCCTTTTAACGTGAATGTAGCTGTCTCTAATGCATAAAACCAAAAACAATAGTGGTAAATCGGTAAGAGACATCATAGATTGCACTATATCCAATAAAGTACTGTTATGATGTTCGGACACACCATTATGCTATGGTGTTCTAGGTGGCACGAATTTGTGAAACTATTCCACATTGTTTTAATTGAAGACCAAAATTGTAACTCAAATATTCGTCTCCGCGATCAGATCATAGAAACTTTATTTTCTTGTTACGATGATTTTCCACTTCACTCTAAAATTCTTTGAACTTTTCAAATGTTTCAGACTTATGTTTCATTAAGTAGATATACCCATATCCGCTCAAATCATCTATGAAGGTGAGAAAATAACGATATCGGCCGCGAGCCTCAATATTCATTGGACCACATACATCAGTATGTATGATTTCCAACAAATCTGATGCTCGCTCCATTGTTCCGGAGAATGACATTTTAGTCATCTTGCCCATGAGGCATGGTTCACAAGTACCAAGTGATTCATAATCAAGTGATTCCAAAAGTCCATCAGAATGGAGTTTCTTCATGTGCTTTACACCAATATGACCTAAACGGCAGTGCCACAAATAAGTTGCCCTATCATTATCAACTCTGCATCTTTTGGCTTCAACAATATGAATATGCGTATCACTATGGTCAAGATCCAACAAAACCATTTTCATTGGGTGTATGACCATAGAAGGTTTTACTCATGTAAACAGAATAACAATTATTCTCTAACTTAAATGAATAACCGTGTTGCAATAAACATGATCAAATCATATTCATGCTCAACGCAAACACCAAATAAAACTTATTTAGGTTCAACACTAATCCCGAAAGTATAGGGAGTGTGCGATGATGATCATATCAATCTTGGAACTACTTCCAACACACATCGTCACCTCGCCCTTAACTAGTTTCTGTTCATTCCGCAACTCCCATTTCGAGTTACTACTCTTAGCAACTGGACCAGTATCAAATGTCGAGGGGTTGCTATAAACACTAGTAAACTACACATCAATAACATGTATATCCAATATACCTTTGTTCACTCTACCATCCTACTTATCCACCAAATATCTAGGGCAGTTCCACTTCCAGTGACAAATTTTCTTTGCAGTAGAAGCACTCAATTTCAGGCTTGGGTCTAGCTTTGGGCTTCTTCACGGGAGTGGCAACTTTCTTGCCATTCTTCTTGAAGTTCCCTTTTCTTCCCCTTGCCCTTTTACTTGAAACTAGTGGTCTTGTCAACCATCAACATTTGATGCTTTTCTTGATTTCTACCTTCATAGATTTCAGCATCATGAAGAGCTCGGGAATCGTTTTCGTCATCCCTTGCATATTATAGTTCATCACGAAGTTTTCGTAACTTGGTGATAGGGACTAGACAACTCTGTCAATCACTATCTTATCTGGAAGAGTAACTCCCACTCGATTCAAGCGATTGTAGTACTTAGACATTCTAAGCACATGCTCATTGGTTGAGTTGTTCTCCTCCATCTTGTAGGCAAAATACTTGTCAAAGGTCTCATACGTCTCAACTCGGGCATAAGTCTGAAATATCAATTTCAGCTCTTGGAACATCTTATATGCTCCATGGCATTCAAAAAGTTTTTGAAGTCCTGGTTCTAAGCCGTAAAGCATGGTGCACTAAACTATCAAGTAGTCATCATATCGAGCTTGCCAAATGTTCATAATGTCTGCATCTGCTCCTGCAATCGGTCTGCCACCCAGTCGTGCATTACAGACATAATTCTTCCGTGCAGCAATGAGGATAATCCTCAGATCACGGATCCAATCCGCTTCATTGCTACTAACATCTTTCAACTTAGTTTTCTCTAGGAACATATCATAAAAAAGGGGAAGCTATATGCGAGCAATTGATCTACAAGATAGATATGCAAATACTATTAGGTACTAAGTTCATGATAAATTAAAGTTTAATTAATCATATTACTTAAGAACCCCACTTAGATAGACATCCCTCTAATCATCTAAGTGATCACGTGATCCATATCAACTAAACCATGTCCGATCATCACGTGAGATGGAGTAGTTTTCAATGGTGAACATCACTCTGTTGATCATATCTACTATATCATTCACGCTCGACCTTTCGGTCTCCAGTGTTCCAAGGCCATATCTGCATATGCTAGGCTCGTCAAGTTTAACCCGAGTATTCCACGTATGCAACACTGGCTTGCACCCATTGTATGTGAACGTAAAGCTTATCACACCCGATCATGACGTGGTGTCTCAGCACGAAGAACTATCGCAACGGTGCATACTCAGGGAGAACACTTATACCTTGAAATTTAGTGAGAGATCATCTTATAATGCTACCGCCGAACTAAGCAAAATAAGATGCATAAAGGATAAACATCATATGCAATCAAAATATGTGACATGATATGGACATCATCATCTTGTGCTTTTGATCTCCATCTCCAAAGTATCGTCATGATCTCTATCGTCACCGGCATGACACAATGATCTCCATCATCTTGATCTCTATCAACGTGTCTTCTTATGGTCGTCTCGCCAGCTATTGCTTTTGCAACTATTGCTATCGCATAGCGATAAAGTGAAGCAATTGTATGATGCTTGCATCTTATGCAATAAAGAGACAACCATAAGGCTTCAGCCAGTTGCCAATTACTTTAACAAAACATGATCATATCATACAACAATTTATATCTCATCACGTCTTGACCATATCACATCACAATATGCCCGGCAAAAAAAAGTTAGACATCCTCTACTTTGTTGTTGCAAGTTTTACGTGGCTGCTACGGGCTGAGCAAGAACCGTCCTTACGTACGCATCAAAAACCACAACGCGGTATAGTGATTGCTTTTTGATCTTCAGAAAGAAAGATGTTCATTGAATCCGATTAAACTAAAGTTGGGGAAACAGCCACCCACTAGTCACCTGTGTGCGAAGCATGTTGGTAGAACCAGTCTCGCGTAAGCGTACGCATAATGTCGGTCGGAGCCGCTTCATCCAACAATGCCGCTAAATCAAGAATCAACTAGTGACGGCAAGCAATATGTATATACCCATGCCCACAACTCCTTTGTGTTCTACTCATGCATATAACATCTACGCATAAACCTGGCTTGGATGCTACTGTTGGGGAACGTAGTAATTTCAAAAAAAATTCCTACACACACGCAAGATCATGGTGATGCATAGCAACAAGAGGGGAGAGTGTTGTCCACGTACCCTCGTAGACCGTAAGCGGAAGCGTTATGAGAACGCGGTTCATGTAGTCATACGTCTTCATGATCCGACCGATCCAAGTACCCAATGTACGACACCTCTGAGTTCAACACACGTTCATCTCGGTGACGTCCCATGAACTCCAATCCAGCAGAGCTTTGAGGGAGAGTTCCATCAGCATGATGGCGTGATGAAGGTAACGATGATGCTACCGACGCAGGGCTTCGCCTAAGCACCTCTACGATATGACCGATGTGGATTATGGTGGAGGGGGGCACCGCACACGGCTAAAAGATCAACTGATCAACTAGTATCTTCTAGGGTGCTCCCCTGTCCCCGTATATAAAGGAGCAAGGGGGTGGCCGGCCGGCCCTTGCAGGGCGCGCCAGGAGGAGGAGTCCACCTCCTAGTAGGAGTAGGACTCCCCTTTCCTACTCCAACTAAAAGGGGGAAAGGAAGGAGGAGAAGGAGAAGAAAGGAGAGGGAGGAAAGGAGGGCCGACCCCCTAGTCCAATTCGGTTTGGGCTAGGGGGCCGTGCGCCCTTCCTTGTCCTGCCTCCTCTCTTCCACCACTTGGCCCATGAGGCCCAATACTTCTTCCCTCGTATTCTCGTAACTCCCCGGTACTCCGAAAAATACCCGAATCACTCGGAACCTTTCCCATGTCCGAATAAAGTCGTCCAATATATCAATCTTTACGTCTCGACCATTTCGAGACTCCTCGTCATGTCTGCGATCTCATCCGGGCTCCGAACTACCTTCGGTACATTAAAATACATAAACTCATAATACCGATCGTCACCGAACGTTAAGCGTGCGGACCCTATGGGTTCGAGAACTATGTAGACATGACCGAGACTCATCTCCGGTCAATAACCAATAGCGGAACCTGGATGCTCATATTGGTTCCTACATATTCTACAAAGATCGTTATCGGTCAAACCGCATAACAACATACGTTTTTCCCTTTGTCATCGGTATGTTACTTGCCCGAGATTCGATCGTTGGTATCTCAATACCTAGCTCAATCTCGTTACCGGCAAGTCTCTTTACTCGTTTCGTAATGCATCATCCCGCAACTAACTCATTAGTTGCATTTCTTGCAAGGCCTATAGTGATGTGCATTATCGAGAGGGCCCAGAGATACCTCTTCGACAATTGGAGTGACAAATCCTAATCTTGATCTATGCCAACTCAACAAGTACCATCAGAGACACTTGTAGGGCACCTTTATAATCACCTAGTTACGCTGTGATGTTTGGTAGCACACAAAGTGTTCCTTCGGTATCTGGGAGTTGCATAATCTCATAGTCATAGGAACATGTACAAGTCATGAAGAAAGCAATAGAAATATACTAAACGATCAAATGCTAAGCTAACGGAATGGGTCAAGTCAATCATATCATTATCTAATGATGTGATCCCGTTAATCAAATGACAACTCATGTCTATGGCTAGGAAACTTAACCATCTTTGATTCAATGAGCTAGTCAAGTAGAGGCATACTAGTGACACTCTGTTTGTCTATGTATTCACACATGTACTAAGTTTTCGGTTAATACAATTCTAGCATGAATAATAAACATGTATCATGATATAAGGAAATAAATAATAACTTTATTATTGCCTCTAGGGCATATTTCCTTCACCTTCAGGTCCATAGTTATTAGCTAGATGGCTTCTTCTCTCTCTTTGGATCTCAATACAAAGTTGTCCTCGATCTTCTTGGAGATCTATTCGATGTAATTATTTTTGCGGTGTGTTTGTTGGGATCCGATGAATTGTGGGTTTATGATCAAGATTATCTATTAACAAGATTTGGTTCTTCTTTGAATTCTTTTATGTATGATTTGTTATCTTTGCAAGTCTCTTCGAATTATCAGTTTGGTTTGGCCTACTAGACTGATCTTTCTTGCAATGGGAGAAGTGCTTAGCTTTGGTGTCAATCTTGTGGAGTCCTTTCCCAGTGACAGCAGGGGCACCAAGGCACATATTGTATTGTTGCCATCGAGGATAAAAAGATGGGGTTTATATCATATTGCTTGAGTTTATCCCTCTACATCATGTCATCTTGCCTAATGCGTTACTCTGTTCTTATGAACTTAATACTCTAGATGCATGCTGGATAGCAGTCGATGTGTGGATTAATAGTAGTAGATGCAAAATCGTTTCGGTCTACATGTCACGGACGTGATGCCTATATACATGATCATGCCTAGATATTCTCATAATTATGCACTTTTCTATCAATTGCTCGACTGTAATTTTTTACCCACTGTAATAGTTATCCTATCTTGAGAGAAGCCACTAGTGAAACCTATGGCCCCCGTGTCTATTTTCCAACATATAAGTTTCCGATCTATTTTACTTTGCAATCTTTACTTTCAATCTATATCATAAAAATACCAAAAATATTTATCTTATTATCTCTATTAGATCTCACTTTTGCAAGTGGCCGTGAAGGGATTGACCACCCCTTTATCGCATTGGGTGCAAGGTTCTTACTTGTTTGTGTAGGTGTGAGGCGACTTGCATGTAGTCTCCTATTGGATTGATACCTTGGTTCTCAAAAACTAAGGGAAATACTTATGCTACTTTGCTGCATCACCCTTTCCTCTTCAAGGAAAAACCAACGCAGTGCTCAAGAGGTAGCACCTTTTGACGAGCATAAGATGGATTAAGTTAGAAAGCACAACTCTTTGTACCCTCCTTTTACTTTCTGTTATTTAGTTTAAACTAGCACAAATGCCCGTGCGTTGCAATGGGAGACATAATTGATTTTTTTAAATAGTTAGAATAATATGAGAAAAAACAATCATAGTTCATTTGATATTTACTGCTTACCAAGATCCATGGACCCATACAATAGCAAGTTATATACTAATTCCACATGCACTTAAAGTGTGTTTAAGTACAGCTATAATTCCTTATCATATTCAAGTAAAAACATAATTGGTTATATTTGATCTCTGTTTGAAACATATTCCATGATGGTTGCATAGTTCGTGCTGGCATGTGCTAGGTGGCTGGTGACTGGCAGTTGTTGTCGGTCCGTGCATTGCAATGGGAGAAGCTAATTCTTGTACATTCCTAGAGACCTATCGTTGTTGTTAATTCTCCTTTTCATCACCATTGTCAATGGTGATTAATCACACAACAATGAGTTGACAACATACTCTAGCACATCGCTTCACGTGTCTCTCTCCCCCCACCAACTTATAATTTTCACGGACTTGTAAATATTAATTGGATGTTCAAACGGGCAAGTACAATCATAAATATAAGCTCTTTTCTCATAAAAAATAAAATAAATCTAAGCTCTTAAACACGCAGATCTTAAAAGAATGCACACATTAATATACAAATACTGAACACTAAAAAATAGTAGTGTTTGGCCACGTCCATATTTTCTTTGCCACACTTAGTCCAAAGCAAAACACACGTCCTTTAATTACCATGTTTAAGTCTTCCTTATAAGGATCCACCCGTTTCACACAATCCTTTCTTTACATTAAAGATATCTGGTTAAATATTCTATTCCGTAGGGCCCTCTCAATCCTTCCTTTCCTTTTTTGACAATCCCCTCAATCCTTCCTTTGAGCCTATAATCTTTTCTTTAATTTCATCCGCTTAATTAGCTCGCCTCTGTTTCACCACCATTATGTTGGTTTTTGAGTTGGTTGGTATATTAACCGGTCTCAATATGTTTACACGCAGGGTGGGACTATTAAACATCAAGCAAGCTTACCCTAGTTGGTTGTTGCCTCCGAGCACGTTAGAAGAGGTCCTCGGTTCAAGTCTTGGACTTAACTTGTTTTTGCAGCCTCTCACGGGCCATAAGAGAAGACCCAACAATGCATCTACATGGTCCAGTTATTGTTTGAACTCTAGAAAAGCCCAGTTGTGCGGCTACTTGGCCCAAAAATACTTTTTGTCGGATGCGCGAGTTGAATTAGTACCACCTTGCGTATATACAAAATCACATATGCGGGACGAAACCAAGAATATCACCTTGCTTTATTAGTAGGTATAGATATAGATATAGATATAGATAGCACATATGCCCGTGCGTTGCAACGGGAGAAAAAAAATACTCGCACACTCAAGTGACCCATCTATGTTAGCATTCTCTTCATCATGGTCACATTGTCCACCTCACGACAAACATGACAATCTCAAGGGCAATGAGCTTGATCATCACATTCTAGCACGCTGCTTTCGAAAGACCTTACGGTGTGTCACTATGAAAAAAGTTATCCCCATACGTAATCTCCGTCCTAAAGCATAGAATACACATAAACTGATAAATATGTACATACATTTTTTCTTACAGTGAACAAGGCAAATTATGTCAGCTATGGTTGAATTGAAAAATAATAATATAATTATTCTTAAAGCCAGCAAAAGTTTGATTAGTTGTTACCACTAAGACAGAAAGATTGGAATTGAAACACATATTTTTTTATGATATTTTTCTAGAATTGAAATATGTATTATTCAGTACATCTAGATATTCATAATGACGGTGGAAAGAAGCCAAAAATATAAAAGTATTCTTTATAAGAAAACTACATAAAATATCATATGGCCCTAGCCTAATTACAATAACACATAAAATGATGTGAAACATCTGATTAAATCTCTTCTAAAAATGAAGAATGTAAATAAAGAAGAAAAACTAATTAGTGAGAAAAACAACATATACCATGTATTTAATCAATCACTTTTTTAATGCAGGTCTTCTTCATACCGCAACTGTTATTAAATCTCTTTTAAAAATGAAGAATGTAAATAAAGAAGAAAACTAATTAGTGAGAAAAACAACATATACCATTTATTTAATCAATCACTTTTTTCATGCAGGTCTTCCTCATACCGCAACTGTTATAGTTAAATATATTCAATGATTCAAATACACATTAAGGAAAAATAAACCACATAGCTAGTACAACAACTTAGTGCACTTCATTTGGAAGAGTCAAACACTGATCAGAATATTGAATAGATCTACCTAGGAAAGTAACAGTTTGCACACGATAAATAATAAAGAACATATGGAAATATGGCAGCTACAGATTGTGAAGAACATACATAAAGATGGATGTCAACATGCCACCCACCCTCGAGCAGTGATGGACCACGTTGCAGTGGATGATAGTAAGTAAAATAATAATAATTAAAAAAACTGCTCGCAACTCTCATACCTTATTTCTGCACGCCCAGTTCCAGATCAAAAGGAAGTAGGCGCTTTATTTAGGCATACCCAGGAGCCCAGTTGGGCTGGTTGCCACCGCGAGAATGAACCTAGTATTCCTCGGTTCGAATACCCCTCATGGCGTTTGTTTTTCCGGTTCAATATTTTTCCTTTTTTTCTTACGGAGCAGCCAGGCCAGCAACAAAATGGACGAAAAATTTGGTGGTCCCACCATGGACAAAAAAGTGGAGAAACAATCCTCCCTTTAATATTAGGTAAAGATAAAGCAAGAATAGTATTTTCTGTCTGTTTTCTGAATTAATCTTGCAATAAAAAATATCCCAAAAATAAAAGTTCTCCAAATGCCCTGAAAATTTAATATAATTTTTTCTGGAATATTTAAGAATTACACCAGGGGGCCTCACCATGTGCCCACGAGGGTGGAGGGCACGCCCCTGCCTCGTCGACCCCATGTGGGCCCCCTCCACTTATTCTTGCACCCACACACTTCGTCTTCCTCTAGAAAAAATCACCCACCAGCTCAAAGCCGAGTTCTAGCTCATCTTGCTGCCATGTTTGATCTCCTTGCTCAAAGCTCCATTCACAAAACTGCTTTGGGGGATTGTTCTTTGGTATGTGACTCCTCCAATGGTCCAATTAGTTTTTGTTCTAGTGCTTTATTTACTGCAAATTTTTGCTGCTTAGGTGACCCTGTTCTTAAGCTTGCATGTCAAATTTATGTGGTCAAAAGTAGTTTTAATGCATGATATGGCCTCTGGGCACTTGTAGGAGTAGTTGCTATCAATCTTGTTGAGTTTGATTCACTTTTATTTTGAGTTACTAAATTTTTTAGAAATTTTTAGAAAACTATGAAGAGATTTTGGAGGGGCTCTTCGAGCCGAAGCTAGAAGGATAAGTAAAGTGAAGAGAATAAGAAGCCCAAATATAATCTCCCTCGCACTGTGGAAGTTTGGCCGTGTGAATGGCCTTGTGACGAGTTCTTGAGAGAAGCTGGGATTTATGAAGATTTTTATTATTTGGCTGAGAATGCAGGCCTAACCGACTTCCTCCACGACCAGCGTGAACAGTATCTCCTACTCACCAATATTTTTGTGCAAAATTTTCATTACCATGCTAGGAGATCGCCACCTTCGATGGCTTTTTTATTTATATGATGAGCATAAGGAGATGCCACTTTATGACTTTTGTGCAGTTTGCAAGTTGCCCTTTGAGGGCAGCATAGAGGAACAACATCGTAATGATGTGGAGGGATATATTGATATGATTGCTGTAGGGGAAACGAGGAAAGTTTCCGATGCAAGAATTACTAGCATACATTTTCCTGTCCTACGTTACTTTGCAATATTTGCTAGTAGATGCTTGATTGGTCGTGGGAACAGTGGAAACCTTAGTGCCCCTGATATTGTTATTTTGCGCCATGCTTTGTTTCATGACACCACTTTAGTTTAGGCGCTATTGTTGCTAAATGGTTAAATCTGAACCGTACAAAGGGGCCCGTCTTTGGAGGCATCTTTGCCTCGCGCCTTGCTGCACACCTTAACATACCCATTACGCATTATGAGAAAGAGGAAAGGTTGTTGCCTCCTATTTTTCTAGATTATAAGAGCATGGTAGCACATGATTTTCTTGTTAAGAATAAGAAAAGGATGCTTAAATAGAAAGATATTTGATAAAAATTACTTTGAGACTATTACCTTGCCTGCTCCCTATTTGTTCAACATATTTTCAGGCAGGTACCTTGTTTTGCCGGAGGCTGTTCATGCATACCGGAGCCTGACATCAGCTCCAGAGCCTGAGCCTGAGCCACCACTTGATCCTCCCCATCAGTCTGTTTATCAGTGGCATCCGGAGGAAATCGCTAACTAGTGGCACCCTGAGGATCCTCCTCGGTACACCGAAGAGGGCAGCTTAGATCCGTGGGCATAGACCAACTTAGGCCAAAAGCCTAAGCTTGAGGGAGTACGTATTTCTCACCGACATTACATTCATGTTCACACACTCATGCCAGTTGTCGGTGCTCATACTTTTTCATTGTATTATCCACGCTAGTTTATTTTCTTTTTAAGATTTCTTCTTGTGTGTTTGAAAAACCTTCATAAAAATCAAAAAATTAGTTCTAGCCTTTAGCTAGTTTACTTTCCATGCATGTAGTAGTAGTAGTAGTAATTAAAAAGAAAACCCAAAAAGATTTCTCGTTCTTCTTTTGCTTGTTGGGAGCTTTCCCATGTAAATAGTTTTGTTTCTTTTCTTTTCTGTGGGGGTCGAGAGGAGAAGACCTTAATGAAAATGTTGAGTAGCTCTCATATACATTATTGTTGATCTACCAAAGAGCCCATATTACCTTATCTTCTCTTGATTTGAATGCTTGCAGATTCCAGCTTAGTCCAATGCACGTGTGCTACCTCTTAAGCACTGCGTTGGTTTTCCCCGAAGAGGAAGGGATGATGCAGCAAAGTAGCGTAAGTATTTCCCTCAGTTTTTGAGAACCAAGGTATCAATCAGGTAGGAGGCTACGCGCGAGTCCCTCGCACCTGCACAAAACAAATAAATCCTCGCAACCAACGCGATAAGGGGTTGTCAATCCCTACACGGTCACTTACGAGAGTGAGATCTGATAGATACGATAAGATAATATTTTTGGTATTTTTGTGATAAAGATGCAAAGTAATATAAAAGCAAAGGAAATAACTAAGTAGTATGAGATTAATATGATGAAGATAGATCCGGGGGCCATAGGTTTCACTAGTGGCTTCTCTCGAGAGCATAAGTATTCTACGGTGGGTGAACAAATATCTATGAGAATATCTATGTATGATCATGTATATAGGCATCACGTCCGAGACAAGTAGACCGACTCCTGCCTGCATCTACTACTATTACTCCACTCATCGACCACTATCCAGCATGCATCTAGAGTATTAAGTTAATGAAAACAGAGGAACGCCTTAAGCAAGATGACATGATGTAGAGGGATAAACTCATGCAATATGATGAAAACCCCATCTTGTTATCCTCGATGGCAACAATACAATACGTGCCTTGCTGCCCCTACTGTCACTAGGAAAGGACACCGCAAGATTGAACCCAAAGCTAAGCACTTCTCCCATTGCAAGAAAGATCAATCTAGTAGGCCAAACCAAACTGATAATTCGAAGAGACTTGCAAAGATAACCAATCATACATAATAGAATTCAGAGAAGATTCAAATATTGTTCATAGATAGACTTGACCATAAACCCATAATTCATCAGTCTCAACAAACACACCGCAAAAATAAGATTACATCGAATAGATCTCCACAAGAGAGGGGGAGAACATTGTATTGAGATCCAAAAAGAGAGAAGAAGCCATCTAGCTACTAAGTATGGACCCATAGGTCTGAGGTGAACTACTCACACTTCATCGGAGGGGCTATGGTGTTGATGTAGAAGCCCTCCGTGATCGATGCCCCCTCCAGCGGAGGTCTGGAACAGGCCCCAAGATGGGATCTCGTGGATACAGAAAGTTGTAGCGATGGAATTAGGGTTTTGGCTCTGTATCTGGTCGTTTGGGGGTACGTAGGTATATATAGGAGGAAGGAGTACGTCGGTGGAGCAACAGGGGGCCCACGAAGGTGGAGGGCGCGCCTGGGGGGGGGTAGGTGCGCTCCGTACCTCGTGGCCTCCTCTTTTGTGTCTTCACATAGGGTCCAAGTCTCCTGGGTCTTGTTCGTTGAGAAAATCATGTTCCCGAAGGTTTCATTCCGTTTGGACTCCGTTTGATATTCCTTTTCTTCGAAACCCTAAAACAGGCAAAAAACAACAATTCTGGGTTGGGCCTCCAGTTAATAGGCTAGTCCCAAAAATAATATAAAAGTGGATAATAAAGCCCAGTAATGTCCAAAACAGTAGATAATATAGCATGAAGCAATCAAAAATTATAGATACGTTGGAGACGTATCAAGCATCCCTAAGCTTAACTCCTGCTCGTCCTTGAGTAGGTAAATGATAAAAACAGAATTTTTGATGCGGAGTGCTACTTGGCATGATTTTTATGTAATTCTTCTTAATTGCGGTATGAATATTCAGATCCAAAAGATTCAAGACAAAAGTTCATATTGACATAAAAAATAATAATACTTCAAGCATACTAACAAAGCAATTATGTCTTCTCAAAATAACATGGCCAAAGAAAGTTCATCCCTACAAAATCATATAGTTTAGTCATGCTCCATTTTCGTCACAGAATAATGCTCTTGTCATGCACAACCCCGATGACAAGCCAAGAAATTGTTTCATACTTTAGTAATCTCAAACCTATAAACTTTCATGCAATATATGAGTGCGAGCCATGGACATAGCACTATGGGTGGAATAGAATATAATGAGGCGGGTTATGTGGAGAAGACAAAAAGGAGAAAGTCTCACATCAATGAGGCTAATCAATGGGCTATGGAGATGCCCACCGATTGATGTTAATGCAAGGAGTAGGGATTGTCACGCAACGGATGCACTAGAGCTATAAATGTATGAAAGCTCAACAAAAGAAACTAAGTGGGTGTGCATCCAACTTGCTTGCTCACGAAGACCTAGGGCACTTGAGGAGGCCCATTGTTGGAATATACAAGCCAAGTTCTACAATGAAAATTCCCCCTAGTATATGAAAGTGACAAAACAAGAGACTCTCTATCATGAAGATTACGGTGCTACTTTGAAGCACAAGTGTGGCAAAGGATAGTAACATTGTCCCTTCTCTCCTTTTCTCTCATTTTTCATTTTTTGGGGCCTTCTCTTTTTTTATATGGCCTTTTCTTTTTTTATTTATGGCCTTTCTCTTTTTTTTAAATTCCTCACTTGGGAGAATGCTCTAGAAAATGATGATCATCACACTTCTATTTATTTACAACTCAATGATTACAACTCGATACTAGAACAAAAGATGACTCTATATGAATGCCTCCGGCAGTGTACCGGGATATGCAATGAACCAAGAGTGACATGTATGAAAGAATTATGAACGGTGGCTTTGCCACAAATACTATCTCAGCTACATGATGATGCTAGGCAATATGACAATATTGAATGTGTCATGATAAACGGAATGGTGGAAAGTTGCATGGAAATATATCTCGGAGTGGCTATGGAAATGCCATAATAGGTAGGTATGGTGGCTGTTTTGAGGAAGATATAAGGAGGTCTATGTGTGAAAGAGCATATCATATCACGAGGTTTGGATGCACCGGCGAAGTTTGCGCCAACTCTCAATGTGAGAAAGGGCAATGCACGGTACCGAAGAGGCTAGCAAGGATGGAAGGGTGAGAGTGCGTATAATCCATGGACTCAACATTAGTCATAAAGAACTCACATACTTATTGCAAAAATCTACAAGTCATCAAAAACCTCGGCACTACGTGCATGCTCCTAGGGGGATAGATTGGTAGGAAAAGACCATTGCTCGTCCCCGACTGCCACTCATAAGGAGGACAATCAAATAACACCTCATGTTTCAACTTTGTTACCTAACGTTTACCATACGTGCATGCTACGGGACTTGCAAACTTCAACACAAGCATTTCTCAATTTCACAACTACTCAACTAGCACAACTTTGATATTATTACCTCCATATCTCAAAACAATCATCTAGCATCAAACTTCTCTTAGTATTCAAAACACTCATAAGAAAATTTTACTAATCTTGAATACCTAGCATATTAGGATTTTAAGAAAATTACCATGATATTTAAGACTCTCAAAATAATCTAAGTGAAGCATGAGAGATCAATAGTTTCTATAAAACAAATCCACCACCGTGCTCTAAAAGATATAAGTGAAGTACTGGAGCAAAATATATAACTCAAAAGATATAAGCGAAGCACATAGAGTATTCTAACAAATTCCAAATTATGTATGACTCTCTCAAAAGGTGTGTACAGCAAGGATGATTGTGGTAAACTAAAAAGTAAAGACTCAAATCATACAAGACACTCCAAGCAAAACACATATCATGTGGCGAATAAAAATATAGCTCCAAGTAAAGTTACCGATAGAAGTAGACGAAAGAGGGGATGCCTTCCAGGGCATCCCCAAGCTTTGGCTTTTAGGTGTCCTTAGATTATCTTGGGGGTGCCATGGGCATCCCCAAGCTTAGGCTCTTGCCACTCCTTGTTCCATAATCCATCAAATCTTTACCCAAAACTTGAAAACTTCACAACACAAAACTCAAAGTAGAAAATCTCGTGAGCTCCGTTAGCGAAAGAAAACAAAAGAGCACTTGAAGGTACTGTAATGAACTCATTATTTATTTATATTGGTGTTAAACATACTGTATTCCAACTTCTCTATGGTTTATAAACTATTTTACTAGCCATAGATTCATCAAAATAAGAAAACAACACACGAAAAACAGAATCTGTCAAAAACAGAATAGTCTGTACTAATCTGTAGCTAGCGCAAGATCTGGAACCCCAAAAATTCTAACATAAATTTCTGGACGTGAGGAATTTATCTATTAATCATCTTCAAAAAGAATTAACTAAATATCACTTTCCAAAAAAAATTCAGCAGTTCTCGTGAGCGCTAAAGTTTCTGTTTTTTACAGCAAGTTTAACAAGACTTTCCCCAAGTCTTCCCAACGGTTCTACTTGGCACAAACACTAATTAAACACAAAAAACACAACCAAAACAGAGGCTAGATAAATGTGACGCCCGGATAATTAGGCTACAGTAATCCCACGTTAATGATGCCACGTCACCTCGATTATTGTTGCTAATCTCGCTTTAGTTCAAAACCGATTCAAATTCAAATTCAAAGTCAGGCAAATGATAAAAGTTTTCAAAATTTAAAACAAAAATGTTCGGGGTGTGCAAATAAATGCCTAGGAATTTATGGTGTGGGATCCATGCCTTTATAAAAAACCTAAATACTTAAAATGAATTAAAACAGAAAAGAAAATAAATAAAGAAAAAAGAATACAAATAAACAGAAAACAAACAAAAAAAGAAGAAGAGAGAAACCCCCCTGCCCCCTGGGCTTCGGCCCAGCAGGCTGCAAGCCCCCCCCACTGGGCCCCTTGGCCCAGTCGGCTCAGCCGACCACGCCGGCCCAGCCGGCCCACCCCGCACCTCCCCTGGCCTAATAGGCCACCCCACCCCACTCCTCGAACCCTAACCTCCCCACTCACCCCCACTCCCCACGCCCCTCCTCTCCCCTTCCCGATCCGATCTGGATCGGGGACGAGCCCGCTCCCCCCCCACCTCGCGACGCCACCGCCCCGGATCTCCGTCGCCGTTGCCTTCTCGCCCCCCCCCTCTCTCCTCGCGCGACCCTCCCTCCCCCCCCCACCTGAAGTCGGCGCCACCCGTCTCCGACCCCGTCACCCTCGCTCACCGCGACGACCGCACGCGGGCGCCTCGGACCTCGCCGGTGCCGCATCGCCGGACCTCCTCGACCCCTCTCCGAGCCCGCTGCCAGTACCCTACACCTCGCCATGAGCACCGCACCTGCCTCCCTCTTCCTCCTTCTCCGCCTCTGTGCGAGCGCGCCGCTGCCACCGCGCATCGCCGTCGTTGCCCTGCTGTGCCTCTCCCCCCTCGACCGCTCTGCCACGCGCGCGCCCAGCCTCCACGGCCCTCCTCCGCCAGCCGCCCCGCTCGCAGCCGTGCGGCCCTCGCTGCTGCAGCTCGTCGCCCGCTACCGTTGCTGCTGCTCGCCGCTGCTTCCTGCGCGTCCCCGCGCGCGCCCGCACGCTGTCGCCGTGCACGCCGTGGCCGCCTCTGCGCGCCCGCGCCGCGTCGCTACCGCGCCCTGGCCGCGCTCGCGCGTGCCCCCGCGCCGGCCCGCGCTCTCTTGGCCTCGCCTTGCCCCGCTGCCCACACGCCGCCCCGCTCGTCCTAACGCCAGCCGCCGCCGCTCCGGTGACTCGCCGGAGCCCCGCCTCCCCTTGCCCTGGCCGCCGGCGCCGGCGTGCGTCGTGCGCACCCAGTACCCGCTCGGGTGCGCCCGCGCCCAGGGATCCGCACCCGTGTGCCCGCCCGTTAAGGCCTATGGGCCAATGACATATGGGCCCCCTGCCCAGAACGTTAAAAAAAGAATTTTAAAAATATATAAATGTATAATAAATAAATAATTAATAATATAATTAATTAATTAACTAAATAATTAACTTAATTAATTCTGATTAAATTAACTAATTAAGGTTCAGCCGACCAGGGATCCGCACCCGTGTGCCCGCCCGTTAAGGCCCTTGGCCCAGTCGGCTCAGCCGACCACGCCGGCCCAGCCGGCCCACCCCGCACCTCCCCTGGCCTAATAGGCCACCCACCCCACTCCTCGAACCCTAACCTCCCCACTCACCCCCACTCCCCACGCCCCTCCTCTCCCCTTCCCGATCCGATCTGGATCGGGGACGAGCCCGCTTCCCCCCCACCTCACGACGCCACCGCCCCGGATCTCCGTCGCCGTTGCCTTCTCGCCCCCCCCTCTCTCCTCGCGCGACCCTCCCCCCCCACCTGAAGTCGGTGCCACCCGTCTCCGACCCCGTCACCCTCGCTCACCGCGACGACCGCAGGCGGGCGCCTCGGACCTCGCCGGTGCCGTATCGCCGGAACTCCTCGACCCCTCTCCGAGCCCGCTGCCAGTACCATACACCCCGCCATGAGCACCGCACCTGCCTCCCTCTTCCTCCTTCTCCGCCTCTGTGCGCGCGCGCCGCTGCCACCGCGCATCACCGTCGTTGCCCCGCTGTGCCTCTCCCCCCTCGACCGCTCTGCCACGCGCGCGCCGCTGCCACCGCGCATCGCCGTCGTTGCCCCGCTGTGCCTCTCCCCCCTCGACCGCTCTGCCACGCGCGCGCCCAGCCTCCACGGCCCTCCTCCGCCAGCCGCCCCGCTCGCAGCCGTGCGGCCCTCGCTGCTGCAGCTCGTCGCCCGCTACCGTTGCTGCTGCTCGCCGCTACTTCCTGTGCGTCCCCGCGCGCGCCCGCACGCTGTCGCCGTGCACGCCGTGGCCGCCTCTGCGCGCCCGCGCCGCGTCGCTACCGCGCCCTGGCCGCGCTCGCGCGTGCCCCCGCGCCGGCCCGCGCTCTCTTGGCCTCGCCTTGCCCCGCTGCCCACACACCGCCCCGCTCGTCCTAACGCCAGCCGCCGCCGCTCCGGTGACTCGCCGGAGCCCCGCCTCCCCTTGCCCTGGCCGCCGGCGCCGGCGTGCGTCGTGCGCACCCAGTACCCGCTCGGGTGCGCCCGCGCCCAGGGATCCGCACCCGTGTGCCCGCCCGTTAAGGCCTATGGGCCAATGACATATGGGCCCCCTGCCCAGAACGTTAAAAAAAGAATTTTAAAAATATATAAATGTATAATAAATAAATAATTAATAATATAATTAATTAATTAACTAAATAATTAACTTAATTAATTCTGATTAAATTAACCAATTAAGGTTAATTAACCTAATGACTAATTAACCTAATTAACTACTGTTAATTAACTAACAGAGTATGACAAGTGGGACCCACGCGTAAGTTTGACCAAGTCAACCCCGTTGACTGCTGATGTCAGCATGACATCATGCTGATGTCATTAATCTGTTTTTCGAAATAATTTAAATAATTAATTAAATTCCAGAAATTAATAAAATCTTTAGAAAATCATATCTTTTAATCCGTAACTCGGATTAAAATATTTTCAACATGAAAGTTGCTCAGAACGACGAGACGAACCCGGATACGCAGCCTGTTTGTCCGGCACGCATTCCTAGCATAGTGAACACGCAACTTGCCCTCTCCGGTTCATCTGCCCAAAAACCCGAAACACCGGGAATACTTTCCCGAATGTTTCCCCCCTTCGTCGGTATCACATATCCCTACGTTAGGTCACCCCTAACACAACGTATTGCCGCATCTTACTTTGTGTTACATTTGATTGCTTTGTTATTTATTGTGTTCCCCCTCCATTACTTCTTTCCGGTAGACTTCGAGGCCGCTGCCGATGTCCGTGTGTTCGACTACATTAAAGATGACCCCTCCTTGCCAGAGCAACCAGGCAAGCCCCCCCATTGATCACCAGATATCGCCTACTCTCTTCTATATATACTGCTTGCATTAGAGTAGTGTAGCATGATACTGCTTTCCGTTATTCCTATCCTGATGCATAGCCTGTCCTTGTTACTACTATTGTTACCTTGACCTGCAATCCTACATGCCTAGTATAGGATGCTAGTGTTCCATCAGTGGCCCTACACTCTTGTCCGTCTGCCATGCTATACTACTGGGCCGTGATCACTTCGGGAGGTGATCACGGGCATATACTATATACTTTACATAGTTACATTACCTGTGGTGATGTTCGGAGTTGGGGGCTAAAGGGGCAGGTGGCTCCATCCCGGTAGAGGTGGGCCTGGGTTCCCGACGGCCCTCGACTGTTACTTTGTGGCGAAGCGACAGGGCAGGTTCCGACCACCTAGGAGAGAGGTGGGCCTGGCCCTGTTCGGCGTTCGCGGATACTTAACACGCTTAACGAGATCTGGGTATTTGATCTGAGTCTGGCCATTTGGTCTATACGCACTAACCATCTACGCGGGAGTAGTTATGGGTATCCCGACGTCGTGGTATCAGCCGAAGCCTTCATGACGTCAGCGACTGAGTGGCGCGCGCCGGATTGGACCGTAAGCCTGCTCTTGTATTAAGGGGGCTAGTTCTGCTTCCGGCCGCGTTCGCAACATGCAGGTGTGCAAAGGGCGATGGGCCCAGACCCCTGCGCCATAGGATTTAGACCGGCGTGCTGACCTCTCTGTTGGGCCTAGGTAGGGCTGCGACGTGTTGATCTTCCGAGGCCGGGCATGACCCAGAAAAGTGTGTCCGGCCAAATGGGATCGAGCGTGTCGGGCTATGTGGTGCACCCCTGCAGGGAAGTTTATCTATTCGAATAGCCGTGTCCCTCGGTAAAAGGACGACCCGGAGTTGTACCTTGACCTTATGACAACTAGAACCGGATACTTAATAAAACACACCCTTCCAAGTGCTAGATACAACCGGTGATCGCTCTCTCACAGGGCGACGAGGGGAGGATCATCGGTTAGGATTATGCTATGCGATGCTACTTGGAGGACTTCAGTCTACTCTCTTCTACATGCTGCAAGACGGAGGCTGCCAGAAGCGTAGTCTTTGACAGGACTAGCTATCCCCCTCTTATTCTGGCTTTCTGCAGTCCAGTCCACCGATTTGGACCTTTACACATTTACCATGCATAAGTAGTGTAGCTCCTTGCTTGCGAGTACTTTGGATGAGTACTCACGGTTGCTTTCTCCCTCTTTTCCCCCTATCCCTTCTACCTGGTTGTCGCAACCAGATGTTGGAGCCCAGGATCCAGACGCCACCGTCGACGACGACTCCTACTACACCGGAGGTGCCTACTACTATGTGCTGCCCGCTGACGACGATCAGGAGTAGTTAGGAGGATCCCAGGCAGGAGGCCTGCGCCTCTTTTGATCTGTATCCCAGTTTGTGCTAGCCTTCTTAAGGAAAACTTGTTTAACTTATGTCTGTACTCAGATATTGTTGCTTCCGCTGACTCGTCTATGATCGAGCTCTTGTATTCGAGCCTTCGAGGCCCCTGGCTTGTAATATGATGCTTGTATGACTATTTTTATTTGTAGAGTTGTGTTGTGATATCTTCCCGTGAGTCCCTGATCTTGATCGTACACATTTGCGTGTATGATTAGTGTACGATTGAATCGGGGGCGTCACAAGTTGGTATCAGAGCCGACTGCCTGTAGGAATCCCCCTTCCACACTCCTTGGCCGAAGTCGAGTCTAGACATTACAAAACTGTTACTAACATGGATGTGCGGCTTACGGGCCCACGTCGCCATTTGGGTGGTATTAGAATCTTTTATTCCTCGCCTTTACTCTGGGACCCTGATCTCTCTTCTATTCGGGTTAAATGGTTTTGCTAACTCTAACTCTAGGTTCTCGTAAATACTTTCTCCCGGAGAGCCCCTTCATTCCAGATGTTGGCCTGCTTCACCAGAAGATTCCGAAGATACTCTTTGCTATTCCTCTCGAGACTTTGTGCCCATCACTTTTGCTATTCCCGACCACCAATAAATCCTTATGGAGAACTACTTACACTTGCCATTTATACGATCATCCCCATTGATCTTGTTATTACAAGATACCCCGAAGTCTTCTCTATTGTTTCGACAATCCTTTGAGCTTACTGCCTTGCTGTTCTTTATCACCCGAATACCCCTACGGATAATTCTCGCACTTATCGAGTATCCGCTCATCCCCCAGTTGTTCATGTGTTTCACAATGGTCTTCGAAATACTATCCAATCCTCCAAAAATCCTTAGTAGCTTATTGCTCTGCAATACTTGCCTGCTTGCATTATGGATGCTTTCCATATGTCTGGCAATATTCGTTAGTATCCTTAGGCATCGTCTTTTTGATCCCATTGATTCAACATGAGTGCGAATGCACGCAATCATCAGTTGATCCTTTTAAATTATCTTTCTGGCTCAGACGTTATTTTAAAGCATGAGCTGGATCTCGACCAATCAAATTGCTGTCGATTGTACCCCTAAGGCTATTCAACTTATCCATCCCTAATCAGAACATTGCTTCTGATCCCTTGTCTTGGAATTGATAATTCCTTTGCATTTGAGCCTTGAATTAGTCAGTTGTTTCTAAAGTCTGATATCCTTGCGTTGTTTCTCCCTCTGGTTGAGTATCGATGCTCGCACCAGATCCCTTGAGGACCACCAGATCATTTGCTGGATTTTATCCGACAGCGTCCTTCATATTCAATAAGTCTGTGAGCCTTTCCTCGGATACATAATACCTTTGGTAAATTGTATCCTCTGCTTTCTCAAACATGCTCTACTATCGAGCTTGTGTTATTTATTCTTGAAATTGTGGTATATACTCCTAAGATGCCCTGATGGGTTGAACCTATGCCTTCTCTAAACTGTGTGAACTCGAAAGTTTTCACGAGCCATACACTTCTGGTATTTTGCCAAATAAAATTTCAACACTACAACTTCTTTGAAAGTGAGAAGTGAATGAAAGGTTATGCATTGGAGAAGTGGGAGTCGACCTTGAACTTGTGTTCATGCCCATGGACACGATGTAGATCTTATCGTTAAAGCTTCTCTTAAATTAAATTATTCCTTTGGTATAAGTTCATCTTATATCTGGGATCTGACCTTTTGCAATCATGGTTCCGACCATGTTCTCCTTTAAATACCATTTCGCGCGCAAGTTTAAGCGCTTGTCTTTTGTAGAGCAATACCCCTGGCCAACCTCTACTTTGACCTATCATCGAGTATTACCCCCCTCTGGTATCTCAAGATTATCACGGAACTGCATAACTTCTTATGAGTTCTTCTTCAGGTATTATTTGACTTTCGCTGCATCATCATTTGACTTGATGTCATCGCCAACCGATTACATCTTCATGAAATTTCTCGACAAATGTGTCGTGGTCATCATCAACATCCTGAGCTCTTCCAAGATATATATCGAATTCTTGATGAGAAATACCATCCTCGCCCCTCAATGGTTTGTATTATCACCGACCACTTTATTGCCTCCCGTTCAACACAAACTTATTCGTGTTTTGTGTTATACCTTGAGATCCTTGCTATCCATCATTTGTTCTTCTTTACCTTGGAATGTTACCACCTTTTATGTCAAGAATGTCGTGGTTGTTTTACCACCTCTTGAGAATTCTTGATATAGTAATATCTCTCGCCCTTTTGCGTTCATTTCTTGGTCTCCGTGTTGTTTCTAACTGGAATACCGACAAATGGTTTGTGATGTGTAAATTCTAAACTTCTAGCAACCATATGGCTTTGAAGTTATTGGTGTATAGTTTCATCCTAAGTCTATAGCTTATTGAATCATCATTCGAACATTGATTGTGCTACCTAGTCCAGATTCCTGGGTGCACCCTTCTATCATTGTTCAGTTGTGTATGTTCCCCTCGAGCATACATCATTATATCATTTGATCCGACAAATGATATTTCCTTGTTCACATAATTGTGGAAATCAATCCTTTGGAAATCTCGATGATTTGTTGCTGAGACTATCAGCCACCTCCTCATCCTCTCATTCGTTTACTGATGAACTCTTGTTTCAGAACCCGCTTCCATTGTTCATTTCTCGAGAATCTTATGATGTCTTCTCGTCAATTTGTGTTGCACCTTTTCTTCTCAGACATTCTGAGTCTGATGTATCCTGACACCAATCAGATCTGAATCTCGGTCAGCTATGATGGTTGGAACGTATTTCCAAGAGTTATAACATTGGTCTTTAACCCGATAAGGTGATTTCATCCTAACACACCTGCCCGGAGGGCCTATTTTTATAGTTTCCTTACTAGCAAGGTTAGTCATTCTTCCATGAGTAATTTGTAAAACTTGTGTATCCTGTCAATGATGTCTCGAAGATTGTCTGTGGTACTCCGATTTTCAACAAGAACATTTGAAGCCCAATGCCAAATGTTTCTTGCTCAATTATCCAAACACCGTTGTATGGGCAATATCATGATGCCCCCTTACCTAAATGGTTTCTACTTTCTATCCCGTCATGGATATCTTGCTCTTCTTGTCCTTGGGAAGGGTATACCCCTGGTATATATGTCAAACACATTTTCCTTCCCATTGTTCTGTCTGATCTGATGATCATATTTTTCCTTTCCATTCATTTGTTTCCTTCCTTGTGATCCATAGGATCTAAGCAGTAATATTCTTCTGCTTATTTAAACACCTTGGTGTACAACCGTGTCTCTAAGACCCTGTTGAAATTGTCGATAGCATTCCGGTCACCCCCGATGGACGAGAACTTTGCCTATTGGTCCGCCTCGTTCAATGAGCAGGAAAATGGTTCTCTTCGCCCCTCGCCCTTGGTATCGATGTTGTTGCCGACATAATTGACAGACTAGCCTCTGACATGCCTTGCTATCGTGACCATGCAAGATGTCACCCCTCCTACTTTTATCCCACATGGTGGGCCCATAACCCACAGTTCCACAAGATCAAAACCTGACTCTCCTGTACACCACCTGTTCCCAAGGTTGTTCCTCGCGCTTGAATTCGTATGTAATTCACGGACCACCTGTCTAGTGATCTATTCTAGTATGAGGCGCAATACCTATTCTTGTTACCCTGAAACCCTTTCACCTTCTGATTAGGCATCGAACGATTGCCTATCCATTTGAAACTTCTCATGGTACCTTCTTACTTTGCTCTCGATATCTTCTTAAGTTTCAATTCGAGAGATACTTATGCTTCTTCCCTGAGTTAACTGTCTGATGCTCGATCTTGTTAGAATCCATCCATATAGATTTTTCCCTTCTTATCCTGTCGTAAGTACGTTGAAGGTCCAGAAGGAAGGACGATGACTCCTGAAGCAGAGGACTGAAGACATCAATGTAATGGATCGACCTCTTCGAGAAGAGCAACCAAGACCGAGAAGAATCGTTATAACTTCGTAACCAGATCCCTTCCCCTTATTGCCGCTCCAAAATCTCGGGACGAGATTTCTTGTAGTGGAGGAGAATTGTGACGCCCGGATAATTAGGCTACAGTAATCCCACGTTAATGATGCCACGTCACCTCGATTATTGTTGCTAATCTCGCTTTAGTTCAAAACCGATTCAAATTCAAATTCAAAGTCAGGCAAACGATAAAAGTTTTCAAAATTTAAAACAAAAATGTTCGGGGTGTGCAAATAAATGCCTAGGAATTTATGGTGTGGGATCCATGCCTTTATAAAAAACCTAAATACTTAAAATGAATTAAAACAGAAAAGAAAATAAATAAAGAAAAGAGAATACAAATAAACAGAAAACAAACAAAAAAAGAAGAAGAGAGAAACCCCCCTGCCCCCTGGGCTTCGGCCCAGCAGGCCGCAAGCCCCCCCCCACTGGGCCCCTTGGCCCAGTCGGCTCAGCCGACCACGCCGGCCCAGCCGGCCCACCCCGCACCTCCCTTGGCCTAATAGGCCACCCCACCCCACTCCTCGGACCCTAACCTCCCCACTCACCCCCACTCCCCACGCCCCTCCTCTCCCTTTCCCGATCCGATCTGGATCGGGGATGAGCCCGCTCCCCCCCCCCACCTCGCGACGCCACCGCCCCGGATCTCCGTCGCCGTTGCCTTCTCGCCCCCCCCCCCTCTCCTCGCGCGACCCTCCCCCCCCCCCCACCACCTGAAGCCGGCGCTACCCGTCTTCGACCCCGTCACCCTCGCTCACCGCGACGACCGCACGCGGGCGCCTCGGACCTCGCCGGTGCCGCATCGCCGGACCTCCTCGACCCCTCTCCGAGCCCGCTGCCAGTACCCTACACCCCGCCGTGAGCACCGCACCTGCCTCCCTCTTCCTCCTTCTCCACCTCTATGCGCGCGCATCGCTGCCACCGCGCATCGCCGTCGTTGCCCCGTTGTGCCTCTCCCCCCTCGACCGCTCTGCCGCGCGCGCGCCCAGCCTCCACGGCCCTCCTCCGCCAGCCGCCCCGCTCGCAGCCGTGCGGCCCTCGCTGCTGCAGCTCGTCGCCCGCTACCGTTGCTGCTGCTCGCCGCTGCTTCCTGCGCGTCCCCGAGCGCGCCCGCACGCTGCCGCCGTGCACGCCGCGGCCGCCTCTGCGATCCCGCGCCGCTCGCTACCGCGCCCTGGCCGCGCTCGCGCGTGCCCCCGCGCCCTCTTGGCCTCGCCTTGCCCCGCTGCCCACACGCCGCCCCGCTCGTCCTAACGCCAGCCGCCGCCGCTCCGGTGACTCGCCGGAGCCCCACCTCCCCTTGCCCTGGCCGCCGGCACCGGTGTGCGTCGTGCGCGCCCAGTACCCGCTCGGGTGCGCCCGCGCCCAGGGATCCGCACCCGTGTGCCCGCCCGTTAAGGCCTATGGGCCAATGACATTTGGGCCCCCTGCCCAGAACGTTAAAAAAAGAATTTTAAAAACATATAAATGTATAATAAATAAATAATTAATAATATAATTAATTAATTAATTAATTAACTAAATTAATTCTGATTAAATTAACTAATTAAGGTTAATTAACCTAATGACTAATTAACCTAATTAACTACTGTTAATTAACTAACAGAGTATGACAAGTGGAACCCACGCGTAAGTTTGACCAAGTCAAGTTGACTGCTGATGTCAGCATGACATCATGCTGATGTCATTAATCTGTTTTTCGAATTAATTTAAATAATTAATTAAATTCCAGAAATTAATTAAATCTTTAGAAAATCATATCTTTTAATCCGTAACTCGGATTAAAATATTTTCAACATGAAAGTTGCTCAGAACGACGAGACGAACTCGGATACGCAGCCCGTTTGTCCGGCGCACATTCCTAGCATAGTGAACACGCAACTTTTCCTCTCCGGTTCATCTGCCCAAAAACCCGAAACACCGGGAATACTTTCCCGAATGTTTCCCCCCCTTCGTCGGTATCACCTATCCCTACGTTAGGTCACCCCTAACACAACGTATTGCCGCGTCTTAATTTGTGTTACATTTGATTGCTTTGTTATTTATTGTGTTCCCCCTCCATTACTTCTTTCCGGTAGACTTTGAGGCCGCTGCCGATGTCCGTGTGTTCGACTACATTAAAGATGACCCCTCCTTGCCAGAGCAACCAGGCAAGCCCCCCCCCCCTTGATCACCAGATATCGCCTACTCTCTTCTATACTGCTTGCATTAGAGTAGTGTAGCACGATACTGCTTTCCGTTATTCCTATCCTGATGCATAGCATGTCCTTGTTATTACTGTTGTTACCTTTACCTGCAATCCTACATGCCTAGTATAGGATGCTAGTGTTCCATCAGTGGCCCTACACTGTTGTCCGTCTGCCATGCTATACTACTGGGCCGTGATCACTTCGGCAGGTGATCACGGGCATATACTATATACTTTACACAGTTACATTACCTGTGGTACTGTTCGGAGTTGGGGGCTGAAGGGGCAGGTGGCTCCATCCCGGTAAAGGTGGGCCTGGGTTCCCGATGGCCCCCGACTATTACTTTGTGGCGAAGCGACAGGGCAGGTTCCGACCACCTAGGAGAGAGGTGGGCCTGGCCCTGTTCGGCGTTCGCGGATACTTAACACGCTTAACGAGATCTGGGTATTTGATCTGAGTCTGGCCATTTGGTCTATACGCACTAACCATCTACGCGGGAGTAGTTATGGGTATCCCGACGTTGTTGTATCAGCCGAAGCCTTCGTGACGTCAGCGACTGAGTGGCGCGCGCCGGATTGGACCGTAAGCCTGCTCTTGTATTAAGGGGGCTAGTTCTGCTTCCGGCCGCGTTCGCAACGTGCAGGTGTGCAAAGGGCGATGGGCCCAGACCCCTGCGCCATAGGATTTAGACCGGCGTGCTGACCTCTCTGTTGGGCCTAGGTAGGGCTGCGACGTGTTGATCTTCCGAGGCCTGGCATGACCCAGAAAAGTGTGTCCGGCCAAATGGGATCGAGCGTGTTGGGTTATGTGGTGCACCCCTGCAGGGAAGTTTATCTATTCGAATAGCCTTGTCCCTCGGTAAAAGGACGACCCGGAGTTGTACCTTGACCTTATGACAACTAGAACCGGATACTTAATAAAACACACCCTTCCAAGTGCCAGATACAACCGGTGATCGCTCTCTCATAGGGCGACGAGGGGAGGATCATCGGTTAGGATTATGCTATGCGATGCTACTTGGAGGACTTCAGTCTACTCTCTTCTACATGCTGCAAGACGGAGGCTGCCAGAAGCGTAGTCTTCGACAGGACTAGCTATCCCCCTCTTATTTTGGCTTTCTGCAGTTCAGTCCACTGAGTTGGCCCTTTACACATTTACCCATGCATAAGTAGTGTAGCTCCTTGCTTGCGAGTACTTTGGATGAGTACTCACGGTTGCTTTCTCCCTCTTTTCCCCTATCCCTTCTACCTGGTTGTCGCAACCAGATGTTGGAGCCCAGGATCCAGACGCCACTGTCGACGACGACTCCTACTACACCGGAGGTGCCTACTACTATGTGCTGCCCGCTGACGACGATCAGGAGTAGTTAGGAGGATCCCAGGTAGGAGGCCTGCGCCTCTTTCGATCTGTATCCCAGTTTGTTCTAGCCTTCTTAAGGCAAACTTGTTTAACTTATGTCTGTACTCAGATATTGTTGCTTCCGCTGACTCGTCTATGATCGAGCTCTTGTATTCGAGCCTTCGAGGCCCCTGGCTTGTAATATGATGCTTGTATGACTATTTTTATTTGTAGAGTTGTGTTGTGATATCTTCCCGTGAGTCCCTGATCTTGATCGTACACATTTGCGTGTATGATTAGTGTATGATTGAATCGGGGGCGTCACAATAAATTATTTATTACTATACAGGAGCAAAAAGCAAGGAATAAAAATAAAATTGGGTTGCCTCCCAAAAAGCACTATTGTTTAACACCCCTAGCTAGGCATAACAAGCAAGGATAGATCTAGGTATTGCCATCTTTGGTAGGCAATTCTTCTATGAGGCATCTACCATCTTTAGGAATTTCTTTATTTTTATTGACAATCAAACTTTTACGCACAAGATCTAAAAAATCATTTGTAACAAATGGTTCCTTAATGATAGCAAAAAGATTGGGATGAATACTTATAGATTTGAGATCCGCAGTTTCCTTACTAGAGGATTCACCCTTATTTTTAGGAACATACATAAGCTTGGCAATTTTGGCGGGAGGACTTGGAGTATTCTTTACGGAGGAAAAAGCGGTTCCCAAGTTGGTAATAATGTCCTCAAGTTTATCGATTCAAGTGGAATCATGATTTATTTTCTCATTAACTATGGGTTCCTTCTCTTTAATATTTTTCAAAGTGACTCCTACTTTAGATCCATATTGAGAGATTTGGTTGTGGATCTTTTTATCCAAATTTTCAATTAACTCTACGGTGGCAACCTTATTTTCAATAATTTCAAGTCTTTGCATTACATGCTCCAAAGTTAATACAATTCCATTAACCAAAAGAGCAGGTGAGCCAAACAAATCTATCATAGCATTATAAGAATCAAAAGTATGGCTACCCAAGAAGTTCCCTCCAGTAATAGTATCAAGGACATATCTGTGCCAAGGAGTAACGGCTACATAAAAATTGCGAAGAAGAACGGAAGTAGATTGCTTCCTTTTAGATCTATTTTGAGCATTGCAAATTCTATACCAAGCGTCTTTTAGATTTCCTCCCTCCCTTTTCTTAATATTTAGAATTTTATTCTGGGGAGATAACAGAGAAGATAAGGGACTAGCCATAACGACAAGCAAACGAACTAATGCACAAGCAAACAAAAAGCAAGTGGGAAAAAGGAGGCAAATGGAGAAAGAGGGAGGATAGAGAGAGAGGGTGAATAAAAGGGCAAGGGTGAAGTGGGGGAGAGGAAAACGAGAGGCAAATGGCAAATAATGTAATGCGAGAGATAAGGGTATGTGATGGGTACTTGGTATATTGACTTTTGCGTAGACCTCCCAGCAACGGCGCCAGAAATCCTTCTTGCTACCTCTTGAGCACTACGTTGGTTTTCCCCGAAGAGGAAGGGATGATGCAGCAAAGTAGCGTAAGTATTTCCCTCAGTTTTTGAGAACCAAGGTATCAATCCAGTAGGAGGCTACGCGCGAGTCCCTTGCACCTGCACAAAACAAATAAATCCTCGTAACCAACTCGATAAGGGGTTGTCAATCCCTACACGACCACTTACGAGAGTGAGATCTGATAGATATGATAAGATAATTTTTTTGGTATTTTTGTCATAAAGATGCAAAGTAAGATAAAATTAAAGGAAATAACTAAGTAGTAGGAGATTAATATGATGAAGATAGACCCAGGGGCCATAGGTTTCACTAGTGGCTTCTCTCGAGAGCATAAGTATTCTTCGGTGGGTGAACAAATTACTGTTGAGCAATTGACAGAATTGAGCATAGTTATGAGAATATCTAGGTATGATCATGTATATAGGCATCACGTCCAAGACAAGTAGACCGACTCCTGCCTGTAGCTACCACTATTACTCCACTCATCGACCGCTATCCAGCGTGCATCTAGAGTATTAAGTTAATGAAAACAGAGTAACGCCTTAAGCAAGATGACATGATGTAGAGGAATAAACTCATGCAATATGATGAAAACCCCATCTTGTTATCCTCGATGGCAACAATACAATACGTGCCTTGCTGCCCCTACCGTCACTAGGAAAGGACACCGCAAGATTGAACCCAAAGCTAAGCACTTCTCCCATTGCAAGAAAGATCAATCTAGTAGGCCAAACCAAACAGATAATTCGAAGAGACTTGCAAAGATAACCAATCATACATAAATGAATTTAGAGAAGATTCAAATATTGTTCATAGATAGACTTGATCATAAACCCACAATTCATCGGTCTCAACAAACACACCGCAAAAAGAATATTACATCGAATAGATCTCCACAAGAGAGGGGGAGAACATTGTATTGAGATACAAAAAGAGAGAGGAAGCCATCTAGCTACTAAGTATGGACCCGTAGGCCTGAGGTGAACAACTCACACTTCATCAGAGGGGCTATGGTGTTGATGTAGAAGCCCTCCATGATCGATGCCCCCTCCGGCGGAGCTCCGGAACAGGCCCCAAGATGGGATCTCGTGGATACAGAAAGTTGGGGCGGTGGAATTAGGGTTTTGGCTCCATATCTGATCGTTTGGGGGTACGTAGGTATATATAGGAGGAAGGAGTACGTCGGTGGAGCAACAGGGGGCCCACAAGGGTGGAGGGCGCGCCTGGGGGGGGGGGGGGGTAGGCGCGTCCCCCTACCTCGTGGCCTCCTCTTTTGTGTCTTGACGCAGGGTCCAAGTCTCCTGGGTCTTGTTCGTTGAGAAAATCATGTTTCCGAAGGTTTCATTCCGTTTGGACTCCATTTGATACTCCTTTTCTTTCAAACCCTAAAACAGGCAAAAAACAGCAATTCTGGGCTGGGCCTCCGATTAATAGGTTAGTCCCAAAAATAATATAAAAGTGGATAATAAAGCCAAATAATGTCCAAAAGAGTAGATAATATAGCATGGAGCAATCAAAAATTATAGATACATTGGAGACGTACCAATGTGCACTATTATTATTATCCACACTATTCGGTTGTGCAAGTGAAAGGCAATAATGATGATATATGATGGACTGATTGAGATGAGAAAAGCTGGTACGAACTCGAGCTCTCTTGTTTTTGTAAATATGATTAGTTCATCATTCCTGATTCAGCCTATTATGAATGAAACATGTTTGCAATGACAATTAGAAATTATAGTTGCTCATGCCATGCTTAAGTAGCTAGGAGTTTATAATGGTTTACCTTGCGTGCGAACATGCTATTAAAATGGTTGTGATGTGGTATGATAGGGTGGTATCCTCCTTTGAACGATTTAAGTGGCTTGACTTGGCACATGTTCACGCATGTATTGAAACAAAATCAACATAGCCTCCACGATATTTATGTTCATGGTGAACTATATCCTACTCATGCTTGCATTCAGTGTTGATTAATTTTAATGCATGTTCATGACTGTTGTCGCTCTCTAGCTGGTTGCTTCCCAGTCTCTTTCTAGCCTTCATATGTACTAAGCGGGAATACTGCTTGTGCATCCAATTCCATAAACCCCAAAGTTATTCCATATGAGTCCACCATACCTTCCTATATGCGGTATCTACCTGCCGTTCCAAGTAAATTTGTATGTGCCAAACTCTAAACCTTCAAATGAAATTCTGTTTTGTATGCTCGAATAGCTCATGTATCAACTAGGGCTGTCGGTATCTTCCATGCTAGGCGCGCTATTCTCAACAGGAGTGGACTCCGCTCCTCACTCACGAGAAAATGGCTGGTCACCGGGATGCCCAGTCCCAAGCTCAAACCAAATAATAATAATTGCAAACAAAACTCCCCCAGGATTGTAGTTAGTTGGAGGCACCCGTTGTTTTGGGCAATCCATCGATTGATGCTTGTTGGTGGTGGGGGAGTATAAACTTTACCATTCTGCTGGGGAACCGCCTATAATGTGTGTAGCATGGAAGATATCAAGATCTCTCGGTTGTTATGTTGACAATGAAAGTATACCACTCAAAATATTATTCATCTCTATTTCAAAACCGAGCTCTGGCACCTCTACAAATCCCTGCCTCCGTCTGCGAAGGTCCTATCTATTTACTTTTATGTTGAGTCATCATCCTCTTATTAAAAAGCACTAGTTGGAGAGCACCGCTGTCATTTGCATGCATTACTATTAGTTTACATTGAGTATGGCTGTGGTTGGATCTCTTTTACCATGAATTACAATTTCTAGCCAGCCCTTGATTTTCACGGGTGCTCTGCATTTATGTTTTGTGGTCTCAGAAAGGGCTAGCGAGATACCATCTTGTTATATCATATTATGATTGTTTTGAGAAAGTGTTGTCATCCGAGATTTATTATTATTACTCGCTAGTTGATTATGCCATTGATATGAGTAAGCATGAGACCTAAATGTTATTGTGAATATGGTTAGTTCATAATCATTGTTGAAAACTTGAATGCTGGCTTTACATATTTACAATAACAAGAGCAAATAGAGTTTGTAAAAGTTTTTCTTTATCACTTTCAGTTTATCAACTGAATTGCTTGAGGACAAGCAAAGGTTTAAGCTTGGGGGAGTTGATACGTCTCCATCGTATCTACTTTTCCAAACACTATTGCCCTTGTTTTGGACTCTAACTTGCATGATTTGAATGTAACTAACCCGGACTGACGCTGTTTTCAGCAGAATTGCCATGGTGTTATTTTTGTGCAGAAATTAAAGTTCTCGGAATGACCTGAAAATCAATGGAGAATTTTTTTGGAATATATAAAAAATACTGGCGAAATAATCACGGCTAGGGGGGCCACACCCTGTCCACGTGGGTGGGGGCGTGCCTATCCCCCTGGGCACGCCCTGCCTCGTGGGCCCCCTGGTGCTCCACCGACCTCAACTCCAACTCTATATATTCACATTCGGGGAGAAAAAATCAGAGAGAAGGATTCATCGTGTTTTACGATACGAAGCCACAGCCAAGCCCTAATCTCTGTCGGGAGGGCTGATCTGGAGTCTATTCGGGGCTCCGGAGAGGGGAATCTGTCGCCATCGTCATCATCAACCTTCCTCCATCACCAATTTCATGATGCTCACCGCCATGCGTGAGTAATTCCATCGTAGGCTTGCTGGATGGTGATGGGTTGGATGAGATTTATAATGTAATCGAGTTAGTTTTGTTAGGGTTTGATCCCTAGTATCCATTATGTTCTGAGATTGATGTTGCTATGACTTGGCTATGCTTAATGCTTGTCACTAGGGCCCGAGTGCCATGATTTCAGATCTGAACCTATTATGTTTTCATGAATATATGTGAGTTCTTGATCCTATCTTGCAAGTCTATAGTCACCTATTATGTGTTATCATCCGTTAACCCTGAAGTGACAATAATCGGGATACTTACCGGTGATGACCCTAGTTTGAGGTGTTCATGTATTCACTAAGTGTTAATGCTTGGATCTGGTACTCTATTAAAAGGAGGCCTTAATATCCCTTAGTTTCCAGTAGGACCCCACTGCCACGGGAGGGTAGGACAAAAGATGTCATGCAAGTTCTTTTTCATAAGCACGTATGACTATATTCGGAATACATGCCTACATTACATTGATGAACTAGAGCTAGTTCTATGCCACCCTATGTTATAACTATTGCATGAGGAATCGCATCCGACATAATTATCCATCACTGATCCATTTCCTATGAGCTTTTCACATATTGATCTTCACTTATTTACTTTTCCGTTGCTACTGTTACAATCACTACAAAACCAATACCATTACTTTTGCCACCTTTACCGCTACTATCATATTACTTTGCTGCAGATATTAAGTCTTTCATGTGCGGTTGAATTGACAACTCAACTGTTAATACTTGAGAATATTCTTTGGCACCCCTTGTGTCAAATCAATAAATTTGGGTTCAATACTCTACCCTCGAAAACTGTTGTGATCCCCTATACTTGTGGGTTATCAGGGAGGCCCGGAGTTGGCAGGGAAGGATGCGGCGGAAGAGCATCACCTGAATCACGTTTGTGAGACCGGTGTTCGCACCCAACACGTTGGAGATGCATTTCTGTAGCATCTTCTCCTCTGGCTGGGACCCCCGATTAAGGCCTTGGCGGTCTGTGAGGTGAGTCTGCTAGGGGTCCGCATCTGAAGTAAGGCGCGACCGCTGATACGTCTCCAATGTATCTATAATTTTTGATTGTTCCATGCTATTATATTATCTGTTTTGGATGTTTATGGGCTTTATTATACACTTTTATATTATTTTTGGGACTAACATATTAACGAAAAGCCTAGTGCAAATTGCTGTTTTTTTGCCTATTTCAGTGTTTCGCAAAAAAGGAATATCAAACGGGATCCAAACAGAATGAAACCTTCACGAGGATCTTTTTGGAACAAACGTGATCCGGGAGACTTGGAGTGGACGTCAAGGAAGCAGCGAGACGGCCACGAGGTAGGGCGGCGCCCCCAGGGGGGCCAGGCGCACCCCCCCCACCCTCGTGGGCCCCTCGCAGCTCCACCGACCTACTTCTTTCGCCCATATGTACTCTTATACCCTGAAAACATCCAGGGGAGCCACGAAACCACATTTCCACCGCCGCAACCTTCTGTACCAGTGCGATCCCATCTGGGGACCTTTGCCGGCGATGTACCGGAGGGGGAATCAATCACAGAGGGTTCTACATCAACACCATAGCCTCTCCGATGGTGTGTGAGTAGTTTACCATAGACCTTCGGGTCCATAGTTATTAGCTAGATGGCTTCTTCTCTCTCTTTGGATCTCAATACAAAGTTCTCCTCGATGTTCTTGGAGATCTATTCAATGTAATTCTTTTTGCGGTGTGTTTTTCGAGATCCGATGAATTGTGGCTTTATGATTAAGATTATCTATGTACAATATTTGATTCTTCTCTGAATTCTTCTATGCATGATTTGATATCTTTGCAAGTCTCTTCAAATTACCAGTTTGGTTTGGCCTACTAGATTGATCTTTCTTGCAATGGGAGAAGTGCTTAGCTTTGGGTTCAATCTTGCGGTGCTCGATCCCAGTGACAGAAAGGGGACTAACACGTATTGTATTGTTGCCATCGAGGATAAAAAGATGGGGTTTATATCATATTTCTTGAGTTTATCCCTCTACATCATGTCATCTTGCCTAATGCGTTACTATGTTCTTATGAACTTAATACTCTAGATGCATGATGCATAGTGGTCGATGTGTGGAGTAATAGTAGTAGATGCAGAATCGTTTCGGTCTACTTGACGCGGACATGATGCCTATGTTCATGATCATGCCTAGAGATCATCATAACTATGCGCTTTTCTATCAATTGCTCAGGAGTAATTTGTTCACCCACCGTAATATATGCTATCTTGAGAGAAGCCACTAGTGAAACCTATGACCGCGGGTCTACTTTACATCATATAATTTTCCGATCTACAATTCTAGTTTACTATTTATTTTGCAATCTTTACTTTTCAATCTATACAACAAAAATACCAAAAATATTTATCATATTATCTCTATCAGATCTCAGTTTCGTAAGTGACCGTAAAGGGATTGACAACCCCTTTATCGCGTTGGTTGCGAGGTTCTTGTTTGTTTGTGCAGGTACTAGGTGACTTTCGTGTAGTCTCCTACTGGATTGATACCTTGGTTCTCAAAAACTGAGTGAATTACTTACGCTACTTTGCTGCATAACCCTTTCCTCTTCAAGGGAAAACCAACGCATGCTCAGGAGGTAGCAAGAAGGATTTCTGGCGCCGTTGCCGGGGTGATCTACGCCAAGTGAAGACATACCAAGTACCCATCACAAACTCTTATCCCTCACATTACATTATTTGCCATTTTCCTCTCGTTTTCCTCTCCCCCACTTCACCCTTGCCATTTTATTTGCCTTTCTTCCGCTTGCCCTTTTTTCGTTCGTCTCCTTTCGCTTGCCTCTAGTATGATTCATTGTTGGATTGATTGTTTGTCACGATGGCTCAAGATAATACTAAATATGTGACTTTTCCAATACCATCAATAGTGATTTTATTAGCACTCCGATTGCTCCTCTTGCTGATGCTGAATCTTGTGAAATCAATACTGCTTTGCTGAATCTTGTCATGAAAGATCAAGTTGCTGGCCTTCCTAGTGAAGATACTGCTGCCCATCTAAACAACTTTGTTGATTTATGTTATATGCAAAAGAAGAAAGATGTGGATAATGATATTGTTAAATTGAAGCTATTTCCATTTTTGCTTAGAGATCGTGCTAAAACTTGGTTCTCTTCTTTGCCTAAAAATAGTATTGGTTCATGGAACAAGTGCAAAGATGCTTTTATCTTTAAGTATTTTCCTCCTGCTAAGATCAACAGAAATGATATTATGAAATTTAAGCAACTTGATCATGAGCATGTTGCACAAGCTTGGGAGAGGATGAAATTAATGATACATAATTGCCCTACACATGGTTTGAATTTATGGATGATTATACAGAATTTTTATGCTGGATTGAATTTTGCTTCTAGAAATATTTTAGATTCGGCCGCGGGAGGCACTTTTATGTAAATCACTTTAGGAGAAGCTACTAAACTCCTAGATAATATTATGGTTAATTATTCTCAATGGCACACCGAAAGATCTACTAATAAAAAAAGTTCATGCGATAGAAGAGATTAATGTTTTGAGTGGAAAGATAGATGAACTTATGAAATTGTTTACTACTAAGAGTGCTTCTCCTGATCCTAATTATTGGGGAACGCAGTAATTTCAAAAGTTTACCTACGCACTTGCAAGATCTATCATGCTGATGCATAGCAATGAGAGGGGAGAGTGTGTCTACGTACCCTCGTAGACCGAAAGCAGAAGCGTTTATCAACGTGGTTGATGTAGTCGTACACCTTCACGATCCGTCCCGATCAAGTACCGAACGTACGACATCTCCGCATTCAGCACATGTTCAGCTCGATGACGTCCTCACCTTCTTGATCTAGCAAGACGGGCGAAGTACTAGATGAGTTCCGGCAGCACGACGGGATGGTGACGGTGTTGGTGAATAACAATCTTTGCAGGGCTTCGCCTAAGCACTGTGAAAACTATGACAGAGGATAAACTAGAGGGGACGGGGTAGCTGGCACACGGCTTGGTGTTTCTTGATGTGTCTTTGGTGCTAGCCCTGCCCCTCTATTTATATGTTGAGCCCCGGGGTCGAAACTTGGAGCAAAAGCCCCCTCAAAGTCGGTTTTGCCTGAAAGGCAAGAGTCCTACTCAGACTCCAAGACCAAATGCCACAATCCTTGGCATCTGGCCCAGACGCCATGGGCCTCGGCGTCTGTCCCAGGGCCAGACGCCAGGGTCTTCGGCGTTTGCCCCCTGGCCTCTGCAAAACTCCTTTTGCACCGACCTAAAGCCCGTGGGCTTCACCCCTCGGCCGAACCATATCATCCAATATATCAATCTTTACCTCCGGACCATTCCGGAGCTCCTCGTCATGTCCATGATCTCAGCCGGGACTCCAAACAACATTCAGTCACGAACATACATAACTCATATAATACTATATCGTCAACGAACGTTAAGCGTGCGGACCCTACGGGTTCGAGAACTATGTAGACATGACCGAGACATCTCTCTGGACAGTAACCAATAGCGGAACCTGGATGCCCATATTGGTTCCTACATATTCTACGAAGATCTTTATCGGTCCAGCCTTATGACAACCTACGTTATTCCCTTTGTCATCGGTATGTTACTTGCCCGAGATTCAATCCTCGGTATCCTCATACCTAGTTCAATCTCATTACTGGCAAGTCTCTTTACTCGTTCCGTAATGCATCATCCCGTAACTAACTCATTAGTCACATTTCTTGCAAGGATTATTATGATGTGCATTACCGAGAGGGCCCAGAGATACCTCTCCGATACTCGGAGTGACAAATCCTAATCTCGATCTATGCCAACCCAACAAACACCTTCGAAGATACCTGTAGAGCATCTTTATAATTACCTAGTTACGTTGGGATGTTTGATAGCACACAAGGTATTCCTCCAGTATCGGAGAGTTGCATAATCTCATAGTCAAAGGAATATGTATATGCCATGAAGAAAGCAATAGCAATAAAACTGAACGATCAATATGCTAAGCTAATGGATGGGTCTTGTCCATCACATCATTCTCCAAATGATGTGATCACATTCATCAAATGACAACACATGTCGATGGCTAGGAAACTTAACCATCTTTGATTACCGAGCTAGTCTAGTAGAGGCTTACTAGGGACACATTGTTTTGTCTATGTATCCACACATGTACCAAGTTTCCGGTTAATACAATTCTAGCATGAATAATAAACATTTATCATGATATAAGGAAATATAAATAACAACTTCATTATTGCCTCTAGGGCATATTTCCTTCACTAATGATATGCCTTTGTCCACTTTGATTGAGAATAATAATGAATCTATGGATGTGAATTTTGTTGGTAGGAACAATTTTGGTAACAACGCGTATAGAGGAAATATCAATTCTAGGTCGTTTCCTAGTAATTCCTCTAATAACTATGGTAATTCCTACACCAAATCTTATGGAAATTTTAATAAGATGCCCTCTGATTTTGAGACTAGTGTTAAAGAATTTATGAATTCGCAAAAGAATTTCAATGCTTTGCTTGAAGAAAAATTGTTTAAGATTGATGAGTTGGCTAGGAACATGGATAGAATTTCTCGTGATGTTGATTATTTGAAACTTAGATCTATTCTACCTAATCATGATATCAATGAGTCTCTCAAAGCCATGAGAATTTCCATTGATGACTGCAAAGAAAGAACTGCTAGGATGCGTGCTAAAAAGATTGCTTTGTGAAGGCGTGTTCTTCTGGTTTTCATGATAATAATGATGAAGATCTAAAAGTGATTGGTGTGTCTCCTTTTAAATCTTTGTTTGCCAATATGAATCTTAATAAAGATGGGACTAGAGATGAGTCAACTTTAGTTAGAAGGCGTCCCAATGATTCGGAATTTTTAGATCTTGATGCAAAAATTGGTAAAAGTGGGATTGAAGAGGTAAAAATTTACATAGCAATGAACCCACTATTTTGTATTTCAAGGAATTTAATTATGATAATTGCTCTTTGATATATTGTATTTCCTTGTTGCAATCCATGCTAAATTCTCATCATGCTTATGATCAAAACAAAGCTTTTACTAAACACATCGTTGATGCTTTGATGCAACCCCATAAAGAAAAGCTTGAACTAGAAGTTTCTTTTCCTATAAAACTTTATGATGAGTGGGAACCTACTATTAAAGTTAAGATTAAAGATCATGAATGCTATGCTTTATGTGATTTGGGTGCTAGTATTTCCATGATTCCGAAATCTTTGTGTGATGTGTTAGGTTTCTGTGAATTTGATGATTGTTCTTTAAATTTGCATCTTGCGGATTCCACCATTAAGAAACCTATGGGAAGGATTAATAATGTTCTTATTGTTGCAAATAGGAATTATGTGCCATAGATTTCATTGTTCTTGATATAGATTGCAATCCTACATGTCCTATTATTCTTGGTAGACCTTTCCTTAGAACGATCGGTGCAATCATTGACATGAAAGAAGGAAATATTAGATTACAATTTACGTTAAGGAAAGGCATGGAACACATTCCTAGAAAGAAAATTAAATTACCTTATGAATCTATTATGAGAGCCACATATGGATTGCATACCAGAGATGATAATACCTAGATCTATTCTTGTTCTTATGCCTAGCTAGGGGCGTTAAACGATAGCGCTTGTTGGAAGGCAACCCAATTTTATTTTTGTTCCTTGATTTTTGTTCCTGTTTAGTAATAAATAAACCATCTATCCTATGTTATTATTGTGTTTTTTATGTTTCAATTAGTGTTTGTGCCAAGTAAAGCCTTTAAGATCTTCTTGGATGATTGTTATTTGATCTTGCTGACAAAAAACAAAAAGCACATGCTCACGAGAATAATTTTCATTCTTAACCAGAAAGCGATAAAATACTAATTCCAACCGCAGTAGATCAATATACAAATTATTTAGGATTTACTAATTTCTCAGGAGTTTTGAAGTTACAGAAGTATTCGAAACCTACAGATTACTACAGACTGTTATGTTTTTGACAGATTCTGTTTTTCATGTGTTGTTTGCTTATTTTGATGAATCTATGGCTAGTATCGGGGGGTATGAACCATAGATAAGTTGGAATACAGTAGGTTTAACACCAATATAAATAAATAATGAGTTTATTTCAGTACCTTAAAGTGATGGTTTCTTTTCTTATACTAACGGAGCTCATGAGATTTTTTGTTGAGTTTTGTGTTGTGAAGTTTTCAAGTTTTTGGGTAAAGATTTGATGGATTTCGGAACAAGGAATGGCAAGAGCCTAAGCTTGGGGATGCCCAAGGCACCCCAAGGTAAAATTCAAGGACAACCAAAAGCCTAAGCTTGGGGATGCCCCGGAAGGCATCCCCTCTTTCGCCTTCATCTATCGGTAACTTTACTTGAGGCTATATATTTATTCACCACATCATATGTGTTTTGCTTGGAGTGTCTTGTATGATTTGAGTCTTTGCTTTTTAGTTTACCACAATCATCCTTGCTGTACACAACTTTTGGGAGAGTGCTACGTCTTGAGCTTGCGTTGGTTTTCCCCGAAGAGGAAGGGATGATGCAGCAGAGTAGCGTAAGTATTTTCCCTCAGTTTTTGAGAACCAAGGTATCAATCCAGTAGGAGGCCACGCTCAAGTCCCTCGTACCTGCACAAAACGATAGCTACTCGCAACCAACGCGATTAGGGGTTGTCAATCCCTTCACGGTCACTTACGAGAGTGAGATCTGATAGATATAATATTTTTGGTATTTTGGTATAAAGATGCAAAGTAAAAAAGCAAAGCAAGATTAATATGATGGAGATTGATATGATGAGAATAGACCCAGGGGCCATAGGTTTCACTAGTGGCTTCTCTCAAGAGCATAAGTATTCTACGGTGGGTGAACAAATTACTGTTGAGCAATTGACCGAATTGAGCATAGTTATGAGAATATCTAGGTATGATCATGTATATAGGCATCACGTCTGTGACAAGTAGATCAAAACGATTCTGCATCTACTACTATTACTCCACTCATCGACCGCTATCTAGCATGCATCTAGAGTATTAAGTTAAAAACAGAGTAACGCCTTAAGCAAGATGACATGGTGTAGAGAGATAAATTCATGCAATATAAATAAACCCCATCTTGTTATCCTCGATGGCAATGATACAATACGTGCCTTGCTGCCCCTTCTATCACTGGGTAAGGACACCGCAAGCTCGAACCCAAAGCTAAGCACTTCTCCCATGGCAAGAACTACCAATCTAGCTGGCCAAACCAAACGGATAATTCGAAGAGACTTGCAAAGATAACCAATCATACATAAAAGAATTCAGAGATGATTCAAATATTATTCATAGATAGACTTGATCATAAACCCACAATTCATCGGTCTCAACAAACACACCGCGCAAAGAAGATTACATCGAATAGATCTCCACAGGAGAGGGGGGAACTTTGTATTGAGATCCAAAAAGAGAGAAGAAGCCATCTAGCTACTAACTATGGACCCGAAGGTCTGAGGTAAACTACTCACACTTCATCGGAGGGGCTATGATGATGTAGAAGCCCTCCGTGATGACGGCCCTCTTCTGGCGGAGCTCCGGAACAGGCCCCAAGATGGGATCTCGTGGATACAAAAAGTTGCGGCGGTGGAATTAGGTTTTTGGCTCCTCATCTGATCGTTTGGGGTACGTAGGTATATATAGGAGGAAGGAGTACGTCGGTGGAGCACCGAGGGGCCCACGAGGCAGGGGGCAAGCCCGCCACCCTCGTGACCTCCTCTTTGACCCACTAGAGTAGGGTCCAAGTCTCCTGGATCACGTTTGGTGAGAAAATCACGTTCCCGAAGATTTTATTCCGTTTGGACTCCGTTTGATATTCTGTTTCTCCGAAACACTGAAATAGGCAAAAAAACAGCAATTCCGGGCTGGGCCTCCGGTTAATAGGTTAGTCCGAAAAATAATATAAAAGTGGAAAATAAAGCCCAATATAGTCCAAAACAGTAGATAATATAGCATGGAGCAATCAAAAATTATAGATACGTTGGAGACGTATCAAGCATCCCCAAGCTTAATTCCTGCTCGTCCTCGAGTAGGTAAATGATAAAAAGTTAATTTTTTATGCGGAGTGCTACTTGGCATAATTTTAATGCAAATCTTCTTAATTGTGGTATGAATATTCAGATTAGAAAGATTCAAGCCAAAGTTTATATTGACATAAAAATAATAATACTTCAAGCATACTAACAAAGCAATTATGTCTTCTCAAAATAACATGGCCAAAGAAAGTTATCCCTACAAAATCATATAGTCTGGCTATGCTCCATCTTCACCACACAAAGTATTTAAATCATGCACAACCCCGATGACAAGCCAAGAAATTGTTTCATACTCTAACTTTTTCAAAACTTTTTCAATCTTCACGCAATACATGAGCGTGAGCCATGGATATAGCACTATAGGTGGAATAGAATGGTGGTTGTGGAGAAGACAAAAAGGAGTGGAAGATAGTCTCACATCAACTAGGCGTATCAACGGGCTATGGAGATGCCCATCAATAGATATCAATGTGAGTGAGTAGGGATTGCCATGCAACGGATGCACTAGAGCTATAAATGTATGAAAGCTCAACAAAAGAAACTAGTGGGTGTGCATCCAACTTGCTTGCTCACAAAGACCTAGGGCACTTGAGGAGGCCCATCATTGGAATATACAAGCCAAGTTCTATAATGTAAAATTCCCACTAGTATATGAAAGTGACAACATATGAGACTCTCCATATGAAGAACATGGTGCTACTTTGAAGCACAAAATATGAGACTCGCTATATAATGGTGCTACTTTGAAGCACAAGTGTGGTAAAAGGATAGTAGCATTGCATCTTTTATTTATTTTCTTTTTTTTGGGCCTTCTTTTTTTTCTTTGGCCTTTTTTTATTTGGGGACAATGCTCTATTGAATGATGATCATCACACTTTTATTTATTTACAACTCAATGATTACAACTCGATTCTAAAACAAAGTATGACTCTATATGGATGCCTTCGGTGGTGTACCGGGATATGCAATGAATTAAGAGTGACAAGTATGAAAAAATTATGAACGGTGGCTTTGCCACAAATACTATGTCAACTACATGATCATGCTAAGCAATATGACAATGATGAATGTGTCATGATGAACTAGATGGTGGAAAGTTGCATGGCAATATATCTCGGAATGGCTATGGAAATGCCATAATAGGTAGGTATGGTGGCTGTTTTGAGGAAGGTATATGGTGGGTGTATGATACTGGCAAAAGGTGCGCGGTATTAGAGAGGCTAGCAAAGGTGGAAGGGTGAGAGTGCGTATAATCCATGGACTCAACATTAGTCATAAAGAACTCATATACTTATTGCAAAAATCTAGAAGTTATCAAAGCAAAGTATTACGCGCATGCTCCTAGGGGGATAGATTGGTAGGAAAAGACCATCGCTCGTCCCCGACTGCCACTCATAAGGAAGACAATCAATAAATAAATCATGCTCCGACTTCTTCACATAACGGTTCACCATACGTGCACGCTACGGGAATCACAAACTTTAACACAAGTATTCTTTAAATTCACAACTACTCAACTAGCATGACTTTAATATTATCACCTCCATATCTCAAAACAATTATCATGCTTCAATCTTTTCTTAGTATTCAACACACTCAAAAGAAAGTTTCACAAATCTTGAATACCAAGCATATTATTATTAAGCAAATTACCATGCTATTAAGAGACTCTCAAAATAATTTAAGTGAAGCATGAGAGATCAATAGTTTCTTTAAAACAAATCCACCACCGTGCTCTAAAAGATCTAAGTGAAGCACATATAGCAAAATTATAACGCTCAAAAGACATAAGTGAAGCACATAGAGCAAAATTATCTAGCTCAAAAGATATAAGTGAAGCACATAGAGAAAAACTACTTAGCTCAAAAGATATAACTGAAGCACATAGAGCAAAAGTACTTAGCTCAAAATATATAAGTGAAGCACATAGAGCAAAATTACTTAGCTCAAAAGATATAAGTGAAGCACATAGAGTATTCTATCAAATTTTATTCATGTATGGATCTCTCAAAAGGTGTGTACAGAAAGGATGATTGTGGCATACTAAGACACAAAGACACAAATAATAGAAGATGCTCCAAGCAAAACACATATCATGTTGGTGAATAAAAATATAGCTCCAAGTAAATTACCGATGGAAGTGGACGAAAGAGGGGATGCCTTCCGGGGCATCCCCAAGCTTTGACTTTTTGGTGTCCTTGGATTATCTTGGGGGTAACATGGGCATCCCCAAGCTTAGGCTATTGCCACTCCTTGTTCCATGATCCATCAAAAGAATTCACCCAAAACTTGAAAACTTCACAACACAAAACTCAAAATAGAAAACTCGTGATCCGTTAGCGAAAAAAACAAAAGACCACTTCAAGGTACTGTAATGAACTCATTCTTTATTTATATTGGTGTTAAAACTACTGTATTCCAACTTCTCTATGGATTATAAACTATTTTACTAGCCATAGATTCATCAAAATAAGCAAACAACACACGGAAAACAGAATCTGACAAAAACAGAACAGTCTGTAGTAATCTGTAGCTAGCGCAAGATCTGGAACCCCAAAAATTCTAAAATAAATTTCTGGACGTGAGTAATTTATCTATTAATCATCTAGAAAAATAATTAACTAAATAGCACTCTTAAAATAAAAATGACAGCAGGTCTCGTGAGCACTAAAGCTTCTGTTTTTTACAGCAAGTTCAACAAGACTTTCCCCAAGTCTTCCCAACGGTTCTACTTGGCACAAATACTAATTAAACACAAAAAACACAACATAAACAGATGCTAAATAATTTATTTATTACTAAACAGGAGCAAAAAGCAAGGAATAAAAATAAAATTGGGTCGCCTCCCAACAAGCGCTTTCGTTTAACGCCCCTAGCTAGGCATAAAAGCGAGGATAGGTCTAGGTTGTGCCGTAGTAATAACATAGATCGGTGAAGCTCATTTTATATTCTCTATGTTCAGCAGCAAGTTTTCTTTGAGGCAAGCAAAAGTAATCAAAAGGGCTAAATTTAATAGGACAGAAGTCCCCAAGATCAATTTTAGGAGGTATAGGTTCCTCTTACGGCCCTTTGTAGTGTACAACCAATTCATCATTATAAGCATTCTTTTGACAGAACTTTGTGAGCCTAGACTCAAGAGAGTATCCTAGCTCATTATTTCTAATAGCCAAATCATCATTAAGTTCAGAGATTCTATCAATTAAAATATTGGTTGGCACCTTTTTTCTGAGGTTTTTATTAAAAGCAACATAGTCAGGAGATTGAAAGCGCATAATTTCTTCTTGATTGAAGAGGATAGATTCTATGGGAGGACGACCAGCGTCCACCCTATAGTGCGCAAAGATTTCTTTGGCTTCTTTTATTATAAATCTGAATTCATGAGCCAAAAAGATAGTAGTGGCACGCTTAACAGAGGAATGCTCGATATTAGAAAATTCTAAGAAAACTCTTTGTATAGATGGGTGCATATACATAAATTGCCTTTCAAGTCCAACGATAAGCATGGCAATAGCGTCCGCAAGACTACTAGTTCTATGGAGAATAGAACCGCCCATAGAGGGCAAAGCATTGGCACAAGTAAAGAAATCTTGAATAGCTCCTTTTCCAATAATATTACCACTACCGATTCGAAATCTTTTTGTACGGTAGGTAGGGGGTTCTTCAGCAGGAGCCTCATAATTTTCCATGATATTGTTATCGCCCATATTGGTGATAACTTCCCCAATTTCAGACATAACGACAAGCAAGCAAACTAGAACACGAGAAAATAAGAGCAAGCGGGCAAAAGAGGCAAATAGAGAGGGAGGATAGAGAGAGAGGGAGGGCGAACAAAACAGCAAGGGTGAATTGGGGGGAGGAAAACGAGAGGCAAATGGCAAATAATGTAATGCGAGAGATAGGGATTGCGATGGGTACTTGGTATGTTGACTTTTTGCGTAGACTCCCCGACAACGGTGCCAGAAATCCTTCTTGCTACGTGTTGAGCTTGCGTTGGTTTTCCCCGAAGAGGAAGGGATGATGCAACAGAGTAGCGTAAGTATTTCCCTCAGTTTTTGAGAACCAAGGTATCAATCCAGTAGGAGGCCACACTCAGGTCCCTCGTACCTGCACAAAACGATAGCTACTCGCAACCAATGCGATTAGGGGTTGTCAATCCCTTCACGGTCACTTACGAGAGTGAGATCTGACAGATATAATATTTTTGGTATTTTTGGTATAAAGATGCAAAGTAAAAAGTAAAAGCAAAGTAAAAAATCAAAGCAAGATTAAAGTGATGGAGATTGATATGATGAGAATAGACCCGGGGGCCATAGGTTTCACTAGTGGCTTCTCTCAAGAGCATAAGTATTCTACGGTGGGTGAACAAATTATTGTTGAGCAATTGACAGAATTGAGCATAGTTATGAGAATATCTAGGTATGATCATGTATATAGGCATCACGTCCGTGACAAGTAGATCGAAAGCATTCTGCATCTACTACTATTACTCCACTCATCGACCGCTATCCAGCATGCATCTAGAGTATTAAGTTAAAAACAGAGTAACGCCTTAAGCAAGATGACATGATGTAGAGAGATAAATTCATGCATTATGAAATAAACCCCATCTTGTTATCCTCGATGGCAACGATACAATACGTGCCTTGCTGCCCCTTCTGTCACTGGGTAAGGACACCGCAAGATCGAACCCAAAGCTAAGCACTTCTCCCATGGCAAGAACTACCAATCTAGCTGGCCAAACCAAACGGATAATTCGAAGAGACTTGGAAAGATAACCAATCATACATAAAAGAATTCAGAAAAGATTCAAATATTATTCATAGATAGACTTGATCATAAACCCACAATTCATCGATCTCAACAAACACACCGCAAAAAGAAGATTACCTCAAATAGATCTCCACAAGAGAGGGGGAGAACTTTGTATTGAGATCCAAAAAGAGAGAAGAAGCCATCTAGCTACTAACTATGGACCCGAAGGTCTGAGGTAAACTACTCACACTTCATCGGAGGGGCTATGATGATGTAGGAGCCCTCCGTGATGACGACCCTCTTCCGGTGGAGCTCCGGAACAGGCCCCAAGATGGGATCTCTTGGGTACAGAAAGTTGCGGCGGTGGAATTAGGTTTTTGGCTCCTCACCTGATCGTTTGGGCGTACGTAGGTATATATAGGAGGAAGGAGTACGTCGGTGGAGCACCGACGGGCCCATGAGGCAGGGGGCGCCCCCCACCCTCGTGACCTCCTCTTTGACCCCATGGAGTAGGGTCCAAGTCTCCTGGATCACGTTCGGTGAGAAAATCACGTTCCCGGAGATTTTATTCCGTTTGGACTCCGTTTGATATTTTGTTTCTCTGAAACACTGAAATAGGCAAAAAACAGCAATTCTGGGTGGGGCCTCCAGTTAATAGGTTAGTCCCAAAAATAATATAAAAGTGGAAAATAAAGCCCAATATAGTCCAAAACAGTAGATAATATAGCATGGAGCAATCAGAAATTATAGATACGTTGGAGACGTGACGGTGCCCTGGACTAGGGGGTACTCACCATGTTGTCTCCTGATCTATTAGATTGGGCCAAGGCCCCCCATGGCTGTATACTCATGGGCAAGTTCGGACAGCTGCCGCATACAAGGAAAATTCCACAAAACTTGGCGATCAAGACAAGGACTTCTCCCCACCGGCGTATTCGGCTAGGACTCTTGTTAACCTAGGCCTCTGGTGCATTATATAAACCAGGGCCAGGCTAGTCGATAGGATAGACAACTCCTTATACAACAATCATACCATAGGCTAGCTTCTAGGGTTTAGCCTCCTTGATCTCGTGTTAGATCTACTCTTGTACTACCCATATCATCAATATTAATCAAGCAGGACGTAGGGTTTTACCTTCATCAAGAGGGCCCTAACCTGGGTAAAACATCGTGTTCCCTGCCTCCTGTTACCATCCAGCGTAGACACACAGTTCGGGACCTACTACCCGAGGTCCGCCGGTTTTGACACCGGCATTGGTGCTTTCATTGAGAGTTCCGCTGTGTGATCGACAAAAGGATCGATGGCTCGCCTGCAGATCAACTGCGACTTCGGCGTCTTTGTCAGCAGTTCGACTGGTCACCTTGGTTCGACCAAGGTTTGCGCCCCGTGTTCGGATCACCATGATCGGACGAGGGCCTTCATCAAACATCAACTCTGATCTCTATCAAGATCATGGAGGAATTATCTATGGAGCTCGAGGGCTCAACGTCAACATTGCCCTCAAGCGATCGTGCTGTTTTTTTTTGGACAACGAACTCGTATCTGCCGCCACCACCTCCTCGAGTATCACTTTTATAATAACTTTGGTGGAATTGTGCGGAATTGAGTCTACAACAACCCTGGAAAATTTCGTCGAATTCCGATGGAGGAATCTCTGGCAATCGACGATATACCGGAGCCCTGTCAAATATGGACGGGAATTTGGATGAGTTTAGGACATGGTGTCCAGCTTCTACCTCGGACGTCCTTTGGAAGATCCAACCGTTGATCGGCTGCGGAATTCCTATATCTACCACCTCTCAAAATTTCAGCTCGATCCGACCGTCCAAACTCCGGGAACCTTCCGATTAATGCATCACTTTTCGGATCTGTTTTCTGCGTGAAAACGAATCCGACGCGAGTTCGTCTTTTTTATGAACAGGATTTCGGACATCCCTTTTGAAGGAAGTTTTGTATGGGGTATTGTGTTTTGTTGTCGAACACATCCCACTAACTTTAAGATCTTTTGAACATGATCTTCAACATCATGCTGGTGTCAAACCAGTCCGGCAATATTACTCCACGGCTGCCGACCTGCGCTAGACACGTCATCACTTTAGCCGAGCTCAACTTCTTCAGATCATCATCTCGGCAAGCCGAACAAGAGTCCGGCATCGCGAAGGATAAATCATCAACAACGTTGCCTCCCCACGGATTACACAGAGCGGGCATACCGGCATCGCCGCACGGTCGCTTCATCAAGCCGGCATCGACCACGTCACAACCTGCATCGACAGGGCCGCACTATTGCTTCTTCAAGCTGGTGTCCATCACGCCGACCTACTTCGACTCATCAGCTGACGTCGAGGCTTCGACATCTCGGCTGGACCGGGGGCTTCGCCATCTCTTCATCAACCTAATCTGGACGCTTCGGCGTCACTAGCCAACCAGCTTCGTCACGTTAGCTGGGTCGAGGGCTTTGCCTCGACGAGTAAACCTTTACCAGCATTACTATGCCGTCGTTTTATCGCCCATCAGGCAATGGGTGTGCGGAGCGAGTCCCAATTTTGGGAATTGCCTTCCTTCGGATTGCTACAACAAATAAACCAGGTGCTATCAATCCCAGTATTTTTTGCTTGTTTGGGTTCATTTTTCCCAAAGAATTATTACTCTGGTTTGTCCATGATATGTACACAGGTCTATCAAATGGTGACAGCATTAACAAATCGCGTGGTGGTTCGATCAGTTTCCGTACATAGTTCGGCGAACGCCGCATCCGGAGCTTGGACCGACCTGTGAATTCAGGCTTTGCCACGCCTTTACTACATCACGCTGACGCCCTGCATCGACATTGACTTCGGCGCCAGGCCATATTTCTTCTATTCCTCACTTTGCATAAATTATTTATTATGCAATATTTTTTTAATTATCATTATTACTATTATATCCGGTTTGCACTATTTTTTGTGCACAGGAAAATGATCCGGGGACTTCGGCGTCACTCTGCTGGTCTGCATTGACCGTGCTATGTCACCACTTCGGCGTGTCGAGCTCTCCGCTCCGCCACCTCGGGACCGGCTTGGGGGATGGAACCATGCCCCACATCAAGCTCGGACCGCGTCATCGATACCGAACACATTAACCAGCTAAATCGCTTTCATGCTCAAAGCTTTAATTTCTAACTTGTGTTCGGTTCGACCAAGCATTATACTTTTTTGGAAAAAAGTTGCTTGTAAAAAAATTTCCTTGTCCAAACTTTGTTTGTGATGCATAAATTCAAATACCCAATTCATTTGGGGGCTTCCTTCATGAAGTTTTGCCTCTTGCATATGATTATACTTGTACGGCTTCATTCCTTGTTCGTGTATTACGCCACAATATGCACCATATTGACTTAAGCGATTCGCAAGCTGGGTTGCCTCGCTCCTGTGTTTACCCCTACGTTCCCGATTGTTCGGCTAGGGAGTAAAGGGAGCACCTCTGTGATTGTCACGATCGGGTCGCCCGAGCCGGACCTCAGACTGGGTGAAGCCGAAAGCTGGCGCTCATATAGTTTTCAATGATGGTCGGCACACAACGGAACTAATGAGTACAAAAAATCTATTGCACAAGTCTCATAATAAGAATGAGCACCGAAGAATGGTATCGGTGGGGGTACTATTTTCTTCGAAGATGCTTCTTACTCTTCGCAGTAATATAGCATAAGTTCCCTGAGCACGCTTTGTCTGTTACAGCCTTATGGCATGATTGCCTGGTTATTGGAAACACCATCGACATTCTCGACTGATTGAGTACATAACACTTTTCGGTCCTTGACCGAAGAGGGAGAAGCCGACGGTCGGTTAAGACGCGTTTAAAGTTTGGTTGAACATAGATATGATATAAGTACTTCGGTACATGGAATCATTCTTTTACTCAAGTCACTTGGGGGCTCTTAAGTTTATTTGAGCCATTTTATAATAAGTGTTCTTCTTCTTAGTCGTTGCAAAGTTTTATTATTATTATTTATCACTCCTTTTTTCAACACGAGTGTGCAGTCACTAGCCGGGGAGCCTAATTTCTCTCTCAAAGCCGCTAGAGTTTAGTTTGCTAAACTGGCCTGATGAGAAGTACTCCGCCCTCGGGATGGGAGGTTGAAGCCGTAGGCTGACCCGCTCGAAGTCTTGAGATAGGATGTATCATGTTAAAGCACGACAGAAGCACTTCTTTTTTCTAAGACCAATTTTCGGATTGGCACCGAACACTTGATCTTGTTCGGACGTCATGTTTTTACTGACGTTTCTTGGTTTTCCAAGCTTTTTTGGCACTTTTAAACTATTTGTGATTTTCCAGCATTAGTCTCGCAGTGCAACGCCGGACACCTTTAGGGATTCGGCAAAAACATTCTCAGATATTGCTATATATGCATCTGTTTCGAATTGTGTCTTCGGTCAATAGTTGGGTTGCCCGGCTCCTGCACTTGCTTCCTACGTTCCGTTTTGTTCGGCTAGGCGTGCAAAGGGAGAACCGCTGCGATTGTGCTTCCAGCTCACATGGTTAAGCACCTCAGTGGAGAAAGCCAAAAACTGACTGTCACAATAAGCGTAAACTGGTCAGCGATCCGATGACTATGTTAAATGATGGGCCGTTCATAACATTGTGGCCGAAGTGTTTACGGCTTGACCCCGACTGTCGCCAAACACTACCGGGGGCTATTAACTGGCCTCCCAAATTAAATCATCGATATTTTGCTCTTACATTAGAGCTGAGGTTTAATGATCATGCTTAGCATGACAACCCAAAGAAAGGAACCGATAGCGAGACTATTTTCTTTGGAAGACATTTCTTCTGTTAAATAGTAATATAACTCTCTGCGCACCTTTGTTTATAAAACCGTATGGCCAGATTGCCTTGTTTGTTGCAAATCTTTGCCCTCATATAGGTTTTATAAAGTAGGACAAACACTCCTCGGCTATTGGCCGAGGAGGTGGAAGCCGATGGTCGGTTAACAAAGTTTTGTACAATGCGGATCTGAGCATTAATGACGTAAAGTACTTGGATACATAGAGTCATTACACATAATTTGTGATTTTACTATGGATATTGATCCTTAATTCGGCCACCCGTGCCCGCATTAAGGCTCGGGGGCTACTAGGCTTCGGGCTTATTATTTACAAATATTAAAGGGGCACATCGATACCCTGATCTGGTGTTGCCACCCGGCCAGTGTCTCGGGGGCTACTGCATTGCTTGTCCAAGGCAGAAAATTTTATGTGCAATATAGTTTCCGAGGAGATTTTGATCCTCAGGTTGGTTGGCCGCACACAACCTGAGTCTCGAGGACTGAGCACGCCGCTTTTAGTGTCCCGAAGTATTCTGTCGAGCTTGGACTTGATCCTCAGGCCGATTTTGCAAATCAACCCGAGTCTCAGCGGCTACTAGGATCAGCGGTCTTACGTCATCCTTCAGGTGCATCTCGGGTTTTAGACCGATACACACCTTGAGGGCTACTGGCTATATATCTCGGCAGAGAATAAATTGCACCAACAAAAAATATTCACAAAAATCGGCCCACATTCAGGGTGGTGCACCACCTCGGAAGCAGTTCGGCATAAAGCTCGGGCGCTAGTGGCTAGCTCCATAGAGGGAATTTCCGGCGTTAAGCTCGGCTAAACTCCTTCAAACTTTTTTGAACCAAGGTGATATGACACCTCGGATATAGTCCGGCGTTGGAGCTCGGATACATTCCGGCGTTAGAGCTGGGAAGTGGTACGGCATTGGTGCTCGGTTGCAAAAGATACCTCGAATACAGTCCGGCGTTAGAGCTCGGACGCAAGAGGACACTGCCTCCCGGGAACAACTTCAAACCCGAGGTGTGCCATAAAAATAATAAGGCATTGATAAAGGCCGGAAACTTAAAGGGGCTCCTCGGATACTCGGCGTATAAACTCGTCGAATGCATTTCGGCGATCCTCAAGATCGAAGATGAGAAGATTTGTTGAACCAGTTTTCAAGACCGACGACCGAAGATGAAGGACAGTTCGGAAGAATCGAGGAGCGTCCCTAACTTGAAGACCGGCTCAGGGGGCTACTGACGGTGTCCTGGACTAGGGGCTACTCACCACGTTGTCTCCCGATCTATTAGATTGGGCCAAGGCCCCCCATGGTCGTATACTCATGGGCTAGTTCGGACAGCTGCCGCATACAAGGAAGATTCCACAAAGACTTGGCGATCAAGACAAGGACTTCTCCCCACCGGCGTATTCGGCTAGGACTCTTGTTAACCTAGGCCTCTGGTGCATTATATAAACCAGGGCCAGGCTAGTCGATAGGATAGACAACTCCATATGCAACAATCATACCATAGGCTAGCTTCTAGGGTTTAGCCTCCTTGATCTCGTGGTAGATCTACTCTTGTACTACCCATATCATAAATATTAAGCAAGCAGGACATAGGGTTTTACCTCCATCAAGAGGGCCCGAACCTGGGTAAAACATCGTGTTCCCTGCCTCCTGTTACCATCCAGCCTAGACGCACAGTTCGGTACCTACTACCCGAGATTCGCTGGTTTTGACACCGACAAGACGTATCAGAGAGACACACATGAATCAGAATTTATTAGAATACTCTATGTGCTTCACTTATATCTTTTGAGCTAGATAATTTTGTTCTAGTGCTTCACTTATATCTTTTTAGAGCACGGTGGTGGTTTTATTTTATAGAAATTATTGATCTCTCATGCTTCACTTATATTATTTTGAGAGTCTTTTAGAACAGCATGGCAATTTGCTTTGGTTATGAAATTAGTCCTAATATGATAGACATCCGGGATGGGTATAATAAAAACTTTCATATAGAGTGCATTAAATGTTACGAGAAGTTTGATTCTTGATAGTTGTTTTGAGATATAAAGGTGGTAATATTAGAGTTGCGCTAGTTGAGTAATTATGCAATTGAGAAATAATTGTGTTGAAGTTGGCAAGTCCCGTAGCATGCATGTATGGTAAACATTGTGTTACAAATTTGAAGCATGAGGTGTTCTTTGATTGCTTTCCTTATGAGTGGCGGTCGGGGACGAGCGATGGTCTTTTCCTACCAATCTACCCCCCTAGAAGCATGCGCGTAGCGCTTGGTTTTGATGACTTGTAGATTTTTGCAATAAGTATATGAGTTCTTTATGACTAATGTTGAGTCCATGGATTATACGCACTCTCACTTTTCCATCATTGCTAGCCTCTTCGGTACCGTGCATTGCCCTTTCTCACCTCGAGCGTTGGTGCAAATTTCGCTGGTGCATCCAAACCCCGTGATATGATACGCTCTATCACACATAAGCCTCCTTATATCTTCCTCAAAACAGCCACCATACCTATCTATTATGGCATTTCCATAGCCATTCCGAGATATATTGCCATGCAACTTTCCACCATTTCGTTTATTATGACACGCTCCATCATTGTCATATTGACTTGCATGATCATGTAGTTGACATCGTATTTGTGGCAAAGCCACCTTCATAATTCTTTCATACATGTCACTCTTGATTCATTGCATATCCCGGTACACAACCAGAGGCATTCACATAGAGTCATATTTTGTTCTAAGTATTGAGTTGTAATTCTTGACATGTAAAGTAAATAAAAATGTGATGATTTTCATTATTAGAGCATTGTCCCATGTGAGGAAACTTCTTCAAAAAAAGAGAAAGGCCATAAAAAGAGAGGCCCAAAAAATGAGGGAAAAAGAGAGAAGGGGCAATGTTACTATCCTTTTTCCACACACGTGCTTCAAAGTAGCACCATGATCTTCATGATCGAGAGTCTCTTATGTTGTCACTTTCATATACTAGTGGGAATTTTTCATTATAGAACTTGTCTTGTATATTCCAACAATGGGCCTCCTCAAATGCCCTAGGTCTTCGTGAGCAAGCAAGTTGGATGCACACCCACTTAGTTACTTTTGTTGAGCTATCATATATTCATAGCTCCAGTGCATCTATTGCATGGCAATCCCTACTCCTTGCATCGACATCAATTGATGGGCACCTCCATAGCCCGTTGATTAGCCGCGTCAATGTGAGACTTTCTCCCTTTTTGTCTTCTCACACAACCTCCATCATCATATTCTATTCCACCCATAGTGCTATATCCATGGCTCACGCTCATATATTGCATGAAAGTTGAAAAGGTTTGAGAACATCAAAAGTATGAAACAATTGCTTGGCTTGTCATCGGGGTTGTGCATGATGGGAGCATTTTGTGTGACGAAAATGAAGCATGGCCAAACTATATGATTTTGTAGGGATGAATTTTCTTTGGCTATGTTATCTTGATAAGACATGATTGCTTAGTTACCATTGCTTGAAGTATTATTATTTTTATGTCAATATTAAACTTCTATCTAGAATCTTTCAGATCTAAACATTCATGCCACAAAAAAATAGAAATACAATGAAAATTATGTTAGGTAGCATTCCACATCAAAAATTCTGTTTTTACCATTTACCTACTCGAGGACGAGCAGGAATTAAGCTTGGGGATGCTTGATACGTCTCCAACGTATCTATAATTTTTGATTGTTCCCTGCTATTATATTATCTGTTTTGGATGTTTATGGGCTTTATTATACACTTTTATATTGTTTTTGGGACTAACCTATTAACCGAAAGCCTAGTGCAAATTGATGTTTTTTTGCCTCTTTCAGTGTTTCATAGAAAATGAATATCAAACGGAATGAAACCTTCACGAGGATCTTTTTTGGAACAAACGTGATCCAGGAGACTTGGAGTGGACGTCAAGGAAGCAGCATGGCGGCCACGAGGTAGGGCAGGGCGCCCCCACCCCCGTTGGCCCCTCGCAGCTCCTTTGACCTACTTCTTTCACCTATATATACTCTTATACCCTAAAAACATCCAGGGGAGCCACGAAACCACATTTCCACCGCCGCAACCTTCTGTACCCATAAGATCCCATCTGGGGACCTTTTCTGGCGATCTGCCGGAGGGGGATTCGATCACGGAGGGCTTCTACATCAACACCATAGCCTCTCTGATGATGTGTGAGTAGTTTACCACAGACCTTTGGGTCCATAGTTATTAGCTAGATGGCTTCTTCTCTCTCTTTGGATCTCAATACAAAGTTCTCCTCGATGTTCGTGGAGATCTATTCGATGTAATTCTTTTTGCGGTGTGTTTCCGTGATCCAATGAATTGTGGCTTTATGATTAAGATTATCTATGAACAATATTTGATTCTTCTCTGAATTCTTATATGCATGATTTGATATCTTTGCATGTCTCTTCGAATTTTCAGTTTGGTTTGGCCTACTAGATTGATCTTTCTTGCAATGGGAGAAGTGCTTAGCTTTGAGTTCAATCCTGCGGTGCTCGATCCCACTGACAGAAAGGGAACCAACACATATTGTATTGTTGCCATCGAGGATAAAAAGATGGGGTTTATATCATATTGCTTGAGTTTATCCCTCTACATATTGTCATCTTGCCTAATGCGTTACTCTGTTCTTATGAACTGAATACTCTAGATGCATGCTGGATAGCGGTCGATGTGTGGAGTAATAGTAGTAGATGCAGACTCGTTTCGGTCTACTTGACATGGACGTGATGCCTATGTTCATGATCATGCCTAGATATCATCATAACTATGTGCTTTTCCATCAATTGCTCGACAGTAATTTGTTCACCCACCGTAATATATGCTATCTTGAGAGAAGCCACTAGTGAAACCTATGGCCCCCGGGTCTACTTTACATTATATAAGTTTCCGATCTACAATTCTAGTTTACTATTTATTTTGCAATCTTTACTTTCAATCTATACAACAAAAATACCAAAAATATTTATCTTATTATCTCTATTAGATCTCACTTTCGTAAGTGACCGTAAAGGGATTGACAACCCCTTTATCGCGTTGGTTGTGAGGTTCTTGTTTGTTTGTGCAGGTACTAGGTGACTTGTGTGTAGTCTCCTACTGGATTGATACCTTGGTTCTCGAAAACTGAGGGAAATACTTATGCTACTTTGTTGCATCACCCTTCCCTCTTCAAGGGAAAACCAATGCATGCTCAATAGGTAGCAACCGCCCAGTTGGCGGCGCGGGGTTTGGTGATGTAGAACCACTTCCGCTACCACGCGTTGACTCGGATGAAGGGATGGAGGGGAAACCCTAGCCCCCGGAGGAAATGGGGGATGAACACGACTATTAAGGCATATCTCTCTCGATGTAGTTTTGGTGATTGATGACAACATGTTTGCGGACTAACCGTGTGCTTTGAGCCTTTCAGAGATTCATCCTTTGGCACGAGATGATTTCTTTTCCCTCGGAGTGTTTTTCAAGACGGTGTAGCTCCTTCGTTTCTTGTTTCATGGACTATTTTCTTAGGAGTCACCGTTCTATCAAGAGGGGGTCCGGTTTGGTAAGGCTTGGGTGGAATCAACACGTACACATCCTTCTGTCACCCTTTGAGCTTTTCTGCTTCATCTAGAGAGCTCGTTCCCCTTGCAGTTGTGTTGATTTGTGTCCGAGCGATAGTACTGCGGTACCCAGCGGTAGTACCACTTGTGGTTCTCAATCACAGTACCGCTGCGGTACCAGGCTACTACCGCGTCGACTCGAGGGGGTCGCCTCCCGTGTCGGGTTGAGCGGCACTTTGCAGCGGTTATAGAAGCGGCAGTACCACTCGAGGGTGGTAGTACCGCCCTACCACCGCAGCAGTACCGTGCTAGGCACGTTTCCTGCTCTCTCTTCGAGCCCTCCCAGGCTGGGCGGTAGTACCGCAAGGGGGGTGGTAGTACCGCTGGGTCCAGCGGTAGTACCGCTGCCACCTATGGTAGTACCGCCCTGTGCGGGGCTGTTTTGAGGGGTAACGGTTGGATGGGATCCCCTTCTATAAAAGGGGTCCTCTTCTTCTTCGTTGACTTACCTCTTCCCCCAAAATCTCCATTAATGCTCTAAGCTCCATTTTCGCCTGATCTGTCTCCCTAACCAATCAAACTTGTTGATTTGCTCGGAATTGGTTGAGAAGGCCCCGATCTACACTTCCACCAAGAGAAATTTGATTCCCCCACCAATCCCTAGCAGGTCTTGTTACTCTTGGGTGTTTGAGCACCCTAGACGGTTGAGGTCACCATGGAGCCATAGTCCATTGTGGTGAAGCTTTGTGGTGTTGTTGGGAGCCTCCGATTAAGTTGTGGAGATAGCCCCAACCTTGTTTGTAAAGGTCTGGTCGCCGCCTCCAAGGGCACCAATAGTGGAATCACGGCATCTCGCATTGTGTGAGGGCGTGAGGAGAGTACGGTGGCCCTAGTAGCTTCTTGGGGAGCATTGTGCCTCCACACCACTCCAACGGAGACGTACTTCCCCTCAAAAGGAAGGAACTTCGGTAACACATCCTCGTCTTCACCGGCTCCACTCTTGGTTATCTCGTACCTTTACTTGTGCAGGCTTATTAGTGTTACTTCTCTTTCTTGCTTGTGTTCTCGTTGTTGCTGCATCATATAGGTTGCTCACCTAGTTGCACATCTAGACAACCTACTTTGATGCAAAGTTTAATTTGGTCAAGAAAAGCAAAAATTGTTAGTTGCCTATTGACCCCCTCTAGTCAACCATATCGATCCTTTCAATTGGTATCAGAGCCTCGTCTCTTTACTAAGGACTTTGCCGTCCGAAGATTATGGTTGACACCGTAGACGGTGTGGAGGAGCACTCCGGTGTGAATCCGATCTCGTCTACGGGTGATGGGGGAACCTCGGTCTCCTGTGAGGAATTCATTGTAGCCTTGGAGACATTGGAAACCTCAATGACGACCGAGGTTGAAAGCATGTTTACTAAATTCATTGAAGGGCTTAAACTATCCACCGCACCGTTGAAAGTGGGTGATCCCACTGACAAGGTGACGGATGCTAACTCCGACAAGGGGGAAGCTAGTAGTGAAAAGGCTCCTTCTTCTAGTGGTAAAAATGGCACCGGCATCTTTGCCCATATGGAACCACCACTTGTTTATGGTGGACCGAATCCTTCCACTCATTTGAATCATGCCGGTCCTCCCCCTAAGATTGTGAAAATGAGGACTTTGATTCTTGGTTTTATCGCTTTAAGTGTCATTTAAATCATGTGAATACTAATCTTTGGAGAATCATTGAAGAAGGTTTCTATCCGCATGACCCAAGCAACTTCACTCCTTGAGAAGCCGTGGATAACCAATTCAATGAGAATGCTCTCTTCATCATCCAAGATGCAATTCCACCCGAAGATCTACCTCATCTTCGTCCCTTCGCCTTGGCCAAAGATGCATGGCTTTGTGTTGTCTCTCTCTACTGGGAAAGCGCAAGTATTCAACGCTCCAACTATGAAGTAGTGCAAGATGAAGCCGATGAGTTTGCTATGAAAGAAGATGAAGAACCTCGTGAGCTTTATTGGAGAGTAACCAAACTCATGGTCTCACTCCGAGATCATGGGAGCAAGGACACGGATGACAATTGGATCAAGCGTACCACAAGGCCATGTCCTCCGTCATTCGTCAAAGGCTGGACTTCCACACCTTGACCTCAAGTGACGTGTTGGATGAGTTTGCGGCTATGAACATCTTGGACAAGACCGCCGACAATGCAGTGCTTCGCTCTCAAAGGGCAAAGAAGCCCAACCTTGCATTGAAGGCCAAGGTTTGTGTTGAAGAAGAAGAAGAAGAAGAGGAAGAAGAGGAAAGCAACCCCGAAGATACAAAGTATGCCTATAATGAACACATGGCACTTGCTTCAAGGCAATTTTGGAGCAAGAAGAACTCAAGGCCAAGCTTCAAAAAGAACAACTCAAGTGGCACGAAGAGCAAGCAACGTGTGAGGACTTTCTACAATTGTGGTAATGTGAGCCATTTTGTTGCGGAGTGTCCATATGAAAAGAGGGAAGACAATGGTGGCAAGCTCATCCGAAAGGACAAAGCCAAGTCTTTCCCCAACAAGAGCAACTTCACCAAGAAGACCCCTCACAAGGCGTTGGTGGTTCAAGAAGAGTACCATGAGGATGATGATGATGATGATGATGAAGATGGTGAGACGGTTGCCATGGCCTCCGTTGCCATTGCAAAAACTCCACGAGTGTCTCTCTTCGACTCATCCAATGAGAACATCACCGCCAAGTGCCTCATGGCTAAAGCCACCAACAAGGTAACCCCCAACATCAAAACTACCATCATTAATAATCCTTCCTTGATGGATTGCATTGATGAATATGAGGGATCCAATGTGGAGGAAAATGAGTTTGAGTCCTTTATGGGTAAACTCAAGGGTAAATCCAAGAAGCATTTTGTTGCTCTCTTGGAACAACTTGGTGAAGCCAATGACATGATCGAGGCTCACGAAGATACTATCTCCAAGATGGAGGGGCATAGTCGTGACTATGCCGATGAGATTTCGGATCTTTCCAATGCTCTTGAGGAAGAGCGTGGTCTTCTTTTGGCTCTTGAGGAGTCACATAACGTTGATCACACTAAGTTAAAGAAAGATTTTGATCATGCTCTTGTTGTCTCTTGTGTGCTAAACTCCGAGAAGGCCAAGCTTGGGTTTGATCTTGCTAGACTCAAAGAGGAGTTTGATCTACTTGACAAGGCTCACAAGGTCTTGAAGGGTGCTCATGCTAGCCTCAAGAGTCTCATGATCAACTTCAAGTAAATCTAACCAAGGAGAAAGCCACTTTTCCTCGTATGATGTTAATGGATAATGCAAATGCTACTAACCCATGTTGTGAGCATGTGCATCTTGTTGAGGAGAACGCTAAGCTAAAGGTGCAACTTGAGAAAGATCTTGTGTCTTGCATACAAGGCGAGAAGAATCTCAACGACCTTTTGACCAACCAAGAGGGAGTTGTGGCCAAGGAAGGGATTGGGTGTGTGCCCAAGTCCAAGAACAAGAAGAAGAATGACAAGGACAAACGACCTCCTCCTCTCAAGCAAACTTTTGTGAAGGAGGGAGAGGGTGCTACTAAGGAGAAGTAGAAGAACTCCGTGAGGGGTAGTGATGCCAAGAAGGGCAACGCTTCCATTCCCAACAAAGCCGGCGGCTTTAACCCTTCTTATGTGTTGTGCCGTGCTAGAGATGGGCATGTTTATGCCAAATTTGTTGGTTCTCCTTATGAGTACATTGAATGGTTTATTTGGATTCCTAAGACCCTTGTTACTAACATCAAAGGACCCATTACAAAATGGGTACCTAAAACCAAGCATTGATCTCTTGTAGGTGTTTGCTTCTAGTGGGGGATCATGGTTGCTCGATAGTGGAGCTACTAATCATATGACCGGAAGCAAGGACTTGGTGTTGGACATGCAAAAGATTCCATCCATGCCCACCAACCTCGAGTGGGGTGACGCCTCGTCCTCTAAAGTATTAGGACTCGGCAAAGTTGTCATTTCTCATGATCTTACGATCAATAAGGTCATTCTTGTTGAGTCCCTTGCATACAATTTACTTTCTGTTCGTCAACTAGCACTTATGGGCTTTGCCACTTTCTTTGATATTGATACCGTGGCCCTCTTGTGGAGCAAGACTCTTAACGTAGCCTTTGTTGGGCATGTCGAGAACGGTCTCTATGTGATTAACTTTTTGGAGCGACTCACTAAGACCGCGACATGCCTAATGGCTAAGGTTGACGTGGGACGGCTTTGGCATCACGGTTTAGCCTGCATCAATATGAGATCTTTGCAAAGTCTTCTCAAGGGGGGCCATGTCCGTGGACTAACAAATGTTAGTTTTGCCAAAGATCGTGCTTGCAGTGCTTGTATCAAAGGAAAGCTACATGAGAAGGCTCACCCTCCCACGACTATCATCTACTCAAAGAAGCCTTTGGAGCTCCTTCATTTGGATCTCTTCGGGCCTCCATCCTTTGATAGTCTTGGTGGTAGAAAGTATTGCTTGGTGATTGTGGATGACTATTCAAGATACACTTGGGTATATTTCTTCAAGAGGAAGAGCGAGACCGAACAAACCGTCATCGACTTTGCAAATGAAGCTCAACGACAACACATTACAAAGATCTTGAGTATAAGAAGTGACAATGGCTCAGAGTTCAAGAAATACACCTTGGATGAGTTTTTGAGTGATGAGGGAATGAAGCATCAATATTCCGCACCTTATACCCCTCAACAAAATGGTGTAGCGGAGAGGAAGAACCGGACATTGATGGATGCGGCAAGGACCATGATGGCGGAGTTCAAGTCTCCCTACAACTTTTGGGCCGAAGCCATCAACACCGCGTGTCATGCATCTAATCGGTTCTACCTCCTCAAAGGCTTGAAAAAGACTCCATATGAGATACTCACCGGTAACAAGCCCAACCTCAAGTACTTCTGGGTGTTCAGGTGTAAGTGTTTCATTCTCAAGAAAGGTGTCCGTTTGTCTAAATTTGAGGCTAGAGCTTATGAGGGCATATTTGTTGGTTATGCTACAAACTCTCATGCTTACCGTGTTCTCAATAAGTCCACGGGACTTATTGAGGAAACGTGTAATGTGGAGTTTGATGAGAATAACGGCTCCCAAGTGGAGCAAAGTGGTACTTGTGATGTAGGTGATGAAATTCCTCCCCAAGCCATAAGAAGAATGGGTGTTGGTCATATCCTACCCATTGAGGAACCCCTTGTGGCCGAAGGAGAAGGACAATGTTCCACTCAAGTGGAACCTTCACCAACCCAAGACCCACACGCTTCCGAAGAACAAAGTGAAGGCCCTCAACCTCAATAACAAGACCAAGGGCAAGGTCAATCTCAAGATGGTGTTGTAACATCAAGTGATGCCCAAGGCCAAGTTCTCTCCTCCGAGCAAGTTCAAGATCAAGAGCTTCCTCGAGATCAAGAACAAGCTCAAGACGGCGTAATATGATCAAGTGACCACTCCTTGTCTCACCCCCGAGGAGGAATTGGAGCGTTGTGCCGCCAAGATTGCTTCCAAGCTCTCCACCAAGGATCATCTCATGACAAATGTGCTTGGAAGCTTAAGAAAGGGGGTAAGCACTCGTAGACAATTAGCAAACTATTGTGAACATCATGCGTTTGTTTCGTGTGTTGAACCCCAAAAGGTCTATGAGGCGCTCGAAGATCCGGATTGGCTCAATGCCATGCATGAAGAACTCAACAACTTCGAGCGCAACAAAGTGCGGAGATTGGTGCCAAGGCCAACGGAGAACCACAATGTCATTGGAACCAAGTGGATATTCACGAACAAGCAAGATGCTCATGGGATTATCATTCGCAACAAGGCTCTTTTGGTAGCACAAGGCTACTCCCAAGTGGAGGGTATCGACTACGGTGAAACCTTTACCCCCGTTGCTCGTATTGAATCCATTCGCATGTTGATTGCATATGCTTCTCATCATAACTTTAAGTTACAACAAATGGATGTGAAGAGTGCTTTCCTTAATGGTCCAATTAATGAATTGGTATATGTCAAGCAACCCCCCGGGTTCGAGGATCCCTACTTTCCCGATCATGTGTATCAAATCGGTAAGGCACTCTATGGCCTTAAACAAGCCCCACGTGCGTGGTATGATCACCTTACCGAGTTGTTACAAGACCGTGGTTTTGAAGTTGGGCTAATCGACCCCACTCTTTTTTACTAAGAAGGTCAAAGGGGAGTTGTTTGTGTGCCAATTATATGTTGATGATATTATCTTTGGTTCCGCTAACAAAGCTTTCAATGAGGAATTTGCCGCTCTCATGACCTCAATGTTCAAGATGTCTTCCATGGGAGAGTTGAAGTTCTTTCTCGAGTTCGAAGTGAAGCAAAGGAGAGAAGGAACCTTCATCAACAAAGACAAACACACTCAAGACATGCTCAAGAGATTCAAGCTAAGTGATGTCAAGCCGGCTTCCACTCCCATGCCCACCAAGTGCCAACTTGACATTGATCCCAATGGCAAAGCGGTGGATCAAAAGGTATATCGCTCCATGATTGGCTCCTTGCTTTACCTTTGTGCATCTAGACCGGATATCATGTTGAGTGCGGGAATTTGTGCACGGTTTCAAGCCGCACCTAAGGAAAGTCACTTTGTGGCGGTCAAGCGAATCTTTCGATATTTGGCTCATACCCCAAACTTTGGCTTATGGTACCCAAGGGGAGCAAACTTCAAGCTTGTAGGTTATTAGGACTCGGATTGGGCGGGAGACAAAGTGGATAGGAAGTCCACTTCCGGAGGGTGCCAATTTCTTGGTTGCTCTTTGGTGAGTTGGTCTTCCAAGAAGCAAAGTTGCGTATCTCTCTCGTCTACGGAAGCGCAGTATGTGGCTGCCGGTAGTTATTGTGCACAACTTCTATGGATGAGGCAAACTTTAAAGGATTACGGTATCATTTGTGACAAAGTGCCTCTTTGGTGTGACAACAAAAGTGCCATCAAGATCTCTCTCAACCCGGTGCAACACTTCAAGACGAAGCATATTGAGATTCGGTATCACTTCATCCGGGATCATATTAGGCGAGGGGAGATCGAGCTCAACTATGTCAACACTCTTGATAACCTTGCTGATATTTTCACGAAGCCTTTGGATGAAGCAAGATTTCGCGAATTAAGGCATGAGCTAAATATCATTGATTCAAGCAATGTGACTTGAACCTTTGCACACCCCACCACACTCAACTTGTTGTCTAGTTTAGGTGTAGGCATGGACATAGGTGGAGTGTTGTTCTCTCAATGAAGTCCCCCCGCCCCCATAATGCATATATAAATCAAACTCTTTCACATTAGCCATTTTTGATGGTACTTGTGCTTCAAAGATGAGTGTTGGTTATGGGCCCAAGGTTAAAATCTTTGCGGTGCCACACCTCTGAACTCAAACATAGGTGGCCTCGGCCACCGCCCTCTCTTGGAGAGGTTTGTCTTTGTCGTTTGTGTGTGTGTGTGTGTTGGTTCTTGCTTTCGTTTCGATTTCTTTTTCTTGAGCTAAGACTTTTGGCTAGTCCTCTTTGCGGTAGAGTGGTACTACCGCGGCATGCACGGTACTACCGCTGACAAGCATCAAGCGGTACTACCGCCCACCCCAGCGGTACTACCTATGCGGGGCGGGAAGTGGGGGTTATGTCGGGGCAGGGGAGTTGTTTTCTCCCCCATACCCATTCGCCCCCACTCGCTCATCTTCTTCGTCACTCCAGCGACGCTTCGCCGCAGGAAGGCCTCGGCCGGCCGCCGTTTTGTGCCGTCCCTCTCCATTTCCTACGGTGGAGTCGATCCCCACCATGTCCTCTAGCCATGGATGCCGGTATTGCCCCCGATCCCGTTCTCTCTTTGCCTAGATCTTGCATCTAGTTTTTAGGGGCAATAGGCATTGTTTTACTCGTCTTTTGGCTAAGTCGAGGCTTGAGTAGGATGGAGATGGCTTCTAGGCCCTTTGGATTGAAGTTTGGTAGGCTTATTTTTTAATTTGGCATCTCCGGTAGTGCTGGATCTGTCCACGGCAGTAAGGGAACCGCCGTTCCTCGTCTTGAGCGGTACTACCGTGCAAGCGGTATTGCCGCGGTTGGGTCGCGGTACTACCGCTACATGCCCAGTTCCATCATTTCCTACCACGTTTTGATCCTTGTTGCTTTGTTTGGCGGCTTATGCTCTTTCTTTCGTGTTGTTTCTTCTGCTCGTGTGTTTGGTTCCAGGTGATGATCATCCTGAGCAGCAGGTCCGCCGTGTCAACCCCGGTCGTGCAACGTCAAAGCGCTACCGCACATCTAAGTCAGCAGGTGGTTCCACTAGCGCTCCACCGCCGCCAGCGGGTGCTACCTCAAGCGCTCCACCGCCGCCTCAGCTCATGAAGAGATCGGCAAGCAAGCCAAAGGGAAATACTATGTCAGAGATGACTGCCAAGGATTGTTGGGCAAAGCATCGCCGCAACCCCTATGAGGTGTTGGGGAACGTAGTAATTTCAAAAAAATTCCTACGCACACGCAAGATCATGGTGATGCATAGCAACGAGGGGGGGAGTCTGATCTACGTACCCTTGTAGATCGCAACGGAAGCGTTGACACAACGTAGAGGAAGTAGTCGTACGTCTTCTTTCAGATCCGACCGATCCAAGCACCGTTACTCCGGCACCTCCGAGTTCTTAGCACACGTACAGCTCGATGACGATCCCCGGGCTCCGATCCAGCAAAGCTTCGGGGAGGAGTTCCGTCAGCATGACGGCGTGGTGACGATCTTGATGTATTACCGACACAGGGCTTCGCCTAAGCACTACAACGATATGATCGAGGTGGAATATGGTGGCATGGGGCACCGCACACGGCTACGGAACGATCTCAATGATCAACTTGTGTGTCTAGAGGTGCCCCCTACCCCCGTATATAAAGGATCCAAGGGGGAGGGGCTGGCCGGCCAAGAGGAGGGCGCAGGAGGAGTCCTACTCCTACCGGGAGTAGGACCCCCCCCCCCCAAATCCTAGTCCTAATAGGATTCCTCGAGGGGGAGAGAGAGAGAAGGGGCCGACCACCTCTCCTAGTCCTAATAGGACTAGGGGAAGGGGGAGGCACGCAGCCCACCTTGGGCTGCCCCTTACACCTTTCCACTAAAGCCCACTAAGGCCCATATGGTTCCCGGGGGGTTCCCATAACCTCCCGGTACTCCGGTAAAATCCCGATTTCACCCGGAACACTTCCGATATCCAAACATAGGCTTCCAATATATGAATCTTTATGTCTCGACCATTTCGAGACTCCTCGTCATGTCCGTGATCACATCCGGGACTCCAAACTACCTTCGGTACATCAAAATGCATAAACTCATAATAACAATCATCGTAACGTTAAGCGTGCGGACCCTACGGTTCGAGAACAATGTAGACATGACCGAGACACGTCTCCGGTCAATAACCAATAGCGGGACCTGGATGCCCATATTGGCTCCTACATATTCTACGAAGATCTTTATGAAGGAAATATGCCCTAGAGGCAATAATAAAGTTATTATTTATTTCTATTATATCATGATAAATGTTTATTATTCATGCTAGAATTGTATTAACCGGAAACATAATACATGTGTGAATACATAGACCAACAGAGTGTCACTAGTATGCCTCTACTAGACTAGCTCGTTAATCAAAGATGGTTATGTTTCCTAACCATGAACAAAGAGTTGTTATTTGATTAACGAGGTCACATCATTAGTTGAATGATCTGATTGACATGACCCATTCCATTAGCTTAGCACCCGATCGTTTAGTATGTTGCTATTGCTTTCTTCATGACTTATACATGTTCCTATAACTATGAGATTATGCAACTCCCGTTTACCGGAGGAACACTTTGGGTACTACCAAACGTCACAACGTAACTGGGTGATTATAAAGGAGTACTACAGGTGTCTCCAATGGTAGATGTTGGGTTGGCATATTTCGAGATTAGGGTTTGTCACTCCGATTGTCGGAGAGGTATCTCTGGGCCCTCTCGGTAATACACATCACATAAGCCTTGCAAGCATAATAACTAAGATGTTAGTTATGAGATAATGTATTACGGAACAAGTAAAGAGACTTGCCAGTAACAAGATTGAACTAGGTATTGGATACCGACGATCGAATCTCGGGCAAGTAACATACCGATGACAAAGGGAACAACGTATGTTGTTATGCGGTCTGACCGATAAATATCTTCGTAGAATATGTAGGAGCCAATATGGGCATCCAGGTCCCGCTATTGGTTATTGACCGGAGACGTGTCTCGGTCATGTCTACATTGTTCTCGAACCGTAGGGTCCGCACGCTTAACGTTACGATGACAGTTATTATGAGTTTATGCATTTTGATGTACCGAAGGTTGTTCGGAGTCCTGGATGAGATCACGGACATGACGAGGAGTGTCGAAATGGTCGAGACGTAAAGATTGATATATTGGAAGTCTATGTTTGGACATCGGAAGTGTTCCGGGTGAAATCGGGATTTTACCGGATTACCGGGAGGGTTACCGGAACCCCCCGGGAGCCAAATGGGCCTACATGGGCCATTGTGGAAAGGTGAAAGGGGCTGCCAAGGAGGGCTGCGCACCTCCCCCCCTCCCCTAGTCCTATTAGGACTAGGAGAGGTGGCCGGCCACCTCTCTCTCTTTCCCTCTCCCTTTTTCCCAAGCAGTCCTAGTTGGAATAGGATTGGAAGGGGGAGTCCTACTCCCGGTGGGAGTAGGACTCCTCCTGCGCCTCCCCCTCTTTGGCCGGCCAGCCCCCTTCCCTCCAACCTTTATATACGGGGGCAGGGGACACCCCAACACACACAAGTTGATCCTTGAGATCGTTCCTTAGCCGTGTGCGGTGCCCCCTGCCACCAAATTCCACCTCGATCATACCGTTACAGTGCTTAGGCGAAGCCCTGCGTCGGTAGTACATCAAGATCGTCACCACGCCGTCGTGCTGACGGAACTCTTCCTCGACGCTTTTCTGGATAGGAGCCCGAGGAACGTCATCGAGCTGAACGTGTGCTAAGAACTCGGAGGTGCCAGAGTAACGGTGCTTGGATCGGTCGGATCGGGAAGAAGACGTACGACTACTTCCTCTACGTTGTGTCAACGCTTCCGTTGCGATCTACTAGGGTACGTAGATCGGACTCTTCCCCTCGTTGCTATGCATCACCATGATCTTGCGTGTGCGTAGGAAATTTTTTGAAATTACTGCGTTCCCCAACAGTGGCATCCGAGCCTAGGTTTTTATGGTTTGATGTTATATGCACGAGTAGAACACAAGTGAGTTGTGGGCGATACAAGTCATACTGCCTACCAGCATGTCATACTTTGGTTCGGCGGTATTGTTGGACGAGACGATCTGGACCAACCTTACGCGTACTCTTACGCGAGACCGGTTCCCTCGACGTGCTTTGCACATAGATGGCTTGCGGAAGACTGTCTCTCCAACTTTAGTTGAACCAAGTGTGACTACGCCCGGTCCTTGAGAAGGTTAAAACGGAGTCTATTTGACGAACTATCGTTGTGGTTTTGATGCGTAGGTGAGATGAGTTCTTACTTAAGCCCGTAGCAGCCACGTAAAACTTGCAACAACAAAGTAGAGGACGTCTAACTTGTTTTTGCAGGGCATGTTGTGATGTGATATGGTCAAGGCATGATGCTGATTTTATTGTATGAGATGATCATGTTTTGTAACCGAGTTATCGGCAACTGGCAGGAGCCATATGGTTGTCGCTTTATTGTATGCAATGCAATCGCGATGTAATGCTTTACTTTATTACTAAGCGGTAGTGATAGTCGTGGAAGCATAAGATTGGTGAGACGACAACGATGCTATGATGGAGATCAAGGTGTCGCGCCAGTGACGATGGTGATCATGACGGTGCTTCAGAGATGGAGATCACAAAGCACAAGATGATGATGGCCATATCATATCACTTATATTGATTGCATGTGATGTTTATCCTTCTATGCATCTTATCTTGCTTTGATTGACGGTAGCATTATAAGATGATCTCTCACTAAATTATCAAGAAGTGTTCTCCCTGAGTATGCACCGTTGCAAAAGTTCTTCGTGCTGAGACACCACGTGATGATCGGGTGTGATAGGCTCTACGTTCAAATACAACGGGTGCAAAACAGTTGCACACGCGGAATACTCAGGTTATACTTGACGAGCCAAGCATATACAGATATGGCCTCGGAACACGGAGACCGAAAGGTCGAGCGTGAATCATATAGTAGATATGATCAACATATTGATGTTCACCATTGAAAACTACTCCATCTCACGTGATGATCGGTTATGGTTTAGTTGATTTGGATCACGTGATCACTTAGAGGATTAGAGGGATGTCTATCTAAGTGGGAGTTCTTAAGTAAATTAACTGAACTTAAAAAAATTATCATGAACTTAGTACCTGATAGTATCTTGCTTGTTTATGTTGATTGTAGATAGATGGCTCGTGCTGTTGTTCCGTTGAATTTTAATACGTTCCTTGAGAAAGCAAAATTGAAAGATGATGGTAGCAATTACACGGACTGGGTCCGTAACCTGAGGATTATCCTCATTGCTGCACAGAAGAATTACGTCCTGGAAGCACCGCTGAGTGCCAGGCCTGCTGCAAGAGCAACACCAGAAGTTATGAACGTCTGGCAGAGCAAAGCTGATGACTACTCAATAGTTCAGTGTGCCATGCTTTACGGCTTAGAACCGGGACTTCAACGACGTTTTGAACGTCATGGAGCATATGAGATGTTCCAGGAGTTGAAGTTAATATTTCAAGCAAATGCCCGGATTGAGAGATATGAAGTCTCCAATAAGTTCTATAGCTGCAAGCTGGAGGAGAACAGTTCTGTCAGTGAGCATATACTCAAAATGTCTGGGTATAATAATCACTTGATTCAATTGGGAGTTACACTTCCGGATGATTGCGTCATTGACAGAATTCTCCAATCACTGCCACCAAGCTACAAGAGCTTTGTGATGAACTATAATATGCAAGGGATGAACAAGACTATTCCCGAGCTCTTCGCTATGCTGAAAGCTGCGGAGGTAGAAATCAAGAAGGAGCATCAAGTGTTGATGGTTAACAAAACCACTAGTTTCAAGAAAACGGGCAAAGGGAAGAAGAAGGGGAACTTCAAGAAGAACGGCAAGCAAGTTGCTGCTCAAGAGAAGAAACCCAAGTCTGGACCTAAGCCTGAAACTGAGTGCTTCTACTGCAAGCAGACTGGTCACTGGAAGCGGAACTGCCCCAAGTATTTGGCGGATAAGAAGGATGGCAAGGTGAACAAAGGTATATGTGATATACATGTTATTGATGTGTACCTTACTAATGCTCGCAGTAGCACCTGGGTATTTGATACTGGTTCTGTTGCTAATATTTGCAACTTGAAACAGGGACTACAGAATAAGCGGACACTAGCAAAGGACGAGGTGACGATGCGCGTGGGAAACGGTTCCAAAGTCGATGTGATCGCGGTCGGCACGCTACCTCTACATCTACCTTCGGGATTAATATTAGACCTAAATAATTGTTATTTGGTGCCAGCGTTGAGCATGAACATTATATCTGGATCTTGTTTGATGCGAGACGGTTATTCATTTAAATCAGAGAATAATGGTTGTTCTATTTATATGAGTAATATCTTTTATGGTCATGCACCCTTGAAAAGTGGTCTATTCTTATTGAATCTCGATAGTAGTAATACACATATTCATAATGTTGAAACCAAAAGATGCAGAGTTGATAATGATAGTGCAACTTATTTGTGGCACTGCCGTTTAGGTCATATCGGTGTAAAGCGCATGAAGAAACTCCATGCTGATGGGCTTTTGGAACCACTTGATTATGAATCACTTGGTACTTGCGAACCGTGCCTCATGGGCAAGATGACTAAAACACCGTTCTCCGGTACTATGGAGAGAGCAATAGATTTATTGGAAATCATACATACCGATGTATGTGGTCCGATGAATATTGAGGCTCGTGGTGGATATCGTTATTTTCTCACCTTCACAGATGATTTAAGCAGATATGGGTATATCTACTTAATGAAACATAAGTCTGAAACATTTGAAAAGTTCAAGGAATTTCAGAGTGAAGTTGAAAATCATCGTAACAAGAAAATAAAGTTTCTGCGATCTGATCGTGGAGGAGAATATTTGAGTTACGAGTTTGGTGTACATTTGAAAAATTGTGGAATAGTTTCGCAACTCACGCCACCCGGAACACCACAACGTAATGGTGTGTCCGAACATCGTAATCGTACTTTACTAGATATGGTGCGATCTATGATGTCTCTTACTGATTTACCGCTATCATTTTGGGGTTATGCTTTAGAGACGGCCGCATTCACGTTAAATAGGGCACCATCTAAATCCGTTGAGACGACGCCTTATGAACTATGGTTTGGCAAGAAACCAAAGTTGTCGTTTCTTAAAGTTTGGGGCTGCGATGCTTATGTGAAAAAGCTTCAACCTGATAAGCTCGAACCCAAATCGGAGAAGTGTGTCTTCATAGGATATCCAAAGGAAACTATTGGATACACCTTCTATCACAGATCCGAAGGCAAGACTTTTGTTGCTAAATTCGGAAACTTTCTTGAGAAGGAGTTTCTCTCGAAAGAAGTGAGTGGGAGGAAAGTAGAACTTGACGAGGTAACTGTACCTACTCCGTTATTGGGAAATAGTACATCACAGAAAACTGTTTCTGTGAGACCTACACCAATAAGAGAGGAAGTTAATGATGATGATCATGAAACTTTAGATCAAGATACTACTGTACCTCGTAGATCAACCAGAGTAAGATCCGCACCAGAGTGGTACGGTAATCTTGTTCTGGAAGTCATGCTACTAGATCATGATGAACCTACGAACTATGAAGAAGCGATGGTGAGCCCAGATTCCGCAAAGTGGCTTGAAGCCATGAAATCTGAGATGGGATCCATGTATGAGAACAAAGTATGGACTTTGGTTGACTTGCCCGATGATCGGCAAGCAATTGAGAATAAATGGATCTTTAAGAAAAAGACTGACGCTGATGGTAATGTTACTATCTACAAAGCTCGACTTGTCGCAAAAGGTTTTCGACAAGTTCAAGGAATTGACTACGATGAGACTTTCTCACCCGTAGCGATGCTTAAGTCTGTCAGAATCATGTTAGCAATTGCCGCATTTTATGATTATGAAATTTGGCAAATGGATGTAAAAACCGCATTCCTGAATGGATTTCTGGAAGAAGAGTTATGTATGACGCAACCAGAAGGTTTTGTCGATCCAAAGGGAGCTAACAAAGTGTGCAAACTCCAGCGATCCATTTATGGACTGGTGCAAGCATCTCGGAGTTGGAATAAACGCTTTGATAGTGTGATCAAAGCATTTGGGTTTATACAGACTTTTGGAGAAGCCTGTATTTACAAGAAAGTGAGTGGGAGCTCTGTAGCATTTCGGATATTATATGTGGATGACATATTACTAATTGGAAATGATATAGAATTTCTGGATAGCATAAAGGGATACTTGAATAAAAGTTTTTCGATGAAAGACCTCGGGGAAGCTGCTTACATATTAGGCATAAAGATCTATAGAGATAGATCAAAACGCTTAATTGGACTTTCACAAAGCACATACCTTGACAAGATTTTGAAGAAGTTCAAAATGGATCAAGCAAAGAAAGGGTTCTTGCCTGTGTTACAAGGTGTGAAGTTGAGTCAGACTCAATGCCCGACCACTGCAGAAGATAGAGAGAAAATGAAAGATGTTCCCTATGCTTCAGCCATAGGCTCTATCATGTATGCAATGCTGTGTACCAGACCTGATGTGTGCCTTGCTGTAAGTTTAGCAGGGAGGTACCAAAGTAATCCAGGAGTGGATCACTGGACAGCGGTCAAGAACATCCTGAAATACGTGAAAAGGACTAAGGATATGTTTCTCGTATATGGAGGTGACAAAGAGCTCACCGTAAGAGGTTACGTTGATGCAAGCTTTGACACTGATCCGGACGATTCTAAATCGCAAACCGGATACGTATTTACTTTAAACGGTGGAGCTGTCAGTTGGTGCAGTTCTAAACAAAGCGTCGTAGCAGGATCTACATGTGAAGCGGAGTACATAGCTGCTTCGGAAGCAGCGAACGAAGGAGTCTGGATGAAGGAGTTCATATCCGATCTAGGTGTCATACCTAGTGCATCGGGTCCAATGAAAATCTTCTGTGACAATACTGGTGCAATTGCCTTGGCAAAGGAATCCAGATTTCACAAAAGAACCAAACACATCAAGAGACGCTTCAACTCCATCTGGGATTTAGTCCAGGTGGGAGACATAGAGATTTGCATGATACATACGGATCTGAATGTTGCAGACCCGGTGACTAAGCCTCTTCCACGAGCAAAACATGATCAACACCAAGGCTCCATGGGTGTTAGAATCATTACTGTGTAATCTAGATTATTGACTCTAGTGCAAGTGGGAGACTGAAGGAAATATGCCCTAGAGGCAATAATAAAGTTATTATTTATTTCCTTATATCATGATAAATGTTTATTATTCATGCTAGAATTGTATTAACCGGAAACATAATACATGTGTGAATACATAGACCAACAGAGTGTCACTAGTATGCCTCTACTAGACTAGCTCGTTAATCAAAGATGGTTATGTTTCCTAACCATGAACAAAGAGTTGTTATTTGATTAACGAGGTCACATCATTAGTTGAATGATCTGATTGACATGACCCATTCCATTAGCTTAGCACTCGATCGTTTAGTATGTTGCTATTGCTTTCTTCATGACTTATACATGTTCCTATAACTATGAGATTATGCAACTCCCGTTTACCGGAGGAACACTTTGGGTACTACCAAACGTCACAACGTAACTGGGTGATTATAAAGGAGTACTACAGGTGTCTCCAATGGTAGATGTTGGGTTGGCGTATTTCGAGATTAGGGTTTGTCACTCCGATTGTCGGAGAGGTATCTCTGGGCCCTCTCGGTAATACACATCACATAAGCCTTGCAAGCATAATAACTAAGATGTTAGTTATGAGATGATGTATTACGGAACGAGTAAAGAGACTTGCCAGTAACAAGATTGAACTAGGTATTGGATACCGACGATCGAATCTCGGGCAAGTAACATACCGATGACAAAGGGAACAACGTATGTTGTTATGCGGTGTGACCGATAAATATCTTCGTAGAATATGTAGGAGCCAATATGGGCATCCAGGTCCCGCTATTGGTTATTGACCGGAGACGTGTCTCGGTCATGTCTACATTGTTCTTGAACCGTAGGGTCCGCACGCTTAATGTTACGATGACAGTTATTATGAGTTTATGCATTTTGATGTACCGAAGGTTGTTCGGAGTCCCGGATGAGATCACGGACATGACGAGGAGTCTCGAAATGGTCGAGACGTAAAGATTGATATATTGGAAGTCTATGTTTGGACATCGGAAGTGTTCCGGGTGAAATCGGGATTTTACCGGATTACCGGGAGGGTTACCGGAACCCCCCGGGAGCCAAATGGGCCTACATGGGCCATTGTGGAAAGGTGAAAGGGGCTGCCAAGGAGGGTTGCGCACCTCCCCCCTCCCCTAGTCCTATTAGGACTAGGAGAGGTGGCCGGCCACCTCTCTCTCTTTCCCTCTCCCTTTTTCCCAAGGAGTCCTAGTTGGAATAGGATTGGAAGGGGGAGTCCTACTCCCGGTGGGAGTAGGACTCCTCCTGCGCCTCCCCCTCTTTGGCCGGCCAGCCCCCTTCCCTCCAACCTTTATATACGGGGGCAGGGGACACCCCAACACACACAAGTTGATCCTTGAGATCGTTCCTTAGTCGTGTGCGGTGCCCCCTGCCACCAAATTCCACCTCGATCATACCGTTACAGTGCTTAGGCGAAGCCCTGCGTCGGTAGTACATCAAGATCGTCACCACGCCGTCGTGCTGACGGAACTCTTCCTCGACGCTTTGCTGGATCGGAGCCCGAGGAACGTCATCGAGCTGAACGTGTGGTAAGAACTCGGATGTGCCGGAGTAACGGTGCTTGGATCGGTCGGATCGGGAAGAAGACGTACGACTACTTCCTCTACGTTGTGTCAACGCTTCCATTGCGATCTACTAGGGTACGTAGATCAGACTCTTCCCCTCGTTGCTATGCATCACCATGATCTTGCGTGTGCGTAGGAAAATTTTTGAAATTACTGCGTTCCCCAACACTTTATCGGTCAGACCGCATAACAACATACGTTGTTCCCTTTGTCATCCATATGTTACTTGCCCGAGATTCGATCGTCTATATCCAATACCTAGTTCAATCTCGTTACCGGCAAGTCTCTTTACTCATTCTGTAATACATCATCTCGCAACTAACTCATTAGTTGCAATGCTTGCAAGGCTTAAGTGATGTGTATTACCGAGAGGGCCCAGAGATACCTCTCCGACAATCGGAGTGACAAATCCTAATCTCGAAATACGCCAACCCAACATCTACCTTTGGAGACACCTGTAGTGCTCCTTTATAATCACCCAGTTACGTTGTGACGTTTGGTAGCACCCAAAGTGTTCCTCCGGCAAACGGGAGTTGCATAATCTCATAGTCATAGGAACATGTATAAGTCATGAAGAAAGCAATAGCAACATACTAAACGATCGGGTGCTAAGCTAATGGAATGGGTCATGTCAATTAGATCATTCAACTAATGATGTGATCTCGTTAATCAAATAACAACTCTTTTGTCCATGGTTAGGAAACATAACCATCTTTGATTAATGAGCTAGTCAAGTAGAGGCATACTAGTGACACTCTGTTTATCTATGTATTCACACATGTATTATGTTTCCGGTTAACACAATTCTAGCATGAATAATAAACATTTATCATGATATAAGGAAATAAATAATAACTTTATTATTGCCTCTAGGGCATATTTCCTTCAGGAGGAAGACCAAGATCCCACTTTGGTCAACTGCTTGTACTGGAACCGCTTTCGGTTCGCCATCTTCTTTGATGTGATCAAGGCTAAGAAGAATCACTTTGTTGATGTTCGTTCCATCGACACCGATCCTATGGAAATGGACCTTGAGTACTTTGGCGAAGCCCTTCATATGTGCACTCAGTTGAACATTCTCAGAATCATGCAGTTCAACAATGACTTTGATGCCGATATGATATGCCAATTCTATGCCACTGTCCATCTTGGAACTGATGCAAAAAGGACTCTGACTTGGATGACAAATGACAAGTTGCTAACTGTCACGTGGAAGGCCTTCATGGAGTTACTTGGGGTGGAAGATCACGGGCTTGGGAATCTAGTCGGCTTCCGTCCTCACCGCAATGTCACCTCCACTCACAAGAAAGCCCTCTGGCCCTGCTGTTCTAAGAAGGTTAACCCAAGACAAACAAGGTAACCTATGAGCTGTCTACCTATCTGGACATCCTTCACCGTGTCTTCCGAGAGACTCTTTTCCCTCGCATTGGGACGAATCTGGATATGGTCCACTCATATCTCATGGACATGCTTCTCTTCTGCCAGCATGAGAAGGAAGCAAACACTGGAGAGTCCCTGGACATTTCTCATGTTATGTGGTCTGAACTTCTTTCTGCCATTTCAGAGCACAAGTGCCCGATCTATGTTCCTTTCATCATGCTACTCATTGAGAAGGCCTGGGCACATCACTATCCTAGGACTGCGCTGGAAACTGGAGAGCTGATTTCTCATGATATCAAGCATCTGAGGAAGAAGGACAACTAGGGCACCCAGGCCCTTCGATCTGGTGATCCACCTTCTAAGGCTGACATGGAGACCGAGGACGAGGCTGAGGCCGACAAGGATGAGGACTATGAGCCCTCCATTGTGGATCCCCCATGGTCTAAGAGGATTAACGCAAGATGAAGAAACTTTTCTGCATGGAGTCTCATGGCTAGTACATGTCTCATGTCTCTGAGAAGAAGGCCTGTAGACGTCACAAGGAGCTCATGCGCCAGTTGAGTGCCACTGTTAACAGCGGATCTGAGGAGAGGATTACTAATGAGGAGGAGTGGGTTCAGCAGCATTGCGAGTGGACTGATTCAGACACAGAGCAGTTTCCGACCAATGATGGCGGTGCAGACGATCCCGCTGAGATGTGATGTTCGAGATTCTTAGCTTTCTATCACCTGGAGCCGTAGCAACGCTCTTTGCCCTTTTGGTGTCTCGATGCCAAAGGGGGAGAGAGTTTAAGGATTTGTGTTGTTGCTGCGAGTGTGTCTTTGTGGTTTGTGGTGTCGTTGTGTTTTATTGCCGTTTGCTTTGTTTGGTTTTGTGCCACTGAGACCTAAGTTCCAAACTTATGGTGTGAGACATATGCTACCTTATCTTTATCTTATCATTATCTATGTCTATCTAGTACTTTGGTATCTTATGAGTTGCATGCTTATCCTGTTATATACCCTGCTCTCTTGTAACCTATGCTTAGATTGTTGGACTATAATATATAGGGGGAGTGTCGATCCTAATGTGCGTGTCTTGCATTCCAAAGGCACTACTAACTAGGTGCACACATTCAGGGGGAGCCCGTCTATATTTTGTAGTTCTAAGTATCTTTACTTTCATGCCTTATCCATGTGCACGATTTCTTTCCCCTCGGAGTGTTTTTCGAGACGGTATAGCTCCTTCGTTTCTTGTTTGATGGACTAGTTTCGTAGGAGTCACCGTTCTATCAAGAGGGGGTCCGCTTTGGTAAGGCTTGCGTGGAATCAACACGTACACATCCTTCTCTCACTCTCTGAGCTTTTCCGCTTCATCTAGAGAGCTCGTTCCCCTTGCAGTTGTGCTGATTTGTGTCCGAGCGGTAGTACCACGGTACCCAGCGGTAGTACCATTTGTGGTTCTCAGCCGCAGTACCGCTGCGGTACCGGGCTACTACTGCATCGATTCGAGGGGGTCGCCTCTCGTGTCGGGTTGAGCGGCACTTTGCAGCGGTTGTAGAAGCGGCAGTACGGCTCGAGGGCGGCAGTACCGCCCTACAACCGCGGCAGTACCGTGTTGGGCACGTTTCCTGCTCTCTCTTCGAGCCCTCCTAGGCTGGGCGGTAGTACCGCTGCCACCTGCGGTAGTACCACCCTATGCGGGGCTGTTATGGGGGGTAACGATTGGATGGGATCCCCTTCTATAAAAGGGGGTCCTCTTCTTCTTCGTTGACTTACCTCTTCCCACAAAAGCTCCATTAATGCTCTAAGCTCCATTTTCGCCCGATCTCTCTCCCTAGCCAATCAAACTTGTTGATTTGTTCGGGATTGGTTGAGAAGGCCCCGATCTACACTTCCACCAAGAGAAATTTGAGTCCCCACCAATCCCTAGCGGATCTTGTTACTCTTGGGTGTTTAAGCACCCTAGACGGTTGAGGTCACCACGGAGCCATAGTCCATTGTGATGAAGCTTCGTGGTGTTGTTGGGAGCCTCCAATTAAGTTGCGGAGATTGCCCCAACCTTGGTTGTAAAGGTCCGGTCGCCGCCTCCAAGGGCACCAATAGTGGAATCACGGCATCTCGCATTGTGTTAGGGCGTGAGGAGAATACGGTGGCCCTATTGGCTTCTTGGGGAGCATTGTGCCTCCACACCGCTCCAACGGAGACGTAGTGCCCCTCAAAAGGAAGGAACTTCGGTAACACATCCTCGTCTTCACCGGCTCCACTCCTGGTTATCTCGTACCTTTACTTGTGCAAGCTTATTAGTGTTACTTCTCTTGCTTGCTTGTGTGCTCGTTGTTGCTGCATCATATAGGTTGCTCACCTAGTTGCACATCTAGACAACCTACTTTGATGCAAAGTTTAATTTGGTAAAGAAAAGCAAAAATTGTTAGTTGCCTATTCACCCCCCCCCTCTAGTCAACCATATCGATCCTTTCAATGTCCCTCTCACCAGGCTCCATAGTAGGGATAACCTGATCCTTGTCAGGGATCCTATACGTGATATCCGCGGACAGATAGCCCGCACTTCGGAGGTCCTTGACATCCTTTTCAGTGACGGTGGAGGCCTCCCACTTGCCCTTGGAACCGGACCCAGCTGTCGCTGGGAAGGGTGGAAGCGGTGGAGAGGATCGGAGCTATTAGCGCTGGATCTTGGAGGTTGGAAGACATGAGCTAGAGGAAGGCGTGGGGAAAAAGGTGGGATCTTTATCCTCTTATAGACGGTGAAAATACCAAACGTCCCCTTCTCAAGTCATAAACCTCGCCTGTTCCCAACGAGATCGTGTGTAAAGGCGCGGTTGGGTTACCCAAACCATATTGATGAGAATCCCATAATGGGCGGGAACGATCTCTATTTTGACAAGACGTGCCAATGGAAGCTAAGCCTCGAAACCCGAAACGGGATGCATGAAAACAGTTCGAAATGTTAAAGTGTCAAGAGTGACGCTTCGTCAAAAAAGTTGTCAGTAAAAGACGCTGTACTTATTTTTGACGTCTTGCCTTCGTGGCTAAGGGTTGTATTGATTATGCAGAGCTGGACACAGTTCCTTTATGTACGGAGCTAACTTAAGATATTCAGGAGAAGGAACCCGCCTTGCAATGTCGAAGATAATCCGCGTGCTGAACAGATCGTCATCGAAGACTGGTTCAGGGGCTACTGAGGGAGTCCTGGACTAGGGGGTTGTCGGAGTAGATGACCACGGGTAGCCAAGCCGGCTCCCCCTGGCCCTTCTGAAAAAATTACGAGCCGATCCGGCCCTTAAGAATCCAAGACGTGGGGCCGCCTTCCCCTTGCCGGCTGTCTCCCAGCCGGCTATCGGAAGGCGGTCCGACTTCAACCCTCATGAAGAAAGAAGCGGGAGGGCCGGCTCCGAGAAGCCGGCCGCGAGAAGACTGACTCCAAGAAGCCGGCTCCCATAAAGCGGTCAAGACCGTAACCTAGAAGTCTGCATCCACATAACGGCGATGTGATGGGGCGTGGCTACAGTGAAGCCTGCCACCCCCGAATCCCGGAGCATGACTGGCACAGTGCGCCGTACGGGTGGCCGTGGCCCGTCCGGCGCGGCACTGTTGCCACGTTGACCCTGATGTCATCCTCGACGGGCCGCCCGCGTGATCCACGGGTGGTGGGCCCCTTCGGGCAGAGAGACACCCGAAGGCGGCCATGCCTCCCCCAGTCGGCCCAAGACAAAGCCGGCTCTCCATAGCCGGCTTGCCACCTCCCTCGAAGGAGACGCCCCATTAAGGAGACAAGACGCGGTGAGGCTACAGTGATGGCCCGCCGGACGGCGGCACTATAGCCACGCCCACCTCGACGAAGCCCTCGTCACCAGGATTGAGCAACAGTAATCAGCCCCCGACCAGGCCCTGGACAGTGGGGCCTGGCTGTCGACCAAGGAGCAGGCAGCCGGTGGGACCCACCAGCCAGCGGGCCCCAGCAGCCGGCGCAGAAGCCGGCAAGCATAGACACAGACGGCTGGGCCCCACGCCTAGCCGGATTACCATTGTACCCCCGGGGGGTAGGCCTATATAAACCCTCCGGGGCACCCATGCAAAGGGTTGATCCTTGCTAGTTTTAGACACCAGATAGGGAGGAGAAGAGAGCGTGACGTGCCCTTGTTCCTCCTCTCACCAAACAACTCAAGGAGCATCGTGTAGCTACTTGTTCATCTAGTGATCATGCGGAGACCCCGCAGAGCAGCAGTAGGGGTGTTATCTCCACGGAGAGCCCCGAAGCTGGGTAAGATTCGCCGGCGTGCATGTCTTTGCCTCATCCCATTTCCACGCACCGGCGATGTCTTACTGGCTCCCACAATGATAAGCCACCCATTGGCATATGTCGCACCTACCACCCGACATTTGGCGCCCACCGTGGGGCCAGGTGCATCGTCGTCCGGAAACCTGTTCTAGACGGGAACCCTCTTCCTCCCCAGCGAGCGTGGCCAGCCCGGCACGCCCGATGGCGCTTGCCATGACGCGCTGCAAGGCGTCGCCAACGTCTGCGCGGTGAGCAGCCTCGCCGATCTCCTCGACAAGACCTTCATCTCCGACGAGCTCGCCTCTGAGCGGGCACCGACCACCTCGTCAACCTCCTCGGCCAGCTCCACGTCTCCTGCGAGCCAGCCATGGACTTGGAGTCGGTTGGTTCCACCAATCCGATGCCTGTCGACTCCGACACGGCCTCACTCGACACTTTCCCCACCGACATCACGATCTACAATGACCCGCTTCCCCGGGACGATGGCTGCGACGCTGTCACCACCGAGGTGATGGTCATCGGCCACGGCGACGCTCCCGACGAAAGCGCCCACGACGCTCCGCATGCTGCGGTCCACGACTTGTCCATTCCCCTCCTGGCTGATGCCGACGATGAAGCACTGGAGGCTCGCCGCGTCACCCTCCTCACGGAGGGCCGGAGGCTGGCCTCCATGAGACGCCTCACTGAGGCCCACCAGCGCGAAGCCGACCGCGCCGCCTTTGGCACGCCGCCCCCAGGCGGGCCAAGCCGGGCCGGCATTGTCAGACAGCGCGGCGCTGTCATCGCCGACACGCTGGGAGTCGACCGCCTAGTCTATGCCACTCCACTCGACAGCCTGCGTGCCGCCCAGGCGGCCGTAGACGAGCTAGATGGATTGGGGGCCGAAGAACTCCCTCACATGACCAGACGCATCTAGCAGGTAATCGATGCGGTCGCGCAGCGGCACGAAGCCGACGCCCACGCGGAAAGCCTCCCCCCGCGCCGAGATCACGGCGCGACGTCCCGGACACCGACCGCGGGCAAAACCCGCGCGCGGCGTGAGAAAGAGCCGGCTGCGAGCCGAAGCCGAACCCGAATCTCCATCGAGCGAGACGCAGAAGGCCATCCCCGGGCTGTGGAGTGGCGGGGCAGCCCGCCTCCGCCTCGGCCCCGTGGGGAGAGATATCCCACCCCACCGCCTGTTGCGCATCCGACTCTCAGCGGCCGGCTAGGTCGCCGCGAGGGAGTCGGCGAGAACAACGCCCGCCATCGGATCGACCGCCTAGCGCGATCCCTGGCGTTGGAAGAAGAAGACGATGTCGGCCCGCCTTGTTTCCGCCCCCGCATCCGCAACGAGCCCTTCCCCAAAGGGTTCTCGCTCCCAAGAGACACGCCCAAGTACAACGGCTTCGTGAAGCCGGAAGATTGGTTGATTGACTACTCCACGGCGGTTAGCATAGCAAACGGCAACAGGCGCGTTGCCGTGAAGTACGTACCCCTCATGCTGCAAGGCACGACGCGGACTTGGCTCAATAGCCTTAAGCCATACAGCATCAACAGCTGGCTAGACTTCACAAAAGCCTTCGTCCGCAACTTCACCAGCACCTACAAGCGGGCTCCCAAGCCCAGACAGCTCTCCTTGTGTGTGCAAGGCCCCGCCGAGTCCACCCGTGACTACCTCACACGCTGGGCCGAGCTCCGCAACTCTTGTGAAGGGGTACACGAGGTGCAAGCCATAGAATACTTCACTGCCGGGTGCCGAGAGGGCACCCTCCTCAAGCACAAGCTCCTCTGCGACGAGCCGACTACCCTCGACGAGCTTCTGGTCATAGCGGACAAGTACGCCACCGTCGACTCCTCGATGAAGACCGAACTCCGGGTAGATGCGTCCGGGAAAGTACTCAACCCGACGCCCAAGACGCCGGCTGGGGACTCTGGCCGACGCCCACACCAGAACGACCACAAGCGCAAGGGCCCCGTGCCGCCCTCCACCAGTTGGCAGGTGGCCACAGTCGAAGATGAGCAGCCTGAAGGGCGGCCCGCACCCAAGAAGCAGAGGGGCGGCAAGCCGGCTTGGCAACCGGCCTTCTCCTACGAGCAAACTCTCGACGCCCCATGCAAGTTCCACAGCGGCGCGAAGGCGTCCAAGCATACAACCCGGAAGTGCCATTGGCTCACCCGAATCTCTAAAGGTGAAGGGCTCGCACCGCCTCCGCCTGCCGGTCCGCCGCCTCCGGCTCCGCAGCAGCCGGCCGCTCGGCCTGCTGTCGGGGCCGTGCACGATGAGTTCCCCGATGAGCATGCCACCTACGTCATCTTTACGAGCCAGCCCAAAGACCGGTGCAGCAAACGCCGAGAGCACCAGGAAGTCAGCATGGTCGCTGCCACCCCCGCCGAGCACATGCACTGGTCAGAAAAACCTATCAGCTGGAGCCGGGCCGACCACCCAGAGGTGATGCCATCTCCCGGCTCTTATGCGATGGTTTTGGATGCCACCCTTGCAACGGATAGACGCGCCGCCCGTTTCTCCCGCGTGCTGATAGACGGCGGGAGCAGCATCAACATCCTGTACCGTGACACCCTAGAGAAGCTGAACGTCAAGACGAAGCAACTCATGCCAACTCGGACTGTGTTCCATGGCATTGTACCCAGCCTGTCCTGCGCCTCCATTGGCAAGATCAAGATTGATGTGCTTTTTGGGGACAAGGATCATTTCCACCGGGAAGCGATCTGGTTTGAAGTGGTGGACCTGGAGAGCCCCTACCATGCGTTGCTTGGCCGACCTGCCTTGGCCAGGTTCATGGCAGTTCCCCACTATGCTTACCTCAAGATGAAGATACCAAGCACCAAGGGCGTCATCACCATAGCCGACGATTACAAGAGGTCCTCCAAGTGCGCGGCAGCCAGCAGCCGGCTGGTCGAGTCCCTTGTGATTGCCGAAGAAAAGAAGATATTGGACCGAGTCATGGCCATGACCGGCAAGCAGTCGGCCTTGTCCCCCGACCCCAAGGAGTATGATGCCCAAGGGTCTTTCCAGCCGGCCAAGGAGACGAAGAAGATACCTCTTGACCCCGAGCACCCAGAAAGGTTTGCCGTCATCCGGGCAAACCTAAACAGCAAATAGGAAGGCGAGCTTGCCGATTTCCTCCGTGAGAATCGGGACATCTTCGCATGGTCCCCCAAGGACATGCCGGGTGTTCCGATGGAATTCGCCGAGCACAAGCTACATGTCCGAGAAGACACCAAACCAGTCAAACAACCCCTCCGCCGGTTGTCGGAGGAAAAAAGAAGGATTGTAGGAGAAGAGATAGCCCGGCTTCTGGCAGCCGGCTTCATTATGGAAGTTTTCTTTCCAGAGTGGCTCGCCAACCCGGTCCTCGTGCTAAAGAAGAACAACAAGTGGCGCATGTGCATAGACTACACAAGCCTCAACAAGGCCTGCCCCAAAGATCCCTTCGCCCTGCCGAGGATTGATCAAGTGATAGACTCCACGGCCGGATGCGAGCTGTTGAGTTTCTTGGATGCTTACTCAGGATACCACCAAATAAAGTTAGATCCGGTAGACCGCCTGAAGACCGCCTTCATCACGCCATTCGGAGCCTTCTGCTACCTGACTATGACATTCGGCTTAAGAAATGCCGGTGCCACTTTTCAGCGTTGCATGCAGAAGTGCCTCCTCAAGCAGCTCGGCAGAAATGCCCACGTCTACATAGACGACATTGTGGTGAAGACGGAGAAGCGCGGCACTCTGCTGGAAGACCTCAAGGAAACATTTGAGAACCTACGCCGATTCCAAATCAAGCTCAACCCCGAGAAATATGTGTTCGGAGTGCCAGCCGGCCAACTCCTAGGCTTCCTGGTCTCCAAACGCGGCATCGAATGCAACCCGGTAATGATCAAGGCCATTGAGAGAATGGCGATTCCCACAAAACTTCGAGACGTCCAGAAGTTCACCGGATGCTTGGCCTCCCTGAACCGCTTCATCAGCCGGCTCAGAGAGAAAGCCCTCCCCCTCTACCGCCTCATGAAGAAGACCACTCACTTCGAGTGGAATGACCAAGCCGACCAAGCTTTTCACGAGCTGAAGAAGATGCTGGCCACGCCGCCTGTCCTGGCGGCGCCGACTGAGAAAGAGCCCATGCTCCTCTACATTGTTGCCACCAGCCGGGTGGTCAGCACCGTCATCGTAGTCCAGCGCCCAGAAGAGGGCCGAGCCCAGCCGGTCCAGAGGCCAGTGTACTATTTGAGCGAGGTGTTGTCTGCCTCGAAGCAGAACTATCCGCACTACCAGAAGATGTGCTATGGCGTGTACTTCGCCGCCAAGAAGCTGAAGCCCTATTTCCAAGAGCATCCCATCACGGTCGTATGCACCGCCCCGCTGGCCGAGATCATCGGCAGCCGGGATGCATCTGGCCGGGTGGCGAAATGGGCCATCGAGCTGGCCCCCTACACGATCTTCTACCAACCTCGCACCGCCATCAAGTCGCAAGCATTAGCCGACTTCCTCGTCGACTGGGCCGAGACCCAGTACCTACCGCCGGCTCCCGACTCCACTCATTGGCGCATGCACTTCGATGGGTCCAAGATGCGCACTGGTTTGGGAGCCGGCGTCGTCCTCACCTCTCCCAAAGGCGACAAGCTTAGATACACGCTGCAAATTCACTTTGCCACCTCCAACAATGTGGCCGAGTACGAGGCGCTCATACACGGGCTCCGGCTTGCCAAAGAACTCGGCATTCGCCGGATCCTATGTTATGGCGACTCAGACTTAGTGGTCCAGCAATCATCCGGCGACTGGGATGCCAAGGACGCAAACATGGCAAGCTACCATTTCCTTGTTCAGCAGATCAGTGGGTATTTTGAAGGATGCGAGTTCCTCCACGTACCGTGAGCCGACAACGAGCCAGCTGATGCCCTGGCTCGAATAGGCTCCACTCGGCAAGCAATACCAACCGGCGTCTCTCTACAACGCCTCCTCAAGCCATCTATCAAGCTGTCTCCAGAGTCCGATTCCATCTTCGTGCCGCCTGACCCTGATGCAGCCGGGTCCGGCTGGAAGAACCAAGCAGGCGGCTCGGGGACTTCCGTAGTTACGCCCGACCAGGGGACTGCCACACCCGGCTCGGGGACTGCGATAGTCGGCCCGGGGACCGCACCAACACAACAGGCGGCGGTCGACTCCAGCACTTCACCACCCAGCCCGCCCGCCCTGGTCGCAGTAGCAGTGTTGGCAATAGAAGAAGTCGCAGCCCCATCATGGGCTCAGCCCATCCTCAACTTCCTAGTAAACCAAGATCTGCCAGCTGATGAAACAGAGGCAAGACAAGTCCAACGTCGAGCCGGAGCATACACAATCGTCAACAGAGAGCTCGTCAAGCGCAGTGTCACTGGAGTCCTCTAGCGATGTGTCGAGCAAGAGAAGGGCATTGCAATCCTCAGAGACATCCACCAAGGAGAATGCGGCCACCATGCAGCCTCAAGATCACTCGTCGCCAAAGCCTTCCGCCATGGTTTCTTTTGGCTGACTACTTTGGATGACGCCAAGGAGTTAGTTAAACACTGCAAGGGGTGCCAATTCTTTAGCTCCAAGCAACACATGCCGGCTTCGGCACTCAAGACCATTCCCCTCACTTGGCCCTTCGCCGTTTGGGGACTGGACATGGTGGGCCCGTTCAAGACGGCGCGCGGCGGCATGACACATCTGCTAGTCGTTGTGGACAAATTCATCAAGTGGATTGAGGCAAAGCCAATCAAGAAGCTGAATGGGCCGACTGCCGTCACATTCATCGCAGACATAACAACCCGGTACGGCGTGCCACACAGCATCATCACCGATAATGGCACGAATTTCGCCAAGGGAGCCTTGGCACGTTTCTGTGCGACGCAGGGCATCCGGTTGGACCTAGCGTCCGTTGCCCACCCACAGTCAAACGGCCAGGTCGAACGAGCCAACGGCCTCATCCTTTCCGGCATCAAGCCCCGACTGGTCGTTCCACTGGAGTGTTCGGCCGGCTGTTGGCTCGATGAGCTGCCGGCCATCCTCTGGAGTCTGCGCACTACCCCAAACAATTCAACCGGCTTCACTCCTTTTTTCCTCGTATATGGTGCCGAGGCGGTCATCCCAACTAACATCGAATTCGGCTCGCCTCGGGTAACCATGTACACGGAGGTGGAGGCCAAGGAAGCACGAGAAGACGGCGTCGACCTGCTAGAAGAAGGCCGACTGGTAGCCCTCAACCGGTCTGCCATCTATCAGCAGGGCCTACGCCGCTACCACAGCCGGAAGGTCAAGCCAAGATCCTTCCAAGAGGGCGATCTTGTGCTCCGGCTGATCCAGCGAACAACCGGCCAGCACAAGCTCTCGGCCCCTTGGGAAGGCCCCTTCATCATCAGCAGAGCTTTAGGCAATGACTCCTACTACCTAATCGACGCACAGAAGCCGAAGGCATGCAAGAGAGACGATTCCGGCAAGGAGTCGGAACGGCCATGGAACGCCAACCTCCTCCGAAGATTTTACAGTTGAAATGCAGTATGTACCACGCTAACTTTTGTACTAAGTACAAGACAATAGGCCCCCGAGGAGAGCTTGGGGACTGCCATCTTTTATCTAGAAATGAAGAATATTATGCTTATGACCTTGTCATTTCATTCACTTTTCTCGTCCGGCACCGCGTTCGACTAGTCAGCCCGGGGACTGGCCGCCTGGAGTTATATTAGAAGTCCTACCCGCGGTCAGACAAGTAGTGTGCCGACACCCAAGATTTCTCTTGCCAAAAGTCGCAGTTCGAAGAACCGGCTGTTCGGCTGGCAAGAGTTAAAGGCAGGAAAGGACGCCCACACGAAAAATGGCTAGGGACTAACGAACTAATATAACAAAAGCCAGTTTGTCTCCTACCACCGACCGACTACCAGAGTAGCAGGTCGGCTGGCTTCCATTCACTTCACTTCAATCCAACAAAGCTCGAGTACTTGCCTCTCCAAAAGGGGAAGGCGGCAAAGGAAACAGCCTCAAGATAAAAAGCATATGTGAATGGAAACCAAACATGCACACAATCATATTTACACAAAAGACCTTCGCAAGGCCAGCATTCAACATAGTTCGAATACACCCCCAGTGGGTGGAACTGCGCAAGTTTAATAAAAATTGTTCAAAGGGTAACAAGCAGGAAAAGCGAGCACGGCAGATTAAGCCAGGGGAGCGACTGGCGTGTCGGGCAGGTCAGTGGAGACGGCAGTGCCGGCTGGAGGAGTAGCCGACTGGTGAACCTCGGCATGATCACCGCCTCCCGCTGAAGGCACGCTTTCTCGCGCCTCCTTGCTGGAGGCACGGTCAGGCTGAGGCTGGCTGGCTGCTTCCCCGGCCGGCTCAACGTCTTCGCCTTCCTCTCCTTTGTCGTCTTCGCCTTCATAGCTGGAGGCGATCTCCTCTGCCGAGTCCTCACCCGCTGCAGGGTCCAGCCCGAACCACTCCTCCGGCTGGGCAACGCCGTCGTCATTTATTTCAGGAGCAAAGACGCTGATGTCAGTGCACTCGACGATCGTCGATGCGCGCTGAGCGATAGCCGGACGCACCTCCTCTATCTCCTCGTTGGCCTCTAGCCGCCAGGTGCGCAACTGGTCCAGGCTCAGCCTCGGATACTAGGCTCGGACGAACTCCAGCGCCCGCCCAGCTCCAAGCCGGGCTGCCGATGCTTTACAGGCCTCGAAGCGGCCAACCGCAACCTCCAGCCAGTCGGCAGTCTGCCCAGCCCATTGCTTCAGTCTCGAACTCGGCCTTCAGGGCGTCTTCATTATCCTACGCCTTCTTCAGGGCCGCCTTGTGGCTCTCCTCCTGGTCAGCCAACTTCTTGGCCAGGCGGTCACGCTCCAGGACCAAGGCGTCGTACTCAGCTTTCTTGGCGCGAAGGGCGGCCTGCGCCCCGCTGAGCTGCCCCCTCAAGTCGGCATTGGCTCCTGCAAGCGTGAAGACAAAGGAAAAACCAATAAGGAAGAAGTCGTCAGGGAAGATCCGACCCGCCTGCTCAGCAGTCGGCCTGAATCTCAGGGACTACACCCAGTGGGTGCGCTGACGCGCCCCCACAGGAGATGAACGAAACCAAGTACGCACTCCAGCTGCTGATCAGGTCTTCGGTCCTCCGGCCCAGCTCCTGAGCTTGGGAGTTGAAGGCAGCAGCGCGGAGGTTATGATACTCCTGGAAGAACAGACAGGAAGCGACTATAAGATGGTTGTTAGGACCTAGTAAGCTCCGAGCCGCCTGCGTAGCAGCCGACTCGGAACTCGGGGACTACACCCAGTGGGTGCGCTGACGCGCCCCCACGGAAGAAATCAGAAAAGCAAAACAACCAAGGCTAGAAGACTCACTTGGATGACGGCCCGCGTCACAAGGGACTCTTGGGTGTATTGCTGCAGCGAGGCGGCTTGGGCTTGAAGCCGGTTCCGAACCTCCTGGGCCGCCACGTTCAGCTCGCCCGTCCCCCCGCTGGGATTCCACTCGGACGTGCTGGTGCTGGCCGCCTCCAGGGCCTCCGCCGTCTGGCTGGCACCAGTAGCTCGGTGCGGCTCCGGCGCGGCGGTGCCTCCCCCTGCGCACTGGCGCATTGCCGGCTGCATCCCGAGGCCGGCTCCTGCCTCTGGCTCACCCCCGGCCGGCTGCTCTGGCACTGCAGCGGATTGGCCGCTTTGGCCCGCTCCAGTCGGCGCCGTCTGCGGCGTCCCTTCCACGGAGGCCACATGGACCTCCCTCCTCTCCATCACCGGTGGGTCCTGGTCGACCTCCTCCGACGGGGGCACAGGGATATCGGGGGCCACGGTGCGGAGGGGAACGACGAGCAGCGGAGGCTGGTTGTGCGAGGCCTCCGCCTCCGTCTCCGCGGCTGCCGCCTCCGCCCGGGCCTTGGCCACCGCATCGGCCTGCTCCTTCGCCGCCTGGGCGGCCCTTCGCTCCGCCACCTCCCGCTCCTCCCACGCCTCACGTGCGTTCCGCTCCGTGGCCTCCCTAAGGTCGGCGTGGGGGTCCACGCGACGGGAGCCGGAGGACCCTCCAGTCGGCCCGACTATGGAGCCGCCAGGACCGCGCTCAAGGGAAAGCGATGCCCTGCCCGGCCAGCGAAGAAAGGTTTAGAAGGGCTTCAATCGAAAAGGACAACAAAAATATATATGAAATATACAAGACATTCGACAACTTACACCGAGATCGCCTGCGGCTATTTCACCGCCTTGCGGAAGCGGGCCGCCTCGTCCCGCTTGGTCGCCGCCGTGGAAGCCTTGGATTTCTTCGGCAGGCTGCCGAAGAAGGTCGACGGCGGCCCGGCGCTTCTGCGCGCCGCCACGGGCAGCCGGCGCGGCGGACGAGCCCGCGCCTTGATGATCACGCGCAGGCTGGCGGTGCGGGACGGCTTCAACCTCGTCATCGTCCGGCCAGTCCTCGAAGCCGTCTCCGAGCCTCGCCATTCCTGCCTAGTCGCCTTCCCCCACGATGGCGTATTCCATGGCGGCCGCTCCCAGGTCCGGGTCGTCGGCGTCGTCCATCGTGCGGTCGGGGAGGGGGCGGAGCGAGGGAGAGCGTGCGAGCCTCTGCCGCTCGCCTTCCTCTCCCTACTTATAGACCCGCGCGGCGGAGCCAAGGAGGCGCGGCGTGGGGGAATGTGGGGATCAACTGCGCCCACTCCCCCACGTCCCGCGATTATTGCGCCTTGATGGCGTGATAAAACCGCTGTGGGAAGGCAAGCGGTCCATGTGGGCCGCAGAAGATCTGCGCTCGGACCGAGGTGTTGGGGAACGTAGTAATTTCGAAAATTTTCCTACGCACACGCAAGATCATGGTGATGCATAGCAACGAGGGGGAGAGTATTGTCTACGTACCAACGCAGACCGACTGCGGAAGCGATCTCACAACGTAGAGGAAGTAGTCGTACGTCTTCTTCCCGATCCAACCGATCCAAGCACCGTTACTCCGGCACCTCCGAGTTCTTAGCACACGTTCAGCTCGATGACGTTCCTCGGGCTCCGATCCAGCAAAGCGTCGAGGAAGAGTTCCGTCAGCACGACGGCGTGGTGACGATCTTGATGTACTACCGACGCAGGGCTTCGCCTAAGCACTGTAACGGTATGATCGAGGTGGAATTTGGTGGCAGGGGGCACCGCACACGGCTAAGGAACGATCTCAAGGATCAACTTGTGTGTGTTGGGGTGTCCCCTGCCCCCGTATATAAAGGTTGGAGGGAGGGGGGCTGGCCGGCCAAGGAGGGAGGCGCAGGAGAGTCCTACTCCCACTGGGAGTAGGATTCCCCCTCCAATCCTAGTCCAACTAGGATTCCTTGGAGGGGAAAAGAGGAGGAGGTGGCCGGCCACCCTTTCCTAGTCCTAATAGGACTAGGGGAAGGGGGAGGCGCGCAGCCCATCTAGGGCAGCCCCTTCTCTTTTCCACTAAGGCCCATTATGGCCCATCTAGCTCCCGGGGGGTTCCGGTAACCCTCCCGGTATTCCGGTAAAATCCCGATTTCACCCGGAACACTTCCGATGTCCAAACATAGGCTTCCAATATATAAATCTTTACGTCTCGACCATTTCGAGACTCCTCGTCATGTCCGTGATCTCATCCGGGACTCCGAACAACCTTCGGTACATCAAAATGCATAAACTCATAATAACTGTCATCGTAACGTTAAGCGTGCGGACCCTACGGTTCGAGAACAATGTAGACATGACCGAGACACGTCTCCGGTCAATAACCAATAGCGGGACCTGGATGCCCATATTGGCTCCTACATATTCTACGAAGATCTTTATCGGTCAGACCGCATAACAACATACGTTGTTCCCTTTGTCATCGGTATGTTACTTGCCCGAGATTCGATCGTCGGTATCCAATACCTAGTTCAATCTCGTTACTGGCAAGTCTCTTTACTCGTTCCGTAATACATAATCTCATAACTAACATCTTAGTTATTATGCTTGCAAGGCTTATGTGATGTATATTACCGAGAGGGCCCAGAGATACCTCTCCGACAATCGGAGTGACAAATCCTAATCTCGAAATACGCCAACCCAACATCTACCTTTGGAGACACCTGTAATGCTCCTTTATAATCACCCAGTTACGTTGTGACGTTTGGTAGCACCCAAAGTGTTCCTCCGGCAAACGGGAGTTGCATAATCTCATAGTCATAGGAACATGTATAAGTCATGAAGAAAGCAATAGCAACATACTAAACGATCGGGTGCTAAGCTAATGGAATGGGTCATGTTAATCAGATCATTCAACTAATGATGTGACCTCGTTAATCAAATAACAACTCTTTGTTCATGGTTAGGAAACATAACCATCTTTGATTAACGAGCTAGTCAAGTAGAGGCATACTAGTGACACTCTGTTTGTCTATGTATTCACACATGTATTATGTTTCCGGTTAATACAATTCTAGCATGAATAATAAACATTTATCATGATATAAGGAAATAAATAATAACTTTATTATTGCCTCTAGGGCATATTTCCTTCACGAGGCCTAGGAGTGGCGGGCCCGGGCCTGCGGCGGTGTCCCGTCGCGCTCGTGCGTTGGCAGGATCTCCTTGCCATGTGGCCCGTGTCCCCGCCTACGAGAAACGGGGCTTGCCGAAGACGGCGCACACAAGCAAAGCCGGTCCATCAGGGTAGGAAGCTGACCAAGCTTCTTGTCCCTTTGTCAGCCTCGAAGCTCGATCAGCTTCGGGGACTACTGTCGGAGTAGATGACCACGGGTAGCCAAGCCGGCTCCCCCTGGCCCTTCTGAAAAAATTACGAGCCGATCCGGCCATTTTGAACTACTTCAAAATCTTGTCAAGGTATGTACTTATTGAAAAACTTATCAAGCGTCTTAATCTATCTCTATAGATCTTGAAGCTCAATATGTAAGCAGCTTTACCGAAGTCTTTCTTTGAAAAACTCCTTTCAAACACTCCTTTTATGCTTTACAGAATAATTCTACCTTATTTCCGATCAACAATATGTCAATCACATATACTTATCAGAAATGCTGTAGTGCTCCCACTCACTTTCTCGTAAATACAGGCTTCACCGCAAGTCTGTATAAAACTATATGCTTTGATCAACTCATCAAAGCGTATATTCCAACTCCGAGATGCTTGCACCAGTCCACAGATGGATCGCTGGTGCTTGCACATTTTGTTAGTACTTTTTGGATTGACAAAACCTTCTGGTTGCATCTTATACAACTCTTCTTTAATAAATCCATTAAGGAATGCAGTTTTGTTTATCCGTTTGCCAGATTTCATAAAATGCGGCAATTACTAACATGATTCGGACAGACTTAAGCATAGATACGAGTGAGAAAATCTCATCGTAGTCAACACCTTGAACTTGTCGAAAACCTTTTGCGACAATTCTAGCTTTGTAGATAGTAACACTACTATCAGCGTCCGTCTTCCTCTTGAAGATCCATTTATTTTCTATGGCTTGCCGATCATCGGGCAAGTCAACCAAAGTCCATACTTTGTTCTCATACATGGATCATATCTCAGATTTCATGGCTTCAAGCCACTTTGCGGAATCTGGGCTCACCATCGCTTCTTCATAGTTCGTAGGATCATCATGATCTAGTAGCATGACTTCCAGAACAGGATTACCGTACCACTCTGGCGCGGATCTTACTCTGGTTGATCTACGAGGTTCAGTAGTGTCTTGTTCTGAAGTTTCATGATCATCATCATTAGCTTCCTCACTAACTGGTGTAGGTGTCACAGAAACATTTTTCTGTGATGTACTACTTTCCAATAAGGGAGCAGGTACAGTTACCTCGTCAAGTTCTACTTTCCTCCCACTCACTTCTTTCGAGAGAAACTCCTTCTCCACAAAGTTTCCGAATTTAGCAAAAAAAAAGTCTTGCCTTCGGATCTGTGATAGAAGGTGTATCCAATAGTTTCCTTTGGATATCCTATGAAGATGCACTTCTCCGATTTGAGTTTTGAGCTTATCAGGATGAAACTTTTTCATATAAGCATCGCAACCCCAAACTTTAAGAAACGACAACTTTGGTTTCTTGCCAAACCATAGTTCATAAGGCGTCGTCTCGACGGATATAGATGGTGCCCCTTTTTTAACGTGAATGCAGCTGTCTCTAATGCATGACCCCAAAAACAATAGTGGTAAATCGGTAAGAGACATCATAGATTGCACTATATCCAATAAAGTACGGTTATGACGTTCGGACACACCTATTATGTTGTGGTGTTCCAGGTGGCGTGAGTAGTGAAACTATTTCACATTGTTTTAACTGAAGACCAAACTCGTAACTCAAACATTTTACCTCTGCGATCATATCGTAGAAACTTTTATTTTCTTGTCACGATGGTTTTTCACTTCACTCTGAAATTCTTTGAACTTTTCAAATGTTTCAGACTTATGTTTCATCAAGTAGATATACTCATATCTGCTCAAATCATCTGTGAAGATCAGAAAATAATGATACCTGTCGCGAGCCTCAATATTCATCGGACCACATACATCAGTATGTATGATTTCCAACAAATCTGTTGCTCGCTCCATTGTTCCGAAGAACAGAGTCTTAGTCATCTTGCCCATGAGGCATGGTTCCCAAGCATCAACTGATTCATAATCAAGTGATTCCAAAAGCCCATCAGTATGGAGTTTCTTCATGCACTTTACACCAATATGACCTAAACGGTGGTGCTACAAATAAGTTGCACTATCATTATTAACTTTGCATCTTTTGGTTTCAATATTATGATTATGTGTATCACTACGATCGAGATCCAACGAACTATTTTCATTGGGTGTGTAACCATATAAGGTTTTATTCATGTAAACAGAACAACAATTTATTCTCTTACTTAAATGAATAACCGTATTACAATAAACATGATCAAATCATATTCATGCTCAACGCAAACACCAAATAACACTTATTTAGGTTCAACACTAATCCCGAAATTATAGGGAGTGTGCGATGATGATCATATCAATCTTGGAACACACATCGTCACTTCACCCTTAACTAGTCTCTGTTTATTCTGCAACTCCTGTTTCGAGTTACTACTCTTAGTAACTGAACTAGCATCAAATACTGAGGGGTTGCTATAAACACTAGTAAAGTACACATCAATAACATGTATATCAAATATACTTATGTTCACTTTGCCATCCTTCTTATCCGCCAATCACTTGGGGTAGTTCCGCTTCCAGCGACCAGTCCCTTCGCAGTAGAAGCACTTAGTCTCAGGCTTAGGATCAGACTTGGGCTTCTTCACTTGAGCAGCAACTTGCTTGCCGTTCTTCTTGAAGTTCCCCTTCTTCCCTTTGCCCTTTTCTTGAAACTAGTGGTCTTGTCAACCATCAACACTTGATGTTTTTCTTGATTTCTACCTTCGTTGATTTCAGCATCACAAAGAGCTTGGGAGTTGTTTCCGTTATCCCTTGCATATTATAGTTCATCACGAAGTTCTACTAACTTGGTGATGGTGACTAGAGAATTCTGTCAATCACTATCTTATCTGGAAGATTAACTCCCACTTGATTCAAGCGATTGTAGTACTCAGACAATCTGAGCACATGCTCACTAGTTGAGCGATTCTCCTCCATCTTTTAGCTATAGAACTTGTTGGAGACTTCATATCTCTCAACTCGGGTATTTACTTGAAATATTAACTTCAACTTCTGGAACATCTCATATGCTCCATGACGTTCAAAACGTCTTTGAAGTCCCGATTCTAAGCCATTAAGCATGGTGCACTAAACTATCAAGTAGTCATCATATTGAGCTAGCCAAACGTTCATAACGTCTGCATCTGCTCCTGCAATAGGTCTTCCACCTAGCGGTGCATCAAGGACATAATTCTTCTGTGCAGCAATGAGGATAAACCTCAGATCACGGATCCAATCCGCATCATTGCTACTATCATTTTTCAACACAATTTTCTCTAGGAACATATCAAAATAAACACAGGGAAGCAACAACGCGAGCTATTGATCTACAACATAATTTGCAAAATACTACCAGGACTAAGTTCATGATAAGTTTAAGTTCAGTTAATCAAATTACTTAGGAACTCCCACTTAGATAGACATCCCTCTAATCCTCTAAGTGATCACGTGATCCAAATCAACTAAACCATAACCGATCATCACGTGAGATGGAGTAGTTTTCAATGGTGAACATCAATATGTTGATCATATCTACTATATGATTCACGCTCGACCTTTCAGTCTCTGTGTTCCGAGGCCATATCTGTATATGCTTGGCTCGTCAAGTATAACCTGAGTATTCCGCGTGTGCAACTGTTTTGCACCCGTTGTATTTGAACGTAGAGCCTATCACACCCGATCATCACGTGGTGTCTCAGCACGAAGAACTTTTGCAACGATGCATACTCAGGGAGAACACTTCTTGATAATTTAGTGAGAGATCATCTTATAATGCTACCGTCAATCAAAGCAAGATAAGATGCATAAAAGGATAAACATCACATGCAATCAATATAAGTGATATGATATGGCCATCATCATCTTGTGCTTTGTGATCTCCATCTCCGAAGCATCGTCATGATCACCATCGTCACCGGCGCGACACCTTGATCTCCATCGTAGCATCGTTGTCGTCTCGCCAATCTTATGCTTCCAGGACTATCACTACCGCTTAGTAATAAAGTAAAGCATTACATCGCGATTGCATTGCATACAATAAAGCGACAACCATATGGCTCCTGCCAGTTGCCGATAACTTGGTTACAAAACATGATCATCTCATACAATAAAATCAGCATCATGCCTTGACCATATCACATCACAACATGCCCTGCAAAAACAAGTTAGACGTCCTCTACTTTGTTGTTGCAAGTTTTACGTGGCTGCTACGGGCTTAAGTAAGAACTCATCTCACCTACGCATCAAAACCACGATAGTTCGTCAAATAGACTCCGTTTTAACCTTCTCAAGGACCGGGCGTAGTCACACTTGGTTCAACTAAAGTTGGAGAGACAGTCTTCCGCAAGCCATCTATGTGCAAAGCACGTCGAGGGAACTGGTCTCGCGTAAGAGTACGCGTAAGGTTGGTCCGGATCGTCTCGTCCAACAATACCGCCGAACCAAAGTATGACATGCTGGTAGGCAGTATGACTTGTATCGCCCACAACTCACTTGTGTTCTACTCGTGCATATAACATCAAACCATAAAAACCTAGGCTCGGATGCCACTGTTGGGGAACGTAGTAATTTCGAAAATTTTCCTACGCACACGCAAGATCATGGTGATGCATAGCAACAAGGGGGAGAGTATTGTCTACGTACCAACGCAGACCGACTGCGGAAGCGATCTCACAACGTAGAGGAAGTAGTCGTACGTCTTCTTCCCGATCCGACCGATCCAAGCACCGTTACTCCGGCACCTCCGAGTTCTTAGCACACGTTCAGCTCGATGACGTTCCTCGGGCTCCGATCCAGCAAAGCGTCGAGGAAGAGTTCCGTCAGCACGACGGCGTGGTGACGATCTTGATGTACTACCGACGCAGGGCTTCACCTAAGCACTGTAACGGTATGATCGAGGTGGAATTTGGTGGCAGGGGGCACCGCACACGGCTAAGGAACGATCTCAAGGATCAACTTGTGTGTGTTGGGGTGTCCCCTGCCCCCGTATATAAAGGTTGGAGGGAGGGGGGCTGGCCGGCCAAGGAGGGAGGCGCAGGAGAGTCCTACTCCCACTGGGAGTAGGATTCCCCCTCCAATCCTAGTCCAACTAGGATTCCTTGGAGGGGAAAAGAGGAGGAGGTGGCCGGCCACCCTTTCCTAGTCCTAATAGGACTAGGGGAAGGGGGAGGCGCGCAGCCCATCTAGGGCAGCCCCTTCTCTTTTCCACTAAGGCCCATTATGGCCCATCTAGCTCCCGGGGGGTTCCGGTAACCCTCCCGGTATTCCGGTAAAATCCCGATTTCACCCGGAACACTTCCGATGTCCAAACATAGGCTTCCAATATATCAATCTTTACGTCTCGACCATTTCGAGACTCCTCGTCATGTCCGTGATCTCATCCGGGACTCCGAACAACCTTCGGTACATCAAAATGCATAAACTCATAATAACTGTCATCGTAACGTTAAGCGTGCGGACCCTACGGTTCGAGAACAATGTAGACATGACCAAGACACGTCTCCGGTCAATAACCAATAGCGGGACCTGGATGCCCATATTGGCTCCTACATATTCTACGAAGATCTTTATCGGTCAGACCGCATAACAACATACGTTGTTCCCTTTGTCATCGGTATGTTACTTGCCCGAGATTCGATCGTCGGTATCCAATACCTAGTTCAATCTCGTTACTGGCAAGTCTCTTTACTCGTTCCGTAATACATCATCTCATAACTAACATCTTAGTTATTATGCTTGCAAGGCTTATGTGATGTATATTACCGAGAGGGCCGAGAGATACCTCTCCGACAATCGGAGTGACAAATCCTAATCTCGAAATACGCCAACCCAACATCTACCTTTGGAGACACCTGTAATGCTCCTTTATAATCACCCAGTTACGTTGTGACGTTTGGTAGCACCCAAAGTGTTCCTCCGGCAAACGGGAGTTGCATAATCTCATAGTCATAGGAACATGTATAAGTCATGAAGAAAGCAATAGCAACATACTAAACGATCGGGTGCTAAGCTAATGGAATGGGTCATGTTAATCAGATCATTCAACTAATGATGTGACCTCGTTAATCAAATAACAACTCTTTGTTCATGGTTAGGAAACATAACCATCTTTGATTAACGAGCTAGTCAAGTAGAGGCATACTAGTGACACTCTGTTTGTCTATGTATTCACACATGTATTATGTTTCCGGTTAATACAATTCTAGCATGAATAATAAACATTTATCATGATATAAGGAAATAAATAATAACTTTATTATTGCCTCTAGGGCATATTTCCTTCACGAGGCCTAGGAGTGGCGGGCCCGGGCCTGCGGCGGTGTCCCGTCGCGCTCGTGCGTTGGCAGGATCTCCTTGCCATGTGGCCCGTGTCCCCGCCTACGAGAAACGGGGCTTTCCGAAGACGGCGCACACAAGCAAAGCCGGTCCATCAGGGTAGGAAGCTGACCAAGCTTCTTGTCCCTTTGTCAGCCTCGAAGCTCGATCAGCTTCGGGGACTACTGTCGGAGTAGATGACCACGGGTAGCCAAGCCGGCTCCCCCTGGCCCTTCTGAAAAAATTACGAGCCGATCCGGCCATTAAGAATCCAAGACATGGGGCCGCCTTCCCCTTGCCGGCTGTCTCCTAGGCCGGAAATCGGAAGGTGGTCCGACTTCAACCCTCATGAAGAAAGAAGCGGGAGGGCCGGCTCCGAGAAGCCGGCCGCGAGAAGGCCGACTCCAAGAAGCCGGCTCCCACAAAGTGGTCAAGACTGTACCCTAGAAGTCTGCATCGACATAACGGCGATGTGACGGGGCGTCGCTACAGTGAAGCCTGCCACCCCCGAATCCCGGAGCACGACTGGCACAGTGCGCCGTACGGGTGGCCGTGGCCCGTCCGGCGCGGCACTGTTGCCACGTTGACCCTGATGTCATCCTCGACGGGCCGCCTGCGTGGTCCACGGGCGGTGGGCCCCTTCGGGCAGAGAGACACCCGAAGGCGACCATGCCTCCCCCAGTCGGCCCAAGACAAAGCCGGCTCTCCATAGCCGGCTTGCCACCTCCCTCGAAGGAGACGCCCCATTAAGGAGATAAGACGCGGTGAGGCTACAGTGATCGCCCGCCGGATGGCGGCACTGTAGCCACGCCCACCTCGACGAAGCCCTCGTCACCAGGATTGAGCAACAGTAATCAGCCCCCGACCAGGCCCTGGACAGTGGGGCCTGGCTATCGACCAAGGAGCCGGCAGCTGGCGGGACCCACCAGCCGGCGGGCCCAGCAGCCGGCGCAAAAGCCGGCGAGCGTAGACACAGACGGCTGGGCCCCACGCCTAGCCGTATTACCATTGTACCCCCGGGGGGTAGGCCTATATAAACCCTCCGGAGCACCCATGCAAAGGGTTGATCCCTACTAGTTTTAGACACCACATAGGGAGGAGAAGAGAGCGAGTCGTGCCCTTCTTCCTCCTCTCACCAAACAGCTCAAGGAGCATCGTGTAGCTACTTGTTCATCTAGTGATCATGCGGAGACCCCGCAGAGCAGCAGTAGGGGTGTTATCTCCACAGAGAGCCCCGAAGCTGGGTAAGATTCGCCGGCGTGCATGTCTTCGCCTCATCCCGTTTCTAGGCACCGGCGATGTCTTACTGGCTCCCACAATGATAAGCCACCCGTTGGCATATGTCGCACCTACCACCCGACAGGGGTCCTCGGGTGTCTAGTCTATTCGATATGAGCCGAATTGATGGGTTGTGAAGATAAAACAAAAGACTATCCCCCGTGTCTGGATAGGACTCCTATATGCGTGGATGGCAAGTTTGGTGTCCAGATGTACTATTTCCTTCCCTTGTAAACCGACTCTGTACAACCCTAGGCCCCTCCGGTGTATATATAAACCGGAGGGTTTAGTCCATAGAGGCTATCAGAATAACCATAGGCTAGACAGCTAGGGTTTAGCCATTATGATCTCGAGGTAGATCAACTCTTGTAACCCCTATACTCATCGAATATAATCAAGCAGGACGTAGGGTTTTACCTCCTTTAAGAGGGTCCGAACCTGGTTAAACATTGTGTCCCTTGTTACCATCGATCCTCAAACACACATCTTGGGACCCCCTACCTGAGATCCGCCGGGTTTGACACCGACAGAGGGATCGTATTAAAATTTTCCCTTTTCAAAAGAAAAGAAAAAACATACTCGTAGAGATTTATGATTTGTGAAGTAGGTTGCCCACCCTCCTTCTCTCCTTCTGCCCTTCCGTCCTTCCGCCTGTTTCTGCTCCAGCATAGCAGGATCTACCATACAAGCCATTTGGCCAACTCCAACGCACAACCCCAAACGGATGTCCTTTTCGTCCGCTTTTTGTCTGTTTGGGCGTGGCAATGGGGCCGCGTCCGCCCGGATTTCTGATGCATTTTGGTCACATCTCGTCCGTTCGATATCAACAAGCATACTAAAATGAAACATAGGAAATAGTTCAGATCAAACATAGCAAATAGTTCCACATCCGAAATAGACTTACAACCCAATCAAAATTTGTTTGCATGAAAAGAAATTAAAACAATAGCTCTACTGGTTGCCAATGTGAGTCCATATGTGCTCAACCAAGTCATCTTGGAAGCCACTCACGCATTTCACGATGAAAATGGACAAACTGTTCGAAGGTTGCAGGAGGTGGCTGCTTAGGCTGAATATTTTCACCCTGGAAATAAAAACCTTGGTCGTAGATTCTATAATCACGCTCATCCTCCATGATCATGTTGTGTGTGATCACACAAGCAGTCATCACCTCCCAAAGCTTCTGAGTGCTCTATGTCAATGCAGGGTTTCAAACGATACCTCATCAAAGCTGAAGCACATCGAAAGCACGTTGCACATCCTTCCTAGCACTCTCCTGCATTTGGAAAACCTCTGTCTCTTCTCTCCTTGCGGATTGGGTATGGTCTTCACAAGAGTGGACCACCGAGGATAGATACCATGAGCTAGGTAATATCCCTTATTGTACCGGTCGCCATTGCCTTAAAGTTGACCTCTGGGGAGTCGCCTTATGCAAGCCTTGCAAACACCAGAGAGCATTGAAGAACACTCATATCATTGTGAGAACCAACCATGCCGAAGAAATAATGCCATATCCACAGATCTTGTGAAGCCACCGCTTCAAGTATGATAGTGCCACCTTTCACATGCCCGTTGTACTGCCCCCTGCCAAGCAAATGGACAGTTCTTTTACTTCCAGTGCATACAATCGATACTACCAAGCATGCTCAAAAAGCCCCTCTCGGCATTGATCGCCAACAACCTCTCTGTATCAGCGGCAGTTCGCTCTCTCGGGTAGTCAGGGCCGAACACTACCACCACGGCCTTGCAGAAACTATACATTGAGAGGAGACATGTGGACTCACTCATACGCACATACTCATCCACGAGATCACGAGGAATTCCATATGCAAGCATGCGAATAGGCGCAGTGCATTTCTGGTAAGAAAGAAGCCAAGCTTGCCAAGGGCATCCTCTTTGCACTCAAAGTATGGGTCATATGCTACCACTCTCTCCTGAATACTATTGAACACATGTCTCGCCATACGGAAGCGGCGACGAAATTTGTACGGTTTGAAGAGTGTGCTATTCTGAAAGTAATCACCATAGAGAAGAGTGTGGCCTCTCTCCGAATTGCGGTTCAAGGCTGGAGCATGGCCGGGGATTGATCCCCTGAACCGAGGCCACTTCCTACTAATGTAGTCGTGAACGACCAATGCATCCGCCACAAGCTCTTCATCATCCAAGGACGAATCATCTGATGAACAAATGAAGTTGTGAAAGAAATACTGATCCCCGCTATCCATGATACCTTGTGAGCAAAGCGCCGAACACCTTGAGGTCATGGTGGAGACCCCGGCCAGAAAGAGCAAGTCGATGAAGCGAAGCAAGGTTTGTATTGGTGGGGTGGGCGCCCTACGGCAATGCAGCGCCTGCCGGAAGTTGTTGGGGGTCGAGGTCGGCGCCGGCGGCCGTAGCTTCTTTCCCACCGGCAACAAGGAACCAAGAACGCCGGCAAAAAGCTCTACCGAAACGCGGGTGTGGGCGTGGTTGTGGGGCGGACGGCCTTGATGGAAGGCGACGATGGCGGGGACGGAGGGCGGAGGACAGAGGGAAGAGCAGGCGAAGAGGAAAATGGTTGTGTCCCCGACGAACGGGCCAGGAGGGGACTAGGCTGCGCACCGCGCCCGTCCGTGCATGTCCGTTTAGCCGCAAACGCGGCCCGAAGTTGGGCTGGAATGGGTCGAAAGCGGACCAAAAACAGACATTGATCCGTTTCCTTCCGCGCGTTGGGCGGTTTGTTCTGTCCGTTTGCCCTCAAACAAACGTGGCCGAACCATTTGGCGTCGTGCGTTGGAGTTGGCCTTACAAATTCCACGTTTGGTGACCCGAGATGGGAGAATGGCTAAACACAGCCAATCTAGATACCATACGACCACACCATGCATATGCAATTATGGACGCGTCTCCGACCATATATCATGCCCTGTCATGTAGTATTGATCCGGTATAAGACCGTGGATTGCTTTGCACACGATATTCGTACATACGATATGGTGTGTCAACACTAGATAGCATGCTTCATTCGTTTTCTTTTCCCGGTGGAGTTGGTTGATTGGACGAAAGCACATGCAACAGCAATCGTATGTGTTTTTGACATGAAAATGTCGTATGTATAGCAGAACTGTTTCTAGCACTCGTGACCATGTTCTTGAATCGCCATTGCCGACCCTCCGAATCGTTTCAGATAGCGACACCTCAGCTAATGCCCGCAAGCTTCCTCCCCGGAGAACATGGTCGGCCGGGCCAGGCCAAACAATAATGCACGAGTGCTACAGCTATTCATGCATCGTCGTTAGATTAGATCGATGCAGCTTAAATTGATTGATGCGCCTTTGGAAACCTTTGCTAAGACGAATTTGATTGCCAACTAACGAACGATCCAGGCCAGTTTGATTGGCTGCCAGTGCCAGTGATCGTATGACATGGATGGATGGGTCGACGCATCCAGACACGGACATGTCACTGCTGGTGCGATGGCTCTGCTCCAACCACGCCACTAATGGCCAGATTGGACCATCGATCTAATCTGTTGGTTCATCAGTAACACACACTTGACTTGATCCCTCACACATGTATTCCCCTGTAGCCCGACGCCGATGCGTCAGTCTAGGTCTAGGGGCATCCAAGCCCCAGCTGCTAGCCCCGGTCACTCTCGCGAGCAGTGGCGCAGATTTGTCGCGCCAGCTTTTTTTTGCCAAAGACGGGAGGGAAAATTCAAAGCCAAAAGGAACGGCCGCATCCATCGATCCATAGCAATCAGCAGACTGGTCTACGCCACTGGCGCCATTAGTGTGGCATTTCAGGGTTGTCTCTCTCGGACCCGTGTTCCGTTGCCGTCCGAGGTCGACCTCGCCGTGGTGGTACACGCCGTTTGCGTGGCGGTGGCGCCATCGGCCGCGGTGGACGTAGCGTCGGAGAGGTACGGGGAACGGAGATGCTGCTGCGACGCCGCTGTCGTCGTGGCTCGCCGAGCAGCACATGTTTTCTTTTGGGCTTGAGAGCTACTGGTCTTGCTTGGCTCGCAGGGCGTCGTCTGGACTTGGAGGAACCGCGTGTGCAAACGGCGACGTCGCAAGAGTCCACGCAGGTGGTGGGGAGAGCAAAAGGTACGCGACGGGGGTAATGGCGGATCGCTGTCGACTCACTCTCGTCCCACTCTCCGGGGAAAATGACGGATCACGGTCCCGATCGAGAAGGCAAATTACGTCCAGATCGCAGTCGCAGCAGGTGATGGATGGAAAGGCAACCGGCCGGCATATTCGAGGTTTTCAGGGTTCAGACGTGCACCCTGTTTGCCTGTGTGCTTATTTCTGGCAAAGCATGTGCTGTTTACACTCTTTACACTGACAGGTCGAACTCGAACGTACGGGTGAAAGAAAGCTTCAGTTGACAGTAACTTTTAGGTTTGATTTTGAGATCTAGCAGTGTGTGTGCAACTGCGACAGCAGTACACACAGACGCAAACCTGTGCGCGCGGCTCTTTCTGACCCGAACAGCCAAACAAAACATGTCACTAGGGCACCTAGCTGGAAGGAATTCTGAGGATGTGGTTGGTGATGCTGGTCAGTAATCACACACATGCCAACTAGTATTATTTAGTTTAGCGCTTGGACCATAAGTGGTTGCCCTACTCCTTGCAGTAATCAGCAAAGTACCCCGATCGAGCTAGCTAGAAGCATCAACAAGGTCCCGCAGTTTCGTGGGCGCGGCTGTACGCACAGCGAAGCAGCTGCATGCATGCATGCAATGCAGGACCTCACCGACCGATCTAGCATCAACAAGGTCCCGCAGTTTGCATGCATGACAACTGATTAGTGTATCGTGCAATCAATGTGATCCCAAATTAATTGGGCGCGTGTCGTTTGTTGGCCTTTGTCCCGGTGCTCGCGCGCGTTGCTGTTCTTTTAGGTTTAGAGATTTTGGTGAGGTACCGAGACGAAAAATTTCATGGTTTTGAGGTGAGAGAGGTGAGACCGAGCTGTGAAGCACAAGTGACTTTTTTTTTGAGAAACAAGCCGGAGAAGTACGGTGTTAGATACTGGCCCATGCAGGCCCAATAAGCTGCTGCAACCGAAAGAAACCCCTGGCATGGTGCGGGGGGGGGGGGGGGGGGGGGGGATCGTTTTTTTTCCTCTAGCTAGGGTTATCTCTCCTCTCGTCGCCGGCGGCGACGTTGAGAAAAATCTTCAATTCCCGGGGCTTACCTCCGCCTCTGACCCTCCCTCTTGGGCTTTCAGGAACAGCCTGTGTTGTTCTCGGCCTTGGACGGAGTAGGGGACAAGAGGAGTCTGCGGAGTTTCCAGATCGCGATCGCATCAAGATCGATCTCGAGCTGTGACCATGGCGAACAAGGGGGGTTCTTTGGCGTTGGGAGACAAGGCCAAGGGAAAGATTGATGATCTCATGAAGGAGTTGGCGTTGGGAGAAGATGATCTGGACGATGTGATATTTGAAGAAGATGATGCGCCACCAGCAGATGATCTCCGATGGATGATCTTGGTTAGGGTGCACATGGATAAGGGCTTCAGCACGTACTGGTTCTTCCGCAATATGAGGTCGGCTTGGGATCTGGCAAGGACAGTAAAGATCAAAACCCTAGAGGACAATTTGTTTATCATGCAGTTTAACTGCCTAGGGGATTGGGAGACGGTAACCCAAGGAGGCCCCTGGAACTTCAGAGGCAATCCGGTGATAATAACACCGTATGATGGTTACACCAAGCCGACTACTATTGAACTATTCAAGTTCGATATATGGGCTCGTATTATCGACCTTCCCATTGCTTATCATGGTAAAGTCAAGGCTCTGGCTTCGAAGCTCGGCGAGTTTGTTGATTCTGAACCCTCATCCTTTGATTTTGAGGGGAACTTTTATCGTGTGAGAGTGCGCCTGGATGTGCGTAATCCTCTGAAGAAAGCAACTTCCATAGTCCATGCAGGAGAGCGCGAGATCTTTGCGGTTAAGTACGAGCGACTGTCGGACTGGTGCCAGGTGTGTGGGATGATGGGTCATGAGTTCAAAGAACATGGTGATGGAGTCCACCCTCCTTCAGCACTAATATACAAAAACCTCCGGGCACCAGCCACAACTGCTTGGGCTACGAGTCACCGTAACAACCGTAATAATAATCAGAAGAGGCGGCAGAACCAGAACAAGGATGAAAACCGAGCTGATGATATGGCTAGCATGAGGGAAGGGGATGCTCATATGGAAGTTGTCGATCCCAGCAGGAAACGTGGCTTTGTGGGGGTGGTCACCCCGTCAGCATCGACGGGCATGGAGCTTGTGCTTGTTGAGAAGACCAAAGGGGGGGGTGCTGTTACTAGCCCGCCGCCCAAGCAGGATCTGAAGAGGCCCAAGACAAGCTTATTACCAGACAAAGCAGCTCAAGAGAAAAACAGCTCAGGGAGTGTGAAGAAAGCAGCCGGTGGTGTAAAAGGTTTTGATGGGCGTTTGGCGGCCTCCTCAGCGGAGGACCGCCGGGCCCAATGAATCTTGTTTGCTGGAACTGTCGCGGGTTAGGCAACGCCCCGACAGTTCAAGAGCTGCGAGAACTCGCGTTAAAGTGTGCTCCTAAAGTACTATGCATTGTAGAGACTCAAATAAGTAGAGCTCGAGCTGAAAAGTTCACTAGTACTATAGGTTTCGATTGTTCTTTTGGTGTTGATCCCACTGGTAGAAGTGGAGGTTTGGTTATGTTTTGGAATAATGAAATAAAAGTGGAGAATTTGGGATATTCGAGATACCACATAGATGCTAAAATTTCTGATCTTGGAGGTGCCCCGTGGAGAATGACATGTTTTTACGGCGAGGCGCAGACTCATCTTCGCCACAATACATGGGACACCATGAAAAATCTAGCAACTACTGAAACTCTACCCTGGATTTGCCTAGGTGATTTTAATGAAGTGTTAAGGCATGATGAGCATGTTGGAATTGGCAGCAGAAGCCAGTCACAAGTCCAGGGGTTCAGAGACGCGGTTGATATCTACGGCTTGATGGATCTAGGTTTTAATGGAACAAGTTGGACCTATGAAAAGAAAGTTGCAGGAGGCACTTTCACAAGGGTTCGACTCGACAGAGCACTTGCCACGGCGGATTGGTGTGAGCAATTTCCGCTGGCTTCGGTGCAACACCTGACGGCAGCGACGTCAGACCACCCACCCATCTTGGTGCGGCTGGTGGCTAGGCAAGATAAAGGAACTAGACAGTTCCGTTATGAAACTATGTGGGAAACTCATGCAGACCTAAAGGAGACTGTCCGAGCTGCTTTGCAGCCGAATGGTCACGAACTGATAGTTGAGGAAGTTTGAGCTAAACTAGAAGCACTTGCAGGAAATCTAGGAGACTGGAGCAAAGCAACATTCGGCAGTGTTCGAGGTGAAATCCGAACGCTAAAAAAGGAGCTAGAAAGGCTGCATGGCAGCCCGAACAGATCTGGACCAAGTCAGGTAAAGGTCAAGATCAATGATTGGCTGATCGAGCTATATCTGCGGGAAGAACTCATGTGGAGACAGCGGTCCAGAGTGCAATGGCTATATGAGGGAGATCGTAATACCCACTTCTTCCACCTTCGGGCGTCCATGCGCAGACGGAAAAATTTGATCAAGGCTCTTCAAAAACCAGATGGTCAGGTTACCGAAGATGTGACAGAGATGAAGCAGCTAGCACGGGATTATTATAAGCTCATGTACACCTCAGAAGGAGTTCAAGGCATGGACGAAGTGCTACAACATGTTCCAGTGAAGGTTACAGCCGCCATGAATGAGCAGCTACTTGCACCATACGATGAGAAGGAAGTTAAAACAACGCTCTTTCAAATGTTTCCCACCAAGGCCCCTGGTCCGGATGGCTTCCCAGCGCACTTCTTTCAGCGACACTGGGATGTTTGTGGTACAGCGATAACTAAGGCAGTTCTGGGCATCGTTCGAGGGGAGGAGAGCCCGGCCTGTTTGAATGATACTATGCTGGTCCTTATACCCAAGGTATCAAATCCTACTATGTTGTCTCAATTTCGTCCCATAGCTTTATGTAATGTGTTCTACAAAATTGCTTCGAAAGTTCTTGCAAACCGTCTCAAGGTTATCTTGCCAGAGATCATATCAGAAGAGCAGTCGGCCTTTGTTCCAGGAAGGCTCATTACGGACAATATAATCTCAGCTTACGAGTGTTTGCACTTCATGAAGCGAAACAGATCCAAGGATAACAATTTTTGTGCTCTCAGGCTCGATATGATGAAGGCTTATGATAGAGTGGAATGGGGGTATCTTAAAGCAATTATGGAGAAACTGGGTTTTGCAGCACCTTGGGTTTCAGTAATCATGAACATGGTGAGCTCAGTTTCCTTCTCAGTAATGTTTAATGGAAGCAAGTTAGAAGAATTCAATCCCACACGTGGAATCCGTCAGGGAGATCCCATCTCTCCATATCTTTTCTTGTTGGCAGCAGAGGGCCTTTCGTGCCTGTTAAACTCACACAATCAGTCATCCCAACTTTGCGGCATTAAGGTGGCACCGACGACACCGGAGGTGAACCATCTTTTATTCACGGGTGATAGTCTGTTGTTCTTCAGGGCAAGTATTAATGGAGCCGAGAAGGTATCAAACCTATTGGATACATATTGTATGGCCTCAGGGCAGAGAATTAACAAGGAAAAGTCATCTATATTCTTTAGTAAGAAAACCCCACAGATTGTGAAGGATGCAATCAAGGGTTATCTTCAAGTGCCTAATGAGTCTTTGAGCGACAGATACTTAGGGATGCCGACAGATGTTGGACATTCGAAAAAAGGCACTTTCAAGTATTTGAGTGATCGGGTGTGGGATAAAGTAAAGGGATGGATGAGCAAGTGTCTGTCAACGGGAGGTAAGGAGGTTCTCATAAAATCAGTAGCTCAAGCTATCCTGGTATACTCGATGTCTTGTTTCAAACTCCCACGTGGTTTGTGTGATCACATCAAGTCAATTATACGCAAGTTTTGGTGGGGATGCAAGCAAGGGGAACGAAAACCAGCTTGGGTCTCATGGGAGGTGATGACACGGCCTAAATACCTAGGGGGTCTCGGATTTAGGGACTTGGAATTATTCAATCTTGCATTGTTGGCACGGCAAGCATGGAGGTTGCTGCAAGAACCCTCAACGCTTAGTGCAAGAATCCTTAAGGCCTCATATTTTCCACAAGGTTCAATTCTGGAGGCTGAACTTGGTACTCGGCCGTCCCAGATATGAAGAGCTATTCTTGATGGTCGGGATATGCTCAAGCAAGGTTTAATACGCAGGATCGGCAACGGCTAAAGCACAAGTATTTGGCATGATAACTGGATCCCCAAAGAAACAACGCCAAGGCCAATAACCTCGCTCATTCCAAATCCTCCTGAGAGGGTTTCGGACCTGTTACAGCCAGCCAATGCTTCCTGGAGTGTGGGGCTGGTTCGCTCTATATTTTTACCCATTGATGCAGAGGCGATTTTGCGGATTCCGGTATGTACTAGAAACACTGAAGATTTCTAGGCGTGGGCACCAGACAGCAAAGGCAGATTTTCGGTGAACTCGGCATATAAATTTATGATCAAAACAAAACTTCAGCGAGAGAGTTGGCTCGAGGGAAGGAGTGGGACATCCAACGAACAAGCTGAAGGAAAATCCTGGACATCACTCTGGAACTTGATAGTGCCATCCAAAGTGAAAGTGTTCATGTGGAGGCTAGCAAGGCATTCACTTCCAACCACGGATGTTCTACACAAGCGAAACATGGCCGTCCAAGATGCATGTACCCTGTGCGGCTGCGAGGAGTCATGGAGACATGCGCTCCTTTCATGTACCATGTCACGCTGTATTTGGGCTCTCTCAGACTATCAACTTGTGGCGCAGATGACTTCCAATGAAGAAACAAACGCCAAGCACTGGATGTTCGAGATGCATGCTACACTAAGCCATGACCTGTTCACAACAATGGTGGTAACATTATGGTCAGCTTGGTATGTTCGGCGGAAAGCAATCCATGAGGCAATATTTCAGAGCCCCGTACAAACCATCGCCTTTGTGGACTCCTACTTACATGAGCTGCAACATCTACAGAAGCCGACTGTGCGGTCTTCTGGAGTCGGCCGATCTCCCCGACCCACAGAGGAAAGATGGCTCGCGCCGTCCCAAGACTGTATGAAGATGAATGTTGATGGTGCGGTCGCTCGCCACAAAAGAGGAGGAGCAGTTTCGGCAATATGTAGAGACAGTCAAGGAATTTACCTTGGGTCCTCAGCGATGGTGTATCCCGGTGTGACCGACCCAGTGATGCTCGAGACATTCGCCTGCAGGGAAGCTCTATCACTTGCAAAGGATCTTAATCTGCATAAGATCACGGTGGCGTGTGACAGTCAGGGAGTGATTGACGACATCAACAAGGGGACGGGAGGACCCCATGCTGCTATAGTACATGAAATAATAGGGCGTAAGAGTGGTTTTCAGTTTTGTAATTTCATTCATGAGCGTAGAAACTATAACTTTGAGGCTCATAAGCTCGCCAAGTTCTCTTGTAACCTGCAATTAGGTAGACATGTGTGGTTGGGAACTCCTCATGACCCAACAGTTGTACCTATAAACATTGTGTTGGAATAAAAAGCTTGGCGAGTTCTTCTCAAAAAAAAATGGCATGGTGCAGGATCTGGGTATACAGCATCTACATGTTGCCTCGTCAACCATATCCATGAAGGTGCAGGAGGGAATTATGGTTGCATCATTAGAGAAATCAAAGAGACCGCAAAGATTTTTTTTCTTCATGTGTCTCTCAGCATGAATTGAGAGCTTCAAAGTTTAAAGCACATGGGCTAGCTAGCTAGGCTTGGTGTCTCCCTTACCCACAGTAGACATATTTAGTCAGGCAACCCTTATGATTCCGATGTAATCCTTGTAAACATTCTTGATGTTCAATATAGCTACTTTCGCTAAAAAAATCCTTCATCGCCTATTCATTCGGCGTAATCACTAATTAAAAGTTACCCTTTGTAAAGATTACTCTCACCTCCTCGCCAGAGCTCTTATTTAACACATTTTGCGTTCAAATACACTCGTGACACACACACATACACTAGTAGAAAACCGGGCAATAGCACCGGTTCGTAAGGGTCTTTAGTGCCGGTTATGGAACCGGAACTATTATTTCGGCACTAAAGGCCCCCCCCCCCCTTTAGTACCGGTTCAGCACGAACCGGCACTAAAGTGCCACCACGTGGCGTGAGCTCGCGCCCTGGTACGGGGGACCTATAGTACCGGTTGATGTTACCAACCGGTACTAAAGGTTTTTTTTTTGAATTTTTTTTTTTAATTTTCGAAAAAAAATTTGTTTTTTTTATTTTTAGTTTTTCTGAATTATTTGATGATTTAGTCTCAAAAAAAAAAAGCTTGGCGAGTTCTTCTCAAAAAAATGGCATGGTGCAGGATCTGGGTATACAGCATCTACATGTTGCCTCGTCAACCATATCCATGGAGGTGCAGGAGGGAATTATGGTTGCATCATTAGAAAAATCAAAGAGACCGCAAAGATTTTTTTTTCTTCATGTGTCTCTCAGCATGAATTGAGAGCTTCAAAGTTTAAAGCACATGGGCTAGCTAGCTAGGCTTGGTGTCTCCCTTACCCACAGTAGACATATTTAGTCAGGCAACCCTTATGATTCCGATGTAATCCTTGTAAACATTCTTGATGTTCAATATAGCTACTTTCGCTAAAAAAAATCCTTCATCGCCTATTCATTCGGCGTAATCATTAATTAAAAGTTACCCTTTGTAAAGATCACTCTCACCTCCTCGCCAGAGCTCTTATTTAACACATTTTGCGTTCAAATACACTCGTGACACACACACATACACTAGTAGAAAATCAGGCAATAGCACCGGTTCGTAAGGGTCTTTAGTGCCGGTTATGGAACCGGCACTATTATTTCGGCACTAAAGCCCCCCCCCCCCTTTAGTACCGGTTCAGCACGAACCGGCACTAAAGTGCCACCACGTGGCGTGAGCTCGCGCCCTGGTACGGGGGACCTATAGTACCGGTTGGTGTTACCAACCGGTACTAAAGGTTTTTTTTTTGAATTTTTTTTTGAAAATTTTCGAAAAAAATTGTTTTTTTATTTTTAGTTTTTCTGAATTATTTGATGATTTAGTCTCTAATCACCTCTCTTAACTGCTCAAGTGTGGATCACTCATTCCAAATCATCTAACTTCCCAACCGGTCACCCATCCCTCTCACTACTCCAGTGCGAGCACGCTTAACTTCCGGGTTCTATTCTCCCTCGCTCCAAGTTTGCACTTGTTGTTTTCCTAACAATAGTAAGATGTCAATCCTATTAACCTTCAGAAATTTTGCTTGAGCATGAAGTGACACATTTCACTGTTTGAGTTTGAAACTATTGTTTTAAAAAGCAATAATTATTTAGTAACACTAATATTTCTTGAATAATTAGTTTGACCATAGTTTGACCAAAGTTTGACCAGATTTGACCAAAATTGAAATAACTAAAATAATTATTTAGTAACACTAATATTCTAGAATAATTAGTTTGACCACAGTTTGCCCACTATTTGAATATTTTTCAATTTTTTCCACTCTAGATCTTAAAAGCCCCGTAACTTTTTTTCTATTAGGTTTTTGAGGATTTTAAAAATGTTTAACAGGGTTCCCCCAGTTAAATTTGGATGTAACTTTTCGAGTAGATGATTTTTCATGTAAAAAACTTTTTCATCCGAGTTAGTATGCAAAAGTTATGCCCATTTTTACAAATTTCAGAGAGATTTTGCAAATAAAGTCAAAATTCACATTTGCAAATTTTCCCAACAACTAGACCACATATCACATGGGAAACTTATTTTCTTTTATTTTTTTGACATTTCCATCATTTTCGTTTATTTTTTTTAAAACTGAAAAGGCGATCCAAGGGGGGGGGGGGTAGAGTTTGAAAATTGCCCTGTAGTGCCGGTTTGTGTCACAAACCGGTACTATAGGTCAGACCCCTTTAGTAGCGGTTCGTGCCACGAACCGGTACTAAAGGTGATCGTGGGGCCCCGGCCTGACGCCAGCCTGCCACCACCCCTTTAGTACCGGTTCGTGGCACGAACCGGTACTAAAGGTTCAACACGAACCGGCATTAATGCAAATCCGTTCGAACCGGCACTAATGGTACCATTAGTACCGGCTCAAATACAAACCGGCACTAATGTGCTTCACGTTTGACCCTTTTTCTACTAGTGATAGCTCGGGCGTTGTAGTGAGCGAAAAAGACTCAAGACGTATGTGCCCGTACAAGGAATAAAACTACTTACCTCCCATTGGTGAACGAGTGTCCTTAGCCACTAGGGCTGAGAAGTGTAAGTGGTTAATCAACAGCGTGAAAATTTAAGAACTACATGCAGCAGACGGTCCAAACCTCTTTTTAAAAATTTCAAACATTTCTTTGAAATTGTGAACAGTTTTTAAAAGGCACAAAATGTGTGAAAACCAAATATTTTTAGAACAACGTGAACAACTTTTAATTTTGAGAAAAGTGAACAAATTTTGAAAAACATGAACAAAATTTTGAAATTCCGAGTATTTTTTGAATAGTCGAACATTATTGAAAGTTGTGAGATTTTGAAAATATGAACGACTTTTCAAAACATGTTTTTTAAACAAAAATAATTAATTGCATTTTTAAACATTTCAAAAAGCACAAACAAATATCCAAAAACATTAACAAAATTTTGCAATGCCAAACATTTGTTTTGAAGTTTTGAGCAAGCTTTGAAATTCTGAGCATCTTTTGAACTTTTTCAATTTATAGAAAAGGGAAAAAGAAAAGAAGAAGAAAAAAACCATGAGGAAAACAAAAAAGGACGAAAAAACTTGAGTTAGCGCTCGTTTCGCTCGCTGTTAAAATGGGCTAGCCCAGTGCACTCGGCTCTATGTGAAGGATCGACTATACAGTGCATTGAGCGGCATATAGGAAATTCCCCTCCTCTATTTGTGACAAGTGGTTCATTGCATGTGTGACACTTCTTATAACCTTAGCTTTTTTGTACATTTACTAGCAAGATGATCGTGCATTGCACGAAACATCAAAATGCATTTTTTTTTACAAAACACCTGCTGTGATTGACCCATGCAAGAGTAATCCTATGTGTAAAAACTAAATGATATACCGAGAATCTTGAGAATTTCATCGAAAAAATGATATCTCGAGAAAGATGAAAGATAAGGTGAGGAGGAGTGGGGCGTGGTGGTGACTGATGGTCATACCAGGCGGAGGCATGGGGATGGACGGCGCCGGCAGGCGGCAGCGGCCCATGCTAGATTGTTCCAGAAACTTTCTTTTTTAATTTCTCAGTAATGAGGTGTGGGAGATAAGGATGAACGAGGCAAGGCCTTATCTGTAAATGTGGAGAGAGGCGCGGGTATTTTTTGTAAAATTATCATAGTTTACTTTATATCCGTTAGATATAGATCAGACGGTCTATATTACAAGATGGCAGACAAACCATCATCATCAACTCGGTTTTTTTTATAAGAGTAGAGATGTTTTCAAAATGTTTTATCTCTTGAACCATGCATCTGAATCACGAACCATTTTTACAGTTACATTTCTTGCGTCAAAATCTTCGAAATTAGATCTTGTTTTAATAGATTTGGGCAAACCTTCTATTCAAAAAAACTGAAACAAAAAAGTGGGAACCAAATAAACCAAAACTGAAAAACCTAAAACCGAAAACAAAAGAACAGAAACAAAAAAACCAAATAGTACCCATGTAGTTTAGCATCAACAAAGGGAGCATCAACTCACCTCTCACGAACCAACAACAATCATCGTTGCACTATTATTTTAGCATCAACAAAGTGACCGTCAACACATCATCTGGATGAATATCAAGGACCGGAGGTAGCTTTGCCGTTGAGTCTATACAACATCTAGACAAATATCAAGGACCGGAAGTAGCAACCATTATGAATCGTGACGAGCTTGTGATAAATTTTGCAAAAGAAAAAGAGCTTGTGTTAAATTTTGCTAAAGTCACGTACACTCATTGTTATCGCGAAGCAAATGCAGTAGCAGATGGGTTAGAAAAAAAAAACTCATATAGCACTAGATAGATACTCTAGCTTTTGGGACACCTCGATCCCTGACTTTATTTCTCATTTATTTGTACATGATAGCTCGTATACTGCTCCACACTTCCTTCAAAAATATTGCTCTAAAATTGGTAGCTTATTAAAGAGATTAGACGGTAAAAGCGCGATGCAAACACCACACCATTCCATCGGCTGCTGTCCTTATTATCTTCACCGACGCAAGGACATTGTTCGACGTGTCGAGATCCAGCTTATTCTAGCTAGTTCATGTGGTTCAATTTCCTGGGTAGGGTAGGCGGGCAGTACTGGCAAGCACATCCTCTGTTGTAATAAGGGGGAGGAGGATGGAAGCAGCTGCCGACGCCTCCGTGGACCGTCTTCTCGCAGTCCTTCTGGCACTTGGCCGGATCGCACTGCTCGCCTGGATTCAGAACATACGAATCACAAGCCGTGCCTGCCAACCCCGCCGAGACCTTCGCCGGCATGCCACCTGAGGATCTCCAAAAAAGAGAGAGTTTGACTCATCAGTATAGTTCTAAAATGTTACGGAAATGCAGGACACTGAAGAAAACGGATGGATGCCAACGGATCGAGGCACATGCCTGAAGAAAGCAGCAGGAGGGCGAGCGCAACAAACAGAATCTGACTAGTCCTCATCTTTTTAGGTTACGAAGGCAGAAAATATGATGTTGATGTGGTGGTATGTACTTGACGATGTATCCTGGAGTACCTTGCTTGACCGATGAGGGAGGGGTTAAACACGGGTATACGGTTTTATAGGTGGTGTGGCAAGGTTGTTTCCGGAAACACTTTAATTGTGAATTGGCGTGATATCTGAGACATATATGTATACTAGTCAATGGGAATCAATTATGATTAAGCTGCGTATATATCACAATCAATCATTTATACGCAAATAAGCATTCTACAAAATAGTGATTCATGAAATCTATTGTACTGTATCATCGAAACGATCGTGAACAATGTGTTGTACTAGATCGGAAGGCGCGGGGTGCCTGTCCCAAGACATGGCCAAGCAGATAAAGGTCAGCACTATAATGCATTAGTAGGAAAGCAAGTTTATAACATGTAATAAGGGTAATTCCAACTCGACGACCCAAATAGACACGCGTTTTGTCCGCCTATTATTCATTTAGGTCGGCCGAGCGGACGCACATCTGCTTTTTTGGTTTGGGTCGGTCGGTATGCCCAAGGGGTGACAAACCCATTTTTCCTACCGTCCAGAAAAAAAAGTTTTGAAATCACGCCGCTGAAATGAACATACTTTAACATTAAATGGCCATGTCAACCGTCAGCCAAAGTCCAATTAAACATTAATAAAACTTAAAAAAACTAAAAAAAACTTGCGCCGTCAGCGTGCTGCCCTAGGCGTCGACGTCGTCGCTCTCCTCCCATGGGCCGGTGAGGTCGATGAATGTCTGTGCCGGCCCAGCCCAGGGGAAAACGGTCTCCCACGCCGCACGCGCCACCTCCTCCGCCGTCTGCCCCACCGTCTGTCCCGCCGGCTGCGGGGGCAACGGCTGCACTGCTCCTGCACGGGCGTGCTCCTCCTCCGTCTCTCGTGCCAAGCTGTGCTCCAGCTCCATCTACCACTCGTCGTTGGCGCTCTCGTACGGCAGCGCCTTCGCCCTCCATCGTTGGAGAAGGTACGCGGTTTCCTGCTCCGGCTTGGGCTTTGTGGGCGGCGGCTCGGACTTGGGCTCTCCTCTAGGGTGCGCTACATGGCGGCCTCCAACGCAGCCTGGTAGGCCGCCTCCGCCTCCTCCTGTCCCGATTTGACCTCCGGGGGCGGCATGGGACATCGGGGTTGTGCTGGACGCCGCGGTGGCGCTCCTCCTCGTGCTCCATCTCAAACCAGGCCTCCTAGTTGGGAGAGTGTGGTGCGTATGCTGGGAACCGCCGCTGCTCCGACGCCAGCAGCTCGCGGCGCCAACGCACTTCCTCCGCGTGCGTCCACGCCGACCAGGGCACCGCCAGCACCGGAATGCAGTGTGAGTCCAGATGCCAACCATGTGGGAGGTTGACGTCTGGGTACCGGAGGGGCTGGCGGTACTCAGTGCCACCGCGCCTGGTGCGCTAGTATGTACAAGCGCTCTCTCTCCCGTGCTGGCGGGCCACGTTGAGGAGGTGGCGGCGGCAGCGCGCGGGAAGAGCTCGCGCCGAGGTTGAACTTGGTCTAGCCTTTGCCGCTGAAGAAACACATGTCGCGCTAGCTAGGCTTTGTGGTCACCGGCGAGGGAGCAAAAGTGGCCATATGTCGACGCGGGGGGAGGGGGGAGGGGGGTGGAGTGGGGTGGGGGTGGGGGTGGGTGGGTGGAATTGGATGAGCCTCCCCACCTGCTCTGGGAGCTCTTATTTAGCCCATTTTGCGCCAAATACACTTGCACACGGAGCCCGGGCATCATAGTGAGCAAAAAAGACTCAAAACATATGTGCCCGTACAAGGAATCAAACTACTTAGGCCAACTCCACCGCGCGACCCTATCCTGTCCGGCCCCGTCCGTTTGGGGTAAAACGGACAAAGGAGGCGGCCCAGCGCGCGACGGCCCGGACCCATCTTGTCCGTTTTGTGTCCGGGCCGACCCATTTCCAGCGCAAACTTGCGCCTGGTTTGGGTCGCGGCGGACACCAAACGGACGCGCGCTCGTCCGCGTCGGGGACGCGTGGCAGGCGGCCGCCCACCTCCCACCTACCCACTTCAATGCCCACGAGCGGGCGGCCCCACCTGTCATCCGCACGTCGAGCGTCGCCGTCCTTCTTTAAGTGGGAAGCGTGGACGGGTCGTCGTCCACACTGCCCCACGCCACCCAGCGGCCTCCTCGCACCCCGACAGCCCCGAAACCCTAGCCCGCTCCTCGTCGAGCTCGCCGGCCGCCCACCTCGCCATGGGATTCTGGAACGGCAAGGGGAAGCACGACCGCGAGGCCGGCTCCTCCTCGGGGCGCCGCCGTGGCTCCGTGAAGAAGGAGGAGCCCACGTCTCCGCCGCGCTCCTCCCGTCGGGCCCCCGCGCCACCGCCGCACTCCTCCCGTCGAGCCCCCGCGCCGCCCCCCTTCTGTTGGGGAACGTAGTAATTTCAAAATTATCCTACGCACACGCAAGATCATGGTGATGCATAGCAACGAGGGGGAGAGTATGATCTACGTACCCTTGTAGATCGCAACGGAAGCGTTGACACAACGTAGAGGAAGTAGTCGTGCGTCTTCTTCCCGATCCGACCGATCCAAGCACCGTTACTCCGGCACCTCCGAGTTCTTAGCACACGTACAGCTCGATGACGATCCCCGGGCTCCGATCCAGCAAAGCTTCGGGGAGGAGTTCTGTCAGCACGACGGCGTGGTGACGATCTTGATGTTCTACCGACGCAGGGCTTCGCCTAAGCACTACAACGATATGATCAAGGTGGAATATGGTGGCAGGGGGCACCGCACACGGCTAAGGAACGATCTCAATGATCAACTTTGTGTGTCTAGAGGTGCCCCTGCCTCCGTATATAAAGGAGCCAAGGGGGAGAGGTGCGCCGGCCAGGAGGAGGGCGCAGGAGGAGTCCTACTCCTACCGGGAGTAGGACTCCCCCCCCCCCCCCGCAATCCTATTCCAACTAGGATTCCCAAGGGGGAAAGAGGGAGAAGGGTGGCCAGCCACCTCTCCTAGTCCTAATAGGACTAGGGGAGGGGGGAGGCGCGCAGCCCTTATGGGCAGCCCTTTCACCTTTCCACTAAGGCCCACTAAGGCCCATATGATTCCCGGGGGGTTCCGGTAACCTTCCGGTACTCCGGTAAAATCCCGATTTCACCCGGAACACTTCCGATATCCAAACATAGGCTTCCAATATATCAATCTTTATGTCTCGACCATTTCGAGACTCCTCGTCATGTCCCCGATCTCATCCGGGACTCCGAACTCCTTCGGTACATCAAAACTCATAAACTCATAATATAACTATCATCGAAACCTTAAGCATGCGGACCCTACGGGTTCGAGAACAATGTAGACATGACCGAGACACGTCTCCGGTCAATAACCAATAGCGGGACCTGGATGCCCATATTGGTTCCTACATATTCTACGAAGATCTTTTATCGGTCAGACCGCATAACAAAATACGTTGTTCCCTTTGTCATCGGTATGTTACTTGCCCGAGATTCGATCGTCGGTATCCAATACCTAGTTCAATCTCATTACCGGCAAGTCTCTTTACTCGTTCCGTAATATATCATCCCGCAACTAACTTATTAGTTGGAATGCTTGCAAGGCTTATGTGATGTGCATTACCGAGAGGGCCCAGAGATACCTCTCCGACAATTGGAGTGACAAATCCTAATCTCGAAATACGCCAACCCAACATCTACCTTTGGAGACACCTGTAGAGCTCCTTTATAATCACCCAGTTATGTTGTGACGTTTGGTAGCACACAAAGTGTTCCTCCGGTAAATGGGAGTTGCATAATCTCATAGTCATAGGAACATGTATAAGTCATGAAGAAAGCAATAGCAACATACTAAACGATCGGGTGCTAAGCTAATGGAATGGGTCATGTCAATCAGATCATTCAACTAATGATGTGATCCCGTTAATCAAATAACAACTCTTTGTCCATGGTTAGGAAACATAACCATCTTTGATTAACGAGCTAGTCAAGTAGAGGCATACTAGTGACACTCTGTTTGTCTATGTATTCACACATGTATTATGTTTCCGGTTAATACAATTCTAGCATGAATAATAAACATTTATCATGATATAAGGAAATAAATAATAACTTTATTATTGCCTCTAGGGCATATTTCCTTCAGTCTCCCACTTGCACTAGAGTCAATAATCTAGATTACACAGTAATGATTCTAACACCCATGGAGCCTTGGTGCTGATCATGTTTTGCTCGTGGAAGAGGCTTAGTCAACGGGTCTGCAACATTCAGATCCGTATGTATCTTGCAAATCTCTATGTCTCCCACCTGGACTAGATCCCGGATGGAATTGAAGCGTCTCTTGATGTGTTTGGTCCTCTTGTGAAATCTGGATTCCTTTGCCAAAGCAATTGCACCAGTATTGTCACAAAAGATTTTCATTGGACCCGATGCACTAGGTATGACACCTATATCGGATATGAACTCCTTCATCCAGACTCCTTCGTTCGCTGCTTCCGAAGCAGCTATGTACTCCGCTTCACATGTAGATCCCGCTACGACGCTTTGTTTAGAACTGCACCAACTAACAGCTCCACCGTTTAAAGTAAATACGTATCCGGTTTGCGATTTAGAATCGTCCGGATCAGTGTCAAAGCTTGCATCAACGTAACCTCTTACGGTGAGCTCTTTGTCACCTCCATATACGAGAAACATATCCTTAGTCCTTTTCAGGTATTTCAGGATGTTCTTGACCGCTGTACAGTGATCCACTCCTGGATTACTTTGGTACCTCCCTGCTAAGCTTATAGCAAGGCACACATCAGGTCTGGTACACAGCATTGCATACATGATAGAGCCTATGGTGAAGCATAGGGAACATCTTTCATTTTCTCTCTATCTTCTGCAGTGGTCGGGCATTGAGTCTGACTCAACTTCACACCTTGTAACACAGGCAAGAACCCTTTCTTTGCTTGATCCATTTTGAACTTCTTCAAAATCTTGTCAAGGTATGTGCTTTGTGAAAGTCCAATTAAGCGTCTTGATCTATCTCTATAGATATTTATGCCTAATATGTAAGCAGCTTTCCCGAGGTCTTTCATCGGAAAACTTTTATTCAAGTATCCCTTTATGCTATCCAGAAATTCTATATCATTTCCAATCAGCAATATGTCATCCACATATAATATCAGAAATGCTACAGAGCTCCCACTCACTTTCTTGTAAATACAGGCATCTCCAAAAGTCTGTATAAAACCAAATGCTTTGATCACACTACCAAAGCGTTTATTCCAACTCCGAGAGGCTTGCACCAGTCCATAAATGGATCGCTGGAGCTTGCACACTTTGTTAGCTCCCTTTGGATCGACAAAACCTTCTGGTTGCATCATATACAACTCTTCTTCCAGAAATCCATTCAGGAATGCAGTTTTGACATCCATCTGCCAAATTTCATAATCATAAAATGCGGCAATTGCTAACATGATTCTGACAGACTTAAGCATCGCTACGGGTGAGAAGGTCTCATCGTAGTCAACCCCTTGAACTTGTCGAAAACCTTTTGCGACAAGTCGAGCTTTATAGACAGTAATATTACCGTCAGCGTCAGTCTTTTTCTTGAAGATCCATTTATTCTCAATTGCTTGCCGATCATCGGCCAAGTCAACCAAAGTCCATACTTTGTTCTCATACATGGATCCCATCTCAGATTTCATGGCTTCAAGCCACTTTGCGGAATCTGGGCTCACCATCGCTTCTTCATAGTTCGTAGGTTCATCATGATCTAGTAGCATGACTTCTAGAATTGGATTACCGTACCACTCTGGTGCGGATCTCACTCTGGTTGATCTACGAGGTTCAGTAGTATCTTGTCCTGAAGTTTCATGATCATCATCATTAGCTTCCTCACTAATTGGTATAGGTGTCGTAGAAACAGTTTTCTGTGATGTACTACTTTCCAATAAGGGAGCAGGTACAGTTACCTCGTCAAGTTCTACTTTCCTCCCACTCACTTCTTTCGAGAGAAACTCCTTCTCTAGAAATGATCCATTCTTAGCAATGAATGTCTTGCCTTCGGATCTGTGATAGAAGGTGTACCCAACAGTCTCCTTTGGGTATCCTATGAAGACACATTTCTCCGCTTTGGGTTCGAGCTTATCAGGTTGAAGCTTTTTCACATAAGCATCGCAGCCCCAAACTTTAAGAAACGCCAACTTTGGTTTCTTGCCAAACCATAGTTCATAAGGCGTCGTCTCAACGGATTTTGATGATGCCCTATTTAACGTGAATGCGGCCGTCTCTAAAGCATAACCCCAAAACGATGGCGGTAAATCAGTAAGAGACATCATAGATCGCACCATATCTAGTAAAGTACGATTACGACGTTTGGACACACCATTACGCTGTGGTGTTCCGGGTGGCGTGAGTTGCGAAACTATTCCACAAATTTTCAAATGTACACCAAACTCGTAACTCAAATATTCTCCTCCACAATCAGATCGTAGAAACTTTATTTTCTTGTTACGATGATTTTCAACTTCACTCTGAAATTCTTTGAACTTTTCAAATGTTTCAGACTTATGTTTCATTAAGTAGATATACCCATATCTGCTTAAATCATCTGTGAAAGTGAGAAAATAACGATATCCGCCACGAGCCTCAATATTCATCGGACCACATACATCGGTATGTATGATTTCCAACAAATCTGTTGCTCTCTCCATAGTACCGGAGAACGGTGTTTTAGTCATCTTGCCCATGAGGCACGGTTCGCAAGTACCAAGTGATTCATAATCAAGTGGTTCCAAAAGCCCATCAGTATGGAGTTTCTTCATGCGCTTTACACCGATATGACCTAAACGGTAGTGCCACAAATAAGTTGCACTATCATTATCAACTCTGCATCTTTTGGCTTCAACATTATGAATATGTGTATTACTACTATCGAGATTCATCAAAAATAGACCACTCTTCAAAGGTGCATGACCATAAAAGATATTACTCATATAAATAGAACAACCATTATTCTCTGATTTAAATGAATAACCGTCTTGCATCAAACAAGATCCAGATATAATGTTCATGCTTAACGTTGGCACCAAATAACAATTATTTAGGTCTAATATTAATCCCGAAGGTAGATCTAGAGGTAGCGTGCCAACCGCGATCACATCAACTTTGGAACCGTTTCCCACGTGCATCGTCACCTCGTCCTTTGCCAGTGTTCGCTTAATCCGTAGTCCCTGTTTCGAGTTGCAAATATTAGCAACAGAACCAGTATCAAATACCCAGGTGCTACTGCGAGCTCTAGTAAGGTACACATCAATAACATGTATATCACATATACCTTTGTTCACCTTGCCATCCTTCTTATCCGCCAAATACTTGGGGCAGTTCCGCTTCCAGTGACCAGTCTGCTTGCAGTAGAAGCACTCAGTCTCAGGCTTAGGTCCAGACTTGGGCTTCTTCTCCTGAGCAGCAACTTGCTTGCCGTTCTTCTTGAAGTTCCCCTTATTCTTCCCTTTGCCCCTTTTCTTGAAACTAGTGGTCTTGTTAACCATCAACACTTGATGCTCCTTTTTGATTTCTACCTCCGCAGCTTTCAGCATTGCGAAGAGTTCGGGAATAGTCTTGTTTATCCCTTGCATATTATAGTTCATCACGAAGCTCTTGTAGCTTGGTGGCAGTGATTGGAGAATTCTGTCAATGACGCAATCATCTGGAAGATTAACTCCCATCTGAATCAAGTGATTATTATACCCAGACATTTTGAGTATATGCTCACTGATAGAATTGTTCTCCTCCATCTTGCAGCTATAGAACTTATTGGAGACTTCATATCTCTCAATTCGGGCATTTGCTTAAAATAATAACTTCAACTCCTGAAACATCTGATATGCTCCATGACGTTCAAAACGTCGTTGAAGTCCCGATTCTAGGCCGTAAAGCATGGCACACTGAACTATCGAGTAGTCATCAGCTTTGCTCTGCCAGACGTTCATAACATCTGGTGTTGCTCCAGCAGCAGGCCTGGCACCCAGCGGTGCTTTCAGGACGTAATTCTTCTGAGCAGCAATGAGGATAATCCTCAAGTTACGGACCCAGTCCGTGTAATTGCTACCATCATCTTTCAACTTTGCTTTCTCAAGGAACGCATTAAAATTCAACGGAACAACAGCACGAGCCATCTATCTACAATCAACATAAACAAGCAAGATACTATCAGGTATTAAGTTCATGATAAGTTTAAGTTCAGTTAATCAAATTACTTAAGAACTCCCACTTAGATAGACATCCCTCTAATCCTCTAAGTGATCACGTGATCCAAATCAACTAAACCATAACCGATCATCACGTGAGATGGAGTAGTTTTCAATGGTGAACATCATTATGTTGATCATATCTACTATATGATTCACGCTCGACCTTTCGGTCTCTGTGTTCCGAGGCCATATCTGCATATGCTAGGCTCGTCAAGTTTAACCTGAGTATTCTGCATGTGCAAAACTGGCTTGCACCCGTTGTAGATGGACGTAGAGCTTATCACACCCAATCATCACGTGGTGTCTGGGCACGACGAACTTTGGCAATGGTGCATACTCAGGGAGAACACTTCTTGATAATTTAGTGAGAGATCATCTTATAATGCTACCGTCAAACAAAGCAATATAAGATGCATAAAAGGATAAACATCACATGCAATCAATATAAGTGATATGATATGGCCATCATCATCTTGTGCTTGTGATCTCCATCTCTGAAGCACCGTCATGATCACCATCGTCACCGGCGCGACACCTTGATCTCCATCGTAGCATCATTGTCGTCTCGCCAATCTTATGCTTCCACGACTATCACTACCGCTTAGTAATAAAGTAAAGCATTACATCGCGATTGCATTGCATACAATAAAGCGACAACCATATGGCTCCTGCCAGTTGCCGATAACTTGGTTACAAAACATGATCATCTCATACAATAAAATTTAGCATCATGCCTTGACCATATCACATCACAACATGCCCTGCAAAAACAAGTTAGACGTCCTCTACTTTGTTGTTGCAAGTTTTACGTGGCTGCTACGGGCTTAAGCAAGAACTCATCTCACCTACGCATCAAAACCACAACGATAGTTTGTCAAATAGACTCCGTTTTAACCTTCTCAAGGACCGGGCGTAGCCATACTCGGTTCAACTAAAGTTGGAGAGACATTCGCCCGCAAGCCATCTATGTGCAAACCACGTCGAGGGAACCGGTCTCGCGTAAGCGTACGCGTAAGGTTGGTCCGGGTCGTCTCGTCCAACAATACCGCCGAACCAAAGTATGACATGCTGGTAGGCAGTATGACTTGTATCGCCCACAACTCACTTGTGTTCTACTCGTGCAAATAACATCAAACCATAAAACCTAGGCTCGGATGCCACTGTTGAGGAACGTAGTAATTTCAAAATTATCCTACGCACACGCAAGATCATGGTGATGCATAGCAACGAGGGGGAGAGTCTGATCTACGTACCCTTGTAGATCGCAACGGAAGCGTTGACACAACGTAGAGGAAGTAGTCGTACGTCTTCTTCCCGATCCGACCGATCCAAGCACCGTTACTCCGGCACCTCCGAGTTCTTAGCACACGTACAGCTCGATGACGATCCCCGGGCTCCGATCCAGCAAAGCTTCGGGGAGGAGTTCCGTCAGCACAACGGCGTGGTGACGATCTTGATGTTCTACCGACGCAGGGCTTCGCCTAAGCACTACAACGATATGATCAAGGTGGAATATGGTGGCAGGGGGCACCGCACACGGCTAAGGAATGATCTCAATGATCAACTTTGTGTGTCTAGAGGTGCCCCCTGCCTCCGTATATAAAGGAGCCAAGGGGGAGAGGTGCACCGGCCAGGAGGAGGGCGCAGGAGGAGTCCTACTCCTGCCGGGAGTAGGACTCCCCCCCCCAATCCTATTCCAACTAGGATTCCCAAGGGGGAAAGAGGGAGAGGGGTGGCCGGCCACCTCTCCTAGTCCTAATAGGACTAGGGGAGGGGGGAGGCGCGTAGCCCTTATGGGCAGCCCTTTCACCTTTCCACTAAGGCCCACTAAGGCCCATATGATTCCCGGGGGGTTCCGGTAACCTCCCAGTACTCCGGTAAAATCCCGATTTCACCCGGAACACTTCCGATATCCAAACATAGGCTTCCAATATATCAATCTTTATGTCTCGACCATTTCAAGACTCCTCGTCATGTCCCCGATCTCATCCGGGACTCCGAACTCCTTCGGTACATCAAAACTCATAAACTCATAATATAACTGTCATCGAAACCTTAAGCGTGCGGACCCTACGGGTTCGAGAACAATGTAGACATGATCGAGACACGTCTCTGATCAATAACCAATAGCAGGACCTGGATGCCCATATTGGTTCCTACATATTCTACGAAGATCTTTTATCGGTCAGACCGCATAATAACATACGTTGTTCCCTTTGTCATCGGTATGTTACTTGCCCGAGATTCGATCGTCGGTATCCAATACCTAGTTCAATCTCGTTACCGGCAAGTCTCTTTACTCGTTCCGTAATACATCATCCCGCACCTAACTTATTAGTTGGAATGCTTGCAAGGCTTATGTGATGTGCATTACCGAGAGGGCCCAGAGATACCTCTCCGACAATCGGAGTGACAAATCCTAATCTCAAAATACGCCAACCCAACATCTACCTTTGGAGACACCTGTAGAGCTCCTTTATAATCACCCAGTTATGTTGTGACGTTTGGTAGCACATAAAGTGTTCCTCCGGTAAATGGGAGTTGCATAATCTCATAGTCATAGGAACATGTATAAGTCATGAAGAAAGCAATAGCAACATACTAAAAGATCGGGTGCTAAGCTAATGGAATGGGTCATGTCAATCAGATCATTCAACTAATGATGTGATCCCGTTAATCAAATAACAACTCTTTGTCCATGGTTAGGAAACATAACCATCTTTGATTAACGAGCTAGTCAAGTAGAGGCATACTAGTGACACTCTGTTTGTCTATGTATTCACACATGTATTATGTTTCCGGTTAATACAATTCTAGCATGAATAATAAACATTTATCATGATATAAGGAAATAAATAATAACTTTATTATTGCCTCTAGGGCATATTTCCTTCACCTTCATCATTGCCCCTAGGCCCTCCGACGAGCGGGACCGTAAGTACATTAACGCAAACGTGTGCCGGAGGTACTGGGAGACGAGGACGCCGGTCCCGTGGAGCGACGCCCACCTCCCCAACGGGTGGCATCTCTCCGCGGACCGGGTGCCCATCCCGCCAGTGCCGGCGACCGGCCGTGCACGGCGCGATGAGATCAATCGCTGCCGCCGCCTCGTCCCCGACGACCTGTACCACGACCACAGGTACGCCCCCGACTCGCCGCTCTGGAACACATGGCTCCAGGACGAGCACGACGTGCGGCGCGCGTCCTACTTCGCCGGCATCGTGTCGGGGCTGCGGAGGCCACGTGCAGAGCCGCGCGGGCGTACGCGGGTGCGTGGCCTGACGCCCACGCTGTCGCCTTCCCCGTCTCCATCGCCCCCTCCCCCTCCTCACATGACAGCGGAGGAGGAGGCCCGTCTCCTGCAGCATGTCATGGACGATTCCATGAACACGCACGACGAGCGGCAGTGGGACGGCCTGGAGGAGGCCATGGCCCTCTCTGCCGCCGGGGACGTCGCCTTCCCCGTCAAGGAGGAGAGGAGGGACGACCCGCCGTCCGCGTTCGAGCAGTTGCTGGGCCAGGAGTGGGGCTGGTCCTGCACTGCTCCGGAGATGGCCGCCGGAGTGGGCGTGAACTGGTGCCCCACTCCGCCGCGGTCACCGGAGCGCGAGGCCTTGCCACCGGAGGAGGTGGTGCAGGCACCTCTGGCCGTCCAGCCGGCCCCCGTCCACCACGCATCTCCGGCCCACCTCTGGACGCCGCTGGACTACGTCGACCTCGTCAGCGACGACGACGACACCGGCGGCCAGTGAAGACGGCGACGGACACAGCACCGACGGGCGCGGCAGGAGCGCGCGGGAGGCGGAGGCGTTTTTTTAATATTTTGTTTTATATGTTAATTATAAAAACTGGGCCTTTTAAGTGGCCGTGGAAACTGGGCCGTATTGTGGCCACCCCCTATATATATTTTATGTTTTTTTAAAATATGTTTATTTAGTTTTTTAGTTATTTCGTTTTAGCTTTAATATTTCTTTTATTCACGTCCACCCCGGACACGATTTGGGGTGCGGCCGCGCGGTGCGCGCACGCATGACCCTTCTGACAAAGGCGGACACGGGCGAACCCATCGGCGCCCCAAAGGGACAAAATCCGGCCAAAACGGACGTCCGTTTGGAGTCGCGCGGTGGAGTTGGCCTTACCTCATGTTGGTGAACGAGACTGCTTAGCCACTAGGGCTGAGAAGTGTAAGTGATTAATCTATATCACGAAAATTTAAGAACTACATGCAATAAGTGATCCAAGCCTCTTTTTAAAAATTTCAAACATTTCTTTGAAAATTGTGAACAATTTTTGAAAGGCAAAAAATGTGTGAAAACGAAATAATTTTAGAACAAAGAGAAATAGGCTAGAAAATCTAATAAAAATTGGAAACATCCGACCATTAATCTGATGGACCAATGAAATATAACCATTAGAATTACGTAACACGACTGGTGGACCCATGACTCGGTTAACTAAAAATAAACTTACAGTGCGAATCAACCTGTGGTTGAATTAGTTAGGTGGACAGTGGTATCCCCAACCCACCAGGGTTCAAATCCTGGTGCTCGCATTATTTCTGGATTTATTTCAGGATTTCCGGCGATACGCTTTCAGTGGGAGGAGACGTTCCCGTCGACGACGAGGCGCCTACGGTGACTTCGTAAATTTCAAGATGATATGCCGGCTCAGTCTCTCGGAGGTGCTCATAGGGGTAGGGTGTGCGTGTGTTCGTTCATAGGGGTGAGTGTATGCGCGTGTATATGAGCGCTTGTGTCTGTACTGATGCTAAAAAATAAACTTCCAGTAAGAAAAATAACTCAAGTCTCTCAACAGAGAAAAAAAACTACATCTCACACCTCTCCAACGAAAATTAAGATACTACATCTACACGTTCCATTCCACTAGACTAAAAGGAAAAAAAAATAGAGCTGGGCTCAATGCAGACATGCACAAGAAGCCTCAAACTTGAAATATCTCAAGTCTCTCAGCAGAAGAAAAGAAAACTACATCTCACATCTCTCCAAAGAAAATTACATCTACACGTTCCATTCAACTAGACTAAAAAAATAGAGCTGGCCTCAACACAGGCGTACACAAGAAGCCACAAAGTTAATTATCGTGTGGCTGATCTTTATAATGCAGACTTGGCCGCCGCTTGATTAATAAATTCTTTTTCTCTTTGTAAAAAGAAAGCTAACCATGCTAGCTGGTTGATTTTATCCAGGCTCAACACACACGTACAAGAAGCAAAAATGATGGAGTCCTCTCTCGTGTAAACCTAGCCATGATGCTTGATTGAATTACTCCAGGGCGGCCGGAAAGACAATCAAACATATGTACGTATACGCGCCTGATCAATGTACGTATGCATCTTTTTCAACAGGGCTGGCATCTAAATCACTATACATCAGTAGAGTCAGGATTTGTTTTTGATGGTTTCTTTTGTTAATCTGAACCTATGATTTTTTTTCTTTGACCTGGACACACACTAATTTATTTTATTCGAAGGGCCGGCGGCCGAATTTTATTAGGTGGGAAAATAGAAGGGTAGTACATTTACATCCAACGGGGATAGTATATGGAATATAGCTATCCCAAGACAAAGACCACTGAAAAACCAAACACTGAAGAAGGAGAAATGGCATTCACGACGGCAGGTCAGCAATACACCCCGCAGCCCTCCAGACATTGACATCCTCTAGGATCAGGTCCCTCACCCTGTCCACCGAACTGTCCACAGTGTCAAAAATCCTAGCATTTCTTTCCTTCCAAATCCTCCAGTGTTTAAGGATGGTAACCGTGTCGAAGTTTCTCCTGAATGGTTTCGGGATAGCCGCCCTGGCCTGCAGCCACCATTCCTCCGTGGATAAGAAAATCAGCTCTCGTCCAAGCTCTAAAGCGACGCCAAAGTAGCTTGGTGTAGTTGCAGCATGTGCAATGCATAAAAAGATGTAAGCATGTTTCCGGTTGTGATTTGCACGGAGGGCAAATGCCATTGGAAGGCCAGCTCCTTCTCTCCAGGTTGTCTGCAGTCAGACACCGTTGATGTACTGCAAGCCACATGAAGAATTTGCATCGAGGGGGTGCCTTGGATTTCCAGATTGGCTTATAACAAGAAAAGTTAGTGTTCCCCATGAAGAATAGTTGGTAAGTGCTCTTAACTGAGAATTGGAAATTATGTGTCAACTTCCATATCGCCCGGTCTCTGGTTCCGTCCGTCAGTGAAGTGGCCTGAACAATCTCCCAAATCTGCAGGTATTGTGCCATGGCGATAAGCGATAAACCTCCAGATATATCTCTTATCCAGGCCTGGCCATGCAAAGCCTTGCTTACTGTTCTCATTGTCCTCCCCTTCGTCTTGACAAAGGAGAACAACGCAGGTGCCATAGCAGCAATAGAGTGTCCATCCAGGAGCCAATTATTCGTCCAGAACCGTGCGGATTTCCCATCCCCAAGACTGATTCTGCAGGCCGAGCCGAACATGGCCTGGACTTCCTTCTCCGTGGATTCAGGAATAAGCTGCCACGGTCTCTCCTCGGCGTCCCACTGCAGCCACGACCATTTGCATCTAAGGGCCCAGCCAAACCATTTTAGGTTAATAATTCCGAGCCCGCCTGCCTCCAAAGGTGAACATACTCTAGCCCATGGCAAGAGACAGTGGCCCCCATTTATCTCCTCTTCCCCTTTCGAAACAAAACTGCGGCATCGTCTGTTTATAATCTTGATGGCCCACGCCGGCAAAGGTAAGACGAACATAAGGTGGATCGGCAGGGCCATGAGCACTGATCGGGTGAGAGTCAGACGGCCCGCAGTAGCAAGCATCCTTCGTTTCCAACCTTTCAGTTTTCCCGAGAATTTGTCTATGAGAGGAAGAAGATCCTGCCGCTGCAACCTGAAAATGGACAGAGGGAGACCCAGGTAAAGGATGGTGAACTGTTGTCTCCTGCATTGGAAGTGTCCCTCCACTGCCGCTGCCGTGGCCTCGTCGCATCGAATGGTTGTGACTGTACTCTTCTGTAAATTGATCTTCAGGCCCGTGGCCTCACCAAATATATGTAGAATACTAGAGATGACCTGGAGATCCGGGTGCAATGGTGTGAAGAACAACACCGCGTCATCTGCAAATATAGATACCCTCGGCATCCGTGGGTTACAGCCAAGCTCAGCCAGAAGCTTGTTCTGAACCGCCCACTCTAGCATGCTGTGTAATGTGTCCATGGCAAGAATAAACAGAGTAGGCGATAAGGAATCTCCTTGCCTAACCCCCTGGCCAAGTGCAAATGGCTGGCACAATTCACCATTGACTAGCACAGAGGATGATGCTGTAGATAGAAGGCCACAAATCCAAGAGCACCATCTTCTGCCAAATCCTCTTTTCCTCAAGACCTCAAGTAGGAACTCCCATGACAAAGTATCAAAAGCTTTGGATATGTCGATCTTCATCAAGATTGCTTGCTTGCGCTTTTGGTGCAGCCAACGAGCCGTATTGCGCACAAACTTGAAGTTCTCATGCATGTAAGCATGTTCCGCTTGCAGATGAACGCGCTCTGGGCCTGCGAGATGAGAACCGGCAGGGAGGGAGCTACACGCACCGCAAGCACCTTGGCAAATATCTTGGCAGCCCCATGAATGAGATTAATCGGTCTGAATTCGCTCACCTCGAGGGAATCATCTTTCTTTGGAAGGAGCGTGATAATTGATGAATTCAGATCACTGAAGGAGTGGAATCTGCCATCATATAGAGCCATAAAATCTTGGCCAATGACCTCCCAACAGACCTTGTAGAAAAGCCCGGAGAACCCATCCGGTCCTGGTGCCCTATCCGAGGGCATGTCCATAATTACCTTCTTAATCTCTTCCTCTGTGAAGGGAGCTTCCAAGGCTGTAGCCATCTCCGGTGTAAGCCGATCCAAGTGTAAAGCATCATCAGCTTACTAAAGAAGAGAAACGCTTCGGTACACCCCCCCTCACAAAGCGTATAAAGGGTAATTTAGACCTTTGACAAACCGTATCCATTTTCGTACATACGATGGAATATGCCATACGTTCGGAGGACTGTGTCGTATTCCAGCGTACAGGCGCACAGCTAACCTGGGCCGGCCCATTTGCGCTGGAAAATCAACAAAAATTGCGCCTTACATGGGTATCGAACTCACGACCAGGTGTACAATTCGTAACGCTACTAGCCACTTCGCCCGCCTAACTCAAGTGATAAAACAGCAGTGTCACACCTAAAGAATGAGCGAGAGAGGCAACACTTTAACACCAATTCACAAATACTAAAGTGGGTGCGGATATCTAACACACAAGCTCCCGCGAGTGCATAACATCACTAGTCCAAAACGATTTTTTTTTTAATTTCGTATGTGAATTTCTGTTTGGCAAAGTAAAATATGTTTTAAACCCAAACATTTTAAAAATATGTGAACATATTTTTAAAATTCAAACCTTTAGTGAACAATGTTTCAGACTCTCAAACTTTGTTTTAGAAAAATAAGAGCATAATTGAAAACGAGAACATTTCTTGAAACTACAAACAATTTTTTAAAATACAAACATTTTCTTAAAACAGGAACAAAACTGAAAACACGGACATTTTCTGAAACTACGAACAATTACTTCAAAATGCGAACATTTTATGAATTCCTCACAATGTATTTGTATTTTCAAATTGCTCATAATGTCAAAACACGAACATTTTACAAAGAGCAAACAAAATTTTCCACACGAACATTTTTGTTTTAACATTTTATGAAAATCACTATTAAATTTGTAATTTCAAGAGAAATATGAATAAAAATTTAAAAGATTTTTTTGAATTTTCTTGAACATCATTTTGTATTCGTATAGAAAAAATCACCATGTTCAACGTAGGGTGTAGGGGTAGGTCAGAAGGCTCCGTTTGGGAGCATGTTTTTTCTCGACATCCGTCAAATGACCTAATGTTTTTCACTAGCTTGTATGAAGAATTCAAGGCACCATGCCAAGGTTTTTTGGTTTTGTAAATTTTTTACATTTTCTGGAGATTTCTTTGTCAAAAAGGGCGATAAATTACCGAACGCGTCGCAACTAGCATACGGCGTCGAAAATCGTTCAAACTTGGCATAGATGCCTACCATGTGCATGCTCACCTTCTTGGAAAAGTTGTGGTCTTTTGAAGGATATCTAAAAACAGACCATGTTCAAATGAGGGTGTTCAGGTAGGTCAGAAAGCTCCGTCTAAGAGCATGGTGTGTTTTGACATCCATGAAATTGCCGTAATTTTTTATATGACCTTGCCAAGTTGTTTTATTTTTTTGATGAATTTTGCGTTTTCTGGAGTTTCCTCGGCCAAAAAAGGTCGATAAATGGTCGGACGTGTCGTGACTTGCATATGGTGTCATACATCATTCAAACTTGATATGGATGTCTACCATGGGCATGCTCATCTACTTCAAAAAGTTGGGGTCATTTCAAGAATGTCCAAAACTAGACCATGTTCAATGAAGGATGTTCGGTTGCCAGAAGGCTCTGTTTGAGAGCACGTTGTTTCTTGACATCCCTGAAATGGCCTCAACTTTTTCCATGGCCTTGTATGACCAATTTAGGACACCAAACTAAGTTTTTTGGATTCTCAACAAGTTTTGCATTTTCTGGAGTTTTTCCGGTGAAAAAAGACCAATAAATGATCGGACGTGTCGCAACTTGCATACGATGTCAGAAGTCATTCAAACCTATCACTGATGCCTACCATGGGCAATGCCCACCTTCCTGCAAAAGTTGGGATCATTTGAATGATGTCCAAAATTATACCATGTTCTACAAAGAGTATCCATTAGGCTAGAAGGTTTCGTCTGAGAGCAGGTTATTTCTCAACATCCTTAGAATAAGCTCATAGATTTAAAAAAAATCATGAATTTAATAAAATGAAAATAAGAAGAAACAAAGACAAATAAAAAATGAATAAAATGGAATAAAAAAAGCCAAACAAAAGAAAAAGAAAAAACAGACTGAGAAGATGCACTAAAAAAGAAGTAATTAGACGCAAGAAGTGAACTATCCTAGTTTGTTATAGTTGGTGGAAGTAATCACAATGGTCCATAGTTTGAATCCTACTTCATGCACCTATTTTTTCAAGGTTAAAAATAGAAAAGGAAAATGGGCCAGACCTTGGACGAAGGGGTGTGTGCACCGGTTTGTGCGACGCTACTCCCTGTACAGCGGGAGCGCCTAGTCACCGCTTTCTGCGCTACTTAGTGGACGCGGCGCTTGAACACCACCTTTCATGGGCCGGCCAAATTTCATGGACTTGAAAAAATAAGCGGATTTGCAAAATGTTTATCAATTAAAAATTCCATGAATTAAAAATAACCCATGGATTTTGATAAAAAAGTACAAGGATTTGAAAAAAGGTCACGATTATTTTTAAAATCATTAATTTTGCAAAACTTTATCAATTTTGAAAAAACAATCGTCGATTTTGAAAAAAAATCATCTACTTTGAAAAAACAACATTCATCTTGAGAAAGGTTCATCAATTTAGAAAAAAAATCATCAATCTTGAATAAAGTTCATCGACTTTGAAAATAATTATCAATATTAAAAAAAAGGTTCATTGATTTTTTTTAAAAGGAAACTGAAAAAGTTTGCACATTGCAAAATAAAAAGTAAAGCAAAAAGGAACATAAAAAGGAAAAGAAAATAAAAAAAGGGGAATGAAAACAAAAAAAACGTTTGAAAAAACAAGAAAAAAGGAAATAAGAAAGAGGAAAGAAGAAAAGGACGAGAAAGAACTATCTCAACAAAAGTTTCAAGACGGCTGGTTGGTTATCACGTCCAAATATGTACCAGGAAGTACCTGGTTCGATTCCTGTCAGGGTCATATTTTTTTTTCAGGATTTAAAATCAGAAAAAAAATGGGAAAGATGGGCCGGCCCAGCTCACTGTACATGTATACAGCGGACGAATGATTTCTAATATATAACCATCATGCCCTTACTTATGAAGATGTATCGACTAATCTGGTCTGTTCATGTGTTTAGGGGGGTGTACCGAAGCAGAAGTTTTGTCTTGCCATGACCAACTTGTCCTCACTAGTTGTGGCTGTCTTGTCACCGTACTTAAGGCATGGGATTAGGCGTTTACGGCGTCTCCCATTAGCTTTCATGTGGAAGTATTTAGAGTTGGCATCACCCTCGTGCAGGTCTCGGACCCTCGCACGCTGTCTCAGGCGGACTCGTTCCAGAGATGCGAAAGCCAAGCATTTGCCCTTGAGGAACGCTTTCAGGTTGCGTTCACTTTCCGAGAGGGGTCTGGTTTCTTGCGCAGCGTCATCGCGCAAAATGAGCTCACTAGCCATAAGTAACTGGAGATGAATCTGACTCATACTCTTCTGACCCCACTTCCTTAATGCCTTGGCCGTGCGATGTAGCTTGATGTTGAGGATCTTCATAGGGTCACTACCAAATACTTCTTGATTCCACGTTTCGCTCACCACCTCCATGAAACCAGGAAGTTTGCACCAAAAGTTTTCAAACTTGAAACGCCTAGCCCGAGGACAGCTCGCCGAACAAGAGATCGTCAAAGGCGTGTGATCAGATATATTAGAACTAAGCGGCAGGAGATCACTGATGGGGTGGATATCTTCCCAGGCATTATTGAAGAGGACTCTGTCAAGCCTGGCCATAACTGTGCGCTCTTGCTGATTGCACCAAGTGAACCGCCGACCCATCATCGGCATAACATGCAGCCCCAGTCTGTTAATAGTGTGTCTGAATTTCGACATGAGTCTACTGTTACCCCTTCCAGAGCTGCGCTCTTCCTTAGAAATGGTCAAGTTGAAGTCACCGTTCAAGATCCAAGGCGTGTGTACATGCTCTCCAAACTGTACCAGATGCTCTAGGAATCGCAATTTAGAGAAATATATCTCAAGTCTCCCAACAAAAAGAAAAACTACATCACACATCGCTCCAAATAAAATAAATCTACCACATCTACACGTCCCATTCAACTAGACTAAAAGAAAATACAGTTTTACTAAAGCACATTTAGATGTGCCATAAGTATTGCACATCTAAGTCCTATATCATTGATCTTACGTCGAGATTCGTGTGGATATTTCTTTTTTCTTTTTTTTTTCTTTTTGTGTTTGATTCACTCACTTAGATATGCAATAACTAGGGCCCTAGACACACCCAAGAAAATAATACTACTAGCTCTCGCGTCCCGGATTCTACGTACCTTAGATATATCTACACGTCCCATTCAATCAAACCGCAAGAACTAAAAAGAACAAGAAAAAACTCCGAGCAAAAAAACATAACAGATCTCATGGCCCTCAAAAGAAAAGAAAAAACTACTACTCACATTCTAATGTCACGCCCTACAGAAGAAAATAAAACCAAGTAAAAACGAGGGCGAGTGAAGAAATAGTCAATAAGTACATTATGGAACCATAAGATGAACCATTAATAAACAACACTGTAATTCTACACGAAAACGGAAAATACATCTGAAAGCTGAATCTCGAAAGGCCGAGACCAACTCAATAGGCAATAAATTTCACACGAAACAGAAAAGTATACCTGAAAGCTGAATCCTGGTTTTAAGCACATGTGGCATGGACTAACCAACATGCGTCAGTGTTGGGGCGGACTGACCAACCAGCAATAGTGTTGGCGCGGAATAACCAACCTACAACCCTTTGTGTGATACTGAAAGTCTAGGATCCAAAAGAAAATAAAGCATGAAAACTAAGTACTCTGAAAGCACAAAAAACAATACAATCAATTATACGGAGAAAAGGTCCGTCATGCACTTGCCTCAACACCACGGTTAAACTAAAGAAGTATCCTCGACACCTGGAGCTCTCAGACCAGCAATACAAACTTGCAAAGAAGAGGCGAACTGAAGAAAGACTAGGGAAGTGCCGGCCTCCGTCGATGTCTGAGTTGAGGACGACAATGGCAGAACAGCACTTGACGACAACAACGGAGCAACGCCTGATGGCGAGGAATCAGTGCTCGGGAGCAGTAGTTAAGGATTTGGGACTAGCTCTATTCCTGCGTGAGTATGGGGATACACAGATATATATTTCCTTCCTTTCTTTCCTCTAGGCTTATCCGAACTGGAGCTGGATTTTCTTTTATTTTCAAAATTATCCAAAGGCTAGAATTGACTGGCGCATCAAATATTTATCCAAACTCCATTGTGGACAAATTTATACTCACTTTGTGTTAGGTAATAGTTCGATCTAGGTTTCAATTACAGGCAGGAGGGTTGAATCAGTCTCATCACTCAGATACAAGCTACAGGGAGGAAACAGAAAAGAAAAGCCGCCGTGCCGATTTCTGATCCAAGCCCGGATGGTGCTCCTGCCGAATGATGCGCCTTATGTATGGTTCTTCCACTCTGGCCCCACGTACAGACGGTTGGGGTGTTTGATCCGATGTGGCCTGGCGATGACGCGACTTTGCCCCTGATTGGTTGTCGTGATTAGTTCTGCTGCCAGCGTGTTCCCTCTTGCTGCCGCCTCCGCTGATTCCTTCGTTGCCTTGGCTGTGTTTCGGTCGGTCTTCGCTGCTTCTGCAGTTGGGACGCTGATACTTTGTGGCTGCTCGACGAGGTGAACTGAACCGTGGTCTTGGATTTCCATAAGGCGTGTGGTTACAAGGTCAAAGCTTGGTCAACATCCCTGAATTATTTTAGAATAAAACCTTGCAAATTCGGGACACCTACGCATCTTCAACCACTTTGGATCAAGTTCACCCAATCCCAACAAGGTGATGGCATTTGTTAGAACTGTGTCGAATATTATTGTATAAGATAGGTTATAATTGAACTTGGTTTTGGACTGTGTATAGATAGGGTAGAAGTCGTGTCCTAATAGGACACTTGTATCCTAGGCCTCTCATATATAGTGGGGGTAGACACACGATGTAAATTATGCTAACATAATAGCACCGGAACGCAGGGGAAGCCGGCGGTATGTGCCGGTGTCCAGGGCGACCGGGTGCGGTATTGTAGCGGTGTCATGGAGAGGAGCACCCATAGTCAGGCCCCGGGATGTAGCCATATCCGTGAACCTCGTTAACAAATCTCGGTGTCGTGCTCGTGTGATTGCTTGGTCTTTGGTAGATTGACGGAATGACTTGGATTTATTCTAACAAGTGGTATCATGAGCAAGGTTCGACGAGGTTGCAGTGGTTGATTTAGAGGTGAAGCCGAAGGTTGCGTAAGAAACATTTCGATCCATGGTGTCAGACGATCGGGAGCAATTTCGTTGGTCCACAGGAAAGCCCGGGCGATCGATGGAATTCTAAAGCAGCAAAAGTCGGCGGGTACAAGAAGCAATCGGAAGCAAGATGCAGATCGGTTCGGAGCAGTCCTCGGCGAGATAGGTCACATGCGTGGAGGTTGGCTGGCGCGTGTGTGTGTGTCAACGACGCGCGTGTTCTGCGCAAGGTCTGATCAGGGGACGTGGCAATCGAGGTATCGCATGGCACAATGTACAGAAAGCAGCAGATTCGGTCGACGTGTGCGGCGGTGTTGGCGGTGGCGTCCTCGGAACGTGCGGCGGCAGGAGACCTAGCGATCGAGGCGAGTCGGTTGTGCATGGCCTACGTAGAGCACGAGGGCAGCAGGCTGGCCAAGCTGGGCCATGTGTGGCGGAGGCCCAAGGGGTGCCAGAGCCAGTAGGCCGAGCTGGGTTATGGGCAGGTTGGGCCATGAGAGAGCACATGACAGCTGCTGGTCCAGGCGTGGTTTCGTGGCTGCTACAGGCGCGCGTGTACACGGAAGGCTGCGGGGCGTACGGATACTGCGTTGGATGAGATTTGTTTGAAAAAAAGGGAAAGAAGTGTTGCAAGGAATCACGAGGCGTGGCCTTGCTTGGTCAAAGTATTTGACTGGTTTTGCTACATGCGTACGGCAGGCTACAAGGAAGGTTCTTTTGGGCATTTTCTTCTTGGTGTACACGAAAGTTGTACATGATAGAGCGGCGACATGCGTATAAGGCTCGGAGGAGTATGGGGCGTGTCGTGGCAGGATCATGCATACACAATGCGTCAAACAATGCACGGATTTGCGGGCGGACACGACGCGGGGTGGAGCATGGTTGCAGTCGGATAATTTCGGCTGGGTCGGACTGGACTGTCTGATGGATTGACGGGGATGTCGGTCAAAGCAGAAGACGACGGTGATTTCAGCGACGACGACATAGGAGCGTGATGCTGATGGTGGCCGACTTCTGGGGCGTGAAAACACGTGGTGCAGGCTTGAGGGCTTGTGCGGCTTCGACAGACTATTGCGCGGGGTGATTCAAGAAGGTGCACATGAGAGCTTGGAGTCGACAGGGCGCGGGAGGGTGGCACGTACAACCACCATGGAGTCCTGTTGAAGGTGGAGCTGGAGTCTGACGGATGACTACACTCTGTGCTGATGGAGGGGCTACAGTGTAAGAATTCGGAGAGTCGAAGCCTATTTCAGCGAGATAGCGAGAGACACGCGGATTGGACTGGGGCCCAGCGGTCTAATGGAGACGTGATACTCGGCATCGGTCGGTGATGATCGATGGTTCTCTGCAGTGGGGGTTGAGGCAGTGGGGGCTAGCTACCCGGGAGACTCGACCAGGACAGCAGAGGCTCGACGCGGTGATAGCGGCGAGGCGTGCGGTAAGCACGGGACACAGTGACAGGCCAAGGCACTGGTGGTCAGACATGTGGTCAGACAAATTGTGCAGGGGGTGCTGAAGTAGTGTTGACAAGTATCGGATTCAAGTTGGTGACTGGGTCTATCGGTGCCGGAAGATGGACAGGAGTTGACCATGGAGAATCTGAGAAAGTGGCGGAGAGTTTAAAATTGTCAAAAACTGAGAGAGTACATGGCCATATATTCTGTTGTGTTCAGTGCACATGGCAAAGTGCGGATGACAAGGCAGAAGGAGCCGGAATGCTATAGCTATGGGACATGTCAGAGACTATCCGGGAAAAAGGGTGAGACAACTGCGAATTTGACTCGGGATGACTACAAGCAACGGTGAAATTCCTTCAAGTTTCAGACAGACGGTCAAGAAAGAGCGGTGACATTGAGTTCAGGTAACTCTTATATGTGGCATCCAATATGTGAGTTATTCATTTTCACGCAGACAATGATCGGTGTTTGATGGCATTGAACGGATTCTCCGGAAGTTGGAAGCACAAGGTAGAGTAATGAGGAACTTAATTTTGCTCGAGTGTTGACTGTGAAGAAGATAAGAAGGGACTACAGTTGCAGGTGGAGTCACATGGAATCTGGGAGTAGCAGCGGTGCTCATGGCGTATCTCAAGTCCAATGTACATGGAGGTTCGACGCATGGATGAATTCAAGGTGGTGAAGAATATTCGTCAAGGTGGAGTTTGTTAGAATTGTGTCGAATATTATTGTACAAGGTAGGTTATAATTGGACTTGGTTTTGGACTGTGTATAGATAGGATAGGAGTTGTGTCCTAATAGGACACTTGTATCCTAGGCCTCTCATATATAGTGGGGGTAGATACACGATGTAAACTATGCCAACATAATAGCACCGAAACGCAGGGGAAGCCAGCGGTATATGCCGGTGTCCAGGGTGACCGGATGCGGTATTGTAGCAGTGTCATGGGGAGGAGCGCCCATAGTCAGGCCCCGAAGATATAGCCATATCAATGAACCTCGTTAACAAATCTTAATGTCATGCTCATGTGATTGCTTGGTCCTCAGTAGATTGACGGAATGCCTCGGATTTATTCTAACATGATCGTTAAGCAGGTTGTTCCCACTCAACAAACTGGCGAACGTGAATCAAGCCTCCCCCGTGGATAATGACCTTCATGGTGCCCCGGAATTGAAGCTTTTTTTTTGCATCGAAATAGGGAGCTTTATTAACTGATAATCATAGTGTTACAATCCGAACGTAAGCATATATGGAGGAATTCAGGGCTCACATCAAGCCAACTCTTCGTCCACTCAATTGTGCTGGCTAAACATGCACAATGGTGAGCCGGAATATTAATCTCCCTGCTAACATGGGTAACAGAGAAAGAAGCAAAACTAGCACTAATCTTCTCTAACTCAATTAAGATAGGCGCTGCAACAGACCTGGAGTTGACGCGCGACTTCCAGAGGTTAACCAGATCCTGACAGTCAACCTCCATTATCACATGTGAGAAACCACGAAGCTGGACAAAGATCATACCTTCTCGTAGAGCTAGAAGCTCCGCGATGAAAGGATCGGTGACGCCCCGGAGTGGTTTACTCCATGCTCCCAGGAAAGCAATGTGTGATCGAGCTACACCACCTGCTCCCCCCTTTATGTCCTCAATATTAACCACTCCGTCGGTATTGATCGTGATCCAGCCTGCTTCCGGCGGTCGCCAGCGGCTTGTGGGCTGAATCTTCCGTTTGCATGGAAACTCCATAATTGCCAGTGTCTCATGAACCCACCGCAATGCTTGTACCGGATCATAACCATCCCGGTCGTGCGTCCAGCAATTGCGAGACGACCAAATGCTGTGCATGATTGTGATGGTCTTGCTTCTGTCCGCCTCTGTGAACATTTGGTCGAGTAGTATATCACGAGCCCATGTATGTGGGTGCAGCTGTGGTAAGCGAATGTCAAATCTCTCCCGAGCTGCAATCCAGAACTTCTTTGCATGCGTGCAATATATCAATGCGTGTTGCATGTCCTCATTCATCGCCTTACATATATCACACAGGCCAAGAGTTTTGATATGGCGATATTGCAAGTTGACAGAATCTGGGAGTATCCCACGGAGTACTCGCCACCAGAAGACTCGGACCTTTGGGATAATATTGAGCTTCCATAAGGCTGTCCACAACTGTTTGTTTGATGATGATGCTTCGGGAATCGTCCCTTCCTCTAAAGAGCTATGCTCGTTGCGAGTCACAAGAGTACGATACGATGCTTTTACAGAGTAGATTCCTGATTTCTCCCAGGCCCATGCCAAAGTATCCTCTCCGCCAGCCGGGTTTAACGGGATATTCAGAATGGCTTCCACATCCGGCTGCAGAAAATTTTGACGGACCAGCTGTTCATTCCAGTTTCCGGTGTATTCGTCTATGAGTTCAGAAACCGTGAGGAGTGGCGCCGATCCCAAGCGCCTCCTGGGTTTTAGGGTGGGCGTGTTGGGTATCCAACTGTCCGTCCATGTGGCGATGGATGAGCCATCACCCACTTGATGAATGAGGCCAACATTCAGGACGTCTCTCGCTGAGATGATGGCTTTCCAAGTCGCCGACGACCTTGCCGGTGCTGTGGCATTGAGGAAATCCGTGTGGGGGAAATATTTCCCTTTCAGCACCCTTGCGCAGAGGGAGTCCGGCCTAGTAAGAAGGCGCTAACCATGTTTGCCGAGCAATGCCAAATTGAAGAGATGTAAGTCTCGAAAACCCATGCCGCCCTTTACTTTTGGTTTCACAAGATTTGCCCCGGAATTGAAGCTTCACTATGGAGTTTAACGCATGAGGCCAATAAATCGGGCCGCCTCGAGACAAATCACCTCGCCTATGTTAGGAAGTGTTGAAGGAGAGTGTGCCATGGGGACCAGGCGGAAGGAGATGCCATTGGGACCAGGCGGAAGGAGATCGTGGTGGAGGGACCAGATCACCGGCGGAGGTGCCAGGACCACCACCACCCCCCCCCCCCCAACCTTGACACAGTGTCGGAAGATTTGTTTTGGAAGTGCTTAATTAGAAAAAAGCATAGTCTTTGCCCCCCTCAAGATTGCTGTATTTGCCTTCTGCCCCTCCAGCATTTCTTCTCTAGCTCCGCCACTGGACCAGATGGAAGGAAAGCATGGTGGGTGGAGGACGGCAGGGAGGAGTATGTGGCTGAGCCAGATCCGATGGGCTGGGAAGAGACTAGGGAGGTTATTGCTGGAAAACGGAAAGGAGATAATCGGTGAAACTCACAGGATGCATGGCCACTTCTACAATTACGCCACAAAAATACAGCGATGGTACCATGTGCAAGAGCAACAAATTAATTTGATTTTCCAAAAGGAAACATTTTTTCCTTATTTATTTAGTTGGAATTTCTTGCACGAAAAAACTTTATACATGGTATGCGATGCAACTAGCTATATCTAGTTCCTCGGGGGATGAATATCCTTGAAGAGCGAGCACTTCCATCCCTTCGGAAAACACGTGCCTGCCCCTTGCTACTTGCTTTGGCAGTACGCCGTGCACTGGTTAGCACCGCATGACCCGTCCCCGATGGCCGAATTCGTCTCGTGGTTCGTCTCTGAACTGGTTGCGTCGCCATGCCTGAAAGTGAACAGGCATAATCGCGCATAAGAAGAGTATTTTGGAAACGCACGATGGTACCATGTGCAAGAGCAACAAATTAATTTGATTCTTTGTGAGAAACATACCGGATGAGGATATCACCAGCATAAGGGTAACGGCCGTACGCAACACTTGCCTAATCCTCATTGTAGTTGTGGATGAAAGTCGATGTCGATTGAGGGCTTCGATTGTTGGAAGAGATCAACAGGGGTACCTCGGGTTTTATAGAGGTCCCGCGGTGCCGTGTCAGTGTTGCTATTGGAAGTTTCCACGGGACAGCGTTTTGCGGTGCTTTCGCCAGATAAGCTTGCGTGCATGGAAAAAAGACCGACGCGTCCATCGGTTATGCATTGGGAAGAGTTTTGTTGACACGTGCGTATGCACTGCGCAACATGGCAACACATCCAAGCAAGTTATGCATAGTCTATCGTCATCCATGTACTTTTTCGTATAAAATGGAACTGCTATGCATTGTGGGTACAAACAAAAGTCTGGCACAATGGCATCCGAGTAGTTCCTGAGTTGTCAACATATGCGTTTGCATTGTGAAACGTGGCAACACACCCCGAGCGAGATGAGAAGATATTGGGCTTGTTTGGTTTGCTTCCAGAGAAAGCTGCCTGACTCAGGCAGGAATCTTAGGTGGTGGATTTCTCAAGCTTGAGGCTGTGATTGCTGCCTATGTAAGGAGATGCCTGTGTGTCCTCCATCCAAACAGGCCCATTGTCGTCCACCGCGACATTTATTTCTAAAATATGGAAGCGCTGATGTGTATATGTACAAAAGTCTAACACAGTGACATGTGAGATATTGCGAAGAATTGATTCTATTTTAGATAAATAGAAACACACCCCAGTATCTTTATTGGATCCTAAAATAAACTTTGGCGGGAGTGCAATATTCAAACGAAGCAAAAATGAACATCCGTTGCAATATATTTTGTACCAAGCAAAGAAACAGAATGTACATACACGTACATAAAAATTGTACTAGACCTTTTGTAACTTTCTTACATCAACCAGGTTTCTGCCAGAAAAAGATGCCGATCACACACAACAAGGAAATAAATATTTGGGGTCTGACCTGAAATTTGGATGTGGAGCTACCAAACAAAGGAGACGCGTCGATGACAAAGAGACCTGTTATAGGTGTCATCCAAAAAAATTAGTAGAGGGAGTAAGAAAGAGAAATTACCAAAAAACAATTCAAACACACGTATACATTTTCTTTACAAAAATATCATAAACACTAAAGTAAGTATCTAAGTTATTTCCCTGAAAGCCTTCTGCACAAACTTCAGAACAATACATGGGAAGCAATTTTACATGACTGACCCTAGTTAGATATATTGAATTTTTACAGCCACCAAACTGTACTTGATTCGTACCTTGGACTGCACACTGAGAACATTTTTGCAGACAATTTCTTTGTAAATTTTGTAATGGAGTTGGAGTAGCCTTCTTTTTGCTTATTCGGGACAGTAAGACTCTTTATATTACACTTCTAATGGTAGCTCTAGAAAGAGAAACATAGAGCTGCTCGTGTGAAAATACCGGTTGAGAGAGGTATACACCAACATTTTCAATACTCAAAATTTCACTCCACAAGAAGATTTTGGATAATAAATTGAAATCAAACATTGTTACAGTGGATACTGCTTATGGATACAATATAAGGAAGTTCCATCTGTTACCATAATCACATACTCTCTCCGTTTCAAAATAATTGTCTCAACTCTAGTACAACTTAATTTTGTAGTTAGTATAAAGTTGAGACACTTATTATGGGACGAAGGGAGTATCAAATTGCACAAGGATTGTATAACAGAGATGAAGCAAGGGGTTCATTAGAAATAGAGAAGATTCTACTATTCGTCCATACCCAAACCATGGTCGTTGAAAAAGTAGATTGGATGGAGAATGACAGTGACTCACGCCTCCTCACACTCCGTTCGAGCTGAAGATTATGTGGCTTCTTGGGGATGTAGTTTGAGCAGCGTAAGTCCCATATTCGGCTACATGACATGAGTGGTTTCTAGTCAGTTCAAGATAGGCGTGTCAATTTGAACTTTTGGGTGACGGAAAATTTTGACTTGGGACTCGGAAGGAGAGGGACCATCAGAGCACAGTACCTTCATGTCAATTTTCACACCAGATTTACCATCTCCAAGACGGAAGGAGGAGGATGCGGGTCTGGACTGTGGAGCTCATGGGTAGTGCTCCAGTTTCAAACGGCATAGAGGTCCTGGGGAGCAGCTCATACTCGAATTAGACGGACATGGAGCGCATCGATGGGAAGGAGGTGAAGCTGGTGGGCGCCGACGCTGCTGCATGAGAGCCATTGCTGAATCAGGAGGCGGACGATGCCGGTGACGTACTTGCCGATGTCGGCACCGGATGAGATGGCGGGTGGAGGGGCTTCCGCATCAAAGAAGGAGACAGAAGAGGTGTCGCGGACCTCAGGAACAGACGGCACCAGCGGCGTACATGCTGACATCGGCATCGAAGGAGAGCGGTAGGGGGAGATGGCGGGCGGAGGGGCTTCTGCATCAAAGAAGGAGACAGAAGAGGCGTCGCGGACCTCAGGAACAGACGGGGCCGGTGGCGTACATGCCGACATTGGCATCGAAGGAGACAGGGTAGGGGGCAAGAGGACATAACAGGCAGGAGGGGGAAGGAGGAGGTGGAGGTGGCAGTGAGTGGTGAGGCTGCTGCCGAAGAGGAATTGGGAGAGCGGCCGGCGCAGGCAGCGTGTGAGCGACAGCGGCAGTTGGCCAGTTCGGTTCCACTGTGTTCTCCCCTCATCGAGAAGGATCGAATGCCTCTAGTTTCCTGGTTGGGTGAGGTGGGGATCAATGGAGCAGGACATAGAGGACAAGGGCTCTTTTGCAAATGTGAACCGGGGCTTTCTCCCATGCGTCGGATACATATCCAATGGTCGAAAAGTATAGATGACATCCGCAAAAAAAGTATAGACGGTAGACACACCATCACCATCAACTCAGTTTTTTATAGGAGTAGAGACATGCCACCTTGATGCTAGATGTCCCGTGTGTCATGAAGGCATATAGTATGATTTTTAAAATGGAGGCATATAGATGTCCCGCGTGTCGGCAAAAGGATGAACAAAGCTCATGTGTTAAACGAAAGAGTGGAAGAATATAGATTCCCGACGACCGAGAAGGAGCAACAAACCTCGCGGTGGAGCGTCTGCGATCATAATATTTTATATTATTCAGCGATATAAAATCAAACAAGTCTCTCCACGTTCCTATACCATTCTATACTATGAGAATAAATTTGAACGTAAGCCATTGATTCACTCTATCCGAGGGAGTTCTGAATTAGGGGGTCTCCGGACAGCCAGACTATATCCTTTGGCCGGACTGTTGGACTATGAAGATACAAGATTAAAGACTTCGTCCCGTGTCCGGATGGGACTCTCCTTGGCGTGGAAGGCAAGTTTGGCGATACAGATGTGTAGATCTCCTCCCTTGTAACCGGACTCTATGTAACCCTAGCACCCTCCGGTGTCTATATAAACCGGAGGGTTTAGTCCATAGGACAACATACAATCATACCATAGGCTAGCTTCTAGGGTTTAGCCTCTACGATCTCGTGGTAGATCAACTCTTGTAATACTCATATCATCAAGATCAATCGAGCAGGACGTAGGGTATTACCTCCATCAAGAGGGCCCGAACCTAGGTAAACATCGTGTCCCCCGCCTCCTGTTACCATCCGCCTTAGACGCACAGTTCGGGACCCCCTACCCGAGATCCGCCGGTTTTGACACCGACATTGGTGCTTTCATTGAGAGTTCCACTGTGTCGTCATCATAAGGAGGGATGGCTCGTCTCGTTGTCAAGAACAACATCACCTCTAGGGGAGCCCTGGCTGTAGGCCAAACTCTCCGACTAGGCGGCTTCATCATGACCGCCTGCTCGGCCGTTGCGCCGACAAGGACTTCTCGGGTCATCGAAAATAGCCTCCACATCGGCTCGAAATTCACTGAGCATATGGATCCAATGGAGATCGCCTCTTTGAACGAGCTCTTGGATTGCATCGCCACTCTAGGAGTCGCTACGGACTATGATCGGATTGGGCTTAAACCCGACCAAAGGGAGATTAACTCTCCGCCGGTCACCCATCAGATAGCGGTGGTGGAGGAGCAATGCGGCGATTCTCCCTCTATCCTGAGGACAAACTATGTCCGGATTCCCGAGCTCTCTGAGCCGGATACCCTCCCACGGGAGGACATCGCCCTAATCCTGAACCTAGAATCAGGCTGCATGCCGAGCCTGCGGGGCAACATCCCGGAGCCCGAACTTCCAAGATCGGAAACTCCCCCGCCCCGGGGTCTCAGATTGGGTCAAGGTCTGGACTTAAATCCACCCACCCACCCAGATATAAACGATCTTTCCCACATTAGGCAAGAGCCCCAAGAGACAGTACATCACTATTGGGCCAGATTCCTCCTTGTAATTAACAAGATCAAGGACTGTCGCGAGGAAGACGCAATTTCGTTCTTTTGAAACAATTGCACGGACAAGGGAATCCTCAACGCCATAAGTCGCCATGACATAGCACACTTTGCTGACTTGGTGGCCATAGTACGGAAGTACTATGCGATGGAAAGCGCCTGGAAAATCCAAACAAAATTTTGGGATAATCCGGCTCTGACAAAACCCCCAGTCCGAACTAAAAGGGTGCACTCTCATAAGTCGCCCGACTCAATTACAAAGAATCAAAAGCCCACTACAGGGCGTGGAACCGTATTGGAGGGATGGCTTAACGGGCCCTGCAAAATTCATAGTACAGCGGATACCATACCAACACACAGCCTTAGAGCATGTTGGATACTCTGGCAGGTGGCCAAGAGCGGTGAGGATCTCATCCAAAACACCGAAGAGCACCATCCCGTGGATAACAATACAGTATCAACAGTCTTCGAGACCTTCGCCTCAAATAATAGGCGTCAGCGAGCACTCCGCAGCCTTGCCGAAGTCTGCCATGTGGCAACAATAAATCCATGGAGCGACACGGCTATCACCTTCAATGACAGTGACGAACCTAAATTCCGAACAGCCCGAGCACCAGCCGCCTTGGTCCTCAGTCCAATTGTGGACGGCTTTCGGCTTACTAAAGTGCTCATGGACGGCGGCAGCGGATTAAACCTCATTTATGAGGAGACTCTTCAAAAAATGGAAATAGACAAAAACCGCATTGAGCAAAGCAGCACGACCTTCCGAGGAATCAGCCCCAGTCGGGAGGCATGTTGTGTTGGGAAAATAACACTAGATATGGTATTCGACACTCCGGAGAATTACAGGTCCAAAGAAATTACATTCCAACTGGCCCAGTTCAGCAGCGGATACCATGCCCTTCTAGGGCAGGAGGCATTCATGATCTTCCAAGCCATACCCCATTATGAGTACATGAAGCTCAAATGCCCGGGCCCAATGGAATCATCACTCTAGCTAGTGATCCGGACATAGCACTCCGCGCCGAGAACAAAACAGCCGCACTGACCCTCGAGGCATTATCCGAAGCCCTTGTGGCGGAGGAATTAACCGCGCTGCGCTCCACAGTGGACAGGGACGACGTGATACTCGACAAAAGATCCAAGTCCACCTCTTTTAAACCAGCAGATGAAATAGTCAAATTCCAAGTCCATCCAACGAACCCCACAAAAATAGCATCCATCGGGGCGCAGTTAAACCCCGTTGTAGACACCGCACTACGGGAGTTCCTGCGCGAGAATTGGGACATATTCGCCTGGCATCCTTCAGACATGCCAGGAATCCCACACAGGCTGGCCGAGCATAGCCTTAACATTCTAAAGGGATTCAAGCTAGTCAAGCAGACTCTTCGGTGTTTCTCCGAACCTAAGCGACAAGCCATGGGAGAAGAGCTAGCCAAGTTACTGGAGGCCGGATTCATTAGAGAAATAAAGCATCCGGACTGGCTAGCAAATCTGGTGATGGTACCAAAGAAGGAAAAATCCTGGCGCCTATGCGTTGACTTTAAGGACCTTAATAAGGCTTGGTCAAAGTATCCCTTCCCCCTCCCTCGCATCGATCAAATTATCGATGCCACCGCAGGACACGACTCATTGTGCTTCCTCGACGCATACTCCGGTTACCACCAAATTAAGATGGCGGAGTCCGATCAAGCCGCAACGGCATTTATCACTCCATACGGCCCCTTTTGTTTTAACACAATGCCCTTCGGGCTCAAAAACGCCGGCGCAACATATCAGCGCATGATTCAGACATGTCTGGAAAAGCAGATCGACAAAATAGTGGAGGCATACATAGATGATGTGGTCGTTAAAACCAGACACGTCGACTCCTTAATAGACGACTTGAGGCTCACGTTCGACAATCTCCGAACATAAGACATTAAGCTCAATCCGGAAAAATGCGTTTTCGGCGTACCCGCCGGAAAGCTCCTGGGCTTCATCGTCTCCAGTAGAGGAATTGTAGCAAATCCGGCTAAAATCTGAGCTCTGTTGCAGTTGGCTATCCCAAATGACCTCAAGCAAATTCAGAAGTTAACTGGATGTGTGGCGGCCTTAAGCCGCTTTATCTCCCGATTAGGAGAAAAGGCACTCCCCCTTTATCGCCTTCTTCGGCGCACCGAACACTTCGAGTGGAAGGACGCAACCACGGCCGGATTGGAAGAAATAAAAGCCATCCTGGCCACCAACCCAATCTTGGCCGCGCCAAATGTCGATGAACCAATGCTGTTATATATAGCGGCAACTCACCAAGTTGTAAGCGCAGTGCTCGTCGTCGAACGAGAGACAGACGGACATAAATTCCCACTTCAAAAGCCGGTATATTATGTATCCATTGTCCTCACTCCATGCAAATCACGGTACCCACATTATCAAAAGATAGCATACGCGGTATTCATGGCATCCCGGAAATTACGACACTACTTTCAAGAGTGCTCAATTACGGTGGCCTTAGAAGTACCACTCAACGACATAATAAACAACCGCGATGCCATGGGCCGGATTGCCAAATGGGCTATCGAGCTCCTCCCGTTTGACATAACATATAGACCACGGTGAGCCATTAAGTCGCAAGTACTGGCCAATTTCGTCGCCGAGTGGACAGAAGCCGAACTCCCTAAAGAGTACGATGCGTACTCCAATTGGATCATGCACTTTGACGGCTCTAAAATGCTGGCTAGTCTGGGGGCTGGCGTCGTACTGACGTTCCCCACTGGAGGTACAGTCCAAATACTATACACAGACTCCAACAACACAGCCGAATACGAGGCCCTATTACATGGTCTTCGGATGGCAGTTTCCGTGGGCATTCAACACCTGGAGGTGCGTGGGGACTCGAACCTCGCAATATCTCAAATAAATGGAGACTTCGATGCCAAGGATCCGAAAATGGCGGAATATCGCAACGTCGTCCTCAAAATGTCAGCTCGGTTCGAGGGGCTTGAATTCCACCATGTGGCTTGGGAGAACAATCAGGCGGCGGATATCCTCGCCCATATCGGCGCTAAGCGCGATCCTGTCCCACCTAACATCTTCTTGGAAAGGCTGTTTAAGCCATCCGTGGTATGGGAAGGGGACACCGGTAACAATATTCCGGACCCGGCCACAACACGAAATACCGAACACTCTGACACAATCGGAGGCTCTGCCATCGAAATAACACCTTCATCCCATGTGATAATGGCCGTCATCGCCTCGTGGACGGAACCATTCCTGGCCTACCTAACCAGGCAGGAACTACCCGAGGACCAAAATGAGGCACGCTGCATAGTGCGGCGATCTAAAGCCTACAAGGCCCACGAGGGAGAGCTTTATAAGAAAAGCACTACCGGAGTCCTTCAAAGGTGCATCTCCGAAGAGGAAGGGTGGAAGCTTTTGGCAGAAATCCATGCTGGACTCGGCGGCCACCACGCCGCAGCCTGGGCCCTTGTAAGCAAGGCCTTCCATACAGGTTTTTATTGGCCGACGGCCCGAGCAGATGTACAGTATCTGGTCCAACATTGCGTCGGTTGCCAGCTTTTTGCAAACCAAAGCCATATGCCGCCTACCGCTCTCCAAACAATCCCCATTACTTGGCCCTTTGCGGTCTGGGGGCTTGATATGGTCGGCCTCTCAAAGGGGGAACCCATAAGAAAAAAATACTTACTGGTCATGGTGGATAAATTCACCAAATGGATAGAAGCCAAACCCGTCAAAACGGCTGAATCCAGACCGGTGATAGACTTCATATCTGGGGTTGTACACCGTTAGGGCATCCCCCACAGCATCATCACTGACAACGGCACGGACTTTACAACCGACGAGGTGAAACTTTGGTGCAGCAACATGGGCATCAAGCTCGATTATGCTTCTCTCTATCACCCGCAAACTAACGGTCAAGTCGAGCGAGCAAATGGTCTTATCATGAGCGGCATCAAACCCAGATTAGTGCGGTCCTTAAAGGAATCAAACACGCACTGGGTAGAGGAGCTCGACTCCGTACTATGGGGGCTGCGGACCACGCCGAATCGCACTACCGGATACACACCATTCTTTATGGTGTACGGCGCAGAGGCGGTTCTGCCCTGCGACATAATTCATGACTCACCTCGAGTGCGCATGTACGAAGAAAAAGAGGCCGAGCTCGATCGGCATGACAGTTTGGATGCCCTGGAGGAGGAGCGCGACATAGCAAAAGCTCGTTCTGCATTCTATCAGCAACAGGCTCAAAGCTATCAAAGCAGAGAAGTACGGGCCAAAACCTATAACGTTGGCGCAATAGTTCTATGCCTGCCGGAGAAAAAAAGAACAAGCTCAAGCCCAAATGGGAAGGTCCCTTCATTATTGACCAGGTTCTGACCGGTGGAGCGTACCGTCCGCGGGATGCATCGGACAATCGACTCGAGCCAAACCCATGGAACGCAGCCAGACTCCAAAGATTCTACGCCTAGTGCCGGACTCTATGTTCGTCTCCTTACCCCTGTCAATTTTTTGCGTATCAATTATCTGTCTTTTCTGTCTTTCTCTCTTCTTTTTTCTTCCTCAAGGCCTTAAAAGGCTAACTTGTGTCTTGGTTACACAATCTTGACGCGCTAACCGCGCTCATTATACCTGGGGGCTTCTTATACACAAGCTTAATATAATTATTTTTCTGGGCTTTATGCCCCTCACATGTGTTATTCTTCCACATGTACCTTTTTTTGCCATTATATGCATCGATATGGCTTAAGTTTTGGCCAAGCTGGGATGCCTGGTTCTTGTATTTATGCCCTACGTTCCCGTTAATTCGGCTAGGGCATAAGGGGAGCACCTCTGCGATTGTTACTGCCGGGTCAGCCGGATGTGTACCTCAGATTGGGTGAAGCCGAAAGATAGCGTTCTTAAGGGAATATTCGGTCGGTGAAAAAAAGATGAATTTTATTTATTTTGATACATGCCCCCAGATGTTATAGCCTGCGTCTCTTTTCGCAGTTCGGACATGCATATTAGGGCATGCGTACCCAGGGAAAGGAACCCTTAACGGAACTATTCTCCCTGAAAGATGTTTCTTACTATCCATGTAATATAACATAGCTAGTTGGGTACTTGTCTGTTCAAGCACTTACGACCCCTACGCCTGGTTTCCACGCATACCCCGGTTTTTACATAACCGAGCGGGTATTCGGATACACTCTGGACTATCGGGTCCAGAGGTCGAAGCGAAAAGGTCCTCCATGACAAATGATTTACAATCCGTCTAGGGACATTATATATGTCACTTAAAGTACACAGTCACTTAGACTGACTAAATTCTTCTTCTATACCATCCAATAGGCTGTCTAGCCTACAATCCTGTTGGGAATACTTTGTGGCTAATTCTACTTGGTCATACACCAAACTGATGGGGATCTCTTTCCCATCGGGCCCCACAGGTTCGACCTCGGCCATGTGGTTTGGGTCCGCTTTGGTATATCGCGTCTTCACCATGGCCCAGGCTTCCCTTGCACCTTGTTGGCAGGCTGATATCTTCCATAATCGGAAGCACCGCTGCGCTCCCTTGAGCTTCTCTATAAGCTGCCCCATGCCTCCTGGCGGGGAGGCGGATGGCCACAAGGCTTGGGCAATACCCTGCATCACCTGCCGAACTTGTTCGTGCAGTTGTGAGAGCTCTGATAGAAGATCACCCGCAGACCCGGGCATTTCCTCCGCGGGACGACCCGTCAGCATACCTGCAGACATAACTCTGTTAGCCGGCTTCTTCGCTGAACTCCTTCAAAAGTTCGTTCAAGCACTTACTAAAAATGCCGCGTCGAAGCCGCTTATTCTCCTTCACGGAGTCCGTAAGCTGGGCTCGGACAACTTTCAGTTCCACGTCCAGCCAGATATTGGTGTCCTGGAGATTAGTTTTCTCCTGCCTGACCAGCGTAAGCACGCGGTCGCCAGCATTTAGCTGTGGATTAGCACGTTGCGCATCCTCCGGCACGGCCTCCGGATTCACTCCGGGGTCATCTGCAACATCAATTGTTAGATTTGCATGCATGCCGTATACTATCTGGTACCTATCATTCTTTGCAATGGAAACAAGTGTTACCAGAGGGGGGCCTTCTCGGACTCCTTCAATGCGGCCACCGCGGCCCGTAGCTGGGCTTTGCACTCTTCCAGCTCTTGAGACAATTGGGTATTCTTCTCTGTAAGAACCTGCACAAATAATGACCCTTAAATCAGTTGTGTCAACTGTTTCAAGTCTCTGTTGGGGAATGTAGTAATTTCAAAATTTTCCTACGCACACGCAAGATCATGGTGATGCATAGCAACGAGGGGGAGAGTCTGATCTACGTACCCTTGTAGATCGCAACGGAAGCGTTGACACAACGTAGAGGAAGTAGTCGTACATCTTCTTCCCGATCCAACCGATCCAAGCACCGTTACTCCGGCACCTCCGAGTTCTTAGCACACGTACAGCTCGATGACGATCCCCGGGCTTCGATCCAGCAAAGCATCGGGGAGGAGTTCCGTCAGCACGACGGCGTGGTGACGATCTTGATGTTCTACCGACGCAGGGCTTCGCCTAAGCACTACAACGATATGATCGAGGTGGAATATGGTGGCAGGGGGCACCGCACACGGCTAAGGAACGATCACAATGATCAACTTGTGTGTCTAGAGGTGCCCCCTGCCCCTGTATATAAAGGAGCAAGGGGGGAGAGGTGCGGCCAGCCTTGGGGCGCGCCAGGAGGAGTCCTACTCCTACCGGGAGTAGGACCCCCCCCCCCAAATCCTAGTTGGAATAGGATTCATCAAGGGGGAAAGAGAGAGAGGGGGCCGGCCACCTCTCCTAGTCCTAATAGGACTAGGGGAGGGGGGAGGCGCGCCACCACCTTGGGCTGCCCCTTTCTCCTTTCCACTAAGGCCCACTATGGCCCATATGATTCCCGGGGGGTTCCGGTAACCTCCCGGTACTCCGGTAAAATCCCGATTTCACCCGGAACACTTCCGATGTCCAAACATAGGCTTCCAATATATCAATCTTTATGTCTCAACCATTTCGAGACTCCTCATCATGTCCGTGATCACATCCGGGACTCCGAACAACCTTCGGTACATCAAAATGCATAAACTCATAATAACTGTCATCGTAACGTTAAGCGTGCGGACCCTACGGTTTGAGAACAATGTAGACATGACTGAGACAGATCTCTGGTCAATAACCAATAGCGGGACCTGGATGCCCATATTGGTTCCTACATATTCTACGAAGATCTTTATCGGTCAGACCGCATAACAACATACGCTGTTCCGTTTGTCATCGGTATGTTACTTGCCCGAGATTCGATCGTCGGTATCCAATACCTAGTTCAATCTCGTTACCGGCAAGTCTCTTTACTCGTTTCGTAATACATCATCCCGCAGATAACTCATTAGTTGCAATGCTTGCAAGGCTTAAGTGATGTGCATTACTGAGAGGGCCCAGAGATACCTCTCCGACAATCGGAGTGACAAATCCTATTCTCGAAATACGCCAACCCAACATCTACCATTGGAGACACCTGTAGTACTCCTTTATAATCACCCAGTTACGTTGTGACGTTTGGTAGCACCCAAAGTGTTCCTCCGGTAAACGGGAGTTGCATAATCTCATAGTTACAGGAACATGTATAAGTCATGAAGAAAGCAATAGCAACATACTAAACGATCGGGTGCTAAGCTAATGGAATGGGTCATGTCAATCAGATCATTCAACTAATGATGTGACCTTGTTAATCAAATAACAACTCTTTGCTCATGGTTAGGAAACATAACCATCTTTGATACGAGCTAGTCTAGTAGAGGCATACTAGTGACACTCTGTTTGTCTATGTATTCACACATGTATTATGTTTCTGGTTAATACAATTCTAGCATGAATAATAAACATTTATCATGATATAAGGAAATAAATAATAACTTTTATTATTGCCTCTAGGGCATATTTCCTTCAGTCTCCCACTTGCACTAGAGTCAACAATCTAGATTACACAGTAATGATTCTAACACCCATGGAGCCTTGGTGCTGATCATGTTTTGCTCATGGAAGAGGCTTAGTCAATGGGTCTGCAACATTCAGATCCGTATGTATCTTGCAAATCTCTATGTCTCCCACCTGGACTAGATCCCGGATGGAATTCAAGCGTCTCTTGATGTGCTTGGTCCTTTTGCGAAATCTGGATTCCTTTGCCAAGGCAATTGCACCAGTATTGTCACAAAAGATTTTCATTGGACCCGATGCACTAGGTATGACACCTAGATCGGATATGAACTCCTTCATCCAGACTCCTTCGTTCGCTGCTTCCAAAGCAGCTATGTACTCCGCTTCACATGTAGATCCCGCTACGACGCTTTGTTTAGAACTGCACCAACTGACAGCTCCACCGTTTAATGTAAACACGTATCCGGTTTGCGATTTAGAATCGTCCGGATCAGTGTCAAAGCTTGCATCAACGTAACCTCTTACGGTGAGCTCTTTGTCACCTCCGTATACGAGAAACATATCCTTAGTCCTTTTCAGGTATTGCAGGATGTTCTTGACCGCTGTCCAGTGATCCACTCCTGGATTACTTTGGTACCTTCGTGCTAAACTTATAGCAAGGCACACATCAGGTCTGGTACACAGCATTGCATACATGATAGAGCCTATGGCTGAAGCATAGGGAACATCTTTCATTTTCTCTCTATCTTCTGCAGTGGTCGGGCATTGAGTCTGACTCAACTTCACACCTTGTAACACAGGCAAGAACCCTTTCTTTGCTTGATCCATTTTGAACTTCTTCAAAATCTTGTCAAGGTATGTGCTTTGTGAAAGTCCAATTAAGCGTCTTGATCTATCTCTATAGATCTTTATGCCTAATATGTAAGCAGCTTCACCGAGGTCTTTCATTGAAAAACTTTTATTCAAGTATCCCTTTATGCTATCCAGAAATTCTATATCATTTCCAATCAGTAATATGTCATCCACATATAATATCAAAAATGCTACAGAGCTCCCACTCACTTTCTTGTAAATATAGGCTTCTCCGAAAGTCTGTATAAAACCAAATGCTTTGATCACACTATCAAAGCTCTTATTCCAACTCCGAGAGGCTTGCACCAGTCCATAAACGGATCGCTGGAGCTTGCACACTTTGTTAGCTCCCTTTGGATCGACAAAACCTTCCGGTTGCATCATATACAACTCTTCTTCCAGAAATCCATTCAGGAATGCAGTTTTGACATCCATCTGCCAAATTTCATAATCATAAAGTGCGGCAATTGCTAACATGATTCTGACAGACTTAAGCATCGCTACGGGTGAGAAGGTCTCATCGTAGTCAACTCCTTGAACTTGTCGAAAACCTTTTGCGACAAGTCGAGCTTTGTAGACAGTAACATTACCATCAGCGTCAGTCTTCTTCTTGAAGTTCCATTTATTTTCAATTGCTTGCCGATCATCGGGCAAGTCAACCAAAGTCCATACTTTGTTCTCATACATGGATCCCATCTCAGATTTCATGGCTTCAAGCCACTTTGCGGAATCTGGGCTCACCATCGCTTCTTCATAGTTTGCAGGTTCATCATGATCTAGTAGCATGATTTCCAGAACTGGATTACCGTACCACTCTGGTGCAGATCTCACTCTGGTTGATCTACGAGGTTCAGTAGCATCTTGTTCTGAAGTTTCATGATCATGATCATTAACTTCCTCCCTTATTGGTGTAGGTGTCGCAGAAATAGTTTTCTGTGATGTACTACTTTCCAACAAGGGAGCAGGTACAGTTACCTCGTCAAGTTCTACTTTCCTCCCACTCACTTCTTTCGAGAGAAACTCCTTCTCTAGAAAGGATCCATTCTTAGCAACGAATATCTTGCCTTCGGATCTGTGATAAAAGGTGTACCCAACAGTCTCCTTTGGGTATCCTATGAAGACACATTTCTCCGATTTGGGTTCGAGCTTATCAGGTTGAAGCTTTTTCACATAAGCATCGCAGCCCCAAACTTTAAGAAACGACAACTTTGGTTTCTTGCCAAACCACAGTTCATAAGGCGTCGTCTCAACGGATTTTGATGGTGCCCTATTTAACGTGAATGCGGCCGTCTCTAGAGCGTATCCCCAAAACGATAGCGGTAAATCAGTAAGAGACATCATAGATCGCACCATATCTAGTAAAGTACGATTACGACGTTCGGACACACCATTACGCTGTGGTGTTCCGGGTGGTGTGAGTTGCGAAACTATTCCACAATTTTTCAAATGTACACCAAACTCGTAACTCAAATATTCTCCTCCACGATCAGATCGTAGAAACTTTATTTTCTTGTTACGATGATTTTCAACTTCACTCTGAAATTCTTTGAACTTTTCAAATGTTTCAGACTTATGTTTCATTAAGTAGATATACCCATATCTGCTTAAATCATCTGTGAAAGTGAGAAAATAACGATATCCGCCACGAGCCTCAATATTCATCGGACCACATACATCGGTATGTATGATTTCCAACAAATCAGTTGCTCTCTCCATAGTACCGGAGAACGGTGTTTTAGTCATCTTGCCCATGAGGCACGGTTCGCAAGTACCAAGTGATTCATAATCAAGAGGTTCCAAAAGCCCATCAGTATGGAGTTTCTTCATGCACTTTACACCGATATGACCTAAACGGCAGTGCAACAAATAAGTTGCACTATCATTATCAACTCTGTATCTTTTGGCTTCAACATTATGAATATGTGTGTTACTACTATCGAGATTCATCAAAAATAGACCACTCTTCAAAGGTGCATGACCATAAAAGATATTACTCATATAAATAGAACAACCATTATTCTCTGATTTAAATGAATAACCGTCTCGCATCAAACAAGATCCAGATATAATGTTCATGCTTAACGCTGGCACCAAATAACAATTATTTAGGTCTAATATTAATCCCGAAGGTAGATGTAGAGGTAGCGTGCTGACCGCGATCACATCGACTTTGGAACCGTTTCCCACGCGCATCGTCACCTCGTCCTTCGCCAGTGTTCGCTTAATCCGTAGTCCCTGTTTCGAGTTGCAAATATTAGCAACAGAACCAGTATCAAATACCCAGGTGCTACTGCGAGCTCTAGTAAGGTACACATCAATAACATGTATATCACATATACCTTTGTTCAACTTGCCATCCTTCTTATCCGACAAATACGTGGGGCAGTTCCGCTTCCAGTGACCAGTCTGCTTGCAGTAGAAGCACTCAGTTTAAGGCTTAGGTCCAAACTTGGGTTTCTTCTCCTGAGTAGCAACTTGCTTGCTGTTCTTCTTGAAGTTCCCCTTCTTCTTCCCTTTGCCCTTTTTCTTGAAACTAGTGGTCTTGTTAACCATCAACACTTGATGCTCCTTTTTGATTTCTACCTCCGCACCTTTCAGCATTGCGAAGAGCTCGGGAATAGTCTTGTTCATCCCTTGCATATTATAGTTCATCACGAAGCTCTTGTAGCTTGGTGGCAGTGATTGGAGAATTCTGTCAATGACGCAATCATCTGGAAGATTAACTCCCATCTGAATCAAGTGATTGTTATACCCAGACATTTTGAGTATATGCTCACTGACAGAACTGTTCTCCTCCATCTTGCAGCTATAGAACTTATTGGAGACTTCATATCTCTCAAACCGGGCATTTGCTTGAAATATTAAATTCAACTCCTGGAACATCTCATATGCTCCATGACGTTCAAAACGTCGTTGAAGTCCCGATTCTAAGCCGTAAAGCATGGCACACTGAACTATCGAGTAGTCATCAGCTTTGCTCTGCCAGACGTTCATAACATCTGGTGTTGCTCTAGCAGCTGGCCTGGCACCCAGCGGTGCTTCCAGGACGTAATTCTTCTGTGCAGCAATGAGGATAATCCTCAAGTTACGGACCCAGTCCGTGTAATTGCTACCATCATCTTTCAACTTTGCTTTCTCAAGGAACGCATTAAAATTCAACGGAACAACAGCACGAGCCATCTATCTACAATCAACATAAACAAGCAAGATACTATCAGTTACTAAGTTCATGATAAGTTTAAGTTCAATTAATCAAATTACTTAAGAACTCCCACTTAGATAGACATCCCTCTATTCCTCTAAGTGATTACGTGATCCAAATCAACTAAACCATAACCGATCATCACGTGAGATGGAGTAGTTTTCAATGGTGAACATCGTTATGTTGATCATATCCACTATATGATTCACACTCGACCTTTCGGTACGTGATCACATCCGGGACTCCGAACAACCTTCGGTACATCAAAATGCATAAACTCATAATAACTCTCATCGTAACGTTAAGCGTGCGGACCCTACGGTTTGAGAACAATGTAGACATGACTGAGACAGATCTCTGGTCAATAACCAATAGCGGGACCTGGATGCCCATATTGGTTCCTACATATTCTATGAAGATCTTTATCGGTCAGACCGCATAACAACATACGTTGTTCCGTTTGTCATCGGTATGTTACTTGCCCGAGATTCGATCGTCGGTATCCAATACCTAGTTCAATCTCGTTACCTGCAAGTCTCTTTACTCGTTTCGTAATACATCATCCCGCAGCTAACTCATTAGTTGCAATGCTTGCAAGGCTTAAGTGATGTGCATTACCGAGAGGGCCCAGAGATACCTCTCCGACAATCGGAGTGACAAATCCTATTCTCGAAATACGCCAACCCAACATCTACCATTGGAGACACCTGTAGTACTCCTTTATAATCACCCAGTTATGTTGTGACGTTTGGTAGCACCCAAAGTGTTCCTCCGGTAAACGGGAGTTGCATAATCTCATAGTTACAGGAACATGTATAAGTCATGAAGAAAGCAATAGCAACATACTAAACGATCGGGTGCTAAGCTAATGGAATGGGTCATGTCAATTAGATCATTCAACTAATGATGTGACCTCGTTAATCAAATAACAACTCTTTGCTCATGGTTAGGAAACATAACCATCTTTGATTAATGAGCTAGTCTAGTAGAGGCATACTAGTGACACTCTGTTTGTCTATGTATTCACACATGTATTATGTTTCCGGTTAATACAATTCTAGCATGAATAATAAACATTTATCATGATATAAGGAAATAAATAATAACTTTTATTATTGCCTCTAGGGCATATTTCCTTCATTCTCCCACTTGCACTAGAGTCAACAATCTAGATTACACAGTAATGATTCTAACACCCATGGAGCCTTGGTGCTGATCATGTTTTGCTCGTGGAAGAGGCTTAGTCAACGGGTCTGCAACATTCAGATCCGTATGTATCTTGCAAATCTCTATGTCTCCCACCTGGACTAGATCCCGGATGGAATTCAAACGTCTCTTGATGTGCTTGGTCCTTTTGTGAAATCTGGATTCCTTTGCCAAGGCAATTGCACCAGTATTGTCACAAAAGATTTTCATTGGACCCGATGCACTAGGTATGACACCTAGATTGGATATTAACTCCTTCATCCAGACTCCTTCGTTCGCTGCTTCCGAAGCAGCTATGTACTCCGCTTCACATGTAGATCCCGCTACGACGCTTTGTTTAGAACTGCATCAACTGACAGCTCCACCGTTTAATGTAAACACGTATCCGGTTTGCGATTTAGAATCGTCCGGATCAGTGTCAAAGCTTGCATCAACGTAACCTCTTACGGTGAGCTCTTTGTCACCTCCATATACGAGAAACATATCCTTAGTCCTTTTCAGGTATTGCAGGATGTTCTTGACCGCTGTCCAGTGATCCACTCCTGGATTACTTTGGTACCTTCGTGCTAAACTTATAGCAAGGCACACATCAGGTCTGGTACACAGCATTGCATACATGATAGAGCCTATGGCTGAAGCATAGGGAACATCTTTCATTTTCTCTCTATCTTCTGCAGTGGTCGGGCATTGAGTCTGACTCAACTTCACACCTTGTAACACAGGCAAGAACCCTTTCTTTGCTTGATCCATTTTGAACTTCTTCAAAATCTTGTCAAGGTATGTGCTTTGTGAAAGTCCAATTAAGCGTCTTGATCTATCTCTATAGATCTTTATGCCTAATATGTAAGCAGCTTCACCGAGGTCTTTCATTGAAAAACTTTTATTCAAGTATCCCTTTATGCTATCCAGAAATTCTATATCATTTCCAATCAGTAATATGTCATCCACATATAATATCAGAAATGCTACAGAGCTCCCACTCACTTTCTTGTAAATACAGGCTTCTCCGAAAGTCTGTATAAAACCAAATGCTTTGATCACACTATCAAAGCGCTTATTCCAACTCCGAGAGGCTTGCACCAGTCCATAAATGGATCGCTGGAGCTTGCACACTTTGTTAGCTCCCTTTGGATCGACAAAACCTTCCGGTTGCATCATATACAACTCTTCTTCCAGAAATCCATTCAGGAATGCAGTTTTGACATCCATCTGCCAAATTTCATAATCATAAAGTGCGGCAATTGCTAACATGATTCTGACAGACTTAAGCATCGCTACGGGTGAGAAGGTCTCATCGTAGTCAACTCCTTGAACTTGTCGAAAACCTTTTGCGACAAGTCGAGCTTTGTAGACAGTAACATTACCATTAACGTCAGTCTTCTTCTTGAAGATCCATTTATTTTCAATTGCTTGCCGATCATCGGGCAAGTCAACCAAAGTCCATACTTTGTTCTCATACATGGATCCCATCTCAGATTTCATGGCTTCAAGCCACTTTGCGGAATCTGGGCTCACCATCGCTTCTTCATAGTTCGTAGGTTCATCATGATCTAGTAGCATGATTTCCAGAACTGGATTACCGTACCACTCTGGTGCGGATCTCACTCTGGTTGATCTACGAGGTTCAGTAGCATCTTGTTCTGAAGTTTCATGATCATGATCATTAACTTCCTCACTTATTGGTGTAGGTGTCGCAGAAACAGTTTTCTGTGATGTACTACTTTCCAACAAGGGAGCAGGTACAGTTACCTCATCAAGTTCTACTTTCCTCCCACTCACTTCTTTCGAGAGAAACTCCTTCTCTAGAAACGATCCATTCTTAGCAACGAATGTCTTGCCTTCGGATCTGTCATAGAAGGTGTACCCAACAGTCTCCTTTGGGTATCCTATGAAGACACATTTCTCCGATTTGGGTTCGAACTTATCAGGTTGAAGCTTTTTCACATAAGCATCGCAGCCCCAAACTTTAAGAAACGACAACTTTGGTTTCTTGCCAAACCACAGTTCATAAGGCGTCGTCTCAACGGATTTTGATGGTGCCCTATTTAATGTGAATGCGGCCGTCTCTAGAGCGTATCCCCAAAACGATAGCGGTAAATCAGTAAGAGACATCATAGATCGCACCATATCTAGTAAAGTACGATTACGACATTCGGACACACCATTACGCTGTGGTGTTCCGGGTGGCGTGAGTTGCGAAACTATTCCACAATTTTTCAAATGTACACCAAACTCGTAACTCAAATATTCTCCTCCACGATCAGATCGTAGAAACTTTATTTTCTTGTTATGATGATTTTCAACTTCAGTCTGAAATTCTTTGAACTTTTCAAATGTTTCAGACTTATGTTTCATTAAGTAGATATACCCATATCCGCTTAAATCATCTGTGAAAGTGAGAAAATAACGATATCCGCCACAAGCCTCAATATTCATCGGACCACATACATCGGTATGTATGATTTCCAACAAATCAGTTGCTCTCTCCATAGTACCGGAGAACGGTGTTTTAGTCATCTTGCCCATGAGGCACGGTTCGCAAGTACCAAGTGATTCATAATCAAGAGGTTCCAAAAGCCCATCAGTATGGAGTTTCTTCATGCGCTTTACACCGATATGACCTAAACGGCAGTGCCACAAATAAGTTGCACTATCATTATCAACTCTGTATCTTTTGGCTTCAACATTATGAATATGTGTGTTACTACTATCGAGATTCATAAAAAATAGACCACTCTTCAAAGGTGCATGACCATAAAAGATATTACTCATATAAATAGAACAACCATCATTCTCTGATTTAAATGAATAACCGTCTCGCATCAAACAAGATCCAGATATAATGTTCATGCTTAACGCTGGCACCAAATAACAATTATTTAGGTCTAATATTAATCCCGAAGGTAGATGTAGAGGTAGCGTGCCGACCGCGATCACATCGACTTTGGAACCGTTTCCCACGCGCATCGTCACCTCGTCCTTCGCTAGTGTTCGCTTAATCCGTAGTCCCTGTTTCGAGTTGCAAATATTAGCAACAGAACCAGTATCAAATACCCAGGTGCTACTGCGAGCTCTAGTAAGGTACACATCAATAACATGTATATCACATATACCTTTGTTCACCTTGCCATCCTTCTTATCCGCCAAATACTTGGGGCAGTTCCACTTCCAGTGACCAGTCTGCTTGCAGTAGAAGCACTCAGTTTCAGGCTTAGGTCCAGACTTGGGTTTCTTCTCCTGAGTAGCAACTTGCTTGCTGTTCTTCTTGAAGTTCCCCTTCTTCTTCCCTTTGCCCTTTTTCTTGAAACTAGTGGTCTTGTTAACCATCAACACTTGATGCTCCTTTTTGATTTCTACCTCCGCAGCTTTCAGCATTGCGAAGAGCTCGGGAATAGTCTTGTTCATCCCTTGCATATTATAGTTCATCACGAAGCTCTTGTAGCTTGGTGGCAGTGATTGGAGAATTCTGTCAATGACGCAATCATCTGGAAGATTAACTCCCATCTGAATCAAGTGATTGTTATACCCAGACATTTTGAGTATATGCTCACTGACAGAACTGTTCTCCTCCATCTTGCAGCTATAGAACTTATTGGAGACTTCATATCTCTCAATCCGGGCATTTGCTTGAACTATTAAATTCAACTCCTGGAACATCTCATATGCTCCATGACGTTCAAAACGTCGTTGAAGTCCCGATTCTAAGACATAAAGCATGGCACACTGAACTATCGAGTAGTCATCAGCTTTGCTCTGCCAGACGTTCATAACATCTGGTGTTGCTCCAGCAGCAGGCCTGGCACCCAGCGGTGCTTCCAGGATGTAATTCTTCTGTGCAGCAATGAGGATAATCCTCAAGTTACAGACCCAGTCCGTGTAATTGCTACCATCATCTTTCAACTTTGCTTTCTCAAGGAACGCATTAAAATTCAACGGAACAACAGCACGAGCCATCTATCTACAATCAACATAAACAAGCAAGATACTATCAGGTACTAAGTTCATGATAAGTTTAAATTCAATTAATCAAATTACTTAAGAACTCCCACTTAGATAGACATCCCTCTAATCCTCTAAGTGATTATGTGATCCAAATCAACTAAACCATAACCGATCATCACGTGAGATGGAGTAGTTTTCAATGGTGAACATCGTTATGTTGATCATATCCACTATATGATTCACGCTCGACCTTTCGGTCTCCGTGTTCCGAGGCCATATCTGCATATGCTAGGCTCGTCAAGTTTAACCTGAGTATTTTGTGTGTGCAAAACTGGCTTGCACCCGTTGTAGATGGACATAGAGCTTATCACACCCGATCATCACGTGGTGTCTGGGCACGACGAACTTTGGCAACGGTGCATACTCAGGGAGAACACTTCTTGATAATTTAGTGAGAGATCATCTTATAATGCTACCATCAATCAAAGCAAGATAAGATGCATAAAAAGATAAACATCACATGCAATCAATATAAGTGATATGATATGGCCATCATCATCTTGTGCTTGTGATCTCCATCTCCGAAGCACCGTCATGATCACCATCGTCACCGGCGCGACACCTTGATCTCGATCGTAGCATCGTTGTCGTCTCGCCAATCTTATGCTTCCACGACTATCACTACCGCTTAGTAATAAAGTAAAGCATTACATCGCGATTGCATTGCATACAATAAAGCGACAACCATATGGCTCCTGCCAGTTGCCGATAACTCGGTTACAAAACATGATCATCTCATACAATAAAATTTAGCATCATGTCTTGACCATATCACATCACAACATGCCCTGCAAAAACAAGTTAGATGTCCTCTACTTTGTTGTTGCAAGTTTTACGTGGCTGCTACGGGCTTAAGCAAGAACCAATCTCACCTACGCATCAAAACCACAACGATAGTTTGTCAAATAGACTCCGTTTTAACCTTCTCAAGGACCGTGCGTAGCCACACTCGGTTCAACTAAAGTTGGAGAGACAGTCGCCCGCAAGCCATCTATGTGCAAAGCACGTCGAGGGAACTGGTCTCGCGTAAGCGTACGTGTAATGTTGGTCCGGGTCGTCTCGTCCAACAATACCGCTGAACCAAAGTATGACATGCTGGTAGGCAGTATGACTTGTATCGCCCACAACTCACTTGTGTTCTACTCGTGCAAATAACATCAAACCATAAAACCTAGGCTCGGATGCCACTGTTGGGGAACGTAGTAATTTCAAAATTTTCCTACGCACACGCAAGATCATGGTGATGCATAGCAACGAGGGGGAGAGTCTGATCTACGTACCCTTGTAGATCGCAACGGAAGCGTTGACACAACGTAGAGGAAGTAGTCGTACGTCTTCTTCCCGATCCGACCGATCCAAGCACCGTTACTCCGGCACCTCCGAGTTCTTAGCACACGTACAGCTCGATGACGATCCCCGGGCTCCGATCCAGCAAAGCTTCGGGGAGGAGTTCCGTCAACACGACGGCGTGGTGACGATCTTGATGTTCTACCGACGCAGGGCTTCGCCTAAGCACTACAACGATATGATCGAGGTGGAATATGGTGGCAGGGGGCACCGCACACGGCTAAGGAACGATCACAATGATCAACTTGTGTGTCTAGAGGTGCCCCCTGCCCCTGTATATAAAGGAGCAAGGGGGGAGAGGTGCGGCCAGCCTTGGGGCGCGCCAGGAGGAGTCCTACTCCTACCGGGAGTAGGACTCCCCCCCCAAATCCTAGTTGGAATAGGATTCATCAAGGGGGAAAGAGAGAGAGGGGGCCGGCCACCTCTCCTAGTCCTAATAGGACTAGGGGATGGGGGAGGCGCGCGGCCACCTTGGGCTGCCCATTTCTCCTTTCCACTAAGGCCCACTATGGCCCATATGATTCCCGGGGGGTTCCGGTAACCTCCCGGTACTCCGGTAAAATCCCGATTTCACCCGGAACACTTCCGATGTCCAAACATAGGCTTCCAATATATCAATCTTTATGTCTCGACCATTTCGAGACTCCTCGTCATGTCCGTGATCACATCCGGGACTCCGAACAACCTTCAGTACATCAAAATGCATAAACTCATAATAACTGTCATCGTAACGTTAAGCGTGCGGACCCTACGGTTCGAGAACAATGTAGACATGACTGAGACAGATCTCTGGTCAATAACCAATAGCGGGACCTGGATGCCCATATTGGTTCCTACATATTCTACGAAGATCTTTATCGGTCAGACCGCATAACAACATACGTTGTTCCCTTTGTCATCGGTATGTTACTTGCCCGAGATTCGATCGTCGGTATCCAATACCTAGTTCAATCTCGTTACCGGCAAGTCTCTTTACTCGTTTCGTAATACATCATCCCGCAGCTAACTCATTAGTTGCAATGCTTGCAAGGCTTAAGTGATGTGCATTACCGAGAGGGCCCAGAGATACCTCTCCGATAATCGGAGTGACAAATCCTATTCTCGAAATACGCCAACCCAACATCTACCATTGGAGACACCTGTAGTATTCCTTTATAATCACCCAGTTACGTTGTGACGTTTGGTAGCACCCAAAGTGTTCCTCCAGTAAACGGGAGTTGCATAATCTCATAGTTACAGGAACATGTATAAGTCATGAAGAAAGCAATAGCAACATACTAAACGATCGGGTGCTAAGCTAATGGAATGGGTCATGTCAATCAGATCATTCAACTAATGATGTGACCTCGTTAATCAAATAACAACTCTTTTCTCATGGTTAGGAAACATAACCATCTTTGATTAACGAGCTAGTCTAGTAGAGGCATACTAGTGACACTCTGTTTGTCTATGTATTCACACATGTATTATGTTTCCGGTTAATACAATTCTAGCATGAATAATAAACATTTATCATGATATAAGGAAACAAATAATAACTTTTATTATTGCCTCTAGGGCATATTTCCTTCAGTCTCAGGGGCTACTGATATATATATAATTGTCAGATTTTCTTACCCGTATATCCTTTACATACTGGTCCGTGGCTCTGGCAAGACCGTTTTGAGCAGCACGGATGTACGCGTCTCTTGAGTTGAAGGCATCGAACGCCTCTTGGGAGAAACAAGCGTCACAGAGTACGGCCCGGCGACGCCTGTGATTCATGGCGCTCTCCACTTCGGAATTTGTAGCGGATAGTCTATATATTTTAAGAAAGACGACAACCACAGAGCGAGGTTTTGTATCATACCTCTGCGCCGGCGTCTCAGTCCTGACCGCCTTCCTTTTTTGCCTACCCGGCTTCGGTGTCCCTCGTTGGCGAGTCACTGCGGGTTCGGCATTGTGTCCCGAGGGCCTTCCCTGTAAAACACCATATGTGTACGGTAGGTGAAGTGCATAAAAGGGGATCCTTCTCGGAAGTTAGGACTCTGGTTTTTCTTACATGCGATACAGGGAGTATCCCAGGATAGTCGGCTACGATGGCCACCATGGCATCATCGCAGCTCAATTGTTAGAATGTCCTGTCGATCAGCTCCACAAATATGTCTGGATCCTCTTCGAGTCTGGGACCGAGGGCCCGGTCAGGGTCCTCTGATTGTGGAGGTGGGCTGTTGACCTCCCTTACAGCTTTTCGCAGTTCCTACCATGAAACGGCAAGGTGAGTATTTATGACGAAGAATGCGGGAAGGTTGGGAGTAAAAAGTGACAGCTCACCCAGCTTGGAGGGTTGTACATGGAGAATCCATCCCGTGGCTTAATACGGATGAACTCCTCTTCCTCTCCCTTGAACGACTCGTACAGAATTTTTGCTAGAATAGCAGCGGAGTTCGGTGCCTTACGCCCGCAGCGGGTGGCATCATCTTCCCCGTTAAAGCGCCACATGGGGTCCCCTCGATATTGAAGTGGTTGCACCCCCCACATTATACATATTGACATAACCTCGATTATTGTCAATCCTGATTGAGCAAGCGCTTTTATCCGGCCCATCAGGTAAAGGACTTCTCTGTTACCTTCCTCCTGAGGGCTCCGTGGGCGCCAGCTTTGGCGTTTCTTCAAAGGGGCATTGTCGAACTTGGGAAGTCCCCTCCGAATAGGATCTGGAAGGGGGACGTCCTCCATGTAAAACCAATCCGAAGGCCAGTCTTCGGATGTCTTCTTCGGGGTACCGGACAGGTATCCGGTCCTGGTGATGCGCCATATTTCGGCTCCGCCCACTTGATATATTGACCCCTCCTGTGTACGGGGCACAAGGCAGAATAGCCTCTTCCACAGCTCGAAATGAGCTTCGCAGCCTAGAAACAGCTCACAAAGGGCAACATAACCAGCGATGTGTAATATGGAAGCGGGGGTGAAATTATGCAACTGGAGGCCGTAAAACTCCAAGAGCCCGCGGAGGAATGGATGGATTGGAAATCCAAGTCCCCTTAGTAAATAAGGGACACGGCATACCCACTCCCCCTTGGAGGGATTGGGGAAGCTCTCCGCTTGCTCCCTGCCATTATAGGTGGCGAGCCCTGCTCGAACAGGGACCATATATGCTGGAGGGAGAAATCCCTGGGTCTGTAACTCTACTAATTGGCTGTGCAGGACAGAACACTTCTCCCAATCACCGGGCTTAGGGCTACAAGAGCGGGAGGAGGAGCTGCGATGGCCGGCCATGTTGGTATGGATTTTTTGAGTGCGCTCGGATGGATACTTGCCGTGGGAGGATGGTGTGGTTTGGATCTAAGAATCCCCGTCCCTTTAATAGATAGTTTACTTACATGGCTAGGGTGGCGAATGTAAAAATGCCCTGGCTCCTCGCATTCGCTCGACACATGGAAGATAGACCTTATTGGGCGCAGAAGCTAAGAAGTGCAACATTTATGGGGAGCCAGACAATTCTCAGCATATATTCAGAATTTGGAGAAGAACCCGCCTTGCAGCGCTGAAGACAATCTGCGTGCCGGACTCATCGTCATTGAAGCCTGGTTCGTGGGCTACTGAGGGAGTCCTGGATTAGGGGGTCTCCGAATAGCCGGACTATATCCTTTGGCCGGACTGTTGGACTATGAAGATACAAGATTGAAGACTTCATCCCGTGTCCGGATGGGACTCTCCTTGGCATGGAAGGCAAGTTTGGCGATACAGATGTGTAGATCTCCTCCCTTGTAACTGACTCTGTGTAACCCTAGCCCGCTCCGCTGTCTATATAAACCGGAGGGTTTAGTCCGTAGGACAACATACAATCATACCATAGGCTAGCTTCTAGGGTTTAGCCTCTACGATCTCGTGGTAGATCAACTCTTGTAATACTCATATCATCAAGATCAATCGAGCAGGACGTAGGGTATTACCTCCATCAAGAGGGCCCGAACCTGGGTAAACATCGTGTCCCCCGCCTCCTATTACCATCCGCCTTAGACGCACAATTCGGGACCCCGTACCCGAGATCCGCCGGTTTTGACACCGACACTATCCAATGGTCATAGTTGGAAAATCCAAACAAAACCAAGCATTGGTTCAACTATTTTAGCACTTAGATTGTTGCCGCCTACCCACCTAGCCCACCTATATATCCGCTCACGTGTGATGACCATAGGAGCTATCCACTCATATTTTATGTTAAAAAATAAAGGTTGATAACTAATGCAGCACCTCGGGCCAACGCGGCCAGATCGCATTTTGCACGAGAAATTACACACCATGTTTCGTTGACATGTGGTCCCATGCAAACATGGCAGTGAGACGATGGCGACTCCTTTTGTACAATTCCCGAACGGACGTGTAGGCCGGGGCGCCTCTTCAGGAACCGTGGCAAAATGGCAACCGTCCACCAACTCTTCGTCTTTCCCTCTCAATTTGGAACTGTTTTCGCACGCTCTTCCTCCCTCCTCCATTTGCCTTCACCCTTTCCTTCGGCCATTGTTCGATCGTCTTCTCCATGGAGGGAACAGGCCGGAAATGACCATGTTATTCTTGCCCCGATCTGAAAGATGACGTGGTGGAGGAACTCATTGATCGGTGCGACGTCATCACCTCGGCTAGCATGGCAAGTTTGTTCAAGACCATTCTCGACTCAACTAATAACATCATTACAAGGAACCCAAGGGTCCAGGAGTGGTTTGATCTCCCCTATCTTCTTCGTCGTGACCCTGCTGACTGGTGCGGGGACAAGGGAAGCCTCGCCTTGTGCAAGTTGATGCCGCTTGATAATGATACGTATGATGTTAAGATGCCATCGCTTGAGGGCAAGACTTGGGAAGGCGCAAATGGAGATTGGGTTGTTTATATTGGGTACAACTGTGAGTGAGAACTTGTAAATGTGTACACTCATCACCGGGTTCCACTTCCAAAAATCTCAGACTACCCAGAGGTTGAGCACACCGCTATTCTATGCACGTTCAAATACAATCATGGTGACTGCTATCTTCTATGGAAGATAGCAATTTGTCGAGTTCCCAACCGCTCTTGGCACTACAGGAACTATGGAGTTGTTTCTATCTTCGACAAGCTTGTTGCCATCCTTCGTGGTTCGACTGGATGGATATTGCTCAAAAATCAGTTTCTATATACGGATGTGTACTGTGATGCAATTGAATACGAGGATCTTGTTTTTGCTACCATCACTCGTGGCACTGTTTTTGCATGGGATCCTTGTAGTTTCGGTACGTTTGTCTTCCACCATAATTATAATTGTTTCATCGACATGCATGCGAGTTAGCAAGTTTCCCTTTACTAATTAACCTTCTTCTTGTGTTTCCAAGGTCCTATGAACATTCCACCACCTATACTTGAAATTTTTATAACCAAGGGGGAGATAATGATGGTGATGATCATGGGCATGACGACGAGGAGGGCCCATATACTCAATGGCGCCTGGCAGCTTATTCCGATGGATCACCCCTTCTTGTCTGTATATAGCCCACTGCTGATGTTACTACTAAGGAAGCATGTGTTGTCTCCCATGGTCGCACTCTCCGGACCTATTCCAACACCGGTTGCCTGGTATTCAGGATGGATACTAGTGTGCTAGTGCCAACACCTTCTCCCTGGTACAGTATTGATAGTCTTGGAGAAAACTCGCTCTTCCTTGGACAAAACTATCCAATGATGGTGAAAGGCGATCCAACTGCTATTGACACAACGTTACTATAATTTATGGGAAGCAACTGTATCTATACCTCAGACATTGCGGTGGTTCCCTACCCTGGTCGTGATATAGTAGGCCGCTTCAGCCTGGATGATTAGTCCTATGTTGGTCTCGAGATTCACAGTAGTTGGCCATTCCCAGAGAATCACTTGTGGTTCAAAGCAAGCGTTTCCAACGCCGAGGATTGGTTGAGTTGAAGTTCATTTCATTGCTTGTTATTTGTTGTGTGATGAAAACTTTAGTATTTATAATGTACCCTCGTGGTCGTTGTGGGTTGATGACCTGTTGTATGTAATAAAATGATATGCCTGTGATTAACTTACTAAATTTATGAATGGCTTTCGAGTCGCTTCTCTGAGTGGGTGCTGCGATGAGGCAAAAACATATTTTCCGAATACATAATTATACGTGCATTGCAACAGGTTATCGGATGAGGCCAATCAACAATAGTACACTATCTGTACTAGCTTAACATGCTGCACTATCTCTACGTCTACGTACGTAATACAACAAGTTTTATACTTGAGACCAGCCACCCACCCTCACAAAGAACACTTTTTAACCGTGCACAGACTCTGGGAAATTTGGCCATAGTGTGAGGTGGGCCATACGTTAATGTGTTCGCTGTATGTAACCAACACCTCAAATTCTCGATACTACTACTATTATATACTACTACTTGGAGTACTAGTAGGGTGGCATGGGCCAGAACAAGCATTCACGTCCAGGAGTACGTCACACGCCACCAGCACGACTTCCATCTGACACCATATTTCTTGGAGTCGGTGCTACAACTATCTCTTCAACCTCGTCGTTTCTCTAACTCAGCCATCATGCGGCGGGCGAGGTGGGGGTTTGCCGATAGTCGTTTTCCTCAACTGCAGTCCCATTTGTAAGGTCAACTCCAACGCACGACCCCAAACAGACCTCCTTTTTGCCTAGATTCTGTCTGTTTGGGTACGGCAATGGGGTCATGTCCGGGCCATTTCTCGGGTGCGGTGGCCGTGCACCCAACGCGCGGACGCATCCTGGCCGCGTACATTTTTCTTTGCAAACACATATCTTTTTTTCATCATTGATTTTTGGTACATGAAAATACATCACCAAAATTTGACTAGAAAAGTAAGACCACAGAAAACAAGAACCACAAGAATACATTTTATAAGATATCCAACTTCCATAGTTGCTCCTATAAGTTGGATTAGTGCCTTCTCCATGCATTCATTGTTGATCCGCGGAGGCTCGATCTTGCGTGCTTCTTTCTTCTTCGAGTGTAAAGAAGTAGACATTGCTTCCTCAGATCTAGTCTCATGTCTAGCCTCTATTCTATCAACAAGTGCACTAGTCTCATCTCTAGCCTCTATGCTCGCTAAAAGTTCTATAACATCTACTAAATTGCACTCTATCAATATATCGATGTACTCTTCTTCCCAATACCAAAACTTGCATCCATTCTACACAATAAAATTTTAAGTTAGCACAACAAGTCTAATCCAAGAGCACAACCGAAGCTAAAGTAGCACATACCCCATCGGTTGACCACTTGATGAACACCCATCCGGGATGTTCCGACATTGTAGAAACGCGACGCAAGACCTTCTTTGGGCAGTCATCGCACGTAATGAGTGGCAATGGTGCGCCGACGAGCTTTTGGGCCAGCACCAAGCCCGGCCGACCACCATTCATGTATCTGCCGGTGGACCGCCGACGGTGTAGATCCGAGCGGCTAGAGGAGGAGTCAGTACCTGTATGCGGCCTTGCGGACTTGCCGGGGCTTTCGGCCCGGCGCCCGGCCAGTCCATGGCGCGACGCGGCCTCCCACAACCGGGCGATCTCAAGCCCGACCAGATCCGCTCCAAATCCGGCCGTCGGGTGCACAAAACACGTAGCCATGGTTGGGTAGCTCCGGGGCGTCGAGGGAAAGGGGGCTAGCGAGCACGCGTCCGAGCGGCACTCGCTGGAGTTGGCCTAGCAGCGTGGCGGACCAACCGTGTGGGGGTGCCAAGTGGCTTGGCTCGTGTGGGGGACGGATGTCATTCCACGTGGGCGCTAGGTCTAACCGGACGACCTTGTCATCAGTGTGTGACCTTTGTGGAAACCGTCCGCTCCCCACTAGCCTATTCATTGACATGTGGTCCTGTTCCCACATGTTAGTGAGACGACGGCTAGTCCTTTTGTATAATTTCCGAACGAATGTCTATGTAGGACAGGACGCCTCTTCGTGTACCGTGGCAACCGTCCACCGACTCTTCACCTTTCCCTCTCGATTTGGACCTGCTGTAGCATGCTCTTCCTCCCTCCACCATTTTGCTTCACCCTTCCTTCTGCCATTGTTCGATCGTCTTCTCCATGGAGGTAACAGACCAGAAATGACCCCGTTATTCTTGCCCCAATCTGAATGATGACGTTGTGGAGGAACTCATTGATCAGTGCGATGTCATCACCTCGGCTAGCAAGGCAGGTTCGTTCAAGACCATTCTTGACTCAACTAATAACATCATTACAACGAACCCAAGGGTCCAGGAGCGGTTTGATCTCCCCTATCTTCTTCACTTTGACCCTGCTCACTGGCGCGCAGACGATGGAGGCCTCGCCTTGTACAAGTTGGTGCGGCTTGACAATGATATGTGTGATGTTAAGACGCCATCGCTTGAGGGTAAGTCTTGGGCAGGCACAAATGGAGATTGGGTTGTTTATATTGGGTCCAACTGCGAGTGGGAACATGTGAATGTGTACACTCGTCACCGGGTTCCACTTCCAAAAATCCCAGACTGCCCAAAGGTTGAGAACACCGGTTATGACCGTAATTTCAACTACGGTCATGGTGACTGTCGTCTATAGAAGACAACAATTTGTCAAGTTCCCGACCGCTCTTGGATTTAATGGAACATTGATACGTCCATTTTGCATCATGCTTTTATATCGATATTTATTGCATTATGGGCTGCTATTACACATTATGTCATAATACTTATGCCTATTCTCTCTTATTTTACAAGGTTTACATGAAGAGGGAGAATGCCAACAGCTGGAATTTTGGGCTGGAAAAGGAGAAATATTAGAGACCTATTCTGCACAACTCCAAAAAACCTGAAACTTCACGGGAGCAAGTTTCAGAATATATAAAAAATATTGGGAGAAAGAAGTACCAAAGGGGGGCCACCCACCATCCATGAGGGTGGGGGGCGCGCCCCCTGCCTCGTGGGCCCCCGAGAAGCCCTCCGATGCCCATCTTCTTCTATATGAGGTCTTTCGTGGAGGAAAAAATCATAAGCTAACTCACGGGACGAAACTCTGCCATCACGAGGCGGAACCTTGGCAGAACCAATCGAGGGCTCCGGCGGAGCTGTTCTGCCGGGGAAACTTCCCTCCGGGAGGGGGAAAGCATCACCATCGATCCTCTCATCAGGAGGGGGTCAATCTCCATCAACATCTTCATCAGCACCATCTCATCTCAAACCCTAGTTCATCTCTTGTATCCAATCTTTGTCCCAAAGCCTCAGATTGGTACCTGTGCACTACTAGGGAAAAGCTTATACACAGGATCTTACCAGGAGCGAGTTTTAAAATAACGCGCTGCTACAATGTAGCAGTAGCGCACTCCGACAGTACTCGCTGATGAAATAAACATAGCAGTAGTGCGCCTCCTCTAAGCCGCGCTACTGCTATAATTCCCGCGACCCCGCCGCGAAGCTAGTTCTAGCCGCAGCGCGTTAATTCGGATCGCGCTACTGCTAGGTAGTTTAGCAGTAGCGCCTTTGCCTTTAGAGCGCTACTGCTAAAACAAGCTATCTCCCACCACCCAGGCTCTCCTCTATCCGATCCACACTCACACTCACACTCACTCCCCCTCAACCCCCTCCCCCCGTGCATCGATCCTCCCCCGCCGGCCGCCATCGCCCCCGCCAGCCGCTGTCGCCTACCCCTCTTCCCTCTGTGCCGCCATCAACTCCTCCTCGCTAGACTCGGTACCGCCCTCCTCCTCCGTCCTCCCTCGACTCGCCGCCGGTCGGCCCCTCCTCGCTCCGCCTTCCTCCTCCATCCTACTCTCTTCTCCCTCCTCGAGTTGCCCCTCCTTCTCCCTCCTCCCTGCTACATTTTGATTTAGTAGGCTAGTTCATATGCAACATTTTGATTTAGTTGATTTAGTAGGCTAGTCGATTTAGTTGATTTAGAACATTTTGATTTAGTTGATTTAGAACATTTTGATTTAGTTGATTTAGTAGGCTAGTTGATTTAGTAGATTTAGTAGGCTAGTTGATTTAGTTGATTTAGAACATTTTGATTTAGTTGATTTAGTATGCTAGTGGATTTAGTAGGCTAGTTGATTTAGTATGCACCATTTTATTGTTATTTTTTTGTACATGGATAGGTAGATGCTTTTGTTTTTTTTGTAATAAGTTATTTTTTGGAAAAATGTAGGTGCCAAATTAGATGAAATGTCTTGGTAGGTGGTACCCTTATTTGGTAGATATTTGTGAAAAGTTTTTTCGGCAATAGGTGCCACTGAAATGCTTTGGTAGGTGGTACCTTGTCATCTAATATGTTACTAGATCTTAGGATTATAATTGTCCATAAAATTGCTTCTTGCGGAAGAACCAAAAATATCACATGCTACTGATTTTCTTTCCTGTGAAGTGGATCATTAATCCTTTGCTCATATTGCTTTAGGAAAATGGCACCACCACCACCACCACTATGTTGACTGTGCAAGTCAAGGTGTGCCAACAACCTTGAAACTGGCAAGCTGTTCGGCATCTACTTCCGGCCGAGTTTTCGTCATGCGGCGGTAAGAAATTAGATGAAATGTAACAACAATTTTATTTTTAGTGTTGGCATTACTGCATTGCGTCATTTTGCTTTTTTTACACAGATCGTCCCATACAATGTGAGGTTGAAATTCAACAAGCTGACAGGAGACACTATGACATTTGAGGCTCCTGGGCCCGTACACTATGGAGGTCGAGAAAGGACGCAATATGTCATAGATTGGAGGAGATGGATGGGCCCGTTTCCTCGCCCACATGCGTCTTACTGGTGGTGAGTTGATCAGCTTCTCCTACAGAGCAGAAAGACCCAAGCTGGCTGTCATTTATCTCAACTTGGTGGAAGAGGACGAAGATGACGAAGATGATGAAGATGACGAAGATGACGAAGATTATGAAGATGATGAAGATAATGAGGACCCACTCGATGAAGATGATGAGAACCCACTTCATGAAGCCATCGTAGCTCAAAGAATGAGGCTGAGCGAGGAGGAGGTGTGCAACCTATGGGACATAATTCCGCCATGTGATGACTTTGTTGGGGTGCCATTCGTGACCCGCCTGACAAGTACCATGGTTGATCGGCATGAAATGGTATGTTATACTTACAAATGCAAATTATCTGATGATATGCTTAGTGAATCTGATGATATGCTTAGTGTAGAGTCCAATGATATGCTTTGTGGAATCTAGTCGATGATATGCTTTAGTGTAGAGTCTGATCACATGCTTATTAGTGTAGAATCCAAGGAACTATTAATAGTGTAGATAATACATATATACTTATTAGTAGAATTCATGATTAATTAGTAAAAATGTGTACTACTGTGTCTTTTGATAGTGTAGAAATCTAGACTTAATAGAAATATATTTGCAAGAGTATGTGCGAGGCTATTTATTAATTGATATGTTTTTCTAATTCATAAATTGCCAAAGAACCTATCTATGAGTTGTGGTATCAAGCCTGATGAAGAAGGCTCAGCTGGACTACGCCTTACCGCAAGGGGCTCCGTCACCACCTGTACTTACCGCATGGACATAGACGGTCGCACACACTTAACCTCGGTTGGGTGGAAGAGATTCCTCGTTGGCAAGAATCTTCGTGTTGGACAGGCCATCCTAATTACTATCAGGAACACCCACCACCCAGGCTTGAGGATGATGATCGTCATTGATATCATCTAGAACTACATATGTGTGTGTGGCTATACCATCTAGAACTACATATGATGATTGTTGTCGATATCATGTAGAACTACATATGATGATCGTCATCGATATCACCTAGTACTGCTTCAGGATGCATGTTGAGTATATATGAAATTGTTATCTAGTACTCCCTCCGTTCCAAATTACTCGTCATGGTTTTAGTTCAAATTTGAACTAAAACCACGACGAGTAATTTGGAACCGAGGGAATACTAGATAGTACCTATAATGCTTTATGAAATTGATATCTAGTAGTACCTAGTATCTGGAAATTACAGTTTATTGAAGCTGAAACAGGGCGGAAATGATGAAAGATATAGCAGTAGAGCGGGGCTAGGAAATCGCTACAGCTAACTAATAGTAGCGTTTTTCGGAAAAGCGCTGCTGATATAGGCAATAGTAGTAGCGCGGGTACAGACAGCGCTACTAGTAGCAGTTAGCTGTAGCGCCTTATTGGTAGCGCGGCTGCCCGCGCTGCTGATAGCCTTAAAACCCGTGCTAGTACTAGGGTTTTCCCTAGTAGTGGTGGGTTGCTAGTAGTGTTGATTACTCCTTGTAGTTGATGCTAGTTGGTTTATTTGGTGGAAGATCATATGTTCAGATCCTTTATGAATATCAGTACCCCTCTGATTATGAACATGAATATGATTTGTGAGTAGTTACGTTTGTTCCTGAGGACATGGGAGAAGTCTTGCTATAGGTAGTCTTGTGAATTTGGTATTCGTTCGATATTTTGATGAGATGTATGTTGTCTTTCCTCTAGTGGTGTCATGTGAACGTCGACTACATGACACTTCACCATTGTTTGGGCCTAGAGGAGGGCATTGGGAATTAATAAGTAGATGATGGGTTGCTAGAGTGACAGAAGCTTAAACCCTAGTTTATGCGTTGCTTCGTAAGGGGCTGATTTGGATCCATATGTTTCATGCTATGGTTAGGTTTACCTTAATACTTCTATTTTAGTTGCGGATGATTGCAATAGGGGTTAATCATAAGTGGCATGCCTGTCCAAGGAAGGACAATACCCAAGCACTGGTCCACCCACATATCAAATTAGCAAAGTACCGAACGCGAATCATATGAACGTCATGAAAACTAGCTTGACGATAATTCCCATGTGTCCTCGGGAGCGTTTTCCTTCATATAAGAGCTTGTCCAGGCTTGTCCTTTGCTACAAACAGGGATTAGGCCATCTTGCTGCACCTTATTTACTTTTATTATTTGTTACCGGTTACAAATTACCTTATAACAAAACTATCTGTTACCAATAATTTCAGTGCTTGCAGAGAATACCTTACTAAAAACTGCTTATCATTTCCTCCTGCTCCTCGATAGGCATTGACACTCTTACTTATGGAAAGGACTACGATAGATCCCCTATACTTATGGGTCATCAAGACTCTTTTCTGGCGCCATTGCCAGGGAGTGAAGCGCCTTAGTAGGTGGAATTTGGTAAGGAAAAATTTATATAGTGTGCTGAAATTTACTGTCACTTGTTACTATGGAACATAATCCATTGAGGGGCTTGTTCGGGGTATCTTCAGCCCGACCAGTAGAGCAAAGAGTTTCTCCTCAACCTACTGAACCTACTGAAAATGTTTACTTTGAAATTCCTTTGGGTATGATAGAGAAACTGCTAGCTAATCCTTTCACAGGTGATGGAACATTACATCCCGATTTGCACCTAATCTATGTGGATGAAGTTTTTCGATTATTTAAGCTTGCATGTAGGCCTGAGGATGTTATCAAAAAGAAGGTCTTCCCTTTATCTTTTAAGGGAAAGGTATTGACATGGTTTAGGCTATGTGATGATATGGGATCATGGAACTACAACCGGTTGAAATTGGAATTTCATCAGAAGTTTTATCCTATGCATCTTGTTCATCATGATCGTAATTATATATATAATTTTTGGCCTCGTGAAGGAGAGAGCATCGCTCAAGCTTGGGGGAGGCTTAATGTTATATTCATGCCCAAATCATGAGCTCTCAAGAGAAATTATTATTCAAAATTTTTATGCTCGGCTTTCTCTAGATAATCGCTCCATGCTTGATACTTCTTGTACTGGCTCTTTTATGATGAAGACTATTGAATTCAAATGGGATTTATTGGAAAGAATTAAACGCAACTCTGAAGATTGGGATCTCGATGAAGGTAAGGAGTCAGGTATAACACCTAAGTTTGATTGTGTTAAATCTTTTATGGATATCCATGCTTTCCGTGAATTTAGCACTAAATATGGACTTGACTCTGAGATAGTAGCTTCTTTTTGTAAATCCGTTGCTACTCATGTTGATCTCCCTAAGGAGAAGTGGTTTAAATATAATCCTCCCATTGAAGTAAAAGTAGTTGCACCTATTAAAGTTGAATAAAAGACTATCACTTATAATGATTCTGTTGTTCCTACTGCTTATATCGAGAAACCACCTTTCCCTGTTAGAATAAAGGATCATACTAAAGCTTCAACTGTAGTTCGTAATTGTAATACTAGAACACCTACACCCTCTAAGCAAATTAAAGTTGAACCTAGTGTTGCTATGGTTAAAGATCTCTTGGCCGATAGTATTGATGGGCAAGTTATTTACTTCTGTGATGAATCTGCTAGAATTGCTAGACCCGATACTAAAAATAAACATAGACCTGTTGTAGGCATGCCTGTTATTTCTGTTAAAATAGGAGATCATTTCTATCGTGGCTTGTGTGATATGGGTGCTAGTGCAAGTGCGATACCTCATTCCTTATATAAAGAAATTATGCAAGATATTGCACCTGCTGAGATAGAGGAAATTGATGTTACTATTAAGCTTGCCAATAGAGACACTATTCCACCAGTTGGGATTGTTAGAGATGTTGAAGTATTGTGTGGGAAAGTTAAATATCCTGCTGATTTTCTTGTTCTTGGTTCCCCACAAGATGACTTTTTTCCCATTATATTTGGTAGACCCTTCTTGAATACTGTTAATGCTAAGATAGACTGCAATAAGGATATTGTTTCTATTGGTTTGGGGGATATGTCTCATGAGTTTAATTTTCCTAAGTTTCGTAGACAACCCCATGAGAAAGAATTTCCTAGTAAAGATGAAATTATTGGTCTTGCTTCTATTGCCGTGCCTCCTAGTGATCCTTTAGAACAATATTTTGTAGGCCATGAAAATGATATGTTTACGAATGAAAGAAGGGAAATAGATGAAGTATTCTTTAAACAGGGACCTATTTTGAAACACCACTTGCCTGTTGAAATCCTAGGGGATCCTCCTCCACCCAAGGGTGATCCCGTGTTTGAGCTTAAACATTTAACTGATACTCTTAAATACGCTTATCTCGATGAGAAAGAGATATATCATGTTATTATTAGTGCTAACCTTTTGGAGCATGAGGAAAAGAAATTATTGAAAACTCTGAAGAAACACCGTGCTGCTATTGGATATACTCTTGATGATCTTTAGGGCATTAGTCCCACTCTATGCCAACACAAAATAAAATTGGAGAAAGACGCGGAACTAGTTGTTGATCACCAATGGTGGTTAAACCCTAAGATGAAAGAAGTGGTAAGAAAAGAAATACTAAAACTTCTGGAGGCGGGTATAATTTATCCCGTTGCTGATAGTGAGTGGGTAAGTCCTGTCCATTGTGTCCCTAAGAAAGGGAGGTATTACTGTTGTTCCTAATGATAAATATGAATTGATCCCACAAAGAATTGTTATAGGTTATAGAATGGTAATTGATTTCCGCAAATTAAATAAAGCTACTAAAAAGGATCATTACCCTTTACCTTTTATTGATCAAATGCTAGAAAGATTATCCAAACATACACACTTTTGCTTTCTAGATGGTTATTCTGGTTTCCCTCAAATACCTGTGTCGAAAGAGGATCAAGAAAAGGCAACTTTTACTTGCCCTTTCGGTACCTTTGCTTATAGACGTATGCCTTTTGGTTTATGCAACGCACCTGCTACCTTTCAAAGATGTATGCTGCTATATTCTCTAACTTTTGTGAAAAGATTGTTTAGGTATTCATGGATGATTTTTCTGTCTATGGAACTTCTTTTGATGATTGCTTAAGCAACCTTGATCGAGTTTTGCAGAGATGTGAAGAAACTAATCTTGTCTTGAATTGGGAGAAGTGCCACTTTATGGTTAATGAAGGTATTGTCTTAGGGCATAAAATTTCTGAAAGAGGTATTGAAGTTGATAAAGCTAAAGTTGATGCTATTGAAAAGATGCCATGTCCTAAGGACATTAAAGGTATAAGAATGGTCATGCTGGTTTTTATAGGAGGTTCATTAAGGACTTCTCAAAAATTTCCAGGCCTCCGACTAATCTCTTGCAAAAAGATATTCCTTTTGTCTTTGATGATGATTGTGTAGAAGCATTTGAAATACTTAAGAAAGCTTTGATTTCTGCACCTATTGTTTAGCCACCTGATTGGAATTTACCGTTCGAAATTATGTGTGATGCTAGTGATTATGCTGTAGGGGCTGTTTTAGGACAAAGAGTTGATAAAAAATTAAATGTTGTCCAATATGATAGTAAAACTCTAGACAGTGCTCAAAGAAATTATGCTACTACTGAAAAGGAGTTTTTAGCAGTTGTATTTGCTTGTGATAAGTTCAGACCTTATATAGTTGATTCTAAAGTAACTGTTCACACTAATCATGCTGCTATTAAATATCTTATGAAAATAAAGATGCTAAGCCTAGACTTATTAGGTGGGTTCTCTTGCTACAAGAATTTGATTTGCATATTATTGATAGAAAGGGAGCTAAGAACCCTGTTGCAGACAACTTGTCTAGGCTAGAGAATCTTCTTGATGACCCACTACTTATTGATGATAGCTTTCCTGATGAACAATTGGCTATCATAAATGCTTCTCGTACTGCTCCATGGTATGCTGATTATGCTAATTATACTGTTGCTAAATTTATACCACCTAGTTTCACATACTAGCAAAAGAAAAAGTTCTTCTATGACTTAATACATTAATTTTGGGATGTCCCACACCTTTATAAAGAAGGAGCAGATGGTGTTATTAGACATTGTGTACCTGAGCATGAGCAGGAACAGATCCTACGCAAGGGTCACTCCGAGGCTTATGGAGGGCACCATGCTTGAGATAGAACTGCACACAAGGTACTGCAATCCGGTTTTTATTGGCCTACTCTCTTCAAGGATGCCCGTAAGTTTGTCCTGTCTTGTGATGAATGTCAAAGAATTGGTAATATTAGTAGACGTCAAGGAATGCCTATGAATTATTCACTTGTTATTGAACCATTTGATGTTTGGGGCTTTGATTATATGGGACCGTTTTCTTCCTCTAATGGGCATACACATATTTTTGTTGCTGTTGATTACATTACTAAGTGGGTAGAAGCTATTCCAACTAGTAGTGCTGATCATAACACCTATGTTAAGATGCTTAAAGAAGTAATTTCTCTGAGGTTTGGAGTCCCTGGATACTTAATGACTGATGGTGGTTCACATTTTATTCATGGTGCCTTTCGTAAAATGCTTTCTAAGTATGATGTTAATCATAGAATTGCATCTCCTTATCACCCTAGTCTAGTGGTCAAGTAGAATTGAGCAATAGAGAGCTTAAATTAATTTTGCAAAAGACTGTTAATAGATCTAGAAAGAATTGGTCCAAGAAACTTGGTGATGCATTATGGGCTTATAGAATTGCATACAATAATCCTATAGGTATGTCTTCGTATAAGATGGTTTATTGAAAAGCATGTCACTTACCTCTCGAACTAGAACATAAGGCATATTGGGCCATTAAAGAGCTCAATTATGATTTCAAACTTGCCAGTGAGAAGAGGCTTTTCGACATTAGCTCACTTGATGAATGGAGAACCCAGGCTTATGAGAATGCCAAACTGTTTAAAGAAAAATTTAAAAGATGGCATGATAAAAGGATACAAAAATGCGAGTTTAATGTAGGTGATTATGTATTGTATACAACTCTCATTTAAGATTTTTTGCAGGAAAACTTCTCTCTAAATGGGAAGGTGCTTACGTCATCGAGGAGGTCCATCGTTCCAGTGCCATAAAAATCAACAACTTCGAAGGCACAAATCCGAGGGTGGTGAACGGTCGAAGAATCAAACATTATATCCCAGGTAATCCTATAAATGTTGAAACTAATGTTATTGAATCCGTAACCCCGGAGGAATACATAAGGGACAAGTAATAGCCTGGATTTTGGCCCTTTTCTTTTTGATTTATTGGTTTTTGCTCTATTTTTCTTTTTGGAGTGGTTCTGTGGCTTTGTCACCTGGGAAATCCTCCTCATTCTCCCCCTCCCAAGTGGCTCATCATTGTCCAAACCTTTCCAAGATCATGTCACTCCACAGCTTGACCAAACCTTAATTCCTTTTTCTAGGAAATATTCCTGTTTCTATTAAAGGAATAATCCTATCTGCCCTAGGTTGTGAAGCAACCTATATTTCTGTCCATCCAAAAATCCCCAAATAATTCTTCACAATCCCCAAATATTCCTTCCTCAAATACGGAAAAATATTTCATTGGCCATATTTCTCATCATGCTCAATAAATTCGTTTCCTATTCTGTCCTAAATGGCACATTGTGAAGCAAGTGCTATTTATATTTTCCCATTTACCCCCAAATTTTTTGGGCATGATATATCATCCAAATAATTGACCTGTGACAAAATTCAACTTTATTTTCGTAGCCAAACTTCCTCAGTGATTTTTCAAAGTTCCTGTCTAAGGGAAGCCTTTGTGAAGGAAGTGCTAGCTAGGTTTATCCAAATGAGTTGAAATTTTGCATGCCTCTTCTTGTGCTCATATTGTATCACTCCTAAAAATTGCAGATCCATCCCTTGATCTATGTGAGCAAAACATCAAATCTTTGATTCTATCAATATTTTCAGGTTGTGAAGCAAGTATATTTTATATTGCTTCATTTTGCCTGAAAATTTACCAGGGCATTCTCCTACCAAAATAATTTCTCTCCACCAAATTTGGCATCAATTATTTAATCAAATATTTCTCTAGAATATTTGCAACTTTCTGGACAGAGGGAATAGCTGTGAAGGAAGTACCGTTTTGGTAAAACCGATTGGTATGAAATTTTTACAGCACCTTTGTTTGGCCAATTCATTAAGCCTTGCCAAATTTGAGCTCAAGTGGCATCACCATGTGAGTGCATCATCCAAATCTCATTTCTAGACCAGTTTATGTGGTTGTTAAGCAACTACATTAAATATTGGCCTTAATCTTCTCAAAGTTACCAGGGTGAAAGTACTTCTTTACCTAAACCTCTCAGACAACTCCTTTGCTTCCGAACTCCTTCCTGTTGATCAGCAGTACTCGGTCAAGTTTACTGCAGTAAACTTCAGGTGGTGACTACCATTTAACCATGTCACTTTTCACTGATCTACTACCATAGTTGAGACCTCCACTGGGTGAACTACGCACTAGACAACATGGTCAAGCCCCTCTCCCCCACTACATGCCAGTGCATGTGGTGACTGCGTAGCTGGCATGCACATTTACGCGCTCTGTGCGCTGTGGCGTGTCCAGAGCACCGTTTGTGCTTTGGCACCGCTCCCTCTTGTTGTCTTAGAGCCTGTGAGCATGTCCAGTGCTTGCATCTTGTCGTCGCTGTTCCCTTGGACCCCTCTCCCCCTCCGTCCGCTTCCTCACCGACGCAAGCCGCCGCGCGTCCACGGGCGAACAGTGGCGTCTTGGCTCGGTTCGTCGCCGTCGTCTTCCCCCCGTGCTCCCTTAGCCGCGTCTGCCCCGTGAGAGCCTCCAGTGTGCCTCCCTTGTCGCCTTCCTCCGAGCTCGTGCGCGTGGGCACGCGTCCGCGGCGCTGGCCACGCGTCCGCGGTGACGCTAGCTCGGCCTCCTCGCACCGCGGCTATATAAGACCACCCCGCGGCCTCCCGAGCATCTCATCAGCTTTGCCTCACTCCCAGAAACCTGCCCAACCTCTCCTACGAGATCGAGATGGTCCAGAGCCCTCCCATCGCCGCCTTGGCCATCACCGGTCCCCGGCTAATTTCACTCAAAGCTTACTCCCTCACTCCGTCCCTCCACCACTCGGCGAGATGTTGAACTCTAGTGGAGCCTCTCAACTCTTTCCCTCGACTACCGGCGACCTCTTGCCCCTGTCCACCATGGCCTTGCTCCTGCTCGCTCCGGGCTTCCTCGTCACCCGTGCACCACCGGGGCAGGTGCGCGGCGTCATCCCGAGCCCACTGGTGGTCCGACCTCCACCAGGGGTGGCCCGAGGCGCCGGGGCCAGCGCCGGCCGCGCCCGGCCTCGCCTTTCTGTCACGACCATCGCGAGGAGGACGATGGAGGCGGGAGGAGAGAGAAGAGATGCCGTGGCCCCCACGCGTCAGCGACCCAGAGGCCGGCCCTGCACTCTGCTGATGTGGAGTAAGTGGACACGTATTCCCTCAGATATGTTTTCCTTTTAGGAAAGCACATTTTCACCTTCTTCGGGATAAATGCGTTTCCTCAGTTCTGAAAGCGCATTCGCTGAAATACGTTTTCTGTTTTGTCCTCCAGGGGCCTGTTTGTAGAAATCTTTTTACAGATTGGTCCCTAAACTTCGCCGGGCTATAACTTTTTGCTCAAAACTCCAAATGAGGTGATTCCAAAGCCCACTTCTTCGTTTCATCAAGCCCGTTCTGATGGAACCATTTTCACCATGTTTTGACATTCTGAAAATGACCATTTTGCCCCTACCCTTATTCAGCCCCTCCGAGAGAGTATGTTTTCTAGTGATTCTTTCCGCGACCCTCTCACACTTCTTCTCGGTGATTTCTTCCACCCCAGGCAAGCCACACCCTCCATTTGCATGATTGCAATGCAGTAGCATGGTTTAAGTTATTTGAACTTGTTTAAAATATTGCATTAGCTATGTATGATTTGTTCATGGCATATCTCGGAGTATTGTTTTGATATTGATATTGCCATGATATTGCTTGGAGTTCTAGGACTTATATTTTGATGATTATTTGGATATCATGTGCCTTTGGGTTCTTAGTTGCTAGTATGATTATTTCATGATGGTATCTGGTATTATTTTGGAGTATTACTTTGGATATCATGTTGCCTTTGGATTCTTAGTGGCTATTATGATTATGTCATGATGGTATCTGGTATTATTTTGGAGTATTACTTTGGATATCATGTTGCCCTTTGGATTATTAGTGGCTAGTGTTAGTTTCATCATGATACTAGATGATATTATGTTTTGGAGTATGATGTTGGAGATGAAGCTTGCTGTGGAATCATAGTTGGATAGTTAGATCGTGATATTTGAGTAGTAGTCTTATCATTCTTGGATTCATCATAGTAGTGTTATGCTGTCCTCTGAGTATTTTGGAGAGAAGATATTCAACTTTAGATTATTTGTTGGATATTTCTGTGACTTGGATTATAGGTAGATAGGTGATATCGGAGTATCAGTCATTACTATTATATTTTTGGGGATAAATTCCGTCATTAAGTTGGTCAGGTGCAACCGAACCGGGCTTTCTCTAGTGCAACCACATTTGCCTTTATGGGAAGGCCCTAATGCGGTCTATTATCGTGCCTCTCGCGGGTGCCTCTAATGAGGGAAGGTTATGGGCGTGCGGTACCCTGGCCTGGTAAGCAGACATAACCTTGTGTCCCCGTTGTTGTTGTTATGGATCCAGTCCCCGTGAGGGACGTTTTGGCCACGACATTGGTCATTGTGTCTTTGGTAGACACGGGGCCACCCAGGACTGGCCCAGTGGGGAATGGGTCGGAGTGGCCAGGAGAGTGTCATGGCAGTAGATCGGTTTTGTCGGAACGCCATTGGTCCACCTGAATGGGAGTGCGAGGCCATGGGTTCCATGGTGTGGGTACAGTGCACTAGCTCTGTAGAGTGTATTTAAATCTATCGATAGCCGCGTCCTCGGTCATGGGCATGGGTTCGTACTAGGTCACACCGTTCGATCAACACTCACATGACAGAATGACTGATAGGTGATTTATATGTTGATATGTTGAGCAGTATAGATGGGTAGGATGTTAATGATGACGTTTGAGACCAAGTTTTGGTCATGGTAGTGATCGCCGGAAAGATCACCGTTTGAGACCAAGTGTTGGTCGTGGTTGTGATCGCCGGAATGATCACCGTTTGGTTTTGATCACGAGGTGATTGAGATGGTTTATTGCTTGGCTGGTTAGACAAGAGTGATATGGTTATGGAGATATGAGATGCTGATTTATTAGTATTGTATCAGTTTCATACCATGGTTAGTAGTTGTTTCATCATAATAGTTGTTAATTTAATTAACCTGTTAAATGCTATGTTATTGTCTTGCCTTGATGTTTATGGTTGTTGTGAGCTTGCAAGTACATTCAATGTACTGACCTGGCGTGTCATGCCAGATTGCAGGTGATGCCATGATTGCTTGGTTGCTTGTCGATGGTTGCCGTGCGTGTGAGCTAGATCGTGTCCCAGCTAGAGTCCCTACGGATTGGAGTTCACCACCTTCGTCGTTGTTCCGCTGCTAGAAGTATTCCGCTGCTACGAGTTGTTCCGCTGCTAGCATAGAGCAAGTGTAGTATCACAGGCATAGTGTCGCCATGCTGATGTGCTTCTTTGTAACTTCAGACCCTTGTATTATTATTCTTGTAATGAGAGCTGATTTGTTCTATGTCAAGCAGTGTCGTATTCCAGAGACTTCTCCTCGATCTCTGGGCTGGAATATAGGGCGTTCCAGTTTCTCTGAGCCGGGGTGCCACAGGCTTGGTTTCATAGCATGTCTGGCTGTAGGACGCCCTAGTCAGCACGAGCGGTAGAAACCGGTAGAAATTGGTAGTGTAGAGTTTGGCTTGTTTATTGCATATGGTTGCTGCATTTGTTTGTTGCACAACATGCATGTAGCCTTATTATTTTGCTACTGACGATTTATCTGGTGATTGTAGATGGCATTGGTTCAGATCCACTACAGCTCAGCCTTTGCATTTCTCCAGTTCCTTTTTCTGTGACACCCCAAAATTTTTGACCTTGTTTTAATGAATTAAAATTTTGCCAGGAATTAAAACTTTGAATTTCTGAGCTCCCTTTTGATTTTGTTTAATCATTTTCTTCCCTGTTGTGATGAGTTTTTCCCAAAGTGAAAAATCTTTCAAATATATTATTGGGCTTATTTAATCTCTCAAGAAAAACTTTTCCTCATTTAATATAACTAATTAAATAATTAAGTTGCTTGATCTTCACTTTCTTGAAAATGGTTTTTCAAGGTTAAGTGGCCATATTTGAACTACAACCATTTGATAAATTCACTTAAAATTTCCACAAAAATTTGGAGATGTCATGTGATGTTTTTAAATCACCTTTGTATAAAAACACCTTTATTTAATGAAATATTTTGAGTTCTACAACAGATTTCTCTTCTCTGGTCCAGTGGGCATTTTGCACTACAACTCTTTTAAATATTTTCTTCTAGCCTCCACCAAAATTTTTTGGATGTTAGTAGTAGCATATGATTCAACATTTTGCAAAAACCTAGTGCTGTTCTTTGAAAAATTTGAGTGAATCAACCTCATTTTTATTCTGGTCCAACTTAAGGATTTGAACAGCAACTACATCTTAAGTTGCTCCTTTACCCATGATTCCTTTTCCTGCTTGTAGACCACCCTACCAAACCCCTAAATCCAGGAGCATGCACCCATTGGTTCATTTTTGGTTCATGAAATAATGCCATTTATTTCCTGTCCAGAATTGAAGTTTTGCAAAACTTGCACTAACAAGTTTCTGCTTTTGGCCAAATAACCTCACCACCTTCTCATTCCTCTAAAGAGACCCCAATCTGGAAGTTTTGGCCACCCCAAGAGAAGCCTAGGTGCATGTGGCATTCTATCGAGCACCCTGTAGGCATGACCAGTTTTGACATGAGTTTTGGCATTGCACTGTGAGCTTGCACCTTGGATCAAACTAACCTGTCCACTAGACTCCCAGTTGCTCTTAACCTAGATCTGCTAAGTGCCAGCCTCACCCAAGCTCTCTAGCGTGCTCTAGCATTGTGTCGAGCACATCCCGTGCGTGCCCAGAGCGCGAGCAGAGCGTGCGTTTGGCACGCGTTTTGCACCTGCCGCGCCCGAGCTGACACGCTGGCCCCCTGGCTTTGGCCCACTCGGCAGCACCTCGCCACGCACATCCCTCCTCACCGCTACGCGCCAAGCCGCCCCTCGCCACGGCCGACAGGCCAGGAGCTAGCCGCCACGGCCACCAACAGTCCCTGCTCCGTTCAGCGCCGCCGAGCCTCCCCCGCTCGCCACCTGGCCCCTGGAGCAGCGCGAGCTTATCCGCAGCCATGTCCGCTAGCGCTCGTCGCCGCCACGATGCCCTGCAGCTACAGTAAGACGGTCGCCGACGAGCTCATCCACGGCCGCTGCTGAACCACCTCGACTCGCCCATTTAAGGAGCCCCGAGCTCATATCCGCACGCAGGAAGTCCCAAGCCACCTCCCGAGGACCCCATTGGCAGCCAATCGACCCGGGGAGGCCTCCTTCCTTATCTCCGACAACTCCTGCCGCCGCCACCGCCCCGGCCAATCCGGCACCTCCAGTACCTCCCCCTCTCTATTCTCTTTGCCAGAAACTTCCTCATCCTCTAGTGAACCCATTCCCCTGCTCAATCTTGACCGGGAACCACCGTAGCCCCAAATCCACCTTGCTCTCGAAGCTTCCCTCTGCCGCGGAGCTCGCCGCCGGCGATTTCCTCCGCTTCTGACGACCCTACGACTACCGGAGTGACCACCTCGGCCCCCTGAATCCGCTGATGGCCTCAGTTTTCCGAACGGAGCCACCGTTCGCCGGCGATGATCGCCGGAGCCCCGCTCCACTCGGGCAGAGGAGGAAGACGAAGCGGGCGACTGGTCAAACCTGACCAGTGGGCCAGGCGGGCCCACCGTCAGAGACCCAGCGCCAGTCCACGTGGTTAAGTGGAGGCGTAAAGGGTGCAAGTGCGTTTTCTCTGCACCGTAGACGTAATCTCGTTTGAACCGTTTCCTTTTCTGATTTTATTCAAAACAGATTTTGACCAAATATTTGACTGGCTATAACTTTTTAATTATAACTCCAAATGAATTGATTCTTTTTCCTACCTTCCTCAAATTTGGTCTAGTTTATTTTAAGATTTTTTTAAAAATTTTCCAAACAACTTTTTGTACTGTTTTTGAAACGTGTGTTGATTCAAATATATTTTTAAAATAGGATTTTGGAGAGAGAGAAGAAACTTTCAAAAGTTTTGGAGAGCACCTCACCCCTCCACAACTTAAAGGCAAGCATTCTGAACCCTGGTATAATGTTTTTGGTGTGTTACTTGACACGTTTATAACACCACCTTATTTCGGAGGACTTGTTATTTTATGTGATATGATCATATGCATGGAAGCATATCAGTGATTTCCTTGCTGTTGGAAATGAATATTTTTGTGATGGTAATCATCCTCATGTGCCTTACATGTGTGCCGGAAGGGAATCCGGGAAAGCCTCGGCCTTGGGTAGGCTTGAGCTTGTCACCGGTCCCCGTCAGGACGGTTATGTCCGGTATGGCATGGTAAGGTATATTGAGTGGTGATTTCGTCGGTTGTAATATGTTTGATATACATGACATGCAGGGAACTTATAAACCTCCTGAGTCAACCGCAGATCGAGTCTTGTTCCAGTAACCCCCATACTTGCCTCGTACTACCACTCATCCCTGCCGCAGGTAGGGTACGGTTCAGTAAGTCGTCAACCCCTTTCCAGCACACACCGTACAGAGAGGCCATGGTGGAAGACATCGATTGTAGACGGTAGGCAGGCCACCTGGTCCGGGGGCATGGGTGTTTCCGGTTGGGACCGAGAGGGGAGGCCACCCCTTAGAGTGCGCGATATAAATTTGATCCCATGCTACGCGAGGTTGTAGCCTCCCCACTTAGAGTTTTGCTTAACAAGTGTCGTGGGTGATTCTAGACACCGATGAGTTAAGCTGGTGTGTGCAAGTTATGCATGTTTTCAACTAAAAGGCCGTAGACGGAATTAGTCCCGATGGACTAAAGGAATCCGTTACTCGTGGGTAAAGAGTACACCCTCTGCAGAGATTAAACCTATTCGAATAGCCGTGTCCATGGTTAAGGATTACAGTCTGGGATGGGTCAAGTATTGGTCTTTGTGTCGGTCTTCGGAGGTGAAAATGGTTAAACTAAAACTTGGACACTGATCGGTGACTTGGGAGGACCATGTTTATTATTTTGTGATGGACTAACCTGTTATATTACTTGTATTATCAAGTATCCCTGGGATGGTTCTACCCCTGGATATTCATGGTGATTTATTATTTCTAAGCCCGGCTAAATGTTTATTCCTGTGGATGGCTAACCCGTTCATTATCATGAATTGAATATTTATTATGAGTATTAATTTACTTGTGAATTAAAGCCCTTTCTGTGATGTCGCTCAGACGTCCGACTGTGGCATCTCTTTTAAAGCCCTTTCTGTGATGTCGCTCATATGTTCGACTGTGGCATCTCTTTTAAAGCCCTTTCTGTGATGTCGCTCAGACGTCCGACTGTGGCATTTCTTTTAAAGCCCTTTCTGTGATGTCGCTCAGACGTCCGACTGTGGCATTTCTTTTAAAGCCCTTTCTGTGATGTCGCTCAGACGTCCGACTGTGGCATTTCTTTTAAAGCCCTTTCTGTGATGTCGCTCAGACGTCCGACTGTGGCATTTCTTTTAAAGCCCTTTCTGTGATGTCGCTCAGACGTCTGACTGTGGCATTCCTTTTAAAGCCCTTTCTATGGTGTCGCTTAGACGCCCGACTGTGGCATTTCTTTTAAGCCATTTATGTGGTGTCGCTCAGACGCCCGACTGTGGCATTTTATTTCCACTCCCTTATTGCTTATTCATGTTGCATATAAATAACCGTTTGAATGCATAAAAGATATGTTATTTGTGACTGACGATATGATCATGGAATATTTCAGTGCATAGATATCATTTATATTATTCCAGTGTTCTTGTTGTTTGCGAGTACATTCAAAGCACTCACTGGCTTGTCCCTGGCTATTGTCTTGGCCATATATTCGCGTGGAAAGGAGCGCTGCGATGACAGCCGCGGAAATTAAGCAACGGTGATAGCAGCCTCACGAAGATAGGAGTTAACCTGGTCAGCTGTTCCCGTGGGAAGTGGAGTTCCACACACTGATGACTCACAAACCGCTTCCGCCTTCAACCACTAGAAAACCTTTTGATGTACACACATGCCACAATGGTCTTGTACTACACATTTTGTGCTTTTGCTTGGAATTTCTGTAACAAGTTGGTGTCTCATTAGCTAACAGTAATCCTAGGGCTGGTGAGCACAATGGCCATTTTCTGGAAAATTTATGTCCGGAAAACCGGTCGTGACATTTTCTTTGGCCGTTTGGTGTCATTTCTGTCCCAGCAGAGTGATGCCAAGTGATCCCGACATGCTTCTACCCCGGACCGTCCTTTTTCTTGTCGTGTTGGCAACCCTTAATGGTCTTAGTAATCAAGAAAGGGCAGTGTCAGCAGCCTCAGTTTTCCCCGCCATCCTTATTTCTTAGACGAGTACAGATATTTTCCGTCCGCTTGATAATAATGTGGTCGCGACACTTGTGTCCGGCTACATGGTTACCAACTACGCCCTCGCCTCTGAGCTAGTCCAGGTTGCTACCTGGCTAAGCTGGCACTTGGTGTAGTGCTGTTTACACTGATTCTTCCACACCTTTATTCGTCCTCGTGCACATCATCACAACATGCTAGATCGTAGAACCGGAGATCCCGCGAGAATGGTGTGCTTAAGTAGGCATGCATATTGTGTGACTAGCAGTAATATGTGACACTGACTGTGTGTGAATTGATTGTTGTTGCGTGCTTGAGTTTCTTTTGCTTCTTTCTTTTGGGCCCCGATGTTACATTATTTTTCCCTATAAAGAGTTGCTCATCAACTGACACCGGATCCGAAGAATCAACAAGGAGTTCTATTTGGAAGCTTAGCTAAACAGAATGGAATTCTCAGCCGACTGCAGTGAAATGGGGAATATCTGATCTTGAGGCTGATAACCAATTTTGCATTAGTGTGCACTCCTCACAAAAGTACTGATAACTCAAGTCTACATCAGTACAAAATACTCACATCAGTAATAATCAAGTCAGCAGCAAGACAAAGTCAGGTACAAGATCCACGGTATATTTCCAGTCCAAGGTATGGAGCATATACAAAATTTTGGCTCAGCAAGGCATGATGCTTGAAATATATTATCATCTAAAATAAAGTCAGAATGTGATATGCTCAAGGAAGACGGTCAAACGAATTTTCTCATGCAAATAACCATGGGCATGTGTGTAGATTTCAGTCTACATATTAGTATGAAGTTTTGGATATAAGAAACCCAGAATTATTCCACACGCTATCGGAAGAAATTTATGATGCAGGCTCTCCTCAATTTTCCTCAGCATGATTTGTGAACAATTTCCGGCCCACGATAACCGGTCTTACACACCAAGATACCTCAGTAAAAGCTTCTGACAGACGGAAATGAATTTTTCTCAACAAGCAAACCGGGGAGAAGCTTCTCAAGTACGGAAACCCGACTTCTCCTACACAATAATCATGTCAAGCTTCGTGTGTAAGCTATCGAGGCTTCTTCTGCAAGCTACCCAGAGAGAGGCTTGAAGCAGAAGCTAACGAGCCTTCCTCGGCAAGCTGCATGAATGGATTTTCTCTGAAGTGCAAGGATCAGATTTGCAATAATTTTGTCAGAGATACAATGCAGTCAAAACATATGCCTACCGCAAGGATCGAGTGTTCGGTGGCATATGCTTCTTATACATATGGTGAGCATGCACCCCCAATCATATCAGTCACTCATACGAGGTACGGATCCAACAGATATACTTAAAGTAAAGTACGGATCCCACAGCCTCATGAATCATGCAAAGGAAGATAAGAAGAGATACATCTCATGAATTACAAGGATCAACAAGATCTGGGGATGACATCACAGAATCCATAGTGTTGCCAATGGTCATCAAGGTCATTATTCCCGGACCAGACAAGGTGATACCAGGAAACCTTGTCACCTTGTTGTATGATTGGCCTCAGCAAGGAGCTCCGTACAGCTACAAACCCCGAGTATATGTCATATATCTGCGGACACGGGTCAGAAAAACAAGCACAAGAAATAATGTAAAAATATTAATCACACCCATGGTCATACGAAGAATCAAGTACAGGCGTGGCCATGTTATTTCAGTAAGGTATCCTAACAAAGAAAATCGTGACCGTTAAAAGGTGAGACCAACAGCAAAGGTATGATGATTTTGGACGACCATCAGGGTCCGGATACCCCAAGTCAGTTGGAGGCCATAATTCCATATGGATCCACAAAGACATACCCTCAGAGGCCTACTCTGTGTTACAAGAATTTCATATCCCGCTAACCCGCTTGGAATGGTTAGTGTGGAAAATCCAAATGAGTGTACCGACAAAATGAGAAAGTCAAAAGCCGAACAATCAGCTCAGACCCGGTATACTCACCGAGGAAATCAAGTACACGGTCAGTCTGTCAGGAAAAAGCAATTGTCCGTCAGCCCCTATCGGGTCAGTCTCAAGATGTAAATATTTGAGGTATGACACAGCTATAACTCCATACACCGTTATATTGCTCCTGACAAAAGACAGTCAGATCTTTGGTGCATATCTCACGCTTGAGCCAAAGGAAATTTATACTCGGACTCATTGGATATCACCGCAGGTATGAAAGAATCAACGTCAGTAAAAATAAATTGGTATATGAGCAAAGACCTGTCAGGATTTGGGGAAAGGTGAAGCAAACCACCCCAGAGCAAGGGAAGAAAATCGTATGAAATTCTTGGGGGAACAATAAATTAAGGAAAAAGGATACCCAAGCTGGAAACGGTATCCTCCAGTCATACTTATTCCTAGAGCAATTAAATCTCGAGGATGAGATTTATTTAAGGGGGTAAAAGTTGTAATAGCCTGGATTTTGGCCCTTTTCTTTTTCTTTTTGATTTATTGGTTTTTGCTCTGTTTTTCTTTTTGGATTGGTTCTGTGGCCTTGTCACCTGGGAAATCCTCCTCATTCCCCCTCCCAAGTGGTTCATCATTCTCAAAACCTTTCCAAGATCATGTTACTCCACTGCTTGACCCAACACTAATTCCTTTTTCTAGGAAATATTCCTTTTTCTATTAAAGGAATAATCCTATCTACCCTAGGTTGTGAAGCAACCTATATTTATGTCCATCCAAAAATCCCCAAATAATTCTTGTAAACTGTTTGGGTCATATATTCCTCAAATATGGAAAAATATTTCATTGGCCATATTTCTCATCATGCTTAATAAATTGATTTCCTATTCTGTCCTAAATGGCACATTGTGAAGCAAGTGCTATTTATCTTTTCCCATTTGCCCCCAAACTTTTTGGGAATGATATATCATCCAAATAATTGACCTGTGACAAAATTAAACTTTATTTTCCTAGCCAAACTTCCTCAGTGATTTTTCAAACTTCCTGTCTAGGGAAGCCTTTGTGAAGGAAGTGCTAGCTAGGTTTATCCAAATGAGTTGAAATTTTGCATGCCTCTTCTTGTGCTCATATTATCTCACTCCTACAAATTTTAGCTCCATCCCTTGATCTATGTGAGAACAACATCAAATCTTTGATTCTGTCAATTTTTTCAGGTTGTGAAGCAAGTATAGTTTATATTGCTTCATTTTGCGTGAAAATTTACCAGGGCATTCTCCTACCCAAATAACTTCTCTACACCAAATTTGGCATCAAAGTTTTAAGCCAATATTTCTCTAGAATTTTTGCAAGTTTCTGGACAGAGGGTGTCGGTGTCAAAACCGGCGGATCTCGGGTAGGGGGTCCCGAACTGTGCGTCTAGGCAGATGGTAACAGGAGGCAGGGGACACGATGTTTACCCAGGTTCGGGCCCTCTTGATGGAGGTAATACCCTACGTCCTGCTTGATTAATATTGAAGGTATGGGTGTTACAAGAGTATATCTACCACGAGACCAGAGTATATCTACGATCTATCCCAAATTAGGCAAGAGCCCGAAGAAACAGTACACCATTACTGGGCCAGATTCCTCTTGGTCAAGAACAGGATAAAGGACTGCCGCGAGGAAGACGCAATTTCATTCTTCTACAATAATTGCACGGACAAGGGAATCCTCAACACCATAAGTCGTCGCGAAATTACACGCTTTGCCGACTTGGTGTCCATAGTGCGAAAGTACTATGCGATGGAAAGCACCTGGAAAACCGAAATAAAATTTTGGGATAATCTGGCCCTGAATACAAACCCAGTCCGAAATAAACGGGTGCATAATCACAATACACCTGGGTTAACTACCAAAAAGCAAAAGCCCTCTACGGGGCAAGGAACCGTACTGGAGGGATGGCTCAACGAACCCTGCAAAATTCATAGTACAACGGATGCGATTCCAACGCACAGCCTTAGAGCATGCTGGATACTCCGGCAGGTGGCCAAAAGTGGTGAGGATCTACTCCTCCCAAAAACCAAAGAGCACCACCCTGAGGACAACAGTACAGTCTTAACGGTCTTCGAGACCTTTGCGTTAAATAAAAGACGGAAGCGAACACTCCGCAGCATGTCCGAAATCTGCCACATAGCAGAAACAAATCCTTGGAGCGACACGGCTATTACCTTCAATGCCAGTGACAAACTTAAATTCCGAACATCCCGAGTACCAGCCGCACTGGTCCTCAGTCCAATTGTGGACGGCTTTCGACTCACCAAGGTACTCATGGACGGTGGTAGCGGATTGAACCTCATCTACGAGGAAACTCTTCAAAAGACGGAAATAGACTGGAGCCGCATTAAGCAAAGCAGCACAACCTTTAGAGGAATCATCCCCAGACAGGAAGCATGTTGCACCAGAAAAATCACACTAGACGTGGTATTCGGCACGCCGGATAATTACAGGTCCGAAGAAATTACATTCCAAGTGGCCCCGTTCAGCAGCGGATACCACGCTCTATTAGGGCGGGAGGCGTTTACAATCTTCCAAGCCATACCCCATTACGGGTACATGAAGCTTAAAATGCCGGGCCCAACAGAATCATCACTCTTGTTAGTGATCTGGACATAGCACTCCACGCCGAAAATAAGATAGCTGCACTGGCCCTTGAGGCACTATCCAAAGCCCTAGCGGCCGAAGAACTAACCGCGCTGCGCTCCACGGTAAACAGGGACGACGTGATACTCGATAAAATATCCAAGTCCACCTCCTTTAAGTCGGCGGACGAAATAGTCAAATTCCAAGTCCATCCAACGGACCCTACAAAAACAGCTTCCATCGGGGCACAATTAAACCCTGATGTTGACACCGCACTGCGAGAGTTCCTACGTGAGAATTGGGATATTTTTGCCTGGCACCCTTCAGACATGCCAGGAACCCCATGCAGGCTGGCTGAACACAGCCTAAATATCATAAAAGGGTTCAAGCCAGTCAAGCAGGCTCTTCGACGTTTCTCCGAGCCTAAAAGACAAGCCATGCGAGAGGAACTAGCCAAGCTATTGGAGGCCGGATTCATCAGAGACATAAAACATCCGGACTGGCTAGCAAACTTGGTGATGGTACCAAAGAAGGACAAATCCTGGCGCTTGTGCGTCGATTTTAAGGACCTTAACAAGGCCTGCCCAAAGGATCCCTTCCCCCTCCCCCACATCAATCAAATCATCGATGCTACTGCAGGACACGATTCATTGTGTTTCCTCGACGCATACTCCGGTTACCACCAAATCAAAATGGCAAAGCTAGACCAAGCCGCAACGGCATTCATCACACCATATGGCCCATTCTGCTTCAACACAATGCCCTTCAGGCTAAAAATTGCCGGTGCAACATATGAGCGCATGATTCAGACATGCTTGGCAAACCAGATCGGCAAAACAGTGGAGGCATACGTGGATGACGTGGTCATTAAAACCAAGCATGTCGAAACTCTAGTAGGCGACTTGAGGCTCACATTCGACAACCTCCGAACATATGACATGAAGCTCAATCCAGAAAAATGCGTCTTTGGCATACCAGCAGGAAAGCTCCTGGGATTCATTGTCTCCAGTAGAGGTATTGAAGCTAATCCAGCCAAAATCCGAGCGTTTTCACAGTTGGCTACCCCAACATACCTCAAACAAATACAAAAACTAACTGGATGCGTGGCGACTCTAAGCCGCTTTATCTCCCGCTTGGGAGAAAAGGCATTACCCCTTTATCGCCTCCTCCGGCGTACCGAACACTTCGAGTGGACGGACGCCGCCACGGCCGGACTCAACGAAATAAAAGCCATGTTGGCAACAAACCCAGTACTGGCCGCGCCAAACATTGGCAAACCAATGCTATTATACATTGCGACAACTCATCAAGTGGTAAGCGCAGTGCTTGTCGTCGAGCGAGAAGTGGACGGACACAAATTTCCCATTCAAAAGCCGGTTTACTACATGTCCACTGTCCTTACTCCATGCAAATCACGGTATCCGCATTATCAAAAGATAGCGTACGCGGTATTTATGGCATCCAGGAAGCTGCGACACTACTTTCAAGAGTGTTCGATAACGATAGCCTTGGAAGTACCACTTAACGATATTATAAACAACCGCGACGCGGCGGGTCAGATTGCCAAATGGTCCATTGAGCTCCTCCCGTTCGATGTAACTTACAAGCCACGACGAGCTATTAAATCGCAAGTTTTGGCTGACTTCATCGCTGAGTGGACGGAAGCCGAACTCCCTAAAGAGAACGACACATATTCAAACTGGATCATGCACTTTGACGGCTCCAAAATGTTGGCTGGTCTGGGGGCCGGCGTCGTTTTGACGTCCCCAATAGGACACACAGTTCAATATGTACTGCAGATAATGTATACGGACTCCAACAATGCGGCCGAATACGAGGCCCTTCTACATGGTCTCCGGGTGGCAGTATCCATGGGCATTCAACGCCTAGAGGTGCGCGGGGATTCAAACCTTGTAATATCCCAAATAAATGGAGACTTTGATGCCAAGGATCCAAAATGGCCACTTTTTGCAATGCTGTCCTAAAAATGTTAGCCCGGTTCGAGGGGCTCGAATTTCACCATGTGGCTTGGGAAAACAATCAGGCGGCGGATATCCTCGCCCGCATTGGCGCAAAATGCGACGCGGTCCCTCCCAACATTTTTCTGGACAGGCTTTTCAACCCATCCGTAGCATGGGAAGGGGACACCGGTAACAATTGTCCGGACCCGGCCAAAATACCCGATACTGAACTCTCTGACACAATTGGAGGCTCTGCCACCGAAATAACACAATCAGCCCACGAAATAATGGCTATTATTGCCCCGTGGACATAACCATTCCTGGCCTACTTAACTAGACAGGAACTTCTGGAGGACCAAAATGAGGCACGCTGCATAGTGCGGCAATCAAAGGCCTACAGGGTCCACGAGGGAGAATTGTACAAAAAAAAGCGCTACCGGAGTCCTTCAACGGTGCATCTCCGAAGAGGAAGGACGGAACTTTTTGGCAGAAATTCATGCCGGACTTGGCGGTCATCACGCCGCAGCCCGGGCTCTTGTGAGCAAGGCCTCTCGTACAGGATTCTATTGGCCAACGGCCTGGGTAGATGCACAGGACTTAATCCAGCATTGCGCCGGTTGCCAGCTCCTTGCAAATCAAAGCCATATGCCACCCACCGCCCTCCGAACAATCCCATTACATGGCTCTTTGCGGTCTGGGGGCTTGACATGGTTGGACCCCTTAAAGGTGGAACCCACAAGAAAAAAAATACTTATTGGTCATGGTGGATAAATTCACCAAATGGATAGAGGCCAAACCGGTTAAAACAGCCGAATCTGGACCGGTGATAGATTTCATATCCGGGGTTGTACATCGCTACGGCGTCCCCCACAGCATCATCACTGATAACGGCACGAACTTCACGGCCGACGAGGTAAAACTCTGGTGCAGCAAAATGGGCATCAAGCTCGATTATGCCTCAGTCTACCATCCACAAACCAACGGTCAAGTCAAACGAGCAAATGGTCTTATAATGAGCGGCATTAAACCCAGACTAGTGCGCTCCTTAACAGAGTCTGACATGCACTGGGTAGAGGAGCTCGACTCCGTACTCTGGGGGCTGCGGACCACGCCGAATCGTAGTACTGGATACACACCATTTTTTATGGTGTACGGCGCAGAGGCAGTCCTGCCCTGTGACATAATTCATGACTCACCTCGAGTGTGCATGTACGAAGAAAGAGAAGCCGAGCTCGATCGGCAGGACAGTCTGGACACCTTGGAGGAAGAGCGCGACGTAGCCAAAGCCTGTTCCGCATTTTACCAGCAACAGGCCCGCAGATACCAAAGCAGTGAAGTACGAGCCAAAACTTATAACGTTGGCAAACTAGTTCTCCGGCTGTCGGATAAGAAAAAGAACAAGCTAGAGCCCAAATGGGAAGGTCCCTTTGTCATCGACCAAGTTCTGACCGGCGGAGCGTACTGACTGCGGGATGCATCGACTAGTCGACTCGAGCCGAACCCATGGAACGCAGCCAGCCTCCGAAGATTCTACGCCTAGCACTGGACTTTATGTTAGTCCCTTCCCTTTGTCCATTTTCTGCATATGCATCGTCTGTCTTGTTTCCCTTTCTTTCTTTTATTCCTCTAGGCCTTCAAGGGTCACCTTGTGCCTCACTTGTACACTACAGAGGTGCTAGCCGCACTATCTACACCTGGGGGCTTCTTTCACAGAAGCTTAAATTATTTACCTGGGCATCACGCCCAACACATGCGTTATACTTCCGCATGTACCTTTTTTCACCATTATATGCATCGATATGACTTAAGTTTTGGCCAAGCTGGGTTGCCTGGCTCTTGTATTTATGCCCTACGTTCCCGTTAATTCGGCTAGGGCATAAGGGGAGCACCTCTGTGATTGTTACCGCCGGGTCAGCCGGACGTGTACCTCAGACTGGGTGAAGCTGAAAGCTAGCGTTCTTAAGAGAATATTTGGTCGGTGAACAAAAGATGACTTTTATTTATTAACCATATCTGCCCCCAGACGTTTTTACTGCGCTTCTTGTCGTAGTCCGGACATGCACTTTAGTGCATGCCTACCCAGGGAAAGGAACCCTTAACGGAACTATTCTCCCTGGAAGATGTTTCTTACTACCCATGTAATATAACATAACTAGTTGGGCACTTGTATGGTAAAGCACTAATGACACCTACGCCTAGTCTCCACGCATGCCTCGGTTCTTATATAACCAAGAGCGTATTCGGATACACTCCGGACTGTCGGGTCCCGAGGTTGAAGCGAAAAGGTCCGCCACGACAAAAGATCTACAATCCGGCTAGAAGGCATCATATATGTCATTTTACAATTACATAGTCAATTTGACTGGTTGAATTCCTCTTCAATGCCATCCAATAGGCTGTCTAGTCTACAATCCTGTTGGGAATACTGGGCGGCCAATTCTACTTGGCCGTACACTAAATTTACAGGGATCGCCTTGCCATTAGGCCCCACAGGTCCGACTTCGGCCATGTGGTTCGGGTCAGCCTTCGTGTACCGTGTCTTCACCATCGCCCAAGCTTCCCTGGCGCCCTAACGGCAGGCCGATATCTTCCATAATCGGAAGCGCCGCCGTGCTCCCTTCAGCTTTTCTGCAAGCTCGCCAAGTCCTTCGGGTAGGGAGACGGACGGACACAAGGCCTGCGCAACGCCTTGCATCACCTGCCGAACTCGTTCGTGCAACTGTGCAAGCTCGGGAAGAAGATCACCCGTCGAACTAGGCATCTCCTCGGCAGGACGACCTGTTAACATACCTACAGACATAACTCTGTCAGCCAGCTTCCCCGCCGAACTCTTTTTAAGTTCGTTCAAGCACTTACTAAATATGCCGCGCCGAAGCCGTCGAGTCTCCTTAACAGAGTCCGACAGTTGGGCACGAACATCTTTCAGTTCCACACCCAGCTTGGTGTTGGCATCTTGGGGATCATTCTTCTCCTGCCTCACCCTTGTAAGCATGCTCTCACTAGCCTTCAGCTGGCGTTTGAGCTGTTGCTTATCCAGCTTCACTCCAGCATCATCTGCAATTTTTTTTGTCAGATTTGCATATAAAGCCGCACTCTAATATGATACTTATCATTTGACGGATATGTTACCAGCGGGGGTCTCTTTGGGCTCCCCTGCGGCGGATAGTGCGGCCTGAAGTTGGGCTTTGCACTCTTCCAGCTCCTGGGACAGTTGAGTATTCTTTTCTGTAAGAACCTACATAACAAATGATCCTTAAATCAGTTATCCTAACTATTTCAAGTCTCAGGGCTACTGATATATATAATCATCAAATTTTCCCACCCGTATGTCTTTTACATACTGCTCCGTGGCTCTGGCTAGACCATCTTGAGCGACACGGAGGTGCGCGTCTGCCGAGTTGAAGGCATCCAATGCCTCTAGGGAGAAACAAGCGTCATGAAGAACAGTCCAGCGACGCCTGTGGTTCATGGCACTTTCCACCTCAGAATGGGTGGCGGACAGTCTATCCGTATCCTCTGTCGGAGGAGCACCTGGCGCACGCCTTGTACTCGTTCCCACCGCTGAGTCTCGCCTTGGAGCCCGGCTTGTGGAGGCGCGATTGGTAGCCTCTCCAGGTATAGTCTGGCGAGCGCTCTTTTTCCTGAAAAGAACACATGGGCGTTAGTCTGCCTCTCTAAATAATGTCTTGTAATAAAAACGACGTGCCAGACCGCTGTGCCGGTGCCTCAATCCAGACTGCGGACCTTTTTAGCCTGCCTGGCCTAGCGACCCCTTGTTGGCTAGCTGCCGCGGTCTCGGCCTTCTGCCCCGAGGACCTCCCCTGCAAAACACGGCTGTTATATGGCAATAAAAAGAGCACAAGGACGGATCCCTTTTTAAATGCTGGGATTTCGGTCTCAGTCACCTGTGAGGCTGGAACTAGCCCAGGGTAATCGGCTGTAATGGCCACCAAGGTATTGTCATTACTCCGTTGGTAAAATAACCCGTCAATCAGCTCCACAGATATGTCCGGATCCTCCTGGGAGGCCGGGTCAAGGGATCGGCCAGGGTCCTCGGGCTGTGGGGGAGGGCTATTTATCTCCTTTACTGCCTGGTGTAGCTCCTGCGATGAAATCGCTAGAATGAATACTTAAACTACGGGAATACAAAACGGATGGGAGAGAAAAATCTCCGCTTACCCAGCTCGGAGGATTGTACATGGAGAATCCACGCCGCGGGTTGACACGGAGGAATTCCTCCTCTTCTCCCTTGTACAAAGTGGACAAGATCTATATTCGATCAGCAGCCGATCCTGGCCCTTTGCGGCCGTGGTGGGTGGCGTCATCCTCCCTGTTGAAATCCCACATGGGGTGGCCTCTATACTGGAGCGGCTGCACCCCCCGCGTAATGCATATAGCCATGACCTCGATCATGGTCAATCCAGATCGAGCTAAAGAGCTTATCCGGCTCATCAGATAAAGAATGTCCCGGTTGTCTTCCTCCAGGGGGCTCCATGGACGCCAGCCCTAACGCTTCTTCAAAGGGGCATTGTAAAACTCTGGAAGGCTGATCCGAATAGGGTCCGGAAGGGGGACATCTTCTATATAAAACCATTCTGAAGGCCAGTCATCAGACGTCTTCTTTGGGGTCCCGGATAGGTATCTGGTCCCGGCGATACGCCACACTTCGGCTCCGCCCACTTGATATATTGATCCCTTCTTAGAACGGGGCACCAGGCAGAACAGCTTCTTCCACAGAGCGAAATGAGCCTCACAGCCCAAAAATAACTTGCAAAGGGCTACGAATCCCGCGATATGCAGTAGAGAGGCAGGTGTGAGGTTGTGCAGCTGGAGGCCATAAAACTCCAGAAGCCCTCGGAGAAACGGATGGATTGGGAATCCAAGCCCTCTTACTAGATAAGGGACAAGGCATACCCGCTCTCCCTTGGAGGGATTGGGACGGCTCTCCGCTTGCTCTCCGCCATTATAAGTGGCAAGCCCGGCTCGAACCGGGACCAGGTACGCTGGGGGAAGAAATCCCTTGGACTGAAGCATCACCAATTTGCTGTGTGGGATGGAACATCTCTCCCAATCTCCAGGCTTAGAACTAGAGGTGCGAGAGGAGGAGCTGCGTCGACCGACCATGGTGGAATGGATCTCTGTCGGGTATGCTTTGATGAAGACTCGGCAAGGGAGGATGATGTGATTTGGATCTGAATCCTTGTCTTTTTAAATAGACGGCTCATTTACATAGCTAGGGGGTAAATGTGAAAACACCCTGGCTCTTCACATTTGCTCGACACATGGAAAGTAGCCATTATTGGGCGTAGAAGCCAAGAAGTACAAACCATCACAAGGAACCGGACATTATTTCGACAGGTACACAGAATTTGAAGGGGAACCCGCCTTGCAATGCCGAGGATAATACTGTGCGCCGGACTCGTCGTCATTGAAGCCTGGTTCGGGGGCTACTGAGGGAGTCCTGGATTAGGGGGTCTCCGGATAGCCGGACTATCTCCATTGGCCGGACTGTTAGACTATGAAGATGGAAGATTGAAGACTTCGTCTCGTGTCCGGATGGGACTCTACTTGGCGTGGAAGGCAAGCTAGGCAATACGTATATGGATATCTCCTCCTTTGTAACCGACCTTGTGTAACCCTAACCCTCTCCGGTGTCTATATAAACCGGAGGGTTTTAGTACGTAGAACAACAATCACCACATACAATCATACCATAGGCTAGCTTCTAGGGTTTAGCCTCTCTGATCTCGTGGTAGATCTACTCTTGTAACACCCATATCTTCAATATTAATCAAGCAGGGCGTAGGGTTTTACCTCCATCAAGAGGGCCCGAACCTGGGTAAAACTTCGTGTCCCTTGCCTCCTGTTACAATCCGGCCTAGACGCACAGTTCGGGACCCCCTACCCGAGATCCGCCAGTTTTGACACCGACACCACCCCATCTATGTAAATGAACTGTCTATTAAAGAGACTCAGATCCAAACCACACCATCTTACCTCAGCGAGCATTCATCGAAGCGCGCCCGAAAAAATCCATCCCAACATGGCCGACCAGCGTAGCTCCTCCTCTGGCTCCCGCAGCCCCAAGCCCGCTGATTGGGAGAAGTGTTCCGTCCCGTACATTCAATTAGTGAACCTACAGACCCATGGATTCCTCCCTCCAGCGTATATGGTCCCGGTTCGAGCCGAGCTCGCCACCTAGAATGGCGGGGAGCAAGCGGAGAGCTTTCCCAACCCCTCTAAGGGAGAGCGGGTATGCCTTGTCCCTTATTTGTTTAGGGGACTCGGATTTCCAATCTATCCATTTCTCTGAGGGCTCCTGGAGTTCTACGGCCTCCAGTTGCACAACCTCACCCCTGCCTCCATACTGCACATCGTTGGTTACGTAGCCCTTTGTGAGCTGATTCTGGGTTGCGAAGCTCATTTCGCGCCATGGAAGAAGTTGTTCTGCCTTGTGCCCCGTACATAGAGGGGATCAATATATCAAGTGGGCGGAGCCGAAGTATGGCGCATCGCCGGGACCGGATACCTATCCGGTACCCTGAAGAAGACGTCCAAGGACTGGCCTTCAGAGTGGTTTTATATGGAGGATGTTCCTCTCCCAGATCCTATCCGGATTGGTCTTCCTGAGTTCGACAACGCCCCTTTGAAGAAACGCCTTAGCTGGCGTCCACGGAGCCCACAGGAGGAAGATGATAGAGACGTATTTTATCTGATGGACCGGATACCTAGCCACGGGATGGATTCTCCATGAACAACCCTCGAAGCTGGGTGAGCTTCCGCTCTTTTTACTTCCATCCTACCCTTGTTTTCGTGATAAATATTTACCTTGCTGTTTCATTGCAGGAACTGCGTAAGGTGGTGGGGGAGATCAATAGCCCACCTCCACAATCGGAGGATCTTGAACGGGCCCTCGACCCCGGCCTCAAAGAGGGCCCGGACAATCAGCTAAGCTGTGATGATGCCATGGTGGACATTATAGCCGACTACCCTGGGCTACTCCCAGCCTCGCAGGTAAATGAGACCAGAGTCCCAACCTTTGAAAAGGATTTCCTTTTATGCACTTCACCTACCGTATACAAATGGTGTTTTATAGGGAAGGTCCTCGGGACGCCATGCCGAGCCCGCGGCGACTCGCCAACAAGGGGTTTCAAAGCCGGACAGGCTAAAAAGGAAGGCGGTCCGGACGGAGATGCCGGCGCAGAGGTATGATGCAACACCTCACTCCGTGGTTGTCATCTTTAAAAACATAATAACACCCGTGTTTCCTAGAAGGAAGAAAGCTCGCCGGACAATATCCAAAGAGGTCACCGATCACACCTCTACCAGTCGGGCTCCAGGGCCGGACACAGAGGCGGAAGCTAACACGAGGCACACGCCGGATGCTCCTTCTACAGAGGATGCTGATAAGATATCCGCTACGAATTCCGAAGTGGAGAGCGCCATGAATCATAGGCATCGCCGAGCCGTACTCCGTGACGCTTGTTTCTCCTGAGAGGCGTTTGATGCTTTCAACTCAGGAGATGCGTACATTCGTGCTGCTCAAAATGGTCTAGCCAGAGCCAGAGACCAGTATGTAAAGGATGTATGGGTAAGAAAATTTGATGAGTATATATATCAGTAGCCCCTTAGACTTGAAATAGTTGGCACAACTGATTTAAGGATCATTTATTGTGCAGGTTCTTACAGAGAAGAATACTCGACTGTCACAGGAGCTGGAGGAATGCAAGACCCAACTTCGGGCCGCCGTTGCCACATTGAAGGAACCTGAAAAGTCCCCAGCTGGTAACATTTGTTTCAAAGAATGATAGGTACCATATAGTGTGCGGCATGGCTGCAGATCTAACAATAGATATTGCAGATGACTCCGGAGAGAATCCGGAGGACCAGCATGTCGCACGATAGCTAAAGGCTGGCGAACGCGTGCTGACCAAGCTGAGCTTGGAACTGAAAGATGTTCGACGCGGCATTTTTAGTAAGTGCTTGAATGAACCCTTAAAAGAGTACGACGAAGAAGCCGGCTAACAGAGTTATGTCTGCAGGTATGCTGACGGGTCGTCCCGCGGAGGAGATGCCCGGGTCTGCGGGTGATCTTCTACCCGAGCTCTCACAACTGCACGAACAAGTTCGATAGGTGATGCAAAGTATTGCCCAGGCCTTGTGGCCATCCGTCTCCCTGCCAGCAGGCATTGGAGAGCTTGCGGAGAAGCTCAAGGGAGCACGGTGGCGCTTCCGATTATGGAAGATGTCAGCCTGCCGTCAAGGTGCCAGGGAAGCCTGGGCCATGGTGAAGATGTGGTATACCAAGGCTGACCCAAACCACATGGCCGAGGTCGGACCTGTGGGGCCAGATGGGAAAGAGATCCCCGTTAGCTTAGTGTATGGGCAAGTAGAATTAGCCTCAAAGTATTCCCAACAGGATTGTAGGCTAGACAGCCTGTTGGATGGTATAGAAGAGGAATTTAGTTAGTCTACATGACTATGTAATTAAAGTGACATGTATAATGCCTTCGAGCCGGATTGTAAATCATTTTTCATGGCAGACCTTTTCGCTTCAACCTTGGGACCCGATAGTCCGGAGTGTATCCGAATACGCGCTCAATTATATAAGAATCGGGGTATGTGTGGAAACCAGGCGTAGGGGTCATTAGTGCTTGAACAAACAAGTACCCAACTAGTTATGTTATATTACATGGGTAGTGAGAAACATCTTCCAGGGAGAATAGTTCCGTTAAGGGTTCCTTTCCCTGGGTACGCATGCCCTAAAGTGCATGTCCAGACTGCGAGAAGAGACACAGGCAAAAACATCTGGGGGCACATATGGAAAATAAATAAAAATCATCTTTTGTTCGCCGACCGAATATTCCCTTAAGAACGCTAGCTTTCGGCTTCACCCAGTCCGAGGTATACATCCGGCTGACTCGGCAGTAACAATCGCAGAGGTGCTCCCCTTATGCCCTAGCCGAATTAACAGGAATGTAGGGCATAAATACAAGAGCCAGGCAACCCAGCTTGGTCAAAACTTAAGTCATATCGATGCATATAATGGCGAAGAAAAGGTACATGCGGAAGAATAACACATGTACGGGGCATGAAGCCCAGATAAATAATTAAGCTTCTGTGTAAGAAGCCCCCAGGTATAATGAGTGCGGTTAGCGCGTCAATAGTGTGCAAGCAAGGCACAAGTTGTCCCTTGAAGGCCTTGAGAAAGAATAAAAGAAAGAAAGAGAGAAAAGACAAATAATGTATATGCAAAAAATGGATAGAGGAAGGAGACAAACATAGAGTCCGGCACTAGGCCTAGAATCTTTGGAGCCTGGCTGCGTTACATGGGTTCGGCTCAAGTCGATTATTCGATGCATCCCGCAAACGGTACGCTCCACCAGTCATAACTTGGTCAATAATGAAGGGACCTTCCCATTTGGGATCGAGCTTGGTCTTTTTATTCTCCGGCAGGCGTAGAACTAGCTCGCCAACGTTATAAGTTTTGGCCCGTACTTTTCTGCTTTGGTATCTTCGAGCCTGTTGCTGATAGAATGCAGAACGGGCTTTTGCCACATCGCGCTCCTCCTCCAGGGTGTCCAGACTGTCCTGCCGATCGAGCTCGGCTTCTCTTTCTTCGTAAATGCGCACTCGAGGTGAGTCATGAATTATGTCGCATGTCAGAACCGCCTCTGCGCCGTACACCATAAATAAGGGTGTCTATCAGGTAGTATGATTCGGCGTGGTCCGCAGCCCCCAGATTACGGAGTCGAGCTCCTCTACCCAGTGTGTGTTAGACTCCTTTAAGGACCGCACTAATCTAGGTTTGATGCCGCTCATGATAAGACCATTTGCTCGCTCAACTTGTCCGTTAGTTTGTGGGTGATAGACAGAAGCATAATCGAGCTTGATGCCCATGTTGCTGCACCAGAGTTTTACCTCATCGGCTGTGAAGTTCGTGCCATTGTCAGTGATGATGCTATGGGGGACGCCATAACGGTGTACAACCCTGGATATAAAGTCTATCACTGGTCCGGATTCGACCGTTTTAACAGGTTTGGCTTCTATCCATTTGGTGAATTTATCCACCATGACCAGTAAGTATTTTTTCTTATGGGTTCCCCCTTTAAGGGGTCCAACCATGTCAATCCCCCAGACCGCGAAGGGCCAGGTAATGGGAATTGTTTGGAGGGAGGTGGGTGGCATGTGGGTTTGGTTTGCAAAAAGCAGGCAACCGACGCAGTGTTGGACCAAGTCCTGTGCATCTATCCGGGCCGCCGGCCAATAAAAACATGTACGGAAGGCCTTGCTTACAAGGGCCCGGGCTGCGGCGTGGTGGCCACCGAGTCCGGCGTGAATTTCTGCCAAAAGCTTCCGCCCTTCCTCTTCGGAGATGCACCTTTGAAGGACTCCGGTAGTGCTTTTTTTCTACAGCTCTCCCTCATGGACCCTGTAGGCTTTAGATCGCCGCACTATGCAGCGTGCCTCATTTTGGTCCTCGGGAAGTTGCTGCCTAGCTAGGTAGGCCAGGAATGGTTCTGTCCACGGGGCGATGATGGCCATTATTACGTGGGCTGAAGGTGTTATTTCGGTGGCAGAGCCTCCAATTATGTCAAAGTGTCCGGTATCGGGCATTTTGGCCGGGTCCGTACTATTGTTAACGGTGTCCCCTTCCCATACCATGGATGGCGTAAACAACCTCTCCAAAAAGATGTTGGGGGGACCGCATCGCATTTTGCGCCGTTGCGGGTGAGGATATCCGCCGCCTGATTGTTTTCCCTAGCTACATGGTGAAATTCGAGCCCCTCGAACCGAGCTAACATCTTTAGGACGGCGTTGCGATAGGCCGTCATTTTCGGATCCTTGGCATCGAAGTCTCCATTTATTTGGGATATTGCAAGGTTCGAATCCCCACGCACCTCCAGGCGTTGAATGCCCATGGAAACTGCCATTCGAAGACCATGTAACAGGGCTTCGTATTCGGCTGCGATGTTGGAGTCTGTATACAGTATCTGGAGTACGCATTGAACTATACCTCCAGTTGGGGATGTCAGGACGACGCCAGCCCCCAGACCAGCCAACATTTTGGAGCCATCGAAGTGCATGATCCAATTGGAGTATGCGCCGTACTCTTTAGGGAGTTCGGCTTCCATCCATTCGGCGACAAAGTCGGCCAGTACTTGTTGGGGAACGTAGTAATTTCAAAACATTTTCCTACGCACACGCAAGATCATGGTGATGCATAGCAACGAGGGGAGAGTATGATCTACGTACCCTTGTAGATCGCAACGGAAGCGTTGACACAACGTAGAGGAAGTAGTCGTACGTATTCTTCCCGATCCGACCGATCCAAGCACCGTTACTCCGTCACCTCCGAGTTCTTAGCACACGTTCAGCTCGATGACGATCCCCGGGCTCCGATCCAGCAAAGCTTCGGGGAGGAGTTCCGTCAGCACGACGGTGTGGTGACGATCTTGATGTTCTACCGACGCAGGGCTTCGCCTAAGCACTACAACGATATGATCGAGGTGGAATATGGTGGCAGGGAGCACCGCACACGGCTAAGGAACGATCTTAATGATCAACTTGTGTGTCTAGAGGTGCCCCCCGCCCCTGTATATAAAGGAGCCAAGGGGGAGGGGTGCGCCGGCCAGGGAGAGGGCGCAGGAGGAGTCCTACTCCCAAAGGGGGAAAGAGAGAGAGGGGGGGCCGGCCCCATCTCCTAGTCCTAATAGGACTAAGGGAAGGGGGGCGCGCGGCCACCTATGGGCTGCCCCTTTTCTCCTTTCCACTAAGGCCCATGAAGGCCCATATGGTTCCCGGGGGGTTCCGGTAACCTCCCGGTAATCCGGTAAAATCCCGATTTCACCCGGAACACTTCCGATATCCAAATATAGGCTTCCAATATATCAATCTTTATGTCTCGACCATTTCGAGACTCCTCGTCATGTCCGTGATCACATCCGGGACTCCGAACAACCTTCGGTACATCAATATGCATAAACTCATAATAACTGTCATCGTAACGTTAAGCGTGCAGACCCTACGGTTCGAGAACAATGTAGACATGACCGAGACACTTCTCCGGTCAATAACCAATAGCGGGACCTGGATGCCCATATTGGCTCCTACATATTCTACGAAGATCTTTATCGGTCAGACCGCATAACAACATACGTTGTTCACTTTGTCATCGGTATGTTACTTGCCCGAGATTCGATCGTCGGTATCCAATACCTAGTTCAATCTCGTTACCGGCAAGTCTCTTTACTCGTTCCGTAATACATCATCCCGCAACTAACTTATTAGTTGCAATGCTTGCAAGGCTTAAGTGATGTGCATTACCGAGAGGGCCCAGAGATACCTCTCCGACAATCGGAGTGACAAATCCTATTCTCGAAATACGCCAACCCAACATCTACCATTGGAGACACCTGTAGAGCTCCTTTATAATCACCCAGTTACGTTGTGACGTTTGGTAGCACACAAAGTGTTCCTCCGGCAAACGGGAGTTGCATAATCTCATAGTCATAGGAACATGTATAAGTCATGAAGAAAGCAATAGCAACATACTAAACGATCGGGTGCTAAGCTAATGGAATGGGTCATGTCAATCAGATCATTCAACTAATGATGTGATCTCGTTAATCAAATAACAACTCTTTGTCCATGGTTAGGAAACAAAACCATCTTTGATTAACGAGCTAGTCAAGTAGAGGCATACTAGTGACACTCTGTTTGTCTATGTATTCACACATGTATTATGTTTCCGGTTAATACAATTCTAGCATGAATAATAAACATTTATCATGATATAAGGAAATAAATAATAACTTTATTATTGCCTCTAGGGCATATTTTCTTCAGTCTCCCACTTGCACTAGAGTCAATAATCTAGATCACATCACCATGTGATTAACATCGATAGTTCACATCATCATGTGATTAACACCCATAGTTCACATCGCCATGTGACCAATACCCAAAGGGTTTACTAGATTCAGTAATCTAGTTCACATCGCTATGTGATTAACACCCAAAAGTACTAAGGTGTGATCATGTTTTGCTTGTGAGAGAATCTTAGTCAACGGGTCTGCCACATTCAGATCCACATGTATTTTGCAAATTTCTATGTCAACAATGCTCTGCATGGAGCTACTCTAGCTAATTGCTCCCACTTTCAATATGTATCTAGACTGAGAATTAGAGTCATCTAGATTAGTGTCAAAACTTGCATCAGCGTAACCCTTTACGACGAACCTTTTGCCACGTCCATAATCGAGAAACATATCCTTATTTCACTAAGGATAATTCTGACCGCTGTCCAGTGATCTACTCCTAGATCACTATTGTACTCCCTTGCCAAATCAGTGCAGGGTATACAATAGATCTGGTATACAGCATGACATACTTTATAGAACCTATGGCCAAGGCATAGGGAATGACTTTCATTCTCTTTCTATCTTTTGCCGTGGTCGGGCTTTGAGTCTTAATCAACTTCACTCCTTGTAATACAGGCAAGAACTCTTTCTTTGACTGCTCCATTTTGAACTACTTCAAAATCTTGTCAAGGTATGTACTCATTGAAAAAACTTATCAAGCGTCTTGATCTATCTCTATAGATCTTGGAGCTCAATATGTAAGCAGCTTCACCGAAGTCTTTCTTTGAAAAACTCCTTTCAAACACTCCTTTATGCTTTACAGAATAATTCTACATTATTTCCGATCAACAATATGTCATTCACATATACTTATCAGAAATGCTGTAGTGCTCCCACTCACTTTATTGTAAATACAGGCTTCACCGCAAGTCTGTATAAAACTATATCCTTTGATCAACTTATCAAAGCGTATATTCCGACTCCGAGATGCTTGCACCAGTCCATAGATGGATCGCTGGAGCTTGCATATTTTGTTAGCACCTTTAGGATTTACAAAACCTTCTGGTTGTATCATATACAACTCTTCTTTAATAAATCCATTAAGGAATGCAGTTTTGTTTATCCATTTGCCAGATTTCATAAAACGCGACAATTGCTAACATGATTTGGACAGACTTAAGCATAGATACGAGTGAGAAACACTCATCATAGTCAACACCTTGAACTTGTCGAAAACCTTTTTGCGACAATTCTAGCTTTGTAGATAGTAACACTACTATCAGCGTCCATTTTCCTCTTGAAGATCCATTTATTCTCAGTTGCTTGCCAATCATCGGGCAAGTCAACCAAAGTCCAAACTTTGTTCTCATACATGGATCATATCTCAGATTTCATGGCTTCAAACCAATTCGCGGAATCTGGGCTCATCATCGCTTCCTCATAGTTCGTAGGTTCATCATGATCAAGTAACATGACCTCTAGAACAGGATTACCATACCACACTGGTGCGGATCTCACTCTGGTTTACCTACGAGATTCGGTAGTAACTTGATCTGAAGTTTCATGATCATCATCATTAGCTTCCTCACTAATTGGTGCAGGTGTCACAGAAACCGGTTTCTGTGATGTACTACTTTCCAATAAGGGAGGAGGTACAATTACCTCATCAAGTTTTACTTTCCTCCCACTCGCTTCTTTCGAGAGAAACTCCTTCTCTAGAAAGTTTCCGAATTTAGCAACAAAAGTCTTGCCTTCGGATCTGTGATAGAAGGTGTACCCAACTGTCTCCTTTGGGTATCCTATGAAGACATATTTCTCCGATTTGAGTTTGAGCTTATCGAGATGAAACTTTTTCACATGAGCATCGCAACTCCAAACTTTAAGAAACGACAGCTTAGGTTTCTTGCCAAACCATAGTTCACACGGTGTCGTCTCAACGGATTTAGATGGTGCCATATTTAACGTGAATGCAGCTGTCTCTAATGCATAACCCCAAAACGATAGTGGTAGATCGGTAAGAGACATCATTGATTGCACTATATCTAATAAAGTACGGTTATGACGTTCAGACACACCATTACACTATGGTGTTCCAGGTGGCGTGAGTAGTGAAACTATTTCACATTGTTTTAACTGAAGGCCAAACCCGTAACTCAAATATTTTACCTCTGCGATCATATCGTAGAAACTTTTATTTTCTTGTCATGATGATTTTCCACTTCACTCTGAAATTCTTTGAACTGTTCAAATGTTTTAGACTTATGTTTCATCAAGTAGATATCCCCATATCTGCTCAAATCATCTGTGAAGGTCAGAAAATAATGATACCTGCTGCAAGCCTTAATATTCATCGGACCACATACATCAGTATGTATGATTTCCAACAAATCTGTTGCTTGCTTCATTGTTCCGGAGAACGGCATTTTAGTCATCTTGCCCATAAGGCATGGTTCGCAAGCATCAAGTGATTCATAATCAAGTGATTCCAAAAGCCCATCACCATGGAGTTTCTTCATGTGCTTTACACCAATATGACCTAAACGGCAGTGCCACAAATAAGTTACACTATCATTATTAACTTTGCATCTTTTGGTTTCAATATTATGAATATGTGTATCACTATGATCGAGATCCAATGAACTTGTTTCATTGGGTGTATGACCATCGAAGGTTTTATTCATGTAAACAGAACAACAATTATTCTCTGACTTTAATGAATAACCATATTGCAATAAACATGATCAAATCATATTCATGCTCAACGCAAAAACCAAATAACACTTATTTAGGTTCAACACTAATTCCGAAAGTATAGGGGAGTGTGCGATGATGATCATATCAATCTTGGAACTACTTCCAACACACATCGTCACTTCACCCTTTACTAGTCTCTGTTTATTCTACAACTCCTGTTTCGAGTTACTACTCTTAGCAACTGATCCAGTATCAAATACTGAGGGGTTGCTATAAACACTAGTAAAGTACACATCAATAACACGTATATAAAATATACTTTTGTTCACTTTGGCATCCTTCTTATCCGCCAAATACTTGGGGCAGTTCCGCTTCCAGTGACCAGTCCCTTTGCAGTAGAAGCACTTAGTCTCAGGCTTAGGACCAGACTTGGGCTTCTTCACTTGAGCAGCAACTTGCTTGCCGTTCTTCTTGAAGTTCCCCTTCTTCCTTTTGCCCTTTTCTTGAAACTAGTGGTCTTGTCTACCATCAACACTTGATGTTTTTTCTTGATTCTACCTTCGTTGATTTTAACATCACAAAGAGCTTGGGAATCGTTTCCGTTATCCCTTGCATACTATAGTTCATCACGAAGTACTACTAACTTGGTGATGGTGACTAGAGAATTCTGTCAATCACTATCTTATCTGGAAGATTAACTCCCACTTGATTCAAGCGATTGTAGTACTCAGACAATCTGGGCACATGCTCACTAGTTGAGCGATTGTCCTCCATCTTTTAGCTATAGAACTTGTTGGAGACTTCATATCTCTCAACTCGGGTATTTGCTTGAAATATTAACTTCAACTCCTGGAACATCTCATATGGTCCATGACGTTCAAAACGTCTTTGAAGTCCCGATTCTAAGCCATTAAGCATGGTGCACTAAACTATCAAGTAGTCATCATATTGAGCTAGCCAAACGTTCATAACGTCTGCATCTGCTCCTGCAATAGGTCTGTCACCTAGCGGTGCATCAAGGACATAATTCTTCTGTGCAGCAATGAGGATAAACCTTAGATCACGGATCCAATCCGCATCATTGCTACTAACATCTTTCAACACAATTTTCTCTAGGAACATATCAAAAATAAACACAGGGAAGCAACAATGCGAGCTATTGATCTACCACATAATTTGCAAAATACTACGAGGACTAAGTTCATGATAAATTTAAGTTAAATTTAATCATATTACTTAAGAACTCCCACTTAGATAGACATCCCTCTAATCCTCTAAGTGATCATGTGATCCAAATCAACTAAACCATAACCGATCATCACGTGAAATGGATTAGTTTTCAATGGTGAACATCATTATGTTGATCATATCTACTATATGATTCACGATCGACCTTTCGGTCTTCGTGTACCGAGGCCATATCTGCATATGCTAGGATCGTCAAGTTTAAACTGAGTATTCTGCGTGTGCAAAACTGGCTTGCACCCGTTGTAGATGGACGTAGAGCTTATCACACCCGATCATCACGTGGTGTCTGGGCACGATGAACTTTAGCAACGGTGCATACTCAGGGAGAACACTTCTTGATAATTTAGTGAGAGATCATCTTATAATGCTACCGTCAATCAAAGCAAAAATAAGATGTATAAAAGATAAACATCATATGCAATCAAAATATGTGACATGATATGTCCATCATCATCTTGCTTCTTTGATCTCCATCTCGAAAGTACTGTCATAATCTATATCGTCACCGGCATGACACCATGATCTCCATCATCTTGATCTATATCAATGTGTCGTCACGTGGTCGTCTCGCCAACAATTGCTCTTGCAACTATTGCTACCGCATAGCAATTAAGTAAAGCAATTATTTGGCGCTTGCATCTTATGCAATAGACAGACAACCATAAGGCTTTTGCCAGTTGCCGATAACTTCAACAAAACATGATCATCTCATACAACAACTTATATCTCATCACGTTTTGACCATATCACATCACAACATGCCCTGCAAAAACATGTTAGACGTCCTCTACTTTGTTGTTGCAAGTTTTACGTGGCTGCTACGGGCTTAAGTAAGAACCAATCTCACCTACGCATCAAAACCACAACGATAGTTTGTCAAATAGACTCCGTTTTAACCTTCGCAAGGACCGGGCGTAGCCACACTTGGTTCAACTAAAGTTGGAGAAACAGTCACCCGCAAGCTACCTTTGTGCAAAGCACGTCGGGAGAACCGGTCTCGCGTAAGCGTATGCGTAATGTCGGTCGGCGCCGCTTCATCCAACAATACCGCCGAACCAAAGTATGACATGCTGGTAAGCAGTATGACTTATATCGCCCACAACTCACTTGTGTTCTACTCGTGCATATAACATCAAACCATAAAACCTAGGCTCGGATGCCACTGTTGGGGAACGTAGTAATTTCAAAAAAATTTCCTACGCACATGCAAGATCATGGTGATGCATAGCAATGAGGGGAGAGTATGATCTACGTACCCTTGTAGATCGCAACGGAAGCGTTGACACAACATAGAGGAAGTAGTCGTACGTCTTCTTCCCGATCCGACCGATCCAAGCACCGTTACTCCGGCACCTCCGAGTTCTTAGCACATGTTCAGCTCGATGACGATCCCCGGGCTCCGATCCAGCAAAGCTTCGGGGAGGAGTTGTGTCAGCACAACGGCATGGTGACGATCTTGATGTTCTACCGATGCAGGGCTTCGCCAAAGCACTACAACGATATGATCGAGGTGGAATATGGTGGCAGGGAGCACCGCACACGGCTAAGGAACGATCTTAATGATCAACTTGTGTGTCTAGAGGTGCCCCCTGCCCCTGTATATAAAGGAGCCAAGGGGGAGGGGTGCGCCAGCCAGGGAGAGGGCGCAGGAGGAGTCCTACTCCCGGTGGGAGTAGGACTCCCCCCCCCCAATCCTAGTTGGACTAGGTTTCCCAAAGGGGGAAAGAGAGAGAGGGGGGGCCGGCCCCTTCTCCTAGTCCTAATAGGACTAAGGGAAGGGGCGCGCGCGGCCACCTATGGGCTGCCCCTTTTCTCCTTTCCACTAAGGCCCATGAAGGCCCATATGGCTCCCGGGGGGTTCCGGTAACCTCCCGGTAATCCGGTAAAATCCCGATTTCACCCGAAACACTTCCGATATCCAAATATAGGCTTCCAATATATCAATCTTTATGTCTCGACCATTTCGAGACTCCTCGTCATGTCCGTGATCACATCCGGGACTCCGAACAACCTTCGGTACATCAAAATGCATAAACTCATAATAACTGTCATCGTAACGTTAAGCGTGCGGACCCTACGGTTCGAGAACAATGTAGACATGACCGAGACACTTCTCCGGTCAATAACCAATAGCGGGACCTGGATGCCCATATTGGCTCCTACATATTCTACGAAGATCTTTATCGGTCACACCGCATAACAACATACGTTGTTCCCTTTGTCATCGGTATGTTACTTGCCCGAGATTCGATCGTCGGTATCCAATACCTAGTTCAATCTCGTTACCGGCAAGTCTCTTTACTCGTTCCGTAATACATCATCCTGCAACTAACTTATTAGTTGCAATGCTTGCAAGGCTTAAGTGATGTGCATTACCGAGAGGGCCCAGAGATACCTCTCCGACAATGGGAGTGACAAATCCTATTCTCGAAATACGCCAACCCAACATCTACCATTGGAGACACCTGTAGAGCTCCTTTATAATCACCCAGTTACGTTGTGACGTTTGGTAGCACACAAAGTGTTCCTCCGGCAAACGGGAGTTGCATAATCTCATAGTCATAGGAACATGTATAAGTCATGAAGAAAGCAATAGCAACATACTAAACGATCGGGTGCTAAGCTAATGGAATGGGTCATGTCAATCAGATCATTCAACTAATGATGTGATCTCATTAATCAAATAACAACTCTTTGTCCATGGTTAGGAAACATAACCATCTTTGATTAACGAGCTAGTCAAGTAGAGGCATACTAGTGACACTCTGTTTCTCTATGTATTCACACATGTATTATGTTTCCGGTTAATACAATTCTAGCATGAATAATAAACATTTATCATGATATAAGGAAATAAATAATAACTTTATTATTGCCTCTAGGGCATATTTTCTTCAGTACTTGCGATTTAATGGCTCACCGAGGTTTGTATGTTATGTCAAACGGGAGGAGCTCAATGGCCCATTTGGCAATCCGGCCCGTGGGGTCGTGGTTGTTTATAATATCATTAAGTGGCACTTCCGAGGCTACTGTAATTGAACACTCTTGAAAGTAGTGTCGTAGCTTCCGGGATGCCATGAATACCGCATAGGTTATCTTTTGATAATGTGGGTACCGTAATTTGCATGGAGTGAGGATAGTGGATACATAATATACCAAATTTTGAAGGGGGAGTTTATGTCCGTCCGTTTCTTGTTCGACGATGAGCACTGCGCTTACAACCTGATGAGTTGCCGCAATGTACAACAGCATTGGTTCACCGGTGTTTGGCGTGGTCAGGATTGGGTTGGTTGCCAGTATGGCTTTTATTTCTTCCAATCCAGCTGTGGCAGCGTCCGTCCACTCGAAGTTTTTGGTGCGCCGAAGAAGGCGATAAAGGGGCAATGCCTTTTCTCCTAAGCGGGAGATAAAGTGGCTTAGAGCCGCCACACATCCGGTTAATTTCTTGAGTTGTTTGAGGTCCGTTGGGATAGCCAACTGTGATAGAGCTCGGATTTTGGTTGGATTTGTTTCAATTCCTCTACTAGAGACAATGAAGCCCAGGAGCTTTCCGGCTGGTACACCAAAAATGCATTTTTCCGGATTGAGCTTGATGTCGTATGTTCAGAGGTTGTCGAATGTGAGCCTCAAGTCATCTATTAGAGAGTCAACGTGGTTGGTTTTGACGACCACATCATCTACGTATGCCTCTACTGTTTTGCCGATCTGTTTCTCCAGACATGTCTGAATCATGCGCTGATATGTTGCGCCGGCGTTTTTGAGCCCAAAAGGCATTGTGTTGAAACAGAAGGGGCCGTATGGTGTGATAAATGCCGTTGCGGCTTGGTCGGACTCCGCCATCTTGATTTGGTGTTAGCTGGAGTATGCGTCGAGGAAGCACAATGAATCTTGTCCTGCGGTAGCATCGATAATTTGATCGATGCGGGGGAGGGGGAAGGGATCCTTTGGGCAAGCCTTGTTGAGGTCCTTGAAATCGAACACATAGGCGCCAGGATTTGTCCTTCCTTGGTACCATCACCAGGTTTGCTAGCCAGTCCGGGTGTTTTATTTCTCTAACGAATCCGGCCTCTAATAACTTGGCTAGTTCCTCTCCCATAGCTTGTCTCTTAGGTTTAGAGAAACGCTGAAGAGTCTGCTTGACCGGCTTGAATCCCTTTAGAATATTAAGGCTATGCTCGGCCAGCCTGCGTGGGATTCCTGGCATGTCTGAGGGATGCCAGGCGAATATGTCCCAATTCTCGCGCAGGAACTCTCATAGTGCGGCGTCCATGGCGGGGTTTAGCTGTGCCCTTGATGGATGCTGTTTTTGTAGGGTCCGTTGGGTGGACTTGGAATTTGACTATTTCATCCGCTGGTTTAAAAGAGGTGGACTTGGATCTCTTGTCAAGTATCACGTCATCCCTGTCCACTGTGGAGCGTAGCGCAGTTAATTCCTCGGCCAAAAGGGCTTCGGATAATGCCTCAAGGGCCAATGCGGCTGTTTTGTTTTCGGCGCGGAGTGCTTTGTCCGGATCACTAGCAAGAGTGATGATTCTGTAGGGCCCTGGCATTTTGATCTTCATGTACCCATAATGGGGTATGGCTTGGAAGATCGTGAATGCCTCCCACTGTCACAGCCCTAGAATTTGTTTGCAAATAGTTGCACAAGCATCCATGCATCATGTTTATTTTTCAATTAAATTTGAAATGGGGATTGGTAAACCCTAGCACCAAATGCAATTCAAATAGGTTCAACCAAAATATTTTCAATGACCTCAAAATATCCTTTCAAAATGTTCATGATTTATGGGAAAAGGTGAAAGCCTCTACCAGAGATGATCCATATTTTTCCAGGACATTTTGATCATTGAATTAAATCATTATGATAGTTGAGTTGAGGTTAGTTGAAACCCTCATAAATCACCTCAAAAATAATCAACATTAAAATCTTTTCAAAGAAGTCCAAGAAAATGTTCATGTGAATCTCTAGAAATATTGGCAAGGGACAAAGTTCAAACCAATATTTTTAGAATCTCAGAAGCAATTATTTTGGGCCATTGATTTAATCCAATAAATATTTGAATTGGATCTATATTTATTATATAATAAATATATGTTCAATAATTCTGAAAATTGTTGTGTGGATTTGGATAAGTCCATTTAGTTCACACAATTATTTTTATGAATTTTGAAAATGGTTTGGTCTTGAACTAAATCAAAACATAATAGCAAAAATAGAAAACAGAACATAAATTAGAAAAAAGCAAAGAGAGGAGAAAGGAACCTACCTGGCCTCACCTGAGCAGCCCACCTACCTGTGCGGCCCAGCACCGTAGCTGGCCGGCCCAGCCAACTGGCCCAGCCCAGCCAGCGCTGCCTGCTTCTTCCACCTTCTGCCAGAAGGAGAAGCAGGTGCGTGGCGAGCGCGTGCGCCCGAGCTCCACCTCCTGCTTGCCACCGAGGCGCCCCCGACGCGTCAGAAGATGCCCCGCAGCCCCCTCGTTCCTCTCCCTCACTCTCTGCTCTCTCCCTCACCCTCTGCTTCCTCTCCCAAGCACACCCGAGCGGAGCTCGTCGTCGCCGACGCAATTTGCCGCGACCACCGCCATCCCGACGATGCCCCGAGTTGCTCCCGAGCTCCTGCACCTCGTCGCAAACCTCCTCACCGACTCACGCCACCAGGAGAGCCCCGAAGGAACGCTCTCAACATCATCTCCAACCACGGCCGACCGAGATCGCCGCCGTCAATTCGCCGTCGCAGAAGCTTCCCCGAGCCCGCTGAGTTTCTCTTCCGACCCCTTGTGAGCTCCTACACCTTCCCTATGCTCGCCCCCTCTCCGTTTCTCTCCGCTAGCTCGATTCCGCCGGAGCCGAGAGTTCATCGCCGCCATCCATGGTGCCGCCATCGTTTTAGCCACCATAGCTCATGCCTGATCGCGTCAACGCGTTCGGTGCCTTCCCAGGAACACGCAGCTCCCACCAGCTCCTCCTCCCGTGCCCCGCACCGCCCACACCGTTGTTGCCGAACTCCGGCCGCCGCCGTGAGCTTGTTTCCGGCGAGCTCCGGCCACCCCGCGACCCGCCGCTGGCTCTGCTGGATGCGCGAGCGCAAGGGCTATGCCCTGGTACCCTCAGCAAACCAAACCGTCGCCCGTAGCGCGTTTTCGAGCCGCGCTATCGTCGTTTTGGTCGCCGGCGGCGAGATCCCGGTGACACTGACGTGTCCCGTCATTAGCAGCTAACAGCCCCGTTAATTAACCCTCAAGGTCAATGACAGTGGGCCTCATGCCTGTTTAGTTTAATTTAATTCTCTGTTTAGTTTAGTTCATAACCCAGTGGGAACCACGCGCTAGAGTTGACCGTGCTGACTTGGCAGTTGACTGGTCCCACATGTCATCCACCCAAACTAGCCCTGTTACACAGACCCGTGGGTCCCAGCTGTCAGGTTTGACTCTGGGCGGCCCTGTTGACTTGCTGACATCATCATGACGTCAAGATGATGCAGTAATCCTTTTCTGGGATTTAAATAAATCTTAAATGATTTATTTATTTCAGAAAATATCCAAAACTTTGAAAAATCATAGAAATTCAACCGTAACTCCAAATAAGATAAATTATATATGTAAAATTATCAGAAAAATTCAAGGAATCCATCTGTACCATTTTCATGCATGTTTGAACAAGTTAACATCACTGAATAGGACAATTCATGATTATGGAATAAATGGTAAATAGTTTTGGAGTTGGAATTTGCTATAGGTTTGAATTCCACTTCAATGAACATGGCTAACTGTTGCACTAGGTCAATTCAGTACCTTAATATGACATATCATTCATATGTATGTGCATTGCATTGATTGTGGTTCCCTTTTTGTGTTTGTCGGTGGTTGCTCCCTCTCGGTAGACATTCGTTCCGACGATGAGACCGATGACACCGATGAAGAGCTATACTATCTTCAGAAGTGCCAGGCAAGCAAAACCCCCTTGTTCATTCCGATACAATCCCCCTCTCTCGCTCCTGCTCTCTTTTACTGCATTAGGACAACAACGATTCATCTGTTACTTGTTGCGGTAGTTGAACCCCTTATCCTCTGCATGACCTGTCATTTCCACAGTAAATAGATGAAACCCACTAGCATGAGTAGGAGTTGTTTGAGCCCTGATGTGCCTACTCATTCATGCTTGTTTGTCATGCCTGCTACTGCTTAGAGTTGAGTCAGGTCCGATTCATCGGGGATGAATCGGAGGTGTGTAAACATGTCCTACTGTTGAGAGCTAAGTGTGTGAACACGATTTGGTAAAGGTAGCGGTGAGAGGCCATGTAGGAGTACATGGTGGGTTGTCTCATTGAAACCGTCCTCAGGAACTGAGTTCTGTGTTTGTGATCCATGAAACAGCTACTACCACACGTTGGGCCATGAAATATGACCCCGCTCGACTTACTGACCCCTCTCGTCCTCTGTCCAGGAGTTGCAATTAGTTTCTGGTGTTTATAGGATATGTGTTGGCGGCCGTGCGTAGCGCTGACCCTAGGGGTGGGCTATGATGTGGTAGATACACTGTGGCACGGTGTACCGGGAGCCCGTTTGGTGTCTCGGGAACCCTGCACACATCGTTTGGGGCTGTGAGCGAAACTCCGGCCGGATCTCCTCGCGGATGGAACCCGAATAGGCGATAAACCTGGACTAGAGACTTGTGTGGTTAGTCAGGTCGTGGTCTACACCCATGTCGGCTTTCGCTTGAAGTCTGCCGAGCACATGTCGTGTGCAGACGCTAAGTGGTGGAAACATGTGTGACGAAGTACACCCCTGCAGGGTTATAAATGATCTATTTGAATAGCCGTGTCCACGGTAAAGGACTTCTGGGTTGCCTATAACAGTTCATAGACAAGTGAAAGTGGATACTCTAAAACTCGCAAGATAAGTGTGAGTGCTATGGATGGCCTTCTCGTAGGGAGACGAGAGCGGATCCATATTGGTGTATTGATTGGTGAATATGTGGACTCGTGTGCGCCACGTCCAAAGAGTTGCTTGCAATCGTAGTTCAGGTTAGCCACTGAGTCAAAGCTGGCTTGCTGCAGTTAAACTCCACCACCCCCCTTGTTGGTACCGATGCATATGTAGTTTAGTTCTGATGTAAGTCTTGCTGAGTACCTTTGTACTCACGTTTGCTTAATTTATGTTTTGCAAAGAGACTTTAGTCTCGCTAGTAGTTCCGCGTGGACTTCGACATTTAGCTTGATACCTCAGCTACGATCTTGTGCCCTCGACAGGATTTGGTAGATAGTCAGGCTTCTTAGCCTTTTTCATTTATAGATGTCTGTACTCAGACATGTTGAGCTTCCGCATGTGTTTGATTTGTATGCTATGATTGTTGGGTCATGAGACCCATGCTTGTAATATCTGGCTCTTCGGAGCCTAATGAATTAATACTTGAGTTGTAGAGTTATGTTGTGATGCCATGTTGTATTCACACATATCGAGCATATTGTGTGTATGATTGAAATGCTTGGTATGTGTGGGATCCGACTATCTAGTTGTTTATCCTTGGCAGCCTATCATATGGGGAAATGTAGTCTAGTGCTTCTGAGCGATAGTAGTCCGCTACAGCCCGGATCACCGGAGTCCTGCTAGCCCAGCACTACTGATCAGGACACTTGACTGGCCGGCATGTGATTCACTTCGTTCCTATGTCTGTCCCTTCGGGGAAATGTCACGCGGTGACATCCGGAGTCCTGCCTAGCCTGCTACAGCCCGGGTTACTGGAGTCCTGTTAGCCAAGTGCTACAGCCCGGATTCACACGCTGTTGACCGACATGCTCGAGGTTGATTCATGTATGCCTGTCCCCATGGGGTAGTGCCGCTTTGGGTTCACGACTAGCCATGTCGGCCTGGGTTCTTTGTCATATGGATGCTAGCAACACTATCATATACGTGAGCCAAAAGGCGCAAGCGGTCCCGGGCCAGGTAAGGTGGCACCCGTGGAAATACCGTGCGTGAGGCCACAAAGTAATATGATGTGTTACATGCTAGATCGGTGTGACCTAGGATCGGGGTCCCGACAGCGTTGGTATCAGAGCCTGACTGCCTGTAGGATTACCAAGCCAAACTGGTCGAAGTTGAGTCTAGAAATGCTTTAGTTATGTAAGGGAATTGATTGTGGAAGGGAACGTAAGGCTCTTTTTACTCCTTATACCTCATGCCCATCTGATCCGAGTCAACCTCTTCTTTTCTACGGGGATTAAGAATTAGGCCTTCTCATCTATCTATCAGGATGACGTGTTACTAAACCGTAGTTGCCTAAGATTGTTGGATTTAAGCCCAGTTCAGTTTCTACTACTTCTGTGTGTTCATAGTTGGTCTCGAACCTTGATATTGTGCTTCTGAGTGGTTATGCCACCATTTTGCAGGATGTCTCAAATCTTTTTGAGCAATTACAGCCGTTATGCTGTCCGAGTCATCCTAGGTTTCTAAATAGTCTGATGCATTTGCAAACCCTTCCCCTGTTCTTGATGTCCATTTGGGCCAGATTAATCACACTACTTGTCAGTTGGGGTATTCTTTTGCCTCGACATATATTTTGGAATTATTATTATGACCCTAGATGTCTTAGAGTGCCACCTAGTAATCTAGCCATGTTTTGTGTTCCCAGTGTGTGATTCTGGCCATTATTCTCAAAAGCATCCCGTGATGCCATTTAGTTGGTAGGCATTCTATTCCTGGGTTTTGAACCCGAGATTCACCCTACTTACTTCATGTTGATAGTGTTTGCTCGTTCCTTTAGGATATTAGTAACCTTTGCGATAGTCCTCGAGGTTCGTGGTACATCCTTCTTCCAATTATCATGAACCATTCTTGGCAGGAGTTCTTTTGAACCAAAAGGATCACAACCAGAGTGCTCTTGATGAGTTCTCCATTCTATATTGTGGCTCTGCCAGTTCTACCTTTCTGCATGGGTTATCTGGAAGAAATATGTTGAGCTTTGCTCGACATACTAATCTATGCCTCCACAGCTCAGAAAATTATATGTTCCTTGAGTTGTCCCTCTTTAGTTGTTTTCTGACCTTCGTCTATCAATTGATAGTCAGGAATAGTTGTGCATTTGTGTTCATCGGTGCCTTTTATTCTTGTGGTCCGTCGAGCCGTTCTATTCTAGAATGGCTAGGAGAAACAAACTCCAGTACCTCATCCATTTCTCGGATCGGGTCAAAGTGGTTGTTTTCCGCAGATCAAAATGCCAATCCAGCTTTTGTTCTGTTCTACCTCGGAGTATTACCCACTTTATGTCAAGAGCGTCGTGAGAATTGCACATCTCTCATGAATTCTTGATGCAGTGTTACTTCTTACCATCATTCTTCATTCCTCGGTCCCGTGTTGTCGCAACCGGAATGCCGACAAGTGAACCGTGATGTGTGAAATCAATACTCCTAGCAACTCCGTTGCTTGGTAGTTAATGGACAATATTCTCATCCTTAGTATGCTGATTATTGAATCATCACCCTAAGGTTGAACGTGCTACCTAGTCCATATTTCTGGTGCACACTTCGATCAATGGGTTAGGGTTGTGCCAATCCCTCACTCTTTGATCATATCATCTTGCCCTGAAAAGCAAGGTTGTTCTCGAGCTTAGTAACATACCGGTGGTTCGTGATTTTCCGAATATCTTCTCGGAAGTGTTACCAGGTTGTCACCTGACCGTTATGTTGAGTTCGTGATCAAGTTGGTTTTCCGATAAACCACTTTTCTCCAAGAATCTGTGTTGGATACCCCTGAGCTAGTTGGTTAAGCTTAACAACAACTTGGAGAGTTCGAAGATGAAAACTTGTCCGACTTAGCTCATCCCTAAGGGATATCCTTGTGTGTGTGTGTGTGTGTTGAAGAAAGATGATATATTCATCGACTGATCCCCGTGGTCAGCTATTGGATCTATTATATTGTCCAAACCTTGATTTGAGTGTGGGCTATCGTCAAATCAAATCAGAACCAATGATGTTCGTAATGTTATCTTACTTGCGGTTGTCCCTCGAGCATACACCATTATATCCTTGGTCTGACCAATACTATCACATTGTTCACATAGTGGTGGAAGTCCAGTGATATGGAAATTTCGATGAGTTGCTGTTGAGCCCATCAGCGGCATTTTGTCTCCTCCATGATTGTGTTGAACATCCAGCTAGTGTTGGAAACTTTATAAGCATTGCCCTCATGTCCCGATCATGAAGCATATGTCCGGTTGAAAGATGTGACTTCCCCTAATTCATGTGCATCTGATGTAAGTTGCCGCCGTGAATTCGAGAAAGTTTGTTTTTGCTTCCTCTGGAATCATCCCAAGTCAGTCATGCATGTGCGAAGTATTCTATGGTCTGATAGACTGATCATCTACATTCTATACGTATCCCTAGCACACCAAGCCACTAATTGATTTGTTCAAGGAGAAGAAGTTTCTCCTTAAGGGTTAGACCTACGCAAGGACTTCGATATCCTCGTTGATGGTTCCCCCTGAACTCGGTAGTGTTTCATATTAAGACTACCAGGTGACCATGCTTGTCTAGGACAACGTGTTCACATGCTTGTAGCAGAACCGGCTCATGTTTTGGAGCTTACTACCGTAGTTCATTCCCCGAGAATCTCGCAATGTCATCTCGTCGATTTGTGTTGCAAACCTTCATTTTCCTTTCTAAACTCGATGAATCTGGAATATCCTGTCACCAACCAGATCTGAATCTCAGGCAGATATGATGGTCGGAGCACTTCCCAAGAACTATAATACTGGTCTCTCGATAAACGGTAAAGTGGATGTCGTGGCCAACACATCCAGCCGGAAGACCTATTATTGTAGTATCTCGATTGAAGAAAGTTGGCCACCTTCCCATGAGGATTTCGTAGGATTTACTCCAGAAGTTGTTCCTTATGGATCCATTGTATTCCGAAGTCCGACCACTACTTGGTGGCTATGCCGATGCTTAAAGCATGACCGTGGTAACCAATACATCAAGAGAACATTAGAAGCGGAGTGCTAAATGTCTCTTGGTCGATCATCCAGATTTTGTTTCCTTGGCTTCGCTAAGGTGAAATCTGAGAAAGTGTTATCCTCCTTTGCATCTGCATCTTCCACCATTATTCATCATGGTAGCATGTTGTGTTGCCAGGATCCTTGACACGGATATTGGCAGAACCTTGATGAGTATGGAAATGCTCAAGTTCTTGAGAGCACACACAAGCACTAGGTTTTACCATTGGCGTTAACTGGGATTTGCTTCCAGTTTCCTCGGTTATGTTATAACCTTTTCAAACAGCGAACTCACTCTCGACTGTTGAGTTTTTCCCCAGTTACCAGAATCATTCCCAACATTTGCATTTTGTTCCCAGCTTACACCTTAGTAGCTGTTGTTCATGATCATCTTCAAAAGTGGACTTACCATGGGTTCCATCCATTTCCGATGATAAGCAAAATCATCCATTGCGTTGTCTTCAACAAGGTAGTCCACATCATCCATTCTAGTCCGAGTATGTCATTCGTCAAACTCCTTCAAACGATCAATTGTAAATTGCCTTAAGCTGGTATGAAGAGTTCCAACGATCTCTGAATCAAAAGTAATTCTTTTTGCCACTTAAGGGAATAGTTCCTCGAGTCACCTTCCCCGAGGTGCCCTGTTTTAGAATCATGGCAATTTCCCTCGCTACTTTGAAACCCTCGTCAAATTGTTTCTTCTATCGCTCCTGATGCAAGTTTTGCCTCTCAGCTCCAGAGATGTTCATATGTCTCACTCTATGAGTTGATCCTGAATTGTTCGATCCTCGAGAAGATCGATTCTTCTAGAGTTTTCCTTTTTCTCTCTCGTTGTTGTGTTGGTTGAAGTTTCCAAAGCAAGACGTCGAGACAAAGATGGTGATGAATCAACGTTCTGATGAAGTGCAATGGATCGTGAAGAATGTGATAGCTTGTGCCCCTCTGTCTTCTTACCTCATGACTTGAATCTCGGGACGAGATTTTTGTTAGTGGGGGTGAGTTGTCACAGCCCTAGAATTTGTTTGCAAATAGTTGCACAAGCATCCATGCATCATGTTTATTTTTCAATTAAATTTGAAATGGGGATTGGTAAACCCTAGCACCAAATGCAATTCAAATAGGTTCAACCAAAATATTTTCAATGACCTCAAAATATCCTTTTAAAATGTTCATGATTTATGGGAAAAGGTGAAAGCCTCTACCAGAGATGATGCATATTTTTCCAGGACATTTTGATCATTGAATTAAATCATTATGATAGTTGAGTTGAGGTTAGTTGAAACCCTCATAAATCACCTCAAAAATAATCAACATTAAAATCTTTTCAAAGAAGTCCAAGAAAATGTTCATGTGAATCTCTAGAAATATTGGCAAGGGACAAAGTTCAAACCAATATTTTTAGAATCTCAGAAGCAATTATTTTGGGCCATTGATTTAATCCAATAAATATTTGAATTGGATCTATATTTATTATATAATAAATATATGTTCAATAATTCTGAAAATTGTTGTGTGGATTTGGATAAGTCCATTTAGTTCACACAATTATTTTTATGAATTTTGAAAATGGTTTGGTCTTGAACTAAATCAAAACATAATAGCAAAAATAGAAAACAGAACATAAATTAGAAAAAAGCAAAGAGAGGAGAAAGGAACCTACCTGGCCTCACCTGAGCAGCCCACCTACCTGTGCGGCCCAGCACCGTAGCTGGCCGGCCCAGCCCAGCCAGCGCTGCCTGCTTCTTCCACCTTCTGCCAGAAGGAGAAGCAGGTGCGTGGCGAGCGCGTGCGCCCGAGCTCCACCTCCTGCTTGCCACCGAGGCGCCCCCGACGCGTCAGAAGATGCCCCGCAGCCCCCTCGTTCCTCTCCCTCACCCTCTGCTTCCTCTCCCAAGCACACCTGAGCGGAGCTCGTCGTCGCCGACGCAATTTGCCGCGACCACCGCCGTCCCGACGATGCCCCGAGTTGCTCCCGAGCTCCTGCACCTCGTCGCAAACCTCCTCACCGACTCACGCTACCAGGAGAGCCCCGAAGGAACGCCCTCAACATCATCTCCAACCACGGCCGACCGAGATCGCCGCCGTCAATTCACCGTCGCAGAAGCTTCCCCGAGCCCGCTGAGTTTCTCTTCCGACCCCTTGTGAGCTCCTGCACCTTCCCTATGCTCGCCCCCTCTCCGTTTCTCTCCGCTAGCTCGATTTCGCCGGAGCCGAGAGTTCATCGCCGCCATCCATGGTGCCGCCGTCGTTTTAGCCACCATAGCTCGTGCCTGATCGCGTCAACGCGTTCGGTGCCTTCCCAGGAACATGCAGCTCCCACCAGCACCTCCTCCCGTGCCCCGCACCGCCCACACCATTGTTGCTGAACTCCGGCCGCCGCCGTGAGCTTGTTTCCGGCGAGCTCCGGCCACCCCGCGACCCGCCGCTGGCTCTGCTGGATGCGCGAGCGCAAGGGCTATGCCCTGGTACCCTCAGCAAACCAAACCGTCGCCCGTAGCGCGTTTCCGAGCCGCGCTATCGTCGTTTTGGTCGCCGGCGGCGAGATCCCGGTGACACTGACGTGTCCCGTCATTAGCAGCTAACAGCCCCGTTAATTAACCCTCAAGGTCAATGACAGTGGGCCTCATGCCTGTTTAGTTTAATTTAATTCTCTGTTTAGTTTAGTTCATAACCCAGTGGGACCCACGCGCTAGAGTTGACCGTGCTGACTTGGCAGTTGACTGGTCCCACATGTCATCCACCCAAACTAGCCCTGTTACACAGACCCGTGGGTCCCAGCTGTCAGGTTTGACTCTGGGCGGCCCTGTTGACTTGCTGACATCATCATGACGTCAAGATGATGCAGTAATCCTTTTCTGGGATTTAAATAAATCTTAAATGATTTATTTATTTCAGAAAATATCCAAAACTTTGAAAAATCATAGAAATTCAACCGTAACTCCAAATAAGATAAATTATATATGTAAAATTATCAGAAAAATTCAAGGAATCCATCTGTACCATTTTCATGCATGTTTGAACAAGTTAACATCACTGAATAGGACAATTCATGATTATGGAATAAATGGTAAATAGTTTTGGAGTTGGAATTTGCTATAGGTTTGAATTCCACTTCAATGAACATGGCTAACTATTGCACTAGGTCAATTCAGTACCTTAATATGACATATCATTCATATGTATGTGCATTGCATTGATTGTGGTTCCCTTTTTGTGTTTGTCGGTGGTTGCTCCCTCTCGGTAGACATTCGTTCCGACGATGAGACCGATGACACCGATGAAGAGCTATACTATCTTCAGAAGTGCCAGGCAAGCAAAACCCCCCCCTCTCTCACTCCTGCTCTCTTTTACTGCATTAGGACAACAACGATTCATCTGTTACTTGTTGCGGTAGTTGAACCCCTTATCCTCTGCATGACCTGTCATTTCCACAGTAAATAGATGAAACCCACTAGCATGAGTAGGAGTTGTTTGAGCCCTGATGTGCCTACTCATTCATGCTTGTTTGTCATGCCCGCTACTGCTTAGAGTTGATTCAGGTCCGATTCATCGGGGATGAATCGGAGGTGTGTAAACATGTCCTACTGTTGAGAGCTAAGTGTGTGAACACGATTTGGTAAAGGTAGCGGTGAGAGGCCATGTAGGAGTACATGGTGGGTTGTCTCATTGAAACCGTCCTCAGGAACTGAGTTCTGTGTTTGTGATCCATGAAACAGCTACTACCACACATTGGGCCCTGAAATATGACCCCGCTCGACTTACTGACCCCTCTCGTCCTCTGTCCAGGAGTTGCAATTAGTTTCTGGTGTTTATAGGATATGTGTTGGCGGCCGTGCGTAGCGCTGACCCTAGGGGTGGGCTATGATGCGGTAGATACACTGTGGCACGGTGTACCGGGCACCCGTTTGGTGTCTCGGGAACCCTGCACACATCGTTTGGGGCTGTGAGCGAAACTCCGGCCGTATCTCCTCGCGGATGGAACCCGAATAGGCGATAAACCTGGACTAGAGACTTGTGTGGTTAGTCAGGTCGTGGTCTACACCCACGTCGGCTTTCGCTTGAAGTCTGCCGAGCACATGTCGTGTGCAGACGCTAAGTGGTGGAAACATGTGTGACGAAGTACACCCCTACAGGGTTATAAATGATCTATTCGAATAGCCGTGTCCACGGTAAAGGACTTCTGGGTTGCCTATAACAGTTCATAGACAAGTGAAAGTGGATACTCTAAAACTCGCAAGATAAGTGTGAGTGCTATGGATGACCTTCTCGTAGGGAGACGAGAGCGGATCCATAGTGGTGTATTGATTGGTGAATATGTGGACTCGTGTGCGCCACCTCAAAAGAGTTGCTTGCAATCGTAGTTCAGGTTAGCCACTGAGTCAAAGCTGGCTTGCTGCAGTTAAACTCCACCACCCCCCTTGTTGGTACCGATGCATATGTAGTTTAGTTCTGATGTAAGTCTTGCTGAGTACCTTTGTACTCACGTTTGCTTAATTTATGTTTTGCAGAGAGACTTCAGTCTCGCTAGTAGTTCCGCGTGGACTTCGACATTTAGCTTGATACCTCAGCTACGATCTTGTGCCCTCGACAGGATTTGGTAGATAGTCAGGCTTCTTAGCCTTTTTCATTTATAGATGTCTGTACTCAGACATGTTGAGCTTCCGCATGTGTTTGATTTGTATGCTATGATTGTTGGGTCATGAGACCCATGCTTGTAATATCTGGCTCTTCGGAGCCTAATGAATTAATACTTGAGTTGTAGAGTTATGTTGTGATGCCATGTTGTATTCACACATATCGAGCATATTGTGTGTATGATTGAAATGCTTGGTATGTGTGGGATCCGACTATCTAGTTGTTTATCCTTGGCAGCCTATCATATGGGGAAATGTAGTCTAGTGCTTCTGAGCGATAGTAGTCCGCTACAGCCCGGATCACCGGAGTCCTGCTAGCCCAGCACTACTATTCAGGACACTTGACTGGCCGGCATGTGATTCACTTCGTTCCTATGTCTGTCCCTTCGGGGAAATGTCATGCGGTGACATCCGGAGTCCTGCCTAGCCTGCTACAGCCCGGGTTACTGGAGTCCTGTTAGCCAAGTGCTACAGCCCGGATTCACACGCGGTTGACCGACATGCTCGAGGTTGATTCATGTATGCCTGTCCCCATGGGGTAGTGCCGCTTTGGGTTCACGACTAGCCATGTCGGCCCGGCTTCTTTGTCATATGGATGCTAGCGACACTATCATATACGTGAGCCAAAAGGCGCAAACGGTCCCGGGCCAGGTAAGGTGGCACCCGTGGAAATACCGTGCGTGAGGCCACAAAGTAATATGATGTGTTACATGCTAGATCGGTGTGACCTAGGATCGGGGTCCCGACACCCACCCTAAAAGGGTGTGGTATCCGCTACTGAACGGGGCCACTTGGAATGCAATTTCTTCGGACCTATAGTTCTCCGGTGTGCCGAATACCACATCTAGTATGATTTTCCCAGCACAGCGTGCTTCCCGACTGGGGATGATTCCTCTGAAGGTTGTTCTGCTTTGCTCAATGCGGTTCCAGTCTATTTCCATTTTTTGAAGAGTTTCCTCATACATGAGGTTTTATCCACTTCCGCCGTCCATGAGTACTTTGGTGAGTCGAAAGCCGTCCACCATTGGACTGAGGACCAGTGCAGCTGGTGCTCAGGCTATTCGGAATTTAGGTTCATCACTGGAATTGAAGGTAATAGCCGTGTCACTCAATGGATTTATTGCTACCACGTGGCAGATTTCGGCAAGGCTGCGGAGTGTTTGCTTGCGCCTATTATTTGATGAGAAGGTCTCAAAGACTGTTAATACCGTATTGTTATCCCCGGGATGGTGCTCTGTGGCACCTGGGTTGAGAAGATCCTCACCACTTTTGGCCACCTACCGGAGTACCCAACATGCTCTAAGGTTGTGTGTTGGTATGGTATCCGATGTACTATGAATTTTGCAGGGTCCATTGAGCCATCCCTCCAATACGGTTCCACGCCCTATGGAGGGTTTTTGCTTCTTTCTAATTAACTCGGGTGTCTTATGATAGTGCACCCTTTTACTTTGGACTGGGTGTATATTTGGAGCCGGATTATCCCAAAATTTCATTTCGGTGTATATTTGCATCGCACAGTACTTTCGTACTATGGACGCCAAGTCGGCGAAGCGAGATGTTTCACAGCGACTTATGGCGTTAAGGATTCCCTTGTTCGTGCAATTATTGCAGAAAAATGAGACTGCGTCTTCCTTGTGACAGTCCTTAACCTTGTTCATCACAAGGTAGAATCTGGCCCAATAATGATGTACTGTTTCCTGGGGCTCTTGCCTGATGTGGGAAAGATCGTTTATGTTTGGGTGGGTGGGTGGATTTGAGTCCGAACCCTTACCCGATCTAAGACCCAGGGGCCGAGGAGTTTCCAATCTTGGAAGTTCGGGTTCCGGGATGTTGCCCTATAAGTCTGGCCCGCTGCCTGACTCTAGGTTCAGGTCTTGGGTGATGTCCTCCTGTAAACGGGTATCCGGCTCGGAGAGCTCAGGAATACGGACATAGTTAGTCCTCAAGACAGAGGAAGAATCGCCGCATTGTTCCTCCACCACCGCAATATGATGGGTGACCGGTGGAGAGTTAATCTCCCTTTGATCGGGTTTAAGCCCAATCCAATCATAGTCCGTAGCGACTCCCAAGGCGGTGATGCGATCCAAGAGCTCGTTTAGGGAAGAGAGCTCCATTGGATCCATCTGCTCGGCAAATTCCGAGCCGACGTGGAGGCTGTTTTCGATGATCCGAGAAGTCATCATTGGTGCAGCAGCCGAACGGGCGGTCATGATGAAACTTCCTAGCCGGAGAGTTTGGCCGACAGCCAGGGCTCCCCCAGCGGTAATGTTGTTTTTAACAACGAGACGAGGCATCCTTCCTTATGGCGACGGCATAGTGGAACTCTCAATGAAAGCACCAATGTCGGTGTCAAAACCACCGGATCTCGGGTAGGGGGTCCCGAACTGTGCGTCTAGGCAGATGGTAACAGGAGGCACGAGACACGATGTTTACCTAGGTTCGGGCCCTCTTGATGGAGGTAATACCCTACGTCCTGCTTGATTGTTCTTGATAATATGAGGAGTACAAGAGTTGTTCTACCACAAGATCAAAGAGCCTAAACCCTAGAAGCTAGCCTATGGTATGATTGTTGCGCCTACGGACTAAACCCTCCGGTTTATATAGACACCGGAGGGGGCTAGGGTTACACAGAGTCGGTTACAAGGAAGGAGATCTACATATCTGTATTGCCAAGCTTGCCTTCCATGCCAAGGAATGTCCCATCCGGACACGGGACGAAGTCTTTAATCTTGTATCTTCATAGTCCAACAGTCCAGCCAAAGGATATTGTCCGGATACCCCCTAATCCAGGACTCCCTCAGAGGGAATAACTGTGAAGGATGTACCATTTTCGTAAACCAATTGGTATGAAATTTTTACAGCACCTTTTTCTGGCCAAATCATTAAGACTTGCCAAATTTGAGTTCAAGTGGCATCACCATGTGAGTGCATCATCCAAATCTCATTTCTGGACCAGTTTTTGTGGTTGTTAAGCAACTACATTAAATCTTGGCCCTAATCTTCTCAAAGTTACCAGGGTGAAAGTCCTTCTTTACCTGAACCTCACAGACAACTCCTTTGCTTCCAAACTCCTTCCTGTTGATCAACAGTACTCAGTCAAGTTTACTTCAGTAAACTTCAGGTGGTGACTACCATTTAACCATGTCACTTTTCACTGATCTACCACTGTAGTTGAGACCTCCACTGGATGAACTACGCACTAGACGACATGGTCAAGCCCCTCTCCCCCACTACATGCTAGTGCATGTGGTGACCGCACAGGTGGCATGCACATTTACGCGCTCTGTGCGCAGTGGCGTGTCCAAAGCACCGTTCGTGCTTTGGCACCGCTCCCTCTCGTCGTCTTAGAGCTCGTGAGCATGCCCAGTGGCTGCATCTCGTCATTGCCGTTCCCCAGGACCCTTCTCCCCCTCCGCCCGCTTCCTCACCGATGCAAGCCGCCGCGCATCCACGGGCAAACTATGGCGTCTTGGACAGGTTCGTCGCCGTCGTCATCCCCCCGTGCTCCCTTGGCCGCCTCTGCCCCGTGAGAGCTTCCACTGTGCCTCCCTCATCGCCTGCCTCCGAGCTCATGTGCATGGGCATGCGTCCACGGTGCCGGCCACGCGTCCACGGCGATGCCAGCTCGGCCTACTCGCCCCGCGGCTATATAAGACCACCCCGCGGCCTCCCGAGCATCTCATCAGCTTCGCCTCACTCCCAGAAACCTCCCCAACCTCTCCTCCGAGCTCGAGATGGTCCAGAGCCCTCCCATCGCCGCCTCGGCCATCGCCGGTCCCCGGCTAAATTCACTCAAAGCTTACTCCCTCACTATGTCCCTCCACCACCCGACGAGATGTTGAACTCTAGCAGAGCCTCTCAACTCTTTCCCTCGACTGCCGGTGACCTCTTGTCCCCTGTCCATCCATGGATGAAGCCTCTATCCACCTTGGCCTTGCTCCTGCTCGCTCCAGGTTTCCTCGTCCCCCGTGCACCACCGGGGCGGGTGCGCGGCGTCATCCTGAGCCCACTGGTGGTCCAAGCTCCACCAGGGGTGGCTCGAGGTGCCGGGGCCAGCGCCGGGCGCGCCCGGCCTCGCCTTTCTGTCACGACCGTCACGAGGAGGATGATGGAGGCAGGAGGAGAGAGAAGAGATGCCGTGGCCCCCACCCGTCAGCGACCCAGAGGCCGGCCCCGCACTTTACTGACGTGGAGTAAGTAGACACGTATTCCTTCGGATATGTTTTCCTTTTAGGAAAGCGCATTTTCATCTTCTTCGGGTTAAAATGCGTTTCCTCAGTTCTGAAAGCGCATTCTCTGAAATATGTTTTCTGTTTGGTCCTCTAGGGGCATGTTTGTAGAAATCTTTTTACAGATTGGTCCCTGAACTTCGTCGGGCTATAAATTTTTGCTCGCAACTCTAAATGAGGTGATTCCAAAGCCCACTTCTTCGTTTCGTCGAGCCCGTTCTGATGGAACCATTTTCGCCATGTTTTGACATTCTGAAAATTACTATTTTGCCCCTCCCCTTTTTCAGCCCCCTCCGAGAGAGTACGTTTTCCGGTGAATCTTTCCGCGACCCTCTCGCACTTCTTCTTGGTGATTTCTTCCTCCCCAGGAAAGCCACACCCTCCATTTGCATGATTGCAATGCAGTAGCATGGTTTAAGTTATTTGAACTTGTTTAAAATATTGCATTAGCTATGTATGATTTGTTCATGGCATGTCTCGGAGTATTGTTTTGATATTGATATTGCCATGATATTGCTTGGAGTTCTAGGACGTTTATTTTGATGATTATTTGGATATCATGTGCCTTTGGATTCTTAGTGGCTAGTATGATTATGTCATGATGGTATCTGGTATTATTTTTGAGTATTACTTTGGATATCATGTTGCCTTTGGATTCTTAGTGGCTATTATGATTATGTCATGATGGTATCTGGTATTATTTTGGAGTATTACTTTGGATATCATGTTGCCCTTTGGATTATTAGTGGCTAGTGTTAGTTTCATCATGATACTAGATGATATTATGTTTTGGAGTATGATGTTGGAGATGATGCTTGCTGTGGAATCATAGTTGGATAGTTAGATCTTGATATTTGAGTAGTAGTCTTATCATTCTTGGATTCATCATAGTGGTGTTATGTTGTCCTCTAAGTATTTTGGAGAGACGATATTCAACTTTAGATTATTTGTTGGATATTTCTATGACTTGGATTATAGGTAGATAGGTGATATCGGAGTATCAGTCATTACTATTATATTTTTGGGGATAAATTCCGTCATTAAGTTGGTCAGGTACCACCGAACCGGGCTTTCTCCAGTGCAACCACATTTGCCTTTATGGGAAGGCCCTAATGCGGTCTATTGTCGTGCCTCTCGCCGGTGCCTCCAATGAGGGAAGGTTATGGGCATGTGGTATCCTGGCCCGGTAAGCAGACATAACCTTGTGTGCCCGTTGTTGTTGTTATGGATCCGGTCCCCGTGAGGGACGTTTTGGCTATGACAGTGGTCGTTGTGTCTTTGGTAGACACGGGGCCACCCAGGACTGGCCCAATGGGGAGTGGGTTGGAGTGGCCGGGAGAGTGTCATGGTAGTAGATCGGTTTTGTCGGAACGTGGTTGGTCCACCCTAATGGGAGTGCGAGGCCATGGGTTCCGTGGTGTGGGTACAGTGCGCTACCTCTGCAGAGTGTATTTAAATCTATCGACAGCCTCATCCTCGATCATGGGCATGGGTTCATACTAGGTCACACCGTTCGATCAACAATCACATGACAAAATGACTTATAGGTGATTTATATGTTGATATGTTGAGCATTATAGATGGGCAGGATGTTGGTGATGAAGTTTGAGACCAAGTGTTGGTCGTGGTATTGATCGCCGGAAAGATCACCATTTGAGACCAAGTGTTGGTCGTGGTTGTGATCGCTGGAATAATCACCATTTGGTTTTGATCACGAGGTGATCGAGATGGTTTATTGCTTTGCCGGTTAGCCGAGAGTGATATGGTTATGGAGATCTGAGATGGTGATTTATTAGTACTGTATCAGTTTCATACCATGCTTAGTAGTTGTTTCATCATAATAGTTGTTAATTTAATTAACCTGTTAAATGCTATGTTATTGTCTTGCCTTGATGTTTGTGGTTGTTGTGAGCTTGCAAGTACATTCAATGTACTGACCTGGCTGGTCATGCTAGATTGCAGGTGATGCCATGATTGCTTGATTTCTTGTCAATGGTTGTCGTGCGTGCGAGCTAGATCGTGTCCCAGCCAGAGTCCCTGCAGAGTGGAGTTCACCACCTTCGTCGCTGTTCCGTTGCTAGAAGTATTCCGCTGCTACGAGTTGTTCCGATGCTAGCATAGAGCAAGTTTAGTATCACAGGCGCAGTGTCGCCATGCTGATGTGCTTCTTTGTAACCTCAGACCCTTGTATTATTATTCTTGTAATAAGAGCTGATTTGTTCTATGTCAAGTAGTGCCGTATTCTAGAGACTTCTCCTCGATCTCTGGGCTGGAATACGGGGCGTTCCGGTTTCTCTGAGCCGTGGTGCTATAGGGCACTTTCCCGAATGTTTGAGACACCGAAAAGGAATAGGTATGAGGTACAGTAAGTAAACCGACTCCAAAACAGTTCTAATGTCAATTTTCTCTGTTTTGGAATATTTTGGAAAATAGGAAAATAAGAAGCAGTCCGAGAAGGACCCGAGGCGTCCACGAGGGTGGAGGGCGCGCCCCCTGCCTCGTGGGCACCTCGTGTGCTCTCCAGACTCCGTTTTCTTGCACGATACTTCTTTTGGTCGGTAAAAATTTATTATATAATCTCCCGAAGGTTTTGACCACCGTACCATGCAAATATCTCCTGTTTTAGTTTCGAGCTGTTTTTCTGATAGATCTAGATCACCGTGGCGTCTTCAAGTGCGCCCAAGGACAAGTTCTTCGAGAAGGTCATCAACCCCTACCTTGCGGAGGTGCTGCAACACCCTCAAACCATTGAGATGCGTGAGGGGTTGCTGCACATCCACGGTGTTGAGGGACCAAGGAGGACCGGAAGCGTGGAGACAAGGCTCCAGGCAATGGAGCAACAAGTTTTCAAGTGCTAGGAGATGGTGGAACATGGACTCGACTCCAATCATATAATGATCACAGAGTTCACCAACAACCACAAGCTGGATGACAAGAGCATTGGGGAGGCCATCATCAAGCTTCATGAGAAAATTGAGCGCCTCCAAGCCCAGATCTATGTCCTGCAAACCAAAACTGTGAGTATGAATATAGATTCAAGAGGATGAGTTTGGGTACAGATTTGAGGATCTCGGAGACTCGATCATCCTTCTATGATGGTGAGCCTATGCCTTGGAAGATGGACGACAAGCCCACATCATCAACAACCCCATCATCACCACCTTCGAAGAGGGAGACATAAACACATGGGTATGGGCACTCGCCTTGGCATCTGCCAAGCTTGGGGGAGTGCCCCGGTATTGTATCACCATCACACTTTTATCTTTACCATTTTTATTAGTTCGATCCTTTTGTTAATATATTGATCTAGTAGAATAAAGTTTTAGTATGATCTAGTTTTGAGTTTTGCTTTATGATCCTTCTATGTAATTGAGTCCATGAGCTACATATAATAAAGATTAGTGTTGAGTCAAGGGCTTGATTATCTTGCTATGGTCTTGAGGGAATAAAATAAAAGAGAAAGAATAAAAAGAAATAAAGAGATCATATGGATCATTTGGAGAGTAATGACTTCACATATAAAGAGTATGATGAATAAAAATTTTTGAGAGTTGACAAACATAGTTTTGGTCATCGTTGCAATTAATAGGAAGTAATAAAGAAAGAGATATTTTCACATATAAATATACTATCATGGACATCTTTTATGATTGTGGGCACTCATTAAAATATGACATGCTAAAGAGTTCATGTTGGACAAGGAAGACAACGTAATGGGTTATGTTTTCTTACATTTGAAATAAATTATATTTTCATGGATCACCCAACATGTTGAACTTGCCTTTCCCTCTCGTGCTAGCCAAATTCTTTGCACCAAGTAGAGATACTACTTGTGCTTCCAAATATCCTTAAACCCAGTTTTGTCATGAGAGTCCACCATATCTACCTATGGATTGAGTAAGATCCTTCAAGTAAGTTGTCATCGTTGCAAGCAATAAAAATTGCTCTCTAAATATGTATGATTAATTAGTGCGGAGAAAATAAGATTTATACGATCTTGTGATGTGGAAGAAATAAAAGTGACGGACTGCATAATAAAGGTCCATATCTCAAGTGGCAATATAAAGTGACATTCTTTTGCATTAAGACTTTGTGCATCCAACCAAGAAAGCACATGACAACCTCTGCTTCCCTCTGCGAAGGGCCTATCTTTTATTCTTGTCTTATACTTCATACAAGAGTCATGGTGATCTTCACCTTTCCTTTTTACATTTTATCCTTTGGCAAACAGAATGTGTTGGAAAGATCCTGATATATATATATATATATATATATATATATATATATATATATATATATATATATAGCTAATTGGATGCGAGTTTTCATGAACTATTATTGTCGACATTACCCTTGAGGTAAAAGGTTGGGAGGCAAAAATATAAACCCTATCTTTCTCTGTGTCCGATTAAAACTTCATAACCATAAATGTCACGTGAGTGTTAGCAATTGTGAAAGACTTAATGATAGTTGAGTATGTGGACTTGCTGAAAAGCTCTTATATTGACTCTTTCCTATGTTATGATAAATTGCAATTGCTTCAATGACTGAGATTATAGTTTGTTGGTTCTCAATGAAGTTTCTGATTCATACTTGAAATTATGATTGAATTGTTACTTTAGCATAAGAGATCATATGACAATATATGTATATGTTGTTGTTCTAAGAATGACCATGATGCTCTCATGCCCGTATCTAATTTTATCGACACCTCTATCTCTAAACATGTGGACATATTTTTTGATTTCGGCTTTCGCTTGAGGACATGCGAGGTCTAAGCTTGGGGGAGTTGATACGTCCATTTTGCATCATGCTTTTATATCAATATTTATTGCATTATGGGCTGCTATTACACGTTATGTCACAATACTTATGCCTATTCTCTCTTATTTTACAAGGTTTACATGAACAGGGAGAATGCCAGCAGCTGGAATTCTTGGCTAGAAAAGGAGGAAATATTAGAGACCTATTATGCACAACTCGAAAAGTCCTGAAACTTCATGGAGCAAGTTTTAGAATATATAAAAAATATTGGGCAAAAGAAGTACCAGAGGGGGCCACCCACCATCCACGAGGGTGGGGGCGCGCCATACCCCCCCCTGGGTGTGCCCCCTGCTTCGTGGGCACCCAGGCAGCCCTCCGATGCCCATCTTCTGCTATATGAGGTCTTTCGAGAAGGAAAAAAAATCATAAGCTAGCTCACGGTACGAAACTCTGCCACCACGAGGCAGAACCTTCGCGAAACCAATCTAGGGCTTCGGCGGAGCTGTTCTTCCGGGGAAACTTCCCTCCGACACGGGGAAATCATCACCATCGTCATCACCATAGATCCTCTCATCGGGAGGGGGTCAATCTCCATCAACATCTTCACCAGCACCATCTCATCTCAAACCCTAGTTCATCTCTTGTATGCAATCTTTGGCCCAAAGCCTCAGATTGGTACCTGTGGGTTTGCTAGTAGTGTTGATTACTCCTTGTAGTTGGTGCTAGTTGGTTTATTTGGTGGAAGATCATATGTTCAGATCCTTTATTAATATTAATACCCCTCTAATTATGAACATGAATATGATTTGTGAGTAGTTACGTTTGTTCCTGAGGACATGGGAGAAGTCTTGCTATAAGTAGTCATGTGAATTTGGCATTCGTTCGATCTATTGATGAGATGTATGTTGTATTTCCTCTAGTGGTGTCATGTGAACATCGACTACATGACACTTCACCATTCTTTTGGCCTAGAGGAGGGCATTGGGAAGTAATAAGTAGATGATGGGTTGCTAGAGTGACAGAAGATTAAACCCTAGTTTATGCGTTGCTTCGTAAGGAGCTGATTTGGATCCATATGTTTCATGCTATGGTTGGGTTTACCTTAATACTTCTGTTGTAGTTGCGGATGCTTGCAATAGGGGTTAATCATAAGCGAGATGCTTGTCCAAGGAAGGACAGTACCGAAGCACCAGTCCACCCACATATCAAATTATCAAAGTACCGAACGCAAATCATATGAACGTGATGAAAACTAGCTTGACGATAATTCCCACGTGTCCTCGGGAGCATTTTCCTTCATACTAGAGCTTGTACAGGCTTGTCCTTTGCTACAAAAAGGATTGAACCATCTTGCTGCGCCTTATTTACTTTTATTATTTGTTACCCGTTACAAATTACCTTATCACAAAAGTATCTGTTACCAATAATTTCAGTGCTTGCAGAGAATACCTTACTTAAAACTGCTTATCATTTCCATCTGCTCCTCGTTGGGTTCGACACTCTTACTTATCGAAAGGACTACGATAGATCCCCTATACTTGTGGGTCATCAAATATGTAGTTGTTGCTATCTTCGACAAGCTTGTTGCCTTCCTTCATAGTTCGACTGGATGGATATTGCTCAAAAATCAGTTTCTATTCAAGGATGAGTACTGTGATGCAATTCAATATGAGGGTCTTGTGTTTGCTGCCACCACTCGTGGCACTATTTTTGCATGGAATCCTTATGCTTTCGGTATGTTTGTCTTCCATCATAGTAATAATTGTTTCATCCACATGCATGCGGGTTAGCTAGTTTCCCTTTACTAATTAACCTTCTTGTTTTTCCAAGGTCCTGTGAACATTCTACCACCTATACTTGAAAAATTTTATAACCAAGGGGGAGATGACGATGATGATTATCACGAGCATGAGGACCCATATACTCAGTGGCGCCTAGCAACTTATTCCGATGGATCACCTCTTCTTGTCTGTATACAGGACACCGCTAATGTGACTACGGAAGCAGGTGTTGTCTCCCATGGTCGCAGTCTCCGGACCTATTCCATCATCCGTTGTAGGGTATTCGGGATGGATACTACTGTGCTTGCACCAACACCCTCTCCCTGGTTTAGTATTGATACTCTTGGAGGAAACACGCTCTTCCTTGGACAAAACTATCCAATCATGGTGAAAGGCGATCCAGCTGCTGTTGACACAACATTACTACCATTTATGAGAAGCAATTGTATCTATACCTCGGACATTGCTATGCTTCCATACCGTGGCTATCACAGTATGGGTCATGAAATAGGCCGCTTCAGCCTGGATGATCAGTCCTGCGTTGGTCTCGAGATTGACAGTAGCTGGCCCTTCCAAGACAAACTCTTTTGGTTCAAAGAAAGCATTTCCAACGCCGAGTAGTGGTTGAGATGAAGTTCATTTTATTGCTTGTTATTTGTTGTGTGATGAAAACTTTAGTGTTTACTAGAATATTTTGTTGGAACTAATCTATAATCCAACATGTATCCTCGTTGTCATTATGTGTTGATGTCTTGTTGTATGTAATGAATGGTACATTTGCATATGCATGTCATAAATTCAATTTATAAATGCTTTTCGACTCACTTCTTGGGGTGTTAGTGCCGTAGTAGTATAGCCAGCATCCATAGTAGTATGAAGTTGCCACATCACATAGAGCCAACCAATAGTTAGGTGTCGCACGGAGGCCGAGAAATATGGTGATAGCGTGACTGCGTGAGGTGGGCTTGTATGTAGTATGATGTACGCATAGGGCTTGCCGTGTTTCCTACTCCTCCGATCTAAATGTTGAGAAGATTTGGTTGAGTTCTTCCTCCTTTTGCAGACACATGGGGCATCCAGCATCCAGGTCGTGTCATGCAAGAAAATGGAGTGGTAGTTGAGGCCACGTGATGTGCATCTTGGGTTAAACTGTAAATAGAATCTTACTACTCTTGAGTAACTCCAAAAGCGGCCACCGAAGATATTTATTGGATTTGTTTTTCATCACCAGCACGTCAAGGTGAAAGATGTGCAGGTTCAGTGGGTCCTCTTGCGTTTTCACAGACATGTGGGACCTCATGTGATGATGGGCTCCGCGCGTCTGCTGGCTGGCTGAGAAGAGAGATAGAGGAGGGCTGAGCACGGACTCCAGGAAATTTGTTGTACATAACCAGCACCTCGATATAGGCTCGATATAGCGGGGTGGCATGAGCCATAACTATCATTCACGTCTAGCAGTATGACACACGCCACCCACACGAGTCCCACCCGACAACAATTTTCTTGGAGCCCGTGCTACAACCATCTCTTCTGCCTCCTGTTTTCTTAGCCATCGCGTGCTGGGCGGGGTGGGGTTTTGCCGATAGTCGGTTTGCTCAACTGCAGTCCCAGTTGTAAGTGAAAATGCAACACAACACACATTTCCCTTGAACGGCGTGCTGGACCAACGGTGTGGGCAGCGGGGTGCGACGCGAGCACAACAAGCTTTTCCTTTTGAACTTCTAACTTGTAAAATTTGGTTCTGCTCCATGGCGCGACCGATAGATAGAATTAACAATTTTCCCTAGAGTAATGAGAAGTTAGGTTCTGGCGCGGTTCATGCATGGAGTACGTACAAAAATTATGATGTTGATGTGAAAGGTAAGATAATTACTAGTAGTACCATATAATACTACATGGCTTTGATGGAAAGATAAAGATACATACGGATCCATCAACGACATCCTCACGCCCTAGTGCGCCAGGTCACCAACCGACGTGTGAGGAGCAACGGCGTTAGCGGCGAGCTCAACATGCTTCTGAACAATGCCATCCAAGGTTGCCCTGCGGGTCAAGAAGGACAGCGACCTATCGTCCTCCTCTAGCACGTAGTAGTCCTTATGGACGATTTGCGCGTAGACGTGGGTGATTATGTCAACAGTGTCTTGCTGCGCCAGGCGCTGTGCGGCGAGCACGACCTTGAGGTGGACATTCTCTAGCGCAACGGCGGGCAGTCGCAGTGTCGGGGGTTGGGTGCGACATATGCCAGTAGATGGCTTATCATGGTGGGGGTGAGTAGAACGTCGCCGGTGCCTGGAAACGGGATGAGGCGTAGATACAAACGCCGGCGTACTTTACCCAGGTTCGGGGCTCTCCTAGGAGATAACACCCCTAGTCCTGCTCTGCGGGGTCTCCGCATGATCACTAAGGGAAAGTCAGTACGAAGGCGCTCCTCGAGTTGTATCTGTGGGTAGGAGGAGGTAGGGCCAGTTCTCTCCTTCCTCTAAGGTCTGGTCTAGTCCTAATGAATCGGAACCCTTTGCATGGGTGCCCTCGGGGGTTTATATAAGCCTACCCCCCAGGGGTACAATGGTAAACTGTATGAACGCAGGGCCCGACAATTAGTCTCTTCGCCTATGGGCCCTCCTGCCGACTGCTGGGGCCCGCCGATGGTGGGCCCAGCCGACTGGTCTGGTACAGAGCTGACAGGCCGCACCCGCCACCAGCGGGCCCTGCCGGCTACTGATTACTGTAGCCGTGCTTCTAATGACGCAGGCTTGGTCATGGGGTCGTGGCTACAGTCCTGCCGCCTGGCGGGCGATTACTGTAGCCACTCCCCGTCTCGTCTGATTAATGGCACGTGGGACCCATGGGAGGGGCAGGCAGTCTCTCGCGGGCCGGCTCCCGTGGGCCATCTCCCTACGGGTCCGACTGGTGGCGCCCTTGCCGTCTTCCGGACTCTCTCTGACTAGTAGGGCCCGTCATTTGTGGACCGCACCGTCAGGCCGTCGTGGGTACAGGACTCCGCCCACTGTTGCCAACATCAGGGATGGCATGGCAACAGTGCTGTGCCAGACGGAGATCTCCGCTGGTATAGTGCACTGTGTCCTAGCCATCCCCTAGAAAAGGGGAGGGAGTGGGCCTTACTGTCGCCACTCCCTGTCCCATCCCCCCTGATTAGGGCACGGGCTTTGCCGGTGTCGTGGGCCGACTTCCCGTGGCCGGCTTCTCCGGAAGCCGCTAGTCGGAGTCGGCGGTCTCGATCTCATCTCTAGGACTCGGACGCTTATGGGCAGCCGGCTGTTTCCCCCAGCCGCTCTTCTGAAGTCGGCTCTCCGTCTGTTATCTTGAGGGGCGCAGTCGGCCCCGATGTCTTGAAAGGTTATGGACCACGGGTTAGCCTACCCGTGGCCCATTACCCCGACAGTAGTCCCCGAAGCTGATGTGGCGCTGCGGACAACCAGCCGAGGAGCCTCAGTAGCTTCATTCTCTGAGTATTTTAGGTGGAGACTCCGCTTGACTCTGCCGGGCCGACTGGTAGGAGTCGGAGTCGCCTGTTTTTGACTTGTCCAAGAAATACTTTCGAATGCCCTGGCGGGAACTCAGTGGCGTAACGGCTAAGCTTCCTGGTTGCCACCCACTTCAGGCCCGCCACATGGCAACTAGTGGCTGGGCCAGCCTGCCTACCCATCCACGAGATGGGACATGCCTGTAGGCGGGGCCCTCCACTACCGCGCCTCGGCACGCGAGCGGATCCGCTGCGGCCGTGGGGGACGGTTGAGCTTCCCACGTAGTTACTGCGTGTAGTAACCTTGCGTGATAAACATGGGTGGCGTGGGGTAGTGGGTGCAGTAAATCCCACAACCGCCCCCTTGGCTTCGCAGCCCATTGGGCTATAAGTAGGGGGAGGAGTGGATGCGGCGGAGCGCTCGCGTCACGCCTCCCCACCGCCTCCTCTCCTTCTTATATCTCTCTGCACCTCGAGCCTTGTCGAACGCCGCGGCGGTCCGCTCAAGATGAGCTCTTCCTCCGCCGTCACACCCCCGACGGCGCACTCCGGTACCTAGGATGGTTCGAAGGTCCACGATGACCACATTGATTTCCTCCGCAAGACGCGTCGATTGCCCGGCGAGGACCTCGTGAGGGTCGGCCTCGCGCCGAGGGGAGAAATTTCACCGGCGCCGCAGGAGGGCGAGCGGGTCATCTTCCGCTCGCACTGCCTGCACGGCCTGGGCCTGCCGGCAAGCAACTTCTTCTGCTCCTTCCTCGAGTTCTACGGACTCCAGCCGCACCACCTCACTCCTAACACGGTGGTGCTACTGTCCGCCTTCGTTACCCCGTGCGAAGGCTTCATTGGTGCTCTCCCCTCCATCGAGCTCTGGGGGGAGTTCTTCTTCTCCAAGCTCGGCACCCAAGCCGCGGGCATGCCGGCTTAGTGCGGCGCGTTCATCGCCGTGCGGAGGTCGGGGGCCGACAACCCATTTCCCTCCATTAGGCTGATCAAGTCAGTGAAGATGTGGCAGCGGCCATAATTCTACATGAAGAACGTCTCTGCGGAGGGTGATTGGGTCAACCTGCCAGCCTACGTAGCCGGCCCGCCGGCTGGGAGGCAGCCCAACTGGTCGCACCGGGCCCGGACGTTGACGCATGCAGGAGCCGGCGCCGTTGCGCGGCTTCGAGTGCTGACGCAGTAGGAGGGCCTGACCGGGCTGGACTTGCTGGCCGCCTTCGTGGCACGCCGAGTGCTTCCCCTCCAAAGCCGCCCCCACATGATCTGTCTGATGAGCGGGCACCAGGACCCGAGTCGGATGTGCACCAAGGAGATGACTCACGAGGAGGTAGCCTACATGGTGAACTATCTTTTGAGCTGTGACCTCAACGAGGAGTGGCAGTTCGGCAAGGAGCCGTATTCATGTGCTACCCCTCCACCTCTGATGAGTCATTTTCCTTCTCTCATTTTCCTTGATTCTCTTGACATCTTTACTGCCGAGTCCGTCTTGTCCGTTCTGACCAGTCGTCTTTGGTCAGAACCCCTCCTCCAGCTAGCAGTCGGCACCGTCGGGCCGGGCCGCGAGTTCCTCCCCGACCGAGCGGAGAGCGATGTGGACGACCCCGACTTGGGGGCGGCGGCCCTGGTGGACGACGCCGAAGGAGGAGGAGGCGCAACAGGCGGCCCGAGACTTGGGGCTAGTCTCGAGGACTGGCCTGATGATGACGAGGAGGTCGCCCCGCGCCACCAGCCAGGAGCCGGCTAGCCAGGCATGGGCTCGTCAGCCCCGCCGGACGGTCAAGGCGGCGGCAAGAAGCGCAGGGCCGGGACGATCCTGTTCGGCAGCCGGCCGAAAAAGCCTAAGGGCTCAGCCACGGCGACCAAGCGAGACAAAGTGGCCGCAAAGGCCAACCGCTTCCGCAAGGTGGTGAGGACGCCGCAGCTGATTTCGGCGTAAGTACTACCTCCCTTTATGCCCTCACATTTTTATTGAGTCTGTATGAAATCCCCTTTACTTTATTTTCCTGACTTTAGGGCCCCGCTCTCTCTTGAGAAGTCAGCCGCCGGCTCCGTCGTAAAGTCGGCGGAGACCTCCTCCACCACCCGGCGGATTGATCCCGCCGCCGACCTCCGGGAGGCGACGGAGCAGAATGCATGGGAGGCGCGTGAGGAGCGGGAAGCCGTCCGCCTGAGGAAGGAGGAAGCCGACAAAGCGGAGGCCGCCGCCCTGAAGAAGCTGGCAGAAGCCGAGGCCGCCGATGCGGAGAAGAAGCGCGCTAAGGAAGCCACACACCGCCAGTCGGCGATGTTTGTCGTCCCCTTGAACTTTGCGCCGACGCCACCGGAGTTCACGGCGCAGACTGGGGAAGTCGGTGACAAGAACCCGGTCATGGAGAGGGACGCCGATGTCACCGCCGCATCGGAAGTCATTGTGCCGCCGCCGCCCTCCAGAAGCGCGCCAGGCGGGCAACCAGCGGACCCGCCAGTGCCACCAACCAGAGGTGAGGCACCGACGGGCCTGGTCCTCGAGGTCAGCATGCCGATGCACCGTCGTCTCACGAAGGCGGCCTCAGCACCGCACCCTTTGGAGACCGGCGCTGCGAGCTCCGCGATCCCGGACACCGAGGTGTCGAGTGCTGCGCCCACCTGGTGGGTGCGGGGAGGCGGGATGGGCCCATTGAACTAGGCACTCTTGGACGTCCAAGCCAAGCTCTGGGCCGCGGGCGACACCATCAAGGAGTGCACCAAGGCGTATCTAGCATCGCGAACAGCCATCCGGGTACGCATCCTTCCTTTTTGTTTTTGCTTTCCTTGTTTTTCTTTGTAGGGGCGCGCCCACGCACCCACTGGGTGTAGTCCCCGAGTTTCGGGCCGGCTGCTGAGCAGGCGGCCCAGAACTCTAATCGGCGAGCTCCAAGTACCAACACTTGTTCTAAAATTTTGATGCAGGATTACCACAATCTTCGCGTGACCTCCTTCAACGCCAATGTTGAGGAGCTGGCCAAGCGGACCGCTGACTTGTTGGACAGCCGGGATGAGTCTTCTTCTTTTTCCACGGGGGCACGGTGGCGCACCTGCAGGCTGTAGTCCCCGAGATTTGGCCCGACTACTGAGTAGTCGGGCCGGATCTCCCCGGCGACCTTTCTTCTTTGTTGACGACTGATACCCCTCCCATTCCTTCTTCAGAGGCCAACACCGCCCTTCAGCAGCAGCTGGGCGAAGTCAACACTGCGCTGTGCATCAAGGAGGAGGAGAGCGGCCGGCTGACGGGGGAGCGCGAACGGCTGGCTACGCAGCTAGTGGAGGAGAAGGAGCTGCTCTAGAGGTCCCAGAAGGAGGCGGAGGACAAGGAGACCGCCCTTCTAGCCAAATTTGCGTCCGAGCTCTCCTCCTGGACCGACAAGGAGGCGACGCTGATCTCCAACTTCCGAGCAATCGAAGATCTTGTCGATGGTGAGCTTTTCCTTTTTTCCTTTTCTAGGTTGCCGACTACTGGCTAAGTCGGCCTTAAGGTTTAATCTTGTTTCTTCGCTCTTCTTGCTTAGCAGACTTCTTCCCCGGCCATTGTAATGCTGCCAATCAAGCCATCGAGGCTGATCGTGAAGCACGGAGGGTGGACGGCACACAGATCGCCGCCAACGCCCCCCGAACTATTGGCGAGCAGATTCTAAGCATCGAGTCCCGCCTTCGGCCGGCCCACCGGATGCTGCGCCGGCTTCAACGTGTCGGTGCCCAGGCGATTGCTGCCCTGTGGCCAGACATGCAGGCACCACGCACCCCAGTCGGATTGCTGACTGGCTGGAGGTAGCAGTCGGCCGTCTTGAGGCCTGGAAGGGTTCTTCGGCCTGGGCTGGAGCCCGCCGGGCTTTAGAATTCGCCAAGGCATGGTATCCTGGGATGAGTTTAGCCCAGTTAGCCACGTTCTGGCTGGAAGCCCAGGCGGAGTTGGCAGCAGTGGAGGACGATCTTGTCAAGCACGCCGCGTCGGTCGCTGAGTACACCGACACCAGCGTCTTCGTCCCAGAGCGGGCTGAGAACGGTGAGGAGGCGCCGCCGGAGTGGTTCGGGCTGATCCAGGACGACGGCGATGACTTGGCAGAGGTGATCGACTCCAGTGGCGAAGAGGAAGGCGAGGAGGAGGAAGGAGACGATGAGGAGGCGCCAGACGTCGAGGCAGACGGCCAGCCCCAGCTCGAAAGCGCCTCTAGCAACGAGTCGTGCCCAACTGAGCCAGCTATCGCTAGAGGTAATCAAGCGGAGACCAACTAGCCGGCCGCCCCGACAACTGGCACCGCCGACCCCTCCGGTCCTCCGAGTCCGTCCGCGGCTTCCTAGGCTGCCACTTTATCTTTGTTTTACCTGCTTAGCAGTCTCGAGGAACTTTTTATTTTGCACAATTCCACCCACTTGGTGTATCTTGAACTTCTATTTGATTATTCGGCCAAGGGCCTTTCTATGTAAATATTTATCCGCATTCTATCTCTTCTTGCTAATTGTTCTTTGACTTTTTCCTTTGCCGCCTTCCCTTGGTTGCCGTTTTTCCAGTCGGACAGCCGCTAGATCAAATACTTGGCTGCTTTGGGAAGGAAAGTACTTAGCCTTTTAGAGTTTTTAGCAAGTTAATTTAGAAAACGGCAAGCCGGCTGCTAAAGAGTCGGTTGTAAAAGGCTGAAAACCAGCCTTAAACTATGAGGGAGCTTTGAATCCTTAGCCATTTGTCATATGGACACCCATTCTACCTTACTCCTGCTCGCTAGACGGTTGCTCTGTGATCCGCGGCTTCTAATAGGAGACGGCTTAAGTGCCACACATTACTTGTCCGGCTGCAGGAAGTCGTTTCATAGCTCAAGGCGGCAAGTCCCCGGGAAGATTGGCGCAGTCCCCATGCCAGGCTCTGAAGTCTCCGGGCCGACTGCCGTAGTCCCCGAGCCGGGTGCAATTGCCACGATTCCCGTGCCGCCTGCCGGAATACTCGTGCCGTCCGCTGGGGCTCTTGAGTCGGATCCGACTACTTCAGGAGGAGTCAGCACGAAGATGGAGTCTGATTCCGGTGATGGCTTGACGGACGGCTTGAGGAGGCGCTGGAGGGCGACACTGGACGGTATCGCCTGACGGGTGGAGCCGATTCGCGCCAGGGCGTCTGCTTGGTCATTGTCATTTCTTGGTACATGGAGAAACTCGCACCCCTCAAAATATCCACTGAGTTGTTGTACGAGGAAGCGGTAGCTTGCCATGTTTGCGTCCTTGGCGTCCCAATCACCTGACGACTGCTGGACCACCAAGTCGGAGTCACCATAGCACAGGATCTGGCAAATGCCGAGCTCTTTGGCTAGCCGGAGCCCGTGAATGAGTGCCTCGTACTCGGCGACATTGTTGGAGGTGGCAAAAGGGATTTGCAGCACATATTTGAGCTTCTCGCCCTTGGGAGAGGTGAGGATGATGCCAACTCCCAGGCCGGTGCGCATCTTGGAACCGTCGAAATGCATTCGCCAATGGGTGGAGTCGAGCGCTGGCGGTAGATAATGGGTTTCGGCCCAGTCGACGAGGAAGTCGGCCAGCGCTTGTGATTTGATGGCAGTGCGAGGTTGGTAGTAGATGGTGTGGGGGGCCAAACCTATGGCCCACTTGGCCACTCGGCCCGAAGCGTCTTGGCTGCCGATGATCTCGGCTAGAGGAGCCGTGCAGACCACAGTGATTGTTTGTTCTTGGAAGTAAGGCCTTAATTTCTTGGCGGCAAAGTGCACACCATAGCACATCTTCTGGTAGTGGGGGTAGTTTTGGTTGGAGGTCGACAGTACTTCACTCAAATAATATACCGGTCTCTAGACTGGTAGCGCCTTGCCTTCCTCCTTGAGTTCTACCAGATGACTGTGCTGACTACTCGGCTGGTGTCAGCGATGGAGAGGAGCATGGGATCCTTAGGAGTCGGAGCCGCTAGGACAGGTGGATTAGCCAGCATCTTCTTTAGTAGGAAAAATGCTTCGTCCGCCTTTTGGTTCCACTCGAAAAAGTGGTCTTCTTCATGAGTTGGTACAGGGGAAGAGACTTCTCGCCCAGTCGACTGATGAATCGGCTGATGGACGCCAAACAGCGGTGAACTTCTGTACGTCCAGCAGTCGGCCGGATACCTCCATCCTTTCAATGGCCTTGATCTTCATGGGGTTGCATTCTATGCCGCATTCGGAGACTAGGAAGCCAAGGAGCTGGCCGGCTGGTACTCCGAAGGCGCACTTCTCCGGGTTGAGCTTGATCTGAAATCGGCGCAAGTTCTCAAAGGTCTCCTTGAGGTCTTCCAGTAGTGTTCCAGGCATCTCCATCTTTACCACCACATCGTCCATGTAAACATGAGCATTTCTGCCGAGCTGCTTGAGGAGGCACTTCTGCATGCATCGTTGGAAGGTGGGGCCGGCGTTCCTCAAGCCGAACGTCACGGTCAGGTAGCAGAAAGCTCCGAACAGCATGATGAAGGCAGTCTTCAGCCTATCAGCTGGGTTTAACTTGATCTGGTGATACCCTGAATATGCATCCAAGAAACTCAACAGCTCGCATCCGGCTATGGAGTCTATCACTTGGTCGATCCTTGGCAAAGCGAACGGGTCCTTGGGGCATGCTTTGTTGAGGCTAGTGTAGTCAATACACATTCTCCATTGCTTGTTCTTCTTCAGTACCAGGACCGGGTTGGCCAGCCATTCTGGAAAGAATACTTCCATAATGAAGCCGGCTGCAAGCAGCCGGGCTATTTCTTCTCCAACAACTGTCCTCTTCTCTTCTGACAAGCGGCGCAAAGGCTGTCTGACTGGCTTGCCATCAGATCGGACGTGTAATTTGTGCTCGGCGAATTCTGTCGGGACACCTGGCATGTCTTTGGGGGACCATGCGAAGATGTCTTGATTCTCACAGAGGAAATCGATGAGCTAGCCTTCCTATTTGCTGTCAAGGTTGGCGCCTACGACAGCGTACCTTTCTGGGTGCTCTGGGTCCAAAGGTATCTTCTTTGTTTCTTTGGCAGGCTTGAAGGAGCCCTCAGCTTCTGACTCTCTGGGATCAGGAGACATCTCTGGCTGTTTGCTTGCCATCACCACAACCCGGTCTAGCAGTCGCTTCTCCGCTGCGATCACGAGGGACTCGGCCAGCCGATGGCTCTCTGACGCGCAGGCGGATGACTTCTTGTAGTCACCTGTTATGGGCAGGATCCCCTTGGAACTCGGCATCTTCATCTTGAGGTAGGCATAGTGGGGGTCGGCCATGAACTTGGCCAGGGCAGGCCGGCCAAGCAGCGCATGGTATGGGCTCTCTAGGTCCACCACCTCGAACCATATTGACTCTCGGCGGAAATGATCTTTGTCTCCAAAGAGGAAGTCGATCAAGATCTTGCCGATTGGTGAGCAGGAAAGGCCAGGAACTATGCCGTGGAACACCGTCTGGCTGAACTGCAGTTGCCTCTGCCAGATTCCTAACTTCTCCATGGTGTCTTTGTACAAGATGTTGATGCTGCTGCCGCCGTCTATCAGGACTCTGGAGAAGCGAGCAGCTCGTTTGTCCATGGCAAAGGTGGCGTCCAAAACCAAAGCGTAGGAGCTGGGTTTGGGCATTACTTCCGGGTGGTCACCTCTGCTCCAGCTGATGGGCTTCTCAGACCAATGCATGAACTCTGGGGTGTCAGTTGCTACTGCATTCACCTCCTGCTATTGCAGTCGCCTGCTGCGTCGGTCGTCGGCCACACTGGTGAACACGACATATGCTCCCTGCTCTTCTGGGTACTCGTCTTGTACTGCGCCGACTGGTCTGACCGCCGGCTGCTGGGGCGGAGGAGGCGGCTGCCCCGCAGGTGGGGGAGGCAAATGTCCGTCTCCCTTGGCTATCCTGGTGAGCCAGTGGCATTTCCGAGTGGTGTGGTTGGACGGCTTTGCACCACTATGGAACTTGCAGGGTCCATCCAAAGTCTTCTCATACGAGAAAGCCGGCTGCCAGTTGGGCTTGCCGCCCTTCTGGCGCTTGGGCGGGGGCTGCCCTTCTGGCTGCGGGTTTTCGACTGTCGCCACCTGCCAACTGGTGGAAGTCGGTGGTGGGGCTTTGTGCTTGTGGTCGTTCTGCGGTTCACGCCGACTGGTGTCTCCGGCCGGGGTTCGAGGAGCCTGAGGAGCCACCTTGCCGGCCGCGCTAACTTGAATCTCCGTCTTCATGGAGGAGTCGGCCGTGGCATACTTGTCCGCTATGATCAGCAGCTCGTCGAGGGTTTCCGGCTCATCATAGAGAAGCTTGTGGTTGAGGAGGGTGCAATCTCGGCATCCAGCGGTGAAGTACTCAGTGGCCTTCACCTCGTGCATGCCTTCGCAGGAGTTGCGAAGCTCGGCCCAGCGCGTGAGGTAGTCGCGGGTTGACTCGCTGGGGCCCTGTACACATAAGGAGAGCTGGCGAGGCTTGGGAGGCCTCTTGTATGTGCTGGTGAAGTTGCGGATGAAGGCATCGGTGTAGTCGACCCAACTATTGATGCGCGGGGCCATAGGCTATTCAGCCAAGTCCGGACCGTGCCTTGGAGCATGAGCGGAGCGTACTTCACGGCAACACGTTTTTTGCCGTTAGCTATGCTGACAGCCGTGGAGTAGTCGACCAGCCAGTCTTCCGGCTTCACGGAGCCGGTGTATTTGGGTGTATCTCTAGGGAGCGTGAACCCTTTGGGGAAGGGCTCGTCTCGGATGTGGGGGCCGAAACACGGCGGACCCAACTCTTCTTCCTCTTCAAGCGCTAGGGATCGGTGGAGACGATCGATCCGGTGGCGGGCGTCATTCTCTCTAACCCCCTCTCGGTGGCCAAGGCGGTCGCCGAGCGTCGGGTGATCAACAGGCGGCAGGGAGGCTCGCCTTTCCCTTCGAGGGGGAGGAGGCGGACAGTCATCCCGTCGTTCCACTGCTCTTGGCCGGCCGTCTCGGTCGCGCTCTATGGTGACGCGAGTCCGACTGTGGCTGGCAGCCGGCTCCTTGTTTTTTCTTCCGCGGACGCCGACAGTTGGCGTCCGAGACTCCGCGCCTTGGTCTCGGCACGGAAGCAGGTTGTCATTATGTTGGCGCGGCGCATCAGTGTGGCAGCCGGCCTCGTTTTGCTCAGCAACATCGTCAAGGAGTCACTGGACATGCTCCGTCATCAATTGACGTTCTTCGCCCTCGAAGTTGTCTAGCTCGTCCGCCACCGCCTGGGCACCTCGAATGTTCTCCGCAGGCATGGCATAGACGGGGCGATTTGCCTCAAATAGATCGGTGATAGCCGCGCCGCGCTGCTGGACCGTGCCAAGGCGGCTAGGCCCAGGTGCAGCCGGTGTGCCGCCCACAATGCGGTCCATCTCGCGCTGGTAGGCTTCTGACAGGCGTCTCATGCTGGCCAGCTTTTTGGCGCCTTCGACTAGCTGAAGGCGGCGTGCCTCCAGCGTCTCGGTGTTGGCGTCTTCGGGGATGGACGCCGACAGGTCTTGTAGCGCCGCGCTGAGCAGGACATAATCACCCCGGCTAGAGTGCTCGTCATGATTAATAACAAGCACTTCCGTGATGGTGCTTCCGCTGCTCTCCGCTTGAGGAAGCGGTTCGTCGTAGACCACCACGTTGGTGGGGAATGTGTCAAGCGACGCGGTGTTGGAGTCGACCAACATCGGATCGGTGGAGCCTACGGACTCCAAGTCCCCAGCTGGCTCGCTGGCGACGTGGAGTTGATCAAGGAGGCCCGCAAGGAGGCTCTCGGGGTTGCCCGTGCCCGCGTCGGATGCGGGCTCGTCGGAGAGGCGGACCTCACCGACAAGATCAGCGAGGCAACTTGCTGCGACGGTGATTTCAGCGCCATGCAGCGCATTGGCACAAACTCCGTCTGGCGTGCTGGGCTGGCTGCGCTCGCCAAGGAGAAAAAGGGTTCTCGTCTAGAATAGGTCTCCGGACAACGGTGCACCAGGCCCCACGATGGGCGCCAAATGTCGAGGGTTGGGTGCAACATATGCCAATGGATGGCTTATCATGGTGGGGGCGAGTAGAACGTCGCCGGTGCCTGGAAACGGGATGAGGCGTAGATACGAATGCCGGCATACTTTACCCAGGTTCAGGGCTCTCCTAGGAGATAACACCCCTAGTCCTGCTCTGCGGGGTCTCCACATGATCACTAAGGGAAAGTGAGTACAAAGGTGCTCCTCGAGCTGTATCTGTGGGTAGGAGGAGGCAGGGCCAATTCTCTCCTTCCTCTAAGGTCTGGTCTAGTCCTAATGAATCGGCACCCTTTGCATGGGTGCCCTGGGGGGTTTATATAAGCATACCCCCAGGGGTACAATGGTAAACTGTATGAACGCAGGGCCCGGCTGTCAGTCTCTTCGCCTGCGGGCCCTCCTGCCGACTGCTGGGGCCTGCCGATGGTGGGCCCAGCCGACTGGTCTGGTATGGAGCTGACAGGCCGCACCCGCCGCCAGCGGGTCCTGCCAGCTGCTGATTACTGTAGCCATGCTTCTAATGACGCAGGCTTGGTCATGGGGTCATGGCTACAGTCCTGTCGCCTGGCGGGCGATTGTTGTAGCCACTTCCCGTCTCGTCTGGTTAATGACGCGTGGGACCCATGGGAGGGGCAGGCCATCTCCCGCGGGCCGGCTCCCGTGGGCCGGCTCCCTACGGGTCCGACTAGTGGCGCCCTTGTCGTCTTCCAGACTCTCACTGACTGGTAGGGCCTGTCATCCGTGGACTGTACCGTCAGGCCATCGTGGGTATAGGACTCCACCCACTGTTGCCAATGTTAGGGATGGCATGGCAACAGTGTTGTGCCAGATGGAGATCTCCGCTGGTACAGTGCACTGTGTCCTGGCCATCCCCTGGAAAAGGGGAGGGAGTCGGCCTTACTGTCGACACTCCCTGTCCCATCCCCCCTGATGAGGGCATGGGCTTTGCCGGTGTCGTGGGCCGACTTCCCATGGCCGGCTTCTCCGGAAGCCGCCAGTCGGAGTCGGCCGGTCTCGATCTCATCTCTAGGACTCGGATGCTTATGGGCAGCCAGCTATTTCCCCCAGCCGCTTTCCTGAAGTCAGCTCTCCGTCTGTTGTCTCGAGGGGCACAGTCGGCCCCGATGTCTTGAAAGGTTATGGACCCCAGGTTAGCCTACCCGTGGCCCATTACTCCGACACGCAGGGCCACCAGTGCGCCGAAGAGGTTGTCACCATAGAGGCCACTGAGGGTGGCGGGCATCGTAGAGCCTGGGCGCGTGGGCTGGAGGCATATGTCAAGGTCGACCGCGAGCTCCTTGACGACAGTGAACTTGTCGAGGAAGCTGACAAGGACCTTGTCGAACGAGGAGATGAAGCTGTCGTCCAAGCGGCCTCTCACCCTGGCGGCCTCAAGCATGACCTAGAGACGTTCCTTGGTGCCGGGCCACAAGCCGACGTCATGGACCATCTGGCACAGCCGGCTCATGCTCGCGCTCATCGCCTCCATGGGTCTAGCTTCTAGTCAATTGATCTTGCGATTGGAGTGATAACTCTTGCCCTTGGTTAGGGTGCGTAGGTGCGTAGGATTTCGTAGATTGGACTGGCAGGGATCCTTTATATCAGAAGTGCAGACTGCGTTGAGTTCACGTGTGTGTTGGCCATCTACTCCTCGGCCCTCTACTGCACCTGCCTTTGGCTATATGACAGGCGGGCCAGCCACCTGTTGGTTCCATGTGTCATACAACCAAAGGCAGGTGCAGTAAGTCAATGAAGCTGCGTCCCCCTCCGTGCTGGTGCAGTATAGTCATCTCACCGGACCTCTAGTTGGAGCCATACGAGAGAACTTTGATGTTTACTGGTTTATTGGTCCCCTTTGCATTTTGCACCCAATTTAGACCTTTGATTTATCTAATAAAATGTTAATGCATGTAACCAAAAATGTTGTGTAATCCCAAAACACTTAGGCACGGTACATTAACTCCCTCCTCATTTCTTATTTCGTGACATATCAACTAAAGAGAGTTGTGGGCCGTGCATGCTTTCAATGACTTGAGACTACCAAACATGACATGCAGTGGTTAGTTCATTGCATGTAATCCTATTAATTAGCAAAAAGACAGTAAGTTCTCTCACCGATAGGAATAAAACAATAAACCATGTACTTATTTACAGAGGGAGTAGTACATTTTTTAAATATTGCTAGCCAAATACTAAATATTGCTAGTCAAATGTTACTAGATATTGCTAGATATTGCTAGTCAAATACTAAATCCAGATGGATGTGGTAGTACTACTAAATCCAGACGGTGGTGCTAGTACTAGTAGTAGTACTACCAATGTACTAGTAGCACTGTACTACCCGTTGGTCAAATTATTGCATGCTGCTCCTCACAGTGAAGTGACAAGACCCTGCACCGGAGATGACACCTAAGTACAGGCGCCGTGTTCGGCATACCATAGTCAGCCTCACTGTCTGCAGTCACTATCATCATGCCTGTGGAGCTAGCCTGCTTACAACTTAGCCGTGTTCGACATAATTTCCCGTGCGTAGATGCCAGTGCATTGCACGGAAGACCAAGATTGGGGGTGGACGGCGCCGGCAGCGGCCATCGCATCAGATTTTTCCATGGCCTTCTAGATGTCGTTGGGAGGAGATAAGGCTGATTATGAGAGACAAGGAGTTGTTTGTAAATAGGGAACAAGTGCGGGCATCTTTTTGCAAAACGTGAGAAGTTTGGTTTGTATGCGTCAGATCTAGATCCGACGGCTATTGGTGAAAGATGACAGGCACAACATCATCACCAACTCAGGACCTCTTGGATTCGCAGGATTTTGAAAACACAGGAATATGACATGGCAATATTACAAGTTTCAAACTGATATTACAAATGTTAGGAGTAATGCTACACCTACGAAGAGGGAATTACTAGGAAGTTTACATAAGAACTTTCGTTACTTTAGGTGGATGCAGCATTATCATACAAACTAAAATCCACAGCCCTGACAAGTCACTAATGGGAAAATAAATTTTTGAGTCTCTGGCCACTTGATGTTTCAAAAACAAATTCAGCTTCTATGGAAACTTTGTCATTTAGGTTTAGACGCTTGCGGTGATCAGCACGCCATTCGTTGTTGCGCCAGAGAACGCCAAACCTCATTACCTTGAGCACGCTTGCCTCCAGAACAAAGAACTTGGCCAATTTAATCTCAGATGTGCTGCCTCATAGTCAATCAAATCCATTTATGTAATATGGAGATCAAGGCATTTGATGAGATTGTTAGAATGCAACACATTTTTCACTTTCGGGTCTTTTTTATCTGCAAAAGAAGAGAACATATTAGAGCAGCTGGCTGTATAAGATTGTCGTGTCATCAAGAGGTACCAATATCATTCGCCCATACGATAGGGTTTGCTAGCTAGTGATATTTTTCACTCTCTCTCTCTCTCTCTCTCTCTCTCTCTCTCTTTCCTCTCATTTACCCAGGAGCACATGAAGAGCTTGGGCATTTGTTGCCTTCCACTATGTGGCCGATGCCATATTTCTCAAAAGTATGCCACATAATACGCATCGATGTCAAATCAAAAGATTTTGGCACCGCTCTCGCAATGTAAGAGAGTTGGCACCGCTGTGCACATAGACCCACATGTATAAACAAATCAATCAAACCAACGACAACAGCCTCTCACTCTCCCAAACAAGTTTTTTTATTTCCTCAGTCCTCTCTCTCTCTCTCCCACACAAGTGTTTTTTGTTGCATGAGTTAATTTGGCACTAGAGCAAAGTAGGTGATCCAGATTGGGGCACCAGGTGAGAAATGGAGGGGCACCGATGCCAAATGCATCGCAAGTGAAGTTGGCACGTGTTTTGGCCTACATAGTGGAGGGCCGTTATAGCCCACTTTTGTACTACCTCGTATTTAGTGTAAAATTTTGACCATAGATTTACCTAAGAAAATGCCAATGCATGTCACCAAAAATTATACCATTTGAAATTATGTTCAAATACATATCCAACGATATAATTTTTAGTGACATGCATTAACATTTTGTTACTTAAATTTATGGTCAAATTTTGATACTCTACTACAAAATAGGAAGAGTAAACCAGGACGGAGGTAATACTTGATAGGAAGAGTAAACCAGGACGGAGGTAGTACTTGCTCTTAGGGTAACTATAGAGTTACCAGTCTAAGTTACTTTCCACTATGACTAGCCTAGGCTACTATAGTAGTACAACAACAAAACGATGCAGGTGAACATGTGAGAAAAAATACTAAAAACATTTCTTTGGGTGCAGTGCGTAGATGCAATTTTGAACACTACATTTGTCATCGTAATTTGGGAAAATTACGAAAAAATTGAGGTACGTTGTGATTACCATTTACTAATAGGAAAGAAGTTTCACCTTGATGAGTAGCTTCTCTGTGCTCGGAAAGCATGTAAGGAATCCAATAACTTGATCCAGATTGGGGCTGATATATTTTATTGCCAAGATCTTCACTGTGCGCATAGACTGGGTCAAGCTTGTGGGAATCATTTTTTGGAAGACAATCATAAATACATCAAGAAGAAATTTTAAAATGTGAATTTCAGGAAGACGGAGAAGAAGATGAGTGGTGTACCTGAACGATTACGGATCCAATAAAGAGTTCGGAGAATTTGGCAGACGAGTACGCCAACGCTGTCAATTTTGGTGCGTCAATGACCCAGATTTTTGTTGGACCTTCTAGATCAGATACAAGCAATCTCTCAAGGAAAGGCGCATTCTCAATGACCATAACATGGAACAGCGGGAGTGATCTCTTCCCAATTGATGTCTTGTTGCGGGGCCACCAAGACACAAAAATCCATCGGAGATTCGTCGAGGCGATGTGGAGGCTAGTGAACCCGTGGATCTGCTCAAGACGAAGGTACTCGAGCGCAGTACAGCTGCGGAGCAGGTGCTCCATAGCCTGCTTCAAGATGCCAACGTCGAAGAGGTCGAACTGCTTGAGTTGAGGGAGAAGAATGGCGGGCGCGACATTAATCTGGGGAAGATAGTAGGAGCTGAAGCTGGCACAGTGCAGCATTGGCGTGAGGCGGAGGGCGGACGGCTGCAGAGAGCGACATCGTCCAGCTTCAAAGTGGAGCTCCTCGAGCTGATCTAGGGCGGGGGATAAGAACCACTCGTCGAACTTGGCTTGGACCTTGCAGTTGGTACTGAACATGCAGATGTCAAGGCGTCTGGCTGGCCTAGGGTGCGATGAAAGGATCTTGGAGACTGCGTCCATGAGTTTGCAATCCCCGTCGCAAAGGGAGCTCTCGGCAGTGAGGTTGAGGGGGACGCGGCGCCAGAGGGGGCGCCACCACTGGGAGAGCAGGGCGGTCCGCACGAGAGATTTGGTGGGGAGGAGGCCGATGATGATGAGCAGCATGTCATCGGGGAGTCTACTGATGAAGTCCAGGCTCGCCGAATGCGGTTTTGGCTCGAGCCGCCTCCGCTTGTTGGCTGCCTCGTCATCCATCTCAACCGGCGGCGACGCCGGTGTACACGTGTGCTGGTTTGTGTTGTGTGCTGGCCTACTGGGTGTGCACGAGTGCGTCCTTCTGTGCATGCCGCCGCGTAGTGGTGAATTGTGTGCGAGTGCGTCCTCCATGCGGAAGAAGTGTGTTCTCAATGCACCCTCAATTTACTAGCGTGCGGGGTGCTACCCCGAGTGGTCTCAACTTTGTTTACTTCACCGCGTGTAAGATGGGCCTCTAGTTTAGTTATTTTCACCCACTGCTACATGGGCCAGCACAAGAAGATAGAGAACACGAGCTGACAAGGCAGTATGTGGACTGGTTGACCGGTCAACTAAACAATATACAGAGCTACATGCTGACACGGTGAGCATATAATCCGTCGGTATAGAGATTTCGAGTGAGAGGGGAGGCCCATAATAGATACTCCCTCCGTTCCAAAATAGATGACTCAACTTTGTACAAACTATACTAAAGTTGAGTCATCTATTTTGGAACGGAGGGAGTAGCAGAGAGAGAGAAAGAGCTACTCCCTGCGTTCGATAATGTAGTGCCAACATTTTTTTGAAGTCAAACTTTTGAAACTTTGACCAAGTTTATAAAGAAATTAATTATATCTACAATACCAAAGATAAATGATAGTATGAAGTCAGTACATGTTGTGATGAATCTAATGATCGTTCCAGATGTAAATGTTTTTCTCCACATATACCTAGTCAAACTTTTCTGAGGTTTGACTTTTCAAAACATCCATATGATTATGGACGTGAGAGAGTCCCTAACTAGAGAGAGAGAGAGTGTGTGTAAATAGAAAGAATGTGTGAAAAAGTGTGTGTGCGTGTGTGTAAGAGACATGGACAACACACGATAAAAGTAGAGAAAAGGGGTGTGTGTCTTATGCAAACATATCACACATGCATCTTCGACAACGGAAGCAAGGTGAGGAGATAGTGTGTGGTTGTTTGTAACCAAGACAGGAGACCCCTAGCATGTGGCCAGCAGGGGTCTGACAAGCAAGGGCGAGAGGTCGAGAGAGACGTACAGAGAAAATACAGACATGGGGAGGAGAGAGTGTATGTTTGTGATAGAGAGATCCCCTAGAATTCGTGATGGGACTACATGGGTGGGAGATCGAGTGACAAGGTGTGTGCGTGATAGAAGATACCCTGAGAGATATCGAGATAGATGTATGGATGGAAGGATACAATATGTGTGTTCGTGATGGCTAGTGAGAGATAATCATAATTAGGGGGGGGAGTGTGTGCGCCTATGATGGAGTGAGGGATTATGGTACTTAGAGGGGTGCGTGTCACATAGAGAGAGAACAAGGGCGGAGAGTGTTGGATGGGTCTATATGTAGTGCGAGCGAGACATGTGTATGTGTGAACCAGGGAGATATAAAGTTTGAGAGAGATAGAGGAGCCCCAATAAGGCTGACTGGTGTCAGATAGCTGAGAGGGGGAAAGAGATATTCCATCCGCTCGATAATGCAGTGCATGTAAAAAAAATTAGAAGTCAAACTTTGGAAACATTGATCAGGTTTACACAAATGTTATTTGTATCTACAATACCAAGGATACATAATATGAAACTACATCTCATGATGAATCTAATGGTATATATTTGCCGTTCTAGATGTAAATGTTTTCTCCACGTACATGGTCAAACTTTGTGATGTTTGACTTTTCAATAAATCTATATGATATGGACCGAAGAGAGTGCCTAAGTCGAGAGAGATCAAGTGCGTGTGAAGGAGAATGAGTGAGTGTGCAAAAAGAGTATGTGTGTGAAAGAGAAAGGGACAACAAACAATAAATTAGAGAGAGAGTGTGTGTTTTTTCGTTTCTTATGCAAACATATCACACATGCATCTCCGAGATAGAAAAGCGAGGTGAGGAGATACACGAAAATAGCTAGTGCGTGATTGTTTGCAATGGAGAGAGACACCCCTATAGCGCATGTCCAATAGAGGTCTGGCCAACAAGGAACGTAGGTCGAGAGGGACACATGGAGAACATGGACGCATAGGGAGGGAGAGAGGGTGTGTTTGTGATAGAGAGATCCCCTCGAGATTGCGAGGGGACTTTTAAGGGTGGGAGATCGAGGGAGGTGCGTGCGAGATAGAAAGAAGCCCCGAGAGAAATCGAGGTAGACCATGCACATGTTTGTGATGGAGACTAAGATTAGCTAGTCATATACATATAGGGGGGCTGCGTGTGCGTACATTTGAGTGAGAGACCATCATACTTGGGTAGGCATGAGATTGTGTGTGTGTGCGTGCGAGATGGAGAGAGAACGAGGGAGAGAGATAAAGTTTTAGATGGGTCTATCGAGTGTGAGTGAGATATGCATGTTTATGTGTGACCCAGGTAGATGGAGAGTTTGAGAGAGAGGGAAGAGCTCCGAGATGACAGAGTGGTGCGTGAGAGAGGTACGAGCGACGAGCCAAGGAATTTGTTTGCGTACAATGAGTGCACCCAAGATATTTAGCTTGGACTAGAGAATCATACATAGTGTGCGAGAGAGACCTATAGATGGAGTATATATGCATGCGAACTAGAAAGACCCCCCCCACACACACAAAGAGAGAGAGAGAGAGAGAGAGAGACGGAGAGAGAGGGAGAGGGACCAACAAGGTTTGTGTGTTGGATGCATGCGACAGAATAGAAGATTGTCGGAGAGAGAGAGAGAGAGAGAGAGAGAGAGAGAGAGAGAGAGAGAGAGAGAGAGAGAGAGAGCAGGAGTCCGGTAGAAGGGGAGGTCGCGTTTTATGCATCAAAGACTGATATAAACCATGTTTCGATATAAACTTGCATTCAAATATTTAAATTGGAGAACATGTTGTCTGCAATCCACACATGAACGGAGATATGGGAATATCAAACAAGTTCATTAATTTGACTCTCAACATGTGCATGGAGTACTATAATACTATACAACATGCTACTCAATTGAGGTGTTTAATTTTGGATTTAGTTCACTATTTTGACCTGGTGAACGAGCTATTGAATCGAGATATTTCATTTTGGGGTTTATTCTCGTTTCTGAGTGGGTCAATGCTACATCTTGAGCTTGCGTTGGTTTTCCCCGAAGAGGAACGGATGATGCAGCAGAGTAGCGTAAGTATTTCCCTCAGTTTTTGAGAACCAAGGTATCAATCCAGTAGGAGGCCACGCGCAAGTCCCTCGTACCTACACAACACAAAGAGCTCAATGCAACCAATGCGATTAGGGGTTGTCAATCCCTTCACGTTCACTTGGAAGTGAGATCCGATAGATAATATTTTTGGTATTTTTGATATAAAGATGCAAAGTGAAAAGTAAAAGGCAAAGTAAAAACAAAACAAGATTAAAGTGATGGAGATTGATATGATGAGAATAGACCCGGGGGCCATAGGTTTCACTAGTGGCTTCTCTCGAGAGCATAAGTTTTCTACGGTGGGTGAACAAATTACTGTTGAGCAATTGACAGAATTGAGCATAGTTATGAGAATATCTAGGCATGATCATGTATATAGGCATCACGCCCGTGACAAGTAGATCGAAACGGTTCTGCGTCTACTACTATTACTCCACTCATCGACCGCTATCCATCATGCATCTAGAGTATTAATTTAAAAACAGAGTAACGCTTTAAGCAAGATGACATCATGTAGAGAGATAAATTAATGCAATATGAAATAAACCCCATCTTGTTATCCTCGATGGCAACGATATAATACGTGTCTTGCTGCCCCTTCTGTCACTGGGAAAGAACACCGCAAGATCGAACCCAAAGCTAAGCACTTCTCCCATGGCAAGAACTACCAATCTAGTTGGCCAAAACAAATGGATAATTCGAAGAGACTTGCAAAGATAACCAATCATACATAAAAGAATTCAGAGAAGATTCAAATATTGTTCATAGATAGACTTGATCATAAACCCACAATTCATCGGTATCAACAAACACACCACAAAAGAAGAAGATTACATCAAATAGATCTCCACAAGAGAGGGGGAGAACATTGTATTGAGATCCAAAAAGAGAGAAGAAGCCATCTAGCTACTAACTATGGACCCGAATGTGTGAGGTAAACTACTCACACTTCATCGGAGAGGCTAGGATGATGTAGAAGCACTTCGTGATGATAGCCCTCTTCCGGCAGAGTTCCGGAACAGGCCCCAAGATGGGATCTTGTGGATATAGAAAGTTGCGGCGGTGGAATTAGGTTTTTGGCTCCTTATCTGTTTGTTTGGGGGTACGTAGATATATATAGGAGGAAGGAGTACGTCGGTGGAGCACCGAGGGCCCCACAAGGCAGGGGGCGCGCCCTAGGGGGGCGCCCCCACCCTCGTGACCGCCTCTTTTGTTGCTTGGAGCAGGGTCCAAGTCTCCTGGATCATGTTCGGTGAGAAAATCACGTCCCCGAAGATTTTATTCCGTTTGGACTCCGTCTGATATTCTGTTTCTTCGAAACACTGAAATAGGAAAAAAACAGCAATTCTGGGCTGGGCCTCCGGTTAATAGGTTAGTCCCAAAAATAATATAAAAGTGGAAAATAAAGCCCAATATAGTCTAAAACAGTAGATAATATAGCATGGAGCAATCAAAAATTATAGATACGTTGGAGACGTATCAGGCATCCCCAAGCTTAATTCCTACTCGTCCTCGAGTAGGTAAACGATAAAAAGAGAATTTTTTATGCGGAGTGCTACTTGGCATAATTTCAATGCAAAATTTCTTAATTGTGGTATGGATATTCAGATTAGAAAGATTCAAGACAAAAGTTCATATTGACATAAAGAATAATAACACTTCAAGCATACTAATAAAGTAATTATGTCTTCTCAAAATAACATGGCCAAAGAAAGTTATCCCTACAAAATCATATAGTCTGGCTATGCTCTATCTTCACCACACAAAGTATTATAATCATGCACAACCCCGATGACAAGCCAAGCAATTGTTTCATACTCTAACTTTTTCAAAACCTTTTCAATCTTCACGCAATACATGAGCGTGAGCCATGGACATAGCACTATGTGGAATAGAAGGGTGGTTGTGGAGAAGACAAAAAGAGGGGAAGATAGTCTCACATCAACTAGGCGTATCAACGGGCTATGGAGAGGCCCATCAATAGATATCAATGTGAGTGAGTAGGGATTGCCATGCAACAGATGCACTAGAGCTATAAGTATATGAAAGCTCTTCAAAAGGAAATAAGTGGGTGTGCATCCAACTCGCTTGCTCACGAAGACCTAGGGTAATTTGAGGAAGCCCATCTTTGGAATATACAAGCCAAGTTCTATAACGAAAAATTCCCAGTAGTATATGAAAGTGACATAACGAGAGACTCTCTATCATGAAGATCATGGTGCTACTTTGAAGCACAAGTGTGGTAAAAGGATAGTAACATTGTCCCTTCTCTCTTTTTCTCTCATTTTTGTGGGCCTTTTCACTTTTTTTATGGCCTCTTTTTTTCGTCCGGAGTCTCATCCCAACTTATGGGGGAATCATAGTCTCCATCATCCTTTCCTCACTTGGGACAATGCTCTAGAAAATGATGATCATCACACTTTTATTTTTCTTACAAAACTCAACAATTACAACTCGATACTTAGAACAAATATGACTATATGAATGCCTCCGGCGGCGTACCGGGATATGCAATGAATCAAGAGTGACATGTATGAAAGAATTATGAATGGTGGCTTTGCCACAAATACAATGTCAACTACATGATCATGCTAGCAATATGACAATGATGGATCGTGTCATAATAAACGGAACGGTGGAAAGTTGCGTGGCAATATATCTCGGAATGGCTATGGAAATGCCATGATAGGTAGGTATGGTGGCTGTTTTGAGGAAGGTATATGGTGGGTGTGTGATACTGGCGAAAGGTGCGTGGTATTAGAGAGGCTAGCAATGGTGGAAGGATGGGAAAAAGTGCATATAATCCATGGACTCAACATTAGTCATAAAGAACTCATATACTTATTGCAAAAATCTAGAAGTTATCAAGCAAAGTATTACGCGCATGCTCCTAGGGGGATAGATTGGTAGGAAAATACTATCGCTCGTCCCCGACCGCCACTCATAAGTAAGACAATCAATAAATAAATTATGCTCCGACTTCATCACATAACGGTTCACCATACGTGCATGCTACGGGAATCACAAACTTTAACAAAAGTATTGCTTAAATTCACAACTACTAAACTAGCATAACTCTAATATTATCACCTCCATATCTCAAAACAATTATCATGCTTCAATCTTCTCTTAGTATTCAACGCACTCAAAAGAAAATTTCACATATCTTGAACACCAAGCATATTTATATTAAGCAAATTACCATGCTATTAAGACTCTCAAAATAATTTAAGTGAGGCATGAGAGATCAATAGTTTCTTTTAAAACAAACCACCACCGTTTTCTAAAAGACTAAGTGAAGCACATAGAGAAAAATTATAACGCTCAAAAGATATAAGTGAAATGCATAGAGCAAAACTACATAGCTCAAAAGATATAAGGGAAGCACATAGAGTATTCTATCAAATTTTAATTCATAGATGACTCTCTCAAAAGGTGTGTACAGCAAGGATGATTGTGGCAAACTAACAAACAAAGACACAAATAACACAAGACGCTCCAAGCAAAACACATATCATGTTGGTGAATAAAAATATAGCTCCAAGTAAATTACCGATGGAAGTGGACGAAAGAGGGGATGCCTTCCGGGGCATCCCCAAGCTTTGACTTTTTGGTGTCCTTGGATTATCTTGGGGGTGCCATGGGAATCCCCAAGCTTAGTCTCTTGCCACTCCTTGTTCCATAATCCATCAAAAGAACTCACCCAAAACTTGAAAACTTCACAACACAAAACTCAATAGGAATCTCGTGAGCTCCGTCAGAGAAAGAAAACATAAAACCACTTCAAGGTACTGTAATGAACTCATTCTTTATTTATTTTGGTGTTAAACTTACTGTATTCCAACTTCTCTATGGATTAAAAACTATTTTACTCACCATAGATTCATCAAAATAAGCAAACAACACACGAAAAACAGATTCTGTCAAAAACAGAACAGTCTGTAGTAATCTGTAACTAACGCAAACTTCTGGAACTCCAAAAAATCTACCAAAATTAGATGACCTAGATAATTTGTTTATTGATCAGAATCAACTGGAGTCAGTATTTTATCACGTTCTGATGATTTTTAGTAATTCAGGCACTAAACGCAAAGTTTCTATTTTTTACAGCAAGTTCAACAAGACTTTCCCCAAGTCTTCCCAATGGTTCTACTTGTCACAAACACTAATTAAACACAAAAAACAGAACCAAAACAGAGGCTAAATAATTTATTTATTAAATAACAGCAAGGAAAAATATTGGGATGTCTCCCAACAAGCGCTTTTCTTTAAAGCCTTATAGCTAGGCATTGATAATTTTAATGATGCTCTCATGAAAGACAAGAATTGAGACACAAAAGGAGCATCATAAAGCATGTGACAAACACATCTAAGTCTAACATACTTCCTATGCATAGGCATCTTTGGAAGCACGCATCCTAGCGGTTCTTTCTTTACACTCATCAATTGAAATTCTCATGGCTTTTAGAGACTCATTAATATCATGCTTAGGTGGAATAGATCTAAGTTTCAAAGCATCAACATCAAGAGCAATTCTATCAATGTTCCTAGCCAAATCATCAATCTTAAGCAATTTTTCTTCAATCATAGCATTAAAATTCTTTTGCGAAGAAATAAATTCTTTAATATTAGATTCAAAATCAGAGGGCATCTTATTATAATTTCCATAAGAGTTGTTGTAGGAATTCCCATAATTATTAGAAGGATTACTAGGATAAGGCCTAGGATTAAAATTCCCTCTATAAGCGTTGTTACCAAAATAATTCCTACCAAGAAAATTCACATCCATAGATTCATTGTTATTCTCAATCAAGGTAGACAAAGGCATATCATTAGGATCAGAAGGAACACTCTTAGTAGCAAATAATTTCATAAGTTCATCCATCTTCCCACTCAAAACATTGATTTCTTCTATCGCATGCACTTTTTTATTAGAAGATCTTTCAGTATGCCATTGAGAATAATTAAACATAATATTATCTAGGAGTTTAGTAGCATCTCCTAAAGTGATTTCCATAAAAGTGCCTCCCACGGCCGAATATAAAAGATTTCTAGAAGCAAAATTCAATCCGGCATAAATTTTTTGTATAATCATCCACAAATTTAAACCATGAGTAGGGCAATTACGTATCATTAATTTCATTCTCTCCCAAGATTGTGCAACATGTTCATGATCAAGTTGCTTAAAATTCATAATATCATTTCTAAGAGAGATGATCTTAGCGGGAGGAAAATACTTAGAGATAAAAGCGTCTTTGCACTTGTTCCAAGAATCAATACTATTTTTAGGCAAAGATGAAAACCAAGATTTAGGACGATCTCTAAGCGAAAAAGGAAATAGCTTCAATTTAATGACATCATTATCGACATCTTTTTTCTTTTGCATATCACATAAATCAACGAAGCTATTCAGATGAGTAGCGACATCTTCACTAGGAAGGTCGGCGAATTGATCTTCCATAACAAGATTCAACAAAGTAGTATTTATTTCACAAGATTCAGTATTGGCAAGAGGAGAAATCAGAGTGCTAAGAAAATCATTATTGTTGGTATTGGTGAATTCACACAATTTGGAAGTATCTTGAGCCATCGCGACAAACAAGCAATCCAACACACGAGCAAACAAAAGCAAATGGGCAAAAAGAGGCAAATAGAGAGGGAGGATAGGGAGAGAGAGGGCGAATAAAACGGCAAGGGTGAATTGGGGGGAGAGGAAAACGAGAGCAAATTGCAACTAATGTAATGCGGGAGATAGGGATTGTGATGGGTACTTGGTATGTTGACTTTTTGCGTAGGCTCCCCGGCAACGGCGCCAGAAATCCTTCTTGCTACGTCTTGAGCTTGCGTTGGTTTTCCCCGAAGAGGAAGGGATGATGCAACAGAGTAGCGTAAGTATTTCCCTCAGGTTTTGAGAACCAAGGTATCAATCCAGTAGGATGCCACGCGCAAGTCCCTCATACCTACACAAGACAAAGAGCTCAACGCAACCAACCCGATTAGGGGTTGTCAATCCCTTCACGGTCACTTACGGAAGTGAGATCCGATACATAATATTTTTGGTATTCTTGATATAAAGATGCAAAGTGAAAAGTAAAAGGCAAAGTAAAAAACAAAACAAGATTAAAGTGATGGAGATTGATATGATGAGAATAGACCCGGGGGCCATAGGTTTCACTAGAGGCTTCTCTCGAGAGCATAAGTTTTCTACGGTGGGTGAACAAATTACTGTTGAGCAATTGACAAAATTGAGCATAGTTATGAGAATATCTAGGCATGATCATGTATATAGGCATCACGTCCGTGATAAGTAGATCGAAACGATTCTGCATCTACTACTATTACTCCACTCATCGACCGCTATCTAGCATGCATCTAGAGTATTAAGTTAAAAACATAGTAACGCTTTAAGCAAGATGACATCATGTAGAGAGATAAATTCAAGCAATATGAAATAAAGCCCATCTTGTTATCCTCGATGGAAACGATACAATACGTGTCTTGCTACCCCTTATGTCACTGGGAAAGAACACCGCAAGATCGAACCCAAAGCTAAGCACTTCTCCCATGGCAAGAACTACCAATCTAGTTGGCCAAACCAAACGGATAATTTGAAGAGACTTGCAAAGATAACCAATCATACATAAAAGAATTCAGGGAAGATTCAAATATTGTTCATAGATAGACTTGATCATAAACCCCCAATTCATCGGTCTCAACAAGCACACCGCAAAAGAAGATGATTAAATCGAATAGATCTCCACAAGAGAGGGGGAGAACATTGTATTGAGATCCAAAAAGAGAGAAGAAGCCATCTAGCTACTAACTATGGACCCAAAGGTCTGAGGTAAACTACTCACACTTCATCGGAGAGGCTAGGATGATGTAGAAGCCCTCCGTGATGACGGCCCTCTTCCGGCGGAGCTCCGGAATAGGCCCCAAGATGGGATCTCGTGGATACACAAAGTTGCGGCGGTGGAATTAGGTTTTTGGCTCCTTATCTGTTCGTTTGGGGGTACGTAGGTATATATAGGAGGAAGGAGTACGTCGGTGGAGCACCGAGGGCCCCACAAGGCAGGGGGCGCGCCCTAGGGGGGCGCCCCCCACCCTCATGACCGCCTCTTTTGTTCCTTGGAGCAGGGTCCAAGTCTCCTGGATCACATTCAGTGAGAAAATCACGTCCCCGAAGATTTTATTCCCTTTGGACTCCGTCTGATATTCAGTTTCTTCGAAACACTGAAATGGGCAAGAAATAGCAATTCTGGGCTGGGCCTCCGGTTAATAGGTTAGTCCCAAAAATAATATAACACTGGAAAATAAAGCCCAATATAGTCTAAAACAGTAGATAATATAGCATGGAGCAATCAAAAATTTTAGATACGTTGGAGACGTATCAGTCAACTATTTGCCATAAAGTATATCGCTAGCAACGAGCATGTAAAAACATATTACTCCCGAGCATCATCTCTCCATCTAAAAAAGAAGTGGCAAGCTAATATTTCAAAATCTGATTCGAATCGACTTGGTAAGGTAGACGTGGATGCTCGTTCTCCCAAAATTTGAACGAATTGTTAAGCACCCTCTGCTCGGTGGAAATCGCCCGAGCAAATAAATGGGATACACGAAATTACCGGCCTATGTGGGACACCATCAATTGGCCTGTTGTACATTAAGGGTAGGTTCGTAACTTCATCCAAGCGCGCCATATCCTCGACCGGAATGACATGTGCTGAATAATTCATAAACCTTGGTCGGCAACACACACTCTCCTCGCCTGAAATAGCTCGCACCCATTATTTCAAAACACGCTCTCCTCGCCCTAAATCGCTCACGCCCACTATATTTCAAAACACGCCCTCCTCACCCGAAATCGCTCGCGCCCACTATATTTCAAAACACGCCCTCCTTGCCCGAAATCGCTCGCGCCCAGTATATTTCAAAACACGCACTCCTCGGCCGAAATCGCTCGCGCCCACTATTTGGGAAAAGCAAAGTTACTCTACTATCCCCAACCCTCGGTACGCAGACCGAAGCCGAGAATCCTAAAGGCAGGGGTAGAACTGTAACCCCCCCCCCCCACACACACACACATTTTAGAAAAATGCGTACGTAACACATGGTTCCCCCTCCCAATTCGCCATTCATAACTCATGCGCGCCAAAGCACCTTCTCCCCGGAAGCTCCCTTCTCCATAGCGCCCCCCACCGCACCAAATTCACAGCCGCCCGCCGCCCTCCTCTCTAATCCCGAAGACGCTGTCCATTTTTCGTCATGAACTAGGCCGTGTGCCTCTCACTCCATGCTGCTGGAGCTACCTAAATGACGGCCGCGGGAACCGTACCGGAGCCGACTCACCCCCGCCGTTGTTCACGGCGCCGAAGTGACTCCAACTTTGGACCCGTCTAGAGCCCCGACGCTGCTTCCCCGTAGCCGTCGACCATCACGACATCTCTACTTCCCTTCCGTCGGTAGCCATCGCAACTGTGCCGGCCTCACCGACTAGGCAGCTAGAGCTGCCTACTTCACCGGGCCGCCGGATAGGTCGCACCCTCATCTCAAATCACTTTATTTAGGCGTCAGTTGTCTGAATTTTTATTCTGGGCCAATCGATTCCCAATGGGAAGCAGCACCACTCAAGCCGGTGGAGCTCCTAGGCTGCTGGTTGGTTGGTGTCTAACGTAAGGGTGCGGGGGCGCAAGTTCGCCGTGGAAGCAGCGCTTAGATGGCTATCTTAGAGTTGCGTGGGTTGAAGGTACTGCCGCCACCGGATGTGGATGACGACGAGTCTTTCTGGATTGGTCCGGGGGCGGCGCAACCACGGTAGTGCCGTGGGGCGGGGAGCGGGGTTTTGGTCGTGGCCACGGACGGTGGAGGCAGGCTGCTCTGCCGGTGGTTGCTGGCTCTTCGGGGAAGATTCCGAACAGTGTCAGCCGGGAGGCACAAGACGGCCATCAAGCCATCCGGCGTAGATCGGACAGTACCAAAATAAAATAAAATCATGTGACCCCAATTTAGTCTTCAGTCAACAGACGTGTGACCACTCTCGTACCTTGTTGTTGATCTCTTAGGGTATTTCTTCAAATCAGAGAGATGTGCCGTTCTTAACATTATGCATTTTCTGCACCTTTAGCCATACCGTCTTTCGACTCACCGCAGATGCTCCAACAAGGGAAGCATGCAACAGAAGGGAGCTGTAGTCCCCACTCAACAGTTGACTGCATCGAACGCACGTGCCCGACATGGACAACCACGACAAGTGCAGGGCCATCGACAAGTCAGCACATGATGCTCACTCCTATGGACGACGACCAGATAGGTTGTACCCTAATCTTACTTGTGTGCAACATTTATGGCTTTGTTATTCATCTAAGCATTGAAAATAGATGATCACATTACACTTTATATTCATGATGATCTCTTACTGGTCTTGTTCAGGAGTTAAGGCTGTTCCATAGTTTAGCTAAGAGACTTGTTCTTTAGGTAACGCTTTTCGATAGTTATCATCCATCAGCCAATGCTATTCCACAGGCTGGTGATTATAGTATTATACCACTTCTAGTATAACCTATGTTGTTCCTTAATACTTTTGTGTGCCATCTAGTTAATCTCGAGTACAAACAATACATATTCTGTAGCTTTCATCTGTGTTCTCCCTTTAGTTTTTCAGACATGTTGCTGCTAGTTAACCCCAGTACTACTATTTATGTCGTCTCCTACAGGCACTCATTACATAAATCTAACTACTAGTTGTCTTCCATGCATGTCAGATATAACTGCACACATTGATTTATCCACAAGAACCTCACGGAGCAATGTAACGGTGTCACAACCCCAGTTTAGCCTTTGCTTGTCCTTGCATGGTCACCATATCATCATGTTTAATTTTCTCAGAAACTTGAAATGGGGATTGTTGCAACCCTAACATCAAATGAATTCAACTAGGTTCAATAAAAATATTTTCAATAATCCCAAATGCCCATTAGAAAAGTTCATGATTTTTGTTAAAGGTGAAAACCTCTGCCAAAAGTCATGCACATATTTATAGGCCATTCTGGATTTTTGAATTAATTCATATTGTAGTTGCATTTGTGCATTTAAATGCTATAAAATATTTTAAATGCTCAAATAATCCTAAACTGAATGTTCCATGTTGGATATTTTCCAAACAGTGGCCATGAGTAGTTTGGTGATTTTTGAGTGTGCCTAAGTATTTTTAATAAAGCCAAACGCAATTATAGAAAATAGAAAAGAGAAATAAAATTAGGAAAAGAACAGAGGCTCACCTGGGCCTTACCTGGCCCACCTGTAGCCCACCTGGCTGGCCCAGCTGGCCAGCCCAGCCCACTGGCCTCTCCCCCATGTCGTCTTCCTTGCGACAGAAGGACGATGGGCGTGTGCCCGCGGTGCGCCAGCACGCGCACGGCCACCGACGGCCACCTCCTGCTTGTCGCCTCGCCCTGGCCCTCCCTGGCACTGCCACGCACTCCCCTCGACCCTCTGGACTTCTCCCCTCCTCGCAGCTCTCGCCCCTTCCCTCTCTGCTCTCTTCCCGAGCGACCCCGTCGCCGCCGTCCACTGCCGCCGTGTCCACCGAGCTGCCCTTGCCCTGCCGCTGAGCCTAGAAGCACCGTCGTGTCTTCCTCGTCCTCTCCACCGAGCTACACAACGCCGGAGGCCCTGCTTCATCGCCACCATTGTCGCCTTCGTCCTCGGTCGCCGCGGTTCATCGCCGTCGATCCGCCTCAACCAAAGCTTACCCGAGCTATTGAGCTGCCCTGTGAGTCCGCCATGAGCCCCTCTTCCTCTCCCCTCCTCCCTCAAGCTCGCGACCGTCCCGTAGCTCCATCTCCCACCACAGCCGAGAGCTTCCCGCCGCCGGCCATGGCGCAGCCACGCAAGCTCACAACGGAGTGCCTCATCGTGCTCAGGAAGCCACCAGGAGCCTAACTCATACGCTAACTCGCCCTCCCGTGCACCACAGCGCCAAACCCGCAGGTGCCCGAACTCCGGCCGCCGCTCGACTTGATGCCGTCGTCGACTCCGGCCACCCCAGGCCCAGCTACTGCCACCAGGCGACGCGCTGCAACGCCAGCTACCCGTAGAGACCAACCGCGGCTCAGGCCGCGGCCTGTACGTGAAACCTGAGCAACTCCGGCGAGTTTCCGCCACGGTTTTGGTCGCCGCCGGCTGAACTCTGGTGACTCCGACGTGGCACATTTAGTTAACGCTAATGACGCTGCTAATTTAACCCCACAACCGCTGACATATGGGCCCACGCCCTAATTAACCCCGGGCTTCATTTCTATTTAGTTTAGATTAACCCAGCAGGACCCACGCGTCAGAGTTGACCCCGCTGACGTGGCCGTTGACCAGGCCCACATGTCAGCCACACTAGCCATCTCTGTGAGACTGACTAGTGGGTCCTAGCCGTCAGGTTTGACTCTGGGCGACCCTGTTGACCCGCTGACGTCATCCTTACGCATTGCTGACGCAATTAATCGTTTTCTGGATTAAAAATAATTCAGAAAATTCTAGAAATTAGTATAAACTTCTAAAATTCATAGAAAATCAACCGTAGCTCCAAATGAAATAAATTATATATGAAAAATTATCAGAAAAATTCAAGGAATCCATATGTGCCACTTTCATGCATGTTAGAGCAACTTATGGCTGCTGTTTAGGCCAATTCACATAAATGGAATTTAAACTCTCACCTATGGAGTTTGAATTTGAACCTAGGGTTCAAACCAACTCCATTTAACTTGTTGCTCGTTGCATTAGGTCAATCAACAACATATTGCCATGTCATGATCATGCATCATATTGTTGCATCGCATTGATTGTGTTGTTCCTTGTTTGCCGGTAAATGTCCCCTCTCGGTAGACGCTGCTCCGACGCTGTGATCGTTGACATTGGTGGAGATTCAATGTTATCTTTAGAAGTGCCAGGCAAGCAAAAACCCCTTGTTCATTCTGATACAATCCCACTCTCTCGCTCCGGCTCTCTTTTACTGCTTTAGGACAACAATGATTCAACTGTTACATGTTGCGGTAGTTGAACCCCTTTCCTCTGCATGACCTGTCATTGCCACAGTAAATAGATGAAATCCACTAGCATGAGTAGGAGTTGTTTGAGCCCTGATGTTCCTACTCATTCATGCTTGTTTGTCATGCCTGCTATTACATAGAGTCGTGTCAGGTCTGGTTCATCGGGATGAACCGGAGGTGTGTAAACATGCCCTACAGTGTGTGAGCTAAGTGTGTGAACACGATTTGGTAAAGGTAGCGGTGAGAGGCCATGTAGGAGTACATGGCGGGTTGTCTCATTGAAACCGTTCTTAGGAACTGAGTTCTGTGTTTGTGATCCATGAAACAGTTACTACCACGCATTGGGCCCGAAACCAATGGACCCTCTCAGCTTCTTGATCACCCTTGTCCTCTGTCTAGGAGTTGCAACTCGTTTCTGGTGTTTATAGGATATGTGTTGGCGGCCGTGCATAGCACTGACCCTAGGGGTGGGCTATGTTGCGGTAGATACACCATGACCCGGCATGCCGGGCGCCCGTTTGGTGTCTCGGAACCCTGTCCACATCGTTCGGGGCCGTATGTGGAAACCTCAACCAGACTCGCTGCAGATGGAACCTGGATAGGCGATAAACCTGTACTAGAGACTAGAGTGTTTAGGTAGGCCGTGGCGGACACCCTCGTTGGGCTTCCGCTTGAAGGTTACCGAGTACATGTCGTGTAAACGGCGGTAAGTGGTGACAGCGTGTGTGAAGAAGTACACCCCTGCAGGGTTAACATCATCTATTCGAATAGCCGTGTCCGCGGTAATGGACTTCTGGGTTTCCTATAACAGTTCATAGACAAGTGAAAATGGATACTCTAAAACTCACAAGATAAGTGTGAGTGCTATGGATGGCCTTCTCGTAGGGAGACTCCACCACCCCCCTATGTTGATACCGATGCATATGTAGCTAGTTCTGATGTAAGTCTTGCTGAGTACTCTTGTACTCACGTTTGCTTAATTTATGTTTTGCCGAGAGATTTCAGTCTCGCTAGTAGTTCCACGTGGACTTCGACGTTTAGCTTGATACCTCAGCTACGATCTTGTGCGCTCGGCAGGATCTGGTAGATAGTCAGGCTTCTTAGCCTTTTTCATTTGTAGATGTCTGTTCTCACACATGTTAAGCTTCTGCATGTGCTTTGACTTGTATGCTATGATTGTTGGGTCATGAGACCCATGTTTGTAATATCTCGCTCCTCGGAGCCTAATGAATAAATACTTGAGTTGTAGAGTTATGTTGTGATGCCAAGTTGTATTTACACATATCGAGCATATTGTGTGTATGATTGAAATGCTTGGTATGTCTGGGATCCGACAATCTAGTTGTTTATCCTTGGCAGTCTCTCTTATGGGGAAATGTAGTCTAGTGCTTCCATGAGCCATAGTAGTCCGCTACAGCCTGGTTCACCGGAGTCCTGTTAGCCCAGCACTACTGCTCAGGACACTTGACTGGCCAGCATGTGTTTCACTTCGTTCCTGTGTCTGTCCCTTCGAGGAAATGTCACGCGGTGACATCCGGAGTCCTGCCTAGCCTGCTACAGCCCGGGTTCCCGGAGTCCTGTTAGCCCAGTGCTACAGCCCGGATTCACACGCTGCTGACCGACACGCTCGATGTGAATCATGTATGCCTGTCCCCATAGGTTAGTGCCGCTTTGGGTTTATGACTAGCCATGTCGGCCCGGGTTCTCTGTCATATGGATGCTAGCGACACTATCATATATGTGAGCCAAAAGGCGCAAACGGTCCCGGGCTATGGTAAGGCGACACCCGTGGGATACCGTGCGTGAGGCCGCAAAGTAATATGAGGTGTTACCGGCTAGATCGATGTGACCTGGAATCGGGGTCCTGACAGCTTTGGTATCAGAGCCTGACTGCCTGTAGGATTACCAAGCCAAACTGGTCGAAGTCGAGTCTAGCAATGCTTTAGTTATGTAGGGGAATTGATTGTGGAAGGGAATGTAAGGCTCTTTTTACTCCTTTACCTTATGGCCTTCTGATCTGAGTCATCCTCTTCTCTTCTATGGGGTTAAGAACTAGGCCTTCTAATCTATCTATCAGGATGACGTGTTACTAATCCATAGACTTATAGGATTGATGGATTCAATTCTTAGTCCAGTTCCTACTATTTCTGCCTGTTGACAGTTGATCTCGAAACCTTGATATTGTGATGTTGAGTGGTTATGCCACCATTTTTGCAGGTTGTCTCAAATCTTTTGAGCAATTATAGCCCTTATGCTGTCCGAGTCATCCCAGGTTTCTAAATAATCTGATGCATTTGCAAACCCTTTCCCCTATTCCTGATGTCCATTTGGGCCAGATTAATCACACTACCTGTCAGTTGAGGTACTCTATTGCCTCGACATATATGTTGGAACTATTATTATGACCCTAGGTGTTTAGGGAGTCACCTAGTGATCTAGCCATGTTTTGTATTCCCAGTGTGATAATTCTGGCCACCATTCTCGAAAGCATCCCGTGATGCCATGTAGTGGTAGGTATTCTATTCATAGGTTCTTGAACCCGAGATTCCCCCTACTTATCTCATGTTGATAGTGTTGCTAGTTCCTTTAGGATATTAGTAACCTTTGTGATAGTCCTCGAGGTCCGTGGTATTTCTTCCTTCCAAATACCATGAACCGTTAAGGCAGAAGTTCTTTGAACCAAAATATCATAATCAGAGTACTCTTGAGGAGTTCTCCATTCATAATTGTGATTCTGTCAGTTCTACCTTTCTGCATGGGTTATCCGGAAGAAACCTGTTGAACTTGATTCGACATACTAATCTATGCATCCACAACTCAGAAAGTTATATGTTCCTTTGAGTTGTCCCTCTTTAGTTGTGCATTCGTGTTATCGATGCTTATTTTTCTCGTGGTCCGTCGAGCCGTTCTATTTCAGAATGACTAGGAGAAACAAACTCTAGTACCTCATCCTTATCTAGGATTGGATCAAAGCAGTTGTATTCCGCAAATCAAAATGCCAATCCAGCTTTTGATTATGTTCTACCTTGGAGTTTTACCATATTTATGCCAAGAATGTCATGAGAATTGCACCACCTCTTATGAATTCTTGACGCAGTGATATTTATCGCCATCATTAATCATTCTTCGGTTCCGTGTTGTTGCAACCGGAATACCGACAAGTGAATCGTGATGCGTGAAATCAATACTCCTAGCAACCCTTTGCTTGGTAGTTAATGGACATTAATATCATTCTTAGTGTGCTAATTATTGAGTCATCACCCTAAGGTTGAATGTGCTACCTAGTCCTTATTTCCTGGTGCACTCTTCGATCAATGGGTTAGGATTTTGCCAAACCCTTGCTCTTTTGATCATATCATCTTGCCCTGAAAAGCAAGATTGTTCTCGAGCTTAGTAACATATCGGTGGTTTGTGATTTTCCGAATATCTTCTCGGAGGTATCACCAGGTTGTCACCAGATCGCTATGTTGAGTTCGTGATCAAGTTGGTTTCTTGTAGCCACCCTTTACTCCAAGAATCTGTGTAGGATATCCTTGAGCTAGTTGGTTAAGCTTAACAACAACTTGGAGAGTTGGAAGATAAAAGCTTGTCCGACCATACTCATCCCTAAGGGATATCTTGTATCTATGTTGAAGAAAGATGATATCTTCATCGATTGGTCCCTGCGATCAGTTGTTGGACCTATTGTCTTATCAACCCTTTGATTTGAGTGTGGGCTGTCGTCAAATCAAATCAGTACCAACGATGTTCGTAATGTTGTCTTACTCGTGATTGATCCCTCGAGCATACACCATTACATCTTTCGGACTGACCAATACTAACACATTGTTCACATATGGTGGAAGTCCAGTGATATGGAAATTCCAATGAGTTGCTGTTGAGCCCAACAGCAGCATCTTGTCTCCTCCATGATTCATGTTGAACATTGAGCTAGTGCTGGGAACTTGTGTGAGCATTTTCTTCATGCCCCGTTCATGAAGCATATGTTTGGATGAAAGAAGTGACTTCCTCTAATTCATGTGCACTCGATGTAAGTTGCCGCGATGAATTTGAGAAAGGTTTGTTTTGTTTCCCTTGGAATCATCCCAAATCAGTCATGCATATGTGCGAAGTATTCTATGGTTTGGTAGATTAATTACCTCCACTCCATATGTGTTCCTAGCACACCAAGCCACTGATTGGTTTGTTCAAGGATAAGAAGTTTCTTCTTAGGAGCTGGACTTACGCAAGGACTTCGATATCCTCGTTGATGGTTCCCTCCTGAACTCGATTGTGTTTCGTTGTAAGACTACCAGGTGGCCATGCTTGTCTAGGACAACGTGTTCACACGCTTGTAGCAAAACCGGCTCATGTTTTGGAGCGTACTATCGTAGTTCACTCCCCGAGAATCTCGCAACGTCATCTCGTCGATTTGTGTTGCAAAACTTCATTTTTCCATCTAGACTTGATGAGTCTGGAATATCCTGACACCAACCAGATCTGAATCTCAGGCAGATATGATGGTTGGAACATTCCCAACATTTGCATTTTGTTCCCAGCTTGCACCCCATCGTGCCATTTTTCCATGGGATGCCCTTCTCAGCAGTTGCTGTCCAGGATCATCTTCAAAAGTGGTCCTGTCATGGGTTCCATCCATTTCCGGTGATAAGCAAAAGTCATCCATTGCGTTGTCTTCAACAAGGTAGTCCACATCGTCCATCCTAGTCCGAGTATGCCATTTCTTCGAGTTCTTTCAAAGGATCGTTGCGATTGCCTTAGGTTGGTATAAAGAATTTCAATGATCTTTGTATCCAAAGTAAATCTTTTTGCCACTTAAGGGAAAAGTTCTTCGAGTCACCTTCCCTGAGGTGCCCCATTACGGGATCATGGCAATTATTTCCTTGCCACCTTGACAACATCCACCATCTTTCTAAGCGTGGAATTGTTGCCAACCAAATCAAACCCCATCGTTTGTTCTTCCATCCCTCTCGATGTGTTTCGTGTCTCAGCTCGAGAGATGTTTCAATGTCTCACTCGATGAGGGATCCTGAGTTGTTCGATCTTCGAGAAGATCGATCCTTCTGGAGTTTTCCCTTTCCTCTCATTGTCATGTTAGTTGGAGTTCTCAGAGCAAGACATCGAGGCAAAGATGGTGATCGTATCAATGTTCATTTGAAGTGTAACCTGGATTGAGAAGATTGCGTTAGTTGCGTTCCCCTTCATCTTACCCTACGCTTGAATCTCGGGACGAGATTCTTGTTTAGTGGGGGTGAGCTGTCACAGCCCTAGTTTAGCCTTTGCTTGTCCTTGCATGGTCACCATATAATCATGTTTAATTTTCTCAGAAACTTGAAATGGGGATTGTTGCAACCCTAACATCAAATGAATTCAACTAGGTTCAACAAAAATATTTTCAATAATCCCAAATGCCCATTAGAAAAGTTCATGATTTTTGTTAAAGGTGAAAACCTCTGCCAAAAGTCATGCACATATTTCTAGGCCATTCTGGATTTTTGAATTAATTCATATTATAGTTGCATTTGTGCATTTAAATGCTATAAAATATTTTAAATGCTCAAATAATACTAAACTGAAATGTTCCATGTTGGATATTTTCCAAACAGTGGCCATGAGCAGTTTGGTGATTTTTGAGTGTGCCTAAGTATTTTTAATAAAGCCAAACGCAATTACAGAAAATAGAAAAGAGAAATAAAATTAGGAAAAGAACAGAGGCTCACCTGGGCCTTACCTGGCCCACCTGCAGCCCACCTGGCTGGCCCAGCTGGCCAGCCCAGCCCACTGGCCTCTCCCCCCTCTCGTCTTCCTCGCGACACAAGGACGATGGGCGTGTGCCCGCGGTGCGCCAGCAGGCGCACGGCCACCGACGGCCACCTCTTGCTTGTCGCCTCGCCCTGGCCCTCGCTGGCGCTGCCACGCACTCCACTCGACCCTCTGGACTTCTCCCCTCCTCGCAGCTCTCGCCCCTTCCCTCTCTACTCTCTTCCCGAGCGACCCCGTCGCCGCCGTCCACTGCCGCCGCGTCCATCGAGCTCCCCTCGCCCTGCCGCTGAGCCCAGAAGCACCGCTGTGTCTTCCTCGTCCTCTCCACCGAGCAACACGACGCCGGAGGCCCTGCTTCATCGCCACCATTGTCGCCTTCGTCCTCGGCCGCCGCGGTTCGTCACCGTCGATCCGCCTCAACCAAAGCTTCCCTGAGCCATTGAGCTGCTCTGTGAGTCCGCCGTGAGCCCCTCTTCCTCTCCCCTCCTCCCTCAAGCTCGCGCCCGTCCCGTAGCTCCATCTCCCACCACGGCTGAGAGCTTCCCGCCCCCGGCTATGGCGCAGCCATCGCCACAGCCACGCAAGCTCACAACAGAGTGCCTCATCGCGCTCAGGAAGCCACCAGGAGCCTAACTCATACGCTAACTCACCCTCCCGTGCACCACAGCGCCAAACCCGCAGGTGCCCGAACTCCGGCCGCCGCTCGACTTGACGCCGTCGTCGACTCCGGCCACCCCAGGCCCGGCTACTGCCACCAGGCGACGCGCTGCAACGCCAGCTACCCGTAGAGACCAACCGCGGCTCAAACCGCAGCCTGTACACGAAACCCGAGCAACTCCGGCGAGTTGCCGCCACGGTTTTGGTCGCCGCCGGCTGAACTCCGGTGACTCCGACATGGCACACTTAGTTAACGCTAATGACGCTGCTAATTTAACCACACAGCCGCTGACATATGGGCCCACGCCCTAATTAACCCCGGGCTTCATTTCTGTTTAGTTTAGATTAACCCAGCGGGACCCACGCGTCAGAGTTGACCCCGCTGACGTGGCTGTTGACTAGGCCCACATGTCAGCCACACTAGCCAGCTCTGTGAGACTGACTAGTGGGTCCCAGCAGTCAGGTTTAACTCTGGGCGACCCTGTTGACCCGCTGACGTCATGCTTACGCATTGCTGACGCAATTAATCGTTTTTTGGATTAAAAATAATTCAAAAAAGTCTAGAAATTAGTATAAACTTCTAAAATTCATAGAAAATCAACCATAGCTCGAAATGAAATAAATTATATATGAAAAATTATAAGAAAAATTCAAGGAATCCATCTGTGCCACTTTCATGCATGTTAGAGTAACTTATGGCTGCTGTTTAGGCCAATTCACGTAAATGGAATTTAAACTCTCACCTATGGAGTTTGAGTTTGAACCTAGGGTTCAAACCAACTCCATTTAACTTGTTTCTAGTTGCATTAGCTCAATCAACAGCATATTGCCATGTCATGATCATGCATCATATTGTTCCATTGCATTGATTGCGTTCTTCCGTGTTTGCCGGTAAATGTCCCCTCTCGGTAGACACTGCTCCGACGTTGTGATCGTTGACACTGATGGAGACTCATTGTTATCTTCAGAAGTGCCAGGCAAGCAAAAACCCCTTGTTCATTCCGATACAATCCCACTCTCTCGCTCCGGCTCTTTTTACTACTTTAGGACAACAATGATTCAACTGTTACATGTTGCGGTAGTTGAACCCCTTTCCTCTGCATGACCTGTCATTGCCACAGTAAATAGATGAAATCCACTAGCATGAGTAGGAGTTGTTTGAGCCCTGATGTGCCTACTCATTCATGCTTGTTTGTCATGCCTGCTATTACATAGAGTCGTGTCAGGTCTGGTTCATCGGGGATGAACCGGAGGTGTGTAAACATGCCCTACAGTATGTGAGCTAAGTGTGTGAACACGATTTGGTACAGGTAGCAGTGAGAGGCCATGTGGGAGTACATGGTGGGTTATCTCATTGAAAGCATTCTTAGGAACTGAGTTCTGTGTTTGTGATCCATGAAACAGTTACTACCACGCATTGGGCCCGAAACCAATGGACCCTCTCAGCTTCTTGATCACCCTTGTCCTCTGTCCAGGAGTTGCAACTAGTTTCTGGTGTTTATAGGATATGTGTTGGCGGCCGTGCGTAGCGCTGACCCTAGGGGTGGGCTATGTTGCGGTAGATACACCGTGGCCGGGCATGCCGGGCGCCCGTTTGGTGTCTCGGAACCCTGTACACATCGTTCGGGGACGTATGTGGAAACCTCGGCCGGACTCCCTGCGGATGGAACCTGGATAGGCGATAAACCTGGACTAGAGACTAGAGTGTTTAGGTAGGCCGTGGCCGACACCCTCGTTGGGCTTCCGCTTGAAGGTTGCCAAGTACATGTCGTGTAAACGGCGGTAAGTGGTGAGAGCGTGTGTGAAGAAGTACACCCCTGCAGGGTTAACATCATCTATTCGAATAGCCGTGTCCGCGGTAATGGACATCTGGGTTGCCTATAACAGTTCATAGACAAGTGAAAATGGATACTCTAAAACTCGCAAGATAAGTGTGAGTGCTATCGATGGCCTTCTCGTCGGGAGACGAGAGCGGATCCATAGTGGTGTATTGAATAGTGAAGATGTGGACTCGTGTGCGCCACCTCAAAAGAGTTGCTTGCAGTCGTAGTTCAGATAGCCACCGAGTCAAAGCTGGCTTGCTGCAGTTAAACTCCACCACCCCCCTTTGTTGATACCGATGCATATGTAGCTAGTTCTGATGTAAGTCTTTCTGAGTACTCTTGTACTCATGTTTTCTTAATTTATGTTTTGCAGAGAGATTTCAGTCTCGCTAGTAGTTCTGCATGGACTTCAACGTTTAGCTTGATACCTCAGCTACGATCTTGTGCCCTCGGTAGGATCTGGTAGATAGTCAGGCTTCTTAGCCTTTTTCATTTGTAGATGTCTGTTCTCAGACATGTTAAGCTTCCGCATGTGCTTTGACTTGTATGCTATGATTGTTGGGTCATGAGACCCATGTTTGTAATATCTCGCTCCTCGGAGCCTAATGAATAAATACTTGAGTTGTAGAGTTATGTTGTGATGCCATGTTGTATTTACACATATCGAGCATATTGTGTGTATGATTGAAATGCTTGGTATGTGTGGGATCCGACAATCTAGTTGTGTATCCTTGGCAGTCTCTCTTATGGGGAAATGTAGTCTAGTGCTTCCATGAGCCATAGTAGTCCGCTACAGCCCGGTTCACCGGAGTCCTGTTAGCCCAGCACTACTGCTCAGGACACTTGACTGGCCGGCATGTGTTTCACTTCATTCCTGTGTCTGTTCCTTCGAGGAAATGTCACGCGGTGACATCCGGAGTCCTGCCTAGCCTGCTACAGCCCGGGTTCTCGGAGTCCTGTTAGCCCAGTGCTACAGCCCGGATTCACACGCTGCTGACTGACATGCTCGATGTGAATCATGTATGCCTGTCCCCATAGGTTAGTGCCTCTTTGGGTTCACGACTAGCCATGTCGGCCCGGGTTCTCTGTCATATGGATGCTAGCGACACTATGATATACGTGAGCCAAAAGGCGCAAACGGTCCCGGGCTATGGTAAGGCGACACGCGTGGGATACCGTGCGTGAGGCCGCAAAGTGATATGAGGTGTTACCGGCTAGATCGATGTGACTTGGAATCGGGGTCCTGACAAACGGCCAACAAACTTGACGTCAATGATACCCAATATGATGGCACATGTAAATGCAGTTCTTCACAAGACTTGGAGGAAGATGATGAATCCTATTCACCCCATAAGGTCATTGCTCTAACTTGGCCCTTGATATGGGTACAACATGCATATAATGTCCTGGAGTGCATCTACTCTTTTGCATGTCTTGTGCTTCGCCTGCTGATCATGCATGTAAATATGGCATGCTTTCCTGTTTTTCAGTACCTATTCCATTAATGATAACATGTTTTCAAATTCAAGTACTGTCATTCTACTCTATCGCAATGCCATCTGCTTAGTTTGGACATCATGCTTCTTAATATCTTATCCATTGTTATTCATCAGTATGTACTTCATCTGTCTACCATACCATGTTCTTTTTTTACATTGAAGTGCTGTTCTAGTGGTCTCTTGCAATGCCATCTTAGTTTCCCAATCATACACGCATATGTTGCCTTAGTGTTTTTCTGTAATGTATTCCTCTAGCATACAATTTTACATTCAAGTAGTGTTTTTTTACACTGTTGTCCTGTCGTATCCCTAGCTCTTACATCATACTCCCTCCGTCCAGATTACATGTCGCAGAAATGGATAAAACTGGATGTATCTAGAACTGAAATACGCCTAGACCCATCCATTTATTTCCGGATGGAGGGCATACATGCCAATAAGTCATGCCTTTCTATTCTTCAGTACCTATTCCATCTCTATTGTAGCATGTTCTATAATTGAAGCACCATTCTTCTATATAAGGCATGCAATGGGAAGACGGCTCTGTTAGAATCTGAAGGGTTACAAACCAGGTCTTTGCAAAAGATCCAAACGACAGGAGATAATAAACCAACTCCAGTTTTCATAGATACTGCTCTAGCACAGAGAAACCCAACTCCCACTGATAATAAGCATATTCCAGCGGCCAAAGAACTAGTCAGCTCCAGTCCAACAAAAATATGTCAACTCGATTCGAAGAAGCATGTGCATATCCTCGCATCATGAAATTTTATAGCATTCTGATCATATTTTCTACATGTTTCTTACCCATCTCTCTTTTAGAAAATAAGGTTAAACGATAGAAGATTCCCTCTACTGGGATCGTATTCGAGGAAAGTATCTTGCGGGAATTCGCTGTGCTCCAATGCTAATGTAAGTACCTGCTGTATATCACTATATTTTTACATCAGCATGTATTTTGTTAATCGGTGTGAATCCAACCTTTATCTGATCTAAATTTAGTTGTAGCAAAATGTTAAAGGCGACGATGTTGATTTTTGTAAGGAAAACTGCCTGGTAGTTTTGCATACTGAGCTGCATGAGTGCACTATCTCATATCATGCACATTACTGAATTGTAGTGCTGCTCTGGTTGCCCATTCATTCATTGGGTCAATGTTGCTTTCATATTACCTTACCTGGCTGATGATAGATGTGCCATATTGTGTTAGTTTGGTGTAGGCTGGTGTGGTCTTGTTGCCCAAACGTTCACTATGTCAATGTTGCTTTCCTATTATCTGACCTAGCCAATGATGATAAGAAGACAAACTCTAAAAATAACAAGGCAACCCCATTATTACTTTCCAATAAATCTAGGCCACGTAATATGGCAATAACTCATGATTAATCTGTTCGATTACCCTCCTAATTTATGTTATGATGTAGTGGTCGAGACACTCTCCACTATCAATAATACAAGCCTCCCAAAATCACCATCTGAATCTGTTTAGTTTCCTCTATCTCGAATGCAAGGGAAAAATGTATGTTTGTGAACCAATTAATGGCTGAAGCAATGATGGAAATGGTGGAGGAATCAGAGCTGCACATTCGTGCGCAACAACAATTGATCAATGTTTCCAGAGACAGTGTAGCAAAGCAGCAAGAACTTGCCCACATGCTTATGGGCATCATCCGTGCTGAGGTTGCAGATTGTGACGTTGTAGATCATTAGGTTCTGTTCATTTATTTGCACTGGCATCAATCTTTGATTTCCTGTAATATATCACTACTAGGGAAAACCCTAGTAGTAGCGTGGGATAATTGCTAGTAGTAGTGTGGGGGGCGGCGCTACTGCTAGGGCGCTACAACTAACTTTTAGCAGTAGCGCGGGTGGTACCCGCGCTACTGCTACTTCTAGTAGTAGTAGCGCGGTTGCTACCCGCGCTGCTACTACTTAGTTGTAGCGCGGGTCAGAGCCCCGCACTACTACTAACTAATTCAGAATTAAAAAAATTAATTGCAGTCATGGCGGCTGCGTCTGCTCGACGTCATCATCCTCTCCATTCATGGCTGCTACTGGTCCTGGAGGGGATGAAGTTGTTCGTGGTGATGGTGCTTCCCCACCCTACTTGTGCCCGCAGCTCTTGTCTACTGCTGCTACAAAAGAAGAGAAAATTATTAGAAAGGGAAGAGAGAGATAGAGAGCAGTATGAGGAGGAACTCACCGGTGGCCGCCAGAGTTGGTGCCGATGCCCGAAACCCTAGATGAAGCTCGGTGACCTGCTGCTGCTTGTCGTGGGACCCTTGACCCGGCGAGGAGGTGCAAGTGGTTGTGTCCATGGTGGATCTGGCCGCCGCCATGTGGACGGCGCTCTACTGGTTTCCCTCTCCTTCCAACAGCGGACAAGGAGGATGGAGGGGGAGGGGAGGGGTCTGCGAGAGGAGGTCGCCGAATTTGTGAGTGGCGCCGAGGTGCGAGGCCGGTAGTGGTGCTGGGCGAGGAAGGGAATGGCGAGTGGGAGGAGAAGGGGAATCAGAAGCGTGTGGGTTTGGATTTGGGCCTCCGCACGTAGGGGAAAGGGAGAGGAGGGGGAGGGGAGGACGGGTGGGGAAAAGGTGGTGGGTGCGGATTAGCAGTAGCGCGGTACTTAAAACGCGCTGCTGCTAAGAAAGTAGCAGTAGCGCGCTTTTGGTACAAGCGCTACTACTAACCGGGACCAAAAGTGTGCCCGATTTGAAAATTAGCAGCAGCGACCTCAGAAAAACCGCGCTACTACTACAGCTATAGCAGTAGCGCGGCTCGCGGCACCGCGCTACTGCTAAATGGAGTTGGGTGGGCACTGTCGGTCGATATTTGTAGTAGCGCGGGTTACGCCAAGCGCGCTACTGCTAAGCACTTATCAGTAGCGGGTTTTCCACACTTGTGCTACTGCTAATTAGCAGCATCGCTCCTTTTTGAGCCGCGCTGCTGCTAAGATTCTGTGTATAGGGTTTTCCCTAGTAGTGTATGCTGGATGTGCAACGTTTTTCCTTGTATGCCGTACTTTTGCTTGATCGGTTTTTGTCCTATGCATAATTGCTCGTTGTAATGGGCTCAAATTATCTAATTGGGCCTAAAAACATGTACGAACTTTAGTGGGCCCATTAAGTTAATTGGGCGTTACGATGCCGAGAGTTAATGGTCGGCCCTCTTAACTCCCAGGTCATTAACAGGCCAACATCAAAGCGGGCAACAGGTGGGCCCATTTGATTTCACGGGCCGTTAACAGGCCGTTACTAAGGTCGGGCTATATATGCCCCAACTATACCATGGGCCTTTAGCAGACCGAAAGATACAGCGGGGTCGTACTGGAACATGAAGAGCATGGCCCGCTACGAGGCCGAAAGTCAGGTCGTACTGTAAATGGCCCAACTGTGTTGTGGGCCTTTAGCTGGCCGAAAAAGAAACCGGGCTGGTATTGGTCCATGAAGAGCATGGGCCGTTAAATGGCCAAAACTCATGTCCGACTACAAATGGCCCAAATAATTTATTGGTCGTCAACAGGCTGAAAGACACACCAGACCGGGAATTGGCCCAACACTTAAATGGGTCGCTAAAAGGCCAAAACTAAGGTCCGACTACGAATGGCCCAACTCATTTATTGGCCATCAACAGGCTGAAAGACACACGGGGCGGAAATTGGCCCAACATTTAAATGGGTCGCTAAAAGGCCGAAAGATGTACATCCTGAAAATCGGCCCATTCCTTGAATGGGCCGTTAACAGGCCCAAATCACATTGGGCCAATATCGAGCCCAAATATATAGCGGGCTGTTAACGGGCTCGAACTAACGATGGGCTGCAACGGTGTCAAATCTTTAACGGGCCGTTGACAGGCCGAATTGGCACATCTCATATGGGCCGTGCGATTAAATGGGCCTCACACAAGTATGCCTTATATGAGCTGGCCTGCTAATTTTTACTGGGCTAGCCTTTTTCACCAGAATGGGCCACTATTGGGCCGTGCCACGTGTCGACCTATCATAGGCAGCTCCTGTCCAATGAATGGATGACATCTGTCCCAACGGTTAGCCAACAATTGTTTCCTCCGACCAATGAGAATTTTACACATGGAAAATCCTCATTGGTCCGGGCTGTTAGCGGGTTATCGGATCCAAAACCGGACCCGATAGCTTAACGGTGTTCCGTTACGATGGACGCCACGTGTCGGCCACCCTTGAAGAAAGCACTTCCATGAATTTATCATCATGGAAGTGGACACTTTCGTGATGATAATTTTGGTAATGTCATGGAACACTTCTACTACAGGACATGTATGACTATCTTGATTCTGTCATAAATTTGTCATGGATGTACATGCATGACAGAAAATGTGACCTACTGTGACAAACACGTATCATCTTGGAAGTGTCTTTTTTTGTAGCGAATGGAGCAACAAGTTTTCAAGTGCCAGGGGATGGTGGAACACGGACTCGACGCCAACCACATGATGATCGTGGAGTTCGCCAACAATCACAAGCTGGATGCCAAGAACATTGGGGAGACCATATTCAAGCTTCACGAGAAAATCGAGCACCTCCAAGCCCAAATAAGTGACCTGCAAAACCAAAACTGTGAGTATGAATAAAAAAGAGAAAGAATAAAAAATAATAAAGAGATCATATTGATCTTATGGAGAGTATGACTTCACATATAAAGAGTATGATGAATAAAAGTTGTTGAGAGTTGACAAACATAGTTTTGGTCATCATTGCAATTAATAGGATGTAATAAAGAAAGAGAGGTCTTCACGTATAAATATACTATCTTGGACATCTTTTATGATTGTGAGCACTCATTAAAATATGTCATGCTAAAAAGTTGATGTTGGACAAGGAAGACAACGTAATGGGTTATGTTTTCTTACATCCAAAATAAATTGTATTGTCATGGATCATCCAACACGTGGAGCTTGCCTTTCATCCTCATGCTAGCCAAATTCTTTGCACCAATTAGAGATACTACTTGTGCTTCCAAATATCCTTAAACCCAGTTTTGCCATGAGAGTCCACCATATCTACCTATGGATTGACTAAGATCCTTCAAGTAAGTTGTCATTGTTGCAAGAAATAAAAATTGCTCTCTAAATATGTATGATTTATTAGTGTGGACAAAATAAGCTTTATACAATCTTGTGATGTGGAAGAAATAAAAGCGACGGACTTCATAATAAAGGTCCATATCACAAGTGGCAATATAAAGTGACGTTCTTTTGCATTAAGATTTCGTGCATCCAACCATAAAAATATATGACAACCTCTGCTTCCCTCTGCGAAGGGCCTATCTTTTATTTTTGTCTTATACCTTATAAAAGAGTCATGGTGATCTTCACCTTTCCTTTTTACATTTTATCCTTTGGCAAGCACTGTGTGTTGGAAAGATCCTGATATATATATATATACATATATATATATATATATATAGCTAGTTGGATGTAGGTTTTCATAAACTACTATTTTTGACATTACCCTTGGGGTAAAAGGTTGGGAGGAAAAACTATAAGCCCCTATCTTTCTCTGTGTCCGATTAAAGCTTCATACTCATAAGTATTGCGTGACTGTTAGCAATTGTGAAAGACTAAATGATAGTTGAGTATGTAGACTTGCAGAAAAGCTCTTATATTGACTCTTTCCGTTGTAATGATAAATTGCAATTGCTTCAGGGACTGAGATTATAGTTTGTTAGTTTTCAATGAAGTTTCTGATTCATACTTCAGATTGTGCATAGATTGTTACTTTCGCATAAGAAATCATATGACAATATATATATATATATATGTGTGTGTGTGTGTTGATGTTATAAGAATGATCATGATGCCCTCATGTCCGTATTTTATTTTATCAACACCTCTATCTCTAAACGTGTGGACATATTTTTCGATATCGGCTTCCGCTTGAGGACAAGCAAGGTCTAAGCTTGGGGGATTTGATACGTCCATTTTGCATCATGATTTTATATCAATATTTATTGCATTACGGGCTATTATTACACATTATGTCACAATACTTATGCATATTCTCTCTTATTCTACAAGGTTTGCACGAAGAAGGAGAATGCCGGCTCCTAGAATTCTGGGCTGGAAAAGGAGCAAATATTAGAGACCTATTATGCACGACTCCAAAAGTCGCGAAACTCCACAGAAGTCAGTTTTGGAATATATCAAAAATATTGGGCGAAGGGAGCACCATAGGGGGCCACCCACCATCCACGAGGGTGGGGGTGTGCCCATCTTTTGCTATATGAAGTCTTTTGTCCTGGAAAAAATCATAAGAAAGATTTCGGGCCTGTCGGATCTGGGATTCCGACAGACCCTTAAGGTTCGAACACTGGGGTGCAGGCGAAGTTCTTTCCCTTCTACCGATCTACGCCCTAGCTCGCTAAGGTCTCGCGGACGAACTTGACGCACTCGCAACGCAAAGACACAAGATTTGTACTGGTTCAGGCCACCGTTGTGGTGTAATACCCTACTCCAGTGTGGTGGTGGATTGCCTTTTGGGATGATGATGAACAGTACAAGGGGAAAACAACCTCTTGAGGATGAGGTGTTCTTGTGTTCAGTGTTTTCTAAGAGTTGGCTCTTGATCCGGTATCCCTTCTTTTCTTCTTCCTCTCCTTGTGGTGGCTAGTCCTATTTATGGAGGCCCTGGTCCTCTTCCCAAATATTGAGTGGGAAGGGAGCCAACAATGGCGGCCAATTTGAATGGGGATCGCTAGTACGAGCTATCCTAACAAAATGTGGTCTTCGCCTGCCGAAGGTTCTGGTGATGACGCTGTCTAGGGCTACTCGGTGACCTCTGTCTTACCGTCCTGCGGGTCTTGGTCTCGTTGCACCAATGTGGGAACCTTTGCTTGATGCCTCAGTACTCCGTGCCTGCGCTTGCCCCCCCTTAGGACAAAAGAGGAAGCAAGGACACTGCACATGCTGGCGCCCGCCTAGTGTCGATCGTCACGGCTTACGTCACGAGAGCCTCGTGAGGTTCTCCCCGCCTTGACATCTCCGCTCCTCGTGAGGCAGTCTGGTGAGGCCGCTCCTAAGGAGGTCTTGCGTCGTCCGCCTCGTGAGGCTTGGCCCCTCACGAGGGTCTTGGTTCCTTGTCGATGAAGATGGGCCGTACAGGCCTGCCAACACAGCCACGCCATGGGCCGCAGGCAGGCAAGTCTGGGGACCCCCTTCCCAGAACGGCGACAGTAGCCCCCGGGACCAAGCCGCGCTAGGGCTTGGCTTCGAGTGAAGCCAAAGGGTCAAGCGCGGAGCACCGCGGACCCCAAAAGCCTGTGGCCTCGGTTGACACATGGCGGTTGATTGGACATGGGGTCTCCACTTCCCCATGTTGCCTCGGCAACTGCTCGACTTGACAAGTCCCTGTGACATGCAAGGAAAATTATCATCACCTAATATCGTGGGAGGTGCCTGTTGGTCGTCTTCCACTATAAATGAGGAGGGGGGCGGAGCCCCCGTCGCCTTTCTCTTCTTGGTTCACTTGCTTCTTCCTCCTTGCTCCACCGCTAGCAGTGATGGCGCCGCGGAAGAGGTTCTCCGCCGCGGAGAAGGGCAAGGCCCCTCGGGAGGGACCCGGTTCCCCGGCGCCCAGGCGAGGACGTGGCTGTCCCCGCAAGTATGCCGCAACCCTCGCCGTGGCCCCTGGCTCTTGGCATAGCAACGAAGTGCGTGGCAGGAGTCGCTCTGGTCGTGGCAGTCCTGTCGATGAGAGGAGATGCGCTGTGGTTGCGCGACCTCCCTGACCGGAGAATCCGGCTGGCAGCTGGCTCCAGCTCCCCCGCTTCTTTGCCGACGAGCTGCCAGCCTCCGGTCCAGGCGGGCTCTGGCTGCAGGCGGACGGTTGCTGTAGCCGAGGTTCTTAGGTCGCAGTCGTGGTCTCCGTCGCGGGCAACATTGCTTTGGCCCGCGGTTGGTAGACGTTCTCCCATGTGCGCGGCGTGGGCAGATGGTGCACCCTCCACTTCAAGTTCGACGGTGACGCGGCCCTCTTCGTGAGGGTGTTGAGCGAAGACGGTCACCGCGCCAGATGCTGCCCTGAGGTGAACGACGGCAAGGAGGTGCTCGGCCTTGGCGATGGTCGGGACGAGGAGGAGGACGAACCCGCCGGCTGTGCCTCATCTGGCTATGCTGGCTCCTCCCTCGGCGACAGTTCCAGCAGCGGCAGCCCTGATCAACCGCCACGCCGCCGCGCCCGCTTCGAAGGTGGTAGCGGGACGTCTCGTCGCCGCGCACCGGTGAAGCATGAGGATGTGTCTGACTAGGCCGGGGAAGTCTCCGAGGCCCTGCCCCGTCGGTTGCTACAGGGGCGAGCGTCGCTTTTGTTATGTTCCCCTTTTCCTTCCTGCATCAAGACGAAACCAGCATGGGCCCGGAGGGGTGTGTATCGAACCATAACTTATTATCCATTATGCTACACTTGTTGTTTAAGTGTTGTGTGGCTATTTTGCACAGAGATAACTTAGCCTGGTGCATTCAGGGCGCCGTCCTCCTTACGAGGCATTTATTTCCTCACGTCCATCTTGACCTTGTCATCCGCGATTGCTCAGGAACTGTGAAAGAATTCATTAGGGAGTTTTGCCAGGAGATTTGTCGCTCACCCAAGCCTTGACCCGACGCCTTGTATCGCAGTACCTGTGGGGCACGGATTAGGAGAGATGCGCCAACTTTTAGGCTCAAACGAGGGTGGCTGGCAAGAAGGCAGACAGAAGAAAAACGCTCGCGAGGGCACCTGCCTAGCCCCCTCGCGAGGTATACGAGAGAGAGAGAACACGAGCGAACCAGAACCAGAAAATGCGATAAGAGGTGAGGGAATCGAATCAGCAAGGAACACCAAAGGAGAACTTCGATTAAGAAAAAGAAAGCCAACTTGTAGGATCTAGAAGTAGGTGTGTCTAGAGGGGGGTGATTAGACACTTGGTGCTAAAGTTGTAGTTTTTAAGCTTTTTCGGTTTTAGTGGAGTTTAAGCATAATTTCAACACTCATAATACATATCAAGCAAGTATGCAAAGAGTATATGAGCATCGGAATGTAAAGCATGCAACTTGCAAGAATGTAAAGGGAAGGGTTTGGAGAATTCAAACGCAATTTGAGACACGGATGTTTTCCGGTGGTTCGGATAGGTGGTGCTATCCTACATCCACGTTGATGGAGACTTCAACCCACGAAGGGTAACGGTTGCGCGAGTCCACGGAGGGCTCCACCCACGAAGGGTCCACGAAGAAGCAACCTTGTCTATCCGAACATGGCCATCGCCCACGAAGGACTTGCCTCACTAGCGGTAGATCTTCATGAAGTAGGCGATCTCCTTGCCCTTACAAACTCCTTGGTTCAAATCCACAATCTTGTCGGAGGCTCCCAAGTGACACCTAGACAATCTAGGAGAAACCACTCTCCAAGAAGTAACAAATGGTGTGTTGATAATGAACTCCTTGCTCTTGTGATTCAAATGATAGTCTCCCCAACACTCAAATCTCTCTCATAGGATTTGGATCGGGTGGAAAGAAGATCTGAGTGGAAAGCAACTTGGGGAAGGCTAGAGATCAAGATTCATATGATAGGAATGGAATATCTTGGCCTCAACACATGAGTAGGTAGTTCTTTCTCAGAATTAGGATGCTGGAAGTGTAGGCTTAGTCTGATAGCTCTCTCCACGAGTGAAGAGGAGGTGGAGGGGTATTTATAGCCTCCACACAAAATCCAACCGTTACACACAGTTTTCCAATCTCAGTGGGACCGAATCAACAAACTCGGTCGGACCGAAAAGGTAAACCTAGTGACCATTAGAGATCCCGGTGGGACCGACTGAATCAACTCGGTGAGACCGATGTGCTAGGGTTAGGGTAAATCTAAAACTCGGTTTGACCGATTACTCAAACTAGGTGGGACCGATTTGGGTAATAAGCGAAACAGAGAGCTGGCCAAGCAAACTCGGTGGGACCGATTGCATATCTTGGTTGGACCGAAGATATTGCAACAGGTAACAGAGAGTTTGCAAGCCCATCTCGGTGAGACCGAGATCCCATCGGCGAGACCGAATCGATTAGGGTTTGGCAGTGGCTTATGACAAGTGAAACTCGGTGGCGCCGGATAGACAGAATCGGTATGACCGAGTTTGGCTTAGGGTTTAGGTCATTTATGGATATGGTAAAGTAGCTGAGGATTTTGGAGCATATCATTAAGCACTTGAGCAAGAGGCTCATTAAGCAACACCTCATCCCTCCTTGATAGTATTGGCTTTTCCTATGGACTCAATGTGATCTTGGATCACTAAAATGTAAAATGAAGAGTCTTGAACTTCAAGCTTTAGCCAATCCTTTGTCCTTAGTAGCTTGGAGACCTTCCCACACCCTTTAGTCCATGCCACTCCATTGTTGAACTTATCTGAAACATACTAGATGAAAACGTTAGTCCAACAAGAGATATGTTGTCATCAATTATCAAAACCACCTAGGGAGCACTTGTGCTTTCAATCTCCCCCTTTTTGGTAATTGATGGCAACATACATCAAAGCTTTAGATAAAGATACAAAGAATAGTAAGTAAAGCTTTGGAAGGACATGTAACAAACATAGGCTCCCCCTACATGTATGCAATCATGTGAGTATAAAATATAGAAGCATGTGAGAGCATAATCATGACAGAGTAGGCAATGTGTTACATGTATCTTGGCCATATGCATCAGAGAAAAAGATTATTAAGGAAAATACCTTCATGCCCATGAGCCCTTCTTGCAAATAGTATGTACATAAGCAAGAATTCCTCATACTCATGATTTTGATGCATGCACTTACCTTGTAGTCTTTGGTTGGCTTAGGATGGAATGAACCTGCACAAACAAGGTTAGATAACACAGGTACACCCACTAACCAGAGCAAACAAAAGAAACCACAAGAATACTAAGACTGGGATGACATGTAGAGAGTGAGTACTAGGTATTACATTGAATTCAACATGTCCCCAAGAGTAAAGATATGCAATGAATTTGACTGATTTTTTCCCATGGGTGTCTTGCTCCCCCTGAATCTTTCATGGGATATTGGGAGAAGATAGGGAACAGAAAATCAGAGCTGAAAGATACAAATGAATATGTCTTTCCCCCTAAAAAGACATGTGACATCTCTCCTCTTGAACATCAAGCATCTGGGATCCTTGAGTATTGTCTCTCCCCCTAGATATCTCTTTCTCCCCCTTAATATATTATCTGGGACGTCTGGGATCCTTGAGACTTTCTCTCCCCCTTTAGTGCTTTGATGTGATCTCTCTCTCCCCGAAGATAGGCTTTGATGTGATCTCTCTCTCCCCCTTTGACATCAATTTCCAAGAAGGTTTTTCTGGAATCCGTCGAATAGGGTTGGTCCTTGAGACTCAGCATAAAGCAAAGAATAAAATTGAGACAAGATTCATTGAGTGAAGCTGGATCAGAAGAGATATAGATTATGTGACAAACTGTTTTTCCTGTTGCGAAATCGGTGGCATGGAATGGTATGTTTTGGTGGTACCAAAGGGATTCGGTTGGACCGAAAATTACAAACCGGTGAAACCGAGTTCATGATAGAGAGAACACTTGTCAGCTCAGCTCACTAGTCAAATAAGATCTCACAAAGATTTGCAATGAATTAAATGCAGAAAATGCAGAACAAAAACAAAAGGAAAAGAGAAGAGACTGAAAGATCTAGATGAAGTTTTTTTTTGAAAAAGAGAAGGGAACAAATAAACAAGCATGAGACAAATGCAATAACACAAAGAAAGAACACAAGAGAACTTCATCTAGAGTTGGGCGGTGACATAGTCACCTATGTTAGAGTATATTGACTTAGGAGTCAAGTGAGAACACTTGATCATAGGTCATACTCATCGTTTAAGCTCAGAATGGGGTTACCATTTTTGTTTAAGCATCTTGATGTATTCACATCTTGTTGAGTTGCTTTGACTCATGTCTCGGAGTAAAGCTTCTCTAAGATGGAATAACATACCTTGGGTGGTGGTGTGGTTCTTTCTCATGTAGTTGAACTTGTGCGGGTGCTCATGGTTGATGTAGCCCATCAAGAGTTTGGAGCACCACTTGGAGTTTGAGTTCATCTACCTACATGGAGTAGTTCTTGCAAGGAAAAGCACTTGTGTATTTAAAAATGACATTCATGAAGCTCAACATAGGATTTGTCAAAGGATATGTTTGAATGATTTTGTGCGTCCTTGTCTTCAACCACCATCGTGTAAAGACTTGGTGATGTAGAGATTGCTCAAGATGTGAGTGAGTCGCAATCTCATGGAATTAGATTCAACCAAGCACCTACATGGGTTAGACAACATGCAAGGTACAAATATATCCAAGACATAAGATAGTCATCATAAGAGATATATCATGGATTAGTCATAAGCTCATGTCTTGCATGTATCCAATGGAGTTCCTACTCCAAGTTTGAAGCATCAATGATGTTCAATTCTCCTCTCAACCTGCAAAACACTTTCTCATCAAGTGGTTTAGTGAATATATCCGCTAATTGCTTATCAGTGCAAACATGCTTAAGATTTATGTCACCCTTAACAACATGATCTCGAATGAAATGATGACGAACTTCAATATGCTTAGTTCGAGAATGTTGTACAGGATTATGACCAATTTTGATAGCACTTTCATTGTCACAAAGCAGTGGAACATGTTTCACATAGATCCCATAATCTTTAAGAGTTTGGGTCATCCAAAGTAATTGAGCACAACATGAACCAGCAGCAATGTATTCAGCTTCGGCGGTGGATAAGGATACGGAGTTTTGTTTCTTGGAAGACTAAGACACAAGAGATCTACCAAGAAATTGACAAGTACCCGAATTTGACTTTCTATCAACCTTGTCTCTGGCATAATCCGAGTCGGAATAGCCAACAAGATCAAAAGAAGACCTCTTAGGGTACCAAATGCCAAAATTTGGTGTATGAATTAAGTATCTAACTATCCTTTTCACGGCCTTAAGATGACATTCTTTAGGGGCAGCTTGATATCTTGCACACATGCACACACTTAGCATAATATCGGGACGTGAAGCACATAGGTATAACAATGAACCAATCATAGAGCGATAAACCTTTTGATCAACAGGTTCACCATCTTTGGTCAAATCATTATGTCCACTAGTAGGCATGGGTGTAGACATACCTTTGCATTCTTGCATATTGAACTTCTTGAATAGGTCCTTGGTGTACTTTGTTTGAGAGACGAATGTACCTTCCTTAGTTTGCTTGATTTGCAAACCGAGAAAGAATTTGAGTTCACTCATCATAGACATCTCAAACTTCTCTGACATTAGCTTTCCAAACTTTTCACTAAAGAGAGGGTTAGTTGAACCAAATATGATATAATTAACATAAATTTGGCATACAAATAGTTCTCCATTAACCCTTTTAGTAAAAAGAGTAGAATCAATTTTACCAATTTCGAAACCACTTGCAATAAGGAACTTGGTCAAGCATTTATACCATGCTCTAGGAGCTTGTTTAAGACCATAAAGAGCTTTGTGAAGTTTGTAAACATGATTAGGTTTCTTAGGATTGGCAAAGCCGGGAGGTTATTTGACATAAACTTCCTCCTCTATTTCACCATTTAGAAAAGCACTTTTAATGTCCATTTGGTACAAGGTGATGTTATGGTGATTGGCATAGGCAAGTAAGATGCGAATGGACTCAAGTCTAGCAATGGGAGCATATGTCTAACCATAGTCCATACCTTCGACTTGTGTGTATCCTTGGGCGACGAGACGTGCTTTGTTGCGAACCACTTGTCCATCTTCATCTTGCTTGTTGCGAAACACCCATTTGGTACCAATGATGTTGTGGTTGTTGTCGGGCTTCTCAACCAATGTCCAAACTTGGTTTCTCTCAAAGTTGTGTAGCTCTTCATGCATAGCGTTTATCCAATCCGGATCTTCCAATGCTTCTTCAACCTTCATAGGTTCAATGCTAGAGATGAATGAATAATTTTCACAAAAGTTAGCTAAATGAGTTTTTGAGCGAGTGATTCTCCCGGTTTGTATATCATTGAAGATTTGCTCGACGGGATGACCTTTGGCAATTCTTGCTCGAACTCGTGAGAACTTTTGCTTGGGTCTTCGTTGAACATTTTCTTCATCTTGTTCTTCTTCTTGGCCTTCTTCATTGTTGACGTTGTCATTCTCTTGTCGTGGTGGAGAAGGAGGTTGTTGATGTTCGTCTTGATGCATTTCCTTGTCTTCTTCATCTTGGTGTGTCCCACTTGTGGATGCTTCCGTATCAATTCTTGGTTCACCTTGTTGTGAAGTAGAAGCCTCCACTTGGATGGATGAAGTACTCTCCTTCACCTCCGTTGGACGAACTTTGCCTATGGACAAGTCTTGGATTGCTTCTGAAGGGTATTTGTCTCCTACATCAATTGGCAATTGCTCTACTTGCGAGCCATTAGATTCATCAAACTTCACATCTACCGTCTCTTCAACCTTTCGGGTGAAATTGTTGTAGACACGGTAAGTGTGAGAGTTTGAGCCATAACCAAGTAGAAAACCTTCATGAGATTTAGGAGAAAACTTTGAACGACGATGCTTATCAAGAATGTAGCACTTTGAGCCGAATACTCGAAAGTATCCAGGGGTTTGTTACCGGTGAGGAGCTCGTATGCTGTCTTGCCGAGTAGCTTGTGAAGATACAAGCGATTTGTTGCGTGACAAGCTGTCTCAACTGCTTCTGCCCAAAAGTGCTTCAGCGTCTTGTATTCATCAAGCATCGTTCTTGCCATTTTGATGAGCGTCCGGTTCTTCCTCTCAACAACTCGATTTTGTTGAGGTGTGTACGTAGCCGAGAACTCGTGTGAAATCCCTTCTTCGTCAAGAAAGGTGTCCACATTTGTGTTCTTGAACTCCGTTCCATTGTCACTCCGAACCTTCTTGATCTTCACGTCAAACTGATTTTGGGCCTTCCTAGCAAAATTTTTGAAGATTTTCTGAACCTGCGACTTGTCATTAAGAAAGAACACCCATGTAAATCTTGAAAAATCATCAACTATAACTAGACCAAAAGAATTTCCACCGAGACTCTTGTAGGCGTTGGGACCAAAAAGATCCATATGAAGTAGCTCGAGTGGCCTCCTTGTGGTCATGATGTTCTTCACGGGATGTCTTCCTCCAACCTGTTTACCTGCTTGACAAGCACTGCAAATCTATCCTTATCAAATATGACATCGTTAACTCCAAGGATGTGATTTCCTTTAATAAGCTTGTCAAGATTTCTCATGCCAATGTGACCTAGTCGTCTATGCCACAACCAACCTTTTCAGGATTTAGCAATAAAGCAAGTTTTAGGTTGTGCCTTTTTAGAGAAGTCGACAATGTAAAGGTCACCTCTACACATACCGGTAAAGACCATTTTATGATTGTCTCGACGAAACACTTGGCAATCTACCTCAGTAAATAGGACATTTAAACCGAAATCAGCAAGTCTAGATACTGAAAGTAAGTTGTAGCCGAGAGATTCAACGAGCATGACATTTTGAATGGAACTATCATGTGAGATGGCCACCTTACCAAGGCCAACCACTTTACCCTTTGAATTATCGCCAAAGGTGACATATTTCCGAGGGCCGTCGTTTTCAGCATGCTCACGGAACATCTCTTCATCTCCAGTCATATGATCAGTACATCCACTATCAAGAACCCATTCCTTTCCTCCTGATGCATATCCCCGAAGATTTGTCGTAAGACCAAAATGTCTCATTGCATCATCAAGATCGAAGTCACTATCATCATAGTATCCATGTTCACCATGATCTTGTGACTCATCATTTCCTAGAGAGGGTAATTCATTAGATAAATGATCATCAAAGTGGTCACTTTTATGAATTCTTATAGCTTCAAATATAATATCACTAATGATTCTAGCATCTCCTTTAGCATGCTTGAGATTGGTAAGCTCAAATAGACAATCACCAAAACTAGGATCACTAGAGTTCATTTTACTCAAGACAATAGATTTATGGAGAATTTCATCCAAATTTTTCAAGGAATGATCGGGAAATCGTTCCTCAAGAAATTTCCATATAGTATGGGCACAATTTAGAGTAGGCAAACTAGCAATCAAATTTTTGGGCAATCCTCTAATGATGAGCTCAATAGTTCTAAGATTGCGAATCATGTCAATATCTTCATCTAAGGTAGGATGCAAAGGATCAATGTGAGGTGCACAAGGGCTAGCAATATACTTGTTCAAATGATATAGGTTGAAGATTACAAGGCAATGGAGACCAAAGCTCTGATACCACTTGTAGGATCTAGAAGTAGGTGTGTCTAGAGGAGGGGGTGATTAGACACTTGGTGCTAAAGTTGCAGTTTTTAAGCTTTTTCGGTTTGAGTGGAGTTTAAGCATAATTTCAACACTCACAATACATATCAAGCAAGTATGCAAAGAGTATATGAGCAGCGGAATGTAAAGCATGCAGCTTGCAAGAATGTGAAGGGAAGGGTTTGGAGAATTCAAACGCAATTTGAGACACGGATGTTTTCCCGTGGTTCGGATAGGTGGTGCTATCCTACATCCACGTTGATGGAGACTTCAACCCACGAAGGGTAACGGTTGCGCGAGTCCACGGAGGGATCCACCCACGAAGGGTCCATGAAGAAGCAACCTTGTCTATCTGAACATGGCCATCGCCCACGAAGGACTTGCCTCACTAGCGGTAGATCTTCACGAAGTAGGCGATCTCCTTGCCCTTACAAACTCCTTGGTTCAACTCCACAATCTTGTCGGAGGCTCCCAAGTGACACCTAGCCAATCTAGGAGACACCACTCTCCAAGAAGTAACAAATGGTGTGTTGATAATGAATTCCTTGCTCTTGTGCTTCAAATGATAGTCTCCCCAACACTCAACTCTCTCTCATTAGATTTGGATCTGGTGGAAAGAAGATTTGAGTAGAAAGCAACTTGGGGAAGGCTAGAGATCAAGATTCATATGATAGGAATGGAAAATCTTGGCCTCAACACATGAGTAGGTAGTTCTCTCTCAGAATTAGGATGCTGGAAGTGTAGGCTTAGTCTGATAGCTCTCTCCACGAGTGAAGAGGAGGTGGAGGGGTATTTATAGCCTCCACACAAAATCCAACCGTTACACACAGTTTTCTAATCTCGGTGGGACCGAATCAACAAACTCGGTCGGACCAAAAAGGTAAACCTAGTGACCGTTAGAGATCTCGGTGGGACCGACTGAATCAACTCGGTGAGACCGATGTGCTAGGGTTAGGGTAAATCCAAAACTCGGTTTGACCGATTACTCAAACTCGGTGGGACCGATTTGGGTAATAAGCGAAACAAAGAGCTGGCCAAGCAAACTCGGTGGGATCGATTGCATATCTCGGATGGACCAAAGATATTGCAACAGGTAACAGAGAGTTTGCAAGCCCATCTCGGTGAGACCGAGATCCCATCGGTGAGACCGAATCGATTAGGGTTTGGTAGTGGCTTATGACAAGTGAAACTCGGTGGCGCCGGATAGATAGAATCGGTATGACCGAGTTTGGCTTAGGGTTTAGGTCATTTGTGGATATGGGAAAGTAGCTGAGGATTTTGGAGCATACCATTAAGCACTTGAGCAAGAGGCTCATTATGCAACACCTCATCCCTCCTTGATAGTATTGGCTTTTCCTATGGACTCAATGTGATCTTGGATCACTAAAATGTAAAATGAAGAGTCTTGAACTTCAAGCTTTAGCCAATCCTTTGTCCTTTGTATCTTGGAGACCTTCCCACACCCTTTAGTCCATGCCACTCCATTGTTGAACTTATCTGAAACATACTAGATTAAAACATTAGTCCAACAAGAGATATGTTGTCATCAATTATCAAAACCACCTAGGGAGCACTTGTGCTTTCACAACTGTGGAAAGCAAATAAAAAGCCGCATCCGGAACCTAATCTAGTCTTCAAGTCTTCTCACCAGCGCGGAGCTAAGTGCTACCACTAGGCGTGGGAGGGAGCCCCAAGGCCTGAGGCCGGCGCTCCTGAGACTCCGGGGCGTGTACAGCCACACTCATTATTACGTGAGAGTGTCACGGGCGGTGATTCTTCCCAAGCTCCGGTCCTTCTTCACAGGCTCTGGGCCTTGCTTCATGGGTAGAACCTCCGGAGGTGCTGGATGTTCCAGGCGTTCTGGATAGGCATCCCGTCCCGCGTCTCCAGGCGCGTGATGCAAGGCCTGAAGACATGGACGACCCTGAATGGGCCCTCCCACATGGGCAAAAGCTTATGCAGCCCTTCCCTCGCAAGGACCTGCCTCAGGATGAGGTCGCCGACCTCGAGCATCCTGGAGCGGATGTTGCGGCAGTGGTATTGCCGCGGCGCCTGCTTGTACCTTGCCGCCCTTAGTGCAGCTTCGCGACAATGTTGCTCCCCCAGCACAAGGTCCGTCCCCCGCGTGGCGTCCTCTTGCTTTTCATCGAACGCCAGGACCCGCGCGGAGCAATACTTAACCTCGTGAGGAAGGCCTACTTCATCTCCGCAGACAAGGAAGAATGGGGTCTCGCCCGTTGGTTTGGTGGCGGTGGTGCAGATAGACCATAACACGGACTGGAGCTCGTTGTGCCAGCCCCTTCCATAGGCCTCGAACTTCTTCTTGAAGGTCCTGGTCTTGAGGCCCCTCAGGACCTCCGTGTTGGTGCGCTCGGCCTGACCATTGCTCCTGGGGTGCTCCACCAAAGCATAGCAGATCTATGTTCCAAGGTTAGCATAGTAGGTTTTGAAGAGGTTACTAGTGAACTGCGACCCGTTATCTGTGATGATGCAGTTGGGGACCCCAAAGCGGCTCACGAGGCCCTTGATGAACTTGACAGCGGAGCCAACTGGGATGGTACAGACGGCTTCCACTTCCGCCCATTTGGTGAACTTGTCAATGGCGATGTAGAGGTAGCGGTAGACCCCAGGCGCTCGAGGGAACGGGCCCAAGATGTCCAGCCTCCAGACCGTGAACGGCCACATGAGTGGAATGGTCTGGAGGCCCTGAGCCGACTGATGAATTTGCTTGGCTTGGAACTGGCAGGCTTCACAGGACTTCACCAACTCCATTGCGTCATTGAGCGTAGTGGGCCAGTAGAACCCGCTGCGGAATACCTTGCCGACGAGGGTGTGTGATGAAGAGTGCTGCCCGCAGTCCCCATTGTGTATGTCAGTTAGCAGCTCCTTCCCCTGGTCCCTGGAAATGCAGCGCAGGGAAACGTTGTTCGGCCGCTTCCTATATAACTCACCATCCTGGATGCAGTACGCCGTGGCTTGCCTAACCACATGCTCTGCAGCTTCCTCCTTCTCTGGCAGCACCACCTGCATCAGATATTCCTTGAATTCTTTGGTCCAGTATCCCTCCTGAGGTTCGAGCGCCAAGAGCAAGCGAGCTCCTGAGGTCAGGTCGCAGGCCGGGGCCCCTATGGCAGGAAGCTGTGGGAGCTCCTCCCGAGGACGAGCTGTGCTTGAAAGTGGTGGTGTCGCCGATGGCTTGAAGAGCCGTTCCTCAAAGACACCGGGCTCTTGTGGCTGCTGCTTGGAGGCTCTCTTAGCGATGTCGTCGGCTTCCTTGTTCGTGCCCCGGGGCACGTGCTGCAGCTCCAGGCCCAAGAACTGCTTCTCCATCTTGCGCACCTCCGCGAGGTATGCCTCCATATGCTCGTCCTTTGGATCGTATACTTTGTTGGAGAAGTTGACGAGGAGTTGCGAGTCGTCTCTAACGGTAAGGCGCTTCACCCCCAAGGCTGTCACGGCCTTCAGGCCAGTTATGAGGCCTTCGTATTCCGTGATGTTGTTGGAGACCTTCTCACCCTGCTGAAAGAAGAGCTGCAAGGCGTAGTAGAGCTTATCCTGAGTGGGCGAGATGAGTACTGCTCCAGCCCCCGCGCCCTGGTGCCCGAAGGCACCATCGAAGTACATGACCCAGCCGTCCGGTGCCTCACTTTCCGGTGAGGTAGACCGGTCTTCACCTACTTCAAGTGTCGGGACGTCCGTCCATTCCACCACAAAATCAGCGAGCATGGCTCCCTTGATGACCCTGGTAGTGCTGAACTCTAACTGGAATGCTTGCAACTCGAAGTTCCACTCGGCGACCCTTCCAGCAGAATTGGGGCTCCTGAGCACCCTCTCTAATGGGTAGTGTCACAGTCCTAGCATTGGTTGCAGATAGTTGCATCAGTGAGCATCATGCATCCTGTTATTTTCAAGAAACTTGAAATGAGGAAATTGAAAGCCTCAGAAATCATTTTAAAAGAAGGGAAAGCACCCTTTAAATAGCATTCTGTGAATCCAAAATGCCCTAAAAATAGTTTTGTGAATTTTGGCAAGAGTTATATATCAAACCAAAATTCTGGAACGTTTTTAAGGAATTATTTGGTCTCCAAATTAAATCAACAATCTATTTGAATTTGGGGATATATTCATAATATATAATGAATATATTTTCAAATGCTTTGAAATGTTTTATGTACTTTTGGAATAGTCCAGAGAGGTAACATAAAACATCTCAGAGTGTTTTGGCCCTGTTTTGAATTCATTTTGAATTTTGAATCATTGGCAAAATGTATAAATAAAAACAAAACAAAACAGAGATAAAATTAGAAAAGGTAACAGAAATAAAAAAAGAAACCTTACCGTGCAGCCCACCACAGTAGTGGCCTACTGGCCAAAGCCAGCCCGGCCCAACAGGGGTAGCGCTGTCTTCTTCCTCCTGCCAGGAGGATAAGCAGCTGCGTGCCCGATGCGTAGGCGAGCCGCGCTGGCTCCTCCCTGCCTGCGTGCCCCCCCCCCCCCGACTGCCTGGTCGCCGCCATGCACACCCCCGACCCCTCGTCCTCTCCCCTCTCTCCCTGGACCTCTTTTCCCTCCTCCGGCTCCCTCTCTTCCCGAGCGCACCAGAGGGCGCCGCCGTGCTCTACCACGGCCACCGGCCACCCCACGCCTCGCCGACACGCCAAGAAGCCCCGCCTCGTTCCCCTCTTCCTCCTCACCAAGGCGGAAGGCGCCGAAAGCCCTGTGATGCCGCCAACATCATCTTCTTCCTCGCCGGTCGCCGGAGATCCTCTTTGCCGCCCCAACTGCTCCGGACCGTCTCTGAGCTCGCTGACCTCCCCGTCCGACTCGCCGTGAGCCTCCGACCCTGCCCATCCCTCTCTTCTTCCCTGTAGGCCTCCGTAGCCACCAGACCGCCTATGCCCAAACCCGCCGCCGCCTGCGCTCGCCGCCGGCGCGACTCCAGCGACCAAATGGTCCGCCCGACGCGTCCAACCCACTCACCGCATCATGTAGACCATGTAGGAGCTGGCCCTGTTCTTCCAAAGCCACCGCAACGACGAGTTCGTCCTCGCCCGAACTCCGGCAGCTGCAAGGCTCGTCGCCAGCGTCGATTCTGGCTGTCCCAGGCCCGACAACCACCACCACTCGACGCACCGTCGCGCCAGCTTTCCAGAGAGCCTAGCCAAGCTTCGAACGAAGCACCATAGCTCGACTCCGAGCACCTCCGCCGCGCCTGGCCATCGCCGGTGGCCTAACTCCGGCGAAGCCAACGTGGCGATGTCATTAGGCTCTAATGACGCCTTAACTAACACCCTAGTGCCACTGCCGTGTGGGCCCCGACGTCAAAATTAATTAGTTTAATTTCTGTTTAGATTAGTGCTAATCTTGCGGACCCCACATGTTAGCTTTGACTTTGGTCAAGTCAACATTGACTGACCCCACACGCCAGTGACTCATGCCAGCAATGTGTCACTGACCAGTGGACCCCACTGGTCTGGTTTGACCTAGACCGCTGCTGTTGGCTTGCTGACGCAGGCATGACGTAGTGCTGACGCAATAAGTCGTTTCTAGATTAAAACTAATTCAGAAAATTTCAGAAAATGCCCAAAACTTCTAAAATTCATAAAAAATCAACCATAGCTCCAAATCAAATAATTTATATATGAAAAATTATCAGAAAAATTCAAGGAAGCTGTTTATGGCATTTGCATGCATGTTTGAACCACCTAGGATTGCTGTACATGGCAATTTGCATAATTGACATTTAAATAAGCACATATGGAGTTTGAATTTGAACCCTTGGTTCAAACCAACTTCATTTAATATGATTGCTAGTTGCATTAGCACAATCACAACATATTGACATGTCATGATCATGCATCATAATGTGTATTGCATTGATTGTATTCTTTCAGTGTTTGCCGGTAATTGTTCCCCCCGGTAGACGTATGTTTTGACGATATGATCAATGACACTGATGAAGAGTTTTACTACCTTCAGAAGTGCCAGGCAAGAAAAACCCCCTTGTTCATTCCGATACAAACCCACTCTCTCGCGCCTGCTCTCTTTTACTGTATTAGGACAACAACGATTCAACTGTTACATGTTGCGGTAGTTGAACCCCTTTCCTTTGCATGACCTGTCATTGCCACAGTAAATAGATGAAACCCACTAGCATGAGTAGGAGTTGTTTGAGCCCTGATGTGCCTACTCATTCATGTTTGCTTGTCATGCCTGCTATTTCTTAGAGTTGTGTCAAGTCTGATTCATCGGGGATGAATTGGGAAGCTGTGAACATGTCCTACTGTGTGTGAGCTAAGTGTGTGAACACGATTTGGTAAAGGTAGTGGTGAGAGGCCATGTAGGAGTACATGGTGGGTTGTCTCATTGAAACCAATCTCAGGAACTGAGTTCTATTTTTCTGATACATGAAGCAGCTACTACCACACATTGGGCCCTGAAATATGACCCCGCTCGACTTACTGACCCCTCTCATCCTCTGTCCAGGAGTTGCAACTAGTTTCTCGTGTTTGTAGGTTATGTGTTGGCGGCCGTGCGTAGCGGTGACCCTAGGGGTGGGCTATGATGCGGTAGATACATTGTGGCCGGGTATGCCGGGCGCCCGTTTGGCATCTCGGGACCCTATACACATCGTTTGGGGCCGTTCAGGACACCCTGGCCGGATTTCCTTGCGGATGGAACCCGAATAGGTGATAAACCTTGACTAGAGACTTGTGTGGTTAGTCAGGTCGTGGTCTACACCCATGTCGACTTTAGCTTGATGTCTGCCGAGCACATGTCGTGTGCAGACGCTAAGTGGTGGAAACATGTGTGATGAAGTACACCCCTGCAGGGTTATAAATGATCTATTCGAATAGCCGTGTCCGCGGTAAAGGACTTCTGGGTTGCCTATAACAGTTCATAGACAAGTGAAAGTGGATACTCTAAAACTCGCAAGATAAGTGTGAGTGCTATGGATGGCCTTCTCGTAGGGAGACGGGAGTGGATCCATAGTGCTGTATTGGATGGTGAATATGTGGACTCGTGTGCGCCACCTCAAAAGAGTTGCTTCTAGTCGTGGTTCAGGATAGCCACCGAGTCAAAGCTGGCTTGCTGCAGTTAAACTCCACCATACCTTCATTGATAATGATGCATATGTAGTTAGATCTGATGTAAGTCTTGCTGGGTACATTTGTACTCACGTTTGCTTAATTTATGTTTTGCAGAGAGACGTCAGTATCACTAGTAGTTCCACTTGGACTTCGACGTTTAGCTTGTTACCTCAGCTACGATCTTGTACCCTTGGGAGGGTCTTGTAAATAGTCAGGCTTCTTAGTCTTTTTCATTTGTAGATGTCTGTACTGAGACATGTTAAACTTCCGCGTGTGTTTGACTTGTATGCTCTGAATGTTGGGTCATGAGACCAATGTTTGTAATATCTCGCTCCTCGGAGTCTAATGAATAAATACTTTGAGTCATAGAGTTATGTTGTGATGCCATGTTGTATTTGCACATATCGAGCATATTGTGTGTATGATTGAAATGCTTGCTATGTGTGGGATCCGACAACCTAGTGGTTTATCCTTGGTAGCCTCTCTTATGGGGAAATGTAGTCTTGTGCTTCCATGAGCCATAGTAGTCCGCTATAGCCCGGTTCACCGGAGTCCTGCTAGCCCAGCACTACTGCTCTGGAACACTTGACTGGCCGGCATGTGATTCACTTCGTTCCTGTGTCTGTCCCTTCGGGGAAATGTCACGTGGTAACGTCCGGAGTCCTGTTAGCCCAGTGCTACAGCCCGGATTCGCACGCTGCTGACCGACATGCTCAATGTTGATTCATGTATGCCTGTTCCCGTAAGTAAGTGCCACTTTGGGTTCACGACTAGTCATGTCGGCCTGGGTTCTCTGTCATATGGATGCTAGCGACACTATCATATACGTGAGCCAAAAGTCGCAAACGGTCCCGGCCATGGTAAGGCGACACCCGTGGAAATACCGTGCGTGAGGCCGCAAAGTGATATGAGGTGTTACAGGCTAGATCGATGTGACTTAGAATCGGGGTCCTGACAGGTAGGCCGAGACCACGTTGATGGGGTGCCCCAGGAAGTAGTGCCGCATCTTACGCGAGGCCACCAAGAGTGCGAGCAGAAGCTTCTGAGGCATGGGATATCGCGACCTCTCATCCGCAGCACAGTGCTGACGAAATGCACCGGGTGTTCGACGAGGGCTGACGCGGTGTCTGGTCTCGTGTCTTGCGAGAGTTGAGACGCATTGTGAGGTGACGGGGCTTCTGACGACTGATTGTTTGCGGGAGTTTTGGCAGCGTCGTCCTGCTGGGCTTGGTCTTCCGTTGGCGCTGCCACAGCTCCTGTGGTGCCTTCCTGATCCTGTATTGCTTCAGTTGTAGCCCGGCGTAGCATGCCCTTAGTTTTGTGTCCTTCCCAAACCTCCACCAGTGCTGCGCTGGCGGAGTACGGGGTAGTAGCGAGGTAGAGAACTAGGGGCTCGAGGGGTCGTGGCGCTACCATCACCGGAGGGCTGGTCAGGTATCTCTTGAGGTCTTGAAAGGCTCGGTCGGCCTCCTGGGTCCACTCGAATGGGCCCTTCTTTGTCATCAGCTTGAAGAAGGGTAGGGCGCATTCCCCTAGCATGGAGATGAAGCTCCCCAACGCAGTTACCCGACCAGCCAGCTTCTGCATCTCCCTAAGGGTCCGTGGCGGGCTCATGTCCTCGATGGCCTTTATCTTCTCTGGATTCACCTCGATCCCTCTGTGGGACACGAGGAAGCCCGGCAGCTTGCCGGAAGGGACGCCAAACACGCACTTCTCCGGGTTAAGCCACAAGTTCACTTGGCGCAGGCTCACGAAGGTCTCCTCCAGGTCTTGAATCAAGGTCCTCGCTTTTCGAGACTTCACCACAATGTCGTCGACGTAGGCCTCTGTGTTTCTCCCGAGGTGCCGCCCCAGGGCGATGTGCATCAGTCGCTGAAAGGTTGCGCCTGTGTTGCGCAATCCAAAAGGCATGCAGGTGTAGCAGTACACCCCACATGGGGCCAGGATGGCTGTATCCTCCACATCTTCTACCGCCATCTTGATCTGGTGATATCTTGAGAATGCATCCAGGAAGCACAGCAGGTCGCACTCGGTGGTGGAGTCGACGATCTGATCGATGCATGGGCCGGGAACAGATCTTGGGGGCAAGCCTTGTTAAGGTTGGTGAGGTCGACGCACATCCGTTCCTTCCTGCCTTTCTTTGGTACTACGACCAGGTTCGCCAGGCATTCAGGATACCGAAACTCGCGAATGGCACCCGCCGCCTCCAGCTTGTGGGTCTCTTGGACGATGAAGGCCTGCTTCTTAGTGGACTGTCATCTTGCCCGCTGCTTCACAGGGCGTACATTGGGGCATACCCTTAGATGATGCTGAATCACTTCCCTCAGGACACCTACCAGCTGATTGTGCTCCCACGCGAATATATCCTTGATTACGCGCAAGAACTTCACAAGTGCTCCCTCTTGACCTTGGCCGAGGCCGGCGCCTATGGTAAAGGTGGCTCTTGGAGGCCCATCCTCATTGACTGGCACATGCTTGGTTTCCGCCTTGTCTTGTGTGAACAACTACTTCTTCTTGGTCGGTACAGCTCTCTTGGGCTCGGAGGTGCCCGCGTCAGCAGGCTGCACCGTCGCGGTGGTTTTGAGGATGAGATTGAGTGCCGTCAGGGCCTCCTTGGCGTCCCTTTGTCAGTGAGGACGCCCTTGCTCCCAGGCATCTTCATGAGGTTTTAGGCCGGATGAGTCGCTGCCATGAACTGGGCCAGAGTCGGGTACCCGAGAATGGCATTGTACGGGAGGCCGATGCGGGCGATGTCGAAGTCGATCAGTTCGGTGCGGTAGTTGTTGTGTGTGCCGAAGGTGACGGGAAGGAGGATCTGTCCTAGAGAGCAGGCAGTGTCACCACCAACTCCTGAGAAAGGCTTGCTGAAGATGAGCCAGTCGAGTGGCACGTGAAGAAGGCTGAAGGCCTCCACAGAGAGCAAATTGAGGCTGGCACCACCGTCGATGAGGGAATTGGTAACAGCCACGTTGCGGATGGTGGGCGTGCAGAGCATTGGGAGCACGCTCGAGCTGGCGGTGGAGTCAGTGTGGTCCTTTGAGGTGAAGGTGAGATCGGCCTCCGGCGTAGCCCAGCCCGGCGGAGCCCCCGGGTGCTTGGAAGCGGCACCGATCTGGCGAAGGAACGGCTTGACGTGGCGATCTGAAGGCGGTGCTTGGGAGCCGCCTAACAGGGCCGCAACTACGTGGTGCGCCGGTACCGCGTAGCGAGCAGTGAAGAGGTCATGGAGTTCCCCCCAAGATGCTACCTTGGATCTAGGGAGGTTGAGCAGCCAGGCGCGTGGATCGCCGGCAAGGGCCATGGGAAGCTAGTTGGCCATGACCTTCTCATCGCGCCGGCCTCGAGGACGGCCTCCTCGTATGCCAACAGGAAAGCCGTCGAGTCTGCCGCGCCATCGCAGCGCGGCGACATCTCCCGCCTGAATTTGGGTGGCCATCGCACCTGCCGCAGGGTGGGGGCCAGCGCTCGGAGCCCCCTGGCCCCATTTGTCAGTGTTCTGGGAACGGGGGTCCCTAGACTTGCCTGCCTGTGGCCTGCGGCGTGGCTCAGGAAGGGGCCTAGCACGGCCCATCTACATCAGCCCAAGCTCAAGACCCTCGCGAGGGGCCAATGCTCGCGGGGCGGACGACAGGAAGCTTCCTCAGAGGCAGCCTCATCAGGCAGGATCGCGAGGAGGCGGAGAGATCAATGCAGGGGTACCTCACGAGTATCCCATGATGCAAGCCATGGCGATCGAGACCAGTCGGGCGCCAGGCTGGCGCCGGCCTGTGCAGTGTCCTTGTTTCCCCTTTGGTGCAAAGGGGTGCGCGCGATGTTCTTTCCCTTCTATGGATCTATGTCCTAGCTCGCTAAGGTCTCGCGGACAAACTCGACACACTCGCAATGCAGAGACACAAGATTTATACTAGTTCGGGCCACCGTTGTGGTGTAATATCCTACTCCAGTGTGGTGGTGGTGGATTGCCTCTTGGGCTGATGATGAATAGTACAAGGGGAAAAACAGCCTCTTGAGGTTGAGGTGTTCTTGTGTTCGGTGTGGCTAAGGGTTGGCTCTTGATCCGGTCTCCCTTCTTCTCCTCTTCCTCTACTTGTGGTGGCTAGTCCTATTTATAGAGGCCCTGGTCCTCTTCCAAATATTGAGTGGGAAGGGAGCCAACAATGGCGGCCAATTAGAAAGGGGACAGCTAGTATGAGCTATCCTGACAAAAGGTGGTCTTTGCCTGCCAAAGGTTCTGGTGATGCCGCCGTCTTGGGCTCCTCAGTGACCTCCGTCCTGCCGTCCTGCGGGTCTTGGTCTGGTTGCACAAATATGGAAACCTTTTCTTGATGCCTCGGTACTCCGCGCCTACGCTTGCCCCCTTAGCACAAAATAGGAAGCAAGGACACTGCGCACGCTGGCGCCCGCCTGGTGTCGATCGTCATGGCTTACGTCATGAGAGCCTTGCGAGGTTCACCCTGCCTTGATATCTCTTCTCATCGTGAGGTAGCCTGGTGAGGCCGCTCCTGAGGAGGTCTTGCGTCGTCCGCCTCGCGAGGCTTGGCCCCTCGCGAGGGTCTTGGTTCCTTGTCGATGAAGATGGGCCGTACAGGCCTGCGAACACAACGAGGCCATGGGCCGCACGTAGGCAAGTCTGGGGACCCCCGTTCTTAGAACACCGACAAGGATGAAGCACCGCTACCATCAGATAGAACCTTGGCGGAACCAATCTAGGGCTCCGGCGGAGCTGTTCTACCGGGGAAACATCCCTCTGGGTGGGGGAAATCATCACCGTCATCATCACCATCGATCATCTCATCGGGAGGGGGTCAATCTCCATCAACATCTTCACCAGCACCATCTCATCTCAAATCCTAGTTCATCTCTTGTATCCCATTTTTGTCTGAAAACCTCAGATCGTACACGTGGGTTGCTAGTAGTGTTGATTACTCCTTGTAGTTGATGCAAGTTGGTTTATTTTGTGGAAGATCATATGTTCAGATCCTTTATGCATATTAATACCCCTCTGATTATGAACATGAATATGATTTGTGAGTAGTTACGTTTGTTCCCGAGGACATGGGAAAAGTCTTGCTATAAGTAGTCATGTGACTTTGGTATTCGTTCGATATTTTGATGAGATGTATGTTGTCTTTCCTCTAGTGGTGTCATGTGAACGTCGACTACATGACACTTCACCATTCTTTGGGCCTAGAGGAAGGCATTGGGAAGTAATAAGTAGATGATGGGTTGCTAGAGTGACAGAAGCTTAAACCCTTGTTTATGAGTTGATTCGTAAGGGGCTGATTTGGATCCATATGTTTCATGCTATGGTTAGGTTTACCATACTACTTCTTTTGTAGTTGTGGATGCTTGCAATAGGGGATAATCATAAGTGGGATGCTTGTCCAAGTAAGGGCAGTATCCAAGCACCGGTCCACCCACATATCAAATTATGAAAGTACCAAACGAGTCATATGAACGCGATGAAAACTAGCTTGACGATAATTCCCATGTGTCATCGGGAGCGCTTTCCTTTATATAAGAGTTTGTCCAGGCTTGTCCTTTGCTACAAAAAGGATTGGGCGATCTTGCTGCACCTTATTTACTTTTATTACTTGTTACCCGTTGCAAATTACCTTATCACAAAACTGTCTGTTACCGATAATTTCAGTGCTTGCAGAGAATACCTTACTGGAAACTACTTATCATTTCCTTCTGCTCCTCGTTTGGTTCGACACTCCTATTATTGAAAGGACTACGATAGATCCCCTATACTTGTGGGTCATCAAGCCAGGCCGAGGGTCTGTGCGCACCCCAGTGTTCAAACCTCAAGGGTCTACCGCAACACGAAATCCGACACCGTGGTCAGCACCGGCTGTTGGAGCTGGTGGCGGGGCACCTGCCATGGGGGCGAAGTGCGGTGGCGCGGAGCGTAGGCCGGTCGAGAGGAGCTACGGCGCACCCCTAGCTGGCGTGCCAAATGCCGAATCTAGGTTTCCGGCAAACCCTTAAGGTTCGAACACTGGGGTGCACGCGAAGTTCTTTCCCTTCTATCGATCTACGTCCTAGCTCGCTAAGGTCTCGCAGACGAACTCGACGCACTCACAATGCAGAGACACAAGATTTATACTGGTTCGGGCCACCGTTGTGGTGTAATATCCTACTCCAGTGTGGTGGTGGTGGTGGATTGCCTCTTGGGCTGATGATGAACAGTACAAGGGGAAAAACAGCCTCTTGAGGTTGAGGTGATCGTGTGTTCGGTGTGGCTAAGGGTTGGCTCTTGATCCGGTCTCCCTTCTTCTCCTCTTCCTCTACTTGTGGTGGCTATTCCTATTTATAGAGGCCCTGGTCCTCTTCCCAAATATTGAGTGGGAAGGGAGCCAACAATGGCGGCCAATTAGAAAGGGGACAGCTAGTATGAGCTACCCTGACAAAAGGTGGTCTTCGCCTGCCAAAGGTTCTGGTGATGCCGCCGTCTTGGGATCCTCGGTGACATCCGTCCTGCCGTCCTGCGGGTCTTGGTATGGTTGCACAAATATGTATACCTTTTCTTGATGCCTCGGTAATCCGCGCCTGCGCTTGCCCCCTTAGCACAAAAGAGGAAGCAAGGACATTGCGCACGCTAGCGCCCGCCTGGTGTCGATCGTCACGGCTTACGTCACCAGAGCCTTTCGAGGTTCACCCCGCCTTGATATCTCTGCTCCTCGTGAGGCAGCCTGGTGAGGCCGCTCCTGAGGAGGTCTTGCGTCGTCCGCCTCCCGAGGCCTGGCCCCTCGCAAGGGTCTTGGTTCCTTGTCGATGAAGATGGGCCGTACAGGCCTGCGAACACAACGAGGCCATGGGCCGCAGGTAGGCAAGTCTGGGGACCCCCATTCTTAGAACACCGACAAGGATGAAGCACCACTACCACGAGACAGAACCTTGGCGGAACCAATCTAGGGCTCCGGCGGAGCTGTTCTACCGGGGAAACATCCCTCTGGGTGGGGGAAATCATCACCATCATCATCACCATCATCATCACCATCGATCATCTCATCGGGAGGGGGTCAATCTCCATCAACATCTTCACCAGCACCATCTCATCTCAAACCCTAGTTCATCTCTTGTATCCAATCTTTGTCTGAAAACCTTAGATCGTACACGTGGGTTGCTAGTAGTGTTGATTACTCCTTGTAGTTGATGCTAGTTGGTTTATTTTGTGGAAGATCATATGTTCAGATCCTTTATGCATATTGATACCCCTCTGATTATGAACATGAATATGATTTGTGAGTAGTTACATTTGTTCCCGAGGACATGGGAAAAGTCTTGCTATAAGTAGTCATGTGACTTTGGTATTCGTTCGATATTTTGATGAGATGTATGTTGTCTTTCCTCTAGTGGTGTCATGTGAACGTCGACTACATGACACTTCACCATTCTTTGGGCCTAGAGGAAGGCATTGGGAAGTAATAAGTAGATGATGGGTTGCTAGAGTGACAGAAGCTTAAACCCTTGTTTATGAGTTGCTTCGTAAGGGGCTGATTTGGATCCATATGTTTCATGCTATGGTTAGGTTTACCTTAATACTTCTTTTGTAGTTGTGGATGCTTGCAATAGGGGATAATCATAAGTGGGATGCTTGTCCAAGTAAGGGCAGTATCCAAGCACCGGTCCACCCACATATCAAATTATGAAAGTACCAAACGAGTCATATGAACGCGATGAAAACTAGCTTGACGATAATTCCCATGTGTCATCGGGAGCGCGTTCCTTTATATAAGAGTTTGTCCAGGCTTGTCCTTTGCTACAAAAAGGATTGGGCGATCTTGCTGCACCTTATTTACTTTTATTACTTGTTACCCGTTGCAAATTACCTTATTACAAAACTGTCTGTTACCGATAATTTCAGTGCTTGCAGAGAATACCTTACTGGAAACTACTTATCATTTCCTTCTGCTCCTCGTTTTGTTCGACACTCTTATTATCGAAAGGACTACGATAGATCCCCTATACTTGTGGGTCATCAAGCCAGGCCGAGGGTCTGCGCGCACCCCAGTGTTCGAACCTCAAGGGTCTGCTGCAACACGAAATCCGACACCGTTGTCAGCACCGGCTGTTGGAGCTGGTGGCGGGGCACCTGCCATGGGGGCGAAGTGCGGTGGCGTGGAGCGTAGGCCGGTCGAGAGGAGCTACGGCGCACCCCTAGCTGGCGTGCCAAATGCCGGATCTAGGGTTCCGGCAAACCCTTAAGGTTCGAACACTGGGGTGCACGCGAAGTTCTTTCCCTTCTATCGATCTACGTCCTAGCTCGCTAAGGTCTCGCAGACGAACTCGACGCACTCGCAATGCAGAGACACAAGATTTATACTGGTTCGGGCCACCGTTGTGGTGTAATATCCTACTCCAGTGTGGTGGTGGTGGTGGATTGCCTCTTGGGCTGATGATGAACAGTACAAGGGGAAAACAGCCTCTTGAGGTTGAGGTGATGGTGTGTTCGGTGTGGCTAAGGGTTGGCTCTTGATCCGGTCTCCCTTCTTCTCCTCTTCCTCTACTTGTGGTGGCTAGTCCTATTTATAGAGGCCCTGGTCCTCTTCCCAAATATTGAGTGGGAAGGGAGCCAACAATGGCGGCCAATTAGAAAGGGGACAGCTAGTATGAGCTACCCTGACAAAAGGTGGTCTTCGCCTGCCAAAGGTTCTGGTGATGCCGCCGTCTTGGAATCCTCGGTGACCTCCGTCCTGCCGTCCTGCGGGTCTTGGTCTGGTTGCACAAATATGTATACCTTTTCTTGATGCCTCGGTAATCCGCGCCTGAGCTTGCCCCCTTAGCACAAAAGAGGAAGCAAGGACATTGCGCACGCTAGCGCCCGCCTGGTGTCGATCGTCACGGCCTACGTCACCAGAGCCTTTCGAGGTTCACCCCGCCTTGATATCTCTGCTCCTCGTGAGGCAGCCTGGTGAGGCCGCTCCTGAGGAGGTCTTGCGTCGTCCGCCTCGCGAGGCCTGGCCCCTCGCAAGGGTCTTGGTTCCTTGTCGATGAAGATGGGCCGTACAGGCCTGCGAACACAACGAGGCCATGGGCCGCAGGTAGGCAAGTCTGGGGACCCCCGTTCTTAGAACACCGACAAGGATGAAGCACCGCTACCACAAGACAGAACCTTGGCGGAACCAATCTAGGGCTCCGGCGGAGCTGTTCTATCGGGGAAACATCCCTCTGGGTGGGGGAAATCATCACCATCATCATCACCATCGATCATCTCATCGGGAGGGGGTCAATCTCCATCAACATCTTCACCAGCACCATCTCATCTCAAACCCTAATTCATCTCTTGTATCCAATCTTCGTCTGAAAACCTCAGATCGTACACGTGGGTTGCTAGTAGTGTTGATTACTCCTTGTAGTTGATGCTAGTTGGTTTATTTTGTGGAAGATCATATGTTCAGATCCTTTATACATATTGATACCCCTCTGATTATGAACATGAATATGATTTGTGAGTAGTTTCGTTTGTTCCCGAGGACATGGGAAAAGTCTTGCTATAAGTAGTCATGTGACTTTGGTATTCTTTCGATATTTTGATGAGATGTATGTTGTCTTTCCTCTAGTGGTGTCATGTGAACGTCGAGTACATGAAACTTCACCATTCTTTGGGCCTAGAGGAAGGCATTGGGAAGTAATAAGTAGATGATGGGTTGCTAGAGTGACAGAATCTTAAACCCTTGTTTATGAGTTGCTTCGTAAGGGGCTGATTTGGATCCATATGTTTCATGCTATGGTTAGGTTTACCTTAATACTTCTTTTGTAGTTGTGGATGCTTGCAATAGGGAATAATCATAAGTGGGATGCTTGTCCAAGTAAGGGCAGTATCCAAGCACCGGTCCACCCACATATCAGATTATCAAAGTACCAAATGAGTCATATGAACGCGATAAAAACTAGCTTGACGGTAATTCCCATGTGTCATCGGGAGCGCTTTCCTTTATATAAAAGTTTGTCCAGGCTTGTCCTTTGCTACAAAAAGTATTGGGCGATCTTGCTGCACCTTATTTACTTTTATTACTTGTTAGCCGTTGCAAATTACCTTATCACAAAACTGTCTGTTACCGATAATTTTAGTGCTTGCAGAGAATACCTTACTGGAAACTACTTATCATTTCCTTCTACTCCTCGTTTGGTTCGACACTCTTATTATCGAAAGGACTACGATAGATCCCCTATACTTGTGGGTCATCAAGCCAGGCCGAGAGTCTGCGCACACCCCAGTGTTTGAACCTCAAGGGTCTGCCGCAACACGAAATCCGACACCGTTGTCAGCACCGGCTGTTGGAGCTGGTGGCGGGGCACCTGCCATGGGGGCGAAGTGCGGTGGCGCGGAGCGTAGGCCGGTCGAGAGGAGCTACGGCGCAACCCTAGCTGGCGTGCCAAATGTCGGATCTGGGGTTCCGCCAAACCCTTATGGTTCGAACACTGGGGTGCACGCGAAGTTCTTTCCCTTCTATCGATCTACGTCCTAGCTCGCTAAGGTCTCGCAAACGAACTCGACGCACTCGCAATGCAGAGACACAAGATTTATACTGGTTTGGTCCACCGTTGTGGTGTAATATCCTACTCTAGTGTGGTGGTGGTGGTGGTGGATTGCCTCTTGGGCTGATGATGAACAGTACAAGGGGAAAAACAGCCTCTTAAGGTTGAGGTGTTCTTGTGTTCGGTGTGGCTAAGGGTTGGCTCTTGATCCGGTCTCCCTTCTTCTCCTCTTCCTCTACTTGTGGTGGCTATTCCTATTTATAGAGGCCCTGGTCCTCTTCCCAAATATTGAGTGGGAAGGGAGCCAACAATGGCGGCCAATTAGAAAGGGGACAGCTAGTATGAGCTACCCTGACAAAAGGTGGTCTTCGCCTGCCAAAGGTTCTCGTGATGCCACCGTCTTGGGATCCTCGGTGACCTCCGTCCTGCCGTCCTGCGGGTCTTGGTCTGGTTGCACAAATATGTATACCTTTTCTTGATGCCTCGGTAATCCGCGCCTGCGCTTGCCCCCTTAGCACAAAAGAGGAAGCAAGGACATTGCGCACGCTAGCGCCCGCCTGGTGTCGATCGTCACGGCTTACGTCACCAGAGCCTTTCGAGGTTCACCCCGCCTTGATATCTCTGCTCCTCGTGAGGCATCCTGGTGAGGCCGCTCCTGAGGAGGTCTTGCGTCGTCCGCCTCGCGAGGCTTGGCCCCTCGCAAGGGTCTTGGTTCCTTGTCGATGAAGATGGGCCGTACAGGCCTGCGAACACAACGAGGCCATGGGCCGCAGGTAGGCAAGTCTGGGGACCCCCATTCTTAGAACACCGACAAGGATGAAGCACCGCTACCACGAGACAGAACCTTGGCGGAACCAATCTAGGGCTCCGACGGAGCTGTTCTACCGGGGAAACATCCCTCTGGGTGGGGGAAATCATCACCATCATCATCACCATCATCATCACCATCGATCATCTCATCGGGAGGGGGTCAATCTCCATCAACATCTTCACCAGCACCATCTCATCTCAAACCCTAGTTCATCTCTTGTATCCAATCTTTGTCTGAAAACCTTAGATCGTACACGTGGGTTGCTAGTAGTGTTGACTACTCCTTGTAGTTGATGCTAGTTGGTTTATTTTGTGGAAGATCATATGTTCAGATCCTTTATGCATATTGATACCCCTCTGATTATGAACATGAATATGATTTGTGAGTAGTTACATTTGTTCCCGAGGACATGGGAAAAGTCTTGCTATAAGTAGTCATGTGACTTTGGTATTCGTTCGATATTTTGATGAGATGTATGTTGTCTTTCCTCTAGTGGTGTCATGTGAACGTCGACTACATGACACTTCACCATTCTTTGGGCCTAGAGGAAGGCATTGGGAAGTAATAAGTAGATGATGGGTTGCTAGAGTGACAGAAGCTTAAAACCTTGTTTATGAGTTGCTTCGTAAGGGGCTGATTTGGATCCATATGTTTCATGCTATGGTTAGGTTTACCTTAATACTTCTTTTGTAGTTGTGGATGCTTGCAATAGGGGATAATCATAAGTGGGATGCTTGTCCAAGTAAGGGCAGTATCCAAGCACCGGTCCACCCACATATCAAATTATGAAAGTACCAAACGAGTCATATGAACGCGATGAAAACTAGCTTGACGATAATTCCCATGTGTCATCGGGAGCGCGTTCCTTTATATAAGAGTTTGTCCAGGCTTGTCCTTTGCTACAAAAAGGATTGGGCGATCTTGCTGCACCTTATTTACTTTTATTACTTGTTACCCGTTGCAAATTACCTTATGACAAAACTGTCTGTTACCGATAATTTCAGTGCTTGCAGAGAATACCTTACTGGAAACTACTTATCATTTCCTTCTGCTCCTCGTTTTGTTCGACACTCTTATTATAGAAAGGACTACGATAGATCCCCTATACTTGTGGTTCATCAAGCCAGGCCGAGGGTCTGTGCGCACCCCAGTGTTCGAACCTCAAGGGTCTGCTGCAACACGAAATCCGACACCGTTGTCAGCACCGGCTGTTGGAGCTGGTGGCGGGGCACCTGCCATGGGGGCGAAGTGCGGTGGCGCGGAGCGTAGGCCGGTCGAGAGGAGCTACGGCGCACCCCTAGCTGGCGTGCCAAATGCCGGATCTAGGGTTCCGCCAAACCCTTAAGGTTCGAACACTGGGGTGCACGCGAAGTTCTTTCCCTTCTATCGATCTACGTCCTAGCTCGCTAAGGTCTCGCAGACGAACTCGACGCACTCGCAATGCAGAGACACAAGATTTATACTGGTTCGGGCCACCGTTGTGGTGTAATATCCTACTCCAGTGTGGTGGTGGTGGTGGATTGCCTCTTGGGCTGATGATGAACAGTACAAGGGGAAAAACAGCCTCTTGAGGTTGAGGTGATGGTGTGTTCGGTGTGGCTAAGGGTTGGCTCTTGATCCGGTCTCCCTTCTTCTCCTCTTCCTCTACTTGTGGTGGCTAGTCCTATTTATAGAGGCCCTGGTCCTCTTCCCAAATATTGAGTGGGAAGGGAGCCAACAATGGCGGCCAATTAGAAAGGGGACAGCTAGTATGAGCTACCCTGACAAAAGGTGGTCTTCGCCTGCCAAAGGTTCTGGTGATGCCGCCGTCTTGGAATCCTCGGTGACCTCCGTCCTGCCGTCCTGCGGGTCTTGGTCTGGTTGCACAAATATGTATACCTTTTCTTGATGCCTCGGTAATCCGCGCCTGAGCTTGCCCCCTTAGCACAAAAGAGGAAGCAAGGACATTGCGCACGCTAGCGCCCGCCTGGTGTCGATCGTCACGGCCTACGTCACCAGAGCCTTTCGAGGTTCACCCCGCCTTGATATCTCTGCTCCTCGTGAGGCAGCCTGGTGAGGCCGCTCCTGAGGAGGTCTTGCGTCGTCCGCCTCGCGAGGCCTGGCCCCTCGCAAGGGTCTTGGTTCCTTGTCGATGAAGATGGGCCGTACAGGCCTGCGAACACAACGAGGCCATGGGCCGCAGGTAGGCAAGTCTGGGGACCCCCGTTCTTAGAACACCGACAAGGATGAAGCACCGCTACCACAAGACAGAACCTTGGCGGAACCAATCTAGGGCTCCGGCGGAGCTGTTCTATCGGGGAAACATCCCTCTGGGTGGGGGAAATCATCACCATCATCATCACCATCGATCATCTCATCGGGAGGGGGTCAATCTCCATCAACATCTTCACCAGCACCATCTCATCTCAAACCCTAATTCATCTCTTGTATCCAATCTTTGTCTGAAAACCTCAGATCGTACACGTGGGTTGCTAGTAGTGTTGATTACTCCTTGTAGTTGATGCTAGTTGGTTTATTTTGTGGAAGATCATATGTTCAGATCCTTTATACATATTGATACCCCTCTGATTATGAACATGAATATGATTTGTGAGTAGTTTCGTTTGTTCCCGAGGACATGGGAAAAGTCTTGCTATAAGTAGTCATGTGACTTTGGTATTCTTTCGATATTTTGATGAGATGTATGTTGTCTTTCCTCTAGTGGTGTCATGTGAACGTCGAGTACATGAAACTTCACCATTCTTTGGGCCTAGAGGAAGGCATTGGGAAGTAATAAGTAGATGATGGGTTGCTAGAGTGACAGAATCTTAAACCCTTGTTTATGAGTTGCTTCGTAAGGGGCTGATTTGGATCCATATGTTTCATGCTATGGTTAGGTTTACCTTAATACTTCTTTTGTAGTTGTGGATGCTTGCAATAGGGAATAATCATAAGTGGGATGCTTGTCCAAGTAAGGGCAGTATCCAAGCACCGGTCCACCCACATATCAGATTATCAAAGTACCAAATGAGTCATATGAACGCGATAAAAACTAGCTTGACGATAATTCCCATGTGTCATCGGGAGCGCTTTCCTTTATATAAAAGTTTGTCCAGGCTTGTCCTTTGCTACAAAAAGTATTGGGCGATCTTGCTGCACCTTATTTACTTTTATTACTTGTTAGCCGTTGCAAATTACCTTATCACAAAACTGTCTGTTACCGATAATTTTAGTGCTTGCAGAGAATACCTTACTGGAAACTACTTATCATTTCCTTCTGCTCCTCGTTTGGTTCGACACTCTTATTATCGAAAGGACTACGATAGATCCCCTATACTTGTGGGTCATCAAGCCAGGCCGAGAGTCTGCGCACACCCCAGTGTTTGAACCTCAAGGGTCTGCCGCAACACGAAATCCGACACCGTTGTCAGCACCGGCTGTTGGAGCTGGTGGCGGGGCACCTGCCATGGGGGCGAAGTGCGGTGGCGCGGAGCGTAGGCCGGTCGAGAGGAGCTACGGCGCACCCCTAGCTGGCGTGCCAAATGTCGGATCTGGGGTTCCGCCAAACCCTTATGGTTCAAACACTGGGGTGCACGCGAAGTTCTTTCCCTTCTATCCACATACGTCCTAGCTCGCTAAGGTCTCGCAGACGAACTCGACGCACTCGCAATGCAGAGACACAAGATTTATACTGGTTCGGTCCACCGTTGTGGTGTAATATACTACTCTAGTGTGGTGGTGGTGGTGGTGGATTGCCTCTTGGGCTGATGATGAACAGTACAAGGGGAAAAACAGCCTCTTAAGGTTGAGGTGTTCTTGTGTTCGGTGTGGCTAAGGGTTGGCTCTTGATCCGGTCTCCCTTCTTCTCCTCTTCCTCTACTTGTGGTGGCTATTCCTATTTATAGAGGCCCTGGTCCTCTTCCCAAATATTGAGTGGGAAGGGAGCCAACAATGGCGGCCAATTAGAAAGGGGACAGCTAGTATGAGCTACACTGACAAAAGGTGGTCTTCGCCTGCCAAAGGTTCTCGTGATGCCACCGTCTTGGGATCCTCGGTGACCTCCGTCCTGCCGTCCTGCGGGTCTTGGTCTGGTTGCACAAATATGTATACCTTTTCTTGATGCCTCGGTAATCCGCGCCTGCGCTTGCCCCCTTAGCACAAAAGAGGAAGCAAGGACATTGCGCACGCTAGCGCCCGCCTGGTGTCGATCGTCACGGCTTACGTCACCAGAGCCTTTCGAGGTTCACCCCGCCTTGATATCTCTGCTCCTCGTGAGGCATCCTGGTGAGGCCGCTCCTGAGGAGGTCTTGCGTCGTCCGCCTCGCGAGGCTTGGCCCCTCGCAAGGGTCTTGGTTCCTTGTCGATGAAGATGGGCCGTACAGGCCTGCGAACACAACGAGGCCATGGGCCGCAGGTAGGCAAGTCTGGGGACCCCCATTCTTAGAACACCGACAAGGATGAAGCACCGCTACCACGAGACAGAACCTTGGCGGAACCAATCTAGGGCTCCGACGGAGCTGTTCTACCGGGGAAACATCCCTCTGGGTGGGGGAAATCATCACCATCATCATCACCATCATCATCACCATCGATCATCTCATCGGGAGGGGGTCAATCTCCATCAACATCTTCACCAGCACCATCTCATCTCAAACCCTAGTTCATCTCTTGTATCCAATCTTTGTCTGAAAACCTTAGATCGTACACGTGGGTTGCTAGTAGTGTTGACTACTCCTTGTAGTTGATGCTAGTTGGTTTATTTTGTGGAAGATCATATGTTCAGATCCTTTATGCATATTGATACCCCTCTGATTATGAACATGAATATGATTTGTGAGTAGTTACATTTGTTCCCGAGGACATGGGAAAAGTCTTGCTATAAGTAGTCATGTGACTTTGGTATTCGTTCGATATTTTGATGAGATGTATGTTGTCTTTCCTCTAGTGGTGTCATGTGAACGTCGACTACATGACACTTCACCATTCTTTGGGCCTAGAGGAAGGCATTGGGAAGTAATAAGTAGATGATGGGTTGCTAGAGTGACAGAAGCTTAAACCCTTGTTTATGAGTTGCTTCGTAAGGGGCTGATTTGGATCCATATGTTTCATGCTATGGTTAGGTTTACCTTAATACTTCTTTTGTAGTTGTGGATGCTTGCAATAGGGGATAATCATAAGTGGGATGCTTGTCCAAGTAAGGGTAGTATCCAAGCACCGGTCCACCCACATATCAAATTATGAAAGTACCAAACGAGTCATATGAACGCGATGAAAACTAGCTTGACGATAATTCCCATGTGTCATCGGGAGCGCGTTCCTTTATATAAGAGTTTGTCCAGGCTTGTCCTTTGCTACAAAAAGGATTGGGCGATCTTGCTGCACCTTATTTACTTTTATTACTTGTTACCCGTTGCAAATTACCTTATGACAAAACTGTCTGTTACCGATAATTTCAGTGCTTGCAGAGAATACCTTACTGGAAACTACTTATCATTTCCTTCTGCTCCTCGTTTTGTTCGACACTCTTATTATCGAAAGGACTACGATAGATCCCCTATACTTGTGGGTCATCAAGCCAGGCCGAGGGTCTGTGCGCACCCCAGTGTTCGAACCTCAAGGGTCTGCTGCAACACGAAATCCGACACCGTTGTCAGCACCGGCTGTTGGAGCTGGTGGCGGGGCACCTGCCATGGGGGCGAAGTGCGGTGGCGCGGAGCGTAGGCCGGTCGAGAGGAGCTACGGCGCACCCCTAGCTGGCGTGCCAAATGCCGGATCTAGGGTTCCGGCAAACCCTTAAGGTTCGAACACTGGGGTGCACGCGAAGTTCTTTCCCTTCTATCGATCTACGTCCTAGCTCGCTAAGGTCTCCCAGACGAACTCGACGCACTCGCAATGCAGAGACACAAGATTTATACTGGTTCGGGCCACCGTTGTGGTGTAATATCCTACTCCAGTGTGGTGGTGGTGGTGGATTGCCTCTTGGGCTGATGATGAACAGTACAAGGGGAAAAACAGCCTCTTGAGGTTGAGGTGATGGTGTGTTCGGTGTGGCTAAGGGTTGGCTCTTGATCCGGTCTCCCTTCTTCTCCTCTTCCTCTACTTGTGGTGGCTAGTCCTATTTATAGAGGCCCTGGTCCTCTTCCCAAATATTGAGTGGGAAGGGAGCCAACAATGGCGGCCAATTAGAAAGGGGACAGCTAGTATGAGCTACCCTGACAAAAGGTGGTCTTCGCCTGCCAAAGGTTCTGGTGATGCCGCCGTCTTGGAATCCTCGGTGACCTCCGTCCTGCCGTCCTGCGGGTCTTGGTCTGGTTGCACAAATATGTATACCTTTTCTTGATGCCTCGGTAATCCGCGCCTGAGCTTGCCCCCTTAGCACAAAAGAGGAAGCAAGGACATTGCGCACGCTAGCGCCCGCCTGGTGTCGATCGTCACGGCCTACGTCACCAGAGCCTTTCGAGGTTCACCCTGCCTTGATATCTCTGCTCCTCGTGAGGCAGCCCGGTGAGGCCGCTCCTGAGGAGGTCTTGCGTCGTCCGCCTCGCGAGGCCTGGCCCCTCGCAAGGGTCTTGGTTCCTTGTCGATGAAGATGGGCCGTACAGGCCTGCGAACACAACGAGGCTATGGGCCGCAGGTAGGCAAGTCTGGGGACCCCCGTTCTTAGAACACCGACAAGGATGAAGCACCGCTACCACAAGACAGAACCTTGGCGGAACCAATCTAGGGCTCCGGCGGAGCTGTTCTATCGGGGAAACATCCCTCTGGGTGGGGGAAATCATCACCATCATCATCACCATCGATCATCTCATCGGGAGGGGGTCAATCTCCATCAACATCTTCACCAGCACCATCTCATCTCAAACCCTAATTCATCTCTTGTATCCAATCTTTGTCTGAAAACCTCAGATCGTACACGTGGGTTGCTAGTAGTGTTGATTACTCCTTGTAGTTGATGCTAGTTGGTTTATTTTGTGGAAGATCATATGTTCAGATCCTTTATACATATTGATACCCCTCTGATTATGAACATGAATATGATTTGTGAGTAGTTTCGTTTGTTCCCGAGGACATGGGAAAAGTCTTGCTATAAGTAGTCATGTGACTTTGGTATTCTTTCGATATTTTGATGAGATGTATGTTGTCTTTCCTCTAGTGGTGTCATGTGAACGTCGAGTACATGAAACTTCACCATTCTTTGGGCCTAGAGGAAGGCATTGGGAAGTAATAAGTAGATGATGGGTTGCTAGAGTGACAGAATCTTAAACCCTTGTTTATGAGTTGCTTCGTAAGGGGCTGATTTGGATCCATATGTTTCATGCTATGGTTAGGTTTACCTTAATACTTCTTTTGTAGTTGTGGATGCTTGCAATAGGGAATAATCATAAGTGGGATGCTTGTCCAAGTAAGGGCAGTATCCAAGCACCGGTCCACCCACATATCAGATTATCAAAGTACCAAATGAGTCATATGAACGCGATAAAAACTAGCTTGACGATAATTCCCATGTGTCATCGGGAGCGCTTTCCTTTATATAAAAGTTTGTCCAGGCTTGTCCTTTGCTACAAAAAGTATTGGGCGATCTTGCTGCACCTTATTTACTTTTATTACTTGTTAGCCGTTGCAAATTACCTTATCACAAAACTGTCTGTTACCGATAATTTCAGTGCTTGCAGAGAATACCTTACTGGAAACTACTTATCATTTCCTTCTGCTCCTCGTTTGGTTCGACACTCTTATTATCGAAAGGACTACGACAGATTCCCTATACTTGTGGGTCATCAAGCCAGGCCGAGAGTCTGCGCACACCCCAGTGTTTGAACCTCAAGGGTCTGCCGCAACACGAAATCCGACACCGTTGTCAGCACCGGCTGTTGGAGCTGGTGGCGGGGCACCTGCCATGGGGGCGAAGTGCGGTGGCGCGGAGCGTAGGCCGGTCGAGAGGAGCTACGGCGCACCCCTAGCTGGCGTGCCAAATGTCGGATCTGGGGTTCCGCCAAACCCTTATGGTTCGAACACTGGGGTGCACGCAAAGTTCTTTCCCTTCTATCGATCTACGTCCTAGCTCGCTAAGGTCTCGCAGACGAACTCGACGCACTCGCAATGCAGAGACACAAGATTTATACTGGTTCGGGCCACCGTTGTGGTGTAATATCCTACTCTAGTGTGGTGGTGGTGGTGGTGGATTGCCTCTTGGGCTGATGATGAACAGTACAAGGGGAAAAACAGCCTCTTAAGGTTGAGGTGTTCTTGTGTTCGGTGTGGCTAAGGGTTGGCTCTTGATCCGGTCTCCCTTCTTCTCCTCTTCCTCTACTTGTGGTGGCTATTCCTATTTATAGAGGCCCTGGTCCTCTTCCCAAATATTGAGTGGGAAGGGAGCCAACAATGGCGGCCAATTAGAAATGGGACAGCTAGTATGAGCTACCCTGACAAAAGGTGGTCTTCGCCTGCCAAAGGTTCTCGTGATGCCACCGTCTTGGGATCCTCGGTGACCTCCGTCCTGCCGTCCTGCGGGTCTTGGTCTGGTTGCACAAATATGTATACATTTTCTTGATGCCTCGGTAATCCGCGCCTGAGCTTGCCCCCTTAGCACAAAAGAGGAAGCAAGGACATTGCGCACGCTAGCGCCCGCCTGGTGTCGATCGTCACGGCCTACGTCACCAGAGCCTTTCGAGGTTCACCCCGCCTTGATATCTCTGCTCCTCGTGAGGCAGCCTGGTGAGGCCGCTCCTGAGGAGGTCTTGCGTCGTCCGCCTCGCGAGGCCTGGCCCCTCGCAAGGGTCTTGGTTCCTTGTCGATGAAGATGGGCCGTACAGGCCTGCGAACACAACGAGGCCATGGGCCGCAGGTAGGCAAGTCTGGGGACCCCTGTTCTTAGAACACCGACAAGGATGAAGCACCGCTACCACAAGACAGAACCTTGGCGGAACCAATCTAGGGCTCCGGCGGAGCTGTTCTACCGGGGAAACATCCCTCTGGGTGGGGGAAATCATCACCATCATCATCACCATCGATCATCTCATCGGGAGGGGGTCAATCTCCATTAACATCTTCACCAGCACCATCTCATCTCAAACCCTAGTTCATCTCTTGTATCCAATCTTTGTCTGAAAACCTCAGATCGTACACGTGGGTTGCTAGTAGTGTTGATTACTCCTTGTAGTTGATGCTAGTTGGTTTATTTGGTGGAAGATCATATGTTCAGATTCTTTATGCATATTCATACCCCTCTGATTATGAACATGAATATGATTTGTGAGTAGTTTCGTTTGTTCCCGAGGACATGGGAGAAGTCTTTCTATAAGTAGTCATGTGACTTTGGTATTCGTTCGATATTTTGATGAGATGTATGTTGTCTTTCCTCTAGTGGTGTCATGTGAACGTCGACTACATGACACTTCACCATTCTTTGGGCCTAGAGGAAGGCATTGGGAAGTAATAAGTAGATGATGGGTTGCTAGAGTGACAGAAGCTTAAACCCTTGTTTATGAGCTGCTTCGTAAGGGGCTGATTTGGATCAATATGTTTCATGCTATGGTTAGGTTTACCTTAATACTTCTTTTGTAGCTGTGGATGCTTGCAATAGGGGTTAATCATAAGTGGGATGCTTGTCCAAGTAAGGGCAGTATCCAAGTACCGGTCCACCCACATATCAAATTATCAAAGTACCAAACGAGTCATATGAACGCGATGAAAACCAGCTTGACGATAATTCCCATGTGTCATCGGGAGCGCTTTCCTTTATATCAGAGTTTGTCTAGGCTTGTCCTTTGCTACAAAAAGGATTGGGCGATCTTGCTGCACCTTATTTACTTTTATTACTTGTTACCCATTACAAATTACCTTATCACAAAACTATCTGTTACCGATAATTTCAGTGCTTGCAGAGAATACCTTACTGGAAACTACTTATCATTTCCTTCTGCTCCTCGTTTGGTTCGACACTCTTATTATCGAAAGGACTACGATAGATCCCCTATACTTGTGGGTCATCAAGCCAGGCCGAGGGTCTGTGAGCACCCCAGTGTTCGAACCTCAAGGGTCTGCCGCAACACGAAATCCGACACCGTTGTCAGCACCGGCTGTTGGAGCTGGTGGCGGGGCACCTGCCATGGGGGCGAAGTGCGGTGGCGCGGAGTGTAGGCCGGTCGAGAGGAGCTAAGGCGCACCCCTAGCTGGCGTGCCAAATGTCGGATCTGGGGTTCCGCCAAACCCTTAAGGTTCGAACACTGGGGTGCACGCGAAGTTCTTTCCCTTCTATCGATCTACGTCCTAGCTCGCTAAGGTCTCGTAGACGAACTCGGCGCACTCGCAATGCAGAGACACAAGATTTATACTGGTTCGGGCCACAGTTGTGGTGTAATATCCTACTCTAGTGTGGTGGTGGTGGTGGATTGCCTCTTGGGCTGATGATGAACAGTACAAGGGGAAAAATAGACTCTTGAGGTTGAGGTGTTCTTGTGTTCGGTGTGGCTAAGGGTTGGCTCTTGATCCGGTCTCCCTTCTTCTCCTCTTCCTCTACTTGTGGTGGCTAGTCCTATTTATAGAGGCCCTGGTCCTCTTTCCAAATATTGAGTGGGAAGGGAGCCAACAATGGCGGCCAATTAGAATGGGGACAGCTAGTATGAGCTACCCTGACAAAAGGTGGTCTTCGCCTGCCAAAGGTTCTGGTGATGCCGCCGTCTTGGGATCCTCGGTGACCTCCGTCCTGCCATCCTGCGGGTCTTGGTCTGGTTGCACAAATATGGAAACCTTTTCTTGATGCCTCGGTAATCCGTGCCTGCGCTTGCCCCCTTAGCACAAAAGAGGAAGCAGGGACATTGCGCACGCTAGCGCCCGCCTGGTGTCGATCGTCACGGCTTACGTCACCAGAGCCTTTAGAGGTTCACCCCACCTTGATATCTCTGCTCCTCGTGAGGCAGCCTGGTGAGGCCGCTCCTGAGGAGGTCTTACGTCGTCCGCCTCGCGAGGCTTGGCCCCTCGCAAGGGTCTTGGTTCCTTGTCGATGAAGATGGGCCGTACAGGCCTGCGAACATAACGAGGCCATGGGCCGCAGGTAGGCAAGTCTGGGGACCCCCGTTCTTAGAACACCGACAAGGATGAAGCACCGCTACCACGAGACAGAACCTTGGCGGAACCAATCTAGGGCTCCGGCGGAGCTGTTCTACCGGGGAAACATCCCTCTGGGTGGGGGAAATCATCACCATCATCATCACCATCGATCATCTCATCGGGAGGGGGTCAATCTCCATTAACATCTTCACCAGCACCATCTCATCTCAAACCCTAGTTCATCTCTTGTATCCATTCTTTGTCTGAAAACCTCAGATCGTACACGTGGGTTGCTAGTAGTGTTGATTACTCCTTGTAGTTGATGCTAGTTGGTTTATTTGGTGGAAGATCATATGTTCAGATCCTTTATGCATATTCATACCCCTCTGATAATGAACATGAATATGATTTGTGAGTAGTTTCGTTTGTTCCCGAGGACATGGGAGAAGTCTTTCTATAAGTAGTCAAGTGCCTTTGGTATTCGTTCGATATTTTGATGAGATGTATGTTGTCTTTCCTCTAGTGGTGTCATGTGAACGTCGACTACATGACACTTCACCATTCTTTGGGCCTAGAGGAAGGCATTGGGAAGTAATAAGTAGATGATGGGTTGCTAGAGTGACAGAAGCTTAAACCCTTGTTTATGAGCTGCTTCGTAAGGGGCTGATTTGGATCAATATGTTTCATGCTATGGTTAGGTTTACCTTAATACTTCTTTTGTAGTTGTGGATGCTTGCAATAGGGGTTAATCATAAGTGGGATGCTTGTCCAAGTAAGGGCAGTATCCAAGTACCGGTCCACCCACATATCAAATTATCAAAGTACCAAACGAGTCATATGAACGCGATGAAAACCAGCTTGACGATAATTCCCATGTGTCATCGGGAGCGCTTTCCTTTATATAAAAGTTTGTCCAGGCTTGTCCTTTGCTACAAAAAGGATTGGGCGATCTTGCTGCACCTTATTTACTTTTATTACTTGTTACCCGTTACAAATTACCTTATCACAAAACTATCTGTTACTGATAATTTCAGTGCTTGCAGAGAATACCTTACTGGAAACTACTTATCATTTCCTTCTGCTCCTCGTTTGGTTTGACACTCTTATTATCGAAAGGACTACGATAGATCCCCTATACTTGTGGGTCATCAAGCCAGGCCGAGGGTCTGCGAGCACCCCAGTGTTCGAACCTCAAGGGTCTGCCGCAACACGAAATCCGACACCGTTGTCAGCACCGGCTGTTGGAGCTGGTGGCGGGGCACCTGCCATGGGGGCGAAGTGCGGTGGCGCGGAGCGTAGGCCGGTCGAGAGGAGCTACGGTGCACCCCTAGCTGGCGTGCCAAATGTCGGATCTGGGGTTCTGCCAAACCCTTAAGGTTCGAACACTGGGGTGCACGCGAAGTTCTTTCCCTTCTATCGATCTACGTCCTAGCTCGCTAAGGTCTCGTAGACGAACTCGACGCACTCGCAATGCAGAGACACAAGATTTATACTGGTTCGGGCCACCGTTGTGGTGTAATATCCTACTCTAGTGTGGTGGTGGTGGTGGATTGCCTCTTGGGCTGATGATGAACAGTACAAGGGGAAAAACAGCCTCTTGAGGTTGAGGTGTTCTTGTGTTCGGTGTGGCTAAGGGTTGGCTCTTGATCCGGTCTCCCTTCTTCTCCTCTTCCTCTACTTGTGGTGGCTAGTCCTATTTATAGAGGCCCTGGTCCTCTTCCCAAATATTGAGTGGGAAGGGAGCCAACAATGGCGGCCAATTAGAATGGAGACAGCTAGTATGAGCTACCCTGACAAAAGGTGGTCTTCGCCTGCCAAAAGTTCTGGTGATGCCGCCGTCTTGGGATCCTCGGTGACCTCCGTCCTGCCATCCTGCGGGTCTTGGTCTGGTTGCACAAATATGGAAACCTTTTCTTGATGCCTCGGTAATCCGCGCCTGCGCTTGCCCCCTTAGCACAAAAGAGGAAGCAAGGACATTGCGCACGCTAGCGCCCGCCTGGTGTCGATCGTCACGGCTTACGTCACCAGAGCCTTTCGAGGTTCAACCCGCCTTGATATCTCTGCTCCTCGTGAGGCAGCCTGGTGAGGCCGCTCCTAAGGAGGTCTTGCGTCGTCCGCCTCGCGAGGCTTGGCCCCTCGCAAGGGTCTTGGTTCCTTGTCGATGAAGATGGGCCGTACAGGCCTGCGAACACAACCAGGCCATGGGCCGCAGGTAGGCAAGTCTGGGGACCCCCGTTCTCCGAACACCGACAAGGATGAAGCACCGCCACCACGAGACAGAACCTTGGCGGAACCAATCTAGGGCTCCGGAGGAGCTGTTCTACCGGGGAAACATCCCTCCGGGTGGGGGAAATCATCACCATCATCATCACCATCGATCATCTCATCGGGAGGGGGTCAATCTCCATCAACATCTTCACCAGCACCATCTCATCTCAAACCCTAGTTCATCTCTTGTATCCAATCTTTGTCTGAAAACCTCAGGTCGTATACGTGGGTTGCTAGTAGTGTTGATTACTCCTTGTAGTTGATGCTAGTTGGTTTATTTGGTGGAAGATCATATGTTCAGATCCTTTATGCATATTAATACCCCTCTCATTATGAACATGAATATGATTTGTGAGTAGTTACATTTGTTCCCGAGGACATGGGAGAAGTCTTGCTATAAGTAGTCATGTGACTTTGGTATTCGTTCGATATTTTGATGAGATGTATGTTGTCTTTCCTCTAGTGGTGTCATGTGAACGTCGACTACATGACACTTCACCATTCTTTGGGCCTAGAGGAAGGCATTGGGAAGTAATAAGTAGATGATGGGTTGCTAGAGTGACAGAAGCTTAAACCCTTGTTTATGAGTTGCTTCGTAAGGGGCTGATTTGGATCCATATGTTTCATGCTATGGTTAGGTTTACCTTAATACTTCTTTTCTAGTTGCGGATGCTTGCAATAGGGGTTAATCATAAGTGGGATGCTTAAGTAAGGGCAGTATCCAAGCACCGGTCCACCCACATATCAAATTATCAAAGTACCAAGCGAGTCATATGAACGCGATGAAAACTAGCTTGACGATAATTCCCATGTGTCATCGGGAGCGCTTTCCTTTATATAAGAGTTGTCCAGGCTTGTCCTTTGCTACAAAAAGGATTGGGCGATCTTGCTGCACCTTATTTTAGTGCTTGCAGAGAATACCTTACTGAAAACTACTTATGATTTCCTTATGCTCCTCGTTTGGTTCGAAAAAGGGAGGAGAACCCAGTAGAGACTAAGTAGAACACACCGCACCAGCTCAAGAACACCCCTCGCGAGGCTGTTCTTCCCTTGTACTGTCCATCATCAGCCCCCGAGACAATCCACCACACCACACACTAGAGTAGGGTATTACACCACAACGGTGGCCCGAACCAGTATAAACCCTGTGTCTCTTGTGTTGTTCATCATTTTCATCTTAGTTCGCACGAGAGGATCAGACGCATATCGGTAGGGGAGAGATCTCCGTGCGCAACCGAGTGTTCAAACCTCAAGGGTCTGCCGGAACCCGAAATCCGACATTTGGCGCGCCAGGTAGGGGTGCGCCGGAACCTTTCTTCCACTGCTCGCGTGTGAACTTCCGTTGTGCCCATGGTTGACGCTTGTCGGGCTCGCGCCGAGCACCGGGCTGCTCGCGCCACTCGCGTCGCCCAGACGGCCCCCGTCGGCGACCCCCTGATTGTTCCCTGTCGCCCGCCGCCAACGCCGCCACCGGCCCGGCGGGGAACGAGCAGCAGGCCTCGTCCCAGCATCCTTCGGTGCGGCGGGATGGCTGCACCGCCACCCCATCGCTGACTCCAGCTGGCTCGTCGTCCCACGCCTGTCGCGCACCCATGGATGCGCACGCCTCACTGCTCTTGGCGCGGGAGCTCCTGCACCATCGCCCCGTCGATGACCTCTATGAGGACTGGCTCGCCCGCATCACCGAGCTCGTCAGTGCCGCCGAGGGCTCCCCCTTGCGGTCCCTCTCACTGCCTCGCCCTCCGTCCCGTGCAGCGGGCGAGGATCAGGAGGCGCCTCCGCTGCCTCCTCCCCAAGAAGGTGCCTTGGCTCCAAGGCGCGCAGCCCTAGGGCGGGACCCTCTAGGTCTGGCGCCTGCACAGCAAGAAGGGAGCTGCCAAGAGATCCCACGTACCCGGGAAGGTGCTCGCGCGCTCCCAGCGCCGGCGCGCCAAGATCGCGCCCCGGCGCCTCCACGACAAGACCCCGCGCTGCTCCAAGTGGCGGCGCGTGGTGACCCGCGAGAACAAGTCCAGCACTAGCAAAGGGCGCCGGTGACCACGGCGGGCTGCCTCGCCTTCACCCCCGAGCTGCGCGGCGTCACATGGCCAGGCAAGTTTAAGCCTGACCTCCCTCCCCGCTACGATGGCGCAGCGGACCCCACGGAGTTCCTGCAGCTCTATGAGCTGGGCATCGTAGCCGCCAACGGAGACGGAAATGTCATGGCGAATTGGTTCCCCACGGCGCTCAAGGATGGCACCCGCACCTGGCTCCTAAACCTGGCTCCCGGCACGATCTCCTCCTGGAGCGAGATGCGCAACCGCTTCATCACCAACTTCCAGGGCACTCGCGACCGGCTCCCGGCCGTGAGCAACCTGCGCCACATCAAGCAACAGCCAGGAGAAACCCTGCAGAAGTGTATCCAGCGCTTCAACTACGCTCGCCTCAAGATCCCCAAGGTAACTGAAGAAGCTATCATCTCAGCCTTCTCCGACGGCATGCGCGATGTCAAGATGAAGGAAGAGCTAGCAATCAATGATGACCTGTGCACATCCCTGGAGCTGTTCAACTTGGCGACCAAGTGCGCCAGGGCTGAGGAAGGGCGTCTCTCCCTCCTCGAGGTCCCAGCTGCCCACCCGGAAGAAAATAAGCTCAAGGCCAAGTACGTGAAGCGCAAGGGGGCTGACGTGATAGCAGCGGAACCGGACACCAAGCGAGGCAGGGATCAGCCTGAGTCATCCAAGGGCGGACGGTACTGCGTGTACCACGACCTCCACACCCACAACACCAACGAATGTCAAGAACTCAGAGCCGTGCGAGATGGGCGAATCGGCCGACGCCCAGAGCGCAACGACAGGGGCTATGGCCGAGGAGGAGGAAGAGGTGGCGGACTATGGGAAGACCGTAGCCTTCGCCAGGGATGGCGTGACCGCCCTCGTGAGGACCACTGGCAGGATCAGCCTAGCGAGGGAGGCTGGAGGGACCAGCCTCATGAGGTCCACCCGAACGGCAATGCAGGCCTCCCTCCTCTGCCGCCTCCACCAAGGAGGAACGAAGACCAACACCATGATGATGGGGCTGGGGGCTTCAAAGATCCGCGTGCAATTGCTTGCATCTTGGCCGGCGCCCAGGCCCCAGCCTCATAGCGCATCTTCAAGCAGTTTGCTCGCGAGGTGAATGCAGTCCTTCCCAAGCTTGAGGCCATGCGCCCTCTCAGGTGGTCTTCGTGCGCGAGCACTTTCAGTTCCGCAGACCAGCTCAAGTGTGCGGCAACGGCCGAAGTCCTCCCGATGCTTTTCTCCCCAGTCATCAGCAACGTGCAAGTCACCAAGCATTTCTCAGGAGTCGCCGATGGTTCCACTGTTCCAATTGGGCAGGTTCGCCTTCCGGTCACCTTCGGGAAACGCAACAACTACCGCACTGAGCTCATCGACTTCGACGTCGCTCACATCCGCCTGCTGTACAACGCCATCCTCGGGTACCCAGCCCAAGCCAAGTTTATGGCAGTGGCTCACCATGGTTACAATGTCCTCAAGATGCCAAGTAGCGGTGGAGTCATCACCGTACCCTGTGAAGAAAGGGACGCAGTGTGCTCGCTAGAGCGTGCGTTCCAAGCCGCAGCAATCGAAGACCCAGATCGCAGGAGCGAGAGGCCTGCCGAGGCGACCCTCAAGAAGAAGAAGACCTCACCTGGCCTGAGCCACTAGGAAGCAGGCACCTCCGGGGGTATTACGTCAGGATTCGCGCCCGATCAGGGAGCGCCGCCCTCTCACGCATAGGAAGGCGCGCCCGGCGCCCTCCTCAGGTAGGGCTTGGGGCTCTTTGTTGGAGAGCCGCCGACCTTGCCAAGGTCGCGGGGGAGGCGCTCGGGCACCACTTGGAGGGGTGCTTTCAAGCACGCTTCCCTTAGGAAGGTACAAGTCCAAGGAGACCAAACCGCCAGGAGTTCATCGCAAGGAACACCCATGAGCTACAAGAGTCCAGAGTCATGCGCGGCAGCCGCCGCTTACCTGCCGTGGCCCCACATCCGGGCGAGGATGGAGGACTGCATGTCTGCGTCGATGTGCCAGGGCTCAACCGAGCTGCATCCCTGGAGCGCCTATGGCCTTCGGCAGTAGGGCGCTGCGTGGGACCACCTCACAGCTATTTTCGCATGCCCTTCGTCCTGCCGAGCGCGGTCGCCGCACATCAGCGCCTGTTGAGGAGCATTCTAGAGGCTCAGGAGGTCAGGCATCGTGCAGTTCTGGCGAAGGTGGCGATGGTCCCCGAAGACCTGCACATGCCGCCGGAGCCTCCCGAGGCCCCTGGGCCTGGGGGCTCATGAGGGCCGACGTCTTCACCACGCATCGCTCACTTCCTCAGCATCACTTGATCTTCAACAGCACCAGGTGACCTCTTTCAGAGTTCTACTTTTAGCTGGGAGCCCCCACAGGGCTGCACCATTCCCAGGCCGCGTGGGTCTGTCCCCGCGGCATGTATCCATTTTGTTTATGCTCTTTATTTACCTTGTTGGGGGCGCCCCTCGGGCTGCATCATCCCCACACCGCTTGGGCCCGACCCAGCGGCAGTTGCTTTTCCAGCATTTACCCTAGGATGAAGTTGTTCTTTCGTGCTTAATATGATTCCCATAATTATCACCTACTGCTTGTCGTCATGCAAAGCGCTTGCACGTTAAAAGGGGGGCGCCTGAGCATCGCGACTCATGGGCTCTTACTGGCCCTCCAGCCCTCACCCCCTGGCCTTGACCCACGGCATGGCGACCTGTCATATCAGCAACGGCTGAGTTCGCTAGGGGGTGGGACCTGAGGACGTAGAGCATTTGCATTCTAACAAACCTGCAGGAACACACCAATTGATAAAGGCCCAGAGCCAGGCGCAACCCGCCTCGAGGTAGGGCCTCAGGAGTCCCGCGCTAACTCAAGGGTGCCCAGATACACCTCTCCTAGCCCTACCGTGCCGTCCATGTGTCAGGGCGGGGCTGTACATGCCCCGGGGGCTCCTCCCGGAGGGGAGCCCCCTCCCACACACCAGTGGAAGCACCATGCCCCGCGCTGGCTGACGACACTGCCGAGGAGCGGCTATGCCCGTACACATACGGAAGCGCTATGCTCCGCGCTGGTGATAAACAACTGAGGGTGGCCGACGGCGGTACCAACCTCAGGGAGCCCAGAGCTCAGTGTCCGGCACCATCGCAACGCCTCCCCTAAGGAGTGCCGCACGAGGGGACTGGACACGGGGGCTACGCTCGGGCCTCAACCGAGCGCACGCCAGCGAGCCAGGTCCCTTGGACCTGGTCGTCGCGCGCCACTCTCCTAGCGGAGCCAAGGTACAAAACCCATTTGAGCATCTAGGGGGACTCCTAAGCATCGCGACTCAGGAGCCTAACTTGCCACGTAGCCCCTCACTCCTTAGTCCCGTCCTTGTTTTCCGGCCGAGGCTAACGCTGGATGAGGTACGCGCGGGGCCGGGCCCTGCTGACGTAGAACGATCAATCCACTCCTCGCTCCCCCCTTCCCTACTTGTTGCTCGCGCGTCAAGGGGGACTCCTGAGCATCGCGACTCCGGAGCCTAACTTGCCATGTAGCCCCTCACTCCTTAGTCGCGTCGTTGGTTTCCGGTCGGGGCTAACGCTGGGTGAGGTACGCGCGGGGCCGGGCCCTAACGACGTAGAGCGTAAGCAAGTAGGAGAGGAAAATGCAAATTCCGAGAAATTCAAAGCAAATATTACAAGCCATAAGATTGTTCCACAACGCCAAACACAAGTTTTAACGCCTCCGCTAGGCATGGTGCATGTGCAGGAATAAAACAGGATGGAAGTCGCGAAGGGATCACTCCCCAGTAACGCCGTCACCGGTGGTGGAGTCACGCTGGACGGCTTCGCCTCTCGAGGTCGCAAGGCCGGCGGCACCGCACCTGGGCAGGACGCTGGGGGAGCAGGACTTCCCCAGCAAAACCTCGGCTCGGCCCCACACGGCTTCAGCGGTGGCAACGGCACGGTTGCCGCTCACGGGCTCCAGCAGGCTGTCGAAGTCGACGTTGGGGTCGCATAGGTAGACATGGCTGAGGACATGTGTCAGCGCCGCAGAAGACAGGGCACGTGCCTCGGCCTCGACCGTGGGGCCAAGGCCGTCTGCGACGTCCTCAAGCGCATCAACCAGGAAGGGGAGCAGCTTGGCGGGGCCGTCCTCCGCACCAGCCAACGGCTCCTCCAGGCTGCTCTCATACAGCGTCCTCAGTATGCCTCGAGCCTTCTTCTCCAGCTCCGCGAAGGCCACCTGGTCCTCCGTCAGGACCTTCGCCTTGGCATCCAGCTCGGTCCTCTCTGCCTTCAGCGACCGCTCCAGCGTCTCCAGTCGGCAGTGGCGGTCATCAAGCTTGGTGTCCCGGTCCTTGGCGGCGGCCTCCCTAGCAGTCATCTCTTTCTCCTTCTCCTGGCGGCTGCGCACCTCCTTGGCGAGCTCGTCGCGCAGGCCTCGCAGCTCGGCCTCAAGCGCCTTGCAGTGGCCCTGGGCAGTTGCAACGACGCCCAGGGCTGCATCGCGAGCGGCCTTGGCTTGGTTGGCGGCCCGCCTCTCCTCATCAGAGGATGACATGGCCTGGCTCAACACCGCTCGGACGGAGGCAGCAGAACTAGCCTAGCCAGAGGCCAACTCCAGGCGCCCGGCCACTAGACGAGGGTCCACGCTCAGGAGATCCTCCTACAATTGGCTCAGCTCATTGGCAACCTGGTCCATGACAGCGGCGGAGGGAGCAGAAGAGTCAAGAACCTGTGGTCCACGACAGTTCACCGTCGCCAAGACCGCCATATCTTCGGGAGCGGCCACGGGCACCAGCCCCTCACCGCTGAAGGTGGGCATGGTGATCACCACCTGCTCCCAGTCGTCACGAAGGAACAGGGGGACTGAGGCGCCCACCGGGCTCGCCACGTCTCCCCCAACCAAGGAATGGAGGTCCGCAGCCAGATCCTCGTCGATCAGGGCCTCGAAGCTCAGGAGCAGGGCGGCGTCTGCTCCTCCAAGCCTCCATAGTAGGAGCGGGTGCTCCTCGAGCGGAGCCACCCAGTGCTCCAAGAACTCCCTCAGAAGCGTGGCCCCAGTCAGCTTCGCCGCCTCCGAGTTGCTTGGCCTCAGGTCCGCGTTCATCCTCCTCAACACGACCTTCGCACGAGGGTCAACGAGCTCCGCACGGGACGATGCGTCAACGGACTTAGGTTGCCCCATGGGCAATACCAGACGAGGGTGGAGGCGCCTGACATCCATCATGACCCACTTGCTCCGGTGGCCTTCAATCCTCTTCCCAGGCTTCGAGATGGCGTTGGAGCTGGAATGTGCAATGAAGCTCGCGCATGCGGAGACCTGAGCGCCAGATACCCGGAGGGAGAAAAAGTGGCACAGCAAGGCCACCGAGGGCTTCACACCAACATGAGCCTCGCAATAGTAGGTGAAAATCGCCAGGAGAAGAACAGAATTGGGGTGGAGATGCAGAGCCTGCAAGTTGTATTGGCGGAGAACGACAAGGAAGAACTCAGAAAAAGGAGGCACCAGACCGGCGACAATGGCACTCACGAAGAACGGGTAGAAGGTGCTCCCCTTGCCCTCAGGCTGGTCGGAGCCGACCTTGAGCACGGTCGCCCCCTCGCTGCCCTGCGCCATCATCATCAGGCGCGCGAGGGCGAGGTTCTTCTCCGACAAATTCGGGGAATCCAGGGCCGGTGAGTACCAAGCATCAGCCGGGGACTTGCGAGGCGCCACGGTGTGCCGGATGCGAAGGATTGAGATGGATCTAGAGGATTTCGGGAGCAAGAGGAAGGAGAACAAGAAAGGGGATCTAGGGCAAGACGGATGAGAGCGAGGCATGTAAGCCTGGCTAGGGCACCCCCTCTTGTCATGTTGTGCAGTTGCCGAGGCGTCGTGGGAAGTGCAGACGCCCACGTCCAATCAATCGCCACGCGGCGCCCAAGGCCGCATGTTGTTAGGGCCCGCGGTGCTTCATGCTTGCCCCTTCACTTCTCTGCTAAGCTAAGCCCACGCGTGCCTTGGGCCCAGGGGCTACTGTCGGTGTTCTGGGAACAGGGGTGTCGGTGTCAAAAATGGCGGATCTTGGGTAGGGGGTCCCGAACTGTGTGTCTAGGCCGGATGGTAATAGGAGGCAAGGGACACAAAGTTTTACCCAGGTTCGGGCCCTCTTGATGGAGGTAAAACCCTACGTCCTGCTTGATTAATATTGAAGATATGGGTGTTACAAGAGTAGATCTACCACGAGATCAGAGAGGCTAAACCCTAGAAGCAAGCCTATGGTATGATTGTATGTTGTGATTGTTGTCCTATGGACTAAAGCCCTCCGGTTTATATAGACACCGGAGAGGGTTAGGGTTACACAAGGTCGGTTACAAAGGAGGAGATATCCATATACGTATTTCCTAGCTTGCGTTCCACGCCAAGTAGAGTTCCATCTGGACACGAGACGATGTCTTCAATCTTGTATCTTCATAGTCTAACAGTCCGGCCAATGGAGATAGTCCGGCTGTCCGGAGACCCCCTAATCCAGGACTCCCTTAGTAGCCCCTGAACCAGGCTTCAATGACGATGAGTCCGGCGCGCAGTTGTTTTCGGCATTGCAAGGCGGGTTCCTTCTTCGGATACATTACAGAAGAAGTTGAATACGAGGATAGTGTCTGACCCTACAAAATAAGTTCCACATTCCACCGCAGAGAGAATAATTTTTCCTCAGATCTAATTTGCTGGTTTATTTTGACAGTATGATGTCATCTCATGGCCCGGTGATTGTAAGAACCGTTTCTATTAACCCGCTCCACATAATGCGAGGCGGTTTCTTGACACGTCTTGCCGAAGCGGAGATCGTGTTCCCCTAATAACAGGATTCTCATTAATGCGGTTCGTGGGTAACCCAACCGTGTCTAGGACTCCTAGATTATAGGTATGTCCTAAACGGCTACGAAGAGGACTCTTGATATTCATCCTCTTTATAAGGGGACATGGTTTTCGCTTTTTCCCTCCCGTGTTCAACCAAACCCTTCCCCGCCTCGAGTTCTAACACCCAAATCTCAGGTTAGGTGCTCCGGACCTTCAACCATGTCCGGATCCAGCCTTCAAGGCCGATGGACGCCCTCTTCCGTTACAGAAGAGGACATTAAGAAGTTGAGGGAGGCCAGATATCTGACGCCGAGGTTTCGCATCGGCTGCCTGCTAAAGGGAAGGTCGTCCCTACTCCCGAACCCAATGAGAATGTTGTGTTCGTCTCCCACTTCCTCCGAGGTCTCGGCCTCACTCTCGATCCTTTTGTTAGGAGCTTGATGTTCTGTTACGGGTTAGATCTCCATGATCTAGCCCCGGACTCCTTTCTCCACATCACGACATTTATTGTCGTGTGTGAGGCCTTTCTCCGTGTTACCCCTCACTTTGGCCTGTGGCTCAAGACTTTTGAAGTACGGCCGAAGATGATCGAGGGGAAACAAGCAGCGTGCGGAGGTGCATCGATAGGCAAGATGGCAGGAGCTCCATGGCCAAGAGGTTCCTTTCCAGAGGTGCCCGAATTATGGCAATGGGAGTGGTTTTATGTCACGGCTCCCAGAAGTACCAAGTGGGCGGTTGCCCCCGCTTTCCGCTCGGGCCCCCCACCACAGCTGATGTCATGGATTAGCAGGGGTCTGAGCTGGGGTCCAGCCAAGGACGTGCCTATACTGCAAAGCCACATCCGAGATCTCTTTAAGGGAGATTTCAATTTGGTTGCGGTAATACAAGTTATGCTGGTTCGCCAAGTCCAGCCTTGCAAACGTTGGCCCCTGAGCTTGTGGGAGTTCAACCTAGAGGGACCACATGCCATTCAAAGTTTCCTCGGCCTGACGCACGAGGAGATGTACAAGTCATTCTTCGGACCTCAAGTGGAGTGTCCGGATATCACCAAGGACGTGGGCCTCAGCAGTAATCGCGTCGCCGAACAAGTAAGAAATCCTCTAGCTGAACACACTGTCTTTTATTCAAGGTCATTTTTGAGAGTTCGCCTTTTGAACAAGACTGGCTAACGAAGGCGAAGATGATTCGGTGTTTGGCCCCCCTCCCTGAGGGTTTGGAAAATCCGGTATTGGAGAAGATGCTCGAGGAAGCACCTTGCCTGGAACCCTTGAAGGAAGATACCTAGGAGGATAATACGGGCGAACACGGGTGTTACGCCCTCAATGCGGCTATATCTGCCACGTGTCGAAGCATGACTTAGAGGCATAACCGCATTGAAAGCAATGTCGCAAGTGAGGTAATCTTCGCAAACAACCCATGTAATACAATAGGGGAAAAGATACATCGTTGGCTTACAATCGCCACTTCACACAATTACAAGAATAAAGCATTACATCATCCAAATACAATCAAGGTCCGACTACGGAACCAAAATAAAAGAAGAACCCCAAATGCGACAAGGTCCCCGATCGACCCTAACTGGGCTCCACTACTGATCAACTAGAATGAAACAACACAAAGGACAAGATCTTCATCGAGCTCCTCCTTGAGCTTGGTTGCGTCATCTGCAAGGACTCATTGGCACCTGCAAGCTGGTTTTGGAAGTATCTGTGAGTCACGGGGACTCAGCAATCTCGCACCCTCGCGATCAAGACTATTTAAGCTTATGGGTAAGGTAAAGGTATGAGGTGGAGCTGCAACAAGCGACTAGCATATATGGTGGCTAACATACGCAAATGAGAACGAGAAGAGAAGGCAAGGCACGATCGAGAAACTATGATCAAGAAGTGATCCTAGAACAACCTACGTCAAGCATAACTCCAACACCGTGTTCACTTCCCGGACTCCGCCGGAAAGAGACCATCATGGTTACACACGCGGTTGATGTATTTTAATTAAGGTCAACTTCAGGTTTTCTACAACCAAACCTTAACAAATTCCCATTTGCCCATAACCGCAGGCACGACTTTCGAAAGTTCATAACCCTGCAGGGGTGTCCCAACTTAGCCCATCACAAGATCTCACGGTCAACGAAGGATATTCCTTCTCCCAATAAAATCCGATCAGGCTCGGCATCCACGTTATAAGACATCCTCGACAATGGTAAAACAAGTCCAGCAACACCGCCCGAATGTGCCGACAAATCCTGATAGGAGCTGCACATATCTCATTCTCAGGGCACACTCAGATGAGACATCCTACGAGTAAAATCAACCCTCAAGTTGCCCCAAGGTGGCCCCGCAGTCTACTCGGTCGGACCAACACTCAAAGGAGCACTGGCCGGGGGGGTTAAAATAACGATGACCCTCGGGAGCGCGACTCCCAAGGGAAAACGAGGCTAGTGGGCGAATGGTAAAACCAATGTTGGGCATTGCTGGAGGAGTTTTATTCAAAGCGAACTGTCAAGGGGTTCCCATTATAACCCAACCGCGTAAGGAACGCAAAATCCGGGAACATAACACCGATATGACGGAAACTAGGGCGGCAAGGGTGGAACAAAACACCAGGCATAAGGCCGAGCCTTCCACCCTTTACCAAGTATATAGATGCATTAATTAAATAAGAGATATTGTGATATCCCACAAGTAAACATGTTCCAACAAGGAACAACATCTCCATGTTCCAACAAGGAACAAAGTTCAATCTTCACCTGCAACTAACAATGCTATAAGAGGGGCTGAGAAAAGCGGTAACATAGCCAAACAACGGTTTGCTAGGACAAGGTGGGTTAGAGGCTTGGTTCAACAATATGGGGGGCATGATAAGCAAGTGGTAGGTATCGCATCATAGGCATAGCAAAAGAGCGAGCAACTAGCAAGCAAAGATAGAAGTGATTTCAAGGGTATGGTCATCTTGCTTGAGATCTCGCAAGGAAGAAGAACGAGTCCATGAAGAAGACAAACGGACGTAGATGAACGGATCCACACAACTCCGGAACAAAACCAAAGCTAACGCGAGAAGTAACCCAGAAAGAAACAAACAACAAAGTAAACAACCATCACATAATTATGGCATGATGCACAATTGAGTATGATGCATGTCCGGTTTAATGAAGCATGGCATGGCAAAGTGCACAAGCAATCCTACAAATTAAGTGGAGCTTAATATGCATCGGGATGCATAATGACAAACACCACATTCAAGTTATTTAGTTCGATCTCGTTTATGTACCCAACAATATTAAATGTTGATTAACATGGCAAGGGGGTGAAGCAAAGTAAAACTACCTATCTAGTCAAGTTTAAATGAGGCCGGAAGCAACGAACAACAATTCCAGTAAATCCCCATATGCATATATAAGGTTTGGTACTATACTGCCCTAAACCATATTTTAGAGTTGTTAAACATGCAAAGTAAGGCAACCATGTTAAACTAGACATTTTTCTACCCCATTTACATATAAAGTTTATTAAATTCCGAGTTACGGTTATCTAGTTATGAATTAAATCATCTTAGCAAGTTATTTAAGCAAATTTAAACAAACAACTTTTTAAACATTTTAAACATAGATGAAAATGACATAATATGAAACTACACACAATTCTAAGCAACTTTCATGTTAGTTTGTTTAATTCCGATGCATGGTTTGTGAGATATGATATGCATGATGTATGAGGGCTTTTCTGCAAAACAGGCAATTCAGGATAAATGGACAAATTCGTTCGTCAGGAAAAAACATAGGACACGGGCCGAAACTGCTAGCCCACCAGAAGGAAAAAAAGGCCCTGGGGAGTGGCCTCACATTGGGCCTGGCCCAGGGCGGTGGGAAGCTGTGGGCTGGGCCGCGGTCAACGGTTCAAGGGGAGGCGGCCCAAGTACGTGCGATCGACGCAGAGGCCATGGTCGCGGGCACTTCGGTGAACTTGCCGGCAAGGAGGCGCCGAGAAGAACGTGGAGCGGCGGGTCCGTGCAGGGATGGATGGATCTGGTGCAAAGGGGTCCGGATCCAGCCGGAGGAGGGGTGACGGCGACTTGGGGTGGCAGCGGCGAACTCCGGCGGTCCCCTGATGAACTACAGAATGGGAGGCAGAGAGAGATGAGCTCGGGAGAGCGAGAGGAAGGAAAAAGGATAGGAGAAGGAGACGGCGACGGGGCACTGGCCTGGGGTTCGCCGGCGAGGGCACTCCGGTTGCCGGCGATGCGAGGCCGGCGCGCTGGATCTGATGCGCCGAAGGAGTCCGGTGGGGAGGCGTGGAGTGGGCGGCGAAGTGGAGGCGGGGAGCCTCGGGGGTGGGGCGCGGCTTCGGGCCCGGTTCGACCCTGAGCCGGTCAGACCTAGGCCTAGGCGGGCCGCGGCGCGGGGTGCTGGGGCTGGCGACATGGCATGTCGCGGTTGGAGGAAGCGGCTGCTCAGGTGGCGGCGCTGCCGGCTTCTGCGCGCCATGTGGCGGCGGATCTGGTGGCCGGCACGGAAAACGAAGACGCGGGTGGTGCCTGGAGATAGGCCGGGGAAGATAGGGGCTAGGGTTGCCCGATTTGGATGGCTTGGGCGTCCATTTACAGACAGGAGTGTTAGGAGAGGGGGATTAAAGCCGTTTTCTGACCGTTTGATCGCCATCGGACAGTCCGGAGCAGAGAAGGGGTAGGTGGGCTGCCGGTGGGGATAGTGGGCTGTGTAGAGAAGAGGCGGTCTGCGAGGAAAGAGGAGGAATGCAGCCCGACGGCTGTTTCTGGACACCGAAAACGTCCGACGTTTGACCGACTATATTGTCGCTATAGTTAATCGTTTGGGCATCAAACGATCTCCGAATGCGATGAAACTCGGTAGGCGGCCTACCTACACTATAATAAGACCACATGCCAACTTTCAACCCAATACGAGAACATTTTCCGGCCACTTATAAAATAATATTTCGGACATGCCGCGGGCGCGTGCAAGTGTGTCTAGGCTCAGAACGGACAACGAAAGGAACGGGGAGACCCGGACGGATGCAAGTTTTGGTAACATGATGATGTAATGGACATGATGACATGACAAGATGCAACACACAAGCGAATGACATGGCAACAATAGCGAATAACTGGAAGACACCTGGCGTGTCGGTCTCGGGGCGTCACAGCGGGCCCCCATCGCTAGCCGCTCCGACCGAGGGAACGAGCGTTTCCATGAAGGAGGACGACCGGGGGAGGAAAAGGACTGCTTCCGAGGATCCGGAAGCCGAAGCCTCCAAACGGGAGAAGAAGTCTCCCACAGAGGGTCCGGCCTTGGGGGGTGCTTTTGCCGCACAAAGTCCGCGAGGGGATCTGCCCTCCAACGAGTCGTAAGTGATCCAAAATATTTTAATAGTAAGAGTATGCTATCTTTTTCCTCTAGGAAAACAACCACCGCATATATCTTGCAGTTCGGGCCTCAGCCCCTCTCAAATGAGTTTGTCTTCGGGGGATCTTCTTCTGGAGATGATGGAGAGCGAAACGCCTCCCCCGGACTCCTCCGCTCCAGAAGCGGGCGACCCCGAAGTGTCGCCGCGGAGGGCCTCTCCGGATCTGGTGAGGCCAGAAGATAGTTCCGTAGACCCCAAAAGTCCCTAGTGTCCGGCTCACGAAGAGAGCACAACAAAGAGTCCGGTACCGCCTGGTGTGCGGTCGGACGTTCTGAGGGAGTTGGTGGGGCGAGCGGCCATCTTAGAAGAGCACCGTATGTTGATGGGTACGGTGATGGAGAGAATCTCGTCCGCTGAAGGCGGATTACATGAAGCCTTTATGAGTCTATTGACAGGCTTTGAGGTATGTGAGATAGTATGTGATAGTACTGCACATGTTATAGTAGCCCCTGAGACTCTGGTTGTCGTCAGAACGGCGGCGAACAAAGGATCAAATTCCTAGGCAATAACCAATCTGCTTTTATGTGCAGGTGGTGGGAGCTCCGGTGGCTAGCCGGACTAGGGAGTTTAGCCAATTAAAACGGCAATTGGATGCGGCAGACACCGACATCGAGCTTGTTAACAAGAGGCTTGACGAGGCACAGGGTAAGTGTTATTATCCAGTGAACGCCAGATAGTAAGAGCAGCATAATGCCAGTATCTTTAATATGTTGTGACTGCAGATGGGGCTGCCACCGTGGAAGCCTTGCGGGCGGAACTTGCCCGAGCCAAGGAACAAGCGAGGAGTAGTAATGCGGCTGCTTTGACGGCGGCCGAAGAGTTGAAAGCCGAGAAGGCCGCACATTGTGAGAGCCAAGAGAAGATGGCCAAGATGGCCATAGAATTGAAAGACACCGCCGACCGTTGTCGGGTCCTTGTGAAAGAGAACCAAACGAAGGCAACAGACCTTGAGAAGGCCGCGGCGGCAGACAAAGACGCCCGTTCTGCTATGAGAGCAAAGAAGGAGGAGCTGCAGGAAGCCGGGGATATTGCGGCTGGAAAACCCTTCATGTTACGGAGGAAGTTCGGAGATCCACGGTATGCCCCTCTGGATCGGCTGTGGAGCTCGGCAGATGCGTATATGGATTTGGCGGCGAGCGCTGCCGATGCGGCCAAGCACTTCCAAGGTCAGACAGATCATGAAGTGGACAAGCTGTTCTGGACCCAATTCCACGTTCCAGAGCGTCTGCTTTCATTGACTAACCAGCTAGCCGAATGGGCCCAACTGAATAGGTTGTCCGGACTCGCCATGTGGTCTGTTGTGGATCAATTATGGCCGGAAGGGCCTAAGCCGAATAGCTATTTCAGCTTAGTGCAGCAGCTCCTTGATGCGGTGCCGCGCATTAATGCGATGAAGAGGTCGGCGTGCATAGAAGGCTCGCGGATGGCCCTTGCCCGTGTTAAAGCATACTGGGCAGAGATGGACGCTACCACTGTTGCGGCGCAGGGTTCGGCCATAGGCCGTGTGGCTGCCAAACACTATTTCGAGGAAGTTCTCGAGGGTTCTCGTTTGATAGAGGCCCAGTGCTCGAAAAATATTATGTTTGAGTGATATGTATTCTTATTGTAAACATAATGCTTTTATGAAGTTTTTATAAGGCTGTGTCTATGCTTTTACCTGAAAGTAGTATGATGCCTCATGTGCGGCCGTTTATGTATACATGTGTATAACCTAAAAGATTGCAGCCGTCGGCTTCAACCCCCACGTATATAATGCGGAGGTGCTCGCAAAAAATGCGTGTTCACACTTAACCCAACATCTTGGTCCTGATAAGGAGGTGATAGCCCAGCGAGCGAGGCAACCGGACTATAATGCTTGAACAATTTCACTTAGCCATAGGAGTTTGACAGTGGGGCTACTAGATAGCCCCTGGTGGCTCCGCACTCTCCCGATCGTGGGGTGCGTATATGCCTGGCCGGAAAACGGCCCTTCGTTAAGGCGGAGGAATTTTAACATTCCAATAGGTCATCGAGTGGTTGACCAGTTTCACGCTATATCATGACAGTCAGTTTTCGGCTTTCTCTACTAAGGCGCTCGGCCGGATGAACCAGGGCACAATCATAGTAGTTCTCCTGGTGCTACCTTAGCCGGTAAAGTGGAACGTAAGGCACCAAAACACAGGAGCCAGGAAAACCCAACATTTGACCAAAGACAATGATTCGGAGCTGATGCATATAAGGCCGAACTCGCGACGCCGAACACTCCCTAAGGTATTCGGTCCTTATGGTATAAACCGGGCCGAAATAGTGCAGCTTGTAAGAAGCCCCTTGTGTCCAGGTACGTGCATTATTCTGACGTGGCCACATGCCAAGACATCAGCATCCCTCTCAATGTTGCTGAGAATTCGGTGGATATGTATCAACAAGAGACAGTAAAAAAGGGTCTACGCAGGGTCTTAATCTAAAAAGAATCCTTGGAGCGGGTCCCTGCTGCACGTCTGCGCCTATGTCTCCGTTGTGCCATATCCTGGACGGGTGTAGCACGATGATTATCTGTAGAAGAGAGGAGCTTAGGTAAAAAAAGTTGTGATGCTAAAAGTAGTTTTTAAATAAACCATGTATAATTCAAAGTGAGTAAGAATTGCCACTTGTCTGCGCATGTTGAGCCCCTTGTATTGTAATAGGGGTGTGATCATTGATCCGGTATAAATTGCATATAGCTGCATCGGACTCGTCTAACCGTGTCCGAGGTCGTGACGACCTGCTAAATATGTTAGTTGGTGAGGCCATTTTTAGTGTGCGGTTGTCAAGGCAGCCGCACGCTCTTCGGCGCGTAGGAATTGCTTAACATTTCCGTTCACTGTAATGATGCCACGTGGACCGGGCATCTTGAGTGTGAGGGAAGCGTAGTGTGGTATTGCATTAAAGCGAGCGAAAGCTTCGCGTCCGAGTAGTGCTTGATAGCCACTTTGGAACGGAGTGATGTGGAAGGTTAGATGTTCACTACGAAAGTTATCGGGGAGGCCGAATATAACTTTTAGTAGCAGGGAGCCCGTGCAACGAGCCCCTGGGCCTGGCGTTACTCCTTTAAAGGTAATATTGCTATGGCAAATTTTTGTTGGGTCTATCCCCATTTCGCGGATTGTATCCTGGTATATCAGGTTTAGGCTACTGCCACCGTCCATCAGGACTCGTGCGAGGCGGTATCCGTCAATTATTGGGTCTAATACCAGGGAAGCCCATGATGCACGCCGGATACTTGCTGAGTAATCACGATGGTCGAAAGTGATCGGTTGAGACGAGCAGTGGCAGGACTCCGCGGTGATAAGCCTTCGGGCGTATTTTTCTAGGAGTGCCATTTTGTTTCTTCCATTGATCACGTGCAACACGTCTACTATTTTTACCTCTGGTAGAAATTTCTTTTGCTCCCCAGCGTCTCCCTTGAGAGGCTCATCCTCATCTTCGCTTGGTGTATCCTCCCCCTTGTGTACGGCGTTGAGCTTGCCGGACTGCTTGAAGACCCAACATTCTCTGTGGGTTTGATTGGCTGGTTTGCCAGGGGTGCTATGGACCTGACATATTTGGTCCAGAATTTTATTCAGGCTGGACAGTTCATCTCTGGCGCCTTTAGAGGGCGGCTTCTGACCTGGCCGAGAGCTTTTGAATCCGGCGTTTACTGCCGTGTTCTTCGTGTTGTCTCCTTTGTTCCGGCGTTTGTTATTGCCGTTGCGCCGTGATTTCCCATTTCCATCTCTAACTTCGGATGTACTGGGGTCGCTAGTGCTGCATCTGGCTAGCCAGTTGTCCTCACCCACGCAAAAGCGGGTCATGAGGCTTGTTAATGCTTCCATCATTCTCGGCTTTTCTTTGCCGAGGTGTCGGGCAAGACATTCGTCATGGACGCTGTGCTTAAAAGCTGCCAAGGCTTCGGTGTCCGGACAGTCGACAATTTGGTTCTTTTTAGTAAGAAACATGTTCCAAAGCTTTTGGGCTGACTCTCCGGACTGTTGAGTTATATGACTCAAATCATCCGTGTCCGGAGGTCGGACATAAGTCCCTTGAAAGTTTTCCTGAAAAGCATCTTCGAGCTCTGCCAAGCTTCCAATGGAGTTTTCGGGGAGGCCTTTGAGCCAGTGACGGGCTGGCCCCTTGATTTTGAGTGGTAAGTATTGGATGGCGTGGAGATCATCTCCTCGAGCCATATGGATGTGGAGGATATAGTCCTCGATCCAGACCCTAGGGTTTGTTGTTCCGTCGTATGCCTCTCTGTTTACAGGTTCGAATCCCTCTGGAAATTCATGATCCAGCATCTCATCGGTGAAACATAGGGGGTGTGCGGCCCCCCTGTATCTGGGTGTACCGCGTTGTTCGGATGTTATATCGTATGCTAGGGCGTGCTTGCGTGGTCCATAGATGGATCTGGTTGCGCTGTCCTTTTGGTGCAAGCCCCCGCGTGAATCGCGTATTGTCTTGTGAGTGGCATTATTTGCCGCTCTAGGTTGGCCATGAGGTCGTCTATCCGGCCAGGTGGCTATTTTGATTTTTGGTTGTGAGGGGTCTGAGGCCTCCTCATCGAATTCAGGTAGCAACTTCTACTTTGGGTAGCTCTTGGTGGGGCGATTGTCGCCGTTCCTCGCTGCTGTGTTGAGTAATTTACTCCATCTGATTTGGAGTGTGTCCTGCGCAGCCTTGAGCCTTTGCTTCTGCTTTTTAGGCTCCTTGCGGTGGCGACAAGCCTTTGACGGGCATTCTACTGCTCCGGGTGCCTGTCCGGCGTTGTGTCGTCCGGACTATTATCTTTGAAAGAATTGGTTTGTTCGGTTTGATTCTCCGTATTGCCATGGTCCGGCAGTGATTCGCCTTGCTCCAACACTGGGTCTGTGTGATCGTTATTTTCGGCGAGGCGGGATTTGGGGTGGCGCTTGCGCCGCCGCTTTGACTGCTTCTCGAGGCAACAAGCCTTCGGTGTGTCCTTCTTTTCCTCGTCGTCGTCTTCTTTTGGTGTGTCCACCATGTATACGTCATATGATGAAGTGGACGTCCAGCGCCCTGTGGGCGGTGGTTCATCTTCGCCTGTAGCATCGTTGTCCATACTCTCGATGTCTGCAGAGTCGAAGTCGAGTATGTGGGTTAAATCATCGACAGTGGCTACAAAGTGGGTGGTGGGTGGGCGTCGAATTTCTTCATCGTCCGTATCCCAATCCTGTTGGCCGTAATCTGGCCAGGGCTCTCCTGACAAAGAGAGAGACCTCAGTGAATTCGGAATGTCGCCAAAGGGCGAGTGCTGAAAGATATCCACGGGGGTGAATTCCATGGTCGGCGCCCAATCGGATTCGATTGGCAGGAGCGCGGATGGTTCGGCTTCCGAAAGAGAGTCCGGCACCTTGGAGTCACGGGCTGCATGAAGATTTGCGCTAGTGTTCGGCTCGATCGCCGTTGAGACTGCCACCCCCGAGGTGGTGTCCAACCACCCGTCCTCGATTGGCACAGTTGGCTCCGAACTAAGGGTCGGAGCTGATGCGGGGGTGGCTTCTGGGTTACTGTTCGGTGGTAGAGCTAGGTCATACCCACCGCGACAGTGGGGCGCGTCCGGCTGTGGCTCGAATCCGTCGAAGATCAAGTCCCCACGGATGTTGGTTGTGTAATTCAAACTTCCAAATCTGACCTGACGGCCAGGGGCGTAGCTTTCAATCTGCTCCAGATGGCCAAGCGAATTAGCCCGCAGTGCAAAGCCGCCGAATAGGGAGATCTGTCCGGGGAGAAAAGTCTCACCCTAGACCGCATTGCTATCGATGATAGTAGGAGCCATCAAGCCTAACGGTGACAACACAGAGGAACTCTCAATGAAAGCACCAACGTCGGTGTCAAAACCGGCGGATCTCGGGTAGGGGGTCCCGAACTGTGTGTCTAGGCCGGATGGTAACATGAGGCAAGGGACACGAAGTTTTACCCAGGTTCAGGCCCTCTTGATGGCGGTAAAACCCTATGTCCTGCTTGATTATTATTGAAGACATGGGTGTTACAAGAGTAGATCTACCACGAGATCAGAGTGGCTAAACCCTAGAAGCTAGCCTATGGTAAGATTGTATGTTGTGATTGTTGTCCTACGGACTAAAGCCCTCCGGTTTGTATAGACACGGGAGAGGGTTAGGGTTACACAAGGTCGGTTACAAAGGAGGAGATATCCATATAAGTATTGCCTAGCTTGCCTTCCATGCCAAGTAGAGTTCCATCCGGACACGAGACGAAGTCTTCAATCTTGTATCTTCATAGTCTAACAGTCCGGCCAATGGAGATAGTCCAGCTGTCCGGAGACCCCCTAATCCAGGACACCCTCAGGGGGTCCCCAGACTTGCTTGCCTAGGCCTGCGGCGTGGCTCAGGCAGGGGCCCAGCGCGGCCCATCTTCATCAGCCCAAGCTCAAGACCCTCGCGAGAGGCCAACCCTCGCGGGGCGGACGACAGGAAGCTTCCTCAGAGGTAGCCTCATCAGGCAGGCTCATGAGGAGGCGGAGAGATCAATACAGGGGTACCACGCGAGGATCCCATGATGCAAGCCATGATGATCGAGACCAGGCGGGCGCCAGGCGGGCGCCGGCCTGTGCAGTGTCCTTGTTTCCCCTTTGGTGCAAAGGGAGCAAGCACAGGCCAAGGTATCATGCAAATGTTGCCATTCCGGTGCAACGAGACCAAGACCAGCCGGACGGCCGGACGGAGGTCACCGTGGAGCCCAAGACGGCATCATCACCAGTGCTTTTGGCAGCCGAATACCACATTTGGTCAGGATAACTTGTACCGTATGTTCCCCTTCAAAATGGCCAAGTATTGGCGCCCTTCCCACTCATTATTTGGGGAGAGGCCCAGAGCCTCTATAAATAGAGCCAGTCTCCACAAAGGGGGAAAAGAGGAAAAAGGGAGGAGAACCTAGTAGAGACTAAGTAGAACACGCCGCACCAGCTCAAGAACACCCCTCGCGAGGCTGTTCTTCCCTTGTACTGTCCATTATCAGCCCCCGAGGCAATCCACCACGCCACACACTGGAGTAGGGTATTACACCACAACGGTGGCCCGAACCAGTATAAACCCCGTGTCTCTTGTGTTGCTCATCATTTTCATCTTAGTTCGCACGAGAGGATCAGTCGCAGATCGGTAGGGGAGAGATCTCTGCGCGCACCCCAATGTTCGAACCTCAAGGGTCTGCCGCAACACTAAATCCGACACCATAGTCAGCACCGGCTGTTGGAGCTGGTGGTGGGGCACCTGCCATGGGGGCGAAGTGCGGTGGCGCGGAGCGTAGGCCGGTCGAGTGGAGCTACGGCGCACCCCTAGCTGGCGTGCCAAATGTCGGATCTGGGGTTCCAGCAAACCCTTAAGGCTCGAACACTGGGGTGCGCGCGAAGTTCTTTCCCTTCTATCGATCTACGTCCTAGCTCGCTAAGGTCTCGCAGACAAACTCGACGCACTCGCAATGCAGAGACACAAGATTTATACTAGTTCGGGCCACCGTTGTGGTGTAATATCCTACTCCAGTGTGGTGGTGGTGGATTGCCTCTTGGGTTGATGATGAACAGTACAAGGGGAAAACAGCCTCTTGAGGTTGAGGTGTTCTTGTGTTCGGTGTGGCTAAGGGTTGGCTCTTGATCCGGTCTCCCTTCTTCTCCTCTTCCTCTACTTGTGGTGGCTAGTCCTATTTATAGAGGCCCTGGTCCTCTTCCCACATATTGAGTGGGAAGGGAGCCAACAATGGCGGCCATTTATAAAAGGGGACAGCTAGTATGAGCTATCCTGACAAAAGGTGGTCTTCGCCTGCCAAAGGTTCTGGTGATGCCGCCGTCTTGGGCTCCTCGGTGACCTCCGTCCTGCTGTCCTGCGGGTCTTGGTCTGGTTACGCAAATATGGAAACCTTTTCTTGATGCCTCGGTACTCCACGCCTGCGCTTGCCCCCTTAGCACAAAAGAGGAAGCAAGGACACTGCGCACGCTGGGGCCCGCCTGGTGTCGATCGTCACGGCTTACGTCACAAGAGCCTTGCGAGGTTCACCCTGCCTTGATATCTCTGCTCCTCGTGAGGCAGCCTGGTGAGGCTGCTCCTGAGGAGGTCTTGCGTCGTCTGCCTCGCGAGGCTTGGCGCCTCGCGAGGGTCTTGGTTCCTTGTCGATGAAGATGGGCCGTACAGGCCTGCGAACACAACCACGCCATGGGCCGCAGGTAGGCAAGTCTGGGGCCCCCATTCTCAGAACACCGACAAGGATGAAGCACCGCCACCACGAGACAGAACCTTGGTGGAACCAATCTAGGGCTCCGGCGGAGCTGTTTTGCCAGGGAAACATCCCTCCGGGTGGGGGAAATCATCACCATCGATCATCTCATCGGGAAGGGGTCAATCTCCATCAACATCTTCACCAGCACCATCTCATCTCAAACCCTAGTTCATCTCTTGTATCCAATCTTTGTCTCAAAACCTCAGATCGTACACGTGGGTTGCTAGTAGTGTTGATTACTCCTTGTAGTTGATGCTAGTTGGTTTATTTGGTGGAAGATCATATGTTCAGATCCTTTATGCATATTAATACCCCTCTGATTATGAACATGAATATGATTTGTGAGTAGTTACGTTTGTTCCCGAGGACATGGGAGAATTCTTGCTATAAGTAGTCGTGTGAATTTGGTATTCGTTCGATATTTTGATGAGATGTATGTTGTCTTTCCTCTAGTGGTGTCATGTGAACGTCGACTACATGACACTTCACCATTCTTTGTGCCTAGAGGAAGGCATTGGGAAGTAATAACTAGATGATGGGTTGCTAGAGTGACAGAAGCTTAAACCCTTGTTTATGAGTTGCTTTGTAAGGGGCTGATTTGGATCCATATGTTTCATGCTATGGTTAGGTTTACCTTAATACTTGTTTTCTAGTTGCGGATGCTTGCAATAGGGGTTAATCATAAGTGGGATGCTTGTCCAAGTAAGGGCAGTATCCAAGCACCAGTCCACCCACATATCAAATTATCAAAGTACCAAACGCGAATCATATGAACGCGATGAAAACTAGCTTGACGATAATTCCCATGTGTCATCGGAAGCGCTTTCCTTTATATAAGAGTTTGTCCAGGCTTGTCCTTTGCTACAAAAAGGATTGGGCGATATTGCTGCACCTTATTTACTTTTATTACTTGTTACCCATTACAAATTACCTTATCACAAAACTATCTTTTACCGATAATTTCAGTGCTTGCAGAGAATACCTTACTGAAAACTACTTATCATTTCCTTCTGCTCCTCGTTTGGTTCGACACTCTTATTATCGAAAGGACTACGATAGATCCCCTATACTTGTGGGTCATCAAGCCAAGCCGAGCCATTAAATCTCAGTTGTTGGCTGATTTCCTCGCCAAATGGATGGAAGCCGAACTCCCTAAAGAGTATGGCACATATTCCAACTGGGTGATGCACTTCGATGGCTCTAAAATGCTAGTCAGACTTTGGGCTAGCGTCGTCCTGACATCCCCCATAGGGGATACAGTCCGATATGTGCTCCAAATACTATATACAGATTCTAATAACGCAACCGAATATGAGGCCTTATTGCATGGTCTCTATGGGCATACAATGCCTCGCGGTGCGCGGGGATTCAAACCTCGCAATATCCCAAATAAACAGAGATCTTGATGCCAAAGATCTGAAGATGGCGGCCTACCGCAATGTCATACTCAAAAATATCAGCTTGGTTCAAGGGGCTTGAATTTCATCACGTGGACTAAGAGAGCAATCAAGCAGCGGACATCCTTGCTTGCATGGGCGCTAAGCGCGACGCTGTCCCACCTAACACCTTCATGGAAAGGCTCTTCAAGCCATCTGTGATATGGCAGGACAAGAGCAGCAATGCCAGTTCGGATCTGATCATACCCCCCGATTCCGAATACAATCCCGATATCATCGGGGGCTCGGCCACCGAACCAATGCCATCAGCTCATGTAATCATGCCAGTAATCGCCCCATGGACCGAACCCTTCATGTCCTATCTCAATAGGCAAGAGGTCCCCGAGGACTAGAATGAGGCTTGACGCATTGTCTGACGCTCGAACACCAACAAGGTTCGTGAAGGAGAGCTCTATAAGAAAAGTACTACCGAAGTCCTTCAATGGTGTATCTCCGAAGAAGAGGGGCGGCAGCTCTTGGCCGAAACCCATGCTGGTCTTGGCGGTCATCTTGCTGCAGCTCGGGCCCTGTAAGTAAGGCCTTCCGAACTGGATTTTCTGACCTACGGCCTGAGAAGATGTGCAAGACCTCGTCCAGCGTTGTGTAGGATGCCAACTTTTCGCCAATCAAAGCCACATCCGCCTACCGCCCTACAAACAATCCCCATTACTTGTCCCTTTGCAGTCTGGTGGCTTGACATGGTCGGACCCCTTAAAGGGGGAAGCCATAAGACAAAATATCGGTTGGTCATGGTGGATAAATTCACTAAGTGGATAGAGGCCAAGCCAGTTAAAACGGCCGAAGCCGGACCAGTGATAGATTTCATATCCGGTGTCGTATACCATTATGGTGTCCCACACAACACCATCACCGATAAAGGCTCTAACTTCACAGCTGACGAAGTAAAAACCTAGTGCGCTAATCTGGGCATCAAGCTCAATTATGCCTCCGTCTATCACCCTCAAGCAAACGGTCGAGTCGAACGGGCTAATGAACTGATAATGAGCGGCATTAAACCCAGACTAGTGCGATCCTTACTGGAGTCAGATAAACACTGGGTTGAGGAGCTCAACTCCGTACAATGGGGGCAGCGGACCACGCCCAATCGCATGACCGTATACACACCATTCTTCATGGTGTACGGCACATAGGCCATATTGCCCTGCGATATTATCCACGACTCACCTTGATTCCGCATGTACGAGGAGAAAGAAACCGAGCTCGATCGGCAAGATGACTTAGATGGCCTGGAGGAGGAGCACGATGTTGCCAAAGCTCGCTTAGCATTCTACCAACAACAAGCTCGAAGATACCAAAGAAGAGAAGTGTGGGCCAAAACTTATAATGTTGGTGAACTCATTCTATGCCTACCAGAGAAGAAAAAGGACAAGCTCAAGCCCAAATGGGAGGGTCCCTTCATTATAGATTAAGTTCTCACTGGAGGAGCCTATCGCCTGCGTAATGCATCGGAGAATCGCTTAGAGCCGAACCCATGGAACGCTGCCAGACTCCAAAGATTCTACGCCTAAGTCCGAACTCACTTTTCATTACGTTTTTCTATTCTTTCTTCTCTTTTTTTTTCTTTTCAATTTTATACGACTTCCGGTACGTGTTCAGATAAACCGCACACTTAAGGGGTACACATCCTTAAATGTACATACCCCCAATACCTGGGGGCTTCTTAACACAGAAGCTTATTATTATTTTTCGAGCATCAAGCTCACAGTATATATGCATGGTCTTCTCATACATGTCTTTCTGCGCCATTATATGCACCTTTATGACTTAAGTTTTTGCCAAGCTGGGTTGCCTGGCTCATGCGATTATGCCCTACGTTCTCGCTTGTTCGGCTAGGGCATAAAGGGAGCACCTTTGCGATTGTTACAGCCGGGTCATCCGGACGTGTACCTCAGACAGGTGAAGCCGAAAGCTAGCGTTCATAAGGGAATAATAGGTCGGTGGACATAAGATGAATTGCCTTCGTGGCAATAAAAGCCCCCAACATACAACTTGTATTGTGATTTTTAACATCACAGCTCAAGCATGCACGGCGCTTGCTGGCCTAGGGAGAGGAACCCTTAACAGAACTATTCTCTCTAGAAGGTGTTTCTTATGATCAAATGTAATATAACATAACTCCCCGAATACAACTTGTCTGTTCAAGCAACTATGACCGGACTTCCTGGTTTCGAAACATACTTCGGTGCTTCCCACCAGTACAATATTCAGAAACACTCCAAACTTTGGATTTTGGAGGTTAAAGCGGAAGGTCTGCCATGCCAACTGTTTTATAATTCGGCTATATATACGTTTATCGATAAAAGTACATTACTACTTAGACTCGAAAACTTCCTCCTCTTCTACACCATCTAATAGGTTGTCCAGCTTACAATCCTGTTTGAAAACTTAGTGGCTATCTTCACTTGGTCATATACCAAGCTTATAGGAATTTCTTGTCCATCTGATCCTCGAGGCCCAACCCGGGCCATATGATTCGGATCAAGTCCGATGTACCGTGTTTTCACCATGGCCCAGGCCTCTCGTGCCCCTTCTCGGCATGCTGGTATCTTCCATAGTCCAAAGAGGCACCGAGCTCCCTTGAATAAATTTGCGAGTTCCTCCATAATTCCTGGAGGAGAATCGGCGGCCATAAAGCCTTAGCAATGTTTCTCATTGCCTTCCGGGCTCGCTCATGCACTTTTGAGACCTCTTGTAGCAGGTCGCCTTGGAATCCGGACATCTCTCCTTCGGGCCGCCTAGTTAGCACACCTTGATGACCCACAAGTATAGGGGATCTATCGTAGTCCTTTTGATAAGTGAGAGTGTCGAACCCAACGAGGAGAGGAAGGAAATGATAAGCAGTTTTTAGTAAGGTATTCTCTGCAAGCACTGAAATTATCGGTAAAAGATAGTTTTGTGATAAGGTAATTTGTAACGGGTAACAAGTAATAAAAGTAAATAAGGTGCAAAAAGATGGCCCAATCCTTTTTGTAGCAAAGGACAAGCCTGGACAAACTCTTATATAAAGGAAAGCGCTCCCGAGGACACATGGGAATTATCGTCAAGCAAGTTTTCATCGCGTTCATATGATTCGCGTTTGGTACTTTGATAATTTGATATGTGGGTGGACCGGTGCTTGGATACTGCCCTTACTTGGACAAGCATCCCACTTATGATTAACCCCTATTGCAAGAATCCACAACTACAAAAGAAGTATTAAGGTAAACCTAACCATAGCATGAAACATATGGATCCAAATCAGCCCCTTACGAAGCAACTCATAAACTAGGGTTTAAGCTTCTGCCACTCTAGCAACCCATCATCTACTTATTACTTCCTAATGCCTTCCTCTAGACCCAAACAATGGTGAAGTGTCATGTAGTCGACGTTCACATGACACCACTAGAGGAAAGACATCATACTTATCATCAAAATATCGAACGAATACCAAAAGTCACATGACTACTTATAGCAAGACTTCTCCCATGTCCTCAGGAACAAACGTAACTACTCACAAATCATATTCATGTTCATAATCAGAGGGGTATTAATATGCATAAAGGATCTGAACATATGATCTTCCATCAAATAAACCAACTAGCATCAACTACAAGGAGTAATCAACACTACTAGCAACCCACATATACCGATCTGAGGCTTTGGGACAAAGATTGGATACAAGACATGAACTAGGGTTTGAGATGAGATGGTGCTGGTGAAAATGTTGATGGAGATTAACCCCCTCCCGGTGAGAGGATCGATGATGATGATGTTGGTGATGATTTCCCCCTCCCGGAGGGAAGTTTCCCCGGCAGAACGGCTCCGCCGGAGCCCTAGATTAGTTCCGCCAAGGTTCCACCTCCTGGTGGCGGAGTTTCGTTCCGTGAGCTAGCTTATGATTTTTTCCTCGACGAAAGACCTCATATAGCAGAAGATGTGCATCAGAAGGCTGCCAGGGGCCCACGAGGCAGGGGGCGCGCCCAGGGGGGTAGGGCGCGCCCCCCACCCTCGTGGATGATGGGTGGCCCTCCTCTGGTACCTTTTTTGCCCAATATTTTTTATATATTCTGAAACGTGCTCCCGTGAAGTTTCAGGACTTTTGGAGTTGTGCAGAATAGGTCTCTAATATTTGCTCCTTTCCCAGCCCAGAATTCCAGCCGCCGGCATTCCCCCTCTTCATGTAAACCTTGTAAAATAAGAGAGAATAGGCATAAGTATTGTGATATAATGTGTAATAACAGTTTGTAATGCAGTAAATATCGATATAAAAGAATGATGTCCTCAAGCGGAAGTCGAGATCGAAAAATATGTCCACATGTTTAGAGATACAGTTGTCGATAAAATAAAATACGGACATGAGGGCATCATGATCATTCTTATAACAGCAACATATATATATATATATATTGTCATATGATTTCTTATGCTAAAGTAACAATTCATTCACAATTTCAAGTATGAATCAGAAACTTCATTGAAAACTAACAAACTATAATCTCGGTCATTGAAGCAATTGCAATTTATCATAACATCAGAAAGAGTCAATATAATAGCTTTTCAGCAAGTCCACATACTCAACTATCATTTAGTCTTTCACAATTTCTAACACTCATGCAATATTTATGGGTATGAAGTTTTAATCGGACACAGAGAAAGATAGGGGCTTATAGTATTGCCTTCCAACCTTTTACCTCAAGGGTAATGTCAACAATAATAGTTCATGAAAACTCACATCCAATTAGCTATAAATATCAGGATCTTTCCAACACATTGTGCCTGCCAAAGGATAAAATGTAAAAAGGAAAGGTGAAGATCACCATGACTCTTGTATGAAGTATAAGGCAAGAATAAAAGATAGGTCCTTCGCAGAGGGAAGCATAGGTTTTCATGTGCTTTTATGGTTGGATGCACGAAATCTTAATGCAAAAGAACGTCACTTTATATTTCCACTTGTGATATGGACCTTTATTGTGCAGTCCGTCGCTTTTATTTCTTCCATATCACAAGATCGTATACAGCTTATTTTCTCCACACTAATAAATCATACATATTTAGACAGCAATTTTTATTGCTTGCAACAATGACAACTTACTTGAAGGATCTTACTCAATCCATAGGTAGATATGGTGGACTCTCATGGCAAAACTGGGTTTAAGGGTATTTGGAAGCACAAGTAGTATATCTACTTGGTGCAAAGAATTTGGCTAGCATAAGAGGGAAAGGCAAGCTCAACATGTTGTATGATCCATGAAAATATAATTTGTTTCGGATGTAAGAAAACATAACCCATTATGTTGTCTTCCTAGTCCAACATCAACTCTTTAGCATTTCATATTTTAATGAGTGCTCACAATCATAAAAGATGTCCAAGATAGTATATTTATATGTGAAACCTCTCTTTCTTTATTACTTCCTAGTAATTGCAATGATGACCAAAACTATGCTTGTCAACTCTCAACAATTTTTATTCATCATACTCTTTATATGTGGAGTCATTACTCCCCATAAGATCCATATGATCTCTTTATTTCTTTTCATTCTTTATCTTTTATTTTTATTCCCTCAAGATCATAGCAAGATAATCAAGCCCTTGACTCAACACTAATCTTTATTATATAGCTCACGGACTCGATTACATAGAAGGATCATAAAGCAAAAACTCAAAACTAGATTGTACTAAAACTTTATTCTACTAGATCAACACATCATGAAAAGGATCGAACTAAGAAAAACGGTAAAGATAAAAGTGTTATGGTGATACGATACCGGGGCACTCCCCCAAGCTTGGCAGTTGCCAAGGCGAGTGCCCATGCCCATGTGTTTATGTCTCTTTCTTCGAGGGTGGAGGAGATGATGATGATGACAATTGTGCCTTCAGCTTTTTCATGCTGTAGTTGAGAAGAGTGATCTCCTCCTTTAAATCATCAACCTCCGATTCCAGCTTCAAGATCTTGTCACATAAATCTCCTTTGCTTTTCTGCCGAAAACAAGAAGGAATAGATCGGTTGTTAGACAGTTTATCCCTCTTGGGGAGACTAGACTTCTTGAACTTCACGTGCATATCCATAGGTTGAGGTAGAGGGACATCCTCCTCCTCCAAACATGAATCATTGATCATCCTCAAGTGAGCATCCTCCTCATCATCTGTAGTTCTACCACAAGGAGATAGATCCCCATAGATCTTTGGGTCAGCAATGAGATGTGAGACATAGCTCTGTCTGTCATAGTCTTGAGAAGACATCTTGATCTAAATCTGAAGCAAAACAACTCGAAACAAAAACAGAGGATCTTTGCATGGTACGGTTGTCAAAACCCTCAGGAGATTATATAATGAATTTTTACCGACCAAAAGAAGTATCGTGCATGAAAACGGAGTCCCGACAGCACACGAGGTGCCCACGAGGCAGGGGGCGTGCCCAGAGGGGTAGGGTCCGCCCTCCACCCTTGTGGACGCCTCGTGTCCTTCCCGGACTACCTATTATTTTCCTATTTTCTTAAATATTCCAAAGCGGATAAAAATTGCTTTTAGAACTATTTTGGAGTCGGTTTACTTACTGTACCTCATACCTATTCCTTTTCGGAGTTTGAAATGTTTTGGAAAGTGTCCTTTATGTATTCTTTCGGGGTTATGGTTTCAATAACATTAGTTTCAACATTTACGGGATTACCTGAGATATAATGTTTGATTCTTTGACCATTCACCACCCTCGGATTTCTGCCTTCGAAGTTGTTGACTTTTATGGCACCCGAACGATAGACCTCCTCAATGACGTAAGGACCTTCCCATTTAGAAAGGAGTTTTCCTGCAAAAAATCTTAAACGAGAGTTTTAGAACAATACATAATCACCTATATTAAACTCACATTTTTGTATCCTTTTGACATGCCATCTTTTAACTTTTTCTTTAAACAGTTTGGCATTCTCATAGGCCTGGGTTCTCCATTCATCAAGTGAGCTAATGTCAAAAAGCCTCTTCTCACCGGAAAGTTTGAAATCATAATTGAGCTCTTTAATTTCCCAATATGCCTTATGTTCTAGTTCGAGAGGTAAGTGGCATGCTTTTCCATAAACCATCTTATATGGAGACATACCCATAGGATTCTTATATGCAGTTCTATCGGCCCATAATGCATCATCAAGTTTCTTGGACCAATTATTTCTAGATCTATTAACAGTATTTTGCAAAATTAATTTAAGCTCTCTATTACTCAATTCTACTTGACCACTAGACTGTGGGTGATAAGTAGATGCAAATATATGATTAACATCATACTTAGCAAGCATTTTATGAAAGGCACCATGAATAAAATGTGAACCACCATCAGTCATTAAATATCTAGGGACTCCAAACCACGGAAAAATAACTTCTTTAAGCATCTTAATAGAGGTGTTATGATAAGCACTACCAGTTAGAATAGCTTCTACCCACTTAGTAACGTAATCAACAACAACTAAAATATGTGTATACACATTAGAGGAAGGAAACAATCCCATATAATCAAAGCCGCAAACATCAAATAGTTCAATATCAAGTGAATAATTCATAGGCATTTCTTGACGTCTACTAATATTACCTATTCTTTGACATTCATCACAAGACAAGACAAAATTACGAGCATCCTTGAAGAGAGTAGGCCAATAAAAACCGGATTGCAGTACCTTGTGCGCAGTTCTATCTCCGGCATGGTGTCCTCCATAAGCCTCGGAGTGACACTTGCGTAGGATCTGTTCCTGTTCATGCTCAGGTCCACAACATCTAATAACACCATCTACTCCTTTTATAAAGGTGTGGGTCATCCCAAAAGTAATGTCTTAAGTCATAGAAGAACTTTTTCTTTTGCTGCTATGTGAAACTAGGTGGTATAAATTTAGCAACAATATAATTAGCATAATCAACATACCATGGAGCAGTACGAGAAGCATTTATGACAGCTAATTGTTCATCAGGAAAGCTATCATCGATAGGTAGTGGGTCATCAAGAACATTCTCTAGCCTAGACAAGTTGTCTGCAACGGGCTTCTCAGCTCCCTTCCTATCAATAATACACAAATCAAATACTTGAAGCAAGAGAACCCATCTAATAAGTCTAGGTTTAGCATCTTTCTTTTCCATAAGATATTTAATAGTAGCATGATCAGTGTGAATAGTTACTTTAGAATCAACAATATAGGGTGTGAACTTATCACAAGCAAATACAATTGCTAAAAATTCCTTTTCGGTAGTAGCATAATTTGTCTGGGTGCTGTCCAGAGTCTTACTAGCCTATTGGATAACATTTAATTTCTTATCAACCCTTTGTCCTGAAACAGCCCCTACAACATAATCACTAGCATCACACATAATTGCAAAGGGTAAAGTCCAATCAGGTGGCTGAACAATAGGTGCAGAAATCAAGGCTTTCTTAAGTATTTCAAATGCTTCTACATAATCATCATCAAAGACAAAAGGAACATCTTTTTGCAAGAGATTAGTCAGAGGCCTGGAAATTTTAGAGAAGTCCTTAATGAACCTCCTATAAAAACCAGCATGACCAAGGAAACTTCTTATACCTTTGATGTCCTTCAGACACGGCATCTTTTCAATAGCATCAACCTTAGCTCTATCAACTTCAATACCTCTTTCTAAAATTTTATTCCCCAAGACAATAACTTCATTAACCATAAAGTGGCACTTTTCCCAATTCAACACAAGATTAGTTTCTTCACATCTCTACAAAACTCGATCAAGGTTGCTTAAGCAATCATCAAAAGAAGTTCCATATATGGAGAAATCATCCATGAATACCTCAACAATCTTTTCACAAAAGTCAGAGAATATAGCAATCATACATCTTTGAAAGGTAGCCAGTGCATTGCATAAACCAAAAGGCATACGTCTATAAGCAAAGGTACCGAAAGGGCAAGTAAAAGTTGTCTTTTCTTGATCCGCTTTTGACACAGGTATTTGAGAGAAACCAGAATAACCATATTGAAAGCAAAAATGTGTATGTTTGGATAATCTTTCTAGCATTTGATCAATAAAAGGTAAAGGGTAATGATCCTTTTTAGCAGCTTTATTTAATTTGAGGAAATCAATTAAAATTCTATAACATGTAACAATTCTTTATGGGATCAATTCATCTTTATCATTAGGAACAACAGTAATACCTCCCTTCTTAGTGACACAATGGACAGGACTTACCCACTGACTATCAGCAATGGGATAAATTATACCTGCCTCCAGAAGCTTTAGTATTTCTTTTCTTACCACTTCTTTCATCTTAGGATTTAACCGTCGTTGGTGATCAACAACCGGTTTAGTGTCTTCCTCCAATTTTATTTTGTGCTGGCATAGAGTGGGACTAATGCCCTTAAGATCATCAAGAGTATATCCAATAGCAGCACGGTGCTTCTTCATAGTTTTCAATAATTTCTTTTCTTCATGCTCTGAAAGGTTAGCACTAATAATAACAGGATATATCTCTTTCTCATCAAGATAAGCATATTCAAGAGTATCAGGTAAAGGTTTAAGCTAAGACACGAGATCACCCTTGGGTGGAGGAGGATCCCCAAGGATTTCAACAGGCAAGTTGTGTTTCAAAATAGGTCCCTGTTTAAAGAATACTTCATCTATTTCCCTTCTTTCATTCATAAACATATCATTTTCATGGTCGAGCAAATATTGTTCTAAAGGATCATCAGGAGGCATGACAATAGAAGCAAGACCAATAATTTCATCTTTACTAGGAAATTCTTTATCACGGGGTTGACTACGAAATTTAGCAAAATTAAACTCATGAGACATATCTCCCACACCAATGGTAACAACATCCTTTTTGCAATCTATCCTAGCATTAACAGTATTCAAGAAGGGTCTACCAAATATAATGGGACAAAAGTTATCTTGTGGGGAACCAAGAACAAGAAAGTCAGCAGGATATTTAACTTTCCCACACAAGACTTCAACATTTCTAACAATCCCAACTGGTGAAATAGTGTCTCTATTGGCAAGCTTAATTGTAACATCAATTTCCTCTATCTCAGTAGGTGCGATATCATGCATAATTTCTTTATATAAGGAATGCGGTATTGAAATTGCACTAGCACCCATATCACATAAGTCATTGTAGCAGGCATGCCTACAGGAGGTCTATGCTTATTTTAACAGAAATAACAGGCATGCCTACAGGAGTTCTATGCTTATTTTTAGTATTAGGTCTATACATAATTAGATAACATGGCCATCAATATTATCTACCAAGAGATCTTTAACCATAACAATACTAGGTTCAACTTTAATTTGCTCAGAGGGTGTAGGTGTTCTAGTATTACTCTTACGAACCATAGTTGAAGCTTTAGCATGATCCTTTATTCTAAAAGGGAAAGGTGGTTTCTCAATATAAGTAGTAGGAACAACAGAATCATTATAAGTGATAGTCTTTTCTTCAACTTTAATAGGTGCAACTACTTTTACTTCAATGGGAGGATTATATTTAAACCACTTCTCCTTAGGGAGATCAACATGAGTAGCAAAGGATTCACAGAAAGAAGCTACTATCTCAGAGTCAAGTCCATATTTAGTGCTAAATTCACGGAAAGCATCAGTATCCATAAAAGATTTAACACAATCAAACTTAGGTATTATACCTGACTCCTTACCTTCGTCGAGATCACAATCTTCAGAGTTGTGTTTAGTTCTTTCCAATAAATCCCATTTGAATTCAATAGTCTTCATCATAAAAGAGCCAGTACAATAAGTATCGAGCATGGAGTGATTATCGAGAGAAAGCCGATCATAAATTTTTTGAATAATAATCTCTCTTGAGAGCTCATGATTGGGGCATGAATATAACATTGACCTAAGCCTCCCCCAAGATTGAGCGATGCTTTCTCCTTCGCGGGGCCAAAAATTATATATATAATCACGATCACGATGAACAAGATGCATAGGATAAAACTTCTGATGAAATTCCAATTTCAATCGGTTGCAGTTCCATGATCCCATATCATCACATCGCCTAAACCATGTCAATTCCTTTCCCTTCAAATATATATAAAGGGAAGACCTTCTTCTTGATAACATCCTCGGGCATACATGCAAGCTTGAATAATCCACAAATTTCATCCACGTAGATTAGGTGCAAATCGGGATGTAATGTTCCATCACCTGTGAAAGGATTAGCTAGCAGTTTCTCTATCATACCCGAAGGAATTTCAAAGTAAACATTTTCAATAGGTTCAGTAGGTTGAGGAGCAACTCTTTGCTCTACTCGTCGGGGTGAAGATACCCCGAACAAGCCCCTCAAAGGATTATGTTCCACAGTAACTAGTGACAGTAAATTTCAGCACACTATATAAATTTTTCCTTACCAAATTCCACCTACCAAAGGCGCTTCACTCCCCGGCAACGGCGCCAGAAAAGAGTCTTGATGACCCAAAATTATAGGGTATCTATCGTAGTCCTTTCAATAAGTAAGAGTGTCGAACCCAATGAGGAGCAGAAGGGAATGATAAGAAGTTTTCAGTAAGGTATTCTCTGCAAGCACTGAAATTATCAGTAACAGATAGTTTTGTGATAAGGTAATTTGTAACAGGTAACAAGTAATAAAAGTAAATAAGTTGCAGCAATATGGACCAATCCTTTTTGTAGCAAAGTACAAGCCTGGACAAACTCTTATATAAAGGAAAACGCTCCCGAGGACACATGGGAATTATCGTCAAGCTAGTTTTCATCACGCTCATATGATTTGCGTTCGGTACATTGATAATTTGATATGTGGGTGGACCGGTGCTTGGGTACTTCCCTTCCTTGGACAAGCGTCCGACTTATTATTAACCCCTATTGCAAGCATCCGCAACTACAAAAGAAGTATTAAGATAAACCTAACCATAGCATGAAACATATGGATCCAAATCAGCCCCTTACAAAGCAACTCATAAACTAGGCTTTAAGCTTCTGTCACTCTAGCAACCCATCATCTACTTATTACTTCCCAATGCCTTCCTCTAGTCCCAAACAATGGTGAAGTGTCATGTAGTCGACGTTCACATGACACCACTAGAGGAAAGACAACATACATCTCATCAAAATATCGAGCGAATACCAAATTCACATGACTACTTATAGCAAGACTTCTCCCATGCCCTCATGAACAAATGTAACTACTCACAAATCATATTCATGTTCATAATCAGAGGGGTATTAATATGCATAAAGGATTTGAACATACGATCTTCCACCGAATAAACCAACTAGCATCAACTACAAGGAGTAATCAACACTACTAGCAATGCACAGTTACCAATCTGAGGCTTTGGGACAAAGATTGGATACAAGAGATAAACTAAGGTTTGAGATGAGATGGTGCTGGTGAACAAGTTGATGGAGATAGACCCCCTCCCGATGAGAGGATCGATGATGATGACGGTGGTGATGATTTTCCCCTCCCGGAGGGAAGTTTCCCCGGTAGAACAGCTCCGCCGGAGCCCTAGATTGGTTCCGCCTCATGGCGGCGGAGTTTCGTCTCGTGAGCTAGCTTATGATTTTTTCCTCGACGAAAGACGTCCTATACCAGAAGATGGGCATCAAAAGGCTGCCAGGGGGGCCACGAGGTAGGGGGCGCGCCCAGGGGGGTAGGGTGCGCTCCCCAGCCTCGTGGATGGTGGGTGGCCCCCTCTGGTACTTCTTTCACCCAATATTTTTTATATATTCTGAAACGTGTTCCCGTGAAGTTTCAGGACTTTTGGAGTTGTGCAGAATAGGTCTCTAATATTTGCTCCTTTTCCAGCCCAGAATTCCAGCCGCCGGCATTCCCCCTCTTCATGTAAACATTGTAAAATAAGAGAGAATAGGCATAAGTATTGTGATATAATGTGTAATAACAGCCCCTAATGCAATAAATACCGATATAAAAGCATGATGCAAAATGGACGTGTCACACCTACAGAACAAACTTGTTACACTTCCAATTCGAAGACTGTATGGAAGTAAGGTTAAAAAGCATACTGAATAAGCCGCCCTTCAGCCTTCTGTTCTCTTTCGAGGCATCCACCAATTGGGCTCGTACATTCTTCAGCTCCTCAGCCTGCTTGATGTTTGCATCTTGTGGCTTATTTTTCTCATCCCTGGTTCACATTAGTACACTCTAACCAGCAACTTCTTGCCTTTCGACATGTTCTTTATCCGCCTGCGCGGTCTTCAGTCTCTCTTCCAGCTGATTCGACGACGCTGCATTAAAGATACATAAGAGCTTATTTCACAAAAAAGGCCTTGCTGGCTCATGATTATATTTTCCAGACAGTAGCGGACATTACCAGTCGGTGCCTCCTTGGACTTCACCAGTTCGGCGGTAACAAAAGTCAGCTGGGTCCGGCATTTTTCCAGCTCCCGAGATAGCATGTTGTTCTTCTCCGTGAGTACCTGATTATGCAACGATCCTTAAATCAGTTGCGTCAACTGCTTTAAGTCTTGGGGGATACTGACACATGATCTTACCCGCATGTCCTTGGAAAGCTGTTGAGTGGCTCCAGCGAGCCCATCCCGAGCAGCTCGGATGTATGCATCCGCTGAGCTAAAAGCATTAAATGCTTCTTCAGTAAAGGTTGGGTCATGCATAGCTGCTCTCCGATGCTGATGGTTCATTGCACTCTCCACTTCGGAGTTGGTAACAGATACATCATCCAAATCCTCAGGGAGAGGACAATCCGGCATTTCTCCTATACCAACCTCAGCCCTTAGGGCGGGATCCGGGGTCCGATTGGGTGGTGCATAACCGGCAAGGTCCCCGGACACAGTCCGGCGTATGCTTTTCCAAAAAATGTGGCGCAGCAGGAAATGTCAAAATTCGGTACCTCTGCCATGAGAGTATTAAAAAATAACCATACTTTTTTGAGGGTGGGAGCTTGGCAGTATCGTTGTCCATCTTTCTTTTCGAAGATGCGCCCTGTGCAGGCGTCACCATCTTAAGGGACGCTTCTGATGCGGTGTGGCGAGACAAGCGCCACCCCTTTGAAAGCACGAGACAATGCGGTCGGTGAGGCGCAATAAGAGAACTCTTTTGGAGGAGATGTCTCTTGGGTAGTTACATGGGAAGAGGGGAGAAGGCCGGGGTAATCGGCTATAATGGCCACTTCCATGCCGTCGTAACTCGCTTGATAGAAAACCCCCTCCTTGAGCTCTGTGGATATATCCGGATACTCTTCGAATCTGGGATCCAGGTCCCGAATATGGTTCTCCGGCTGCGGGGCAGGGTTGTGATCCCCGCGGCAACTTTCCTCCATTCCTGTTAAAAAATGGTTGGATTAAGTTCAGCTGGGTATGGCTTGCGAGGAGTGTTGAGTAAAATTACTGAGCGAAGGCTTACCCAGCTGGGAGGGATGTACATGGAAAAGCCCTCTCGGCACTTAAGGCGAGTGAACTCTTCCTTCTCCCCCTTAAAAAGATCAGCCAGCATGGCAGCCAAGGCGGTGAAGTTGTCCGGACCCTTACGCCCGCATCATGATGCATCATCTTCCCCGTTGTAATGCCACATGGGGAGTCCTCTGGATTGGAGTGGTTGAACGTTCCACGTTATCGAAATCGCCATCACCTTAATAATGGACAGTCCGGATCAGGTGAGTGTCTTTATCTTGTCCATTAGCTTCTTAACCTCCGCACTATCTTCCTCCTCGAGGCTTCAGGGGCGCCAGCTGTGGCGCTTCTTTAACGGAGTATTGGAAAACGTGGGTAGGCCTCGTTGGATGGGGTCTGGGAGAACGACATCTTCCATATAAAACCACTCCGAGGGCCACTCTTCGGATGCCTTCTTCAGAGTGGCGGATAGGTATCCTGTCCCAGCTATGCGCCTTACTTCGACGCCGCCCACCTCGAATATGGATCCCTTTTGGGAGCGAGGGACGAGGCAGAAAAGCTCCTCCATAAGTCAAAGTGTACCTCACAGCCTAGGAACAACTCACAAAGAGTCATGAAGCCCGAGATGTGCAGTATGGAGCCCAACGTGAGATTGTGCAGCTGGACTCCGTAGTACCTCTAGATGGGAATGGGTCGGGTCGACCCGGCCCAAAAATTTGGGGCCGATGGGTCACATGGGTTGGCCTCAAAAAAATTGCGTCAGTAGAGCCAGCACCAATTGACCCGCTGGGTCAACGGGATCAGCCCACCTCGTGGTCTCGTATCTCACGACAGCTATGTTCTAATCGTCGCCCTCGCCGATCTCTGCCGTGCCAGTGGTGCTGCCTCACGCTCACCGTCCCAGTCACGCCTAGCTCGTCATCCGGCTCGTCGTCCCAGTCATGCATAGCTCGTCATCCGGCTCACCGTCCGCTCGTCTCCCATGCGCCGTCCAGCTCCTAGTGCACATTTGAGACTTGTCGGTAGAGCGTCGGGTCTGATGTCAGCTAGTAGTACTAGCGGCATCCGATGGCTAGACACACCCACATGGGCACATGGATGTTGCATGTCTGTGCAATGTCCAGAAAGAAACACACGAGCTTACTATGGTCTACAAATGTATGAATGTATAATGCACGGATGCAGCAGCTAGACCACTTGGATCTCCGTATTTTTTTCTTTCATTCCTAGATTACATACTACTCTATTAGGATTTTAGCTATCAGCACATCACAAGAAAAAGCAACATACGTCACTAATAATTGGGTTGACCCGAAATACCCATCAGGCCAACGAGGCCACTACTATTCATGATATGGGTCAGCCCATGGCCTCTTATATTGGCCCTGAGGCCACTAGGGCCGGGTCTAAGGCCAGGGCCGGGTCCGCCCATTCCCATCTTGAGTAGTACCCCAGGAGACCTGAGAGGAAAGGGTGGATTGGAAATCCAACGCCTCTTGAGAGAAAGGAGATGAAGCACACTCGCTCCCCTTATGAAGGGTTGGGGAAATTTTTCGCCAGGGCTTCTCCGTTGAAAGAAGTTAAACCCGCCCGAACGGGGACAAGATCCACGGGAGAGGTATCCCTACACCTGAGGCTTGGTCAGTTGGGCATGGGTTACTGAACAGCTCTCACAATCGCCATTTTAAGGATCGTGGGGATGGGAGGAAGAACCGGGAGCGCTCACCATGTTCGCGTGGTTTCTTGTGGCAAGTTCTAAGATTTTCGCCTGGTGCGGAATGGCATCTGAGATCTAATCTCCTTAAATAGATGCCCTCTGTACGCTGCCAGGGTGTTATTTGTAAAAAAGCTAGGACCTTTCGTGTTCATTTGACACGTGGAAGCCGAGGCGATGGAGGCGCGGAAGATGAAGGATATGATGTTTCATGCAGAGTCAAAGCGTTCCGGAATATCATGGACGGCCTACCCATCAGGACCGAGGATGTAAAAGCCGGATACCACGTCATCGTCGAAGGGTCATATGCGGTTCTTTTTGTTCAAATTGCTCTGGAGTATTCGGAAGAGGAACCCTCCTTTCAATGCCCAAGACAATCTGCGCGCCGGACATATCATCATCCAAGCCTAATTCAGGGGCTACTGAGGGAGTCCTGGATTAGGGGGTCCCCGGGCATTCGGGCTATGTCACGTGGGCCGGACTCATGGGCCGTTAATATACAAGATGGAAGGCTTTCCCCTGTGTCTGGATGGGACTCCCCTTGGCGTGGAAGGCAAGCTTGGCATTCGGATATGAAGATTCCTTTCCCTGTAAACCGACTCTGGGTAACCCTAGCCCCCTCCGGTGTCTATATAAACCGGAGCGTCTAATCCATAGAGGCAATCATAATCACACATGCTAGACATCTAGGGTTTAGCAATTACGATCCCGAGGTAGATCAACTCTTGTAACCCCTATACTCTTCAAAGTCAATCGAGGAACAAGTAGGGTATTACCTCCATCGAGAGGGCCCGAACCTGGGTAAACATTGCGTCTGCGCCTCCTGTTACCTTCGATCCTTAGACGCACAGTTCGGGACCTCCTACCCGAGATCTGCCGGTTTTGACACTGACAAGAGGTTCAACACGAACCGGGACTAATGATTCCTGCCCCCCTAGCCGTTGGAACCGGCACTAATGGTCACATTAGTACCGGTCCATTTACAAACTGGGACTAATGTGGCTCACGTAAAGTCGTTTTTCTACTAGTGATAAGTTATCCTGTAGTCATAGAATTGTTCCATGATATACAACTCAGTGCCAGCATTCGAGACCCCAAAATTAGCCTCAAGTGCGTCCCACATATCTTTTCCATTATCAATTGATGCATAAGCATCAACTATGTTCTCACCAAGAACATTCAAGAGAGCAGACTTAAACAAAGTATCAGTTTTATGAAAAGCTTGTTCCTATTGAGGATCAAGAACTCCTTCAGGTTTGCCAAGAGTGGTGTCATGGCAACTCATGGTTTGAAACCATAGAACGGCTCTCACACACCACCTCTTATAGTGTATACCCTCAAACATTGGAGGCCCGATGGAAGCAGCAAAACCACTAGGGGTAAATTGCCTATAATAGGGTTTTCGAATTGTTGGAAATATGAGCAATTTACAATATGATTTTTTAACAGAAATAGTAGATAACACATGACTATCATAGGAGAGATAAGATAAGTCATGCACTCCGACAGAGAGTATGCAAATAGCATCTGAAGTAGTGAATATGAATGGGACATTCTAGAACAGGAGCTAGAACAAGAAGCTATGGCAGGAACTCAAACAGAAAGAACACGAACATGTACGGAGTTGTGGCAGTAGCATTTGCGTTAGTGTTGACGTCATTGTTGGCCATGTCGTCAAAGAGGTTGTCGACGCCGGGGAAGAAGTCATCATTTTGGAAGTGGTCGTTGGCGTTCGCGGAATCCGTGATGAAGAAGTCAGTAGTTACGATGAGTGCTCCCTAAAAAGCTTATCACCCTTCTCTCATACATGACTCGAAGGAGCATGGTTTCGGAGGCCTACTGTCCCAACCTGCGGTGCACGCCGCAAGCCAGGATGGGGAAGAACCTAGCAGCAGCTTAGAGTTTGGAACTCGGTGACGAGAGGAAGATGATGTTGGGATGTGTCTCTCTGGAGAGAAGCGACCTCTCGTTTATAGGCACATGAGAAGTAGGTGAACATGCAGTGATGGGAGGCGAAGCAAAAGAGGGAGACGAAACAACCAGGCAGCATTCTCGCAACCCGTGTCGCGTCATGATGAGGCGTGGCGAGGCGGGGGGCGGAGGAGGAGCGCGCGTGAATGTCTCTCTTGTTCGCATCCTCATACATGTGGAGAAACAACTTCCCTTATAAGAAGGTCTATCTCCTACTAGATGAGCGGTATGGGACTAAACTTTAGTCCCACCTCTTGCCTTGCATTAATGGGCCAAGTGAGCCTATAGAATTTATTAGGAATTCTAAAAATGCAATTGCGCTGGCCCAAAATAGACTAAATTTCAGTAGTAATGCCTTCAGGAAGGAAATGACGGGCTAACACCAACATTACCGGATCCAATTGCCGAAGGTAAGATCTTGGGTTTTTACCCGAGATCATGTCTGAGCAATCCACAACAAATACCTCAACAAGCACACGCCATGTAAGCATTGCCATTCCTAAGAGGAACCATCGAAGGTTAAACATATGGCTTTCACCCCGAAGCTGCAGATGTAGATTGTATTGAATTTTAGATAACCCCACATTTGAATGTATTTTTGAACAAGAAACCAACTGAAGAATGACAGGTAGCAAATCTGATTACCATTTATTATTTTCTATTACAACGATCAATCTTTCTACACGTGTAACAAGATTACTACACCCACATCCAAATTTCTTATACAATTATCATGTAGATATCATCAGATCATTGCTCATCATCAATTCAGTTTAGTTGGGACTTGGGTCTGGCAATTATAGTCACACTTACATCCGCTGTGGAATCTTCCTGTCAGGACACACCGTCCTTTTGCTCTGACATACTTTTTATAGCAATCACGCATGCATGTGAGAGTACTTTTGCAGTTGCGGTGATAGATCACCTTCGAGCAGTCCAAAGGAGGAAGTGTCGCCATGGCTGCGTAAGTATATAAACAGGAGGATACACAGGCCATGGTCAATCATATTAGGATTAATTGCCCGTTACAAAATGATATTAGATCAATCAGAAGTATGTACCCGAGGATGACACCAAAAGGACAGTGGCTAGAACAAGCAACAATTTATTGGTAGTCGCCATGGATCGTCTCTCGCAGTGAAGGTCGGTTCGCGTTTGACCGCTTATTTTCTTTCTTTGTGTTGGTACCTTGTATTCTGGCCTGGCCTAGGACCTACACCTGGGGTGGCTTGAAAAGGCTTTATAATGGTGAACCCTACTATTTTTTAATCACATTAATTGACATTTATATCCCTCAATAAAAAAACTAATTGACATTGATACTCAATATTTCAGACGGATATGGATTAATTAAACCATCTTAAATGTGTTGCCATTTTCTGGATTAATTTCATACAATAAGGTAAAAAAAACCATCCCGAGTATATATGATTTATGTCAGGACAAACCCGGTGTGGCGACCAATACCGGTTTTTGGCATGGTCAAGAACTTAATTAATATGTCCTCAAATGGAGAAGTGATCTACGTAAAAAGTTCCGTATTGTCGATATGAACATATTTGAAGTTTGGGCCATCGCCATCCGATCTCATCTCGAAGGCCGAAGTTGTGTTCGAACTACTGAAATTTTGTATCCAGAGCACTGTTCGGCAAATTACCCTCAAGGGAGGCCTCAAATGAAAAAACATTCTACATGAATTGTCTTCATCTCGTCGCAACGGTCGATTTTGATATAAAAATTGTTCCAATACGAGTTCGTATGCAAAAGCTAGAGCCATCGGAATACAGCCCTGTCACGAGGCAAAAAATGACGCGCCCCATCAGACACCTTGTGTGATGGGTAGCGCGAATAATAGCCTGTTTTGCATGAGCAATTTGACCCTCAAGATTACATTTGATCAAAAAACGTTCAACATGAAAGTTGTTCGTCTCGTCGAAACGGTCAAGAATGCTTTTGGGATCTTTTCCATCCGAGGAGGTTTACTACCTCAAATATTACCCGCAAGGTGCAGCCAGTTTCAACCGAACAGTTTTGGAAAGTTCAGACAAAACCAATCCGAATTTGACTAGGGTATTGGACGTGAATCCAAGCCTTTTCCTTGCACGGGAAGTCCAACCGCCTCTTATATACCTAAGGGGTGATGGCCGATTGAACAACACACAATCGAACAAACACATCTACCACTTTTTATCCTTTACCTATATCTCTCTCCCTTGTTCTTCTTATTTCCCGTGCTTTGCTTGTTCTTCTTCATTGCAGGGGCGATCAGGTCGACCTAGGGCAGCCCATAGCCGCCGCGCGCCCTGACAGGGTCCCTCCCGGGCATGGGGGGTTTCGGGTCAACAAAAGTGCCCACCGGATTGCTTGCGTACCGCGCTTCCAGACGGGTCTCCTTCGACGTGTGCTGCGGTGCATCACCCTCGGCGTTGGAGGTACACGGTGACGTATACGTGTGCTGGTGATGAAGCTTTTTGGCGACTCCACTGGGGATGAAGCTTTGAACGGTCTCCAACTCGTTCTTGCTACGAAGAGAGCGTCATCTAGGGTTTGTAATCTACAAAGGTAATATGAATACCCAATTCACTTATGTAGATGCAAATAATGCATATGTTGTTGCTAGATTGTTTAATTAGTATAATGTGTCAGCTAGCCCTAGTTTTATCAATCAAGCATCTAGTTATGCGCAACAGCCGATTCAGAATAATCTTCATGCTTCTACCTCATATAATTTTAGCAACATGGAACATATGTATACTAACTCCCATGCATCGGCAGGCCCACAAATCCATATGCCGATGAGCGTAAGTGCAGTAACTGGGGCGTCAGAGGACATTGCCCAAGCACATGGGGCTACCCCTGCCATTGTGCTTCATGTCATGCAGAATGAGGTGTCTGCTGAGGTAAACCGCCTAGTTTCCTAAAAACTGAAGGTGATAATAGTCGCATTTTTCCTTTTGTATGGCATGTTAGTTCATTTTACATGATCACATTGAAGGAAATATGCCCTAGAGGCAATAATAAAGTTATTATTTATTTCCTTATATCATGGTAAATGTTTATTATTCATGCTAGAATTGTATTAACCGGAAACTTAGCACATGTGTGAATACATAGACAAACAGAGTGTCCCTAGTATGCCTCTATTTGACTAGCTCGTTAATCAAAGATGGTTAAGTTTCCTAGCCATGGACATGTGTTGTCATTTGATGAACGGGATCACATCATTAGAGAATGATGTGATGGAGTAGACCCATCCGTTAGCTTAGCACTATGATCATTTAGTTTATTGCTATTGCTTTCTTCATGACTTATACATGTTCCTATGACTATGAGATTATGCAACTACCGAATACCGGAGGAACACTTAGTGTGCTATCAAACGTCACAACGTAACTAGGTGACTAATAATACATCACAACGTAACAGGTGTCTCCGATGGTGTTTGTTGAGTTGGCATAGATCGAGATTAGGATTTGTCACTCCGATTGTCTGAGAGGTATCTCTGGGCCCTCTCGGTAATGCACATCACTATAAGCCTTGCAAGCAATGTGACTAATGAGTTAGTTGCAGGATGATGCATTACGGAACGAGTAAAGAGACTTGTCGGTAACGCAATTGAACTAGGTATGAGGATACCGACGATCGAATCTCGGGCAAGTAACATTAGATGACAAAGGGAACAACGTATGTTGTTATGCGGATTGAATGATAAAGATATTCGTAGAATATGTAGGAGCCAATACGAGCACCCGGGTTCCGCTATTGGTTATTGACCAGAGATGTGTCTTGGTCATGTCTATATAGTTCTCAAACCCGTAGGGTCCGCATGCTTAACGTTCAATGACGATTGGTATTATGAGTTTATGTGTTTTGATGTACCGAAGGTAGTTCGGAGTCCCGGATGTGATCACGGACACGACGAGGAGTCTCCAAATGGTCGAGACATAAAGATCGATATATTGGAAGGCTATGTTTGGACATCGGAATGGTTCCGGATGAGTTCGGGCATTCATCGGAGTACCAGGGTGTTACCGGAACCCCTCGGGGAGTCAATGGGCCTTATTGGGCCTTAGTGGGAGAGAGGAGGAGGCGGCCAAGGTGGAGGGCGCGCCCCCAAGCCCAATCCGAATTGGGTGGGGGCCGGCCCGCTTTCCTTCCCTCTCTCTCCCCGTTCCCTGCTCTCCTACTCCAACTAGGGAAGGGGGAATCCTACTAGGATTGCCCCCTTGGGCGTGCCATGAGAGGGTCGGCCCTCCCCTCCTCCACTCCTTTATGTACGCGGGAGGGGGCACCCCATAGACACACAACTTGATTGTTTAGCCGTGTGCGGTGCCCCCCTTCACAGATTTCCACCTTGGTCATATCGTTGTAGACCTTAGGCAAAGCCCTGCGTCGGTAACTTCATCATCACCGTCATCACGCCGTCGTGCTGATGAAACTCTCCCTCGACCTCAGCTGGATCTAGAGTTCATGGGACATCACCGAGCTGAATGTGTGCAGATCACAGAGGTACCGTACCTTCGGTGCTAGGATCGGTCGGATCGTGAAGGCGTACAACTACATCAACCGCGTTGTCATAGCGCTTCCGCTTTTGGTCTACGGGGGTACGTAGACACACTCTCCCCTCTCGTTGCTATGCATCCCTAGATAGATCTTGCGTGATCATTGGAAAGTTTTGAATTACTGTGTTCCCCAACAGTGGCATATGAGCCAGGTCTATGCGTAGATGCTATATGCACGAGTAGAACACAAAGGAGTTGTGGGCGTGGGTATATACATATTGCTTGCCGTCACTAGTTGTTTCTTGATTCAACGGTATTGTTGGATGAAGCGGCCCGGACTGACATTACATGACCTCATTCATGAGATTGGTTCTACCGACGTGCTTTGCACACAAGTGGCTGGCGGGTGTTAGTTTCTCCAACTTTAGTTGAATCGGATTCAATGAATAGGGTTCTTTCTGAAGATCAAAAAGCAATCACTATAGCACATTGTGGTTTTGATGCGTAGGTAGGAACGGTTCTTGCTAGAAGCCCGTAGCAGCCACGTAAAACTTGCAACAACAAAGTAGAGACGTCTAACTTGTTTCTGCAGGGCATGTTGTAATGTGATATGGTCAAGACGCGATTATATAAATTGTTGTATGAGATGATCATGTTTTGTGACACAGTTATCGGCAACTGGCAGGAGCCATATCGTTGTCGCTTTATTGTATGAAATGCAATCGCCATGTAATTGCTTTACTTTATCACTAAGCGGTAGCGATAGCCGTAGAAGCAATAGTTGGCGAGACGACAACGATGCTACGATGGAGATCAATGTGTCAAGCTAGTGACGATGGTGATCAAGATGGTTATTTGGAGATGGAGATCAAAGGCACAAGATGATGATGGCCATATCATATCACTTATATGATTGCATGTGATGTTTATCCTTTATGCATCTTATTTTACTTAGTACGGCGGTAGCATTATAAGATGATCTCTCACTAAATTTCAAGGCACAAGTGTTCTCCCTGAGTATGCACCGTTGCGACAGTTCATCGTGCCGAGACACCATGTGATGATCAGGTGTGATAAGCTCTACGTTCACATACAACGGGTGCAAGCCAGTTTTGCACACGCAGAATACTTGGGTTAAACTTGACGATCCTAGCATATGCAAATATGGCCTCGGAACATAGAGACCGAAAGGTCGAGCGTGAATCATATAGTAGATATGATCAACATAGTGATGTTCACCATTGAAAACTACTCCATCTCAACTAATGGTCGGACATGGTTTAGTTCGTTTGGATCACGTGATCACTTAGATGATCAGAGGGATGTCTATCTACGTGGGAGTTCTTAAGTAATATGATTAATTGAACTTAAATTTATCATGAACTTAGTCCTGATAGTATTTGCATATCTATGTTGTAGATCAATTGCCCGCGTATATCTTCCCGGTTTTATTTATGATATGTTCCTAGAGAAAAACTATGTTGAAAGATGTTAGTAGCAATGATGCGGACTAGCTCCGTGATCTAAGGATTATCCTCATTGCTGCACAGAAGAATTATGTCCTTGATGCACCGTTAGGTGATGGACCTATTGCAGGAGCAGATGTAGACATTATGAATGTTTGGCAAACTCGGTATGATGACTACTTGATAGTTTAGTGCGCTAGGCTTTACGACTTATAGCTGGGACTTCAAAGACGTTTTGAATGCCACAGAGCATATAAGATGTTGCAAGTGCTGAAATTGGTATTTTAGACTCATGCCCGAGTCGAGATGTATGAGACCTCTGACAAGTACATTGCCTACAAGATGGAGAGGAATAGCTCAGCTAGTAAGCATGTGCTCAGAATGTCTGAGTACTACAATCACTTGAATCATGTGGGAGTTAATCTTCCAGATGAGATAGTGTTTGACAGAGTTCTCTAGTCACTCTCACCAAGTTACTAGAACTTCGTGATGAACTATAATATGCCAAGGATAACGGAAACGGTTCCCAAGCTCTCCGCAATGCTGAAATTAGCGAAGGTAGAAATCAAGAAAAAGCATCAAGTGTTGATGATTGACAAGACCACTAGTTTCAAGTAAAAGGGCAAGGGAAAGAAAGGCAACTTCAAGAAGAATGGCAAGAAAGTTGCCACTCCCGTGAAGAAGCCCAAAGCTAGACCTAAGCCTGAAACTGAGTGCTTCTACTTCTACTGCAAAGGGAATGGTCATTGGAAGCGGAACAACCCCAAATACTTGGCGGATAAGAAGGATGGCAAAGTGAACAAAAGTATATCTGATATACATGTTATTGATGTGTACTTTACTAGTGTTCATAGTAACCCTAGGGTATTTGATACCGGTTCAGTTACTAAGATTAGTAACTCAAAACAGGAGTTGCAAAATGAACAGAGACTAGTTAAGGGCAAGGTGATGACGTGTGTTGGAAATGATTCCAAGGTTGATAAGATCACCATCGCACATTCCTTTTACCTTCGGGATTAGTGTTGAACCTAAAATAAATGTTATTTGGTGTTTGCATTCAGCATGAATATGATTGGATCATGTTTATTGCAATACGGTTATTCATTTAAGTCAAAGAATAATTGTTGTTCAGTTTACATGAATAAAATCTTCTATGGTCATACACTTAAGATAAATGGTTTATTGAATCTAGGTCATAGTGATACACATATTGATAATATTGATGCCAAAAGATGCAAAGTTGATAATGATAGTGCAACATACTTGTGGCACTGCCGTTTAGGTCATATTGGTGTAAAGCGCATGAGGAAACTCCATGCGGATGGACTTTTGGAATCACTTGATTATGAATCATTTGATACTTGCGAACCATGCCTCATGGGCAAGATGACTAAAACTCCATTCTCCTGAACAATGGAGTGAGCCACTGACTTATTGGAAATAATACATACCGATGTATGCGGTCCGATGAGTATTGAGGCTTGCGGCGGGTATCGTTATTTTCTAACCTTCACAGATGATTTGAGTAGATATGAGTATGTCTACTTAATGAAACACAAGTCTGAAACGTTTGAAAAGTTCAAATAATTTCAGAGTGAAGCGGAGAATCATCGTAACAAGAAAATCAAGTTTCTACAATCTGATCGCGGAGACGAAATATTTGAATTACGAGTTTGGCCTTCAATTGAGACAATGTCGAATAGTTTCGCAACTCATGCCACCTGGAACACCACAGCGTAATGGTGTGTCCGAATGTCATAACTATACTATATTAGATATGGTGCGATCTATGATGTTTCTTCCCGATTTACCACTATCGTTTTGGGGTTATGCATTAGAGACAGCCGCATTCGCGTTAAATAGGGCATTGTCTAAATATTCGTTGAGACCATATGAATTGTGGTTTAGTAAGAAACCTAAGCTGTCATTTCTTAAAGTTTGGGGTTGCGATGCTTATGTGAAAAAAAAGTTTCAGCCTAATAAGCTCAAACCCAAATCGGAGAAGTGCGTCTTCATGGGATACCCAAAAGAAACTGTTGGGTACACTCTATCACAGATCTGAAGGCAAGATCTTTGTTGCTTAAAATGGATCCTTTCTACAGAAGGAGTTTATCTCGAAAGAAGTGAGTGGGAGGAAAGTAGAACTTGATGAGGTAATTTTACCTTCTCCCGAATTGGAAAGTGGTTCATCACAGAAATCAGTTCCAATGATGCCTACACCAATTAGTGAGGAAGTTAGTGATGATGATCATGAAACTTCAGATCAAGTTACTACCGGACCCCGTAGGTCAACCAGAGTACGTTCCGCATCAGAGTGGTACGATAATCCTGTTCTGGAGGTCATGTTACTTGACCATGACGAACATACAAACTATGAGGAAGCGATGATGAGCCAAGATTCCGCAAAATGGCTTGAGGCCACGAAATCTGAGATGGGATCCATGTATAAAGAACAAAGTATGGACTTTGATTGACTCGCCCGATGATCGGCAAGCCATTGAGAATAAATGGATCTTCAAGAGGACGAGGACGCTGATAGTAGTGTTACTATCTACAAAGCTCGATTGTCGCAAAAGGTTTTAGACAAGTTCAAGGTGTTGATTACGATGAGATTTTCTCACTTGTATAGATGCTTAAAAGTCTGACCGAATCATGTTAGCAGTTGCCGCATTTTATGAAATATGGCAAATGGATATCAAAACTACATTCCTTAATGGATTTATTAAAATAAAGAGTTGTATATGATGCAACCAGAAGGTTTTGTCAATCCTAAAGATTCTAACAAAGTGTGCAAGCTCCAGCGATCCATCTATGGACTGGTGCAAGCATCTCGGAGTTGGAATATGCACTTTGATGAGTTAATCAAAAGCATATAGTTTTATACAGACTTTTGGAGAAGCCTGCATTTACAAGAAAGTGAGTGGGAGCTCTGTAGCATTTCTGATATTATATGTGGATGACATATTGTTGATCGGAAATGATATTGAATTTCTGGATAGCATAAAAGGATACATGAATAAGAATTTTTCAATGAAAGACCTCCGTAAAGCTGCTTACATATTGGGCATCAAGACCTATAGAGATAGATTAAGACGCTTGATAAAAATTTTCAATGAGTACATACCTTGACAAGTTTTGAAGTAGTCTAAAATGGAACAGTCAAAAAAGGAGTTCTTGACTGTGTTGCAAGGTGTGAAGTTGAGTAAAGACTCAAAACCGCGGAAAATAGAAAGAGAGTGAAAAAGTCATTCCCTATGCCTCAGTCATAGGTTCTATAAAGTATGATATGCTATGTACCAGACCTATTGTATACCTTAGCATGGTTTTGGCAAGGGAGTACAGTAGTGATCTAGGAGTAGATCACTGGACAACGGTCAAAATTATCTTAGAGGACTAAGGAAATATTTATCAGTTATGGAGGTGATAAAAGAGTTCTCGTAAAGAGTTACGTCGATGCAAGCTTTTGACACCGATCTAGATGACTCTAAGTCTTGATCTAGATACATATTGAAAGTGGGAGCAATTAGCTAGAGTAGCTCCGTGCAGAGTATTGTAGACATAAAAGTTTGCAAAATACATACGGATCTGAATGTTGCAGACCCGTAGACTAAACTTCTCTCACAAGAAAAACATGATCACTCTTTGGGTGTTAATCACATAACAATGTGAACTAGATTACTGATTCTAGTAAACCCTTTGGGTATTAGTCATATGGAGATGTGAACTAATCATATAAAGATGTGGACTATTAAGTGTTAAATCACATGACGATGTGAACTGGATTATTGACTCTAGTGCAAGTGGGAGACTGAAGGAAATATGCCCTAGAGGCAATAATAAAGTTATTATTTATTTCCTTATATCATGATAAATGTTTATTATTCATGCTAGAATTGTATTAACCGGAAACTTAGTACATGTGTGCGTACATAGACAAACAAAGTGTCCCTAGTATGTCTCTACTTGACTAGCTCATTAATCAAAGATGGTTAAGTTTTCTAGCCATGGACATGTGTTCTCATTTAATGAACGGGATGACATCATTAGAGAATGATGTGATGGACTAGACCCATCCGTTAGCTTAGCACTATGATCGTTTAGTTTATTGTTATTGCTTTCTTCATGACTTATACATGTTCCTATGACTATGAGATTATGCAACTCCCGAATACCGGAGGAACACTTAGTGTGCTATCAAACGTCACAACGTAACTGGGTGATTATAAAGATGCTCTACAGGTGTCTCCGATTGTGTTTGTTGAGTTAGCATAGATCGAGATTAGGATTTGTCACTCCGATTGTTGGAGAGGTGTCTCTTGGCCCTCTCGGTACGAGTAAAGAGTAAAGAGACTAGCCAGTAACGAGATTGAACTAGGTATGAGGATACCGACGATCGAATCTCGGGCAAGTAACATACAAATGACAAAGAGAACAACGTATGTTGTTATGCGGTTTGACCGATAAAGATATTCGTAGAATATGTAGGAGCCAATATGAGCATCTAGGTTCCGCTATTGGTTATTGGCCGGAGAAGTGTCTCGGTCATGTCTACATAGTTCTTAAACCCGTAGGGTCCGCACGCTTAACGTTCGATGACGATTAGTATTATGAGTTTATATGTTTTGATGTACCGAAGGTAGTTCGGAGTCCCAGATGTGATCACGAACATGACGAGGAGTCTCGAAATGGTCGAGACATAAAGATTGATATATTGGAAGGCTATGTTTGGACATCGGAATAGTTCCGGATGAGTTCGGGCATTTACCAGAGTACCGGGGGGGTGTTACCGGAAGCCCCGAGGTAGTCAATGGGCCTTATTGGGCCTTAGTGGGAGAGAGGAGGAGGCGGCCAAGGTGGAAGGCGCGCCCCCCAAGCCCAATCTGAATTGGGTGCCCCCCTTTCCTTCCCTCTCTCTCCCCGTTCCTTCCTCTCCTACTCCAACTAGGGAAGGGGGAATCCTATCCTACTAGGATTCCCCCCTTGGGCACGCCATGAGAGGGTCGACCCTCCCCTCCTCCACTCCTTTATATACGCGGGAGGGGGGCACCCCATAGACACACAAGTTAATTGTTTAGCTGTGTGCGGTGCCCCCTCCACAGATTTCCACCTTGGTCATATCGTTGTAGACCTTAGGCAAAGCCCTGCGTCGGTAACTTCATCATCACCGTCATCACGCCGTCGTGCTGATGAAACTCTCTCTCGACCTCAACTGGATCTAGAGTTTGTGGGACATCACCGAGCTGAACGTGTGCATATCACGAAGGTGCCGTACCTTCGGTGCTAGGATTGGTCGGATCGTGAAGACGTACGACTACATCAACCGCGTTGTTATAACGCTTCCGCTTTCATTCTACGAGGGTACGTAGACACACTCTTCCCTCTTGTTGCTATGCATCTCTAGATAGATCTTGCGTGATCGTAGGAAAATTTTGAATTACTGCGTTCCCCAACATACATTATGTGGTGTACAATGATGAATAAATAGCATTTGCTTATGAATGTACACCACATAATGTACTTGCATTACCACACACTGGTGGAAAAAGGGCCTTTGGTCGCGGTTCGCAACTGCCATTAGTCGCGGTTGCGCAACCGCGACCAAATAGGCGCGACTAAAGGACCCCCACTTTAGTCGCGGTTGCTTAAGAACCGCGACTAAAGGCCCGTCCACGTGGGCGCCAGGCGGCCGTCTGGGCGGAGGACCTTTAGTCGCGGTTCTTCTGGCCAACCGCGACTAAAGGCCTTAATTTGTATTGTTTTATTTATTTTGTGCTTTATTTTAATTTTGAAGGAGTTTCACATATTCTACGGTACTACATACATGCATATGAATGTACAATTTCAAACAAATTTGAAATCAGAACCAAAAAGAATTCAAGAGGAATATACAATATATATTCAATATCATCGGATGACCATATACAATTTTGAACAAGTTTCCATACATAATTTAATGCATATAATTAAAGTTCTACGTCCTCGTAATGGTGTTCTCCTTTAGGATGGAGGACTTCCCTGCTGAACCATCCAGCTAGTTCCTCTTGAAGTGGTCGGAAGCGAGCTTCTGGACTAAGCATCATCCGGAGGTTATTCCTCTGAGCATTGGTATCACTCGGAACCCGCTCAGAGGTGTATCTCCGGATCATCTCACAGACATAGTATCCACATAGATTGGTCCCCGCTGGCTGAATATCCCCAGCATTCTTAGCCTTTGACCTTTTGAATTCTAGCTCTTTTTTGAATTCACCGACCTTTGTATCTACGAACCGTCTCCAAACCCTACGAGGCAAAGAAAATTAAATGAACAAGAGAGTTATTAGTTACTTGATATTAGGAAATGAACGAAATAGGCCGATCGATATAGAGCGCAAATGAATGAAAATAATTACTTCTGCAGCATTCTTCTCATGCCGCCCCAAAGCTTTGGATCCATATTCAGAGAGTCGTGGACGAGACATTCTGAGGTGTCAACTTTAATTACTAGCAGAATCCAGTGGAACCTGTGGACACGATACATGCACAGTACGTCATGCATAACTCATCGATTAGCCGGCCACATACCATGCATGGAGTAAACAAAAGAGAATGTGCTCAAGACAGAAACACTCACCCAAAATGGTAAGGAAATAGAATATCACTTTTGAGTTCCTGCTTTGTAAGAAACTGCCACAGGTCTGCCTCCATGTCGGCGGGGTGATGCTCCAACACATATCCATTAACGATGTGTGGGTCAATGAACCCAACATCATGGATGTTCCTTACTCTGCATTCCTTAATCTTCATTCTGCATGTATAATAGCGGACACAACAATATAGTTAGGACATATATATAGTGCAGGCAATATGAACGAGATGGGGTAGAAATAAATCACTTACAGAACGTAGCAACTGATGATAGATTTGTCGAGCTCGCGCAGATTGAAAAGCTGGAACAATTCACTCAGATGAATTTGTATATAGTAATGTTTGAAGTGATGCTCATATCTAACTTCCGCATAAATATATTCTTTGGCCTTTTTATTTTTTATGTAACCCTTGTACCATTTCAGCAGACCTTTCATTTGTGGAGGTAGATCCTTTTCCTGCGCAGGCTCGACGAGAGGCCCATTCTTCACATATGTAATTACTACCTCCTTCACTAGCGCCTCATCAAGGCCTAACAGTTCAGAAGAGTAATACCTAAGTTGGCCGCTTGTTCTCTGGCACTCGTTACAGTCAATCCATGTGCTGCCGCAGCTGCTATGATATCGGGGTCATCCGGACCGGCGGCTTTCACTATAAGCGGGGCAATCGATTGTTTACTTTGTTCCCCGAGCTGGGCAACTCGTTTCCCGCTTTTTTTACTTTCTAATTCCGTTTTCTCGGCCTCCTCCAAGGCTTTGTTCTCCCGGTTCTCCGCCCGCTCTTTCTTCTCCTTCAACATGAGTGCCTGCCTACGAAGTTCACGTGCATAGTCGTCAGGCAGATTCTTCGCGGCTTGGGACGGTGTGCTCAAAAATGACTTAGCCCACTTCTTTTGCTCATCAGAAAATACTGGCTTGGGCTCGGGCTCTCTTTTCTTCTTGCAGTCCTCCTTCCATTTCTCATGATCAGCAGCCGCGGCCGCGGCAGTGTCCTCGGCACTACGTTCCCAAGGCCTTGTGGGGAGAGGCTTCAGTGATGGCTCCGGTACCTTTGTGGTCTTAGGTACATAAGGGTCCGGGTTAATAATCCAGGACTGCTTCTGCTTCTTTGCCGGAGGTGGATTGGGGGGCGGCGTCTGATCACCCACCGGATGAGGACTAGGGGGCGGCGTCTGATCACCCGCCGGACGTTGTGGACTGGGGGGCGTCGGCTGATCACCCGCCGGACGAGGACTGGGGGGCGGCGTCTGATCACCCGCCGGACGAGGACTGGGGGCGGCGTCTGATGACCCGCCGGACGTTGTGGACTGAGGGGCGTCGGCTGACGTGACGGAGGTGTAGGTGAACTGCCACCACCACCAGGTAAACATGGTAAAGCACTGCCGATGGCTACCTTCATGGACATGTTCCCGATAGGATAATACAGATGACATTCTTTCATCTCCTTTATATCGTCCACGGGGTAGCGAGGAGGCTCCGGTGCAGTAATTTCGACCACCAGAGGCTCCGGTGCAGTAATTTCGATCGTCGGTGCATCTGCACCAGCCGGTGGGGCCTCCGTGGAAGCCACGCTGCCTCTCCGCTGCTGGCTTCTGAGATCCGCTGGATGATCTTCATGCTGCGCCCGAGCTGCATCTCTTTCGGCTACTAGTACACTCACGGTTTTCTTCATCACATCCATTTCCGATGCCAACCGCGCCACAACATCTGCTTCCCGATCCATCTTTCTCTTACAGCTTTTGTAACCGTACGGGTCATCGTTCTGGGGGAACCCTATTTTCCACGGAATGTGCCCCATGCCTCGTACACGTCCTCCGTGTTCAGGATTCCCGAGGGCTTTTGTCAGCGCGTCGTTCTCTCTGTTGAACTTGATCTTCCCCTCTTGAGCATCCCTCATTGCGTCAATAAGGGCTTGGGTGGGTTTAATTATTTTGCCCCGGTAAACACACTCCCCTGTCTCCGGGTTCAGCGTTCCCCCATGCCCGTACCACCAGCTTTTGGGCCTTGGGTCCCATCCCTCCGTACCTGGACGGATTCCTCGCGCCCTCAGCTCGTTCTCCATCTTCTCCAACCTAGGCACCCAAAGGCAATACCCTCTTGGCCCCATAATATGATTGTACTCCTTCTTAGCCGCATTTTCCTTATTTTTTTCGATATTTGAATGAACTGCTCCGATTTCTTTTGCTTCACAAATTCTGGCCAATCATGTTTCAGTTTCTCATATTGTCCTTTGAAATCCGGAGTCTTGTTCTGCTTGACAAAGTCATGGGCTAGATTTTGCTTGAATTTCCGGAATGCGTCGGCCATCTTATGAAGAGCGAACTGTTTGACTAGCCTCCTCCTCTCCTTGTTTTCCTCAATCTTGTTACCCTCCTCATCGAATTTGTTGTATTCCGGAGGTAGAACGAAATGTTCCATAAGCTTCTTGAAGCAATCTTTTTTTGTTCTCTTATCGACAAAAGTGAAACCAGCAATTCGTGCCTTCTTTGGCTTATTCCACTCCTGGACGGTGATCGAGACGTTGTCTCTAACAACGGCTCCGCATTGGCTGACAAACTTGGTGGCGTTCTTGCGGGGCTTCAGCGGCCTGCCGGTTGCACTGTCGACAACCTCGATGGTGCATGTTTCTCCTTGTTTCATCATCTTGGTTGCGCCACGCTTTGACGACGTACTCGATTGTTTCGACGATCCGGCCGAGGGCCAAAATAAGAAAGAGAGTCGCGCGCGTTACTACACACATATTTATTCAAATCAGTTAGTTTGTATCACCAGAGGCTCAATGTATATATATATATATACCTCTGCGCCGGAGGTGGTTGCTACTTCCATTTGAAGATCGTCGTTTATCGACGTTTGTTCGGCATCATCATGCTGACGGCGCCCTTCATCTTCACCGTCAAGGTTCAGATAAGAAGAGATATCATCTTCTTCTTGTCCGGTCGGCACATATAGAATATCGCCGTTTATGATGCCGAACATATGTGCTTCACCGTCCGGATCATAGTTGTCCATAATCGGGTCAGCTCTATCGTCCGCCATTATGTCAGTCCTGAAAACATGTAGTAAAAACAAATTAATTAAGTGAAGAAGGGGGCGGTGGCGGTGGCGGTGGCGGTGGCGGTGGCGAAATGGCGGTGGCAAAAGGAGGGGGCGAGGAAGGGGTGGGAGAGGGTTTACACTCAAGTTGTAATAGGGTTTACAATAAAGTTGCCACGACATGTTTAATATAGTTTTTTATTCTAGATTTAAAGTTACCATTGTATTTAAACTAGTTTTCGCGGCAATCTTTATTAATCGGCCATGACAAATTTAATTCATGTATCATGGCAGCTTTTGATAATTCATCATGGCAAATTGAGTTTATAGATCATGACAATTCTAGTATTTTGAACATGAAAAACATTTTTGTATGAACCATGGCAAATTTTAGTACATGTATCATGGCAAATTTAAGTAATTCACCATGATAGTTTTAGTTTATAGTTCATGCCAAATTTGAGCCAGTGACCATGCATTGTTAAAATAACTGATGACATATTTATTTTTTTACTTATGAATTATGTCAAAATTATTTGATAGATCATGGCAAATTTTAGTAATTCATCATGGCAAGTTTAGTTTGTCAATTTATTTTTTATAACATCTTAAAGTTTATTTTAAACATATCAAGTTTTAAGTTATTTTACCGTTTTTGTTAAACTAATTAACTAGTTAAAATTAAAAAGAACAAAAAAAGAAAAAATTCCGGTGGGCGTTGAGGGCGGGCCGGCGGCGCCCTCTGTCTGGCGGTTGAGGGCGGGCCGGCGGCGTTGAGGGCGGGCGAGCGAGGCGGCGCGCGCGGTGGGCGAGGGAGGCCGGTGATAGCGGCCGGCGGCGCCGTACGTGGGCGAGAGGGGGCGACGCGCGTGGGCCGGGGCGGGGCACGGTGTGCAAACATACGGCGGACGGGGCGGCCGGGGCGCGAGAGGACGATGACAGCGCGGCGGGCGACGGCGGGCGGCGTCGAGGGCGAGGGCGACGGCGGCAGGCCTTCGGCGCGGCAGAGAATCGGAGAAGACGAGAAATGGAGGCGAAGGCTCGGGCCCTTGTATTTATAGCCCCCCCCCCCCTTTAGTCGCGGTTGGGGAGGCGACCCGCGACTAAAGGGTAACCTTTAGTCGCGGTTGGCCAGACCAACCGCGACTAAAGGGTTTTTTGCGGGTTTTTGCGTTCCCGCGCGCAACGACCTTTAGTCGCGGTTGGGCAGGGCCAACCGCGACTAAAGGTATTTTTGGCGGGTTTTTGCGTTCCCGCGCGCAACGACCTTTAGTCGCGGTTGGCCAGGCCAACCGCGACTAAAGGTATTTTTCAAAATACTTTTTCTTTTTCAAAATCTTAAAAATACAAATAATATATCAAAAAATTCAGAAAAATAAAACTAATTCAATTCAATATGTTCAAAACACAAATATTATATCAAAAAATTCAGAAAAATAAAACTAATTCAATTCAATATGTTAAAAATACAAATAATATATCAAAAAATTAAGAAAAATAAAACTAATTCAATTCAAAATGTTAAAAATACAAATAATATATCAAAAAATTCAGAAAAATAAAACTAATTCAATTCAAAATCTTAAAAATACAAATAATATATCAAAAGATTAAGAAAAATAAAACTAATTCAATTCAATATGTTAAAAATACAAATAATATATCAAAAAATTCAGAAAAATAGAACTAATTCAATTCAATATGTTAAAAACACAAATATTATATCAAAAAATTCAGAAAAATAAAACTAATTCAATTCAAAATTCTAAAAATACAAATAATATATCCAAAAATTAAGAAAAATAAAACTAATTCAATTCAAAATGTTAAAAATACAAATAATATATCAAAAAATTCAGAAAAATAAAACTAATTCAATTCAAAATCTTAAAAATACAAATAATATATCAAAAAATTAAGAAAAATAAAACTAATTCAATTCAATATGTTAAAAATACAAATAATATATCAAAAAATTCAGGGCGCCGCTTTTGCTTTGTCTTGTTTCTCCGACAGGGCGTCGTGCGCTACCCACGCGTCCTTATCCTGCCGACAGCTTTAGTCACGGTTGCACCCTCCAGCCGGGACTAAAGCTTACCCAAACGTCCTTATCCCACCGACAGTTTTCTTAGATGACACAAAAACCACATTTAGTCCCGATTGCACCAACCAACCGGGACTAAAGGTTAGATGACCAGCTCTGGATTCCTCTTCTTCCCGCCATTTCTTCCCTGTCTTCCTGCCTCTTTCTTCCCGCCACTTTCTTCCCGCCTCCTGTCTTCCCGCTCCCATTTTTCCCGCCATTTCTCACTACATATATGTAGCCCGGCTTGGCCAGCATTATCACATCTCTACAATCTCTCATCACTCTCTCATGGCTTCCACCGCACCCACTCTAACCTACCAGCAGGTGGAGGAGCTTTGCGCCTCGAACTACCCTTGTCCACCGGGCTACCGCGTCCCCACCGGCTGGAGCCTAAGCGCCGGCGGCGTGCCGGTCCCTCCCGTCCCTCAGGGTACTGCGCGCCGGGCGGCCATCACGAACCACTACTACCTTGACCTCACGCCGGAGCAGCGGATGAATCCCCGCTGGCATCCCGATAACCAGCATACTTGGGACGCCTTCTTCATCAATCGGCGTGAGAGGGCGCTCGCCAGGTATGAGGAGGACGGTCTGCCTCCTGGGAACTTCCACGAGGCCGGCCGTCGGCTATGGTGGTACGGCCGGACTCTGCAGAGCGTCATGGACTACATCACGGCCGGCGATATCCCCCGCCTGCGCTACCCTCAGTTCGAGCCACGAGCGCCGCCCGACGACAGCGACGACAGCAGCGACGACGACGGCGGCAACTTAGAAGGCGACGACTAACAGTACAACGACGGCGGCTATGAAGACTACGAGTATGCATATTATACGCCTAGGCAGGAGTATGACTAAATCACTCCAAATTTCATGTATCATCAGTGGTATCTCGAATCATTCGAAAATGGACACCAAACACATCACGGGTAATATAATTCACATGATCCATTCAACAAAGTTTGGTACAATAAATTATTACACATCATTTCTTCCCTTGTGTCCCTGCTTGCTTACGATTGTGCCGTATCCATGGAGCATCCTCATCATTTAACTTAATGCTTGGGTCGGTGTTCACTTTGAAGGGCGGAATTTCAGCAAACATATTATAATCTTCTGACATGTCTGTCTTGTCCTCCACTCCCACGATGTTTCTTTTCCCTGAAAGAACAATGTGGCGCTTTGGATCATCGCATGATGTACTGATGTGGCTACTCATGTCCTTCACATAGAAAACCTGAGCGACATCTTTCGCTAGGACGAATGGTTCGTCAAGGTAACCAAGATTGTTGAAATCCACCATTGTCATTCCGTATTGCTGGTCCACCTTTACCCCACCTCCTGTTAGCTTGAACCATTTGCACCGGAACAAAGGGACCTTAAAGGAGGGTCCATAGTCAAGTTCCCATATCTCCTCTATGTAACCATAATATGTGACCTTTTGCCCATTCTCGGTTGCTGCATCAAAGCGGACACCACTGTTTTGGTTGGTGCTCTTTTTATCTTGGGCGATCGTGTAAAATGTATTCCCATTTATCTCGTACCCTTGGAAAGTCGTTATAGTCGAAGATGGTGTCTTGGCCAACATGTACAGCTGATCTACAACATCATTGTCATTCATTAAATGTTTTCTCAACCAACTGCCGAAAGTCTCCATGTGGGCCTTCCTAATCCAGGATTCAGGCTTCCCCGGGTTGTCCGAGCGTAAAAATTCTTGTGTTTCTCAAAGTACGGAGCCACCAAGCTGGAATTGGTCAGTACAATGTGGTGTGCTTCAGTCAGAGAATGGCCGTCCATACATATCATTGATTTCCTTCCGATCGTGCCTTTTCCACTTAGTCTCCCCTCGTGCCGCGATCGAGGAAGACCAATCGGCTTAAGGTCAGGAACAAAGTCAACACAAAACTCAATTACCTCCTCATTTCCATAGCCCTTGGCGACGCTTCCTTCTGGCCTAGCACGGTTACGAACATATTTCTTTAATACTCCCATGAACCTCTCGAAGGGGAACATATTGTGTAGAAATACAGGACCGAGAATGAAAATCTCTTCGACTAGGTGAACCAGGAGGTGCGTCATAATATTGAAGAAGGATGGCGGGAACACCAACTCGAAACTCACAAGACATTGGATCACATCGTTCTGTAACCGTGGTAGAACTTCTGGATTGATTACCTTCTGAGAGATTGCATTGAGGAATGCACATAGCTTCACAATGGCTACTCGAACATTTTCCGGCAGGAGCCCCCTCAAAGCAATCGGAAGCAATTGCGTCATAATCACGTGGCAGTGGTGAGACTTTAGGTTTTGGAACATTTTCTCCGCCATGTTTATTATTCCCTTTATATTGGACGAGAATCCAGACGGGACCTTCATACTGCTCAGGCATTCAAAAAAATGACCTTCTCTTCTTTGGTCAGAGCGTAGCTGGCACGACCTTGAAACCATTCCGGATGCCGGTCATCAGGGTCTTTCAAACGTTGCTGGTCCTGCCGTGCTTCCTTTGTATCATTTGTCTTCCCATACACGCCCAAGAAGCTTAGGAGGTTCACGCAAATATTCTTCATAACGTGCATCACGTCGATTGCAGAGCGGACTTCTAGGACTTTCCAATATTCTAGCTCCCAGAATATAGATTTCTTCTTCCACATGGCTGCGTGCCCGTCAGCTCCCTTCGGAACTGATTGTCCGCTAGGACCCTTTCCAAAGATGACTTTCAAATCCTTGACCATATCAAATACCTCAGCACCAGTGCGTTCCGCAGGCTTCGGCCGGTGATCTGCCTTGCCGTTGTAATGCTTGCCTTTCTTTCTTACTGGATGAATTTTCGGAAGAAATCGACGATGCCCAAGGTACACGTTCTTCTTACAATTTGGCAAATGTACACTTTCAGTCTCATGTAAGCAGTGCGTGCATGCATTGTATCCCTTATTTGACAGTCCCGAAAGGTTACTAAGAGCAGGCCAATCGTTGATGGTTACGAAAAGCAACACTCGTAGGTCAAATTCCTCTTCTTTGTGCTCATCCCACACACGGACACCAGGTCTGCCCCACAGCTGTAAAAGTTCATCAACTAATGGCCTTAGGTACACATCGATGTCGTTGCCGGGTTGCTTCAGACCTTGAATGAGCACTGGCATCATAATGAACTTTCGCTTCATGCACAACCAAGGAGGAAGGTTGTAGATGCATAGAGTCACGGGCCAGGTGCTATGGCTGGAGCTCTGCTCGCCAAAAGGATTCATGCCATCTGTACTTAGACCAAATCTTATGTTCCTTGCGTCAGCTGCAAAATCTTTGAACTCTCTGTCGATCTTTCTCCATTGCGTTCCATCTGTGGTGTGTCTCAACTCCCCGTCCGACTTACGGTCCTCTTTGTGCCATCGCAACAACTTGGCATGCTCTTTGTTCCTGAACAGACGTTTCAACCGTGGTATTATAGGAGCATACCACATCACCTTGGCGGGAACCCTCTTCCTGGGTTTCTCGCCCTCAACATCGTCACCAGGGTCATCGCCTCTGATCTTATAACGCAATGCAGTGCATACCGGGCATTCATTCAAATTCTTGTATTCACCGCGGTAGAGGATGCAGTCGTTGATGCATGCATGTATCTTCAGAACCTCTAAACCTAGAGGGCAGACAACCTTCTTTGCTTCGTATGTACTGGCGGGCAACTCGTTATTCTTTGGAAACATATTCTTCAACATTTTCAGCAAGTTTTCAAATGCCGAGTCAGCTACACCTGCCTGTGCCTTCCATTTCAGCAAATCCAGTGTGCAGCCCAGCTTTTTCAGACCATCATCGCATCCGGGGTACAACGACTTTCTGTGATCCTCTAACATGCGATCCAAATTCTCCCTCTCCTTTTCAGTTTCGCAGCGTCTCCGTGCATCAGCAATGGTCCGACCAAGATCATCAACGGTCTCATCACGTGCCTCTTCTTCCCCTTCACCTTCCCCTTCACCTTCAGCATCCTCCATGAAAGTATCACCGAAATGAGCAAGATAGCTTTCATCGATGAAATCATCCCCTTCTTCATCTTCTTCCATTATAACCCCTCTTTCTCCATGCTTGGTCCAACAATTATAGCTTGGCATGAAACCGTGCCGAAGCAGGTGCATGTGAACTTCTCTTGAGGAAGAGTAACCCTTCTGATTCTTACAGTCAACACATGGACAGATAACAAAACCCTTCTGCTTGTTCGCATTAGCCACTACGAGGAAATCTTTCAAACCCGTAGTGAACTCGCGGGAGAGTCGGTTACCGTACATCCATTGCCGATTCATCTGCATTATTATAATATAAAATATATAATTAACCATCATGCATTTGTTAAACTAACTAGCTATAAACAATAGAAATTAAACAATGAATAACACACATGCATATTTTATCAATGACACACATGCATGAAAGGTTCAAGTTGCTAACCGCGATCGAGGAGGAAAAAATAAATGAGGAACCTCAAGTGTGGCTCCAACACTTCATATCATGTTTGTTTCACGCTCTTGGGGCATTTCATCAAACACCTTGTGTGCATAAGAGGAACCAAAAGCAAACCTACACCCCCTTGTGAAGCTTGCGAAGAGAAGTGGCACCAAATGGCTAAGTGAGTGTGCTGAACTGGTATATATAGGGGAGGAGCTTTAGTCGCGGTTGGCCTGGCCAACCGCGACTAAAGGCCTTTGGGCACCTTTAGTCGCGGTTGGCCTGGCCAACCGCGAGTAAAGCCCCTCACGTGCACCAGCTGGCCACCGAGCGCCCTGGGCCCAGGCCTTTGGTCGCGGTTCGTCTGCCGAACCGCGACTAACGACTTCATTAGTCGCGGTTCCTACAGTTTCGCGACTAATGGGGCTGGACGGAAGCCTCTTTTTCTACCAGTGACATGACCGGCACTGATGTGCTTGCATTACCACACACCATGTTACATGCGTTCGTTCACCAATGGCTGCTGGGTCAGGTGCCACTTTTATTGTTGTTGCGTCTATGTGCGTCCGCGGGCGGTAGAATTGTGGCTTCATCCGAGTTTCAAATTTTGAATGTTGCAGGAATGCGACTGGATCTGGACCTTGGTTTGGGTTGACCATGGGTGCAATCTAGGGTTCTTGGCGAGAAGAGGGAGGGATGAGGAACAACACGTTGGCGGCTGGTTGTGAGTAGATAACTAGAGAAGGGACTTGTGATGTGGCTCCAAATGCAAACCCTCCTGGTTGATGGTAACGGACCCCCTCTCTATTTCATCCATGTGCCAGTGGTATCTCTGACGGGGTCTACTAATGGCAGCACTGTTAGTGGGCCATGTCATGCCCTTATACTGGCTTTGTTAGTATTAATCTTGATGCATGTAGGTAGTTGGTTAGTGAATCAATTAGTCTGGTCCGTGCGTGCCGTTGGGTGGGCTAGGTATACGGACATGCATGTGTTAGTGCGTGCGTGGGAAGCGGTCAAGCTGGTAGTGGCCAAGTGCAGCAGCAGGCCTGTGTGATGTGCGTGCGTGCGCGTTGTGTGCGGAGGCGCTGCGTGGCCAGGCTTCAAAGCCCGCTGGATTAGTCCAGGTTGTTAGCCAGCGAGGGGTACGCCGGGTGAGCACCCGGGTATAAAATCCCCCACGGTGTATCGATGTAAAGTGCGGGTGTAGCTCTCAGCCATGATGTAGCCTGTGTGCTGAATATAAAGGAGGCGTTTGGGTGCTGGGGCGTTCGTCGCCGGGACGTTGGTCGCTGAGAAAAAAAAGTATATATGCTCCTTCTTCCACCTCGGTCCGGTGTGAGAGAGAGAGAGAGCGGCAACAACAGGCTTCACACAGCGAGAAGTAAATGCCTAATACCAGCGACTGAGATTATCCTGATGCAAACGGCCGGGTGGAGATTCCATGAGCAGGCGAGCTCGTCCACTCCTTTGAGTTTTCGCTGCAAAAACATCCTACATTAGTGAACAAAGGTAGTAGTTACTTTTATAAGTGGTGTACATAGTTATTCACAGCTTGATGTAGTTTTAAGCAATTTCCAACTGGCGATCACACCAAAGGTAGCGAAAAAATATTATGTTGGTTGTCCACATGCATCATGAGCTTTAATTTGGGCTAATATTAATCTGAGCATATGTATGTTTGTATATACAGCTTCAATTGTGCCTACTGAAACTTGGAGCTGCAGTGGTGTGGCTGTAAACTACACCTTGAGTGGAACCAGCATACTTGGCACATCATGTACACCATTATTGAGAAGCAACACTGGTGGTGTTCAAGCTCAAACAATTCCACATTCAGTGATTACATTACACTACATAAACATCTGTGACTCAGTTTTCTTCACTCAGTTAGTTCTTATCTTCATATGAACCTGATTAATCCATGCATGACATTGCAGTTAATGAGCATCAAAAGATCTTTACTAGTTTGTCTTGAGTACGTGCACATGAAAACAGAAACCACAAACAATAAGATGTTTACTAGTACCTCTCACATATCTTGTTTTTCTTTTTTCTGGTAGGTGCATCCTCTATCTACCCAGGTAAACATGGGAGGGGGGTTTTTGTTTGGCAAAAAAGTGCACCCAATATGTTTAGAGAAAGGTGCCAGGGGAGTAAGGGGGTAATCGAGGGGGTTGGAAAGCATAATTTTTATTTTATTTTAACACACCAATGATCATTTGTACCTTAGTGTGCACGGACGCTGTGAGCGCAAGAGCTTGCAGGTTGCGATGTCATCAGCCTATAATTTCTATTTTAAGATGTTTGTTCCTGGGCTTTCTTGCATTTCCGCTTTGCTGAATTAGCCATGTGACCTCGTCAGCTGTTCTTTGTCCATTGGAAGAGTTTTCTGACCATCACGATTAGTTTATGTGTAATATGCATTGGTTAATTACATAAACTATTTTATTTTTACGTGTGTGAATATATACATCAAGGTTCTTCCCGATATCAAAGATACTACTAGATGTATATTCCCTACGTTTTAGATCTAACTTGTACGTAATACTATTTATCAAAGATTTAAATTTCAATCTGGTGGTACATTGTGTACAATAATACTTTTCGAAAGGGAACTTCCAAGATGGGGATGTAACATCCATATGCCAATCTATCTCTAGGTGCAATTCACCATTACAACTTAAGTACAGTCTATGTAGTATATATGTCTGAATCGGAGCAAAGAATTACGTGCCATTGTGATCCTGGACTTCACTAAACAGTATATGCAGCATTTGGCGCATCCCTATTTGCTCATTTCTTCCATCATCTTGCACAATCCCATTATCCATAGTAGGATAATTAAGGTAGATAAGGTTTGGAGTATACTCAAATCCGTACCTCCGTCGTAAGTAGAACTTTAAAAAACTTTAGATTTTGTTCTCTTACTTTGTCTTCTTTTTTCAACACTAAAAGATGAATGTACTTTCAAGAAGGAAAACTTATTTCCTCTATTTAAGCGTCTTTTTTGGTTATCAACATCTACCAGAGCATCTACCATCTTGAATTATTATAAATCCAGCACAATACACTGAAGTTATTTTCTTGCCAATATGTTTTTGATACAGGGCAACAAATAGCATGCTAGTACCATGTTGTTGACATGTACAAGAGCCTACTTCAAATAAACAAAACACCTGCATAAAAGAACTAGTGAAATATGAGTTGTAGTATTCCGCACTATGTTGTGTAAACAATCTCCCATGTAGCTCGTTTTGCACACCTGTTCTAGTGGCCGGTCTAGGTGTTTGAAACTGTTTTGTGTGATTTTTTTTGGTTAGATCCACATTTCATATGATATTTCCATGATATACATCGCAATGATGTTCCTGAAAGCAATCATTTTTTATACATGCAATGTATATTCCGCACCTATGGTCAAAATTATACTACCAAAAACTATTGTTTCTTCATCTTTTTGTTTTTTGGATGTAACAGAAGATGTACTTTCGACGTCCCAAATTTGTTGTGGGGTAGAAGTCGGAAGATTTTTAGTTTTCCTAGGAGTGTTCTTTAGCAAAGTAGCACCAAAGGATGTTGAATGTGTTTTGATTTTATATCAATGGAGAAGGGATCACCTTCTTCTTTAAAGGAGGTATGTGGGCATGAACAGGCTCTGGATGTAATTTTAACACTAGCTTCTATCCATAAACAGAGAGATATACTGGCATGTATACCCGAGAGCAGAGACGTAGCTAGGCCCCAGGTAGCAGGGGCCTTGGCCTAGGGCGTAGCTACACATTTATTCATTCACGGTATCAATGTTTATCATTGTAGATACTGATCATTAGTTTTGTTTTAAGGTTGGCCTGGGGTGTGCCTATGTCCTTGCTACGCAACTCACTAAGGGCAGACCTGGAAATAAGCTTTTTGAAGGCTGCTTAACTTTCAAAAACGGTCATTTGGTGGAAATGATACGAAAATTAAGTGGTGAGGGTGTGCGCAAAAGGTGGAGTGAAAGGTAGCATTTGGGTTTTGGGATTTCAAGCCATGGCAAAAAAAAAAAAACTTCTCAGCACCAGCTACACGATCCAGTGAGAACCACATACTCTGGGTCTTTCTATTTATGGAAGGAGGTCGGTTGTCGGGACATGGCACTCCATAAGGAAAAAAGTAAGCGCACACTGCATAGTTGCCCCCTAAATATAACCTACAATATGCCCATTTATTATTACTCTTCATATTAGATAGAACGATGATCATGCTACAAGAGTCTCTTATAACTACTTCAAAAAAGCAGAATAAACAAATCCTAGTTAAGTTTGCAATTTGCACCACATCATCCATCAACACGTCTCCTAACGGCGTGGTGGCCAAGCTCGGTTAAATAGTACGTTGATGCGGCTTGCAGCAGTAGGAACACTTGCATCCTTGAGGGAAGCACTGGCCTTCCCCTGCGCCCTTGTACGCGCTCACACAGTCCATCATGCACTTGGCGGCATCACATGGGCCCTGGTTGATGTACTTGGTGCAGGTGTACTCTGGAGGGCACTTGGTCGCCATGGCTGCTTGCACAATTGACACGATAAGAATAGGTAAATAAATCCCAAATATACCAATGCAAAGATGGATGGAGAGAAAAATACACTGATATTTAGTTGTCGTGCACGTTATATCGTACACAATAACACAAAGTATGTACCTGGTGTTGAGGCAAGAACGATCAAGGCCAGGAGGAGTGTTACTTGGCAATACTTCATGTCTTCAACAAATCCAGACTCAAGAGGATGGGATATGTGATGATACGTCTGTGCACGGCATGTTCCTGAAGTAATTGTGGCACTTTTATAGTGTTGTCCTGCTTGGTGTTTTAGGAATTGCTTTATTTTTTTACCAAACTTGTAATCGTGTACGTGGAATGCACGCTATATCAGAAAAGAAATTAATTGCATTGCATGCTAAAATTAGGAAAGATATTGAATGTACGTTGATATTAGGTAAATATAATTACCATAGACCAATTATACAAGGAACGGAAAACATCGATTTGGTTTAGATTATTGCAAACCAGGGGGCAATATGAGAAATAAACCATAGCCGGGCGGGGAAAAACCAAAGGGAGGGCCGAGTGAATCGATTTGATTTTCAGTGGGAGGGGAAAACCCTCATGGATGGGGCGGTTGGCGGCGAGGTGCATGTACCAATTACATTTTAATAGTAGAGATATTCTAGATTTTGGTAAGATTTGATTTGATTTGATTTGAGTATGAATACGGGAAGGCAATCAAAATTTTGATTTAGTTGAGATTTTGGAAAGATTTGATTTGGATATGGTTACTAGATGCAAGGAAAATATTGATCAAGTTGAGGTTTTGATGAGATTTGATCTGATTTGATTCGATTGAGTTAATGCAGTTCATGGTTTTGCTAAGATTTTAGTGAGCTAGTGCATGTCATGATTTTTAGTAGGAAATGAAAGAAAAACACCATTATATTTTTGATTAGATTTTTGCAAACCAGGGGGCCTAGAGAGAAAAACTAAGGTAGGGGAAAAACCAATGGGGAGGGTCGAGCGAAACTATTCGGTTTTTAGTGGGAGGGAAATGGTGTGGATGAGGCAGTGGAAGGTGAGGCGGACGTACAAACTCTCCCTTAATAGTAGAGATATTGTAAATTTGTATAAGGTTTGATTTGATTTGACTTGAATATACGTAGGGAAGGAAATTAATGTTTTGATCTAGTTGATGTTTGGTAAGATTTGATTTGATTTGATTTGGATATGGTCATGTGAAGGCAAGAAATTATTGATTTGGTTGAGATATTGATAATATTTGATTTTATCCGATTGAGTTAATGCAGTATATAGTTCTGATAAGATTTGATTGAGTTAATTCAGGGCATGACTTCTAGTAGGAGAAGGAAAGGAAAGCACATTTTCGGCTTACATTATTGCAAACCAAGGGGTGTGGAGGAAAAAAACCAAGGTAGGGGGCAGGGAAAAATCAACATGGAGAGGCGAGCAAATTGATTCAAAGGGCAGATCCAACTAATCTTGGCCATCAAATTAGATTAATCCAACAACTCGGGTTGTTCCAATAGTGAGCACTCTACATGTTTATCATGTTGTTAATATGATACCAAATATCAATGGCAGCACTAATCACAAAATTAAAACGCAAAAAATATCGTACGAAATATCAGTGTGTAATGCACGTACGGATAGGAAAAAACCAGTATGGATAGAGCGATGGGAGGTGAGACAAACATGCCAACTCTCCACTAGTAATAGAGATGTAAAAAAATGTATCAATGATTATTTAACGAAAATACTAACAAGGGACCGTTCGATAGGAAATGCTTTTTGAGTAAAGCATGCATTTGCACACAAAGTTGTATGCATGCATGTGATGATGTAAGGAGGGTACAATTTTTTAAAAAAGTGCTCTATGGACTAAAACATATGCCAATTCATAATCTGTTTTCATACTTACCTTCTTATCATCGAGGGCTTTCTAGCAGATCCCTCTTGGGTATGTTCCGACAAACCTTTTTTTCGCCCCTAAAGTTGCTATCCCATGATTAATAAAGTTGTCATTGTATTGTTATGAAAGTTGCCTTACCGTGTGGCAAGTTTGATATCAACACAACGACAACGCCATTTCCTACTAGGTCTCAAATTTTAAGGTGGATTTGCTGTGACCACACAATAAATAAAGTTGGCATTGCATCGTGTCTAACTTGCCACCATGTTTGTATCAAAGTTGCCACTCGAAATTTTAATACTAATGCCAGGGAAAGTTTGTTAATTTTAGGGGGCAACTTTTGAAATGATATTTTTTCATTGAAACATACATATATGGGATCTAGTATCGTATCTCTCAATGATACACAGTAAAAAGTTAAAATGGTTCGTAAATTGAATATGCAATTTCATAGTTAAAACATTTTAAGGTTTTGAAAAGAGCATTTATGGCATTTATGTAATTTTTTTCATTAAAACATTTTAAGCACATAAGCGCCCATTTTTTTAAATTATTTTTGATGTCTTCTCCTTTTGAAACAAGATTCGACGGGACACGGGAGAATTTCAAAGAAACAGAAAAGAAGAAAAGAGCCAAACAAACAATGAAGAAAAACCGTAACAGAAATAAGAGAAATCTTTTTGTTCTTACCTGAATGTTTCAACAAATGGAAAGAGTTCAAAAAGGCACACCAAAATAATTTTTGAGTTTTTGGTCTTTCTAAAGAAAGCGAAAAAAAGAAGGAATCCAAAAAATGAGAAAATATTTACACCGAAGAACTCCCAACCAACAAAAGAAGAAACAAGAAATACTTTTGTGTTTTCTTTTTAATAAACACTAGCTAACAAACGAAAGAAAGAAAATAAAAAAGAAGCTAGAAATATTTTGAGTTTTTCAAACACACAAAAGAAAGCAAATACATGTGAAACACGGATATACAATGAAAATGATGAACATCGACAAGTATAATAAATGTGTGAACACGAAATGAAATGTGGGTGAGAATATGCACTCCCCCAAGTTTAGGATTTTGACCTAATTTGGTCGATGCCAATTGAAAAATCCCTCAAGTCTAGGTAGGAACTAGGTCGGTGGTCTAAACCGGTCGTCCCAAAGGTTGACCTCAAATGATGTCGCCAACTCGTTGTTATAGGTGATTATTTCCTCTCGCAATATATTGTACCTTCCCCTAGAAAGGTCAAATAGGGAAGGGGCATGCAAAGTAACAATATCACGGGTGCACTGGCTGAATACCAGGTCATACTGATAAAATGGGGCACCTCTGTCAATAAAATCACGATCAACCATGCACTCGTAATTTAGGTTTTCTTAGGTAGATGATTATCCTCGCAAAGCCTGATTGCAAGATTAAAGTGTCGAGCAAGGCAAGTAGCATAAATACCCCCACAAATAATATCCCTGGACATGTTAGTATGTATGCAGACGGCGTGCAATAATAGCTGCCAAACTATGGCTCATACCACTGAACAGTGCACTATGCAAATAGCGAGATCGGGGCACTAAGCGTTCCACTCTCCCACCTAGCAGTTTGATATGTCTGCAACGTATCTATAATTTTTATTGTTTCATACTATTATATTATCTATATTGGATGCTTTATATGCTATTTATACTATTTTTTGGCACTAACTTATTAGCCTAGAGTCCAGTGCCAGTTCCTATTTTCTGCTTGTTTTTTTTGCTTTTCAGGAAAAACAGTACCAAACGAAGTCCAAACGCGATGAAACTTTACGATGATTTTTTCTGGACTAGAAGGGACCCTAGAAAGTTCGGGAGGAGGCCAGATGAGCTACAAGAGAGCCACGAGCTCACATAGCACGTCATAGGGGGGTAGGCACGTCCTCTTAGCTCGTGGGGCCCACACAACAACGTTTGAACTAATTCCATCTCTATAAATTCTCAAATATTCCCAAACCAACAGAGAGCCATCCGAAACACTTTTTCACCATCGCAACCTTCTGTTCTTCCATAACCCCATCTAGAGGCCTTTTTCAGTACTCTGATGAAGGGGGAATCGATTATGGAGGGTGATACGTCTTCAACATATCTATAATTTTTATTGTTCCATGCTATTATAGTATCAATCTTGGATGCTTTATATGTATTTATATGCTATTTTATATCATCTTTTGGGACTAACCTATTAACCCAACGCCCAATGCCGGTTTTTGTTTTTTGTTTGTTTTTTGGCTTTTCAGAAAAATAGTATGAAACGAAGTCCAAATGTGATGAAACTTAACGATGATTTTTTCTGCACCAGAAAGGACCCTAGGAGGTACGAGAAGAGGCCAAAAGAGCTAGGGAGAGCCATGAGCTCACATGTGCGTCTTAGGGGGGTAGGCCCTGACTTTGACATGTACCTAGGGTAGGGTAATAGACCTGATCTAGATACCCGTCCCAAGGGCACTGCCCTACAGTCGAAGACATTCAAAGGATAGCAAATTCTACTGACTCAAATCACCTCAGGATGCAACTAACTCGACCATGAGTTCCACTCGGACAACCCAATTCTATTCGACCATGATATAATCATTCGACCATATCAGAAACCACTCGAAGTACAGAAGATCTAAGGTCACTCTGGATGGAAACGGTCAGACATTCACTCCATAGTCTTAATGATCATTGTATGACTATAATGCTGACGTTACCAATAACGTCCCCTCTTTATGTACATTAAACCTTATGTAACGGGGGATGGCTGGGGTCCTGGCGCATTCTATATAAGCCACCCCTCCTCTGGGACAAGAGTTCGCACCCCCTATAACTTCACGCATAATCCAATTGACCAGCCTTCGGGAACCGAGACATAGGGTTGTTACTTCCTCTGAGAAGGGCCAGAACTCGTAAATCTTCCATGCACAACTTCACCGTAGCTAGGATCTTGCCTCCTCATGCCTACCCCCATTCTAGTGTCAGACTTAGAACCACGACAATTGGCGCCCACCGTGGGGCAGGTGTCTTAGCGAGTTTCCGGTGAGGTTGCGATTTCTCCGAGTCCTATCATCATGGTTTCCGGTGGAGGTTTGGCTGAGGGCCGCGAGATCTGTCTCGGCGCACTCGTTTTCATCACCGATGACTCCGCTTGGCTTCAGGAAGCTCCCCTCGACTTCGAGACACTCCCCATCCGCGGGGCGACGCACTTTCACGCGTGCGTTCGTGGCGTCCTTCTGCGGCAGTATCGGTCGTCTCCCGCAGTGTCTTCTCTCCCTGATGTTCGCCGTCGCAAGCGATCCGGTCGGTCACGGCTTCACCGGTGGGTGAAACATGCGGTGGCACGTCAGTCGGCCACCCCTCAAGTCGCGGAAATCGAGCATGACAAATCTCTCTATGGCCTGTTCGACCTGTCGACTGGCTCCGTCGAGACCCAATCCGAGTGTGACAGTAGCGACCCTGTGGCGGAAGTCCTGATGGTTGACACGCCGCATAGCCCGCCTGGTATGCGTCGCAACGGTGGTGGCGACGGTGGCGGCGATCCGTCGTGCGTTCACGAGGAGTACCACCCCGAAACCCTCTCTTCTCACCAGAGAGAAAAACTTCGCCGCAGCAATGTGGAGGCGCTCCACACGCCCATTGTTGGAGAGACCTCTGAGGCTCGGGCCTTGGAGGCAGCGCGCCTGGCCACTTTGGCTGAGCGCACTCGATTGGAGAACCTTCAGCATGCACTTGATGAATGTGCCCGGCGGCAGATCCCTGAGTCCAGTCGACGGCAGCAACAACTATTCGCGCCCGAACCACAGGTATACCGCACTCCGATTCCGAATCTTACAGTTGCGGCCCTTATAGCAGAGTCTATTCAGCCGTCCCAGTCGGAGGCTGGAAGAGGTTTGATGCAGATCAGAGCATTGCTCCGGGCAGCAAGAGAGCAGAACACTGGAGTGTCTCAGTCGCGTAACGAAATTTATATCAGATCTGTGGTGGCTGACACAGTCCAGTCGACTCACAGCCCAAGATCGCCTCTACGGCGTCAGGGACGTGGGCATCTCCAAGGACAGTACTTGGGTCGGAACCACGAGCAGCACGATCATCGGCTCGACCGTGATGACTGCCGTCGAGTGCCTACGCCCCCTCCGAGGGGCGGGTCATATGTGCTCCGGCATTATGATGACAGACGCCTGTCGGCGATATACCCTGCGGTATGACCCGGCCAGACTTGGCGGCTCACAAAGACCCAGCGAGTATTTGGTGACTTACTGATGACCCCAACGGCGGGTCAGATGGATGACAAGGCCCAAGGCCTAGAAGGCCGGTTCATGTGATGATGGGCCGACTTACGAGGAAAGACATAAGGAATATTCTCCTACAAAGGAAGCAAGACTAGGACTCCAGTTATAATAGAATAATCCTAATCCTACTAGGACTAGTCATGTAACCCACTCCTTGAACTTATATAAGGAGGGGCAGGGCTCCCCAAAGAGGGACAAGAAAAAGAAACAATCTCTAGGGCTAGACACAAAGGGGGAGCCGGCTTATGCGGCAACGCTCTCATGAGCATAATGAGATCTAGCCACAAACAACATGTAGGGCTATTGCCGGGCGATGTTTCCCGGGGCCCGAAGCTGTCTAAATCCTTGTCTTGTGTTGCGTCTCTCGATTCCGCTCAACCCCTCTCAAGCTACTACAAAGATGCGTTGGCCTCACGACTAAGTCCTCACACTAGAACATCTATCGTGACAATTCCACGACAGTTGGCGCCCACCGTGGGGCTTGTGCACGATGGTGTTGAGTTCTTGAAGGGATCTTTCTCAGGAATCGAGAAACTCGCAATTGGTCGCATGAAGCAGAGCTGGCGCAAAATAATCGTTTAAAGACAACCCAACCTGAGTCAAGCTCGGGTAGAGCCAGCAAGTTTATCATTTATGATTTTGTATATACGGGATTGAAAATATTACGATTGCATGCGTCGCCGCAGGCGTCGCTGGACGATCCGTCGAATTTGATTTTTCGCTGTTGTACGGCCGCACGTGACCAGAGAAAACATCGGGTCAGTTTCAGATGAGCTGCACTACGAAGAAGCCGAGTCGCCGAGATTGATTGTGGCCGAGACCTGTCCAAATCCGCTATAGTGTATTTTTTACTGGCTCAAGTCCTGAGATGACAACGACATAGCAACTCTCTAGGGGGTTCTTGACTCAAGGAGCCTGAGACGATCTGTCAGCATTAATCTTGATCATGTAGATGGCGGCTGGGCGCTGCGGCTGTTGGTAGCGGCCATTGGAGTCAGTTGGAGGCAGCCGTGTCGTGCGCGCAGCCGGAGCTACATGGAGTTTGATCGTGGGTTAGTTAGTGCCCGGGTGTGATGCGTGCATGCAATGTTTAGTGGCTGTGTGGTAGCTTGGTAATGCGTGCGTGCGTGTAGTGTGTGTGTGCACAAGTCTGGGTATAAAATCCCTTCGTGTATTGATGTAAACCTGAGCGCGGGTATGTGCGTCAAGGTGTTGTAGCGATGTAGCCTGGGGTGAACGAGTTCGTGCTCGTGGAATACAACGCCATTCGTGTGGCGGGCGGAGTACGTGCTCCGGGAAACACCTGTGTCCAGCATCCTTCTTCCTCCTTCATCTTCTTCTTCGTTGTGTCAGAGAGAGAACGAGCAGGAGGTGCAGCAAGAGAGAGGAAGACAGAGGCGGCGCCAACAATTGGTATCCGAGCCTGGAGTCGAGTTCGAGCTCGAGGTAATCAAGGCCGTTGGTGCGCCAGGAAGAGAAGGTGCGGCGTGTGTCGCCGAAGATGAAGAAGGGCGTTCTCCGTGGCGGTCGACGATGATCCATGTCAAGATTATGGGGGGAAATTGTCAGCATTAATCTTGATCATGTAGATGGCGGCTGGGCGCTGCGGCTGTTGGTAGTGGCCGTTGGAGTCAGTTGGAGGCAGCCGCGTTGTGCGCGCGGCCGGAGCTGCATGGAGTTTGATCGTGGGTTAGTTAGTGCCCGGGTGTGATGCGTGCATGCAATGTTTAGTGGCTGTGTGGTAGCCGGGTAATGCGTGCGTGCGTGTAGTGTGTGTGAGCACAAGTCTCGGTATAAAAGCCCTCCGTGTATTGATGTAAACCTGAGCGCGGGTGTGTGCGTCAAGGTGTTGTAGCGATGTAGCCTGGGGTGAATGAGTTCGTGCTCGTGGAATACAACGCCGTTCGTGCGGCGGGCGGAGTACGTGCTCCAGGAAACACCTGTGTCCAGCATCCTTCTTCCTCCTTCATCTTCTTCTTCATTGTGTCAGAGAGAGAACGAGCAGGAGGTGCAGCGAGAGAGAGGAAGACAGAGGCGGCGCCAACAATAGGTATCAGAGCCTGGAGTCGAGTTCGAGCTTGAGGTAATCAAGGCCGTTGGTGTGCCAGGAAGAGAAGGTGCGGCGTGTGTCACCGAAGATGAAGAAGGGCATTCTCCATGGCGGTCGACGATGATCCATGTCAAGATTATGGAGGGAAATTGTCAGCATTAATCTTAATCATGTAGATGGCGGCTGGGCGCTGCGGCTGTTGGTAGAGGCCGTTGGAGTCAGTTGGAGGCAGCTGCGTCGTGCGCGCGGCCGGAGCTGCATGGAGTTTGATCGTGGGTTAGTTAGTGCCCGGGTGTGATCTGTGCATGCAATGTTTAGTGGTTGTGTGGTAGCCGGGTAATGCGTGCGTGCGTGTAGTGTGTGTGGGCACAAATCTGGGTATAAAAGCCCTCCGTGTATTGATGTAAACCTGAGCGCGGGTGTGTGCGTTAAGGTGTTGTAGCGACGTAGCCTGGGGTGAACGAGTTCGTGCTCGTGGAATACAACGCCGTTCGTGCGGCGGGCGGAGTACGTGCTCTGGGAAACACCTGTATCCAGCATCCTTTTTTCTCCTTCATCTTCTTCTTCGTTGTGTCAGAGAGAGAACGAGTGGGAGGTGCAGCGAGTGAGAGGAAGACAGAGGCGGCGCCAACACAATCTGCTACGCACTGTAAATAGTACTATGGTGCTAATATAACAGATAGCATAGCCGCTGAGCCGCATGTACTGGGGCAGTCGTGCCCAAATACAAGCTATTGCCGTTGCTGCCACACCTCCCATCAAGTCAAGCCCTGCAGAATCACTAGGTCACAAGAAAAAAGACTGCACAACGCCATATAACAATGCGTGCATGCGTTATATAAAAAGAGATCAAATCATGAAATATGAGACACATGCAGTAAACGCCACGGCCCGGAGGAGGAATCATGTTTCGCTTTCCTCTGCTGCCGTTCCGTGTCTGCCATGGTTCTTCTCAGCCTCTGTGCTACGAACCGCTGTCGCGCGGTGAGCTTCAGGGGAAAGTCGCCCAGCGCCATGAGCCACCTGGTCGCCCTTCGGGCTATCACGCATTGAGCCGCCTTGTCCCGCTGGAGCCTCTACTGAGCCACCGTCTCACCAATATGCTTATGCTACAACCGTCGCGGCTTCCGAGCCGCCCCCGCCGGTGTTCCAAACCGCCGTTGCGGTCGGCCTGCTTCAAGTCGCCGCCGCGGCCTTGAGTCGCCGGCCACCCATCCCCGCGCTAAGCTGCCTCGTACAGTGTCAAGTCGCCGACCACCACCGTCGTCTACTGCAATGAGCCGCTCTCAACAAGCCGCTGCATTTTTGACCCGACGCCTGCGAGCGTTGCTTCTGCCACGCCTTACTGCGTCTCTGTTGACCTCTCCTTGCTCGACCGTCGTTGTCGCGTGCCGTCGAGCTGCATAAAATTACTGCCATGGTTGCACGAAGACCCGGTCCCTACTGAGTCCACAGCCGCTGCTGTGAGCCGCTGCAGAGCCGCCGCGCCGACCAGGCTTTGAGTCACCGCCTCGGCCCGCCCATTGCTGCTGTCCCGCCGAGCCGCCGTAGCACTCTTCACTGCCGCATTACTCTAGTTTGCACAAATTTTTGAGGAGCCTCCTAGTAAGGTGCTGCACAAGTGGAATACCAAATTCCAAAGGCTCAAGACCAATGACGACACTTGTGCTATTTTAATTAAGTTGGCTGCCCCTCGAACAAAAAAGGTGTCAGTACAAAAACAATTCTAAAAAGGCTTCATCCCAACGTCACCGTCACTGCCGCGTTAAACCGCCGGGGCCACATTGAGCTGCCTCTGCTATGTTGAGCCGCTGGGAGTCGTCGGTCTGCCTGAACCGCCGAGATTATATTAAGCCTCCTCTGACGCGGCGTACAGATCATTTGTCATTCACAAACATCAGTTTGCATCAACAGGCCGACCGACTCACCCGTCCGTGACGCCTTACAAACGCCACAGATGATTCGCCCGTCCGCCCTTGCGACCGGTTCACGCGTCCACGCCGGCTTACAACAAGGAGGACAACTTGCTCGTCCGCACCGGCTTACAACTTTGCAGCCGACTCATCTGTCTGTTTCCCACGCCCGACTCGCTTGTGATTGATTTCAGCTTCACCATGGTGATCATCAACCGTGATGGATAATTTCTAGTTTAACATATCAGGTGAAATCCATCCAGTATATTTTTATATTATATATTGCTTTTCTTTAAAAGAGCAATTACTCTGGCTTGCAAGTTCTCCAATGTAGGACAAGTTATATCACTAAGCTGTTGACTAACTCATACAGGTCTATATCACGGTCAAATATGGAGAATCTCAAGACAACTCCTCGAGTCGCCTTGAGACTCGGGGGCTACGATGACATGGCACAGTAAATGATTGCCGATTTAAAGCAGATTCAAGAACTCCGGATCATTAGAGGGAAAAATAACCCGACCCGGAGGCTACTGCCTTATTGGCAAATATTTAAAGGCCGCCAGAAAATTTACGGCTTAAAAAGAAGGATTCCGGTTCAAAATCCGGTTCAAGGGAAATCTGTCTCCCACAAAGCGCTAAAGCTCTCAATATCCGGTTTAAAATCCGGCTCAAGGTAAACCTGTCTCCCACAAAGCTTTGAAACTCTCAATAACCGGTTGAAAATCCCGATTCAAGAAGAATTTATCTCTCACAAAGCTCAAGTTCTCAGGAAAAATTAAAGGGACCAAAGAGAGTCTGTTACAAGGCACAACTCAAACATAGGTATACTGCATCAAAAGATCATTGTGGGATGATTGTATTTGAATCTAGATTAACCCCTTTTGGGTCCGACTTTGATCATATTCGAATCGGTGTCATTAAAAAAGTATCAAGGTCATTTGGGGGTTTCCTGTTCAAACATAGGTCATATTCAAACCAAAGAGAACATAGCTATCGGTACCCTCTTGATCGGCGCAATGCCAAACCCACTAGGGGGCTTCTTGATCATATTCGAATAATAGCTTAACCCCATTTGGGTCCGACTTTGATCGTATTCGAATCAGAGTCGTTAAAAAACTCTCAAGGTCATTTGGGGGCTTCCTGTTCAAACATATGTCCTATTCGAACCAAAGAGAACATAGGTGTCGGTACCCTCTTGATCGGCGCGACGCCAAATCCACTGGGGGGCTACATGATCGTATTAGAATCCTAGCTTAACTCCTTTGTCTAGTTTACTGATCGTATTCGAATCAGAAACTTCAAATTCTTCTTTCTATTTTGCTTAAGTTTTTTTGAAAACAGTCTTTTGGGTTTGTCTTGAGACTTTTTGTTCATATCTGAAGCATATATGTGGTTTCGATTAACCCGGCTTAACTTTGGATGATAAGGCACCATATATGACAATCATACACATTTGGAAGTTTTTGGCTTCTAAAGATTGGGTTATCACCCTTACTGCATAGGTATCCTAAACCGGCAGTACGATTCAATATCACAAGAACCGGTTTTTCAAACCGGGTTATATTATTCAAATCTTTAATAGCCAACATGGCTCGATTTTTTATTATGGTTATTAATAACCAATATTACGATTGAGTTTTTCAAAGTCGCTTCAGCGCAATGGATATTATTTTATCAATGGATATAATTTATTCTACAATGGAAGGAATAGTCCCGAGTCGCTACAGGCTTACGACTCAGCACTTGGGGGCTACATTATTCAAGTTGAGATTACATCAAATATGCAAGTCCCATGTCACTGCCAGCATGCACAATGGCACCTGGGGGCTAATGCAAAGTCATTTTTATTGGCCTTATTAAAGACCTGACTCATCACATTGTAATGAGCCGGCTGTCGGTGTCAAAACCGGCGGATCTCGGGTAGGGGGTCCCGAACTGTCCGTCTAAGGCGGATGGTAACAGGAGGCAGGGGACATGATGTTTACCCAGGTTCGGGCCCTCTTGACGGAGGTAATACCCTACGTCCTTCTTGGTTGTTCTTGATGATATGAGTATTACAAGAGTTGATCTACCACGAGATTAGAGAGGCTAAACCCTAGAAGCTAGCCTATGGTATGATTGTCTGTTGTCCTACGGACTAAACCCTCCGATTTATATAGACACCAGAGGGGGCTAGGGTTACACAAGGTCGGTTACAAGGGAGGAGATATACATATCCGTATTGCCTAGCTTGCCTTCCACGCCAAGTAGAGTCCCATCCGGACACGGGACGAAGTCTTCAATCTTGTATCTTCATAGTCCAACAGTCCGGCCAAAGGATATAGTTCGGCTGTCCGGAGACCCCCTAGTCCAGGACTCCCTCAGTAGCCCCTAAACCAGGCTTCAATGACGATGAATCCAGCGTGCAGTATTGTCTTCGGCATTGCAAGACGGGTTCCTCCTCCGAATACTCGATGGAAGAGTTTGAACACAAGGATAGTGTCCGCCCTGCAAAACAAGTTCCACATACCACCGTAGAGAGAATAATATTTCCACCAATCTAATCTGCTGACACGTTTTGACAGCATGACATCACGCCAGTGCCCGGTCATTATACGAACTGTTTTTCTCAACCAACACCGCACATATCGCGAGGCGGTTTTCTTGACACGTCTTGTCAAAGCAGAGATCGTGTTCCCCTGATCACGGGATTCTCATCAATACGGACGTGGGTAACCCAACCGCGCCATTAATTATGGTGCCTGGGGAATAAGCAGTTTTACTAGGCAAGTGGGGAGACACATCGCCTCTTCCGCCCTTATAAAGGGACAATGATTTACTCTTTTCACCCACACCTTCTTCCTCCTTGCTTACCCATTCCCGCATACTCGAGCTCTAGCGCCCGAGCTCGCGTTCTTCTTCTCAAACCACTCCAAGCATGTCCGGAGCATGAGGCAAGTGGATGGTCTCCTCCGTCACGGAGGAGAACATCAAAAAGTTACGGGAAGCCGGATATCTGGCCGCGGACATCGCGCACCGGCTGCTAGATGCAAGGGAGATCATCCCGACGCCCGAACCCCATGAGAGGGTAGTTTTTCTTACCCACTTCGTCCACGGACTGGGATTTCCCCTCCACCCATTTGTCCGCGGGCTCATGTGTTGGGGAACATAGTAATTTCAAAAAAATTTCTACGCACACGCAAGATCATGGTGATGCATAGCAACGAGAGGGGAGAGTGTTGTCTACGTACCCTCGTAGACCGAAGCGGAAGCGTTGACGCAACGTAGAGGAAGTAGTCGTACGTCTTCCCGGTCCAACCGTTCCAAGCACCGTTACTCCGGCACCTCCGAGTTCTTGACACACGTACAGCTCGATGACGCACCCCGGGCTCCGATCCAGCAAAGCTTCGGGGAGGAGTTTCGTCAGCACGGCGGCGTGGTGACGATCTTGATGTTTTAACCGTCGCAGGGCTTCGCCTAAGCACCGCTACAATATGATCGAGGTGTAATATCATGGAGGGGGGCACCGCACATGGCTAAGGAATGATCACGAAGATCAACTTGTGTGTCCATGGGGTGCCCCCTGTCCCCGTATATAAAGGAGCGGAGGAGGGGAGGGCTGACCCTCTCTATGGCGCGCCCTAGGGGAGTCCTACTCCCACCGGGAGTAGGATTCCCCCTTTTCCTAGTCCAACTAGGAGTCCTTGCAAGTATTAGGAGTAGGAGACAAGGAAAGGGAAGGGAGAAGGGAAAGAAGGAGGGGGCGTGGCCCCTCCCCCTAGTCCAATTCGGACTAGGCCTTGGGGGGCGTGCGGCCTGCCCTAGGCAGCCCCTCTCTCTTTCCCGTATGGCCCAATAAGGCCCAATACTTCTCCCGGCGATTTCCCGTAACTCTCCCGTACTCCGAAAAATAACTGAATCACTCGGAACCTTTCCGAAGTCCGAATATAGTCGTCCAATATATTGATCTTTACGTCTCGACCATTTTGAGACTCCTCGTCATGTCCCCGATCTCATCCGGGACTCCGAACTCCATTGGTACATCAAAACTAATAAACTCATAATATAACTATCATCGAAACCTTAAGCGTGCGGACCCTACGGTTCGAGAACAATGTGGACATGACCGAGACACATCTCCGGTCAATAACCAATAGCGGAACCTGGATGCTCATATTGGCTCCTACATATTCTATGAAGATCTTTATCGGTCAGACTGCATAAAAACATATGTTGTTCCCTTTGTCATCGGTATGTTACTTGCCCAAGATTCGATCGTCGGTATCTCAATACCTAGTTCAATCTCGTTACCGACAAGTCTCTTTACTCGTTCTGTAATACATCATCTCGCAACTAACTCATTAGTTGCAATGCTTGCAAGGCTTAAATGATGTGCATTACCGAGAGGGCCCAGAGATACCTCTCCGACAATCGGAGTGACAAATCCTAATCTCGAAATACGCCAACCCAACATGTACCTTCGGAGACACCTGTAGAGCTCCTTTATAATCACCCAGTTACGTTGTGACGTTTGGTAGCACACAAAGTGTTCCTCGGGTAAACGGGAGTTGCATAATCTCATAGTCATAGGAACATGTATAAGTCATGAAGAAAGCAATAGCAACATACTAAACGATCGGGTGCTAAGCTAATGGAATGGGTCATGTCAATCAGATCATTCAACTAATGATGTGATCCCGTTAATCAAATAACAACTCTTTGTCCATGGTTAGGAAACATAACCATCTTTGATTAACGAGCTAGTCAAGTAGAGGCATACTAGTGACACTCTGTTTGTCTATGTATTCACACATGTATTATGTTTCCGGTTAATACAATTGTAGCATGAATAATAAACATTTATCATGATATAACGAAATAAATAATAACTTTATTATTGCCTCTAGGGCATATTTCCTTCAGTCTCCCACTTGCACTAGAGTCAATAATCTAGATCACATTGCCATGTGATTTAACATCAATAGTTCACATCTTTATGTGATTGGTTCACATCTCCATGTGACTAACACCCAAAGGGTTTACTAGATTCAATAATCTAGTTCACATCCTATGTGATTAATACCCAAAAAGTGATCATGTTTTGCTTATGAGAGAAGTTTAGTCAACGGGTCTGCCACATTCAGATCCGCATGTATTTTGCAAATTTCTATGTCAACAATGCTCTGCATGGAGCTACTCTAGCTAATTGCTCCCACTTTAAATATGTATCTAGATCGAGACTTAGAGTCATCCAGATCAGTGTCAAAACTTGCATCGACGTAACCCTTTACGGCAAACCTTTTTGTCACCTCCATAATCGAGAAACATATCCTTATTCCACTAAGGATAATTTTGACCGCTGTCCAGTGATCTACTCCTAGATCACTATTGTAATCCCTTGCCAAAAACAGTGTAGGGTATACAATAGATCTGGTACACAGCATGGCATACTTTATAGAACCTATAGCCAAGGCATAGGGAATGACTTTCATTCTCTTTCTATCTTCTCTCGTGGTCGTGTTTTGAGTCTTACTCAATTTCACACCTTGTAACACAGGCAAGAACTCTTTCTTTGACTATTCCATTTTGAACTACTTCAAAATCTTGTCAAGGTATGTACTCATTGAAAAAACTTATCAAGCGTTTTGATCTATCTCTATAGATCTTGATGCTCAATATGTAAGTAGCTTCACCGAGGTCTTTCTTTGAAAAACTCCTTTCAAATACTCCTTTATGCTTTGCAGAATAATTATACATTATTTCCGATCAACAATGTGTCATTCACATATACTTATCAGAAATGCTGTAGTGCTCCCACTCACTTTCTTGTAAATACAGGCTTCACCGCAAGTCTGTATAAAACTATATGCTTTGATCACACTATCAAAGCGTATATTCCAACTCCGAGATTCTTGCACCAGTCCATAGATGGATCGCTGGAGCTTGCATATTTAGTTAACACCTTTAGGATCGACAAAACCTTCTAGTTGCATCGTATACAACTCTTCTTTAGTAAATCCATTAAGGAATGCAGTTTTGTTTATCCATTTGCCAGATTTCATAAAATGCGGCAATTGCTAACATGATTCGGACAGACTTAAGCATAGATACGAGTGAGAAAATCTCATCGTAGTCAACACCTTGAACTTGTCGAAAACCTTTTCCGACAATTCTAGCTTTGTAGATAGTAACACTACTATCAGCGTCCGTCTTCCTCTTGAAGATCCATTTATTTTCTATGTCTTGCCGATCATCGGGCAAATCCATCAAAGTCCATACTTTGTTCTCATACATGGATTATATCTCAGATTTCATGGCCTCAAACCATTTCGTGGAATCTGGGCTCATCATCGCTTCCTCATAGTTCCTAGGTTCGTCATGGTCAAGTAACATGACCTCCAGAATAGGATTACCGTACGACTCTGGTGCGGATCTTACTCTGGTTTACCTACGAGATTCGGTAGTAAGTTGATCTGAAGTTACATGATCATCATCATTAGCTTCCTCACTAATTGGTGTAGTAGTCACAGGAACAGATTTCTGTGATGAACTATTTTCCAATAAGGGAGAAGGTACAATTACCTTATCAAGTTTTCTACTTTCCTCCCACTCACTTCTTTTGAGAGAAACTCCTTCTCTAGAAAAACTCCGAATTTAGCAACAAAAGTCTTGCCTTCGGATTTGTGATAGAAGGTGTACCCAACAGTCTCCTTTGGGTATCCTATGAAGACATATTTCTCCGATTTGGGTTTGAGATTATTAGGATGAAACTTTTTCATATAAGCATCACAACCCCAAACTTTAAGAAATGACAACTTTGGTTTCTTGCCAAACCGCAGTTCAGATTGTGTCATCTCAACGGACTTAGATGGTGCCCTATTTAGTGTGAATGCAGCTGTCTCTAATGCATAACCTCAAAACGATAGTGGTAGATCAGTAAGAGACATCATAGGTCGCACCATATCTAATAAAGTACGGTTATGACATTCGGACACACCATTATGCTGTGGTGTTCTAGGTGGCATGAGTTTGTGAAACTATTCCACATTGTTTTAATTGAAGACCAAACTCGTAACTCAAATATTTTACTTCTGCGATCATATCGTAGAAACTTTAATTTTTGTTATGATGATTCTCCACTTCACTCTGAAATTCTTTGAAATTTTCAACTATTTCAGACTTGTGTTTCATTAAGTAGATATACCCATATCTGCTCAAATCATCTGTGAAGATCCGAAAATAATGATACTTGTCGCGAGCCTCAATATTCATCGGATCACATACATCAGTATGTATGATTTTCAACAAATCTGTTGCTCGCTCCATTGTTCTGAAGAACAGAGTCTTAGTCATCTTGCCCATGAGGCATGGTTCGCAAGCATCAACTGATTCATAATCAAGTGATTCTAAAAGCCCATCAACATGGAGTTTCTTCATGCACTTTACACCAATATGACCTAAATGGCAGTGCCACAAATAAGTTGCACTATCATTATTAACTTTGCATCTTTTGGTTTCAATATTATGAATATGTGTATTATTAAGATCGAGATCCAATGAACCTTTTTCATTGGGTGTGTAACCATATTAGGTTTTATTCATGTAAACAGAACAACAATTTATTCTCTTACTTAAATGAATAACCGTATTACAATAAGATGATCAAATCATATTCATGTTCAACGCAAACACCAAATAACACTTATTTAGGTTCAACACTAATCCCGAAATTATAGGGAGTGTGCGATGATGATCATATCAATCTTGGAACCACTTCCAACACACATCGTCACTTCACCCTTAACTAGTCTCTGTTTATTCTACAACTCCCGTTTCGAGTTACTACTCTTAGCAACTGAACTAGCATCAAATACTAAGGGGTTGCTATAAACACTAGTAAAGTACACATCAATAACATGTATATCAAATATACTTATGTTCACTTTGCCATCCTTCTTATCCGCCAATCACTTGGGGTAATTCCGCTTCCAGTGACCAGTCCCTTCGCAGTAGAAGCACTTAGTCTCAGGCTTAGGATCAGACTTGGGCTTCTTCACTTGAGCAGCAACTTGCTTGCCGTTCTTCTTGAAGTTCCCCTTCTTCCCTCTACCCTTTTCTTGAAACTAGTGGTCTTGTCAACCATCAACACTTGATGTTTTTCTTGATTTCTACCTTCGTTGATTTCAGCATCACGAAGAGCTTGGGAGTTGTTTCCGTTATCCCTTGCATATTATAGTTCATCACGAAGTTCTACTAACTTGGTGATGGTGACTAGAGAATTCTGTCAATCACTATCTTATCTGGAAGATTAACTCCCACTTGATTCAAGCGATTGTAGTACCCAGACAATCTGAGCACATGCTCACTAGTTGAGCGATTCTCCTCCATCTTTTAGCTATAGAACTTGTTGGAGACTTCATATTTCTCAACTCGGGTATTTGCTTGAAATATTAACTTCAACTCCTGGAACATCTCATATGGTCCATGACGTTCAAAACGTCTTTGAAGTCCCGATTCTAAGCCATTAAGCATGGTGCACTAAACTATCAAGTAGTCATCATATTGAGCTAGCCAAACGTTCATAACGTCTGCATCTGCTCCTGCAATAGGTCTGTCACCTAGCGGTGCATCAAGGACATAATTCTTCTGTGCAGCAATGAGGATAAACCTCACATCACGGATCCAATCCGCATCATTGCTACTAACATCTTTCAACACAATTTTTCTCTAGGAACATATCAAAATAAACATATGAAAGCAACAACGCGAGCTATTGATCTACAACATAGATATGCTAATACTACCAGGACTAAGTTCATGATAAATTAAAGTTCAATTAATCATATTACTTAAGAACTCCCACTTAGATAGACATCCCTCTAATCCTCTAAGTGATCACGTGATCCAAATCAACTAAACCATAACCGATCATTACGTGAAATGGAGTAGCTTTCAATGGTGAACATCGTTATGTTGATCATATCTACTATATGATTCACGCTCGACCTTTCGGTCTCAGTGTTCCGAGGCCATATCTGCATATGCTAGGCTCGTCAAGTTTAACCTGAGTATTCTGCGTGTGCAAAACTGGCTTGCACCCGTTGTAGATGGACGTAGAGCTTATCACACCCGATCATCACGTGGTGTCTTGGCACGACGAACTTTGGCAACGGTGCATACTCAGGGAGAACACTTCTTGATAATTTAGTGAGAGATAATCTTATAATTCTACCGTCAATCAAAGCAAGATAAGATGCATAAAAGATAAACATCACATGCAATCAATAAGTGATATGATATGGCCATCATCATCTTGTGCTTGTGATCTCCATCTCCGAAGCACCGTCATGATCACCATCATCACCGACGCGACACCTTGATCTCCATCGTAGCATCATTGTCGTCTCGCCAATCTTATGCTTCTACGACTATCGCTACCGCTTAGTGATAAAGTAAAGCATTACAGGGCGATTGCATTGCATACAATAAAGCGACAACCATATGGCTCCTGCCAGTTGCCGATAACTCAGTTACAAAACATGATCATCTCATACAATAAAATTTAGCATCATGTCTTGACCATATCACATCACAACATGCCCTGCAAAAACAAGTTAGACGTCCTCTACTTTGTTTGTTGCAAGTTTTACGTGGCTGCTACGGGCTTAAGCAAGAACCAATCTTACCTACGCATCAAAACCACAATGATAGTTTTTCAAGTTGATGCCGTTTTAACCTTCGCAAGGACCGGGCGTAGCCACACTCGGTTCAACTAAAGTTGGAGAAACTGACACCCGCCAGCCACCTGTGTGCAAAGCACGGCGGTAGAACCAGTCTCGCGTAAGCGTACGCGTAATGTCGGTCCAGGCCGCTTCGTCCAACAATACCGCCGAACCAAAGTATGACATGCTGGTAGGCAGTATGACTTATATCGCCCACAACTCACTTGTGTTCTACTCGTGCATATAACATCAAACCATAAAACCTAGGCTCGGATGCCACTGTTGGGGAACTTAGTAATTTCAAAAATATTCCTACGCACACGCAAGATCATGGTGATGCATAGCAACGAGAGGGGAGAGTGTTGTCTACGTACCCTCGTAGACCGAAGCGGAAGCGTTGACGCAACATAGAGAAAGTAGTCGTACGTCTTCCCGGTCCAACCGATCCAAGCACCGTTACTCCGGCACCTCCGAGTTCTTGACACACATACAGCTCGATGACGCACCCCGGGCTCCGATCCAGCAAAGCTACGGGGAGGAGTTTCGTCAGCACGACGGCATGCTGACGATCTTGATGTTTTAACCGTCGCAGGGCTTCGCCTAAGCACCGCTACAATATGATCGAGGTGTAATATCGTGGAGGGGGGCACCGCACACAGCTAAGGAACGATCACGAAGATCAACTTCTGTGTCCATGGGGTGCCCCCTGCCCCCGTATATAAAGGAGTGGAGGAGGGGAGGGCTGGCCCTCTCTATGGCGCGCCCTAGGGGAGTCCTACTCCCATCGGGAGTAGGATTCCCTCTTTTTCTAGTCCAACTAGGAGTCCTTCCAAGTATTAGGAGTAGGAGACAAGGAAAGGGAAGGGAGAAGGGAAAGAAGGAGGGGGCGCGGCCCCACCCCCTAGTCCAATTCGGACTAGGCCTTGGGGGGCGCGCGGCCTGCCCTAGGCAGCCCCTCTCTCTATCCCGTATGGCCCAATAAGGCCCAATACTTCTCCCGGCGAATTCCCGTAACTCTCCCGTACTCCGAAAAATACCCGAATCACTCGGAACCTTTCCGGTGTCCGAATATAGTCGTCCAATATATCGACCTTTACGTCTCGACCATTTCGAGACTCCCCGTCATGTCCCCGATCTCATCTGGGACTCCGAACTCCTTCGGTACATCAAAACTCTATGGTTCGAAAACAATGTAGACATGACCGAGACACGTCTCCGGTCAATAACCAATAGCGGAACCTGGATGCTCATATTGGCTCCTACATATTCTACGAAGATCTTTATCGGTCAGACCGCATAACAACATACGTTGTTCCCTTTGTCATCGGTATGTTACTTGCCGGAGATTCGATCGTCGGTATCTCAATACCTAGTTCAATCTTGTTACCGACAAGTCTCTTTACTTGTTCTGTAATACATCATCTCGCAACTAACTCATTAGTTGCAATGCTTGCAAGGCTTAAATGATGTGCATTACTGAGAGGGCCCAGAGATACCTCTCTGACAATCGGAGTGACAAATCCTAATCTTGAAATACGCCAACCCAACATATACCTTCGGAGACACCTGTAGAGCTCCTTTATAATCACCCAGTTACATTGTGACGTTTGGTAGCACACAAAGTGTTCCTCCGATAAACGGGAGTTGCATAATCTCATAGTCATAGGAACATGTATAAGTCATGAAGAAAGCAATAGCAATATACTAAACGATCGGGTGCTAAGCTAATGGAATGGGTCATGTCAATCAGATCATTCAACTAATGATGTGATCCCGTTAATCAAATAACAACTCTTTGTCCATGGTTAGGAAACATAACCATCTTTGATTAACGAGCTAGTCAAGTAGAGGCATACTAGTGACACTCTGTTTGTCTATGTATTCACACATGTATTATGTTTCCGGTTAATACAATTCTAGCATGAATAATAAACGTTTATCATGATATAGCGAAATAAATAATAACTTTATTATTGCCTCTAGGGCATATTTCCTTCATCATGTTCTACTACGGGCTGGATTTTCACGATCTGGCCCCCAATTTCATCCTCAATATCTCGGCGTTTATCGTCATGTGCGAGGCCTTCCTTCGCATCAAGCCCCATTTCGGCCTGTGGCTGAAGACTTTTAATGTCAAACCGAAGGTGGTGGTCGGCCAGCAGGTAGAGTGCGGAGGCGCCATGGTGGGCAAGATGCCTAACGTCACCTGGCTCGAAGGCTCCTATGTGGAGATGATAAAGGCACTACTGGAAACAGGGAATTTGCCATCAGCCAGCTATTTGCCATTTCCAGCTGATGGCAAAGAACTGACAGATGGCAAAGAACATGATTGCCATTAGCCAATTCTTTGCCATCTGCTAGTGGATGGCAAATAATCTTTGCCATCTGCCAGAGGTTGACAAATCCTATGGCCGTCAAAAGTGTAACGGCGTACCAGCCCCACCTTGCCGTCTGCTGGCAGATGGCAAAGAGATGGGGTTATTTTTTTCCAGGTAAAAAAAACTATGGGGTTATCCCCTCCCTCTCTCCCCACCCATCCAGGTAAAAAAAACTTCGCATCTCATCCACACTGTCCCCGTCGATGGCGCTCTAGGCTCGCCTGCCGCCACCCTGTCGCCGGCCCCGTCGCTCCCCCGCCCTGTCGCCGGCCGCGTCAATCCCCTGCCCCGTTGCCGTCGCTCCCCCGCCTTGTCGCTGGCCGAGTCACTCCCCCGCCCCGTCACCGTCGCTTCCCCGCCCCGTCGCCGGCCCTCCCCCGCCACCCTATAGCCGGCCCCATCGCTCCCTGCTACAGGCGACGCCGCCGCCGCCATGTCCAAGTCGGGAGCCCTGGATCTCGCGTCGGGCCTTGGCGGGAAGATCGACAAGGAACAAGTCAAATTGGCGGGAAGCTCGGGATGTTTTCTGGCAAACGCCGGCAACGCGCGCAGTAACTGCAGTGCGCGGGGCGGTTACGGGGCTATCTCCTACCTCCCGTTTGTGGATCCTCCATTGTTGAGCACAACCAAGCGGCGGCCATACATCCGGCGACCGGTGACAGGCGCGACTTGAGCTCCGGTGACATGGAGTCTTTTGACGTAGCTGATTAATAGTTACAGATCTGCTCTATCCTTGATGCCCATTAGTGGCCATTTAGTGCTAGGGTTTGTACAAAGATCTGATTTTTTTCCTGCTGGCTAATTGTGCAAGAAGTAGAACTCTGCTAGAGGTCGTTCGCCGGGATGGAGCCTCTTCATTAACCGGTGACGACGCCGCCGGTGTGCGAGTTGCCAGCTAGGACAACATCAAGTGCAGACGGGCAGGTCTGCACAGAGGGCGTTGGTCGAGAAGCAGGAAGTGCAGACAAGGGCCAAGCTTCAGAGCAGTCGATTGAGCAGGTGGATCCGAAAACACCTGGGTGGACGCAAAGGTATGCTCTTAGTCAGTGGCTCAGTGCCTTGCCTATATGATTAAATCTAGAATATAGACATACATTCAGGAAAAAATAATACTAGAATCAGATTTGACTGTATGGTGATAGTTCACTGTATGTACATAGCCCCTGTCAGTAAATGATTTTTTCTACAAACTACTTAGAGCCTGAATATGCTCTTCGTGAGTGCATTGCAATTATGATTAAATCTAGATTGTAGAGATACATTCAGTGGAAAAAAAGATTAGACTCAGATTTGACTGTATGGCCATAGTTGACTGCATGTACATATCCTTGTCGCGCTAGGCAGTGACCCATGGAAAAAAGATGCATTCAGTTAATGATTTTGTCCATAAACTACTTAGAACCTGCCTACATATGCAATGACAAATCCATAGTCTTGAACTTGTTGTGATCTGTTGCGACACATACACCCATTTTAATTGTCAAACTATAAAAAGGGGATTTGATTCTGTGGATATGTTTTCATGGCATTGCAGAGTGCGTGTTGGGGCTGCCGCACTAGGCAGAGCCCCAGGCCCTGATAGGATTTCACCACTTGAGAGTGCAATTCGGTTTTTTGCAGAGGAGCCTGGCGAGATTGTCATTGTACCGAAGATAGGCACGAGTTTTGACACTCTTGGTGAGGCATATGATTTCTACAATCTGTACTATTGGGAAAAAGGTTTTGGCATCATATATGGAAAGAGCAGACTAAATGTGAACTGAACAAAATGCATGTGAGAGATCGTGTGCGGCTGCGCGGTACTGTTAGTTTGAAGCTCTTCCTGTAGTTAGTTACTTGCCTGTCTGAAATTGGTGTTAGAAAAATCTGAATTTTATTGATTGAAAATTTTACAAGGAGAACCAATAGTTGAGAACACTCGATCGTGTCACTGCCATGGTCACCGGTCTCTGCGTTCTGTCGCGCCTGCAACGTTGATGAAAGGTGAACGAGATGGAAATTTCAAAGAGGAACACGTAAAAAATATTTAGGCATGACTTTACCACTACAAAAATGTTCAGTCACTGCCCTCGTGCCAATTCTTGTGTGCTTTATCCATGAAACAGTCCATGCTTCCCCAAAATTCATGTATTTGAAGCTTCGAACTGAGGCTTAGTTCATTTAGGGAAATGAATTGTAGACGTATTTTTAAATTTATGTTTAGCACTAGAATTCTGTGAGTGTGAAGTGGCTCAACTGATGTTTCAAATTCATAATCTTCATTGCAAGTACATGAACTGGTGTTTTTTCCCGCATATTGCTCAATTTATACTATGTCTTTAATTTACTACATGAACTGCACACCTCAACGCAGCACTAATGCAAAGATTCTGCATCTTGGTCGGCTGCTCGCGGCGGGGCTTGTGTCTGGTGCTTGCGACAGTGGCAGAGCTGTGCCCGCGAGCGCGGCGCAAGCAGTGGCCCTTGCTATGTGGGCTGATGCAAGCGCGGCGCAAGCACTTCAAGTCTGACAATGTCCACTCTACAAGGTACATAGGCACTCGTGCAAAGATCTAACATCTTCATCGAATAGTACTAAGGTATGTGTTTTCTTCTGCCCGTGTGATGTGGTGATTATTTGTTCTGCATATGTTTGTATGTGTTAGTCAGTATTTGGGAGATATGAGATGGTTTGCCAGATAAGAAATAGAACAAGAACAAGCAGGAGCTTTAGTTGGGCCATGTCATTGTGAACTTGGAGCAGAAAAATGTATAGGAAGTGGTCGTCGTAAAACTGGGTGCTTAAGATCTACTGAACTATAACATTTTTTAGTCTTAAGTAAAGCAATTACTTTCTGGGTCATATTTAATTTGTCTATGTTAACAATTTCTTGCGTGAATAGATGGGCCAAGCCGAGCAGGCCATCAACCAACTACTCATGCTTTGCTTTATTTTATTTTATTTTATTATTTGTGTTCTTAATCTTGGTTTTCACTGGTGTGTGCTCTGTCCTCTCAGGTTAGATTTGAATTTGTTGTCATAGAAAAAATATTTCTATCGCCTTTAATAATATAGGTAATCCAGTTATGTATGCAAGATCCTTAGTGAGGATTATTTTTTTCTGAATCACTTATCCCTGAGCAGCATCTGCATCCTTCTGCCTTAGCCTGATCAATTTTTCCCACTATACAATTTTTTTTTGTTTGCCAACATATTCGAACGAAGGTGTCTCCATGTCAAGCATGCATCCATTGAAATTTGGTGTTAACCAATTTTTGGAGGATCGCATCAATGTTTCTCCATAGGATGTTTATCTTTTTGGTCTTTTTGCTAATGACAATGTTTGGTGTGCCAGTGCCCAGTTGTGTATATTCTTGGACCTTTTACATTTGATATCAACAATTCAAAAGTTAACATGGATCTAGCCATCTAGGTGAACTTCCATTTAATGTTATCAATTTTCTTGGAGCGAACTTGAATGTTTTTGTTACTTTTGCTTGTACTTGATATCTTCCAGAGGCTAATGTGTTGTGGAGTTTAGCTCTCAATATGGTGCCCATATTTTTACGGTTAAGGCAAGAGCTCTGCCAATTCATTGAAGTTGAGGGAAACCGTATCATTGTTGTCAGTGCACATTCAGAGATGTATGAGTGGTTCCCAGCTTTGCTGATATCTTCCTTCGAGCTTAATAAAATTGTGTTGCGTACTTTTGGGTTGTGAGTTTTTTTGGCATTATGGTGTTGCTGAGTTTAATTGGGGTGGCTATTTTTAGTAGCTTCTAATTTCAAAATCCATGTAGCCCAACCGTGCAGGAGCCACACAAAGCTGCATGGTGCTTTTGCTTTCTGAGTTAGTCTTTTTTTTTGAGCATCAGTACAGACACAAGCGCTCATATACACGCGCATACACTCACCCCTATGAACGCACACACGCACACCCTACCCCTATGAGTACCTCCGAAAGACTGAGCCGGCATATCATCTTGAGATTGCTTTCTGAGTTAGTCGAACTAGTAAATGCAGTACTAGTGAAGATTGGTAGGTCCAACCGGTAGCTAACACTTATTGGCTCATAAGCTCCGTTAGCTCAGAATCTAACCGAAGACGGCTCATTCCATCGGCTTCTGATCCATTTAAACGGTAACTGGCGGAGTTACCTGGACGCTATGTGATGTGTGGGCCACAATCTGTTAAAAAATACTGCAATAGCACAGTACGACTTTACCAGGACCTACATGTTGCACGGATCACGATATAACCTAGTGGTGCAGATTCCGGGCTCACTGCAGCTCGAGCTCACATAAGCACTTTCGTGTAGATACTTCCAATTTTGAATCTCTGACTTACTAAAGAAATATAATTTATTACCAACATAATACTCACTCTGTTTTTATATACTCCGCATATTAGCTTTGGTCAAAGTCAAACTATGTAAACTATGATAAAATTTCTAGACAAATATGTTAACATATACAATAAAAAATCAATACAATTAGATTCACTATTGAATATACTTTCACATCATATAGATTTGTTATTGTAAATGATCATATTTTAGTTGCATCATAATAATCTTCACATTTTAGTTGCATCATAATAATCTTCTTCTTCTAGACTTCTTCTTCTAACTTTCTTCTTTCCCATTTTACAGATTTGCTTAAGATCACGTAAGCTTGGGTTGATGGAGTGCTTTTATTTAGTTTTTGTTTTGACTTTGTGAAACTTGCTACCTATGGATGAAACTGTGTATATGTACGGATGAAACTTGCTACTATTGGTAACATGTGTTGGATATATATGTGTTCATTACTATTGGTAATATGTGTTGAATATGCTATATTGGTCGTATAAATATATTTGTGTTTGATTTTCTGTGAAAATGAATTGATATAAGAAAAAACAAAATTAAATGGGGCAATATAGTCACTTTGCCATTTGCTGGCAGATGGCAAAGAGGCCACGTGTCCTCTACATGTAAAATTTGGGCTGGCCTATTTGGGCTCTTTGCCATCAGCTGGCAGATGGCAAAGAGGCCACGTGTTATCTACATGTAAAATTTGGGCTGGCCTATTTGGGCTCTTTGCCATCTGCTGGCAGACAAGAAAGCATGCAGCCTTTGCCATCTGCTGGCAGATGGCAAAGTATGCCGTTAGCCATCTAACGGGGCTAACCCCGTTAAGAGGCTTTGCCATCTGCCAGCTGATGGCACAGGCACAGGCTCTTTGCCATCAGCCAGCAGACGGCAAAGAAGCCTTTACCGGCAGGGCTTCAGACAGACTGTTTGCCATCTGCTGGCAGATGGCAAAGCCTTTGCCATCTGCTGGCAGATGGCAAAGCCTTTGCCATCCGCCAACCATGCCTTTGCCATCTGCCATGGTAGATGGCAAAGTGCCAGATTCCAGTAGTGAGGGGTGGCATTCGGGTGGTTCTATATCACCGAGCCGCGCGACTCCAACTGGGTGGCGGCCCCCAAATTTTGATCCGGAGTCCCCACGCGGCTCACCTCCTGGAAAGAGAAGGGCCTGTCCTGGGATTCGTCGGTAGAGCTGACCGGACTCCAGACCTGCATCCAGAACATGACGAACAAGAAAATAAAGCTTGTCAACGTGGTCTAGGTTATGCTCTTCCGCCGGATCCTTCCGTGTCAACGACCGGCATTTGATTTGTGGGAGTTCGACTCGGCCAAGCAGCAGGCGCTGGGAGAGCTCTATGACACGACGCACGAGGACATTTGGAGGGTGCTGTTCAAGAGCGCCGAGATTCCTCCCTCCCTCACCGAGGACTACAGACTCAGCGCAAAGCGCCGCGCCAATCCGGTAGGCTTTTATATCTCTCAGGTTATGTATTTGCCCCGGTTTAGTTATGTGCAGGATCTAAGCTTCCATGTCATTAACATGACTGGATAAAGATGGCGGAGCAGCTTGATTTCCCAGCCCATTTGCCCGAAGATCCTGCAGACGCTCTTCTAATGAAGATGCTGACTCCGGCACCTTACGAGGTGCCGGCAAAGAAGGTCAATAAAAAGGCCGCGGGGACCCGAAAGGGTCTCCGGTGCAAGGTTGTATCGGACTCATCGTCCGATGACTCCGACATGCACTCCTCCCACGGAAACGAGGAGGAGGAGGAGAAAGGTTCTCCCCCCAGCCCAGGGAGACAAGAAAAGGAAGGCCGACCCATCCGGGGAGGCCGAAGCGTCCAAGAAGGGAAGGACCCTCCCTCCGGACTGCGCCATGATGGCCACCGACGGTGGCGACGAGTGGCTACCCAGGGTCAAGCCCCTGGCGAAGTCGTAATTGTCCGGACACCATAGTACTTCACGGCATGTTTTATTGCACTGCCTCTCCTCATGCCGAACTTGATTATGCAGTCTGTCCCGAGCTCATCTCGATGTATCCTCGTCGATTGGCTCTTTGGACTCGTCGGATATCAACAGTGGTTCTCTCCCGACCGCTTCCACCCCTCGCCCTACGGACAACGCCGAGGTGTTGTCTCAAAAGGCACCAAGCCAAGGCACTAGTAGAAAAAGGGTCAAACGTGAAGCACATTAGTGCCGATTTGTATTTGAGCCGGCACTAATGTATACATTAGTGCCGGTTCCAACGGCTAGCCGGGCCGCTTTCATTAGTACCGGTTCGTGGCGAACCTTTAGCACCGGTTCGTGCCACGAACCGGTACTAATGAGAGTGGTGGCAGGATGTTGTCAGACTGGGGCCCCTCCAGCCCCTTTAGTACCGGTTCTTGGCACGAACCGGTACTAAAGGTCGTCCTACATAAACCCTTCGTCCACCCGAGCTCGCTCTGTTCTTCCCCTTTCCCCTCTCCTCTTTGCTCTTCCCCTCTTCCTCTCGAGCTCATCACACATTTTGCCCAAAATTTGTCAAGATTTGAAGGCCCCCATCCATTCAAATGATCACAAAGGTTAGCAACTTTGTCCTTTCATCTCTCATTGCTAGATTAGCTCTTGCAATGCTTTATATAGTGATTAATTTGTGAGTTTAGTAATTTGGGAGGGTATATATATGTGCTGGTATTTTATTTATATGCAATTTGAGGTCAAAAATAACACTTAGTTTGCATATGTAGGTGTGGTTTACTTAGTGCCTTCTAAATCTCCGTCGTAACCACCGTCGATCGCCCGCACCGTCCCGTCGCCGGCACCACCTTGTGGTGAGCCTCTTGTTCATGAAATTTTATATAAAAATTGATGTTTGTGTGATTTAGATATATAGTTACTCGTATAATTATCTTACCCATACGTTGTTTGTTATACATATAGTGTCATGGTTTTGATATCCGTCCCCGTCGGCCCTCGTCCTTGTTATGATTCGGATGTGGTATATATATTCTCTTTTAAAACTAGTTGCATTTTGTGTTTATGACAAATTATGCCCATCAAGTTGACATAGATATTTGTATGTAGGAGGTAGTTGAACCGGAAATTCCAACCGACCCTATTATTGAGAGGTTAAATTTAGTTGAAAGAGAAAACGAGGATTTGAAGGAAAGATTGAAAAGAATTGAGGGGGAGAAGATGGAATTGGAGTTGCATGTTGCCGATGTCGTCGATGATCACAAGATCAAGATGGAGAAAATGCGCTTGAAGATTAGAAAGATTAGAAAATATGCCATCGATAGTGAGGCTTGGTATCATTATGCTGTTGGATCCATTGTTACCTTAGTTGCGATCTTGATCGTATTTGTTGTTGCATTTAAATGCTTTAGCTAGAGAGTTATTTGTTTGTTGCATTTAAGTGTTGTATGAACTTTATGTATGAACTTGTATTAATTTGGTCTATTCGGCGTTGTGTAATGAAGATGAGCCGGCAATGGATGTACGATGACTGATGCTCTCCCCAGTTCGTTGAGGGCGTGCATACTTTTCTGCTTGCGGCTGAGGCAAACAAGCGGGCGGATGGTTTTATGCCTTGTCCATGTGCTCGCTGTAAGAATGGTCACAATTACTCTACGTCAAGAACCATTCACGTCCACTTGTTTAAGTCCGGTTTCATGCCCCACTATAATGTTTGGACCAAGCACGGAGAAAGAGGGGTTATGATGGAAGACAATGAAGAAGAAGAGGACGACGACAACTATCCTAGCCATGGGTTCCCTGAATACGATGATACAACAATGGGGGAACAAGCTGAGCCGGTAATGCGGGAAGAAGCTGAGCCGGCAATGCGGGAAGAAGCTGAAGAAGAGGCATCAGATGAACCCGTTAATGATGTAGGTCGGGCCATTGCCAATGCAAAGAGAAACTGCGCAAGTGATTTGGAGAAGAAGAAGTTGCAGCGCATGTTAGAGGATCACAAAAAATTGTTGTACCCGAATTGCGTAGGTGACAAGAAAAAGCTGGGCACCACACTAGAATTGCTACAATGGAAGGCAGAGAATGGTGTATCTCACAAGGGATTTGGAAAGTTGCTGGTAATGATAAAGGATATGCTTCCAAAGGACAACGAATTGCCCGAGAGTACGTACAAAGCAAAGAAGGCTGTCTGCCCTCTAGGGTTAGAGGTGCAGAAGATACATGCATGCCCTAATGATTGCATCCTCTACCGCGGTGAGTACGAGGATTTGAACGCTTGCTCGGTATGTGGTGCATTGCGCTATAAGATCAGCCGCGATGACCCTGGTGATGTCGAGGGCCGGCGCCCCAGGAAGAAGATTCCTGCCAAGGTGATGTGGTATGCTCCTATAATACCACGGTTGAAACGTTTGTTCCAAAACAAAGAGCATGCCAAGGCGATGCGATGGCACAGAGAAGACCGTAAGAAAGACGGAAAGTTGAGAGTACCCGCTGACGGGTCGCAGTGGTGAAAAATCGAAAGTAAGTACGGGAAGGAGTTTGCAGATGACGCAAGGAGCGTATGGTTTGGTCTAAGCGCAGATGGCATTAATCCTTTTGGGGAGCAGAGCAGCAACTATAGCACCTGGCCTGTGACTCTATGTTTGTATAACCTTCCTCCTTGGTTGTGCATGAAGCGGAAGTTCATTATGATGCCAGTGCTCATCCAAGGCCCTAAGCAACCCGGCAACGACATTGATGTGTACCTAAGGCCATTAGTTAAAGAACTCTTACAACTGTGGAATGGAACAGGTGTACGTGCGTGGGATGAGCACATGGGGGAAGAATTTGACCTAAAGGCGTTGCTGTTCGTGACCATCAATGATTGGCCTGCTCTCAGTAACCTTTCAGGACAGACAAACAAGGGATACCGCGCATGCACGCACTGTTTGGACGATACCGACAGTATATATTTGGCTAATAAGAATGTGTACCTGGGACATCGTCGATTTCTTCCGAGCAGGCATCCCGTAAGAAAGAAAGGCAAGCATTTCAAAGGTGAGGCGTATCACCGAACGAAGCCTCGCCACCGTACTGGTGCTGATGTACATGATATGGTCAAGTATTTGAAGGTGGTCTTTGGAAAGGGTCCTGGTGGACAACCTGTTCCGAATGATGCTGACGGACGCGCACCCATGTGGAAGAAGAAATCTATATTTTGGGACCTGCCCTATGGGAAAGACCTCGAGGTCCGCTCCGCAATCGACGTGATGCACGTGACGAAGAATCTTTGTGTGACCCTGCTTGGCTTCTTGGGCCTGTATGGGAAGACAAAAGATACACCTGAGGCACGGGAGGACCAGCAACGTATGCACGGAAAAGACGGCATACATCAGGGTCATGCAAGCTATGCTCTTACCAAAGAAGAGAAGGAAATCTTCTTTGAATGCCTGCTCAGTATTAAGGTACCGTCTGGCTTCTCGTCGAATATAAAGGGAATAATAAACATGGCAGAGAAAAACTTCCAGAACCTAAATTCTCATGACTGCCACGTGATTATGACGCAACTGCTTCCGGTTGCATTGAGGGGGCTTCTACCGGAAAACGTTCGATTAGCCATTGTGAAGCTATGTGCATTTCTCAATGCAATCTCTCAGAAGGTAATAGATCCAGAAATCATACCAAGGTTACAGAATGATTTGCTGCAATGTCTTGTCAGTTTCGAGTTGGTGCTCCAACCATCCTTCTTCAACATCATGACGCACGTCCTAGTTCACCTATGCGAAGATATTAACGTTTTGGGTCCTGTATTTCTACACAATACGTTCCCCTTTGAGAGGTTCATGGGAGTCTTAAAGAAATATGTTCATAACCGTGCTAGGCCAAAAGGAAGCATCTCCAAGGGCCGTCAAAATGAGGAGGTCATTGAGTTTTGTATTGACTTTATTCCTGGCCTTAAGCTGATTGGTGTTCCTGAATCGCGACATAAGGGCAGACTGGATGGAAAAGGCACGCTAGGAGGGGAACAAATAATATGTATGGACGGACATTCTCTCACTAAAGCACACTACACAGTTCTATAGAATTCCGCCTTGGTGGCTCCGTATATGGATGAACACAAGAATTTGCTACGCTCCAAACACCCGGAGCGGTCTGATGACTGGATTACACATGAACAAACCAGGAGTTTCGCCAGCTGGTTGCAAGCACGTACCATGCATGACACCTCTATTGAAGATGACCCGTACTTGCTGTCCCAGTTACCATCTTCGAATATAATGACTTCCAAAGGGTACGAGATAAATGGTAATACATTTTACATGATCGCCCAAGATAAGAAGAGCACCAACCAAAATAGTGGTGTCCGCTTTGATGCAGAAACCAAGACGGGAAAGGAAACATATTATGGTTATATACAGGACATATGGGAACTTGACTATCGACGTGGTTTGAAGGTCCCTTTGTTTCGGTGCAAATGGGTCAATATGACACGAGGCGGGGTAACGGAAGACCCGCAGTACAGAATGACAACAGTGGATCTCAACAATCTTGCGTATGCAGATGAACAATTTGTCCTAGCCAATGATGTGGCACAGGTTTTCTATGTGAAGGACATGTCTACCAAGCCAAGAAAAAGAAAAGATAAGGAAGCGAATGCATCATACGATGAGCCAAAGCGGCACATAGTTCTTTCTGGGAAGAGAAACATTGTGGGAGTGGATGACAAGACAGACAAGTCAGAAGATTATGAAAAGTTTGATGAAATTGCTCCATTCACAGTGAATATTGACCCGAGCATCCTGTTAAATGATGAAGATTTTCCATGGCTACGACGCAAAGGGACACACGCGAAGAAAAAGTTTCACACCCAAAGATCTGGGATGTGATCGGCTTAACTATCATCACTTTCTTCTGTGTTTCACACCCAGGAGGGAATCTCTATAATAGTTAGGGTAGCTAGTTATGTGTTTTAGCATTTGAAACGCGAAGAAATTTTATGTGCAAGCAAATTCTTTCATGCATTTACTGATTTTTTCAGCTAAATGACCCTGAAATTGAAAAGCATTTCAAATGAACTCAGAAAAGGCTGAAAGTTGGCATGGTATCATAATTTCACCCACATAGCATGTGCAAAAAAGTAGAGAGGGTTAACGCAAAAACTGGATGCACTTCGTGTACAAAATGGACAATCTGTTTCGAAGTCTCAGGGTTTCGGACGAAAACTCATCCGTTACAAAGGCATTTCATTTTTTAAATAACCTAAGCATTACCAAATTGAATATAATGATAAAACACAATAATATTGAACATAAGAAAAAAGAATCACCGAAAAATCTATTTTCGAAGTTAAGTTATTCACAAAAATAAATAAAGCAAAAAAATAAGAAAAAAGCCCACCTACTGGGCCACAGCGGCCTGCATACGACTAGAAACCCAAATTCAAGTTGGGCCAGGATGCAGGCCCGCTAGCCCAGTAGGCCCAACAGGGCATCGCAGAAGAGGTAGGCCCAGAAGGCCTGCTTAAGAGAGGAGCTCGAGACAGCAGCGACGGCGGGGCTTATAAGCAGGTGCGAGTGCTCCTCGGCTAGCGGGGTGGGACTAAACTTTTGTGCCCCTCGCCTGGCAGCGCACACCCTTTAGTACCGGGTCGTGGCACCAACCGGTACTAAAGGGGGGCCTTTAGTACCGGTTGGAGCCACCAACCGGTACTAAAGGGGGTGCGGTTCCCGCCGCTTGGCCTGGCCAAAACAGGCCTTTAGTACCGGTTGGTGGCTCCAACTGGTACTAAAGGTGCCTTCTATATGTACAACACTTACGAAAATTTCATTCTCCCTCTGTTTCTTCCTCTGTTTCCCCATTGAAGCACCGCCCGTGCGCCCCGATCGATCGACGCCGTCGCCGTCGCCGCCCCCGTCCCTGTCGCTGCCCCCGTCCCCGTCGCCGCCCTCGTCTCCGTCGCTGCCCCGGGCCCGTCCCCGTCGCGCCGTCCCCGCGTCACGCCCCGGCCCGTCGCCGCCCCCGGCCGTCGCCTCGCCGTCGCCGTCACCCCGCTGTGAGCTCTCCCCCTCTAACCCCTCTCCCTCGCCCCCGTCGGCCACCATGGGCACCGCCCCTCCCCGAGCCCATACACACACAAGCATGATGAACACACACACACACATGTACATATGTATGAATTAATGCATGTATATATTAGTATATACGTATTTTGTATGTTTAATTAGTTTAGATTTTTTAGATTATTATTTTTTCACTAGTATATATGTATGAATGCATGTTAGATGGATATAATTTGTGTTTAATTAGTATGGAATTTTTTTATATAATGTTGTTTTTCAGTTTTTTAATGGATGTATAAAAGTTGTGTTTTCTGTTTTTAGTGTTAGATGCTTAATTAGTATGAAATAGCATATAGAATTTTGACATATGCAATGATAGCATAATTAGTGTTATATAGAAATGTTAGAAATTTTAGTTATCAAAATCCAATCATTAAAAAATGTTACTTTTTGCGGGCATATAGCTTGTATTTGTTCTCGACGATGCCCGGCCCGCATCCTCGCCGTCGACCCGTCCGCGACGACGTCCGACTGACCCATGCCCGGGACTGGGCTCCGCCGGGCTGGCACTAGGAGGTGCTGCCTGGAGGGGCGCGCCGCTTGATGAGGAACCCGGCCCCGTGTCCAGTCGTCGACCCTGATCTCGTTTGGTGGCGTTCGCGTGGGCCAGTTTCGGTGCGGAGGGAGCCGGCCCCGCCGGAGGTGGTACGTCGCCGTGTCAGGGAGGAGGACGAGCACGTCCATCGCTACATGGTTGCGTTAGAGGGCGGCAGGTTCTCCAATACCTGGCAGTTTCTTCAGGGATCTCACTTCAGCTATGATCCTGTGAGGGTTCCTTCTCTTTGGGTGTCCACCGCCCGCGCCGCAGTATTCGATCTTTAATTAGCTACCTAGCCAGTGATGTACTATTCAATATTATATATTATTCGAGACGATGTATTCGAGATTATATCTATTATTTGAGACGATGTATTCGAGATTATATCTATTATTCGAGATGATGTATTCGAGATTATATCTATTATTCGAGACGATGTAATTTGAATACTAAATTGTTTTATACTTCTTTTGGCATAGTTAAATAAAATCTATGGCGGAGAATATCGACAGAGAGAGAGAGAACAGACCATGTTCGATATCATATGCGGGCCAGATGATGATCCAAATGAAGAAGATTTTGACAGCTCCGAATTTCTAAACAACACCGGAGAGGGTGATATGATATTCGATCGCGATGACCGAATGGATGAAGTCATGAACTACGAGGAAGAACATGTTGATCCTGAAACAACAAACACCGGCGAGGTATATATATTTATATAAGCAGGAATCTGGTGATCATTGCATGTTTTAAATGAGTTGAAGATATATTAACGAATCGATCTTTCTTCTTTCAGCCATCCGGATCGAGCAAATCTTCAGGCAAAAGGACGAAACGAGGTCCGAACAAAAAGTTGAAGGAGGGCGTAAAGTACAATATCGAGGCATTCAAACCTAATGGCGAACCATTAGCGCCTAAGAAGATTGCGGACAAGTTCGTTCGTCAGTGCGGAGTTCTTGTGAAGGACCAACTCCCGATCTCCCTTCAAGAATGGAGAAAGCCAGCAAAGCCACGTCCAAATGTTACTTTTGTCGACGAGAATAAAAAAAACTGCTTTGGGATACTCTCATGGAACATTTCACCCTACCAGATCATTTCACAGAAACAGATGTGCAGAAAGTCAAGGACGCTGCTTTTAGGAAGATGGCGGTTGCATTCAAGAACCACAAGAGAACGACGTGGGAGAAGTACGTCAAGGGAGGAAGGAAGGCTCCAGTATTCGAGGGGATACTAGAGAATCAAAGTGCTCATTGGGACGATTTCGTGAAATTCAAGGATTCAGAATTAGCTAAGGAATGGTCGAGAATAAACAAGAAGAATGCCAAAAAAAAGGATCAGTTCCATAAGCTGGGGCCAGGTGGCTACGCGGTGGCAATGCCTAAGTGGGATAAGTCTGAGAAAGAGATGGAGGATGCAGGTGTCACTCCGGTTACTAAGAGCTGGCCCCCCAGGTGCAGGACTTGGTTCTATGCGCATGGGGGGGAGTTGGACCCGAAGACATGCAAAGTTTCGACGAAGGCATGTCTGAACAGAGCCGACGATGCGATACTTGTTGTAATAGAAGAGGCTCGATCGGGGGTGTTCCACCCCAACAAAGAGAACGATGAGCTTATGCGTGCCCTGGGAAATCGTGAACACCCGGGAAGAACACGAGGCAAGGGCGCTATTCCGTGGTATGAGGGGTTTTCGGACTGGAATGCCGACTACAGAACCCGTGCGAGAAAGAAGATTGCGGAGGATAAGAAGAGGAAGATGGAGGAGGAGCAGAGGAAGCGGGACTATGAACACCTTCAAGGCCTAGAAGCAAGTCAAGCGGAATTGGCAGTTAAATTCCAGTGGCAGCAGGAGCAGATCGACTCACTTAGCCAGCAAAGGCGGTCTCAGCAGCTGCAGCAGCTAGTGGATGATCCAGCATTGGATACCACCGCCCCATCCATGCCGAGAAGCAGCGTGGGTTCCGCCCCGGGCGACGCAGTGCTGGATAGATACCCCGTGGATGACATCACGGAGAACACTAACTGTGAGCTACACTTCAAAATGAAGAACATATCCATGAAGGTGGCGGACGCCGTTGCTTTTTCAAATTCCCCTGAGGCAACCTTCCATTGCAACCCGATTCCAGCGGGCTATGCTCGTGTCTTGGTTGATGAGGTGGTGGACCCATATTCGGAGCTACAGCTTGACATTCCTGGAGGTGACGACGAGCACACATTGGGAGAGGCTATACATCATGTCATCCTATGGAGAAAGGATTGCATCATCTTTCGAAGGCCACCGACACCGCGTCACCCGACTCCTCGTCGAAGTCCGCCATCGAGTCAGCAGACTCCCGCTCCAAGTCGACCAACGCGTGAGGCCACTCCTCCTCCAAGTCCGGCAAAGTGTCGGGCCACTCCTCCTCCAAGTCCGACACAGCGTCAGACATCCACTCCTCCTCCAAGTCTGGCAAAGTGTCAGGGCACTCCTCCTCCTCCAACTCAGCCACGTCAGTCGTCTTCGTCACCTCAACAATCACGGAAGAGAGCCGCCTCAGCTATGGTGCGTAGCGGTACAAGTCGAGGTACTACTGGAGGTACAGGCCGAGGCAAGCGATTTCAATATTGTCCAAGCAGCCTCGCGCCTCTTCTACAAAGGCCTTATGACAAGTCCGAGGAGGAAAACACAGCCATATCGAAGGCCGAGGTGGAAGCCCATTTTGGACCGAAACTGCCACCGCCGCCAAGGGAGAGAGTGCCTGTGGAAGTTCTTGACCACTTCGTTCGTATGGCTGAACCACCAGCTCCTAAGCCTGTTGACACAGACTATGAGCGCCACATCAGGAAGTTACATCGACAACGTCTACAGAAGGAGGCAAGCTCGAGCTCGAGCAAACAGCAACAAGCAGCTATCAAAAAATGCGGGAGAACCGTTGCCCAGCTGGGAGAACAGTGGGCGCAACCGACCCCCCCGCTTGTTGTGCCGCCAACAACACGTGACAGTACGCGCGGCCAATATTATTGTGGGCAAACAGTTTACGTTCCCCAGGTGGGCGATGTTGTAATAACCCAGCAGCATATAACGCAGGCTGAAGAACTCAAGATCACTGTTGGACAACTCCTTGAGATCAAGGACATGCCTGTGCTTACAGAGGAGGAAATAAAATGGAAATATGTCCGGGGCCAACCTTTGGTCAAGCCAGAAGATGTCAAGAAGCTCCCAACGAGAATGTATGAATTGCATCAATGGTACATGGACATTACCAAGAGATCCGATCGACAGTCCCTCACGGTGCAAGTCAACAAGGATCATTACTACCATGAGAAACCCGTGACCGTTGAGTATTCTGAACTGTTTCAGTTATACAATCAAGACGCACTCGACAAATCTATCGTTAGTTGCTATTGTCTGTAAGTGATTTCTTTCTGTAATTTAATTCTCAAGCTAGCTGTATTGATCCTTTTGATCAATCATTACCTGTAACTATCCTCACTATATTCTTTTCTGTGGTATTATGCAGGATGAAGATGTATGAAATGAAAAAAGGTGGACGCTATGGCATTGGGTTCATTGACCCAAACACCGTTAATGAATACACATGGAAAATAAGCAAGCATTATGAAAAGCAGGTAAAGGACAGCATGTTCGAGTTCTTGAAGCGCCTCAAATACAATGAAGATATACTACTTCCTTACAACTTCAAGTGAGTCACACTTTCTTGTACTACAAATTCTCTGTTTTTGCCTACTAGCTAGCTAGCTACATGCTTTTGCTTACATATGCCCGCTTAATTAAGACATGCAAACGTGTGTGCATGCAGATTTCACTTGATCTTGTGTATCATTAAAGTTGACGAAGGAAGAGTTGAAATACTGGACTCACTACTCAAAGAAAATAGTGACTATAACATCTTGTTTGGGATAGTCAACAGGTAATTTCAATCATTATTAACTATATATCTCGGCCTATTTAGTTCGTCATTTCATGATATGAACTATTTAATAACCCCTTTATCCATTTTCTTTGTCGGCGGGCAGGGCTTGGGCAAGGTTCATCAGCAAAACGGAAGGCCAATGGAAACGACAGCTGAGATGGCTTCGACCCAAGGTAAGTAATTAAGTAGTGCTAGCTAGCTGCCCTCTTTTTAGTATTATCATGCTTGATTAATTATTATCTGATAAAATTAAATTCCATTCTCGTAAAGGCCATAAAGCAGGCACAGGGGACTGATCTGTGTGCATACTGCGTTTGCGAGAACATTTGCATGATGGCGTCCGAAAGGAGCAGATCTCAAAGACAGGAATGCATACACTTGTCAGAACACTATTCACAATTTGTGCACCATTATCGATGTCTAGTCACACAACTAATACACATGCATATTGCTCTCCTTCTTAACAGTTCACAGAGGTGCGGGACAAGCTCCTAGAAACGGAGCGCGTAGAAGCACTTCAAGAGGAAATAGCGGGATTTTTGCTCGACCAGGTCATAAATCCGAAGGGAGAATACTATTACCCGCTACCGCCCCCATCGACCAGGTCATGAACCACTTCCAATTTGTCATCGTGCTCCGAAGGCACCAATTAGGCTAATGCAACTGGCTCCGAAGGCAACATGCATATGTACGAGAAATTCTATGTAGCTATACATGTGTGTATGTGTGAATTAATATGGTGGTTTGTGAGACATTGATGATCTATATATATGATTGGTTCTACTAGCTACCATATATATGCATAACGTGTACAATGTGTAGTATCGTAAAATACCAGCAAACGAAAAAGAATTAAAATGGAAAACACAAAATTAAATGAAAAAGAAATCATAAAACCAAAAACCCCCCAAACATTTTAGTACCGGTTGGTGTTACCAACCGGTACTAAAGGGCTCCCGGCCCCCGGAGCTGGCTCATGCCACGTGGTTGCCCTTTAGCACCGGTTCGTGCTGGACTGGTACTAAAGGGGGGGGCCTTTAGTGCCCACACTTTAGTGCCGGTTATGGAACCGGGACTAAAGGGCCTTACGAACCGGTGCTATTGCCCGGTTATGCACTAGTGAGGGGAGGTGGTCCTGGGGGCGCCTCGAGGCGACTTCCTAGACCCTGGGTACCAAGGGAGCGAGGCTCCTACGGGCTCCGAGTTTGGCCCCCAGCCGGACACTCCGCCGGAACCTTCGATGGTTTCGGACTCCGGCAGGCAGTCCCCCGTTAAGGGGGGCCAACCGTCCGTGCCGGTGTCCTCTGTCCATCCAGAGGCATTAGACAACTTGCTGGAAGTGCTTAGTAGCGCTTCCATCGATGAAGAGCACCGCACTATCATGAGTGCGGTGGTCGAGAAGGTTCAGTCCGCCAAAAATGGACTGACTGAAGCTTGTGCCAGCCTCCTAACATGCTTTGAGCTAAGTAATCAAAATATACATATATAAGAGAATATTACCGTATAGATAGTAGCCCCCGATGCTCTGTTCGGCGTTCAAGAAGAAAAGCCGAATAGAGGATCAAATGATGACTCAGGAGTCTAGTCAGAATGTATCTATGTGCATGTGCAGGCTTCACTACTGGCCGCGACGGCACGTACTATGGAGGTCCCTGCACTGAAGGAGGACCTGGAGCGGTCCCAAACCGAGCTCGGCCTTACCAAGAGGCAGCTCGAGGAGAACAAAGGTAAGCAATACCTTTGTCTATATATTCAAAATGAAGTTCAGGTGTAAAGTAATAGGATCATCATGGGTTTGCCAGGGGCCACGACCAATGTGGTGACCCTGAGGAAGGCATTGTCTGAGGCCGAAGACAAAGCGGCCAAGGAGCGCATTGAACGGGAGAAGCAAGAAGCCCGAGTAGGCGAGGTGCAGCAAGAGCTCGAGGCTCTCGCCAAAAAGCACGAGTCCTTGGAGCTTGACTCTAAGACGCGAGAGTCCGAGCTCGCGCAGGTGCTTGAAAGCGTCCGGAGCGCCAAGGCCGAAGCCCACAAGGCCCTCCAGGAGATTGACGCGGTGAAGAAGATAGCAGCGGGTAAGGCATTCGTTATGCAAAGCAAGCACGTGAAGGATACTTTCCTTTTTCTTACCCGAGTTCGGAGCTCTCCAGGAGCGTGTGCAGATCTTCCCTGCAGTGTACTGGATGCCGCGGAGTTTTACCGAGCTGAGGAGGGGAGCTTGACAGAGAAGTTGTTCTGGTCTCAGTATACTGGGACTGAACACCCCATGCCCTTGAGTGACCAGCTGAAGCAGTTGGTCGAGTTTCAGAAGGCAGCCGAAGAGGCCATGAGGGGCCTTATAGTCTGGATGTGTCCTGGCGAGCCCCTGTCCGGAAGCTACTTCGGTCTGGTGAGGCGGCTTGTGGAAGCCTGCCCATGGCTTGATGTCATAAAGTGGTCCGTCTGCATCGACGGTGCATGCAGGGCTTTTGCCCGGGCGAAGTTGGAAGCCATGAAGCTGGTGAAGGAGGGGCCGCCGGAGGCCAAGGAGCATCGCTGCCCCGAGAATTATTATGAGAGGGTCCTGAAGGGTTCCCGCCTAGTGCCAGATGAGTGTGCCAAGGATGTAATTGTTGAATGAACATGCTCATGTGATCCTGTAATATGAAACGAGTTCATTTGCGCCATGCGACACTTTCTTAATTTAAAATATTACCTTCTGTGCAGCCGTTTATAAAATCTGAGAGTTGGCCAGTCGTCGACTTCTGCCCCCATGTAACTAGTACTGGGGTGTTCGGGATAAAACTGAGCACTCTTTACCCCAATTTTGGGCCCTTCATTGAGGTGTTCAGCGCAACGAACCACGCAATCAGACTATAATGCTTTATCACTCTCACCTAGCCATAGAAGTCTATAATTTTCAATTTTGGCGAAGCCCCTGGTATTCGGAGGGCCAAATTTGGGGCGCTGTACATGCCTAAGCCGGACAAGGCCGACTCCTCGCCCTAAGCGGAAAAAGTCTTTAAGGACTTGAGACCTCTCGAACAGCGACTAGTCTCTTGCCTTATCATGACAGTCACTTTTCGGCTTTCTGTACTGAGGTGGTCGTCCGGAAGAACCGGGACACAATCGCAGTAGTTCTCCCACTGCTACCTTAGCCGATATAGCGGAACATAAGGTACCAAAGCATGGGAGCCGGGCGAACCCAACATTTGACCAAAGACATGCTTCGGAGCTGATGCATATAATGCTATAAGTTCAGGGTGCCGCACTGTCAAAAGTGTTCGGACTTCTTGCGCCGTATTATGGGGTAAACGAGAGCCCCTGACGAACTGACCGTACCCAAACATGCGGGTGCGGATGGACATATTAGAGAAAGAGAAAAAAACTTAAATAATGCAATGATAGATTAATGATATGCATTGCTATTTAAATAATACGTCGAAGCATACTGGTACAAGTAGTGCAATAAGCAGAAAGTAGGACAATTCGAAATGTCCTATCCCAGGGCAAGCTGCGCATAGAGAGTAAAAAACGGGTATATCAATTATCATTAGAGACCACCTCGGGGTTCCCGTGTTCATCTTAGCTTCTTGTCGTCTTGGTAGTTGCTTCCGGAATGTGTCCGCAATCGTACTGCCGGAAAGGGCTTCCAGAGAGTTAGGCCCTGGAAGAGAAAAGGAATGATAAAGGTATACATCCCCTAGGGCGGTTAAGCCACATTGCGGGGCATGTCCTGATCGTGCCCCTGCCTATGTCCATGGTATTTTCAGTGCGTAGGTATGTACGCGCGGCACGGATTTCATCTCTTGACTGGGAATGGGACAGGGGCCGAATTGCTAGGAGAGCTCTGGTCGTGCTAGGCGATCCTGTTGCAGCTTGTTCCGGACTTGCTTGAAGGTATCCGGGGGCTGTGACGCCGAATGAGTGGTCTGCCTTAAAAGGCTGCTTTGTGCTTCTGCTGCAAGGGCCGCAGTGTGCTCTTCCGTGCGAAGCGAGCGTTCTGTGTTTCCATTTACTGTTATGACCCCCTGGGTCCTGGCATCTTGAGCTTGAGGTATGCGTAATGCGGCACTGCATTAAATTTTGCAAATGCTGTCCGTCCGAGCAGTGCGTGATAGCCACTGCGAAACGAGACGATATCGAAGATTAACTCTTCGCTTCGGAAGTTGTCCGGTGATACGAAGACCACTTCTAGTGTGATTGAGCCTATGCAATGGGCCTCTACACCTGGGCTGACGCCTTTAAAGGTGATTTTGCTGGGTTTGATCCTCGAGGGATCGATACCCATTTTTCGCACTGTATCCTGATAGAGCAGGTTCAGGCTGCTGCCGCCTTCCATAAGGACTCGAGTGAGGTGAAATCCATCAATGATGGGGTCTAGGACTAGTGCGGCGGATCCGCCATGACGGGTGCTAGTGGGGTGGTCCCTGCGATCGAAGGTGATCGGGCAAGGAGACCATGGGTTGAACTTTGGGGCGACGGGCTCCATCGCATAGACGTCCCTTAGTGCACGCTTCCCCTCCCTCTTGGGTATGTGGGTTGCGTATATCATGTTCACCGTCTTCACTTGTGGGGGAAACCCCTTCTGTCCTCCTGTGTTCGGCGGCCGGGGCTCCTCCTCGTCATCGCTATGCAGCCCCTTGTCCTTGTTTTCGACATTTAACTTGCCGGCCTACTTGAACACCCAGCATTCTCTGTTGGTGTGATTGGCTGGCTTGCCGGGGGTGCCGTGGATTTGACACGAGCGATCCAGTATGTGATCACAACTGGACGTAGCCGGAGTATTTCTTTTAAATGTCTTTTTCCGCTAACCGGATCTAGAGCCTCTGAATCCGGCGTTGACTGTCGTATCTTCCGTGCTATTGCCGTTATTGCGGCGCTTTGGTCTGTTACGATGTTGCCTACCGTTAACATCTTTGGTATCCAAGGTGTCCGGATTCCTCGATGTGTTGTTGCTGCGAGCCAGCCAGCTATCCTCGCCCGCGCAAAAGCGGGTCATGAGTGTTGTGAGGGCTGCCCTAGATTTCGGCTTCTCTTGGTCGAGGTGGCGGGCGAGCCACTCGTCGTGGATGTTATGCTTAAATGCCGCTAGGGCCTCTGCGTCCGGACAGTCTACAATTTGGTTTTTCTTAGTCAGGAACCGTGTCCAGAATTGTCTGGCTGATTCCCTTGGCTGCTGGGTTATGTGGCTCAAGTCATCAACATTCGTTGGTCGCACATAAGTGCCCTGGAAGTTGTCAAGAAATGCGTCTTCTAGATCCTCCCAACTGCCGACGGACTCTTTTGGCAAGCTGTTCAGCCAATGCCGAGCCGACCCTTTGAATTTTAGTGGGAGGTACTTGATGGCGTGTGGATCATCACCCTGAGCCATGTGGATGTGAAGGAGGAAATCCTCAATCCATACAGCGGGATCTGTTGTGCCATCGTATGATTCAATATTTACGGGTTTGAAACCCTCCGGGAATTCGTGATTCATAACTTCATCAGTGCAGCATAGGGGGTGTGCGGCGCCTCTGTGCCGGGCTATATCTCAACGCAGTTCATATGAATCTTGTCTGCTGTATTCGGCCCGGCCAGATTTACTCTTGGTGTATCCGACGCGACGATCATCGTCCCGTGTTGGCGCACGTGTCCGTGACCCGTATATTGACCTTGTGATTTTTGCCTTACTGTCCAATACGTCTCACAGGTCCCTTGTGTTTTCCCGGGCCTTAGTATTTTTGATTGAGTGGCGGCGGGGTGCAGGCTAAACTTCAGGCTGCAACGCCTCTCTCGCTCGGCCACGCGGTGGCCGTTCAGCCGCATCATACGCTGGTGAATGAGGTTTCAATGCTTCCTCCTCGAGGTGAGGTAGCAACCTGCGTTTTGGGTAACTCTTGGAGGGGCGCTCGAGTTCATACTCCTCGGCCGCAAGGACTTCGGTCCACCTGTCTGCTAGCAAGTCTTAATCAGCTTGAAGTTGTTGCTGCGTTTTCTTCAGGCTATTTGCCATGGCCATAAGCCGGCGCTTGAAGCGCTCTTGCTCGACGGGGTCCTCAGGCATGATAAATTATTCGTCATCGAGGCTCGTCTTGTCTTTGGAGAGAGGCATGTAATTGTCCTCCTCCGGTTCTCCATCTGCTACCCGCTCTGGAGGGCTAGCTTGTTCGTCCTCCGAGTCTACATCGTGCTGGAGGGGATTGTTGTTGTCTTTGGCACTATCCGGTGTTTTATTATCTCCTGTGCCGGTATCACTATTTTTGCTGTGGCAGGACTTAGAGTGGCGCCGCTGACGTCGGCGCTTGGCTTGCTTCTTGGAGGGGTCATCCTCCGCTGTCTCATCGCCATTGCCTTCTTTGGGGGTGTCCACCATGTATATATCATATGCTGAGGTGGTGGTCCAGCGCCCTATGGGCGGTGGTTCCTGTTCGTCTCCTGCATCGTCGTCCATGCCGTCGAAGTCTTCGGAGTCAAAGTCAAGCATGTCGGTTAAGTCGTCGACAGTGGCTACTAAGTGGGTGGTGGGTGGGCAGCGAATTTCTTTGTCGTCTGCATCCCATTATAGTCGTACATAGTTCGGCCAAGGTTCTTCTGACAGGGAGAGAGACCTTGATGAATTTAGCACATCGCCGAAAGGTGAGTGCTGAAAGATATCTGTGGAGGTGAACTCCATGATCGGTGCCCAATCGGATTCGATGGGTGCAGATGCAAGCGGCTCGGAGCCCGTGGCCGGAGAAGAATCTAGTGGTTCGGTGATGCGGCTCTCGTAAGGGGTGAAGTCAGTATCTGGCTCTATCACCACTGAGAGTGCAGCCTCCATGGCGAAGTCTATCCCTCCACTCTCGAATGGCGCGACTTGCTCTGGATTGATGGCCAGAGTAGTTGCAGATGCGATCTCCCGAACATTGTCCGACGACAGAGTTACATCATGCTCGTCGCGACTGTGTGGCGCGTATGACATGGGCTCGAATCCGTCAAAGATCAAGTCTCTGCGGATGTCGACCGTGTAGTTCAAGTTTCCAAATCCGACATGATGGCCAGGGGCGTAGCTCTCGATCTGCTCCAGATGGCCAAGCGAACTGGCCTACAGTGTCAAGCCGCCGAATACGAAGATCTGTGCGGGGAGGAAAACCTCACCCTGGACTGCATCGTTACCGATGATCGAAGGGGCCATCGAGCCTTACGGTGACGGCACAACGAAACTCTCAACGAAAGCACCAATGTCGGTGTCAAAACCGGCGGATCTCGGGTAGGGGGTCCCGAACTGTGCGTCTAAGGCGGATGGTAACAGGAGGCAGGGGACATGATGTTTACCCAGGTTTGGGCCCTCTTGATGGAGGTAATACCCTACATCCTGCTTGGTTGTTCTTGATGATAAGAGTATTACAAGAGTTGATCTACCACGAGATTAGGGAGGCTAAACCCTAGAAGCTAGCCTATGGTATGATTGTTTGTTGTCCTATGGACTAAACACTCCGGTTTATATAGACACCGGAGGGGGCTAGGGTTACACAAGGTCGGTTACAAGGGAGGAGATATACATATCCGTATTGCCTAGCTTGCCTTCCACGCCAAGTAGAGCCCCATCCGGACACGAGACAAAGTCTTCAATCTTGTATCTTCATAGCCCAACAGTCCGGCCAAAGGATATAGTCCGGCTATCCGGAGACCCCCTAATCCAGGACTCCCTCACTGGCCCTTGGGGGCTACCAATTGCTCCTGTCAACAAATTCAAGGTACACAAGTCTTAAATCCATTACTTTGAAAGGTCCACTACTCAGTTGGAAGAGTACAAAGCTCTTAACCTTATGCACATGGGTTCGAGCCCCGTGGAGTGGATTACAGCATATGATATTCTTTTCAAGGAAATATATATAAAGTACCCGCTCAATATTATCTTACTAAGCTGGCCCTTGGGAGCTACATGTCGCTGCTCAAGTCTACATCTACAAAGTCCCTGCTCATTATTGCATAATGACTCGGCCCATGGGGGCTACACCGGTTGAAGTTTTTGTGACCATAAGACAATTACAAGTCCCAGTTGATGCAAGCATGACAACCCGTCACTTGGAGGCTACAGGTAACACGGATATAAGGACAAATACTTTTGAATTCTCAGTTTTGAGCAAATCAGATTGACCCGGCGTCACCAATCATTATGACCCGGTGTTTGCAACAATCATAGCCGGCGTAATCAATAATTTTGACCCAGCGTCGGCAACAATTATGACTCGGTGCCATCAATATTTACAAACTGACAATTTTGGTAATATTAAACCGGCAAGTTCTACACCTTCAAACCGGCTGAATATCAGATGAGTATTTCAAGACCAATATTTCTTAAGCCGACGCTTTGGAAGCCGACTCAAGTGGATTATTCTTCACAATATTTCTCTACAAGAGACCAATGTCAGCAAATTGAGCATGAAACTGGCCTATTGACCCGGACTTTTCAAAAAAAAACTATTTGGATTTTTTGCATTGACAAAGTTGAAACATATCTGCTAAAAAAGATTTGCTATGAGATCATGGACATGTACATATCAACAAGGAAATGACAAGGACTTAATGATGATCAAAAGGCGTCTTAGAAGAACCTTCGACCCGGCATATAATCTATCAAAGTTGGTCTTGATTTGTAGGATCAGTTTAACATGGATAAATCCAAATTAAACTAGGGGCTAATGTTGGGGATAAACCCCACGGTATGACCCAGCCAGACATGGCGGCTCACAGAGACCCGGCGAGCATTTGGTGACTTATTGATGACCCCAACGGCGGGTCAGATGGATGATAAGGCCCAAGGCCCAGAAGTCCAGTTCATGAGTTGGTGGGCCGACTTACGAGGAAAGACATAAGGAATATTCTCCTACAAAGGAAGCAAGACTAGGACTGCAGTTGTAATAGAGTAATCCTAATCCTACCCGGACTAGTCATGTAACCCGCCCCTTCAACTCATATAAGGAGGGGCAGGGCTCCCCAAAGAGGGACAAGAAAGAAGAAACGATCTCTAGGGCTAGACACAAAGGGGGAGCCGGCTTATGCAGTGACTCTCTCATGAGCATAATGAGATCTAGCCACAAATATCATGTAGGGCTATTACCGGACGATGTTTCCCGGGGCCCAAAGCTATCTAAATCCTTGTCTTGTGTTGCGTCTCTCGATTCCGCTCAACCCCTCTCAAGCTACTACAAAGATGTGTTGGCCTCACGACTAAGTCCTCACACTAGGACATCTGCCGTGACAATTCCATGACAGCGCCCGTACAGTGAGGAGGATGCCAGTCGACCCAAGAGAGCCAGGGTTTTATGTGAAGTCAATTTTGGTGCAAGGTCTGGTGGACAGGAACCGAGCACACAGAGAAGGGCATGACAGAGATCGCCCGACTGGAAGTAGAGTGCAAGTTTCTGGTCCCGAATGTTTTAGCAGAGCCATCAGGGCTGCAGAGATCCCTCCCAACTTTGGCTTGGTGACTAGATTTAGTAAGTTCACTGGTGAATCGAAGCCTGACACTTGGCTTGAGGATTACCGAGTGGCTGTATAGATTAGTGGTGGAAACGATGAGGTGGCCCTGAAGCACCTTCCCCTGATGGTTGAAGGGTCAGCTAGGGCTTGGTTGAATCAGTTGGCTCCAGGCAGTATATTCAGTTGGGAGGAGTTAGCCCGAGTGTTTGTCAGAACGTTTGAGGGCACATGCAAATGAACTGCAGGGTTAGCAGAATTGTAGCATTGTGTGCAAAAACCGAATGAAACTTTGAGGGATTACATCCGGAGGTGGACCACTTTGCATCACACTATGTAGAATGTGTCTCAGCATCAAGCAGTTTGCGCCTTCAAGGAGGGCGGTCAGTATCGGGTGATGATACGTCTCCAACGTATCTATAATTTCTGATTGCTCCATGCTATATTATCTACTATTTTGGATGTTTATGGGCTTTATTATACACTTTTATATCATTTTTGGGACTAACCTATTAACCCAGAGCCCAGTGCAAGTTTCTGTTTTTACCTTGTTCTAGAATATCGCAGAAAAGGAAAACCAAACGGAGTCCAACTGACCTGAAACTTCACGGAACTTATTTTTGGATCAGAAGAAGCCCAGAAGACTTGGAGTGCATGTCAGGGGATCTACGAGGAGGCCACGAGGCAGGGAGGCGCGCCCAGCCCCCTGGGCATGCTCTCCACCCTCGTGGGCCCCTCGTGGCCTCCCTGACGTACTTCTTCTGCCTATATATCTCCATATACCCTAAAAACATCCGGGAGCACAATAGATCGGGAGTTCCGCCGCCAGAAGCCTGCGTAGCCACCGAAAACCAATCTAGACCCGTTCCGGCACCCTGTCGGAGGGGCAATCCCTCTCCGGTGGCCATCTTCATCATCCCGGTGCTCTCCATGACGAGGAGGGAGTAGTTCTCCCTCGGGGTTGAGGGTATGTACCAGTAGCTATGTGTTTGATCTCTCTCTCTCTCTCTCGTGTTCTTGAGGTGACACGATCTTGATGTATCGCGAGCTCTCCTATTATATTTGGATCCTATGATGTTTCTCCCCCTCTACTCTCTTGTAATGGATTGGGTTCCCCCTTTGAAGTTATCTTATCGGATTGAGTCTTCAAAGATTTGAGAACACTTGATGTTTGTCTTGCCGTGCATATCTATGGTGACAATGGGATACTACGTGATTCACTTGATGTATGTTTTGGTGATCAACTTGTGGGTTCCGCCCATGAACCTATGCATAGGGGTTGGCACACGTTTTCGTTGTGATTCTCTAGTAGGAAATTTGGGGCACTCTTTGAGGTTCTATGTGTTGGTTTAATAGATGAATCTGAGATTGTGTGATGCATATCGTATAATCATACCCACGGATACTTGAGGTGACATTGGAGTATCTAGGTGACATTAGGGTTTTGGTTGATTTGTGTCTTAAGGTGTTATTCTAGTACGAACTCTAGGGCTGTTTGTGACACTTATAGGAATAGCCCAACGGATTGATTGGAAAGAATAACTTTGAGGTGGTTTCTTACCCTACCATAATCTCTTCGTTTGTTCTCCGCTATTAGTGACTTAGGAGTGACTCTTTGTTGCATGTTGAGGGATAGTTATGTGATCCAATTATGTTATTATTGTTGAGAGAACTTGCACTAGTGAAAGTATGAACCCTAGGCCTTATTTCCTAGCATTGCAATACCATTTGTGGTCACTTTTATCATTAGTTACCTTGCTGTTTTTATATTTTCAGATTACAAAAACCTTTATCTAGTATCCATATACCGCTTGTATCACCATCTCTTCGTCAAACTAGTGCACCTATGCAATTTACCATTGTATTGGGTGTGTTGGGGACACAAGAGACTCTTTGTTATTTGGTTGCAGGGTTGCTTGAGAGAGACCATCTTCATCCTACGTCTCCTACGGATTGATAAACTTTAGGTCATCCACTTGAGGGAGATTTGCTACTGTCCTACAAACCTCTGCACTTGGAGGCCCAACAATGTCTACAAGAAGAAGGTTGTGTAGTAGACATCAAGCTCTTTTCTGGCGCCGTTGCCGGGGAGGGGAGCGCTTGAAGGTATATATTTACATCTTGCAATCGAGTCTTTTAGTTTCTTGTTTTATCACTAGTTTAGTTTATAAAAGAAAACTATAAAAAATGGAATTGAGTTTGTCTCATACGCTTCACCTTTTTAATATCTTTCGTGAGTATGATGGAAAGGATAATTGTGCTCAAGTGCTAGAAGAAGAAATCTATAAAATGTTTGGCACTAAATATTTGAATGATGAGCATGATTGCAATGTTATTAGTATGAATTCCTTGAATATCCATGATGCTAATGAGATGCAAAGCCACAAGCTTGGGGAAGCTATCTTTGATGAAGATGATCTTTTTTTTCCCCCAAGTTTTGATGAGAAAATTTATTATGATGAAAGCATGCCTCCTATTTATGATGATTATGTTGATGAAAGTGGTTTAGGAGAGGTCATGGCTTTATTTTGTGATGAATCCACTATATTGGAAGAGGTTCCAATTGATTATGAGAACAAAGTTGCTATCTATGATGATTATTGTGATGACTTGTATGCTATAAAGAATAATGATATCCATGAATCTTGTCATCATGATTTTAGTTTTCAATTGGATTATACCTCAAATGATAATTATTTTGTTGAGTTTGCTCCCACTATTATTCATGAGAAGAATTTTGCTTGTGTGGAGAGTAGTAAATTTTCTATGCTTGTAGATCATGAAAAGAATGCTTTAGGTTCTTGTTATATTGTTGAATTCATTCATGATGCTACTGAAAATTATTATGATGGAGGAATATATGCTTGTAGGAATTGCAATAATATCAAGTTTCCTCCCTATGTGCTTAAAGTTTTGAAGTTATGCTTGTTTTGCCCTCGTATGCTAGTTGATTATTGTTCCCACAAGTTGGTTGCTCACAAAATCCCTATGCATAGGAAGTGGGTTAGACTTAAATGTGCTAGTCATATTATTCATGATGCTCTCTTTATGTTTCAATTCTTATCCTTTATGTGAGCATCATTGAATTCATCATGCCTAGCTAGGGGCGTTAAACGATAGAGCTTGTTGGGAGGCAACCCAATTTTATTTTTATTCCTTGCCTTTTGCTCCTGTTTAGTAATAAATAATTTATCTAGCCCCTGTTTTTATTGAGTTTTTATGTTTTAATTAGTGTTTGTTCCAAGTAGAACCGTTGGGAAGACTTGGGGAAAGTCTTGTTGATCATGCTGTAAAAACAGAAACTTTAGCGCTCACGAGAATTGCTGCCATTTTTATTTGGAGAGTGATATTTAGTTAATTATTTTTGAAGATATTAATAGATAAATTCCTCAGGTCCAGAAATTTATTTGAGAATTGTATGAGTTCCACAAGTATACGTTTGATCCAGATTACTACAGACTGTACTGCTTTTGACAGATTCTATTTTTCATGTGTTGTTTACTTATTTTGATGAATCTATGGCTAGTAAAAGAGTTTATAAACCATAGATAACTTGTAATACAGTAGGTTTAACACCAATATAAATAAAGAATGAGTTCATTACAGTACCTTGAAGTGGTGTTTTGTTTTCTTTCGCTAATGGAGCTTACGAGTTTTCTGTTAAGTTTTGTGTTGTGAAGTTTTCAAGTTTTGGGTAAAGATTCGATGGACTATGGAATAAGGAGTGGAAAGAGCCTAAGATTGGGGATGCCCAAGGAACCCCAAGGTAATATTCAAGGACAACCAAAAGCCAAAGCTTGGGGATTCCCTGGAAGGCATCCCCTCTTTCGTCTTTGTTCATCGGTAACTTTACTTGGAGCTATATTTTTATTCACCACATGATATGTGTTTTGCTTGGAGCGTCATTTTATTTTGTTAGGATTTGCTTTATGTTATTTAGAACAATTTTTTGCATCTTTTATTCCAATAAAAGTGGCATTGATAGTCTTTACTATGCCTATGTTACAAGTCTTCATGTTGCTGTTTGAAAACAGAAAGTTTACCGCTGTTGCAATAATTCCCTAGAAAAGTCAGAATGTGATAACATGTTGAAACCTTTTGCATATTAAGCCCTGATAAATTTACTACAGTGGGAATTTTATTTTATAATTTTTGGAGTTAGGGAAGTATGGATCTTGCTGCACTCTTTACAGACTATCCTAGTTAGGCAGATTGCTTTTATATTTGCGTTGTTTGCATATTTGCCTCTTTAATGATTCTATTTGAGGATAGGACTATTAAACATGTATAGGCATTTAGTATGCAATGTTGAATAATAATTTTAGTGATTTGCTACAGTAGAGTATTATAAGGTTTTTGCAATGTGTTATACTAACTTATCTCATGAGTCCTTGTTGAGTTTTGTGTGGATGAAGCTTTTGAGATTTAGGGAGACCGTGATATGAGAGGAATTAAGGAGACACAAAAGCTCAAGCTTGGGGATGCCCAAGGCATCCCAAGGTAATATTTCAAGAATTCTCAAGCGTCTAAGCTTGGGAATGCCCCGGTTGGCATCCCACCTTTCTTCTTCAACAACTATCGGTTAGTTTCGGTTGATCCTAAGTTTTTTCTTCTTCACATGATGTTTTCCATTCTTAGAATGCCATTTTCTTTTGTTTTGCTTTCTGTTTGAATAAAATACCAAGATCTGAAATTATTAAATGTTAGAGTCTTCACATAGTTGCATAATTATTCAACTACTCATTGATCTTCACTTATATCTTTCAGAGTAGTTTGTTCTTTGCTCTAGTACTCCACTTATATCTTTTAGAGCACGGTGGTGGTTTTATTTTGTAGAAATTAATGAACTCTCATGCTTCACTTATATTATTTTGAGAGTCTTAAATAGCATGGTAATGTTATTAAAATCCTAATATGCTAGGTATTCAAGAATAGTTAATGTTTTTTTTCTTATGATTGTTTTGAATACTAAGAGAAGTTTGATGCTTGATGATTGTTTTGAGATATTGAGGTAATAATATCAAAGTCGTGCTAGTTGAGTAGTTGTGAATTTGAGAAGTGCTTGTGTTGAAGTTTGCAAGTCCTGTAGCATGCACGTATGGTAAACGTTATGTAACAAATTTGAAACATGAGGTGTTATTTGATTGTCTTCCTTATGAGTGGCGGTCGGGGACAAGCGATGGTCTTTTCCTACCAATCTACCCCCCTAGGAGCATGCCCGTAGTGCCGAGGTTTTTGATGACTTGTAGATTTTTGCAATAAGTATGTGAGTTCTTTATGACTAATGTTGAGTCCATGGATTATACGCACTCTCACCCTTCCATCCTTGCTAGCCTCTTCGGTACCGTGCATTTCCCTTTCTCACATTGAGAGTTGGCGCAAACTTCACCGGTGCATCCAAACCCCGTGATATGATACGCTCTTTCACACATAAACCTCCTTATATCTTCCTCAAAACAGCCACCATACCTACCTATTATGGCATTTCCATAACCATTCGAGATATATTGCCATGCAACTTTCCACCGTTCCGTTTATTATGACACGCATCATCATTATCATATTGCTTTGCATGATCATGTAGTAGACATCGTATTTGTGGCAAAGCCACCGTTCTTAATTTTTCATACATGTCACTCTTGATTCATCGCAATCCCGGTACACCGCCGGAGGCATTCATATAGAGTCATACTTTGTTCTAGTATCGAGTTGTAATCATTGAGTTGTAAATAAATAGAAGTGTGATGATCATCATTTTCTAGAGCATTGTCCCAAGTGAGGAATAAAAAAAGTGAAAAAAGAGAAAGGCCATAAAAAAAGAGAAGGCCCAAAAAATGAGAGAAAAAGAGAGAATGGACAATGCTACTATCATTGGCCACACTTGTGCTTCAAAGTAGCACCATAATCCTCATGATAGAGAGTCTCTTGTTTTGTCACTTTCATATACTAGTGTGAATTTTTAATTATAGAACTTGGCTTGTATATTCCAACAATGGGCCTCCCCAAGTTCCCTAGGTCTTCGTGAGCAAGCAAGTTGGATGCACACCCACTTAGTTTGTTTCTTTGAGCTTCCATACATTTATAGCTCTAGTGCATCCGTTGCATGGCAAACCCTACTCCTTGCATTAACATCAGTCGATGTGCATCTCCATAGCTCATTGATTAGCCTCATTATTGTGAGACTTTCTCCTTTTTGTCTTCTCCACATAACCCCCATCATTATATTATATTCGACCCATAGTGCTATGTACATGGCTCGCGCTCATATATTGTGTGAAAGTTTATAGGTTTGAGATTACTAAAGTATGAAACAATTGCTTGACTTCTCATCGGGGTTGTGCATGATGAGAGCATTCTTGTGTGCCAAAAATGGAGCATGACTAAACTATATGATTTTGTAGGGATGAACTTTCTTTGGCCATGTTATTTTGAGAAGACATAATTGCTTAGTTAGTGTCGGAGTAAATGACCATGGGTAGCCTAGCCGGCTCCCCCTGGCGCTTCTGAAAAAATTACGAGCCGATCAGGCCCCCAAGAATCCAAGACGTGGGGCCGCCTTCCCCTTGCCAGCTGTCTCCCAGGCCGACTATCGGAAGGCGGCCTGGCTTTAGCCCTCATGAAGAAAGCCGCGAGAAGGCCGACTCCAAGAAGCCGACTCACACAAAGCGGTCAAGATCGTACCCTCGAAGTCTGCATCCACATAACGGCGATCTGACGGGGCGTGGCTACAGTAAAGCCTGCCGCCCTCGAATCCCGGAGCACGCCTGGCACAGTGCGCCGTACGAGGTGGCCATGACCCGTCCGGCGCGGCACTGTTGCCATGTTGACCCTAATGCCACCCGCGACGGGCTATCAGCGCGGCCCATGGGCGGTGGGCCCCTTCAGGCAGAGAGACACCCGAAGGTGGCCAGGCCTCCCCAAGTTGGCCCATGACAGGGCCGGCTCCCCACAGCCGGCTTGCCTCCTCCCTCGAAGGAGACAACCCATTAAGGAGACAAGACGTGGTGAGGCTACAGCGATCGCCCGGCAGGCGGCGGCACTGTAGCCACGCCCACCTCGGCGAGGCCCTCGTCACCAGGTTTGAGGCAATAGTAACCAGCCACTGACAGGGCCCCTGACAGTGGGGCCTGCCTGTCGACCAAGGAGCCAGCAGCCGGCGGGACCCACCAGCCGGTGGGCCCCGGCAGTCGGCGCAGAATCTGGCGAGCGTAGACACAGACGGCTAGGGCCCATGCCCAGCCGAATTACCATTGTACCCCCGGGGGGTGGGCTTATATAAACCCCCCGGGGCACCCATGCAAAGGGTTGATCTGAGCTAGTTTTAGACACCACATAGAGAGGAGAGGAGAGCTAGCCGTGCCCTTCTTCTTCTTCTTCTTCTCGCCAAACAGCTCAAGGAGCATCTTGTAGCCACTCTTTCATCTAGTGATCATGCGGAGACCCCGCAGAGCAGCAGTAGGGGTGTTATCTCCACGGAGAGCCCCGAAGCTGGGTAAGATTCGCCGGCGTGCATATCTTCGCCTCATCCCGTTTCCAGGCACCGGCGATGTCTTACTGGCTCCCACAATGATAAGCCCCGTTGGCATATGTCGCACCTACCACCCGACATTTGGCGCCCACCATGGGGCTAGGTGCACCGTTGTCCAGAGACCTGTTCTGGACGGGAACCCTCTTCCTCCCCAGTGAGCGTAGCCAGCCCGGCACGCCCGATGGCGCTTGCCATGAAGCGCTGCAAGACGTCGCCAACATCTGCGCAGCGAGCGGCCTCGCTGATCTCCTTGACGAGACCCTCATCTCTGACGGGCTCGCCTCTGACGCGGGCACCGACCTCCTAGTCAACCTCCTCGGCCAGCTCCACGTCTCCGGTGAGCCTGCTGTGGACTTGGAGTCTGTTGGCTCCACTGATCCGATGCCTGTCGACTCTGACACGGCCTCGCTCGACACTTTCCCCACCGACGTCGCGATCTACAACGACCCGCTTCCCCAGGCTGATGGCTGCGACGATGCCGTCGCAGAGTTGATGGTCATCGGCCATGGCGGCGCTTCTGGCGAGGACGCCCTCGACGCCCCGCATGCGGCGGTCCACGACTTGTCCATCCCCCTCCCGGCCGATGCTGACGCCGAAGCACTGGAGACTCGCCGCCTCGCCCTCCTCGCGGAGGGCCGGAAGTTGGCTTCCATGAGACGCCTCAGTGAGGCCCACCAACGCGAAGCCGACCACGCCGCCTTTGGCACGCCGCCCCCTAGCGGGCCAAGCCGAGCCGGCATTGTCAGACAGCACGGTGCTGCCCTCGCCGACACGCTAGGAGTCGACCGCCCAGTCTACGCCACTCCGCTCGAGAACCAGGCGGCCGTAGATGAGCTAGACGGACTGGGGGCCGAAGAACTCCCCCACATGACTAGACGCATCCAGCAACTAATCCATGCAGCCGCACAGCGGCACAAAGCCGATGCCCGCGCGGAAAGCCCTCCCAAGCACCGAGAGCACGACGCGACGTCCCGGACGCCGACTGCAGGTAAAACCCGCGCGCGACACGAGAAAGAGCCGGCTGCCAGCCAAAGCCGAACCCGGATCTCCATCGAGCGAGACGCAGAAGGCCGTCCTTGGGCCGTGGAGCGACGGGGCAACCCGCCTCCACCTCCGCCTCGTGGGGAGAGATATCCCACCCCACCGCCTGTCACGCATCCGACACTCAGCGGCCGACTAGGTCGCCACGAAGGAGTCGGCGAGAAGATGATGTCGGCCCGCCTTGCTTCGGCCCCCGCATCCGCGACGAGCCTTTCCCCAAAGGGTTCTCGCACCCAAGTTACACGCCCAAGTACAACGGCTCCGTGAAGCCGGAAGATTGGTTGATCGACTACTCCACAGCGGTTCGCATAGCCAACGGCAACAGGCGCGTTGCCGTGAAGTACGTGCCCCTCATGCTGCAAGGCACGGCGCAGACCTGGCTCAACAGCCTCCGGCCATACAGCATCAACAGCTGGCTAGACTTCACAGAAGCCTTCGTCCGCAACTTCACCAGCACCTACAAGCTGGCTCCCAAGCCCAGACAGCTCTCCTTGTGCATACAAGGCCCTGCCGAATCCACTCGCGACTACCTCACGCGTTGGGCCGAGCTCTATAACTCTTGCGAAGGGGTGCACGAGGTGCAAACCATAGAATACTTCACTGCCGGGTGCCGAGAAGGCACCCTCCTCAAGCACAAGCTCCTCCGCGACGAGCCGACTACCCTCGACGAGCTTCTGGTCATAGCGGGCAAGTACGCCACCCCCGACTCCTCAATGAAGACTGAGCTCCGGGTAGACGCGTCCGGGAAGGTACTCAACCCGGCGCCCAAGACACCGGCTGGGGACTCCGGCCGACACCCACACTAGAGCGACCACAAGCGCAAAGGCCCCGTGCCGCTCTCCACCGGCCGGTAGGTGGCCACAGTCGAAGACGAGCAGCCTGAAGGGCGACCCGCACCCAAGAAGCAGAAGGGCGAGAGGCCGGCTTGGCAGCCGGCCTTCTCCTACGAGCAAACTCTTGACGCTCCATGCAAGTTCCACAGCGGCGCGAAGCCATCCAACCACACAACCCGGAAGTGCCACTGGCTCACCCGTATCTCCAAAGGCGAAGGGCTCGCACCGCCTCCGCCCGCTGGTCCGCCGCCTCTGGCTCCGCAGCCGCCGACCGCTCGGCCAGCAGTCGGAGCTGTGCACGATGAGTTCCCCGACGAGCATGCTGCCTATGTCGTCTTTACAAGCCAGCCCGAAGGCCGGTGTAGCAGACGCCGAGAGCACCAGGAAGTCAACGCGGTTGCTACCCACCCGCCGAGCACATGCACTGGTCAGAAAAGCCTATCAGCTAGAGCCGGGCCGACCACCCAGAGGTGATGCCATCTCCCGGCTCTTATGCGTTGGTTTTGGATGCCACCCTTGCAACGGACAGACGCGCCGCCCGTTTCTCCCGCGTGCTGATAGACGGCGGGAGCAGCATCAACATCCTGTACCGCGACACCCTGGAGAAGCTGAACGTCAAGACCAAGCAACTCGTGCCTACACGGACTGTGTTCCATGGCATTGTACCTGGCCTGTCCTGCGCCCCCATTGGCAAGATCAAGATTGATGTTCTCTTTGTGGACAAGGATCATTTCTGTCGGGAGGCGATCTGGTTTGAAGTGGTGGACCTGGAGAGCCCCTACCATGCATTACTTGGCATCCTGCCTTGGCCAGGTTCATGGTTGTTCCTCACTATGCTTACCTCAAGATGAAGATGCCGAGCGCCAAGGGCATCATCACCATAGTCGGCAATTACAAGAAATCTTCTGAGTGCGCAGCAGCCAGCAGCCGGCTGGCCAAGTCCCTTGTGATTGCCGAAGAAAAGAAGATGTTGGACCGAGTCGTGGCCATGGCCAGCAAACAGCCGGCCCTATCCCCCGATCCCAAGGAGTGTGATGCCCAAGGATCTTTCCGGCCGGCCAAGGAGACGAAGAAGATACCTCTCGACCCCGAGCACCCAGAAAGGTTTGCCGTCATCGGGGCAAACCTAAACAACAAATAGGAAGGCGAGCTCGCCGATTTCCTCCATGAGAATCGGGACATCTTTGCATGGTCCCCTAAGGACATGCCGGGTGTTCCGAAAGAATTCGCCGAGCACAAGCTACACGTCCGAGAAGGCGCAAAACCAGTCAAACAACCCCTCCGCCGACTGTCGGAGGAGAAAAGAAGGATTGTAGGAGAAGAGATAGCCCGGCTTCTGGCAGCCGGCTTCATCAACCCGGTCCTCGTGCTAAAGAAGAACAACAAGTGGTGCATGTGCATAGACTACACGAGCCTCAACAAGGCCTGCCCCAAAGATCCCTTTGCCCTGCCAAGGATTGATCAAGTGATAGACTCCACAGCCGGATGCGAGCTGTTGAGTTTCTTGGATGCTTACTCAGGATACCACCAGATAAAGCTAGATCCGGCTGACCGCCTGAAGACCGCCTTCATCACGCCATTCGGAGCTTTCTGCTACCTGACTATGACATTCGGCTTAAGAAATGCCGGTGCCACTTTTCAGCGTTGCATGCAGAAGTGCCTCCTCAAGTAGCTCGGCAGAAATGCCCACGTCTATGTAGACGACATTGTGGTGAAGACGGAGAAGCGCGGCACCTTGCTGGAAGACCTCAAGGAAACATTTAAGAACCTGCGCCGGTTCCAGATCAAGCTCAACCCCGAGAAATACGTGTTCGGAGTGCCAGCCGGCCAGCTCCTAGGCTTCCTGGTCTCTGAACGTGGCATCGAATGCAACCCAGTAAAGATCAAGGCCATTGAGAGAATGGCGATTCCCACCAAACTTCGAGACGTCCAGAAGTTCACCGGGTGCTTGGCCTCCCTGAACCGCTTCATCAGCCGGCTCAGAGAGAAAGCTCTCCCCCTCTACTGCCTCATGAAGAAGACCACTCACTTCGAGTGGAACGACCAAGCCGACCAAGCTTTTCACGAGCTGAAGAAGATGCTGGCCACGCCGCCTGTCCTGGCGGTGCCGACTGAGAAAGAGCCCATGCTCCTATACATTGCTGCAACCAGCCGGGTGGTCAGCATTGTCATCGTAGTCCAGCGCCCAGAAGAGGGCCAAGCCCAGCCGGTCCAGAGGCCGGTGTACTATTTGAGTGGTGCTGTCTACCTCGAAGCAGAACTACCCGCACTACCAGAAGATGTGCTATGGCGTGTACTTCGCCGCCAAGAAGCTGAAGCCCTACTTCCAAGAGCACCCCATCACGGTCGTATGCACCGCTCTGCTTGCCGAGATCATAGGCAGCCGGGATGCATCTGGCTGGGTGGCGAAATGGGCCATCGAGCTGGCCCCCTACACGATCTTCTACCAGCCTCGCACCGCTATCAAGTCCCAAGCATTGGCCGACTTCCTCGTCGACTGGGCCGAGACCCAGTACCTGCCGCCAGCTCCCAACTCTACTCATTGGTGCATGCACTTCGACGGGTCCAAGATGCCCACCAGCTTGGGAGCCGGCGTTATCCTGACCTCTCCCAAAGGAGACAAGCTCAGATACACGCTGCAAATTCACTTTGCCGCCTCCAACAATGTGGCCTAGTACGAGGCGCTCATACACGTGCTCCGTCTTGCCAAAGAGCTCGGCATACGCCGGATCCTTTGTTATGGCGACTCGGACTTGGTAGTCCAGCAATCATCCGGCGACTGGTACACCAAGGACGCAAATATGGCAAGCTGCCGCTTCCTCGTTCAGCAGATCAGCGGGTACTTTGAAGGATGCGAGTTCCTCCACATACCGCGAGCCGACAACGAGCCAGCGGATACCCTGGCTCGAATAGGCTCCACTTGGCAGGCAATACCAACCGGTGTCTCTCTACAACGCCTCCTCAAGCCGTCTATCAAGCCGTCTCCAGAGTCCGATTCCATCTTCGTGCTGCCTGACCCCGATGCAGTCGGGTCTGGCTCGAAGAACCAAGTAGGCGACCCGGGGACTTCGATAGTCGTCCCGGGGATGTCAGTAGGCGGCTCGGGGACTTCCATAGTTACGCCCGACCCGGGGACTGCCACACCCGGCTCGGGGATGGTGGTAGTCGGCCCGGGGACTGCACCAACACAACAGGCGGCGGCCGACTCCAGCATTTCACCACCCAGCCCGCCCGCCCTGGTCGCAGTAGCCGTGTTGGCAATAGAGGAGGTCGCAGCTCCATCATGCGCCCTGTCGGTGTCAAAACCGGCGGATCTCGGGTAGGGGGTCCCGAACTGTGCGTCTAGGCCGGATGGTAATAGGAGACACGGGACACTTTGTTTTACCTAGGTTCGGGCCCTCTCGATGGAGGTCCGCCGGTTTTGACACCGACATTGGTGCTTTCATTGAGAGTTCCTCTGTGTCATCGCCTTTAGGCCCGATGGCTCCTTCGATTTTCAACAATGATGCGGTCCAGGGTGAGACTTTTATCCCCGGACAGATCTTCGTCTTCGGCGGCTTCGCACTGCGGGCCAATTCGCTTGGCCACCTTGAGCAGATCGAAAGCTACGCCCCTGGCCATCAGGTCAGGTTTGGAAGCTAAATTATACGGCTGACATCCGCGGGGACTTGATCTTCGACGGATTCGAGCCACAGCCAAGCGTGCTACACTGTCTCGATGGGCATGTATAGTTCTGCCGCCGAATAGCGCCATGGAGGCCGCACACACATCGGTTTTGACCATTGATTCGGAACCTACGGCGCCGATCGAGGATCAGCGGTTGGACGCTGCCTCAGGGGCTGCTATCTCAGAGGCGATCGAGCCGAACTCTAGCCCCGCACTCCACATGGCCCGAGACTCCGAGGAGCCGGATTCCTCTCCGAACTCCGAGCCCCCCGCACCCCTGCCAATCGAATCCGATTGGGCGCCGGTAATGGAGTTCACCGCCGCAGACATGTTTCAGCATTCGCCTTTTGGCGACATCTTGAATTCCCTTAAGTCTCTCTCTTTATCAGGAGAGCCCTGGCCGAACTACGATCAGCAAGGGCGGGATACTGACGGTGAGGAAATTCAAAACCCACCCACCACCCACTTTGTGGCCACTGTCGACGATTTAACCGACATACTGGACTTCGGCTCCGAAGACATCGACGGCATGGAAGACGATATAGGAGACGAACAGGAACCAGCACCTGTAGGGTGCTGGAACGCCACCTCGTCATATGACATATACATGGCGGATACTCCAAAAGACGGAGATGGCGATGGAACAATGGGGGATGAAGCCCCCAAGAAATAACCAAAGCGCCAGCGTCAGCGGCACCGCTCTAAATCCTGCCAAAGCAAAAACGGTGATTCCGGCACGGGAGATAACACTACCCCGGATAGCGCCGAAGAACACCCACCCCAGCAATAGTCGGCACAGGAAGATGGAGTAGCCAGCCCATATGAGAGAGCGGCAGACCGAGAGGTCGAGGATGATAACTACACGCCTCCCTCCGAAGACGAGGCAAGCCTCGATGATGACGAATTCGTCATACCATCAGACACCGCCGAACAAGAGCATTTTACACGTAGGCTTTTAGCCACAGCAAGCAGCCTCAAGAAAAAGCAGCAACAGCTTAAAGCTGCCCAAGATTTGCTAGGTGACAGATGGACTGAAGTCCTTGCGGCCGAAGAGTATGAATTCAAACGACCCTCCAAGAGTTACCCGTAGCGCAGGCCGCTACCCCGATCAGAGGAGGAAGCACCTACATCACCTGTGCATGACATGGCAGACCGGCCACCTCGTGGCCACGACAGAGAGGCCTCTCAGCCCTCCAACCAAGCCATGCCCCGACGCCGCTGTCACGACCCCGATTCCAAGCCACATCGATCTAGCCGGTAACACCTCATATCACTTTGCGGCCTCACGCACGGTATCCCACGGGTGTCGCCTTACCATGGCCCGGGACCGTTTGCGCCTTTTGGCTCACGTATATGATAGTGTCGCTAGCATCCATATGACGGAGAACCCGGGCAAACATGGCTAGTCGTGAACCCAAAGCGGCACAGACCTATGGAGACAGGCATACATGAATCACATCGAACATGTCGGTCATCAACGAGTGATTCCTGGCTATAGCACTGGGCTAACAGGACTCCGGGGATCCCGGGCTATAGCAGGCTATGCAGGACTCCGGAAATCACCGCGTGACATTTCCCCGAAGGGACAGACATAGGGACGAAGTGAAACACATGCCGGCCAGTCAAGTGTCCTGAACAGTAGTGCTGGGCTAGCAGGACTCCGGTGAACCGGGCTGTAGCGGACTACTATGGCTCGAGGAACACTAGACTACATTTCCCCACAAGAAAGGCTGCCAAGGATAAACAACTAGATTGTCGGATCCCACTCATACCAAGCATTTCAATCATACACACAATATGCTCGATATGAGTACATACAACATGGCATCACAACAAAACTGTACAACTCAAGTACTTTATTTAAAGGCTCCAGAGAGCCATACATAACATGTTCATACAGATAGGGGTCACATGACCCGACACTCAAGTCATACAATCATACAAGCACATGCGGAAGCAACTAGTTTGAGTACAGACTCTAGAAAGAAAGAAGGCTTCTCGAAGCCTATCTATCTACATAGGGCCCTCCATGGCCGGGATCACCACCTAGGTGGCTAGTCACTCGTCGACGTCAAGGTCTACATAAAACCCATAGGAGGGGGCAATGTTGTCGTCTGAAAACAATAAATAAGCAGACATGAGTACAAGGGTACTCAGCAAGTCTTACATCAGAACCTACTATACATGCTTATTCTCAAGAAGGTGGTGGGGTTATGCAGCAAGCCAGCTTTGACTCTTGGCTAAGCTATCCTATGGAACCTCTCTAGTAAAATAGTTTTCACACACGAGTCCACTACTCACCAACACAATACTCCACCGGGGATCCTCCCTCGTCATCCTGCGAGAGGGCCATCCTCGGTACTCACACTTATCTTGAGTCTTTTAGTAGTATCCATTAACTTGTCTATGAACGGTATAGGCAACCAAGTAGTCCTTCACCACAGACGCGGCTATTCGAATAGTTTTATACCCTGCAGGGGTGTACTTCGTCCTACACGCTTTCACCGCTTACCGCCGTCTACACGACATGTACTCGGCAACCTTCAAGCGGAAGCCCAGCGAGGGTGTCGGCCACGGCCTACCTAAACACCGAAGTCCCTAGTCCAGGTTTATCGCCTATCCAGGTTCCATCCGCAGGGAGTCCGGCCGAGGTTTCCACATACGGCCCCGAACGATGTGAACAGGGTTCCCGAGACACCAAACGGGTGACTCGGTACACCCGGCCACGGTGTATCTACCACAACATAGCCCACCCCAAGGGTCAGTGCTACGCACGGCCGCCAACACATAACCTACAAACACCAGAAACTAATTGCAACTCCTGGACAGAGTACTAGGGTGACTAAGAAGCCGAGATGGTCCATTGGTTTCGGGCCCAATGTACGGTAGTAACTGAATCTTAAATCACACATACAGATCTTAGTTCTTATGGACGGCCTCAATGAAACAACCCACCATGTACTCCTACATGGCCTCTCATCGATACCTTTACCAAAACATGTTCAACACATCCCTCATATTACCGACATAAGCATTTCACTCTAGCCCATCACCCAGATGAACCAGACCTGACACAACTCTAAGCATAGCAGGCATAGCAAGGTAGGAATCACATACATGGCTCAATCAACTCCTACACATGCTAGTGGGTTTCATCTAGTTACTGTGGCAATGACAGGTCATGCAGAGGATAAGGGTTCAACTACCGTATCACACAGCAGTTTGAATCGCGTTGTCTTAATGCAGTAAACAAGAGCAGAAGTGAGAACATGGGTTTGCATCGGAATGATCAATGGTTGCTTGCCTGATGGAGTGGTAGCAGGATACTGCCCTTCAGTTGGATACTCGTGAATATCCTCGGAGGCAGAACTTACCACGAAGAACACATCGGAACACAATCAACACATGACGATATGCAACAATATGATGCATGCTATGACATGGCAATATGATTGTGTCTTGGCCTAATGCAAGCTAAAATAGAAGGGGATGAACTCATTTGAATCAAAGATTCAAATATTAGCTCATTAAACATGGCATTTATAGTGCATTACCTTATTCTGCTTAAACAGCAAGGTAAACTTGTTTTGTCATGCATGAAACCATTACAGATGGATAGATTGAATTTTTCTGATAATTTTTTATATATAATTTATCTCATTTGGAGCTATGGTTGAATTTCTATGAATTTTTGAAGTTTGAACTATTTTCTAGAATTTCCTGTACAGGAATAAATCCAGAAAATCAATTACTGCGTCAGCAATGCGTCAGGGTGACATCAGCAGGTCAAAGGCGCCAGCCAGGTCAAACCTGACTGGTGGGGCCCACTTGTCAGTGTCTCTATGCACTAACTACATTTAGTTAGCCTAATTAACTAGCAGGGCCCACTAGTCAGTGACTATACTACTTAAACTAACCTATTTAGTTAGCACTAACAGGGTAATTAGTCGGCGGGGCCCGCATGTCGGTGAGAGAGAGGGGGGAGGTCAACCCACGTCAGCAGGTCAACCTTGCCGGTCAGCGGGTCAAAACCTGTCGGCGTTTCGCCGCTGGCGAGGCCAGACGTGGTGGCGCGCTGCGGAAATCGCCCACAGGGCACCAATTGCGACGTGGTTGGGTTCTACAGCGAGCTGGGGCTCGTGCGCATCCAGCGGTGGCAGTAGGAGGGCGCGAGGTGGCCGGAATCGACGCCGGCGACGACCTTGGCGGTCGCCGGAGTTCGGGCGTGGTTGAATCCGACGCTACAGGGCACGGCGAAGCGCGGGGAGTGGTGCGTTAGGCTCCTGGGACTGCACTGAGCATGGTGGTGTGCCCAGCTTCAAGCCACGGTGGCCTTGGCCATGACGGTGATGAGGCACGGCGCCGGCGAGCTTCGGCCGCGGTGGAAATTGGAGCTACAGGGCGCAAACGAGCAAGGGGAAGGCGGGGATCGAAGGAGAAGCTCACGATGGACTCGCAGAGAAGCCCAGCGTGCTCGGTGAAGCACCGGAGCGAAGCGGGGCGGCGAGGGGATCTCCGACGACCCGACGAGGAAGAAGATGAAGCAGTCGGCGATGCAGGCCGTCCCAGCACTCGGGGCCAGGGTGGAGCAAAGCGGCGGACGATGGTGGAGCTTGCAGACAAGGTGGGGAGGCGAGGGGAGCACGGTGGCCGTGGCTACGTTGGCGGTGCGGCTGCGGCTGCGCTCGGTTGAGCTAGAGGAAGAGAGCCAGGGGAGGGGATGGGGATGAGAGAGTGAGCGAGGGGGTTCCAGGGGTGCGTGGCGTCGTTGGGGACGTCCAGAGCGTCGAGGACGCAGGCAAGCAGGGTGGAGGTGGCGTGCACGTGCCGGCGCGCCGCGGGCACACGCCCTCTGCCTACTTTCGAAGGAGGAAGAAGACTGGGAGCCCCTGGTGGGCTGGGCCAGAATAGGAGCTGGGCCGGCTCTGCTGCACGTATGAAGCCCAGGTAAACTCTTTCTCTCTCTGTTGTTTTCTGTTTGTTTTCTTTTTTCTATTTTTCTGTAGCTTTAGGGCTTTATTAAAAATACCTAGGCACTTTCTAAAATCCTGAAAATAATTGTGGGCTCTGTTGGGATTATTCCTAACAGCAAACATTTACTTCTAGAATTATTTGAACATTTAAAATATTTATTAGCATTTAAATGTCCAAAGGCAACTTACATATGATTTAAATCAATGCCCTTCTGTTGACCTAGAAAATTGTGCACCAATTTTGCCAGAGGTTCTAACCCAAGGCAAAGAGGGTGAACATTTTAGAAGGGCATTTCAGGTTCATTGAAATTATTTTTAGTAAACCCTAGTTGATTTCAGGGGGGGTGCTGGGGGTTCTGCCTTCCCCATTTCAAGTTTCAGATGAAAGTAAACATGATGCACACTCTAATGCATGGACTAGCTAGGGTGTGACAGCCGCACAACTAAGGCACGGGAAAATGCGCCCGACCTGCGAGACATACTGGAAGACAAGGCAAGACATACAAGATCGATCTACGGATCGCGCAGGCGCCCTACAGCATGTGACAATGATCTTCACGCCGGATACAACAAATCCGGCCGGGCCGAACACAACAGACATAGCTCTTCCGAGCTGCGTCGTGATATAGCCCAGTACAGAGGCGCCGCACACCCGCTATGCATTACGAATGAAGTAATGGATCATAAAATCCCAGAGGGCTTTAAACCCGTAAACATCGAATCATACGATGGCACCACAGACCCAGCGGTATGGATTGAGGATTATCTCCTTCACATCCACATGGCGCGCAGCGATGATCTACACGCCATCAAGGACCGGCCTGGCATTGGCTTAACAGCTTGCCAGCAGACTCAATCAGTTCTTGAGAGGACCTGGAAGATGCATTCCTCGACAACTTCCAGGGCACTTACGTGCGACCGCCGGATGCCGACGACTTAAGCCACATAATTCAACAGCTAGAAGAATCAGCCAGACAATTCTGGACACGGTTCCTAACAAAGAAAAACCAGATAGTCGACTGTCCGGACGCACAGGCCCTAGCAGCCTTCAAGCATAACATCCGCGACGAGTGGCTTGCTCGGCACTTGGGACAGGAAAAGCCAAAATCCATGGCAGCCCTCACGACACTCATGACCCGCTTTTGCGCGGGTGAAGACAGCTGGCTAGCTCGCAGTAACAACATATCAAAGAACCATGGTAATTCGGACACCAAGGACAAAAGTGGCAGGACATGTCGGAACAACCAAAAACGCCGCATTAACAGCGACAGCAATGAAGACACGGCAGTCAATGCCGGATTCAGAGGCTATAAATCCAGTCAGCGGAAAAAGCCATTCAAAAAGAATACTCAGGGCCCGTCCAGTTTGGACCAAATACTCGATCGCTTGTGCCAGATACATGGCACCCCCGAAAAGCCAGCCAATCACACCAACAGGGATTGTTGGGTGTTCAAGCAGGCAGGCAAGTTAAGAGCCGAAAATAGAGACAAGGGGCTGCACAGCAACGACGAGGAGCCCAAGCCGCCGAACAACAATGGACAGAAGGGCTTTCCCCCACAAGTGCGGACGGTGAACATGATATACGCAACCCACATTCCCAAGCTGGAGCGGAAGCGTGTGCTACGGGCGTATACGCGATGGAGCTAGTCGCCCCAAAGTTCAACCCATGGTCCTCCTACCTGATCACTTTTGATCGGAGGGACCATCCCACTAGCATCCGTCATGGCGGCTTCGCCGCATTGGTTCCTGACCCAATCATCGACGGATTTCACCTCACAAGAGTCCTCATGGACGGCGGCAGTAGCCTGAACCTGCTTTATCAGGACACAGTGCGGAAAATGGGCATAGATCCCTCAAGGATCAAACCCACAAGAACGACTTTAAAGGCGTCATACCAGGTGTAGAAGCCAACTGTACAGGCTCAGTAACACTTGACGTGGTCTTCGGATCCCCGGATAATTTCCGAAGCGAAGAGTTAATCTTCGATATAGTCCCGTTTTGCAGTGGCTATCACGCCCTGCTCGGACGAACCGCATTCGCAAAATTCAATGCAGTGCCGCACTACGCATATCTCAAACTCAAGATGCCAGGCCCTCGAGGAGTAATCACGGTCAACGGAAACACCGAGCGCTCCCTCCGTACGGAGGAGCATAAGGCGGCTCTCGCAGCGGAGGTACAAAGTAGCCTTCTTAGGCAATTCTCCAGTCCGGCCATTAAAAAGCCAGACACTGCCAAGCGCGCTCGGAGTAACCTACAGCAGGACCGCCAGGCACACTCTGAGCAAGCGTAGCAATGTGGCCCCAAGCCCAGCTTTCGCGACCTAGCGAAACCAGTACCTCGCGTACATTACTACGCCCTTGAAATACCATGGGCACGGGGAAAGGGGCACAATATAGGCACGCCCAAAATACGGCTTGAAACGTACCAGGGGCTGCCGGATTATTTTTTTAATTTTTTCTTACTTTCAGGACTCCATACTTCGGACGACCTGGTCGGCAATTAGATCGCCGCAGAAACGATACAAGATCCAATGAGGCAGACAAGCCATGCCGCATTATGGAACTCCCAGGTGGTCTCTGTTACGAGCGATATACCTAGTTTATATATAATTCTGCGGCCTGCCCCTGGTCAGGACATACTGAATAGTCCAATATCTTTTGCTTACCGCACCATCTGTATCGTTTGGCTTTGATAAATAGCCTCCCCATAAACAATGCCTAGCTTTTTGTTTATTTTTTGCATTACTCTTTTCATATATATGTTCATTGATGACATGTTGCATCCGTACACTATGGTACGACTAGTACACCAGGGGCTTCAGTACCCTTTAAATATGGTGTGAGAAGTCCGTACACTTTCACAAGTGCGGCACCCCGAACTCATAGCACTATAAGCATCGGCTCCGAATCATGATTTGGGTCAATAGTTGGGTTTGCCCAGCTCCTATGTTTTGGTGCCTTACGTTCCGCTATATCGGCTAAGGTAGCACTAGGAGAACCACTGCGATTGTGCCCCGGTTGAGCTGGGTTAAGCACCTCAGTGGAGAAAGCTAAAACTGACTGTCATGATGAGGCGAGAGACCGGTCGCTGTTCGAGAGGTTTTTCGAGTCCCTAAAGGCTTATGCCGCTTTGAGCGAGGAGCTGGATAACCCCAGCCAAGGCGTGGATAGCGCCCCGAACTCGGTCTTCCGAACTAGGGGCTTCGCCGAAATTTAAAATTATAAAGTTCTATGGCTAAGTGAGAGTGTTCAAGCATTATAGTCCGATTGCCTGGTTCGTCATGCGGAGCGCCTCCCTCAAAGGACCCAACCATGGAAAAAAGAGCGCCCAGGTTTATCACCGAACACCCCAGCACTAGTGGCATGGGGGCAGAAGCCAACGACTGGCCATCTCTCAATTTTTGATAAACGGCCACACAGAAAATAATGTTTTAAATTCAATAAGTATTGCTTAGCGCATATGAACAAGTTCTCAGCGCACAAGATTAACACGAGCGAATTCATTCAAAAATTACATCCTTGGTGCACTAATCCGCCACAATGCGGTCACCCGCAAGAACATCCTTATAGTAGTTCTCCGGCTTGCGATGCTCCTTCCCTGGCGGCGGCCCGTCCGTCACAAGCTTGTCACCGTCCAGCTTACCCCAGTGCACCTTTACACGGGCAAGGGCCCTATGGGCACCTTCGATGTAGACGGAGTGCTTGATGACCTCGAGCCTTGGACAGGCCTCCACCAGCCGCCGCACCAGCCCGAAGTAGCTCCCAGGCAGGGCCTCTCCGACCACAGCCGAACTATGAAGCCCTTCATGGCTTGTTCGGCCGCCTTGTGGAGTTCGACCAGCTGTTTCAGCTGGTCGCTCAAGGGCACAGGGTGTCTGGCCTCAGTATACTGAGACCAGAACACCTTCTCCGTCGAGTTGCCCTCTTCAGCTCGGTAGAATGTGGCAGCATCGGATATGCTGCGGGGAAGATCTGCGAATGCCCCTGGAGAACTCCGGATTCGGGTAAGTAACAAGTAGTTTACTTTTATATTTCTGCTTTGCATAAAGAATGCCTTACCCGCTGCTATCTTTTTCATATCCTCCAACTCTTGGAGGGCCTTTTGGGCTTCGGCCTTGGCAGACTTGGTAGTCTCAAGGGCCGTCGCGAGCTCGGACGCTTGGGTCTTCGAATCAAGCTCCAAACTCTCATGTTTTTTCATGAGAGCCTGAAGCTCTTGCTGCATCTCGCCGACCTGAGACCCAAGTTTCTCTCGCTCGGTGCGCTCCGCGGCCGTTTTCTTTTCGGCCTCAGACAACGCCTGCTTGAGGGTCGCCACCTCAGTCGTGGCCCCTACAATAAGCAGTTCAATCTTGTCATTTTTTGCAATCACGCCTCTCTATAGGCACTTTTTTATAAGGTATTTCTTACCTTCTTTCTCCTCGAGCTGCTGCTTGGCAAGGACGAGCTCTTGCTCGGACCACTCGAGTCCCTGTTTCAGGGCATCCACCTCCGCAGTCAGTGCGGCGGTGGCTAGCAGTGAAGCCTGCATACGCATATTGACTCTTCATTATTAGACTCCTGCGAAATTTAATAGATCCTCTATTCGGCTTTTCTTTCCGAACACCAAACAGAGCATCAGGAGCTACTGTCTATGCGGTAATATTTTTACATATTTTTACTTACCTCGAAGCCTGTTAGGAGGCTAGCGCAAGCTTCACTCAGCCCGCTCTTGGCGGACTGAACCTTCTGGATCACCGTACTCATAATAGTACGGTGCTCCTCGTCGATGGAGGCGCCTTCAAGCACCTCCAGCAGATTGTCTGGTGCCTCCGGTTGGACGGAGGCTGCCGGCTCAGAAGGCTTGCTCCTCTTGGAAGGAGTTTGCCTGCCGCGGTCCAGAATTGTTGAAGATTCCGGCACGGTGTCTGGCTTAAAGCCGGACTTGGAGCCCTGGGGGGTCTTGTCCCCTTCACTCCTGGGGTCCGGGAGGTCGCCTTGTGGCTCCTCCAGGACCACCCCCTCCTACCGCGGAGCTCATTGCAACGCCACTTCGGCGTCATCCGTAGTGTGGGGGGATACAGCGGGCAGACCAGAGTTCATGTCCGATGAATCCAGGGAGCCGCTCGACAACTCGTTGAGTGCGGCCCGGGGCGGGCTGCATGATTACATTCGACATTAGGGCAAGCTGCGCGATAAAGGAACATCATGAGTTACTCTGATACCCGAACTTACGATTTCGCCGGACGCTTGGCCCTGTCCGGCCACTCCTCTCCGCCCTGTTCGGCGTTAGGGGCGTAGTCCGGCGGAGGGGTCTTCCTTTTCCTAGACCCCTCGACCTCCCCCGTTGGGGCGGCCTTCCTCTTCTCTCCTCCCTCCACTGGAGAGGGAGAGTTTTCTTCTTCCTCCTCCTCGTTCTCGTGGGAGGAGGGCGCCTCGGACTCGTCAGATGACGAGTCCGACTCCACCACGTTGCGGGCACTCTTTCGAGTCCCCGTGGTCTTCTTCTTCTTGGCCTTCTTCTTCGGCACCACATAAGGCGCCGGGGCCAACAGCTTCACCAGTAAAGCTGGGGTTGGGTCTTTGGGCAACGGAGCCGGACAGTTAATTGGTTCGGCTATCGCCCGCCAAGCCTGTCAGAGGAAAGGAAGTTTAGATCCCGCATAGAGTCAAACTATGAAAAAAGCTCAACATCTTGTAAAGGGCGTAGATGGCATACCTTGCTAGCGTGACGTTGCGAGCTGTATCCGCGGTCCTCGGAAGCGGATGCGGGAGCCTCAGCGCCCTTGAATAGCACCTTCCAGGCGTCTTCACACGTCGTGTCGAAGAGCCTGTTGAGGGTTTGGTGCTGCACCGGGTCGAACTCCCACAGATTAAAATCCCGTTGTTGGCACGGGAGGATCTGGCGGATGAGCATAACCTGGATTATATTAACAAGCCGGACTGGCTTGTTTACCAGGGACTGGATGCATGTTTGCAATCCGGTCACCTCTTTTTCGTCACCCCACGACAAGCCCGTCTCTTTCCAAGACATAAGCCGCGTGGGGGGTCCGGATTGGAACTCGGGGGCTGCGGTCCATTCCGGATCGTGTGGCTAGGTGATATAAAACCACCCGGCTTGTCATCCCTTTAGGGTCTCCACAAAAGAGCCCTCGAACGATAGGACGTTGGCCATCTTGCCCACCATAGCGCCTCCGCACTCCGCCTGGCTGCCGTGCACCACCTTGGGCTTGACATTGAAGGTCTTGAGCCAGAGGCCGAAATGGGGGCGGACGCAGAGAAAGGCCTCGCACATGACGATAAACGCCGAGATGTTGAGGATGAAGTTCGGAGCCAGATCGTGGAAATCCAGGCCGTACTAGAACATGAGCCCCCGGACAAATGGGTGGAGTGGAAAACCCAGTCCGGGGAGGAAGTGGGGGAGAAACATGACCCTCTCATGGGGCCTTGGGGTGGAGATAAGCTGCCCCTCTTCCGGAAGCCGGTGCGTGATGTCCTTGGACAGGTATCTGGCCTTCCTTAGCTTTTTTACTTTACCCTCCGTGACGGAGGAGATCATCCACTTGCCTCCCGCTCCGGACATTGCTGGAGAAGGTTGAGGTGGGAAGTGCGGGCTGGGGTGCTGGAGCTCGGGTGCATAGGAGATGGGTAGGCAGAGGAGGAAGAAGGCGTAGGTAAAGAGGTGGATCCTTGTCCCCTTATATAGGCGGATGCGTTTGTGCATCCCCACCTGCCTAGTAAAACTCGCTTGCCTCCCAAGCGCCGTGATAAGTGGCGCGGTTGGGTTACCCACGTTCGTATTGATGAGAATCCCATAAAAGGGGGGTACACGATCTCTGCTTTGACAAGACGTGCCAAGGAAACCGCCTCGCAAAACATGCTGAGGTGAAAAAGTAAAAACGATTTGAAGGACTTGGCTGTAGTGTGTTGACGCACTGCGGGATATGTCAGCAGATTTGATTTGTGTTAATATTATTCTCTCTATGGCAATATGTGGAAGCTTAATTTACAGAGCCGGACACTACTCTTGGTGATTACAATCTTCTATGAAGGACTTGGACGAGGAACCCGCCTTGCAATGCCGAAGAAAATTTTGCACGCCGGACTCGTCGTCATTGAAGCCTGGTTCAGGGGCTATTGAGGGAGTCCTGGATTAGGGGGTGTTCGGGTAGCCGGACTATACCTTCAGCCGGACTCCAGGACTATGAAGATACAAGATTGAAGACTTCGTCCCGTGTCCGGATGGGACTTTCCTTGTCGTGGAAGGCAAGCTTGGTGATGCGGATATTCAAGATCTCCTACCATTGTAACTGACTCTATGTAACCCTAACCCTATCCGGTGTCTATATAAACCGGAGGGTTGTAGTCCGTAGGACAGAATCAACTGCATACACAACAATCATACCATAGGCTAGCTTCTAGGGTTTAGCCTCCTTGATCTCGTGGTAGATCTACTCTTGTACTACCCATATCATCAATATTAATGAAGAAGGAGTAGGGTTTTACCTCCATCGAGAGGGCCCGAACCTGGGTAAAACAAAGTGTCCCCTGTCTCCTGTTACCATCTGGCCTAGACGCACAGTTCGGGACCCCCTACCCGAGATCCGCCGGTTTTGACACCGACAGGCCCAGTCCATCCTCAACTTCCTAATAAACCAAGATCTGCCGGCTGACGAAACAGAGAGCTCGTTAGGCACAGTGTCACTGGAGTCTTCCAGCGATGCGTCGAGCAAGAGAAGGGCATTGCAATCCTCAGAGACATCCACCAAGGAGAATGCAGCCACCATGCGGCCTCAAGATCACTCGTCGCCAAAGCTTTCCGCCATGGGTTCTTTTGGCCGACTGCTTTGGATGACGCCAAGGAGTTAGTTAAACATTGCAAAGGGTGCCAAGTCTTCAGCTCCAAGCAACACATGCCGGCTTCGGCACTCAAGACCATTCCCCTCACTTGTTCCTTCGCCATTTGGGGACTGGACATGGTGGGCCCATTCAAGACGGCGCGCGGCGGCATGACACATCTGCTTGTCGCCGTGGACAAATTCACCAAATGGATTGAGGCAAAGCCGATCAAGAAGCAGAATGGCCGACTGCCGTGACATTCATCGCAGATATAACTACTCGGTACGGCGTGCCAGACAGCATCATCACCGACAATGGCTCGAATTTCGCCAAGGGAGCATTGGCACGTTTCTGCGCGACGCAGGGCATCCGGTTGGACTTAGCGTCCATTGCCCACCCGCAGTCAAACGGCCAAGTCGAACGAGCCAACGGCCTCATCCTTTCCGGCATCAAGCCCCGACTGGTCGTACCACTGGAGCGTTCGGCTGACTGTTGGCTCGATGAGCTGCCGACCGTCCTCTGGAGTCTACGCACTACCCCAAACAAGTCAACCGGCTTCACTCCTTTCTTCCTTGTGTAGGGTGCTGAGGCGGTCATCCCAACTGACATCAAGTTCGACTCGCCTCGGGTGACGATGTACACGGAGGCGGAGGCCAAGGAAGCACGAGAAGACGGCGCCGACCTACTGGAAGAAGGCCGGCTGTTAGCCCTCAGCCGGACTGCCATCTACCAGCAGGGCTTGCGCCGCTACCACAGCCGGAAGGTCAGACCAAGATCTTTCCAAGAGGGCGACCTCGTGCTCCAGCTAATCCAGTGAACAACCGGCCAACACAAGCTCTCAGCCCCTTGGGAAGGCCCCTTCGTCATCAGCAGAGAGACGACTCCGGCAAGGAGTCGGAACGACCATGGAACGCCAACCTCCTCCGAAGATTTTACAGTTGAAATGCAGTATGTATCATGCTAACTTTTGTACTAAGTACGAGACAATAGGCCCCCCGAGGAGAGCTCTGGGACTGCCATCTTATATCTATCAATGAAGAGTATCATGCTTATGATCATGTCATTACATTCACTTTTTTCGTCTGGCACCGGGTTCGACTAGTCGGCCCGGGGACTGGCTTCCTTGAGTTATATTAGAAGTCCTACCCGCGGTCAGACAAGTAGTGTGCCGGCACCCAAGCCTTCTCTTGCCAAAAGTCACAGTCCGAAGAACCGGCTATCCGGCTGGCAAGAGTTAAAGGTAGGAAAGGACGCCCACACGAAAAACGACTACGGACTAACGGACTAATATAACAAAAGCCGGTTTTTCTCCCACTGCCGACCGACTACCAGAGTAGCCGGCCGGCCGGCTTCCATTCACCTCGCTTCAATCTAAGAAAGCTCGAGTACTTGTCTTCCCAATATATATATAGCCAAGTTCTTCCCTAGCCACAGGCTGTAGAGCAGCTGCCGGTTGGGAAGGCAGTAGCCAGGGGAAGGCGGCAAAGGAAACAACCTAAGGATAAAAAGCATACGCGAATGGAAGCCAAACACACACGCGATCATATTTACACAAAAGACCTTCGTAAGGCCAGCATTCAACATAGTTTCAATACACCCCCAGTGGGTGGAACTGCGCAAGTTTGATAAAAATTGTTCAAAGAGTAACAAGCAGGAAAAGCAAGGACGGCAGATTAAGCCAAGGGAACGATTGGCGAGTCGGGCAAGTCGGTAGAGACGGCAGTGCTGGCTGGAGGAGTGGCCGGCTGGCAAACCTCGGCATGATTACCACCTCCCGCTGAGGGCGCGCAAGCACGCGCCTCGTTGCTAGAGGCACGGTCAGGCTGAGGCTGGCTGGTCGCTTCACCGGCCGGCTCGACATCTTCGCCTGCCTCTCCTTCGTTGTCTTCACCTTCATCGCTGGAAGCGATCTCCTCCGACGAGTCCTCACCCTCTGCCGGTTTCAGCACGAACCATTCCTCCGACTAGGCAACGCTGTCGTCGTTTATCTCAGGAGAAAAGGCGCTGATGTCAGTGCACTCGGCGATCGTCGAGGCACGCTTGGCGATGGCCGGCCGCACCTCCTCCATCTCCTCGTCAGCTTCCAGCCGCCAGCTGCGCAGCTGGTCCAGGTTCAGCCCGGGATACCAGGCTCGAACGAACTCCAGCGCCCGCCCAGCTCCAAGCTGAGCTGCCGATGCCTTCCAGGCCTCGAAGCGGCCAACCGCAACCTCCAGCCAGTCGGTAGTCCGACTCAAGGTGCGAGGAATCGCTTCGCCTGGCCAGAGCGCGGCCAACACCTGCGCCCCGGCACGATGGAGGCTGTGGAGCATGCGGTGAGCCGACTTCAGCCGGGCTTAGACCGCCAAGAGTTGCTCCTCAAGCGTCCGGCTCGCGCCTGGCACGATTTCAGCCCCTGCCTGCCTGCGGGCCTCGCGGTGGGCTTCGATGGCCTGGGTGGCTATGACGGAGTAGCCGGGGAAGTAGTATGCACAAAGAACAAAAAGCAGCACAAGTCAAAACACAAATCAGGGGGCAAGGGGCAAGCAAGGAGTGAGGAAGGCGGCTTACCATCGATCAGATCCTCAACCCGGCCGTAGCCCTCGCTCAGCGCTTGTTTGGCCTCAGCCCAGCCCGCCGCTTCGGTCTCGAACTTAGCTTTGAGGGCGTCCTCGCTATCCTGCGCCTTCTTCAGGGCCGCCTTGTGGCTCTCCTCCTGGTCGGCCAACTTCTTGACCAGGCGGTCGCGCTCCAGGACTAAGGTGTTGCACTCGGCTTCCTTGGTGCGCAGGGCGGTCTGGGCCCCGCTGAGCTTCTCCCTCAAGTCAGCATTGGCTCCTGTAAGCATGAAGACAAAGGAAAATCAATAAGGAAGAAGTCATCAGGGAAGATCCGACCCGACTGCTCTGCAGTCGGCCCGAATCTCGGGGACTACACCCAGTGGGTGCGCTGACGCGCCCCCACAAGAGATGAACGAGACAAAGGACGCACTCCGGCTGTTGATCAAGTCCTCGGTCTTCTGGGCCAGCTCCTGAGCCTGGGAGTTGAAGGCAGCAGCGCGGAGGTTATGATATTCCTAGAAGATCAGACAGGATGCAAGAATAAGATAGCTGTCAGGACCTAGTAAGTTCCAAGCCGCCTGCTCAGCAGCCGACTCGGAACTCGGGGACTACACCCAGTGGGTGCGCTGACGCGCCCCCACGGAAGAAATAAAAAAAGCAAAACAACCAAGGCCAGAAGGCTCACCCGGATGACGGCCCGCGTCGTGAGGAACTCTTGGGTATATCGCTGCAGCGAAGCAGCCTGGGCTTGAAGCCGGTTCCGGACCTCCTGGGCCGCCGTGTTCAGCTCGGCCGTCCCCCTGCTGGGCGTCCACTCGGACATGCTGACGCTGGCCGCCTCCAGGGCTTCCGCCGTCCGGCCGGCGCCCACAGCTCTGTGCGGCTCCGGCGCGGAGGTAGCTCCCCCTGCGCGCTGGCGAAATGCCGGCTGCATCTCGAGGCCTGCCCCTACCTCCGGCGCGCCCCCGGCCGGCTGCTCTGGCGCTGCGGCTGGTCGGCCGCCTTGGCCCGCTCCAGTCGGGGCCGTCTGCGGCGCCTCGTCCACGAAGACCACGTGGTCCTCCCTCCTCTCCATCACCGGTGGGTCTCGATCAACCTCCTCCGACGGGGGCACGGGGATGTCGGGGGCCACGGCATGGAGGGGAACGACGAGCTGCGGAGGCTGGTTGCGCGAGGCCTCCGCCTCCCTCTCTGCGGCCGCCGCCTCCGCCCGGGCCTTGGCCGCCGCGTCGGCCTGCTCCTTCGCCGCTTGGGCAGTCCTTCGCTCCGCCGCCTCCCGCTCCTCCCGTGCCTCCCGTGCGTTCCACTCCGTGGCCTCCATGAGGTCGGCGCGGGATCCACGCGGCGGGAGCCTAAGGACCCTCCAGTCGGCCCGACTACGGAGCCGCCAGGACCTCACTCAAGGGAAAGCGGTGCCCTGTCCGGCGAGCAAAGAAAAGTTTAGAAGAGCCTCAATCGAAGAGGGCAACAAAAAATACAAGACGTTTTCACGCTTACACCGAGATTGCCTGCGGCTGTTTCACCACCTTGCGGAAGCGGGCCGCCTTCGCGGCCGCCCCGTCCCGCTTGGTCGCCGCCGTGGAACCCTTGGATTTCTTCGGCCGGCTACCGAAGTAGATCGACGCGGCCCGGTGTTTCTGCGCACCGCCATGGGAAGCCGGCGCGGTAGACAGGCCCGCGCCTTGATGATCAAGCGTCGGCTGGCGGTGCGGAACGGCTTCGACCTCGTCATCATCCGGCCAGTCCTCGAGGCCGGCCCCGAGACCCGCGCCGCCTGCCTCATCGCCTTCCCCCACGACGGCATCTTCCATGGTGGCCGCTCCCAGGTCCGGATCATCGACGTCGTCCACCGTGCGGTCGGGGAGGAGCTGGCGCTCTACCCCTGCGGCCCCGGCCGTCGGCGGAAGAAGAGGGTTCTGCCGAGGGCAAACCAATTGATCAGAAGTCGGCCATCATGAGGCCGGCTACAAAAAGGAAGAAAAGAAGAAAAACTTACAACAGGCAGAGGGTTGGCGTGAGAATACGGCCCCTTGCCGTATCGCCAATCCTCGGCAAGCTTGCAGTTGGAGATGTAGTTCACCATGTAAGACACCTCGGCATGTGGCATCTCCCTGGTGCTCAGCCGGCACGGGTCGAAGCGGCCGCTCATCTGACAAATCATATGAGGCCGGCCTTGGAGCGGAAGTACTCGGCGCTCCACGAAGGCGGCCACTAGGTCGGCTCCGGTCAGGCCCTCCGACTGGATCATCACCCGGAGCCGGGCGATGGCTGCATTCCTGGCCTGAGACAACGACCTGGCCCTGAAGCTCCACGAGGGTTGCCTCCCAGCCGGCGGGCCGGCTATGTAAGCCGGCAGGTTGAAGAAGTCTCCTTGCTGGGCGACGTTGTTCACGTAAAAATAGGACTTTTGCCAGAGCTTCACCGACTAGATCAGCAGGATGGACGGGAACGGATTGTTCTCGCCTGTCCGCCTCACGGCGATGAAGGCTCCGCAGGGGGCGGGCACGCCCGCGACAACGGTGTCGAGCTTGCACTGGAAGAATTCCCCCAGAGCTCGAGAGTGGGGAGAACCCCAAGAAAGCCCTCGCACAGGGTGACGAAAGCCGACAGCAGCATCACCGTGTTGGGTGTGAGGTGATACGACTGGAGGTGGTAAATCTCAAGAAAAGAGCAAAGGAATCCGCTCGCTGGGAGGCCGAAGCCGCGCAGGCAATGCGAGCGTAAGATTACCCGCTCGCCCTCCTCCGATGCCGGTGAAATCTCCCTCGCCGGCGCACGACGAACCCGCACGTAGTTCTCGCCCGGCAGACGCCGCGTCCGGTGGAGGAACTCAACGTGGTCCTCATGGACGTTGGAGCCGTCCCACGAGCTCGACAGCGCCATGGGGGCGACGCGGCGAGGAACAAGGCGATGCGAGGTGGAGACGCGCGTGAACCCGCTACGGCGGGACCGAAGGAACCGAGAGGTCCGACGGCGGAGCGGCGCGGCAATGGGTCGCTATGGCGGTGGAGGGAAGGTGAGAAAGGGTGTAGCGAGGGAGAGCGTGCGAGTCTCTGCCGCTCCCTCTCCTCCCCCTACTTATAGAACCGCGCGGCAGAGTCGAGGAGGCGCGGTGTGGGGGAATGTGGGATCAACTGTGCCCACTCCCCCTCGTCCCGCGATTATTGCGCCCCGGTGACATAATGAAACCGCCGCGGGAAGGCGAGCGGTCTGTTGTGGGCCACAGAAGATCCGCGCTTGGGCCGAGGCCTAGAAGTGGCGGGCCCGGGCTTGCAGCGGCGTCCCATCGCGCGTGTGCGTTGGCAGGTTTTCCTTGCCACATGGCCCATGGGGTGGCGCGCGGTCAGCTCGCAGGCTGACCCATGTTCCCGCCTACAAGATACGGAGCTTCCCAAAGACGGCGCGCATAAGCGAAGCCGGCTCCTCGAGATAGTAAGCTGACCCAGCTTCTCGTCCCTTTGTCAGCCTCGAAGCTCGACCAGCTTCGGGGACTACTATCGGAGTAAATGACCATGGGTAGCCTAGCCGGCTCCCCCTAGCCCTTCTGAAAAAATTACGAGCCGATCAGGCCCCCAAGAATCCAAGACGTGGGGCCACCTTCCCATTGCCGGCTGTCTCCCAGGCCGACTATCAGAAGGCGGCCCGGCTTTAGCCCTCATGAAGAAAGCCGCGAGAAGGCCAACTCCAAGAAGCCGGCTCACACAAAGTGGTCAAGATCGTACCCTCGAAGTCTGCATCCACATAACGGCGATGTGACGGGGCGTGGCTACAGTAAAGCCTGCCGCCCTCGAATCCCGAAGCACACCTAGCACAGTGCGCTGTACGAGGTGGCCATGACCCGTCTGGTGCGGCACTGTTGCCATGTTGACCCTGATGCCACCCACGATGGGCTGTCAGCACTGCCCACGGGCGGTGGGCCCCTTCAGGCAGAGAGACACCCGAAGGTGGCCGGCCTACCCCAGTCGGCCCAAGACAGGGCCGGCTCCCCACAGACGGCTTGCCTCCTCCCTCGAAGGAGACGCCCCATGAAGGAGACAAGACGTGGTGAGGCTACAGCGATCGCCCGCCAGGCGGCGGCACTGTAGCCACGCCCACCTCGGCGAGGCCCTCATCACCAGGTTTGAGGCAACAGTAACGAGCCACCGACAAGGCCCCTGACAGTGGGGCCTGCCTGTCGACCAAGGAGCCGGCAGCCGGCGGGACCCACCAGCCGGCGGGCCCTAGCAGTCGGTGTAGAAGCCGGCGAGCGTAGACACAGACAGCTAGGGCCCATGCCTAGCCGGATTACCATTGTACCCCCGAGGGGTGGGCTTATATAAACCCCCCGGGGCACCCATGCAAAGGGTTTATCTGAGCTAGTTTTAGACACCACATAGAGAGGAGAGGAGAGCTAGTCGTGCCCTTCTTCTTCTTCTCACCAAACAGAGAGCCCTGCAGAGCAGCAGTAGGGGTGTTATCTCCACGGAGAGCCCTGAAGCTGGGTAAGATTCGCCGGCGTGCATGTCTTTGCCTCATCCCGTTTCCAGGCACCGGCGACGTCTTACTGGCTCCCACAATGATAAGCCACCCGTCGGCATATGTCGCACCTACCACCCGACAGTTAGTATGCTTGAAGTATTATTATTTTTATGTCAATATGAACTCTTATCTTGAATCTTTCGAATCTGAATATTCATGCCACAATTATGAAGAATTACATTGAAATTATGCCAAGTAGCACTCCGCATAAAAAATTTCTGTTTTTATCATTTTTGATTCCTCCGTGCTATAATTTTTTATTCTGCCGTGCTATATTATCTACTGTTTTGGATGTTTATGGGCTTTATTATACACTTTTATATCATTTTTGTGACTAACCTATTAACCCAGAGCCCAGTGCCAGTTTCCATTTTTATCTTGTTTTAGAATATCGCAGAAAAGGAAAACCAAATGGAGTCCAATTGACCTGAAACTTCACGGAACTTATTTTTGGATTAGAAGAAGCCGAGAAGACTTGGAGGGCACATCAGGGGATCTACGAGGAGGCCACGAGGCAGGGGGGCCCGCACAACCCCTGGGTGCGCCTTCCACCCTCGTGGCCTCCCTGATGTACTTCTTCCGCCTATATATCTCCATATACCCTAAAAACATCCGGGAGCACAATAGATCTGGAGTTCCACGGCCATAAGCCTCTGTAGCCACCGAAAACCAATCTAGACCCGTTCCGGCACCCTGCCGGAGGGGGAAATCCCTCTCCGGTGGCCATCGTCATCATCCCGGTGCTCTCCATGACGAGGAGGGAGTAGTTCTCCCTCGGGGCTGAGGGTATGTACCAGTAGCTATGTGTTTGATCTCTCTCTCTCGTGTTCTTGAGGTGATACGATCTTGATGTATCGCGAGCTCTGCTATTATATTTGGATCCTATGATGTTTCTCCCCCCCCTCTACTCTCTTGTAATGGATTGAGTTTCCCCTTTGAAGTTATCTTATCGGATTGAGTCTTTAAAGATTTGAGAACACTTGATGTATGTCTTGCCATGCGTATCTATGGTGACAATGGGATACCACGTGATTCACTTGATGTATGTTTGGTGATCAACTTGTGGGTTCCGCCCATGAACCTATGCATAGGGGTTGGCACACGTTTTCGTCGTGATTCTCCGGTAGGAACTTTGGGGCACTCTTTGAGGTTCTATGTGTTGGTTGAATAGATGAATCTGAGATTGTGTGATGCATATCGTATAATCATACCCACGGATACTTGAGGTGACATTGGAGTATCTAGGTGACATTAGGGTTTTGGTTGATTTGTGTCTTAAGGTGTTATTCTAGTACGAACTCTAGGGCTATTTGTGACACTTATATGAATAGACCAACGAATTGATTGGAAAGAATAACTTTGAGGTGGTTTCGTACCCTACCATAATATCTTCGTTTGTTCTCGGCTATTAGTGACTTTGGAGTGACTCTTTGTTGCATGTTGAGGGATAGTTATGTGATGCAATTATGTTATTATTGTTGAGAGAACTTGCACTAGTGAAAGTATGAACCCTAGGCCTTGTTTCCTAGTATTGCAATACCGTTTGTGCTCACTTTTATCATTAGTTACCTTGCTGTTTTTATATTTTCAGTTTACAAAAACCTTTATCTACTATCCATATACCGCTTGTATCACCATCTCTTCGCCGAACTAGTGCACCTATACAATTTACCATTGTATTGGGTGTGTTGGGGACACAAGAGACTCTTTGTTATTTGGTTGCAGGGTTGCTGGAGAGACACCATCTTCATCCTACACCTCCTATGGATTGATAAACCTTAGGTCATCCACTTGAGGGAAATTTGCTACTGTCCTACAAACCTCTGCACTTGGAGGCCCAACGACGTCTACAAGAAGAAGGTTGTGTAGTAGACATCAGGAGCTTAACCTAAAATTCGGTCGAATAGGAGACATGACCCTGACCCAAATGACGGAAATAGCCACTCGATATGCAAACAGTGATGAAGAAGACCCACTCCGCAGCGGCAAGGGCAACCCAGTCGGCCAGGATACTGGACGAGGTAATTCCAATCGGAAGCAGAAGCGCAAAGCAGAACCTACGGGTCCTGGAGAGGTTGCAGTTGCGACCCAAGGAAAATTTAAGGGAAAGCCTAAAAGACCCTGGATCCCCAAGAAGGTGAAAGATCAAGCAGGAAACGATGTGTTGGATTTGCCATGTCACATTCACATCAAGAAGGATGAAAGAGGGTAATCTGATTTATCCCAAACATACCACTCAACAGTGTCGAGTCCTTATACAGCAGTTCCGAGACAAACAACCCAGTGAGAAAGAGAAGGAATCTGATAAGGATGAAGACAAGGAAGAGGATGATGATGGATTTCCCAATGTCAATTCCACTTTGGTGATTTATTCTGACATTGAAAGTAAAAGTCGACTGAAAGTCATCAACAGAGAAGTAAACATGGTTGCTCCGGCAACGATGACGTATCTAAAATGGTCAAAGACTCCCATCACATTCGACCAGTCCGACCACCCGCTGCGTGTTGCCACCCTGGGAAGGCATGCGTTGGTGGTTGACCTAGTCATTGGGGCACCCGATTGACCAATGTCTTGATGGATGGCGGTAGTGGTTTGAACATTTTGTATGTTGAGACCCTCCGAGGGATGGGCATTCCGATGTCCAAGCTCAGCGAGAGCAACATGCGATTCCACAGAGTTATCCGTAGAAATAAAGCCGATTCACTCGGCCAGATCACTCTTGATGTGGTTTTCGGTGATTCAAAGAATTATCGTAAGGAAAAGTTGACATTTGAAGTTGTGGATTTGCACAGTGCCTATCATGCTATCCTGGGCAGAACTGCGTATGCTTGTTTCATGGCTCGACCATGTTACGTGTACCTCAAACTCAAGATGCCCTGGCCTAGGGGCGTGATTACAATCACTAGTAATCGACAGCGAGCAGAAGAATGTTTCCAGAAAGGCTCAAAGATTGCCGATGAACAGATGGCAACAGTAGAAATGGAAGAATACAAGAAGACTGTAGATCCGAGTGATTTATTGAGAGCTACGAAGCCTGCTTCAAACTCTGCATTTAAGTCATCTGGTGAAAGAAATTCAGTTCATATTCACCCGACTGATCCCTATGCTGCTCCGACTCATATCTCAAGAACACTCGACAACAAATAGGAAGAAGTGCTCATCCAGTTCCTCCGTGAGAACTGGGACATCTTCACATGGAAACCTTCTGACATGCCAGGTGTACCCAGGGGACTGTCTAGCACCATTTGCGAGTCGACCCGAAAGCGAAACCAGTCAAATAGCATCTCTGACGGTCTGCCGTGGAGAAAAGAAAGGCAATTGGCGAGGAAGTGGCTGGGCTTCTGGTAGCTAAGTTCATCCGAGAGATTTACCATTCTGAGTGGCTCACCAACGTCGTCATGGTCCCCAAGAAAGAGATTCACTCCGTATGTGTATTGACTTCAAGTATATCAATCGGGCATGCCCGAAAGATCAATTCCCTGTCCCCCGCATCGATCAAATAGTTGACTCAACTGCGGGATGTCAACAATTGTCCTTTCTGGATGCATATTCCGGGTACCATTAGATCCGACTGCATGGACCCGACAAAATAAAAACAACTTTTATCACCTCATTCGGGTGCTTTTGCTATGTTACTATGCCATTTGGTCTCAAGAATGCTGGTGCCACATTCATGCGCATGATACAGAAGTGCCTGCTCACTCAAATCAGTCGGAATGTGGAAGCATACATGGATGACATCGTGGTTAAGTCGCGTAAAGGTTCTGACCTGCTGACTGACCTCACTGAAACCTTTGCCAATCTGAGAAGTTATGATATCAAGCTTAATCCATCGAAGTGTACATTCGGAGTTCCAGGTGGAAAGTTAATCGGTTTCCTCATTTCCGAACATGGGATTGATGCAAACTCAGAGAAAGTTGGCGCAATACTCCGAATGAAATGCCTTGTGCGCATACACGACGTTCAGAAGCTTACTTGTTGTTTGGCCGCTTTGAGTCGATTCATCTCTTGTCTCGATGAAAAGGCATTGCCTCTTTACCAATTGATGAAGAAATATGATAAGTTCGAGTGGTCTCCTGAAGATGACATAGCGTGTACAGAGCTCAAAACCCTGCTTTCCACCCAGCCGGTGCTCACTACTCCAATCAGCAAAGAGCCTTTACTTCTTTATGTTGCAGCCACTGCACAAGTTGTCAGTACAGTACTCACGGTCGAGTGGGAAGAAGAAGGTAAAGCCTACAAGGTTCAGTGCCCAGTATACTATATTCCTGAAGTCTTAACTCCGTCCAAGCAGAGATATCCGCATTACCAGAAGCTTTTCTATGGAATTTACTTGACCACAAAGAAGTTTGCACATTATTTCTCAGATCACTCTATCACAGTCGTCAGCGATGCTCCATTGGCAGAAGTTCTGAACAACAGAGATGCAACTGGTCGAGTGGCAAAGTGGGCGATTGAACTCCTTCCGTTGGATATCAAGTTTGAGCCAAAGAAAGCAATCAAGTCCCTAGCAATAGTAGATTTCCTCGTCAAGTGGATTGAACAGCAGCAGCCGACTCAAGTTCACTCGGAACATTGGACTATGTTCTTTGATGGATCCAAGATGTTGAATGGTTCTGGTGCTGGAGTAGTTCTAGTATCCCCATGAGGTGACAAACTCAGTTACGTCCTTCAGATTCACTTTGATTACTCCAACAATGAAGCTGGATATGAAGCACTTCTGTATGGGTTGCGAATGGCCATTTGACTTAGCGTCCATCGCCTAATGGTCTACGGCGACTCAGATTTGGTGGTCAATCAAGTGATGAAGGAGTGGGACGTCAGAAGCCTGGCTATGACTGGCTATTGCAATGCAGTGAGAAAGTTAGAAAAGAAGTTTGAAGGGCTAGAAATCCATCCCATTCCCCGACTGAAGAACCAGGCAGCAGATGACCTGGCAAAGATAGGTTCCAAGGGGGAGCCCATTCCCTGCAATGTGTTATGGGAGCATCTTCACACACCATGAGTTCAAGAGTATCCCTTCACGGAAGAGCCCCCACAACCTAAGAGTTCTACTGATCCAACTGAAGTTGAAATCCCAGCCATGGTCGACTTAATCATGGAAGTTTTGGTCGTCATTCCTGATTGGACAGTGTCATATATCGCATATATTCTTAGGAAAGAGCTTCCAGAAGGCGAAGATGAATCACATCAGATTGTCCGTCGATCCAACGCCTTCACTGTGATAAGTGGTCGACTGTACAAGGAGAGTGTGACTGGAGTTGGTCAATGATGCATTACCCCAGAGGAAGGTCGAATGATCCTCAATGATGTCCACTCACGGACCTGTGGTCACCATCCGTCCTCTCGGACAATCATGGCAAAAGCATACCGAGTAGGTTTTTACTGGCCACGTGCAAATGAAATGGCAAAATAAATAGTCGACAAGTGTGAGGGCTGCCAGTTCTACTCCAACATGTCTCACAAGCCCGCTTCAGCTTTGAAGACCATTCCACTCGTCTGGCCATTCGCTGTTTGGGGGTTGGATATGGTTAGACCCATGAGGACTAGCAGAAGTGGTTTCACCCACCTGCTTGTTGTAGTCGACAAGTTCACTAAATGGATCGAAGCCAAACCCATCAAGAACCTTGACTCGGGTACCGCTGTCAGCTTCATCAGAGAGCTAACATTCAGATATGGAGTCCCGCACAACATCATAATAGATAACGGTTCAAACTTTGATTCAGATGATTTCAGAGCTTTCCATGCTTCCCAAGGCACCCGGGTCGACTATGCTTCAGTCACTCACCCACAGTCGAATGGACAAGTGGAAAGAGCAAATGGTTTGATCCTCCAAGGGTTGAAGCCAAGATTGATGCGCGACCTCATGCATGCGGCTGGTGCCTGGGTAGATGAGTTACCATCAGTATTGTGGGGTCTGAGAACAACGCCAAATCGGTCGAATGGCCGGACTCCCTTCTTCATGGTCTATGGAGCCGAAGCTGTGCTGCCGACGGATTTTCTCAGATGCAGAAGCAGAACAAGCCCGGCAAGACGTTGTTGATCTTCTGGAAGAGGAAAGAGAGATGGCCCTGATCAGTTCGACCATTTATTAGCAAGACCTTTGTCGGTTCCATGCTAGAAACATAAGAGGTCGAGCATTTCAGGAGGGGGGCCTGGTTCTCTGAGTGGATCAACAACGACCACACAAGCTTGCTCTCGCCTGGGAACGCCCCTTCATAATCACTAAAGTGCTTCAAAACGGAGCATACCACCTGTACGATATGGAACACAAGAAAGACGAGCCACGCGCTTGGAATGTGGAGCTTCTCTGCCATTTTTATACTTAAGCATTCAGACTATTGAGATGTAATAAGATGTACCTTTCAGTTTTTTTATCAAAGACATGGTTTTACAGTCTCCTAAATGATTGTAATTACTTAAACATGTGTTCAAAATCCCCTAGTGGGTGGCTTAGCTACGAATCTTATTCACCTAAGTTTCAAAATCTAATCCTATCGAGTGAAGAGCAAGCGTCTGACTCGAGGGCTTAGCTGCGAATCCAATTCGCCTAAGTTTGAAAAAATCCCACCGAGTGAAGAGCAAGCCTCTCACTCGGGGGCTTAGCTGCAAATCTGATTCTCCTAAGTTTGAAAAAATCCCATCGAGTGAGGAGCAATCCTCTCACTCGGGGGCTTGGCTGCAGTTCTGTACTCGCCTAAGTTTAAAAAATCCCACTGAGTGAAGAGCAATTCTCTCACTCGGGGGCTTAGCTGTAGTTCCGTACTCGCCTATGTTTGAAAAATCCTACCATGTGAAGAGCAACCCTCTCACTAGGGGGTTTAGCTGCAGTCCCGTACTCGCTTAGGTTTAAAAAACCCATCGAGTGAAGAGCAAGCCTCTCACTCAGGGGCTTAGCTGCGAATCTGATTCGCCTAAGTTTGAAAAATTCCACAGAGTGAAGAGCAAGCCTCTCACTTGGGGGCTTAGCTGCAGTTCCGTACTCGCCTAAGTTGGAAAAATCCTACCGAGTGAAGAGCAACCCTCTCACTCAGAGGCTTTGCTGCAGTTCCGTACTTGTCTAAGTTTGAAAAAATCCCACCGAGTGAAGAGAAATCCTCTGACTCGGGGGCTTAGTTGCAGTTTCGTACTCGCGTAAGTTTACAACACACTCCGAGTGAAAAACGATTCTCTTGCTCAGGGACTTGGCCACACGCTCCAAACTGATCCAAAAGGACTATGAGGTACAGGTCAACTGCGATTTTCTCCTCAGAGCTGCGCCACAAGTACAATGTGCACTCCATCCCGATCTGCAAGGACGACGAGGTGCAGGTCGACTGCAATTTTCTCCTTAGAGATGCGCCACAAGTACAATGTGCGCTCCATCCTGATCCACAAGGACGATGAGGTGTAGGTTGACTGCGATTTTCTCCTCAGAGTTGCGCCACAAGTACAATGTGCGCTCCATCCCAATCCGCAAGGACGACGAGGTGCAGGTCATGGATGACACCAAGTGCTCTTGTCCATGGTCCACTCGACTGAGCTGCATCACAGAGTCAGTAACAATTCATACTGAAGAATCAAGTTCCACTCGAAGTCAAGAAATTCAAAAGCAACACTGTTTAGATAAATCTCAAAGTTCAGAACCGCAGATAAAAGTGCTCGGGCATCCGGCGCGAAGGAGTTTTAACGGTTACAAAATCACTCGGCATTCCGAGGCAAATTGAATTAAGACTTAAAGTTTGTTCACTCCTCTAGGGGAGGACTGGCTCGCTTGACAAACTCGTCCAAGTCGATTCCGTCTGCAATGCGAGTGGCCACATCAATGAAGGTCTCCATGAAGGACTAAAACTGGCGGTGTTTGGTGTTGGCGACTTTGAGTGCTGCCTGTTTCTCTTCCTTGGTCTCCTTGCAGTGGACAAGGACCAGGCACAGAGCCACATCAGCTCCACATTGCGCGAAAGACCTCTTCCATTCCTGCACTCGGCCAGGAATCTCGTTGAGTCGAGTCATCAGAGACTCAAGGTAATTCTGGAAGCTCTCCTTCGGCCAGAGTGCTGTGTCGACTCAAGAAACCGCCACCTTCAGTCGAGCCAGATAATCCACGACACTCGTGAGACAAGATTCCAGTCAGAGCACGTTCATGGCAGCTTCGTCCTGAATGGGAGAGTTGATGGGATCCAAGTTCGTCTCGATCCGTCCAGTCTCCTCTTCACAGTTCTTGTAAAACTCTTCACAACAAAATGATGAGTCAAAGAATTGTCTGGAGAACCAGCAACTGTAAGGTGAAACCAGTCGACCAGGAGAAAATACCTTCAAACACGAGGAACAACTTCTTGGCGAGTCCCCCAGATAAGCCTCCAGGTCATTTCTCTTCCGAGAGAGATCATCAATCTTGTCATTCAAGGCTACTTTGTCCTTCTTCAGACGGGTCACTTCTTTCTTAGCTTCGGCAAGAGCAGTCTTTAGCTTGGCGTTGTCTTCCTCTAACGTCCTGACTGAAGTCAGCTTCTTGTTGGCAAGTGTTGTTTTCTCCTGAGCCTCCTTCTGTGCTACGGCAAGATCAAGGTCCTTCTGTGCCAGAGCCTGCCTCATTTTCCTAAAAAAATCTAACAAACAACACTCGGTTCAGAAAGAGGAAAAAGGAGATGACTCGGGAGATAGCCCAATCTCACAGTCGACGAGTTTTTACCTTCCATACCAGCTGTTTCGTCTTTCGCCTTCTGCAAGTTTTGCTTGGCTAACTCCAAGTCAAGATTGAGCTGGATCTGCTTCTTCTCGAATTCGGCAAATTGGGATATGAATTCCTGAAGTCAGTAAGATATATCAGTGGGCAGAATCAAAGATTATTTGCTTTTGAGTGAAAAGAAGTTTTAGTCTACTACAGAATCAAACATTCAATAGTAGTCTCGGGGACTACACCCAGTAATTGCACTAGGCATGCCCCCACTGGTACTCGACTCCAGTCGCTCAAAAAAATACGTCCTAGACCACGGCCGACTGCCCACAGTCGACCATGGTCTCGGGGACTACACCCAGTGGGTGGACTTGCCGTGACCCCACTGGTTTAAGAATTCACTTGACAGGATCCATTCAAGACCGAGTGGATTTTTTATCACCAGAGATTTAAGACCCTGCCGAATAAAAACGGTGGTCTCAGGGACTACACCTAGTGGGTGCACTCTATGTGCTCCCAGTGATTCAAAAGTTCACTCGACATTGATTCAAGAGAAGAAAATTGTGCAGTAAAAGAACGCACCTAGTGGGTGAACAGATGCGCATGAAGTTTGAAAGTGTGAAAACTATCATCCATGGACATCTTACGAATAAGAAAACAACAGTTCTCAAGCATCAAGTTGGAGGGTCAGTTGGAAATCAAATAACCTGGACATTGGCTTGAAGAGTTGCACTGGCATCATAGGCTGCTTAGCTGGTCTCATGCACCATCTTCATCCGCTCCATCACTAGGCCTGCTTGGCGTATAGCTTCCTTAGCAGCGCTTGCCTGATCCTTCGGAACATGATGGGTGATGAACAGCGGATACGCTGGAACAGTTGCGACAGCTTGAGGATTCGAGAAACGGTGTTGTACAGATGAAACCTGGACTTGTGCAGTCGATGATGAAGGACGTTCACTCGACCGTATAAGAAAAGGAAAAAGAGGAAAAAGAAGAAGAGGAAGAAGAAGAAAAGGAAAAAGAGGAAAAAGAAGAAGAGGGGAAGAAGAAGAAAAGGACACATTTTTATACTTTCTTATTTAGGGTTCCGCCACGTTTTGTAGTTTCTTTCTTTTCTTTAGTTGAATGTTTTTATACTACTAGCTAGTTGCCTAGTTTGCTGACCGAAAGAAGTTAAAATAGTTATTATATGAAATTCAACATTTTTGACGACTAGTGCTACTAATAAATTAACCTAGAGCCATCATATGTCCACAAGTGCATTGTTTTTTGAATGAGAAATGATAACTTGGTGTAGTTGATTATCTTCTGCTCAATATTTCTTATGTTATAATGTTGTATCATAATGTTGTAAGGGTACTAATTGGTCTCTTCTGCTGCTTATCTGTCAGGACCGGATTTTCAGGATATTAATTTTCCAGAAAATGGCCCTTGTGCTCACCAGCCCCAGGATTACTGTTAGCTAATGAGACACCAACTTGATACAGAAACTCCAAGCAAAATACAAAAAATGTAGTACAAGACCATTCTGGCCTATGAGTACAACAAATGGTTTCTAGTGGTTGACGGTGGACGTGGTTTGCGGTACATCAGCTTCTATGGGACTCCATTTCCCACATGAACAGCTGACCTGGATAACTCCTATCTTCGCGAGGCTGCTATCACCATTGCGTAGGTTCCGGGGCTGTCATCGCAACGCTCCTCTCTATGCAAGGATTCTAGCCAAGAGAATAGCTAGGGACAAGCCAGTGAGTACTTTGAATGTACTCGCAAACATTATGAACACAGGTGTAATATAACAATTGATAATCATGCTCTGAAGTATTCTATGATCTCACGTCAGTCACAAAATAAATATCCATGATGCACGCAAGCGGGTTATTCATATACAACATGAATATGCAATAAGGGAGTAGAAATAGAATGCACCGATCGGGTGTCTGAAGTGACGCCTCGAAAGGATAATAATATAAAGAATGCCTCAGTCAGGCGTCTGAGCGATGTCACATAAAGGGCTTATAAAGGAAATAAGTAGAAACATGCCACAGTCGGGCGTCTGTGCGACACCACATAAAGGGCTTATAGAGTAAGTAAATAACAAGCATGCCACAGTCGGGCGTCTCAGCGACACCACATAACGGGCTTATAGAGTAAGTAAATAACAAGCATGCCACAGTCGGGCGTCTCAGTGACACCACATAAAGGGCTTATAAAGTAAATGAATAACAAGCATGCCACAGTCGAGCGTCTCCGCGACACCACATAAAGGGCTTATAAAGTAACTGAATAACGAGCATGCCATAGTCGGGCGTCTCCGCGACACCACATAAAGGGTTATATGAGAGTAATAACAGTGAACATCCAGGAGGTAGAACTGTCCCAGGGATACTTAATAATTCAAATAATGTAAATGGTTAGTCCATAAGAATAATAATCACAGTCATCATGAGTCACAAGTCATGATCCATGTTCTGGTTTAGCAGTTTTTCCTCCGAAGACTGACACTAAGACCGACACTTGACCCATCCCAGACTGTAGTCCTTAACCATGGACACGGCTATTCAAATAGATATAATCTCTGCAGAGGGTGTACTCTTTACCCAGGAGTAACGGATTCCTTTAGTCCATCGGGACTAATTCCGTCTACGGTCTTTTAATTGAAAACACACCTGACCTCACACACCAGCGTAACTTACCGGTGTCTGGAATCACCCACGACACCCATTAAGTGAAACTCTTGGTGGGGAGGCCACAACCTCGACTAGCATGGGATCACAAAATTTATAACGCGCGCAAACTAGGGGAGCTACCCCCTCGGCTCCAACCGGAAACACCCATGCCCCCGGACCAGGTGGCATGCCTACCGGATGCAGCTGGTATCTTCCACCATGGCCTCTCTATACGGTGTGTGCTAGGAAGGGGTTGACAACTTACCGAACCGTACCCTACCTATGGCAGGGACAAGTGGTAGTACGAAACAAGTATGGGGGTTACTGGAACAACACTCGATCTATGGTCGACTCAGGAGGTTAAAGCATTTCCCGCATGATAAGCATAAGAAATACATTTCACACCAATCAGATAGAATCACCACTCATCATACCTCACCATGCCTTACCGGACATAACTGTCTCGACGAAGAACTAGAGACAAGCTTGTGTCTACCCAAGACAGAGACTTTCCCGGGTTCCTTCCGGTAGGCATGAAAGGTATACGAGGGTGATTACTATCAGAAGCATATCAAAATCCCAACAACAAGGTATCATCATTATGCACTCATGAATATGATCATAGCACAACATAAAATACCAAATACTTTGCGTCAAGGTGGTGTCCTATTTGCACCAAACGATACACAAAAAATATTATGCTGGGGTTCAGAATGCCTGCCTTCCAAGAGTATGTAGGTGGGGTGTACTTTTCGAAAGTTGTTTCCCTCTTCAAAATCCTATTTAAGAGAAATTCAAATTAACACATAGTTTCAAAACAGTACAAAAAAGTTGTTCAGAAAATTTTCAAATAAATATGAAAATAAACTAGACAAAATTTGAGAAACAACAGAAAAAGAATCAAATCAATTGGACTTGTATTTTAAATGTTATAGCCAGTCAAAGTTGAGTCAAAATCTGTTTTTAATAAAATCAGAAAAAGAAAACGGTTTGGGGAGTAATACGTTTTCGAACAGGGGGAAACGTACTCTGGGTTTTATGCTTCCACTAAAGCCAGCGCGGGTCGTCACTGAGTCACTGACAGTGGGTCCATCGGGCCCACTGGTCAGGTTTGCCTAGTCGCCCGTGCCTTCTTTCTCCTCTGGCCGAGCAGAGGCGGAGCTCCGGCAATTGCCGCGGACGAACGACGGCTCCCCACGGGATTCCGAGGGCAGGGATGGATCCGCCAATCCAGGGCGATCCTCCCAGTCGTCGAGATTGTCATGGGGACAAAGGGGGTCGCCGATGGCAAGCTCCGCGGCGGATGATGGCTTCTGGTGGATTGGGGTATCGTGCTACGGTGGCTCCCGATCGGGTTTGGGAGGTGGGGTGGCTCCGCAAGGTCTAGGGGAGTCAGACAGTGGCACTGGATGGACTGGGGAGGCCCTTCTCGTGACGTTCGGCACCGGAGCGTGGCGGCGGCCGAACTGACCGGAGACGAGGAAGAAGGCCTCCCTCCGTCAATTGCTGGCTGTGGGGGATCTAGAGGGATGGCCTGAGGTCGCCTGAAGGTCTAGATGAGCACGGGGTCCCTATTTATAGCGTAACTAAGTCGGTTCCACGGCGGCCGGGGATAAGATCGACGGTGAGCTTCTACTGTGGCCGTAGACGATGCAGGGGTGGCTTGGAGGAGCGACTGGATGAGCTCGGGCTGTTCAGGGGCGAGCGGGCGCGCGGCTGTGGCTCGAGCCGCGCCGTCCATGGCAGGAGCCAGCTACGGCCATCCGCTAGCTACCATGGCCGACCTGACGGTGGCGCTGCGGGGCTTTAGGGGTAGCTTGGATGGTTCTGATGAGAGGATGACGACAGGGCGTGGCCCTGGGGGCGAGCAAAGGCCAGGGGTGCGGGGTGAGCGAACGCAGCGGCTCGGGCGCACACACGTGCAAAACGCGCGCTCTGGCCGTGCCTAGAGCACGCACGCCATGTCATCAGCAAAATGCCGAGGTAAGTTAGAGGGCTAGGATGAGGCTGGAAATCAACAGGGCTAGGTTAGAGGTAGCTAGGAGATTAGTGGACATGGCTGCTGGGTCAGGGGATCAAGTCCACCATGTAAACTAAAAACTATGCCCAAAACTGGCCATGCACACAAGGTGCTCAACAGAATGCCATGGGCATCTAGGCATCTCTTTGGGTGGCCAAAAACTCCAGATCAGAGTCTCTTTAGATGTAGGTCATGGTGGCAAGGTTAGTTTGGTGAAAGCAGAAACTTGTTAGTGCAAGTTTGAGAGAAAACCAAATTTGGACAGAAAATAAAGTTCATTAATGCATGGACCAAAAATAATCAAATGGTTCCAAAATCCTGGACTTAAGGGTTTGGTAGGGTGTACTTCAAGTAGGACAAATCCCAAGGCAACAAGAGCAAGATAAAATATGGTTGCAGTATAAATCACCAAACTGGACCAGAATGAAGATGAGGATGGTTTGTTCAATTTTTTCAAAGAACACCAATGGGTTTTTGCATAAAGTTGAATTATACACTACTACTAACATCCCCAAATTTTGGTGGAATTTTTAAATAAGTTTATCAAAGGGTTGTAGTGCAAATGGGACTCCAAAAGTTATGAAAAATCACTTTAAAAGAAATAAAGCTCAGGGAAAATAATTGTAGAAATAATTCCACTAATAGAAGAAATGTTCTTGGGAAGATATACAGGTCCAACAATATTTTTGAAAGGTTTTCACTTGGGGTGAAAACTCCACAATTAAGGAGAAAAGAGTGGTTCTGAATTAAAAGAAAATCCAGAGAATGAAAATTTAATTTACCAAGGCAAAATTTTAATTAATAAATCATGGTTAAATTTTTGGGTTGTTACAACACTACCCCCCTTAATAAAAATCTCGTCCTCGAGATTTGCTAAGGGCTGCTTCAAAAATATTAGTCCTACTATCACAAAAATAACCATCCTACTCATGCAATAAAATGTGGCTGCAGTGAATGGGCAATTAAGTGGCGTAAAACTACAGTGCAGAATACTAGCCCTGCGCGGAGAAATCTATGGTTGGGGGAAAACAAGAAATTCCTACTTTTGGTTACAGTAAATTTAGAATAGATTTCTAAATTACTAAAATACGCTGGTCGTACCCGAGAGCACAGTGCTCTCTCTGGCTGACAGATGGACCCGGGGCCCATTGTAATCTCGTATCCAACTCTGGCTCTCTCTTCTTCCTCTCTCTCACGTGCTTTCCCGCGCTTTCTCCATCGGCGACGTCTAGCGTGTAGGGCATCTAGGCCGTACTGTGGTAGTGCGCGGTGCGCTAGCGTCAGGACCCCGATTCCAAGTCACATCGATCTAGCCGGTAACACCTCATATCACTTTGCGGCCTCACGCACGGTATCCCACGGGTGTCGCCTTACCATGGCCCGGGACCGTTTGCGCCTTTTGGCTCACGTATATGATAGTGTCGCTAGCATCCATATGACAAAAAACCCGGTCCGACATGGCTAGTCGTGAACCCAAAGCGGCACAGACCTATGGAGACAGGCATACATGAATCACATCGAACATGTCGGTCATCAACAAGTGATTCCGGGCTGTAGCACTGGGCTAACAGGACTCGGGGATCCCGGGCTGTAGCAGGCTAGGCAGGACTCCGGAAATCACCACGTGACATTTCCCGGAAGGGACAGACACAGGGACGAAGTGAAACACATGCCGGCCAGTCAAGTGTCCTGAACAGTAGTGCTGGGCTAGCAGGACTCCGGTGAACCGGGCTGTAGCGGACTACTATCGCTCAGAAAGCACTAGACTACATTTCCCCATATGATAGGCTGCCAAGGATAAACAACTAGATTGTCGGATCCCACTCATACCAAGCATTTCAATCATACACACAATATGCCCGATATGAGTACATACAACATGGCATCACAACAAGACTCTACGACTCAAGTATTAATTCATTAGGCTCCGAAGAGCCAGATATTGCAAGCATGGGTCTCGTGACCCAACAATCATAACATACAAAGCAAAGCACATGCGGAAGCTTAACATGTCTGAGTACAGACATCTATAAATCAAAAAGGCTAAGAAGCCTGACTATCTACCAGATCCTGTCGAGGGCACAAGATCGTAGCTGAGGTATCAAGCTAAACGTCGAAGTCCACGTGCAACTAATAGCGAGACTAAAGTCTCTCTCCAAAACATAAAATAAGCAAACGTGAGTACAAATGTACCCAGCAAGACTTACATCAGAACTAACTACAAATTCATCAGTATCAACAAAGGGGGTGGTGGAGTTTAACTGCAGCAAGCCAGCTTTGACTCAGTGGCTAACCTGAACTACGACTGCAAGCAACTCTTTTGAGGTGACGCACACGAGTCCACAAATTCACCATACCAATACACCACTATGGATCTTCTCCCGTCTCCCTACGAGAACACCATCCATAGCACTCACGCTTATCTTGCGCATTTTAGAGTATCCACTTTCACTTGTCTATGAACTATGCAAGGGGTCCAAGTTTCCATATCCGAGGAATCCGGCTATTCGAATAGATAATGATAAGCCTGCAGGGGTGCACTTCTTCACACATGCTCTCGCCACTTATCGCCCTGTACACGTCATGTACCTCGGCAACCTTCAAGCGGAAGCCGGGCGAGGGTGTCGGCCACGACCTGACTAACCAACAAGTCTCTAGTCCAGGTTTATCGCCTATTCGGGTTCCATCCGCAAGGAGATCCGGCCGGGGTGTCGCTCACGGCCCCAAACGATGTGTACAGGGTTCCCAAGCCCACCATCCGGGTGCCACTTGGTACACCGGGCCACTGTGCCTAGTCTGTCCCAAGCCCACCTGTACCGGGTGCCACTTGGTAGACTACTAACACTACCTACAAACACCAGAAACTAGTTGCAACTCCTGGACAGAGATGAGGTTGATTAATAAGTCGAGAGGGGCACTTAAGCATTCCAATGCGTGGTAGTAGCTTTTCATGGATCACAAACACAGAACTCAGTTCCCGAGGACGGCTGCAATGAGACAACCCACCATGTACTCCTACATGGCCTCTCACCGCTACCTTTACCAAATCGTGTTCACACACTTAGCTCTCAACAGTAGGACATGTTTACACACCTCCGATCCATCCCTGATGAATCAGACCTGACTCAACTCTAAGCAGTAGCAGGCATGACAAACAAGCATGAATGAGTAGGCACATCAGGGCTCAAACAACTCCTACTCATGCTAGTGGGTTTCATCTAATTACTGTGGCAATGACAGGTCATGCAGAGGATAAGGGGTTCAACTACCGCAACAAGTAACAGATGAATCGTTGTTGTCCTAATGCAGTAAAAGAGAGCAGGAGCGAGAGAGTGGGCTTGTATCGGAATGAACAAGGGGGTTGTGCTTGCCTGGCACTTCTGAAGATAGTATAGCTCTTCATCGGTGTCATCGATCTCATCGTTGAAACAACGTCTACCTAGAGGGGACAAACACCGGCAACTAATAAAGAACACAATCAACACATGGCGGTATGCAACAATATGATGCATGCTATGACATGGCAATATGAATGTGTTTTGGTCTAATGCAACAGAAAGTCATTTTAATTGAAGTGGAATTCAAAACTATATCAAATTCCAACTCCAAACCTATTATGAAATTTGCCCTAATCATTTTTCATCCTAAACAGTGAGTTTAACTTGCTCAAACATGCATGAAAATGGTACAGATGGATTCCTTGAATTTTTCTGATAATTTTTCATATATAAATTATTTCATTTGGAGTTACGGTTGAATTTCTATGATTTTTAGAAGTTTTAACTATTTTCTGGAATTTCCTGTATATAAAAAATAATTCCAGTAAATAATTATTGCGTCAGCATGACATCAAGGTGACGTCAGCTGGTCAACTGGGCGCCTCCAGGTCAAACCTGACCAGTGGGGCCCACTGGTCAGTGACTCAGCCAACTAACTGAGTTAGTTAGTGGTAAACTAACCCTAACCAGGCTGTTAGCAGGGTGGGGCCCACATGTCGGTGTCTAGTTTAGTTAACTAAATTAGTTAGCTCTAATTAATCTCGGGTTAACTAATTAGGGGCTTGGGCCCACATGTCAGGGAAGGTCAAACCAGTGGTCAACCGCAGTCTAACGAGTCAAACCCGCCGGCGACTCGACGCCGGCGAGGCCAGACACGGCGGAACGGCTCGGGTTTCGCCCACGGGCGACCAAACTCTCGGCAGAGGGCATCTACGTGCTCCTGGGACTCGCGCACATCTAGTGGTGTAGACGGAAGGAGCTGGGGCAGCGCGTAACCGCGGCGGCGACGGGCCGGGCGGCGGCCGGAGTTCGGCTGTGCACGGGAAAGCGGCTGCAGCGAGCAAACACGCAAACTAAAGCGCGGGCAAGGCACTACGCGATGCAGCGGTGTCGTTTGGCACGTTGGCGCGACCAAATGGGCATCGGAGCGGCGCCGGCGACGAGCCCGAGCGGCGTTGAGCTCGGTCAGTAGGGAGTCGGCAATTTGAGCTTGAAATAATGGCGGGGAGGAGGGGGATTCGGAGCAGGAGCTCACTGGGGTCACATAGAGCAGCTCGGTGGGCTCGGGGACGGTTCGGAGCCAACGAATTTGACGGAGATGGCCGGCGGTCCCGAGGTTGAAGAAGGCATCGATGGCGGCGTTTCGAGGCGTCCGGCGTCGTGTGAGTCGATGGAGAGGATGAGGTGGACGAGGCAGAGCTCGGGGCCGCGTCGGAGAGGTGAGGGGAGCATGGTGGCTGCGGTGCTGCTTGTCGGCGGCGACGGTCTCCGCTCGGGTGGCTGCGGTGCGAGTGCTGGGGAGAGAGGGAGGAAGCAGAGAGGGGGGAGGGAGATGCAGGCGGTGCCGTGGCGCTGTAGAGGGAGTCCAGGGCGATGAGGGGGCAGCCAGGCAGACATGGTGGTGGCGTGACGAGCTCGGCGGCGTCGCGGTGTCCCTCCTCTGCCTACTGGCAGAGGTAGGCGATGACTGGCAGCGGCGCTGGGCTAGGCCGGCCACTTGGGCTCCAGGTGGGCTGCACAGGTAAGGTTTCCTCTCTCTCTTTTCCGTTTCTGTTTTCTATTTATTCTGTTTTGTTTTGATTTAGTAAAGTACTAAACCATTTTATAAAATGCTGAAAATATTTATGGGCACCTCTGATATTAATTCCAACAGCCCAAAAGTACTTCCAAGATTATTTGGACATTTAAAAATATTTATAGAATTTAAATGTCCAAATGCAAATACTTTAAGATTTAACTCAAAGATCCAAAGTGTCCTAGAAAAGTGAGCACCATTTTTGGCAGAGGTTATGGACCAAGGCAAAGATGATGAACATTTTAGAAGGGCATTTCATGATCATTGAAAAGATTTTTATTTTGATCCTAATTGCATTTCATTTAGTGCTAGGGCTTGTCATCCCCATTTCAAATTTCAAACAGATATAGACATGATGCATGGATGCTTATGAAACTAAGTGCAATCAAACTCTAGGGCCGTGACAGCTAGCTGCCGGTGCAGCGTGCACTTACCTCGCGGGCCAGTGCGCTGTCGGCACTGCTCGCGGATTTGCCTCCGAACACCGGCAATCAAGCGACGCGCGGAGCTGTTGGACTTCGCCCACCGTACACCGATCTCGAGCTATAAAATGACCGAGGTGCTCCTTTCTTTTTCCTCACAACTGGCCTCGCTCCTCCTTCTCCATCCTTCTCCTCCATTTCTGTTTGCAGGAGCTCGAGACGAGGCTCTAATGGCAGAGGTGATGCAGGACTGGTACATGATCCTGATGTGCGGAGGATTGGCGGCATTGCTGGGGTTCTCCGTGCTCTTGTGCGTGATGATCCTCGATGATCATCATGATGCTGCTGCTCGAGTGTTAGCTCTTCACGGCAGCGGCGATCATGAGGATTAGGTGCTGGGGTCGGGTGTTAACTGCTGTCAGTGTGTTGTAGGCAACTTGCACCTGAATAATTACCCACAAATCTCTCCTTCAAAGACTGTGGTGTGTTAGGGAGGTAATCAGTTAGATGCAACATGTTCACGTGGAATTGAAATTAGTGCACGTAGTCGAGTGGTTGGGGTTGTGAGTCCGCTGTCGTGGTGCTACGTGAATAAAAATCTATGTCGTGAAGAGATATACGTTGCAACAAATCAGGGAAAAATCTCACTTCAGAATTTATTGAGAGTGAAATCAGTTAATAAAATTAACAGAAGTAAAAAACTACTCTCATTAATTGAAACCAAATATTTAATTCATCGCACAAATTTAGGATACCACGCATAAGTTGCAACACATAAATAAATGCTGGGACAATAAACATAGAAGTGATGTCTACAATGAAAATGGCAAATAGACAGGTTCCTGAGAAAACGTCTCTGGTACTAGGGCACACTCTTCTTCTATCGGGGGAAGCGGATTGACTAGTCGATGAAAGCGTCTCTCCTGGTTGGGCCTCAGTGGTCTGCCAATAGCTACCTGAGGATTTAAATCAGCGATGCTTTGGAGATAACCCATTACTCGCTGGGTTAAACGCTCTTGAGCGATGACATACTGGGCAAGGTTTGCCAGTACCAGGTCTCTCTCAATTCGTCCATCGGGAAAAGATGCTACTTCTCCGGGTGCTGCACGACTCGGGAAGTAATAATACCCCCGTTCGCTGGCATAGGGTACCGCGAATCGAAGGCGAGCAAGCGCTTCGTACGCAGTAGCTTCTATGGCCATTTGCGGAGTCGGCATAGATTTTCCCACGAAGGAGACTTCCGTTGGGTCTTGGTTTGGGTTTGCGGGAGGAATGTGCACCACTGCCCAATATTTCTAGGTGGATGGGGTGATCCTCGATTTGAGCAACTCGTACTGGGGTGGATGGGTAGAACTCATGGTACTGTAGGTAAAGTCCCACAATATTTTAACAAAACTACCGGGGGTTGCATCTGGAGTTCTCAGATAAATACTAGAGCTCGGCATGGCAAAGAAATGGTTGTGAGGGTTGTGCACGAGGAAAGGGATGCTTGGTAAGGTCACGCAGTGGCCTTTTATATAGCATCTGAGCTGGGTCATTTATCACTGTGAGGGGCAACTAGTTTGTCGGTTCTGCTCTATGGGGTCGGGGTCAATGCCACAGATACACATATCTCACAAAAGTGATGTATTACTGTGGGTGTCGTCGGGGTGGGTTTTGGTAGCTACGCCCGGAATTAAAAATATAACCGTACGCCAACATACTTATGCATGGCTACTATTTAAAATAGGGGCGCACAAGCAGACAAAATTTAATTATGGCGGCACAAGATCACACAATTACAGGGCGTGGACATACCAAGACTCGGTACTACTCGAGTGTCGTAGTATACCTCGTTTATATCTAAGCGGGCGTGCCTTGTGGACGTTGAGGCTTCTCCACGGGTTTCTCCGTCGGGGTTAGCTGGATGGAGTTTAGGGGCTGCAGGGTCGGGGTAGCGATGATGACAATCGCCGGGGTTGTTGGCTACAATCCCGTTGGAGCGTGTTCCCAAAAGGCGACAAAGCACTTCTGGGGACACCAAAGCATTTTGGTCGATGGCTGGGGCAGCCCTCAAGGACTCGATCGGTTGTCCGAACAGCACGACTGGGTTGTCGGTGTCGGGATCATCTTCTCCTCTTGCCGGGGCTCGGCGAACCAGTTCTCCACAAGCTGCGATCAGATCAAGGGTGATTTGATCGAACAGTACCTCTAGTGCACTTACATAGCACACCAGATGCAAAAATGCAGGATCCGTCTCGTGATCTCCATTGACAACCTGGGGTGGCCTACCATACTCGTCACGGCTGGGGTAGTAGTAGAACGAGTGACAGTTAACTCTGGGCGACAAGTGCCGGAGTTGAATTATGGCCTCTCGAGCAGCTAGTTGGATGGCTTGTGGCTCAAAGGAAGTTGTCCTTCCGGTGAACCTGTAGGGGCGTTCTGGCGATAGACCCCTACCATAGACGTGCACAGTGGCCCAGAATTGACGGCTCTCACCGCTCATGGGCCCTTGGTACGCAACATATTCTAGGGGCTCTTCTAAAGCAAAGGCACGGTGGGTGAGGTTTGCTAGCACAGTCACAAAACCTCCAAGGTTGGTTGATGTGGTTTCATTGTGAACAATGGGCCCAGGCATTTTGGTTTAGTTTTGGAGTAGAGGCTGTGCTGTGCTGGGTTGGGGCTAGCATGCCCTTTTTATAGAACAAGGGAATGGAGTCTTCCTTCGCACGCTTGCGGAAGAGACGATTTAGGTGTCGGTCACTGGCGTGTGATCGACAGGCTAGGATGATAGGTTGGGCACCGACTGCCAAAAGGTGTCGGGGACACTGTGTGGCTATCTTACACGAGAAGCTTGGCCGGGGTTAGGTTAAGGTCTGGTGGGTTGATTCACCTAGGTTTATTAACCTAGACAAGATAGGATTAGCCAATGGTCAGCCTGGCTCTGATACCAAGGTTGTCAGGACCGGATTTTCAGGATATTAATTTTCCAGAAAATGGCCCTTGTTCTCACCAGCCCCAGGATTACTGTTAGCTGATGAGACACCAACTTGATACAAAAACTCCAAGCAAAATACAAAAAATTTAGTACAAGACCATTCTGGACTATGAGTACAACAAATGGTTTCTAGTGGTTGATGGCGGAAGCGGTTTGCGGTACATCAGCGTCTATGGGACTCCATTTCCCACAGGAATAGCTGGATAACTCCTATCTTTGCGAGGCTGCTATCACCATTGCGTAGGTTCCGGGGCTGTCATCGCAACGCTCCTCTCCATGCAAGCATTCTGGCCAAGACAATAGCCAGGGATAAGCCAGTGAGTACTTTGAATATACTCGCAAACATTATGAACATAGGTGTAATATAACAATTGATAATCTTGCTCTGAAGTATTCTATGATCTCACGTCAGTCACAAAATAAACATCCATGATGCACGCAAGCAGGTTATTCATATACAACATGAATATGCAATAAGGGAGTAGAAATAGAATGCACCAATCGGGTGTCTGAAGAGACGCCTCGAAAGGATAATAATATAAAGCATGCCTCAGTCAGGCGTCCGTGCGACACCACATAAAGGGCTTATAGAGTAAGTAAATAACAAGCATGCTACAGTCAGGCGTCTCAGCGACACCACATAATGGGCTTATAGAGTAAGTAAATAACAAGCATGCCACAGTCGGGCGTCTTTGCGACCCCACATAAAGGGCTTATAAAGTAAATGAATAACAAGCATGCCACACTCAGGCGTCTCCGCAACACCACATAAAGGGCTTATAAAGTAACTCAATAACAAGCATGCGACAGTCAGGCGTCTCCGCGACACCACATAAAGGGCTTATATGAGAGTAATCACAGTGAACATCCAGGAGGTAGAACCGTCCCAGGGATACTCAATAATTCAAATAATGTAAATGGTTAGTCCATAATAATAATAATCACAGTCATCATGAGTCACAAGTCATGATCCATGTTCTGGTTTAGCAGTTTTTCCTCCGAAGACCGACACTAAGATCGACACTTGACCCATCCCAGACTATAGTCTTTAACCATGGACACGGCTATTCGAATAGATATAATATCTGCAGAGGGTGTACTCTTTACCCACGAGTAACGGATTCCTTTAGTCCATCGGGACTAATTCCGTATACGGTCTTTTAGTTGAAAACACACCTGACCGCACACACCAGCCTAACTTACCGGTGTCTGGACTCACCCAAGACACCCGTTAAGCAAAACTCTAAGTGGGGGGCTACAACCTAGACTAGCAAGGGATCACAAAATTGATAACACATGCAAACTAGGGGAGCTACCCCCTCGGCTCCAACCGGAAACACCCATGCCCCCGGACCAGGTGGCATGCCTCCCGGATGCAGCCGGTATATTCCACCATGGCCTCTCTGTACGGTGTGTGCTTGGAAGGGGTCGACAACTTACTGAACTGTACCCTACCTATGGCAGGGACAAGTGGTAGTACGAAACAAGTATGGGGGTTACTGGAACAAGACTCGATCTATGGTCGACTCAGGAGGTTAAAGCATTTCCCACAAGATAAGCATAAGAAATATATTTCACACCAATCAGACAGAATCACCACTCATCATACCTCACCATGCCTTACCGGACATAACCGTCTCGACGAAGAACTAGAGACAAGCTCGTGTCTACCCAAGACAGAGACTTTCCCGGGTTCCTTCCGGTAGGCATGAAAGGTATACGAGGGTGATTACTATCAGAAGCATATCCAAATCCCAACAGCAAGGAATCATCATTATGCACTCATGAATATGATCATAGCACCACATAAAATACTGAATACTTCATGTCAAGGTGGTGTCGTATTTGCATCAAACGAGACACAACAAATATTATGCCGGGTTTCAGAATGCTTGCCTTCCAAGAGTATGTAGGTGGGGTGTACTTTTCGAAAGTTGTTTCCCTCTTCAAAATCCTATTTAAGAGAAATTCAAATTAACACATAGTTTCAAAACAGTACAAAAAGTTGTTCAGAAAATTTTCAAATAAATATGAAAATAGACTAGACAAAATTTGAGAAACAACAGAAAAAGAATCAAATCAATTGGACTTGTATTTTAGAAGTTATAGCCAGTCAAAGTTTAGTCAAAATCTGTTTTTAATAAAATTAGAAAAAGAAAACGGTTCGGGGAGTAATACGTTTTCGAATAGGGGGAAACGTACTCTGGGTTTTACGCTTCCACTAAAGCCAGCGCGGGCCGTCGCTGGGTCACTGACAGTGGGTCCATCGGGCCCATTGGTCAGGTTTGACCAGTCGCCCTCACCTTCTTTCTCCTCTGGCCAAGCAGAGGCGGAGCTCCGGCGATTGCCGCCGACGAATGGTGGCTCCCCACGGGATTCCGAGGGCAGGGATGGATCCGCCAGTCAAGGGCGGTCCTCCAAGTGGTCAAGAGGGTCGTGGGGACAAAGGGGGTCGCCGGCGGCGAGCTCCGCGGCGGACGGTGGCTTCTGGTGGATTGGGGTCTTGAGCTATGGTGGCTCCCGATCGGGTTTGAGAGGTGGGGTGGCTCCACAATGTCTAGGGGAGTCAGATGGTAGCTCTAGATGGACTGGGGAGGCCCTTCTCGCGACGTTCGGCACTGGAGCGTGGCAGTGGCTGAACTGACCGGAGACGAGGAAGATAGCCTCCCTCCGTCGATTGCTGGCTGTGGGGGCTCTAGAGGGATGGCCTGTGGTCGCCCGAAGGTCTGGACGAGCTTGGGGTCCCTATTTATAGCGTAACTATGTTGGTTCCACGGCGGCCGGGGATAAGATCAACGGTGAGCTGCTACTGTGGCCGTAGACAATGCAGGGGGTGGCTTGGAGGACCGACTGGATGAGCTTAGGCTGTTCAGGGGCGAGCTGGCGCGGGGCTGTGGATCGGGCGGCGCCATCCATGGCAGGAGCCTGCTGCGGCCATCTGCTAGCTGCCATGGCCGACCTGACTGTGGTGCTGCGGGGCTCCAGGGGTGGCTTGGATGGTTCTAATGAGAGGATGAGGACAGGGCATGGCCCTGCGTGCGAGCAAAGGCCAGGGGCACGGGGAGAGCGAACGCGGCGGCTCGGGCGCACACACGTGCAAAATACGCGCTCTGGCCACGCCTAGAGCACGCACGCCATGTGCTCGGCAAAATGCCAAGGTAAGTTAGAGGGCTAGGATGAGGCTGGAAATTAGCAGGGCTAGGGTTAGAGCTAGCTAGGAGATTAGTGGACATGGCTGCTGGGTCAGGGGATCAAGTCCACCATGTAAACTAAAAACTATGCCCAAAACTGGCCATACACACAAGGTGCTCGACAGAATGCCATGGGCATCTAGGCATCTCTTTGGGTGGTCAAAAACTCCAGATCAGAGTCTCTTTAGATGTAGGTGATGGTGGCAAGGTTAGTTTGGCAAAACCAGAAACTTGTTAGTGCAAGTTTTAGAGAAAACCAAATCTGGACAGAAAAAATAAAGGTCATTAATGCATGGACCAAAAATAATCAAATGGTTCCAAAATCTTGGACTTAAGGGTTTGGTAGGGTTTACTTCAAGCAGGACAAATCCCAAGGCAACAAGAGCAAGATAAAATATGGTTGTAGTATAAATCACCAAATTGGACCAGAATGAAGATGAGGATGGTCTGCTCAAATTTTTCAAAGAACACCTATGAGTTTTTGCATAAAGTTGAATTATACACTACTACTAACATCCCCAAATTTTGGTGGAATTTTTAAATAAGTTTATCAAAGGGTTGTAGTGCAAATGGGACTCCAAAACTTACGAAAAATCACTTTAAAAGAAATAAAGCTCTGGGAAAATAATTGTAGAAATAATTCCACTGATAGAAGAAATGTTCTTGGGAAGATATACAAGTCTAACAATATTTTTGAAAGGTTTTCACTTGGGGTGAAAACTCCACAATTCAGGAGAAAAGAGTGGTTCTGAATTAAAAGAAAATCCAGAGAATAAAAAATTAATTTACCAAGGCAAAATTTTACTTAATAAATCATGGTTAAATTTTTGGGGTGTTACATTATCAGAGATGGGGGGAAGCCGCCACCGCAGACTCCGCTCTGCCACAGCGGTGTATGAGTTGGATGCTTTCGAGTTCTTCAGTATCATCCACGAGGCATGTATACAAAAGGAGAGATCTCCCCTTCAACCATCTCATTATGATAAGTAAGTCCAGATCGGGACGTTTCCATTTTTAGGCATTTTCCTTTTCTCTCTATTTCCTTTTTAGGCAGTTTGCATCATAGAGCATTTGTGGGGATTTTTCTACAGCAACCCCAACAATCCCACCAATCCAGTGGTTGCATTACTTTTTGCATTTGAGCAAGTTCATGAACATGGCATTTTACATCATGTTGCTGTTTTGTCTTTTATCGGTATATTTATGCAAATATGCTATGGAGTAGTTTTGCACATGAACATGCTCTTTTTCATGCCTACTACATGCTAGTATTTATGCCATGTATCTTTGTGCATTTTGTTGGGTGAAACAAGAATGCAAAGCAGCTCTAGTATTGTTGCTGATTTCAGGGACTTAGAAATATTCGAAGTCTTTGTCTTGCTTATATTTTTATGCCATGTATCCTTGCTGCTATAGATTGATCCATGCCTCTTTTGAGCATGATCAGTAAGGATGTTTTGTAGATATTGTTGTGCTCTATCCATCCATGTCTTTGTTTGCATTTATGGAGCACCCTAGCTTGAGTCAATCGAGCTCTACTTTTGCTATAAAATATTCCTGGCAGATTGTTTACTTGTTATTCAATTTTGCCGAGCTTGTTGTAGATGATCCATTCATGCTATGTTGTTGTTCTTGCCATGTCTAGCTTCTATGCCATGTCTACTTGCTGCGTGTATGCTTAGTTTGTCATGCAATGCCTCGTGGTGAGTGCATCGAGCTCGTAAACATGCCTACTCAATATCTGTTTTGCCATGTTCCAGTTTTTGTACTAAGTCTGAATCTGTTAACGATAATTGTTATGTTCACTTGGATGCCATTGTATTTTCTGATGCTTTTTGGCTTATGGTCAGTAAGGGACTTTTGTGGTATGCTTTGAGTAGGTTCATGCCATGCCTTGCTTTTCCTTGATATGGTCCTGTAGCATGTAGTTATCGTGCTCTCAACATTGCTTCCTGATGTTAAATTCCTGACTTGATGTTATTTTGACCAAGTCTGTAACCTGTTATCTTTTGCACTTTTACCATGCTTGTTTGAACCTGCTATTGATTGAATTAGCCGTAGCTCAGTGTTCGTCTTTTGTCAAGCATTTTGAGTGGATCCCTGCCATGTGTTTTGTTGTCAGGTTGGAGTGATGTAGCATGTTGTTCTTGATGCATTTAGATGGTTTTGTGCTGTTAATCGCAGACCGGTGCCATATTTGTTTTGCTTGTCATTTCCAAACCGTGTATCCGATTCTGGTGATATTTATATCGATTTCAACCGAAATCAACTCCTCTTTCCAGTGGCACTCTTGGTTTCCAAGTTGAGGCCAGGTTCGATCTTTCCTTTCCAAATCATGCATATGCACCGCATATCGCATCCCGCATGTCATGCATTTTTCGCATCATGTTGTTTGTGCATTGCACGTGGCTGATTGTGTCTCCCTTTGCTTGTGTTCTTGCCACTACAAGAAATCTATCAATACGTGACAGTCTTTGGCCGTCACAGATCAGCCAAAAACTATCATGCATGTCCATCCTTGATGGACTTGAAACCTGTCATGTATATCGTGTCATAATTTGACATCCTAGCTTCCATGACGGTTCTTGGCCGTCATGGAACTGCCTCAAGCCCGCCCAAGCCCAAACTAGGCTGTGACGGAACAAACCATCATGGACCAATTCCATGTAGGATTTTCAATTGATTAACTGGAATGACGTGGCTACCTACGTGGACACTATTTTTTGTCACAAAAACCGTCATGGATTTAGGATCAATTTAAATTTGGTCCCATCAACTTCCTTCAGCCCAATTTTGATCAAATACACTTGTAGTATAATGTGTTCCGTAAATCATAATACCAATTTTGGACCAAATCACTCAGTATGAAACCATCCATAGGTATCAACAACATATATTAACAAAATCACTCAACATGCAACCATCCATACATATCTACAACCTAATAGTTTATAATATCCTAAGTGAAATGATAATATATAATATATATTGACAAAATATATCACATAGCAAGGATTAGGAACCGGTACAATCCAATTTACATCAATAAAACATATATACTACTAAGGTTGTCACTCGTGTACTTGTTGTCGGCCCTCCTGATGGCAACTATACGTCATGGCGGATTGTGATGGACAACAGCATACCTACCAAATTCACAACAACATTAGACATTTGTAGATATGAACATATAGTAGAAGAAACTTAAAAAAAATTACATGCTTTCGAAAATCCTTAAATCTTATTGTGCCTACAAATGAGAATAACAAAGTATCTAGTATAAAACAACAAAATGACTCACTAATACATGTGCGTGGTACACAAATAAACAGGTTTAAACTTATGTATTCTTACTATAGGACTGCCACAATGTAACTATGTAATTTTATTCTGAGATTCAGATTAAACTTATTTCTAGAATACATATTCACCGGGCGGCACGAGGCGATAAGGATAGAAAAAGATATGCCTAGGGAGAAAACCCACCAACAAAATAATGCTCAGCATTTCTACCGAAAGAATAGTAGTATGATTTGTGTTTGTCCATATAGTAGGCTTTTGGTTTTAAAGGTCAAGATAATGCTCTGCATTTCCTAATTGACATTTCAGATTAGATCTGGAAATTCTGTACATATATTTGGAAGGTAAAAACTGAATATTTGCCAAGTTAATATTCATATACCATTGCTACATATAAACAAGCAGTCAGCAATGAGGATTGGTTTAAATTTCGCAGATTTGATAAGTGACCCCTATTTACTAGAATGCAGTTTCAGCGTACTAGTCACTCTTGAAACAAGAGTTCGAGCTATCCTGTTTATATGAACGCCTGATCCAGTCGAAAAGTAAATAGGAAAGAAGGCATCCAAAATCATTTTTATTATGCGTACAAGTGAGAATAACAAGGCATCTAGTATAAAACAACAATAATTGCAACAGCAGTTGAAGCCATACAAATGAGAATAACAAAGTACCCTGCTGATAGAACATGCATTGCAGAAGTCAAGTTACTATAGCAGCAGCAGTTGAGGCCATGTAAATCCGCCAAAAAATGGCATCACTAACAAACAATATCCATGATACGGAGCCACTGCTCGTCGACCTGGCTGGTGTAAGCTTCTAATGTTCATGTCTCAAGAAGTTTACATATAAAATAAATATTTATCAAGGCACCGACAATAGTGGACAAAACTTGCTTGCCAAGTGAACTCCAAATGGCATGCAAAATAACTAAGAGCTATGGCCTCTAATAAATCTATAGAATTGGCAAATGGTTCTGTTAAGAGATATTGAGATAATGGTTAGGATGTATAGGATTACTTTGATTCAAGTGCATGAGATGATAGATTTAACCAACACGATCCGTGGGGCACTAACAAATTAGATGAAAATCACACCCTGGTGAAAATGCACAACCCTAGACTAAATCAACTAAATAGGTGTACTTCAGTAGCAGTTGAGCTATGGAATGAAAATAACGGAGAAATCATAGGAGTGGCAGTGGAGAACTAACCCTTGGTTGATCGCGGTTCAACTCCCAACTCCTAACGGCCGCCATGGTTGCCCTCTCAAGATCAATTGTGCGCCATGCAGTGGCACGATTGTTATGAAGCTACCTAGACCTTCATCCCAAAAAAATAGATCATAATAAGACAATTAGAGTGTTAAGTGATCGAAATAAAAAGAGAGGAATAACATAAAGAAAAAATATTTAGGATCAATTGTCACAAGCACTATTCAGGAGGGCGACCTAGTGATGAAGCAAAGGAGTTGAACAAACAATGCGTTGTGTCAATGTGCTGGCAAGTGCTAGCTGGGTGTGTGCCTCTAGGTTGAGAGAGAGTGAGCGAACACGTGACCATGGTACTAGTAGGTGCACAACCAATAGTAGTACTCCTACTCTAAATTGACTCACTAATACATGTGCTTAGTACACAAATTAACAAGTTTAAACCTCCGTATTCTTACTGTATGACTGCCACAATGTAACGATGTAATTTTCTTCTTTGGTTCAGATTAAACTTATTTCTGGAATACATATTTGCCAGGCTGCAGGAGCCAAAAAGGGCAGCATGCTTTGGGTAGAGCTGGGAGACGAGTACGTGATCGAGGAGCCCGTTGAGTACGCTTACGAGGATCAAGTCAACTCAGAGAACTTTGCAGGTAAGATGACCATACCCTCGAAATCACTTCTATCTTTTCTTTCTAGTTGCTCGCTCTATTGCTATGCATGTGCTACGATACCTACCACTTTCTTATCATGCCTCCCATATTGCCATGTCAAACCTCTAATGCACCTTGTCCTAGCAAACCGTTGTTTGGCTATGTTACTGCTTTGCTCAGCCCCTCTTATAGCATTTCTAGGTGCAGGTGAAGTTTGGAGTTTGTTCCTTGTTGGAACATGTTTATTGTTGGGATATCATTATTATATCTTGTTTACCTTAATGCACCTATATGCTTGGTAAAGGGTGGAAGGCTCGGCCTTATGCCTGGTGTTTTATCCACTCTTGCCGCCCTAGTTTCCGTCATACCGGTGTTATGTTCCTTGATTTTGCGTTCGTTACATGGCTGGGTTATAATGGGAACCCCTTGACAGTTCGCCTTGAATAAAACTCCTCCAGCATGGCCCAACCTTGGTTTTACCATTTGCCACCTAGCCTTTTTGCCTTGTGTTTCACGGACTCAAGGGTCATCTTTATTTTAAACACCCGGGCCAGTGCTTCTCTAAGTGTTGGTCCAAACTGAGCGATGTTCGGGGCAACTAGGGGCAACTCTGGGCTGGCCTACCTGATGTCTGGCTCATCCGGTGTGCCCTGAGAACGAGATATGTGCAGCTCCTATCGGGATTTGTCGGCACATCTGGGTGGCTTTGCTGGTTTAGTTTTACAATTGTTGAGATGTCTTGTAACCGGGATTCCGAGTCTGATCGGGTTGTCTTGGGAGAAGGAATATCCTTCGTTGATCGTGAGAGCTTGTGATGGGCTAAGTTGGGACACCCCTAAAGGGATTTGAACTTTTTAAAGCTGTGCCCGCGGTTATGGGCAGATGGGAATTTATTAATGTGCGGTTGTAGAAAACCTGAACCTTAATTTAATTAAAATGAATCAACTGAGTGTGTGGCCGTGATGGTCTCTTTTCAGCGGAGTCCGGGAAGAGAACACGGTCTCGTGTTATGATTGAACATAGGTTGTTCTAGGATCACTTCTTGATTATAGATTCTCGACCGTGCTTTTGCCTTCTCTTCTCGCTCTAATTTGCGTAAGTTAGCCACCAAATATGCTAGTCGCTTGTTGCAGCTCCACCTCATACCTTTACCTGACCTATAAGCTTAAATAGTCTTGATCGCGAGGGTGTGAGATTGATGAGTCCCCGTGACTCATAGATTCCTTCCAAAACTAGATGCAGGGACCGATGATACCATTCTAGGAGATTCAACTGAGCTCAAGTGGGAGTTCGATGAGGACTCGGGATGATACTACGTTTCTTTCCCAGATGATCAGTAGTGGTGCCTAGTTGGGGCTATCGGGGACATTGTTGTATCTGGATGAATGTAATGATATTCATGCTATTTGTGTGACGTGGCGAGTGTAAGCCAACTATGTACCTTTTTCCCTTATTCATTACATGGGTTATTGTGAAGATTACCTCACTTGCGACATTGCTTTCAATGTGGTTATGCCTCCAAGTCGTGCTTCGACACGTGGGAGATATAGCCGCATCGAGGGCGTTACAAGTTGGTATTCGGGCCTTCCCCGACTTTAGGAGCCCTCTGCTTGATCGAATCACTGGCGTTGTTGAGTCTAGAAAAATGTTTTGAGTCACTTAGGATTATATATATCGGAGAGTAGGATTCTTTTTACTCCTCAGTCCCTTCGTCGCTCTGGTGAGGCATCCTGACGTAGAGTTTTGACTCTTCTCTTCTCAAATTTCACTAAAATTTTTTTAGGATCACGCGGGTATCTTGGAATCGTTCCGATGGTTTTGTGATGAGAACTTTGTTCTTGGTGCCTCCTGACATTTAGGGGTTGTGGCAGTGTCCTGGGGAGTTGAGCTCTGAGGTGTTGTCGTCACAATTTTATCATTGCAGTTCTGGAATACCTGAGTTTCGCCGACATCGAAAATCTCTTTTATGCAGTTGTTGGTGAGATAACCTCGATGCCACCCAGTACTGGGGGGTGGGGGGAGTTCGGGAGTATTGCCATAACTCGTATAACGGATAATTTTTGAAGGTTGAGGTAAATGATTTCCGAAGGTTTCTTGGTTATGTGTTGAAGGATGGATACAGCTGGATGTAGGATTTGCTAGTTTTGGGTGAGATATTATGCTTCCCCTATATCCCCAACACCTGATTGCATAAATGGGAGAATTTCGGGAGTTTCATAGGTGGGAATTCATGTAGCTCTAGAATTTCTTCCGCGGATATTTGGTTTGTGATTGGGTAATCCTTACCAAGTATTTGTTCTTGTCCATACCTTGTTATTTTATTCTTCTACCTCTATCTAAGTGTCTTCTCAATTTATGGAAGTGTGACCATTGCAATGGAATTCATTCGTTCATTTTGTTAGGATGTCAAGACTATATGTTGCAATTTCAATCCATTTGATTCAGCTTGAATATATGTCTGTCAAGATGCTAACGGATGTCACCCTCTCTAGTATGGCTCCTCCAACGCGTATGACTCTGAATCCGGATCCACCACCACCACCTCCACCTCCGGAGGCATGGCAAGCTGTGATGGCCGCTACCAATGCAAACACGCAGATGCTCATGCAACTCTTACAAGAGCGCAACCAAGGGAATCAAGGCCATGCCAAGAATCAGAATCAGTTTGCTACACTCAACCAGTTCCTCACAAACCAGCCAAAGACCTTCAGCAACTACCTTGAGCAACTATGTTGAGGCAACAGACGCTAATGATTGGCTGATGGATATCTACAAGCATTTCGAGTGCAGCAACGTCAGGCCTGAGGACTTTGTCAAGTTTGCTTCATTCCAACTCAAAGACCAAGCTGCTGAGTGGTATCAACAGTACAAAGATTCCAGAGGAGGCCGTGTGATTACCTGGGATGAATTCCGTCAAGACTTCAAAGCTCACCACATTCCTCAGAGTGTTGTTGAGAGCAAGCGTGAGGAATTCCGCAACCTGAAGCAAGGCAGTCTGTCTGTTTACCAGTACAACATCATGTTCCAGAAGCTCGCCCGTTTCGCTAAGCAAGACGTCTCTGACGAGAAGAGCATGATATATTAGTTCGGAGGTGGCCTCAGAGAAGATCTTCAACTTCCTCTCGTGCTTTTCGAGCCGTAGAAGTACGATGAGTTTTACAACATGGCATTGAAACAAGAGACTGCTCAACTGAAGTGCGATGCTTCCAAGAAGCGAGTCAGAGATGCGACTCCTTCTTCCTCAACTCAAGTGGAAACTAAGCAACAAAAGTATTGGTTGCCTCCTCCTCCGTTCCGTCAGCCTTATCAGCAGAAGAGCAAAGGTGGCGATGGATCTTCCCACCCACCCAACCCAGGCTTTCAGAACAAGACTTCGTCTCATGCTCCAAGATCAACTGCTCCGTATCACCGTCTGCTCTCAGATGTCACGTGCAACAAGTGTCAGCAGAAGGGTCACTACACCAACAAATGGTTCAATCAGAGGCGTCTTCCTCCTCCTCCTGTGAGATCTGCTAGCACCGCAGTGGTCAAGCATAACCCCAAGTCTGCAAAGGTCAACTTGATGAATGCAGCTCAGGCAGAGGACTCATCAGATGTGATAATGGGTAACCTTCCTGTTAACGATATTCCTGCAAAAGTTCTTTTTGATACCGGTGCATCACATTGTTTCATTTCAAGACCATTTGCATCTAAGAATGAGTTGCCTTTCAAAGATTTGCCTAGACAGTTATCAGTTGTTTCTCCGGGTAATTCATGAATGCAAGCTCTATGATCCCGGATGTTACTATAACATTGGGCGACTATAGGCTTCTGTCTTCTCAAGTGGTCCTTGGTAACTCGAATATTGATCTTATTCTCAGAATGGACTGGCTTTCTAAGCACAAGGCTCAGCTTGATTGTTCTGCCAGGAAGATTCAATTGACACATTCGTCTGAGAAGGGCGAGCTTGATGCCATATCTCAGATCCCAGTCATTTGCGAATATCAAGACGTCTTTCGAGAAGAGCTTCCAAGAATGCCCCCGCACCGGCCAGTTGAATTCGTCATCGATCTTGAGCCTGGCACGGAACCTGTTTGCAAACGTCCTTACAAGCTTGGACCTGAAGAGTTGAAGGAGCTGAAGAAACAACTCGATATTGAAGAGCGTATGGGTCTCATCCGACCTAGTTCTTCTCCATGGGGTTGTGGTGTTCTTTTCATCAAGAAGAAGGATGGAACGGACCAACTTTGTGTCGACTACCGTCCATTGAACAAGAAGACCATAAAGAACAAGTACCCACTTCCCAACATCAATGAGCTTTTTGAACAAGTCAAAGGTGCTCAAGTATTCTCCAAGCTTGATCTCCGTATGGGCTATCATCAGATTCACATTCGTGAACAAGATATCCCCAAGACAACATTCAGAACAAGCTATGGTTCATATGAATACACTATCATGTCTTTCGGCCTCGTCAACGCTCCTCCAACATTCTCTCGCATGATGAACTTCATCTTCAACGCCTACACAAATGACTTCGTCTTGGTCTACCTCGATGACAGTTTGGTCTTTTCCAAGAACAAGGAGGATCATGCCAAGCATTTGAGATTGGTGCTGGATAAACTCAGAGAACATCAGTTCTATGCGAAGTTTTCAAAGCGCAAGTTTTGGCTCAATGAGGTTCTCTACCTTGGGCATATCATCTCCGCCAAGGGCATAGTTGTTAATCCTGAGAAGGTGTCTGCAATTGTGAATTGGGAACCACCTCAGACCGTGAAGCAACTTCGCAGCTTCCTTGGGCTCGCAAGCTATTGTCGAAGGTTCGTTGCAAACTTCTCTAAGATCGCAAAGCCTCTTTCCAACCTTCTCCAGAAGCACGTGAAGTACGTATGGTCGCCTGAATGTGACATCGCTTTCAACACCCTGAAAGAGAAGTTAGTCACTGCTCCAGTTCTGACTCCCCTGATGAATCCAAACCATTTGAGGTGTTCTGTGATGCTTCCCTTCAAGGTCTTGGTGCAGTGTTGATGCAAGAGAAGAAAGTTGTGGCCTATACCTCTCGCCAGTTGAAGCCCAACGAAAAGAACTACCCCACTCATGACCTCCAGTTGGCGGCAGTTGTCCATGCTCTTTTAACATGGAGACATCTCTTATTGGGACGAAAAGTGGACATCTTCACTAATCACAAGAGTGTCAAGTACATCTTCACTCAGCCGAACCTCAACCTCAGGCAGACTCGTTGGGTCGAAATGATTCGAGAGTATAATCCGAGTATTGAATATACTCTAGGCAAGGCCAATGTAATTGCTGACGCATTGAGCAGGAAGGCTTACTGCAACAGTCTGATTATGAAGCCTTACCAACCCGAGCTTTGTGAAGCTTTCCGCAAACTTAATCTCCAAGTTGTTCCTCAAGGATTCCTTGCCAACCTCCAAGTCTCTCCTACTTTGGAAGATCATATTCGCGAGGCTCAACTTCTTGATGCTATGGTGAAGAAGGTGAAAATTGGGATAGCCAAGAGTCAACCCAAGTACAAGTGCTATCGCCTTGATGACAAGGATACTCTATTCTTCGAGGATCGCATTGTTGTGCCTAAAGGTGACCTTCGTAAAGTCATTATGAATGAGGCTCACAATTCACTCCTCTCTATCGACCCTGGAAGTACAAAGATGTACCGGGACCTCAAGCAGTCGTATTGGTGGACTCGAATGAAGCGCGAGATTGCTCAGTTCATGAATGAATGTGATGTGTGCAGAAGAGTGAAAACAGAACACCAACGACCAGCTGGTCTCCTCCAACCTCTTGCCATTCCAGAATTGAAGTTTGACCATATTGAGATGGACTTCGTGACTGGATTTCCCAAGTCAAAGCGTGGCAATGATGCTATCTTCGTTGTCATCGACAACCTCACTGAAGTGGCTCATTTCCTTCCTATCAAAGAATCTATCACAGCAGCTCAGTTGGCAGAGCTATATACCGCCAGGATTGTCTCCTTGCACGGCATTCGGCAGTTGATATCTTCAGATCGTGGCAGCATCTTCACCTCTAAGTTCTCGAATTCTTTTCAGAAGGCCATGGGCACCAACATTCGCTTCAGCACAGCTTTTCATCCTCAAACCAGTGGCCAAGTCAGATTCTTGAAGATATGCTCAGGGCTTGTGTCATCTCTTTCGGTATGAAGTGGGAAGATTGTCTTCCATATGCCGAGTTCTCCTACAACAACAGCTTCCAAGCGAGTTCGGGCAAGGCCTCATTCGAGATTCTCTATCGCAGAAAGTGTCGTACTCCTCTTAACTGGTCAGAGACTGGTGAACGCCAACTTCTCGGCAATGACTTGATCACAGAGGCTGAAGAAATGTGCAAAGTCATTCGTGAAAATCTCAAAGTCGTGCAATCGCGCCAGAAGAGTTACTATGATAGCAAGCATGGTGACATGGCTTTCGAGATCGGAGGCCATGTCTACCTCCGCGTCTCTCCAATGAAAGGTACTCGTCGCTTCGGTATCAAAGGGAAGCTTGCCCCTAGATACGTGGGTCCTTTCAAGATCATCAGCAAAAGAGGTGATCTCGCCTATCAACTTGAGCTTCCTCCCAACTTTGCAAATGTGCATGACGTGTTTCATGTCTCTCAACTCCGCAACTGTTTCAAGACTCCTGACCGCACCATCAACTTCGAAGACATTGATCTCCAAGAAGACCTGTCTTATCATGAGCACCCAATTGCTATTCTTGAAGAAACTGAGAGCAAGACACGCAACAAGTCTATCAAATTCCTGAAAGTCAAGTGGTCACATCATTCCGACCATGAAGCCACTTGGGAACGCGAGGATCACCTCTGTTCTGAGTACCCGGAGTTTTTCCAGTCGTAGATCTCGGGATGAGATCCTTTCGTAGTGGTGGAGTGTTGTAACACCCCAGATGTAAAACTTCCAAATTTGGCGTATCCAGCCTTGTCATGTTCAATACCATGTCGTTTTCCTCTTTGTGGGTTTCATTTTGGGTTTGCTTTGTTTCCGTTTGCTTTGTTTTTTCTTTGCTTTTCATATTCATCTATGCCATCTTATGTTGCATGTTGGTCATATCTAGTATAGCTTTGTGCTTGCCATGTTGCATTTGGTCATTCATGTTGTGGCCATGAGCATCATGTGCATTACCCTTGTCACCCTCTCAAACCATTGCACCATCACTTCTCCTTCCTTCCCTTTTCTTCCATTCATTGCAAGTGCCACTTTGCCTCCACCATAAATGTTCATCTTTTCACCAATTTTCTAACACCACATACCTAGCCTCTCTGTCAAATTTCACGTCTTTTAGAGCTGTTTTGGTTAGGTTCAAAAATGCATCAAGTTTGAAATATAATTCAAACTTGCAATATTTTTCTACCTTTAAAAATTACCAAAGCAATTTTATTAAATACTACACAATTTCAGGATCATGAGGATATTTTTATATTATTCAAACTCCTCTTCTTTTCCCTGTGTTTTTCCTTTTGTTTTTCTATCTGAGGAAAACTAGAAAAAGAAAGCGCCGCAGGGCAACAGCAGCAGCAACACCCAACTAGGCCTTGGCCTCCCAGGCAGGCCCAGCTAGCCCCGCGCCAGTGAGCCCAGCGCGCCAGCCAGCCCGCTCGGCCCCCTCTCCCTCTTTTCTCACCCGCGCGCGCCCGCACCCCCGCTAGCCTCTTTCCACGTGGTCGCCCCAGCCCCACCTGTCGGTGCCTCCCTGTAGATCGAACCCACCTTTTCCCTCTCCTCTCACCGTCGCCATGGGGACCCCGTGCCTGAGAGTGCGTGAGCTTGCGCTGCTCACGCTAGCCCCTCTTAAGCCCCCACTCCTTGTCCCCTGCCTCTCCTAGGGTTTCCTTCCTCCGCCGCCGCCACCGATTGGTAGGTTTAGCCACCAGATCCGTCGTTTGGCCGTGTCCCGAGCGCATCTGGGAGCATGAGCTCGTCGCCGGCGTGATCTTGAAGGAAATATGCCCTAGAGGCAATAATAATGTTATTATTTTATTGCCTTATATCATGATAAATGTTTATTATTCATGACAGAATTGTATTACCCGGAAACATAATACTTGTGTGAATACATAGACAAACCAAACGTCACTAGTATGCCTCTACTTGACTAGCTCGTTAATCGAAGATGGTTATGTTTCCTAACCATAGACATGTGTTGTCATTTGATTAATGGGATCACATCATTAGGAGAATGATGTGATTGACATGACCCATTCCATTAGCTTAGCACCCGATCATTTAGTATGTTGCTATTGCTTTCTTCATGACTTATACATGTTCCTATGACTATGAGATTATGCAACTCCCGTTTACCGGAGGAACACTTTGTGTGCTACCAAACGTCACAACGTAACTGGGTGGTTATAAAGGAGCTCTACAGGTGTCTCTAAAGGTGAATGTTGGGTTGGCGTATTTCGAGATTATGGATTTGTCACTCCGATTGTCGCAGAGGTATCTCTGGGCCCTCTCGGTAATGCACATCACATAAGCCTTGCAAGCATTACAACTAATGAGTTAGTTGCAAGATGATGTATTACGAAACGAGTAAAGAGACTTGCCGGTAACGAGATTGAACTAGGTATTGAGATACCGACGATCGAATCTCGGGCAAGTAACATACCGATGACAAAGGGAACAACGTATGTTGTTATGCGGTCTGACCGATAAAGATCTTCGTAGAATATGTAGGAGCCAATATGAGCATCCAGGTTCCGCTATTGGTTATTGACCGAAGACGTGTCTCGGTCATGTCTACATTGTTTCGAACCCGTAGGGTCCGCACGCTTAAGGTTTCAATGACAGTTATATTATGAATTTATGCATTTTGATGTACCGAAATTTGTTCGGAGTCCCGGATGTGATCACGTACATGACGAGGAGTCTCGAAATGGTCGAGACATAAAGATTGATATATTGGAAGCCTATCTTTAGATATCGGAAGTGTTTCGGGTGAAATCGGGATTTTACCGGAGTACCGGGAGGTTACTGGAACCCCCGGGAGTTATATTGGCCTTAGTAGGCTTTAGTGGAAGAGAGGAGAGGTGGCCAGGGCTGGGCCGCACGCCCCTCCCCCTAGTCTGAATAGGACAAGGAGAGGGGGGCGGCGCCCCCCTTCTTTCTCTCTCTCCTCTTTCCCCCCTTCCCGAGTCCTATACCAACTAGGAAAGGGGGGAATCCTACTCCCGGTGGGAGTAGGACTCCTCCTGGCACGCCCTCCTCCTGGCCGGCCGCACCTCCCCCTTGTTCCTTTATATAAGGAGGCAGGGGGCACCCCTAGACACACAAGTTGATCCACGTGATCATATTCTTAGCCGTGTGCGGTGCCCCCTTCCACCATAATCGTCGATAATATTGTAGCGGTGCTTAGGTGAAGCCCTGCCACGGTAGAACATCAAGATCGTCACCACGCCATTGTGCTGACGGAACTCTTCCCCGACACTTTGCTGGATCAGAGTCCGGGGATCGTCATCGAGCTGAACGTGTGCTAGAACTCGGAGGTGCCGTAGTTTCGGTGCTTGATCGGTCGGGCCGTGAAGACGTACGACTACATCAACCGCGTTGTGCTAATGCTTCCGCTGTCGGTCTACAAGGGTACGTAGATCACACTCTCCCCTCTCGTTGCTATGCATCACCATGATCTTGCGTGTGCGTAGGAATTTTTTTGAAATTACTACGTTCCCCAACAGTGGTATCAGAGCCTAGGTTTTATGTGTTGATGTTATATGCTCGAGTAGAACACAAGTGAGTTGTGGGCGATATAAGTCATACTGCTTACCAGCATGTCATACTTTGGTTCGGCGGTATTGTTGGACGAAGCGGCCCGGACCAACATTACGCGTACGCTTACGCGAGACCGGTTCTCCCGGCGTGCTTTGCACAAAGGTGGCTAGCGGGTGACAGTTTCTCCAACTTTAGTTGAACCAACTGTGGCTTCGCCCGGTCCTTGTGAAGGTTAAAGCAACACCAACTTGACAAACTATCGTTGTGGTTTTGATGCGTAGGTAAGATTGGTTCTTGCTTAAGCCCGTAGCAGCCACGTGAAACTTGCAACAACAAAGTAGAGGACGTCTAACTTGTTTTTGCATGGCATGTTGTGATGTGATATGGTCAAGACATGATGCTAAATTTTATTGTATGAGATGATCATGTTTTGTAACCGAGTTATCGGCAACTGGCAGGAGCCATATGGTTGTCGCTTTATTGTATGCAATGCAATCGCGCTGTAATGCTTTACTTTATCACTAAGCAGTAGCGATAGTCGTGGAAGCATAAGATTGGCGAGACGATAATGATGCTACGATGGAGATCTAGGTGTCGCGCCGGTGACGATGGTGATCACAAGCACAAGATGATGATGGCCATATCATATCACTTATATTGATTGCATGTGATGTTTATCTTTTATGCATCTTATCTTGCTTTGATTGACGGTAGCATTATAAGATGATCTCTCACTAATTATCAAGAAGTGTTCTCCCTGAGTATGCACCGTTGCGAAAGTTCTTCGTGCTGAGACACCACGTGATGATCGGGTGTGATAGGCTCTACGTTCAAATATAACGGGTGCAAAACAGTTGCACACGCGGAATACTCAGGTTATACTTGACGAGCCAAGCATATACAGATATGGCCTCGGAACACGGAGACCGAAAGGTCGAGCGTGAATCATATAGTAGATATGATCAACATAGCGATGTTCACCAGTGAAACTACTCCATCTGACGTGATGATCGGACATGGTTTAGTTGATTTGGATCACGTAATCACTTAGAAGATTAGAGGGATGTCTATCTAAGTGGGAGTTCTTAAGTAATATGATTAATTGAACCTAAATTTATCATGAACTTAGTACCTGATAGTATCTTGCTTGTTTATGTTTGATTGTAGATAGATGGCCCGTGCTGTTGTTCCGTTGAATTTTAATGCGTTCCTTGAGAAATCAAAGTTGAAAGATGATGGTAGCAATTACACGGACTGGGTCCGTAACTTGAAGATTATCCTCATTGCTGCACAGAAGAATTACGTCCTAGAAGCACCGCTGGGTGCCAGGCCTGCTGCTGGAGAAACACCAGATGTTATGAACATCTAGCAGAGCAAAGCTGATGACTACTCGATAGTTCAGTGTGCCATGCTTTACGGCTTAGAATCGGTACTTCAACGATGTTTTGAACGTCATGGAGCATATGAGATGTTCCAGGAGTTGAAGTTAATATTTGAAGCAAATGCCCGGATTGAGAGATATGAAGTCTCCAATAAGTTTTATAGCTGCAAGATGGAGGAGAACAGTTCTGTCAGTGAGCATATACTCAAAATGTCTGGGTATAATAATCACTTGATTCAATTGGGAGTTAATCTTCCAGATGATTGCATCATTGACAGAATTCTCCAATCACTACCACCAAGCTACAAGAGCTTCGTGATGAACTATAATATGCAAGGGATGAATAAGACTATTCCCGAGCTCTTCGCAATGCTGAAAGCTGCGAAGGTAGAAATCAAGAAGGAGCATCAAGTGTTGATGGTCAACAAGACCACTAGTTTCAAGAAAAAGGGCAAAGGGAAGAATAAGGGGAACTTCAAAAAGAACAGCAATCAAGTTTCTAGTCAAGAGAAGATACCCAAACCTGGACCTAAGCGTGAAACTGAGTGCTTTTACTACAAGCAGACTGGTCACTGGAAGCGGAACTGCCCCAAGTATTTGGCGGATAAGAAGGATGGCAAGGTGAACAAAGGTATATGTGATATACATGTTATTGATGTGTACCTTACTAATGCTCGTAGTAGCACCTGGGTATTTGATACTGGTTCTGTTGCTAATATTTGCAACTCGAAACAGGGACTACGGATTAAGCGAAGATTGGCTAAGGACGAGGTGCCGATGACCGTGGGAAATGGTTCCAAAGTCGATGTGATTGCAGTCGGCACGCTACCTCTACATCTACCTTCGGGATTAGTATTAGATCTAAATAATTGTTATTTGGTGCCAGCGTTAAGCATGAACATTATATCTGGATCTTGTTTGATGCGAGACGGTTATTCATTTAAATCAGAGAATAATGGTTGTTCTATTTACATGAGTAATATCTTTTATGGTCATGCACCCTTAAAGAGTGGTCTATTCTTATTAAATGTCGATAGTAGTGACACACATATTCATAGTGTTGAAGCCAAAAGATGCAGAGTTGATAATGATAGTGCAACTTATTTGTGGCACTGTCATTTGGGTCATATCGGTATAAAGCGCATGAAGAAACTCCATACTGATGGGCTTTTGGAACCACTTGATTATGAATCACTTGGTACTTGCGAACCGTGCCTTATGGGTAAGATGACAAAAACACCGTTCGCCGGTACTATGGAGAGAGCAACAGATTTATTGGAAATCATACATACAGATGTATGTGGTCCGATGAATGTTGAGGCTCATGGTAGATATCGTTATTTTCTCACCTTCACAGATGACTTAAGCAGATATGGGCATATCTACTTAATGAAACATAAGTCTGAAACATTTGAAAAGTTCAAAGAATTTCAGAGTGAAGTTGAAAATCATCGTAACAAGAAAATAAAATTCCTACGATCTGATCGTGGAGGAGAGTATTTGAGTTATGAGTTTGGTGTACATTTGAAACAATGTGGAATAGTTTTGCAACTCACGCCACCCGGAACACCACAGCGTAATGCTGTGTCCGAACATCGTAATCGTACGTTACTAGATATGGTACGATCTATGATGTCTCTTACTGATTTACCGCTATCGTTTTGGGGGTATGCTCTAGAGACGGCCGCATTCACGTTAAATAGGGCACCATCAAAATCTGTTGAGACGACGCGTTATGAACTGTGGTTTGGCAAGAAACCAAAGTTGTCGTTTCTGAAAGTTTGGGGCTGTGATGCTTATGTGAAAAAGCTTCAACCTGATAAGCTCGAACCCAAATCGGAGAAATGTTTCTTCATAGGATATCCAAAGGAAACTATTGGATACAGCTTCTATCACAGATCCGAAGGCAAGACTTTTGTTGCTAAATTCAGAAAGTTTCTGGAGAAGGAGTTTCTCTCGAAAGAAGTGAGTGGGAGGAAAGTAGAACTTGACGAGGTAACAGTACCTGCTCCCTTATTGGAAAATAGTACATCAAAGAAACCTGTTTCTGTGAAACCTACACCAATTAGTGAGGAAGCTAATGATAATGATCATGAAACTTCAGAACAAGATACTACTGGACCTCGTAGATCAACCAGAGTAAGATCCGCGCCAGAGTGGTACATTAATCCTGTTCTGGAAGTCATGCTACTAGATCATGATGAACCTACGAACTATGAAGAAGCGATGGTGAGCCCAGATTCCGCAAAATGGCTTGAAGCCATGAAATCTGAGATGGGATCCATGTATGGGAACAAAGTATGGACTTTGGTTGACTTTCCCAATGATCGGCAAGCAATTGAGAATAAATGGATCTTCAAGAAGAAGACTGACACTGACATTAATATTACTGTCTACAAAGCTCGACTTGTCGCAAAAGGTTTTCGGCAAGTTCAAGGGATTGACTACAATGAGACCTTCTCACCCGTAGCGATGCTTAAGTCTGTCCGAATCATGTTAGCAATTGCCGCATTTTATGATTATGAAATTTGGCAAATGGATGTCAAAACTGCATTCCTGAATCGATTTCAGCAAGAAGAGTTGTATATGATGCAGCCGGAAGGTTTTGTTGATCCAAAGGGAGCTAACAAAGTGTGCAAGCTCCAGCGATCCATTTATGGACTGGTGCAAGCCTCTCAGAGTTGGAATAAACACTTTGATAGTGTGATCAAAGCATTTGGTTTTGTACAGACTTTTGGAGAAGCCTGTATTTACAAGAAAGTGAGTGGGAGCTCTGTAGCATTTCTGATATTATATGTAGATGATATGTTGCTAATCGGAAATGATATAGAATTTCTGGATAGCATAAAAGGATACTTGAATAAGAGTTTTTCAATGAAAGACCTCGGTGAAGCTGCTTACATATTGGGCATTAAGATCTATAGAGATAGATCAAGACGATTAATTGGACTTTCACAAAGCACATACCTTGACAAAGTTTTGAAGAAGTTCAAAATGGATCAAGCAAAGAAAGGATTCTTGCCTTGGTTACAAGGTGTGATATTGAGTAAGACTCAATCCCCGACCAATGCAGAAGATAGAGAGAAAATGAAAGATGTTCCCTATGCTTCAGCCATAGGCTCTATCATGTATGCAATGCTGTGTACTAGACCTGATGTGTGTCTTGCTATAAGTCTAGCAGGGAGGTACCAAAGTAATCCAGGAGTGGATCACTGGACAGCGGTCAAGAACATCCTGAAATACCTGAAAAGGACTAAGGAAATGTTTCTCATATATGGAGGTGACAAAGAGCTCATCGTAAATGGTTACGTTGATGCAAGCTTTGACACTGATCCGGACGATTCCAAATCGCAAACTGGATACGTGTTTACATTAAACGGTGGAGCTGTCAGTTGGTGCAGTTCTAAACAAAGTGTTGTGGCAGGATCTACATGTGAAGCGGAGTACACAGCTGCTTTGGAAGCAGCAAGCGAAGGAGTCTGGATGAAGGAGTTCATATCCGATCTAGGTGTCATACCTAGTGCATCGGGTCCAATGAAAATCTTTTGTGACAATACTGGTGCAATTGCCTTGGCAAAGGAATCCAGATTTCACAAGAGAACCAAACACATCAAGAGACACTTCAATTCCATCCGGGATCTAGTCCAGGTGGGAGACATAGAGATTTGCAAGATACATACGGATCTAAATATAGCAGACCCGTTGACTAAGCCTCTTCCACGAGCAAAACATGATCAGCACCAAAGCTCCGTGGGTGTTAGAATCATTACTGTGTAATCTAGATTATTGACTCTAGTGCAAGTGGGAGACTGAAGGAAATATGCCCTAAAGGCAATAATAATGTTATTTTTTTATTTCCTTATATCATGATAAATGTTTATTATTCATGCTAGAATTGTATTATCCGGAAACATAATACTTGTGTGAATACATAGACAAACCAAACGTCACTAGTATGCCTCTACTTGACTAGCTCGTTAATCGAAGATGGTTATGTTTCCTAACCATAGACATGTGTTGTCATTTGATTAATGGGATCACATCATTAGGAGAATGATGTGATTGACATGACCCATTCCATTAGCTTAGCACCCGATCGTTTACTACGTTGCTATTGCTTTCTTCATGACTTGTACATGTTCCTATGACTATGAGATTATGCAACTCCCGTTTACTGGAGGAACACTTTGTGTGCTACCAAACGTCACAACGTAACTGGGTGATTATAAAGGAGCTCTACAAGTGTCTCCAAAGGTGAATGTTGGGTTGGCGTATTTCGAGATTAGGATTTGTCACTCCGATTGTCGGAGAGGTATCTCTGGGCCCTCTCGGTAATGCACATCACATAAGCCTTGCAAGCATTACAACTAATGAGTTAGTTGCAAGACGATGTATTACGAAACGAGTAAAGAGACTTGCCAGTAACGAGGTTGAACTAGGTATTGAGATACCGATGATCGAATCTCGGGCAAGTAACATACCGATGACAAAGGGAACAACGTATGTTGTTATGCGGTCTGACCGATAAAGATCTTCGCAGAATATGTAAGAGCCAATATGAGCATCCAGATTCCGCTATTGGTTATTGACCGAAGATGTGTCTCGGTCATGTCTATATTGTTCTCGAACCCGTAGGGTCCACACGCTTAAGGTTTCGATGACAGTTATATTATGAATTTATGCATTTTGATGTACCGAAGTTTGTTCGGAGTCCCGGATGTGATCACGGACAGGACGAGGAGTTTCAAAATGGTCGAGACATAAAGATTGATATATTGGAAGCCTATATTTGGATATCGGAAGTGTTCCGGGTGAAATCGGAATTTTACCGGAGTACCGGGAGGTTACCGGAACCCCCCGGGAGGTATATGGGCCTTAGTGGGCTTTAGTGGAAGAGAGGAGAGGTGGCCAGGGCTGGGCCGCGTGCCCCTCCCCCCTAGTCCGAATAGGACAAGGAGAGAGGGGCGGCGCCCCCCTTCCTTCTCTCTCTCCTCTTTCCCCCCTTCCCGAATCCTATTCCAACTAGGAAAGGGGGGGAATCCTACTCCCGTGGGAGTAGGACTCCTCCTGGCGCACCCTCCTCCTAGTTGGCCGCACCTCCCCCTTGTTCCTTTATATACAGAGGCAGGGGGCACCCCTAGACACACAATTTGATCCACGTGATCATATTCTTAGCCGTGTGCGGTGCCCCCTTCCACCATAATCCTCCATAATATTGTAGTGGTGCTTAGGCGAAGCCCTGCGACGGTAGAACATCAAGATCGTCACCACGCCGTCGTGCTGACGAAACTCTTCCCCGACACTTTGCTGGATCGGAGTCCGGGGATCGTCATCGAGCTGAACGTGTGCTAGAACTCGGAGGTGCCATAGTTTCGGTGCTTGATCGGTCGGGCCGTGAAGACGTTCGACTACATCAACCACGTTGTGCTAACGCTTCCGCTGTCGGTCTACAAGGGTACGTAGATCACACTCTCCCCTCTCGTTGCTATGCATCATCATGATCTTGCGTGTACGTAGACCACCTCCACCCCGTTGATCGTGTCCGTCTTCCTCCCCTACGTAGACTACGTCCCCGACGTCCACTACTTCCCCTGGGGATGTCAAGACGGAGCCGTCTCCTTCCTCTTCTTCCCCGCGGCACCCGTAGGTGTTCGGTCGCCGTCGTGCTCGTCTCCGTCCATCTGCCGGCCAACCGAGCACCCGATCGTGCTCGTGGTAAGCCCCTGCGCAGTCCCGTGCCTTTGGCCCCCTCTTTTTCATGCCTTAGCTCCTCCCGCGCCGTCCGCCTGAGTCGCCGCCGTCGGACCTCGTCTCCGACACGTGCTCCATCCCCCGTTTCCCGTGTGCATGTGTCTGTCGTGTTCTCCACTTAGAACAGGTTCAATCAACTCCCTTAGAGGCTCGCGTAGTTCTCTGCTTAGCCGCGTGTGTCCGCGCCGTCGCTGCCTCTGTTGCTCATCGCCATTGTCGACTCCGTCGTTGCTCGGTGCACCTAGCAGCACTCGCAAGCGCGGATCTTCCTGCGATCCTGTTGCACCTCTCCGCGTGCCGTAGGGCCAACGGAGCAACTCCGGCAAGGCCCCGCCACGCTAGGTCGCCCCCGAATCCCTCCTCTGTTTTCCCCTGCTCCCGCGCGCCTGCCTCACCGCCTTGTGAGCCCAAGCCAGACCCACATGCTAGCCTCACGTCTCGCCAGGCAAACCGGCCAGCCGCACACTCGCACACGCCTTCTCTCACATGACATGTGGGACCCACGTGCCCACATGTCATCTGCACAGCCCTGTTTTAAACCCAATCGGGCAGCTTGCCACTTTTGGGTCTTTCCGATGCGGGCCTTTTCCTTATCTGGTAAGTCCAGATCGGGATGTTTCCGTTTTTAGGCATTTTCCTTTTCTATCTATTTCCTTTTTAGGCAGTTTGCATCTTAGAGCATTTGTGGGGATTTTTCTACAGCAACCCCAACATATTGTATATGTTTTGGGGGTAGAAAAATCCCACCAATCCAGTGGTGGCATTACTTTTTGCTTTTGAGAAAGTTCACGAACATGGCATTTTACATCATGTTGCTGTTTTCTCTTTTATGGGTATATTTATGCAAATATGCTATGGAGTAGTTTTGCACATGAACATGCTCTTTTTCATGCCTACTACATGCTAGTATTTATGCCATGTCTCTTTGTGCATTTTGTTGGGTGAAACAAGCATGCAAAGTAGGTCTACTATTGTTGCTGATTTCAGGGACTTAGAAATATTCTCTGTCTTTGTCCTGCTTATATTTTTATGCCATGTATCCTTGCTGCTACAGAGTGATCCATGCCTCTTTTGAGCATGATCAGTAAGGATGTTTTGTAGATATTGTTGTGCTCTATCCATCCATGTCTTTGCTTGCATTTATGGAGCACCCTCGCTTGAGTCAATCGAGCTCTACTTTTGCTATAAAATGTTCCTGGTAGATTGTTTACTTGTTATTCAATTTTGCCAAGCTTGTTGTAGTTGATCCATTCGTGCTATGTTGTTGTTCTTGCCATGTCTAGCTTCTATACCATGTCTACTTGCTGGGTGTATGCTTAGTTTGTCATGCAATGCCTCGTGGTGAGTGCATCGAGCTCGTAAACATGCCTACTCAATATCTGTTTTGCCATGTTCCAGTTTTTCTACTAAGTCTGAATCTATTAACGATAATTGCTAGGTTCACATGGATGCCATTGTATTTTTTGATCCTTTTTGGCCTATGGTCAGTAAGGGACTTTTGTGGTATGCTTTGAGTAGGTTCATGCCATGCCTTGCTTTGCCTTGATATGTTCTTGTAGCATGTAGTTATCATGCTCTCAACATTGCTTCCTGATGTTAAATTCCTGACTTGATGTTATTTTCACTAAGTCTGTAACCTGTTATCTTTTGCACTTTTGCCATGCTTGTTTGAAACTGCTATTGATTGAATTAGCCGTAGCTCAGTGTTCGTCTTTTGTCAAGCATTTTGAGTGGATCCCAGCAATGTGTTTTGTAGTCATGTTGGAGTGCTGTAACATGTTGTTCTTGATGCATTAGATGGTTTCGTGCTGTTAATCGCAGACCGATGCCATATTTGTTTTGCTTGTCATTTCCAAACCATGCATCCAATTCCGGTGATCTTTATATCGATTTCAACCAAAATCAACTCCTATTTCTAGTGGCACTCTTTGATTTCTAGGTTGAGGCCAGGTTCAATCTTTCCTTTCCAAATCATGCATATGCATCGCATATCGCATCCTGCATGTCATGCATTGGTTCACATCATGTTATTTGTGCATTGCACGTGGTTGATTGTGTCTCCCTTTGCTTGTGTTCTTGCTTTGGGTAGAGTCGGGAGACGAGTATGTGATCGAGGAGCCCGTTGAGTACGCTTACGAGGATCAAGTCAACTCAGAGAACTTTGCAAGTAAGATGACCATACCCTCGAAATCACTTCTATCTTTGCTTAGTTGCTCGCTCTATTGCTATGCCTATGCTACGATACCTACCACTTTCTTATCATGCCTCCCATATTGCCATGTCAAACCTCTAACCCACCTTGTCCTAGCAAACCGTTGTTTGGCTATGTTACCGCTTTGCTCAGCCCCTCTTATGGCATTGCTAGTTGCAGGTGAAGTTTGGAGTTTGTTCCTTGTTGGAACATGTTTATTGTTGGGCTATCATTATTATATCTTGTTTATCTTAATGCACCTATATACTTGGTAAAATGTGGAAGGCTCGGCCTTATGCCTGGTGTTTTGTTCCACTCTTGCTGCCCTAGTTTCCGTCATACCGGTGTTATGTTCCTTGATTTTGCGTTCATTACACAGTTGGGTTATAATGGGAACCCCTTGACAGTTTGCCTTGAATAAAACTCCTCCAGCATGGCCCAACCTTGGTTTTACCATTCGCCACCTAGCCTTTTTGCCTTGTGTTTCACGGACTCAAGGGTCATCTTTATTTTAAACCCCCGGGCCAGTGCTTCTCTAAGTGTTGGTCCAAACTGAGCGATGTCCGGGGCTACCAGGGGCAACTTTGGGCTGGCCTACCCAAGGTCTGGCTCATCCGGTGTGCCCCTGAGAACGAGATATGTGCAGCTCCTATCGGGATTTGTCGGCACATCTGGGTGGCTTTGCTGGTTTAGTTTTACAATTGTCGAGATGTCTTGTAACCGGGATTCTTAGTCTGATCGGGTTGTCTTGGGAGAAGGAATATCCTTCGTTGAACCGTGAGAGTTTGTGATGGGCTAAGTTGGGACACCCCTGCAGGGATTTGAACTTTCGAAAGCCGTGCCCGCGGTTATGGGCAGATGGGAATTTGTTAATGTTCGGTTGTAGAAAACCTGAACCTTAATTTAATTAAAATGAATCAACTGAGTGTGTGGCCGTGATGGTCTCTTTTCAGCGGAGTCCGGTAAGAGAACACGGTCTCGTGTTATGATTGAACGTAGGTTGTTCTAGGATCACTTCTTGATCATAGATTCTCGACTGTGCTTTTGCCTTCTCTTGTCGCTCTCATTTGCGTAAGTTAGCCACCAAATATACTAGTCGCTTGCTTTCAATGCGGTTATGCCTCTAAGTCGTGCTTCGACACATGGGAGATATAGCCGCATCGAGGGCGTTACATTGCAAGCATCCGCAACTACAAAAGAAGTATTAAGGTAAACCTAACCATGGCATGACACATATGGATCGAAGTCAGCCCCTTACTAAGCAACTCATAAGCTAGGGATTAAGCTTCTGTCACTCTAGCAACCCATCATCTACTTATTACTTTCCCAATGCCTTCCCCTAGGCCAAAGAAATGGTGTAGTGTAATGTAATCGACATTCACATGACACCACTAGAGGAAAGACAACATACATCTCATCAATGTATCAAACGAATACCAAATTCACATGACTACTTATAGCAAGACTTCTCGCATGTCCTCAGGAACAAACGTAACTACTCACAAATCATATTCATGTCCATAATCAGAGGGGTATTAATATGCATAAAGGATCTGAACATATGATCTTCCACCAAATAAACCAACTAGCATCAACTACAAGGAGTAATCAACACTACTAGCAACCCACAGGTACCAATCTGAGGTTTTGGGACAAAGATTGGATACAAGGGATGAACTAGCATTTGAGAGGAGATGGTGGTAGTGAAGATGTTTATGGAGATTGACCCCCTCATGCTGAGACGATCGATGGTGATGACGATGGAGATGATTTCCCCCTCCCGGAGGGATGTTTCCCCGGGAGAACAGCTCTGCCGGAGCCCTGGATTGGTTCTGCCAAGTTTTCGCCTCGTGGCGGCGGAGTTTCGTCCCGGGAGCATTCTTCTGATTTTTTCTTGGATGAAACACTTCATATAGCAAAAGATGGGCACCAGAGGCCTGCCAGGGGGCCACGAGACAGGGGCACACCCAGGGGGTTGGGCGCGCCCCCACCCTCGTGACCAGGGTGTGGGCCCTCTCTAGTTGATTCTTTCGCCAGTATTTTTTTATATATTCCAAAACGTGCCTTCGTGAAGTTTCAGAACTTTTGGAGTTGCGCGGAATAGGTCTCTAATGTTTGCTCCTTTTCCAGCCCAGAATTCCAGCTGCCGGCGTTCTCCCTCTTCATGTAAACCTTGTAAAATAAGAGAGAATAGGCATAAGTATTGTGACATAATGTGTAATAATATCCCATAATGCAATAAATATTGATATAAAAGCATGATGCAAAATGGACTTAGAAACTCCCCCAAGCTTAGACCTCGCTTGTCCTCAAGCGGAAGCCGACATCGAAAAATATGTCCACATGTTTAGAGATACAGGTGTTGATAAAACAAAATACAGACATGAGGGCATCATGATAATTCTTAGAACAGCAACATATATACCAGGTTTGTTCTAAGAATATGTCCACACGTGTAATTCTTAGAACATCATGATAATTCTTAGAACAGAAACACACACACAGACACACACACACATATATATATATATATATATATTGTCATATGGGTTCTTATGCTAAAGTAACAATTCATTCACAATTTCAAGTATGAATCAAAAACTTCATTGAAAACTAACAAACTATAATCTCAGTCATTGAAGCAATTGCAATTTATCATAACATCGGAAAGAGTCAATATAAGATCTTTTCAGCAAGCCCACATAGTCAACTATCATTTAGTCTTTCACAATTGCTAACACTCACTGGTGCGCCATTAGTATTTTTGCATTTTGAAGGCGGGAAAATAGTAGTGGCACACTGTCTAACCCCCACCGTGCGCCATTGCTATTTTTGAAATTTTGAATTTGGATCTGGATCGTGATTTTTTTGCCCTTTTTTGCTCGTTTTTTGCTCGTTTTTTGGCACTATATTATTTCAAATTTTGTTCCTGTTTTCGGATCTTGTACGTTCTTTTGCCGTGTTCTTTGCCAGAGAGGAGTTCGCCGGAGAGGAGGAGGAGGAGGTCACCGGAGAGGCGCTCGCCTACATCACCGGAGAGGAGGGAGGAGGAGCTCACTTGAGAGGAGGGAGGAGAAACTGTGAGGGGAGGGGAGGGGAGGAGAGGAGGGAGGAGGAGGTTGCCGGAGAGGAGGAGGAGGTCGCCGGAGAGGAGGAGGGTAGTATGGTGGAGGTGAGAAGGGAAGATGGAGTGGAGGGGAGGAGGAGATGGAGTGGAGGAGAGGTGGAGTGGAGGAGAAGAATGAAGAGGTAAGGAGGAGAGGACCACGCCCAGCCATATATACGGCATAGTAATGGCGCACCGCGGGCAGGTGCGCCATTACTAACTTTTTTTATTTTTTTATTGTTTTTTGAATTTTGAAGGCGGGAAGATACTAATGGCGCACCATGGACAGGTGCGCCATTAGTAACTTTTATTTTTATTTTTTTGACTTATTTTGAATTTTGAAGGCGGGAAGATACTAATGGCGCACCATGGGCAGGTGTGCCATTAGTAACTTTTATTTTTATTTTTTTGACTTATTTTGAATTTTGAAGGCGGGAAGATAGTAATGGTGCACCATGGGCAGGTGCGCCATTAGTAAGTTTGAATTTTTTTTGCCTCTCCAGATCTTAAAAGCCCTGTATCTTTTTTTCTGTTAGGTTTTTGAGGATTTTGAGAATGTCCGGTTAAATTTGGATGTAACTTTTCCAGTAGATGATTTTTCATATAAAAAACTTTTTCATCCGAGTTCGTACACAAAAGTTATGCCCATTTTACAAATTCTCGAGAGATTTTGCAAATAAATTCGAAATTCATATTTGTAAATTTTCACAACAACTAGACCACATATCATATGGGAAACTTATTTTCTTTTATTGTTTTGACATTTCCATATTTTTTTTATTTTTTTCAAAACTGAAAAGGCGGTCCACGCGGGAGGGGGGGGGTGCATTCGGTGGAAGTGGTGGCCAAGTTACTAATGGCACACGGTGGCATGGTGGGCCATTACTAGTTCAACTAACTAGTAATGGCACACCACTCCCATGGTGCGCCATTAGTAGTTTTGAAAAAATTTAATTTTTTTTACTAATGGCGCACCGTGGAAGTGGTGCGCCATTAGTATTTCCACACTAATGGCGCACCAACACATGGTGCGCCATTAGTATATACTAATGGCGCACCACATGTCTGGTGCGCCATTAGTGGCCATATTATTTATAGCCCTTTTTCTAGTAGTGAACCTTTTACCTCAAGGGTAATGTCAACAATAATAGTTCATGCTAACTTACAACCAATTGGATATATATATCAGGATCTTTCCAATACATTGTGCTTGCCAAAGGATAAAATGTAAAAAGGGAATGGTGAAGATCACCATGACTCTTGTATAAGGTGTAAGACAAGAATAAAAGATAGGCCCTTCGCAGTGGGAAGCGGAGGTTCTCATGTGTTTTTATGGTTGGATGCATGAGATCTTAATGCAAAAGAACGTCACTTTATATTCCCACTTGTGATATGGACCTTTACTATAAAGTCCGTCGCTTTTATTTCTTCCACATCACAAGATCTAATAAAGCTTATTTTCTCCACACTAACAAATCATACATATTTAGAGAGCAATTTTTATTGCTTGCACAATGACAACTTACTTGAAGGATCTTACTCAATCCATACGTAGATATGGTCGACTCTCATGGCAAAACTGGGTTTAAGGATGTTCTGAAGCACACGTAGTATCTCTACTTAGTGCAAAGAATTTGGCTAGCATGAGGCGGAAAGGCAAGCTCAACATGTTGGATGATCCATGACAATATACTTTTTTCAGATGTAAGAAAACATGACCCATTACGTTGTCTTCCTTGTTCGACATCAACTCTTTAGCATGTCATAATTTAATGAGTGCTCACAATCATAAAAGCTGTACAAGATAGTATATTTATATGTGAAAACCTCTATTTTTTATTACTTCCTATTAATTGCAACGATGACCAAAACTATGTTTGTCAAATCTCAACAACTTTTATTCATCATACTCTTTATATGTGAAGTCATTACTCTCCATAAGATCAATATGATCTCTTTATTTCTTTTTATTCTTTCTTTTATTCCCTCAAGATCATAGTGAGATAATCAAAGCCCTTGACTCGAAACTAATCTTTATTATATATAGCTCACGGACTCGATTACATAGAAGGATCATAAAGCAAAACTCAAAAGTAGATCATATTAAAACTTTATTCTACTAGATCAAATATTACTAAAACGATCGAACTAAGAAAAACGGTAAAGATAGGAGTGTGATGGTGATACGATACCGGGGCACCTCCCCCAAGCTTGGCAGTTTCCAAGGGGAGTGCCCATACCCATGTGTTTATATCTCTTTCCTCGGGGCTGGTGATGGTGGAGTTGTTGACGATGTAGGCTTGTCATCCATCTTCCAAGGCACAGGCTCACCATCGTAAAAGGATGATTGAGTCACCGGGATCCTCAAATCTGCAGCCAAACTCATCCTCTTGAATCTATATTCATACTCAAAGTTTTGGTTTTGCACGTCATAGATCTGGGCTTGGAGGCGCTCAATTTTCTCATGAAGCTTGAAGATGGCCTCCCCAATGTTCTTGGCATCCAGCTTGTGGTTGTTGGTGAACTCCGTGATCATTATATGATTGGCATCGAGTCCATGTTCCACCATCTCCTGGCACTTGAAAACTTGTTGCTCCATTGCCTCGAGCCTTGTCTCCACGCTTCCGGTCCTCCTTGGTCCCTCAACATCGTGGATGTGCAGCAACCCCTCACGCATCTCAATGGTTTGAGGATGTTGCAGCACTTCCGCAAGCTAGAGGTTGATGACCTTCTCGAAGAACTTGTCCTTGGGGGCACTTGGAGACATCATGGTGATCTAGATCTGTCAGAAAAATAGCTCGAAACAAAAACAGAGGATATTTGCGTGGTACGGTGGTCAAAACCTTCGGGAGATTATATAATGATTTTTTACCGACCAGAAGAAGTATCTTGGAAGAAAACGGAGTACGGAGGGCACACGAAGTGCCCACGAGGCAGGGGCGTGCCCAGGGGGTAGAGGGCACGTCCTCCACCCTTGTGGATGCCTCGTGTCCTTCCCGGGGTACTTCTTATTTTCCCATTTTCTTAAATATTCCAAAACAAAGAAAATTTCTATTAGAACTGTTTTGGAGTCGGTTTACTTACCGTACCACATACCTATTCCTTTTCGGAGTCTAAAATGTTCTGGAAAGCGTCCCTTATATATTCCTTCGGGGTTACGGTTTCAATAACATTAGTTTCAATATTTATTGGATTACCTGAGATATAATGTCTGATTCTTTGACCGTTCACCACCTTCGGATTTGTGCCTTCGAAGTTGTTGATTTTTATGGCACCGGAACGATAGACCTCCTCGATAACGTAAGGCCCTTCCCATTTAGAGAGGAGTTTTCCTACAAAAAAACAAAAACGAGAGTTGTATAACAATACATAGTCACCTACATTAAACTAACGTTTTTGTATCCTTTTTGTCATGCCATCTTTTAACCTTTTCTTCAAACAGCTTGGCATCCTCATAGGCCTGGGTTCTCCATTCATCAAGTGAGCTAATGTCAAGTAGTTTCTTCTCACCAGAAAGTTTGAAGTCATAGTTGAGATCTTTAATGGCCCAATGTGCCTTATGTTCTAGTTCGAGAGGTAAGTGACATGCTTTTGCATAAACCATTTTATAAGGAGACATACCCATAGGATTTTTATATGTAGTTCTATAGGCCCATAAAGCATCATCAAGTTTCTTGGACCAATTCTTTCTATATCTATTAACAGTCTTTTGCAAAATTAATTTGAGCTCTCTATTACTCCGTTCTACTTGACCACTAGACTGTGGGTGGTATGGAGATGCAATTATATGATTAACATCGTACTTAGCAAGCATTTTACGAAAAGCACCATGAACAAAATGTGAATCACCATCAGTCACTAAGTATCTAGGGACTCCAAACCTCGGAAAAATAGCTTCTTTAAGCATCTTAACAGAGGTGTTATGATCAGCACTACTAGTTGGAATAACGTCTACCCACTTAGTGACGTAATCATCAACAACTAAAATATGTGTATAGCCATTAGAGTAAGGAAACGGTCCCATATAATCAAAGCCCTAAACACCAAATGGTTCAATAACAAGTGAATAGTTCATAGGCATTTCTTGACGTTTGCTAATATTAGCAATTCTTTGACATTCATCACAAGACAACACAAACTTACGGGCATCCTTGAAGAGAGTAGGCCAATAAAAACCCGATTGCAATACATTATGTGCAGTTCTATATCCAACGTGGTGTCCTCGATAAGCCTCGGAGTGACACTTGCATCGGATCTGTTCATGTTCAAGCTCAAGGTACACAACATCTAATAACACCATCTACTCCTTCTTTGTAAAGGTGTGGGTCATCCCAGAAGTAATATCTTAAATCATAGATTTTTTTTCTCTTTTGATGGTATGTGAAACTAGGTGGTATAAATTTAGCAACAATATAATTAGCTTAATCGGCATACCATGGAGCAGTACAAGAAGCATTTATGACAGCTCATTGTTCATCAGGAAAGCTATCATCAATAGGTAGTGGGTCATCAAGAACATTCTCTAACCTAGAAAAATTGTCTGCAACGGGGTTCTCAGCTCCCTTTCTATCAATAATTATCAAATCAAATTCTTGTAGCAAGAGAACCCATCTAATAAGTCTAGGTTGAGCATCTTTCTTTTCCATAAGATATTTAATAGCAGCATGATCAGTGTGAACAGTTACTTTAGAATCAACAATATAAGGTCTAAACTTATCACAAGCAAATACAACTGCTAAAAATTCCTTTTCAGTACTAGCATAATTTCTCTGGGCACTGTCTAGAGTTTTGCTAGCATATTGGATAACATTTAATTTCTTATCAACTCTTTGTCCTAGAACAACACCTACAGCATAATCACTAGCATCACACATAATTTAATAGGGTAAATTCCAATCTGGTGGTTGAACAATAGGTGCAAAAATCAAGGCTTTCTTAAGTATTTCAAATGCTTCTACACAATCATCATCAAAGACAAAAGGAACATCTTTTTGTAACAGATTAGTCAGAGGCCTAGAAATTTTAGAGAAGTCTTTAATGAACCTCCTATAAAAACCAGCATGACTAAGGAAACTTCTTATACCTTTGATGTCCTTAGGACACGACATCTTTTCAATAGCATCAACCTTAGCTTTATCAACTTAAATACCTCTTTCAGAAATTTTATGCCCAAGACAATACCTTCATTAACCATAAAGTGGCATTTCTCCCAATTCAAGACAAGATTAGTTTCTTCACATCTGTGCAAAACTCGATCAAGGTTGTTTAAGCAATCATCAAAAGAAGTTCCATATACGGAAAATTCATCCATGAAAAACTCAACAATCTTTTCACAAAAGTCAGAGAATATAGCAGTCATACATCTTTCAAAGGTAGCAGGTGCATTGCATAAACCAAAAGGCATATGTCTATAATCAAAGGTACCGAAAGGGAAAGTACAAGTGGTCTTTTCCTGATCCTCTTTTGACACAGGTATTTGAGAGAAACCAGAATAACCATCTAGAAAGCCAAAATGTGTATGTTTGGATAATCTTTCTAGCATTTGATCAATAAAATGTAGAGGGTAATGATCCTTTTTAGTAGCTTTATTTAGTTTGCGGAAATCAATTACCATTCTATAACCTGTGACAATTCTTTGTGGGATCAATTCATCTTTATCATTTGGAACAACAATAATACCTCCCTTCTTAGGGACACAATAGACATGACTTACCCACTGATTATCAGCAACGGGATAAATTATACCTGCCTCCAGAAGCTTTAGTATTTCTTTTCTTACCACTTTTTCATCTTAGGATTTAACCGTCGTTGGTGATCAACAACCGGTTTCGCGTCTTTCTCCAATTTTATTTTGTGCTGGCATAGAGTGGGACTAATGCCCTAAAGATCATCAAGAGTATATCCAATAGCAGCACGGTGCTCCTTCAGAGTTTTAAATAATTTATTTTCTTCATGCTCCGAAAGGTTAGCACTAATGATAACAGGATAAGCATATTTAAGATTATCAGGTAATGGTTTAAGCTCAAACAAGGGATCACCCTTGGGTGGAGGAGGATCCCCTAGGATTTTAACAGGAAGTTGTGTTTCAAAATAGGTCCCTATTTAAAGAATACTTCATCTATTTCCCTTCTTTCATTCATAAACATATCATTTTCATGGTCGAGCAAATATTGTTCTAAAGGATCATTAGGAGGCACGACAATAGAAGCAAGACCAATAATTTCATATTTACCAGGAAATTCTTTATCATGGGGTTGTCTACGAAATTTAGCAAAATTAAACTCATGAGACATATCCCCCAAACCAATAGTAACAACATCATTTTTGCAATCTATCCTAGCATTAACAGTATTCAAGAAGGGTCTACCAAATATAATGGGACAAAAGTTATCTTGTGGGGAACCAAGAACAAGAAAATCAGCAGGACATTTAACTTTCCCACACAAGACTTCAACATCTCTAACAATCCGAACTGGTGAAATAGTGTCTCTATTGGCAAGCTTAATTGTAACATCAATTTCCTCTATCTCGGCAGGTGCAATATCATGCATAATTTCTTTGTATAAGGAATGAGGTATTGGAGTTGCACTAGCACCCATATCACATAAGCCATGATAGCAATGATATCCTATTTAAACAGAAATAACAGTCACGCCTACAACAAGTCTATGTTTATTTTTTGTATCGGGTCTAGCAATTCTAGCAGCTTCATCACAGAAGTAAATAACATGCCCATCAATATTATCGGCCAAGAGATCTTTAACCATAGCAACACTAGGTTCAACTTTAATTTTCCCAAAGGGTGTACGTGTTCTAGGATTACTCTTACGAACCACAGTTGAAGCTTTAGCATGATCCTTTATTCTAACAGGGAAAGGTGGTTTCTCAATATAAGCAGTAGGAACAACAGGATCATTATTATAAGTGATAGTATTTTCTTCAACTTTAATAGGTGCAACTACTTTTACTTCAGTGGGAGGATTATATTTAAACCACTTCTCCTTAGGGATATCAACATAAGTAGCAAAGGATTCACAGAAAGAAGCTACTATCTCAGAGTCAAGTCCATATTTAGTGCTAAATTCATGGAAAACATTGGTATCCAAAAACGATTTAACACAATCAAACTTGGGTGTTATACCTGACTCCTTACCTTCGCCGAGATCCCAATCTTTAGAGTTGCATTTAATTTTTTCCAATAAATCCCATTTGAATTCAATAGTCTTCATCATAAAAGAACCAGTACAAGAAGTATCGAGCATGGAGTGATTACTGAGAGAAAGCCGAGCATAAATTTTTTGAATAATAATTTCTCTTGAGAGCTCATGATTGGGGCATGAATATAACATTGACTTAAGCCTCCCCCAAGCTTGAGCGATGCTTTCTCCTTTGCGAGGCCAAAAATTATATATATAATTACAATCACGATGAACCAGATGCATAGGATAAAACTTTTTATGAAATTCCCATATCAATCAGTTGTAGTTCCATGATCCCATATCATCACATAGCCTAAACCATGTCAGTGCCTTTCCCTTCAAAGATAAAGGGAATACCTTCTTCTTGATAACATCCTTGGGCATACCTGCAAGCTTAAATAATCCACAAACTTCATCCACATAGATTAGGTGCAAATCAGGATGTAATGTTCCATCACCTGTGAAAGGATTAGCTAGCAGTTTCTCTATCATAGCCGAAGGAATTTCAAATTAAACATTTTCAGTAGGTTTAGTAGGTCGAGGAGCTACTCTTTGCTCTACTGGTTGGGGTGAAGATACCCTGAACAAGCCCCTCAAAGGATTATGTTCCATAGTAACAAGCGATAGTAATTTTCAGCACACTATATACATTTTTCCTTACCAAATTCCACCTACCAAAAAAGAGTCTTGATGACCCACAAGTATAAGGGATCTATCGTAGTCCTTTCTATAAGTAAGAGTGTCGCACCCAACGAGGAGCAGAAGGAAATGATAAGCAGTTTTTACTAAGGTATTCTCTTCAAGCACTAAAATTATCGGCAACAGATAGTTTTGTGATAAGTTCATTTGTAACGGGTAACAAGTAATAAAAGTAAATAAGGTGCAGCAAGGTGGCCCAATCCTTTTTGTAGCAAAGGACAAGCCTGGACAAACTCCTATATAAAGGAAAGCGCTCCCGAGGACACATGGGAATTATTGTCAAGCTAGTTTTCATCACATTCATATGATTCGTGTCGGTGTACTAAAGTAGGGGTACCTTAGTATCCCGAACTTGTGCACGGGCAGTCGCAGCGACCCGCGGCAAGGCTTGCCGGGCAACCGCCATGACCCTCCGTGGTTCCTTCGGAGCCATTCAAGAACAAAGTATTCGAGCCAAGGCACAAGGCCCCGGCAAGAGGAGCTTGCCGGGAAGGCCACTCAAAGTATCCAAGGCCCCGGCAAGAGGAGCTTGCCGGGACGAAGCACAAAGACCCCGGCAAGAGGAGCTTGCCGGGAAGGCCACTCAAAGTATCCAAGGCCCCGGCAAGAGGAGCTTGCCGGGAGGAAGCACAAAGACCCCGGCAAGAGGAGCTTGCCGGGAAGACCAACCAAGACATCCCGAGGAACTCGTCGCGGCACGCCACGTGTCCCGATGAGACCCCGTGTCCCGACAAGCTCCCGGACGCGACAAGACAACTTCTGCGGCAAGGCGCTTGCCGCGGCAAGCTACTACTCCGCAGCCCGCGCTCCAGCTCACCCACCAACGTGTCGCCCTGGGACCATTCCTGGCGTACGTGGTGGGAGGCTGTGCAGCCAGGGGCATGCGGTGGCAAGCAGGCGCTGACAAGGAGCCATCGTGGCAAACGGTGGCGCCCCTGACGGTCCCTTTCCGCCCCATCTAGGCGACACAGACAGGCATTTAATGCCTTTGTCCCCTGCCGTCAGGGTTAGGTATGATACAACTATAGCAGGCGGTGGCGCCAACTACCACCCCTTTTACATTTTTACCCTCGTCTCTCTTGCCACCTGTCCGTGACCCCTTAGACATATAAAAGGAGGCCCATGCACAACAGTGGGAGGGGGACAACCATTCAAACGCTCGGTCCCGCTAGCCACCTGAGTGTACTGTAGCATTCATCGCTCTCGAGCAAGAACACAAATACAAACCAAAGCAGGAGTAGTGTTTTACGCATCTGTGCGGCCCGAACCTGGGTAAACCGATCGCGTCGTTCGTGCGTCCACCTCGATCTGCTCTTTGTGCATCCCCCGCCCCCTGCCGAACCAAAAGCGGCCCGGTCCACCGGTCTCCATAGGTGTGCGTGGGATCAGCAACCCCCGACATCTTTGGCGCGCCAGGTAGGGGGTGCGTCGAGGTTGTGCGAACCTGATCCGGCGTTCGCACGAGCCGAATCCTCATCGTCCTCATCAACATGCCGCCGAAGAAGAAGATTTCGGAGGCAGCTGCTCCGTCTGCGTCGAGCCCACCGTCGCCAGACTGAACGGCTGGTGGAGTAGGCGCCGGCGGAAGAACGGGCACCGACGAGGAGGCTCACGGTGCTGCCAGGTCCAAGGACAAGGCTGAGCCGCACGTCGGCGGCGCGGTCGCCTCCCACAACGACCGCACGCACTCCAAGACCTCGGCGTCCGTACACGCACCGCGCCCGTCCCAGGAGGCATGGGACCGGCAGCATCATGGTACCCACGATACCATATGTCTGCTGGGCCAAGATCAAGCTGGCGGATCCCGGAGCGCCCAAGACCAGCATGCGCGCCAACATGCTGGCGCGAGTGTGGCACGGTCGCTTGGGCGAGGATGACCCGCTCCTCGCACCGTTCGACGTCACCCTGCCGGTGGTTCTTTGGTCGATCGGGATGACGCCAAATCGAGCAACTGGCCAGACACCCTTCGCTCTAGCCTATGGAGCGGAAGCAGTTATCCCCACGGAACTCGTATACGGGTCACCTCAAGTGCTCGCTTACGATGAGCTTGAGCAAGAGCAGCTGCGGCAAGACGACACGCTGCTCCTTGGGGAAGATCGTCTTCAGGCTGCTGTGCGAGAAGCTCGCTACCAGCAAGCTTTGCACCGCTATCATAGCCGCAAAGTTAACGCCAGAAGTCTCGAGGAAGGCGACCTTGTTCTTCGGCGTGTTCAGTCCGCCAAGAATTCAAACAAGTTGACGCCGAGGTGGGAAGGCCCTTACCGGGTGAAACGAGTCACCAGGCCTGGCGCTGTCCGCCTGGAGACCAAAGATGGCGTCCCAGTGAGCAGCTCCTGGGATATTGACCATCTTCGTAAGTTTTACCCGTAAGGCGCGGTTGTCGGACCCATTCCGGCAACCACCTTTTGTACAAAGTCTTGCCGCTGCTGCATCTAATCCTTTGTACAAAGCCGGGCGCAGATCCCGTGCAGAAAGATTATGTGCTCAGCACACCTTGTCTATTTCATGCTTTTTAAATTTTGCATGTATTATCTGACATTTTGTGCAGCACTTACCCCCGGTAAGCAATAACGAGCCATAAGGCTCCATACTATTATTTCCTCTTCTTTCTTTTTCGCAAGAAAAGGGGAGGTCCTGTCACGCACAAGTTTGCCGGGAGGGGAGGGGAGAAGATACGGTATGGACCAGGCGTCGTTCAAGAAGGTTTTGCCTCGCCGGGAGCAAATAACAGAAAAGATAAGTCGCCAAAGTCTGAGCAATCAAATTTCCTTTAAATTTTTAAGTTATCTTCCTTGAACGACCGTCCCTTGTATGGAAAACCTGTGCGCGGAGGAACCAACTCGTAGCTAGTTGCGCACTTACTGTTGTTTCGAGTCCGCTCAACAACTTAGGTGAACTGCGACTAGCTCTGCGACAAGGTTTCTTTTCGGCTGCGGCACCGCCTGCAGGGAACCAACTCGTAGCTAGTTGCGCCCTTACTGTTGTTTCGAGTCCGCTCAACAACTTAAGTGAGCTGCGACTGGCTCCGCGACGAGGTTCCCTGTCGGTTGCAGCACCGCCAGCAGGCTGCTGATGTTCCGCTGCTGATGTTCCACACTCAGCGCTCGCGGCAAAGGTGCCCGCACCGGCAAGTTCTCTAAAAGCGTAGGGTAAAAACATACAAGGGGAGGAAGCAAGTAAAGGAAATAACATAGCAATTACTACCAAATATAGAGTACATTACAGAATAACTTGTCGCATACCTAACAGACTGTTTCTCATAACATGATTGACAGCGACAAGGAAAGAAAAAGATAAATGGCCTAGTCTACGCGGTCGCCTTTGACCCTCCTGATGCCGCTCATCCTGTCCACAATGGGTGCGACAAGGGCCTTGAGCTCCTCCAGGTCAGCATCTGGCGGCAAGCTTCAGAGGATGTTGGTGAGGCGGAGAGCTGGGTTGCGGAAGGCCAGCTTCATCAGCACCTTCTCGAGAGCTCCCACGCAAATCTTGCACGACTCGTCGGCAAGTTGCTTTGGGATCTGCTCCCGGAGTCGCTGGAGCGCCGTCGCCACGCCCTTGAAGAACAAAGTAAGCTTGGCGCTGGGTTGGAGGTTCTCGTCGGAGGAGTACCCGAGATCTACCATCCCCAACTGCGCCAGCTCCTTGTCGACATCCGCGGCGACGTCCACCAGACCCTCCATCCAGTGCTCCACATTCTCTGACAAAGTCTTCCGGGCGGCAGCGGCCTATGCCAGCAGCACCTTGGCGGCCTTGACTTCCTCCTTCAAGGCCGTCTCCCACTCCTTGGCGCTGTCCAGAGATTGCGTCAGGGCCGCCAGCTTCACCTCGAGATTAGCGTTGGAGTTCTTGGCGGCGTCTAGCTCTTTGCCCTTCTCGGCGAAAAGGGCCTGCAGCTCCGAATAGCTGTTGGCGTCCTTCTCACGCTCGAGCTTGAGCGCGGCAAGCTCGTCGCCGCTCGCCTTGAGGTCCGCCTCTAGCTGCGCCACCTTCAGCTCCAGCTCAGCCTTGGCGGCCTCGGCAGCTGCGGCGGCGACTTCGGCCTGCTTGACGGCTCTGCCGACTGCTCGCTCGCGCGCGGCGAGTTCCTCCTCGTGGCTGTCGAGGTGGACCTTCTGCTGCGTCAAGTCACCCTCCTGCAAAGACAGCCTCTCTGCGGCAAGGCGTTGGCGCTCTTCGGCGTCGGGCTTCTCGAGGAGGAAGGCCTGCTGCGCCTCGGCAAGATCTTCCCGCTCCTTGGCCACGGAGCGGAGAGCTTCCTGGTTGGCGCCCCGGAGCTCCTTCGCGCGCTTCTCGATATCGGCACCGGCCTTCGCAACGAGCGCTTCATGGGACTCTAGCTTGGCCTGCCGGGCGCGGTAGAGCGCCACTAGCTTCCGCAGCAGGCGTTCCTCTTCAGGTTCACCGCTGCTGCTTGGTGCATCGACCAGCTTCAGCCCGACGGAGGCAAGCACCTCTCCGTCGAACATTTCTCCCTCGACCGGCGCCCTGGAGCCCGACACCCAGGGGAGCTTGATGAAGATGTTCTCACCGGCCTTCAGGTAGACGCCAGGCTGGGGCTCCTCGGAGCCTGGCGCGGCGGCTGCGGCAGAGGAGACGGTGGTCCGAGCAGTGCCTGGCGCTCCTGTGGCCTCCGGGTCGTTAGTACGACCGCCAGACTCCCCGCCCATCTCCGCGGCGGCAGCCCTAGCGGCCTCCTCGCCGGCGCCGGCTGCGTCCTCGGCGTCGACTACAGTCTCCATCGGCTCTGCGGCAGACAGACCTGACGGCCAGAAGAGGGGAGAATAATCAAGAAAAATTCGAGCAAAGCCCAAGAGAAAGATCAAGAAGACGAAGAAGCCAAGGGGAGTTTGGAAGCAAGGAAGTTACATGTGCCAGGGGCTGCAGCTGTGGTCTCCCTTGCCGGGGGCTCCTCCCTTGACGGAGTCTCCTCCCTTGCCAGAGACCCTCCCCTTGCCGGGGGCTCTTCCCCTGCCAGAGTCTCCTCTCTTGCCGGGGGCTCCTCCCTTGTCGGAGTCGCCTCCCTTGCCGGGGACTTCTCCCTCGCCGGAGGACTCTCCCTTGGCGCTTCGGGAGCGGTCTCCAGGCTCCCCTGGTGAGGCTGCTCTGCTCCTGCACGAGTCAACAGACAAGTATCAGTACAGCAAGGATCTTCATGCGCGCCCAACAACGGGAAGTAAACAAAACACTTACGCTGGGGGCTGCTCAGAAGATCATCCGCCGGGTCCGACAAGTTCATCTCGGGCACGTCCCCTATTGATGCAGTGGGTTCATCCTTGATGACGATCACCGGCACCTTGGCTCTCTTCGCCGCTCTCTGCGCCAGAGTCCTGAAAAGGAAGAGATGCAGAGGAAGGCAAGTGAGAAACAGGACAAGACAAAAACAGCGGAAATCAAAGAATTACAAGTACAATGAGAAGAACTTACTCCTCTTCTTCTTCCTCGTCGGAGCTAAATGCGGAGAAGTCGAAATCCGGCCCCCGGCTGGCACGGGAAGGTGGAGGGGTAGGCTCCCTCGGCCGCTTGGCGGGAGCAGAAGCGGCAGTCCGGGAAGACCCCGCTCCAGTCGAAGCAGCAGCATGGGGTGCTCTCGCGGCAACAGTGCTCGCCGCGGTGGAGCGCGTCGTGCGGCACGGCGACTGCCGGCCCGCCTGCCGCCTCGCCGCATCCCCGGCCTTGCGGAGACGCCTTCTTGGTGGAGACGGGGACGCTGCTGGCAGCGTACTGTCGGAGGACGAAGAGGAGGAGGAGTCGATCTCCAAAGAGCCGCTCGTATCATCGGCAGGCACGCTCGGTTCGGCGTCATGCCCGGCAACTTGGCTCGGCCCGGCATCGCGCTCGGCAACCTCCTTCTTGCCAGCAAGATCCTTCTTGCCGGCAAGTTCTTCCCACTCGGCACGGTTTGCCGCATCTGCCGCCGCAGCCTCCTCCAAGGTGAAGCCGAACTCGCCCACCGCGGCAACTTCTGCCGCCTCTTCCAACCTGGTGGCGATGTACGCCAGCTCCGCCTCGGTGGTGTCGCGGGTGAGGCCGTCCTTCTCGTCGGCGCGGATTGGCACTTCCACGAAGTCGTCGAAGAATTGCTGCACAACCTCGTCCTCTGGCTCTTGCCAAGTTGGCACGATTCCGTGCGAATCGCACAGTGGCATCATCGCCCTGATGCGATCGAGCGCCGAATTGTTGCACAGAGGGACGATGCCCTGCGGCAATCTGAAGACCTCGGGGTGCTCTGAATCGTACTTGAAGAGCTCCTGCAATACTCCATTGAGTTCAAGGACAGTAAAATTGTAGTTGATGCCTGGGCGCAGCCTCATGACGTCTGCCGCATTCTTGAACTCCCAGGCAGGCATCCCCCGTTCCTGCAGGGGAGCGATGCGGCGACGCAGGAAGTCTGCGCCGTCGGCCCCTACAGTGAGCCCGGCAAGCCTGAGGCGTTGGATCCTAGCGACAGCAATCTTCAGCCTGCTGTCCTCCAGGGCCACATCGCTCCAGTCACTACCGCGTACTGCTGCTACTTGGCGCCGGGCGGTGAATGGCTGTGGGCTCTCCTCGATAATCAAACACCAATTCGCTCTCCACTCCTCCCACTTGCCGCGAAACTCCCCATCTAGATAAGATTCCTTCTTTCCAGCCCTAGAGACCCAGGCAATTCCGCCGGACAGGGTTTCTCCTCTCTCTACCCAGGGGATAAAAAAATGGCGAAAAAGGGCTATGCTAGGGTGGACTCCGACAAAGTTCTCGCAAAGGTGTGCGAAAACTGCCGTGGTGAGGACGGCGTTGGGAGTGAAGTCAAGGAGATAGAGATTGTATGTGTTCATGATATCGCAGAAAAACTCGGAAAAAGGCGGGCAGAGCCCGTAGTAGAAGAAGACAGCAAAGAAAGGGAACCCTTCCGGAGCCGTCGCGTGAGCAGCGCCCGGGAGCACCCTAGTCCGCGGGTGAGATCGCGTCTCCGTCGCCCAAAAGAGGTAATAGAACTCCCACAGCTCCTTCGCGTCGAGCTTGGGGGGGGGGGGAAGATGGCTCGCTCCTTCCGCATCGCCGCTAGCCGCTGCGCCTCGGTCGACTTCACGGCCTTCCCCTTGTCGCCCTTCGGATCCATGGCGGAAGCAGTGGAGGAGGTCAACGACGTGGTGGTGCTGGTGGCAATGCGGTGAGGAGGGGGGGCAGGGCGCTGCGCTCTGTTTGCCTTGGGAAGACGGAGGCAGGGCGGAGTTTTTCCAGATTGGAGCAGAATGGGGGCGAGTGGGCGCACTACCCCTGCTTCCCCTTGCTTATAAAGGGGGAGGTGGCGGACGTTCCGCCTTTCCTAATAAAAAACCAGCCACGATTTCTCCCACGATGTGACGCATGCACACGGGGCTTGGCCCCGTGCACGCCGCCCACGTCGCGCACGATGCCGCATTCGACGCGTGCCGTGCGGGGAGGGCGCGGTGGATGCGGAGTGAGTTATGGCGTGCCCTAGGCCGCGCGTGCCCGTGCATTGTTTTGGGCCTGGCCCAACCACGCTCGGCACCATGTATGGCCCAGGCCCGGGGGCTCCTATCGGTGTACTAAAGTAGGGTTACATTAGTATCCCGAACTTGTGCACGGGCAGTCGCAGCGACCCGCGGCAAGGCTTGACGGGCGACCGCCAAGACCCTCCGTGGTTCCTTTGGAGCCATTCAAGAACAAAGTATTCGAGCCAAGGCACAAGGCCCCGGCAAGAGGAGCTTGCCGGGAAGGCCACTCAAAGTATCCAAGGCCCCGGCAATAGGAGCTTGCCGGGAGGAAGCACAAAGACCCCAGCAAGAGGAGCTTGCCGGGAAGGCCACTCAAAGTATCCAAGGCCCCGGCAAGAGGAGCTTGCCGGGAGGAAGCACAAAGACCCCGACAAGAGGAGCTTGCCAGGAAGACCAACCAAGACATCCCGAGGAACTCGCCGCGGCATGCCACGTGTCCCAACGAGACCCTGTGTCCCGACAAGCTCCCGGACGCGACAAGACAACTTCCGCGGCAAGCTACTACTCCGCAGCCCGCGCTCCAGCTCACCCACCAACGTGTCGCCCTGGGACCATTCCTGGCATACGTGGCGGGAGGCTGTGCAGCCAGGGGCATGCGGTGGCAAGCAGGCGCTGACAAGGAGCCATCATGGCAAACGGTGGCGCCCCTGACAGTCCCTTTCCGCCCCATCTAGGCGACACAGATAGGCATTTAATGCCTTTGTCCCCTGCCGTCAGGGTTAGGTATGATACAACTGTAGCAGGCGGTGGCGCCAACTACCACCCCTTTTACATTTTTACCCTCATCTCTGTTGCCACCTGTCGGTGATAAAAGGAGGCCCATGCACAACAGGGGGAGGGGGACGACCATTCCCACGCTCGGTCCCGCTAGCCACCCGAGTGTACTGTAGCATTCATCGCTCCCGAGCAAGAACACAAATACAAACCAAAGCAGGAGTAGGGTTTTACGCATCCGTGCGGCCCGAACCTGGGTAAACCGATCGCGTCGTTCGTGCGTCCGCCTCGATCTGCTCTTTGTGCATCCCCCGCCCCCTGCCGAACCAAAAGGGGCCCGGTCCGCCGGTCCCCATAGGTGTACGTGGGATCAGCAACCCCCGACAATTCGCGTTCGGTACTTTGATAATTTGATATGTGGGTGGACCAGTGCTTGGGTACTGCCCTTCCTTGGACAAGCATCCCACTTATGATTAACCCCTCTTGCAAGCATCCACAACTACAAAAGAAGTATTAAGGTAAACCTAACCATAGCATGAAACATATGGATCCAAATCAGCCCCTTACGAAGCAACTCATAAACAAGGGTTTAAGCTTCTATCACTCTAGCAACCAGTCAGCTACTTATTACTTCCCAATGCCTTCCCCTAGGCCCAAACAATGGTGAAGTGTCATGTAGTCGACGTTCACATGACACCACTAGAGGAAAGACAACATACATCTCGTCAAAATATCGAACGAATACCAAATTCACATGACTACTATTAGCAAGACTTCTCACATGTCCTCAGGAACAAACGTAACTACTCGCAAATCATATTCATTTTCATAATCAGAGGGGTATTAATATGCATAAAGGATCTGAACATATGATCTTCCACCAAACAAACCAACTAGCATCAACTACAAGAAGTAATCAACACAACTAGCAACCCACAGATACCAATCTGAGGTTTTGGGACAAAGATTGGATACAAGAGATGAACTAGGATTTGAGAGGAGATGGTGATGATGAAGATGTTGATGGAGATTGACCCCCTCCCTCTGGGAGGATCGATGGTGATGACGATGGATATGATTGCCCCCTCCCGGAGGGATGTTTCCCCAGCAGAAGAGCTCCACCGGAAGTCTAGATTGGTTCCGCCAAGGTTCCACCTCGTGGCGGCGGAGTTTCGTCCTGAGAGCTTGCTTATGATTTTTTCTCGGACGAAAGACTTCATATAGAAGAAGATGGGCACCGGAGGCCTGCCAGGGGACCCACGTGACAGGGGGCCCGCTCAGGGGGTAGGGCGCCCCCCTCCCTCGTGACCAGGGTGTGGGCCCCTCTAGTTGATTCTTTTGTGAGTATTTTTTCTATATTCCAAAGCGTGCCTCCATGAAGTTTCAGGAGTTTTGGAGTTGTGCGGAATAGGTCTCTAATATTTGCTCCTTTTCTAGCACACAATTCCAGCTGCCGAGATTCTCCCTCTTCATGTAAACCTTGTAAAAAGAGAGAATAAGCATAAGTATTGTGACATAATGTGTAATAACAGACCATAATGCAATAAATATTGATATAAAAGCATGATGCAAAATGGAGGTCACACCGCCCCCTTCCCTAGCCCAATTCGGACTAGAGGGGAGGGTGTGCGTGGCCCTGCCTTGGCCGGCCCTCTCTCTCTACTCTAAGGCCCATGTAGTCCATTAGTTCCCCCGGGGGTTCCAATTACCCCCCCGGCAGTCCGATAATTATCCGGTGACCCCCGGAACTTATCAGGTGTCCGAATATAGTTACCCAATATGTCAATCTTTATGTCTCGACCATTTCGAGACTCCTCGTCATGTCCGTGATCATATCCGGGACTCTAAACTATCTTCGGTACATCAAATCACATAAACTCATAATACCGATCGTCATCAAACTATAAGCGTGCGGACCCTACGGGTTCGAGAACTATGTAGACATGACCGAGACAAGTCTCCGGTCAATAACTAATCACTAGTAGAAAAAGGGTCAAACGTGAAGCACATTAGTGCCGGTTTGTATTTGAGCCGGCACTAATGTATACATTAGTGCCGGTTCCAACGGCTAGCCAGGCCGCTTTCATTAGTACCGGTTCATGGCAAACCTTTAGCACCGGTTCGTGCCACGAACCGGTACTAATGAGAGTGGTGACAGGATGTTGTCAGAATGGGGCCCCTCCAGCCCCTTTAGTACCGGTTCTTGGCACGAACCGGTACTAAAGGTCGTCCTACATAGACCCTTTGTCCACCTGAGCTCGCTCTGTTCTTCCCCTTTCCCCTCTCCTCTCTGTTCTTCCCCTCTTCCTCTCGAGCTCATCACGCATTTTGCCCAAAATTTGTCAAGATTTGAAGGCCCCCATCCATTCAAATGATGACAAAGGTTAGCAACTTTGTCCTTTCATCTCTCATTGCTAGATTAGCTCTTGTAATGCTTTATATAGTGATTAATTTGTGAGTTTAGTAATTTGGGAGGATATATATATATATATGTGCTAGTATTTGATTTATATGCAATTTGAGGTCAAAAATAACACTTAGTTTGCATATGTACGTGTGGTATACTTAGTGCCTTCTAAATCTCCATCGTAGCCACCGTCGATCGCCCGCACTGTCCCGTCGCCGGCACCACCTTGTGGTGAGCCTCTTGTTCATGAAATTTTATATACAAATTGATGTTTGTGTGATTTGGATATATAGTTACTCGTATAATTATCTTACCCGTACGTTGTTTGTTATACATATAGTGCCATGGTTTTGATATCCGTCCCCGTCGGCCCTAGTCCTTGTTATGATTCGGATGTGGTATGTATATTCTCTTTTAAAAGTAGTTGCATTTTGTGTTTATGACAAATTATGCCCATCAAGTTGACATAATTTTTTTTCTAGGAGGTATGTGAACCGGAAATTCCAACCAACCCTATTGCCGAGAGGTTAAATTTAGTTGAAAGAGAAAACGAGTACTTGAAAGAAAAGTTGAAAAGAATTGAGGGGGAGAAGATCGAATTGGAGTTGCATGTTGCCGATGTCGTCGATGATCACAAGATCAAGATGGAGAAAATGTGCTTGACGATTAGAAAGATTAGAAAATATGCCATCAATAGTGAGGCTTGGTATCATTATGCTGTTGGATCCATTGTTACCTTAGTTGCGATCTTGATCGTATTTGTTGTTGCATTTAAATGCTTTAGCTAGAGAGTTATTTGTTTGTTGCATTTAAGTGTTGTATGAACTTTATGTATGAACTTGTATTAATTTGGTCTATTCGGTGTTGTGTAATGAAGATGAGCCGGCAATGGATGTACGATGACCGATGCTCTCCCCAGTTCGTTGAGGGCGTGCATACTTTTCTGCTTGCGGCTGAGGCAAACAAGCGGGCGGATGGTTTTATGCCGTGTCCATGTGCTCGCTGTAAGAATGGTAACAATTACTCTACGTCAAGAAACTTTCACGTCCACCTGTTTAAGTCTGGTTTCATGCCCCATTATAATGTTTGGACCAAGCACGGAGAAAGAGGGGTTATGATGGAAGACAATGAAGAAGAAGAGGACGACGACAGCTATCCTGGCCACGGGTTCCCTGAATACGATGATACAACAATGGGGGAAGAAGCTGAGCCGGTAATACGGGAAGAAGCTGAAGAAGAGGCATCAGATGAGCCCGTTGATGATCTAGGTCGGGCATTGCCGATGCAAAGAGAAACTGCGCAAGTGATTTGGAGAAGAAGAAGTTGCAGCGCATGTTAGAGGATCACAAAAAATTGTTGTACCCGAATTGCGTAGGTGACAAGAAAAAGCTGGGCACCACACTGGAATTGCTGCAATGGAAGGCAGAGAATGGTGTATCTGACAAGGGATTTGGAAAGTTGCTGGTAATGATAAAGGATATGCTTCCAAAGGACAACGAATTGCCCGAGAGTACGTACGAAGCAAAGAAGGCTGTCTGCCCTCTAGGGTTAGAGGTGCAGAAGATACATGCATGCCCTAATGATTGCATCCTCTACCGCGATGAGTACGAGGATTTGAACGCTTGCCCGGTATGTGGTGCATTGCGCTATAAGATCAGCCGCGAAGACCCTGGTGATGTCGAGGGCCGGCGCCCCAGGAAGAAGATTCCTGCTAAGGTGATGTGGTATGCTCCTATAATACCACGGTTGAAACGTTTGTTCCAAAACAAAGAGCATGCCAAGGCGATGCGATGGCACAGAGAAGACCGTAAGAAAGACGGAAAGTTGAGAGTACCCGTTGACGGGTCGCAGTGGAGAAAAATCGAAAGAAAGTACGGGAAGGAGTTTGCAGATGACGCAAGGAGCGTATGGTTTGGTCCAAGCGCAGATGGCATTAATCCTTTTGGGGAGCAGAGCAGCAACCATAGCACCTGGCCAGTGACTCTATGTTTGTATAACCTTCCTCCTTGGTTGTGCATGAAGCGGAAGTTCATTATGATGCCAGTGCTCATCCAAGTCCCTAAGCAACCCGGCAACGACATTGATGTGTACCTAAGGCCATTAGTTGAAGAAATCTTACAACTGTGGAATGGAACAGGTGTACGTGCGTGGGATGCGCACATGGGGGAAGAATTTGACCTAAAGGCGTTGCTGTTTGTGACCATCAATGATTGGCCTGCTCTCAGTAACCTTTCAGGACAGACAAACAAGGGATACCGCGCATGCACGCACTGTTTGGACAATACCGACAGTATATATTTGGCTAATAAGAATGTGTACCTGGGACATCGTCGATTTCTTCCGAGCAGGCATACCGTAAGATAGAAAGGCAAGCATTTTCAATGGTGAGGCGGATCACCGGACGAAGCCTCGCCACCGTACTGGTGCTGATGTACATGATATGGTCAAGGATTTGAAGGTGGTCTTTGGAAAGGGTCCTGGTGGACAACCTGTTTCGAATGACGCTGATGGACACGCACCCATGTGGAAGAAGAAATCTATATTTTGCGACCTGCCCTATTGGAAAGACCTCGAGGTCCGCTCCGCAATCGACGTGATGCACGTGACGAAGAATCTTTGTGTGCCCCTGCTTGGCTTCTTGGGCGTGTATGGGAAGACAAAAGATACACCTGAGGCACGGGAGGACCAGCAACGTATGCACGGAAAAGACGGCATACATCAGGGTCATGCAAGCTACGCTCTTACCAAAGAAGAGAATGAAATCTTCTTTGAATGCCTGCTCAGTATTAAGGTACTGTTTGGCTTCTCGTCGAATATAAAGGGAATAATAAACATGGCAGTGAAAAAGTTCCAGAACCTAAATTCTCATGACTGCCACGTGATTATGACGCAACTGATTCCGGTTGCATTGAGGGGGCTTCTACCGGAAAACGTTCGATTAGCCATTGTGAAGCTATGTGCATTTCTCAATGCAATCTCTCAGAAGGTAATCGATCCAGAAATCATACCAAGGTTACAGAATGATTTGGTGCAATGTCTTGTCAGTTTCGAGTTGGTGTTCCCACCATCCTTCTTCAACATCATGACGCACGTCCTAGTTCACCTATGCGAAGAGATTAATGTTTTGGGTCCTGTATTTCTACACAATATGTTCCCCTTTGGGAGGTTCATGGGAGTCTTAAAGAAATATGTTCATAACCGTGCTAGGCCAGAAGGAAGCATCTCCAAGGGCTGTCAAAATGAGGAGGTCATTGAGTTTTGTATTGACTTTATTCCTGACCTTAAGCCGATTGGTGTTCCTGAATCGCGGCATAAGGGCAGACTGGATGGAAAAGGCACGCTAGGAGGGGAACAAATAATATGTATGGACGGACATTCTCTCACTGAAGCACACTACACAGTTCTACAGAATTCCGCCTTGGTGGCTCCGTATATGGATGAACACAAGAATTTGCTGTCGGGACCCCGATCCTAGGTCACACCGATCTAGCATGTAACACATCATATTACTTTGTGGCCTCACGCACGGTATTTCCACGGGTGCCACCTTACCTGGCCCGGGACCGTTTGCGCCTTTTGGCTCACGTATATGATAGTGTCGCTAGCATCCATATGACAAAGAACCCGGGCCGACATGGCTAGTCGTGAACCCAAAGCGGCACTACCCCATGGGGACAGGCATACATGAATCAACCTCGAGCATGTGGGTCAACAGCGTGTGAATCCGGGCTGTAGCACTTGGCTAACAGGACTCCGGTAACCCGGGCTGTAGCAGGCTAGGCAGGACTCCGGATGTCACCGCGTGACATTTCCCCGAAGGGACAGACATAGGAACGAAGTGAATCACATGCCGGCCAGTCAAGTGTCCTGAACAGTAGTGCTGGGCTAGCAGGACTCCGGTGATCCGGGCTGTAGCGGACTACTATCGCTCAGAAGCACTAGACTACATTTCCCCATATGATAGGCTGCCAAGGATAAACAACTAGATAGTCGGATCCCACACATACCAAGCATTTCAATCATACACACAATATGCTCGATATGTGTGAATACAACATGGCATCACAACATAACTCTACAACTCAAGTATTAATTCATTAGGCTCCGAAGAGCCAGATATTACAAGCATGGGTCTCATGACCCAACAATCATAGCATACAAATCAAACACATGCGGAAGCTCAACATGTCTGAGTACAGACATCTATAAATGAAAAAGGCTAAGAAGCCTGACTATCTACCAAATCCTGTCGAGGGCACAAGATCGTAGCTGAGGTATCAAGCTAAATGTCGAAGTCCACGCGGAACTACTAGCGAGACTGAAGTCTCTCTGCAAAACATAAATTAAGCAAACGTGAGTACAAAGGTACTCAGCAAGACTTACATCAGAACTAAACTACATATGCATCGGTACCAACAAGGGGGGTGGTGGAGTTTAACTGCAGCAAGCCAGCTTTGACTCAGTGGCTAACCTGAACTACGATTGCAAGCAACTCTTTTGAGGTGGCGCACACGAGTCCACATATTCACCAATCAATACACCACTATGGATCCGCTCTCGTCTCCCTACGAGAAGGCCATCCATAGCACTCACACTTATCTTGCGAGTTTTAGAGTATCCACTTTCACTTGTCTATGAACTGTTATAGGCAACCCAGAAGTCCTTTACCATGGACACGGCTATTCGAATAGATCATTTATAACCCTGCAGGGGTGTACTTCGTCACACATGTTTCCACCACTTAGCGTCTGCACACGACATGTGCTCGGCAGACTTCAAGCGAAAGCCGACGTGGGTGTAGACCACGACCTGACTAACCACACAAGTCTCTAGTCCAGGTTTATCGCCTATTCGGGTTCCATCCGCGAGGAGATCCGGCCGGAGTTTCGCTCACAGCCCCAAACGATGTGTGCAGGGTTCCCGAGACACCAAACGGGCGCCCGGTACACCGTGCCACAGTGTATCTACCGCATCATAGCCCACCCCTAGGGTCAGCCCTACGCACGGCCGCCAACACATATCCTATAAACACCAGAAACTAATTGCAACTCCTGGACAGAGGACGAGAGGGGTCAGTAAGTCGAGCGGGGTCATATTTCAGGGCCCAACGTGTGGTAGTAGCTGTTTCATGGATCACAAACACAGAACTCAGTTCCTGAGGACGGTTTCAATGAGACAACCCACCATGTACTCCTACATGGCCTCTCACCGCTACCTTTACCAAATCGTGTTCACACACTTAGCTCTCAACAGTAGGACATGTTTACACACCTCCGATTCATCCCCGATGAATCGGACCTGACTCAACTCTAAGCAGTAGCAGGCATGACAAACAAGCATGAATGAGTAGGCACATCAGGGCTCAAACAACTCCTACTCATGCTAGTGGGTTTCATCTATTTACTGTGGAAATGACAGGTCATGCAGAGGATAAGGGGTTCAACTACCGCAACAAGTAACAGATGAATCGTTGTTGTCCTAATGCAGTAAAAGAGAGCAGGAGCGAGAGAGGGGGATTGTATCGGAATGAACAAGGGGGTTTTGCTTGCCTGGCACTTCTGAAGATAGTATAGCTCTTCATCGGTGTCATCGGTCTCATCGTCGGAACGAATGTCTACCGAGAGGGAGCAACCACCGACAAACACAAAAAGGGAACCACAATCAATGCAATGCACATACATATGAATGATATGTCATATTAAGGTACTGAATTGACCTAGTGCAACAGTTAGCCATGTTCATTGAAGTGGAATTCAAACCTATAGCAAATTCCAACTCCAAAACTATTTACCATTTATTCCATAATCATGAATTGTCCTATTCAGTGATGTTAACTTGTTCAAACATGCATGAAAATGGTACAGATGGATTCCTTGAATTTTTTCTGATAATTTTACATATATAATTTATCTTATTTGGAGTTACGGTTGAATTTCTATGATTTTTCAAAGTTTTGGATATTTTCTGAAATAAATAAATCATTTAAGATTTATTTAAATCCCAGAAAAGGATTACTGCATCATCTTGACGTCATGATGATGTCAGCAAGTCAACAGGGCCGCCCAGAGTCAAACCTGACAGCTGGGACCCACGGGTCTGTGTAACAGGGCTAGTTTGGGTGGATGACATGTGGGACCAGTCAACTGCCAAGTCAGCACGGTCAACTCTAGCGCGTGGGTCCCACTGGGTTATGAACTAAACTAAACAGAGAATTAAATTAAACTAAACAGGCATGAGGCCCACTGTCATTGACCTTGAGGGTTAATTAACGGGGCTTTTAGCTGCTAATGACGGGACACGTCAGTGTCACCGGGATCTCGCCGCCGGCGACCAAAACGACGATAGCGCGGCTCGGAAACGCGCTACGGGCGACGGTTTGGTTTGCTGAGGGTACCAGGGCATAGCCCTTGCGCTCGCGCATCCAGCAGAGCCAGCGGCGGGTCGCGGGGTGGCCGGAGCTCGCCGGAAACAAGCTCACGGCGGCGGCCGGAGTTCGGCAACAACGGTGTGGGCGGTGCGGGGCACGGGAGGAGGAGCTGGTGGGAGCTGCGTGTTCCTGGGAAGGCACCGAACGCGTTGACGCGATCAGGCACGAGCTATGGTGGCTAAAACGACGGCGGCACCATGGATGGCGGCGATGAACTCTCGACTCCGGCGGAATCGAGCTAGCGGAGAGAAACGGAGAGGGGGCGAGCATAGGGAAGGTGCAGGAGCTCACAAGGGGTCGGAAGAGAAACTCAGCGGGCTCGGGGAAGCTTCTGCGATGGCGAATTGACGGCGGCGATCTCGGTCGGCCGTGGTTGGAGATGATGTTGAGGGCGTTCCTTCGGGGCTCTCCTGGTGGCGTGAGTCGGTGAGGAGGTGGCGACGAGGTGCAGGAGCTCGGGAGCAACTCGGGGCATCGTCGGGACGGCGGTGGTCGCGGCAAATTGCGTCGGCGACGACGAGCTCCGCTCGGGTGTGCTTGGGAGAGGAAGCAGAGGGTGAGGGAGAGAGCAGAGAGTGAGGGAGAGGAACGAGGGGGCTGCGGGGCATCTTCTGACGCGTCGGGGGCGCCTCGGTGGCAAGCAGGAGGTGGAGCTCGGGCGCACGCGCTCGCCACGCACCTGCTTCTCCTTCTGGCAGAAGGTGGAAGAAGCAGGCAGCGCTGGCTGGGCTGGGCCGGCCAGCTACGGTGCTGGGCCGCACAGGTAGGTGGGCTGCTCAGGTGAGGCCAGGTAGGTTCCTTTCTCCTCTCTTTGCTTTTTTCTAATTTATGTTCTGTTTTCTATTTTTGCTATTATGTTTTGATTTAGTTCAAGACCAAACCATTTTCAAAATTCATAAAAATAATTGTGTGAACTAAATGGACTTATCCAAATCCACACAACAATTTTCAGAATTATTGAACATATATTTATTATATAATAAATATAGATCCAATTCAAATATTTATTGGATTAAATCAATGGCCCAAAATAATTGCTTCTGAGATTCTAAAAATATTGGTTTGAACTTTGTCCCTTGCCAATATTTCTAGAGATTCACATGAACATTTTCTTGGACTTCTTTGAAAAGATTTTAATGTTGATTATTTTTGAGGTGATTTATGAGGGTTTCAACTAACCTCAACTCAACTATCATAATGATTTAATTCAATGATCAAAATGTCCTGGAAAAATATGCATCATCTCTGGTAGAGGCTTTCACCTTTTCCCATAAATCATGAACATTTTAAAAGGATATTTTGAGGTCATTGAAAATATTTTGGTTGAACCTATTTGAATTGCATTTGGTGCTAGGGTTTACCAATCCCCATTTCAAATTTAATTGAAAAATAAACATGATGCATGGATGCTTGTGAAACTATTTGCAAACAAATTCTAGGGCTGTGACAACTCACCCCCACTAACAAAAATCTCGTCCCGAGATTCAAGTCGTGAGGTAAGAAGACAGAGGGGCACAAGCTATCACATTCTTCACGATCCATTGCACTTCATCAGAACGTTGATTCGTCACCATCTTTGTCTCGACGTCTTGCTTTGGAAACTTCAACCAACACAACAACGAGAGAGAAAAAGGAAAACTCTAGAAGAATCGATCTTCTCGAGGATCGAACAATTCAGGATCAACTCATGGAGTGAGACATATGAACATCTCTGGAGCTGAGAGGCAAAACTTGCATCAGGAGCGATAGAAGAAACAATTTGACGAGGGTTTCAAAGTAGCGAGGGAAATTGCCATGATTCTAAAACAGGGCACCTCGGGGAAGGTGACTCGAGGAACTATTCCCTTAAGTGGCAAAAAGAATTACTTTTGATTCAGAGATCGTTGGAACTCTTCATACCAGCTTAAGGCAATTTACAATTGATCGTTTGAAGGAGTTTGACGAATGACATACTCGGACTAGAATGGATGATGTGGACTACCTTGTTGAAGACAATGCAATGGATGATTTTGCTTATCATCGGAAATGGATGGAACCCATGGTAAGTCCACTTTTGAAGATGATCATGAACAACAGCTACTGAGGTGTAAGCTGGGAACAAAATGCAAATGTTGGGAATGATTCTGGTAACTGGGGAAAAACTCAACAGTCGAGAGTGAGTCCGCTGTTTGAAAAGGTTATAACATAACCGAGGAAACTGGAAGCAAATCCCAGTTAACGCCAATGGTAAAGCCTAGTGCTTGTGCGTGCTCTCAAGAACTTGAGCATTTCCATACTCATCAAGGTTCTGCCAATATCCGTGTCAAGGATCCTGGCAACACAACATGCTACCATGATGAATAATGGTGGAAGATGCAGATGCAAAGGAGGATAACACTTTCTCAGATTTCACCTTAGCGAAGCCAAGGAAACAAAATCTGGATGATCGACCGAGAGACATTTAGCACTCCGCTTCTAATGTTCTCTTGATGTATTGGTTACCACGGTCATGCTTTAAGCATCGGCATAGCCACCAAGTAGTGGTCGGACTTCGGAATACAATGGATCCATAAGGAACAACTTCTGGAGTAAATCCTACGAAATCCTCATGGGAAGGTGGCCAACTTTCTTCAATCGAGATACTACAATAATAGGTCTTCCGGCTGGATGTGTTGGCCACGACATCCACTTTACCGTTTATCGAGAGACCAGTATTATAGTTCTTGGGAAGTGCTCCGACGATCATATCTGCCTGAGATTCAGATCTGGTTGGTGACAGGATATTCCAGATTCATCGAGTCTAGAAAGGAAAATGAAGGTTTGCAACACAAATCGACGAGATGACATTGCGAGATTCTCGGGGAATGAACTACGGTAGTAAGCTCCAAAACATGAGCCGGTTCTGCTACAAGCATGTGAACACGTTGTCCTAGACAAGCATGGTCACCTGGTAGTCTTAATATGAAACACTACCGAGTTCAGGGGGAACCATCAACGAGGATATCGAAGTCCTTGCGTAGGTCTAACCCTTAAGGAGAAACTTCTTCTCCTTTAACAAATCAATTAGTGGCTTGGTGTGCTAGGGATACGTATAGAATGTAGATGATCAGTCTATCAGACCATAGAATACTTCGCACATGCATGACTGACTTGGGATGATTCCAGAGGAAGCAAAAACAAACTTTCTCGAATTCACGGCGGCAACTTACATCAGATGCACATGAATTAGGGGAAGTCACATCTTTCAACCGGACATATGCTTCATGAACGGGACATGAGGGCAATGCTTATAAAGTTTCCAACACTAGCTGGATGTTCAACACAATCATGGAGGATACAAAATGCCGCTGATGGGCTCAACAGCAACTCATCGAAATTTCCATATCACTGGACTTCCACCACTATGTGAACAATGTGATAGTATTGGTCAGACCAAGGATATAATGGTGTATGCTCGAGGGACAACCGCAAGTAAGACAACATTACGAACATCATTGGTTCTGATTTGATTTGACGATAGCCCACACTCAAATCAAGGTTTGGACAATATAATAGATCCAATAGCTGACCACGGGGATCAGTCGATGAATATATCATCTTTCTTCAACACACACACACACACAAGGATATCCCTTAGGGATGAGCTAAGTCGGACAAGTTTTCATCTTCCAACTCTCCAAGTTGTTGTTAAGCTTAACCAACTAGCTCAGGGGTATCCAACACAGATTCTTGGAGAAAAGTGGTTTATCGGAAAACCAACTTGATCACGAACTCAACATAACGGTGAGGTGACAACCTGGTAACACTTCCGAGAAGATATTCGGAAAATCACGAATCACCGGTATGTTACTAAGCTCGAGAACAACCTTGCTTTTCAGGCCAAGATGATATGATCAAAGAGTGAGGGATTGGCACAACCCTAACCCATTGATCGAAGTGTGCACCAGAAATATGGACTAGGTAGCACGTTCAACCTTAGGGTGATGATTCAATAATCAGCATACTAAGGATGAGAATATTGTCCATTAACTACCAAGCAACGGAGTTGCTAGGAGTATTGATTTCACACATCACGGTTCACTTGTCGGCATTCCGGTTGCGACAACACGGGACCGAGGAATGAAGAATGATGGTAAGAAGTAACACTGCATCAAGAATTCATGAGAGATGTGCAATTCTCACGACGCTCTTGACATAAAGTGGGTAATACTCCGAGGTAGAACAGAACAAAAGCTGGATTGGCATTTTGATCTGCGGAAAACAACCACTTTGACCCGATCCAAGAAATGGATGAGGTACTGGAGTTTGTTTCTCCTAGCCATTCTAGAATAGAACGGCTCAACGGACCACAAGAATAAAAGGCACCGATGAACACAAATGCACAACTATTCCTGACTATCAATTGATAGACGAAGGTCAGAAAACAACTAAAGAGGGACAACTCAAGGAACATATAATTTTCTGAGCTGTGGAGGCATAGATTAGTATGTCGAGCAAAGCTCAACATATTTCTTCCAGATAACCCATGCAGAAAGGTAGAACTAGCAGAGCCACAATATAGAATGGAGAACTCATCAAGAGCACTCTGGTTGTGATCCTTTTGGTTCAAAAGAACTCCTGCCAAGAATGGTTCATGATAATTGGAAGAAGGATGTACCACGAACCTCGAGGACTATCGCAAAGGTTACTAATATCCTAAAGGAACGAGCAAACACTATCAACATGAAGTAAGTAGGGTGAATCTCGGGTTCAAAACCCAGGAATAGAATGCCTACCAACTAAATGGCATCACGGGATGCTTTTGAGAATAATGGCCAGAATCACACACTGGGAACACAAAACATGGCTAGATTACTAGGTGGCACTCTAAGACATCTAGGGTCATAATAATAATTCCAAAATATATGTCGAGGCAAAAGAATACCCCAACTGACAAGTAGTGTGATTAATCTGGCCCAAATGGACATCAAGAACAGGGGAAGGGTTTGCAAATGCATCAGACTATTTAGAAACCTAGGATGACTCGGACAACATAACGGCTGTAATTGCTCAAAAAGATTTGAGACATCCTGCAAAATGGTGGCATAACCACTCAGAAGCACAATATCAAGGTTCGAGACCAACTATGAACACACAGAAGTAGTAGAAACTGAACTGGGCTTAAATCCAACAATCTTAGGCAACTACGGTTTAGTAACACGTCATCCTGATAGATAGATGAGAAGGCCTAATTCTTAATCCCCGTAGAAAAGAAGAGGTTGACTCGGATCAGATGGGCATGAGGTATAAGCAGTAAAAAGAGCCTTACGTTCCCTTCCACAATCAATTCCCTTACATAACTAAAGCATTTCTAGACTCAACTTCGACCAGTTTGGCTTGGTAATCCTACAGGCAGTCAGGCTCTGATACCAACGCTGTCGGGACCCCGATCCTAGGTCACATCGATCTAGCATGTAACACATCATATTACTTTGTGGCCTCACGCACGGTATTTCCACGGGTGCCACCTTACCTGGCCCGGGACCGTTTGCGCCTTTTGGCTCACGTATATGATAGTGTCGCTAGCATCCATATGACAAAGAACCCGGGCCGACATGGCTAGTCGTGAACCCAAAGCGGCACTACCCCATGGGGACAGGCATACATGAATCAACCTCGAGCATGTGGGTCAACAGCGTGTGAATCCGGGCTGTAGCACTTGGCTAACAGGACTCCGGTAACCCGGGCTGTAGCAGGCTAGGCAGGACTCCGGATGTCACCGCGTGACATTTCCCCGAAGGGACAGACATAGGAACGAAGTGAATCACATGCCGGCCAGTCAAGTGTCCTGGACAGTAGTGCTGGGCTAGCAGGACTCCGGTGATCCGGGCTGTAGCGGACTACTATCGCTCAGAAGCACTAGACTACATTTCCCCATATGATAGGCTGCCAAGGATAAACAACTAGATAGTCGGATCCCACACATACCAAGCATTTCAATCATACACACAATATGCTCGATATGTGTGAATACAACATGGCATCACAACATAACTCTACAACTCAAGTATTAATTCATTAGGCTCCGAAGAGCCAGATATTACAAGCATGGGTCTCATGACCCAACAATCATAGCATACAAATCAAACACATGCGGAAGCTCAACATGTCTGAGTACAGACATCTATAAATGAAAAAGGCTAAGAAGCCTGACTATCTACCAAATCCTGTCGAGGGCACAAGATCGTAGCTGAGGTATCAAGCTAAATGTCGAAGTCCACGCGGAACTACTAGCGAGACTGAAGTCTCTCTGCAAAACATAAATTAAGCAAACGTGAGTACAAAGGTACTCAGCAAGACTTACATCAGAACTAAACTACATATGCATCGGTACCAACAAGGGGGTGGTGGAGTTTAACTGCAGCAAGCCAGCTTTGACTCAGTGGCTAACCTGAACTACGATTGCAAGCAACTCTTTTGAGGTGGCGCACACGAGTCCACATATTCACCAATCAATACACCACTATGGATCCGCTCTCGTCTCCCTACGAGAAGGCCATCCATAGCACTCACACTTATCTTGCGAGTTTTAGAGTATCCACTTTCACTTGTCTATGAACTGTTATAGGCAACCCAGAAGTCCTTTACCGTGGACACGGCTATTCGAATAGATCATTTATAACCCTGCAGGGGTGTACTTCGTCACACATGTTTCCACCACTTAGCGTCTGCACACGACATGTGCTCGGCAGACTTCAAGCGAAAGCCGACGTGGGTGTAGACCACGACCTGACTAACCACACAAGTCTCTAGTCCAGGTTTATCGCCTATTCGGGTTCCATCCGCGAGGAGATCCGGCCGGAGTTTCGCTCACAGCCCCAAACGATGTGTGCAGGGTTCCCGAGACACCAAACGGGCGCCCGGTACACCATGCCACAGTGTATCTACCGCATCATAGCCCACCCCTAGGGTCAGCGCTACGCACGGCCGCCAACACATATCCTATAAACACCAGAAACTAATTGCAACTCCTGGACAGAGGACGAGAGGGGTCAGTAAGTCGAGCGGGGTCATATTTCAGGGCCCAACGTGTGGTAGTAGCTGTTTCATGGATCACAAACACAGAACTCAGTTCCTGAGGACGGTTTCAATGAGACAACCCACCATGTACTCCTACATGGCCTCTCACCGCTACCTTTACCAAATCGTGTTCACACACTTAGCTCTCAACAGTAGGACATGTTTACACACCTCCGATTCATCCCCGATGAATCGGACCTGACTCAACTCTAAGCAGTAGCAGGCATGACAAACAAGCATGAATGAGTAGGCACATCAGGGCTCAAACAACTCCTACTCATGCTAGTGGGTTTCATCTATTTACTGTGGAAATGACAGGTCATGCAGAGGATAAGGGGTTCAACTACCGCAACAAGTAACAGATGAATCGTTGTTGTCCTAATGCAGTAAAAGAGAGCAGGAGCGAGAGAGGGGGATTGTATCGGAATGAACAAGGGGGTTTTGCTTGCCTGGCACTTCTGAAGATAGTATAGCTCTTCATCGGTGTCATCGGTCTCATCGTCGGAACGAATGTCTACCGAGAGGGAGCAACCACCGACAAACACAAAAAGGGAACCACAATCAATGCAATGCACATACATATGAATGATATGTCATATTAAGGTACTGAATTGACCTAGTGCAATAGTTAGCCATGTTCATTGAAGTGGAATTCAAACCTATAGCAAATTCCAACTCCAAAACTATTTACCATTTATTCCATAATCATGAATTGTCCTATTCAGTGATGTTAACTTGTTCAAACATGCATGAAAATGGTACAGATGGATTCCTTGAATTTTTCTGATAATTTTACTTATATAATTTATCTTATTTGGAGTTACGGTTGAATTTCTATGATTTTTCAAAGTTTTGGATATTTTCTGAAATAAATAAATCATTTAAGATTTATTTAAATCCCAGAAAAGGATTACTGCATCATCTTGACGTCATGATGATGTCAGCAAGTCAACAGGGCCGCCCAGAGTCAAACCTGACAGCTGGGACCCACGGGTCTGTGTAAGAGGGCTAGTTTGGGTGGATGACATGTGGGACCAGTCAACTGCCAAGTCAGCACGGTCAACTCTAGCGCGTGGGTCCCACTGGGTTATGAACTAAACTAAACAGAGAATTAAATTAAACTAAACAGGCATGAGGCCCACTGTCATTGACCTTGAGGGTTAATTAACGGGGCTGTTAGCTGTTAATGACGGGACACGTCAGTGTCACCGGGATCTAGCCGCCGGCGACCAAAACGACGATAGCGCGGCTCGGAAACGCGCTACGGTCGACGGTTTGATTTGCTGAGGGTACCAGGGCATAGCCCTTGCGCTCGCGCATCCAGCAGAGCCAGCGGCGGGTCGCGGGGTGGCCGGAGCTCGCCGGAAACAAGCTCACGGCGGCGGCCGGAGTTCGGCAACAACGGTGTGGGCGGTGCGGGGCACGGGAGGAGGAGCTGGTGGGAGCTGCGTGTTCCTGGGAAGGCACCGAACGCGTTGATGCGATCAGGCACGAGCTATGGTGGCTAAAACGACGGCGGCACCATGGATGGCGGCGATGAACTCTCGGCTCCGGCGGAATCGAGCTAGCGGAGAGAAACGGAGAGGGGGCGAGCATAGGGAAGGTGCAGGAGCTCACAAGGGGTCGGAAGAGAAACTCAGCGGGCTCGGGGAAGCTTCTGCGACGGCGAATTGACGGCGGCGATCTCGGTCGGCCGTGGTTGGAGATGATGTTGAGGGCGTTCCTTCGGGGCTCTCCTGGTGGCGTGAGTCGGTGAGGAGGTTTGCGACGAGGTGCAGGAGCTCGGGAGCAACTCGGGGCATCGTCGGGACGGCGGTGGTCGCGGCAAATTGCGTCGGCGACGACGAGCTCCGCTCGGGTGTGCTTGGGAGAGGAAGCAGAGGGTGAGGGAGAGAGCAGAGAGTGAGGGAGAGGAACGAGGGGGCTGCGGGGCATCTTCTGACGCGTCGGGGGCGCCTCGGTGGCAAGCAGGAGGTGGAGCTCGGGCGCACGCGCTCGCCACGCACCTGCTTCTCCTTCTGGCAGAAGGTGGAAGAAGCAGGCAGCGCTGGCTGGGCTGGGCCGGCCAGCTACGGTGCTGGGCCGCACAGGTAGGTGGGCTGCTCAGGTGAGGCCAGGTAGGTTCCTTTCTCCTCTCTTTGCTTTTTTCTAATTTATGTTCTGTTTTCTATTTTTGCTATTATGTTTTGATTTAGTTCAAGACCAAACCATTTTCAAAATTCATAAAAATAATTGTGTGAACTAAATGGACTTATCCAAATCCACACAACAATTTTCAGAATTATTGAACATATATTTATTATATAATAAATATAGATCCAATTCAAATATTTATTGGATTAAATCAATGGCCCAAAATAATTGCTTCTGAGATTCTAAAAATATTGGTTTGAACTTTGTCCCTTGCCAATATTTCTAGAGATTCACATGAACATTTTCTTGGACTTCTTTGAAAAGATTTTAATGTTGATTATTTTTGAGGTGATTTATGAGGGTTTCAACTAACCTCAACTCAACTATCATAATGATTTAATTCAATGATCAAAATGTCCTGGAAAAATATGCATCATCTCTGGTAGAGGCTTTCACCTTTTCCCATAAATCATGAACATTTTAAAAGGATATTTTGAGGTCATTGAAAATATTTTGGTTGAACCTATTTGAATTGCATTTGGTGCTAGGGTTTACCAATCCCCATTTCAAATTTAATTGAAAAATAAACATGATGCATGGATGCTTGTGAAACTATTTGCAAACAAATTCTAGGGCTGTGACAACTCACCCCCACTAACAAAAATCTCGTCCCGAGATTCAAGTCGTGAGGTAAGAAGACAGAGGGGCACAAGCTATCACATTCTTCACGATCCATTGCACTTCATCAGAACGTTGATTCGTCACCATCTTTGTCTCGACGTCTTGCTTTGGAAACTTCAACCAACACAACAACGAGAGAGAAAAAGGAAAACTCTAGAAGAATCGATCTTCTCGAGGATCGAACAATTCAGGATCAACTCATGGAGTGAGACATATGAACATCTCTGGAGCTGAGAGGCAAAACTTGCATCAGGAGCGATAGAAGAAACAATTTGACGAGGGTTTCAAAGTAGCGAGGGAAATTGCCATGATTCTAAAACAGGGCACCTCGGGGAAGGTGACTCGAGGAACTATTCCCTTAAGTGGCAAAAAGAATTACTTTTGATTCAGAGATCGTTGGAACTCTTCATACCAGCTTAAGGCAATTTACAATTGATCGTTTGAAGGAGTTTGACGAATGACATACTCGGACTAGAATGGATGATGTGGACTACCTTGTTGAAGACAACGCAATGGATGATTTTGCTTATCATCGGAAATGGATGGAACCCATGGTAAGTCCACTTTTGAAGATGATCATGAACAACAGCTACTGAGGTGTAAGCTGGGAACAAAATGCAAATGTTGGGAATGATTCTGGTAACTGGGGAAAAACTCAACAGTCGAGAGTGAGTCCGCTGTTTGAAAAGGTTATAACATAACCGAGGAAACTGGAAGCAAATCCCAGTTAACGCCAATGGTAAAGCCTAGTGCTTGTGCGTGCTCTCAAGAACTTGAGCATTTCCATACTCATCAAGGTTCTGCCAATATCCGTGTCAAGGATCCTGGCAACACAACATGCTACCATGATGAATAATGGTGGAAGATGCAGATGCAAAGGAGGATAACACTTTCTCAGATTTCACCTTAGCGAAGCCAAGGAAACAAAATCTGGATGATCGACCGAGAGACATTTAGCACTCCGCTTCTAATGTTCTCTTGATGTATTGGTTACCACGGTCATGCTTTAAGCATCGGCATAGCCACCAAGTAGTGGTCGGACTTCGGAATACAATGGATCCATAAGGAACAACTTCTGGAGTAAATCCTACGAAATCCTCATGGGAAGGTGGCCAACTTTCTTCAATCGAGATACTACAATAATAGGTCTTCCGGCTGGATGTGTTGGCCACGACATCCACTTTACCGTTTATCGAGAGACCAGTATTATAGTTCTTGGGAAGTGCTCCGACCATCATATCTGCCTGAGATTCAGATCTGGTTGGTGACAGGATATTCCAGATTCATCGAGTCTAGAAAGGAAAATGAAGGTTTGCAACACAAATCGACGAGATGACATTGCGAGATTCTCGGGGAATGAACTACGGTAGTAAGCTCCAAAACATGAGCCGGTTCTGCTACAAGCATGTGAACACGTTGTCCTAGACAAGCATGGTCACCTGGTAGTCTTAATATGAAACACTACCGAGTTCAGGGGGAACCATCAACGAGGATATCGAAGTCCTTGCGTAGGTCTAACCCTTAAGGAGAAACTTCTTCTCCTTGAACAAATCAATTAGTGGCTTGGTGTGCTAGGGATACGTATAGAATGTAGATGATCAGTCTATCAGACCATAGAATACTTCGCACATGCATGACTGACTTGGGATGATTCCAGAGGAAGCAAAAACAAACTTTCTCGAATTCACGGCGGCAACTTACATCAGATGCACATGAATTAGGGGAAGTCACATCTTTCAACCGGACATATGCTTCATGAACGGGACATGAGGGCAATGCTTATAAAGTTTCCAACACTAGCTGGATGTTCAACACAATCATGGAGGATACAAAATGCCGCTGATGGGCTCAACAGCAACTCATCGAAATTTCCATATCACTGGACTTCCACCACTATGTGAACAATGTGATAGTATTGGTCAGACCAAGGATATAATGGTGTATGCTCGAGGGACAACCGCAAGTAAGACAACATTACGAACATCATTGGTTCTGATTTGATTTGACGATAGCCCACACTCAAATCAAGGTTTGGACAATATAATAGATCCAATAGCTGACCACGGGGATCAGTCGATGAATATATCATCTTTCTTCAACACACACACACACACAAGGATATCCCTTAGGGATGAGCTAAGTCGGACAAGTTTTCATCTTCCAACTCTCCAAGTTGTTGTTAAGCTTAACCAACTAGCTCAGGGGTATCCAACACAGATTCTTGGAGAAAAGTGGTTTATCGGAAAACCAACTTGATCACGAACTCAACATAACGGTGAGGTGACAACCTGGTAACACTTCCGAGAAGATATTCGGAAAATCACGAATCACCGGTATGTTACTAAGCTCGAGAACAACCTTGCTTTTCAGGCCAAGATGATATGATCAAAGAGTGAGGGATTGGCACAACCCTAACCCATTGATCGAAGTGTGCACCAGAAATATGGACTAGGTAGCACGTTCAACCTTAGGGTGATGATTCAATAATCAGCATACTAAGGATGAGAATATTGTCCATTAACTACCAAGCAACGGAGTTGCTAGGAGTATTGATTTCACACATCACGGTTCACTTGTCGGCATTCCGGTTGCGACAACACGGGACCGAGGAATGAAGAATGATGGTAAGAAGTAACACTGCATCAAGAATTCATGAGAGATGTGCAATTCTCACGACGCTCTTGACATAAAGTGGGTAATACTCCGAGGTAGAACAGAACAAAAGCTGGATTGGCATTTTGATCTGCGGAAAACAACCACTTTGACCCGATCCGAGAAATGGATGAGGTACTGGAGTTTGTTTCTCCTTGCCATTCTAGAATAGAACGGCTCAACGGACCACAAGAATAAAAGGCACCGATGAACACAAATGCACAACTATTCCTGACTATCAATTGATAGACGAAGGTCAGAAAACAACTAAAGAGGGACAACTCAAGGAACATATAATTTTCTGAGCTGTGGAGGCATAGATTAGTATGTCGAGCAAAGCTCAACATATTTCTTCCAGATAACCCATGCAGAAAGGTAGAACTAGCAGAGCCACAATATAGAATGGAGAACTCATCAAGAGCACTCTGGTTGTGATCCTTTTGGTTCAAAAGAACTCCTGCCAAGAATGGTTCATGATAATTGGAAGAAGGATGTACCACGAACCTCGAGGACTATCGCAAAGGTTACTAATATCCTAAAGGAACGAGCAAACACTATCAACATGAAGTAAGTAGGGTGAATCTCGGGTTCAAAACCCAGGAATAGAATGCCTACCAACTAAATGGCATCACGGGATGCTTTTGAGAATAATGGCCAGAATCACACACTGGGAACACAAAACATGGCTAGATTACTAGGTGGCACTCTAAGACATCTAGGGTCATAATAATAATTCCAAAATATATGTCGAGGCAAAAGAATACCCCAACTGACAAGTAGTGTGATTAATCTGGCCCAAATGGACATCAAGAACAGGGGAAGGGTTTGCAAATGCATCAGACTATTTAGAAACCTAGGATGACTCGGACAACATAACGGCTGTAATTGCTCAAAAAGATTTGAGACATCCTGCAAAATGGTGGCATAACCACTCAGAAGCACAATATCAAGGTTCGAGACCAACTATGAACACACAGAAGTAGTAGAAACTGAACTGGGCTTAAATCCAACAATCTTAGGCAACTACGGTTTAGTAACACATCATCCTGATAGATAGATGAGAAGGCCTAATTCTTAATCCCCATAGAAAAGAAGAGGTTGACTCGGATCAGATGGGCATGAGGTATAAGCAGTAAAAAGAGCCTTACGTTCCCTTCCACAATCAATTCCCTTACATAACTAAAGCATTTCTAGACTCAACTTCGACCAGTTTGGCTTGGTAATCCTACAGGCAGTCAGGCTCTGATACCAACGCTGTCGGGACCCCGATCCTAGGTCACATCGATCTAGCATGTAACACATCATATTACTTTGTGGCCTCACGCACGGTATTTCCACGGGTGCCACCTTACCTGGCCCGGGACCATTTGCGCCTTTTGGCTCACGTATATGATAGTGTCGCTAGCATCCATATGACAAAGAACCCGGGCCGACATGGCTAGTCGTGAACCCAAAGCGGCACTACCCCATGGGGACAGGCATACATGAATCAACCTCGAGCATGTGGGTCAACAGCGTGTGAATCCGGGCTGTAGCACTTGGCAAGAAAATTCTTTCATGCATTTACTGATTTTTTCAGCTAAATGACCCTGAAATTGAAAAGCATTTCAAATGAACTCAGAAAAGGATGAAAGTTGGCATGGTATCATAATTTCACCCACATAGCATGTGCAAAAAAGTAGAGAGGGTTACCGCAAAAACTGGATGCACTTCGTGTACAGAATGGACAATCTGTTTCGAAGTACCAGGGTTTCGGACGAAAACTCATCCGTTACAAAGGCATTTCATTTTTTAAATCACTTAAGCATTACCAAATTGAATATAATGATAAAACACACTAATATTAAACATAAGAAAAAAGAATCACTGGAAAATGTAGTTTTAAAGTTAAGTTATTCAAAAACTAGTGATTCACACAAATTTCAAATAATTCAAAATTTAAACTATTCAAATTTAAAAACTACCGGCACTAACTGAAAGTTTCTAAAAACTATCAAAAATATTCATGAAGAAACTCTAAATACAGCAAAAACAACTAAAAATAAATAAAACAAAATAAATAAAGCAGAAAAGAAAAAACTAAATGAAAAAAGCCCACCTACCGGGCCACAGCGGCCTGCATACAACTACAAACCCAACCTGTTGTTGGGCCAGGATGCAGGCCCGCAAGCCCAATAGGCCCCACAGGGCAGAGTAGCAGAGGTAGGCCCAGAAGGCCTGCTTTAGAGAGGAGCTCGAGACAGCAGCGGTGGCGGGGCTTATAAGCAGGTGTGAGCGCCCTTCGGCTAGCGAGGTGGGACTAAACTTGTGCGCCCCTCGCCTGGCAGTGCACACCCTTTAGTACCGGGTCGTGGCACCAACCGGTACTAAAGGAGAGGGCCTTTAGTACCGGTTGGATCCACCACCCGGTACTAAAGGGGGTCGCATCCCGCCGCTTGGGCTAGCCAAAACAGACCTTTAGTACCGGTTGGTGGCTCCAACCGGTACTAAAGGTGCCTTCTATATATACAACACTTCGAAAAATTTCATTCTCCCCCTCTGTTTCTTCCCGATCGATCAACGCCGCCCCCGTCCTACGCCGCCCCCGTCGCACGCCGTTGCCGTCGCCGCCCCCATCCTCGTCGCTGCCCTCGTCCCCGTCGCCGCCCCCGTCGCCGTCGCCGCCCTCGTCTCCGTCGCCGCCCCGGGCCCGTCCCCGTCCCTGTCGCGCCATCCCCGCGTCGCCGCCCCGTCATGCCCCGGGCCGTCGCCTTGCCGTCGCCGTCGCCCCGCTGTGAGCTCTCCCCCCTCTAACCCCTCTCCGATCCCTTGGCCCCGGTGGCCGCCGCCCCTCCCTGAGCCCATACACACACAAGCATGAACACACACACGCACATTTTTCTGTTTTTAGTTATAGAAATAGTTATAAAATAGTTAGAATTGATAGAAATTTTTCTATTTTTAGTTATAGAAATAGTTATAAAATAGTTAGAATTGTTAGAATTTTTTTCTGTTTTTTAGTTATAGAAATAGTTATAAAAAAGTTAGAAATTTTCTGTTTTTTAGTTATAGAAATATTAGAAATGTTATACAAATGTTAGTTATATATATAGAAATGTTATAATTTTTTTTTCTGTTTTTTAGTTATAGAAATATTAGAAATGTTAGTTATATAGCATTGTTAGAAATGTTATGGGAATGTTAGTTATATAGAAATGTTAGAAATTTTAGTTATCAAAATCCAATCATTAAAAAAATGTTACTTTTTGCGTGCATATAGCTAGTATTTGTTCTGGACGATGCCCGGCCCGCATCCTCGCCGGCGACCCGTCCGCGATGACGTCCGGCTGACCCATGTCCGGGACTAGGCTCCGCCGGGCTGGCACTGGGAGGTGCTGCCTGGAGGGGCGTGCCGCTTGATGAGGAACCCGGCCCCGGGTACCGTCGTCGACCCTGATCTCGTTTGGTGGCGTTCGCGTGGGCCAGTTTCGGTGCGGAGGGAGCCGGCCCCGCCGGAGGAGGTACGTCGCCGTGTCAGGGAGGAGGACGAGCACGTCCATCGCTACATGGTTGCGTTAGAGGGCGACAGGTTCTCCAATACCTGACAGTTTCTTCAGGGATCTCACTTCAGCTATGATCCTGTGAGGGTTCCTTCTCTTTGGGTGTCCACCGCCCGCGCCGAAGGAACCGCGAGTGTCCTAGATTCTTCTATAGTATTCGATCTTTATTAGCTACCTAGCAAGTGATGTACTCGATATATAATATTCGAGACGATGTATTCGAGATTATATATTATTTGAGACGATGTATTCGAGATTATATCTATTATTCAAGACGATGTATTCGAGATTATATCTATTATTTGAGACGATGTATTTGAGATTATATCTATTATTCGAGATTATACTAAATTGTTTTATATTTCTTTTGGCATAGTTAAATAAAAGCTATGGCGGACAATACCGACAGAGAGAAAGAACAGACCATGTTCGATATCATACGCAGGCCAGATGATGATCGGAATGAAGAAGATTTTTACGGCTCCGAATTTCTAAACAACACCAGAGAGGGTGATATGATAATCGATCGCGACGACCGAGAAGATGAAGTCATGAACTACGACAAAGAACATGTTGATCCTGAAACAACAAACACCGGCGAGGTATATATATTTATATAAGCAGGAATCTGGTGATCATCGCATGTTTTAAATGAGTTGAAGATATATTAACGAATCGATCTTTCTTCTTTCAGCCATCCGGATCGAGAAAATCTTCAGGCAAAAGGATGAAACGAGGCCCGAACAAAAAGTTGAAGGAGGGCGTAAAGTACAATATCGAGGCATTCAAACCTAATGGCGAACCATTAGCGCCTAAGAAGATTGCGGACAAGTTCGTTCGTCAGTGCGGAGTTCTTGTGAAGGACCAACTCCCGATCTCCCTTCAAGAATGGAGAAAGCCAGCAAATCCACGTCCAGATGTTAATTTTGTCGACGAGAATCAAAAAAATCTGCGTTGGGATACACTCATGGAACATTTCACCCTACCAGATCATTTCACAGAAGCAGATGTGCAGAAAGTCAAGAACGCTGCTTTTAGGAAGATGGCGGTTGCATTCAAGAACCACAAGAGAATGACGTGGGAGAAGTACGTCAAGGGAGGAAGGAAGACTCCAGTATTTGAGGGGATACTAGAGAATCAAAGTGCTCATTGGGACGATTTCGTGAAATTCAAGGATTCAGAATTAGCTAAGGAACGGTCGAGAATAAACAAGAAGAATGCCGAAAAAAGGATAAGTTCCATAAGCTGGGGCCAGGTGGCTACGCGGTGGCAATGCCTAAGTGGGATAAGTCTGAGAAAGAGATGGAGGATGCAAGTGTCACTCCGGTTACTAAGAGATGGCCCCCTAGGTGCAGGACTTGGTTCTATGCGCATGGGGGGGGAGTTGGACCCGACGACAGGCAATGTTTCGACGAAGGCATGTCTGAACGGAGGCGACGATGCGCTACTTGTTGCAATAGAAGAGGCTCGATCGGGAGTGTTCCAGCCCAACAGAGAGAACGACGAGCTTACGCGTGCCCTGGGAAATCCTAAACACCCGGGAAGAACATGACGCAAGGGCGCTATTCCGTGGTATGAGGGGTTTTTGGACTGGAACGCCGACTACAGAACCCGTGCGAGAAAGAAGATTGTGGAGGAGAAGAAGAGGAAGATGGAGGAGGAGCAGAGGAAGCGGGACTATGAACGCCTTCAAGGCCTAGAAGCAAGTCAAGCGAAATCCTGAACACCCGGGAAGAACATGAAGCAAGGGCGCTATTCCGTGGTATGAGGGGTTTTCGGACTGGAACGCCGACTACAGAACCCGTGCGAGAAAGAAGATTGCGGAGGAGAAGAAGAGGAAGATGGAGGAGGAGCAGAGGAAGCAGGACTATGAACGCCTTCAAGGCCTAGAAGCAAGTCAAGCGGAATTGGTAGCTAAATTCCGGCGGCAGCAGGAGCAGATCGACTCACTTAGCCAGCAAAGGGGGTCTCAGTAGCTGCAGCAGCTAGTGGATGATCCGGAATTGGATACCACTTCCCCATCTATGCCGAGAAGCAGCATGGGTTCCGCCCCGGGCGACGCAGTAGTGCTGGATAGATACCCCGTGGATGACATCACGGAGAACACTAACTGCGAGCTACACTTCAAAATGAAGAACATATCCATGAAGGTGGCGGACGCCGTTGCTTTTTCAACTTCCCCCAAGGCAACCTTCCATTGTAACCTGATTCCAGCGGGCTATGATCGTGTCTTGGTTGATGAGGTGGTGGACCCATATTCGGAGCTACAGCTTGACATTCCTGGAGGTGACGACGAGCACACATTGGGAGAGGCCATACATCGTGTCATCCTATGGAGAAAGGATTGCATCATCTTTCGAAGGCCACCGACACTGCGTCACCCGACTCCTCGTCGAAGTCCGTCACCGAGTTAGCAGACTCCCGCTCCTCCAAGTCCACCAACGCGTGAGGCCACTCCTCCTCCTCCAAGTCTGGCAAAGTGTCAGGCCACTCCTCCTCCAAGTCCGACATAGCGTCAGACGTCCACTCCTCCTCCAAGTCCGACACAGCTTTAGGCCACTCCTCCTCGTCCAACTCAGCCCCGTCAGCCGTGTCCGCCGCCTCTGCAATCGCAGAAGAGACACCCCGCAGCTATGGTGCATAGCGGTACGAGTCGAGGTGATAGTACAGGAAGTACTGGCGGAGGCAAGCGATATAAATATGGTCCAACCTCAGTAATCCTCTTCCTGTGAGGGCTTACGACAGGACCGAGGAGCAAACCAATGCCATAGTGCGGGCAGAAGTCGACGCCCATTTTGGACCGAAACCGCCACCGCCGCCAAGGGAGAAAGTGCGTGTGGAAGTAGTTGACCACTTCATTCGTATGGCTCAACCACCAGCTCCTAAGCCTGTTGACTCAGACTATGAGCGCCACATCAGGAAGTTACATCGACAACGTCTACAGAAGGAGGCGAGCTCGAGCTCGAGCAAACAACAAGCAGCTGTCAAAAAATGCGGGAAAACCGTTGCCCAGCTGGGAAAACAAGCGGCGCAATCGATCCCCCCGCTTGTTGTGCCGCCAACAACACATGACAGTACGCGCGCCCAATATTATTGTGGCCAAACGATTTATGTTCCCGAGGTGGGCGATGTGGTAATAACCCAGGAGCATATAATGCAGGCTGACGAACTCAAGATCACTGTTGGACAACTCCTTGAGATCGAGGACATGCCTCTGATTAGAGAGGAGGAAATAAAACGGAAATTTGTCGGGGGCCAACCTTTGGTCAAGCCAGAAGATGTCAAGAAGCTCCCAACGAGAATGTATGAATTGCGTCATTGGTACATGGACATTACCAAGAGATCCGATCGAGAGTTCCTCATGGTGTATGTCAAGAAGGATGATTACTACCATGAGAAAGCTGTGGCCGTTGAGTATTCTGAACTGTTTCAGTTATACAATCAAGACGCACTCGACAAATCTATCGTCAGTTGCTATTGTCTGTAAGTGATTTCTTTCTGTAATTTAAGTCTCAAGCTAGCGGTAGTGATCCTTTTGATCAATCATTACGTGTAATTATCCTCACTATATTCTTTTCTGTGGTATTATGCAGGATGAAGATGTATGAAATGAGAAAGGGTGGACGCTATGGCATTGGGTTCATTGACCCAAACACCGTTAATGAATACACATAGAAATTAGATGCATATTATGAAAAAGAGGTAGAGGATAGCATGCTAGAGTTCTTGAAGCGCCTCAAATATAATGAAGATATACTACTTCCTTACAACTTCGAGTGAGTCACACTTTCTTGTACTACAAATTCTCTGTTTTTGCCTACTAGCTAGCTACATGTTTTTGCTTACATATGCCCGCTTAATTAAGACATGCAAACGTGTGTGCATGCAGATTTCACTGGATCTTGTGTATCATTAAAGTTAACGCCGGAACATTTGAAATACTGGACTCGCTACTCAAAGCAAATAGTGACTATAACATCTTGTTTGGGATAGTCAACAGGTAATTTCAATCATTATTAACTATATATCTCGGCCTATTTAGTTCGTCATTTCATGATATGAACTATTTAATAACCCCTTTATTCATTTTCTTCATCGGCGGGCAGGGCTTGGGCAAGGTTCATCAGCATCATGGAAGGCGAATGGAAACCAAAGCTGAAATGGTTTCGAGCCAAGGTAAGTAATTAAGTAGTACTAGCTAGCTAGCTAGCTGCCATCTCTTTAATTATCATGCTTGATTAATTATTATCTGATCAAATTAAATTCCATTCTCGTAATAAAGGCCCTGAAGCAGGCGCCGGGGACTGATCTGTGTGCATACTGCGTTTGCGAGAACATTCGCATGATGGCGTCCGAAAGGAGCAGATCTCAAAGACAGGAATGGGTACGTTTGTCAGAACGATATTCACAATTTTTACACCATTATCGATATCTAGTCACACAACTAATACACATGCATATTGATCTCCTTCTTAAGAGTTCAAAGAGGTGCGGGACAAGCTCCTACCAGCGGAGCGCGTAGAAGCACTTCAAGAGGAAATAGCGGGATTTTTGCTCGACCAGGTCATAAATCCGAAGGGAGAATACTATTACCCGCTACCACCCCCATCGAAAAAGACATGAACCACTTCCAATTGTCATCGTGCTCCGAAGGCACCAATCAGGCTAATGGCACTGGCTCCGAAGGCAACATGCATATGTAGGAGAAATTGTATATAGCTATACATGTGTGTATGTGTGAATTAATATGGTGGTTTGTGAGACATGATTGATGATATATATATATGATTGGTTCTACTACAAATTCTATATATATATGCATAACGTGTACAATGTGTTGTACCGTAAAATACCATCAAACGAAAAAGAATTAAAATGGAAAACACAAAATTAAATGAAAAAGAAATCATAAAACCAAAACCCCCCAACAGTTTAGTACCGGTTGGTGTTACCAACTGGTACTAAAGGGCTCCCGGCCCCTGGAGCTGGCTCGTGCCACGTGGTTGCCCTTTAGCACCGGTTCGTGCTGAACCGGTACTAAAGGGGGGGGGGCTTTAGAGCCGAAATTTTAGTGTCGGTTACCTAACCGGCACTAAAGGGCCTTACGAACCGGTGCTATTGCCTGGTTCTGCACTAGTGAATAGCGGAACCTGGATGTTCATATTGGCTCCCACATATTCTACGAATATCTTTATCGGTCAAACCGCATAACGATATTGTAAGTGCATCTAGTGCCACCCCTAGTTGGCTTTGGAGTATTGACGACAAACCTAGTTGAGGGACTAATGTGTTTGTGAGAATTGCACGATAACACAGGTAGAAGTCCCTCAATGATTCGGTTTTACTACCAGAGATGACCCCTAAAAATGTACGAAGATATTGAAGACAATGGTGGTATTTGAAGATACTCACATTGAAGACTATGACAAGAGAAGACACCACGTGAAGCCTATGGAACTCGAAGACTTAGATTCTTCGTAGTTTTATTTCATTTGTGTTGAGTCATAGGAACCACCGTACTATTAAGTGGGGTCCAAGAGAACCAGTCAGAATGACTGAAGTGATGCCTAATTCAAAACCTATATCTTCGAGCGAAGACTATGAGAGCAAATCTTGTCCAGAGTCGGACAAGTCAGCTTTACTTGTAGCCCAAGTAAAGTTGCCGTGTGAGTTTGAAATCTGACCGTTGGTACACGTGTCAGTTCCTTAGTGACCTAGGGTCATTTCGGACAAATCAGGTCGGGTTTCCCAGTGGCTATAAAAAGTCCACCCCCTACAACCATAAATGGTTGGCTGCTCAGATTTCAGTGCACGGCTTTTGTCATTTGAGAGCAACCCACCTCGAAGCCTTTGAGAGAAAATTCCTAGCGAGGAGAAAAGCCCTAACCACCCAGAGCTAGAGTAAATTGGGCTTCACTTAAGTCTTCGTGTCTGAGTGATCTGAAGACTTATTACACTTGAGGACTGTGCATCCTCCAGCCGGGTAGGCGTCGCGTTCTGAGCATCCAAGAGAAATTGTGGATTGCCAGCGAACGAAGTCTGTGAAGGTTTGGGAGTCTACCTTGAAGACTTACCAGAGTGATTGGGCGAGGTCTGTGTGACCTTAGCTCAAGGAGAAAACAGTGAGGACTGGGTGTCCTGAGCTGCGTGTTCAGGACTGGGTGTCCGGGACTGTGTGTCCTTTGGTTTAAATACCTAGCCGCTCCAACCAGACGTACAGTTGTCACAGCAACTAGAACTGGTCCAACAAATCATTGTCTTCAACGTGTCACTGGTTTCATCTTCACTTCCTTTTACTTTCTGTTACACACTGTGAAGCCATTGCATGCTTGCTTTATCTTCTATCTTCACAACACAACTATATGATTTGTTTGGCTTCATAACTTCTTCCTACCTGATCCTTATTACACTGCAGCTACTTGTCTTGTGCTTTCACTCTATTGAATACTTGACCATGGCTTGCCTAGTGTAATCTAACTTCCGCTGCTTAAGTGATTGGCATATCTGTACTGTTTGTCTTCATAACCTTCACGTTTTGAAGACTTTCATAAAAATCGCCTATTCACCCCCCTCTAGTCGATATAACGCACTTTCAATTGGTATCAGAGCAAGGTGCTCCCTTGTTCTGTGTGATTCGGTTTAACCACCTGGATTTTTTGCTATGTCGACTCCAGGGATAATTAAAGTCTCCGCTGCGTGCCCCGTCTTTGATGGAACTGAATATCCCTACTGGAAGAATAAGATGTGCATGCATCTTGAAGCCATTGACGTCGACCTATTGTATGTCGTCGAAAACGGCGTTCCCAAGGCTGGAGAAGGTGTCACTTCTACTGATGTCAAGAAGTTCACTCAACTGGACTCTACTACCAAGAATATCATCTGTGGTCATCTGACCAAGGGACAGTACGGCCGTGTGAGTGCCTTGAAGACATCCAAGCTGGTCTGGGACTGGCTCTCCAAAGTCAATGAAGGCATCTCAACCCAGAGAGATCAGAGAATCAGTGTTCTTCGCAATCTCTTCAACTGCTTCAAGCGAAATGACAATGAGAATGTCCAGCACACATTTGACCGGCTCACTGACATCACAAATGAGCTTCAAGCCCTCGGCGCCACTAAGATCACCAAACATGAAATCGTCAAGACGCCGCTGAGATCACTTGACAGTTCGTTTGACATCCTAGCCCTGATGATTCAAGAACGTCCAGACTCCGAGACACTCGATCCGTCTGACATACTTGAGAGGCTCAACACACATGAGTTTCAACTTTCTGAGAAAAGAGATATGTACGGTCCAAACTATGGGCGAACTCGTGCTTTGAAGGCAAAAGCTGTGTCCTCATCTGAAGAAGAATGTGACAGCAGTTCTGATGATCCTGAAGATATTGGATGGGAACTTGCAATGCTAGTGAAGAAGTTCCAGAAATTCACCAAGAAGAAAGGCTTCAGAAAGTCTTCACGATCAAGCTCAAGGAATGATGAAGCTTCTGCTCATGACTACAAGAAGAAAACATGTCACAAGTGCAAGAAAACTGGACACTTCATCTCTGAGTGTCCACAGTGGGACAATGAGAGCAGAAAGAAGAAGAAGAGCAAGGAATATGACTCTAATGACAAGAAGAAGAAGAAATACTCAAAGTCTTCTTCCAAGTCTTCCTCAAAGTCTTCATCACACAAGAAGAGCTCAACTGGCAAGGCTCGTGCATTTGTTGGCAAGGAAATGGATTCAGAGGAGGAGTGTGCTTCTGAGGAGGCAGAGGTGGAGTCTGAGGAGGAGTCTGATTCTGGCATTGCGAGTCTGGCTACAGCATACGTCGCCAAGTCCATCTTCAACACTGAAGACAATGACTTCATCACCAACACCGATGCAAATGACAAGGACGACTCTACTCCTACCTACTGCTTCATGGCACGCGGTGCCAAGGTAAACACACGCACTACTCACTATCAAACATCCAGTGACGATGACTCTGCTTGTGATTCAAAACCCAGTTACAAAACACTTGCTAAAATTGCCACTGAACGACAGAAAGCCATGGAACATATTCAAAAACTGTTAGACAGACGCGATGATCTGTTGGGTGCTGAAATGACTCGATCTGAATCCTTAATTGAAGACATAAAAAATCTTCCTGTTAAGTATCAGGAACTTGAAGATCGTCATGATACTCTCTCAACAACTCATGAAAAGCTCTCCTATGATTATCTTCAAAGGAAGCAAGATCTTGAGAAATTGAGAGCGGCTCATGAAGATCATCAAAAAGAAAACGAGTCACTTCGCGCCGAACAGATCAGTTCCGCTCAGGAAGGATTTGAACCACCATGTCTTAAATGCATTGAGCATGATAATGCTACTTCTGTTGCTGAATGTTCTAGTGCTGGTGCTGTTGCAGTATCTTCAACTGTTGAAGTGGTAACTAACCCCTCTGCTGAGGATACCACTACTATTGCTGATGAGAATGCTTGGTTGAAGACATTGCTTGAAACAGGGATGTACAAAAGTCTCAAAGGACATCAGACATTATGTGATGTCCTCAAGAAGCAGATTCTGAACCGAAACCCTAGGAAAGAGGGTGTTGGGTTCGTGAGGAAAATGAATGCTGATGGCTCTTACTGGAAACCTGAGCAGTACCCCAAAACCACATGGGTTGCTGCAAAGGAATCCTCAGCAGATCTATCCAATCTATCTGGCTTCAATTTTGCTAACCCCATTATCATTGATGAATCCTTTGATGCAAACTATAAGCTGTTTAGAAATCAGAATGGCGAAGTATTTGCCAGGTACATTGGTACTAACTGCAGGAATGGACCACCTATGAAGAAGATCTGGGTGCCAAAAACGTGTCTGGAGAATCTTCCTGTGAATGTCCTCATGACACCTCACATGAAGAAGACAACCCTCAGACCAAAGGCTTCATATGGTCCAAAGGCTTCATACAGACCGAGGACTCGACTGAGTCGCACTAATGCAAATGTTTTGTAGGGAAACCATACTCAGGCATATGAGAGCGGTTCTTCAAACCATCATGTTCATATGACCAAGAACTATTCTGCCTATTCTTATGAGTACTATTGCCCGCCTGCTAGACTGTTTGCTAGGGCTCTAAAGCCAAAATTCTCAGATGCTGCACTTAGACTTATTGCTTCTAAGCCACCCTTGAAGATGTGGGTGGTTAAGAAAGCTTAACTCTCTTTTGCAGGGAAAGGTCTCCAGCAGAAAACCAAAATCTTCTGACGCTATTGCTGGGGACCTTAAAAATCTTGTGGGGCGCAAGATCAAATGCCCGAATGGCATCACTATGTATTTCTTACCTGAAACGCATGCTACTCTTCCTATTAGTCCTAACCTGGATCTAAGTTTTCATAACCCACTGGTTCGTCAAATGTTTTTGCTTCACAATTCTCTTCGTGAAGCCTATCCCCCTAACTGCACTGTAGGGTACGACACAAGCGCCTTCAGAGTCTTCAGAATCGATTATTGATAGTGGGTGTACAAATGACATGACTGGCAAAAGAAGTCTTTTTATGCACTCAACCTTACGTCCATCCGACAAGAGCCACATCACATTTGCTGACACTAGTAAAAGTAAGGTATTGGGTCTAGGTAGAGTTGCAATCTCAAAGGATCAACACATGGATCAAGTCATGTTTGTTGAATCCCTTGGCTTCAACTTAATGTCTGTCTCAATGCTTTGCGATCTGAACATGATTGTAACTTTTGGAAAATATCGTTGCCTAATACTAATGGAATCTGACAAGTCTCTAGTGTTTGAAGGGTATCGGAAAGATGATCTGTATGTGGTAGATTTCTCAGCAGGGCCATAGCTTGCAGTATGTCTTCTGGCAAAGGCTTCAGAATGCTGGCTTTGGCATCGGAGGCTTGGGCATGCTGGCATGAGGAATCTCCACACCCTTGCGAAGAAGAAGCATGTCATAGGCATCGAGGGCGTCAAGTTCAAGAAAGATCACTTATGCGGTGCCTGTGAAGCAGGGAAGATGACAAGGGAAAAACATCCTTCGAAGACAATCATGACCACTACTCGACCCTTCGAACTGCTTCACATGGATCTCTTTGGTCCCACTCACTACTCAACTTTTTCCGCTACTGCTTGCCTCTATGGCTTTGTCATTGTTGATGATTACTCTAGATATACTTGGGTGCACATAATCCTTTACAAGACTGAAGTGCAGGATGTCTTCAGACACTTCGCAAATCGGGCTATGAACAATTATGGCGCCAAGATAAAGCACATCAGAAGTGACAATGGCACTGAATTCAAGAACACTGGCCTTGATACATATCTGGATACCTTGGGCATCACACATGAATTCTCAGCTCCGTACACGCCACAGCAGAATGGCGTCGTCGAACGCAAGAACAGAACACTCATTGAGATGGCCAGAACAATGCTAGATGAGTACAAGACTCCAAGAAAATTATGGCCTGAAGCCATTGACACTACATGCCATACAATCAACCGTGTTTATCTTCACAAGCTTCTGAACAAGGCATCTTATGAACTTCTAACTGGCAAGAAGCCAAATGTCAGTTACTTCAGAGTATTTGGCTCAAGATGCTGGATCAAGGACCCACACCACACCTCAAAATTTGCACCAAAAGCACATGAGGGCTTTATGCTTGGATATGGAAAGGATTTGCACTCCTACAGAGTCTTCAATCTCTTTCACTACAAAGTGGTTGAAACAGTGGATGTGCGGTTCGATGAGACCAATGGTTCACAAAGAGAGCAACTGCCAGATGTGCTAGATGAAGTTCCAGCTAGTGAATCAATCAAGCTAATGGGAACTGGAGAAATTATACCTTCTCAAGCTCATCCTGAAGAAGAACTTATCATCTCAGCAGCTGATCCACATGAAGACAATGCTCAGCCTGAAGACATTCCTCCCCATGACAACATAGATCAGCAAGAGCAAAGTCTTCGACCCATACATCCTCGTGTTGCCAATGAAGTGCAGATTGACAGAATAATTGATAGCATCAATGCACCTGGTCCACTGACTCGTTCAAGGGCAACTCTACTGGCAAATTTCTGTGGACACTTCGCATTCGTTTCAATCACAGAACCCAAGAAAGTTGAAGAAGCTTTTATGGAACCTGAGTGGATTCAAGAAATGCAAGAAGAGCTTCATCAGTTTGAGCTGAACAATGTATGGGAATTGGTTAAGCGTCCTGATCCACGGAAGCATAACATAATAGGCACCAAATGGATATACCGCAACAAGCAAGATGAGCATGGTCAAGTTGTCAGAAACAAAGCTCGTCTCGTTGCTCAAGGATATACTCAAGTGGAAGGCATTGACTTCGATGAAACATTTGCTCCTGTGGCTAGACTTGAAGCCATCCATATACTACTGGCCTATGCAAATCATCATAACATACTTTTATATCAAATGGATGTGAAGAGTGCCTTTCTCAATGGCAAGATTGAAGAAAAAGTGTATGTTGCACAACCACCTGGGTTTGAAGATCCAAAACATCCTGACATGGTTTACAAGCTCAATAAGGCACTATATGCCCTCAAACAAGCCCCTCGGGCCTGGTATGACACACTCAAATACTTCCTGAAGAGCAAAGGCTTCATACCTGGCTCCCTAGATCCCACTTTCTTCACGAAGACATATGATGGTGAACTGTTTCTGTGCCAAATATATGTGGATGACATTATCTTCGGCTGCACCAATCAGAAGTACAGTGGGGAGTTCGGATATATGATGCAAGAGCAATATCAGATGTCTATGATGGGGGTGCTGAAATTCTTCCTCGGTCTTCAAATACGGCAACGACGCAATGGCATCTTCATATCTCAAGAGAAGTATCTCAAAGATTGCCTGAAGAAGTTCGGTATGCAAGACTGCAAAGGCTTCACAACACCAATGCCAGCCAAACACCATCTGGGTCCTAACGACAATGGTAAAGAGTTCGATCAAAAGGTATACCGCTCCATGATTGGTTCTTTGCTTTATTTATGTGCATCTAGGCCAGATATTATGCTTAGTGTTTGCATGTGTGCTCGATTTCAAGCGGCACCAAAGGAGTCGCATCACTTAGCAGTGAAGCAAATTCTTCGATATTTGGCTCACACCCCAACACTAGGATTGTGGTATCCAAAGGGCTCAGATTTTGATCTGGTTGGATTCTCGGATGCTGATTATGCTGGTGACAAGGTTGATCGAAAGTCTACATCAGGCACATGTCACTTTCTGGGACGATCACTTGTGTGTTGGTCTTCAAAGAAGCAGAACTGTGTATCCCTCTCCACTGCTGAATCTGAATACATTGCTGCTGGATCTTGCTGCGCTCAGCTTCTGTGGATGAAGCAAACCCTCAAGGACTATGGCATTCAACTGAAGCAAGTGCCTCTCTACTGCGACAACGAAAGCGCCATCAAGATCGCCAACAACCCAGTTCAGCACTCGAAGACAAAGCACATTGAAATTCGTCATCACTTTCTCAGAGATCATGTTGCAAAGGAAGATATTGATATCATACACGTCAACACTGAAGAGCAATTGGCAGATATCTTCACCAAGCCCTTGGATGGGAAGAGATTTTGCAAGTTATGGTGTGAGCTAAATATCTTGGAATCCTCAAATGTCCTGTGATCAGGCACACATCCTAACACTTATGCGTATTGATGACTTAGATGTGCAACACACAAAGTAACGTATATCTTCAATCAATGAAGACATATATTCTAAGTGTGAATACATTAATGTGGAAATTGACTTCGGAGCGCCACGATAATTGTGCGCCGTGTCTGAGTCTAATACTTCCTATACGGTGGGTAACGCCACCACCAAACGTTCTATTTTTTTAAGTGCTTCACTCATGGCGTTACCTAGCAATGTCTTCACATTTGGTTTGGCTTCAATCTCTACATGTCTTCATGATTATCTTCATTACGTGGATTATATATATATATATATATACTAGTGTTCTGTCCTCTACAGCATTCACTTATAGCTATGTCTTCTTGTTTTGAATCTTTTGAACTAAGTGAATGTGATCGGACCCTAATCTCTCCATGCTCTCTATCTCAAATTCTATCTCTCCAAGTCATATGCATCCTATTGAAACTGTCGAATGTCTTCTCTGCGTCCTTGTCAGCAGAAGACACAGAGACAAACTTTAAAACCGTTTTCAATGCTCATTCATCCACAAGAAATCCGGAGAAGTAGGAACGACCACCCGACAATCCAGGCGTGCGTGGGATGTGGAACTGCCCCCCCACTCCGTATGATGGCCACGTGTTGTTCTGGTGCGAATCGCCAGGGGCACCTGTGTAATAGCGCAGTGCCGCCTCTATCCCTATAAATACACGATTCACCGTGGTCATTATCTCTTCTTCCACCCTCGAACGAACCCTGGCGCCACCGCTAGCGCTCGACGACGCCAGCGACGAAGCGCTTCACTGCCGCAACCTCTCCGACACCGTTTTCACGCCGACCGCGGACATCGTTCTCTCCGCCGTCGCCGTAGGTGTCTTCCGTCGCCAAGATAGGGCACGGAGGATCGAACTGCTCGACCTCATCTCCCACTCCGTCTAGTAGTTCCAAGTGTGGTAAATAAAACCTCTTTTTACAGCCTCTTTTGATCCTATAGTTCGGTCACTTTCTGCCATAAGAAGTTTCTGTTCACACAAGTTATAACTGTCTCAGTCTGCATCTCATAACTTGCCTAGTATATTCACTTGTGCTTCATGAAGTAGTTAGATTCCTCACTTGTTCTGATCTATGGATTCGTACATATCTGGAACCAACTTCTTTCGTATAAGTGAATGTCTTCGCATGATGAGGTCAATATCTTCTAAACTGATTTATCTTCAAAATGTTCTGAGAATGCATATGACCTCTTCCGCTTCCCTCGCACCTTAATGCTGTCATAGGTACATGTCCGTGGGAGAATCTTTTGGTTCTCATAGTCTGCATTCATTTGCAGAGTACTTACAACATCACATCAACTCTCTTGAAGCCAGTTCCTGTTGGTCAAGCAAATGGAAGCCTTTGAAGCCTTTGAACATCTTGAAGCCTTCCAAGTTAAGGTTTATGGCTTCAGAAACAGCAGCAAGGAAGGGGGCAGACAGAGACGTGGGGAAACATCCAAATATCTTCCTCATGAACTGGCAGAGATGTACAAAACAGACCCTGAAGAGAACTATGGTCAGCGCAAGACTCGAATCCAATGGATTCGAAGATATTGGGCAGAACAATGGTTCCACTACCGCTTCGTCACTCAGGAGTATGCGGAGAAGTGCGCCATCAAGAGACCGTGGGGAGACGTACTATACAAAAATCTCGTACTCAGGTCCAGAGACGAAGCCATTGCTCAAGGCTTCTACCCATGCATGGTCTGAGGACCACAGCCAGCTGAAGCACATCCATCATCTCTCCTCTGGTGTCGCGATGACAATCTGTTCAAGCGCAACTCCCAGTTTGCCCAGAACTCTGCGAAGCAAAACAAGAAGAAGTTGGGGTTAGACTTCAACCCTGGTCCCTCCTCTCCAAGGGCGGATTGCACACGCGACGCCGAATCCAATATCATCGGTCCGTATGCCAATCTTGCAGGCCTCATCACCCGCATCCTAGTCCAAGGGACTGCCGTGAATGACCCTCCAGCAGACACTGAGTCAGATGACGCGCCTGCTGCGCCGAAGCCAAAGCAGATGAAGAAGCCAAAAGCTTCAAAGCCGGCCTCTTCACCCAAAATCTCAAGACCGAAGCCATTGGCAACTGCACCTCCTGAAGTCAGTGCGCAGTCTGAAGACTTATCTCGAGTCTCCAAGCCCCAGGAAGCAAAGAAGCCTCAGCCACACACAGGAAAAGAGCTAACAGCTGCTGCCATTCTGCACAGCGAAACCATTGATCTGTCCAGCGACGAAGATCTTGGAGATGACGCTCTTGAGCAGCTCATCAAGAGCAAGGAGGAGGCTGAAATCTTCAACAATCTGCCTCTATTTGATGTAGCAATCATCCACAACTTCATCGATGAGTGGTTTGCTACACCAAATATCAGCTTCGATGATCTGCAGCTGCCCATTGGCCTCAGCGTCGCCTTCCAAGGCGCTATTGCTTCAGAACTTGCAATTGCCCAGCGCATTGTTGAACTGAAGTAGAAAATTGATTTTGAAACGGATCAGTTCAAGCAGAATATAGCCAGGCTCAGCGTCCAAGAAGTCAAGGACTTCAAGATCATGTTGCACGAGTTAAAGGAAAACTTTCTGAAGAAACATGCAGAAGCTCAGGATTCGCGGGAGCGAATGAAGACTCTGGCTGATCGCTGTGTGCAGGCCTACAATGAGGCTGAGAAGCGCAAGGCTCTTGGGCGTCCCGACATCGACCCCAGGATGGCCGCGAAGAAGAAGAAGCCTGTTGTGCCTGAACCAGAGGCACCAAGACAAGAAGCTGCTACGACTGGCTCGAAGCCAAAGAGCCAGTCAACCGCTTCAGAGCTCAAGAAGACACGGACAGCTGAAGCTGAAGCAAGGAAGAGGAAACACTCTGAAGCCTCTCCTTCTGACCCCACCAAGAAGAAGCGCAAGATCAAGAAAACTCGGGCTGCTCCCACAGAGCCCTTGATAGTTGAACCCCTATCTATCATCTGCCCTGACGCAGATCGTCAGCTGACAGTTCATGAGCCTGCTCCCACAGAGGCTCCTGAAGCTGAAGATATTCCAGCAGCCGACCCCATCGCTGCCGAAGACATTGGTCATCAGGACCATGTACAAGATGATGCAGCCCTTCCTCAGCTTGAGACAAGCGAACTGATCAGCATTGGTTGTCCTGTGACGCCAATCGCACAAGCTGCATCATGGGCGGATCCCCCACAAGAAGAAGAATCTAAGGTCCAGCCCACTCCAACTCCACAGGCGTCGTCTGCATTTCGCAGGCTTCGCAAAGGTCCAAGGCCTCAGGACTCTCCTGACGACATTCCGGCTGCATCAGCTGAAGAGCATGAAGATGTACCACAAGCTCCAACTCCCCCGCTCCAACAAGAAACCGTTCTCCAGGAGAACGTGCGGGAGTCTGTCCCTCCAACTACACAAGTGGAGGCTGAAAATGTTGAGGCTGCCACAACCAACACTGACGCCAATGTGGCGCCCTCCCCACCCAAAGCTTCTGAAGATAGTGAAGCTACCGATCCGGATACGTCTGTTCCTGAGTCTGCTACAGGTCCTCAATTTGATTACCATGTTGAGCACAGGCCTCAGATCCAGACGCCAATCCCTCGACTGCCAAGGTTCCCAGGTCCTGCATCAGCTTCTGGCTCCTTCAACATCACTAGCTTCAAGGCCGACAACACGTACTTCAATAGCTCCAAGAACCCCTATTCAAGGGAAAGGATTGTATCTGATAGGTTCTGGAGCTATCCTCAGTGCAGCTACTACTCCTGCATCCTCTACAACCAAGGTCGCATCTTCCCGCACAAGCGCCTTGATGTTGAAGCCATTGCTGGACTGCCCTGTTTGGAGGAAGCTTTGGATTGATTTAAGCAAGTGGGTCTGCTGCAGTTCGTAACTGATGAAGAGCACTGGAATGAAGAGCTTCTGCTTCAATTCTATGCCACCCTCCACATTAAAGGATACAATAGAGATCCGAAGACTTGGATCCTGGAGTGGATGACCGGCAATGTCCATCATGAAGCCAATGCATTTGATATCATTGAGCTTACCGGCCTACCCACTCTTGGCGAATTCTTCGAAGAAGGCTGCCAATTACATGCTGAAGCAATTGAAAGCATATTTCAGAGGTCTGAACCAAATATGAGTCAGATGCTTTCCATGATGAAGCCATTGCCCCATGATGCACCCTATCCAACCGAGTTCTTCGTTGAAGACTTAGAGTACCTGCCCAGAACCATATATCACATCATCCGGCGGACTCTCTGGCCCATTAAGGGACACTCTCCACATGCCAAGGTTGAGGGTGCAATGAAGACTGTCGTATTCTATATCCTTCATGGCAAATGCTTCAACGCACAGGATTTCTTCATCTGCCAACTTGCAGCGTCAGGCTCAGACTTATTTGGTTTGAAGTTCTATGCTCCTTGGGTAATGAGGCTGATCAAGCTTTACTCTGCGATTTCATATCAGCCCTCAGCCTGCAACCATCGGATCTTCTTGCTTGATGTGGACACCTCTGCTAAAGCTGTATATCCTGAGCCTGCCAAGCAACCCTTAAGTCTTCAGAATGCAGAACACCAGAGCTTCATGCAGAACGTTGAAGGTGTTGAAGCCATCTCCAGGGTGTACCCGTTGGCTGGCACTACACGTGCACCTGCATCCACTTAAGCCACTGATAGCGCAACTGCTCAGCGACCCAAGAAGCACGCTCGTGCCCTCAATGACCGAGAGCTTCTGGTGGCCCTTCACCAAAAGCAAGATAGGCATCACGACTGGTTGAAGAGACAGATGAAAAGCCTCTTGGTGGATGTCAATCGCATCAGAAATCTTGCCACCAAGAATGCATTCGTTGCTCATGAAACTTGTCGCCGCACCTGGAAAGGCCTCACAATGCTGTGCCCTGAAGCTATTCTTCATGAGGATGGCTTCAGAGAGAGATTCAAGTTTGACTCCACACCCCCCAGAAGAGCTGTGCTGTGCAAAACTCCATCACGTGAAGATTCTGAGTTCTCTTCCTCTGCTACCATGGTGACTGCAAGAATCGTCGAGGAAGAAGATGACGCTACATCACCACCACCTCCTTCAGCGCGCGTCGACCCTGCACCAAGCTCTTCAGCACCACCAAACAAGTCCAACGACCCTCCTGCGCATGGGAACGCGTAGAAAACTCTATGTCTTCAAACCTTTTTGGTCCTCACTGACAAAAGGGGGAGAAGCATATGACGTTGATAGTCTTCAAGCGGGTTAATATGGGCGGGTGCTTTATATTTTGCTACATTTTGCTTCGTGCTAACAACTCTAGTTTTGCTACATTTGGTTCTTTGAGTTGTAACACTTAAACTCGATGGTCGTCTGCTACTTGTTTGCCACTATGTTTTTGCGAAGATATATTCCGCATGTACGAAGATAATTTCCACACTTATATCATTCCGCAGACGTCCATTTTTTGTTATGCATGTCATTCTCTTCATATACTTTTACATGCATGGTGGATTGTCATCATAAGTTGAAGTGTATTTCCACAAGTACAACCTGCCATGTGCATTTGCGTTCCAGAAGCAAATTACTTATATGCACATCTTCAGGGGGAGCCCTTGCAGCTTATGAAGACAATTCCTTTACAATTTCACAAATTATATTCCCCGTTGAAAACTTCAACTAGTTTGTCATCAATCACCAAACAGGGGGAGATTGTAAGTGCATCTAGTGCCACCCCTAGTTGGTTTTGGAGTATTGATGACAAACCTAGTTGAGGGACTAATGTGTTTGTGAGAATTGCAGGATAACACAGGTAGAAGTCCCTCAATGATTCGGTTTTACTACCAGAGATGACCCCTAAAAATGTACGAAGACATTGAGGACAATGGTGGTATTTGAAGATATTCAAATTGAAGACTATGACAAGAGAAGACACCACGTGAAGCCTATGGAACTCGAAGACTTAAATTCTCCATAGTTTTATTTCATTTGTGTTGAGTCATAGGAACCACCGTACTGTTAAGTGGGGTCCAAGAGAACCAGTCAGAATGACTGAAGTGATGCCTAATTCAAAACCTATATCTTCGAGCGAAGACTATGAGAGCAAATCTTGTCCAGAGTCGGACAATTCAGGTTTACTTGTAGCCCAAGTAAAGTTGCCGTGTGAGTTTGAAATCTGACCATTGGTACACGTGTCAGTTCCTTAGTGACCCAGGGTCATTTCGGACAAATCAGGTCGGGTTGCCCAGTGGCTATAAATAGTCCACCCCCTACAACCATAAACTGTTGGCTGCTCAGATTTTAGTGCACGGCTTTTATCGTTTGAGAGCAACCCACCTCGAAGCCTTTGAGAGAAAATTCCTAGCGAGGAGAAAATCCCTAATCACCCAGAGCCAGAGTAAATTGGGCATCACTTAAGTCTTCGTGTCTGAGTGATCTGAAGACTTATTACACTTGAGGACTGTGCATCCTCCATCCGGTTAGGCGTCACGTTCTGAGCATCAAGAGAAATTGTGGATTGCTAGTGAACGAAGTCTGTGAAGGTTTGGGAGTCTACCTTGAAGACTTACCAGAGTGATTGGGCGAGGTCTGTGTGACCTTAGCTCAAGGAGAAAAAGGTGAGGACTGGGTGTCCTGAGCTGCATGTTCAGGACTGGGTGTCCGGGACTGTGTGTCCTTTGGTTTAAATACCTAGCCGCTCCAACCAGACGTACAGTTGTCACAGCAACTAGAACTGGTCCAACAAATCATTGTCTTCAGCGTGTCACTGGTTTCATCTTCACTTCCTTTTACTTTCTGTTACACACTGTGAAGCCATTGCATGCTTGCTTTATCTTCTGTCTTCACAACACAACTGTATGATTTGTTTGGCTTCATAACTTCTTCCTACCTGATCCTTATTACACTGCAGCTACTTGTCTTGTGCTTTCACTCTATTGAATACTTGACCATGGCTTTCCTAGTGTAATCTAACTTCCGTTGCTTAAGTGATTGGCATATCTGTACTGTTTGTCTTCATAACCTTCATGTTTTGAAGACTTTCATAAAAATCGCCTATTCACCCCCCCTCTAGTCGATATAACGCACTTTCAGATATAGGTTGTTCCCTTTGTCATTGGTACGTTAGTTGCCCGAGATTCGATTATCGGTATCTCAATACCTAGTTCAATCTCGTTACCGGCAAGTCTCTTTACTCGTTCTTAATGCATTATCCCGTAACTAGCTCATTAGTCACATTGGTTGCAAGGCTTATAGTGATGTGCATTACCGAGAGGGCCCAGAGATACCTCTCTGATACTCAGAGTGAGAAATCGTAATCTCGATCTATGCCAACTCAACAAATACCATCGGAGACATCTGTAGAGCATCTTCATATTCACCGAGTTATGTTGTGACGTTTGATAGCACACTAATTGTTCCTCCGGTATTCGGGAGTTGCACGATCTCATAGTCATAGGAACATGTATCAGTTATGGAGAAAGCAAAAGCAACGAACTAAACAATCATTGTGCTAAGCTAACGGATGGGTCAAGTCAATCACATCATTCTCTAATGTTGTGATCCCGTTAATCAAGTGACAACTCTTGTCTATGGTCAGGGAACATAACCATCGTTGATTCAACAAGCTAGTCAAGTAGAGGATACTAGTGACACTCTATTTGTCTATGTATTCACATATGTACTAAGTTTCCGGTTAATACAATTCTAGCATGAATAATAAACATTTATCATGATATAAGGAAATATAAATAAAAACTTTATTATTGCCTCTAGGGCATATCTCCTTCAGTCTCCCACTTGCACTAGAGTCAATAATCTAGTTCACATCTCCATGTGATTTAACACCAATAGTTCACATCACCATGTGACTAATACCCAAAGGGTTTTACTAGGGCCCTTTTACTAGAGTCAATAATCTAGTTCACATCGCTATGTGATTAACACCGAAAGAGTGATCATGTTTTGCTTGTGAGAGAAGTTTAGTCTATGGGTCTGCAACATTCAGATCCGTATGTATTTTGCAAATTTCTTTGTCTACAATACTCTGCACAGAGCTACTCTAGATAATTGCTCCTACTTTAAATATGTATCTAGATCGAGACTTAGAGTCATCTAGATCGGTGTCAAAAGCTTTCATCGACGTAACTCTTTACGACAAACTCTTTTATCACCTCCATAACCAATAAATGTTTCCTTATTATACTAAGGATAATTTTGAACGTTGTTCAGTGATCCACTCCTGGATCACTATTGTACCCTCTTGCCAAACTCATGGTGAGGTACACAATATGTCTGGTACACAGCATAGCATACTTTATAGAACCTATGACTGAGGCATAGGGAATGACTTTTCATTCCCTTCCCATTTTCTGCCATGGTCGGGTTTTGAGTCTTTACTCAACTTCACACCTTGCAAAACAGGCAAGAACTCCTTCTTTGACTATTCCATTTTGAACTACTTCGAAATATTGTCAAGATATGTACTCATTGAAAAAATATCAAACATCTTGATCTATCTCTATAGATCTTGATGCTCAATATGTAAGTAGCTTCACCGAGGTCTTTCTTTGAAAAACTCCTTTCAAACACTCCTTTATGCCTTCCAGAAAGCTCTACATCATTTCCGATCAACAATATGGCATTCACATATACTTATCAGAAAGGCTGTAGTGCTCGCACTCACTTTCTTGTAAATACAGGCTTCACCACCGCAAGTCTGTATAAAACTATATGGTTTGATCAACTTATCAAAGCGTATATTCCAACTCTGAGATGCTTGCACCAGACCATAGATGGATCGCTGGAGCTTGCACATTTTGTTAGCACCATTAGGATTGAGAAAACCTTCTGGTTGCTTCAGATACAACTCTTTTTTATGAAATCCATTAAGGAATGTAGTTTTGATATCCATTTGCCAGATTTCATAAAATGTGGCAATTTGCTAACATGATTCAGACAGACTTAAGCATCGCTACGAATGAGAAATTCTCATATTAGTCAAAACCTTGAACTTGTCAAAAATTGTTTTTCGACAATTCGAGCTTTGTAGATAGTAACACTATTATCAACGTCCGTCTTCCTCTTGAAGATCCATTTATTCTCGTACCGATCATTGGGCAAGTCCACCAAAGGCCATACTTTGTTCTCATACATGGATCCCATCCTAGATTTCATGGCCTCAAGTCATTTTGCGGAATCTGGGCTCATCTTCACTTCCTCATAGTTCGTAGGTTCGTCATGGTCAAGTAACATGACCTCCAGAATAGGATTACCGTACCACTCTGGTGCGGATCTTACTCTGGTTAACCTACGAGGTTCGGTAGTAACTTGATCCGAAGTTTCATGATCATTATCATTAACTTCCTCACTAATTGGTGTAGGCATCACTGGAACTGATTTCTGTGATGAACTACTTTCCAATTCAGGAGAAGGTACAGTTACCTCATCAAGTTATAATTTCCTCCCACTCACTTCTTTCGAGAGAAACTCCTTCTCTTAGAAAGGATCAATTCAACAAAATATCTTTCCTTCGGGTCTTTGATAGAAGGTGTACCCAACAGTTTCTTTTGGGTACCCTATGAAGACGCACTTCTCCGATTTGGGTTTGAGATTATCAGTTTGAAATTTTTTCACATAAGCATCACAACCCCAAACTGGTTTATTTCCAAATTAACCACAGTTCATATGGTGTCATCTCAACGGATTTTTTAGACGGTGCCCTATTTAACGTGAATGCAGCTGTCTCTAATGCATAACCCCAAAACGATAGTGGTAAATCGGCTAGAGACATCATAGATCGCACCATATCTAATAAAGTGTGATTACGATGTTCGGACACACCATTACGTAGTGGTGTTCCACGTAGCGTGAGTTGCAAAACTATTCCACATTGTTTCAAATGAACTCCAAACTCATAACTCAAATATTCACCTCCATGATCAGATCGCGGACACTTTATTTTCTTGTTACCATGATTTTCCACTTCACCCTGAAATTCTTTGAACTCTTCAAATGTTTCAGACTTATGTTTCATCAAGTAGATATACCTATATCTTCTCAAATCATCTGTGAAGGTCAGAAAATAATGATACCCGGCGTGAGCCTCAACACTCATTGGACCGCACACATCAATATGTATTATTTTCAACAAGTCTGTTGGTCGCTCCATTGTTTCGAAGAACAGAGTCTTAGTCATCTTACTCATGAGGCATGGTTCGCATGTATCAATTGATTCATAATCAAGTGATTCCAAAAGTCCATCAGCATGGAGTTTCTTCATGCGCTTTACACAAATATGACCTAAACGGCAATGCCACATATAAGTTGCACTATCATTATTAACTTTGCATCCTTTGTCTTCAATATTATGAATATGTGTATCACTACGATTCAATAAACCATTTATATTGAGTGTATGACCATAGAAGGTTTTATTCATGTAAATAGAACAACAATTATTCTTTGACTTAAACCAAATAACATTTATTTTAGGTTCAATACTAATCCCGAAGGTAAAGGGAGTGTGCGATGGTGATCTTATAAACCTTGGAATCACTTCCAACTCACATCATCACCTCACCCTTAACTAGTCTCTGTTTATTTTGCAACTCTCGTTTCGAGTTACTACTCCTAGCAACTGAACCATTATCAAATACTGAGGGGTTTCTATAAACACTAGTAAAGTACACATCAATAACATGTATATAAAATATACCTTTGTTCACTTTGCAATCCTTCTTATCCGCCAAGTATCCAGGGCAGTTCCACTTCCAGTGACCATTTCCTTTGCAGTAGAAGCACTCAGTTTCATGCTTGGGTCTAGCTTTGGGCTTCCTCATGGGAGTGGCAACTTGCTTGCCAAATTTCTTGAAGTTCCCTTTCTTTCCCTTTCCCTTTTACTTGAAACTAGTGGTCTTGTCAACCATCAACACTTGATGCTTTTTGTTGATTTCTACCTTCGCCAATTTTAGCATCGTGAAGAGCTTGGGAATCGTTTCCGTTATCCCTTTCATATTATAGTTCATCACGAAGTTCTAGTAACTTGGTGATAGTGACAATAGAACTCTATCAATCACTATCTTATCTGGAAGATTAACTCCCACTTGATTCAAGTGATTGTAGTACTCAGACATTCTGAGCACATGCTCACTAGCTGAGCTATTCTCCTCCATCTTGTAGGCAAAGTACTGTCAGAGGTCTCATACCTCTCGACATGGTCATGAGTCTGAAATACTAATTTCATCTCTTGAAACATCTTATATGCTCCATAGCATTCAAAACGTTTTTGAAGTCCCGGTTCTAAGCTGTAAAGCATTGCGAACTAAACTATCAAGTAGTAATTATACCAAGCTTGCCAAACGTTCATAATGTCTGCCTCTGCTCCTGCAATAGGTCCGTCACCTAGCGGTGCATCAGGGACATAATTCTTCTCTGCAGCAATGAGGATAATCCTCAAATCACGGAGCTAGTCCGCATCATTTCTACTAACATCTTTCAACATAGTTTTCTCTAGGAACATATCATAAATAAAACGGGGAAGCTGTACGCGAGCTATTAATCTACAACATAATAGACATGCAAAATACTATCAGGTACTAAGTTCATGATAAATTAAAGTTCAATTAATCAAATTACTTAGGAACTCACACTTAGATAGACATCTCTAATCATCTAAGTGATCATGTGATCCATATCAACTAAACCATGTCCAGTCATCACATGAGATTGAGTAGTTTTCAATGGTGAACATCACTATGTTGATCATATCTACTATATGATTCATGCTCGACCTTTTGGTCTCAGTGTTCCGAGGCCATATCTGCATATGCTACGCTCGTCAAGTTTACCCGAGTATTCTGTGTGTGCAAAACTGGCTTGCACCCGTTGTATGTGAACTTAGAGCTTATCACACCCGATCATCACGTGGTGTCTTGGCACGACGAACTGTAGCAATGGTGCATACTCAGGGAGAACACTTATACCTTGAAATTTAGTGAGAGATCATCTTATAATGCTACCGCCGAACTAAGCAAAATAATATGCATAAAGGATAAACATCACAAGCAATCAATATAAGTGATATGATATGGTCATCATCATCTTGTGCCTTTGATCTCCATCTCCAAAGCATCGTCATGATCACCATCGTCACCGCCTTGACACCTTGATCTCCATGAAGCATCGTTGTCGTCTCGCCAATTATTACTTCGATGACTATCGCTACTTCTTAGTGATAAATTAAAGCAATTACATGGCGATTGCATTTCATACAATAAAGCGACAACCATATGGCTCCTGCTAGTTGTCGATAAGTGTGTTACAAAACATGATCATCTCATACAATAAAATTTAGCATCATGTCTTGACCATATCACATCACTACATGCCCTGCAAAAACAAGTCAGATGTCCTCTACTTTGTTGTTGCCAGTTTTACGTGGCTGCTACGGGCTGAGCAAGAACCGTTCTTACCTACACATCAAAAACCACAACGCGGTATAGTGATTGCTTTTTGATCTTCAGAGAGAACACTGTTCATTGAATCCGATTCAACTAAAGTTAGAGAAACTGACACCCACTAGCCACCTGTGTGCGAAGCACGTCAGTAGAACCAGTCTTGCGTAAGCGTTTGCGTAATGTCGGTCTAGGCCGCTTCATCCAACAATACCACCGAATCAAGAATCAACTAGTGACGGCAAGCAATATGTATATACCAACACCCACAACTCCTTTGTGTTCTACTCGTGCATATAACATCTACGCATAGACCTGGCTCAGATGCCACTGTTGGGTAATGCAGTAATTTCAAAAAAAATTCTACGCACATGCAAGATCTATCATGGTGATGCATGGCAATGAGAGGGGAAGAGTTTCATCCATGTACCCTTGTAGATCGTAAGCGGAAGCGTTATGACAATGCGGTTGATGTACTCATACGTCTTCACGATCTGACTGATCCTAATACCTAAAGTACGACACCTCCACGATCTGCACACATTCAGTTCAGTAACATCCCACGAACTCTCGATCCAGCTAAGTGTCGAGGGAGAGCTTCGTCAGCACAACGGCGTGATGACGGTGATGATGAAGCTACTGGGGTAGGGCTTCGCCTAAGCACTATGAAGATATGAGCGAGGTGGATGATGATGGAGAGGGGCACCGAACACGGCTAAGAGATCAATGATCAACTTGTATGTTCTAGGGTGCCCCCTGCCCCTGTATATAAAGGAGCAAGGGGGAGGCCGGCCGGCCCTTGGTGGCGCACCAAGAAGGGGAGGAGTCTGTTGGGGAACGTAGCAGAAATTCAAAATTTTCTACGGATCACCAAGATCAATCTATGGAGTAATCTAGCGACGAGGGGAAGGAGAGTGCATCTACATACCCTTGTAGATCTCTAAGCGGAAGCTTTCAAGTGAACGGTGTTGATGGAGTCGTACTCGCCGTGATCCAAATCACCGATGATCCTAGTGCCGAACGGACGACACCTCCGCGTTCAACACACGTACAGCCCGGTGACGTCTCCTACGCCTTGATCCAGCAAGGGGAGAAGGAGAGGTTACGGAAGACTCCATCCAGCAGCAGCACGACGGCGTGATGGTGGAGGATGAGCGCGGGACTCTAGCATGGCTTCGCTAAGCACTACGAGAGACGAGGAGGGAGAGGGGTAGGACTGCGCCAACTGGGAGAGAATTCACATATATTGGGCAGCCCCAAACCTCAAGTATATATAGGGGGAGGGGAGGGGCTGCTCCCCCACCTAGGGTTCCCTCCCTAGGGGTGGTGGCAGCCCCTAGATCCCATCTTGGAGGCGGCCACAAGGGGAGAGGGGGAGGCGCACCTAGGGTGGGCCTTAGGGCCCATCTGCGCTAGGGTTTGCCCCCTTCCCCTCTTGGAGGCGCCTTGGGCCTTGGTGGGAGGTGCCCCTGCCCACCTAGGGGCTGGTCCCTTCCCACTATTGGCCCATGTAGGCCTCCGGGGCTGGTGGCCCCACCTGGTCGACCCCCGGACCCATCCGGTGGTCCCGGTACACTACAGGTGATGCCCGAAACAATTCCGGTAGCCAAAACCATACTTCCTATATATCAATCTTTACCTCCAGACCATTCCGGAACTCCTCGTGACGTCCGAGATCTCATCCGGGACTCCGAACAACATTCAGTAACCATGTACATACTTTCCCTATAACCCTAGCGTCATTGAACCTTAAGTGTGTAGACCCTACGGGTTCGGGAAACATGTAGACATGACCGAGACACCTCTCCGGTCAATAACCAACAGCGGGATCTGGATACCCATGTTGGCTCCCACATGCTTCATGATGATCTCATCGGATGAACCACGATGTCAAGGACTTAATCAATCCCATATACAATTCCCTTTGTCTAGCGGTACGATACTTGCCCGAGATTCGATCGTCGGTATCCCGATACCTTTGTTCAATCTTGTTACCGGCAAGTCTCTTTACTCGTTCCGTAACACATCATCCCGTGATCAACTCCTTGATCACATTGTGCACATTATGATGATGTCCTACCGAGTGGGCCCAGAGATACCTCTCTGTTTACACGGAGTGACAAATCCCAGTCTCGATTCGTGCCAACCCAACAGACACTTTCGGAGATACCTGTAGTGTACCTTTATAGCCACCCAGTTATGTTGTGACGTTTGGCACACCCAAAGCACTCCTACGGTATCCGGGAGTTGCACAATCTCATGGTCTAAGTAAATGATACTTGACATTAGAATTGGGTTTTGTGCATCACATCATTCTCCTAATGATGTGATCCCATTATCAACGACCTCCAATGTCCATGGTCAGGGAACCGTAACCATCTATTGATGAACGAGCTAGTCAACTAGAGGCTTACTAGGGACATGGTGTTGTCTATGTATCCACACATGTATCTGAGTTTCCTATCAATACAATTCTAGCATGGATAATAAACGATTATCATGAACAAGGAAATATAATAATAACCAATTTATTATTGCCTCTAGGGCATATTTCCAACAGTCTCCCACTTGCACTAGAGTCAATAATCCAGTTCACATCGATATGTGATTAACACTCAAGGTCACATCCCCATGTGACTAACACCCAAGAGTTCTGGGTTTGATCATGTTATGCTTGTGAGAGAGGTTTCAGTCAACGGGTCTGCAGCATTCAGATCCATATGTACTTCACAAATTTCCATGTCATCTTGTAAACAACTAGGGTTTACTAAAATTATTTTCAATGAACCTGAAATGCCCTTCTAAAAAGTTCACCCTCGTTTTCTTGGGTTAGAACCTTTAGCAAAATTGGTGCACAATTTTCTAGGTCAACAGAAGGTCATTGAATTAAATCATAAGTATTTGAATTTGGGCATTTAAATGCTATAAAATAATTTAAATGCTCAAATAATTCTAGAAATAAATGTTTGCTGTTGGAAATAATCCAAATTGGGCCCACAATTATTTTCAGGATTTTTGGAAATGTTTTAGTATTTTAATTAAAGCCCAACAGTTATAGTTTAATAGAAAATAGAAACAAATTAAAAAAAGGGAGGGAGAAGCCCACCTGGGCCTTACCTGTGCTGGCCCAGCCACCTGGCTCGGCCCAGGTCGACTGGCGCGGCCAGTCGTCGTCCTCCTCGCGCCAGAAGGACGCGGAGCGCGTGGCCGGCGCCCGCGGCCACACGCCGGCCACCTCCTGCTTCCGCCGACGCCGGGAGACGTCCAGGGGATGCCACGCGACCCCCATGTCCCCCTCTCATCCTCTCTCAATCTCCCCCTCGTCTCCCTCTCCTTCTCCCGCGATGGCCGAGCGCGTCCCTCGCCGCCGTTTGCCGTAGACGCCACCAGAGCCACCCCCTCGCTCCTCCGACGAGCCCAACAGCTCCGCCTCGTCGCCCTGGACCTCTCCGCCGACCCACGCGACTCCAAACGCTGCTGAACGCCGTCTTCGCCCTCGTCTTCAACCTCGGGCACCAGAGCCATCTCCGGTCGATTTGCCGGCCTCAAGTCCTCCCCGAGCTCATTAGCCTGCTCCGTGAGTTCCCGGTGAGCCCATCTTTCCTCCTCCCTTCTCCCCGCGCTAGTCCGCGTCCTCCAACCACCTCTGCCATTGAGGCCGAGAGCTCGGCTCCGCCGGCCATGTTGCCGCTGTGGCCACAGGCGCGTAAGCTTGAGTCCGAGCACGCCTTCGTCTTCCACGCGCTCCCAGGAACCTAACGCACCACTCCCCGTGCCTCGCCGTGCCCCGTAGCGTCGGATTCATCCACGCCCGAACTCCGGTGACCGCCAAGGTCGTCGCCGGTGACGTTTCCGGCCACCCCGAGCCCAACCACCCCCACCAAACGCCGCGGCTTGTTCCCAGCTACCCGTAGATGATCTCCGCCGTCGTTTTGGTCGCGTGAGGGCGTTTTCCGAAGCCCTCCGCCGTCTCGGCCTCGCTAGCGACTAAACGCCGGCGGGATTAGCCCTGTTGGCCGGTGGGTTTGACCACTGACGTGGACCGGGTGGGCCCAGTTTGACTCCCCTGAGTCAATGACAAGTGAGCCCCCTCTGCTAACCAAATCAGATTAGTTTTAATTAAAGTTAAGTAGCTTAATTAACTACTGACACGCGGGACCCACCAGTCAGGTTTGACCTGCACGTCCCCGTTGACCCTGACGTCACCCTAACGCATTGCTGACGCAGTAATTGATTTACTGGAATTAGTTTTATACAGGAAATTCCAGAAAATAGTTCAAACTTCAAAAATTCATAGAAAATCAACCATAGCTCCAAATGAAATAATTTATATATGAAAAATTATCAGAAAAATTCAATCTATCCATCTGTAATGGTTTCATGCATGATAAAACAAGTTTACCTTGCTGTTTAAGCAGAATAATGAAATGCACTATTAAGGCCATGTTTAATGACACTAGTGCAGAACCGGGCAATAGCTCCGGTTCGTAAGGCCCTTTAGTGCCGGTTCAGGAACCGGCACTAAAGTTTCGGCACTAAACCCACCCCCTTTAGTACCGGTTCAGCACGAACCGGTGCTAAAGGGGAACCACGTGGCACGAGCCAGCTCTGGGGGCCGGGAGCCCTTTAGTACCGGTTGGTAACACCAACCGGTACTAAATGGTTGTGGGTTTTTGTTTTATTTTGTATTTTTCAATTAAATTTGTGTTATCAATTTAATTTAGTATTGTTTTACGTTATAATGAGTTGTAGTCATCATCATCATCATCATCATCATCGCATATTAATAAATAAATAAACTCTAGCTAGCTAAAAATCATCGTAGTCGTCTAATTACCACTATTTAATCATCATAGTCATTACCGCTAGCTATCTAATCATCATCAACGCTGGCTAGCTTAAAGAGGAAACATTCACTTTGTAACAGAAGCAAAGATATCATCAAGTTCAACATAATCATCACCAACATCGAAGTTCAGGACACGGACATGAGACAAGTACTAATTAAGAGCATGAACTAGTAGCTACTGATCCTGCTGCTCCCTCTCATGTAGAAAAGCATAGAACATGTATAGCTCTCCTGATTCATCATACTGGAGCATGCAGATGAATCTGTCTCCTAATCTTGGGTTGCGCTTCTCCTTACTGCCCCCTAGTACTTCTCTGCGATCGTTAACAATTTTGCTCTAATCTTTCACTATTAAGCATTCTTCGCTTTCAGAAATCCTGAATGCACTCATGTGCAATGTAGGAAATCTTGGTCGTAAGCTAACCATTGACATGCGACCTTTTGTCTCGATCCACTAAGGCACAACTGTCATCGGAAGTCCTTGTTGAACAACATCGTATAGTAATTAATATACTAAGCAATGAAAGTTTAGCTTCAAAAATAATGTATGCAAAAGATGCACTAATTAAGGACAAATATTTAAAATCTTACCATCTTTTGATTATAGATGTGACCGTAGTTCAATACGATCACCATTGGTCGCACGTTTTGAGTACTAACATTTCTAAGTTTAGGAAAAAAATTGTCTTGACAGTATTAAGATCCTCAAGCCATGAAACATAATGACTTATCTCCTCGCAGTTTAGTTGAGCCCCGGGGCAGTAGTAGGTCCTGTCTACCAAGCGCCGGACATGTTTGCTTGAACCGAAATAAGCTGACAATACAAATTAGTTGTCAACTATTTTTGAATAAACTGTATGAAAGACATAAACATATGCATGCATGGTTGAGAAAAACTCACCAAATGGTAGAACTGGAGGCGTTTGCACATCGACCCAGATGTCTATATTACCTTCAATATCATCTTCCGGAGTAATATCAAAGGTGATAACTATATCAGGCTCAAATGCATAAGCCTTGCATAGTGCTTGCCAAGTTTTGCATTCAAAATGGGTGTATGTGTCTCCATTATATAATTTGACGTTGAAAGTATACCCATGCTTCGTCTTCAAGTAAACTCTCTTTACCTCCATATCATCTATAGCACTAAAACATATCTTATCCAAGACAAAAATTCTTGCATGGCAGGGGATGCGCTAGTAGAATAGTGAAAATTTAAAATTATAAGTTGAAGCAAATGAAGCATAAGTTTTGCATTCAAATAATAATTGACAAAGTGACTTACTGTATCAACTTCGAATGTCTCATCCAGCTTGATGCTGAAGTGCCTACCATCAACAAGGAAATTTTGGTCGCACAGGCCGCGCTGGTCTTCACAGTGTTCGCACATAATAAAATCTTTTTCGTCGTCAGATGACATTTCCTATGTTCATATAGGTGAAACATTAAACACCTACATCTAGCCAAATATATATTCATCTAACATTTGACATTAATATATCTAACTATATATTCAATTGACATTACTATATATTTAACTTTTCTATCTAATTCATCTAACATTCGACATTAATCTAACATTTATATAAACTCAAAATATATAAAAAATTAAATAAACAGAAAAACTCATTAACAAATAATATTTTAATTAGATCATCAAATCTCATATACCTAAATTTTCTTACTAAAAACAAACTAGTTATATTAATTATTCAACTAGTTCTAATCTCATATACCTAAATTTTCTTACTAAAAATAAACTAGTTATATTAATTATTCAACTAGTTCTAATCTCATATACCTAAATTTTCTTACTAAAAATAAACTAGTTATATTAATTATTCAACTAGTTCTAATCTCTAGTTCGACAATTTTTCTATCTATCTAGCTAATTCATCTAACATTCAACATTAATCTAACATTCCATCATCTAATTAACTTTTCTAAAAAACAGAAAATAAGTAAAAAAATGTGTGTGTATGTGTGTGTGTATGCATGTGTGTGTATATATACGTATATGTGTGTATGTATGTGTGTATGTGTGTGTATGTGTGTGTGTGTGGTATATGTGTGTGTGTGTGCGGCCCCGCACGCCGCCGCCCCGTACGTACGAGCGGGAGCGCCGGCGTACGGGGCGGGGGCGCCGGTGTGTGTGTGTGTGTGTGTGTATGTATGTGTGTGTATGTATGTGTGTGTATGTGTGTGCGGGAGCGAGCGAGAGACGTACGGCCACGGCGATGATGACGGACGGCGGCGGCGTTCGGGGCGGCAGCGCGAGACGACGACGACGACGGGCGGCGGCGGGGACAGCGACGATGACGACGGACGACGGTACGGGCGACGGGAGGCGACGACGGGATCGAGCGGCGCGCGCGGCGGAGGTTGGAGACGAAGTGGGGAGATGAAACTGAAATTTTCGTAAGTGCTATATATATAGGATGGGCCTTTAGTACCGGTTCGTGGCTCCAACCGGTACTAAAGGCCTATTTTCGCCAGGCCAAGCGGCGGGAAACGAAGGCTTTTACTACCGGTTGGAGCCACCAACCGGTACTAAAGGGGGGGCCTTTAGTACCCGTTGGAGCCACCAACCGGTACTAAAGGCCTTGCGCTGCCACCCCAAAGTTTAGTCCCACCTCGCCCGGCGAAGGGCAGCCGCACTGGTTTATAAACCCAGCCGCGGCTACCTCTTCGAACTCCTTTATATAGCAGGCTTCTGGGCCTAATTAATTAGGGCGCGCTGCCCTGTGAGATGCTAGCCCTTCCGGGCCTGCATTTGCACACCCTAGGTCTGGCAGACCGACAGGGCAGCGCGCCAACAAATTTTTTATATATTTTTTTTCTTTTCTGCATTACTTATTACGTATGATGGCAAATCCGAATGATTTGTATTCAGTCGATGAACTGGTAGGTGTATGCAGTCGATGAACTGGTAGATGTATGTAGTCGATGAACTGAAGGACTTATGCAGGGAAGGCGAGAGGTGGGCTATATATAGGGTCGTCTGGCTCACAAAGTGATTGTGGTAGTTTCGATCCAACGACTCACATGAGCTAGGAAGAAACACACCCTTGATCCAACGACTCGCAAGAGCTAGAAAGAAACACACGATCCATGTGATTCTTCCTAATTGCTGGGATGCACATTAGTACCCACTCCGGACTCCGAAACCATGACACTCGTAAAGAGTTTGTCCAGTTTGTACACGAAGTGCGTCCTGTTTTTGCCGTGACCCTCTCTACTCTTTCGCGCATGCTATGCGGGTGATATGATGATACCATGCCAAGTTTCAACATTTTCATGATTCATTTTGTAGTGATGTTCAACTTCACGGTCATTTAGTTCTCTAAACAATTAGGTAAATGACCGAAAAACAACAAATGATGTCAGAACATGTTGGAAATTGATGACATCGCTTTAAATGCTGCATACTGAACACAAAAGAAGTCTGGAGTTTAAACAAGTTATTAAAAATAAAAAAGAGGTGCAATGCTGGTTAATTTGCTTCAAGCCATTCGGAATAGTGTAGACTGCACTGCACATAGCTCAGTGCAATCTATGCTATTCCGCAAGGCTTGAAGCTAATCAACATGTAGGTGAGAATTGCAACTCTTCGTCATTGTCTGTGCACTCACGGCTTATAAACCGCTCATAATGCCTCTCTCTTGGTGATGATCACAAGATAGTTTGGTTAAATTGCATTACTTGTAAGTCCAGTTAACATGGATGCTTATGATGCAAGAGCAACAGCAAAAGTGAAAATTTGGCACAAATAGGTAGTTGTGTAACTAAAATAGGTAGGAGGAGAGATAGCTCTTATGTCACAAAAAAGAAGTTGTATCAAACCTTTTATGTCAGATCTAGAACAAACCAATCGGTATCGCCATCATACAGCCCAACCATGGCTCGTGATGCATATATATATGCATATTAAATGAACGGTTGGACGTATGATGGCGAATCCGAATGATTTGTATTCAGTCGATGAACTGGTAGATGTGTGTACACGATGAACTGGTAGATGTATGTAGTCGATGAACTGAAAGACTTATGCAGGGAAGGCGGGAGTTGGGCTATATATAGGGTCGTCTGGCTCACAAAGTGATTGTGGTAGTTTCGATCCAACGACTCACATGAGCTAGGAAGAAACACACCCTTGATCCAACCACTCGCAAGAGCTAGAAAGAAAAACACGATCCGTGTGATTCTTCCTGATTGGTGGGATGCACATTAGTACCCACTACGGACTCCGAAACCCTGATACTCGGAAAGAGTTTGTCCAGTTTGTACACGAAGTGCGTCCAGTTTTTGCCGTGACCCTCTCTACTCTTTCGCGCATGCTATGCGGGTGATATGATGATACCATGGCAAGTTTCAACATTTTCAGGATTCATTTTGTAGTGATTTTCAATTTCACGGTCATTTAGCTCTCTAAACAATTAGGTAAATGACCGAAAAACAACAAATGATGTCAGAACATGTTGGAAATTGATGACGTCGATTTATATGCTGCATACTGAACACAAAAGAAGTCCGGAGTTTAAATAAGTTATTAAAAATAAAAAAGAGGTGCAATGTTGGTTAATTTGCTTCAAGCCATGCGGAATAGTGTAGACTGCACTGCACATAGCTCAGTGCAATCTATGCTAGTCCGCAAGGCTTGAAGCTAATCAACATGTAGGTGAGCATTGCAACTCTTCGTCATTGTCTGTGCACTCACGGCTTATAAACCGCTCATACTGCCTCTCTCTTGGCGAAGGTCACAAGATAGTTTGGTTAAATTGCATTACTTGTAAGTCCAGTTAACATGGATGCTTATGATGCAAGAGCAACAGCAAAAGTAAAAATTTGGCACAAATAGGTAGTTGTGTAACTAAAATAGGTAGGAGGAGAGATAGCTCTTATGTCACAAAAAAGAAGTTGTATCAAACCTTTTATGTCGGATTTAGAATAAACCAATCGGTATCGCCATCATACAGCCCAACCGTGGCTTGTGATGCATATATATGCATATCAAGTGCACGGTTGGACGTATGATGGCGAATCCGAATGATTTGTATTCAGTCGATGAACTGGTAGATGTATGCAGTCGATGAACTGGTAGATGTATGGAGTCGATGAACTCAAGGACTTATGCAGGGAAGGCGAAAGGTGGGCTATATATAGGGTCCTCTGGCTCACAAAGTGATTGTGGTAGTTTCGATCCAACGAATCACATGAGCTGGGAAGAAACACACCCTTTATCCAACGACTCGCAAGAGCTAGAAAGAAACACACGATCCATGTGATTCTTCCTGATTGGTGGGATGCACATTAGTACCCACTCCGGACTCCGAAACCCTGATACTCAGAAAGAGTTTGTCCAGTTTGTACACGAAGTGCGTCCAGTTTTTGTCGTGACCCTCTCTACTCCTTCGTGCATGCTATGCGTGTGATATGATGATACCATGCCAAGTTCAACATTTTCAAGATTCATTTTGTAGTGATTTACAATTTCACAGTCATTTAGCTCTCTAAACAATTAGGTAAATGACCGAAAAACAACAAATGATGTCAGAACATGTTGGAAATTGATGACGTCGCTTTATATGCTGCATACTGAACACAAAAGAAGTCCGGAGTTTAAATAAGTTATTAAAAATAAAAAAGAGGTGCAATGCTGGTTAATTTGCTTCAAGCCATTCGGAATAGTGTAGACTGCACTGCACATAGCTCAGTGCAATCTATGCTATTCTGCAAGGCTTGAAGCTAATCAACATGTAGGTGAGCATTGTAACTCTTCATTATTGTCTGTGCACTCACGCCTTATAAACCGCTCATACTACCTCTCTCTTGGCGAGGTGGGACTAAAAACAGCTTGCCATAACCTCATTATTACCGGTTCGTGGTACGAACCGGCACTAAATGGTGATGGTGGGGCCATAGCCTGACCGCCGGCTGACACAGCCTCTTTAGTACCGGTTCATGGCATGAACCGGTACTAAAGGTTCGCCACGAACCGGTACTATTGATCGCCGCCATGAACCGGCACTAATGTACACATTAGTGCCGGCTCTAATTCAAACCAGCACTAATGTGCTTCACGTTTGACCCTTTTTCTACTAGTGTGAGCTAATATTTGAATCTTTGATTCAAATGAGTTCATTCCTTTCTGTTATAGCTTGCATTAGGCCAAGACACATTCATATTGCCATGTCATAGCATGCATCATATTGTTGCATATCGTCATGTGTTGATTGTGTTCCGATGTGTTCTTCGTGGTAGGTTCTGCCTCCGAGGATATTCACGAGTATCCAACTGAAGGGCAGTATCCCACTACCACTCCATCAGGCAAGCAACCCATTGATCATTCCGATACAAACCCATGTTCTCGCTTCTGCTCTTGTTACTCTATTAAGACAACGCGTTTCAAACTGCTGTGTGCTACGGTAGTTGAACCCTTATCCTCTGCATGACCTGTCATTTCCACAGTAACTAGATGAAACCCACTAGCATGTGTAGGTGTTGATTGAGCCATGTTTTTGTGATTCCTACCTTGCTATGCCTACTATGCTTAGAGTTGTGTCAGGTCTGGTTCATCTGGGTGATGGGCTAGAGTGAAATGATTATGTCGGTAATGTGAAGGATGTGTAGAACATGTTTTGGTAAAGGTATCGATGAGAGGCCATGTAGGAGTACATGGTGGGTTGTTTCATTGAGGCCGTCCCTAAGAACTAAGATCTATATGTGTGATTTTAAGATTCAGCTACTACCATGCATTGGGATCCTTAATTGACCCTCTCGGTTTCTTAATCACCCTAGTACTCTGTCCAGGAGTTGCAAATAGTTTTTGGTGTTTGTAGGTCATCTGTTGGCGACCGTGCGTAGCGCTTACCCTAGCGGTGGGCTATGTTGCGGTAGATACACCGTGGCACGGTGTACCGAGTCACCCGTTTGGTGTCTCGGGAACCCTGTTCACATCATTTGGGGCCGTATGTGGAAACCTCGGCCGGACTCCCCGCGGATGGAACCTGGGTAGGCGATAAACCTGGACTAGAGACTTAAGTGTTTAGGTAGGCCGTTGCCGACACCCTTGCTGGGCTTCTGCTTGAAGGTTGCTGAGTACATGTCGTGTAAACGGCGGTAAGTGGTGAAAGCGTGTATGACGAAGTACACCCCTGCAGGGTATAAAACTATTCGAATAGCCACGTCCGCAGTAAAGGACTACTTGGTTGCCTATATAGTTCATAGACAAGTTAATGGATACTACTAAAAGGCTCAAGATAAGTGTGAGTACCGAGGATGGCCCTCTCGTAGGATGACGAGGGAGGATCCCCGGTGGAGTATTGTGTTGGTGAGTAGTGGACTCGTGTGCGAAAACTATTTTACTGGTGGAGTTCCATAGGATAGCTTAGCCAAGAGTCAAAGCTGGCTTGCTGCAATAGCCCCACCACCTTCTTGAGAATGAGCATGTATAGTAGGTTCTGATGTAAGACTTGCTGAGTACCTTTGTACACATGTTTGCTTATTACTGTTTTCAGATGACAACACCGCCCCCTCCGATGGGTTTTATGTAGACCTTGACGTCGACGAGTGACTAGCCACCCAGGTGGTGATCCTGGCCATGGAGGGCCCTATGTAGATAGACAGGCTACGAGAAGCCTTCTTTGTTTCTAGTGTCTGTACTCAGACTAGTTGCTTCCGCATGTGCTTGTATGATTGTATGACTTGAGTGTCGGGTCATGTGACCCCTATTTGTATGAACATGTTATGTATGGCTCTCTAGAGCCTTTAAATAAAGTACTTGAGTTGTAGAGTTTTGTTGTGATGCCATGTTGTATGTACTCATATCGGGCATATTGTGTGTATGATTGAAATTCTTGGTATGAGTGGGATCCGACAATCTAGTTGTTTATCCTTGGCGGCCTTTTTTATGGGGAAATGTAGTCTAGTGTTCCTCGAGCCATGGTAGTCCACTACAGCCCGGTTCACCAGAGTCCTGCTAGCCCAGCACTACTGCTCAGGACACTGGACTGGCCGGCATGTGATTCACTTCGTTCCTATGTCTGTCCCTTCGGGGAAATGTCACACGGTGACTTCCGAAGTCCTCCCTAGCCTGCTACAGCCCGGGTTCCCCGGAGTCCTGTTAGCCTAGTGCTATAGCCCAGAATCACTCGTTGATGACCGACATGCTCGATGTGATTCATGTATGCCTGTCTCCATAGGTCTGTGCCGCTTTGGGTTCACGACTAGCCATGTCGGCCCGGGTTCTCTGTCATATGGATGCTAGCGACACTATCATATACGTGAGCCAAAAGGCGCAAACGGTCCCGGGCCATGGTAAGGCGACACCCGTGGGATACCGTGCGTGAGGCCGCAAAGTGATATGAGGTGTTACCGGCTAGATCGATGTGATTTGGAAACAGGGTCCTGACATAGATCACCTTTGTACCCTCTTGCCAGATATGTGGCAAGGCACACATTAGGCACGGTACTCAGCATGGCATACCGTATAGAGCCTATGACAAAAGCATAGGGGACGACCTTTGTCCTTCCTCTTTCTTCTGCCATGGTCGAGCTTTAAGTCTTAACTTCATACCTTACAACTCACGCAAGAACTCCTTCTTTGACTGATCCATCTTGAACACCTTCAAGATCATGTCAAGGTATGTGCTCATTTGAAAGTACCATTAAGCGTTTTGATCTATCCTTATAGATCTTGATGCTCAATGTTCAAGTAGCTTAATCCAGGCTTTCCATTGAAAAACACTTTCCAAATAACCCTATATGCTTTCCAGAAATTCTACGTCATTTCTGATCAACAACATATACTCATCAGAAATTCTATAGTGCTCCCACTCACTTCTTTGGAAATACAAGTTTCTCATAAACTTTGTATACACCCAAAACTTTGATCATCTCATCAAAGCATACATTCCAACTCTGAGATGCTTACTCCAGTCCTTAGAAGGATTGCTGGAGCTTTGCATACTTGTTAGCATCTTTCAGGATTGACAAAACCTTCCAGTTGTATCACATACAACCTTTCCTCAAGAAATCGTCGAGGAAACAATGTTTTGACATCCTATCTGCAAGATTTCATAAATAATGCAGTAATCGCTAATACAATTCCAACAGACTCTTAGCATCGCTACAAGTGAGAATGTCTCATTGTAGTGAACTCCTTAAACTTGTCGGAAAACATCTTAACGACAAGTCGAGCTTTCTTAAGGGTGATACTTACCATCATTGTCCATCTTCCTTTTAAAATCCATATGTACCTAACAGCCTTATGACCATCAAGTAGTTCTTCCAAAGTCTACACTTTGTTTTCATATATGGATCCTCTCTCGGATTATATGGCCTCGAGCCATTTTGGAATCCAGGCCCACCATCACTTCTCCATAGCTCGTAGGTTCATTGTTGTCTAGCAACATGACTTCCAAGATAGGATTACGTATCACGCTGAAGTAGTACGCATCCTTGTCATCCCACGAGGTTTGGTAGTGACTTGATCTGAAGTTTCATGATTACTATCTTAAGCTTCTACTTCAATTGGTGTAGGTGCCATAGGAACAACTCCCTGTGCCCTGCCACACACTAGTTGAAGAGACGGTTCAATAACCTCATCATGTCTCCACCATCCTCCCACTCAATTCTTTCGAGAGAAACTTTTCCTCGAGAAAGGACCCGATTCTAGAAACAATCCCTTATTGCTTTTGGATCTGAGACATGAGGTATACCCAACTGTTTTTGGGTGTCCTATGAAGATGCATTTATCCGCTTTGGGTTCGAGCTTATCAGCTTGAAACTTTTCCACATAAGCGTTGCAGCCCCAAACTTTTAAGAAATGACAGCTTAGGTTTCTCTAAACCATAGTTCATACAGTGTCATCTCATCAGAATTACGTGATGCCCTATTTAAAGTGAATGTGGTTGTCTCTAATGCCTAACCCATAAACTATTGTGGTAATTCGATAAGAGACATCATGGTATGCATCATATCCAATAGGGTGCAGTTATGATGTTCGGACACACCATCACACTATGGTGTTCCAGGCTGTATTAGTTGTGAAACAATTTCCACAATGTCTTAATTCTGTGCCAAACTCGTAATTCAGATATTCATCTCTATGATCATATCATAGACATTTTATCCTCTTGTCACGATGATCTCTCACCTTCACCCTAAAATTACTTGAACCTTTCAATAATTCAGACTCGTGATTCATCAAGTAAATATACTCAACATCTACTCAAATCATCTATGAAGTAAAAACATAACGATATCCACTACACGCCTCAGCACTGATTGGACTGCACACATCAAAATGTATTACTTCCAACAAGTTGCTTTCTAGTTCCATTTTACTGAAAACGAGGCTTTCAGTCATCTTGCCCATGTGGTATGATTTGCATGTCTCAAGTGATTCAAAATCAAATCACTCCAAACGTTCCATTTGCATGGAGTTTCTTCATGCATATACACCAATAGACATGGTTCACATGTCTCAAACTTTTCAAAAACGAGTGAGCCCAAAGATCCATCAACATGGAGCTTCTTCATGCGTTTTATACCGATATGACTTACGTGGCAGTGCCACAAGTAGGTGGTACTATCATTTCTATCTTATATCTTTTGGCATGAACATGTGTATCACTACGATCGAGATTCAATAAACCATTCGTTTTAGGTGCCAGACCATTGAAGGTATTATTCAAATAAACAGAGTAACCATTATTCTCCTTAAATGAATAACTGTATTGCGATAGACATAATCCAATCATGTCCATGCTCAACGCAAACACCAATCTCGATGGTAGAGGGAGCGTGCGATGCTTGATCACATCAAGCTTGGGAAAAACTTCCAACACATATCACCAGCTCACATTTAGCTAGTCTCCGTTTACTCCGTAGCCTTTTATTTCGAGTTTACTAAAACTTAGCAACCGAACCGGTATCTAATACCATGGTGCTACTAGGAGGACTAGTAAAGTACACATTAACACAATGTATATCCAATATACTTCTATCGACCTTGCCATCCTTCTTATCTACCAAGTATCTAGGGTAATTCTGCTCCAGTGGCTGTTCCCCTTATTACATAAGCACTTAGTCTCGGGTTTGGGTTCAACCTTGGGTTTCTTCACTAGAGCAGCAACTGATTTGCCGTTTCATGAAGTATCACTTCTTGCCCTTGCCCTTCTTGAAACTAGTGGTTTCACCAACCATCAACAATTGATGCTCCTTCTTGATTTCTACTTTTGTGGTGTCAAACATCGCGAATATCTCAAGGATCATCATATATGTCCCTGATATATTATAGTTCATCACGAAGCTCTAGCAGCTTGGTGGTAATTACTTCGGAGAAACATCACCATCTCATCTGGAAGATCAACTCCCACTCGATTCAAATGATTGTTGTACTCAGACAATCTGAGCACAGGCTCAACAATTGAGCTTTTCTCCCTTAGTTTGCAGGCTAAGAAAATCGTCGGAGGTCTTATACCTCTTGACATGGGCACGAGCCTGAAATCCCAATATCATCCCTCGAAACATGTCATATGTTTCGCGACGTTTCAAAACCGTCTTCGGTGCCTCAACACTAAAGCGTTTAACTGAACTATCACGTAGTTATCAAAATGTGTATGTCAGATGTTTGCAACATCCACAGACGACGTTCGAGGTTCAGCACACTGAGCGGTGCATTAAGGACATAAGCCTTCTATGAAGCAATGAGGACAATCCTCAGTTTACAGACCTAGTCCGCATAATTGGTACTATCAACTTTCAACTAAATTTTCTCTAGGAACATATCTAAACAGTAGAACTGAAGCGCGAGCCATGACATAATTTGCGAAGACCTTTTGACTATGTTCAGAATAATTAAGTTCATCTTATGAACTCCCACTCAGATAGACATCCCTCTAGTCATCTAAGTGATTACATGATCCGAGTCAACTAGGCCGTGTTCGATCATCATGTGAGACGGACTAGTCAACATCGGTGAACATCTTCATGTTGATCGTATCTTATATACGACTCATGTTCGACCTTTCGGTCTTCTGTGTTTCGAGGCCATGTCTGTACATGCTAGGCTCGTCAAGTCAACCTAAGTGTTTGCATGTGTAAATCTGTCTTACACCCGTTGTATGTGAATGTTGGAATCTATCACACCCGATCATCACGTGGTGCTTCGAAACAACGAACTGTCGCAAGGGTGCACAGTTAGGGGGAACACTTTCTTGAAATTATTATGACGGATCATCTTATTTACTACAGTCGTTCTAAGTAAACAAGATGCAAAAACATGATAAACATCACATGCAATCAAATAATAGTGACATGATATGGCCAATATCATATAGCTCCTTTGATCTCCATCTTGGGGCTCCATGATCATCTTGTCACCGGCATGACACCATGATCTCCATCATCGTGTCTCCATGAAGTTGCTCGCCAACTATTACTTCTACTACTATGGCTACCGGTTAGCAATAAAGTAAAGTAATTACATGGCGTTGTTCAATGACACGCAGGTCATACAATAAATAAAGACAACTCCTATGGCTCCTGCCGGTTGTCATACTCATCGACATGCAAGTCGTGATTCCTATTACAAGAACATGATCAATCTCATACATCACATATCATTCATCACATTCTTCTTGGCCATATCACATCACATAGCATACCCTGCAAAAACAAGTTAGACGTCCTCTAATTGTTGTTTGCATGTTTTACGTGGCTGCTATGAGTTTCTAGGAAGGACGTTTCTTACCTACGCAAAAACCACAACGTGATATGCCAATTGCTATTTACCCTTCATAAGGACCCTTTTCATCGAATCTGATCCGACTAAAGTGGGAGAGACACACACCCGCTAGCCACCTTATGCAACTATTGCATGTCAGTCGGTGGAACCAGTCTCACGTAAGAGTACGTGTAAGGTCGGTCCAGGCCGCTTCATCCCATGATGTCGCCGAATCAAGATAAGACTAGTAACGGCAAGATAATTGACAATATCAACACCCACAACTACTTTGTGTTCTACTCGTGCATAGTAACTACGCATAGACCTAGCTCATGATGCCACTGTTGGGGAACGTAGCAGAAATTCAAAATTTTCTATGGATCACCAAGATCAATCTATGGAGTAATCTAGCAACAAGGGGAAGGAGAGTGCATCTACATACCCTTGTAGATTGCTAAGCGGAAGCGTTCAAGTGAACGGGGTTGATGGAGTCGTATTCGTCGTGATCCAAATCACCGATGATCCTAGTGCCGAACGGACGGCACCTCCGCGTTCAACACACGTACAACCCGGTGACGTCTCCTACGCCTTGATCCAGCAAGGGGAGAAGGAGAGGTTGGGGAAGACTCCATCCAGCAGCAGCACGACGGCATGATGGTGGAGGATGAGCGCGGGACTCCAGTAGGGCTTCGCCAAGCACTATGAGAGACGAGGAGGGAGAGGGGTAGGACTGCGCCAACGGGGAGAGAATTCACATATGTTGGGCAGCCCCAAACCTCAAGTATATATAGGGGGAGGGGAGGGGCTGCGCCCCCACCTAGGGTTCCCTCCCTAGGGGTGGCGGCAGCCCCTAGATCCCATCTGGGAGGCGGCCACAAGGGGAGAGGGGGAGGCGCACCTAGGGTGGGCCTTAGGGCCCATCTGCCCTAGGGTTTGCCCCCTTCCCCTCTTGGAGGCGCCTTGGCCCTTGGTGGGAGGCGCCCCAGCCCACCTAGGCGCTGGTCCCTTCCCACTGTTGGCCCATGTAGGCCTCCAGGGCTGGTGGCCCCACCTGGTGGACCCCCGGACCAATCCGGTGGTCCCGGTACACTACCGGTGATGCCCGGAACAATTCCGGTGGCCAAAACCATATTTCCTTTATATCAATCTTTACCTCCGGACCATTCCGGAACTCCTCGTGACGGCCGGGATCTCGGGACTCCGAACAACATTCAGTAACCGCGTACATACTTTCCCTATAACCCTAGCGTCATTGAACCTTAAGTGTGTAGACCCTACGGGTTCGGGAAACATGTAGACATGACCGAGACACCTCTCCGGTCAATAACCAACAATGGGATCTGGATACCCATGTTGGCTCCCACATGCTTCACGATGATCTCATCGGATGAACCACGATGTCAAGGACTTAATCAATCCCGTATACAATTCCCTTTGTCTAGCGGTACGATACTTGCCCGAGATTCGATCGTCGGTATCCCGATACCTTTGTTCAATCTCGTTACTGGCAAGTCTCTTTACTCGCTCCGTAACACATCATCCCGTGATCAACTCCTTGATCACATTGTGCACATTATGATGATGTCCTACCGAGTGGGCCCAGAGATACCTCTTTGTTTACACGCAGTGACAAATCCCAGTCTCGATTCGTGCCAACCCAACAGACACTTTTGGAGATACCTGTAGTGTACCTTTATAGCCACCCAGTTACGTTGTGACATTTGGCACACCCGAAGCACTCCTACGGTATCCGGGAGTTGCACAATCTCATGGTCTAAGGAAATGATACTTGACATTATAAAAGCTTTAGCATACAAACTACATGATCTTGTGCTAGGCTTAGGATTGGGTCTTGTCCATCACATCATTCTCCTAATGATGTGATCCCGTTATCAACGACATCCAATGTCCATGGTCAGGAAACCGTAACCATCTATTGATCAACGAGGTAGTCAACTAGAGGCTTACTAGGGACATGGTGTTGTCTATGTATCGACACATGTATCTGAGTTTCCTATCAATACAATTCTAGCATGGATAATAAACGATTATCATGAACAAGGAAATATAATAATAACCAATTTATTATTGCCTCTAGGGCATATTTCCAACAGACTCCTCCTCCTAGTAGGAGTAGCACTCCCCTTTCCTCATCCTACTAGGAGGAGGAAGGGGGAAGGTAGGAGAGGGAGAGAGGAGAAGGAAAGGCCCCCCCTTCCCCAGTCCAATTCGGACTAGAGGGGAGGGGGCGCGCGGCCCTTCCTTGGACGGCCTCTCTCTCTCCTCTAAGGCCCATGTGGACCATTAGTTCCCCCGGGGGTTCCAATAACCCCCCGGCACTCTGATAATTATCTGGTGACCCCCGGAACTCATCCGATGTCCAACTATAGTCATCCAATATATCAATCTTTATGTCTCGACCATTTCGAGACTCCTCGTCATGTCCGTGATCAAATCCGGGACTCCAAACTATATTCAGTACATCAAAACACATAAACTCATAATACCGATCGTCGTCGAACTTTAAGCATGCAGACCCTACAGGTTCGAGAACTATGTACACATGACCGAGACACGTCTCCGGTCAATAACCAATAGTGGAACCTGGATGTTCATATTGGCTCCCACATATTCTACGAAGATCTTTATCGGTCAAACCGCATAACGATATATGTTGTTCCCTTTGTCATCAGTATGTTACTTGCCCGAGATTCGATCATCGGTATCTCAATACCTATTTCAATCTCATTACCGGCAAGTCTCTTTACTCGTTCCGTAATGCATCATCCCGTATCTAAATCATTTGTCACATTGCTTGCAAGGCTTATAGTGATGTGCATTGCCGAGAGGGCCCAGAGATACCTCTTCGATACTCGGAGTGATAAATCCTAATCTAGATCTATGCCAACTCAACAAATACCATTGGAGACACCTTTAGAGCATCTTTATAGTCACCCAGTTAATTTGTGACGTTTGATAGCACACTAAGTGTTCCTCCGGTATTCGGGAGTTGCATGATCTCATAGTCATAGGAACATGTATAAGTTATGGAGAAAGCAATAGCAACAAACTAAACGATCATCGTGCTAAGCTAACGGATGGGTTAAGTCAATCACATCATTCTCTAATGATGCGATCCCGTTAATCAAGTGATAACTCTTGTCTATGGTCAGGAAACATAACCATCATTGATTAAACAAGCTAGTCAAGTAGAGGCATACTAGTGACACATGTACTAAGTTTCTGGTTAATACAATTCTAGCATGAATAATAAACATTTATCATGATATAAGGAAATATAAATAACAACTTTATTATTGCCTCTAGGGTATATTTCCTTTAGGAACATGCGGGGTGGCTATGGTGGCGGGGCTGTTGTAACCAGATCTGCGGAGTGGCTATCCCTCGCGGTGAGGGCCGTGGGCAGCACGGATCGGTGGATGGTTCTCCATTTCAGCGTGGTAGTGGTGCCGACATGGTGGTGGATCCGTTGGTCCTGCTCGTGGTGGCTTGGTCCGCTAGGTTCGGGTGGCTTTGTGAGCGGCTAAGGGCGTGGGTGCACTGGATGGTGAGGCGGCCGCTGCGGCTTGCCGACGGTGGTTGGTGCTCAGCGGCAGAGTGCGGGTGGTGGTAGCCCATCTCTTCTCCTAGACCTAGGCCAGTTGCGTGATTTCTCGTGATGCGGAGATGGCCAGGAACGTGGGCTCGTGCTCGGGCGGATCGGCTTGGGGCCTGAGGCAAGTTGGAGCTCTCGCTTTGGTAGGTGATGGAGGGCTCGGTCCGGGTGGTGTCCGCGGGTGATGAGGTCTCTCTTCTCGTGGATGCGGTGGTTGATGGTGGTGGCTGGTTTCTGCTATTCTGTCACGCAGATCAGAGTCGGTGACCATAGTCGAGGCATCGTGCGAGTGGGCTCGGTGGCGTTCCTCGGTAGTCACAGGGTTGTGTCCCCCACCGTCGCCCAGTCCGTCGGATTGGCTGGGGACGCAGGTGTGGATTCCCCCTACTGTAGGGGCATCAACCCATATTTCATGACTGATGTCGGGCTAGGAGCGAAAGGATACACCTTTTCGCTCCTCCTTCCTTGGTTGGTGCTCTGTGATGTGGACGGATGGCAGTGGCTTGGACTTGGACACTAGAGCGACGGCTTTGTATGGTGGTCCACATGGTTGTCTCATCGGCGGACACCATGTAAATGGTGGTGGCTTCCCCCTATTGGTTGTGTGGGCGGCGGTAGATGTAGCGGCGGGTGGCTCGGGCACACTCCCTGTCATTAACAGTGGCGTCGGCCCGATCTGGTTCTGGGGAGCTGAACTTGTCGCGCTTATGCTAAAGACCTCATGGTGCCATGAGGGAAATTCCGAGCGGAAGCTCCGTGCTTTGTCGCCAACAAAGGCGCGCTCGCGGGCACCACTCTCTTCCTAAAGACGTCGTCGTGGTGCTCCTTGCCATGCCAGGGTTCCAGGTGAAGACCCTTATCCCTTCTGGACTCGACAACGACGATGCTTTGGGTCATTTCCCTCTTAAGGGTGTTGTCGTGGAGCTTAGGTGTTTAGGGCCAAGTGTGGCGTTGTAGTCAGTTTCCCCTATTTTCTTTGTCGGTAGCGTAGTCGCGTGCGTTCTTCGTGGTCCGGTTATGTTGGGATCGGCATTGTCTGAAGGCTACCTCACCATCTTATATCGTTTCATCATGTACTTGATTTCATGATTGCTTTATATATAAAACGAGACGAAAGCCTATTTCAAGAGCTTAATAATGACCATCAAAATGTGAGGTTGGGCGTCTTAGTGGTCGACTAAACTAAACAAAGCTACCAACATAATTTAAGCTGGATGTTATGTAACACCCCAGATGTAATTTACCCAATATGTACTCCAACTCTTGCCATTTCCGGCCTTAAGTTATTTTATTTTCTCGGGTTCGGGTTTTTCTCTCCGTGTGTTGTTATCGTTGTCATGCATCTCATATCATGTCATCATGTGCATTGCATTTGCATACGTGTTCATCTCATGCATTCGAGCATTTTCCCCGTTGTCCGTTTTGCATTCCGGCGCTCCGTTCTCGTCCGGTGGTCATTTCTACCTTTCTTTCGTGTGTGGGGATTAAACATTTCCGGATTGGACCGAGACTTGCCAAGTGGCCTTGGTTTACTACCGGTAGACCGCCTGTCAAGTTTCGTACCATTTGGACTTCGTTTGATACTCCAACGGATAACCGAGGGATCGAAAAGGCCTCGTGTGTGTTGCAGCCCAACACCCCTCCAAGTTGGCCCAAAACCCACCAAAACCCTCTCCATCATCTAGAACGTTCGATCACGATCGCGTGGCCAAAAACCGCACCTCATTTGGACTCTCCTAGCTCCCTCTATGCCTATATAAAGACACCCCCGAAAATCTCCTTCTCCTCCCCCCCGAAAACCCTAGATCCACCACCTTGCGCCGCACCGGACACGTCCGGTCCGGCCGGACACGTCCGCCGCCTCACCGAGGCCAATCTTGCGCTGCCACGTGGCGCAGCCCGTGCCCAAATCGCCGCCTCCGCCGCCGGCCAGCCAGGCCCGCGCGGGGCCCTCCCCGGCCCGCACGCCCGCTGCCGCCTGTCACTCGCCACCGCGCCTCGCGCCGCCCGCGCCCGCGCCCTTCGCCGGCGGTCGCCGCCACCTTGCTCGCCGTGCGCCCCCGCCTGGGCCGGTTCGGCGCTGGATCCCACCACCTTGGTCGCCGTCCTCGCCGCCGTCGGGATCCGGCTGCAGGAGAGCCGGATCCGCCTCCCCGACCACTCTCCGGGGCCGCCCCACGTCCACATCGCCGGACAAGGCCGCCTGTGCTCCGGTCAACCTCGGTTCGCGTGAGAACCCTAGATTTGGAGGTCCAATTTTTCTTCTAATTCCCCGTTTTTCCATATTCATATGCCCTTGTTCTTCGTGCCGTAACTTTGCACCCGTAACTCTGTTTTGCGCGTATAGCATATGAAAATGTTCGTCTTAGAGAGCACATCATTTCATCTCGTTGCATCATTTTCATTTGAGTTCATCTTGATGCCCGAAATGCTGTTAGAAGAATGCTATTTGAGATAATTGTTAGATCTGCTACTCCAGTTAGATATTTGTCATTTTTGCCATGATTATTGTGTGCATGTTATGCCCCATAGCTCTTCATGAGTTTTGTTATATGTTTTGCCATCTATCCAGAGGTGCAACCCATGTATTTTTGTGACGTGTGTGGTGACTAGCACAAGCTTGCAAAGTGGGGCATTCATTAATGCTGATTTCAGGGACTTAGCATTTCCACTAAGTCCTTGGACTGTTTATCTCATATGGCCATATGTTCATGTTGTTTTCTAGTGATCCATGCCTCTTTTGAGGATGATCAGTAAGGATGTTTTGTTAATCTTGTACTGCTCTATCCATCCATGTCTTTGTTTGCAATTATGGAGCAACCTAGCTTGATTCAATCGAGCTCTACTTTTGCCATTTCGTGAATCTAGGCAGATTGTCTACTTGTTAGCAATTTTGCAGAGGATGTTGTAGTTGATCCGTGCATGCTATGTTATTGTTCTTGTCATGTCTAGCTTGTATTTTGTGTATTCTTGATGGGTGTATGCTTAGATTGTCATGACATGCTCTGTAGTGAGTGCATCGAGCTCGTAAACATGCCTACTTGATATCTGTTTCAGCTTGCTCCAGTTTTCACTAAGTCTGAGAACTGATTATGTTTTTGCCATGTTCACATGCTTGCAAATGTATTTTCTGATCCCTTTTGGCTCAAGGTCACTAAGGGACTTTTGTTAAGCTCTTTGAGTAGCTCCATGCCATGCTTTACTTTGCCATGTTCAGGTCCTGTAGCATATAGTTTCCATGCTCCAAAGAGTGCTATCTAATCTGAAATTCCAGACAAGTGTTAATTTCACTAAGTCTGAGATCTGTTTGCCAAATGCATTTTTGCCATGCTTGTTTGAACCTGTTAATGGATGAATTGTCCGTAGCTCAGTGCTAACCTTTTGTTAAGCATCATGAATGGATCCCTGCCATGTATTTTGTTGCCATGTTTGAGTGCTGTAGAATGTTCATCTTGTTGCATTTAGATGGCAACTTGCTATAAATCGCAGAACGTGGTCGTATTTGAATCGCTTGCCATTTCCAAACCGTAACTCCGATTCCGGCGTTTTTTATATCGTTTTCAAGCGATTTCATCTCATCTTTCCAGTGGCACACTTGGATTTCCATGTTGAGGCCAGGTTCATTCATTCTTTGTCAAATCTCGCATATGCATCACATATTGCATCCCGCATAGCATACCATGTTTGCATCTTATTGTTTGTCTTGCTTGGGTCCTTGTTGCTTGTTTGTCTTGCTTGGGTAGAGCCAGGGGACGAGTTCGCTAACGAGGAGACCGTTGAGTTTTCTTTCGAGGATCCAGTCAACTCTGACAACTTTGCAGGCAAGATGATCATACCCTCGAAATCACTACTATCTTTGTTATGCTAGATGCTCGCTCTTTTGCTATGCCTTTGCTGTGATGCCTACCTCTTGCTTATCATGCCTCCCAAATTGCCATGTCAAACCTCTAACCCACCATGTCCTAGCAAACCGTTGATTGGCTATGTTACCGCTTTGCTCAGCCCCTCTTATATCGTTGCTAGTTGCAGGTGAAGATTGGAGACCGTTCCTTGTTGGAACATTATTTACTTGTTGGAATATGATTATATTGCCTTGTTATCTTAATGCATCTATATACTTGGTAAAGGGTGGAAGGCTCGGCCTCTCGCCTAGTGTTTTGTTCCACTCTTGCCGCCCTAGTTTCCGTCATATCGGTGTTATGTTCCTGGATTTTTGCGTTCCTTACGCGGTTGGGTTATAATGGGAACCCCTTGACAGTCCACCTTGAATAAAACTCCTCCAGCAATGCCCAACCTTGGTTTTACCATTTGCCACCTAGCCTTTTCCCTTGGGTTTCGCAGACTCAAGGGTCATCTTATTTTAAACCCCCGAGCCAGTGCTCCTCTGAGCGTTGGTCCAACCTAGAGCACCGTGCGGGGCCGTCCCTTGGCAACATGGGTTACATTGGCTCCCGTACGCTTAGCTTATCCAATGTGCCCTGAGAACGAGATATGTGCAGCTCCTATCGGGATTTGTCGGTGCAGCGGGTGGTGTTGCTGGACTTGTTTTACCATTGTCAGAGTTGTCTTGTAGAACCGGGATACCGAGTCTGATCGGAATGTCTCGGGAGGAGGTCTATTCCTTCGTTGACCGTGAGAGCTTGTCATGGGCTAAGTTGGGACTCCCCTGCAGGGTTTTGAACTTTTGAAAGCCGTGCCCGCGGTTATGGGCAGATGGGAACTTGTTAATGTCCGGTTGTAGATAACTTGAACCTTAACTTAATTAAAATGAATCAACAGTGTGAGTTACCGTGATGGTCTCTTCTCGGCGGAGTCCGGGAAGTGAACACGGTGTTGGAGTAATGCTTGTGCAGGTTTCCCTCTAGTTTCTCGCTCGCGCTTTGCCTCCTCTTCTCGCTCTCTTTTGCGAACAGGATAGCCACCATATATGCTAGTCGGTTGCTGCAGCTCCATATATTTTTTTCCTTGCCTTACCTATTAAGCTTAAATAGTCTCGATCGCGAGGGTGCGAGATTGTTGAGTCCCTGTGGCTCACAGATTACTTCCAAACCAGGTGCAGGGCCTGATGATGCCGCTCCAGATGACGCGCTTGAGCTCAAGTGGGAGTTCGACGAGGACTCACGCCGATACTACGTGTCTTTCGCTGATGATCAGTAGTGGTGCCCAGTTGGGGTGACCGGGACCGTGTCGCATGTTGGATTGTTCTTTTATTTTGGCGCCGTAGTCGGGCCATGAGTGTTTGAATGTTGTAATGCTATTTATGTACTTTGATTGACGTGGCGAGTGTAAGCCAACTATGTATCTCCCCTTTTATTATCTATATTACATGGGATGTTGTGAAGATTGCCTAACTTGCGACATTGCTTTCAATGCGGTTATGCCTCTAAGTCGTGCCTCGACACGTGGGAGCTATAGCCGCATCGAGGGCGTTACAAGTTGGTAATTAGAGCCTTCCCCGACCTTAGGAGCCCCCACTGTTTGATCGTTTTAGCAGCCGAGTTTGTGTCTAGAAAAATGTTTTGAGTCATTTAGGAATTATATATTGGAGAGTTTAGGAATTCTTTTTACTTCCTAGTCTCCTCATCGCTCTGGTAAGGCATCCTGACATAGAGTTTTGACTCTTCTCTTCTCAAATTTCACAAAAAAAATTTAGGATCATGCGGGTATCTTGGAATCGTTCCGATGGTTTTGTGACGAGAACATTATTTTTGGTGCCTCCTGTCTTTAGGGGTTGTGGCAGTGTCCCGCGGAGTTCAGCTCCAAGGTGTTGTCGTCACAATTTTATCGTTGCAATTTTGGAATACCTGAGTTTAGTACGCCGACATCGAAAATCTCTTTTATGCAGTTCGTTGGTGAGATAACCTCGACGCCACCCAGTACTGGGGCGGGAGTTCGGATGCTTTTCGAAGGTTGTATAATGGATGCTTTTCGAAGGTTGAGGTAGATGGTTTCCGAAGTTTTTCTTGGTTATGTGTTGAAGGACGGATACAGCTGGATGTAGGATTTGCTAGATTTGGGTGAGATATTATGCTTCCCCTGTATCCCCAACACCTGATTGCATAACCGGAAAAGTTCGGGAGTTTCATAGGTGGGAAATCTTGTAGCTCTAGTTCTTGTTCCACGGATATTTGGTTTATGACTGGGGTTTCTTACCGAGTATTCGTTCTTGATCCGTACCTTGTTGATTTATTTCTCTACCTAAATTCTGAGTGGCTTCTCAATTTATGGATATGTGACCATTTCAAGAGGAATGCATTCGTTCATTTTGTTCGGATGTGAAGACTTTATGTTGCAATTTTCATTCCGTTGGATTCAGCTTCAATATTTGTCTATCAATGTGCTAATGGATGTCACCCTCTTCAGGATGGCTCCCGTTAAGAGCACCAATCAGAATCAGAATCAAGATCCGCCACCACCTCCACCTCCTCCGGAGGCATGGCAAGATGTGATGGCCGCAACCAATGCAAACACGTAGTTGATGATGCAAAATCTTCAAGAGCGCAATCAAGCGAACCAAGGCAACCAAGGCAACAATCAGAATCACTTTGCTACACTCAACCAGTTCCTTGCTAACGGGCCAAAGACTTTCAGCAATTGTGTTGAGGCAACTGATGCTGACGATTGGCTCGTGGATCTGTGCAAGCATTTCGAGTGCAGTAACGTCAGGCCTGAGGACTTCGTCAAGTTCGCATCCTTCCAACTCAAAGACCAAGCTGCAGAATGGTTCCAGCGGTACAAGGATTCCAGAGGAGGCTGTGTGATTACCTGGGATGAATTCCGTCAAGACATCAAAGCTCATCATATCCCTCGGAGCGTGGTTGAAAGCAAGCGTGAGGAATTCCGCAACCTGAAGCAAGGCTCTTTGTCTGTCTATGACTACAACAAGTTGTTTCAGAAGCTCGCCCGCTTTGCTAAGCAGGACGTCCCTGATGAGAAGAGCATGATATACCAGTTCAGGTGTGGTCTCAGAGAAGAAATCCAGCTAACTCTTGTTCTCTTTGAGCCGTTGAGGTACGATGAGTTCTACAACGTGGCATTGAAGCAAGAGGCTGCTCAACTGAGGTGTGATGCTTCCAAGAAGCGAGTCAGAGATGCTACTCCTTCTTCCTCTACTCAAGTGGCCAAGCAGCAGAAGTATTGGCTTCCTCCTCCTCCGTTTCGTCAGCCGTATCAGCAGAAGAGCAAAGGTGGCAGTGGATCTTCCCACCCACCCAACCCTGGCTTTCACAACAAGACTTCGTCTCAAGCTCCAAGATCAAGTGCTCCGTATCACCGTCCGCTTTCAGAGGTCACGTGCAACAAGTGCCAATAGAAGGGTCACTATGCCAACAAATGCTTCAATCAGAGGCGTCTTCCGCCTCCTCCTCCTGTGAGATCGGCAAGTACAGCAGTGGTCAAGCATAACCCCAAGGACGCCAAGGTCAACTTGCTGAATGCAGCTCAGGAAGAGGACTCGTCAGATGTCATCATGGGTAACTTTCCAGTTAACTCTTTTCCAGCAAAAGTTCTTTTTGACACTGGTGCATCGCATTGTTTCATGTCAAGATCATTTGTTTCCAAGCATGACTTCGTTTCACAAATGTTGGGTAAACCTATGGGAGTGGTTTCTCCGGCTAAGTCTATGAGGGCTACTTCAATAGTCCCGGATGTTTTTATCATGTTGGGTGATTTCAAGTTTCTGGCTTCTCCAATGGTTCTTGGTAATTCGGATATTGATATTATTCTTGGGATGGATTGGCTTTCTAAGAACAAGGCTCAGCTTGATTGTGCAGCCAGGCAGATTCAATTGACTCATTCATCTGAGGATGTAATTGTCTTTGCCGCGAATGTTGATACCATCCGTCTGTTCTCTCTTAATGAGAAGGGTGACCTAGATGCCATCTCGCAAATTCCAGTCGTTTGTGAATATCAAGATGTCTTTCCAAAAGAGCTTCAAGGAATGCCTCCGCACCGGCTAGTTGAATTCGTCATCGATCTTGAGCTTGGCACGGAACCAGTGTGCAAGCGTCCCTACAAGCTCGGACCTGAAGAGTTGAAGGAGCTAAAGAAGCAACTCGATATTCAAGAGCGAATGGGTCTCATCCGACCTAGTTCTTCTCCGTGGGGTTGTGGTGTTCTTTTTGTGAAGAAGAAGGATGGAACGGACCGACTTTGTGTTGACTACTGTCCACTTAACAAGAAGACCATCAAGAACATGCCCACTTCCCAACATCAACGAGTTGTTCGAACCACTCAAAGGTGCCCAAGTATTCTCCAAGCTTGATCTCCGTATGGGTTATCACCAGATTCGAATCCGTGAGCAAGATATTCCAAGATGGCTTTTAGGACAAGCTATGGTTCATATGAATACACTGTCATGTCTTTTGGCCTCGTCAATGCTCCTCCGACGTTCTCTCGCATGATGAACTTCATCTTCAACGCCTACACCAATGACTTCGTTTTGGTCTATCTCGATGACATTCTGGTCTTTTCGAAGAACAAGGAAGATCATGCCAAGCACTTGTGTTTGGTACTCGATAAGCTGAGGGAACACCAGTTCTACGCCAAGTTCTCCAAGTGTGAATTTTGGCTCGATGAGGTTCTTTATCTTGGTCATATCATCTCTGCCAAGGGCATTGCGGTCAATCCTGAGAAGGTGTCTGCAATTGTGAATTGGGAACCACCTCAGAACGTGTAGCAACTCCATAGCTTCCTCGGTCTCGCAAGCTATTGTCGAAGATTCGTTGAAAACTTTTCTAAGATCGCGAAGCCTCCCTCAAATCTACTCCAGAAGCACGTCAAGTACGTTTGGTCTCCGGAGTGTGACATTGCTTTCAACACTTTGAAAGAGAAATTGGTCACTGCTCCAGTTCTGACTCCGCCTGATGAATCCAAGCCGTACGAGGTCTTTTGCGATGCCTCTCTCCAAGGTCTCAGCGCAGTGTTGATGCAAGAGAAGGAAGTTGTGGCTTATACCTCTCGCCAGTTGAAGCCCAATGAGAAGAACTACCCCACTCATGACCTTGAGTTGGCGGCAGTTGTGCATGCTCTTTTGACTTGGAGACATCTTTTATTGGGAAAAAAAGTGGACATCTTCACTGACCACAAGAGTCTCAAGTACATCTTCACTCAGCCTAATCTCAACCTTAGGAAAACTTGATGGGTCGAAATGATTCAAGAGTATAATCCGAGTATCAAGTATACTCCAGGCAAGGCCAATGTGATTGCTGACGCGTTGAGCAGGAAGGCTTATTGCAACAGTCTTATTCTCAAGCCTTACCAACCCGAGCTTTGTGAATCTTTCCGCAAACTTAATCTGCAAGTTGTTCCTCAAGGTTTCCTTGCCAACCTTCAAGTCTCTCCTACCTTGGAATACCAGATTCGCCAGGCCCAGCTTCTTGATGCTATGGTGAAGAAGGTGAAGATTGGGATTGCGAAGAGTCAACCCAAGTACAAGTGCTACCGCCTTGATGACAAGAATACTCTCTTCTTCGAGGATCGTATTGTTGTGCCCAAAGGTGACCTCCGTAAAGTGATCATGAACGAGGCTCACAATTCTCTCCTCTCCATTAAGCCTGGGAGCACGAAGATGTATCAGGAGCTCAAGCAGGCTTATTCGTGGACTCGAATGAAGTGCGGGATTGCTCAATTCGTGAATGAATGTGATGTCTGCAGAAGAGTGAAGGCAGAACACCAAAGGCCAGCGGGTCTCCTCCAACCTCTTGCCATTCCAGAATGGAAGTTTGACCACATTGAGATGGACTTCGTGACTGGGTTTCCAAAGTCCAAGCGTGGCAATGATGCTATATTCGTTGTCATCGAGAAACTCACTAAAGTGGCTCACTGTCTGCCTATCAAAGAGTCAATCAATGCAGCTCAATTGGCGGAACTCTATACCTCTCGGATTTTCTCTCTGCATGGTATTTCACAAGTGATCTCTTTAGACCGTGGCAGCATCTTTACCTCCAAGTTTTGGGATTCTTTTTAGAAGGCCATGGGCACCAACATCCGCTTCAGCACAGCTTTCCATCCTCAAACTAGCGGTCAAGTCGAGCGTGTCAACCAGATTCTTGAAGATATGCTCAGGGCTTGTGTGATCCCCTTCAGCATGAAGTGGGAGGATTGTCTTCCTTATGCTGAATTCTCCTACAACAACAGTTTTCAAGCAAGTTTGGGCAAGGCCCCATTTGAAATTCTGTATGGCAGGAAGTGTCGTACCCCTCTCAACTGGTCTGAAACCGGTGAACGTCAGCTTCTCGGAAATGACATAATCACAGAGGCAGAGGATATGTGCAAAGTCATTCGAGATAACCTCAAAGCAGCCCAATCCCGCCAGAAGAGCTACTATGATAGTAAGCACCGCGATTTGGCTTTCGAGATCGGAGATCATGTTTACCTCCGCGTCTCTCCGATGAAAGGTACTCGTCGCTTCGGTATCAAAGGGAAGCTTGCCCCTAGATACGTGGGACCTTTCAAGATTGTCAGCAAGAGAGGCGATCTCGCCTATCAACTCAAGCTTCCTTCATACTTTGCAAATGTGCATGACGTGTTCCATGTCTCTCAGCTTTGAAAGTGTTTCAAGACTCCTGACCGCACCGTCAACCTCGAGGACATTGAGCTCCAAGAAGATCGTTCATATCGTGAGCACCCCGTTGCTATTCTTGAAGAGACTGAACGCAAGACTCGCAACAAGTCAATCAAATTCCTCAAAGTCAAGTGGTCACACCATTCCGACCGTGAAGCTACCTGGGAACGCGAGGATCACCTCCGTTCTGAATACCCGGCGTTCTTTCAGTCCTAGATCTCGGGACAAGATCCTTTCGTAGTGGTGGAGTGTTGTAACACCCCGGATGTAATTTACCCAATATGTACTCCAACTCTTGCCGTTTCCGGCCTTAAGTTATTTTATTTTCTCGGGTTCGGGTTTTTGTCTCCGTGTGTTGTTATCGTTGTCATGCATCTCATATCATGTCATCATGTGCATTGCATTTGCATACGTGTTCATCTCATGCATTCGAGCATTTTCCCCGTTGTCCGTTTTGCATTCCGACGCTTCGTTCTCCTCCGATGGTCATTTCTACCTTTCTTTCGTGTGTGGGGATTAAACATTTCCGGATTGGACCGAGACTTGCTAAGCGGCCTTGGTTTACTACTGGTAGACCGCCTGTCAAGTTTCGTACCATTTGGACTTCGTTTGATACTCCAACAGTTAACCGAGGGACCGAAAAGGCCTCGTGTGTGTTGCAGCCCAACACCCCTCCAAGTTGGCCCAAAACCAACCAAAACCCTCTCCATCATCTAGAACGTTCAATCATGATCGCGTGGCCAAAAACCGCACCTCATTTGGACTCTCCTTGCTCACTCTATGCCTATATAAAGACACCCCCGAAAATCCCCTTCTCCTCCCCCCCTCGAAAACCCTAGATCCACCACCTCGCGCCACGCCGGACATGTCCGGTCCGGCCGGACACGTCCGCCGCCCCACCCGGGCCAATCCAGCGCTGCCATGTGGCGCAGCCCGTACCCACATCGCTGCCTCCGCCGACGGCCCGCCAGGCCCGCGCGGGGCCCTCCCCGGCCCGCGCGCCCACCGCCGCCTGTCACCCGCCACCGCGCCTCGCGCCGCCCGTGCCCGCACCCTTCGCCGGCGGCCGCCGCCACCTTGCTCGCCGTGCGCCACCGCCTGGGCCGGTTCGGCGCCGGACCCCGCCGCCTTGGTCGCCGTCCTCGTCGCCGCCAGGATCCGGCCGCGGGAGAGCCGGATCCGCCTCCCCGACCACTCTGTGGCGCCGCCCCGCGTCCACATCGCCGGACAAGGCCGCCTGTGCTCTGGTCAACCTCGGTTTGTGTGAGAACCATAGATCTGGAGGTCCAATTTTTCTGCTAAGTCCCCGTTTTTCCAGATTCATATGCCCTTGTTCTTCGTGTCGTAACTTTGCACCCGTAACTCCGTTTTGTGCGTATAGAATATCAAAATGTTCGTCTCAGAGAGCACATCATTTCATCTCATTGCGTCATTTTCATTTGAGTTCATCTTAATGCCCGAAATGCTGTTAGAAGAATGCTATTTGAGATAATTGTCACATCTGCTGCTCCAATTAGATATTTGTCATTTTTGCCATGATTATTGTGTGCATGTTATGCCCCTTAGCTCTTCATGAGTTTTGTTATATGTTTTTCCATCTATCCAGAGGTGCAACCCATGTATTTTTGTGATGTGTGTGGTGACTAGCACAAGATTGCAAAGTGGGGCATTCGTTAATGCTAATTTCAGGGACGTAGCATTTCCACCAAGTCCTTGGACTGTTTATCTCATATGGCCATATGTTCATGTTGTTTTCTAGTGATCCGTGCCTGTTTTGAGGATGATTAGTAAGGATGTTTTGTTAATCTTGTAGTGCTCGACCCATCCATGTCTTTGTTTGCAATTATGGAGCAACCTAGCTTGAGTCAATCGAGCTCTACTTTTGCCATTTCATGAATCTAGGCAGATTGTCTACTTGTTAGCAATCTTGCCGAGGATGTTGTAGTTGATCCGTGCATGCTATGTTATTGTTCTTGTCATGTCTAGCTTGTATTTTGTGTATTCGTGATGAGTGTATGCTTAGGTTGTCATCACATGCTCTGTAGTGAGTGCATCAAGCTCGTAAACATGCCTACTTGATATCTGTTTCAGCTTGCTCCAGTTTTCACTATGTCTGAGAATTGATTATGTTTTTGCCATGTTCACATGCTTGCAAATGTATTTTCTGATCCCTTTTGGCTCAAGGTCACAAAGGGACTTTTGTTAAGCTCTTTGAGTAGCTCCATGCCATGCTTTACTTTGCCATGTTCAGGTTCTGTAGCATATAGTTTCCATGCTCAAAAGAGTGCTATCTGATCTGAAATTCCAGACAAGTGTTAATTTCACTAAGTCTGAGATCTGTTTGCCAAATGCATTTTTGCCATGCTTGTTTGAACCTGTTAATGGATGAATTGGCCATAGCTCAGTGCTAGCCTTTTGTTAAGCATCATGAATGGATCCCTGCCATATATTTTGTTGCCATGTTTGAGTGTTGTAGCATGTTATTCTTGTTGCATTTAGATGGCTACTTGCTGTAAATCGCAGAACCTCGTCGTATTTGAATCGCTTACCATTTCCAAACCGTAACTCCGATTCCGGCGTTCTTTATATCGTTTTCAAGCGATTTCATCTCATCTTTCTAGTGGCACACTTGGATTTCCATGTTGAGGCCAGGTTCATTCATTCCTTGTAAAATCTCGCATATGCATCACATATTGCATTCCGCATAGTATACCATGTTTGCATCTTATTGTTTGAGCTTGCACGTGGTTGACTGTGTCCTTGTTGCTTGTTTGTCTTGCTTGGGTAGAGCCGGGAGACGAGTTCGCTAACGAGGAGCCCGTTGAGTTTGCTTTCAAGGATCCAGTCAACTCTGACAACTTTGCAGGCAAGATGATCATACCCTCGAAATCAGTACTATCTTTGCTATGCTAGATGCTCGCTCTTTTGCTATGCCTATGCTGCGATGCCTACCACTTGCTTATCATGCCACCCAAATTGCCATGTCAAACCTCTAACCCACCATATCCTAGCAAACCGTTGATTGGCTATGTTACCGCTTTGCTCAGCCCCTCTTCAAGCGTTGCTAGTTGCAGGTGAATATTGGAGACCGTTCCTTGTTGGAACATTATTTACTTGTTGTGATATCATTATATTGCCTTGTTATGTTAATGAATCTATATACTTGGTAAAGGCTGGAAGGCTCGGCCTCTCTCCTAGTGTTTTGTTCCACTCTTTCCGCCCTAGTTTCCATCATATCGGTGTTATGTTCCCGGATTTTTGCGTTCCTTACGCGGTTGGGTTATAATGGGAACCCCTTGACAGTTCGCCTTGAATAAAACTTCTCCAGCAATGCCTAACCTTGGTTTTACCATTTGCCACCAAGCCGTTTCCCTTCGGTTTCGCGGACTCAAGGGTCATCTTATTTTAAACCCCCGGACCAGTGCTCCTCTGAGCATTGGTCCAACCTAGAGCACAGAGCGGGGCTGTCCCTTGGCAACTTGGGTTACGTTGGCTGCCGTACGCTTAGCTTATCCGGTGTGCCCTTAGAACGAGATATGTGCAGCTCCTATCGGGATTTGTTGGCACAACGGGTGGTGTTGCTGGACTTGTTTTACCATTGTCGGAGTTGTCTTGTAGAACCGGGATACCGAGTCTGATCGGAATGTCTCGGGAGGAAGTCTATTCCTTCGTTGACCGTGAGAGCTTGTCATGGGCTAAGTTAGGACTCCCCTGCAGGGTTTTGAACTTTCGAAAGCTGTGCCCGCGGTTATGGGCTGATGGGAATTTGTTAATGTCCGGTTGTAGATAACTTGAACCTTAACTTAATTAAAATGAATCAATAGTGTGTGTTACTGTGATGGTCTCTTCTCGGCGGAGTCCGGGAAGTGAACACGGTGTTGGAGTAATGCTTGCGCAGGTTGCCCTCTAGTTTTTGCTCGCGCTTTTCCTCCTCTTCTCGCTCTCTTTTGCGAACAGGATAGCCACCATATATGCTAGTCGCTTGCTGCAGCTCCACATATTTTTTCCTTGCCTTACCTATTAAGCTTAAATAGTCTTGATCGCGAGGGTGCGAGATTGCTGAGTCCCTGTGGCTCACAGATTACTTCCAAACCAGATGCAGGGCCTGATGATACCGCTCCATATGACGCGCTTGAGCTCAAGTGGGAGTTCGACGAGGACTCATGCCGATACTACGTGTCTTTACCTGATGATCAGTAGTGGTGCCCAGTTGGGGTGATCGGGACCGTGCCGCATGTTGGGTTGTTCTTTTATTTTGGCGCCGTAGTCGGGCCATGAGTGTTTGAATGTTGTAATGCTATTTATGTACTTTGATTGACGTGGCGAGTGTAAGCCAACTATGTATCTCCCCTTTTATTATCTATATTACATGGGATGTTGTGAAGATTGCCTAACTTGCGATATTGCTTTCAATGCGGTTATGCCTCTAAGTCGTGCCTCGACACATGGAGCTATAGCCGCATCGAGGGCGTTATATGTTATTAGTGATCGCGTGCGCAATCAGGCCACCATCATAGTACATTGTCGTCGTTAATTAGCCAATCTACAAGTCTACCACACATCCAAAAATAACTACGTAGATTATGTTATTGTTTGTGACACTTCAGCCTAAAAAGTGAAATTGTTCATGTCAATACAAACGAAAGTCTAAAACGGTAATAAATTGTTGATGCTAGTTTTTGGCAACGCAATAAATGTAATTAAGATGGCCTCAAATGAAAGAACTTTCAACATGAAAAACTTATGTATTGTTGTAGTGAACATGGAAGTCCTATTCTTATCCCAAACTCAAATGCACCCTGATGAACAATAAAATCAAAAAAGTACTAAATAAATTCAAAACTTTCTGAAGTTTTTTATGGTAAACTTTGACAAATGTTTGTATGGTTGCATGGATGTCATGGCATAAAAAATCAACACTCCAAAATGTTTTCAAAACTAGAATTTTTGGTGCACCAATTCTGTTTTTATTTGGCACGACATCTACTTATGTTATCTCATGCTAAAATTTTGCAACCATACAAAACATTTGTCAAAAGTTTACCAAAATAAATTCAGATTTTAGAATTTTTTTGATTTTATTGTTCATTAGGGAGCATTTGAGCTCGGCAATAGATACTCCATGTCCAAGTGAACAACTTCTATGTTTCGGTCCTTGCCATCTGACCTGATCTCAGGGGCGGAAACTGGGCTCGGAGTATTGAGATTCAGGGTTTTGGAGTATTGTTAAGACGATTAACCCTTTAAGATGACCTCCGATGGAAAAGTTCTCTAGATGAAATGTCTTCATCTTGGAAGGACGATCAATTTTTATTTATAAACCATATCAATTCGATGTCATCTACAACTTGTGAAGCTAAAACAAGATCTGGCGCAAAAATCTCATTGGGCAATCAAAGGTCCTAGGCAATCTGAGGTCATGTGCAATATGAGGTCATATACAATCTAAGGTCTCAAAATCTGAGATATTCAAATCCCAAGCCTCCAAAGCCAAGGTCTGAAAATCCGAGGGAGATTATATGGAATTCTAAACCCGACTATGTGAGCTAAACCCGACCAAGAGCTGAAAATGGACCCGTGAAGTCATCCAGATGGCCTCGGATGAAAAAGTGTTCAACGCAGAAGTTGTTTGCCTCATCAAAATGGTTAAATTTTCTTTGGGCACTTCAACATCCGAGGTAGTCTATGGCATGTAGAAACCAAAAACCAAACTACTGTCTCGGGCATACCTGAACCCGAGTTTTGTTAAGTTTGGAAGATTTTTGACGAGGTTTGGAGTCTTTTCTTGTACGGGAAGTCCATCCGCCTCTTATATATGTTCTTGGAGGTGATGGTCTATTGAACAACACACAATCGAAACATCAATATACTATTTTTTTTCATCTATGTTTTATCTCTTCATCGTTTTTCTCTCTCGTTCTTTGTTGTTCCTCGTACTTGAGAGCTACGAATCCCGAGGTTCTAGGGGTGAGCGAATCGACCTAGGGATGCCCATAGGCGCCGCACTCACTAAAATGGTACCTCCCCGGTGTGCGGGGTTTCTGTTCTGCGAAAGCATCCGCCGACTGTCCTGCGTATCGCGCTCCTGGTCAGATCTTCTTCGGCGTGAGCTGCGGTGCATCACCGTCAATGTTGAAGATACATGGTGATGTGTACGTGCGCAAACACACATAAAAACTTCGTCAGTTCTCAACATGTGTATTAGTGTCATGCGGTGTACAACATGGAAACACATCCAAGCAAGCTATTGCCATTGGCCGGTTTACTTCACCCTAAAAATCGGAACCATTTACAAGCATGTGAGCATATTTTTGGTGTGAATGCAATTATCAAAATATAGGGGGCTTTACCCCTCAAAAATAGGGGGCTTTAATGGTGGTTCGGGCACACACAGATTCATGTATCCTATCTTGAATGTTTGAACTAACAATTGCAATTTTCTTGCTCACTCTTTCCAAGTTTAATAGATAAAACTTTAAGAAATTTTTTGTCGGTCGCAAGCACAAAATTCATAATTTTATTTTTCGTCTATACTAAGTTTCAAGAGTTGAAACTTAATATTTTCAAAATTTGTTAAAACGTATTCACAACTGATCTTATTTGAATGTCCTCATCGTGAGGACACAACGTGACCCTCCTTTTTCAAGATAAGGAGTAGAGAAAATGCCTCGAGCCAAGGTCCGAGTGCCAAGCACTGCAGCACTGAAATATGAGCCCTATGGACTAGCGATTGCTTCTCCACGGGACTTATACCAATGGCATACTTCCAGAAAAAACTACTTTCAACAAAAGGGTACCTGTACCCGAAACTGCTCCTTCTCAAACAACACATGACTGGTGAGCTGAGCAAACCCATGAGATATACGACACCATATGGGTCCTTTGCAACTCGTGTCCATACTAAGAAATTACTCTCACATGAAGGTGCGGCCTAAATCTTCTCCGAGGTGATTCATTAGGACAACTGGATTTCAGTGAAATTTCCTCTAGGTATTGGGTTTGGAGGGAAATGAACGCTATGGAAGTCATTTAGTTCTGATGAATGTGGGCATGTGGCCACGAACGCGTTTCCAGGTGAAATATCACGCCTGAGACTTCACCCCTTTATGAGGTCACGTCACACACCGCCAAAAGAAAATGAGATCATGTCACACCGAACTTATTCCATAGCCATTGCATACGCCTTATTTTACTTATTCCAATAACGACGCTTGCTAGCATCATAACTAGTCCTCCCTGTCATCAACGAATTCCTGCCCACTATGCTTTATTGTTTTCACTACTACAACAACACATTTATAGACATTTTTTACCAAAGTGAGTTTTGTGCGAGAAAAAAGAGCTTTATTTATGTAGGAATAGTTGCACAATCGCTTGCCATCAAGCTAATCAAAGTATTTGGAGGCTCCTGCAACCACAGGTCAGTTCATAGTTTCACTCTCGACATATAAACCAACGATCTGTAGTCCTATTCTGTAACGACCAATATGTATACATAAAAGCTTTCTCTCCTTCATCACCTCATTTATCTCATTCACTAGATGGCCTAATTACGACTGCTTCTTATCTGGGTCATATAGCATATTAACCAACTTTGCACAATCCGATTATATGACCAATGGCAACAATGTATACACTAGGGCCATTTTGATTCCTTCTCTCGCGGTTATACATTCTGCTTCTAGCACATCTGTGCAATAAGGTATATACTAACATGTTGAAGCAATATAATTTCCCTTACTGTCCCTTACCACCATCGATGCACCACCACTAGTGCAGAACCGGGCTATAGCATCGGTTCATAAGGGCCTTTAGTGTCGGTTCTATAACCGGCACTAAAGGGTGGGGACTAAAGGTCCCCTCCCCTTTAGTACTAGTTCTGCATGAATTGCCGCTAAAGGGGCACCACGTGGCACGAGCCAGCGCCGGAGGCGGGGAGCCCTTTAGTACCGGTTGGTAACACAAAACTGGTACTAAAATGTTTGGGGGTTTTGGATTCATGATTTCTTTTTCCTTTAATTTTGTGTTTTCCATTTAATTCTTTTTCGTTTGCTGGTATTTTACGATACTACATATTGTACATGTTATGCATATATATAAATAGAATTTCCCATAGAACCGATCATATATACACACACACACACAAACACACATAAACACTATTCTGATCACGGGATCAGCATAATATTCTGATCACAACTTGACCTGCCCCACTAGTAGTACGTTGAACTTCCCTGTGAACTAGGTTGAACTTCCGTCAACATTGCAGAAATGGGGCTTGCGATATACCATTGGAAAGCTATGGACACCAATATCATGACCCAACTTAAATTTCTGGCAAAATATAAGTGGTCTAAGAGCAGTTTTGAAAACCGTTTTTCTTCGTACAAAAAACGTGAATCGTATTTTCGATCGCATTTCTAAACCATTTAACGGAATGAGGCATATAATATGGCGTTGGAAAGCTTATGCAAAACCGCTCCTTCCACATGTTTAAAGTTTTCTCTAATTCTCTATGGTTAACGAGTAAATTGAAAAAACGTAAAATTTCGTAAACCGAACAGCTGAGTTTGTCTTTTCGATGTCATTTCTAAACGGCTAATCCAATGGAGGCATATGATGTGGCGATGGAAAGCTAATGAACATGCGCTACTTTTTCATTTTGAAAGTTTTTTTCTAATTTTGAATGGTTTAAGAGTAATTTAGAAAATGGTCCAAGTCCTACCGAGTTCGTATTTTCGAGCTAATTTTTTAACCGTGCATCCGAATGTAGCAAATGATATGGCATTGGAAAGTTTGAACAAATGCGAAACTTTTTGTTATATATTATTTCTCCCAATTCTTTACGGTTTTAAGTCAGTTTTGAAAATGGCGAAAAACGTATTTTCACCGTAATTTCTACAAACTTTATCGGCATTGGGCAAATAATATATCGTTGAAAAGCTACGGAAAATATGAAACTTTTTCATGTTGATGGTTTCTCTGATTCTTAGCAGTTTTCAAGTAATTTTGAAAACAGCAGGATCATTCGTTCAGCCTTTATCGCGAAACAGATTCTTCAAAAATGCACCGCGTGAAGAACCTGAACTTCTCAGCATATCTACGTGAACTTCACTGTGTTTTCAACGTGCTTTTTTTTGCTCGCAGATCTCCATCGACCACTCATAGTTCTCCATCCATTCCCTAGAATTCAACGAGTGATATACCGATGGAAAGCTGCTATAAACACACAACTTTCCCGTGTTGATTGTTTTCTCATACTCGCGAGGGTTTTAAAAGTTTTTCATCTGAAATTCATTCAATGTAGTGGTTGAACTTCCTGTTGTTTTCACGTTGAACTTCTATGACGTATTTTCCTTTGTAATTTTCTCATCCATTCGTTAGTGTTGCACAAATGATATTCTTTTTCTACAAACCTCTCTCACAATAATTTTTTTAATTTTTTCTGACCGAGGACTTAAACTCACACAAATGATATTCCTGTCGTTTTGAAGTAAATTAGAAAATGATGAGATCATGATTTCTGCCTTAATCACGAACGGAAACGCATTGCATGAAGTAGTTGAACTTCTCGAGCATGTCTGTTTGAACCTCACTTTGTTTTGTACGTGCTATTTTTTGAAGTGCGTGAAGTAGTTGAACTTCTCGAGCATGTCTGTTTGCACCTCATTCTGTTTTTGACGTGCTGTTTTTTTCACTGCGTGAAGTAGTTGAACTTCTAGGGCATGTTTGTCTGAACTTCACTCTGTTTCACTTTATTGTTTTTTTCTTGTATGAAATACACACCATGTAGTACGTGAACTTCTGGTTGTTATCACTCTGAACTTCTCTCTGGTTTGAGAGAATTATTTTAAAACCCAAAAAACAACATATTTTTTTATGTATTTTGGACATCTAAATACACGGTGAACCTCTCTCACAAGAATTTTTTGAACTTTTCCTCACCGAGCACTTGAACTTATAGCAACCATATTTTTCGTTTATGAGTTGTTTTTAAAAGTACAAAAAATGGCCTTGTGTTTTTTTAATTTTTTAAACAGGTAAATCCTAGGTTTTAATAAACTCCGAACTTCTCTATTATTTCAATATGAACTTCACCTTTTTTATTTTTTGAGTAAAGAATTGTATTCGATTTTTATACAGAAAAAAATCGAACATGGAAATACAAGGTGAACCTCTCTCGCAAGAATTTTTTAACTTCTCCGGACAGAGCACATGAACTTCTTTCAACAAACCTTTTAAGGTTTTATTTTTCTATACTTTTTATTCTCACCTGAAATGCATTCCTTGCAGTACTTGAACTTCTCGTTGTTTTCATTATGAACTTCTATCAAATGTTTTGTATACGTCGAATTACCCACAATTGAAGGTCGAACGTCATTTTTTTCCATTTTTAAAACAAGTAATTGGAGGTCGAACGTCCCGCAATATAAATTCTGAACCATGCACGGTAGTGCACGTGAACTTCCGGCAACAAGTCTGAGTTTTTTATATACTTCAAACTTCTCTGTTATTTTGAATTGAAATTCTTAGTCCTATTCTTAGAAAAAATATATGTTTTCAAATAAGCATCAAACATTTTTTTCAAGACTGAACCTTATACTTTTATTTTTTCTCGAAATGGAAAGAATTTGAATTTTCCGTAAACATCGAACTACTCCTTTTATTTTGATTTGAACTTCTTTAATTTTACTCTTTAGTAACGAAGAAAACTTGTTTTTTTATATAAACATTGAACTTCTTTTTTTATATATAATTTGGACTTCTTGGTTTATTTGAAATACTTTCTTTTTCCATTTTTTGAACCGTAAAACAATCTTCTTTTTATGAAAAATAAGCATCAAACTCATGTGTTATGTCAATTTGAATTTCTTGCTATTCTTTAGATAATTTTTTTTCTAATTTTCTTATGTACATTGACCTGCTATGTATCTTAAATTTATACTTCTTGGTTTAGTTTCAGAGACGGAAAAATTGTCTACTGTTTTAAATTACAGGCTTTTGGGGTTTTGTAAACTTCTAGAGTTTTTTAGCAAAAAAAATTTTGAGTAAAATTCCTTTTTGCTTATTTTTTAACGCCAATGTTTCTTCTCTATTTTTTCCAACCTTCTATCACTTTGTATAAGTGAACTTCTTCAGAACATAATGTTTGAATTTCCTTGAGGTTTTCTCATCAACTATATGCACTCATTTTCGTGATATTAAAAATAGCTGGCACGCTAGGGAGGGTCGAATTTTGCTGACCATGAAGTAGATGAACCTTGTCCAACGTAATAGTTGGACTTCAGTTAACTCCAGATTTCCTCTGCAACAACATTACATGGGCACAATTAAAGTCACAACTTAATAAATGGATTCAGCTGGCATTCAAATGGAGGGCGTCAAAGTATTTCTCACAAACACATAGTTTGAACTCTCACAGAATCAATATATGAACTTCCATAGTTTCATTTTCAACCGTAGAACACACTGCTACATATGTTAGATGCCATCTTTTCCTTCGCTGAGGCATAAACACAAACAGGTGTGGTGCACCATAGGTAACATTAGTGGAGATAAAGAAGGGATGTAGAGAATTGACACTTTGGCAGGGAGAGAGAGTAGTCATCGGCAAGGGGAGGTGCAGAGGTGGAGCACGCACAACCGCGGCGACGCACAGGCAATGGATCCCGCCGAGCCAGTAGGCACTGAACTTCGTGCCATGGTGCAGTCGACCTGCAATAGCATGGGATTTGCTCTACATCTGGATGTCCGGCCAGGGAAGATGCGTCGGGGATGGCGGAACGGCGGGAGGCGCGTCCAGGCCAGGGGGCAGGCGGCGGGAGACGCGTTGGGCTTAGTGGGAGGTCGAGGTCAGGGGAGGCGCTGCCGGGTTGATGGAACTACTTCAGGAGGTGCGTCAGGGACGGGGGCGGCGGCGGGAGGTGCGCCTTGGGAGGTGGCACTTTGGCGGCTGGGGAGGTGGAACTCCGACGAGGGTGGAGGAGGCGGGGTGCGGCCGTGGTGGTGGTAGGGATCTGGGGAGGTTGCCGCGGTGATGGTGGTGTAGGGGAGCGAGGATGCCGCGATAGTGGGGGTGCGGGGGAGGATGTGCCACAGCGGCGGGGGAGGAAACACCGCGACGGTAAGGGAGGAAGCGTGTGTCAGCGACGGGCCGCGGGTGGAGGTCGGTGATGGGGAGAGGGAGGAAGCGGCGGCTAGAATCTGGGGAGGTTAGAGACGAGTGCGAACGGGAAAGTTCGGGAGGGCCTGTCAGGCCCTATATAGGGCTGCTATGATCAGAATAGTTATTCCAATACCATGACTAGAATAGTGCTATCCTATATATATATATATATATATATATATATATATATATCATTGAATGTCTCACGACCACCATTATTCACACATACACATGTACATATATATACAATTAGGTATATATACAATTTATCCTACATGTTGCCTTGGTGCCTTTGGAGCACGATGACAATTGGGAGTTGTTCATGGGGGCGGTACCGGGTAATGGTATTCACCTTTGGGATGTATGACTTGGTCGAGCATATATCCCGCTATTTCCTCTTGAATTGCTAGTATGCGCTCCGTTGGTAGGAGCTGCTCCCGCAGGTCTATGAACTGTTAAGAAGGAGATCAATATGCATGTGTATTAGTTGTATGACTAGATATTTATAATCATGTAAAAATTGTGAATAGTGTTTTGGCAAACGTACCCATCGTTGTCTATCAGATTTTCTCCTTTCGGACGCCATCATGCGAACGTTCTTGCAAACGTAGTATGCACATAGATCTGTCCCCGGCGCCTGCTTCAGGGCATTTACGAGAATGGAATCAGATAATAATTAATCAAGAATGATAATTAATTAATGGTACTGAAACAAGAATTAAAGATATGGTAGCTTGCTAGTACTACTTAATTACTTACCTTGGGTCGAAACCAATACAGCTTTTTTCGCCATTGGCCTGGAGTCACATTGGTGAACTTTTCCCAAGCCCTACCCGCTGGCAAAGAAAATGAATAAAGGAGTTATTAAATAGTTGATATCGGGAAATGCCGAACTAAAGGGGCCGAGATATAGTTAATAATGCTTGAAATTACCTGTTGACTATCCCCTTCACGATGGTGTAGTCCTTTTGTTTTTGAAGTAGTGAGTCCAGTACTTCAATTGTTTCTTCTTCAACTTTAATGATTAACAAGATCCAGTGGTAACTGCGTGCGCACACGTTTTCATGTCTTAATTAAGCGGGCATGTGCATAACACTCATCAACTATCCTAAACCCTATGCACTTAATTATTAACTAGCTAGATAGTAAGGAAAAACAGTATTTATAATACAAGACAGTGTGACTAATAGGAAGTTGTAAGGAAGTAGTATATCTTCATTGCTATTGAGGCGCTTCAAGAACTCTATCATTTTTTTCTCTACATCTGCTTTATACCATTCCAATTTCCATGTGGCTTCATTAATGGTATTTGGGTCAATGAACCCAATTCCATAGCGTCCAGCTTTTTTCATCTCATACATCTTCATCCTGCATAATATCACAAAAAAATATAGTGAGGATAATTACAGGTAATGATCGATCAATGAACACTACAGCTAGCTTGAGACTTAAATTACAGAAAGAAATAACTTACAGACAATAGCAACTGACGATAGATTTTTCAAGTACATCTTGATTGAATAACTGAAATTGTTCTGAATACTCAACATAGACAGCTAGCCCATGGAAGTAATGCTCCTCCTTGACATTCACCATGAGGGACTCTCGATTGGAACTCTTGGTAATTTTCATGTACCAATCATGCAATTCATACATTCTTGTTGGGAGTTTCTTGAGCTCCTCGGGCTTGACCAAAGGTTTGCCGCGAACATATTTCCGTTTTTTCCTCCTCTCTAAGCTGAGACATGGGCTCAATCTCGAGGTGTTTCCCAATAGTGATACTGAGCATTTTAGCCTGGTGTCGGTGTCAAAACCGGCGAATCTCGGGTAGGGGGTCCCGAACTGTGCATCTAATGCGGATGGTAACAGGAGGCCGGGGACACAATGTTTACCCAGGTTTGGGCCCTCACGATGGAGGTGATACCCTACTTCCTGCTTGATTGATCTTGATGATATGAGTATTACAAGAGTTGAACTACCACGAGATCAGAGAGGCTAAACCCTGGAAGCTAGCCTATGGTATGATTGTTGTTGTCCTACGGACTAAAACCCTCCGGTTTATATAGACATCGGAGGGGCTACGGTTACACAGAGTCGATTACAAGGGAGGAGATCTACATATCCGAATTGCAAAGCTTGCCTTCCACGCAAAGGAGAGTCCCATTCGGACACGGGACGAAGTCTTCAATATTGTATCTTCATAGTCCTATAGTCCGGCCAAAGTATCTAGTCAGGCTATCCGAGGACCCCCTAATCCAGGACTCCCTTAGTAGCCCCTGAACCAGGCTTCAATGACGCCGAGTCCGGCGCGTAGATTGTCTTCGGCATTGCAAGGCGGGTTCCTCCTCCGAATACTCAATAGAGGATTTTGAACACAAGGATAGTGTCCGACTCTGCAAAACAAATTCCACATACCACCGTAGAGAGTACAATATTTCCAAAAATCTAATCTGCTGACAACTTTTCATAATGTGACATCACGCCATGGCCTAGGTCATTATTTGAACTGTTTTTCCCTGCTTGCCACGACACGTGTTGCGAGGCGGTTTTATTGGCACGTCTTGTCGAAGCAGAGATCATGTCCCCTTATCACGGGATTCTCATTAATACAGGCGTGGTTAACCCAATCGTGCTTGTTAGTATGACTCCTCGATTTTAGGCAAGTTCCAAACGGCCACGCGGAGGACGCTTGATATTCACCCTCTTTATAAAGGGGCCAAAGCCTGTCCTTTTCTTCTCGCGCTCAATCCCTCCCTTCCTCCACCCCGAGTCCAACACATGGGTTCAGGCGAAGCGCTTCGGACCTTCAATCATGTCTGGATCCAACCTTCAGGGCCAGTGGATGGCTTCTTCTATCACAGAGGAGGACATCAAGAAGCTAACGGAGGCCAGGTATCTGACCGCCGAAATCTCGTACAGACTGCCTACCCGAGGGCAGGTCATCCCCACTCCCGAACCCAACGAGACTGTCATATTTGTTTCCCACTTCCTCTGAGGGCTAGGCTTTAGTCTTGGTCCCTTCGTCAGAGGGCTCATGTTCTATTATGGGCTCAACTTCCATGGTCTAGCTCCAGATTCCATTCTACACATCTCGTTGTTTATCGTCGTATGTGAGGCCTTCCTCCGCATCACCCCACACTTCGTCTTATGGATCAAGACCTTGAATTTGAAGCCGAAGATAATCGATGGGCGACATGCAGAATGCGGAGGTGCCACGATAAGCAAAGGCGTTGAAGCCCCTTGGCCAAAGGGTTCCTTTCCGGAGATATCCAACTTATGGCCGCGGGAGTGGTTTTACATCACAGCTCCCCGAAGTACTAAGTGGGCGACTGCCCCTGCCTTCCGTTCGGGGCCCCCACCACAACTGGCGTCATGGGTCAACAAGGGGCTAGACTGGGGGCTGGTTAATGACGTCTCGACATTGCAAAGTCGCATCCGAGATCTCCTCAAGAGGGATGCCGGTCTCGTCAAAGTAATGCAAGTTATGCTAGTTCGTCGGGTCCTGCCATGCCAACGTCGATCTCTTCGTATGTGGGAGTTCAACCTGGAAGCACCGCGAGCTATTCAGCGGTTCAACCTGCAAGAGATGTATGGATTGTTCTTCGGATCACGAATAAAGTGTCCAGACACCACTGAGGATGCGGGTCTCAACTGCAACCGTCCAGATACCCAGGTGAGTAATTCTGCGGCCGAACATGCTGTCTTTTTATTTGCCACAACATCATTCTGAAAAACTCGATCTTGGCCAGGACTGGATAAGAAAGGCGAAGATAATCAGGTGTTCGGCCCCCTTCCCGACGGCTCGCCGAATCCTGTACTAGCCAGGATGCTCGAGCACACACTTTATCAAGTGCCATCAGGGGAAGATAAAGGGAGGGATAAAGAAGCCGAAAGCGGGCCTCGCACATTACTTGTCCAAACTGGGGGAATTAGTGTCTCCGCAAAGGAGGATGATCGGGGAGAAGAATCTAGGATCCCCTCCCCCCAAGGAAGGAAAAGGACTGTCTCTGAAGACTTGGAAACGAAAGGTTCCAAACAAGGGAAGAAATTATCGTCAGGAGGCACTGCCCCGGAGGGCGTCCTTGCCGCACAGTGCCCGCAAGGGGGCCAACCCTCCATCGAGCTGTAATTGAATCAAGTGTACTTTTGGTAAATATATCATGCTTTATCTCCGAGGACAATAACCGAGATATATATCTTGCAGTCCGGCTCGTAGCCCTTCTCAACAGAGTTCGTCTTCGGGGGATCTTCTTCCGGAGATGATGGAGAGCGAAACGCTTCCCCTTGTCTCCCCGCCTCCTGGGGCTGATAACCCTGAGGTGTCATCACGGAGGATTTCTCCTGATCCGCCAAGGCCATAAGGTATCCCTTCGGCTACCCGAAGTCCGGAGTATTTGGCTCCTAAGGGGAGCGACAGAAAGAGTCTGGGATTGTCCGGTGTGCAACCAGACGCACTGATGAATCTTTTGGAGCAAGCGGCAATCTCAGAGGAGCATCGTACCTTAATGGGTACTGTGATCGAGAGAATCTCATCCACCAAAAGTGGGTTGCATGAAGCTTTTGCGAGCCTGCTAAGAGGCTTTGAGGTACGCAAAGTAATATGTAAATTTTTGACGGTACCGCAGTCGCTAGGTGTGCTCTATACCGATAGTAGCCCCTGAGACTCTGGTTGCTGTCGAAAGGCGGCAAACAGAGAATCATAATCCCGGGTAATGATCACGCTTCTATCATATGCAAACGGCTGACGGTCCGGTGGCTGGCCGAACTACCGAGCTTGCCGGACTAAGCTGACAACTTGATGCGGCAGATGCTGACATTGCACTTGACAACAAGCGGCTTGACGAGGCACATGGTATGTTTTTTCGGGTGGTCAACATATATTAAGAGGAGCATGATGCTAGTATCTAATATATGATATGACTGCAGATTAAGCTACCGCCGTGGAGACCCTTTGGGCGGAACTTTCCCGAGCCAAGGAACAAGCCAGGAGAAGTGATGCGGCCGCCCTAAAGGCGGCCGAAGACTTAAGAGCCGAACAGGATGCTCATCACAAGAGAGAAGATAAAATAGCCAAGATGGTTGTTGAGCTGAAAGATGCCGCCGGCCGATATGAGCTTCTTGAAAAGGAAAGCCAAGTGAGAGTAGCTGACCTAAAGAGAGTCATGGAAGCAGCCAAGGAAACCCGTTCTAAAGTCAGAGCGGCAGAGGAGGAGCTCCGTCAAGCTGGAGATATCATGGCTGGGAAGCCCTTTTGTTGCGGACGAAGTTCGGAGATCCGAAATGCCCCTTTGGATCGACTAGGGAGTGCTGCAGACGCGTATGCGAACTTGGCAATGAGTGTTGCTGATGCGACTGCGTTTTTCAAAGATCAAGAAGATCACGAATTAGAGAAGTTGTTCTGGTCGCAGTTCAGTGCTCCGACGCGTCCGCTGCTCTTAAATGAGCAAATGGCCGAGTGGGCCGAGCTCCATAGGTTGTTCGGGCTTGCCATGAGGTCTATCATGGATCATCTTTGGCTGGAAGGACCAAAGCCGAATAGTTATTTTGGTTTAGCGCAACGATTCCTTAGTGTTGTGCAGCATATCGATGCCGTAAAGAGGTCAGCGTGCATAGTGGGTGCGCGGATGGCTCTTGCCCGTGTTAAGACATACTGGGCAGAGATGGATGCCACCGCTATTGCAACCCAGGGTCCGGCCGTAGGCTAGGTCTCGGCCGAGCACTATTTAGAAGAAGTACTGGAAGGCGCTCGTTTAATAGAGGTTCAGTGCTCGAAGAGTATCATGTTCGAGTGACATGTATCCCCACTGTAAAAATAGTATTATTTCAATTATACAGGCTGTTTTTATTGCCTGAAGGTATTATGATGCCTCCTGTGCGGCCGTTTTATGTAAGTATATAACCTGAAAGTTTGCAGTCATCTGCTTTAGCCCCCACGCACTGTCAGGACCCTGATTCCAGGTCACATGATCTAGCTGGTAACACCTCATGTCACTTTGCGGCCTCACGCACGGTATTCCCATGAGTGTCTCCTTACCATGGCCCGAGACCATTTACGCCTATTGGCTCACGTATATGATAGTGTTGCTAGCATGCATATGACAGAGAACCCGGGCCGACATGGCTAGTCGTGAACCCAAAGCAGCACTAACCCATGGAGACAAGCATACATGAATCAACTTCGAGCATGTCAGCCAGCAGCGTGGGAATCCGAGCTGTAGCACTGGGCTAACAGGACTCCGGTAAACCGGGATGTAGCAGGCTAGGCAGGACTCCGGATGTCATCGCATGACATTTCCCCGAAGGGACAGACACAGGAACGAAGTGAAACACAGGCCGGTCAGTCAAGTGTCCTGAGCAGTAGTGCTGGGCTAGCAGGACTCCGGTGAACCGGGCTATAGCGGACTGCTATGGCTCATGGAAGCACTAGACTACATTTCCCCATAAGAGAGGTTGCCAAGGATAAACAACTAGACTGTCGAATCCCACACATAACTAGCATTTCAATCATACACACAATATGCTCGATATGTGTAAATAAAACATGGCATCACAAAATAACTCTACGACTCAAGCATTTATTCATTAGGCTCCGAGGAGCGAGATATTACAAACATGGGTATTGACGGTGCCCTGGACTAGGGGATACTCACCACGTCGTCTCCCGATCTATTAGATTGGGCCGAGGCCCCCATGGCCATATACTCATGGGCCAGTTCGGACAGCTGCCGCATACAAGGAAGATTCCACAAAGACTTGGCGATCAAGACAAGGACTTCTCCCCACCGGCGTATTCGGCTAGGACTCTTGTTAACCTAGGCCTCTGGTGCATTATATAAACTCGGGCCAGGCTAGTCGGTAGAGGAGAGAATTTCATCATACAACAATCATACCATAGCCTAGCTTCTAGGGTTCAGCCTCCTTGATCTCGTGGTAGATCTACTCTTGTACTTCCCATATCATCAATATTAATCAAGCAGGACGTAGGGTTTTACCTCCATCAAGGGGGCACGAACCTGGGTAAACATCGTGTCCCATGCCTCCTGTTACCATCGATCCTAGACGCACAGCTCGGGACCCCCTACCCGAGATCTGCCGGTTTTGACACCGACAGGTATCATTACCCAACAATCATAGCATACAATTCAAGCACATGCTGAAGCTTAATATGTCTGAGTACAGAGATCCATAAATGAAAAAGGCTAAGAAGCCTGACTAACTACCAGATCCTGCCGAGGGCACAAGATCGTAGCTGAGGTATCAAGCTAAACGTCGAAGTCCACATGGAACTACTAGCGAGACTGACGTCTCTCTACAAAACATAAAGTAGGCAAACGTGAGTACAAATGTACCCAGCTAGACTTACATCAGAACTATCTACATATGCATCTGTATCAATAAAGGGGGTGGTGGAGTTTAACTGCAGCAAGGCAGCTTTGACTCAGTGGCTAACCTGAACTACGACTGCAAGCAACTCTTTTGAGGTGGCGCACACGAGTCCGCTCCCGTCTCCCTACGAGAAGGCCATCCATAGCACTCACGCTTATCTTGCGAGTTCTAGAGTATCCACTTCAAGTTATCTATGAACTATATAGGCAACCAAGCAGTCCTCACTACTAGGAAAAGGGCTATAGATAGGATTGACACTAATGGTGCACCAGGGAAGTAGTGCGCCACTACTATATACTAATGGCGCACCAGTTGGTGATGCGCCATTAGTGTGAAGACACTAATGGCGCACCAAAAAATAGGTGCGCCACTAGTGATAATTTTTTTTCATTTTTACATACATACTGATGGCGCATCCTACCGAAGTGCGCCATTACTAGTTCTAACTAGTAATGGTGCACCAGACAGGGAGTGCGCCAGTACTGAATTTTTTTAATTCTTTTTTTTGCAAAACTACTAATGGCGCACCGATTCACAGTGCGCCATTACTAGTTTAAACTACTAATGGCGCACCCTGTAAATGTGCGCCATTAGTATATTTTTTTTACTTTTCTGCAAAACTACTAATGGCGCACCCCCTGCAGGTGCACCATTAGTAATCAGGGTTACTAATGGCGCATTTGCAGGTGGTGCGCCATTAGTAACCTGGGACCCCAACAAGATATTTTGGACAACCACACCTATCCACTCACTTTCCCCACTTCATTCCCTCCACCTCCTTCTCCAAGCTTTCGGCTGCCTCCTCCTCCTCACCTCATTTCCACCATAGATTCATCAAAATTAAGTGGTGAAATTACCTTTTTTGGATAGGTAAGTAAGGGGAAAGCTATCTTCATGATGTAGATCTACTTTTTTTCTCCCTAGCTCGCTCCAACAACGTGCACATGCACTTTTGTGGCCTAGCTAGATCTATGTATGTTTGTGGTGTTGCATGTGTTTCTGGTGTTGCATATATGTTTGTGTTTGCAGGTACCGGTATTTGAAATGTGATAGTTGCCAATATTTTGCCGGAATGTTGATTCATTTCTGTTTCGGCAAGAATTTTGGCACTATGCATTCTTTTTGGTCCTATTTTTAGGGATCGTCATGCCAAATTTTTTGTTGGTTCTAAAATATCGTTTTGCTCTACCCCGCAGGCGACCATGGTCCGCACGATGACCGAAGGCATCGTGAATAGGTTTTTGAGCTCTGCGAAGGCCGAGATGCTTCAAAAGAACGAGACAGAGATAAGATGTTTGTGTCAAAGATGCAAGCTGAAGACCCTTATTGCTGACCCGGATTCCGGGCAGGTGCGGGACCACCTGCTCTTGCGTGGTTTCATGGATGGCTATTGGTGGCAAGGTGATGAAGATGACTATGAAGTTGTCCATGGGGGCCGGGCAAGAAATGAGGAAGGGCAACAAGACAAGTACCACCGGGGCGAGGGCGGACGAGAAGACGAAGAATCTCCAGGACATGATCAGGACGGTGATGCTGTACATAGTCATCATGTAGAAGATGTTGTACATGATGATGAGGAAGATCAAGACGAAGGGCATGATCATGAAGATGAAGATGCTGGAGCAGACGACGATGGAGACTGGGTGCAGGACCCTCATATTCAAGAGCTGCTTCTCAAGCAGACGGATAACGCAAGAGCTACCGCCCGAGGGTAAGCCAAGCTGGATCAACTGGAGATAGACGCGGTTACTCCATTGTATGAAGGATGCAGGCCTGAGGATACCCGCCTGAAAGTAACACTCATGGCTCTGGAGATGAAGGTAAAACACAAAATGACCGACGCATGCTTCGACGAAAACATGTCATTCTGGCACAAACGTCTTCCCAAGGGGAACAAGTGCCCGACCAGTTTCGAGGAGGCGAAGAAAATCGTGTGTCCTCTGGATTTACCGCACGTGAAATACCATGTGTGCACGAACAATTGCATCATTTATCGGGACGAGCACGCGGAGTCTACCATATGTCCGGTGTGCTGCGTCACTCGATACAAGAAGAGGAAGAAAGCTCCTCGAAAATCGGTGTGGTACTTTCTGATCACTCCTCGTCTGCAGCAGTATTTCGCGGACCCTAAGGTAGCGAAGCTCTTGCGTTGGCACGCAGATAGGGAGGAGAAGAAGCAGGAAGACGACGGAAATGATCCGGAGATAAATAAAAAAGACAAGATGCTGAGTCATCCTAAGGATGCGAGCCAGTGGCAAGCATTGAACTTCGAATACCCACAATTTGGGAAGGATCTAAGGAACATTGTGCTGGGCGCGAGCACCGATGGAGTCAATCTGTTTGGTAGCCAGAGAAGCACACATAGCACCTGGCCTTTGTTTGTGTGGATGTACAACCTTCCCCCCTGGTTGTGCATGAAGAGGAAGTGCATTCACATGAGTATGCTAATTGAAGGGCCAAAACAACCAGGGAACGACATCAATCCGTATCTGGGGTTGCTAAAAGAGGAGCTAGACACGCTGTGGAAAACGCCAGCCAATACATGGGACGCCGAAGAGAAAGAATATTTCCCTATGAGAGCCGCACTGCTCACGACGGTGCACGACTATCTCGGTTACGGATATCTCGCGGGGCAGGTAGTCCATGGATTTTCTGGATGCGTAAGGTGCATGGATGACACAATGTATCGCCAGCTAGATAGAGATCCCAGGTCATCGAAAACCATGTTCATGGGACATCGAAGGTGGCTTCGCAACGATGACCCGTGGAGGAAACGCAAGGATCTGTTCGATGGTGAAACCGAACCTCGAAAACGCCCGCGTACGAGGAGCGGCGAGGAAATAGACGAGCTGTTGAAAAATTGGAAAGATTGCCCACTACCGGGAAAGAAGCAAAAGGCGCCAGAGCCGGGAAAGAAGCGAAAGGCGCCAGAGCCGCTGCTGAAGGTATGGAAAACAAGGTCTGTTTTCTGGGACTTGCTGTACTGGAAGATCCACTGTGTGCCTCGCAACCTTGATGCCATGCATATCATGAAGAACGTGTGCGAGAGTCTGCTTGGTACCCTGCTCAACATGCCAGAGAGGACCAAAGATGGGCCGAAAGCAAGGGCAGACTTGAAATCAATGGGCATCAGGCAGGAGCTTCATGCTAATGATGATGAGGATGAGGATGATGTTGAGGCGAAGCAGGACACAGAAACTCGTTGCAAAGGCAAAAAGGCCAAGAAGACCGGAAGTGACTACCCTCCCGCGTGCTTCACTCCAAGTAAGGAGGAGAACGAGCAGTTTTTCACCTGCCTTGTAGGAGTAAAACTTCCTTACGGTTACGCGGGGAAGATAAGCAGATACCTAGACCCAGCAAAGCAGAAGTTCAGCAGGATGAAGTCTCACGACTGTCACGTGCTGAGGAAGTAGATACTTCCAGTTGCAATCCGTGGGATTATGGATGCGCACGTCCGTGAAATGCTATTTGGCCTATGCAACTTTTCCGATGTCATCTCTCGGAAGTCGATTGGCGTGAGGCAACTCAGAAGGCTACAGGAAGAGATCATGGTGATAGTATGCGAGCTTGAGATGTACTTCCCGCCCGCATTCTTCGACGTTATGGTGCATCTGCTGGTCCATATCGTGGAGGATATCATCCAACTCGATCCGACGTTCCTGCACAGCATGATGCCATTCGTAAGGATGAATGGTGTCATCAAAGGATACGTTCACAACATGTCACGTCCAGAGGGAAGTATAGCTAGGGGCTTTATGACTGAAAAGTGCATCTCCTACGGCACGAATTATCTAGGCATCAAGAACCCCATTGGTCTGCCCGTCAACAGGCACCTCGGCAGGCTCGCTGGATGGGGTCACCGTGAGGGTCGCCGCGAAATGCATGTCGACTTCGAGGGTCGACTCGCCGACTTTGAAAGAGCAAACCTAGTCGCGCTACAACACATAGACGTGGTCGATCCTTGGGTGGTAGAGCACAAAACCTTTATTCGGAAGACGTACAATGACCGAGGCCAACAGAGGAAGGATGGAGATATAATCAAAGAGCACAACTCATGTTTCACGCGTTGGTTCAAGTAGAAGCTTCTGTCATACCCTTTACATGAGGATTCTTCCGCGGAAGAACAACTCATATTCGCCTTGTCATAGGGCGCCGAGCACAACCTGATGACCTATGAGGCGTACGATATCAACGGCTACACATTCTACACCGAGAACAAGGACATGAAGAGAGATGGTTATCAGAACCCCGGGGTAACGATGGAATCCTACACCGGTAATGACAAGGACAGATACTACGGAAGGATCGAGGAGATCTGGGAGCTGAGCTATGCAGGAGAGAAGGTCCCTGTGTTCCATGTCAGATGGGCCAAGAGCGTCCTAAAAGAAGACCGGTATTTCACTAGCATGGTTATACCCGAAGCCAAATCCAAGACCGCGGGCACAAACGTCACCGCGAAAAATGAGCCATGGGTACTGGCTTCCCAAGTGGACCAATGCTTCTTCATTACCGACCCGTCAAAGCCCAGTCGTGTTGTCGTGAGGCGAGGCAAAAGGAAGATCATCAGAATGGATGGAGTAGCCAATGAGCAAGACTTCGACAAGTACGGCAACCCAAAGATCGAACATGACGACGACGATGAAGTAGCAGCACACACCACAAGAAGAAGCAGGACTACCCTACCTAAAGGACGTCCGTTCCACAGAACAACTCCATTTGCGAAAAAGAAGGGCAAGACGATTGTGAACAGATAGCTAGCTAAGATCGATTGTATTTAAATCGTAGTCTTCATTTCTCGATTGTATTTCATGGGCACTTTTTGATATCATGAATATTTTTAAATTTCATGGGCACGTTTTGAATTCATGAGGACACTCGATTTTGATCCCCCTCCACCGCCGCCAACGGGCACCCCCCGCACCCTCCCCCGCTCCATCGCCGCCGCCGATGATATTTTCAAGTAACAAATTTGAACATATTTTTTAAAAAAATATTACTGTTTTTCTAAAAAAATATTACTGTTATGATTTAAACAAGTTTTAACATATTTAAACACAAATAAATATCAAATAGCATTTCAAATGCAAAAAAATATTGCGGAGCCTAGGAATCGAACCCAGGACCTCCTGGTGTGTGTGCTATGTGCTGACCAGTCGGGCTAGTGGGCGGGATCTGATATGGATTGGGTTAGGTGCAATATAACCTGTGCTCGAACTGTAATAAAAAAACATTCTAATGGTGCACCACTACGGGGTGCGCCATTGCTACCTAAAAAAAGATTTCTAATGGCGCACCGCTGCGGGGTGCGCCATTGCTATCTAAAAAAAAGATTTCTAATGGCGCACCGAGGTGTGGTGCGCCATTAGTAAGCTTCCCCTAGCTATCCTCGCTCTCCCTCGCCAGATCCCCTTCGACCCTCTCTCCCTCGCCACCAGATCCACCTGCGCGCTGCCCCGACCCACGACGCCGTCGCCCCGACCCTCACCGGACTCCACCCCCGCTGACCCCGCGCCCCCACCCCCGCCGCACCAACCCTCGCCGGACTCCACACCCCCGCCGCCTCCAGAGAGACCACCCCTCACCCGATTCACCCTCTTTCCCCATCGAGCCGCCTCCTCCTCGGCTCGTACTCGAGCGCGAGAGCTTGTGCATTGACCGCGCTCGCCGTCGTCATTGTCGCGGCCACCGTCGTCCCCACGCCAAGATAGTGTGTCCCCCAGCTTCCCCGTCGTCTTCCATGTTGTCTACAAGTCCAGATCGAGACAGGGCACCGCCGAACGACGGGATCAAGATCGTCTTCTTCCTTCTGCCGTCGTCGATTTCGCCTCGATCCGCGCCGCCTCGACCGCCCCCGACCTCGCCGAGTTCGCCTACGCCCCCCCCCCCCCTATGAGCCCATCCATCGATCCCCTTCTTCATTCGCGTGGATCCATCACCGTAGACGCTGTTGCCCGCCTGACCCGAGCTCGCTCCACCCCCGCTCCCTCTGGCCGCTTCACCCGCGTCCTCCTGCAGTCACCTGCGTCCGTCACCGCTGCTGCTCTATTGCCGTCGACTGTTGCTAGCTGCACCGCGGCCGCTGCTTGCTAATGTTGCTAGCACTGCAGCTACTGGCGGTCATGGCCATGGCCATGGCCGTGTGCTTTGTGTGCATGTCTGTACAAGGCCGTATGGACTTTGTGTGCATGTGTGTACAAAGCCTGTATTGATGATGCTAAACAAAGATAGGAGTAGTAGTGGTGGCCATCTAGTTGGACTACTACTGCTAGGACTTGCTCCAGATTTTAGGATTTCTTTTCTTTTAGGATTTATTTTCTTCTAGGAATAGGTTTTTATTATTTTTCTGTTGTGATTGTTTTTTGAGCTCTTTCTTTTTCATTTCCTACAATCCTTATCCTAATTATCTTAAATTGTTATGATGTGTGTAACAGGATTAGATCTTGGATTTGCTAGTGGACTTTGGGAGTTTCTTAGCCAGCTTGGTGACTCCATATTTTTCACTATTTCAGCAAGTCTTTTGTAAGCATTAAGCTTTCAGCACTACATTTCTATCTTATGTGTACATTTGTTTGCTTCCAATTGCTATATATGTATTGTTGTTACTAAAAATGATGAAGCTCCTGTCAATTGCTATACATATATATGTGTATGATGATCGTCCTTTCCTGCAGTAGTATAACTAGGATATGAAGCACATTGAACTAACAATCTTGTATGGTGCCTAAACTACAGTGATTCAGGAACATCAGATGACATGGCATGTGGATATTGACATAGGATGAGTAGATTAATAAGTGAGCCAAAAGTGATGGACAAACCTCATGCTAGGAATTCTCGAGGGTTGCAGTACATGGAATGCATTTGCAAATGCAGCCAAAACCTGATATATACCAAAAAATTGTATAGAAATATGCTGAATTTTCTGCTCTGATTGTTGCTCAAAAAAATTTAGCAAAAAAATGGGGTCCTGGGAGATGCTGCTGCTGCTTGAGGCCCTTGAGAGGCCCTTCGTGTCGTGATGATTTTGCAGGTACCCCAGAGGCCCTTGAGTTTGCCGGAATGTCGATTAACTTCCGTTCCGGCAAATTCGGGTACTCCATATGTCCTATTTTCAGCAAAGGTCGTGCTGAAATTTTCCATGAATTTTAGCATGACTTTGCTAAAAATCGGACATATGAGGTACTTGCTACTAATGCATGGGCCGGGGTATCTTAGTACTTAATTAAGTAGGATCAACTGCCCCTTTATTCTTCCTGCATTAAACCATAGGTGGCAATAGAGCCAAGTGATTAGGCCCAACTTAGAAATTCTCCTCAGCATCGATAAACCCTAGATGATAAACCCAACATAGGTGGCAATAGAGCCAACTGATTAGTGCCAAGTGATTAGGCCCAACCTAGGGTGCCTCGGCATCGATAAACCCTAAATGATGAAAACTTAGCATTTAGGGTGCCTCGGCGTCGACAAACCCTAAATGATGAAACCTTGGCTTTTAGGGTGCCTCGGTGTCGATGAGAACCTAAATGATGTACGCTTAGGCTTTTAGGGTGCCTCAGCGTCGACAAACCCTAAATGATAAAAGCTTAGCTTTTAGGATGCCTCGGTGTCGACAAACCCTAAATGATGAGACCATGATCTTGTTCCTTGACAATAACTAACTTTTTGACCAAACTTTTTTCATATTTAGAGCGAAACATGGCCCTCAATGATGAGGCCGGCGGTTCGGGCGGCAAGCAATTCTGGGAGCTGTCCCAGGAGTTGGAGGAAGAACCTCACCGCTATGAGGACGCCGCAGAAGACACCGATCCTGAGTACACAACCCCTAGTGGCGTCGGGGATGACACCACTGATGATGGCGCCGCGGATGCCACCATTGATGATGGAGGCGCACGCACAGATGGCAGCCAATCGAAGAGGCAACGGAAGGACTGGCGCCCGAATGTGCTCGTCACCGTCAGGGAAGAATTTAATGAAGTGAACTTCGATGGGCATCCGACGGCGCCCAAACCCATAGTCAAGGGGTACTCGATTCAGCTCGGGTGCATTCTCCGGAGCACCGCCTCGATCAACACCGAGAACCTCAGGCATAAGGACTGTGGGAATTTGTGCAGCCTCCTCTTCACGAAGCTGCACGAACGATACAAGTTCCCCGCTGAGTTCGCAAACACACGCCTCTCGGGTAATAAAGTGAACGGTGCCGCCCTCACGATGATGAGCATGGCCCTGTCTACTTGGAAAAGCACGGTGAAGGCAATGATTGACAAAGGTGATATTTATGAGAAGATCAAGGCGAAATATCCCTCGATGAACGAAGATGACTACTTGCTGGAGGAGTTTTATTCAAAGCGAACTGTCAAGGGGTTCCCATTATAACCCGACCGCATAAGGAACGCAAAATCCGGGAACATAACACCGATATGAGGGAAACTAGGGCGGCAAGAGTGGAACAAAACACCAGGCATAAGGCCGAGCCTTCCACCCTTTACCAAGTATATAGATGCATTAATTAAATAAGATATATTGTGATATCCCAACAAGTAAAACATGTTCCAACAAGGAACAACATCTCCATGTTCCAACAAGGAACAAACTTCAATCTTCACCTGCAACTAGCAAGCAAAGCGGTAACATAGCCAAACAACAGTTTGCTAGGACAAGGTGGGTTAGAGGCTTGGTTCACAATATAGGTGGCATGATAAGCAATTGGTAGGTATCGCGGCATAGGCATAGCAAAAGAGGGAGCAACTAGCAAGCAAAGATAGAAGTGATTTCGAGGGTATGGTCATCTTGCCTGAAATCCCGCAAGGAAGAAGAACGAGTCCATGAAGAAGACAAACGGACGTAGACGAACGGATCCTCACAAACGCGATGTTACCGGAACCAACCCTAAGAAGCAAACACCGGAAAGAAGCACACAACGTAGTAAACAACCAACACAAGAACATGATATGATATGCGGGATGCGGTATGCGATGCATATGCATGATTTGCAAGGGAATGAAAGAACCTGGCCTCAACTTGGAAATCCAAGTGTGCCACAGGGAAGGTGAGATGAAATCTCTTGAAAACGATATAAAGAGCACCGGAATCGGAGTTACGGTTTGGAAATGGCAAGCAATTCAAACATGGCACCGGTCTGCGATATACAGCAATTAGCCATCTAAATGCAACAAGCTAAACATGCTACAGCACACAAACATGGCAACAAAATACATGGCAGGGATCCATTAATGATGCTTAACAAAATACTAGCAATGAGCTACGGCCAATTCATCCATTAACAGGTTCAAACAAGCATGGCAAAAATGCATTTGGTAAACAGATTTCAGACTTAGTGAAATTAACACTTGCCTGGAATCTCAGATCAGGTAGCACACTATGGAGCATGAAAACTATATGCTACAGGAACTTAACATGGCAAAGTAAAGCATGGCATGGAGCTACTCAAAGATCTTAACAAAAGTTCCATAGTGACCTTGAGCCAAAAGGGATCAGAAAATACAATTGCAAGCATGTGAACATGGCAAAAACATAATCAGATTACATACTTAGTGAAAAACTGGAGCATGCAAATCAGATATCAAGTAGGCATGTTAACGAGCTCGATGCACTCACTACAGAGCAAGGCATGACAATCTAAGCATACACCCATCAAGAATACACAAAATACAAGCTATACATGGCAAGAACAATAACATAGCATGCACGGATCAACTACAAAATCCTCGGCAAAATCGCTAACAAGTAGACAATCTGCCCAGATTCACGAAATAGCAAAAGTAGAGCTCGATTGACTCAAGCTAGGGTGCTCCATAATTGCAAACAAAGACATGGATGGATAGAGCACCACAATATTAACAAAACATCCTTACGTATCATCCTCAAAAGAGGCACAAATCACTAGGAAACAACATGAGCATATGGCATAATGAGATAAATAGACCAAGGACTTAGTGGAAATGCTAAGTCCCTGAAATCAGCATTAACGAATGCTCCACTTTGCAAGCTTGTGCTAGTCACCACACACATCACAAAAATACATGGGTTGCACCCCTGGATATATGGCAAAACATATAACAAAACTCATGAAGAGCTCAGGGGCATATCATGCACACATTAATGATGGCAAAAATGAAAAATATCTAATTGGAGCAGGACATCTAACAATTAACTCAAATAGCACTCTTCCAATAGCATTTCGGGCATCAATATGAACTCAAATGAAAATTATGCAATGAGATGAAATGATGTTCTCTCTGAGGCGAACATTTTGATATGCTATATGCCCAAATCGGAGTTACGGATGATGAGTTATAGCATGATGAATATAGGCATTTGAATCTGGGAATCGGGGACTTAGTGAAATAAAACGCCCGAGCATAGAATAGTTATATGACGCCCGGGGCGAGAGATAAAGGCACCGGCAGTGGCTCACCCAAATGGGCTCGGCCCAGGAAGGAGGGAGAGGCAGGCCGAGACGGGCCGGGCGATCTGGGCCGGGGCGGAGGAGGTGGCCCACGCGGAAGGTCTTCCTCCTCCCGATCCCTCCTGGATCGGGGAGGCAGGAGGCGGCGATGTCGGCTGCCGGCGTGGGGAGGTGCCGGGGCGGCGCTGCTGCACCGGATCCAGACGGATCTGGCCGCGGGGGCCCCGTTCCCGGCGACGGCGAGGCCAGTCGGCGATGAGCGGAGCTCCAAGGTGGCGGGGTCATGAAGAAGGGTTCTACGGGCGCGGCGGCGGTGCAAGGAACGAGCAGGAGGCGGGGCTCAAACTCCGGCGAAGGTTGGAGGCGGCGGCGAAGGCCAGCAACGGAGGAGCGGCGTGCAGCGGCGAAGTCAGGGGCGCGGAAGCCGAGACGAAGTCCGGTGAGGCCATGGCGGCGAGCTTCGATGCGCCGGCGAGGTGGCGAGAAACGCCGGCGACGCTCTGGTGATGCTCCGGCGCGGGCGGAACCGGCAGACGGGCGGCGCGGTGGCTCAGGCAGATCGGGCCTGATGCGGCCCGTGGTGGGCTCGTGATGGGCTCCAGTGGGCCCGTGCGCGGTGGACGGCGCAAAGGACAGGTGGCGGCCCCTGAGAGGAGGAGAGCGGCGGCGGCATGACGTGGCATGCTCTGATTGGTCGGAGTGAGGTGGCGACGGTGAGCGGACATGTCCGGCGCGGGAAGAAATGTCCGGCAGCGCGGAGGGAGTTGGATCTAGGGTTTGCATGCGCAAAAATTCCGGGAGGGACACATATTTATAGGTAGAGGGAGCTAGGAGAGTCCAAATGAGGTGCGGTTTTCGGCCACGCGATCGTGATCGAACGACCGAGATGATGGAGGAGGTTTAAGTGGGTTTTGGGCCACTTTGGAGGGGTGTTGGGCTGCAACACACACGAGGCCTTCTCGGTCCCTCGGTTAACCGTTGGAGTATCAGACGAAGTCCAAATGGTACGAAACTTGACAGGCAGTCTACCGGTAGTAAACCAAGGCCGCTTGGCAAGTATCGGTCCAATCCAAAAATGTTTAATCCCCAGACACGAGAAGAAGGTAGAAATGACCACCAGAGGAGAACGGAGCGCCGGATTGCAAAACGGATAACGGGAAAAATGCTCGGATGCATGAGACGAACGTGTATGCAAATGAAATGCACATGATGACATGATATGCAATGCATGACACACAAGAAATGACAAGGCAACAACAGTGAATAACTGGACGACACCTGGCACATCGGTCTCGGGGCGTTACATCCTTGAAGGCGCTCGTTCGATAGAGGCTCGGTGCTCGAAGAATATTATGTTTGAGTGACATGTATTCCCATTGTAAAAACAATGTTTTATTAAGTTTATCAAGGCTTTATTTATACTTTTGCCTGAAAGTAATATGATGCCTCCTGTGCGGCCGTTTATGTATGTATGTATATAACCTGAAAGATGGCAGTCGTCGGCTTCAGCCCCCACGCATATAATGCGGGGGTGTACGCAGAAGACGCATGTTCACACTTGATACAACGTCTTGGTCCATTAAGGAGGTGATAGCGTAGCGAACTAGGCAACCGGACTATAATGCTTTAACACTTTCACTTAGCCAGAGGAGTTTGACAGTGGGGCTACTATATAGCCCCTGGTGGCTCCGCACTCATCCGAATTCGGGGTGCGTATATGCCTGGCCGGGAAACGGCCCTTTGTTAAGGCGGAGGAATCGCGAAGATTCTGCTAGGTCATCAAGTGGTTGACCAGTCTCACGCTATATCATGACAGTCAGTTTTTGGCTTTCTCTACTGAGGTGCTCATCTGAATGAACCAGGGCACAATCATAGTAGTTCTTCTGGTGCCGCCTTAGCCGATAGAGAGAAATGTAAGGCAGCAAAACACAGGAGCCGGGCAAACCCAACATTTGACCAAAGACATGATTTGGAGCTGATGCATATAAGGCCAAACTCGCGATGACGAACACTCCCTAAGGTATTCAGTCTTTATGGTGTAAACCGGGCCTAAGCAGTGCCCTTTGTAATAAGCCCCTAGTGTCCAGGTACGTGCAATATTCTGATGTGGCCACATGCCAATACATCAACATCCTTCTCAATTGTACTGAGAATCCGAAGGATGTGTATCAACAAGAGACAGTAAAAAAGGTTTACGTAGGGTCTTAATCTAAAGAGAATCCTTGGAACGGGTCCCTTCTGCATGTCTGCGCATGTGTCTCCGTTGTGCCGTATCCTGGATGGGTGTAGCACGATGGTTATCTGTAAAAGAGAGGAACTTAGTTGAAAAGTTGTCGTGCAAAAAGGTAGGTTATACTAAAGAAACCATGTACAGTTCAAGATGAGTAAAGTTGAGCCTAATTGCCACTTGTTTGTGCGCGTTGAGCCCCTTGTATTGTAATAGGGGTATAGCCATCAAACCTATATCAATTACATATAGCTACGCCGGACTCATCTAACCGCGTCCGTGGTCTTAACGACCTGGCAGATGCTTTAGTTGGTGAGGCCGTTTAGTATGCGGCTGCCAAGGCAGCCGAACGGTCTTCCGCGCGCAAGGAGCACTCAATATTTTCCATTTACTGTGATGATGCCGCGTGGACCAGGCATCTTAAGCGTGAGAGACGCGTAGTGCAGTATTGTGTTAAAGTGAGCGAAAGCTTCGCGTCTGAGTAGTGCTTGATAGCCACTTTGGAACGGAGCGATGTGGAAGGTTAACTTTTCGCTGCGGAGGTTATCGGGAAAGCCGAATATAACCTCTAGTAGTAGGGAGCCCATGCAATGGGCTTCTGGGCCTGGCGTTACTCCTTTAAAGGTAGTATTGTTGTGGCTAATCTTTGGTGGGTCTATCCCCATTTTGCGGTCTTTGTCCTGGTATATCAGGTTTAAACTGCTACCGCTGTCCATCAGGACTCATGTTAAGTGGTATCCGTCAATTATTGGGTCTAATACCAAGGCAGCCCATCCTGCACGCCGGATACTTGCCTAGTAATCTCGATGGTCAAAGGTGATCGGTTGGGACGGCCAGTGGCAGAACTCCGTGGTGATAGGCCCTGGGGCATGTGTCTCTAGGAGTGTCGCTTTGTTTCTCCCCTTTGTCACGTGCAACACGTTTACTGTTTTGAATTCTGGTGGGAATTTCTTCTGTTCCCCAGTGCTTTGCTGGCGAGGCTCGTCCTCGTCTTCGCTTGGTGTATCCTGCCCCTTATGTTCGGCGTTGAGCTTGCCGGACTGCTTGAAGACCCAACATTCTCTATGGGTATGATTTGTAGGTTTATCAGGGGTGCTGTGGATCTGACATATTTTATCCAGAATCTTGTTTAGGCTGGACAGTTCATCTCTGTTGCCTTTGGAGGGCAGCTTTTGCTGACCTGGCCGAGAGCTTCTGAATCCGGCGTTTACCGCCGCGCTCTTCGGGCTGTCTTCTTTATTCCGGCACTTGTTTTTGCTGCGTCGTGGTTTCCCGTTTTCGTCCCTGACTTCGGATGTACTTGGGTCGCTGGTGCTGCATCGGGCTAACCAGCTATCCTCGCCCACGCAAAAGCGGGTCATGAAGCTTGTTAATGCTGCCATTGTTCTCGGCTTTTCTTGGCCAAGGTGTCTGGCAAGCCATTCGTCTCGAACGCTGTGCTTAAAAGTTGCTAAGGCTTCGGTGTCGAGGCAGTCGACTGTTTGGTTCTTTTTAGTGAGGAACCTGTTCCAAAGCTTTCGGGCTGACTCTCCGGGCTGTTGAGTTATATGACTCAAATCGTCTGCATCCGGTGGTCGGACATAAGTCCCTTGAAAATTTGCCGGAAAAGCGTCTTCGAGCTCTTCCCAGCTTCCAATGGAGTTTTCGTGGAGGCTTCTAAGCCAGTGCCGAGTTGGCCCTTTGAGCTTGAGGGGTAGGTACTTGATGGCGTGGAGATCATCTCCTCAAGCCATATGAATATGGAGGATGTAGTCCTCAATCCAGACCCCAGGGTCCGTAGTTCCGTTGTACGCCTCTATGTTTACGGGTTTGAATCCCTCTAGAAATTCATGGTCCAGCACGTCATCGGTGAAACATAGGGGGTGTGTGGCACCCCTGTATTTGGGTGTATCATGGTGTTGGGATGTTTGTTTTGCTGCATTGCATGCTTGAGCGCGCTGGCATGGCCTGTAGATGGATCTGGTTGCGCCGTCCTTTTAATGCGAGCCCTCATGTGGATCGCGTACTTGCTTATGTGCGGCGTCGTTGGCCGCTTTATGTTGGCCACGGGGCCATCTATCCGATCAGATGGTCGTTTTATTTTTTAATTGCGGGGGATCTAAGGCCTCCTCATCGAATTCAGGTAGCAACTTTCGCTTCGGGTAGCTTTTGGTGTGGCGATTACCGCCGTACTTCATTGCAGTGTTGAGTACTTCGCTCCATCTGATTCTGAGTGTGTCTTGTGCAGCACTGAGTCTTTGCTTTTGCTTTTTCAGAGTCCTCGCAGTGGCAACAAGCCTTTGATGGGCATTTTGTTGCTCCAGGTCCCTATCCGGTGTGATGTCGTTCGGACTGTTATCTTCGACGGAGTCGGGTTGTTCGGTTTGGTTCTTCGTGTTGCTGTGGTCGGGCGATGGTTCACCCTGCTCTATCGCTGGGTCTATATGATCGCTTTTTCTGCCGAGGCAGGATTTTGAGCAGTGTTTACGCCGCCGCTTTGACTGCTTCGCGAGGGAACAACCCTTCCCTGCGTCCTTCCATTCCTCGTCGTCATTTTCATTGGGTGTGTCCACCATCTATACATTGTATGATGAAGTGGGCGTCCAATGCTCTGTGGGCAGTGGTTCCTGTTCGTCTCCTGCATCATCGTCCACACCGTCGATGTCTTCGGAGTCGAAGTTGAGCATGTCGGTCAAATCATCGACAGTGGCTACTAAGTGGGTGGTAGGTGGGCAGCGAATTTCTTAGTCATTCGCATCCCAATCCTACCGAACATAGTTCGGCTAGGGCTCTCCTGACAGGGAGAGAGACCTTAAAGAGTTCAGTATGTCACCGAAGGGCGAGTGCTGAAAGATATCTGCGGAGGTGAACTCCATGATCGGCGCCCCATTGGATTCGATAGGCACGGGCACAGGCGGTTCGGAGTCCGTGGTTGGGGAAGAATCCGGCAGCTTGGCGTCAAGGATCTCGTGAAGGGTAAGGTCGATACTCGGCTCGATCGCCGATAAAGATGCAGCCTCCGTGGCGGGGTCTATCCACTTGTCCCTGGATGGTGCAATTGGCTCCGAATTGAGGGTCAGAGCAGTCGCCAGTGCGATCTCCCGAACACTATCCGATGGTAGAGCTAAATCATGCTCATCGTGACCGTGCGGCGCACTCGGCAAGGGCTCGAATCCGTCGAAGATCAAGTCTCTGTGGATGTCGGTTGTGTAGTTTAAGTTTCCAAATCTGACCTGGTAGCCAGGGGCGTAGCTCTCGATCTGCTCCAGATGGCCAAGTGAGTTGGCCGCAGTGCGGAGCCGCCGAATATAGAGATATGTCCGGGGAGAAAAGTCTCACCCTGGACTGCATCGCTATCGATGATCGAAGGAGCCATCAAGCCTAATGATGATGACACAGAGGAACTCTCAATGAAAGCACCAATGTCGGTGTCAAAACCGGCAAATCTCAGGTAGGGGGTCCCGAATTGTGCGTCTAGGCGGATGGTAACAGGAGGCAGGGGACATGATGTTTTACCCAGGTTCGGGCCCTCTTGATGGAGGTAAAACCCTACGTCCTGCTTGATTGTTCTTGATAATATGAGTAGTACAAGAGTTGATCTACCACGAGATCAGAGAGGCTAAACCCTAGAAGCTAGCCTATGGTATGATTGTCTGTTGTCCTATGGACTAAAACCCTCTGGTTTATATAAACACCGGAGGGGGCTAGGGTTACACAAGGTCGGTTACAAAGGAGGGATATACATATCCATATTGCCTAGCTTGCCTTCCATGCCAAGTAGAGTCCCATCCGGACACTGGACGAAGTCTTCAATCTTGTATCTTCATAGTCCAACAGTTCGGCCAAAGGATATAGTCCGGCTGTCTGGACACCCCCTAATCCAGGACTCCCTCAGCGTCGGTGAGGTCGCGACAGCTAAGCGCTTCATCGCCGGCGTTGTCGAGGGCTAGCGGTGGTGCTAGGGTTTGTGTGGTGAGTATTTATAAGGACAGGGACGGCGCAGCGTTATTATGCAGATGCCCTTGGCGGTTCACATCTGAAGGACACGTGGCGATCATGCAACTTGTTGGAGGTTGTTCCACGTTCCCACGTACGCTTGGATTGTCGGGTGGTCGTTCCCGCTTCTCCGGATTTCAGGCAAAAAGGATTGAGCATTTAAAACAGATTTGATGTTTGTCTCTGTATCTTCTACTGACACGGACGCAACAAAGACATTCGACAGTTTCAATAGAATGCATATGATTTGGATATATAGATTTGAGATGGGAGCATAGAAAGGTTAGGGTCCGATCACATTCACTTAGTTCAAAAGATTCAATGAGAAGACATAGCTATAAGTGAATGTTGTAGAGGACAGAACGCAAATATATGAATATATCCGAATAGGACTAAATCAATAAAGTGAAGATAAACATGAAGCCATGTTAATATTGAAGACAAACCAAATGCGAAGACTTTGCAAATATAACGCCAACAGAAAATACTCCAAACAAAAGTTTGGTTGTGGCGTTACCCACCGTATAGGAAGTATTAGACCCAGACACGGTGCAGAATTATCGTGGCACTCTGAAGTCAAATTCTGCGTTAATGTATTCACACTTAGAGTGTAAGTCTTCATTATTTGAAGATATACGTTACTTCATGTATTGCACATCTAAGTCATCAACATGCATAAGTGTTAGGATGTGTGCATGATCATAGGACATTTGAGGATTCCAAGATATTTAGCTCACACCGCAACTTGCAAAATCTTTTATCATCCAAGGGCTTTGTGAAGATATCTGCCAGTTGCTCTTCAGTGTTGACGTGAATGATGTCAATATCTTCCTTCATGACATGATCTCTGAGAAAGTGAGGACGGATCTGAATGTGCTCTGTCTTCGAGTGCTCAAATGGGTTGTTGGCGATCTTGATGGCGCTTTCATTGTCGCAGTAGAGTGGCACTTGCTTCGGATGAATGCCATAGTTTTTGAGTGTTTGCTTCATCCAAAGAAGCTGAGCACAGCAAGATCCAGCAGTAATGTATTTAGATTCAGCAGTGGAGTGAGATACACAGTTCTGCTTCTTTGAAGACCAACACACAAGTGATCGTCCCAGAAAGTGACATGTGCCTGATGTAGACTTGCGATCCACCTTGTCACCACAATAATCAGCATCCGAGAATCCAACTAGATCCAACTCTAAGCCCTTTGGATACGATAATCCTAGTGTTGGGGTGTAAGCCAAATATCGAAGAATTCGCTTCACAGCTAAGTGATGTGATTCCTTTGGTGCCGTTTGGAATCAGGCACACATGCAAACACTAAGCATGATATCTGGCCTAGATGCACATAAATAAAGCAAAGAACCAAGCATGGAGCAGTATACCTTTTGATCGAACTCTTTACCATTGGCGTCAGAATCCAGATGACTCTTGGTAGGCATTGGCGTCGTATAAACTTTGCAGTCTTGCATTCCAAACTTCTTCAAGCAATCTTTGAGGTATTTCTCTTGACATATGAAGATGTCGTTGCGTTGCTACCGTATTTGAAGACTGTAAGTGCATCTAGTGCCGCCCCTAGTTGGTTTTGGAGTATTGACGACAAACCTAGCTGAGGGACTAATGTGTTTGTGTGAATTGCAGGATAACACAGGTAGAAGTCCCTCATTGATTCGGTGTCCTACCAGAGATGACCCCTAAAAATGTATGAAGACATTGATGTCCAAGGTGGTATATGAAGATATTCACATTGATGACTATGACATGAAAAGACACCGCATGAAGCCTATGGAGCTCAAAGACTTAGATCTTTCGTAGTTCTTTTTCTTCTGTGTTGAGTCATAGGAACCACCGTACTGTTAAGTGGGGTCCAAGAGAACCAGTCAGAATGACTGAAGTGATGCTTAAACATAACCTATGTCTTTGAGTGAAGACTATGAGAGCGAATCTTGTCCAGAGTCGGACAAGTCAACTTTGCTTGTAGCCCAAGTAAAGTTGTCGTGTGAGTTCGAAATCTGACCGTTGGAACACATGTCAGTTCCTTAGTGACCCAGGGTCATTTCGGACAAATCAGGTCGGGTTGCCTAGTGGCTATAAATAGCCCACCCCCTACAACCATAAACGGTTGGCTGCTCAGATTAAGAGTACGGCTTTTGTCGTTTCAGAGTAACCCACCTCGAAGCCTTTGAGAGAGAAATCCTTGCGAGGATAAATCCCTAACCACCCAGAGCCAAAGAGAATTAGGCATCACTTAGGTCTTCTTGTCTGTGTGATCTGAAGACTTATTACACTTGAGGACAGTGCATCCTCCAGCCGGTTAGGTGTCGCGTTCTGAGCATCCAAGAGACATTGTGGATCGCCGGTGAACAAAGTCTGTGAAGGTTTGGGAGTCTACCTTGAAGACTTACCAGAGTGATTGGGCGAGGTCTGTGTGACCTTAGCTCAAGGGGAATACGGTGAGGAGTGGGTGTCCTGAGCTGCATGTTCAGGACTGGGTGTCCGGGACTGTGTGTCCTCAGGTTTAAATACCTAGCCGCCCTAACCAGACGTACAGTTGTCATAGCAACTGGAACTGGTCCAACACATCATTGTCTTCAACGACTCACTAGTTTCATCCTTCCCTTCTCTTTATGTACTGTTACTCCTTGTGAAGTCATTGTATGATTGCACTATCTTTTATCTTCACTGAGTGACTACTTGTTCTGTTTGGCTTCATAATATCTTCCTACCTGATCCTTACTACATTGCAGCTATTTGTCATTGTGCTTTCACTCTATTGAATACTTGACTATGGCTTGCCTAGTGTAGTCTACCTTCCGCTACAGGGTAATAGGTTTATTTCTACTGTTTGTCTTCATAACTTCCACGTTTTGAAGACTTCCATAAAAATCGCCCATTCACCCCCTCCCCCCCCCTCTAGTCGATATAACGCACTTTCAATTGGTATCAGAGCAAGGTGCTCCCTTGTTTTGTGTGATTCGGTTTAACCACCTAGAGTTTTAGCTATGTCAACTGCAGGGATAATTAAAGTCTCCGCTGCATGCCCCGTCTTTGATGGAACTGAATATCCCTAATGGAAGAATAAGATGCGCATGCATCTTGAAGCCATTGACGTCGACCTATGGTATGTCATCAAGAACGGCGTTCCCAAGGCTGGAGAAGGTGTCACTGCTGCTGATGTCAAGAAGTTCGTTCAACTAGACTCTACTGCCAAGAACATCATCTGTGGTCATCTGAACAAAGGACAGTATGGCCGTGTGAGTGCTTTGGAAACATCTAAGCTGGTCTGGGACTGGCTCTCCAAGGTCAATGAAGGCGTCTCAACCTAAAGAGATCAGAGAATCAGTGTCCTTCGCAACCTCTTCAACTGCTTCAAGCGAAATAACAATGAGAATGTCTAGCTCACGTTTGATCGACTTACTGACATCACAAATGAGCTTCATGCCCTCAGCGCTACTGAGATCACCAAGCATGAAGTAGTCAAGACACTACTGAGATCACTTGACAGTTCGTTTGACACCCTAGCCCCGATGATTCAAGAACGACCTGATTTCAAGACACTCGATCCGTCCGACATACTTGAGAGGCTCAACACACATGAGTTTCAGCTTTCTGAGAAAAGAGATATCTACGGTCCAAACTATGGGCGAACTCGTGCCTTGAAGGCAAAAGCTGTCTCCTCATCTGAAGAAGAATCTGACAGCAGTTCTAATGATCCTGAAGACATTGGAAAGGAACTTGCTATGCTTGTGAAGAAGTTCCAAAAATTCACCAAGAAGAAAGGCTTCAGAAAGTCTTCACGATCAAGCTCAAGGAATGATGAAGCTTCTGCTCATGACTACAAGAAGAAAACATGCCACAAGTGCAAGAAAACTGGACACTTCATCTCTGAGTGTCCACAGTGGGACAATGAGAACAGAAAGAAGAAGAAGAGCAAGGAATATGACTCTGACGACAAGAAGAAGAAGAAATACTCAAAGTCTTCTTCCAAGTCTTCCTCAAAGTCTTTATCACACAAGAAGAGCTCATCTGGCAAGGCACGTGCATTTGTTGGCAAGGAAATGGATTCAGAGGAGGAATCCGCTTCTGAGGAGGCGGAGGTGGAGTCTGAGGAGGAGTCTGATTCTGGCGTTGCAAGTCTGGCTACATCATATGTTGCCAAGTCCATCTTCAACACTGAAGACAATGACTTCACCACCGACACCGATGCAAATGATAAGGACTACTCTGCTCCTACCTACTGCTTCGTGGCACGCGGTGCCAACGTAAACACACGCATTACTCACTATCAAACATCTAGTGACGATGACTTTGATTGTGGTTCAAGACCCAGCTACAAAACACTTGCTAAAATTGCAACTGAACAACAGAAAGCCATGGAACATATTCAAAAACTGTTAGACAAACGCGATGATCTGTTGGGTGCTGAAATGACTCGATCTGAGTCCTTAATTGAAGACATAAAAAAATCTTCACGTTTAGTATGAGGAAGTTGAAAGTCGTCATGAAACGCTCTCAACAACTCATGGAAAGCTTTCCTATGATTATCTTCAAAGGAAGCAAGATCTTGAGAAATTGAGAGCGGCTCATGAAGATCTTCAAAAGCAAAATGAGTCACTTCGCGCCGAACAGATCAGTTCCGCTCAGGAAGGATTTGAACCACCATGTCTTAAATGCATTGAGCGTGATAATGCTACTTCTGTTGCTCAATGTTCTACTGCTGCTACTGTTGCAATATCTTCAACTGTTGATGTGGTAACTAACCCCTCTGCTGAGGATACCACTGCTATTGCTGATGAGAATGCTAGATTGAAGACATTGCTTGAAATAGGGATGTACAAAAGCCTTAAAGGGCATCAGACACTATGTGATGTCCTCAAAAGGCAGATTCTGAACAAAAACCCGAGGAAAGAGGGTGTTGGGTTCGTAAGGAAAATGAATGCTGATGGCTCTTACTAGAAACCTGAACAGTACCCCAAAACCACATGGGTTGCTGCAAAGGAACCTTCAGCAGATCCATCCAATCTGTCTGGCTTCACTTGTGCTAACCCCATTGTCATTGATGAATCCTTTGATGCAAACTATAAACTGTTTAAGAATCAGAATGGTGAAGTGATTACCAGGTACATTGGTACTAACTACAGGAATGGACCGCCTATGAAGAAGATCTGGGTGCCCAAAAGGTGTTTGGAAAATCTTCCTGTGAATGTCGTCATGACACCACAGATGAAGAAGACTAACCCCAGACCACATGCTTCATACGGCCCAAAGGCTTCATACAGACAGAGGACTCACCTGAGTCGCACTAACGCAAATGTTTTGCAGGGAAACCATACTAAGGCCTATGAATATGAGCGCGGTTCATCAAACCGCCATGTTCATAAGACCAAGAACTATTCTTCTTATTCTTATGAGTACTATTGTCCGCCTGCAAGACTTTTTGCTAGAGCTCCAAAGCCAAAGTTCTCAGACGCTGCACTTAGACTTATTGCTTCCAAGCCACCCTTGAAGATGTGGGTGGCTAAGAAGGCTTAACTCTCTTTTGCAGGGAAAGGTCTCCAGTAGAAAACCAAAATCGTTTGACGCTATTGCTAGGGACCTTAACATCTTGTGGGGCGCAAGATCAAATGCCCGAATGGTCTTACTATGTACTTCGTTCCTGAATCGCTTGCTACTCTCCCTATTAGTCCTAATCTGGATCTAAGCTTTCATAACCCACTGGTTCGTCAAATGTTTTTGCTTCACAATTCTCTTCGTGAAGCCTATCCCCCTAACTGCACTGTAGGGTATGACACCAGCGTCTTCAGAATGGATTATTGAGAGTGGGTGTACCAACCACATCACTGGCAAAAGAAGCCTTCTTATGGACTCAACCTTACGTCCATCTGACAAGAGCCACATCACATTTGCTGACACTAGTAAAAGTAAGGTATTGGGTCTAGGTAGAGTTGCAATCTCAAAGGATCAACACATGGATAAAGTCATGCTTGTTGAATCCCTTGGCTTCAACTTAATGTCTGTCTCAATGCTTTGCGATTTGAACATGATCGTAATATTTGGAAAATATCGTTGCCTTGTTCTAATGGAATCTGACAAGTCTCTAGTGTTTGAAGGATATCGGAAAGATGATTTGTACGTGGTAGATTTCTCAGCAGGACCACAGCTTGCCGTATGTCTTCTAGCAAAAGCTTCAGAATGTTGGCTCTGGCATCGGAGGCTTGGGCATGCTGGCATGAGGAACCTCCACACCCTTGCAAAGAAGAAGCATGTCATAGGCATCGAGGGCGTCAAGTTCAAGAAAGATCACTTATGCGGTGCCTGTGAAGCAGGGAAGATGACGAGGGCCAAACATCCCTCGAAGACAATCATGACAACTACTCGACCCTTCGAACTGCTCCATATGGATCTTTTTGGTCCCACTCATTACTCAACTCTCACTACTACTGCTTGTCTCTATGGCTTTGTGTGACACCCCAAAATTTTGACCTTGTTTTAATAAATTAAAATTTTGCCAGGAAATTAAAACTTTTATTTTCTGGGCTCCCTTTTTATTTTGGAACCATTTTCTCCCTTGTTATTATGGAGTTTTTCCCCAAAGTGAAAACTTTTCAAATATGTTATTGGACTTGTTTAACCTCTCAAGAAAAACTCTTATTTTATTAGTAGAACTAGTTACATAATTAATTTGCTTGATCTTTATTTTCTTCAAAAATGGTTTTTCAAGGTTATATGGCCATATTTGAACTACAACCATTTGATAAATTCACTCAAAATTCCAACCAAAATTTGGAGATGTCATGTGATGTTTTTAAATCACTTTTATACAAAAATATCTTTTATTCATGAAATATTTTGAGCTCTTCACCCAATTTTCTCCTCTGGTCCAGAGTGCAATTTTGCACTACAACCCATTTAAATATTTTCTTCTAGACTCCACCAAAATTATGGGATGTTGGTAGTAGCACATGATTCAACTTTATGCAAAAATCTGGTGTTGTTCTTTGAAAATTTTGAGTGAATCAACCTCTTTTCCATTCTGGTCCAGCCTTGTGATTTCTAGTGCAACCCTATTTATTTTTGCTCCAGTGACCTTGTGCTTTCTCCTACTTGTAGTCAACCCTACAAGACCCCTAAGTCCAGGAGCATGCACCCATTTGAATATTTTTGCTTCATGAAATACCGCCATTTATCTCCTGTCCAGAATTGACGTTTTGTAAAACTTGCACTAACAAGTTTGTGCTTTTCACAAAATAACCTCACCACCCTCTTTTTCACTTAATGAGACCCCACTCTGGAAGTTTTGGCCACTCCAAGAACTGCCTAGGTGCCTATGGCATTTTGTCAAACACCTTAAGTGCATGAACAGCTTTGACATGACTTTTGTCATTGCACTGTGAACTTGCACCTCTGATCAAACTAGCATGCCCACTAGACTCCCAGATACTCCTAACCTAGATCTGCTAAGTGCCAGCCTCACCCAAACTCTGTGGCATGCATTAGCATTTCGTCGAGCACGTTCCGTGCGTGCTCTGGGCGCGAGCAGAGCATGCATTTTGCACGTGCTGCGCCTGAGCCAACGCACCGCGCCCCTGGTTTGCCCTCACTACAGAGCCGCACCACGCGCTCCCCTTCTCACCACAACACGCCAAGCCACCCCTCGCCACGTCTCCGGCAAGCCAGGAGCTAGCCGCCACTGCAGCCCGACAGCCTCTGCACTAGTCGGCGCCGCCCGAGCCACTCCCGCTCGCCAGCTCGCCCCTAGAGCAGTGCCCGCTCGTCCGCTAGCTTATGCCGCCATCCCCAGCCCCGCCACGTTGCCCTGCAAGCTACAGAACGTCGATCGCCGGTAGCCTTATCCGCCGCCGCGGAACCGACCTCGTCACCCTATAAAAGGAGGCCCCCGAGCTCATCCGAGCACTCAGGCGACCTCAGGCCACCCCCATGGCACCCCCACAGCCAGCAATCGTCGGGGGAAAGCCGTCTTCCCCAACTCCGACCGGTTCGGCCGCCGCCACGTCCCAGCTCCATTCACCGCAACCAGAGCCCCTCCCGTCCGTCCAACGCCACCAAACGACTCCACTCCATCTTATGGAGCCGCCCAGACCCCCAGCTACGACGGAGAGCCACCGAAGCCACAAAACTCACTTTGCCTGACGGCCGCCAACCGCTGCGAAGCTCGCCGCCGACAGCTCCGTCCACCCCAGAGGCCAAAGCGAGCACCGATAGGACCTCCTCAATCCCTTGAGACCGTACGTGGCCTTAGTTTCCTGAACGGTGCCACCGTTCGCCGGCGACCCTCGCTGGAGTTCCGCCCCGCTAGGGCAGAGAGAAAGGAGGGGAGGGAAGACCAGTCAAACCTGACAGTGGGCCAGGCGGGCCCACTGTCAGTCACCCACGCGCGGTTCACACTGGATAAGTGGAGGCGTATTTCCAGAATACGCTTTCAACGTGTACGTATCTATTCGAATCGTTTTTCTTTTTCTGTTTCATTTTAAAAACAGATTTTGACCACAACTTTGACTGCCTATAACCTTTTAATTATAACTCCAAATGAGTTGATTCTTTTTCCTACCTTCCTCAAATTTTGTCTAGTTTATTTTAAGATTTATTTCAAAAAAATTCAAACAACTTTTTTGTGCTGTTTTGGAATTGTGTGTTAATTCAAATTTATTGAAAATAGGATTTTGGAGAGAGGAAGAAAGCTTTCAAAAAGTTTTCGAGTCCACCCTGCCTTTCCACACCATAAAGGCAAGCATCCTGAACCCCGGCATAATATTTTTGGTGTGTTAGTTGACACGGTTATAACACCACCTTACTTCGGAAAAACTCGTTATTTTATGTGGTGATACGATCATTTGCATGAAGGCATATTAGTGATTTCCTTGCTGTTGAAAATGAATATACCTGTGATGGTAATCATCCTCATGTGCCTTGCATGCATGCCGGAAAGGAATCCGGGAAAGCCTCGGCCTTGGGTAGGCGTGAGCTTGTCGCCGGTCTCCGTCGGGACGGTTATGTCCGGTATGGTGGAAGATACCGGTTGTAGCTGGTAGGCAGGCCACCTGGTCCGGGGGCATGGGTGTTTCCGGTTGGGACCGAGACGGGAGGCCACCCCTTAGAGCGCGCGATATAAATTTGATCCCATGCTACGCGAGGTTGTAGCCTCCCCACTTAGAGTTTGCTTAACAAGTGTCGTGGGTGATTCCAGACACTGGTGAGTTAAGCTGGTGTGTGTAAGTCAGGTGTGTTTTCAATTAAAAGACCGTAGATGGAATTAGTCCCGATGGACTAAAGGAATCCGTTACTCGTGGGTAAAGAGTACACCCTCTGCAGAGATTAAACCTATTCGAATAGCCAGGTCCATGGTTAAGGATTTCAGTCTGGGATGGGTCAAGGGTTTGTCTTAGTGTCGGTCTTCGGAGGAGAAATTGTTAAACCAGAACTAGGATTGTGACTTCTAACTTGTGAAGATTATGATTATTATTATTATGGACTAACCCATTATATCATTGAGTATCCCTGGGACGGTTCTACCTCCTGGATATTCATTGTGATTATTTATTTTATAAGCCCTTTATGTGGTGTCGCTGAGACGCCCAACTGTGGCATTGCTTGTTATTTATTTATTTTATAAGCCCTTTATGTGGTGTCGCCGAGACGCCTGACTGTGGCATTGCTTGTTATTTATTTATTTATTTTATAAGCCCTTTATGTGGTGTCACTGAGACGCCGACTGTGGCATTGCTTGTTATTTATTTATTTTACAAGCCCTTTATGTGGTGTCGCTGAGACGCCCGACTGTGGCATTGCTTGTTATTTATTTATTTTATAAGCCCTTTATGTGGTGTCGCTGAGACGCCCGACTGTGGGACTGCATGTTATTTATTTACTTTATAAGCCCTTTATGTGGTGTTGCTGAGACACCCGACTGTGGCATTGCTTGTTATTTATTTACTTTATAAGCCATTTATGTGGTGTCGCACAGAAGAAGTGACAATGGCACTGAATTCAAGAACACTGGCCTTGATACATATCTTGATACCTTAGGCATCACACATGAATTCTCAGCCCCATACACGCCACAGCAGAATGGCGTCGTCGAACGCAAGAACAGAACACTCATTGAGATGGCCCGAGCGATGCTAGATGAATACAAGACTCCAAGAAAATTCTGGCCTGAAGCCATTGATACTGCATGCCATACAATCAATCATGTTTATCTTCACAAGCTTCTGAACAAGACATCATATGAGCTCCTTACTGGCAAGAAGCCAAATGTCAGTTACTTGAGAGTATTTGGCGCCAGGTGCTGGATCAAGGATCCACATCACACTTCAAAATTTGCACCAAAAGCACATGAAGGTTTTATGCTTGGATATGGAAAGGATTCGCACTCCTACCGAGTCTTCAATCTCTTTCATTATAAAGTGGTTGAAACAGTGGATGTGCGATTTGATGAGACTAACGGTTCACAAAGAGAATACATGCCGAATGTGCTAGATGAACTTCCATCCAGCGAATCAATCAAGCTAATGGGAACTGGAGAAATCATACCCTCTGAAGCTCAACCTGAGGAGGAACTTATCATCTTCGCACCTGATTAACCTGAAGACAATGCTCAGCCTGAAGACAATCCCACTAACAATGACAATGATCGGCAAGAGCAAAACCTTCGCCCTGTACATCCTCGTGTTGCCAATGAAGTGCAGATTGAGGGAATAATTGACAGCATCAATGCACCTGGTCCGCTCACTCGATCAAGGGAACTCAGCTGGCAAATTTCTATGGGCACTTCGCATTCGTCTCAATAACAGAACCCAAGAAAGTTGAAGAAGCCTTCATGGAACCTGAATGGATTCAAGCTATGCAAGAAGAGCTTCAACAGTTTGAGCTGAATAATGTATGGGAACTGGTTAAGCGTCCTGATCCTCGGAAGCACGACATAATAGGCACCAAATGGATATACCGCAACAAGCAAGATGAGCATGGTCAAGTTGTCAGAAACAAAGCTCGTCTTGTTGCTCAAGGATATACTCAAGTGGAAGGCATTGACTTTGATGAAACATTTGCTCCTGTGGCTAGACTTGAAGCCATACGCATACTGCTGGCCTATGCAAATCATCATAACATACTTCTATATCAAATGGATGTGAAGAGCGCCTTTCTCAATGGCAAGATTGAAGAAGAAGTGTATGTTGCACAACCGCCTGGCTTTGAAGATCCAAAACATCCTGACATGGTATACAAGCTCAACAAGGCACTGTATGGCCTCAAACAAGCCCCTCGGGCCTGGTATGACACACTCAAATACTTCCTGAAGAGCAAAGGCTTCATGCCTGGTTCCTTAGACCCCACTCTCTTCACGAAGACATATGATGGTGAACTATTTGTGTGCCAAATATATGTGGATGACATTATCTTCGGCTGCACCAATCAGAAGTACAGTGAAGAGTTTGGATATATGATGCAAGAGCAATATCAGATGTCCATGATGGGAGAGCTGAAGTTCTTCCTCGGTCTTCAAATACGACAGCAACGCAATGGCATCTTCATATCTCAATAGAAGTATCTCAAAGATTGCCTGAAGAAGTTCGGTATGCAAGACTGCAAAGGCTTCACGACGCCAATGCCAGCCAAGCATCATCTGGGTCCTGACGACAATGGTAAAGAGTTCGATCAAAAGGTATACCGCTCCATGATTGGTCCTTTGCTTTATCTATGTGCATCTAGGCCAGATATTATACTTAGTGTTTGCATGTGTGCTCGATTTCAAGCGGCACCAAAGGAGTCGCATCACTTAGCTATGAAGCGAATTCTTTGATATTTGGCTCACACTCCAACTCTAGGATTATGGTATCCAAAGGGCTTAGAGTTTGATCTGGTTGGATTCTCGAATGTTGATTATGCTGGTGACAAGGTGGATCGCAAGTCTACATCAGGCACATGCCACTTTCTGGGACGATCACTTGTATGTTGGTCTTCAAAGAAGCAGAACCGTGTATCTCTCTCCACTGCTGAATCTGAATACATTCCTGCTGGATCTTGCTGCGCTCAGCTTCTGTGGATGAAGCAAACACTCAGGGACTATGGCATTCATCTGAAGCAAGTGCCACTCTACTGCGACAACGAAAGCGCCATCAAGATTGCCAACAACCCAGTTCAGCACTCGAAGATAAAGCACATTGAAATTCGTCATCACTTTCTCAGAGATCATGATGTGAAGGAAGATATTGATATCATACACATCAACACTGAAGAGCAACTAGCAGATATCTTCACCAAGCCCTTGGATGAGAAGAGATTTTGCAAGTTACGGTGTGAGCTAAATATCTTGGAATCCTCAAATGTCCTGTGATCAGGCACACATCCTAACACTTATGCATATTGATGACTTAGATGTGCAACACACAAAGTAAAGTATATCTTCAATCAATAAAGACATACATTCTAAGTGTGAATACATTAATGTGAAATTTGACTTTCGAGCACCATGATAATTGTGCGCCGTGTATGGGTCTAATACTTCCTATACGGTGGGTAACGCACCACCAAATGTTCTGTTTGAAGTGTTTCACTCATGGCGTTACATTTGCTATGTCTTCACATTGGTTTGGCTTCAATCTCAACATGTCTTCATGATTATCTTCACTATGTTGATTATATATATACTAGTGTTCTGTCCTCTACAGCATTCACTTATAGCTAGGTCTTCTTGTTGAATCTTTTGAACTAAGTGAATGTGATCGGACCCTAACCTCTCTATGCTTTCTATCTCAAACTCTATCTCTCCAAATCATATGCATTCTATTGAAACTGTCGAATGTCTTCTCTGCGTCCTTGTCAGCAGAAGATATAGAGACAAACATTAAGTCCATTTTCAATGCTCATTCCTTCACCTGAAACCCGGAGAGGTGGGAACGACCACCCGACAATCCAGGCATGCGTGGGACATGGAACAACCCCCGATATGCTGCATGACGGCCACGTACCCCTCAGATGCGAATCGCTAGGGGCACCTGTGTAATAACGCAGTGCCGCCCCTGTACCTATAAATACACGCCTCACCACAGTCATTATCTCTTCTTCCACTCTCGCACGAACCCTAGCGCCACCGCTAGCCCTCAACGACACCAGCGACAAAGTGCTTCGCTGCCGCAACCTCTCCGACGCCGTCTTCACGATGACTGCGGACATCGTCCTCTCCGTCGTCGCCGTAGGTGTCCTCCGTCGCCAAGTTAGGGCACGGAAGATCGAACTGCTCAGCCTCCTCTTCCACTCCGTCTAGCAGTTCTTCGTGTGGTAAATAAAACTTCCTTTTTACGGCCCCTTTGATCCTATAGCTTTATCACTTTCTACCACAAGCAGTTTCCATTCACACAAGTTGGATCTCTTTCATACTGCATCTCATAACATGCCTAGTATATTCACTTATGCTTCACAAAGTAGTTAGATTCCTTACTTGTACTGATCCGTGGATTCATACAAATCTGGAACCAACTCCTTATCTATGAGTGAATGTCTTCGCACGATGAGGTCAATGTCTTCTAAACTGTTTTATCTTCAAAATCTTCTGAGAATGCATATGACCTCTTCCCCTTCCCTTGCACCTTAATGTTGTCACAGGTACATGTCCGTGGGAGAGTCCCTTGGTTCTCATAGTCTGCATTCATTTGCAGAATTCTTACAATATCACATAAATTCTCCCGAAGCCAGTTCCTGCCTGTCCAGCAAGAGAAAGCCTTTGAACGTATTGAAGCCTTTCAGTTTAAAGTTTATGGCTTCAGAGAAATCAGAAAGGAAGGGTGGCAGAGAGCGTCGTGGAGAAACATCAAGAGATCTGCCCGATGACCTCTCGGAGCTGTACAAGACAGATCCTGAAGAGGATTACAATTAGCGCAAGACGCAAATCCTATGGATTCGACGCTATTGGGCAGAACAGTGGTTCAAGTACAGATTTGTGACCAAGGAATATGCTGAAAAGAATGCCATCAAGCGACCATGCGTGGACATCCTCTACAAAAATCTTCAACCCAGGACCAGAGATGAAGCCATTGAACGAGGCTTCTATCCCTGCATGGTCCGTGGACTACATCCTGCGGATGCTGACCCGTCGTCTCTGCTATGGTGTCGTGACGACAATTTGTTTAAGCGCAACTTCCAGTTTGCCCAGAACTCAGCGAAGCAGAACAAGAAGACTTTGGGTTTAGATTTCAACCCTGGTCCCTCTGCTCCCCGTGCCGATGGAACTTGCGAAGCTGAACCCAATCTTCTTGGGCCCTTCTACAATCTTGAAGGCCTCATCACACACATCGTGATTCAAGGGACAGCCGTGAATGAGCCTGCAGATGACGCTGAATCCGATGAAGCGCCTGCAGCGCCGAAGCCAAAGAAGCTGAAGCAACCAAAAGCTTCAAAGCCGGCCTCTGCACCAAAAATCTCACGGGCGAAGCCACTGGCAACTGCACCTCCTAAAGACAGTGTGCAGTCTAAAGATTTGTCACGCATCTCCAAGCCCCAGAAGGTCAAGATGCCTCTGCCACACACCGGCCAAGAGCTGACAGCTGCTGCCATTCTGCGCAATGATGCCATTGATCTGTCAAGTGATGAAGATCTTGCAGATGACGCTCTTGAGCAACTCATCAAGAGCAAAGAAGAAGCAGAAATCTTCAATGATCTGCCTCTCTTTGATGTAACAATCATCCACAACTTTATTGATGAGTGGTTTGACACACCCAACATCAGCTTCAACGATCTGCAACTTCCCATTGGCCTCAGTGTCACCTTCCATGGTGCCATTGCTTCAGAGTTAGCTATCGCCCAGAGCATTGTTGAACTAAAGCAGAAGATTGACTTTGAAAAATCTCAGTTCAAGAAGCATATGGCCAAGCTCAGCATGCAAGAAGTGAAGAACTTCAAGATTATGCTGCACGAGCTCAAGGAAGCCTTTCTCAAGAAACGTGCAGAAGCTCAGGGTTCTCGTGAGCGCATGAAGGTTCTGGCTGACAGATGTGTGCAAGCCTACAATGAGGCTGAGAAGCGCAAGGCCCTTGGGCGTCCTGGCATCGACCCCAGGATGGCTGCAAAGAAGAAAAAGAAGCCCGGTACGGCTGAACCCGACGCACCAAGGCAGGAAGCAGATCCCATTGTCTTCCCAACTAGCATGACTGGCCCGAAGCCAAAGGCCAGGTCAACCGCTTCAGAACTGAAGAAGACGAGGACTGCTGAGGCTGAAGCCAGGAAGAGGAAACATGTTGAAGCCTCTCCAACTGCCCCCTCCAAGAAGAAGAGGAAGACCAAGAAAGAACGGTCTGCTCCCACAGAGCCCTTGGTTGTTGAACCCATCTCCATGGTTCACCCTGACGCTGAACCTCAAGAGCGCCAACTAACTGTCCATGAGCCTGCTTTCACAGGGGCTCATGAAGCTGAAGACATTCCAGCAGCTGATCCCGTCGCTACTGAAGACATTGGTCACCATGACCATGTTGAAGATGATGCATTTCTTCCTCAGCTCGAGCACCAACAGGTATCATCGCCTGTGCTAACACACAGCGAACTCATCAGCATTGGTCGTCCACTGACGCCAATTGCGCAGGACGCTTCATGGGTTGATCGCCCACAAGAGGAAGAAGACTCTGAGGCCCAGCCAACACCAACTCCACAGGCATCGCCCGCGTTGCGTAGGCTTCGCAAAGGTCCAAGGCCTCAAGTCTCTGCGTCTGAAGCTAAAACTGCTGAAGACATTCCGGCTGCATCAGCCGATGAAGAAGAAGTACCACAAGCTGATACTCCCCTGTCCCACCAAGAAGCGGTTCTCGAGGAGAACGTGATTGTGACCGACCCTCCAGCTCGTCAAGTGGAGGTTGAAAATCTTGAGGCTGCCACCACCAACACCACTGAAGCCACTGACGCTGTCATGGCTGAAGCAAATGTGGAGCCCTTACCAACAAAAGCACCAGAAGTCAGCGAAGCCACTAATCCCGCTGCTTCTGTTCCTGCATCTGCTGCCGGTCCCCGGTTCGATTATCATGTTGAGCATAGGCCTCAGATACAGAAGCCAATTCCAAGATTGCCCAGGTTCCCAGGTCCTGCATCAGCACCTGGATCCTTCAATATCAATGGCTTCAGAGCAACAACGCATTCTTCAGTAGCTCCAGGAACCCCTACTCAAGGGAAAGAATATCATCTGATCGGTTCTGGAGCTATTCGCAGCGAAGCTATTACTCCTGCATTCTTTACAATCAAGGTCGCATCTTCCCACAAAAGCGTCTTGACATTGAAGCAATAGCTGGTCTGCCCTGTCTGGAAGAAGCTCTGGATTGCTTCAAAGAGGTTGGATTGCTGCCGTTCGTCAGTGACCAAGAGCATTGGAATGAAGAGTTGCTGCTCCAATTCTATGCCACACTTCACATCCACGGGTATAACAGAGATCCGAAGACTTGGGTCCTGGAGTGGATGACAGGAAACGTTCATCACGAAGCCAAAGCCTTTGACATCATTGAGCTCATTGGTCTACCCACTCCTGGCGATCTCTACAAATCTGGCTGTCAACTTCAGAGTGAAGCTGTAGAGAGCATCTTTCAGAAGCCTGAACCTAATATGAGTCAGATGCTCAGTATGATGAAGCCATTGCCCCAAGATGCTGCATATCCCAAGGAGTTCTTCGTTGAAGACCTTGAGTATCTGCCAAGGACTATTTATCACATCATAAGGCGAACTTTCTGGCCCATCAAAGGGCACTCTCCACATGCCAAGCTGGAAGGTGCAATGAAGAATTTGGTCTTCTATATTCTTCATGGAAAGTGCTTCAATGCACAGGACTTCTTCATTCGCCAACTTGCTGCATCAGGCTCTGATCTTTTTGGCTTGAAGTTCTATGCCCCATGGGTAATGCGGCTGATCAAACTTCACTCAGCTATCTCATATCAGCCATCTGCTCGCAATCATCGGATCTTTCTGCCTGATGTGGATATGTCTATTGAAGCCATCTATCCTAAGCCTGCCAAGGAACCTCTAAGTCTTCAGAATGCAGAGCATCAAAGTTTTTCTCATAATGTTGAAGGCGTTGAAGCAGTAACTCGTGTGTATCCTTTGGCTGGCACTACACGTGCACCGCATCCTGCTCTCACTGAAGCCACTGATAACACCATTGCCCAACGACCCAAGAAGCGCACTCGTGTTCTCAATGACCAAGAGCTTCTGGTGGCTCTTCATCAGAAATAGGATAGGCATCATGACTGGCTAAAGCGTCAAATGCAAAGCCTCTTGGTGGATGTTAATCGCATTCGCAATCTTGCCACCAAGAATGCCTTTGTTTCTCATGAAACCTCTCGACGCACATGGAAAGGGCTGACGTTGATGTGTTCTGAAGATGATCTTCAAGAGGATGGCTTCTCTGAGCGCTTCAAGTTTGACTCCACACCTCCTCGAAGGGCAGTGCTGCGATGAACTCCATCTCTTGAAGACTCTGAGTTCTCTTCCTCTGCTGCAACTGTAAATGCCAGAGTCATCAAGGATGAAGACGATGCTACTTCACCGCCACCTCCTTCAGCACGCGTCAACACTGCTCCAAGTTCTTCTGCACCACCGAACACCACTGACGACCCTGCGGCTTCACCTATTCTTCATGGGAATGAGTAGATGCTCTATGTCTTCGAACCTTTTTGGTCTTTACTAACAAAAGGGGGAGAAGCATATGAGTTTGATAGTCTTCAAGCGGGTCCATATGGGCGGGTGCTTTATATTTTGCTTCGTGTTTACAACTCTCGTTTTGATACATTTGGTTCTTTGAGTTGTAACACTTAAACTCGATGGTCGTCTGCTACTTATTTTCCACCTTGTGATGCGATGATAAATTCCGCATGTGCGACGATAAATTCCGCACTTAGATCATTTTGCAGACGTCCATTTTCCATTATGCATGTCATTATCTTCACATACCTTCACATGCATAGTGGATTGTCACCATAAGTTGAGTGGATCTCCACAAGCACAACCTGCCATGTGCATTCGCATTCCAAAAGCAAATTACTTCTATGCACATCTTCAGGGGGAGCCCTTGCAACTTATGAAGACAATTCCTTATCCTTTACAATTTCACATATTATATTCCCCGTTGAAAACTTCAACTAGTTTGTCATCAATCACCAAAAAGGGGGAGATTGTAAGTGCATCTAGTGCCGCCCCTAGTTGGTTTTGGAGTATTGATGACAAACCTAGCTGAGGGACTAATGTGTTTGTGAGAATTGCAGGATAACATAGGTAGAAGTCCCTCATTGATTCGGTTTTCCTACCAGAGATGACCCCTAAAAATGTATGAAGACATTGATGTCAAAGGTGGTATATGAAGATATTCACATTGAAGACTATGACAAGAGAAGACACCGCATGAAGCCTATGGAGATCGAAGACTTAGATCTTTCGTAGTTCTTTTTCTTCTGTGTTGAGTCATAGGAACCACCGTACTGTTAAGTGGGGTCCAAGAGAACCAGTCAGAATGACTGAAGTGATGCTTAAACATTACCTATGTCTTCGAGTGAAGACTATGAGAGTGAATCTTGTCCAGAGTCGGACAAGTCAGCTTTGCTTGTAGCCCAAGTAAAGTTGCCATGTGAGTTTGAAATCTGACCGTTGGAACACGTGTCAGTTCCTTAGTGACCTAGGGTCATTTCGGACAAATCAGGTCGGGTTGCCTAGTGGCTATAAATAGCCCACCCCCTACAACCATAAACGGTTGGCTGCTCAGATGAAGAGTACGGCTTTTGTCATTTGAGAGCAACCCACCTCGAAGCCTTTGAGAGAGAAATCCTTGCGAGGATAAAGCCCTAACCACCTAGAGCCAAAGAGAATTAGGCATCACTTAGGTCTTCTTGTCTGTGTGATCTGAAGACTTATTACACTTGAGGACTGTGCATCTCCAGCCGGTTAGGCGTCGCGTTCTGAGCATCCAAGATACATTGTGGATCGCCGGTGAACGAAGTCTGTGAAGGTTTGGGAGTCTACCTTGAAGATTTACAAGAGTGATTGGGCAAGCTCTGTGTGACCTTAGCTATGGGGAATACGGTGAGGACTGGGTGTCCTGAGCTGCGTGTTCAGGACTGGGTGTCCGGGACTGTGTGTCCTCAGGTTTAAATACCTAGCCGCCCTAACCAGACATATAGTTGTCACAGCAACTGGAACTGGTCCAACACATCATTGGCTTCAACGAGTCACTGGTTTCATCCTTCCCTTCTCTTTACGTACTGTTACTCCTTGTGAAGTCATTGTATGATTGCACTATCTTTTATATTCACTGAGTGACTGCTTGTTCTGTTTGGCTTCATAATATCTTCCTACCTGATCCTTACTACATTGCAGCTATTTGTCATTGTGCTTTCACTCTATTGAATACATGACTATGGCTTGCCTAGTGTAGTCTACCTTCCGCTGCATGGTAATAGGTTTATTTCTACTGTTTGTCTTCATAACTTCCACATTTTGAAGACTTTCATAAAAATCGCCTATTCACCCCCCCCCCCTCTAGTCGATATAACGCACTTTCAAAGACCAAGGAAGAACTTCAGCTCACCCATCATGGACATCTGATATTGCTCTTGCATCATGTATCCAAACTCATCACTATATTTCTGATTAGTGCAGCCGAAGATAATGGCATCCACATATATTTGGCACATGAATAGTTCACCATCATATGTATTCGTGAAGAGTGTGGGATCTAGGGAACCAGGTTTGAATCCTTTGCTCTTCAGGAAGTCTTTAAGTGTGTCATACCAAGCACGAGGGGCTTGTTTGAGGCCATAAAGTGCCTTGTTGAGCTTGTAAACCATGTCCGGATGTTTTGGATCTTCAAAACCAGGCGGTTGTGCAACATACACTTCTTCTTCAATCTTGCCATTGAGAAAGGCGCTCTTCACGTCCATTTGATATAGAATGATGTTATGATGATTTGCATAGGCTAGCAGTATGCATATAGCTTCAAGCCTAGCCACAGGAGCAACTGTTTCATCAAAGTCAATTCCTTCAACTTGAGTGTATCCTTGAGCAACGAGACGAGCCTTGTTTCTGACAACTTGACCATGCTCATCTTGCTTGTTGCAATATATCCATTTAGTGCCTATGATATTGTGTTTACGAGGATCAGGACGCTTGACCAGTTCCCATACATTATTCAGCTCGAACTGTTGAAGCTCTTCTTGCATAGCTTGAATCCATTTAGGTTCCATGAAGGCTTCATCAACTTTCTTGGGTTCAGATATTGAGACGAATGCAAAGTGCCCACAGAAATTTGCTAGTTGTGTTGCCCTTGAACGAGTGAGTGGACCAGGTGCATTGATGATATCAATTATCTTCTCAATCTGTACTTCATTTGCAACACGAGGATGAACTAGACAAAGATTTTGCTCTTGCTGATCATTGTCATCGTTTGAAGGATTGTCTTCAGGCTGAGCATTGTCTTCTGGTTGATTAGGTGCAGAGATGATAAGTTCCTCTTCAGGCTGTACTTCAGACGGTATGATTTCTCCAGTTCCCATAAGCTTGATGGATTCACTGGGTGGAATTTCATCTAGCACATTTGGCAGGTGCTCTCTCTACGAGCCGTTAGTCTCATCGAACCGCACATCCACAGTTTCAACCATTTAGAGTGAAAGAGGTTGAAGACTCTGTAGGAGTGTGAATCCTTTCCGTAACCAAGCATAAAACCTTCATGTGCTTTCAGTGCAAATTTTGAAGTGTGATGTGGATCCTTGATCCAGCACCTAGCACCAAATACTCTGAAGTAACTAACATTTGGCTTCTTACCAGTGAGGAGTTCATAGGATGTTTTCTTCAGAAGCTTGTGAAGATAAACATGGTTGATGACATGGCATGCAGTATCAATAGCTTCAGGCCAGAACTTTCTTGGTGTCTTGTATTCATTGAGCATCGTCCGAGCCATCTCAATGAGTGTTTTGTTCTTGCGTTCCTGTCGGGACCCCGATCCCAAGTCACACCGATCTAGCATGTAACACGTCATATCACTTTGCGGCCTCACGCACGGTATTCCCACGGGTGCCACCTTACCTGGCCCGGGACCGTTTGCGCATTTTGGCTCACGTATATGACAGTGTTGCTAGCATCCATATGACAGAGAACCCGGGCCGACATGGCTAGTCGTGAACCCAAAGCGGCACGGACCTATGGAGACAGGCATACATGAATCGCATCGAACATGTCGGTCATCAACGAGTGATTCCGGGCTGTAGCACTGGGCTAACAGGACTCCGGGGATCCCGGGCTGTAGCAGGCTAGGCAGGACTCCGGAGATCACCATGTGACATTTCCCCGAAGGGACAGACATAGGGACGAAGTGAAACACATGCCGGCCAGTCAAGTGTCTTGAACAGTAGTACTGGGCTAGCAGGACTCCGGTGAACCGGGCTGTAGCGGACTACTATGGCTCGAGGAACACTAGACTACATTTCCCCATAAGAAAGGCTGCGAAGGATAAACAACTAGATTGTCGGATCCCACACATAGCAATACACGTTACACGTACGCATAACATGCATGTATGTGCGGTACATCATGGCATCACAACATAACTCAAACTCATATAGATAAGGGCCCAGAAGAGCCACATAGCATAAATACAAATAGGGGTCACATGACCCATCATTCAGAGCATACAAGCAACAAGCGGAAGCATTACATGTCTGAGTACAGACAACTACAAAAGAAAAAGACTAAGAAGCCTGACTAACACGACCCTCCCAAGGGTACAAGATCGTAGCTGGGATACAAGCTACTCGTCGAAGCCACTAGTGTAACCAACTGCAAAACATAAATAAGCAAACGTGAGTACAAAGGTACTCAGCAAGTCTTACTTCAGAGCTATCTACATATGCATCATTATCAACAAAGGGGGTGGTGGAGTTTAACAGCAGCAAGCCAGCTTTGACTCAATGGCTAATCTATACTACGAGTATCAGAAACTTCTTTGAGGTGAGAAGACGCACTCGAGTCCACAACTTCACCATATCAATACTCCACTATGGATCCGTTCCCGTCTCCCTACGAGAAGGCCATCCATAGCACTCACGCTTATCTTGCGTATTTTAGAGTATCCACTTCAAGTTATCTATGTACTATATAAGTCCTCCAAGTTTCCATATCCGAGGAAAACGGCTATTCGAATAGATAATATTAACCCTGCAGGGGGGTACTTCTTCACACACGCTCTTGCCACTTATAGCCCTGTACACGTCATGTACCTCGGCAACCTTCAAGCGGAAGCCGGGCGAGGGTGTCGGCCACGACCTGACTAACCACACAAGTCTCTCGTCCAGGTTTATCGCCTATTCGGGTTCCATCCGCAAGGAGATCCGGCCGGGGTGTCGCTCACGGCCCCAAACGATGTGTGCAGGGTTCCCAAGCCCACCACCCGGGTGCCACTTGGTACACCGTGCCACAGTGCCTAGTCTGTCCCAAGCCCGTCCCGTCGGACACCACCTGGTAGACAAGTAGCACTACCTACAAACGCCAGAAACTAGCTGCAACTCCTGGACAGAGATCAAGTGGGTTAATAAGTCGAGAGGGGCCGGATAACCGGAACCCAATGTGTGGTAGTAACTGGACTTGGATAACATACACAGAACTCAGTGCTTAAGGACGGTTCCAATGAGACAACCCACCATGTACTCCTACATGGCCTCTCATCGCTACCTTTACCAAAACGTGTTCACACACTTAGCCTTTACCGGTAGGACATGTTCACCACTCCGATTCATTCCCGATGAATCAGACCTGACACAACTCTAAGCATAGCTGGCATAAAGAAAAACAAGCATGGATGAGCAGGCACATCAAGGCTCAAGCAACTCCTACTCATGCTAGTGGGTTTCAACTATTTACTGTGGCAATGACAGGTCATGCAGAGGAATGGGTTCAGCTACCGCAGCAGAAAGTAGCAGTTTGAATCGTTGTTGTCCTAATGTAGTAAAAGGGGCAGGAGCGAGAGAGTGGGACTTTATCGAGATGCTCAAGGGGGTTTGCTTGCCTGATAGATCCACGAAGAAGCACTGCTCCTCAGACAGGTACTCGGGACACCTTCCGGAGTAGAACCTATCGAGAGGGAACGGTGCCGGCAATCAATAAACAACCATATGCAACAATATGATGCATGAAGGTAACATTCAAAAATTCTATGATTTGCCCTAATGCATCTAGCATCAATTTGGTTGAAGTCCATATGAACCAAGGGTTCATATGCAAACCCTAATTTAAGTATATAACATGCCATTATTACGTTTTCACTTATACAGTAGGTATAAGTTGGTTTTCATGCATGAAACTGGCATAAATGGATTCCTTGCATTTTTCTGATAATTTTCATATATAATTTATTTGATTTGGAGTTACGGTTGAATTACTATGAATTTTTGAAGTTTTAACTATTTTCTGGAATTTCCTGATTTATTTTAATACCAGAAAAGGATATATTGCGTCAGCATGATGTCAGCGTGACGTCAGCGAGTCAACGGGTCGGTCCAGGTCAAACCTGACCAGTGGGACCCATATGTCAGTGTCTAAACTAACTAATCTATTTTAGTTAGTGGCCTCGGGCCCACATGTCAGTATCAGGTTAATTATCAGAGGGTTAATTAATCCTAACTACTAATTAGGAGCGCCGGGGCCCATCTGTCATTGAGAGAGAGGGGGGGGTCAACCCGGCTGTGGTCAACCCACGCCGGTCAAGGTCAGCGGTCGCCGGCGTTTAGCCGCCGGCAAGTCCGAATACGGCGGGGCGCTGCGGCTTTTGCCTACAGGGGGCCATTTGGCGCGCGGAGTGCAGCTACGGGATGCGGGCGCTCGTCCGCATCCAACTGTGGTGGTGGCGCGGCCGGGGAGTGGCCGGAGTGGCGCCGGCGATGACGATTGCGGCGGCCGGAGTTCGGGTGGGTGCGGGGTTAGCGCTGCGGCTTGCAAACAAGCTGGCTCTCACGCTAGCGTTGCTCCACGGGTCGTTGCGAGTGCAATGGACGCACGCGCGGGGCCATTTGGTCACCGGGGCTTCGCCGGCGACGAGCTTGGGCGGCGGCGCGGTTCGGTCGACAAGGGGGCGATGGCTACGGGGCGTAAACGAGCTCGGGAAGAGGGGGAATAGACGTAAAATCTCACAGCGGAGGCGGCAGGATGGTCAGCGGGCTCGGGGACAAGTCGGAGACGACGGACGGGGCCGGCGATCTCGACGGCCGAGAGGTTGAAGATGATGGTGATGACGTCGCTATGGCGCGCCCCGGCTCGCTTGGCTCGGTGGAGGTGACGAAGACGACGTCGTGGAGCTCCTGGGCATGTCCAGGGGGCGAGAGGGAGGCAGTGGCCGCGGCAACGGCGAGCGATGGCGTCGGCTGCGCTCGGTGGCGCTGCGGGGAGAGGACAGAGGAGGGGAAGGAGCGAGAGGGAGTGAGAGGGGGGTCGGGGAGATGCGTGGCGACGCGAGGGAAGGGCCAGGGCGACGACGAGGGAAGCAGGAGGTGGCGGGGCGACGTGGCCGGCGCGCGGCATCGTGCCCGGCTTCTCCTCTGCCTACTGGCAAGAGGTAGAAGACGGGGCTGCCCCTGGTGGGCTGGGCCGCCACGTGGCTGGCCAGCTGGGCCAAAGGTAAGGCCAGGTAAGCCTTTTTCCTCTTCTGTTTTTCTTTTCTATTTCTGACATTTGTTTTGTATTTTAAAGAAATGTTAAAACATTTCCATAAATGTTGAAAATAATTGTGGCATCTAGATATAATATTCTAGAGGCCCTCACCAATTCCCAACATTTTTGGAGCTATTAAAAATATTTATATAATTTAAACAGCTCCAATTCAAATATTTAAGCATTGATTCAAAAATCCAAAATGAGAAGGAAAAATGTGCATCACCTCTGGTTGTTGTTCCCAACATTTTCCAAAGACCATGAACATTTTTGAAAAGCATTTTGGGTTCATTGAAAATCCACTTTTAATTTGAACCTATTTGAATTGCTTTGGTGCTAGGGTTTGCAACTTCCCCATTTCAATTTCATTTGAAATATAAACATGATGCACAAAGCAAGCCTAGGACCATACCAGAACTAGGGATGTGACAACTCGCCCCCACTCGAAGAAATCTCGTCCCGAGATTCAGGAGTTGGCGGAAAGAAAGCGGGGTACTCAAGTCGAAGACGATCTTCTCGCTCCCAAGTAGCTTCTCTCTCGGAATGATGAGACCACTGAACCTTGAGAAACTTGATGTTATGACGTCGAGTGACACGCTCTGCTTGATCCAGAATGTGAATGGGGTACTCTCGATAAGTGAGGTTATCTTGGAGATCAAGCGTTTCATGGTCCACTCCGCGGATGGGATCCGAGAGGCAACGCCTGAGTTGAGAGACGTGGAAAACATCATGAACTCGAGAAAGATGTGGGGGTAGTTCCAACTGGTAGGCAACCTCTCCTCGTTTAGCGAGAATGCGAAAAGGACCGAGGTAACGAGGAGCCAACTTGCCCTTGATACCGAAACGATGGGTACCCTTCAAAGGGGTAACCCGAAGGTAAGCCTTGTCGCCAACTTCATAAGCCACTTCCTTATGACGACGGTCATACTGGCTCTTTTGACGAGATTGGGCTGTTTTCAAATTCTCACGAATGATGCGAACTTGCTCTTTTGCCTCCTGGATCATATCCGGTCCAAAGAATTGTCTTTCGCCGGTTTCTGACCAGTTCAAAGGTGTTCGACATCTTCGTCCATACAGGATCTCAAAGGGTGCTTTCTTAAGACTGGATTGGTAGCTATTATTATAAGCAAACTCGGCAAAGGGAAGACATTTCTCCCAATCCATACCGAATGATATAACGCAAGCTCTAAGCATGTCTTCGAGAATTTGGTTGACCCTTTCCACCTGACCACTTGATTGAGGGTGGAAAGCGGTACTGAAAGAAAGATGGGTGCCCATGGCAGTTTGGAAACTTTCCCAGAAATGAGAGGTGAAAAGACTGCCACGGTCTGAATTGATCTCTAGTGGAACACCATGGAGTGACACTATTCGGGAGATATATAAGTCAGCGAGCTGACTAGCAGTGATACTCTCTCGAACAGGTAGGAAGTGAGCCACTTTGGAAAGACGATCAATGACTACGAAGATAGCATTATTTCCTTTCTTGGTCCTGGGAAAGCCGGTGATGAAGTCCATACCAACTTTGTCCCATTTCCACTCGGGAATAGCTAAAGGTTGAAGGGTGCCAGCAGGTCTTTGATGCTCTGCCTTAACGCGATGACAAACGTCACAGTTGGCAATATACTGAGCGATTTCTCTCTTCATCCTAGTCCACCAGAACCTCTGGCGTAGGTCCTGATACATCTTTGTACTACCGGGATGAATCATGAGAGGGGATTCATGGGCCTCCTTAAGGATCAGTTGCTGCATCTGTTGACATTTGGGAACCACCAAACGGTTACCAAAGTAAACAACACCTCGTTCATCCATGGAGAAACAACCAGCAACTCCCTTGGAAATATTCTTCTTGATCCGGGAGATTCCCGTATCATGCTTCTGAGCCTCTACGATCTGATCCGTAAGGGTAGGTTTCGCCACCAAGGTAGAAAGGAAACCATGAGGAGCTATGTGAAGGTTAAGCTTACAGAATTCCTCATGGAGGGGCGGTTGACAATGTTGCAACATGAGGTTGTTGCAATAGGATTTGCGGCTTAAAGCATCAGCCATGACATTGGCTTTGCCTGGGGTGTAGGTGATTCCTAAGTCGTAATCCGAGATCAACTCCAACCAACGTCTCTGTCTGAGGTTCAGATCCGGTTGGGTGAAGATATACTTGAGACTCTGATGGTCGGTGTAGATTTCGCAACGGTTACCAAGAAGGTAATGTCGCCGGGTCTTAAGTGCATAGACTACGGCTGCAAGCTCCAGATCATGTGTAGGATAATTTTCCTCATGTGGATGCAACTGTCGAGATGCATAGGCAATCACATGACGATCCTGCATAAGAATGCAACCTAGTCCTTGACGCGAAGCATCGCAATAGATAACAAAGTCTTTAGTGAAATCCGGTGGCACGAGTATGGGCGCAGAGGTCAGGCGTCTTTTCAGTTCCTGAAAACTGTGCTCACACTGTGGGGTCCACTCAAACCTTTTATCTTTCTTGAGAAGCTCCGTGAGGGGTTTGGCTACTTTGGAGAAGTTTTCAACGAAGCGGCGACAATAACTGGCTAGACCGAGGAAACTCCTAACTTGTTTGACTGTTTCGGGTGGAGTCCAATCGAGAACGGCTTTGACTCTCTCGGGATTTACAGCAATGCCCTTACCGGAGATCACGTGGCCTAAATAGGTTACTTCTGGCAACCAAAATTCACACTTGGAGAACTTGGCATAAAGGCGATGCTCTCTGAGTTTTTCTAACACAAGCCTAAGATGTTCGGCATGCTCTTCCTCGTTCTTCGAGTAAATAAGAATATCATCGAGATAAACCACGACGAACTTATCTAAGTACTCCATAAAGACCGAGTTCATCAAGCGGGAGAAAGTAGCTGGAGCATTGGTTAGGCCGAAAGACATCACGGTGTACTCGTATTGACCATAACGAGTGACAAAGGCCGTTTTGGGGATGTCCCCGTTTCTGATCTTGATTTGGTGGTAGCCTAACCTCAAATCCATCTTGGAAAAGACTGAGGATCCAGCGAGCTGATCATACAGGTCGTTGATCCTGGGGAGCAGATACTTGTTCTTTATCGTGACCAAATTAACGGGACGATAATCTACAACCATCCGGTCCGTACCATCCTTCTTCTTGACGAAGAGAACGGGGCAAGCCCAGGGAGAAGAACTAGGACAGATGAAACCCTTTTGCAAGGATTCATCGAGTTGTTGCTTAAGCTCGGCTAACTCCAAAGGTGCCATCTTGTATGGTCTTCTAGAGATTGGAACAGTTCCTGGGATAAGTTCTATGATAAACTCTACATCTCTGTCAGGTGGGACACCTGGCAGTTCTTCTGGAAAGACATCCGGGAAGTCACGGACTACCGGAATATCTTCAAGGTCTGGAAGAGGGCTGGCATTAAGAGAATAGAGTTGATGCCTTGCAACTCTAGTGGAGACAGTGACTATTTTGCCAGATGGATGTGTAAGTTGAACAGATCTGGTGTAACAATCGATCTTGGCATGATGAGCTGTCATCCAGTCCATACCCAAGATGATGTTAATATCTGAGGACTTGAGAGATATCAAAGAAGCAAGGAAAACCAGTCTATCCACAAGGATTTCATTACCATGGCTTACCTTGGAGGTTTGCCATTTGGAACCAGGAGTCTGGATTATTAATGGAGTTGGCATATCACAAAATGACATGTCGTGCATCCGAGCATAACCTTCAGATATGAAGGAGTGGGATGCTCCGGTATCAAACAGAACTGAAGCTGGGTGACAATTGACAAGAAGTGTACCCAGTACGACATCGGGATCATCTTGAACTTCTGAAGCTGAGACATGGTGCACACATGCTCGCTCAATGGAGGCTGGCTTGGTACTGATCATCTTGACTGATGGCTTTTCACGGCCAACAGACCTCTCAGACGGGGGTGGAGCCTAACTAGACTGAGGGCAGTCACGTGCATAGTGTCCTGGTTCTCCGCAGGTAAAGCAAGTTCCTGAGGTAAGACGTGGACCTACGTTGGCAAGTGGTACACTAATAGGCCTGAGTGGAGCATGTTGCTGAGTTGGGTGAGGCGCCACATAGGATGGCCTCGGTGCATATCGAGGTGGAAGAGCCGAGTTCGGAATCCAAATCCGTCGCTTCTGAGAGCCAGAGCGGGAGGAAGAACCCAGATCACGGTTGTGCTTACGAGACTCCTCGTAAGTGAGTTGAGCTGTCTCTACATTAATGGCCTTGTTCACAAGAGCCTGGAAAGTATCACAATGATGCAGGTGGAGATCACGACGCAACTTAGGGTGGAGACCCTTCCGGAACCTAGCCTGCTTCTTAGCGTCCGTGGACACTTCTTCTGTAGCATAGCGGGCGAGGTTTCCAAACTCCCTACTGTAAGCATCAACAGGCAGCTTACCCTGGGTAAAATTACAGAACTCTTCCCTCTTGCGGTCAAAGAGAGCCTGAGGAATGTGGTGCTCACGAAAAGCCTCGGTGAAATCTCTCCAGGTAGGAATCTGACCAGCTGGAAGCATAGCTTCAAAGCTCTGCCACCAAATACTAGCAGGTCCTTCCAAGTGATAAGTAGCATAGGTGACCTTGTCACTTTCAACGACGTTCGCAGAATGCAACTTGTGAGTGATGCTTCGGAGCCAGTCATCCGCATCGAGTGGCTCAATGGAATGATGGAAGGTGGGTGGTTTCAGACCAATGAAGTCGGTGATGGAAACCAACTTCTTACGCTGATGTGCGGTGTTCTGCTCAATCTGTGCCAGCAAGCGGTTAGTCTCACGCTTGTTCCTCTCGGATGCTAACAAGAACTCTGCCACCAAAGGTTGGTCAGGATGATCCTCGTCCCTACCATCTCCATGGTTCTTGCTATGAGCAACTGAAACTCGGTTAGCAGATGACATCCTGACACAGAAACCAAGGAAACAAGGATGGAATTAGCATCGACATAGGGATGCGGAAAGTAATGCAAAAGCATTGGAAAGTCTTGAAATCTTGGGACAATTTCGGCAGCATAACGGCTGTAAATGCTCAAAAGGATTTTTGAGGCATTCATCAAAGGAATAGCATAATCAATCAGCATCATAATATCAAGGTTCTGGGCCAAACTGAGGACACACAGAAGTAGTAGAACTGTATTGAGACACAACCCAGCAATCCTAAGACTTTACGGTTTAGGAACACGTCATCCTGAGAGATAGAGGAGAAGCCTAGGCCTTAACCCTCGTAGAAAAGAAGAGGTTGACTCAGAAAGAATGACATGAGGTAAAGGAGTAAAAAGAGCCTTACGTTCCCTTCCACAATCAATTCCCTTATGTAACTAAAGCATTTCTAGACTCAACTTCGACCAGTTTGGCTTGGTAATCCTACAGTCAGTCAGGCTCTGATACCAAGTCTGTCGGGACCCCGATCCCAAGTCACACCGATCTAGCATGTAACACGTCATATCACTTTGCGGCCTCACGCATGGTATTCCCACGGGTGCCACCTTACCTGGCCCGGGACCGTTTGCGCATTTTGGCTCACGTATATGACAGTGTCGCTAGCATCCATATGACAGAGAACCCGGGCCGACATGGCTAGTCGTGAACCCAAAGCGGCACGGACCTATGGAGACAGGCATACATGAATCGCATCGAACATGTCGGTCATCAACGAGTGATTCCGGGCTGTAGCACTGGCCTAACAGGACTCCGGGGATCCCAGGCTGTAGCAGGCTAGGCAGGACTCCGGAGATCACCATGTGACATTCCCCGAAGGGACAGACATAGGGACGAAGTGAAACACATGCCGGCCAGTCAAGTGTCTTGAACAGTAGTACTGGGCTAGCAGGACTCCAGTGAACCGGGCTGTAGCGGACTACTATGGCTCGAGGAACACAAGACTACATTTCCCCATAAGAAAGGCTGCGAAGGATAAACAACTAGATTGTCGGATCCCACACATAGCAATACACGTTACACGTACGCATAACATGCATGTATGTGCGGTACATCATGGCATCACAACATAACTCAAAGTCATATAGATAAGGGCCCAGAAGAGCCACATAGCATAAATACAAACAGGGGTCACATGACCCATCATTCAGAGCATACAAGCAACAAGCGGAAGCATTACATGTCTGAGTACAGACAACTACAAAAGAAAAAGACTTAGAAGCCTGACTAACACGACCCTCCCAAGGGTACAAGATCGTAGCTGGGATACAAGCTACTCGTCGAAGCCACTAGTTTAACCAACTACAAAACATAAATAAGCAAACGTGAGTACAAAGGTACTCAGCAAGTCTTACTTCAGAGCTATCTACATATGCATCATTATCAACAAAGGGGGTGGTGGAGTTGAACAGCAGCAAGCCAGCTTTGACTCAATGGCTAATCTATACTACGAGTATCAGAAACTTCTTTGAGGTGAGAAGACGCACTCGAGTCCACAACTTCACCATATCAATACTCCACTATGGATCCGTTCCCGTCTCCCTACGAGAAGGCCATCCATAGCACTCACGCTTATCTTGCGTATTTTAGAGTATCCACTTCAAGTTATCTATGTACTATATAAGTCCTCCAAGTTTCCATATCCGAGGAAAACGGCTATTCGAATAGATAATATTAACCCTGCAGGGGGGTACTTCTTCACACACGCTCTCGCCACTTATATCCCTGTACACGTCATGTACCTCGGCAACCTTCAAGCGGAAGCCGGGCGAGGGTGTCGGCCACGACCTGACTAACCACACAAGTCTCTCGTCCAGGTTTATCGCCTATTCGGGTTCCATCCGCAAGGAGATCCGGCCGGGGTGTCGCTCACGGCCCCAAACGATGTGTGCAAGGTTCCCAAGCCCACCACCCGGGTGCCACTTGGTACACCGTGCCATAGTGCCTAGTCTGTCCCAAGCCCGTCCCGTCGGACACCACCTGGTAGACAAGTAGCACTACCTACAAACGCCAGAAACTAGTTGCAACTCCTGGACAGAGATCAAGTGGGTTAATAAGTCGAGAGGGGCCGGATAACCGGAACCCAATGTGTGGTAGTAACTGGACTTGGATAACATACACAGAACTCAGTGCTTAAGGACGGTTCCAATGAGACAACCCACCATGTACTCCTACATGGCCTCTCATCGCTACCTTTACCAAAACGTGTTCACACACTTAGCCTTTACCGGTAGGACATGTTCACCACTCCGATTCATTCCCGATGAATCAGACCTGACACAACTCTAAGCATAGCTGGCATAAAGAAAAACAAGCATGGATGAGCAGGCACATCAAGGCTCAAGCAACTCCTACTCATGCTAGTGGGTTTCAACTATTTACTGTGGCAATGACAGGTCATGCAGAGGAATGGGTTCAGCTACCGCAGCAGAAAGTAGCAGTTTGAATCGTTGTTGTCCTAATGCAGTAAAAGGGGCAGGAGCGAGAGAGTGGGACTTTATCGAGATGCTCAAGGGGGTTTGCTTGCCTGATAGATCCACGAAGAAGCACTGCTCCTCAGACAGGTACTCGGGACACCTTCCGGAGTAGAACCTATCAAGAGGGAACGGTGCCGGCAATCAATAAACAACCATATGCAACAATATGATGCATGAAGGTAACATTCAAAAATGCTATGATTTTCCCTAATGCATCTAGCATCAATTTGGTTGAAGTCCATATGAACCAAGGGTTCATATGCAAACCCTAATTTAAGTATATAACATGCCATTATTACGTTTTCACTTATACAGTAGGTATAATTTGGTTTTCATGCATGAAACTGGCATAAATGGATTCCTTGCATTTTTCTGATAATTTTTCATATATAATTTATTTGATTTGGAGTTACGGTTGAATTACTATGAATTTTTGAAGTTTTAACTATTTTTTGGAATTTCCTGATTTATTTTAATACCAGAAAAGGATATATTGCTTCAGCATGACATCAGCGTGACGTCAGCGAGTCAACGGGTCGGTCCAGGTCAAACCTGACCAGTGGGACCCATATGTCAGTGTCTAAACTAACTAATCTAGTTTAGTTAGTGGCCTCGGGCCCACATGTCAGTATCAGGTTAATTATCAGAGGGTTAATTAATCCTAACTACTAATTAGGGGCGCCGGGGCCCATCTGTCATTGAGAGAGAGGGGGGGTCAACCCGGCTGTGGTCAACCCACGCCGGTCAAGGTCAGCGGTCGCCGGCGTTTAGCCGCCGGCGAGTCCGAATACGGCGGGGCGCTGCGGGTTTTGCCTACAGGGGGCCATTTGGCGCGTGGAGTGCAGCTACGGGATGCGGGCGCTCGTCCGCATCCAACTGTGGTGGTGGCGCGGCCGGGGAGTGGCCGGAGTGGCGCCGGCGATGACGAGTGCGGCGGGCGGAGTTCGGGTGGGTGCGGGGTTAGCGCTGCGGCTTGCAAACAAGCTGGCTCTCGCGCTAGCGTTGCTCCACGGGTCGTTGCGAGTGCAATGGACGCACGCGCGGGGCCATTTGGTCACCGGGGCTTCGCCGGCGACGAGCTTGGGCGGCGGCGCGGTTCGGTCGACAAGGGGGCGATGGCTACGGGGCGTAAACGAGCTCGGGAAGAGGGGGAATAGACGTAAAATCTCACAGCGGAGGCGGCAGGATGGTCAGCGGGCTCGGGGACAAGTCGGAGACGACGGACGGGGCCGGCGATCTCGACGGCCGAGAGGTTGAAGATGATGGTGATGACGTCGCTATGGCGCGCCCCGGCTCGCTTGGCTCGGTGGAGGTGACGAAGACGACGTCGTGGAGCTCCTGGGCATGTCCAGGGGGTAAGAGGGAGGCAGTAGCCGCGGCAACGGCGAGCGATGGCGTCGGCTGCGCTCGGTGGCGCTGCGGGGAGAGGACAGAGGAGGGGAAGGAGGGAGAGGGAGTGAGAGGGGGGTCGGGGAGATGCGTGGCGACGCAAGGGAAGGGCTAGGGCGACGACGAGGGAAGCAGGAGGTGGCGGGGCGACGTGGCCGGCGCGCGGCGTCGTGCCCGGCTTCTCCTCTGCCTACTGGCAAGAGGTAGAAGACGGGGCTACCCCTGGTGGGCTGGGCCGCCAGGTGGCTGGCCAGCTGGGCCAAAGGTAAGGCCAGGTAAGCCTTTTTCCTCTTCTGTTTTTCTTTTCTATTTCTGACATTTGTTTTGTATTTTAAAGAAATGTTAAAACATTTCCATAAATGTTGAAAATAATTGTGGCATCTAGATATAATATTCTAGAGGCCCTCACCAATTCCCAACATTTTTGGAGCTATTAAAAATATTTATATAATTTAAACAGCTCCAATTCAAATATTTAAGCATTGATTCAAAAATCCAAAATGAGAAGGAAAAATGTGCATCACCTCTGGTTGTTGTTCCCAACATTTTCCAAAGACCATGAAAAATTTTGAAAAGCATTTTGGGTTCATTGAAAATCCACTTTTAATTTGAACCTATTTGAATTGCTTTGGTGCTAGGGTTTGCAACTTCCCCATTTCAATTTCATTTGAAATATAAACATGATGCACAAAGCAAGCCTAGGACCATACCAGAACTAGGGATGTCACAGTTCCACAATGCCATTCTGATGTGGCATGTACGGAGCTGAGAACTCATGAGTGATGCCCAATGTATCGAGATAAGTGTCGAGGCCGGTGTTCTTGAATTTAGTGCCATTGTCACTTCTGATGTGCTTGATCTTGACGCCATAGTTGTTCATGGCTCGATTGGCGAAGCGTCTGAAGACATCCTGCACTTCAGTCTTGTAGAGGATTATATGCACCCATGTATATCTTGTATAATCATCAACAATGACAAAGCCATAAATACAAGCAGTAGTAGTAAGGGTAGAGTAGTGAGTAAGGCTGAAGAGGTCCATGTGTATGAGTTTGAAGGTTTGAGTCATTGTCATGATTGTCTTCGAGGGATGCTTGGCCCTCGTCATCTTTCCAGCTTCGTAGGCACCGCATAAGTGATCCTTCTTGAACTTGACGCCCTCGATGCCTATGACGTGCTTCTTCTTTGCAAGAGTATGCAGGTTCCTCATGCTAGCATGCCCTAGTCTCCGATGCCAGAGCCAGCATTCTGAAGCTTTTGCAAGAAGACATACGGCAAGCTGTGGTCCTGCTGAGAAATGTACCATGTACAAATCATCTTTCCGATACCCTTCAAAGACTAGAGACTTGTCAGATTCCATTAGAACAAAGCAACAATATTTTCCAAATATCACAATCATGTTCAAATTGCAAAGCATTGAGACAGACATTAAGTTGAAACCAAGGGATTAAACAAGCATCACTTTATCTATGTGTTGATCCTTTGAGATTGCAACTCTACCTAGACCCAATACCTTGCTTTTACCAGTATCAGCAAATGTGATGTGACTTCTGTTAGATGGACGTAGGGTTGAGTCCATGAGAATACTTTGTTTGCCAGTCATGTGATTAGTACATCCACTATCAATAATCCATTCTAAAGCAGCTGGTGTAATACCCTACAGTGTAGTTAGGGGGATAGGCTTCACCAAGAGCATTGTGAAGCATAAACATTTGACGAGCAAGAGGATTATTAAAGCTTAGATCGAGGTTAGGACTGATAGGACAAGTAGCAAGAGACTCAGGAACAAAATACATAATAAGACCATTTGGGCATTTGATCTTGCGCCCTACAAGATGTTTTAGGTCCCCAGCAATAGCTTCAGACGCATTTGATTTTCGGCTGGAGACCTTTCCCTGCAAAACAGAGTTAAGCTTTCTTAGCCACCCACATCTTCAAGGGTGGCTTTGAAGCAATGAGTCTAAGTGTAGCATCTGAGAACTTTGGCTTTGGAGCCCTAGCAAATAGTCTTGCAGGTGGAGAATAGTACTCATAAGAATAAGCAGAGTAGTTCTGGGTCTTATGAACTTGGTGGTTTGATGAAACATACTCATATTCATAGACCTGAGTATGGTTTCCCTACAAAACATTTCTGTTAGTGCGACTCAGGTGAGTCCTCTGTCTGTATGAAGCCTTTGGACCATATGAAGCCTGTGGTCTGGGGTTTGTCATCTTCGCTTGTGGTGTCATGACGACATTCATAGGAAGATTCTCCAGACACCTTTTCGGCACCCATACTTTCTTCATAGGTGGCCCATTCCTGCAGTTAGTACCAATATACCTGGCAAACACTTCACCATTCTGACTCTTAAACAGTTTATAGTTTGCATCAAAGGATTCTTCAATGACGATGGGATTAGCACAAGTGAAGCCAGATAGGGTGCATGGATCCACTGAAGGTTCCTTTGCAACAACCCATGTGGTTTTGGGGTACTGCTCAGGTATCTAGTAAGAGCCATCAACAATCATTTTCCTTTCGAACCCAACACCCTCTTTCCTAGGGTTTCGGTTCAGAATCTGCCTTTTGAGGACATCACATAGTGTCTGATGCCCTTTTAGACTTTTGTGCATCCCTTTTTCAAGCAATGTCTTCAACCTAGCATTTTCATCAGCAATAGCAGTGGCATCCTCAGCAGAGGGGTTAGTTTCCACATCAACAGTTGAAGATATTGCAACAGCAGCAGCAACGACAGAACATTCAGCAACAGAAGTAGTGTTATCACGCTCAAGACATTTAAGACATGGTGGTTCAAATCCTTCCTGAGCGGGACTGATCTGTTCAGCGCGAAGTGACTCATTTTCCTTTTGAAGATCTTCATGAGCCGCTCTCAATTTCTCAAGTTCTTGCTTCCTTTGAAGATAATCGTAGGAAAGCTTTTCATGAGTTGTTGAGAGCGTTTCATGACGACTTTCAAGTTCCTCATACTTAACATGAAGATTTTATATGTCTTCTACTAAGGACTGAGATCAAGTCATTTCAGCATCCAACAGGTCATCACTTTTGTCTAACAGTTTTTGAATATGTTCCATAGCTTTCTGTTGTTCAGTTGCAATTTTAGCAAGTGTTTTGTAGCTAGGTTTGGAATTACAATTAGAGTCATCTCCACTGGTTGTTTGATAGTGAGTATTGCGTGAGTTTACCTTGGCACCGCGTACCATGAAGCAATAGGTGGGAGCGAAAGCATCGGCGTCGGTGACGAAGTCATTGTCTTCAGTGTTGAAGATGGACTTGGCAACATAGGCTGTAGCCAGACTTGCAACGCCAGAATCGGACTCCTCCTCAGACTCCACCTCTGCCTCCTCAGAAGCAGACTCCTCCTCTGAATCCATTTCCTTGCCAACAAACGCACGAGGCTTGCCAGATGAGCTCTTCTTGTGTGATGAAGACTTTGAGGAATACTTGGAAGAAAACTTTGAGTATTTATTCTTCTTCTTGTCATCAGAATCATATTCCTTGCTCTTCTTCTTGTTGTTGTTCTCATTGTCCCACTGCGGACACTCAGAGATGTAGTGACCAGGTTTCTTGCACTTGTGGCATGTTCTCTTCTTGTAGTCATGAGCAGAAGCTTCATCATTCCTTGAGCTGGATCGTGAAGACTTTCTGAAGCCTTTCTTCTTGGTGAATTTTTGGAACTTCTTCACAAGCATAGCAAGCTCCCTTCCAATGTCTTCAGGATCATCAGAACTGCAGTCAGATTCTTCTTCAGATGAGGAAATAGCTTTAGCCTTCAAGGCACGAGTTCGGCCATAGTTGGGACTGTAGATATCTCTTTTCTCAGAAAGCTGAAACTCATGTGTGTTGAGCCTTTCAAGTATGTCAGACAGATCGAGTCTCTTGAAGTCAGGGCATTCTTGAATCATCAGGGCTAGGGTGTCAAATGAGCTGTCAAGTGATCTCAGGAGTGTCTTAACGATTTCATGCTTGGTGATCTCAGTAGCGTCGAGAGCTTGGAGCTCATTTGTGATGTCAGTGAGGCGATCAAACGTGAGTTGAACATTCTCATTGTCGTTTCTCTTGAAGCGGTTGAAGAGGTTGCGAAGGACACTGATCCTTTGATCTCTCTGGGTTGATACGCCTTCGTTGACCTTGGAAAGCACTCACATGGCCATACTGCCCTTTGGTCAGATGACCACAGATGATGTTCTTGGCAGTGGAATCCAGTTGAACGAACTTATTGACATCAGCAGTGGTGACACCTTCACCAGCCTTGGGGACACCATTCTTCATGACATACCAGAGGTCAACATCAATGGCTTCAAGATGCATGCATCTTATTCTTCCAGTAGGGATATTCAGTTCATCGAAGACGGGGCATGCAGCGGAGACTTTGATTATCCCTGCAGTCGACATAGCTAAAACTCCAGGTGGTTAAACCGAATCACACAGAACAAGGGAGTACCTTGCTCTGATACGAATTGAAAGTGCTAGTGATCGACTAGAGGGGGGTGAATAGGCGATTTTTATGAAAGTCTTCAAAACATGGAAGTTTCAAAGACAATCGATAGAAATGAACCTATTAACATGCAGGGGAAGGTAGACTACACTAGGCAAGCCATAGTCAAGTATTCAATGAAGTGAAAGCACAAAGACTAATAGCATCTAGGCAGTGTGGATCAGGATGGAAGACAGTATGAAGCCAATCAGAACAAGCAGTCACACAGTGAAGACAAATAGATAATGCAAACAGGCAATGACTTCACAAGGATGAACTGTAAATAAAGAGATGGAAAGGATAGAACCAGTTCCTCGTCGAAGACAATGATTTGTTGGACCAGTTCCAGTTGCTGTGACAACTGTACGTCTGGTTAGGGAGGCTGAGATTTAACTCAGAAGATTGTGTCTTCACCTTATTCCCCTTGAGCTAAGGACACCCAGTCCTCACCCAATCACTCTAGTAAGTCTTCAAGGGAGACTTCCAAACCTTCACAAACTTCGTTCACCAGCGATCCACAATGACTCTTGGATGCTCAGAACGCGACGCCTAACCGGCTGGAGGATTCACGGTCCTCAAGTGTAACAAGTCTTCAGATCACATAGACAGGAAGACTTCAGTGATGCCTAGCACTCTTTGGCTCTGGGTGTTTAGGGCTTTGTCCTCGCAAGGATTTCTCTCTCAAAGGCTTCGAGGTGGGTTGCTCTCAAACGACAAAAGTCACGCACTAACTCTTAGCAGCCAACCAATTTATGGTGTAGGGGGTGGGCTATTTATAGCCACTAGGCAACCCGACCTGATTTTTCCGAAATGACTCTGGGTCACTAAGGAACTGACACGTGTTCCAATGGTTAGATTTCAAACACACGCGGCAACTTTACTTGGGCTACAAGTAAAGCTGACTCATCCAGCTCTGGATAAGATTTGCTCTCATTGTCTTTGCTCGAAGACATAGGATTTTGGTTAAGCATCACTTCAATCACTCTGACTTTGTTCACCAGGACCCCACTTAACAGTACGGTGGTTCCTATGACTCAACAAAGAAGAAAAGGAAACGACGAAACAGCTAAGTCTTCGCGCTCCATAGTCTTCACGAGATGTCTTCTCATGTCATAGTCTTCAATGTGAATATCTTCACATACCACCTTTGTCTTCAATGAATTCATACATTTTTAGGGGTCATCTCCGGTAGGAAAACCGAATCAATGAGGGACTACTACCTGTGTTATCCTGCAATTCTCACAAACACATTAGTCCCTCAACTAGGTTGTCGTCAATACTCCAAAACCAACTAGGGGTGGCACTAGATGCACTTACAAAGATGAATTGATTCCGCAAAGAATTATTACGGGTTATAGGATGGTAATTGATTTGCGTAAATTAAATAAGGCTACTAAAAAGATCATTACCCTTTGCCTTTTATTGATCAAATGCTAGAAAGATTATCCAAACATACACATTTTTGCTTTCTAGATGGTTACTCTGGTTTCTCTCAAATACCTGTGTCAGCTGATGACCAATCAAGGACCACGTTTACTTGCCCTTTCGGTACTTTTGCTTATAGACGTATGCCTTTTGGTTTATGTAATGAACCTGCTACCTTTTAAAGATGCATGATTGCTATATTTTCTGACTTTTGTGAAAAGATATGTGAGGTTTTCATGGACGATTTCTCCATTTGTGGATCCTCTTTTGATGATTGCTTAAGCAACCTTGATTGAGTTTTGCAGAGATGTGAAGAAACTAATCTTGTCTTGAATTGGGAGAAATGCCACTTTATGGTTAATGAAGGTATTGTCTTGGGGCACAAAATTTCTGAAAGAGGTATTGAAGTTGACAAAGCTAAAGTTGATGCTATTGAAAAGATGACATGTCCCAAGGACATTAAAGGTATAAGAAGTTATCTGGGTCATGCCGGTTTTTATAGGAGGTTCATTAAGGACTTCTCAAAAATTTCTTGGCCTCTGACTAATCTAGTACAAAAGGATATTCCTTTTGTCTTTGACGATGATTGTGTAGAAGCATTTGCAATACTTAAGAAAGCATTGATTTCTTCACCTATTGTTCAGCCACCTGATTGGAATTTACCCTTTGAAATTATGTGTGTTGCTAGTGATTATGTTGTAGGTGCTGTTCTAGGGCAAAGAGTTGATAAGAAATTAAATGTTATTCAATATGCTAGTAAAACTCTAGACAATGCCCAGAGAAATTATGCTACTACTGAAAAAGAATTTTTAGCAGTTGTTTTTGCTTGTGATAAGTTCAGACCTTATATTGTTGATTCTAAAGTAATTATTCACACTGATCATGCTGCTATTAAATACCTTATGAAAAAGAAAGATGCTAAACCTAGACTTATAGGATGGCTTCTCCTGCTACAAGAATTTTATTTGCATATTATTGATAGAAAGGGAGCTGAGAACTCCGTTACAGACAACTTGTCTAGGTTAGAAAATGTTCTTGATGACCCACTACCTATTGATGATAGCTTTCCTGATGAACAATTAAATGTCATAAATGCTTCTCGAACTGCTCCATGGTATGCTGATTATGCTAATTATATTGTTGCTAAATTTATACCAACTAGTTTCACATACCAGCAAAAGAAAAAGTTCTTCTATGATTTGAGACATTACTTTTGGGATGACCCACATCTTTATAAAGAAGGAGTAGATGGTATTATTAGACGTTCTGTACCTGAGCATGAACAGGAACAGATCCTACGCAAGTGTCACTCCGAGGCTTATGGAGGACACCATGCTAGAGATAGAACTGCACATAAGGTATTGCAATCCAGTTTTTATTGGCCTACTCTCTTCAAGGATGCTCGTAAGTTTGTCTTGTCTTGTGATGAATGTCAAAGAATTGGTAATATTAGTAGACATCCAGAAATGCCTATGAATTATTCACTTGTTATTGAACCATTTGATGTTTGGGGCTTTGATTATATGGGACCTTTTCCTTCCTCTAATGGGTATACACATATTTTAGTTGTTGTTGATTATGTTACTAAGTGGGTAGAAGCAATTCCAACTAGTAGTGCTGATCATAACACCTCTATTAAGATGCTTAAAGAAGTTATTTTCCTGAGGTTTGGAGTCCCTAGATATTTAATGACTGCTGGTGGTTCACACTTTATTCATGATGCCTTCCGTAAAATGCTTGCTAAGTATGACGTTAATCATAGAATTGCATCTCCTTATCACCCACAGTCTAGTGGTCAAGTAGAATTGAGTAACAGAGAGCTCAAATTAATTTTGCAAAAGACTGTTAATAGATCTAGAAAGAATTGGTCCAAGAAACTTGATGATGCATTATGGGCCTATAGAACTGCATATAAAAATCCTATGGGTATGTCTCCGTATAAAATGGTTTATGGTAAAGCAATGAGGATAGTCCTCAAGTTACGGACCCAGTCCGTGTAATTGCTACCATCATATTTCAACTTAGTTTTCTCTAGGAACATATCAAAATAAACACAGGGAAGCAACAATGCGAGCTATTGATCTACAACATAATTTGCAAAATACTATCAGGACTAAGTTCATGATAAATTTAAGTTCAATTTAATCATATTACTTAAGAACTCCCACTTAGACAGACATCCCTCTAATCCTCTAAGTGATCACGTGATCCAAATCAACTAAACCATGTCTGATCATCACGTGAGATGGAGTAGTTTCAATGGTGAACATCACTATGTTGATCATATCTACTATATGATTCACGCTCGACCTTTCGGTCTAAGTGTTCCGAGGCCATATCTGTATATGCTTGGCTCGTTAAGTATAACCTGAGTATTCCGCGAGTGCAACTGTTTTGCACCCGTTGTATTTGAACGTAGAGCCTATCACACCCGATCATCACGTGGTGTCTCAGCACGAAGAACTTTTTCAACGGTGCATACTCAGGGAGAACACTTCTTGATAATTAGTGAGAGATCATCTTAAAATGCTACCATCAAAAAAAGCAAAAATAAGATGTATAAAAGATAAACATCATATGCAATCAAAATATGTGACATGATATGGCCATCATCATCTTGCGCCTTTGATCTCTATCTCCAAAGTACTATCATGATCTATATCGTCACCGGCATGACACCATGATCTCCATCATCTTGATCTATATCAATGTGTCGTCACATGGTCGTCTCGCCAACAATTTCTCTTGCAACTATTGCTATCGCATAGCAATGAAGTAAAGCAATTATTGGGCACTTGCATCTTATGCAATAGAGAGACAACCATAAGGATTTTGCCAGTTGTCGATAACTTCAACAAAACATGATCATCTCATACAACAACTTATATCTCATCACGTCTTGACCATATCACATCACAACATGCCCTGCAAAAACAAGTTAGACGTCCTCTACTTTGTTGTTGCAAGTTTTACGTGGCTGCTACGGGCTTAAGCAAGAACCAATCTTACCTACGCATCAAAACCACAACGATAGTTTGTCAAGTTGGTGTTGTTTTAACCTTCGCAAGGACCGGGCGTAGCCATACTCGGTTCAACTAAAGTTGGAGAAACTGACACCCGCCAGCCACCTGTGTGCAAAGCACATCGGTAGAACCAGTCTCGCGTAAGCGTACGCATAAGGTCGGTCCGGGCCGCTTCATCCAACAATACCGCCGAACCAAAGTATGACATGCTCGTAAGCAGTATGACTTATATCGCCCACAACTCACTTGTGTTCTACTCGTGCATATAACATCAATACATAAAACCTAGGCTCGGATGCCACTATTGGGGAACGTAGTAATTTCACAAAAAAATCTACGCACACGCAAGATCATGGTGATGCATAGCAACGAGAGGGGAGAGTGTTGTCTACGTACCCTCGTAGACCGATAGCGGAAGCGTTATGACAACGCGGTTGACATAGTTGTACGTCTTCACGGCCTGACCGATCAAGCACCGAAACTACGGCACCTCCGAGTTCTAAAACACATTCAGCACGATGACGATCCCCGGACTCCGATCCAGCAAAGTGTCGGGGAAGAGTTCCGTCAGCATGACGGCGTGGTGACAATCTTGATGTTCTACCGTCGTAGGGCTTCGCCTAAGCACCGCTACAATATTATCAAGGATTATGGTGGAAGGGGGCACCGCACACGGCTAAGACAACGATCATGAAGATCAACTTGTGTGTCCAGAGGTGCCCCCCTGCCCTTGTATATAAAGGAGCAAGGGGGAGGAGGCCGGCCCTAGGAGGGGCGCGCCAGGGAGTAGGATTCCTACTCCTAGTTGGAGTAGGTTTCCTCCTTTCCTAGTCCAACTAGGAGAAGGGGGGAAAGGGGGGAAGAGGGGAAGGAAGGGAGAGAGGGGCCGCGCCCCAAACCCCTTGTCCAATTCGGACTGGGCTTGGGAGGGGCGCGCGCCACCTCCTGGTCCTTTCCACTAAGGCCCATTAAGGCCCATTGCTTCTTCCTCGTATTCCCGTAACTCCCCGGTACCTCCGAAAATAGCCGAATCACTCGGAACCTTTCCGATGTATGAATATAGTCGTCCAATATATCGATCTTTACGTCTTGACCATTTCGAGACTCCTCGTCATGTCCCCGATCTCATCCGGGACTCCGAACTCCTTCGGTACATCAAAACTTATAAACTCATAAGATAACTATCATCGAAACCTTAAGCGTGCGGACCCTACGGGTTCGAGAACAATGTAGACATGACCGAGACATGTCTCCGGTCAATAACCAATAGCGGAACCTGGATGCTCATATTGGCTCCCACATATTCTATGAAGATCTTTATCGGTCAGACCGCATAACAACATACGGTGTTCCCTTTGTCATCGGTATGTTACTTGCCCGAGATTCGATCGCCGGTATCTCAATACCTAGTTCAATCTCATTACCGGCAAGTCTCATTACTCGTTTCGTAATACATCATCTCGCAACTAACTCATTAGTTGCAATGCTTGCAAGGCTTATGTGATGTGCATTACCGAGAGGGCCCAGAGATACCTCTCCGACAATCGGAGTGACAAATCCTAATCTCGAAATACGCCAACCCAACATGTACCTTTGGAGACACCTATAGAGCTCCTTTATAATCACCCAGTTACGTTGTGACGTTTGGTAGCACACAAAGTGTTCCTCCGGCAAACGGGAGTTGCATAATCTCATAGTCATAGGAACATGTATATGTCATGAAGAAAGCAATAGCAACATACTAAACGATCGGGTGCTAAGCTAATGGAATGGGTCATGTCAATCACATCATTCTCCTAATGATGTGATCCCGTTAATTAAATGACAACACATGTCTATGGTTAGGAAACATAACCATCTTCGATCAACGAGCTAGTCAAGTAGAGGCATACTAGTGACGTTTAGTTTGTCTATGTATTCACACAAGTATTATGTTTCCGGTTAATACAATTCTAGCATGAATAATAAACATTTATCATGAAATAAGGAAATAAATAATAACTTTATTATTGCCTCTAGGGCATATTTCCTTCAGAAACTAATATCATTGAAACCGTAACCACGGAGGAATACATAAGGGACACGTTCCAGAACGTTTCAGACTCCGAAAAGGAATAGGTATGTGGTTCGGTAAGTAAACCGACTCCAAAAATATTTCTAATGGGAATTTTCTCCGTTTTGGAATATTTAGAAAAAAATAGGAAAATAAGAAGCAGACCGGAAAGGACACGAGGCTCCCATGAGGGTGGGAGGCGCGCCCTACCCCCTGGGCACGCCCTATCGGGTGGTAGGTGCGACATATGCCAATGGGTGGCTAATCATTGTGGGAGCCAGTAAGACATCGCCGGTGCCTGGAAACAGGATGAGGCGAAGACATGCACGCCGGCGAATCTTACCTAGCTTCGGGGCTCTCCGAGGAGATAACACCCCTACTGCTGCTCTGCGGGGTCTCCGCATGATCACTAGATGAACAAGTAGCTACACGATGCTCCTAGAGCTGTTTGGTGAGAGGAGGAAGAAGGGCACGGCTCGCTCTCTTCTTCTCCTTGTGTGGTGTCTAGAACTAGCAGGGATCAACCCTTTGCATGGGTGCCCCGGGGGGTTTATATAGGCCTACCCCCCAGGGTTACAATGGTAATCCGGCTGGGCGCGGGGCCCAGGCGTCTGTGACTACGCTCGCCGGCTTTTCCGCCGACTGCTGGGGCCCGCCGGCTGGTGGGCCCCGCCAGCTACCGGCTCTTTAGTCGACAGGTAGGCCCCACTATCCAGGGCCTTGTCGGCGGCTGGTTACTATTTGCTCAATCCTGGTGACGAGGGCTTCGTCGAGGTAGGCGTGGCTACAGTGCCGCCATCCGGCGGGTGATTGCTGTAGCCTCACCGTGTCTTGTCTCCTTAATGGGGCGCCTCCTTAGGGGGAGATGGCAAGTCGGCTGTGGGGAGCCGGCTCCGTCTTGGGTCGACTGGGGGAGGCCTGGCCGCCTTCGGGTGTCTCCCTGCCCGAAGGGGCCTACCGTCCGTGGGCCGCGTTGGCGGCCCGTCGTGGATGACATCTAGGTCAACATGGCAACAGTGGCGCACCGGACGGGTCATGGCCACCCGTACGGCGCACTGTGCCAGGCGTGCACCGGGATTCGGGGATGGACGGCTTTACTGTAGCCACAACCCGTCACATCGCCGTTAGGTGGATGCAGACTCCGAGGGTACAATCTTGACTGCTTTGTGGGAGCCGGCTTCTTGGAGTCGGCCTTCTCGTGGCCGTCTTCTAGAAGCTGGCCCTCCCGCGGCTTTCTTTATGAGGGCCGGAGTCGGATCACCTTCTGATAGTCGGCCTGGGAGACAGCCGGCAAGAGGAAGGCGGCCCCGGGTCTTGGATCCTTGAGGGCCGGATCGGCTCATAATTTTTCTAGAAAGGCCAGGAGGAGCCGGCTTGGCTACCCGTGGTCATATCCTCCGACACGCCCCCTGCCTCGTGGGCACCTCGTGTGCTCTCCGGACTCCATTTTATTGCACGATACTTCTTTTGGTCGGTAAAAATTCATTATATAATCTCCCAAAGATTTTGACCACCGTACCACGCAAATATCCTTTGTTCTTGTTTCGAGCTATTTTCTGTCAGGGTTGTCAAGGCCAGGCATCATGTCGTCCCCCTCCTTCAACAATGGTGACAATGATGCTTGGCTAATGAAGATAGAGCTGAAGAGAGAAGAACCTATGGAGATCAACAAGGATGAAGGGATCAAGAAGACCACGGAGGACCAAGTTCCGGCAGTAGAGGACGTCCTTCAACTTGATCACAATCTTCTTACCCCGACTAAGATTGAAGCTTTCAAGATGATTGAGTTAGCTCGTATACAAAACAAGTATCTCACACATGAAAATATTTTGTTGGAGGATCATATCATTGCACTCAAGGGCATTATCCGCAAGTTGGAAGACCTCCTACGCTCGATGTGCGACTATCCATCATCACCAACACCCTCTTCACCGACAAAGGAGATATAAATAAATGGGTATGGGCACTCCCCTTGGCAACTGCCAAGCTTGGGGGAGTGCCCCGGTATCGTATCACCATCACTTTTATCTTTATCGTTTTTCTTAGTTCGATCCTTTTTAGTAATATCTTTATCTAGTAGAATAAAGTTTTAGTATGATATAGTTGTCAGTTTTGCTTTATGATCCCCCTATGTAATCGAGCCCGTGAGCTATATATAATAAAGATTAATGTTGAATCAAGGGCTTGATTATTTTGCTATGATCTTGAGGGAATTAAATAAAATAAAAGAGAAGAAATAGAAAGAAATAAAGAGATCATATGGATCTTATTGAAAGTAATGAGCTCACATATAAAGAGTATGATGAATAAAAGTTGTTGAGAGTTGGCAAACATAGCTTTAGTCGTCGTTGCAATTAATAGGAAGTAATAAAGAAAGAGAGGTTCACATATAAATATACTATCTTGGACATCTTTTATGATTGTGAGCACTCATTAAAGTATGACATGCTAAGAGTTGACGTTGGACAAGGAAGACAACGTAATGGGTTATGTTTTCTTACATCTGAGATGAATTATATTGTCATGGATCATCCAACATGTTGAGCTTGACTTTCCCTCTCATGCTAGCCAAATTCTTCGCACCAAGTAGAGAAACTACTTGTGCTTCCAAATATCCCTAAACCCAGTTTTGCCATGAGAGTCCACCATATCTACCTATGGATTGAGTAAGATCCTTCAAGTAAGTTGTCATTGGTGCAAGCAATAAAAATTGCTCTCTAAATATGTATGACTTATCAGTGCGAAGAAAATAAGCTTTATACGATCTTGTGATATGGAAGAAATAAAAGCGACGGACTGCATAATAAAGGTCCATATCACAAGTGGCAATATAAAGTGACGTTCTTTTGCGTTAAGATTTTGTGCATCCAACCATAAAAGCGCATGAAAACCTCTGCTTCCCTCTGCGAAGGGCCTATATTTTACTTTTATCTTCTACCTTACATAAGAGTCATGGTGATCTTCACATTTCCTTTTTACATTTTATCCTTTGGCAAGCACAATATGTTGGAAAGATCTTGATATATATAGCTAATTGGATGTGAGTCCTCATGAACTATTATTGTTGACATTACCCTTGAGGTAAAACATTGGGAGGCAAAGCTATAAGCCCATATCTTTCTTTGTGTCCGATTAAAACTTCATACCCATAAATATTGCGTGAGTGTCAGCAATTGTGAAAGACTAAGAGATGGTTGAGTATGTGGACTTGCTGAGAAGCTCTAATTGACTCTTTCCTATGTTATGATAAATTGCAATTGCCTCAATGGCTGAGATTAGAGTTTGTTGGTTCTCAATGAAGTTTATGATTCATACTTGAAAATTGTGATTGAATTGTTACTTTAGCATAAGAGATCATATGACAAAATATATATATGTAGTTTTTATAAGAATGATCATGATGCCCTCATGTCCGTATTTTATTTTTATCGACACCTCTATCTCTAAACATGTGGACATATTTTTCGATTTCGACTTTCGCTTGAGGACAAGCGAGGTCTAAGCTTGGGGGAGTTGATACGTCCATTTTGCATCATGCTTTTATATAGATATTTATTGCATTATGGGTTGTTATTACACATTATGTCACAATACTTATGCCTATTCTCTCTTATTTTACAAGGTTTACATAAAGAGGGAGAATGCCGGTAGCTGGGATTCAGGGCTGGAAAAGGAGCAAATACTAGAGACCTATTCTGCATAGCTCCAAAAGTCCTGAAACTTCACGGAGGCTATTTCTAGAGTATATAAAAAATATTGTGCGCAAGAAGTTCCAGAGGGGGGCCACACCCTGGCCACAAGGGTGGGGGCGGGCCCTACCACTATTGGAATCGGCTACTTTGCCATCTGCCAGCTCTTTGCCGTCTGCTAGCGGACGGCAAAGAAGCTCTTTGCCATCAGCTACCCAAAAGAGGGAGGGGGCCCCACTGACGAGCTAGTTTAAAAAAACTTAACGGCCCCCCCTCTTTGCCGTCTGCTAGCCGACGGCAAAGAGCAAGTAAGCGGACGGCAAAGGGGGGCGAACGGCAAACGTTTAGGTTACTAACAGCGCCCCACCCCGCCCATCTCTCTATGTTCGATCCGTCCCCATCTCCTCCCCGACGACCACCGCCACCCGCCGCCACCCACCGCCGCCCCCTTGCCGCACCTCCCCTCGCCCCGTCGCCCCACCGTCCCAAGCACTCGCTGCCGCCGCCACCTGCCACCGCCCCCTGGCCCCACCGCCCCTCGCCCCATCACCCCCACCACCCGCCACCGCCCCGGAAGTCCCGTCGCCCGCGCCGGAGCCAGGCTCGCCGTGGGCCCCCTGTGTCCGCCTCGCGCCCCCCGTCCCGGAGCTAGGCTCGCCGCCGCCCCTGCGCCCGCGCCGCCCCCGGAGGCAGGCTCGCCCCTAGGCCTGCGTCTGCCTCGCCCCCCCCCCCACCCCTGCGTCCCCCTCGCGCCCCCTGCCCCGGAGCCAGGCTCGCCGCCGCGCCAGAGCCAGGCTCGCCGCCGCCCCTGCGCCAGCGCCGCCCCCTCCATCCTTCATCGAGAGGAGCCAAGGTGAGCATTTTTTTGTTTTTTTCTACTGTTTTTCTTTGTCGTTTAGGTTTAATTAGGTTATTGATAGGTTTAGGTTAGTGGTTGGTTTAGGTTAGTGCTAGATATAGGTTTAGATTATTAGAAGAAGAAGAAGAAGAAGAAAGTTGAAAAAAAGAAGAAGAAGTAGAAGAAGAGGAAAAAGGAAAAAAAGGAAGAAGAATAAGAAGAAAGTTGAAAACAGAACAATATAGAAGAGGAAAAAGGAGAAGAAGAAAGAAGAAGAAGAAGAAGAAGAAGAAGAAGAAGAAGAAGAAGAAGAAGAAGAAGAAGAAGAAGAAGAAGAAGAAGAAGAAGAAGAAGAAGAAGAAGAAGAAGAAGAAGAAGAAAGAAGAAGAGGAGGAGGAGGAGGAGGAAGGGGAGGAGGGAGAAGAAGAAAGAAAAGAAGAAGAAAGAATAAGAAGAAGAAGACCCCGACGCGCCACCCCGATACCCCGACCCCGACCCCGACCCTCGACCCCCGACACCCCGACCCCGACCCCCGACACCCCGACCCCAACCCCCGACACCCCGGCCCGACACCCCGACCCCGACCCCCGACACCCCGACAACCCGGCCCGACACCCCGACCCCGACCACCGACCCCCGACACCCTGACACCACACCCCGACCCCGACACGACACCCCGATACCCCGACACTCGACCCCGACACGACACCCCGACCCCGACACCCCGATCCCGACACCACACCCCGACAACCGACCCCCTGACCCCCTGACCCCGACCCCCCGACCCCGAAACAACACCCCGACCCCGACACAGCACCCCGACACCGACAGGACACCCCGACCACCGACACCTCCCGAAAAGGTGTTCTTTGGCCTTCCAGAGGCCGACGGGGTCATATATTTGTGAATTATTAGTTAGGTCATATATATTTTGATTTTGTTATGAAAAACATCATATATAATTGTGTTGATCATGTAGTTTTAAATGTGCAGTTGTTTCATCGCTGCGAGGTTTGGTGTTCGACGACCTCGCCGTGCGTTTGACGAGCTCTGCCCCTTCGTTCGTGGGTGAGCACAAATGACAAGTCCTTCTCCCCCATTAATTATTTGATCTATTCCGATGAAACTTGATAGCTAGCTATATATGTGTCTTGAATCATCAGTATGCGTAACCAATATGTGTCTCCCGTTCGAAAGCGTCATAGTTATAAATATGCATGCATTTGCATATTTATAACCTTGATTCTTTCGAATTGTCCAACGCTATCCATGGACAGCCCGAGTATGTGTAGATTGGGTTCGTTTTCCCATATGCTTTGCTCCGGATCCGACGCATATATTTCGTCAGTGCCTCCCCTATTGTTCTCCGGGTACACATCCTCTTTGTTTATTGCAGAGACATGTATCAGGAGAACAGCGGGGAGGTGCTGCCGAAATTTTGCGTCGGATCTGGAGCATAGCATGGGAAAATGAACCCAATCTACACATACACGGGTGGGATTAGGACCTATCATTACCTATTAGAGTGTAGGTTGCATGGACGTAATAAAATTGACAAAGTAGATCAACTGATGAATATATACATGGTGAATTACATATATAATTGTTGTGTGTCCAGTAGCTCTGAAAGTCAAGATGAGTGACCGTGCGTGGATGTATACCGGTCACACTGGTCAGAACAAATGGAGCGCTGAATGGTTCACAAAAACTAAGGGGTTTCTGCAAGCCGCATTTGCAAATGGTCAAAAGAAAACCTGGTGCCCCTGTTTCCGGTGTGTCAATTGGGAAAAGAAGACAGAGGCTAAAATGGGAAAACACCTGCAGAAGAGTGGTTTTACGCCCGATTATACGGTGTGGACATTTCATGGTGAGTCTGCCCAACGTGACCGAGCTGAGGTGGATCGTCGTCGCACCGACGAGCATGGTACCGGGATGGATACTGATCGATGCAACCTACACTACTACGGTTACTGCTACGGATGACCTGTCAATGCTTGACCGATTACGTCAAGGTGGCCTTGCACATGTTGATGCCAATGAACCCTATGAGCCCATCATTGATTATAGTGATGATGATGATTATGCATTTATTGATGATACTGATCGAGATTATTAGTAGTGCCAGGTATTCAATTTTTTTATGTTGTACTTGATGATGATACACTTAATTGATATACATATTATTATTCATGTCGGTACTTTTTTTATGTTGTACTAATTTCGTTTATTCTTTGTCATGGCAGGTGTTGAAAGATGGTGGGCGCTGGTCGGGAGCGTGCCGAGGCCCCTTCTTTGTCGGCGCGTGGTGCGAGGTCTTCCATTCCACACGCACCTCTCCGCCGAGCATTGCTGGACAGTATGGCAACACCGCTGGGCCCTTCTTCGTCGACCGCGGTGCCCAGCAGGGGACGAGGTAAGAAGAAGAGAGGAGGTGGAGCACGTGGTCGCGGGAGAGGAGGTAGGGTGACTCTTATGGCGCCTTCCTCGCCACCACCCCCAGCTGTTTCACCCGAGCATGTGACTGCTAGGGTGGACTCATCTGAGGAGGAGGCTGCACGGACTCCAATCCACGAGTCTTCGGCCCACGAGCCTCGGGTCGATGGGCCTTCGGCCCACGAGACCCCGGAGGAGCACACGTCTGGATGGGGTACCTGGTCGGGTCAGCCTGAGGATGGCGGGGAGCCGAGTGGCCATGCTGATGATGGCGGGGAGCCGACTGATGAGGAGGGGGAGGAGGGGGCAATGTCTACCAGCGTGGTGCTACACGGCTCCCGTCCGTGCCGGCGACCTGCGAGCAGAGGTGGTTGATTTTCCCTGATGGGGAGAGGTAAGTGCATTTAATCTTTTTGTACCTTCTGCATTCACGTTTCTTCAAATAACTGATGTGTTGGCCTTGTCATGCTGCAGGGGTTGGGACCACCATGAAAGTGTCCGCCGGCCCAACTCCGTCCTTGGAGTTCTGATTCGGCAAAACTTCCCGAGGTTTGTCACGTTGCCTGGTGCGGGTCGGCTTCCAGAGGTTGGATTTGTTGGGGAACGTAGTAATTTCAAAAAAATTCCTACGCACACGGAAGATCATGGTGATGCATAGCAACAAGAGGGGAGAGTGTTGTCTACATACCCACGCAGACCGACTGCGGAAGCATTGACACAACGTAGAGGAAGTAGTCATACGTCTTCCCGATCCGACCGATCCAAGCACCGTTACTCCAGTACCTCCGAGTTCTTAGCACACGTACAGCTCGATGACGATCCCCGGGCTCCGATCCAGCAAAGCTTCGGGGAGGAGTTCCGTCAGCACGACGGCGTGGTGACGATCTTGATGTTCTACCGACGCAGGGCTTCGCCTAAGCTCTACAACGATATGATCGAGGTGGAATATGGTGGCAGGGGGCACCGCACACGGCTAAGGAACGATCTCAATGATCAACTTCTGTGTCTAGAGGTGCCCCCTGCCCCCGTATATAAAGGATCCAAGGGGGAGGGGCTGGCCGGCCAAGAGGAGGGCGCAGGAGGAGTCCTACTCCTACCGGGAGTAGGACTCCCCCCCCCCAATCCTATTCCAAATAGGACTCCCAAGGGGGAAAGAGAGAGAGAGGTGGCCGACCACCTCTCCTAGTCCTAATAGGACTAGGGGAGGGGGGAGGCGCGCAGCCCACCATGGCAGCCCGTTTCACCTTTCCACTAAAGCCCAATAAGGCACATATGGCTCCCGGGGGGGGGGGGGGTTCCGGTAACCTCCCGGTAAGCCAGTAAAATCCCGATTTTACCCAGAACACTTCCAATATCCAAATATAGGCTTCCAATATATCAATCTTTATGTCTCGACCATTTCGAGACTCCTCGTCATGTCCGTGATCACATCCGGGACTCCGAACTACCTTCGGTACATCAAAATGCATAAACTCATAACAACTGTCATCGTAACGTTAAGCGTGCGGACCCTACGGTTCGAGAACAATGTAGACATGACCGAGACACATCTCCGGTCAATAACCCATAGCGGGACCTGGATGCCCATATTGGCTCCTACATATTCTACGAAGATCTTTATCGGTCAGACCGCATAACAACATACGTTGTTCCCTTTGTCATCGGTATGTTACTTGCCCGAGATTCGATCGTCGGTATCCAATACCTAGTTCAATATCGTTACCGGCAAGTCTCTTTACTCATTCTGTAATACATCATCCCGCAACTAACTCATTAGTTGCAATGCTTGCAAGGCTTGTTTAATGTGCATTACCGAGAGGGCCCAGAGATACCTCTCCGACAATCGGAGTGACAAATCCTATTCTCGAAATACGCCAACCCAACATCTACCATTGGAGACACCTGTAGAGCTCCTTTATAATCACCCAGTTACGTTGTGACGTTTGGTAGCACACAAAGTGTTCCTCCGGCAAACGGGGGTTGCATAATCTCATAGTCATAGGAACATGTATAAGTCATGAAGAAAGCAATAGCAAGATACTAAATGATCGGGTGCTAAGCTAATGGAATGGGTCATGTCAATCAGATCATTCAACTAATGATGTGACCTCGTTAATCAAATAACAACTCTTTGTTTATGGTTAGGAAACTTAACCATCTTTGATTAATGAGCTAGTCTAGTAGAGGCATACTAGTGACACTCTGTTTGTCTATGTATTCACACATGTATTATGTTTCCGGTTAATACAATTCTAGCATGAATAATAAACATTTATCATGATATAAGGAAATAAATAATAACTTTATTATTGCCTCTAGGGCATATTTCCTTCAGTCTCCCACTTGCACTAGAGTCAATAATCTAGATTACACAGTAATGATTCTAACACCCATGGAGCCTTGGTGCTGATCATGTTTTGCTCGTGGAAGAGGCTTAGTTAACGGGTCTGCAACATTCAGATCCGTATGTATCTTGCAAATCTCTATGTCTCCCACCTAGACTAGATCCCGGATGGAATTGAAGCGTCTCTTGATGTGTTTGGTCCTTTTGTGAAATCTGGATTCCTTTGCCAAAGCAATTGCACCAGTATTGTCACAAAAGATTTTCATTGGACCCGATGCACTAGGTATGACACCTAGATCGGATATGAACTCCTTCATCCAGACTCCTTCGTTCGCTGCTTCAGAAGCAGCTATGTACTCCGCTTCACATGTAGATCCCGCTACAACGCTTTGTTTAGAACTGCACCAACTGACAGCTCCATAGTTTAAAGTAAACACGTATCCGGTTTGCGACTTAGAATTGTCCGGATCAGTGTGAAAGCTTGCATCAACGTAACCTCTTACGTTGAGCTCTTTGTCACCTCCATATACGAGAAGCATATCCTTAGTCCTTTTTAGGTATTTCAGGATGTTCTTGACCGCTGTCCAGTGATCCACTCCTGGATTACTTTGGTACCTCCCTGCTAAACTTATAGCAAGGCACACATCAGGTCTGGTACACAGCATTGCATACATGATAGAGCCTATGGCTGAAGCATAGGGAACATCTTTCATTTTCTCTTTATCTTCTGCAGTGGTCGGGCATTGAGTTTGGCTCAACTTCACACCTTGTAACACAGGCAAGAACCCTTTCTTTGCTTGATCCATTTTGAACTTCTTCAAAATCTTGTCAAGGTATGTGCTTTGTGGAAGTCCAATTAAGCGTCTTGATCTATCTCTATAGATCTTTATGCCTAATATGTAAGCAGCTTCACCGAGGTCTTTCATTGAAAAACTCTTATTCAAGTATCCCTTTATGCTATCCAGAAATTCTATATCATTTCCAATCAGCAATATGTCATCCACATATAATATCAGAAATGCTACAGAGCTCCCACTCACTTTCTTGTAAATACAGGCTTCACCGAAAGTCTGTATAAAACCAAATGCTTTGATCACACTATCAAAGTGTTTATTCCGACTCCGAGATGCTTGCACCAGTCCATAAATGGATCGCTGGAGCTTGCACACTTTGTTAGCTCCCTTTGGATCGACAAAACCTTCCGGTTGCATCATATACAACTCTTCTTCCAGAAATCCATTCAGGAATGCAGTTTTGACATCCATCTGCCATATTTCATAATCATAAAATGCGGCAATTGCTAACATGATTCGGACAGACTTAAGCATCGCTACGGGTGAGAAGGTCTCATCGTAGTCAACCCCTTGAACTTGTCGAAAACCTTTTGCGACAAGTCGAGCTTTATAGATAGTAACATTACCGTCAGCGTCAGTCTTTTTCTTGAAGATCCATTTATTCTCAATTGCTTGCCGATCATCGGGCAAGTCAACCAAAGTCCATACTTTGTTCTCATACATGGATCCCATCTCAGATTTCATGGCTTCAAGCCACTTTGCGGAATATGGGCTCACCATCGCTTCTTCATAGTTTGTAGGTTCATCATGATCTAGTAGCATGAATTCCAGAACTGGATTACCGTACCACTCTGGCGTGGATCTTGCTCTGGTTGATCTACGAGGTTTAGTAGTATCTTGTCTTGAAGTTTCATGATCATTATCATTAACTTCCTCACTTATTGGTGTAGGTGTCGCAGAAACAGTTTTCTGTGATGTACTACTTTCTAATAAGGGAGCGGGTACAGTTACCTCGTCAAGTTCTACTTTCCTCCCACTAACTTCTTTCGAGAGAAACTGCTTCTCAAGAAAGTTTCCGAATTTAGCAACAAAAGTCTTGCCTTCGGATCTGTGATAGAAGGTGTATCCAATAGTTTCCTTTGGATATCCTATGAAGACACATTTCTCCGATTTGGGTTCGAGCTTATCAGGTTGAAGCTTTTTCACATAAGCATCGCAGCCCCAAACTTTTAGAAACGACAACTTTGGTTTCTTGCCAAACCATAGTTCATAAGGCGTCGTCTCAACGGATTTTGATGGTGCCCTATTTAACGTGAATGTGGCCGTCTCTAGAGCGTATCCCCAAAACGATAGCGGTAAATCGGTAAGAGACATCATAGATCGCACCATATCTAGTAAAGTACGATTACGACGTTCGGACACACCATTACGCTGTGGTGTTCCGGGTGGCGTGAGTTGCGAAACAATTCCACAATTTTTCAAATGTACACCAAACTCGTAACTCAAATATTCTCCTGCACGATCAGATCGTAGAAACTTTATTTTCTTGTTACGATGATTTTCTACTTCACTCTGAAATTCTTTGAACTTTTCAAATGTTTCAGACTTATGTTTCATTAAGTAGATATACCCATATCTGCTTAAATCATCTGTGAAGGTGAGAAAATAACGATATCCGCCACGAGCCTCAATATTCATCGGACCGCATACATCTGTATGTATGATTTCCAAAAAATCTATTGCTCTCTCCATAGTACCGGAGAACGGTGTTTTAGTCATCTTGCCCATGAGGCACGGTTCGCAAGTACCAAGTGATTCATAATCAAGTGGTTCCAAAAGTCCATCAGTATGGAGTTTCTTCATGCGCTTTACACCGATATGACCTAAACGGCAGTGCCACAAATAAGTTGCACTATCATTATCAACTCTACATCTTTTGGCTTCTACATTATGAATATGTGTATCACTACTATCGAGATTTAACAAGAATAGACCACTCTTCAAGGGTGCATGACCATAAAAGATATTACTCATATAAATAGAACAACCATTATTCTCTGATTTAAATGAATAACCGTCTCGCATTAAACAAGATCCAGATATAATGTTCATGCTCAACGCTGGCACCAAAGAACAATTATTTAGGTCTAACATTAATCCCGAAGGTAGATGTAGAGGTAGCGTGCCGACCGCGATCACATCGACTTTGGAACCGTTTCCCACGCGCATCGTCACCTCGTCCTTAGCCAATCTTCGCTTAATCCGTAGTCCCTGTTTCGAGTTGCAAATATTAGCAACAGAACCAGTATCAAATACCCAGGTGCTACTGCAAGCATTAGTAAGGTACACATCAATAACATGTATATGACATATACCTTTGTTCACCTAGCCATCCTTCTTATCCGCCAAATACTTGGGGCAGTTCCGCTTCCAGTGGCCAGTCTGCTTGCAGTAGAAGCACTCAGTTTCAGGCTTAGGTCCAGACTTGGGCTTCTTTTCCTGAGCAGCAACTTGCTTGCCGTTCTTCTTGAAGTCCCCCTTCTTCTTCCCTTTGCCCTTTTTCTTGAAACTAGTGGTCTTGTTAACCATCAACACTTGACGCTCCTTCTTGATTTCTACCTCCGCAGCTTTCAGCATTGCGAAGAGCTCGGGAATAGTCTTGTTCATCCCTTGCATATTATAGTTCATCACGAAGCTCTTGTAGCTTGGTGGCAGTGATTGGAGAATTCTGTCAATGATGCAATCATCTGGAAGATTAACTCCCATCTGAATCAAGTGAATGTTATACCCAGACATTTTGAGTATATGCTCACTGACAGAACTGTTCTCCTCCATCTTGCAGCTATAGAACTTATTGGAGACTTCATATCTCTCAATCCGGGCATTTGCTTGAAATATTAACTTCAACTCCTGGAACATCTCATATGCTCCATGACGTTCAAAACGTCGTTGAAGTCCCGATTCTAAGCCGTAAAGCATGGCAAACTGAACTATCGAGTAGTCATCAGCTTTGCTCTGCCAGACGTTCATAACATCTGGTGTTGCTCCAGCAGCAGGCCTGGCACCCAGCGGTGCTTCCAGGACATAATTCTTCTGTGCAGCAATGAGGATAATCCTCAAGTTACGGACCCAGTCCATGTAATTGCTACCATCATCTTTCAAATTTGCTTTCTCAAGGAACACATTAAAATTCAACGGAACAACAGCACGAGCCATCTATCTACAATCAACATAAACAAGCAAGATACTATCAGGTACTAAGTTCATGATAAATTTAAGTTCAATTAATCATATTACTTAAGAACTCCCACTTAGATAGACATCCCTCTAATCCTCTAAGTGATCACGTGATCCAAATCAACTAAACCATGTCCGATCATCACGTGAGATGGAGTAGTTTCATCGGTGAACATCATTATGTTGATCATATCTACTATATGATTCACGCTCGACCTTTCGGTCTCCGTGTTCCGAGGCCATATCTGTATATGCTTGGCTCGTCAAGTATAACCTGAGTATTCCGCGTGTGCAACTGTTTTGCACCCGTTGTATTTGAACGTAGAGCCTATCACACCCGATCATCACGTGGTGTCTCAGCACGAAGAACTTTCGCAACGGTGCATACTCAGGGAGAACACTTCTTGATAATTTAGTGAGAGATCATCTTATAATGCTACCGTCAATGAAAGCAAGATAAGATGCATAAAAGATAAACATCACATGCAATCAATATAAGTGATATGATATGGCCATCATCATCTTGTGCTTGTGATCTCCATCTCTGAAGCACTGTCATGATCACCATCGTCACCGGCGCGACACCTTGATCTCCATCGTAGCATCGTTGTCGTCTCGCCAATCTCATGCTTCCACGACTATCGCTACCGTTTAGTGATAAAGTAAAGCATTACATCGCTATTGCATTGCATACAATAAAGTGACAACCATATGGCTCCTGCCAGTTGCCGATAACTCGGTTACAAAACATGATCATCTCATTCAATAAAATTTAGCATCATGTATTGACCATATCACATCACAACATGCCCTGCAAAAACAAGTTAGACGTCCTCTACTTTGTTGTTGCAAGTTTTACGTGGCTGCTACGGGCTTTAAGTAAGAATCAATCTCACCTACGCATCAAAACCACAACGATAGTTTGTCAAATTGACTCCGTTTTAACCTTCTCAAGGACCGGGCGTGGCCACACTCGGTTCAACTAAAGTTGGAGAGACAGTCGCCCGCAAGCCATCTATGTGCAAAGCACGTCGAGGGAACCGGTCTCGCGTAAGCGTACGCGTAAGGTTGGTCTGGGTTGTCTCATCCAACAATACCGCCGAACCAAAGTATGACATGCTGGTAGGCAGTATGACTTATATCGTCCACAACTCACTTGTGTTCTACTCGTGCACATAACATCAAACCATAAAACCTAGGCTCTGATACCACTGTTGGGGAACGTAGTAATTTCAAAAAAATTCCTACGCACACGCAAGATCATGGTGATGCATAGCAACGAGAGGGGAGAGTGTTGTCTACATACCCATGCAGACCGACTGCGGAAGCGTTGACACAACGTAGAGGAAGTAGTCGTACGTCTTCCCGATCCGACCGATCCAAGCACCGTTACTCCGGCACCTCCGAGTTCTTAGCACACGTACAGCTCGATGACGATCCCCGGGCTCCGATCCAGCAAAGCTTCGGGGAGGAGTTCCGTCAGCACGATGGCGTGGTGACGATCTTGATGTTCTACCGACGCAGGGCTTCGCCTAAGCTCTACAACGATATGATCGAGGTGGAATATGGTGGCAGGGGGCACCGCACACGGCTAAGGAACGATCTCAATGATCAACTTCTGTGTCTAGAGGTGCCCCCTGCCCCCGTATATAAAGGATTCAAGGGGGAGGGGCTGGCCGGCCAAGAGGAGGGCGCAGGAGCAGTCCTACTCCTACCGGGAGTAGGACTCCTCCCCCCCTATCCTATTCCAAATAGGACTCCCAAGGGGGAAAGAGAGAGAGAGGTGGCCGGCCACCTCTCCTAGTCCTAATAGGACTAGGGGAGGGGGGAGGCGCGCAGCCCAGCATGGCAGCCCCTTTCACCTTTCCACTAAAGCCCAATAAGGCCCATATGGCTCCCGGGGGGGTTCCGGTAACCTCCCGGTAATCCGGTAAAATCCCGATTTTACCCGGAACACTTCCGATATCCAAATATAGGCTTCCAATATATCAATCTTTATGTCTCGACCATTTCGAGACTCCTCGTCATGTCCGTGATCACATCCGGGACTCCAAACTACCTTCGGTACATCAAAATGCATAAACTCATAATAACTGTCATCGTAACGTTAAGCGTGCGGACCCTACGGTTCGAGAACAATGTAGACATGACCGAGACACGTCTCCGGTCAATAACCCATAGCGGGACCTGGATGCCCATATTGGCTCCTGCATATTCTACGAAGATCTTTATCGGTCAGACCGCATAACAACATACGTTGTTCCCTTTGTCATCGGTATGTTACTTGCCCGAGATTCGATCGTCGGTATCCAATACCTAGTTCAATCTCGTTACCGGCAAGTCTCTTTACTCATTCTGTAATACATCATCCCGCAACTAACTCATTAGTTGCAATGCTTGCAAGGCTTGTGTAATGTGCATTACCGAGAGGGCCCAGAGATACCTCTCCGACAATCGGAGTGACAAATCCTATTCTCGAAATACGCCAACCCAACATCTACCATTGGAGACACCTGTAGAGCTCCTTTATAATCACCCAGTTACGTTGTGACATTTAGTAGCACACAAAGTGTTCCTCCGGCAAACGGGAGTTGCATAATCTCATAGTCATAGGAACATGTATAAGTCATGAAGAAAGCAATAGCAACATACTAAACGATCGGGTGCTAAGCTAATGGAATGGGTCATGTCAATCAGATCATTCAACTAATGATGTGACCTCATTAATCAAATAACAACTCTTTGTTTATGGTTAGGAAACTTAACCATCTTTGATTAACGAGCTAGTCTAGTAGAGGCATACTAGTGACACTCTGTTTGTCTATGTATTCACACATGTATTATGTTTCCAGTTAATACAATTCTAGCATGAATAATAAACATTTATCATGATATAAGGGAATAAATAATAACTTTATTATTGCCTCTAGGGCATATTTCCTTCAGGATTGACTTGGGAGCACTACTTGGCTGCCCCGGCCCCGCCGGGTGAGATTATCGACGGTGTCTTGTGCAAGACGAGGGCAGACGTCGTGATCAGAAAGTTCTGGGTAATTGCTCCTTTACACAATTAAAAATCTTCAACTAGCTAGTTATTAATTGTACTAATCAATATTATCTCATTTGATTGCAGACATTCTACAGGTGTGAGGAGGGATACGAGGAGGAGGGGGATCATGTTATCCACAAGGAGTGCAAGCGCCTACTTCAGAACTTACGGCATGAGGTTCGGGTGCAGGCTGTTCGAGACTACTACACCGGGCGTGGTATCAAGAAGCCCAAGCAGGAGTGTCGCGATAAGTTCTTGAGTAAGGAGAAGTACATGAAGTTAATTCTTAAGGCCTTGTACTTACTTCCATCATTTAGTAATTCATAGCCTTAGCGCTCAAGTTTCTATTTGCTAACTTAGGCCCCTCCGAGATGGTGTGCGGATCGGATGGATTGTTGGGAGGTATTGGTCAATGTGTGGTGCTCAGAAGAATGGCTGGCCACCCACAAAGAGGCCAAGGACAAACATGCCCAAATGGAAGGTGTGCCACACCACCAAGGCAGCTCCAACTTATTTCAGTACGGGCGGAACTGGGTATGTGGTTTGCTTCATGATTCATGCAATTCATTCATCATGCTAGCTTTAGCCCTTTAATTACTAATTTACTTTGTTTCTCTCTTTTAGGCACGCTACAATTAGGCGGATAAGGTGCCAGAGGTGTACGACCTGTATGCCATGGCCCACACTGGCCCTTACAAGAAAGTCAAGGCATTCTCTGCGTTTGACCTCGATGATCCAAAGAACTTCACCAACATCTCTGCCCACGACAAGCTCGTGCCATATAGAGATTAGGGGAAGGCGAGGAAAGGGGAGGACTTTAACCTGAGCCAGGGTCCCATTGATACAGAGCTGCTGATGATATCTGGTGGCGGGAGGTCCCATGGCTCCATAGCCATGGGAGATGGACTTATCCTTTGTCCTAGCACTCTCCCGGAGATCAAGGCGCGCCAGTCGAGCTCCGCTCCTGAGATAAGGCCTCGTGAACGGCCAGTCCAACTCGCCTTCAAGGTTAGTTATACGTACTCAGCTATCTTTCTCCATTACATTGTGTGCGCTTCCATCAATGATTACAAATGGTCATGTGAGTGGTGTTGCAGGCTGCTATACAGAGTGAGAGAGATAGAACGGAGAAACTTCTGGCCGAGGCGGCGGAGAGGCAACGGGAGTTGGAGGAGAGGACGACAAAGATGTTGGAGGAGGAGAGGGCACGGAATGACATGCAGGCAAGGGCCATGTACGAGCTCCTTGTGGTAAGTTTCTTCTGCAGATTACTTGCTAGTCTTAACATTTGAGTGTCATTACTAACTAGTATGACTCTGTTGTGAAAACCAAATGTGTAGTCTGTGTGTGAGAAGTCCGGTCAGACCGCTCCGCCGATGCCAGTGATTGCTCCTGGGAGCACGGTGAGTTTAATTTGAATGGACATTACTTGCTAGTCTTAACATTTGAGTGTCATAATGCTAACGAGACATTGGAAATGATCTTTGGTGCAGCTTAACTCCAAAAACGCATCGCACGATCCTTCTCCAGCTACCGGCGAGAGCCAGCCCGCTCCTTCTCCAGCTACCGGCGTGAGCCAGCCCGGTCCTACACCTCCGTGATCACGGTAAGTTTCTCTAGTGTTTTGCTTAACAAATGCATAAAGACCTAGACTTAGCTTTATTTCCTCCAATATGCTTACCATAATGACCTAGAGTTAGCTTCTTTTCCTCCAAAATGACTTAATAAGCTTACTGACCTCATAAACCATCCATTCTACCTAAGTTAGCTCTAAAACGATATGTACTTAGCTTACTTATGTAAAAAATTGCATAATTAACTTAGTTAGATCATAAACTATCCATTTTACCTAAGTTAGCTCTAAAATGACTCATTTTACCTTAGTTAGCTTATAAATGATCCAATTTATCCAAGTTAGCTCTAAAATGACCCATTTTACGTAGATTAGCTCCTAAATGATCCATTTTACCTACGTTAGCTTTAAAATGACCCATTTCACCTAGGTTAGCTCCAAAATGACCCATTTCACCTAGGTTAGCTCCAAAATGACCCATCTTACCTGGGTTAGCTTATAAATGATCTAGTTTATCCAAGTTAGCTCTAAAATGACCCAATTTACCTACAGTAGCTCCTAAACGATCCATTTCACCTAAGTTAGCTAAAAACGATCCATTTCACCTAAATTAGCTCTTAAATGATCCATTTCACCTAAGTTTGCTCAAAAAAGATCCATTTCACCTTAGTTAGCTCAAAAACACCTTAGTTAGCTCATAAATGATCCATTTCACCTAAGTTAGCTCATAAATGATCCATTTCACCTAAGTTAGCTAAAAACGATCCATTTCACCTTAGTTAGCTCAAAAACGATCCATTTCACCTTAGTTAGCTCATAAATGATCCATTTCAACTAAGTTAGCTCATAAATGATCCATTTCAACTAACTTAGCTCATAAATGATCCATTTCACCTAAGTTAGCTCAAAAACAATCCATTTCACCTTAGTTAGCTCAAAAAGATCCATTTCACCTTAGTTAGCTCATAAACGACCCATTTCAAGTAAGTTAGCTCATAAATGATCCATTTCACCTAAGTTAGCTCATAAATGATCCATTTCACCTTAGTTAACTCAAAAACTATTCATTTCACCTTAGTTAGCTCAAAAACTATGCCCTTCACCTTAGTTAGCTCATAAATGACCCATTTCAACTAAGTTAGCTCATAAATGATCCATTTCAACTAAGTTAGCTCATAAACAACCCATTTCAACTTAGTTAGCTCATATATGATCCATTTCAACTAAGTTAGCTCATAAATGACATATACTTCTTGTTCTAGTCACCTATTTCTAACTTTCTTATTTACCATTTTGCAGATTTCATTCACTTCATGGAACCTAGCTTGCTATGATGGAGTGCTTGCTTTTCCTTTGATGAAACTTTGCATTGTATCTAGCTTGCTATGATGGAACTACCTATCTTGATGAAACTTTGCATTGTAATATGTATATGGATGGAACTTGCTTATGTATGAACAATGTGTATGGATGAAACTTATGTGATATGTGATATGAAACTTATGTGTTGGATATCTGATATGGAAATATATCTATATATGTCATATATATTTGCTCTGAAAATTGTTGGATTCAAAAAAACAGAAAAAAAGAGCCAATATGCAGGCTCTTTGGCGTCTGCCACCGACTGCAAAGAGCTCTTTGCCATCAGCAGCGGACGGCAAAGAGGCCATGTGGCAGGCAGCTGTGCTTCCTGGGAGGCTGACCAATTTGGTCAGTTTGCCTACAGTGGCTGACGGCAAAGGCTTTGCCGTTCGCGGCGGACGGCAAAGAGCAAAACTTTGCCTACAGCGGCGGACGGCAAAGGCCTGCCATGTAGTGACGTCGGCTGACATCACACGGCGGACGGCAAAGGCCTTACGAAGTTTGCCGTCAGCGACGGACGGCAAAGGCCTGCCATTAGCCACCTAACGGAGTAACAGCGCACTTATTGCCGTCTGCACTCTTTGTCGTCCGCTGCTGATGGCAAAGGCTCCTTTGCCGTCAGCCGCCCGAAGCAGACGGCAAAGTACCTCTTTGCCGTCACCTTTTGCCGTCCGCGGCGGACGGCAAAGACCTTTGCCGTCAGCCATCCATGCCTTTGCCGTCCGCCATGGCTGACGGCAAAGTAGCTGATTCCTATAGTGTAGCCCCCTGGGCGTGCCCCCTACCACGTGGGCCCCTTGGTGGCCCTCTGATTCCCATCTTCTACTATATGGAGTCCTTCATTGAGGAAAAATCATAAGCAATCTTTTAGGACGAGACTCCGCCGCCATGAGGCGAAACCAATCTAGGGCTCTGGCGGAGCTGTTCTGCCGGGGAAAGTTCCATCCGGGAGGGGGAAATCATCACCATCGTCATCACCAATGATCCTCTCATCGGGAGGGGGTCAATCTACATCAACATCTTCACCAGCACCATCTCCTCTCAAAACCTAGTTCATCTCTTGGATCCAATCTTTGTATCCAAACCTCAGATTGGTACCTGTGGGTTGCTAGTAGTGTTGATTACTCCTTGTAGTTAATGCTAGTTGGTTTACTTGGTGGAAGATCATATGTTCAGATCCATTATGCATATTAATACCCCTCTAATTATGAACATGAATATGCTTTGTGAGTAGTTACGTTTGTTCCTGAGGACATGGGAGAAGTCTTGCTATTAGTAGTCATGTGAATTTGGTATTCGTTCGATATTTTGATGAGATGTATGTTGTCATCCCTCTAGTGGTGTCATGTGAACGTCGACTACATGACACTCCACCATTGTTTGGGCCTAGAGGGAGGCATTGGGAAGTAATAAGTAGATGATGGGTTGCTAGAGTGACAGAAGCTTAAACCCTAGTATATGCGTTGCTTCGTAAGAGGCTGATTTGGATCCATATGTTTCATGCTATGGTTAGGTTTACCTTAATACTTCTGTTGTAGTTGTGGATGCTTGCAATAGGGGTTAATCATAAGTTGGATGCTTGTCCAAGTAAGGATAGTACCCAAGCACCGGTCCACCCACGTATCAGATTATCAAAGTACCGAACGCGAATCATATGATCGTGATGAAAACTAGCTTGATGATAATTCCCATGTGTCCTCAGGAGCGCTTTACATCATATAAGAGTTTCTCCAGGCTTGTCCTTTGCTACAAAAAGGGTTGGGACATCTTGCTGCACCTTATTTACTTTTATTACTTGCTACTCGTTACAAATTACCTTATCACAAAACTATCTATTATCGATAATTTTAGTGCTTGCAGAGAATACCTTACTGAAAACTGCTTATCATTTCCTTCTGCTCCTCGTTGGGTTCAACACTCTTACTTATCGAAAAGCTATGATAGATCCCCTACACTTGTGGGTCATCATTGCCCAGATGGGGAATGGTTTGCATGGGGCGCTGGTACTCTCATGTGTTGGCACAACAAGCAGGGGGATCGATTGCGCCGCCTGTTCTCCCAGCTGGGGAATGGTTTTCCCACATTTTTTGCCAACTGCTTGGCTCGAGCTCGAGCTCGACTCCTTCTGTAGTTGTGCTCGATGAGCCTTCCTGATTTGGCGCTCATAGTCTGAGTCAACGGGCTTGGGAGCTGGTGCTCTAGTCATACGAATAAAGTGGTCAATCTTTTCCTCAGGAACTTTCTCCATTGGCGGCGGTGCCGATTTCGGTCCAAAATGGGTATCCACTTGGGCCTTCACTATTGCTGTGTTTTGCTCCTCGGTCATGTCGTAAGGCCTTAGAGGAAGAGGGGTGAGGCTTGGACCATATTGAAATCGCTTATCTCCGCCTGTACCTCCTGTACTACCTCGACTCGTACCACTACGCACCATAGCTATGATGGCTCTCTTCCACGATAGCTAAGGCGGCGGAGACGGCTGATGTGGCTGAGTTGGAGCAGAAGGAGTGGCCTGACGCTGTGCCAGACTTGAAGCAGGAGGACTGGCCTGACGTGGTGTCGAACTTGAAGTAGGATGAGTGCCCTGATGCTGTGCCGGACTTGAAGCAGGAGGAGTGGCCTGGCGCTATGTCGGACTTGGAGGAGGAGGAGTGGCCTGACGCGTTGGTGGACTTGGAGGAGTGGGAATCTGCTGACACGGTGGCGGACATCGAGCAGGAGTCAGCTAACGCGGTGTCGGTGGCCTTGGAAAGATGATGCAATCCTTTCTCCATAGGATGATACGATATTTGGCATCTCCAAGTGTCGGCTCCTCGTCACTCTAGGAATGTCAAGCTCTAGCCCCGAATATTGGTCCACCACTTCATCAACCTGGACACGAGCATAGCCAGCTGGAATTGGGTTGTAATGGAAGGTTGCTTTGGGGGAATTTGTATAAGCAATGGCGTCCGCCACCTTCATGGATATGTTCTTCATTTTGAAGTGTAGCTCACAGCTAGTGTTCTCCATGATGTCATCCATAAGGTATCTATCCAGCAGTGTGTAGCCCGGGGCGGAACCCACGCTGCTTCTCGGCATGGATGGGATGGTGCTATCCATTGCTAGATCATCCGCTAGCTGCTGCCGCTGCTGAGACCCCCTTTCCTGGCTAAGTGAGTCGATCTGCTGCTGCTGCCACTGGAATTTGAGTGGCAAGTCCGCGTGCGCTGATTCTAGGCCTTGAAGGCGTTCTGCTTCTTGCTTCCTCTGCTCCTCATCCAGCTTCCTCTTCTTCTCCTCCATCTTCCTTCTCGCACGGCTTCTGTAGTCGGTGTTCTAGTCCGAAAAGCCCTCATACCACGGAACAACGCCCTTGCCTCATGTTCTTCCCGGGTGTTCAGGATTTTCCAGGGCGCGCGTAAGCTCGTCGTTCTCTCTGTTGGGCATGAACACCCCCTTTCGAGCATCTTCTATTGCATCAAGTAACTTATCTTCGGCTCCTTTATGACATGCCTTCTTCAAAACCTGGCCTGTCTTCGGGTCCAACGCCCCCCCCCCCATGCGCATAGAACCAATTTCTGCACCTAGGGGGCCAGCTCAATGTAACTGGAGTGACATGTGCAGCCTGCATCTCTTGCTCAGACTTATCCCACTTAGGCATTGCCACCACGTAGCCACCTGGCCCCAGCCTATGGAACTGCTCTCTTTTTGCGGCATTGGCCTTATTTTTTCTCGACCCTTCCTTAGATAATTCTGATTCCTTGAATTTCATGAAAGCGGGCCAGTGTTCTCTTTGCTTCTCGAGTGTTCCCTTGAATTCTGGAGTCTTCTTTCCTCCTTCGACGTACTTGGTCCCTATTTTTTTCTTGTGGGTGTTGAATGCAATTGCCATCTTCCTAAGAGCAGCATCCTTGACTTTCTGCACATGTGCATCAGTGAAATGATCTGGTAGGGTGAAATGTTCCATGAGAGATTCCCAAAGTGTTGATTTTGCTCTATCATCGACCCAAGTAAGATCTGGACGTTTCTTTGTTGGCTCCTTTCGATTCTTGAATGGAGATCAGAAGTTGGTCCCTCACAAGAACTCCGCACTAACGAATGAACTTGTTCGCAAAGTTCTTAGATGCGCTAGGTTCGCCATTAGCTTTGATGGCATCGATGTTGTACTTTACGCCATCCTTCAACTTTTTGCCTGGGCGTCGCATGTCCTGCTGCCTGTAGAAGATTTTCTCGATCCGGAGGGCTAAAAGAAGAAAGATCGATTCGCTAATATATCTTCAAATCATTACAAACATGTGATGATCACCAGATGCCTGCTTATATAAATATACCTCGCCGGTCACTATTATTTCAAGATCATCATTTTCAGCGTCATCATAATCATTTTCGGCGTCATCATCATCATAGTTCATGACTTCATCAATTTGGTCATCGTGATCGAATATCATATCATCACCCTCCCCGGTATTGTTCAGATATTGGGAGCCGTCATCATGTTCATTCTGATCATCTGGCCCGCGAGGGGAGCGTATGATCTCGAACAGGAACTCTTCTCCCTCTCTACCGGTATTGTCTGTCATAGCTTTTATTTAACTAATCAAGAAGAAATATAAAACAATTTAGTATTCAAATTACAATGCATGCATGCAATCAATAAGTAAAAAGTGAATCATAGTACATAATCTCGAATACATCGTGTTGAATAATATATATAATCTCGAATACATCGTCTCGAATATTATATATCGAATACATCACTAGCTAGCTAGCTAATAAAGATCGAACACTACAGAAGAATCTAGGCCACTCGCAGTTCCTGAGGCACGGGCGGTGGACACCCAAAGAGAAGGAACCATCACAGGATCATAGCTTCGGTCATCTCCTCGAAGAACCTGCTAGGTATTGGAGAACCTGACGTCCATAGCAGCCATGTAGCGACGGACGTGCTCGTCCTCCTCCCTGACACGGCAACACACCACCTCCAGCGGGGCCGGCTCCCTCTACACCGAACATGGCCCACGCGAACGCCACCAAAGGAGCTCAGGGTCGACGACGGGACCCGGGGTCGAGTTCCTCACCAAGCGGCGAGCCCCTGAAGGTAGAACCTCCTAGTGCCAGCCCGACGGAGCCCAGTCCCAGACATGGGTCCTCTGAACCAGGACATCGTCGCGAACGGGTCGACGGGGAGGATACCGGCCGGGCATCATTGACGTCGATACCAAATTCTTATGAAAAAAATCCTATATATGCAATGTCATTTTATTAGAAAATTTTGAGAAATTTTTTCCTATGCAACTTCTCCTAGTCCTTCATCTAACAAATATATATATGGTCAACTTTTTCCTATGCAACTTTTTATATGCAAATTTTTTCTATACTAGGATATGCAACAGAAACACTAGTTAAGCATCTAAAACTAAAAACAGAAAAAGCAACTTCTATACATCCATTAAAAAATAGAAAAATAACATTATATACAAAAAATCCATACTAATTAAACACTAATTATATCCATCTAACATGCATTCATACATATATACTAGTGAAAAAATAGTAATCTAAAACATCTAAACTAATTAAACATAAAAAAATACATATACACTAATTAAACTTAAGAAAATGTGTGTGTGTGTGTGTTCATCATGCAGGCGTGTGTGTGTGGGCTCGGGGAGGGGCGGCCATGGTGGCCGGGGGCGAGGGACGGGGGGAGAGGGGGGAGAGCTCACAGCGGGGCGACGGCGACGGCGAGGCGAGACGACGGGGGCAGAGACAAGGGCGGCGACGTGCCGGACGCGACGGGGGCGGCGATGGAGACGGGGGCGGCGCGATGGGGACGGGCCGGGGCGGCGACGGAGACGGGGACGGGGGCGGCGACGGCAACGGCGCGCGATGGGGGCAGCGATGAGGGCGGCGACGGCGTCGATCGAGCGGGGCAGGCGGTGCGTCGTCGATGGAGAAACAGAGGAAGAAACAAAGGAAGAATGAAATTTTTTCCAGTGTTTTTTATATAGGAGGGACCTTTAGTAACGGTTGTAGCCACCAATCGGTACTAAGGTCAAATTTAGCCAGGCCTAGCGGCGGGAACGGCACCCCTTTAGTACCGGGTGGTGGCTCCAACTGGTACTAAAGACCCCCTTTAGTACCAGTTGGAGCCACCATCCGGTACTAAAGGTGGTGCGCTGCCAGACGAGGGGCGCAAAAGTTTAGTCCCACCTCGCTAGCCGAGGGACGCCCGCACCTGCTTATAAGCCTGGCCGTCGCTGATGTCTCGAGCTCCTCTCTAAAGCAGGCCTTCTGGGCCTACCTCTGCCGTGATGCCCTGTTGGGCCTACTGGGCTAGCGGGCCCGCATCCTGGCCCAACTAGAGGTTGGGTTTCTAGTCATATGCAGGCCGCTGTGGCCCAGTAGGCGGGCATTTTTATTTAGTTTTTTCTTCTTTTTTTTCTTTTCTACTTTATTTATTTTCTTTAATTTATTTTTGAGTTGTTTTTTACTGTATTTAGAGTTTCTTTGTGAATATTTTTGCTTTAGGTACAAAAAATTATAACCTATCTGTTAGTGATGGTAGTTTTCAAATTTGAAATATTAGAAATTTGTGTGAATCACTAGTTTGTGAATAACTTAACCTTAAAAATAGATTTTTCGGTGATTCTTTTTTCTTATGTTTGATATTAGTGTGTTTTATCATTATATTCAATTTGGTAATACTTAGGTTGTTTAAAAAATGAAATGCCTTTGTAACAGATGAGTTTTCGTCCGAAACCCTGATACTTCGAAAGAGATTGTTCATTTTCTACACGAAGTGCATCCAGTTTTTGTCATAACCCTCTCTACTTTTTTGCACATGCTATGTGGGGGAAATTATGATACCATGCCAACTTGGAACCTTTTCAGAGTTCATTTGAAGTATTTTCTAATTTGAGGGTCATTTAGCTGAAAAAAAATCAGTAAATGCATGAAAGAATTTGTTTGCACATAAAATGTCTTCGCGTTTCAATTGCCAAAACACATAAGTACCCTAACTATTACAAAGATTCCCTCCGGTTTGTTCAAAGCGGGACTTTCCAAATATATAATTCCGGAAACTCACTAGAGAAGAAAGTGATGACAGTGAGAAGTCGATCACATCCCAGAGTGGGATCTTTGGGCCGTGTGAAACTTTTTCTTCGTGTGTGTCCCTTTGCGTCGTACCATGCACAATCTTCATCATTTAACTGGATGCTCGGGTCAATATTCAATCTGAATGGAGCAATTTCATGAAACTTTTCATAATCTTCTGACATGTCTGTCTTGTCATCCACTCCCACGATGTTTCTTTTCCCAGAAAGAACTATGTGGCGCTTTGGCTCATCGTATGATGCATTCTCTACCTCATCTTTTCTTTTTCTTGGCTTGGTGGACATGTCCTTCACATAGAAAATCTGTGCCACATCATTGGCTAGGACGAATAGTTCGTCTGCATACACAAGATTGTTGAGATCCAATGTTATCATTCCATACTGCGGGTCTTCCGTTACCCCGCCTCGTGTCATATTCACCCATTTGCACTGAAACAAAGGGGCCTTCAAACCACGTCCATAGTCAAGTTCTCATATGTCCTCTATGTAACCATAATATGTTTCCTTTCCCGTCTTGGTTATTGCATCAAAGCTGTCAGGACCCCGATTCCAAGTCACATCGATCTAGCCGGTAACACCTCATATCACTTTGCGGCCTCACGCACAGTATCCCACGGGTGTCGCCTTACCATGGCCCGGGACCATTTGCGCCTTTTGGCTCACGTATATGATAGTGTCGCTAGCATCCATATGACAGAGAACCCGGGCCGACATGGCTAGTCGTGAACCCAAAGCGGCACAGACCTATGGAGACAGGCATACATGAATCACATCGAGCATGTCGGTCATCAGCGAGTGATTCCAGGCTGTAGCATTGGGCTAACAGGACTCTGGGGAACCCGGGCTGTAGCAGGCTAGGCAGGACTCCGGATGTCACCGCGTGACATTTCCCCGAACGGACAAACATAGGAACGACATGAAACACATGCCGGCCAGTCAAAGCCTTCTCGCCGACTTCATAAGTCATGAGTTTATGTCTACGATCATATTGGCTCTTTTGACGAGATTGGGCTGTTTTCAATTTCTCACGAATAACACAAACCTGCTCTTCTGCTTGCTGAATCATATCCGGGCCAAAGAGTTGTCTTTCCCCGGTTTCTGACCAGTTAAGAGGCATTCGACATTTTTGTCCATAGAGAACTTCGAAAGGAGCCTTGCCCAAGCTAGCTTGACAACTATTGTTGTAAGCAAACTCCGCGAATGGAAGGCATTTCTCCCAACCCATTCCGAACGAGATGACAGAGGCTCGGAGCATATCTTCCAGAATTTGATTGACTCGTTCTACTTGACCACTTGATTGAGGATGGAAGGCGGTGCTAAAAGAGAGACGAGTTCCGATAGCATTTTGGAAACTTTCCCAAAATCGAGAGGTGAAGAGACTCCCACGGTCTGAGTTAATTTCCAATGGAACACCATGAAGAGACACTATTCGGGAGATGTACAAGTTAGCTAGCTGGCCAGCGGTGATACTCTCACGAACAGGTAGGAAATGGGCTACCTTGGAAAGACGGTCGATCACGACGAAGATGGCATTAATCCCTCTCTTGGTCCTGGGAAACCCAGTGATGAAATCCATACTAATTTTATCCCATTTCCACTCGGGAATAGCCAAAGGTTGAAGGGTGCCAGCAGGCCATTGATGCTCTGCTTTAACATGGCGACAAACATTGCAATTAGCAATGTATTGAGCGATTTCTCTCTTCATCCTAGTCCACCAAAACCTCTGGCGTAGGTCTTGATACATTTTAGTACTGCCAGGATGAATGGTGAGAGGGGATTCATGAGCTTCCTTAAGGATCAGCCGCCTCAGGTTTCGTGCCTTGGGAACCACTAAGCGGTTTCCAAAGTATACGACACCTTGATCATCAACGGAGAAACAATTCGCGACTCCTTTCTTAATGTTTCTCTTAATACGGGAGATTCTCAGATCTACCTTCTGTGCCTTGATGATCTGATCCGTAAGGGTAGGTTTCGCCACCAGGGTGGATAGGAATCCTTGAGGAACAATGTGAAGATTAAGCTTACGAAATTCCTCATGGAGAAGTGGTTGACTTTGTTGTAACATCAGGTTGTTACAATAGGATTTATGACTTAGCGCATCAGCCATGACATTGGCCTTGCCCGGGGTGTAAGTTATTCCTAAGTCGTAATCCAAGATCAACTCGACCCAACGTCTTTGCCTGAGATTCAAATCTGGTTGGGTGAAGATATATTTCAAACTTTGGTGATCAGTGAAGATCTCGCAACGATTACCAAGGAGGTAATGTCGCCAAGTTTTGAGTGCATGGACTACAGCTGCAAGCTCTAGATCATGTGTGGGATAGTTCTCCTCATGTGGGTGTAATTGCCGTGAAGCATAGGCAATTACCTAACGATCCTGCATGAGTATGCAACCTAGTCCTTATCGCGAGGCGTCGCAATAGATAATAAAGTCCTTGGAGAAATCTGGTGGTACCAGTACGGGAGCAGATGTCAGGCATCTTTTCAGTTCCTGAAAGCTGAACTCGCACTGTGGGGTCCACTCGAACTTTTTATCTTTCTTGAGGAGTTCAATTAGAGGTTTAGCAACCTTGGAGAAATTCTCGACGAAGCGGCGGCAATAGCTCGCTAAGCCAAGGAAGCTCCGAACTTGCTTGACCGTCTCAGGTGGAGTCCAATCAAGGACGGCTTGAACTCGCTCAGGATTGACAGCAATACCCTTACCAGAGATTACATGGCCTAGATAGGTCACTTCTGGCAACCAAAATTCACACTTGGAGAATTTGGCATAAAGGCGATGCTCTCGGAGTTTCATCAATACCAGCCTTAGATGTTCGGCATGTTCCTCTTCATTCTTGGAGTAGATGAGTATGTCATCGAGGTATACTATGACGAATTTATCCAAATACTCCATGAAGACCGAGTTCATTAACCGAGAGAAGGTAGCGGGGGCATTGGTTAAACCGAAGGACATAACGGTGTACTCGTATTGGCCCTAACGAGTAACAAAGGCCGTTTTGGGAATGTCCCCGTTTCTGATTTTGATTTGGTGGTAGCCCAACCTCAAATCCATCTTGGAAAAGACTGAGGAACCAGCGAGCTGATCATACAGATCGTTGATCCTAGGAAGCAGATACTTGTTCTTGATAGTGACCAGGTTGATAGGTCGGTAATCTACAACCATTCGATCCGTTCCATCCTTCCTCTTGACGAAGAGGACGGGGCAAGCCTAAGGAGAGGACCTAGGACAGATGAAACCCTTTTTCAAGGACTCATCGAGTTGGTTCTTAAGCTCGGCTAGTTCTAAGGGTGCCATCTTGTAGGGTCTTCTAGAAATTAGAACGGTTCCTGGAATAAGGTCTATCACAAACTCAACATCCCTGTCAGGTGGAACACCTGGCAGTTCTTCTGGAAAGACATCCGGAAAGTCTCGGACTATCGGAACATCCTCAAGGTCTGGAAGGGGGTTGGCATTTAGGGAGTAAAGCTGGCGCTTGGCCACTCGAGTTAAGACATTGACTGTCTTGCCCGATGGGTGAGTAAGTTGAACAGTTCTAGTGGCACAATCAATCTTAGCATAATGAGCTGACATCCAGTCCATACCCAAAATGATGTTTATGTCCGAGGACTTGAGAGCTATTAAGGAGGCAAGGAAGACAAGTCTATCGACAAGAATTTCGTTCCCATGGCTTACTCTAGAAGTTTGCCATCTAGAGCCAGGGGTTTGAATTTGCATGGTAGAGGGCATGTCACAGAATGTCGTGTTATGCAATCGAGCATAGTTCTCGGATATGAATGAATGAGATTCTCCAGTATCGAAAAGAACAGATGCCGGATGGCAATTAACAAGGAGCGTACCAAGGACGACATTAGGATCCTCATGAGCCTCCTCGGCTGAAACATAGTTGACATGGCCACGTGTAGTAGTGACCGGCTTGGCGTAGAATGTCTTTCCCGCTGGCTCACCATGGCCAACGGACTTCCTAGTTTGATTGGGGTTGTTGCTCTAGGGACACTCTCGGTTATAGTGACCCGGCTCTCCACACTTGAAACATGTCACCACATTGGAACGGGGATCAGCGTTAGCAGCGGGGCAACCATAGGGCTTGGGCGGTGCAAACTGCTGGTTGGGATGAGGCGCCTCAAAGGATGGCCTCGGGATGAACCTAGGTGGCAGTGCCGTGCTTGGGATCCACACCCGGCGCTTCTGAGCTCCAGAGCCGGATGAAGAGCCAAAATCACATGAGTGCTTGCGTGAAGCGTCATAATCAGTCTGGCTTGTCTCAGCGCTGATGGCTTTATTGACCAACTTCTGAAAGGAGGTGCACTTGTGCAGACGAAGATCGCGGCGAAGTTCAGGGCTAAGTCCCTTGCGGAACCTTGCTTACTTCTTAGCGTTGGTAGATACTTCTTCAGGAGCATAACGTGCCAGATTCCCAAACTCACGGCTATATGCATCCACAGTCAGTCTTCCTTGGGTGAAATTGCAGAACTCCTCCCTCTTGCGATCCATGAGACCTTCCGGAATGTGATGCTCACGGAAAGCCTCACTGAATTCAGCCCAAGTAGTAATTTGGTCGACCGGGCGCATAGCTTCGAAGTTTTCCCACCAGAGGCTAGCAGGGCCTTCGAGATGCTAGGCAGCGTAAGTAACCTTATCAGCTTCGGCTACGTTGGCAGAACGTAGCTTGTGGGTGATGCTGCAAAGCCAGTCATCCGCGTCGAGGGGCTCGACGGAATGGTTAAACTTTGGTGGGTACAGCTTCATAAAGTCGTTGATTGACACCAAGTCATTTCGCGGATGGCATGCAGTGTTCTGCTCAATCCGCTCTAGCAGGCGGTTAGTCTCACGCTTGTTTCTTTCCGCCTCTAGCATCACTTCGGCCAGAGAGGGCGGGTGAGGCAGATTTTCACCCCTAGCTGCACTGGCTTCCCCCTGCTCTGGGGCAGAGGGCTGCTGCGGGTGTTGACCACCCTAGGAGAAAACAAGACAATGATTTAGATAAATATGGCTCAAACATAGCAAGGAAGTGCAGAATGTAATGGATAACACAGAATGCAGAGATGTTCATCCGTATGTCATGGTAATATAAAACTGCCATATATATACCAACGGTCATACACATCATACATAGTTTAGTACAAGCCCAGGCTACAGTACAACTATGATGAAAGACGTTACATCTCATTAGAGACATTCCAAGCTCCTATACATTATTTGTCTACACCTCCGGAATTGATTACACACAAAGTCATATTCGACAAGTCATGCAGGACAGTGGAGATGCAACTATTACAATACTAGTGATACTACTACTAACTCAGACAGCTCCGTAGTAGTCCTCATAGAAGTCACCTCCATAGCCTAGAAGTTCAACGTGATCATCCGAGAACAGACGGTCCTGAGGAGCTTGTGGACCAAAGGGGCTAGGATGAGGTCTTGGACCAACAAACGGTGGCCTGTGGGGACCACAGGGTGGGGTGATGCCTCCCACATCACGCCAATCCACCATGTCTGGCAGAGCAGATCTCACAGGATACAGATCCCTTGTACCCATACATCCAGTTTGCACTGCAGGTGCAAACCGAGTCAATGTGGCCCAATGATCAGCACGGGTATTGAAAAGCTCCAGCCTCAAGGCCCGATTCTCTCGGTCCTTATCTTCAAGCATCTCGGCAGTGGTACGAGTTAATGAGTCCTCCTGAGTGGAGTCACCATAGATAGCCTGAAGATACCCTTGCGCTCCCAGAAGTGAAGCTGGCATGTAACGGAAGTCGGTGTTCCGAAGCAGGCCAGTCCGGACTCGCATGATGGTCATCATGGAATAGGCACCATCCTGCACAGCCATCTCAACAGTAACCCTGAGTCCATAGGAACAGTGAAGGGGCTCGGTAGATCCAGGATAAGAAGGAAATATCCTGACGGTGCAGAAATATTGGCTTTGATTAAAGTCTCAGAATTGCTCTTCGACGGTGTATTCGGGATACCAACGGTAACCCGTCTCGATCATTACCCGGACTAACATAGCAGTATGACCGGGCACATCGAGGCACCAGGTCAGGCGAACCACTTGGTTTTGAACACGGTTGGCCATCTGAAAGCACAACCACAATGCAAATACATTAGAATTTCTAGGGAAAATTGGACAGCATAACAGCTGTAAATGCTCAAAAAAAAGATTTGAGACATCCACAACAGTTTGCAATACCACTCAACAACATCGTATCAAGGTTCTGATTCAATTAGCAACATACTAAAAATAGTAGAAACTGTACTGAGGCTTGTAACAACAATCCTATAAGCTACTACGGATTAGTAACACGTGAACCTGATAGAAGAAGAGAGCCTAGTCCTTAACCCACGTTGAATGAGAAGAGAATGACTCAGATCAGAGGACATAAAGTAAAGGAGTAAAAGAGCCTTACGTTCCATTCCACAATCAATTCCCCTACATATAACTAAAGCATTTCTAGACTCGACATCGACCAGTTTGGCTCAACGAACCTACAGGTAGTCCAGCTCTGATACCAACGCTGTCAGGACCCCGATTCCAAGTCACATCGATCTAGCCGGTAACACCTCATATCACTTTGCGGCCTCACGCACGGTATCCCACGGGTGTCGCCTTACCATGGCCCGGGACCGTTTGCGCCTTTTGGCTCACGTATATGATAGTGTCGCTAGCATCCATAGGACAGAGAACCCGGGCCGACATGGCTAGTCGTTAACCCAAAGCGGCACAGACCTATGGAGACAGGCATACATGAATCACATCGAGCATGTCGGTCATCAATGAGTGATTCCGGGCTGTAGCACTGGGCTAACAGGACTCCAGGGAACCCGGGCTGTAGCAGGCTAGGTAGGACTCTGGATGTCACCGCGTGACATTTCTCCAAAGGGACAGACATAGGAACGACGTGAAACACATGCCGGCCAGTCAAGTGTCCTGAGCAGTAGTGCTGGGCTAGTAGGACTCCGGTGAACCAGGCTGTAGTGGACTACTATGGCTCAAGGAACACTAGACTACATTTCCCCATAAGAAAGGCTGCCAAGGATAAACAACTAGATTGTCGGATCCCACTCATACCAAGCATTTCAATCATACACACAATATGCCCAATATGAGTACATACAACATGGCATCACAACAAAACTCTACAACTCAAGTACTTTATTTAAAGGCTCTAGAGAGCCATACATAACATGTTCATACAGATAGGGATCACATGACCCGACACTCAAGTCATACAATCATACAAGCACAAGCGGAAGCAACTAGTCTGAGTACAGACACTGGAAAGAAAGAAGGCTTCTCGAAGCCTGTCTATCTACAGAGGGCCCTCCATGGCCAGGATCACCACCTGGGTGGCTAGTCACTTGTCGACGTCAAGGTCTACGTAGAACCCATCGGAGGGGGGCGGTGTTGTCGTCTGAAAACAGTAATTAAGAAAACATGAGTACAAAGGTACTCAGCAAGTCTTACAACAGAACCTACTATACATGCTCATTCTCAAAAAGGTGGTGGGGTTATTGCAGCAAGCCAGCTTTGACTCTTGGCTAAGCTATCCCACGGAACTCCACTACTAAAATAGTTTTCGGACACGAGTCCACTACGCACCAACACAATACTCCACCAGGGATCCTCTCTCTAAGGATTAATCCAATGACCTTTGATGTCCTAGAAAAATGTGCACCATTTTTGTCAAAGGTTTTAACCCAAAACAAAAAGGGTGGGCTTTTTAGAAGGGCATTTCAGGTTCATTGGTAAAGTTTTTAGTAAACCCTAGTTGTTCCAGGGGGTGCTGGGGGTTCTGTCATCCCCATTTCAAATTTAAAAGGAACTTAAACATGATGCACACTCTAATGCTTGAACTAACAAGGGTGTGACAAAAGCGAACACCACTATTTTGGTTGGTGCTCTTCTTATCTTGGGCGATCGTGTAAAATGTATTCCCATTTATCTCGTACCCTTTGAAAGTCATTACATTCAAAAATGGTAACTGGGACAGCAAGTACAGTTCATCTTCAATAGCGTCGTCATGCATGGCACGTGTCTGCAACCAGCCGGCGAAAGTCCCCATTTGTTCACGTGTAATCCAGTCATCACACTGCTCCGGGTGTTTGGAGCGTAGAAAATTCTTGTGTTCGTCCATATACACCTTTGAAATGCTTGCCTTTCTTTCTTACGGGATGCCTGCTCGGAAGAAATCGACGATGTCCCAGGTACACATTCTTCCTACAATTACCCAAATATATACTGTCGGTATCATCCAAGCAGTGTATGCATGCGCGATATCCCTTGTTTGTCTGTCCTAAAAGGTTACTGAGAGCAGGCCAATCATTGATGGTCACGAACAACAACGCCTTTAGGTCAAATTATTCCCCCATGTGCTCATCCCACGCACGTACACCTGTTCCATTCCATAGCTGTAAGAGTTCTTCAACTAATGGCCTTAGGTACACATCAATGTCGTTGCCGGGTTGCTTAGGGCCTTGGATGAGCACTGGCATCATAATGAACTTCCGCTTCATGCACAACCAAGGAGGAAGGTTATACATACATAGAGTCCCAGGCAGGTGCTATGGTTGCTGCTGTGGTCCCCAAAAGGATTAATGCCATCTGCGCTTAGACCAAACCATATGTTCCTTGTGTCACCTGCAAACTCCTCCATGTACTTTCTCTCAATTTTTCTCCACTGCGACCCGTCAGCGGGTACTCTCAACTTTCCGTCTTTCTTATGGTATTCTCTGTGCCATCACATAGCCTTGGCATGCTCTTTGTTTAGGAACAAACGTTTCAACCGTGGTATTATAGGAGCATACCACATCACCTTGATAGGAATCTTCTTCCTGGGGCGCTCGCCGTCGACATCACCACGGTCATCGCGGCCGATCTTATATCGCAATGCACCGCATACCGGGCACGCGTTCAAATCTGCATACACACCACGGTAGAGGATGCAGTCATTAGGGCATGCATGTATCTTCTGCACCTCTAACCCTAGAGGGTGGACAGCCTTCTTTGCTTTGTACGTACTCTCGGGGAATTCGTTGTCCTTTGGAAGCATCTTCTTTAACTTTACCAGCAACTTTCCAAATGCCTTGTTAGATACACCATTCTCTTCTTTCCATTGCAGTAATTCTAGTGTGGTGCCCGGCTTTTATTGTCAGTTTGGCCATTCGGGTACAACAATTTCTTGTGATCCTCTAACATGCGCTGCAACTCCTTCTTCCCCTTTGCACTTGCGTACACTACTAGGAAAAGGGCTATAGATGATATGGCCACTAATGGCGCACCAGACATGTGGTGCGCCATTAGTATATACTAATGGCGCACCATGTGTTGGTGCGCCATTAGTGTGCAAATACTAATGGCGCACCGTGGATGTGGTGCGCCATTAGTAAAAAAAATTAATTTTTTCAAAACTACTAATGGCGCACCGTGGGAGTGGTGCGCCATTACTAGTTTTGAACTAGTAATGGCGCACCATGCCACGGTGCGCCATTAGTAACTTGGCCACCACTTCCACCGAATGCACCCCCCTTGGACCGCCTTTTCAGTTTTAAAAAAATGATGGAAATGTCAAAAAAAATAAAAGAAAATAAGTTTCCCATGTGATATGTGGTCTAGTTGTTGTGAAAATTTACAAATATGAATTTCGACTTTATTTGCAAAATGTCAGGACCCCGATCCTAGGTCACACCGATCTAGCATGTAACACATCATATCACTTTGTGGCCTCACGCACGGTATTTCCACGGGTGCCACCTTACCTGGCCCAGGACCGTTTGCGCCTTTTGGCTCACGTATATGATAGTGTCGCTAGCATCCATATGACAAAGAACCCGGGCCGACATGGCTAGTCGTGAACCCAAAGCGGCACAGACCTATGGAGACAGGCATACATGAATCACATCGAACATGTCGGTCATCAACGAGTGATTCCGGGCTATAGCACTGGGCTAACAGGACTCCGGGGATCCCGGGCTATAGCAGGCTAGGCAGGACTCCGAAAATCACCGCGTGACATTTCCCCGAAGGGACAGACATAGGGACAAAGTGAAACACATGCCGGCCAGTCAAGTGTCCTGAACAGTAGTGCTGGGCTAGCAGGACTCCGGTGAACAGGGCTGTAGCGGACTACTATGGCTCGAGGAACACTAGACTACATTTCCCCATAAGAAAGGCTGCGAAGGATAAACAACTTGGTTGTCAGATCCTACACATACCAAGCATTTTAATCATACACACAATATGCTCGATAGGTGTAAATACAACATGGCATCACAACATAACTCTACAACTCAAGTATTTGTTCATTAGGCTCCGAGGAGCGAGATATTACAAACATGGGTCTCATGACCCGACATACAGAGCATACAAGCAACAAGCACATGCGGAAGCTTAACTTGACTGAGTACAGACAACTACAAATGAAAAAGGCTGAGAAGCCTGACTATCTACCAGATCCTGCCGAGGGCACAAGATCGTAGCTGAGGTACCAAGCTAAACGTCGAAGTCCACATGGAACTACTAGCGAGACTGAAGTCTCTCTGCAAAACATAAATTAAGCAAACGTGAGTACAAAGGTACTCAGCAAGACTTACATCAGAACTAGCTACATATGCATCGATATCAACAAGGGGGGGTGGTGGAGTTTAACTGCAGCAAGCCAGCTTTGACTCAGTGGCTAACCTGAACTACGATTGCGAGCAACTCTTTTGAGGTGGCGCACACGAGTCCACATATTCACCATTCAATACACCACTATGGATCCGCTCTCGTCTCCCTACGAGAAGGCCATCCATAGTACTCACACTTATCTTGCGAGTTTTAGAGTATCCACTTTCACTTGTCTATGAACTATGCAAGGGGTCCAAGTTTCCATATCCGAGGAAATCGGCTATTCGAATAGACATTGATAACCCTGCAGGGGTGTACTTCTTCACACACACTCCCACCACTTACCACCATATACACGTCATGTATCTCGGCAACCTTCAAGCGTAAGCCTGGCGAGGGTGTCGGCCACGGCCTACCTAAACACTTAAGTCTCTAGTCTAGGTTTATCGCCTATTCGGGTTCCATCCGCGAGGAGATCCGGCCGCAGTTTCGCTCACAACCCCAAACGATGTGTGCAGGGTTCCCGAGACACCAAACGGGCGCCCGGTACACCATGCCACGGTGTATCTACCGCAACATAGCCCACCCCTAGGGTCAGCGCTACGCACGGCCGCCAACACATAACCTACAAACACCAGAAACTAGTTGCAACTCCTGGACAGAGTACTAGGGTGATTAAGAAGCCGAGAGGGTCAATTAAGGATCCCAATGAGTGGTAGTAGCTGTTCATGGATCACAGACACAGAACTCAGTTCCTGAGGACGGCTGCAATGAGACAACCCACCATGTACTCCTACATGGCCTCTCACCGCTACCTTTACCAAATCGTGTTCACACACTTAGCTCTCAACAGTAGGACATGTTTACACACCTCCGATTCATCCCTGATGAATCGGACCTGACTCAACTCTAAGCAGTAGCAGGCATGACAAACAAGCATGAATGAGTAGGCACATCAGGGCTCAAACAACTCCTACTCATGCTAGTGGGTTTCATCTATTTACTGTGGCAATGACAGGTCATGCAGAGGATAAGGGCTTCAACTACCGCAACAAGTAACAGATGATCGTTGTTGTCCTAATGCGGTAAAAGAGAGCAGGAGCGAGAGAGGGGGATTGTATCGGAATGAACAAGGGGGTTTTGCTTGCCTGGCACTTCTGAAGATAACATTGAGTCTTCATCAGTGTCAACGATCACAGTGTCGGTACATCGTCTATCGAGAGGGGACATTTACCGGCAAACAAGGAAGAACACAATCAATGCGATGCAACAATATGATGCATGATCATGACATGGCAATATGCTGTTGATTGAGCTAATGCAACTAACAACAAGTTAAATGGAGTTGGTTTGAACACTAGGTTCAAATTCAAATTCAAACTATGAATTCAAATAGTGCATTATCATGTTTTGGACTAAACAGTGAGGTTAAGTTGTTCAAACATGTATGAAAATGCCATAAACAGATTCCTTGAATTGTTCTGATAATTTTACATATATAATTATTTTATTTGGAGTTACGGTTTAATTTCTATGATTTTTAGAAGTTTTGGGTATTTTCTGAAAATAAATAAATCATTTAAGATTTATTTAAATTCCAGAAAAAGGATTACTGCGTCAGCTTGACGTCATGATGATGTCAGCAGGTCAACTGGGCGCCTCCAGGTCAAACCTGACCAGTGGGGTCCACTGGTCAGTGACACAGAGTTGTCTGGGTCACAGACATGTGGGGTCAAGTCAACAGCCACGTCAGCAAGTCAGCACTGACGTGTGGGGTCGGTCAACGCGTGACATGGCTGGGTCAAACAGACCTGTGGGGCCGGTGTGGTTAGTTTAATCTAAACAAAAACAAAACCAGATTTAATTAGGCAGTGAGGCCCATGTGTTAGTGGCATAGGGGGTTGGTTAGTGGGGTGATTAGTCGCTAACTAATCTCCTGAGCGGCGGGGGCCACCGATTAGCGGCTCAGGCGACGGCTCATCGGCGGTGACCACTGGTCGCGGCGGAGTCCGCGTCACAGGCCATGGGGGCGGCGGATGAGGGCACCGGGATGTGGCCCGTGCACTCCCGCATCTGGTGGGGCAGGTCGGAGGCTGCGGGAACGCCGGTGCTCGCCGGAACGGAGCTCGCGGTGGCGCTGGAGTTCGGGTGGTAATGGGCGCGAGGCCCTGGTGGGGTTTTGGACAAGCTGAGCTGCGCATGGGCTTCCTGTGAGCTCCACGAGTTTAAGGCCGTGCTTGGATGCCAGGACGGAGACCTACAGCCCCGATGGCAACAGACGCGGCGGCGGCAAGCTTGTGGCCATGGAGGGGGATGGGGCTAGAGCATGCGAACGCGAGGGGGAGAAGAGGGGTTCGGGGCAGGGGCTCACAGCGAGTCCAAAGAGCGCGAGAGCAAGGTCGGGGACGGCCGGGTTGCTGCGGATCGACGGAATCGAGCGCTGGTGCCAAAGCTTGAAGATGATGGCAGGGACGGCGATGCGGGCCGTCCGGTGATGCTTGGCTTGGCGAGGAAGTATACGACATCGAGGCGGATCCTTTGGACACGGCGGATGCTTGAGGGACGGCCGGTGAGTGCAGAGGCAGTGTGCGGCGGCGATGGATGCGTTCGGGTCCGAGGTGCGGAGCGAGAGGGAGAGCAGAGAGAGAGGAAGAAGGTTCAGGGCGTCCAGGGAAGCTCCACGACGCCACACGAGGGCACAGGGGCATCGACAGCGCGAAGCAGGAGGTGGAGGCCTCCCAGCGCGCGCGTGTGTCTTCGCCTCTGCCTACTGGCAGAGGAAGACGACGAGCGACGAGGTAGGTGGGCTAGGCTGGCCAACCGGGCCGGCCAGGTGGCTTTGGTGGGCGCCAGGTAAGTTTCAGGTGAGCCTCTGTTCTTTTCCTAATTTTATTTCTCTTTTCTATTTTCTGTAATTGTGTTTGGCTTTATTAAAAATACTTAGGCACACTCAAAAATCACCAAACTGCTCATGGCCATTGTTTGGAATATATCTAACATGGAACATTTCACTTTAGGATTATTTGGACATTTTAAATATTTTATAGCATTTAATTGTCCAAATGCAAATAACATAAGATTTAATTCAAAAATCCAGGATGGCCTAAAAATATGTGCATCATTTTTGGCATAGGTTTTCACCTTTATCAAAAATAATGAACTTTTCTAAAGGCATTCTGGGTTCATTGAAAAATATTTTTATTTTGATCCTAATTGCATTTCATTTGGTGCTAGGGCTTGTCATCCCCATTTCAAAATTAATAGGATTTAGACATGATGCATGGAGGCTAATGCAAAGGCAGGCAAGGCCTGAACTGGGGCTGTGACAACTCACCCCCACTAAACAAAAATCTCGTCCCGAGATTCAAGACGTGAGGTAAGAAGACAGAGGGAACGCCAATAAAGAATCTTCACGATCTGATTACCCTTCTCGAAGATGTTGATTCGTTGCATCATGTCGATCTTGACATCCTCGCTTTTGAGATCTTCATCCACGCGATGACGACGGAAAGAAACTCAACTAGGATTGAGCTTCTCGAAGATCGAGCTAAACAATATCAACTCGCGGAATGAGATGTTGAAACATCTTGAGTTGAGACACGGGACACATCGAGAGGGATGGAAGAACAACGACGGGGTTTGATTTGTGGGCAGCAATTCCACGCTTAGAAATATGGTGGATGGTGTCAAGGTGGCGAGGAAATAGTTGCCATGATACCATAACGAGACATCTTAAGGAAAGTGACTCGCAGAATATTCCCTTAAGTGGCAAAAAGAATTACTTTTGATTCAGAGATCGTTGAAACTCTTCATACCAGCTTAAGGCAATTTACAATTGATCGTTTGAGATAGCTTGAAGAGATGGCATACTTGGACTAGGATGGATGATGTGGACTACCTTGTTGAAGACAATGCAATGGATGATTTTTGCTTATCATCGGAAATGGATGGAACCCATGGTAAGTCCACTTTTGAGGACGATCATGAACAACAGCTACTGAGGTGTAAGCTGGGAACAAAATGCAAATGTTGGGAATGATTCTAGTAACTGGGGAGAAGGTTCACCGGCAAAGGTGATTCCACCAATTGGATGGCTATCAACAACTGCGAGGACGGAGGCACATTCCAGTTAACGACAACATCAGAACCTAGTGCATGAGCGTGCTCTCAAGAACTTGAGCATTTCCATACTCATCAAGGTCTTACCAACATCCATGTCAAGGATCCTGGCAACACAACATACCGCCATGATGAATGGTGATGGATAATGCAGATGCAAAGGAAGATAACACTTTCTCAGATTTCACCTTAGCGAAGCCAAGGAAACAAAATCTAGATGATCGACCGAGAGACATTTAGCACTCCGCTTCTAATGTTCTCCTTGATGTACTGGTTACCACGGTCATGCTTTAAGCATCGGCATAGCCACCAAGTAGTGGTCGGACTTCGGAATACAATAGATCCATAAGGAACAACTTCTGGAGTAAATCCTACGAAATCCTCATGGGAAGGTGGCCAACTTTCTTCAATCGAGATACTACAATAATAGGTCTTCCGGCTGGATGTGTTGGCCACGACATCCACTTTACCGGTTATCGAGAGACCAATATTATAGTTCTTGGAAAATGCTCCAACCATCATATCTGCCTGAGATTCAGATCTGGTTGGTGACAGGATATTCCAGACTCATTGAGTCTAGAAAGGAAAATAAAGGTTTGCAACACAAATCGACGAGATGACATTGCGAGATTCTCGGGGGAATGAACTACGGTAGTAAGCTCCAAAACATGAGCCGGTTCTGCTACAAGCATGTGAACACGTTGTCCTAGACAAGCATGACCACGTAGTAGTCTTATAATAAAACACTACCGAGTTTAGGGGGAACCATCAACGAGGATATCGAAGTCCTTGCGTAGGTCTAACCCTTAAGAAGAAACTTCTTCTCCTTGAACAATTCAATCAGTGGCTTGGTGTGCTAGGGATACGTATAGAATGTAGATGATCAGTCTATCAGACCATAGAATACTTTGCACATGCATGACTGACTTGGGATGATTCCAGAGGAAGCAAAAACAAACTTTCTCGAATTCACGGTGGCAAATTACATCAGATGCACATGAATTAGAGGAAGCCACATCTTTCAACCGGACATATGCTTCATGATCGGGACATGAGGGCAATGCTTATAAAGTTTCCAACACTAGCTGGATGTTCAACACAATCATGGAGGAGACAAAATGCCGCTGATGGGCTCAACAGCAACTCATCGTAATTTCCATATCACTGGACTTCCACCACTATGTGAACAATGTGATAGTATTGGTCAGACCAAAGATATAATGGTGTATGCTCGAGGGACAACCGTAAGTAAGACAACATTACGAACATCGTTGGTTCTGATTTGATTTGACGATAGCCCACACTCAAATCAAGGTTTGGACAAGATAATAGATCCAACAGCTGATCACGGGGATCAGTCGATGAATATATCATCTTTCTTCAACACACACACACACACAAGGATATCCCTTAGGGATGAACTAAGTCGGACAAGTTTTCATCTTCCAACTCTCCAAGTTGTTGTTAAGCTTAACCAACTAGCTCAGGGGTATCCAACACAGATTCTTGGGGAAAAGTGGTTTATTGAAAAACCATCTTGATCACGAACTCAACATAACGGTCAGGTGACAACCTGGTAACACTTCCGAGAAGATATTCGGAAAATCAGGAACCACCGGTATGTTACTAAGCTCGAGAACAACCTTGCTTTTCAGGGCAAGATGATATGATCAAAGAGTGAGGGATTGGCACAATCCTAACCCATTGATCGAAGTGTGCACCAGAAATATGGACTAGGTAGCACGATCAGTCTTAGAATGATAATTCAATAACCAACACGCTAAGGATGAGAATATTGTCCATTAACTACCGAGCAACGGAGTTGCTAGGAGTATTGATTTCACACATCACGGTTCACTTGTCGGCATTCCGGTTGCGACAACACGGGACCGAGGAATGAAGAATGATGGTAAGAAGTATCACTGCATCAAGAATTCATGAGAGATGTGCAATTCTCACGAAGCTCTTGACATAAAGTGGGTAATACTTCAGGGTAGAACAGAACCAAAAGCTGGGTTGCATTTTGATCTGCGGAATACAACTGCTTTGACCCAATCCTGGATATGGATGAGGTACTGGAGTTTATTTCTCCTAGTCATTCTAAAATAGAACGGCTCGACGGACCACAAGAATAAAAGGCACCGATGAACACAAATACACACATACTCTTGGCTATCTACTGATAGAGGATGGTCGGAATACAACTGAAGAGGAACAACTCAAGGAACATATAATTTTCTGAGCTGTGGAGGCATAGATTAGTATGTCGAGCAAAGCTCAACATATTTCTTCCAGATAACCCATGCAGAAAGGTAGAACTGGCAGAGCCACAATATAGAATGGAGAACTCATCAAGAGCACTCTGGTTGTGATCCTTTGGTTCAAGAACTTCTGCCATAAGTGGTTCATAGTATTTGGAAGAAGGAAATACCACGGACCTCGAGGTGTATCACAAGGTTTACTAATGTCCTAAGGAACTAGCAAACACTATCAACATGAAGCAGGTACGGTGAGTCTCGGGTTCAAAACCCAAGAATAGAATGCCTACTAACTAAATGGCATCACGGGATGCTTTCGAGAATGATGGCCAGAATCATCACACTGGGAACACAAAACATGGTTCGATTACTAGGTGATCCTCTAGGACACCTAGGGTCATAATAATAGTTCCAACATAAATGCCGAGGCAATGGAGTACCTCAACTCACCGATTAGTGTGATTAACCTGGCCTAAAGGGACATCAGGAACAGGGGAAAAGGTTTGCAAATGCATCAGACTATTTAGAAACCTGGGATGACTCGGACAGCATAACGGCTGTAAATGCTCGAAAAGATTTGAGACATCCTGCAAAAATGGTGGCATAACCACTCAGAATCATAATATCAAAGTTCTGAGGCCAGTTATGAATATATAGAAGTAGTAGGAACTGAACTGCAGCATGAATCCATCAATCCTATAAGCCAAAGGGTTAGTAACACGTCATCCTGATAGATAGATAAGAAGGCCTAGTTCTTAATCCCCGTAGAAAGGAAGAGGATGACTCAGATCAGAAGGGCATGAGGTATAAGGAGTAAAAAGAGCCTTACATTCCCTTCCCCAATCAATTCCCTTACATAACTAAAGCATTTCTAGACTCAACTTCGACCAGTTTGGCTTGGTAATCCTACAGGCAGTCAGGCTCTGATACCAACGCTGTCAGGACCCCGATCCTAGGTCACACCGATCTAGCATGTAACACATCATATCACTTTGTGGCCTCACACACGGTATTTCCACGGGTGCCACCTTACCTGGCCCGGGACCGTTTACACCTTTTGGCTCACGTATATGATAGTGTCGCTAGCATCCATATGACAAAGAACCCGGGCCGACATGGCTAGTCGTGAACCCAAAGCGGCACAGACCTATGGAGACAGGCATACATGAATCACATCGAACATGTCGGTCATTAACGAGTGATTCCGGGCTGTAGCACTGGGCTAACAGGACTCCGGGGATCCCGGGCTGTAGCAGGCTAGGCAGGACTCCGTAAATCACCGCGTGACATTTCCCCGAAGGGACAAACATAGGGACGAAGTGAAACACATGCCGGCCAGTCAAGTGTCCTGAACAGTAGTGCTGGGCTAGCAGGACTCCGGTGAACCGGGCTGTAGCGGACTACTATGGCTCGAGGAACACTAGACTACATTTCCCCATGAGAAAGGCTGCGAAGGATAAACAACTAGGTTGTCGGATCCTACACATACCAAGCATTTTAATCATACACACAATATGCTCGATAGGTGTAAATACAACATGGCATCACAACATAACTCTACAACTCAAGTATTTGTTCATTAGGCTCCGAGGAGCGAGATATTACAAACATGGGTCTCATGACCCGACATACAGAGAATACAAGCAACAAGCACATGCGGAAGCTTAACTTGTCCAAGTACAGACAACTACAAATGAAAAAGGCTGAGAAGCCTGACTATCTACCAGATCCTGCCGAGGGCACAAGATCGTAGCTGAGGTACCAAGCTAAACATCGAAGTCCACGCGGAACTACTAGCGAGACTGAAGTCTCTCTGCAAAACATAAATTAAGCAAACGTGAGTACAAAGGTACTCAGCAAGACTTACATCAGAACTAGCTACATATGCATCGGTATCAACAAGGGGGGGTGGTGGAGTTTAACTGCAGCAAGCCAGCTTTGACTTAGTGGCTAACCCGAACTACAATTGCAAGCAACTCTTTTGAGGTGGCGCACACGAGTCCACATATTCACCATTCAATACACCACTATGGATCCGCTCTCGTCTCCCTACGAGAAGGCCATCCATAGTACTCACACTTATCTTGCGAGTTTTAGAGTATCCACTTTCACTTGTCTATGAACTATGCAAGGGGTCCAAGTTTCCATATCCGAGGAATTTGGCTATTCGAATAGATATTGATAACCCTGCAGGGGTGTACTTCTTCACACACGCTCCCACCACTTACCACCATATACACGTCTTGTATCTCGACAACCTTCAAGCGGAAGCCTGGCGAGGGTGTCGGCCACGGCCTACCTAAACACTTAAGTCTCTAGTCCAGGTTTATCGCCTATTCGGGTTCCATCCGCGAGGAGATCCGGCCGGAGTTTCGCTCACAGCCCCAAATGATGTGTGCAGGGTTCCCGAGACACCAAACGGGCGCCCGGTACACCGTGCCACGGTGTATCTACCGCAACATAGCCCACCCCTAGGGTCAGCGCTACGCACGGCCGCCAACACATAACCTACAAACACCAGAAACTAGTTGCAACTCCTGGATAGAGTACTAGGGTGATTAAGAAGCCGAGAGGGTCAATTAAGGATCCCAATGAGTGGTAGTAGCTGTTCATGGATCACAGACACAGAACTCAGTTCCTGAGGACGGCTGCAATGAGACAACCCACCATGTACTCCTACATGGCCTCTCACCGCTACCTTTACCAAATCGTGTTCACACACTTAGCTCTCAACAGTAGGACATGTTTACACACCTCCGATTCATCCCTGATGAATCGGACCTGACTCAACTCTAAGCAGTAGCAGGCATGACAAACAAGCATGAATGAGTAGGCACATCAGGGCTCAAACAACTCCTACTCATGCTAGTGGGTTTCATCTATTTACTGTGGCAATGACAGGTCATGCAGAGGATAAGGGCTTCAACTACCGCAACAAGTAACAGATGATCGTTGTTGTCCTAATGCGGTAAAAGAGAGCAGGAGCGAGAGAGGGGGATTGTATCGGAATGAACAAGGGGGTTTTGCTTGCCTGGCACTTCTGAAGATAACATTGAGTCTTCATCAGTGTCAACGATCACAGCGTCGGTACATCGTCTATCGAGAGGGGACATTTACCGTCAAACAAGGAAGAACACAATCAATGCAATGCAACAATATGATGCATGATCATGACATGGCAATATGCTGTTGATTGAGCTAATGCAACTAACAACAAGTTAAATGGAGTTGGTTTGAACACTAGGTTCAAATTCAAATTCAAACTATGAATTCAAATAGTGCATTATCATGTTTTGGACTAAACAGTGAGGTTAAGTTGTTCAAACATGTATGAAAATGCCATAAACAGATTCCTTGAATTTTTCTTATAATTTTACATATATAATTTATTTTATTTGGAGTTACGGTTTAATTTCTATGATTTTTAGAAGTTTTGGGTATTTTCTGAAAATAAATAAATCATTTAAGATTTATTTAAATTCCAGAAAAAGGATTACTGCGTCAGCTTGACGTCACGATGATGTCAGCAGGTCAACTGGGCGCCTCCAGGTCAAACCTGACCAGTGGGGTCCACTAGTCAGTGACACAGAGTTGTCTGGGTCACAGACATGTGGGGTCAAGTCAACAGCCATGTCAGCAAGTCAGCACTGACGTGTGGGGTCGGTCAACGCGTGACATGGCAGGGTCAAACAGACCTGTGGGGCCGGTGTGGTTAGTTTAATCTAAACAAAAACAAAACCAGATTTAATTAGGCAGTGGGGCCCATGTGTTAGTGGCATAGGGGGTTGGTTAGTGGGGTGATTAGTCACTAACTAATCTCCTGAGCGGCGGGGGCCACCGATTAGCGGCTCAGGCGACGGCTCGTCGCCGGTGACCACTGGTCGCGGCGGAGTCCGCGTCACAGGCCATGGGGGCGGCGGATGAGGGCACCGGGATGTGGCCCGTGCACTCCCGCATCTGGTGGGGCAGGTGGGAGGCTGCGGGAACGCCGGGGCTCGCCGGAATGGAGCTCGCGGCGGCGCTGGAGTTCGGGTGGTAATGGGCGCGAGGCCCTGGTGGGGTTTTGGACAAGCTAAGCTGCGCATGGGCTTCCTGTGAGCTCCAGGAGCTCAAGGCCGTGCTCGGACGCCAGGACGGAGACCTACAGCACCGATGGTGACAGACGCGGCGGCGGCAAGCTTGCGGCCATGGAGGGGGGTGGGGCTAGAGCATGCGAACGCGAGGGGAGAAGAGGGGTTCGGGGCAGGGGCTCACAGCGAGTCCAAAGAGCGCGAGAGCAAGGTCGGGGACGGCCGGGTTGCTGCGGATCGACGGAATCGAGCGCTGGTGCCGAAGCTTGAAGATGGTGGCAGGGACGGCGATGCAGGCCGTCCGGCGATGCTTGGCTTGGCGAGGAAGTATACGATGTCGAGGCGGATCCTTTGGACACGGCGGATGCTCGAGGGACGGCCGGTGAGTGCAGAGGCAGTGTGTGGCGGCGATGGATGCGTTCGGGTCCGAGGTGCGGAGCGAGAGGGAGAGCAGAGAGAGAGGAAGAAGGTTCAGGGCGTCCAGGGAAGCTCCACGACGCCACACGAGGGCACAGGGGCATCGACAGCGCGAAGCAGGAGGTGGAGGCCTCCCAGCGCGCGCGTGTGTCTTCGCCTCTGCCTACTGGCAGAGGAAGACGACGAGCGACGAGGTAGGTGGGCTGGGCTGGCCAACCGGGCCGGCCAGGTGGCTTTGGTGGGCGCCAGGTAAGTTCCAGGTGAGCCTCTGTTCTTTTCCTAATTTTATTTCTCTTTTCTATTTTCTGTAATTGTGTTTGGCTTTATTAAAAATACTTAGGCACACTCAAAAATCACCAAACTGCTCATGGCCATTGTTTGGAATATATCTAACATGGAACATTTCACTTTAGGATTATTTGGACATTTTAAATATTTTATAGCATTTAATTGTCCAAATGCAAATAACATAAGATTTAATTCAAAAATCCAGGATGGCCTAAAAATATGTGCATCATTTTTGGCATAGGTTTTCACCTTTATCAAAAATAATGAACTTTTCTAAAGGCATTCTGGGTTCATTGAAAAATATTTTTATTTTGATCCTAATTGCATTTCATTTGGTGCTAGGGCTTGTCATCCCCATTTCAAAATTAATAGGATTTAGACATGATGCATGGAGGCTAATGCAAAGGCAGGCATGGCCTGAACTGGGGCTGTGACACGAAATCTTTCGAGAATTTGTAAAATGGGCATAATTTTTGCGTACGAACTCGGATGAAAAAGTTTTTTATATGAAAAATCATCTACTCGAAAAGTTACGTCCAAATTTAACCGGGGGAACCCCGTTAAACATTTTCAAAATCCTCAAAAACCTAACAGAAAAAAAAGATATGGGGCTTTTAAGATCTGGAGAGGCAAAAAAATTCAAAAAAATTCAAACTTACTAATGGCGCACCTGCCCATGGTGCGCCATTACTATCTTCCCGCCTTCAAAATTCAAAATAAGTCAAAAAATAAAAAAAAAGTTACTAATGGCGCACCTGCCCATGGTGCGCCATTAATATCTTCCCGCCTCCAAAATTCAAAATAAGTCAAAAAATAAAAAAAAAGTTACTAATGGCGCACCTGCCCATGGTGCGCCATTAGTATCTTCCCGCCTTCAAAATTCAAAATAAATCAAAAAAAATAAAAATAAAAAGTTAGTAATGGCGCGCACCTGCCCGTGGTGCGCCATTACTATGCCGTATATATGGCTGGGCGTGGTCCTCTCCTCCTTACCTCTTCATTCTTCCCCTCCACTCCACCTCTCCTCCACTCCATCTCCTCCTCTCCTCCACTCCATCTTCCCTTCTCTCCTCCACCATACTACCCTCCTCTCCGGCGACCTCCTCCTCCCTCCTCTCCTCCCCTCCCCTCCCCTCACGGTTTCTCCTCCCTCCTCTCCGGTGAGCTCCTCCTCCCTCCTCTCCTCCAATCACCTCATGGTTTCTCCTTCCTCCTCTCCGATGCTCTGGTGAACTCCTCTCCGGCGACCTCCTCCTCCTCTCCGGCGATGTAGGCGAGCGCCTCTCCAGTGACCTCCTCCTCCTCCTCTCCGGCAAAAGAATGTACAAGATCCAAAAACAGGAACAAAATTTGAAATAATATCGTGCCAAAAAACGAGCAAAAAAGGAGCAAAAAATGGGCAAAAAAATCACGATCCAGATCCAAATTCAAAATTCAAAAATAGCAATGGTGCACGGTGGGGGTTAGACGGTGCGCCACTACTATTTTCTCGCCTTCAAAATTCAAAAATACTAATGGCGCACCAGTGGCCTATACTAATGGCGCACCAGTGGCCTATACTAATGGCGCACCGTGGCCTATACTAATGGCGCACCAGTGGTGCGCCATTAGTAAAAAATACTAGTGGCGTGATACTAATGGCGCACCAGGGATGCGCCATTAGTAGGCAAAACTGGTGCGCCATTAGTAGCCCTTTTCCTAGTAGTGGTAGTTTCTCTCTGCATCGGCAATGGCCCGACCTAGATCATCAGTTGGCTCATCTGATGCCTCTTGTTCATCTTCTTCCCGCATTGCCGGCTCAGCTTCTTCCCCCATTGTTGGATCATCGTATTCAGGGAACCCATGGCCAGGATAGCTATCTCATCCTCTTCTTCTTCATTTTCTTCCATCATAAGCCCTCTTTCTCCGTGCTTGGTCTAAACAATATAGTTGGGCATGAAACCGGACTCAAACAGGTGGACGCGAATGGTTCTTGAGTAATTGTGATCATTCTTACAGCCAGCACATGGACAAGGCATAAAACCATCCGCCCTCTTGTTTGCCTGAGCCGCAATCAAAAAAGTATGCACGCCCTCAACGAACTGGGAAGAGCATCGATCATCGTACATCCATTGCCGGCTCATCTTCATTACACAACACCAAATAGACCAAATTAATACAAGTTCATACATAAAGTTCATACAATACTTATTCTCATAAAGTAAACATATAAATAGCTCTCTAGCTAAAGAATTTAAATGCAACAACAAATGCGATCAAGATCGCAACTAAGGTAACAATTGAAAATATCTCCTAGATGAAAATATCTATGTCAATTTCCAATGCGATCAAGGCAACAAATGCGACAATAGGGTTGGTTGGAATTTCCGGTTCACATACCTCCTAGATGAAAATATCTATGTCAATTTGATGGGCATAAATTGTCATAAACACGAAATGCAGCAAAATGGTTATAAAATAAAATATACCACATCTGAATCATAACCCGGACGAGGGCCGGCGGGGACGGATATCAAAACCATGGCACTATGAATAACATACAATGTACAGGTAAGATAATTATACAAGTAACTATATATCCAAATCACACAAACATGATTTTTTTATATAAAAAAGATAAGAACAAGAGGGCTCACCCCACAAGGTGGTGCCGGCCACAAGACGGTGCGGACGATCGACGGTGGTTAGGACGGAGACGGGAAGGCACTAAGTAAACCACACCTACATATGCAAACTAAGAGTTATTATGAGCTCAAATTGCATATAAATCAAATAAAACTACCACATATAATTCCTTCCAAATTACTAAAACCCACAAATTAATGACTATATAAGCATTGCAAAAACTAATCTAGCAATGAGAGATGAAAGGACAAAGTTGCTTACCTTTGTGATCACTTGAATGGATGGGGGCCTTCAAATCTTGACAAAATTTGGGCAAAATGTGAGATGAGCTAAAGGTAGAGGGGGAAGAACAGAGAGGAGAGGGGAAAGGGGAAAAACAGGGAGAGCTCAATCGCGGGTGGACGAAGGGTTGATATAGGACGACCTTTAGCACCGGTTCGTGCCACGAACCGGTACTAAAGGTGCTGGAGGGGCCCAGACTGACAACATCATACCACTACTCTCTTTAGTACTGGTTCGTGGCATGAATCGGTGCTAAAGATTCGCCATGAACCAGTACTAATGGTAGCGGCCCAGCTAGCCGTTGGAACCAGCACTAATGATCACATTAGTGTCGGCTCAATTACAAACCGGAACTAATGAGCTGAACATTTGATCCTTTTTCTATTAGTGCAGTTGTATTATCACATGTGTTGAAGGACCCATCCAGCGAGACGGCAAACCAGCCCACCGGCAGAGGAGGCCATGGAACTGGCTCCTCAACACAGGACCCTTTGCTCTCCAATGTGCCATCAATCTCAACACTTCTTTTCCCTTTTAACAATTCATAACCGGACTCACTTCTAATCTGCTCCAAGGACAACATATAACTTTGCAAAAATACCTTGGTCACCTCAACTGGAGCTGGTTCTTTGTCGTGCAACACATCGTTGCGCAACTGCCAATTTCGCCACACAATCATAGTCACCCTCGCCCTCTCCTTTTCAGGCAAAGTTATGAGCAAATCAGACAACCACTCCCCTCCCGTGTTTACTATTGCTTCTTTTACTGGAATAGACCACACCTCCCCCATAGCATCCCAAATTGTGCTAGCCGCAGGACAAGCTACCACTGCATGGAAGCTATCCTCGGCCACCCGTCCACACCTCCTACATTGGTCACTGACCTCAAGGTGTCTTGATTTTTAAACTTGGTGCGTTGGTAATCCTTCCTGTGACAATTTCCAAGCACAAATCTTCATCTTCTATGGCACACCAATTTTCCAAAACATACGCCAAACCAGCCAGTCCCCATAAGGTCTCGTACTTGTAGCCAAAGTGATATTTAAGTTTTTTGATACAGGGTAATAAATTTGTACCAATATGATACCAATTACACTCGGGCTATGCATCAATACAATATCAAGACCAAGTCAAGACAGTGAGGATGGACACAAGAATAAATAAATAAAAACTAGAAAATGAAAAATAATGAAAGCCGAGGCGCCCAACGACACACAACAAATAAACATCACTACCATCCATCGTCTTTTTTGTGAAAATGATCAGATCTATTATAAATATTCAACGGAAGTACAAAGTACCTCAAACATAACAAACATTACATTGAGGTCCATGGACCACTAAACGACCATTGCCGCCGCCAGAACGAGACGCTGACGTGTCGTTGCCATCACTCCGATATCGAAGTCAGCCTGACATTGTCAATGACAGTCGGGAAGACTTAGTGCACGTGCCCCTAAGGACTAGTGCCCTAGAGCCGCAGTCATCACCGTTGAATCTTGGAATCGATCTAAAGAATCTGACACCAAAATTCGCTATTGCATATGCACAGCGAGAAACACTAACCTCGCCGCCCCAAGGAGCTGGCAGGAATCTATGCCAGAGCTCTGTCTAATACGTTCTAATGGACAAACTTAAGGAGGATTGAATCCCGGAAGACTGACTCAAAGAAGCAGCGTCGTTCTTCGTCCAAACGCCACCCAACCGAGGAGTAAAACCATACCTATCTACTAGAGAGAGCCAAGACACCAGGATTCTCCTCACTACCACCAGCTAGTGGAGCAGCATGTGGAGGGGAGACAAAACCACGGGCTCGCCACAGAGATCAAGGGGAGGAAAGCTTTCCCAAGTAACTTTCAACTAGAGAAGAAGATAGTAACGGCTGCCATGTAGGAAAATGCATTGCAGCTCTCGGGTGCCAAACACCCCTATATGAAAATAGCACTAAAAAATATCTGGAAATTACAAAAAATTATGAAATTTTGGGATATGAAACCTGAGTGCCTATTGTACACCCCTGTGTTCATTTTCATGGGGAATGGGTGCCCGTGGTATCCGCGGCGTAGGAATTACGGTCTGACATATGTTACATTCAGTTTGTTTTTTTTTTGCTACACATATAGATGTTTTTATCTTTTTTACTTGCATTACCACAGGCACCCATTCCCCATGAAACTGAATACGTGTGTACAACGGGCACCCAAGTTCCATATCCCAAAATTTCAGAATTTTTTGAATTATCCTAATATGTTTTTAATGCTATTTTCATATAGGGGTGTGTGGCACCTGAGAGCAACAAATCCTCACCCCTGCCATGTATACCTTGAGATTGACATTTATATCCGGGTTAATATTTGGAAGAGATATGGACCAATGGAATCCATTTAATTGCATCGTCGTGTTTCCGGGAGTAATTTTTATATCAGTTTTGCTAAAGCTAATTCTTATGTATGGTTTGCTTTAATTCCTAAAATTGTGCATCATGTTGTAATGCAAAAGCTAATCCTTTTTTTCTTTTTACTTACTTATACTAGGTTCAAAGTCAGGTCATGCTTTTAAGAGTTAGTAACTTTTGATCGCGGTCAATCTGGGAATCGTGACATCTACTAGATAACATTTCCTTTTTTCATTTATATTAAATTTCAAGAATAATAACATGCACATATATGACCCTCTCATCACTGGTCAGGATCCAGCCCCGGTCGGTACATCAAGGTCACATACTTCTTGGGAAGGCACACGTGTAGATGCACCGGCAACCCTGGGCGGCGCAACCACCAACTCCGCCCTTCAACTGGCGTGCACAGTCCGCCTTGCACTTGGCCGCCTCGCACTTGGTACCCGTCGGGATCACAGCCGAGCAAGTGTCTTGGAAGTACTGGGGCCCAACTTCCTTGCCCGCCATGCCGCCTGCATTACGCATTTTTCAATTATTATTATAAGCTCGTTAACCTAAACCGGGAAATTTCCTGCATGTACTTGCAACATATGTATCAATGTCCACGGATGCATCGTAAGTTCGTAACATTTTGTTCCTGACGATGGTGCGACGAGGACCATGGCTAGGAGCAGTACAAGATGGATGGTCTTCATATTTGGCGTCGGTTGATAGGATTTCCCTTGTACTGCTGGGTTGGGTAGTGCTTGGTTGTTCTCTTGGTTCGCGATGGTGGTTAGTTCGAGTCAGGACGGTTTTATATTGGTGATGCGCTTCTTACTTTTGGAAATATAAAGAGGCAAAGAATAAATGCATTGATGATCAGATATATGGATATAGATGGAATCATATTATTTACACGTTTTTTATTTCTGGAATTCTGGAGTGATATGCCGGTGTGTTAAAAAGCTACATTGGCAATGCGTGAATAGATAAGATCATATTATATATCCATATATCTGAACTAAAAATTCTCATTGGACACCCGCATAAGTACACATAGGTTATGTACTTACTAAAAACTAGCAAAAGTGCCCGTGCGTTGCAACGGAAGAAAACAAATCGCATGCCTTTACCAATAAGCATGACCCAAGCCCCTCACAATGTCGCTTATCCTTTTTCTCGTTCTCGCCGACGGTGGGCGTAGTGTTCACCTAATGAGAGCGCGTCCGAACATGATCAATTTTAAGGTGATGAGCTCGGCCACCAACTATGCCAGTGCAAGGGGATGTTTAAGACATTATTTACTATAATCGCGTCAGGTTGGATGCGGTAGAAGCCCTCGGTGAGCTACTCCGTGCTTCTAGTCCATACACCATCCGTCATAAGAATTGACTATAATTAGAAGCAAGAAATCACTACCCGGAAATTTTTTAACATAACGAATACACCTTTAATTTAAGAATTGAATCCCCGGCCACAATACGCTACTTCTGCCGACCACTCCACAGCTACAAATTAAGTCCATCTGCATACCATATAGCGAGAGGAGGGGCTTGAATGAAGTGGGGATCTCACCTTGGATACCATATTGTCACCTCGACCATGTCCGCCTCATAAAGCTCGCATTTCGCTACGTCATAAATGACAATCGCCATAAACAATAGTTTGTCGAGTTAAGGAAGTTCCATATGAACTAAATACAAGCTTAATTTAATCTGTATTGGATATGTGTTGTGAAAAGAGAGAAAGCATGTCTGTAATTTTAGTTTCAGTCTGCATCTCACAAGAAACATGTGATAAATCATTCACTCAAAAACAGCGTATAACGTACACTAAGAATAACCCTGTGAAAAATCTGAAAATTAACACACTACATAACCTATCGAAGCATTTGAAGTCCTGGAAAAAATACTACCCTGTGTCCCGGCCCATGCAGTTGGCATCCAATAACAAATGCTAGATCCAGTTCACTTCATATTATTGCCAATATATCGATGTAATCCACACCCAGCATATGCAAACAGAAACAAAGATCACAGCAAGGAAAGCATATCAAATATCCAGATAATACGACATGAAATATGACTTATTATTTACAAACTACAAATGATTCTTGGAGGAACGTGTAAGGCGTTTGTAAATAATTTGGACTGAAATATGAGTTAATATTAATGAAATTAGAACAAATGTTCAATTATCTTGTGTCCTAAACAAAAGAACAAGCTGCACGTAGATTTTGGCCTTCTGTTGCAGGCGCTTCATGAGTAGGCTGGTGTTGATCTTGTACAACTGAAGTGCAGTATGCACAATTGGGCATTTTTATTATTTTCCCTCTACTCCATGAGCCCTTTGTAGCCTTTGAATCTCAAATCTCAATACAACAGCCGAACAACTGCTACTTTCTGTTAGAAAAAAAGAAAGAAAATAAAATCAATGTTGCGATTCAAAATGCCATGTGTAATTTCCCAACTACCATCGATTGCCTCTGATGTTCTTGCCGAACCCATATCATCTTGCCGGACGGCCGGACAACCTGTAATAACAACACCACATCAAACGCAACAACAAAATGAAGATCAGTTCAGTGTTGGTACTGAGCACAACGTTATCGCGGGGGTCCAACGGGCCTGCACCATCGGCTGATGAGCTACTTGTTGGGCCCATGTGGCTTCTACGCCGCCGCACTCTGGCTTACATGATAACCACCCCCAGCCGCTAGCCCGGGTAGGTGACAGACCACTTGCATGCAACCACCGGCCGTCCGGCCCATATTTGCCCCTTGCTCCAATTGCCAGGTAGGGGAGTAGGATAGGCCGGATGAAGGACAACACCACGTTTAGACCAAGAACCAGAATGGTTTAGGCCATCTCCGATGCGGCAGTAGAACCTCCTTGGGTGCAGCTTCCAGTTTATCACGTGGAAACTTTTGAACGTGGCTTGTTTGGATGGTAGAAATAGATCGATTCCCTGCTCCGCTCTGTGTCGTAGAGGAATCAAATTTGTTTAGACGAAACTGCTTTGGTAAGAGTCCTACGCGTGCGGGAGTGGGGCGGACGACCAAACGTTTGAAACTCTCCAAAACAAAACATGACGAACAGTCCGTATGATGGACGTGAAGTTTATGTACGTGTTAAAGAAAAAAAACTAAAAACGTAAATTCATGGAAAGAAGCGTATTATCACGGTGAACCCACGGAGTCAATCCGTGCTTTATTATTAGGGATAGATTTCAACTAGAGAAGAAGATAGTAACGGCTGCCATGTAGGAAAATGCATTGCAGCTCTCGGGTGCCACACACCCCTATATGAAAATAGCATTAAAAATATCTGGAAATTACAAAAAATTATGAAATTTTGGGATATGAAACATGAGTGCCCATTGTACACCCGTGTTCATTTTCGTGGGGAATGGGTGCCCGTGGTATCCGCGGAGTAGGAATTACGGTCTAACATATGTTACATTCAGTTTTTTTTGCTACACATATGGATTTTTTTATCTTATTTACTTGCGTTACCACAGGCACCCATTCCCCACGAAACTGAATACGTGTGTACAATGGGCACCCAAGTTCCATATCCTAATATTTCAGAATTTTTTGAATTATCCTAATATGTTTTTAATTCTATTTTCATATAGGGGTGTGTGGCACCTGAGAGCCACAAATCCTCACCCCTGCCATGTATACCTTGAGATTGTACTAGTATAGTCTGGTAGTAGAGGAGTTTGTATTGTCTTGACGTTGGAAACAATTGTCCACCACCATCTACCGTCTTTGACCCCACACAAACTATGAGAAGGTTCTCTTAAACTAACACCCCTAGGAATGAAACGAAGCACCAATGTGATGCCACTGGGTCCAATCACTAAAGGTAATATATTGGTTTTTCACCCCCAAGGGCACATATAGTAATCAAAGCAATACCTTCAACAAACACATGGCGTGTAAGCACTACCATCAAAGGTGAGACCTTAGACTTTCACCAAGGAGTTTGAGTGCCGGAGTATACTAAAATTTAGATGACCAGTCATTTGAATGCATTATTGGACTAGAAACCAACCAAAGAATGGCATGTAGCAAATCCCCACCACCAGATAATTTGCTCTCACAATGAACAATCTTTCTACTAGAGTAACAAGATTACTACACATATATTGTACCTCTCCTATCTGCAGATCTTCTCGTCGCATGCGATCATCACAATGCCGCCTTTCGTCCCTAGCATGCTAATCACCAATTCAGTTCATCATTTGGGTTGTGGTTGGGGGAAGATGGGATTTGCAGATACCTTCTCCTCTGGTGTACTTCTTCAGGCAATCTATGTAGCGGGTTGCGATCCTCTACAATAATGTACGGTACAGTACAGTCACTGACAGGTGGACCTGGTCCCACATCTCATCCGCATTACAGCACCATATAGTAATGCAGAGGATCTCAGCCCCTATGTAGCACACGACTGCTTGGCAGTTGCCGGAGTAGATCACCTTGAACAGTCACATTGTGAAGTATACTGCGCCGCTGCCAAGATTGTGTGCGTATATAAAGATGAAGATATGCAAGCCATGGTCAATCATACAAGATTAAATTCCCGTAAAAAATACATTAGATGGATAAGAAGAACCTTAGGATCGCACCAAAAGGACAACAAAGTTTTATTGCTAGTCGCCATAGATTGTCAATCGTAGTCTGGGTTGGCGGTGAGAAATCGACCATGTTTGCTCTCTTTTTTGCCTGCTCAATGGGTTGGCTTGGAAGGGCTTTTATAATGGCATGCCTTGCTATTTCTGGAATCACGTAATTAGGTGACATTTATATCCGGGTTAATATTTGGACGGGATATGGACCAATGGAATCTATTTAATTGCATCGTCGTGTTTCCGGGAGTAATTTTTATATCAGTTTTGCTAAAGCTAATTCTTATGTATGGTTTGCTTTAATTCCTAAAATTGTGCATCATGTTGTAATGCAAAAGCTAATCCTTTTTTTCTTTTTACTTACTTATACTAGGTTCAAAGTCAGGTCATGCTTTTAAGAGTTAGTAACTTTTGATCGCGGTCAATCTAGGAATCGTGACATCTACTAGATAACATTTCCTTTTTTCATTTATATTAAATTTCAAGAATAATAACATGCACATATATGACCCTCTCATCACTGGTCAGCATCCAGCCCCGGTCGGTACATCAAGGTCACATACTTCTTGGGAAGGCACACGTGTAGATGCACCGGCAACCCTGGGCGGCGCAACCACCAACTCCACCCTTGAACTGGCGCGCACAGTCTGCCTTGCACTTGGCCGCCTCGCACTTGGTACCCGTCGGGATCACCGCCGAGCAAGTGTCTTGGAAGTACTGGGGCCCAACTGCCTTGCCCGCCATGCCGCCTGCATTACGCATTTTTCAATTATTATTATAAGCTCGTTAACCTAAACCGGGAAATTTCCTGCATGTACTTGCAACATATGTATCAATATCCACGGATGCATCATAAGTTCGTAACATTTTGTACCTGACGATGATGCGACGAGGACCATGGCTAGGAGCAGTACAAGATGGATGGTCTTCATATTTGGCGTTGGTTGATAGGATTTCCCTTCTACTGCTGGGTTGGGTAGTGCTTGGTTGTTCTCTTGGTTCGTGATGGTGGTTAGTTCGAGTCAGGACGGTTTTATATTGGTGATGCGCTTCTTACTTTTGGAAATATAAAGAGGCAAAGAATAAATGCATTGATGATCAGATATATGGATATAGATGGAACCATATTATTTACACGTTTTTTATTTCTGGAATTCTGGAGTGATATGCCGGTGTGTCAAAAAGCTACATTGGCAATGCGTGAATAGATAAGATCATATTATATATCCATATATCTGAACTAAAAATTGTCATTGGACACCCGCATAAGTACAGATAGGTTATGTACTTACTAAAAACTAGCAAAAGTGCCCGTGCATTGCAACGGAAGAAAACAAATCGCATACCCTTACCAATAAGCATGACCCAAGCCCCTCACAGTGTCGCTTATCCTTTTTCTCGTTCTCGCCGACGGTGGTCGGAGTGTTCACCTAATGAGAGCGCGTCCGAACATGATCAATTTTAAGGTGATGAGCTCGGCCACCAACTATTCTAGTGCAAGGGGATGTTTAAGACATTATTTACTATAATCGCGTCGGGTTGGATGCGATAGAATCCCTCGGTGAGCTACTTCGTGCTTCTAGTCCGTACACCATACATCATAAGAATTGACTATAATTAGAAGCAAGAAATCACTACCCGGAATATTTTTTTAACATAACTTAATTTAAGAACTGAATCCCCGGCCACAATATGCTACTTCTGCCGACCACTCCACAGCTACAAATTAAGTCCATCTGCATACCATATAGCGAGAGGAGGGGCTTGAATGAAGTGGGGATCTCACCTTGGATACCATATTGTCACCTCGACCATGTCCGCCTCATAAAGATCGCATTTCGCTACGTCGTAAATGACAATCGCCATAAACGATAGTTTGTCGAGTTAACGAAGTTCCATATGAACTAAATACAAGCTTAATTTAATCTGTATTGGGTATGTGTTGTGAAAAGAGAGAAAGCATGTCTGCAATTTTAGTTTCAGTCTGCATCTCACAAGAAACATGTGATAAATCATTCACTCAAAAACAGCGTATAACGTACACTAAGAATAACCCTGTGAAAAATCTGAAAATTAACACACTACATAACCTATCGAAGCATTTGAAGTCCTGGAAAAAATACTACCATGTGTCCAGGCCCATGCAGTTGGCGTCCAATAACAAATGCTAGATCCATTTCACTTCATATTATTGCCAATGTATCGATGTAATCCACACCCAGCATGTGCAAACAAAAACAAAGATCACAGCAAGGAAAGCATATCAAATATCCAGATAATAGGACCTGAAATATGACTTATTATTTGCAAACTACAAATGATTCTTGGAGGAATGTGTAAGGCGTTTGTAAATAATTTGGAATGAAATATGACTTAATATTAATGAAATTAGAACAAATGTTCAAGTATCTTGTGTCCTAAACAAAAGAACAAGTTGCATGTAGATTTTGGCCTTCTGTTGCAGGCTCTTCATGAGTAGTCTGGTGTTGATCTTGTACAACCGAAGTGCAGTATGCACAATTGGGCATTTTTATTATTTTCCCTCTACTCCATGAGCCCTTTGTAGCTTTTGAATCTCAAATCTCAATACAACAGTCGAACAACTGCTACTTCCTGTCAGAAAAAAAGAAAGAAAATAAAATCAATGTTGCGATTCAAAATTCCATGTGTAATTTCCCAACTACCATCGATTGCCTTTGATGTTCTTGCCGAACCCATATCATCTTGCCGGACGGCCGGACAACCTATAATAACAACACCACATCAAACGCAACAACAAAATGAAGTTTAGTTCAGTGTTGGTACTGAGCACAACGTTATCGCGGGGGTCCAACGGGCCTGCACCATCAGCTGACGAGCTACTTGTTGGGCCCATGTGGCTTCTACGCCACCGCACTCTGGCTTACATGATAACCACCCCCAGCCGCTAGCCCGGGTAGGTGACAGACCACTCGCATGCAACCACCGGCCGTCCGGCCCATATTTGCCCCTTGCTCCAATCGCCAGGTAGGGGGGTAGGATAGGTCGGGTGAAGGACAACACCACGTTCACACCAAGAACCAGGATGCTTTAAGCCATCTCCGATGCGGCAGTAGAACCTCCTTGGGCTCAGCTTCCAGTTTATCACGTGGAAACTTTTGAACGCGGCTTGTTTGGATAGTAGAAATAGATCGATTCCCTGCTCCGCTTTGAGTCGTAGAGGAATCAAATTTGTTTAGACGAATCTGCTTTGGTAAGATTCCTACACGTGCGGGAGTGGGGCGGACGACCAAACGTTTGAAACTCTCCAAAACAAAACGTGACGAACAGTCCGTATGATGGACGTGAAGTTCATGTACGTGTTAAAAAAACTAAAAACGTAAATTCATGGGAAGAAGCGTATTACGACGGTGAACCCACGGAGTCAATCCGTGCTTTATTATTAGGGATAGATTTCAACTAGAGAAGAAGATAGTAACGGCTGCCATGTCGGAAAATGCATTGCAGCTCTCGGGTGCCACACACCCCTATATGAAAATAGCATTAACTGGAAATTACAAAAAATTATGAAATTTTGGGATATGAAACCTGAGTGCCCATTGTACACCCGTGTACATTTTCATGGGGAATGGGTGCCCGTGGTATCCGCGGCGTAGGAATTACGGTCTGACATATATTACATTTAGTTTTTTTTGCTACACATATGGATTTTTTTATCTTTTTTACTTGCGTTACCACAGGCACCCATTCCCCATGAAACTGAATATGTGTGTACAACGGGCACCCAAGTTCCATATCCCAAAATTTCAGAATTTTTTGAATTATCCTAATATGTTTTTAATTCTATTTTCATATAGGGGTGTGTGGCACCTAAGAGCCACAAATCCTCACCCCTGCCATGTGTACCTTGAGATTGTACTAGTATAGTCTGGTAGTAGAGGAGTTTGTATTGTCTTGACGTTGGAAACAATTGTCCGCCACCATCTACCGTCTTTGACCCCACACAAACTATGAGAAGGTTCTCTTAAACTAACACCCCTAGGAATGAAACGAAGCACCAATGTCATGCCACTGGGTCCAATCACTAAAGGTAATATATTGGTTTTTCACCCCCAAGGGCACATATAGTAATCAAAGCAATACCTTCAACAAACACATGGCGTGTAAGCACTACCATCAAAGGTGAGACCTTATACTTTCACCAAGGAGTTTGAGTGCCGGGGTATACTAAAATTTAGATGACCAGTCATTTGAATGCATTATTGGACTAGAAACCAACCAAAGAATGGCATGTAGCAAATCCCCACCACCAGATAATTTGCTCTCACAATGAACAATCTTTCTACTAGAGTAACAAGATTACTACACCTATATTGTACCTCGCCTATCTGCAGATCTTCTCGTCGCATGAGATCATCACAATGCCGCCTTTCGTCCCTAGCATGCTAATCACCAATTCAGTTCATCATTTGGGTTGTGGTTGGGGGAAGATGGGATTTGCAGATGCCTTCTCCTGTGGTGTACTTCTTCAATCAATCTATGTAGCGGGTTGGGATCCTCTGCAATAATGTATGGTACAGTACAGTCACTGACAGGTGGACCTGGTCCCACATGTCATCCGCATTACAGCACCATACAGTACTGCAGAGGATCTCAGCCCCTATGTAGCACACGACCGCTTGGCAGTTGCCGGAGTAGATCACCTTGAGCAGTCACATTGTGAAGTATACTGCGCCGCTGCCAAGATTGTGTGCGTATATAAAGATGAAGATATGCAAGCCATGGTCAATCATACAAGATTAAATTCCCGTAAAAAATACATTAGATGGATAAGAAGAACCTTAGGATCGTACCAAAAGGACAACAAAGTTTTATTGCTAGTCGCCATAGATTGTCTCTCGTAGTCTGGGTTGGCAGTGAGAAATCGACCATGTTTGATCTCATTTTTGCCTGCTCAGTGGGTTGGCTTGGAAGGGCTTTTATAATGGCATGCCTTGCTATTTCTGGAATCACGTAACTAGGTGACATTTATATCCGGGTTAATATTTGGAAGGGATATGGACCAATGGAATCCATTTAATTGCATCGTCGCGTTTCCAGGAGTAATTTTTATATCAGTTTTGCTAAAGCTAATTCTTATGTATGGTTTGCTTTAATTCCTAAAATTGTGCATCATGTTGTAATGCAAAAGCTAATCTTTTTTTCTTTTTACTTACTTATACTAGGTTCAATGTCAGGTCATCCTTTTAAGAGTTAGTAACTTTTGCTCGCGGTCAATCTGGGAATCGTGACATCTACTAGATAACATTTCCTTTTTTCATTTATATTAAATTTCAAGAATAATAACATGCACATATATGACCCTCTCATCACTGGTCAGCATCCAACCCCGGTCGGTACATCAAGGTCACATACTTCTTGGGAAGGTACACGTGTAGATGCACCGGCAACCCTGGCGGCGCAACCACCAACTCCACCCTTGAACTGGCGCGCACAGTCCGCCTTGCACTTGGCCGCCTCGCACTTGGTACTCGTCGGGATCACCGCCGAGCAAGTGTCTTGGAAGTACTGGGGCCCAACTGCCTTGCCCGCCATGCCGCCTGCATTACGCATTTTTCAATTATTATTATAAGCTCGTTAACCTAAACCGGGAAATTTCCTGCATGTACTTGCAACATATGTATCAATATCCACGGATGCATCATAAGTTCGTAACATTTTGTACCTGACGATGATGCGACATGGACCATGGCTAGGAGGAGTACAAGATGGATGGTCTTCATATTTGGCGTCGGTTGATAGGATTTCCCTTGTACTACTGGGTTGGGTAGTGCTTGGTTGTTCTCTTGGTTCGCGATGGTGGTTAGTTCGAGTCAGGACGGTTTTATATTGGTGATGCGCTTCTTACTTTTGGAAATATAAAGAGGCAAAGAATAAATGCATTGATGAGCAGATATATGGATATAGATGGAACCATATTATTTACACGTTTTTTATTTCTGGAATTCTGGAGTGATATGCCGGTGTGTCAAAAAGCTACATTGGCAATGCGTGAATAGATAAGATCATATTATATATCCATATATCTGAACTAAATATTGTCATTGGACACCCGTATAAGTACACATAGGTTATGTACTTACTAAAACCTAGCAAAAGTGACCGTGCGTTGCAACGGAAGAAAACAAATCGCATGCCCTTACCAAGAAGTATGACCCAAGCCCCTCACAGTGTCGCTTATCCTTTTTCTCGTTCTCGCCGACGGTGGTCGTAGTGTTCACCTAATGAAAGCGCGTCCGAACATGATCAATTTTAAGGTGATGAGCTCGGCCACCAACTATTCCAGTGCAAGGGGATGTTTAAGACATTATTTACTATAATCGCGTCGGGTTGGATGCGACAGAAGCCCTCGGTGAGCTACTCCGTGCTTCTAGTCCATACACCATCCGTCATAAGAATTGACTATAATTAGAAGCAAGAAATCACTACCCGGAATTTTTTTAACATAACTTAATTTAAGAACTGAATCCCCGGCCACAATATGCTACTTCTGCCGACCACTCCACAGCTACAAATTTAGTCCATCTGCATACCATATAGCGAGAGGAGGGGCTTGAATGAAGTGGGGATCTCACCTTGGATACCATATTGTCATCTCGACCATGTCCGCCTCATAAAGCTCGCATTTCGCTACGTCGTAAATGACAATCGCCATAAACAATAGTTTGTCGAGTTAAGGAAGTTCCATATGAACTAAATAGAAGCTTAATTTAATCTGTATTGGGTATGTGTTGTGAAAAGAGAGAAAGCATGTCTGCAATTTTAGTTTCAGTCTGCATCTCACAAGAAACATGTGATAAATCATTCACTCAAAAACAGCGTATAACGTACACTAAGAATAACCCTATGAAAAATCTGAAAATTAACACACTACATAACCTATCGAAGCATTTGAAGTCCTGGAAAAAATACTACCATGTGTCCCGGCCCATGCAGTTGGCGTCCAATAACAAATGCTAGATCCATTTCACTTCATATTATTGCCAATGTATCGATGTAATCCACACCCAGCATGTGCAAACAAAAACAAAGATCACAGCAAGGAAAGCATATCAAATATCCAGATAATACGACCTGAAATATGACTTATTATTTAAAAACTACAAATGATTCTTGGAGGAACGTGTAAGGCGTTCGTAAATAATTTGGAATGAAATATGACTTAATATTAATGAAACTAGAACAAATGTTCAAGTATCTTGTGTCCTAAACAAAAGAACAAGCTGCATGTAGATTTTGGCCTTCTGTTGGAGGCGCTTCATGAGTAGTCTGGTGTTGATCTTGTACAACCGAAGTGCAGTATGCACAATTGGGCATTTTTATTATTTTCCCTCTACTCCATGAGCCCTTTATAGCCTTTGAATCTCAAATCTCAATACAACAGTCGAACAACTGCTACTTTCTGTCAGAAAAAAGAAAGAAAATAAAATCAATGTTGCGATTCAAAATGCCAAGTGTAATTTCCCAACTACCATCGATTGCCTCTGATGTTCTTGCCGAACCCATATCATCTTACCGGACAGCCGGACAACCTGTAATAACAACACCACATCAAACGCAACAACAAAATGAAGTTCAGTTCAGTGTTGGTAATGAGCACAACGTTATCGCGGGGGTCCAACGGGCCTGCACCATCGGCTGACGAGCTACTTGTTGGGCCCATGTGGCTTCTACGCCGCCGCACTCTGGCTTACATGATAACCACCCCCAGCCGCTAGCCCGGGTAGGTGACAGACCACTCGCATGCAACCACCGGCCGTCCGGCCCATATTTGCCCCTTGCTCCAATCGCCAGGTAGGGGAGTAGGATAGGCCGGGTGAAGGACAACACCACGTTCACACCAAGAACCAGGATGCTTTAGGCCATCTCCGATGCGGCAGTAGAACCTCCTTGGGCGCAGCTTCCAGTTTATCACGTGGAAACTTTTGAACGCGGCTTGTTTGGATGGTAGAAATAGATCGATTCCCTGCTCCGCTCTGAGTCGTAGAGGAATCAAATTTGTTTAGACGAATCTGCTTTGGTAAGAGTCCTACGCGTGCGGGAGTGGGGCGGACGACCAAACGTTTGAAACTCTCCAAAACAAAACGTGACGAACAGTACGTATGATGGACGTAAAGTTCATGTACGTGTTAAAAAAACAAAAAATGTAAATTCATGGGAAGAAGCGCATTACGACGGTGAACCCACGGAGTCAATCCGTGCTTTATTATTAGGGATAGATTTCAACTAGAGAAGAAGATAGTAACGGCTGCCATGTAGGAAAATGCATTGCAGCTCTCGAGTGCCACACACCCCTATATGAAAATAGCATTAAAAAATATCTGGAAATTACAAAAAATTATGAAATTTTGGGATATGAAACCTGAGTGCCCATTGTACACCCGTGTCCATTTTCGTGGGGAATGGGTGCTAGTGGTATCCGCGGCGTAGGAATTACGGTCTGACATATGTTACATTCAGTTTTTTTTCTACACATATGGATTTTTTTTATCTTTTTTACTTGCGTTACCACAGGCACCCATTCCCCATGAAACTGAATATGTGTGTACAACGGGCACCCAAGTTCCATATCCCAAAATTTCAGAATTTTTTGAATTATCCTAATATGTTTTTAATTCTATTTTCATATAGGGGTGTGTGGCACCTGAGAGCCATAAATCCTCACCCCTGCAATGTATACCTTGAGATTGTACTAGTATAGTCTGGTAGTAGAGGAGTTTGTATTGACTTGACGTTGGAAACAATTGTCTGCCACCATCTACCGTCTTTGACCCCACACAAACTATGAGAAGGTTCTCTTAAACTAACACCCCTAGGAATGAAACGAAGCACCAATGTCATGCCACTGGGTCCAATCACTAAAGGTAATATATTGGTTTTTCACCCCCAAGGGCACATATAGTAATCAAAGCAATACCTTCAACAAACATATGGCGTGTAAGCACTACCATCAAAGGTGAGACCTTAGACTTTCACCAAGGAGTTTGAGTGCTGGAGTATACTAAAATTTAGATGACCGGTCATTTGAATGCATTATTGGACTCGAAACCAACCAAAGAATGGCATGTAGCAAATCCCCACCACCAGATAATTTGCTCTCACAATGAACAATCTTTCTACTAGAGTAACAAGATTACTACACCTATATTGTACCTCTTCTATCTGCAGATCTTCTCATCGCATGAGATCATCACAATGCCGCCTTTCATCCCAAGCATGCTAATCACCAATTCAGTTCATCATTTGGGTTGTGGTTGGGGGAAGATGGGATTTGCAGATGCCTTCTCCTGTGGTGTACTTCTTCAGGCAATCTATGTAGCGGGTTGGGATCCTCTGCAACAATGTACGGTACAGTACAGTCACTGACAGGTGGACCTGGTCCCACATGTCATCCGCATTACAGCACCATACAGTACTGCAGAGCATCTCAGCCCCTATGTAGCACACGACCGCTTGGCAGTTGCTGGAATAGATCACCTTGAGTAGTCACATTGTGAAGTATACTGCGCCGCCGCCAAGATTGTGTGCGTATATAAAGATGAAGATATGCAAGCCATGGTCAATCATACAAGATTAAATTCCCGTAAAAAATACATTAGATGGATAAGAAGAACCTTTGGATCGCACCAAAAGGACAACAAAGTTTTATTGCTAGTCGCCATAGATTGTCTCTCGTAGCCTGGGTTGGCAGTGAGAAATCGACCATGTTTGATCTCTTTTTTGCCTGCTCAGTGGGTTGGCTTGGAAGGGCTTTTATAATGTCATGCCTTGCTATTTCTGGAATCACGTAACTAGGTGACATTTATATCCGGGTTAATATTTGGAAGGGATATGGACCAATGGAATCCATTTAATTGCATCGTCGTGTTTCCGGGAGTAATTTTTATATCAGTTTTGCTAAAGCTAATTCTTATGTATGGTTTGCTTTAATTCCTAAAATTGCGCATCATGTTGTAATGCAAAAGCTAATCTTTTTTTCTTTTTACTTACTTATACTAGGTTCAAAGTCAGGTCATGCTTTTAAGAGTTAGTAACTTTTGCTCGCGGTCAATCTGGGAATCGTGACATCTACTAGATAACATATCCTTTTTTCATTTATATTAAATTTCAAGAATAATAACATGCACATATATGACCCTCTCATCACTGGTCAGCATCCAGCCCCGGTCGGTACATCAAGGTCACATACTTCTTGGGAAGGCACACGTGTAGATGCACCGGCAACCCTGGGCGATGCAACCACCAGCTCCACCCTTGAACTGGCGCGCACAGTCCGCCTTGCACTTGGCCGCCTCGCACTTGGTACTCGTAGGGATCACCGCCGAGCAAGTGTCTTGGAAGTACTGGGGCCCAACTGCCTTGCCCGCCATGCCGCCTGCATTACGCATTTTTCAATTATTATTATAAGCTCGTTAACCTAAACCGGGAAATTTCCAGCATGTACTTGCAACATATGTATCAATATCCACGGATGCATCGTAAGTTCGTAACATTTTGTACCTGACGATGATGCGACGAGGACCATGGCTAGGAGCAGTACAAGATGGATGGTCTTCATATTTGGCGTCGGTTGATAGGATTTCCCTTGTACTTCTGGGTTGGGTAGTGCTTGGTTGTTCTCTTGATTCGCGATGGTGGTTAGTTCGAGTCAGGACGGTTTTATATTGGTGATGCGCTTCTTACTTTTGGAAATATAAAGAGGCAAAGAATAAATGCATTGATGAGCAGATATATGGATATAGATGGAACCATATTATTTACACTTTTTTATTTCTGGGATTCTGGAGTGATATGCCGGTGTGTCAAAAAGCTACATTGGCAATGCGTGAATAGATAAGATCATATTATATATCCATATATCTGAACTAAATATTGTCATTGGACACCCGCATAAGTACACGTAGGTTATGTACTTACTAAAAACTAGCAAAAGTTACCGTGCGTTGCAACGGAAGAAAACAAATGGCATGCCCTTACCAATAAGCATGACCCAAGCCCCTCACAGTGTCACTTATCCTTTTTCTCGTTCTCGCCGACGGTGGTCGCAGTGTTCACCTAATGAGAGCGCGTCCGAACATGATCAATTTTAAGGTGATGAGCTCGGCCACCAACTATGCCAGTTCAGGGGGATGTTTAAGACATTATTTACTATAATCGCGTCGGGTTGGATGCAATAGAAGCCCTCGGTGAGCTACTCCATGCTTCTAGTCCATACACCATCCGTCATAAGAATTGACTATAATTAGAAGCAAGAAATCACTACCCGGAATTTTTTTTAACATAACAAATACACCTTTAATTTAAGAACTGAATCCCCAGCCACAATACGCTACTTCTGCCGACCACTCCACAGCTACAAACTAAGTCCATCTGCATACCATATAGCGAGAGGAGGGGCTTGAATGAAGTGGGGATCTCACCTTGGATACCATATTGTCACGTCGACCATGTCCGCCTCATAAAGCTCACATTTCGCTACGTCGTAAATGGCAATCGCCATAAACAATAGTTTGTCGAGTTAAGGAAGTTCCATATGAACTAAATACAAGCTTAGTTTAATCTGTATTGGGTATGTGTTGTGAAAAGAGAGAAAGCATGTCTGCAATTTTAGTTTCAGTCTGCATCTCACAAGAAACATGTGATAAATCATTCACTCAAAAACAGCGTATAACGTACACTAAGAATAACCCTGTGAAAAATCTGAAAATTAACACACTACATAACCTATCGAAGCATTTGAAGTCCTGGAAAAAATACTACCCTGTGTCCCGGCCCATGCAGTTGGCGTCCAATAACAAATGCTAGATCCAGTTCACTTCATATTATTGCCAATGTATCGATGTAATCCACACCCAGCATGTGCAAACAGAAACAAAGATCACAGCAAGGAAAGCATATCAAATATCCAGATAATACGACCAGAAATATGAATTATTATTTACAAACTACAAATGATTCTTGGAGGAACGTGTAAGGCATTTGTAAATAATTTGGAATGAAATATGACTTAATATTAATGAAATTGGAACAAATGTTCAAGTATCTTGTGTCCTAAATAAAAGAACAAGCTGCATGTAGATTTTGGCCTTCCGTTGCAGGCGCTTCATGAGTAGTCTGGTGTTGATCTTGTACAACCGAAGTGCAGTATGCACAATTGGGCATTTTTATTATTTTCCCTCTACTCCATGAGCCCTTTGTAGCCTTTGAATCTAAAATCTCAATACAACAGCCGAACAACTATTACTTTCTGTTAGAAAAAAATAAAAAATAAAAATCAAAGTTGCGATTCAGAATGCCATGTGTAATTTCCCAACTACCATCGATTGCCTCTGATGTTCTTGCCGAACCCATATCATCTTGCCGGACGGCCGGACAACCTGTAATAACAACACCACATCAAACGCAACAACAAAATGAAGTTCAGTTCAGTATTGGTACTGAGCACAACGTTATCGCGGGGGTCCAACGGGCCTGCAGCCATCAGCTGACGAGCTACTTGTTGGGCCCATGTGGCTTCTACGCCGCTGCACTCTGGCTCACATGATAACCACCCCCAGCCGCTAGCCCAGGTAGGTGACAGACCACTCGCATGCAACCACCGGCCGTCCGGCCCATATTTGCCCCTTGGTCCAATCGCCACGTAGGGGAGTAGGATAGGCCGGGTGAAGGGCAACACCACGTTCACACCAAGAACCAGGATGCTTTAGGCCATCTCCGATGCGGCAGTAGAACCTCCTTGGGCGCAGCTTCCAGTTTATCGCGTGGAAACTTTTGAACGCGGCTTGTTTGGATGGTAGAAATAGATCGATTCCATGCTCCGCTCTGATTCGTAGAGGAATCAAATTTGTTTAGACGAATCTGCTTTGGTAAGAGTCCTACGCGTGCGGGAGTGGGGCGGACGACCAAACGTTTGAAACTCTCCAAAACAAAACGTGATGAACAGTCCGTATGATGGACGTGAAGTTTATGTACGTGTTAAAGAAAAAAAACTAATAACGTAAATTCATATTGACTCCGTGGGTTCACCGTCGTAATACGCTTCTTCCGGTGAATTTACGCTTTTAGTTTGAATTTAAAACATATACGCGAGGTGGTATTAATTCGTGGTCCGTCTGTATGGAAAAAGCGTACATCTCGCACGTGGGCCGGCCCATTGATGATGCATTGCTCAAATCAGCCAAAAAGCAATGTGGTGTGGGAGTATCGAACCCGCGCCTCCAGTTTTCGCAGGTAAGTAAGGAACAAGCTCGCCTATGATTCAGTTCTATGGAAAGGTAGTATTCGCTCATATTAATCAATAGTACCACATCGCTGCTTTACATGAAATTACACCAATTTATATATGTCCGCAAGTACACAAGGAACAAGCTTGGCAAGAAATAAAAGAGATGCCTGAATAAGGATGGATTGTGTTGCGCTATAATAGGAATAAAGAGGGGACATGCAAGGAGATCCAATTAATGCGGGAATAATGGTTGATTGTGTTGCCCGAATAAAAGAAGGAATGTGTTGCGCTATAAAAGAAATAAAAGAGAGGACGTGTGGAGATCTGACAAATATGGGATGTGTAAATAAATAAGTACATGCATGGCAAGAAATAAAAAAGAGGCCTAAAGATGGGGTGTGAATTAAAAGAGAGGCCTAAAGATGCCATGTTGGTACGCTATAAAAGAATGGCAAGAAAATCCGATGTATGAAACAATCAAGAACGGAAAAACAATTAGACTCCCTCGTCAATTGTTTGGATTGGAATTAGGCTCCTCTACTCTAGTCGTCCTCTTCTATTTCGGGCAGTAGCTCAGCCCGTTCCGGGCCTTCCTTTACTGAATCTATTAGTAGTTGCACTTTTTGACATATGCCTTTATTTAGGCATTGGTTGTAGGCATCCCCTTCTCTTCAAGGAATTTCTGCGCCCGGTTCCTGATCAAGTGTTGGAAAAACCGGAATATGATGCTTTCTACTTCAGCAGTAGGGTTGGCCTGAAGCCAGCCCATAGAATAGATACGAGTGTGTTCTACCCAGGAGTTCTTGTAGAACATGTTCCCATAATTTGACACAAAAAAATGTTGTTTATGTTTTTTTAATCTTCACGCCTTTAATTAATATGCATGTGGATTTTTTTCAAGAGTTGCAACAAAAATATTTGCACATAAAAAATAAACATGATAGAGGATGCACGAAGAATTTCATAGTGATGTTTCACGTTAGAGGGAAACAAGGACGAGCTCGGCGCGGCGGTGCGAGGATAAGCTTGAGGTCGTGGAGCGAAGCCAACAGATGGAATGATGTTCAACATGCCCTAAGTTGGTTACGCTTAACTGCCCACGATGCATGTATGTCTCCGTAGTGTGCAAATGTATAATGTTTATTTTTATCGTTTTCCTTTATCCATAACAACACCCCATTTCACGCACGTCATGAAGAAATCTAAGAACAACTTTGTTTCGGCTGCAACTACATCTCTACTGCTAATGGACGAATTGGTTGAATAGTCCCCCCCACTTTCAACCGGTTTATTTTCAACCGGTTTTCCTTCATCCCACCTCCCACCAGCCCCTCCCATCGGTTTTTCTCTTTTCTCGTCTGACCGGCAATACCCAACGTATTTATGGTAATCAATCATAATTAATCCACGTATAGTAATAAATCAATCCAGGTATGATAAGGTCATAACTCAGGAAATTTTGAATATGGTAATTATATGGTAATAAATTTAAATTACCCCAAAGGCTATCAATCCAGGTATGGTAAGGTCATAACTCGGGAAATATCGAATATGGTAATAAATTTAAATTACCCAACATATTTATGGTAATCAATCATAATTAATCCACGTATAGCAATAAATCAATCCAGGTATGGTATGGTCATAACTCAGGAAATTTTGAATATGGTAATTATATGGTAATAAATTTAAATTACCCCAAAGGCTATCAATCCAGGTATGATAAAGTCATAACTCGGGAAATATCGAATATGGTAATAAATTTAAATTACCCAACGTATTTATGGTAATCAATCATAATTAATCCACATATAGTAATAAATCAATCCAGGTATGGTAAGGTCATAACTCAGGAAATTTTGAATATGGTAATTATATGGTAATAAATTTAAATTACCCCAAAGGCTATCAATCCAGGTATGGTAAGGTCATAACTCGGGAAATATCGAATATGGTAATAAATTTAAATTACCACCAGATATGGTAAGGCTATCGATCCAGGTATGGCACGCCCTTACCTGATCACCTATCACAATCTCCAGCCCCACGCACGCACCAAAGAACCCACCCGGCACCAAACGCTGCTCCTCTCGATCCCCTCGAGTAAACGCCGCCACCGTCGTGCGATCTTCCTGACACAGACGCCGTCGCCGCCTCCTTCCCACCTACGGCGTCCCCCACGTCCATGGTGACGGCGCTCGCGTCCTACACTGACCCTCCGCCTCATATAGGTTGGTCGTTGATGGAGTGGGATGTGCCGCTGCGGTTTGGGGAGGCGTAATCACGATCTGGTTGGGATCTCAGTGTGGACTCGTTCTCTGCGATGAAGGATGGCGCTGCCTCCCTGGCAAATGGGATCGGAGGAAGGGGCTCTACGTCATGAATGTCGGCGAGGCAACGGCCGAAGGCGAGCCCGACGGTGAGCACGGGTGTTCGTCCCATGAAATAGGCGGCCACTGAGGGCGGATCTGAGGCCACCCCAATCGCCGGTGGCCCTTCCTCCCATCGCTCATCGCCTCCATTCTCTCTCTCCTATAAATCTTTGTCGCCCCTGCCTGATTCTGGCCGACGCCATCCGGCTCTCGCATCGACCACCACCAGCACGGCTGCGGACGAGGCGCAACCGCAGACGACGCCGCCGCCATCCTCATCCACCTCCTCCACCATCTTTCCCAGCCGTCGTCGGGGGCACCCGCCATCTGCGCTAAATTTAATTTCCATTGAGATAGAGTGGGCTCTGGATTATGAGATGGAATGCAATTAAAAGCCATCTGATCTGGCCATGGTTGGTTGTCACAGAATCCTTGATATATGTTCTACTTTGACTTGGAGTGTGCGGCTATGATATTGTAAGTGATGAGTTTTTTTAGTGCTGCAGGAGGTCAGACAGAGGTAGAAATTTTTAGTGCCAAATGAAATAGGTGGTAATTATTACACTCTTTATTTGCAAAAAATGAGAATGAAACAATGCTAATTTAGTTTGTTCTGTACTTGTAGGAAGGCTATGAAGGAAGTGTTCTTCCCTTATTTTTATGAAGGTAAGGTCTTGTTATTAGATTCATGCTACTCTACATTGCTTGACTGCTCTCTTTTATCAGTTCATGGCCTTAGGGTCCATCATTTTCTTTCAACACTTGATGCTTATTTACTTTTCTTTGGCGCTTCTTTTCGATAGTCATCTGATTTAAAAATTAGAGCATGTGTCACTTTAGTATGTTTCAGTTTCAGCAAAAATCCGATGATTCTTCCGTGGGGATAGCCAAAGTCAAGATGTCGACTACAGACTCGTCGTAGACTTGCAGTGAACCTGGATGCGGCGAGCCTGATTTGTGGATCAATGGCGGGTCTTGACTTTGTTAGGCTGGGATTGGATGGTTGCGGAGGGTGGATAAGAGTTTGAGTTCTTTTTGGCACCGATCGGTTCCCCACTTTAGAGATGTATTTTTTTTGCGTGCGAGCAAACAGTGGGTTGATTCTAAAAGGGATAGGCACTTTTCAACAGAAGTGCATGACGGACCAAAAATATGACCTCATTTTATTCGTTTGATAGATATTGTATTATTCGTTGTTGTTCGTTCGGTGAAATTTCCTAATATTTGATTGTTGTGTTTCTAATTAGAGTACCCCATAATCACCCAATATGAGGGGACCAATATGAGGGGATGATAAATGAAAGATACTGATTATAAATTTTTAAGAGCCCGTGGCAACGCACGGGCGTTATACTAGCATTGTCAAACTCTAAACCACCATTTATAGACTATAAGAGCGTGTGACATTTTTTTCTCCAGTTGCAACGCACGGGCTCTTTTGCTAGCCTATCCCTAATAATAAAGCACAGATTGACTCCGTGGGTTCATTGTCACAATACGCTTTCATCCTATGAATTTTTAAGAGCCCGTGGCAATGAACCCACGGAGTCAATCTGTGCTTTATTATTAGGGATAGACTAGCAAAAGAGCCCGTGCGTTGCAACTGGAGAAAAAAATGTCACACGCTCTTATAGTCTATAAATGGTGGTTTAGAGTTTGACAATATGTAGTTGCAGCCGAAACAAAGTTGTTCTTAGATTTCTTCATGACGTGTGTGAAACGACGGTGAACCAGCCTACGACGGACACAATTGAGCATGCATGCAGGCCCAGCCGAGGCCCAGTTTAGCGAATCAGCCGAGGCCCAGTACGGAAAAACAATACCAGACGCAGCTAAACAGAAAGAACGAAAATTTAGTACCACCTCGAATATGTTTTAAATTTAAACTATCTCGAATATGTTTTAAATTTAAACTAAAAGCGTAAATTCATAGGATGAAAGCGTATTGTGACAATGAACCCACGGAGTCAATCTGTGCTTTATTATTAGGGATAGACTAGCAAAAAAGCCCGTGCGTTGCAACTGGAGAAAAAAATGTCACACGCTTTTATAGTCTATAAATGGTGGTTTAGAATTTGACAATATGTAGTTGCAGCCCAAACAAAGTTCTTAGATTTCTTCATGACGTGCGTGAAACGGCGGTGAACCAGCCTACGACGGACACAATTGAGCATGCATGCAGGCCCAGCCGAGGCCCAGTTTAGCGAATCAGCCGAGGCCCAGTACGGGAAAACAATACCAGACGCAGCTAAACAGAAAGAACGAAAATTTAGTACCACCTCGAATATGTTTTAAATTTAAACTATCTCGAATATGTTTTAAATTTAAACTAAAAGCGTAAATTCATAGGATGAAAGCGTATTGTCACAATGAACCCACGGAGTCAATCTGTGCTTTATTATTAGGGATAGACTAGCAAAAAAGCCCGTGCGTTGCAACTGGAGAAAAAAATGTCACACGCTCTTATAGTCTATAAATGGTGGTTTAGAGTTTGACAATATGTAGTTGCAGCCGAAACAAAGTTGTTTTTAGATTTCTTCATGACGTGCGTGAAACGATGGTGAACCAGCCTACGACGGACACAATTGAGCATGCATGCAGGCCCAGCCGAGGCCCAGTTTAGCGAATCAGCCGAGGCCCAGTACAGGAAAACAATACCAGACGCAGCTAAACAGAAAGAACGAAAATTTAGTACCATCTCGAATATGTTTTAAATTTAAAATATCTCGAATATGTTTTAAATTTAAACTAAAAGCGTAAATTCATAGGATGAAAGCGTATTGTGACAATGAACCCACGGAGTCAATCTATGCTTTATTATTAGGGATAGACTAGCAAAAGAGCCCGTGCGTTGCAACTGGAGAAAAAAATGTCACACGCTTTTATAGTCTATAAATGGTGGTTTAGAGTTTGACAATATGTAGTTGCAGCCGAAACAAAGTTGTTTTTAGATTTCTTCATGACGTGCGTGAATTGGGATGTTGTTATGGATAAAGGAAAACGATAAAAATAAACATTATACATTTGCACACTACGAAGACATACATGCATCGTGGGCGGTTAAGCGTAACCAACTTAGGGCATGTTGAACATCATTCCAGCTCTTGGCTTCGCTCCACGACCTCAAGCTTATCCTCGCACCGCCGCGTCGAGCTCGTCCTTGTTTCCCTCTAACGTGAAACATCGCTATGAAATTCTTCATGCATCCTCTATCATGTTTATTTTTTATGTGCAAATATTTTTGTTGCAACTCTTGAAAAAAATCCACATGCATATTAAAGGCGTGAAGATTAAAAAAACATAAACAACATTTTTTTGTGTCAAATTATGGGCATATACATCGGATTTTCTTGCCATTCTTTTATAGCGTACCAACATGGCATTTTTAGGCCTCACTTTTAATTCACACCCCATCTTTAGGCCTCTTTTTTATTTTTTGCCATGCATGTCCTTATTTATTTACACATCCCATATTTGTCAGATCTCCACACGTCCTCTCTTTTATTTCTTTTATAGCGCAACACATTCCTTCTTTTATTCAGGCAACACAATCAACCATTATTCCGGCATTAATTGGATCTCCTTGCATGTCCCCTCTTTATTCCTATTATAGCGCAACACAATCCATCCTTATTCAGGCATCTCTTTTATTTCTTGCCAAGCTTGTTCCTTGTGTACTTGCGGACATATATAAATTGGTGTAATTTCATGTAAAGCAGCGATGTGGTACTATTGATTAATATGAGCGAATACTACCTTTTCATAGAACTGAATCATAGGCGAGCTGGTTCCTTACTTACCTGCGAAAACTGGATGCGCGGGTTCGATACTCCCACACCACATTGCTTTTTGGCTGATTTGAGCGATGCATCATCAATGGGCCGGCCCACGTGTGAGATGTACGCTTTTTCCATACAGACGGACGAAAATCTAACGACGGACCGTCGATCAGTTCGGTTTTGACCACGAATTAATACCACCTCGCGTATATGTTTTAAATTCAAACTGAAAGCGTAAATTCATCGGAAGAAGCGTATTACGACGGTGAACCCACGGAGTCAATCCGTGCTTTATTATTAGGGATAGATTTCTGGAACTGTATTGTCAATTTTTCTTTTTCTTTTTTGAGGAAGAACTGTATTGGCAATTTGGCATGGATTGATATGGGATCGCACTTGGGCCAGTTATTTTTGGGGCTTTTCGCTGGCTGTGGATTTTTGGGGCTTTTCGCCGGCCCACGTGTGAGATGTACGCTTTTTCCATACAGACGGACGAAAATCTAACGACGGACCGTCGATCAGTTCGGTTTTGACCACGAATTAATACTACCTCGCGTATATGTTTTAAATTCAAACTGAAAGCGTAAATTCACCGGAAGAAGCGTATTACGACGGTGAACCCACGGAGTCAATCCGTACTTTATTATTAGGGATAGATTTCTGGAACTGTATTGTCAATTTTTCTTTTTCTTTTTTGAGGAAGAACTGTATTGGCAATTTGGCATGGATTGATATGGGATCGCACTTGGGCCAGTTATTTTTGGAGCTTTTCGCTGGCTGTGGATTTTTAGATTGGGCTTAAAAAATAAGTTGGAAAGGGGCAGCTTATTCCACCAGCCAGTTATAAGACAAAAAGAACTGGCCCTTACCACATGATATGTCAGTTTACTTGCAAGCTGGATGACAAAGCTAGCCCATGGGTTTAGGAAATTTATAGTAATATCTTAGTAGATACAGTGTTATCAATAATTGGATTGAGCTAACTGTGAATTTTCACTTGGAGTAAACTTGGAACGAATAGTATTGTCATGAGGCAATAAGTAAGGGCATTTCTAACCGATCTCCAATAACCAGTTAGAGGAGTATAAATCGGTTGTACTCCTCTAATCAGAACCTAGCCGACCCCCAATCAGTGTTAGTGGATGATAAATTGTCCTTAGCCGCACCGCGCCTCCCTATATTTACTCCACTGCTCGGGGGCCGAGTAAAAATTCTCCACTTCGTCTCCTCTTCCTCTCCTCCATCCCATTCCTTGTCGCACGCGACTCCCCCCGCCGTTCCCCGACGCCCCCACCTCCCAATGGCGGGCCCCCATCCTCGGCGCTCCCCACCGTCGATCCGCGCCGCCACGCCCGCCGATTGTCTTCGAGCGGCGCGTCCTCAAGCCGCCGCCGCCCCTCCGATGCGGCCACTGCCTGCCGCATCGCCGGCTTCCCCGAGCTCCCTCCCCGCGGGAACCGTAGAGGAGATACATCGGCGTCTGCCAGCGCGCGTGGTGGACTTGGGTTGTGGAGATCACCGACCGATAGACCCGCTAACATAAGTGGATCAGGTCGCTCCACACGGCGGAGCTCGCCGCCATGGAACCGGTGGCAAGTCCGGCTCCATGGCATGACGGCACGCCTGAATTTCCTGTTTGGGACGGCATCGGTCCACCTCGTCCCGGGTGACGCCGAGTGTGGTGGATGCGGCAATGGCTCGGGAGGACCGGGAGGCGAGGAAGCGCCTCGTGGCGGAGGCCATGTTCGAGGAATACATGGCGGAGCTTTGCCAGTAGCACCCCGAGCTTGTGGAGGCAGAGTGGGCCATCTTCGCGGAGCGGGCGGTGAACGGCGAGGTCATCGTCATCTCCGATGGCGAGGAGTAACAGGGCAGCGGCGACGGCATTACGAATGAGTTCGACGCCGAGGAGTGGCGGCGCATCTTACCCGACTCCGGGGACGACAGCACGAGCCCGGACCCAATGGGCGGTGGCATGTCAAGGCAAGATTGGCTCAACCTCTACTACGGCAAGCATGAGGATGAAGATTAGATTATGTTTAGTTTTAAGTTTAAGCTTAGTTTAGTTTTAAGTTTAAGTTTAGTTTAAATTTTGGGTTTCAAGACAATGTGTTAAAAGTTGGTTGTTTAAATCGGTTGTCATGACAATGTGGTAAATTTTGGTTGTTTAAATCGAAAGTAGGGTAAACTTTTATGCAAATTTGAATTTTACTCCGCTATATATAGGGGATTGGTTAGGTCCGGTGAAAACTTAGTGGAGTAAAAATACTCCACGAAGGATTTACGCCACCAGATACTCCGTTAACTATAAGGGGTCGGTTAGAAATGCCCAAAGGAAAAAGTGAGTCACCAAAAATAGTAAGGAAACAATGTTAATACAAACAAATGTTATTTTCATACTATAAAGAGTACTAAACGACACACATCTTGTGGCGCTTATTGAATTATGAATGCAATTTAAAAAATGGAGTGAGGTGTAGTGTATGTCCCTGAACTATTTCAGGGTGTCGTGTCATGTAGGTCCTCAAACAATGAAAATTGGCATCGGGTCTCGAAGTACAGTAGGTGTGTCATTCAGATCCAAAATTTGTCTGACTCCACCTGACCGGCCAGCTGGCACCATTGACCCGTGACATGTTAGAAGAGGGGCCCGCAATGTAACGGCCGGTTGGAATATGCAAATAAATTGAAAATCAGAGTATAAAAATTGTTCGCGAATATGGAAAAATGTTCATGCCTTTAAAAAAATGATCATTAGTTTATAAAAATGTTCGCGGATATAGAAAAACATTCACAACTTTAGAAAACTGTTCGCCAACAATGAATTTGGAAAAAAGATGTCCACGACATTAAGAAAATGTTGGGACTGATAAATTTTATTATAAATAAAATATGTTCATGAACGATAAATTTGAAATATATTCACGAACAACAAAAACAGTTCGTGCATATGAAATAAATGTGCGCAACTTTAGAAAATTATTCACGAACAATAAATTTGAAAATATGTTCGCATATCACAAATATTGTTTGCGAATATGGGAAAAATGTTTGCAACTTAGAAAATGTTCCCGAATGGTGAATTTGAAAAAAGTACATGACAAATCAATTTGGAAAAAATGTTCACGATTTATAAAATATTGTTTGCAAACAATAAATTTTAAAAGAAACGAAAATATGTTTGCAAACCACCAATATTGTTCGTGAATGATAAATTTAAAGATATGTTCACAAACCAGAAAAAATGTTCTCGAATATGGCAAAAATGTTCGCGAATGAGCAATTTGAAAAAAAAGTTTGCACAAATTTCATAAATTTTTCATTAATTTTTGAAAAATAAAGTTTTTTTAAAAAAAACGAATTTAAATTTTTTTCACAGATTTACAAAAAAGTTTGCGGTTAAAAAATGTTCATGAGTTTAATAATATGATTATGAATTTGTAAAATGTTCATTAATTTAAATGTTCAAGGTTTGAAAAAATGTACGTGAATAGTGAAAAAATGTTCACGACTTTAAAAATATCGCTAATATTTTCAAATTTATCGTTTGCGACTTTGTATGTTCATTAGTTTGTGGTTTGCGAATACATTTTTTAAATTATCATTCACGAACATTTTTTAACGTCGTGAACAATTTTCCTTATTCACGAACATTTTTGAAACCATGAATTTGAATTTATTCGGAGTGAAGTGCATTTGTCATTCGCTGGAATTTATTTGCATATTTCCGTCACCCGATGCTACCTTGCGAGCCTCCCTGTCTGACGCGTCACGGGTCAATGGCGCTAGCTCGCTGGTCAGGCGGGGTCGAATAGATTTTGGACCTGAATGACACACTGTCTGCACTTTGAGAACCTGGATGCTGATTTTTATAGTTTGAGGACCTACATGACACCCCTGAAATAGTTTAGGGACCAAGAATGCACTTCACTCTTAAGAATTCATGTGTTTCAAATCGACTTTTGTAATTCATAATTATTTTTGAACGAACATGCTTTGTTGCTTCGTTATCTTTTTGTTATACATGACGGTTTAATCTCTTGTAAAAATTCTATTCTAGCAATAATTTATTGTTTTACTCAGCTAAAAAGTCATATTTTCCACATGATTTGCGTTAGTTCAAACTTTGGTGTGCATGAATATATTTCCTTTTTTGAAAAACGGAGGGTCAAACACCCGACCTCTACATTGACTGATGCATGCAACCCTCACTTATTATTAGAGTCAATTACACCACAAATGTCTAAACTTGGCAAGAAACTGAATTTTCTTGCCAAGTTTGGCGTACATAAATTTGGCAAGAAACTGAATTTCCCGAATTGAGTCAGTTTCCATGGCGCGACGACACGCCTGAATTTCCTGTTTGGGACGGCACTGGTCCACCTCGTCCTGGGTGACGCCGAGTGTGGTGGATGCGGCAATGGCTCGGGAGGACCAGGAGGCAAGGAAGCGCCTCGTGGCGGAGGCCACGTTCGAGGAATACATGGCGGAGCTTTGCCAGTAGCACCCCTAGCTTGTGGAGGCAGAGTGGGCCATCTTCGCGGAGCGGGCGGTGAACGGCGAGGTCATCGTCATCTCCGATGGCGAGGAGCAACGGGGCAGCGGCGACGGCATTACGAATGAGTTCGACGCCGAGGAGTGGCGGCGCATCTTGCCCGACTCCGGGGACGACAGCTGTGACGCCCCCGATTTAATCGTACACTAATCATACACGCAAACGTGTACGATCAAGATCAGGGACTCACGGGAAGATATCACAACACAACTCTACAAATAAAATAAGTCATACAAGCATCATATTACAAGCCAGGGACCTCGAGGGCTCGAATACAAGAGCTCGATCATAGACGAGTCAGCGGAAGCAACAATATCTGAGTATAGACATAAGTTAAACAAGTTTGCCATAAGATGGCTAGCACAAACTGGGATACAGATCGAAAGAGGCGTAGGCCTCCTGCCTGGGATCCTCCTAAACTACTCCTGGTCGTCGTCAGCGGGCAGCACGTAGTAGTAGGCACCTCCGGTGTAGTAGGAGTCGTCGTCGACGGTGGCGTCTGGCTCCTGGACTCCAGCATCTGGTTGCGACAACCAGAAAGAAGGGAAAGGGGGAAAAGGGGGGAAGAAAGCAACCGTGAGTACTCATCCAAAGTACTCGCAAGCAAGGAGCTATACTACATATGCATGGGTATCAAATGGAATAAGGGTATCATATGTGGACTGAACTGCAGAATGCCAAAATAAGAGGGGGATAACTAATCCTATCGAAGACTACGCTTCTGGAAGCCTCCGTCTTGCAGCATGTAGAAGAGAGTAGACTGAAGTCCTCCAAGTAGCATCGTATAGCATAATCCTACCCGATGATCCTCTCCTCGCCGCCCTGTTAGAGAGCGATCACCGGTTGTACTGGCACTTGGAAGGGTGTGTTTTATTAAGTATCCAGTTCTAGTTGTCATAAGGTCAAAGTACAACTCTGGGTCGTCCTTTTACCGAGGGACACAACTATTCGAATAGATAAACTTCCCTGCAGGGGTGCACCACATACCCCAACACGCTCGATCCCATTTGGCCGGACACACTTTCCTGGGTCATGACCGGCCTCGGAAGATCAACACGTCGCAGCCCTACCTAGGCACAACAGAGAGGTCAGCACGCCGGTCTAAATCCTATGGCGCAGGGGTCTGTGCCCATCGCCCTTTGCACACCTGCACGTTGCGTACGCGGCCGGAAGCAGACCTAGCCTAGTGGCTTTCCAGTCCAATCCGGCGCGCGCCACTCAGTCGCTGACGTCACGAAGGCTTCGGCTGATACCACGACGCCGGGATACCCATAACTGCTCCCACGTAGATGGTTAGTGCGTATAGACCAAATGGCCAGACTCAGATCAAATACCTAGATCTCGTTAAGCGTGTTAAGTATCCGTGAACACCGACCAGGGCCAGGCCCACCTCTCTCCTAGGTGGTCGGAACCTGCCCTGTCGCTCCGCCTCAAAGATCCACTCGCGGGTGCTCCTACGAGCCTACCCGTCTTTAGTCACCACATGTATCATGTATAAAGTATATAGTATATACCCGTGATCACCTCCCGAGTGATCACGGCCCGATAGTATAGCATGGCAGACGGACAAGAATGTAGGGCCACTAATGATAAGCTAGCATCCTATACTAAGCATTAGGTTTGTAGGTAAAGGTAACAACAGTAGTAGCAAGGACAGGTTATGCAGCAGCATAGGATTTACGGAAAGCAGTAACATGCTACACTACTCTAATGCAAGCAGTATAGAGAAGAGTAGGCGATATCTGGTGATCAAGGGGGGGGGGGGGCTTGCCTGGTTGCTCTGGCAAGAGAGAGGGCTCGTCAACTCCGTAGTCGTACTGGGTAGCAGCGGCGTCGGTCTCGGTGTCTATCGAGAGAAGAGGGGGGGAGAAACAATAAATATTTAAGCAAGCATATGCATAGTGATGCATGACATGACAAGTAACGGCGTTAGTGGTGCCCTAACACGGTACGTGATGATACCGGTGAAGGGGGGAAACATCCGGGAAAGTATCCCCGGTGTTTTGCGTTTTCGGGCAGAGGACCGGAGGGGGAAAGCTGCGAGTTCGATAGGTTAGGGAGGTGTGGTGGATGAACGGGTTGCGTATCCGAAATCGTCTCGTCGTTCCGAGCAACTTTCATGTTGAAAACATTTTAATCCGAGTTACGGATTAAAAGATATGATTTTCTAAAGATTTTATTAATTCCTGGAATTTAATTAATTATTTAAATTAATTCGATAAACAGATTAATGACATCAGCATGATGTCATGCTGACTTCAGCAGTCAACAGAGTTGACTTGGTCAACCTGACCAGTGGGTCCCACTGGTCAGAGACACATTTTAATTAAACATATTTATTAACCTAATCAGGATTAATTAGGGGGTGGGCCCCACTGTCATAATCTGTTAGATTAATTAACAATAGTTAACTAGGTTAATTAGTCATTAGATTAATTAATCTTAATTAGTTATTTTAATCAGAATTAATTAGTTAATTAAATAATTCATTAATTATTTTTTATTATTTATTTATCCATTTTATTTTCATTATATATATTTTTTTTCTTTTTTTTTAAACCGTTCTGGTGGCGGGGCCCCACATGTCTGTGGCCCCAAGGGCCTAACGGGCACAGGGCGGTGCGAGCGTGGGCACCGCCCGAACGGGCGTGGGCGCTGGGCGCCCGAGACGGTCCAGGCGCGGCCCGCCGGACGGTGGGAGGGGTAGCGCGCCGGTGAGGTTTGGCCGGGGCGCCATCGGCCGGAGCAGTGCGGGCGAGGGCATCGGCCAAAGGTGGCGGCGGCGAGCGCAGCAGCGCGCGGGAGGCCACGCGGGGCAGTGGGCGAGGCCGACGCGAGATGCGGGCGCAGGGGAGCAGGGCGCGGGGGCCGGGGTGCCGGAGTTGGCCGCGGTGGTAGCGGCGTCGCCGGCGTAGGGGGGGTTCGGTGGCCGCATCGGAGGCGGCAGGGGGGGCTGGGGGCCACGGCGCGGTGAGTGCGTCTCGGACGCAACCGGAGCGGCGGCGAGGGGGGGCACGGCGCGGTGAGTGCGTCTCGGACGCGACCGGAGCGCGTCAACCCGGGGGCGAGATCGGCGGGGACCGCGGCGACGAGCGTGAGCGCGCGAGGGAGAGGGAGGGAGCAAGGGGGCTCACATCGGGAGGAGTAGGGGCACGGGCAGTGGGGGGGCTCGGGGAGGAAGGCGAGGACGGTCCGGCGAGGAGGCTCCAGCCTGGTGGCGGGGACGGGAGGCGCCCGCCGAGGTGGGCAGCGGGGCGCGGAGGAGTCCGGGAGGGGCGGCGGCCTTAGCGGAGCGGCGGCGAGGGGGGGCGATCCAGGCGGCGTGGGGCGTTCGTTCCCCCGATCCAATCGGGATCGGGGAGGAGGGGGAGCGACTGGGGGAGGGGGCGAGTGGGGAGGGAGTGGGGGTTAGGGTTTGCGTCGTGGGGGGAGTGGCCTAATAGGCCAGGGTCAAGGTGGCCGGCTGGGCTGGTGGCCAAACGGGCCGGCCTGCTGGGCCGAAGCCCAGTGGGGGGGGGCTTTCTCTCTTTTCCTTTTTTTTCTTATATCTTTTCTGTTTTCATATTAGTTTTTACTTTACTTTTAGTTTTATAAAATATACCACTAACCCCTAATTTAGTGTTTATAAATACTCTATTGCCACATGAATTTCTCATAGCTAATAAAATAGTTTAATGTTTTAATATTTATAAAATGCATTTAATTATTTGTTTAAGCCACTGTTTTAATTATCATGGTGCATTTAATTATTTTATTTTTCTGTAGTTTCTCTACCAATATTACCTATGATTTAATTGCCACATTTAGAACATTTTAGTTTTAACATTTAAAAACTTTTGTTGTTTGACTTCATTTTAAATTTGAATTTGAACGGGTTTTGAATCATCGTGAGATTTTCAACAGTAATCGTGGTGACGTGGCAACACTAGCAGGGGTTTACTGTAGCTTGATTATCCGGGCGTCACAATTCTCCTCCACTACAAGAAATCTCGTCCCGAGATTTAAGAGGGGAGTAAGGGGAAAGTTCTGGTTACGATATGCTAATGGATCTTCTCGAAGAAGTTAATTCCCTTCGTTGATGTCTTCAGTTCTTTATTCCAATGCATCATGATGAAGTTGTCGTCCTTTCTTCAAGGAACTCCATCGTACTTACGAATAGGTAAGGGGCAGCTTTACAACAATTGAATGTTATAAGGGAAATTCATTTAGGGGGTATCCCACGAATGATCATAAGAGTATCTCTCGAGTTGAACAATTAAAACACATCGAGAGCAAAGTAAGAAGGTACCATAAGAAGTTTGAAACGGATAGACAATCTTCGTTGCCTGAAACAAGGCAACGGTATAGGTATTGTGTTTAATACCAGAATCGATGATTTCTCGGAAGGTGGCTCGTGAATCACAAACGAGGCCAAGTGCGAGGAATTAAATTTGGAAACCGGGGGTGTATAGGAGGGTCAGGTTTCGATCCTGTGTAACTGTGGGTTATGGGCCCACCATGTGGTTAAAAGTAGGTAAAGCGTTGATACCTTGCACGGTCGTGATAGCAAGACATGTCAGAGGGTAGCCTATCATTTATGTTGGCAACAATGTCGGTACCAAGGGCGAGGGACGAAGAGAACCATTTTCCTGCTCGTTGAAATGAGGCGGACCAATAGGCAAAGTTCTCGTTCATCGGTGGTTACCGGAATGTCAACAACAATAGTAACAGGGTCTTACTAACAGAGTTGTACGCCGAGGTGCTTATAAAAGCAGTGACGTATTACTGCTTAGATCATATAAACCTCAAGAAGGTTAAACAGAACAATGGAAAGGAAAATATGATTATCAGATTTAACAGAAGAATGGAAAGGAAAATGTGTTTAAACACATATTTCAGGGGTATATCCTTCCCAAGGACAAACAGAGCATGATATCCGTGGCAGGATATCATGTAGAAAACCCTTTAAGTAAGGGGAGAGAAATTTCATGACAGTACCCATACAACGGTGTTTGGATAATGGTTAAAGAAAACTTAGCATTGCGCTTTCAATGCTCTTATTGAAAATCGGAGTACCACAAACATGCTTCAAGAAGCATTGACATGGTATTCAAGCAAAGGTCAGACTTTGGATACATAAAGGATCCATCAGGAACAACTTATAGAATAAGTCTTTCAATTTCCTCACGGAAGAATGACTAACCTTGCCAAGAAGGAAACTATAAAAATAGGTCCTCCGGCCAGGTGTGCTAGGCGTGACATCACCTTACCGGGTCATATAAAGACCACTGTTATAACTCTTGGAAATATGTTCCATCCATCATATCCGACCGAGATTCAGATCTGATTGGTGTCACGATACCTCAGACTTAGGATGTCTGAGAAGAAAAGGTGCGGCACAATTTGACGAGATGACATTGTAAGATTCTCGGGAAATGAACTATGGAAGCGAGTTCCGAAACAAGAGTTCATCAGTAAAACAAGGAGAGGATGAGGAGGTGGCTGATAGGCTCAGCAACAAATCATCGCGATTCCCAAAGGATTGATTTCCACAATTATGTGAACAAGGAAGTATCATTTGTCGGATCAAATATCATAATGATGTATGCTCGAGGGAAACATACACAACTGAACAATGATAGAAGGGTGCAACCAGGAATCTGGACTAGGTAGCACGATCAATGTTTGAATGATGATTCAATAATCAATAGACTTAGAATGAAACTGTAGAACAATAACTTCAAGCAATAGGGTTGCTAGAAGTTTAGAATTTGCACATCACAGACCATTAGTCGGTATTCCGGTTAGAAACAATACGGAGACCAAGAAATGAACGCAAAAGGCGAGAGATATTACTATATCAAGAATTCTCAAGAGGTGGTAAAATTACCACGACATTCTTGACATAAAAGGTGGTAACATTCCAAGGTAAAGAAGAACAAATGCTGTATAGCAAGGATCTCAAGGTATAACTCAAAACACGAATAAGTTTGTGTTGAACGGAAGGCAATAAAGTGGTCGGTGATAATACAAACCATTGAGGGGCGAGGATGGGATTTCTCATCATGAATTCAATTGATATCCAGGAAGACCTCGTAAGGTTGATGATCTTCACGGCACATTGGTCGAGAGATTTCAAGATCTAATCAATCAGTGACAACATCAAATCAAAGGAATGATGAAGCGGAAGGTTATTGGAACCATGGGTAGGGCACAAACTTGAAATCAAGCTTGTTGTTCAAGGTGAACTGATATGACGAGGAAGATCGACGTAAGCTTAGCTCATCATCGAAAGTTGTGCTCCGGGATTAAGGACCAGGTAGCACAGTTAAAATTTAGCACGATAATGATATAGCCGATCAGGCTAGGAATGACATGACCGAGTACAAATTCGGACTTAAAGAAGATTATCAAGAGTTGCTGAACCGTAGGGCAGACTCGGTTCAGTTATCGGTGTCTTTGAGTGTTTAATAACTCAGAGCCCATGAAAACTGTAATCAGTGAGAATGTAGTACTTGATGAAGAACTCATAAGAAGTTATGCAGTTTCAAGATAATCTCGAGATACCAGGGGGGTAATACTCGAAGACGGATCAAAGTAGAGGTTGGACCGAGGTATTGATCCACATGAGATAATCTCGAGATACCAGGGGGGTAATACTCGAAGACGGATCAAAGTAGAGGTTGGACCGAGGTATTGATCCACATGAGACAAGTGCTTACACTTGCATCGAAAATGGTATTTAAAAGAGAACATGGTCGGAACCACGATTGTAAAAGGCCGGATCCCAGATATAAGATGAACTTATACCAAGGGAACTAATATCATTTACAAGAAGCTTCGATGATAAGTTTCACACCGGGTCCATGGGCATGAACGCAAAGGCTCAAGGTCGACTCCCAATTCTTCCATGCATAACCTTTCATTTTACTTCTCGCTTTTGATGAAGCTGTAGTATAGAAATTTTATCTAGCAAACTACCAGAAGAGTATGACTCGTGAAAACTTTCGAGTTCACACAGTTTAGAGAAAGCATATGTTCAACCCATCAGGGCATCTTAGGAGTATATACCACAAATTTCAAGAATAAATAACACCAGCTCGATAGTAGAGCATGTTTGAGAAAGCAGAGGATACAATTTACCAAAGGTATTATGTATCCGAGGAAAGGCTCACAGACTTATTGAATATGAAGGATGTTGTCGGATAAAATCCCGCAAATGATCTGGTGGTTCTCAAGGGATCTGGTGCGAGCATCGGTACTCAACCAGAGGGAGAAACAATGCAAGGAGATCAGACTTTAGAAACAACTGACTAATTCAAGGCTCAAATGCAAAGGAATTATCAATTCCAAGACAAGGGATCAGAAGCAATGCTCTGATCAGGGATGGATAAGTTGAATAGCCTTAAGGGTACAATCGACAGCAATTTGATTGGTCGAGATCCAGCTCATGTCTTAAAATAACGTCTAAGCCGGAAAGATAATTTAAAAGGATCAACTGATGATTGCGTGCATTCGCACTCATGTTGAATCAATAGGATCAAAAAGACGATGCCTAAGGATACTAACGAATATTGCCAGACATATGGAAAGCATCCATAATACAAGCAGGCAAGTATTGCAGAGCAATAAGCTACTAAGGATTTTTGAAAGATCGAATAGTATTTCGAAGACCATTGTGAAACACATGAACAACTGGGGATGAGTGGATACTCGACAAGTGCGAGGATTTAATTGAGGGGGTATCCATGTGGCAAGGAACTGCTAGGCAGTAGGCACAAAGTATTCTCGAAACAATAGAGAAGACTTCGGGGTATCTTGTAATAACAAGATCAATGGGGGATGATCGTATGAATGGTAAGTGTAAGTAGCTATCCATAAGGATTTATCGGTGGTCGGGAAATAGCAAAAGTGATGGGCACAAAGTCTCGAGAGGAATAGCAAAGAGTATCTTCGGAATCTTCTGGTGAAGCAGGCCATCATCTGGAATGAAGGGGCTCTCCGGGAGAAAGTATTTACGAGATCCTAGAGTCAGAGTTAGTAAATTCATTTTAACCCGAATAGAAGAGAGATCAGAGCCCCAGAGTAACGATCGAGGAGTAAAAGATCCTATTACCACCCAAATGGCGACGTGGGCCCGTAAGCCACACAGCCATGTTAGTAAAAGTTTTTCAATGACTAGACTCGACTTCGGCCAAGAAGTGTGGAAGGGGGATTCCTACGGCAGTCGGCTCTGATACCAACTTGTGACGCCCCCGATTTAATCGTACACTAATCATACACGCAAACGTGTACGATCAAGATCAGGGACTCACGGGAAGATATCACAACACAACTCTACAAATAAAATAAGTCATACAAGCATCATATTATAAGCCAGGGACCTCGAGGGCTCGAATACAAGAGCTCGATCATAGACGAGTCAGCGGAAGCAACAATATCTGAGTACAGACATAAGTTAAACAAGTATGCCATAAGATGGCTAGCACAAACTGGGATACAGATCGAAAGAGGCGTAGGCCTCCTGCCTGGGATCCTCCTAAACTACTCCTGGTCGTCGTCAGCGGGCAGCACGTAGTAGTAGGCACCTCCGGTGTAGTAGGAGTCGTCGTCGATGGTGGCGTCTGGCTCCTGGACTCCAGCATCTGGTTGCGACAACCAGAAAGAAGGGAAAGGGGGAAAAGGGGGGAAGAAAGCAACCGTGAGTACTCATCCAAAGTACTCGCAAGCAAGGAGCTATACTACATATGCATGGGTATCAAATGGAATAAGGGTATCATATGTGGACTGAACTGCAGAATGCCAAAATAAGAGGGGGATAACTAATCATATCGAAGACTACGCTTCTGGAAGCCTCCGTCTTGCAGCATGTAGAAGAGAGTAGACTGAAGTCCTCCAAGTAGCATCGTATAGCATAATCCTACCCGATGATCCTCTCCTCGTCGCCCTGTTAGAGAGCGATCACCGGTTGTATCTGGCACTTGGAAGGGTGTGTTTTATTAAGTATCTAGTTCTAGTTGTCATAAGGTCAAAGTACAACTCCGGGTCGTCCTTTTACCGAGGGACACGGCTATTCGAATAGATAAACTTCCCTGCAGGGGTGCACCACATACCCCAACACGCTCGATCCCATTTGGCCGGACACACTTTCCTGGGTCATGACCGGCCTCGGAAGATCAACACGTCGCAGCCCTACCTAGGCACAACAGAGAGGTCAGCACGCCGGTCTAAATCCTATGGCACAGGGGTCTGGGCCCATCGCCCTTTGCACACCTGCACGTTGCGTACGCGGCCGGAAGCAGACCTAGCCTAGTGGCTTTCCAGTCCAATCCGGCGCGCGCCACTCAGTCGCTGATGTCACGAAGGCTTCGGCTGATACCACGACGCCGGGATACCCATAACTGCTCCCACGTAGATGGTTAGTGCGTATAGACCAAATGGCCAGACTCAGATCAAATACCCAGATCTCGTTAAGCGTGTTAAGTATCCGCGAACACCGACCAGGGCCAGGCCCACCTCTCTCCTAGGTGGTCGGAACCTGCCCTGTCGCTCCGCCTCAAAGATCCACTCGCGGGTGCTCCTACGAGCCTACCCGTCTTTAGTCACCACATGTATCATGTATAAAGTATATAGTATATACCCGTGATCACCTCCCGAGTGATCACGGCCCGATAGTATAGCATGGCAGACGGACAAGAATGTAGGGCCACTGATGATAAGCTAGCATCCTATACTAAGCATTAGGTTTGTAGGTAAAGGTAAAAACAGTAGTAGCAAGGACAGGTTATGCAGCAGCATAGGATTTACGGAAAGCAGTAACATGCTACACTACTCTAATGCAAGCAGTATAGAGAAGAGTAGGCGATATCTGGTGATCAAGGGGGGGGGGGCTTGCCTGGTTGCTCTGGCAAGAGAGAGGGCTCGTCAACTCCGTAGTCGTACTGGGTAGCAGCGGCGTCGGTCTCGGTGTCTATCGAGAGAAGAGGGGGGAGAAACAATAAATATTTAAGCAAGCATATGCATAGTGATGCATGACATGACAAGTAACGGCGTTAGTGGTGCCCTAACACGGTATGTGATGATACCGGTGAAGGGGGGAAACATCCGGGAAAGTATCCCCGGTGTTTTGCGTTTTAGGGCAGAGGACCGGAGGGGGAAAGCTGCGAGTTCGATAGGTTAGGGAGGTGTGGTGGACGAACGGGTTGCGTATCCGAAATCGTCTCGTCGTTCCGAGCAACTTTCATGTTGAAAACATTTTAATCCGAGTTACGGATTAAAAGATATGATTTTCTAAAGATTTTATTAATTTCTGGAATTTAATTAATTATTTAAATTAATTCGATAAACAGATTAATGACATCAGCATGATGTCATGCTGACTTCAGCAGTCAACAGAGTTGACTTGGTCAACCTGACCAGTGGGTCCCACTGGTCAGAGACACATTTTAATTAAACATATTTATTAACCTAATCAGGATTAATTAGGGGGTGGGCCCCACTGTCATAATCTGTTAGATTAATTAACAATAGTTAACTAGGTTAATTAGTCATTAGATTAATTAATCTTAATTAGTTATTTTAATCAGAATTAATTAAGTTAATTAATTAGTTAATTAAATAATTAATTAATTATTTTTTTATAAATTATTTATCCATTTTATTTTCATTATATATATATTTTTCTTTTTTTAAACCGTTCTGGTGGCGGGGCCCCACATGTCTGTGGCCCCAAGGGCCTAACGGGCACAGGGCGGTGCGAGCGTGGGCACCGCCCGAACGGGCGTGGGCGCTGGGCGCCCGAGACGGTCCAGGCGCGGCCCGCCGGACGGTGGGAGGGGTAGCGCGCTGGTGAGGTTTGGCCGGGGCGCCACCGACCGAAGCAGTGCGGGCGAGGGCATCGGCCAAAGGTGGCGGCGGCGAGCGCAGCAGCGCGCGGGAGGCCACGCGGGGCAGTGGGCGAGGCCGACGCGAGATGCGGGCGCAGGGGAGCAGGGCGCGGGGGCCGGGGTGCCGGAGTTGGCCGCGGTGGTAGCGGCGTCGCCGGCGTAGAGGGGGTTCGGTGGCCGCATCGGAGGCGGCAGGGGGGGCTGGGGGCCACGGCAGGTGCGGGCACGGCGCGGTGAGTGCGTCTCGGACGCGACCGGAGCGCGTCAACCCGGGGGCGAGATCGGCGGGGACCGCGGCGACGAGCGTGAGCGCGCGAGGGAGAGGGAGGGAGCAAGGGGGCTCACATCGGGAGGAGTAGGGGCACGGGCAGTGGGGGGGGCTCGGGGAGGAAGGCGAGGACGGTCCGGCGAGGAGGCTCCAGCCTGGTGGCGGGGACGGGAGGCGCCCGCCGAGGTGGGCAGCGGGGCGCGGAAGAGTCCGGGAAGGGCGGCGGCCTTAGCGGAGCGGCGGCGAGGGGGGGCGATCCTGGCGGCATGGGGCGTTCGTTCCCCCGATCCGATCGAGATCGGGGAGGAGGGGGAAGCGACTGGGGGAGGGGGCGAGTGGGGAGGGAGTGGGGGTTAGGGTTTGCGTCGTGGGGGGAGTGGCCTAATAGGCCAGGGTCAAGGTGGCCGGCTGGGCCGGTGGCCAAACGGGCCGGCCCGCTGGGCCGAAGCCCAGTGGGGGGGGGGGCTTTCTCTCTTTTCCTTTTTTTTCTTATATCTTTTCTGTTTTCATATTAGTTTTTACTTTACTTTTAGTTTTATAAAATATACCACTAACCCCTAATTTAGTGTTTATAAATACTCTATTGCCACATGAATTTCTCATACTTAATAAAATAGTTTAATGTTTTAATATTTATAAAATGCATTTAATTATTTGTTTAAGCCACTGTTTTAATTATCATGGTGCATTTAATTATTTTATTTTTCCGTAGTTTCTCTACCAATATTACCTATGATTTAATTGCCACATTTAGAACATTTTAGTTTTAACATTTAAAAACTTTTGTTGTTTGACTTCATTTTAAATTTGAATTTGAACGGGTTTTGAATCATCGTGAGATTTTCAACAGTAATCGTGGTGACGTGGCAACACTAGCAGGGGTTTACTGTAGCTTGATTATCCGGGCGTCACAACAGCACGAGTAACGAAACAATGTTAATACAAACAAATATTATTTTCATATTATAAAGAGTACTAAACGACACACATCTTGTGGCGCTTATTGAATTATGGATGCAATTTAAAAAATGGAGTGAGGTGCAGTGTATGTCCCTGAACTATTTCAAGATGTCGTGTTATGTAGGTTCTCAAACAATGAAAATTGACATCGGGTCTCGAAGTACAGTAGGTGTGTCATTCAGATTCAAAAGCTGTCTGACCCCACTTGACCGGCCAGCTGGCACCATTGACCCGTGACATGTTAGAAGAGGGGCCCGCAATGTAACAGCCGGTTGGAAATATGCAAATAAATTGAAAATCAGACTATAAAAATAGTTCGTGAATATGGAAAATTGTTCATGCCTTTAAAAAAATGATCATTAGTTTATAAAATGTTCGCGGATATAGAAAAATGTTCACGACTTTAGAAAACTGTTCGCCAACAATGAATTTGGAAAAAAGATGTTCACGACATTAAGAAAATGTTGGGAATGATAAATTTTATTATAAATAAAATATGTTCATGAATGATAAATTTGAAATATATTCACGAACAACAAAAACAGTTCGTGAATATGAAATAAATATGCGCAACTTTAGAAAAGTACTCATGAACAATAAATTTGAAAATATGTTCGCATATCACAAATATTGTTTGCGAATATGGGAAAAATGTTTGCAACTTAGAAAATGTTCCCGAATGGTGAATTTGAAAAAAGTACATGACAAATCCATTTGAAAAAAATGTTCACGATTTATAAAATATTGTTTGCAAACAATAAATTTTAAAAGAAAGAAAATATGTTTGCAAACCACCAATATTGTTCGTGAATGATAAATTTAAAGATATGTTCACAAACCAGAAAAAATGTTCTCGAATATGGCAAAAATGTTCGCGAATTGCAATTTGAAAAAAAGTTTGCACAAATTTCATAATTTTTCATTAATTTTTGAAAAATAAAGTTTTTTAAAAAATGTTTGAATTTAATTTTTTTCACCGATTTACAAAAACGTTTGCGGTTAAAAAATGTTCATGAGTTTAATAATATGATTATGAATTTGCAAAATGTTCATTAATTTAAATGTTCAAGATTTGAAAAAATGTACGTGAATAGTGAAAAAATGTTCACGACTTTAAAAATATCGCTAATATTTTCAAATTTGTCATTTGCGACTTTGTATGTTCATTAATTTGTGGTTTGCGAATACATTTTTTAAATTATCATTCACGAACATTTTTTAACGTCGTGAACAATTTTCCTTATTCACGAACATTTTTGAAACCATGAATTTGAATTTATTCGGAGTGAAGTGCATTTGTTATTCGCTGGAATTTATTTGCATATTTCCGTCACCCAATGTTACCTTGTGGGCCTCCCTGTCTGACGTGTCACGGGTCAATGGCACTAGCTGGCCGGTCAGGCGGGGTCGAATAGATTTTGGACCTGAATGACACACTTACTGCACTTCGAGAACCTGGATGCTGATTTTTATAGTTTGAGGACCTACATGACACCCCTAAAATAGTTTAGGGACCAACAATGCACTTCACTCTTAAGAATTCATGTGTTTCAAATTGACTTTTGTAATTCATAATTATTTTTGAACGAACATGCTTTGTTGCTTCGATATCTTTTTGTTATACATGACGGTTTAATCTCTTGTAAAAATTCTATTCTAGCAATAATTTATTGTTTTACTCTGCTAAAAAGTCATATTTTCCACATGATTTGCGTTAGTTCGAACTTTGGCGTGCATGAATATATTTCCTTCTGTGAAAAACGGGGGGTCAAACACCCGACCTCTACATTGACTGATGCATGCAACCCTCACTTATTATTAGAGTCAATTACACCACAAGTGTCTAAACTTGGCAAGAAAATTCAGTTTTTTGCCAAGTTTAGACACTGAGTGTAATTTCCCGAAATGACTACTCCCACAGTAACAACATAAATTGACTCTAACAACATAAATCAACACTGCCTAGTCCCACAGTAACAACAAGCAAACTACATAAATTTCCCGAATTTCAAAAATCAACTGCTGTACGCACAATCACTATCCAAATATTCAGTTAGCAACTGTCGAAAAATTCAGTTAGCTACTGTCAAAAAATTCAGTTAAGTACAGTTCATGAAAATTACAAACATCTGCACCCATATCCAATGTTTTGACCGGAGCAAATATCTTCTAACAATCTTGTACAACGGGTTGTTAATTTCTGGGGCATATCCGAATATTTCAGATCACAAAACAGAGCCCGTTTAAACCCGGGAGAAACCATGTACATGGCCAACACTATGGATGAATGCGTATAGGGGAGAAACCATGTACATAGCCAGCACTATGGATGAATGCGCACAGGGGAGAAACCATGTACAAAGTCACCCATTCGAGCAATTGATTAAAACCCTAACATAAATAGGGGAGACAGAGGTAGTGGAGAGAGAAATCGAGGGCATGCTCAGCATATACAGGGGTTCGTTTCCCGGGATCTCGTCGACGGGCCTCCATCGCCCTCGATGCCGATCAGCGTTGCTGTCCCAATCGCCGCTGCCGTCGCCTAGGAACGATCGAGAGGAGAGAACTCGAGGTGACGGAGTCGAAGAGGCAGGGGTTTTGGTTCAATAATCCAGTCATATGCGGGGTCATATGCGCGTAACTTACATGCCACACCTCTCCCACCTCTGCAGGAGCTTTTCTGCAAAAAAATGTAAAGCCCAATGGTTTTTTGACGAAAACCAGGGCCACACGACCGTGCCCGCGCCATCCAGCCACTGGCAAAGGTTCCCGCGCCACGCTGGCGGGCCTCGTCAGCACCCAGTTCGTATCCAATCTGCCAGCGCTTGATTTTTCTTTTCCTTTATTTATTTGTTCTAGTGGACGGAAATTTCCAAACAAGTCCGATTCAGTAGTGGAAATTGCGAACGAAAAAAGCCTCTCAGCAGCCTTTTTCCCACAAATTTTTTGGCCATTTATGTGATTACATACAAAGCAAAGGGGTTTTTTGTAAAAAAACATGCCAGACTGTCGGTCAAATACACCGTCAATACATGTTTATACGCGGATTAGACCTTTTTATAACTATTAGCCTCACACTTGGTACTAACATGCAAAAATTAGAAAAGGTGATACTAATCTACACGTAATGCCTCAATTGTGGTATTTCCAGACAATTAATTCGCGGCCGGTAGCATGCTTGCGGTTTGGTTCGGTCTATACTGCTTCATTTGCAGTATGACTGGGTCCCTCGAGAACTAGGAAAGTTACCAGCTTGTGTTGGAACACGTCCACCACTGGCTCGGACGGCAGCCAATCACGCCCAAGTCCTGCTCCAGGCATCGTGGCCACGCCCACGTCCGTCCCGCAAGCAGTCTAGCTCATGATCGCCAGGAGCTTCGCTTCACTCGTCTATACCCGTGTATATATAGAGCTTTGCCCTCTGATCAGTGTATCCATCGCATTGTATCCTTCTTCTTGGCACTAGAGTAGTTCTTTCCCTCCTGTCCATGGTCGGCTCGCAGTCCTCCGACGCCGGCTCTGACTCCGGGGAGCCTCCCCATGGCAGCTCTGCAGCGCCCCCCCAGCTCCCCACTGCCCACCACCACCATCCCGCTGCCCTCCATACCGGCTTCCCTTCTCCTTAGCACCGCTCCGCCCACCACCGCCCCACTCAACCTCACCCTCTCGCTGCTCGGCGCGGCCCTCTCTGACGGCGCGTCTTCTTCGATTGCGCCTCCTTCTTCGATCCACGCGGTCAACATCATCGCCCACATCGACTTCAAGCTGGATCCCATCTACGGCAACTACTCGAAGTGGCGCCGCATTATGTCCTTCATCCTGCGCAAGTCCGACATGGAAAGCCACGTCCTCATCCCCTCCGCGCCTCTCTCGCAGACAGCGCAATGGCGCCACGACGACCTTCAGATCCTCCTCATGATTTATGGTACGATCTCGGACGAACTCTACGATGTCATTTCTGCCCTAGATACCACCGCCTACCATGCCTAGACTCTGCTCGACGCTTTCTTCCACGACAACCTCGCGGGCCGCGCCATCCACGTCGGCGCCGAGTTCCGGGCCACCGTCCAGGGCGATCTGCGGATCGCTAAGTACTGTCGGCGCCTGAAGGCCCTGGCAGACCAGCTGGACGACCTCGACGAGCACGTCACCGACAAGACGCTCACCCTGCAGCTCATCCGCGGGCTCTCGCCGCGGTTTGGGGTCATGGCCTCTCTGCTGCCCATGCAGGTGCCCTTCCCCACCTTCGTCCAGGCTCGCTCCCGTCTGATGCTGGAGGAGATCAGCCACGACGCGCGCGCTCGGACCGCGGGCGCCACCGCCCTCATCGCCACCACCGGCGATCGCTCCCATCAGTAGCAACAGCCGACTGGGGGCTCCGCCTCTCGTCCGCCAGCGTCCGGTGGCTCGGACCGCGGGGGGCGCGGGCGCGGTCGTGGTCGCGGCGGCCGGGGGCGCGGCTATGGCGGCCGCGGCGGCCCACCCCCTGCGCCATCTTCACCTCAGCAGCCCTGGATGGGGTATTTCGCGCCGTGGGGCACGCCCTTTCCTCCGCCTAGGCGCGCTCCCTGGGTGCCGCCGAATGCCGCGGGTGTGCTCGGGCCACGCCCCGGGGTGCTGTTAGGTAACGTAGTAATTTCAAAAAAATTCCTACGCACACGCAAGATCATGGTGATGCATAGCAACGAGAGGGGAGAGTGTGATCTACGTACCTTTGTAGACCGACAGCGGAAGCGTTAGCACAACGCGGTTAACGTAGTCGTACGTCTTCACGGCCCGACCGATCAAGCACCGAAACTACGGCACCTCCGAGTTTTAGCACACGTTCAGCTCGATGACGATCCCCGGACTCCGATCTAGCAAAGTGTCGGGGAAGAGTTCCGTCAGCACGACGGCGTGGTGACGATCTTGATGTACTACCGTCGCAGGGCTTCGCCTAAGCACCGCTACAATATTATCGAGGATTATGGTGGAAGGGGGCACCGCACACGGCTAAGAATATGATCACGTGGATCAACTTGTGTGTCTAGGGGTGCCCCCTGCCCCATATATAAAGGAGCAAGGGGAGGAGGCCGGCCGGCCCTATAGGCGCGCCAAGGAGGGGAAGGAAGTGGGGAAGGAGAAGGAAAGGGGGGCGCCGCCCCTCTCTCCTAGTCCAATTCGGACCAGGGGGAGGAGGCGCGCGGCCCACCCTTGCTGCCCCTCTCTCTCTCCACTAAGGCCCATATGGCCCATTACTTCTCCCGGTAGGGTTCCGGTAACCCTCCGGCTCTTCGGTTTTCTCTGAAATCACCCGAAACACTTCCGGTGTCCGAATATAGCCGTCCAATATATCAATCTTTATGTCTTGACCATTTCGAGACTCCTCGTTATGTTCGTGATCACATCCGGGAGTCCGAACTAACTTCGGTACATCAAAACTCATAAACTCATAATATAACTGTCATCGAAACCTTAAGCGTGCAGACCCTACAGGTTCGAGAACAATGTAGACATGACCGAGACACGTCTCCAGTCAATAACCAATAGCGGAACCTGGATGCTCATATTGGCTCCTACATATTCTACGAAGATCTTTATCGGTCAGACCGCATAACAACATACGTTGTTCCCTTTGTCATCGGTATGTTACTTGCCCGAGATTCGATCGTCGGTATCTCAATACCTAGTTCAATCTTGTTACCGGCAAGTCTCTTTACTCGTTTCGTAATACATCATCTCGCAACTAACTCATTAGTTGCAATGCTTGCAAGGCTTATGTGATGTGCATTACCGAGAGGGCCTAGAGATATCTCTCCGACAATCGGAGTGACAAATCCTAATCTCGAAATACGCCAACCCAACACGTACCTTTGGAGACACCCGTAGAGCTCCTTTATAATCACCCAGTTACGTTGTGACGTTTGGTAGCACACAAAGTGTTCCTCCGGCAAATGGGAGTTGCACAATCTCATAGTCATAGGAACATGTATAAGTCATGAAGAAAGCAATAGCAACATACTAAACGATCGGGTGCTAAGCTAATGCAATGGGTCATGTCAATCACATCATTCTCCTAATAATGTGATCCCGTTAATCAAATGACAACACATGTCTATGGTTAGGAAACATAACCATCTTTGATTAATGAGCTAGTCAAGTAGAGGCATACTAGTGACGTTTGGTTTGTCTATGTATTCACACAAGTATTATGTTTCCGGATAATACAATACTAGCATGAATAATAAACATTTATCATGATTTAAGGAAATAAAGATAATAACATTATTATTGCCTCTAGGGCATATTTCCTTCAGTTTCCCACTTGCACTAGAGTCAATAATCTAGATTACACAGTAATGATTCTAACACCCATGGAGCTTTGGTGCTGATCATGTTTTGCTCGTGGAAGAGGCTTAGTCAACGGGTCTGCAATATTCAGATCCGTATGTATCTTGCAAATCTCTATGTCTCCCACCTGGATTAGATCTCGGATGGAATTGAAGCGTCTCTTGATGTGCTTGGTTCTCTTGTGAAATCTGGATTCCTTTGCCAAGGCAATTGCACCAGTATTGTCACAAAAGATTTTCATTGGACCCGATGCACTAGGTATGACACCTAGATCGGATATGAACTCCTTCATCCAGACTCCTTCGTTTGCTGCTTCCGAAGCAGCTATGTACTCCGCTTCACATGTAGATCCCGCCACAACGCTTTGTTTAGAATCGCACCAAAAGGACAACAAAGTTTTATTGCTAGTCGCCATAGATTGTCTCTCGTAGTCTGGGTTGGCAGTGAGAAATCGACCATGTTTGATCTCTTTTTTGCCTGCTCAGTGGGTTGGCTTGGAAGGGCTTTTATAATGGCATGCCTTGCTATTTCTGGAATCACGTAACTAGGTGACATTTATATCCGGGTTAATATTTGGAAGGGATATGGACCAATGGAATCCATTTAAAATTGTGCATCATGTTGTAATGCAAAAGCTAATCCTTTTTTTCTTTTTACTTACTTATACTAGGTTCAAAGTCAGGTCATGCTTTTAAGAGTTAGTAACTTTTGCTCGCGGTCAATCTGGGAATCGTGACATCTACTAGATAACATTTCTTTTTTCATTTATATTAAATTTCAAGAATAATAACATGCACATATATGACCCTCTCATCACTGGTCAGCATCCAGCCCCGGTCGGTACATCAAGGTCACATACTTCTTGGGAAGGCACACGTGTAGATGCAATCCGTGCTACGACGGTGAACCCATGGAGTCAATCCGTGCTTTATTATTAGGGATAGATTTCAACTAGAGAAGAAGATAGTAACGACTGCCATGTAGGAAAATGCATTGCAGCTCTCGGGTGCCACACACCCCTATATGAAAATAGCATTAAAAAATATCTGGAAATTACAAAAAATTATGAAATTTTGGGATATGAAACCTGAGTGCCCATTGTACACCCGTGTTCATTTTCGTGGGGAATGGGTGCCCGTGGTATCCGCGGCGTAGGAATTACGGTCTGACATATGTTACATTTAGTTTTTTTTGCTACACATATGGATTTTTTTATCTTTTTTACTTGCGTTACCACAGGCACCCATTCCCCGTGAAACAGAATACGTGTGTACAACGGGCACCCAAGTTCCATATCCCAAAATTTCAGAATTTTTTGAATTATCCTAATATGTTTTTAATGCTATTTTCATATAGGGGTGTGTGGCACCTGAGAGCCACAAATCCTCACCCCTGCCATGTATACCTTGAGATTGTACTAGTATAGTCTGGTAGTAGAGGAGTTTGTATTGTCTTGACATTGGAAACAATTGTCCGCCACTATCTACCGTCTTTGACCCCACACAAACTATGAGAAGGTTCTCTTAAACTAACACCCCTAGGAATGAAACGAAGCACCAATGTCATGCCGCTGGGTCCAATCACTAAAGGTAATATATTGGTTTTTCACCCCCAGGGGCACATATAGTAATCAAAGCAATACCTTCAACAAACACATGGTGTGTAAGCACTACCATCAAAGGTGAGACCTTAGACTTTCACCAAGGAGTTTGAGTGCCGGAGTATACTAAAATTTAGATGACCAGTCATTTGAATGCATTATTGGACTAGAAACCAACCAAAGAATGGCATGTAGCAAATCCCCACCACCAGATAATTTGCTCTCACAATGAACAATCTTTCTACTAGAGTAACAAGATTACTACACCTATATTGTACCTCTCCTATCTGCAGATCTTCTCGTCGCATGAGATCATCACAATGCCGCCTTTAGTACCTAGCATGCTAATCACCAATTCAGTTCATCATTTGGGTTGTGGTTGGGGGAAGATGGGATTTGCAGATGCCTTCTCCTCTGGTGTACTTCTTCAGGCAATCTATGTAGCGGGTTGGGATCCTCTGCAATAATGTACGGTACAGTACAGTCACTGACAGGTGGACCTGGTCCCACATGTCATCCGCATTACAGCACCATACAGTACTGCAGAGGATCTCAGCCCCTATGTAGCACACGACTACTTGGCAGTTGCCGGAGTAGATCACCTTGAGCAGTCACATTGTGAAGTATACTGCGCTGCTGCCAAGATTGTGTGCGTATATAAAGATGAAGATATGCAAGCCATGGTCAATCATACAAGATTAAATTCCCGTAAAAAATACATTAGATGGATAAGAAGAACCTTAGGATCGCACCAAAAGGACAACAAAGTTTTATTGCTAGTCGCCATAGATTGTCTCTCGTAGTTTGGGTTGGCGGTGAGAAATCGACCATGTTTGATCTCTTTTTTGCCTGCTCAGTGGGTTGGCTTGGAAGGGCTTTTATAATGGCATGCCTTGCTATTTCTGGAATCACGTAACTAGGTGATATTTATATCTGGGTTAATATTTGGAAGGGATATGGACCAATGGAATCCATTTAATTGCATCGTCGTGTTTCCGGGAGTGATTTTTATATCAGCTTTGCTAAAGCTAATTCTTATGTATGGTTTTCTTTAATTCCTAAAATTGTGCATCATGTTGTAATGCAAAAGCTGATCCATTTTTTCTTTTTACTTACTTATACTAGGTTCAAAGTCAGGTCATGCTTTTAAGAGTTAGTAACTTTTGCTCGCGGTCAATCTGGGAATTGTGACATCTACTAGATAACATTTCCTTTTTTCATTTATATTAAATTTCAAGAATAATAACATGCACATATATGACCCTCTCGTCACTGGTCAGCATCCAGCCCCGGTCGGTACATCAAGGTCACATACTTCTTGGGAAGGCACACGTGTAGATGCACCGGCAACCCTGGGTGGCGCAACCACCAACTCCACCCTTGAACTGGCGCGCACAGTCCGCCTTGCACTTGGCCGTCTCTCACTTGGTACCCGTCGGGATCGTCGCCGAGCAAGTGTCTTGGAAGTACTGGGGCCCAACTGCCTTGCCCGCCATGCCGCCTGCATTACGCATTTTTCAATTATTATTATAAGCTCATTAACCTAAACAGGGAAATTTCCTGCATGTACTTGCAACATATGTATCAATATCCACGGATGCATCGTAAGTTCGTAACATTTTGTACCTGACGATGATGCGACGAGGACCATGGCTAGGAGCAGTACAAGATGGATGGTCTTCATATTTGGCGTCGGTTGATAGGATTTCCTTTGTACTGCTGGGTTGGGTAGCTAGTGCTTGGTTGTTCTCTTGGTTCACGATGGTGGTTAGTTCGAGTCAGGACGGTTTTATATTGGTGATGCGCTTCTTACTTTTGGAAATATAGAGGCAAAGAATAAATGCATTGATGATCAGATATATGGATATAGATGGAACCATATTATTTACACGTTTTTTATTTCTGGAATTCTGGAGTGATATGCCGGTGTGTCAAAAAGCTACATTGGCAATGCGTGAATAGATAAGATCATATTATATATCCATATATTTGAACTAAAAATTGTCATTGGACACCCGCATAAGTACACATAGGTTATGTACTTACTAAAAACTAGCAAAAGTGCTCGTGCGTTGCAATGGAAGAAAACAAATCGCATGCCCTTACCAATAAGCATGACCCAAGCCCCTCACAGTGTCGGTTATCCTTTTTCTCGTTCTCTCCGATGGTGGTCGCAGTGTTCACCTAATGAGAGCGCGTCCGAACATGATCAATTTTAAGGTGATGAGCTCGGCCACCAACTATGCCAGTGCAAGGGGATGTTTAAGACATTATTTACTATAATCGCGTCGGGTTGGATGCGATAGAAGCCCTCGGTGAGCTACTCCATGCTTCTAGTCCATACACCATCCGTCATAAGAATTGACTATAATTAGAAGCAAGAAATCACTACCCAGATTTTTTTTAACATAACTTAATTTAAGAACTGAATCCCCGGCCACAATACGCTACTTCTGCCGACCACTCCACAGCTACAAATTAAGTCCATCTGCATACCATATAGCGAGAGGAGGGGCTTGAATGAAGTGGGGATCTCACCTTGGATACCATATTGTCACCTCGACCATGTCCGCCTCATAAAGCTCGCATTTCGCTACATCGTAAATGATAATCGCCATAAACAATAGTTTGTCGAGTTAAGGAAGTTCCATATGAACTAAATACAAGCTTAGTTTAATCTGTATTGGGTATGTGTTGTGAAAAGAGAGAAAGCATGTCTGCAAATTTAGTTTCAGTCTGCATCTCACAAGAAACATGTGATAAATCATTCACTCAAAAACAGCGTATAACGTACACTAAGAATAACCCTGTGAAAAATCTGAAAATTAACACACTACATAACCTATCGAAGCATTTGAAGTCCTGGAAAAAATACTACCCTGTGTCCCGGCCCATGCAGTTGGCGTCCAATAACAAATGCTAGATTCATTTCACTTCATATTATTGCCAATGTATCCATGTAATCCACACCCAGCATGTGCAAACAGAAACAAAGATCACAGCAAGGAAAGCATATCAAATATCCAGATAATACGACCTGAAATATGACTTATTATTTACAAACTACAAATGATTCTTGGAGGAACGTGTAAGGCGTTTGTAAATAATTTGGAATGAAATATGACTTAATATTAATGAAATTAGAACAAATGTTCAAGTATCTTGTGTCCTAAACAAAAGAACAAGCTGCATGTAGATTTTGGCCTTCCGTTGTAGGCGCTTCATGAGTAGTCTGGTGTTGATCTTGTACAACCGAAGTGCAGTATGCACAATTGGGCATTTTTATTATTTTCCCTCTACTCCATGAGCCCTTTGTAGCCTTTGAATCTCAAATCTCAATACAACAGCCGAACAACTGCTACTTTCTGTCAGAAAAAAAGAAAGAAAATAAAATCAATGTTGCGATTCAAAATGCCATGTGTAATTTCCCAACTACCATCGATTGCCTCTGATGTTCTTGCCAAACCCATATCATCTTGCCGGACGGCTGGACAACCTGTAATAACAACACCACACCAAACGCAACAACAAAATGAAGTTCAGTTCAGTGTTGGTACTGAGCACAACGTTATCGCGGGGGTCCAACGGGCCTGCACCATCGGCCGACGAGCTACTTGTTGGGACCATGTGGCTTCTACGCCGCCGCACTCTGGCTTACATGATAACCACCCCCAGCCGCTAGCCCGGGTAGGTGACAGACCACTCACATGCAACCACCGGCCGTCCGGCCCATATTTGCCCCTTGCTCCAATCGCCAGGTAGGGGAGTAGGATAGGTCGGGTGAAGGACAACACCACATTCACACCAAGAACCAGGATGCTTTAGGCCATCTCCGATGCGGCAGTAGAACCTCCTTGGGCGCAGCTTCCAGTTTATCACGTGGAAACTTTTGAACGCGGCTTGTTTGGATGGTAGAAATAGATTGATTCCCTGCTCCGCTTTGAGTCGTAGAGGAATCAAATTTGTTTAGACGAATCTGCTTTGGTAAGAGTCCTACGCGTGCGGGAGTGGGGCGGACGACCAAACGTTTGAAACTCTCCAAAACAAAACGTGACGAACAGTCCATATGATGGACGTGAAGTTCATGTACGTGTTAAAAAAACTAAAAACCTAAATTCATGGAAAGAAGCGTATTACGAAGGTGAACCCACGGAGTCAATCCGTGCTTTATTATTAGGGATAGATTTCAACTAGAGAAGAAGATAGTAACGGTTGCCATGTAGGAAAATGCATTGCAGCTCTCGGGTGCCACACACCCCTATGTGAAAATAGCATTTAAAAATATCTGGAAATTACAAAAAATTATGAAATTTTGGGATAAGAAACCTGAGTGCCCATTGTACACCCGTGTTCATGTTCATGGGGAATGGGTGCCCGTGGTATCCGCGGCGTAGGAATTACGGTCTGACATATGTTACATTCAGTTTATTTTGCTACACATATGGATTTTTTTATCTTTTTTACTTGCGTTACCACCGGCACAAATTCCCCATGAAACTGAATACGTATGTACAACGGGCACCCAAGTTCCATATCCCAAAATTTCAGAACTTTTTGAATTATCCTAATATGTTTTTAATGCTGTTTTCATATAGGGGTATGTGGCACCTGAGAGCCACAAATCCTCACCCCTGCCATGTATACCTTGAGATTGTACCAGTATAGTCTGGTAGTAGAGGAGTTTGTATTGTCTTGACGTTGGAAACAATTGTCTGCCACCATCTACCGTCTTTGACCCCACACAAACTATGAGAAGGTTCTCTTAAACTGACACCCCTAGGAATGAAACGAAGCACCAATGTCATGCCACTGGGTCCAATCACTAAAGGTAATATATTGGTTTTTCACCCCCAAGGGCATATATAGTAATCAAAGCAATACCTTCAACAAACACATGGCGTGTAAGCACTACCATCAAAGGTGAGACCTTAGACTTTCACCAAGGTGTTTGAGTGCCGGAGTATACTAAAATTTAGATGACCAGTTATTTGAATGCATTATTGGACTAGAAACCAACCAAAGAATGGCATGTAGCAAATCCCCACCACCAGATAATTTGCTCTCACAATGAACAATCTTTCTACTAGAGTAACAAGATTACTACACCTATATTGTACCTCTCCTATCTGCAGATCTTCTCGTCGCATGAGATCATCACAATGCCGCCTTTTGTCCCTAGCATGCTAATCACCAATTCAGTTCATCATTTGGGTTGTGGTTGGGGGAAGATGGGATTTGCAGATGCCTTCTCCTCTGGTGTACTTCTTCAGGCAATCTATGAAGCGGGTTGGGATCCTCTGCAATAATGTACGGTACAGTACAGTCACTGACAGGTGTGTTGGGTAACGTTGCAGAAAACAAAAAAATTTCTACTCGTTTCACCAAGATCATCTAGGAGTTCATCTAGCAACGAGTCACGAGATGCATCTACATACCTTTGTAGATCGCGAGCGGAAGCGTTCGTTAGAACGAGGTTGATGTTGTCGAACACGACGTGATCCAAATCACCGATGACCAGCGCCGAACGGACGGCACCTCCGCGTTCAACACACGTACGGGACGGGAGACGTCTCCTCCGTCTTGATCCAGCAAGGGGAGAGGAGAGGTTGACGAAGATCCAGCAGCACGACGGCGTGGTGGTGGATGCAGGGCGTCACGACAGCAGGCTTCGCCGTGTACTACGAGAGAGGAAGAAGTAACGGGGAGAGAGGGAAGCACCAAAGGCGTGGGCATCAAGTCCCTCCTCTCCCCCACTATAATAGGGGTGCCAGGGGGGGCGCCGGCCCTGGTAGATGGGATCTACCAGGGGGGGGGCGGCCAGGGGTGGGGGGCTTGCCCCCCAAGCAAGGGGGCGCCCCCCTTAGGGTTCCCCCCCAACCCTAGGCGCATGGGCCTTGGGGGGGCTGGCGCCCCAGCCCACTATGGGCTGGGTTCCCTCCTATTTCAGCCCAAGGGGCCCTCCGGGATAGGTGGCCCCACCCGGTGGACCCCCGGGACCCTTCCGGTGGTCCCGGTACAATACCGGGTACCCCGAAACTTGTCCCGATGGCCGAAACTGCACATCCTATATATAATTCTTTACCTCCGGACCATTCCGGAACTTCTCGTGACGTCCGGGATCTCATCCGGGACCCCGAACAACATTCGGGTTACTGCATATACTTATCTTCACAACCCTAGCGTCACCGAACCTTAAGTGTGTAGACCCTGTGGGTTCGGGAGACAAGCAGACATGACCGAGACGACTCTCTGGTCAATAACCAACAGCGGGATCTGGATACCCATGTTGGCTCCCACATGCTCCACGATGATCTCATCGGATGAACCATGATGTCGAGGATTCAATCAACCCCGTATGCAATTCCCTTTGTCAATCGATATATTACTTGCCCGAGATTCGATCGTCGGTATCCCAATACCTCGTTCAATCTCGTTACCGGCAAGTCACTTTACTCGTACCGTAATGCATGATCCCGTGACCAGACACTTGGTCACTTTGAGCTCATTATATGATGCATTACCGAGTGGGCCCAGTGATATCTCTCCGTCATACGGAGTGACAAATCCCAGTCTTGATCCGTGCCAACCCAACAGATACTTTCGGAGATACCCGTAGTCTACCTTTATAGTCACCCAGTTACGTTGTGACGTTTGGTATACCCAAAGCACCCCTACGGTATCCGGGAGTTACACGATCTCATGGTCTAAGGAAAAGATACTTGACATTGCAAAACTCTAGCAAAACGAACTACACGATCTTTATGCCATGTTTAGGATTGGGTCTTGTCCATCACATCATTCTCCTAATGATGTGATCTCGTTATCAATGACATCCAATGTCCATAGTCAGGAAACCATGACTATCTGTTGATCAACGGGCTAGTCAACTAGAGGCTTACTAGGGACATGTTGGTGTCTGTTATTCACACATGTATTACGATTTCCGGATAACACAATTATAGCATGAATAAAGACAATTACCATGAACAAGGAAATATAATAATAATACTTTTATTATTGCCTCTAGGGCATATTTCCAACAGTCTCCCACTTGCACTAGAGTCAATAATCTAGTTACATTGTGATGAATCGAACACCCATGGAATTCTGGTGTTGATCATGTTTTGCCCTAGGGAGAGGTTTAGTCAACGGATCTGCTACATTCAGGTCCGTATGTACTTTACAAATTTCTATGTCTCCATCTTGAACATTTTCACGAATGGAGTTGAAGCGACGCTTGATGTGCCTTGTCTTCTTGTGAAACCTGGGCTCCCTGGCAAGTGCAATAGCTCCAGTGTTGTCACAGAAGAGGTTGATCGGCCCCGACGCATTGGGTATGACTCCGAGGTCGGTGATGAACTCCTTCACCCATATTGCTTCATGTGCTGCCTCCGAGGCTGCCATGTACTCCGCTTCACATGTAGATCCCGCCACGACGCTTTGCTTGCAACTGCACCAGCTTACTGCCCCTCCATTCAAAATATACACGTATCCGGTTTGTGACTTAGAGTCATCCAGATCTGTGTCGAAGCTAGCATCGACGTAACCCTTTACGACGAGCTCTTCGTCACCTCCATAAACGAGAAACATCTCCTTAGTCCTTTTCAGGTACTTCAGGATATTCTTGACCGCTGTCCAGTGTTCCTTGCCGGGATTACTTTGGTACCTTCCTACCAAACTTACGGCAAGGTTTACATCAGGTCTGGTACACAGCATGGCATACATAATAGAACCTATGGCTGAGGCATAGGGGATGACACTCATCTCTTCTATTTCTTCTGCCGTGGTCGGACTTTGAGCCGAGCTCAATTTCATACCTTGTAGCACAGGCAAGAACGCCTTCTTAGACTGATCCGTATTGAACTTCTTCAATATCTTATCAAGGTATGTGCTTTGTGAAAGACCTATGAGGCGTCTTGATCTATCTCTATAGATCTTGATGCCTAATATATAAGCAGCTTCTCCAAGGTCCTTCATTGAAAAACTCTTATTCAAGTAGGCCTTGATGCTGTCCAAGAGTTCTATATCATTTCCCATCAAAAGTATGTCATCTACATATAATATGAGAAATGCTACAGAGCTCCCACTCACTTTCTTGTAAACACAGGCTTCTCCATAAGTCTGTGTGAACCCAAACGCTTTGATCATCTCATCAAAGCGAATGTTCCAACTCCGAGATGCTTGCACTAGCCCATAAATCGAGCGTTGGAGCTTGCACACCTTGTCAGCATTCTTAGGATCGACAAAACCCTCCGGCTGCATCATATGCAATTCTTCCTTAAGGAAACCATTAAGGAATGCCGTTTTGACGTCCATTTGCCATATTTCATAATCGTAGAATGCGGCAATTGCTAACATGATTCGGACGGACTTCAGCTTTGCTACCGGTGAGAAAGTCTCATCGTAGTCAACCCCTTGAACTTGTCGATAACCCTTAGCGACAAGCCGAGCTTTATAGATGGTCACATTACCATCCGCGTCTGTCTTCCTCTTAAAGATCCATTTATTTTCTATGGCTCGCCGTTCTACGGGCAAGTCAGTCAAAGTCCATACTTCGTTTTCATACATGGATCCTATCTCGGATTTCATGGCTTCTAGCCATTTGTCGGAATCCGGGCCCGCCATCGCTTCTTCATAGTTCGAAGGTTCACCGTTGTCTAACAACATGATTTCCAAGACAGGGTTGCCGTACCACTCTGGTGCGGAACGTGTCCTTGTGGACCTTCGAATTTCAGTAGGAGCTAGATCAGAAGTATCTTGATCATTATCATTAACTTCCTCTCTAGTCGGTGCTGGCACCTCAGGAACATTTTCTTGAGTTGCACCATTTTCCGGTTCAAGAGGTAATACTTCATCTAGTTCTAATTTCCTCCCACTCACTTCTTTCGAGAGAAACTCCTTCTCTAGAAAGGATCCATTCTTGGCAACAAAGACCTTGCCTTCGGATCTGAGGTAGAAGGTATACCCAATAGTTTCTTTAGGGTATCCTATGAAGACGCATTTTTCCGACTTGGGTTCGAGCTTTTCAGGTTGAAGTTTCTTGACATAAGCATCGCATCCCCAAACTTTTAGAAACGACAGCTTAGGTTTCTTTCCAAACCATAATTCAAACGGTGTCGTCTCAACGGATTTCGACGGAGCCCTATTTAAAGTGAATGCGGCAGTCTCTAAAGCATAGCCCCAAAAAGATAGCGGCAGATCGGTAAGAGACATCATAGACCGCACCATATCTAATAGAGTGCGATTACGACGTTCGGACACACCGTTTCGCTGAGGTGTTCCAGGCGGCGTGAGCTGTGAAACTATTCCACATTTTCTTAAGTGTGTGCCAAATTCGTGACTCAAGTATTCTCCTCCACGGTCTGATCGTAGAAACTTGATTTTCCTGTCACGTTGATTCTCAACCTCACTCTGAAATTCCTTGAACTTTTCAAAGGTTTCAGACTTGTGTTTCATTAAGTAAATGTATCCATATCTACTCAAATCATCAGTGAGAGTAAGAACATAACGATAGCCACCGCGAGCCTCAACACTCATTGGACCGCACACATCAGTATGTATGATTTCCAATAAGTTGGTTGCTCGCTCCATTGTTCCTGAGAACGGAGTCTTGGTCATTTTACCCATAAGGCATGGTTCGCACGTGTCAAATGATTCATAATCAAGAGACTCTAAAAGTCCATCAGCATGGAGCTTCTTCATGCGTTTGACACCTATGTGACCAAGGCGGCAGTGCCACAAGTATGTGGGACTATCATTATCAACCTTACATCTTTTGGTATTCACACTAAGAACATGTGTAGCATTACGCTCGAGATTCATTAAGAATAAACCATTCACCATAGGAGCATGACCATAAAACATATCTCTCATATAAATGGAACAACCATTATTCTCGGATTTAAATGAGTAGCCATCTCGAATTAAACGAGATCCAGATACAATGTTCATGCTCAAAGCTGGTACTAAATAACAATTATTGAGGTTTAAAACTAATCCCGTAGGTAAATGAAGAGATAGCGTGCCGACGGCGATCACATCGACCTTGGAACCATTCCCGACGCGCATCGTCACCTCGTCCTTCGCCAGTCTCCGTTTATTCCGCAGCTCCTAATTTGAGTTACAAATGTGAGCAACTGCACCGGTATCAAATACCCAAGAGCTACTACGAGTACTGGTTAGGTACACATCAATTACATGTATGTCACATATACCTTTTGTTTTGCCGGCCTTCTTGTCTGCTAAGTACTTGGGGCAATTCCGCTTCCAGTGTCCGCTCCCCTTGCAATAAAAGCACTCAGTCTCGGGCTTGGGTCCATTCTTTGGCTTCTTCCCGGCAGCTTGCTTGCCGGGCGCGGCAACTTCCTTGCCGTCCTTCTTGAAGGCTTTCTTACCCTTGCCCTTTTTGAACTTAGTGGTTTTATTAACCATCAACACTTGATGTTCCTTCTTGACTTCTACCTCCGCTGATTTCAGCATTGAGAACAACTCAGGAATGGTCTTTTGCATCCCCTGCATGTTGAAGTTCATCACAAAGCTCTTGTAGCTTGGTGGAAGCGACTGGAGGATTCTATCAATGACCGCATCATCCGGGAGATTAACTCCCAGCTGAGTCAAGCGGTTATGTAATCCAGACATAGTGAGTATGTGCTCACTGATAGAACTGTTTTCCTCCATCTTACAGCTGAAGAACTTGCCGGAGACCTCATATCTCTCGACCCGGGCATGAGCTTGGAAAACCATTTTCAGCTCTTCGAACATCTCATATGCTCCATGTCTCTCAAAACGCTTTTGGAGCCCCGGTTCTAAACTGTAAAGCATGCCGCACTGAACGAGGGAGTAGTCGTCAACACGTGTCTGCCAAGCGTTCATAACGTCTTGGTTCTGTGGGACGGGAGCTTCACCTAGCGGTGCTTGTAGGACGTAATCTTTCTTGGCAGCTATGAGGATGATCCTCAGGTTCCGGACCCAGTCCGTATAGTTGCTACCATCGTCTTTCAGCTTGGTTTTCTCTAGGAACGCGTTGAAGTTGAGGACTACGTGGGCCATTTGATCTACAAGACATATTGTAAAATATTTTTAGACTAATGTTCATGATAGTAAAGTTCATCTAATCAAATTATATAATGAACTCCCACTTAGATTAGACATCCCTCTAGTCATCTAAGTATTGCATGATCCGAGTTAACTAGGCCGTGTCCGATCATCATGTGAGACGGACTAGTCAACGTCAGTGAACATCTTTATGTTGATCGCATCTTCTATACGACTCATGCTCGACCTTTCGGTCTTCTGTGTTCCGAGGCCATGTCTATGCACATGCTAGGCTCGTCAAGTTAACCCTAAGTGTTTTGCATGTGTAAAACTGTCTTACACCCGTTGTATGTGAACGTAAGAATCTATCACACCCGATCATCACGTGGTGCTTCGAAACTACGAGCTTTAGCAACGGTGCACAGTTAGGGGGAACACTTCTTGAAATTATTATGAGGGATCATCTTATTTACTACCGTCGTTCTAAGTAAACAAGATGCAAAAACATGATAAACATCACATGCAATCAAATATTAAACGTGACATGATATGGCCAATATCACATAGCTCCTTTGATCTCCATCTTGGGGCTCCATGATCATCTTGTCACCGGCTTGACACCATGATCTCCATCATCGTGTCTCCATGAAGTTGCTCGCCAACTATTACTTCTACTACTATGGCTAACGCATTTAGCAATAAAGTAAAGCAATTTACATGGCGTTTCTCAATGACACGCAGGTCATATAAAAGAATAAAGACAACTCCTATGGCTCCTGCCGGTTGTCATACTCATCGACATGCAAGTCGTGATCCTTATTACAATAGCATGAACATCTCATACATCACATATAGATCATTCATCATTCATCACAACTTTGGCCATATCATATCACAAACCACTTGCTGCAAAAACAAGTTAGACGTCCTCTAATTGTTGTTGCAAGTTTTACGTGGCTGAATTAGGGTTCTAGCAAGAACGTTTTCTTACCTACGTGAAAGCCACAACGTGATTTGTCAACTTCTATTTACCCTTCATAAGGACCCTGTTCATCGAATCCGCTCCAGCTAAAGTGGGAGAGACAAACACCCGCCAGCCACCTTATGCAACTAGTGCATGTTAGTCGGTGGAACCGGTCTCACGTAAGCGTATGTGTAAGGTTGGTCCGGGCCGCTTCATCCCACAATACCGCTGAAGCAAGAAAAGACTAGTAGCGGCAAGAAGGTTGACAAATCCACGCCCACAACGAATTGTGTTCTACTCGCGCAAGAAGAACTACGCATAAACTTGGCTCTGATACCACTGTTGGGTAACGTTGCAGAAAACAAAAAAAATTCTACTCGTTTCACCAAGATCATCTAGGAGTTCATCTAGAAACGAGTCACGAGATGCATCTACATACCTTTGTAGATCGCGAGCGGAAGCGTTCGTTAGAACGAGGTTGATGTTGTCGAACACGACGTGATCCAAATCACCGATGACCAGCGCCGAACGGACGGCACCTCCGTGTTCAACACACGTACGGGACGGGAGACGTCTCCTCCTTCTTGATCCAGCAAGGGGAGAGGAGAGGTTGACGAAGATCCAGCAGCACGACGGCGTGGTGGTGGATGCAGGGCGTCACGACAGCAGGGCTTCGCCGTGTACTACGAGAGAGGAAGAAGTAACGGGGAGAGAGGGAAGCACCAAAGGCGTGGGCATCAAGTCCCTCCTCTCCCCCACTATATATAGGGGTGCCAGGGGGGGCGCCGGCCCTGGTAGATGGGATCTACCAGGGGGGCGGCGGCCAGGGGTGGGGGGCTTGCCCCCCAAGCAAGGGGGCGCCCCCCTTAGGGTTCCCCCCAACCCTAGGCGCATGGGCCTTGGGGGGGCTGGCGCCCCAGCCCACTATGGGCTGGGTTCCCTCCTATTTCAGCCCAAGGGGCCCTCCGGGATAGGTGGCCCCACCCGGTGGACCCCCGGGACCCTTCCGGTGGTCCCGGTACAATACCGGGTACCCCGAAACTTGTCCCGATGGCCGAAACTGCACATCCTATATATAATTCTTTACCTCCGGACCATTCCGGAACTTCTCGTGACGTCCGGGATCTCATCCGGGACCCCGAACAACATTCGGGTTACTGCATATACTTATCTTCACAACCCTAGCGTCACCGAACCTTAAGTGTGTAGACCCTACGGGTTCGGGAGACAAGCAGACATGACCGAGACGACTCTCTGGTCAATAACCAACAGCGGGATCTGGATACCCATGTTGGCTCCCACATGCTCCACGATGATCTCATCGGATGAACCATGATGTCGAGGATTCAATCAACCCCGTATGCAATTCCCTTTGTCAATCGATATATTACTTGCCCGAGGTTCGATCGTCGGTATCCCAATACCTCGTTCAATCTCGTTACCGGCAAGTCACTTTACTCGTACCGTAATGCATGATCCTGTGACCAGACACTTGGTCACTTTGAGCTCATTATGATGATGCATTACCGAGTGGGCCCAGTGATATCTCTCCGTCATACGGAGTGACAAATCCCAGTCTTGATCCGTGCCAACCCAACAGATACTTTCGGAGATACCCGTAGTCTACCTTTATAGTCACCCAGTTACGTTGTGACGTTTGGTATACCCAAAGCACCCCTACGGTATCCGGGAGTTACACGATCTCATGGTCTAAGGAAAAGATACTTGACATTGCAAAACTCTAGCAAAACGAACTACACGATCTTTATGCCATGTTTAGGATTGGGTCTTGTCCATCACATCATTCTCCTAATGATGTGATCTCGTTATCAATGACATCCAATGTCCATAGTCAGGAAACCATGACTATCTGTTGATCAACGGGCTAGTCAACTAGAGGCTTACTAGGGACATGTTGGTGTCTGTTATTCACACATGTATTACGATTTCCGGATAACACAATTATAGCATGAATAAAGACAATTACCATGAACAAGGAAATATAATAATAATACTTTTATTATTGCCTCTAGGGCATATTTCCAACAAGGTGGACCTGGTCCCACATGTCATCCGCATTACAGCACCATACAGTATTGCAGAGGATCTCAGCCCCTATGTAGCACACGACCGCTTGGCAGTTGCTGGAGTAGATCACCTTGAGCAGTCACATTGTGAAGTATACTGCGCCGCTGCCAAGATTGTGTGCGTATATAAAGATGAAGATATGCAAGCCATGGTCAATCATACAAGATTAAATTCCCGTAAAAAATACATTAGATGGATAAGAAGAACCTTAGGATCGCACCAAAAGGACAACAAAGTTTTATTGCTAGTCGCCATAGATTGTCTCTCGTAGTCTGGGTTGGCACTGAGAAATCGACCATGTTTGATCTGTTTTTTGCCTGCTCAGTGGGTTGGCTTGGAAGGGCTTTTATAATGGCATGCATTGCTATTTCTGGAATCACGTAACTAGGTGACATTTATATCCGGGTTAATATTTGGAAGGGATATGGACCAATGGAATCCATTTAATTGCATCGTCGTGTTTCCGGGATTAATTTTTATATCAGTTTTGCTAAAGCTAATTCTTATGTATGGTTTGCTTTAATTCCTAAAATTGTGCATCATGTTGCAATGCAAAAGCTAATCTTTTTTTTCTTTTTACTTACTTATACTAGGTTCAAAGTCTGGTCATGCTTTTAAGAGTTAGTAAGTTTTGCTCGCGGTCAATCTGGGAATCGTGACATCTACTAGATAACATTTCCTTTTTTCATTTATATTAAATTTCAAGAATAATAACATGCACATATATGACCCTCTCATCACTGGTCAGCATCCAGCCCCGGTCGGTACATCAAGGTCACATACTTCTTGGGAAGGCACACGTGTAGATGCACCGGCAACCCTGGGCGGCGCAACCACCAACTCCACCCTTGAACTGGCGCGCACAGCCCGCCTTGCACTTGGCCGCCTCGCACTTGGTACCCGTCGGGATCACCGCCGAGCAAGTGTCTTGGAAGTACTGGGGCCCAACTGCCTTGCCCGCCATGCCGCCTGCATTACGCATTTTCAATTATTATTATAAGCTCGTTAACCTAAACCGGGAAATTTCCTGCATGTACTTGCAACATATGTATCAATATCCACGGATGCATCGTAAGTTCGTAACATTTTGTACTTGACGATGATGCGACGAGGACCATGGCTAGGAGCAGTACAAGATGGATGGTCTTCATATTTGGCGTCGGTTGATAGGATTTCCCTTGTACTGCTGGGTTGGGTAGTGCTTGGTTGTTCTCTTGGTTCGCGATGGTGGTTAGTTCGAGTCAGGACGGTTTTATATTGGTGATGCGCTTCTTACTTTTGGAAATATAAAGAGGCAAAGAATAAATGCATTGATGACCAGATATATGGATATAGATGGAACCATATTATTTACACATTTTTTATTTCTGGAATTCTGGAGTGATATGCCGGTGTGTCAAAAAGCTACATTGGCAATGCATGAATAGATAATACTTATGCCGGTGTCCAATGACAATATTTAGTTCAGATATATGGATATATAATATGATCTTATCTATTCATGCATTGCCAATGTAGCTTTTTGACACACCGGCATATCACTCCAGAATTCCAGAAATAAAAAATGTGTAAATAATATGGTTCCATCTATATCCATATATCTGATCATCAATGCATTTATTCTTTGCCTCTTTATATTTCCAAAAGTAAGAAGCGCATCACCAATATAAAACCGTCCTGACTCGAACTAACTAGCATCGCGAACCAAGAGAACAACCAAGCACTACCCAACCCAGCAGTACAAGGGAAATCCTATCAACCGACGCCAAATATGAAGACCATCCATCTTGTACTGCTCCTAGCCATGGTCCTCGTCGCATCCTCATCAGGTACAAAATGTTACGAACTTACGATGCATCCGTGGATATTGATACATATGTTGCAAGTACATGCAGGAAATTTCCTGGTTTAGGTTAACGAGCTTATAATAATAATTGAAAAATGCGTAATGCAGGCGGCATGGCGGGCAAGGCAGTTGGGCCCCAGTACTTCCAAGACACTTGCTCGGCGGTGATCCCGACGGGTACCAAGTGCGAGGCGGCCAAGTGCAAGGCGGACTGTGTGCGCCCGTTCAAGGGTGGAGTTGGTGGTTGCGTCGCCCAGGGTTGCCGGTGCATCTACACGTGTGCCTTCCCAAGAAGTATGTGACCTTGATGTACCGACCGGGGATGGATGCTGACAAGTGATGAGAGGGTCATATATGTGCATGTTATTATTCTTGAAATTTAATATAAATGAAAAAAGGAAATGTTATCTAGTAGATGTCACGATTCCCAGATTAACATAAGTGGATCAGGTCGCTCCACACGGCGGAGCTCGCCGCCATGGAACCGGTGGCAAGTCCGGCTCCATGCCACGACGGCACGCCTGAATTTCCTGTTTGGGACGGCATCGGTCCACCTCGTCCCGGGTGACGCCGAGAGTGGTGGATGCGGCAATGGCTCGGGAGGACCGGGAGGCGAGGAAGCGCCTCGTGGCGGAGGCCACGTTCGAGGAATACATGGCGGAGCTTTGCCAGTAGCACCCCTAGCTTGTGGAGGCAGAGTGGGCCATCTTCGCGGAGCGGGCGGTGAACGGCGAGGTCATCGTCATCTCCGATGGCGAGGAGCAACGGGGCAGCGGCGACGGCATTACGAATGAGTTCGACGCCGAGGAGTGGCGGCGCATCTTGCCCGACTCCGGGGACGACAGCAAGAGCCCGGACCCAATGGGCGGTGGCATGTCAAGGCAAGATTGGCTCAACCTCTACTACGGCAAGCATGAGGATGAAGATGAGATTATGCTTAGTTTTAAGTTTAAGCTTAGTTTAGTTTTAAGTTTAAGTTTAGTTTAAATTTTGGGTTTCAAGACAATGTGTTAAAATTTGGTTGTTTAAATCGGTTGTCATGACAATGTGGTAAATTTTGGTCGTTTAAATCGAAAGTAGGTTAAATTTTTATGCAAATTTGAATTTTACTCCGCTATATATAGGGGATTGGTTAGGTCCGGTGAAAACTTAGTGGAGTAAAAATACTCCACGAAGGATTTATGCCACCAGATACTCCGTTAACTATAAGGGGTCGGTTAGAAATGCCCAAAGGAAAAAGTGAGTCACCAAAAATAGTAAGGAAACAATGTTAATACAAACAAATGTTATTTTCATACTATAAAGAGTACTAAACGACACACATCTTGTGGCGCTTATTGAATTATGAATGCAATTTAAAAAATGGAGTGAGGTGTAGTGTATGTCCCTGAACTATTTCAGGGTGTCGTGTCATGTAGGTCCTCAAACAATAAAAATTGGCATCGGGTCTCGAAGTACAGTAGGTGTGTCATTCAGATTCAAAATTTGTCTGACTCCACCTGACCGGCCAGCTGGCATCATTGACCCGTGACATGTTAGAAGAGGGGCCCGCAATGTAACGGCCGGTTGGAATATGCAAATAAATTGAAAATCAGACTATAAAAATTGTTCGCGAATATGGAAAAATGTTCATGCCTTTAAAAAATGATCATTAGTTTATAAAAATGTTCGCGGATATAGAAAAACGTTCACGACTTTGGAAAACTGTTCGCCAACAATGAATTTGGAAAAAAGATGTCCACGACATTAAGAAAATGTTGGGACTGATAAATTTTATTATAAATAAAATATGTTCATGAACGATAAATTTGAAATATATTCACGAACAACAAAAACAGTTTGTGAATATGAAATAAATGTGCGCAACTTTAGAAAAGTATTCACGAACAATAAATTTGAAAATATGTTCGCATATCACAAATATTGTTTGCGAATATGGGAAAAATGTTTGCAACTTAGAAAATGTTCCCGAATGGTGAATTTGAAAAAAGTACATGACAAATCAATTTGGAAAAAATGTTCACGATTTATAAAATATTGTTTGCAAACAATAAATTTTAAAAGAAACGAAAATATGTTTGCAAACCACCAATATTGTTTGTGAATGATAAATTTAAAGATATGTTCACAAACCAGAAAAAATGTTCTCGAATATGGCAAAAATGTTCGCAAATGAGCAATTAGAAAAAAAGTTTGCACAAATTTCATAACTTTTTCATTAATTTTTGAAAAATAAAGTTTTTTTAAAAAAATATGAATTGAAATTTTTTTCACAGATTTACAAAAACGTTTGCGGTTAAAAAATGTTCATGAGTTTAATAATATGATTATGAATTTGTAAAATGTTCATTAATTTAAATGTCCAAGGTTTGAAAAAATGTACGTGAATAGCGAAAAAATGTTCACGACTTTAAAAATATCGCTAATATTTTCAAATTTATTGTTTGCGACTTTGTATGTTCATTAATTTGTGGTTTGCGAATACATTTTTTAAATTATCATTCACGAACATTTTTTAACGTCGTGACCAATTTTCCTTATTCACGAACATTTTTGAAACCATGAATTTGAATTTATTCGGAGTGAAGTGCATTTGTCATTCGCTGGAATTTATTTGCATATTTCCGTCACCCGATGTTACCTTGCGGGTCTGACGCGTCACGGGTCAATGGCGCTAGCTGGCCGGTCAGGCGGGGTCGAATAGATTTTGGACCTGAATGACACACTGTCTGCACTTCGAGAACCTGGATGCTGATTTTTATAGTTTGAGGACCTACATGACACCCCTGAAATAGTTTAGGGACCAACAATACACTTCACTCTCAAGAATTCATGTGTTTCAAATCGACTTTTGTAATTCATAATTATTTTTGAACGAACATGCTTTGTTGCTTAGTTATCTTTTTGTTATACATGACGGTTTAATCTCTTGCAAAAATTCTATTCTAGCAATAATTTATTGTTTTACTCTGCTAAAAAGTCATATTTTCCACATGATTTGCGTTAGTTCAAACTTTGGTGTGCATGAATATATTTCCTTTTTTGAAAAACGGAGGGTCAAACACCCGACCTCTACATTGACTGATGCATGCAACCCTCACTTATTATTAGAGTCAATTACACCACAAGTGTCTAAATTGGCAAGAAACTGAATTTTCTTGCCAAGTTTGGCGTACATAAATTTGGCAAGAAACTGAATTTCCCGAATTGAGTTAGTTTCCATGGCGCGACGACATGCCTGAATTTCCTGTTTGGGACGGCACTGGTCCACCTCGTCCCGCGTGACGCCGAGTGTGGTGGATGCGGCAATGGCTCGGGAGGACCAGGAGGCGAGGAAGCGCCTCGTGGCAGAGGCCACGTTCGAGGAATACATGGCGGAGCTTTGCCAGTAGCACCCCGAGCTCGTGGAGGCAGAGTGGGCCATCTTCGCGGAGCGGGCGGTGAACGGCGAGGTCATCGTCATCTCCGATGGCGAGGAGCAACGGGGCAGCGGCGACGGCATTACGAATGAGTTCGACGCCGAGGAGTGGCGGCGCATCTTGCCCGACTCCGAGGACGACAGCACGAACCCGGACCCAGTGGGCGGTGGCATGTCAAGGCAAGATTGGCTCAACCTCTACTATGGCAAGCATGAGGATGAAGATTAGATTATGTTTTGTTTTAAGTTTAAGCTTAGTTTAGTTTTAAGTTTAAGTTTAGTTTAAATTTTGGGTTTCAAGACAATGTGTTAAAATTTGGTTGTTTAAATCGGTTGTCGTGACAATGTGGTAAATTTTGGTTGTTTAAATCGAAAGTAGGCTAAACTTTTATGCAAATTTGAATTTTACTCCGCTATATATAGGGGATTGGTTAGGTCCGGCGAAAACTTAGTGGAGTAAAAATACTCCACAAAGGATTTACGCCACCAGATACTCCGTTAACTATAGGGGGTCGGTTAGAAATGCCCAAAGGAAAAAGTGAGTCGCCAAAAATAGTAACGAAACAATGTTAATACAAACAAATATTATTTTCATATTATAAAGAGTACTAAACGACACACATCTTGTGGCGCTTATTGAATTATGAATGCAATTTAAAAAATGGAGTGAGGTGCAGTGTATGTCCCTGACCTATTTCAAGATGTTGTGTCATGTAGGTCCTCAAACAATGAAAATTGACATCGGGTCCTGAAGTACAGTAGGTGTGTCATTCAAATTCAAAAGCTGTCTGACCCCACCTGACTGGCCGGCTGGCACCATTGACCCGTGACATGTTAGAAGAGGGGCCCGCAATGTAACGCCGGTTGGAAATATGCAAATAAATTGAAAATCAGACTATAAAAATAGTTCGCGAATATGGAAAATTGTTCATGCCTTTAAAAAATGATCATTAGTTTATAAAAATGTTCGCGGATATAGAAAAATGTTCACGACTTTAGAAAACTGTTCGCCAACAATGAATTTGGAAAAAAGATGTTCACGACATTAAGAAAATGTTGGGAATGATAAATTTTATTATAAATAAAATATGTTCATGAACGATAAATTTGAAATATATTCACGAACAACAAAAACAGTTCGTGAATATGAAATAAATATGCGCAACTTTAGAAAAGTATTCACGAACAATAAATTTGAAAATATGTTCGCATATCACAAATATTGTTTGCGAATATCGGAAAAATGTTTGCAACTTAGAAAATGTTCCCGAATGGTGAATTTGAAAAAAGTACATGACAAATCCATTTGGAAAAAATGTTCATGATTTATAAAATATTGTTTGCAAACAATAAATTTGAAAAGAAAAGAAAATATGTTTGCAAACCACCAATATTGTTCGTGAATTATAAATTTAAAGATATGTTCACAAACCAGAAAAAATGTTGTCGAATATGGCAAAAATGTTCGCGAATTGCAATTTGAAAAAAAGTTTGCACAAATTTCATAATTTTTTCATTAATTTTTGAAAAATAAAGTTTTTTAAAAAATGTTTGAATTTAATTTATTTTCACAGATTTACAAAAACGTTTGCGGTTACAAAATGTTCATGAGTTTAATAATATGATTATGAATTTGCAAAATGTTCATTAATTTAAATGTTCAAGATTTTAAAAATGTACGTGAATAGTGAAAAAATGTTCACGACTTTAAAAATATCGCTAATATTTTCAAATTTGTCGTTTGCGACTTTGTATGTTCATTAATTTGTGGTTTGCGAATACATTTTTTAAATTATCATTCACGAACATTTTTTAACGTCGTGAACAATTTTGCTTATTCACGAACATTTTTGAAACCATGAATTTGAATTTATTCGGACTGAAGTGCATTTGTCATTCGCTGGAATTTATTTGCATATTTCCGTCACCCGATGTTACCTTGCGGGCCTCCCTGTCTGACGTGTCACGGGTCAATGGCGCTAGCTGGCCGGTCAGGCGGGGTCGAATAGATTTTGGACCTGAATGACACACTTACTGCACTTCGAGAACCTGGATGCTGATTTTTATAGTTTGAGGACCTACATGACATCCCTGAAATAGTTTAGGGACCAACAATGCACTTCACTCTTAAGAATTCATGTGTTTCAAATTGACTTTTGTAATTCATAATTATTTTTGAACGAACATGCTTTGTTGCTTCGATATCTTTTTGTTATACATGACGGTTTAATCTCTTGTAAAAATTCTATTCTAGCAATAATTTATTGTTTTACTCTGCTAAAAAGTCATATTTTCCACATGATTTGCGTTAGTTCTGTTGGAATTTTGCTAGTAGGTCTTTGGCCCAAAGCCCAACTAAAATTCTGAAATTCTCTTGGCCCATTCATGCACACATGTGAGTGGAGTGAGTGAGGCAAAGTTTAGTCCCACATTGGAAGTTGAGAGAGAGTTGCACCTCTTTATAAGGTGAGCTCTTCTACCACTTGTATGAGCATGAGAAGAGGAGACTTACACGCGCGCTCCTCCTCCTCGCTCGCCTCGCCACGCCACGCCTCGTCACGACGCGCCGCGCCGCGGGATTGAGCCGAGCCGAGGACAGAGCTATGCACGTTGTCTATATTTTTGCTGCATGGGAAAATTAATGAGTCATTAATTAATAATTAATGGACGCGTTAATTACTGAACCGTTTCCGATTCTTTTGGATCGTGACGACCCGGCCCACAATATATATAGTCCTAGCCGCCGCTTCGTATGGTTTCTCATCACCGTTCCAGATCATTGCGCCGCCAAGCTAGTCTTCTCCATCCCTCCTTCCGGCGTGCACCGCAAGAAGGGACAGCAGGCCTCCGGAACCCCGCCTCTCGTGATCCTGTACGGGAGAGGGGCGATCAGGTTTTTGGGGAGCGCACTCGCGCGACTGCTGGCAGCGACGACTTCGCGAACGACGACTTCTTCCCCGACCTCGGCAACCTCATCCTCGACGACATGGGCGACAACATCAACGCCGGCGGTGCTGCACCCGCTGCACCGTATGTGATTCTATCCTTCCTGTTCGAGATCGTGGTACAATTCATGTTTCTAGTATGTGTCCTAGATGTGATATGTTCATCTGCTATGCTAGTTCGCATGATTAGTTTAATCTCTGCTGCTGTGGTCATGATTTATATTCTGTTTATTCGGATTAAATCTCGTAGTAATTTGCTCATATTTTCAACAATCCAAAAACCTGATTATAGGCAATTTACTCCGAGTGGTTTTGCTGCGCATCTGAAACCGCCTACCTTTAAGGGGGCGCAATATAAGAGGTGGCGCACGAGAGCAGTCTACTGGTTTCAGACCATGGGCTGCTATGATGCCACCAAGGGCAAGCCTGAGGGCGATCTTAATCCAGCACAGCTGGAAGCTTTTGAGAAGATCGATACCCTCTTTAAAGGCGCTCTTCTGAGTGTTCTTGATGACTCCATTGTGGATTCGTATATGTCGTTTGACAATGACAAGGACATGTGGGCTGCGCTCGAGGCCAAGTTTGGTGCCTCGGACGCCGGCAGCGAGTTGTACGTCATGGAGCAATTCTATGACTACAAGATGACTGATGAGCGCCCTGTTGTACAACAGGCTCATGAGATACAGTCGCTCGCAAAAGAACTTGAGTACTTCAAGTGTGTGTTACCGGACAAATTTGTTGCCGGAGGCATCATTGCCAAGCTTCCACCTTCGTGGAACAATTTTGCTACTTCCCTGAAACACAAGAGACAGGAGTTTTCCGTTGCGGATCTCATTGGTATTCTTGATGTTGAAGAGAAGGCGAGAGCAAAGGACACACGTGCTCGAATTGCTGAGGGAGGTTCTAGTGCTCACATGGTACAGAAGAAGAACTCCCAGCCCAACAAGTACAAAAACAATAAGAACAAAACTCAGGGCAAAGGCAAGTTTGATACAAAGAACAAGCCATCACATTCTACCAACTTCAAGAAGAATTCTCATAAGAAGGGGAAGGGACTTTGCCATGTCTGCGGTGATCCTAATCACTGGGCTCCAAAGTGTCCTAACCGCTTTGAGGAGCGCGAACATGAGAAGAGCGGCAAGTCCGCTAATGTTGTCATCGGTGATATTGATATGAAGGAATCAGGATACGGTATTTTTCCTACCATCCTTTCAGTATTTCAATCCCCTGATTGGTTAATTGACACCAGTGCCAATGTACATGTTTGTGCTGACGCCTCCATGTTTTCTTCTTACCAGGCAACAGGGACTTCACCCGTGCTGATGGGGAACGGGTCACATGCCATTGTTCGAGGTGTTGGTACGGTCGATCTGAAGTTTACTTCGGGGAAGACTGTGCGCCTGAAGAACGTTCATCATGTGTCGTCCATTAATAAAAATCTCGTTAGCGGTTCCCGTTTATGTCGAGATGGTTTTAAGTTGGTTTTCGAATCCAATAAAGTTGTAATTTCTAAGTGTGGACAATTTGTTGGAAAAGGCTATGAGTGCGGAGGCTTGTTCCGCCTATCTTTGTCAGATATTTGCACTAAAGTTATTAATAATGTTTGCCACAATAATGAGTCTGATATTTGGCATTCACGACTCTGTCATATTAACTTTGGTTGCATGACGCGGTTAGCCAATATGAATTTAATTCCGAAAATCTCTACTGTCAAAGGTTCCAAGTGCTAAGTATGTGTGCAAGCTAAGCAACCTCGCAAGTCCCATAAGACTGCAGAGGCAAGAGACTTGGCGCCACTAGAGCTTATACATTCTGACCTTTGTGAGATGAATGGCATGTTGACAAAAGGTGGAAAGAGATACTTCATGACGTTGATTGATGACTCCACTAGATATTGTTATGTGTATCTTCTGAAATCAAAAGATGAGGCTTTGACTTTCTTCAAAAACTATAAAGCTGAAGCAGAGAACCAACTTGATCGGAAAATTAAACGGCTTAGGTCCAATCATGGTGGAGAGTATTTTTCCAATGAATTTGATCTGTTTTGTGCGGAACATGGTATAATCCATGAGAGGACGCCTCCCTACTCACCCCAGTCAAATGGGGTAGCCGAAAGAAAGAACCGAACTCTAACTGATATGGTTAACACCATGTTAGACACTTCGGGTCTATCCAAGGAATGGTGGGGGGAGGCGCTAATGACTGCGTGTCATGTCCTAAACCGAGTTCCCACAAAGCATAAGACCATGACTCCATTTGAGGAATGGGAAAGGAAAAGGTTGAAACTCTCTTACCTACGTACTTGGGGTTGTTTGGCGAAAGTCAATATACCAATTCCCAAGAAGCGCAAGCTTGGACCAAAAACCGTGGATTGTGTTCTTCTGGGCTATGCTTTTCATAGCATCGGCTATAGATTTTTGATAATAAAATCTGAGGTATCCGACATGCATGTTGGTACGATTATGGAATCAAATGATGCAACTTTCTTTGAGGACATATTTCCTATGAAGGATATGTCGAGTTCATCAAATCAGGAGATACCTACTCCATCTAGTGAGGAATTCACTGTAATTCCTGAACCCACCATTGCGATGGAACACGTTGAGAATCCTGTTGAGGGTAACAATGGAACTCCTGTGAGGAGTAAGAGACAGAGGACTGCAAAGTCTTTTGGTGATGATTTCATTGTGTACCTCGTGGATGACACACCCAGGACTATTTCAAAAGCCTATGCATCTTCTGATGCTGACTACTGGAAGGAAGCTGTACGTAGCGAGATGGATTCCATCTTAGCTAACGGTACCTGGGAGATCACTGACCGTCCATATGGGTGCAAACCTGTAGGATGTAAGTGGGTGTTCAAGAAGAAGCTTAGACCTGATGGTACAATTGAAAAGTACAAGGCACGGCTTGTGGCCAAGGGTTATACCCAGAAAGAAGGTGAAGACTTCTTTGATACTTACTCACCCATGGCTAGACTGACCACAATTCGGGTGCTACTATCACTGGCTGCCTCACATGGTCTTCTCATTCATCAAATGGACGTTAAGACGGCTTTCCTTAATGGAGAGTTGAAGGAGGAAATTTACATGGATCAGCCAGATGGTTTTGTAATACCTGGTCAGGAAGGAAAGGTGTGCAAGTTATTAAAGTCTTTATATGGCCTTAAACAAGCTCCTAAGGAGTGGCATGAGAAGTTCGAAAGAACATTAACTGCTGCCGGCTTTGTAGTAAACGATGGTGACAAGTGCGTGTACTATCGCTATGGTGGGGGCGAAGGAGTTATTCTTTGTCTGTATGTCGATGACATATTGATCTTTGGAACCAAACTTGTTTTAATCAAGGAGGTTAAGGATTTCTTATCTCGCTGTTTTGAGATGAAGGATCTAGGAGTAGCTGATGTTATCTTAAACATCAAGCTGTTGAGAGATGAGAATGGTGGGATCACACTGCTTCAGTCTCATTATGTGGAAAAGGTCTTGAGTCGTTTTGGGTATAGCGACTGCACGCCTTATCCAACTCCATATGATGCTAGTGTGTTGCTTCGAAAGAATCGACGGATTGCTAGAGATCAACTGAGGTATTCTCAGATTATTGGCTCGCTTATGTATTTGGCGAGTGCCACGAGGCCTGACATCTCTTTTGCTGTGAGCAAGCTGAGTCGGTTTGTGTCAAAACCGGGAGATGATCATTGGCATGCGCTATTTGAAAGGCACCGCTAGCTATGGGATTCACTACACCGGGTATCCAAGGGTACTGGAGGGTTATAGTGACTCAAACTGGATATCTGATGCTGATGAGATTAAGGCCACAAGTGGTTATGTTTTTACACTTGGTGGTGGCGCTATTTCCTGGAAGTCTTGCAAGCAGACCATCTTAACGAGGTCAACTATGGAAGCAGAACTCACAGCATTAGACACTGCCACTGTTGAAGCAGAGTGGCTTCGTGAACTCTTGATGGACTTACCTATGGTTGAAAAACCAATATCCCCTATCCTGATGAACTGTGATAATCAAACTGTGATCGTCAAGATAAACAGTTCTAAGGACAATATGAAGTCCTCAAGGCATGTGAAGAGGAGGCTAAAATCTGTCAGAAAATTGAGGAACTCCGGAGTTATTACGTTGGATTATATCCAAACATCGAAAAACTTGGCAGATCCCTTCACAAAGGGTCTATCACGTAATGTGGTAGATAATGCATCGATGGAGATGGGTTTGAGACCCACCGCATGAGTTGTCCATAGTGGTAACCCACTCTATGTGATCGGAGATCCCGTGAAGTAGAAGTGGGAGACAAGCTGTTGGTCAGCTGGGAGGAGAGTATCCCTATATTAATTATCCCACTCCGTAAAGATGCAATACTCTCCTGATCTGCATGGCAGGTTGATAATTATCTTAGTGTGTTCCAAGTGGCTTATTCGGGTAAGCAGAGATGTTGTCCTGCAGAACATCTTCTGAGGAACACACCTATATGAATTTGACTGTCAACGTCGTAGTCTGTGAGAATTGGGTGTTCTCTAATAAATTCATGAAAGGCCCTGGAGTATGACGTATACGCTCCACCCACGGGGAAGCCTTGCGGCAACCCAGTATCGGTCAAGAATTTGTGTGAAACTAGTTTCACAGAAAACTTGTAGTTCAAGGCATAGTCCACTATTCAAGTTGTGATTTAGTGTAGCATAAATTTCTAAGTGGAAGTTCAACTTCACAGTCTCCACTAAGCACCGATATATAAAACAATGTTTTGGAACTAAATGATGAGATGTGCCAATGAGACTTTGTGGGGGATTGTTGGAATTTTGCTAGTAGGCCTTTGGCCCAAAGCCCAACTAAAATTCTGAAATTCTCTTGGCCCATTCATGCACACATGTGAGTGGAGTGAGTGAGGCTAAAGTTTAGTCCCACATTGGAAGTTGAGAGAGAGTTGCACCTCTTTATAAGGTGAGCTCTTCTACCACTTGTATGAGCATGAGAAGAGGAGACCTACACGCGCGCTCCTCCTCCTCGCTCGCCTCGCCACGCCTCGTCACGACGCGCCGCGGGTTGCGGGATTGAGCCGAGCCGATGACAGAGCTATGCACGTTGTCTATATTTTTGCTGCATGGGAAAATTAATGAGTCATTAATTAATAATTAATGGACGCGTTAATTACTGAACCATTTCCGATTCTTTTGGATCGTGACGACCCGGCCCGCAATATATATAGTCAGGCAGACGTCTACCCTAGCCGCCGTTTCGTATGGTTTCTCATCACCGTTCCAGATCATTGCGCCGCCAAGCTAGTCTTCTCCATCCCTCCTTCCGGCGTGCACCGCAAGAAGGGACAGCAGGCCTCCGGAACCCCGCCTCTCGTGATCCTGTACGGGAGAGGGGCGATCAGGTTTTTGGGGAGCGCACTCGCGCGACTGCTGGCAGCGACGACTTCGCGAACGACGACTTCTTCCCCGACCTCAGCAACCTCATCCTCGACGACATGGGCGACAACATCAACGCCGGCGGTGCTGCACCCGCTGCACCGTATGTGATTCTATCCTTCCTGTTCGAGATCGTGGTACAATTCATGTTTCTAGTATGTGCCCTAGATATGATATGTTCATCTGCTATGCTAGTTTGCATGATTAGTTTAATCTCTGCTGCTGTGGTCATGATTTATATTCTGTTTATTCGGATTAAATCTCATAGTAATTTGCTCATATTTTTAACAAGTTCGAACTTTGGCGTGCATGAATAAATTTTCCACAACATAAATTGACTCTAACAACATAAATCAACACTGCCTAATCCCACAGTAACATCAAGCAAACTACATAAATTTCCCGAATTTCAAAAATCAACTTCTGTACGCACAACCACTATCCAATTATTCAGTTAGCAACTGTCGAAAAATTCAGTTAGCTACTGTCAAAAAATTCAGTTAAGTACAGTTCATGAAAATTACAAACATCTGGACCCATATCCAATGTTTTGACCGGAGCAAATATGTTCTAACAATCTTGTACAACGGGTTGTTAATTTCTGAGGCATATCCGAATATTTCAGATCACAAAACAGATCCCGTTTAAACCCGGGAGAAACCATCTACATGGCCAACACTATGGATGAATGCGTATAGGGGAGAAACCATGTACATAGCCAGCACTATGGATGAATGCGCACAGGGGAGAAACCATGTACAAAGTCACCCATTCGAGCAATTGATTAAAACCCTAACATAAATAGGGGAGACAGAGGTAGTGGAGAGAGAAATCGAGGGCATGCTCAGCATATACAGGGGTTCGTTTCCCAGGATCTCGTCGACGGGCCTCCATCGCCCTCGATGCCGATCAGCGTTGCCGTCCCAATCGCCGCTGCCGTCGCCTAGGAACGATCGAGAGGAGAGAACTCGAGGTGACGGAGTCGAAGAGGCAGGGGTTTTGGTTCAATAATCCAGTCATATGCGGGGTCATATGCGCGTAAATTACGTGCCACACCTCTCCCGCCTCTACAGGAGCTTTTCTGCAAAAAAATGTAAAGCCCAATGGTTTTTTGACGAAAACCAGGGCCACACGACCGTGCCCGCGCCATCCAGCCACTGGCAAAGGGTCCCGCGCCACGCTGGCGGGCCTCGTCAGCACCCAGTTCGTATCCAATCTGCCAGCGCTTGATTTTTCTTTTCCTTTATTTATTTGTTCTAGTGGACGGAAATTTCCAAACAAGTCCGATTCAGTAGTGGAAATTGCGAACGAAAAAAGCCTCTCAGCAGCCTTTTTCCCACAATTTTTTGGCCATTTATGTGATTACATACAAAGCAAAGGGGTTTCCTGTAAAAAACATGCCACACTGTCGGTCAAATACACCGTCAATACACATTTATACGCGGATTAGACCTTTTTATAACTATTAGCCTCACACTTGGTACTAACATGCAAAAATTAGAAAAGGTGATACTAATCTACACGTAATGCCTCAATTGTGGTATTTCCAGACAATTAATTCGCGACCGGTAGCATGCTTGCGGTTTGGTTCGGTCTATACTGCTTCGTTTGCAGCATGACTGGGTCCCTCGAGAACTAGGAAAGTTACCAGCTTGTGTTGGAACACGTCCACCACTGGCTCGGACGGCAGCCAATCACGCCCACGTCCTGCTCCAGGCATCGTGGCCACGCCCACGTCCGTCCTGCAAGCAGTCTAGCTCACGATCGCCAGGAGCTTCGCTCCACTCGTCTATACCCGTGTATATATAGAGCTTTGCCCTCTGATCAGTGTATCCATCGCATTGTATCCTTCTTCTTGGCACCAGAGCAGTTCTTTCCCTCCTGTCCATGGTCGGCTCGCAGTCCTCCGACGCCGGCTCTGACTCCGGGGAGCCTCCCCATGGCAGCTCTGCAGCGCCCCCCAGCTCCCCACTGCCCACCACCACCACCCCGCTGCCCTCCATACTGGCTTCCCTTCTCCTTAGCACCGCTCCGCCCACCACCGCCCCACTCAACCTCACCCTCTCGCCGCTCGGCGCGGCCCTCTCTGACGGCGCGTCTTCTTCGATTGCGCCTCCTTTTTCGATCCACGCGGTCAACATCATCGCCCACATCGACTTCAAGATGGATCCCATCTGCGGCAACTACTCCAAGTGGCGCTGCATTATGTCCTTCATCCTGCGCAAGTCCGACATGGAAAGCCACGTCCTCGTCCCCTCCGCGCCTCTCTCGCAGACGGCGCAATGGTGCCACGACGACCTTCAGATCCTCCTCATGATTTATGGTACGATCTCGGACGAACTCTACGATGTCATTTCTGCCCTAGATACCACCGCCTACCACGCCTAGACTTTGCTCGACGCTTTCTTCCGTGACAACCTCGCGGGCCGCGCCATCCACGTCGGCGCCGAGTTCCGGGCCACCGTCCAGGGCGATCTGCGGATCGCTGAGTACTGTCGGCGCCTGAAGGCCCTGGCAGACTAGCTGGACGACCTCGACGAGCACGTGACCGACAAGACGCTCACCCTGCAGCTCATCAGCGAGCTCTCGCCGCGGTTCGGGGTCATGGCCTCTCTGCTGCCCATGCAGGTGCCCTTCCCCACCTTTGTCTAGGCTCGCTCCCGTCTGATGCTGGAGGAGATCAGCCACGACGCGCGCGCTCGGACCGCGGGCGCCACCGCCCTCATCGCCACCACCGGCGATCGCTCCCATCAGTAGCAACAGCCGACTGGGGGCTCCGCCTCTCGTCCGCCAGCGTCCGATGGCTCGGACCGCGGGGGGCGCGGGCGCGGTCGTGGTTGCGGCGGCCGGGGGCGCGGCTATGGCGGCGGCGGCGGCCCACCCCCTGCGCCATCTTCACCTAGCAGCCCTGGATGGGGTATTTCGTGCCGTGGGGCACGCCCTTTCCTCCTCCTGGGCGCGCTCCCTGGGTGCCGCCGAATGCCGCTGGTGTGCTCGGGCCACGCCCCAGGGTGCTGTTAGGTAACGTAGTAATTTCAAAAAAATTCTTACGCACACGCAAGATCATGGTGATGCATAGCAACGAGAGGGGAGAGTGTGATCTACGTACCCTTGTAGACCGACAGCGGAAGCGTTAGCACAACGCGGTTGATGTAGTCGTACATCTTCACGGACCGACCGATCAAGCACCGAAACTACGGCACCTCCGAGTTTTAGCACACGTTCAGCTCGATGACGATCCCCGGACTCCGATCTAGCAAAGTGTCGGGGAAGAGTTCCGCCAGCACGACGGCGTGGTGACGATCTTGATGTACTACATCGCAGGGCTTCGCCTAAGCACCGCTACAATATTATCGAGTATTATGGTGGAAGGGGGCACCGCACACGGCTACGAATATGATCACGTGGATCAACTTGTGTGTCTAGTGGTGCCCCTGCCCCCGTATATAAAGGAGCAAGGGGAGGAGGCCGACCGTCCCTATAGGCGCGCCAAGGAGGAGTCCTCCTCCTAGTAGGAGTAGGACTCCTACTAGGAGGGGGAAGGAAGTGGGGAAGGAGAAGGAAAGGGGGGGTGCCGCCCCCCTCTCCTAGTCCAATTCGGACCAGGGGGAGGAGGCGCGCGGCCCACCCTTGCTGCCCCTCTCTCTCTCCACTAAGGCCCATATGGCCCATTACTTCTCCCGGTAGTGTTCCGGTAACCCTCCGGCTCTCCGGTTTTCTCCGAAATCACCCGGAACACTTCCGGTGTCCGAATATAGCCGTCCAATATATCAATCTTTATGTCTCGACTATTTCGAGACTCCTCATTACGTCCGTGATCACATCCGGGACTCCGAACTAACTTCGGTACATCAAAACTCATAAACTCATAATATAACTGTCATCGAAACCTTAAGCGTGCAGACCCTACGGGTTCAAGAACAATGTAGACATGACCGAGACACGTCTTCGGTCAATAACCAATAGCGGAACCTGGATGCTCATATTGGTTCCTACATATTCTACGAAGATCTTTATCGGTCAGACCGCATAACAACATACGTTGTTCCCTTTGCCATCGGTATGTTACTTGCCCGAGATTCGATCGTCGGTATCTCAATACCTAGTTCATTCTCGTTACCGGCAAGTCTCTTTACTCGTTTCGTAATACATCATCTCGCAACTAATGCATTAGTTGCAATGCTTGCAAGGCTTATGTGATGTGCATTACCGAGAGGGCCTAGAGATACTTCTCCGACAATCGGAGTGACAAATCCTAATCTCGAAATACGCCAACCCAACACGTACCTTTGGAGACACCTGTAGAGCTCCTTTATAATCACCCAGTTATGTTGTGACATTTGGTAGCACAGAAAGTGTTCCTCCGGCAAACGGGAGTTGCATAATCTCATAGTCATAGGAACATGTATAAGTCATGAAGAAAGCAATAGCAACATACTAAACGATCGGGTGCCAAGCTAATGCAATGGGTCATGTCAATCACATCATTCTCCTAATAATGTGATCCCGTTAATCAAATGACAACACATGTCTATGGTTAGGAAACATAACCATCTTTGATTAATGAGCTAGTCAAGTAGAGGCATACTAGTGACGTTTGGTTTGTCTATGTATTCACACAAGTATTATGTTTCCGGATAATACAATTCTAGCATGAATAATAAACATTTATCATGATATAAGGAAATAAAGATAATAACATTATTATTGCCTCTAGGGCATATTTCCTTCAGTCTCCCACTTGCACTAGAGTCAATAATCTAGATTACACAGTAATGATTCTAACACCCATGGAGCTTTGGTGCTGATCATGTTTTTCTCGTGGAAGAGGCTTAGTCAACGGGTCTGCAATATTCAGATCAGTATGTATCTTGCAAATCTATATGTCTCCCACCTGGACTAGATCTCGGATGGAATTGAAGCGTCTCTTGATGTTCTTGGTTCTCTTGTGAAATCTGGATTCCTTTGCCAAGGCAATTGCACCAGTATTGTCACAAAAGATTTTCATTGGACCCGATGCACTAGGTATGACACCTAGATCGGATATGAAGTCCTTCATCCAGACTCCTTCGTCTGCTGCTTCCGAAGCAGCTATGTACTCCGCTTCACATGTAGATCCCGCCACAACGCTTTATTTAGAACTGCACCAACTGACAACTCCACCGTTTAATGTAAACACATATCCGGTTTGCGATTTAGAATCGTCCGGATCAGTGTCAAAGCTTGCATCAACGTAACCATTTACGACGAGCTCTTTGTCACCTCCATATATGAGAAATATATCCTTAGTCCTTTTCAGGTATTTCAGGATGTTCTTGACCGTTGTCCAGTGATCCACTCCTGGATTACTTTGGTACCTGCCTGCTAGACTTATAGCAAGACACACATCAGGTCTGGTACACAGCATTGCATACATGATAGAGCCTATGGCTGAAGCATAGGAAACATCTTTCATTTTCTCTCTATCTTCTGCATTGGTCGGGCATTGAGTCTTACTCAATTTCACACCTTGTAACACAGGCAAGAATCCTTTCTTTGCTTGATCCATTTTGAACTTTTTCAAAACTTTGTCAAGGTATGTGCTTTGTGAAAGTCCAATTAAGCGTCTTGATCTGTCTCTATAGATCTTAATGACCAATATGTAAGCAGCTTCACCGAGGTCTTTCATTGAAAAACTCTTATTCAAGTATCCCTTTATGCTATCCAGAAATTCTATATCATTTCCGATTAGTAATATGTCATCTCCATATAATATCAGAAATGCTACAGAGCTCCCACTCACTTTCTTGTAAATACAGGCTTCTCCAAAAGTCTGTACAAAACCAAATGCTTTGATCACACTATCAAAGCGTTTATTCCAACTCCGAGAGGTTTGCACCAGTCCATAAATGGATCGCTGGAGCTTGCACACTTTGTTAGCTCCCTTTGGATCGACAAAACCTTCCGGTTGCATCATATACAACTCTTCTTGCAGAAATCCATTCAGGAATGCAGTTTTGACATCCATCTGCCAAATTTCATAATCATAAAATGCGGCAATGGCTAACATGATTCGGACAGACTTAAGCATCGCTACGGGTGAGAAGGTCTCATCGTAGTCAATCCCTTGAACTTGTCGAAAACCTTTTGCGACAAGTCGAGATTTGCAGAAAGTAACATTACCGTCAGCGTCAGTCTTCTTCTTAAAGATCCATTTATTCTCAATTGCTTGCCGATCATTGGGCAAGTCAACCAAAGTCCATACTTTGTTCTCATACATGGATCCCATCTCAGATTTCATGGCTTCAAGCCATTTTGCGGAATCTGGGCTCACCATCGCTTCTCCATAGTTCGTAGGTTCATCATGATCTAGTAGCATGACTTCCAGAACAGGATTACCGTACCACTCTGGTGCGGATCTTACTCTGGTTGATCTACGAGGTTCAGTAGTATCTTGTTTTGAAGCTTCATGATCATCATCATTAGCTTCCTTACTAATTGGTGTAGGTGTCACAGAAACTGGTTTCTGTGATGTACTACTTTCCAATAAGGGAGCAGGTACAGTTACCTCATCAAGTTCTACTTTCCCCCCACTCACTTCTTTCGAGAGAAACTCCTTCTCTAGAAAGTTTCCGAATTTAGCAACAAAAGTTTTGCCTTCGGATCTGTGATAGAAGGTGTATCCAATAGTTTTCTTTGGATATCCTATGAAGACACATTTCTCCGATTTGGGTTCGAGCTTATCAGGTTGATGCTTTTTCACATAAGCATCGCAACCCCAAACTTTCAGAAATGACAACTTTGGTTTCTTGCCAAACCATAGTTCATAAGGCGTCATCTCAACGGATTTTGATGGTGCCCTATTTAACGTGAATGCGGCTGTCTCTAGAGCATAACCCCAAAACGATAGCGCTAAATTAGTAAGAGACATCATAGATCGCACCATATCAAGTAAAGTACGATTACAACGTTCAGACACACCATTATGTTGTGGTGTTCCGGGTGGCGTGAGTTGCGAAACTATTTCGCATTGTTTCAAATGTACACCAAACTCGTAACTCAAATATTCTCCTCCACGATCAGATCGTAGGAATTTTATTTTCTTGTTACGATGATTTGCAACTTCACTCTGAAATTCTTTGAACTTTTCAAATGTTTCAGACTTATGTTTCATTAAGTAGATATACCCATATCTACTTAAGTCATCTGTGAAGGTGAGAAAATAACGATATCCGCCACGAGCCTCAACATTCATCGGACCACATACATCTGTATGTATGATTTCCAACAAATCTGTTGCTCTCTCCATAGTACCGGAGAATGGTGTTTTTGTCATCTTACCCATAAGGCACGGTTTGCAAGTACCAAGTGATTCATAATCAAGTGGTTCCAAAAGCCCATCATTATGGAGTTTCTTCATGCGCTTTATACCGATATGACCCAAACGGCAGTGCCACAAATAAGTTGCACTATCATTATCAACTCTGCATCTTTTGGCTTCAACATTATGAATATGTGTGTCACTACTATCGAGATTTAATAAGAATAGACCACTCTTTAAGGGTGCATGACCATAAAAGATATTACTCATATAAATAGAACAACCATTATTCTCTGATTTAAATGAATAACCATCTCGCATCAAACAAGATCCAGATATAATGTTCATGCTTAACGCTGGCACCAAATAACAATTATTTAGGTCTAATACTAATCCCAAAGGTAGATGTAGAGGTAGCATGCCGACCGCGATCACATCGACTTTGGAACCATTTCCCACGCGCATCGTCACCTTGTCCTTAGCCAATCTTCGCTTAATCCGTAGTCCCTGTTTCGAGTTGCAAATGTTAGCAACAGAACCAGTATCAAATACCCAGGTGCTACTGCGAGCATTAGTAAGGTACACATCAATAACATGTATATCACATATACCTTTGTTCAGCTTGCCATCCTTCTTATCTGCCAAATACTTGGGGCAGTTCCGCTTCCAGTGACCAGTCTGCTTGCAGTAGAAGCACTTAGTTTCAGGGTTAGGTCCAGGTTTGGGTTTCTTCTCTTGAGTAGCAACTTGCTTGCTATTCTTTTTGAAGTTCCCCTTCTTCCCTTTGCCCTTTTTCTTGAAACTAGTGGTCTTATTGACCATCAACACTTGATGCTCCTTTTTGATTTCTACCTCCGCAGCTTTGAGCATTGCGAAGAGCTCGGGAATAGTCTTATTCATCCCTTGCATATTATAGTTCATCACGAAGCTCTTGTAGCTTGGTGGCAGTGATTGGAGAATTCTATCAATGACGCAATCATCTGGAAGATTAACTCCCAATTGAATCAAGTGATTATTATACCCAGACATTTTGAGTATATGCTCACTGACAAAACTGTTCTCCTCCATCTTGCAGCTATAGAACTTATTGGAGACTTCATATCTCTCAACCCGGGCATTTGCTTGAAATATTAAATTCAACTCCTGGAACATCTCATATGCTCCATGACGTTCAAAACATCGTTGAAGTCCCGATTCTAAGCCGTAAAGCATGGCACACTAAACTATCGAGTAGTCATCAGCTTTGCTCTGCCAGACGTTCATAAAATCTGGTGTTGCTCCAGCAGCAGGCCTGGCACCCAGCGGTGCTGCCAGGATGTAATTCTTCTGTGCAGCAATGAGGATAATCCTCGAGTTACGGACCCAGTCCGTGTAATTGCTACCATCATCTTTCAACTTTGCTTTCTCAAGGAACGCATTAAAATTCAATGGAACAATAACACGGGCCATCTATCTACAATCAAACAAGCAAGATACTATCAGGTACTAAGTTCATGATAAATTAAGGTTCAATTAATCATATTACTAAAGAACTCCCACTTAGATAGACATCCCTCTAATCCTCTAAGTGATTACGTGATCCAAATCAACTAAACCATGTCCGATCATCACGTGAGATGGAGTAGTTTCATTGGTGAACACCTCTATGTTGATCATATCTACTATATGATTCACGCTCTATCTTTCGGTCTCCGTGTTCCGAGGCCATATCTGTATATGCTTGGCTCGTCAAGTATAACCTGAGTATTCTACGTGTGCAACTGTTTTGCACCCGTTGTATTTGAACGTAGAGCCTATCACACCCGATCATCACGTGGTGTCTCAGCACGAAGAACTTTCGCAACGGTGCATACTCAGGGAGAACACTTCTTGATAATTAGTGAGAGATCATCTTAAAATGCTACCGTCAAACAAAGCAAGATAAGATGCATAAAAGGTAAACATCACGTGCAATCAATATAAGTGATATGATATGGCCATCATCATCTTGTGCTTGTGATCTCCATCTTCGAAGCACCGTCGTGATCACCATCGTCACCGGCGCGACACCTTGATCACCATCGTAGCATCGTTGTCGTCTCGCCAATCTTATGCTTCCATGACTATCGCTACCGCTTAGTGATAAAGTAAAGCATTACAGCGCAATTGCATTGCATACAATAAAGCGACAACCATATGGCTCCTGCCAGTTGCCGATAACATGGTTACAAAACATGATCATCTCATACAATAAAATTTAGCATCATGTCTTGAGCATATCACATCACAACATGCCCTGCAAAAACAAGTTAGACGTCCTCTACTTTGTTGTTGCAAGTTTTACATGTCTGCTACGGGCTTAAGCAAGAACCGATCTTACCTACGCATCAAAACCACAATGATAGTTTGTCAAGTTGGTGCTGTTTTAACCTTCGCAAGGACCGGGCATAGCCACACTCGGTTCAACTAAAGTTGGAGAAACTGTCACCCGCTAGCCACCTTTGTGCAAAGCACGTCGGGAGAACCGGTCTCGCGTAAGCGTACGCGTAATGTCGGTCCGGGCCGCTTCATCAAACAATACCGCCGAACCAAAGTATGACATGCAGGTAAGCAGTATGACTTATATCGCCCACAACTCACTTGTGTTCTACTCGTGCATATAACATCAACACATAAAACCTGGCTCGGATGCCACTGTTGGGCAACGTAGTAATTTCAAAAAATTTCCTACGCACACGCAAGATCATGGTGATGCATAGCAACGAGAGGGGAGAGTGTGATCTACGTACCCTTGTAGACCGACAGCGGAAGCGTTAGCACAACGTGGTTGATGTAGTCGTACGTCTTCACGGCCCGACAGATCAAGCACCGAAACTACGGCACCTCCGAGTTTTAGCACACGTTCAGCTCGATGACGATCCCCGGACTCCGATCCAGCAAAGTGTCGGGGAAGAGTTCTGTAAGCACGACGGCATGGTGACGATCTTGATGTACTACCGTCGCAGGGCTTCGCCTAAGCACCGCTACAATATTATCGAGGATTATGGTGGAAGGGGGCACCGCACACGGCTAAGAATATGATCACGTGGATCAACTTGTGTGTCTAGGGGTGCCCCCTGCCCCCGTATATAAAGGAGCAAGGGGAGGAGGTCGGCCGTCCCTATAGGCGCGCCAAGGAGGAGTCCTCCTCCTAGTAGGAGTAGAGGGGGAAGGAAGTGGGGAAGGAGAAGGAAAGGGGGGCGCCGCCCCCCTCTCCTAGTCCAATTCGGACTAGGGGGGAGGAGGCGCGCGGCCCACCCTTGCTGCCCCTCTCTCTCCACTAAGGCCCATATGGCCCATTACTTCTCCCGGTAGGGTTCCGGTAACCCTCCGGCTCTCCGATTTTCTCCGAAATCACCCGGAACACTTCCGGTGTCCGAATATAGCCGTCCAATATATCTATCTTTATGTCTCGACCATTTTGAGACTCCTCGTTATGTCCGTGATCACATCCGGGACTCCGAACTAACTTCGGTACATCAAAACTCATAAACTCATAATATAACTGTCATCAAAACCTTAAGCGTGCGGACCCTACGGGTTCAAGAACAATGTAGACATGACCGAGACACGTCTCCGGTCAATAACCAATAGCGGAACCTGGATGCTCATATTGGCTCCTACATATTCTACGAAGATCTTTATCGGTCAGACCGCATAACAACATACATTGTTCCGTTTGTCATCGGTATGTTACTTGCCCGAGATTCGATCGTCGGTATCTCAATACCTAGTTCAATCTCGTTACCGGCAAGTCTCTTTACCCGTTTTGGTAATACATCACATCGCAACTAACTCATTAGTTGCAATGCTTGCAAGGCTTATGTGATGTGCATTACCGAGAGGGCCCAGAGATACCTCTCCGACAATCGGAGTGACAAATCCTAATCTCGAAATACGCCAACCCAACATGTACCTTTGGAGACACCAGTAGAGCTCCTTTATAATCACCCAGTTATGTTGTGACGTTTGGTGGCACACAAAGTGTTCCTTCGGCAAACGGGAGTTGCATAATCTCATAGTCATAGGAACATGTATAAGTCATGAAGAAAGCAATAGCAACATACTAAACGATCGGGTGCTAAGCTAATGGAATGGGTCATGTCAATCACATCATTCTCCTAATAATGTGATCCCGTTAATCAAATGACAACACATGTCTATGGTTAGGAAACATAACCATCTTTGATTAATGAGCTAGTCAAGTAGAGGCATACTAGTGACGTTTGGTTTGTCTACGTATTCACACAAGTATTATGTTTCCGGATAATACAATTCTAGCATGAATAATAAACATTTATCATGATATAAGGAAATAAAGATAATAACATTATTATTGCCTCTAGGGCATATTTCTTCAGGTGCCTCATCAGGCCTACCCGATGATCTACGGCGCACCACCGGTCTACGGCGCCCCGCCAACTCCACCGCTGCACCAGCCCGCCGTGCCATCACCACCGTCGTGGGACCAGACCGCTCTCCTCTACTACGCCATGAACAACCTGTCTCTGCGGCCTCCGGCCTCCGGCGAGTGGTACCTCGACACCGGCGCATCCATCCACATCACCAACAACGCCGGTAACTTGAGCTCGTCTTGTTTTTCATCAAAGGATCCATCTATCTTGGTCGGCGACGGTTCTTCCATGCCGGTCCTTGCCATCGGCAGCGCCTCTCTCCCACCCCGCCCCTTCAACCTTAACCACGTTCTATTTTCCCCCTCTATCATCAAGAACTTACTTTCTGTACGGCAATTCACCACTGACAACTTTGTTTCTGTGGAGTTTGACCCTCACGGTTTTCTTGTGAAGGATCTGGCGACCAGGACCCCTCTCATGAGGTCAAATAGTTCCACCGGCCTCTACCCTTTCTTCGGCGAGTCGCCCACCGCTCTCACCGTGGACATGGGCGACTTGTGGCATCGATGTTTAGGGCACCCTAGCCGTGCCTCTTTATCTCGTTTAGATAAAGATTTCCCTTCCTGTAACAAAAGCAAACCTCCCTTGGCCACTTGTGAGGCTTGCCAGCTTGGGCGGCAGCCATGGCTTCCTTTCCCTAGCTCTAGTTCTTTTACTACTTCTCCCTTTCAGCTTATTCACTGTGACTTATGGACGTTGTCGATCCCTAGTTGTTCTGGCTATGAATATTATTTGCTCATCATTGATGATTTTAGTCACTACTCCTGGAGTTTTCCTTTGGGTCATAAATCCGATGTCGCCGACGTTCTCATCCGTTTCTATGCCTACGTGCTCACCCAGTTTCAGCTTTGCATCCAGTGCATTCAATGCGACAACGGAGGGGAATTCCTCAACGTCCGCCTCCGCTCCTTCCTCTCCGACAATGGCCTTAGCCTATGTCTTTCCTGCCCCCACATGTCACCACAGAATGGTAAAGCCGAGCGCGCCATCCGAACCACCAACGACATCATGCGTACCCTACTCCTCCAAGCTAGCATGCCACCCAAGTTCTGGGCCGAGAGCCTCAACACAACCACTCATCTCCTCAACCTACGCCCCTCCCGTGCCATCTCAAACAACACCCCCTTCTACATGTTACACGGCATCGCTCCTACATACGACCACCTTCACACGTTCGGCTGCCTTTGCTACCCAAACTTGTACGCCACCCCACCCCACAAACTAGATCGGCGGTCCCGTCATTGCGTTCTTCTTGGTCTTCCCCGTGAACATAAGGGATACCGATGCTTCGACCCCGAGTCCCATAAAGTGATCACCTCCTGGCATGTCATCTTCGACGAACACATCTTTCCTTACGCAGAAAATGCCTCGCCCAAACGTGCCACAGAAAATCCCATGCACAAAACACCTGACCCGATCCGCCTCGACTGCCTCCCCACCTACCCGACCGCACCTGCCGGCGTATCTGCCTCACTCCGCACAACCAATCCCGCCCCAGCCCCATCCTCCTTGGGATCGCCACCCACCAGCCCCGACCCCCTGTCCCTGACGCTCCCGCATCGGGACCCACCATCCCGGACCCCACCCCCACCACCTCTCCCCCATCGCCACGCCACCCGCTGTCGGCCACTTCCTCCATCAGCACCACCCACGCCGAACCCAGCTCGCCACCTGGTCGGCCCCTCCCGCCTCGCGTTGTCCCCATCACCCCGTGACGTAACGCTCACACCATGCAAACGCGCGGCAAATCAGGCTTTTTACAACCCAAAACGCTCTTCTCTCTCGCCGCTGTTACCACTGAACCCACCATCTATCCCATACCCTCCACCTACAAACAAGCGCTTAAAGATCCGAACTGGTACGCCGCCATGTGTGATGAATATCGTGCTTTGTTGCAAAACAATACGTGGTCTCTTGTTGCCCGTCCTGCAGGTGCTCACATGGTGACTGGGAAGTGGGTTTTTCGCCACAAGCTTCATCCCGACGGCAGTCTCGCTCTCTACAGGGCCCGGTGGGTCCTCCACGGCTTCATGCAATGGCCCGACATCGACTTCGGCGACACCTTCAGCCCCGTGGTGAAGCCGACGATGATCCGTGTCTTCCTCAGCATCGCCGTCTCGTCGGGTTGGCCCGTCCATCAATTGGACGTGAAGAACGCCTTCCTCCACGGCGAGCTTGACACCACCATCTACAGCCAGCAACCCCCCGGCTTCGTCGACGCCGCCCAGCCTACGCACGTCTGCCAGCTGCGCAAGTCCCTGTACAGGCTTGCCAGGTGCCGCGGGCGTGGTTTCATCGCTTCCACGCCTTCGTCCTCACGCTCGGCTTCCACGCCTCGAAGTGCGACCCCTCGCTCTTCATCCTCCAGCGCGGCACCGGAACCGCCTACTTGCTGCTGTACGTCGAGGACATCCTGCTCACTGCCAGCTCCGACCACCTGCTGGGCTCCATCCTCGCCGCTCTCCACGCCGAGTTCGCCATGAGCGACTTGGGTGAGCTCCACCACTTCCTCGGCGTCACCGTGCACCGTACTGCCGGCGGGCTCCTCCTCTCCCAGCACCAGTACGCGCTCGAGATCCTCGAGCGCGCCAGCATGCTCCACTGCAAGCCAGTCACCACGCCCGCCGACACCAAGTGCAAGCTCTCTGCGACGGATGGCGCCCCCATCTCCGATCCGGCGGAGTACCGCAGCCTGGCCGGCGCCCTTCAGTACTTAACACTAACGCGCCCCGACCTCGCCTATGCCGTTCAACAACTCTGCCTGTTCATGCATGACCCGCGCGAGGCGCACTGCACCATGCTCAAGCGCGTCCTGCGGTACGTGCGCAGCACGGCTCACCTCGGGCTTCATCTGCGGCACTCCACCAGCACCAACCTCGTCGCGTACTCCGACGCCGATTGGGCCGGATGCCCGGACACGCGCCGCTCTATGTTCGGCTTTTGCGTCTTCCTCGGCGACAACCTTGTCTCCTGGTCCTCCAAGCGGCAACACACGGTGTCACGCTCGAGTGCGGAGGCGGAATACCGCGCCGTGGCGCAAGCTGTCACGGATACTTGCTGGCTCCGTCAACTGTTGCATGAACTGCACCGACCACCGGCGAGCGCGACGATCGTCTACTGCGACAACGTCAGCGCCGTCTACCTCTCCTCCAACCCGGTGCAACACCAGCGCACCAAGCACGTGGAGATTGATCTCCACTTCGTCCGTGAGCGCGTCTCCTTCGGCGACGTTCGTGTGCTCCACGTACCCTCGACGTCTCAGTTTGCCGACATCTTCACCAAAGGGCTGCCGTCGACCATCTTCTCTGAGTTCCGTTCCAGCCTCAACATCGTCGATGACCCTATTGTGGCCACGGGGGGCTGTTGGAACACGTCCACCACTGGCTCGGATGGCAGCCAATCACGCCCACGTCCCGCTCCAGGGATCGTGGCCACGCCCACGTCCGTCCCTCATGCAGTCTAGCTCACGATCGCCAGGAGCTTCACTCCACTCGTCTGTACCCGTGTATATATAGGGCTTTTCCCTCTGATCAATGTATCCATCGCATTGTATCCTTCTTCTGCTTGCGGGTTCAATGGTTTATTTTAATTTGAAAGGCATTGTTTTATTTTTTATTTTTGTAGGAGTACCGTTCAACGGTTCAAGTTGTACCGGAATTCTTGCGGCCACGCTGGACCAGCTGATGCACGAATGATTTTAAGGTACTGTGGCCACGACAGTTGTCCCAAAAATTAGGGAAAAGCTTACGGTCATCCGGCAGATCGTAGTGGCCGCGTCCGCCATCTCTGTCGCATGACACATGTCCAATTGATGTCTTGCATGTCATTTTTTGTCGAACACGATTTGAAAATAGAGGCTATGTTTTAGAAACATATGCATTGTTGCAATGGTCTATGATAGGTCCAGTTTTACAACAAAACCTCTATTGTGAAAATTTTCTGCAACACGACCTCAGTTGCAAAAAGAAATTCAACAAAACTCTAGTTGTAAATTTTTTCGCGACAAAACAACCCTTACAAAAATTCTGCAACAAGACCTATGTTGTAGAAATAATTCCGCAATAAGACCTGTGTTGTAGTTATGGAGGCACACTCGGCTCGCTTGATGCGGCAATCCGACGATTTGCGAGCCGGCTGATCTTTTAAAAATATTAGCCAGTGGACACATAGCATGCCCCCAAAAAATTATCATGGAATCGCTTTAACTTTTTTCTTGCGAGTGGAATCACTTTATTTTCAACTAATGAAATATCCACAAATGAGAGATTACTAATAATGCTCGCTTCCAAAGGAGTAAAATAAGCACGGCAGCAGCAGGCACATATATGTCAATAAATTAACAAGGTAATGCTTATTACAGCTTGCTAACAAAAATGTTTCTGCATTCCAAAGGAGTATTACAGTGATTGGTACTAGTTGCTTGTAGATAACAAGTGAAAAAAAGATAAACAAGTCCTGTAGATTATTGAACTTTATTGATGAACACGACTATACTCGTGTCACAAAATTATCGGTATCTCCATATGGCTCTTCAATGGAGTGTCTTAGATGAGCAAAAAAATGGAGTGTCCTTGACGAGCATCTCCACCCGCATCCCCAATAGGCCCCAAGGTGTTTTTTTAGTGCCGGCGGTCGAAAATCGGCCCAGTCGCGTCCCCAGGATCTTATTTAGCGCCGGTTTGGGCCGAGATAACAGTCGGTGAACCCGAGCCGAACCCATGCGCCCGGGGGTCGCCTGGGGGCACCGACAGAAGCGAAAAGGGGCGTGGGACCGCTCTTTCGACGAGAGGAGGCCTTTTTCCCGCTGTTTCCTCCCGCTTTCCCTCCTCGGCTTCCCTCTTATTATCCATTCCTCCCGCCAATCTCCTCCTCCTCCCCTCCCAGCCGGCCGCCATGCCGCCTAAGAAGTACGTGGCCCCCTGCACCGCGACGGATGCCACCGCCGCCGCCACCCAGCCGAAGCAGAGCAAGCAGAGGGCGCCGCCGTCCAAGCCCCCGAGCATGTCTAACGCCGACTGGAGGACGAAAGTTCAGCGCCGGGAGGCTGTCAACACTGACCGGCGAAACAGGGCAATCGCCAAGAAGGCCTGGGACCGGGCGGCGCTCGCGGTTGCGGCAGTGGCGAAGCAGGCGGAGCGCTCGGCCGAACAAACTGAGGCGGCTCGCGCGGGGATGATGAATCCACCCGGTGGCCACGACCCGTACGCGTCTTGGAGCCAACAAAGCGTCAGGTCTCTGGCCGGCTTCTCATCGTCGCCACAACCCTGGGGCTGCACGTCGTCGCAGGGCTACGCCGACGGCGACGCGCACGGCGGGTTCAACCCCAACATCACCTTCCCCCATGGTCACCCGACCCAGCGCACACCCTCGCCCACCCTCGCCGGCGTGCAGTATCCTTCGTACACTACTCGCCGCCAGCCTATCCAGCCTCCCCGATGCCACCTCTCCGCCGTGGCGCGCTGCTCTTCTCACAAGCCTCCTCGTCGCATCTCGACGACACCGACGCGACGGAGGCCGACATGGACGACATCATCATGACTGGCTCGACCGCCGCCACTTCCTCCCCCGGGTTCACTGCCCAAGACAACACAATGGACCTCAACGGCTACATGGACGACGAGCTCGACTACGGCGAGGAGGAGCCAGAGGAGGAGGAGGAGGAGCCGGCACCTGCTCCGGTGAGGAAAGGGAAGAAGAAGAAGAAGAAGAAGAAGAAGAAGAAGAAGAAGAAGAAGAAGAAGAAGAAGAAGAAGAAGTGGGCGGCCATGACCAGCGAGCCGCGCATCAAGTGGGCGTCCAAGGAGGACAAGTGCCTCACCAAAGCGTGGAAAGTTGTCTGCCTCAACCCGATCACCGGCACGAACCAGAGCGTCGACACGTATTGCGAGTGCATCAAGGCCGAGTTCTACGAGCGCAAGCTCATCGACCCTACTTCAAAGGCGTCTACATGCAGCGCGGGTCAAAGGCAATGGCGAACCATTGGGGGCTCATCCAAACGGCGTGCAACAAATGGCATGGGATCGTCGAGGAGATCGCGGCTCACCCGGAGAGCGGTGCCAGCATCGAGGATCAGGTATGGCACGCTGGTCTCTCCCTTTTCTTTTCGCCGTGTGCGCGCCCGCCGATTGTTGTTCCTCGGTGCAGCTGGTGCGGGTGTTTGCCATGTTTTGCGAGGACAACAACGAGTCAACGACCAAGATTTCAAGTACCTCCACGTCTTCAAGTGGATCGAGAAGTGCGAGAAGTGGGCAGATGTCCGGCGCACCCTCGCGAAGGCCAACGAGACTTACAAGCTGGACACGCCGACGCCGGGCGCGGCCGACGGGCGCCCGGACGGCAACAAAGGGGCCAAGAAGGGGAAACACACCAAGTCGGCTACCACACGTGTGCAAGAGTCCATCGAGTATTGCCTCGCCAACGCCCAGACCTGGGCCGCCCTGCGGGAAGAGAAAACCGAGGCCCGGTGGTCGGCGTTGATGACGAACAACGCTGTCAAGCTCGACATGCTCCGGACCAACGTCGCCGCAAAGAAGAGGAACACCAACCTGGCTTTCTTGATGGGTGGGGCGGACATGCTCCAGAGCAGCGACAAGCAGCTCAAGGCGTGGTACCTGGCGAAGCGCGGCCTCACACAATACTTAGAGGCATAACCACATGGTGGTTTTGTCGCAAGAGGGGCCATCTTCACACAATCCCATGTAATGAACAAGAAAGGGATAATAGAGAGTTGGCTTAGAGTTGCCACTTCACACAATACTTAAATAAATCATACATCATCCCAAATACACACATAGACCGGCTACGGTCAAAACCAAATAAAAGGAAGATAAACCCCAAATGCTAGATCCCCGATCGTCCCAACTATGCTCCACTACTGATCATCAGGAAACGACACATAGTAATGACCAAGTTCCTCATCGAACTACCACTTGAGTTCGGTAGCATCACCTGCACTGGTATCATCAGCACCTGCAACTATTTTGGAAGTATCTGTGAGTCACAAGGACTCAGCAATCTCAAACCCGTGAGATCAAGACTATTTAAGCTTATGGGTAGGATAAGGTACTGATCAAGGTGGAGTTGCAGCAAGCACTAAGCAAATATGGTGGCTAACATACGCAAATAAGAGTAAGATGAGAAGCTACGCAACGGTCGTGAAGCTAGAACTGATCAAGAAGTGATCCTGAAACTACTTATGTTCAAACATAACCCAAAACCGTGTTCACTTCCTGGACTCCGCCGAAAAGAGACCATCACGGCTACACACACGGTTGATTCATTTTAATTAAGTCAAGTGCCAAGTTCTCTACAACCGGATATTAACAAATTCCCATCTGCCACATAACCGCAGGCATGGCTCTCGAAAGTTTAGACCCTGCAAGGTTGTCCCAACTTAGCCCATCACAAGCTCTCATGATCAATGAAGGATATTCCTTCTCCCGGAAAGACCCGGCCAGTCTGAGAATCCCCGTTACAAGACATTTCGACAATGGTAAAACAAGACCAGCAAGACCGCCCAAATGTGCTGACAAATACCGATAGGAGCTGCACATATCTCGTTCTCACGGCACACCGGATGGGCAAGACTTCGGGTTGGCATAGACCTTGGTTGCCCAAGGGGCACCGGACATCGCCCAGTTCGAACCAACACTCAAAGGAGCACTGGCCCGGGGGGGGGGGGGGGTTAAAATAAAGATGACCCTCGGGTCTACAGAACCCAAGGGAAAAGGCTTAGGTTGTCAGGCAAATGTAAAACCAAGGTTGGGCCTTGCTGGAGGAGTTTTATTCAAAGCGACCTGTCAAGGGGGTCCCATAACCCCAACCGCGTAAGGAACGCAAAATCAAGGAACATAACACCGGTATGACGGAAACTAAGGCGGCAAGAGTGGAACAAAACACCGAGCAAAAGGCAAGCCTTCCACCCTTTGCCAAGTATATAGATGCATTAATTAAATAAGAGATATTGTGATATCCCAACATATCAATGTTCCAACATGGAACAACTTGCAAGGCACCTGCAACTAGCAACGCTATAAGAGGGGCTGAGCAAAAGTGGTAACTTAGCCAAACAACGGTTTGCTAGGAAGGTGGGTTAGAGGATTGACATGGCAATATGGGAGGCATGATATAACAAGTGGTAGGTAGCACGACATAGCGATAGAACGAACAACTAGCAAGCAAAGATAGAAGCACTACAAAAAATACACTTCCATGATGATACATGTTTGTCATAGTAGGTCGCGTTTTTTGTCATGCATGTACATCCATGACGATTTTATGACAAAATCTAGATAGTCATATCTGTGCTGTCGTAGAAGTATTCCATGACATTACCAAAATTATCATCATGGAAGTGTCCACTTCCATGACGATAAATCGCGCGTCACAGAAGTGCTTTCGTCAAGGGTGACCGACACATGGCAACCACCATAACGGAACACCGTTATGCTATCGGGTCTGGTTTTGGATCCGGTAACCCGCTAACAGCCCCGACCAATGGGGATTTTCCACATGTAAAATCATCATTGGCTGGAGGAAACACGTGTCAGCTCACCGTTGGGACAGATGTCATCCACTCATTGGACCGAAGGCGCCTATGATACGTCGACACGTGGCACGGCCGAACAGAGGCCCATTCCTGTGAAAAGGCCGGCCCGTTTGACTTGGTCAAAAGGTGGTGGGCCGGCCCACGGAAAGCCTGTTAACGGCCTGTTCGCATATAGCCCATTTACAGCCCACTAACCCAGGGCCCGTTACGACCTATCGAATTAGGCCTAGTACCTTCATCTGGGCCGTCCAATATGATTCCAGCCAATTTTAAGTTCCGGCCCATGTATGGCCCATGACGTCTTTCGGCCCATATGAGGCCCTTTGTAACTCTTGACCCATAACGGCCCATGGTGAAACTGGCCAGTAATGAATAGTGTATCAATTTATACTGATTAACGGCCCATTAATCCATTGGGCCGTTTGCAGCCCGAGTTATCTTTCGGCCTTCTCAGGGCCCATTTATTCTTGGGCTCATTTCCAGCATTCGGTTACTTACGGCCCGTTACTGCTATTTTCTGCTTGTGGGCCAAATTCAGCCGTGGTTATAGCCGGCCCGTTTGTGGCCTGTTAATACGTTGGGCCATTTTCATAGCGTCATCAAATACGGCCTATTAACAACGACCCGTTATGGTCGGCCCATGAACGGACGACTCCAACTCTAGCCCGTTTACGACCATAATGCGGTCTGTTTTTGGCCCATGTTTGGCCAATCGATCATACGACCCGTATAAGGCCCATTGATGATACGACCCGTAGAAGGCCTATTGTCTCTATGGCCCGTAGAAGGCCCATTGTTTCTACGGACCGTAGGAGGCCTAGTGTCACTATAGTAAATATGTAGCCTATGGCCTGTTAAAGGTGGGAAACTACTATAGGTTTAGACCTGCTAATGGCCCAAGATGATTATAGGCCCACGTTTTGGCCCATATGAGTAACGGGCTGGCCTGAAGACAGACAGCACTGAGATCCACTGAACCTTCCGGCCTAAATTACAGCATACCGACCAAAGAATAAACCTAGACTATACAATAAAGAAATTACGGCATATTACATCCACTGGGAATCAAAGTTCGCTACCGGTGATAATAAAGCGCAACATGACCGCGGATTACATACAATGGTTATCAAAGGTCGCCACCAGTGCATATAAACGCGCCGACAAAAGAATATACAAAACTAAGAGCACTTCAGAAGGCAATAGACCTGACAAGGTCGGGCCCCGCAAGCAGCCGAACAAGCTGATGAGACCTCAGTTGTGTCAACGATAGATGCTTCATCCCTAGCTGTATGACACCATAGTGAGCAAGGCAGTCCCCTGACATCTTCATTACATCTTTGACTTCAAGTCGGAGCTGAGCTAAAGCAAGCCTTTCCGCTTTAAGTTGAGACTGAAGAAGTCGAACTGATTGAGGCAGCGACTGCACAGAGGTTGTCTCACACCTGCTGGTGAGTAGCTTCAACTCACTGTCTTCATCAAGACAAGACCTTGGGGTCATCTCGCTGTCCTCAAGATGGTTTGGCTCACTATCTTTCCTAAAGTTCTGCCTGACATAAGAGATACGACTCTGAAAGAGAAACAAGGAGACACGTAACAGGTTTCACAATTATATAAGCAAATAAATGGATCTGTTCTGCATAAGGAACATGTTTTTACATCTACAATTTAAAACTAGTAGTTGTTGCAAACATCCAATCAGATGTAAACAGCAGTGGAGGAAATGATGCCTATCCAAATCTATACTAGAACAAAGTTTGAAGGCTTGAAAAGGATGAACTTACATTACATGTTAACACGGGCTGGACAAAGCCCTTCTCCATGTTGATGGAAGGATAACTCAATAAATTTCCCAAAGAAAATTCTTTATAAGAGTTGCCATTATTCTACATTTTGCAAAGAGTAAATATAGATTAAATAATATTGGAAGAAATAGAGGACAATGAAGCTCAGGTGCAGACTGATGATACATAATCAAATAGAAATTAATTAAGTACATCGTTACAAGGCAAAAGGTACTGACAAAAGGAATGCAGACATCAACGTGTGCAGTGGCATTGGCTTTATTCAACATTTTGGTAAGAGTAAATGTAGATATGATAATTTGGAGAAAGTGAAGGGCAGGGCAGATAAGATGCAGAGTAATGCTAGACAATCAACTATCTCATGATGCATGTACAGTAATACCACCACCGTTTGTTATTACTTGTCGCTCAAATGGATGTATCTAGCACTATTAAGTTCTAAATACATCCAATTAATCAACAATTAATTCGATACAGAGGGAGTACATGACAACAGGTACTTACATGAGCAATCCAAAACTTCATAACCATTCTGTTAATTCTAATTTATCTAAGAGTAAATATAGATCTTATAATTTCAAGCAAAGGGAGGATAAAGAAGCCAACATTTACAGTGATGCTACATAATCAAACAACAATGAGTGTAAGTATGCTGAGAAAGGGCAAGAGGTACTAACAAGAGTAATGCAGAGCCCAGTATTGTCGTGAGATCCTATGATCCTTTGAGCAAGGAGATTCATCTGAAATTAGTTTCCACACAAGAGAGAAGGTAAGGCACATGCAGGAATTTAGGAGTTCAAATTTGGAATTGATATCATAGACAGTACTTGACACTGGGCTCTTAGCAGTTCTAATAGGGGTTTGGCCAGTGGAGTAGGGGTAAAGTCTGGTACAGTTGGGCCTATGTTTTCTGTGGCTGCTGATCTATCTGATTTAACAGGTATCAGTAGCTTTTCCAAATACCTAATTTGTACTCCTTGAGGATCTGCACTCACCCTCTCCCTTTTGGACATCTATTATGAAAGAACAATATTTGACTGGAAAAACATAGTATGACGACACATGGAATAGGTATAGAAAATGGATAGGTATGGCATATACTCATATATGATGCTTAAACTAAGCAGATGTGTAACAAAGTACAAGTAATGAAAGAGGTCAGATGCAAAATATGTGCGACCAATACAACCTTGTCAAGTTAGAGCATGCACCTTGATGGGTGAATAAGATAGGCCATCCTCCACCATGCCAAGTTTGTTAGCTAGTGGATTGTTCCGCAATATTCCTCTCGCACGCCCATCCTCATATTCATTTTGATAATGTTCAATACCTGACATGCATGAAAACATAAAAACAAGTGGGATTATCTTTGTAATGCAGAAGTGATTCTAATCCAATACTTCGTCCCAGTAAACCCCTTTGTGCTATCTCTGCAATTCTTCTAAGACGTGCCATGCATGCTGTAATTTGGTGTGTGCATTAATATAATTAACTAGCAAAAATGCCCGTGCGTTGCAACAGGAGAAAAAATTTACAAAACCTTAGCCCGTGCTTCACTATAGAGTAAAGAGCTAGGTGGCAGACAACAATGCAGCTAAATGAACCAAACTAATAATTAAGTGATATGTATAAGGTCAATGAGACTTTTTTTTGCGGGTCAATGGGACTTGATTGCATGTCAGCCCCACTGTTTGTTTGAAAGCCTATTTGCGTGTTTGATCCGTGTTTTGGATCAGAGCCGAACGTGAAAGCTATCCTTTGTTTTTGTCATGCAGCGAGCCTCCAGCAATTTCCTCTTCCTTTAAAGCGCACAATTGTCTTTCCCGAATTTTGACGTAGAAAGTTTGACAAACGCAAAACGTACGAAATAGTGGTGGTAAGAAGCACTCCATGATTTATTATTAAAAAAAGTACCTTCTCAAAAGATAATTCCTAACCCTCTCTCTTTTATAATATTTCTTTATTTATATTTCATAAATAGAAAAAAGGTAGGATTTTTTTAGTAATCTAGAGAAAAAAATAGGAGAATTAGGGGGAGAGAGAGAGAGCAGCAACTAAACTGGCTGGCCCATTTGGCCTAAGGCCCAGCCCAGCCGTACCTTAACCTAGCTAGCAGATCGATCCCCTGCCTCAGAAAAATGGATCGATCCCCTCGCTCTCTCCCACCTCGCGCCGTCAGGGAGGCGCTCCATGCGCGCGCCCGATCAGCGGCACCCGCCAGTACAGCCCCACCCCGGCGAGGCTGCACCACCCTCCACCTCGCTATTCCTCACCTCAGCTCACCTTTGTGCTCCTCCTCCCATGTTGCATCGCGCCACCATGTCCGAGCTGCTCGCCTCCGTTCCGATGATGCCTGTGGACGGCACCGCCGTGCGTGCACCCTACACGGTGCTCCCGCACCTCCTGCTCCTGCTGCCGTCTGCTGCAGCAAGCCGCCGCCTCGTTTCCCCTCGTTTCTCCCGTTTTCTCCTCCCCCCATCTCCCCGTCTCCTTTCTGGCAGGAGCCTAGATGCCATGAATTCGCCCGGGAAGTCGCACTTCAGCTTTAATCGTCGTCACCGGCGACCTCCGTCGTCACCGTCCGCCTCTGAATCCTCCCCAACCCGTGCCACGCACGGATCCATTCGCTGCAAGCTCCAGCCGTCGCCGCCGTTATGCAGATCGTGGGTTGAATAGACGAAAACACAAGGTCCTGTTTGTAAATTCGAAATGTTTTTCTAATTGACTAAAACCTGTAGTGCGGGTTGATTTTAGGGAACTATAGTGGGTTTTCTATAAATATGCGCGACGGACGACTAGAAGCAATCGCTGGTTTATTATTAGGGAAAGATGTGGCCTACTACTCAAAATATGAGAGCTCCAGAAGTGATGATACTTCGCAGATGACGGCTTCAACATATAGTAAAAAAGAACAAGTCGACCCGACCTGACATATTCAAAATATACTAAGGGATAATAACTCGACCTGACCAGTTGACCGCAAGAGAAGAGGATCATCTTAAAGAAGAGCAGAAGAGCAAGCATATTAAAGATATTACAAGTCTTTCTATACAATGTCGGTTGGCCACCCATGATGAACCAGAGCGCACAAAGAAATACTATTCCTTCCGGTCTCTCCATATGTGGCTCACATGCATTTCGAAACTAAAATAGGAATATTTAGCTAACCAATTAAACATCTCTCAGTTTTACTAATATCAGCATAATATCAGATTTGAATTTGTATAACTAAGCTTGTTTACCTTGATGGGTGGAGCAGTGCTATTACGACACGAACCACGTAGGCTGGTCGTGGTCATCATAAAATGTGGAAATCGTAAGCATGATGAGTATAGTGTTGACCATGGTAGTGGGATGGCAGATCTGAAGCTACAAACCGCGCAAAGGGTAGTTAGCAACCGATGTTTTTTTAAAATAACAACTAAGATTTGGTATGGACAAGAAAGTATAGTCAACAAGTGACAAAGAAATGCAATTCTGCTGTCTCTCTATATGTCGCGACATGCATTTGGAAACTCAAGTGGGACCTTTAGCTAACCAATTAAATGTGTTTGTTAACTAATATCAATATCATATCACAATCATATTTGAACAACTAAGTTTTGGAATTTTGAGTGTTGTGTTGTTTAGCTTGAAGGGTGGAGCAATGCTAGTATGACAGAAAGCACCTACGCATATAATAGTAGAGTAGATAAAAGGGGAAAACCCTAATCATCAAGAGTAAAATCAGGAAAGTGGAACTAGCTGGACCAGTGGGTGGCACACATACTTTTCGAAACGAATATAGGAACATTAGGTGAACAATTAAACGTTCTCTGTTTTATAATATGAGCATCATATCAGATTCGTATTTCAACACGTAAGCTTTGGAATTATGAGTGGCATGTTGTTTCGCTTGATGGGTTGAGGTCTTGAGGAGCAGTGCTAGCACGACACGAAGCAGTGAAGCACCTACGATGATGGTAGTGAATATAAAGGGGGGAAACCATAAGCTTTACGAGTATAGTGACCGTGACATGGCAGATCTGAAGGTGCAAACCGGACAAAGCTACTTCGCAACCAATGTTTGCATTTAACTAGCCACCATGATTTGGTACGGACAAGAAAAGTACATTAAAATATTTAAGATCTATTTTCCGGGTGAGATCAATAACTTAAGCACATATGGAAGAGTACCACCTCTCTTGCGACGCCGTGTAGGCCCCTGCTGATACGTTGAGGGTGCTGCGGGTGCGATGGCTGTCGGTGGCGGGGAAGAAGACTTTAGATGGCAGACGGCCTGGTCGGGGGATAAATCCTGTTGTCGTGGAAGAGGTGGTCGTAGGAGCGGCAACAACAAGGTGGATGACGTCGCCGATGAATCGAGACGATGCGATGGCAGCAATGTGGAACACCCCGATATTTTCCTCGCCCTTGCTTGTGCCACAGTTTTTTTCCCATCATGGATGGCCCAAAGAATGTCATGCAGCTGCGTCTCCGGCCTGCCCAGGACGAAAAGCCCATTTTCTGTCATGATGTGACGCCCCCGATTTAATCGTACACTATTCATACACGCAAACGTGTACGATCAAGATCAGGGACTCACGGGAAGATATCACAACACAACTCTACAAATAAAATAAGTCATACAGGCATCATATTACAAGCCAGGGGCCTCGAAGGCTCGAATACAAGAACTCGATCATAGACGAGTCAGTGGAAGCAACAATATTTGAGTACAGACATAAGTTAAACAAGTCTGCCATAAGATGGCTAGCACAAACTGGGATACAGATCGAAAGAGGCGCAGGCCTCCTGCCTGGGATCCTCCTAAACTACTCCTGGTCATCGTCAGCGGGCAGTACGTAGTAGTAGGCACCTCCGGTGTAGTAGAAGTCGTCATCGACGGTGGCGTCTGGCTCCTGGGCTCCAACATCTGTTTGCGACAACCAGGTAGAAGGAATAGAGGGAAAAGAAGGAGAAAGCAACCGTGAGTACTCATCCAAAGTACTCGCAAGCAAGGAGCTACACTACATATGTATGCATTGGTATCATCTGGAATAAGGCTATCATATGTGGACTGAACTGCAGAATGCCGGAATAAGAGGGGGATAGCTAGTCCTGTCGAAGACTACGCTTCTGGCAGCCTCCGTCTTGCAGCATGTAGAAGAGAGTAGACTGAAGTCCTCCAAGTAGCATCGTATAGCATAAACCTAACCGATGATCCTCCCCTCGTCGCCCTGTGAGAGAGCGATCCCCGGTTGTATCTGGCACTTGGAAGGGTGTGTTTTATTAAGTATCCGGTTCTAGTTGTCATAAGGTCAAGGTACAACTCCGGGTCGTCCTTTTACCGAGGGACACGGCTATTCGAATAGATAAACTTCCCTGCAGGGGTGCACCACATACCCCAACACGCTCGATCCCATTTGGCCGGACACACTTTTCGGGGTCATGCCCGGCCGCGAAAGATCAACACGTCACAGCCCCACCTAGGCACAACAGAGAGGTCAGCACGCCGGTCTAAACCTAAGCGCACAGGGGTCTGGGCCCATCGCCCTTAGCACACCTGCACGTTGCGAACGCGGCCGGAAGCAGAACTAGCCCCTTTAATACAAGAGCAGGCTTACGTTCCAATCCGGCGCGCGCCACTCAGTCGCTGACGTCACGAAGGCTTCGGCTGATACCACGACGCCGGGATACCCATAACTACTCCCGCGTAGATGGTTAGTGCGTATAGACCAAATGGCCAGACTCAAATCAATTACCCAGGTCTCGTTAAGCGTGTTAAGTATCCGCGAACGCCGACCAGGGCCAGGCCCACCTCTCTCCTAGGTGGTCTGAACCCGCCCTGTCGCTCCGCCTCAAAGATCCACTCGCGGGTGCTCCTACGAGCCGACCCGTCTTTAATCACCACATGTATCAAGTATAAAGTATATAGTATATACCCGTGATCACCTCCCAAGTGATCACGGCCCGATAATATAGCATGGCAAACGGACAAGAATGTATGGCCACTGATGATGATCTAGCATCCTATACTAAGCATTAGGATTGCAGGTAAAGGTATCAACAGTAGTAGCAAGGACAGGCTATGCATCAGAATAGGATTAACGGGAAATAGTAACATGCTACACTACTCTAATGCAAGCAGTATAGAGAAGAGTAGGCGATATCTGGTGACCAAAGGGGAAGGGGGCTTGCCTGGTTGCTCTGGCAAGAGAGAGGGGTCGTCAACACCGTAGTCGTACTGGGTAGTAGCGGCGTCGGTCTCGGTGTCTAGCGAGAGAAGAGGGGGAAGAAACAATAAATATAATGCAAGCATATGCATAGTGATGCATGATATGACAAGTAACGGCGTTAGAGGTGCCCTAACGCGGTAGTAGGTGATACCGGTAAAGGGGGATGACATCCGGGAAAGTATCCCCGGTGTTTCGCGTTTTCGGGCAGAGGAACCGGAGGGGGAAAGTTGCGAGTTCGATAGGTTAGGGAGGTGTGGCGGACGAACGGGTTGCGTATCCGGATTCGTCTCGTCGTTCTGAGCAACTTTCATGTACAAAGTATTTTCATCCGAGTTACGGATTATTTTATATGATTTTTCATAGTTTTGAAAATATGGTGGAATTATTTATAAATCGAAAATAAAGATTAAATTGCTACGTGCACACACAAAGTGTACACCGCAAAGCAGTATAGAGGCTGGCAGTGGGCCCTGTTGACTGTTGAGTCAGCAGTCAACTATTGACCGGTTAATAGGTTGACTGGGGGCCACCTGTCATTGACCCAGTTATCAACAGAGTTATCTTTTTTTTATGTTAATTTAATTAGCAGGTGGGGGCCCAGTTGTCATTTTCAGAGGTGGTTAACAACAGGTATTTAGTTTTAACAGATTCTATTTAGAGAGAGGGCCCCTCTAGTCAGCGAGTATTAGGGGGATTAAACTAAAAACGGATTAGGCCCTCCTAATTAAACTGCCTAGGCCCACTGGTCATAGGCACAGCCGGCAGAGGCCATGGCCGGCTATGCGCGCACGCAGAGGCGCACGGCGAGCGCCGGCAGGCGCACATGCCACACACGGGCGGCGGCGCGGGGTGTGGGCGAGGCACGGATGTGGGTGGCGCACGGCCCTGTGAGGCGCGGTCGGTGTCGAGCTAGCAGCGCGCGAACGGGAGCGTGGTGACCGCAGGGAGGGAAGATGGGGTCGAGACGGGGAGGTCCTCACCGGACCTGTAGAGGTGCATGGGTGTGCTCGGGGAGGGCCAGAGCTGCGGGGCGACAGCGACTCGGCGTCGGGGCGGCGAGCACGACACGGACGAGGTGGCGCGGGTCGGACGGTGCCGGCGAGGCGACGGGTGGATGACGACCCGAGGCAGGGGCGTGACGTCGAGGCGGCAGGGGCGTCCAGCGAGGCGGGCGACGGGGAGAGCGGCGCCGCCGTCGGGTGCCTCCGGCGGCGGTGGTTGGAGGCGGGCGACAGGGACGACGGGGCAAGGCGAGGACGAGGCTCAGGTGGTTCGGTCCGGTCATGGGGGGTCTGAGCGGCGGCATCGGTGGCGGAGCACGGCAGCGATGGGAGGTGCGGGAGTGCCCGCTCCCGATCCAGATCCACTCGGGGCGGGGTGGGGAGACGAGAGTGATCGGGGGAAAGAGTGGGGGGGGGGGGGGTTACGAGCTAGGGTTCGGTTCGGTGGGAGGGATAAGGAGGCCCGGCTGGGCCTAGTGGGCCGGCCGGTCCGGAGGCCAGCTGGGCCGCTCGGCCCAGCGTGGGGGGGGGGGGGGTGTTTCTTTTTTTTCATTTAAATTTTTAGTTTTCTGTTTTCTTTTTATTTATTTTCTTTCCTGTTTCTTTTGATAAACAATTAAGTTTATTTTTTGTAAAATATAATTTCAACACCTAAATTAGTATTTAGAATTACAACACTGCCACATTAATTTGGACAGCTAAATAAAATATTTTAATATTTTATTAATTTGAAAAAAAGGTATTAAATTAAATGTCTTGCTGCTGTTTCAATTACCTGAGTGCATCTAAACACTTTACAAAAATGTGGTTTCTGCATCAATATTATTTATGATTTATTTTCTACATCTTGAACATTTTAGTTTCGAAGTTTGAAAACTTTTGATGTTTGACTTGATTTGAATTTGAATTTCGAATCGGTTTTAGAACTAACCCGAGATTAACTACAGTGACAGAGGTGACGTGGCCTCATTAACGGGGATTACTGTAGCCTAATTATCCGGGCGTCACAATTCTCCTCCACTACAAGAAATCTCGTCCCGAGATTTAAGAGGAAGAGAAGGGGGAAAAGGTCTAGTTACGGAATTCTAACGGATCTTCTCGGTCTTGGTTGCCCTTCTGGGAGAGGTCGATCCATTATGTTGATGTCTTCAGTTCTTTGCTTCAGGTCATCATGATGAAGTTGTCGACCTTCTTTCAGGACCTTCACCGTACTTACGAAAGGGTGAGAAGGGAAAATTCGATATGGATGGATTCTACAAGGTCGAGTATCAGACCGTTAACTCAGGGAAGAAGCATATGTATCTCTCGATTTGAAACTTAAGAAGATATCGAGAGCAAGGTAAGAAGGTACCATGAGAAGCTTCAAACAGATAGGCAATCGTTTGATGTCTAATCAGAAGGTGAAAGGGTTTCAGGGCAACGAGAATAGGTATTGCGCCTCATACCAGAATAGATCACTAGGACGATGGCCCGTGAATTACATATGAGGCCACGCGCGAGGAATAACTTTGGGAATAGGGGGTGTACAGGACAGTCAGGTTTCGATCCTAGGAACTATGGGTTATGGGCCCACCATGTGGGGTTTTTTTAACAGGAGGAGTGACATCTTGCATGGTCATGATAGCAAGGCATGTCAGAGAGTACCATGTCATTTATGTCGGCAACAACGTTGGTACCAAGGGCGAGGGACGAAGAGAACCATTTTCCTGCTCGTTGAACGAGGCGGACCAATAGGCAAAGTTCTCGTCCATCGGTGGTTACCGGGATGCTATCAACAATGGTAACATGGTCTTACTGACAGAGTTGTACAATGAGGTGCTTACTAAGCAGGGAATTATCACTGCTCAGTTAAGTCATATTACAAGAAAGCTTAACAAGACAATGGAAAGGAAAATGTGATTATCAGGTTTAATAGAAGAATGGAAAGGAAAATGTGTTTTAAACACAAAATTCAGGGATATATCCTTCCCAAGGACAAGCAGAGCATGATACACGTGGCAGGATATCATGTAGAAAACCCTTTAAGTAAGGGGAGAGAAACTTCATTACATTACCCATACAACGGTGTTTGGATAATTGATAAAGAAAATTCAACGTTGTGCTTCAGATGTTCTTATTGAAAATCGGAGTACCACAGACATGCTTCGAGATAGCATTGACATGGTCAATAGGTGAAAATCAGACTTTGGAAACAAAAAGGATCCATCAGGAATAACTTGTAGAATAAATCTTACAGTTTCCCACGGAAGAAGGGGTAACCTTGCTAAAAGGGGAACTATAACAATAGGGCCTCCGACCAGGTGTGTTAGGCACGAATCACCTTACCGGGTTAAAGACCAATGTTATAACTCTTGGAGATATGTTCCAACCATCATATCTGACCGAGGTGCAAATCAATTGGTGTCATGATACCTCAGACTCAGGATGTCCGAGAAGAAAAGGTGCAACACAAATAGTCGAAATGACATTGCAAGATTCTCGGGAAATGAACCATGGGAGAGGGTTCCTGGAATAATAGTTCATCATTAAACCAAGGAGGGGATGAGAAGGTGGCTGATGGGCTCAGTGACAATTCATCGAGATTTTCAAATGGATGGCTTTCCACAATAATGTGAACAAGAAGATGACACTAGTCAATTCAAATGATATAATGATGTATGCTCTAGGGAAACATACACAACTGAACAATGATAGAAGGGTGCACCCAGGAATCTGGACTAGGTAGCACGATCAATGTTCGAATGATGATTCAATAAGCAATAGACTTAGAATGAAACTGTAGACCAATAACTTCAAAGCAATAGGGTTGCTAGAAGTTTAGAATTTGCACAACACAGACCATTAGTCGGTATTCCGGTTAGAAACAATACAGAGACCAAGAAAGAAAGGTGATGGTGAGAAGTATTACCTGTATCAGGAATCCTTAAGAGGTGGTGAAGTTCTCATGACTTTCTTGACATTAAAGATGGTAATACTCCAAGGTGAAGAAGAACAAATGCTGGATAGCAAGGAAATCAAGGTATAACACAAAACACGAACAAGTTTGTGTTGGAGGGAATGCCATAATGTTGTCGATGATAACCCAAATCATCGAGGGCAAAGGATGCTATTTCTCATCAAGAATTCGATAGATATCTTGGAAGACCTCATAAGGTTGATGATGTTCACGACACATTTGTCGAGAGATTTCAAGATGTAAACAATCAGCAACGACATCGAGTCAAAGAAATGATGAAGAGGAAGGTCATTGGGACCACGGGTAGGACACAAACTTTAAATCAAGCTTGTTGCTCAAGGTGAACTGATATGATGAGGAAGATCGATGTAAGCTTAGCTCATCATCGAAAGTTGTGCTCCGAGATTAAGGACCAGGTAGCACAGTTAAAATTTAGTACGATAATGATATAGCCGATCAGGCTAGGAATGACTTGAAGGATTATTAAACTCGTAAGCAACAAGAATTACTTAGAGTTATTGAATCAGGGGCGGAATCGATTCACTTATTGGTGTTCTCGAGTGACTAATAACTCAGAACCTGGGGGGAATCCAAGATCGGTGAGAAACAATACTAGAAGAAGACTCATAGGAAGCAACACAGTACTCGAGATACCAGAGGTTAATACTCGAGGAAGATCAAAAATAGAGGTTGGACCGAGGTATTGATCCACATGAGACAAGTGCTTACACTTGCATCGAAAATGGTATTTAAAAAAAGAACATGGTCGGAACCATGATTGTAAAAGGCCGGTTCCCAGATATAAGATGAACTTATACCAAGGGAACTAATATCAGTTACAAGAAGCTTCGATGATAAGTTTCACATCGGGTCCATGGGCATGAACGCAAAGGCTCAATGTCGACTCCCAATTCTTCCATGCATAACCTTTCATTTTACTTCTCGCTTTTGATGAAGCTGTAGTATAGAAATTTTATCTAGCAAAATACCAGAAGAGTATGACTCGTGAAAACTTTCGAGTTCACACAGTTTAGAGAAGGCATATGTTCAACCCATCAGGGCATCTTAGGAGTATATACCACAAATTTCAAGAATAAATAACACCAGCTCGATAGTAGAGCATGTTTGAGAAAGCAGAGGATACAATTTACCCAAGGTATTATGTATCCGAGGAAAGGCTCACAGACTTATTGAATATGAAGGACGTTGTCGGATAAAATCCCGCAAATGATCTGGTGGTTCTCAAGGGATCTGGTGCGAGCATCGGTACTCAACCAGAGGGAGAAACAATGCAAGGAGATCAGACTTTAGAAACAACTGACTAATTCAAGGCTCAAATGCAAAGGAATTATCAATTCCAAGACAAGGGATCAGAAGCAATGCTCTGATCAGGGATGGATAAGTTGAATAGCCTTAAGGGTACAATCGACAGCAATTGGATTTATTGAGAACCAGCTCATGTTTAAAATGACGTCTGAGCCGGAAAGTTAATTTAAAAGGATCAACTGATGACTGCGTGCATTCGCACTCATGTTGAATCAATAGGATCAAAAAGACGGTGCCTAAGGATACTGACGAATATTGTGAGACATATGGAAAGCATCCATAATGCAAGCAGGCAAGTATTGCAGAGCAATAAGCTACTAAGGATTTTTGGAGGATCGAATAGTATTTCGAAGACCATTGTGAAACACATGAACAACTGGGGATGAGTGGATACTCGACAAGTGCGAGGGTTTAATTGAAGGGGTATTCATGTGGCAAGGAACTGCTAGGCAGTAGGCACAAAGTATTCTCGGAACAATAGAGAAGACTTCGGGGTATCTTGTAATAACAAGATCAATGGGGGATGATCATATGAATGGCAAGTGTAAGTAGTTATCCATAAGGATTTATCGGTGGTCGGGAATTGCAAAAGTGATGGGCACAAAGTCTCGAGAGGAATAGCAAAGAGTATCTTCGGAATCTTCTGGTGAAGCAGGCCATCATCTGGAATGAAGGGGCTCTCCGAGAGAAAGTATTTACGAGATCCTAGAGTCAGAGTTAGTAAATTCAGTTTAACCCGAATAGAAGAGAGATCAGAGCCCCAGAGTAATGATCGAGGAGTAAAAGATCCTAATACCACCCGATGGCGACGTGTGCCCGTAAGACACACAACCAAGTTAGTAAAAGTTTTTGCAATGCCTAGACTCAACTTCGGCCAAGGAGTTGGAAGGGGATTCCTACAGGCAGTCGGCTCTGATACCAACTTGTGACGCCCCCGATTTAATCATACACTATTCATACACGCAAACGTGTATGATCAAGATCAGGGACTCACGGGAAGATATCACAACACAACTCTACAAATAAAATAAGTCATACAAGCATCATATTACAAGCCAGGGGCCTCGAAGGCTCGAATACAAGAACTCGATCATAGACGAGTCAGCGGAAGCAACAATATTTGAGTACAGACATAAGTTAAACAAGTCTGCCATAAGATGGCTAGCACAAACTGGGATACAGATCGAAAGAGGCGCATGCCTCCTGCCTGGGATCCTCCTAAACTACTCCTGGTCGTCGTCAGCGGGCAGTACGTAGTAGTAGGCACCTCCGGTGTAGTAGGAGTCGTCATCGACGGTGGCGTCTGGCTCCTGGGCTCCAACATCTGGTTGCGACAACCAGGTAGAAGGAATAGAGGGAAAAGAAGGAGAAAGCAACCGTGAGTACTCATCCAAAGTACTCGCAAGCAAGGAGCTACGCTACATATGTATGCATTGGTATCATCTGGAATAAGGCTATCATATGTGGACTGAACTGCAGAATGCCGGAATAAGAGGTGGATAGCTAGTCCTGTCGAAGACTACGCTTCTGGCAGCCTCCGTCTTGCAGCATGTAGAAGAGAGTAGACTGAAGTCCTCCAAGTAGCATCGTATAGCATAAACCTAACCGATGATCCTCCCCTCGTCGCCCTGTGAGAGAGCGATCCCCGGTTGTATCTGGCACTTGGAAGGGTGTGTTTTATTAAGTATCCGGTTCTAGTTGTCATAAGGTCAAGGTACAACTCCGGGTCGTCCTTTTACCGAGGGACACGGCTATTCGAATAGATAAACTTCCCTGCAGGGGTGCACCACATACCCCAACACGCTCGATCCCATTTGGCCGGACACACTTTTTGGGGTCATGCTCGGCCGCGAAAGATCAACACGTCACAGCCCCACCTAGGCACAACAGAGAGGTCAGCACGCCGGTCTAAACCTAAGCGCACAGGGGTCTGGGCCCATCGCCCTTAGCACACCTGCACGTTGCGAACGCGGCCGGAAGCAGAACTAGCCCCCTTAATACAAGAGCAGGCTTACGTTCCAATCCGGCGCGCGCCACTCAGTCGCTGACGTCACGAAGGCTTCGGCTGATACCACGACGCCGGGATACCCATAACTACTCCCGCGTAGATGCTTAGTGCGTATATACCAAATGGCCAGACTCAGATCAAATACCCAGGTCTCGTTAAGCGTGTTAAGTATCCGCGAACGCCGACCAGGGCCAGGCCCACCTCTCTCCTAGGTGGTCTGAACCCGCCCTGTCGCTCCGCCTCAAAGATCCACTCGCGGGTGCTCCTACGAGCCGACCCGTCTTTAATCACCACATGTATCAAGTATAAAGTATATAGTATATACCCGTGATCACCTCCCGAGTGATCACGGCCCGATAATATAGCATGGCAGACGGACAAGAATGTATGGCCACTGATGATGATCTAGCATCCTATACTAAGCATTAGGATTGCAGGTAAAGGTATCAACAGTAGTAGCAAGGACAGGCTATGCATCAAAATAGGATTAACGGGAAACAGTAACATGCTACACTACTCTAATGCAAGCAGTATAGAGAAGAGTAGGCGATATCTGGTGACCAAAGGGGGGGGGCTTGCCTGGTTGCTCTGGCAAGAGAGAGGGGTCGTCAACACCGTAGTCGTACTGGGTAGTAGCGGCGTCGGTCTCGGTGTCTAGCGAGAGAAGAGGGGGAAGAAACAATAAATATAATGCAAGCATATGCATAGTGATGCATGATATGACAAGTAACGGCGTTAGAGGTGCCCTAACGCGGTAGTAGGTGATACCGGTGAAGGGGGATGACATCCGGGAAAGTATCCCCGGTGTTTCGCATTTTCGGGCAGAGGAACCGGAGGGGGAAAGTTGCGAGTTCGATAGGTTAGGGAGGTGTGGCGGACGAACGGGTTGCGTATCCGGATTCGTCTCGTCGTTCTGAGCAACTTTCATGTACAAAGTATTTTCATCCGAGTTACGGATTATTTTATATGATTTTTCATAGTTTTGAAAATATGGTGGAATTATTTATAAATCGAAAATAAAGATTAAATTGCTACGTGCACACACAAAGTATACACCGCAAAGCAGTATAGAGGCTGGCAGTGGGCCCTGTTGACTGTTGAGTCAGCAGTCAACTATTGACCGGTTAATAGGTTGACTGGGGGCCACCTGTCATTGACCCAGTTATCAACAAATTTATCTTTTTTTTATGTTAATTTAATTAGTAGGTGGGGGCCCAGTTGTCATTTTCAGAGGTGGTTAACAACAGGTATTTAGTTTTAACAGATTCTATTTAGAGAGAGGGCCCCTCTAGTCAGCGAGTATTAGGGGGATTAAACTAAAAACGGATTAGGCCCTCCTAATTAAACTGCCTAGTCCCACTGGTCATAGGCACATCCGGCAGAGGCCATGGCCGGCTATGCGCGCACGCAGAGGCGCACGGCGAGCGCCGGCAGGCGCACATGCCACACACGGGCGGCGGCGCGGGGTGTGGGCGAGGCACGGATGTGGGTGGCGCACGGCCCTGTGAGGCGCGGTCGGTGTCGAGCTAGCAGCGCGCGAACGGGAGCGTGGTGACCGCAGGGAGGGAAGATGGGGTCGAGACGGGGAGGTCCTCACCGGACCTGTAGAGGTGCATGGGTGTGCTCGGGGAGGGCCAGAGCTGCGGGGCGACAGCGACTCGGCGTCGGGGCGGCGAGCACGACGTGGACGAGGTGGCGCGGGTCGGACGGCGCCGGCGAGGCGACGGGTGGACGATGACCCGAGGCAGGGGCGTGACGTCGAGGCGGCAGGGGCGTCCAGCGAGGCGGGGCGACGGGGAGAGCGGCGCCGCCGTCGGGTGCCTCCGGCGGCGGTGGTTGGAGGCGGGCGACAGGGACGACGGGGCAAGGCGAGGACGAGGCTCAGGTGGTTCGGTCCGGTCATGGGGGGTCTAAGCGGCGGCATCGGTGGCGGAGCACGGCAGCGATGGGAGGTGCGGGAGTGCCCGCTCCCGATCCAGATCCACTCGGGGCGGGGTGGGGAGACGAGAGGGATCGGGGGAAAGAGTGGGGGGGGGGTTACGAGCTAGGGTTCGGTTCGGTGGGAGGGATAAGGAGGCCCGGCTGGGCCTGGTGGGCCGGCCGGTCCGGAGGCCAGCTGGGCCGCTCGGCCCAGCGTGGGGGGGGGTGTTTCTTTTTTTTTTTCATTTAAATTTTTAGTTTTCTATTTTCTTTTTATTTATTTTCTTTCCTGTTTCTTTTGATAAACAATTAAGTTTATTTTTTGTAAAATATAATTTCAACACCTAAATTAGTACTTAGAATTACAACACTGCCACATTAATTTGGACAGCTAAATAAAATAGTTTAATATTTTATTAATTTGAAAAATGTATTAAATTAAATGTCTTGCTGCTATTTCAATTACCTGAGTGCATCTAAACACTTTACAAAAATGTGGTTTCTGCATCAATATTATTTATGATTTATTTTCTACATCTTGAACATTTTAGTTTTGAAGTTTGAAAACTTTTGATGTTTGACTTGATTTGAATTTGAATTTCGAATCGGTTTTAGAACTAACCTGAGATTAACTACAGTGACAGAGGTGACGTGGCCTCATTAACGGGGATTACTGTAGCCTAATTATCCGGGCGTCACACATGATTTTTGCCATAGAAGTAGGAGCCCACCACATCTATGATGATACCGGGTATTGTCACAATTATCATCATAGAAGTGTCATAAGTATGACATATTTTTTTGTTTGGCCCAAAATGTCACAGATGTGTCTTTTGTTTGTAGTGAAGTGATATTGAGGGTAATGGTCATCTTGCCTGCAAAGCTCTCAGAATTGTCGAAAGCTTGATCCTCGTTAGCGTACTCAATAGGTTCCTCGTTCACAAACTCGTCTCCCAGCTCTAACCAAAGCAAGAACACAAGCAATGGGACAACAATCAATCACAGTGCAATGCACAAGCAACATGATGCAATACATGGCATGGAATGCAATATATGATGTGCAATGCATATGGGTACACCGGAAGGGAAAAATGATCAAGGCATCAACTTGGCAAACCAAGTATGCCGTTGGAAAGATGAGGTGATTTCGGTCGAAATTGATATAAGGATCACCGAAAACAGATGCACGGTTTGCAAAAGACAAGACACACAAGAATGACGCAAATCTGCGATTAACAGCATATAGCACTTAGAATGCAACAAGAAACTATGCTACAACACTCCAACATAAAAACAAAGCACATGACCATAATGTACACATGAAGCTCTACAAAACATGAACACTGAGCTCCTGCTAGATCACATAGAACAAGCTCAAAATAGCATGGCAAAGATGCAAATGATATCAGCTTCACAGACATGGAGAAAATACTAAAACATGTCAAAAAAGCAGCATATAGCAGTGTTTAGAGCTAGCAAACAACATGCTGCAGGAACATATCATGGCAAAAAAAGCATGGCATGCTAGTACTAAAGACATAGAACAAAACTCCCTTACTGAACTTTGGCCAAAGATGCATGGAAAATATGGTAGCACCCAAGCAAATATGGCAAGTTATATTATCAATTTCAGACTTGGAAGAAAAACATGACATGGTAGAAACAGATTCATGATAGCAACTTTGCAAGCTCAATTCACTCACCACAAGGCATTTCATGGCATAAAAAGGTAACCAACATGAAGTAGACATGTTCAAGAAGCTAAGCATGGCAAAAGCAAGTTCATAGGTGTAACACCCATGATGCGGCTATATCTCCCACGTGTCGGGGCACGACTTAGAGGCTTAACTGCATGGTAGGCATGTCGCAAGAGGGGTAATCTTTACACATCCCATGTACCAAATAAGAAAGGGATAAAGAGTTGGCTTACAACCGCCACTTCACACAGTACATAAATATATCATACATCATCCAGAATACAATCAAGGTCCGACTACGGAACCAAAATAAAGAAAGACCACCCCAAATGCTAGATCCCCGATCGTCCCAACTGGGCTCCACTACTGATCAACATGAAACGAAACAACACAACGAACACGATCTTCATTGAGCTCCCACTTGAGCTCAGTTGCGTCATCTGCACTGGTATCATCGGCACCTGCAACTATTTGGAAGTATATGTGAGCCACGAGGACTCAGCAATCTCACACCAGCGAGATCAAGACTATTTAAGCTTATGGGTAGGAAAGGGGTAATGGGGAGCTGCAGCAAGCACTAGCATATATGGTGGCTAACATACGCAAATAAGAGTGAGAAGAGAAGCAAAGCATGGTCGTGAACTAGAAGTGATCCTAAAACTACTTACGTTCAAGCATAACACAAGACCGTGTTCACTTCCCGGACTCCGTCGAAAAGAGACCATCACGGCTACACACACGGTTGATGCATTTTAATTAAGTTAAGTGTCAAGTTGTCAATAACTGGACATTAACAAATTCCCATCTGCCCATAACCACGGGCACAACTTTCGAAAGTTCAAAACCCTGCAGGGGTGTCCCAACTTAGCCCATCAGAGGCTCTCACGGTCAACGAAGGATATTCCTTCTCCCTGGAAGACCCGATCAGACTCGGAATCCCGGTTACAAGACATTTCGACAATTGTAAAACAAGACCAGCGAGACCGCCCGATGCGCCAACATCCTGATAGGAGCTGCACATATCTCGTTCTCAGGGCAACGCCGGATGAACACTATGTACAACTAAAACCAACCCTCAAGTTTCCCCGAGGTGGAGCTGCAAGTGGCTTTGTTTTGGACCAACACTTAAAGAAGCACTAGCCCGGAGGGTTAAAATAAAGATGACCCTCGAGAGCGTGACTGCCAAGGGAAAAGTAGGTGGTGGTGAGGCAAATGGTAAAGCCAAGGTTGGGCCTTGCTGGAGGAGTTTTATTCAAAGCGAACTGTCAAGGGGTCCCCATAACACCCAACCGTGTAAGGAACGCAAAATCAAGGAACATAACACCGGTATGAAGGAAACTAGGGCGGCAAGAGTGGAACAAAACACCAGGCATAAGGCCGAGCCTTCCACCCTTTACCAAGTATATAGATGTATTAATTAAATAAGACATATTGTGATATCCCAACAAATCCATGTTCCAACATGGAACAAACTCCATCTTCACCAGTGAACTAGCAATGCTACAAGAGGGGCTGAGCAAAGCGGTAACATAGCCAAATAGCGGTTTGCTAGGAAAGGAGGGTTAGACGCTTGACATGGCAATATGGGAAGCATGATAAAGCAAGTGGTATGAATCGCGGCATAGCAATAGAGCGAGAAACTAGCAAGCAAAGATAGAAGTGATTTCGAGGGTATGGTCATCTTGCTTGAGATACCGCAAGGAAGAAGAACGAGTCCATGAAGAAGACAAACGGACAAAGTCGAACGAATCCTCACAAACGCGACGTTATCAGAACTAACCCAAAGAAGCAACACCGGAAAGAAGCAAACAACATAGTAAACAACCACCAGATAAGCATGGCATGATGCACAACCAAGTATGATGCATGTCCGGTTTAAAGACGCATGGCATGGAAAAATGCAAAACAATCCGACAAATTAAGTGGAGCTCAATATGCAACTCCGTTGCATATTGACGAAACACCACGCGACTTATTTAGTTCTCTCTCGTTTAGGTACTCAACAAAATTAAATGTTGGTTAGCATGGCAAGAGGTGAAGCACAACAAAACTACCTATCTAGGCAAGTTTAAATGAGGCCGGAAACAACGAACAACAAATCCGGAAAATCCGCATGTGCATATTTTAGGTTTGGTACTATTCTGCCCTGAACACAATTTTAGAGTTATTAAACATGCAAAATGATGCCACCATGTTAAACTAGGCATTCTCCCACCCCATTTACATATAAAGTTTATTAGGTTTGGAGCTACGGTTATTTAGTTATGAAGTAAATCTTTTTAACATCGCATAGGAGCAAATTAACCAAACAACATTTTAAACATTACAGACAAGGATAAAAGAGGCATATTATAAAACTACACAAAATTCTAAGCATTTTACATATTAAGTTTGTTTAATTCTGATGCACGGTTGTGGTGGGACGCGGGCAGCTGGGCCTTTGCGAGGCCGGCAGGGAAGCGGCTCGCCTGGTGCGGTGCGGGCTGAGTCAACACGCGACGACGCAGATCGAGCACGGGCTGCGCTGCTCTTTCCCCTCGGCAAAACAGGGGCGTGGACGAAGCATAGGAGGTCGCGGCAGGCAACGGAGATGTAAGGAGCGACGACGACGAAGGCAGGGGACGGCGGCTGGAGATGCGGGTCTCCAGGGCGGCGGATCTGGCCGGGAAGGGAGCAGGACAAGGAGGTGTCGCAGATCCGGCAAGGGGCGACGAACGGGCGGCGGCCAAGGAGGGCGACGGTGTCCTCTCGAGGGCGACGTTCTTCGGCGAGGTACCAGATCCAGGCTGCTGCGAGGGAGCGATGGAAATGGCGGGGCTACTCCATGCGCCAGCGGGGCTTGGTCGGCATGAGTGCCGATGAAGGAGCTCTGGCCAGACTCCATGGTGCCGTGGCTCCTGCGCGAAGAACAAGAGAGAGAGGGAACCGGGTGAGAGATAGATTAACGAGGGAGAGGAGGGAAGGAGAAGGCCGGAAGGGAGGCAGGGGCACCCAGGGCAGCGGAGCTCCGGCGACGCAGCTCCTCCAGCTGACTTGCACGAGCAGGAGAGGATTTAGGATTGGGGGCGCGGGCGTCTGGTTGGCCTGGTGGTGAAAACGAGGGACGAGACCAGGTGGGGGAGGGATGGATCCCGGGAGAATGGCGGCGGGGATGGATTCGATGGATGGAAGTGTTGTGGAACGTTGCAGAAAACAAAAAAAATTCCTACGTTTCACCAAGATCAATCTATGGAGTCAACTAGCAACGAGAGGAGAGTGCATCTACATACCCTTGTAGATCGCGAGCGGAAGCGTTCAAGAGAACGGGGATGATGGAGTCGTACTCGCCGTGATCCAAATCACCGATGACCAAGTGCCGAACGGACGGCACCTCCGCGTTCAACACACGTACGGAGCGGATGACGTCTCCTCCTTCTTGATCCAGCAAGGGGGAAGGAGAGGTTGATGAAGATCCAGCAGCACGACGGCGTGGTGGTGGATGCAGCAGTGATCGCAGCAGGGCTTCGCCGAGCTTCTGCGAGAGGGAGAGGTGTAGCAGGGGGAGGGAGGCGCCAAGACTTTAGGTGTTGCTGCCCTCCCCCCCCCTTTATATAGGGCCCCTAGGGGTTGCGCCGGCCCTAGGAGATGGGATCTCCTAGGGGGGCGGCGGCCAAGGGGGTGGAGTATCCCCCAAGGCAAGTGGAGGCGCCCCCTCCCCTAGGGTTCCCAACCCTAGGCGCAGGGGGGCCCAAGGGGGGGGGGAGCACCAGCCCACCAGGGGCTGGTTCCCCTCCCCACTTCCGCCCATGGGGCCCTCTGGGATGGGTGGCCCCACCCGGTGGACCCCCGGGGCCCTTCCGGTGGTCCCGGTACAATACCGGTGACCCTCGAAACTCTCCCGATGGCCGAAACTGCACTTCCTATATATAATTCTTCACCTCCGGACCATTCTGGAACTCCTCATGACGTCCGGGATCTCATCCGGGACTCCAAACAACTTTCGGGTTACTGCATACTCATATCTCTACAACCCTAGCGTCACTGAACCTTAAGTGTGTAGACCCTACGGGTTCGGGAGACATGTAGACATGACCGAGACGGCTCTCCGGCCAATAACCAATAGCGGGATCTAGATACCCATGTTGGCTCCCACATGCTCCTCGATGATCTCATCGGACGAACCACGATGTCGAGGATTCAAGCAACCCCGTATACAATTCCCTTTGTCAATCGGTATGTGTCAGGACCCCGATTCCAGGCCACATCGATCTAGCCGGTAACACCTCATATCACTTTGCGGCCTCACGCACGGTATCCCACGGGTGTCGCCTTACCATGGCCCGGGACCGTTTGCGCCTTTTGGCTCGCGTATATGACAATGTCGCTAGCATCCATATGACCGAGAACCCGGGCCGACATGGCTAGTCGTGAACCCAAAGCGGCACAGACCTATGGAGACAGGCATACATGAATCACATCGAACATGTCGGTCATCAACGAGTGATTCCGGGCTGTAGCACTGGGCTAGCAGGACTCCGGGGGATCCCGGGCTGTAGCAGGCTAGACAGGACTCCGGAGATCACCGCGTGACATTTCCCCGAAGGGACAGACATAGGGACGAAGTGAAACACATGCCGGCCAGTCAAGTGTCCTGAACAGTAGTGCTGGGCTAGCAGGACTCCGGTGAACCGAGCTGTAGCGGACTACTATGGCTCGAGGAGCACTAGACTACATTTCCCCATAAGAAAGGCTGCGAAGGACAAACAACTAGATTGTCGGACCCCACTCATACCAAGCATTTCAATCATACATGCAATATGCTCGATATGAGTACATACAACATGGCATCACAACAAAACTCTACAACTCAAGTACTTTATTTAAAGGCTCCAGGGAGCCATACATAACATATCCATACAGGTAGGGGTCACATGACCCGACACTCAAGTCATACAGTCATACAAGCACATGCGGAAGCAACTAGTCTGAGTACAGACTCTAAAAAGAAAGAAGGCTTCTCGAAGCCTGTCTATCTACATAGGGCCCTCCATGGCCTGGATCACCACCTGGGTGTCTAGTCACTCGTCGACGTCAAGATCTACGTAAAACCCATCGGAGGGGGCAGTGTTGTCGTCTGAAAACAATACATAAGCAAACATGAGTACAAAAGTACTCAGCAAGTCTTACATCAGAACCTACTGTACATGCTCATTCTCAAGAAGGTGGTGGGGTTTATGCAGCAAGCCAGCTTTGACTCTTGGCTAAGCTATCCTACGGAATCTTTTAGCAAAATAGTTTTTGCACACGAGTCCACTACTCACCATCACAATACTCCACCGAGGATCCTCCCTCGTATCTTGTGAGGGGGGCCATCCCCGGTACTCACACTTATCTTGAGTCTTTTAGTAGTATCCATTAACTTGTCTATGAACTGTATATGCAATCAAGTAGTCCTTTACCGCGGACGCGGCTATTCGAATAGTTCTATACCCTGCAGGGGTGTACTTCGTCACACATGTTTCCACCACTTAGCGTCTGCACACGAAATGTGCTCGGCAGACTTCAAGCGAAAACCGACGTGGGTGTAGACCACGACCTGACTAACCTCACAAGTCTCTAGTCCAGGGTCATCGCCTATTCAGGTTCCATCCGCAAGGAAATCCGGCCGGGGTGTCCTCAACGGCCCCGAACGATGTGAACAGGGTTCCCGAGACACCAAACGGGTGACTCGGTACACCGTGCCACGGTGTATCTACCGCAACATAGCCCACCCCTAGGGTCAGCGCTACGCACGGCCGCCAACACATGTCCTACAAACACCAGAAACTAGTTGCAACTCCTGGACTGAGGCGAGAGGGGTCAGTAAGTCGAGCGGGGTCATATTTCAGGGCCCAATGTGTGGTAGTAGCTGAATCTTAATTCACGCATACAGAACTCAGTTCTTAGGGACGGCTTCAATGAAACAACCCACCATGTACTCCTACATGGCCTCTCATCGATACCTTTACCAAAACATGTTCAACACATCCCACATAATACTGGCACAAGCATTTCACTCTAGCCCATCACCCAGATGAACCAGACCTGACACAACTCTAAGCATAGCAGGCATAGCAAGGTAGGAATCACAAAACATGGCTCAATCAACTCCTACACATGCTAGTGGGTTTCATCTAGTTACTGTGGCAATGACAGGTCATGCAGAGGATAAGGGTTCAACTACCGTAGCACACAGCAGTTTGAATCGTGTTGTCTTAATGCAGTAAACAAGAGCAGGAGCGAGAACATGGGTTGTATCGGAATGATCAATGGTTGCTTGCCTGATGGAGTGGTGACGGGATACTGCCCTTCAGTTGGATACTCGTGAATATCCTTGGAGGCAGAACCTACCACGAAGAACACAACCGAGCACAATCAACACATGACGATATGCAACAATATGATGCATGCTATGACATGGCAATATGGATGTGTCTTGAGCTAATGCAACTAGCTATAATTTAAATGGAGTTGGTTTGAGTACAAGATTCAAATTCCAACCCCATATATGATTATTTAAATGCCCTTTATTTGTTTTGTTCAAAACAGGGGACAAACATTGTTCAAACATGCATGAAAATGGTACAGATGGATTCCTTGAATTTTTCTGATAATTTTACATATATAATTTGTCTCATTTGGAGTTATGGTTGAATTTCTATGAATTTTTGAAGTTTTGGGTATTTTCTGGAATTTCCTGAATTATTTTTAAACTAGAAAATGATTTACTACGTCAGCTTGACGTCAGGGTGACGTCAGCTGGTCAACAGGGTTGCCTCCAGGTCAAACCTGACCAGTGGGGTCCACAGGTCAGTGTAACAGGGCAGGGAGAGAGGCTGACTAGTGGGTCCCGCCTGTCAGGGTCATTAGTTTAACTAATTTAAGTTAATCCTAATCCTGGTTCATTAGTGGCCTGGGGCCCACGCGTCAGTGACCCAGGGGGTCAACTGGGCCCACCCAGTCAGCAGTCAGCGGGGTCAAACCTGCCGGACTTGGTCCACGGCTCGTCGCCGGTGACGACAGAGACGACGGAGCGGCTCGGGAATGCTCTATAGGGCTCCATTTTGAGCGTGGTTTGTTGCTACGGCTTGCTGGCGCTCTCGCGGATCTAGTGGTGGCAGCAGCAGCTAGGATGGCCGGAGTTGACGGCGGCGAGCTCTTTGGCGGCCGCCGGAGTTCGGTTGCGCGCGGGGTCGCGTTTCTGTGCGTAGAAGAGCGGGGCAAGGGGGCTAGGAGGGTGCTACGCATCGCGGGGAGTAGGTTCGACACTCCAGGGTGACCATTTGGTCACCGGAGCATCGTCGACGGCGAGCTCGGGCGGCGGCGCACTTCGGTCATCATGGGGGTGACGGCTACGGCGATCAATTGGAGCGGGGAAGAGGGGGATTCGGAGCAGGAGCTCACTGGGGCACGTAGAGCAGCTCGGTGGGCTCGGGGACGACCTGGAGACGGAGAATCGGGGCTGGCGATCTTCGGTGCCCGTCGGTGAAGACGACGGCAATTGCGTCACTGCAGGGCTCCCGGCGTCGCTTGGAGCGGTGAGGAGGAAGGGTGGGTCGAGGCGGAGCTTTTGGGCGCAGCGGCACGGCAAGGGGTGGCCGGTGGCCGCGGTGGCAGCGAACGGCGGTGACGGCGTCTCTCGGATGAGCTCGGGGAAGAGAGCCAGGGGAGCGAGAGAGAGTGGAGCGAGTGAGGGAGAGGAGCGAGGGGACACGGGACATCATCGTGGCGTCGCTAGGAGGGCCGGGAGGGAGCAGGAGGTGGAAGCAGGAGGTGGCTTCGCCTCCTGCGCGCGCGCCACGCCGTCGTCCTCCTGGCAAAGGAAGGAGACGACTGGCACGGCCTGGTGGGCTGGGCCGTGCTGGGCCGGTTGGTGGCGCCAGGTAAGTGGCCCACTGGCCTACTCTCTCTCTCTCTCAAATTTTATTCTGTTTTCTATTTTTGCTATTCCGTTTTGATTTAGTTTAAATACTAAATCATTTTATAAAATCCTGAAAATATTTATGGACACTTTCTGAAATATTTCAGTGGCCCAAAAATAATTCCAACATTATTTGAGCATTTGAATTATTTAATAGTATTTAAATGCCCAAATTCAAATATTTATGAAATAAGTCAAATGCCCCTTTTGTTGACCTAAAAATATATGCACCATTTTTCCCAAGGGTTCTAACCCAAGGCAAAGAGGGTGAACATATCTGAAGGGCATTTCAGGGTCATTGAATTTATTTTTAGTAAACCCTAGTTGATTTCAGGGGGGGGGGGGTGCTGGGGGTTCTGCTTTCCCCATTTCCATTTCTGATGAAAGTAGACATGATGCACAATCTAATGCATAACCTAGCTAGGGTGTGACAGTATGTTACTTGCCCGAGACTCGATCGTTGGTATCCCAATACCTTGTTCAGTCTCGTTACCGGCAAGTCACTTTACTCGTACCATAATGCATGATCCCGTGATCAACCACTTGATCACTTTGAGCTCATTATGACGATGCATTACCGAGTGGGCCCAGAGATACCTCTCCGTCATACGAAGTGACAAATCCCAGTCTCGATTCGTGCCAACCCAATAGACACTTTCGGAGACACTTGTAATGTACCTTTATAGTCACCCAGTTACGTTGTGACGTTTGGTACACCCAAAGCACTCCTACGGTATCCGGGAGTTGCACAATCTCATGGTCTAAGGAAATGATGCATGACATTCAAAAAAGCTACAGTAAACGAACTACACAATCTTTGAGCTAAGCTTAGGATTGGGTCTTGTCCATCACATCATTCTCCTAATGATGTGATCCCGTTATCAATGACATCCCCATGTCCATAGCCAGGAAACCATGACTATCTGTTGATCAACGAGCTAGTCAACTAGAGGCTCACTAGGGACACATTGTGGTCTATGTATTCACACATGTATTACGATTTCCGGATAATACAATTATAGCATGAATAATAGACAATTATCATGAATAAGGAAATATAATAATCATTTTATTATTGCCTCTAAGGCATATTTCCAACAGTCTCCCACTTGCACTAGATTCAATCATCTAGTTACATTGTGATGAATCGAAACCCATGGAATTCTGGTGTTGATCATGTTTTGCTCTAGGGAGAGGTTTAGTCAACGGATCTGCGACATTCAGGTCCGTATGTACTTTACAAATTTCTATGTCTCCATTTTGAACACTTTCACGAATGGAGTTGAAGCGACGCTTGATATGCCTGGTCTTCCTGTGAAACCTGGGCTCCTTGGCAAGGGCAATAGCTCCAGTGTTGTCATAGAAGAGAGTCATCGGCCCCGACGCATTGGGTATGACTCCTAGGTCGGTAATGAACTCCTTCACCCAGACTGCTTTGTGTGCTGCCTCCGAGGCTGCCATGTACTCCGCTTCACATGTAGATCCCGCCACAACGCTTTGCTTGCAACTGCACCACCTTACTACCCCACCATTCAAAATATACACGTATCCGGTTTGTGACTTAGAGTCATCCAGATTTGTGTCGAAGCTAGCGTCGACGTAACCCTTTATGATGAGCTCTTCGTTACCTCCATAAACGAGAAACATGTCCTTAGTCCTTTTCAGGTACTTCAGGATATTCTTGACCGCTGTCCAGTGTTCCTTGCCGGGATTGCTTTGGTACCTTCCTACCAAACTTACGGCAATGTTTACATTAGGTTAGGTACACAGCATGGCATACATAACAGACCCTATGGCTGAGGCATTGGGGATGACACTCATCTCTTCTATATCTTCTGCCGTGGTCGGACTTTGAGCTGAGCTCAATTTCACACCTTGCAACACAGGCAAGAACCCCTTCTTAGACGGATCCATATTGAACTTCTTCAATATCTTGTCAAGGTATGTGCTTTGTGAAAGACCTATGAGGCGTCTTGATCTATCTCTATAGATCTTGATGCCTAATATATAAGCAACTTCTCCAAGGTCCTTCATTGAAAAACTCTTATTCAAGTAGGCCTTAATGCTGTCCAAAAGTTCTATATCATATCCCATCAAAAGTATGTCATCTACATATAATATGAGAAATGCTACAGAGCTCCCACTCACTTTCTTGTAAATGCAGGCTTCTCCGTAAGTCTGCATAAACCCAAGCGCCTTGATCATCTCATCAAAGCGAATGTTCCAACTCCGAGATGCTTGCACCAGCCCATAAATCGAGCGTTGGAGCTTGCACACCTTGTCAGCATTCTTAGGATCGACAAAACCTTCCGGCTGCATCATATACAATTCTTCCTTAAGGAAACCATTAAGGAATGTCGTTTTGACGTCCATTTGCCATATCTCATAATCATAGAATGCGACAATTGCTAACATGATTCGGACGGACTTCAGCTTCGCTACGGGTGAGAAAGTCTCATCATAGTCAACCCCATGAACTTGTCGATAACCTTTAGTGACAAGTCGAGCCTTATAGATGGTCACATTACCATCTGGTCTGTCTTCTTCTTAAAGATCCATTTATTTTCTATGGCTCGTCGATCTTCGGGCAAGTCAGTCAAAGTCCATACTTCGTTTTCATACATGGATCCTATCTCAGATTTCATGGCTTCCAGCCATTTGTCGGAATCCGGGCCCGCCATCGCTTCTTCATAGTTTGAAGGTTCACCGTTGTCTAACAACATGATTTCCAAGACAGGGTTACCGTACCACTCTGGTGCGGAACGTGTCCTTGTGGACCTACGAAGTTTAGTAGGAGCTTGATCCAAAGTATCTTGATCATCATCATGAACTTCCTCTCTAATCGGTGTAGGCACCACAGGAACATTTTCCTGAGCTGCGCTACTCTCTGCTTCAAGAGGCAGTACTTCATCAAGCTCTACTTTCCTCCCACTTACTTCTTTCGAGAGAAACTCCTTCTCTAGAAAGGATCCATTCTTGGCAACGAAGATCTTGCCTTCGGATCTGAGGTAGAAGGTATACCCAATGGTTTCCTTAGGGTATCCTACGAAGACGCATTTTTCCGACTTGGGTTCGAGCTTTTCAGGTTGAAGTTTCTTGATATAAGCATCGCATCCGCAAACTTTTAGAAACGACAGCTTAGGTTTCTTCCCAAACCATAATTCATACGGTGTCGTCTCAACGGATTTCGACGGAGCCCTATTTAAAGTGAATGCGGCAGTCTCTAAAGCATAGCCCCAAAATGATAGCGGTAAATCGGTAAGAGACATCATAGATCGCACCATATCTAATAGAGTGCGATTACGATGTTCGGACACACCATTACGCTGAGGTGTTCTAGGCGGCGTGAGTTGTGAAACTATTCCACATTTTCTTAAGTGTGTGCCAAATTCGTGACTCAAGTATTCTCCCCCATGATCTGATCGCAAGAACTTGATTTTCCTGTCACGTTGATTCTCAACCTCACTCTGAAATTCCTTGAACATTTCAAAGGTCTCAGACTTGTGTTTCATTAAATAGACATACCCATATCTACTCAAGTCATCAATGAGGGTGAGAACATAACGATAGCCACCGCGAGCCTCAACACTCATTGGACCGCACACATCAGTATGTATGATTTCCAATAAGTTGGTTGCTCGCTCCATTGTTCCTGAGAACGGAGTCTTGGTCATTTTACCCATGAGGCATGGTTCGCACGTGTCTAATGATTCGTAATCAAGAGACTCTAAAAGTCCATCTGCATGGAGCTTCTTCATGCGTTTGACACCTATGTGACCAAGGCGGCAGTGCCACAAGTATGTGGGACTATCATTATCAACCTTACATCTTTTGGTATTCACACTATGAATATGTGTAGCATTACGCTCGAGATTCATTAAGAATAAACCATTCACCATCGGAGCATGACCATAAAACATATCTCTCATATAAATAGAACAACCATGATTCTCAGATTTAAATGAGTAGCCATCTCGAATTAAACAAGATCCTGATACAATGTTCATGCTCAAAGCTGGCACTAAATAACAATTATTGAGGTTTAAAACTAATCCCGTAGGTAAATGTAGAGGTAGCATTCCGACGGCGATCACATCGACCTTGGAACCATTCCCGACGCGCATCGTCACCTCGTCCTTCGCCAGTCTCCGCTTATTCCGCAGCTCCTGCTTTGAGTTACAAATGTGAGCAACTGCACTGGTATCAAATACCCAGGAGCTACTACGAGTACTGGTAAGGTACACATCAATTACATGTATATCACATATACCTTTCGTGATGCCGGCCTTCTTGTCCGCTAAGTATTTGGGGCAGTTCCGCTTCCAGTGACCACTTCCCTTGCAATAAAAAACACTCAGTCTCGGGCTTGGGTCCATTCTTTGGCTTCTTCCCGGTAGCTTGCTTACCGGGCGCGGCAATTCCCTTGCTGTCCTTCTTGAAGTTCTTCTTACCCTTGCCTTTCTTGAACTTAGTGGTTTTATTCACCATCAACACTTGATGTTCCTTTTTGACTTCTACCTCTGCTGATTTCATCATTGAATATACCTCAGGAATGGTCTTTTCCATCCCCTGCATATTGAAGTTCATCACAAAGCTCTTGTAGCTCGGTGGAAGCGACTGAAGGATTCTGTCAATGACCGCATCATCCGGGAGATTAACTCCTAGCTGAGTCAAGCGTTCATGCAACCCAGACATTCTGAGTATGTGCTCACTAACATAACTATTTTCCTCCATCTTACAGCTGAAGAACTTGTCGGAGACTTCATATCTCTTGACCCGGGCATGAGCTTGGAAAACCATTTTCAGCTCTTCGAACATCTCATATGCTCCGTGTCGCTCAAAACGCTTTTGGAGCCCCGGTTCTAAGCTGTAAAGCATGCCTCACTAAACGAGGGAGTAATCATCAGCACGTGTCTGCCAAGTGTTCATAACATCTTGTTCTGCAGGGAAAGCAGGTGCTTCACCTAGCGGTGCTCGTAGGACATAATCTTTCTTGGCAGCTATGAGGATGATCCGCAGGTTCCGGACCCAGTCCGTATAGTTGCTACCATCGTCTTTCAGCTTGGTTTTCTCTAGGAACGCGTTGAAGTTGAGCACAACGTTGGCCATTTGATTTACAAGACATATTGTAAAGATTTTAGACTAAGTTCATGATAATTAAGTTCATCTAATCAAATTATTTAATGAACTCCCACTCAGATAGACATTCCTCCAGTCATCTAAGTATAACATGATCTGAGTTAACTAGGCCGTGTCCGATCATCACGTGAGACGGACTAGTCAACATTGGTGAACATCTTCATGTTGATCGTATCTTCTATACGACTCATGCTCGACCTTTCGGTCTTCTGTGTTCCGAGGCCATGTCTATACATGCTAGGCTCATCAAGTCAACCTAAGTGTTTGCATGTGTAAATCTGTCTTACACCCGTTGTATGTGAACGTTGGAATCTATCACACCTGATCATCACGTGGTGCTTCGAAACAACAAACTGTCTCAACGGCGCACAGTTAGGGGGAACACTTTCTTGAAATTATTATGAGGGATCATCTTATTTACTACCATCGTTCTAAGTAAACAAGATGCAAAAACATGATAAACATCACATGCAATCAAATAATAGTGACATGATATGGCCAATATCATATAGCTTATTTGATCTCCATCTTGGGGCTCCATGATCATCTTGTCACCAGCATGACACCATGATCTCCATCATCGTGTCTCCATGAAGTTGCTCGCCAACTATTACTTCTACTACTATGGCTAACACGTTTAGCAATAAAGTAAAGTAATTTACATGGCGTTTCTCAATGACACGCAGGTCATACAAAAACTAAAGACAACTCCTATGGCTCCTGCCGGTTGTCATACTCATCGACATGCAAGTCGTGATTCCTATTACAAGAACATGATCTCATACATCACATATCATTCATCACAACTTTGGCCATATCACATCACATGACACTTGCTGCAAAAAACAAGTTAGACGTCCTCTAATTGTTGTTGCAAGTTTTACGTGGCTGCAATAGGGTTCTAGCAAGAACGTTTTCTTACCTACACCAAAACCACAACGTGAATTGACAATTTCTATTTACCCTTCATAAGGACCCTGTTCATCGAATCCGATCCGACTAAAGTGGGAGAGACAGACACCCGCCAGCCACCTTATGCAACTAGTGCATGTTAGTCGGTGGAACCGGTCTCACGTAAGCGTATGTGTAAGGTTGGTCCGGGCCGCTTCATCCCATGATGCCGCCGAATCAAGATAAGACTAGTAACGGCAAGCAAATTGACAATATCGACGCCCACAACTACTTTGTGTTCTACTCGTGCATAGTAACTATGCATAGACCTAGCTCATGATGCCACTGTTGTGGAACGTTGCAGAAAACAAAAAAATTTCCTACGTTTCACCAAGATCAATCTATGGAGTCAACTAGCAACGAGAGGAGAGTGCATCTACATACCCTTGTAGATCGCGAGCGGAAGCGTTCAAGAGAACGGGGATGATGGACTCGTACTCGCCGTGATCCAAATCACCGATGACCAAGTGCCGAACGGATGGCACCTCCGCGTTCAACAAACATACGGAGCGGATGACGTCTCCTCCTTCTTGATCCAGCAAGGGGGAAGGAGAGGTTGATGAAGATCCAGCAGCACGACGGCGTGGTGGTGGATGCAGCAGTGATCGCAGCAGGGCTTCGCCGAGCTTCTGCGAGAGGGAGAGGTGTAGCAGGGGGGAGGGAGGCGCCAAGACTTTAGGTGTTGCTGCCCCTCCCCCCTTTATATAGGCCCCTAGGGGGTGCGCCGGCCCTAGGAGATGGGATCTCCTAGGGGGGGCGGCGGCCAAGGGGGTGGAGTACCCCCAAGGCAAGTGGAGGCGCTCCCTCCCCTAGGGTCCCCAACCCTAGGCGCAGGGGGGGGGGGCCCAAGGGGGGGTGCACCAGCCCACCAGAGGCTGGTTCCCCTCCCCACTTCAGCCCATGGGGCCCTCCGGGATGGGTGGCCCCACCCAGTGGACCCCCGGGACCCTTCCGGTGGTCCCGGTACAATACCGGTGACCCCCGAAACTCTCCCGATGGCCGAAACTGCACTTCCTACATATAATTCTTCACCTCCGGACCATTTCGGAACTCCTCGTGACGTCCGGGATCTCATACGGGACTCCGAACAACTTTCGGGTTACTGCATACTCATATCTCTACAACCCTAGCGTCACCGAACCTTAAGTGTGTAGACCCTACGGGTTCGGGAGACACGTAGACATGACCAAGACGACTCTCCAGCCAATAACCAACAGCGGGATCTAGATACCCATGTTGGCTCCCACATGCTCCTCGATGATCTCATCGGATGAACCACGATGTCGAGGATTCAAGCAACCCCGTATACAATTCCCTTTGTCAATCAGTACATTACTTGCCCGAGACTCGATCGTCGGTATCCCAATACCTTGTTCAGTCTCGTTACCGGCAAGTCACTTTACTCGTACAGTAATGCATGATCCCATGATCAACCACTTGATCACTTTGAGCTCATTATGATGATGCATTAGCGAGTGGGCCCAGAGATACCTCTCCGTCATACGGAGTGACAAATCCCAGTCTCGATTCGTGCCAACCCAACAGACACTTTCGGAGACACCTGTAATGTACCTTTATAGTCAGCCAGTTACGTTGTGATGTTTGGTACACCCAAAGCACTCCTACGGTATCCGGGAGTTGCACAATCTCATGGTCTAAGGAAATGATGCTTGACATTCAGAAAAGCTACAGAAAACGAACTACACGATCTTTGAGATATGCTTAGGATTGGGTCTCTTCCATCACATCATTCTCCTAATGATGTGATCCCGTTATCAATGACATCCCCATGTCCATAGCCAGGAAACCATGACTTTCTGTTGATCAATGAGCTAGTCAACTAGAGGCTCACTAGGGACACATTGTGGTCTATGTATTCACACATGTATTATGATTTCCGGATAATACAATTATAACATGAATAATAGACAATTATCATGAACAAGGAAATATAATAATCATTTTATTATTGCCTCTAGGGCATATTTCCAATAGGAAGGATGGGACAGGATCCCTAATTTCTAGGATTGCCCATTATATATAGCGGTGGGATTAAGTTTAGGGGCTATTTGGTCCCTCCGATCAGAATCGGGCGGTCGAGAAAAATAGACTAGGAAGTCCAAATAAAAAACAACGATGTTTTGTAGATGTTTGGGGATGTTCCGGACCCAACGGTGATGACTGTTCGGGTCGGGTTCGGGACAGTTTTCAGACGCGCGTGAGGGCTCGATGAACTGTGCCGAGAGGAGGTCTGACAGAAGGCCACGGAGGCAAGGGGGGTTTGATGGGCTCAGAAAAGAGAGAGAAGAGAAGGAGATGAAAGAAGGCAGCCCGGCAACCGTTTCCAGAGACCAAAAACGTCCGACAATAGACCAGCTATATTGCTGCTATAGTTTTACGGTTGGGGTATCAAACGAACTCTGAATGTGATGAAACTTGGCAGGCGGCCTACCTACAATAGAACAACACCGCATGCCAACTCTCATCCCATTCCGAGAACATTTTCCGGCCACTTATAAAATACTATTTCGAACATGCCGCGGGCACGTGCAAGTGTGTCTGGGCTCAGAACGGACAACGGACGGAACTGGGGGAACCCGGACGGATGAATGTTTTGAAAACATGATGATGCAATGCACATGATGACATGATGAAATGCAACACGCAAGAAAATGACATGGCAACATCGGCGAACAACTGGGAGACACCTGACGCATCGGTCTCGGGGCGTCACAACACTCCACCACTACAAGAGGATCTCGTCCCGAGATCTAGGATGGCACCGGATGGAAACGGAAGAGAAAGAGAAGAGGTAAAACTAAGTTGCTTCTTTGACAAATGACTGAAACCATGAACCTTGAGAGGTTGAACCAATTGAAAGAATACAATAAAGATTAACAAAGTTGAAAGCACTTCGTTAGAAAAGAGGAACAAGGAACAACAAATACGGACAGCACTCCGGTAGAGAAGGGAGGCAAAACTTGATAAGATAAGAGAACTTGAATGAAGAACACGACACTCCGGTTGAATGGATAGGCATGGAAAGAACACGATCCTCACCATTCGAGATGATGATTGAAAAGAACAACATCACAAAGCCTCCAAAAGAAATGAAAGAATGGAATGGATTGAATGGAGGGAAACAAGATCTTTAGAGAGCACGCTTACAACAAATACTAGAACAGAGTTGTTGGATTATCAACAACGAAAGGATAAGCTTGAAGTGGGCTTATGGAAAACATCCTAAAATTATGAGGTGAAATTCTGCCACTAACGAAAATGATAGATTGGATTGATATGAACAAGGAGATGAGAAACTTATTTCACCGAGAGGATAAATGAAGAACTTGGGTCATTTATAAGCACCATAAGTAGCAACAATCCTTAGGGAAAGCTTTAGGTGAAATATAACCCAAGATAATTCCAATGAAGAGATTGATAAGTTGCAAAGGATCTCATGAACGAATTGAAAATGATGGGTTTAAAATATTTCATTCCAGACAACTTGTGAATCATGAAACTCGAAGGGAAATTGTCAAGAAAGACATAACACCACATGAAAAAAGATAAGATAGAAAGAATTTGCACTTCGGAATGCAAGATGAAGAATACTTGAGCTCCTCTGAAAAGAATCTTGACGACCACTTTGAGAAGGAATTAAATCTTTGATGAACCACCATGTAGAGCCTCCATGAAGAACTCCGGTAACAAAAGGATGATCAAATGAAAGGAAAGAGAAGTTGAAAATACAAGGTGAATCCTTTCAATGATTTAGACGAATCTCCGTGGTGATATAATTGCGAGAGCTTGGAACTCTTGGAAAAGAAAAGATAAAGCATCTCGAACCGAGAATGTGATATGATGAACCACTCCGGAAAGCAGGAATTGAATTTACTCGATGAAACAAGAATAAGAATTACATTAAGCTTATCCTTCATCAATTAAATTGATGACAAGCAATGGATTTGGCATACTACTTATTCTCGTAGAAAGGATTAAGATAGATATAGCGCAAACTTGATAAAAGTCTTCAACGATCCACCAGTGGGATTTGGAAAGAACAAAACAATTGATATGATAAACGAAGGAAGAAGAATCTTGTAAGAACCACCGTAAGAATTAAAAAATGAAAGTAGCAAAGGCACGATTCACCGGGAATATTTGTAAAACGAATGAAGATACTTGAGGGGATTTAGATACATGAGAACAAAGAGATCACGAGCTGATAAGAGAATACTTAAACGATGCACCGGTAAGATCTTGAGAATGAGAGCTGAAAGTTGGAATGAATACTTCTGAGATGATGGGCTCTTGAGAAACAAACTGAAAAGTCTCCTGATTTGCTCCAGAAGGGTGAAAAGAATTCTCACAATCGAAAATAATTATGAGAGGGTGGCAACAAGATAGAACCATGCATCTTTGAGAGAATGGATAAGATTTGGAGGAAAACTCTTCTTCGGTCTTCAAAATTCGAGAATGACGACGAGAAACACCACCATGAATTTTTAGGCACTCCGGAATGAAGAATAGAAAGATTGAGCCAACGATGAAAATGATTTGAAAGATCTTGAACAAAGACATATGACTGATGACAATTCATTCTTACGTCACACTTTGAAAAGAATTTGAGAACAGCTCTGGAAAATAGAAGAGTCAGGTAAGATCCTGGGAAAGACCTGTGGGTTAGGGCCCACTCAAAAGATACACCGTTGAACGATTTAAAAGATAGATTATGCTGGTTGAATTAAATGGCTTGAATGAGATAACATCCTCGAAAGAGCTTGAATGAATACAAAATGGAAACACGAATCTTCTGAGATATCTTCAGCACCCCGGAACAAATGAATACCGAGAGGTGAATGATTATGGGGTGTGCATCGGCAAGAGAAGACATATGAAATGATGAAATGATATGATCGACAAAGCTTGAATTTAACCACCGGAGAAGAAAGAGAACGAAGAATGATGAACTAGAAGCTTCGTTAGTATCTTCCTGAGAATCACGGGATAAGAATATTGACGGAAAAGAATGGAGAGACTTCACATGAATAAAATGGATATGTCGGGGGTGCTGATCCCACGGACACCTATGGGACCACGGCGGACCGGGCCCCTTTCGGTTCGGCAGGGGGCGGAGAGAGCACGAAGAGCAGATCGAGGCGAGCGCACGAGCAACGCGATCAGTTTACCCAGGTTCGGGCCGCACGGATGCGTAAAACCCTACTCCTGCTTTGTGTTTGTATTGATTTCTTCCTCGGGAGCGCGGTGTGCTACAGTACACAGCAGCAGCTAACGAGACCGAGCGTGAGAGTGTTCTGTTGGCCGACCCCCTCTACGTTGCGCATGGGCCTCCTTTTATACGCTAAAGGTGTCACCGACAGGTGGCAACGTAGAGAAGGGCAAAAATGGAAAAGGCACTGTGGTTGGCACCGCCGCCTACAACAGTGTTATCATACCTAACCCTGACGGCAGGGGACAAAGGCATTAAATGCCTGTCTATGTCGCCTAGATGGTGCAGAAAGGGACCGCTAGGGATGCCATTGCTTGCCACGATGGCAACCTTGTCAGCGCCGCTTGCCACCGTGTACCTCTGGCTGCACAGCTTTCCGCCACGTACGCCTGGAAGGGTCCTAGGGCGACACGTAGGTGGATGTGCTGGAGCGCAGGTATAGAGTGGAAGCTTGCCGCGGCGAGTGCCTTGCCGCGGTTGTTGTCTTGTCGCATCCGGGAGCTTGTCGCTCACCGAGCCTTGGTTGGCCTTCCCGGCAAGCTCCTCTTGCTGGGGTCTTGTCTCCTTCCCGGCAAGCTCCTCTTGCCGGGGTCTTGGATACTTTGTTCTTGAATGGCTCCAAAGGAACTACAGAGGACCTTGGCGGTCACCCGGCAAGCCTTGCCGCGGGATGCTGCGACTGCCCGTGCACAAGTTCGGGATACTAAGGTACCCCTACTTTAGTACACCGACAGGAGCCCCCGGGCCTGGGCCATACACGGTGCCGAGCGCTGTTGGGCCAGGCCCAAAACAGGGCACGGGCATGCGCGGCCTAGGTTACGCCGTATCTCACTCCGCATCCACCGCGCCCTCCCCGCACGGCACGCGTCGAACGCGGCGTCGTGGGAGAGATCTTGGGCGGTTTCTTTATTAGGAAAGGCGGAACGTCCGCCACCTCCCCCTTTATAAGCAAGGGGAAGCAGGGGTAGTGCGCCCACTCGCCCCTTTTCCTCTCCAATCTCAAAGCCTTCGTCCCGCCTCCGTCTTCCCAAAGCAGCAAGAGAGCAGCACCCTGCCCCCCCATTGCCACCAGCACCACCAACGCCGTCGACCTCCTCCACCACCTCCGCCATGGCTCCAAAAGCCGACAAGGGGAAGGCCGTGAAGACGACCGAGGCGCAGCGGCTTGCAGCGCTGCGGAAGGAGCGGGCCATCTTCCCCCCCAAGATTGACGCGAAGGAGTTGAGGGAGTACTACTACCTCTTCTGGTCGACGGAGATGCGAGCACATCCGAGCACCAAGGTACTCCCGGCCTCCGCTCACAAAATGGCTCCACACGGCTACCCCTTCTTCGCCGTATTCTTCTACCGCGGGCTCTGCCCGCCCTTCTCTGAATACTTCTGTGACATTATGAACACCTATGGCCTCTGCCTCCTTGACTTCACCCCCAACGCCGTCCTCACCATGGCAGTTTTCGCACACCTTTGCGAAAACTTTGTCGGAGTCCACCCAAATGTAGCCCTCTTCCACCATTTCTTCATGCCCCGAGTAGTGAGAGGAGAGCCTCTATCCGGCAGAATTGCTTGGATCTCAAGGTCCGGCAAGAAGGATTCGTATTTGGAGGGAGAGTTCCGCGGAAAGTGGGAGGAGTGGAGGGCAGATTGGTGTTGGATAGTTGAGGAGAACCCGCAGCCATTCGCTACCAGGCTGGAAGAGGCGGCGGCAGCTGCAGCGGCAGGCGAGTTTGGATTCACTTTGGAGGAGGCAGCGGCAGCAGAGGCGGCAAACTGTGCCGAGCGAGAGGAGCTTGCCGGCAAGAAAGAGCTTGCCCGACAAGAGGAGCCTGCCGGCAAGAAAGATCTTGCTGGGCAAGGGGAGACTGCCGGCAAGAAAGAGCTTGCTGGTCGTGACGCCGAGCCGAGCGAGCCCGCCGACGAGACGAGCGGCTCGTTGGATATCAACTCCTCCTCCTCCTCATCTTCAGACAGCACGCCGCAAGCAGAGCCTCCATCTCCACCAAGAAGGCGTCTCCGTAAAGTCGGGGACGTGGCGAGGCGGCAGGCGAGTCGACAGTCGTCGCGTCGCGCGAGACGCTCCACCGCGGCAAGCACCGTTGCCGCGGGAGCGCCCCACGCTGCCACGACAACTGGAGCAGGGTCTTCCCGGACCACTGCTTCTGCTCCCGCCAAGCGACCAAGGGAACCCACTCCTCCACCTTCCCGCGCCGGACGCGAGCCAGACTTTGACTTCTCTGCGTTCAGCTCTGGCGAGGAAGAAGAAGAAGAGTAAGTTTTCCTTGTTGTACTTGCAGTCCACCAATCCTTGCTGTTTTTGTCTTGCATCTTACTTGCTTTTCTCTGAACCTGCTCCTTTTCAGGACTCTGGCTCAGAGGGCAGCAAAGAGAGCCAAGGCGCCGGTGATTGTCATCAAGGACGAACCCACCGCGTCAGCAGGGGACGCGCCCGAAACAACCTTGCCGGACCCGGCGGCTGATCTCCAGAGCAGCCCCCAGCGTAAGTATCTTGTTTACTTCCCGCTGTTGGGCGCGCATGAAGAGTCTTGCTTTGCTGATATCTGTTTGCTGAATTGTGCAGGAGCAGAGCAGCCAGATCAGGAGAGCCCGAAGGCCGTCCCCGAAGCGCCAAGGGAGAGTCCTCCGGCAAGGGAGAGGTCTCCGGCAAGGGAGAGCTCTCCGGCAAGGGAGGAGGCTCCGGCAAGGGAGGAGCCCCCGGCAAGGGAGGGGTCTCCGGCAAGGGACGGCACCAGCGGCCCCCCGGCGACGGAGACCACGACCGTAGAGCCTGGCACAGGTAATCTCCTTGCTCCAAAACTTCCCTTGGCTTCTTCTTCTTGTTGATCTTCTTCTTCTTTCTTTTTCTTGGATATTTGTTTGATTCTTCTCCCCTTTTCCAGCTGTCAGATCCATCTGCTGCTGAGCCGATGGAGACTGAAGTGGCCGCCGACGACGCCGTTGCCGCCGAGGAAGCAGCCGGCGCCGACGAGCCCGCCGGCGAAGAGGCCGCCAGGGCTGCCGCAGCAGAAGCAGGCGGGGGGTCCAGCGATCGTACTGACGACCCGGAGGCCGCAGGAGCGCCATGCGCTGCACCGACCGCCGACCCCTCCGCTGCTGCCGCCGCGCCAGGCTCCGAAGAGTCCTAGCCTAGCGTATACTTGAAGGCCGGCGACGACATCTTCATCAACCTCCCCTGGGCGTCAAGCTCCAGGGCGCCGGTCGAGGGAGAGATCTTCGACGGAGAAGTGCTTGCCTCCGCCGGGCTGCCGCTGCTCGACGCGCCAAGCAGCAGCAGCGGCGAGCTTGAGGAGGAGCGGCTGCTGCGGAAACTGATATCACTCTACTGCGCCCGGCAGGCCAAGCTGGATTCCCGGGAAGCGCTTGTCGCCAAGGCGGGAGTCGATGTTGAGAAGCGCGCAGAGGAGCTCCGGGGCCAAAATCAAGAAGCTCTCCGGTCCTTGGTGGCGGAGCGGGAGCAGCTTGCCGAGGAGCAGAGGGTTTTCCTCCTCGAGAAGGCCGAAATCGAAGAGCAACATAGACTTGTCGCTGAGAAGCTGTCCGTGCAGGAGGGCGAGCTGGTTCAGCGGAAAGTTGATCTTGACAGCCACGAGGAGGAACTTGCCGCGCACGAGCGAACGGTTGGTGGAGCCCTCATGCAAGCCAAAGACGCTGCCGCAGCTGCCGAGGCCGCCAAGAATGAGTTGGAAACGAAGGTGGTGCAGCTGGAGGCCGACCTCAAGGCGAACGGTGACGAGCTTGCCGCACTCAAGCTTGAGCGCGAGAAGGACGCCGTAAGCTACTCGGAGCTGCAGACTCGCCTCGCCGAGAAGGGCAAGGAGCTTGACGCCGCCAAGGACTCCGCTATAGATCTTGAGTCGAAGCTGATCGCCTTAACCAAGACACTTGACAGTGCCAAGGAGCAGGAAACAGCTCTGAAGGAGGAAGTCAAGGCCGGCAAGGCGCTGCTGGCGAGCGCTGCCGCCGCCCAGAGCACATTCCGGGAGAATGTGGAGCACTGGACGGAAGGGCTCGTGGACGTTGCCGCCGACATCGACAAGGATTTGGCGCAGCTAGGAATGGAGGATCTCGGGTACTCCTCCGACGAGAACCTCCAACCCAGCGCCAAGCTCACTTCTTTCTTCAAGGGCGTGGCGACGGCACTCCGGCGACTCCGGGAAGGGATCCCGAAGCAGCTTGCCGATGAGTCGCGCAAGATCTGCGCGGGAGCTCTTCAGAAGGTGCTGATGAAGGTGGCGTTCCGCAATCCGGGCCTCAACCTCACCAACGTCCTCCGGTCCTTACCGCCGGATGCTGATCTGGAGGTGCTCAAGACCCTTGTCGCACCCATTGTGGACAGGGTGAGCGGGATCAAGAGGGTCGAGGGCAACTGTGTAGATTAGTTCACCCATTTCCTTCTTTTCTTGTCGCTTCTGATCATGTCATGAAAACAATTTGTTAGAGCCGCGACAAGCTTATCTTGTAATATAACTTTATTCTGTGCAATGATTGCAATGTTATTTCCTTTACTTGCTTCCTTCCTTTGTATGTTTTTACCCTACGCTTTCGGGGAACTTGCCGGCGCAGGCACCTTTGCCGCGAGCGCTGAGTGCGGAACGTCAGCAGCCTGCTGGCGGTGCCGCAGCCGACAAGAAACCTTGTCGTAGCTAGTCGCAGCTCACTTAAGTTGTTGAGCGGACTCGAAACAACAGTAAGGGCGCAACTAGCTACGAGTTGGTTCCTCCGCGCACAGGTTTTCCATACAAAGCACAGTCGTTCAAGGAAAACAACTTAAAAATTTAAAGAGAATTTGATTGCTCAAACTTTGGCAACTTATCTTTTCTGTTACTTGCTTCCCGGCAAGGCAAAACCTTCTTGAACGACGCCTGGTCCATACATATTATTATCTTCTCCCTTCCCCCCGGCAAACTTGAGCGCGAGGGAACCTTCTTTTCCTTGCGAAAAAGAAAGAGGATGAAATAAAAATATGGAGCCTTATGGCACGTTGTTGCTTACCGGGGGTAAATGCTACACAAAATGTCAGATAACATATGCAAAATATAAAAAGCACGCAATCGACAAGATGTGCTGAGCACATGATATTTATGCACGGGGTCTGCGCCCGGCTTTGTACAAAGGATTACATGCAACAGCGGCAAGACTTGTACAAAAGGTGGTTGCCAGAACGGGTTCCGGCAACCGCGCCCTACGGGTAAAACTTGCAAAGATGCTCAATATTCCAAGAGTTGCTCACTGGGATGCCATCTTCGGTCTCCAGGCGGACAGCGCCAGGCCTAGTGACTCGTTTCACCCGGTAAGGGCCTTCCCACTTTGGTGTCAACTTGTTGGAATTCTTGGCAGACTGAACGCGCCGAAGAACAAGGTCGCCTTCCTCGAGACTTCTGGCGTTAACTTTGCAGCTATGGTAGCGGCGCAAAGCTTGCTGGTAGCGAGCAGCTCGCACAGCAGCCTGAAGACGGTCTTCCTCAAGGAGCAGCGCGTCATCTTGCCGCAGCTGCTCTTGCTCAAGCTCATCGTAAGCGAGCACTCGAGGCGACCCGTATACGAGTTCCGTGGGGAGAACTGCCTCTGCTCCATAGACTAGAGCGAAAGGTGTCTGGTCAGTGGCTCGATTTGGCATCGTCCTGATCGACCAAAGAACCACCGGCAGCTCCTCGATCCAGTTTCTTCCGCACTTGTGCAACCTGTCGAAAGTTCTGGTCTTGAGCCCGCGCAGCACTTCAGCATTTGCCCTCTCCGCTTGACCGTTGCTTCTTGGGTGAGAAACAGAAGCGAAGCAGACCTTGGCGCCAAGATCTTGGACGTACTGCATGAAGGTGCGGCTCGTAAATTGCATACCGCTATCGGTAATTATCTTGTTAGGGATCCCGAAACGGCAAACAATCGACCTGAAGAACTTGACTGCTGACTGTGCTGTCACCTTCCTCACTGGTTCCACTTCCGGCCACTTTGTGAACTTGTCGATTGCAACGTACAAGTACTCAAAGCCCCCGACTGCTCGGGGAAAGGGGCCGAGGATATCGAGCCCCCAGACCGAAAATGGCCAGGATAAAGGGATCGTCTGGAGAGCTTGAGCTGGCTGGTGTATCTGTTTGGAATGGAACTGGCACGCTTCACACTTGGTTACTTGTGCAGTTGCATCCTGGAGGGCTGTCGGCCAGAAGAAGCCTTGCCGGAAAGCTTTGCCGACAAGTGCTCTTGCGCCAATGTGGTGACCACATATGCCTCCATGTATCTCTGCCAACAGGTTTTGTCCATCTTCCCGGGGAATACACTTCAATTTCAGTCCGTTGAGTCTTTTTCTGCACAGTGTGTTATCGACAAACTGGTACATACTAGACTGCCGGGCTACTCTTTCCGCTTCTTCTTGCTCTTCGGGAAGTTCTCCTGTCTAAAGGAAATGGACAATCTGCTGCGCCCATGCTGGAGCTTGTGGCTCGACAACAAGGACTAAAGGCATGTCTGCTGCTGCAGGAACATCCGCTTCTACGGCAAGAACCTGCGGCTCTGCCGGAGCTTGACGTTCCCCGGCAAGCTTGCCGGAGCAAAACTTGTCAGGAGCGTCTGCTTCAACGGAACAAACCCTGGGGCTTGCCAGAGCAGACTGCTCCTCAGCACTGTTGGTGTTGATCTTAGGGACCTTTTTGGCGGCGGCTTCGGGAAGCTCTGCCGGAAAATAGTCGCCGGAAATCAACTTCCTCTTCTTGCTCTGTCCGGTTGATGGCGTCACGGACGGTTGAGTCAGCTTGAGCAGAAAAATCCCTGGTTCCACAGGTAACTTAAGTGCGGCGCACTTTGACAGGCCATCAACAATGTTGTTCTGAGCTCTTGGGACATGCTCCATCTGCAGGCCGTCAAAGTGCTCTTCTACTTTCTCACTTCGTCAATGTAGGCTTCCATCAAAGGACTCTGATAATTCTTGTTCACTTGGCAGACGACAAGCTGCGAGTCACCCCTGACAATGAGCTTCTTGATCCCAAGGTCTGCCGCGATCCTGAGGCCGGCAAGCAAGCCTTCATACTCTGCAGTATTGTTTGTCGCTTGCTCCTTGGGAAAGTGCATCTGGACCACGTACCTGAGGTGCTCTCCGGTGGGTGCGACAAGCAGCACGCCAGCACCGGTGCCTTGCAGCGAGAAGGCACCGTCAAAGTACATGAGCCACTCTTTGCTCGCTTCCTTGACGGGGATGCTCGTCTCTGGAATTTCTTCGTCTGGTGTTGGCGTCCACTCTGCTATGAATTCTGCCAATGCTCTGCTTTGGATAGTTGAAGTACTCTCAAACTTGAGGCCAAAGCTTGACAGTTCCAGTGCCCACTCGACAATCCTGCCGGTCGCTTCTGGACTCTGCAATATCCTCTTCAGTGGAAAGCGAGTGACAACTGTGATCTCGTGTGCTTGGAAGTAATGGCGCAGCTTTCTCGAGGCCATGAGAAGGCCGAAAAGCAACTTCTGCACATCAGAGTACCTTGACCTAGCCCCCTGCAGAAGGGAGCTGACAAAGTAAACTGGGCGCTGCACCATTTTCTTCTGTATCTCTTCGCGCACCTGTGCAGTTCCATCCTTGTCGGGACCAGAGCTTGTCAGGGAAGCCCCCTGCTTGTCGCTGGATGCGCTTGCCGTGGTTGCTGGCTCGTCGTCTTCCTCCCTCTCCGCCACTAATGCAGCACTAACCACTTGATTGGTTGCCGCTATATACAGCAGCAACTTCTCTTGCGGCTTAGGTGCGACAAGTGTTGGAGTGGAGGACAGGTATTTCTTCAAGTCCTGCAGCGCAGCCTCCGCTTCCGGAGTCCATTTCATTGGACCTGCCTTTTTCAAAATTTTGAAAAACGGCAGGGCGCGCTCGGCAGACCGAGAGATAAACCTGCTGAGGGAAGCCATGCAACCGGCAAGCTTCCGTACATCCTTGACGCGCTTTGGTGCTTCGATCTGCTCAATGGCCTTGATCTTGTCGGGATTGGCTTCAATTCCTCGCTGAGACACAAAGAACCCGAGAAGCTTGCCGGAAGGGACTCCAAACACACACTTCTCGGGGTTGAGCTTGAGCTTGATCTTGCGCATATTTGCAAAGGTTTCTTCTAAATCTTGAATCAGAGTTGCCCTGTCCTTGCTCTTGACCACTATATCATCCATGTAGGCTTCCACATTTCTGTGTATTTGCGGCTTGAGAGCGAAATGGACTACTCTTGCAAACGTTGAACCAGCATTCTTTAATCCGAAAGGCATCCGTATGAAACAGTACGTGCCACATGGAGTAATGAATGCGGTTTTCTCCTCATCCTCTTCTGCCATGAAGATCTGATGGTATCCTGAGTATGCGTCAGGAAATGAAAGCAAATCACATCCGGCTGTGGAGTCAACAATCTGGTCAATGCGCGGCAAGGGAAATGGGTCTTTGGGACAAGCTTTATTAACGTCAGTAAAGTCAATACAAAGCCTCCATTTTCCATTCGCCTTGCGCATGACTACAGGATTGGCCAACCACGTAGGATGGAGCACTCCTCTGACAAGGCCTGCTGCTTCCAACTTCTTGATTTCTTCTGCTATGAATTCTTGGCGCTCCACTGCTTGCTTCCTAACCTTCTGCTTGACGGGCCACGCATGAGGACAAACGACAAGATGGTGCTCAATTACTTTCCTGGGAACACCGGGGTTGTCAGACGGTTGCCACGCAAAGACGTCGACATTCGCCCGCAGGAAAGCAATGAGCGCGCTTTCCTATTTAGGGTCGAGAGTGGCACTGATGGTGAAGGTACCACCAGTGCCGTCCTCCTTGGCGGATATCTTCTTGGTCGCTGGCGGAGCTGCCATTGCCTTCTTACACTTGCCGGTGGAGCTCGATGGTGCGTCCTCGACGGTAGCGCAGCACTCCGAAGAGATGCGCTTGCCGGAGTGGGCATCAGCTGGAGGGTAGTCTAGGAGCAGTTGAGCTACACAAAATTCTAAGCATTTTACATATGAAGTTTGTTTAATTCCGATGCACGGTTGTGGAGGGACGCGGGCAGCTGGGCGCCTGGGCCTTTGCGAGGCCGGCAGGGAAGCGGCTCGGCCTGGTGCAGCGCGGGTTGAGTCAACACGCGACGACGTGGATCGAGCATGGGATGCGCTGCTCGTTCCCCTCGAGAAAAACAGGGGCGCGGACGAAGCAGAGGAGGTCGCGGCAGGCAACGATGATGCAAGGGGCGACAATGGCGAAGGCAGGGGACGGCGGCTGGAGATGCGGCTCTCCAGGGCGGCGGATCTGGCCGGGAAGGGAGCAGCACAAGGAGGTGTCACGGATCCGGCAAGGGGCCATGAACGGGCGGCTGCCAATGAGGGCGACAGGGTCCTGCCGAGCGCGACGTTCTCCGGTGAGGCACCAGATCCAGGCTGCTGCGAGTGAGCGATGGAAATGGCGGGGCGACTCCATGCGGCGGTGGGGCTTGGTCGGCACGAGCATCGAGGAAGGAGCTCCGCCAGACTCCATGCCGCTGCGGCTCCTGCACGAAGAACAAGAGAGAGAGGCACTACTAGGAAAAGGGCTATAGCTAATATGGATATTAATGGCGCACCATGTATGTGGTGCGCCACTGCGATATAGCAGTGGCGCACCAGGTACACGTGTGCCATTAGTGTCCTCATTACTAATGGCGCACCATACACACGGTGCGCTATTACTAGGTTTTTTTTTATTTTTCCAAAACTATTAATGGCGCACCAAGGCACAGTGCGCCATTACTAGTTTTAACTAGTAATGGCGCACCACACACTCCGTGCGCTAGAACTAACAATTTTTTTATTTTGTTTCAAAACTAGTAATGACGCACCTTTGTCAAGTGTGCCATTACTAGTTCAAACTAGTAATGGCGCACCACAAACAAGGTGCGCCACTACTAACAATTTTTTTTGCCAAACTAGTAATGGCGCACCCCTAACTGGTGCGCCATTAGTAACCAGGGTTACTAATGGCGCATTTTTAGGAGGTGCGCCATTAGTAACCTGAGACCAGCTAGATTTTTTGGACAGCCACACCTACCACACTCACTTTCCCCACTTCATTCTCTCCACATCCTCCTCCAAGCTTGTCTCGGGTGCCTCCTCCTCCTCACCTCATTTGCACCATAGATTCACCCAAATTAAGTGGTTAAATTATCTTTTTGTGATAGGTAAGAAGGGGAAAGCTTTCTTTATGTTGTAGATCTACTTTTTATGGCCTAGCTAGATCTAAGTATGTTTGTGGTGTTGCATATATGTTTGTGTTTGCTGGTACCGGTATTTGAAATGCGATAGTTGCCAATATTTTGCCAGAATGTTGATTCATTTCCGTTTCGGCGAGAATTTGGCACTATGCATTCTTTTCGGTCCTATTTTTAGGCAAAGTCATGCCAAATTTTTTCTTGGTTCTAAAATATCGTTTTGCTCTACCCCGCAGGCGACCATGGTCCGCACGATGACCGAAGGCATCGTGAATAAGTTTTGAGCTCCGCGAAGGCCGAGATGCTTCAAAAGAACGAGACAGAGATAAGATGTCCATGTCAAAGATGCAAGCTGAAGAGCCTTATTGCGGACCTGGATTCCGGGCAGGTGTGGGACCACCTGCTCTTGTGTGGTTTCATGGATGGCTACAAAGTCGTCCATGGGGGCCGGGCAAGAAATGAGGAAGGGAAGAAAGACAACCACCGCGGCGAGGGCGGGCGAGAAGACGAAGAATCTCCAGGACATGATCATGATGGTGATGCAGTACACAGTCATCATGTTGAAGATGCCAGACATGATGACGAGGAAGATCAAGACGAAGGGCATGATCATGAAGATGAAGATGCCGGAGCAGACGATGATGGACAATCGATGGGCTGGGTGTAGGACCCTCATATTCAAGAGCTACTTCTCAAGCAGACGGATAACGCAAGAGCTGCCGTCCGAGAGAAAGCCAAGCTGGATCAACTGGAGATAGACGCGGTTACTCCATTGTATGAAGGATGTAGGCCCGAGGATACCCGCCTGAAAGGAACGCTCATGGCTCTGAAGATGAAGGTAAAACAGAAAATGACCGATGCATGCTTCGACGAGAACATGTCATTCTGGCACAAACGTCTTCCCAAGGGGAACAAGTGCTCGACCAGTTTCGAGGAGGCAAAGAAAATCGTGTGTCCTCTGGATTTACCGCACGTGAAATGCCATGTGTGCATGAACAATTGCATCATTTATCGGGACGAGCACGTGGAGTCTACCATATGTCCGGTGTGCGGCGTCACTCGATACAAGAAGAGGAAGAAAGCTCCTCGAAAAGTGGTGTGGTACTTTCCGATCACTCCTCATCTGCAGCCGTATTTTGTAGACCCTAAGCTAGCAAAGCTCCTGCGTTGGTATGCGGATAGGGAGGATAAGAAGCAAGAAGATGACGGAAATGATCTGAAGATAAATAAAAAAGACAAGATGCTGAGTCACCCTAAGGATGCGAGCCAGTGGAAAGCATTGAACTTCGAGCACCCAGAATTTGGGGACGATCCAAGGAACATCATGCTGGGCGCGAGCACCGATGGAGTCAATCCATTTGGCAGCCAGAGAAGCACACATAGCACCTGGCCTATGTTTGTGTGGATGTACAACCTTCCCCCTGGTTGTGCATGAAGAGGAAGTACATTCACATGAGTATTCTAATTGAAGGGCCGAAACAACTAGGGAACGACATCAATCTATATTTGGGGCTGCTGAAAGAGGAGCTAGAAACGCTGTGGAAAACGCCAACCAATATGTGGGACGCCATAGAGAAAGAATATTTCCCTATGAGAGCCGCACTGCTCATGACGGTGCACGACTATCTCGGTTATGGATATCTCACGGGGCAGGTGGTCCACGGATTTTATGGATGCGTCAGGTGCATGGATGACACAACATATTGCCAGCTAGATAGCGATCCCGGGTCTTCGAAAACCGTGTTCATGGGACATCGAAGGTGGCTTCGTGACGATGACCCATGGAGAAAACGCAAGGATCTATTCGATGGTGAAACCGAACCCTGAAGACGCCCGCGTACGAGGAGCAGCGAGGAAATAGATGAGATGTTGAAAAATTGGAAAGATTTCCCACTGCCGAGAAAGAAGCAAAAGGCGCCAGAGCCGGGAAAGAAGCGAAAGGCGCCAGAGCCACTGCTGAAGGTATGGAAAACGAGGTCTGTTTTCTGGGACTTGCCGTACTGGAAGATCCACCGTGTGCCTCACAGCCTTGATGTCATGCATATCATGAAGAACGTGTGCGAGAGTTTGCTTGGTACCCTGCTCAACATGCCAGAGAGGACGAAAGATGGGATGAAAGCAAGGGCAGACTTGAAATCAATGGGCATCAGGGAGGAGCTTCACGCTAATGATGATGATGATGATGATGATGATGATGAGGCGAAGCAGGACATGGAAAGTCGTCGCAAAGGCAAAAAGGCCAAGAAGACCGCAAATGACTACCCTCCCGCGTGCTTCACTCTAAGTCAGGAGGAGATCGAGCAGTTTTTCACCTGCCTCGTAGGAGTTAAACTTCCTTACAGTTACGGGGGGAAAATAAGCAGATACCTAGACTCAGCGAAGCTGAAGTTTAGCGGGATGAAATCTCACGACTGTCACGTGCTAATGACGCAAATACTTCCAGTTGCAATCCATGGGATCATGGAGGCGCATGTCCGTGAAACGCTATTTGGCCTATGCAACTTTTTCGATGTCATCTCTCGGAAGTCGGTTGGCATGAGGCAACTCAGAAGGCTGCAAGAAGAGATTGTGGTGATACTATGCGAGCTTGAGATGTACTTCCTGCCCGAATTATTTGATGTTATGGTGCATCTGCTGGTCCATATCATGGAGGATATCATCCAACTCGGGCCTACGTTCCTGCACAACATGATGTCATTCGAAAGGATGAATGGTGTCATCAAAGGATACGTTCGCAACATGTCACGTCCAGAGGGAAGCATAGCCAGGGGCTTTCTGACCGAAGAGTGCATCTCCTACTGCATGAATTATCTAGGCATCGAGAACCCTGTTGGTCTGCCTGTCAACAGGCACCTCGGCAGGCTCGCTAGATGGGGTCACCGCGATGGTCGCCGTGAAAAGCATGTCGTCTTCGAGGGTCGACTCGCCGACTTTGAAAGAGCAAACCTAGTCGTGCTACAACACATAGACGTGGTCGATCCTTGGGTGGTAGAGCACAAAACCTTTATTGAGAAGACGTACAATGACCGAGGCCAACAGAGGACGGGCGGAGATATAATCAAAGAGCACAACTCATGTTTCACGCGTTGGTTCAAGGAGAAGCTTCTGTCGTACCCTTTACATGAGGATTCTTCCGCGGAAGAAAAACTCATATTCGCCTTGTCACAGGGCGCCGAGCACAACCCGATGACCTATGAGGCGTACAATATCAATAGCTACACAATCTACACCAAGGACAAGGACATGAAGAGCGATGGTTATCAGAACTCCTGGGTAACGATGGAATCCTACACCGGTAACGACAAGGACAGATACTACGGAAGGATCAAGGAGATTTGGGAGCTGAGCTACACTAGAGAGAAGGTCCCGATGTTCCGTGTCAGATGGGCCAAGAGCGTCCTAAAAGAAGACCGGTATTTCACCACCATGGTTATACCCGAAGCCAAATCCAAGACCGCGGGGGCAAACGTCACCGTAAAAAATGAGCCATGGGTACTGGCTTCCCAAGTGGACCAGTGCTTCTTCATTATCGACCCGTCAAAGCCCAGTCGTGTTGTCGTGAGGAGAGGCAAAAGGAAGATCATCGGAATGGATGGAGTCACCAATGAGCAAGACTTCGACAAGTACGGCGACCCGAAGATGGAACATGACGACGACAATGAAGTGACATACACCACAAGAAGAAGCAGGACCACCCTACCTAAAGGACGTCCGTTCCACAGAAGAACTCCATTTGCGAAAAAGAAGGGCAAGAAGATTGTGAAAAGATAGCTAAGATCGAATCAGGACATGTCGGCCTTGTGTGTGTGTGTGTGTCAGTGGCAAGCTCAATTATTACATGCAACTAAATTATTACATTTCTCAATTGTATTTCGACATATGGAAATGGGATTTTTTTCTGTTCTAGTCCTCTATCCAGTAACCTCTTTTGTTCAAAACAGTGGAGATTAATGTTTTCTTCTGGTATGTTAATTGTTTTTATTTATGTTTATTCTGATAAAATAAAAAAGTTAGTAATGGCGCACCAGGAGTAGGTGCGCCATTGCTATCAAGGTATTTATGGCGCACCCCTAGGAGGTGTGCCATTGATATACCAATTTTTATTTATGTTTATTCTGGTATTTTATTTTTCAGTGCTCCTTTTCCTACTTAAATTTCCAAACATTTTTCTAACTCACAAAAGCATTGGATTTGTTAATATTCTTTGAACTCATGAATATTTTTAAATTTCATGGGAACTTTTTGAATTCATGAATATGTTTTCAAATTTGATGATATTTTTTCATATTCATAAATGTTTTACCAATTCACAAATGTTTTGCAACGCAGGTATTTGAAAATTAGTAATAACTACTTATATCGTAACATTTTAAAATTTATGGTCATTTTCTAAAAAATTATTACATGCAACTAAAAATCCAAAAAAAAGTTAGTAATGGCGCACCAGGGGAAGGTGCACCATTGCTATCTCGGTGCTTATGGCGCACCCCCTAGTAGGTGCGCAATTGGTATACTTATGTTTATGGCGCACCCCTAAAAGGTGCGCCATTGCTAACCCTTCCCCCACTCCACTTGCCCTCTCCCTCTAGCCTCTCTCCCTACCTCGCCAGATCCACCTCTCGCCCCAAACCTAACCGAACGCCGTCCGCGCACGCCTGCTCCACCGTCGCCGTCCGCCCGCGCCTGCTCCACCGCCGCCGCCATGCCTCACCCTCTGCGCCCTCTCCTCGCCCTCCCTCGCCCTCGCCCTCCCCCTCTCCCTCCCTCGCCCTCCCCGGCCCAGTAACGAGCAAAGCCTAGAAAGTCTTGCCGCCGTCGCCCCGTCCCAGACAACCGTCAAGGTCGACAAGATCTCACTCCTCGCCGTTAGTGCCGCCATAGTCCACAAGCGTCAACCTGTAAGCTATCTCCCTCCTTCCCCGTCTCTTCTTGATTCTTGGTTAACTTGGGTTCGATAGATCCTTAGCTCCATTCTTGCTCTTGCCTTCTCCCCCTTTAATGGATTGGATGGTGATTCCTGGTGCCGGCATGCAGGGACGTCTTGAACCTTTCTCAGTTCTGTCAGCCGCGGTCATCCTCCTCTCCGAGCAGCTCCAGTCTCCTCTGGACCACGAACTACTTCTTCCTCGACTGCTGACCGGCATTGAATTGCTCTCGCCTCCCGGCCGGCCTGCTCCATCCATCCGACCCCGTCACCAACAGCAAGGTGAGGAGTCATCGACCTCTGCTTGTTGCTTGGTGGTTTTGCTTGCTTTTGTTGCTTGTTGCTATTGGCCTTGAGCTACAGGTAAATGAGAGAAAGAAAGCTAGAAATGGCCATGTTTCAGTACCATTTCATTTACTTGATGATACAATGCATTGAAAGTTACAATGGTTTTTGAACACCCACTAGTACTACTGCTGCTACTATAAATTTCAAAAAGAACTGTAGTATATGTTGCATGAACCAAAATGCTATTTTTTTACTATGTCCTGGAAGCAAGCATGGGCTCACAGTAGGTTGTTTTTTGGCCAACTAGGTGTATGGTTGGCAATAGAATAGTGGACTATGAAAAGGGCTTCTGGTATGGTTAAACACGGTTCCTGTTGAAAGTCTGACATAAAATCCAGTTCTATCTGTGTTGCACCTGTTAGTTACGAGCACTTTTGGTTGCTTGCTGCTTGCTTATTTGGTTGCTGTCACGACTGGTTTTCCAATAAAAATAATTATTGAGAAACCAATCTTTTGAGTCCAGCATGAGAGAAATCCTCCTCACTGGTAGACAAGTTCTTGATACAATAAGCCAGTAGCATAGAATATATTACAGGGTTGAGCTAGGGTTGCTCAACAAATTATTACAAGAGCGCCAATAATTATACATAATGGCGGGTTTAACACAATGGTGTGGTGGCATACTCCTGACTCGAGGATAAAGTGATGGTGGGATAACACCGTGGGGAGTGTGATAACATGACTCTCAAACTGGCATCACATCGAGCGTCGAGGTGAGGCTCGATGAATGTTATTCGAGTTGCGGAAGCGGGTATAATACAGTGACCAAATCCAGGGTCGCATGAGACTGACTGGGAATCCTCTAGGCATCGGACTCGCTATCGAACTCTTCATCCAAGAGATCGCCTTCGTCAACATCTGGCCAAATCAACAAGCCAGTGAGTACTTTGAAAGTACTCGCAAGACAGTTCGAACGTAAGATATAACAAATGCATGCATGAATGCGTCAAGATTAATCTTTCCAATGCACATTCAAAAATTTGCATAACGAAGTAAGTACAAGGGAAACGGCGGTAGTCCGCCTGAAATCCCAACAAAATATAAATGAAAACCGATCGGGTGTCTGAAGCGACGCCTCGAAAAGTGAACAAATAATAACAGAAAATCATGCCACAGTCGGCCGTCTTAGCGACACCACATAAAGGGTTTTAAAAGAAATGCCACAGTCGGACGTCTGAGCGACATCACAGAAAGGGCTTTAAAAGAAATGCCATAGTCGGACATCTGAGCGACATCACAGAAAGGGCTTTAAAAGAAATGCCACAGTCGGACGTCTGAGCGACATCACAGAAAGGGCTTTAAAAGAAATGCCACAGTCGGACGTCTGAGCGACATCACAGAAAGGGGTTTAAAAGAAATGCCACAGTCGGACGTCTGAGCGACATCACAGAAAGGGCTTTAAAAGAAATGCCACAGTCGGACGTCTGAGCGACATCACAGAAAGGGCTTTAAAAGAAATGCCACAGTCGGACGTCTGAGCGACATCACAGAAAGGGCTTTAAAAGAAATGCCACAGTCGGACGTCTGAGCGACATCACAGAAAGGGCTTTAAAAGAAATTCCACAGTCGGACGTCTGAGCGACATCATAGAAAGGGCTTTAAAATAAATGTCACAGTCGAACGTCTGAGCGACATCACAGAAAGGGCTTTAAAAGAAATGCCACAGTCAGACGTCTGAGCGACATCACAGAAAGGGCTTTTAAAAGAAATGCCACAGTCGGACGTCTGAGCGACATCACAGAAAGGGCTTTAAAAGAAATGCCACAGTCGGACGTCTGAGCGACATCACAGAAAGGGCTTTAAAAGAAATGCCACAGTCGGACGTCTGAGCGACATCACAGAAAGGGCTTTTAAAAGAAATGCCATAGTCGGACGTCTGAGCGACATCACAGAAAGGGCTTTATTCAAAAGTAAATAATACTCATAATAAATATTCAATTCATGATAATAAACGGGTTAGTCCATCCACAGGAATAAACTTTTAACCGGGCTTAGCACTCATGTGATTCACCGGAGTATCTGTCACCAAAACTGGCACTTGTCAGGATAAGTCAGCGCAAAATTTGAATATGGATAAGATGATTTGGAGATTTATGACTCTACAGAGTTTGTACAAAAATTTCCCACAGTTAACGGATTTCCGTAGTCACGAAGGACTAGTTCCGTTTACGGTATTTTGGAGGAAAACACAGCTAACCAGTACACACCCAACCTATCTCTCGATGCCAGGACTCACCCTAGACAATTTCCAAGAAAAACTTTTGAGACGGGGAGATCACAATCTCGAATAGCATGGGATCAAATTTATATACGCGCGCTCTAAGGGGTGCCCCCCTCTCGGTCCCAACCGGAAACACCCGTGCCCCCTGACCGGATGACTGGCTTTAATCCAGGGCCATGGAACCATCATCCCGGCCTCTCCTTTTGGTGTGTACCAGGAAAGCGGTTTGCAACTTACTAATCCATATTCCTTGCGGAAAACATGTGGTAGTACAAGGAAGGAAATGGGAGGAACTGGACCGATACGGTTTGACACTGTAGTCATATAGTCTGGCATAAGACTGGCATGCTACAACACTGCCATCTTACCCATCCTCATGCCAACACATGGCCATTCATACTCACATCCATCCACCTATGGATCATCGAGCTCACTTACCTCAACAATGCATGAAAATAACGTTCATCGGTATGCTCATCAACATGCCATGGAACTAACTAAATGCAAAACATACCAAGACACTCATCATATCAAAAGTTCAAACATGCTTGCCTGGTTCAGAGCAGTCGGAGCCTAGCTCGGTGAAGTTCGCGTCTCCGTCACCTCCTTCGGTATCTACGGTATAAAGAAAACACACGCGCTAACGTAAATATCGAAAGGTGCACAAAAAGTATTCCAAATATTTTTCAAATAAATCTGATAAAAAACTAGACAAAATTTTAAAGAAAACAGAAAAGAATCAATCAAAATACTTTTCTTCTTAAAAGTTATAAGGATTTTTGTCCAGGGACTCATCTGTAATGAAACAGAAAGTTTCCAGGGGCTAGCTCATAAAAACAGAAAACGATTCGATAGAGAATACGCCAGCCCAGGAGGAAAGCGCATTTGGCAGATTACGCTTCCAGAAAATGGTTCGTTTATAAAAGGATAGAGAGGCTGACGGGCAGGTCCCACCCGTCAGGTTTAAAAATTCAAAAGGGCGGCAGAGGACGACGGTGCCCGAGAGCCGCGGTGGTCGCCGGCGGCGATCCACGGCGAGGTAGGGGGATCGGAGGGTACCTCCGTGTTCAGGGTGCCCTTCCGCGTCGGTTGGTGGTGGTGGTGGTCGCCGGCGAGTACCACGTCGACGGCGAGCCTTGCTCCGGCGGACGGCAGCTCGGGTGGAGATGGATCTCGTCGGGGAGAGTTGGGAAGGTCAAATTGACGCTTGGGTTAGCTCACTGGGTGCTCGAGGATGCTACTGACAAAGTTTGGGCGCCGGAGATGGCCTCACCGGAGCGAATTGAGGTGGAGGCCGAGGCGGAACGTGGCGGCCGGAGTCGGGGGAGGGGACCTCTTCGAGGTCCTCCTAGTGGCCTGGCGAGGTGTTTGTGGGGTGCAGTGGTGGTGCGTGCTCGAGGGCGAGCTCGGGGTCTCCTTTTATAGGTGATCCGAGGCGGTGGCCGTGAACAGGGATCTCCGGTGATGGATTTCGGCGGCGCAGTGCTTGGTCGGGGAGTTTAGGAGGTTGGGCATCAATGTGGGGGTCCACTGGTTCCATTCAGACGCTAAACGTACTTGGATTAGCAGCTTAGGGCAGTTTTGGTCAGAACGGGACGACGCGGGTCCGTCGGCGGCAGAGAGCGCGTTCTGTGCTGTCGGGCCACGGCGACTGTGCTGCGGGGTTGCGCTGGCGTGCATGAGGCCACGCGGAGAGCCAGGGGGCGTTGGGCGGCGCCGAACGGTGTTGAGCCACCGTTTTGCTCCCTGTCGGCTCCTACGGTGGTTCGGCCGCCGCAAGACACGCCGGCGCAGGCGGGCCAGGGCGCCACCGACGCCAGGAAGGCGCCAAGCGCGCGTGCGGAGCTCCAGACAGGAGGAAGAGGCGGCGAGGAACGTGCCAAGGGCACTGTCTATGCGTGACTGAAGCGGCCGAAGAGAAACGACACTGGAATCTAAATTTTTACTGAATTTACTGAAAGTGCAAGGAACAGTGCATGCAAGGTGTTCGACAGAATGATACTGGCCTCTAGGGATTTTTCCTTGAGCTGATTTTTGGTGGAGTGGCTACTCATTGCTCCAATAGGCTTGCTGAATTTTGGTGGAATTTTTGGAGAAGTATAGATATGAATTTCACCAAATTTGGCAAATCTGGTCCAAACTTGCAGAGGCTGAAATTCGAAAAATTTGAAAAGAGGAGGAGTGGATCAAGATGGTTCTAGGTTGTGGATGCTAAGTACAATCCAGAGGAGTTGGTTTGAGGTGAAAACTCAAATGAAATAGGGCACTTGCTTTGAAAAACCCTCAGGCTCCAAATAATTGACAGAAAATGATTTGAGAGGAAAAATAATTAGAATAAAATCCAAAACTTGTTTGGATTAGTTGGGACAGAGAACTTAGGTTGATTACAAGGAGGAGGAAAGGATTTTGAGAGGTTTTACCACATGGGCAAAAATACAAGGTCATGGGGGGGGGTTTCAAGATATGAAAATCCCCAATTTTCATAGAGTTTCTTTTTAAAAGAAAAAGACTAAACTCCCAATAAAATAATTTGAGAAGGGAACCAACAGAGGAAGTTTTGAATGATCAAACACCATAGTTTGAGGAAAAATAAAAATCCTTACCAAAGAAAAGGAAGTTTTTTAAGAGGAAGGATTTCTAGAAAGGAAATTTTAAATGCTCTCTTTGAAAATCCAACAAAGTTTTTGAAGAAAACCAAATTAAAATTTTTGGAGTGTCACAACACCTACCCCCTTAGGAAAAATCTCGTCCCCGAGATTTCAGCTGTCCCTCAAATAAGTGTGGATGCTTTGTCCGAAGAAAATCCCCTCTTTCCCAAGTTGCTTCACTGTCGGTGTGATTGCTCCACTGGACTCTGAAGAATTTGATGGTCTTCTGTCGGGTCCTCCTTTCAGACTCCTCTAATATTCTTACTGGACGTTCCCGATAAGTGAGGTCTGGCTGCACGTCAATGCTCTCATGGGATACTTGTTTCGCTGGGTTGCTTACGCACTTCCTCAATTGCGAAACGTGGAACACGTCGTGGACATCAGATAATTCCTCGGGTAAGTCTAGCTGGTAGGCTACCGTGCCTCTTCGCGCCATTATACAGAATGGTCCAATGAATCTTGGTCCTGGCTTCCCTTTAATCTTGAATCGTTGCAGTCCTCTCATAGGAAATACTCTCAGGTATACGAACTCTCCGGGGTTGAAGCTGACCCTACGATGTTTCTGATCATAATAACTCTTCTGTCGACTTTGAGCGGTCTTAAGTCGGTCTCTGATTAGCTTGACTTTTTCCTCGGCTTCTCTGAGCATGTCTGGTCCGAAGATGCGACTGTCTCCGGTCTCTGACCAATTCAACGGGGTACGACATCTCCGTCCGTATAAAGCCTCAAATGGTGCCATTTGTAGGCTGGCCTGGTAGCTATTGTTGTACGCGAACTCGGCGTATGGCAGGCTTTCTTCCCAACTGGTTCCATATGTGAGGACACATGCCCTCAGGATGTCTTCTAAAACCTGGTTTACGCGTTCCGTTTGTCCATCAGTCTGTGGGTGGTATGCTGTATTGAAGGCTAGTTGAGTTCCCAGAGCCTGTTGTAAATGCTCCCAAAATCTCGAGACGAATTGAGTGCCCCTATCAGATATTATAGTCTTCGGGACACCGTGCAGACAAACTATACGGGAGAGATCACTGGTAGAAAAAGGGCCTATAGTCCCGGTTCGTAAGGGCCTTTAGTCCCGGTTCCTGAACCGGGACTAAAGTGTCGGTACTAATGCCCCGACCCTTTAGTCCCGGTTCAATCCAGAACCGGGACTGATGGGCCTCCACGTGGGCAGTGCCGGCAGCCCAAGCAGGGGGGCCTTTGGTCCCGGTTGATGACATAAACCGGGACCAATAGGCTTCCACGCGTCAGCTTCTGGCTGGAGCTGAGGTTTTTCTTTTTTTTTTAAAAAAAAGTGGCTGTTTTAGGGGTTTAGAGGGTTATTTTTAGGTTGTTATTAGCTAGCTAATAGAGAGAAGTGTCCTCTCTTATATCTTCATCCTTGGTTTACCTACGCTACTGCTATGTTCATTTCACCTGTAGATATATATATATAATAACTCATGCATGCTCGCATCATACATCATCATATATAATAACAAGTCCTACTAATTAATCAAGCATCATCATACAACTTCTACTCGTTATTAATAATAAGTCATACGATCATCATCCTCATAGTCATCGAACCCAACCCTACATAATTGTTCTTAGCACATGATCATCAATATCAGGTAGGACCTAAACACACTGAAGGTAAAATAGCATAAAACAATATAGACCCTGACTCTCCATTATGAAGAATGGAGATCATCCTGTCTCCAATTCTTGCGCCTCGCTTCCTTTTGCTTCCAAGAAGCTCCTTACGACTGTCCATACATTTTTTCCATCCTTTGATTGCCATGTCTCCACTTCTTTTAGAAATCCGGTATGGACAGTTGAGATTCGTAGGATGACCTGGATATATGTTCAAAACACGAAGGCTGCCGCCATTCTGATACATCAAATGAGGCACACAATCCTCTGGGATAAGCTGTTGAAAAACATAGTAATAACTTCGTAGTTAGCAATGATGTACTAGTTTTAGAAGTATGCAAAAAGATGCACGGATGTCGTAATAGTAAAAAAACTTACCAGGGTATCTCCATGGTAGTTACCGTAGTTCAACACGTGCACTAGTGGCACGTATTGACCATAATGTTGAGGAGTTCAATTGTAGATGTTGTAATTCTCAAGATCGTTACAAAATCCAACCAGATGAGTTTTCTCCTTGTAAGTTAACTCAGAGCCATCGATGTAGTAAGTTCTATCTACCATCTTCTGCACATTCTTTGATACTTCAAAATAAGCTGTCAATGGAAATAAGTTGTCAACTATTTTGAAATGAATAATATAAATTAGTTAATAATTAACTATGTTTGAGAAACTCACATAGCGGTAGAACTGGAGGAGTATCAACAAGGACCCAAATGTCCATATTGTCTTGCTCTATTTCAGGATCACCAAGATCCATGGTGACAAGCATACCCTCATCAAAACCATACAATTTGCAAATTGCTTCCCAATTTTTGCAACCAAAATGAGTTACGCTCTCAGCATTATACAACTTTACTTCAAAATCCACATCATGATGGGTCCTTAGGTGAATTTTCTTCGTTTCAAAATTTTCATGGTCTTCAAAATCCATCCTCTCCAAGACATAGCGTCTTGCATGGCATGGGATAAACTATACTCGAATTGTAAAAGATGAAAATTACACGTTGAAATAGTTGAAGTCATGCTTAATTATGAAAAAAAACACTTGTCGTCGTTGCGTACCGTTTCAATTTCGAAAGTCTCCTCGAGCTTAATGCTAAAGCGCCGACCATCGTCCAGGTGAGGCCTGTCGCACTCACCTCGATCGTCGTGGCACCAGTCGCACTCCCCCGGGAGACTTTCGTCGTTTGATGATGACATTTCCTATACGTTCATAATTCAAAGACTAAATTATATCATTATTATTCAACTAATCATATGCATATGCCTTGCATAGTGCTCTCCAATTTGAGCATTCAATAAGAAAAATCAAATCACAAAATAAAGTAGTAAAATAAACTACTTCTATAGTAAAATAAACCGCAAAATAAACTAGTTCTATTAATTTTCTTGCTAAAAATAAACTACTTCTATAGTAAAATAAACCAGTTTTATTAAATCAACTAGTTCAACTACTAAGCACTTACTATAAATAGAATAATGTAGTACTTACTAAAAATAAACAAGTTTACCTAGTTCTAACTAATTCCATTAAACACTTTCTAAGTAGTACTAATTACTAAAAGTTAATTATCGGGGGGGGGGGGTATGTCGACAACCACATACCCGATAACAAAAAATAAGAAGAGGAAGAAGAAGAAAAAAAGAGGAGAAGAAGAAAGGAAAAGGAGAAGAAAAAAAAGAAAAAAAATGAGAAGAAGAAGGAATAATATAGGAGAACAAGAAGAATTCTTCTTCTTCTCCTCTATTCCTTCTTCTTCTCTTCTTTTTTTCTTCTTCTTTTTCATCTTCTTATTTATTTCTCCTGTTATTTCTCTCCTCTTCTTCTTCTCCTTCTTCCTCTTCTTATTTTCCTTTTTTCTCTCCTTCTTTTTCTTCAAAATATGAACATATACATAAATGACTTTGATCATACATAACGTTCAGATTCCTACACAATATGAGCAAAATTATTACAGAAAAAAATAATAAAAATTCTATGAACAAAATAAAAATTCTATGAACAAAATTACAACAAAAAAATCATAAAAATTCTATGAAAAAATTGACATATTATTTGCATATATATGAACACACAAACTTTTGCATATGCAACAATAATATCACCAAAAAAATGTATGAACAGAAAAAAATTCTAACTTTTGCATCTAAACTATACATCTAAATTAAGTACAACTAAATTAACTATACATCTAAATTAACTATACATCCTAACTATACAACTAAATTAACTATACATTCTAAATTAGGAAATTACGGCGACGGGGCAGCGGCGGCGAGGAGGTAGGGGGGCACGGGGCGGCGACGACGCGGTCGGGGGAGACGGCAGGGGCGGCGGACGGCGACGTTGAGGGGCACGACGTCGGCGGCGAGGAGGCAGGGGGCACGGGGCGGCGACGGCGACGGCACGGTCGGGGGCGAGGAGGCAGGGGGGCACGGGGCGGCGACGGCGACGGCACGGTCGGGGGCGAGGAGGCAGGGGGGCACGGGGCGGTGACGGCGACGAGGAGGCAGGGAGGCATGGGGCGGCGACGGCGACGGCGACGGCAGGGGCGGCGGACGGCGACGGTGAGGGGCACGGCGTCGGCGGCGAGGAGGCAGGGGGGCACGGGGCGGCGACGGCATCTGCGGCCGCGCGGGACGGCGGCGGAGGCAGGGGCGACGGCGAGGCGCAGCCTGGCGGCGTCATCGGGCGGGGAAGAACGAACTGAACCCAAAATTTTCGCAAGTGCTACTTATATAGACGAAGCATTGGTCCCGGTTCGTGACAGAAACCGGGACGAATGCCCCCTTTAGACCCGGTTGGTGCCACCAACCGGGACCAAAGGCCACTTTTCGGCAGCCCAAAGGGCGGGAAGCGGCGGCCATTGGTCCCGGTTGGTGCCACGAACCGGGACGAAAGGACCCCTTCAATCCTGGTTGGTGCCACCAACCGGGACCAAAGGGCGTGTACTAGAACTGCCGCGGTGCGTTGGGATGTTTAGTCCCACCTCGCTAGCCGAGAGGGGCTCGGAGTGGTTTATAAGCCCTGCGGAGCCGACCACTTCGAGCTCCTCTCTACTGCAGGCTTACGGGCCTAAATCCACTCTCTGTGCCTGTGGGCCTACTGGGCCTACTATGGGCCTGCATCCTGGCCCAACTAGCGGGTTTCTAGTCGTATGCAGGCTGTGGTGGCCCAGTAGGCGGCATTTTTTAAAAAAAAAATCCAGTTTTTTGTTTTTTACTAACAGCAAAATACTTACTAGTTTTTTGGTTTTTTACTAAAAGCAAAATATTTATGATAATTCTTTTTTCTATTAAAGTTTCTTTTTGCTTATAATGTTCTAAACAGAAAATACTTAGATAATTTATTCTTTGTTGCTTTATTTATTTTATTTTATTTTCTACTTATAACAAAATACTTATAGTTAATATAAGTGTTTTTTTCCAGATTTTTTGTTTTGTTTTCTGCATTATTCATTTTCTTTTTTTTGCTTTATTTTTTATTTTAGGTCACAAAATTTGTTTATGAATAGTTAAAATTTGAATAGTTTAAATTTGAATTTTTTAAGATTTGTGTGAATCACTAGTTTATGAATAACTTTACTATTTGAAATTTGTGTGAATCTCAAGTTTGTGATTAACCTTGCTAGTGCCACTAGTTTTCAAATTAGAATAGTTAAAATTTGAATTGTTTGAAATTTGTGTGAATCTCAAGTTTGTGATTAACTTTACTAGTGCCATTAGTGTTCAAATTAGAATAGTTAAAATTTGAATTGGTTGAAATTTGTGTGAATCTCAAGTTTGTGATTAACTTTACTAGTGCCATTAGTTTTCAAATTAGAATAGTTAAAATGTGAATTGTTTGAAATTTGTGTGAATCTCAAGTTTGTGATTAACTTTACTAGTGCCACCAGTTTTCAAATTAGAATAGTTAAAATTTGAATTCTTTGAAATTTGTGTGAATCTCAAGTTTGTGATTAACTTTGCTAGTGCCACTAGTTTTCAAATTAGAATAGTTAAAATTTGAATTCTTTGAAATTTGTGTGAATCTCAAGTTTGTGATTAACTTTACTAGTGCCATTAGTTTTCAAATTAGAATAGTTAAAATTTGAATTGTTTGAAATTTGTGTGAATCTCAAGTTTGTGATTAACTTTACTAGTGCCATTAGTTTTCAAATTAGAATAGTTAAAATTTGAATTCTTTGAAATTTGTGTGAATCTCAAGTTTGTGATTAACTTTGCTAGTGCCACTAGTTTTCAAATTAGAATAGTTAAAATTTGAATTCTTTGAAATTTGTGTGAATCTCAAGTTTGTGATTAACTTTACTAGTGCCATTAGTTTTCAAATTAGAATAGTTAAAATTTGAATTCTTTGAAATTTGTGTGAATAACTAGTTTATGAATCACTAGTTTACTAAATTTGTGTGAAAACACTTTGTAGAATAGTTAAAATTGATTTTTGAGTCAATCTTTTTCCTTGCTATTTATTTTAGGTCACAAAAAATAAAAACTTCTCTGTTAGTGAACATAGATGCACTTATAGAGAAAATTAAACATAAATTCATAATTCATTTCTATTTATGAATTTAGGTCCAATTTTCCTCTATAGGTGCATCTATTTTCACTTTGAGAGGAGCTCAACAACGCAGAGACGGACAGGCTCATAAGCAGGTGTGGGCGCCCTTCGTTTGGCGAGGTGGGACTAAACTCTAGGTGCAACGAGGGCGAACCCTTTAGTCCAGGTTCGTGGCACAAACCGGGACTAAAGGGGAGCCTGTGGTCCCGGTTCATTCCACGAACCGGGGTCAATGGTGGTGGGCCAGGAGCCAGGCCCATTGGTCCCGGTTCGTCCCACCAACCGGGACCAAAAGGTCCAGATGAACTGGGACCAATGGCCCACGTGGCCCGGCCGCCCCCCTGGACTCACGAACTGGGACCAATGCCCACATTGGTCCCGGTTCTACATTGAACCGGGACTAATGGGCTGAGCCGGCCTGGACCATAGCCCTGTTTTCTACTAGTGGATAAATCCTGGCAAGCCTCTGAGCGTTGTAGGTTGTCTTCACTGGAATGAAATGTGCCACTTTGGTTAATCTGTCGGTGATGACCCATATGGTATCATTCCCATGTCGTGACCGAGGTAGTCCGACAATGAAATCCATCCCTATTTCATCCCATTTCCACTCAGGTATTTTGTTCGGTTGCAGTAGTCCGGCTGGCCTCTGATGCTCAGCTTTTATGCGTTGACAAGAGTCGCAACATGCAATGAAGGTGGCTATGTCCCTCTTCATACCGTGCCACCAAAATCTTTCCTGAATATCTTTATACATCTTGGTTCCTCCAGGGTGGATCGAGTACGGGGCGGTGTGGGCTTCAGCTAGGATTTGCTGTTTGAGGTCCTTCATATCTGGTACGCAGAGTCTGTCTCCGTACCATAATATTCCTCCATCGTCTATGACGAATGCCAAGGCCTTGCCCATACTTACCTTTCTTTTGATGCCTTCGATGCTGGGGTGACCAGGCTGAGCTTCTTTAATTCCCTACACAAGGTCGGCTTGTATTTCCAAGTTTGATATGGTTCCTTTTGCTACCATTATCAAGTTGAGTTTGGCAAATTCTTGTTGGAATTCGGGCCTCAAGCTTTGCAGACTGTTTTCGTCGGAGCTGGGGTTCCGACTAAGAGCATCGGTCACTACATTTGCTTTACCTGGATGGTAGTGGATACCAACATCATAATCCTTTACCAATTCCAACCAGCATCGTTGCCGTAAATTTAGTTCTGGCTGCGTGAAAATATATTTGAGACTTTTATGATCTGTATATATTTCACATCGATTCCCAAGTAAGAAATGCCTCCATTCCTTGAGTGCATGAATGACTGCTGCCATTTCTAAGTCATGAGTGGGATAATTTTCCTCGTGCTTGCGAAGTTGCCTTGAAGCATAGGCGACAACCTTGCCTTCTTGCATCAACACGCATCCGAGACCCTTTCTGGACGCGTCACAAAACACTTCAAATTTTTTGTGTATGTCTGGCACAATTAATACTGGTGCTGTTGTTAATTTCTGCTTCAGCTCTTGGAAACTTTTTTCGCAGGCTTCTGTCCATTCAAACTTCTTGTCTTTCTTGAGTAACTGCGTCATAGGCTTGGCTATGGTGGAGAATCCTTCAATAAATCTGTGGTAATATCCTGCCATTCCCAAGAAACTACGTATGTCTGTTACGCTCGCTGGCGACTTCCAGCCAAGTATGGCCTTGACTTTCTCTGGGTCCACTGCGATACCGTCTTGGGTTAGTACGTGTCCTAGAAAGCCTACATGCCTTAGCCAAAATTCGCACTTGCTGAACTTGGCATACAATTGGTGTTTCCTGAGTTCTCCTAGCACAATCCTGAGATGTTCTGCGTGCTCTTCTGGTGTCCTGGAGTATACCAGAATGTCGTCGATGAATACCACAACGAACTTGTGCATAAACTTCATAAATACTTTGTTCATGAGGTGAACAAAATATGCAGGGGCATTAGTTAATCCAAATGGCATTACTGTGAACTCATACAGTCCATATCTGGAGGTGAAGGCTGTTTTGGGGATATCTTCTGTTCGCACCTTTAATTGATGGTATCCAGACCTTAAGTCAATTTTTGAGAATACCTTGGCCTGAGCGAGTTGATCAAACAAATCATTTATCCTTGGCATCAGGTATTTGTTCTTGACTGTGACCATGTTAAGTGCTCGATAGTCAATACACAATCTCAGTGTTCCATCCTTCTTTTTGGCAAATAGAATTGGTGATCCCCAAGGTGAGGAGCTGGCCCGAATGTATCCTTTGTCCAGCAATTCTTTTATTTGTTTCTTCAATTCAACCAACTCGGATGGTGCCATTCGGTATGGTTTCTTGTATATGGGGGTGGTTCCTGGTGCGAGCTCAATGCAGAATTCTATCTCTCGGTCTGGTGGCATGCCTGGTAGCTCTTCAGGGAATACGTCTGGAAATTCACACACTACTGGGACCTTGTTTAGCTCAGAAACGTCCACCTTATTCAATCTCGGTTGCCGGGGTATTTTTCCTTCCTTGGCTGACACTCTTATCGTCTTCCCGTGGTGGTGTGTGAGGATTACGGTCCGGTTGAAACAGTCAATAAAACCCTTGTTGGTGGTTAGCCAGTCCATCCCTAGGATGACATCTAGTCCTTTATTTTCCAGTACAATAAGATTGGTGTGAAACTCCAATCCTTCGAACTCAATGACCACATCCTGACAGTAATTCCGAGTGACTTGCTGAATCCTAGGGGACTTGATGATCATGGATTTTTCCAAAGGAAGCATTGAAAAATTATTTTGCAAAGCAAAACTTTTCGAGATGAAAGAGTGAGAAGCTCCAGAATCAAACAAAACCATTGCAGGTATTGTGTTGACAGGAAACGTACCGAGTACGATATCCGGAGCATTTTGTGCCTCCTCTTTGGTTACGTGGTTCAGATGACCCTTCCTGTGGTTGTTGCTGGGATTGAAATTGTTTCGCTTGGGCGCTGAATTATTGTCGCCGTTGTTTGGCTTTGGGGTTGAGTTTCTAGGCTTGGGACACTATTTGGCATAGTGTCCTTCCTCTCCACAGGCGTAACAGGTAACGCCGGGGCGATATGTGAACTCCTTGTCCCTTGCATGAAAATTCTTGATTGGGCGTGAGACGTTGGATGAGGATTTGTGCGTCCCACCCTTTTGTAAATCTGTCCTGCTTCAGTGATTGCGAGCATGGTTGGTCTGGTCCCTTTTTCGCTTGCGGATATCTTCTAGGCTGCGTCTCTCATTTTCCAGAGTAATCGCTTTGTCCACCAGAGTTTTAAAATCTGGAAAAGTGTGCACGACTAGTTGGCATTTAAGCGCGGGCGCCACACCGTCAAGGAATTTCTCCATCTTCTTACTTTCAGTCATACGCTCCTCATTGGCGTAGCGAGACAATAGAGTAAATTGACCGTTGTAATCTGCCACTGTCATGTTCCTTTGTTTGAGGTCATCGAACTCTCTTTTCTTGATTTTCATAATGCTCTTAGGAATGTGTGCACCACGGAAACCTTCCTTGAAATCATCCCAGGTTATGTCATCTTCGTTGGGATGCATGTGCAGAAAATTCTCCCACCACGAGGCGGCTGCTCCTGTGAGATAGTGCGGAGCATACAATACCTTCTCGGTGTCTGAACATTTTGCAATAACTAATTTCCTCTCCATATCTCGAAGCCAGTCCTCGGCTTCAAGAGGCTTGTCAGTATGAGAAAATGTTTGGGGACGCGTCTTTTGTAGCTCAGATAACTTGGAATGCTGCTGATACTGTCCATGTTGATTTCCCATGTTGATGACTTGGTTCATCATTTCACGATGTTGTTGCTGACTCTATTCATAAGGGCGGCACATTTGGGAAAGTGCCGTTTCACTGCCCTGTTGACTCGACTGCCCTTGTGTGAAATTGTTGCCTGGTTGAGTGTCATAATTTTCCTCTGGCGGAGTAGGCATGGAGCGAGTCCAAGGACGAGACATTTTTCACTCTAGGGATATATTTTGTAAAACTTATAAGAAAAGTGAATATGGTCGCCAAAAACAACTCCAAAAATGCACAAGGATGGCAAATAATTTAAATGACCTAGATCACTTAAGAAAACAAATTGATTTGCGCACGGAGAAGGACTGCTCATTACATATCTTACAAAGCGGTACATCGCATGACGGGCAAACACAGTCAGCCGGAAATGTTGACGATCTCCTTGGCCCTGCCAAGGGTGAGGCGCAGTGAGGCTGGGGACTCGACCTCCTCCTCACTAATAGGCTCCAGACGTGAAGAGCCGCGTCAGGTAGATGGAGCGGGTGCCAGGGGCGGAGCAACACGAATAGGAGTGGGCACAACGGGTGGTGCAGTGCGCTCTGGAGTGGGCGTAAAGGCCTGGTTGAACCCTTCGGTGGTAGGTAGGCGACGAGTAGGTGCATGAGATGCTGAGGACGAGACAAAAGTCAGTGGCGGTGCGGTGAGCAGGAGCTCCCTCCTGTTGGCGGCACAGCCATGGACTGAGTCCATGCGGGAAGCCACGAAGTCGTCCACCAGGTTGTCGAAGGCTGCCTCCAGAGCCCGGAGATACTCAATAAGCATCTCAAAAGCCTCGTCTCGTTCTCCTCTGGGGCAGGAGAATGCGTAGTGACAGGTGTAGGGCACATGGCATGGAAGATAGCGGTAGCGACGAGTCTTCATCGCAGGAAGGACATCCCTGAGGCGAGCTGTCGCCTCACGGGCTGCCATCTGCATAGCATGCCTCTCCGTAGGCATGGCTCTTCCCACGAACAGGAAGCGGCGTAACTCACCATGCCCTCCCTTGAATTGCACCGTGGCCTGGTGCATGGTCAGACTGTCGTTGACTTTGTGCTGGCGGAGTGTGAAGACTGGGCGCACGGATGGCCCCATCGCGACCTGAACGATGAAGGAGAGAAGCTTGACGAACCCATCGGGTACGTTGGCGAAGGTCTGAGACTCGCAGCTATTGTCGGCCATCTACAAAAGTAGGCAAAAATCCTGAATGGTCAGATCATAATTTATGCTGACTGTTAGAAAATGACTACAATAGCAAAAAAAATAAACCGGCTCTATCATGCTAATAACCGATTAGCGATCGCACCTAGTGGCTTCCTACAGTCAGCCTGGCTCTGGTACCAAGCTTGTCACGACCGGTTTTCCAACAAAAATAATTATTGAAAAACCAATCTTTTGAGTCCAGCATGAGAGAAATCTTCCTCACTGGTAGACAAGTTCTTGATACAATAAGCCAGTAGCATAGAATATATTACAGGGTTGAGCTAGGGTTGCTCAACAAATTATTACAAGCGTGCCAATAATTATACATAATGGCGGGTTTAACACAATGGTGTGGTGGCATACTACTGACTCGAGGATAAAGTGATGGTGGGATAACACCGTGGGGGTGTGATAACATGACTCTCAAACTGGCATCACATCGAGCGTCGAGGTGAGGCTCGATGAATGTTATTCGAGTTGCGGAAGCAGGTATAATACAGTGACCAAATCCGGGGTCGCACGAGACTGACTGGGATTCCTCTAGGCGTCGGACTCGCTATCGAACTCTTCATCCAAGAGATCGCCTTCGTCAGCATCTGGCCAAATCAACAAGCCAGTGAGTACTTTGAAAGTACTCACAAGACAGTTCGGATGTAAGATATAACAAATGCATGCATGAATGCATCAAGATTAATCTTTCCAATGCACATGCAAAAATTTGCATAACGAAGTAAGTACAAGGGAAACGGCGGTAGTCCGCCTGAAATCCCAACAAAATATAAATGAAAACCGATCGGGTGTCTGAAGCGACGCCTCGAAAGGTGAACAAATAATAACAGAAAATCATGCCATAGTCGGGCGTCTTAGCGACACCACATAAAGGGCTTTCAAAGAAATGCCACAGTCGGACGTCTGAGCGACATCACAGAAAGGGCTTTAAAAGAAATGCCACAGTCGGACGTCTGAGCGACATCACAAAAAGGGCTTTAAAAGAAATGCCACAGTCGGACGTCTGAGCGACATCACAGAAAAGGCTTTAAAAGAAATGCCACAGTCGGACGTCTGAGCGACATCACAGAAAGGGCTTTAAAATAAATGTCTCAGTCGGACGTCTGAGCGACATCACAGAAAGGGCTTTAAAAGAAATGCCACAGTCGGACGTCTGAGCGACATCACAGAAAGGGCTTTTAAAAGAAATGCCACAGTCGGACGTCTGAGGGACATCACAGAAAGGGCTTTAAAAGAAATGCCACAGTCGGACATCTGAGCGACATCACAGAAAGGGCTTTAAAAGAAATGCCACAGTCGGACGTCTGAGCGACATCACAGAAAGGGCTTTTAAAAGAAATGCCACAGTCGGACGTCTGAGCGACATCATAGAAAGGGCTTTATTCACAAGTAAATAATACTCATAATAAATATTCAATTCATGATAATAAACGGGTTAGTCCATCCACAGGAATAAACTTTTAACCGGGCTTAGCACTCATGTGCTTCACCGGAGTATCTGTCACCAAAACTGGCACTTGTCAGAATAAGTCAGCGCAAAATTTGGATATGGATAAGATGATTTGGAGATTTATGACTCTGCAGAGTTTGTACAAAAATTTCAAACAGTTAACGGATTTCCGTAGTCACGAAGGACTAGTTCCGTTTACGGTATTTCGGAGGAAAACACAGCTAACCAGTACACACCCAACCTATCTCTTGATGCCAGGACTCACCCTACACATCGTCCAAGAAAAACTTTTGAGACGGGGAGATCACAATCTCGAATAGCATGGGATCAAATTTATATACGCGCGCTCTAAGGGGTGCCCCCCTCTCGGTCCCAACCGGAAACACCCATGCCCCCTGACTGAATGACTGGCTTTAATCCAGGGCCATGGAACCATCATACCGGCCTCTCCTTTTGGTGTGTACCAGGAAAGCGGTTTGCAACTTACTAATCCATATTCCTTCTGGAAATCATGTGGTAGTACAAGGAAGGAAATGGGAGGAACTGGACCGATACGGTTTGACACTGTAGTCATATAGTCTGGCATAAGACTGGCATGCTACAACACTGCCATCTTACCCATCCTCATGCCAACACATGGCCATTCATACTCACATCCATCCACCTATGGATCATCGAGCTCACTTACCTCAACAATGCATGAAAATAACGTTCATCGGTATGCTCATCAACATGCCATGGAACTAACTAAATGCAAAACATACCAAGACACTCATCATATCAAAAGTTCAAACATGCTTGCCTGGTTCAGAGTAGTCGGAGCCTAGCTCAGTGAAGTTCGCGGCTCCGTCACCTCCTTCGGTATCTACGGTATAAAGAAAACACACGCGCTAACGTAAATATCGAAAGGTGCACAAAAAGTATTCCAAATATTTTTCAAATAAATCTGATAAAAAACTAGACAAAATTTTAAAGAGAACAGAAAAAGAATCAATCAAAAATACTTTTCTGCTTAAAAGTTATAAGGATTTTTGTCCAGGGACTCATCTGTAATGAAACAGAAAGTTTCCAGGGGCTAGCTCATAAAAACAGAAAATGATTCGATAGAGAATACGCCAGCCCAGGAGGAAAGCGCATTTGGCAGATTACGCTTCCAGAAAACGGTTCGTTTAGAAAAGGACAGAGAGGCTGACGGGCAGGTCCCACCCGTCAGGTTTAAAAATTCAAAAGGGCGGCAGAGGACGACGGTGCCCGAGAGCCGCGGTGGTCGCCGGCGGCGATCCACGGCGAGGTAGGGGGATCGGAGGGTACCTCCGTGTTCAGGGCGCCCTTCTGCGTCGGTTGGTGGTGGTGGTGGTCGCCGGCGAGTACCACGTCGACGGCGAGCCTTGCTCCAGCGGACGGCAGCTCAGGTGGAGATGGATCTCGTCGGGGAGAGCTGCGAAGGTCAAATTGACGCTTGGGTTAGCTCACTGGGTGCTCGAGGATGCTACTGACAAAGTTTGGGCGCCGGAGATGGCCTCACCGGAGCGAATTGAGGTGGAGGCCGAGGCGGAACAAGGTGGCCGGAGTCGGGGGAGGGGACCTCTTCGAGGTCCTCCTAGTGGCCTGGCGCGGTGTTTGTGGGGTGCAGTGGTGGTGCGTGCTCGAGGGCGAGCTTGGGGTCTCCTTTTATAGGCGATCCGAGGCGGTGGCCGTGAACGGGGATCTCCGGTGATGGATTACGGCGGCGCAGTGCTTGGTCGGGGAGTTTAGGAGGTTGGGCATCAATGTGGGGGTCCACTGGTTCCATTCAGACGCTAAACGGACTTGTATTAGCAGCTCAGGGCAGTTTTGGTCGGAACGGGACGACGCGGGTCCGTCGGCGGCAGAGAGCGCGTTCTGTGCTATCGGGCCACGACGACTGTGCTGCGGGGTTGCGCTGGCGTGCATGAGGCCACGCGGAGAGCCAGGGGGCGTTGGGCGGCGCCGAACGGCGTTGAGCCGCCGTTTTGCTCCCTGTCGGCTGCTACGGTGGTTCGGCCGCCGCAAGACACGCAGGCGCAGGCGGGCCAGGGCGCCACCGACGCCAGGAAGGCGCCAAGCGCGCGTGCGGTGCTCCAGACAGGAGGAAGAGGCGGCGAGGAACGTGCCAAGGGCACTGTCTACGCGTGACTGAAGCTGCCGAAGAGAAACGACACTGGAATCTGAATTTTTACTAAATTTACTGAAAGTGCAAGGAACAGTGCATGCAAGGTGTTCGACAGAATGATACTGGCCTCTAGGGATTTTTCCTTGAGCTGATTTTTGGTGGAGTGGCTACTCATTGCTCCAGTAGGCTTCCTGAATTTTGGTGGAATTTTTGGAGAAGTATAGATATGATTTTCACCAAATTTGGCAAATCTGGTCCAAACTTGCATAGGCTGAAATTCGAAAAATTTGAAAAGAGGAGGAGTGGATCAAGATGGTTCTAGGTTGTGGATGCTAAGTACAATCCAGAGGAGTTGGTTTGAGGTCAAAACTCAAATGAAATAGGGCACTTGCTTTGAAAAACCCTCAGGCTCCAAATAATTGACAGAAAATGATTTGAGAGGAAAAATAATTAGAATAAAATCCAAAACTTGTTTGGATTAGTTGGGACAGAGAACTTAGGTTGATTACAAGGAGGAGGAAAGGATTTTTAGAGGTTTTACCACATGGGCAAAAATACAAGGTCATGGGGGGGGGTTTCAAGATATGAAAATCCCCAATTTTCATAGAGTTTCTTTTTAAAAGAAAAAGACTAAACTCCCAATAAAATAATTTGAGAAGGGAACCAACAGAGGAAGTTTTGAATGATCAAACACCATAGTTTGAGGAAAAATAAAAATCCTTACCAAAGAAAAGGAAGTTTTTTAAGAGGAAGGATTTCTAGAAAGGAAATTTTAAATGCTCTCTTTTAAAATCCAACAAAGTTTTTGAAGAAAACCAAATTAAAATTTTTGGAGTGTCACAGTTGCTGCTGCAAGCGAACTACAATTGTGGTCTCAAGAAATTGCATTTACTAGCACTGTTACCTCACTTTGAGAACAAAGTTCTGGTCTGCTGCTGTTATATTCAAACTTCATTTCAGATGATCATATTTTTGTTCTTGCCCTTTTTATATGTACAATTAGTTTGCAATTATCTCTCTTCCTGTTATATAGCATTATTTGTCCTTTGCTGCTGATACATATACTGCCTATGATGATCAGTTGGCTTTGAAGTGTAGTATGCACTGAAGTGATGTTTGGATGTTCAGTGTGCTGCTGGCCATGGCCACCTCTCTTGTCTTGGCTGATTCTTGTTTGCAAGTTGAGGTGATTTTTGTCCATATGAAAGCAGAGGACCATATGGCCTGTGGCCTTTTTATCCATATGAAAGTAGAGGCACATTGTGGTGCTAGTTTGCTGGGTTTTGTCTCCAACCATTGTGTCGTGATGATTTTGCAGGTACCCCGAGAGGCCCTTGAGTTTGCCGGAATGTCAATTAACTTCCGTTCCGGCAAATTCGGGTACTCCATATGTCCTATTTTCAGCAAAGGTCATGCTGAAATTTTCCGTGAATTTTAGCATGACTTTGCTAAAAATAGGACATATGGGGTACTTGCGACTAATGCATGGGCCGGGGTATCTTAGTACTTAATTAAGTAGGATTAGCTGCCATTTAGAGTACCCATATATATCAGTCAACCTAGGGTGCCTCGGCATTGATAAACCCTAAATGATGAAAACTTAACTTAGCATTTAGGGCGCCTCAGTGTCGAAAAACCCTAAATGATAAAACCTTGGCTTTTAGGGTGTCTCGGTGTCGATAAAAACCTAAATGATGAAAGCTTAGGCTTTTAGGGTGCCTCGGTGTCAACAAACCCTAAATGATAAAAGCTTAGCTTTTAGGATGCCTCGGTGTCGACAAACCCTAAATGATGAGACCATGATAATTCGTCACAAACCCTAAATGATGAGATCTTGTTCCTTGACAATAACTAACTTTTTGACCAAACTTTTTTCCTATTTAGAGCGAAACATGGCCCACAACGATGAGGCCGATGGTTCGGGCAGCAAGGCATTCTGGGATCTGTCCCAGGAGATGGAGGAAGAACCTCACCGCTATGAGGACTCCGCGGAAGACACCGATCCTGACTACACAACCCCTAGTGGCGTCGGGGATGACACCACTGATGGTGCCACCGAGGATGCCACCACTTATGATGCCAGCGCACGCACATATGGCAGCCAACCAAAGAGGCAACAGAAGGACCAACGCCCGAATGTGCTCGGCACCTTCAAGGAGGAATTTACTGAAGTGTCCTCTGAGGGGCATCCAACGGCGCCCCCAGAAATAGTCAAGGGGTACGGGGGACAGCTCGGGTGAATTCTCCAGAGCACCATCTCGATCAACACCGAGAACCTAAGGCATCGTGACCGAGGGAATTTGCCCAACCTCCTCTTCACGAAGCTGCACGAACGATACAAGTTCCCCGGTGACTTCGCAAACACACGCCTCTCAGGGAATAAAGTGAACAGTGCCGCCCTCATGAATTTGAGCACAACCCTGGCTACTTGGAGAGCTGCGGTGAAGAGAATCATTGAAAATGGTGATAGTTATGAGAAGATCAAGGAGAAACATCCTTCGATTAGCGAAGATGACTACTTAGAGTTCAACATCAAGTGCGAGAGCGACACAACCGTGGAATCAAGTCAATGGGGGAAAGAGATGCGGGACTTGAACTTAGGGGTCCACAAGCTTGGTCCCGACGGTTATAGATTGGCAGAACCTATGTGGGACAAGGAGGACGCGGAGCGTGCCGAGCAAGGCCTACCGCCCCTCTTCGAGAAATACCGTGACAAGCAGACCATGAACTATGTCAGGGCCCAGTACAAGGTGGACCCGGTAATCAAGGAGCTTACCACGGATCCGAAGACCTAGGCGCTTGAGCGCGTTCTGGTAAGGAATACACCCCCACGTAATTAGCACCATATGGTTGCATTCTAATTAATGAAGCCAATTTTCTAAATGGTTCACGTTCCTTCTGCAGGAAACTGAAAGCAGTAGCGCGGGGTCGTCTCAGAGCTCCCCTTTCAACACCCCTTTAAATAGGGTGTTGAACGTAATGAAAACAAGGATAAGCTCAGTAAGCCCTCGTCAGCTGGTAGTGTGGCCGGCAAAGGCTTGTCCACGAAATGGTCGGAGTACTATACCGCTGGGCGAAAGGAGAGAAAGACCAGCTCGGAAAGCCAGGAGCGCGACGTTCAACAACTCAAGGCACAAGTGGCGTGGATTCCGGAGATCGTCAAAAAGCAAGTGCGAGACCAACTGGGAGCGACGATCACTGCCATTATGCTTACCTTGGTTTCTGGGCTGCAGGCATGGAATGCGGGCGGCCAACAGGGGCCGCCCCCGATTCCCAGCTTCACGGGCAGCAACTCACACAACGCATCGGCGGCGCCATTGGTGTCTCCGGCGGAGGCGGCATTGGTGTCTCCCGCAGCGGCGCTGGCATTGTGGCTCAATACACCCGAGTGTGGGAAGAATACGCCGACCGACACCTCGGCAGCAAGCGGTCCCTCCGTCACTTGCATGCCCGCCGTTGGCGGTGCCTCGACATTAGCCGAGCTCGACACCATCACGGTAACTAATTAAGCCTCTCGGCCAATGACTTGATCTCCTTGCCTTTGACTGGGCATCCCTGATGCCCTACATGTTTTCGCAGGGCGCCGCCGATGTTCCGTGTACTCTCCTGCACTTCATGAACGACGAGTTGGTCGATGTCGCCAAGAGCAGAATCGTTCAACCGGGCAGCCGCGTGTTCCACGGTAATTAGGTGCCACCCACCATTTATAGGGTTCAACTGGTTCGGGTGCTGCCAGGTTTTGACGAGATGTTACCTCCGTATCGACCCCATAGGGCTGATGAAGATGATGTGATGACCCTCAGCGCCTGCATAAACTGGCCCATGCTTTGGCCGAAGAGCTAGATTCGTTTGGGGGCGGGGGACACCACCCCACAGACAACACCGCCAGTCGTGCCGGCGCCAAGCCATGGCAAGACCCCCGCAACGCTACCGGACATGGATATGGCACAGGATCCGGACATGCATAGGGCACAGGATCCGGACAACGCCAACGACGCCAACGGCGGTACATTCAACATCGATAAGTACTTCAACGAACATGGGTACGGTGACGAATTCTTGGGGCCTCCTTCTCAAGAACCCAACCCTGCAAAAGACGATCTAGCTGGTACCGCGGAGAAACCCAGTTGCAACATGCATCGTCTGGCGTTCATTTATCAGGAGACACCTCCAGCTGCTGCCTTCACCGAGCCTCAGATAGCCGAGGTGCGAAATATTATCAGCCCCAACACACTCAAGAAGGCTGTCTGTGAGCAGAACTTGATCCCATTACTGCAGAAGAAGAAGGGACAGAAAAGAAAGACTAACAAGGGTGCGAGCCAGCCGACATCGAGCACGATCCGTGCTCAGGACAGGCCACCTTCACCTACGGATATCTCGAGGAGGGTGCATGTGGCGAGTAGGCCGATGCTACTGACTAATCTGCTCAATGTTGCAACCAGTGCTGTGCGGAGTCTGCATGATAGTGCTCTTTCTTTGGAGAAGCAGCATCTCCGAGAGAATGATGTGGCATACCCGGTTTTTGTGGCCAAGGTGCCAGAGGGAAAGGGCTTTGTGGATAGCGCCATCGGGGGTATGATCGTCCTACGGTTTGATGACATCTTCGCTATGTTTAACCTTCATCCGCTGCACTACACCTTCGTTCAGCTATTTTCGCTGAGTATGGAGAGGCGGATCATTAGAGACAAGACCCCGGACATCGTGATAGTCGACCCCTTCTACATGTGTGCCAAGATCTTGGGCAGCGCTGGGGATCGGCAAGTCGCGAGTTCATACCTCGAAGGCATCATTCTGGCAAACCTAGATAAGGATAACTTCCTCGTGCCTTACTTTCCCGAGTAAGTCATCCCCTCACCGCCCGGTAACATATGATTTCTTAGATTTCGACCGTTCTTTTTTTCTATCATTCTGTGTTTTGTGCAGTGACACACATTGCACACTCATCCTCTTAAGCCCGAAATATTCCATGGCCACGTATTTCGACTCGGACCGTTAGTCGAAGAAAGACTACACAAATATCAAGAAAGTTATTGATGATGTTCTCCCTGGCTACGCCAAATCTGGAGGCACCTTCACTAGGCCAATTCGTAGGTACGGCAAGCACGTGTTCACCCACAATATGATGTTCCCCTGTGTCAAGCAGCCGCCTGGCGGTTAAAAGGATGCCTACTACGCCCTCCATCACATGCGGGCGATCGTACGTGACCATAATCACCTTCTGCTAGCAAATAATCTCAAAAATTGGGCCGCAAGCTTGTCGGCAATCCAGGACGCGGACACTAGACATGAATTCTTCGCATCCAGTCGGAGTTTGCGGAAATCATCCATCAAGAAGTCCTTCGTACCTCGGGGCAGTTCTACCTCAGCAGGTATCAACCGTCCAACAGTGAGATAGAAACAACGCTACAAATGCAGGCTGACAACGCCCGTGATTTCATGACCATCACGATAGACAGCGGCTTCATCCACGCTCCGGTCCTTGAGTCGAGTCGAAAGTAGTGAGGCTATGTGTAGTTCTGAAATATTGATTAGCTCATGTGTAATTAAACTTTAATGAACTTGTATGTCTCTTTGGTTTGGACGGTCGTTCAACTTATATGTAATCGATGCTATTTATTAGTAGGACCATGAATGGTGTTATTAATGTCTTTCTTTTCTCTTCCGATCCTTTTGTTGCATACTTATATATTGCTTATGTATTTTCTATGAATTTCTACTAACGTTTTGTTCGGCTAGTGCATAGAGATGCCGTCGTATGTCGTGTACAAGCTTAAGGTTCCCGGAGTCTACGACGACTGGGAGGAGTGTTAGAGACAGGTTCACCATTTCAGCGGTAACAGTTACAAAGGGTACACAACTAGGGAGGAGGCGGAAGCTAGATACGCGCGCTATCTAGTGGGAGAGAGGAGGGAGCGGAGGAGGAACCAGATGAAGACCAGTTTCAGCACGATGATGCTCATCGTGATGACCGCAGCTCTCTTCTATGTGATGGTAGTTTAGATGATCGATATCGACTTGTATTGTGAAGAGAAACTCGCTACTCGCGGTCTTGAGACTTATAATGTTCTAACTTTGTTCGGTCTTTTGAATTCGGAGACTAATATGATGAATTGTATTCGGAGACTAATCTTCTATTGTATTTGATGAATCTGCTGTTTATATGTTGTGCTATCTATACTCTGTGCAGTAATATATTTTGTAACCTATGCAAATATCAGAAAAGAAAAAAAATCCTAATATTCATACTAGTGGTGCACCATACAGCACATTAGTGGCGCACTGCAATAAACACACTAGTGGCGCATTATCAGTCAGTGCGCCGTTAGTAACCCAGAGCACAAGGTAAATATGGCCCCATGGGAGGCATACTAATGGCGCACTGCCTGGTGCGCCACTATAGTCTAGTATACTAAAGGTGCACCAGGGGTGCGCCATTAGTATATGTCACTAGTGGCATGATGATAGTGGCGCACCTGTAGTGCGCCATTAATGGCCAAAGCAGGTGTGCCACTGATAAGCCTTCCACCCTTTACCAAGTATATAGATGCATTAATTAAATAAGACATATTGTGATATCCCAACAAATCCATGTTCCAACATGGAACAAACTCCATCTTCACCTGCAACTAGCAATGCTATAAGAGGGGCTGAGCAAAGCGGTAACATAGCCAAACAACGGTTTGCTAGGAAAGGAGGGTTAGAGGCTTGACATGGCAATATGGGAGGCATGATAAAGCAAATGGTAGGAATTGCGGCATAGGAATAGAGCAAGCAACTAACAAGCAAAGATAGAAGTGATTTCGAGGGTATGGTCATCTTGCCTGAGATCCCGCAACGAAGAAGAACGAGTCCATGAAGAAGACAAACGGATGAAGTCGAACGAATCCTCACAAACATGACGTTATCGGAAGTAACCCGAAGAGGCACCACCGGAATGAAGCAAACATCATAGTAAACAACCACCACATAAGCATGCCATGATGCATAACCAAGTATGATGCATGTCCGGCTTAAAGAGGCATGGCATGGCAAAATGCACAAACAATCCTACAAATTAAGTGGAGCTCAATATGCAACTCCGTTGCATATTGACGAAACACCACGTGACTTATTTAGTTCTCTCTCGTTTAGGTACTCAACAAAATTAAATGTTGGTTAGCATGGAAAGAGGTGAAGCACAACAAAACTACCTATCTAGGCAAGTTTAAATGAGGCCGGAAACAATGAACAACAAATCCGGAAAATCCTCATGTGCATATTTTAGGTTTGGTACTGTTCTGCCCTGAACACAATTTTAGAGTTATTAAACATGCAAAATGATGCCACCATGTTAAACTAGGCATTTTTCCACCCCATTTACATATAAAGTTTATTAGGTTTGGATCTACGGTTATTTAGTTATGAATTAAATCATTTTAACATGGCATAGGAGCAAATTTAACCAAACAACATTTTAAACATTACAAACAAGGATAAAAGTGGCATACTATGAAACTACACAAAATTCTAAGAATTTTACATATTAAGTTTGTTTAATTCCAATGCACGGTTGTCGAGGGACGTGGGCAGCTGGGCCTTTACGAGGCCGACAGGGAACCGACTCGGCCTGGTGCGGCGCCGGCTGAGTCAACGCACGACGACGCGGATCGAGCACGGGCTGCGCTACTCGTTCCCCTCAGGCAAAACAGGGGCATGGAAGAAGCAGAGGAGGTCGCGGCAGGCAACAGTGATGCAAGGAGCGACGATGGCGAAGGCAGGGGACGACGGCTGGAGATGCGGGTCTCCAAGCCGGCGGATCTGGCCGGGAAGGGAGCAGGACAAGGAGGTGTCACGGATCCGGCAAGGGGCGACGAACGGGCAGCGGCCAAGGAGGGCGACGGGGTCCTGTCGAGGGCGATGTACTCCAGCGAGGCACCAGATCCAGGTTGCTGCGAGGGAGCGATGGAAATGGAGGGGCTACTCCATGCGGCGGCGGGGCTTAGGGATGGCAATGGGTCGGGTTTGGGGCGGGTGGAGCTGGTCCAAATCCAACCCATGACCCATCTTCCTACCCTATGCCCGTCCACCAAATTATCCATGGGCAAAACTTGTGCCCATGTCCAAACCCACTGGATATCCACATACGCATGGAGCTCCATGGGCATAGAAAAGTCAGCATGAAGCCTTCCCAAAGAGCAAATTAACTCATCATCATTCACTCACAAATGACAACATAAGCTACATGCATAAGTAGGCAACAAGTAATACGATGAGTCCTTAAGTGTGACATACCAGAGGTTGAGTCTCCAGCATATAGCTCATGGAACAAGTTGCATATTTCCTGCCATTTCCCATTGATTCGCACTTTCTACTATCACTGGCATATGGCCCCACATGTCATATGGGTATCCATTGGATATCCATGGAGCACAAACTATAACCATGCCCAACCCGACTGTTCGTGGGTATCCATACCCATGGACCCATGGGCGAAAATGTGCTCCATACCCTTGCCCAACCGGGTCGGGTATCCATGGATATCCAGATTCATGGATAAAATTGCCATCCCTAGCGGGGCTTGGTCGGCACGAGCGTTGAGGAAGGAACTCCAGCCAGACTCCATGGCGCTGCGGCTCCTGCACGAGGAAAAAGAGAGAGAGAGGGAACCGGGTGAGAGAGAGAGAAATGAGGGAGAGGAGGGAAGGAGAAGGCCAGAAGGGAGGCAGGGGCGTGCAGGGCAGCGGAGCTCCGGTGATGCAACTCCTCCAGCTGACTGGCACGAGCAGGAGAGGGTTTGGGATCGGGGGCGCGGGCGTCTGGTTGGCCTAGTGCTGAAAATGAGGGATGGGACCAGGTGGGGGTGGGATGGATCCCGAGAGAGTGGCGGCGGGGATGGATTGGATGGATGGAAGGATGGGACAGGTTCCCTAATTTCTAGGGTTGCCCATTATATATAGCAGTTGGATTAAGTTTAGGGGCTATTTGGCCCCTCTGATCAGAATCGGGCGGTCGATAAAAATAGACTAGGAAGTCCAAATAAGAAAACGATGATGTTTTGTACATGTTTGGGGATGTTCCGGACCCAACGGTGACGACTGTTCAGGTCAGGTTCAGGACAGTTTTCGGACGCGCGTGAGGGGTCAATGAACTGTGCGGAGAGGAGGTCTGATAGAAGGCCACAAAGGAAAGGGGGGTTTGATGGGCTCAGAAAAGGGAGAGAAGAGAAGGAGAGGAAATAAGGCATCCCGGCAACCATTTCCGGAGACCGAAAACGTCAGACAATAGACCGGCTATATTGCCGCTATAGTTTTACGGTTGGGCTATCAAACGGACTCTGAATGCAATGAAACTTGGCAGGTGGCCTACCTACAATATAACAACACCGCATGCCAACTCTCATCCCATTCTGAGAACATTTTCCGGCCACTTATAAAATACTATTTTGGACATGCCGCACACGCGTGCAAGTGTGTCTGGTCTCACAACGGAGAACAGACGGAACTGGGGGAACCCGGACGGATGCATGTTTTGAAAACATGATGATGCAATGCACATGATGACATGATGAAATGCAACACGCAAGCAAATGACATGGCAACGTCGGTGAACAACTGGGAGACACCTGGCGCATCGGTCTCGGGGCGTCACAATAGGGCACATGGATCACTAGCAACACCCATGGCAAAGTTGAATCTCATGTTAACAATATGCCAGGAACAATATTTAGCAAAAGTAGAGCATGATATGACAAGCTATAGTACTCCATAATTACAACCAGAGGCATTAATGGATAGAGCAACACCACATCTACAAAATATGCTTACTGAGCTAACTCAAAATGTGCATGGATCTCATGGTATCAAAATGTAACAGGAAAAGGACTTTGCGAAAGCACTAAGTGTCTGAAATCAGCAACATCACATAGCCTACTTTGCATGCTTGTGCTAGTCACCACATAACTCACAAAAATACGTGTCTTGCACCTCTGTAAATATGGCATGATGGAGCTCATAAAACATGAAGACATCATGCTCATAGGATGCACACACAAAATGCAATGAAAATGACAAATCATCAAGATCTGTTAACTTCCAGCAGACAACATCATATAGCACTTTTGCAACGATGATAAAGGCATCAAAATTGATAGTAACATGCATGCAAATGCTACTAACATGAAGAGCATCACGAGACGAACGTTTTGATATATCATATGCATGAATCAGGGTTATGAACATGGAGATATGGCATGGCAAAGATGCACTAATGAGATGGATATGCTGAGGACTTAGCCAAAATAAAACAGACCTGAGCGTCAGATAGCTAAACTACGCACGAGCAGGGAATAGGGGCCCACCACTGGCCTCGGCCTAGGTTGTGCAGAAGAGGGAGCAGGCCGTCTAGCTGGGCCACGGCCCAGGCGGCAGGCGGAGGCCCAGGACGGGGTCGAGCGGCCCAGCTCTTCGCCCGATCCAGGAGGTCGAGCGAGACGACAACACTGGCGGGACTCCGGCGATGTAGGAATGGTAGCGAGGCAGGGGCCGGTGAGGTGGAGACGGGGACCGGCAGATCTACGACGGGGCTTCTCAGATCTAGAACGGGGCGGCGAAGATTCGGCCGTCAGTGAGGACCAGCGGCCGTGGGACGGGAACGCGGCGGCTTCCGGCGAGCAGGACGGAGTGGGTGGTGCTGCAGGATGGAGGCGCGGGGGTGACGGTGGCCCACGACGAAGGAGCCGGGCGGCGGAGGCGAAGACGAGCGGCGGAGGCGGCGGGCGGTGCGAAGGGAGAGGGTGGCTAGGGTTTGCCCGTGATTTTTGGAGGGGGAGGCTTATTTATAGGTAGGGGGAGCTAGGAGAGTCGAAATGAGGTGCGGTTTTCGCCCACACGATCGTGATCCAATGACGGAGAGCATGGAGGGCGCTTATATGGGTTAGTGGGCTGTTTTGGAGGGGTGCCGGGCTGCAACAAGAGAGGGACTTTTATGGTTACCCGATTAACCGTTGGGGCATCAAACACCCTCCAAATGGAACGAAATTTGACAGGCGGCCTACAGGTGATGTACCAAGGCCACTCGACAAATCTCGACCCATTCCTAGAATGTTTTCATCCGGCTCTTGAAACAAGATTTGAGGGGTGCAACGGGTGCATGTGGGAGTGTCGGATTGCGAAACGGACAACAGGGAAATTGACCGGATGCATGAGACGAACACAAATGCAAATGAGATGCACATGATGACATGAGATGAAATGCATGACATGAACAAAAAGCAAAACAAAGACAAAAACCCAATCACGAAGGGAATATCATATCACATAGCCGGAAATGGCAAGAGTTGGAGTTACAAATATGGAAAGTTACATCTGGGGTGTTACAACACTCCACCACTACAAGAGGATCTCGTCCTGAGATCTAGGACTCAAAGAACTCCAGATATTCAGAACGGAGGTGGCCCTTGCGTTCCTAGGTGGCTTCTCGGTCGAAATGGTGTGGCCACTTCACCTTCAGGAATTTGATTGACTTGTTGCAAGTCTTGCGCTCGGTTTCTTCAAGAATAGCAATGGGATACTCATGATAAGACAAATCTTCTTGGAGATAAATCTCTTCAAAGTTGATAGTGCGCTCGGGGGTCTTGAAGCACTTGCGAAGCTGTGACACGTGAAACACATCGTACACATTTGCGAAGTTGGACGGAAGGTCGAGTTGATAGGCGAGGTCGCCTCTTTTGCCAATGATCTTGAAAGGACCCACGTATCTCCGGGCAAGCTTCCCTTTGATACCGAAGCGTCGAGTGCCTTTCATTGGAGAGACGCGGAGGTAGACATGGTCTCCGATTTTGAAAGCCAAGTCACGGTGCTTGCTATCATAGTAACTCTTCTGGTGTGACTGCGTGGCTTTGAGATTTTCACGGATGACTTTACAAATTTCTTCAGCTTCTATGATCAAGTCGTTGCCAAGAAGTTGGTGTCCACCAGTCTCTGACCAATTGAGAGGAGTACAACACTTTCTGCCATAGAGAATTTCAAATGGGGCCTTGCCCGAACACGCTTGGAAGCTGTTGTTGTAGGAGAACTCGGCATATGGAAGGCAATATTCCCAATTCATACCAAAAGAGATGACACAAGCCCAGAGCATGTCTTCAAGGATTTGATTGACTCGCTCGAATTGGCCACTTGTTTGAGGATGGAAAACCGTGCTGAAGCGAATGTTGGTGCCCATGGCCTCCTAGAAGGAGTCTCAGAACATATAAGTGAAAATGCTTCCGCGGTCTGAAGAGGTCAACTGAGGAATACCGTGCAAGGAGACAATTCTGCAGGTGTATAGCTCTGCCAACCGAGTTGTTGTGATAGATTCTTTGATTGGAAGGAAATGAGCCACTTTTGTAAGCTTGTCAATGACCACGTACATAGCATCATTCCCATGCTTGGACTTGGGAAATCCAGTGACAAAGTCCATTTCAATATGGTCAAACTTCCATTCTAGAATAGCAAGAGGTTGGAGGAGACCAGCTAGTCGTTGGTGTTCTGCTTTCACCCATCGGCGAACATCACATTCATTCACGAATTGAGCAATCTCTCACTTCATTCGAGTCCACCAATACGACTGCTTGAGGTCATGGTACATCTTTGAACTGCCTGGATGAATGGACAGAAGAGAATTGTGTGCTTCATTCATTATGACATTCCTTAGATCACCTTTAGGAACCACAATCCGGTCCTCAAAGAATAAAGTGTCTTTGTCATCAATGCGATAGCACTTTTATTTGGGTAAGCCCTTGGCAATACCATGTTTCACCTTCTTCACCTTGGTATCAAGCAGTTGTGCCTCAAGAATTTGATCTTCCAAAGTTGGAGTGACTTGGAGGTTCACAACAAAACCTTGAGGAACAACTTGGAGATTGAGCTTGCGAAAAGCATCAAAAAGATCCGGTTGGAATGGCTTCAGAATTAGGCTGTTGTAGTAAGCCTTTCTGCTCAAAGCATCTGCAATCACATTGGCTTTGCCTGGAGTATATTCAATACTTGGATTGTACTCTTGAATCATTTCGACCCAACAAGTTTGCCTGAGGTTGAGGCTAGGTTGACTGAAGATATACTTGAGGCTCTTGTGATCGGTGAAAATGTCCACTTTCCTTCCCAACAAGAGATGTCTCCATGTTATTACTACATGGACAACTGATGTCGGTGTCAAAACCGGCGGATCTCGGGTAGGGGGTCCTGAACTGTGCGTCTAAGGCGGATGGTAACAGGAGGCAGGGGACACGATGTTTACCCAGGTTCGGGCCCTCTTGATGGAGGTAATACCCTACGTCCTTCTTGATTGTTCTTGATAATATGAGTAGTACAAGAGTTGATCTACCATGAGATCAAAGAGGCTAAACCCTAGAAGCTCCTATGGTACGATTGTCTATTGTTCTTCGGACTAAAACCCTCAGGTTTATATAGACACCGGAAGGGGTTAGGGTTACACAAGGTTGGTTACAAATGAGGAGATACACATATCCGTAGTGCCTAGCTTGCCTTCCACACCAAGTAGAGTCCCATCCGGACACGGGACGAAGTCTTCAAACTTGTATCTTCATAGTCCAACTGTCCGGCCAAAGGATATAGTCCGGCTGTCCAGAGACCCCCTAATCTAGGACTCCCTCAGTAGCCCCTGAACCAGGCTTCAATGACGATGAGTCCGACGCGTAGTGTTGTCTTCGGCATTGCAAGGCGGGTTCCTCCTCCGAATACACCATGGAAGAGTTTGAATACAAGGACAGTGTCCGACCCTGCAAAATAAGTTCCACATATCACTGTAGAGAGAATAATATTTCCAGAAATCTAATCTGCTGACACATTTTGACAACATGACATCACGCCATGACCCGGTCATTATTCGAACTGTTTCTCTCAAACAGCTCCGCACATAATGCGAGGCGGTTTTCTTGACACAAATTGTCAAAGCAGAGATCGTGTCCCCCTTATCACGGGATTCTCATCAATACAAACGTGGGTAACCCAACCGTGCCTGTTGGTATGACTCCTAGATCTTAGGCAAGTCCCAAACGGCCACGAGGAGGACGCCTAATATTCACCCTCTTTATAAAGGGGATGGGGCTTTTTATTTTTTTCCTCCCGTGCTCAATCGAATCCTTCCCCCACCTCGAGTTCTAACACCCAAAGCTCAGGTCAGGTGCTTCAGACCTTCAACTATGTCCGGATCCAACCTTCAAGGTCGGTGGATGCCTTCCTCCGTCACAGAGGAGGACATCAAGAAGTTGAGGGAGGCCAGATATTTGACCGCCGAAATTTCGCATAGGCTGCCTGCCCGAGGGCAGGTTGTCCCTACTCCCGAACCCAACGAGAGCATTGTGTTCGTCTCCCACTTCCTCCGAGGACTAGGCTTCACTATGGATCCCTTTGTTAGGGGTCTTATGTTCTATTACGGGCTGGATTTTCATGATCTGGCCCGGATTCCCTTCTTCACATCTCATCATTTATTGTCGTGTGTGAGGCCTTCCTCCGCATTACCCCTCACTTCGGCCTGTGGCTCAAGACCTTCGATGTGCAGCCGAAGATGATCGAAGGGCAACACGCAGCATGCGGAGGTGCTTTAATAAGGAAAATCGCTGACGCTCCATGGCTAGAGGGTTCCTTCCCAGAGGTCTCCGGATTGTAGCAGAGGGAGTGGTTTTACATCACAGCTCCCCAAAGTGCCAAGTGGGTAGCTGCCCACACCTTTTGCTCGGGCCCCCCACCACAACTCATGTCATGGATTAGCAGGGGGCTAAGCTAGGGTCCAGCCAAGGACGTGCCAATACTGCAGAGTCGTATCCGAAATCTCTTCAAGGGAGATTTTAGTGTGGTTATGGTAATGCAAGTTATGCTGGTTCGTCGAGTCCAACCTTGCAAACGCTGGCCCCTCCGCATGTGGGAATTCAACCCAGAAGGACCGCGAGTTATTCAGCATTTCCTTGGCATGACGCACGAAGAGATGTACAAATCGTTCTTCGGACCCCAAATAGAGTGTCCGGACACCACCGAGGACGTGGGCCTGAGCTGCAACCGCCCCGCTGGCCAAGTAAGTAATCCCATGCCGAACCTGCTGCCTTTTTATTTATCATGGCATCATTCTAAAGAGCCTCTCTTTGACCAGGACTGGATAACAAAGGCGATGATGATCAGGTGTTCGACCCCCCTTCCCGAGGGCTTGGACAATTCGGTATTGGACAAGAAGCTTGAGCCGGCACCTTATCCAGCGCCCTCGAAGGAAGATGATGGGGGGAATAAAGAGGGCGAAAGCAGGCCTCACTCGCTACTCATTCCAGCTGGGGGGATAAGCACCTCCATGAGGGAGGACAATCAAAGGGAAGAATCTGACATTCTCTCTCCCCGGGGAAGGAAGAGGACTACCTCCGAAGATCTAGAAACTAAGGTTTCCAAACGGGAGAAGAAATCTTCATCAGAGGGTCCTGCCTCGGAGGGTATTCTTGCTGCACAGTGTCCGCGCGAAGATCAGCCCTCTACCGAGCTGTAAGTAATCGAAAAGTACTTTAATAGTGGAAATATCCTACCTTACTTCCGAAGACAATAACCAGTGCTTATAAATTGTAGTCCGGATCGTAGCCCGTCTCGACAGAGTTCGTCTTCGGGGTATTTCCGGAGATGATGGAGAGCGAAACGCCTCCCCCCGACACCTCGCCTCACAAAGTGGACGACCTTGAAGTGTCGTCGCGAAGGGTATCTCTGGATCCACTAAGGCCGAAGGATAACCCTTTGGCTACCCGGGATTCCCAGTATCCGGCTCTTAAAGAGAGCGACAACAAGGGTCCGTACAATGTGCGGTCGGACGCGCTGAAGGATCTTCTGGGGCAAGCGGCCGTCTTGGAAGCGCATCATACGCTAATGGGTATGGTAATTGAAAGGATTTCATCCGCTGAAAGCGGTTTGCATGAAGCCTTTATGAGTCTGCTGAAAGGCTTCGAGGTACGTGAAATAGTGTATGTTTTTTATAGTACTGCATACATTAGGTGTGCCCTATGCAGATAGTAGCCCCTGAGACTCTGGTTGCCGTCGAAAATGGCGGCAAACAAAGGATCATAGTCCCAGGTAATAACTAGACCGCCTTTATGTGCAGGTGGCTGAAGCTCCGGTGGCTAGCCGGACTGATGGGTTTGCCGAGCTAAAGCGGCAACTTGATGCGGCAGACGCCGACATCGTGCTTGTCAACAAGCGGCTTGACGAGGCACATGGTGAGTGATTTCTCTGGTGATCGTCACATAATAAGAGTAGCATGATGCCAGTATCTTTAATATGTTGTGTGACTGCAGATGGAGCTGCCACCATTGAGACCCTTTGGGCGGAGCCTTCCCGAGCCAAGGAGCAAGCAAGGAGTAGCAATGCGGCCGCTCTAAAGGCGGCCGAAGAGTTAAGGGCCGAACAGGCCGCGCATTGCAAGAGCAAGGAAAAAATAGCCAAGATGGCTGTAGAGTTAAAAGATGCCGCTGACCATTACCAGCTTCTTGAAGAAGAAAACCGGGCGAAGGCGACGGACCTGGAGAAGGCCCTGGTGGCTGCCAAGGAATCCCGCTCCAAAATTAGAGCGACGAAGGAGGAGCTGAATCAAGCTGCAGATATCGTGTCTGGGAAGCCCTTCTTGTTGCAGACTAAGTTCGGAGATCCAAAGTATGCTCCTCTGGACCGGCTATGGAGTTCTGCGGACGCCTACATGGATCTGGCTGCAAGTGCTGCTGATGCAGCCGAGTACTTCAAGGATCAGAAAGGTCCCGAAGTGGAAAAGCTGTTCTGGTCACAGTTTCACGCTCCAGTCCGTCCGCTGCTGTTGAATGAGCGATTGGCCGAGTGGGCCGAGCTCCATAGGTTGTTCGGACTTGCCATGATTTCCGTTGTGGATCACCTGTGGCTGGTAGGGCCAAGGCCAAATAGCTACTTTAGTTTAGTGCAACAATTCCTTGGTGTTGTGCCACGCATCGATGCTGTAAAGAGATCGGTGTGCATAGAGGGTGCGCAGATGTTCTTTGCCCGTGTCAAGACATACTGTGCGGAGATGGAGGCCACCACTATTGCGACACAGGGTTCGGCCGTAGGGCGAGTGGCTGCCGAGCACTACTTTGAAGAAGCTCTTGAAGAAGCTCGTTCGATAGAGGCTCAGTGCTCGAAGAATATTATGTTCTAGTGACATGTATTCCCATTGTAAAAACAATGTTTTATTGAATTATCAAGGCTGTATTTATACTTTTTCCCGAAAGTACTATGATGCCTCCTGTGTGGCTGTTTATTTATATATGTATATAACCTGAAAGTTTGCAGTTGTCGCCTTCCGCCCCCACGCGTATAATGTGGGGGTGTTCGCAAAAAATGAATATCCACACTTGATCCAATGTCTTGGTCCGTTAAGGAGGTGATAGCGCAGCGAACGAGGCAATCGGACTATATTTCTTTAACACTTTAACTTAGCCATAGGAGTTTGACAGTGGGGCTTCTATATAGCCCCTGGTACTTCTGTGCTCGTCCGAATACGGGGTGCGTACGTACATAACCGGGAAACGGCCCTTCGTTAATGCGGAGGAATCCCGAAGATTCTGATGAGTCATCGAGTGGTTGACCAGTCTCTCTCTATATCATGACAGTCCGTTTTCGGCTTTCTCTACTGAGGTGCTCATCCGGATGAACCAGGGCACAATTGCAGTAGTTCTCCCAGTGCTACCTTAGCTGATATAACGGAACATAAGGTACCAAAACGTGGGAGCCGGGCAAACCCAACATTTGACCAAAGACATGATTCGGAGCTGGTGCATATAGGGCCAAACTCGCGACGCTGAACACTCCCTAAGGTGTTCGGTCTTTATAACATATACCGGGCTAAACATGTGTCCAGGTACGTGCAAAATCCTGGCGTGGCCACATGCCAATAACGCCAGCATCCTTCTCGGTTGTGCGGAGTATCTGGAGGATATGAGGAACAAGAGACAGTAAAAAAGGTTTACGCAGGGTCTTAATCTAAAAAGAAACCTTTGGACGGGTCCCTGCTGCACGTCTGCGCCTGTGTCCCCATTGTGCCGTGTCCTGGATGGGTGTAGCACAATTATCATCTGTAAAAGGAAAGAACTTAGGTGAAAGTTGCCATGCCAAAAAAAGGAAGAATTGGTTATTATCAATGAACTATCAAAATTCAGGAGAAGTCAAGTTGAGCCGGGCTGGCCCTGATTAGACGCGGGGAGCCTCTGGTACCGTTTATGAGGGTTTGATCATCATACCCTTCTCATGTATATGTGATGGAACGCCGGACACGTCTAACCGTGTCCGCGGTCTTGACCACCTGCCATTTTTCTGGTTGGTGAGGCCGTCTAGTTCGTGGCTGTTAGAGCCCCCGCGTCCTCTTCCGTACATAAAAAATGTTCGGTATTTCCGCTAACTATGATGATGCCACGTGGTCTGGGCATCTTGAGCTAGAGAAAAGCATAATGCGGTATTGCATTAAAACGAGTGAAAGCCACCTTTCCGAGTAGTGCTTGATAATCACTTCGGAATGGAGCAATGTGAAAAGTTAATGTTTTGCTTTGGAAGTTATCGGGAGAACCGAATACCACCTCTAGTAGTAGAGAGCCCTTACAGCGGGCCTCTTGGCCTGGTATTACTCCCTTGAAGGTAGTATTACTGTTGCATATTTGTGTCGGGTCTATCCCCATTTTGCGGACTGTGTCCTGATATGTCAGATTTAGATCACTCTCGCCATCCATGAGGACTCGTGTGAAATGGTACCCATTTACAATTGGGTCTAACACCAAGGCCGTCAGTCCTTTGCGCTAGATATTTGTATCGTGATCCCTATGATCAAAAGTGACCGGGCAGGCCAAACAGGGGTTGAACCTAGGGGTGACGGGCTCTATGGCTCATGTGCATCGGAGTGCATGATTGCTTCTCCTCTTTGTCACATGGATCACGTTTACGGTTTTAACCTCTGGCGGGAACTTTTTCTATCCTCCGGGGCTTTGCTGGCGAGGTTCATCTTCGTCTTCGCTTGGTGTTTTTTCCCCTTTGTGTTCCGCGTTTAGCTTACCGGCCTACTTGAAGACCCAACATTCTCTATGGGTATGATTTGCAGGTTTGTTTGGGGTTCCATGAATCTGACAGAGTTTCTCAAGAATTTTGTTTAGGCCAGATTGTCCTTCTTTTCTGCCTTTGAAAGGCTTTTTCCGCTGACCTGGTCAGGAGCCCCTGAATCCGGCGTTTACCGCCATGTTATCTGGGCTACCTTCTTTATTTCGACGCTTGTTTTATTGCATCGTGGTTTACCATTCCCTTCCCTAACTTCGGATGTGCTTGGGTCGCTGGTGCTGCTACGGGCCAACCAGCTGCCCTCGCCCGCACAAAAGTGGGTCATGAGGCTTGCTAGGGCTGCCATAGTTCTCGGTTTTTCATGGCTGAGGTGTATGGTGAGCCATTCGTGTCGGACGCTGTGTTTAAAAGCTGCTAAGGCTTCGGCGTCCGGACAGTCAACGATTTGGTTCTTCTTGGTGAGGAACTTGTTCCAAATCTTTTGGGCGGACTCTCCGGAATGTTGGACTATATGACTTAAATCATCTGCATCAGGAGGTCGGACATAAGTCCCTTTAAAATTGGCCCGGAAAGCGTCCTCGAGCTCCTCCCAACTTCCAATTGAGTTTTTGGGGAGCCTTTTCAGCCAGTGCCGAGCTGGCCCTTTAAGTTTGAGGGGCAAGTATTTAATGGCATGGAGATTGTCGTGGGTTTGTCACAGCAGATGTCCTTGTGAAAGGACTTAGTCATGGAGCCATCGCTACGGGTTAGCTTTAAGGGGTTAAACCGGACAAGGGACATGAGGAAGTTTATACTAGTTCGGCCCCTTCGAGGAAGGTAAAAGCCTGCGTCTAGTTGTGATTGGTATTGTTAGGGTTTCGAAGGCCAGGGAGCGAATCCGCTTTGTCTGGCTCTCGAGTTGTTGTCTGTTCGCCTAAACCGCTGCCGGGTCGTCCCCTTATATACATGGGCGGCGCTCGTCGGTTTACAGAGTCCCGAGACCGGCTCATAAACGTGTCCGGTTCGGTCTCCACTCTTTCTACCTTACAATACAAGTTTCATACAAATGCCAGTTCACGACTACAGGCCTCAAACTGGTTCTGGGCCCCAGACCTTTTCTCTTCTGTCTACATGGGCTTCAAGCATAATCAACTACGGATGAAGTTAACCCAACCTTTCCTGGCCGGTTTATGCCCAGTAGTAATATCCCCAACATTAGGCCCCAGATTGATTTGAACAGGTTCATGTCAATCCTTAGTAAAAACTTCGTCTTCAACATCTTCTCATAATTTAGTAAACCGCCGTGACATCATCTTCTCGGAACGTGGTAAACCATCGTGACGTCACTTGTTTAAAAACTGTGTATGAAACATCTTCATTAATGGGTCTCCGACAATCGAGGCAACAGCTCCACCTTACTTCCAAATTTCTAGCCCCTCGATTTTCGCACCTGAGACTTATCCCTTGCCTTTATAAATAGGACCGAGGGGTCATTTTCACCGTTTCCCCCTCGTGCCTCTTCGCGTCGTCTTCCTCGCACTGCTCAGCCTCTGGAGCTCCGCCGCCACCGTCGACCGTCGCCTCTGCTCCGACCCTGGCCGCTGCATCACCCTGAACGCACCAGAATACTGCGGCGCCTTTCCGCTTCCTCACCAGCTCCAGTAAGTTCTCTGCTTTTTTTGCCACAGATCTGTTCTAGGGTTTCGACGTTCTTCGCAGTTCTTCCGAAGTTCATCAGTGTTGTTTTTCACTGTTCTTCCTTTAGTATGTAGATGGACACTTCGTGCTTGACGTATCCCTTGTCGTAGCTAACCTACCATTGTCATCACAAATCCTTATGCGCAAAGAACTGATCTAGTCCTTCATAAATTGCTTCAGTTCTGCACCACTTCTAGATCCAATTATTTTTGCTTTTCTGTCTTATCTTAGATCCGAAAGTTTTATATGTCACTATGAGATCTATTTCTATGTTCCTGTGAGATCCGTTTCTCCTCGCACCAATATAGGCGGTTTGACCTTGTATAAGCAGTATATGCCATTAGCCCTCTGATAAACCGGAGGAGCATTTTACCTTCATAATTATGCTCCGGTTTAACAGTGTCTGAGTAATCTTGTGCTAGTATTACCTTTTTCTCTTATTGCATTGGTCTCCGGGTTGTACCATTTCACATATCAGTATGTTTCTTGCTCCCTTGTCTCTTGTATATAATCATGCGTAATTTATAAACCGGCCTTTCATTTTCAGCTTTGTTTGCTTCGCAATGGCCAAACAATTCAATGCCTGCAACTGGGCTCGTTCTCGGGTTACCGAGACTCAGTTGAATGAGATGGTTAGCATCGGCTCCCTGCCTAAGAAAACTGAGATCAAATGGCGAGTTCCAGGAACAGAAAATCCTCCAACCCCAAGGCAGGGCGAGGTGGTGGTCTTTGTTGACCATATGGGCCGTGGCTTCAAACCGCCAGGGTCAAAGTTTTATCGAGATGTGCTTGCCATCTTCCAACTTCATCCACAAGACATTGGTCCCAACTCGGTTTCCAACTTATGCAACTTCCAGGTCTTCTGTGAAGTATATTTACAAGAAGAACCAACTTCAGAATTGTTCCGGGATTTCTTTCACTTAAACCGGCGCACAGAGTTTGTAAATGACCTGAACACAGAACTTGGTGGTGTCTCGATTCAAAAGGGGAAAGAAGTTGAATTTCCTCATGCCAAACATCATAGCCACCCAAAGGAATGGAACCAAACATGGTTTTATTGCAGAGACACTTCGCCTGAGGATGAAAATCCCCTCCCCGGCTTTCGTGATCACAGACTATCCAATACTCACCCAATGCCACAACGCCTAAGCTCTTCAGAAAGGGCGAAATACGCTCCTCAACTCGCCAAGCTCCAGGCCTTTATGGCAAACGGTTTAACAGGCGTGGACTTTGTGCGCTATTGGATATCCTGGAGAATCTTGCCGCTAAGTCGGTGTCCCGGTTTAATGTGCGAATATACCAGTGAGGTTGACGACCCTCAACGCCATTGCAACATCCAATTATCTGAGGAAGAAGTTACTGAAGGTGTAAAGAAGATTCTGAATGAATCAGAACTGATCTGTAGTCAAACCGGTCTGAGTCCCTTCTATGCCAAGAACAAACCGCCTGCTGTAAGCATTACACTTCCTCTTCATCTCCAATATCTTTATCTTATACCACCTGTAACCCTTCTTCTTTATATATATAGGGTGATGACCCCTTCTGGAAACGGAAATCCATAGAGAAAGAGGCAAAGTCAAGTAGAGACAAAGCGGTCAAGCCATCCCGCCCAAAGACCAAAGCCGTAAAATGGACGTCAAAACGGAAAACGGCTGACCGGATTAATATGGAGCTTGATGATGATACTAATGACCCAGAAGTTGAGGTAGAACTTGACTCACTTGGCTCTCTTTTCATGCATCTCATTAACAATGATCTTCCTCAGGAGGACGCAGAAGCTAGTCAAGCTGATGACGTAGAGGTAATTACCCTTTCCTCCAGTTCAGACTCTATGCCAACACAAAAAACTCGCCAAGCAGTCCGGAAAGTGCTTTTCTCATCCTCTTGCTCACTTGGATCCAACATTTATTTTGAAGACTCAACAGCATGAAGCTCGCCGGACAACCCGACACAGTGGCCAACGGGTCACTTCAGCCGGTTTACCTGACACTCCGGTTTGGAAGCGCCTGTCTGAGGTCTCTCCTACTTCTGACCATTCTTACCCCAAGGCAGGTTATTTTAGACAGCCTCTTAATCCGTCTGATTCAAATTATCAGGTGACACCTCCTCCATCTTCTGGTGAATCGACAGCAACTCAACTCCCCCCTTTAAAAACTGTGGCCGGGTGAGTTGTAAAAACCTTTCCTTTCAATGCGCCATAAATCCTTTGAATGTGATGTTAATCCTCTTTTATTCTGTTTTCAGGGCCAAAGCCAGACCCAGCAAGAAAGCTCGGGTCACCAATCCGCCAGAAGACCCTGTCGCCGAAGAAAGCTCTCCTAGCCATCCCGTCATTTTAGCTCAGCATAGTGCCAAAGAAGAGCAAGTTGCCCGGGATAGAGGTAAATGGAGCAGCGACTTATCAAGCTATGCTCATCTTAATGCTGATGAGCTTCATTCTGGCTTCTTGAACCGTCTGCACTCAAACCGGGATTATGAAGCCGGTTTGGTGAACTTGATGAAAGAGCGATATGAGGTAAATTCATCTCCCTTTGTATATTGATTTATAGCTGAAACACTATCCCAAGTAGCCCCCAAGGGTTGTTTTATGATTGTTAATCCCAAACCGGGTCTTTGTAACATTTTAAGCATCTCATCATTTATCCTTGCAATTGTAGGTCGCTAATAATGGATAAGACTCATCTTGAAAAAATGAGATAACTTTCTGCAGCATAGCCCTCAAAGGTCGGTTTAACTTGGCAAGTTAATCTAGTTTTTAATCCACAAATCCGTTTTAGAACAGACGCACATTAGCTCCCAAGTGTCAAGGATAATGCTTGCATTGTTTTGGAGACTTGTATAAAGTGTAGTACTTGAGTGTAAATAGGCATTAGCCCCCAAGTATGAAGTGCATAACTTGGTTATACGCTTTGTACTTTAGCATAGATATATGCTGTTTGTTTAACATACTTTCAATGTTGCAGGCTGAACTGAGAAACAAAGATGCCCGAAATTCTGACTTGCAAGAAAATGTGAAGTCACAACAATCCGAGGCTGCAAAAGCTAAAGAGGAGCCGACCCAGGCCCTGGCCGGAATGGAAAAGCTGAAACAAACCTTCAACCAAGAACGTGCTGAATGGGAAACCGAGAAATCCGGTTTAACCAAAAGAGCTATAGACGCCGAGGCAGCCCTGAAGCCAGTGGTTGAAGAACTAGCCGGTTTGAAACACCAGATCAATGCTATGACCTCTGCTATCTTTGGTAAGTGTCTACTTATCTGTGTTGCGCCAGTCGATGAATCTTATAACTGACCAAAATGTTGATAAAATCTTTGGCAGGCACTCGGATCACTCATCTTGGTATAGATATGCGGATGAAGCTCAAAGCGGCATATACATTGGTTGAACAGCTATACTCTGGGTCTCAATGGGCTATTAGCATGGCAGCTTATAACAAACCGGCTCCAACTTTGATTAAGGAAACCCTTGAGAAGCTGGGCATGTTACCAGCCCGTATTGCCGAGTTGAAGAGAGCAGCTGCCTGAGCAGGAGCTCCCTTATTCGAGCCAAAGCCTGGATTCCAGACCTTGAAGCGGAGGATATCATGAAAGGATACCCAGGCGTCAAAGAAGATGGTTCAAACTTCGACAATGATGATCTTCGGCGGCTGACCAAACAGATGCGGCCAGCAGCCAGCAAGTTGGCTAAGGATACCGATTTGTCCCATTTTCAACCGTTTTATGATGCAGAAGGGAAAAGACAGCCGACCGACATCCATGAATTCGAAGAACTTGTGCCTCCGATTCGTAAGCACACTTACGCTCCTGATATTAACCCTTCCAATCTTATCCATGAGGAAGTAGTGTTTCAAGCGTTAACTGGAATCGATTGGTCAACCGCTGATTTCCAGCGTCTGGGAGGGATGAAGAAGGGCCTACACCAACTGACCCTCAACCGTCAAACCGTCGCAATGAAGAGTCCTAAGCCGGTCGCCGGTTTATATGGCTACTATGAAAAACAATCATACTGTTTGATCCGCTTTGAAGCTTCATGTAATAGGATAGCCGAAACTTTGTTTATTTGCCATGCCATTGAGCATGTTTCGTAATACTTTGTGACAATCTGTGCCGCCCTTTGGGATATATTTTTGCATAACCCATGATGAATTGCGTTCCTGGGTACAACAACTTAAAAGTATCTAGCGGTTTACCGCTAGACGCATCATGATGTCCAAAAAGTATAAGGTACTTAGATGAATAATCAAGTGTTTGTACAAAAAGTAATGTACAGAACATACCTCATTGGTTGACCAAACGTGTATACGGCAAAGGTGTTAATACCAATTCGGAACATTGATAACTCCATCTTCATAATACATGTCTATATATTAAACCGGACCGAGATAACCACCAGATTTTCTTTATAACACTGGCGATTTAGTTAAACCGGACCGGGTCAATGAACACCGGTTTATAATTGATCATGTGCCCACAACTTGTAGTTGAGAAGCAAGATGGGTCAAGGACGCCGGTTTATCAAAAAATACTTATGATTTTCAACAAACAAAAGTCAAACAGGAAAATATGCAAGGCTTTTTACGAGATGCCAGGCTCCAAATCGAGGCTTTTCACGGGCTGTCAAGCCTCTGAGTTAAACCATTTAATAAAGCCTTTTAAGATGGGCGTCCAATTAACTAATCATCGTTTTAACTGTGAAAAGTTCAGGGTCTATAAAAGATTGACTTGTCAAACGTTCGATGGGTCATACCTGGATTACCTGGACAAGAGTGGCTTACTTGATGAAGGCAGGTTAACCCGGGTTTTCAGGTGAATACACCAGGCTTCCAAGCCGTGGCTTGATAGCCAATTACGAGGGTCCTTTCAAACTCTTTGTTGCTTTGCAAAAAGAGCCCCCAAGTAACTTTGTGAGCGATGCTCAGTGTGTGCCCATGTTTGAGTCTGTACTGTGTACAACACTCTCTTTGGCTCCAAAATTTTTTCCCTTTGTGGCTTAAATGCCTATCAAGAGGTGTAGCTATGGTGTGAGGCAACCAAGCCCCCTAGTGATATCCCTTCATGGTTTAAAAACTGATCAAGAGGTGTAGCTGTAGGTCAAATATGACCAAGCCCCCTAGTGATTTTCTTTGTATCTATGCAGCTGATAAAGGCGGGTTAACAAAAACTCCATTTCGTCAGTTAACTTGTAAAAGCACACACATGATGTAAAAAGAACAGATACCCTTCTTAAAACGGAGGCTCCGGTTTATTATATGATATATACACTGTCATAAATATGTACAGATGAAGAGCCTATGGCTTCAAGTATAGTAAGGCCGAAGGAGAGCTATGTTTCATGGCCGCTTGGTCTCCTCCTCCGATTGACGTGAGTCTTTATGCTGTCGAACATCAATGAGGTAGTAAGATCCGTTGTGCAGATTTTTGCTGACCACAAAGGGTTCTTCCCAAGGTGGGGATAACTTGTGCATATCAGTCTGATCCTGGATGAGCCGGAGCACCAAATCACCTTCTTGAAAGGTTCTGGTTTTAACCTGGCGGCTGTGATAACGTCGGAGATCTTGTTGATACATCGGCGATCGTGCTGCTGCAAGATCATGCTCTTCACCCAATAGGTCTAGTGAATCCTGACATGCTTTCTCATTATCAGCTTCAACACAAGCTGCCACACGGGGCGAATCGTGACGGATGTCACTAGGAAGAACCGCCTCTGCTCCATAAACCATGAAGAAAGGTGTGTAACCCGTAGACCTATTGGGTGTGGTGTTGATGCTCCACAACATAGAAGGTAGTTCCTTGGCCCAACAACTCGGCGTCCGCTTTAAGGGAACCATAAGCCTTGGTTTGATACCCCGTAGAATTTCTTGATTTGCCCTTTTTGCTTGACCATTAGATTGGGGGTGAGCCACCGACGCTAGATCAAGCCGGGTGTGTTCACGTTGACAGAATTCTTCGATCTCCCCTTTTGATAGATTAGTACCGTTATCTGTTATAATGTTGTGTGGAAAACCAAACTAGAATATCACCTTCTTGATGAATTGAACCGCCGTGGCTGCATCACACTTGCTGACTGGCTCTGCCTCCACCCATTTAGTGAATTTATCAACTGCTACTAACAGGTGGGTCTTTTTGTCCTTAGAACGCTTGAAGGGTCCAACTTTATCAAGCCCCCAAGTTGGAAACGGCCATGTAATTGGAATAATCCGCAACTCTTGAGCCGGAACATGCGCACGTTGGGCAAATTTTTGACATCCATCACATCTCTTGACTAAATCCTCCGCATCAGCATGTGCCGTCAACTAGTAAAAACTGTGGTGAAAAGCTCTGGCAACCAACGACTTTGAACCGGCGTGGTGATCGCAATCCCCTTCATGGATTTCTTGCAAAATGTCACAACCTTCTTGAGGAGAAACACAATGCTGAATTGCTCATGAAACATTGTAACGATGTAACTCCCCGTTGAGTATGGTCATGGACGTGGAACACCGGATTATCTGTCGAGCCAACGTTTCATCATTTGGTAACTCACCCCAGTTCATGTAATCCAGATATGGGATCGTCCAATCCAGTATGGCATGCAGAGCTGCCACCAACTGAGCCTCCGGATCAGGAATAGCCAAATCTTCTTCGGTTGGTACTTTGACTGATGGATTGTGCAACACATCAAGCAAGACATTGGGCAGAACCAATTTACGTTGGGGACCAACACGACTTAAAGCATCCGCCGCTTCATTCTTCTGCCGGTCTATATGGTCCACCTGATAACCTTTAAAGTGACCATCCACTGCGTCCACCTCCCGCCGATATGCAGCCATGAGTGGGTCCTTAGAATCCCAAGTACCAGACACCTGCTGAGCCACTAGATCTGAATCACTGAAGCACTTAACTCGGCTCAAATTCATCTCTTTAGCCATCCGAAGACCGTGGAGTAAAGCCTCATATTCAGCTGCATTGTTAGTACAAGGGAACATTAAACGGAGGACATAACAAAACTTTTCACCTCGTGGGGAAGTTAGTACGACTCCAGCCCCCGAGCCCTCCAACTGTCAGGATCCATCAAAATGAATAGTCCAATATGTATTATCTGGTTTCTCTTCAGGTGCCTGTAACTTCGTCCAATCGTTGATGAAATCCACGAGTGCCTGGGACTTGATCGCCGTGCGGGGTATATATTTGAGCCCATGAGGTCCAAGCTCAATGATCCACTTGGCAATCGACCAGTTGCTTCTCTGTTTTGAATGATGTCGCCCAGAGGAGCTGAGGAATTCATTTATTTCTTGCAGGGGTGGCTTGCTTTGGCTTTGGGGCATTTCATGACTGACCACTGTGATAGGATGGCCCTGAAAATAATGTTTAAACTTCCGGCTCGCCATAAACACCCCATATACCAGCTTGTGCCAATGCGGGTACCTCTGCATGGACTCAATGAGCACCTCACTGATATAATAAACCGGCCGTTGAACCAGATATTCCTCACCAAGCTCCTTGCGCTCTACCACAATGGCTACGCTAACAGATCGGGCATTAGCGGCCACATATAACAATAATGGCTCTTTATCGATTGGCGACGCAAGCACGGGCGGTTCAGCTAGCTACCTCTTCAGATCCTCGAACGCCTTATCAGATGCCTCACTCCAAACAAAGTTATCTATTTTCTTGAGCATCTCATATAAGGGGATGGCCTTCTCTCCAAGGCGACTGATAAACCGGCTCAAGGTTGTAATCCGGCCGGCTAGACGTTGAACATCGTTAATACACGCCGGTTTAGCCAAGGATGTAATTGCTGAAATCTTTTTCGGATTAGCCTCAATGCCTCTATTTGAAACCAGAAAGCCTAAGAGCTTGCCTGCCGGGACACCGAAGACCCACTTCTCCGGATTGAGCATCGTCTTGTAAACCCGAAGATTGTCAAAGGTTTCTCGTAGATCATCTATCAATGTCCCCTCCTTTCTGGACTTGACCACAATATCATCCACATACGCATGAACATTGCGCCCAATTTGTTTATGAAGGCAATTCTGAACACATCGCTGGTAAGTCGCCTGGGCACTCTTGAGTCCAAAGGGCATGGATACATAGTAGAAGGCTCCAAAGGGAGTTATGAAGCCTGTCTTCTCCTGGTCCTTAACCGCCATTTTGATCTGATGATAACCAGAGTAAGCATCCAGAAAACACAAACGGTCACAACCCACCGTAGCATCAATTATCCGATCAATGCGAAGGAGAGCAAAGGGGTCTGCAGGGCAAGCCTTGTTTAAATCTGTGTAGTCCACACACATGTGCCAAGTGCCGTTTTTCTTAAGAACCAGCACCGGATTGGCTAACCACTCTGGATGAAAAACTTTAACGATAAACCCAGCAGCCAACAGACGGGCTACCTCTTCACCTATAGCCTTACGTCTTTCCTCATTGAAACAGCAGAGGAACTACCGGACCGGTTTGAACTTAGGATCAATGTTGAGTCTGTGCTCAGCGAGTTCCCTCGGTACACCTGGCATGTTAGAAGGTTTCCATGCGAAGATGTCCCGATTCTCATGGATGAACTCGATGAGTGCGCTTTCCTATTTGGGATCCAGGTTAGCGCTGATGCTGAACTATTTGGATGAATCACCAGGAACAAAGTCAACCATCTTAGTGTCTGTAGCCGATTTGAACTTCAACACTGGATCATGTTCTGTAGTTGGCTTTTTTAAAGAGGTCATGTATGCCGGATCAACTTGCTCCTTATAGAATTTCAACTCCTCCATGGCACAAACCGACTCAGCATAAGCCGCATCGCCTTCTTCACACTCCAAAGCAATCTTTCTACTTCCATGTACTGTGATAGTCCCTTTATGACCTAGCATTTTAAGCTGTAGATAAACATAACATGGCCTTGCCATAAACTTAGCATAAACCGGCTGCCCAAACAAGGCGTGGTATGGAATTTTGATCTTTACCACCTCAAATGTCAATGTTTCTGACCTTGAATCATAGTCATCTCCAAAAGCTACATCCAAAGCTATCTTGCTAACAGGATATGCAGACTTACCAGGCACCACGCCATGAAAGACCGTATTTGACGGTTTAAGATCCTTATCTGTCAACCCCATACGGCGGAATGTATCATAATACAAAATATTGATACTACTTCCCCCATCCATGAGCACTTTATGAACTTGTATCCCCCAACTTGAGGGGCTACCACTAGGGCCAAATGACATGCATTATCAACCCGGGGTGGGTGATCATCTCTACTCCAAAAAATAGGTTGCTCAGACTAGCGTAAATACTGAGGTACTGCTGGTTCAACAGAGTTTACTGCCCTTTTGTGAAGCTTCCAATCACGTTTGCACAAACTAGTAGTGAAGACATGATATTGCCCGCTGTTCAGCTATTTGGGATTGCTCTGATAACCCGACTGTTGCTGCTGCTGCTGACTCCCCTGATGGTTGTAACCTCCTTGGCTGCCTTAGTGCCCTTGATTGACGTGTCCGGTTTGGTCGCCTGGAAACCCTGAACCGGAACCACCACCTCCGTAACCCGGCCCATGGAAACCTCCTCCTAAACCGCCGGGCGGGCTGTTGTCATATTGGAACATATTGGAATTCTTGAAATCCCGCATGATATAACAGTCTTTCCAAAGATGTGATGTTGGCTTCTCCTTCGATCCATGCTTTGGACAGGGGTGATTTAACAAGCGCTCCAAATTGTTGCCTGAACCTCCACCCCTCTGGGGCTGCTTGCCCTTACGGCGCTGGCCAATCTCCTGCGCATTGGTATTTGCAACAAAGTCCAAGCTACTATCGGCCTTGCGCTTACCACCATTTCCATGGCCTGTCGGATTATGTTGTTGACCTTTGGCATTGTTGTTCTTCTTACCTTTCTCCGGTTTGTCCTCCTCTGAATCCGGATCCTTGGTATCATCTGAATCGGCGTATTTAACCAAAGCGGCCATGAGTGTTGACATGTCATTGCAGTGACGTTTGAGCCTTCCCAACTTCTGTTTTAATTGTTTGAAACAACAATTGCTCTCTAATGTTAACACTGCAGTGTCTGCATTGATACGATCTGATGAATGCAAAATCGCTGAGACCCGTTTGACCCAATTGGTCGTGGGCTCCCCTTCCTCTTGGACACAAGCGGCCAGATCTACGATTGACATCGGCTGCTTACACGTATCCTTGAAGTTCTGGATAAACCGGTGCTTCAATTCGGCCCATGATCCAACAGAGTTGGTCGGCAAGCTCCTCAACCAAGTGCGAGTTGTTCCTTCCAACATCATGGTGAAATATTTAGCACACACTGCCTCATCCACATCTAACATCTCCATTGCCATCTCATAGCTCTCCACCCACGCCTCTGTTTGCTAATTGGCGGTGTAATTTGGTACCTTACGAGGTCCCTTGAAATCCTTGGGCAGCCTCACATTACGCAAAGCGGGAGTTAAACACGGCACCCCTAAGGAACTGAACATCACCCCTGGCTCCACGGAGGCCGTCGGGTGAACCGGAGTATGCTGTCGTGCTCCGTGTTGAGCTGCCAACTCGGCCTCCCGACGTGCGCGACCATGGTCCACAACATCTTGCTCATTAGCGCCTCCCCCGTCCGGGTTGTTCCCTCGTGGTGAATTTTGGCGACGTGCACTACTGGACATGGCCGGTTCGTCCTCCACGTGTCTGCTATAACTCCAGCTTGGACGGGGAGTGGAATGAATCCTCTCATGACTGTGTGAATACGCCTGCTATTGATTTAGTGCTGTTTGAAGGAGATCCCTGGCCCAACGTGCTTCCACTGCAACTGGTGCCTCGCCATCGGTTGGGAGGGCTGCCAGGCGTGAAACGGCGGCCACAATGTTGTCCAACGGGTTCGAATAATGCCCGGGCGGCGTCGATACATACTGTGGCACAACGTTGTTCTTGCGAGGCGGGTCCATCGTGCGTGGCTGAACCAGTGCTCCTGTTCCCGGCGCCCCCGCCCAGTTTAGCATGGGTTGGTTACCAGCTCCTGCTCCTGGTGTGTTGAAAAGATTCTGCGGCTCATAAACCGACGGGAGACGTGACCGATACCTTCTTCTCATGACTTCCTCTGAAGCATTCTGATCCAGTCTAATCCGGTAGGCATGTGCTTCCAATTCAGCCCGCTCTGCAGCCATCCTAGCATTCTCTGTTGCCAGGTCCGCTTTAGCCTCGGCTATCTGATCTTTCACCTTTGCAATCTCTGCATTGTGCTAATCCCTGGCTGCTGCATCCACCTCCGCGGACATCAACGTTGCCAAAGCGTCGAACAAATCAGACAAGACTTGGGCCGGAGGCGGCGCCGAGCTTCCTGCCCCTGCTGGTGTGGCCGTCGTTGAACCGGAGAGCATTGCTGTGGCGGTAGATGAATGAGGCGCCGACTGTGTGCTGGCCATGAAGATGGCGGCCCAGTTTGGTAGACCGGGGGAATCTGGAATACTGTTGCCCTCGGATCCTCCCTCAATCCAGTCGTCCTACAACTGGTAAAGTGATTCGGTCTCTCCAGAAGACTCATCATCAGAACAGACCACGGTCTCTCCATCGGACACCGGCCCATCCTCGTACCTCGATCCATGGATGACACCTACAAAAACATGCCTTGCCTCGAGCTGAACCGGCGAAGAACTTGCACGCCGAGCCGTTTCGATGACGTCGGTATAGATGTCCGGCTCGGGGGCCGGTTCGCCGATCTTGCCAATGAAGACGTGAGTCCCACCAAAGGGGACCCGGTACCCGTATTCGATTGAATCGGCCTCGGGACCCCATCCTGCGTTGTCGATGTAGAGCTTTCCGCGGCGACTCTTCGTCAGCCGGCCCACAGTGTATCCCTTAAGTCCATCGAAGCTGCCCTTCAAGAACTCAAAACCATCATGCGATTCGCCCCATGGTGGGCGCCAAATGTCGTGGGTTTGTCATGGCAAATGTGCTTGTGAAAGGACTTAGTCGTGGAGCCATCGCTACGGGTTAGCTTTAAGGGGTTAAACCGGGCAAGGGACATGAGGAATTTTATACTAGTTCGGCCCCTTCAAGGAAGGTAAAAGCCTACGTCTAGTTGTGATTGGTATTGTTAGGGTTTCGAAGGCTAGGGAGCGAATCCGCTTTGTCTGGCTCTCGAGTTGTTGTCTGTTCTCCTAAACCGCTGCCGGGTCGTCCCCTTATATACATGGGCGGCGCCCGTCGGTTTACAGAGTCCCGAGACCAGCTCATAAATGTGTCCGGTTCGGTCTCCACTCTTTCTATCTTACAATACAAGTTTCATACAAATGCGGGTTCACGGCTACAGGCCTCAAACCGGTTCTGGGCCCCGGACCTTTTCTCTTCTGTCTACATGGGCTTCAAGCATAATCAACTATGGATGAAGTTAACCCGGCCTTTCCTGGCCCGTTTACGCCCAGTAGTAATATCCCCAATAGAGATCGTCTCCACGAGCCATATGAATATGGAGGATGAAGTCCTCTATCCAGACTCCAGGGTCTGTGGTCCCGTCGTACGCCTCTATGTTCACCGGTTTGAATCCCTCTGGGAATTCATGATCCAGCACTTCATCGGTGAAACATAGGGGGTGTGCGGCACCCCTGTATTGGGATGTGCCATGGTGTTCAGACGGTTGTAGTATTCGGTTTTGGTTTTGTACTAGAGCGCGCTTCCTAGATCCGTAGATGGATCTGGTCGCGCCGGATTTTTGGCGCAAGTTCTCACGTAGATTGTTTGTTGACTTAAGCGCGAACTTGTTAGCCGCTCTATCGCACTCACAAGGTGGTGGATCCGGACGGTTGGCCGTATCATTCTTCGGCTGTGTGGGCTCTAAGGCCTCATCGTCGAATTCCGGTAATACCTTGTGCTTTAGATAGCTATTTTTATGCTAGCTTCCACCATACTTTGTTACTTTGTTCCACCTGGTGTTGAGCGTATCTTGTGCTACCTTGAGCCTTTGGCTCTGTTTCTTCAGGTTCTTCGCTGTGGCAATAAGCCTTCTGCGGAGGTTCTCTTGGTCCAAGTGTGTTTCCGGGATGATGCGTGCATCTTCGTCCGGACTGTTTTCTTCCCCCGACGGGGTTTGATGAGGCTTATCTTTGGCGTCATCGTGTTCGGACGTCGGATCCGTACTATGTTTGCAGTTTGCATCTTGATCGTGCTCTGCCACCGGGGTGGTGCAGTTGTCGTTTCTTCTAGAGTCGAGTGGACTATTATTTCCTCTTGCACCGCTATCGCTGTTTTTGCTATGGTGGGACTTAGGGCGGCGCTGCTGACGTCGGCGCTTGGGTTGCTTGGAGGGTGCATCCTCCGCTGTCTCTTCGCCATTGCCCTCTCTGGGTGTATCCACCATGTATACGTCATGTGACGAAGTAGCGGTCCAGTGCCCTGTGGGCGGTGGTTCCAGTTCATCTCCTCCATCGTCGTCCATGCCGTCGATGTCTTCGGAGTCGAAGTCGAGCATGTCGGTTAAGTCATCGACAGTGGCTACTAAGTGGGTGATGGGTGGGCCGCGAATTTCTTTGTCGTCTGCATCCCATTCTAGCCGGACATAGTTCGACCAAGGTTCTCCTGACAGGGAGAGAGACCTTAATGAATTTAGCACACCTCCGAAGGGCAAGTGCTGAAAGATATCCGCGGATGTGAACTCCATGATCGGCACCCAGTCGGATTCGACGGGCACGGATGTGAGCGGCTCAGAGTCCGTGGCCGGAGACGAATCCAGTGGTTCGGCGACACGGCTCTCGAAAGGGGTGAAGTCAGTATCTGGCTCTATCGCCGCTGAGAGTGCGACCTCCATGGCGGGGTCTATCCCTCCGCTCTCAGATGGCGCGATTTGCTCTGGATTAACGGCTGGAGTAGCTGCGGATGCGATCTCCCGAACACTGTCCGACGGCGGAGTTACGTCTTTCTCGTCGCGACTGTGCGGTGCGTCCAACATGGGCTCGAATCCGTCGAGGATCAAGTCGGCCATGTAGTTCAAGTTTCCAAATCTGACCTGATGGCCAGGCCTGTAGCTTTCGATCTGCTCCAGATGGCCAAGCAAATTGACCCGCAGTGCGAAGCTGCCGAATACGAAGATCTATCTAGGGAGGAAAGCCTCACCCTGGACCACATCACTAGCGATGATCGAAGGAGCCATCAAGCCTTATTGTGACAACACAGTGGAACTCTCAATGAGAGCACCAATGTCGGTGTCAAAACCGGCGGATCTCGGCTAGGGGGTCCCGAACTGTGCGTCTAAGGCGGATGGTAACATGAGGCAGGGGACACGATGTTTACCCAGGTTCGGGCCCTCTTGATGGAGGTATTACCCTACATCCTGCTTGATTGTTCTTGATAATATGAGTAGTACAAGAGTTGATCTACCACGAGATCAAAGAGGCTAAACCCTAGAAGCTAGACTATGGTATGATTGTCTGTTGTTCTTTAGACTAAAACCCTCCGGTTTATATAGACACCGGAGGGGGCTAGGGTTATACAAGGTCGGTTACAAAGGATGATATATACATATCTATATTGCCTAGCTTGCCTTCCACGCCAAGTAGAGTCCCACCCGGACACGGGACGAAGTCTCCAAACTTGTATCTTCATAGTCCAATAGTCCGGATAAAGGATATAGTCCGGCTGTCCGGAGACCCCCTAATCCAGGACTCCCTCAACTGCCGCCAACTCAAGATCGTGAGTGGGGTAGTTCCTTTCGTTGGGCTTCAACTGATGAGAGGTATAAGCCACAACTTTCTTCTCTCGCATTAACACAGCGCCAAGACCTTGCAATGAGGCATGACAGAAAACTTCGAATGGCTTGGATTCATCAGGAGGAGTCAAGATAGGAGCTGAGACTAGCTTTTCTTTGAGGGTGTTGAAAGCAACATCACACTCAAGAGTCCAGGCATACTTAACATGCTTCTGGAGGAGGTTCGAAAGAGGCTTTGCAATCTTAGAGAAATTCTCAACGAATCTTTGGCAATAGCTCGCAAGACCAAGGAAACTGCAGAGCTGCTTGACATTCTGAGGAGATTCCCAGTTCACAATTGCAGAAAACTTCTCGGGATTAACAGAAATGCCCTTGGCGGATATGATGTGACCAAGGTAAACAACTTCATCAAGCCAAAACTCACATTTGGAAAACTTTGCATAGAATTGATACTCTCAGAGCTTGTCGAGCACCAATCTCAAATCCTTGGCATGATCCTTCTTATTCTTGGAGAAGACCAAGATATCATCAAGATACACCAGGACGAATTCATTTGTGTAAGGGTTGAAAATGAAGTTCATCATTCAAGAGAATGTTGGAGGAGCATTGACAAGGCCGAAAGACATGACAGTATATTCGTAAGAACCAAAGCTTGTTCTGAATGCTGTCTTGGGAATATCTTGTTCACGAATGCGAATCTGATGATAACCCATACGGAGGTCAATCTTGGAGAATACTATAGCACCTTTAAGTTGCTCGAATAACTCATTGATGTTGGGAAGTGGATACTTATTCTTGATTGTCTTCTTGTTCAATGGACAGTAATCGACTCAAAGTCGGTCCATGCCATCCTTCTTCTTGACAAAAAGAACACCACAACCCCATGGAGATGAACTCGGTCTGATCAAACCCAGACGCTCTTGTTCATCGAGCTGTTTCTTCAATTCCTTCAGCTCCTTTGGTCCAAGCTTATATGGATGCTTGCAAACGGGTTCAGTGCCAGGCTCAAGATTGATAACGAATTCAACTAGCCGGTGAGGAGGCATTTTCGGAAGCTCTTCTGGAAAGACGTCTTGGTACTCACAAACGACTGGAATCTGATAGATTGCATCCAACTCGCCCTTCTCATTGAGGGAAAACAGTCGAATGGTTTCATCCCGAGCGGCATAGATGATCACATCCTCATAAGAGTGTATCAACTGAATCTCCCTGGCAGCACAATCAAGTTGAGCCTTGTGCTTAGAAAGCCAGTCCATGCTGAGAATTAGATCAATATCCAAGTCTCCAAGAACCATTGGAGTGGACAGAAATTTATAGTTGACCATCTTAATGGAAACATCCGGAGCCATCATTGAGTCCAGTCACGACCGGTTTTCCAATAAAAATATTTATTGAGAAACCAATCTTTGAGTCCAGTATGAGAGAAAATCCTCCTCACTGGCAGACAAATACTTGATACAATAAGCCCATAGCATAGAATATATTACAGGGTTGAGCTAGGTCTGCCCAACGAATTATTACAAGAGCGCCAATAATTATACATAATGGCGGATATAACACAATGGTGTGGTGGCATACTACTGACTCGAGGATATAGTGGTGGTGGAATAACACAATGGGGAGTGTGGTAACACGATTCTCAAACTGGCATCTCATCGAGCGTCGAGGTGAGCCTCGATAAATTTTATTCGGGCTGCGGAAGCGGGTATAAAACTGAGACCAAGACCAGGGTCGCACGAGACTGACTGGGATTCCTCTAGGCGTCGGACTCGTTATCGAACTCTTCATCCATGAGATCGCCTTCGTCAGCATCTGGCCAAATCAACAAGCCAGTGAGTACTTTGAAAGTACTCACAAGATAGTTCGGACGTAAGATATAACAAATGCATGCATGGATGCGTCATGAATAATCTTCCCAATGCACACTGATAATATTTGCACAACGAGTAAGTACGAGGGAAACGGCGGTAGTCCGCCTGAAATCCCAACAGAAAATAAATGAGAACCGATCACGTGTCTGAAGCGACGCCACGAAGGGTAAACAAATAATAACAGGAAAATAACGAAGTAAGTACGAGGGAAACGGCGGTAGTCCGCCTGAAATCCCAACAGAAAATAAATGAGAACCTATCGTGTGTCTGAAGTGACGCCACGAAGGGTGAACAAATAATAACAGGAAAATCATGCCACGGTCGAACGTCTGAGCGACATCACAGAAAGGGCTTTTAAAAGAAATGCCACAGTCGGACGTCTGAGCGACATCACAGAAAGGGCTTTAAAAGAAATGCCACAGTCGGACGTCTGAGCGACATCACAGAAAGGGCTTTAAAAGAAATGCCACAGTCGGACGTCTGAGCGACATAACAGAAAGGGCTTTAAAAGAAATGCCACAGTCGGACGTCTGAGCGACATCACAGAAAGGGCTTTAAAAGAAATGCCACAGTCGGACGTCTGAGCGACATCACAGAAAGGGCTTTAAAAGAAATGCCACAGTCGGACGTCTGAGCGACATCACAGAAAGGGCTTTAAAAGAAATGCCATAGTCGGACGTCTGAGCGACATCACAGAAAGGGCTTTAAAAGAAATGCCACCGTCGGACGTCTGAGCGACATCACAGAAAGGGCTTTAAAAGAAATGCCACAGTCGGATGTCTGAGCGACATCACAGAAAGGGCTTTAAAAGAAATGCCACAGTCGGACGTCTTAGCGACATCACAGAAAGGGCTTTAGTCACAAATAAACAATACTCATAATAAATATTCAGTTCATGATAATAAACAGGTTAGTCCATCCACAGGAATAACATTTAGCCGGGCTTAGTACTCATGGGATTCACTGGAGTCTCTGTCATCAAACTGATACTGTTAGTCCAAGATGATACGAAAGTGGACATGGAATAGATGATTCAAGGAATATATGACTCTGCAGAGTTTGTACAAAAAATTTCCCACAGCCAACGGATTTCCGTAGTCACGAGGGACTAGTTCCGTTTATGGTTTTTTGGAAGAAAACACAGCTAACCAGTACACACCCATCCTACCTCTCGATGCCAGGACTCACCCTAGACATCGTCCAAGAAAAACTTTTGAGACGGGGAGATCACAATCTCGAATAGCATGGGATCAAATTTATATATGCGCGCTCTAAGGGGTGCCCCCCTCTCGGTCCCAACCGGAAACACCCATGCCCCCTGACCGGATGACTGGCTTTAATCCAGGGCCACGGAACCATCATCCCGGCCTCTCCTTTTGGTGTGTACCAGGAAAGCGGTTTGCAACTTACTAAGCCATATTCCTTGCGGAAAACATGTGGTAGTACAGGGAAGGAAAAGGGAGGAACTGGACCGGTACGGTTTGACCCTGAAGTCACATAGTCTGGCATAATACTGGCATGCTACAACACTGCCATCTTACCCATCCTCATGCCAACACATGGCCATTCATACTCACTTCCATCCACTTATGGATCATCGAACACACTAACTTCAACCTTTCATAAAATAACGTTCATCGGTATGCTCATCAACATGCCATGAAACTAACTACATGCAAAACATGCCAAGACACTTATCATATCAAAAGTTCAAACATGCTTGCCTGGTTCAGAGTAGTCGGAGCCTAGCTCGGTGAAGTTCGCGGCTCCTTCACCTCCTTCGGTATCTACGGTATAAAGAAAATATATGTGCTATCGTAAATACCAAGAAGTGCTCAGAAAGTATTCCAAATAGTTTTCAAATAAATGTGATAAAAAACTATACAAAATTCTAAAGAGGACAGAAAAAGAATCACTCAAAAATTCCTATCTGTTAAAAAGTTATAGGGGTTTTAAACCAAGGACGTATCTGTAATGAAACAGAAAGTTTTCACGGGCTAGTTTATAAAAACAAAAAGCGCTTCGGTAGAAACTACGCCAGCCCAGCGGGAAGGCGTATTTGGCAGAAGACGTTTTCAGAAAATGCTTCACTTAGACAGAATAGATAGGCTGACAGCAGGTCCCGCCTGTCAGGTTTAAATTTTCAAAACGAGGCGGCAGACTTCGCCGGTGCCCGAGAGCCGCGGTGGTCACCGGCAGCGATCCACGGCGAGGCAGGGTGATCGGGGATTACCAACATGCTCACCGTGTCCTTCCGCAACGGTGGGTGGTGGTGTTGGTCGCCGGTGAGTACCACGTCGACGGCGGGCTTGACTCCGGCGGACGGTGGTTCGGGCGTTGGCGGGTCTCGCCGAAAAGGGCTGCAAGGATCAAATTGAGGTGGGGGTTAGGGCATTGGGTGCAAGAGAAGGCTACGGACGAGTTTTGGGCGCCGGAGATGGCCTCACCGAAGGGCATCGAGGTGGAGGCCGAGGCGGGGCGAGGCGGCCGGAGTTGGGGGAGGAGACCTCCTCGAGGTCCTCCTGGTGGTTTGGCAGGGTTCTGGAGAGGCGTCGTGGAGATGTGGGTCTCGTGAGCGAGCTCGGGGTCCTTTTTATAGGCGATCCGAGGCGGTGGCCGTGAACGGGGATCTCCGGTGAAGGTTACGGCGGCGCAGAGCTTGGTCGGGAAGGTTTAGGGAGTTGGGCGTCATCACGGAGTTCTACTGGTTCCATTTGGGTGCTAAGCGAGCTTGGAGGGGGTGTTAGGGGCGAGCTCGACGGAACGGGGCGGCGCGGGCCCGTCGGTGGCAGGGAGCACGTTCCGTGCTTGCCGGGCCGCGGCGAGGGTGCCACGGGTGTGCGCTGGCATGCATGAGGACACGCGGAGGGCCAGGAGGCTTTGGGCGGCGCAAAAACGGCGTTCTGCCGTGGTGTGCCTTCTGTCGGCCGCCACGGGAGGTCCCGACGCCGCAGAAGACGCCGGCGAGGGCGGGCCAGCGCGCTAATGACGCCAGGAAGGCTCCAAGCATGCGGGTGCAGCATCCGGACAAGAGGAGAGAGGCCGCGAGCGTCGAGCCAAGGCACTGTGAGCATGTGACTATAACTCTGAAGAAATCCACACTGTAAAACTGAATTTTACTGAACTATGCCAAGAACAGTGCAGCTCAGGTGTTCGACAGAATGCTTTTGGCATCTAGGGATTTTTCCTTGAGCTGAAACTTGGTGGAGTGGTCTCTCATTGCTCCAGTAGGCTGCCTGAATTTTGGTGGAATTTTTGGAGAGGTGTAGATATGAATTTCACAAAATTTGGCAAATCTGGTCCAAACTTGCAGTGAGTGAAATTTGAAAATTTTGAAAAGAAGAAGAGTGGATCAAGATGGTTCTAGGTTGTGGGTACTAAAGACAATCCAGGGAAGTTGGTTTGGGATAAAAACTCAAAGGCAAAGTGACACTTGCTTTGAAAAATCACTTAAGCTCAAATAAATGGCAGAAATGTTTTTGGGGAGAAAATGATTTAAATAAAATCCAAAACTTGTTTGGACTTGTTGAGACAGAGGATTTAGATTGTTCAAAGATGGAGGGAATGGATTTTGAGAGGATTTACCATAGGAGACATGGTAAACCATGGGTGTCTTCAAAAAGAAAAGAGGTCCCAAAATTCCTAGGGTTTCTTTTTTTTTGAAAATAAATAAGTTTGAGAGGGAAATAACCAGAAGGAAAGCTTCCAAAATTTTTAACAACAATAATCAAAAGGAAAGGAAATCCTTGCCAAAGGTGAAAGGAAGTTTTTTAAGAGGAAGGATTTTCTGAAAGAGAAAATTTTAAAGTCCCTCCTTTTGAATCCAATAAAGTTTTTGATGAAAACCAAATCAAAAATTTTGGAGTGTCACAAAAAAACCCAGAGAGGAAACTGCTATCGGCTTAGGCAAATCCACAATATGCAAATTGTGCATGGATGCAGAAGGTCTTGTTATGAATGAAATAGATTCACCAGTATCGAATAGAAATTTTGCAGGAATATCGTTAACTGGAACATTACCCATGATCACTTCTGAAGAATCCTCTGCTTGAGTTGCATTCATCATGTTCACCCTTGCAGACTTGGGATTATGGTTGACCACTGCATTACTTGAAGATCTCACAGGAGGAGGAGGTGGAAGGCGCCTTTGGTTGAAGCACTTGTTTGCATAGTGACCTTTCTGCTGACACTTGTTGCAAGTTACCTCTAAGAGGGAAGATGATAATGAGCACTTGACCTTGGAGCTTGAGTCTGAGACTTGTTCTGATAGCCTAGGTTGGGTGGGTGGGAAGATCCATGGCCACCTTTGTTCTTCTACTGGTAGGGCTGACGGAAAGGAGGAGGAGGAAGCCAGAACTTCTGTTGCTTAGATACCACTTGTGAGGAAGAATAAGACCGAACTGCATCCCTGATTCTCTTCTTTGATGCCTCACACATGAGCTGAGCACCTTCTTGCTTGAGTGACATGTTATAGAATTGATCGAACTTAGTAGGCTCAACAAGAACGGGAGCTAACTGTAGATCTTCTTTGAGGCCACCCCTGTTGTAACACCCCGGATGTAACTTGCAATATTTGTAACTCCGACTCTTGCCATTTTGGCTTTATGTTATGTGATTCCCTTCGTGGTTGGGTTTTGTCTTTCATTTTTCATTTTGTTCATGTCATGCATTTCATATCATGCCATCATGTGCATCGCATTTGTATTTGTGTTTGTCTCATGCATCCGAGCATTTTCCTCATTGTCTGTTTCGCAATCTGACAGTGTATCACCGGTAGACCGCCTGTCAAATTTCGTTCCATTTGGAGGCCGCTTGATGCCCCAACGGTTAACTGGGCAACCGCAAAAGCCTCTTTTGTGTTGCAGCCCAACACCCCTCCAAAACAGACTTATAACCCATCTAAACCATCGCCATGTTCTCCGTCGCCAGATCACGATCGTGTGGGCGAAAACCGCACCTCATTTGGACATTCCTACCTTCCTCTACCTATAAATATGTGCATCTCCCCCGAAATCTGGGTCCAAACCCTAGAAATCGCCCCACTCCGCCGCCGGACATGTCCGGATCCCACCGGACGAGTAGCCGCCGCCCGCAGCCAGTAGCGCGCTGCCACGTGGCCCGCCGCCACCTCCCACCATGCTAGCCCGCTCGACCCGGGGCGGGCCCGCGAGCCCAAGCTGCCCCACGCGCCCCCGCCGCTGCGAGCCTGCGCCGCTCCGCCACCAGCGTCGCCGTGCCGCACCGCATGCCGCCCGACCCCGTGCGCCACTCCTCCATCTCCTCCACGTCGCCCTCGTCGCCGTCGGGCGCTCAGGCGATCGGATCCGACCAACCCCCCTCTCCGACCATCTTCCCCGACCCTCTCCAGCCACCGCGACCTCCATCTCCGGGGAACCCTGACGAACCTCGAAGAATGCGGCCGCGAAACCCTAGATCCAGATTCGGTTGACGTTGACCCCAAAATTTTCCCAAGTCTCTAACATTTTTATGCCTCTATCATGTTGCATCTCCTTGACTAGCTCCAAACCGTGCATATGATATGTCGAAATGTTCGCCTCATTGATCTCTTCATGTTAGCAGCATTTACATGCATGTTACTGTTCATTATGATGCCATTGTCATTGTTGCAAGAGCGCTATAAAATGTTAACTGCTGGTACTTATCAGATCATGGTGATTTGTCATTTTTGTTGCATTTGATGTGTGCATTCTATGAGCATGAGGTCTACATGTGTTTTGGACTACAACATGCCATCTTTACAGAGGTGCAAGTCTTGTATTTTTTTGATCTATGTGGTGAGTAGAACAAGCATGCAAAGTAGGCTCCATAATGTTGCTATTTTCAGGGACTTAGGATTTTGCTAAGTCCTTTTCCTGTTGTTATTTTGATGCCATGTAAACTTGATGCTACCATAAGATATGTGCTTATTGTGAGATACTTCAGTAAGGATGTTTTGAACATGTGGTTATTCTCCATCCATTCATGCCCCTGTTTAAAATTATGGAGTGCTCTTGCATGTCTTTTTCTTGCTCTACTTTTGCTATATATTATTCCTAGCAGATTGTTAACGTGCTAATCAATATTGCCATGGTTGTTGTTAGTGATACATGCATCCTATTAACTTTCTCTTGCCATGGTTAGCTTCATAAACATGTAATCATGCTATTGGTATGCTTATGTTGTCATTTAATGCTTTGTGGTGAGTGGCATTAGCTCGCAAAGTTGCTATCGTAAATCTGTTTATGCCATGCTCTGATTTTCTTCTAAGTCTGAAACTGTTAATAAAACTTGCCATGTTTACATGGGTGCCACCATATGTTATGTGCCTTTTGGCTCATGTTCAGTAAGGGAGTTTTGTTCTATACATTTAGTAGAAGCACACCATGCCTTTGTTTGCTATGATATGTTCTTGTAGAATGTTGTTTGCCTGCTCTAAACATTGCTTCCTGATGTTGTCTTTAACATGTTAGTATTTTCACTAAGTCTGTGAAGCTGATATCTTTTGCACTTTTGCCATGCTTGTTTGAACCTGTTCTATTGTGATTTATCCATAGCTCAGTGTTCATGTTTTGTCAAGCATCTCTTGTACATCACTGCCATGTGCTTTGTTCCTACGTTGGAGTGCAGTAGCTTAGTTTCTTGTTGCATTCTAATTGGCATCATGCTGTTAATCGCAGATTTGCGTCATTCTTGTTTTGCTTGCAATTTCCAAACCGTGCATCCGTTTCCGGTGATCCTTATATTGATTTCGACCGAAACCACCTCATCTTTCCAGCGGCATACTTGTGTTTTCCAAGTTGATGATTTGATCATTCTTTCCCTTCCGGAGCATGCATATGCATTGCATATCATATCTTGCATATCATGCCATGTATTGCATCATGTTGCTTGTGCATTGCACCATGATTGATTGTTGCTCCATTGCTTGTGTTCTTGCCTTAGGTAGAGCCGGGAGACGAGTACGTGAACGAGGAACCTGTTGAGTACGCTAACGAGGATCAAGCTTTCGACAACTCTGAGAACATTGGAGGCAAGATGACCATACCCTCGAAATCATTTCTATCTTTGCTTGCTAGTTGTTCGTTCTATTGCTATGTCGCGCTACCTACCACTTGTTACATCATGCCTCCCATATTGCCATCTCAAACCTCTAACCCACCTTCCTAGCAAACCGTTGTTTGGCTATGTTATCGCTTTTGCTCAGCCCCTCTTATAGCGTTGCTAGTTGCAGGTGAAGTTGAAGTTTGTTTCATGTTGGAACATGGATATTGCTGGGATATCATTATATCTCTTATTTAATTTAATGCATCTATATACTTGTTAAAGGGTGGAAGGCTCGGCCTCATGCCTGGTGTTTTGTTCCACTCTTGCCGCCCTAGTTTCTGTCATACCGGTGTTATGTTCCTTGATTTTGCGTTCCTTACGCGGTTGGGGATTTATGGGACCCCCTTGACAGTTTGCTTTGAATAATACTCCTCCAGCAAGGCCCAACCTTGGTTTTACCATTTGCCTACCTACCACCTATACCTTTCCCTTGGGTTCTGCACACTCAAGGGTCATCTTTATTTTAAACCCCCCTCGGGCTAGTGCTCCTCTGTGTGTTGGTCCGAACTAGAGTCCTTTGCAGCGCCACCTCGGGGAAACTTGAGGGCTAGTTTTTGTTGTATGGAGTGCTCATCCGGTGTGCCCTGAGAACGAGATATGTGCGACTCCTATTGGGATTTGTCAGCACATCGGGCGGCTGTGCTGGTCTTGTTTTACCATTGTCGAAATCTCTTGTAACCGGGAGTCCAAGACTGATCGGGTCTTTTTGGAAGAAGGAATATCCTTCGTTGACTGTGAGAGCTTGTGATGGGCTAAGTTGGGACACCCCTGCAGGGTATAAACTTTCGAGAGTCGTGCCTGCGATTATGTGGCAGACTGGAATTTGTTAATATTCGGTTGTAGAGAACTTGACACATGACTTAATTAAAATGAATCAACCACGTGTGTTTCCGTGATGGTCTCTTTTCGGGGGATTCCGGGAAGTGAACACGGCCTTGTGTTAAGCTTGAATGTAAGTAGTTTCAGGATTATTTCTTGATCACTTCTAGCTTCTCGACCATTGCGTTGCTTCTCTTCTTGCTCTGATTTGCGTATGTTGGCCACCATATATGTTTAGTGCTTGCTGCAGCTCCACCTCACTACCTTCCCCTACCCATAAGCTTAGATAGTCTTGATCTCGTGGGTGTGAGATTGCTGAGTCCTCGTGACTCAAAGATACTTCCAAATAGTTGGAGATGCCGAGGATACAAGTGTAGGTGATGCTACCGAACTCAAGTGGGAGTTCGACGAGGATCTGGGTCGTTACTACGTTTTGTTTCCTGATGATCAGTAGTGGAGCCCAGTTGGGACGATCGTGGATCTAGCATTTGGGGTTTGTCTTCCTTTTCTGTTGGATTTGGCCGTAGTCGGTCTTTGAGTGTATTTGGATGATGTATGAATTATTTATGTATTGTGTGAAGTGGCGATTGTAAGCCAACTCTTTATCCCTTTCTTATTCAGTACATGGGATTGTGTGAAGATTACCCCTCTTGCGACAAAACTACCATGCGGCTATGCCTCTAACTCGTGCCCCGACATGTGGGAGATATAGCCGCATTGTTGGTGTTACAAGTTGGTAATCAGAGCCATCCCCGGCTTAGGAGCCCCCTGCTTGATCGAATTGCTGACGTTGTTGAGTCTAGAAAAAAATGTTGAGTCTTAGGATTATATATATCGGAGAGTAGGATTATTTTTACTCCTCAGTCCCTTCGTCGCTCTGGTGAGGCCTCCTGGCATAGAAGTTTTGACTTTTCTCTCCTCAATTTTCATGAATTTTTTGATTAGGATCATGCGGGTATCTTGGAATCGTTCCTATAGTCTTGTGACGAGAACATTGTTCTTGGTGCCTCCTGACATTTAGGGGTTGTGGCAGTGTCCCGGGGAGTTGAGCTTCGAGGTGTTGTCGTCACAATTTTATCGTTGCATTTGTGGAATACCTGAGTTCGCCGACATCGAAAATCTCTTTTATGCAGTTGTTGGTGAGATAACCTCGATGCTACCCAGTACTGGGGTGGGAGTTCGGGAGTATTGCCATAACTCATATAACGGATGCTTTTCGAAGGTTGAGGTACATGATTTCCGAAGGTTTCTTGGTTATGTGTTGAAGGATGGATACAGCTGGATGTAGGGATTGTTAGTTTGGGTGAGATATTATGCTTCCCCTGTATCCCCAACACCTGATTGCATAACCAGAAAGTTTCGGGAGTTTTATAGGTAGGAATTCAAGTAGCTCTAGTATTTCTTCCCGTAGATATTTGGTTTGTGATTGGGTAATCCTTACCACTTATTTGTTCATATTCGTACCTTGTTGCTTTATTCATCTACCTTTATCTAAGTGGCTTCTCACCTTAATGGACGTGTGATGATTTACTTTCGAATTCATTCATTCATCCTTGTTCGAATGTTTATTGTGAAGACTATATGTTGCAATTTCTATCCATTGATTCAGCTTGTCTATCTGTCTATCAAGATTCTAACGGATGTCACCCTCTTCAGGATGGCTCCTCCAACGCTTCTGAATCCGAACCGCAATGATGGGGATCAGTCGAACCCTCTGCCACCACCTCCACCTCCGGAGGCATGGCAAGTTGTCATGGCAGCCACCAACACCAATAGTCAGATGCTTTTGCAACTCTTGTAAGAGCACAACCAAGGTCAAGGCAACCAAGGAAATCAAGACCAAGGGAATTTTAACAATTAGCCTCAGTTTGCTACCATCAACCAGTTCCTCGCAAATCAGCTGAAGTCTTTCAGCAACTGTGTCAAGGCCACAGACGTCGACGATTGGCTCATGGACATCTGCAAGCATTTTGAATGTAGCAATGTCAGGCCTGAGGACTTTGTCAAGTTTGCTTCGTTTCAACTCAAGGACCAAGCTGCTGAGTGGTTTCAACAATATAGAGATTCCAGAGGAGGTCGTGTGATTACGTGGGATGATTTCCGCCGAGACTTCAAAGCTCATCATATCCCACCAAGTGTTGCTGAGAGCAAGCGTAAGGAGTTCCGCAATCTCAAGCAAGGCAGCATGTCCGTGTATCAATACAATATCCAGTTTTAGAAACTTGCTCGCTTCGCTAAACAAGATGTTCCTGACGAAAAGAGTATGATCAATCAATTGAGAGGTGGCCCCAGAGAAGATCTGCAGTTAGCTCTCGTGCTTCTTGAGCCGACTAAGTTCGAGCAATTCTATAACATGGCACTTAAGCAAGAAGCTGCTCAGCTCAAGTGTGAGGCTTCTAAGAAGAGAGTCAGGGATGCAGTTCAGTCTTCTTATTCCTCAGAAGTGGCAGCTAAGCAACAGAAGTTCTGGCTTCTGCCTCCTCCTCCGTTTCGCCAGCCCTACCAGCAGAAGAGCAAAGGTGGAAATGGATCTTCCTACCCACCCAACCCAGGCTATCAGAAAAAATCTCAGTCTCAAGCCCCAAGGTCAAGTGTTCCTTATCATCGTCCACTCTCAGAGGTGCTTGCAACAAGTGTCAGCAGAAAGGGCACTATGCAAACAAGTGCTTTAACCAAACGCGCCATCCGCCTCCTCCTCCTGTGAGATCTTCTAGCAATGAAGTGGTAAAGAATAATTCCAAGTCTGCAAGGGTGAACATGATGAATGCAACTCAGGCAGAGGATTCTTCAGAAGTAATCATGGGTAATCTTCCAGTTAATGATATTCCTGCAAAAGTTTTATTTGATACTGGTGCATCGCATTGTTTCATTTGAAGACCTTTTGCATCAAAGCATGAGTGGGGTTATCAGGAATTGCCTAGAACATTATCATTTGTGTCCCCGGGTAAGCACATGACATCTAATAATTGCGTCCCGGATGTGTCTATCAAGATGGGAAACTATAAATTTATGTCTTCTCCAATTGTTCTTGGCGACTCGGATATTGATCTAATTCTCGGGATGGACTGGCTTTCTAAGCACAAGGCTCAGCTTGATTGTGCTTCCAGGGAAATTCAGTTGACACACTCTTCTGATGATGTGATCATCTATGCCGCTCGTGACGAAACCATTCGACTATTTTCTCTCAATGAGAAGGGCGAGTTGAATGCCATCTCTCAAATTCCAGTCGTTTGTGAATAGCAAGACGTCTTTCCAGAAGAGCTTCCGGGAATGCCTCCTCATGGGCTAGTTGAATTCGTTATCGATCTTGAGCCTGGTACGGAACCCGTTTGCAAGCGTCCTTACAAGCTTGGACCAGAGGAGTTGAAGGAATTGAAGAAACAGCTCCATGAACAAGAGCGTCTGGGTCTGATTAGACCGAGTTCATCTCCATGGGGTTGTGGTGTTCTTTTTGTCCGGAAGAAGGATGGAACATACCGACTCTGCGTTGACAACCGTCCATTGAACAAGATGGCAATTAAGAACAAGTATCTTATAACCCACAAGTATAGGGGATCGCAACAGTTTTCGAGGGTAGAGTTTTCAACCCAAATTTATTGATTCGACACAAGGGGAGACAAAGAATATTCTCAAGTATTAGCAGTTGAGTTGTCAATTCAACCACACTTGGATAACTTAATATCTGCAGCAAAGTATTTAGTAGAAAAATAATATGATAGTAGTGGTAATGGTAGCAGAAGTAACAGTAGCAAAAGTAATATTTTTGATGTTTTATAGTGATGATAACAATAGCAACGGAAAATTAAATAAGCGAAGAACAATATATGGAAACCTCGTAGGCAATGGATCGGTGATAGAGAATTATGCCGGATGCTATCGATCATGTAACAGTCATAACCTAGGATGACACAGAACTAGCTCCAGTTCATCAATGTAATGTAGGCATGTATTCCGAATATAGTCATACGTGTTTATGGAAAAGAACTTGCATGACATCTTTTGTCCTACCCTCCTGTGGCAGGGGGGTCCTATTGGAAACTAAGGGATATTAAGGCCTCCTTTTAATAGAGTACTGGACCAAAGCATTAACACATAGTGAATACATGAACTGCTCGAACGACGGTCATCACCGGGAGTGGTCCCGACTATTGTCACTTCGGGGTTGCCGGATATAACACATAGTAGGTGACTATAGACTTGCAAGATAGGATCAATAACTCTCATATATTGATGAAAACATAATAGGTTCAGATCTGAAATCATGGCACTCGGGCCCTAGTGACAAGCATTAAGCATAGCAAAGTCATAGCAACATCAATCTTGGAACATAGTGGATACTCGGGATCAAACCCTAACAAAACTAACTTGATTTCAAGATAAATCTCATCCAACCCATCACCGTCCAGCATGAAGGAAATATGCCCTAGAGGCAATAATAATGTTATTATTTTTATTTCCTTATATCATGATAAATGTTTATTATTCATGCTAGAATTGTATTATCCGGAAACATAATACTTGTGTGAATACATAGACAAACCAAACGTCACTAGTATGCCTCTACTTGACTAGCTCATTAATCAAAGATGGTTATGTTTCCTAACCATAGACATGTGTTGTCATTTTTTTAATGGGATCACATTATTAGGAGAATGATGTGATTGACATGACCCATTCTATTAGCTTAGCACCCGATCGTTTAGTATGTTGCTATTGCTTTCTTCATGACTTATACATGTTCCTATGACTATGAGATTATGCAACTCCCGTTTGCCGGAGGAACACTTTGTGTGCTACCAAACGTCACAACATAACTAGATGATTATAAAGGAGCTCTACAGGTGTCTCCAAAGGTACATGTTGGGTTGGCGTATTTCGAGATTAGGATTTGTCACTCCAATTGTCGGAGAGGTATCTCTGGGCCCTCTCGGTAATGCACATCACATAAGCCTTGCAAGCATTGCAACTAATGAGTTAGTTGCAAGATGATGTATTACGAAACGAGTAAAGAGACTTGCCGGTAACGAGATTGAACTAGGTATTGAGATATCAACGATCGAATATCGGGCAAGTAACATACCGATGACAAAGGGAACAACGTATGTTGTTATGCGGTCTGACCGATAAAGATCTTTGTAGAATATGTAGGAGCCAATATGAGCATCCATGTTCCGCTATTGGTTATTGACTGGAGACGTGTCTCGGTCATGTCTACATTGTTCTCGAACCCATAGGGTCCGCATGCTTAAGGTTTTGATGACAGTTACATTATGAGTTTATGAGTTTTGATGTACCGAAGTTAGTTCGGAGTCCCGGATGTGATCATGGTCATAACGAGGAGTCTCGAATGGTCGAGACATAAAGATCGATATATTGGACGGCTATATTCGGACACCGGAAGTGTTCCGGGTGATTTCGGAGAAAACCGGAGAGCTGGAGGGTTACCGGAACCCTACCGGGAGAAGTAATGGGCCATATGGGCCTTAGTGGAGAGAGAGAGGGGCAGCAAGGGTGGGCCGCGCGCCTCCTCCCCCTGGTCCGAATTGGACGAGGAGAGGGGGGGGGGCGGCGTCCCCCTTTCCTTCTCCTTCTCCTTCCCTACTCCTACTAGGAGGAGGACTCCTGCTTGGCGCGCCTATAGGGCCGGCCGGCCTCCTCCCCTTGCTCCTTTATATACGGGGGCAGGGGGGCACCCCTAGAGACACAAGTTGATCCACGTGATCATATTCTTAGCCGTGTGCGGTGCCCCCTTCCACCATAATCCTCGATAATATTGTAGCGGTTCTTAGGCGAAGCCCTGCGACGGTAGGACATCAAGATCGTCACCACGCCGTCGTGCTGATGGAACTCTTCCCTGACACTTTGCTGGATCAGAGTCCGGGGATCGTCATCGAGCTGAACGTGTGCTAAAACTCAGAGGTGCCGTATTTTCGGTGCTTGATCGGTCGGGCCATGAAGACGTACGACTACATCAACCGCGTTGTGCTAACGCTTCCGCTGTCGGTCTACAAGGGTACGTAGATCACACTCTCCCCTCTCATTGCTATGCATCACCACGATCTTGCGTGTGCGTAAGAATTTTTTTTGAAATTACTAGGTTCCCCAACAGTGGCATCCGAGCCTAGGTTTTATGTGTTGATGTTATATGCACGAGTAGAACAGAAGTGAGTTGTGGGCGATATAAGTCATACTGCTTACCAGCATGTCATACTTGGTTCGGCGGTATTGTTGGACGAAGCGGCCCGGACCTACATTACACGTACGCTTACGCAAGACTGGTTCTCCCGACGTGCTTTGCACAAAGGTGGCTAGCGGGTGATAGTTTCTCCAACTTTAGTTGAACCAAGTGTGGCTATGCCCGGTCCTTGCGAAGGTTAAAACAACACCAACTTGACAAACTATCGTTGTGGTTTTGATGCGTAGGTAAGATTGGTTCTTGCTTAAGCCTGTAGCAGCCACGTAAAACTTGCAACAACAAAGTAGAGGACGTCTAACTTGTTTTTGCAGGGCATGTTGTGATGTGATATGGTCAAGACATGATGCTAAATTTTATTGTATGAGATGATCATGTTTTGTAATCAAGTTATCGGCAACTGGCAGGAGCCATATGGTTGTCGCTTTATTGTATGCAATGCAATTGCTGTAATGCTTTACTTTATCACTAAGTGGTAGCGATAGTCGTGGAAGCATAAGATTGGCAAGACGACAACGATGCTACGATGGTGATCAAGGTGTCGCGCCGGTGACGATGGTGATCACGACGGTGCTTCGAAGATGGAGTTCACAAGCACAAGATGATGATGGCCATATCATATCACTTATATTGATTGCATCTGATGTTTATCTTTTATGCATCTTATCTTGCTTTGATTGACGGTAGCATTTTAAGATGATCTCTCACTAATTATCAAGAAGTGTTCTCCCTGAGTATGCACCGTTGCGAAAGTTCTTCGTGCTGAGACACCACGTGATGATCGGGTGTGATAGGCTCTACGTTCAAATACAACGGGTGCAAAACAGATGCACACGCAGAATACTCAGGTTATACTTGACGAGCCAAGCATATACAGATATGGCCTCGCAACACGGAGACCGAATGGTCAAGCGTGAATCATATAGTAGATATGATCAACATAGCGATGTTCACCAATGAAACTACTCCATCTCACGTGATGATCGGACATGGTTTAGTTGATTTGGATCACATAATCACTTAGATGATTAGAGGGATGTCTATCTAAGTGGGAGTTCTTTAGTAATATGATTAATTGAACCTAAATTTATCATGAACTTAGTACCTGATAGTATCTTGCTTGTTTATGTTTGATTGTAGATAGATGGCAGTGTTGTTGTTCCGTTGAATTTTAATGCGTTCCTTGAGAAAGCAAAGTTGAAAGATGATGGTAGCAATTACACGGACTGGGTCCGTAACTTGAGGATTATCATCATTGCTGCACAGAAGAATTACGTCTTGGAAGCACCGCTGGGTGCCAGGCCTGCTGCTAGAGCAACACCAGATGTTATGAACGTCTGGTGGAGCAAAGCTGATGACTACTCGATAGTTCAGTGTGCCATGCTTTATGGCTTAGAATCGGGACTTCAACCATGTTTTGAACGTCATGGAGCATATGAGATGTTCCAGGAGTTGAAGTTAATATTTCAAGCAAATGCCCGGATTGAGAGATATGAAGTCTCCAATAAGTTCTATAGCTGCAAGATGGAGGAGAACAGTTCTGTCAGTGAGCATATACTCAAAATGTCTAGGTATAATAATCACTTGATTCAATTGGGAGTTAATCTTCCAGATGATTGCATCATTGACAGAATTCTCCAATCACTGCCACCAAGCTACAAGAGCTTCATGATGAACTATAATATGCAAGTGATGAATAAGAATATTCCCGAGCTCTTCGCAATGCTGAAAGCTGCAGAGGTAGAAATCAAGAAGGAGCATCAAGTGTTGATGGTCAATAAGACCACTAGTTTCAAGAAAAATGGCAAAGGGAAGAAGAAGGGGAACTTCAAAAAGAACAGCAAGCAAGTTGCTACTCAAGAGAAGAAACCCAAACCTGGACCTAAGCCTGAAACTGAGTGCTTCTACTGCAAGCAGGCTGGTCACTGGAAGCGGAACTGCCCCAAGTATTTGGCGGATAAGAAGGATGGCAAGGTGAACAAAGGTATATGTGATATACATGTTATTGATGTGTACCTTACTAAAGCTCGCAGTAGCACCTGGGTATTTGATACTGGTTCTGTTGCTAACATTTGTAACTCGAAATAGGGACTGCGGATTAAGCGAAGATTGGCTAAGGACAAGGTGACGATGCACGTGGGAAATGGTTCCAAAGTCGATGTGATCGCGGTCGGCACGCTACCTCTACATCTACCTTCGGGATTAGTATTAGACCTAAATAATTGTTATTTGGTGCCAGCGTTAAGCATGAACATTATATCTGGATCTTGTTTGATGCGAGACGGTTATTCATTTAAATCAGAGAATAATGGTTGTTCTATTTATATGAGTAATATCTTTTATGGTCATGCACCCTTAAAGAGTGGTCTATTCTTATTAAATCTCGATAGTAGTGATACACATATTCATAATGTTGAAGCCAAAAGATGCAGAGTTGATAATGATAGTGCAACTTATTTGTGGCACTGCCGTTTGGGTCATATCGGTGTAAAGCGCATGAAGAAACTCCATACTGATGGGCTTTTGGAACCACTCGATTATGAATCACTTGGTACTTGCGAACCATGCCTTATGGGTAAGATGACAAAAACACCATTCTCCGGTACTATGAGAGAGCAACATATTTGTTGGAAATCATACATACAGATGTATGTGGTCCGATGAATGTTGAGGCTCGTGGCGGATATCGTTATTTTCTCACCTTCACAGATGACTTAAGCAGATATGGGTATATCTACTTAATGAAACATAAGTCTGAAACATTTGAAAAGTTCAAAGAATTTCATAGTGATGTTGAAAATCATCGTAACAAGAAAATAAAATTCCTACAATCTGATCATGGAGGAGAATATTTGAGTTATGAGTTTGGTGTACATTTGAAACAATGCGGAATAGTTTCGCAACTCACGCCACCCGGAACACCACAACGTAATGGTGTGTCCGAATGTCGTAATCGTACTTTACTTGATATGGTGCGATCTATGATGTCTCTTACTGATTTACCGCTATCGTTTTGGGGTTATGCTCTAGAGACGGCCGCATTCACGTTAAATAGGGCACCATCAAAATCCGTTGAGACGACGCCTTATGAACTATGGTTTGGCAAGAAACCAAAGTTGTCGTTTATGAAAGTTTGGGGTTGCAATGCTTATGTGAAAAAGCTTCAACCTGATAAGCTCGAACCCAAATCGGAGAAATGTGTCTTCATAGGATATCCAAAGGAAACTATTGGATACACCTTCTATCACAGATCCGAAGGCAAAACTTTTGTTGCTAAATTCGGAAACTTTCCAGAGAAGGAGTTTCTCTCGAAAGAAGTGAGTGGGAGGAAAGTAGAACATGATGAGGTAACTGTACCTGCTCCCTTATTGGAAAGTAGTACATCACAGAAACCCGTTTCTGTGACACCTACACCAATTAGTGAGGAAGCTAATGATGGTGATCATGAAGCTTCAGAACAAGATACCACTGAACCTCGTAGATCAACCAGAGTAAGATCCGCACCAGAGTGGTACGGTAATCCTGTTCTGGAAGTCATGCTACTAGATCATAATGAACCTACGAACTATGGAGAAGTGATGGTGAGCCCAGATTCCGCAAAATGGCTTGAAGCCATGAAATCTGAGATGGGGTCCATGTATGAGAACAAAGTATGGACTTTCGTTGACTTGCCCAATGATCGGCAAGAAATTGAGAATAAATGGATCTTTAAGAAGAAGACTGACGTTGACGGTAATGTTATTGTGTACAAAGCTCGACTTGTCGCAAAAGGTTTTCAACAAGTTCAAGGGATTGACTACGATGAGACCTTCTCACCCGTAGCAATGCTTAAGTCTGTCCGAATCATGTTAGCAATTGCCGCATTTTATGATTATGAAATTTGGTAGATGGATGTCAAAACTGCATTCCTGAATGGATTTCTGCGAGAGGAGTTGTATATGATGCAACCGGAAGGTTTTGTCGATCCAAAGGGAGCTAACAAAGTGTGCAAGCTCCAGCGATCCATTTATGGACTGGTGCCAGCCTCTCGGAGTTGGAATAAACGCTTTGATAGTGTGATCAAAGCATTTGGTTTTGTACAGACTTTTGGAGAAGCCTATATTTACAAGAAAGTGAGTGGGAGCTCTGTAGCATTTCTGATATTATATGTAGTTGACATATTACTAATCGGAAATGATATAGAATTTCTGGATAGCATAAAGGGATACTTGAATAAGAGTTTTTCAATGAAAGACCTCGATGAAGCTGCTTACATATTGGGCATTAAGATCTATAGAGACAGATCAAGACGCTTAATTGGACTTTCACAAAGCACATACCTTGACAAAGTTTTGAAAAAGTTCAAAATGGATCAAGCAAAGAAATGATTCTTGCCTATGTTACAAAGTGTGAAATTGAGTAAGACTCAATGCCCGACCAATGCAGAAGATAGAGAGAAAATGAAAGATGTTCCCTATGTTTCAGCCATAGGCTCTATCATGTATGCAATGCGGTGTACCAGACCTGATGTGTGTCTTGCTATAAGTCTAGTAGGCAGGTACCAAAGTAATCCAGGAGTGGATCACTAGACAGCGGTCAAGAACATCCTGAAATACCTGAAAAGGACTAAGGATATGTTTCTCATATATGGAGGTGACAAAGAGCTCATCGTAAATGGTTACGTTGATGCAAGCTTTAACACTGATCCGAACGATTCTAAATCGCAAACCGAATACGTGTTTACATTAAACGGTGGAGCTGTCAGTTGGTGCAGTTCTAAACAAAGCGTTGTGGCGGGATCTACATGTGAACAGGAGTACATAGCTGCTTCGGAAGCAGCAAACGAAGGAGTCTGGATGAAGGATTTCATATCCGATCTAGGTGTCATACCTAGTGCATCGGGTCCAATGAAAATCTTTTGTGACAATACTGGTGCAATTGCCTTGGCAAAGGAATCCAGATTTCACAAGAGAACCAAGCACATCAAGAGACGCTTCAATTCCATCCGAGATCTAGTCCAGGTGGGAGACATAGAGATTTTCAAGATACATACGGATATGAATATTGCAAACCCGTTGACTAAGCCTCTTCCACGAGCAAAACATGATCAGCACCAAAGCTCCATGGGTGTTAGAATCATTACTGTGTAATCTAGATTATTGACTCTAGTGCAAGTGGGAGACTGAAGGAAATATGCCCTAGAGGCAATAATAATGTTATTATTTTTATTTCCTTATATCATGATAAATGTTTATTCTTCATGCTAGAATTATATTATCTGGAAACATAATACTTGTGTGGATACATAGACAAACCAAACGTCACTAGTATGCCTCGACTTGACTAGCTCATTAATCAAAGATGGTTATGTTTCCTAACCATAGAGATGTGTTGTCATTTGATTAATGGTATCACATTATTAGGAGAATGATGTGATTAACATGACCCATTCCATTAGCTTAGCACCCGATCATTTGGTATGTTGCTATTGCTTTCTTCATGACTTATACATGTTCCTATGACTATGAGATTATGCAACTCCCGTTTGCCGGAGGAACACTTTGTGTGCTACCAAACGTCACAACATAAATGGATGATTATAAAGGAGCTCTACAGGTGTCTCCAAAGGTACATGTTGGGTTGGCGTATTTCGAGATTAGGATTTGTCACTCCGATTGTCAGAGAGGTACCTCTGGGCCCTCTCGGTAATGCACATCACATAAGCCTTGCAAGCATTGCAACTAATGAGTTAGTTGCGAGATGATGTATTACGAAACGAGTAAAGAGACTTGCCGGTAACAAGATTGAAGTAGGTATTGAGATACCGACGATCGAATCTCAGGCAAGTAACATACCCATGACAAAGGGAACAACGTATGTTGTTATGCGGTCTGACCGATAAAGATCTTCGTAGAATATGTAGGAGCCAATATGAGCATCCAGGTTCCGCTATTGGTTATTGACCGGAGACGTGTCTCGGTCATGTCTATATTGTTCTCGAACCCGTAGGGTCCGCACGCTTAAGGTTTCGATGACAGTTATATTATGAGTTTATGAGTTTTGATGTACCGAAGTTAGTTCGGAGTCCCGGATGTGATCACGGACATAACGAGGAGTCTCGAAATGGTCGAGACATAAAGGTTGATATATTGGACGGCTATATTCGGACACCGGAAGTGTTCCGGGTGATTTCGGAGAAAACCAGAGAGCCGGAGGGTTACCGGAACCCTACCGGGAGAAGTAATGGGCCATATGAGCCTTAGTGGAGAGAGATAGGGGCAGCAAGGGTGGGCCGCGCGCCTCCTCCCCCTGGTCCGAATTGGACTAGGAGAGGGGGGGGGGGCGCCCCCCTTTCCTTCTCCTTCCCCACTTCCTTCCCCCTCCTAGTAGGAGTCCTACTCCTACTAGGAGGAGGACTCCTCCTTGGCGCGCCTATAGGGACGGCCGGCCTCCTCCCCTTGCTCCTTTATATACGGGGGCTGGGGGCACCCCTAGAGACACAAGTTGATCCACGTGATCATATTCTTAGCCGTGTGCGGTGCCCCCTTCCACCACAATCCTCGATAATATTGTAGCGGTGCTTAGGCGAAGCCCTGCGACGGTAGTACATCAAGATCGTCACCACGCCGTCATGCTGACGGAACTCTTCCCCGACACTTTGCTGGATCAGAGTCCGGGTATCATCATCAAGCTGAACGTGTGCTAAAACTCGGAGGTGCCGTAGTTTCGATGCTTGATTGGTCGGGCCGTGAAGACGTACGACTACATCAACCGCGTTGTGCTAACGCTTCCGCTGTCGGTCTACAAGGGTACGTAGATCACACTCTCCCCTCTCATTGCTATGCATCACCATGATCTTGCGTGTGCGTAGGAATTATTGAAATTACTACGTTCCCCAACACAGCAAGCCTACAATGGAATTACTCACGCACGACGGTGAGCATCATGAAATTGGTGATGGAGGAACGTTGATGATGACGATGGCGACAGATTCCCCTCTCCGGAGCCCCGAACGGACTCCAGATCAGCCCTCCCCAGAGCATTTAAGGCTTGGCAGCGGCTCCGTATCGTAAAACATGACGAATCCTTCTCTCTAATTTTTTTCTCCCTGAAAGTGAATATATGGAGTGAAGGTTGAGGTCGGTGGAGCGTCAGGGGGGCCACGAGGCAAGGGGCACGCCCCCACCCTCGTGGACAGGGGGAGCCCCCCCTGACGTGGATTCTTCTTCGAGTATTTTTATATATTCCAAAATAATTCTCCGTTGATTTTCAGGTCATTCCAAGAACTTTTATTTCTGCACAAAAATAACACCATGGCAATTCTGTTGAAAATAGCGTCAGTACGGGTTAGTTCCATTCAAATCATGCAAGTTAGAGTCCAAAACAAGGGCAAAAGTGTTTGGAAAAGTAGATACGACGGAGACGTATCAACTCCCCCAAGCTTAAACCTTTGATTGTCCTCAAGCAATACAGTTGATAAACTGAAAGTGATAAAGAAAAACTTTTACAAACTCCGTTTGCTCTTGTTGTTGTAAATATGTAAAGCTAACATTCAAGTTTTTAGCAAAGATTATAAATTAACCATATTCACAATAACATTTAGGTCTCATGTTTACTCATATCAATGGCATAATCAACTAGCGAGGAATAATAATAAATCTCGGATGACAACACTTTCTCAAAGCAATCATGATATGATATAACAAGATGGTATCTCGCTAGCCCTTTCTGAGACTGCAAAACATAAGTACATGGTATCTCGCTAGCCCTTTAAAGCTTAAGGACTGACTAGACATTGTAATTCAGGGTAAAAGAGATCCAGTCAAGTCATACTCAATGTACACTAACAGTAATGAATGCAAATGACAGCGGTGCTCTCTAACTGGTGCTTTTTAATAAGAGCGTGATGACTAAACATAAAAGTAAATAGATAGGCCCTTCACAGAGGGAAGCAGGGATTTGTAGAGGTGCCAGAGCTCGGTTTTGAAATAGATATGAATAATATTTTGAGCGGTATACTTTCATTGTCAACATAACAACAAAGAGATCTCGATATTTTCCATGCTACACACATTATAGGCGGTTCCCAAACAGAATGGTAAAGTTTATAATCCCCCTCCACCAACAAGCATCAATCCATGGCTTGCTCGAAACAACGAGTGCCTCCCACTAACAAGAGTCCCGGGGGAGTTTTGCTTGCTGTTATTTTGATTTGATTTGCATAAAGCATGGGACTGGGCATCCCGGTGACCAGCAATTTTCTCATGAGTGAGGAGCGGAGTCCACTCCTCTTGAGAATAACCCGCCTAGCCTGGAAGATACAGACAACCCTAGTTGATACATGAGCTATTCGAGCATACAAAACAGAATATTTATTTGAAGGTTTAGAGTTTGGCACATATAAATTTACTTGGAACGGCAGGTAGATACCGTATATAGGTAGGTATGGTGGACTCATATGGAATAACTTTGGGGTTTATGGAATTGGATGCACAAGCAGTATTCCCGCTTAGTACAGGTGAAGGCTAGAAAAAGACTGGGCAGCGACCAACTAGAGAACGACAACAGTCATGAAGATGCATTAAAATTACTGAACACCGAATGCAAGCATGAGTAGGATATAATGCACCATGAACATAAACATCGTAGAGGCTATGTTGATTTTGTTTCAACTACATGCGTGAACATGTGCCATGTCAAGACACTTGAATCGTTCAAAAGAGGATACCACCCTATCATACCAGATCACAACCATTTTAATAGCATGTTGGCACGCAAGGTAAACCATTATAAGCTCCTAGCTGATTAAGCATGGCATAAGAAACTACAATCTCTAATTGTCATTGCAAATATGTTTCTTTCATAATAGGCTGAATCAGGAACGATGAACTAATCATATTTACAAAAACAAGAGAGATCGAGTTCATACCAACTTTTCTCATCTCAATAAGTTCATCATATAATCATCATTATTGCCTTTCACTTTCACGGCCGAATTGTGTGGATAATAATAATAGTGCACGTACATTGGACTAAGCTGGAATCTGCAAGCATTCAATTCAAGAGAGAAGACAATGTAATATGGGCTCTTTGGTAGATCAACAATAATGCATATAAGAGCCACTCAACATTTTCATTATGGTCTTCTCCTCTCGACCCCCAAAGAACAAGAAAAGAAATAAAACTATTTACACGGGAAAGCTCCCAACAAGCAAAAGAAGAACAAGAAATCTTTTTGGGTTTTCTTTTTAATTACTACTACTACAGCATGAAAAGTAGACTAACTAAAAGCTACAACTATTTTTTTGTTTTTTAAGGTTTATTAAACACACAAGAAGAAAGCATAAAAAGGAAAATAAACTAGCATGGATGATACAATGACAAAGTATGAGCACCGACAACTAGCAATGAGTGTGTGAACATGAATGTAATGTCGGTGAGAAATACGTACTCCCCCAAGCTTAGGCTTTTGGCCTAAGTTGGTCTATGGCCACGGCTCGCCTGGCGGATATCCAAAGTTGTAGTTGGGGTCGTATTGAGATGCAGCAGCTATTGCATCGTGGGCTGCAGCGTGGAAGCGAGCTGTCTCAGTCCTCCTCTCATACTCGTTGGCCTCTTCACTGGTTATGACATATCTCCCTTTTGCCTGAAAGTAAAAGAAAGTAGGAGCTGGGAGAGCGACGTGATAGGTGCGTCGTATGTCAAAGATTAGTCGGTATTGGAGAAACTGGTCGTTCCTCTCAACAAACTGATGACGAGCCATAGCCTCATAATCTAAATAAACATGAGGCAACTCAATATCATACCCACGTATGGGTATATCAAGAAAATTAGGTAGAGGGGTTGCATAAATTCCACCAAAGAAATCTCCATTAAATCTATTATTATGTAACCTAAATGCAACAATGGCTCCCAAATTATAATGTTTATCTCCTAATACAGCACTCCTGAGAACACTGAGGTTAGGGACACACATGTGACATCCTTCATCCTTACCATTTATGCACCTACCTATGAAGAGAGCAAAATAATGTATAGCAGGAAAATGAATGCTCCCTATGGTAGCTTGTGTTATATCTCTAGATTCCCCCACAGTTATACTAGCAAGAAAATCTCTAAACTCAGATTTGCGAGGCTCACTAGTGTTGCCCCATTGTGGAAGTTTGCAAGCAGTATTAAAATCCTCTAAGTCCATAGTATAAGAATTTTCATAAAGATCAAATAGGGCAGTTTGAGAATTGCGTGATGATGAAAATTCAAACCTTCTCACAAAGCAATCAGTGAGATAGTGGTATTGGCGGCACTTATCTTCCTCGAAGCTCGCAAGATCGACATTACGGACATACGCGTTAAATTCTTCCTTGATTCCTGCTCGATCCACAAAGTCCTCTGACGGCCATTCACAAGCCCGCACCTGAGCTTCCCTCGGTGGTTCATCATCGGCATCGCGTATTGCGAGCCTGGGTCCTTGCTTCCTTGAAGGACCACCTTGGTACATTTTCCTAAACATATTTCTTCCTCTGAAAAATTTCTGAAATTTTTAGTAACTTCAAAATAAAAGGGAACCAAACTCAACAAAATTGATAGCAACTACTCCCACAAGTGCATAGAGGCAATATCATGCATCAAAACTACTTTTGACCACATAAATTTGACATGCAAGCTCAAGAATAGGGTCACCTAAGCAGCAAAAATATGCAATGAATAAAGCACTAGAACAAAAACTAATTGGACCATTGGAGGAGTCTCATACCAAAGAACAATCCCCCAAAGCAGTTTTTTGAATGGAGCTTTGAGCTAGAAGATCGAAAATGGCAGCAAGATGAGCAAGAACTTGGGTTTGACCGGGCTAGTGATTTTTTTGGGAGGACGAAGGAGTGTGTGGTAGCTGGAATAAGTGGAGGGGAGCCACCATGGGCCCATCAGGCAGGGGCGCGCCCAGGGGGTAGGGCGCGCCCTCCACCCTTGTGACTAGGTGCTTGCTCCCCCTGCTGTGTTCTCAGTGCCAGATATTCTCAAATATTCTAGAAAAAATCATATTTAATTTTGAGGGCATTTGGAGAACTTCTATTTTCGGGGCATTTTTTATTGGATGGATAATTCAGAAAACAGATAGAAAAATGCTATTTTTGCTTTATTTAATATAAATAACAAAAGGTAAAAAGAGGGTACAAAGATTTGTTATCTAAATTCATCCATTTCATGCTCATCAAAAGGAATCCACTAACAAGGTTGATCAAGTCTTGTTAACGAACTCATTCCGAATAACATGGAACCAAAGAATTTTCGGATAACACTAGCTTACCTCAACGGGGATATGCATGTCCCTGACAATAAGAATATCATATTTCTGCTTGACAGTAGGAAGAGGAAATTCAAAACCTCCAATAGTAATTGTTGAAAATTTTCCAATAGAGTTGATACTGTGGACTTGAGGTTGTTTCCTCAGAAAGTGTACCGTATGCTCATTACCATTAACATGAAAAGTGACATTGCCTTTGGTTTAATCAATAACAGCCCCTGCAGTATTCAAAAAGGGTCTTCCATGAATAATAGACATACTATCGTCCTCGGGAATATCAAGAATAACAAAGTCCGTTAAAATGTTAACGTTTGCAACCACAACAGGCACATCCTCACAAATACTGACGGGTATAGCAGTTGATTTATCCGCCATTTGCAAAGATATTTCAGTAGGTATGTCAACTTATTCAAATCAAGTCTACGATATAAAGAGAGAGGCATAACACTAACACCGGCTCCAAGGTCACATAAAGCCATTTTAACATAGTTTCTTTTAATGGATCATGGTATAGTTGGTACTCCTGGATCTCCAAGTTTCTTTGGTATTCCACCCTTAAAAGTATAATTAGCAAGCATGGTGGAAATTCCAGCTTCCGGTATCTTTCTTTTATTAGTAACTATTTCCTTCATGTATTTAGTATAAGGATTCATTTTAAGCATATCAGTCAAACGCATACGCAAGAAGATAGGTCTAATCATTTCAGCAAAGCACTCAAAATCCTCATCTTCCTTTTTTTGGATGGTTTAGGAGGAAACAACATGGGTTTCTGAACCCATGGTTCTCTTTCTTTACCGTGCTTCCTAGCAACAAAGTCTCTCTTATCATAATGTTGATTCTTTGATTGTGGGCTATCAACATCAACAGCAGGTTCAATCTCTACTTCAGTGTCATTACTAGGTTGAGCATCAACATGAACATCATTATTAACATTATCACTAGGTTCACTAGTCGTCAACCCGTGCATCAGGATGGCCTAGTGATCTGTACATTTCTAAAATTATTATATAAATGTTGTATCTAATTGAACCTTTGAATATACTTTCCCAATAGAAACTTACATAGTCCCATAGCAAGGCTTGGTCCAAGAAAAGGATTAGTACAATATAACTGTATGTATGCACACTTTCATCCAGGCATTATAATAGTACAGTATATAAAAAACTTTATTATATTTGTTTAGCCCAAAAGTTTCAACGTTAGGCTCAAACACATTCCTTCCTAATTAATTTGAGGAGGATTGAATATGAAATAAAAAAGGACAACAACCAATAGAAGTTAGCACTTAATTTTGAATGATATTTCTGTTGTGGTAACAAAAATACGTTTGACAACTTGGATTTTGTAGTTGGACACCAAATTTGTGTTAAACTACAAAAAAAATGAAATTGTACTGCAAAAATAGATGCAAATATTTACAATCAATGGCTTTTCTACAGAAAATAGCCCACTACTGAATAAGAAATTAAAGATCCATGTTATATTAGTTATCGCTACTGTGTTACCCTCTCTATGGAACTTAAGCTAATATTCAATCGAACCTTATGAACATTTTTTCACCTTTGAGAATTTTTTTTTCAATTGAACAGTTTGTTTTTGCAGAAGATAAAAATAAATTTTTTTCAGAAATAATTGTTTGTTAGCTTTTCGGAAGCAAAAGCATCACAAAGATTTCATTCCTACTCGACTTCATCCTAATAGATGGACGGAGGATGACTTTGAGTAGACAATAATCTCTTTGGAAAAACATATATGGTATTTAAGCTAGGCCATGTTAATCCAGCGATTTTCACAAAAACAAATTAGCTTAAAACTGATGAGATATATAGTTCCTTTACACAAACAAATAAAACAAACAGTTGGCTATTGGGTTTTTTCTTCTCTCAGTCAGCAATATATTAGGTTTGCACTGCATTTAGTACTATTTTTATGCTCCATTACAGACTACTAATTATGGAAAACAGTAAATCTCTATTAAAGAAAATAATAAATAGTGGGAAATAGATGCATGTAGCATACATACATGATCTTGAAAATACACCACTGGATATGAGTACCACTACTTCTCAATCAGATCACCAAATAGCCACTTGTTTAGTAGTATGACCGTTGTTACTCAACTATTTCCTGTAGTCTACAAAGGACGTTTTTTCTTGCCAATGTCAGAGCTGAATAATTTGAATGTATACTAATTTTTCCCAAGAGAAATTAATACTACATTTTGATATAGGAAGCAATGAAAGGAGACATATGTTCAGACCCATTTAGTGAAGGCTTCAGCATCGGCGAGTCGGTAAAAAACATGTAATATGCAGCCACGTGAAGCATTGGCATAACTGTCACCACACGAATAGCTCACTTGGTGAATCCACCATTATTGTGCATGTGACATCTTGGTCCACAATGCTCCCATGGCTAGACAACCTAGCATGCTGCAGAGATCTTGAATATTAACATGGCCACTATCATAAACGCCAACTACATGACCAATTTGATCGTCACCAAGGCCATTAGCAAATGATGCTTGCTGGACTCCATGGACTTCGACTGGAGCTCTTCAATGCCGTTTAGATCAGGCGTGGTGGATGGTGACAGCGTGTGGTTTGCAACCAGATTAAAAGTGATGTACAAAGGAGCCAGTGTCGTACATGACAAAGGAGGCCGCAGTAGCATATCCATGGCAGGTGAGAAGATAGAACAACGGCTGTGTGGGAGGTACTTTGGGGACCACATGGTACGATCATTCTAATGTAGATTCTCCCTTCTGCAGCCTCAAAAACAATGTGGCTGTCTGTCGGAGTAATGGGCCACAGGTAAGCCAACCCAAGTCCCATAACCTTTCAAGACATCAGGGCAGGTTGCGCCCCTCAAGACCCCAGGGCGAAGAGCCGTCTCCTGAGGAGTCGACGGCAGGGCGGCCGACTGCCCACTCACGGCCGAGTTCCGGGGACGACTTCTAGAGAAGCCGGCTTTGGGGAGTCGGCCGGCGATTCCAGCAAACCCGTGACCACATCAAAGGGGACGGGGCAGAGGCGTGGCTACAGTGAAGCCCACTCCCGCCCCTTACCAAGGGCAGGCATGACCACAACACGCCGTACTCGGGAAGATCTTCGTGCGGCGTGGCACTATTGCTCGACCGGTCCTGACATCAGCACCACGGTACCAAGTCCTGCGTCCACGACGGCTTGTCTGTACGGCCCGGAGGCAGCGGGGCCCACCAGTCAGCGAGACCTCGGGAGACGGCGGGAGAACCGCCAGTCGGATCCTTCGGGAGTCGGCCCAGGGGAGTCGGTAGAGCCCTCCCCCAGGGCCCACGTGCCATTAATCAAGATAAAATGGGGAGTGGCCACAGTGAGAGCCCGCGGCGGGGCTGTTTCCACGACCCCTTGACCAAGCCTGCATCATCAGAAGCACGGCTACAGTAATCAGCAGCCGGCAAGACCCGCCCGCGGCGGACGCGGCCTGTCGGCTCCGTACCAGACCAGTCGGCGGGGCCCACCAGTCGGCGGGCCCCAGCAGTCAGCGGAGAAGTCGGAGGTCGGAGGCACTGACGGATGGGCCCGCGCCCAGTCGAATTACCATTGTACCCCCCGGGGGTAGGCCTATATAACCCCCCCAGGGCACCCATCCAAAGGGTTGGATCCCAGTAGTTCTAGACCATACCAGACAGGAGAGGGCTAGCCTTGCCCTCTTCTACCACCAGAAACAGCTCAAGGAGCAACCGTGTAAACACTTGGCCATAGTGATCATGCGGAGACCCCGCAGAGCAGCAGTAGGGGTATTGTAAGGTCATATTTATCCCTGAGTGTTTTGGTGATTGATGACAACGCATTTGCGGACTAATCGTGTGCCATGAGCTTTCCACACTCTTTTCTGCAAGGCACAAGACGATTGGGTGCCCCTCGAAGACTGACGAAGACGGCGTCTTTTCTATGTTTCTTTTTGGTGGATTTGAGTCGTAGGAAAGCCGTACTATTAAGAGGGGGTCCGCGTTGGAAAGGTTTGGGTGGAATCATCACGTACACGTCTCATTTATCCCCTCCTTCCTTGGAGCTTCGTCCGTTTTCCTGCCATAGTTGACTAGCTGCTTGTGTGGTTGCGGTAGTACCGCTCCAGGATCAACGGTAGTACCGTGGGCATCCACGGTAGTACCGCGCAGTGGCACGGTAGTACCGCTCCCCTGGAGCCGTACTACTACTGCCCCACCAGGCTAGTGCCGCCCGGTTGCGGCAGTAGGAGCGGATGTAATTTTTTTACATCCGCACCTGCCGCGGTAGTACCGCTTTCGCCACGCGGTAGTACCGCGCTAGGCGGTCAGGCAGTAGTACCTCCCCTCAGTAGTACTACTATGTCGAGTTTTTGCTACTTTCGTTCTTTTGCGGAAGTATGTATGGAAGTTCCCCTTCTCTCTATCGGGACTTTTTGCCTCACGCTAGTACCGCGCTGAGGGCACGGTAGTACCGCGTGTGCGGAAGTACCGCCCCAGCTTGTGTCTGTTTCTCTGGCTGGGGGTCGCGGAAGTACCGTAGGGTGGTACGGTAGTACCGCACTACCGTGCGGTAGTACCGCTTGGTTGCAAGCAGTACTACCGCGCAGCCTTGCGGTAGTACCGCTGGCCATGCGCGGTAGTACCGCTGGCCGCGGGCTGGTAGGTGGGTAACGGTTGGATCTTTTCCACACTCTATATAAAGGGTCTCCTTCTTCCCCGTTGACTTACCTCTTCCACCATTAAAGCTCCACTATTGCTCCAAGCTCCATTTTCGCTTGATCTCACTCCCTAGCCAACCAAACTTGTTGATTTGCTCGGGAGTGGTTGAGAAGGCCACGATGTACACTTCCACCAAGAGATATTTGATTCCCCCTACTAATCCCTTGCGGATCTTGTTACTCTTGGGTGTTTGAGCATCCTAGACGGTTGAGGTCACCGCGAAGCCATAGTCCATTGTGGTGAAGCTTCGTGGTGTCGTTGGGAGCCTCCAATTGAGTTGTGGAGATTGCCCCAACCTCGTTTGTAAAGGTTCGGTCGCCGCCTCCAAGGGCACCAATAGTGGAATCACGGCATCTCGCATTGTGTGAGGGCGTAAGGAGATTACGGTGGCCCTAGTGGCTTCTTGGGGAGCATTGTGCCTCCACACCGCTCCAACGGATACGTACTTCCTCTCAAAGGGAAGGAACTTCGGCAACACATCATCGTCTCCACCGTCTCCACTTTTGGTTATCTCGTGCCTTTACTTGTGTAGCTTATTTGTTTCATATATCTTGCTTGCTTGTGTTCCTATTCGTGCTGCATCATATAGGTTGCTCATCTAGTTGCATATCTAGACAACCTATTTTGATGCCAAGTTTAAATTGCTAAAGAAAAGTTAAAAATTGTTAGTTGCCTATTCACCCCCCCTTCTAGTCAACCATATCAATCCTTTCAGGTATTATCTCTCCGGAGAGCCCCGAAGTTGGGTAAGATTCGCCGGCGTGCATGCCTTCGCCTCATCCCGTTTCCAGGCACCGGTGACGTTCTACTCGCCAACACCATGATAAGCCATCCGTTGGCATATGTCACACCAAACCCCCGACATTTGGCGCCCACCGTGGGGCATGGTGCACCGCCGTCCGGAGATCTGTTCTGGACAAGAACCCTTTTCCTCCCTGGCGAGCGCAGCCAGCTAGGCACGCCTGGCGAAGTTTGCATCGACGCGCTGCGCGGCGTTGAGATCGCCTGCGCAGCCAGCTCCTTGGCCGAACTTGTCGGCGAGGTCCGCCTCTCCGATGAACCTGCATCTGACGCAGGCGCGGGCGGCCCCAAAAACCACCTCGCGGGCCTCCTCGATCAACTCCACGTTTCCGGCGAGCCTGCCGTAGACTTGGAGTCCATAGGGTCCACCGACCCGATGCTGGTCGACTCCGACACCGCGTCGATCAACGCATTCCCCACCATTGTGGTGGTCTACGATGAACCTCTCCCCCACGCAGAGAGCGACGGAAGCACCGCCACTGAGGTGCTAGTCATCAGTCATGACGAGTTCCCTGGCGGAGGGCCGCCCGACTCACTCGGCGCGGCGCTGCAAGACCTAGCTGCGCCCATTCCGGAAGATGCTACCGCAGAGACGTTAGAAGCGCGCCGCCTTCAGCTCGTTGAAGGCGCGAAGAAGCTGGTCAACATGAGACGCTTGTCAGAAGCTTACCAGCGGGAGATGGATCACGCTGTCGGCGGCTCGCCGGCCCCGGCAGGGCCCAGCCGCCTTGGAGCGGTCCAGCAGTGCGGCATAGCCATCGCCAGCCTATTTTGGGCTAGCTGCCCCGTGTACGCTACACCGGCGTAGAACATCCGAGCCGCCCAGGCAGCGGCGGATGAGCTGGACAATTTCGAGGGCGAAGAACCCCGCCTCATGATGGAGCGAGTCCAGCGGCTCCTCGACGCGGCCGCCGCGCAAAACGAGGCTGGCTGCCGCAAGGGGGCACCGCAGCGGCCAAACAACGACCCACACCGAGATCAAGGCGCGACGTCTCGGACGCCGACTGGCGGCGCCCGAGGAAGAAAGGACAAGGAGCCGGCTGTCAGCCACAGTCGGACTCGCATGACCATAGAGCGCGACCGGGATGGCCGCCCGAGAGCAGTGGAACGACGGGATGACTGTCCGCCTCCCCCTTCCCGCAAGGAGAGGCGAGTCTCCCCGCCGCCTGTTGACCATCTGACTCTCGGTGACCGCCTTGGCCGCCGAGAGGGAGTTGGTGAGAATGACGCCCGCCACCTGATCGACTGACTTCACCGGTCCCTGGCGCTGGAAGAAGCAGACGAGCTGGGTCCACCTTGTTTCGGGCCCCGCATTCGGGACGAGCCCTTTCCCAGAGGGTTCACGCTCCCAAGAGACACGCCCAAGTATACCGGTTCTGTGAAGCCAGAAGACTGGCTAGTCGACTAGTCCACGGCTGTCAGCATAGCAAACAGCAACAAGCATGTCGCCGTAAAGTATGTTCCGCTCATGCTCCAGGGCACAGCCCGGACATGGCTGAATAGCCTAAAGCCCTGCAGCATCAACAACTGGGTCGACTTAACTAAAGCATTCATCCGTAACTTCACCAGCACGTACAAGCGTCCTCCCAAGCCTCGTCAGCTCTCCTTATGCGTGCAAGGTCCTGACGAGTCGACTCACGACTACCTCACGCGTTGGGCTGAGCTCCGGAACTCCTGTGAGGGCATGCATGAGGTGCAGGCCATCGAGTACTTCACAGCCGGGTGCCGAGAAGGCACCCTCCTCAAGCACAAGCTCCTCTGCGACGAGCCAAAAACCCTCGACGAGCTGCTGATCATAGAGGACAAGTACGCTACGGCCGACTCCTCCATGAAGGCGGAAATTCAAATCAGCACGACTTGCAAAGTAGCTCCTCAGGCTCCAAGAACTCCGGCGGCAGACGCTGGTCGGCGACAACAGCAGGGCGACAACAAGCGCAAGGCCCCGTAGCCGGCTTCCGGCAGCCGGCAAGTCGCGACCATTGAAGCCCAGCAGCCAGAAGAGCAGCCTCCGCCCAAGCGACAGAAAGGCAGCAAGCCGAACTGGTTGCCGGCCTTCTCCTATGAGTAGACCTAGGATGGACCTTGCAAATTCCACAGCGGCGCGAAGCCGTCGAATCACACCACCCGGAAGTGCCACTGGCTCACCAGGATCGCCAAGGGAGACAGCCTCCTGCCACCCCCGCCTGCTGGGCAGCCGCCTCCGCCTCTGCCCCAGCAGATGGCAGTCAGGCCAGTCGGCGCAGTACAAGACGAATACCCTAAAGAGCATGGAGCATATGTGGTGTTCACCAGTGTGGCTGATGATCGATGCAGCAGGCGGCTGCAGCGACAAGAGGTGAACGCAGTAGCCTCAGAGACGCCAGAGTTCATGCACTGGTCTGAGAGGCCCATCAGCTGGAGCAGGGCTGACCACCCAGAAGTGATGCCGAGCCCGGGCTCCTACGCCTTGGTCCTGGACGCCACCTTTGCCATGGAAAACGGGTCGCGCGTTTCTCGCGAGTTCTGATAGACGGGGGCAGCAACATCAATATCCTGTAGAAGGACACCATGGAGAAGTTAGGAATCAAGCAAAGACAGCTTCAGAAGAGCTGGACTGTGTTCCACGGCATTGTTCCTATGCTTTCCTGCTCACCAATTGGCAAGATCCTGATTGACGTCCTCTTTGGGGACAAAGATCACTTCCGAAGAGAGTCTGTTTGGTTTGAGGTGGTGGACCTTGAGAGCCCATACCACGCGCTACTTGGCCGACCCGCCTTGGCCAAGTTCATGGCGGTCCCCCACTACGCCTACCTCAAGATGAAGATGCCCAGTTCCAGGGGAATTCTGACTGTGGCCGGCGACTACCGGAAGTCGTCCGCTTGCGCGGCCGAGAGCAGTCGGCTGGCTGAGTCCCTGGTGATCGCAGCCGAAAAGCGACTCCTTGAATGAGTTGTGGCGATGGCCGGCAAGCAGCCGAAGATATCGCCCGACCCAAAGGAGTCGGAAGCTGAAGGTTCGTTCAAGCCGGCCAAAGAGACAAAGAAGATACCCTTGGATCCGGAGCACCCAAAGAGGTACACCGTCGTAGGTGCAAACCTCAACAGCAAATAGGAAGGCGAGCTCGTCGATTTCCTCCGTGAGAATCGGGACATCTTCGCATGGTCTCCCAAAGACATGCCAGGTGTACCGACGGATTTCGCCGAGCACAAGTTACATGTCCGATCTGATGCAAAGCCGGTCAGGCAGCCCCTGCGCCGCTTATCAGAAGAGAAGAGAAGAGTTGTCGGAGAAGAGATAGCCCGACTCCTAGCAGCCGGCTTCATTATTGAAGTTTTCTTCCCGAAGTGGCTGGCAAATCCGGTCCTGGTGCTAAAGAAGAACAAGCAGTGGCGAATGTGTATTGACTACACGAGCCTCAACAAGGCCTGCCCCAAGGACCCATTTGCTCTACCAAGAATTGACCAGGTGATAGACTCCACAGCCGGATGCGAGTTTTTGAGTTTCTTGGATGCATACTCAGGATATCACCAGATCAAGCTGAACCCGGCTGACAGATTGAAGACCGCCTTCATCACGCTGTTTGGAGCATTCTGCTACCTCACCATGACGTTCGGCTTAAGGAATGCCGGCGCCACCTTTCAGCGTTGCATGCAGAAGTGCCTCCTCAAGCAACTTGGCAGGAACGCCCAAATTTACGTGGACGACGTGGTGGTGAAGACGGAAAAGCATGGAACACTACTGGAAGACCTTAAGGAGACCTTTGAGAACCTTAGCCGGTTCCAGATTAAGCTCAACCCCTAGAAGTGTGTCTTCAGAGTACCAGCCGGCCAGCTGCTAGGTTTCCTGGTCTCTGAACGCGGCATAGAATGCAACCCAGTAAAAATCAAGGCCATCGAGAGAATGGAGGTACCCAGCCGACTGCTGGATGTGCAGAAGTTCACCGGTTGCTTAGCATCCATCAGCCGATTCATCAGTTGGCTGGGCGAGAAAGCTCTCCCCTTATACCAACTCATGAAAAAGACCACTTTTTTGAGTGGAACCATAAGGCGGACAAAGCTTTTCACCAGTTGAAGAAGATGCTGACTACTCCACCCGTCCTAGCGGCTCCGACTCCCAAGGAACCTATGCTCCTGTACATCGCCGCCACCAGCTGAGTAGTCAGCACAGTCATTGTAGTAGAGCGCAAGGAGGAAGGCAAGGCGCTATCTGTCCAGAGACCAGTATATTACCTGAGCGAGGTACTGTCGACCTCCAAGCAGAACTACCCCCACTACCAGAAGATGTGATATGGCGTGCACTTTGCTGCCAAGAAATTGAAGCCTTACTTTTAAGAGCATCCAATGACAGTGGTCGGCACGACTCCACTTGCCGAGATCATCGGTAGCCGAGATGCCTCTAGTTGAGTGGCCAAGTGGGCCATAGAGCTGGCTCCTTACACCATCTACTACCAGCCCCGCACCGCTATCAAATCACAAGCACTGGCTGACTTCCTCGTCGACTGGGCCGAGACCCAGTACCTGCCTCCAGCGCCTGACTCCACCCATTGGCGGATGCACTTCGACGGCTCCAAAATGCGCACCGGCTTGGGAGCCAGCGTCGTCCTCACCTCTCCTAAAGGGGACAAGCTCAAATATGCCTCCAACAACGTTGCCGAGTACGAGGCGCTCATTCACGGGCTCCGGCTTGCCAGAGAACTGGGCATCCGCCGGATCTTGTGTTATGGCGACTCGGACTTAGTGGTCCAGCAGTCATCTGGCGACTGGGACATGAAAGACGCAAACATGGCGAGCTACCATTTCCTCGTGCAGCAACTCCGCGGGTATTTCGAAGGGTGCGAGTTCCTCCATGTGCCAAGAAACGACAACGACCAAGCAGACGCCTTAGCATGAATCGGCTCTACCCGCCAAGCAATACCATCTAGCGTCGCCCTTCAATGCCTCCTCAAGCCATCTGTCAAGCCTTCACCAGAATCGGACTCCATTTTTGTGCCAGCTCCTCCAGAAGACGGCGGATCGGACTCCAGAGCTCCGGCAGACGGAACGGGGACTTTGGCGGATGACTCCAAAGCCGCCACAGTCGAGCCCGGCCCGGGGACTGCGGTGGCGGAATCGAAGATTCCAGAACTCGGCCCAAGGACCGCGCCAGTCGGCCTGGGGACTTCTTCAACCCAGCAAGCGGTTGTTGACTCCAGCCCGCCGCCTCCCAGCCCAGCCGCCCTCGTCCAAGTCGCAGTCCTGGTAGTCGAAGAAATAGCAGCACCCTCATGGGCCCAGCCCATCATCAAATTCCTGGTGAACAAAGAGCTACCAACTGATGAGACCTCAGCTCGGCAAGTACAACGCCGGGCGGCAGCCTATACCATAATCAACAGAGAGCTGGTCAGATGCAGCGTCACTGGTGTCTACCAGCGCTGCGTAGAGCCAGAGCAAGGCCATGAGATTCTCAAAGACATCCATCAAGGCGAATGCGGCCACCATGCGGCTTCAAGAGCACTCGTCGCCAAAGCCTTTCGGCACAGTTTCTTCTGGCCGACTGCCTTGGAAGAGGCCAAGGAGTTGGTCCAAAAATGCAAAGGGTGCCAGAAGTTCAGCTACAAGCCGCACTAGCCGGCTTATGCGCTCAAGACCATCCCCATTGCCTGGCCTTTCGCAGTTTGGGGTCTAGACATGGTGGGACCATTCAAGACAGCACGAGGTGGTTTAACTCACCTACTTGTCGCAGTGGACAAGTTCACCAAGTGGGTGGAAGTGAAGCCAATTAAGAAACTAAACAGTCCGACTGCCGTGACCTTCATCACCGATATCACAATTCGGTACGGCATACCACACAGCATCATCACCAACAACGGCACAAATTTTGCCAAAGGCGCCTTGGCCCGTTTCTGCGCAACACAGGGCATCCGACTGGACCTAGTGTCCGTCGCCCATCTGCAGTCAAACGGCCAAGTGGAGCGAGCAAACGACCTCATCCTGTCCGGCATCAAGCCTCGGTTGATCGAGCCTCTGGAGCGCTCGGCTGGCTGCTGGCTCGACGAGCTGCCAGCCGTCCTCTGGAGTCTGCGCACGACTCCAAACAAGTCAACTGGCTTCACGCCCTTCTTCCTCGTCTATGGTGCCGAAGCCGTCATCCCAACGGACATAGAGTTTGACTCCCCACGAGTCACCATGTACACCAAGGAGGAAGCAGAAGAAGCACGACAAGACGACGTCGATCTGCTGGAAGAGGGCCGGCTGTTGGCACTCAGCCGGTCCAGCATCTACCAGCAGATCCTGCGCCGATACCACAACAGGAAGGTCAGGCCAAGATCTTTCCAAGAAGGCGACCTTGTGCTCCGGCTGATCCAGCGAATAGCTAGCGAGCACAAGCTGTCGGCGCCTTGGGAAGGCCCTTTCATCATCAGCAAAGTACTGGGCAACGATTCCTACTACCTGATCGACGCTCAGAAGCCCCGAGCATGCAAGAGGAACGACTCCGGCAAGGAGACAGAGCGGCCATGGAATGCAAATCTCCTCCGAAGATTTTACAGTTGATGAAGTATGTACCATGCTACCTTTTGTATTAAAGTACCAAGACTTCGGGCCCCCCCGAGACGAGCTCGGGGACTACCCTCTTTTGCCTATATGATAAAAATTATGCCTACAAGTATGTTACTCTTTGTCATGCCGCTTGGCACCGGGCTCGACAACTCGGCCCGGGGACTTGCCACCTTGCACTATGAAATGCTTACTGCAGCCGGACAAGTAGTGTGTAACACCTAAACCATCTTCTGTCAGAAGCCGCAGCTCGCAGAGCGACTCTACGGTGGGCAGAGGTAAGGTAGAATGGGTGTTCGCATGAAAAATGGCTAAGGACTCAAAGCGTAAAACATAGCTCAAGACGGCTTCCAGCCTTTCTCGCAAACCGACTATTGGACAGTCGGATTGTCGTCTTCTATCCAACTTGCTCAAACAATCTTGAAATCGGCTAAGTACTTGCTTTCCCAAAGTAGCCTAGCACTTGATCCAGCAACAGTCCGCAGGGCGGCTGTCTGATTGGCAAGGCAGGAAACTAAGAGAAAGCGGCAAAGGAAAAAAGCCAAAAGAAGAATGAGCAAGAAAAGATAGATATATATATTTACATAACATAGGCCTTTGGCCGAATTGTCGAGTAGAGGTTCAAAATACACCCCGCGGGTGGAATTGTGCGAATTAATAAGTTCTTCAAAGACTACTGAAGAAGATAAAATAAAAGATACAACGGCAGCTTAGGAGGCAGCAGACGGATTCGGAGGGTCGGAGGAGGCGCCAGCGTCAGGCGTCGGGGCAGCCGGCTGGCTAGTCCCGGCTTGATCACCTCCGGCGGTAGTCGACTTGGTCGCACGTGGCTCGTTGCTGGAGGCGCGGTCGGGCTGAGGCTGGCCGTCTGCTCCGTCTTCTGGTGCCTCCGCCTCGCCTCCATCCTCCGCTTCGTCCTCCTCCTCGACGCTGGAGCCAATCACCTCCGCCGAGTCTTCGCCATAGTATGGGTTCATCCCAAACCACTCCGGCGGTACCTCCTCGCCATCTTCAGACCGCTCGGGGACGAAGATGCTGGTGTCAGTGTACTCGGTGATCGCCGCAGCACGTTTGACGAGGGCGTCTTCCGCAGCCACCAGCTCCGGCTGGGCCTCCGACCGAAGCGTCGCCAACCGGTCTAGATCCAGCCCCGGGTACCACGCGTTCACGAACTCCAAGGCCCGGCGCGCTCCAGCCCGGGCCGAAGAGCCCTTCCGGGCCTCAAGACGACCAGCAGTGACCTCCAGCCAGTTGGCCATCAGGCTGGGGGTGCGTGGAGCCTGCATCTCCAGCCAAAGGGCGGCAATCGCCTGGGCACCGATGCGCTGGAGCCGGCGCAGCATCCGGTGAGCCGGCCGGAGGCAAGCCTCGATGCTCAGGATGTGCTGGTCAAGAGTTCGGGGGGCATCAGCGGTGATCTCTGCGCCCTCCGCCCTCCGACCTTCACAGTCAGCCTCGATGGCTTGGATGGCGGCCTGCGACTGCCTAGGGAAGAAGTCTGCAAAGACGCAAAGAAACAAAGAAGCTATTCAAAAACTAGGAGTCGGCATGATTTAAATCAGCAGCTCGAGGAAAGAAAATAAACAGACTCACCATCAACGATGTCTTCAATCTCGTGGAAGCCGGAGGACAGCAGCGCCTCCTTGTCAGACTAGGAGGAGCGCTCGCTCGCAAACTCGGCCAAAAGGGCGGTTTTCATCTCCTCCGCCTCCCTCTACGACTTCACAAGCAGCTCCTTCTGCTCTGCCAACTGAGTGGCCAGCAGATCGCGCTCTGAGGCGAGCTTGCTGCACTCCTCCCCTTTGGCGCGCAGGGCGGAGTTGGCTTCGCTCAGCTACTGTTGAAGAGCAGCGTTGGCTCCTAAAGGAAAGGAAGAAAGACAACGGTCGTCAATAAAGTAGGTCGCTGGGGAGATCCGGCCCGGCTGCTCAGCAGCCGGCCCGAAGCTCGGGGATTACAGCCCGCGGGTGCGCTAGCGCGCCCCCGCAGAGAAGAAAAAAGGACTTACTCCGGCTCTCCGCCAAGTCGTCGGTCCGCTTGCCCACCTCTTCAACGTTACGGTTGAAGGCAGTCACACGGAGGTTGTGGTAATCCTGCGACAAGCATTTCAGACAAAGTTAGTACCCAGAAGTTCATCAATTAGAGTTCCAGGCCGCCTGCTCAACAGCCGGCTCGAAACTCGGGGACTACACCCAGTGGGTGTGCTGGTGCGCCCCCACAGAGAGAAGCAAGAAAGCAATGACCAAAAGAAAAAAACATACCCGGATGGCTGCCCACGACGCTAGGAACGCCTTGGTGCAACCCTGGAGAGCGTCGCCCTCAGCACGGAGCTTCGCCTGGACATCCAGGAGCGCCCAGTTCAGCGGCCCTGTGCCGCCTCCTCGCACCCACCCAACAGGTGCGGCGCTCGTCGCTTCGGCGTCTGAGGCCGCCGAGTTGGCGGTGCCGGCTTCCAGGGGGCGGGGTGCCGAAGTTGCCTTCTCCAGACGACGACGTGTTGGCGAGCCGACTTGGAGGATCCGCTGGCTGCTCGCCTTGCGCGCATTCAGACGGCGGCGGAGGCGGTGGCGGAACGTTCACATCCGGAGTAGAGGGGTCGCCGCCTTCCCTCTCCTCGACGAGGTTCTCCCCACCGGCTTCTCCAATTGGCCCCGTGAGCTCCGGAGGCTGCGGTGCGGAGTTCAGCGGGGTGACAAGCAAGGCCGACTGGCGGCGTGCGGCTTCCTCAGCCTGCTGCTTCGCCGCGGCAGCGGCTTCGGCCTCCGCTAGTTTTTTCTTGGCGTCGGCCTCCGCCCTGTCGGCCTCCGCCTTCTCCAGGCGGAGGGCCTCTTCTTTGTTGCGCCTCTCCTGCGCATTCCGCTCCGTCGCCTCCCGGAGGTCAGCAGCGGAGTCAATCCGCCGAGTGGTGGCGAATGTCTCCGCTGACCCCATGACGGAGGCGGCGACGACCCGCTCAAGAGAGAGGGTAGCCCTGAAGAAAGAGGGGCAAGCAGAGACTCAGACAAATCACGAAGAAAGAATAAAACTTTGAAGACAGAATACTTACGCGGAGACCAACGGCAGCTTCTTCTCTTCCTTACGGAAGTGGATGGCCTTCGCGGCTGCCTCGTCCCGCCGGGTCGCCGCAGCCGAGCCCTTGGGCTTCTTCGGCCGACTGCCGAACAAGGTCGGCACAGCCCTGCGCTTCATCCCGCCGCCTAGAGCGTCCGGCGTGGCAGAAGAGCCCGCGCTAGGCTGGCTGGCTCCTGGCCGATGGCAAGGGGCGACTTCTCCCTTGGCGTTGTCTTCAGGCCAGTCGGCGAAGGTAGCCGAAGGCCTGAAGTTGCCTGCTGTCCCTCCTCCTCCCTCGGCGTCGTCTTTCAGAACCGCCGCCCCCAGATCGGGGTCATCGACATCGCTCTCCGCCCGGTCGGCGAGGAACTCACGGGCTGGCCCGGAGGTGCCAGCTGGTGGGTGGAGAAGGGGATTCTAACCAAAGACGACTGGTCAAAACAAAACTCGGCTAGAAGAAGACAATCCAAAGAAAGAATAGAAAGGCGACTCACCACGGGCAGGGGGTTGGCTCGGGAGTACGGCTCCTTGCCGAATCGCCAGTCCTCTAGGAGCCTGATGTTCGAGAGGTAGTTCACCATGAAGGCCACCTCTTCATGAGGCATGTCCTTGGTGCACATCCGACTCGGGTCACGGTGCCCGCTCATCTGGCATATCATGTGAGGGCGGCCTTGGAGTGGGAGAACTCGGCGCGAGACGAAGGCGTCCAGCAGGTCCGGACCAGTCAGACCCTCCGACTGCGTCAGCACTCGGAGTCACGTGATGGCCGGCTCCCGTAGGCGTCAGCGACCTGGCCCGGTACGACCAGTTGGGCAGTCTCCCAGCCGGCGGGCCGGCTTCGAAAGCCGGCAGATTGACCCAGTCGCCCCTTGTGGCGACATTCCTGACGTAGAAGTAGGATCTCTGCCACATCTTCACCGACTTTATCAGCAAGATGGAGGGGAAGGGGTTGTCGGCTCCTGACCTTCGCACGGCGATGAAGGCGCCGCATTGAGCCGACACGCCCGCTGCCTGGGTGCCGAGCTTGGAGAAGAAGAACTCCCCTAGAGCTCGAGGGTGGGGAGGACTCCGAGGAAGCCTTCGCATAAGGCCACGAAGGCGGACAGCAGCACCACTGTGTTGGGGTGAGGTGGTGCGGCTGGAGGCCGTAGAACTCCAAGAAACACAGGAAAAAGCTGCTCGTCGGCAGCCCCAGCCCGCGCAGGCAGTGCGAGCGGAAGATGACCCGCTCGCCCTCCTGCGGAGCGGGGGAAATCCCCCCCTCCGGCGCAAGACGCACCTGCACGCGATCCTCGCCGGGAAGCCAACGGGTCCGGTGGAGGAACTCAATGTGGTCTTCATGAACCTCGGCACCGTCCCAGGTTGCGGAACGCACTGGGGGAGGCGCGGCAGCGGAGGAAGAACTCATCGCGAGCTGTCACCACAATGTTCGCTGGAGCTTGGGCGTGCGGCGGAGCGAGGAGGAGAGCGGTGAGCAGCAAGGAGGAGGAGAGCGAGGAGCAGCAAGGAGGAAGAGAGCGAGGGGTAGTGGGAAGGAGGGGCGCGCGTGCCCCCCTCTTCCCCATACTTATAGCCCCGTGGGCTGCGAAGCCGAGGGGGCGGACGTGGGGATTTACTGCACCCACAACCCCACGACCCCCACGATCCACGTAAAGTTACTGCACGCAGTAACTCCACGGGAATCCCAACCGTCCACCGCGGCCGCAGCGGATCCGCTCGGGCACCGAGGCGTGGTAGTGGCGGGCCCCGCCTGTGAGCCTGTCCTGTCGCGCGCGTGGGCTCGCAGGACGGCCTAGCCACGTGCCCCCGCATGCCAGGCCAAGAACGGGCGGCGGCCTGGAGGCTTCGCTAGCACGCCACTTAAAATCCCGCTGCGATGTTCGAAATACCACGCAAGTCGAAATTTAGTGAAGTCCGAGTTGAGCAAGTCCGAATCCTTCCAGACGGCCCGGCAGAAGTCAATCAAGACCATGTGTTGAGCACCCGGAAAGAGAAACTGCTGAGGCTTCTCGGCCGATCGTCCATGGCGCCTCACCAGCTTCGGGGACTACTATCAAAGTAATGGGCCACGGGTAAGCCAACTCGAGTCCCATAACCTTTCAAGACATCGGGGCAGGTTGCGCCCCTCAAGACCCTAGGGCGAAGAGCCGTCTCCTGAGGAGTCGACGGCAGGGCGGCTGACTGCCCGCTCACGGCCTAGTTCCGGGGACGACTTCCAGAGAAGCTGGCTCTGGGGAGTCGGCCGGCGATTCCAGCAAACCCATGACCTCATCAAAGGGGACGGGGCAGAGGCGTGGCTACAGTGAAGCCCACTCCCACCCCTTACCAAGGGCAGGCATGACCACAGCACGCCGTACCCGGGAAGATCTCCGTGCGGCGTGGCACTGTTGCCCGGCCGGCCCTGACATCAGCACAACAGTACCAAGTCCTGCGCCCACGACGGCTTGTCTGTATGGCCCGGAGGCAGCGAGGCCCACCAGTCAGCGAGACCTCGGGAGACGGCGGGAGAACCGCCAGTCGGATCCGTCAGGAGTCAGCCCAGGGGAGTCGGCAGAGCCCTCCCCCGGGGCCCACGCGCCATTAATCAAGATAAGATGGGGAGTGGCCACAGTGATCGCCCGCCAGGCGGCGGGGCTGTTGCCACGACCCCTTGACCAAGCCTGCATCATCAGAAGCACGACTAAAGTAATCAGCAGTCGACAAGACCCGCCCACGATGGACGCGGCATGTCGGCTCCGTACCAGACCAGTCGGCGGGCCCCAGCAGTTGGAGGTCGGAAGCAGTAACGGATGGGCCTGCGCCCAGTCGAATTACCATTGTACCCCGGGGGGTAGGCCTATATAAACCCCCCAGGGCACCCATGCAAAGGGTTGCATCCTAGTAGTTCTAGACCATACCAGATAGGAGAGAGCTAGCCTTGCCCTCTTCTACCACCAGAAACAGCTCAAGGAGCAACCGTGTAAACCCTTGGCCATAGTGATCATGCGGAGACCCCGCAGAGCAGCAGTAGGGGTATTATCTCCCCGGAGAGCCCCGAAGCTGGGTAAGATTCGCCGGCGTGCATGCCTTCGCCTCATCCCGTTTCCAGGCACCGGCGACGTTCTACTCGCCCCCCACCATGATAAGCCATCCGTTGGCATATGTCGCACCAAACCCTCGAGACTGTCCCTTCTTATTTAAGGTTGAAAATACCGTCGATGAACCTTCTTCTATGATACATGCCATATGGTCTGCATAGCAGAATCAATCACATGCATCATTATCGTCAACTTTGTGCAAGGACCGATCAAGCAAAAGTTGACCTTCAAGTTTCAGTACGCGCATGTTGTTGTTGTACAAAGCACATGCCAGTAATAATGCAAGAGCGGAAATCTGCTAGTTTCGTCGAATCTTGGTTGTTGTCACCGAAAACACTCGATGCCATGAGGATGTACTAACTAACCTTATGCATCAACTAATTTCATCCCTTAGTCCCAAAGTATCTTCCAAATAGGTTTGGCCTGAAGAAAGAACATGAACCTGAGTTTGGACTCCGAAGGGCAGGAGTGTGGCTCGAGCTAGAGGACGACCACCATCCCACGTCATGACCTTAAGCAGGCATCAGTCCCTATCATCCAACTATGAGGAAACAACTTGAATTTATCTTGCTGGAGGCTCTTGTCGTTGGATGCATCCTTCTTGCCTGAGGTAGTTTCCTGAACGAAGTTGTTGCTGCTGGATCTGACCACACGTCTAGCCAGATGCTTTGGAAATTGGAGTAGCTAAGGATGGCATGGGCATGGCCTACATCTTGACAAACCCTAGGCCCAAGCATGGTGGAGAACATGGAGGCGACATCTACTGGATTGTAGTTTTGTTGGGACCTCCTGCTCTGCCGCATCAACCAAGATGAATTGATGTCAATGACATCATGGTTGGGACGTCCTCGTGCATGGTTGGCTGGATTATTTTTTAGATGGATTAATTCTTTGAGATTATAGAGGTACAGGAGAAGACATGACATGGGACTCCTCTATTTTATTTTAACGGGACTCCTCAGGAAAAAAAATTGCTGGACGTGGGACTCCTCCATATAACGATTTATGGTTAGATTGGCAATGCCCAGGATATCTAACGGGCATAATTTGTTTTTACAGGATTAAAGGTAGAGCCTCCTGAGGAAGTCCTAGATTAGGGGGTGTTCGGGTAGCCGGACTATACCTTCAGCCGGACTCCAGGACTATGAAGATACAAGATTGAAGACTTCATCCTGTGTCTGGATGGGACTTTCCTTGGCGTGGAAGGCAAGCTTGGCAATGCGGATATTCAAGATCTCCTACCATTGTAACCGACTCTGTGTAACCCTAACCCTATCCGGTGTCTATATAAACCGGAGGGTTGTAGTCCGTAGGACATCAACTCCATATACAACAATCATACCATAGGCTAGCTTCTAGGGTTTAGCCTCCTTGATCTCGTGGTAGATCTATTCTTGTACTACCCATATCATCAATATTAATCAAGTAGGAGTAGGGTATTAGCTCCATCGAGAGGGCCCGAACCTGGGTAAAAACATCGTTTCCCTTGTCTCCTGTTACCATCCGGCCTTGACGCACAGTTCGGGACCCCCTACCCGAGATCTGCCGGTTTTGACACCGACATTAGTGCTTTCATTGAGAGTTCCTCTATGTCATCGCCTTTAGGCCCGATGGCTCCCTTGATCATCAACAATGATGAGGTCCAGGGTGAGACTTTTCTCCCAGACAGATCTTCGTCTTCGGTGGCTTCGCACTGCGGGCCAATTCGCTTGGCCACCTGGAGCAGATCGAAAGCTACGCCCCTGGCCATCAAGTTAGGTTTGGAAGCTTAAACTACACGGCCGACACCCGCGGAGACTTGTTCTTCGACGGGTTCGAGCCACGGCCAAGCGTGCCGCACTATCCCGAGGGGCATGATCTAGCTCTGCCTCCGGACAGTGTCTTGGAGGCTGCACACGCACCGGTTCCGACCCCTAATTCGGAGCCTATTGCACCAATCGAGGATGAGCAGTTGGACGTCACCTTGGGGGCTGCGATCTCAAAGGCAATCGAGCCGAATGCTAGCCCCGCACTCTGCATGACCCGTGACTCCAAGGATCCGGACTCCTTCCCGGACTCCGAACCCCCCGCGCCCCTGCCAATGGAATCCGACTGGGCGCCGATAATGGAGTTCACCGCCGCGGACATCTTTCAGCACTCGCCTTTTGGCGACATCCTCAATTCTCTCAAGTCTCTCTCTTTATCAGGAGAGCCCTAGCCGGATTACCGTCAGCGGGGATGGGATACGGACGATGAAGAAGTTCAAAACCCACCCAGCACCCAGTTTGTAGCCACTGTCGATGATTTAACCGACATGCTTGACTTCGGCTCCGAAGACATCGACGGTATGGATAAAGATGTAGGAGACGAACAGGAACCAGCTCCTGTAGGGTTCTGGAACTCGTCATATGACATATATATGGTGGATACTCCAAAAGATGGAGATGGCGATGGAACAGCGGGGGATGACACCTCCAAGAAACAGCCAAAGCGCCAGCGTCAGCGGCGCCACTCTAAATCCCGCCAAAGCAAAAACGTTGATTCCAGCATGGGAGATAATACTACCCCGGATAGCGCCGAAGAACACCCGCCCCAGCAAGATTCGGCAAAAGAAGATGGAGAAGCTAGCCCTCATGAGAGAGCGGCAGACCGAGAGCTCAAGGATGATAACTATATGCCTCCCTCCGAAGACGAGGCAAGCCTCGATGACGACGAATTTGTCGTACCATTAGACCCCGCCGAACAAGAGAGTTTCAAGCGCAGGCTTTTAGCCACGGCAAGCAGCCTCGAGAAAAAGCAGCAATAGCTTAGAGCTGACCAAGATTTGCTAGCTGACAGATGGACTGAAGTCCTTGCGGCCAAAGAGTATGAACTCGAACGCCCCTCCAAGAGTTACCCAAAGCGCAGGCCGCTACCCCGATCAGAAGAGGAAACACCTACATCACCAGCGCATGACATGGCAGACCGGCCACCTCGCGGCCGCGACAGAGAGGCCTCTCGGCCCTCCACCCAAGCCGTGCCCCAACGCCGCTCAACTAAGGCACGGGAAAATGCGCCAGACCTGCAAGACGTACTGGAGGATAAGGCAAGACAAACAAGATCGATCTACGGATCACGAAGGCGCCCTACGGCACGTGATGATGATCTTCACACCGGATACAACAAATCCGGTCAGGCCGAACACAACAGACATAGCTCTTCCGAGCTACGTCACGATATAGCCCAGTATAGAGGCGCCACACACCTGCTATGCTTCACGGATGAAGTAATGGATCATAAAACCCCAGAGGGTTTCAAACCCGTAAACATCGAATCATACGATGGCACAACAGATCCGGCAGTATGGATCAAGGATTATCTCCTTCACATCCACATGGCATGCGGCGATGATCTACACGCCATCAAATACCTCACACTCAAACTTAAAGGACCGGCCCGGCATTGGCTTAACAGCTTGCCAGCAGACTCAGTCGGTTCTTGGGAGGACCTGGAAGCCGCATTCCTCGACAACTTCCAGGGCACTTACGTGCGACCGCCGGATGTCGACGACTTAAGCCACATAATTCAGCAGCCAGAGGAATCGGCCAGGCAATTCTGGACACGGTTCCTACCAAAGAAAAACTAGATAGTCGACTATCCGGACACAGAGGCCCTAGCAGCCTTCAAGCATAACATCCGCGACGAGTGGCTTGCCCGGCACCTGGGACAGGAAAAGCCAAAATCTATGGCAGCCCTCACGACACTCATGACCCGCTTTTGCGCGGGAGAAGACAGCTGGCTAGGTCGCAGTAACAACTTATCAAAGAACCCTGGTAATTCGGATACCAAGGACAAAAGTGGCAGGACACGTTGGAATAAGCAAAAACGCCGCGTTAGCAGCGACAGCAATGAAGACACGTCAGTCAATGCCGAATTCAGAGGCTATAAATCCGGTCAGCAGAAAAAGCCATTCAAAAAGAATACTCAAGGCCCGTCCAGTTTGGACCAAATACTCGACCGCTTGTGCCAGATACATGGCACCCCCGAAAGGCCAGCCAATCACACTAACAGGGATTGTTGGGTGTTCAAGTAGGCAGGCAAGTTAAGAGCCAAAAACAAATACAAGGGGCTGCACAGTGACGACGAGGAGGAGCCCAAGCCGCTGAACATCAATGGACAGAAGGACTTTCCCCCACAAGTGCGGACGGTGAACATGATATACGCAACCCACATTCCCAAGAGGGAGCGGAAGCGTGCGCTACGGGACGTATACGCGATGGAGCCAATCGCCCCAAAGTTCAACCCATGGTCCTCCTGCCCGATCACTTTTGATCGAAGGGACCATCCCACTAGCATCCATCATGGCGGCTTTGCCGCATTGGTTCTCGACCCGATCATCGATGAATTTCATCTCACAAGAGTCCTCATGGATGGCGGTAGTAGCCTGAACCTGCTTTACCAGGATACAGTGCGGAAAATGGGCATAGATCCCTCAAGGATTAAGCCCACAAAAACGACCTTTAAAGGTGTTATACCAGGTGTAGAAGCCAACTGTACAGGCTCAGTAACACTTGACGTGGTCTTCGGATCCCCGGACAATTTCCGAAGCGAAGAGTTAATCTTCGATGTAGTCCCGTTTCGCAGTGGCTATCACGCCCTGCTCGGACGAACCGCATTCACAAAGTTTAATGCGGTGCCGCACTATGCATATCTCAAGCTCAAGATGCTAGGCCCTCGAGGAGTAATCACGGTCAACGGAAACACCAAACGCTCCCTCCGTACGGAGGAGCACACGGCGGCTCTCGCAGCGGAAGTACATTGTAGCCTTCTTAGGCAATTCTCCAGTACGGCCGTTAAAAAGCCAGACACTGCCAATCGCGCCCGGAGTAACCCACAGCAGGACCACCTGGCACGCTCTAAGCAAGCGTAGCAATGCGGCCCCAACCCCAGCTCTCGCGACATAGCGAAACCAGTGCCCCGCGTACATAACTACGCCCTTGAAATACCATGGGCATAGGGGAAGGGGCACAATAACGGCACACCCAAAATACGGCTTAAAACGTACTAGGGGCTGCCGGATTCTTTTTTAATTTTTTCTTACTTTCAGGACTCCATACTTCGGACGACCTGTTCGGCAATTCGACTACCGCACAAACGATGCAAGATCCAGGGAGGCAGACAAGCCATGCCGCATTATGGAACTCCCAGGTGGTCTCTGTTACGAGCAGTATACCTGTTTTGAATACAATTCCGCGGCCTGCCCCTGGTCAGGACATGTTGAATAGTCCAATATACTTTTGCTTATCGCACTATTTGTATCGTTCGGCTTTGATAAATAGCCTCTCTATAAACAATGCATAGGTTTTTGTCTATTTTCTACATCATCCTCTTTTCACATGTATGTTTATTAAACGACATGATTGCACCCGTACACCATGGTACGCCAAACATGCCAGGGGCTTCAGTACCCCTCATTATGGTGTGAAGAAGTCCGTACACTTTCACAAGTGCGGCACCCCGAACTTATAGCACTATATGCATCGGCTCCGAATCATGATTTGGGTCAATAGTTGGGTTTGCCCGGCTCCTATGTTTTGGTGCCTTACGTTTTGCTATATCGGCTAAGGTAGCACTAGGAGAACCACTGCGATTGTGCCCCGATTCAGCTGGGTTAAGCACCTCAGTGGAGAAAGATAAACTGACTGTCATGATGAGGCGAGAGACCGGTCGCTGTTCGAGAGGTTTTTCGAGTCCCTAAAGACTTGTGCCTCTTCGAGCGAGGAGCTGGCTTTGTCCGGCCAAGGCGTGGCTAGCGCCCCGAACTCGGTCTTCCGAACTAGGGGCTTCGCCAAAATTTAAAATTATAGAGTTCTATGGCTAAGTGAGAGTGTTCAAGCATTATAGTCTGATTGCCTGGTTCGTTGTGCTGAGCGCCTCCCTCGAAGGACCCAACTATGGGAAAAAGTGCGCTCAGGTTTATCCCGAACACCCCAGCACTAGTGGCATGGGGGCAGAAGCCGACGACTGGCCATCTCTCAATTTTTTGATAAACGGCCGCACAGAAAGTAATATTTTAAATTCAATAAGCATTGCTTAGCGCGTATGAACAAGTTTTCAGCGCACAGGATAAACACGAGCGAGTTCATTCAAAAATCACATCCTTGGTACATTCATCCGCCACAAGGCGGGCACCTACAAGAACATCCTTGTAGTAGTTCTCGGGCTTGCGATGCTCCTTCCCCAGCGGTGGCCCGTCCTTCACAAGCTTCTCACCGTCCAGCTTACCCTAGTGCACCTTTGCACGGGCAAGGGCCCGACGGGCACCTTCGATGCAGACGGAGCGCTTGATGACCTCGAGCCTCGGACAGGCCTCCACCAGCCGCCGCACCAGCCCGAAAAAGCTCCTAGGCAGGGCCTCTCCGGGCCACAGCCAAACTATGAAGCCCTTCATGGCTTGTTTGGCCGCCTTATGGAGCTCGACCAGCTATTTCAGCTGGTCGCTCAAGGGCACAGGGTGTCCGGCCTCAGAATACTGAGACTAGAACACCTTCTCTGTCGAGCTGCCATCTTCAGCTCGGTAGAATGCGGTGGCGTCGAATACGCTGCGGGGAAGATCTGCGAATGCCCCTGGAGAGCTCCGGATTCGGGTAAGTAACAAGTAGTTTACTTTTATATTTCTGCTTTGCATAAAGAATGCCTTACCCGCTGCTATCTTCCTCATCTCCTCCAACTCTTGGAGGGCCTTTTGGGCTTCTGCCTTGGCAGACTTGGCAGTCTCAAGGGCCGTCGCGAGCTCGGATGCTTGCGCCTTTGACTCAATCTCCAAACTCTCATGTTTTTTCATGAGAGCCTGAAGCTCTTGCTGCACCTCGCCGACCTGAGTCCCTAGTCTGTCTCGCTCGGTGCGCTCCGTGGCCGTTTTATTTTCGGCCTCAGACAACGCCTGCTTAAGGGTCGCCACCTCAGTCGTGGCCCCTACAATAAGCAATACAATCCTGTTACTTTTTTTGCAATCACACCTTTTTATAGGCACTCTTCCTGTAAGGTATTTCTTACCTTCTTTCTCCTCGAGCCACTGCTTGGCAAGGCCGAGCTCTTGCTCGGTCCGCTCAAGGTCCTGCTTCAGGACACCAACCTCCGCAGTCAGTGCGGCGGTGGATTGCAGCGAAGCCTGCATACGCATATTGACTCTTTTTTTAGACTTCTGCAATATTTAGTAGATCCTCTATACGGCTTTTCTTTCCGAACGACAAACAGAACATCAGGGGCTACTGTCTATGCGGTAATATTTTTACATATTTTTACTTACCTCGAAGCCTGTTAGAAGGCTAGCGCAAGCTTCAGTCAGTCCGCTCTTGGCGGACTGAAACTTCTCGATCACCGTACTCATAATAGTACGATGCCCCTCGTCGATGGAGGCGCCGTCAAGCACCTCCAGCAGATTGTCCGGCACCTCAGGTTGGTCGGAGGCCGCCGGCTCAGAAGGCTTGCTCCTCTTGGAAGGATTTCGCCCACCGCGTTCCGGAACTGTGGAAGATTCCGGCGCGGTGTCCGGCACAAAGCCGGACTTGGAGCCCTGGGGGGCCTTATCCCCTTCACTCCTGGAGTCTGGGAGGTTGCCTTGCGGCTCCTCCGGGACCACCTCCTCCTGCCCCGGAGCTTGTCGCGACACCACTTCAGCATCATCTGCAGTGCGGGGGGAGACAGCGGGCGGAACTGAGTTCACGTCCGATGAGTCCAGGGAACCGCCCGACGATTCGTTGAAATCGGCCCGGGGCGGGCTGCATAATTACGTTCGACATTAGGGAAAGCTGTGCAACAAAGGAACATCATGAGTTACTCTGATATCCGAACTTATGATTTCACCGGACGCTTGGCCCTGTTTGGCCACTCCTCTTCGCTCTCTTCAGCGTCGGGAGAGTAGTCCGGCAGAGGATTCTTCCTTTTCCTAGACCCCTCGGCCTCCCCCGCTGGGGCGGCCTTCCTCTCCTCTCCTCCCTCCGCTGGGGGGGGGGAGAGTTCTCTTCTTCCTCCTCCTCTTTTTCACGGGAAGATGGCGTCTCGGACTCATCAGATGACGAGTCCGACACCACCATGTTACGGGCACTCTTTCGAGTCCCCGTGGTCTTCTTCTTCTTGGCCTTCTTCTCCGGCACCACATAAGGCGCCGGAACCAACAGCTTCACTAGTAGAGCTGGGGCTGGGTCTTCGGGCAGTGGAGCCGGACAGTTAATCGGTCTGGATATCGCCCTCCAAGCCTGTCAAAGGTAAGGGAGTTTAGATCCCGCATAGAGTCAAACTATGAAAAAAGCTTAACATCCTGTAAAAGGTGAAGATAGCTTACCTCGCTAGTGTGACGCTGTGAGCTGTATCCGCGGTCCTCGGAAGCGGATGCGGGAGCCTCGGCGCCCTTGAATAGCACCTTCCAGGCATCTTCGTACGTCGTGTCGAAGAGCCTACTAAGGGTTTGGTGCTGCGCCGGGTCGAACTCCGACAGATTAAAATCCTGTTGTTGGCACGGGAGGATCCGGCAGACGAGCATAACCTGGATTACATTAACGAGCTGGATTGGCTTGTTTACTAGGGACTGGATGCATGTTTGCAATCCAGTCACCTCTTTTTCGTCACCCCACGACAGGCCCGTCTCTTTCCAGGACATAAGCCGCGTGGGGGGTCCGGATCAGAACTCGGGGGCTGCGGTCCATTTCGGATCGCGTGGCTCGGTGATGTAAAACCACCCGGATTGCCACCCCTTTAGGTTCTCCACAAAAGAGCCCTCGAACCAGAGGACGTTGGCCATCTTGCCCACCATGGACCTCCGCACTCCGCCTGGCTGCCGCGCACCACCTTGGGCTTGACGTTGAAGGTCTTGAACCAGAGGCCGGAATGAGGGTGGACGCGGAGGAAAGCCTCGCACACGACGATAAACGCCGAGATGTTGAGGATGAAGTTCGGGGCCAGATCATGGAAATCCAGGACGTAATAGAACAAGATCCCCCGGACAAATGGGTGGAGTGGAAAACCCAGTCTGCGGAGGAAGTGGGGAAGAAATACTACCCTCTCATGGGGCCTTGGGGTGGGGAGAAGCGGCCCCTTTTCGAGAAGCCGGTGCGCGATGTCCTTAGACAGGTATCCGTTCTTCCTTAGCTTCTTGACTTGGCCCTCCATGGCGGACGAGACCATCCACTTGCCTCCCGCTCCAGACATTGCTGGAGAAGGTTGAGGTGGGAAGTGCGGGCTTGGGCACTGGAGCTCGAGTGCGCAGGAGATGGGTAGGCAAAGGAGGAAGAAGGCATAGGTAAAAAGGTGGATCCTTATCCCCTTATATGGGCGGATGTGGTTGTGCGTCCCCACCAGCCGTGTAAATCTCGCTTGCCTCCCAAGCGTCGTGATAAATGGCGCAGTTGGGTTAGCCACGTCCGTATTGATGAGAATCCCGTAAAAGGGGGTACACGATCTCTGCTTAGACAAGACATGCCAAGAAACCGCCCCGCAAAACGTGCTGAGGTGGAAAAGTAAAAATGATTCGAGTAAAGGACTAGGCCGTAGTATGATGGTGCACTACGGAACACGTCAGCAGATTTGATTTGTGTTAATATTATTCTCTCTATGACAGTATGTGGAAACTTATTTTGCAGAGCCAGACACTACTCTTGGTGTTTACAACCTTCTATGAAGGACTTGGAGGAGGAACCCGCCTTGCAATGCCGAAGACAATCTGCGTGCCGGACTCGTCGTCATTGAAGCCTGGTTCAGGGGCTACTGAGGGAGTCCTGGATTAGGGGGTGTTCGGGTAGCCGGACTTTACCTTCAGCCGGACTCCAGGACTATGAAGATACAAGATTGAAGACTTCGTCCCGTGTCCGGATGGGACTTTCCTTGGCATGGAAGGCAAGCTTGGCGATGCGGATATTCAAGATCTCCTACCATTGTAACCAACTCTGTGTAACCCTAACCCTATCCGATGTCTATAGAAACCGGAGGGATGTAGTCCGTAGGACATGAACTCCATATACAACAATCATACCATAGGCTAGCTTCTAGGGTTTAGCCTCCTTGATCTCGTGGTAGATCTACTCTTGTACTACCAATATCATCAATATTAATCAAGCAGGAGTAGGGTATTACCTCCATCGAGAGGGCCCGAACCTGGGTAAAAACATCGTGTCCCTTGTCTCTTGTTACCATCCGGCCTTGACGCACAGTTCGGGACCCCCTACCCGAGATCCGCCGGTTTTGACACCGACACCTCCAATGGTGCCTCCAATTAGTAAATATAAGATGCTCATTACCAGATTGTGTTTCAGCATCAGAAATAGAAATATCATTGGGATTCTCAGGTGTGTCATCAAAAGGTTCACTAGAAGCATGAAAAGTCCTATCATTTTTCTTTTTCTTCCTTTTAGATGGATTAGGTGCATCTATATTATTTCTTTGAGAATCTTGCTCAATTCTCTTAGGATGTCCCTCAGGATACAAAGGTTCCTGAGTCATTTTACCTCCTCTAGTCATAACTCTAACAGCATTATCATTTTTCTTACTATTTAATTCATTGAACAAATCATTCTAGGCTTTCAGTACTTATCCTTCTTGAGTGGTAACCATAGAAGCATGTTTACTAATAAGTTTTAGTTCACCTTTAACATTAGCCATATAATCACTTAAGTGCTCAATCATATAAGCCTTATGTTTCAATTGTCTACCAACATAAGTATTAAAATCTTCTTATTTAACCATAAAGTTATCAAACTCATCTAAGCATTGGCTAGCAAACTTAGTAGGAGGGATTTCAGATTTATCATATCTATAAATAGAATTTACCTTTACTTCCTGTGTCGGGTTATCAAGACCATGTATTTCTTCAACAGGCGGTAAATTAAGACCATGTATTTCTTCAATAGGAGGTAATTCTTAACATCTTCAGCTTTAATAACTTTTTCTTTCATAGATTTCTTTGCCTCTTGCATATCTTCAGGACTGAGAAATAGAATACCCCTTTTCTTCGGAGTTGGCTCACGAGTTGGTTCAGGAATTGGATCAGGGATTGGATCAGGAAGTGTCCAATTATTTTCATTAGTCAACATATTATTCAATAGGATTTCAGCTTCATCAACAGTTCTTTCCCTGAAAACACAACCAGCACAACTATCCAGGTGGTCTCTGGAAGCATCGGTTAGTCCATTATAAAAGATATCAACTATCTCATTTTTCTTGAGATGATGATCAGGCAAAGCATTAAGTAATTGGAGAAGCCCCCCCCCAAGCTTGTGGGAGACTCTCTTCTTCAATTTGCACAAAATTATATATTTCCCTTAAAGCAGCTTGTTTCTTATGAGCGGGGAGACATTTAGCAGAGAAGTAATAAATCATATCTTGGGGACTACCCACACAACCAGGATCAAGAGAATTAAACCATATCTTAGCATCACCCTTTAATGAGAACGAAAGTAATTTAAGGATATAATAATAGCGAGTTTTCTCATCATTAGTGAATAGGGTAGCTATATCATTTAATTTATTAAGATGTGCCACAACAGTTTCAAATTCATAGCCATAGAAAGGATCAGATTCAACTAAAGTAATTATCTCAGGATCAATAGAGAAATCATAATCCTTGTCAGTAACAAAGATAGGTGAAGTAGCATAAGTAGGGTCATATTTCATTCTAGCTTTCAAAGAATTTTCTTTAAGCTTAACTAATAATTTCTTAAGATCACTTCTATCATTGCAAGCAAGAAAGTCTCTAGCAGTTTTTTTGACTATGTACTGCAAGGCAACAGCCTCATAGCTCTTTATTGAAAACAAAACAAGAGATCACAGTACAACAAAAGGAGGGAGGAAGGAAAAGGAAAGCTGTCATACTTACAAAGAGAGTTAGGGGAGGGAGGCTATGCAAGCTAATAAATTGTCCCTATATTTACATTTGATCCTATGTGCTAGTAAGGATATATCATGTACAAAATTCCTCCTCCAAGCTCTGAAACTTGGAGTCTCATTTCTGAAGATCTTGCCATTCCTCTGTGTCCAGATGTTCCAAGTGGTAGTAAAGACCACCTCAGAGAAGAAAGGCCTGTTGAAATCCCTCTGAGAAGCTGCAGCCATCATATAGGTAGTCTGATTGGGTGTGACAGACCAGGATATCCCAAGATAATTCCAAACTCTTTGGCTGAAGTTGCAAGAGAAGAAGAGGTGTACTCTATCTTCATGGAGAGAAGATTGGCATAGTACACAAGTATCATCTTGGATATTCCAGTGTCTTCTCTACATCATGTCACGTGTGTTGAGGCGATCCATCAATAAAAGCCATCCGAAAACCTTGATCTTGAGGGTACAGGAGCTTTTCCAAATATACTGGAACAATGGGTCAATCCTCAAATGGGAGAAAGTGAACTCATAATATAGTTTGGATTGATATTCTCCAGATTTGGATGGCCATTTCCAAACATCATTCTCCTCAGACTGCAAACTTATGGGTTGTAGCAAGTCTTGCGGTTGTGTTAGTTCCAGATATGCCTCCTCTGAGAAAGGTAGGTGGAAACCTTCCATAATCATCTGATAAGAGAGAAAGCCCTTAACTGTTATTGTATCATCCATGGGAAATGAGTGAAGTCGAGGGAAACGATCCTTAAGGGCGATCATGCGTTTGTCAATTTGCCAACGATCAAGCCAAAAAACCACAGTATCCCCAGCATGTACTTCTGGTGTGGCTAACAACACAAACTTGTCATACAACCCGAGGACATCTCGCCACCAAAAGGAGCCATAGAGCTGGGTGACTTGTGGAGGTGAGGAGTGATAGTAGGAATCCCAGAAAAGATTCACCCATGGAACATCTTTCTTGTTGAAAAACTTGAACAGGTGCTTGAGCAGAAGAGCTTCATTTTGCACTCCCAAATGGGTGACCCCTAGCCCTCCAAACTTTTTGGTCTACATACCAAATCCCAAGCTGCAAGAGATTGCCTTGGAGCTTTAGTATTCCCCCTCCAGAGACATTGGCGTTCGATCCTTTCAATCTGTTTGAGGATGCCCTGTGGTATTGATAAGGAACAGAGAAAGTATATGGGCATGGATGTGAGGACAGACTACAGAAGTTGGAGTCGACTGCCTTGGTTGAGGAGACAGGAAGATGCCGAGAGTCTTCGCTCAATGCGATCAACAAGAGGCAGCAGGTCATAAATGGTCGGTCTAGAGGTGCCCATGGGCAATCCAAGATAAGTAAATGGCATTGATGCAACAGAGCAGCCTAGTAAATAAGCAATACAAGCTCCTTCTTCTGCAGACATGTTCATTGGGATGAGAGATGATTTGCTGAAATTGACCCGCGGACCCGTGGATGTAGCAAAGTTGTGTAACATCTCCTTGAGGGCAATGAGTTGGCTGTCCATCGCTGGCAAAATTATCAGAGTATCATCCGCATATTGCACAATCGGGTAATCATTAGATCTCGTTGGGATTGGCAAGGTGAGGACATTACGGGCACACATGTCATTCACGACAGCTTGTAAAAGATCCACCGCAATGACAAAGAGGAGGGGCGACAAGGGATCACCTTGCCGAACACCACATTTGCACTGGAAATGCTGGACTGGTACTCCATTTAACAATACCGACGAAGAACCCGACGATAGGAGTTTATTGACCCAGTCATTCCAACGGTCATCAAAGCCCTTATGCTTAAGAATTGTGAGGATGGCATCATGCTCAATCGTGTCAAATGCTTTTGTGAAATTGAGCTTCAGTAAAACAATGGGCCGCTTTGATGCTTTGCACTGGTGTATATATTCAAAACACCATGCAAGACAGTCCTGGATAGAGCAACACTTGAGAAAACCATATTGGTTACGATGTATGCATTGGAGGATTACTTTCTGCAACCGATTCGCTAGAAGTTTGGTCAAGAATTTTAGACATGTATTGGTTAAAGAGATGGGCCAAAAATCACCAACATACTCCGGGCTTAACTTCTTAGGAATGAGAGTAATAAGTGATGTGTTCAAACATTCCATGTTGCAATTTCCTTAATATAACTCATTAGCTAGCTTCATGAAATCTGGCTTAAGAACGTTCTAGCATTTCCTGAGGAAAAGGCCAGTAAATCCATCCGGTCCCGGGGCACGGTCTGCTGGTAAATGTTTAATGACCTCCTCCACTTCATCATCAGAGAAAGGCCTGGATAACTCCTCAAGACCCTGGACTCTAGGCAGCAAGGCATCAAGATCAAAGGTCATGCGAATCCCCTTAGATTGGCACATTCATTGTTTGAAATCTGACCAGAACATGGAAGCTAACTGTTGGTGATCAGTGACAACTTCTCCTGCATCGTTTTTAATGGAGGTGATTGTATTCCTTCCGTAGCGCTCAGTGGCCATGGCGTGGAAGAACTTCGTGTTTTCTTCCCCAACTTTGATAGATCTGATAGTGCATCGCTGTTTCCAATATATAAATTGCCACCGAAGAATATCCTCAAGATGAATTTTAACAATTCTACGAAAGTTCGTCTCTGGCCAAGTGAGCAGCCTTAGTTCCTCCAATCCATCAAAGTGCAGGATCACCTTGTTGCAATCAGCAATAAGGGTTTTAACCTTCGAGAGACTAACATGCCACCTCTTAAGAGCATAACGAAGGGCTTTAAATTTGGCCGAGATTGTGGCAGCAGAAGAAGTTCTGTGGACAGGCCTGTTCCAGACTGCAGAAACACAGTCAGCAAAACCAGGTAGGTTTACCCAATAGTTTTCAAAACGGAAAACTTTGGCTTTTGGGATAGAAGTGGCAACCGAAACCAGACAAGGTACGTGGTCTGATGTGGTCCTTGCTAGGGGCAAGACCATCGTATTAGGATGGTCAGATGTCCAAGCTACTGTGGTAAAAACCAGTCAATCTGTTTGGGGAGAGGGTTTGTTTGCATATTGGACCAGGTAAACTGCCGTCCTTTTATTGGTAGCTCAACCAAGCCTAAGTGGCCGATGATTTCATTAAAAAGGAAGATATCATTAACATCTCCCCCTGGTAGGTTACAGTTGTCCAAGGATCGCATGAAATTGAAATCACCAAGCAACAACCAATTCTCGTCCATTTGAATGTTGAGATTATATAACCACTGAACAAATTCAGCTCGAGCTGGGTTTTGACAAGGACCATAAACTGACACTAAAGTCCAAACTTCAGAAGTGTGGGCAGATTTGAACTCAACAATATTACCATATGGAAGCGCTTGAACTAATCTGCCAGAGAAGAAAGCTGAATTCCAAATAACCAGAATCCCACCAGAAGCCCCAGCTGAAGGTATATACGCGAAATTATCAAAGCGTCGAGGACAAAATTTCCTAAGGAAACGCTGATCAATGTGCATGCATTTGGTTTCTTGCAAACAGACTATGGAGCACCCACTTTCATCTATCTTCTGTTTGACTGCAAGTTGTCGCGCTTCGGAGTTAAGACCACACACATTCCAACACAAGATCTTCCAGTCTCTAAGGTTTGTCTGATTCTTTACAAACTAACATAAAGAAAAGCAAAAGTAGATCACATAATGACCTACAGCATCCATCAGACAGCATCACAAAGTTCCACAACAGGTAGAGCAAATAAAGATAAGTGGCGATTGAAGGGGTTCGCCAGCAACCCTTGATGCAACTGGCTTCATTCATCATCTGTATTCCTGGAGGTAGAGGGTTCAGAAGGATCAGCTACAAGCTTTTCCACCGTGATCTTCTCAGGGGCAATCTTCAGGCGTGCGCCAATGCATTGCAGGTCAGCAATGGCATTTGGAGGAGGCAGCATTGTGCAGACTGAGCAGACCGAGCACAAGTTTTACGCTTCTTTGTATGCCTGACAGATTGTGGTGTGCCAGCTCCTGGGGGTACCTGATGAAAACCATCGCGCAGGGGTTAATCCGGAACTAAGGGCCCTCGGGCATCCGGCCTATTATCCATGGGTCAGACTGATGGGCTATGAAGGCATGAAGGCTGAAGACTGCACCTATGTCCGGATTGGACTCTCCTTGGCATGGAAGGCAAGCTTGGTGACCGACTATGAAGATTCCTTCTTATGTGACCGACTCTATGTAACCCTAGATTCCTCCCCGGTGCCTATATAAACTGGAGGGGTTAATCCGGAAAGGATATACTCATTACCATTGGCATACAGGTTAGACTTCTAGGGTTTAGCCATTACGGTCTCGTGGTAGATCAACTCTTGTAACACTCATATTCATCAAGATCAATCAAGCAGGACGTAGGGTATTACCTCCATAGAGAGGGCCCGAACCTGGGTAAACATCGTGTCCCTCGTCTCCTATTACCATCGATCCTAGACGCACAGTTCGGGACCCCCTACCCGAGATCCGATGGTTTTGACACCGACATTGGTGCTTTAATTGAGAGTTCCACTATGCCGTCAACAAAAGGTTCGATGGCCCCTTCAATCGTCTATAGTGACGCTGTCTAAGGAGAAACCTTCCTCCCCGGACAGATTTTCGTGTTCGGCGGCTTCGTACTGGGGGCCAACTCGCTTGGCCATCTGGAGCAGATCAATAGCTACGCCCCTGGCCACCAGGTCATATTTGGATGCCTGAACTACGTCACGGATATCCATGGAGACTTGATATTCAATGGATTTGAGACCGCAGCGATCGCTCCTGATAACCCCCAAGTATAGGGGATCGCAACAGCTTTCGAGGGTAGAGTATTCAACCCAATTTATTGATTCGACACAAGGGGAGCCAAAGAATATTCTCAAGTATTAGCAGCTGAGTTGTCAATTCAACCACACTTGGAAACTTAGTATCTGCAGCAAAGTGTTTAGTAGCAAAGTAATATGATAGTGGCGGTAGCGGCAACAAAAGTAAAGACAGCAAAAGTAATGTTTTTGGTATTTTGTAGTGATTGTAACAGTAGCAGCGGGAAAGTAAATAAGCGTAAACTAGTATATGGAAAACTCGTAGGCACCGGATTAGTGATGGATAATTATGCCGGATGCGGTTCATCATGTAACATTCATAACATAGGGTGACACAGAACTAGCTCCAGTTCGTCAATGTAATGTAGGCATGTATTCCGTATATAGTCATACGTGCTTATGGAAAAGAACTTGCATGACATCTTTTGTCCTACCCTCCCGTGGCAGCGGGGTCCTATTGGGAACTATGGGATATTAAGGCTTGCTTTTAATAGAGAACCAAAACAAAGAATTAGCACATAGTGAATACATGAACTCCTCAAACTATGGTCATCACCGGGAGTGGTCCCGATTATTGTCACTTCGGGGTTGCCGGATCATAACACATAGTAGGTGACTATAGACTTGCAAGATAGGATCTAGAACTCTCATATATTGGTGAAAACATAATAGGTTCAGATCTGAAATCATGGCACTCGGGCCCTAGTGATAAGCATTAAGCATAGAAAAGTCATAGCAACATCAATCTCAGAACATAATGAATACTAGGGATCAAACCCTAACAAAACTAACTCGATTACATGATAAATGCCATCCAACCCATCACCGTCTAGCAAGCCTACGATGGAATTACTCACGCACGGTGGTGAGCATCATGAAATTGGTGATGGAGGATAGTTAATGATGACGACAGCGACGAATCCCCCTCTCCGGAGCCCCAAACGGACTCTAGATCAGCCCTCCCGAGAGGTTTTAGGTCTTGGCAGCGGCTCCATATCGTAAAACGCGATGATTTCTTCTCTCTGAGTTTTTCTCTCCGAAAGCAAATATATAGACTTGGAGTTGGCGTCGGAGGGTCAACAGGGGGCCCACGAGGTAGGGGGCGCGCCCTAGGGGGGCACGCCCCCACCCTCGTGGAAAGGGTGTGGGCCCCCTGGTCTTCACATTTGGCGAGGATTTTTTATTGTTTTTTCTAAGACCTCCCGTGGAGTTTTAGGTCATTACGAGAATATTTTTTTTCTGCACATAAAACAACATAATGGTAATTCTGCTGAAAACAGCGTCAGTCTGGGTTAGTTCCATTCAAATCATACAAGATAGAGTCCAAAACAAGGGCAAAAGTGTTTGGAAATTAGATACGACGGAGACGTATCAACTCCCCCTCGCCCCGATGAACATGACTTAAATCTGTCATCGGATCACATCCAGGAGATGGTCCCTGTTGCTGCAACGGCCTTAGAACTGGAACAAATCGTGCCATCCGAGGCCACAGAGTCAGTGGCGATGGAGACGCACACGGACTTGGCGCCCCGCAATATTTGCGTCAATGGAACTCCGGACTTGTCTCCGGCTATAAGTCCCGGACCGGGTACTCCTGCGGACACCGAGCTAGATCGGTTATCGATTTTTGAATTTAGCGCCACAGACATCTTCTAGCACTCACCTTTGGGTGATGTGATAAACTCTTTAAAGAACTTGTCCTTGGAGAATGACTCACAGCCGAACTATGTTCGGTTCGAGCCAGAGGCTGGTGATGGGAAATTTAGCTTCCCACCCGCCACCCACTTCATAGCCACTGTCGATGACTTAACCTACGTGCTTGATTACGTCTATGAAGACATCGACGGTATGGACGACGATGCCGACCAGGAGCAAGGCCAAGACCCACCATTTACTTGACGTTGGACGACCACCTCTTCGTACGATGTGTACATGGTCGACACACCTAAAAAAGCTAGCGACGATGACAAAAGAGATCCAGTTGTGAATAAACCTTCTGAGACACAATCCAAGCGCCGGTGCCCTAAACGCTTCTCTAACCTCGTCGCTCAAAAGATGACAACACTGGCACCGGAGAAAATAGTACTCCGGGCGATGCCGAAATTAATGAAGACCCTGTCGGGGCGGCATCCGAACAGGAGGAACAAGACAATGGGCAAGATAACCCAGATAAACAGGCCATGCCCAATGATCCAGATGATGGTAGTTATCGTCCAGTCTTCGAGGATGATGAGAGCCTCGGCAATGAGTACTTCATTGTGCCTGAGGCACCCCTCGAGAAGGAGCTCTTCAAGCGCCAGCTAATAGCCACTGCAAGAAGCCTGAAGAAGAAGCAGCAGCAGCTCCATGCTGATCACGACCTGCTCATTGAGAGGTGGACTGATGTCCTGGCAGCCGAAGAATAAGGCCTCAAGCGCCCATCCAAGAGATACCCAAAACGCAGACTCCTACCTTAGTTCGATGAGGAAGCACCAGATCCCATACCTCCCTCACGCAATGCGGACCGACCACCACGTGGTCGGGATAGTGTAGCGGACCGACCACCCCGCGGTCGGGATAAAACGGCAACTCAGGCTGAACAACAGCCCGCCCCACCACCTCGCAAAAGCAGGGACAGAACAGCTCGGAACCATACATACGACCTTCGGCAGGAGCTGGACAGTAGAGCAGGACACACCAGATCAATCTATAGATCGCGAGGACGCTTCCCGACTCGGGATGATGGCTACCTATTTAGACATGACAAACCTAGTCACGCCCAGGCCGATAACCGTAGATGGACTCCATCGGAGGTGCGCCGTGATGCGGCCCAATATAGAGGCACCGCACACCCTCTCTTCTTCACAGATGAGGTGCCGGATAATGAATTCCCCGAGGGGTTCAAGCCCGTCAATATTGAATCATACGACGGAATAACCGATCCCGCATTATGGATTCAGGACTTCATTCTCCACATCCACATGGCCCGTGGAGACGACCTCCACGCCATCAAATACCTCCCACTGAAACTCAAAGGGCCAGCTTGACACTGGCTGAATAGCTTGCCCGAGAATTCCATCGGCAGCTGGGAGGACTTGGAAGAGGCCTTCCTTGACAACTTCCAAGGTACATATGTCTGGCCACCCGATGCCGATGACTTAAGTCACATAGTTCAACAACCTGGAGAATCAGCCAGAAAATTCTAGACTAGGTTCCTAACCAAAGAGAACCAGATCGTTGACTGTCCGGATGCCGAAGCCCTAGCAGCCTTTAAACACAGCATCCGTGATTAATGGCTAGCACGCCACCTCGGCCAAGAAAAGTCGAAGTCCATGGCAGACCTTACAACACTCATGACCAGCTTCTGCATGGGTGAGGACAGCTGGCTGGCTCGTAGCAAAAAACACAGCCAGCAAGACAGGCCCCTCCGAGGCCAAGAATAGCTCCGGCAAGCTCCGACGCAACACACACAAACGCCGAAGCAATGGCCACAACACCGATGACACCACCATTAACACCGGATTTAGCGGCTCCAAGTCCGGCCAGCGAAAGAATCCCTACAAAAGGAACAATGAGGGACCATCCAGCCTGGATCACATACTCGATCGTCTGTGCCAGATACATGGTACCCCAGATAAACAAGCCAATCACACCAACATAGACTATTGTGTTTTCAAACAGGCTGGCAAGTTAAATGCCGAAAACAAAGAAAAGGAATCACAAAGTGAGGATGAAGACGAAGAGCCCCGGCAGCCGAACACTAGAGCGCAGAAGAAATTTCCCCCTCAGGTCTAAACTGTGAACATGATATACGCTACACACATCCCCAAAAGGGAGCGCAAGCGAGCACTTAGGGACGTATACGCGGTAGAGCCAGCTGCCCCAAAATTCAATCCGTGGTCGTCATTCCCGATCACCTTCGATCATTGAGATCACCCAGCTAGTATCCGGCATGGCAGTTCATCCACACTGGTCCTCGACCCAATCATCGACAGATTTCACCTAACACGAGTCCTAATGGACGGTGGTAGCAGCCTCAACCTGCTCTATCAGGATACAATGCGAAAGATGGGCATTAATCCCTCATGAATGAAACCCACCAAGACTACCTTTAAAGGAGTCATACCAGGCGTTGAGGCCCGCTGCACTAGCTCAATCACGCTGGAGGTGGTCTTCGGTTCTCCGGACAACTTCTGAAGCGAGGAGTTAATCTTCGATATCGTCCCCTTCCGTAGCGGCTACCACGCACTGCTCGGACGAACCGCGTTTGCTAGATTCAACGCAGTGCCACACTATGCCTATCTCAAGCTGAAGATGCCCGGTCTGCGCGGTGTCATAACAGTCAACGGAAACACATAACGCTCCTTCCGAACAGAGGAGCACACCGCCACCCTAGCAGCAGAGGTACAAAGCGACCTTCTCAAGCAGCATCATAGTCTAGCTGCCGAGCCCCTGGACATCATTAAGAGGGTCCAGACTACACTGCAACAGGACAGCACGGCTCGTCAAGACCTCGATTAGCAATTTGGCCTTCATCCCAATCCCGATGAGGTAGTGGCATTCATACGACGTGTCCATAACTACGCACTCAAAATTCTGTGGGCATCGACGGAGGCACAAGCTATCCCGGGATCCATGGTTCGGCTAGACCGATCCCGGACACACATATAACTTTATTTTCTCCTCTTCCCCTTGTTTCAGGTTTCTCCTATGGGGGCCTCCTTCGATGGACTGATTAAAGATCCTGTCAAAGGACAAAAACATTGACACGGAGCACATGCGTACATGGGAAGCCCTAGAGGCTAACCATTTTCAGGACCCACGCATAGCCCGCCTTCGGGTTTGGCATGTCAAATAGCCGGTTGCTTATTGCATTATCTTATACCAATGTGCTTGGAAGCATTAACCCAACTATAATGGAAACAGTTCATGATCCAAGTTCAAGGGCTCCAGATCCTATCTCTGTTCTCCCTCTGTTTTCCTTTATATTACTTATTTCCTAGCAATAGTACACTCTGGTACGTTTCATATTTGCCAGGGGCTCCCCATCGCCCCACGATACTGCAACAAATTCCGAACAATACTTAAAGATAAGTTCGGCACCCGGAATTTAGCATTATATGCATTGGCTCCGAATCATGTCTTTGGTCAATAGTTGGGTTACTCGCCTCCTGTGCTTGCTACCCTACGTTCCGCTAAATTGGCTAGGGTAGCAAAGGGAGAACTACTGCGATTATGCCGTGGCCTTGACCAGATGAGCACCTCAGTAGAGAAAGCCAAAAACTGACTGTGATGATACGGCGAGAGTCGGTCAGCTGTTCGAGGGTTACAAGTTGTTGGAGATTTTTTCCGCATTATGCGAAAGATCGGCACTTCCCGATCACATGCTGACAGCACCCTGGCTTGAACCAGGGGCTGCACTCATGCTTTATTATAAAACTCCTATGGATAAGTGAGGGTGTTTAAGCCGTATAGTCTGATTGCCTTGTTCGTTGTGCTAAACAACTCCTTCAAGGACCATATACTTGGATCAAGATTGTTTTGATTCCATCCCGAGCACCTCCGTACTACCTACGTGAGGGCAGAAGCCGACGACTGGGCAACCCTCAGATTACATACAACACGGACGCACATGAGGAAACAACTAAAGCATAACAAAATTACATCACAAAACAGGCTCTGTTTTTTATAATACAAGGCACAGGCAACATGAATACATTAATTCAAATACAACATCCTGCGAACATTGTGCTACCACAAGGCGAGACCCCTCTAGGACATCCGCAAAATACCATTCGGGTGTGCGGTGCTCCTTTCCCACCGGTGGCCCTCTGGTCACCTCGACGGCATCCATCTTCGCCCACCACATCTTGCAATGGGCGAAGGCCATGCGTGCACCTTCAATGCAGGCCGAGCGCTTGACGACGTCCAGCCGAGGATGAGTGTTCACCATCCGCCTCACGAGTCCGAAGTAGCTGCTTGGCATAGCTTCGGCTGGCCATAGCCGGATTATGAAATCCTTCATGGCTAGTTCGGCCACCCTATGCAGCTCCACCAGCTATTTCAGCTGATCGGTGAAGGGCACGGGATGCTCTGGCGACGCATACTGCGACCAGAATAGCTTCTCCGTAGAACCCCCTCCTTCGGCTCGATAAAACTCCGCGGCGTCTGATACACTACGTGGTAAATCCACAAAAGCTCCTAGGGAACTCCGAACCTGGGTTAGTAAAAGGTACTTCTTCTCCGCATACTTGTTTTGCATCTTAAATGCCTTACCAGCCGTGATCTTCTTGGCCTCCCGGATCTCCTGGATGGCGGCCTGGGCCTCATTCCGTGCGATCTCCGCGCTCTGACAAGCCTTGCCGAGTTTGGCCCCTTGAACCGACGCATCATGCTCCAAGGCCTCGCATTTTTTCACCGCATCCTGGAGCTCCTGTTGGACTTCTTTGACCTGGGCCTTGAGCTTCTTACGGGCGGCTTGCTGCTGGACAACCTTCTCCTTGGCCTCGCCCAGGGCCTTCTTCAGGGCTTCGACCTCGGTTGCAGCTCCTGCATATATTATGACACCGCGGTGAATATACAACGCCTACTCCTTCCGAACACACAGCAAGTCGTTACTCACCTTGCTTCTCCTGGAGCCGAACCCTAACCTCGCCGAGCTTGTTCTCGGTCCGCTCCAGCCTCTACCTCAGTTTAGAGACTTTGGCAGCATGCGAGGTTGTGGCCAACAGCGACGCCTGCTTATCCATCCATATTATGTTAGTATCCTATAACAAAAGATTGATCCTCTATCCGGTTCTTCTTGCCGAACACCGGACAGTGTCTCAGGGGCTACTGTCTACACGGGGGTTTTCTCTTTCTTACCTCGAAACTTGTCAACAGGCTGCTGCAGGCTTCATTCAGTCCACTCTTGGCGGACGGAATCTTCTCGATCACCGCACCCATAAGGGAACGGTGCTCCTCCATGACGGGGGCGCCTCGAAGCACCTCCATCAGGTTATCCGGTGCCCCTGGATGGACAGGGGCCGCCGGTGGAAGCGGCGCGCGCATCCCCCTCCTTCAAAGGGGGCTGCTCGCCCGACTCTGGAGCCGTATGGGCCTCCGGAATCGTATTCGGCTGAGGGCCAAACTGGATGCGGCTCTCTTCGCCAGTCTCCATGGGGATCGGCTCCTCCATGTGTCCGGCAGTGGAGGTCTCGCCTTGTGGAGCCTCCCGTACGGTGCCCTGGGCTCCTCCCCGGTTCAGAGCGGTCCTCCGGGATAACACTTCGGTGTCGTCCCTGGCCCCGGGGGAATAAGGAGGCGGTGACGACATGCTCTCCATCTCCAACAGAGCCAACGAACCTCCAGATGAGGATCGCTGGATAAGGCCGTGGGGTAGACTGCAACAGTACAATTAGCTATGTCAAGATAATGAAAAGAAAGGGCCAGATGCGCGCATGAGCAAGCTATGTCACTTATGATGTGGCCTGGGGCTTAGTGCGGGGGCGTCATTCCGGACTGCTGTCAACGTCCCACGCGGTGTTGATCGCTGGTGCGCCCTTCCCCTTCTTAGGCGTTTCCGCCTCCGGATGCGCCGAAGCCGCCCTCTTCTTCTTCCTCTCCTTGGTGGGAGGATTGTTTTCCTCCTCCTCTTCCTCGCCATTGTCCTCTGGGACAGAGGAATGAGCTTCGTCATCTTCGAACGTCATGTCCGCAGTGCCCTTACAACGGGGGCCACTCTTGCCCCCCTTGGCCTTCTTCTTGGCCTTCTTCTCTGGCGCCTTATAAGGCGCCGGCACCAGCATCTTTGCTAGATGCGGGATGACCGCTTCTTCAGGCAGCAGAGCTGAACACTGGATCCGCTTCGCCCCCTCCATCCAGTCCTGAAAAAGCAACAATAAAAGCTCAGGCATCATCCTTGAAACTAAAAAGTGGAGAATGCATCAAAAAAGACATACCTCGCTAGCGAGGTGTTTAGCGCTGTGCCCGCGATCTGAATTCGTGGCCGGTGGTTTCTCATTGCCCTTAAAGAGCAACTTCCATGCACCTTTTTCAGTAGTCTCGAAGAGCCTCGCCATGGTCTGGTGCTTCTTCGGGTTGAAATCCCACAGAGGAAGGCTTCGGCGCTGGCACGGAAGGATCCGGCGAACTAGCATCACCTGGATCACGTCAACGAGCTTGACGTTCCTGGTTACCATGCTTTGAACGCGTGTCTGCAGCGCTATCAGCTCATCAGGGGAACCCCAGTCCGGACTCTTCTCGACCCAGGTGGTGAGTCGCATGGGAGCACTGGAGCGGAATTCGGCAGCTGCGGCCCATGTGGTGCCACGAGGTTCTGTGATGTAGAACCACTGCTTTTGCCACTCCTTTACCGTGTCCAAAAAAGTACCTTTGGGCCAAGAGACGTTGGACAACATGCTCACCATGGCTCCTCCACACTCCATGTGCTGGCCATCCACCACCTTCGGCTTCATGTTGAAGACCTTGAGCCATAGCCCGAACTGGGGTTGGATGCAGAGGAAGGCCTCACACACGACGATAAACACTGAGATGTTGAGGAAGGAATTCGGGTACAGATCATAGAAATCTATCCAGTAATAATACATCAGCCCGCGGACGAAAGGGTGGAGTGGAAACCCTAGCCCGAGGAAGAAATGGGGGATGAACACTACCCTCTCGGTGGGCTTCGGCGTGAGGATGACTTGTCCCTCAGTCGGTAGGCAGTGAGCGATCGCCTTCGCCAAGTATACGGCCGCCCGAAGCTCAGTAATGTCCTCCTCCTTGATGGAGGAGACCATCCACTTGCCTTGACCTCTGGATCCAGACATGGTTGCTTGAGTGGAAAGGAGATGAGAACTTGGGCGCTGGAGCTCGAGATTGGAAAGGCGGAGATAGAGAGAGGGTGTGAAAGAGGAAGAGGGAATACTTATCCGCTTATAAAGGCAACAAATATTAAACGCCGCTCACTCGCCTTAAGATTCGCCTATTCCCAAGGGCTGTATAAACGGCACAGTTGAGTTACCCATGCCCGCATTGATGAGAATCCCGCAATAAGGGGACACGATCTCTGCTTTGCCAGGACGTGCCAATGGCAACTGCGTCTCGGGACGTGGAGCGTCAAAACATGGAAGCGGTTTGGAATTGTGACCGAGCAGACTTGATGTCATGTTGTAAAAAGCTGTCAGTAGATTAGAGTCGTGTAAAAATATATTCTCTCTTCGGTTATGTATGGTGTATGTGTGTGACAGGTCCGGATACTATCATCACATCCAAAGACTATCTCGATGTTCGGATAGAAGGGAACCTGCCTTGCAATGCCGAAGACAATCTGCACGCCAGACTCCTCATCATTGAAGCCAGGTTTAGGGGCTACTGAGGGAGTCCTGGACTAAGGGGTCCTTGGGCATCCGGCCTTGTTATCCATGGGCCGGACTGATGGGCTGTGAAGACATGAAGGCCGAAGACTGCACCTATGTCCGGATTGGACTCTCCTTGGCGTGGAAGCCAAGCTTGGCGACCGACTATGAAGATTCCTTCTTATGTAACCGACTCTATGTAACCTTAGGTTCCCCCCAGGTGTCTATATAAACCGGAGGGGTCAGTCCGGAAAGGATATACCCATTACCATAGTCATACAGGTTAGACTTCTTGGGTTTAGCCATTACGATCTCATGGTAGATCAACTCTTGTAACACTCATATTCATCAAGATCAATCAAGTAGGACGTAGGGTATTACCTCCATAGAGAGGGCCCGAACCTGGGTAAACATCGTGTCCCTCGTCTCCTATTACCATCGATCCTAGACGCACAGTTCGGGACCCCCTACCCGAGATCCGCCTGTTTTGACACCGACAACAGGCAATTCATATTTAGGGGGAGAATCTTCATCATCACTTTCATCAATATTATCAGTTTCAGTAATTTCACTCTCTATCCCTAGCAAGTTGTTAATCAAGAAATTCACGAAGTGGCACAGTAGTATCAAGCATAGAAGTAGTTTTATCATAAGTATCATGCATAGCAGAAGTGGCATCATCAATAACATGCGACATATCGGAATTAATAGCAGAAGCAGGTCTAGGTGTCGCAAGCTTACTCAAAACAGAAGGTGAATCAAGTGCAGAGCTAGATGGTAGTTCCTTACCTCCCCTCGTAGTTGAGGTATAAATCTTGGTTCTTGGATATTTCAAGTTCTTCATAATGATAAGCAGATATAAATCCCAAGTGACTCAAAGAATAGAGCTATGCTCCTCGACAATGCCGCCAGAAAATAGTCTTGATAACCCACAAGTATAGGGGATCACAACAGTTTTTGAGGGTAGAGTATTCAACCCAAATTTATTGATTCAACACAAGGGGAGCCAAAGAATATTCTCAAGTATTAGCAGTTGAGTTGTCAATTCAACCACACCTGGATAACTTAATATCTGCAGCAAAGTATTGAGTAGCAAAATAATATGATAGTAGTGGTAATGGTAGCAGAAGTAACGGTAGCTAAAGTAATATTTTTGGTGTTCTATAGTGATGATAACAATAGCAACAGAAAAGTAAATAAGCGAAGAACAATATATGGAAAGCTCGTAGGCAATGGATCGGTGATAGAGAATTATGCCGGATGCGATCGATCATGTAATAGTCATAACCTAGGATGACACAGAACTAGCTCCAGTTCATCAATGTAATGTAGGCATGTATTCCGAGTATAGTCATATGTGCTTATGGAAAAGAACTTGCATGCCATATTTTGTCCTACCTCCCGTGGCAGTGGGGTCCTGTTGGAAACTAAGCGATATTAAGGCCTCCTTTTAATAGAGTACCGGACCAAAGCATTAACACATAGTGAATACATGAACTCCTCAAACTACGGTCATCACCGGGAGTGGTCCCGACTATTGTCACTTCGGGGGTGCCGGATCATAACACATAGTAGGTGACTATAGACTTGCAAGATAGGATCAAAAACTCTCATATATTGATGAAAACATTGTAGGTTCAGATCTTAAATCATGGCACTCGGGCCCTAGTGACAAGCATTAAGCATAGCAAAGTCATAGCAACATCAATCTCAGAATATAGTGGATACTAGGGATCAAACCCTAACAAAATTAACTCGATTACATGATAAATCGCATCCAACCCATCACCGTCCAGCAAGCCTATGATGGAATTACTCACGCACGACGGTGAACATCATGAAATTGGTGATGGAGGAAGGTTGATGATGATGATGGCGACGGATTCCCCTCTCCGGAGTCCTGAACGGACTCCAGATCAGCCCTCCCGAGAGAGTTTAGGGCTTGGCGGCGGCTCCGTATCGTAAAACGCAATGAATCCTTCTCTCTGATTTTTTTCTCCCCGAAAGTGAATATATGGAGTCAAGGTTGAGGTCGGTGGAGCGTTAGGGGGCCCACGAGGTAGGGGGCACGCCCAGGGGGGTAGGCGCGCCCCCATCGTCGTGGACAGGTGGAGGCCCCCTGACGTGGATTCTTCTTCCAGTATTTTTTATATATTCCAAAATAATTCTCCGTTGATTTTTAGGTCATTCCGAGAACTTTTGTTTCTGCACAAAAATAACACCATGGCAATTCTACTGAAAACAGCATCAGTCCGGGTTAGTTCCATTCAAATCATGCAAGTTAGAGTCCAAAACAAGGGCAAAAGTGTTTGGAAAAGTAGATACGACGGAGACTTATTAGTATCCACTTCCCAACATCAATGAGCTATTCAAGCAACTTAAAGGTGCTAAAGTATTCTCCAAGCTTGACCTCTGTATGGGTTATCATCATATTTGCATTCGTGAAGAAGATATCCCCAAGACAGCATTCAGTACAAGCTATGGTTCTTATGAATATACTGTCATGTCTTTCGGCCTTGTCAATGCTCTCCAACGTTCTCTCGCATGATGAACTTCATCTTCAACCCTTACACAAATGATTTCGTCCTGGTTTATCTCGATGATATCTTGGTCTTCTCCAAGAATAAGGAGGATCATGCCAAGCATTTGAGATTGGTGCTCGACAAACTCAAAGAGCATCAATTCTATGCGAAGTTTTCCAAGTGTGAGTTCTGGCTTGGTGAGGTTCTTTACCTTGGTCATATCATCTCCTCCAAGGGCATTGCTGTTAATCCCAAGAAGGTGTCTACAATTGTGAATTGGGAACCTCCTCAGAATGTCAAGCAGCTCCACAGTTTCCTTGGACTTGCAAGCTATTGTCGAACATTCATTTAGAATTTCTCTAAGATCGCAAAGCCTCTTTCCAACCTCCTCCAGAAGCATGTCAAGTATGTCTGGACACCTGAGTGTGACGTTACTTTCAACACCCTCATAGAGAATCTAGTCACAGCTCCTGTCTTGACTCCTCCTGACGAATCCAAGCCATTTGAAGTTTTCTGTGATGCCTCCTTGCAAGGTCTCGGAGCTATGTTAATGCAAGAGAAGAAAGTTGTGGCCTATACCTCTCGCCAGTTGAAGCCCAATGAAACGAACTACCCCACTCACGATCTTGAGTTGGCGGTAGTTGTTCATGCATTATTAAAGTGGAGACATCTCTTGTTGGGAAGGAAAGTGGACATTTTCACAGATCATAAGAGCCTCAAGTACATCTTCACTCAACCCAACCTCAACCTCAGGCAGACTCGTTAGGTCGAAATGATTCAAGAGTACAGTCCGAGTATTGAATATACTCCATGCAAGGCCAATGTCATTGCAGATGCTTTGATTAGGAAGGCTTACTGCAACAGCTTAATTCTCAAGCCGTTCCAACCGCACCTTTGTGAAGCTTTCCGCAAACTGAATCTCCAAGTTATTCCTCAAGGCTTTCTTGCCAACTGATACGTCTCCAACGTATCTATAATTTTTGATTGCTCCATGCTATATTATCTACTATTTTGGGCAATATTGGGCTTTATTATCCACTTTTATATTGCTTTTGGGACTAACCTATTAACCGGAGGCCCAACCCAGATTTGTTGTTTTATGCCTATTTCAGTGTTTTGAAGAAAAGGAATATCAGACGGAGTCAAGATGGAACGAAATCAACTGGAGAAGTTATTTTTTGAAGGAAACACACCTGATGGACTTGGACCCCACGTGAAGGAAGGAACGAGGTGCTCACGAGGGTGCCCCCCTGCCCCTAGGGCGCGCCCCTGTCTCGTGGGGCCCTCATGGCTCCCCTGACATACTTCCTCCGCCTATATAACTCCATGTACCCTAAAACTTCCAGAACGAAGATAGATCGGGAGTTCCCCGCCAGAAGCCTCCGTAGCCACCAAAAGTCAATCGGGACCCTGTTCCGGCACCCTGTCGGAGGGGGCAACCCTCACCGGTGGCCATCTTCATCATCCCGGCGCTCTCCATGACGAGGAGGGAGTAGTTCTCCCTCGGGGCTGAGGGTATGTACCAGTAGCTATGTATTTGATCTCTCTCTCTCTCTCTCTCTCTCTCGTGTTCTTGATTTGGCACGATCTTGATGTATCGCGAGCTTTGCTATTATAGTTGGATCTTATGTTTCTTCTCCCCCTCTTCTCTCTTGTAATGAATCGAGTTTCCCCTTTGAAGTAATCTTATCGGATTGAGTCTTTAAAGACTTGAGAACACTTGATGTATGTCTTGCCGTGGATATCTGTGGTGACAATGGGATACCACGTGCCACTTGATGTATGTTAAGGTGATCAACTTGCGGGTTTCATGACATTGGGAACCTATGCATAGGGGTTGGCACACATTTTCGTCATGATTCTCCGGTAGAACTTTGGGGCACTCTTTGAGGTCCTTTGTGTTGGTTGATTAGATGAATCTAAGATTGTGTGATGCATATCATATAATCATACCCACGGATACTTGAGGTCACATTGGAGTATCTAGGTGACATTAGCGTTTTGGTTGATTTGTATCTTAAGGTGTTATTCTAGTACGAACTCTAGGGCTGTTTGTGACACTTATAGGAATAGCCCAACGGATTGATTGGAAAGAATAACTTTGAGGTGGTTTCGTACCCTACCATAATCTCTTCGTTCATTCTCCGCTATTAGTGACTTTGGAGTGACTCTTTGTTGCATGTTGTGGGATAGTTATGTGATCCAATTATGTTAGTATCGTTGAGGGAACTTACACTAGCGAAAGTATGAACCCTAGGCCTTGTTTACCATCATTGCAATACCGTTTACGCTCACTTTTATCATTCGTTACCTTACTGTTTTTATTATTTCAGATTACAAAAACTATTATCTACTATCCATATACCACTTGTATCACCATCTCTTCGCCGAACTAGTGCACCTATACAATTTACCATTGTATTGGGTGTGTTGGGGACACAAGAGACTCTTTGTTATTTGGTTGCAAGGTTGCTTGAGAGATACCATCTTCATCCTACGCCTCCTACGGATTGATAAACCTTAGGTCATCCACTTGAGGGAAATTTGCTACTGTCCTACAAACCTCTGCACTTGGAGGCCCAATAACGTCTACAAGAAGAAGGTTGTGTAGTAGACATCAAGCTCTTTTCTGGCGCCGTTGTCGAGGAGGTGAGTGCCTGAAGGTATATCTTTAGATCTTGCAATCGAGTCTTTTAGTTTCTTGTTTTATCACTAGTTTAGTATATAAAAGAAAATTACAAAAAATGGAATTGAGTTTGTCTCATACGGTTCATCTTTTTAATATCTTTCGTAAGTATGATGGAAAGGATAATTGTGCTCAAGTGCTACTAGAAGAAATCTATAAAATGTTTGGCAATAAATATTTGAATGATGAGCATGATTGCATTGTTGTTAGTATGAATTCCTTGAATATCCATGATGATAATGATATGCAAAGCCACAAGCTTGGGGAAGCTATGTTTGATGAAGATGATATTTTTTGTCCCCCAAGTTTTGATGAGCAAATTTATTATGATGAAAGCATGCCTCCTATTTATGGCGATTATATTGATGAAAGTGGATTTGGAGAGACTTTATTTTGTGATGAATCCACTATTTCGGAAGAGGTTCCAATTGATTATGAAAACAAAGTTGCTATCTATGATGATTATTGTGATGCTTTGTATGCTATAAAGAATAATGATATCCATGAAACTTGTCATCATGATTTTAGTTTTCAATTGGATTATGCCTCACATGATAATTATTTTGTTGAGTTTGCTCCCACTATTATTCATGAGAAGAATTTTTCTTGTGTGGAGAGTAGTAAATTTTCTATGTTTGTAGATCATGAAAAGAATGCTTTAGGTGCTGGTTATATTGTTGAATTCATTCATGATCCTACTGAAAATTATTATGAGGGAGGAACATATGCTTGTAGGAATTGCAATAATACCAAGTTTCCTCTCTATGCGCTCAAAGTTTTGAAGTTATGCTTGTTTTACCTTCCTATGCAAGTTGATTCATGTTCCCACAAGTTGTCTGCTCACAAAATCCCTATGCATAGGAAGTATGTTAGACTTAAATGTGCTAGTCATATTCTTCAAGATGCTCTCTTTATGTTTCAATTCTTATCTTTTATGTGAGCATCGTTGAAATCATCATGCCTAGCTAGGGGCGTTAAACGATAGCGCTTGTTGGGAGGCAACCCAATTTTATTTTGATTCCTTGCTTCTTGTTCCTGTTTAGTAATAAATAATTCATCTAGCCTCTCTTTAGATGTGGTTTTATGCTTTTAATTAGTGTTTGTGCCAAGTAGAACCTTTGGGAAGACTTGGGGAAAGTCTTGTTGATCATGCTGTAGAAAACAGAAACTTTAGCGCTCACGAGAATTGCTGCCATTTTTATTTGAAGAGTAACATTTAGTTAATTCTTTTTGAAGATGATTAATAGATAAATTCCTTAGGTCCAGAAATTTATTTGGGAATTTTATGAGCTTCATAAGTACACCTTTGACTGAGATTACTACAGACTGTTCTGTTTTTGACAGATTCAGTTTTTCATGTGTTGTTTACTTATTTTGATGAATCTATGGCTAGTAAAATAGTTTATAAGCCATAGATAAGTTGGAATTCAGTAGGTCTAACACCAATATAAATAAAGAATGAGTTCACTACAGTACCTTATGATGGTGATTTGCTTTCTTATACTAACGGAGCTTACGAGTTTTCTACTTTAAGTTTTGTGTTGCGAAGTTTTCAAGTTTTGGGTAAGGATTCGATGGACTATGGAATAAGGATTGGAAAGAACCTAAGATTGGGGATGCCCAAGGCACCCCAAGGTAATATTCAAGGACAACCAGGAGCCTAATCTTGGGGATGCCCCGGAAGGCATCCCCTCTTTCGTCTTCGTTCATCGGTTACTTTACTTGGAGCTATATTTTTATTCGCCACATGATATGTGTTTTGCTTGGATCATCAATTTATTTTGTTAGGATTTGCTTGATGTTATTTAGAACAATGTTTTGCATCTTTTATTTCAATAAAAGTGGCATTGATAGCCTTTACTATGCCTATGTTACAAGTATACATGTTGCTGTTTGAAAACAGAAAGTTTACCGCTGTTGTAATAATTCCCTAGAAAAGTTAGTATGAGATAAAGTGTTGAAACCTTTTGAATATTAAGATCTGATAAATTTACTACAGTGGGAATTTTATTTCATAATTTTTGGAGCTAGGGAAGTATGGATGTTGCAGCATTCTTTACAGATTATCCTGTTTAGGCAGATTGCTGTTATCTTTGCATTGTTTGCATAAGTTGGCTTCTTTAATGATTCTATTTGAGGATAGGACTATTAAATATGCAGAGGCATTTAGTATGCAATGTTGAATAATAATTTTAGTGAGTTTCTACAGTAGAGTATGATAAGGTTTTTGCAATGGTTTATACTAACTTATCTCACGAGTCCTTGTTGAGTTTTGTGTGGATGAAGCTTTTGAGATTTAGGGAGACCGTGATATGACAGGAATTAAGGAGACACAAAAGCTCAAGCTTGGGGATGCCCAAGGCACCCCATGATAATAGTTCAAGAAGTCTCAAGCGTCTATGCTTGGGGACGCCCTGGTTGGCATCCCACCTTTCTTCTTCAACAACTATCGGTTAGTATCGGTTGATCCTAAGTTTTTGCTTCTTCACATGATGTTTGCTATTCTTAGATGTCATTTTATTTTGTTTTGCTTGCTGTTTGAATAGAATACCAAGATCTGAAATTATTAAATGTCAGAGAGTCTCCACATAGTTGCATAATCATTCGACTACTCATTGATCTTCACTTATATCTTTCGGAGTAGGTTGTCATTTGCCCTAGTGCTTCACTTATATCTTTTAGAGCATGGTGGTAGTTTTATTTTTAAGAAATAGATGAACTCTCATGCTTCACTGAGATTATTTTGAGAGTCTTAAATAGCATGGTAATTCGCTTAAAATCCTAATATGCTAGGTATTCAAGAATAATAAAATTCTCTTATGAGTGTGTTGAATACTAAGAGAAGTTTGATACTTGATGATTGTTTTGAGATATGGAGATGGTGATATTAGAGTCATGCTAGTTGAGTAGTTGTGAATTGGAGAAATACTTGTGTTGAAGTTTGTGATTCACGTAGCATGCACGTATGGTGAACCGTTATGTGACGAAGTCGGAGCATGATTTATTTATTGATTGTCTTCCTTATGAGTGGTGGTCGGGGACGAGCGATGGTCTTTTCCTACCAATCTATCCCCCTAGGAGCATGCGCGTAATACTTTTCTTAGATAACTTGTAGATTTTTGCAATAAGTATGTGAGTTCTTTATGACTAATGTTGAGTCCATGGATTGTACGCACTCTCACCCTTCCACCTTTGCTAGCCTCTCTAATACCGCGCACCTTTCGCCGGTAACATACACCTACCATATACCTTCCTCAAAACAGCCACCATACCTACCTATTATGGCATTTCCATAGCCATTCCGAGATATATTGCCATGCAACTTTCCACCATCTAGTTCATCACGACACATTCATCATTGTCATATTGCTTAGCATGATCATGTAGTTGACATAGTATTTGTGGCAAAGCCACCATTCATAATTTCTTCATACTTGTCACTCTTGATTCATTGCATATCCCGGTACACTACCGGAGGCATCCATATAGAGTCATACTTTGTTTTAGAATCGAGTTGTAATCAGTGAGTTGTAAATAAATAAAAGTGTGATGATCATCATTCAATAGAGCATTGTCTGAAAAAAAAGACCAAAGAGAAAAAAAGAAGGCCCAAAAAAAAGAAAATAAATAAAAAGGGGCAATGCTACTATCTTTTTTCCACACTTGTGCTTCAAAGTAGCACCATGATATAGCGAGTCTCATATATTGTGCTTCAAAGTAGCACCATGTTCTTCATATAGAGAGTCTCATGTGTTGTCACTTTCATATACTAGTGGGAATTTTTCATATTAGAACTTGGCTTGTATATTACAATAATGGGCTTCCTCAAATTGCCCTAGGTCTTCGTGAACAAGCAAGTTGGATGCACACCCACTAGATTCTTTTGTTGAGCTTCCATACATTTATAGCTCTAGTGCATCCGTTGCATGGCAATCCCTACTCACTCACATTGATATCTATTGATGGGCATCTCCATAGCCCGTTGATATGCCTAGTTGATGTGAGACTATATTCCCCTCCTTTTTTGTCTTCTCCACAACCACCATTCTGTTCCACCTATAGTGCTATATCCATGGCTCACGCTCATGTATTGCGTGAAGATTGAAAAAGTTTTGAAAAAGTTAGAGTATGAAACAATTGCTTGGCTTGTCATCGGGGTTGTGCATGATTTAAATACTTTGTGTGGTGAAGATGGAGCATAGCCAGACTATATGATTTTGTAGGGATAACTTTCCTTGTCCATGTTATTTTGAGAAGACATAATTGCTTTGTTAGTATGCATGAAGTATTATTATTTTTATGTCAATATAAACTTTTGTCTTGAATCTTTCTAATCTGAATATTCATACCAAAATTAAGAAGAATTACATTGAAATTATGCCAACTAGCATTCCACATCAAAAATTATCTTTTTATCATTTACCTACTCGAGGACGAGCAGGAATTAAGCTTGGGGATTCTTCATACGTCTCCAACGTATCTATAATTTTTGATTGCTCCATGCTATATTATCTACTATTTTGGGCAATATTGGTCTTTATTATCCACTTTTATATTGCTCTTGGGACTAACCTATTAACCGGAGGCCCAACCCAGATTTGTTGTTTTATGCCTATTTCAGTGTTTTGAAGAAAAGGAATATCAGACGGAGTCAAAACGGAACAATATCAACTGGAGAAGTTATTTTTGGAAGGAAACACACCTGATGGACTTGGACCCCATGTCAAGGAAGGAACGAGGTGCTCACGAGGGTGAGGGGCGCCCCCCAGGGCGCGCCCCCCTGTCTCATGGGGCCCTCGTGGCTCCCCTGACGTACTTCCTCCGCATATATAACTCCACATACCCTAAAACATCCAGAACGAAGATAGATCGGGAGTTCCGTCACCAGAAGCCTCGGTAGCCACCAAAAGTCAATCGGGCCCTGTTCCGACACCCTGCCGGAGGGGGGAACCCTCACCAGTGGCCATCTTCATCATCCGGGCGCTCTCCATGACGAGGAGGGATTAGTTCTCCCTCGGGGCTGAGGGTATGTACCAGTAGCTATGTGTTTGATCTCTCTCTCTCTCGTGTTCTTAAATTGGCATGATCTTGATGTATCGCGAGCTTTGCTATTATAGTTGGATCTTATGTTTCTCCTCCCCCTCTTCTCTCTTGTAATGAATCGAGTTTCCCCTTTGAAGTAATCTTATCGGATTGAGTCTTTAAAGACTTGAGAACACTTGATGTATGTCTTGCCGTGGATATCTGTGGTGACAATGGGATACGACGTGCCACTTGATGTATGTTAAGGTGATCAACTTGCGGGTTTCGTGACATTGGGAACCTATGCATAGGGGTTGGCACACGTTTTCCTCGTGATTCTCCAGTAGAACTTGGGGGCACTCTTTGAGGTCCTTTGCGTTGGTTGAATAGATGAATCTGAGATTGTGTGATGCATATCGTATAATCATACCCATGGATACTTGAGGTGACATTGGAGTATCTAGGTTACATTAGGGTTTTTGTTGATTTGTATCTTAAGGTGTTATTCTAGTACGAACTCTAGGGCTGTTTGTGACACTTATAGGAATAGCCCAACGGATTGATTGGAAAGAATAACTTTGAGGTGGTTTCGTACCCTACCATAATCTTTTCGTTCGTTCTCCGCTATTAGTGACTTTGGAGTGCTCTTTGTTGCATGTTGAGGGATAGTTATGTGATCCAATTATGTTAGTATAGTTGAGGGAACTTACACTAGTGAAAGTATGAACCCTAGGCCTTGTTTACCATCATTGCAATACCATTTACGCTCACTTTTATCATTCGTTACCTTGCTGTTTTTATTATTTAAGATTACGAAAACTATTATCTAATATCCATATACCACTTGTATCACCATCTCTTCGCCGAACTAGTGCACCTATACAATTTACCATTGTATTGGGTGTGTTGGGGACACAAGAGACTCTTTGTTATTTGGTTGCAAGGTTGCTTGAGAGAGACCATCTTCATCCTACGCCTCCTATGGATTGATAAACCTTAGGTCATCCACTTGAGGGAAATTTGCTACTGTCCTACAAACCTCTACACTTGAAGGCCCAACAACGTCTACAAGAAGAAGGTTGTGTAGTAGACATCACCAACCTTCAAGTCTCTCCTACTTTGGAGGATCAAATTCGTGAGGCACAACTCCTGGATATCATGGTGAAGAAGGTGAAACATGGGATTGCCAAGAGCCAACCCAAATACAAGTGCTATCGCATTGATGACAAAAAGACTCTATTCTTTGAGGAGCGGATTGTGGTTCCTAAAGGTTATCTAAGGAAGGTCATAATGAACTAGGCGCACAATTCTGTTTTGTCCATTCATCCTGGAAGTACAAAGATGTACCATAACCTCAAGCAGTTATATTGGTGGACTCGAATGAAGCGAGAGATTGCTCAGTTCGTGAATGAATGTGATGTCTGCCGAAGGGTGAAAGCAGAACACCAACGACCAGCTGGTCTCCTCCAACCTCTTGCTATTCCTGAATGGAAGTTTGACCATATTGAAATCGACTTCGTGACTGGGTTTCACAAGTCCAAGCGTGGAAATGATGCTATTTTCGTTGTCATTGAAAAACTTACAAAAGTGGCTCATTTCCTTCCAATCAAAGAATCTATCACAACAGCTCAGTTGGCAGAGCTATACACCTCCAGAATTGTCTCCTTGCATGGTATTCCGCAATTGATCTCTTTATATCGTGGAAGCATTTTCACCTCTAAGTTCTAGGACTCCTTCCAGAAGGCCATGGGCACCAACATTCGTTTCAGCACAACTTTCCATCCTAAAACTAGTGGCCAAGTCGAGCGAGTCAATCAAATTCTCAAAGATATGCTCAGGGCTTATGTCATCTCTTTCGGTATGAAGTGGGAAGATTGTATTCCATATGCCGAGTTCTCCTATAACAACAGCTTCCAAGCGAGTTCGGGCAAGGCTCCGTTTGAAATTCTCTATGGCAGAAAGTGTCGTACTCCTCTCAATTGGTCAGAGACTGGTGAACGCCAATTTCTTGGCGACGACTTAATCACAGAAGCTGAAGAAATCTGTAAAGTCATCTGTGAAAATCTCAAAGCCACGCAATCGCGCCAGAAGAGTTACTATGATAGCAAGCACCGTGACTTGGCTTTCGAGATTGGAGACCATGTCTACCTCCGCGTCTCTCCAATGAAAGGTACTCAATGCTTCGGTATCAAAGGGAAGCTTTCCCCAAGATACGTGGGTCCTTTAAGATCATTGCCAAAAGAGGCGACCTTGCCTATCAACTTGAGCTTCCGTCCAACTTCGCAAATGTGCATGATGTGTTTCACGTGCCACAGCTTCGCAAGTGCTTCAAGACTCCTGAGCGCACTATCAACTTCGAAGAGATTGATCTCCAAGAAGATTGGTCTTATCATGAGAATCCCGTTGCTACTCTTGAAGAAACCGAGCACAAGACTCGCAACAAGTCAATCAAATTCCTGAAAGTGAAGTGGTCACACCATTCCGACCGAGAAGCCACCTGGGAACGCGAGGATCACCTCCGTTCCAAATATCCGGAGTTCTTTCAGTCCTAGATCTCGGGACGAGATCCTCTTGTAGTGGTGGAGTGTTGTAACACCCTGGATGTAACTTGTCATATTTGTAACTCCGAATCTTGCCTTTTTTGGCTTTATGTTATGAGATTCCCTTCATGGTTGGGTTTTGTCTTTCATTTTGCATTTTGTTCATGTCAAGCATTTCATATCATGTCATCATGTTCATCGCATTTGCATTCGTGTTCGTATCATGCATCCGAGTATTTTCCCCGTTCTCCATTTCGTAATCCGACACTCCCACATGCACCCGGCGCACCTCTCTTGTCTCTTTTCGTGAGCGGGAGTTAAAAGTTCTCGGAATGGGCCAAGATTTGTCAAGTGGCCTTGGTGTATCACCGGTAGACTGCCTGTCAAATTTTGCTTCATTTGGAGGCCGTTTGATGCCCCAACGGTTAACCGGTCAACCGCAAAAGCCTCTTTTGTGTTGCAGCCCAGCACCCCTCCAAAACAGCCCAATAACCCATCCAAAGCATCTCCATGTTCTACGTCGTCGGATCACGATTGTGTGGGCAAAAACCTCACCTCATTTGGACATTCCTACCTCCCTCTACCTATAAATATGTGCATCTCCCCCGAAATTCGGGTCCAAACCCTAGAAATCGCCCCACTCCGCCGCCGGACACGTCCGGATCCCACCGGACGAGTCGCCGCCGCCGCCCACAGCCAGTGGCATGCTTCCACATGGTCCGCCGCCACCTCCCACTGCACCGGCCCGCTCGGCCCGGGGCGGGCCCCCGAGCCCGAGCCGCCCCGCGCGCCCCCGCCGCCGCCGCCCTGTCTTCACTGCCGACCGCCGCCGCCGTCGCCTTGACGCCATGCCGTGCCGCATGCCGCCCGATCCTGCGCACCGCTCCTCCGCGTCGCCTCGTCGCCGGCGGGTGCTCCGGCAACCGGATCCGGCCGGCCCCCCTCTCCGGCCATCTTCCCGATCTCTCCGGCCACCACGACCTCCATCTCTGGCGAACCCCGACGAACCTGGAAGAACGCGCCCGCGAAACCCTAGATCCAGATTCGCTTGAGGTTGACATTTTTATGCCTCTTTCATCGTGTTGCATCTCCTTGAACGTAGCTCCAAATCATGCATATGATATGTCAAAATGTTCGTCTCATTGAGCCCTTCATTTTAGCAGCATTTCCATGCATGTTACTGTCCATTATGATGCCATTTTCATTATTGCAAGAGTGCTATAAAATGTTAACTGCTGGTACTTATCAGATCATGGTGCTTTGTCATTTTTGTTGCATTTGATGTGTGCATTCTATTAGCATGAGGTCTACATGTGTTTTGGACTACAGCATGCCATCTTTACAGAGGTGCAAGTCTTGTATTTTTGTGATCTATGTGGTGCCTAAAACAAGCATGCAAAGTAGGCTCCATAATTTTGCTATTTTCAGGGACTTAGGATTTTGCTAAGTCCTTTTCCTGCTATTATTTTGATGCCAAGTAAACTTGATGCTACCATGAGATCCATGCTTATTTTTAGACACTTCAGTAAGGATGTTTTGAACATGTGGTTACGGTCTATCCATTCATGCCCCTGTTTGAAATTATGGAGTGATCTAGGATGTCTTTTGCTTGCTCTACTTTTGCTATATGTTATTCCTGGAAGATTGTTAACATGTTATTCGATATTGCCATGGTTGTTGCTAGTGATCGATGCATCCTATTAACTTGTTGTTGCCATGGTTAGCTTCATCAACATGTCATCTTGCTATTGGTATGGTTATGTTGTCATTTAATGCTTTGTGGTGAGTGCCATGAGCTCGAAAATTTGCTATCGTGAATCTGTTTATGCCATGCTCTGTTTTTGTTCTAAGTCTAAAACTGTTAATAAAACTTGCTATGTTTACATGGGTGACATCATATCTTCTATGCCTTTTTGGCTCATGTTCATTAAGGGAGTTTTGTTCTATGCATTTAGTAGAATCAGTCCATGCTTTTGTTTGCTATAATATGTTCTTGTAGCATGTTGTTTGCTTCCTCTAAACATTGCTTCCTGATGTTGTTTTTGACATGTTAGTATTATCACCAAGTCTGTGAAGCTGGTATCTTTTGCACTTTTGCCATGCTTGTTTGAACCTGTTCTAGTGTGATTTAGCCGTATCTCAGTGTTCATGTTTTGTGAAGAATCTCGTGTACATCACTGCCATATGCTTTGTTGCTATGTTGGAGTGCAGTAGCTTAGTTTCTGTTTGCATTCTAATTGGCATAATGTTATTAATTGCAGATTTGCGTCATTCTTGTTTTGCTTGCCATTTGCAAACCGTGCATCTGTTTCCGGTGATCCTTATATCGATTTCGATCGAAATCACCTCATCTTTCCAGCGGCATACTTGGTTTGCCAAGTTGATGCCTTGATCATTCTTTCCCTTCCGGAGCACGCATATGCATTGCATATCATATCATATCTTGCATATCATGCCATGTATTGCATCATGTTTCTTGTGCATTGCACCGTGATTGATTGTTGCTCCATTGCTTGTGTTCTTGCCTTGGATAGAGCTGGGAGATGAGTACGTGAATGAGGAACCTGTTGAGTATGCTAATGAGGATCAACCTTTCGACAACTCTGAGAACATTGCAGGCAATATGACCATAACCTCGAAATCATTTCTATCTTTGCTTGCTAGTTGTTCGTTCTATCGCTATGTTGCACTACCTACCACTTGTTATATCATGCCTCCCATACTGCCATGTCAAGCCTATAACCCACCTTCCTAGCAAACCGTTGTTTGGCTATGTTACCGCTTTTGCTCAGCCCCTCTTATAGCGTTGCTAGTTGCAGGTGAAGTTGAAGTTTGTTCCATGTTGGAACATGGATGTTGTAGGGATATCATTATTATCTCTTATTTACTTTAATGCACATATATACTTGGTAAAGGCTGGAAGGCTCAGCCTTATGCCTGGTGTTTTATTCCACTCATGCCGCCCTAGTTTCCATCATACCGGTGTTATGTTCCTTGATTTTGCGTTCCTTACACGGTTGGGGATTTATGGGACCCCCTTGACAGTTCACTTTGAATAAAACTCCTCCAGCAAGGCCCAACCTTGGTTTTACCATTTTCCTACCTACCACCTATACCTTTCCCTTGGGTTCTGCAGACTCAAGGGTCATCTTTATTTTAACCCCCCCCCCCCCGGGCTAGTGCTCGTCTGAGTGTTTGATCCGAACAAGAGTCCTTTGTAGCGCCACCTCGGGGATACTTGAGGGATGGTTTTAGTTGTACGGAGTGCTCATCCGGTGTGCCCTGAGAACGAGATACGTGTGACTCCTATCGGGATTTGTCGGCACATCGGCCGGCTTTGCTGGTTTTGTTTTACCATTGTTGAAATGTCTTGTAACCGGCATTCCGAGACTGATCGGGTCTTTCTGGGAGAAGGAATATCCTTCATTGACCATGAGAGCTTGTGATGGGCTAAGTTGGGACACCCCTACAGCGTATAAACTTTCGAGAGCCGTGCCCGCGGTTATGTGGCAGATGGGAATTTGTTAATATCTGGTTGTAGAGAACTTGACACATGACTTAATTAAAATGAATCAACCGCGTGTGTTGTTGTGATGGTCTCTTTTCGTCGGAGTCCGGGGACTAAACACCGCCTTGTGTTATGCTTGAACGTAAGTAGTTTCAGGATCACTTCTTGATCACTACTAGCTTCTCGATTGTTGCGTTGCTTCTCTTCTCACTCTGATTTGCGTATGTTAGCCACCATATATGCTTAGTGGTTGTTGTAGCTCCACCTCACTACCTTCCCCTACCCATGAGCTTAAATAGTCTTGATCTCGCGAGTGTGAGATTACTGAGTCCTCGTGACTCACGGATACTTCCAAGTAGTTGCAGGTGCCGAGGATACCAGTGCAGGTGATGCTACCAAACTCAAGTGGGAGTTCGACAAGGATCTGGGTCGTTATTACGTTTCGTTTCCTCATGATCAGTAGTGGAGCCTAGTTGCGACAATCGGGGATCTAGCATTTGGGGTTTATCTTCCTTTTCTCTTGGATTTCGCTGTAGTCGGTCTTTGAGTGTATTTGGATGATGTGTGAATTAATTATGTATTGTGTGAAGTGGCGATTGTAAGCCAACTCTTTATACCTTTCTTATTCAGTACATGGGATTGTGTGAAGGTTACCCCTCTTGCGACAAAACTTCCATGTGTCTATGCCTCTAAGTCGTGCCCCGACACGTGGGAGATATAGCCGCATTGTGCGTGTTACACCTGAAGTGATAGATCATGCTCTTTTCATCAGGAATATCCTGTCTTGTGAAGCGAGCAAGTTTCTGAAACTGGATGTTGTATTGGTACACGAACATGCTTCCTTGCTTGAGATTGTGGGTTTTCGGCCACGCGATCATGATCGAACGCTCTAGATGATGGAGGAGGTTTAGGTGGGTTTTGGGCCACTTTGGAGGGGTGTTGGGCTGCAACACACACGAGGCCTTTTCGGTCCCTCGGTTAACCGTTGGAGTATCAAATGTAGTCCAAATGGCACGAAACTTGACAGGCAGTCTACCGGTAGTAAACCAAGGCCGCATGACAAGTCTCGGTCCAATCCGGAAACGTTTAACACCCGCACATGAAAAGAGGTAGAAAGGACCACTGGAGGACATAGGAGCGCTGGAATGCAAAACGGACAACGTGAAAAATGCTCGGATGCATGAGACAAACACGTATGTAAATGCAATGCACATGATGACATGATATGAGATGCATGACAAAGACAAAACACATGGAGACAAAAACCCGAGAATGAGGAAATAAAATAACTTAGTGCCGAAAACGGCAAGAGTTGGAATATAGATAAGGTAAATTACACCCGGGGTGTTACAACACTCCACCACTACGAAAGGATCTCGTCCCGAGATCTAGGACTGGAAAAACTCCGGGTACTCAGAACGGAGGTGATCCTGGCGTTTCCAGGTGGCTTCACGGTCGGAATGATGTGACCACTTGACTTTGAGGAATTTGATTGACTTGTTGCGAGTCTTGCGCTCAGTTTCTTCAAGAATAACAACGGGGTGCTCATGATAAGAAAGGTCTTCTTGGAGATAAATATCTTTGAAGTTGATGGTGCAGTCAGGAGCCTTGAAGCACTTGCGGAGTTGAGACACGTGAAACACATCGTGCACATTTGCAAAGTTGGAGGGAAGCTCAAGTTGATAGGCGAGATCGCCTCTCTTGCTTAAGATCTTGAAAGGTCCCACGTATCTAGGGGCAAGCTTCCCTTTGATACCGAAGCGACGAGTACCTTTCATTGGAGAGACGTGAAGGTATACATGGTCTCCGATCTCGAAAGCCAAATCACGATGCTTACTATCATAGTAACTCTTCTGGCACGATTGCGCGGCTTTGAGGTTATCACGAATGACTTTGCACATCTCTTCTGCCTCTGTGATCAAGTCATTGCTAAGAAGTTGACGTTCACTAGTCTCTGACCAGTTTAGAGGAGTACGGCACTTCCTACCATAGAGAATTTCAAATGGGGCCTTGCGCGAACTCGCTTGAAAACTGTTGTTGTAGGAGAACTCGGCATATGGAAGACAATCTTCCCACTTAATACCGAAGGAGATGACGCAAGCCCTGAGCATATCTTCAAGAATCTGATTGACACGCTCAACTTGGGCACTAGTTTGAGGATGAAAAGCTGTGCTGACATGGAGGTTGGTGCCCATGGCCTTCTGAAAATAATCCCAAAACTTCGAGGTGAAGATGCTGCCACGATCTGAAGATATCAACTGCGGAATGCCGTGCAGCGAGACAATCCGGGAGGTATATAGCTCTGCCAATTGAGCTGCTGTGATAGACTCTTTGATAGGAAGGAAATGAGCTACTTTAGTGATTTTGTCAATGACAACGAAGATAGCATCATTGCCATGCTTGGATTTTGGAAATCTAGTCACGAAGTCCATCTCAATATGGTCAAACTTCCATTCTAGAATGGCAAGAGGTTGAAGGAGACCAGATGGTCGTTGGTGTTCTGCCTTCACTCTTCTGCAGACATCACATTCATTCATGAACTGAACAATCTCGCGCTTCATTCGAGTCCACCAATACGACTGCTTGAGGTCATGGTACATCTTTGTACTTCCAGGGTGGATAGAGAGGAGTGAATTGTGAGCCTCGTTCATAATGACTTTACGAAGATCACCTTTAGGCACAACAATGCGATCCTCGAAGAATGGAGTATCCTTGTCATCAAGACGATAGCACTTGTACTTGGGTTGACTCTTGGCAATCCCAATCTTCACCTTCTTCACCATAACATCAAGGAGTTGAGCCTCGCGAATCTGATCTTCCAACGTAGGAGAGACTTGGAGGTTGGCGAGGAAACCTTGAGGAACAACTTGCAGATTGAGTTTGCGGAAAGCTTCACAAAGCTCGGGTTGGTAAGGCTTGAGAATCAGACTGTTGTAGTAAGCCTTCCTTCTCAATGCGTCAGCAATTACATTGGCCTTGCCTGGAATATATTCGATACCCGGATTATACTCTTGAATCATTTCGACCCAACGAGTCTGCTTGAGGTTGAGATTAGGCTGAGTGAGGATGTCCTTGAGACTCTTATGATCAGTGAAGATGTCCACTTTTCTTCCCAATAAGAGATGTCTCCAAGTCAAAAGAGCATGGACAACTGCCGCCAACTCGAGGTCATGAGTGGGGTAGTTCTTTTCATTGGGCTTCAACTGGCGAGATGTATAGGGCACAACTTTCTTGTCTTGCATCAACACTGCACCAAGACCTTGAAGGGAAGCATCACAGAAGACCTCAAACGGTTTGGATTCATCAGGAGGAGTCAGAACTGGAGCAGTGACTAACTTCTCTTTCAGGGTGTTGAAAGCAATCTCGCATTCAGGAGACCAAACGTACTTGACGTGCTTCTGGAGAAGGTTGGAAAGCGGCTTCGCGATCTTTGAGAAGTTCTCAACAAACCTTCGACAATAGCTTGTGAGCCCAAGGAAACTGCGGAGTTGCTTCACGTTTTGAGGTGGTTCCCAATTCACAATTGCAGACACCTTCTCAGGATAAACCGCTATGCCCTTGGCAGAGATGATATGTCCAAGGTAGAGAACCTCATCGAGCCAAAACTCGCACTGTGGAAACTTGGCATAGAACTTATGTTCTCTGAGCTTATCCAGCACCAAACGCAAGTGCTTGGCATGATCCTCCTTGTTCTTGGAAAAGACCAAAATGTCATCAAGGTAGACCAAGACGAAGTCATTTCACTACAAGAAATATGTCAACTTATGACCTTCTGTCAGTGATCCTCGAAGAATTTGTCATAAATTTATGACCATTTTAGACGAATTGGTCAAAAGCTATTCAGGGGGCTCCAAACCCTAAACCATTGCGACCATTTTGGTCAAAAAGGTCGTAATTTCCTTACACGAAATGGTCACAAAGCAAACAGTGCTAGTCCGCTGCCTTATTTCTAGTTGTTAATGACCAATATAGATGGTCATAGCCTTGTAGATTGTGGTGGGTTGTGATGACTAGGCGCCATCTCATCAATTTTGCCTATGTGTCATGTCCATGTGGCAGTTTTTGCCCTAGGTTGTGAAGCAACCTATATTTCTATCATTCCCAAAATTACCAAAAAAATCTCATAAATTCTTTGGGGCATATCTTCATCAAATATGTTAAAATCCTTCCTTGCCTAGTTCAAAACTAATTCAACAATATTCATTTTCCTATTCTGTTCACAACAACACTTTATGAAGGAAGTGCTATTTATATATTCTTGATTGCCCTCGGAATTTTTGGGCACTCTTTCCTATCCAAATTATTATCGCATGACAAAATTCAGCTCCATTTTCCTAGCAAATCTTCCTCGGCAAATTTCCAAAGTTTTTGTCCACCTAGAAGCATTGTGAAGGAAGTACCTTTTTATATCTCTAAATGAAATGAAATTTATACAATTCCTTCATATGCCCAAATTATCAACCTCCTCCAAATTGCAGCTCAGTCAAATCATCTATGTGAGCGAAGGTTCAATTTATATTTTATGGCCAAATTGGCACGTTGCAAAGCAAGTGTTATATTACTCTCAAACTTTTCGGGCACTCTTCCATACCCAAATCATTGCCACATGATAATATTCAGCTCAATTTTCCTAGTAAATCTTTCTCGGTAAATTTCCAAAGTTTCTACCTCGATAGAAGCTTTGCGAAGTAAGTACTAGCTAGGCTTACCCAAATGATCTGAAAATTTACCAGCGCATGACCATACCTAAGTAACTTACCTACACCAATTTTGAGATCATTTCATTCATCCAATCTCTCTCACTAGTTTTCCCAAGTTTTTGTCCATAGGAGAGCATTGTGAAGGAAGTACTTCTTTGGCATGTCCAAATGGTATCAATTTAATACAATGCTTTCCTATGCCCAAATAACCATCCTCCACAAAATTTCAGCTCACTCCATTCATTATTTTGAGCCCATCTTCAACATTCATATTTTTGTCCAGCGTGGTACTTTGCAAAGAAAGTACCACCTAGGATCCTCCTTTTGAGCTAAAAATTTGTGAAGACATTCTCCTTAGTAGATGATCATCCTCAGCCAAAACTCACGCCCATTGGCCATGTGCATTTCCCGTACTGCTAATCAAACACTTGGCTGCTAATTCTTGTTTGAGCATCGATCGGTCTCCTCGTGAGAATCTTATGTTGTAAGTTTCTTCCTAGCACCAACCTGGGGAGTGCTTAACCCACTAGACATGCCTAGGCCGCCCAGAACACATGGCAACATTACGGTCACGCGGGAACCACGCGACGGGCATGCGAGTTTACGCGCTCTAGAGTTGGGGCCCTCGGCCACCGCCCAAACCTCGACGTATCGCCACCAAACCATGTATTTATGATTAAATAGGTCCTTATGTAACTAGAAATGATTTTTGGAAAAAATAAATAGCAAACTATGAGGCAGCTACAGTTCAAATTTGACCCGCTTCCAACTGAATCGGCGGAAATTTGTCTTTTTCACGAGAGGTGGATCAAATTTTTTTACACCCAACCATTTTGTCAATTGTGCATTAAATATGGCCTAGTATTTTATAAAAATGATTTGGTCCAATTTTACAACAATTATTTGATAGTTCCTTCACAAAAAAACCTCCTTTCGGGCACTCGAAAAATGGAAATTTTTTTTTTCGTCCAACGAAAATGAAAACTTCCTTAGGCAACATTGTTTGCCATTCCAATATGCACCCTTGTGCACAATATGAGATCATTTGAACAAACTATGCCATGGATGTGGCCATAAGATTGATCATTTGGCTTGAAAGCCATTGATCTCCACACATGATAGCACGTTTCTGAGAACACTTTTTTAAAATAATTGCCGTATTACAAGTTTATTATTTTTCCTAGGAACTTGGCCACATATAATGACACAATACGAAGTTTTCCCAATTTTTTGATTTTTTTGAATTTTTTATGCCCGTTTCAAAATGCGATCAAAACGGCGGGAATGACCGTTCCTAGCTAGTGGTTGAATCTTGAATTTTTTTCGTGTTTCTCTGATTAAATAGACACTTATGTACCTAGAAATGATTTTTGGAAAAAATAAAGAGCAAACTATGAGGTAGCTACAGTTCAAATTTGACCCGCTTCCAGCTGAATCGGTGGGAATTTGTCTTTTTCACGAGAGGTGGATCAAAACTTTTTACACCCAACCATTTGTCAATTGTGCATTAAATATGGCCTAGAATTTTATAAAAATGATTTGGTCCAATTTTGCAACAATTATTTGGTAGTTCCTTCACAAAAAAACCTCCTTTCGGGCACTCGAAAAATGGAAAATGGTTTTTTCGTCCAACGAAAATGAAAACTTCCTTAGGCAACATTGTTTGCCATTCCAATATGCACCCTTGTGCACAATATGAGATCATTTGAACAAACTATGCCATGGATGTGGCCATAAGATTGATCATTTGGCTTGAAAGCCATTGATCTCGACACGTGATAGCTGGTTTCAGAGAACACTTTTTTAAAATAATTGCCATATTACAAGTTTATTATTTTTCCTAGGAACATGGCCACATATAATGACACAATACGAAGTTTTCCCAATTTTTTGATTTTTTTTGAATTTGTTATGCCCGTTTCAAAATGCGGTCAAAACGGCGGGAATGACCGTTCCTAGCTAGTGGTTGAATCTTGAATTTTTTTGGTGTTTCTCTGATTAAATAGATACTTATGTACCTAGAAATGATTTTTGGAAAAAATAAAGAGGAAACTACGAGGTAGCTATAGTTCAAATTTGACCCGCTTCCATCTGAATCGGCGGGAATTTGTCTTTTTCACCAGAGGTGGATCAAAACTTTTTACACCCAACCATTTTTTCAATTGTGCATCAGATATGGCCTAGTATTTTATAAAAATGATTTGGTCCAATTTTGCAACAATTATTTGGTAGTTCCTTCACAAAAAAACCTCCTTTCGGGCACTTGAAAAATGGAAAATGGTTTTTTCGTCCAACGAATATGAAAACTTCCTTAGGCAACATTGTTTGCCATTCCAATATGCACCCTTGTGCACAATATGAGATCATTTGAACAAACTATGCCATGGATGTGGCCATAAGATTGATCATTTGGCTTGAAAGCCATTGATCTCCACACGTGATAGCTCGTTTCTGATAACACTTTTTTAAAATAATTACCGTATTACAAGTTTATTATTTTTCCTAGGAACTTGTCCACATATAATGACACAATGCGAAGGTTTCCCAATTTTTTGACTTTTTTTGAATTTTTTATGCCCGTTTCAAAATGCAGTCAAAACGGCGGGAATGACCGTTCCTAGCTAGTGGTTGAATCTTGAATTTTTTTTCGTGTTTCTCTAATTAAATAGATACTTATGTACCTAGAAATTATTTTTGGAAAAAATAAAGAGCAAACTACGAGGTAGCTACAGTTCAAATTTGACCCGCTTCCAACTAAATCGGCGGGAATTTGTCTTTTTCACCAGAGGTGGATCAAAACTTTTTACACCCAACAATTTTGTCAATTGTGCATTAAATATGGCCTAGTATTTTATAAAAATGATTTGGTCCAATTTTGCAACAATTATTTGGTAGTTCCTTCACAAAAAAACCTCCTTTCGGGCACTCGAAAAATGGAAAATGGTTTTTTCGTCCAACGAAAATGAAAACTTCCTTAGGCAACATTGTTTACCATTCCAATATGCACCCTTGTGCACAATATGAGATCATTTGAACAGACTATGCCATGGATGTGGCCATAAGATTGATCATTTGGCTTGAAAGCCATTGATCTCGACACGTGATAGCTGGTTTCAGAGAACACTTTTTTAAAATAATTGCCATATTACAAGTTTATTATTTTTCCTAGGAACATGGCCACATATAATGACACAATACGAAGTTTTCCCAATTTTTTGATTTTTTTTGAATTTGTTATGCCCGTTTCAAAATGCGGTCAAAACGGCGGGAATGACCGTTCCTAGCTAGTGGTTGAATCTTGAATTTTTTTGGTGTTTCTCTGATTAAATAGATACTTATGTACCTAGAAATGATTTTTGGAAAAAATAAAGAGGAAACTACGAGGTAGCTATAGTTCAAATTTGACCCGCTTCCATCTGAATCGGCGGGAATTAGTCTTTTTCACCAGAGGTGGATCAAAACTTTTTACACCCAACCATTTTTTCAATTGTGCATCAGATATGGCCTAGTATTTTATAAAAATGATTTGGTCCAATTTTGCAACAATTATTTGGTAGTTCCTTCACAAAAAAACCTCCTTTCGGGCACTTGAAAAATGGAAAATGGTTTTTTCATCCAACGAATATGAAAACTTCCTTAGGCAACATTGTTTGCCATTCCAATATGCACCCTTGTGCACAATATGAGATCATTTGAACAAACTATGCCATGGATGTGGCCATAAGATTGATCATTTGGCTTGAAAGCCATTGATCTCCACACGTGATAGCTCGTTTCTGAGAACACTTTTTTAAAATAATTGTCGTATTACAAGTTTATTATTTTTCCTAGGACTTGCCCACATATAATGACACAATGCGAAGGTTTCCCATTTTTTTATTTTTTCTGAATTTTTATGCCCGTTTCAAAATGCGGTCAAAACGGCGGGAATGACCGTTCCTAGCTAGTGGTTGAATCTTGGAAAACTTTTGGTGTTTGTCTGATTAAATAGATACTTATGTACCTAGAAATGATTTTTGTAAAAAGTAAATAGCAAACTATGAGGCAGTCGCAGTTCAAATTTGACCCGCTTCCAGCTGAATCGGCGGGAATTTTCTTTTTCCCGAGAGGTGGATCAAAACTTTTTACACCCAACCATTTGATCAATTTTGCATTAAATATGTCCTAGTATTTTAGAAAATTGATTTGGTACAATTTTGCAACAAATATATGATAGGTCCTTCACAAAAAATTTCATTTTGGGCACTCAGAAAATGATTTAAAATAGCTGGAAAGATCAGAAATGCATACAAATTGGTCTTTATCTATAAAATGTGGTCTAAGTCTAGTGAAAATTTATGTGGTGCCATTTTGCAAAATATTTTTGATAGCTGCTTCACAAAATCCCTTTATTTGCAATACTTGAAGACTATTTTAAATCAGTGATTTTTCGAACCAATGAGAACTTTTCGCACAGATCGATGACATGGCGCCCATCCATCCATCCATCCATCCCACATCCATCCATCCATCTATCTACAGAAAAAAGGAAGAAAATATTGAAAAAGAGGTACCCCACCCGCAGCCCAAACCCTAGCTCAGATCCCCCCGTCTCCTCGCCGCCGCCGCCCCCTCCCGATCTAGTCCTCCCTCCCACCGCCAACCTCAACCAAGGACGACGGAGATCCAATCCTCTCCCCGCGCAGCAACCCTTCCTCCTACCCAGCGCCGACCTCGCCGTCCTCCTCACCCACCACCCACCTTGTCCCTCCGTCCCCTCACGATCTCTCCCTAACCTCCGCCCTCTTCCCCCTGCCTCGATCCCCCAGATCCAATCGACACAACCCCGCTGCCCCAGCACCCCGTACTGTCCACCATGGCCGCCGCCTCCTCCTCCCCGCACCAACCCACCACCCCGTCATGGGGGCGCGTCTGTGGAGGCTACCCTTCCACGCTGTCTCCGTCCGCCCCTGTCGCTCCGCGGTCTCCTCCGAATCCGCATCCTCCCCGCAGCAGGCGCCGACACCGGTTGGCGGCGACGACGCCAACGGGCCCACCGGCGTGCCCTTCTCCCGTGCCCTCCCAGGCGGCGGCGGCAATTGGGTGAGCGGTGGAGGAGGTGCGTCCGGCGCTAAACGAGCACGCTGACATCGTGGCGGAGCTCTTCGGCCGCGTCTCCACCGAGCTCAGCGGCGGGTTCGGCCCTGTCGTTGACTCCTTCGTCGGCTTCTTCCACGCCGTCGACTAGAAGGTGCGTCTTTTTTCCCTCACCCCCTGATTCGCTTGCGTGACCCTGGGATTTAGTCCACCGGGAAGCAGAAGCCGCTCCTGCAACCGCCGGCGTCAGTGCGCTCGTTGTCGACTAAATCCAACGGACGCTGGGATTTTTCATCGCCGGCCTCGCCTGGATCTCTCTTGAGAGGCAGCGATGGTCTGGGTAGTTATGCTACATAGGACCAACAATTTGATTCTGCGCAATTCCACTGCCTCCTCACTCCTGTGGACTAGTAAATCAATCGAACAACACCGCGCTGCATCTAAGAGCAGAAATCTGAATCCGTTCATCATGCACGTTGTTTCTGTTGGTTGCTCGCTGCGCTTCTGTATGTGTGTATATGAGCGTGCTTGTTTCTGAATGTAGGGCCGCTTACGAGCGCGGACCATCGAGATCAAGGCCTCCGAGGTACAAACAACAGAAATCTGAATCCGTTACTTCAGAAAATTTCATTCGGAACTGCAGAGCCGGCTGATTGACTGACTGAATCTGGTTGTGACACAGACAATTTAGGGCGACACGATGCTGACCTGGGACGTGATGATGCTGTGGTGGGATGTGATGTACACGGAGGAGTTCATGCCGGCCGATGAGGGCGCCTACACCATTGTGGTGAGCAAGGGTTTACATGATTGGTCTATGCGGTTGTTCTACTCTGCAATCTTGAGATTGGTTAGATTAATATCGTGACAAAGAGAGATCATATTAGATGTACACAGGGACCGTCCCATGTTCTTGTGGTCTGGTATGCTTTAAGACATTAGGCTGTATGCTTTATAAAGGATTAGGTTTTGGCTTTCGCGTCCCATGCCCTGTTCGATTCTCTGCGCTGTCCTGCTCCTCCGGTGCCATTCGGGGGCCGCAACCGCGCGGTGCGTGGCGCCCAGGGGTTGCTAACGCTCGCATTTGGAGGGATTTGCGAGTCGGATGTAGCGGTTCCACTGTGCCGTGTTGATTTTAGTTTCGTGGTAGGTTGAGGCTGAGTTGGTTGGGATTGTGCTTCCGTTTAAGTTGCTTCCTAGTTCGTGTTTAGATTAATTTGGTTGGTCTTCCTATGAGAGCAGAGGAGGTGTACTTTTGCCTGCTCGTTTGAATTGATCTGTATCGGGTGCCTCCATTCAATTTTCTTCCCAGTTCATGTTCAGATTTATGTGCTTGTTCATTTTTTTTGAGCAGCAGATGCAGTCATTTTCTTAAAGCCGAAATGTAACAATAAATTGTTTGGTCTGATTGGGAACTACATAGTTTCCTGTACATCATTTCCTGTACTACTCTGCTAATTTAGAGCAGCATATGCGGTCATTTTTTTAGAGCAGCAGATGCGGTCATTTGTGCTGACCTTGCTAACTTATACATCATTTCCTATACTACTCATGGTTACCTGTTGGTTGAGTAATAAGTATCATAACTTGTGGAATTGATCAAGGTAGTAGGTACATAACCTGTGGTGTGTGCAGCAGCACTTGAATGTATATATTAAATATGTACCATGGATAGCAGTAGTACTTCAGTACTACTCCAGTAGCATTTGTGCCCTCCAGTACTGCTGCGAAACTATTTCTGCTGCTGCTACTGTCAAACTACTTTTGTTGTTGTTTTCGTTGTCATATGACTCTAATCTGTGCTGTTGTTGGTGTCAAACTGATGCTATGAACCCAGCAGCTCATATGACTGTATTTTTGTTCTTGACCTGCTATTGCTACTGTTGTAGGAGGAGCACGCCTAGGAGAAGAAGGAGCACTCCCAAGAGAAGCTCTGTCTCTACAGCCTCTACAAGCAGGCCACCGTTGGCCCCGTCAACACCGGTATATACACACATCTTTCCATCTTCTTATTACTAGCATCAGTAACAGGTTTGATTTACTGTTGAAGTGCTTTCAAGTTTGGTTTGTGGTGCTGTATAAGCAGAGGGCTGACTGCATAATTTGTTTGGCATGCTGCTGCTTGCCCTGTCCTGCTTAACTCTGAGGAGTGACTGTGTTTAATTGATTGTGTGTACATATATCCTTGGAAAGGAAAATCTGATGGGAAAGGAAAATACACAATCCCCATCCTATTGCTCTAACCTGATAGCAGTACAACCAACACCATGTGGTCACTCCTTGTTTCAAACAAAAAATTGCTCTGTATGAATCAACAAGAACTAGGTAGATTGATGGTCGTATGTGCTTTGTTGTGTTGGCTGTGAAAATGTCCATCTTAATCCATTTGTAACTAGAAACAAATTACATTGGTCTTACAATATGCATGTGTGCATTGTCCTTGGTGCCTCTCATTTATTTTGAAGTCAATATGTGTATGTGCACCTTAATGATGGGAATGCAGTGCTAAGTCAATTCAGCTATGAATCTGTGATAAGATTAGAATATGTTTGGATGGTAGATATTATATAAAGTGAATGTAGAATGATAGCAAATTACTAATATACCATGTTTGTGACTGATAAACCAGAAGGATTATTTTCTGGTAAATGTGCACAGAACGATTCATTATTTTGATGTTGCTGCTAATAAGAATGGACTCAACCACAACTTTCTACTTATATTTCTTCTTTTGTTTTTTGAAACAGTGGTAAGCCCTGTCTCATTATTTTGAAGGTCTACAAAAGTTCAGGCTGCATGCAGCTAATGCCAGCAGTTCCAGAATGGAAAATATTTGGCACTTGGCAGGCGAAAAGATAGTTTCTCCTGGAGCTAAGAGAGGGCTCATTCCACTTGTTTGGAAGAGAATACGATGAAACATGGTGGTTATCTATCAATCTGCCTTGTGTTTTGGTTGTACTTTGTACCTAGTTATATTGTATTCTGTAGTAGTTAGCACATTCTGGAGCAGAATCCAGTGAAGGTGTAAAACTGTAATAGTTCTGTTTCATTTGAAATATTTGTCATTTGTGTACTGTGAGTATGTGAGAAATGGAAAGCTGATGAGTTGGACTAACTTATTGATAGAGGCCAAGGCCCAAAACATAAATAGACTGCAAAAAGGCTGAGGCCCAAAAAAAGTGGGCTATAAAAAGGCTGAGGCCCAAAAAAGAAACGGATTCTAACAGTCTACGTCTCAGAAAATAAAAAAAGGTCTAATTGTTGGGCTTGACCCATATAGCTGACAGAAATTAACATAAATAAATATATTAAATGGGCCGAATTAATGGGCTCGGCCCATGTAAAACCCCCAAATGGACCGGGCTGATTTTAACCGACGACCTTTTCAATTCGTCGCAATTTTGCCACGTCAGATTGCCACGTCGGATCCGACATGGCCTAGGGAGAGAGCTAGCGACCAAAACAGAAGGTCATAGGATCAACGACCTTTTGTTAAAGGTCGCTATAGTCAGTTTACGACCGCCAGCTTTTGACCTTCTGTTTTTGGTCATAAAAAGGTCGTAAATGGAAATTTGTGATCTTTCAGTGACCAATAGTGGTGGTCACAAGTTGACATATTTCTTGTAGTGTTTGTGTAGGTGTTGAAGATGAAGTTTATCATGCGAGAGAAAGTTGGCGGAGCGTTGACGAGGCCAAAAGACATGATAGTGTATTCATATGAACCATAGCTTGTTCTGAATGCTGTAAATTAGGGATATCTTGCTCACGAATGCGAATCTGGTGATAGCCCATACGGAGATCAAGCTTGGAGAAAACTTGAGCACCTTTGAGTTGGTCAAACAGCTCGTTGATGTTGGGAAGTGGGTACTTGTTCTTTATGGTCTTCTTGTTCAATGGACGGTAGTCGACACAAAGTCGGTCCGTTCCATCCTTCTTCTTCACAAAAAGAACTCCACAACCCCATGGAGAAGAACTTGGTCGGATGAGACCCATTCACTCTTGAATATCGAGTTGTTTCTTTAGCTCCTTCAACTCTTCAGGTCCAAGCTTGTAAGGACGTTTGCAAACAGGTTCCGTGCCAGGCTCAAGATCGATGACGAATTCAACTGGCCGATGCGGAGGCATTCCTGGAAGCTCTTCTGGAAAGACGTCTTGATATTCGCAAACGACTGGAATTTGAGAGATGGCATCCAGCTCGCCCTTCTCATTGAGAGAAAATAGTCGAATGGTACCATCCCTTGCGGCAAAGACAATTACATCCTTAGACGAATGAGTCAATTGAATCTTCCTGGCAGCACAATCAAGGTGAGCCTTGTGCTTAGAAAGCCAATCCATTCCAAGAATAAGATCAATATCCGATTTTCCAAGGACCACTAGAGAGGATAGAAACTTGTAGTCGCCCAACATGATAGAGACATCGGGAGCAACCAAACTAGAAGTCAAAAGCTTGCCGGGAGAAACAACTTGCATGACTTTGGGCATAACCTTAGTATCAACATTGTGCATGAGCTGCGTTCAACAAGTTGACCTTGGCGTGCTTGGGGTTATGATTGACCACTGCATTGCTAGCAGATCTCACAGGAGGAGGAGGAGGGAGACGCCTCTGATTGAAGCATTTGTTGGCATAGTGCCCCTTCTGCTGACACATGTTGCACGTGACCTCTGAAAGTGGACGGTGATACGGAGCACTTGATCTTGGAGCTTGAGACGAAGTCTTGTTCTGAAAGCCAGGGTTGGGTGGGTGGGAAGATCCATTGCCACCTTTGCTCTTCTGCTGATAAGGCTGGCGGAACGGAGGAGGAGGAGGCATCCAATACTTTTGCTGCTTAGCCACTTGAGTTGAGGAAGAAGGAGTTGCATCTCTGACTCGCTTCTTGGAAGCATCGCACTTGAGTTGAGCAGTCTCTTGTTTCAGTGCCATGTTGTAAAACTAATCGTACTTCTTCGGCTCAAAGAGGACGAGAGCTAGTTGGAGATCTTCTCTGAGGACCCCCCTTAACTGATAAATCATGCTCTTCTCGTCAGGGACGTCTTGCTTGGCGAAACGAGCGAGCCTCTGGAACAGAATGTTATACTGGTAAACAGACAAGCTGCCTTGCTTCAGGTTGTGGAATTTCTCACGCTTGCTTTCAACAACACTCTGAGGAATGTGATCAGCTCTGAAGTCTTGACGGTCATCCCAGGTAATCAGACGGCCTCCTCTGGAATCTTTGTATTTTTGAAACCATTTTGCGGCTTGATCTTTGAGTTGGAAGGAGGAAAACTTGACAAAGTCCGCATGCCTGACGTTACTGCACTCGAAATGCTTGCATATGTCCACGAGCCAATCATCAGCGTCTGAGGCCTCGACACAGTTGCTGAAGATCTTTGGCTGGTTAGCAAGGAACTGGTTGAGTGTAGCAAACTGGTTCTGATTGTTGCCACGGCCATGATTCCCTTGGTTGTGCTCTTCCAGAATTGGCATGATCAGCTGCGTGTTTGCATTGGTAGCGGCCATCACAGCTTGCCATGCCTCCGGAGGTGGAGGTGGTGGTGGCGGATCCTGATTTTGATCCTGACCCTTAGCGGGAGCCATCCTGAAGAGGTTGACATCCGTTAGCATCTTGACAGGCAAATATTTAAGCTGAATCAAACGGGTTGAAATTGCAACATATAGTCTTCACATCCGAACAAAATGAACGAATGCATTCCAATTGAAATGGTCACATTTCCATAAATTGAGAAGCCACTTAGATAGAGGTAGAAGAATAAAACAACAAGGTACGGACAAGAACAAATACTTGGTGAGGATTACCCAATCCCAAACCAAATATCCGCGGAAGAAGAACTAGAGCTACAAGAATTCCCACCTATGAAACTCCCGAACCTTTCCGGTTATGCAATCAGGTGTTGGGGGTACATGGGAAGCATAATATCTCACCCAAAGCTAGCAAATCATACATCCAGCTGTATCCATCCTTCAACACATAACCAAGAAACCTTCGGAAATCATTTACCTCAACCTTCGAAAAGCATCCGTTATACGAGTTATGGCAATACTCCTGAACTCCCGCCCTAGTACTGGGTGGCGTCGAGGTTATCTCACCAACAACTGCATAAAAGAGATTTTTGATGTCGGCGAAACTCAGGTATTCCAGAATCTCAACGATAAAATTGTGATGACAACACCTCGGAGCTCAACTCCCCGGGACACTGCCACAACCCCTGAATGTCAGGAGGCACCAAGAACAATGTTCTCGTCACAAAACCATCAGAACGATTCCAAGATACTCGCGTGATCCTAAAAAAACTTAGTGAAATTTGAGAAGAGAAGAGTCAAAACTCTACGTCACGATGCCTCACCAGAGCGACGAAGGGGCTGAGGAGTAAAAAGAAGTCCTACTCTCCGATATATATAATTTCTAAATGACTTAAAACATTTTTCTAGACTCAACAACGCCAACGATTCGATCAAGCGGGTGGCTCCTAAGGTCGGGGAAGGCTCTGATACCAACTTGTAACGCCCTCGATGCGGCTATATCTCCTACGTGTTGAAGCATCACTTAGAGGCATAACCGCATTGAAAGCAATGTCGCAAGTGAGGTAATCTTCACGACAACCCATGTAAATAAATAAAGGGGAAAAGTACATAGTCGGCTTACACTTTCCACGTCACACAAATACATAAATAAGTCATTACATTCATCCAATACACTCAGGGTCCGACTACGGAACCAAAATAAAGATCAACCCCCAAAAGTGACAAAGTCCCCGATCGCCTCAACTGGGCACCAGTACTGATCATCTGGGAAAGACACATAGTAACGATGAGAGTCTTCATCGAACTCCCACTTGAGCTTTGGTCATATCATCTGGAACGGCATCATCGGTCCCTGCATCTGGTTTTGGAAGGAATCTGTGAGTCACGAGGACTCATCAATCTCACACCCTCGCGATCAAGACTATTTAAGCTTATAGGTAAGGCAAAGGTTTGATGTGGAGCTGCAGCAAGCGACTAGCATATATGGTGGCTAACATACACAAAAGAGAGCGAGAAGAGAAGGCAAAAGCATGGTCGAACAACTATGATCAAGAGGTGATCCTAGAACAACCTACGTCAAGCATTACTCCAACACCGTGTTCACTTCTCGGACTCCACCGAGAAGAGACCATCATGGTTACACACGCGGTTGGTGCATTTTAATTGAGTAAAGTTTCAGGTTATCTACAACCAGACATTAACAAATTCCCATCTGCCCATAACCGCGGGCATGGCTTTCGAAAGTTCAAATCCCTGCAGGGGAGTCCCAACTTAGCCCATCACAAGCTCTCATGGTCAACGAAGGATATTCTTTCTCCCAAGACAATCCGATCAGACTCGGCATCCCGGTTACAAGACATCCTCGACAATGGTAAAACAAGTCCAGCAACACCGCCCGAATGTGCTGACAAATCCCGATAGGAGCTGCACATATCTCGTTCTCAGGGCACACTCAGATGAGACATCCTACGAGTAAAACCAACCCTCAAGGTGCCCCAAGGTGGCCCCGCAGTCTACTCGGTCGAACCAACACTCGGAGGAGCACTGGCCCAGGGGGGTTTAAATAAAGATGACCCTTGGGCTCCTGAAACCCAAGGGAAAAAGAGGCTAGATGGCGAATGGTAAAACCAAGGTTGGGCATTGCTGGAGGAGTTTTATTCAAGGAGAACTGTCAAGGGGTTCCCATTATAACCCAACCGTGTAAGGAACGCAAAATCTGGGAACATAACACCAATATGACGGAAACTAGGGCGGCAAGAGTGGAACAAAACACTAGGAATAAGGCCGATCCTTCCACCCTTTACCAAGTATATAGGTGCATTAAGATAAACAAGATAATATGGTGATATCCCAACAATAAACATGTTCCAACAAGGAACAATCTCCAAACTTCACCTGCAACTAGCAACGCTATAAGAGGGGCTGAACAAAGCGGTAACATAGCCAAACAACGGTTTGCCAGGTACTACAAGAAAATTGAGATACTATGACAAAAATCCTTGTGACGATGGTGAATAACGTCACACAGATACCCAATGTGTGATGTTTTATAGGTGGCGTCATTGATCACCATGAATCAGTGATGGTTAACGTCACAAAATCGCCTCAATGGTTGAGTGCTACCAGTCCGCCAATTTCTATAACGATTTGGTAATTTTGATGACAAACCTATTAAAGTCACCGAATATTATGAATGTATGATGCTCATTTTTTTGTCATGTGACGTCAAGAAGTGGGAACCATCATAGATTCTTCACATCTTATTGAATGGTAGGACCCACACGTCAATGTTGACAATGGGACCCCCCATTGTTTACTCACATTTTATCTAGCGATGTAATTATTTTGTTGTATCTCATAAATAGTCAATGGCATGGAAAATAAGGTTATTACGGTTGTTCGTGAGATGATGTGTATGACATTGCGGTTGTTTGGTTTGATCTCTAAAATAAAAATGGTAGGTAGTAGTTGGCAGAAAAATGTGTATATCATGGATAATTATAGGAACAGTAGGCCCAATTCTAGAACAGATTCATTTGTGTGTTTGTGTCCAATGAAAAAAGTTGGATACAATGATCGGACGACCTCATGTCTAGTTGCATGCCACTACCAACGAGTGCTCTTGATAAAAAAAGGAGTTTTATACATCTAAAAAAGGGCTTTATACATCCTAGATCGTTTACACTAGAGGTTGGGGACTACGCGGATGAGTAGATTCAGACTCTAAACAATCGTCGTTGAAAACCATCATCTCACGTTACCAATTTTATTTACACAAGTACTCCTTTCTGTCCCAAAATACTTGTCAGAAAAAGTAAAAATAGATGTATCTAAAATTAAAATATATCTAGATACATCCATTCCTCCGACAAGTATTTTCAGACGGAGGGAGTAGTACAAAATTTCACTCGTTGCATTTTGTTTTATTCCAAGGCCTGTTCCTTGTTGGTTTCAGACTGTTGGCTTGAGAGCTGTCCATCCTTTCTTCTAAGTGGCCTGCGGGCAGATTGTAATCATATGTTAGCTATGCAATAAAGCTCACTAAGTTCGTTGCAAAAAAAAAAGATCACATATTTAAGACACCTCTATATACGTTATCTAACATGTACAACTTTCGCCATATATATTTACAATTCTCTAGAAAAGAGTACATGGAAAATACCACATCATAATGTCTATGCAAGGTTTACTTTTTTTAATAATCATTTGCTACTTATTTCGTAATAAATGAATTTCATACCATTATGTGGAAATTAAATTCTGAAAAATAAAACAATCTGCACACCAGAAAAACTCTTTCCCCTCCGTTTCTCTTTCTTTTCCCGCATTCTGTCCCCACCCGTCAAAGGCCCAGCCAAATTTTCTCCTTTTATTTCGCCCGTGAAGAGGCACCGCTAAAGGCCACCACCCACCCCGGCATTTTTTCGTCAGATTCAATCGACTCTCCTATATCCCACGACTGCGGCGATCAGGGCCGGCAGATTGGGGGTGGCCGCCCTGCGGCCGACCTTGAATCCACCACACAACCATCCCCACGAGCACTCCGCTCTATCCCCCCTGCTCGCAGCGACCCGCGACGGCGGATTGGAGGAGGCCGCCCGACCGGCCGAGCTCAGATCCACTACATCGACCAGCGACAGCGGATTGGAGGAGGCCTCCCCACCCGTCTCTCTTTCCCCACATATTGCAGCGACCTACATCGGCTGACGGTAATTTACTCATCCCGACCTCCTCATCCCGCAAGCTCTAGACGTAAGGGATCACCATGGAAGGGATTTGGGGGAGAAAAGCGCAAGCGGTCGTGTACATCTCTGAATACAACGACCATGTGGCAAATCCCGTAGCTCTGTAAGTTTTACTCGATTTTTACTCAGTTGTCGTGAGATTTCCTGTAATTCAGCGTCCATGTGGCTTCCCTGTTTGTGGTTCTGCTACCCCATAAATTGTCCTTACCTAGGATGGTCGAAACTTAATGTCTGCACTTGTTCTTGATACAATATATTACCATATGGAGTTCACAATGTATGTTATTTATTTCGAATTCTTCATAAAGACTGGGTCTGCACTTGTTCTTGTTCAAAACTGAATAAAGATTGATTCTGCACTTGTTCTTGTTCAAAACAGAATAAAGACCGAGTCTGCACTTGTTTGAAACTGAATAAAGGCCGAGTCTGCACTTGTTCTTGTTTAACTGAATTCTGGATGCTCCATATTTCCAAGCAAGTTGTTTACTTCGATCTGTTCTGCAACCCTCAAAAGCATCGTACAGTAATGTCTTTGCCATCTCCAGGACCGTACATAGAAAATCAGAGGCCCTGTGCAAATCAAAATTTAAGCCCCAACGTTGGAGTATAGTTTTTTAATCACTGCAACAGTATAATTTTCATGTAGAATTCAGCACCAGATGCACAAATTCAAGAAAGAACAAAAAATTGGATGTAGTAGTGTACTTATAAACACCAGTAGTAATAAAAGAATAGGGTGCTGAGAACTCCCACAACCTTCAAAGTACCATTGTAGTTGTAGATCATGAAAGACTGCACGTAAAGCTCCAGTGGGTGATTGCTAGTGTACATGACCATGATCTGCTAGAGTAATTTAATCTGGGCCTTGAGATTGTTTTATTTTTCAGAATAGTAGCAATGCATTGAGAGAGAGAGAGAGTGTGTGTGTGTGAGAGAGAGAGAGAAGAGGGGGTCACTTGGAGTAATTTTGATGGATTGGGATTGGAGAGAGAAGTACGAGGTGGCTTGGGCCTTGGGGTGCGATATTTCCATCATTGTTTACTCTAATTAATTCTCTGTTTAATTAACATCTTAATTACCTAAAAGGTCGTGAGCCCTCCAATTTTTGAGGCCCTGCTCAACCGCTCTGGTTGCACCTGCTAAAATATTGCCCTGGCCATCTCAAATGACAAGCATCAATTCCAAGTTTGAGTATTAAGGAACACATGAACTACTTAATAGTAGAGCTGCTTGTTTATAACTATTTTACACAATCTAGCCTCTTTTGTCTACTAGCAATGAAAGCCAAGTTTCAAGAGATAAGTTAATGTAATCATGTACGTTACAAGTACTCCTCCAAACAAGTTTAAGCAGATTTCAGTCATCTAGTGTTGATAATGTAGGCTGGTAGATCTTTCGGCAATTCATTAAGTTCACTCTCTGTCATCTTTTCCAGCTTCAGTTACTAAAATCATGCTACCAGTTCTGGAGAGTGATATGCATGGCAGGGAATATCTTGCGGAACAGAAATGCAAGGGTGAGGCATATTTGAAGGCAAGGAATGCAAGGATTGCGGAACGCAAGGCTGCGGAGCAGGAGTCTCTTAAAGACATACAAAGCATAGCTCGTAGCCTTGTATACCCCAGTGCTCCTAATGTGCAACTGACACAAAAGGCACGAGGTGCTGATGATTGCAGTGACTCAGAGTATGAACCAGATGCTGAAGAGAAGGCCTATGTAGAGGAAGAGGATTCGGGAGATGAAGAGGAGGTCGCTCTTGCTAAGTCCAAAGTAATGGTAATCATGCAGACGTACATCTTAAATGATATGTACAATGTCGATTGACTGACTTTAATTTTGCCTTGCTTGTATCATTTGTATGTCATTGTGCACTATAAGTATCACAAATAATTGACTCAAAGATTGATTCACATATTCTGTCAGGAAGCATTATCAAATAAGCCACCCAACATTACTCATGAGAATTGGACTAGCCTTGTCAATAAATGGTCTGATGAAAGAAACAAGGTTTGTAACAAGATATGCGACCAACAATACTTTTTGCATTCACATCTACTGTACCATATGTAAATACTTATATTCATTTTTTTATGTAGAAAATATGTCAAATGAATAAGGAAAACCGAGAAGCTGTCAGGCAACTCGAAAAGACGAGATATATGTCCTATGTTTCCTATTTCAGCAAACTTGTAAGAATTCCAAATATCTTACTTGTAGTCCTATGTCTATTGCATCTGGCCTATATATATATGTATATATATATGTATGTATGTATGTATGTATGTATGTATGTAGTAGTAGTAGTAGTAGTAGTAGTAGTAGTAGTAGTAGTAGTAGTAGTAGTAGTAGTAGTAATGTTACAATTTCATATATCTTGTAGAAAAAAGACAAGTACAATAATCATGACCCAAGTCCCATTGAGTTTTTCAAAGACACCCATACAAACAGCAAGACTGATAGCATGAGCTGAGTCAGGACTTCTAGCTCATGTAAGATTTCTTCATCTATTGTTTCTGACTTGAAATAGATTATCATATTGCTAGCATATGAACTTTGCCTTAGCATCAATATTTTTCTTTGTACTATAGAATGCGATGGAAAAAGAAAAGGGAAGCACAATCAGAAGGTGAGCAGCCAGTATCCGATACATTGATTGTGGCTGAAGTTCTAAAGGAATAAAGCGCCCATAGCACCGTCCTTTCTAGCATGGGGTATGCATCAAGATCCGGGAGGTCTGGGAGCTCTACTTCATGAGCCTAGATCCGATTTCTAGAAGAAAGAATTGAATAGAAGGATAGAGAGGCAAGAGATGCAAATGATAGGTAATTATCTTATTTCCCTTTCTGTTCTTGTTGTTTCTTTTTTCTTGCTTATGTGTGCATGGTGCACTCATTGAAGTGAATGAAAGTTCAACTAAGGAGTGCTTCTTTTAACCTGGGTTGTTGACTTGATATCCTTTTGGTGATGCTTCCTGTAATCAAGTTGTTGGTTATGCATATTTTAAAACATTACAAGTTATTCTTGAGTTTACTGTTTCATTGGCCCGTCGGCATGCTTGCCTTGACATTTAATAATGTACTTATCTATTTTTAATTGGTACCCTTGTACCTTGTTATCTTGTATGTTTTCATCTCATTACGATGCAACATTGTTGTGTTTTGTCATTTATAGGCATCAGGAGGAGATAGTCACAAGACTTGAAGCACGAGAGAGAGCATTTTAAGAGATACAAAAGAAGCAGCAAGAAGAATTGGAAGCTCTAAAAAAGAGCCAGTAAGAGAAGACTGAAGCCTGGGCAAAGAAGCAAAAGGAGACGGGCCAATCTGCTTGATTTTTTGAGGGCTCAAGCAACTCAGCAAGCAACTCTGCAGTCCCAGTCCCAACCAGATGGTTCATGAATGCCACCCTTACATTGCAATGATTAGGATAACATATGTGGTCTTTAGTTAATATTAGTTTTCATCTTGTCTATTGTTTGTGTTAAACTTGAGTCAGCTTTTTACCGCCATTTTTGTTTACATAATGATTTGGCAGAGACGATTTCATACATAATATGATTTGTCTTTGATATCAATTTATGATGTGATTTCTCTCTTCAACTTTTTTATATAATCTTATGTGATGTGAAATAAATACTTATTTTCATTGTAATTTAGATTTGAAAGAAAGTAAATATATTTTGATGGCGTCATCTTCATCCATAATAAAAGTAATGGCACTACTAGTGGGAGAGCTGCTCAGGTGTTGATGTGGCGTAAAGTTAGTGACGTTGCCTCGTCACCGAATATGGTACAATCCGGCATATTTTCTCCTAACATGTGACACTAATTGATCGTCATGGAAATAGTAAGTCGATGGCGTTCTACATAATGTCACTGAAGGTCCCAATTTCGATGACGTTTTTGCGTGTGCGCCGTCACTAGGAGTAATGGTAATTTGTGACGTTATTAGCTATTCGATGACATTTTTTAGCTCGTCATAGTAGGCCCGATCTCTTGTAGTGAGGACAAGGTGGGTTAGAGGTTTTACATGGCAATTTGGGAGGCATGATAAGCAAGTGGTAGGTATCGTAGCATAGGCATAGCAAAAGAGCGAGCATCTAGCATGCAAAGATAGCAGTGATTCCGAGGGTATGGTCATCTTGCCTGCAAAGTTCTCGGAGTTGACTTGATCCTCGTAGGCATACTCAACGGGCTACTCGTTCACGAACTCGTCTCCCGGATCTACCCAAGCAAAGAACAACAAGCAAAAGGAACACAATCAACCACGTGCAATGCTCAAGCAACATGATGCAAACATGGTATGATATGCAGGATGCGATATGTGATGCATATGCAAGATTTGTAAAGGAATGATTGAACCTGGCATCAACTTGGAAATACAAGAGTGCCACTGGGAAGGTGAGTTGATTTCGGTTGAAATCGACATAAAGATCACCGGAATCGGATGCACGGTTTGGAAATGGCAAGCAAAACAAATATGGCACCGGTCTGCGATAATCAGCAAGTAGCCATCTAAATGCATCAAGATAAATATGCTACAGCACTCAAACATGACAAAAAAATACATGGCAGGGATCCACTCATGATGCTTGACAAAATATGAACACTGAGCTATGGCTAATTCATCCATTAACAGGTTCAAACAAGCATGGAAAAGTGCAAATGATTACAGGTTTCGGACTTTGTGAAATTATCAACATGTCAGGAATTTATCATTAGGAAGCAATCTTTAGAGCATGAAAACTACATGCTACAAGAACATATCATGGCAAAGCAAGGCATTGCATGAAGCTACACTAAGCATATAACAAAAGCCCCTTAGTGACCATGAGCCAAAAGGGATCAGAAAATACAATTGCAAGCATGTGAACATAGCAAAAACATAACCAGATTCAGACTTAGTGAAAAACTGGAGCATGCAAAATAGATTAACGAGTAGGCATGTTTACGAGCTCGATGCACTCACTACATAGCATGGCATGACAAACTAAGCATATACCCATCAAGAAGACATGGCATAGAAGCTAGACATGGCAAGAACAACATCATAACATGCACGGATCAACAACAACAAGCTTGGCAAAATTGCAAAACATGTTAACAATCTGCCAGGAACATTTTATAGCAAAAGTAGAGCTCGATTGAGAAAAGCTAGGCTGCTCCATAATTGCAAACAAAGACATGGATGGATAGAGCACCACAATATTAACAAAACATCCTTACTGTTCATCCTCAAAAGAGGCACGGATCACTAGGAAACAACATGAACATATGGCATAAAAACAATGACAGGGCAAGGACTTATTGAAATTCTAAGTCCCTGAAATCAACATCATTGAGTAAGCTACTTTTCATGCTTGTGATAGTCACCACAAAGATCACAAAAATACATGGCATACACCCCTGTAAAGATGGCATGTCATTCTTCAAAACACATGTAGAGCTCAGGATTATAGCATGCACACATTAATCATGGCAAAAATGACAAAAGGCCATTTGCTGAAATAGATCTGAAATAATCATCACATAGCCCTCTTCCAACAGCATTTCGGGCATCAAGATGAGCTCAAATTAAAATTATGCAATGAGATGAAATGATGTACTCGTCGAGGTGAATATTTTGATATGCTACATGCGCGAATCAGAGCTACGGATGCAGAGTTATGGCATGATGAAGATTGCAAAAATATTAGGGTTTCGGGGATAAAATTCAACCGATTCCAGATCTGGATCCGGTTTGCACGCGGATCAAGGTTCGTCGCCGAAGTTGCCGGAGATCGCCGGAGAAGAAGAAGCAGCAGTCGGGGCCGAGGTGCGCCGAGGAGGAGGCCGGCCAGCGCGGTGCGCGACGGCGGCGCGGTGGCGGTGGTGGTCGGCGCCGGCGCGAGGCGTTCGAGGCGGAGGGTGGCAGCTCGGGCCGGCGCCGCTGACGAGGAGCGATGCAGCGGCCGGAAATGGCGCGGCGGCGGCACGGAGAGAGGCTCGGGCGGCGCGGGCGAGGAGCCAAGCGGCGGCGGCTTCGGGCTCGCGGGGGCCCGGTTCAGGCTCCCCGAGCCGGCGGTGGGAGGAGGCGCCAGATCCAATGAGACGCCGATACGTGGCGGTGGCGGAGCAAGTCGGACATGTCCGGCCCGAATCGGATGTGTCCGGCGGCGAGAGGTAGGAGGAGACTAGGGTTAGGGTAGGGAATGATCCGAAAATTTTGGGGGATGCCTTTATATAGAGGTAGAGGGAGCTAGGAGACTCCAAATTGAGCACGGTTTTCGGCCATGTGATCGTGATCGAACGCTCTAGATGATGGAGGAGGTTTAGGTGGATTTTGGGCCAATTTGGAGGGGTGTTGGGCTGCAACACACACGAGGCCTTTTCGGTCCCGCGGTTAACTGTTGGAGTATCAAACGAAGTCGAAATGGCACGAAACTTGACAGGCGGTCTACCGGTAGTAAACCAAGGCCGCATGACAATTCTCGGTCCAATCCGAAAACGTTTAACACCCGCACACGAAAAGAGGTAGAAAGGACCACCGGAGGACATAGGAGCGCCGGAATGCAAAACGGACAGCGGGGAAAATGCTCGGATGCATGAGACGAACACGTATGTAAATGCAATTCACATGATGACATGATATGAGATGCATGACAAAGACAAAACACATGGAGACAAAAACCCGACAACGAGGAAATAAAATAACTTAGTGCCGGAAACGGCAAGAGTTGGAATATAGATAAGGTAAATTACATCCGGGGTGTTACAACCCCTTAGGCCGACGGCTTGGAGTCCTCCTCTTGCTTCCTTTGTTAGGTTGATCTCCTTTGTGCAGGCCCAACGGCCTGCCAGCCCCTTGCATCGCGCCCAGATCAGGGGCGCCCAACAAACAATGGTTGGTGGGCCCTTGTCGCCGCGCCAGATATAAAGGGGTGTGAAGCCAGCCGCACAACTCACGAGGTTGATCGTGCGACACCACCACACCCAACATTCCCTTCCGATCTAGGGTTACTAGCGCAAAACGACGGGAAGCACCACTACCACACTCTCACGCACACCGCCGCCACCTCTACACCTCTTTGTCACCACCGCCGTCACCGTCCCACCATGGCCACCGGCGGCAGCACCTCAGGTCAGGGAGAAGGTAATCCCCATCCTTTCTCTCCACTACAGAAACTAGACATCGATCCGATCTAGAGGGATCTATCAATCGTATCAGAGCCATCTTTGTGTTAAGATTTTCGGTAGCAATTGAAAGCACATAATATTTTTTTAATTCCTCCCCCAAAGAACCCTAATAGAGTTAGGGTAAAAGTACTCACTAGAGAGGGCCTCAGGCCGCCGGCAAAGTAGCACCGCCGCAAGGCCACGCCGTTCCTCTCGATCCGGACGGGCATCGGCACGCCGAGCCATCCGGAAGAACTACCAGAGCAAGCCCAAGGGCTCGCCGGAAAAGGAGAAGGGGGCACCATAGTCAAACCACTCGACGGTTGCGCGCTCACCGCGAGGTGGACGCGCAGCCGGCGAGGGGGAAGGCCACGGCGCCGCCGTCGGAACCTCCGCCGCAGTCGCCGTCCGCATCGAACAAGAGGAGGCACGGGTGGTGGATACAGAGAGGAGGAAAAGGAGGGAGGACAGGGTGGTGCATGTGCGGCGCGGTGGCTATCATCGCCGATGCTGGCAGCCAGCCAAAGCTTACTGGTGGACTCGAGCCCCGGCCGAAGCAGAGAGCAGAGCGAGCGGCCCGGGGTGAGGAGGTGATTGACCGAGGGTTTCGGTCGATCTCTCCTCGCTCATTCGTTTTGATCCAGCGAGAGTAGCGGGCGACCGCCCGACCGACTGGATAACTAGGATGCAAAACCTAACCCGCTGCGGGCTTTTGGGCCAACTAGGAGGTGGGCCGGCCCAAGCCGAGGCGCGACGCGGCTCGCCCAGCAGGCCGGTTCCGTCCTAGAGAGCCCAAGACTATTATCCCTTTTGTTTTTTGTTCTGTTTTAGGCAAAACAATATATATAGTCCTGATTCTTTTTCCAGGCAAGTTTTTCTTATGAAAAATGTGTTTAGAAAATAGAAAAGTAAACATAAAAGTTATGGAAATGAAAATAGGAAATTTTTAGAAAAGAAAAGTTCATGAATTTTACAAAGAAAATAATAAAGTTCATGAATTTTTATTTGGTCAAAGAAAAGTTTCTGTAAATAATTAAAAGTTCATGAATTTTATATTCATGTTTTTCCGCTGCGTAAATAATCAATAGTGCTTTTTATAAAGAAAACAAAAGTGTAGAGAGAATTAAATTTAAAGGGCACATTAAAGTGATTATTAAAATGAATATGATTATGTTATTTTTATGACCAACATTGTTAATAACATGATCATGTTTTATTATTGAAATTAAAGGTGCATTTATTTCTATTTTTTGCCCAATGGTAATATAGATTTAATTGCATAGACAATTATATGTTTAATTTGACCAACGTTAGATTAATGTATATGATTTTTATAATGATCTCACTTAAATTGTGATTTTAGGAGGCTATCACTTGATGATCTGCCTAAAAGATGTTTCGACACTCAGAGGTGACAATTACACTGAGTGGAGGAAGACAGTAGACCTGAGATTTGTCTATGCTGAGGTGGACTGGGTTATGGATACCCCACAGTCGGTCCAACCTCCAGAGCCAGTCAGAGATGCAAAAGACAATGATGCTGCATGGGAGAAAAATAAAAAGGATCATGCTCTAGTAGAGATGTTATATTCCATTGAAAACCAAAAGTGGGTAATGCAAACAAAAAGTGCATGGCATTTATAAAGAATACAATTGAGAACGCCATTGTGGGCTCAATTGCAGAGTGCACTTCCATAGGGGGGTATCTCTAAAAGATAAAGGGACAGTTCACTGGTTCTTCAAAGATATATGCTACCCAGCTGCTTAAACAGCTGGTGACAGAAAAGTACACAGGTGGTGGACATGGCATAAGAGAGCATATCCTCAGGATGAGCAACATGGCAGCTAAGCTTAAGCCCATGGATGCAGATTTGGAGCTCAAGCCTGCACTCCTCATTCACCTGGTCATGGCTTCACTACCAAAAGAGTTCGACACCTTTGTTGTCAACTACAATATGTCGCCTGAAAAATGGGACATAGAAAAGACTATAGCCATGTGCGTCCAAGAAGAGGAAAGACTTAAAGCCTCGCATGGTGGTTCTCTAAACTATGTGAAGGATAATAAGAAAAAGAACTACAATCAGAATGGCAAAGGTTCCCCTTCAAAGCCACATGGAAAAGCTCAATATCAGCATCAGCAAAAGTCTTTCCCAGTGGAAAAAGATACATGTCTCCACTGTAAGAAGACTGGGCACTACAAGAAAGATTGCCCTGACTGGTTAAAGTCAATAATGGAAAAGGAAGGTAACAATATTGTTTCCTTTGTAAATGAATCCTTGTATACACAGTTTTTGAAATCTACTTGGTGGATTGACTCAGGAGCAATTGTTCATGTTGCAAATTCATTACAGGGATTCCATTTGACGCAGACTATGCAAAGAAGCGAAAGATGCATTGAAGTTGCAAATGGAGTCCAAGCAGACATTGAAGCTGTCGGCGACATCTCCTTGGAGTTAGCTGATGGGTTCAAGCTTCTACTTAGAGATGTCTTATAGGTCCCATCGTGTCATAGAAACTTGATTAGCGTTTCTTGTTTGGACAAAGACAATTATGAATGTTATTTTGGACATGGCAAGTGTGTCATTTGGTTTAATAATGCTTATGTGGGTGTTGCTTTACTACATGATGAGCTTTATTTATTATCACTCCATGAAAAAGACCATTCTATGTGTAATGTGAATGAGCATGTTTCCGCGTCGAACAAAGAACAAAAGAAAAGAAAGAGAACTCATGACTCATCAAAATTATGGCACTGTCGCTTGGGCCATATTTCGAGGGGGGGAATAGAAAGACTAGTTAAAAATGAAATCCTTCCTCCATTAGAGTTCTCAAACTTAAAACAATGCATAGATTGCATTAAAGGAAAGTATGTAAAACAAATCAAAAAGGGTGCAAACCGAAGCGCAGGAACACTAGAAATCATTCACACAGACATTTGTGGACCATTTCCTGTGAAAAGTGTGGATGGCTATGACTCGTTCATAACATTCACAGATGATTACTCCCAATATGGTTATATTTATCCAATCAAAGAAAGATCTGAAGCGTTGGATAAATTTAAGATATTCAAAGCTGAAGTTGAAAATCAGCATGATAAAAGAATAAAGATAGTAAGGTCTCACCGTGGGGGGGGGAGTACTACGGTCGACATACTCCATATGGCCAAGTCCCTCGACCTTTTGCACAATTTTTACAGGAGACTGGCATAGTAGCCCAGTATTCAATGCCGGACGAGCCTCATCAAAATGGAGTAGCTCAAAGGCGCAACCGTACTCTTATGGATATGGTGTGCAGCATGATGAGTTACTCCACTTTACCATTGGGATTATGGATGGAGGCGCTTAAAACCGCCATTCACATTCTCAATAGAGTGCCAAGAAAGTCGGCGCCCAAAACACCGTTCGAGCTGTGGACAGGACGAGTGCCCTCTCTACACCACTTCAGGGTGTGGGGGTGCCTTGCTGAGGCCAAAATGTTTAATCCAAACATTGCAAAGTTAGATCCCAAAACAGTGAGTTGCCACTTCATTGGCTATCCAGACAGATCAAAGGGTTTTCGTTTCTACTGTCCAGACAGATATACAAAGTTTGTAGAAACAAGACATGCAGTCTTCTTAGAGGACGACATACGGGTGGGGTCTCGAACGCCTACTCATGCATACGTATGGCCAGGGCTCGTGTACAGGGCTGGGTCGGAACGGAGAAATAGCGTCGTCGTCATGTTCATGGGGAGGCAACGGAATGCGTCGTGTTCATCGGGAGGGCTTGGATGTAACAGGCGATGGAAACAAGGCTTGGCGTACTGCAGAATGGAGGAAACGTCCTTGTGTTCGACCGGCCACGTTCGAAACGGGATCCTGTTCATCGGGAGGGGTGTGGCGTACCGCAAAACGGAGGAAACGGACCTCCTACGGTCGAAACGGGGGTCCTGTTCATCGGGAGGGGTGTGGCATACCGCAAAATGGAGGAAACGGACTTGTGTTGGAGCGCTACGGTCGAAACAGGGGTCCTGTTCATCGGGAGGGGTGTGGCGTACCGCAAAATGGGACTCTGTTCATCTCCACCGTCCACCTCCTCCAGCCTCCATGGGCTCCTGTTCATCCAGCCTCCACGGGCTCCTGTTCATCCAGCCTCCACCGCGCGCTACTCCACCGGCTACTGTTCAACCACCCCTCCACCGTCTACTATTCATCCAGCCCTCCACACCACGGGGTCCTGTTCAACCACCCCTCCACCGTCTACTGTTCATCCAGCCCTCCAAACCATGGGGTCCTGTTCAACCACCCCTCCACCGTCTACTGTTCTCCAGCCCTCCACACCACGGGGTCCTGTTCATCCAACCCTCCACGGGCACCCCTCCACCGTCTACTGTTCATCCAGCCCTCCACCACACCACGGGGTCCTGTTCATCCAGAGGCAACGCCACCGCTCACTATTCATCCACCCCCCCCCCCCCCCCCGCAACGCTCATTGTTCATCCCATTGATCGGCTTCAGTTAGCAGCTGTAGCGAAGGAATCGCTCGATCGGGTTCCGTTAACAGCCATCGATCGATCGCTCGGGTTCAGTAATGCGTAGCCTATAGTGCAATCGCTCGGGTTCAGTTACAGCCCAACGTCTCGCTCGGGTTCAGTTAGAGCCAATGCCTCGCACACACGCGCGTACGTGTACGAGAGAAACGCGCATCGCTCGGCCCCCGACCTCCCACCGTAACCGGGAACTCCCCGAAATTTTCCTCCCCCTCCCTTCTACCATGGTTTTTTCCGTCAAGGACGGCCCAAAGAATGTCATCCAGTTGTGTCTCCGGCCCGCCCAGGACGAAAAGCCCATTTTCTGTCATGATTTTTTTGTCATAGAAGTAGGAGCCCACCACATCTATGATGATACCGGGTTTTGTCACAATTATCATCATAGAAGTGTCATATGTATGACAGAATTTTTTTTCGTTCGGCCCAACATGTCACGAATGTGTCTTTTTTTTTTCGGCACAACACGCCTTCCCCCTCCCCCTACCAGTGGGTCCCGCGCGTCATCCTCATGCGTTGACCGGGCCGACCCGCTGACGTGGTTAAGTGGAGACGTATTCCGCGGAGTACGTTTTCCCTTAACCGAAAGCTGATTCTGTTTATTTTTCAGGCGTAAGTACATTTTCATCTCACGAAAGCGTCTTTTCTCAAAACCCGTTTTGCCTTATCCACTTAGGGACATGTTTGTGATGATATTTTTGCAGAAAAGTCCCTGATCTTCATCACCTCACAACTTTTCACTCGTAACTCCGATTGAGGTGATTCCAAAGCCCACTTCTTCGTTTCGTCGAGCCCTTTCCGATGGAATCCTTTTCACCATGTTTTGACATTCTGAAAATTACCATTTTACCCTTGCCCTTATTCAGCCCCCTCCGAGAGAGTACGTTTCCGGCGATTCTTTCCGTGAGCCTCTCGCACTTCTTCTCGGTGATTTCTTCCACCCCAGGAAAGCCACACCCTCCATATGCAAGATTGTAATTCAGTAGCATGGTTTTAAGTTATTTGAACTTGTTTAAAATATTGAAGTAGCTATGTATGATTTGTTCATGGCATTTCTTGGAGTATTGCTTTGATGTTGATGTTGCCATGATATTGCTTGGATTTCTAGGACTTATATTTTGATGATTATGTGGATGACATGTTGGTATTATGCTTTGGAGTATTACTTTGGATGACATGTTGCCTTTGGATTCTTAGTGGCTATTATGATTATGTCATGATGGTATTATGATTTGGAGTATTACTTTGGATATCATGCTGCCTTTGGATTATTAGTGGCTAGTGTTAGTTTCACCATGATGCTTGTTGATATTATGTTTTGGAGTATGATGATGGAAATGATGCTTGCACGTGGATCATAGTTGGATAGATAGCTCTTGATATTTGAGTAGTAGTCTTATCATTCTTGGATTCATCATGATACTAATGTTAGACTGTCCTTGGAGTATTTTGATATGACGATTTTAAGCTTTGGATTATTTGTTGGATATTTCTATGACTTGGATTATAGGTAGATGGATGATATCGGAGTATCAGTCATTAATATTATATTTTGGGGATAAATTCCGTCATTAAGTTGGCCAGGTGCCACCGAACCGGGCTTTCTCCAGTGCAACCACATTTTCCTTTATGGGAAGGCCCTAAGGTGGTCTATTGTCATGCCTCTCGCCGGTGCCTCCAACGAGGGAAGGTTATGGGCGTGCGGTACCATGGCCCGGTAAGCAGACATAAACTTGTGTGCCCGTTGTTGTTGTTATGGACCCGGTCCCCGTTAGGGACGTTTTGACCACGACGATGGTCGTTGTGTCTTTGGTAGACACGGGGTGACCCAGGACTAGCCCAGTGGGGAGTGAGTCGGAGTGGCCGGGAGAGTGTCATGGCAGTAGATCGGTTTTGTCAAAACACCGTCGATCCACCTGAATGGGAGTGCGAGGCCATGGGTTCTATGGTGTGGGTACAGTGCGCTACCTCTGTAGAGTGTATATAAATCTATCGATAGCCTCTTTCTCGGTCATGGTCATGGGTTTGTACTAGGTCACACCGTTCGATCAACACTCACATGACAGAATGACTTATAGGTGATTTATATGTTGATATGTTGGGTAGTACAGATTGGCAGGATATTGATGATGATGTTGGAGACCAAGTGTTGGTCATGGTAGTGATCGACGGAAGGATCACCGTTTGTGACCAAGTGTTGGTCATGGTAGTGATCGCCGGAATGATCACCGTTTGGTTTTGATCACGAGGGGATCGAGATGGTATATTGCTTGGCCGGTTAGCCAAGAGTGATATGGTATGGAGATTTGAGATGGTGATTTATTAGTATTGTATCAGTTTCATACCAGGCTTAGTAGTTGTTTCATCATAATAGTTGTTAATTTAATTAACCTGTTAAATTCTATGTTATTGTCTTACCTTGATGTTTATGGTTGTTGTGAGCTTGCAAGTACATTCAATGTACTGACCTAGCATGTCATGCCAGCTTGCAGGTGATGCCATGATTTCTTGATTTCTTGTCGATGGTTGCCGTGCGTGCCAGCTAGATCATGTCCCAGCCAGAGTCCCTACGGAGTGGAGTTCACCACCTTCGTCGTTGTTCCGTTGCTATAAGTTTTCCGCTGCTACGAGTTGTTTCGCTGCTAGCATAGAGCAAGTATAGTACCGCAGGCATAGTGTCACCGTGCTGATGTGCTTCTTTGTAACATCAGACCCTTGTATTATTATTCTTGTAATAAGAGCTGATTTATTCTATGTCAAGCAGTGTCGTATTCCAGAGACTTTTCCTCGATCTCTGGGCTAGAATATAGGGCGTTCCGGTTTCTCTAAGCCGGGGTGCCACATGCTTGGTATCAGAGCAGGTCTGGCTGTAGGACGCCCTAGTCAGCGCGAGCAGTAGAAACCGGTAGAAATTGGTAGTATAGAGTTTGGCTTGTTTATTGCATATGGTTGCTGCATTTGTTTGTTGCACAGCATTCATATAGCCTTATTATTTTGCTATTGACAATTTATCTGGTGAGTGTAGATGGCACCGGTTCAGATCCACTACAGCTCAGCCTTTGTATTTCTCCAGTTCCTTTTTCTTTCGGTGTTTGGTATCATTTCTGTCCCAACAAAGTGATGCCAAGTGATCCCGACACTGGTTGCAAAAATGGTGCTCAGGTATCATGCTGAATTCCTTCCTTCAGCCCTTTTTTAGTGGTAGACATGCTTCTACCCCATACCGTCCTTTTTCTTGTAGTGTTGGCAACCCTTAACGGTCTTAGTCATCAAGAAAGGGCAATGTCAGCAGCCTCAGTTTTCCTCGCTATCCTTATTTCTTGGACGAGTACGGATATTTTCCGTCCGCTTGATAACAATCTGGTCGCGACACTTGTGTCCTGCTACATGGTTACCAAGTACGTCCTCGCCTCCGAGCTAGTCCAGGTTCCTACCTGGCTAAGCTAGCACGTGGTGTAGCGATGTTTACACCGATTCTTCCACACCTATATTCGTCCTCGTGCACATCGTCACAGCATGCTAGAACATAGAACAGGAGATCCCGCGAGATTTGTGTGCTTAAGTAGGCATGCATATTGTGTGACTAGCAATAATATGTGACACTGATTGTGTGTGAATTGATTGTTGTTGTGTGCTTGATTTTATTTTGCTTCTTTCTTTTGGGCCCCGGTGTTACATTATTTTTTCCCTATAAAGAGTTGTTCATCAACTGACACCGGATGCGAAGAATCAACAAGGAGTTCTATTTGGAAGCTCAGCTAAACAGAATGGAATTCTCAGCCGACTGTAGTGAAATGGGGAATATCTGATCTTGAGGCTGATAACCAATTTTGCATTAGTGTGCACTCCTCACGACGGTATTGATAACTCAAGTCTACATCAGTACAAAATACTCACATCAGTAATAATCAAGTCAGCAGTAAGACAAGTCAGGTACAAGATCCACGGTATATTTTCAGTCAAAGTTATGGAGCATATACAAAATTTTGGCTCAGCAAGGCATGATGCTTGAAATATATTATCATCCGAAATAAAGTCAGAATGTGATATGCTCAAGGAAGACGGTCAAATGAATTTTCTCATGCAAATAATCATGGGCATGAAGGAAATATGCCCTAGAGGCAATAATAAAGTTATTATTCATTTCCTTATATCATGATAAATGTTTATTATTCATGCTAGAATTGTATTAACTGGAAACATAATACATGTGTGAATACATAGACAAACAGAGTGTCACTAGTATGCCTCTACTAGACTAGCTCGTTAATCAAAGATGGTTAAGTTTCCTAACCATGAACAAAGAGTTGTTATTTGATTAACGAGGTCACATGATTAGTTGAATGATCTAATTGACATGACCCATTCCATTAGCTTAGCACCCGATCGTTTAGTATGTTGCTATTGCTTTCTTCATGACTTATACATGTTCCTATGACTATGTGATTATGCAACTCCCGTTTGCCGGAGGAACACTTTGTGTGCTACCAAACGTCACAACGTAACTGGGTGATTATAAAGGAGCTCTACAGGTGTCTCCAATGGTAGATGTTGGGTTGGCGTATTTCGAGAATAGGATTTGTCACTCCGATTGTCGGAGAGGTATCTCCGGGCCCTCTCGGTAATGCACATCACTTAAGCCTTGCAAGCATTGCAACTAATAAGTTAGTTGCGGGATGATGTATTACGGAACGAGTAAAGAGACTTGCCGGTAACGAGATTGAACTAGGTATTGGATACCGACGATCGAATCTCGGGCAAGTAACATACCGATGACAAAGGGAACAACGTATGTTGTTATGCGGTCTGACCGATAAAGATCTTCGTAGAATATGTAGGAGTCAATATGGGCATCCAGGTCCCGCTATTGGTTATTGACCGGAGAAGTGTCTCGGTCATGTCTACATTGTTCTCGAACCGTAGGGTCCGCACGCTTAACGTTACGATGACAGTTATTATGAGTTTATGCATTTTGATGTACCGAAGGTTGTTCGGAGTCCCGGATGTGATCACGGACATGACGAGGAGTCTCGAAATGGTCGAGACATAAAGATTGATATATTGGAAGCCTATATTTGGATATCGGAAGTGTTCCGGGTGAAATCGGGATTTTACCGGATTACCGGGAGGTTACCGGAACCCCCCGGGAGCCATATGGGCCTTCATCGGCCTTAGTGGAGAGGAGAAAAGGGGCAGCCCATAGGTGGCCACGCGCCCCCCTTCCCTTAGTCCTATTCGGACTAGGAGAAGGGGCCGGCCCCCCTCTCTCTCTTTCCCCCTTTGGGAAACCTAGTCCAACTAGGATTGGGGGGGAGTCCTACTCCCGGTGGGAGTAGGACTCCTCCTGCGCCCTCTCCCTAGCCGGCGCACCCCTCCCCCTTGGCTCCTTTATATACAGGGGCAGGGGGCACCTCTAGACACACAAGTTGATCATTGAGATCGTTCCTTAGCCGTGTGCGGTGCCCCCTGCCACCATATTCCACCTCGATCATATCGTTGTAGTGCTTAGGCGAAGCCCTGCGTCGGTAGAACATCAAGATCGTCACCACGCCGTCGTGCTGATGGAACTCCTCCCCGAAGCTTTGCTGGATCAGAGCCCGGGGATCGTCATCGAGCTGAAAGTGTGCTAAGAACTCGGAGGTGCCGGAGTAACGGTGCTTGGATCGGTCGGATCGGGAAGAAGACGTACGACTACTTCCTCTATGTTGTGTCAACGCTTCCGTTGCGATCTACAAGGGTACGTAGATCATACTCTCCCCTCGTTGCTATGCATCACCATGATCTTGCGTGTGCGTAGGAAATTTTTTGAAATTACTACGTTCCCCAACAGTGGCATCCGAGCCTAGGTTTTATGGTTTGATGTTATTTGCACGAGTAGAACACAAGTGAGTTGTGGGCGATACAAGTCATACTGCCTACCAGCATGTCATACTTTGGTTCAGCGGTATTGTTGGACGAGACGACCCGGACCAACATTACGCGTACGCTTACGCGAGACCGGTTCCCTCGACGTGCTTTGCACATAGATGGCTTGCGGGCGACTGTCTCTCCAACTTTAGTTGAACCGAGTGCGGCTACGCCCGGTCCTTGAGAAAGTTAAAATGGAGTCTATTTGACAAACTATCGTTGTGGTTTTGATGCGTAGGTGAGATTGGTTCTTGCTTAAGCCCGTAGCAGCCACGTAAAACTTGCAACAACAAAGTAGAGGACGTCTAACTTGTTTTTGCAGGGCATGTTGTGATGTGATATGGTCAAGGCATGATGCTAAATTTTATTGTATGAGATGATCATGTTTTGTAACCAAGTTATCGGCAACTGGCAGGAGCCATATGGTTGTCGCTTTATTGTATGCAATGCAATCGCGATGTAATGCTTTACTTTATTACTAAGCGGTAGTGATAGTCGTGGAAGCATAAGATTAGCGAGACGACAACGATGCTACGATGGAGATCAAGGTGTTGCGCCGGTGACGATGGTGATCATGACGGTGCTTCGGAGATGGAGATCACAAGCACAAGATGATGATGGCCATATCATATCACTTATGTTGATTGCATGTGATGTTTATCCTTTTATGCATCTTATCTTGCTTTGATTGACGGTAGCATTATAAGATGATCTCTCACTAAATTATCAAGAAGTGTTCTCCCTGAGTATGCACCGTTGCCAAAGTTCGTCATACCCAGACACCAAGTGATGATCGGGTGTGATAAGCTCTACGTCCATCTACAACGGGTGCAAGCCAGTTTTGCACACGCAGAATACTCAGGTTAAACTTGACAAGCCTAGCATATGCAGATATGGCCTCGGAACACAGAGACCGAAAGGTCGAGCGTGGATCATATAGTAGATATGATCAACATAACGATGTTCACCATTGAAAACTACTCCATCTCACGTGATGATCGGTTATGGTTTAGTTGATTTGGATCACGTAATCACTTAGAGGATTAGAGGGATGTCTATCTAAGTGGGAGTTCTTAAGTAATTTGATTAACTGAACTTAAACTTATCATGAACTTAGTACCTGATAGTATCTTGCTTGTTTATGTTGATTGTAGATAGATGGCTCGTGCTGTTGTTCCGTTGAATTTTAATGCGTTCCTTGAGAAAGCAAAGTTGAAAGATGATGGTAGCAATTACACGGACTGGGTCCGTAACTTGAGGATTATCCTCATTGCTGCTCAGAAGAATTACGTCCTGGAAGCACCGCTGGGTGCCAGGCCTACTGCTGGAGCAACACCAGATGTTATGAACGTCTGGCAGAGCAAAGCTGATGACTACTCGATAGTTCAGTGTGCCATGCTTTACGGCTTAGAATCGGGACTTCAACGACGTTTTGAACGTCATGGAGCATATGAGATGTCCCAGGAGTTGAAGTTAATATTTCAAACAAATGCCCGGATTGAGAGATATGAAGTCTCCAATAAGTTCTATAGCTGCAAGATGGAGGAGAACAGTTCTGTCAGTGAGCATATACTCAAAATGTCTGGGTATAATAATCACTTGATTCAATTGGGAGTTAATCTTCCAGATGATTGCGTCATTGACAGAATTCTCCAATCACTGCACCAAGCTATAAGAGCTTCGTGATGAACTATAATATGCAAGGGATGAACAAGACTATTCCCGAGCTCTTCACGATGCTGAAAGCTGCGGAGGTAGAAATCAAGAAGGAGCATCAAGTGTTGATGGTCAACAAGACCACTAGTTTCAAGAAAAAGGGCAAAGGGAAGAAGAAGGGGAACTTCAAAAGGAACGGCAAGCAAGTTGCTGCTCAGGAGAAGAAACCCAAGTCTGGACCTAAGCCTGAAACTGAGTGCTTCTACTGCAAGCAGACTGGTCACTGGAAGCGGAACAGCCCCAAGTATTTGGCGGATAAGAAGGATGGCAAGGTGAAGAAAGGTATATGTGATATACATGTTATTGATGTGTACCTTACTAGAGCTCGCAGTAGCACCTGGGTATTTGATACTGGTTCTGTTGCTAATATTTGCAACTCGAAACAGGGACTACGGATTAAGCGAACACTGGCAAGGGATGAGGTGACGATGCACGTGGGAAACGGTTCCAAAGTCGATGTGATTGCGGTCGGCACGCTACCTCTACATCTACCTTCGGGATTAATATTAGACCTAAATAATTGTTATTTGGTGCCAGCGTTAAGCATGAACATTATATCTGGATCTTGTTTGATGCGAGACGGTTATTCATTTAAATCAAAGAATAATGGTTGTTCTATTTATATGAGTAATATCTTTTATGGTCATGCACCTTTGAAGAGTGGTCTTTTTTTGATGAATCTCGATAGTAGTAATACACATATTCATAATGTTGAAGCCAAAAGATGCAGAGTTGATAATGATAGTGCAACTTATTTGTGGCACTGCCGTTTAGGTCATATCGGTGTAAAGCGCATGAAGAAACTCCATACTGATGGGCTTTTGGAACCACTTGATTATGAATCACTTGGTACTTGCGAACCATGCCTCATGGGCAAGATGACTAAAACACCGTTCTCCGGTACTATGGAGAGAGCAACAGATTTGTTGGAAATCATACATACCGATGTATGTGGTCCAATGAATATTGAGGCTCGTGGCGGATATCGTTATTTTCTCACTTTCACAGATGATTTAAGCAGATATGGGTATATCTACTTAATGAAACATAAGTCTGAAACATTTGAAAAGTTCAAAGAATTTCAGAGTGAAGTTGAAAATCATCGTAACAAGAAAATAAAGTATCTACGATCTGATCGTGGAGGAGAATATTTGAGTTAGGAGTTTGGTCTTCATTTGAAACAATGAGGAATAGTTTCGCAACTCACGCCACCCGGAACACCACAGCGTAATGGTGTGTCCAAACGTCATAATCGTACTTTACTAGATATGGTGCGATCTATGATGTCTCTTACTGATTTACCGCTATCATTTTGGGGTTATGCTTTAGAGACGGCCGCATTCACATTAAATAGGGCACCATCAAAATCCGTTGAGACGACGCCTTATGAACTATGGTTTGGCAAGAAACCAAAGTTGTCGTTTCTTAAAGTTTGGGGCTGCGATGCTTATGTGAAAAAGCTTCAACCTGATAAGCTCGAACCCAAATCGGAAAAATGTGTCTTCATAAGATACCCAAAGGAGACTGTTGGGTAGACCTTCTATCACAGATCCGAAGGCAAGACATTCGTTGCTAAGAATGGATCATTTCTAGAGAAGGAGTTTCTCTCGAAAGAAGTGAGTGGGAGGAAAGTAGAACTTGACGAGGTAACTGTACCTGATCCCTTATTGCAAAATAGTACATCACAGAAAACTGTTTTTGCGACACCTATACCAATTAGTGAGGAAGCTAATGATGATGATCATGAAACTTCAGGAGAAGATACTACTGAACCTCGTAGATCAACCAGAGTGAGATCCGCACCAGAGTGGTACGGTAATCCAGTTCTGGAAGTCATGCTACTAGATCATGATGAACCTACAAACTATGAAGAAGCGATGGTGAGCCCAGATTCCGCAAAGTGGCTTGAAGCCATGAAATCTGAGATGGGATCCATGTATGAGAACAAAGTATGGACTTTGGTTGACTTGGCCGATGATCGGCAAGCAATTGAGAATAAATGGATCTTTAAGAAAAAGACTGACGCTGACGGTAATATTACTGTCTATAAAGCTCGACTTGTCGCAAAAGGTTTTCGACAAGTTCGAGGGATTGACTACGATGAGACCTTCTCACCCGTACCGATGCTTAAGTCTGTCAGAATCATGTTAGCAATTGCCGCATTTTATGATTATGAAATTTGGCAGATGGATGTCAAAACTGCATTCCTGAATGGATTTCTGGAAGAAGAGTTGTATATGATGCAACCGGAAGGTTTTGTCGATCCAAAGGGAGCTAACAAAGTGTGCAAGCTCCAGCGATCCATTTATGGACTGGTGCAAGCCTCTCGGAGTTGGAATAAACGCTTTGATAGTGTGATCAAAGCATTTGGTTTTATACAGACTTTTGGAGAAGCCTGTATTTACAAGAAAGTGAGTGGGAGCTCTGTAGCATTTCTGATATTATATCTGGATGACATATTGCTGATTGGAAATGATATAGAATTTCTGGATAGCATAAAGGGATACTTGAATGAAAGTTTTTCGATGAAAGACCTCGGCGAAGCTGCTTACATATTAGGCATAAAGATCTATAGAGATAGATCAAGACGCTTAATTGGACTTTCACAAAGCACATACCTTGACAAGATTTTGAAGAAGTTCAAAATGGATCAAGCAAAGAAAGGGTTCTTGCCTCTATTACAAGGTGTGAAGTTGAGTCAGACTCAATGCCCGACCACTGCAGAAGATAGAGAAAAAAAATGAAAGATGTTACCTATGCTTCAGCCATAGGCTCTATCATGTATGCAATGCTGTGTACCAGACCTAATGTGTGCCTTGCTATAAGTTTAGCAGGGAGGTACCAAAGTAATCCAGGAGTGGATCACTGGACAGCGGTCAAGAACATCCTAAAATACCTGAAAAGGACTAAGGATATGTTTCTCGTGTATGGAGCTGACAAAGACTTCACCGTAAGAGGTTACATTGATGCAAGCTTTGACACTGATCTGGACGATTCTAAATCGCAAACCGGATACGTGTTTACTTTAAACGGTGGAGCTGTCAGTTGGTGCAGTTCTAAACAAAGCGTCGTAGCGGGATCTACATGTGAAGCGGAGTACATAGCTGCTTCGGAAGCAGCGAACGAAGGAGTCTGGATGAAGGAGTTCATATCCGATCTAGGTGTCATACCTAGTGCATCGGGTCCAATGAAAATCTTTTGTGACAATACTGGTGCAATTGCTTTGGCAAAGGAATCCAGATTTCACAAGAGGACCAAACACATCAAGAGACGCTTCAATTCCATCCGGGATCTAGTCCAGGTGGGAGACATAGAGATTTTCAAGATACATACGGATCTGAATGTTGCAGGCCCATTGACTAAGCTTCTTCCACGAGCAAAACATGATCAGCACCAAGGCTCCATGGGTGTTAGAATCATTACTGTGTAATCTAGATTATTGACTCTAGTGCAAGTGGGAGACTAAAGGAAATATGCCCTAGAGGCAATAATAAAGTTATTATTTATTTCCTTATATCATGATAAATGTTTATTATGAATGCTAGAATTGTATTAACCGGAAACATAATACATGTGTGAATACATAGACAAACAGAGTGTCACTAGTATGCCTCTACTAGACTAGCTCGTTAATCAAAGATGGTTAAGTTTCCTAACCATGAACAAAGAGTTGTTATTTGATTAACGAGGTCACATCATTAGTTGAATGATCTGATTGACATGACCCATTCCATGAGCTTAGCACCCGATAGTTTAGTATGTTGCTATTGCTTTCTTCATGACTTATACATGTTCCTATGACTATGAGATTATGCAACTCCCGTTTGCCGGAGGAACACTTTGTGTGCTACCAAACATCACAACGTAACTGGGTGATTATAAAGGAGCTCTACAGGTGTCTCCAATGGTAGATGTTGGGTTGGCGTATTTTGAGAATAGGATTTGTCACTCCGATTGTCGGAGAGGTATCTCTGGGCCCTCTCGGTAATGCACATCACTTAAGCCTTGCAAGCATTGCAACTAATAAGTTAGTTGCGGGATGATGTATTACGGAACGAGTAAAGAGACTTACCGGTAACGAGATTGAACTAGGTATTGGATACCGACGATCGAATCCCGGGCAAGTAACATACCGATGACAAAGGGAACAACGTATGTTGTTATGCGGTCTGACCGATAAAGATCTTCGTAGAATATGTAGGAGTCAATATGGGCATCCAGGTCCCGCTATTGGTTATTGACCGGAGAAGTGTCTCGGTCATGTCTACATTGTTCTCGAACCGTAGGGTCCGCACGCTTAACGTTACGATGACAGTTATTATGAGTTTATGCATTTTGATGTACCGAAGGTTGTTCGGAGTCCCGGATGTGATCACGGACATGACGAGGAGTCTCGAAATGGTCGAGACATAAAGATTGATATATTGGAAGCCTATATTTCGATATCGGAAGTGTTCCGTGTGAAAACGGGATTTTACCGGATTACCGGGAGGTTACCGGAACCCCCCGGGAGCCATATGGGCCTTCATGGGCCTTAATGGAAAGGAGAAAAGGGGCAGCCCATAGGTGGCCATGCGCCCCCCTTCCCTTAGTCCTATTAGGACTAGGAGAAGGGGCCGCCCCCCCCCCCTCTCTCTTTCCCCTTTTGGGAAACCTAGTCCAACTAGGATTGGGGGGGGGGGGTCCTACTCCCGGTGGGAGTAGGACTCCTCCTGCGCCCTCTCCCTGGCCGGCGCACCCCTCCCCCTTGGCTCCTTTATATACAGGGGCAGGGGGCACCTCTAGACACACAAGTTGATCATTGAGATCGTTCCTTAGCCGTGTGCGGTGCCCCCTGCCACCATATTCCACCTCGATCATATCGTTGTAGTGCTTAGGCGAAGCCCTGCGTCGGTAGGACATCAAGATCGCCACCACGCCGCCGTGCTGACGGAACTCCTCCCCGAAGCTTTGCTGGATCGGAGCCCGGGGATCGTCATCGAGCTGAACGTGTGCTAAGAACTCGGAGGTGCCGGAGTAACGGTGCTTGGATCGGTCGGATCGGGAAGAAGACGTACGACTACTTCCTCTACGTTGTGTCAACGCTTCCGTTGTGATCTACAAGGGTACGTAGATCATACTCTCCCCTCGTTGCTATGCATCACCATGATCTTGCGTGTGCGTAGGAAATTTTTTGAAATTACTATGTTCCCCAACAGGGCGTGTGTGTAGATTTCAGTCTGCATATTAGTATGAAGTTTTGGATATAAGAAACCCAGAATTATTCCACACGCTATCGGAAGAAGTTTATGATGCAGGCTCTCCTCAATTTTTCCTCAGCATGATTGGTGAACAATTTCCGGCCCACGATAACCAGTCTTACACAGCAAGATACCTCAGTAAAAGCTTCTGACAGACGAAAATGAATTTTTCTCAACAAGCAAACTGGGGAGAAGCTTCTCAAGTACGGAAACCTGGCTTCTCCTACACGATAATCATGTCAAGCTTCGTGTGTAAGCTATCGAGGCTTCTTCTGCACGCTACCCAGATAGAGGCTTCGAGCAGAAGCTACCGAGCCTTCCTCGGCAAGCTGCATGAATGGCTTTTCTCTGAAGTGTAAGGATCAGATTTGCAATAATTTTCTCAGAGATACAATGCAGCCAAAACATATGCCTACCACAAGGATCGAGTGTTCGGTGGCATATTCTTCTTATACATATGGTGAGCATGTACCCCCAATCATATCAGTCACTCATACGAGGTACGGATCCAACAGATATACTTAAAGGAAAGTACGGATCCCACAACCTCATGAATCATGCAAAGGAAGATAAGCAGAGATACATCTCATGAATTACAAGGATCGACAAGACCTGGGGATGACATCACAAAATCTACAGTGTTGCCAATGGTCATCAAGGTCATTATTCCCGCACCAGACAAGGTGATATCAGGAAACCTTGTCACCTTCTTGTATGATTGGCCTCAGCAATGAGCTCCGTACAGCTACAAACCCCTAGTATATGTCATATACATGCGGACACAGGTCAGAAAACAAGCACGAGGAATAATGTCAAAAATGTTAATCACACCCATGGTCATACGAAGAATGAAGGACACACGTGGCCAAGTTATTTCAGAAAGGTATCCTGACAAAGAAAATCGTGACCATTAAAAGGTGAGACCAACAACAAAGGTATGATGATTTTGCATGACCATCAGGGTTCGGATACCTGAAGTCAGTTGGAGGCCATAATTCCATATGGATCCACAAAGACATACCCTCAGAGGTGTACTATGTGTTACAAGAATTTCATATCCCGCTGACCTGCTTGGAATGGTTAGTGTGGAAAATCCAAATGAGTATACCGACAAAATGAGAAAGTAAAAGGTCGAACAATCAGCTCAGACCCGGTATACTCACCGAGGAAATCAAGTGCATGGTCAGTCTGTCAGGAAAAGGCAATTGTCCGTCAGCCCCTATCGGGTCAGTCTCAAGATGTAAATATTTGAGGTATGACACAGTTATAACTCCATACACTGTTATATTGCTCCTGACAAAAGGCAGTCAGATCTTTGGTGCATATCTCACGCTCGAGCCAAAGGAAATAAATCAAGATAAATCAGTGCCACCTATGAGCAGTCAGATCCCGTCGAAAGATGGCCATGATTAATCCTCAGCATTTATTGAAACCAGAAGGCTTGCATTTATTTGAAGCAACCCCGTGACATAAGTAAAATGGTTTTCATGACCAAAGGAAATTTATACTCAGACTCATTGGATATCAATGCAGGTATGAAAGAATCAATGTGAGTAAAAATAAATTGGTATATGAGCAAAGACCTATCAGGATTTGGGGAAAGGTGAAGCAAACCACCCCAAAGCAAGGGAAGAAAATCGTATGAAATTCTTGGGGGAACATTAAATTAAGGAAAAAGGATACCCGGGATGGAAACGATATCCTCCAGTCATACTTGTTTCCAGAGCAACTAAATCTCAAGGACGAAATTTCTTTAAGGGGGTAAGAGCTGTAACAGCCTGGATTTTGGCCATTTTCTTTTTCTTTTTGATTTATTGGTTTTTGCTCTGTTTTTCTTGGAGTGGTTCTGTGGCATTGTCACCAGGGAAATCATCTTAATTTCCTATCCCAAGTGGCTCATCATCCTAAAAACTTGCCAAGACCATGTCACTCCACTGCTTGACCAAACCCTAATTTCTTTTTCCTCAGGAATATTCCTTTTGCTATTAAAGGAATAACCCTGTCTGCCCTAGGTTGTGAAGCAACCTATATTTCTGTCCATCCAAAAATCCCCAAATAATTCTTATAAATTGTTTGGGTCATATCTTCTTCAAATATGGAAAAATATTTCATTGGCCATATTTCTCATCATGCTCACTAAATTCATTTCCTATTCTGTCCTAAATGATACATTGTGAAGCAAGTGCTATTTATCTTTACCAATTTGCCCCCAAACTTTTTGGGCATGATATATCATCCAAATAATTGACCTGTGCCAAAATTCAACTTTATTTTCCTAGCCAAACTTCCTCAGTGATTTTTCAAAGTTCCTGCCTGAGGGAAGCCTTTGTGAAGGAAGTGCTATCCAGGTTTATCCAAATGAGTTGAAATTTTGCATGCCTATTCTTATGCTCATATTATCTCGCTCCTACAAATTTCAGCTCCATACCTTGATTTGTGTTAGCACAACATCAAATCTTTGATTCTGTCAATATTTTCAGGTTGTGAAGCAAGTATATTTTATATTGCTTCATTTTGCCTGAAAATTTACCAGGGCATTCTACTACCCAAATAACTTCTCTCCACCAAATTTAGCATCCATGCTTTAAAACAATATGTCTCTAGAATTTTTGCAAGTTTCTGGACAGAGGGAATAACTGTGAAGGAACTACCATTTTGGTAAAACCAATTGGTATGAAATTTTTACAGCACCTTTGTCTGGCCAGATCATTAAGCCTTGCCAAATTTGAGCTCAAGTGGCATCACTATGTGAGTGCATCATCCAAATCTCATTTCTGGACCAGTTTATGTGGTTGTTAAACAACTACATTAAATATTGGCCTTAATCTTGTCAAAGTTACCAGGGTGAAAGTCCTTCTTTACCTAAACCTCACAGACAACTCCTTTGCTTCCAAACTCCTTGTTGATCAGCAGTGCTCGGTCAAGTTTACTGCTGTAAACTTCAGGTGGTGACTACCATTTAACCATGTCACTTTTCACTGATGTACCACCGTAGTTGAGACCTCCACTAGGTGAACTATGCACTAGACAACCCGTTCCAGCCCCTCTTCTCCACTACATGCCAGTGCACGCGGTGACCGCGTTAATGGCAAGCCTATGCGCAGGCTCTGCTGCCGTTGGCCGCGCCCAGGATGGATTCTTGCTCAGGCCCCTCCTTTGACTGGCGTCTCAGCAACCACGGGCATGTCCCCTATCTTCCTCTCATCATCGCTGTTCTCCTGGACCCCTCTTCCCCTCCGCCCGCTTCCTCACTGACGCAAGCCGCCGCGCGTCCACGGGCGAACAGTGGTGGTTTGGCTCTGTTCGTCACCGTCGTCATCCTCCACGTGCTCTCTTGGCCGCCTTTGCCCCGTGAGAGCCTCTATTGTGCCACCCTCGTCGCCTGGCTCCGAGCTCATGCGCGTGGGCACGCGTCCGCGGTGCCGGCCACGTGTCCACGGCGACGCCAGCTCGGCCTCCTCGCCCCTCGCTCATATAAGGCCACCTCGAGATCCCCCGAGCTCACCAGCCTCCTCTACTCTCTCCTATAGACCTCCCCGACTACTCACCCAAGATCGAGGAGCTCTCTGTTCCTCCCATGGCCGCCATGCCCGTCATCGGAACCCTCCTAAATTCGGTCGGGCCAGTCCCTTTCTCTCCTCCTCTCCACCACCAAAGCCCTCCCTACGTCCGGCGGACCTACGCAACCCATCCTCTTTGCCGGAGCACCTCTGGCCGTGAGCCCCATAGCCGCCCGAGCCACCGTCCGCCGTAACCACGGTCCCGCTCGAGTCCAACCTCCCCAAGATGGATGGATGCTCTAGACGGATGCGTCTTAGTCCCCTGAGCGTGCTGGTATGTTGCACGATGCGGGAGACGACCGGAGCTGCCGGAATGGTCACCGGCGCCGGCCCCATCCTCTATTCTGCATGGGCGAGTAGAGGTTTGAAGACGAAGACGACACCTTCCCCCTCCCCCTGCTAGTGGGTCCCGCGCGTTAGCCTCACGCCTTGACCGGGCCGACCCGCTGACGTGGTTAAGTGGAGACGTACTCCACGGAGTACGCTTTCCCATAACCAAAAGCGCATTTCATTTCGTTTTCAGGCATAAGTACATTTTCATCTCAGGAAAGCGCCTTTTCTCAAAACCCGTTTCTGCCTTATCCACTTAGGGACTTGTTTGTGATGATATTTTTGCAGAAAAGTCCTTGATCTTCATCACCTGACAACTTTTCACTCGTAACTCCGATTTAGGTGATTCCAAAGCCCACTTCTTTGTTTCGTTGAGCCCGTTCCGATCGAATCATTTTCGCCATGTTTTAACATTCTAAAAATGACCATTTTACCCCTGCCCTTAGTCAGCCCCTCCGAGAGAGTACGTTTCCGGCGATTCTTTCTACGAGCCTCTCACACTTCTTCTCGGTGATTTCTTCCACCCAGGCAAGCCACACCCTCCATTTCAATGATTGTAATGCAATGGCATGGTTTAAGTTATTTGAACTTGTTTAAAATATTGCAGTAGCTATGTATGATTTGTTCATGGCATTTCTCGGAGTATTGCTTTGATGTTGATGTTGCCATGATATTGCTTGGAGTTCTAGGACTTACATTTTGATGATTATGTGGATGACATGTTGCCTTTGGATTCTTAGTGGCTATTATGATTATGTTCATGAGGGTATTATGCTTTGGAGTATTACTTTGGATGACATGTTGCCTTTGGATTCTTAGTGGCTATTATGATTATGTCATGATGGTATTATGATTTGGAGTATTACTTTGGATATCATGTTGCCTTTGGATTATTAGTGGCTAGTGTTAGTTTCATCATGATGCTAGTTTTCATTATGTTTTGGAGTATGATGATGGAAATGATGCTTGCATGTGGATCATAGTTGGATAGATAGCTCTTGATATTTTAGTAGTAGTCTTATCATTCTTGGATTCATCATGATAGTAATGTTAGACTGTCCTCAGAGTATTTTGATATGATGATTTTAAGCTTTGGATTATTTGTTGGATATTTCTATGACTTGGATTATAGGTAGATGGATGATATCGGAGTATCAGTCATTACTATTATATTTTGGGGATAAATTCCGTCATTAAGTTGGTCAGGTGCCACCGAACCGGGTTTCTCTAGTGCAACCACATTTGCCTTTATGGGAAGGCCCGAATGCGGTCTATTGTCATGCCTATCATCGGTGCCTCCAATGAGGGAAGCTTATGGGCATGCGGTACCCTGGCCCGGTAAGCAGACATAACCTTGTGTGCCCTTTGTTGTTATGGAACCGGTGCCCGTGAGGGACCTTTTGGCCACAACGGTGGCTGTTGTGTCTTTGGTAGACATGGGGCCAACCAGGACTAGCCCAGTGGGGAGTGAGTCGGAGTTGTCGGGAGAGTGTCATGGCAGTAGATTGGTTTTGTCGGAACGACGTTGGTCCACCTGAATGGGAGTGCGAGGCCATGGGTTCCGTGGTGTGGGTATAGTGCGCTACCTCTGTAGAGTGCATTTAAATCTATCGATACCCGTGTCCTCGGTCATGGGCATGGGTTCATACTAGGTTGGCCGTGGCGCGTGGTTGGCACCTTGCTAGACGGTGGGAATCAGGTTAGAAACATCAAGGGTGATGACGCTATGCTGGCTATCAGGGTCTGGTAAGGAGATCTAGAACCGTAGAGTAGGGTGTTTGTGGAGCGGCTCCGGTAGGGTTGACTACGGTGTGGGCGAAGCATCTGTGGTCGCGGACGAGGGCGTCGGTGAAGATGCTTCGGTGGTTGGGTTAGGGATGGTGTCTACGATGCGGATCTGTGGCCGTGGACGGGGCATCAGAAGCTGCTCCAGTAGGTTGGATGAGGGTGTGACGAAGCGGATCTGTGGCCGTGGACTTGTGAGTTGGTAAAGCGGCCCTGGTAGGGTTGAGAATGGTATAGGCAAAGCTACTCCGTTAGGGTTGACAATGGTGTCGGAGAAGCGGCTCCGGTAGGGTTGAGGAAGGTGTCGGCAAAGAGCATCAGAGGCCGTCGGTGGGGCGGCTTCAGGGGGGTGCGGACAAAGCGTCTCCGGTGGGGAGTACGAAAGAGCCGCTGCAGATGCGCTGCGGTTGACGAGAGTACCAGCAAAGCAGATCCGGCACCATGGACAAGGCTGGCACTGAATGGGCTGTGGTACAGTGGTGGATGAGCATTCTACTTGTTTCTAGTGGAGGTGGGAGGGGTAGATGTGGCCGCAGAAGCAGATCCGACGAGGTGGACGCCGCTGGCAGTGAATGGGCTCGGGTACACTGGTGGATGAGCAGTTTAGGGTTTCGAGAGGGGAGGGGTAGAAAGGCCGATGAATTACGAACGGCGTGATGTAAGATGCTCTGGTTCTGTGGAGTTAGTTGTTTTTGCGGGAGGGGACAAGGAAATGGGGGTGTCGTGTGGTAGGGGGAACCGGAAGTTACCAAAGAAGCCCCGACCTATTATGTAGATGAGGGCGGTATTGTTACTGTTGTTCTCCGTGCACCAAGGACAAAAGGGGAATTTTGCATGCTAAAGACTATGTGGCGGAAATTTTAGAAGGAGGCGGGAGATTTTGCCGCCCGCGGGATCGTTCGTATCCAGTTTCAACTAATTTTGGACCGTGCTAGCGACAAGGTCATGCGAGACTGTGTACATGTGGCACGCGTCAGCAGTTAATAACTGGTGTGAAGTCCACCATAGAAAAAGACAATAACTCGGGATGATGCGCCGATAATTTGGACGTTCACATGGGAGCGGCCAATCGTACGGGTGTAGAGGCGCGTTCACAAAAAAGGGATCAAACGCTTAGCCTATGTATTTCTCGTGTAAATAGATAATTTAGTGCCATTGGTTACTTACTTTAAACATAATGCATTGACGTGTTAGTGTAGAGGCTCACAAAAAGAAATGGATATTGTAGTCCCACAAAAGAAATGGATATTGTAGTCCACTACTTAAAAGTGTTACCTCATATGATTACATAGCCTCCAGTTCATAAATTGCGTACCCGTTGAATTCATATATGAATATTACATATATTACTTCATAATAGAACCTTAAATCATCCAAGACTGATGAATTTGAATGCAAGAGTAACAATGGTGCATGTACATGATAGCTACATTGGTTGTTGGAAGAAACATCACTGTAACTTTGGCATGCACAATTGAAAAGGTTTATTTAGATAGAAAAAATGTGATATGTGAGTGTCGAATCTTTATAGCGTTGAATCGATATTGTACCTTTGGCCACGATACGAAGTAGATATTTATTTATGTTCAAGCGATGCACGTCCACGATCGCTAGATAGTGATACATGAATGAATTGTGCAATCTCTCTCACATGCATACATATCTCATTTCCCCGTGGGCATCGGAATCACACGCGCACTTCGTGTATTTCTCTCCCTTTGTCAAGGTTAGAATTCATCTTTCTACCCCGTCCTACAAGTCTCTCACACATAAACACACACACTCTCTCTATCGAACATACCCACCCCTTTAATTCTACCCACCCACAACCACTAATGTCTCAAAGGATAATTATGTCCCTCACACATATGCCTAAGGTTAACTCAAGTTCCAAAACCATATGAATACATACAATGGGATTGCAGTAGAGCACCTTTTGTTTTGAGATCTTGCTCTCTCTCTCTCTCTCTCTCACACACACACACATGCACACACACACACACGTGCGTAAACATTGTTTATAGCTTCAATTTTTCCGGCACTTGCATGCACACCATTTGTTTATCTCCGTGATGCTTTAAGTATGCCTCACACACATCCTATCTACCTATCCCTTAATATAGATATGGGTCACACAAAATCCTTCTCCCTACTAGCAAGATGCCCATGCGTTGCACGGAACATGAAGATGCATTTGTATGATTAGTTTATCTTGTGGGAGAAAAAGATGAACGAGGAAATGCCTTATTTGCAAATGTGGAGATGGGCATGGATATATTTTTGCAAAATTGCCATAGTTTCCATCCTATCATTCAGATATAAATCGGATGGCCTATATTACAGATGGCAGGAACACTGTCGGTGTCAAAACCGGCGGATCTCGGGTAGGGGGTCCCGAACTGTGCGTCTAAGGCAGATGGTAATAGGAGGCGGGGGACACAATGTTTACACAGGTTTGGGCCCTCACAATGGAGGTAATACCCTAGTTCCTGCTTGATTGATCTTGATGATATGAGTATTACAAGAGTTGATCTACCACGAGATTGGAGAGGCTAAACCCTAGAAGCTAGCCTATGGTATGATTGTTGTTGTCCTACGGACTAAAACCCTCCGGTTTATATAGACACCGAAGGGGCTAGGGTTACACAGAGTCGGTTACAAGGGAGGAGATCTACATATCCGAATTGCCAAGCTTGCCTTCCACGCAAAGGAGAGTCCCATCCGGACATGGGACAAAGTCTTCAATCTTGTATCTTCATAGTCCTACAGTCCGGCCAAAGTATATAGTCCGACTATCCGAGGACCCCCTAATCTAGGACTCCCTCAGTAGCCCCTGAACCAGGGTTCAATGACGACGAGTCCAGCGCGCATATTGTCTTCGGCATTGCAAGGCGGGTTCCTCCTCCAAATACTCCATAGAGGATTTTGAACACAAGGATAGTCTCCGACTATGCAAAACAAATTCCACATACCCCCATAGAGAGTAAAATATTTCCACTAATCTAATCTGCTGACAACATTTCATAATGTAACATCACGCCATGGCCTAGGTCATTATTTGAACCGTTTTTCCCTGCCCGCCACGGCACGTGTTGCTAGGCGGTTTTATTGGCACGTCTTGTCGAAGCAGAGATCGTGTCCCCTTATCACGGGATTCTCATCAATACGGGCGTGGGTAACCCAATCGTGCTTTTTAGTATGACTCCTCGATTTTAGGTAAGTTCCAAACGACCACGCAGAGGACGCTTGATATTCGCCCTCTTTATAAAGGGGCCAAAGCTTGTCCTTCTCTTCTCGCGCTCAATCCCTCCCTTCCCCCACCCCGAGTTCCAACACCCGAGGCTCAGGCGAAGCGCTACGGACCTTCAATCATGTCCGGATCCAACCTTCAGGGCCGGTGGATGGCTTCTTCTGTCACAGAGCAGGACATTAAGAAGCTAAGGGAGGCCAGGTATCTGACCGCCGAAATCTCGCACAGGCTGCCTGCCCGAGGGCAGGTCATCCCCCCTCCCGAACCCAACGAGAGTGTCGTATTTATTTCCCACGTCCTCCGAGGGCTAGGCTTTAGTCTTGATCCCTTCATTAGAGGGATCATGTTCTATTATGGGCTCGACTTCCACGATCTAGCTCCGGATTCCATTATTCACATCTCGTCGTTTATCGTCGTATGTGAGGCCTTCCTCCGCATCAACGCACACTTCGGCTTATGGCTCAGGACCTTCCATTTGAAGCCGAAGATAATCGATGGGCGATATGCAGAATGCAGAGGTGCCACGATAAGTAAAGGCATCGACGCCCCATGGACAAAGGGTTCCTTTCCATAGATATCCAACTTATGGTAGCGGGAGTGGTTTTACATCACAGCTCCTCAAAGTACTAAGTGGGCAGCTGCCCCTGCCTTCCGTTCGGGTCCCCCACCACAACTAGCATCATGGGTCAACAAGGGGCTAGACCGGGGGACGGTTAATGACGTGCCGACATTGCAAAGTCACATCCTAGATCTCCACAAGAGGGATGTCGATCTCATCAAAGTAATGCAAGTTATGCTAGTTCGTCGGGTCCTGCCATGTCAACTTCGATCTCTTCATATGTGGGAGTTCAACCCGGAAGGACCGCGAGCTATTCAGCTGTTCTTCGGCATGACGCTCGAAGAGATGTATGGATTGCTTTTCGGATCACGAATAAAGTGTTCGGACACCACCGAGGATGCGGGTGTCAACTGCAACCGTCCAGATACCGAGGTGAGTAATTCTACGGCCGAACATGCTGTCTTTTTATTTGCCACAACAACATTCTGAAAAAATCGATCTTGGCCATGACTGGATAAGAAAGGCGAAAATGATCAGGTGTTTGGCCCCCCTTCCTGAAGGATCGTCGGATCCTGTACTAGCAAAGATGCTCGAGCATGCACTTTATCAAGTGCCATCACGGGAAGATAAATGGAGGGATAAATAAGCCAAAAGCGGGCCTCATGCATTACTCATCCAAACCGAGGGAATTAGTGTCTCCACGGAGGAGGATGATCAGGGAGAAGAATCTAGAATCCCCTCCCCCCAAGGAAAGAAAAGGACTATCTCTGATGACTTGGAAACGAAAGGTTCCAAACGAGGGAAGAAATCTTCGTCAGGAGGCACTGCCCCGTAGGGTGTCCTTGTCGCACGGTGCCCGCAAGGGAACCAGTCCTCCACTTAGCTGTAAGTGAATCAAGAGTACTTTTGGTAAATATATCCTGCTTTATCTCTGAGGACAATAACCGAGACATATATCTTGTAGTCCGGCTCGTAGCCCTTCTCAGCAGAGTTCGTCCTCGGGGGATCTTATTCCAGAGATGATGGAGAGCGAAACGCCTCGCCTTGTCTTCCCGCCTCCTAGGGCGGATGATCCTGAGGTGTCATCATGGAGGATTTCTCCTGATCCGCCAATGCCAGAAGGTATCCCTTCGGCTACCCGAAGTCTGGAGTATTCGGCTCCTAAGGAGAGCGACAGAAAGAGTCTGGGATTGTTCGGTGTGCAACCGGACGCACTGATGGAGCTTTTGGAGCAAGCAGCAATCTTAGAGGAGCATCATACCTTAATGGGTACTGTGATCGAGAGGATCTCCGCCAAAAGTGGGTTGCATGAAGCTTTTGCAAGCTTGCTAAGAGGCTTTGAGGTACGCAAAGTAATATATAATTTTTTGACGGTACCGTACTTGCTAGGTGTGTTCTATACCGATAGTAGCCCCTGAGACTCTGGTTGCTATCGAAAGGCGGCAAACAGAGAATCATAATCCCAGGTAATGATCACGCTTCTATCCTATGCAGGCGGCTGACGGTCCGGTGGCTGGCCGGACTGCCGAGCTCGCCGGACTAAGCCGGCAACTTGATGCGGAAGATGCCAACATTGCGCTTGTGAACAAGCGGCTTGACGAGGCACAGGGTATGTTTTTTTGGGTGGTCAACAGATATTAAGAGGAGCATGATGCTAGTATCTAATATATGTTGTGACTGCAGATGGAGCTGTCGCCGTGGAGACCCTTCGGGCGGAACTTGCCCAAGCCAAGGAACAAGCTAGGAGAAGTGATGCGGCCGCCCTAAAGGCAGCCGAAGACTTAAGAGCCAAACAGGCTGCTCATTGCAAGAGCGAAGATAAAATAGCTAAGATGGTTGTTGAGCTGAAAGATGCCACCGACCGATATGAGCTTCTTGCAAAGGAAAGCCAAGTGAGAGCGGCTGACCTGGAGAGAATCCTGGAGGCAGCCAAGGAAACTCGTTCTAAAATCAGAGCGGCAGAGGAGGAGCTCCGTCAAGCCGGAGATATCACGGCTGGGAAACCCATTTTGTTGTGGACGAAGTTCGGAGATCCGAAGTATGCCCCTTTGGATCGATTATGGAATGCTGCATACGCGTATGCGGACTTGGCAATGAGAGCTCCTAATGCGACTGCGTTTTTCAAAGATCAAGAAGATCACGAAGTAGAAAAGTTTTTCTGGTCACAGTTCAGTGCTCCGACGCGTCCGCTGCTCTTAAATGAGCAAATGGCCGAGTGGGCTGAGCTCCATAGGTTGTCCGGGCTTGCCATGAGGTCTGTCATGGATCATCTTTGGCCAGAAGGGCCAAAGACGAATAGTTATTTTGGTTTAGTGCAACAATTCCTTGGTATTGTGCAGCATATCGATGCCGTAAAGAGGTCGGCGTGCATAGAGGGTGCGCGGATGGCTCTTGCCCGTGTTAAGACATACTGGGAAGAGATGGATGCCACCGCTATTGCAACCCAGGGTCCGGCCATAGGCCAGGTCTCGGCTGAGCACTATTTAGAAGAAGTCCTGGAAGGCGCTCGTTTAATAGAGGCTCAGTGCTCGAAGAGTATCATGTTCGAGTGACATGTATCCCCATTGTAAAAATAGTATTATTTGAATTATACATGCTATTTTTATTGCCTGAAGGTATTATGATTCCTCCTGTGCGGCCGTTTTATGTAAGTATATAACCTGAAAGTTTTCAGTCGTCTGCTTTAGCCCCCACGCACATAATGCCTGGGACATATTTGCCTGGCACCCTTCTGATATGCTAGGAATCCCATGCAGGTTGGCCGAACATCGCCTCAACATATAGAAGGGATATAAACCGATCAACCAAACACTGCGGCGTTTTTCCGAACCCAAACAACAAGCTACGGGGGAGGAGCTAGCCAAGTTAATCGAGGCCAGATTCAACAGAGAAATAAAACACCCGGACTGGCTAGCAAACCTAGTGATGGTGACAAAGAAGGATAAATCCTAGCGCCTATGCGTCGATTTCAAAGACCTCAACAAGGCCTGCCCTAAGGATCCCTTCCCCCTCCCTTGCATCGATCAGATTATTGATGCTACTACGGGACACGACTCACTGCGTTTCCTCGACGCATACTCCGGATACCATCAAATCAAAATGAAGGAGTCCGACCAAGCCCCAACGACATTCATTACCCCATATGGGCCGTTCTGTTTCAACAATATGCCCTTTGGACCTAAAAGCACCGGCGCCACCTACCAATGCATGATTCAAACATGCCTGGAGAAACAGATCGGCAAGACAGTTGAAGCATATGTGGACGACATCGTCATCAAAACTATGCACGTCGAGTCATTGATAGATGATCAGCGTCTCACATTCGACAACCTCCGTACATATGACATCAAGCTCCATCCGGAAAAGTGTGTTTTCGGCGTTCTGGCCAAAAAACTGTTGGGCTTCATCGTATCCAATAGAGGAATTGAGGCAAATCCAGCCAAAATCTGAGCTTTGTATCAATTGGCTACACCAACAGACCTTAAACAGGTCCAAAAATTAGCCGGATGTGTGGCAGCTTTAAGCCACTTTATCTCCAGACTAGGAGAAAAAGCATTGCCGCTTTATCGCCTTCTCCGGTGCACCGACCACTTCGAGTGGACGGATGAGGCAACGGCCAGACTAGAAGAGATAAAGGCTCTTTTTAGCAAGCAACCCAATCGTGGCCGCGTCGAACATCGGCAAACCCATGTTATTCTACATCTCGGCAACACAACAGGTGGTGAGCGCGGTGCTCATCGTCGAGCGAGAGGAAGACGGACACAATTTCCCACTTTAGAAACCGGTATACTATGCATCCATTGTCCTCACACCATGCAAATCCCGGTACCCTCATTACCAAAAGATAGCATACGCGGTCTTCATGGCATCCCGGAAGCTATGACACTACTTTCAAGAGTGCTCAATCATGGTGGCTTCTGAAGTAGCACTCGATGACATAATAAACAACCGCGATGCCACGGTCCGGATCGCAAAGTGGGCCATTGAGCTCCTTCCATTCGACATAACATACTAGCTGCACCGGGCCATTAAATCCCAAGTACTGGCCGACTTCATTGCCAAATGGACAAAGACCGAACTCCCTAAAGGGTACATCACATATTCCAACTGAGTCATGCACTTTGATGGTTCCAAAATGCTGGCGGGCTTAGGAGCGGGCGTTGTCTTAACGTCCCCCACTGGAGACATGATACGTCTCCAACATATCTATAATTTTTGATTGTTCCATGCTATTAGATTATCTGTTTTGGATGTTTATGGGCATTATTATACACTTTTATATTCTTTTTGGGACCAATCTATTAACCGGAGGCCCAGCCCAAATTGTTGTTTTCTTGCCTATTTCAGTGTTTCGAAGAAAAGGAATATCAAACGGATTCCAAGCGGAATGAAACCTTCGGGACAGTTATTTTTGGAATGCAAGCAATCCAGGAGACTTGGAGTTTACGTCAGGGAAGCTTCGAGGTGGCCACGAGGCAAGGAGGCGCGCCTGCCCCCTTAGGCGCACCCCCACCCTCGTGGGCCCATCGTGGCTCCCCTGACTGACTTCTTTCACCAATATATGTCCATATACCCTAAAAACATCGAGGAATAGAATAGATCAGGAGTTCCGTCGCCAGAACCCTCCGTAGCCACCGAAAACCAATCTAGACCCGTACCGGCACCCTGCCGGAGGGGCGAATCCCTCTCCAGTGGCCATCGTCATCATCCCGGCGCTCTGCATGACGAGGAGGGAGTAGTTCACCCTCGGGGCTGAGGGTATGTACCAATGGCTATGTGTTTGATCTCTCTCTCTCTCTCTCTCGTGTTCTTGAGGTGGAACGATCTTGATGTATCGCGAGCTTTGCTATTATATTTGGATCTTATGATGTTTCTCCCCCTCTACTCTTGTGATGACTTGAGTTTTCCCTTTGAAGTTATCTTATCGGATTGAGTCTTTAAGGATTTGAGACACTTGATGTATGTCTTGCACGTGCTTATCTGTGGTGACAATGGGATATCATGTGATCCACTTGATGTATGTTTTGGTGATGAACTTGCGAGTTCTGTGACCTCGTGAACTTATGCATAGGGGTTGGCACACACGTTTTTGTCTTGACTCTCCGGTAGAAACTTTGGGGCACTCTTTGAAGTTCTTTATGTTGGTTGAATAGATGAATATGAGATTGTGTGATGCATATAGTATAATCATACCCACGGATACTTGAGGTGACATTGGAGTATCTAATTGACATTAGGGTTTTGGTTGATTTGTGTCTTAAGGTGTTATTCTAGTACAAACTCTGTGATAGATTGAATGGAAAGAATAGCTTCGTGTTATTTCACTACGGACTCTTGAATGGATCGATCAGAAAGAATAACTTTGAGGTGGTTTCGTACCCTAAAATAATCTCTTCGTTTGTTCTCCGCTATTAGTGACTTTGGAGTGACTCTTTGTTGCATGTTGAGGGATAGTTATATGATCCAGTTATGTTATTATTGTTGAGAGAACTTGCACTAGTGAAAGTGTGAACCCTAGGCCCTGTTTCCTAGCATTACAATACCGTTTACGCTCACGTTGATTACTTGTTACCTTGCTGTTTTTATATTTTCAGATTACAAAAACCATTATCTACTATCTGTCGTGACCGGGTTTTCCGGGCATTAAATTCACAGAAAATGGCCGTCGTGCTCACCAGCCCCAGGATTACTGTTAGCTGATGAGGCATCAACTTGATACAGAAATTCCAAGCAAAATACAGAATCTGCAGTACAAGACCATTGTGGCCTATGAGTACATCAAATGGTTTTCTAGTGGTCGATGGCAGAAGCGGTTTGTGAATCATCAGTGTATGGGACTCCATTTCGCACAGGAACAGCTGACCAGGTTAACTCCTATCTTCGCGAGGCTGCTATCACCGTTGCTTAGTTTCCGGGGTTGTCACCGCAACATTCCTTTCCATGCAAATATCTGGCCAAGACAATAGCCAGGGACAAGCCAGTGAGTACTTTGAATGTACTCGCAAACATTAAGAACACTGGAATAATATAATTGATAATTATGCACTTAAATATTCTATGATCACATCGTTAGTCACAAAAAAATATCTTTTATGCATGCAAGCGGGTTATTTATATGCAGCATGAACAAGCAATAATGGAGTGGAAATAAAATGCCACAGTCGGGCATCTGTGCGACACCGCATAAAGGGCTTATAAGGTAAATAAATAACAAGCAATGCCACAGTCGAGCGTCTGAGCGACACCACATAAAGGGCTTAAAAAGAAATGCCACAGTCGAGCGTCTGAGCGACACCACATAAAGGGCTTAAAAAGAAATGCCACAGTCGGGCGTCTAAGCGACACCACATAAAGGGCTTAAAAAGAAATGCCACAGTCGGGAGTCTAAGCGACACCACAGAAAGGGCTTAAAAATAAATGCCACAGTCGGGCGTCTGAGCGACACCACATAAAGGGCTTAAAAAGAAATGCCACAGTCGGGCGTCTAAGCGACACCAGAGAAATGGCTTTAAAAATAAATGCCACAGTCGGGCGTCTAAGCGACACCACAGAAAGGGCTTAAAAATAAATGCCATAGTCGGGCGTCTGAGCGACACCACATAAAGGGCTTAAAAAGAAATGCCACAGTCGGGCGTCTAAGCGACACTACATAAAGGGCTTAAAAATAAATGCCACAGTCGGGCGTCTAAGCGACACCACAGAAAGGGCTTAAAAATAAATGCCATAGTCGGGCGTCTGAGCGACACCACATAATGGGCTTAAAAAGAAATGCCACAGTCGGGCGTCTAAGCGACACCACATAAAGGGCTTAAAAATAAATAATCACAATGAATATCCAGGAGGTAGAACCATCCCAGGGATACTCGATAATACAATAATGCAACAGGTTAGTCCATCACAAAATAATAATCATGGTCCTCACAAGTCACCGATCAGTATCCAAGTTTGGTTTAACAATTTCACCTACGAAGACCGACACTAAGACCAACACTTGACCCATCCCAGACTGTAATCCTTAACCATGGACATGGCTATTCGAATAGGTTTTAATCTCTGCAGAGGGTGTACTCTTCACCCACGAGTAACAGATTCCTTTAGTCCATCAGGACTAATTCCGTCTACGGCCTTTTAGTTGAAAACACGCCTAACCTTGCACACACCAGCTTAACTCATCGGTGTCTGGAATCACCCACGACACTTGTTAAGCAAAACTCTAAGTGGGGAGGCTACAACCTCGCGTAGCATGGGATCAAATTTATATCGCGCGCTCTAAGGGGTGGCCTCCCCTCTCGGTCCCAACCGGAAACACCCATGCCCCCGGACCAGGTGGCCTGCCTACGGGCTACAACCGATATCTTCCACCATGGCCTCTCTGTACGGTGTGTGCTGGAAAGGGGTTGACGACTTACTGAACCGTAGCCTACCTGCGGCAAGGACAAGTGGTAGTACAAGGCAAGTATGGGGGTTACTGGAACAAGACTCGATAGGCGGTCGACTCAGGAGGTTTATAAGTTCACTGCATGACATATATATATATATCAAATATATTTCAACTGACGAAATCACCACTCAATGCACCTTACCATGCCATACCGGACATAACCGTCCCGACGGGGACCGGCGACAAGCTCGCGCCTACCCAAGGCCGAGGCTTTCCCGGATTCCTTTCCGGCATGCATGCAAGGCACATGAGGATGATTACCATCACAATAATATTCATTTCCAACAGCAAGGAAAACACTAATATGCTTCTGTGCAAATGATCATGTCAAATGAAATAACAAGTCCTCCGAAGTAAGGTGGTGTTATAAACGTGTCAAATAACACACCAAAAACATTATGCCAGGGTTCAGAATGCTTGCCTTTAAGTTGTGGAGGGGTGAGGTGCTCCCCAAAACTTTTGAAAGTTTGTTCTCTCTCTCCAAAATCCTATTTTAAAAATATTTTTGAATTAACACCCATTTCAAAAACAGTACAAAAAAGTTGTTTGGAAAATTTTGAAATAAATCTTAAAATAAACTAGACCAAATTTGAGGAAGGTAGGAAAAAGAATCAACTCATTTGGAGTTGTATTTAAAAATTTATAGGCAGTCAAATTTGTGGTCAAAGTCTGTTTTAAAAAAAAACAGAAAAGAAAACGTTTCAGGAGGAAATACGCTTTCCGAGCGGGGAAAACGTACTGGGCGGATTATGCCTTCACTTACTCCAGCGTGGACGGCGTGCGTCTCACTGACAGTGGGCTCGCCTGGCCCACTGGTCAGGTTTGACTGGTCTATTTTTCCCTCCTCTTCCTTCGCCCGAACAGAGGCGGGGCAACGGCGGTCGTCGCCGGCGAACGGTGGCTCCCCGCGGGTTCTAGAGGGTCTGGGTCGATCCACGAGACCAAGGCGGTCCTCCCGGTGGTCGTTGGGTCGGTGGGGACGTAGTGAGCTGCCGGCGGCGAGCTTCGCGGCGGAGGAAGTTTCGGTGGCAAAGTGCTTTTGGGGCTGCGGTGGCTCCCGATCAAAATCGAGCAGGGGGTTGGATCCGTGGAAGGAAGTGGAAGTTCCTGGGAAGAGAACGGAGAGGGGGAGGCCTTGGTGGCGCCGGAATGGCCGAAGCAGTGGCGGCGGCTGCGGTTGTCGGAGTTGGGGAAGACGACGCTTCTCTGACGATTGCGGGCCGTGGGGGTGCCCTGGGGGTAGCCTGAGGTCGCCTGCGTGCTCGAATGGTTTCGGGGCGTCCTTAAATAGGCGAGGCAAGGCGGTTCAGCGGCGGCCATGGATAAGCTCTCCAGCGAACCGCCTCTCTGTAGCTAGGGCGACGTGGCAGCGACGAGGGCTAGCAGACACGCTTGCGGATGAGCTCGCACTGCTCCAGGGGCCAGGTGGCGAGACGGGGTGGCTTGGGCGGCGCCGACATGAGCAGGGGCTGTCGGGCGGCCGTGGCGTGCCGCCAAGGGGACTCTGGTGGCGGCGTTGTTGGCTGCCAGGGTGGCTTGGCGCGTCGCTGCGAGGAGGGTAGCGCGTGGCGTGGCGCTGCAGAGCGGGCCGAAACCACGAGGGCCAGCGTGTCGGCTCGGGCGCGGCATCGTGCAATACGCGCGCTCTGGGCGCGTCCAGTGCACGCACAGGAGATGTTCGACACAATGCCGCGGCATGCTACGGGTCACAGGTGAGGTTGGGGTTTAGCGGATCGAGGTTAGGAGCAACTGGGAGTCTAGTGGACATGCTAGTTTGATCAGAGGTGCAAGATCATAGTGCAATGTCAAGAATCACGCCAAAACAGATCATGCCCATAAGGTGTTTGACAAAATGCCACAGGCATCTAGGCATTTCTTGGAGTGGCCAAATTCTCCAGATAGGGGTCTCCTTAGATGTAAGAGAGAGTGGAGAGGTCAATTGGACAAAAGGAGAAACTTGCTAGTGCAAGTTTTACAAAACTTCAATTCTGGACAGAAAATGAATGGCATCATTTCATGAACCAAAAATGACCCAAAGGGTGCATGCTCCTGGACTTAGGGGTTTGGTAGGGTGGTCCACAAGCAGGAAAAGGAATCATGGGTAAAGGAGCAACTTAAGATGTAGTTGCTGTACAAATCCTCAAGTTGGACCAGAATGAAAATGAGGTTGATTCACTCAAAATTTGCAAATAACATCACTGGGTTTTGGCATAAAGCTGAATCATATGATACTACTAACATCCCAAAATTTTGGTGGAGGCTAGAAAGAATTATTTAAATGAGTTGTAGTGCAAAATTGCATTCTCGACCAGAGAAGAAAATTTGTTGTAGAGCTCAAAATATTTCATTAAATAAGGATATTTTTTGCACAAAAATTATTTAATAACATCACATGACCTCTCCAAATTTTTGTGGGAATTTTAAGTGAATTTATCAAATGGTTGTAGTTCAAATATGGCCATTTAAGCTTGAAAAAACCATTTTCAAGAAAGTAAAGATCAAGCAACTTAATTATTTAATTAGTTATATTAAATAAGGGAAAGTTTCTCTTGAGAGATTAAACAATTCCAATAACATATTTGAAAAGTTTTCTCTTTGGGAAAAACTCATCATAACAGGGTAGGAAATGATTAAAAATCAAAATGGAGCTCAGAAATCCAAAGTTTTAATTCCTGGCAAAAATTTTAATTCATTAAAACAAGGTCAAAATTTTGGGGTGTCACACTATACATATTGCACCTGTGTCACCATCTCTTGGCCGAACTAGTGCACCTATACAATTTACCATTGTATTGGGTGTGTTGGGGACACAAGAGACTCTTTGTTATTTGGTTGCAGGGTTGCTTGAGAGAGACCATCGTCATCCTACGCCTCCCACGGATTGATAAACCTTAGTGTCGGTGTCAAAACCGGCGGATCTCGGATAGGGGGTCCCGAACTATGCGTCTAAGGCGGATGGTAACAGGAGGCAGGGGACATGATGTTTACCCAGGTTCGGGCCCTCTTGATGAAGCTAAAACCCTACGACCTGCTTGATTATTCTTGATCATATGAGTATTACAAGAGTTGATCTACCATGATATCAGAGAGGCTAAACCCTAGAAGCTAGCCTATGGTATGATTGTATGTTGTCCTATGGACTAAAACCCTCCGGTTTATATAGACACCGGAGGGGGCTAGGGTTACACAAGGTTGGTTACAAAGGAGGAGATATCCATATCCGTATTGCCTAGCTTGCCTTCCACGCCAAGTAGAGTCCCATCCGGACATGGGACGAAGTCTTCAATCTTGTATCTTCATAGTCCAACAGTCCGGCCAAAGGATATAGTCCGGCTGTCCGGAGACCCCCTAATGTAGGACTCCCTCAATAGCCCCTAAACCAGGCTTCAATGACGATGAGTCCGACGCGCAGTGTTGTCTTCAGCATTGTAAGGCGGGTTCCTCCTCCGAATACACCATGGAAGAGTTTGAATGCAAGGATAGTGTCCAACCCTACAAAATAAGTTCCACATACCACCATAGATAGAATAATACTTCCACAAATCTAGTCTGTTGACACGTTTTGATAGTATGACATCACTTCATAGCCCGATTATTATTTGAACCGCTTTTCTCAAACAGCTCCGCACATATCGCGAGGCGGTTTTCTTGATAAGTCTTGTCAAAGCAGAGATCGTGTTCTCGTTATCACGGGATTCTCAGCAATACGGACGTGGGTAACCCAACCGCGCCATCAGTTGCGACACCTGGGGAATAAGCGGTTTTGCCAAGCAAGTGGGGAGACTCATCGCCTCCTCCGCCCTTATAAAGGGACAAAGATTTACTTTTTACACCCACACCTTCTTCCTTCTCGCTTACCCATTCCCACACACTCAAGCTCTAGCGCCCAAGCTCGCGTTCTTCTTCTCAAACCACTCCAATCATGTCTAGAGCAGGAGGCAAGTGGATGGTTTCCTCCATCACAGAGGAAAACATCAAAAAGTTACGGGGAGCCGGATACCTAGCTGCGAATATCGCGCACCGACTGCCGAATGCGGGGCAGATCGTCCCCACGTCTGAACCCCATGAGAGGGTAATTTTTCTTACCCATTTTGTCCGCGGACTGGGATTTCCTCTCCACCTGTTTGTCTGTGGGCTCATGTTCTACTACGGGCGGCATTTTCATGATCTGGCCCCCAACTTCATCCTCAACATCTTGGCGTTTATCGTCGTGCGCGAGGCCTTCCTCCGCATCAGGCCCCACTTTGGCCTATGGCTAAAAACCTTCAATGTCAAACCGAAGGTGGTGGGTGGCCAGCAAGCAGAGTGCGGAGGCGCCATGGTGGGCAAGATGCCTAATGTCACCTGGCTCGATGGTACCTGCGTGGATACCATAAAGGGGTGGCAATCGGGGTGGTTCTACATCACCGAGACGTGCGACTCCAACTGGGTGGCGCCCCCAAATTTTGATCCAGAATCCCCATGCGGCTCACCTCCTGGAAAAAGAAGGGCCTATCCTGGGGTTCTTCGGTAGAGTTGTCAGGACTCCAGACCTGCATCCAGAACATGACGAACAAGAAAATTAAGCTCGTCAACATGGTCCAGGTTATGCTCTTCCATCGGATCCTTCCGTGCCAACGACGACATTTGTTTTGTGGCAGTTCGACTCGGCCCAACACCAGATCCTGCGAGAGCTCTATGACACACCGCACGAGGACGTCTGGAGGGTGCTGTTCAAGGGCGCCGAGATGCCTCCCTCCAACACCGAGGACCGCGGACTCAGCACAAAGCGCCGCGCCCATCCGGTAGGCTTTTTATATCTCTCAGGGTATTTATGTGCCCTAGTTTAGTTATGTGCTGGATCTAAGCTCTTATGTCATTAACATGACTGGAAAAAGACAGCGGAGCAGCTTGATTGCCCAGCCCCCCTGCCTGAAGATCCTGCAAACACTCTTCTAACGAATATGCTGACTCCGACACCTTACGAGGTGCCGGAAAAGACGGCTGATGGAGTCCTTGATTAGGGGGTCTCTGGACAACCGGACTATATCCTTTGGCCGGACTATTGGACTATGAAGATACGAGATTGAAGACTTCGTCCCGTGTCCGGATGGGACTCTACTTGGCGTGGAAGGCAAGCTAGGCAATACGAATATGGATATCTCCTCCTTTGTAATTGACCTTGTGTAACCCCAGCCTCCTCTGGTGTCTATATAAACCGGAGGGTTTTAGTCCATCGGACAACATACAATCATACCATAGGCTAGCTATTAGTGCTTAGCCTCTCTGATCTCGTGGTAGATCAACTCTTGTACTACTCATATTATCAAGAACAATCAAGCAGGACATAGGGTTTTACCTCCATCAAGAGGGCCCGAACCTGGGTAAAACATCGTGTCCCCTGCCTCCTATTACCATCCGCCTAGACGCACAGTTCAGGACCCCCTACCCGAGATCCACCGGTTTTGATACCGACATTGGTGCTTTCATTGAGAGTTCCTCTGTGTCTTCATCATTAGGCTTGATGGCTCCTTCAATCATCGATAGCGATATAGTCCAGGGTGAGACTTTTCTCCCCGGACAGATCTTTGTATTCGGCGGCTTCGCACTGCGGGCCAACTCGCTTGTCCATCTGGAGCAGATCAAGAGTTACGCACTTGGGCACCAGGTCAGGTTTGGAAGCTTAAACTACATGGCCGATATCCGAGGAGACTTGATCTTTGACGGATTCGAGCCCCTGACTAGTGCGCCACACGGTCGCGATGAACATGATTTAGCTCTGCCATCGGACAGTGTTCAGGAGATCGCGCCGGCAACTACTCCGACCCTCAATTCGGCGCTAGTTGCGCCATCCAAGGACAGGTGGATAGACCCCGCCATAGAGGACATATCCTCAGCGGCGATCGAGCCGAGTATCGACCTTACCGTTCACGAGAGCCGTGATGCCAAGCTGTCGGATCCTTCCCCGGCCACGGACTCCGAACCGCCTGCGCCCGTGCCTATCGAATCCGACTGGGCACTGATCATGGATTTTACCTCCGCGGATATCTTTCAGCACTCGCCCTTCGGCGACATACTGAACTCATGAAGGTCTCTCTCCTTGTCAGGAGAGTCCTGGCCGAACTATGTCCGGTAGGATTGGGATGGGGATGACGAAGAAATTCGCTGCCCACCCACCACCCACTTAGTAGCCACTATCGATGTTTTGACGTACATGCTCGACCTCGACTCCGAAGACATCGACGGCATGGACGACGATGCAAGAGGCGAACGAGAACCACTGCCCACAGGGCAGTGGACAGCCACGTCGTCATATGACATATATATGGTGGACACACCCAAAGAAGGCAATGGCGACAGGACTGCGGAGGATGACCCCTCCAAGAAGCAACCCAAGCGCCAGCGTCAGCGGCGCCGCTCTATGTCCTGCCTGGGCAAAAGCGGTGATACCGGCACAGGAGATAATAGCACTCTGGACAGTGCTGAAGATAACAACAATCCCCTCCAGCAAGATTTAGAGCAGGAGGATGGAGAAGCCAGCCCTCCCGAGAGAACGACAGATGGAGAGGTGGAGGATGATAATTACACGCCTCCCTCCGAAGACAAGGCAAGCCTAGATGACGACGAATTTGTCGTGCCTGAGGATCCTGTCGAACAAGAGCGCTTCATGTGTCGGCTTATAGCTATGGCAAATAGCCTTAAGAAAAAGCAACAGCTGCTTCAAGCTGATCAAGATTTGCTAGCTGACAGATGGACTGAAGTCCTTGTGGCCGAGGAATATAAACTCGAACGCCCCTCCAAGAGTTACCCAAAGTGCAGGTTGCTACCCCCACTGGAGGAGGAAGCACCAAAACCTACATCTCTAGCGTATGATGCTGCTGATCGGCCACCTCGTGGCCGCGACAGAGAGGCATTTCGGCCAAAAGCTCAGCCCGCACCCCGATGCCATTCAAATAAAAATGTCAAGGCATGGGGAAATATGCCAGACTTGCAAGACGTATTGGAGGACAAAGCAAAACACGCAAGATCGATCTACGGATCACGAGGGCACGCCACTATGCGAGACGATAACCGTCACGCCGAATACAGTAAAAGTAAATCCGGCCGGGCCAAACATAGCGGACAAGACTCATTTGAGCTGCGTCGCGATATAGCCCAGTACAGAGGCAAGGCACACCCCCTATGCTTCACAGAGGAAGTAATGGATCACCAAATCCCAGAGGGTTTTTAACCCGTAAATATTGAATCATAGGATGGCACAACAGATCCTGCGGTATGGATCGAGGACTTCCTCCTGCACATCCACATGGCCCGCGGTGACGATCTACACGCCATCAAATACCTCGCACCCAAACTCAAAGGACCAGCTCGGCATTGGCTCAATAGCCTGCCAGCAGAATCCATTGGATGTTGGGAAGATCTGGAAGCCGCATTCCTCGACAACTTCCAAGGCACTTATGTGCGACCACCAGATGCCGATGACTTGAGCCAAATAATTTAGCAGCCAGAGGAATCGGCCAGGCAATTCTGGACACGGTTCCTGACAAAGAAAAATCAAATCATCGACTGTCCAGATGCAGAGGCCCTTGCAGCTTTTAAGCACAACATCCACGATGAGTGGCTCGCCCGACACCTTGGCCAGGAAAAGCCGAAATCTATGGTAGCCCTCACGACGCTCATGACCCGCTTTTGCGCGGGAGAAGACAGCTGGCTGGCTCGCAATAATAATATATCAAAGAACCATGGTACTTTGGATACTAAGGATGACAATGGCAGGTCACGTTGCAACAAACACAAGCGCCACATCAACAGCGACAATGCCGAGGATACGGCAGTCAATGCCGGATTCAAAGGCTCTAAACCCGGTCAGCGGAAAAAGTCATTCAAAAGAAGCACTCCGGGCCCGTCCAGTTTGGACCGTATACTCGATCGCTCGTGTCAAATACACGGCACCCCCGACAAGGCAGCCATCCACACCAACAGGGATTGTTTGGTGCTCAAGCAGGCCGGCAAGTCAAATGCCGAAAACAAAGATAAGGGGTCACATACAATGACGAGGAGGAGCCCCGACAGCTGAACACCGGAGGACAGAAGAGGTTCCCCCCACAAGTGCGGACGGTGAACATGATATACGCAACCCACATCCCCAAGAGGGAGCAGAAGCATGCGCTAAGGGACGTATATGCGTTGGAGCCAGTCGCCCCAAAGTTCAACCCATGGTCCTCCTGTCTGATCACCTTCGATCCCAGGGACCACCCCACTAGAATCCGTCATGGCGGATTCGCCGCACTGGTCCTAGACCCAATCATTGATGGATTTCACCTCACTCGAGTCCTTATGGATGGTGGCAGCAGCCTGAACCTGCTTTATCAGGACACAGTGCGCAAAATGGGCATAGACCCCTCAAGGATCAAACCCACAAAAACGACCTTCAATGGCGTCATACCAGGTATAGAGGCCCATTGCACAGGCTCAGTCACACTAGAAGTGGTCTTCGGATCCCCGGATAACTTCCGGAGCGAGGAGTTAATCTTCGATATAGTCCCGTTCCGCAGTGGCATCATGCACTGCTCGGGCGAACCGCATTTGTGAGATTCAATGCGGTACTGCACTATGCATATCTCAAGCTCAAGATGCTAGGACCTCGGGGGGGGGGGGTCATCATAGTCAATGGAAACACAGAGCGCTCTCTCCGCACGGAGGACCACACTGCGGCCCTTGCAGCAGAAGCACAAAGCAACCTCTTAAGGAAATCCACCAGTTCGGCAATTAAAGACCCGGACACCTTCAAGCGCGTCCAGAGTAATCGGCAACAAGACCGCCTGGCACGTTCTGAGCTCGCATAGCAATGCGGCCCCCACCCCAGTCCCAGCCAAACGGCAAAACCCGTGCCACGCGTACATAATTACAGATTGAAAATACCATGGGCACAGGTGGGGAGGGGGGCACGACTACGGCACACCCCAAGATGCGGCTCAACCGCACTAGTGGCTTCCCGCCTTATTATTTTTCCTCTCTTTCAGGACTTTACTCTCTGGAAACCCCGTCCGGCAGTATGTTTGCTGGACACACGATACAACAACCAAGGAGGCAGAAAGCTACGTCGCATCATGGAATTCCCAGGTGGTCTCTGATAACGAGTGAAATACCTGCTTTCAATACCATTCCTTAGCTTGCCCTTGAAGGGGACATGTCAAATAGTCCTACTTTTTGCTTATCGCACTACTTGTATCATTCTGCTTCGACGCACCTTTTTGAATAAACAATGCATAGCACTAGACTATTATCGCATTCTCCATTCCTTATATATATATATATATATATATATATATATATATATATATATGTTCATCCATGACATTCAGCACCCGTACACTCTGGTACGGCCAATACGTCAGGGGCTTAAGCGTACCCCATAATACGGCGTGAGAAGTCAGAGCACTTTCAACAGTGCGGCACCCCGAACTTATAGCATTATATGCATCAGCTCTAAATCATGTCTTGGGTCAATAGTTCGGTTTTCCCGGCTCCCATGTTTTGGTACCTTAAGTTCGCTATATCGGCTAAGGTAGCACTGGGACAACTACTACGATTGTGCCCCAGTTCAGCTGGGCTAAGCATGTCAGTAGAGAAAGCTAAAACTGACTGTCATGATAAGGCGAGAGCTGGTCACTGTTTGAGAGGTCTCGAGTCCCTAAAGACTTATGCCACTTAAAGCGAGGAGTTGGCTTAGTCCAGCTTAAGGCATGTATAGCGCCCCGAATTCGGCCTTCTGAATACTAGGGGCTTCACCAAAATTTAAAATTGTAGAATTCTATGGCTAAGTGAGAGTGATAAAGCATTATAGTCCAATTGCCTTGTTCGTTGTGCTGAGCACCTCCCCCAAAGGACCCAACAATGGGAAAAGGAGTGCTCAGATTTATCCCGAACACCCTAGCACTCGCGGCATGCGGGCAGAAGCCGACGACTGGCCATCTCTCAGATTTGATAAATAGCCGCACAGAAGGTAATATTTTAAATTCAAACAAGCATTGCATACCGCATATGAACAAGTTTTCATAATACAGGATCACACGAGCAAGTTTATTCAAAAATTACATCCTTCGCACACTCCTCCGCCACAAGACGGGAACCCTTCAGGACACCCTCATAATACATCTCGGGGTTGCGATGCTCCTTGCCCTGCGGCAGCCCCTCCTTCACCAGCTTCTCGGCGCCCATCTTGGCCCAGTGCACCTTTGCACGGGCAAAAGCCCGGCGGGCACCTTCGATACAGACGGACCGCTTGATGACTTCCAGCCGTGGGCATGCATCTACAAGCCGCCGCACCAGGCTAAAGTAGCTGTTGGGGAGGGAGTCGCCAGGCCACATGCGGACTATAAAGCCCTTCATGGCCTGTTCGGCCGCCTTGGTCAGCTCGACCAGTTGCTTCAGTTGGTCGCTCATAGGCATCGGGTGTTCGGTCCCAGTATACTTAGACCAGAACAACTTCTCCGTCGAGCTCCCCTCCTCGGCCTGGTAATATTTCGCGGCATCCGACACCCTGCAGGGCAAATCTGCGAATGCTCCTGGAGAGCTCCGGACTCAGGTAAGTAATAAGTAATTTAATTTCACATGCTTGCTTTGCATATTGAATGCCTTACCTGCTGCTATCTTCCTCATCGCCTAAATCTCCTATAGGGCCTTTTGGGATTCAGCCTTGGCATTCCTTATGCTCTCGAGGGCCGCGGCAAGCTCGGACTCTCGCGTCTTCGAGTCAAGGTCCAAAGCCTCGTGCTTCTTCACGAGAGCCTAGAGCCCTTGTTGCACCTCGCCCACCCGTGCCTCTTGCTTTTCCCACTCGGTGTGCTCCTTGGCCACTTTGTTTTCGGCCTCGGACAACGCTTGCTTCAGGGTCGCCAGTTTGGTCATGGCCCCTGGCACATTCATGATGATCCTGTCATTTTGCAACCACATTTTATTTTATATATAGACAAGGTATTACTTACCTTTGTTCTCCTCGAGCTTCCTCTTGGCAAGGCCGAGCTCTTTCTCGGACCCCTCGAGGTCCTGCTTCAGTACATCGACCTCCGCAGTCAGTGCGGCAGAGGTCAGCAGCGAAGCCTGCATACACATACAGACATACTTATATTAGACTCCTGCTGATATTATTTGATCCTCTATTCGGCTTTTCTTTGTGGACACCAAACAAAGCATCAGGGGCTATGGTCTATGTGGTAATATTGTTCCTATATTTTAAATACTTACCTCAGAGCCTGTTAGAAGGCTGGTACAGGCTTCAGTCAGTCCGCTCTTGGCGTACTAAACCTTCTTGATCTCCGCACTCATAATGGTGCGGTGCTCTTCGTCAATGGAAGCGCCGCGAAGTGCTCCCAGCAGGTTGTCCGGTGCCTCTGGTTGGACAGAGGTCACCGGCACGGGCGGCTTGCCCCTCTTGGAAGGGGGCCGCCTGCCCAAGTCCGGAACCACTGGATGCTCCGGCGCGGTGTTCGGCTGAGGGCCGAACTTGGAGCCCCTGGGAGCCTTGCTCCCTTGGCACCTAGAGTCCGGAAGGTCGCCTTGAGGTGCCTCCAGGTCTACCTCCCCTCGGTCCGGTGCCCCTTGTGACAATACCTCGACATTCTCTGTGGGGCAAGGAGAGGAGGCAGATGGAAGTGGATCACTATCCACATCCGACGAGTCCAAGGAGCCGTCCGACGAGGATATGTCGATGCGGGCTCGGGGCGGACTGCATGATCATATTCGACGTTAGGAGAATCAGTGCAATAAAAGTAGGCAATGAGTTACAATGGTATCCGAATACTTACGACTTCACCAGGGGCTTGGCCCTGAGTAACCACTCGTCTTCACCGTCGGCGGCGGTGGTGGAACAGTCCGGAAGGACAGTCCTTCCCTTCTTGGACCCTTCGGCCTCCCCGGTTGGGGCAGCCTTCCTTTTCTTGTCTCCCCCGGATGGAGTGGGAGAGTCCTCATCTTCCTCCACCTCGTTTTCGTGGGAGGAGTGGGTCTTGGACTTATCGTATGATGAGTCCGATACTACCTGGCGCCGGGAACTCTTTCGGGTTCCCTTGGCCTTCTTCTTGGTCTTATCCGGCACCTCGTAAGGAGCCGGAGTCCGCATCTCTGTCAGGAGAGCATTTGCATGGTGTTCGGGCTGAGGGGCCGGACAGTTAATCTTCCCCGATGTCTCCACCCAGTCCTGTCAAAGGCATGGGAGCTCAGCCCCCGCACATGGTTAAGCTATGGGAAATAAATATCCTACCAGATGTACAGAACTTACCGAATTCGCAGGGTGCTTCGCGCTTAGCCCACGGTCCTCGGTAAGAGAAGGAGCGACCTCGGCGCCCTTGAACAACACCCTCCAGACATCCTTATGCGTCATGTCGAAGAGCTCGTGTAGAGTCTGGTGCTGGGCCGGGTCGAACTCCCATAAGTTGAAATCCCGTTGTTGACACGAGAGGATCCGACGAAAGAGAATGACTTGGACTATGTTGACAAGCTTGATTTCTTGCTTATCATGTTCCAGATACACTTCTGGAGTCCATACAGCTCCACCGATGAACCCCGGGACAGTCCCTTCTCCTTCCAGGAAGTGAGCCTCGTGGGGATTCCGGATAGAAACTCAGGGGCCGCCACCCAGTTCGTGTCGTGTGGCTCGGTGATGTAGAACCACCCCGATTGCCACCCCTTTATGGTCTCCCGAAGGAGCCCTCGAGCCATATAACATTGGGCATTTTTCCCACCATGGCTCCGCCGCATTCCGCTTGTTGGCCGCCCTCCACCTTCGGCTTGATATTGAAGGTCTTCAGCCATAGGCCGAAGTGGGGCCGGATGCGGAGGAAAGCCTCGCACATGACGATGAACGCTGAGATGTTGAGGATGAAATATGGGGCCAGATCATGGAAGTCCAGGCCATAGTAGAACATAAGGCCACGGACGAACGGATGGAGGGGAAACCCCAGTCCGGAGACGAAGTGGGGGAGGAAAACCACCCTTTCGTGAGGTTCCGGGGTAGGGAGGATCTGCCCCGCAGCTGGCAGCCGGTGCGCGATATCCGCGGCTAAGTAACCGGCTCCGCGTAGTTTTTTGATGTCTCTCTCCGTGACGGAGGAGACCATCCACTTGCCTCCCGCTCCGGACATGTTTGGAGAAGGTTGAGGAGAAAGATGTGGACTTGGTCGCTGGAGCTCGAGTGCGCGAGAATGGATGAGCAAGGAGGAAGAAGGCGTGGGTAGAAAAAGGTTAAACCTTATCCCTTTATAAGGGCGGACGAAACTATGCGCCCCCACTAGCCTGGTAAAACACGCTTATCCCCCAAGCTCCGTAATTGATGGCGCGGTTGGGTTACCCACGTTCGTATTGATGAGAATCCTGTGATAAGGGGAACACGATCTCTGCTTTGACAAGACGTGTCAAGAAACCACCTCACGTTATGTACGGGGCTGGTTAAAGAAAAATGGTTCAAATAATTATCGGGCCGTGGCATGATGTCATGCTGCCAAAACATGTCAGCACACTACTAGGGAAAACCCTAGTAGTAGCACGGGTTTAAATCCCACTAGTAGCACGGGCAGCCACGCTACCAATAAGGTGCTATAGCTATTACTTAGCAGTAGCGCGTGCGACAAGCGCTACTGCTAAGACACATAGCGGCAGCGCTTGTTCTGTCCCTGTCGGTGGGAATGACACCTATGGGATCACAAGAATCCCTACTATGGTTGCGGGGCGCGGGGTCATGAGAAGAGCGGATCAAACAGATAGCACACGGTTCGTTTATCCGGGTTTGGGCTGCGGGGATGCGTAGAACCCTACTCCTGCTTTGGTGGATTGTATATCTGTGTTCTTGAGCAAGCTATGGGGCATGAGGAGCTCCAAAAAGCCGAATCCCCCTCCTTGTCGCCTCGGGCCTCCTTTTATAGGAAAGGGGTTGCCACAGTGGCTTGCAGGAGGTGGAAAGGGAACAGTGATGTGAGCTTATCCCTCGCATTATATGACAATGCGCATTTAATGCGTCTTGCCCATGTGTCCTTGCTTTATTGGGGACGGGGGAGAGCCCTGTCCTGTCCGTCGCCGCTCCCTCTTGCGTCGACATGCGCCCTGGCCAGTGGCGCCCGCGGTGCCATGTAGGCAGGCAGGCAGCTGAGGTGGCGCAGTGGTGGGTCTCCACGAAGATCTGCATGCCGCCACGCAGGTGCCTGCCCAGCTGGTTGGGTCGGTAGCTGCATGCGAACGGCGGTGGAGGTTTGACCGGCGTGGGCCTGATGGTTGCCCTATGGGTGTTCTTGGCATGGCTCTTGCCGGGGGCCATGTGGTCCTCCTTGGCTGGGATCCCACCAAGGATCATCATCTTCTAAGGGGTGTATCTAATCTTGAATGTCTTCACAAAGATCTGCATGCCACCACGGGGATGTCTCCCGAATCCTTGCCCCATGGGGGCAGTGGACTCAAGGGTGACTCACTCCGTAGGTGTGGGGCGAGCTGCCACGGCAAGGGTCTTGCCGGGTTTGCTAAAACCGCCTCCCGGCAAGGATCTTGCTAGGGGGGAGTCCGCTTCGTCCCCTTTGCTCTTTCTGGTCTTGGTCTTGGCGTCATTCTGCTTCTCCTGAGCTTCGGCCTTACCTTGGCTCACCTCCCTTGCCTTGCTTAGTGTGGTGGTGCCCGTGGCTCAGACCGCCCGTGCACAGTTATAGGGGTACAAAAAGTGTACCCCTCTTTTTGTACACCGACAAGAGCCCCCGGGCCTGGGCCACATGTAAGCGCAATCGCATTGTTGTGCTAGGCCCAAAAACGGTGCGCGGGCAGGCGGGGCGGTTTTTACCGCGGTAAGTCTCTTCGCGCGCTGCGCTTCCCATGCTTCCCGCGCGTGGCGCGGCGTGGGGAGGCGTGTGTGACGTGGGCGGCATGCGTGGGGTTGCTTCCCGCGGGCATGCGTCACATCACAGTTAATGTGAAAGGAGGTGGCCCGCGTTTTTCCCCCATAAGAAGGAATAACCGTGGGCGCGCTGCTCACTTTCTCCTCTTCCCTCGTGCCTTTTCCCATCTCAGAGCCGCCATTCCCTTTCTTCCTTCCTTCCTAAGCTTTCGCTGTCGCCCGCCGCCACTGCTTTGCCATCCTCCTTCCTCAGCCCTCTAAACTTCTTGGTCGCCATGGCTCCCAAATTCGCCAAGGGCAAGGGGGTGGCTAAGGGCGCCGGGACGAAGGAGCCGCCGGAGAGCGCGCTGTCGGGGGACCGGACGAAGTCCGCCTTCTTCTTCCCCTCGACGGTTGATGTTCAAGAGCTCCGGGCCTCCTTCAAGCCCCTATGGGGAGTGAAGACGGGGGGAGAGGATTCGGGACACCCAGTGACGCGCATCATTCCTGCTGCTTGCGTTGATCCTGCCTCAAATCGGTACCCCTTCTTCGTTGATTACTTTTCTTGTGGGTTATGCCCTCCTTTCTCCGATTTCTTCTGCAACGTTATGCGCACCTTTGGCTTTCGCCTCTTGGATTTTACTCCAAATGCGGTGGCGTGCATGGCTTTCTTCGCGCATCTTTGCGAAGGCATTGCCGGGGTGCAACCCAACACGGCGCTCTTCCGCCATTACTTCTTCCCTCGAATCCAACCAAGAGGAGCCGTCTTCGGTTCCGTCACCTGGATCCCAAGATCCAAGGGGGCGTACCCGGACGGTGCCGTTAAGGAGATGTGGGAGGAATGGCGTGGCCAGTGGTGCTGGATTGAAGATGAAAACCCGCCGGAATCCTGCAAGGTCCGCCGAGTGCCACCGGTCCGCGGCAGCGATTGGAGCGATGTCGATACCGCCGATGGGGGGCTCACCATCGCCACCACCAGGATTCTCCGGCTCACCCAGGCCGGACTCACCCTTGAGATGATCAGGGCGGACTTCATTCGCCGCCGGATCGCCCCGTTGCACAGCAAGGGGAGGCCAGCTTGGCTCTTCACGAACCCGGCTGACATTATGCGACTCCGCCCCGGCCTCGATCACAACTTCACAGTGCTGGCGCATGCCCACTTCTGCCAGCGGCTTTTCCAGCTTGATGTGTGTCACGATGGCGAGGTCGAGTGGACCGGCAAGGCCGCGAGGGCTGCCACAAAGGTTGGCAAGGCCCTCAAGGGGCCATTTTCCAAGCTGCCAGCGGGGGTGGTCCCGTTGTGCAACAATTCACGTCGGTCCGAGATCATCGCCAAGATGCCGGATTGTAATGCGCACGGTCCTGTCCCAAGCTGGAAGGAGCCGAAGGTCGAGGATGTGCAGCAATTCTTCGACACCCTGATCGAGGTGTACGTCAATGCCGACGCTGAGCGGTGGCTTATCATGGACACCACCCAGGCAGAGCTGGACTACATCACCACTAGGGCGAGGGAGGCACAGCTTGCCATGGAGGCCGGCAGCGCTAGGGGCGTGGAGGACATGGCTGCATCGGCGGCGGGGGAAGAGGAGCTCTCCCGGTGGGCGGCGGCCTCCGGGGAGGTCAGCAGCGCCAACTTTCGATGTAATGGGACATGGATACCCCGAAGACGGCAAGATGATATTTCAAGACATCGGGGCTAGCAAAGCCCCTCAGTCCAACTGCCCGGCCGCTCCTACCGGCTCCCCGTCCGACTGCCGGCCGCCGACTACGCCAACCAGTCGGCTGCCGACTGCAGCCCGACCCGACATCAACAAGACAACCGTACCGCGGTGCCATCATCTACAGCGTACCGTGTCCCCTGGGTACTGATTTATAAAGTACCCCAGGGGACAAGCATGACATGTGCCATGCCACTATACCATGCCTACATGGCTTGGAATGTAAGCTACCCAAGGTAGCTTACATCCAACGCCACCACCACATAGCTTACATAGTAAGCTAGCTACACACTATAAAAGGAGGCCTCATCCATCCATCCAGGAGGATGGACTCACTCTCACCCACACTCACGCATGCATGCCCAGGCACATGCGGCCACACACACCTATGCTCATACGCATATATACGAGGTCAGATGCACTTGGCACTGATCTCGGATACAGCTCTAGGAGCGACCCTGTACCAGATATACCAGATATACTCAGACATGCAGGAGTAGGGGTGTTATCTCTCCGGAGAGCCCCGAACCTGGGTAAACCACCGCGTGCTACTCTCATACCCGCTCCCGGTCCTATCAGCAGCAGTCCTACCCACACACTAAGCCCTTGTGGCATCTGTCGACTTGCAAGCCCCCCGTGAGAAATACCACGACAGTTGGCGCCCACCATGGGGCGGTACTATGCTACCACGCTGCTGCTGGTTTCGCTGTCCGGGCGGGACCCTTCTTTCTTCATCGCCTCCGCCGCGGCGTCGCGCCGTCTCTCCGGTAACGCTCGGGGGCTCGACATCGACCCGCCCCCGGAGCGGCCTCGAGGGGTGGCGCGTCCTCGCCGTCGGCCTCTTCGTCTTCACCACCACGGCGTCGCGCCATCCCCTCGATGGCGGTCGGGGGCTCGACATCGACATGCCCCCAGAATGGCCGTGGGGGGCGGCGTGGCCTCGCCGTCGGTCTCGCCTTCTTCACACCACCGTTGCGAGCCGGCTGTCCATCCGCGCGCACGCTGCATGCAGTGCCTCGCTTCGGTCGGCCACATCCATCCATGTGTCGCTTGCACCTGCTCCCATCCGTGCTGTGCCTTGCTCTGGCTGAAACACGCACAACTCCTCCATATATCATCTGCGCCAGATAGCTAGCTATGCAAGTCAACCATAAGTCAGACACTACCCAAAACGCTTCCCCGATGCAAGTCGGACACTCCTCATACACCAGCTAGACGCGAGCCGGATAATCCGCGTACAATTCATAGATATTCCTTGTATGTTGCCCATGCATCAGCTGGATAACGGACATGCACACCTCCGCATCTGCTTCGCTCAGACCCCGTCGCGCTCCGGGCTGCCGCTCGTGCGCCCGAGCCCGCCGCCTCGCCGGCTGTGCTCGCTTCTCCGCGTCCGCGCAGCGCCGCATCGTCCGGCTGCTCCGCGCGTTGGTACAGCCCCGCGGCCGCGCGCTGCTGCGGCCTCATCGCCTGGCTGTGCCGCGGCGCCTCCGCTCCCACAGGCACTGCGGCGGCACCGCCTGCCGATTCCTGCACCGCGCCGGCTCCACGCGTGCCCGCGTTGCCGGCCTGCCGCATTCCGTGGGCTCCTCCTCCGCGGTGCCGTCCGTGCCGACTGCTCCGCCCACGCGCGCCGGGTCCGGCTCCGTCCGCTCCGACTCCCCATTCGACCGGCTCCTCTCGCCCCGCGCCCGGCTCCGTCCGCCTCACGTCGCGCGGCTCCGGGCAGTCCGTCACCTGCACCTCTCCCGTGCCCAGCTCGCCGCCACGCCGGGCCCGGCTCCGTCCGACCTCGCGCCTTGCTCGCCCACTGCTCGCTGGCCGGCTTCCCCAAGCTCGCGCCCGGCTCCGGCCTCCCCGCGCCGGGTCCGGCCTCCGCGCCGCCTCTCCGCACCGGCTCCACGCTGCTCCGGCCGCGCCGGCTGCCGCTGTCCCGGGCCGGCCTCCGCCCCTCTCTGCCTCGGATCGCGGCCGGGCGCTCCGCGCCCGCGGCCGGCTCCCGCGCCCGTGCCCTGCGTCCGCGCCCACCCGGTTGCGCCGGGCCGACTCCGCCTGCGGCTGCCGGCTCGCCGCTGCAGCCGGCCCCGGCCCTGTCCCTGCTGCCGCCGGCTCCGCGTCGTCCCGCGCTCCGCCTGCGCCGCCCCGCATCCTCCTGCTCGCAGCTCCGCGACCCGTCCGCTTGTGCCGTTCCGCCTCTGGCTCCGCCACGCCGCCTCCGTACCCTCCGCTCCGCCCGTGGCCGGCTCCGGCTTCCCCCGCGGCCGGCTCACCCTGCGCCCGGCCGCCGTGCCCCTCCGCTCCGCCCGTGGCCGGCTCTGGCTTCCCCCGCGGCCGGCTCACCCTGCGCCCGGCCGCCGCGCCCCTCCGCTCCGCCCATGGCCGGCTCCGGCTTCCCCCGCGGCTGGCTCACCCTGCGCCCGGCCGCCGCGCCCGTCCGCTCCGCCCATGGCCGGCTCCGGCTTCCCCCGCGGCCGGCTTACCCTGCGCCCTGCCGCCGCGCCCCTCTGCTCCGCCCCGGCCGCATGCTGGCCCCGGGTCGCCGACTCCCCGTCTGGCCGCCTGCCGCCGCCCCGGCTCCACACGGCCGCACCCCAGCCGGCTGCTCCGCGCACACAAGGAAAAGGGCCGCCTACCCAATGGCCGGCTGGGGAAGAGAAAAGAAAGAATGGCCGGCTTGCACGAAAAAAAATATGTGCCCAAGCCGGCTGAAAAAAAATGTGTGCCCAAGCCGGCTGAAAAAAAAATGCGCCCAAGCCGGCTGAAAAAGAAAATGTGCCCAAGCCGGCTGAGAAAGAATAAAGAAAAAAGAAAAAATCGGGCCACCTGGCCGCCCAGTTCGCCTGCCAACTTCGACGCCTGGCCGGCTGGGGGCCCGACCCGTTTGCTCGTCTGCCTCGACGCCGGCTGCGCCAAGCCGGCCCAGCCGTCAAGACCTCCTCGAGCGCCCGAATCTCGGGGGCTACACCCAGCGGGTGCGCTGACGCGCCCCCGCGAAGAAGAAGAACGCAAGGTAGACGCCGGAAGATCCGGCCCGACTGCTCAGCAGTCGGCCCGAATCTCGGGGGCTACACCCAGCGGGTGCGCTGACGCGCCCCCGCGAGAGAAGAGAAGACAAAGTAGTTGCCGGAAGATCCGGCCCGACTACTCAGCAGTCAGCCCGAATCTCGGGGGCTACACCCGGCGGGTGCGCTGACGCGCCCCCGCGAGAAAGAAGACAAGATAGCTGCCGGAAGATCCGGCCCGACTGCTCAGCAGTCGGCCCTACACCCAGCGGGTGCGCCGGCGCACTCCGCAAGCGCCGAGTCGCGCCGGCTATCTTCGACGACCGCGACTACACGAAAATCAATGTGAGCTCCTCACCCGCATATTTTTGCACTACGCAAGCACGGATAACCCCGAGCGTTGCTCGGGGGCTGCCTCCGCATTTTATTACAGTAGCATCACTGTTTGCCCCGGTGCCAGCCAGAGTTGGCCCGGGGGCTGGCCGCTTGGCCTGAGACGTTAGTTCCCGCAGACGACTTAGTACCGTGCACGGTACCAAAGGCCCACTCTTAGTCACAGACCGCAGAGCGGCTGCCGACTAGCAAGAGTGAGCGCTGGAGGCCACCCACGCGAAAAACGTCCGGGAAGAAAAACGTTCGGGCGACCCGACCGTTTTCCTTTACAAGTATCTACTCGGTTGAATCTGCTCCCAGACTCAGAGTACTGTACACTCCACTTCGCGGCCCACTCTCAGCCACAGACCGCAGAGCGGCTGTCCGGCAAGCAAGAGCACAAGCCAAAAAGTGGAGGGAACACGAAAAAGATTAAGGGGGCTCGGACGAAACCGAGTCGGCACCCTCCGCATAAAACTTGCAATGATAAAAGCAAGCATTCGATATATCTGCATGGACTAACTCTGTCCTTTTTTATGATTACTTTCATGAACATTTGCCAAAAAACCTCCGCCCAACTTTGCCAAGTTGCCCGGAGGCTCGGGGCCTACTGTCGGTGTAATGGGACACGGATACCCCGAAGACGGCAAGATGATATTTCAAGACATCGGGGCTAGCAAAGCCCCTCAGTCCGACTGCCCGGCCGCTCCTGCCGGCTCCCCGTCCGACTGCCGGCCGCCGACTACGCCAACCAGTCGGCTGCCGACTGCAGCCCGACCCGACATCGACAAGACAACCGTACCGCGGTGCCATCATCTACAGTGTACCGTGTCCCCTGGGTACTGGTTTATAAAGTACCCCAGGGAACAAGCATGACATGAGCCATGCCACTATACCATGCCTACATGGCTTGGCATGTAAGCTACCCAAGGTAGCTTACATCCAACGCCACCACCACATAGCTTACATAGTAAGCTAGCTACACACTATAAAAGGAGGCCTCATCCATCCATCCAGGAGGATGGACTCACTCTCACCCACACTCACGCATGCATGCCTAGGCACATGCGGCCACACACACCTATGCTCGTACGCATATATACGAGGTCAGATGCACTTGGCACTGATCTCGGATACAGCTCTAGGAGCGACCCTGTACCAGATATACCAGATATACTCAGACATGCAGGAGTAGGGGTGTTATCTCTCCGGAGAGCCCCGAACCTGGGTAAACCACCGTGTGCTACTCGCATACCCGCTCCCGGTCCTTTCAGCTGCAGTCCTACCCACACAATAAGCCCTTGTGGCATCTGTCGACTCGCAAGCCCCCCGTGAGAAATACCACGACACCAACACTGGATCTCTGCTCGTCGAAGACGCGGCCGATGAGTCGTCGGGGGAGGAGGAGGATGCGGCTGCGGGCTCGACGCCAACCAGGGGAAGAGGGCGAGTCCCGCGGCGGGCTGGCTCCGGCAAGCCGGTCCGGCCTGGCAGGGCTGCGCGGCCTCAATTGACCCTGGAGGGGTCTGGGCGCCACACGAGGGCCACGGCAGCCAAAAGGCTGACGAAGGCCGCTGAGAAGAAGAAGACAACAACCCCTTCCTCATCCGGGCGCGCACAAACCCCGCCGCCTCCTTCGCCTCCTCCGGCAGGCGTCGACTCGGATGATGATGTGGAGCTCCCTTTTGATCTCGGGCCTCTCAGCCCGGAGAGGAAAAGGAAACTGGTGGAAGAGGAGACGGATGGCGAGTAAGTTCTCCGTTCCTTACTGTCATTTCCATTTCCTTAAATTGGGTCGCTTGTCTTGATCCATTTTTGCTTCCATAGGGAGACAGAGACGTTGGCCCAGAGGGTGAAAAGGCGAGGACCTCGGCGAGCAGCCAGCCCCCGGCTGGGGCTTCAAAGACACCACTGATGGTGCTGAGCAGCCCGGATAGCAGCCCCTGGCGCAGCCCCCAGTGTAAGTTCGTCACCCTCTTCTTACTCGACAAGTGGTAGGTTCTCGATGCTATGATGCTGACCTTGCCGGGTTTGCAGGAGGGAAGCGGCAGTAGGAGGAGCCACAGAGGGCTACTCCTAACACACCACGCCCATCGACTACGCCGCCGCGGGGGGCGTCCCCGGCAAGGGCATCAGGCACGGAGCCCACACCCATGGAGGAAGAGGGGAACTTAGGCGCTGGTGGCTCTGCCACGGTGCCAAATGCTGGTGGAGAGGGGACTTATGCTTCACAGCCTGGCACTGGTGAGTCGCCTGTCCTTCGTCTCTGTTTTTCCCTTATTCTTTTCCTGGCTTCATTGCTCCCTTTGCTGCCCAGGCCCTCCTTCAACAGGTATGGAGGACGTGGATTCCGTTTCTGGGAACATTGTTGAGGAGGCCGCCAAGGATGCTGTCGAGGACACCGCAGCGGGGGCCGCCAAGGCGACCGGCGAGGCTTCTGCCGAGGGCACCAGTGGTGGACCTGCCAGTGAGGCCGGCAAGGCCTCTGCCGAGGAAGAGGTGGTAGGTGACCAGCCTCCCTCCTCCTCAACCTCGGGCCCCGGCAGGTATCTGAAGGTGGGCTACGATCTCTTCGTCCACCTCCCAGGGGCGTCAAGCCGGGCGCCCGCCGAAGGGGAAATTTTCGACGGCGAGGTGCTTGCCGCCACTGGGCTCGAGGTGGTTGATGAGCCGGGCGTTGGTGGCGATGGTTCTCCAGAAGAGCAGCTTTTCCGTGCCATGGAGGCCAATTTCCGGAAGCTCCAAGTGCTCTACCGTGCTCGCCTGGACAAGGTCAAGTCCAGGATGGCAATGGTGGACAACGCGGAGGTGGACTTCAAGGCGCGCGTTGCCGAGACGCAGACCTGGTTCCACCAGGCTCGCAAGGAGTAGAGGGCCTTTCATGAGAAATTGGCCGAGCGCGATGTGGAGCTCACCATGAAGATGGCCGACATCAAGAAGGCCCACGAAAAGGCGGCGAACTTGGCTGCCGCAGCCGAGGCCGCCCGGAACCAGCATCAAGCCACCTTGAATTCCCAGGAAGAGGACCTCACCGCGCGTGAGGCGAAGCTTGCCGCAGCGCTCCGTGGCAAGGATGAGGAGATCGAGGCCCTTGTCGCGCGGAGGACTCGCGAGCTAGAGCAGAGGCACAAGGAGGCACTCGATGCCCAAGCTCTGGCCCATGCCGGCAAGGTAAGGGAGTTGGAGGTGGCGCATGACGAGCTAAAGGAGCAGGCCCTCAAGCTGTCCAACGAGAAGAGCACGCTCAACAGTGCCTTGGTGGAGGCGCAAGGAGCGGTCATCAACAGGGCTGGGGAGCTCTCCGAAGCGCAAAACACCGTCAGAGACCTCAAGCTGAAGCTGGGGGATCTCGAGAAGATGTTGTCGGAGAGCAGGGCTCGGGAGGAGACCCTGACCAGGAGCCTGGAGGAGGAGAAGCAGCTGCGGCGAACGAGGCCGCCTCACACCAGGATGATGTGGCGGGCGAGAATAGATGGATTAGCCGTCTGGAGGAGGTCGCCGGCAGGGTCACCTCGCAGTTGGCCACCATGGGGATGCCAAACGTGAGGTACGCCCCTGTTCTTCGAGGGCGTCCTCGGAGCCTTGGCTTATCTCCACTCCAACAGGACGGCCACGCCTGCCGAGGAGGCCCGGCGACTTTGCTGGAGGATCGTGACCAAGGTCCTCAGCTAGACGGCGTACTGGAATCCCGATCTTGACTTCACGGCCGCGATGAAGAGCTTGCCGGATGGTGCTGACCTCACGGTGCTCAAGGAGCGCATCAAGCCCATCACCAACTGCATCGACGAAATCAAGAGGGTGGAAGGCCAGCGCCGGGATTAGGCATCCCGTTCTTCTTCGCCGCTGCGGGTTTCCGACCAAGACAAATTTTATCTTTAGTTAGAACCGCAGCAATGATGTGATGTAATATAACTTTGCAGTCCTTTTAATTTTCATGCATGTTATTTCCCCGTTCGATTCCTCTTTGTATGCGTGCCCTACGTCAATCGGGAAGGCTTGCCGGCGCGGAAGCCCCTAGCGGCATTTTGGGGACGGATCCCCATGGCCAGCCGGGTACGCGTGCTGCCAGACGAGCCACCTTTCCGTTCTGAACGCGGCCGCTCAAACTGTCGAGCTTGACTCGAGTCAGAATCGGGGGCGTTGCAGATCGCGGACGGCTACTCTGCCATTCCCGACGCAGCCGCTTGAGCTGTTGAGCGGACTCGAAACACGGCAAGGGCGTTGCCGATCGTGGTAGAGCCCCCTGGCGTGCAGGTTTCTCATGCAAAGAAAATATCTCCGGGGGGAATAACCTCAAATAAGAAGGGTAGCACAAATAAGGGTTCAGTGCAACTTAGCTTCTGTTTGTAGTCACTCGAGCGCTGATCTTCTGGCCTCTGTCCTTCTCCAAGAGCCACAAAGGCGAAGGAGTGTTGAGCTAATTGCTAGAGCCGATTCTCACAACTGCGTCCCCTACCTGGCGCGCCAAAGATGTCGGTGGGAACGACACCAATGGGATCACAAGAATCCCTACTACGGTTGCGGGGCACGGGGTCGTGAGAAGAGCGGATCAAACATATAGCACACAGTTCATTTATCTAGGTTCGGGCCACGGGGATGCGTAAAACCCTACTACTGCTTTGGTGGATTATATATCTATGTTCTTGAGCTAGCTATGTGGCGTGAGGAGCTCCAAAAAGCCGAATCCCCCTCCTGGTCGCCTCGGGCCTCCTTTTATAGGAAAGGGGTTGCCACAGTGGCACGCAGGAGGTGGAAAGGGAACAGTGATGTGAGGTTATCCTTCGCATTACATGACAAGGCGCATTTAATGCGTCTTGCCCAGGTGTCCTTGCTTTATCAGGGACGGGGGACAGCCCTGTCCCGTCCGTCGCCGCTCCCTCTCGCATCGACACGCGCCCTGGCCAGCGGCACCCGCGGTGCCATGTAGGCAGGCAGGCAGGCAGCTGAGGTGGCACAGTGGTGGGTCTCCACGAAGATCTGCATGCCGCCACGCAGGTGCCTACCTAGCTGGTTGGGTCGGCAGCTGCATGCGAACGGCGGTGGAGGTTTGACCTGCGTGGGCCTGATGGTGGCCCTATGGGTGTTCTTCGCAAGGGCCTTGCCGGGGCCCCGGCAAGGGTCTTTCCATGGCGCCTGCTGTCATCCCCAGCAAGGCTCTTGCTGAGGGCCTTGTGGTCCTCCTTGGCTGGGATCCCGCATAGGATCATCATCTTCTAAAGGGTGTATCTGATCTTGAATGTCTTCCCAAAGATCTGCATTCCACCACGGGGATGTCTCCCGAACACTTGCCCCATGGGGGCAGTGGACTCAAGGCTGACTCACTCCGTAGGTGTGCGGCGAGCTGCCACGGCAAGGGTCTTGCCGGGTTTGCTAAAACCGCCTCCCGGCAAGGATCTTGCCAGGGGGGAGTCCGCTTCGTCCCCTTTGCTCTTTGTGGTCTTGGTCTTGGCGTCGTTCTGCTTCTCCTGAGCTTCGGCCTTACCTTGGCTCACCTCCCTTGCCTTGCTCAGTGTGGTGGTGCCCGTGGCTCAGACTGCCCGTGCACAGTTATAGGGGTACAAAAAGTGTACCCCTCTTTTTGTACACCGACAGTCCCGCGCTGCTGCTAATCTAGCTAGTTGTAGCGTGTTTCTTATCCATCGCTACTAGTACTCTTTTTTTCATTTTTAGTGTATTTATACGACGTTATACAAATTTTGGTACAATACCAATTATGAAGTTCATATCATTATGTCCATAACAGTGTGTCAAATGAAGGTGGATTAGGTTCAAGTGGAGGCAATATGTGGTGCATGTCAAAAGTATACTACTAATCCAAACTTGATCTAGTTTGGACTAGTAGTACTTTCGATGTGCACCACATGTTGCCTCCACTTGAATCTAATCCACCAGCACAAGCTATTTAATCATCATCATAGTCATTACCACCAACGGTATTTATTTAATCACGATAGTCATAGTGTAGCACATCATCATCTTCAAACTCATTCTAGCTAGCTAATCACCACCAACACTAGCTGCAATAGCTATCTAATCACCACCAACACTAGCTAATAATAATCATTATAGTCATTACCACGAACACTAGCTATTTAATCATCATAGTCATAGTGTAGCACATCATCATCTTCAAACTCATTTCTAGCTAGCTAATCACTCCTGCTGCTCTCTCTCAGGTAAAATAACATAAAACATGTATAGCACTCCTCCTTCATCAAGTTGGAGCATGCATATGAACCTGTCTCCTAATCTTGGGCTCCGCTTTTGATTGCTGCACCCTAGTACTTCTTTGCGATGATTCAAAATTTTGCTCCATTCTTTCACTATTAAGCATTCCTCGCTATTAGAAATCCTGAATGCACTAAAGTGCATTGTAGGATAACTTGGCCATAAGCTAACAATATTCATGGTACCTTTAGTCTTGATCCAATCAGGCACAACATTCATTGGGGGTCCCTGTTGAAGAACATCGTATAGTAACATACTTAGCAATGAAGTTTAGTTTAAAAAATAATGTATGCAAAAGATGAACTGAGGACAAATAGTAAAAATCTTACCATCTTTCCTAAATAGATGGGACCGTAGTTCAGTACAAACACTATTGGTCGCATGTTTTCAGTACTAACATTTCTAAGTGCAGGAAGAAAATTTGTCTTGGCAGTATCAAGATCCTGAAGCCATGAAACATAATGACTTAGCTCCTCGCAGTTTAGTTCAGCCACGGGACAGTAGTAGGTCATGTCTACCAAGCGCTGGTCATGTTTGCTTGAACGGAAATAAGCTGTCAATATAAATTAGTTGTCAACTATTTTTGAATAAACAATATCAAAGACATAAATATGGTTAAGAAACTCACATAATGGTATACTGGAGGCGTCTGCACATCGACCCAGATGTCGGTATTACCTTCAATATCATCTTCCGGAGAAATATCAAAGGTGATAACCATATCAGGCTCAAATGCATAAGTCTTGCATAGTGCTTGCCAAGTTTTGCATCCAAAATAGGTGTAGTCGTCTTCGTTGTATAATTTTGCATGGAAAATATAACCACGCTCGGTCTTCAAGTAAACTTTCTTTACCTCCATAGTACGACTGAAACCTATCTTATCCAAGACAAAAACTCTTGCATGGCAGGGGATACGCTAGTAGAATAGTAAAAAAATTAAATTATAAGTTAAAGCAAATGAAGAAGATGTCATGCTTAATTACGAAAAAAGACTTGTCGTTGTGACTTACTGTATCCACTTCGAAGTTCTCGTCCAGCTTGATGCTGAAGCGCCTATCATCATCTAGGAAGATTCCGTCGCACAGGCCGCGCTCGTCTTCGCAGTACTTGCAAATACCGAAATCCTTTTCGTCGTCAGACATTTCCTATGTTCATAGTTGAAACATTAATTGAAAATCGATCGAAGACAACTACCAGGATACTCAACACACAAATTCGGGACACTCGATATTTCCTACATATTCTGGCACAAGTCATGCCAAAATTCACGAAAAAAATCTGGCATGACCTTTGCTAAAATAGGACATATCGAGCGCCTAAAATTTGTCGGAACGGAAATGAATCAACACTCCAGCAAAACATAGGCCACTCGGAGGTGTAACCTGCAAACATGACCGGCCACTTGGGCAAGCACATATCCTATTTGAGCAACACAGGATATACACTTCAAAATATCTTATAGGACTCATATTGACATGAGCATTCAATAAGCAAAACCAAATCGTAAAATAAGTAAGTATTCAAATTAGCATGCATTCAATAAGCAAAAGTAAATCATCTCATGCTTCCGTACATCATCGAATTTTATCACTAATACATCCCGAATAGTATGATACATATAACATCACTAATGCAACTAAAACCCTAGCGCACGACGGGTATCGGCGCGGGCGGTGGACAACCACAGAGAAGGAACCATCAAAGGATCATAGCTCCAGTGAGATCCCTAGAGATCCTACCAGGTATTGGAGAACCTGTGCTCCAACGCAAACAAGTAGCGACGGACGTGCGCGTCACCTCCGTGGTGACGCACCACCTCCGCGGGGTCCTCGAGCCTCTGGACCGTCACTGGCCCATGCGACCGCCACCAAAGAAGGTCCGTGTCAATGATGGGCTGACTCCTCACCAACCTGCGCCCCCCGGTAGGTAGCGCCTCCCAGTACCACCCCGGCGGAGCCCAGTCCTGGACATGACCCATCTGGTGACGCAGCTGTCCTCCGCCGACTCGACCACGAGGATGCGGGATAGGCATCGTCGACGTCGCTGTGGGAATAATTGCTTTAACTAAAAAAGTAAACTAGTTCTATCAATTTTTGTACTAAAAATAAAATAGTTGTATTAACTGAACTAGTTCAATTAAGCACTTACTATGAATAAAAATAAACTAGTTTTTACTAAAAAATAAACTAGTTCAACTAGTTATATTAATTTTCTTACTAATTCTATTAAACAGTTACTAAAAATAGTAAAAAAACTAGTTAGATGAACTCTAAAATTTAACCCTAACTGATGAACTCTAAAATTTAATGAACCCTAACTAATTTTATGAACTATAAAATTTAACCCTAACTAATTTGATGAACTCTAAAATTTAATGAACCCTAACTAATTTGATGAACTCTCAAATTTAACCCTAACTAATTTGATGAACTCTAAAATTTAACCCTAACTAATTCAATGAACTCTAAAACTAATTCTATTTAACAACTACTGCCATAATTAGCATCTAATTTGATGAACCCTAACTAATTAGATGAACTCTGAAATTTAACCCTAAGAACCCTAGCTAGGTAGAGGTAGGGGAGGAGGAGGAGGAGGGCGTGCTCACCTCTGGCGCCGGCGGATTTAGGGAGAGGGGCACGCGGCGTCGAGGTCGGGGATGGGGTCGGGGTCGGGGCGGCGGGCGCACGGCGGAGGGCGGCGATGTAGGGGGGGCGTCGAGGTCGGGGTCGGGGGCGCCGTCAAGGTCACGGTCGGGGGCGGGGGCGGCGTCGCGGGTGTGCGGAGAGCGATGGGTCGAGCACTGCAGCCGACGGCGATGTAGGGCGGCGACAGCGGAGGAGTATGGATTTGGGGGAAGTGGCCGTGGGGGAAGAATGGACCACGCGGTTAAGTTAAAAGTAGCAGTAGCGTGTTCTAGGAAGTGCGCTGCTGCTATGGTAGCTATAGCGCGTTTCTTAACAAGCGCTACTGCTATTCCTTCTCTTTTTTATTTGCTTTCCATCTAATTTTATTTTCGTTAGCAGTAGCGCCTTTGTTCGTAAATGCGCTGCTACAAAACAAGTAGCGGTAGCGCGGTTCTACGTAGATCGCTACTACTATGTGTAGCCTATCGGCTAAGCCGTGGGAATTTTAGTAGTAGTGCTTTTGTACTTGGGCGCGCTACTGCTATAACTGTATCTGTAGCGTGGTTTAAAACACCGCGCTGCTGCTAATTAGCACCAATGTGCGTTTTTAGCCCGCGGTACTGCTAATGTTCTGTGTATAAGGTTTTCCCTAGTAGTGGCAGATTAGATTTGTGGAAATATTATTCTCTCTACGGTGGTATGTGGAACTTATTTTGCAGGGTCGGACACTGTCCTTGTATTCAAACTGTTCCGTGGTTTATTCGGAGGAGGAACCCGCCTTGCAATGCCGAAGACAACATTGCGCGCCGGACTCATCGTCATTGAAGCCTGGTTCAGGGGCTACTGAGGGAGTCCTAGATTAGGGGGTCTCCGGACAACCGGACTGTTGGACTATCAAGGTACGAGATTGAAGACTTCGTCCTGTGTCCGCATGGGACTCTACTTGGCGTGGAAGGCAAGCTAGGAAATATGGATATGTATATCTCCTCCTTTGTAACCAAACTTGTGTAACCCTAGCCTCCTCTGGTGTCTATATAATTCGGAGGGTTTTAGTCTGTAAGACAACATACAATCATACCATAGGCTAGCTTTTAGGGTTTAGCCTCTCTGATCTCCTGGTAGATCAACTCTTGTACTACTCATATTATCAAGAACAATCAAGCAGGACGTAGGCTTTTACGTCCATCAAGAGGGCCCGAACCTGGGTAAAACATCGTGTCCCCTGCCTCCTGTTACTATCCGCCTAGACGCATAGTTTGGGACCCCCTACCCAAGATCCACCGGTTTTGACACCAACAATGGCCAAGAAAAAGGCCGTGGGGACCAGAAAGGGTCTCCGACGCAAGGTCCTATCGGACTCATCGTCCGATGAGTCTGACGCGCACTCCTCCCGCGGAAACGAGGCGGAGAAAAGTTCTCCCCCCCCCCCTAGCCGGGGGAGGCAAGAAAAGGAAGGCCGACCCATCCGGGGAGGCCGAAGGGTCCAAGAAGGGAAAGACCCTCATTCCGGACTTTGCCGCGATGGCCGCCGATAGCGGCGACGAGTGGCTACCCAGGGACAAGCCCCTCGCGAAGTAGTAAGTATCCGGACACCATAGTACTTCATGGTATGTTTTATTGTACTGCCTTTGCTCATGCCGAACATGATTATACAGTTCAGCCCGAGCTCATCTCGACATACCCTCGTCGAGCGGCTCTTTGGGCTCGTCGGATATGAACAGCGATTCTCCTCTAACGGCTTCCACCCCTCGCCCTACGGACAACGCCGAGGTGGTGCCTTAAAAGGCACTGACCCAAGGGGAGGTGATCCTGGGGGCGTCTCACGGCGACCTCCCGGACCCTGAGTACCAAGGGAGCGAGGCTCCTACGGGCTTCGAGTTCAGGCCCCAGCCGGACACTACGCTGGAACCTTCGATGGTTCCGGACTCCGGCAGGTGGTCCCCCATTAAGGGGGGCCAACCATTTGTGACGGTGTCCTCTGTTTAACCAGAGGCACCGGACAACTTGCTGGAAGCGCTTCACAGCGCTTCCATCGATGAAGAACACCGCACTATCATGAGTGCGGTGGTCAAGAAGGTTCAGTCCGTCAAAAACGGACTGACCGAAGCTTGTTGGAAATATGCCCTAGAGGCAATAATAAAAGCATTATTATTATATTTCCTCGTTCATGGTAATTGTCTTTATTCATGCTATAATTGTGTTATCCGGAAATCGTAATACATGTGTGAATAACAGACACCAACATGTCCCTAGTAAGCCTCTAGTTGACTAGCCCATTGATCAACAGATAGTCATGGTTTCCTGACTATGGACATTGGATGTCATTGATAACGAGATCACATCATTAGGAGAATGATGTGATGGACAAGACCCAATCCTAAACATAGCATAAAGATCGTGTAGTTCGTTTTGCTAGAGTTTTGCAATGTCAAGTATCTTTTCCTTAGACCATGAGATCGTGTAACTCCCGGATACCGTAGGAGTGCTTTGGGTATACCAAACGTCACAACGTAACTGGGTGACTATAAAGGTAGACTACGGGTATCTCCGAAAGTATCTGTTGGGTTGACACGGATCAAGACTGGGATTTGTCACTCCGTATGGCGGAGAGATATCACTGGGCCCACTCGGTAATGCATCATCATAATGAGCTCAAAGTGACCAAGTGTCTGGTCACGGGATCATGCATTACGGTACGAGTAAAGTGACTTGCCGGTAACGAGATTGAACGAGGTATTGGGATACCGACGATCGAATCTCGGGCAAGTAATATATCGATTGACAAAGGGAATTGCATACGGGGTTGATTGAATCCTCGACATCGTGGTTCATCCGATGAAATCATCGTGGAGCATGTGGGAGCCAACATGGGTATCCAGATCCCGCTGTTGGTTATTGACCGGAGAGTCGTCTCGGTCATGTCTGCTTGTCTCCCGAACCCGTAGGGTCTACACACTTAAGGTTCGGTGACGCTAGGGTTGTGAAGATAAGTATATGCAGTAACCCGAATGTTGTTCGGGGTCCCGGATGAGATCTCGGACGTCACGAGGAGTTCCGGAATGGTCCGGAGGTAAAGAATTATATATAGGATGTGCAGTTTCGGCCATCGGGACAAGTTTCGGGGTACCCGGTATTGTACCGGGACCACCGGAAGGGTCCCGGGGGTCCACCGGGTGGGGCCACCTATCCCGGAGGTCCCCTTGGGCTGAAATAGGTGGGAACCCAGCCCATAGTGGGCTGGGGCGCCATCCCCCCCAAGGCCCATGCGCCTAGGGTTGGTGGGGGAGGGGAAACCCTAAGGGGGGCGCCCCCTTGCTTGGGGGGCAAGCCCCCCACCCCTTGGCCGCCGCCCCCCCTGGTAGATCCCATCTACCAGGGCCGGCGCCCCCCCCCCTTGGCACCCCTATATATAGGTGGGGAGAGGAGGGACTTCATGCCCACGCCTTTGGTGCTTCCCTCTCTCCCTGTTACACCTCTCTCTCTCGTAGTACACGGCGAAGCCCTGCTGTCGTGACGCCCTGCATCCACCACCACGCCGTCGTGCTGCTGGATCTTCATCAACCTCTCCTTCCCCCTTGCTGGATCAAGAAGAAGGAGACGTCTCCCGTCCCGTACGTGTGTTGAACGCGGAGGTGCCGTCCGTTCGGCGCTGGTCATCGGTGATTTGGATCACGACGTGTTCGACAACATCAACCACGTTCTAACAAACGCTTCCGCTGGCGATCTACAAAGGTATGTAGATGCATCTCATGACTCGTTGCTAGATGAACTCCTAGATGATCTTGGTGAAACGAGTAGGAAAATTTTTGTTTTCTGCAACGTTCCCCAACAGTGGCATCATGAGCTAGGTCTATGCGTAGTTCTTCTTGCGCGAGTAGAACACAATTCGTTGTGGGCGTGGATTTGTCAACCTTCTTGCCGCTACTAGTCTTTTCTTGCTTCAGCGGTATTGTGGGATGAAGCGGCCCGGACCAACCTTACACGTACGCTTACGTGAGACCGGTTCCACCGACTAACATGCACTAGTTGCATAAGGTGGCTGGCGGGTGTCTGTCTCTCCCACTTTAGCTGGAGCGGATTCGATGAACAGGGTCCTTATGAAGGGTAAATAGAAGTTGACAAATCACGTTGTGTCTTTCACGTAGGTAAGAAAACGTTCTTGCTAGAACCCTAATTCAGCCACGTAAAAACTTGCAACAACAATTAGAGGACGTCTAACTTGTTTTTGCAGCAAGTGGTTCGTGATATGATATGGCCAAAGTTGTGATGAATGATGAATGATCTATATGTGATGTATGAGATGTTCATGCTATTGTAATAGGAATCACGACTTGCATGTCGATGAGTATGACAACCGGCAGGAGCCATAGGAGTTGTCTTTATTCTTTTATATGACCTGCGTGTCATCAAGAAACGCCATGTAAATTACTTTACTTTATTGCTAAACGCGTTAGCCATAGTAGTAGAAGTAATAGTTGGCGAGCAACTTCATGGAGGCACAATGATGGAGATCATGATGATGGAGATCATGGTGTCATGCCGGTGACAGGATGATCATGGAGCCCCAAGATGGAGATCGAAGGAGCTATGTGATATTGGCCATATCATGTCACGTTTATTATTTGATTGCATGTGATGTTTATCATGTTTTGCATCTTGTTTACTTAGAACGACGGTAGTAAATAAGATGATCCCTCATAATAATTTCAAGAAGTGTTCCCCCTAACTGTGCACCGTTGCGACAGTTCGCTGTTTCAAACCACCACGTGATGATCGGGTGTTTTATTCAGACGTTCACATACAACGGGTGTAAGACAGATTTACACATGCAAACACTTAGGTTGACTTGACGAGCCTAGCATGTACAGACATGGCCTCGGAACACAGAAGACCGAAAGGTCGAGCATGAGTCGTATGGAAGATACGATCAACATGAAGATGTTCACCGATGTTGACTAGTCCGTCTCACGTGATGATCGGACATAGCCTAGTTAACTCGGATCATGTAATACTTAGATGACTAGAGGGATGTCCAATCTAAGTGGGAGTTCATAAATAATTTGATTTGATGAACTTAATTATCATGAACTTAGTCTAAAATATTTTACAATATGTCTTGTAGATCAAATGGCCCACGTAGTCCTCAACTTCAACACGTTCCTAGAGAAAACCAAGCTGAAAGACGATGGCAGCAACTATACGGACTGGGTCCGGAACCTGAGGATCATCCTCATAGCTGCCAAGAAAGATTACGTCCTACAAGCACCGCTAGGTGAAGCTCCCGTCCCACAGAACCTAGACGTTATGAACGCCTGGCAGACACGTGTTGACGACTACTCCCTCGTTAAGTGCGGCATGCTTTACAGTTTGGAACCGGGGCTCCAAAAGCGTTTTGAGAGACATGGAGCATATGAGATGTTCGAAGAGCTGAAAATGGTTTTCCAAGCTCATGCCCGAATCGAGAGATATGAAGTCTCCGATAAGTTCTTCAGCTGTAAGATGGAGGAAAATAGTTCTGTCAGTGAGCACATACTCACTATGTCTGGATTACATAACCGCTTGTCTCAGCTGGGAGTCAATCTCCCGGACGATGCGGTCATTGACAGAATCCTCCAGTCGCTTCCACCGAGCTACAAGAGCTTTGTGATGAACTTCAATATGCAGGGGATGGAAAAGACCATTCCTGAAGTATTTGCTATGCTGAAATCAGCAGAGGTAGAAGTCAAGAAGGAACATCAAGTGTTGATGGTCAATAAAACCACTAAGTTCAAGAAGGGCAAGGGTAAGAAAGCCTTCAAGAAGGACGGCAAGGAAGTTGCCGCGCCCGGCAAGGAAGCTGCTGGGAAGAAGCCAAAGAATGGACCCAAGCCCGAGACTGAGTGCTTTTATTGCAAGGGAAGCGGTCACTGGAAGCGGAACTGCCCTAAATACTTAGCAGACAAGAAGGCCGGCAAAACAAAAGGTATATGTGATATACATGTAATTGATGTGTACCTTACTAGTGTCCGTAGTAGCTCCTGGGTATTTGATACCGGTGCAGTTGCTCACATTTGTAACTCAAAGCAGGGGCTGCGGAATAAGCGGAAACTGGCAAAGGACGAGGTGACGATGCGCGTCGGGAATGGTTCCAAGGTCAATGTGATCGCCGTCGGCACGCTACCTCTACATTTACCTTCGGGATTAGTTTTGAACCTTAATAATTGTTATTTAGTACCAGCTTTGAGCATGAACATTGTATCGGGATCTCGTTTAATTCGAGATGGCTACTCATTTAAATCCGAGAATAATGGTTGTTCCATTTATATGAGAGATATGTTTTATGGTCATGCTCCTATGGTGAATGGTTTATTCTTAATGAATCTCGAGCGTAATGCTACACATGTTCTCAGTGTGAATACCAAAAGATGTAAGGTTGATAATGATAGTCCCACATACTTGTGGCACTGCCGCCTTGGTCACATAGGTGTCAAACGCATGAAGAAGCTCCATGCTGATGGACTTTTAGAGTCTCTTGATTATGAATCATTTGACACGTGCGAACCATGCCTTATGGGTAAAATGACCAAGACTCCGTTCTCAGGAACAATGGAGCGAGCAACCAACTTATTGGAAATCATACATACTGATGTGTGCGGTCCAATGAGTGTTGAGGCTGGCGGTGGCTATCGTTATGTTCTTACTCTCACTGATGATTTGAGTAGATATGGATATATTTACTTAATGAAGCACAAGTCTGAAACCTTTGAAAAGTTCAAGGAATTTCAGAGTGAGGTTGAGAATCAACGTGACAGGAAAATCAAGTTTCTACGATCAGATCGTGGAGGAGAATACTTGAGTCACGAATTTGGCACACACTTAAGAAAATGTGGAATAGTTTCACAACTAACGCCGCCTGGAACACCTCGGCGTAACGGTGTGTCCGAACGTCGTAATCACACTCTATTAGATATGGTGCGGTCTATGATGTCTCTTACCGATTTACCGCTATCTTTTTGGGGCTATGCTTTAGAGACTGCCGCATTCACTTTAAATAGGGCTCCGTCAAAATCCGTTGAGATGACACCGTATGAATTATGGTTTGGGAAGAAACCTAAGCTGTCATTTCTAAAAGTTTGGGGATGCGTTGCTTATGTCAAGAAACTTCAACCTGAAAAGCTCGAACCCAAGTCGGAAAAATGCGTCTTCATAGGATACCCTAAAGAAACTATTGGGTATACCTTCTACCTCAGATCCGAAGGCAAGGTCTTTGTTGCCAAGAATGGATCCTTTCTAGAGAAGGAGTTTCTCTCGAAAGAAGTAAGTGGGAGGAAAGTAGAACTAGATGAAGTATTGCCTCTTGAACCGGAAAATGGCGCAACTCAAGAAAATGTTCCTGAGGTGCCAGCACCGACTAGAGAGGATGTTAATGATAATGATCAAGATACTTCTGATCTAGCTTCTACTGAAATTCGAAGGTCCACAAGGACACGTTCCGCACCAGAGTGGTACGGAAACCCTGTCTTGGAAATCATGTTGTTGGACAACGGTGAACCTTCGAACTATGAAGAAGCGATGGCGGGCCCGGATTCCGACAAATGGCTAGAAGCCATGAAATCCGAGATAGGATCCATGTATGAAAACGAAGTATGGACTTTGACTGACTTGCCCGTTGAACGGCGAGCCATAGAAAATAAATGGATCTTTAAGAAGAAGACAGACGCGGATGGTAATGTGACCATCTATAAAGCTCGGCTTGTCGCTAAGGGTTATCGACAGGTTCAAGGGGTTGACTACGATGAGACTTTCTCACCGGTAGCGAAGCTAAAGTCCGTCCGAATCATGTTGGCAATTGCCGCGTTTTACGATTATGAAATATGGCAAATGGACGTGAAAACGGCTTTCCTTAATGGTTTCCTTAAGGAAGAATTGTATATGATGCAGCCGGAGGGTTTTGTCGATCCTAAGAATGCTGACAAAGTGTGCAAGCTCCAACGCTCGATTTATGGGCTGGTGCAAGCATCTCGGAGTTGGAACATTCGCTTTGATGAGATGATCAAAGCGTTTGGGTTTACGCAGACTTAAGGAGAAGCCTGCGTTTACAAGAAAGTGAGTGGGAGCTCTGTAGCATTTCTCATATTATATGTAGATGACATACTTTTGATGGGAAATGATATAGAACTCTTGGACAGCATTAAGGCCTACTTGAATAAGAGTTTTTCAATGAAGGACCTTGGAGAAGCTGCTTATATATTGGGCATCAAAATCTATAGAGATAGATCGAGACGCCTCATAGGTCTTTCACAAAGTACATACCTTGATAAGATATTGAAGAAGTTCAATATGGATCAGTCTAAGAAGGGGTTCTTGCCTGTGCTACAAGGTGTGAAATTGAGCTCGGCTCAAAGTCCGACCACGGCAGAAGAAATAGAAGAGATGAGTGTCATCCCCTATGCCTCAGCCATAGGTTCTATTATGTATGCCATGCTGTGTACCAGACCCGATGTAAATCTTGCCGTAAGTTTGGTAGGAAGGTACCAAAGTAATCCCGGCAAGGAACACTGGACAGCGGTCAAGAATATCCTGAAGTACCTGAAAAGGACTAAGGAAATGTTTCTCGTTTATGGAGGTGACGAAGAGCTCGTCGTAAAGGGTTACGTCGACGCTAGCTTCGACACAGATCTGGATGACTCAAAGTCACAAACCGGATACGTGTATATTTTGAATGGTGGGGCAGTAAGCTGGTGCAGTTGCAAGCAAAGCGTCGTGGCGGGATCTACATGTGAAGCGGAGTACATGGCAGCCTCGGAGGCAGCACATGAAGCAATATGGGTGAAGGAGTTCATCACCGACCTCGGAGTCATACCCAATGCGTCGGGGCCGATCAAACTCTTCTGTGACAACACTGGAGCTATTGCACTTGCCAAGGAGCCCAGGTTTCACAAGAAGACAAGGCACATCAAGCGTCGCTTCAACTCCATTCGTGAAAATGTTCAAGATGGAGACATAGAAATTTGTAAAGTACATACGGACCTGAACGTAGCAGATCCGTTGACTAAACCTCTCCCTAGGGCAAAACATGATCAACACCAGAATTCCATGGGTGTTCGATTCATCACAATGTAACTAGATTATTGACTCTAGTGCAAGTGGGAGACTGTTGGAAATATGCCCTAGAGGCAATAATAAAAGCATTATTATTATATTTCCTCGTTCATGGTAATTGTCTTTATTCATGCTATAATTGTGTTATCCGGAAATCGTAATACATGTGTGAATAACAGACACCAACATGTCCCTAGTAAGCCTCTAGTTGACTAGCCCGTTGATCAACAGATAGTCATGGTTTCCTGACTATGGACATTGGATGTCATTGATAACGAGATCACATCATTAGGAGAATGATGTGATGGACAAGACCCAATCCTAAACATAGCATAAAGATCGTTTACTTCGTTTTGCTAGAGTTTTGCAATGTCAAGTATCTTTTCCTTAGACCATGAGATCGTGTAACTCCCGGATACCGTAGGAGTGCTTTGGGTATACCAAACGTCACAACGTAACTGGGTGACTATAAAGGTAGACTACGGGTATCTCCGAAAGTATCTGTTGGGTTGACACGGATCAAGACTGGGATTTGTCACTCCGTATGGCGGAGAGATATCACTGGGCCCACTCGGTAATGCATCATCATAATGAGCTCAAAGTGACCAAGTGTATGGTCACGGGATCATGCATTACGGTACGAGTAAAGTGACTTGCCGGTAACGAGATTGAACGAGGTATTGGGATACCGACGATCGAATCTCGGGCAAGTAATATATCGATTGACAAAGGGAATTGCATACGGGGTTGATTGAATCCTCGACATCGTGGTTCATCCGATGAAATCATCGTGGAGCATGTGGGAGCCAACATGGGTATCCAGATCCCGTTGTTGGTTATTGACCGGAGAGTCGTCTCGGTCATGTCTGCTTGTCTCCCGAACCCGTAGGGTCTACACACTTAAGGTTCGGTGACGCTAGGGTTGTGAAGATAAGTATATGCAGTAACCCGAATGTTGTTCGGGGTCCCGGATGAGATCCCGGACGTCACGAGGAGTTCCGGAATGGTCCGGAGGTAAAGAATTATATATAGGATGTGCAGTTTCGGCCATCGGGACAAGTTTCGGGGTACCCGGTATTGTACCGGGACCACCGGAAGGGTCCCGGGGGTCCACCGGGTGGGGCCACCTATCCCGGAGGGCCCCTTGGGCTGAAATAGGTGGGAACCCAGCCCAGGGTTGGTGGGGGAGGGGAAACCCTAAGGAGGGCGCCCCCTTGCTTGGGGGGCAAGCCCCCCACCCCTTGGCCGCCGCCCCCCCTGGTAGATCCCATCTACCAGGGCCGGCGCCCCCCCCTTGGCACCCCTATATATAGGTGGGGAGAGGAGGGACTTCATGCCCACGCCTTTGGTGCTTCCCTCTCTCCCTGTTACACCTCTCTCTCTCGTAGTACACGGCGAAGCCCTGCTGTCGTGACGCCCTGCATCCACCACCACGCCGTCGTGCTGCTGGATCTTCATCAACGTCTCCTTCCCCCTTGCTGGATCAAGAAGAAGGAGACGTCTCCCGTCCCGTATGTGTGTTGAACGCGGAGGTGCCGTCCGTTCGGCGCTGGTCATCGGTGATTTGGATCACGACGTGTTCGACAACATCAACCACGTTCTAACGAACGCTTCCGCTCGCGATCTACAAAGGTATGTAGATGCATCTCGTGACTCGTTGCTAGATGAACTCCTAGATGATCTTGGTGAAACGAGTAGGAAAATTTTTGTTTTCTGCAACGTTCCCCAACAAAGCTTGCGCCAGCCTTCTAACATGCTTTGAGGTAAGCATTCAAAATATAAAAATATATTACCGCATAGATAGTAGCCCCTGATGCTCTATTCGGCGTTCGCGAAGAAAAGCTGAATAGAGTATCAAATGATAACTCAGGAGTCTAATTAGAGTATGTCTATGTGTATGTGCAGGCTTCCCTACTGGCCGCTGCCGCACATACTGCGGAGGTCTCTGCGCTGAAGCTGGCCCTGAAGCGGTCCGAGGACAAGCTCGGCCTTACCAAGGGGCAACTCGAAGAGAGCAAAGGTAAGATATACCCCAGTTTATATAGTCAAAAAGAAGTTCGGTGTAAAGTAATAGGATCATCATGAATTTGTTTGGGGCCACAACCGAGGTGGAGACCCTAAGGAAGGCATTGTCCGCGGCCGCAGACAAAGCGGCCAAAGAACGCATTGAACGGGGGAAACAAGAAGCCCGAGTGGGCGAGGTGCAGCAAGAGCTCGATGCTCTCGCCAAAAAGCATGAGTCCTTGGAGCTTGACTCCAAGACGCGAGAGTCCAAGCTCGCGCAGGCGCTTGAAAGTGTCCGGAGCGCCAAGGCTGAAGCCCACGAGGCCCTCACGGAGATTGATGGGGCGAAGAAGATAGCAGCGGGTAAGGCATTCAATATGCAAAGCAAGCATATGAAGGAGACTTTCCTTTTTCTTACCCGAGTTCAGAGCTCTCCAGGAGCATTTGCAGATCTTCCACGCAGTGTGTTGGATGCCGCGGAGTTTTACCGGGATGAGGAGGGGAGCTCAACGGAGAAGTTGTTCTGGTCTCAGTATACTGGGACCGAACACCCCGTGTCCTTGAGCGACCAGCTGAAGTAGCTGGTCGAACTTCAAAAGGCGGCTGAACAGACCATGAGGGGCCTTATAGTCCGGATGTGTCCTGGCGAGCCCCTGTTCGACAGCTACTTTGGTCTGGTGAGGCGGCTGGTGGAAGCCTGCCCACGACTTGTGGTCATCAAGCGGTCCGTCTGCATCGAAGGTGCACACAGGGCTTTTGCCCGGGCGAAGGTGCACTGGGCGAAGCTGGACACTGTGAAGCTTGTGAAGGAGGGGCCGCCGGAGGGCAAGGAGCATCGCTGCCCAGAGAATTACTATGAGAGCGTCCAGAAGGGTTCCCGCTTAGTGGCAGATGAGTGTGCCAAGGATGTAATCTTTGAATGAACATGCCCATGTGATCCTGTAATATGAAACGAGTTCTTTTGCGCCATGCGACGCTTTCTTAATTTAAAATATTACCTTCTGTGCGGCCATTAATAAAATCTGAGAGTTGGCCAGGCGTCGGCTTCTGCCCCCATGTAACTAGTACTGTGGTGTTCGGGGTAAATCTGACCACTCTTTACCCCAATTTTGGGTCCTTCAAGGGAGGTGCTCAGCGCAACGAACCAGGCAATCGGACTTTAATGCTTTATCACTCTCACTTAGCCATAGATGCCCCTGGTATTCGGAGGGCCGAATTTGGGGCGCTATACATGCCTAAGCCGGACAAGGCCGACTCCTCGCCCGAAGCGGAAAAAGTCTTTAAGGACTTGAGACCTCTCGAACAGCGACCAGTCTCTCGCCTTATCATGACAGTCAGCTTTTGGCTTTCTCTACTGAGGTGCTCGTCCGGAAGAACCGAGACACAATCGCAGTAGTTCTCCCACCTTAGTCTCTCGCCTTAGCCGATATAGCGGAACGTCAGGTACCAAAGCATGGGAGCGGGGAACCCAACATTTGACCCAAGACATGATTCGGAGCTGATGCATATAATGCTATAAGTTCGGGGTGCCACACTGTCGAAAGTGTTCGGACTTCTTGCGCCGTATTACGGGGTAAACGAGAGCCCCTGGCGTACTGACCGCACCGGAACATGCAGGTGCGGAATGTCATAAATGGACATATAAGAGAAAGAGAAAAACTTAAATAATGGAATGACATATTAATAATATGCATTGTTATTTGAATAATATGTCGAAGCGTACTGGTACAAGTAGTGCAATAAGCATAAAGTAGGACAATTCGAAATGTCCTATCCCAAGGCAAGCTACGCATAAATAGTGAAAAGCGGGTATATCAAGTATTACTAGAGACAACCTGGCGGTTCCCGTGTTCATCCTAGCTTCTTGCCGCCTTGGTTGTTGCTTCTGGAATGTGTCCGGCAATCGGACTGCCAGAAAGGGCTTCCGAAGCATTAGGCCCTGAAAGAGAGAAGGAATGTCAAAGGTATACAGCCCCTGGTGTTGTTAAGCCACAACGCGGGGCGTGTCCTGATTGTGCCCCCGCCCTATGTCCATGGTATTTTCAATGCGTAGTTATGTACGTGCGACACGAATTTCGTCACTGCACTGGGACTGGGACGGGGGCCAGATTTCTAGGCGAGGGCTGATAGTGCCAGGCGATCCTGTTGCAGATTGTTCCGGACTTGCTTGAAGGTGTCCGGGGCTGTAACGCCGAATGAGTGGTCTGCCTAAACAGGCTGCTTTGTGCCTCTGCAGCAAGAGCCGCAGTGTGCTCTTCTGTATGGAGTGACCGTTCTGTGTTTCCATTTACTGTTATGACCCCGCGGGGTCCTGGCATCTTGAGCTTGAGGTATGCGTAATGCGGCACTATGTTCAATTATGAAAATGTTGTCTGTCCGAGCAGTGCATGATAGCCACTGCGAAACGGGACGATGTCAAAGATTAACTCTTCACTTCGGAAGTTATCTAGTGAACTGAAGACCACTTCCAGTGTGATTGAGCCTGTGCAATGGGCCTCTACACCTGGGATGACGCCTTCAAAGGTGGTTATGCGGGGTTTGATCCTTGAGGAATCGATACCCATTTTTCTCACTGTATCCTGGTAAAGCAGGTTCAGGCTGCTGCCGCCGTCCATAAGGACTCGAGTGAGGTGAAATCCGTCAATGATGGGGTCTAGGACCAGTGCGGCGGATCCACCATGACGGATGCTAGTGGGGTGGTCCCTGCGATCGAAGGTGATCAGACAAGCAGACCATGGGTTGAACTTTGAGGCGACGGGCTCCATTGCGTAGACGTCCCTTAGTGCACGCTTCCGCTCCCTCTTGGGAATGTGGGTTGCGTATATCATGTTCACTATCTTCACTTGTGGGGGAAACCCCGTCTGTCCTCCTGGGTTCGGTGGTCGGGGATCCTCCTCGTCATTGTTATGCAGCCCCTTGTCCTTGTTTTCGGCATTTAACTTGCCGGCCTGCTTGAACACCCAGCATTCTCTATCGGTGTGATTGGCTGGCTTGTCAGGGGTGCCGTGGATTTGACACAAGCGATCCAGTATGCGATCCAGACTGTGCGGAGCCGGAGTATTTCTTTTAAATGGCTTTTTACACTGACCGGATTTAGAGCGTCTGAATCCGGCATTGACTATTGTATCTTCGGTGTTATCACCGTTATTGCGGTGCTTTGGTCTATTACGACGCTGCCTACCATTAACGTCTTTGGTATCCAAGGTATCCGGATTCCTTGATCTGTTGTTGCTGCGAGCCAGCCAGCTATCCTCGCCCGCGCAAAAGCGGGTCATGAGTGTTGTGAGGGCTGCCATAGAGTTCTGCTTCTCCCAGCTGAGCTGGCGGCCGAGCCACTCATCGCGGATGTTATGCTTGAATGCCGCTAGGGCTTCTGCATCTGAAAAGTCTACAATTTGATTTTTCTTAGTCAGGAACCGTGTCCAGAATAGTCTGGCCAATTCCCCTGGCTGCTGGGTTATGTGGTGAAAGTCATCAACATCTGGTGGCCGCACATAAGTGCCTTGGAAGTTTTCAAGAAATGCATCTTCCAAATCCTCCCAACTGCCAACGGAATCTGCTGCTAAGCTATTCATCCAATGTCGAGTTGGTCCTTTGAGTTTTAGTGGGAGGTACTTGATGCCATGTAGATCGTTACCGCGAGCCATGTGGATGTGAAGGAGGAAATCCTCAATCCTTACAGCAGGATCTGTTCTGCCGTCGTATGATTCGATATTTACAGGTTTGATACCCTCCAGGAATTCATGATTCATAACTTCATCAGTGAAGCATAGGGGGTGTGCGGCGCCTCTGTGCCGGGCTATATCCTGACGTAGTTCGTATGAGTCTTGTCTGCTATATTCGGCTCGGCCGGATTTACTCTTGGTGTATCCAACGCCATGAACATCGTCCCATCACTACAAAAAATACACTTCCGTGATGATACGTGTTTGTCACAGTAGGTCGCGTTTTTTTTCATGTATCTACATCCATGACAGAATCAAGATAGTCATACATGTGCTGTCCTAGAAGTGTTCCATGACATTACCAAAATTATCATCACGAAAGTGTCCACTTCCATGATGATAAATCGCGCGTCATAGAAGTTCTTTCGTCAAGGGTGACCGACACGTGGCATCCACCGTAACGGAACACCGTTAAGCTATCGGGTCAGGTTTTGGATCCGATAACCCGTTAACAGCCCCGACCAATGGGAAATTTCCACGTGTAAAATTCTTATTGGCCGGACGAAACACGTGTCATCTCGTCAGTGGGTTAGATAGGCGCCTATGATACGTCGACACGTGGCACGGCCCAACAGAGGCCCATTCCTGTGAAAAGGCCGGCCTGTTTGACTTGGTCAAAAGGTGGTGGGCCAGCCCATGTAAAGCCTATTAACGACCTATTCGCATATAGCCCATTTACAGCCCGCTAACCCAATGCCCGTTACGCCCTATCTGAATTAGGACCAGTAGCGTCATCTGGGCCATCCAATATGATTCCAGCCCGTTTTCACTTCTGGCCCATGTATGGCCCATGACATCTTTCGACCCATATGAGGCCCTATGTAACTCTTGGCCTATTAACGGCCCGTGGTGAAACTGGCCCGTAATGAACAGTGTATCACTTTACACCCATTAACGGCCTGTGGTGAAACTGGCCCGTAATGAATACTGTATCACTTTATACCCATTAACGGCCCGTTATTCCGTTGGGCCGTTTCCAGCCCATGTTATCTTTCGGCCTTCTCAGAGCCCATTTATTCTTGGGCTCATTTCCAGCATTCGTTTACTTACGGCCCGTTACTGTCATTTTCTGCTCGTGGGCCAAATTCAGCCCGTGGTTATAGTCGGCCCGTTTGTGGTCCGTTAATACGTTAGGCTATTTCCATAGCGTCATCAAATACGGCCTATTAACGATGGCCCGTTACGGTATGAACGGACGATTCCAACTCAAGCCCATTTACGGCCATAATGCGGCCTGTTATTGGCCCATGTTTAGCCAATCGATCATACGGCCCGTATAAGGCCCATTGATGATACGGCCCGTAGAAGGCCCACTGTTTCTACGACCCATAGAAGGCCTACTATTTCTACGGCCCGTAGAAGGCCCACTGTTTCTACGGCCCGTAGGAGGCCATTGTCACTACAGTAAATATTAGCCCATGGTTATTGTGACCGAGTTTTAAAAAATAGGTTATTGCAGCCACTAGTTAACCGCGGAAAAAGAACTGCAATGACTACAAGCAAACAAATATACAAGCTAACAAGGAAATAAATAAGCAAGCAACTAATGCTACGCTATCACGGCTATTACACATATTACATCCACTGGGCATCAAAGTTCGCCACCAGTGCAAATATAGGTAACAAAGCAGCATATCATATACATTGGCCGTCAAAATTGGCCACCAGTGCAAATAAACGCGGCAGCAAAACAAGAGCATAACTGAAACAACTTCAGAAGAGCACAAGAAACATTATCCTAGGTATCCACCATGCTAGCAATAAGCTTAGCAAGTTGATTAGCTTTGTCCTATTTGGCGCTAAAATCCTCCAACACTTGCTGTTGCACCAGAAAGTATGCATCTGAATGCTCCAGGGACTTCCGTAGTCCTTCCGCTTCTTGTTGCAGCACAGCTGATCGATGTCTTTCAGCTTGTAGTTGAGACTCAAGAAACTGAACTGGTTCAGATAGTGAGTTTGAATAGCTTGTGCAAGCGGTAGTGGCCAGTAACTCCAACACTAAACCAAGAGAGGATGTAATACTATCCTGAACCTTATCTGCATTACTTCCTTTACCATTGCTTAATAAGGCACTCTTCCCCAATATTCTGTCAGCATTCTAAAAGAAGAAACAAGCAGACACATAACAAGTTTAGCATGTACTAGTATATGAAACTCATTTCGGTGAACCAGTTCATTAGTAAGGTGGACAGGATTAAACTACCAAGTCTTCTATTGCCAAGTACTAGTACATAATAAAAGCATCAAACAAACATATATCTATGTCATATGGTAGAAATGGAATCTTAAATTAGAACAGTTGTTCTTCAGGTTTAGGCACTTGTTCTACATGAACAGAGTACAGTAAGACGCAAGCATATAATACTTAAAAATAGAAAATGAGCTCATAGACCTTACCACATTCTTGGTTCGGGACCAGTACAGAACAAGGCGTTCCCAGTCATCGTCCAGTAAATGTGTCTCAGGAGAACGTAATGGAATTTGATGAGTTTCTTTGCCAGTGAAGTACGTTTTCTTCAGGTAATTCCGATACTGCCACCAAGCATTCTTAAAGATAGTAGAGGTATTAGGAGAGGCTACCTCATCCTGAGTTTCCAAATCGGTCCTTCTCTATAGAGAAAAATGGGAAAATTTGCTGTATTATAACCATCATGGAGGTACGATGTATGGGACGAAGCAAAGTAATTGCCATGAATGACATTACTTACACATAACTCTTGGACAAACACCTACAACTGGCATTTTCCTTCATCTTCAGTATAATATTTCCAAGATGGGAAGATACGCACATACGATTTAACAACATCAAATGTGATAGATGCTAAACTACGACTAGCTGGTTGTGCTTCCTCCACAGGAATAGGCGTACTAACTGGTGGAGTTGGGGTTCGCTATGATAGTACTGGCCCTTTGGGCATTGGAGCTGCCTTACTAACTGTTCTTGTTTGGGAGCTCTGTGGTGGAGATGGTGCTGTGTCAATAGGAACTGGGTTACTGTCGGCTGGGGTTGGGGTTAGATTGGGTGAAGCTGGTTCTCTGCCCATCGTAGTAGGGGTACAATCTGCGAGAGTTTGGGTCATGTGTGCTGGGCTGGTTCTTGTGCATGTACAGCCAGGGTGTTATCTCCACCAAGAGGTAGCATTATTTTATTTGAAGATCATGTTTTTAGTCCGCTAGATACTGGCATCACCCGCTCCAATTCAAATGGCTGATAAACAAGAAACATAGTTGAATGTACAAACATTGTATGAGAGACAGATGCAATAGATAGTGTGGAAAAAAGAGGGCATGAAATAGTTGACATGTATATTGTTTAACTAAAATGGATAGCATGACATAATTTCACATATATGATGTCTATCTAAACTGGATAACATAGCATAACATAATTCAAAGATATGATGAATAACTAAACAGGATTGCATGACATAATTCACCTACATGTTATCTAAGTAATCAGGATCGCATCATTTAATTCACATATGTGATTTATATGCTAAACAGAGGGCATTCGATATGATGTTTGAACTAAGAACATGGTGTTGAATATTGTGTATATGATGTCTAAACTATGCAATGCAAGACACCGTGTGCATGATATGAGCAGTATAACCGTGCCAAGTTAGAGCATACACCTTAGTGGGGGAATAGGATTGGTCATCTGTCTCTGAATCCATCTCTGAGGAGCTATCGGGAACCAACAAGAGATATGCTTCGACAGGTAGCACTGTCTGCTCTGAAGGCCTTGTTTTCACTCCAGATTTTTCCATCTCCCACCCAAATGGCTGATTCACAGGAAGAGTAGTTTAATGTACAAACATTATCGACAAATGGAAATGTAATGAAGAAAAGGATGGGCATGATATCATTCAAATATATGATGTCTGGTTAAACAGGATGGCATTGCACATTTCACATATATTATGGCTGGCTAAAAGACATGAGACTGCATAATTCCCATATATGATATAGAAACTAAACATGTGGCATGACAGAACATGTCTAAACTAAGCAGATGACATATATGATGTCAAAAGTAGGCACTACAAGGCAACATATGGATGATATGACTAACATCATCATGCCAAGGTAGAGCAAACACCTTGGGGGTAAATAGGAGTGGTCAGCGGCACCTTGGGGGGGGGGTAAATAGGAGTGGTCAGCGGCGTCCGAATCCGCCTCAGAAGAGATATCTTCCTCTGGATTACAATCTGGAGAGGGGTGGGGAGGGTTTGCCATTGAACCCACCATGGAGCGATGTCTGCATGACATTGTATTGCCGCGCAAAACTCTTCTCTTTTTCTCTACTTGTTCAGCATGACTGTGTACAATATCTGACATGCATATGAAAAAATATGGTGAGATTATGTAAGGAGAGCATGCAGAAATTTAGAGTGATGGTAACAACCAGTGGATCGATGTTTTTCCGTTGAACCAAAATGGCCCTAATGGATCGACGTGAATGTATAGTAATAACTGATGCAACAAGTGTAAAACCTCTTTGCCATAGCCGTGTCGACCTCAGCATCATTGGGTTGGTCGCTGAAGCAGTTGAGGCAGAGGTGGCTGTCGGAGGTGTGGAGGAAAATCTAAGGAATCTATAGACGGTGTTCAGGGCACTGCTCTGTTATGACGGATCGTTCTTGTTGGGGAACGCAGTAATTTCAAAAAGTTTCCTACGCACACGCAAGATCATGGTGATGCATAGCAACGAGAGGGGAGAGTGTTGTCTACGTACCAACGCAGACCGACTGCGGAAGCGATCACACAACGTAGAGGAAGTAGTCGTACGTCTTCTTCCTGATCCGACCGATCCAAGCACCGTTACTCCGGCACCTCCGAGTTCTTATCACACGTTCAGCTCGATGACGTTCCTCGGGCTCCGATCCAGCAAAGCGTCGAGGAAGAGTTCCGTCAGCACGACGGAATTTGGTGGCAGGGGGCACCGCACACGGCTAAGGAACGATCTCAAGGATCAAGTTGTGTGTCTTGGGGTGCCCCCTGCCCCCGTATATAAAGGCCAGGGGCAGGGGGTTCGGCCGGCTAGGAGGGAGGCGCAGGGAGGAGTCCTACTCCCACCGGGAGTAGGACTCCTCCCCTCCAATCCTATTCCAACTAGGATTCTTGGGGGGGAAGGAGAAAGAGGGGGCCGGCCCACCTCTCCTAGTCCTATTAGGACTTGGGAAAGGGGGGGCGCCGGCTAGGCTTGTGGGCTGCCTCTTCTCTCTTTTCCACTAAGGCCCAATAGGCCCATTTACCTCCCGGGGGGTTCCGGTAACCCTCCCGGTAATCCGGAAAAATCCCGATTTCACCCGGAACGCTTCCGGTGCCCAAACATAGGCTTCCAATATATCAATCTTTACGTCTCGACCATTTCGAGACTCCTCGTCATGTCCGTGATCTCATCCGGGACTCCGAACAACCTTCGGTACATCAAAATGCATAAACTCATAATAACTGTCATCGTAACGTTAAGCGTGCGGACCCTGCGGTTCAAGAACAATGTAGACATGACCGAGACACGTCTCCGGTCAATAACCAATAGCGGGACCTGGATGCCCATATTGGCTCCTACATATTGTACGAAGATCTTTATCGGTCAGACCGCATAACAACATACGTTGTTCCCTTTGTCATCGGTATGTTACTTGCCCGAGATTCGATCGTCGGTATCCAATACCTAGTTCAATCTCGTTACCGGCAAGTCTCTTTACTCGTTCTGTAATACATCATCTCACAACTAACATATTAGTTGCAGTGCTTGCAAGGCTTATGTGATGTGTATTACCGAGAGGGCCCAGAGATACCTCTCCGACAATCGGAGTGACAAACCCTAATCTCGAAATACGCCAACCCAACATCTACCATTGGAGACACCTGTAGTACTCCTTTATAATCACCCAGTTATGTTGTGACGTTTGGTAGTACCCAAAGTGTTCCTCCGGTAAACGGGAGTTGCATAATCTCATAGTTACCGACGCAGGGCTTCGCCTAAGCACTGTAACGGTATGATCGAGGTGGAATTTGGTGGCAGGGGGCACCGCACACGGCTAAGGAACGATCTCAAGGATCAAGTTGTGTGTCTTGGGGTGCCCCCTGCCCCCGTATATAAAGGCCAGGGGCAGGGGGTTCGGCCGGCTTGGAGGGAGGCGCAGGGAGGAGTCCTACTCCCACCGGGAGTAGGACTCCTCCCCTCCAATCCTATTCCAACTAGGATTCTTGGGGGGGAAGGAGAAAGAGGGGGCCGGCCCACCTCTCCTAGTCCTATTAGGACTTGGGAAAGGGGGGCGCCGGCTAGGCTTGTGGGCTGCCTCTTCTCTCTTTTCCACTAAGGCCCAATAGGCCCATTTACCTCCCGGGGGGTTCCGGTAACCCTCCCGGTAATCCGGAAAAATCCCGATTTCACCCGGAACACTTCCGGTGCCCAAACATAGGCTTCCAATATATCAATCTTTATGTCTCGACCATTTCGAGACTCCTCGTCATGTCCGTGATCTCATCCGGGACTCCGAACAACCTTCGGTACATCAAAATGCATAAACTCATAATAACTGTCATCGTAACGTTAAGCGTGCGGACCCTGCGGTTCGAGAACAATGTAGACATGACCGAGACACGTCTCCGGTCAATAACCAATAGCGGGACCTGGATGCCCATATTGGCTCCTACATATTGTACGAAGATCTTTATCGGTCAGACCGCATAACAACATACGTTGTTCCCTTTGTCATCGGTATGTTACTTGCCCGAGATTCAATCGTCGGTATCCAATACCTAGTTCAATCTCGTTACCGGCAAGTCTCTTTACTCGTTCTGTAATACATCATCTCACAACTAACATATTAGTTGCAGTGCTTGCAAGGCTTATGTGATGTGTATTACCGAGAGGGCCCAGAGATACCTCTCCGACAATCGGAGTGACAAACCCTAATCTCGAAATACGCCAACCCAACATCTACCATTGGAGACACCTGTAGTACTCCTTTATAATCACCCAGTTATGTTGTGACGTTTGGTAGTACCCAAAGTGTTCCTCCGGTAAACGGGAGTTGCATAATCTCATAGTTATAGGAACATGTATAAGTCATGAAGAAAGCAATAGCAACATACTAAACGATCGGGTGCTAAGCTAATGAAATGGGTCATGTCAATCAGATCATTCAACTAATGATGTGACCTCGTTAATAAAATAACAACTCTTTGTTCATGGTTAGGAAACATAACCATCTTTTATTAACGAGCTAGTCTAGTAGAGGCATACTAGTGACACTCTGTTGGTCTATGTATTCACACATGTATTATGTTTCCGGTTAATACAATTCTAGCATGAATAATTAACATTTATCATGATATAAGGAAATAAATAATAACTTTATTATTGCCTCTAGGGCATATTTCCTTCAGTTCTGTCGTTGGAGCAGCTCCGGTGAGCCATAAGATGTCAAGGCTGAAGCAGCACAAGACAGACATTGTCAATCTCGAGTGGGATTCTAATAGCATCTCCAATAGATGATGTAAAATGGATGTAAAATTAACATCACCAAAAACCACCTGACTACAACAGATGAGGTAAAAACTGTTGACTATGAACTTAACTGTCGAAACTGAAATTCATCGTGGAATCTGAATGCTACTGTCGAAACTGAACGCAATGGTAGCAGAGAGGCACTTGACATGTAGTTTAGGGAGGGCCTGCAGTTCATCTTCAACCTGCACCCCCCTAAGCCGCCAGCCACCACCGGCCGAACCGCTGGCCCCAGCGACGCCTCACCGCCCCAAAACAACTCGCCACCGCCACCCCGGCCAGCCCTAAGATAGATAGTGCGGTACCTCTTTGGCGAGCCCCCATCCCCGCTGCGGGTGGTTCTTCCTTAACTCCGGCGAGCCCCCCCCCCAACCCCTGAAAATGGACTGACCCAAAAGTCGATTCGGTTTGACTGAAGTGTGGCTTAATCGGAGCAGAGCAGTAGCATGAGCGAGGGGCAGAGCAGCAGCAGCAGCAGCTGGGCGAGCGAGCGATCGAGCGAGAGCCGAGGAGCAACAGCAGATCCGGCTGGTATGGACGTTGCCGCTGAAGGGGCCTCGCACTGGGGGAGAGCCGTCGTGGAGATGTCGCCCGCGGCGCCGGCTTCAAGGTAGCCGCTCCATGGGGGTGCGGGATGGAGCACCGTCGGTGCTGGGAGGTCGAGTTAAGGAGAAGGTGCGATGCGATGAGTGTACAACCTCTTTGGTGGCGCCAAGTAGGACTCGGCTTCGTCCGAGGAGTCGGTGAGGATGTTGCGGTTCCGGTGGAGTAGGTTAAGGCGGCGCTGTGGGGATGGAGCAGCCACGATAGACGAGGCGATCGTCGGAGCAGCTCCTTGGAGGTGGAGGACGGGGCGGCTGAACCGACAGGACAGCGAGATGGACGACGGATCCTCATTCGGGGAGGTGGACTGTCAGGTCCCTGATTCCAAGTCACGTAGATCTAGCTGGTAACACCTCATATCACATTGCGGCCTCACGCACGATATCCCCACGGGTGTCGCCTTACCATGGCCCGGGACCGTTTGCGCCTTTTGGCTCACGTATATGATACTGTCGCTAGCATCCATATGACAGAGAACCCGAGCCGACATGGCTAGATGTGAACCCAAAGCGGCACAGACCTATGGAGACATGCATACATGAATCACATCGAGCATGTCGGTCATCGGCGAGTGAATCCGGGCTGTAGCACTGGGCTAACAGGACTCCGGGGAACCCGGGCTATAGTAGGCTAGGCAGGACTCTGGAAGTCACCGCGTGACATTTCCCCGAAGGGACAGACATAGGAACAAAGTGAAACACATGCCGGTCAGTCAAGTGTCCTGAGCAGTAGTGCTGGGCTAGCAGGACTCCGGTGAACCGGGCTGTAGTGGACTACTATGGCTCAAGGAGCACTAGACTACATTTCCCCATAAGAGAGGCTGCCAAGGATAAACAACTAGATTGTCAGATCCCACACATACCAAGCATTTCAATCATACACACAATATGCTCGATATGTGTAAATACAACATGGCATCACAACAAAACTCTACAGCTCAAGAACTTCATTTAAAGGCTCCAGAGAGCCATGCATAACATGTTCATATAGGTAGGGGTCACATGACCCGACACTCAAGTCATACAAGCATACAAGCACATGCGGAAGCAAATAGTCTGAGTACAGACACTAGAAAGCAAGAAGGCTTCTCGAAGCCTGTCTATCTACATAGGGCCCTCCATGGCCAGGATCACCACCTGGGTGGCAAGTCACTCATCAACGTCGAGATCTACATAAAACCCATCGGAGGGGGCGGTGTTGTCATCTGAAATATTAATTAAGCAAACATGAGTACAAAGGCACTCAACAAGTCTTACATCAGAACCTACTATACATGCTGATTCTCAAGAAGGTGGTGGAGTTATTGCAGCAAGCCAGCTTTGACTCTTGGCTAAGCTATCCTACAGGACACCATTAGTAAAATAGTTTTCGCACACGAGTCCACTAATCACCAACACAATCCTCCAACGGGGATCCTCCCTCGTCATCCTACGAGAGGGCCATCCTCGGTACTCACACTTATCTTGAGTCTTTTAGTAGTATCCATTAACTTGTCTATGAACTGTATAGGCAACCAAGTAGTCCTTTACCACGGACGCGGCTATTCGAATAGATGATGTTAACCTTGCAGGGGTGTACTTCTTCATAGACGCTCTCACCACATACCGCCGTTTACATGACATGTACTCGACAACCTTCAAGCGGAAGCCCAACGAGGGTGTCGGCCACGGCCTACCTAAACACTCAAGTCTCTAGTCCAGGTTTATCGCCTATCCAGGTTCCATCCGCAGGTAGTCCGGCCGAGGTTTCCACATACGGCCCCGAACGATGTGAACAGGGTTCCCGAGACACCAAACGGGTGACTCGGTACACCGTGCCATGGTGTATCTACCGCAACATAGCCCACCCCTAGGGTCAGCGCTACGCACAGCCACCAACACATAACCTACAAACACCAGAAACTAATTGCAACTCCTGAACGGAGTACTAGGGTGATTTAGAAGCCGAGAGGGTCCATTGGTTTCGGGCCTAATGTATGGTAGTAACTGAATCTTAAATCACACACACAGATCTTAGTTCTTAGGGACGACCTCAATGAAACAACCCACCATGTACTCCTCCATGGCCTCTCATCGTTACCTTTACCAAATCATGTTCAACATATCCCTCACATTACTGACATAGTCATTTCACTCTAGCCCATCACCAAGATGAACCGGACCTGACACAACTATAAGCATAGCAGGCATAGCAAGGTAGGAAACACAAACATGGCTCAATCAACTCCCACACATGCTAGTGGGTTTCATCTAGTTACTGTGGCAATGACAGGTCATGCAGAGGATAAGGGTTCAACTACCATAGCACACAACAGTTTGAAACAATGTTGTCTTAATGTAGTAAAAGAGAGCAGAGGCGAGAACACGGGATTGTATCGATATGACCAATGGGGCTGCTTGCTTGATGGAGTGGTACTAGGGTACTGCCCTTCAGTTGGATACTCGGAGATATCCTCTAAGGCAGAACCTACCACGAAGGACACACAGAACATAATCAACACATGACAATATGCAACAATATGATGCATGCTATTACATCGCAAAATGATGTGTCCTGCCTAATGCAATGTGAAACAAGTTGAAATGTGTTGGATTTCGGGTTCCGGCAGACCCTTAAGGTTCGAACACTGGGGTGCGCGCGGAAATCACGTCCTCAACCTCCCCATCGCACAAAGATCTAAACTACTAAAGGAATCACACAAGAGACACAAAATTTATACTGGTTCGGGCCACCATTGTGGTGTAATACCCTACTCCAGTGTGTGGTGGATGGATTGCCTCCTTGGGCTGGTGATAACGAACAATACAAGGAAGAACAGCTTCGCGAGGGTCTGTTCTTGGCTGGGGCGATGAACTGCTAGGAGGAGTTCAGTTGCCCTTCACTCTCTCTCTCTCTACTTGCTAGCCTGATCCACGCGCCGAACCGAACCCTTCGAACCCTTTGCTACGTGGGTGGCCGGTCCCTATTTATAGAGGCCCTGGTCCTCTTCCCAAATATCGAGCGGGAAGGGAGCCAACAATGGCGGGCTAATTTGAAGGGGGGCAGCAAGTACTCTTATCCTGACTAAAGGTGGTCTTCGCCTGCGAAAGACTCTGCGGTGACGCCGTGCTAGGCTCCATGGTGACCTCCGTCTCGTAGTCCGCTTGGTCCTGGTCTTGTTGCACCGAAATGGCAACCTTTGCCTGATGCCTTGGTACTCCACGGCTGCGCTTGCCCACTTTGCACCAAAGAGGAAAGAAGGACGCTGCGCGCGCTGGCGCCCGCCTGGCACCCTCAATCGTCATGGCTTGCGTCACTGGCACCTCGCGAGGTACCCCGCCTTGATATCTCCGTCTCCTCGTGAGCCAGCCTGAGGAGGCTATGCCTGGGGATGCACCGTGTCGTCTGCCTCGCGAGGCTTGGCCCCTCGTGAGGGTCTTGAGTCTTGTGCTTGATGAAGATGGGCCATGTTGGGCCCCCATTCGTGCCACGCCGCAGGTCGCAGGCAGGCAAGTCTGGGACCCCCGTTGCCAGAATGCCGACAGTAGCCCATGGGCCCGTGGCGCACATGGGCTTGGCCGTGCCGAGAGGCGAAAGGGCAAGGGCGAAGCGCTGCGAGCCCTGACAGCCTGCGGCCATTGGGCGCCGCGTGGCGGTCGATGGGACGTGGGCGGCACTGTCCCCCCACGCCCCCTTATTCTGCGCCTTGTCAGGTGGACTTGTGGTTGCACACAACCGCTCCCCTTCTTGTTGCTCGGGCGTCTCTTGCTCTTCCTTCCTTCGCACGCCGGCTCCCGCCTCCAATCCAATCTCAAATCTTCCCCCTCCTTCCCATCGCCATGACTCCAACGAGGAAGGAGAGAGGGGAGAACTCCACGCCTCCGTCTTGTGTGCCGCCATCGGTGGCCCCTGCCGTCGGTCAGTCGACCGTACTCAACCAAGAGTGCCTGGGCAGGGACAGCTTGGCCCTGGCTTCCGTCTTCAACGAGTGTGGGAGGACGATGGCTTGGCCCGCGTCCCACTTCTCCATCAACAGGATAGCAACCGAGGTTCCATGTTTCACCGATGCCTTGTGGGCGTGTCTGGTTCCCCCCTTCTCCGATTTCTTCAATGCCATGCTCTCCCATTATCAAATTAACTTGATGCATCTAAGTCCTGAGTCCATCACCCTTCTTTCGGTCTTCGCCTTTGTTTGCGAAGCCATGGTGGGCATCCCTCCTTCGGTGGCCTTGCTGCGCCACTTCTTCGCACTGCATCTTGTCGACCCTTCCAGCGCTGGGCATGCGTGAGCTTTGCTGCCGAGCCTGCGACCGAGGCCTCTGGGATTGACTTCAAACTTCCCCAGCCTGCGGCTGGGTTCCGCGAGCGGTGGTTGTACGTGGACGCAGGCGTACCCAGCCCCCTGCTATTGGAGCCGACCTCGCCTGCTGTCCCCAATTCGGGTTGGGGCCAGGAGACGCTCAAGAGCCCCCGGCTCGTCTTCCTCTGGAGCCGCTTCACGCTCCTGAGGAAGCTTGGCGTGACAGCGCCCAAAGTGGTGAAGGAGTTTCCGTTGTGCCGCGTCGCTCCCCTGCAGCGCCACTTTCGCCGGATGTGGGCTTTCCATGGAAGCGAGGATAACATGAGGCTCCAGGAGGAGGACCTGGCTCCAGCGGTGTTGAAGTCCATGCTCTTGACCTTAGTCGGTGACCTCAACCCCGGCAACGTCCGGCAGGGAGGGGCCCTGCTGTACCTCTGCCAGAGCAGGGCCGACTTCGTGAAGCAGATGCCTGTCTTCGATGTATGGGGGCTGCGCCCGGCCGGCCTCCAGGGACCTCGCGAGAACCCGGTGGTGGTGACTGCCCTTCCAACCGGCCATGGTGGCTCCTCCTCAAGTGGCGGAGCAGGGACGCAGGAGGCGCCTGAGGCCGAGGGTGCCCCTGATGAGGTGGCAGCGCCAGGTGGCGCTCGCGAGGGGACAGCTCCTGAGGCCCGTGCCGCTGCGGCTGAAGGTGGCAAGCAGCCTCTCCCAGCGCCTAGGGCTGAGGCCTCGGAGGCCCCAGGTGCATCTTCTGGCGAGGCAATGGAAGGCAGGCGCCCCTGACGCGGACCGCTCTGATGCCCCGCCCCCGTGGCGGGATGACCCTTGCACTCTTCGCTTGGGCCGCTTCCGCGTGGACTTTGAGGCCCTCCGGAGTAAGAGGGAGGCCCTAGGTGATGACTTCCCTTGTCGCGCGCTGAAGCGCAGGAAGTACTTCGCCACTGACGAGTAAGTCCTCTTTCTCTCTAGCTCCCGATCCCCTTGCTACTTCCGCTGATCCTTGTTCTGCAGGCCCCTCCCGACTGAGCTCGCGGAAGTCGCCGAGGTCCCGCCTCCCTTAGCTTCGTACCCTCTAGTGTCTTCAAGTGCTCCGAGCAGCTCTGCCCTGGTGGTAAGGGCGTCTGAAGGGGAGGACCATCCCGAGGCGCACCGTGGCCCGTCATTCCCTGTGATCTTCCTTCGCGGGCCCTCTCGGGGAATAGCCGGCTTGCCGTGGGCTTCTCGTCTGGTCGGGGACCACGACTGGTTGAGGCGCCTCTTGCGCCCCTCATCTGGAGACGGGCTGACTCTAGGCCGGGCTCCCGGCGCGACGCGCCCGGCCATCGCGAGGGCGCCAGCCCCCAGCCCCCTGCCCGAAGGGGGGACAATGATTCGCGGCCCCCGGCGCTTTCTTGGGGCGGATGACGGTGTGGAAGATGTGCTTGAGTGCGCCCGGGAGCGCCGCGCCCGCCGCCAAGGGTTCCTTCGAAGAGCGGCCGACGCGGTGAACTTGCTTGGGGAGGAGCTCGCTGATGAAGACGCGCGCCTGGAGGCCGAGGGCCTGCGCCTGGCTGCAGGGAGGCGCGAGCTGGAGGCGGCCATGACCCTCGCGCACCGTCAGCGGGATCTTGATGACGAAGAGGTGAAGGCGTCGCTGGAGGCCTCTCGAGTGGCCCGATCCTAGGCCACCGAGGAGGCCCGGATAGCAGACCGATGGTGAGAAGCAACGGAGGAGCGGGCTCGCGAGCTCCTGGCCCGGTGCCACTCACTGGAGGAGCAGGCGGAGCTGCGTGAGCTAGCCCTTGCGTCGATGCGGGTGGCCTCCGGTGACCCAGCTGAGCTCCAGAGGCACGAAGAAGCGTTGACGCTGGAAGCCGATGAACGCACTCGCGAGTATGAGGGGCTGGAGACGAGGTAGCGCCTAGTGACGCAGGCGGAAGACGATGTTGCTGCGCGGGAAGCGCGTGTCCTGGAGGAGGTTTGCCGTCAGGTGGCGACGGCGCGCCAAGGCCTCGAACAAGAGTTCGAGGGGAAGCTGGGGATGATCCGGGTCAAAGCCGAGGGCAGAACCGCAGCCCTGGGGGTCCAACGTGATGAGGCGACGCGGGTGGCCGACGCCTCCCGAGCCGCCCTTGAGGCAGCGCAAAAGGAGCTGGCTGCCTCCCAGGCCGAGGTGCTCCGTCTTCGCCAGCGGATGGAAGAGGTCGAGGCCGTTGAGCGTCAGAATGCAGATGAAATACGCCAGCGGTGACTCCTGGAGCACGCGCATGGCCGCATGCTCACCATGCTCAGGGAGAGGGCTAACGCGGCCTTAGGCAACATCTGCGAGGCGTCCGTCGGCGAACCTCAAATGATCAATTATGCCGGTAACTTGCAGTTCTTCACCGCCGTGGTGACGCAGCTGGAGGCACGGTCGGTCAGGGCCGACAGGTTGGTGGAGGAGAGGAGCCGCGCCTTGCTCAAGCGCGCCTTTTCCCGTGTCTTCAGCCATCTCCAGAACATGAATCCCCGCTTTGATTTTGACGCTGTCATCGCCCTAGTCTCCCAGGCCGTCCGAGATGACTTGCCGCGCTGGGTGGAGGATAACGTGGACACCCTTGTCAGGGCCTTCGCTTCGGACGACAGCGATGTGGTCGTGGGTGCTGATGAGGACGGCGCGGCGACCGGCCCTGACGCCGCCGGCAGCGACGCAGGCGGCGATGGCGAGCTTGGCGACTCCGGCGAAGGCTCAGGAGGTGCCTTCGGGGATGCATTGGGGGATTGGTCCGACTGAGTGCGTATCGCTCCTGTCTTTTTCACCCTGCATGAATAGAACTCAGGCTCTTGACCTGGTGGCTTGTGAGAGCATTTTGGGAGGGGAAGCCCCTCATGTAAAAACCTGTGTCCATCGTATCAGTAGTAATCAAATTGCGCTCGTGCCTGACGGTGGGCTGATTTACCTTTTCTCCTCGCTGGTTCCGAGGCGGCCTGCAGGAGGGCGCGATGCCTTGGGCGCTCTCTAGTTGGGTCCTCAGGATGTGAGATCGTCGCTGGTGAAAAACTTCACAGGCGTTGGCCTTCTTCACAGGCTCTGGGCCTTCTCTTGAGCGTGAGGGCTTCTCAGGCGCTCGCCTTGCTTCACAGGCTCTGGGCCTTTTCCTTAGTACGAGGGCTTCACAGGCGCTCGCCTTGCTTCACAGGCTCTGGGCCTTTTCCTTAGCGCGAGGGCTTCATAGGCACTCGCCTTGCTTCACAGGCTCTGGGCCTTTTCCTTAGCGCGAGGGCTTCACAGGCACTCGCCTTGCTTCACAGGCTCTGGGCCTTTTCCTTAGCGCGAGGGCTTCACAGGCACTCGCCTGGCTTCACAGGCTCTGGGCCTTTTCCTTAGCGCGAGGGCTTCACAGGCACTCGCCTTGCTTCACAGGCTCTGGGCCTTTTCCTTAGCGCGAGGGCTTCACAGGCACTCGCCTTGCTTCACAGGCTCTAGGCCTTGTCCTTAGCGCGAGGGCTTCACAGGCACTCGCCTTGCTTCACAGGCTCCGGGCCTTTTTAAACAGGACAGCCTCCGTAGGCACCCGAAAATCCTCCCGAGGGGGAGTAACACTGGCAGTCTGGGTTGCGCACGAGCCAGGCCTGGCCCGACTCGCGAGGGGCTCACGAGGGAAGGCAGCTGTGACGGAGCGGTAACCAGAACGCGAGAAATGGCTCGAGCGAGAATAAGCACCCCTTTCCCGAACACACGCAAATCTCAAATTCGAATCCAACTTAAATCCAGCGGGGGAAAGCAACAGCCAAAGGGAAATGCAACGAAAAGAAGACAAAAGGCCGCGTCCAGCACCTAATCTAGTCTTGGACGTCTTCTCACCAGCGCGGAACTAAGTGCTGTCCACTGGGTGTGGGAGGGAGCCCCAGGGCCTGAGGCCAGCACCCCTGAGACTGTGGGGCGTGTACAGCCCCACCCATTATTACGTGAGAGTGTCACGGGGCGGCGAGCTTCACAGGCACTGGGCCTTCTTCACAGGTACTGGCCTTGCTTCATATCGCCAGACGAGGGCCCCGCCTTGCGCCACACTCTAGTGCCATCAGCAATGACCGGAACCCAGGACGCCGCCCGATGGGGTAGAGCGGTCGCCAGCGGTTCCTCCGCCAGGGGCAGGCCCTGAGGCACCTCCCCAGCAGAGGGCCTACCTCCTGAGAACGCATTGCTTCGAACGCCGCGGTGGTGATGTAGGATCTCGACCCCTCTCCCGCAGCCCCCTGGACCCTCCTCCCGAGGGGTAGGAGACTGTGGGAGCGGGGCAGCTGCTTGCCGCGGCGACCTGCACCTCCTACGATCCATGGTTAGCATATACCTGCCCCTGAAGAGTTAGCGGTGCCGGATAGTCGTTGCCTCCAGCGTGGCCAGCGGGCTCGTCCATGGGCTCCTGAAAGGGCTCAGCTTCTACTGCCTCGTCCCCCCAGCTTGGGCCAAGGAGCGAGCCTTGCCTGCTCTCGCGAGGGTGTCCTTGGTCCAGCATGAGGGGCACGTATTCCTCCAGCGTCGTCATCCTGAACGCCACACCATGATGCCCCGCACGCCACGCGGTCCCACCTGCCATGCCTATGGCGGGGTGGCAGCGCGTCAGCCCTCAAGGGCCGCGGGTCGCGTCGAGTCCTTCATCTTCGCGGGCCGGGGGCGGAGGTAGCGCCGCCGCCGGTCCGGTGCTGACAGCTTCGATGGCGTCGGAGTAGCCTTGGAGTCCGTGGGCGTGCGCGGAGCCCCCGCGCGGGCCGCTCTAGGCTTGAGATGGGAGCTGGGTGGAGAAGGGGTGAGCCCCCGAGGCGGCGAAGCCCACTTGCTCCAGCAGCACATCGTGGCCGCCCTCCAGCAGCCTGCACCGCAGCAGCTCCCGGGCCACCGTGAGCGCCGCCCTCGAGTTCGCCTGCTCCCGGCGGGTGTATGGTGTCGTTGTCGCGGCGTGATTGGAGGCCCTTGCTGCTGACCTTGCCTGCCATGGCGTAAGAGTTGCCGAAGTCTGTCCGCGTCACCCGCGGCCCGCAGCGCCCTGCGGACCGCGAGCTGCCTAGGGCGCGGGGTCGCTCGAGGCGGGCGGTTCCGCGCGTTTGGGCCACGGACCCCACGGGTCGGGGTTGCCCTCCTTGTCGCCGGGCATGGTGATGAAGACGCGACGGGGCACGGAGTGGTGGAAGACGAACTCCGGTGCACCCCTACCTGGCGTGCCAAATGTCAGATTTCGGGTTTCGGCAGACCCTTAAGGTTCGAACACTGGGGTGCGCGCGGTAATCACGTCCTCAGCCTCCCCGTCTCACAAAGATCTAAACTACTAAAGGAATCACACAAGAGACACAAGATTTATACTGGTTAGGGCCACCATTGTGGTGTAATACCCTACTCCAGTGTGTGGTGGATGGATTGCCTCCTGGGGCTGGTGATGACGAACAATACAAGGAAGAACAGCCTCGCGATGGTCTGTTCTTGGCTGGGGCGATGAACTGCTAGGAGGAGTTCAGTTGCCCTTCACTCTCTCTCTCTCTCTCTCTCTCTAGATGCTAGCCTGATCCACGCACCGAACCGAACCCTTCGAACCCTTTGCTACCTGGGTGGCCGGTCCCTATTTATAGAGGCCCTGGTCCTCTTCCCAAATATCGAGCGGGAAGGGAGCCAACAATGGCGGGCTAATTTGAAGGGGGACAGCAAGTACTCTTATCCTGACTAAAGGTGGTCTTCGCCTGTGAAAGACTCCGCGGTGACACCGTGCTGGGCTCCATGGTGACCTCAGTCTCGTAGTCCGCTTGGTCCTGGTCACGTTGCACCGAAATGGCAACCTTCGCCTGATGCCTCGGTACTCCGCGGCTGCGCTTGCCCCCTTTGCACCAAAGAGGAAAGAAGGACGCTGCGCGCGCTGGTGCCCGCCTGGCACCCTCAATCGTCATGGCTTGCGTCACTGGCACCTCGCGAGGTACGCCACCTTGATATCTCCGTCTCCTCGCGAGCCAGACTGAGAAGGCTGCACCTGGGGATGCGTCGTGTCGTCCGCCTCGCGAGGCTTGGCCCCTCGCGAGGGTCTTGAGTCTTGTGCTTGATAAAGATGGGCCATGTTGGGCCCCCATTCGAGCCACGCCGTTGGCCGCAGGCAGGCAAGTCTGGGGACCCCCGTTCCCAGAACGGCGACAAAATGGGTCCATTTGAATCAAAGATTCACATGAAGGTTAATGTTCTTATGCATAATAAGTGTATTAGCTTGTTTCACCTAAACAACAAGGTTAAAGTGGTTTGTCATGCATGAAACCATTACAGATGGATAGATTGAATTTTTATGATCATTTTCATATATAATTTGTTTGATTTGGAGCTACGGTTGATTTTCTATGATTTTTAGAAGTTTTGGCTATTTTCCGGAATTTCCTATATAAAAATAAATCCTGAAAATGAATAATTGCGTCAGCACTGCATCACTGTGACGTCAGCGAGTCAAAGGCGCCAGGGCCAGTCAAACCTCACTGGCGGGCCCCGTCTATCAGTGTCTCAGCTAACTAACAGAGTTAAGTTAGTACTAATTAACTGTCAGTGGGGCCTGGGCCCACATGTCAGTGACCTAAACTAAGTAAAATTAGTTAGCGCTAATCATAAACTAATTAACAAGTCGGCCCCACTTGTCATAGGCTCAGGGGGGAAGTCAACTTGGGCCCACACGTCAAGTCCATGGTCAAAACATGGTCAACTTGCCGGCGGCTTGACGTCGGCGATGACAAACGCGGTGGAGGGGCTCGGGTTTTGCCCAAAGTCGACCAAATCGACTGCGGTTTGGTCCTACGCGCAGCTGGGAGCAAGCCGCGGCGTTTGGTGGTGGAAGTGGAGCTCGGGGAGGCTGGGAACGACGCCGGCGACGACCTTGGTGGTCGCCGGAGTTCGGGCCAGGATAAACCCGAAGCTACGGGGCACGACGAGGCGCGGGGAGTGGTGCGTTAGGCTCCTGGGAACGTGGTGAGTGTGGTGACGCGCTCGGAATCGAGCTTACGCACCTGTGGCCACGGCGGCGACATGGCCGGCGGAGCCGAGCTCTCGGGCTCAATGGAGCCCGCGGTTAGAGGGAGAAAACGGCAAGGAAAGAGAAGGGAACGGAGAAGGAGCTCACGGGGACTGTAGCGGTGGCCTCAGCGAGCTCGGGGAGGCATCAGGGGCAGCGTACGGTCGCCAGCGATCTCGGCGGACCGAGGTGGAAGAAGATGGCCCTAGCGTCGTTGCAGTGCGTCCGAGGCATCATGGTTCACCCGTGAGGAAGAGGAAGACGTCGGTGGTGCTCGGGGACATGTCGAAGAGACGAGGGGGGGTCGATGGCCGCGGTAGACGGCGACGGTGGCGACGAGTTCCTCTCATGAGGGGATGGGGAGAGAGCCAAAGGGGGAGAGGGACATAGGGAGAGTGGAGAAAGTGAGAGGGGGATGAGGGAGAGTGCGTGGCACTCGTAGACGGTGTCCTGGGTGTCGGCAGAAGTAGGAGGTGGCCGGTGTGTGGCTGCCGGCGCCGGGCACGCGCCTCTCGTCCTCCTGGCGAGAGGGGGGATGACTGGCGGTAGCCAGTGTGCTGGGCCGAGCTGGGCCAGACCAGGGCGACATGTAAGCTCTAACTCTCTCTTTGTTTTCTGTTTTGCTTTTATTTATTTCCTGCTATGTGTATTTAAATAGAATAAATACTTCATTTCCAAAAATTCTGGAAATATTTAGAGGCACATTTGGGAATATTCTCAACTGCCTAAAAATTCTTCCAAGATTATTTGAGCACTTTAAAATATTTATAGCATTTAAAATGCCCAAATTCAAATACTAATGGCTTGTTCAAAAATCCAGAATGGCTCCATAAATTGAAAGAACATTTTTGGTAGAGGTTTTAGTCAAGACCAAAAATGGTGGGCTTTTATGAAGGGCATTTTGGGTTCATTGAAATTCCAATTGTTGGAAATTTGCATTTTCAGGGGGGTGTTGGGCTTGATTAGGCCCCATTTCAAGTTTAAAAGAAATTTAAACATGATGCACATGTTCATCCAATCCTAAAGCATGACTAAAAGCAGGGATGTGACAACTCACCTCCACTCAAAAGAATCTCGTCCCGAGATTTAGAATCCTCCGGGAAGAAGGTGGGGTACTCGAGTCGAAAACGATCCTCCCTTTCCCAAGTGGCTTCTTTCTCGGAATGGTGTGACCATTGAACCTTGAGAAACTTGATATTATGGCGTCGAGTGGTACGCTCGGCTTGATCAAGGATACGAACGGGATATTCCCGATATGAGAGGTTATCTTGTAGATCAAGCGTTTCGTGGGCTACTCCACGGACAGGATCCACGATGCAACGCCTGAGTTGAGAATCGTGGAAGACATCGTGAACTCTAGAAATATGCGAAGGTAGTCCCAATTGGTAGGCAACTTCTCCTCGTTTGGCAAGAATGCGAAAGGGTCCAATGTAACGAGGAGCCAATTTGCCTTTGATACCGAAACGATGGGTTCCCTTTAATAGAGTAACTCGAAGGTAAGCCTTCTCGCCGACTTCATAAGTCATGAGCTTATGTTTACGATCATATTGGCTCTTTTGACGAGATTGGGCTGTTTTCAATTTCTCACGAATAACGTGAACCTGCTCTTCTGCATCCTGAATCATATCCGGGCCAAAGAGTTGTCTTTCCCTAGTTTCTGACCAGTTAAGAGGCGTTCGACATTTACGTCCATAGAGAACTTCGAAAGGAGCTTTGCCCAAGCTAGCTTGATAACTATTGTTATAAGCAAACTCCGCAAATGGAAGGCACTTCTCCCAACCCATTCCGAATGAGATGACAGAAGCTCGGAGCATATCTTCCAAAATTTGATTGACTCGCTCTACTTGACCACTTGATTGAGGATGGAAGGTGGTGCTAAAAGAGAGACGAGTTCCCATAGCATTTTGGAAACTTTCCTAAAATCAAGAGGTGAAGAGACTCCCACGGTCTGAGTTAATTTCCAATGGAACACCATGAAGAGATACTATTCGGGAGATGTATAAATCAGCTAGCTAGCTAGCGGTGATACTCTCACGAACAGGTAGAAAGTGGGCTACTTTGGAAAGACGGTCGATCACGACGAAGATGGCATTATTCCCTCTCTTGGTCCTGGGAAACCCAGTAATGAAATCCATACTGATTTTATCCCATTTCGACTCAGGAATAGCCAAAGGTTGAAGGGTGCCAGCAGGGTGTTGATGCTCTGCTTTAACACGACGACAGACGTCGCAACTAGCAATGTATTGAGCAATTTCTCTCTTCATCCTAGTCCACCAAAACATCTGGCGTAGGTCTTGATACATCTTAGTACTACGGGGATGAATGGTGAGAGGGGATTCATGAGCTTCCTTAAGGATCAGCCGCCTCAGGTTTCGTGCCTTGGGAACCACTAAGAGGTTTCCAATGTATACGACACCTTGATCATCAACGGAGAAATAATTCATGACTCCTTTCTTAATGTTTCTCTTAATACGGGAGATTCCCAGATCTACCTTCTATGCCTTGATGATCTGATCCGTAAGGGTAGGTTTCGCCACCAGGGTCGATAGGAATCCTCGAGGAACAATGTGAAGATTAAGCTTACGAAATTCCTCATGCAGAAGTGGTTGACTTTGTTGTAACATTAGGTTGTTACAATAGGATTTACGACTTAGTGCATCAGCCATGACATTGGCTTTTCCCGGGGTGTAAGTTATTCCTAAGTCGTAATCCGAGATCAACTCGACCCAACGTCGTTGTCTGAGATTCAAATCTGGTTGGGTGAAGATATATTTCAAACTTTGGTGATCGGTGAAGATCTTGCAACAATTACTGAGAAGGTAATGTCGCCAAGTTTTGAGAGTATACACTACAGCTGCAAGCTCTAGATCATGTGTGGGATAATTTTCCTCATGTGGGTGTAATTGCCGTGAAGCATAGGCAATTACCTGATGATCTTGCATGAGTATGCAACCTAGTCCTTGTCGCGAGACGTCGCAATAGATAATAAAGTCCTTGGAGAAATCTGGTGGTACCAGTACGGGAGCAGATGTCAGGCGTCTTTTCAGTTCCTGAAAGTTGAACTCGCACTGTGGGGTCCACTCGAACTTTTTATCTTTCTTGAGTAGTTCAGTTAGAGGTTTAGCAACCATGGAGAAATTCTCGATGAAGCGGTGGCAATAGCTCGCTAAGCCAAGGAAGCTCCGGCCTTGCTTGACCGTCTCAGGTGGAGTCCAATCAAGGACGGCTTGAACTCGCTCGGGATTGACAGCAATACCCTTACCAGAGATTACATGTCCTAGATAGGTCACTTCTGGCAACCAAAATTCACACTTGGAGAATTTGGCATAAAGACGATGCTCTCGAAGTTTCCTCAATACCAACCTTAGATGTTCAGCATGTTCCTCTTCATTCTTGGAGTAGATGAGTATGTCATCGAGGTATACTACGACGAATTTATCCAAATACTCCATGAAGACCGACTTCATTAATCGAGAGAAGGTGGCTGGGGCATTGGTTAAACCGAAGGACATAACGGTGTACTCGTATTGGCTATAACGAGTAACAAAGGCCGTTTTGGGAATGTCCCCGTTTCTGATTTTGATTTGATGATAGCCCAACCTCAAATCCATCTTGGAAACGACTGAGGATCTAGCGAGCTGGTCATACAGATCATTGATCCTGGGAAGCGGATACTTGTTCTTGATGGTGACCAAGTTGACAGGTCGGTAATCTACAACCATCTGATCCGTTCCATCCTTCTTTTTGATGAAGAGGACGCGGAAAGCCCAAGGAGAGGAACTATGATGGATGAAACCCTTTTTCAAGGACTCATCGAGTTGGTTCTTAAGCTCGGCTAGTTCTAAGGGTGCCATCTTATAGGGTCTTCTAGAAATTGTAACGGTTCCTGGAACAAGGTCTATCACAAACTCGACATCCCTGTCAGGTGGAACACTTGGAAGTTCTTCTAGAAAGACATCCGGAAAGTCCCGGACTACCGGAATATCTTCAAGGTCCGGAAGGGGGTTGGCATTTAGGGAGTAAAGCTGGCGCTTGGCCACTCGAGTTAAGACATTGACTGTCTTGCCGAATGGGTGAGTAAGTTGGATGGTTCTAGTGGCACAATCAATCTTAGCATAATGAGCTGACATCCAGTCCATACCCAAGATGATGTTTATGTCCGAGGACTTGAGAGCTATTAAAGATGCAAGGAAGACAAGTCTATCGACAAGAATTTCGTTCCCATGGCTTACTCTAGAAGTTTGCCATTTGGATCCCGGAGTTTGAATTACCATGGAAGTGGGCAAGTCACAGAATGTCGTGTTATGCAATCAAGCATAGCTCTCGGATATGAATGAATGAGATGCTCCAGTATCGAAAAGAACAGATGCCGGATGGAAATTAACAAGGAGCGTACCAAGGACGACGTTAGGATCCTCATGAGCATCTTCAGCTGAGACATAGTTGACATGGCCACGTGCAGTGGTGATCGGTTTGGCGTAGAATGTCTTTCCCGCTGGCTTACCACGACCAACGAACTTTCCAGACTGATTGGGGTTGTTGTTCTGGGGACACTCTCGACTATAGTGACCCGGCTCTCCACACTTGAAACATGTCACAACATTGGGGCATGGAGCAGCATTAGCAGCGGGGCCACCATAGGGCTTGGACGGTGCAAACTGCTGGTTGGGGCGAGGCACCTCAAAGGATGGCCTCGGAATCAACCTGGGTGGCAGTGCCGTTCTTGGAATCCACACCCGGCGCTTCTGAGATCCAGAGCCGGATGAAGAGCCAAAATCATGAGAGTGCTTGCGTGAAGCGTCATAGTCAGACTGGCTTGTCTCAGCACTGATGGCTTTATTGACCAACTTCTGAAAGGAGGTGCACTTGTGCAGACGAAGATCGCAACGAAGCTCAGGGCTAAGTCCCTTGCGGAACCTTGCCTGCTTCTTAGCATCGGTGGAAACCTCTTCAGGAGCATATCGTGCCAGATTCCCAAATTCACGACTGTATGCATCCACAGTCAGTCTTCCTTGGGTGAAATTGTAGAACTCTTCCCTCTTACGATCTATGAGACCTTCCGGAATGTGATGCTCACGGAAAGCCTCACTGAATTCAGCCCAAGTAGTGATTTGGCCGACCGGGGGCATAGCTTCAAAATTTTCCCACCAAAGGCTAGCAGGGCCTTCGAGATGATAGGCAGCATAAGTAACCTTACCAGCTTCGGCTATGTTGGCAGAACGTAGCTTGTGTGTGATGCTGCGGAGCCAGTCATCCGCATCGAGGGGCTCGACGGGATGATTGAACTTTGGTGGGTACAACTTGATGAAATCATTGATTGACACCAAGTCATTTCGCTGATGGCGTGCAGTGTTCTGCTCAATCCGCTCCAGCAAGCGGTTAGTCTCACGCTTGTTTCTTTCCGCCTCCAGCATCACTTCGTCCAGAGAAGGCGGGTGAGGCAAATTTTCAACCCTAACTGCACTGCCTTCCCCCTGCTCCGGGGCAGCAGGGTTGCTGCGGGTGTTGACCACCCTAGGAGAAAAAAAGACAACGGTTTAGATAAGGATGGCACAAACTTAGCAAGGAAGTGCAGAATGTAATGGATAACATGTAATGCTAAGATGTTCATTGCATGACATGGTGATATAGAAGCTGCCATATATATACCATTGCTCATACACACCGTACATAGTTTAGTACAAGCCCAGGCTAGAGATCAACTACGGTGAAAGACATTACCTCTCGTCGAAGGCCTTCCAAGCTCCTATACATTATTTTTCTACACCTCCGGAGCGTGATACACACCAAGTCGTATCCCACGGTCACGCAAGACTGTGGAGAATACAATTACTACAATACTAGTGAAACTACTGCTAGCTCAGACGGCTCCGTAGTAATCCTCATAGAAGTCGCCACCAAAGCCTGGAAGTCGAACATGATCATCTGGGAACAGATGGTCCTACGGAGCCTGCGGACCATAGGGACTCGGATGTGGCCTCGGTCCCACAGGTGGTGGCAGACGGGGACCACGAGGAGGGGTGATGCCTCCTACATCGCGCCACTCCATACAATCTAGCAATCTAGACCGTACAGGGTACAAGTCCCTCATGTCCATGTATCCTGCCTGCACCGCAGGTGCAAACCGTGTCAAAGTGGCCCAATGATCAGCACGAGTGTGGAAAAGCTCCATACGCAAGGCCCGATTTTTGCGGTCCTTATCCTCGAGCATCTCGGCAGTGGTGAGGAGTAGTGACTCCTCATGTGTAGAGTCATAGTACAAGGCCTGGTAGTACCCCTGTGCTCCGGGAAGTGAGGCTGGCATGTATCGGAAATCGGTGTTCAGCAGCAAGGCCGTCCTGGCTCGAATGATAGTCATCATTGAATAGGCTGCATCCTGGACAGACATCTCAATAGTGACTCCAAGTCCATAGGAATAGTGAAGGGGCTCAGTGGCTCCAGGATAAGAGGGATATATCCTGACGGTACAGAGGTACTGGCTCTGGTTGAAGTCTCTGAACTGCTCCTCGATGGTATATTCTGGATACCAGCGATAGCCTGACTCAACCATCACTCAAACCAACATGGCCGTGTGGCCGGGCACATCAAGGCACCGGGTCAGACGAACCACTTGGTTCTGCGAACGGGTGGCCATCTGAAAGCATAGAATAATGCAAAGGCATTAGAATTTTCTAGGGGAACTCGGACAGCATAACGGCTGTACATGCTCAGAAAAAGATTTGAGACATCCACAACAGTTTGCAATACCATTCAACAACATCATATCAAGGTTCTGATTCAACTGGCAACATACTAAAAGTAGTATAAATTGTACTGAGGCTTGTAGCAACAATCCTATAAGCTACTACGGATTACTAACACGTGAACCTGATAGAAGAAGAGAGCCTAGTCCTTAACCCACGTTGAATGAGAAGAGAATGACTCAGATCAGAGGGCATAAGGTAAAGGAGTAAAAGAGCCTTACGTTCCCTCCCACAATCAATTCCCCTACATATAACTAAAGCATTTCTAGACTCGACATCGACCAGTTTGGCTCAACGAACCTACAGGCAGTCCGGCTCTGATGCCAACACTGCTAGGTCCCCGATTCCAAGTCACAAAGATCTAGCCAGTAACACCTCATATCACATTGCGGCCTCACGCACGGTATCCCCACGGGTGTCGCCTTACCATGGCCCGGCACCGTTTGCACCTTTTGGCTCACGTATATGATAGTGTCGCTAGCATCCATATGACAGAGAACCCGGCCCGACATGGCTAGTCATGAACCCAAAGCGGCACAGACCTATGGAGACAGGCATACATGAATCACATCGAGCATGTCGGTCATCAGCGAGTGAATCCGGGCGGTAGCACTGGGCTAACAGGACTCCGGAGAACCCGGGCTGTAGCAGGCTAGGCAGGACTCCGGAAGTCACCGCGTGACATTTCCCCAAAGGGACAGACATAGGAACAAAGTGAAACACATGCCGGCTAGTCAAGTGTCCTAAGCAGTAGTGCTGGGCTAGCAGGACTCCGGTGAACCGGGCTATAACGGACTACTATGGCTCAAGGAGCACTAGACTACATTTCCCCATAAGAGAGGCTGCCAAGGATAAACAACTAGATTGTCAGATCCCACACATACCAAGCATTTCAATCATACACACACTATGCTCGATATGTGTAAATACAACATGGCATCACAACAAAACTCTACAACTCAAGTACTTTATTTAAAGGCTCCAGAGAGCCATACATAACATGTTCATACAGGTAGGGGTGACAAGACCCGACACTCAAGTCATACAAGCATACAAGAACATGCAGAAGCAAATAGTCTGAGTACAGACACTAGAAAGCAAGAAGGCTTCTCGAAGCCTGTCTATCTACATAGGGCCCTCCATGGCCTGGATCACCACCTAGGTGGCAAGTCACTCATCGACGTCGAGATCTACATAAAACCAATTGGAGGGGGCGGTGTTGTCGTCTGAAAACATTAATTAAGCAAACATGAGTACAAAGGTACTCAGCAAGTCTTACATCAGAACCTACTATACATGCTCATTCTCAAGAAGGTGGTGGAGTTATTGCAGCAAGCCAGCTTTGACTCTTGGCTATGCTATCCTATAGGACACCACTAGTAAAATAGTTTTCGCACACGAGTCCACTAATCACCAACACAATACTCCAACAGGGATCCTCCCTCGTCATCCTATGAGAGGGCCATCCTCGGTACTCACACTTATCTTGAGTCTTTTAGTAGTATCCATTAACTTGTCTATGAACTGTATAGGCAACCAAGTAGTCCTTTACCGCGGACGCGGCTATTCGAATAGATGATGTTAACCCTGCAGGGGTGTACTTCTTCATACACGCTCTCACGACTTACCGTCGTTTACACGACATGTACTCGGCAACCTTCAAGTGGAAGCCCAACGAGGGTGTCGGCCATGGCCTACCTAAACACTCAAGTCTCTATCCAGGTTTCTCGCCTATCCAGGTTCCATCCGTAGGGAGTCCGGCCGAGGTTTCCACATACGGCCCCGAACGATGTGAACAGGGTTCCCGAGACACCAAACGGGTGACTCGGTACACCGTGCCACGGTGTATCTACCGCAACATAGCCCACTCCTAGGGTCAGCGCTACACACGACCGCCAGCACATAACCTACAAACACCAGAAACTAATTGCAACTCCTAGACAGAGTACTAGGGTGATTAAGAAGCCGAGAGGGTCCATTGGTTTCGGGCCCAATGTATGATAGTAACTGAATCTTAAATCACACATACAGATCTCAGTTCTTAGGGACCGCCTCAATGAAACAACCCACCATGTACTCCTCCATGGCCTCTCATTGATACCTTTACCGAATCATGTTCAACATATCCCTCACTTTACCGACATAATCATTTCACTCTAGCCCATCACCCAGATGAACCAGACCTGACACAACTCTAAGCATAGCAGGCATAGCAAGGTAGGAAACACAAACATGGCTCAATCAACTCCAACACATGCTAGTGGGTTTCATCTAGTTACTGTGGCAATGATAGGTCATGCAGAGGATAAGGGTTCAACTACCGTAGCACACAGCAGTTTGAAACGATGTTGTCTTAATGCAGTAAAAGAGAGCAGAGGCGAGAACATGGCATTGTATCAATATGATCAATGGGGCTGCTTGCTTGATGGAGTGGTAGTAGGGTACTGCCCTTTAGTTGGATACTCGGAGATATCCTCGGAGGCAGAACCTACCATGAAGGACACACAGAACATAATCAACACATGACAATATGCAACAATATGATGCATGCTATGACATGGCAAAATGATGTGTCCTGCCTAATGCAATGTGAAACAAGTTGAAATGGGTCCATTTGAATCAAAGATTCAAATGAAGGTTAAAGTTATTATGCATAATAAGTGTATTAGCTTGTTTCACCTAAACAACAAGGTTAAAGTGGTTTGTCATGCATGAAACCATTATAGATGAATAGATTGAATTTTTCTGATCATTTTTCATATATAATTTGTTTGATTTGGAGCTATGATTGATTTTCTATGATTTTTAGAAATTTAGGCTATTTTTTGGAATTTCCTATATAAAAATAAATCCATAAAATGAATAATTGCGTCAGCACTGCGTCACTGTGATGTCAGCAAGTCAAAGGTGCTAGGGCCAGTCAAACCTGACTGGTGGGCCCCACCTGTCAGTGTCTCAGCTAACTAACAGAGTTAAGTTAGTACTAATTAACTGTCAGTGGGGCCTGGGCCCACATGTCAGTGACCTAAACTAACTACAATTAGTTAGCGCTAATCCTAAACTAATTAACAAGTGGGCCCCACCTATCATAGGCTCCGGGGGGAAGTCAACTTGGGCCCATACGTCAAGTCTACGGTCAAAACATGGTCAACTCGGCGGCAGCTTGACACCGGCCACGACAGACGCGGCGGAGGGGCTCGGGTTTTGCCCAAAGTCGACCAAATCGACTACGGTTTGGCCCTACGCGCAGCTGGGAGCAAGCCGCAGCGTTTGGTGGTGGAAGTGGAGCTCGGGGAGGCCGGGAACGACGCCGGCGACGATCTTGGTGGTCGCCGGAGTTCGGGCAAGGATAAATCCGAAGCTACGGGGCACAGCGAGGCACGGGGAGTGGTGCGTTAGGCTCCTGGGAATGTGGTGAGTGTGGTGACGCGCTCAGAATCGAGCTTACGCGCCTATGGCCATGGTGGTGACATGGCCAGTGGAGCCGAGCTCTCGGGCTCAACGGAGCCCGCAGTAAGAGGGAGAAAACGGCAAGGAAAGAGAGGGGAATGGAGAAGGAGCTCACGGGGAGTCTAGCGGTGGCCTCAACAAGCTCGGGGAGGCATCAGGGGCGGCGTACGGTCGCCGGCGATCTCGGCGGACCGAGGTGGAAGGAGATGGTGCTAGCAGCGTTGCAGTGCGTCCGAGGCGTCGTGGCTCGCCCGTGAGGAAGAGGAAGACGTCGGTGGTGCTCGGCGACACGTTGAAGAGACGAGAGGGGGTCGATGGCCGCGGTGGACGGCGACGGTGGTGACGAGATCCTCTCGGGAGGGATGGGGAGAGAGCTAGAGGGGGGAGAGGAACACGGGGAGAGTGGGGAAAGTGAGAGGGGGACAAGGGAGAGTGCGTGGCACTCGTAGAAGGCGTCCTGGGTGTCGGCAGAAGCATGAGGTGGCCGGCGTGTGGCTGCAGGCGCCGGGCACGCGCCTCTAGTCCTCCTGGCGAGAGGAGGGGGATGACTGGCGGTAGCCAATGGGCTAGGCCGAGCTGGGCCAGGCCAGGGTGACAGGTAAGCTCTAACTCTCTCTCTCTTTTCTGTTTTGCTTTTATTTATTTCCTGCTATGTGTATTGAAATAGAATAAATACTATTTCATTTCCAAAAACTCTGGAAATATTCAGAGGCACATTTGGGAATATTCTCAACTACCTAAAAATGCTTCCAAGATTATTTGAGCACTTTAAAATATTTATAGCATTTAAAATGCCCAAATTCAAATACTTATGGCTTGTTCAAAAATCCAGAATGGCTCCATAAATTGCAAGACCATTTTTGGCAGAGGTTTTAGTCAAGACCAAAAATGGTGGGCTTTCTAGCATTTTCAGCAGGGGTGTTGGGGTTGGTTAGGCCCCATTTCAAGTTTAAAAGAAATTTAAACATGATGCACATGTTCATCCAATCCTAAAGCATGACTAAAAGCAGGGATGTGACATGGACGAGGGACATCGAGCTATTGCGGTGGACGACGTCGTCGGGGAAGAGGCTCCGGCTAGGCAGCTGTGACATGGCGGACGGAGGAGGGTGGGGTTTCGCGGCTGGAGCAGAGAGGTTATGGTGGCCTGGGATTTCGAATGGCGAAAAGGGAGCGGTGGGAGGGGGTGAAGCATGACTTAGGAATGTGCTTGTCCAAAATGTAGGGTGTGTTACAAAAGTACCCCCACCGATTTCAACTACCAGCCCTTTCGGCTCAGGGTTAGAAGGGGTATTTCGCATGTCGGGATTTGCCAGCTGGAGGGAGTTTTCGCAGGCATTGTAATTTCGGGATAGCAAGGCGCGGGTTGTGAAGGCGCCAGTTTTGGGAGCACTATATTCGAATTTTCGGGATATAACAAGACGCAGGTTGAATTTTAGGGACAAGCCTAACATGTAGTAATATTGTACTTGTACGTACCAAATTAATTCGCACTTCCCTTAACCAAATAGAAAACGAAAAAAATAAAACTATTCACACCACACAAAGAGAGAGTCTTGCCCCGTTTTACTATACAAATGCTATTCAAAGCTACTCCCTCCTTCCATCTATATAGGGCCTAATGCGTTTTTCGATGCTAACTTTGAACAAATATTAGAGCAATGATATATGACATGCAACTTACACAAAGCACACCGTTAAATTCGTCTGTGAAAGGTTCTTTCAATGATATAATTTTACATTGTGCATGTCATGTACTATTAATCTTGTCAATAGTCAAAGGCGGTCTGAAAAATCTCATTACGCCCTATATAGATGGAAGGAGGGAGCATGAATCCATGTTATGTCCGATTAAATTTTTTCGCTTGCTGTATAATGCATGTAACCTACTCATACCAACATTTTAGTGCATTCCAAATGTCTATACTACCGCTGCAATTTGAACTAAATTTGAATTCGTTTCTCTATTTCAATAAGAATCTACAATTATGATTGTTGCCAACTTCAACCATCATAGTTTCCTTGCTATTCGCCAGATATAAATTAGACGGCCTATAATGCAGGATGGCAGGCACACCATCATCAACAACTCCGTTTTTTATAAGAGTAGAGATAAAATATATTAAATGTAGTATACCATGTTCATAACCACACCATGTGTATCACCGTTATATATATTCACACATCCGTCAGTTTGAAACACTATGATAAATTCTTCAAATATCCGAATTCGCTTTTTATAATGAAGTATATATGATCTCTATTCGTCTTTTACACCCACACAACCCTCTTATCTTTGTAGCTAGCGCTAACTTTCTCTTGTGCATGCACACGCCCGCATCCCACTCACCCTCCCTCAGCATTCTCTAGCTCCATCGCGCAAATTCGTCTTTTCACTTTAGGTCCATCACCCACGGTTTGTGTAGGCCCCCCAGCTCCTTCTTTACGGCACACATCGATTGATATGCCTCTCTAGCCAGGTGTGCCTAGCACAAACACAAGCTTCCCCTCTTCTCTTGTCACCGTCCATGCCTCACTCCCACCACTCTTTTCATCGTTCTCGTACTCGCACACTCCTCCCCCTCGGTATAGTATGCCTCTCGTACCACCTCCTACATGCATCCCTCTCTCTCTATCCTTCTCCTCGTGCCTCATTTGCTTCTAACACACACATGCATATATACCAATCGATCTCCCGACATATACCTAGATCGACTTTAACTACGCCCCCATCGATCGACGTAGCTCACAAGTAATGTCTCTCCTTTCTCTTACAAAGGGCGATTGACATTCCTATGTAGTTACGTCTGCTTACCACAGCCACATCGTCCCCCTCATCATTCGTGCATGCCCCCTGACCCGTCTCTAACATGCACGTGCACAGACAACAAGCAGCCATCTCCTCTCTTATTGATATTGCGGGCATGCCCTCCATTTGTCTAGCAAGCCTATCCCACCATTTGTTAGAAGCAACTCCACTACCACCCCCTCCAACACTCTAGCTCCGTCTCTCTCCCAACCTTATTCATCTCCTGCACATATGCATGGATGCCGATCGATCTCCCTTAATACATGAGGCAGATCGATCTCCTTAATACATGAGGTAGGCCTCTCTCCTCCTCCACACATATACCAGCCATTGTACCTCTATAGTTAATTGGGACTCCCTCATCCCCCACCACACACCGATAGTCGAGCGCTGCACGTAGGTATCCATGCCACAGAGGCAAACTGCACATGTCCCATCTCACGTTCCAGTAGGCCAGCCACTCTATATCTTTAACGTGGGCACACACAAATTCGATGGCACTCTTTATCGATCGCGCGCGTGCACACACACACACATCATCATCATCCCTCTCTTCGATTCTATGGATACCTCAAGACGATGATACCTCCACTCTCTTCTCGTGGATCGCCCCCTCTATATATATGTTATATCCAGGACTCTATTTCACACACATTGCATATGTTAAATTTTTTTGATTGATCCCCCCCACACAAAAAAAAGTCTCAAGAACCCACACACTATATCTCTCTAGGTTTGTATCTCTCTCACACAACCCCATGTAGGTGGTGTACGTATACAAGAAGAGAATAGGTGCACCGTGAACGTACTCATGGTTCGTGCCTAGCCACACCCGTGCGGGTACACGGTGGAGCTCATTTCTCCACAGAAGCTGAATTTGTTTTTGAAACATCAAGTGGCCAGAGACTCGAAAACTTATTTGCCCATTAGTGACTTGTCAGGGCGGAGGATTTTAGTTTGTACGATAATGCTGCATCCACCTAAAGTAATGAAAGTTCTTACGTAAACTTCCTAGTAATTCCCTCTTCGTAGGTGTAGCATTACTCCTAACATTTCTAATATTAGTTTGAAACTTGTAATATTGCCGTGTCCTATTCCTGCGTTTTCAAAATCCTGCGAATCCAACAGGTCCTGAGTTGGTGATGATGTTGTGCCTCCCATCTTTCACCAATAGCCGTTGGATCTAGATCTGACGCATACAAACCAAGCTTCTCCATTTTTGCAAAAAGATGCCCGCACTTGTTCCCTATTTACAAACACCTCCTTGTCTCTCACAATCTAGGAGTAGAAGGCCGTGGAAAAATCTGGCGCAATGGCCGTTGCCGGATCCGTCCAACACCAATGCACGGGCATCTACGCACGGGAAATTATGTCGACCAGCGCTAGTTGTAAGCAGGCTAGCTCTATAGCCATGATGATAGTGACTGCAGACGGTGAGGCTGACTATGGTATGCCGAACACGGCGCCTATACTCAGGTGTCATCTCCGGTGCAGGGTCTTGTCACTTCACTATGAGGAGCAGCACGTAATAATTTGACCAACGGGTAGTGCAGTGCTATTACTCCTACTACTACATTGGTAGTACTACTACTAGTAATAGTAGCACCACCGTCTGGATTTAGGAGTACTACCACGTCCACCGGCACCGAGGAACGTCTCCAGGTAGTATTGCTTGAGGCCGCCAGGGCGAGGGGCCGCTTGGACGACAGCTTCATCTCCTTGTTCGATGAGGTCCTCATCGGTTTCCTCGACAAGTTCACCGTCGTCAAGAAGCTTGCGGACGACTTCGACGTAAGCCTCTAGCCGACGCGCCCAGGCTCTGCGATGCCCGCCACCCTCAACGGCCACTATGGTAACAACCTCTTCGATGCACTGGTGGCCCTGCGACTGCCCGTCGTCGCGCCGGCGAATGTCCACCTCGAGGTCGCGCTCGCCGCGCAGCACCTGGCACAGCAAGACACCATCGACATAATCACCCATGTCTATGCGCAAATCGTCCACAAGGACTACTACATGCAAGAGGAGGACGATAGGACGCTGGCATTCTTGGAGCGCAGGGCAACCTTGGACGGCACTGTTCAGAAGCACGTTGAGCTCGCCGCCAACGACGCTCCTCCTCACACGTCGGTTGGTGACCCGGCGCACTAGGGCGTGAGGATGTCGTTGAACGTTGATGGATCCATATGTATTTTTATCTTTCCGTCAAATCCATGTAGTAGTATATGATACTACAGTAATTATCTTACCTTTCGCATCAACTTCATAATATTCGTACGTACTCCATGCATGAACGGCGCAAGAACCAAACTTCTCATTACTCTAGGCAAAATCATTATTTTCTATCTATCGGCCGCGCCATGGAGCAGAACCAAATTTTACAAGTTACGAGTTCAAAGGAAAAGCCTGCCGTGTTCGCGTTGCACCCCCCACACGGTTGGTCTGGCACGCCGCTCAAGCGGGAATGCGTGCGGTGTTGCATTTTCACTTACAAGTGGGACCGCAGTTGAGCAAACCGACTATCGGCAAACCCCCTCCCCGCCCACCGCGCGATGGCTGAGAAAACAGGAGGGAGAAGAGATGGTTGTAGCACGGACTCCAAGAAAATTGATGTCGAATGGGACTCGTGTGGGTGGCGTGTGCCGTACTGCTAGACGTGAATGCTACTAAGTTATGGCCCATGCCACCCCACTATATCGAGCCTATATCGAGGTATGTAGAACAAATTTCCTGCAGTCCGTGCTCAGCCCTCCTCTATCTCTCTTCTCAGCCAGCCAGCGGATGTGCGAAGCCCATCGTCTGTTTGCTCACATGCGGCCCCACATGTCAGCGAAAACGCAAGAGGACCCACTGAACCTGCACATCTTTCACCTCGACGTGCTGGTGATGAAAAAAATCTAATAAAGATCTTCGGTGGCCGCTTTTGGAGTTACTCAAGAGTAGTAAGATTATATTTACAGTTTAACCCAAGATGCACATCTCGTGGCTTCAACTACCACTCTATTTTCTTTCATGACACGACCTGGATGCTGGATGTCCCACGTGTCAGTAAAAGGAGGAAGAACCTGACCAAATATTCGGTTCTGCTCTCGGATGAGATTAGTGCACTTGTTGATACTCCTACTAGAATAGAGGCTAGACATGAGACTAGTTGCGAGGAAGCACTGTCTACTTCTTTACACTCGAAGAAGAAAGAAGCACGCAAGATCGACCTCCGCAGATCAACAATGAATGCATCGAGAAGGCACTAATCCGACTTACAGGAGTATTAAAATGTATTCTTGTGGTTCTTGTTTTCTTTGGCCTTGCTTTTCTAGTCAAAATTATCATTGGAGTTCGTGCAAAACGGAGGTCTGTTTGTGGTCGTGCGTTGGAGTTGGCCTTACAAGTGGGACTGCAGTTAAGGAAACCGACTATCGGCAAACCCCCACCTCGCCCGCCACACGATGGCTGAAGTTAGAGAAACAACGAGGTTGAAGAGATTGCTCTAGCACGGACTCCAAGAAATAATATGGTGTCAGATGGATGTCATGGTGGTGGCGTGTGCCGTACTCCTGGACGTGAATGCTTGTTCTGTCCCATGCCACCCTACTACTCCTACTACTTACTCCTACTAGTATATAGTATACGAGTATCGAGGATTCGAGGTGCTGGTTACGTACAATGAACACATTAACATATGGCTACAGTAAAAACACCCGCCCGACGCGCGAAGCATGTGAAGCTAGTACAAATTTAGTGAAGCGACTCGAAAGCCATTCATAAATTTAGTAAGTTTATCACATGCATATCATTTTATTACATACAACAGGTCATCAACCCACATCGACAACGAGGATACATTATAAATACTAAAGTTTTCACCACACAACAAATAACAAGCCATGAAATGAACTTCAACTCAACCATTCTGCGGCGTTGGAAACGCTTGCTTTGAACCCCAAGTGATTCTCTGGGACGGGCCATCTGTTGTCGATTTGGAGACCAACGCAGGACCGATCATCCAGGCTGAAGCGGCCTACTATATCAGTACGAGGGTAGGGAACCACCCAAATGTCCGAGGTATAGACACTGTTGCTTCCCATAAATGTGTCAACAACAGTTGGATCGCCTTTCACCATCATCGGATAGTTTTGTCCAAGGAAGAGCGAGTTTTATCCAAGACTATCAATTCTGTGCCAGGGAGAAGGAGTTGGCGCTAGCACACTAGTATCCATCCCGAATACCATGGAACGGGTGTTGGAATAGGTCCGGAGAGTGTGACCATGAGAGACACCTGCTTCCTTAGCGGTAACATCATCAGTGGGTTGTATACACACAAGAAGAGGTGATCCATCAGAATTAGTTGCCAGGCGCCACAGAGTATATCGGCGTTGCTCGTCCTCATGCTCGTGATCATCAACATCGTCATCTCCCCCTTGGTTATAAAAAATTTCAAGTATAGTTGGTGGGATGTTCACAGGAACTTGGAAAAACAAGAAGAAGGTTAATTAGTAAAGGGAAACTTGCTAACCCGCATGCATGTGGATGAAACAATTATAATTACGGTGGAAGAAAAACGTACCGAAACTACTAGGATGCCATGCAAAAACAGTGCCATGAGTGGTGGCAGCAAACACAAGGCCCTCGTATTGAATTGCATCACAGTACTCATCCGTGTACAGAAACAGATTTTTGAGCAATATCCATCGAGTCGAACCACGAAGGACGGCAACAAGCTTGTCGAAGATAGCAACAACTTGATAGTTGTTGTAATTCCAAGAGCGGTTGGGAACTCAACAAATTGCTATCTTCGGTAGAAGACAGTCACCATGATCGTATTTGAACTTGCGTACATTACCGGTGTGCTCAACCTCTGGGCAGTGTGCTAAGATTTTTGGAAGTGGAACCCGGTGATGAGTGTACACATTCACAAGTTCCCACTCGCAGTTGGACCCAATGTAAACAACCCAATCTCCATTTGTGCCCGCCCAAGCCTTGCCCTCAAGCGATGGCATCTTAACATCATACGTATCATTATCAAGTGGCATCAACTTGCACAGGGCAAGGCCTCTGTCGTGCCGGCGCTAGTCATCATGGTCACGGCGAAGAAGATAGGGGAGATCAAACCGCTCCTTGACTCTTGGGTTCTTTGTAATGATGTTATTAGTTGAGTCAGGAATGGGATTGAACGAACCTGCCATGCTAGCCGAGGTGATGATGTCGCACCGATCAATGAGTTCCTCCACCACGTCATCTTTCAGATCGGGGCAGGAATAACGGGGTTGTTTCTGGCCTGTTCCCTCCATGAAGAAGATGATCGAACAATGGCAGAAGAAAGGGTGAAGGGCTGAAGGAAAATGGAGGAGGGAGAGGAAGAGCGTGCGACAGCAGTTCCAAATCGAGAGGGAAAGGCGAAGAGTCAGTGGACGGTTGCGAGTTTGCCACGGTTCACGAAGAGGCGCCCCGGCCTACACGTCCGTTCGGAAATACTCCTACTACTCGCCGTCGTCTCACTGATATGTTGGAACGAGACCACATGTCAACGAAACATGGTGTGTAATTTCTCGTGCAAAATGCGATCTGGCCGCGTTGGACCGAGGTGCCGCATTAGTTATCGACCTTTATTTTTTTAATGGCGTGCCGATCAGTTTTGATTGAAGCACGACTAACTGGTACTGTACGTCGAGAGGATGACAGCAGGGACCCGCCAAGGTCATGGCAGTATGCAAGCAAGTGCCTCCTTATTTCAAGCCAATAAAAAAATGTCTCCTCCTAGTGGATTTCTGGCATTTGGGTCCCATGCCATTGTCAACATAGTCAATAAAACGAGAGAATTGCACAATGAGCGGCTGACACCAGGGACCCAGCAACTCGCCCAGTTATTTTTGTTTTGGGTTAATTTGATAAATGCCACTCCAAATCTGGTTTATCTGAGAAATGCCACTGCAATTTCCAAACTTTGAAAAATGCCATTTCATGCCATTTCTAGTGGCATTTTTCGAAGTCTGGAGTGGCGTTTTTCAAAGTTTGCAAAAATTGCAGTGGCATTTTTCAAAGTTTGGAAATTGCAGTGGCATTTTTATGAATCGCCATAATTGGAGTGGCATTTATCTTATTTGTTTTTGAGATGGAAGCAGGGTGTCAACTGGGCTGCGTGGGACACTCTGGCCTGTCTAGACAGCCTTTTCTTTTATGTTTACCACAGACCAGCCCGGTAGTTTTTTTTCTTTCTGAAAATGGCTAGCCCAGTTCTTTTGTGATTTGTCAAGTAAGTCGCTTTATCAGGCCTGCTGGGCTGCAAATCTTTCAAGACAAGGAGAGCTTCATTCGGCTGGCCGAGAAAATGGCCTATCAGTAATGAGAAATGAGTTGTACATTTTTAAAACACATCAAACTGGCAATTATTTTCAAATATATTTTTTCATTTCAAGATTTTAAATTGCATTGATTTTTATGCATGGACAATTTATTGTATTTTATATTGATATACATTTATTTTTTAAATCAGTCTGAATGTGACTCCAAATTTCGGGATTAAAAAACAGTTCAGACCGCACCGACATATGCAAAATTTCGTATAATTCTTTAACTATGGCCACAATTTGGGATGCAATGCTAACAAGAAGAATATGGGCTCCAAAACAAACTTTAAGAATTAGCAAATGGGTTGTAAATTATTGGAAATAATAGCAGATGGGTTGTATGCTGTTTTCCACAGATTTGAGGCTTTCCTAAAAAAAGTTGACGCACAAGCAGTGACTGTTGGATGTCCATCCAACGGTCGTCGTGGTTCTTCAATCTCTGCTCTTCCTGCTCTAGCCGCTCAAACAAGCGCCGGCCGGACTGCCTGCTCCCTCCTCCCCATGGCTGGCTGTGCTACCGCGCAGGCCTCACCGCCCCACCATACTCCCATCGCTTGCCTAGCCATCCCTCTTCTCACCCACACCTGTTGTTATTCTCCGGCGATGGCAGACGAACCAGTAAACCCTCGTACAGTCGTACTCCCCTCCACGTGGGAAACAAAAACAATGGCCGAGTCTTCCCTGCCTCCTTGTCGTTCCCTTCCTAGGCCTCGCCGTCATCCACCCCCCTTGTGCTCTCGGCGTGGCGTGGTCAGCGTGGTCAACGAGCGACATGCATCCGAAGTCGACTTTACATAGAGAGGCTGACAGCTGGGTCCACGGCCGCACGCAAGGAAATGCCTCCTTATTACGCGCAAAATAATAATTTCCTCCACCTAATGAGGGAGTCCTGGATTAGGGGGTGTTCGCACAGCCGAACTATACCTTCAAGCCGGACTCCTGGACTATGAAGATACAAGATTGAAGACTCCATCCCGTGTCTGGAAGGGACTTTCCTTGGCGTGGAAGGCAAGCTTGGCGATACGGATGTTCAGATCTCCTACCATTGTAACCGACTTTATGTAACCCTAACCCTATTCGGTGTCTATATAAACCGGAGGGTTTTAGTCCGTAGGACAACATACACATCAACAATCATACCATAGGCTAGCTTCTAGGGTTTAGCCTCTCTGATCTCGTGGTAGATCAACTCTTGTAATACCCATACCATCAATATTAATCAAGCAGGACGTAGGGTTTTACCTCCATCGAGAGGGCCCGAACCTGGGTAAAACTTCATTTCCCCTACCTCATGTTACCATCCGGCCTAGACGCACAGTTCGGGACCCCCTACTCGAGATCCGCCGGTTTTGACATCGACATTGGTGCTTTCATTGAGAGTTCCTCTGTGGCATCGCAGTCAGGCCCGATGGCTCCTACGATCTTCAACAGCGATGCAGTCCAGGGTGAGACCTTCCTCCCCGGACAGATCTTCGTCTTCGGCAGCTTCGCATTGCGGGCCAATTCACTTGGCCATCTGGAGCAGATCGAAAGCTACGTCCCTGGCCGTCAGGTCAGATTCAGAAGTTTCAACTACACGGCTGACATCCGCGGGGACTTGATCTTCGACAGGTTCGAGCCACTGCCGAGCGCGCCGCAATGTCCCGACGAGCATGATCTAGCTCTACCGCCGAACAGTGCCCTGGAGGCCGCACCCGCATCGGCTCCGGTCCCTAATTCGGAGCCAACTCCGCCGATCAAGGATGGGTGGTTGGACGCCACCTCAGGGGCTGCCATCCCAAGGGCGATTGAGCCGAACACCAGCCCCGCACTCCGCGAGACTCATGACTCCAAGGATCCGGACTCCTTTCCGGACTACGAACCCTCCGCGCCCCGGCCTATCGAATCTGATTGGGCGCCGATCATGGAGTTCACTGCCGTGGACATCTTTCAGCACTCGCCTTTCACCAATATTCTGAAGTCACTGAAGTCTCTCTCTTTATTAGGAGAGCCCTGGCTGGACTGCGGCCAGCGAGGTTGGGATTCGGACGATGAAGATATTCAAAGCCCACCCACCACCCACTTTGTAGCCACTGTCGACGACTTAACCGACATGCTCGACTTCGACTACGAAGACATCAACGATATGGACGCCGATGAAGGAGATAATGAAGAACCAGCGCCTACTAGGCCCTGGAATGCCACCTCGTCGTATGACATATACATGGTGGACACCCCAAATGAGGGAGATGGCGATGGAACAGCGGAGGATGACCCCTCCAAGAAACAGCCTAAGCGCCGACGTCAGCGGCGCCGCTCAAAATCCCACCAAAACAAACACGGTGATTCCAGCGCAGTAGATAATAACACTCCGGAAAGCGCCGAAGAAAACACCCTCCAGCAAGATTTAACACAGAAGGATGGAGAAACCAGCCCTCATGAGAGAGCGGCAGACAGAGAGGTCGAGGACGATACTCCCTCCGAAGACGAGGCAAGCCTCGACGACGACGAATTCATCGTGCCAGAGGATCCTGTCGAGCAAGAGCATTTTCAACGCAGGCTTATGGCCACGGCAAGAAGCCTCAAGAAAAAATAGCAACAACTCAGAGCTGATCAAGATTTGCTAGTTGACAGATGGACTGAAGTCCTTGCGGCCGAAGAGCATAAACTCGAACGCCCCTCCAAGAGCTACCCAAAGCGCAGGTTGCTACCCCAATTAGAGGAGGAAGCACTCGATGCGGCCGACCAGCCACCTCGTGGCCGCGACAGAGAGGCCTCTCGGCCCTCCACTCAAGACGCACCCCGTACCAAGGCACGAGACTATGCGCCGGACTTACTCGATATGTTGGAGGACAAGGCTAAACAAACAAGATCGATCTACGAATCGCGTGGGCGCCCCATGGCTCGAGACGACATCCGTCACGCCGGCCACAAATTCGGCAGGGCCGAACACAGCAAACAAGGCTCACTGGAGCTACGTCATGATATAGCCCAGTACAGAGGCGCCGCACACCCACTCTGCTTCACAGACAAAATAATTGATCATCAAATCCCTGAGGGTTTCAAACCCATAAACATCGAATCATATGATGGCACAACAGATCCTGTGGTATGGATTGAGTATTATCACCATATCCATATGGCCCGCGGCGACAATTGCCACGCCATCAAATACCTCCCACTCAAACTTAAAGGACTAGCTCGGCATTGGCTTAACAGCTTGCCAACAGGATCAATCAGTTGTTGGGAGGACCTGGAAGCCGCATTCCTCAACAATTTCCAGGGCACTTATGTGCGACCCCCAGACGCCGATGACCTAAGCCACGTAATTCAGCAGCCAGATGAATTGGCCAGGAAATTCTGGACACGGTTCTTAACAAAGAAATATCAAATAGTCGACTGTCCGGACGCTGAGGCCCTAGCAGCCTTCAAGCACAATATCCGCGACGAGTGGCTAGCCCGGCACCTTGGACATGAAAAGCCGAAATCCATGGCAGCACTCACGACAGTCATGACCCGCTTTTGCACGGGAGAAGATAGCTGGCTTGCTCATAGCAACAATATAACCAAAAACCCTGGTAATTCGGACACCAGGGACAGTGGTGGAAGGTCGCGCCGAACCAAGCAGAAGCGCCGCATTAACGGCGACAATGCTGAGGATACGGCAGTTAATGCCGGATTTAGAGGCTCTAAATCCGGTCAGCGGAAGAAGCCATTCAAAAGGAATCCTAGGGGCCCGTCCAGTTTGGACTGAATACTCGACCGCTTATGCCAGATACATGGCACCCCCGAAAAGCCGGCCAATCACACCAACAGGGATTGTTGGGTGTTCAAGCAGGCAGGCAAGCTAGACGCCGAAAACAAAGACAAGGGGTTGCATAGCGATGACGACGAGGAGCCCCGGCCACCGAACAACAGGGGACAGAAGGGTTTTTCCCCACAAGTGCGGATGGTGAACATGATATACGCAACCCACATCCCCAAGAGGGAGCGGAAGCGCGCGTTAAGGGACGTATACGCGATAGAGCCAGTCGCCCCAAAGTTCAACCCATGGTCCTCCTGCCCGATCACCTTTGATCGAAGGGACCACCCCACTAGCACCCGTCATGGCGGCTTTGCCGCATTGGTTCTAGACAAAATTATTAACGGATTTCATCTCATTAGAGTCCTTATGGATGGCGGTAGCAGCCTGAACCTGCTTTACCAGGATACAGTGCGGAAAATGGGCATAGATCCCTCAGGGATTAAGCCCACCAAAACGACCTTTAAAGGCGTAATACCAGGTGTAGAGGCCAACTGTACAGGCTCAGTCACACTTGAAGTGGTCTTCAGATCTCCGGATAATCTCCAAAGCGAGGACTTAATCTTCGACATAGTCCCGTTTTGCAGTGGTTATCACGCACTGCTCGGGCGAACCGCATTCGCTAAGTTCAGTGCGGTACCGCATTACGCATACCTTAATCTCAAGATGCCAGGCCCTCGAGGAGTAATTACAGTCAATGGAAACACCGAACGCTCCCTCCGAATGGAGGAGCACACGGCGGCCCTTACGGCAGAAGTTCAAAGCAGCCTCTTTAGGCAGTTCTCCAATCCGGCCACTAAACGACCGGACACCGTCAAGCACGCCCAAAGTAACGTACAACAAGACCGCCTGGCACGATCCGAGCAGGCATAGCAATGCGGCCCCAACCCCAACCCTCGCAAAAAGGCGACGCCAGTACTTCGCGTACATAACTACACTCTAGAGATACCATGGGCACAGGGGGAGGGCACCATCACGGCACGCCCAAAACACGGCTTCAACCGTACCAGGGGCTGCCGATCTTTTAATTTTCTCTTACTTTCAGGACTCCATTCTTCGGACGGCCTGTTCGGCAGTTCAATTGCCGCACAAACAATGCAAGAACCAGGGAAGCAGACAAGCCATGCCGCATATTGGAACTCCCAGGTGGTCTCTATCACGAGTAGTATACCTATTTCGCACATGATTCCGCAGCTTGCCCCTGGAGCGGACATGTTACATAGTCCAACCTTTTGCTTATCGCTTTATTTGTATCGTTCTGCTTTGATCGCAACTCTTTTTAACAAACAATGCATAGCTTTTGTCTATTTTTGCATTACTCTTTATTTATTTATTTATATATGTTCCTTAACGACATGTTGCACCCATACACTTTGGTACGGCCAAAATACGCCAGGGGCTTCAGTACCCCTCAACATGGTGTGAGAAGTCCGAACACTTCAACAAGTGCGGCACCCCGAACTTATAGCATCATATGCATCGGCTCTGAATCATGTCTTGGGTCAATAGTTGGGTTTGCCCTGCTCCTATGTTTTGGTGCCTTACGTTCCGCTATATCGGCTAAGGTAGCACTAGGAGAACCACTGCGATTGTGCCCCGGTTGAGCTGGGTCGAGCACCTCAGTGGAGAAAGCTAAAACTGACCGTCATGATGAGGCGAGAGCTGGTCGCTGTTCGAGAGGTCTTTTCGAGTCCTTAAAGACTTATGCCGCTTAGGGCGAGGAGCCGGCTCTATCCGGCCAAGGCATGGATAGCGCCCCGAACTCGGTCTTCCGAATACCAGGGGCTTCGCCGAAATTTAAAATTACAGAATTCTATGGCTAAGTGAGAGTGTTCATGCATTATAGTCCGATTGCCTTGTTCGTTGGGCTGAGCGCCTCCCTCGAAGGACCCAAACATGGGAAAAAGTGCCCTCAGGTTTATCCCCGAACACCCCAGCACTAGCGGCACGGGGGCAGAAGCCGACGACTCACCATCTCTCAGAATTGATAAACAGCCGCACAGAAGGTAATATTTTAAATTCAATCAGCATTGCTTAAGCGCATATGAACAAGTTTTCAGCGCACAGGATAAAATGAGCGAGTTTTACTCAAAAATTACATCCATCGAACATTCCTCCGCCACAAGGCAGGCACCCTTCAGAACATCCTTATAATAATTTTCAGGCTTGCGATGCTCTTTCCCCGGTGGTGGCCCGTCCTTCACAAGCTTCTCAGCATCCAGCTTGCCAAGTGCACCTTTGCACGGGCAAGGGCCCTACGGGCACCTTCAATGCAGACGGAGCGCTTGATGACTTCGAGCCTTGGACATGCCTCCACCAACTGCCGCACCAGCCCGAAATAGCTCCCAGGTTGAGCCTCTCCAGGCCACAGCCGAACTAGGAGGCCCTTCATGGCCTCTTCGTCCGCCTTGTGGAGCTCGACCAGTTGCTTCAACTAGTCGCTCAGGGGCACGGGATGTCCGGCCTCAGCGTACTGAGACCAGAACACCTTCTCCGTCGAGCTGCCCTCCTCGACTCGATAGAATGCGGCGGCATCAGATACACTCCGGGGAAGATCTGCGAACGCGCCTGGAGAACTCTGGATTCGGGTAAGTAACAAGTAACTCACGCTTATGTGTTTACTTTGCATAAAGAATGCCTTACCCGCTGCTATCTTCTTCACCTCATCCAACTCCTGGAGGGTCTTCTGAGATTCGGCCTTGGTAGACATGGCACTCTCAGTAGCCGCCGCGAGCTCGGACGCTCGCGCCCTTGAGTCATGCTCCAAACCCTCATGTTTTTCCATGAGAGCTTGGAGCTCTTGCCGCACCTTGCCAACCTCGGCCTCATACTTTTCTCACTCAGTGCACTCCGCGGCCGATCTCTTCTCGGCCTCGAGCAGTGCTTGCTTCAGGGTCGCCACCTCAGAAGTGGCGCCTACAATAGCCACGATAATCCTGTCATTTTTTGCAATTGCACCTTTATATATATACATATATTTTATTTAAATAAGTTATTTCTTACCTTCATTGTCCTCGAGCTGCTTCTTGGCACGTCCGAGCTCTTCCTCGGACCGCTCGAGGTTCTGCTTTAGCACGTCCACTTCCGCAGTCAGTGCGGCGGATGCCAGCAGGGAAGCCTACACACGCATATTGACTCTTTTTAGACTCCTGTGATTTTTTTATTTGATCCTCTATTCGGCTTTTCTTTCCGAACGCCAAATAGAGCATCAGGGGATACTGTCTATGCGGTAATGTTATTTACACATTCTTTACTTAACTCAAAGCCTGTTAAAAGGCTTGTACAAGCTTCAGTCAGTCCGCTCTTGGCGGACTGAACCTTCTGGATCACCGCACTCATAATAGTGCGGTGCCCCTCGTCGATGGAGGCGCCTTGGAGCGCCTCCAACATATTGTCTGGCGCCTCCGGTTGGACGGTGGTCGTCGCCGCGGTGGGCTTGCTCCTTTGGGAAGGAGGTTCCCCGCCGGACTCTGGAACCTTTGAAGGTTCCGGAGCGGTGTCTGGCCTAGGGTCGGACTTGGAGCCCTGGGGGGTTTCGTCCCCTTTACTCCTAGGGTCCGGGTGGTCACCTTGCGGCGCCTCCAGGACCACCTCCTCCCAGATTGGACCTTGTTGGGACAACACTTCGGTGTCATCCGTAGGGCGGGGGCAGCCGTAGGGCGGAGGAAGCCGTCGGCAGCGAGTTCACGTCTGACGAGTCCAGAGAGCTGCTCGACGACGTGTCGAGCCGGTCTTTGGGTGGGCTGCATAAACATATTCGACATAAGGGAAAGCTGTGCAATAAACGAATACTATGAAATCACTCCGGTATCCGGATACTTACGATTTCACCAGGGGCTTGGCCCTGGGTGGCCACTCCTCTTCACCGTCGTCAACGTTGGTGGAGTAGTCCGGAGGAGGGATTCTCCCCTTCTTGGACCCTTCGGCCTCCCGGTTGGGGCGGCCTTCCTTTTCTTCCCTTCCCCCGCTGGAGGGGGAGGGGTCTCTTCTTCCTCCTCCTCATCTTCGTGGGAGGAGTGCGCCTCGGAACTGTCGGATGATGGATCCGACGCCTCCTGGCACCGGGCACTCTTTCGAGTCCCCGCGGCCTTTTTCGCGGCTTTCTTCTCCGGCACCACATAGGGTGCCGGAACCAGCAGCTTCACCAATTGAGCATCCGCTAGGCCTTCGGGCAGAGGAGCCGGACAGTTGATCTACCCGTACTTCGCCTGCCAATCCTGTCAAAGGTAAGGGAGCTTAGATCCTGCACAGAGTTGAACTATGAAAAACTAGTGCCCTATAAAAGGCACAAAAAACTTACCGCGCTAGCGTGACGCTGCATGCTGTATCCGCGATCCTCGGCGGCAGATGCGGGAGCCTTGGCGCCTTTGAAGAGCACCTTGCAGGCATCTTCGTACGTCGTGTCGAAGAGCCTGCTCAGAGTCTGGTGCCGCGCCGGATCAAACTCCCACATGTTAAAAGCCGTTGTTGGCACGGGAGGATCAAGCGGATGAGCATAACCTGGACTACATTGACAAGCCTGAGCTGCTTGTTCACCATGGATTGGATGCATGTTTGTAGTCCGGTCACCTCCTTTTTGCTACCCCACGACAAGCCCGTCTCTTTCTAGGACGTGAGGCGCATTGGGGGTCCGGACCGGAATTCAGGGGGTGCGACCCATTCGGCGTCGCGCGGCTCGGTGATGTAGAACCACCCCGATTGCCAACCCCTCACGGTCTCCACAAAGGAGCCCTCGAGCCATAGGACGTTGGCCATCTTGCCAACCATGGCGCTTCCGCACTCCGCCTGGTTGTCGCGCACCACCTTTGGCTTCATGTTGAAGGTCTTGAGCCATAGGCTGAAATGGGGGCGGATGCGGAGGAAAGCCTCACACACGACGATAAACGCCGAGATGTTGAGGACAAAATTCGGGGCCAGATCGTGGAAATCCAGGCCATAGTAGAACATGAGCCCCCGGACAAATGGGTGGAGTGGGAAGCCTAGTCCGTGGAGGAAATGGGGGAGGAACACCACCCGCTCATGGGGCCTACGGGTGGGGATGAGCTCCCCTTTTCGGGGAGCCGGTACGGGATGTTGTTAGACAGGTATCCGGCCTTCCTCAGATTTTTTATATGTCCCTCCGTGACTGAGGAGACCATCCACTTGCCTCCCGCTCCGGACATGGCTGGAGAAGGTTGAGGTGAGGAGCGTGGACTTGGGCGCTGGAGCTCGAGTGCGCAAGAATGGATAGGCGAAGGAGGAAGAGGGCATAGCTGAAAAGGTGGATCCTTATCCCCTTATATGGGTGGATGCAACTACATGTCCCCACCAGCCAGGTAAAACTCGCTTATCTCCCAAGCGCCATAATCAAAGGCGCGGTTGGGTTACCCACGCCCGTATTGATGAGAATCCCGGAATAAGGGGACACGATCTCTGCTTTAACAAGACGTGCCAAGGAAACCGCCTCGCATAACGCGCTAAGATGGGACAGTAAAACGGTTTGAATAAAAGCTTGGCCGTGGTGTGATGTCACACTACGGAGTGCGTCAGCAGATTAGATTTGTGTAAATATTATTCTCTCTATGGCAATATGTGGAAACTTATTTTGCAGAGCCGGACACTACCTTTGTGTTCAAAATCTTCTATGAAGTACTTGGAGGAGGAACCCGCCTTGCAATGCCGAAAACAATTTGCGCGCCGGACTCGTCGTCATTGAAGCCTAGTTCAGGGGGATACCGAGGGAGTCCTGGATTAGGGGGTGTTCGGATAGCCGAACTATACCTTCAAGCCGGACTCCTAGACTATGAAGATACAAGATTGAAGACTCCGTCCCGTGTCCGGAAGGGACTTTCCTTGGCGTGGAAGGCAAGCTTGGCGATACGGATGTTCAGAACTCCTACCATTGTAACCGACTCTATGTAACCCTAACCCTATTCAGTGTCTATATAAACCGGAGGGTTTTAGTCCGTAGGACAACATACACATCAACAATCATACCATAGGCTAGCTTCTAGGGTTTAGCCTCTCTGATCTCGTGGTAGATCAACTCTTGTAATACCCATACCATCAATATTAATCAAGCAGGACGTAGGGTTTTACCTCCATCGAGAGGGCCCGAACCTGGGTAAAACTTCGTGTCCCCTGCCTCCTGTTACCATCCGGCCTAGACGCACAGTTCGGGACCCCCTACCCGAGATCCGCCGATTTTGACACCGACACCTGACATCTGGGACCCACCGAAACGGCCTCTATATTTCGCGAAAAAACGTTACCACCGCTGACCGCTCGGACCCACCAGCTATATCTTCGCACGCAAGGAAGTGCCTCCTTATTACACACAAAAAAAAAGAATACTCCCCCTGTTAGCTAGGACCCAGTATAGTGGCAGGCTGACTTGTGGACCTCCTAAGTTGACGGGGACAGAGGGCTTTGTCAACTTAGTCAATATGCACGATTCTAGCTCCAGTGACCGTACGATGTCCATCCAACAGCCGTAGTGCTTCTTCAACCTCTGGTCTTCTTGCTCCAGCCGCCCAAACCAGCGCCGGTCGTGCCTGGTGCTCCTGCCTCCCGTGGCCGGCTGCAATGCGGTGGAGGCCTCACCGCCCCCTACTACTCCCACCGCTAGCCAGGCCATCCCTCTACTCACCCACACCCCCTGTTATTCTACGGTGACGGCAGCCTCACACCGCAGCGAACTAGTGAACCCTCGTACTCCTCACTACAAGAAATATGTCAACTAGTGACCTTCTATCAGTGACTCTGGAAGAATTGGTCATAGATCTATGACCATTTCAGACCAATTGGTCAAAAGCTGTTCGGGGGGCTCCAAACCCTAAACAATAACGACCATTTTGGTCAGAAAGGTCGTAATTTCCTTACACGAAATGGTCATAAAGCAGATAGCACAAGTCCGCTGCCTTATTTCTAGCTGATCATGACCAATATAGATGGTCATAACCTTGTAAATTGTGGTGGGTTGCCATGACTAGGCGCCACCTCATCAGTTTTGCCTATGTGTCGTGTCCATGTGGCAGTTTTTGCACTAGGTTGTGAAGCAACCTATATTTATGTCATTCCCAAAATTCCCAAAAAAATCTCATAAATTCTTTGGGTCATATATTCATCAAATATGTAAAAAAAACTTCCTTGCGTAGTTGAAAAAATAATTCAAAAATATTCATTTTCCTATTCTATTCAGAAAAATAATTTGTGAAGGAGGTACCACTTTGGCATGTCCAAATGGTATCCATTTTCTACAGTGCTTTCCTCTACCCAAATAACCATCCTCCACCAAATTCCAGCTCAATCCATTCATTATTTCGAGCCTGGCTTCAACATTTGTATTTATGTCCAGTGTGGTACTTTGCAAAGCAAGTACCACCTAGGCTCCTCCTTTTGAGCTGAAAATTTGTGAAGACTGTCTTCTTAGTAATTGATCGTCCTCAGCCAAAACTCATGCCCATTAGCCATGTGCATTTCTCATACCGCTAATCAAACACTTGGTTGCTTATTCATGTTTGAGCATCGATCGGTCTCCTCATGAGAATCTTATGTTGTGATTTTCTTCCTAGCACCTACCTGGGTAGTGCCCAACCCACTAGACATGCCTAGGCAGCCCAAAACACATGTCAGCGCCGCGGTCACGTGGTGACCACGCGGCGGGCATGCAAGTTTACGCGCTCTAGAGTTGGGGCCCTCGGCCACCGTACAAACCTCAACGTATCGCCACCAAACCATGTATTTATGATTAAATAGGTACTTATGTAACTATAAATGATTTTTAGAAAAAATAAATAGCAAACTACGAGGCAGCTGCAGTTCAAATTTGATCTGCTTCCAACTGAATCGGCGGGAATTTGTCTTTTTCGCCAGAGGTGGATCAAAACTTTTGACACCCAACCATTTTTTCAATTGCGCATTAAATATGGCCTAGTATTTTATAAAATTGATTTGGTCCAAATTTTCAACAAATATATGGTAGGTCCTTCACAAAAAAACCTCATTTGGGGCACTCAGAAAATGGAAAATGAATTCTCTGTGCGAAGAAAATGAAAACTTCCTTAGGCAACATTGTTTGCCATTCCAAGATGCACCCTTGTGCACAATATGAGATCATTTGAACAAACTATGCCATGAATGTGGCCATAAGATTGATCATTTGGCTTGAAAGCCATGAATCTTCACGCATGATAGCTCATTTCTGAGAACACTTTTTTAAAATAATTTCCGTATTACAAGTTTATTATTTTTCTTGGAAACTTGGTCACATATAATGACATAATGTGAAGGTTTTCCAATTTTTGATTTTTTTTTGGTTATTTTATGCCCGTTTCAAAATGTGGTCAAAAAGGCAGGCTTGATCGTTCCTAGCTAGTGGTTAAATCTTGGAAATTTTTTTATGTTTCTCTGATTAAATAGATACTTATGTACCTATAAATGATTTTTGGAAAAAATAAATAGCAAACTATGAGGCAGCTGCAGTTCAAATTTGACCCGCTTCCAACTGAATCAGCGGGAATTTGTCTTTTTCACCAGAGGTGGATCAAAACGTTTTACACCCAACCATTTGGTCAATTGTGCATTAAATATGGCCTAGTATTTTATAAAAATGATTTGGTTCAAATATGAAACAAATATATGGAAGGTCACTCACAAAAAACTCATATTGGGCACTCGAAAAATGGAAAATGTATTTTTTGTTATTCGAGGGAACAATACTACTACTTATGAGGAACCTTAACAAACATTGTCAAAAAAAGAGAAGGAAACTTACCACCGATTGTGGTGGTGCTGCGTTGGATCTCCCCGATGCTGCAATGGAGCTTCATCGGGCGCCGTGGTGCTGCGTTGGAACTCTTGAAGCACCATCGAGAGATGTAATGGAGCTTCATGGGGATGTCATCGGTGCTGCGTTGAAGCTTTTTCATGCTCGGTGCTCTCGTGACATATTGATGTGATTGAAGGACCACCAATGGACAGATCGGGCGGCTAGCCAGGCGGATGATTTCTAGGAAAAATCATCTGGCTGACTGGTAGTATCTACCTATTGTTAATCAATTACGACCAATTTAGAAGGTCATAACATCATCAAAGTATATACTTCGTTCTGATTGGTCTATTGGCATGTCACGCGGATCAAGCATCACAGACCGTCAGATACTCCCAGATCCAATGGCCCACACCCACGCACCCTCTCACCCCTCGACCTACCCGCGGCCCAACCACCCAAACCCTAACTCTCCTCCCACTCCAGCCGCCGCTGCCCCCTTCTCCCTCCTAGATCCAATCCTGCCCGCGTCCTCCCGCCCCGGCCTCCATCTCCATTCCTGCCCATGTCGGCCACCTCCCTCCGGCGGACTGCCTCACCGCCGCCGCCCCCCACCGACGAACTCCCTCTCCTTCTCTCCCTACCCAGATCGAGCAGCTCCACCTCCCCCTCACGCTCCAATCCACTGACCAGGTTCATCCTGGGAAGGAAGGAGCAAGCTCCCAGGCCGGATGCATGCTCCTTGCAGCCAGCTGATCTCGCGCCTGGCCGTCGCCAAGCGATTCTACGCCGCGCAGCTCGGCCACGCCGGTACCCTCCCTCCCCCCTCTCGGGATCGATTGGATCAAATCGCTCTGCGCCGGGTTTCATGATTGATTGATTGGTTGGTTGGTTGGCTGATTGATTTGCCGGTTCTTGCATGCGGGCAGGCGCAGATCGGGCGGGGATGGACGAGCTGGACATGGACGGCGATGAAAACGCGGGCAGGCCCGACTTTGCCTGCCCCTACTGCAACGAGGACCACGACATCGCCTCCCTTATCGCCCACCTCGAGGAGGACCACCCCTTCGAGCCCCACGCCGCGGTCAGTCCCGATTAAGCTCCTCCTCCTCCTGCTTGGATTGTTATCTAGAGATCCATGGAGTACGTAGTATGTCTTTTAGCGGGTGGCCTGTAACAAGAACGAGAGCCCTCTAGTTCAGGGGTAGGGGCGTTGACCTGGACGACCCAATGAGTCCTCCTCCTTGTGTTTCATCTCTTGATGGACACCTTGGGAATTCCTAGTGTAAATTTGGTTTGCGTAATGCTCTGGTGAGGTCTGGCAAATGATTTTAGATGTGCACAAGGGGTGCAAACTTGGATCAATTATGTTTAGAGCTTGGGCCTGTGTAAGTATTCTTTTGTGGATTATGGAACGCAAGAACCGTTCCTTATGATCCTGGGATTAGTAGTTTGGGTGGGGAGACCTTGTCTAGGCATTACTTGTTGTGCTCTGGCAGCCTACTGAAACCAAATTATTCTTGTTAATGTCCCTTGACTGGCACCTGGGAAGAGCCTTTATTTCTCCAGTTCTGTGCAATAGGGTATCAACGCCTGCCATCTTGAAGCAGTGCTTCTGCTTGCTTTGTTGTTGAAGTAGAGTTCTTTTTGATTCATCTTGCTAGCAACTGAGTAGCTTTTTGCATACTTCTATCAACAGCTCAATGCCACCAAATGTTTTTTTGCCATTCTTCTCTGTTATACAACATCTGTTATACATCATACAGTGTCGAGCTCCGCGTACACAAACCATTGTACAAACATATCATTATTGGTACAGCAAGTACTAGTAGTGCTCTGAATATAAGTGTTAGCATATGTAATTAATAAATGGCAGAAATAACACCTGCTTGGAATCTCCCGGTCCTGGCGCATACTGCATACTGAAAGTTAGGAACGCCAACTGATTTGTTCTCAATCTAATTTCTTGCTGGTTACTCAGTTTTTATATCTGGACAGTGTTGTAATACACTATTGTGTCCCTATGATGTGAAAGTTATGGTCTAAATAGCTTTATATTAGGATCTCTTGAGTCTCTATGATGTTCTCTCTTAGTATCATGTCATGAGCTGTGAGTCGTGCATATATAACTGAGCTGTATAAGACCAACAAGTTTTTTTGCCAATTAGCTTTCCGTGTGCATGCTCTTAATCCCCATAGCACTAAGAGAGGACCTTACTGATTCCCATATTACTAATTTCTGTATCAAACAGCTATGTGCTAGCTCTGTCAAATATAATCAACTGAAATAATCTTGCTTGGTTAATGAAGTATTGACTTGCATTTGGTTGGTTGAGATTCCAAGCATGTTGTAGTTCTACACATTAGTAGTACTTGTTACTGCAAGCATGTTGTTTCCTATCACACTGAATTTCCACCTGAATATATGTTAGCATGAGCGTGGTATGTTGTGTTGAACTGGAGAAACCGTAGCTAGTGCATCCCATTCAGAAGTGAGTTACACATTTTTTTGCTGAGATACACGAATGTGGAAAGATGGGTTTTTGCTTGCTTAAGTTTTTGCTATGGTCTGCGTCTACTCTATGTCTGTATGTTGAGTTTTACTTTGCCTGACCTCATATACAAAGATTTCACTCCTCTAGTTTTGCTTCCCTGTTTTTTATTGTTGGAGTTGTTCCCTAGTTAATTAGTTTTGTCCCGGAATCAGGCATTATTGGTGCTGCTTCAGGATGTGAAGATATATCTGTTGTGTTTTGTCTCTTTTTCTTTTCATCCTCAGTGTGACCTGTTAATGAAGTATTGGTTGGTTGTGATTCCAAGCATAGATCTCTTGACGTTTCTACTTGTTAGTGCCTTTTGATCTGAACATGTTGGCATGAGCATCTCAATTAATTTACAGTAGTATATATATGCACGTTTCATCTTAGTCTCTCGGCAAGTATTTATGAGTGTCTCAATTAATTTAGTATGTTTTGCTATTTGTACTTGGATAGAAAAGCTAAAATCTGTACAGTGCTCTGTGTGTAATACCAAGTTGTTCCTGTTATTTACAAACTGATGTTCTTATACACTGATCCACAACACCTTACATTACACATTTGAAATTAATTAAAATACATCTAAACACAGTGCTTCAACACAGATTTATCCTATGATTATACCTGAGACATTAGTTTGTTTTTATGCTTTTGTTTCCCACAGTGCTTCATGCTTGTTTATTAGCTCGATTTTTTGTTATTCTGTTTAACAGGAGCAGAAGCAGCTCATATGACTCTATTGTTGTTCTTGAACTGTTGTTGCTGCTGTTATAGGAGGAGCACGCCTAGGAGAAGAGAGGGCTCATTCCAGTTGTTTGGAAGACAAGACGATGAAGCGTGGTGGTTATCTGGATAATTTGCCTTGTGTTTTGGTTGTACTTTGTACCTAGTTATATTGTATTCTGTAGTAGTCAGCACATTCTCGAGCAGAATCCAGTGAAGTTGTAAAACTGTAAGAAATGTGAGAAATATACTTTGTACCTAGTTCTATTTCATTTGAAATATTTGTCATTTGTGTACTATGAGAAATGGAAAGCTGATGAGTTCTTTGATAAAAAGCGATGTGGCTCCACTGCCAGGAAAAATCTGACAATTGGGACCCATCTAAAAACCAGACCACAAAAAACCCTCGAAAATAAAAATGAAATGGACCGCAGAAGGCCATGCCTAGAAAATAAAAAGGCCAAATTGTTGGGCCAGGCCCATGTAGCTAGAGAAAATTAATAGAGAAAATATATAGTAAAAAGGCCGAATTGTTGGGCTAGGCCCATGTAGAAAACCGAATTGGACCGGGCTGAATCTTGTGCCACATCAGCTTGCCATGCTGGATGCCTACGTGGCATGCGGAGGTTGCTAGTGACCAAAACACCACAGTGGACATATTTTGGTCATAAATGTCTATGACCATTCCAGAAGAAAGGTCGCTATAGTCAGTTTACGACTGCCAGCTTTTGACCGTCTGTTTTTGGTCACAAAAAGGTCGCAAATGAAAAACCATGACCTTTCGGTGACCAATAGTGGTGGTCACAAGTTGACATATTTCTTGTAGTGCCTCTACGCGTGGGCATCCACTGCCGCGTCTTCCCCGGCTCCGCGTCGTCCCCTTCCTAGGCCTCACCGTCGTCCACCGCCCTAGTGCTCTCGGCGCGGCGTGGTCAACGTGGTCAAGGAACGGCTTCCATCGGACGTGGACTGTACATGGAGAGGCTGACAGCTGGGTCCACGGCCACAGCAAGGAAGTGCCTCCTTATTACGTGCAAAATAATTATTCCTCCACCTGACAGCGGGGACCCACCGGACGGGCCACCAGTATTTTGCAAAAAAAATTGTTTCCCCCTGACTGCTGGGACCCATCGGACGGGCCACTGTATTTCATGAAAAAATGTCCCCCCCCCCCCCCGCTGTCAGGTCAGACCCACCGGAAGTGTCTCCTTATTACGCACAAAAAATTGAATACTCCCCCGGCTAGCTGGGACCCACCTTGCTGGGAGGATGACTTGTGGGCCTACTAAGTTGACGGGGACGAAGGGCGTTGTCCACTTAGTCAATATGAACGATTCTAGCTCCAGTGACCGTACGATGTCCATCCAACGGCCGTAGTGCTTCTTCAACCTCTGATCTTCTTGCTCCATCCGCCCAAAGCAGCGCCGGTCGTGCCGCATGCTCCTGCCTCCCGTGGCCGGCTGTGCTGCCGTAGAAGCCTCACCAACCCCTACTATTCCCACCGCTGGCCAGAACCTGCGGCGACGGCAGCCTCACACCGCAGCCGAACCAGTGAACCCTCGTAGTCCTCTTCGCGCGGGCTTCCACTGCCGCGTCGTCCCCTTCCTAGGCCTTGCCGTCGTCCACCGCCGTGGTGCTCTCCGTGCGGCGTGGTCAACGTGGTCAAGGAACGACTTCCATCGGAAGAGTAGTGTACGTGGAGAGGCTGTCAGGTGGGTCCACGGCCACAGCCCAGTTTTTTTGTGATTTACCAAGTAAGTTGCTTTTTTCAGGCCTGTTGGGCTGCAAATCTTTCAAGACGAGGAGAGGTTTCATTCGGCTGGCCGAGGAAATGGCCCATCAGTAATGAGAAATGGGTTGTACATTTTTAAAACACATCAAACCAGCAATTAGTTTCAAATATCTTTTTTTCATTTCAAGATTTTAAATTACATTAATTTTTATGCATGGAGAATTTGTTGGATTTTATATTGATATACATTTATTTTTAAAATCAGTTTGAATGTGAGTCAAAATTTTGGGATTAAAATAAGTTCGGACCGCACCGAAATATGCAAAATTTCGTACAATTTTTTAACCGTTGCCACAATATGGGTTGTAATGCTAACAAAAAGAATTAGCAAATGGGCTATAAATTATTAGAAATAATGGCAGATGGGATGTATGCTGTTTTCCACAGATTTGAAGCTTTCCTAAAAAAAGCTTGACGCACAAGCACTGACTGTTGGATGTCCATCCAACGGCCGTCGTGCTTCTTCAATCTCTGCTCTTCCTGCTCCAGCTGCTCAAACAAGCACCGGTGGGACTGCCTGCTCCCTCCTCCTCGCGGCCGGCTGTGCTGCCGCGTGGGCCTACCCACCCGACCGTACTCCTATCGCTGGCCTAGCCATCCCTCTACTCACCCACACTTGCTGTTATTCTCCGGTGATGGTAGACGAACTAGTAAACCCTCGCACAGTCATGCTCCCCTCCGCATGGGTAACAACTGCCAGGTCTTCCCTGCCTCCGTGTCGTCCCCTTCCTAGGCCTCGCCGTCATCCACCGCCCTGGTGCTCTCGGTGCGGCGTGGTCAACGTGGTCAAGGAATGACTTCCATCGGACGTGGGCTGTACGTGGAGAGGCTGATAGCTGGGTCCACGGCCGCAGCAAGGAAGTGCCTCCATATTACACGAAAAATAATGATTCCTCCACCTGACAGCTGGGACCCACCGGACGGGCCACTGTATTTCATGAAAAAAACATTTCCCCTTGACTGCTGGGACCCACCAGCTACATCTTCGCACACGAGGAAGTGCGTCCGGGCAAAAAAATCGATTCGCCCCCTGACTGCTGGGACCCACCAGCTACATCTTCGCAGGCAAGGAAGTGCCTGACAGTCGAGACCCACCTGGTCGAAGCATACATAGTGTTGTCATTCTGGTCGCGAACCTGTACGTACATACTGGTCGATGTAGAGGCGCGCACATGACGTAGTAGAGGCGCGCACGTGTCGTGGTAGAGGCGCGCACGTAGCATGTACACGTACATACAGAGGCCAGGGTGGAAGAAAGAAAATACGGCCACGTATATGTACATATGGGCGGGGTCTCGAACGCCTGCTCGCGCTTATGTACGGCGAGGGCTCTTGTACATGGCTGGGACGGAACGGAGAAACAGCGTCGTCGTCGTGTTCATGTGGAGGCAACGGAATGTGTCGTGTTCATGGGGAGGCAACAGAATGCGCCGTGTTCATGGGGAGGCAACGGAATGCGCCGTGTTCATCGGGAGGCAACGGAGCGCGTGGGAGCCAACCGGCTGGGTCAGAACGGAATGCGTGGTCGTGTTCATCAGGATGGCTTGGGCGGAACATGCGATGGAAACGAGGCCTGGCATACCGCACAACGGAGGAAATGGGCCTCCTACGTTCTGAACGGGGTCCTGTTGATCGGGAGGGGTCTGGTGTACTACAAAACGGAGGAAGCGGACCTCCTACGGTCAAAATGGGGGTCCTGTTCATCGGGAGGGGTGTGGCGTACCGCAAAATGGGACTCCATGGGATACTGTTCATCTCCACCGTCGACCCCCTCCAGCCTCCACGAGCTACTGTCCATCCACCGTTGACCCCCTCCAGCCTCCACCTGCGACTGTTCATCCACGGGCTCCTGTTCATCCAGCCTCCACCGCGCGCTACTCCACCGGCTACTGTTCAACCAGCCCTCTCCACGGGCTCATGTTCAACCACCCCTTCACGGGCTACTATTCATCCTGCCCTCCACCGTCTACTGTTCATCCTGCCCTCCACGAGGTGGTCCTGTTCATCCAGCCCTCCACGGGGTGGTCCTGTTCATCCAGCCCTCCACGGGGTCCTGTTCATCCAGCCCCAACTGGCTCGATCGATCGGGGTCCTGTTCATCTAGAGGCAACACCACGGGGTCCTCTTCATCCACCCCCACCGGGACCTGTTCATCCAACCCCCCCCCTCCCGCAATGCTCACTATTCATCTAGAGGCAGCATCGATCGGCTTCAGTTAGCAGCAGTACCGAAGGAATCACTTGATCGGGTTCAGTTAACAGCCATCGATTGATCGCTCGGGTTCAGTAATGCATAGCCTGCAGTGCAATCACTCCGGTTCAGTTAGAGCCCAACGCCTCGCTCGGGTTTAGTTCGAGCCAACGCCTCGCACACACGCGCGTACGTGTACGAGAGAAACGCGCATCGCTCGGCCCCCGACCTCCCACCATAACCGGGAACTCCCCGAAATTTTCCTCGCCCTCGCTTCTACCACGGTTTTTTCCGTCATGGACGGCCCAAAGAATGTCATGCAGCTGCGTCTCCGGCCCGCCCAGGACGAAAAGCCCATTTTCTATCATGATTTTTTGTCATAGAAGTAGGAGCCCACCACATCTATGATGATACCGGGTTTTTTCACAATTATCGTCATAGAAGTGTCATATGTATGACAGAAAAAAAATGTTCGGCCCAAAATGTCATGGATGTGTCTTTTTTTTGTAGTGCATGTGGGCGCACGTGCTCGTGTCCCGTATATTGACCTTGTGATTTTTGCCTTACTGTCCAAGATGTCTCGCAGGTCCTCTATGTTGCCCCAGGCCTTAGTATTTTTGACTGAGTGGCGACGGGGTGCGGTCTGAACTTTAGGCTTAAATGTCTCTCTGGCTCGGCCGCGTAGTGGCCGGTCAGCCGCATCGTACACTAGTGAATGAGGTTTCAGTGCTTCCTCCCCAAGGTGAGGTAGCAACCTGCGTTTTGGGTAACTCTTGGACGGGCGCTCAAGTTCATGCTCCTTGGCCGCAAGGACATCAGTCCATCTGTCTGCTAGCAAGTCTTGATCAGCTTGAAGTTGTTGCTGTTTCTTCTTTAGGCTACTACTACCTCTTGAGCACTGCATTGGATTTCCCCGAAGAGGAGAGGATGATGCAGCAAACTAGCGTAAGTATTTCCCTCAGTTTTTGAGAACCAAGGTATCAATCCAGTAGGAGGCTACGCTCAAGTCCCTTGTACCTACAAAAAAACAATAGCTCAACGCAACCAACGCGCTTAGGGGTTGTCAATCCCTTCACGGTCACTTACGAAAGTGAGATCTGATAGAGATGATAAATAATATTTTTGGTATAGAGCTGCAAAGTAAAAAGTAAAAGACAAAGTAAAAGCAAAGCAATAATAAAGTGATGGAGATTAATATGATGAGAAAGAGACCCCGGGGCCATAGGTTTCACTAGTGGCTTCTCTCAAGAGCATAAGTATTCTACGATGGGTGAACAAATTACTGTTGAGCAATTGACAGAATTGAGCATAGTTATGAGAATATCTAGGTATGATCATGTATATAGGCATCACGTCCGAGACAAGTAGACCAACTCCTGCCTGCATCTACTACTATTACTCCACTCATCGACCGATATCCAGCATGCATCTAGAGTATTAAGTTACAAATAGAGTAACGCCTTAAGAAAGATGATATGATGTAGAGGGATAGTTTCATGCAATATGATAAAAACCCCATCATGTTATCCTCGATGGCAACAATACAATACGTGCCTTGCTGCCCCTTCTGTCACTGGGAAAGGACACCGCAAGATCGAACCCAAAGATAAGCACTTCTCCCATGGCAAGAACAACCAATCAAGTAGGCCAAACCAAACTAATAATTCGAAGAGACTTGCAAAGATAACCAATCATACATAAAAGAATTCAGAGAAGATTCAAATATTATTCATAGATAGACTTGATCATAAACCCACAATTCATCGGTCTCAACAAACACACCGCAAAAAGAAGATTACATCGAATAGATCTCCACAAGAGAGGGGGAGAACATTGTATTGATATCCAAAAAGAGAGAAGAAGCCATCTAGCTACTAACTATGGACGCGTAGGTCTGAAGTAAACTACTCACAATTCATCGGAGAGGCTTGGATGATGATGTAGAAGCCCTCCGTGATCGATTCCCCTTCCGGCGGAGCTCCGGAACAGGCCCCAAGATGGGATCTCGTGGATACAGAAAGTTGCGGCGGTTGAATTAGGTTTTTGGCTCCGTCCCCGATCGTTTGGGGGTACGTGGATATATATAGGAGGAAGAAGCACATCGGTGGAGCTTCGAGGGGCCCACGAGGCAGGGGGCGCGCCCTCCACCCTCGTGACCGCCTCGTGGCTTTCTTGACGGAGGTTCCAAGTCTCCTGGGTCTTATCTGATGAGAAAATCACGTTTCCGAAGATTTCATTCCGTTTGGACTCCGTTTGATATTATGTTTCTCCGAAACACTGAAATAGGCAAAAGACAACAATTTTGGGCTGGGCCTCCGGTTAATAGGTTAGTCCCAAAAATAATATAAAAGTGGAAAATAATGCTCAATATAGTCCAAAACAGTAGATAATATAGCATGGAGCAATCAAAAATTATAGATACGTTGGAGACGTATCAAGCATCCCCAAGCTTAATTCCTGCTCATCTTCGAGTAGGTAAATGATAAAAACAGAATTTTTTATGCGGAGTGCTACTTGGCATAATTTTAATGTAATTCTTCTTAATTGTAGTATGAATATTCAGATCCGAAAGATTCAAGACAAAAGTTCATATTGACATAAAAATGATAATACTTCAAGCATACTAACTAAGCAATTATGTCTTCTCAAAATAACATGGCCAAAGAAAGTTCATCCCTACAAAATCATATAGTTTAGTCATGTTATATTTTCGTCACACAATAGTGCTCTCATCATGCACAACCCCGATGACAAGCCAAGCAATTGTTTCATACTTCAGTAATCTCAAACCTATAAACTTTCACGCAATATATGAGCGCGAGCCATGGACATAGCACTATGGGTGGAATAGAATATAATGAGGGGGTATGTGGAGAAGACAAAAAAGGAGAAAGTCTCACATCAACGAGGCTAATCAATGGGCTATGGAGATGCCCACCGATTGATGTTAATGCAAGGAGTAGGGATTTCCATGCAACGGATGCACTAGAGATATAAATGTATAAAAGCTCAACAAAGGAAACTAGTGGGTGTGCATCCAACTTGCTTGCTCACGAAGACCTAGGGCACTTGAGGAGGCCCATTGTTGGAATATACAAGCCAAGTTCTATAATGAAAAATTCCCATTAGTATATGAAAGCGATAACATGAGAGACTCTCTACTATGAAGATCATGGTGCTACTTTGAAGCACAGGTGTGGTAAAAGGATAGTAACATTGTCCCTTCTCTCTTTTTCTCTCATTTTTTGGGCTTTTTCTCTTTTTTTATGGACTTTCTCTTTCTTTCTTTTTTGGGCCTTCTCTTTTTTTATGGCCTTTCTCTTTTTTTATTCCTCACTTGGGACAATGCTCTAATAACGATGATCATCACACTTCTATTTATTTACAACTCAATGATTACAACTCAATACTAGAACAAAGATGACTCTATATGAATGCCTCCGGCGGTGTACCGGGATATGCAATGAATCAAGAGTGACATGTATGAAAGAAGTATGAACGGTGGCTTTGCCACAAGTACTATGTCAACTACATGATCATGCTAAGCAATATGACAATGGTGAAGGTGTCATGATGAACGGAATGATGGAAAGTTGCATGGCAATATATCTCGGAATGGCTATGGAAATGCCATAAAAGGTAGGTATGGTGGCTGTTTTGAGGAAGATATAAGGAGGTTTATGTGTGAAAGAGTGTATCATATCACGGGGTTTGGATGCAGCGGCGAAGTTTGCGCCAACTCTCAATGTGAGAAAGGGCAATGCACGGTACTGAAGAGGCTAGCAAGGATGGAAGGGTGAGAGTGCGTATAATCCATGGACTCAACATTAGTCATAAAGAACTCACATACTTATTGCGAAAATCTACAAGCCATCAAAAACCTCGGCACTACGCGCATGCTCCTAGGGGATAGATTGGTAGGAAAAGACCATCGCTCGTCCCCGACCGCCACTCATAAGGAAGACAATCAAATAACACCTCATCTTTCAAATTTGTTGCATAACGTTTACCATATGTGCATGCTACGGGACTTGCAAACTTCAACACAAGTATTTCTCAATTTCACAACTACTCAACTAGCACGACTTTGATATTATTACCTCCATATCTCAAAATAATCATCAAGCATCAAACTTTTCTTAGTATTCAACACACTCATAGGAAAGTTTTATTATTAATCTTGCATACCAAGCATATTAGGATTCTAAGAAAATTACCATGCTATTAAGACTCTCCAAATAATCTAAGTAAAGCATGAGAGATCAATACTTTCTATAAAACAAATCCACCACCGTGCTCTAAAAGATATAAGTGAAGCACTAGAGCAAAACTATAAAGCTCAAAAGATATAAGTGAAGCACATAGAGTATTCTATCAAATTCCAAACTATGTATGGCTCTCTCAAAAGGTGTGTACAGCAAGGATGATTGTGGTAGACTAAGAAGCAAAGACTCAAATCATAAATTACGCTCCAAGCAAAACACATATCATGTGGTGAATACAAATATAGCTCCAAGTAAAGTTACCGATAGAAGTAGACGAAAGAGGGGATGCCTTCCGGGGCATCCGCAAGCTTTGGATTTTAGGTGTACTTAGGTTATCTTGGGGGTGCCATGGGCATCCCCAAGCTTAGGCTCTTGCCACTCCTTGTTCCATAATCCATCAAATCTTTACCCAAAACATGAAAACTTCACAACACAAAACTTAAAGTAGAAAATCTCGTGAGCTCCGTTAGCAAAAGAAAACAAAAGACCACTTCAAGTTACTGTAATGAACTAATTATTTATTTATATTGGTGTTAAACCTACTGTATTCCAACTTCTCTATGGTTTATAAACTATTTTACTAGCCATAAATTCGTCAAAATAAGCAAACAACACACGGAAAACAGAATCTGTCAAAAACAGAAAAGTCTGTAGTAATCTGTAGCTAGCGCAAGATCTGGAACCCCAAAAATTCTAAAATAAATAGCTGGACGTGGGAAATTTATATATTAATCATCTGCAACACGAATTAACTAAATATAACTCTCCAAATAAAAATTACAGCAGTTCTCGTGAGCGCTAAATTTCTATTTTACAGCAAGTTCAACAAGACTTTCCCCAAGTCTCCCCAACGGTTCTACTTGGCACAAACACTAATTAAACACAAAAAACACAACCAAAACAGAGGCTAGATAAATTATTTATTAATAAACAGGAGCAAAAAGCAAGGAATAAAAATAAAATTGGGTTGCCTCCCAACAAGCGCTATCGTTTAACGCCCCTAGCTAGGCATAGTATTTCAATGATGCTCACATGAAAGACAAAAATGGAGGCACAAAGAGAGCATCATAAAACACGTAACAAACACATCTAAGTCTAACATACTTCCTATGCATAGGCATCTTATAGGCAAAAAAATTATCAAGGCAAGCAAAAACTAGCATATGCAAGGAAGCGGAAAGAAACAATAGCAATCTCAACATAACGAGAGGTAATTTAGTAACATGAAAATTTCTACCATCATATTTTCCTCTCTCATAATAATTACATGTAGGATCATAAGCAAATTCAACGATATAGCAATCACAAAACATATTCTTAACTACATCCACATGTATGCAAAGTTGAAACTCTTCCAAAATAGTGGGATTAACATTAACTAAAGTCATGACCTCTCCAAACCCACTTTAAATAATATTGCAAACACTATTATCAATCTCATATTCATCATGGGGCTTAAATAAATTTTCAAGATCAAAAGTAGAATCACCCCAATCATCATCATTGCAACAAATAGTAGTCATAGAAAAACTAGCATCCCCAAGCTTAGGGTTTTGCATATCATTAACACAATTGACACTAAGAGAATTTATAATAACATCATTGCAATCATGCTTTTCATCGAAGGAACTATCAAGTATGGGTGCAATAGCAACGATCTCATGTTTAACATAAGGAACTATAGCAAATTCATCTTCATAAATATTGGCATCATAGCCATCAAGGGATATTTCAACCAAATCATCGGAATCATCATTATCTATAGATTCATGCATATCAATATTTTCTTCCAAAGCAACGTTCATTCTTTCAATAAATTCTTGGACATAGACATTATGAGCAAAGTTTTCATTGCAATATTTAAATATGACAGAATTTTCAGATTTATTGAGAGTAAAATCATACTTTTCAATCAAAGAAGCAACTTCATGAGCACCCTTAAAAACAACAAATTCTTCAATTTGTTCGATATCATAATAACTATAAAAACCCTTTGCATAAGAAGATAAGATTTCATTTATCATTGAACTCACATAGGTAGGGAAGGTGTTTTTTAGGGTTCTTAGAGCAACAAGTAAAATCACAAATTTCACAAAGATTCCAAGCATAGCATAGCAAACTATTTATATGATACCATAAGTGTTTCCCTTTTTCAGACAAACGATGATGCGCAAAATGAGCATGCTCATCAAAAGATTTCCCACCAACTATGCTAGTTGGGGTTTCAGCACGAGCACATAAGGATCGAAGATGATCCAAGTAGAACACTTTAAGTGGATCCATATCAATAGATTTTTAGCAAGCAAAGATGCAAGCAAAGAGAAGGCACATGGAAACACAAACAAGGATACATACGGGTAGAAGGCAAACAAAAGAGGAGGAAAATAAAACAACAAGGGTGAAGTGGGGGAGAGGAAAACGAGAGGCAAATGGAAAATAATGTAATGCGGGAGATAGGGATTGTGATGGGTACTTGGTATGTTGACTTTTGCGCAGATTGCCAGGCAACGGCGCCAGAAATTCTTCTTGCTACCTCTTGAGCACTATGTTGGATTTCCCCGAAGAGGAGCGGATGATGCAACAAAGTAGCGTAAGTATTTCCCTCAGTTTTTGAGAACCAAGGTATCAATCCAGTAGGAGGCTACGCTCAAGTCTCTTGTACCTACACAAAACAATAGCTCAACGCAACCAACGCGCTTAGGGGTTGTCAATCCCTTCACGGTCACTTAGGAAAGTGAGATCTGATAGAGATGATAAATAATATTTTTGGTATTGTAGGTATAGAGATGCAAAGTAAAAAGTAAAAGGCAGAGTAAAAGGAAAGCAATAATAAAGTGATGGAGATTAATATGATGAGAAAGAGACCCCGGGGCCATAGGTTTCACTAGTGGCTTCTCTCAAGAGCATAAGCATTCTACAGTGGGTGAACAAATTACTGTTGAGCAATTGACAGAATTGAGCATAGTTATGAGAATATCTAGGTATGATCATGTATATAGGCATCACGTCCGAGACAGGTAGACCGACTCCTACCTGCATCTACTACTATTACTCCACTCATCGACCAATATCCAGCATGCATCTAGAGTATTAAGTTAAAAACAGAGTAACGCCTTAAGAAAGATGACATGATGTAGAGGGATAATTTCATGCAATATGATAAAAAACCCCATCTTGTTATCCTCGATGGAAACAATACAATACGTGCCTTGCTGCCCCTTCTGTCACTGGGAAAGGACACCGCAAGATCGAACCCAAAGATAAGCTCTTCTCCTATGGCATGAACTACCAATCTAGTAGGCCAAACCAAACTGATAATTTGAAGAGACTTGCAAATATAACGAATCATACATAAAAGAATTCAGAGAAGATTCAAATATTATTCATAGATAGACTTGATCATAAACCCACAATTCATCGGTCTCAACAAACACACCGCAAAAAGAAGATTACATCGAATAGATCTCCACAAGAGAGGGGGAGAACATTGTATTGAGATCCAAAAAGAGAGAAGAAGCCATCTAGCTACTAACTATGGACCCGTACGTCTGAAGTAAACTACTCACAATTCATCGGAGAGGCTTGGATGATGATGTAGAAGCCCTCCGTGATCGATTCCCCTTCCGGTGGAGCTCCGGAACAGGCCCCAAGATGGGATCTCATGGATACAGAAAGTTGCGGCGGTGGAATTAGGTTTTTGGCTCCGTCCCCGATCGTTTGGGGGTACGTGGATATATATAGGAGGAAGAAGCACGTCGGTTGAGCTTCAAGGGGCCCACGAGACAGGGGGCGCGCCCTCCACCCTCGTGACCGCCTCGTGGCTTTCTTGACGGAGGGTCCAAGTCTCCTGGGTCTTATATGATGAGAAAATCATGTTTCTGAAGATTTCATTCCGTTTGGACTCCGTTTGATATTCTGTTTCTCCTAAACACTGAAATAGGCAAAAACAGCAATTCTGGGTTGGGCCTCCGGTTAATAGGTTAGTCCCAAAAATAATATAAAAGTGGAAAATAAATCCCAATATAGTCTAAAACAGTAGATAATTTAGCATGGAGCAATCAAAAATTATAGATACGTTGGAGACGTATCAGCTACTTGTCATGGCCATAAGCCGGTGCTTGAAGCGCTCTTGCTCGACGGGGTCCTCAGGCACGAAAACTCGTCGTCGCCAAGGCTCGACTCGTCTTCAGAGAGAGGCATGTAATTGTTCTCCTCCGGTTCTCCATCTGCTGCCTGCTCTGGGGGCTAGCTTGTTCGTCCTCTAGCTCTGCACCGTGCTGGAGGGGATTGTTGATGTCTTCGGCGCTATCCGGAGTGTTATTATCTCCTGTGCCGGTATCACTGCTCTTGCTATGGTGGGACTTAGAGCAGCGTTGCTGACGTCGATGATTGGGTTGCTTCTTGGAGGGGCCATCCTCCGCTTTCTCGTCGCCATTGGCTTCTTTGGGGGTGTCCACCATGTATATATCATATGATGAGGTGGCGGTCCAGTGCCCCGAGGGCGGTGGATCCTGTTCGTCTCCGGCCTCATCTTCCAAACCATCGAAGTCTTCAGAGCCGAAGTCTTGCATGTCGGTTAAGTCATTGACAGTGGCTACTAAGTGGGTGGTGGGTGGGCAGCGAATTTCTTCATCGTCCGCATCCCATTCTATAGCCGGACATAGTTTGATCAAGGTTCTCCTGACAGGGAGAGAGACCTTAATAAATTTAGCACATCCCCGAAGGGTGAGTGCTGAAAGATGTCTGCGGAGGTGAACTCCATGATCGACGCCTAGTCGGACTTGATGGGCATGGATATGAGCGGCTCGGAGTCTGTGGCCGGAGATGAATCCAGTGGTCTGGCGACACGGCTCTCGTAAGGGGTGAAGTCAGTATCCGTCTCTATCGCCACTAAGAGTGCGGCCTCCATGGTGGGATCCATCCGTGTGCTCTCGGATGGCGCGACTTGCTCCGGATTGATGGACGGAGTAGCTACGGATGCGATCTCCCAAACACTGTCCGACGACAGAGTTATGTCATACTCGTCAAGACTGTACGGCGCGTCCGACATGGGCCCGAATCCGTCGAATATCAAGTCTCCGCGGATGTCGGCCGTGTAGTTCAAGTTTCCAAATCTGACCTGATGGCCATGGGCGTAGCTCTCAATCTGCTCCAAATGGCCAAGCGAATTGGCCCGCAGTGCAAAGCCGTCGAATATGAAGATCTGTCCGGGGAGGAAAGCCTCACTCTTGACCGCATCGCTAGCGATGATCGAAGAAGCCATCAATCCTTATGGTGATGACACAGTGGAACTCTCAACGAAAGCACCAATGTCGGTGTCAAAACCGGCGGATCTCGGGTAGGGGGTCCCGAACTGTGCGTCTAAGGCAGATGGTAACAGGAGGCAGGGGACACGATGTTTACCCAGGTTCTGGCCCTCTTGATGGAGGTAAAACCCTACGTCCTGCTTGATTATTCTTGATAATATGAGTAGTACAAGAGCTTGAAGGTATATCTTTACATCTTGCAATCGAATCTTTTTGTTTCTTGTCTTAGCACTAGTTTAGTTTATAAAGGAAAACTAAAAAAATGGAATTGAGTTTGCCTCCGACGCTTCATCTTTTAAATATCTTTTGTGAGAGTGATGGAAAGGAAAATTGTGCTCAAGAGCTAGAAGAAGAAGTCTATAAAATGTTTGGTACTAAATATTTGAATGATGAGCATTATTGCAATGTTATTTGTATGAACTCTTTGAATATCCATAGTACTAATGATGATTGTACTAGTCATGATGAAAATGTCTCTTGTAAGCATATCGATTTTTGTGGAGTGCATAGAGTTTGCAAGTACATACCAAACAGGGAAGATAGATTCTGCAAGAGGAATAAGTATTTGGACACTAAATGGTTGTAAGAAATGCTAGATGTTTGTGCTGAAAATTTAAACTTTCTTAGCTGTACTTGTGAACTTTGCAATGAACGTGATCATTTCAATACCCAATGCAAATTGTTTCATGACCGTATCGTGTCCAAAAATTGTGATGAATTGATTTCCCTCGCACATCATAATGAACTTAGTTTGCTCTTGGGTTATGAAGAAATGAAATGTATATCTAAGGTTATTCCAGAATTTGCCCTTGATAGAGTTCTTAATTTTGATCTAGAGGAAATTTATATGTATTGTGCGGTGAATTGCATTGAAAATCCTTATATTGCCAAGTATATAAAGAAAATAAAACAAATAGAGGATGAAGAGAATACTAATGAAAGGGAAGAGGCTTCCCAATTTCCTCCTATTATTTCTTATGATGAATCAGGTAATGAGGAGGAGCCTTCTATTCAACCAATCTCATTAATAAGGAGCTCAAATAATAGGGTTAAACCCAGACATGATGTGAAGAAGAAAAAGAAAAGACGGATAAGCAAAGGTAGAAAGGTATCCCTCCCAAATTATGTTGCTCCTACTACTCATTGTGATGATGATAATTGCTATACTATCGGTGTTATCCATACTATCAATGATGAGAGTGATTATACTTATGATATAAAAAGGCCCAAGCTTGGAGATGCTATGTTTGATGAGAATGACAAGTTTGAAAATATATTTTTTGCAATTAATGTTTGTCCCAAGCTTGGGGAGACTATGTTTAATGAAGATGATATTTGTAGTCTTTCAAGTTTTGATATGCAAACTTATTATGATGATAGCATGCCTCCTAATTATGATGATTATATTGATGAAAGTGGGTTTGGAAGAGTGTCAACTTTAGGAAGTAATGATCCCACTATTTTGGAGGATGTTGAATCTTATTGTGATAATTATGAGAGTGGATTTGGAGAGATCATGACTTTATTTAGGAATGATTCAACTATCTTGGAAGAGGTTTCAATCTATTATGATGAGAACAACGTTGCTACTTATGATGATTATTGTGATGACACTTATGCTATAAAAAGTAGTGATGATTATATTAAAACTTGTCATGATTATGATTACCCTTTTCCTGAACATTACTCTTTTAATGTGGAAATAATTTATAGTATTCGAGTCTCTTATGATACTACCACTATTCCGAATGAGAAGAATTTTGCTTATGTGGAGAGTAATAAAATTTCTATGCTGGTAGATCATGAAAAGAATGCTTTAGGTGTTTGTTATATTGTTGAATTCATTCATGATGCTACTGAAAATTATTATGAGGGAGGAATATATGCTCGTAGGAATTGCAATAATATCAAGTTTCTTCTCTATGTGCTTAAAATTTTGAAGTTATGCTTGTTTTGCTTTCCTATGCAAGTTGATTCTTGTTTCCACAAGTTGTCTGCTCAGAAAAACCCTATGCATAGGAAAAGTGGGTTAGACTTAAATGTGCGATTCATATTCTTCGAAATGCTCTCTTTATGTTACAATTCTTATCTTTTATGTGAGCATCGTTGAAATCATCATGCCTAGCTAGGGGCGTTAAACGATAGCGCTTGTTGGGAGGCAACCCAGTTTTATTTTTGTTATTTGCTTTTTGTTCTTGTTTAGTAATAAATAATTCATATAGCCACTTTTTAGATCTGGTTTTATGTTTTAATTAGTGTTTGTGCCAAGTAAAGCCTTTAGGATCTTCTTGGGTGATTGTTATTTGATCTTGTTGTAAAAAACAGAAATTATGCGCTCACGAGAATAATTTTCATTTTTTACCAGAGAGCGATAAAATACCAAATCCACTTGAAGTAGATTAATAAAAAAAATTCCTAGGACTTCCTAATTTCTCGGGATTTTTGGAGTTACAGAAGTATTCAGAACCTATAGATTACTACAGCCTGTTCTGTTTTTGACATATTCTGTTTTCTATGTGTTGTTTGCTTATTTTGATGAATCTATGAGTAGTATCGGAGGGTATGAACCATAGATATGTTGGAATACAGTAGATATTACACCAATATGAATTTAGAATGAGTTCACAACAGTACCTAAGTGGTGATTTATTTTCTTATACTAATGGAGCTTACGAGTTTTCTGTTAAGTTTTGTGTTGTGAAGTTTTCATGTTTTGGGTAAAGATTTGATGGACTATGGAATAAGGAGTGGCAAGAGACTAAGATTGGGGATTCCCAAGGCACCCCAAGGAAATATTCAAGGACAAACAAGAGCCTAAGCTTGGGGATGCCCCAGATAGCATCCCCTCTTTCGTCTTCATTCATCGGTAACTTTACTTGGAGCTATATTTTTATTCACCACATGATATGTGTTTTGCTGGGAGCGTCGTTTTATTTTCTTTTGTTTTGCTTGCTGTTTGAATGAAATACCAAGATCTTAAATTATTAAATGTTAGAGAGTCTTCACATACTTGCATAATTATTCAACCACTCATTGATCTTCACTTATATCTTTCGGAGTAGTTTGTCATTTGCTCTAGTGCTTCACTTATATCCTTTTAGAGCACATCGGTGGTTTTATTTTGAAGAAATAGATGAAATCTTGTGCTTCACTTATATTATTTTGAGAGTCCTTTAGAACAGCATGGCAATTTTCTTTTAGGCATAATAAAAACTATCATAAAAGTGCATTGAATACTGTGAGAAGTTTGATACTTGATAATTGTTTTGAGACATGGAGATGGTGATATTAGAGTCATGCTAGTTGAGTAGTTGTGAATTTGAGAAATACTTGTGTTGAAGTTTGTGATTCCCATAGCATGCACGTATGGTGAACCATTATGTGATGAAGTTGGAGCATGATTTATTTATTGATTGTCTTCCTTATAAGTGGCGGTCAAGGACGAGCGATGATATTTTCCTACAAATCTATCCACCTAGGAGCATGCGCGTAGTACTTTGTTTCGATAACTAATAGATTGTTGCAATAAGTATGTGAGTTCTTTATGACTAATGTTGAGTCCATGGATTATACGCACTCTCACCATTCCACCATTGCTAGCCTCTCTAATACCACGCACCTTTCGCCGGTATCTTACACCCACCATATGCCTTCCGCAAAACAGCCACCATACCTACCTACCATGGCATTTCCATAGCCATTCCGAGATATATTGCCATGCAACTTTCCACTGTTCTGTTATTATGACACGCTTCATCATTGTCATATTGCTTTCATGATCATGTAGGTGACATTGTATTTTTGGCAAAGCCACCGTTCATAATTCTTTCATATATGTCACTCATGAGTCATTGCACATCCCCGTACACCGCCGAAGTCATTCATATAGAGTAATATTTTGTTCTAAATATCGAGTTGTGATTCTTGAGTTGTAAGTAAATAAAAGTGTGATGATCATCATTATTAGAGCATTGTCCCAGTGAGCAAAGGATGATGGAGACTATGATTCCCCCACAAGTCGGGGTGAGACTCCGGACAAAAAAAATAAAAAAAGGCAAAAAAAGGGGAGAAGGCCCCCCAAAAATAAAAATGAAAAAAATGAGAGAAAAAGAGAGAAGGGGCAATGCTACTATCCTTTTACCACACTTGTGCTTCAAAGTAGCACCATGATATTCATGATAGAGAGTCTCCTATGTTGTCACTTTCATATACTAATGGGGATCTTTCATTATAAAACTTGGCTTGTATATTCCAATGATGGGCTTCCTCAAAATGCCCTAGGCTTCGTGAGCAAGCGAGTTGGATGCACACCCACTTAGTTCTTTTGTTGAGCTTTCATACACTTATAGCTCTAGTGCATCCGTTGCATGGCAATCCCTACTCACTCACATTGATATCTATTGATGGGCATCTCCATAGCCCGTTGATATGCCTAGTTGATGTGAGACTATCTTCTCCTTTTTTGTCGTCTCCACAACCACCATTCTATTCCACATATAGTGCTATATCCATGGCTCACGCTCATGTATTGCGTGAAGATTGAAAAAGTTTGAGAACACCAAAAGTATGAACCAATTACTTGGATTGTCATCGAGGTTGTGCATGATTTAAATACTTTGTGTGGTGAAGATGGAGCATAGCCAGACTATATGATTTTGTAGGGATAGCTTTCTTTGGCCATGTTATTTTCAGAAGACATGATTGCTTTGTTTTTATGCTTGAAGTATTATTATTTTTATGTCAATATTAAACTTTTGTCTTGAATCTTATGGATCTGAATATTCTTGCCACAATAAAGAAGATTACATTGATGATTATGTTAGGTATCATTGCACATCAAAAATTCGGTTTTTATCATTTACCTACTCGAGGATGAGTAGGAATTAAGCTTGGGGATGCTGAAACGTCTCCAACGTATCCATAATTTTTGATTGTTCCATGCTATTACATTATTTGTTTTGGATGTTTATGGGCTTTATTATACACTTTTAAATTATTTTTGGGACTAACCTATTAACCGGAGGCCCAGCCCAAATTACTGTTTTCTTGCCTATTTCAGTGTTCTGAAGAAAAGGAATATCAAACAGAGTCCAAACAGAATGAAACCTTTGGGAGAGTTATTTTTGGAATGGAAGCAATCCATGAGACTTGGAGTTTACGTCAGGGAAGCTTCGAGGTGGCTAAGGGAGTCCTGGATTAGGTGTCTCCGGACAGCCGGACTATATCCTTTGGCCGAACTGTTGGACTATGAAGATACAAGATTGAAGACTTCGTCTCATGTCCGGATGAGACTCTACTTGGCGTGGAAGGCAAGCTAGGCAGTACGGATATGGATATCTCCTCCTTTGTAACTGACCTTGTGTAAACCTAACCCTCTCCGGTGTATATATAAACCGGAGGGTTTTAGTCCGTAGGACACAATAACATACAATTCGACGCTTAATAGATGGTGAGGGGGGTTTCAAAGTAGTGAGGAGTTAAGTTACCCATGATACCATAACGGGACACCTCGGTGAAGGTGACTCATAAAATTATTCCCTTAGGTGGCAAAAAGAATTACTTTTGATACAGAGATCATTGAAACTCTCTATACCGGCCTAAGGAAAATCACAATTGATCGTTTAAATGAATTTGAAAGAATGGCATACTTAGTTTGGAGAGGAAACTAGAGTTATAGGACAACTCGGCAAGGGAAGGCACATTCCAATTGATACTGAGGATATAACCCAATGACTGAGCGTGCTCTCAAGAACTTAAACATTTCCGTATTCATCAAGGTTTTACCAACATCCATACCGAGGATCCTGGCAACACATCATATTACCATGATAAACGGTGATGGAGGATGCAGATGCAAGGAGGACATCACTTTCTCAGATTTTTCCTTAGCAATGCCAAAGAAGCAAATCTGTACGATTGACCGAGAGACATTTATCACTCCGCTTCTAATGTTCTCCTTGATGTACTAGGTACCACGGTCAATGCTTAAAAGCATCAACATGGCCATCAAGTAAAGGTCGGACTTCGGGAGCACAAAAATCCATAAGGAACAACTTATGGATTAAGTCATACCAAATCCTCATGGAGAATATGGTCGACTTGCTCATTCAAGATACTACAATAATAGGTCTTCTGGCTAGGTGTGTCGGCCAAAACATCAACCTCGTCGGGACCTACACCATAGACCTTGGAAATGTTCCACCCAAATCCTAGACAACATTATGAATCATGGACAAGATGAGAATATTGCCGATGGGCTCAACAATAGGTCATCCAAATTTCCATGAAGATGGAATTCCACAACTATGTGAACAAGGCGGTAGCATTGGTCAAACCCAAAGAATATAATGGTGTATGCTCGAGGGATCAACCACGAGTAAGACAACATTATGAACATCGTTGGTTCTGATTTGATTTGACGATAGCCCATACTCAAATCAAAGTTTTGATACGATAATAGGTCCAACAACTGATCACAGGGACCAATCGATGAAGATGTCATCTATCTTCAACACACGCAAACATATCCCTTGAGATGAACTAAGCTGGCAAGCTTTTATCTTCTAACTCTCCCAGTTATTATTTAGCTTAACCAACTAGCTCAGGGGGGTAACCGACACAGATTCTTGGAGAATGGCTGGTTTGCAGGAACCCAACTTGATCATGAACTCCACATCGCGGTCAGGTGACAACCTGGTAATACTTCCAAGAAGATATTCGGGAAATCACGAACCACCGACATGCCACTAAGTTCGAGATCAATCTTGCTTTTCAGGGAAGACGATATGATCAAAAGAGCAAGGGTTTGGCAAAATCCTAACCCGTTGATTGAAGAGTGCACCAGGAAATAAGGACTAGGTAGCACGATCAATCCTAGAACAGTGATTCAATAACCAACACGCTAAGAGTGAGAGTATTGTCCATTAACTACCAAGCAACAAGGTTGCTAGGAGTATTGATTTCACACATCATAGTTCACTTGTCAGCATTCCGGTTACAACAACACGGGACTGAGGAATGGATAATGATGGAGAGAAGTATCACTTTGTCAAGAGTTCATAAGAGGTGGTGCAATTCTCATGGCAATCCTGACATAAAGGGGGTAATACTCCGAGGTAGAGCAGAACAAAAGCTGGATTGGCATTTTGATCTGCGGGATACAACTACTTTGACCCAATCCTAGAAGTGGACGAGGTACTAGAGTTTGTTTCTCCTAGTCATTCCAGAATAGAATGGCTTGATGGACCACAGGAATAATAGGCATCGATGAACACGAATGCACAACTATTCCTGACTATCAATTGATAGACTAGGGTCGGAATACAGCTGAGGAGGGTCCACTCAAGGAACATATAACTTTCTGAGTTGTGGATGCATAGATTAGTATGTCGAACCAAGTTCAACATGTTTCTTCCGGATAACCCATGTAGAGAGGTAGGATTGGCAGAGTCACAATATAGAATGGGGAACTCATCGAGAGCACTCATGTTGTGATCTTTTGATCCAACAACTTCTGTCATAAGTGGCTCATAGTATTTGTAAGAAGGAAATACCATGGACCTCTAGGACTATTACAAAGGTTACTAATATCCTAAAGGTACGAGCAACACTATCAACACGAGGTAAGTAGAGTGAATCTTGGGTCAAGAACCCAAGAGTAGAATACCTACTACTAAATGGTGCCACGGGATGCTTTTGAGAATGGCGGCCAGAATCATCACACTAGGAACAAAAAGCATTGCTAGATTACTAGGTGATTCTCTAAGACACCTAGGGTCATAGTAATAGCTCCAACATATATGTTGAGGCAACAGAGTACATCAACTCATCGATTAGTGTGCTTAATCTTGCCCAAAGGAACATCGAGAATGGTAAGAAGGGATTTACAAATGTATCAGATTGTTTAGAAACCTGGGATGACTAGGACAACATAACGGCTGTAAATGCTCAAAATGATTTGAGACATCCTGCAAAATGGTGGCATAAACACTCGACATCACAATATCAATGTTCTGAGGCCAGCTATGAACATATGGAAGTAGTAGGAACTGAACTAAGGCTTGAACTCAACAATCCTAGGCAACTACGGTTTAGTAACACGTCATCCTAAGAGATAGAAGAGAAGCCTAGTTCTTAACCCCGTAGAAAAGATAAGATGACTCAAAACAGAAGGTCATGAGGATAAGGAGTAAAAAGAGCCTTACGTTCCGATCCACAATCAATTCCCTTATATAACTAAAGCATTTCTAGACTCAACTTCGACCATCTTGGCTTGGTAATCCTATAGGCAGTTAGGCTCTGATACCAAAGCTGTCAGGACCCCGACTCTAAGTCACACCGATCTAGCCTGTAACACCTCATATCACTTTGCGGCCTCACGCACGGTATTCCCACGGGTGTCGCCTTACCATGTCCCGGGACCGTTTGCGCCTTTTGGCTCACGTATATGATAGTGTCGCTAGCATCCATATGACAGAGAACCCAGGCCGACATGACTAGTCGTGAACCCAAAGTGGCACTAACTTACGGGGACAGGCATACATGGATCAACATCGAGCATGTCGGTCAACAGCGTGCGAATCAGGGCTGTAGCACTGGGCTAATAGGACTCCAGTGAACCGGGCTGTAGTAGGCTAGGCAGGACTCTGGATGTCATTGCGTGACATTTCCCCGAAGGGACAGACATAGAATGAAGTGAATCACATGCCGGCCAGTCAAGTGTTCCGGAGCAGTAGTGCTGGGCTAGCAGGACTCCGGTGAACCGGGCTGTAGCGGACTACTATTGCTCATGGAAGCACAAGACTACATTTCCCCATAAGAGAGGCTACCAAGGATAAACAACTAGGTTGTCGGATCCCACACATACCAAGCATTTCAATGATACACACAATATGCTCGATATGTGTAAATACAACATGGCATCATAACATAACTCTATGACTCAAGTATTATTCATTAGCCTCCGATGAGCCAGATAATACAAACATGGGTCTCATGACCCAACATTCAGAGCATACAAGTCAAAGCACATGCGAAAGCTTAACATGTCTGAGTACAGACTTCTACAAATGAAAAAGGCCGAGAAGCCTGACTATCTACCAGATCCTGCCAAGGGCACAAGATCGTAGCTGAGGTATCAAGCTAAATGTCGAAGTCCATGTGGAACTACTAGCGAGACTGAAGTCTCTCCGCAAAACATAGATTAAGAAAACGTGAGTACAAATGTACCCAGCAAGACTTACATCAGAACTAGCTACATATGCATCAGTATCAACAAAGGGGGTGGTGGAGTTTGACTGTAGCAAGCCAGCTTTGACTTAGTGGCTAACCTGAACTACTACTGCAAATAACTCTTTGAGGTGGCGCACTCGAGTCCACATATTCACCATATCAATACACCACTATGGATCCGCTCCCGTCTCCCTACGAGAACGCCATCCATAGCACTCACGCTTATCTTGTGCATTTTAGAGTATCCACTTTCACTTGTCTATGAACGATGCAAGGGGTCCAAGTTTCCATATCCGAGGAATCCGGCTATTCGAATAGATAATGATAACCCTGCAGGGGTGTACTTCTTCACACACACTCTCGCCACTTACCACCATGTACACATCACGTATCTCGACAACCTTCAAGAAGAAGCCTAGCGAGGGAGCCGGCCACGACCTGACTAACCGACAAGTCTCTAGTCCAGGTTTATCGCCTATTCGGGTTCCATCCGCAAGGAGATCCGGCCGGGGTGTCGCTCACGGCCCCAAACGATGTGTGTAGGGTTCCCAAGCCCACCATCTGGGTGCCACTTGGTACACCGTGCCACTGTGCCTAGTCTGTCCCAAGCCCACCTGTACCGGGTGCCACCTGGTAGACTACTAACACTACCTACAAACACGAGAAACTAGTTGCATCTCCTGGATAGAGATCAGGTTGATTAATAAGTCGAGAGAGCTTGGAGCGCCCGGAGCCCAATGTGTGGTAGTAACTGTTCATGGATCACAAACACAGAACTCAGTTCCTGAGGACGGCTGCACTGAGACAACCCACCATGTACTCCTACATGGCCTCTCACCGCTACCTTTACCAAATCGTGTTCACACACTTAGCTCTCAATGGTTGGACATGTTCACCACATTCCTATTCATTCTCGATGAATCAGACCCGACTCAACTCTAAGCAGTAGCAGGCATGAAAAACAAGCATGAATGAGTAGGCACATCAGGGCTCAAACAACTCCTACTCATGCTAGTGGGTTTCATCTATTTACTGTGGTAATGACAGGTCATGCAGAGGAAAGGGGTTCAACTACCGCAGCATGTAACAGTTGAAACGTTGTTGTCCTAATGCAGTAAAAGAGAGCAGGAGCGAGAGAGTGGGATTATATCAGAATGAACAAGGGGGTTTTGCTTGCCTGGCACTTCTGAAGATAGCATTGAGTCTTCATCAGTGTCAACGATCAAATCGTCGAAACATCATCTACTGAGAGGGGACAAACACCGACAACAGAGGGAAACCGAATCAATGCAATGCAAAAATATGATGCATGAATGTGACATGGCAATATGTTGTGAATTGAGCTAATGCAGCTAGCAAAAAGTGCAAGGGAGTCCATTTGAACCAAAAGGTTCAAATGCAAACCCTAGTTTGAGCATTTAAAATGGCATTTGAATGTTTTCACTTATACAGTAGGTATAAGTTGGTTTTTCATGCATGAAAGTAGCATAAATGGATAGATTTGATTTTTCTGATCATTTTTCATATATAAATTATTTCATTCTGACCTACGGTTGATTTTATATGATTTTTAGAAGTTTTGGGCATTTTCTGAAAATAATAAATCATTTAAGATTTATTTAAATTCCAGAAAGGAATTATTGTGTCAACATGACCTCACAGTGACGCCAGCAGGTCAATGGCTCGGTCTAGGTCAAACCCGACTAGTGGGGCCCACTGGTCAGTGACCAAGTGTTGCCTAGGTCACAGACAGGTGCGGTCGGTCAAGGCCATGTAAGCAAGGTCAACGCTGATGGGTGGGGCCACTGTGATTAACTAAAGTTAAACAGGAATTAAACTATGGTTAGCTAAAGGTGTGCGACCCATATGTAAGTGACTAATAGGGTGGTGATTTAGAGGGGTCATTAGTGCTAATGACGGACACGTCGACAGTCGCCGGAGCCTGGACGGCGGTGACCAAAACGATGGCGGCGCGGCTCGGATTTGAGCTTCGGGCGGTGGTTTGGCGCGCTGAGCACATAGGGGAGGAGCTCTTGCTTGTCCGCATCCAAAAGACCGGACGGGAGGCCGCGGGTTGGCCGGAAATGATGCCGGCGACGAGGTTTAGCGGCTGCTGAGCTCGGGCTCAAGCGGGTGCGGGGTTTCAGCGCGAGCTAGAGCAAACGGCATGGCGCTTTCGCTTCCCGAGGACATAGTGAGCATGTTGGCGGTGTTGGGGCGAGCGGCAGAGCGCAGGAGCATCGAGCTCGTCGGCCATGGCTGCGGCCGGAGTTCGGCAAACGACGGGAGTGACACTACAAGGCACGACAGGACGAGAAGCTGGGTGTTCCGAGCTTCTGGAAGCATTGTAAGCGCGATGACACAATTGGGCGCGAGCCTCAGTGGCTAAAACGACGGCGACAACATGGCCGCCGGCGAGGAGCTATCGACTCTGGTGAGAACGAGGCTACATGGCACAAACTAGGTGGGGAAGAGAGGGGTTCAGATCGGGAGCTCACAGCGGTCATGTAGAGAAGCTCAGTGGTCTCGGGGAAGGCCGACCGATGACGAATTTGACGGCAGTGATCGTCGGGGCAGAGGTTAATGATGACGGCGATGGCGACGTTCTAGGGCATCCCGAGATGCGTGGCTCGGTGTGGAGGACGTAGAGAAAGAAAGCGGAGCTCTGGGACACGTCCTTGGGGCTAGGGCAGGCCGGTGGCCGTGCTGGCAGCGATCGGAGCCGACCGTGGCATTCGGCTGCGGGAGAGAGAGCGAGACAGAGAAGGGGAGAGGAGGTGTGGGGCATCCATATGGCTCCAGGGGGTCGCGTGGCATCTCCAGAGCGTCGGGGGGCAAGCAGGAGGTGGCCGGGCGGCGGTGCGCGCGCGTCGGGCACGCGCCCGTCCTTTTGGCAAGGAGGAAGACGACAGGAGGAGGCCAGTGGCTGGGCCGCCAAGTGGGCTGGCCAGCTAGGCCGCGATAGGTAAGTCAGGTAAGTCCCTCTCTTTTCCTATTTTGTTTTCTTTTCTATTTCTGTAATTTTCTTTCTGATTTAGTAAAAATACTAAAACACTTGGTAAAATCCTGAAAATAATTTTTGGCACCTTTGAAATATTTCCCAACAGTCCTCAAGTACTTCAGGATTATTTGGACAATTAAAAATATTTATAAGATTTAAATGTCCAAATTCAAATACTTATGGATTAATTCAATACTCCGAAGTGTCCTAGAAAAATGTGCACCATTTTTGGCAGAGGTTCTAGACCAATCCAAAGATGATGAACATTTTTGGGAAGGCATTTTGGGTTCATTGAAAATATTTTTGTTTGAACCTAGTTGAATTCTTTCTGATGCTAGGGTTTGGTCAATCCTCATTTCAACTTAAATAGAATTTAAACATGATGCAACAAGATGCAAAACACCAGGCAGTACTAGTAGCTAGGGATGTGATAGACTTATAATGTTGGCGAACTCGTTCTACGCTTACCAGAGAAGAAAATGGACAAGCTCAAGCCCAAATGGGAGGGTCCCTTCATCATAGATGAAGTTCTTATTGGAGGAGCGTACCGCCTACGTGATGCATCGGACAACCTCTTAGAGCCGAACCCGTGGAATGCTGCCAGACTCCGAAGATTCTACGCCTAGAGCCGGACTCTTTCTTCGTATTCTTCTCCCTTTGTTTCCATTATTTTTTTCCTCTCTTTAACTTTTCCTCTAGCTTTAAGCTCATGTGCATCTAAACCACACACCTATGACGTACACATCCTTAAATATGTACGCCCATAATGCCTGGGGGCTTCTTGTACAGAAGCTTATTATTATTTTTCGAGCATCAAGCTCACCACACATGTGTCTTTTTCCTCATATGTACCTTTCCTTTTCCATTATATGCATCGTTATGACCTAAGTTTTGGCCAAGCTGGGTTGCCTGGCTCCTATGCTTATGCCCTATGATCCCATTTTTTCGGCTAGGGCATAAAGGGAGCACCTCTGCGATTGTTACTGCCGGGTCATCTGGACGTTTACCTCAGCCTGGCTGACGCCAAAAGCTAGCATTTTTAAGGGAGTATTCGGTCAGCGGACTAAAGATGTGTTGCACTCATTACACTATGAACCCCCAGATGTCACGTATTTCCTCTTCGGGCATGGACACTAACGCATGTTCACCCAGGGAAAGGAACCCCTAATGGAACTATTCTCTCTGGAAGATGTTTCTTACAATTACAATGTAATATAACATAGCTAGACGGATACCACTTGTCTGTTCAAGCAACTATGACCCCTACGTCTGGTTTCCCCGCATACCCCGGTTTATATGGCCACTTTGGTATTCGGAAACACTCTGCACCTTCGCGTCCAGAGGTCGAAGTGAAAAGGTCTTCCATGACAATCGTTTTACAATCCTCCAAGGGATAATTATGTCAATTGAAGTACTTAGTCACTTGGACTCAAAAACTTCTTCCTCTATGCCGTCTACCAGGCTGTCTAGCTTACAATCCTATTGGGAATATTTGGCGGCTACCTTTACTTGGTCATATACCAAACTAACTGGAATTTCTTTTCCATCTGACCCCTTAGGCCCGACCCGGGCCATATGATTCGGATCAAGCTTGGTGTACCGTGTCTTCACCATGGCCTAGGCCTCCCGTGCAACTTCTCGGCAATATGATATCTTCCATAATCGAATACGCCGCCGTGCTCCTTTGAATAGCTCCACGAGCTCCGCCATACTTCCTGGAGGGGAGGCAGATGGCCATAAAGCCTTGGCAACACTCCGCATTGCTTGTCGAGCTCGCTCGTGCATTTGGGACAGCTCTTGTAGCAGGTTGCCTTGAGATCCAGACATTTCCTCTTTGGGACGGCCAGACAGCATACCTGCAGATATAAATCTGTCAGTTCCTGTCCTCGCCGAATTATATGGAGGCAAGTTCCCAAAGCATACTAAATATGCCGCCTCGTAGTCTCTTATTCTCCTTCATGGAGTCGGCCAGCTGTGCTCGCACATATTTTAGTTCTTCACCCAGCAGGGTGTTGGAAACCTGCAGCTTAATTTTATCATCCCTGACCTGTGTCAGCACATGTTCGCCCACGGCTAGTTGCCTTTTGGCCTCTTGTTCACCCTCTTGCACGACTTTCAGGGCCTCCTTCAGTTGATATGACGATCCTGCCATGGGGAATGCAAAAAGTATTAATATTACTGGTATATGATTACGTTTTCTCGATGGAGGGGAACATTACCAGGCGATGCCTTCTTGAATTTCTCCAGTTCGGTGGTAGCAGCAGCTACCTGGGTCCGACACTTTTCCAGCTCTTGAGTCAACAGGTTGTTCTTCTCTGTGAGCACCTGGTTATACAATGATCCTTGAATCAGTTGTATAAACTGCTTCAAGTCTCGGGGGCTACTGGTATATAATTATCAAATTTGTATAAATGTGTACTTACCTACATATCTTTCAAATGCTGGTCTGTGGCTCTGGCAAGCCCATCTTGAGCAGCTCGGATGTATGCATCAGCCTAGCTAAAGGCGTTGAATGCCTCTTTTGTAAATCCAGGGTCACGAAGAGCGGCCCGCCGGCGCCGATGATTCATGGCGCTTTCCACTACGGTGTTTGTGACGGATACATCATCTGAATCCTCCATCAAAGGACAATCCGGTGTCACTCTATTATCATCCCTTGTCTTTAAGGCAGGGTCTGGAACCTGACTTGTGGACGCGCGGCCGGCAGGATCCACGGACATAGTCCGTCGAACGCTTTTCCTGATAAGACACGGCGGATAATGGCACAGTTTGATGTGACTGCCAGGGTGCATGATTAAAAAACCATACCTCTTTGATGAAGGTTCTGTCGTGTTGTCGTTCGCCTTCCTCTTCGAAGATTTGCTCAGTGCGGGCGCCGCTTGATAACCCACAAGTACAGGGAATCGCAATAGTTTTCGAGGGTAGAGTATTCAACCCAAATTTATTGATTCGACACAAGGGGAGCCAAAGAATATTCTCAAGTATTAACAGTTGAGTTTTCAATTCAATCGCACCTGAAAGACTTAAGATCTATAGCAAAGTATTTAGTAGCAAAGTAATATGGAAGTAACGGTAGCGGTGGCAAAACTAACAATATTAGTTTTGTTGTGATTGTAATAGTGGCAACGGAAAAGTAACTAAGCAAAGATCAATATGTGAAAAGCTCATAGGCAATGGATCAGTGATGGATAATTATGTCAGATGCGATTCCTCATGCAACAGTTATAACATAGGGTGACACAGAACTAGCTCCAGTTCATCAATGTAATGTAGGAATGTATTCCGAATATAGTCATACATGCTGATGGAAAAGAACTTGCATGGCATCTTTTGTCCTACCCTCCCATGGCAGCGGAGTCCTATTGGATACTAAGGGATATTAAGGCCTCCTTTTAATAGAGTACCAGAACAAAGCATTAACACTTAGTGAATACATGAACTCCTCAAACTATAGTCATCAGCAGGGAGTGGTACCGATTATTGTCACTTCGGGGTTACTGGATCATAACACATACTAGGTGACTATTGACTTGCAAGATAGGATTAAGAACTCACATATATTTACGAAAACATAATAGGTTCAGATTTGAAATCAAGGCAGTTGGGCCCTAGTGACAAGCATTAACCATAGCAAAGTCATAACAACATCAATCTTAGAACATAATGGATACTAGGGATCAAACCCTAACAAAACTAACTCGATTAGATGATAAATCTCATCCAACCCATCACTGTCTAGCAAGCCTACGATGGAATTACTCATGAACGGCGGTGAGCATCATGAAATTGGTGATGGAGGAAGGTTGATGATGATGATGGCGATGGATTCCCCTCTCCGGAGCCTCAAACAAACACCAGATCAGTCCTCCTGAGAGAGATTAGGGCTTGGCGGCGGCTCCGTATTGTAAAACGTGATGAATCCTTCTCCTTGATTTTTTTCTCCCTGAGCATGAATATATAGAGTTAGAGTAGGTCGGTGGAGCCTCAGGGGGCCCACGAGATAGGGGGCGCGCCCCAGGGGGTGGCGCACCCCCACCCTCGTGGACAGGGTGTGGGCCCCTATCGTTGATTCTTTCGCCATTATTATTTATATATTCCAAAATATTCTCCATGAAGTTTCAGGTCATTCAAAGAACTTTTGTTTCTGCACAAAAAATAACACCATGGCAATTCCGCTGAAAATAGCGTTAGTCCGGGTTAGTTCCATTCAAATCATGCAAGTTAGAGTCCAAAAAAAGGTCAACAGTGTTTGGAAAAGTAGATACGATGGAGACGTATCAACTCCCCGAAGCTAAAACCTTTGCTTGTCCTCAAGCAATTTAGTTGACAAATTGAAAGTGATAAGGAAAAACTTTTACAACCTCTGTTTGATCTTGTTGCTGTAAATATGTAGATCCATCATTCAAGTTTTCAGCAAAGATTATGAACTAACCATATTAAAAATAACATTTAGGTCTCATGTTTACTCATATCAATAGCATAATCAGCGAGCAATAACAATAAATCTCGGATGACAACACTTTCTCAAAACAATCATAATATGATATAACAAGATGGTATCTCGCTAGCCCTTTCTGAGACCGCAAAACATGAATGCAAGGCACCTCTGAAGACCAAGGACTGACTAAACATTGTAATTCATGGTAAAAGAGATCCAGCCATACTCAATGTAAACTAATAGTAATACATGCAAATGACAATGGTGCTCTCCAACTGGTGCTCTTTAATAATAGGATGATGACTCAACATAAAAGTAAATAGATAGGCCCTTCGCACAAGGAAGCAAGGATTTGTAGAGGTACCAGAGCTCATTTTTTGAAACAACTATGAATAATATTTTTAGTGGTATACTTTCATTGTCAACATAACAACTCAGAGATCTTGATATCTTCCATGCTACACACATTATAGGCGGTTCCCAAACAGAATGGTAAAGTTTATACTCCCCCTACCACCAACAAACATCAATCCATGGCTTGTCCGAAACAATGGGTACCTCCAACTATCAACAATCCTGGGGGAGTTTTGTTTGCAATTATTTTAATTGAAGCATGGGTGTCGGTGTCAAAATCGGTGGATCTCGGGTAGGGGGTCCCGAACTGTGCGTCTAAGGCGGATGGTAACAGGAGGCGGGGGACACGATGTTTCCCCAGGTTCGGGCCCTCTTGATGGAGGTAATACCCTACTTCCTGCTTGATTGATCTTGATGATATGAGTATTACAAGAGTTGATCTACCACGAGATCGTAGAGGCTAACCTATGGAATGATTGTCTGTCGTCCTACGGACTAAACCCTCCGGTTTATATAGACACCGGAGGGGGCTAGGGTTACACAGGGTCGGTTACAAGGGAGGAGATATACACATCCGTATTGCCTAGCTTGCCTTCCACGCCCAGGAGAGTCCCATCTAGACACGGGATGAAGTCTTCAATCTTATATCTTCATAGTCCAACAGTCCGGCCAAACGATATAGTCCGGCTGTCCGGAGAACCCCTAATCCACGACTCCCTCAGTAGCCCCTGAACTAGGCTTCAATGATGATGAGTCCGGCGCACAGTATTGCCTTTGGCATTGCAAGGCGGGTTCTTCTCCAAATACTTCATGGAAGATTTTTGAACACAAGGATAGTGTCCGGTTCTGCAAAACAAGTTCCACACCCCACCGTAGAGAGTATAATATTTCCATAAATCTAATATGCTGACATGTTTTGGTAGCACAACATCACGTCACTGCCCAATCCTTATCTGAACCGTTTTTCTCAACCAGCGCTGCACATATTGCGAGGCGGTTTTTCTGTCACGTCTTGTCAAAGCAGAGATCGTGTCCCCTTTATTACGGGATTCTCATCAATACGGACATGGGTAACCCAACCGTGCCTATTGGTATGACTCCTAGATCTTAGGCAAGTCCAAAACGGCCACGAGGAGGACGCTTGATATTCACCAACTTTATAAAGAAAACAAGGCCTTTTCTTTTCTCCCTCTCGTGCTCAATCGAATCCTTCCCCCGCCTCGAGTTCTAACACCCAAAGCTCAGGTCAGGCACTTTAGACCTTCAACTATGTCCGGATCCAACCTTCAAGGTTGGTGGATGCCTTCCTCTGTCACAGAGGTGGACATCAAGAAGCTGAGAGAGGCCAGATATATGACCGCTGAAATTTCGCATAGGCTGCATGCTCGAGCGCAGGTCATCCCTACTCCCGAACACACCAAAAGTGTCGTGTTCATCTCCCACGTCCTCCGAGGACTAGGCCTTGCTCTGGACCCCTTTGTTAGGGATCTTATGTTCTATTATGGCTTGGATTTCCATGATCTAGCCCTAGATTCCCTTCTTCACATCTCTTCATTTATTGTCATATGTGAGGCCTTCCTCCGCATTACCTCTCACTTCGGCCTGTGGCTCAAGACCTTCGATGTGAAGCCGAAGATGATCGAGGGGCGGCACGCAGAGTGCGGAGGTGCATTAATAAGAAAAATCGCTGATGCTCCATGGCTAGAGGGTTCCTTCCCAGAGGTGTCCAGATTGTGGTAGCGGGAGTGGTTTTACATCACAACTCCCCGAAGTGCCAAGTGGGTAACCGCCCCCACCTTTCGCTCGGGGCCCCCGTCGCAACTGATGTCATGGATCAACATGGGGCTGGGCTGGGGTCCAGCAAAGGACGTGCCAATATTCCAGAGCCGTATCCGGGATGCCTTTGAGAGAGATTTCAGTCTGGTTATGGTAATGCAAGTTATGCTAGTTCGTCGAGTCCAGCCTTGCAAACGTCGGCCCCTCCGTATGTGGGAATTCAACCTGGAAGGACCGCGAGCTATTCAACATTTCCTTGCCATGACGCTCGAAGAGATGTACAAATCGTACTTCGGACCCCAAATAGAGTGTCCGGACACCACCGAGGATGTGGGTTTGAGCTGCAACCGCCCTGCTACCCAAGTAAGTAATCCCATGGCCGAACCGCTGTCCTATTATTTATCATGGAATTAGTCTAATGAGTCGCTCTTTGACCAGGACTAGATAACAAAGGCGAAGATGATCAGGTGTTCGGCCCCCCTTCCTGAGGGGTTGGACAATCCAGTACTGGACAAGATGCTCGCGCCGGCGCCTTATCTAGTGCCCTCAAAGGAAGACGAAGGGGGGAATAAAGTGGGCAAAAGCGTTCCTCACTCACTACTCATTCCAACTGGGGGAATGAGCGCCTCTGCGAGGGAGGATAAACAGGGGGAAGAATCTGACATTCTCTCTCCCCGGGGAAGGAAAAGGACTACCTCTGAAGATCCAAAAACTATGGTTTCCAAACGGGAGAAGAAATCTTCGCCAAATGGTCCTGCCTCGGAGGGTATTCTTGCCGCACAATGTCCGTGCGGGGATCAGCCTTCTACCGAGCTGTAAGTAATCAAAAAGTACTTAATAGTGAAAATATCCTACCTTACTTCTGAAGACAATAACCAATGCTTATAAATTGTTGTTCGGATGGTAGCCCTTCTCGATAGAGTTCGTCTTCGGGGGATCTTCTTTCGGAGATGATGGTGAGTGAAATGTCTCCCCCTGACACCCTGCCTCTTGAGATGGGCGACCCTGAAATGTCGTCGCGGAGGGTATCTCCGAATCCGCCAAGGCCAGAGGTTAACCCTTTGGCTACCCGGAATCCCTACTATCCGGCTCCTAAGGAGAGCGGCATCAAGAGTCCGGAACCATACAGTGTGCAGTCGGACGCACTGAAGGATCTTCTGGGGCAAGCGGCCGTCTCGGAAGCCCATCGTATGCTGATGGGTACGGTAATTGAAAGGATTTCATCCGTTGTCAGTGTGAAAACCGGCGGATTTCGGGTAGGGGGTCCCGAACTGTGCGTCTAAGGAGAATGGTAACAGGAGGCAGGGGACACGATGTTTACCCAGGTTCAGGCCCTCTTGATGGAGGTAATACCATACGTCCTGCTTGATTATTCTTGATGATATGAGTATTACAAGAGTTGATCTACCACGAGATCGAAGAGGCTAAACCCTAGAAGCTAGCCTATGGTATGATTGTATGTTGTCCTTCAGACTAAAACCCTCCGGTTTATATAGACACCGGAGGAGGCTAGGGTTACACAAGGTCGGTTACAAAGGAGGATATATTCATATCCGTATTGCCTAGCTTGCCTTCCACGCCAAGTAAAGTCCCATCCGGACACGGGACGAAGTCCTTAAACTTGTATCTTCATAGTCCAACAGTCCGGCCAAAGGATATAGTGTGGTTGTCTGGAGACCCCCTAATCCAGGACTCCCTCAGTAGCCCCTGAACCAGGCTTCAATGACGATGAGTCCGGGGCACAGTGTTGTTTTCGGCATTGCAAGGCGGGTTCCTCCTCCGAACACACCACAGAAGAGTTTGAATACAAGGACACTGTCCGACCCTGCAAAATAAGTTCCACATACTTTAGAGAGAATAATATTTCCACAAATCTAATCTGCTGACACGTTTTGATAGCATGACATGATGCCATGGCCCGGTTTTTATTCGAACCGCTTTTCTTAACCAGCTCCACACATATCGCGAGGCGGTTTTCTTGACACGTCTTGTCAAAGCAGAGATCATGTTCCCCATATCACGGGGTACTCATCAATATGGACGTGGGTAACCCAACCGCGCCATCAATTACGACGCCTGGGGAATAAGCGGTTTTGCTAGGCAAGTGGGGAGGCACATCGCCTCTTCCGCCCTTATAAAAGGGACAAAGATTTACTTTTTTCACCCACGCCTTCTTCCTCCTCGCTTACCCATTCCCGCACACTCAAGCTCTAGCGCCCAAGCTCGCGTTCTTCTTCTCGAACCACTCCAAGCATGTCTGGAGCAGGAGGCAAGTGGATGGTCTCCTCTGTCACGGAGGAGAACATCAAGGAGTTACGGGAAGCCAGATACTTGGCTACGGATATCGCGCACTGGCTGCCGAATGCAGGGAAGATCTTCCCAATGCCCGAACCCCATGAGAGGGTAGTTTTTCTTACCCTTTTCATACGCGGACTAGGATTCCCTCTCCGCCCATTTGTCCGCGGGCTCATGTTCTACTACGGGCTGGATTTTCATGATCTGGCCCCCAATTTCATCCTCAACATCTCGGTGTTTATCGTCGTGTGAGAGGCCTTCCTTCGCATCAGGCCCCACTTCAGCCTATGGCTAAAAACCTTCAATGTCAAACCGAAGGTGGTGGGAGGCCAACAAGGAGAGTGCAGAGGCACCATGGTGGGCAAGATGCCTAATGTCACCTGGCTCGAGGGCACCTATGTGGATACCATAAAGGGGTGGCAATCGGGGTGGTTCTACATCATCGAGCCGCACGACTCCAACTGGGTGGCGGCCCCCAAATTTCGATCCGGAATCCCCACGCGGCTCACCTCCTGGAAAAAGAAGGGCCTGTCCTGGGGTTCCTTGGTAGAGATGACCGAACTCCAGACTTGCATCCAGAACATGGTGAGCAGAAAAATCAAGCTTGTCAATGTGGTCCAGGTTATGCTCTTCCGCCGAATCCTTCCGTGCCAAAGACGGGCATTCAATTTGTGGGAGTTCGACTCGGCCAAGCACCAGATGCTGCGAGAGCTCTATGACACGACCCACGAGGACGTCTGGAGGGTGCTGTTCAAGAGCGCCGAGATGCCTCCCTCCCTCACCAAGGACCGCGGACTCAGCGCAAAGTGCTACGCCAATCCAGTAGGTTTTTATATCTCCCAGGGTATTTATTTGCCCCGGTTTAGTTGTGTGTTGGATCTGAACTTCCATGCAGTTAACGGGATTGGATAGAGACAGCGGAGCAGCTTGATAGCCCAGCCCCACTGCCCGAAGATCCTGCAGACGCTCTTCTGATGAAGATGCTGACTCCGGCACCCTATGAGGTGCCAGAAAAGAAGACCAAGAAGAAGACCGCGGGGACCCGAAAGGGTCTCCGGCGCAAGGTTGTATCGGAGTCATCGGACGATGACTCCGACGCGCACTCCTCCCATGGAAACGAGGAGGAGGAGAAAAGTTCTCCCCCCCAGCTGGGGGAGACAATAAAAGGAAGGACGACCCATCCGAGAAGGCCGAAGGGTCCAAGAAGGGAAGGGCCCTCCCTCCGGACTGCGCCACGACGGCCGCCGACTGCGGCGACGAGTGGCTACCCAGGGTCAAGCCCCTGGCGAAATCGTAAGTGTCTGGACACCGTAGTACTTCATGGTATGTTTTATTGTACTGCCTGCCCTCATGCCGAACATGATTATGCAGTCCGGAACGAGCTCATCTCGTCGTACCTTCGTCGAGCGGCACTTTCGGCTCGTCACATATGAACAACGGTTCTCCTCCGACCGCTTCCACCCCTCGCCCTATGGACAATGCCGAGGACTTGTCTCAAAAGGCACCGAGCCAAGGGGAGGTGATCCTGGGGGCGCCTCACGGCGACCTACCGGAACCTGGGTACCAAGGGAGCGAGGCTCCTACGGGCTTCGAGTTCGGGCCCCAGCCGGACACTGCACCGGAACCTTCGATGGTTCCGGACTCTGGCAGGCGGTCCCCCATTAAGGGGGCCAACCATCCGTGCCGGTGTCCTCTGTCCAACCAGAGGCACCGGACAACTTACCGGAAGCGCTATCAAGTGCTTCCATCGATGAAGAGCACTGCACTATTTTTAGTGCGGTGGTCGAGAAGGTTCTGTCCGCCAAAAATGGACTGACCGAAGCTTGCGCCAGCCTCCTAACTGTTGGGAAACGTAGTAATTTCATAAAATTTCCTACGCACACACAAGATCATGGTGATGCATAGCAACGAGGGGGAGAGTCTGATCTACGTACCCTTGTAGCTCGCAACGGAAGCGTTGACACAACATAGAGGAAGTAGTCGTACGTCTTCTTCCCGATCCGATCGATCCAAGCACCGTTACTCCGGCACCTCCGAGTTCTTAGCACACGTACAGCTCGATGACGATCCCTGGGCTCCGATCCAGCAAAGCTTTGGGGAGGAGTTTCGTCAGCACAACGGCGTGGTGACGATCTTGATGTTCTACCGACGCAGGGCTTCGCCTAAGCACTACAACGATATGACCGAGGTGGAATATGGTGGCAGGGGGCACCGCACACGGCTAAGGAACGATCTCAATGATCAACTTGTGTGTCTAGATGTGCCCCCTGCCCTCGTATATAAAGGATCCAAGGGGGAGGGGCTGGCCGGCCAAGAGGAGGGCGCAGGAGGAGTCCTACTCCTACCGGGAGTAGGACTCCCCCCCCAATCCTAGTCCTAATAGGATTCCTCGAGGGAGAGAGAGAGAGAGAAGGGGGCCGGCGACCTCTCCTAGTCCTAATAGGACTAGGGGAGGGGGGAGGTGCGCAGCCCACCTTGGGCGGCCCTTTTCACCTTTCCACTAAAGCCCACTAAGGCCCATATGGTTCCCGGGGGGTTCCGGTAACCTCCCGGTACTTCGGTAAAATCCCGATTTCACCCGGAACACTTCCGATATCCAAACATAGGCTTCTAATATATGAATCTTTATGTCTCGACCATTTCGAGACTCCTCGTCATGTCCATGATCACATCCGGGACTCCGAACAACCTTTGGTACATCAAAATGCATAAACTCATAATAACTGTCATCGTAACGTTAAGCGTGCGGACCCTACGGTTCGAGAACAATGTAGACATGACCGAGACACGTCTCCGGTCAATAACCAATAGCGGGACGTGGATGCCCATATTGGCTCCTACATATTCTACGAAGATCTTTATCGGTCAGACCGCATAACAACATACGTTGTTCCCTCTGTCATCGGTATGTTACTTGCCCGAGATTCGATCATCGGTATCCAATACCTAGTTCAATCTCATTACCGGCAAGTCTCTTTACTCGTGCCGTAATACATCATCCCGCAACTAACTCATTAGGTGTAATGCTTGCAAGGCTTAAGTGATGTGCATTACCGAGAAGGCCCAGAGATACCTCTCCGACAATCGGAGTGACAAATCCTAATCTCGAAATACGCCAACCCAACATCTACCTTTGGAGACACCTGTAGTACTCCTTTATAATCACCCAGTTACATTGTGACGTTTGGTAGCACCCAAAGTGTTCCTCCGGTAAACGGGAGTTGCATAATCTCATAGTCATAGGAACATGTATAAGTCATGAAGAAAGCAATAGCAACATACTAAACGATCGGGTGCTAAGCTAATGGAATGGGTCATGTCAATCAGATCATTCAACTAATGATGTGACCTCGTTAATCAAATAACAACTCTTTGTTCATGGTTAGGAAACATAACCATCTTTGATTAACGAGCTAGTCAAGTAGAGGCACACTAGTGACACTCTATTTGTTTATGTATTCACGCATGTATTATGTTTCCGGTTAATACAATTCTAGCATGAATAATAAACATTTATCATGATATAAGGAAATAAATAATAACTTTATTATTGCCTCTAGGGCATATTTCCTTCAGTCTCCCACTTGCCCTAGAGTCAATAATCTAGTTCACATTGTCATGTGATTTAACACCCATAGTTCACATCGCCATGTGACCAACACTTAAAGGGTTTACTGGATTCAGTAATCTAGTTCACATCGCTATGTGATTAACACTCAAAGAGTACTAAGGTGTGATCATGTTTTGCTTGTGAGAGAATCTTAGTCAACGGGTCTGCCACATTCAGATTCGCATGTATTTTGCAAATTTCTATGTCAACAATGCTCTGCATCTAGCTAATTGCTCCCACTTTCAATATGTATCTAGACCGAGACTTAGAGTCATCTAGATTAGTGTCAAAACTTGCATCGGCGTAACTCTTTATGACGAACCTTTTTCACTTCCATAATCGAGAAACATATCCTTATTCCACTAAGGATAATTTTGACCGCTGTCCAGTGATCTACTCCTAGATCACTATTGTACTCCCTTGCCAAACTCAGTGGTAGGGTATACAATAGATCTGGTACACAGCATGGCATACTTTATAGAACCTATGACCGAGGCATAGGGAATGACATACATTATCTTTCTATCTTCTGCCATGGTCGGACTTTGAGTCTTACTCAATTTCACACCTTGTAACATAGGCAAGAAACTCTTTCTTTGACTGTTCCATTTTGAACTACTTCAAAATCTTGTCAAGGTATGTATTTATTAAAAAAACTTATCAAGCATCTTGATCTATCTCTATAGATCTTGATGCTCAATATGTAAGTAGCTTTACCGATGTCTTTATTTGAAAAATTCCTTTCAAATACTCCTTTATGCTTTACAGAATAATTCTACATTATTTCCAATCAACAATATGTCATTCACATATATTTATCAGGAATGCTGTAGTGCTCCCACTCACTTTCTTGTAAATACAGGCTTCACCGCAAGTCTATATAAAACTATATGCTTTGATCAACTTATCAAAGCGTGTATTCCAACTCTGAGATGCTTGCACCAGTCCATAGATGAATCGCTGGAGCTTGCATATTTTGTTGGCACCTTTACGATTGACAAAACCTACTGGTTGCATCATATACAACTCTTCTTTTAAGAAATCCATTAAGGAATGCAGTTTTGTTTATGCATTTGCCAGATTTCATAAAATGCGGCAATTGCTAACATGATTCGGACAGACTTAAGCATAGATACGAGTGAGAAACTCTCATCATAGTCAACACTTTGAACTTGTCGAAAACCTTTTGCGACAATTCTAGCTTTGTAGATAGTAACACTACTAGCGTTCGTCTTCCTCTTGAAGATCCATTTATTCTCAATTGCTTGCTGATCATCCGGCAAGTCAACCAAAGTCCAAACTTTGTTCTCATACATGGATCATATCTCAGATTTCATGGCCTCAAGCCATTTTGCGGAATCTGGGCTCATCATCGCTTCCTCATAGTTCGCAAGTTCGTCATGGTCTAGTAACATGACTTCTAGAACAGGATTACCGTACCACTCTGGTGCGGATCTCACTCTGGTTTACCTACGAGATTCGGTAGTAACTTGATCTGAAGTTTTATGATCATCATCATTAGCTTCCTCACTAATTGGTGTAGTAGTCACAGGAACAGATTTCTGTGATGAACTACTTTCCAATAAGGCAGAAGGTACAATTACCTTATCAAGTTCTACTTTCCTCCCACTCACTTCTTTCGAGAGAAACTCCTTCTCTAGAAAGGATCCATTATAAGCAACGAATGTCTTGCCTTAGGATCTGTGATAGAAGGTGTACCCAACAGTCTCCTTTTGGGTATCCGATGAAGACATATTTCTCCGATTTGGTTTTGAGCTTATCAGGATGAAACTTTTTCACATAAGCATCACAACCCCAAACTTTTAAGAAACGACAACTTTGGTTTCTTGCTAAACCACAGTTCAGATTGTGTCGTCTCAACGGACTTAGATGGTGCCCCTTTTTAACGTGAATGTAGCTGTCTTTAATGCATAACCTCAAAACGATAGTGGTAAATCGGTAAGAAACATCATAGATTGCACTGTATCCAATAAAGTACGGTTATGACGTTCGGACACACCATTATGCTGTGGTGTTCTAGGTGGCGTGCATAGTGAAACTATTTCACATTGTTTTAACTGAAGACCAAACTCGTAACTCAAATATTTTACCTCTGCGATCATATCGTAGAAACTTTTATTTTCTTGTCACAATGATTTTCCACTTCACTCTGAAATTCTTTGAACTGTTCAAATGTTTCAGACTTATGTTTCATCAAGTAGATATCCCCATATCTGCTCAAATCATCTTGTGAAGGTCAGAAAATAATGATACCTACTGTAAGCCTTAATATTCATCGGACCACATACATCAGTATGTATGATTTCCAACAAATCTGTTGCTTGCTTCATTGTTCCGGAGAACGGCGTTTTAGTCATCTTGCCCATAAGGCATGGTTCGCAAGCATCAATTGATTCATAATCAAGTGATTCCAAAATCCCATCAGCATGGAGTTTCTTCATGCGCTTTACACCAATATGACCTAAACGGCAGTGCCACAAATAAGTTGCACTATCATTATTAACTTCGCATCTTTTGGTTTCAATATTATGAATATGTGTATCACTAAGATCGAGATCCAATGAACTATTTTCATTGGGTGTGTAACCATATAAGGTTTTATTCATGTAAATAGAACAACAATTTATTCTTTTACTTAAATGAATAACCGTATTACAATAAACATGATCAAATCATATTCATGCTCAACGCAAACACCAAATAACACTTATTTAGGTTCAACACTAATCCCGAAAGTATAGGGAGTGTGCGATGATGATCATATCAATCTTGGAACCACTTCCAACACACATCGTCACTTCACCCTTAACTAGTCTTTGTTCATTCTGCAACTCCCGTTTTGAGTTACTACTCTTAGCAACTGAACTAGCATCAAATACTGAGGGGTTGGTATAAACACTAGTAAAGTACATATCAATAACATGTATATCAAATATACTTGTGTTCACTTTGCCATCCTTCTTATCCGCCAATCACTTGGGGTAGTTCCGCTTCCAGTGACCAGTCCCTTTGCAGCAGAAGCACTTAGTCTCAGGCTTAGGATCAGACTTGGGCTTCTTCACTTGAGCAGCAACTTGCTTGCCGTTCTTCTTGAAGTTCCCCTTCTTCCCTTTGCCCTTTTCTTGAAACTAGTGTTCTTGTCAACCATCAACACTTGATGTTTTTCTTGATTTCTACCTTCGTTGATTTCAGCATCACGAAGAGCTTGGGAGTTGTTTCCGTTATCCCTTGCATATTATAGTTCATCACGAAGTTCTACTAACTTGGTGATGGTGACTAGAGAATTCTGTCAATCACTATCTTATCTGGAAGATTAACTCCCACTTGATTCAAGCGATTGTAGTACCCAGACAATCTGAGCACATGCTCACTAGTTGAGCGATTCTCCTCCATCTTTTAGCTATAGAACTTGTTGGAGACTTCATATCTCTCAACTCGGGTATTTGCTTGAAATATTAACTTCAACTCCTGGAACATCTCATATGGTCCATGACGTTCAAAACATCTTTGAAGTCCCGATTCTAAGCCATTAAGCATGGTGCACTAAACTATCAAGTAGTCATCATATTGAGCTAGCCAAACGTTCATAACGTCTGCATCTGCTCCTGCAATAGGTCTGTCACCTAGCGGTGCATCAAGGACATAATTCTTCTGTGCAGCAATGAGGATAAACCTCAGATCACGGATCCAATCCGCATCATTGCTACTAACATATTTCAACACAATTTTCTCTAGGAACATATCAAAAATAAACACAGGGAAGTAACAACGCGAGCTATTGATCTACAACATAATTTGCAAAATACTACCAGGACTAAGTTCATGATAAATTTAAGTTCAATTTAATCATTTTACTTAACAACTCCCACTTAGATAGACATCCCTCTAATCCTCTAAGTGATCACGTGATCCAAATCAACTACACCATAACCGATCATCACGTGAGATGGAGTAGTTTTCAATGGTGAACATCGTTATGTTGATCATATCTACTATATGATTCACGCTCGACCTTTCGGTCTCCGTGTTCCGAGGCCAACTCTGCATATGCTAGGCTCGTCAAGTTTTACCTGAGTACTCTGCGTGTGCAAAACTGGCTTGCACCCGTTGTAGATGGACGTAGAGCTTATCACACCCGATCATCACGTGGTGTCTGGGCACGACGAACTTTGGCAACGGTGCATACTCAGGGAGAACACTTCTTGATAATTTAGTGAGAGATCATCTTATAATGCTACCATCAATCAAAGCAATATAAGATGCATAAAAGGATAAACATCACATGCAATCAATATAAGTGATATGATATGGCCATCATCATCTTGTGCTTGTGATCTCCATCCCCGAAGCACCGTCATGATCACCATCATCACCGGCACGACACCTTGATCTCCATCATAGCATCGTTGTCGTCTCGCCAATCTTATGCTTCCACGACTATCACTACTGCTTAGTAATAAAGTAAAGCATTACATCGCGATTGCATTGCATACAATAAAGCGACAACCATATGGCTCCTGCCAGTTGCCGATAACTTGGTTACAAAACATGATCATCTCATACAATAAAATTTAGCATCATGCCTTGACCATACCACATCACAACATGCCCTGCAAAAACAAGTTAGACGTCCTCTACTTTGTTGTTGCAAGTTTTACGTGGCTGCTACGGGCTTAAGCAAGAACTCATCTCACCTACGCATCAAAACCACAACGATAGTTTGTCAAATAGACTCCGTTTTAACCTTCTCAAGGACTGGGCGTAGCCATACTCGGTTCAACTAAAGTTGGAGAGACAGTCGCCCGCAAGCCATCTATGTGCAAAGCACGTCGAGGGAACCGGTCTCGCGTAAGCGTACGCGTAAGGTTGGTCCGGGTCGTCTCTTCCAACAATACCGCCGAACCAAAGTATGACATGCTGGTAGGCAGTATGACTTGTATCGCCCACAACTCACTTGTGTTCTACTCGTGCATATAACATCAAACCATAGAAACCTAGGCTCGGATGCCACTGTTGGGAAACGTAGTAATTTCGAAAAAATTCCTACGCACACAAGATCATGGTGATGCATAGCAACGAGGGGGAGAGTCTGATCTACGTACCCTTGTAGATCGCAACGGAAGCGTTGACACAACGTAGAGGAAGTAGTCGTAGGTCTTCTTCCCGATCCGACCAATCCAGGCACCGTTACTCCGGCACCTCCGAGTTCTTAGCACACGTACAGCTCGATGACGATCCCCGGGCTCCGATCCAGCAAAGCTTCGGGGAGGAGTTTCGTCAGCACAACGGCGTGGTGACGATCTTGATGTTCTACCGACGCAGGGCTTCGCCTAAGCACTACAACGATATGACCGAGGTGGAATATGGTGTCAGGGGGCACTGCACACGGCTAAGGAACGATCTCAATGATCAACTTGTGTGTCTAGAGGTGCCCCCTATCCCCGTATATAAAGGATCCAAGGGGGAGGGGCTGGCCGGCCAAGAGGAGGGCGCAGGAGGAGTCCTACTCCTACCGGGAGTAGGACTCCCCCCCCCCCAATCCTAGTCCTAATAGGATTCCTCGAGGGAGAGAGAGAGAGAGAAGGGGGCCGGCCACCTTGGGCTGCCCATTTCACCTTTCCACTAAAGCCCACTAAGGCCCATATGGTTACCGGGGGGTTCCGGTAACCTCCCGGTACTTCGGTAAAATCCCGATTTCACCAGGAACACTTCCGATATCCAAACATAGGCTTCCAATATATGAATCTTTATGTCTCAACCATTTCGAGACTCCTCGTCATGTCCGTCATCACATCCGGGACTCCGAACAACCTTCGGTACATCAAAATGCATAAACTCATAATAACTGTCATCATAACGTTAAGCGTGCGGACCCTACGGTTCGAGAACAATGTAGACATGACCGAGACACGTCTCTGGTCAATAACCAATAGCGGGACCTGGATGCCCATATTGGCTCCTACATATTCTACGAAGATCTTTATCGGTCAGACCGCATAACAACATACGTTGTTCCCTTTGTCATCGGTATGTTACTTGCCCGAGATTCGATCGTCGGTATCCAATACCTAGTTCAATCTCGTTACCGGCAAGTCTCTTTACTCGTTCCGTAATACATCATCCCACAACTAGCTCATTAGTTGTAATGCTTGCAAGGCTTAAGTGGTGTGCATTACCAAGAGGGCCTAGAGATACCTCTCCGACAATAGGAGTGACAAATCCTAATCTCGAAATACGCCAACCCAACATCTACCTTTGGAGGCACCTATAGTACTCCTTTATAATCGCCCAGTTACGTTGTGATGTTTGGTAGCACCCAAAGTGTTCCTCCGGTAAATGGGAGTTGCATAATCTCATAGTCATAGGAACATGTATAAGTCATGAAGAAAGCAAGAGCAACATACTAAACGATCGGGTGCTAAGCTAATGGAATGGGTCATGTCAATCAGATCATTCAACTAATGAGGTGACCTCATTAATCAAATAACAACTCTTTGTTCATGGTTAGGAAACATAACCATCTTTGATTAACGAGCTAGTCAAGTAGAGGCATACTAGTGACACTCTATTTGTTTATGTATTCACACATGTATTATGTTTCCGGTTAATACAATTCTAGCATGAATAATAAACATTTATCATGATATAAGGAAATAAATAATAACTTTATTATTGCCTCTAGGGCATATTTCCTTCACTAACAGGCTTTGAGGTAAGCAATCCAAATATAAGAAAATATTACCGCATAGATAGTAGCCCCTGATGCTCTGTTCGGCGTTCGCGAAGAAAAGCCCAATAGAGGATCAAATGATAACTCAGGAGGCTAATTAGAGTATGTCTATGTGTATGTGCAAGCTTCACTGCTGGCCGCTGCCACACGTACTGCGGAGGTCTCTGCGCTGAAGCAGGCCCTGAAGCATTCCGAGGATGAGCTTGGCCTTACCAAGAGGCAACTCGAAGGGAGCAAAGGTAAGATATACCCCTGTCGATATAGTTAAAAAGAAGTTCGGGTGTAAAGTAATAGGTTCATCATGAATTTGTCAGGTGCCACCACCGAGGTGGAGACCCTGAGGAAGGCGTTGTCCAAGGCCGAAGACAAAGCGGCCAAAGAACGCATTGAACGGGAGAAAGAAGAGGCCCGAGTGGGCGAGGTGCAGCAAGAGCTCGAGGCTCTCGCCAAAAAGCACGAGTCCTTGGAGCTTGACTCCAAGAAGCAAGAGTCTGAGCTCGCGCAGGCGCTTGAAAGCGTCCGGAGCGCCAAGGCCGAAGCCCACAAGGCCCTCCAGGAGATTGACGCGGCAAAGAAGATAGCAGCGGGTAAGGCATTCAATATGCAAAGCAACCATGTGAAGGAGACTTTCCTTTTTCTTACCTGAGTTTGGAGCTCTCCAGGACTGTTTGCAGATCTTCCCCGCAGTGTGCTGGATGCATCGGAGTTTTACCGGGCTGAGGAGGGAATCTCAATGGAGAAGTTGTTCTGGTCTCAATATACTGGGACCGAACACCCCGTTCCCCTGAGCGACAAACTGAAGCAGTTGGTCGAGCTTCACAAGGCGGCCAAACAGGTCATGAGGGGCCTTATAGTCCGGATGTGGCCTGGCGAGCCCCTGTCCGGTAGTTACTTCGGTCTGGTGAGGCGGCTTGTGGAAGCCTGCCCGCGGCTTGAAGTCATCAAGTGGTCCGTCTGCATTGAGGGTGCACGCAGGGCTTTTGCCCGGGCGAAGGTGCACTGGGCGAAGCTGGACGCCGTGAAGCTGGTGAAGGAGGGGCCGCCGGAGGGCAAGGAGCATCGCTGCCCTGAGAATTATTATGAAAGTGTCCTCAAGGGTTCTCGCTTAGTGGCAGATGAGTGTACCAAGGATGTAATTTTTGAATGAACATGCCCATGTGTTCCTGTAATAATAAATGAGTTTGTTTTCGCCATGCGACGCTTTCTTAATTTAAAAGATTACCTTCTATGTGGCCATTTATAAAACCTGAGAGTTGGCCAGTCGTCGGCTTCTACCCCCATGTAACTAGTACTGGGGTGTTCGAGATAAATCTGAGCACTCTTTACTCGAATTTTGGGTCCTTCAAGGGAGGTGTTTAGCGTAATGAACCAGGCAATCGGACTATAATGCTTTATCATTCTCACTTAGCCATAGAAGTCTATGATTTTAAATTTTTGGCGAAGCCCCTGGTATTCGGAGGGCCGAATTTGGGGCACTATACACGCCTAAGACGGACAAGGCTAACTCCTCGCCTTAAGCGGAAAAAGTCTTTAAGGACTTGAGACCTCTTGAACAGCGACTAGTCTCTTGGCTTATCATGACAGTTAGTTTTTGGCTTTCTCTACTGAGGTGCTCGTCCGGAAGAACCGAGACACAATCGCAATAGTTCTCCCACCGCTAACTTAGCCGATATAGCGTAACGTAAGGTACCAAAGTATGGGAGCCGAGAAACCCAACATTTGACCAAAGACATGATTCGGAGCTGATGCATATAATGCTATAAGTTCGGGGTGCCGCACTGTCGAAAGTGTCAGACTTCTTGCGCCATATTATGGGGTAAACGAGGACCCCTGGCGAACTGACCGTACCCTCACATGCGGGTGCGGATTGTCGTAAATGGACATATAAGAGAAAGAGAAAGACTTAAATAATGCAATGACAGATTAATGATATGCATTGTTATTTGAAAAATATGTCAAAACGTACTGGTACAAGTAGTGCAATAAGCATAAAGTAGGACAATTCGAAATGTCCTATCCCAGGGCAAGCTACAGATAAATAGTGAAAAGCGGGTATATCAAGTATTACTAGAGACCACCTAGCGGTTCCCGTGTTCATCTTAGCTTCTTGCTGCCTTGGTTTTTGCTTCCGGAATGTGTCCTGGAATCGTACTGCCGGGAAGGGCTTCCAAAGAGTTAGGCCCTGAAAGAGAAAAGAAATGTCAAAGGTATATAGCCCCTAGTGTGGTTAAGCCACAATGCGGGGCGTGTCCTGATCATGCCCCCGCCTATGTCCATGGTATTTTTAATGCGTAGTTATGTACACGCGACAAAGATTTCGTCGCTTCACTAGGACTGGGACGGGGGCCAGATTTCTAGGCGAGCTCTGATCGTGCCAGGCGATCCTGTTGCAGCTTGTTCCAGACTCGCTTGAAGGTGTCCGGGGGCCGTGATGCCAAATGAGTGGTCTGCTTGAGCAAGCTGCTTTGTGCCTCTACTGCAAGGGCCGCAGTGTGCTCTTCCGTAAGGAGCGAGCGTTCTGTGTTTCCATTTAATATTAGGACCCCGCGAGGTCCTGGCATCTTGAGCTTGAGGTATGCGTAATGCGGCACTTCATTGAATTTTGCAAATGGTGTCCGTCCGTGCAGTGCATGATAGCCACTGCGAAAAGGGACGATGTCGAAGATTAACTCTTCACTTCGGAAGTTATCCGGTGATCCGAAGACCACTTCCAGTGTGATTGAGCCTGTGCAATGGGCCTCTACACCTGGGATGACGCCTTTGAAGGTGGTTTTGCTGGGTTTGATCCTCGAGGGATCGATGCCCATTTTTCACACTGTATCCTGATAAAGCAGGTTCAGGCTGCTGCCGCCGTCCATAAGAACTCGAGTGAGGTGAAATCCGTCAATGATGGGGTCTAGGACCAGTGCGGCGGATCCGACATGACGGATACTAGTGGGGTGATCCCTGTGATCGAAGGTGATCCGGTAAGCAGACCATGGGTTGAACTTTGGGGCGACGGGCTCCATCGCATAGACGTCCCTTAGTGCACGCTTCCACTCCCTCTTGGGGATGTGGGTTGCGTATATCATGTTCGCCATCTTCACTTGAGGGGGAAACCCCTTCTGTCCTCCTGTGTTCGGTGGCCGGGGCTCCTTCTCATCATTGGTATGCAGCCCCTTGTCCTTGTTTTCGGCATTTAACTTGCCGGCCTGCATGAACACCCAGCTCTCTCTGTTGGTGTGATTGGCTGGCCTGTCGGGGGTGCCGTGGATTTGGCATGAGTGATCCAGTATGCGATCCAGACTGGACGGAGCTGGAGTATTTCTTTTGAATGGCTTTTTCCGCTGACCGGATCTAGAGCCTCTGAATCCGGCATTGACTGCTGTATCTTCATTGTTATTGTCATTATTGCGCCGCTTTAGTCTATTACGATGCTGCCTACCGTTAACATCTTTGGTATCCAAGGTATCCGGATTCTTTGATGTGTTGTTGTTGCGAGCCAGCTAGCTGTCCTCGCCCGCGCAAAAGCTCATAGATTTCGGCTTCTCTTGGCCGAGGTGGCGGGCGAGCCATTCATCGCGGATGTTATGCTTGAATGCCACTAGGTCCTCTGCATTCGGCCAGTCCACAATTTGATTTTTCTTAGTAAGGAACCATGTCCAGAATTGGCTGGCCGATTCCCCTGGCTGCTGGGTTATGTGGCTCAAGTCATCAGCATCCGGTGGCCGCACATAAGTGCCCTGTAAGTTGTCAAGAAATGCGTCTTCTAGATCCTCCCAACTGCGGACGGAATCTGCTGGCAAGCTATTCAGCCAATGACGAGTTGGTCCTTTGAGTTTTAGTGGGAGGTAGTTGATGGCATGTAGATCAGCACCACGAGCCATGTGGATGTGAAGGATGAAATTCTCAATCCATATGACGGGATATGTTGTGCCATCATATGATTCGATATTTACGGGTTTGAAACCCTCCGGGAATTCATGGTTCATAACTTCATCAGTGAAGCATAGGGGGTGTGCGGCACCTCTGTGCCGGGCTATATCCCGACGTAGTTCGTATGAGTCTTGTCTGCTGTATTCGGCCTGGCCGGATTTACTCTTGGTGTATCCGGCGCGACGATCATCATCCCGTGTGGGCGCACGTGCCCGTGTCCCATATATTGACCTTGCGATTTTTGTCTTGCTATCCAATATGTCTTGCAGGTCCTCTGTGTTGCCCTGGGCCTTAGTATTTTTGACTGAGTGGCGACGGGGTGCGGGCTGAATTTAGGTTGAAATGTCTCTCTGGCTCGGCCGCGTAGTGGCCGGTCAGCCGCATCATACACTGGTGAATGAGGTTTCAATGCTTCCTCCTCGAGGTGAGGTAGCAACCTGTGTTTTGGGTAACTCTTGAACGAGCGCTCAAGTTCATGCTCCTCGGCCGCAAGGACTTCGGTCCACCTGTCTGCTAGCAGGTCTTGATTAGTTTGAAGCTGTTGCTGTTTGTTCTTGAGGCTATTTGCCGTGGCCATAAGCCGGCGCTTGAAGCGCTCTTGCTCGACGGGGTCCTCAGGCACGATAAACTCGTCGTCGCCGAGGCTCGCCTCGTCTTCGGAGGGAGGCCTGTAATTGTCCTCCTCCGGTTCTCCATCTGCTGTCTGCTCTGGAGGGCTAGCTTGTTCGTCCTCTAGCTCTACACTATGCTGGAGGGGATTGTGGTTGTCTTCGGCGCTATCCGAAGTGTTATTATCTCCTGTGCCAGTATCACTGCTCTTGCTATGGCACGACTTAGAGCGGCGCCGCTGTCGTCGGTGCTTGGGTTGCTTCTTGGCGGGGTCATCCACCGCTGTCTCATCGCCATTGCCTTCTTTGGGGGTGTCCACCATGTATATATTATATGATGAGGTGGCGGTCCAGCGCCTGAGGGCGGCGGTTCCTGTTCGTCTCTGGCTTCGTCGAAGTCTTCGGAGTCGAAGTCGAGCATGTTGGTTAAGTCGTCGACAGTGGCTACTGAGTGGGTGGTGGGTGGGCAGGGAATTTCTTCATCATCCGCATCCCATTCTAGCCGGACATAGTTCGGCCAAGGTTCTCCTCACAGGGAGAGAGACCTTAATGAATTTAGCACATTTCCGAAAGGTGAGTGCTGAAAGATATATGCGGAGGTGAATTCCATGATCGGCGCCCAGCCGGACTTGACGGGCATGGATGTGAGAGGCTCGGAGTCCATGGCCGGAGATGAATCCAGTGGTTCGGCGACACGACCCTCGTAAGGGGTGAAGTCAGTAACCGGCTCTATCGCCACTGAGAGTGTGGCCTCCAAGGCGGGGTCCATCCCTCCGCTCTCGGATGGCGCGACTTGCTCCGGATTGAAGGCCGGAGTGGTTGCGGATGCGATCTCCCAGACATCGTCCCACGGTAGAGGTATGTCATGGTCGTCGCTACTGTGCGGCACATCCGACATGGGCTCGCATTTGTCGAAGATCAAGTCTCCACGGATGTCGGCCATGTAGTTCAAGTTTCCAAATCTGACCTGATGGCCAGGGGCGTAGCTTTCGATCTGCTCCAGATGGCCGAGCGAATTGGCACGCAGAGTGAAGCCGCTGAATACGAAGATCTGTCCGGGGAGGAAAGCCTCACCATGGACCGCATCGCTAGCGATGATCGAAGGAGCCATCAAGACTTGCGGTGACGACACAGTGGAACTCTCAATGAAAGCACCAATGTCGGTGTCAAAATCGGTGGATCTCGGGTTGGGGGTCCCGAACTGTGCGTCTAAGGTGGATGGTAACAGGAGGCAGGGGACACGATGTTTACCCAGGTTCGGGCCCTCTTGATGGAGGTAATACCCTACGTCCTACTTGATTGTTCTTGATGATATGAGTATTACAAGAGTTGATCTACCACAAGATCGAAGAGGCTAAACCCTAGAAGCTAGCCTATGGTATGATTGTATGTTGTCCTTCGGACTAAAACCATCCAGTTTATATATACACCAGAGGAGGGTAGGGTTACACAAGGTCGGTTACAAAGGAGGAGATATTCATATCCATATTGCCTAGCTTGCCTTCCACGCCAAGTAAAGTCCCATATAGACACGGGACGTAGTCTTCAAACTTGTATCTTCATAGTCCAACAGTCCGGCCAAAGGATATAGCCCGGCTGTCCGGAGACCCCCTAATCCGGGACTCCCTCATCCACTAAAAGCAGATTGCACGAAGCCTTTATGAGTCTGCTGAAAGGCTTTGAGGTATGTGAAATAGTGTATGTTTTTGATAGTACCGCACACGTTAGGTGTGCCCTATGCAGATAGTAGCCCCTGAGACTCTGGTTGTCGTCGAGAACAGCGGGAACCCGAGGATCATATTCCCAGGTAATAACCCGACTACCTTTATGTGCAGGTGGATGAGGCTCCACTGGCTAGCCGAACTGATGGGTTTACCAAGCTAAAGCGGCAACTTGATGCGGTCGATGCCGATATCGTGCTTGTCAACCAGCGGCTTGATGAGGCACAGGGTAAGTGATTTCTCTGGTGATCGTTACATAATAAGAGGAGCATGATGCCAGTATCTTTAATATGTTGTGACTGCAGATGGAGCTGCCACCGTGGAGACCCTTCGGGCGGAGCTTGCCTGAGCCAAGGAACAAGCAAGGAGTAGCAATGCGGCCGCTCTAAAGGCGGACAAAGAGTTGAGGGCCGAACAGGCCGTGCATTGCGAGAGCAAGGAAAGAATGGCCAAAATGGTTGTATAGTTAAAAGATGCCGCTGACCGTTCCCAGCTTCTTGAAGAAGAAAGCCGAGCGACGGCGACGGACCTGGAGAAGCCCCTGGTAACTATCAAGGAAGCCCGCTCCAAAATTAGAGCGATGAAGGAGGAGCTACATCAAGATGCAGATATCATGTCTGGGAAGCCCTTCTTATTGCGGACTAGATTCCGAGATCCGAATGATGCTCCTCTTGACCGACTATGGAGTTCTGCGGACGCCTACGTGGATTTGGCGGCAAGTGCTGCTGATGCAGCCGAGTACTTCAAGGATCAGAAAGATCACGAAGTGGAAAAGCTGTTCTAATCATAGTTTCATGCTCCAGCCCGTCCGCTGATGTTGAATGAGCAAATGGCCGAGTGGGCCGAGCTCCATAGGTTGTCCGGACTTGCCATGAGGTCCGTTGTAGATCATCAATGGCCGGGAGGGCCAAGGCCAAATAGCTATTTTAGTTTAGTGCAACAATTCCTTGATGCTGTGCCGCGCATCGATGCTATGAAGAGATCGGTGTGCATAGAGGGTGCGTGGATGTCCTTTGCCCATGTCAAGACATACTGGGCGGAGATGGAGGCCACCACTATTGCGACACAGGGTTCGGCTGTAGGCCGAGTGGCTGCCGAGCACTACTTTGAAGAAGTTCTTGAAGGCGCTCGTTCGATAGAGGCTCAGTGCTCGAAGAATATTATGTTCTAGTGACATGTACTTCCATTGTAAAAACAATGTTTTATTGAGTTATCAAGGCTGTATTTATACTTTTGCCTAAAAGTACTATGATGCCTCCTGTGCGGCCGTTTATGTATATATGTATATAACCTAAAAGTTTGCAGTCGTCGACTTCCGCCCCCACGCATATAATGCAGGGGTGTTCGCAGAAAACGCGTATCCACACTTGATCCAATGTCTCGGTCCATTAAGGAGGTGGTAGCGCAGCGAACGAGGCAATCAGACTATATTACGTTAACACTTTCACTTAGCCATAGGAGTTCGATGGTGGGGCTACTATATAGCCCCTGGTACTTCTGCGCTCGTCTGAATACGGGGCGCGTACGTACATGACCGGGAAACGGCCCTTCCTTAATGCGGAGGAATCCCGAAGATTCTGCTGAGTCATCGAGTGGTTGACCAGTCTCTCGCTATATCATGACAGTCAGTTTTCGGCTTTCTCTACTGAGGTGCTCATTCGGATGAACCAGGGCACAATCGCAGTAGTTCTCCCAGTGCTACCTTTGCCGATATAACGGAATGTAAGGTACCAAAATGTGGGACCCGGGCAAACCCAACATTTGACCAAAGACATGATTCGGAGCTGATGCATATAGGGCCAAACTCCCGACGCCGAACACTCCCTAAGGTGTTCGGTCTTTATAACATGTACCGGGCTAAATAATGCCCTTAATAATAAACCCCATGTGTCCAGGTACGTGCAATATCCTGACGTGGCCACATGCCAATAACGTCAGCATCCTTCTCGGTTGTGTGGAGTATCCGGAGGATGTGAGAAACAAGAGACACTAAAAACAGTTTACACAGAGTCTTAATCTAAAAAGAAACCTTTTGGCGGGTCCCTGTTGCACGTCTGCGCCTGTGTCTCCATTGTTCCATGTCCTGGACGGGTGTAGCACGATTGTCATCTGTAAAAGGAAAGAACTTAGGTGAAAGTTGCCATGCCAAAAAAAAGAAGAATTGGTTATTATCCATGGACTATCAAAATTCAAGAGAAGTCAAGTTGAGCTGGGCTGGCCCTGATTACACGCGGGAAGCCCCTGGTATCGTCTATGAGGGTTTGATCATCAAACCAATCTCATGTATATGTGGTGGAGCGCCGGACTCGTCTAACCGTGTCTGTGGTCTTGACGACCTGTCATTTTTTCTGGTTGGTGAGGCCGTCTAGTTCGCGGCTGTTAAAGCCGCCGCATCCTCTTCCGCACGTAAAAAACGTTTGGTATTTCCGCTAACTGTGATGATGCCACATGGACCAGGAATCTTAAGCTTGAGAAAAGCATAATGCGGTATTGCATTAAAACGAGCGAAAGCCATTCTTCCGAGTAGTGCTTTATAACCACTTTGGAATGGAGCGACGTGGAAAGTTAACCTTTTGCTTCGGAAGTTATCGGGAGAACCGAATACGACCTCTAGCAGTAGAGAGCACGTACAGCGGGCCTCTTGGTCTGGTATGAATCCCTTGAAGGTAGTATTACTGTGGCTTATTTGTGTTGGGTTTATCCCCATTTTGCGGACTGTGTCCTGATATATCAGATTTAGATCACTGCTGCCGTCCATGAGGACTCGTGTGAAATGGTACCCGTTTATTATTGGGTCTAACACCAAGGCCGCCAATCCTTTGTGCTGGATACATGTCGCGTGATCCCTATGATCAAAAGTGATCGGGTAGGCCAACCAGGGGTTGAACCTAGGGGTGATGGGCTCTATGGCGTGTGTGTCTCGGAGTGCATGCTTGCTTCTCCTCTTCATCACATGGATCACGTTTACCATTTTAACCTCTGGTGGGAACTTTTTCTGTCCTCCGGTGCTTTGCTGGCGAGGTTCATCCTCATCTTTGCTTGGTGTCTCTTCCCCTTTGTGTTCGGCGTTTAGCTTACTGGCCTTCTTGAAGACCCAACATTCTCTGTGGGTGTGGTTTACAGGTTTGTCGGGGGTGCCGTGAATCAGACAGAGCTTGTCAAGAATCTTGTTTAGGCCAGATGGTCCTTCTCTGCTGCCTTTGAAAGGCTTTTTCCGCTGACCTGGTTGAGAGCCCCTGAATCCGGCGTTTACTGCCGTATTATCTGGGCTACCTTCCTTATTTAGACGCTTGTTTTTGTTGTGTCATGGTTTTCCATTGCCATCCCTGACTTCGGATGTGCTTGGGTCGCTGGTGCTGCTACGGGCCAACCAGTCTTCACCCGTGCAAAAGCGGGTCATGGGGCTTGTTAGGGCTACAATTGTTCTCGGTTTTTCTTCGCTGAGGTTTCTGGCGAGCCATTCGTCGCGAACACTATGTTTAAAAGCTTCTAAGGCTTTGGCGTCCGGACAGTCGAATATTTGGTTGTTCTTGATGAGGAACCTGTTTGAAAGCTTTCGGACAGACTCTCCGGATTGTTGGACTATATGACTTAAATCTTCTGCATCCGAAGGTCGGACATAAGTCCCTTGGAAATTAGCCCGAAAAGCGTCCTCGAGCTCCTCCCAACTTCCAATTGAGCTTTCGGGGAGGCTTTTCAGCCAGTGCCGAGCTGGCCCTTTAAGCTTGAGGGGAAAGTATTTAATGCCATGGAGATCGTCTCCACGAGCCATATGAATATGGAGGATAAAGTCCTCGATCCAGACTCCAGGGTCTGTGGTCCCGTCATACGCCTCTATGTTCACTGGTTTGAATCCTTCTGGGAATTCGTGATCCAGCACCTCATCGGTGAAACATAGGGGGTGTGCGGCACCCCTGTATTGGGATATGCCATGGTGTTCAGATGGTTGTAGTATTCGGTTTTGATTTTGTGCTGGAGCGCGCTTCCTAGATCCATAGATGGATCTGGTCGCGCCGGATTTTTGGCGCAAGTTCTCACGTAGATCGTGTGTTGACTTATGTGCGCCTTTGTTAGCCGCTCTATCGCGGTCACAAGGTGGTGGATCCGGCCGGTTGGCCATATCATTTTTCGGCTGTGTGGGCTCTAAGGCCTCATCATCGAATTCAGGTAATAGCTTGTGCTTTGGATAGCTATTTGTGTGGTAACTTCCACCATACTTTGTTTCGTTGTCGAGCACTTTATTCCACCTGCTTATCTTGTGCGGCCTTAAGCATTTGCTTCTGCTTCTTCAGGCTCCTCGCTGTGGCAATAAGCCTTCTGCGGAGGTTCTCTTGCTCCATGTGCGCTTCCGACATGATGTGTGCATCATCATTTGGACTGTTTTCCTCCCCAGACGGGGTTTGATGAGGTTTATCCTTGGCGTCGCCGTGTTCGGACATCGGATCCGCACTATGTTCGCCATTTGCATCTTGAACGTGCTCTCCCACCGGGGCGGTGCAGTCATCGTTTCTTCTAGAGTTGACTGGACTGTTATTTCCTCTTGCGCTATTATCGCTGTTTTTGCTATGGCGGGGCTTAGAGCGGCGCCGCTGATGTCGGCGCTTGGGTTGCTTGGAGGGGGCATCCTCCGCTATCTCTTCGCCATTGCCCTCTTTACGTGTATCCACCATGTATATGTCATGTGATGAAGTGGTTGTCTGGCGTCCTGTGGGTGCTGGTTCCTGTTCATCTCCTGCATCTTCATTCATGTCGTTGATGCCTTCGGAGTCGAAGTTAAGCATGTAGGTTAAGTCGTCGACAGTGGCTACCAAGTGGGTGGTGGGTGGGCAGCGAATTTCTTCGTCGTCCGCATCCCATTCTATCCGAACATAGTTCGGCCAAGGTTCTCCTGACAGGGAGAGAGACCTTAATGTATTTAGCAGATCGCCGAAAGGCGAGTGCTGAAAGATATCCGTAGAGGTGAACTCCATGATCGGTGCCCAGTCATGTTCGACGGGCACGGATGTAAGCACCTCGGAGTCCGTGGCCGGAGATGAATCCAGTGGTTCGGCGACACGGCTCTCGTAAGGGGTAAAGTTAGCATCCGGCTCTATCGCCTCTGAGAGCGCGGCCTCCATGGCGGGGTCTATCCCTCTGCTCTTGGATGGCGCAATTTGCTCTGGATTGATGGCCGGAGTAGTTGCAGATGCGATCTCCCGAATACTGTCCGACGATAGAGTTATGTCATGCTCGTGGTGACTGTGTGGCGCACCTAACACAGGCTCGAATCCGTTGAAGATCAAGTCTCTGCGGATGTCGGCTGTGTAGTTTAAGTTTTCAAATCTAACCTGATGGCCAGGGGCGTAGCTCTTCATCTACTCCAGATGGCCAAGCGAATTGGCCTGCAATGCGGAGTCGCCGAATACAAGGATCTGTCCGGGGAGGAAAACCACACCCTGAACCGCATCGCTACCGATGATCGAAGGAGCCCTCAAGCCTTATCGTGACGACATAGTGGAACTCTCAATGAAAGCACCAATGTCGGTCTGAAAACCGGCGGATCTCGGGTAGGGGGTCCCGAACTGTGTGTCTAAGGTGGATGATAACCGGAGGCGGGGGACGCGATGTTTACCCAGGTTCGGGCCCTCTTGATGGAGGTAATACCCTACTTCCTGCTTGATTGATCTTGATGATATGAGTATTACAAGAGTTGATCTACCATGAGATCGTTGAGGCTAACCCTAGAAGCTAGCCTATGGTATGATTGTTTGTCATCCTACAGACTAAACCCTCCGGGTTACATAGACACCGGAGGAGGCTAGGGTTACAGAAGGTCGGTTACAAGGGAGGATATATACACATCTGTATTGCCTAGCATTCCTTCCACGCCAAGGAGAGTCCCATCCGGACACGGGACGAAGTCTTCAATCTTGTATCTTCATAGTCCAACAGTCTGGCCAAAGGATATAGTCCGGCTGTCTGGAGACCCCCTAATCCAGAACTCCCTCAATGGGACTCACTACAGGAATCAGCTACTTTGCCGTCACCCACGGCGGACGGCAAAGGCCTGAATGGTGGACGGCAAAGGTCTTTGCCGTCCGCCGCGGACGACAACGGGCTCCGGCAAAGTAAGTTCCAGCAAACAGCTACTTTGCCGTCCGTTTTATGCGGCTGGCGGTAAAGGGGCCTTTGCCATCAGCAGCATACAACAAAGAAAGCAGAGGACACAAAATGTGTTGTTAGTCTGTTAGGTGGCTAACGGCAGGCCTTTGCCGTCCGCCGCTGACGGCAAAATTTGTCCTGCCTTTGCCGTCCGCCGTATGTTGTCAACTAGACGTCACTACACGGCAGGCCTTTGCCGTCCGCCGCTGATGGCAAAATTGTTCACTCTTTGTCATCTGCCACTATAGGCAAACTGACCAAATGGGTCAGCTCCCAGGAAGCAAAGTTGGCTGCCACGAGGCTTCTTTGCCGTCTGCGGCTGACGGCAAACAGCCCGTTGCCGTGTGGCAGACGGCAAAGAGCCAGCATATTGGCTCTTTTTTTAATCCAACAATTTTCACAGCAAATATATATTACATATATAGATATATTTCACAGGCCTATTTAACAGCAAACATATCACATATCCAACACATAATTAAGTTTCATCCATCCATACATAAGCAAGTTCCATCAAGTTCCATCCATACACATTGTTCCATCCATATACATATTACAATGCAAAGTTTCATCAAGATAGGAAGTTCCATCATAGCAAGCTAGATACAATGCAAAGTTTCAGCAAAGAAAAAACAAGCACTCCATCATATCAAGCTACCTTCAGTGAAGTGAATGAAATCTGCAAAATGGCAAATAAGAAAGTTAGAAATAGGTGACTAGAAGAAGAAGACTAGAACAAGAAGAAGACTAGAAGAAGAAGTATATGCCATTTATGAGCTAACTTATGTGAAATGGATCATATATGAGCTAACTAAGTTGAAATGGGTCGTTTATGAGCTAACTAAGGTGAAATGGATCATTTATGAGCTAACTTAGTTGAAATGGGTCGTTTATAAGCTAACTAAGGTGAAACGGATCGTTTTTGAGCTAACTAAGTTGAAATGGATCGTTTTTGAACTAACTTAGGTGAAATGGATCATTTATGAGCTAACTTAGTTGAAATGGGTCATTTATGAGCTAACTAAGGTGAAATGGATCGTTTTTGAGCTAACTAAGGTGAAATAGATCATTTTTAGCTAACTTAGGTGAAATGGATCATTTATGAGCTAACTTAGTTGAAATGGGTCATTTATGACCTAACTAAGGTGAAATGGATCGTTTTGAGCTAACTAAGGTGAAATGGATTGTTTTTGAGCTAGCTTAGGTGAAATGGATCATTTAAGAGCTAATTTAGGTGAAATGGATCGTTTTTAGCTAACTTAGGTGAAATGGATCGTTTATGAGCTAACTTAGTTGAAATGGATCGTTTATGAGCTAACTTAGTAAAAATCATCATTTTAGAGCTAACCTAGTTGTGATGGATCATTATGGAGCTAACCTAGGTTTGATGGGTCATTTTGGAGCTAACCTAGGTAAGATGGGTCATTTTGGAGCTAACCTAGGTGAAATGGGTCATTTTAAAGCTAACATAGGTAAGATGGATCATTTAGGAGCTAATCTAGGTAAAATGGGTCATTTTAGAGCTAACTTGGATAAATTGGATCATTTATAAGCTAACTAAGGTAAAATGGGGTGATTTTTGAGCTAACTTAAGTAAAATGGATCGTTTATGAGCTAACTAAGCTAATTATCCAATTTTTGACATAAGTAAGCTAAGTACAAATCGTTTTAGAGCTAACTTAGGTAAAATGGATGGTTTTGGAGGTCAGTAAGCTTATTAAGTCATTTTGGAGGAAAAGAAGCTAACTCTAGGTCATTATGGTAAGCATATTGGAGGAAATAAAGCTAAGTCTAGGTCTTTATGCAATTGTTAAGCAAAACACTAGAGAAACTTACCGTGATCATGGAGGTGAGGTGCGGGCTGGCTCGTGCCGGTAGCTGGAGAAGGATCGTGCGATGCTTGTCTGGAGTTACACTGCACCAATGATCATTACCAATGTCTCGTTACCATGATGACACTCAAATGTTAAGACTAGCAAGTAATGTCCATTCAAATTAAACTCACCGTGGTCCCAGGAGCAATCACTCGCATCGGCGGAGCGGTCTGACCGGACTTCTCACACACAGACTGCACATTTGGTTTTGACAAACACAGTCATACTAGTTAGTAATGAGACAAACACTACATGAATGTTTTGGCTAATCTGCAGAAGAAACTTACCACAAGGAGCTCGTACATGACCCTTGCCTGCATGTCATTCCATGCCCTCTCCTCCTCCAACATCTTTGTCGTCCTCTCCTCCAACTCCCGCTGCCTCTCCGCCGCCTGCGCCAGAAGTTTCTCCGTTCTATCTCTCTCACTCTGTATAGCAGCCTACAACACCACTCACATGACCATTTGTAATCACTGATGAAAGCGCACACGATGTAATGGAGAAAGATAGCTGAGTACATATAACTAACCTTGAAGGCGAGTTGGACTGGCCGTTCACGAGGACTTATCTCAGGAGCGGAGCTTGACTGGCGCGCCTTGATCTCCGGGAGAGTGCTAGGACAACGGATAAGTCCATCTCCTATGGCTATGGAGCCAAGCGACCTCCCGCCACCAGATATCATTAGTAGCTCTGTATCAATGGGACCCTGGCTTGGGTTAAAGTCCTCCCCTTTCCTCGCCTTCCCCTGATATCTATATTGCACGAGCTTGTCGTGGGAGGAGTGTTGGAAATATGCCCTAGAGGCAATAATAAAAGCATTATTATTATATTTCCTTGTTCATGATAATTGTCTTTATTCATGCTATAATTGTGTTATCCGGAAATCGTAATACATGTGTGAATAATAAACACCAACATGTCCCTAGTAAGCCTCTAGTTGACTAGCTCGTTGGTCAACAGATAGTCATGGTTTCCTGACTATGGACATTGGATGCCATGGATAACGAGATCACATCATTGGGAGAATGATGTGATGGACAAAACCCAATCCTAAACATAGCATAAGATCGTATAGTTCGTTTGCTAGAGTTTTTCCAATGTCAAGTATCCATTCCTTAGACCATGAGATCGTGTAACTCCCGGATACCGTAGGAGTGCTTTGGGTGTACCAAACGTCATAACGTAACTGGGTGACTATAAAGGTATACTACGGGTATCTCTGAAAGTGTCTGTTGGGTTGACACGGATCAAGACTGGGATTTGTCACTCCGTATGACGGAGAGGTATCACTGGGCCCACTCGGTAATGCATCATCATTATGAGCTCAAAGTGACCAAGCGTCTGGTCACGGGATCATGCATTACGGTACGAGTAAAGTGACTTGCCGGTAACGAGATTGAACAAGGTATTGGTATACCGACGATCGAATCTCGGGCAAGTAACATACCGATTGACAAAGGGAATTGTATACGGGGTTGCTTGAATCCTCGACATCGTGGTTCATCCGATGAGATAATCTAGGAGCATGTGGGAGCCAACATGGGTATCCAGATGCCGCTGTTGGTTATTGACCGGAGAGCAATCTCGGTCATGTCTACATGTCTCCCGAACCCGTAGGGTCTACACACTTAAGGTCCGGTGACGCTAGGTTTGTAAAGATATGTATACGTAGTAATCCAAAAGTTGTTCGGAGTCCCGGATGAGATCCCGGACATCATGAGGAGTTCAGGAATGGTCCGGAGGTAAAGAATTATATATAGGAAGTGCAGTTTCGGCCATCGGGAAAGTTTCGGGGGTCACCGGTATTGTACCGGGACCACCGGATGGGTCCCGGGGGTCCACCGGGTGGGGCTACCCATCCCGAAGGGCCCCATGGGCTGAAGTGGGAGGGGGAACCAGCCCTTAGTGGGCTGGTGCACCCCCCTAGGCCCACCCCCTGCGCCTAGGGTTGGAACCCTAGGGTGGGGGGGCGCCCCACTTGCCTTGGGGGGCACTCCACCCCCCTTGGCCGCCGCCCCCCTTGGAGATTTGATCTCCCAAGGGTCATCGCCCCCCCAGGGGGCCTATATAAAGGGGGGAGGGAGGGGGCAGCCGCACCCTTGCATCTTGGTGCCCCCCTCTCCCCTGCTACACCTCTCCCTCTCGCGTAGACGCTCGGCGAAGCCCTGCTGCACATGACAGCTGCTGGATCTTCATCAACCTCTCCTCCCCCCTTGCTGGATCAAGAAGGAGGAGACGTCATCCGCTCTGTACGTGTGTTGAACGCGGAGGTGCCGTCTGTTCGGCGCTTGGTCATCGGTGATTTGGATCACGGCGAGTACGACTCCATCATCCACGTTCTAGTGAACGCTTCCGCTCGCGATCTACAAAGGTATGTAGATGCATCCAATCACTCGTTGCTAGATGAACTCATAGATGGATCTTGGTGAAACCGTAGGAAATTTTTTGTTTTCTTCAATGTTCCCCAACAGTGGCATCATGAGCTAGGTTTATGCGTAGTTCTCTTTGCATGAGTAGAACACAATTTGTTGTGGGCGTAGATGTTGTCAACTTTCTTGCCGCTACTAGTCTTATCTTGCTTCAGCGGTATTGTGGGATGAAGCGGCCCGGTCCAACCTTACACGTACGCTTACGTGAGACCGGTTCCACCGACTAACATGCAGTAGTTGCATAAGGTGGCTGGCGGGTGTCTGTCTCTCCCACTTTAGTTGGAGCAGATTCGATGAAAAGGGTCCTTATGAAGGGTAAATAGAAGTTGACAAATCACGTTGTGGCTTTCACGTAGGTAAGAAAACGTTCTTGCTAGAACCCTATTGCAGCCACGTAAAACTTGCAACAACAATTAGAGGACGTCTAACTTGTTTTTGCAGCAAGTGTTCTGTGATGTGATATGGCCAAAGTTGTGATGAATGATGAATGATATATATGTGATGTATGAGATGTTCATGCTATTGTAATAGGAATCACGACTTGCATGTCGATGAGTATGACAACCGGCAGGAGCCATAGGAGTTGTCTTTATTGTTTGTATGACCTGCGAGTCATTGAGAAACGCCATGTAAATTACTTTACTTTATTGCTAAACGCGTTAGCCATAGTAGTGGAAGTAATAGTTGGCGAGCAACTTCATGGAGACACGATGATGGAGATCATGGTGTCATGCCGGTGACAGGATGATCATGGAGCCCCAAGATGGAGATCAAAGGAGCTATGTGATATTGGCCATATCATGTCACTATTATTATTTGATTGCATGTGATGTTTATCATGTTTTGTACATCTTGTTTACTTAGAATGACTGTAGTAAATAAGATGATCCCTCATAATAATTTCAAGAAAGTGTTCCCCCTAACTGTGCACCGTTGCGACAGTTCGTTGTTTCGAAGCACCACGTGATGATCGGGTGTTAGATTCCAACTTTCACATACAACGGGTGTAAGACAGATTTACACATGCAAACACTTAGGTTGACTTGACGAGCCTAGCATGTACAGACATGGCCTCGGAACAAAGAAGACCGAAAGGTCGAGCATGAGTCATATAGAAGATACGATCAACATGAAGATGTTCACCGATGTTGACTAGTCCGTCTCACGTGATGATCGGACACGGCTGTCACAGCCCCAGTTCAGGCCTTGCTTGACTTTGCTTGCATCCATGCATCATGTTAAATTTCTGAAACTTGAATTGAGGAAAGTGGAAGCCTCAAAAACTTAAATAAAAAAAAGGGGCAAGAACCCTTAAGCTGGCATTCAGTGAAACCAAAATGGCCTTCATTAATGTTTGATAATTTTGGCAAGGGTTTGTGTCCAAACCAAAATATTGAACATTTTTAAGGAATTATTTTGGCACTGAATTTAAATCATTATTGTCTTTGGCTTTGGGCATTTAAACACTATTAATAATTTAAATGCTCAAATAATGTTGGAACTATTTTTGGGCCACTGAAATAATTCAGCATGTGTCCATGAATATTTTCATGATTTTATTAAATGGTTTAGTATTTTTACTAAACCAAAACAAAACAGAACAAAATAGAAACAGAAAATAAAAAAAGAGAGAGAATTACCTGGCTAACTTACCTATTCGGCCCAGCTCTGCAGCCGGCTGGCCCAGCTGGCGGCCCAGCCCACCAAGCCACCCCCTCCCTGTCGTCTTCCTCCCTGCCAGGAGGATGGGCGCGTGCCCGACGCGCGCGCGCCACCATGCGGCCACCTCCACCCTGCTTGCCTGCGTCCTCGTCGCCCTAGACATCCCCAACGCCGCCACGCACTCCCCCTCGACCGCCCCGTACCCCTCTCACTCTCCCGTGCCCATTCCCCTCCTCTCCCTCGCTCTTTCGCGCGACGCCCGAGGACCACCGTCGCCGCCGTTCGCCTTTGCCGCGGCCACCAGCATCCCCATGCCAAGCCAGCTAGCCCACAAGCTCCGCCTCATCTCCCTCTTCCTCCTCGACGATTCTCCCGGCCTCGGACGCGCTGCTTCATCGTCACCATCGCGGTTTCCTCCGCCAGCCACCGAAGCTCATCGCCGTCGATTCGGGAGCTACCGGACGTCCCCGACCTCGCCCTCGCGCTCGTTGGACTCGCGGTGAGCTCCTCTACCAATCCCCCCTACTCCCATGCCCACTAGCTCATCGTAGCACCCATTCCCGTCGAGCCCGAGAGCTTGGCTCCGCCGGCCATGCCGCCACCATGACCACAGCCGCGCAAGCTCGCAACCGAGCACTCCATCGCACTCGCTGCGTCCCCAGGAGCCCGCAGCACCCCTCCGCACCTCCTGTTGTGCCTCCTAGCGACGACCCCGAGCTCGCCCGAACTCCGGCCGCCGCGGATGACCTTGCCGCCGTTAACCCCGGCCACCCCAGGCCAGGAAACCACCACCGTTCGACGCGCGCCACTACGTGCGTTTGAACGCAACTAACCGCGCTCAAAATGATGCCCGAAGCCCTCCGCCGCGTCTGGCTCGCCGGCGTTGAGCCGTGGACCAAGTCCGGTGAGTTTGACCCATTTGACCAGGGGTTTGACCTCCCCTGGCTCACTGACATGTGGGCCCCAGGCCACTAACTAAAATAGGATTAGTATTAGTTTATCACTAACTAAATTTAGTTAGTTAACTAACCGTTGACCGCTGACGTCATAGTGACGCAGTGCTGACACAATAAACTATTTTCTGGGTTTAATTTAAATCAGGAAATTCCAGAAATGCCAAACTTCTAAAAATCATAGAAATTCAACCGTAACTCCAAATAAAATAAATTATATATGTAAAATTATCAGAAAAATTCAAGGAATCCATCTGTACCATTTTCATGCATGTTTGAACAATGTTTCTCCTCTGTTTTGGACAAAACAAATAAAGGGCATTTAAATAATCATATATGGGGTTGGAATTTGAATCTTGTACTCAAACCAACTTCATTTAAATCATAGCTAGTTGCATTAGCTCAAACCACAGCATATTGACATGTCATGATCATGCATCATACTGTGCATTGCATTGATTGTATTTCTTTCTCTGTTGCCGGTATTTGTCCCCTCTCGATAGACGTGGTACCGACGCTGTGATCGTTGACACTGATGAAGACCCAATGATATCTTTAGAAGTGCCAGGCAAGCAAAACCCCCTTGTTCATTCCGATACAATCCCCCTCTCTCGCTCCTGCTCTCTTTTACTGCATTAGGACAACAACGATCATCTGTTACTTGTTGCGGTAGTTGAACCCCTTATCCTCTGCATGACCTATCATTTCCACAGTAAATAGATGAAACCCACTAGCATGAGTAGGAGTTGTTTGAACCCTGATGTGCCTACTCATTCATGCTTGTTTGTCATGCCTGCTACTGCTTAGAGTTGAGTCAGGTCCGATTCATCGGGGATGAATCGGAGATGTGTGAACATGTCCTACTGTGTGTGAGCTAAGTGTGTGAACACGATTTGGTAAAGGTAGCGATGAGAGGCCATGTAGGAGTACATGGTGGGTTGTCTCATTGAAACCGTCCTCAGGAACTGAGTTCTGTGTCTGTGATCCATGAATAGCTACTACCACTCATTGGGATCCTTAATTGACCCTCTCGGCTTCTTAATCACCCTAGTACGCTGTCCAGGAGTTGCAACTAGTTTCTGGTGTTTGTAGGTTATGTGTTGGCGGCCGTGCGTAGCGCTGACCCTAGGGGTGGGCTATGTCGCGGTAGATACACCGTGGCCGGGTGTACCGGGCGTCCGTTTGGTGTCTCGGGAACCCTGCACACATCGTTTGGGGCTGTGAGCGAAACTCCGGCCGGATCTCCTCGCGGATGGAACCCGAATAGGCGATAAACCTGGACTAGAGACTTAAGTGTTTAGGTAGGCCGTGGCCGACACCCTCGCCAGGCTTCCGCTTGAAGGTTGCCGAGATACATGACATGTATATGGTGGTAAGTGGTGGGAGCGTGTGTGAAGAAGTACACCCCTGCAGGGTTATCATTATCTATTCGAATAGCCGGATTCCTCGGATATGGAAACTTGGACCCCTTGCATAGTTCATAGACAAGTGAAAGTGGATACTCTAAAACTCGCAAGATATGTGTGAGTGCTATGGATGGCCTTCTCGTAGGGAGACGGGAGCGGATCCATAGTGGTGTATTGAATGGTGAATGTGTGGACTCGTGTGCGGCACCTCAAAAGAGTTGCTTGCAATCGTAGTTCAGGTTAGCCACTGAGTCAAAGCTGGCTTGCTGCAGTTAAACTCCACCACCCTCCCTTGTTGATACCGATGCATATGTAGTTTAGTTCTGATGTAAGTCTTGCTGAGTACCTTTGTACTCACGTTTGCTTAATTTATGTCTTGCCGAGAGATTTCAGTCTCGCTAGTAGTTCCGCATGGACTTCGACGTTTAGCTTGATACCTCAGCTACGATCTTGTGCCCTCGGTAGGATCTGGTAGATAGTCAGGCTTCCTAGCCTTTTGCCATTTCTAGATGTCTGTACCCAGACATTGTTAAGCTTCCGCATGTGCTTGAATTGTATGCTATGATTGTTGGGTCATGAGACCCATGTTTGTAATATCTCGCTCTTCGGAGCCTAATGAATAAATACTTGAGTCGTAGAGTCTTGTTGTGATGCCATGTTGTATGTACTCATATCGGGCATATTGTGTGTATGATTGAAATGCTTGGTATGAGTGGGATCCGACAATCTAGTTGTTTATCCTTGGCAGCCTATCATATGGGGAAATGTAGTCTAGTGCTTTCTGAGCGATAGTAGTCCTCTACCGCCCGGTTCACCGGAGTCCTGCTAGACCAGCACTACTGCTCAGGACACTTGACTGGCCGGCATGTGTTTCACTTCGTTCCTGTGTCTGTCCCTTCGGGGAAATGTCACGCGGTGACATCCAGAGTCCTGCCTAGCCTGCTACAGGCCGGGTTACCGGAGTCCTGTTAGCCCAGTGCTACAGCCCGGATTCACACGCTGTTGACCGACGTGCTCGAGGTTGATTCATGTATGCCTGTCCCCATGGGTTAGTGCCGCTTTGGGTTCACGACTAGCCATGTCGGCCCGGGTTCTTTGTCATATGGATGCTAGCGACACTATCATATACGTGAGCCAAAAGGCGCAAACGGTCCGGGGCCAGGTAAGGTGGCACCCGTGGGAATACCGTGCGTGAGGCCACAAAGTGATATGATGTGTTTTACATGCTAGATCGGTGTGACCTAGGATCGGGGTCCTGACAGCGGCCTAGTTAACTCGGATCATGTTATACTTAGATAACTGGAGGGATGTCTATCTAAGTGGGAGTTCATTGAATAATTTGATTAAGATGAACTTAATTATCATGAACTTAGTCTAAAATCTTGACAATATGTCTTGTAGATCAAATGGCCAACGTTGTCCTCAACTTCAACGCGTTCCTAGAGAAAACCAAGCTGAATGACAATGGCATCAACTATACGGACTGGGTCCGGAACCTGAGGATCATCCTCATAGCTGCTAAGAAAGATTATGTCCTACAAGCACCGCTAGGTGACGCACCCGTCCCACAGAACCAAGACGTTATGAACGCTTGGCAGACACGTGTTGATGACAACTCCCTCGTTCAGTGCGGCATGCTTTACAGCTTAGATCCGGGGCTCCAAAAGCGTTTTGAGAGACATGGAGCATATGAGATGTTCGAAGAGCGGAAAATGGTTTTTCAAGCTCATGCCCGGGTCGAGAGATATGAAGTCTCCGACAAATTCTTTAGCTGTAAGATGGAGGAAAATAGTTCTGTCAGTGAGCACATACTCACTATGTCTGGGTTACATAACCGCTTGACTCAGCTGGGAGTTAATCTCCCGGATGATGCGGTCATTGACAGAATCCTCTAGTCGCTTCCACCAAGCTACAAGAGCTTTGTGATGAACTTCAATATGCAGGGGATGGAAAAGACCATTCCTGAGTTGTTTTCAATGCTGATATCAGCAGAGGTAGAAGTCAAGAAAGAACATCAAGTGTTGATGGTCAATAAAACCACTAAGTTCAAGAAGGGCAAGCGTAAAAAGAACTTTAAGAAGGACGGCAAGGGAGTTGCCGCACCCGGTAAGCAAGCTACCGGGAAGAAGCCAAACAATGGACACAAGCCCAAGACTGAGTGCTTTTATTGCAAGGGAAGTGGTCACTGGAAGCGGAACTGCCCCAAATACTTAGCGGACAAGAAGGCCGGCAAAACAAAAGGTATATGTGATATACATGTAATTGATGTGTACCTTACCAGTACTCGTAGTAGCTCCTGGGTATTTGATACCGGTGCAGTTGCTCACATTTGTAACTCAAAGCAGGAGCTGCGGAATAAACGGAGACTGGCAAAGGACGAGGTGACGATGCGCGTCGGGAATGGTTCCAAGGTCAATGTGATCGCCGTCAGCATGCTCTACATTTACCTATGGGATTAGTTTTAAACCTCAATAATTGTTATTTAGTGCCAAATTTGAGCATGAACATTGTATCGGGATCTCGTTTAATTCGAGATGGCTACTCATTTAAATCCGTGAATAATGGTTGTTCTATTTATATGAGAGATATGTTTTATGGTCATGCTCCAATGGTGAATGGTTTATTCTTAATGAATCTCGAGCGTAATGCCACACATGTTCATAGTGTGAATACCAAAAGATGTAAGGTTGATAATGATAGTCCCACATACTTGTGGCACTGCCGCCTTGGTCACATAGGTGTCAAACACATGAAGAAGCTCCATGCAGATGGACTTTTAGAGTCTCTTGATTATGAATCATTTGACACGTGCGAACCATGCCTCATGGGTAAAATGACCAAGACTCCGTTCTCAGGAACAATGGAGCGAGCAACCAACTAATTAAGAATCATACATACTGATGTGTGCGGTCCAATGAGCGTTGAGGCTCGCGGTGGCTATCGTTATGTTCTCACCCTCACTGATGACTTGAGTAGATATGGGTATGTCTACTTAATGAAACACAAGTCTGAAACCTTTGAAAAGTTCAAGGAGTTTCAGAGTGAGGTTGAGAATCAACGTGACAGAAAAATCAAGTTTTTGCGATCAGATCGTGGAGGAGAATACTTGAGTCACGCATTTGGCACACACTTAAGAAAATGTGGAATAGTTTCACAACTCACGCCGCCTGGAACACCTCAGCATAATGGTGTGTCCGAATGTCGTAATCGCACTCTATTAGATATGGTGCGATCTATGATGTCTCTTACCGATTTACCGCTATCTTTTTGGGGCTATGCTTTAGAGACTGCTGCATTCACTTTAAATAGGGCTCCGTCGAAATCCGTTGAGATGACACCGTATGAATTATGGTTTGGGAAGAAACCTAAGCTGTCGTTTCTAAAAGTTTGGGGATGCGATGCTTATGTCAAGAAACTTCAACCCTAAAAGCTCGAACCCAAGTCGGAAAAATGCGTCTTCATAGGATACCCTAAAGAAACTATTGGGTATACCTTCTACCTCAGATCCGAAGGCAAGATCTTTGTTGCCAAGAATGGATCCTTTCTAGAGAAAGAGTTTCTCTCGAAAGAAGTAAGTGGAGGGAAAGTAGAACTTGATGAAGTATTACCTCTTGAACCGGAAAATGGCGCAACTGAAGAAAATGTTCCTGAGGTGCCTGCACCGACTAGAGAGGAAGTTAATGATGATGATCATTAAACTTCAGATCTAGTTAACACTGAACTTCGTAGGTCCACAAGGACACGTTCCGCACCAGAGTGGTACGGTAACCCTGTCTTGGAAATCATGTTGTTAGACAACGGTGAACCTTCGAACTATGAAGAAGCGATGGCGGGCCCGGATTCCGACAAATGGCTAGAAGCCATGAAATCCGAGATAGGATCCATGTATGAAAACGAAGTATGGACTTTGACTGACTTGGCTGTTGAGCGGCGAGCCATAGAAAATAAATGGATCTTTAAGAAGAAGACAGACGCGGATGGTAATGTGACCATCTATAAAGCTCGGCTTGTCGCTAAGGGTTATCGACAAGTTCAAGGGATTGACTATGATGAGACTTTCTCACCGGTAGCGAAGCTAAAGTCCATCCGAATCATGTTAGCAATTGCCGCATACTATGATTATGAGATATGGCAAATCGACGTCAAAACGGCATTCCTTAATGGTTTCCTTAAGGAAGAATTGTATATGATGCAGCCGGAAGGTTTTGTCGATCCTAAGAATGCTGACAAGGTGTGCAAGCTCCAACGCTCGATTTATGGGCTGGTGCAAGCATCTCGGAGTTGGAACATTCACTTTGATGAGATGATCAAAGCGTTTGGGTTTACGCAGACTTATGTAGAAGCCTGCGTTTACAAGAAAGTGAGTGGGAGCTCTGTAGCATTTCTCATATTATATGTAGATGACATACTTTTGATGGGAAATGATATAGAACTCTTGGACAGCATTAAGGCCTACTTGAATAAGAGTTTTTCAATGAAGGACCTTGGAGAAGCTGCATATATATTAGGCATCAAGATCTATAGAGATAGATCAAGATGCCTCATAGGTATTTCACAAAGCACATACCTTGATAAGATATTGAAGAAATTCAATATGGATCAGTCTAAGAAGGGGTTCTTGCCTGTGTTACAAGGTGTGAAATTGAGCTCCGCTTAATGTCCGACCACGGCAGAAGATATAGAAGAGATGAGTGTCATCCCCTATGCCTCAGCCATAGGTTCTATTATGTATGCCATGCTATCTACCAGACCTGATGTAAACCTTGCCATAAGTTTGGTAGGAAGGTACCAAAGTAATCCCGGCAAGAAACACTCGACAGTGGTCAAGAATATCCTAAAGTACCTGAAAAGGACTATGGAAATGTTTCTCGTTTATGGAGGTGACGAAGAGCTCGTCGTAAAGGGTTACGTCGACGCTAGCTTCGACACAGATCTGGATGACTCTAAGTCACAAACCGGATACGTGTATATTTCGAATGGTGGGGCAGTAAGCTGGTGTAGTTGCAAGCAGAGCGTCGTGGCGGGATCTACATGTGAAGCAGAGTACATGGCAGCCTCGGAGGCAGCGCATGAAGCAATATGGGTGAAGGAGTTCATCACTGACCTAGGAGTCATACCCAATGCGTCGGGGCCAATCAAACTCTTCTGTGACAACACTGGAGCTATTGCACTTGCCAAGGAGCCCAGGTTTCACAAGAAGACCAGGCACATCAAGCATCGCTTCAACTCCATTCGTGAAAATGTTCAAGATGGAGACCTAGATATTTGTAAAGTACATACGGACCTGAATGTAGCAGATCCGTTGACTAAACCTCTCCCTAGAGCAAAACATGATCAACACCAGAATTCCATGGGTGTTCGATTCATCACAATGTAACTAGATTATTGACTCTAGTGCAAGTGGGAGACTGTTGGAAATATGCCCTAGAGGCAATAATAAAAGCATTATTATTATATTTCCTTGTTCATGATAATTGTCTTTATTCATGGTATAATTGTGTTATCCAGAAATCGTAATACATGTGTGAATAATAGACACCAACATGTCCCTAGTAAGCCTCTAGTTGACTAGCTCGTTGATCAACAGATAGTCATGGTTTCCTGACTATGGACATTGGATGTCATTGATAACGAGATCACATCATTAGGAGAATGATGTGATGGACAAGACCCAATCCTAAACATAGCATAAGATCGTATAGTTCGTTTGCTAGAGTTTTTCCAATGTCAAGTATCCTTTCCTTAGACCATGAGATCGTGTAACTCCCGGATACCGTAGGAGTGCTTTGGGTGTACCAAACGTCACAACGTAACTGGGTGACTATAAAGGTATACTACGGGTATCTCCGAAAGTGTCTGTTGGGTTGACACGGATCAAGACTGGGATTTGTCACTCCGTATGACGGAGAGGTATCACTGGGCCCACTCGGTAATGCATCATCATTATGAGCTCAAAGTGACCAAGTGTCTGGTCACGGGATCATGCATTACGGTACGAGTAAAGTGACTTGCCGGTAACGAGATTGAACAAGGTATTGGGATACCGACGATCGAATCTCGGGCAAGTAACATACTGATTGACAAAGGGAAGTGTATATGGGGTTGCTTGAATCCTCGACATCGTGGTTCATCCGATGAGATCATCGAGGAGCATGTGGGAGCCAACATGGGTATCCAGATCCCGCTGTTTGTTATTGACCGGAGAGCAATCTCGGTCATGTCTACATGTCTCCCGAACCCGTAGGGTCTACACACTTAAGGTCTGGTGACGCTAGGGTTGTAAAGATATGTATACGCAGTAATCCAAAAGTTGTTCGGAGTCCCGGATGAGATCCCGGACGTCATGAGGAGTCCAGAATAGTCCGGAGGTAAAGAATGATGTATAGGAAGTGCAGTTTCGGCCATCGGGAAAGTTTCGGGGGTCACCGGTATTGTACCGGGACCACCGGATGGGTCTCGGGGGTCCACCGGGTGGGGCCACCCATCCCGGAGGGCCCCATGGGCTGAAGTGGGAGGGGGAACCAGCCCTTAGTAGGCTGGTGCGCCCCCCTAGGCCCACCCCCCGTGCCTAAGGTTGGAACCCTAGGGTGGGGGGGGGCGCCCCATTTGCCTTGGGGGGCACTCCACCCCCTTGGCCGCCGCCCCCTTGGAGATTGGATCACCCAAGGGCCGGCGCCCCCCCCCAGGGGGCCTATATAAAGGGGGGGGGGGAGGGAGGGGGCAACCGCACCCTTGCATCTTGGCGCCCCCCTCTCCCCTGCTACGCCTCTCCCCCTCGCGCAGACGCTCGGCGAAGCCCTGCTGCACGTGACAGCTGCATCCAACACCACGCCATTGTGCTGCTGGATCTTCATCAACCTCTCCTTTCCCCTTGCTGGATCATGAAGGAGGAGACGTCATCCGCTCCGTACGTGTGTTGAACGCGGAGGTGCCGTCCGTTCGGCGCTTGGTCTTCGGTGATTTGGATCACGGCGAGTACGACTCCATCATCCACGTTCTAGTGAACGCTTCCGCTCGTGATCTACAAAGGTATGTAGATGCATCCAATCACTCGTTGCTAGATGAACTCATAGATGGATCTTGGTGAAACCATAGGAAATTTTTTGTTTTATGCAACGTTCCCCAACAAGGAGATGTTGGTGAAGTTCTTTGGATCATCGAGGTTAGACGAAGAGAATGCCTTGACTTTCTTGTAAGGGCCAGTGTGGGCCATGGCATACAGGTCATACACCTCTGGCACCTTATCCACCTTATCGTAGCATGTCTGAAAGAGAGAAACAAATTTAATTAGTAATTAAAGGGCTAAAGCTAGCATGATGAATGAATTGCATGAATCATGAAGCAAACCACATACCCAGTTCCGCCCGAACTGAAATATGTTGGAGCTGCCTTGATGGTGTGGCACACCTTCCATTTGGGCACGTTTGTCCTTGGCATCATTGTGGAGGGCTAGCCATTCATTTGAGCACCACTCATTGACCAACACCTCCCAAAAATCCATCCGATCCGCACACCATCTCGGAGGGGCCTAAGTTAGCAAATAGAAACTTGAGCGCTACGACTATGAATTACTAAATGAAAGAAGTAAGTACAAGGCCTTAAGAATTACCTTCATGTACTGCTCCTTACTCAAGAACTTCTCACGGCACGCCGGCTTGGTCTACTTGATACCACACGAGGCGTAGTAGTCTCGAACAGCCTGCACGCCGGCTTCCTCCTCGTATCCCTCCTCACACCTGTAGAATGTCTGCAATCAAATGAGAGAATATTGATTAGTACAATTAATAACTAGCTAGTTGAAGATTTTTAATTGTGTAAAGGAGAAATTACCCAGAACTTCCTGATCACCACGTCTGCCCACGTCTTACATAAGACATCGTCGATAATCTCACCCGGCAGGGCCGAGGCAGCCAAGTAGTGCTCCCAACTCAATCCAAGCTCTAGAAGCCGACCCTCACCAGGCAACGTGATAAACCTCGGGAAGTTTTGCTGACAAAGAACTCCAAGGATGAGGTTGGGCCGGCGGACACTATGATGGTGGTACCAACCCCTGCAGCATGACAAGGCCAACGCATTAGTTATTTGAAGAAACATGAATGCAGAAGGTACAAAAATATTAAATGCACTTACCTCTCCCCATCAGGGAAAATCAACCACCTCTGCTCGCGGGTCACCGGCACGGACGGGAGCCACGTACAACAACGCTGGTAGACGGTGCCCCCCCTCCTCCTCAATATCAGTCGGCGCCCCACCATCATTAGCATGGCCACTCGACTCCTCAGGCTGATCCGGCTAGGTACCCCATCCAGATGTGTGCTCCTCCGGGGTCTCGTGGGCCGAACTCTCATGGGACGAAGGCCCATCGACCCGAGGCTCATGGGCTGAAGACCCATGGACCGGAGTCCGTGTAGCCTCCTCCTCTGACGAGTCCACCCTAGCAGTCACCTGCTCGGGTGAAACAGCTGGGGGTGGCGACGAGGAAGGCGCCATAACAGTCACCCTACCTCCTCTCCCGCGACCACGTGCTCCACCTCCTCTCTTCTTATTACCTTGTCCCCTGCTGGGCACCGCGGTCGATGAAGAAGGGCCCGGCGGTGTCGCCATACTATCCAGCAACGCTTGGCGGAGAGGTGTGTGTGGAATGGAAGACCTCACACCACGCGCCGACGAAGAAGGGGCCTCGGCGCGCTCCCGACCAGCGCCCACCATCTTTCAACACCTGCCATGACAAAGAATAAACGAAATTAGCTACAACATAAAAAAAATACCGACATGAATAATAATATGTATATCACTTAAGTGTACCGTCATCAAGTACAACATAAAAAATTGAATACATGACACTACTAATAATCTCGATCAGTATCATCAATAAATGCATCATCATCATCATCATCATCACTATAATCCATGATGGGAGCATAGGGTTCAGTGGCATCAATATGTGCAAGGCCACCTTGACGTAATCGGTCAAGCATTGACAGGTCATCCACAGCAGTAACCTCTTCTTGTTCCGGCTCTTCTTGTTCCTCCTCTCGGGTGACGTCAGATTCACTATCGCTGTCTACTTCAATGTTTTGGGGTGAAGTATAGCGGTTCTTGAAACGCTTTTTGGAAAGACATGTCTCTTGGAAGAATTCTCCTTCATATGTGTTTGGGTTAATGTGAGGTTCATAATCCTCTTCCTTCGGGGGAGAAAGTCTAGCACGTGGCGGCACTTCATAAATGACATCTCAACCTTTCAGATTTGGATTAGTTTGGCAGGCCCACGGTAGATAGAATACTTGGGTCTCCTATTGAGCCGTAATATAGACATCAGGAACATCTAAATGGGTGCTTTGGTTGATTTCAACTAGCCCTATATGTTCATGAGTCCTTCTAGTCTCCTTCGGCTGAAACCAATAACATTTGAAGATTACGACATTCGGTGTGACCTATATACATCCACGCACGATCACTCATCTTGACTTTCAGAGCTACTGGACACACAACAATTATATATATAATTCACCATGTATATATTAATCAGTTGATCTACTTTCTCAATTTTATTACGTCCATGCAATCTACACTCTAATAGGTAATGATAAGTCCTAATCCGACCCGAGTATGTGTAGATTGGATTCATTTTCCCATGCTATGCTCCAAATCTGACGCAAAATTTCGGCAGCACCTCCCCGCTGTTCTGCTGATACATGTCTCTGCAATAAACAGAGAGGATGTGTACCCAGAGAACAACAGGGGAGGCACTGACGAAACGTATGCGTCGGATCCGAAGCAAAGCATATGGGAAAATGAACCCAATCTACACATTCTCGGGTTGTCGATGGATAGTGTTGGACAATTCAAAAGAATCAAGGAGACACATATTGGTTACGCATACTGATGATTCAAGACAGATATATAGCTAGCTATCAAGTATCATCGACATGAACACCGGAACAGAGAAAATAATTAATGGGGGAGGAGGACATGTCATTTGTGCTCACCCACAAACGAAGGGGCAGAGCTCGTCAAACGCACGGCAAGGTCGTCGAACACCAAACCTCACAGCAATGAAAGAACTTCACATTTAAATCTACCCGATCAACACAATTATATATGATGTTTTTCATAACAAAATCGAAAAATATATGACCTAACTAATAATTCACAAATATATGACCCCGTCGGCCTCTGGAAGGCCAAAGAACACCTTTTCGGGAGGTGTCGGGGGTCGGGGTGTCGTGTCGGTGTTGGGGTGCCGTGTCGGGGGCGGGGTGCTGTTTCGGGGTTGGGGGTCGGGGTGTGGTGTCGGGGTCGGGGTGTCGGGGTCAGGGGGTCAGGGGTCGGTTGTCGGGGTCGGGGTGTCGGGGTGTGGTGTCGGGGTCGGGGGGTCAAGGGGTCGGGTGTCGGGGTGTCGTGTCGGGGTCGGGGTGTGGTGTCGGGGTGCCTGGGTCGGGGTGTCGGGGTCAGGGGGGTCAGGGGGTCGGGGGGTCGGGGTGTTTCCTTCTATCCTTCTTCTTCTTCTTTCCTTTCTTCTTCTTCTTCTTTCGTCTTTTTTCAACATTTTACTTCTTTTTTCTTCTTTTCTTCTTCTTCTACTTCTTCTACTTATTTTCTTCTTTTCTTCTTCTTCTACTTCTTCTACTTCTTTCCTTCTTCTTCTTTTTTCATATTTTTTCTACTTCTTTTCTTTTCTTCCTTTCTTCTTCTTCTACTTCTTTTCTTCTTCTTCTTCTTTCATCTTTTTCTACTTCTTTTCTTTTCTTCTTCTTCTACTTCTTCTACTACTTCTACTTCTTCTAATTCTTTTCTAACACTAACACTAATACAATCTAGCACTAACAATTAAACAGCAAAAAAATGAAAAAACAGAAGAAAAAAAAAAGAAGTAGCCCCTCACCGGAGCAATGGGATGGTAGGCGGGGGCAGTGGCGGGGGGCACCGGTCGGCGGGTGGCGGGGCGTCGGCGGGTGGGGTGGGGGCGGAGGGGTGGTGGGGCGACGGGGCAAGCGGGGGCGGTGGCGGGGGTGGCGCCGGGCGGCGGATGGCGGGGCGACGGGGCATCGGCGGATGGGGTGGGGGTGGAGGGGTGGTGGGGCGACCGGCCAAGCGGGTGCGGGGCGGGGCGGCGTCAGGCGGCGGGGCGGGGTGGCGGCGGGGGGCGGGGGCAGCGGTGGGTGGGGATCTGGTGGGCGTCGGGGAGGAGAGAGGGAATGCAGAGAGAGTAACGGGCGGGGGTGGGGGGCCGTTAGTTAGACTGCTCTTTGTCGTCCGCCGCTCTTTGCCATCTGCCTTTATCTCTCTTTGTCGTCTGCTAGCGGACGGCAAAGAGGTGGGGCATTAAGTTTTTTCTAAACGGGCTGGGGGTGGGGGCCACCTCTCTCTTTGCCGTCAGCCAGCTGATGGCAAAGAATCTTTGCCATCTGCTGGCTAACGGCAAAGAGTTGGCAGATGGCAAAGGCCTGTTTTGCCGTCCGCCGTTTCTTTGCCGTCTACTTTTCGGTAGCTGATGGCAAAGAGCTCCTTTGCCGTCTGCTAGCAGACGGCAAAGAGCTGGTAGATGGCAAAAGTAGCTGATTCCAGTAGTGACTGGGCATCCCGGTTACCAGCCATTTTCTCGTGAATGAGGAGCGGAGTCCACTCCTCTTGATAATAACCTGCCTAGCATGGAAGATATAGACAGACCTAGTTGATACATGAGCTATTCGAGCATACAAAACAGAATTTCATTTGAAGGTTTAGAGTTTGGCAGATACAAATTTACTTGGAATGGCGGGTAGATACCGCATATTGGAAGGTATAGTGGACTCATATGGAATAACTTTTGGGGTTTATGGCAGTGGCTGGACAAGCAGTATTCCCGCTTAGTACAAGTGAAGGCTAGGGAGATACTGGGAAGCGAATAGCTAGAGAGCGACAACAGTCATGAACATGCATTAAAATTAATCAACACTGAGTGCAAGCATGAGTAGGATATAATTCACCATGAACATAAATATCGTGGAGGCTATGTTGATTTTGTTTCAACTACATGCGTGAACATGTGCCAGGTCAAGCCACTCGAATCGTTCAAAGGAGGATACCACCCTATCATACCACATCACAACCATTTTAATAGCGTGTTGGCACGCAAGGTAAACCATTATAAACTCCTAGCTAAGTAAGCATGGCATGAGCAACTATAATCTCTAATTGTCATTTATAACATGTTTCATTCATAATAGGCTGAATTAGGAATGATGAACTAATCATATTAACAAAAACAAGATAGGTCGAGTTCATACCAGCTTCTCTCATCTCAATCAGTCCATCATATATCGTCATTATTGCCTTTCACTTGCACGACTGAACGGTGTGGATAATAATAATAGTGCACGTGCATTGGACTAACTTGGAATCTGCAAGCATTCAATACAAGGGAGAAGAGAAGCTAATATGGGATCTTTGTTAAATCAATCAATAATGCATATAAGAGCCACTCAACATTTTCATCATGGTCTTCTCCTCTCGACCCCCAAAGAAGAAGAAAGGAACTAAAACTATTTACACGGGAAAGATCCCAACAAGCAAAAGAAGAACGAGAAATGTTTTTGGGTTTTCTTTTAATTACTACTACTATATGCATGGAAAGTAAACTAGATAAAAGCTAAAACTAAATTTTTTTGTGTTTTTCTTATGGTTTTTCAATCACACAAGAAGAATGCTGGAAAAGAAAATAGACTAGCATGGATAGTACAATGAAAAAAGTATGAGCACCGACAACTGGCATGAGTGTGTGAACATGAATGTAATGTCGGTGAGGAATACATACTCCCCCAAGCTTAGGCTATTTGCCTAAGTTGGTCTATTGCCATGGCTCAAAGGTGCCCTCTCCAGTGTACGGAGGAGTGTCCTCTAGGTGCCACTGGTTGGCGATCTTCTCCGGATCCCATTGATAAACAAACTGACGATAAGGATCAAGTGGTGGCTCCGACTCAGGATCTGGAGCTGATGTCAGACTCCAGTATGCATGAATGGCCTCCGGCAAAACAAGGTATGTGCCTGAAAATATGTTAAACAAAGAGGGAGCAGGCAAGGTAATAATCTCAAAATAGTTTTTATCAAATGGCAATCTATATTTAAGCATCTTCTTCTTATCCTTAACAATAAAATCATGTGATATCATGCTCTTATAATCTAGAAAAATAGGAGGTGGCAACTTTTCTTCTTTCTCATAATGCCTAATAGGTACGTTAAGGTGTGCAGCAAGGCACGAGGCAAAGATGCCTCCAAAGACGGGACCCTTTGTACGGTTCAGATTTAACCATTTAGCAACAATAGTGCCTAAACTGAAGTGGTATCACGAAACAAAGCATGGCGCAAAATAACAATATTAGGGGCACTAAGATTTCTACTGTTCCCGCGACCAATTAAGCATCTACTTGCAAATATTGCAAAGTCATGTAGAACAGGAAAATGTATGCTAGTAATTCTTGCATCGGAAACCTTCCTCGTTTCCCCTACATCAATCATATTAATAAATCCCACCACATCATTACGACATGGTTCCTCTATGCTGCCTGCAAAGGGTATCTTACAGACCCGACAAAACTCATATAGTGACATCTCCTTAGCCTCATCATATAAATGAATTCCACTAAAGGTGGTGATTTCTTAGCATGAAAGTAAAAACTTTGCATCAAAATATTAGTGAGGAGGAGATACTGTTCGCGTTGGTCGCGGAGGAAGTCGATTAGGCCTGCATTCTCAGCCAAATAATAAAAATCTTCATAAATCCCGGCTTCTCTCAAGAACTCGCCACAAGGCCATTCACACGGCAGAGCCTCCGCAGTGCTGGGAAGATTATATTTGGGCTTCTTATTCTCTTCACCTTGCTTATCCTTCGAGCTTCAGCTCGAAGAGCCCCTCAACAATCTCTTCATCATTTTCATTTTCTGAAAAATTTCTGAAATTTTTAGTGACTCCAAATAAAAGTGAACCAAACCCAACAAGATTGATAGCAACTACTCCTACAAGTGCCTAGAGGATATATCATGCATTAAAACTACTTTTGACCACATAAATTTGACATACAAGCTCAAGAACAGGGTCACCTAAGAAGCAAAAATTTGCAATAAATAAAGCACTAGAACAAAAACTAATTGGACCATTGGAGGAGTCACATACCGAAGAACAATCCCCCAAAGTAGTTCTGTGAATGGAGCTTTGAGCAAGGAGATCGAAAATGGCAGCAAGATGAGCTAGAACTCGGGCTTGAGCTGGTGGAGGATTTTTTCTGGAGGAAGACGAAGTGTGTGGGTGCAAGAATAAGTGGAGCGGGCCCACATGGGGTCCACGATGTAGGGGGCGCGCCCTGGACCCTCGTGGCCAGGTGGTGTAGCCCCTGGTGTGTTCTTAGTGCTAATAATTCTTAAATATTTTAGAAAAAATAATATAAAATTTTCAGGGCATTTGGAGAACTTTTATTTTTGGGGTATTTTTTATTGCAAGGATAATTCAGAAAACAAACATAAAATACTATTTTTTCTTTATTTAATCTAAATAACAAAAAGTGAAAGGAGGGTACAGAGAGTTGTGCTTTCTAACTTCATACTCCTCATGCTCATCAAAAGGAATCCACTAACAAGGTTGATCAAGTCTTGTTAACAAACTCTTTTCGAATAACATGAAACCGGAGAATTTTTGAATAACACTAAGTTACCTCAACGGGGATATACATATCCCCAACAATAAGAATATCATATTTCTTCTTGACAGTAGGAAGAGGAAATTCAAAACCTCCAATAGTAATTGTTGAAGTTTTTCCAATAGAATTTATACTGTGGACTTGAGGTAGTTTCCTTGGAAAATGTACCGTATGATCATTACCATTAACATGAAAAGTGGCATTGCCTTTGTTGCAATCAATAACAGCCGCTGCAGTATTCAAAAACGGTCTACCAAGAATAATAGAGATACTATCATCCTCGGGAAAATCAAGAATAACAAAGTCTATTAAAATAGTAACGTTTGCAACCACAACAGACACATCCTCACAAATACCGACAGGTATAGCAGTTGATTTATTAGCCACTTTCAAATATATTTCAGTAGGTGTCAACTTATTCAAATCAAATCTATGATATAAAGAGAGAGGCATAACACTAACACCGACTCCAAGGTCACATAAATCAATTTTAACAGTTTCTTTTAATGGATCATTGTATAATTGGTAGTCCGGGATCTCCTAGTCTCTTTGGTATTCCACCCTTAAAAGTATAATTAGCAAGCATGGTGGAAATTTCAGCTTCTGGTATCGTTCTTTTATTTGTAACAATATCTTTCATGTACTTAGCATAAGGATTCATTTTAAGCATATCAGTCAAACGCATACGCAAAAAGATAGGTCTAATAATTTCAGCAAAGCACTCAAAATCCTCATCATCCTTTTTCTTGGATGGGTTAGGAGGAAAAGGCATGGGTTTCTGAACCCATGGTTCTCTCTCTTTACCGTGCTTCCTTGCAACAAAGTCTCTCTTATCATAATGTTGATTCTATGATTGTGGGTTATCAAGATCAACAGCAGGTTCCATCTCTACATCATTGTCATTGCTAGGTTGAGCATCAACATGAACATCATCATTAATATTATCACTAGGTTCATGGTCATTACCAGATTGTGTTTCAGCATTAGAAATAGAAATATCATTGGGATTCTCAGGTGTGTCCACAACAGGTTCACTAGAAGCATGCAAAGTTCTATCATTTTTCTTTTTCTTCTTCTTAGAAGAACTAGGAGCATCAACATTAGTTCTCTAAGAATCTTGCTCAATTCTCTTAGGGTGGCTGTCGGTGTCAAAACCAGCGGATCTCGGGTAGGGGGTCCCGAACTGTGCGTCTAGGATTGATCATAATAGGAGACGGGGGACCCAATATTTTCCCAGGTTTGGGCCCTCTTGATGGAGGTAATACCCTACCTCCTGCTTGATTGATCTTGATGATATTAGTATTACAAGAGTTGATCTACCACGAGATCATAGAGGCTAAACCCTAGAAGCTAGCCTATGGTATGATTGTTGTATATGTCTATCGACTAGGCTGGCCTCGGTTTATATAATGCACCAGAGGCCTAGGATAACAAGAGTCCTAGCCGAATACGCGGGTGGGGAGAAGTCCTTGTCTTGATCGCCAAGTCTTGTGGAATCTTCCTTGTATGCGGCAGCTATCCGAACTGGCCCATGAGTATACGGCCATGGGGGTCCTCAGCCCAATCTTACAGATCGAGAGATGACGTGGTGAGTACCCCCTAGTCCAGGACACTGTCAGTAGCCCCCTAAACCGGTCTTCAAGTTAGGGACGCTCCTCGATTCTTCCGAACTGTTCTTCATCTTCGGTCGTCGGTCTTGAAACTGGTTCAACAAATCTTCTCATCTTCGATCTTGAGGATCGCCGAAGTGCATCCGAAGAGTTTACACGTCGGGTATCTAAGGAGCCCCTTTAAGTTTTCGGCCTTTATCAATGCCTTGTTATTTCTATGCCACACCTCGGGTTTTGAGGTTATTCCCACGAGGCAGTGTCCTCTTGCGTGAGCTCCAACACCGGACTGCATTCGAGGTATCTTTTGCAGCCGAGCAATAATGCCGGACTGCTTCCGAGCTCCAACGCCGAAATGTATCCGAGCTCCAACGTCGGACTGTGTCCAAGCTCCAACGCCGGACTATATCCAAGATGTCATAGATCATCTTGGTCCAAAAAAGTTGAAGGAGTTTAGCCAATCTTAATGCCGGAGATGCCCTCTATGGAGCTAGCGGCTAGCGCCCGAGCTTTATGTCGGACTACTTCCAAGGTGGTGCAATTTATTCTCTGCCGATGTATATCCAGTAGCCCTCAAGGTGTCTATCAGTTTAAAACCCGAGATGCACATGAAGCTAAGCATAAGATGAAGGAAATATGCCCTAGAGGCAATAATAATGTTATTATTTTTATTTCCTTATATCATGATAAATGTTTATTATTCATGCTAGAATTGCATTATACGGAAACATAATACTTGTATGAATACATCGACAAACCAAATGTCACTAGTATGCCTCTACTTAACTATCTCATTAATCAAAGATGGTTATGTTTCCTAACCATAGACATGTGTTGTCATTTGATTAACGAGATCACATTATTAGGAGAATGATGTGATTGACAAGACCCATTCCATTAGCTTAGCACCCGATCGTTTAGTATGTTGCTATTGCTTTCTTCATGACTTATACATGTTCCTATGACTATGACATTATGCAACTCCCGTTTGCCGGAGGAACTATTTGTGTGCTACCAAACGTCACAACGTAACTGGGTGATTATAAAGGAGCTCTACAGGTGTCTCCAAAGGTACATGTTGGGTTGGCGTATTTCGAGATTAGGATTTGTCACTTCGATTGTCGGAGAGGTATCTCTGGGCCCTCTCGGTAATGCACATCACATAATCCTTGCAAGCATTGCAACTAATGAGTTAGTTGCGAGATGATGTATTACGTAACGAGTAAAGAGACTTGCCGGTAACGAGATTGAACTAGGTATTGAGATACCGACGATCGAATCTCGGGCAAGTAACATACCGATGACAAAGGGAACAACGTATGCTGTTATGCGCTCTGACCGATAAAGATCTTTGTAGAATATGTAGGAGCCAATATGAGCATCCAGGTTCTGCTATTGGTTATTGACCGGAGACATGTCTCGGTCATGTCTACATTGTTCTTGAACCCCTAGGGTCCGCACGCTTAAAGTTTCGATGATAGTTATATTATGAGTTTCTGAGTTTTGATGTACCAAAGTTAGTTCGGAGTCCCGGATGTGATCATGGACATGACGAGGAGTCTCGAAATGGTCGAGACATAAAGATTGATATATTGGCCGGCTATAATCGGACACCGGGAGTGTTCCGGGTGATTTCGAAGAAAAACGGAAAGCCGGAGGGTTACCGGAACCCTACCGGGAGAAGTAATGGGCCATAAGGGCCTTAGTGGATAAAGAGAGGGGCAGCAAGGGTGGGCCGTGCGCCTCCTCCCCCCAGGTCTGAATTGGACTAGGAGAGGGGGGTGGCACCCCCCTTTCCTTCTTCTTCCCCACTTCCTTCCCCCTCCTAGTAGGAGTCCTACTCCTACTAGGAGGAGGACTCCTCCTTGGCGCGCCTATAGGGCCGGCCGGCCTCCTCCCCTTGCTCCTTTATATACGGGGGCAGGGGGCACCCCTAGACACACAAGTTGATCCACGTGATCATATTCGTAGCCGTGTGCGGTGCCCCCTTCCACCATAATCCTCGATAATATTGTAGCGGTGCTTAGGCGAAGCCCTGCGATGGTAGTACATCAAGATCGTCACCACGCCGTCGTGCTGACGGAACTCTTCCCCGACACTTTGCTGGATCGAAGTCCGGGGATCGTCATCGAGCTGAACGTGTGCTAAAACTGGGAGGTGCCGTAGTTTCGGTGCTTGATTGGTTAGATCGTGAAGACGTACGACTACATCAACCGCGTTCTGCTAACGCTTCCGCTGTCGGTCTACAAGGGTACGTAGATCACACTCTGCCCTCTCGTTGCTATGCATCACCATGATCTTGCGTGTGCGTAGGAAATTTTTTGAAATTACTACGTTCCCCAACAGTGGCATCCGAGCGTAGGTTTTATGTGTTGATGTTATATGCACGAGTAGAACACAAGTGAGTTGTGGGCGATATAAGTCATACTGCTTACCAGCATGTCATACTTTGGTTCGGCAGTATTGTTGGACGAAGCGGCCCGGACCGACATTACGCATACGCTTACGCGAGACCGGTTCTTCGGACGTGCTTTGCACAAAGGTGGCTAGCGGGTGACAGTGTCTCCAACTTTAGTTGAACCGAGTGTGGCTACGCCCGGTCCTTGCGAAGGTTAAAACAGCATCAACTTGACAAACTATCGTTGTGGTCTTGATGCGCAGGTAAGATTGGTTCTTGCTTAAGCCTGTAGCACCCACGTAAAACTTGCAACAACAAAGTAGAGGACGTCTAACTTGTTTTTGCAGGGCATGTTGTGATGTGATATGGTCAAGACATGATGCTAAATTTTATTGTATGAGATGATCATGTTTTGTAACCAAGTTATCGGCAACTGGCAGGTGCCATATGGTTGTCGCTTTATTGTTTGCAATGCAATTGCACTATAATGCTTTACTTTATCACTAAGCGGTAGCGATAGTCGTGGAAGCATAAGATTGGCGAGACGACAATGATGCTACGATGGTGATCAAGGTGTCGCACCGGTGACAATGGTGATCACGACGGTGCTTCAAAGATGGAGATCAGAAGCACAATATGATGATGGCCATATCATATCACTTATATTGATTGCATGTGATGTTTATCTTTTATGCATCTTATCTTGCTTTGATTGCCGGTAGCATTTTAAGATGATCTCTCACAAATTATCAAGAAGTGTTCTCCCTGAGTATGCACCGTTGCGAAAGTTCTTCGTGCTGAGACACCACGTGATGATCGGGTGTGATAGGCTCTACGTTCAAATACAACGGGTGCAAAATAGTTGCACACGCAGAATACTCAGGTTATACTTGACGAGCCAAGCATATACAGATATGGCCTCGGAACACGGAGACCGAAAGGTCGAGCGTGAATCAGTAGGTATGATCAACATAGCGATGTTCACCAATGAAACTACTCCATCTCACGTGATGATCGGACATGGTTTAGTTGATTTGGATCACGTAATCACTTAGAGGATTAGAGGGATGTCTATCTAAGTGGGAGTTCTTTAGTAATATGATTAATTGAACCTAAATTTATCATGAACTTAGTACCTGATAGTATCTTGCTTGTTTATGTTTGATTGTAGCTAGATGGCCCGTGCTGTTGTTTCGTTGAATTTTAATGCATTCCTTGAGAAAGAAAAGTTGAAAGATGATGGTAGCAATTACACGGACTGGGTCCGTAACTTGAGGATTATCCTCATTGCTGCATAGAAGAATTATGTCCTGGAAGCACCGTTGGGTGCCAGGCCTGCTGCTGGAGCAACACCATATGTTATGAACGTCTGGTAGAGCAAAGCTGATGACTACTCGATAGTTTAGTGTGCCATGCTTTACGGCTTAGAATCGGGACTCCAATGACGTTTTGAACGTCATGGAGCATATGAGATGTTCCAGGAGTTGAAGTTAATATTTCAAGCAAATGCCCGAATTGAGAGATATGAAGTCTCTAATAAGTTCTATAGCTGCAAGATGGAGGAGAACAGTTCTGTCAGTGAGCATATACTCAAAATGTCTGGGTATAATAATCACTTGATTTAATTAGGAGTTAATCTTCCAGATGATTGCGTCATTGACAGAATTCTCCAATCACTGCCACCAAGCTACAAGAGCTTCGTGATGAACTATAATATGCAAGGGATGAATAAGACTATTCCCGAGCTCTTCGCAATGCTGAAAGCTGCGGAGGTAGAAATCAAGAAGGAGCATCAAGTGTTGATGATCAATAAGACCACTAGTTTCAAGAAAAAGGGCAAAGGGAAGAAGGGGAACTTCAAAAAGAACAGCAAGCAAGTTGCTACTCAAGATAAGAAACACAAAGCTGGACCTACTCAAGTATGCTGTTATGCAGTCTGACCGATAAAGATCTTCGTAGAATATGTAGGAGCCAATATGAGCATCCAGGTTCCACTATTGGTTACTGAACGGAGACGTGTCTCGGTCATGTTTACATTGTTCTCGAACCCGTAGGGTCCGCACGCTTAAGGTTTCGATGACAGTTATATTATGAGTTTATGAGTTTTGACGTACTGAAGTTAGTTCGGAGTCCCGTATGTGATCACAGACATAACGAGGAGTCTTGAAATGGTCGAGACATAAAGAATGATATATTGGACGGCTATAATCGGATACCGGAAGTGTTTCGGGTGATTTTGGAGAAAACCGGAGAGCCGGAGGGTTACCGGAACCCTACCGGGAGAAGTAATGGGCCATATGGGCCTTAGGGGAGAAAGAGAGGGGCAGCAAGGGTGGGCCGCGTGCCTCCTCCCCCTGGTCCGAATTGGACTAGGAGAGGGGGGGGCGGCGCCCCCCTTTCCTTCTCCTTCCCCACTTCCTTCCACTCCTAGTAGGAGTCCTACTCCTACTAGGAGGAGGACTCCTCCTTGGCACGCCTATAGGGCCGGCCGGCCTCCTCCCCTTGCTCCTTTATATACGGGGGCAGGGGGCACCCCTAGACACACAAGTTGATCCACGTGATCATATTCTTAGCCGTGTGCGGTGCCCCCTTCCACCATAATCCTCGATAATATTGTAGCGGTGCTTAGGCGAAGCCCTGCGACGGTAGTACATCAAGATCGTCACCACGCCGTCGTGCTGACGGAACTCTTCCCTGACACTTTGCTAGATCGGAGTCCGGGGATCGTCATTGAGCTGAACGTGTGCTAAAACTCGGTGCTGGCGTAGTTTCGGTGCTTGATCGGTCGGATTGTGAAGACGTACGACTACATCAACCGTGTTGTGCTAACGCTTCCGCTATCGGTCTACAAGGGTACGTAGTTCACACTCTCCCCTCTCGTTGCTATGCATCACCATGATCTTGCGTGTGCGTAGGATTTTTTTTGAAATTACTACGTTCCCCAACATAAAACCGATATTCCCAGTAGCCCCTGAGACTCAAGTCGATGCGCGAAATCGGCCTGAGGATCAACTCCTATCTCGGCAGCATATATAGGAATAAAAACAAAGTGTAATATATTAGAGATAATAGTGATCGGCAAATGGGCCCCTCAGAGAGGGTCGTGAGAAGTCGTCGTGATATATTAGCTTGATGCCAGATAGGTCCATATGGTACTTATTGTTGTCCGAAGACACGCTTTCCCATAGTTCGATCAAGCCGAACACTGAGCCCTTTGAATTTTCTGCATTGAATAGGCAATGCAGTAGCCCCCAAGACACTGGTCGGGTGGCAACACCAGATTAGGGGATCGATGTTCCCCTTTAATATTTGTAAATAATGAGTGCAAAGCCCAGTAGCCCCCGAGTCTTAATATGGGCATGGGCGGACCAATTAAGCATCGATATCCAGAGTAAAATCATAGATTATGTGTAATGATTCTATGTATCCAAGTACTTTACATCATTATTTTGACTCCATTGCGACCGTTTATCAGTTGAAATTGGCCCACCGTCGGCCTCTACCCCTTAGATAGTACGCAGGGTGTTTCCGCAATAACAAAACAACCCTTAGCCGACATCTCGTTGCCCGAAGGCGGTTGTGTTATCGGAAACGAGGCAATCAGATATGCGGGGTTTATAACTTTCTCTTAGTCATAGGAGCTTTAAACTGGGAAGCTAGCTATGAGCCCCCGGTTAGTGTTCAGCGACATCCGAGGTCAAGCCGTAAACACTTCGACCAATGTTATGAACGGCCCGTCATTTAACATAGTCATCGGATCGCTGACCGGTTTACGCCTATTGTGACAGTCAGTTTTCGGCTTTCTCCACTGAGGTGCTTAACCATGCGAGCTGAAAGCCCAATCGCAGTGGTTCTCCCTTTGCACACCTAGCCGAACAAAGCGGAACGTAGGAGGCAAGCACAGGAGCCGGGAAACCCAACTATTGACCGAAGACACAATTCAAAACCGATGCATATATGGCAATATCCGAGAGTGTTTTTGCCGAATCTCTAAAGGTGTCCATGTCAGGACCCCGATTCTAAGCCACATCGATCTAGCCGGTAACACCTCATATCACTTTGCGGCCTCACGCACGGTATCCCACGGGTGTCGCCTTACCATGGCCCGGGACCGTTTGCGCCTTTTGGCTCGCGTATATGACAATGTCGCTAGCATCCATATGACCGAGAACCCGGGCCGACATGGCTAGTCGTGAACCCAAAGCGGCACAGACCTATGGAGACAGGCATACATGAATCACAACGAACATGTCGGTCATCAACGAGTGATTCCGGGCTGTAGCACTGGGCTAACAGGACTCTGGGAAATCCCGGGCTGTAGCAGGCTAGACAGGACTCCGGAGATCACCGCGTGACATTTCCCCGAAGGGACAGACATAGGGACGAAGTGAAACACATGCCGGCCAGTCAAGCGTCCTGAACAGTAGTGCTGGGCTAGCAGGACTCCGGTGAACCGGGCTGTAGCGGACTACTATGGCTCGAGCAGCACTAGACTACATTTCCCCATAAGAAAGGCTGCGAAGGACAAACAACTAGATTGTCGGATCCCACTCATACCAAGCATTTCAATCATACATACAATATGCTCGATATGAGTACATACAACATGGCATCACAACAAAACTCTACAACTCAAGTACTTTATTTAAAGGCTCCAGGGAGCCATACATAAGATATCCATACAGGTAGGGGTCACATGACCCGACACTCAAGTCATACAGTCATACAAGCACATGCGGAAGCAACTAGTCTGAGTACAGACTCTAGAAAGAAAGAAGGCTTCTCGAAGCCTGTCTATCTACATAGGGCCCTCCATGGCCTGGATCACCACCTGGGTGGCTAGTCACTCGTCGACGTCAAGGTCTACGTAAAACCCATCGGAGGGGGCAGTATTGTCGTCTGAAAACAATAAATAAGCAAACATGAGTACAAAGGTACTCAGCAAGTCTTACATCAGAACCTACTGTACATGCTCATTCTCAAGAAGGTGGTGGGGTTTATGCAGCAAGCCATCTTTGACTCTTGGCTAAGCTATCCTACGGAATCTTTTAGCAAAATAGTTTTCGCACACGAGTCCACTACTCACCATCACAATACTCCACCATGGATCCTCCCTCGTATCCTGCGAGGGGGCCATCCTCGGTACTCACACTTATCTTGAGTCTTTTAGTAGTATCCATTAACTTGTCTATGAACTGTATAGGCAACCAAGTAGTCCTTTACCGCGGACGCGGCTATTCGAATAGTTTTATACCCTGCAGGGGTGTACTTCGTCATACACGCTTTCACCGCTTACCGCCGTCTACACGACATGTACTCGGCAACCTTCAAGCGGAAGCCCAGCGAGGGTGTCGGCCACGGCCTACCTAAACACCTAAGCCCCTAGTCCAGGTTATCGCCTATCCAGGTTCCATCCGCAGGGAGTCCGGCCGAGGTTTCCACATACGGCCCCGAATGATGTGAACAGGGTTCCCGAGACACCAAACGGGTGACTCGGTACACCGTGCCACGGTGTATCTACCGCAACATAGCCCACCCCTAGGGTCAGCGCTATGCACGGCTGCCAACACATATCCTACAAACACCAGAAACTATTTGCAACTCCTGGACTGAGTACTAGGGTGGCTAAGAAGCCGAGAGGGTCCATTTGTTTCGGGCCCAATGTACGGTAGTAACTGCATCTTAAATCACACATACAGATCTCAGTTCTTATGGACGGCCTCAATGAAACAACCCACCATGTACTCCTACATGGCCTCTCATCGATACCTTTACCAAAACATGTTCAACACATCCCTCATATTACTGGCACAAGCATTTCACTCTAGCCCATCACCCAGATGAACCAGACCTGACACAACTCTAAGCATAGTAGGCATAGCAAGGTAGGAATCACAAAACATGGCTCAATCAACTCCTACACATGCTAGTGGGTTTCATCTAGTTACTGTGGCAATGACAGGTCATGCAGAGGATAAGGGTTCAACTACCGTAGCACACAGCAGTTTGAATCGTGTTGTCTTAATGCAGTAAACAAGAGCAGGAGCGAGAACATGGGTTGTATCGGAATGATCAATGGTTGCTTGCCTGATGGAGTGGTAACGGGATACTGCCCTTCAGTTGGATACTCGTGAATATCCTCAGAGGCAGAACCTACCACGAAGAACACAACTGAGCACAATCAACACATGACGATATGCAACAATATGATGCATTCTATGACATGGCAATATGGATGTGTCTTGAGCTAATGCAACTAGCTATGATTTAAATGAAGTTGGTTTGAGTACAAGATTCAAATTCCAACCCCATATATGATTATTTAAATGCCCTTTATTTGTTTTGTCCAAAACAGAGGACAAGCATTGTTCAAACATGCATGAAAAGGGTACAGATGGATTCCTTGAATTTTTCTGATAATTTTTCATATATAATTTGTCTCATTTGGAGTTATGGTTGAATTTCTATGAATTTTTGAAGTTTTGGGTATTTTCTGGAATTTTCTATATAAAATTAAATCCAGAAAAGAGTTACTGCGTCAGCCTTGCGTCAGCATGACATCAGCAGGTCAAAGGCGGTGTCCAGGTCAAACCCGACTAGTGGGGTCCACTGGTCAGTGACTCTAGTTGGTTCCTGTGGCTGACGTGTGGGACCAGGTCAACTGTGACGTGGCAAAGTCAAACTGACAGGTGGGGCCCTCCTGAGACCGGTGCTAATCTAACAGAATAGTTAACTAACTAATTAAGCACTAGGGCCCACATGGCAGTGACTCTAGAGGGGTGGTTAGTGGGTTAGTTAGCCGCTAATGACGGCCACGTCGGCTACCGGCGTTTAGCCGCCGGCGACCTCAGATCGCGGCGGCGTTCGCGTCGGGATTTCGCTACAGGCGATGGTTTGGCGCGCTGGGGGCACCAGGGAGGAGCTCGGGCTCGTGCGCATCTAGGGAGACCAACGGGAGGTGCGGGGGTGGCCGGAGCTGACGGCGGCGAGCACGAATGCGGCGGCCGGCGCTCGGGTGTTCGCGGGATCGATGCTGCGGTGCACGGGAGGAGGAGCTGGTGGTGGCTACGGGCTCCTGGTGGTGCGCTGAGCACAAAGGTGGGCTTGGCTTCGAGCCACTTTGGGTCTAGCCACAACGGCGCCATGGCCGGCGGCGAGGAGCTCACGGCTCCAGTGGCTAGGCTAGTTAGGGGAAGAGATTCACTGCGGGGAGAAGGGGGAAATGCCCGGGAGCTCACAGGGAGGTCGATGATTAGCTCAGCGGGCTCGGGGAAGCTTCTGCAACGGCGAATTGACGACGGCGATTTCCGGGCACCGGAGATGAAGACGACGACGCTCGGGTCGACTGGGGCCTCCTCTGGTCGCGTGCTTCGGGTGTGTAGCTCCACGGGGTCAGGGCGGAGCCCAGGGACGCTGAGAGGGAGCGAGGGGGTGGCTGTGGACGCGGTGGCAGCGAACGGCGGCGACGGCGCGTTCGGGTGTGTGTGAGAGACCGAGACAGGGGAGGGGATGAGGGCGAGGGAGAGTGAATGAGAGGGCCAGGGGGGTGCATGGCATCCATAGCGACGTCGGGGAGGCGGCCGAAGCAGGAGGTGGCCGTTGGTGGCCGCGCGCGTGCCGGCACACCGCGGGCACACGCCCTGCGTCCTCCTGGCAGCAGCTGGAAGAAGACAAGGAAGGAGGTGGGCTGGGCCAACAGTGCTGGGCCACAGCTGGGCCGCCAGGTAAGTACTCTCTCTCTCTCTCTAATTTATTCTGTTTTTTTTCTATTTCTGTTATTCTGTTTTGATTTAGTTTAAATACTAAATCATTTTATAAAATCCTGAAAATATTTATGGACACTTTCTGAAATATTTCAGTGGCCCAAAAATAGTTCCAACATTATTTGAGCATTTGAATTATTTAATAGTATTTAAATGCCCAAATTCAAATATTTATGAATTAAGTCAATGCCCCTTTGTTGACCTAAAATTATATGCACCATTTTTCCCAAGGGTTCTAACCCAAGGCAAAGAGGGTGAACATATTTGAAGGGCATTTCAGGTTCATTGAATTTATTTTTAGTAAACCCTAGTTGATTTCAGGGGGGGGTGCTGGGGGTTCTGCTTTCCCCATTTCAATTTTCTGATGAAGGTAAACATGATGCACACTCTAATGCATAACCCAGCTAGGGTGTGACAACTTACCCCCACTCAATAGAATCTCGTCCCGAGATTTAGGATCATCTGGGAAGAAGGTGGGGTACTCGAGTCGAAGACGATCCTCCCTTTCCCAAGTGGCTTCTTCCTCGGAATGGTGTGACCATTGAACCTTGAGAAACTTGATATTATGACATCGAGTGGTACGCTCGGCTTGATCAAGGATACGAACGGGGTATTCCCGATAAGAGAGGTTATCTTGTAAATCAAGCGTTTCGTGGTCCACTCCACGGATAGGATCCGCAAAGCAACGCCTGAGTTGCGAAACGTGGAAGACGTCGTGAACTCTGGAAAGATGCAGAGGTAGTTCCAATTGGTAGGCAACTTCTCCTCGTTTGGCAAGAATGCGAAAGGGTCCAATGTAACGAGGAGCCAATTTGCCTTTGATACCGAAGCGATGGGTTCCCTTTAACGGGGTAACCCGAAGGTAAGCTTTGTCGTCAATTTCAAATGTCATAGGCTCATGCTTACGATCATATTGACTCTTTTGGCGAGATTGGGCCGTTTTCAATTTCTCACGAATAACGCGAACCTGCTCTTCTGCTTCCTGAATCATATCCGAGCCAAAGAGTTGTATTTCCCCGGTTTCTGACCAGTTAAGAGGCGTTCGACATTTTCGTCCATAGAGAACTTCGAAGGGAGCCTTGCCCAAACTAGCTTGATAGCTATTGTTATAAGCAAACTCCGCGAATGGAAGGCATTTCTCCCAACTCATTCCGAACGAGATAAAAGAAGCTCGGAGCATATCTTCCAGAATTTGATTTACTCGCTCTACTTGACCACTTGATTGAGGATGGAAGGCGGTGCTAAAGGAGAGATGAGTTCCCATAGCATTTTGGAAACTTTCCCAAAATCAAGAGGTGAAGAGACTTCCACGGTCTGAGTTAATTTCCAATGGGACACCATGAAGAGACACTATTCGGGAGATGTATAGGTCAGCTAGCTGGCTAGCGGTGATACTCTCACGAACAGGTAAAAAATGGGCTACTTTGGAAAGACGGTCGATCACGATGAAGATGGCATTATTCCCCCTCTTAGTCCTGGGAAACCCAGTGATGAAATCCATACTGATTTTGTCCCATTTCCATTCAGGAATAGCCAAAGGTTGAAGGGTGCCAGCAGGCCGTTGATGCTCTGCTTTAACACGACGACAAACGTCGCAATTAGCAACGTATTGAGCGATTTCTCTCTTCATCCTAGTCCACCAAAACCTCTGGCGTAGGTCTTGATACATTTTGGTACTACCGGGATGAATGGTGAGAGGAGATTCATGAGCTTCCTTAAGGATCAGTCGCCTCAGGTTTCGCGCCTTCGGAACCACTAGGCGATTCCCAAAGTATACAACACCTTGATCATCAATGGAGAAACAATCCATGACTCCTTTCTTAACGTTTCTCTTGATACGGGAAATTCCCGGATCTATCTTCTGCGCCTTGATGACCTGATCCGTAAGGGTAGGTTCCGCTACCAGGGTGGATAGGAATCCTTGAGGAACAATGTGAAGATTAAGCTTGCGAAATTCCTCATGGAGAAGTGGTTGACTTTGTTGTAACATCAGGTTGTTACAGTAGGACTTACGACTTAGTGCATCGGCCATGACATTGGCCTTGCCATGGGTGTTAGTTATTCCTAAGTCATAATCCGAGATCAACTCGACCCAACGTCTTTGCCTGAGATTCAAATCTGGTTGGGTGAAGATATATTTCAAGCTTTGGTGATCGGTGAAGATCTCGCAACGATTACCGAGAAGGTAATGTCGCCAGGTTTTGAGTGCATGGACTACAGCTGCAAGCTCTAGATCATGTGTGGGATAATTTTCCTCATGTGGGTGTAATTGCCGTGAAGCATAGGCAATTACCTGACGATCTTGCATGAGTATGCAACCTAGTCCTTGTCGCGAGGCGTCACAATAGATAATAAAGTCCTTGGAGAAATCTAGTGGTACCAGTACGGGAGCAGATGTCAGGCGTCTTTTCAATTCCTGAAAACTGAACTCGCACTGTGGAGTCCACTCGAACTTTTTATCTTTCTTGAGGAGTTCAGTTAGAGGTTTAGCAACCTTGGAGAAATTCTCGACGAAGCGGCGGCAATAGCTCGCTAGGCCAAGGAAACTCCAAACTTGCTTGACCGTAACAGGTGGAGTCCAATCAAGGACGGCTTGAACTCGCTCGGGATTGACAGCAATACCCTTACCAGAGATTACATGGCCTAGATAGGTCACTTCTGACAACGAAAATTCACACTTGGAGAATTTGGCATAAAGGCGATGCTCTCGAAGTTTCATCAATACCAGCCTTAGATGTTCGGCATGTTCCTCTTTATTCTTGGAGTAGATGAGTATGTCATCGAGGTATACTACGACGAATTTGTCCAAGTACTCCATGAAAACCGAGTTCATTAACCGGGAGAAAGTGGCCGGGGCATTGGTTAAACCGAAGGACATGACGGTGTACTCGTATTGGCCATAACAAGTAACAAAGGCCGTTTTGGGAATGTCCCCGTTTCGGATTTTGATTTGATGGTAGCCCAGCCTCAAATCCATCTTGGAGAAGACTGAGGATCCAACGAGCTGATCATACAGGTCGTTGATCCTGGGAAGCGGGTATTTGTTCTTGATGGTGACCAGATTGATAGGTCGGTAATCCACAACCATTCGATCCGTTCCATCCTTCTTCTTGACGAAGAGGACGGGGCAAGCCCAAGGGGAGGAGCTAGGACGGATGAACCCTTTGTTCAAGGACTCATGGAGTTGGTTCTTAAGCTCGGCTAGTTCTAAGGGTGCCATCTTGTAGGGTCTTCTAGCAATTGGAACGGTTCCTGGAACAAGATCTATCACAAACTTGACATCCCGGTCAGGTGGAACACCTGGCAGTTCTTCCGGAAACACATCCGGGAAGTCTCGGACTACCGGAACGTCCTCAAGGTCTGGAAGAGGGTTGGCATTGAGAGAGTAAAGTTGGCGCTTGGCCACTCGAGTTAAGACATTAACTGTCTTGCCCGAGGGATGAGTAAGTTGAACGGTTCTAGTGGCACAATCGATCTTGGCATAATGAGCCGACATCCAGTCCATACCCAAGATGATGTTTATGTCGGAGGACTTGAGAGCTATTAAAGATGCAAGGAAAACAAGCCTATCGACAAGAATTTCGTTCCCATGGCTAACCCTAGAAGTTTGCCATTTGGAACCCGGAGTTTGAATTACCATGGAAGTGGGCATGTCACAGAATGTCGTGTTATGCAACCGAGCATAATTCTCGGATATGAATGAATGAGATGCTCCAGTATCGAAAAGAACAGATGCCGGATGGCAGTTAACAAGGAGCGTACCAAGGACGACGTTGGGATCCTCATGAGCCTCTTCGGCTGAAACATAGTTGACATGGCCACGTGCAGTAGTGGCCGGCTTGGCATAGAAAGTCTTTCCCGCGGGCTTACCACGGCCAACGGACTTTCCAGCTTGATTGGGGTTGTTCTGGGGACACTCTCGACTATAGTGACCCGGTTCTCCACACTTGAAGCATGTTACCACAGTGGGGCGTGGAGCAATATTAGCAGCGGGGCCACCATAGGGCTTGGACGGTGCAAATTGCTGGTTGGGACGAGGCGCCTCAAAGGATGGCCTCGGGGTGAATCTGGGTGGCAGTGCGGTGCTTGGAATCCACACCCGGCGCTTCTGAGCTCCAGAGCCGGATGAAGACCCAAAATCACGAGAGTGCTTGCGTGAAGCGTCATAATCAGTCTGGCCTGTCTTAGCACTGATAGCTTTATTGACCAGCTTCTGGAAGGATGTGCGCTCGTGCAGACGGAGATCGCGGCGAAGCTCAGGGCTAAGTCCCTTACGGAACCTTGCCTGCTTCTTGGCGTCAGTAGAAACCTCTTCAGGAGCATAGCGTGCCAGGTTCCCAAATTCTCGGCTATATGCATCCACAGTCAGGCTTCCTTGGGTGAAGTTGCAGAACTCCTCCCTCTTGCGATCCATGAGACCTTCCAGAATGTGATGCTCACGGAAAGCCTCGCTGAACTCAGCCCAGGTAGTGATTTGGCCGACCGGGCGCATAGCTTCGTAGTTTTCCCACCAATGGCTAGCGGGGCCCTCGAGATGGTAAGCAGCATAGGTAACCTTGTCGGCTTCAGCTATGTTGGCAAAACGTAGCTTGTGGGTGATGCTGCGAAGCCAATCATCCGCGTCGAGGGGCTCGACGGAATGGTTAAACTTTGGTGGGTATAGCTTGATAAAGTCGTTGATTGACACCAAGTCATTTCGTGGGTGGCGTGCAGTGTTCTGCTCAATCCGCTCCAGCAGGCGGTTGGTCTCACGCTTGTTCCTTTCCGCCTCCAGCATCACTTCGGGCAGGGAAGGCGGGTGAGGCAAATTTTCACCTCTAGCTGCATTGGCTTCCCCCTGCTCCGGGGCAGCAGGGTTTCCGCGGGTGTTGACCATCCTAGAAGGAAACAAGACAACGGTTTAGACAAGGATGGCTCAAACTTAACAGGGAAGTGCAGAATGTAAAGGATAACGCGGAATGCAGAGATGCTCATTCGTATGCCATGGTAATATAAAACTGCCATATATACACCAACGGTCATACTCGTCATACATAGTTTAGTACAAGCCCATGCTACAGTACAACTATGAAGGTAGACGTTACATCTCATCGGAGGCATTCCGCGTCCCTATACATTATTTGTCTACACCTCCGGAATCGATTACACACCAAGTCGTATTCCACAAGTCACACAGGACAGTGGAGATACAACTACTACAATACTAGTGGTACTACTACTAACTCAGATAGCTCCGTAGTAGTCCTCATAGAAGTCACCTCCATAGCCTGGAAGTTCAACGTGATCATCCGGAAACAGACGGTCCTGAGGAGCCTGTGGACCATAGGGGCTAGGATAAGGTCTTGGACCAACAAACGGTGGCCTGCGGGGACCAAGGGGTGGGGTGATGCCTCCCACATCACGCCAATCCACCATGTCTGGCAGAGCTGCTCTCACAGGATACAGATCCCTGGTATCCATACATCCAGCTTGCACCACGGGTGCAAACCGAGTCAATGTGGCCCAATGATCAGCACGGGTATTAAAGAGCTCCAGCCTCAAGGCCCGATTCTCTCGGTCCTTATCTTTGAGCATCTCAGCGGTGGTACGAGTTAATGAGTCCTCCTGAGTGGAGTCAGCATAGATAGCTTGAAGATACCCCTGCGCTCCCGGAAGTGAAGCTGGCATGTAACGGAAGTCAGTGTTCCGAAGCAGGCCAGTCCGAACTCGCAAGATGGTCATCATGGAATAGGCAGCATCCTGCACAGCCATCTCAATGGTAACTCCGAGTCCATAGGAACAGTGAAGGGGCTCGGTAGATCCAGGATAGGAAGGAAATATCCTGACGGTGCATAAATACTAGCTGTAATTAAAGTCGCAGAACTGCTCTTCAACAGTGTATTCGGGATACCAACGGTATCCTGTCTCGATCATGACCCGGACCAACATAGCAGTATGACCGGGCACGTCGAGGCACCTGGTCAGGAGAACCACTTGATTTTGAGGCTGGTTGGCCATCTGAAAGCACAACCACAAGACAAAGACATCAGAATTCCTAGGGAAAATTGGGCAGCATAACGGCTGTAAATGCTCAGAAAAAGATTTGAGACATCCACAACAGTTCACAATACCGCTCAACAGCATCATATCAAAGTTCTGATTCAAATAGCAACGTACTAAAATAGTAGAAACTGGACTGGGACTCGTAACAATAATCCTATGAGCTACTACAGATTAGTAACACGTGAACCTGATAGAAGAAGAGAGCCTAGTCCTTAACCCACGTTGAATGAGAAGAGAATGACTCAGATCAGAAGCATAGGGTAAAGGAGTAAAAGAACCTTACGTTCCCTCCCACAATCAATTCCCTTACATATAACTAAAGCATTTCTAGACTTGACATCGACCAGTTTGGCTGAACGAACCTACAGGCACTCCGGCTCTGATGCCAACGCTGTCAGGACCCCGATTCTAAGCCACATCGATCTAGCCGGTAACACCTCATATCACTTTGCGGCCTCACGCACGGTATCCCACGGGTGTCGCCTTACCATGGCCCGGGACCGTTTGCGCCTTTTGGCTCGCGTATATGACAATGTCGCTAGCATCCATATGATAGAGAACCCGGGCCGACATGGCTAGTCGTGAACCCAAAGCGGCACAGACCTATGGAGGTAGGCATACATGAATCACAACGAACATGTCGGTCATCAACGAGTGATTCCGGGCTGTAGCACTGGGCTAACAGGACTCCGGGAAATCCCGGGCTGTAGCAGGCTAGACAGGACTCCGGAGATCACCGCGTGACATTTCCCCGAAGGGACAGACATAGGGACGAAGTGAAACACATGCCGGCCAGTCAAGCATCCTGAACAGTAGTGCTGGGCTAGCAGGACTCCGGTGAACCGGGCTGTAGCGGACTACTATGGCTCGAGGAGCACTAGACTACATTTCCCCATAAGAAAGGCTGCGAAGGACAAACAACTAGATTGTCGGATCCCACTCATACCAAGCATTTCAATCATACATACAATATGCTCGATATGAGTACATACAACATGGCATCACAACAAAACTCTACAACTCAAGTACTTTATTTAAAGGCTCCAAGGAGCCATACATAACATATCCATACAGGTAGGGGTCACATGACCCGACACTCAAGTCATACAGTCATACAAGCACATGCGGAAGCAACTAGTCTGAGTACAGACTCTAGAAAGAAAGAAGGCTTCTCGAAGCCTGTCTATCTACATAGGGCCCTCCATGGCCTGGATCACCACCTGGGTGGCTAGTCACTCGTCGACGTCAAGGTCTACGTAAAACCCATCGGAGGGGGCAGTGTTGTCGTCTGAAAACAATAAATAAGCAAACATGAGTACAAAGGTACTCAGCAAGTCTTACATCAGAACCTACTGTACATGCTCATTCTCAAGAAGGTGGTGGGGTTTATGCAGCAAGCCAGCTTTGACTCTTGGCTAAGCTATCCTACGGAATCTTTTAGCAAAATAGTTTTCGCACATGAGTCCACTACTCACCATCACAATACTCCACCGTGGATCCTCCCTCGTATCCTGCGAGGGGGCCATCCTCGGTACTCACACTTATCTTGAGTCTTTTAGTAGTATCCATTAACTTGTCTATGAACTGTATAGGCAACCAAGTAGTCCTTTACCGCGGACGCGACTATTCGAATAGTTTTATACCCTGCAGGGGTGTACTTCGTCATACACGCTTTCACCGCTTACCGCCAGCTACACGACATGTACTCGGCAACCTTCAAGCGGAAGCCCAGCGAGGGTGTCGGCCACGGCCTACCTAAACACCTAAGCCCCTAGTCCAGGTTATCGCCTATCCAGGTTCCATCCGCAGGGAGTCCGGCCGAGGTTTCCACATACGGCCCCGAACGATGTGAACAGGGTTCCCGAGACACCAAACGGGTGACTCGGTACACCGTGCCACGGTGTATCTACCGCAACATAGCCCACCCCTAGGGTCAGCGCTACGCACGGCCGCCAACACATATCCTACAAACACCAGAAACTATTTGCATCTCCTAGACAAAGTACTAGGGTGGCTAAGAAGCCGAGAGGGTCCATTTGTTTCGGGCCCAATGTACGGTAGTAACTGCATCTTAAATCACACATACAGATCTCAGTTCTTATGGACGGCCTCAATGAAACAACCCACCATGTACTCCTACATGGCCTCTCATCGATACCTTTACCAAAACATGTTCAACACATCCCTCATATTACTGGCACAAGCATTTCACTCTAGCCCATCACCCAGATGAACCAGACCTGACACAACTCTAAGCATAGCAGGCATAGCAAGGTAGGAATCACAAAACATGGCTCAATCAACTCCTACACATGCTAGTGGGTTTCATCTAGTTACTGTGGCACTGACAGGTCATGCAGAGGATAAGGGTTCAACTACCGTAGCACACAGCAGTTTGAATCGTGTTGTTTTAATGCAGTAAACAAGAGCAGGAGCGAGAACATGGGTTGTATCGGAATGATCAATGGTTGCTTGCCTGATGGAGTGGTAACGGGATACTGCCCTTCAGTTGGATACTCGTGAATATCCTCGGAGGCAGAACCTACCACGAAGAACACAACCGAGCACAATCAACACATGACGATATGCAACAATATGATGCATGCTATGACATGGCAATATGGATGTGTCTTGAGCTAATGCAACTAGCTATGATTTAAATGAAGTTGGTTTGAGTACAAGATTCAAATTCCAACCCCATATATGATTATTTAAATGCCCTTTATTTTTTTTGTCCAAAACAAAGGACAAGCATTGTTCAAACATGCATGAAAAGGGTACAGATGGATTCCTTGAATTTTTCTGATAATTTTTCATATATAATTTGTCTCATTTGGAGTTATGGTTGAATTTCTATGAATTTTTGAAGTTTTGGGTATTTTCTGGAATTTTCTATATAAAATTAAATCCAGAAAAGAGTTACTGCGTCAGCCTTGCGTCAGCATGACATCAGCAGGTCAAAGGCGGTGTCCAGGTCAAACCCGACCAGTGGGGTCCACTGGTCAGTGACTCTAGTTGGTTCCTGTGGCTGACGTGTGGGACCAGGTCAACTGTGACGTGGCAAAGTCAAACTGACAGGTGGGGCCCTCCTGAGACCGGTGCTAATCTAACAGAATAGTTAACTAACTAATTAAGCACTAGGGCCCACATGGCAGTGACTCTAGAGGGGTGGTAGTGGGTTAGTTAGCCGCTAATGACGGCCACGTCGGCTACCGGCGTTTAGCCGCCGGCGACCTCAGATCGCGGCGGTGTCCGCGTCGGGATTTCACTACAGGCGATGGTTTGGCGCGCTGGGGGCACCAGGGAGGAGCTCGGGCTCGTGCGCATCTAGGGAGACCAACGGGAGGTGCGGGGGTGGCCGGAGCTGACGGCGGCGAGCACGAATGCGGCGGCCGGCGCTCGGGTGTTCGCGGGATCGATGCTGCGGTGCACGGGAGGAGGAGCTGGTGGTGGCTACGGGCTCCTGGTGGTGCACTGAGCACAAAGGTGGGCTTGGCTTCGAGCCACTTTGGGTCTAGCCACAACGGCGCCATGGCCGGCGGCGAGGAGCTCACGGCTCAAGTGGCTAGGCTAGTTAGGGGAAGAGATTCACTGCGGGGAGAAGGGGGAAATGCTCGGGAGCTCACAGGGAGGTCGATGAGTAGCTCAGCGGGCTCGGGGAAGCTTCTGCAACGGCGAATTGACGACGGCGATTTCCGGGCACCGGAGATGAAGACGACGACGCTCGGGTCGACTGGGGCCTCCTCTGGTCGCGTGCTTCGGGTGTGTAGCTCCACGGGGTCAGGGCGGAGCCCAGGGATGCGGAGAGGGAGCGAGGGGGTGGCTGTGGACGCGGTGGCAGCGAACGGCGGCGACGGCGCGTTCGGGTGTGTGTGAGAGACCGGGACAGGGGAGGGGATGAGGGCGAGGGAGAGTGAATGAGAGGGCCAGGGGGTGCGTGGCATCCATAGCGACGTCGGGGAGGCGGCCGTAGCAGGAGGTGGCCGTCGGTGGCCGCGCGCGTGCCGGCGCACCGCGGGCACACGCCCTGCGTCCTCCTGGCAGCAGCTGGAAGAAGACAAGGAAGGAGGTGGTCTGGGCCAACAGTGCTGGGCCACAGCTGGGCCGCCAGGTAAGTACTCTCTGTCTCTCTAATTTATTCTGTTTTTTTTTCTATTTCTGTTATTCTGTTTTGATTTAGTTTAAATACTAAATCATTTTATAAAATCCTGAAAATATTTATGGACACTTTCTGAAATATTTCAGTGGCCCAAAAATAGTTCCAACATTATTTGAGCATTTGAATTATTTAATAGTATTTAAATGCCCAAATTCAAATATTTAAGAATTAAGTCAATGCCCCTTTGTTGACCTAAAATTATATGCACCATTTTTCCCAAGGGTTCTAACCCAAGGCAAAGAGGGTGAACATATTTGAAGGGCATTTCAGGTTCATTGAATTTATTTTTAGTAAACCCTAGTTGATTTCAGGGGGGGTGCTGGGGGTTCTGCTTTCCCCATTTCAATTTTCTGATGAAGGTAAACATGATGCACACTCTAATGCATAACCTAGCTCGGGTGTGACAGTCCGGCGTTGCGCTACGAGACTAATGCTGGAAACACACAAATATTTTAAAAGTGCCATAGGCTTGGAAAACCAAAAAACGTCAGTGAGAACCTGACGTCCGAATAAGATCAAGTGTTCGGTGCCAATCTGAAAATTGGACTTTAGGAAAAAAAAGTGCTTCTGTCATGCTTTAACATGACACATCCTATCTCAAGACTTCAAGTGGGTCAGCCTACGGCTTCAACCTCCTATCCTGAAGGAGGAGTACTTCTCATTAGGCCAGTTTAGCAAACTAAACTCTAGCGGCTATGAGAGAGAAATTAGGCTCCCCTGCTAGTGACCACACACGTGTAGAAAAAGGGAGTGGTAAATAATAATAATAAAAAACTTTGGAACGACTAAGAAGAAGAACACTTATTACAAAACGGCTCATATAAATTTAAGACCCCCAAGTGACTTGGGTAAAAGAATTTTATGTATAATAATTGTATGTACCGAAGTACTTATATCATATCTGTGTTCACCCGAACTTTAAACACGTCTTAACTGACCGCCGGCTCCTCCCTCTTCGTCCAAGGGCCGAAAAGTGTCATGTACTCCACATGTCGAGAGTATCGACGGTGTTTCCGATGACCACGCAATCAGGCCATAAGGCTGTAACAGACAGAGCACGCTCAGGTAAACACAGGAGCAAGGCAACCCAGCTTGAAAATCTCTTAAGTCAACATGATGCATATTGTGGAGTAATACACGAACGAGGAATGAAGCCGTACAAGTGTAATCATTTGCAAGAGGAAAGGCTTCATAAAGGAAGCCCCCAAGTAAACGGGGTATTTGAATTTGTGTGTCACAAACAAAGTTTTGACAAGGAAATTTTTTACAAGCAACTTTTTTCCAAAAAAGTATAATGCTTGGTCGAACCGAACACAAGTTAAAAAATTAAAACTTTGAGCATGAAGGCCACTTAGCTGGTTAATGTGTTTGGTATTGATGACGCGGTCCGAGCTTGATGCGGGACAAGGTTCCATCCCCCAAGCCGGTCCCAAGGTGGCGGAGCAAAGAGCTCAGCACTCCAAAGTGGTGACATAGCACGGTCAATGTAGGCCGGCAGAGTGATGCCGAAGTCCCCGACATTGGATAATGAAGTGTTGACAAAGCCCCTCGTCCAGCCGAGGTGACGTGGTATGTCAGTACGCCGAGTTGACGATACTGCCCAACCCGGATCATTTTCCTGTGCACAAAAAATAATGCAAACCAGAGATAGTAGTAATAATAATAATTTTTAAAAAAATCGTTGCATAATAAATAATTTATGCAAAGTGAGTAATAGAAGAAATATGGCCTGGCGCCGAAGTCAATGTTGATGTAGAGCGTCGGCGTGATGCGGTAAAGGCATGGCAAAGCATGAATTCACAGGTCCGTCCGAGTTCTGGATGCGGCATTCGCCGGACCATGTACGGAAACTGACTGGACCACCATGCAACCGTTGTTAATGCGACCACCATTTGATAGACCTGTGTACATATGATGGACAAACCAGAGTAATAATATCTTGGGAAAAATGAACCCAAACAAGGAAAAAATACTAGGATTAACAGCACCTGGTTTATTTGTTGTAGCAATCTGAAGAGAGGTGATTCCCAAAATTGGGACTCGATCCACACAACCATTGCCTAATGGGCGATAAAGCGACCGCACGGCGATGTTGACAAAGGTTGGCTCGCCAAGGCAAAGCCCTCGGTCCAGCTAACGTGACGGAGCTGGTCGGCTAGTGACGCCGAAGTCTCCGGAGTAGGTTGATGAAGAGATGGCGAAGCCCCCGGTCCAGCCGAGATGTTGAAATCTCGATGTCAGCCGATGAGTCGAAGTAGGTCAGCGTGATGGACACCGGCTTGAAGAAGCAACAGTGTGGCCCCGTCGATGCAGGTCATGACGTGGTCAATGCCGGCTTGATGAAGTGACCGTGCAGCGATGCCGGTGTGCCCGCTCCGTGTAATCCATGGGGCGGCGATGTTGGTGATGATTTATCCTTCGCGAGGCCGAACTCTTGTTTGTCTTGTCGAGATGATGATCCGAAGAAGTTGGGCTCAGCTCAATAAAGTGATGACGTGTCTAGCGCAGGTCGGCAGCGTTGGAGCAATATTGCCGGACTGGTTTGACACCAGCATGATGATGAAGATGACCTTAGGGGAGGCTTAAAATTTTACGGGCACATGTTTAAAAACGACGCACAATACCCTTGAAGAGAATTCCTCTAAAAAGGTTGTCCAATATCACGTTCATAAAGAAACATGAATTCGGGTCGGATCCTTATTCGCACAGAAAAGAGATCCGAAAATTGGTCCACTCATCAGAAGGTTCCCGGAGTTTGAACCGTCGGATCGAGCTGAAATTTGGAGGGGTGGTAGATATGGGAATTCCACAGTAGATGAACGGTTGGATCTTTCAAAGGACCTCCGAGCTGGGCTCTGGAGACTACGCCCTAAACTTGTCTAGATTCCCGTCCAGATTTGACAGGTCTCCGGTATATCGTAGATTGTTGGAGATTCCTCCATCAGAACTCGACGAAATTTTGCATGGCTATTGTAGACGTAATTCCGCACTATTCCACTGAAGAAATCATCAAACCGACGCTCGAGGATGCGGTGACGGCGATACAAGTTCGATGTCCATAAAAACAGCACAGCCTCCTGAGGGCAATATTGACGTTGAGCCGTCGAGCTCCATGGATGATTCCTCTATGATCATGATATAAATCGGAGTTGATGTTGAAGAAGGCCCCGTCCGAACATAATGATCGGAGATGGAGCACGGTCCTCGGTCGAGCCGGTGACGAAGATGTCGGCGTCGCAGTTGACCTTTTGCCGATCACACAGCGGAACTCTCAATGAAAGCACCAATGTCCGTGTCAAAACCGGCGGATCTCGGGTAGGAGGTCCCAAACTGTGCATCTAGGATCGATGGTAACAGGAGGCGGGGGACACGATGTTTACCCAGGTTCGGACCCTCTCGATGGAGGTAATACCCTACTTCCTGCTTGATTGATCTTGATGATATGGGTATTAAAAGAGTTGATCTACCATGAGATCGTGGAGGCTAAACCCTAGAAGCTAGCCTATGGTATGATTGTTGTATATGTCTATTGACTAGCCTGGCCTCGGTTTATATAATGCACTAGAGGCCTAGGATAACAAGAGTCCTAGCCGAATACGCCGGTGGGGAGAAGTCCTTGTCTTGATCGCCAAGTCTTGTGGAATCTTCCTTGTATGCGGCAGCTGTCCAAACTGGCCATGAGTATATGGCCATGGGGGTCCTTAGCCCAATCTAACAGATCGGGGGATGACATGGTGAGTACCCCCTAGTCCAGGACACCGTTAGTGGCCTTCGAGATACAAAGGTTCCTGAGTCATTTTACCCCTCTAGTCAAAACTCTAACATCATTTTCATTTTTCTTATTATCTAATTCATTGAGCAAATCATTCTGAGCTTTAAATACTTGTTCTACTTCAGTGGTAACCATAGAAGCATGTTTAATAATAAGTTTAAGCTCACCTTTAACTCTAGACATATAATCACTCAAGTGTTCAATCATATATGCATCACGTTTCAATTGTTACCAACATAAGCATTGAAGTTTTTTTGTTTAACAATAAAACTATCAAACTCATCCAAGCATTGGCTAGCAGACTTATGAGGAATATCACCTTCATCAAATCTATAGAGAGAATTTACCTTTACTACCTGTGTCGAGTTATTAAGACCATGTATTTCTTCAATAGGTGGTAAATTCTTAACATCTTCAGCTTTAATACCTTTTTCTTCCATAGATTTCTTTGCCTCTTGCATATCTTAAGGACTGAGAAATAGAATACCCCATTTGTTCGGAGTTGGCTTAGGACATGGTTCGGGAAGTGTCCAATCATTTTCATTATCAGCATATTATTCAATAGCAATTCAGCTTAATCAACAGTTCTTTCCCTGAAAACACAACCAACACAACTATCCAGGTGGTCTCTGGAAGCATCGGTTAGTCCATTATAAAAGATATCAAGTATTTCATTTTTCTTGAGAGGATGATCAGGCAAAGCATTAAGTAATCGGAGAAGCCTCCCCCAAGCTTGTGGGAGACTCTCTTCTTCAATTTGCACAAAATTATATATTTCCCTTAAGGCAGCTTGTTTGTTATGAGCGGAGAAATATTTAGCAGAGAAGTAATAAATCATATCCTGGGGACTACGCACACAACCAGGATCAAGAGAATCAAACCATGTTTTAGCATCACCCTTTAATGAGAACGAAAATAACTTAAGGATAAAGTAATAGCGAGTTTTCTCATCATTAGTGAACATGGTGGCTATATCATTTAATTTAGTATGATACGCCACAACAGTTTCAGATTCATAGCCATAAAAAGGATCAGATTCAAAGAAAGTAATTAACTCAGGATCGACAGGAAAATCATAATCCTTATCAGAGATACAGGTAGGTGAAGTAGCAAAAGCAGCGTCATGTTTCATTCTAGCATTGAAGGATTTTTCTTTCAGCTTAGCTAACAATTTCTTAAGATCATATCTATCATTGCAAGCTAAAATGTCTCTAGCATTTTCTTCATCCATAACGTAATTCTCAGGCACAACAAGCAATTCATATCTAGGGAAAGAATCTTTATCATCAATTTCATCAATATTATTAGTTTCAATAATTTCATTCTCTCTAACCCTAGCAAGCTTTTCATTAAGAAATTCATCTAGTGGCATAGTATTATCAAGCATAGAAGTGATTTCATCATAAGCATCATGCAAAGCAGAAGTGACATCACCAATAACATGTGACATATCAGAATGAATAGCAGGAGTAGGTGTCGCAAGTTTACTCATAACAGAAGGTGAATCAAGTGCAGAGCTAGATGGCAGTTCCTTACCTCCCCTCCTAGTTGAGGGATAAATCTTGGTTCTTTCATCTTTCAAGTTCTTCATAGTGATCAACAAATTCCAAGTGACTCAAATAATAGAGCTATGCTCCCCGGCAACGTCTCCAGAAAATAGTCTTTATAACCCACAAGTATAGGGAATCGCAACAGCTTTCGAGGGTAGAGTTTTCAACCCAAATTTATTGATTCGACACAAGAGGAGCCAAAGAATATTCTCAAGTATTAACAGTTGAGTTGTCAATTCAACCACACATGAAATACTTAATACCTGCAGCAAAGTATTTAGCAGCAAAGTAATATGGAAGTAACGGTAACGGTGGCAAAAGTAACAATATTGGTTTTGTAGTGATTGTAACAGTGGCAATGGAAAAGTAACTAAGCAAAGATCAATATGTGACATGCTTGTAGGCAACGGATCAGTGATGGATAATTATGTCAGATGCAATTCCTCATGCAACAGTTATAACATAGGTTGACATAGAACTAGCTCCAGTTCATCAATGTAATGTAGGCATGTATTCCGAATATATAGTCATACGTTCTTATGCAAAAGAACTTGCATGACATCTTTTGTCCTACCCTCCCGTGGCAGCAGGGTCCTATTGGAAAGTAAGGGATATTAAGGCCTCCTTTTAATAGAGTACTGTAACAAAGCATTAATACTTAGTGAATAAATAAACTCCTCAAACTATAGTCATCACCGGGAGTGGTCCCGATTATTGCCACTTCGGGGTTACCCGATCATAACACATAGTAGGTGACTATTGACTTGTAAGATAGGATCAGGAACTCAATATATTCATGAAAACATAATAGGTTCAGATCTGAAATCATGGCACTCGGGCCCTAGTGACAAGCATTAAGCATAGCAAAGTCATAGCAACATCAATCTCAGAACATAATGGATACTAGGGATCAAACCCTAACAAAACTAACTCGATTACATGATAAATCTCATCCAATCCATCATCGTCCGGCAAGCCTACGAAGGAATTACTCAGCACGGCGGTGAGCATCATGAAATGGGCGATGGAGGAAGGTTGATGATGACGATGGCGATGGATTCCCCTCTCCGGAGCCCCGAACGGACTCCAAATCAGCCCTCCCGAGAGAGATTTGGGCTAGGCAGCAGCTCTGTATCGTAAAATGTGATGAATCCTTCTCCCTGATTTTTATCTCCCCAAACGTGAATATATAGAGTTGGAGTTGAGGACGGTGGAGTGCAGCCTCAAGGGGCCCACGAGATAGGGGGCGCGCACCCCACCCTCGTGGACAGGGTGTCGGCCCCATGACGTTGATTCTTTCGCCCATATTTTTTTATATATTCCAAAAATATTCTCCGTGAAGTGTCAGGTCATTTCGAGAACTTTTGTTTCTGCACAAAAATAACACCATGGCAATTCTGCTGAAAACAGCGTCAGTCCGGGTTAGTTCCATTCAAATCATGCAACTTAGAGTCCAAAACAAGGTCAAAAGTGTTTGGAAAAGTAGATACGATGGAGACGTATCACCGCTCTCCTAGGAGATGCCTCTGGTGCACGTTGAGGCGTCGGGCGCCTCCCCTTTGGAGCACGAAATAGTGCGGTGTGTGAGGCGTAATGAGGAAGCTCTTTCAAAGAAGGTGTCCCTTGATTACTTACATGCGAGGCAGGGAGGAGGCTAGGATAGTCGGCGATGATAGCCACTTCCGTGTTGTCAGAGCTCGCCTGGTATAATACTCCATCCTCAAGCTCCACAAATACGTCTGGATCCTCTTCGAATCTGGGGTCAAGGTCCCGATTGTGATCCTCTGGCTGTGGGGCGGGGCTATGGATCCCCCCAGTAACCTTCCGCCATTCCTGTTACAAATATATGGGTTAATGTCCATTAAAAGTGAATCACTGAGAGGATTGAGTAAAGTGGTGGGATTAGAACTCATGCAGCTAGGAGGACTGTACATGGAAAATCCATCTCGATGTTTAAGATGAGTGAACTCCTATTTCTCCCCTTTGTACAGTTCGGCCAATATTTTGACCAAAGCAGCGGGGGTGTCCGGACCCTTCCGACCGCAGCATGAGGCGTCATCTTTCCCATTATAGTGCCACATGGGAAGCCCTCTGTATTGGAGTGGCTGGACCCCTGCACTATGGAAGTCGCGATTACCTCGACTATTGATACTCTGGACTGGGCAAGTGTCCTTATCTTGCCCATCAATTGACGGACTTCCGCACTATCTTCCTCCTCGAGGCTCCGAGGGCGCCAGCTGTGGCGTTTCTTCAACGGAGCATTTGAAAATTCGGGAAGACCCATTCGAACTGGGTCGGGGAGAGTGACGTCCTCAATATAGAACCATTCTGAGGGACATTCTTAGGGCGCCTTCTTCGGCGTGCCGGACAGGTATCCGGTCCCGGCTATGCGCCATATTTCGGCACTATTGTCCTCGAATATCGACCCCTCTTGGTTGCGAGGGACTAGGCAGAATCGCTTCTTGCACAAATCAAAGCGGGCTTCACAGCCCAGGAAAAGCTCGCAAAGGGTTAGAAAACCCGCGATGTGCAGGATAGAGGCTGGCATGAGGTTGTGCAGTTGGAGGCCGTAATACTCCAGGAGTCCATAGAGAAAAGGGTGGATTGGAAACCCGGCGCCTCTCAACAAGTTGGATACGAAGCACACCCGTCCCCCTGGTTGGATTGGGGAAATTTTCTGCAGAACTTCACCTCTGAAGGAGGTCAATCCTACTCGAACAGGGATCAGATCGGTGGGGGGAAGGAATCCCTGTGTTTGGAGCTTAACCAACTGCTCATGGGATACAAAACATCTCTCCCAATCGCCTTTTTTTGGAGCCGTGAGGGCGGGAGGAAGAACTGGGGATGCTAGCCATGTTGAATGGTTTCCCCTAACAAGACTCTGAGGATTTTCCGCTGGGTGTGGAATGGATCTAAAATCCAATCCCTTTAAATAGAGGCCTTTCTTATGTGGCCGGGGGTTATGTGCAAAAAATACCCTGACCTCTCGTATTCGCTCGACACGTGGAAGCAGAAGGTGTGGAGGCACAGAAGCCGATGGGTGCGACATTAAATGGAAGGACAAATACAACTCTTTAAGTCAGGCACTTTGAAGTGATCAGAGGAGGAACCTGCCTTGCAATGTCGAAGACAATCTGTGCGCCGGACACCTCGTCATTGAAGCCTCGTTTAGGGGCTACTGAGGGAGTCCTAGATAAAGGGGTCCTCGGGCATCCAACCTATTGGACATGGGTCGGCCTGTTGGGCCGTGAAGATACAAGACAGAAGACTCTCTCCCGAGTCCGTATGGGACTCTACTTGGCGTGGATGGCAAGCCTGGTGTTCGGATATGAAGATTCCTTTCTCTGTAACCGATTTTGTACAGCCCTAGTCCCCTCGGGTGTCTATATAAACCAGAGGGTTTAGTCCGTAGGGGCAATCGCAATCATATAGGCTAGACTTCTAGGGTTTTAGCCATTACGATCTCGTGGTAGATCAACTCTTGTAATACTCATATACATAAAGATCAATCAAGCAGGAAGTAGGGTACTACCTCCATAGAGAGGGCCCGAACATGGGTCAACATTGTGTCCCCTGTCTCCTGTTACCATCGACCTTAGGTGCACAATTCGCGACCCCCTACCCGAGATCCGCCGGTTTTCACACTGACAATGAGCACTATTCATTTGCCATCGAGGAGGAAAAATATTGGGTAGCACTAGGTGCCATCTTAGTGCATGACTCACTTATGCACTGCTTATCTCCATTTTCTAGCATGACACGTGCACCTTCATGCTAGATGTACCGCGTTTGGCAAAAGGATGAACAAAGTGCGGCGGGCTGGCGTTTTCACCGTCTATTAAGGTCGGTTAACTCATCACATGTAACCGACTCGCGGTGGGTTTGGGGCAACTTGCTCCAATTTAACCCTCATGTTTGGATACTTTAGGGATATTTGATCCCCAACTAGCTCAGACTAACTCTTACCCAAGGATCCAAACAGGGCCAAAGTTAGTCTCAGAAAACGCATTAAGCCCTATATACGTGGACAGACGGAGTACATGATACTAGAAAACGCTCACCATTAGTAGTAGTTCATTGGTTGGTTTTGATTTTTTTGATTCAGTTGTTGTGCTGCTACCGTCCAATATTCGCGTGTGGTTGTTTCTAGAATAAAAAAAGGGGCACCCCTACTTATGTTACTCCCACTATGCCTAGCCTAAGGTTAATAGGTTACCCTGCACTTGGCTCTTCGCCTCTTCCGGAAGTCGAACAATAATGATGGTACTACAGTAGTACTTCTGGCAATCTGACACCAAATCAACTGTTGCACGTCCACCGCTTGTAAGCAAAAGTTTCTCCTTGTGCTGCGAGCCACCCCGCACGCGTTGGCGAGGGAGAAGGCGTAGTAAGCAAGCTTCTCGTCATTCTGCGAGTTGACAGGACACATCAAAGTTATTTAGTACATAATCTCTCCAAAAAGGGCTGACCATGTCATGGCTACCCCCCCCATCCCGTGCTCCGACGTTGAGTACGTGCCCTATTCACGTGCTATTGAGGAGAAAAAATATTGCATAGTAGGTGCCATCGAAGTACACGACTCACTAACGCACTGCTTATCTGATTGTCTCCATTTTCTTGCACGACACGTGCACCTTGATGCTAGATGTCTCGCGTGTTGGCAAAAGGATGAACAAAGCTCATGTAAAAAATGAGTTGAAGAACATAGATTCCCGATGACCGAGAAGGAGCGAGGAACCTTGCGTGTTTTCCCCTGTTTTTGCCGCCTGCCCACCTATAAACAAATAAAAGAACATGAACTCTTCGCTAAACACTAGAGACGATACAATAGGATGCTAAGTTGAAGATGTTTTATAGTTTATATTGATAACCACACAAGAAGCCACACATGTACAGGACACATGCAGCCACGCGTCTACACATGCCAACGCACTAACTCATCCTATCCAACACATGCACATACACGCACAACATGGAGCACACAACGCACGTACACAACACATGCATGCACACACACTCGGCCGCATAATGTACGTGAATAACACATGCATGCGCACACACTCGGCTGCATGGAGGCATGCGCCACCTGCGGCGACTTCTGATTCGTCGTGCTATGGTGAAGCTCGCACACAACGATTCCTACACATCTCTTGCAGCACCTCTTTGCCGTCGTTTCTCAATGACTAGTCGGAGATGAAGACGACCGTGGCCTCGGCCTTAGAGCTAGCCCCGATGGAAAAGCACGCACGCTGCATGCACACAAGCACGTACGGAGTGCCCACGACATGGTGCGTCCCCAGTCACGTCTACTCCTACGCATGTTGTCTATCAAGGCAGCTGCATGCCTAATGATGATGTGGGTGAGATCTTCTAGGAGTCAGATGATGACGAGGAAAATTATGGGGAGTGGGCTCTCATGCAAGATCCTAGTTATATTCGGATTCCTAGACAAATAGAATAAATGTGAAGAAAGAGAAAGAGAGAAGGTTGAAAAAAGTACTAAGTGATGTTATAGCCAACCTTGTAGCCCACACTACTATATGAGTGACTACTAGCAATGTGCCCCTGTGTTGCAACGGATCCAAAATTGAATAATACATGTTCACAAACTTGAAAGAAAAACACTCTAGTTTGGTGTATATATCAGTAAAAATATACTCTTATTAGGTTTCACTCAAAATATATTCATTGTGGCTGTTTTGATGTGGTGGGGGCGGATGTGGTTGGTTTCAAGATACTAAGGGGTCTCTGCAAATTGGAGCAAAGAAGTGGGGTCTTGTTGCAAAAATGCCATGACTTACATCATAGTCGTTAGATGCATATCTGATGGTCATAAATGACGGATGGCGGACACACCATCATCACCAACTGAGTCTTCTATAGGATTAATTATAGGAGTAGACATTAATGATGGCTATACATGACATGGAAGTTTCTTATAGCCATCAGTTGGCTATACTATTAACCATGCTCTTAGGCTGGTCATACTGCAGAGTAACTTAGACTAGTGTCATGCATATGACACTAGTCTAGGTTACTACATCCATAATGCAAAGTAACATAGTAGTAGTGTCATACTAGTTGGCTTCATTTTTTTACCTTGTAGACTCATCCTCTCTTGGAAAGCATTTTGTAACAGTAACATTTTTTTCTCGAATACGCACGAGTGTGCGTATCATTCATTAAAAGAGAGAGGGGAAAGAGCCCCAAATCCACGGTTACAAGCTTATTTACATGCGGAATTAATCCGGCACCACCCTAGTTTCTACTCCCTCTGTCCTATAATCTAAGAGCGTTTTGACACTACACTAGTGTAAAAACGATCTTATATTATGGGATGGAGGGAGTACACTAGACTACTCGCTTGTGCCCCACACTACATATTATGTTACTCTAAACACATCTCTCCTCATTAAACACATGCCACATAAGCAAACTTGTCTTGGACTGCGCTATGTTACTACCTGGGAGTATGTTACTCCCACTATGAACTACTGCATGTCCACCGCAGCAAAAGTTTATCCTTGTGCTGCGAGCCACCGCCTAGGCATTGGTGAGGGAGAAGGCATAGCAAACAAGCTTCTCGTTGTTCTGCGAGTTGTCGTGTGTTGGCAAAAGGATGAACAAAGCTCGCATAAATAAAAAAGAGTGGAAGAGCATTGATTCCCGACGACCGAGAAGGAGCAAGGAACCTCGTGGTGGAGCGTCTGCACTCATAATATTTTATATTATTCAGCGATATAAAATCAACCAATCATCTCCATAGTGGACTGGAAGAGTATGAAACACGGAAGCCCAGTGTAGTTACATCATACTACATGGCTAACGCACGCTATCACCATTTTTCTTGGCCTCCGTGCGACACCTAGCTCTAGTAATCCTGCAGCCCGTATCGCTTCTCGCTCCTCGTCTCTCTCAAAGTGCGGTCGGCTGGCGTTTTTGCCGTCTATTGAGGTCGGTTAACTTGTGAGAGACTAGCAAGATGCCCATGCGTTGCACGGAACATCAAGATGCATTTATATGAGTAGTTTATCTTGTGAGAGAAAAGGATGAACGAGGGAAGGCCTTATTTGCAAATGTGGAGAGGGGTGTGGGTATCTTTTTGCAAAATTGCCATAGTTTCCTTCCTATCCGTCACATATAAATCGGGCGGCCTATATTGCAGGATGGCAGACACACCATCATCACCAACTCTGTTTTTTATAAGAGTATAGATATAGATATAGATATAGATATAGAGAGTAGAGATTTGGTTACCAAATCTCATGCGTGCAATGCATGTGTAGCTTACTAGTTGGTTACCAAATCTCATCCGGGTTTAGAACAAGCTCGCACTGCGGGAGCACCACAAGGCCTGCCGCAGGAGTTACATTTCCCTCTCGGGGCCCACGGGACCAAGCTTAAGTGGCTTAGTGCACCGTCCTATGAGTCAATGACATGCGGACATTAAATGCGGCTGGCCCACATGTCTTTCTCATGGTGGTGGCGTGGTTCGCGACTCACTCTTTCGAGATGAACCGGTCAGCGGTGGCGTGGCCGTGGCGAGGGTGCCACAGCTAGGCGTTGAGGCGTTACGAGGCGTAGATGGCCACACCGGCGGGTACTACCTATAGTACTGAAGTACTCCAACTGAGGATTGATGCCCGGGACGAAATGTGTCATAGCCGCCGGATGAAAATTCAATGGTGCGGGAGTATGGATCGGAGCAGGAAAACCGCGTCCAATCGGGTGTGGCTGTGGTAGAAAGTTGATGCTCGCCGCAGTTCAGCTGGCCCGCATGTGATGCACACAAAGGCAGAGGAGCGGTGGGGCCAAGAGGGATGAGGCGCACATCGGGGGACATCGTGCCGTGGGTTGGAGTGGCGTCGTGGGAATCACATGTGGGTGTGGCAGTGGTAGAAACAAGAAACATGATGGTCGTCGTGGTTGAACTTCCATGGACAAGATGTCATGTCTACTGACACATGCATCGCATACCGCTCACTGCAAGGAACAATAGTAGAGAAAACTTGTTCCAAAGATATCATTTTTCTGATAAAATTCTCAAGATATCATTAGTTTTTACACATGGGATTACTCCTGCAAGGGTCAATCACAACAGGTGTTTTGTAAAAAAATGCATCTTGATGTTGCCTCCAATGCACGGGCATCTTACTAGTCATAGAAGAAGGCCACATGGGCATCTTGCCGTAGGGTGTGCCACCGACCCAAACTCAAATTTTTTGGACGATTAGGTGCACCGGATGTCGTGCCACACTACAAAATGTTAAAAAATGGCTCCAAATTTTTTAAAACCTGTTATCTTCAAACCATCAAAACAACCCGAGGAATATATTTTGAGTAAAGCATGATTTACTTTTACTAATGTATATCAAAACTAGAGTGTTTATACTTCAAACCCGTGAACAAGTATTATTCTACTACGTTGGATCCATTGCAACGCACGGGCCAGCACATTGGTAGTAGTAGTATCTATCTCTATCTCTACTCTACTCTACTCTTAAAAAAACAAAGTTGTTGATCATGGTGTGCCTGCCATGCTGCGGTATAGGCCGTCCGATTTATATCTGACGAATAGGAAGGAAACTATGGCAATTTTGGAAAAAATACCCACACCCCTCTTATACTAGCAAGATGCCCGTGCGTTGCACGGAACATAGAGACCTTGTGGGAGAAAAGGATGAATGAAGGAAGGCCTTATCTGCAAATGTGGAGAGGAGTGCAGGTAAATTGTCATAGTTTTCTTTCCTATCCGTTAGATATAGATCGGACGGCCCATATTGCAGGATGGCGGGCACACCATCATCACCAACTCTGCTTTTTTATAGGCCGTCCGATTTATATCTGATGGATAGGAAGAAAACTGTGGCAATTTTGCAAAAATAAACCTACACCCCTCTCCACATTTGCAAATAAGGTCTTCCCTCGTTAACCCTTTTCTCTCACAAGATAAACTACTCATACAAATGCATCTTGATATTCTGTGCAACGCACAAGGATGTTTCCTTGGGGGTCTCCCCAGCGCAGCGTGGCCATAGTTGCAAGTTGACACCCCTTGAGATGCCGACATTGAGGAGCACTCGGATTTTGTCCGATGAGCAGGTAAGATGAGTTTGATCATGTAGTAAATGCATTCTAAAGACTACTTCCGTGTCCATTTGATAATTCTCCCCCTGCCCATTGTTTCACATGTTAGGCTCGGCGCGAGTGGAGATTGGCTTGGATATGCACGGGAGGGTACCAACATCAATTTGCACAACATTTACAACGGTGACACCATTCTCGTAGAACCTTTGTCCAACATTGGGATCAGCCATGCAACGGGCCAACACCTGAATTGGTACGATGGAACCATGGTGAGATTGGAGAAGATAGAACGAACCTTGCACATGGCAGTCAAAGGTGGACGATGCCGTCAGCAGCCGATTTCTTGCCGTACGAGTATGAAGACGATGTGCTCCTTTCTAACCGCATCTTCGCGGTGACAAACCAGGGGACTTGTTTCGTATGGGACACATCCAACGGTATACTCCCTCTCTCCCAGTTTATTTGTTTTGAATTTTTTCGTTTTATAAGTTTCTAATTCAAATTTAGATCTCCCCATCAGATTTTGAGATTACAATGTCCATTAAATCGTTGTGTGCATGTATAGTAAAGAAAAAAAATCTCCAGTTTGCCATCAGTACGTGCAGCGGTAGCACCACAAGGCCTGGCGCATGAGTTACACTTACCTCTCGGGGCCCTCAGCTTTGAGCTTCAACACCTTACAACACCTGCCTTTGAGTCAATAACATGTGGACCCGATAGGTGGCTGGTCCACATGTAATGCTCCCGAAGGCAGAGGGGCAGTGGGGCCGAGAGGGTGAGCTTTAGGTTGGGGGACGTGTTGTGTCATGGGTTCGAGCGGCATCGTCGGAATCGCGTGTGGCTGTGTTAGAAACTTGATGCTCGCCGCATTTCAGCTGGCCCACATGTCATGCAGACAAAAGCAGAGGGGTAGTGCGGCTGAGAGGGGTGAGGCGCACGTCCAGGGACATGGTGCCATGGGTAGGAGCGGCGCCGTGGGAATCGCGAGTGGCAGTGGATGAAACGTGATGGTCGCCGTAGTTGAACTTCCATGGACAAGTTGTCATGTCTACGGACACATGCATTGCATACTGATCACTTGAATGAGTAGTAGAGAAAGCTAGGTGGATAAATAGTTCCTTATAGTCAAGCAGACCCACGCTACTACTTATTCCAAAGACATGCACACCATCGAGATAGTCCATCTATATCAATATACATAGAGAGGGAATATTTTTTTACAAGAGAGGAAATAGTTCATCCATCCATAATGCCCTGCTGCTGGTGCAACATCTTCTTCTTCTTCTTCTTCTTCTTCTTCTTCTTCTTCTTCTTCTTCTCATTTTCTGTGGGAGACGGCTTCGCAACAAGCTCTCTGGACCTTGCAGCTATCTCGAAGCTCACACGGGCATCTAGGGCAGCATATTTTATCCGCTCGTACGTCAAGTGTCGGATTTCGGGTTCCGGCAGACCCTTAAGGTTCGAACACTGGGGTGCGTGCGGAAATCTCACCTTCAACCTCTCCGTCTCGATGGGATCTAAACTACTAAAAGAACTGCACGAAAGACACAAGATTTATATTGGTTCGGGCCACCAATGTGGTGTAATACCCTACTCCAGTGTGTGGTGGATGGATTGCCTCCTGGGGCTGGTGTGGATGAACAATACAAGGAAGAACAGCCTCGCGAGGGTCTGTTCTTGGCTGTGGCGATGAACTGCTATGAAGAGTTCAGTCGCCTTTCTGTATCTTTCTCTCTCAGATCCTGGGCCGAACAACCAGGAATCGAACCCAACCGAACCGAACCAAACCCAACCGAACCGACCCGAACCCAACCGAACTGACCCGAACCCAACTGAACCGACCCGAACCCAACCGAACCGACCCGAACCCAACCGAACCGACCCGAACCCAACCGAACCGACCCGAACCCAACCGAACCAACCCCTTGCTATGTGGGTGGCTAGTCCTATTTATAGAGGCCCTGGTCCTCTCCCCAAATATTGAGCGGGAAGGGATCCAACAATGGCGGGCTAATTTGAAGGGGGACAACGAGTACATCTATCCTGACAAAAGCAGTCTTCGCCTGCCAAAGGCTCTGGTGATGACGCCGCGCTGGGCTTCATGGTGACCTCCGTCTCGTAGTCCTCCTGGTCTTGGTCTCGTTGCACCGAAGTGGCAACCTTTGCCTGATGCCTCAGTACTCCACTGATACACTTGCCCCCTCTGCACCAAAGAGGAAAGAGGGACGCTGCGCGCGCTGGCACCGGCCTGGCGCCCCGTGTCGTCATGGCTTGCGTAATGGGCACCTCGCGAGGTACCCCGCCTTGAACTCTCCGCCTCCTCACGAGCCAGCCTGACGAGGCTGTGCCTGAGGATGCGCCGTGTCGTCCGCCTCGCGAGGGTCTTGAGCCTCGTGTTGATGAAGATGGGCCGCACTGGGCTCCCACTTGAGCCACGCCGCAGGCCGCAGGCAGGCAAGTCTGGGGACCCCCATTCCCAGAACGCCGACAGTAGCCCCCGGGCCCAAGGCGCGCATAGACTTGGCCGTGCTGAGAGGCGAAAGGGCGAAGCGCCGCGGGCCCAATAGCCTGCGGCCTTGGACGCCGCGTGGCGGTTAATTGGACGTGGGCGGCACCATTCCCCCACGCTTCCTTGTTGTGCACCCTGCTAGGCGGACTGGTAGTTGTACGCAGCCGCCCCCTTCCCTGTTGCTCGGGTGTCCTCTGTTCTTCCTTCTTCCGAGCGCCTCCCCCTGCCTCCAATCCAATCTCGAATCCCCCCTCCTTCCCATCGCCATGGCTCCGACAGGGAAGGAGAGAGCAGAGAAATCCGCGCCTTCGTCTTGTGCGCCGCCAGCGGTGGCCCCCCTCGTTGGTCGATCGACTGTGCTCAACCAAGAGTGCCTGGGCAGGGATAGCTTGGCCCTGGCCACCGTCTTCAATGAGTGCGGAAGGACGACTGCCTGGCCCGCGTCCCACTTCTCCATTGACAGGACAGCCCCTGAGGTCCCATGTTTTACCGATGCCTTGTGGGCCGGCCTAGTTCCCCCTTTCTCCGATTTCTTCAATGCCGTGCTTTCGCATTATCAGATCCACTTAATGCATCTAAGTCCTGAGTCCATCACCCTCCTTTCGGTCTTTGCCTTCGTTTGCGAAGCCATGGTGGGCGTCCCTCCTTCGGTCGCCCTGCTGCGCCACTTCTTCTCACTGCGTCTTGTCGATCCTTCCCAGCGCTGGGCATGCGCGAGCTTTGCTGCCGAGCCTGCATCCGAGGCATCTGGAATTGACTTCCAAGTCCTCCAGCCCATGGCCGGGTTCCGCGAGCGATGGTTGTATGTGGATGCAGGGGTGCCCAGCCCCCTGCTATCGGAGCCGACCTCGTCTGCCGTCCCCAATTCGGGTTGGGGCCAGGAGACGCTGAAGAGCCCTCGGCTTGTCTTCGTCTGGCCCCGCTTCGCGCTCGTGAGGAAACTTGGCGTGAGAGCGCCCAAAGTGGTGAAGGAGTTTCTGTTGTGCCGTGTCGCTCCCCTGCAGTGGCACTCTCGCCGAATGTGGGCCTTCCGGGGGCGCGAGGACGACATGAGGCTCCAGGAAGAAGGCCTGGCTCCCGCGGCGCTGAAGTCGACGCTCCTGACTTTGGCCGGGGACCCCAATCCTGGCAACATCCGGCAAGGCAGGGCCTTGCTATATCTCTGTCAGAGTAAGGCTGACTTCATGAAGCAGATGCTCGACTTCGATGAGTGGGGGCTGCGCCCCGCCGGTCTCCAAGGGCCTCGCGAGAACCCTGTAGTGGTGACTCCCCTCCCACTCGGCCAAGGCGACTCCTCCTCAAGTGGCGGAGAAGGGGGACAGGAGGCGCCTGAGGCCGAGGAGGCTCCGGAGGAGGGGGCAGCGTTGTGCGCCGCTCGTGAGGGGACGGCTCCGGAGGAGGGTGCGGCGCCCGAGGCTGCTCGTGAGGAGACAGCTCCCGAGGCTCGTACTGCTGCGGCTGAAGGTAGTAGGCGGCCACTCCCAGCACCCGGGGCTGGGGCCTTGGAGGCCCTGGTCCCGGCTTCTGACGAGGTGATTGGTGGCACGCGCCAGGCGAGTGCTCCCGATGCGGGCCGTCCTGGTGCCTCGTCCTTGCGGCAGGTTGATCCTTGCGCTCTTCTCTTGGGCCGCTTCCGCATGGACTTCGAGGCCCTCCAGAGGAAGAGGGAGGCTCTGGGCGTTGACTCCCCTGGTCGCGTGCTGAAGCGCAGGAAGTACTTCACCACTGACAAGTAAGTCCTTTTCCTCTCTAACTCCAGATCCTCTTGTTGCTTTTGCTGATTCTTGCTCCGCAGGCCCCTTCCGACTGAGATCGCGGGAGTCACCGAGGCACCAGCTCCCTCGGCTTCGCCTCCTTTGCCATCCTCAAGTGCTCCGAGCAGCTCTGCCCTCGTGGTGAGGGCGTCTAATGGGGCGGATCGTCCCGAGGTGCGCCGCGGCCCTTCATTCCCCGCGCTTTTCCTTCGCGGGCCTTCTCAGGGGATAGCCAGTCTGTCGGGTACCTCCCGTCTGGCCTTGGGCTGCGACTGGTTGAGGCGCCACCTCCGCCCCACATTTGGAGGCGGGATGGCCCTTGGTCGAGCTTCTGATGTGGCGCATCCGGCCGTCGCGAGGCCGCCAGCCCCCAGCCCCCTGCCCGGAGGGGGAACGATGACCCGCAGCCCCAGGCGCCTGCTTAGGGCAGATGATGACGTGGAAGATGTGCTCGAGCGCATTCGGGAGCGCCGCTCTCGCCACCAAGGGTTCCTTCGACGAGTGGCCGACGCGGTGGACCTGCTTGGGGAAGAGCTTGCCGCTGAAGATGCTCGCCTGGAGGCCAAGGGCCTACGCCTAGCTGCAGGGAGGCGCGAGCTGGAGGCCGCCGTCGCCCTTGCGTGCTGCCAACGCGACCTTGACGATGAAGAAGCGAAGGCGTCGCTGGAGGCCTCCCGAGTGGCCCACTCCCAGGCCATCGAGGAGGCCCGGAGAGCTGACGGGTGGCGAGAGGCAGCGGAGGAGCGAGCTCACGAGCTACTGGCCCGATGCCACTCGTTGGAGGAGCAAGCGGAGCTGCACGAGGCAGCCCTCGCGTCGATGCAGGTGGCCTCCGGAGACCCAGCTGAGCTTCAGAAGCGCGAGGAAGCATTGGTGCTGGAGGCTGCTGAACGCTCCCGTGAGTACGAGAGGCTGGAGACGAGGGAGCGTCTAGTGACGCAGGCGGAGGACGGCGTCGCTGCGCGGGAAGCGCGTGTCCTGGAGGAGGTTTGTCGTCGGGTGGCGATGGCATGCCAAGGCCTCGAGCGTGAGTTCGAGGGGAAGCTGGGGATGATCCAGGCGGAAGCCGAAGGCAGAACCGCAGCCCTGAGGACCCAACGAGACGAGGCGATGCGGCTGGCCGACGCCTCCCGGGTCGCCCTTGAGGCGGCGCAGAAAGAGCTGGCCGCCTCTCAAGCCGAGGTGCTCCGCCTTTGCCAACGGGTGGAAGAGGCCGAGGCCGTCGAGCGCCAGAATGCCGACGAAATACGCTAGCGGCGGCTCCTGGAGCACGCGCATGGCCCGATATTCACCATGCTCAGGGAGAGGGCCAACTCGGCCTTGGGCAACATCTGCGAGGCGTCCTTCGGTGAGCCACACACGATCAACTACGCCGGTAACCTGCAGTTCTTCACCGCCGTGGTGGCGCAGCTGGAGGCGCGGTTGGTTAGGGCCGACAGGTTGGTGGAGGAGAGGAGCCGCGCCTTGCTCAAGCGCGCCTTCTCCCGTGTGTTCAGCCATCTTCAGAACATGAATCCCCGCTTCGACTTCGATGCCGTCATCGCCCCAGTCCCCAAGGCCGTCTGGTACGACCTGTCGCGCTGGGTGGAGGATAACGTGGACGCCCTCGTCAGGGCCTTCACTTCGGACGACAGCGACGTGGTCGTGGGTGCTGACGAGGATAGCACGGCGAGCGGCCCTGACGCCGCCGGCAGCGACGCAGGCGCAGATGGCGAGCTCGGCGACTCCGGCGAGGGCTCAGGAGGTGCTTCCGGGGACGCATTGGGGGATTGGTCCGACTGAGGGCGTATTGCTCCTGTCTTTTTCACTCTGCATGAATAGAACTCAGGCTTTTGACCTAGTGGTGTGTGAGAGCATTTTGGGAGGGGAAGCCCCTGATGTAAAAACCTGTGTCTATCATATCAGTAGTAACCAAATTGCGCTCGCGCCTAATGATGGGCTGGTTTACCTTTGTCCCATGTAGGTTCCGAGGCGGCCTGCAGGAGGGCGCGACGCCTTGGGTGCTTTCTAGCTGGGTCCTCAGGATGTGAGGTTGTCGCCGATGAGAAACTCCTCATGCGTTGGCCTTCTCCACAGGCCCTGGGCCTTCTCCCGAACACGATGACTTCATAAGCACACGCCTTGCTTCGCAGGCTCCGGGCCTTTCCCTCGAGCGCGAGAGCTTCACAGGCACTCGCCTTGCTTCACAGGCTCTGGGCCTTTTCCTCGAGCGCGAGAGCTTCACAGGCACTCGCCTTGTTTCACAGGCTCTGGGCCTTTTCCTCGAGCACGAGAGCTTCACAGGCACTCGCGTTGCTTCACAGGCTCTGGGCCTTTTCCTCGAGCACGAGAGCTTCACAGGCACTCGCCTTGCTTCACAGGCTCTGGGCCTTTTCCTCAAGCGCGAGAGCTTCACAGGCACTCGCCTTGCTTCACAGGCTCTGGGCCTTTTCCTCGAGCGCGAGAGCTTCACAGTCACTCGCCTTGCTTCACAGGCTCTGGGCCTTTTCCTCGAGCGCGAGAGCTTCACAGGCTCTGGGCCTTTTCCTCGAGCGCGAGAGCTTCACAGGCACTTGCCTTGCTTCACAGGCTCTGGGCCTTTTCCGGATAGGACACCCTCCTCAGGCACTTGCCTTGCTTCACAGGCTCTAGGCCTTTTCCTCGAGCGCGAGAGCTTCACAGGCACTCGCCTTGCTTCACAGGCTCTAGGCCTTTTCCTCGAGCGCGAGAGCTTCACAGGCACTCGCCTTGCTTCACTGGCTCTGGGCCTTTTCCTCGAGCGCGAGAGCTTCACAGGCACTCGCCTTGCTTCACAGGCTCTGGGCCTTTTCCTCGAGCGCGAGAGCTTCACAGGCACTTGCCTTGCTTCACAGGCTCTGGGCCTTTTCCGGATAGGACACCCTCCGCAGGCACTCGAAAATCCTCCCGAGAGGGACCAATAGCGGCAGCCTGGGCTGCACACTAGCCTGGCCTGACCCGGCTCGCGAGGGGCTCGCGAGGGGAGGCAGCTGCGACGAAGCGGCAACCAAAACACGAGAAACGGCTTGAGCGAGAATAAGCACCCCTTCCCCGAACACACGCAAATATCAAATTCGAATCCAACTTAAATCCAGCGGGGGAAAGCAACAGCCAAAGGGAAAGGCAACAAAAGGCAGACAAAAAAGCCACGTCCGGCACCTAATCTAGTCTTCGACGTCTTCTCACCAGCGCGGAGCTAAGGGTTGTCCACCGGGCGTGGGAGGGAGCCCCAGGGCCTGAGGCCGGCACCCCTGAGACTCCAGGGCGTGTACAGCCCCACTCATTATTATGTGAGAGTGTCACGGGGCGGCGAGCTTCATAGGCACTGGGCCTTCTTCACAGGTACTGGCCTTGCTTCATATCGCCAGACGAGGGCCCCGCCTTGCGCCACACTCTAGTGCCATCAGCAACGACCGGAACCCAGGACGCCGCCCGATGGGGTAGAGCGGTTGCCAGCGGTTCCCCCGACGACCACGGGTCCTCTGCTAGGGGCAGGCCCTGGGGCACCTCCCCAGCAGAGGGCCTACTTCCTGAGAATGCCTTGCTCCGAACGTCGCGGTGGTGATGTTGGATCCCGGCCCCTCCCCTGCAGCCCCCTGCACCGTCCTCCCGAGGGGTGAGGGGCTGTAGGAGCGGGGCAGCCGCTCACCGCGGCGACCTGCGCCTCCTGCGATCCACGGTTAGCATATACCTGCCCCTGATGAGTTAGCGGCACCCGGTGATCGTTGCCTCCAGCGTGGCTAGCGGGCTCGTCCTGGGGCGCCTGGAAGGGCTCAGCCTCCATCACCTCGTCCCCCCAACTAGGGCCAAGAAGTGAGCCCTGCCCGTCCTCATGAGGGTGTCCTTGGTCCATCATGCGGGGCACGTACTTTTCCGTCGCCGTCATCCCGTACGCCATGCCGTGGCGCCCCACATGACTGGGTGGCAATGCGGCCGCCCTCCGGGGCCGCGGGTCGCGTCGAGTCCTTCTCCTTCACGGGCCGGGGGCGGGGGCAGCGCCGCCACCGGTCCGGTGTTGACAGCTTCGCTGGCGACAGAGTAGCCTTGCGGCCCGTGGGCGCGCGGGGAGCCCTTGTGCGGGTCGCTCTGGGCTTGAGATGGGAGCTGGGTGGAGAAGTGGTGAGCCCCCGAGGCGGCGAAGCCCAGGAGCTCCGCCACTCGCTCTAGCAGCACGTCTTGGCCGCCCTCCAGCAACCTGCATCGCAGCAGCTCTCGGGCCACCGTGAGCGCGGCCCTCAAATTCACCTGCCGCCCTCCAGCAATCACGTTGTCGCAGCGTGATTGGAGGCCCTTTCTACCGACCGATCCTGCCGCGGCGTAAGAGTTGTTGAAGTCTGTCCGCGTCGCCCGTGGCCCACAGCGCCCTGCGGACCGCGAGCTGCCTGGGGCGCGGGGTCGCCCGAGGCGAGCGGTTCCGCGCGTTTGGGCCATGCAGCCCACGGGTCGGGGTTGACCTCCTGGTCGCCGGGCATGGCGACGAAGACTCGACGGGGCACGGAGCGGTGGAAGACAAATTCCGGCGCACCCCTACCTGGCGCGCCAAATGTCGGATTTCGGGTTCAGGCAGACCCTTAAGGTTCAAACACTGGGGTGCGCACGGAAATCTCACCTTCAACCTCTCCGTCTCGATGGGATCTAAACTACTAAAAGAACTGCACGAAAGACATAAGATTTATACTGGTTCGGGCCACCAATGTGGTGTAATACCCTACTCCAGTGTGTGGTGGATGGATTGCCTCCTAGGGCTGGTGTGGATGAACAATACAAGGAAGAACAGCCTCGCGAGGGTCTGTTCTTGGCTGTGGCGATGAACTGCTATGAAGAGTTCAGTCGCCTTTCTCTCTCTTTCTCTCTCAGATCCCGGGCCGAACAACCAGGAATCGAACCCAACCGAACCCAACCCAACCCAACCGAACCGACCCGAACCCAACCGAACCGACCCGAACCCAACCGAACCGACCCAAACCCAACCGAACCGACCCGAACCCAACCGAACCGACCCGAACCCAACCGAACCGACCCGAACCCAACCGAACCGACCCCTTGCTATGTGGGTGGCTAGTCCTATTTATAGAGGCCCTGGTCCTCTCCCCAAATATTGAGCGGGAAGGGATCCAACAATGGCGGGCTAATTTGAAGGGGGACAATGAGTACATCTATCTTGACAAAAGCAGTCTTCGCCTACCAAAGGCTCCGGTGATGACGCCGAGCTGGGCTCCATGGTGACCTCCGTCTCGTAGTCCTCCTGGTCTTGGTCTCGTTGCACCGAAGTGGCAACCTTTGCCTGATGCCTCGGTACTCTGCTGATACGCTTGCCCCCTCTGTACCAAAGAGGAAAGAGGGACGCTGCGCGCGCTGGCACCCGCCTGGCGCCCCGTGTCGTCATGGCTTGGGTCATGGGCACCTCGCGAGGTACCCCGCCTTGAACTCTCCGCCTCCTCGCGAGCCAGCCTGACGAGGCTGTGCCTGAGGATGCGCCGTGTCGTCCACCTTGTGAGGCTTGGCCCCTCGCGAGGGTCTTGAGCCTCGTGTTGATGAAGATGGGCCGCGCTGGGCTCCCACTTGAGCCACGCCGCAGGCCGCAGGAAGGCAAGTCCGGGGACCCCCGTTCCCAGAACGCCGACATCAAGGGATAATTTTCCCATCCAGATGACCTTAATGCCAGCGTCTTGTCACCCTTCTGAAGATTTGTCCCGAGCACAAAATTTGCTACGTCGAATAGGGATGGTGTCGGTTTATCATAGTCTTCTACAAGAATTTTTATTTTGGTTTGTAGGTCATCGATGTGTTGGGTACTATGGTAAGTTGCATCGACTGCAATTTAAAATTTTCCTATGCGCAGAACAACCAAGAGCATGCTACGGGAGATGGATCACAGTTAGTTACCACTAGACGTGCAGTGTCGTGCAGCGAAAGAAAAGTTGGGGCAGCGTGTCCGCGTGAATCGTCTCCTCCTCGTTCGATCTCCCTCGAACAGCCTATCATCAGTTCCCAACTACAGGTTCGCCGGAGCGGCGCAAGTGCACGGCCTCTAATGGTATTCGCTCGTGCAGGAGGAACGTCGTGCGGCGGAATGCTAGGTCCGATCACACAACCGGCGGAAAGTGGATGTGTGTATTCGCAACACATGCAAACCCTAGTGACAGCACCGAAGCGATCAGCTGCATGAGTGTGCCGCACCCCCACTTTATATAGGCGTCCGTCGCGGGCTCAACACTTGGGACTCGCACGGGCCCTAAAGACCATAAGTCTACTCAACCATAATCCAAACGTAGCTTGGATCACATCCTACCAGTGTCCTCGGATCCGACCTCGTAGGTTCCTTCCCTTAAGCGTGCGACCCCTTAGGTTCAAGCCGGCTTGGTCGCAGTTCAGATCACCTCCGAACTACATGGTTAGTAGCGGCCCCTAGCAAGGCATGCAAAACACCAAGCAGACTATGAAGCTGGTTAGGTGAACCTATACATCATACTTCCATTCCTTTTGCCACACAATATATGTTGTCAGGCTCAAGGCGAGTCCGTGATCCTTGTGCTAGCCCGACCTCTTTCTCGTTCCAGTGATGTTGACCACAAACCGGATTATCTCATAATCCTTGTCGCATGGCCATGCCTATCTTGGTCGGATCACACGAGGGGCCCAGAGTATATCTCTCCTAACCGGAGGAGCAAGTCCCATCTTGCTCAACCATGTCTCGCGGCATGTGTCTGGACAAGCCCAAAACCTACCTTTGTAACTACCCAGTCACGGAGTAGCGTTTGGTTGGCCCAAAGCAAGTCTGTCACCATCACGAGTACATGCACCAGCTCAAGTCTTAGGACATAGAACCTATGTTGTACTAGAGACTCACATATGACATATCGCTGCGTCTCATAGGTGGGTCTATCCGACGCGGACCTTATCTCAACTCGGATCCGACTATGTCGAATCCGACCAGATCCTTCCGAGTCCATATTATCCGGTTAGCATCCAATGCTCCATATCTAGTGAGACCAAGCCATCGACCGTGTCATATGCTAGTCTAGTCGGCTGCGCATCCACACAACCCTTTAGACTAGGGACCTTTTAGGACAGTCAGCATACAATGCATAGTCCCACAAACAAGTCACGTACTTGCTGATACACATCATTGATAATGTCCAAGGACTATTGATGGTGTCCTGGACTAGGGGGTACTCACCACGTCATCTCCTGATCTGTTAGATTGGGCCGAGGACCCCCATGGCCGTATACTCATGGGCCAGTTCGGACAATTGCCGCATACATGGAAGATTCCACAAGACTTGGTGATCAAGACAAGGTCTCCTCCACACCGGCGTATTCGGCTAGGACTCTTGTTATCCTAGGCCTCTGGTGCATTATATAAAGTGAGGCCAGGCTAGTCGATAGAGGAGAGAAAATATACAACAATCATACCATAGGCTAGCTTCTAGGGTTTTAGCCTCTACGATCTCGTGATAGATGAACTCTTGTAATACTCATATCATCAATATCAATCAAGCAGGACGTAGGGTATTACCTCCATCAAGAGGGCCCGAACCTGGGTAAACATTGTGTCCCCTGCCTCCTGTTACCATCGATCCTACGCGCATAGTTAAGGACCCCCTACCCGAGATTCGTCGGTTTTGACACCCACATTGGTGCTTTCATTGAGGGTTCCGCTGCGTGATCGGCAAAAGGATCAATGGCTTGCCCGCAGGTCAACTGCGATGCCAGCATCTTCGTCGCCGGCTCGACTGGTCACCTTGGCTCGACCGAGGATCGTGCTCCATCTCCGATCGTCATGTTTGGACGGGGGCCTTCTTCAACATAAAATTCGATCTCTATCATGATCAGAGAGGACTCATCCATGGAGCTCGAGGGCAATGACAACATTGCCCTCGGGCGGCCGTGCTGTTTTTATGGACACAGAACTTGTATTCGCCGTCACCACCTCCTCGAGCGTCGGTTTCACGATTGCTACAGCGGAATAGTGTGGAATTACGTCTACAACAGCCATGCAAAATTTCGTCGAGTTCCGATGGAGGAATCTCCGACAATCTACCATATATCGGAGCCCTGTCAAATCTAGACAGGAATCTGGACGAGTTTAGGGCGTGGTCACCAGAGCCCAGCTCGGAGGTCCTTTGGAAGATCCAACCGTTCATCTAGTGCCGAATTCCCATAACTACCAACCCTCCAAATTTCAGCTCGATCCGACGGTTCAAACTCCGTGAACCTTTCGATGAGTGGACCAATTTTCGGATCCGTTTTCTGTGCGATACGGATCCGACCCGAATTCATGTTTCTTAATGAACGTGATATTGGACAACCTTTTTAGAGGAATTCTCTTCTAGGGTATTATGCATTGTTTTTAAACACGTGCCCGTAAATTTTTAAGCCTCCCCTGAGGTCATCTTCATCATCATGCTGGTGTCAAACCAGTCCAGCAACATTGCTCCAAGGCTGCCGACCTGCGCTAGACATGTCGTCACTTTGTTGAGCCAAGCTCAACTTCTTTGGATCATCATCTCGGCAAGCCGAACAAGAGTCCGGCGTCGCGAAGGATAAATCATCACCAACATCACCGCTCCATGGATTACACGGAGCGGGCATACCGGCAACGCCGCACGGTCACTTCATCAAGCCAGCATCGACCACGTCATGACCTGCATCGGTAGAGCCGCACTGTTGCTTCTTCAAGCTAGTGTCCATCACGCCGACCTACTTCGACTCATCGGCTGACATCGAGGCTTCGACAACTCGGTTGGACCGGGGGCTTCGCCTTCTCTTCATCAACCTACTCCGGAGACTTCGGCGTCACTAGCCGACCAGCTCCGTCACATTAGCTGGACCGAGGGCTTTGCCTCGGTGAGCCAACCTTTGCCAGCATCGCCATACCATTGCTTTATTGCCCATCAGGCAATGGGTGTGTGGATCGAGTCCCAATTTTAGGATTCACCATTCTTCGGATTGCTATAACAAATAAACTAGGTGCTTTAATCCTAGTATTTTTTGCTTGTTTGGGTTCATTTTCCCCAAGGAATTATTACTTTGGTTTGTTCATCATATGTACTCCCTCCTTCCATCTATAGGGCCTAATGCGTTTTTCGAGGCTAATTTTGACCAAATATTAAAGTAATAATATATGACATGCAACTTACACAAAGCACATCGTTAAATTCGTGTATGAAAGGGGCTTTCAATGATATAATTTTTACATTGTGCATGTCATGTACTATTAATCTTGTCAATAGTCAAAGGCAGTCTTAAAGAACGCATTAGGCCCTATATAGATGGAAGGAGGGAGTACACGGGTCTATCAAATGATGGCCGCATTAACGAGGTCGCATGGTGGTTCGGTCAGTTTCCGTACATAGTAAGGCAAACGCCGCATCTGGAACTCAGACCGACCTATGAATTCAGGCTTTGCCACACCTTTACCGCATCACGCCGACGCCCTGCATCGACATTGACTTTGGTGCCAGGCCATATTTATTTTATTACTCACTTTGCATAAATTATTTATTATGCAACGATTTTTTCTAATTATTATTATTACTATTATCTCCAGTTTGCACTTTTTTTTGTGCACAGGAAAATGATCCAGGTTGGGTAGTATCGTCAACTCGGCGTAATGACATACCACGTCACCTCGGCTGGACGGGGGGCTTCGTCAACACTTCATTACCCCATGCTAGGGACTTCGGCATCACTCTGCCAGCCTGCATTGACCATGCTTTGTCACCACTTCGGAGTGTCGAGCTCCTTGCTCCGCCACCTTGGGACTAGCTTGGGGGATGGAACCTTGTCCCGCATCAAGCTCGAGCCGCGTCATCAATACCGAACACATTAACCAGCTAAGTTGCCTTCATGCTCAAAGTTTTAAATTTTTTACTTATGTTCAGTTCGACCAAGCATTATATCTTTTTGAAATAAAAAAGTTACTTGTAGAGAATCTCCTTGTCAAAACTTTGTTTGTGACACACAAATTCAAATACCCCGTTTATTTGGGGGCTCCCTTGATGGAGCTTTTCCTCTTGCATATGATAATACTTGTACGGCTTCGTTCCTTGTTCGTGTATTACGCCACAATATGCACCATATTGACCTAAGCGAGCATCCGAGCATTAATGATGTAAAGTACTTGTATACATAGAACCATTACACATAATTTGTGATTTTACTCTGGATATCGATCCATAATTCGGCCACCCATACCCGCATTAATGCTCGGGGATACTGGGCTTCGGGCTTATCATTTACTAATATTAAAGGAGCGTATCGATCCCCTAATCTGGTGTTGCCACCCGACCAGTGTCTCGGGGGCTACTGCATTGCATGTTCAATGCAGAAAATTTTAAGTGCAATACAGTTGCCGAGGAGATTTGATCCTCAGGTTGGTCGGCCGCACCCAACCCGAGTCTCGAGGACTGAGCACGCCGCTTTTTGTGTCCCGAAGTATTCTGCCGAGCTAGGACTTGATCCTCTGGCCGATTTTGCAAATCAACCTGAGTCTTAGCGGCTACTGGGATCAGCGGTCTTACGTCATCCTTCAGGTGCATCTCAGGTTTTAGACCGATACACACCTTGAGGGCTACTGCCTATATATCCCGGCAGAGAATAAATTGCACCAATAAAAAAATATTGACAAAAAGTCGGCCCACAGTTGGGATGGTGCACCACCTCGGAAGCAGTCCGGCATAAAGCTCGGGCGCTAGTGGCTGGCTCCATAGAGGACATTTCTGGCATTAAGCTCGGCTAAGTTCCTTCAACTTTTTTGAACCAAGGTGATATGACACCTCGGATATAGTCCGACGTTGGAGCTTGGACACAGTCCGCCGTTGGAGCTTGGATATATTTCGGTGTTGGAGCTCGAATACATTTCGGCATTGGAGCTCGAAAGGAGTCCAGCATTGGTGCTCGGCTGCAAAAAATACCTCGAATGCAGTCCGGTGTTAGAACTCGGACACAAGAGGACACTGCCTCCCGGGAACAACTTCAAACCCGAGGTGTGGCATAAAAATAACAAGGCATTGATAAAGGCCGGAAACTTAAAGGGGCTCCTCGGATACCCGACGTGTAAACTCGTCGAATGCATTTCGGCAATCCTCAAGATTGAAGATGAGAAGATTTGTTGAACTAGTTTTGAAGACCGACAACCGAAGATGAAGAACAGTTCGGAAGAATCTGAAGGAAATATGCCCTAGAGGCAATAATAAAGTTATTATTTATTTCCTTATATCATGATAAATGTTTATTATTCATGCTAGAATTGTATTAACCGGAAACATAACACATTTGTGAATACATAGACAAACAGAGTGTCACTAGTATGCCTCTACTAGACTAGCTCGTTAATCAAAGATGGTTAAGTTTCCTAACCATAAACAAAGAGTTGTTATTTGATTAACGATGTCACATCATTAGTTGAATGATCTGATTGACATGACCCATTCCATTAGCTTAGCACCCGATCGTTTAGTATGTTGCTATTGCTTTCTTCATGACTTATACATGTTCCTATGACTATGAGATTATGCAACTCCCGTTTGCCGGAGGAACACTTTGTGTGTTACCAAACGTCACAATGTAACTGGGTGATTATAAAGGAGCTCTACAGGTGTCTCCAATGGTAGATGTTGGGTTGGTGTATTTCGAGAATAGGATTTGTCACTCCGATTGTCGGAGAGGTATCTCTGGGCCCTCTCGGTAATGCACATTATACAAGCCTTGCAAGCATTGCAACTAATGAGTTAGTTGCGGGATGATGTATTACAGAACAAGTAAGGAGACTTGCCGGTAACGAGATTGAACTAGGTATTGGATACCGACGATCGAATCTCGGGCAAGTAAGATACCGATGACAAAGGGAACAACGTATGCTGTTATGCGGTCTGACCGATAAAGATCTTAGTAGAATATGCAGGAGCCAATATGGGCATCCAGGTCCCGCTATTGGTTATTGACCGGAGACGTGTCTCGGTCATGTCTACATTGTTCTCGAACCGTAGGGTCCGCACGCTTAACGTTACGATGACAGTTATTATTAGCTTATGCATTTTGATGTACCGAAGGTAGTTCGGACTCCCGGATGTGATCACGGACATGACGAGGAGTCTCGAAATGGTCGAGACATATAGATTGATATATTGGAAGCCTATATTTGGATATCAGAAGTGTTCCGGGTAAAATCGGGATTTTACCGGATTACCGGGAGATTACCGGAACCCCCCGAGGAGCCATATGGGCCTTATTGGGCTTTAGTGGAAAGGTGAAAAGGGCTGCCATGGTGGGCTGCGCGCCTCCCCCCTCCCCTAGTCCTATTAGGACTAGGAGAGGTGGCCGGCCACCTCTCTCTCTCTCTTTCCCCCTTGGGAGTCCTATTTGGAATAGCATTGGGGGGGGGGAGTTCTACTCCCGGTAGGAGTAGGACTCCTCCTGCGCCCTCCTCTTGGCCGGCCAGCCCCTCCCCCTTGGATCCTTTATATACGGGGGCAGGGGGCACCTCTAGACACACAAGTTGATCATTGAGATCGTTCCTTAGCCGTGTGCGGTGCCCCCTGCCACCATATTCCACCTCGATCATATCGTTGTAGAGCTTAGGCGAAGCCGTGCGTCGGTAGAACATCAAGATCGTCACCACGCCGTCGTGCTGACGGAAATCCTCCCCGAAGCTTTGCTGGATCGGAGCCCGGGGATCGTCATCGAGTTGTACATGTGCTAAGAACTCGGAGGTGCCGGAGTAACGGTGCTTGGATCGGTCGGATCGGGAAGAAGACGTACGACTACTTCCTCTATGTTGTGTCAACGCTTCCGTTGCGATCTACAAGGGTACGTAGATCAGACTCTCCCCCTCGTTGCTATGCATCACCATGATCTTGCGTGTGCGTAGGAAAATTTTGAAATTACTACGTTCCCCAACAGTGGTATCAGAGCCTAGGTTTTATGGTTTGATGTTATGTGCACGAGTAGAATACAAGTGAGTTGTGGACGATATAAGTCATACTGCCTACCAGCATGTCATACTTTGGTTCAGCGGTATTGTTGGACGAGACGACCCGGACCAACCTTACGCATACGCTTATGCGAGACCGGTTCCCTCGACGTGCTTTGCACATAGATGGCTTGTGGGCGACTGTCTCTCCAACTTTAGTTGAACCGAGTGTGGCTACGCCCGGTCCTTGAGAAGGTTAAAACGGAGTCTATTTGACAAACTATCGTTGTGGTTTTGATGCGTAGGTGAGATTGGTTCTTACTTAAACCCCGTAGCAGCCACGTAAAACTTGCAACAACAAAGTAGAGGACGTCTAACTTGTTTTTGCAGGGCATGTTGTGATGTGATATGGTCAAGACATGATGCTAAATTTTATTGTATGAGATGATCATGTTTTGTAACCTTGTTATCGGCAACTGGCAGGAGCCATATGGTTGTCGCTTTATTGTATGCAATGCAATCGCGATGTAATGCTTTACTTTATCACTAAACGGTAGCGATAGTCGTGGAAGCATGAGATTGGCGAGATGACAATGATGCTATGATGGAGATCAAGGTATCGCGCCGGTGACGATGGTGATCATGACGGTGCTTCAGAGATGGAGATCACAAGCACAAGATGATGATGGCCATATCATATCACTTATATTGATTGCATGCGATGTTTATCTTTTATGCATCTTATCTTGCTTTGATTGACGGTAGCATTATAAGATGATCTCTCACTAAATTATCAAGAAGTGTTCTCCCTGAGTATGCACCGTTGCAAAAGTTCTTCGTGCTGAGACACCACGTGATGATCGGGTGTGATAGGCTCTACGTTCAAATACAACGGGTGCAAAACAGTTGCACACGCGGAATACTCAGGTTATACTTGACGAGCCAAGCATATACAGATATGGCCTCGGAACACGGAGACCGAAAGGTCGAGCGTGAATCATATAGTAGATATGATCAACATAATGATGTTCACTGATGAAACTACTCCATCTCACGTGATGATCGGACATGGTTTAGTTGATTTGGATCACGTGATCACTTAGAGGATTAGAGGGATGTCTATCTAAGTGGGAGTTCTTAAGTAATATGACTAATTGAACTTAAATTTATCATGAACTTAGTACCTGATAGTGTCTTGCTTGTTTATGTTGATTGTAGATAGATGGCTCGTGCTGTTGTTACGTTGAATTTTAATGTGTTCCTTGAGAAAGCAAAGTTGAAAGATGATGGTAGCAATTACACGGACTGGGTCCGTAACTTGAGGATTATCCTCATTGCTGCACAGAAGAATTACGTCCTGGAAGCACCGCTGGGTGCCAGGCCTGCTGCTGGAGCAACACCAGATGTTATGAACATGTGGCAGAGCAAAGCTGATGACTACACGATAGTTTAGTGTGCCATGCTTTCCGGCTTAGAATCGGGACTTCAACGACGTTTTGAACGTCATGGAGCATATGAGATGTTCCAGGAGTTGAAGTTAATATTTCAAGCAACTGCCCGGATTGAGAGATATGAAGTCTCCAATAAGTTCTATAGCTGAAAGATGGAGGAGAACTGTTCTGTCAGTGAGCATATACTCAAAATGTCTGGGTATAACAATCACTTATTTCAGATGGGAGTTAATCTTCCAGATGATTGCGTCATTGACAGAATTCTCCAATCACTGCCACCAAGCTACAAGAGCTTCGTGATGAACTATAATATGCAAGGGATGAACAAGACTATTCCCGAGCTCTTCGCAATGCTGAAAGCTGCGGAGGTCGAAATCAAGAAGGAGCATCAAGTGTTGATGGTTAACAAGACCACTAGTTTCAAGAAAAAGGGCAAAGGAAAGAAGAAGGGGGAACTTCAAGAAGAACGACAAGCAAGTTGCTGCTCAGGAAAAGAAGCCCAAGTCTGGACCTAAGCCTGAAACTGAGTGCTTCTACTGCAAGCAGACTGGTCACTGGAAGCGGAACTGCCCCAAGTATTTGGCGGATAAGAAGGATGGCAAGGTGAACAAAGGTATATGTGATATACATGTTATTGATGTGTACCTTACTAATGCTCGCAGTAGCACCTGGGAATTTGATACTGGTTCTGTTGCTAATATTTGCAACTCGAAACAGGGACTACGGATTAAGCGAAGATTGGCTAAGGACGAGGTGACGATGCGCGTAGGAAACAGTTCCAAAGTCGATGTGATCGCGGTCGGCACGCTACCTCTACATCTACCTTCGGGATTAATATTAGACCTAAATAATTGTTATTTGGTGCCAGCGTTGAGCATGAACATTATATCAGGATCTTGTTTAATGCGAGACGGTTATTCATTTAAATCAGAGAATAATGGTTGTTCTATTTATATGAGTAATATCTTTTATGGTCATGCACCCTTGAAGAGTGGTCTATTCTTGTTAAATCTCGATAGTAGTGATACACATATTCATAATGTAGAAGCCAAAAGATGCAGAGTTTAGAATGATAGTGCAACTTATTTGTGGCACTGCCGTTTAGGTCATATCGGTGTAAAGCGCATGAAGAAACTCCATACTGATGTACTTTTGGAACCACTTGATTATGAATCACTTGGTACTTGCGAACCGTGCCTCATGGGCAAGATGACTAAAACACCGTTCTCCGGTACTATGGAGAGAGCAACAGATTTGTTGGAAATCATACATACAGATGTATGCGGTCCGATGAATATTGAGGCTCATGGCGGATATCGTTATTTTCTCACCTTCACAGATAATTTAAGCAGATATGGGTATATCTACTTAATGAAACATAAGTCTCAAACATTTCAAAAGTTCAAAGAATTTTAGAGTGAAGTAGAAAATCATCGTAATGTGACACCCCAAAATTTTGACCTTGTTTTAATGAATTAAAATTTTGCCAGGAATTAAAACTTTGAATTTCTGAACTCCATTTTGATTTTTTTTAAATCATTTTCTTCCCTGTTGTGATGAGTTTTTCCCAAAGAGAAAACTTTTCAAATATGTTATTGGACTTGTTTAAACTCTCAAGAAAAACTTTTCTTTTATCAGTATAACTAATTAAATAATTAAGTTGCCTGATCTTTACTTTCTTGAAAATGGTTTTTCAAGGTTAAATGGTCATATTTGAATTACAACCATTTGATAAATTCACTTAAAATTCCCACAAAAATTTAGAGATGTCATGTGATGTTATTAAATAACTTTTGTGCAAAAACATCTTTATTTCCTGAAATATTTTGAGCTCTACAACAAATTTTCTTCTCTGGTCCAGTGGGCAATTTTGCACTACGACTCTTTTAAATGATTCTATCTAGACTCCACCAAAATTATGGGATGTTAGTAGTATCATATAATTCGACTTTATGCAAGAACCCAGTGATGTTATTTGAAAATTTTGAGTGAATCAACCTCTTTTTCATTCTGGACCAACCTGATGGTTTGTACAGCAACCATATTTTTGCTTGCTCTTTGGCTCTTGATTCCTTTTCCTACTTGTAGCCCACCTTACCAAACCCCTATGTCCAGGAGCATGCACCCTTTGGATCATTTTTGGTTCACGAAATAATGCCATTTATTTCCTGTCCAGAATTGAAGTTTTGTAAAACTTGCACTAACAAGTTTCTCCTTTTGCCAAACTAACCTTACCACTCTCTCTTGCATCTAAGGAGACACTGATCTGGAGAATTTGACCACTCCAAGAAATGCCTAAGTGCCCTTGGCATTCTGTCAAACACCTTATGGGCATGATCTGTTTTGGCATGACTCTTGAGATTGCACTATGATCTTGCACTCCTGATCAAACTAACATGTCCAATAGGCTTCCAGTTGCCCCTAGCCTGGGTCTGTTAATTGACAGCCTCACCCAAGCTCTGTAGCAGGCTCTGGCAATTCGTCGAGCACGTTTCGTGCGTGCTCTGGGCACGCCCAGAGCGTGCGTTTGGCACGCACGTGCGCCCGAGCCGCCGCGTCCCGCCCCGCACTTACTCCAGTCCGTGACCGACCGTAGCCAGCGCGCCGTGTCCCCTTCTGCACCCACGAACCCCGCAGCCCTCGCCACGTCTCCGGCAAGCCAACAGCTAGCCGCCACCGCCGCCCGACAGATCCTGCGCTGGCCAGCGCCGCGCAAGCCGACTCCACTCGCCAGCTCGCCCATGGAGCAGTAGCCGCTCGTCCGCTAGCTACTGCCGCCATCCCCAGCCTCGCCACGATGCCCTGCAGCTACAGAATGGCGGTCGCCGGAGAGCTTATCCACGGCCGCCGCGGAACCGTCTCTGCCACGGTCAGCGCCGCCAAAGCCATCCCGGCTCGCCACCTGCCCCTGGGAACAGCGCAAGCCTATCCCTTCGTTCGTCGGCTAGCTCCCGTCGTCGCCACGTCACCATTGCTACAGGGAGGCGGTTCGCCGTCATCCCTATCGCCGGCTGCCTCGGAACCGACCTCCACCGTGTATATAAGGACCCCGGAGCTCAATCGAGACCGGGAGCAACCTCATATGATCCTCCTAGTGCTACCTTGGCCAGCAGTCGAGAGAGGGAAGGCCTTCTTCCCCGAGTCCGGCCGGTTCGGCCGCCGCCAAGTTCCGGCCGATTCCGTCGCCACCAGTGCCTCTCCCTCTCCATTCTCTCCACCAAGAGCTCTCCCTCCCTCTCGTGAGTGCAACCCCACGCTCGATTTCGTTCAGAGACCACCGCAGCCCCAAACTCACTATCCACCCGAAGCCTCCTCCACCGCGAAGCTCGCCGCCGGCAGCTCACTCCGTCCCCACCGGCCTGGCGACCACCAGGAGGACCGCACTGGAGTGGCGGATCCATCCCCGCCCTCGGGGCCCCGCAAGGAGCCGCCAGTCGCCGACGATGATCGCCGGAGTTCTGCCTCCGCTCGGGACAGAGAAAGAGGAGGTAGAAGACTGGTCAAACCTGACTAGTGGGCCCCTTGGACCCACTGTCAGTGACCCTGCGCCTATCCACGTGGGTTAAGTGAAGGCCTAATCCGCCCAGTACATTTCCCCTGCACCGAAAGCGTATTCTATCTGAAGCGTTTTCTTTTATATATTTATTTTAAAAATAGATTTGACGAGAACTTTGACTGACTATAACTCTTTAAATATAATTCCAAAAGAGTTGATTCTTTTTCCTACCTTCCTCAAATTTGGTCTAGTTTATTTTAAGATTTATTTGAAAATTTTCCAAACAACTTTTTTTTACTGTTTTTGAAATGTGTGTTAATTCAAATATTTTTAAATAGGATTTTTGAAGAGAGAGGAGAAAGCTTTCAAAAGTTTTGGAGTGCACCCTGCCTTTCCACACCATGAAGGCAAGCATTCTGAACCCTGGCATAATGTTTTTGGTGTTTTATTTGACACGTTTATAACACCACCTTATTTCGAGGACTTGTTATTTCATGTGACATGATCATTTGCATGGAAGCATGTTAGTGATTTCCTTGCTGTTGGAAATGAATATAATTGTGATGGTAATCATCCTCATGTGCCTTGCATGCATGCCGGAAGGGAACCCGGGAAAAGCCTCGGCCTTGGGTAGGCATGAGCTTGTCGCCGGTCCCCGTCGGGACGGTTATGTCCGGTATGGCATGGTAAGGTACATTGAGTGGTGATTTCGTCGGTTGAAATATAATTGATATACATGTCATGCAGGGAGCTTATAAACCTCCTGAGTCGACCGCAGATCGAGTCTTGTTCCAGTAACCCCCATACTTGCCTCGTACTACCACTCGTCCCTGCCGCAGGTAGGGTACGGTTCAGTAAGTCGTGAACCCCTTTCCAGCACACACCGTACAGAGAGGCCATGGTGGAAGATATCGGTTGTAGCCGGTAGACCTGCCACCTGGTCAGGGGGCATGGGTGTTTTCCGGCTGGGACCGAGAGGCGAGGCCACCCCTTAGAGCGCGCGATATAAATTTGATCCCATGCTACGCGAGGTTGTAGCCTCCCCACTTAGACTTTTGCTTAACAAGTGTCGTGGGTGATTCCAGACACCGATGAGTTAAGCTGGTGTGTGCAAGTTAGGCGTGTTTTCAACTAAAAGGCCGTAGACGGAATTAGTCCCGATGGACTAAAGGAATCCGTTACTCGTGGGTAAAGAGTACACCCTCTACATAGATTAAACCTATTCGAATAGCCGTGTCCATGGTTAAGGATTACAGTCTGGGATGGGTCAAGTGTTGGTCTTAGTGTCGGTCTTCGGAGGTGAAATTGTTAAACCAAACTTGGATACCGGCCGGTGACTTGTGAGGAGCATGATTATTATTTTGTGATGGACTAACCTGTTGCATTATTTGTATTATCAAGTATCCCTGGGATGATTCTATCTCCTGGATATTCATTGTGATTATTTATTTTTAAGCCCTTTATGTGGTGTCGCTCAGACGCCCGACTGTGGCATTTCTTTTAAGCCCTTTATGTGGTGACGCTCAGACGCCCGACTGTGGCATTTCTTTTAAGCCCTTTACGTGGTGTCGCTTAGACGCCCGACTGTGGCATTTCTTTTTAAGCCCTTTATGCGGTGTCGCTCAGACACCCGACTGTGGCATTTCTTTTAAGCCCTTTATGTGGTGTCGCTCAGACACCCGACTGTGGCATTTCTTTTAAGCCCTTTATGTGGTGTCGCTTAGACGCCCGACTGTGGCATTTCATTTTAAGCCCTTTATGCGGTGTCGCTCAGACGCCCGACTGTGGCATTTCTTTTAAGCCCTTTAAGTGGTGTCGCTCAGACGCCCGATTGTGGCATTTCCTTTAAGCCCTTTATTTGGTGTCGCTTAGATGCCCGACTGTGGCATTTCTTTTTAAGCCCTTTATGTGGTGTCGCTCAGACGCCCGACTATGGCATTGCTTGTTATTTATTTACTTTTTAAGCCCTTTATGTGTGTCGCACAGACACCCGACTGCGGCATTTTATTCCCACTCCATTATTGCTCATTCATGTTGCATATAAATAACCTGCTTGCATGCAAAAAAGATATTTTTTTTGTGACTGACGTTGTGATCCTAGAATATTTCAGTGCATAATTATCAATTATATTATCCCAATGTTCTTAATGTTTGCGAGTACATTCAAAGTACTCACTGGCTTGTCCCTGGCTATTGTCTTGGCCAGATTTCTGCATGGAGAGGAGCGTTGCGATGACAGCCCCGGAAACTAAGCAACGGTGATAGCAGCCTTGCGAAGATAGGAGTTAACCCGGTCAGCTGTTCCCGTGGGAAATGGAGTCCCATAGACCGCGGTGAACCACAAACCGCTTCCGCCATCAACCACTAGAAACCATTTGATGTACTCATAGGCCACAATGGTCTTGTACTGCATATTTTGTATTTTGCTTGGAATTTCTGTATCAAGTTGATGCCTCATCAGCTAACAGTAATCCTAGGGCTGGTGAGCACGACGGCCATTTTCTGGAAATCAATGTCCGGAAAACCCGGTCGCGATAGACTTGGTATCAGAGCCAGGCTGACCATTGGCTAATCCTATCTGAGCCAGGTCAATAAACTTAGGTAAACCAACCCACCAGACCTCAACCAAACCCCAGCCAAGCTTCCCATGCAAGATAGCCACACCGTGACCCGACACCTTTTTGGCAGTCGGTGCCCAACCTATCAACCCAACCTGTCACTCATGCACCAGTGACCGAATCCTGAATAGTCTTTCTCACAAGCGTGCGAAGGAAGACTCCGCCCCCTTTTCCTATAAAAAGGGCACTTTAGCCCCAACCCAGCACAGCACAGCCGCTACCCCAAACTGAGCCGCAATGCCTGGCTCCGTCGTGCACAATGAGACCATAGCAACCAACCTTGGAGGCTTTTTGACCATACTCGCAAACCTCACCCGTCGTGCCTACGCGTTAGAGGAGCCCCCAGAATATGTTGTGTACCAAGGACCCATGAGCGGTGAGAGCCGTCAATTCTGGGCCACTGTGCACATCTATGGTAGGGGTCTAGAGCCTGAGCGCCCCTATAGGTTCACCGGAAGGACGACTTCCTTTGAGCCACAAGCCATACAACTAGCTGCTCGAGAAGCTATAGTTCATCTCCGGCACTTGTTGCCCAGAGTTAACTGTCGCTCGTTCCACTACTACCCCAGATGTGAAGGGTATGGTAGACCACCCCAAGTTGTCAACGGAGATCACGAGACAGATCCTGCATTGTTGCACCTAGTGCGCTATGTAAGTGCACTAGAGGAACTGTGCGATCAAATCACGATTGATCTAATCGCAGCTCGTGGAGAGCTGGTTCGTCGAGCCCCGGCGAGAGAAGAGAACGAGCCCAACGCCGACAACCTAGTCATGATGTTTGGACACCCAATCGAGTCCCTGAGGTTTTCCCCAGCCATCGGCCAAGGTGCTTTGATAACCCCAGAAGTGCTTCGTCGCATATTGGGAGCACACTCCAACGGGGTTGTGGCCAACAATCCCCGGGATGGTCATCATCGCTACCCCGAGCCTGCAGCCCCTCAGCCCACTCCAGCTAATTCAGACGACGAGACCCGAAGAGAAGCCTCGACATCCACAAGGCACGCCCGCTTGGATGTAAACGAGGTAGACTAAGTCACCCGAGTCGTGTCGAGTCCCGGTGTACCCTCGCTTTGTAATAGTGTGGCCTTGTATTTAACTGCCACCTGTTGTCGTACCTCTGTTTTAATAGTAGCCTTGCCTGGATACGCCAGTATGCAGTATAAGATTTCTATCCCAGACACAGTTACCCAGAAACCTCCTCGATAACCCCCACAGTAACACGTCACTATAGTGAAATGTGTGAATCTGTGGCTTGACCCCGACCCTTGGAAAACAGCTAAAACTTTTCTTTACCATTCACCACGGTAAAAAATGACCCAGCTCCGGTACTATAAAGAGGCCACCGCATGATCTTGCCAAACACTTCTCATCTTGTGCACCATCCTCACAACCATTTCTTGCCATGCCGAGCCCCAGCATTTACCTGAGAACCCCAGATGCAACCCCGGGTAGTTTTGTCAAGTTATTGTGGGATTTTACCTGCAGTACCATGGGCTACCCAGCCACCCCAGTACGAGCTGTTCAAATCGAGGATCACCTCTTCCACCTCAAGATATTGGGCAGCAGTACACATCCCTCCCGTAAACTCAAACCAAGACCCAATAGAGGTCTCCTTCGTGGGGAAATCTATGCCAACCCCACAGATGGCCATAGAAGCTGTTGCATACGAAGCGCTTGCTCGCCTTCGATTCGCGGTACCCTATGCCAGCGAACAAGGGTATTATTACTTCCCGAGCCGTGCAGCACCCGGAGGAGTAACATCTTTTCCCGGTGGACGAATTGAGATAGACCCAGTCCTGGCCAACCTTGTCCAGTACGTCATCGCTCAAGAGCGTTTAACCCAACGTGTGATGGGTTATCTCCAGAGCCTCGCAGATTTAAATCCTCAGATCGCCATCGGCAGAGCACTAAGGCCCGACCAAGAGAGACACGTGCATCGACTGGTCAATCCACTTCCCCCGATAGAAGAGGAGTGTATCCCAGTACCAGAGACGTTTTCTAGGGACCCCGTCCAGTTACCGTTTCCATTTTAGACGTCATTGCAGTGTTCATTATTGTAACTTTTATTTATGTGTGTGACTTATGCGTGATACCCTGAGTTTGTACGACAAGTCAATTATTTGGCTTCTACTAATGTGTGTAGTTTTTGTTGTGGTTTATGCTCCTTTAAATTAACTGTTTTCCCTCGCAAAATCCTGGAGTGAGATTTCTTTTCCCTGAGTTGCTACATCTGCACCTTCTCACGACGTGGATTAATTAATTTCACACAGCACCATGGCAGCAGACTCACAACCACAATCATTTGAACACATACACTGTTTGCAAAACTCTGCAACGGTGTTACATCCAGCTAATCACCCCCTAACAACAGTTAGCACCCGGCACACCCCATCTACTGCTCGTGATCACCACCACCGCGGAGAACCAACACCCGAGCAGCAGCGTCGCGACGATCGTCGAGGATCATCGCGCACAGGAGCATGGAGAGCCCCAGCAGTGTCGCCAGCCCTCCGCATATCAGGATCGCAAACCAGTCCGGCATCGCCTCCGCCATTAGAGCCCAACCCGACCTTCTGTAAGCAGTAATGCAAGAAGAAGGAGGAGAAGTGATGCCAGGTGTGAGGAAGAAGAGAGGAGAGCACCCCAGCCGTTTTATAGCTCGAGCTCGGTGTACGGTGGGCGAAGTCCACCAACGCCGCTCGTCGCCCGATCGCCGGTGTTCGAAGGCGAATCCGCGAGCAGTGCCGACAGCACGCTGGCCCGCGAGGTGAGTGCACGCTGCCCCGGCAGCTAGCACGCCACGCACTACCGCAGTACGGCCTAGATGCCCTACGCGCTAGGCGTCACCGGTAGAGAAAGCGTGGGAGAGAGGGAGAAGAAAGAGCCAGAGTAAGAAGAAGAGGCTGACTGTGGGCCCCGGGTCCACCTGTCGGCCAGAGACAGCACTGTGCTCTCGGGTACGACCAGCGTATATTTAAATTTAGAAATTATTCTAAATTTATATCCAGCGTAGGAATCCCACGTTTTTGTCCCGAACCGTAGATTTTTCCACGCAGCGCCAGTATTCACACTGTGGTTTTACACCACTTATTGCCCTCTCACTGTAGCCACATCTTTATTGCCTATAATTTTCTTGAAACAGCTTTTAACAAATCTCAAGGGCGAGATTTTTCTTAAGGGGGGGTAGTGTTGTGACACCCCAAAATTTTGACCTTGTTTTAATGAATTAAAATTTTGCCAGGAATTAAAACTTTGAATTTCTGAGCTCCATTTTGATTTTTTTAAATCATTTTCTTCCCTGTTGTGATGAGTTTTTCCCAAAGAGAAAACTTTTCAAATATGTTATTGGACTTGTTTAACCTCTCAAGAAAAACTTTTCTTTTATCAGTATAACTAATTAAATAATTAAGTTGCCTGATCTTTACTTTCTTGAAAATGGTTTTTCAAGGTTAAATGGCCATATTTGAATTACAACCATTTGATAAATTCACTTAAAATTCCCACAAAAATTTGGAGATGTCATGTGATGTTATTAAATAACTTTTGTGCAAAAACATCTTTATTTCCTGAAATATTTTGAGCTCTACAACAAATTTTCTTCTCTGGTCCAGTGGGCAATTTTGCACTACGACTCTTTTAAATGATTCTATCTAGCCTCCACCAAAATTATGGGATGTTAGTAGTAACATATAATTCGACTTTATGCAAGAACCCAGTGATGTTATTTGAAAATTTTGAGTGAATCAACCTCTTTTTCATTCTGGACCAACCTGATGGTTTGTACAGCAACCATATTTTTGCTTGCTCTTTGGCTCTAGATTCCTTTTCCTACTTGTAGCCCACCTTACCAAACCCCTATGTCCAGGAGCATGCACCCTTTGGATCATTTTTGGTTCATGAAATAATGCCATTTATTTCCTGTCCAGAATTGAAGTTTTGTAAAACTTGCACTAACAAGTTTCTCCTTTTGCCAAACTGACCTTACCACTCTCCCTTGCATCTAAGGAGACACTGATCTGGAGAATTTGACCACTCCAAGAAATGCCTAAGTGCCCTTGGCATTCTGTCAAACACCTTATGGGCATGATCTGTTTTGGCATGACTCTTGACATTGCACTGTGATCTTGCACTCCTGATCAAACTAACATGTCCAATAGGCTTCCAGTTGCCCCTAGCCTGGGTCTGTTAATTGACAGCCTCACCCAAGCTTTGTAGCAGGCTCTGGCAATTCGTCGAGCACGTTTCGTGCGTGCTCTGGGCGCGCCCAGAGCGTGCGTTTGGCACGCACGTGCGCCCGAGCCGCCGCGTCCCGCCCCGCACTTACTCCAGTCCGTGACCGACCGTAGCCAGCGCGCCGTGTCCCCTTCTGCACCCCACGAACCCCGCAGCCCTCGCCACGTCTCCGGCAAGCCAACAGTTAGCCGCCACCGCCGCCCGACAGCTCCTGCGCTGGCCAGTGCCGCCCAAGCCACCTCCGCTCGCCAGCTCGCCCTTGGAGCAGTAGCCGCTCGTCCGCTAGCTACTGCCGCCATCCCCAGCCTCGCCACGATGCCCTGTAGCTACAGAATGGCGGTCGCCGGAGAGCTTATCCACGGCCGCCGCGGAACCGCCTCTGCCATGGTCGGCACCGCCAAAGCCATCCTGGCTCGCCACCTGCCCCTGGGAACAGCGCAAGCCTATCCCTTCGCTCGTCGGCTAGCTCCCGTCGTCGCCACATCGCCATTGCTACAGGGAGGCGGTTAGCCGTCATCCTTATCGCCAACTGCCTCGGAACCGACCTCCACCGCGTATATAAGGACCCCGGAGCTCAATCGAGACCGGGAGTAACCTCATATGATCCTCCTAGTGCTGCCTTGGCCAGCTGTCGAGAGAGGGAAGGCCTTCTTCCCCTAGTCCGGCCGGTTCGGCCGCCGCCAAGTTCCGGCCGATTCCGTCGCCACCAGTGCCTCTCCCTCTCCATTCTCTCCACCAAGAGTTCTCCCTCCCTCTCGTGAGTGCAACCCCACGCTCGATTTCGGTCAGAGACCACCGCAGCCCCAAACTCACTATCCACCCGAAGCCTCCTCCACCGCGAAGCTCGCCGCCGGCAGCTCCCTCCATCCCCACCGGCCTGGCGACCACCGGGAGGACCACACTGGAGTGGCGGATCCATCCCCGCCCTCAGGGCCCCGCGAGGAGCCGCCAGTCGCCGCCGACGATCGCCGGAGTTCTGCCTCCGCTCGGGACAGAGAAAGAGGAGGGAGAAGACTGGTCAAACCTGACTAGTGGGCCCCTTGGACCCACTGTCAGTGACCTTGCGCCTATCCACGTGGGTTAAGTGAAGGCGTAATCCGCCCAGTACGTTTCCCCTGCACCGAAAGCGTATTCTATCTGAAGCGTTTTCTTTTATATATTTATTTTAAAAACAGATTTGACCAGAACTTTGACTGACTATAACTCTTTAAATATAATTCCAAATGAGTTGATTCTTTTTCCTACCTTCCTCAAATTTGGTCTAGTTTATTTTAAGATTTATTTGAAAATTTTCCAAACAACTTTTTTGTACTATTTTTGAAATGTGTGTTAATTCAATTATTTTTAAATAGGATTTTTGAAGAGAGAGGAGAAAGCTTTCAAAAGTTTTAGAGTGCACCCTGCCTTTCCACACCATGAAGGCAATCATTCTGAACCCTGGCATAATGTTTTTGATGTGTTATTTGACACGTTTATAACACCACCTTATTTCGAGGACTTGTTATTTCATGTGACATGATCATTTGCATGGAAGCATGTTAGTGATTTCCTTGCTGTTGGAAATGAATATAATTGTGATGGTAATCATCCTCATGTGCCTTGCATGCATGCCGGAAGGGAACCCGGGAAAAGCCTCGGCCTTGGGTAGGCGTGAGCTTGTTGCCGGTCCCCGTCGGGACGGCTATGTCCGGTATGGCATGGTAAGGTACGTTGAGTGGTGATTTCGTCGGTTGAAATATAATTGATATACATGTCATGCAGGGAGCTTATAAACCTCCTGAGTCGACCGCAGATCGAGTCTTGTTCCAGTAACCCCCATACTTGCCTCGTACTACCACTCGTCCCTGCTGCAGGTAGGGTACGGTTCAGTAAGTCGTGAACCCCTTTCCAGCACACACCGTACAGAGAGGCCATGGTGGAAGATATCGGTTGTAGCCGGTAGGCATGCCACCTGGTCAGGGGGCATGGGTGTTTTCCGGTTGGGACCGAGAGGGGAGGCCACCCATGCTACGCGAGGTTGTAGCCTCCCCACTTAGAGTTTTGCTTAACAAGTGTCGTGGGTGATTCCAGACACCGATGAGTTAAGCTGGTGTGTGCAAGTTAGGCGTGCTTTCAACTAAAAGGCCGTAGACAGAATAAGTCCCGATGGACTAAAGGAATCCGTTACTCGTGGGTAAAGAGTACACCCTCTGCAGAGATTAAACCTATTCAAATAGCCGTGTCCATGGTTAAGGATTACAGTCTGGGATGGGTCAAGTGTTGGTCTTAGTGTCGGTCTTCGGAGGTGAAATTGTTAAACCAAACTTGGATACCGACCGGTGACTTGTGAGGACCATGATTATTATTTTGTGATGGACTAACCTGTTGCATTATTTGTATTATCAAGTATCCCTAGGATGATTCTATCTCCTGGATATCATTGTGATTATTTATTTTTAAGCCCTTTATGTGGTGTCGCTCAGACGCCCGACTGTGGCATTTCTTTTAAGCCCTTTATGTGGTGTCGCTCAGACGCCCGACTGTGGCATTTCTTTTAAGCCCTTTATGTGGTGTCGCTTAGACGCCCGACTGTGGCATTTCTTTTTAAGCCCTTTATGCGGTGTCGCTCAGACGCCCGACTGTGGCATTTCTTTTAAGCCCTTTATGTGGTGTTGCTCAGACGCCCGACTGTGGCATTTCTTTTAAGCCCTTTATGTGGTGTCGCTGAGACGCCCGACTGTGGCATTTCTTTTTAAGCCCTTTATGCGGTGTCGCTCAGACGCCCGACTGTGGCATTTCGTTTAAGCCCTTTATGTGGTGTCGCTCAGACGCCCGGCTGTGGCATTTCCTTTAAGCCCTTTATGTGGTGTCGCTTAGACGCCCGACTGTGGCATTTCTTTTTAAGCCCTTTATGTGGTGTCGCTCAGACGCCCGACTGTGGCATTGCTTGTTATTTATTTACTTTTTAAGCCCTTTATGTGTGTCGGACAGACACCCGACTGCGGCATTTTATTCCCACTCCATTATTGCTCATTCATGTTGCATATAAATAACCTGCTCGCATGCATAAAAGATATTTTTTTTGTGACTGACGTTGTGATCCTAGAATATTTCAGTGCATAATAATCAATTATATTATCCCAGTGTTCTTAATGTTTGCGAGTACATTCAAAGTACTCACTGGCTTGTCCCTGGCTATTGTCTTGGCCAGATTTCTGCATGGAGAGGAGCGTTGCGATGACAGCCCCGGAAACTAAGCAACGGTGATAGCAGCCTCGCGAAGATAGGAGTTAACCTGGTCAGCTGTTCCCGTGGGAAATGGAGTCCAATAGACCGCGGTGAACCACAAACCGCTTCCTCCATCAACCACTAGAAACCATTTGATGTACTCATAGGCCACAATGGTCTTGTACTACATATTTTGTATTTTGCTTGGAATTTCTATATCAAGTTGATGCCTCATCAGCTAACAGTAATCCTGGGACTGGTGAGCACGACGGCCATTTTATGGAAATCAATGTCCGGAAAACCCGGTCGCGACACGTAACAAGAAAATAAAGTTTCTACGATCTTATAGTGGAGGAGAATATTTGAGTTATGAGTTTGGTGTACATTTGAAAAATTGTGGAATAGTTTCGCAACTCACGCCACCCGGAACACCACAACATAATGGTGTGTCCGAACGTCGTAATCGTACTTTACTAGATATGGTGTGATCTATGATGTCTCTTACCGATTTACCGCTATCGTTTTGGGGATACGCTCTAGAGACGGCCACATTCACGTTAAATAGGGCACCATCAAAATCTGTTGAGACGACGCCTTATGAACTATGGTTTGACAAGAAACCAAAGTTGTCGTTTCTAAAAGTTTGGAGCTGCGATGCTTATGTGAAAAAGCTTCAACCTGATAAGCTCGAACCCAAATCGGAGAAATGTGTCTTCATAGGATATCCAAAGGAAAATATTGGATACACCTTCTATCACAGATCCAAAGGCAAGACTTTTGTTGCTAAATACGGAAACTTTCTTGAGAAGGAGTTTCTCTCGAAAGAAGTGAGTGGGAGGAAAGTAGAACTTAACAAGGTAACTGTACCCGCTCCCTTATTAGAAAGTAGTACATCACAGAAAACTGTTTCTGCGACACCTACACCAATAAGTGAGGAAGCTAATGATAATGATCATGAAACTTCATGACAAGATACTACTGAACCTCGTAGATCAACTAGAGCAAGATCCGCGCCAGAGTGGTACGGTAATCCAGTTCTGGAAGTCATGCTACTAGATCATGATGAACCTACAAACTATGAAGAAGCGATGGTGAGCCCAGAGTCCGCAAAGTGGCTTGAAGCCATGAAATCTGAGATGGGATCCATGTATGAGAACAAAGTATGGACTTTGGTTGACTTGCCCGATGATCGGCAAGCAATTGAGAATAAATGGATCTTCAAGAAAAAGACTAACGCTGACGGTAATGTTACTGTCTATAAAGCTCGACTTGTCGCAAAAGGTTTTCGACAAGTTCAAGGGGTTGACTACGATGAGACCTTCTCACCCATAGCGATGCTTAAGTCTGTCCGAATCATGTTAGCAATTGCCGCATTTTATGATTATGAAATATGGCAGATGGATGTCAAAACTGCATTCCTGAATGGATTTCTGGAAGAAGAGTTGTATATGATGCAACCGGAAGGTTTTGTCGATCCAAAGGGAGCTAACAAAGTGTGCAAGCTCCAGCGATCCATTTATGGACTGGTGCAAGCATCTCAGAGTTGGAATAAACGCTTTGATAGTGTGATCAAAGCATTTGGTTTTATACAGACTTTCGGTGAAGCCTGTATTTACAAGAAAGTGAGTGGGAGCTCTGTAGCATTTCTGATATTATATGTGGATGACATATTGCTGATTGGAAATGATATAGAATTTCTGGATAGCATAAAGGGATACTTGAATAAGAGTTTTTCAATGAAAGACCTCGGTGAAGCTGCTTACATATTAGGCATAAAGATCTATAGAGATAGACCAAGATGCTTAATTGGACTTTCACAAAGTACATACCTTGACAAGATTTTGAAGAAGTTAAAAATGGATCAAGCAAAGAAAGGGTTCTTGCCTGTGTTACAATGTGTGAAGTTGAGCCAGACTCAATGCCCGACCACTGCAGAAGATAGAGAGAAAATGAAAGATGTTCCCTATGCTTCAGCCATAGGCTCTATCATGTATGCAATGCTGTGTACCAGACCTGATGTGTGACTTGCTATAAGTTTAGCAGGGAGGTACTAAAGTAATCCAGGAGTGGATCACTGGACAGTGGTCAAGAACATCCTGAAATACCTAAAAAGGACTAAGGATATGTTTCTCGTATATGGAGGTGACAAAGAGCTCACCGTAAGAGGTTACGTTGATGCAAGCTTTGACACTGATCCGGACGATTCTAAATCGCAAACCGGATACGTGTTTACTTTAAACGGTGGAGCTGTCAGTTGGTGCAGTTCTAAAAAAAGCGTCGTAGCGGGATCTACATGTGAAGCGGAGTACATAGCTGCTTTGGAAGCAGCGAACGAAGGAGTCTGGATGAAGGAGTTCATATCCGATCTAGGTGTCATACCTAGTGCATCAGGTCCAATGAAAATCTTTTGTGACAATACTGGTGCAATTGCTTTGGCAAAGGAATCCAGATTTCACAAAAGGAACAAACACATCAAGAGACGCTTCAATTCCATCCGGGATCTAGTCCAGGTGGGAGACATAGAGATTTGCAAGATACATACGGATTTGAATGTTGCAGACCCATTGACTAAGCCTCTTCCACGAGCAAAACATGATCAGCACCAAGGCTCCATGGGTGTTAGAATCATTACTGTGTAATCTAGATTATTGACTCTAGTGCAAGTGGGAGACTGAAGGAAATATGCCCTGGAGGCAATAATAAAGTTATTATTGATTTCCTTATATCATGATAAATGTTTATTATTCATGCTAGAATTGTATTAACCGGAAACATAATACATGTGTGAATACATAGACAAACAGAGTGTCACTAGTATGCCTCTACTAGACTAGCTCGTTAATCAAAGATGGTTAAGTTTCCTAACCATAAACAAAGAGTTGTTATTTGATTAACGAGGTCACATCATTAGTTGAATGATCTGATTGACATGACCCATTCCATTAGCTTAGCACCCGATCGTTTAGTATGTTGCTATTGCTTTCTTCATGACTTATACATGTTCATATGACTATGAGATTATGCAACTCCCGTTTGCCGGAGGAACACTTTGTGTGCTACCAAACGTCACAACATAACTGGGTGATTATAAAGGAGCTCTACAAGTGTCTCCAATGGTAGATGTTGGGTTGGCGTATTTCAAGAATAGGATTTGTCACTCCGATTGTCGGAGAGGTATCTCTGGGCCCTCTCGGTAATGCACATTACACAAGCCTTGCAAGCATTGCAACTAATGAGTTATTTGCGGGATGATGTATTACAGAACGAGTAAAGAGACTTGCCGGTAACGAGATTGAACTAGGTATTGGATACCGACGATCGAATCTCGGGCAAGTAGCATACCGATGACAAAGGGAACAACGTATGTTGTTATGCGGTCTGACCGATAAAGATCTTCGTAGAATATGTAGCAGCCAATATGGGCATCCAGGTCCCGCTATTGGTTATTGACCGGAGACGTGTCTCGGTCATGTCTACATTGTTCTTGAACCGTAGGGTCCGCACGCTTAACGTTACGATGACAGTTATTATGAGTTTATGCATTTTGATGTACCAAAGGTAGTTCGGAGTCCCGGATGTGATCACGGACATGACGAGGAGTCTCGAAATGGTCGATACATAAAGATTGATATATTGGAAGTCGATATTTGGATATCGGAAGTGTTCCGGGTAAAATCGGGATTTTACCGGATTACCGGGAGGTTACCGGAACCCCCCCGGGAGCCATATGGGCCTTATTGGGCTTTAGTGGAAAGGTGAAAGGGGCTGCCATGGTGGGCTGCGCGCCTCCCCCCTCCCCTAGTCCTATTAGGACTAGGAGAGGTGGCCGGCCACCTCCCTCTCTCTTTCCCCCTTGGGAGTCCTATTTGGAATAGGATTGGGGGGGGGGGAGTCCTACTCCCGGTAGGAGTAGGACTCCTCCTGCGCCCTCCTCTTGTCCGGCCAGCCCCTCCCCCTTGGATCCTTTATATACGGGGGCAGGGGGCACTTCTAGACACACAAGTTGATCATTGAGATCGTTCCTTAGCCGTGTGCGGTGCCCCCTGCCACCATATTCCACCTCGATCATATCGTTGTAGAGCTTAGGCGAAGCCCTGCGTCGGTAGAACATCAAGATCGTCACCACACCGTCGTGCTGACGGAACTCCTCCCCGAAGCTTTGCTGGATCGGAGCCCGGGGATCGTCATCGAGCTGTACGTGTGCTAAGAACTCGGAGGTGCCGGAGTAACGGTGCTTGGATCGGTCGGATCGGGAAGAAGACGTACGACTACTTCCTTTATGTTGTGTCAACGCTTCCATTGCGATCTACAAGGGTACGTAGATCAGACTCTCCCCCTCGTTGCTATGCATCACCATGATCTTGCGTGTGCGTAGGAAAATTTTGAAATTACTACGTTCCCCAACAGAATCGAGGAGCGTCCCTAACTTGAAGACCGGTTCAGGGGGCTACTGACGGTGTCCTGGACTAGAGGGTACTCACCACGTCATCTCCCAATCTGTTAGATTGGGCTGAGGACCCCCATGGCCGTATACTCATGAGCCAGTTTGGACAGTTGCCGCATACATGGAAGATTCCACAAGACTTGGTGATCAAGACAAGGACTCCTCCCCACCGGCGTATTCGGCTAGGACTCTTGTTATCCTAGGCCTCTGGTGCATTATATAAACCGAGGCCAGGCTAGTCGATAGAGGAGAGATAATATAAAACAATCATACCATAGGCTAGCTTCTAGGGTTTTAGCCTCTACGATCTCGTGGTAGATCAACTCTTGTAATACTCATATCATCAATATCAATCAAGCAGGGCGTCGGGTATTACCTCCACCAAGAGGGCCTGAACCTGGGTAAACATCGTGTCCCCTGCCTCCTGGTACCATCGATCCTAGACGCACAGTTCGGGACCCCCTACCCAATATCCGCCGGTTTTGACACCAACAACTATCTTTATTCATAAACACATAGGAAATATCATCATACTTGATTACCTCTAGGGCATATCTCCAATAGTCTCCCACTTGCACTAGAGTCAATCAAATAGATATTGAATGCCCATAGCTCTAACGTGCCCCTCATGCTTGGATTGTGGAAGCGGCTTAGTCAACGGATCTGCAACATTTGCATCCGTGTGAATTTTCCACAACTCAACATCACCATTCTTTACGATCTTTTGTATCAGGTGATATTTTCGATCTATGTGTCTGGTCTTGTGGTGATCCCTCGGCTCCTTGGCTTGTGCGATGGCACCAGAATTATCACAATAAAGGTCCAACGGTTTTACCGAGGCTGGGAAAATACCAAGATCATCCAGAAAATGCCGGATCCAAACACCTTCCTTTGCAGCTTCACAAGCCGCAATGTATTCGGCTTTTGTGGTAGAATCGGCCATCGTATCTTGCTTGGAACTCATCCAGATCACTGCTCCTCTATTCATGACATACATGAATCCGGACTGTGATCGACAATCATCTATGTCGGTTTGCAAACTAGATTCGGCATAACCCCTTACGACGAGCTTTTCCTCACCTCCATAAACTAGGAACATCTCTTTAGTCCTTTTGAAGTACTTCAAAATAGTCTTTACCACTGCCCAGTGACTCTCAACTGGGTTGCCCTGGTATCTACTTGTTAGGCTTATTGCAAAAGCGACATCAGCCGTGTACATATCATGGCATATATGATGGATCCAATTGCCGAGGCATACGGAATCAGACTCATCCTGCTTCGCTCATCAGATGTCGAAGGACTCTAGCTTTATACCATGTGAGACAGGCGAGAATACTTTCTTGGACTCACTCATGTTGAACCGCATCAACACTTTATCTATGTACGTGCTTTGGCTCAAGCCAAGCAACCTCCTCGATCTATCTTGGTGCCTAAAATGTAAACTGTTTCACCAAGGTCCTTCATTGAAAACTTGCCATTCAATGATTCCTTGACCGAGTTCAGCATCGAAACATCATTTCCGATCAGTAGTATATCATCCACATACAAGATCAAAAACACAATCGAGCTCCCACTTAACTGCTTGTATAAACAGAGGACGTGAAGAGGTTAAAACAATGTGAATGCAGTGTGGTTTGGATGCAACTAAAGATCAAGGAGTAGTGAAGAAGCCGAGGAAAATCGGTTCCCGATGGAGAAGTAAACGGGAGAAGTTATGCGCATGCATGAGGAGAGCTGTAGTGGTTTGACTACTGCATGCAATGGATTGGACGGGCTCTTCAGTTGCCTTTTCTCTCTCCCACGCACACAGAATGCCCACTTGCATGCTGCAGTTTATTGGCTGGAGTCTGGCTACAGTTGCTCACGCATATGCTAATTAATTCTGTGAATGTGGGGCATGGAAAGAAATGGGCGCATGAAAAAGGGTATATACAGAGGCTAATTAGAGAAATACTAAGAAAAGTTATGCGCAGACAAAAGACGACCGGAGGGAGTACTACTCATGTTCCTACTACTCCTACTAGTAGTAGTTGTACAACTATGGTACACTTGATGATCAAAATACTATTATTCATCCGGTCCTCACAGTGAAGTGACAAGACCCTGCGCCCGAGGTGACACCAGTCTAGGCGGCGTGTCCGGGTTACCAAAGTCAGCCTCACCTTGTGCACTGTGCAGTCACTGTCACCGCCGTTGTATAGCATGCCTCGCGTCGTCTCCCTCTCCCCTAGCACCACTCCATCTCCATATCTGTCTCGCCGGAGATCCTGAGGTCACTCTTCATCATCTCACTATGCCCCCGCGTACGCTCGCCTAGCTCGCCTTCCCCAGTACTACTATTCCCTCGTTAGCCGCTCCAGCACTGAAAGCCTTCTCCCCCGTAAATCAAGCCCCCCAAAACCCCACCTTCCAAACTCCACCATGGCCGAACGCGAACCGCGGAGCATCCATATGAGCCACAATTGGAGCAATCTCCCCAGTGACGTCCTCGACCTCTGTTGTTCGTGTATGGATATGTTGAGCGCCCTGTGGCTGGCTGCATGCTCGAGGGGCATGCACACGACCATCGTCGAAGAGAGGCCTAAGGTTTTCAAGACACCCTGCTTGCTGGTATCTGGTCTTGCGAGATTTTCTCACCATAATACAAAGGCGTACATGATGCCCTCGACTTCAATCCGACCTCCATTAGCCGAAACTTCTTTGCAGGTATGTAGTGGGTTGCCGAACATCATTTCCCTCGACTTCGATCCAATCACCATCGTCTGAAACTTCTTGCAGGTATGTACTGGGTCGGCATGAACTCCCACTGGATGGCTGCCATCAGAAAAGATGGGAAAAAGTTGGTGCTCGTGAACTTCCAGACCTCCCATGAGATTATCCATCCTCCATTGGATGATATAGAGTTTTACCTTCACGGTCCAAGTCATCTAGATTACGTCGTCAGTTGGATGCACCTTGTTTTATAGAAGATTGTAATCTGCCCAGTACCCACACGACATGCGGATTACGCAGACTCCAAGCTACTTGTGTTGTTCGACAAGGGACTCTCCTATCTTTTCGCTGGTGCCTTCTTTAGCTGGAGACAGCTCAGCTCGCAGTGGATCATCGTCAAAGCTGATACACACTTCTTGATGCTATTGAACACAATGGCATCATCCACGTGATCGACAAAGTAGATGGCACCTCGTATTGCTGGGACGGCACACGTAAGTTGTATCCGTCTAATGTTAATGATGACGCCATGACACTGTTTGAATTTTTGTGATGATTGACATATCACTGTTTGAGCAGAATCTGAGTAGAACTATGGCAATGTATTAGAGACGCCCTAAATCGGCTATATTTGGAATGAGTTAATTCGTGCGATTGTGACCATGTCATTAGATCCAATTTGTACCCCTGAATAATCAAACTGTTACGAAGATACTGATATTCTCCTTATTTTATAGTAATCTATATACTACTAAATATGAGTGTGTATCAATGGCCATCTTAGTTTCCTCATTTTCATGATGTAGAAACATGCATCACACTGTTGATTTCATCTAACGATACATTAGGGAAGTAAATGTGCATATGGAGAACTCTATATTTTGAAGTAGTGAAATCATGTAATGCTTACCATGTGTACTTGCCTATGTTCGCCCTTCAGCAATCAATAGCTAGAATAATATGCTCACACAAAATTTCCCATAGAACATGGGTATATAACAATGCATGGTCTGTTAGTTTCCTTGAAGAATTTTTTTGTGAGGACAGAACATGATTACACAACATGCATGACATGGTAGTTTCCTGTGAAGAATCGATTGTGAGATAACATGAGTATAATGATGCATGGCACTTCTATATTTTTGAACCCAGTATAAAATTCCCTGTATTTTCCTCCCAGTTCCAATAGGGACATATCAATGTTGTTTCTTGCATTATCCTACTCATACTCTGAACAATGCTGATATTACATTAACAATGCTTGTCCTTTTTGAATTGATGCAGTGTCCCTACAGTTACTACCCTTTGTAATCACAGCACCTTTGCCAAAAATAGGGAAGCACAACTGGTTCCTCGCTTGATCAGAGGATGGCAAAATACTAATGATCATTCGGACACATGAGCCAGAAAAGTTATATTGCGAAAACCCCATTGTATGCAAGCACCGTGAAATACGTGAGTATCCGGATAGTGTCTGTTACGTCTATGAGCCGGACACCACCTTGTTGGGGCCTGCAGGATTTTGAACTTGGAGGCGGGTAAACAGCCTTGGTTCATACTCTCTGTTTCTCGGACTCAATTATCCGATTAACCAGGAGATCACCATTGGCAAGGACCTTGATGGCAGAGAGGCTCTTTTTGCTATGGAAAATTGTGTCTACATGGCGAGCCCTAGGCATTCGGGAGCAAACTCTCCTAATTGTCAACGATACAACCTGCAGCCAAAAGAAGGTGAGAATGACAAAGGCATATGGATTAACTTTGATCCTTGGATGTGTCGAGTCCGACAGGCAGTGATGTGGTACAAGCCTTCAGTTTGATAGGTAATTGGGCTATTTGCGTCGAAAGGGTGGAGTACTGGTGTCTCTGGATCACTGGTGGCTGAACTGGGGCTGCAAATTATGATGGTGTTGGATCAACCCTCTTAGAATGACTTGTTGTCTTTGCTGCTTGTTCTGGATGGGTAGTTCTTTCTTTTGTTATGCATATTCCTTGTCATTTGGTCATCCTCGTCTATGTCACTCTTACTATGTAATAATTGCCTTTATTCAGAATGTCATTCTCGTCTGGATCATGAGAGTCTGAGCGCTGCACATGGGTGCGGTTTGGTGGTGTAGCAAGACTTCTTATGAACTATCATGTCTTGTTGTTTATGTGAGTAGTAGTCACTAGTCAGTGTTTGAATGTTGTATGTATCATTGTTTCGAATTGTTTATTGTCTTGAACTGCTCGGGGGCAAAATGAGGGCATCACCATTCTCCAGTGTTCAGAGTATATCTCCTTTTTTCATGTTAAAATTTGAGCTAAGTGTCTTTTCGATGATTTACACTTGTTTGGGCCAATGAGGTGCCATTGATTATGGGCCGAGTAGTAACGCAATGCCAAATAGGTCAATTATGACTCTTAGGACGGGCTCTCAAAAGATCCTCAAAAAAAGGCCGCGCTCTCAAAAAAAAGAATAGGGACTCTTAGGCCGACATGTGGGCGCCACCGGTGTTTTCATGCGCTTGCGCGCCGAGAGCATATTAGCATGTGTTCGAAATTCATGCTACCTTTTCATCTCCAATCAACCACCCCTCCCCCACCTCTGCAATCTCGATTCCTACTCCAGTTCCCCAAATCCCCCTCCTGTACTCCCTGTACTCAAGCACACTATCATGTCGCCGATCAACGCGGATCTCCGAGCCGAAGATCTTCAGATTCGTCCTGCCTTCAGGCGTTGCGTGCTGTCGCTTAACAGTGGCATGGCGGCGCTTGACGACCAGTTTGTCGGCAAAGTGCTGGTGGTATCCATCAACGGCGACCGGCTTTCCGTCTCGCCGGACGACCTTGTCAAAGCTCTTGGCATTGCGCACGGCATCCAGATAAGTGACTTGCTCATCAAAGTCTGTCCGCCATCGGCTGATTTCTTCGTCAGGTTTTGGACAACTTTCGACTGCAGTTGTGTGTTTGAATCTTCCCGGCGTTTGTTTTGCGATGGCGCGCTAGTGAGCTTTGATTGGTGCCACCCAGGACGGGGCTCGATGCCCTCTGAGCTTGAGTTTTTAACAAAGCTTACCTTCCACGGCATGCCTCGATGTGCTTCGAACAGTGAGTCCATGAATGAGCTTATCAACGACCTTAGAGGTGAGCTCGTAAATATGTTTGTTCCTCCAGACAGCTAGGCTCTGACGGTTATGGCATGAATTAAGAAGCCGTCCACTATACCGAAGGTGATTGGTGTTCAGATACCGGTGCAGGAACCGGGGTTGTACTATTCGTCGCCACCAAGGCCGCCGCGGACCACATTAGGGATGTACCTGTATCGAGTGTTCGTGCATGTCGAAGAAGTGGTCAATCCATCAATTGAAGTCCTTCCGCCACCGCTGGTGCCCGGGTCCGTCGACGATGTCCATTACAGGAGTCAACGTCAGACTTTCCCCATGTTGCTCGGAACGATGGATGGCACAAGACCTATTCTAGAGCGCGGCGGAGGCCACTGCTTCTTTGGGAGAAGAGGCAGGGCTGGCTGCCTGGATGTGCTCTAATTTGAGGTAACAACTGAATCTTGTCAGATGACATGTTCTATTTTTTACCTGAACTTTTTTAGAAAGGGTTGTACGTCAATTTAATGGTCTAGCAGAACTTATATATTGTGTTGTCTGTCTGTTTTCTTTGCACAACATTCAAGACATTTTCCCATCATTGATAAATATGATGAACCATTATGTACGAGTTCGTTGGTTTCAACATAGCCCTACCCGTAGCGATCCACTGCTTCCACCGTGATTGTGCTTCCTGCGTGAAATTTTTGTTTGCAAGTTCAGTGTGCTATGATGTTCTATATGATTGTGTCAACTATATAAGTTTTTACTGAGCATCATCAATGCATATGGCTGAAAGATATATTTACGAGCATCGACCGATGGGTCTCTCTCTCTCACACACACACACACACAAGTGGGACCCGTTGAATTGTTTCTTCACTCATGACAACTTTTAATTAGGTTCCACTCTACTCTAACTTTTTTCTTAAGTTATTAATTGAGCTCAGTGACTTCAAAAACTTGTACAGAAGCCTTGTCCGGGCCTTTCCGACATTGCTGAATGTGGGCTAAGTACCCATGTAAGGTTGTACTGTACTACACATGCCTTTTTTCAACATGAGCAATGCAATTAGGCCGACAATTGTACACAATCTGGGTCAACTTGTTATTCTCTGCCCCGCTGGGATGCAAATCTTTCCTAGGAGGGATGCATTAGGCTTAACAAGAAAATGGGCTTTAAGAAATAATAAATTGGATGTAACTATAAAAACTAGGCGGTAACTATCAAAAATGCACCAAACACGTAATTAGTTTATAAAATAGTACTTTTGGATTTTGAAAATTTTAATTTCATTAATTGTTGCGCGCGCAATGTTTCGTTGGATTTTTACCTAATACAAATTTATATTGAAATTGTATTTAATCTGAGTAGAAATTCCAGGACAAAAATATTTCGGATCCTATCAAAATGTGGGAAGTTTTATCGAATTCTGTTTAACGGTTGGCTGAAATTATTAATCATTGTCCTAACTAGAAAATGGGTTGTACTTTTAACAAACTGTAAATGGGCTGTAGTAAATTCCATTAGAATTAAAAAATGGGTTGTGCATTCTTACAAATCGCAAATGGGCTATAAGTTCTCTGCCACACACTTGTGGGCCTACTAAGTTGATGCGTATGCAAGGCTTTGTCAACTTATAGTCAACACACGGTTCTAGCACCAGTGTCCGTTGGATGTCCACCCAACGGATGTCGTGCTTCTTCTTCAATCTCGGATATTCTAGCTTTAGCCATCCAAAAAATGATTCCTCCCCCTGACATCTGGGGCGCACCGTTTTGGAGGCTGACCTATGGGCCTACTAAGTTGACGCGTACCTAGGGCTTTCTCAATGTAGTCAATATAAACGATTCTAGCTGCAGTGACCGTACGATGTCCATCCAACGGCCGTTGTGATTCTTCAAGCTCTGGTCTTCTTGCTCCAGCCGCCCAAAGCAGCGCCGGTCATGCCGCCTGCTCCTGCTTCCCATGGCCCGTTGTGCTACCGCGATGGCCTCACCTCCCCCTACCACTCCCGCCACTGGCCAAGCCCTGCGGCGACGGCATCCTCACACCGCAGCCGAACTAGTGAACCCTCGTACTCCTCTCTGCGTGGGCATCCACTGCCGCGTCTTCCCTGGCTCCGTGTCGTCCCCTTCCTAGGCCTCATCGTCATCCACCGCCTTGGTGCTCTTGGCGCGGCGTGGTCAATGTGGTCAATGACCGACTTCCATCGAAAGAGTACTGTACGTGGAGAGGCTGACAGTTGGGTCCATGGCCACAGCAAGAAAGTGCCTCCTTATTACGCGGAAAATAATTATTCCTCCACCTGACAGCAGGGACCCACCGGATTGGCCACCGTATTTTGTGAAAAAACGTTTCTCCCCTGACTGCTCGGACCCACCAACTACATCTTTGCACGCAAGGAAGTGCGTCCATATTATAGGCAAAAAAATGATTCGCCCCCTGACTGCTGGGACCCACCAACTACATCTTCGCACGCAAGGAAGTGCGTCCATATTACGGGTAAAAGACGATTCGCCCCTTGACTGCTGGGACCCACCAGCTACATCTTCGCATGCAAGGAAGTGCCTGACAGTCAAGACCCACCCGGTCAAAGCGTATGTAGCATTGTCATTCTGGTCGCGAATGTGTAAGTACATACTGGTCGATCGGTTTGTTTGCATGCTGCAGCGATGAACCGTGGCCGTGTAAGGAAGGGCACATGTGGTAGTAGAGGCGCGCACGTGTGGTAGTAGAGGTGCGCACGTAGCATGTACACGTACGTACAGCGACCAGGGTGCAAGAAAGTAAATACGACCACGTATGTACATACTAGCGGCATCTTGAACACCTACTCGCGCATACGTATGGCCAGGGCTCGTGTACATGGCTGTCGCTGGGTCGGAACGGAGAAACTGCGTTGTCATCGTGTTCATGGGGAGGCAACGGAATGCGTCGTATTAATCGGGAGGCAACGGAACATGTGCTGTTCATCGGGAGCCAACCGGCTTGGACGGAACAACCAATGGAAACGAGGCCTAGTGTACCACAGAATAGAGGAAACGGCCTTGTGTTCGACCAGTCATGGTCGAAACGGGATCCTATTCATTGGCAGGGGTCTGGCGTACCGCAAAATGGAGGAAACAGACCTCCTATGGTAGAAACGGGGTCCTATTGAGCGCGAGGGGTGTGGCGTACTGCAAAACGGAGGAAACGGACTTGTGTTGGAGCGCTACAGTCAAAACGGGGGTCATGTTCATCGGGAGGGGTGTGGTGTACCGCAAAATGGGACTCAGCGGGATACTGTTCATCTCCATCGTCGACTGGCTCCACGGGCTACTATTCATCCACCGTCGGCTGCCTCCACGGGCTCCTGTTCATCCAGCCTATTCATCCAGCCTCCACCATGCGCTCGTCCACCAGCTACTGTTCAACCAGCCCTCTCCACGGGGGTCCGGTTCATCAGGAGGGGTCTGGCATACCGCAAAACGGTACTCCATGGGATACTGTTCATCTCCACTGTCGACTGCCTCCACGGGCTACGGTTCATCCACCGTCGACAGCCTCCACAGGCTCCTGTTCATCCACCGTCGACCTGCTCCAGCCTCCACCTGCACTATTCATCCACGGGCTCCTGTTCATCCAGCCTCCACCGCGTGCTACTTCACCGGCTACTGTTCAACTAGCCCTCTCCACGGGGGTCCTGTTCAACCACCCCTCCACGGGCTACTGTTCATCCAGCCCTCCACCAGCTACTGTTCAACCAGCCCTCCACCTACTACTGTTCAACCAGACCTCCACGGGGTCCTGCTCATCCAGCCCTCCATGGGGTCCTGTTCATCCACCGACTCGATCGATCGGGGATACTGTTCATCCAGCAGCAACAGCCTCTACTACCACGGGGTCCTGTTCATCCAACCCCCCACCGTGAATTGTTCATCCAAACCCCCTCAATAATGCTCACTGCTCATCTAGAGGCAGCATCGATCGACTTCAGTTAGCAGCCGTAGCGAAGGAATCACACCCGTGTTCAATTAACAGCAAGTTATTGATCGATCGCTCGGGTTCAGTAATGCGTAGCCTGCAGTGCAATCACTCGGGTTCAGTTAGAGCCCAATGCCTCGCTCGGGTTCAGTTAGAGCCCAACGCCTCGCACACACGCGCGTCCGTACGAGAGAAACGTGCATCACTCGGCCCCCGACCACCCACCGTAACCGGGAACTCCCCGATATTTTCCACGCCCTCGCTTCTACCATGGTTTTTTCCGTCATGGACGGCCCAAAGAATTTCATGGAGCTGCGTCTCCGGTCCGCTTAGGACGAAAAGCCCATTCTCTGTCATGATTTTTTCTCATAGAAGTAGGACCCGACCACAACTATGATGATACCGGGTTTTGTCACAATTATTGTCATAGAAGTGTCATAAGTATGACAAAAAAAATCGTTCAGCCCAAAATCTCACGGATGTGTCTTTTTTTGTAGTGACACCCTCAGCCCCGAGGGTGAACTACTCCCTCCTCATCATGGAGATCGCCGGGATGATGAAGATGGCCACCGGTCATGGTTTCCCCTCCGGTAGGGTGCCGGAATGGGCTCCCGATTGGTTTTTCGTGGCTATAGAGGCTTGCGGCGGCAGAACTCCCGATCTAGGTTTCTTTCTAGGGTTTTTGGTATTGATAGGAATTTTTGGCGTTGGTCTCACATCAAGGGGGTCCACAAGGCAGCGGCAAGACAGGGGGCGCACCCTTCACCCTTTTCATTCCCTCGGGACTCTTCTGGCCCAACTCTTGGGCCTCTGGGGTCTTTTTGGTCCATAAAAATTCACCGTAAATTTTTAGCCCATTCCAAGAACTTTTATTTCTGCACAAAAAACGACACCATGGTAGTTTTGTTGAAAATAGCGTCAGCCCAGGTTAGTTCTAATCAAATCATTCCAAAATCATATAAAATTGTTATAAGCATGACATGAATACTTCATAAATTATAGATACGTTGGAGACATATCAATATTGCATCGGTAAGACGATAACAATTCTGATTTGTATTGAACAAATTTATTTATGTGGTTCACTTTTTGCAGCATTTAAATTCGTGTAAAAAAGTTGTTTGATCTAAGTCCTAAATGGCTGTAACTTAGTATTACTTAACTAGCATACAACTTTACTTTCTATTCATCATTTGTGACTTTATAACTGAAACAGTTCATCAAGAATAGACTATTCCATTTTTGTTTCATTCGAAGATCTAGCATAGTTCATTATGTCGGTAAATTCAGAGACCATTATGTGTTTCCAACACCATATAATATAACGTAAATGGGATTACTATTTTGTTGGTCAGGAACATAGTTTGAAACGACGTCATGGGAAGAAGCATAAATAGAATATATATGGTCTCTTCCTGAAAATGTTTGAGGGAGTCCTGGATTAGGGGGTCTCCGGACAGCCGGACTATATCCTTTGGCCGGACTGTTGAACTATGAAGATACGAGATTGAAGACTTCGTCCCGTTTCCGGATGGGACTCTACTTGGCGTGGAAGGCAAGCTAGGCAATACGGATATGTATATCTCCCCCTTTGTAACCGACCTTGTGTAACCCTAGCCCCCTTCGGTGCCTATATAAACCGGATGGTTTTAGTCCGTAGGACAACAGACAATCATACCATAGGCTAGCTTTTAGGGTTTAGCCTCTCTGATCTCGTGGTAGATCAACTCCTGTAATACTCATATCATCCAGAACGATCAAGCAGGACGTTGGGTATTACCTCCATCGAGAGGGCCGAACCTGGGTAAACATCGTGTCCCCTGCCTCCTGTTACCATCCGCCTTAGACGCACAGTTCGGGACCCCTACCCGAGATCCGCTGGTTTTGACGCCGACATTGGTGCTTTCATTGAGAGTTCCTCTGTGTCGTTATCATAAGGCTTGATGGCTCCTTCGATCATCGCTACCGATGCGGTCCAGGGTGAGGCTTTCCTCCCCGGACAGATCTTCGTATTCGGCGGCTTCACACTGCGGGCCAATTTGCTTGGCCATTTGGAGCAGATCGAAAGCTACGCCCCTGGCCATCAGGTCAAATTTGGAAACTTGAACTAAACGGCCGACATCCGTGGAGACTTGATCTTCGATTGATTCGAGCCCATGCCAGATGCGCCGCACAGTCGAGGCGAGCAAGACGTAACTCTGCCATCGGACAGTGTTCGGGAGATCACATCTGCAGCTACTCCGGCCTTTTACCCGGAGCAAATCGCGCCATCCGAAAGCAGAGGGATGGACCCCGCCATGGAGGCCGCACCTCTCAGTGGCGATAGAACGAGATACTGACTTCACCCCTTATGAGAGTCGTGTCACCGAACCACTGGATTTATCCCCGGCCACGGACTCCGAGCCGCCTACATCCGTGCCAGTCGAATCCAACGGGGCACCCACAATGGAGTTCACCTCCGCGGATATCTTTTAGCACTCACCTTTCAGAGATGTGCTAAATTCATTAAGGTCTCTCTCCCTGTCAGGAGAACCTTGGCCGAACTATGTCCGACTAGAATGCGATGCGGACGACGAAGAAATTCGTTGCCCACCCACCACCCACTTAGTAGCCACTGTCGACGACTTAACCGACATGCTCGACTTCGACTCCGAAGACATCAACGGTATGGATGACGATGCAGGAGACAAACCAGAACCACCGCGCACAGGACACTAGACCGCTACTTCATCACATGATGTATACATGGTGGATGCACCTAGAGAGGGAAATAGCGAAGAGAAAACGGAGGATGCACCCTCCAAGCAACCCAAGCGCCGACGTCAATGACACTGCTCTAAGTCCCGCCATAGCAACAAAAACGATGATAACAGTCCACGTGACTCTAGAAGAAATGACAACTGCACCACCCCGGTGGCAGAACACAATCAAGATGCAAACTGCACACATAGTACGGATCTAACGTTCGAACACGATGACGCCAAAGATAAGCCTCATTAATCCCCGTCTAGGGAAGAAAACAGTCCGGACGAAGATGCACACATCATCCTGGAAACGCACTTGGAGCAAGAAAACCTCCGCATCAGGCTTATTGCCACAGCGAGGAGCCTGAAGAAACAGAAGCAAAGGCTCAAAGTCACACAAGATACGCTCAACAGCAAGTGGAACAATGTAACGAAGTATGGTGGAAGTTACCATCAAAATAGATATCCAAAGCGCAAACTATTACCGGAATTCGACGATGAGGCCTCAGAGCCCATACAGCCGAAAGATGATACGGCCAACCGACCGGATCCACCACCCTATGAACGTGATAGAGCGGCTAACAAAGTCACGCATAAGTCAACACACGATTCACGTGAGAACTTGCGTCAAAAATCCGGCGTGACCAGATCTATCTATGGATCTATGAAGCGCGCTACGGTACACAACCAACGCCGAATACTACAACCATCCGAACACCATGGCGCAGCCCAATACAGGGGTGCCGCACACCCCTTATGTTTCACTGATGAGGTGCTGGATCAAGATTTCCCAGAGGGATTCAAATCGGTGAACATAGAGGCGTACGATGGAACCACAAACCCTGGAGTCTGGATAGAGGACTTCATCCTTCATATTCATATGGCTCATGGAGACGATCTCCATACCATTAAATACTTGCCCCTCAAGCTTAAAGGGCCAGCTAGGCACTGGCTGAAAAGCCTCCCCAAAAACTCAATTCGAAGTTCGGAGGAGCTCGAGGACGCTTTCCGGGCCAATTTTCAAGGGACTTATGTCCGACCTCCGGACAGAGACGATTTAAGTCAAATAATCCAACAGTCTAGAGAGTCCGCCCGAAAGCTTTGGAACAGGTTCCTCACCAAGAAGAACCAAATCGTCGACTGTCTGGACGCCCAAGCCTTAGCAGCTTTGAAACACAGCATCCGATACGAATGGATCACTAGACACCTTGGTCAAGAAAAACTGAGAACAATGGCAGCCCTAACAAGCATCCTGACCAGCTTTTGTGCGGGCGAGGACAGCTGGTTGGCCCGTAGTAGCACCAGCAACCCAAGCACATCCGAAGTCAGGGATGGCAATGGTAAACACTGCGTAACAAAAACAAGCATCAAAATAAAGAAGGCATCCCAGATAACACGGCGGTAAATGTCGGATTCAGGGGCTCCCGACCAGGTCAGCGGAAAAAGCCTTTCAAAGGCAACAGAGAACGACAATCTGACTTAAACAAAATTCTTGACAAACTCTGTCAGATTCACGGCACCCAAGTCAAACCTACAAATCATACCCATAGAGAATGTTGGGTCGTCAAGCAGGCCGGTAAGCTAAACGCCGAATACAAAGGGGAAGAGACACCAAGCGAAGACGAGGATGAACCTCGCCAGCAAAACGTCGGAGGACAGAAAAAGTTCCCACTAGAGATTAAAACAGTAAACGTAATCCATGTGACAAAGAGGAGTAGCAATCATGCACTCCGATGCACATGCGCGATAGAGCATGTCACCCCTAGGTTCAACCACTGGTTGGCATGCCCAATCACTTTTGATCATCGGGATCACATTACAAATATCTGGCGCGAAGGACTGACGGCCTTGGTGCTAGACCCAATAGTAAATGGGTGCCATTTCACACGGGTCCTCATGGACGACGGCAATGACCTAAATCTGATATATCAGGACATAGTTCGCAAAATGGGGATAGACCCGACACAAATAAGCCACAGTAATAACACCTTCAAGGGAGTAATACCAGGCCAAGAGGCCCGCTGTACGGGCTCTCTACCACTAGAGGTAGTATTCGGTTCTCCCGATAACTTCTGGAGCAAAATGTTAACTTTTCACATCTCTCCATTCTGAAGTGATTATCAAGCACTACTCGGAAGCGCGGCTTTCGCTCATTTTAACGCAGTACCGCATTATGCTTTTCTCAAGCTCAAGATGCCCGGTCAACGTCGCATCATCACAGTTAGCGGAAATACCGAACATTTTTTACGTATGGAAGAGGATGTGGCGGCTCTAGCAGCCGCAAACTAAGACGGCCTCACCAACCAGAAAAATGGCAGGTCGTCAAGACCACAGACACAGTTAGACGAATCCGGTGTTCCATCATATATACATGAGATTGGTTTTCAAACCTTCATAAAATGACACCAGGGGCTTCCCGCGTGTAATCAGGGCCAGCCCAACTCAACTTGGTTTCTCTTGAATTTCGATAGTTCATTGATAATAACCAACTCTTCTCTTTTTTGGCACGGCAACCTTCACCTAAGTTCTTTCCTTTTGCAGATGACAATCATGCTGCACCCGTCCAGGACACGGCACAACGGAGACACAAGCCCAGACGTGCAGCAGGGACCCGCCCAAAGGTTTCTTTTTAGATTAAGACCCTGTGTAAACCTTCTTTACTGTTTGTTGTTGCTCACATCCTCTGGATACTCCACACAAGCGAGAAGGATGTTGGCGTTATTGGCATGTGGCCATGCCAGGATTTTGCACGTACCTGGACACATGGGGTTTCTTATTAAGGGCATTGTTTAGCCCGGTATATGTTATAAAGACCGAACACCTTAGGGAGTGTTCGGTGTCGCGAGTTTGGACCTATATGCATCAGCTCCGAACCATGTCTTTGGTCAATTTTTGGGTTTGCCCGGCTCCCACGTTTTGGTACCTTACGTTCCGTTATATCGGCTAAGGTAGCACTAGGAGACCTACTGTGATTGTGCCCTGGTTCATCCGGATGAGCACCTCAGTAGAGCAAGCCGAAAACTGACTGTCATGATATAGCGAGAGACTGGTCAACCACTCGATGACTCATCGGAATCTTCAGGATTCCTCCGCATTAACGAAGGGTCGTTTCCTGGTCACGTACGTATGCACCCCGTATTCGGACGAACGCAGAAGTACCATAGGCTACATAGTAGCCCCACTGTCAAACTCCTATGGCTAAGTGGAAGTGTTAAAGCAATATAGTCCGATTGCCTAGTTGGCTACGCTATAATCTCCTTAACGGACCAAGATGTTGGATCAAGTGTGAATATGCATCTTTTGCGAACACCCCCGCATTATATGCGTGGGGGCGGAAGCCGACGACTGCAAACTTTCAGGTTATACACATATATAAATAAACAGCCGCATAGGAGGCACCATAGTACTTTCAGGCAAAAGTATAAATACAGCCTTGACAATTCAATAAAACATTGTTTTTTACAATGGGAATACATGTCACTTGAACATAACATTCTTCGAGCACTGAGCCTCTATCGAACGAGCGCCTTCAAGAAGTTCTTCAAAGTAGTGCTCGGTAGCCACTCGGCCTACGGCCGAACCCTGTGTCGCAATAGTTGTGGCCTCCATCTCCGCCTAGTATTTCTTGACACGGGCAAAGTCCATCCGCGCACCCTCTATGCACGTCGATCTCTTTACAGCATTGATGCGTGGCACAACACCAAGGAATTGTTGCACTAAGCTAAAGTAGCTATTTGGCCTTGGCTCTCCCGGCCACAGGTGATACACAATGGACCTAATGGCAAGTCCGGACAACCTATGGATCTCGGCCCACTCGGCCAATCGCTCATTCAACAGCAGCGGCTGGACTGGAGCGTGGAACTGTGACCAGAACAGCTTTTCCACTTCGGGACCTTTTTGATCCTTGAAGTACTCGGCCGCATCAGCACCACTTGCAACCAAATCCATGTACGCGTCCGCAGAACTCCATAGCCGGTCCAGAGGAACATACTTCGGATCTCCGAACTTAGTCCGCAACAAGGGCTTCCCAGTCACGATATCTATAGCTTGGTTCAGCTCCTCCTTCATCATTCTAATTTTGGAGCGGGCTTCCTTGGCAGCCACCCGCGCCGTCTCCAGGTTCGTCGATTCGCCGGTTCTCTTCTTCAAGAAGCTGGTAACGGTCAGCGGCATCTTTTATCTCTACAACCATCTTGGCTATTTTTTCCTTGCTCTCACAATGCGCGGCCTGTTCGGCCCTTAATTCTTCGGCCGCCTTTAAAGCGGCCGCATTACTACTCCTTGCTTGCTCCTTGGCTCGGGCAAGCTCCGCCTGAAGGGTCTCCATGGTGGCAGCTCCATCGGCAGTCACAACATATTAAAGATACTGGCATCATGCTACTCTTATTATGTGATGACCACCAGAAAAATCACTCACCCTGTGCCTCGTCAAGCCGCTTGTTGACAAGCACGATGTCGGCATCTGCCGCATCCAGTTTCCTCTTTAGCTCGGCAAACCCATTAGTCCGGCTAGCCAACGGAGCTTCAGCCACCTACACATAAAGGCTGTCTAGTTATTACCTGGGACTATGATCGTCTGTTTGCCGCCGTTTTTGACGACAACCAGAGTCTCATGGGCTACTATCTGCATAGGGCATACCTAACGTATGCGGTGCTGTTCAAAACATACACTAGTTCACGTACCTCGAAGCCTTTCAGCAGACTCATAAAGGCTTCATGCAAACCGCTTTTAGCGGATGAAATCCTTTCAATTACCGTACCTATTAGCGTACGATGCGCTTCCGAGATGGCAGCTTGCCCCAGAAGATCCTTCAGTGCGTCCGACCACACACTGTACGGACCATTTCTGTCGCTCTCCTTAGGAGCCGAATACTGGGGACTCCGGTCGGCCAAAGGGTTATCCTCTGGCCCTAGTGGATCTGGAGATACCCTTCGCGACGACACTTCAAGGTCGCCCGCTTCTTGAGACGGGGTGTCCGGGGGAGGCGTTTCGCTCTCCATCTTCTCCGGAAGAAGATCCCCCGAAGATGCGTTATGTTGAGAAGGGCTGTGATCTGGACTACAATTTATAAGCATCAGTTATTGTCTTTGGAAGTAAGGTAGGATGTTTCCACTATTAAGTACTTTTCGATTACTTACAGCTCAGTAGAGGGCTGATCCCCGCGCGGACATTGGGCGGCAAGAATACCCTCCGAGGCGGGACCCTCTGCCGTAGATTTCTTCTCCTGTTTGGAAACCTTAGTTTCCGGATCTTCAAAGATAGTCCTCCCCTTCCCCGGGGAGAGAGAATGTCAGATTCTTCCCCTTGGTTATCCTCCCTCGCGGAGGCGCTCATTCCCTCGGTTGGAATAAATAGCAAAGGAGGCCCGCTTTCGCCCTCTTCCCCCCCCCCTTCATCTTCCTTTGAGGGCACCTGATAAGGTGCTGGCTCAAGCATCTTTTCCAGCACTGGATTGTCCAAGCCCTCAGGAAGGGGGCCGAACACCGGATCATCTTCGCCTTTGTTATCCAGTCCTAGTCAAAGAGCGATTCTTCAGAATATGTCATGATAAATAAAAGGACAATGTGTTCAGCCACGAGATTACTTACTTGGGCAGCAGGACGGTTGCAGCTCAGGCCCACATCCTTGGTGGTTTCCAGACACTCTATTTGGGGTCTGAAGAATGATTTGTACATCTCCTCGTGCGTCATGCCGAGGAAATGCTCAATAGTACGCGTTCCTTCCGGGTTGAATTCCCACATGCGGAGGGGCCGTCGTTTGCAAGGTTGGACTCGACGAACCAGCATAACTTGCATTACCATAACCAGGCTGAAATCTCCCTCGAAGAGATCTCGAATACGGCTTTGTAGCATTGGCACGTCCTTGGCTGGCCCCCAGCTCAGCCCTCTGCTGATCCATGACATGAGTTGTGGTGGGGGCCCAAGTGAAAGGTAGGGGCAGCGACCCAGTTGGCACTTCGGGGACCGGTGATGTAGAACCACTCCCGCTGCCACAATCCGGACACCTCTGGGAAGGAACCCTCTGGCCATGGAGCGTCAGCGGTTTTGCTTATCAAAGCACCTCCGCACGCTGCGTGCTTCACCTCGATCATCTTTGGCTTCACATCAAAGGTGTTGAGCCACAGGCCGAAGTGAGGGGTAATGCGGAGGAAGGCCTCACATACGACAATAAATGACGAGATGTGAAGAAGGGTATCCGGGGCCAGATCATGAAAATCAAGCCCGTAATAGAACATAAGACCCCTAACAAAGGGATCCAGAGCGAGGCCTAGTCCTCGGAGGAAGTGGGAGATGAACACAACGCTCTCGTTGGGTCTGTGAGTAGGGACGACTAGCCCTCGGGCAGGCAGCCTGTGTGAAATTTCCGTGGTTAGATATCTGGCCTCTCTCAACTTCTTTATGTCCTCCTCTGTGACGGAGGAAGGCATCAACCAACCATGAAGGTTGGATCCGGATATAGTTGAAGGTCCGAAGCACCTGACCTGAGCTTTGGGTGTTAGAACTCAAGGCGGGGGAAGGATTCGATTGAACGCGGGAGGGAAAAAAGAAAAAGCCTTGTCCCCTTTATAAAGAGGCTGAATATCAGGCGTCCTCCTCATGGCCGTTTGAGACTTACCTAAGATCTAGGAGTCATACCAACAGGCACGGTTGGGTTACCCACGTCTGTATTGATGAGAATCCCGTGATAAGGGCAACACAATCTCTGCTTTGACAAGACATGTCGAGGAAACCGCCTCGCATTATGTGTGGGGCTGGTTAAAGAAAAACGGTCCAAATAATGACCGGTCCATGGTGTGATGTCATGCTGTCAAAACGTGTCAGCAGATTAGATTTGTGGAAATATTATTCTCTCTATGGTGGTATGTGGAACTTATTTTGCAGGGTCGGACACTCTCCTCATATTCAAACTCTTCCATGGTGTATTCGGAGGAGGAACCCACCTTGCAATGCCGAAGACAATACTGCACGCCGGACTCATTGTCATTGAAGCCTGGTTCAGGGGCTACTGAGGGAGTCTTGGATTAGGGGGTCTCCGGACAGCTGGACTATATCCTTTGGCCGGACTGTTGAACTATGAAGATATGACATTGACGACTTCGTCCCATGTATGGGACTCTACTTGGCGTGGAAGGCAAGCTAGGCAATACGGATATGTATATCTCCTCCTTCGTAACCGACCTTGTGTAACCCTAGCCCCCTCCGGTGCCTATAGAAACCGGAGGGTTTTAGTCCGTAGGACAACAGGCAATCATACCATAGGCTAGCTTTTAGGGTTTAGCCTCTCTGATCTCGTGGTAGATCAACTCTTGTAATACTCATATCATCAAGAACAATCAAGCAGGACATAGGGTATTACCTCCATCGAGAGGGCCCGAACCTGGGTAAACATCGGTTCCCCTGCCTCCTATTACCAATCGCCTTAGACGCACAGTTCGGGACCCCCTACCCGAGATCCGCCGGTTTTGACATCGACAATGTTCCAAAACTATTGATACCGCATGAGATGAAACTCAATTATACAATGTGCATATTTTTGCTAGGTAAAGTTGTTGGGGAACGCAGTATTTCAAAAAATTTCCTAAAATCATGCAAGATCTATCTAGGAGATGCATAGCAATGAGAGGGGAGAGTGTGTCTACGTACCGTCGTAGACAGAAAGCAGAAGCGTTTAGTAACACGATTGATGTAGTTGAACGTCTTCGCGATCCAACCGATCAAGTACCAAACGCACGGCACTTCCGCGATCTGCACACATTCAGCTCATTGACGTCCCTCGTACTCTTGATCCAGTTGAGGCCGAGGGTGAGTTGCGCCAGCACGACGGCGTGTTGATGGTGATGATGAAGTTACCGAAGCAGGGCTTCGCCTAAGCACTATGACAATATGACCGAGGTGGAAAACTATGGAGGGGGGCACCACACACGGCTAAAGATCAACTTGTATGTCTATGGGGTGCCCCCTTCCCCCGTTTATAAAGGTGGGGAGGAGGAGGGACGGCTTCAAGTGGCGCGCCCAAAGGGGGGATTCCTACTCCTAGTAGGAGTAGGTTTCCCCTTTTCCTAGTCCATGTAGGAGAATAAAGAAGGAGAGGGAGAAGGAAAGAGGGGGGGCGCCGACCCTCCTAGTCCAATTCGGACCAGCCCATGGGGGGCGCACTGCCTCCCATTGTTGCCCTTCTCTCCTTTCTACTAAAGCCCAATAAGGCCCAATACTTCCCCCGATGAATTCCAGTAACTTCACGGTTCTCCGAAAAATACCGGAATCACTCGGGACCTTTCCGATGTCCAAATATAGCCTTCCAATATAAGAATCTTTACCTCTCCACCATTTAGAGACTCCTCGTCATGTCCGTGATCTCATCCGGGACTCCGAACAAACTTCTGTCATCAAATCACATAACTCATAACACAAATCATCATCGAACGTTAAGCGTGCGAACCCTATGGGTTCGAGAACTATGTAGACATGACCGAGACACATCTCTAGTCAATAACCAATAGCGCAACCTAGATGCTCATATTGGTTCCTACATATTCTTTATCGGTTAAACCGCACAACAACATGCGTTGTTCCCTTTGTCCTCGGTATGTTACTTTCCCGAGATTCAATCGTCGGTATCATCATACCTAGTTCTATCTCATCACCGGCAAGTCTGTTTACTTGTTCCACAATGCATCATCCCGCAACTAACTCATTAGTTGCATTGTTTGCAAGGCTTATAGTGACGAGTATTACCGAGAGGGCCTAGAGATACCTCTCCGATATTCGGAGTGACTAATCCTAATCTCGATCTATGGCAACTCAACAAACACCATTGGAGACACCTGTAGAGCATCTTTATAATTACCCAGTTACATCGTGACATTTGATAGCACACTAAGTGTTCCTCCGGTATTCGGGAGTTGCATAATGTCATAGTTATTGGAACATGTATAAGTCATGAAGAAAGCAATAGCAATAAACTAAATGGTCATAGTGCTAAGCTAGCGGATGGGTCTTGTCCATCACATCATTCTCTAATGATGTGACCCCGTTCATCAAATGACAACACATGTCTATGGTCAGGATACATAACCATCTTTGATTAACGAGCTAGTCAAGTAGAGGCATACTTGGGGCACTTTGTTTGTCTATGTATTCACACATGTACTTAGTTTCCGGTTAATACAATTCTAGCATGAATAATAAAAATTTATCATGATATAAGGAAATATGAATAACAACTTTATTATTGCCTCTAGGCAATATTTCCTTCAGTCTCCAACTTGCACTAGAGTCAATAATCTAGTTCACATTGTCATGTGATTTCACACCAATAGTTCACATCTTTAGGTGATTAGTTTCACATCTTCATGTGACTAATACCCAAAGGGTTTACTAGAGTGAATAATCTAGTTCACATCTCTATGTGATTAACACCCAAAGAGTGATCATGTTTTGCTTGTAAGAGAAGTTTAGTCTACGGGTTTGCAACATTCAGATCCGTATGTATTTTGCAAATTTCTGTGTCTACAATACTCTGCACGGAGCTTCTCTAGCTAATTGTTCCCACTTTCAATATGTATCTAGATCTCGAGACTTAGAGTCGTCTAGATCGGCATCAAAAGCTTGCACGACGTAACTCTTTACAATGAACTCTTTTATCACCTCCATAACCGAGAAATATTTCCTTAGTCCTCTAAGGATAATTTTGACCGCTGTTCAGTGATCTACTTCTAGATCACTATTGTACTCCCTTGCCAAAATCAAGCTAAGGTATACAATAGGCCTGGTACACAACATAGCATACTTTATAGAACCTATTGATACGTCTCCAACGTATATATAATTTTTGATTGTTCCATGCTATTATTTTATCATCCTTGGATCTTTTATATGCCTTTATATGCTATTTTATATGATTTTTGGGACTAACCTATTAACCTAGAGCCCAGTGCCAGTTTCTGTTTTTCCTTGTTTTAGAGTACCACAGAAAAGGAAAATCAAACGGAGTCCAATTGACCTGAAACTTAACGGAACTTATTTTTGGAAGGAAAGCAACCCGGGAGACTTAGAGTCCATGTAAGGGAAGCAACGAGGAAGCCACGAGGCAGGGGGCGCGCCCACCCCCCTGGGCGTGCCGTCCACCCTCGTGGGCCCCTCGTGGCTCCCTTGACGTACTTCTTCCGCCTATATATCTCCATATACCCTAAAACGACCGGGGAGCACAATAGATCGGGAGTTCCGCCGCTGGAAGCCTCTGTAGCCACCGAAAACCAATATAGACCCGTTCTGGCATCCTGCCGGAGGGGACAATCCCTCTCCGGTGGCCATCTTCATCATCCCGGTGTTCTCCATGACGAGGAGGGAGTAGTTCTCCCTCGGGGCTGAGGGTATGTACCAGTAGCTATGTGTTTGATCTCTCTCTCTCTCTCGTCTTCTTAAGGTGATACGATCTTGATGTATCGCGAGCTTTGCTATTATATTTGGATCCTATGATGTTTCTCCTCCCCCTCTACTCTCTTGTAATGGATTGAGTTTCCCCTTTGAGGTTATCTTATCGGATTGAGTCTTTGAAGATTTGAGAACACTTGATGTATGCCTTGCCGTGTGTATCTGTGGTGACAATGGCATACCACGTGATTCACTTGATGTATGTTTTGGTGATCAACTTGCGGGTCCCGCCCATGAACCTATGCATAGGGGTTGGCACACATTTTTGTCGTGATTCTCCGGTAGAAACTTTGGGGCACTCTTTGAGGTTCTATGTGTTGGTTGAATAGATGAATCTGAGATTGTGTGATGAATATCATATAATCATACCCACGGATACTTGAGGTGACATTGGAGTGTCTAGGTGACATTAGGGTTTGTGTTGATTTGTGTCTTAAGGTGTTATTCTAGTACGAACTCTAGGGCTGTTTGTGACACTTATAGGAATAGCCCAACGGATTGATTGGAAAGAATAACTTTGAGCTGGTTTCGTACCCTACAGTAATCTCTTCATTCGTTCTGCGCTATTAGTGACTTTGGAGTGACTCTTTATTGCATGTTGAGGGATAGTTATGTGATCCCATTATGTTATTGTTGTTGAGGGAACTTGCACTAGCGAAAGTATGAACCCTAGGCCTTGTTTCAACGCATTGCAATACCGTTTACGCTCACTTTTATCATTCGTTACCTTGCTGTTTTTATATTTTCAGATTACAAAAACTATTATCTACTATCCATATACCACTTGTATCACCATCTCTTTGCCGAACTAGTGCACCTATACAATTTACCATTGTATTGGGTGTATTGGGGACACAAGAGACTATTCGTTATTTGGTTGCAGGGTTGCTTGAGAGAGACCATCTTGATCCTACGCCTCCTACGGATTGATAAACCTTAGGTCATCCACTTGAGGGAAATTTTCTACTGTCCTACAAACCTCTGCACTTGGAGGCCCAACAACGTCTACAAGAAGAAGGTTGTGTAGTAGACATCACCTATGACTGAGGCATAGGGAATGACATTTTCATTCTCTTTCTATTTTCTGCCGTGGTCGGGTTTTGATATCCATTTGCTAGATTTCATAAAATGCGGCAACTGCTAACATGATTTGGACCGACTTTTAAGCATTGATGCGAGTGAGAAAATCTCATCGTAGTCAACACCTTGAACTTGTTAAAAAAACTTTTTGCGACAATTCGAGCTTTGTAGATAGTAACACTACAATCAGTGTCCGTCTTCCTCTTGAAGATCCATTTATTCTGAATGGCTCACCGATCATCGGGCAAGTCAATCGAAGTCCATACTTTGTTCTCTTACATGGATCCCATCTCAGATTTCATGGCCTTAAGCCATTTTATGGAATCTGGCCTCATCATCACTTCCTCATAGTTCGTATGTTCGTCATGGTCTCGTAACATGACTTCCAGAACAGTATTACCGTACCACTCTGGTGCGGAACATACTCTGGTTGACCTACGAGGTTCGGTAGTAACTTGATCTGAAGTTTCATGATCATCATCATTAACTTCCTCACTAATTGGTGTAGGCATCACTGGAACTGATTTCTATGATGAACTACTTTCCAATTTGGGATAAGGTACAATTAGCTCATAAAGTTTTACTTTCCTCCCACTCACTTCTTTCGAGAGAAACTCCTTCTATAGAAACGATCCACTCTTAGCAACAAAGATCTTGCCTTCGGATCTGTGATAGTAGGTGTACCAAACAGTTTTTTTGGGTATTGAGGGAGTCCTGGATTAGGGGGTGTTCGGATAGCCGGACTATACCTACAGCCAGACTCCTGGACTATGAAGATACAAGATTGAAGACTCCGTCCCGTGTCCATAAGGGACTTTCCTTGGCGTGGAATGCAAGCTTGGCGATACGGATATGAAGATCTCCTACCATTGTAACCGACTTTGTGTAACCCTAACTGTCAGTGTCAAAACCGGCGGATCTCAGGTAGTAGGTCCTGAACTGTGCGTCTAGGCTGGATGGTAACAGGAGGCAGGGAACACGACGTTTTACCCAGGTTCGGGCCCTCTTGATGGAGGTAAAACCCTATGTCCTACTTGATTAATATTGATGATATGGGTAGTACAAGAGTAGATCTACCACGAGATCAAGGAGGCTAAACCCTAGAAGCTAGCCTATGGTAAGATTGTTGTATATGGAATTCATGAAGTTGTCCTACGGACTAAAACCCTCCGGTTTATATAGACACCGGATAAGGTTAGGGTTACATAGAGTCGGTTACAATGGTAGGAGATCTTGAATATCCGCATCACCAAGCTTGCCTTCCACGCCAAGGAAAGTCCCATCCGGACACGGGACAAAGTCTTCAATCTTGTATCTTCATAGTCCAGGAGTCCGGCTAAAGGTATAGTCCAGCTACCCGAACACCCCCTAATCCAGGACTTCCTTAGTAGCCCCTGAACCAGGCTTCAATGATGACGAGTCCGGCGTGCAAATTGTCTTCGGCATTGCAAGGCGGGTTCCTCCTCCAAGTCCTTCATAGAAGATTGTAAACACCAAGAGTAGTGTCCGACTCTGCAAAATAAGCTTACACATATTGCCGCAGAGAGAATAATATTAACACAAATCAAATCTACTGACGTATTCCGCAGTGCGTCATCACACTACAGCCAAGTCCTTTACTCAAATTGTTTTTACATTCCCACCTCAGCGCGTTTTGCGAGGCGGTTTCCTTGGAACGTCTTGTCGAAGCAGAGATCGTGTACCCCACGGATGTGGGTAACCCAACCGCGCCACTTATCACGACGCTTGGGAGGCAAGCGAGTTTTATTAGGCTGGTGGGGACGCATAGTCGCATCCGCCCATATAAGGGGATAAGGATCCATCTTTTTACCTACGCCTTCTTCCTCCTTTGCCTATCCATCTTCTGCGCACCCGAGCTCCAGCGCCCAAGCCTGCACTTCCCACCTCAACCTTCTCTAGCAATGTCCGGAGCGGGAGGCAAGTGGATGGTCTCCTCCGCCACAAAGGACAAAATCAGGAGGCTAAGGAAGGCCGGATACCTGTCCAAGGACATCGCGCACCGGCTCCTCGAAGAGGGGCAGCTTCTTCCCACACCAAGGCCCCATGAGAGGGTAGTATTTCTCCCCCACTTCCTCCGCGGACTGGGTTTTCCACTTCAACCATTTGTCCGGGGGCTCATGTTCTACTACGGCCTGGATTTCCACGATCTGGCCTCAAACTTCATCCTCAACATATCGGCGTTTATCATCGTGTGCGAGGCTTTTCTCCGCGTCCGCCCTCATTTCGGCCTCTGGCTTAAGACCTTCAACGCCAAGCCCAAGGTGGTGCACGGCAGCCAGGCAGAGTGCGACGACGCCATGGCGGGCAATATGGCCAACGTCCTATGGTTCGAGGGCTCTTTTGTGGATACCCTAAAGGGATGGCAATCCGGGTGGTTTTACATCACCGAGCCACGCGATCCGAAATGGACCGCAGCCCCCGAGTTCCGATCCGGACGCCCCACGCGGCTTGTGTCCTGGAAAGATATGGGCCTGTCGTGGGGTGACGAAAAAGAGGTGACCGGATTGCAAACATGCATCCAGTCCCTGGTGAACAAGCCAGTCCGGCTTGTTAATGTAATCCAGGTTATGCTCGTCCGCCGGATCCTCCCGTGCCAACTACGGGATTTTAATCTGTGGGAGTTCGACCCGGCGCAGCATCGAACCCTCAACAGGCTCTTCGACACGACGTACGAAGACGCCTGGAAGATGCTATTCAAGGGCACCGAGGCTCCCGCATCTACTTCCGAGGACCGCGGATACAGCTTGCAGCGTCACGCTACCGAGGTAAGCCATCTACACCTTTTACAGGATGTTTAAGCTTTTCTCATAGTTTGACTCTATGCGGGATCTAAACTCCCTTACCTTTGACAGGCTTGGCGGGCGGTATCCGGACCGATTAACTGTCCGGCTCCGCTGCCCGAAGACCCAGCCCCAGCTCTACTAGTGAAGCTGCTGGTTCCGGCGCCTTATGTGGTGCCGGGGAAGAAGGCCAAGAAGAAGAGGGCCACGGGGACTCGAAAGACTTCCCGGCGTATGGTGGTGTCGGACTCGTCGTCCGACGAGTCCGAGACGCACTCCTCCCGTGAAGACGAGGAGGAGGAAGAAGACACCTCTCCCCCTCCAGCGGGGGGACGAGAGAAGAGAAAGGCCGTCCAAGTAGGGGAGGCCGAGGGGTCCAAGAAGAGGAAAGCCCCTCCGCCAGACTATGTCCCCGACGCCCACGAGGACGAACAGGAGTGGCCGGACAGGGCCAAGCGTCCGGCGAGATCGTAAGTGTTTGGATACCAGAGTAACTCATGATGTTCCTCTGCTGCACAACTTTCCCTAATGTCGAATGTAATTATGCAGTTGGCCCTGGGCCGAAGTCGACGAATCGTCGGGCAGTTCCCTGGACTCATCGGACGTGAACTCAGTTCCGCCCGCTGTCTCCCCCCGCACTACGGAGGACGCCGAAGTGGCGTCGCGACAAGCCCCGGCGTAGGAGGAGGTGGTCCCGGAGGAGCCACAAGGCAACCTCCCGGACTCCAGGAGTGAAGGGGACAAGACCCCCCAGGGCTCCAAGTCCGGCTTTGAGCCGGACACCGCACCGGAATTTACAACAGTTCCGGACCGCGGTAGGCGAACTCCTTCCAAGAGGAGTAAGCCTTCTGAGCTGGCAGCCTCTGTCCAACCGGAGGTGCCGGACAATCTGCTGGAGGTGTGCTTGATGGCGCCTCCATCGATGAGGAGCACCGTACTATTATGAGTACGGTGATCCAGAAGGTTCAGTCCGCCAAGAACGGACTGAGTGAAGCTTGCGCTAGCCTTCTAACAGGCTTCGAGGTAAGTAAAAAACATGTAAAAGTATTACCGTATAGACAGTAGCCCATGATGCTCTGTTTGGCGTTCGGAAAGAAAAGCCGAATAGAGGATCTATTAAATATCGTAGGAGTCTAACTAAAAAGGAGTCAATATACATATGGAGGCTTCGCTGCTAGCCACCGCCGCACTGACTGCGGAGGAGGGTGCCCTGAAGCAGGGCCTCGAGCGGACCGAGCAAGAGCTCGGCCTTGCCAAATGGCAGCTCGAGGAGAAAGAAGGTAAGAGATACCTTATAGAAAAAATGCCTAGAGGGAGGCGCAATTGCAAAAAATAGCAGGATTGTATTGCTTATTGTAGGGGCCACAACTGAGGTGGCGACCCTCAAGCAGGCGCTGTCCGAGGCCGAAAAGAAAACGGCCGCAGAGTGCACCGAGCGAGCGAAACTTGAGGCCTAGGTCGGCGAGGTGCATCAGGAGCTTCAGGCTCTCATGAAAAAACATGAGAGTTTCGAGCTTGAGTCCAAGACGCAGGCGTCCAAGCTCGCGGCGGCCCTTGAGACTGCCAAGTCTGCCAAGGCTGAAGCCCAAAAGGCCCTCCAAGAGTTGGAGGAGATGAAAAAGATAGCAGCGGGTAAGGCCTTCTTTATGCAAAGTAGAAGTATAAAAGTGAAGTACTTGTTACTTACCCGAATCCGGAGCTCTCCAGGGGCATTCGCAGATCTTTCCCGCAGCGTATCCGATGCCGCCACATTCTACCGAGCCGAAGAGGGCAGCTCGACGGAGAAGGTGTTCTGGTCTCAGTATGCTGAGGCCGGACACCCTGTGCCCTTGAGCGACCAGTTGAAACAGCTGGTCGAGCTCCACAAGGCGGCCGAATAGGCCATGAAGGGCTTCATAGTTCGGCTATGGCCCGGAGAGGCCCTGCCTGGGAGCTACTTCGGGCTGGTGCGGCGACTGGTGGAGGCCTGTCCAAGGCTCGAGGTCATCAAGCGCTCCGTCTGCATCGAAGGTGCCCGTAGGGCCCTTGCCCGTGCAAAGGTGCACTGGGCAAGCTGGACGGTAAGAAGCTTGTGAGGGACGGGCCGCCGCCGGGGAAGGAGCATCGCAAGCCCAAGAACTACTATAAGGATGTTCTAGCGGGTGCCCGCCTTGTGGCGGATGAATGTAGCAAGGATGTAATTTTTGAATGAACTCGCTCGTGTTATCCTGTGCACTGAAAACTTGTTCATATGCGCTAAGCAATGCTTGAATTTAAAATATTACTTTCTGTGCGGCCGTTTGTCAAAAATTGAGAGATGGCCAGTCGTCGGCTTCTGCCCCCATGCCACTAGTGCTGGGGTGTTCGGGACAAACCGGAGCGCTCTTTTTCCCATGATTGGGTCCGTCGAGGGAGGCGGTCAGCACAACGAACCAGGCAATCAGACTATAATGCTTGAACACTCTCACTTAGCCATAGAACTCTATAATTTTAAATTTCTGCGAAGCCCTAGTTTGGAAGACCGAGTTTAGGGCGCTATCCATGCCTTGGCCGGACAAAGCCGGCTCCTCGCTCGAAGCGACATAAGTCTTTAGGGACTCGAAAAACCTCTCGAACAGCGACCGGTCTCTCGCCACATCATGACAGTCAGTTTTAGCTTTCTCCACTGAGGTGCTTAACCCAGCTCAACCGGGGCACAATCGCAGTGGTTCTCCTAGTGCTACCTTAGCCGATATAGCGGAACGTAAGGCACCAAAATATAGTGCTATTAGTTCGGGGTGCCGCACTTGTGAAAGTGTACGGACTTCTCACGCCATATTTATGGGTACTAAAGCCCCTGACGTATTTTGCCGTACCACAGTGTACGGGTGCAACATGTCATAAACATATATATGAAAAGATGATAATGCGAAAAATAGACAGAAAGCTATGCATTGTTTATAGAGAGGCTATTTATCAAAGCCGAACAATACAAATAGTGCGGTAAGTAAAAGATATTGGACTATTTAGTATGTCCTGACCAGGGGCAGGCCGCGGAATTGTATTTAAAACAGGTATACCGCTCGTAACAGAGACCACCTGGGACTTCCATAATGCGGCATGGCTTGTCTGCCTCCCTGGATGTTGCATCGTTTGTGCGGCAGTCGAATTGCTGAATAGGTCGTCCGATAGTATGGAGTCCTGAAAGTAAAAGAAAATTAAAAAAAGAATCCAGCAGCCCCTAGTATGTTTTAAGCCGTATTTTGGGTGTGCCGTTATTGTGCCCATTCCCCTGTGCCCATGGTATTTCAAGGGCGTAGTTATGTACGCGAGATACTGGTTTCGCTATGTCGCGAGAGCTGGGGTTGGGGACGCATTGCTACGCTTTCTTAAAGTGTGCCAGGCGGTCCTGCTGCGGGTTACTCCGGGCGCGCTTGGCAGTGTCTGGCTTTTTAATGGCCGGACTTGAGAATTGCCTGAGAAGGCTACTTTGTACCTCCGCTGGGAGAGCCGCCGTATGCTCCTCCGTAAGGAGGGAGCGTTCGGTGTTTTCCTTGACCGGAATTACTCCTCGAGGGCCTGGCATCTTGATCTTGAGATATGCGTAGTGCGGCACCGCATTGAACTTTGCGAATGCGGTTTCCGAGCAGGGCGTGATAGCCACTGCGAAACGTGACTATATCGAAGATTAACTCTTCGCTTCGGAAATTGTCCGGGGATCCGAAGACCACGTCAAGTGTTACTGAGCCTGTACAGTTGGCTTCTACACCTGGTATAACGCCTTTAAAGGTCATTTTTGTGGGCTTAATCCTAAAGGGATCTATGCCCATTTTCCGCACTGTATCCTGATAAAGCAGGTTCAGGCTACTGCGGCCGTCCATGAGGACTCTTGTGAGATGGAATCCGTCGATGATTGGGTCGAGAACCAATGCGGCAAAGCCGCCATGACGGATGCTAGTGGGATGGTCCCTTCGATCAAAAGTGATCGGGTAGGAGGACCATGGGTTGAACTTTGGGGCGACTGGCTCTATCGCGTATATGTCCCGTAGCGCATGCTTCCACTCCCGCTTGGGAATGTGGGTTGCGTATATCATGTTCACCGTCCGCACTTGTGGGGGAAAGCCCTTCTGTCCATTGTTGTTCGGCGGCTTGGGCTCCTCGACGTCGATGTGCAGCCCCTTGTCTCTGTTTTCGGCCCTTAACTTGCCTGCCTGCTTGAACACCCAACAATCTCTGTTAGTGTGATTGGCTGGCCTTTCGGGGGTGCCATGTATGTGCCACAAGCGATCGAGTATTCGGTCCAAACTGGACGGGCCCTGAGTATTCTTTTTGAATGGCTTTTTCCACTGACCGGATTTATAGCCTTTGAATCCAGCATTGACTGCCATGTCTTCATTGCTGTCGCTGCTAACGCGGCGTTTTTGCTTATTCTGACGTGTCCTGCCACTTTTGTCCTTGGTATCCGAATTACCAGGGTTCTTTGATAAGTTGTTACTGCGAGCTAGCCAGCTGTCTTCTCCCGCGCAAAAGCGGGTCATGAGTGTCGTGAGGGCTACCATAGATTTCGGCTTTTCCTGTCTCAGGTGCCGGGCAAGCCACTCGTCGTGGATGTTATGCTTGGAGGCTGCTTGGGCCTCTGCGTCCGGACAGTCGACTATCTGGTTTTTCTTTGTTAGGAACCGTGTCCAGAATTGTCTGGCCGATTCCTCTGGCTGCTGAATTATGTGGCTTAAGTCGTCGGCATCCGGGGGTCGTACGTAAGTGCCCTGGAAGTTGTCAAGGAATGCGGCTTCCAGGTCCTCCCAAGAACCGATTGAGTCTCCTGGCAAGCTGTTAAGCCAATGCCGAGCCGGTCCTTTAAGTTTGAGCGGGAGGTATTTGATGGCGTGTAGATCATCGCTGCGTGCCATGTGGATGTGAAGGAGATAATCCTCGATCCATACCGCCGGGTCTGTTGTGCCATCGTATGATTCGATGTTTACGGGTTTGAAACCCTCTGGGATTTTATGATCCATTATTTCATTCGTGAAGCATAGTGGGTGCGCGGCGCCTCTGTACTGGGCTATATCACCACGTAGCTCGGAAGAGCTATGTCTGTTGTGTTCGGCCCGGCCGGATTTGTTGTGTCCGAAGTGAAGATCGTTGTGACATGCCGTAGGGCGCCTGTGCGATCCGTAGATCGATGTTGTTAGTCTTGCCTTATCCTCCAGTATGTCTCGCAGGTCGGGCGCATTTCCCCGTGCCTTATTTGAGCAGCGTCGGGGCATGGCTTGGGTGGAGGGCTGAGAGGCCGCTCTGTCACGGCCGCGAGGTGGCCGGTCTGCCATGTCATGCGCTGGAGATGTAGGTGCTTCCTCCTCTGATCGGGGTAGCGGCCTGCGCTTCGGGTAACTCTTGGAGGGGCGTTCGAGTTCATACTCTTCGGGCGCAAGGACTTCAGTCCATCTGTTAGCTAGCAAATCTTGGGCAACTCTGAGCAGTTACTGCTTTTTCTTGAGGCTGCTTGACATGGCAAAAAGCCTGCGTTTAAAATGCTCTTGTTCGGCGGGGTCTGATGGTATGACGAATTCATCGTCATTGAGGCTTGCCTCGTCTTCGGAGGGAGGCATATAGTTATCATCCTCGACCTCTTGGTCTGCCGCTCTCTCATGAGGGCTGGCTTCTCCATCTTCCTGTGCTAAATCTTGCTGAGGTGGGTGTTCTTCGGTGCTATCCGGGGTAGTATTATCTCCCGTGCCGGAATCACCGTTTTTGCTTTGGCGGGATTTAGAGCGGCGCCGCTGACGCCGGCGCTTTGGCTATTTCTTAGGGGTGTCATTCCCCACTGTTCCATCGCCATCTCCATCTTTTGGAGTATCCACCATATATATGTCATATGACGAGGTGGCCTTCCAGCGCCCTACAGGTGATGGTTCCTGTTCATCTCCTACATCATCGTCCATACCGTCGATGTCTTCGGAGCCGAAGTCAAGCATGTCGGTTAAATCGTCGACAGTGGCTACGAAGTGGGTGGTGGGTGGGCTTTGAATTACTTCATTGTCCGTATCCCATCCTCGCTGACCGTTATCCGGCCATGGCTCTCCTGATAAAGAGAGAGACTTAAAGGAATGCAGGATGACGCCAAAAGGCGAGTGCTGAAAGATGTCTGCGGTGGTGAATTCCATTATCGGCACCCAATCGGATTTGATTGGCAGGGGCGCGGGGGGTTCGGAGTCCGGGGAGGAGTCCGGATCCTCGGAGTCACAGGTCATGCAGAGTGCGGGGCTAGCGTTCGGCTCGATCGCTTTTGGAATCGCAGCCCCCAAGGTGACGTCCAACCGTTCATCCTCGATTGGCGCAATAGGCTCCGAGTTAGGGGTCAGAACCGGTGCGTGTGCGGCCTCCAGGACACTGTCCGGGGGCAGAGCTAGATCATGCCCCTCGAGATAGTGCGGCGCGCTTGGCCATGGCTCGAACCCATCGAAGATCAAGTCTCCGTGGATTTCGATCTGCTCTAGGTGGCCGAGCGAATCGGCCCGTAGAGCGAAGCCGCCGAAGACAAAGATCTGTCCGGGGAGAAAAATCTTACCATGGACCGCATCGTTGTCGATGATCAAAGGAGCCATCGGGCCTAAAGGCGACGGCACAGAGGAACTCTCAATGAAAGCACCAATGTCGGTGTCCAAACCGGCGGATCTCGGGTAGTAGGTCCCGAACTGTGCGTCTAGGTTGGATGGTAACAGGAGGTAGGGAGCACGATGTTTTACCCAGGTTCGGGCCCTCTTGATGGAGGTAAAACCCTACGTCCTGCTTGATTAATATTGATGATATGGGTAGTACAAGAGTAGATCTACCACGAGATCAAGGAGGCTAAACCCTAGAAGCTAGCCTATGGTATGATTGTTGTATATGGAGTTGATGAAGTTGTCCTACAGACTAAAACCCTCCGGTTTATATAGACACCGAATAGGGTTAGGGTTACATAGAGTCGGTTACAATGGTAGGAGATTTTGAATATCCACATCACCAAGCTTGCCTTCCACGCCAAGGAAAGTCCCATCCGGACACGGGACGAAGTCTTCAATCTTGTGTCTTCATAGTCCAGGAGTCCGGCTGAAGGTATAGTCCGGCTACCCGAACACCCCCTAATCCAGGACTCCCTCACTAACCCTATCTGGTGTCTATATAAATCGGAGGGTTTTAGTCCATAGGACAACATAGACATCAACAACCATACCATAGGCTAGCTTCTAGGGTTTAGCCTCCTCGATCTCGTGGTAGATCTACTCTTGTACTACCCATATCATCAATATTAATCAAGCAGGACGTAGGGTTTTACCTCCATCGAGAGGGCCCGAACCTGGGTAAAACTTCATGTCCCTTGCCTCCTATTACCATCCGGCCTAGACGCACAGTTCGGGACCCCTACCCGAGATCTGCCGGTTTTGACACCGACATTGGTGCTTTCATTGAGAGTTCCTATGTGTCATCGCCGCCAGTCTCGATGGCTCCTACGATCATCAATAGCGATGCAGTCTAGGGTGAGACCTTCCTCCCCGGACAGATCTTCGTCTTCGGTGGCTTCACACTGCGGGCCAATTCGCTTGGCCGTCTGGAGTAGATCGAAAGCTACGCCCCTGGCCGTCAGGTCATATTTGGAAGTTTAAACTACATGGCTGACATCCGCGGGGACTTGATCCTCGACGGATTCGAGCCACTGCCGAGCGCGCCGCACTGTCACGACGAGCATGATCTAGCTTTGCCGCCGAACAGTGCCCTGGAGGCCGCACCCGCGTCGGCTTCGACTCTTAATTCGGAGCCAACCGCGCCGATCGAGGATGGGTGGTTGGATGCCGCCTTGGGGGCTGTGATCCCAACGGCGATTGAGCCGAACACCAGCCCCATTCTCTGCGAGACTCGTGACTCCAAGGAGCCAGACCCCTCTCCGGACTCCGAACCCTCCACGCCCCTGCCAATCGAATCCGATTGGGCGCCGATTATGCAGTTCACTACCGCAAACATCTTTCAGCACTCGCCTTTCGGCGATATCCTGAAGTCACTGAAGTCCCTCTCTTTATCAGGAGAACCCTGGCCGGACTACAGTCAGCAAGGTTGGGGTACGGACGATGAAGAAATTCAAAGCCCACCCACCACCCACTTTGTAGCCACTATCGACGATTTAACGGACATGCTCAACTTTGACTCCGAAGACATCGATGCTATGGACGCCGATGAAGGAGATGATGAAGAACCAGCGCCTACTAGGCCCTGGAAAGCCACCTCGTCATATGACATATACATGGTGGACACCCCAAAAGAGGGAGATGGCGATGGAACAGCGGAGGATGACCCCTCCAAGAAACAGCCTAAGCGCCGGTGTCAGCGGCGCCGCTCAAAATCCCACCAAAACAAATACGGTGATTCCAGCACGGGAGATAATAATACTCCGGAAAGTGCCGAAGAAAACCCCCTCCAGCAAGACTTAGCACAGGAGGATGGAGAAACCAGCCCTCACGAGAGAGCGGCAGATAGAGAGGTCGAGGACGATAATTATATGCCTCCCTCCGAAGACGAGTGTAACGCCCCAGATATTACTTTCCCAATTTGTACTCCAACTCTTGCCGTTTCCGGCATTAAGTTATATTTATTTCTCGGGTTCGGGTCTTTGTCTCCGTGTGTTGTTTTCGTTTTCATGCATCTCATATCATGTCATCACGTGCATTGCATTTGCATACATGTTCATCTCATGCATTCGAGCATTTTCCCCGTTGTCTGTTTTGCATTCCGGCGCTTCGTTCTCCTCCGGTGGCCATTTCTAGCTTTCTTTCGTGTGTGGGGATCAAACATTTCCGGATTGGACCGAGACTTGCCATGCGGCCTTAGTTTACTACCGGTAGACCGCCTGTCAAGTTTCGTACCACTTGGACTTCGTTTGATACTCCAACGGTTAACCGAGGGATCGAAAAGGCCTCGTGTGTGTTGCAGCCCAACACCCCTCCAATTTGGCCCAAAACACTGCTCCATGTCCTAGAGCGTTTGATCATGACCGCGTGGCCGAAAACCGCACCTCATTTGGACTCTCCTAGCTCCCTCTATGCCTATTTAAAGACCCCCCCCCCATTCCAAATCCCGGGTCTCCTCCCCCGAAACCCTAAAAAACTCCAGATCCGCCGCCGACGGACGTGTCCGGAGCGGACCGGACAATGTCCGCCGCCGCCCACAGCCACTCGCGGGGCGCCACGTGTCCCCGCCGGATCCCCTCGCCGCCGGCCCGCTTGAGCCCGTGGGAGGCCCCCGCGGCCCGGGTCCTCGCGCGCCGCCGCCCGGGTTATTCTCCTCGTCGCGCCGCCGTCCCTGCCAGCTCCGGTGGCCGGAGCCACCACCGCCGCCATCGCCGCCCCCCACCTCGCCCTCAAGCTGCTCCGCCGCCCGAGCCGGCCTCGCCTCGCGCCGCCACCGCCTGGTCGCCCTTCGCCGCCCCCGCGCCGCCCCGGGCCGGCGCCACCTGGGGCCGCCCACCACCGGATCCGGCCGCCCCGGCCCTCTCCTCCAACTCCGGCGAGCTTCAAGTCCACTCCGGCGTTCCTCGGTTCCCGTGCATGAACAGTGCATCTCAGATCTGAGATCTGAGATATCTCACCTCGGTTGACTTTCGTCCCTAACCCTAGTTTTTTATGCATACTTTGACCAGTGATATCTCCGCATCCGTAGCTCCATTTTGGACATATAATATATCAAAATGTTCATCTCGATATGTACATCATTTCATTCCATCGCATCATTTGCATTTGAGGTCATCTGCCCAAAATGCTATTAGAAGGAGGCATCAGGAGTTAAATTGCAGATCGTTAGTTCATCATAGACTTTTGTCATTTTTGCCATGATTATTGTGTGCATGATATGCCTGTGACTCTTTGGGATGAATTGTTAAGCATTTTGTCTTCTTTCCAGAGGTGCCACCCATGCATTTTTAGGATGTGTGTGGTGACTTGTGCACGCTTGCAAAGAGATGCACCTGAGAATTCTGTTTTCAGGGACTTAGTGATTTTCACTAAGTCTGGGATTATTTAGTTCGTGATGCCATATGTTCAGCTTGTTTCCTAGTGATCAGTGCCTCTTTTGAGGATGATCAGTAAGGGAGTTTTGATATTCATGTTGTGATCTATCCATCCATGTCTTTGTTTGCATATGTGGAGTGCTCTAGCTTGAGTCAATCGAGCTCTACTTTTGCTTCGTGGTAAAACTGGGCAAATCGTCAACTTGTTTGTGATTTTGCCGATGCTATTGCTAGTGATCCATGTATGCTATGCCATTGTTCTTGCCATGTCTAGTTAGCATTTTGTGCCTTCTTAATGGATATATGCTTGCTTTGCCATGAATTGCACCGTAGTGAGTGCATCGAGCTCATTTACATGCCTTTGTGAGTTATAATTTCAGCATGTCTCAGTTTTCACTGTCTGAAAACTGATTGTGTTTCCTCTATGTTCGTGCGCGCGTTAGAGTATTTTGTTAACCCTTTTGGCCCCAGGTCACTTTGGGTGTTTTGTTAAGCTTGTTGAGTAGCTCCATGCCATGTTCTTACTTGTCATAATCAGGTTGTGTATCATGTTGTTTTTCTGCTCCGAAGAGAGCATCGTGGTCTGAAATTTCAGACTAGTGTTAATTTCACTAAGTCTGAAATCTGTTTTGGTTATTCATTTTTGCCATGCTTGTTTGAACCTCTTAATGGATGAATTTGACTATGGCTCAGTGCTAGTGATTTGTTAAGCATCTTGTGTACATCCCTGCCATGTATTTTGTTCTTATGTTTGGTGGTTATAGCATGTTCATTTCGTTGCATTTAGGTGCCTACTTGCTGTAAATCGCAGACCGGTTCATTTCGTAAAACGCTTGCCATTTCCAAACCGTAGCTCCGATTCCTATGATCTTTATATCGTTTTCAGGTGGTTTCATCCCCTCTATCCAGCGGCACACTTGGTTTTCCAAGTTGAGGCCAGGTTCATGCATTTCCTGTCACGTCTTGCATTTTGCATCCCGCATCGCATCCCGCATAGCATACCATCTTTGCATATTATTGGTTGTCCTTGCACGTGGTTGATTGTATCCTTGTTGCTTGTTTGTGTTGTCGGGTAGAGCCGGGAGATGAGTTCGCTAACGAGGAGCCCGTTGAGTTTGCTGGTGAGGATCCAACCAACTCTGACAACTGTGCAGGCAAGGTGATCATACCCTCGAAATCACTACTATCTTTGCTATGCTAGTTTGCTCGCTCTTTTGCTTTGCCAATGCTACGATGCCTACCACTTGCTTGTCAGCCTCCCAATTGCCATGATTGAGCCTCTAACCCACCATTGTCCTAGCAAACCGTTGATTGGCTATGTTACCGCTTTGCTCAGCCCCCTTCTTATAGCGTTGCTAGTTGCAGGTGAAGATTGGAGCCGTTCCTTGTTGGAACATTTATTTACTTGTTGGGATATCATTATATTGCCATGTTATCTTAATGCATCTATATACTTGGTAAAGGGTGGAAGGCTCGGCCTCTCACCTAGTGTTTTGTTCCACTCTTGCCGCCCTAGTTTCCGTCATATCGGTGTTATGTTCCCGGATTGTTGCGTCCCTTACGCGGTTGGGCTATAATGGGAACCCCTTGATAGTTCGCCTTGATTAAAGCTTTTCCAGCAATGCCCAACATTGGTTTTACCATTTTCTACCTAGCCTCTTTTTCCCTTGGGTTTCCGGAGCCCGAGGGTCATCTTATTTTAACCCCCCCCCCCCCCCGGGGCCAGTGCTCCTCTGAGTGTTGGTCCAACTGTCAGCTGCCGGTGGCCACCAGGGGCAACTCTGGGCTGGCCTACCCGTACCTAGGACAATCTGAGTGTGCCCTGAGAAAGAGATATGTGCAGCTCCTATCGGGATTTGTCGGCACATTCGGGCGGTGTTGCTGGACTTGTTTTAACCTGTCGAATCGTCTTGTTGTACCGAGATACCGAGTCTGATCGGTGTGTCTTGGGTGGAGGTCTATTCCTTCGTTGACCGTGAGAGCTTGTTATGGGCTAAGTTGGGACCCCCCCTGCAGGGATTGATCTTTCGAAAGCCGTGCCCGCGGTTATGGGCAGATGGGAATTTGTTAATGTCCGGTTGTAGATAACTTGAACCTTAATTAATTAAAATTAATCAACTGAGTGTGTTGCCCTGATGGCCCCTTCTCGGCGGTGTCCGGGAAGCGGACACGGTGTTGGAGTTATGTTTGCGCAGGTTACTCTCTAGTTTCCCGCTCGTGCTTTGCCTCCTCTTCTCGCTCTCTTTTGCATATAAGTTAGCCACCATATATGCTAGTCGCTTGCTGCAGCTCCACTTATACATTACCCCTTTCCTACCTATTAAGCTTAAATAGTCTTGATCGCGAGGGTGCGAGATTGCTGAGTCCCTGTAGCTCACAGATTACTATTACACCAGATGGAGGGACAGATGATACTGCTCCAGATGGCGCACTTGAGCTCAAGTGGGAGTACGACGAGGACTCTCAGCGTTACTATGTGTCTTTTCCTGATGATCAGTAGTGGTGCCCAGTCGGGGTGATCGGGACCTATGTCGCTTGTTGGGGTCTTTTCTATTTTGGCGCCGTAGTCGGGCCATGAGTGATTTGTATGATGGATGTTATTTATGTACTTTGATGTGACGTGGCGAGTGTAAGCCAACTATGTTCCTCCCCTTTATATTATTTATGTACATGGGATGTGTGATGATTTCCCGACTTGCGACATTGCTTTCAATGCGCTTATGCCTCTAAGTCGTGCCTCGACACATGGGAGATATAGCCACATCGAGGGTGTTACAACGAGGCAAGCCTCGACAACGACGAATTCGTCGTGCCAAAGGATCCCGTCGAGCAAAAGCATTTTCAAAGCAGGCTTATGGCCACGGCAAGAAGCCTCAAGAAAAAACAGCAACAGCTTAGAGCTAATCAAGATTTGCTGGTCGACAGATGGACAGAAGTCCTTGCGGCCGAAGATCATAAACTCGAACGCCCCTCCAAGAGCTACCCAAAGCGCAGGTTGCTACCCCGATTAGAGGAGGAACCACTTGATGCGGCCGACCGGCCACCTTGTGGCCACGACAGAGAGGCCTCCCGGCCCTCCACCCAAGCCGCACCCCGTACCAAGGCACAGGAATATGCGCCGGACTTACGAGACATGTCGGAGGACAAGGCAAGGCAAACACGATCGATCTGCGGATCGCGTGGGCGCCCCACGGCTCGAGACGGTAACCGTCATGCCGGCCACAAATTCGGCAGAGCCGAACACAACTCATTGGAGCTACGTCATGATATCGCCCAGTACAGAGGCGCTGCACACCCACTATGCTTTACAGACGAAATAATGGGTCATCAAATCCCCGAGGGTTTCAAACCTGTAAACATCGAATCATATGATGGCACAACAGATCCTGCGGTATGGATGGAGGATTATCTCCTTCATATCCACATGGCCCGCGGTGACGATTTCCACGCCATCAAATACCTCCCACTCAAGCTTAAAGGACCAGCTCGGCATTGGCTTAACAGCTTGCCAACAGGATCAATCAGTTGTTGGGAGGACCTAGAAGCCGCATTCCTCGACAATTTCCAGGGCACTTATGTGCGACCCCCAGACGCCGATGACCTAAGTCACATAATTCAGCAGCCAGAGGAATCGGCCAGGCAATTCTGGACACGGTTCCTAACAAAGAAAAAACAAATAGTCGACTGTCTGGACGCTGAGGCCCTAGCAGCCTTCAAGCACAATATCCATGACGAGTGGCTGGCCCGGCACCTTGGACAGGAAAATCCAAAATCTATGGCAGCACTCACGACACTCATGACCTGCTTTTGCGCGGGAGGAGATAGCTGGCTTGCTCGTAGAAACAATATGACCAAGAACCCTGGTAATTCGGACACCAGGGACAGTAGCGGCCAGTCCCGTCGCAACAAGCAGAAGCGCCACATTAACAACGACAATGCTGAGGATACGGTAGTTAATGCCGGATTCAAAGGCTCTAAATCCGGGCAGCGGAAAAAGCCATTCAAAAGGAATCCTAGGGGCCCGTCCAGTTTGGACCGGATACTCGACCGCTTGTGCCAGATACATGGCACCCCCGAAAAGCCGGCCAATCACACCAACAAGGATTGTTGGGTGTTCAAGCAGGCAGGCAAGTTAAACACCGAAAATGAAGACAAGGGGCTGCATAGCAATGACGACGAGGAGCCCCGGCCGCCGAACAACAGTGGACAGAAGGGTTTTCCCCCACAAGTGCGGACGGTGAACATGATATACGCAACCCACGTCCCCAAAAGGGAGCGGAAGCGCACGTTAAGGGACGTATACGCGGTAGAGCCAGTCTCCCCAAACTTCAACCCATGGTCCTCCTGCCCGATCACCTTTGATCGAAGGGACCATCCCACTAGCATCCATCATGGCGGATTCGCCGCATTGGTCCTAGACCCAATTATTGACGAATTTCATCTCACTAGAGTCCTTATGGACGGCGGCAGCAGCCTGAACCTGCTTTACCAGGATACAGTGCGGAAAATGGGCATAGATCCCTGGAGGATTAAGCCCACCAAAACGACATTTAAAGGCGTAATACCAGGTGTAGAGGCCAACTGTACAGGCTCAGTCACACTTGAAGTGGTCTTTGGATCTCCGGATAATTTCCGAAGCGAAGAGTTAATCTTCGACATAGTCCCGTTTCACAGTGGCTATCACGCACTGCTCGGGCGAACCACATTCGCTAAGTTCAATGCGGTGCCGCACTACGCATACCTCAAGCTCAAGATGCCAGGCCCTCGAGGAGTAATTATGGTCAATGGAAACACCGAACTCTCCCTCCGAAACGAGGAGCACACGGCGGCCCTTGCAGCGGTAGTGCAAAGCAGCCTCTCCAGGCAGTTCTCCAGTCCGGCCACTAAACGACCGGACACCGTCAAGCGCGCCCAGAGTAACCTACAACAAGACCGCCTGGCACGATCCAATCAGGCGTAGCAATGCGGCCCCAACCCCAACCCGCAAAATGGCGACGCCAGTACTTCGCGTACATAACTACGCTCTAGAGATACCATGGGTACAGGGGAAGGGGCACCATCACGGCACGCCCGAAAATACGGCTTAAATCGTAACAGGGGCTGCCGATTTTTTTAAAATTTTCTCTTACTTTCAGGACTCCATCCTTTGGAAGGCCTGTTCGGCAGTTCAATTGCCGCACAAACGATGCAAGAACCAGGGAAGCAGACAAGCCACGCTGCATTACGGAACCCCCAGGTGGTCTCTATCACGAGCAGTATACCCGTTCCGCATACTATTCCACAGCTTGCCCCTGGAACGGACGTGTTAACTAGTCCAACCTTCCACTTATCGCATTATTTGTATCGTTCTTCTTTGATCGCAGCCCTTTTTAATAAACAATGCATAGCTTTCGTCTATTTTTGCATTACCTTTTTTCTTTATATATGTTCCTTAATGACATGTTGCACTCGTACATGTTGTTACGGCCACAATACGCCATGGGCTTTAGTACCCCTCAATATAGTGTGAGAAGTCCGAACACTTTAACAAGTGCGGCACCCCGAACTTATAGCATTATATGCATTGGCTCCGAATCATGTCTTGGGTCAATAGTTGGGTTTGCCCGGCTCCTATGTTTTGGTGCCTTACGTTCTGCTATATCGGCTAAGGTAGCACTAGGAGAACCACTGCGATTGTGCCCCAGTTGAGCTGGGTCGAGCACCTCAGTGGAGAAAGCTAAAACTGACTGACATGATGAAGCGAGAGCTGGTCGCTATTCGAGAGGTTTTTCGAGTCCCTAAAGACTTATGCCGCTTAGGGAGAGGAGCCGTCTCTATCCGGCCAAGGCGTGGATAGCGCCCCGAACTCGGTCTTCCGAATACCAGGGGCTTCGCCGAAATTTAAAATTATAGAATTCTATGGCTAAGTGAGAGTGTTCACGCATTATAGTCCGATTGCCTTGTCCGTTGGGCTGAGCACCTCCCTCGAAGGACCCAAACATGGAAAAAAAGAGCGCTCAGGTTTATCCCCGAACACCCCAGCACTAACGGCACGGGGGCAGAAGCCGACGACTCGCCATCTCTCAGAATTGATAAATAGCTGCACAGAAGGTAATATTTTAAATTCCAACAGCATTGCTTAGCGCATATAAACAAGTTTTTAGGGCACAGGACAAAACGAGCAAGTTTCACTCAAAAATTACATCCCTAGTACATTCATCCGCCACCAGGCAGGCACCCTTCAGAACATCCTTATAGTAATTCTCGGGCTTGCGATGCTCTTTCCCCGGCGGTGGCCCGTCCTTCACCAGCTTCTCAGCATCCATCTTACCCCAGTGCACCTTAGCATGGGCAAGGGCCCTATGGGCACCTTCAATGCAGACGGAGCGCTTGATGACTTCGAGCCTTGGACAGGCCTCCACCAACCGCCGCACCAGCCCAAAATAGCTCCCAGGCAGAGCCCCTCCAGGCCATAGCTGAACAATGAGGCCCTTCATGGCCTGTTTGGCCGCCTTGTGGAGCTCGACCAGTTGCTTCAGCTGGTCGCTCAGGGGCACGGCGTGTTCGGCCTCAGCATACTGAGACCAGAACACCTTCTCTATCGAGCTGACCTCCTCGGCTCGATAGAATGCGGCGGCATCGGACACACTCTGGGGAAGATCTGCGAATGTTCTTGGAGAGCACCGGATTCGGGTAAGTAACAAGTAACTCACGTTTATGTGTTTGCTTTGCATAAAGAATGCCTTACCCGCCGCTATATTCTTCACCTCATCCAACTCCTGGAGGGTCTTCTGGGATTCGGCCTTGGCAGACATGGCATTTTCAATAGCCACCGCGAGCTCGGACACTCGCGTCTTTGATTCAAGCTCCAAACTCCCATGTTTTTCCATGAGAGCCTGGAGCTCTTGCCGCACCTTGCCAACCTTGGCCTCATACTTCTCCTACTCGGTGCGCTCCGAGGACCGCCCTCTTCTCGGCCTCGACCAGCGCTTGCTTAAGGGTCACCACTTCAGATGTGGCCCCTACAATAGCCACGATAATCCTATCATTCTTTGCAATTGCACCTTTTTATATATATTTAAAAACAAGGTATTTCTTACCTTCATTGTCCTCGAGCTGCTTCTTGGCACGCTCGAGCTCTTGCTCGGACCTCTCGAGGTTCTGCTTTAGCGTGTCCACTTCCACAGTCAGTGCGGCGGACGCAAGCAGGCAAGCCTGCATATGCATATTACCTCATTTTTGTTAGACTCATGCGAATTCTATTTGATCCTCTATTCGGCTTTTCTTCTCACACGCCAAACAGAGCATCATGGGCTACTGTCTATGCGGTACTATTATTTACACATTCTTTACTTACCTCAAAGCCTGTGAACAGGCTAGTACAAGCTTCAGTCAGTCCGCTCTTGGCGGACTGAACCTTCTGGACCACCGCCCTCATAATAGTGCGGTGCCCCTCGTCGATGGAGGCGCCTTGGAGCGCCTCCAACATATTGTCCGGCGCCTTCGGTTGGACGGGGGCCGCCGGCACGATGGACTTGCTCCTGTTGGAAGGAGGTCCCCCGCCGAACTCTGGAACCTTTGAAGGTTCCGGAGCGGTGTCCGGCCTAGAGCCGGACTTGGAGCCCTGGGGGGTTTCATCCCCTTTACTCCTGGAGTCCGGGAGGTCGCCTTGGGATGCCTCCAGGACCACCTCCTCCCGGCTTGGAACCTTTTGGGAAAACACTTCGGTGTCGTCCGTAGGGCGGGGGGAGGAAGCCGTCGGAAGCGAGTTCACATCCGACGAGTCCAGTGAGCCGCTCGACGACGCATCGAGCCGGTCTTTGGGTGGGCTGCATAAACATATTCGATGTAAGGGAAAGCTGTGCAATAAACGAATACTATGAATTACTCTGGTATCCGGATACTTACGATTTTGCCAGGGGCTTGGCCCTGGGCTGCCACTCCTCTCCACCGTCGGCATCGGTGGAGTAGTCCAGAGGAAGGGTTTTCCCCTTCTTGGACCCTCCGGCCTCCCCAGAGAGGGCGGCCTTCCTTTTCTTCTCTCCTCCCGCTGGAGGGGGAGAGTTCTCCTTTTCTTTATCCTTGTCTTCACGGGAGAAATGCGCCTCGGAACCATCGGATGATGGATCCGACGCCTCCTGGCGCCGAGCACTCTTTCGTGTCCCCGCGGCCTTTTTCGCGGCCTTCTTCTTCGGCACCACATAGGGTGCCAGAACCAGCAGCTTCGCTAAGCAAGCGTCCGCTGGGCCTTCGGGCAAAGGTGCCGGACAGTTGATCTGTCCGGACGTCACCTGCCAATCCTGTCAAAGGTAAGGGAGCTTAAATCTCGCATGGAGTCAAACTATGAAAAACTGATACCCTGTAAAAGGAAAATAACAGCTTACCACGAGAGCGTGACCCTACACACTGAATCCGCGATCCTTGGTAGCGGACGCGGGAGCCTCGGCGCCTTTGAAAAGCACCTTCCAGGCATCTTCATACGTCGTGTCGAAGAGCCTGCTCAGAGTTTGGTGCCGCGCCGGGTCGAACTCCCATAGGTTGAAGGCCCGTTGTTGACATGGGAGGATCAGGCGGATGAGCATAACCTGGACTACGTTGACAAGTTTGAGCTTCTTGTCCGCCAAGGTTTGGATGCATGTTTGGAGTCTGGTCAGCTCTCCTTTTTTAGCCCAAGACAGGCCCGTCTCCTTCCAGGAGGTGAGCTGCGTGGGGGGGGGGGGTCCGGATCGAAATTCGGGGGGTGCGACCCATTCGGTGTCGCGCGGCTCGATGATGTAAAACCATCCAGATTGCCAGCCCTTCAGGGTCTCCACAAAGGAGCCCTCGAGCCATAGGACGTTGGCCATCTTGCCCACCATGGCGCCTCCGCACTCCGCCTGGTTGCCGCGCACCACCTTCGGATGGACGTTGAAAGTCTTGAGCCATAGGCTGAAATGGGGGCGGATGCGGAGGAAGGCCTCGCACACGACGATAAACGCCGAGATGTTGAGGACAAAGTTTGGGGCCAGATCGTGGAAATCCAGGCCGTAGTAGAACATGAGCCCCCGGACAAATGGGTGGAGAGGGAAGCCTAGTCCGCGGAGGAAATGGGGGAGGAACACCACCCTCTCATGGGGCCTAGGGGTGGGGATGAGCTGCCCCTTTTCGGGGAGCCGGTACGCAATGTCGTTAGATAGGTATCCAGCCTTCCTCAGCTTTTTGATATGTCCCTCCATGACGGAGGAGACCATCCACTTGCCTCCTGCTCCGAACATGGTTGGAGAAGGTTGAGGTGGGGAGTGCGGACTTGGGCGCTGGAGCTCAAGAATGGATAGGCGAAGGAGGAAGAAGGCGTAGGTGAAAAGGTGGATCCCTATCCCCTTATATGGGTGGACGCAACTACATGTCCCCACCAGCCCGGTAAAACTCGCTTATCTCCAAGCGCCGTAATCAATGGCGCGGTTGGGTTACCCACTCCCGTATTGATGAGAATCCCGGGATAAGGGGACATGATCTCTGCTTTAACAAGACGTGCCAAGGAAACCGCCTCGCATAACGTGCTGAGGTGGGATAATGAAACGACTCGGATAAAGGCTTGGCCGTGGTGTGTCACGCTACGGAATACGTCAGCAGATTAGATTGGTGTAAATATTATTCTCTCTATGGCAATATGTGGAAACTTATTTTGCAGAGCCGGACACTATCTTTCGTGTTCAAAATCTTCTATGAAGTACTTGGAGGAGGAACCCGCCTTGCAATGCCGAAGACAATCTGCGCGTCGGACTCGTCGTCATTGAAGCCTGGTTCAGGGGCTACTGAGGGAGTCCTGGATTAGGGGGTGTTCGGATAGCCGGACTATACCTTCAGCCGGACTCCTAGACTATGAAGATACAAGATTGAAGACTCCGTCCCGTGTCCGGAAGGAACTTTCTTTGTCGTGGAAGGCAAGCTTGGCGATACGGATATGAAGATCTCCTACCATTGTAACCGAATTTGTGTAACCCTAACCCTATCCAGTGTCTCTATAAACTGGAGGGTTTTAGTCCGTAGGACAACATAGACATCAACAACCATACCATAGGCTAGCTTCTAGGGTTTAGCCTCCTCGATCTCATGGTAGATATACTCTTGTACTACCCATATCATCAATATTAATCAAGCAGGACATAGGGTTTTACCTCCATCGAGAGGGCCCGAACCTGGGTAAACTTCGTGTCCCTTGCCTCCTGTTACCATCCGGCCTAGACGCGCAGTTTGGGACCCCCTACTCGAGATCCGCCGGTTTTGACACCGACAGGTATCCTATGAAGACACACTTCTCCTATTTGGGTTTGAGCTTATCAGGCTGAAACTTTTTCAGATAAGCATCGCAACCCCAAACTTTAAGAAACGACAGCTTAGGTTTCTTGCTAAACCATAGTTCATACGGTGTCATCTCAAAGGACTTTTAGACGGTGCCCTATTTAACGAGAATGCAGTTGTCTCTAATGCATAACCCCAAAACGATAGTGGTAAATTGGTAATAGACATCATAGATTGCACCATATCTAATAAAGTATGGTTATGACATTTAGACACACCATTACGCTGTGGTGTTCCAGGTGGCGTGAGTTGCGAAACTATTCGACATTGTTTCAACTGAAGGCCAAACTCATAACTCAAATATTTCGTCTCCGCGATCAGATCATAGAAAACTTAATTTTCTTGTTACAATGATTCTCCACTTCACTCTGATATTCTTTGAACTTTTCAGACTTATGATTCATTAAGTAGATATATTCATATCTGCTCAAATCAGCTGTGAAGGTCAGAAAATAACGATACCCGTAGCGAGCCTCAACACTCATCGGACCGCATACATCGGTATGTATTATTTCCAATAAGTCAGTGGCTCGCTCCATTGTTCTGGAGAACGGAGTCTTAGTCATCTCGCCCATGAGGCATGGTTCGCAAGCATCAAATGATTCATAATCAAGTGATTCCAAAAGTCCATCCGCATGGAGTTTCTTCATGCGCTTTACACCAATATGACCTAAACAGCAGTGCCACAAGTATGTTGCACTATCATTATCAACTTTGCATATTTTGGCATCAATATTAGGAATATGTGTATCACTACGATCGAGATTCAATAGACCATTTATATTAAATGTATTACCATAGAAGGTTTTATTCATGTAAACAAAACAACAATTATTCTTTCACTTAACTGAATAACCGTATTGCAATAAACATGATCCAATCAAATTCATGCTCAATGCAATCACCAAATAACATTTATTTTAGGTTCAACACTAATCCCGAAGGTAAAAGGAGTGTGTGATGGTGATCTTATCAACCTTGGAATCATTTCCAACACACATCGTCACCTTGCCCTTAACTAGTCTCTGTTCATTTTGCAAATCCTGTTTCGAGTTACTGATCTTAGCAACTGAACCGGTATCAAATACCCTGGGGTTACTATGAACACTAGTAAAGTACACATCAATAACATGTATATCAAATATACTTTTGTTCACTTTGCCATCCTTCTTATCCGCCAAGTATTTGGGGTAGTTCCGCTTCCAGCGACCATTCCCTTTGAAGTAGAAGCACTCAGTTTCTGGCTTAGGTCTAGCTTTGTGCTTCTTCACGGGAGTAGCAACTTGCTTTCCATTCTTCTTGAAGTTCCCTTTCTTTCCCTTGCGCTTTCACTTGAAACTAGTGGTCTTGTCAACCATCAACCCTTGATGCTTTTTCTTGAGTTCTACCTTCGCCAATTTCAGCATCGCGAAGAGCTTGGGAATCGTTTCCGTTATCCCTTGCATATTATAGTTTATCACGAAGTTCTAGTAACTTGGTGATAGTGACTAGACAACTCTGTCAATCACTATCTTATCTAGAAGATTAACTCCCACTTGATTCAAGTGATTGTAGTACTCAGACATTCTGAGGACATGCTCACTAGCTGAGCTATTCTCCTCCATCTTGAAGGCAAAGTACTTGTCAGAGGTCTCATACCTCTTAACACGGGCATGAGTCTGAAATACCAATTTCAGCTCTAGGAACATCTCATATACTCCATGGCGTTCAAAACGTGTTTGAAGTCCCGGTTCTAAGCCGTAAAGTATGGCGCACTAAACTATCAAGTAGTCATCATACCGAGCTTGTCAAACATTCATAACGTCTGTTTCTACTCCTACAAAAGGTCCGTCACCTAGCGATGCATCAAGGACATAATTCTTCTGTGCAGCAATGAGGATAATCCTCAGATCACGGATCCAGTCCGCATCATTGCTACTATTATCTTTCAACTTATTTTTCTCTAGGAACAAATCAAAAATAAATGGGGAGCTATAATGTGAGCTATTGATCTACAACATAATTTTCAAATACTATCAGGACAAAGTTCATGATAATTAAAGTTCAATTAATCATATTAATTAAGAACTCCCACTTAGATAGACATCCCTCTAGCCATCTAAATGATCACGTGATCCATATCAACTAAACCATGTCTGATCATCACGTGAGATGGAGTAGTTTTCCATGGTGAACATCACTAAGTTGATCATATTTACTATATGATTCACGTTTGACCTTTCGGTCTCAGTGTTCCAAGGCCATATCTGCATATGCTAGGCTCGTAAAGTTTAACCCGAGTATTCTGCGTGTGCAAAACTGGCTTGCACCCGTTGTATGTGAACGTAGAGCTTGTCACACCCGATCATCACGTGGTGTCTCGGCATGATGAACTGTTGCAACGGTGCATACTTAGGGAGAACACTTATACCTTCAAATTTAGTGAGGGATCATCTTATAATGCTACCGCCGTACTAAGAAAAATAAGATGCATAAAAGATAAACATCACATGCAATCAAAATATGTGACATGATATGGCCATCATCATCTTGTGCCTTTGATCTCCATCTCTAAAGTACCGCCATGATCTCCATCGTCAACGGCATGACACCATGATCTCCATCATCTTGATCTCTATCAATGTGTCATCACATGGTCATCTCGCCAACTATTGCTACCGCATAGCGATAAAGTAAAGCAATTATATGGCGCCTGCAACTTATGCAATCAAGAGACAACCATAAGGCTCCTGCCAGTTGCTGATAACTTTAACAAAACATGATCATCTCATACAACAATTTATATCTTATCACGTCTTGACCATATCACATCACAACATGCCCTACAAAAACAAGTTAGACGACGTCTACATTTTTGTTGCAAGTTTTACGTGGATGCTACGGGCTTCTAGCAAGAACCGTTCTTACCTACGCATCAAAACCACAATGATTTTTCATCAAGTGTGTTGTTTTAACCTTCAACAAGGACCGGGCGCAGTCAAACTCAATTCAACTAAAGTTGGAGAGATAGACACCCACTAGCCACCTGTGTGCGAAGCACGATCGGTAGAACCAGTCTCATGAACACGGTCATGTAATGTCGGTCTCGGGCGCTTCATCCAACAATACCGCTGAATCAAAGTATGACATGTTGGTAAGCAGTATGGCTATTATCGCCCACAACTCTTTGTGTTCTACTCGTGCATATAACATCTACGCATAGACCTGGCTCAGATGCCACTGTTGGGGAACACAGTATTTCAAAAAAAATCCTACGATCATGCAAGATCTATCTAGGAGATGCATAGCAACGAGAGGGGAGAGTGTGTCTATGTAACCTCGTAGACCGAAAGCGGAAGCGTTTAGTAACGCGGTTGATGTAGTCGAACGTCTTCGCGATCCAACCGATCAAGTACCGAATGCACAGCACCTCCGAGATCTGCACATGTTCAGCTTGATGATGTCCCTCGTACTCTTGATCCATGGACGGGTGGATAGACCCCGCCACGGAGGCCGCATTCTCAGCGGCGATCGAGCCGAGTATCGACCTTACCCTTCACGAGAGCCGTGACGCCAAACTGCAGGATTCTTCCTTGGCCACGGACTCCGAACCACCTGCGCCGGTGCCTATCGAATCCGACTGGGCGCCGATCATGAAGTTCGCCTCCATGGATATCTTTTAGCACTCGCCCTTCGGCAACATACTGAACTCATTAAGGTCTGTGTATGTCGGTGTCAAAACCGGCGGATCTCGGGTAGGGGGTCCCGAACTATGCGTCTAAGGCGGATGGTAATAGGAAGCAGGGGACACGATGTTTTACCCAGCTTCGGGCCCTCTTGATGGAGGCAATACCCTACGTCCTGCTTGATTTATTCTTGATGATATGAGTATTACAAGAGTTGATCTACCACGAGATCGGAGAGGCTAAACCCTAGAAGCTAGCCTATGGTGTGATTGTTGTGATTGTTTCCTACGGACTAAACCCTCTGGTTTATATAGACACCGGAGGGGGCTAGGGTTACATAGAGTCGGTTACAAGGAGATCTTCATATCCGTATTGCCAGGCTTGCCTTCCACGCCAAGGAGAGTCCCATCCGGACACAGGACGAAGTCTTCAATATTGTATCTTCATCCAACAGTCCGGCCAAAGGTTATAGTCCGGCTGTCCGGAGACCCCCTAATCCAGGACTCCCTCACTAGCCCCTGAACCAGGCTTCAATGAAGATGAGTCCGGCGTGCAGTATTGTCTTCGGCATTGCAAGGCGGGTTCTTCCTCCGAATACACCACGGAAGAATTTGAATACAAGGATAGTGTCTGACCCTGCAAAATAAGTTCCACATACCACCATAGAGAGAATAATATTTCCACAAATCTAATTTGCTGACTTGTTTTGGCAACATGACATTAAGCCATGGCCCGGTGATTATCCGAACTATTTCCTTTAACTAGCCCTGCACATAACGCGAGGCAGTTTTTTGACATGTCTTGTCAAAGCAGAGATCGTGTCCCCCTTATTACGGGATTCTCATCAATACGGGCGTGGGTAACCCAACCGCGCCATCGATTACGGTGCTTGGGGGATAAGTGAGTTTTACAAGGCTAGTGGGGGCGCATAGTTTCGGCCGCCCTTATAAAGGGACACGGTTTAACCTTTTTCTACCCATGCCTTCTTCCTCCTTGCTCATCCACTCTTGCGCACTTGAGCTCCAACGCCCAAGCCCACATCCTTCCCCTCAACCTTCTCCAATCATGTCCGGAGCGGGAGGCAAATGGATGGCTTCCTCCATTACGGAGGGACACATCAAGAAGTTGCGCGGAGCCGGATACTTGGCCGCGAATATCACGCATTGGCTGCCCGCTGTGGGGCAGATCGTTCCTACCCCTGAACCTCATGAGAGGGTAGTCTTCCTCACCACTTCCTCCGCGGACTGGGTTTCCCCTCCATCCATTCGTTCATGGTCTCATGTTCTACTACGGGCTGGACTTCCATGATCTAGCCCTGAACTTCGTCCTCAACATTTCGGGGTTCATCGTCGTGTGTGAGGCTTTCCTCCGTATCCGGCCCCACTTTGGCCTGTGGTTAAAGACCTTTAATATCAAGCCGAAGGTGGTGGGCAGCCAACAAGCAGAATGCGGCGGAGCCATGGTGGGCAAGATGCCCAACGTTATATGGCTTGAAGGCTCCTTCATGGAGACCATAAAGGGGTGGCAATCGGCGTGGTTCTACATCACCGAGCTCCGCGACGCCAAATGGGTGGCTGCCCCCAAGTTTCAACCCGGAATCCCCACGCAGATCACCTCCTGGAAAGAGAAGGGCCTATCCTGGGGTTCATTGGTAGAGCTGGACGGACTATAGAAATGTATCTGGAATATGGCCGGCAAGAAGCTCAAGCTTGTCAATATAGTCCAGGTCATGCTCATCCGCCGGATCCTCCCGTGCCAACAATGGGACTTCAACTTGTGGGAGTTCGACCCAGCCCAGCACCAGACTCTGAGCGAGCTCTTCGACACGATGCACAAGGACGTTTGGAAGGTGCTGTTCAAGGGCGCCGAGGTCCCTCCCTCCCTCACCGAGGACTGCGGGCTAAGCGCCAAGCGCCAACCGCATTCGGTGAGTTCTATACATCCGGTAGGATATTTATTTCCCCTAGCTTAACCATGTGCGGGGTCTGAGCTCCATGCCTTTGACAGGACTGGGTGGAGACGTCGGGGCAGATTAACTGTCCAGCCTCTCTGCCCGAAGACACTGCGGACGCTCTCCTGATGGAGATGCTAACTCCGGCTCCTTACAAGGTGCCAGAGAAGACCAAGAAGGCCAAGGGAACCCGAAAGAGTTCCCGACGCCAGGCATTATCGGACTTATCGTCCGATAACTCTGCGACACACTCCTCCCCCGAAGACGAGGAGGAAGATGAAGATGCTCCCCCTCCAGTCGGGGGAGACAAGAAAAGGAAGGCCGCCCTAACCGGGGGGGGGGGCAAAGTGTCCAAGAAGGGAAGGACTCTCCTTCCGGACTTCTCCACCACCGCCGCCGAAGGCGAAGACAAGTGGCTGCTCAGGGCCAAGCCCCTGGCGAAGTCGTAAGTATTCGGATGCCAGAGTAACTCATAGCATACATTTGTCGCACTGCCTCTCCTAACGCCGAATTATGACTATGCAGACCACCATGAGCCCGTATCGACGTATCGTCGGATGGATCCCTAGGCTTGTCGGATATGGATATCGATCCACTTCCGACCGCCACCTCCCCTTGCCCTATGGACAACACCGAGGTATTGTCTCAAGAGGCACCGGGACGAGGGGAGACAGTCTCGAAGGCACCTCAAGGCGACCTTCCGGACTCTGGGAGCAGAGGGAGCAAGGCTTCCGAGGGCTCCGAGTTCGACCCTCAGCCGAACACCGCGTCGGAACCCCCAGTGGTTCCGGACACGGGCAGGCGGTTTCCTTCCAAAAGGGCCAAGACGCCTGTGCCGGTGACCTCTGTCCATCCACGGGCACCGGACAATCTGCTGGGAGCGCTTCGCAGCGCTTCCATCGACGAAGAGCACCGCACTATTATGAGTGCGGTGGTCCAGAAGGTTCCGTCCGCCAAGAGCGGACTGACTGAAGCCTATGCCAGCCTTCTAACAGGCTTTGAGGTAAGTTTTTGAAATATGGGGAAAATATTACCTCATAGATAGTAGCCCCTAATGCTCTGTTCAGTGTTCACAAAGAAAAGCCGAACAGAGGATCAAACAATATCGCAGGAGTCTAATATAAGTATGTCAATATGCGTATGCAGGCTTTGCTGTTGTCATGTGCCGCACTGACTGTGGAGGTCGCCGCACTGAAGCAGGACCTTAAAGGGTCCAAGGACGAGCTCAGCCTTGCCAAGAGGCAGCTCGAGGAGAACAAAGGTAAGTAGTACCTAGTCTATGGATATGTATAAAAAGAATGCAATTGCAAAATGACAGGATCATCGTAAATTTTCCAGGGGCCATGACCGAGGTGGCGACCCTGAAGCAAGCGCTATCCGAGGCCAAAAACAAAGTGGCCAAGGAGCACACCGAGCGGGAAAGGCATGAGGCGCAGGTGGGTGAGGTGCAGCAAGAGCTCCATGCTCTCGTGACGAAGCACGAGGCATTGGAGCTTGACTTGAAGACGCGAGAGTCTGAGCTTGCCGCGGCCCTCGAGAGCGCAAAGAGTGCCAAGGCCGAAGCCCAAAAGGCCCTCCAGGAGATTGATGCGATGAAGAAGATAGCGGTGGGTAAGGTATTCTATATGCAAAGCAAGCATGTGAAAGTAAATTACCTATTACTTACCCGAATCCGGAGCTCTCCAGGAGCATTCGCAGATTTGCCCCACAGTGTGTCGGATGTCACACAGTTTTACCAGGCCAAGGAGGGAAGCTCAACAGAGAAACTATTCTGGTCTGACTATACTGGGACCGAACACCCGATGCCTCTGAGCGACCAGCTAAAGCAACTGGTCAAGTTGCACAAGGCGGCCGAACAGGCCATGAAGGGCTTTATAGTCCGAATGTGGCCTGGCGACGCCCTTCCCAACAGCTACTTCGGCCTGGTGAGGCGGCTTGTGGATGCCTGCCCACGGCTGGAAGTCATTAAGCGGTCCGTCTACATCGAAGGTGCACGCCGGGCTTTCGCCCATGTGAAGGTGCAATGGGCCAAGCTGGACGCTGTGAAGCTGATTAAGGAAGGGCCGCCGGAGGGCAAGGAGCATCGCCACCCCGAGATGTACTATGAGGGTGTCCTGAAGGGTGCTCGTCTCACAGAGGGTGAGTGTACGAAAGATATAATATTCGAGTAAACTCGCTAGTGTAAACCTGTAGTTATGAAAACTTGTTCATATGCTCTATGCAACGCTTGTTTGAATTTAAAATATTACCTTTTGTTCAGCTGTTTATCAAATCTGAGAGGTGGCTAGTCGTCTGCTTCTGCCCCCATGCCACGAGTGCTGGGGTGCTCGCGATAAACCTGAGCACTCTTGTTCCCATTGTTGGGTCCTTCGAGGGACATGCTCAGCACAACGAACAAGGCAATCAGACTATAATGCGTTATCACTCTCACTTAGCCATAGAATTCTATAATTTTAAATTTCGGCGAAGCCCCTAGTATTCAGAAGGCCGAATTCGGGGCGCGATACACGCCTTTAGCCAGACAGGGCCGGCTCCTCGCTCTAAGCGGCATAAGCCTTTAGGGACTCGAAATCTCTCGAACAGCGACCGGTCACTCGCCTTATCATGACAGTCACTTTTAGCTTTCTCTACTGAGGTGCTTAGCCTAGCAGAAACGGGGCACAATCGCAGTAGTTCTCCCAGTGCTACCTTAGCGGATATAGCGGAACGTATGGTACCAAAACATGGGAGCCGGGCAAACCCAACTATTGACCCAAGACATGATTCGGAGCTGATGCATATAATGCTATAAGTTCGGGGTGCCGCACTTGTAAAAGTATTCGGACTTCTCACACCATATTGTGGGGTACTTAAGCCCCTGGTGTATTGGCCGTACGAAAGTGTATGGTTACAAGGTGTCATTAATGAACACATATATAAAAGAAAAATGCAAAAACAGACTAAAGCTATGCATTGTTTATTCGAAAAGATGCATTGAAGCAAAACGATACAAGTAGTGCGATAAGCAGAAGGTGGGACTATTTGACATGTCCCTTCCAGGGGCGAGCTACGGGATAGTATTTAAGACAGGTATTTTGCTCGTTATAGAGACAGCCTGGGATTTCCATAGTGTGACGTAGCTTTCTGCCTCCATGGTTGTTGTATCATGTGTGCGGCAACTGTACTGCCGTACAGGTCTTCCGGAGAGTAAAGTCCTGAAAGTAAGAAAAAAATGGTAAAATTGGCAGCCCCTAGTGCGGTTGAGCCGTGTTTTTGGGGCGTGCCATGGTCGTGCCCCTCCCCCTGTGCCCATGGTATTTTTAGAGCGTAATTATGTACGCGTAGCATGGATTTTGCCATTTCGCGAGGGCTCGGGTTGTGGCCGTATTTCTACACTCGCTCGGAACATGCCAGGCAGTCTTGTTGAAGGTTACTCCGGGCACGTTTGACGTTGTCCGGATGTTTTATCGCCGGACTGGAGAATTGCCTTGAGAGGCTTCTTTGGACTTCTGCTGCGAGGGCTGCCGTGTGCTCCTACATTTGAAGAGAGTGCTCGGTGTTTCCATTGACTGTAATGATTCCCCGAGGTCCTGGCATCTTGAGCTTGAGGTATGCGTAGTGCGGCACCGCACTGAACTTTGCAAACGCGGTTCGCCCGAGCAGTGCATGGTAGCCACTGCGGAACGGGACTATATCGAAGATCAACTCCTCGCTTCGGAAATTATCCGGGGATCCGAAGACCACTTCAAGTGTGACTGAGCCTGTGCAATGGGCCTCTACACCTGGTATGACACCCTAAAAGGTCATTTTTGTGGGTTTAATCCTTGAGGGATCTATGCCCATTCTGCGCACTGTGTCCTGATAAAGCAGGTTCAAGCTTCTACCGCCGTCCATAAGGACTTGAGTGAGGTGAAATCCGTCAATGATTGGATCTAGAACCAATGCGGCAAAGCCGCCATGGAGGATACTAGTGGGGTGGTCCCTGTGATCGAAAGTGATTGGGCAGGAGGACCATGGGTTGAACTTTGGGGCGACTGGCTCCAACGCGTATACGTCCCTTAACGCATGCTTCCGCTCCCTCTTGGGGATGTGGGTTGCATATATCATATTCACCGTCCGCACTTGTGGGGGAAACCCCTTCTGTCCTCCGGTGTTCGGCGGTCGGGGCTCCTCCTCCTCGTCGCTATGTAGCCACTTGTCTTTGTTTTCGGCATTTAACTTGCCGGCCTGCTTGAACACCCAACAATCCCTGTTGGTGTGGTTGGCTGGCTTGTCAGGGGTGCCATGTATCTGACACGGGCGATCGAGTATACGGTCCAAACTGGACGGGCCCGGAGTGCTTCTTTTGAATGGCTTTTTCCGTTGACCGGGCTTAGAGCCTCTGAATCCGGCATTAACTGTCGTATCCTCGGTATTGTCGCTGTTAATGCGGCGCTTGTGCTTGTTGCGACGTGACCTGCCATTGCTGTCCTTGTTATCTGAATTACCAGGGCTCTTTGACATGTTATTGCTACGAGCTAGCCAGCTGTCTTCTCCCGCGCGAAAGCGGGTCATGAGTGTCGTGAGGGCTGCCATAGATTTCGGCTTTTCCTGTCCAAGGTGCCAGGCAAGCCACTCGTCGCGGATGTTATGCTTGAAAGATGCTAGGGCCTCTGCACCTGGACAGTCAACGATTTGATTTTTCTTAGTTAGGAACCGTGTCCAGAATTGCCTGGCCGATTCCTCTGGCTGTTGAATTATGTGGCTCAAGTCATCGGCATCTGGTGGTCGCACATAGGTGCCCTGGAAGTTGTCGATGAATGCGGCTTCCAGGTCCTCCCAACAACCTATGGATTCTGCTGGCAAGTTGTTGAGCCAATGCCGGGCTGGTCCTTTAGGCTTGAGTGGGAGGTATTTGATGGCATGTAGATCGTCACCACAGGTCATGTGGATATGAAGGAGATAGTCCTCGATCCATACCGTGGGGTCTGTCGTACCATCATATCATTCGATATTCACGGGTTTGAAACGCTCTGGGATTTGATGATCCATTACTTCATCTATGAAGCATAATGGGTGTGTGGCGCCTCTGTACTGGGCTATATCACGACGCAGCTCGAATGAGTTTTGTCTGTTGTGTTCGGCCCGGCCGGATTTACTTTTGTTGTATCTGGCGTGACGGTTATCGTCTCGTGTCGTGGGGCGCCCACGCGATCCATAGATCGATCTTGTTTGCCTTGCTTTGTCCTCCAATATATCTCGCAGGTCTAGCGCGTTTCCCCAGCCTTGGTATTTTTTGAGTGGCGCTGGGGTGCGGCTTGAGTTGTGGGCCGAGAGGCCTCTCTGTCGCGGCCACGAGGTGGCCGGTCAGCTGCGTCATACGCTGGGGATGTAGGTTTAGATGCTTCCTCCTCTAATCGGGGTAGCAACCTGCGTTTTGGGTAGTTTTTGGACGGGCGTTCGAGTTCATATTCCTCGGCCGCATGGACTTCAGTCCATCTGTCGGCTAGCAAGTCTTGATCAGCTCTAAGCTATTGCTGCTTTTTCTTAAGGCTATTTGCCGTGGCTATAAGCAGGCGCTTGAAGCGCTCTTGTTCAATGGGATCCTCAAGCACGACAAATTCGTCGTCGCCGAGGCTTTCCTCATCTTTGGAGGGAGGTATATAATTATCATCCTTTTCCTCTCTATCTGCCGCTCTCTCTTGAGGGCTGGCTTCTCCATCCTCCTATGCTGAATCTTGCTGGAGGGGGTTGTCTTCGACACTGTCTGGGGTGTTATTATCTCCTGTGCTGGAATCACCATTTTTTGCTTTGGTGGGACTTAGAGCGGCGCCGCTGACGCCGACGCTTAGGTTGCTTCTTGGAGGGGTCATCCTCTGCTGTTTAGTCGCCATTGCCTTCTTTGGGTGTGTCCACCATATATATGTCATACGAGGAGGTGGCTTTCCACTGCCCTATAGGCCCTGGTTCCTGTTCGTCTGCTGCATTGTCGTCCATACCGTCGATGTCTTCGGAGTCGAAGTCGAGCATGTCGGTCAAGTCATCGACAGTGGCTATGAAGTGGGTGGTGGGTGGGCGTCGAATTTCTTCATCGTCGGCATCCCAATCCTGCCGGTCATAATCCGGCCAGGACTCTCCTGACAAAGAGAGAGAGACCTTAGTGAATTCAGTATGTCGTCGAAGGGCGAGTGCTGAAAGATATCTGCGGCAGTGAACTCCATGATCGGCGCCCAATCGGATTCGATTGGCAGGGGTGCGGATAGTCCAGAGTCCAGAGGAGATTCCGGTGATGGGGAGTCACGGGCCTCGCGAAGGATAAGGTAGGTGTTCGGTTCGATCTCCATTGAAGCTGCTACCTCCGTGGTAGGGTCTGACCTCCCGCCCTCGGATGGCACAATTGTCTCCGAATTAAAGGTCGGAGCGGCTGCAGGTGCGGTCTCCAGGACACTGTTCGGTGGCAGAGCTAAATCATGCCCATCGTGATGGCGCGGTGCACTCGGCAGGGGCTTGAATCCGTCGAAGATCAAGTCTCCGTGGATATCGGCCATGTAGTTTAGGATTCCAAACCTGACCTGATGGCTAGGGGCGTAGCTTTCACTCTGCTCCAGATGGCCAAGCGAATTGGCCCGCAGTGCAAAGCCGCCGAGTACAAAAATCTGTCCGGGGAGAAAAGTCTCACCCTGGACTACATCGCTAACGATGATCAAAGGAGCCATCAAGCCTGATGATGATGACATAGAGGAACTCTCAATGAAAGCACCAATGTCGGTGTCAAAACCGGTGGATCTCGGGTAGGGGGTCCCGAACTATGCGTCTAAGGCGGATGGTAACAGGAAGCAGGGGACACGATGTTTTACCCAGGTTCGGGCCCTCTTGATGGAGGTAAAACCCTACGTCCTGCTTGATTTATTCTTGATGATATGAGTATTACAAGAGTTGATCTACCATGAGATCGAAGAGGCTAAACCCTAGAACCTAGCCTGTGGTATGATTGTTGTGATTGTGTCCTACGGACTAAACCCTCTGGTTTATATAGACACCGGAGGGGGCTAGGGTTACACAGAGTCGGTTACAAGGAAGGAGATCTTTGTATCCGTATTGCCAAGCTTGCCTTCCACGCCAAGGAGAGTCCCATCCGGACACAGGACGAAGTCTTCAATCTTGTATCTTCATAGTCCAATAGTCCGGCCAAAGGTTATAGTTCGGCTGTCCAGAGACCCCCTAATCCAGGACTCCCTCACTCTCCTTGTCAGGAGAGTCCTGGCTGAACTATGTCCGACAGGATTGGGATGCGGATGACGAAGAAATTCGCCGCCCACCCACCACCCACTTGGTAGCCACTATCGACAATTTGACCGACATGCTCGACTTCGACTCCGAAGACATCGACGGTATGGACGACGATGCAGGAGACGAACAAGAACCACTGCCCATAGGGCACTGGACAGCCACCTCATCATATGATACTAGGAAACATGCCCGTGCGTTGCAACGGGAGAAAAAATATCACACACCTTTCCATGGGTCTACAACCACTATTTCAAAATGACATCTTTTTTAAAAATAGTAGCTAATCTAAATTCATTTAGTCAGGTACTAACTCATTAGTTCCTCTTAAAAAATTAAAGATATTAATTCTTCATCCTTTGAATAGTACCTTATATCTTCTTCCGCCTAGAAAACATGCCCATGCATTCCAACCTAGAGAAAAAAATGTCACACACCTTCTCACGGGTCTACAACCTCTATTTCAACATGGCATCCTTTTTTGAAAATAGTAGCTAATGTAAATTCATTTAGTTATATACTAACTCGTTAGGTCCTCTTAAAAAAATTAAGATATTAGTTCTTCATCCTTTACATAGTACCTTTTATCTTCCTCTGCCTAATGTCTACCCCATTGCTAGTATCGTGAATATAAATCTCCTAATAATCAAATTACACAGGTAAAAGATTAAAATGGCAAAACTATCATGCTACTGGATGAGTTGAATTACCAAAAAATCTAGGGAGAACTATTACAGTGAAGCTATTCTCATTATTCATTCCTAACTTAGTTACCAAAACTCTGCACAAAAATGTAAAACTGTGTTTTCTTTAAATTACAGATATTGTACTAAATAGCAAATTAAATTATTGTGACCATTTTCTTGTAAAGAAAAAAGAACAGAAAATGTGGTAACATGCATGCTTTGTTTTTGTAGAGGAAACATAATATTTTTTTAGAAGCATGCATGCATTGTTGCTCACCTCGTCCGTCCCATGATAAGAAACATAATGGTCTCCGCGATGAATGACAATGCGGCAAACTTGTGCCTGCAGCTACATAATTTATTAAGCAGGGCATGCTTTGCATCAATAGAGGTTAACCAATATATATTAAAAATAACTTAACATTTGCATTGTACAGTAATAGCCCATGAATTTATAAAAAAAAAGTATCAGCTAGTTGTCGTGATTTGGGAGGTCTGTGTTACATTATTGCCATGCATACTCGAAGAAGACGATGTTGCAAAAGACACAGTCAAAATTCCACTTAGGCCAACGAAACCAATCACCGTTCTTATGCGGATGATGCTGCGTTCATCCCTGACGGCTGAGGAGGCGCCGGCGGTCACGTGGAGAGCGCTTCTTTGCCGTCTCTGCTGTTGACGCTGACCGGATGTGTGCGTAAACAGAAGAAACAACACCCTTTGCTAGTACCTCACTCGCCGCTGACTCGCCGGGCATCACCAGTGTGACACTCCAAAATTTTTGATTTGGTTTTCATCAAAAACTTTATTGGATTCTAAAAGACGGCATTTAAAAATTTCTTTTCCAGAAAACCCTTCCTCTCAAAAAACTTCCTCTCACCTTTGGCAAGGATTTCCTTTCCTTTTAAAATTTTGGTGTTGAAATTTTTGGAAGCTTTTCTTATGGTTGTTTCCCTCTCAAACTTATTTATTTTTCATTTAAAAAGAAACGCTAGGAGTTTTGGGACTTCTTTCTTTTTGAAACCACCCATGATTTTAACATGTCATAGGTGGTAAAACCCCTCCAAAACCCCCCCTCCTCCTTGGGACAACCTAAATTCTCTGTCCCAACTAATCCAAACAAGTTTGGTATTTTATTTCAATCATTTTTCCTCTCAAAACCATTTCTGTCAATTATTTGGAGCCTGAGCCATTTACAAAGCAAGTACCTTATTCCCTTTGAGTTTTGATCTCAAACCAACTCCTCTGGATAGTCCTTAGCATCCACAACTCAGAACCATCTTCATCCACTCCCCTTCTTTTCAAATTTTTCAAATTTCAGCCTCTGCAAGTTTGGACCAGATTTGCCAAATTTGGTGAAATTCATATCTACACTTCCCCAAAAATTCTACAAAAATTCAGGCAGCCTACTGGAGCAATGAGTAGCCACTCCACCAAAAATCAACTCTAGGAAAAATCCCTAGAGGCCAGTATCATTCTGTCGAACACCTTGCATGCACTGAATTTTGCACCTTCAGTAATTCAGTAAAATTCAGAGTTCAGTGTCGTTTCCCTTCGACAGCTTCAGTCACGCGTGGACAGTGCCCTTGGCACGTTCCTCGCCGCCCCTTCCTCCTGTCTGGAGCGCCGCACGCGCACTTGGCGCCTTCCTGGCGTCGGTGGGGCCCTGGCCCGCCTGCGCCGGCGTGTCTTGCGGCGGCCGATCCACCGAAACGGCCGACCGGAAGCAGAACGGCGGCGCAACGCTGTTCGGCGCCACCCAACGCTCCCTGGCCCTCCGCGTGGCCTCATGCACGCCAGCGCAGCCCCGCTGCACAGTCGCCGTAGCCTGGCACGCGCAGGGCGCGCTCCCTGCCGCCGACGTGCCGCATGGCCGTTCCGTTGGGACAGGCCGTAAACCTCCCCCCCCCCCCCCGTGCTGAGTTGGACCCTGGAATGAAACCACTACTCCACCTAGACGATGCCCAAGCCCCTAATCCCACTGCCCAACCACAGCGCCGCCGTAATCGCTCGCCGGACTTATCCCGTTCGCGGCAACCGCCTCAGGCCGGCTATATATAGCACCCCCAAGCTCCCTCTCGCCCCCGCACATCTCCACCACCTCATTGGACCCCGACCAGCAACTAGAAGAGTCTCGAGGGGCCCTTCTTCCTCGACTCCGGCCGCCTCGTTCCGCCTCGGCCTCCACCTCGATTCACTCCGGTGAGGCCCTCTCCGGTGCCCAAACTTCATCAGTAGCTTCCTCGAGCACCCAGTGAGCTAACCCAAGCATCAATTTGACCTTTGCAGCTCTTCCCGACGAGATCCACTACCACCCGAGCCGCCGTCCGCCGGAGCAAGGCTCGCCGTCGACGTGGTACTCGCCGGCGACCACCACCACCACCAACCGACGCGGAAGGGCGTCCTGAACACGGAGGTACCCTCCGACCCCCCAACCTCGCCGTGGATCGCCGCCGGCGACCACCGCGGCTCTCGGGCAGCGTCGAGCTCTGCCGCCCCTTTTTTTAAAAAAATTCAAACCTGACGGGTGGGGCACGCCAGTCAGCCTCTCAGTGCTTTTTACACGATTCGTTTTCTGAAAACGCCTTCGGGCAAAATGCGTTTCCCTCTCTGGGCTGGCGTATTTGAGACCGAAGCGTTTTCCGTTTTTATGAGCTAGCCCCTGGAAACTTTCTGTTTCATTACAGATGAGTCCCTGGACTAAAACCTTTATAACTTTTAAACAGAAAAGTATTTTTGATTGATTCTTTTTTTGTTCTCTTTGAAATTTTGTTTAGTTTTTTATCAGATTTATTTGAAAAATATTTGGAATAATTTTTGTGCACATCTTGGTATTTACGATAGTGCCTATATTTTCTTTATACCGTAGATACCGAAGGAGGTGACGGAGCCGCGAACTTCACCGAGCTAGGCTCCGACTACTCTGAACCAGGCAAGCATGTTTGAACTTTTGATATGATGAGTGTCTTGGCAAGTTTTGCATTTAGTTAGTTTCATGGCATGTTGATGAGCATACCGATGAACGTTATTATCATGCATTGTTGAGGTAAGTGAGTTCGGTAATCCATAGGTGGAATGATGTGAGTATAAATGGCCATGTGTTGGCATGAGGATGGGTAAGATGGCAGTGTTGTAGCATGCCAGTCTTATGCCAGACTATTTGACTTCAGTGTCAAATCGTATCGGTCCAGTTCCTCCCTTTTTCTTCCTTGTACTACCACATGTTTTCCGCAAGGAATATGGATTAGTAAGTTGCAAACCGCTTTCCTGGTACACACCAACAAGGAGAGGCGGGGATGACGGTTCCATGGCCCTGGATTAAAGCCAGTCATCCGGTCAGGGGGCATGGGTGTTTCCGGTTGGGACCGAGAGGGGGGCACCCCTTAGAGCGCGCGTATATAAATTTGATCCCATGCTATTCGAGATTGTGATCTCCCCGTCTCAAAGTTTTTCTTGGACGATGTCTAGGGTGAGTCCTGGCATCGAGAGATAGGATGGGTGTGTACTGGTTGGCTGTGTTTTCTTCCGAAATACCGTAAACGGAACTAGTCCTTCGAGACTACGGAAATCCGTTAGCTGTGGGAAAAAATTTTGTACAAACTCTGCAGAGTCACAAATCTCCAAATCATCTTATCCATATCCAAATGTTGCGCTGACTTATTCTGACAAGTGCCAGTTTTGGTGACAGATACTCTGGTGAATCACATGAGTGCGAAGCCCGGTTAAAAGTTTATTCCTGTGGATGGACTAACCCGTTTATTATCATGAAAAGTTTATTCCTGTGGATGGACTAACCCGTTTATTATCATGAACTGAATATTCATTATGAGTATTATTTACTTGTGGATTAAAGCCCTTTCTGTGATGTCGCTCAGACGTCCGATTGTGGCATTTCTTTTAAAGCCCTTTCTGTGATGTCGCTTAGACGTCCGACTGTGGCATTTCTTTTAAAGCCCTTTCTGTGATGTCGCTCAGACGTCCGACTGTGGCATTTCTTTTAAAGCCCTTTCTGTGATGTCGCTCAGACGTCCGACTGTGGCATTTCTTTTAAAGCCCTTTCTATGATGTCGCTCAGACGTCCGACTGTGGCATTTCTTTTAAAGCCCTTTCTGTGATGTCGCTCAGACGTCCGACTGTGGCATTTCTTTTAAAGCCCTTTCTGTGATGTCGCTCGGACGCCCGACTGTGGCATTTCTTTTAAAACCCTTTCTGTGATGTCGCTTAGACGTCCGACTGTGGCATTTCTTTTAAAGCCCTTTCTGTGATGTCGCTCAGATGTCCGACTGTGGCATTTCTTTTAAAGCCCTTTATGTGGTGTCGCTAAGACGCCCGACTGTGGCATGATTTTCTGTTATTATTTGTTCACCTTTCAAGCCGTCGCTTCAGACACCCGATCGGTTCTCATTTATATTTTTGTTGGGATTTCAGGCAGACTACCGCCGTTTCCCTCGTACTTACTTCGTTATGCAAATTTTTAATTGTGCATTGGAAAGATTAATCATGACGCATTCATGCATGCATTTTTTATATCTTACGTCCAAACTGTCTTGCGAGTACTTTCAAAGTACTCACTGGCTTGTTGATTTGGCCAGATGCTGACGAAGGTGATCTCATGGATGAAGAGTTCGATAGCGAGTCCGACGCCTAGAGGAATCCCAGTCAGTCTCGTGCGACCCTGGACTTGGTCACTGTTTTATATCCGCTTCCGCAACCCGAATAAATTTATCGAGCCTCACCTCGACGCTTGATGAAATGCCAGTTTGAGAGTCGTGTTACCACACTCCCCACTGTGTTATTTCACCATCGCTTTATCCTCGAGTCAGTAGTATGCCACCACACCATTGTGTTATATCCGCCATTATGTATAATTATTGGCGCGCTTGTAATAATTTGTTGAGCAGCCCTAGCTCAACCCTGTAATATATTCTATGCTACTGGCTTATTGCATCAAGTATTTGTCTACCAGTGAGGAGGATTTCTCTCATACTGGACTCAAAAGATTGGTTTCTCAATAAATATTTTTATTGGAAAACCGGTCGTGACAAGCTTGGTACCAGAGCCAGGCTGACTGTAGGAAGCCACTAGGTGCGATCACTAATCGGTTATTAGCATGATAGAGCCGATTTTTTTATGCAATTGTAGTCATTTTCTGACAGTCAGCATAAATTTATGATCTGACCATTCAGGATTTTTGCCTACTTTTGTAGATGGCCGACAACAGCTGCGAGTCTCAGACCTTCGCCAACTTACCCGATGGGTTCGTCAAGCTTCTCTCCTTCATCGTTCAGGTCGCGATGGGGCCATCCGTGCGCCCAGTCTTCACACTCTGCCAGCACAAAGTCAACGACAGTCTGATCATGCACCAGGCCACGGTGCAGTTCAAGGGAGGGCGTGGTGAGTTACGCCGCTTCCTGTTCGTGGGAAGAGCCATGCCTACGGAGAGGCATGCTATGCAGATGGCAGCCCGCAAGGCGATAGCTCGCCTCACGGATGTCCTTCCCGCGATGAAGACTCGTCGCTATCGCTATCTTCCATGCCATGTGCCCTACACCTGCCACTATGCATTCTCCTGCCCCAGAGGAGAACGAGACGAGGCTTTTGAGATGCTTATTGAGTATCTCCGGGCTCTGGAGGCAGCCTTCGACAACCTGGTGGACGACTTCCTGGCTGCTCGCATGGACTCAGTCCATGGCTGTGCCGCCAACAGGAGGGAGCTCCTGCTCACCGCACCGCCACTGACTTTTGTCTCGTCCTCAGCATCTCATGCACCTACTCGTCACCTACCTACCACCGGAGGGTTCAACCAGGCCTATGCGCCCACTCCAGCGCGCATTGCACCACCCGTGGTGCCCACTCCTATTCGTGTTGCTCCGCCCCTGGCACCCGCTCCATCTACCCGACGCGGCTCTTCACGTCTGGAGCCTATTAGTGAGGAGGAGGTCGAGTCCCCAGCCTCACTACGCCTCACCCTTGGCAGGGCCAAGGAGATCGTCGACATTTCCAGCTGAGTGCGTTTGCCCGTCATGCGATGTACCACTTTGTAAGATATGTTTATATGTACATAGGTTGTGAGAAGTAGCTTGTTTGCGCATCACGTAGAACTGGAGAAGTGTACTAGCCTAAATAACATGTCAGGATTATGTACGCATATCCTGAGTGATGTACTGTATAATTATCGCCCGCGTGTAAGATATGTAATGAGCAGTCCTTCTCCGTGCGCAAATCAATTTGTTTTCTTAAGTGATTTTGGTCATTTAAATTATTTGCCATCCTTGTGCATTTTTGGAGTTGTTTTTGGAGACCATCTTCACTTTTCTTATGAGTTTTACAAAATATATCCCCAGAGTGAAAAATGTCTCGTCCTTGGACTCGCTCCATGCCTACTCCGCCAGAGGAAAATTATGACACTCAACCAGGCAACAATTTCACACAAGGGCAGTCGAGTCAACAGGGCAGTGAAACGGCACTTTCCCAAATGTGCCGCCTTTATGAACAGAGTCGGCAACAACATCATGAAATGATGAACCAAGTCATCAACATGGGAAATTACCATGGGCAGTATCCGCAGCATTCCAAGTTATCTGAGCTACAGAAGACGCGTCCCCAAACATTTTCTCATACTGACAAGCCTCTTGAAGCCGAGGACTGGCTTCGGGATATGGAGAGGAAATTAATTATTGCAAAATGTTCAGACCCCGAGAAGGTGTTGTATGCTCCGCACTATCTCACGGGAGCAGCCGCATCGTGGTGGGAGAATTTTCTGCACATGCATCCCAACGAAGGTGACATAACCTAGGATGACTTCAAGGAAGGTTTCCGCAGTGCACACATTCCTAAGAGTATTATGAAAATCAACAAAAGAGAGTTCGATGACCTCAAACAAAGAAACATGACAGTGGCAGATTACAACAGTCAATTTACACTATTGTCTCGCTACGCCAATGAAGAGCGTATGACTGAAAGCAAGAAGATGGAGAAATTCCTTGACGGTCTGGCGCCCGCGCTTAAATGCCAACTGGTCGTGCACACTTTTCGTGATTTTAAAACACTGGTGGACAAAGCCATTACTCTGGAAAATGAGAGCCGCAGTCTGGAAGATATCCGCAAGCGAAAAAGGGACCAGACTAACCATGCTCGCAATCACCAAAGCAAGACAGATTTTCAAAAGGGCGGGACACACAAATTCCCATCCAATGTCTCACGCCAAATCAAGAATTTTCATGCAAGGGACAAGGAGTACATATATCGCCCCGGCGTTACTTGTTACGCCTGTGGAGAGGAAGGACACTATGCCAAGCAGTGTCCCAAGCCTAGAAACTCAACCCCAAAGCCAAACAACGGCGGCAATAATTCAGCGCCCAAGCGAAACAATTTCAATCCCAGCAACAACCACAGGAAGGGTCATCTGAACCACGTAGCCAAAGAGGAGGCACAAAACGCTCCGGATATCGTACTCGGTACGTTTCCTGTCAACACAATACCTGCAACGGTTTTGTTTGATTCTGGAGCTTCTCACTCTTTCATTTCGAAAAGTTTCGCTTTGCAAAATAATTTTTCAATGCTTCCTTTGGAGAAATCCATGATCATCAAGTCCCCTGGGATTCAGCAAGTTACTCAGAGTTACTGTCAGAATGTGGTCATTGAGTTCGAAGGATTGGAGTTTCACGCAAATCTTATTGTGTTGGAAAAGAAAGGACTGGATGTCATCCTAGGGATGGACTGGTTAACCACCAATAAGGGTTTTATTGACTGTTTCAACCGGACCGTAATTCTCACACACCACCACGGGAAGACAATAAGAGTGTCAGCCAAGGAAGGAAAAATACCCCGGCAACCGAGAATGAATAAGGTAGACGTTTCTGAGCTAAACAAGGTTCCAGTAGTATGTGAATTTCCAGATGTGTTCCCTGAAGAACTACCAGGCATGCCACCAGACCGAGAGATAGAGTTCTGCATTGAGCTCGCACCAGGAACCACCCCCATATACAAGAAACCATACCAAATGGCACCATCTGAGTTGGTTGAATTGAAGAAACAAATAAAAGAATTGCTGGACAAAGGATACATTCGAGCCAGCTCCTCACCTTGGGGATCACCAATTTTATTTGCCAAAAAGAAGGATGGAACACTAAGATTGTGTATTGACTATCGAGCACTTAACATGGTCACAGTCAAGAACAAATATCCGATGCCAAGGATAAACGATTTATTTGATCAACTCGCTCAGGCCAAAGTATTCTCAAAAATTGACTTAAGGTCTGGATACCATCAATTAAAAGTGCGAACGGAAGATATCCCCAAAACAGCCTTCACCTCCAGATATGGACTGTATGAGTTCACAGTAATGCCATTTGGGTTAACGAATGCCCCTGCATATTTTGTTCACCTCATGAACAAAGTATTTATGAAATATATGGACAAGTTCGTCGTGGTATTCATCGACGATATTCTGGTATACTCCAAGACACCAGAAGAGCACGCAGAACATCTCAGGATTGTGCTAGGAGAACTCAGGAAACACCAATTGTATGCCAAGTTAAGCAAGTGCGAATTTTGGCTAAGACAAGTAGGCTTTCTAGGCCATGTGCTAACCCAAGACGGTATCGCAGTGGACCCAGAGAAAGTTAAGGGCATACTTGGCTGGAAGTCGCCAGCGAGCGTAACAGATATACGTAGTTTCTTGGGAATGGCAGGATATTACCGCAGATTTATTGAAGGATTCTCCACCATAGCCAAGCCTATGACGCAGTTACTCAAGAAAGACAAGAAGTTTGAATGGACAGAAGCCTGCGAAAAAAGTTTCCAAGAGCTGAAGCGGAAATTAACAACAGCACCAGTATTAATTGTGCCAGACATACACAAAATTTTTGAAGTGTTTTGTGACGCGTCCAGAAAGGGTCTCGGATGCGTGTTGATGCAGGAAGGCAAGGTTGTCGCCTATGCTTCAAGGCAACTTCGCAAGCATGAGGAAAATTATCCCACTCATGACTTAGAAATGGAAGCAGTCATCCATGCACTCAAGGAATGGAGGCATTTCTTACTTGGGAACCGATGTGAAATATATATGGATCACAAAAGTCTCAAATATATTTTCACGCAGCCAGAACTAAATTTACGACAAAGACGCTGGTTGGAATTGGTAAAGGATTATGATGTTGGTATCCATTACCATCCAGGAAAAGCAAATGTAGTGGCCGATGCTCTTAGTCGGAACCCCTACTCTGACGAAAGCAATCTGCAAAGCTTGAGGCCCGAATTCCAACAAGAATTTGCCAAGCTCAATTTGATAATGGTAGCAGAAGGCACCATATCAAACTTGGAAATACAACCCGACCTTGTGGAGAAAATTAAAGGAGCTCAACCCGGTCACCCCAGCATCGAAGGCATCAAAAGAAAGGTGAGTATGGGCAAGGCCTCGGAGTTCGTCATAGACGATGGAGGAATATTGTGGTACGGAGAAAGACTCTGCGTGCCAAACATAGAAGACCTTAAACAGCAAATCCTAGCTGAAGCCCACACCGCCCCGTACTCGATCCACCCTGGAGGAACCAATATGTATAAAGATATTCAGGAAAGATTTTGGTAGCACGGTATGAAGAGGGACATAGCCACCTTCATTGCATGTTGGGACTCTTGTCAACGCATAAAAGCTAAGCATCAGAGACCAGCCGGACTACTGCAACCAAACAAAATACCTGAGTGGAAATGGGATGAGATAGGGATGGATTTCATTGTCGGGCTACCTCGATCACGACATGGGAATGATGCCATATGGGTCATCACTGACAGGTTAACCAAGGTGGCACATTTCATTCAAGTAAGGACAACCTACAACACTCAGAGGCTTGCCAGGATTTATCTCTCCCGCATAGTTTGCCTGCATGGAGTCCCGAAGACCATAATATCCGACAGAGGCACTCAGTTCGTCTCGATATTTTGGGAGCATTTACAACAGGCTCTGGGAACCCAACTAGCCTTCAGCACCGCATACCACCCGCAGACCGATGGACAAATGGAACGCATAAACCAGGTTTTAGAAGACATGCTGAGAGCATGTGTCCTTACATATGGAACCAGTTGGGAAGAAAGCCTGCCATACGCTGAGTTCGCGTACAACAATAGCTACCAGGCCAGCCTGCAAATGGCACCATTTGAGGCTTTATACGGACGGAGATGTCGTACCCTGTTGAATTGGTCAGAGACCGGAGACAGCCGCATCTTCGGACCAGACATGCTCAAAGAAGCCGAGGAAAAAGTCAAGCTAATCAGAGACCGACTTAAGACCGCTCAAAGTCGACAGAAGAGTTATTATGATCAGAAACATCGTAGGGTCAGCTTCAAGCCCGGTGAGTTCGTATACCTGAAAGTATCTCCTATGAGAGGATTGCAACGATTCAAGATTAAAGGGAAGCTAGCACCAAGATTCATTTTACCATTCTATATAATGGCGCGAAGAGGCACGGTAGCCTACCAGCTAGACTTACCCAAGGAATTATCCGATGTCCACGACATGTTCCACGTCTCGCAATTAAGGAAGTGCGTAAGCAACCCAGAGAAACAAGTATCCCATGAGAGCATTGACGTGCAGCCAGACCTCACTTATCGGGAACATCCTCTAAGAATATTAGAGGAGTCTGAAAGGAGGACCCGACAGAAGACCATCAAATTCTTCAGAGTCCAGTGGAGCAATCACACCGACAGTGAAGCAACTTGGGAAAGAGAGGATTTTGTTCGGACAGAGCATCCACACTTATCTAAGGATCAGCTGAAATCTCGGGGACGAGATTTTTCCTAAGGGGGTAGGTGTTGTGACACTCCAAAATTTTTGATTTGGTTTTCATCAAAAACTTTATTGGATTCTAAAAGAGGGCATTTAAAAATTTCTTTTCCAGAAAACCCTTCCTCTCAAAAAACTTCCTTTCACCTTTGGCAAGGATTTCCTTTCCTTTTAAAATTTTGGTGTTGAAATTTTTGGAAGCTTTTCTTATGGTTGTTTCCCTCTCAAACTTATTTATTTTTCATTTAAAAAGAAACCCTAGGAGTTTTGGGACTTCGTTCTTTTTGAAACCACCCACGATTTTAACATGTCACAGGTGGTAAAACCCCTCCAAAACCTCCCCTCCTCCTTGGAACAACCTAAGTTCTCTGTCCCAACTAATCCGAACAAGTTTGGTATTTTATTTCAATCATTTTTCCTCTCAAAACCATTTCTGTCAATTATTTGGAGCCTGAGTCATTTACAAAGCAAGTACCTTATTCCCTTTGAGTTTTGATCTCAAACCAACTCCTCTGGATAGTCCTTAGCATCCACAACTCAGAACCATCTTGATCCACTCCCCTTCTTTTCAAATTTTTCAAATTTCAGCCTCTGCAAGTTTGGACCAGATTTGCCAAATTTGGTGAAATTCATATCTACACTTCCCCAAAAATTCTACAAAAATTCAGGCAGCCTACTGGAGCAATGAGTAGCCACTCCACCAAAAATCAGCTCTAGGAAAAATCCCTAGAGGCCAGTATCATTCTGTCGAACACCTTGCATGCACTGTATTTTGCACCTTCAGTAATTCAGTAAAATTCAGAGTTCAGTGTCGTTTCCCTTCGATAGCTTCAGTCACGCGTGGACAGTGCCCTTGGCACGTTCCTCGCCGCCCCTTCCTCCTGTCTGGAGTGCTGCACGCGCACTTGGCGCCTTCCTGGCGTCGGTGGCGCCCTGGCCCGCCTGCGCCGGCGTGTCTTGCGGCGGCCGATCCACCGTAACGGCCGACCGGAAGCAGAACGGCGGCGCAATGCCATTCGGCGCCGCCCAACGCTCCCTGGCCCTCCGCGTGGCCTCATGCACGCCAGCGCAGCCCCGCTGCACAGTCGCCGTAGCCTAGCACGCGCAGGGCGCGCTCCCTGCCGCCGACGTGCCGCACGGCCGTTCCGTTGGGACAGGCCATAAACCTCCCCCCCCCTGTGCTGAGTTGGACCCTGGAATGAAACCACTACTCCACCTAGACGATGCCCAAGCTCCTAATCCCACTGCCCAACCACAGCGCCGCCGTAATCGCTCGCCGGACTTATCCCGTTCGCGGCAACCGCCTCGGGCCGGCTATATATAGCGCCCCCAAGCTCCCTCTCGCCCCCGCACATCTCCACCACCTCACTGGACCCCGACCAGCAACTAGAAGAGCCTCGAGGGGCCATTCTTCCTCGACTCCGGCCGCCTCGTTCTGCCTCGGCCTCCACCTCGATTCACTTCGGTGAGGCCCTCTCCGGTGCCCAAACTTCATCAGTAGCTTCCTCGAGCACCTAGTGAGCTAACCCAAGCATCAATTTGACCTTTGCAGCTCTTCCCGACGAGATCCACCACCACCCGAGCCGCCGTCCGCCGGAGCAAGGCTCGCCATCGACGTGGTACTCGCCGGCGACCACCACCACCACCACCCGACGCGGAAGGGCGTCCTGAACACGGAGGTACCCTCCGATCCCCCTACCTCGCCGTGGATCGCCGCCGGCGACCACCGCGGCTCTCGGGCACCGTCGAGCTCTGCCGCCCCTTTTTTAAAAATTTCAAACCTGACGGGTGGGGCACGCCAGTCAGCCTCTCAGGGCTTTTTACACGATTCGTTTTCTGAAAACGCCTTCGGGCAAAATGCGTTTCCCTTTCTGGGCTAGCGTATTTGAGACCGAAGCGTTTTCCGTTTTTATGAGCTAGCCCCTGGAAACTTTCTGTTTCATTACAGATGAGTCCCTGGACTAAAACCTTTATAACTTTTAAACAGAAAAGTATTTTTCATTGATTCTTTTTTTGTTCTCTTTGAAATTTTGTCTAGTTTTTTATCAGATTTATTTGAAAAATATTTGGAATACTTTTTGTGCACATCTTGGTATTTACGATAGTGCCTATATTTTCTTTATACCGTAGATACCGAAGGAGGTGACGGAGCCGCGAACTTCACCGAGCTAGGCTCCGACTACTCTGAACCAGGCAAGCATGTTTGAACTTTTGATATGATGAGTGTCTTGGCATGTTTTGCATTTAGTTAGTTTCATGGCATGTTGATGAGCATACCGATGAACGTTATTATCATGCATTGTTGAGGTAAGTGAGTTCGGTAATCCATAGGTGGATGGATGTGAGTATAAATGGCCATGTGTTGGCATGAGGATGGGTAAGATGGCAGTGTTGTAGCATGCCAGTCTTATGCCAGACTATTTGACTTCAATGTCAAATCGTATCGGTCCAGTTCCTCCCTTTTTCTTCCTTGTACTACCACATGTTTTCCGCAAGGAATATGGATTAGTAAGTTGCAAACCGCTTTCCTGGTACACACCAAAAAGGAGAGGCCGGGATGATGGTTCCATGGCCCTGGATTAAAGCCAGTCATCCGGTCAGGGGGCATGGGTGTTTCCGGTTGGGACCGAGAGGGGGGCACCCCTTAGAGCGCGCGTATATAAATTTGATCCCATGCTATTCGAGATTGTGATCTCCCCGTCTCAAAGTTTTTCTTGGACGATGTCTAGGGTGAGTCCTGGCATCGAGAGATAGGATGGGTGTGTACTGGTTGGCTGTGTTTTCTTCCGAAATACCGTAAACGGAACTAGTCCTTCGAGACTACGGAAATCCGTTAGCTGTGGGAAAAATTTTTGTACAAACTCTGCAGAGTCACAAATCTCCAAATCATCTTATCCATATCCAAATGTTGCGCTGACTTATTCTGACAAGTGCCAGTTTTGGTGACAGATACTCTGGTGAATCACATGAGCGCGAAGCCCGGTTAAAAGTTTATTCCTGTGGATGGACTAACCCGTTTATTATCATGAAAAGTTTATTCCTGTGGATGGACTAACCCGTTTATTATCATGAAAAGTTTATTCCTGTGGATGGACTAACCCGTTTATTATCATGAACTGAATATTTATTATGAGTATTATTTACTTGTGGATTAAAGCCCTTTCTGTGATGTCGCTCAGACGTCTGATTGTGGCATTTCTTTTAAAGCCCTTTCTGTGATGTCACTCAGACGTCCGACTGTGGCATTTCTTTTAAAGCCCTTTCTGTGATGTCGCTCAGACGTCCGACTGTGGCATTTCTTTTAAAGCCCTTTCTGTGATGTCGCTCAGACGTCCGACTGTGGCATTTCTTTTAAAGCCCTTTCTGTGATGTCGCTCAGATGTACGACTGTGGCATTTCTTTTAAAGCCCTTTCTGTGATGTCGCTCAGACGTCCGACTGTGGCATTTCTTTTAAAGCCCTTTCTGTGATGTCGCTCAGACGTCCGACTGTGGCATTTCTTTTAAAGCCCTTTCTGTGATGTCGCTCAGACGTCCGACTGTGGCATTTCTTTTGAAGCCCTTTATGTGGTGTCACTAAGACGCCCGACTGTGGCATGATTTTCTGTTATTATTTGTTCACCTTTTGAGGCGTCGCTTCAGACACCCGATCGGTTCTCATTTATATTTTTGTTGGGATTTCAGGCGGACTACCGCCGTTTCCCTCGTACTTACTTCGTTATGCAAATTTTTAATTGTGCATTGGAAAGATTAATCATGACACAATAATGCATGCATTTGTTATATCTTACGTCCAAACTGTCTTGCGAGTACTTTCAAAGTAGTCACTGGCTTGTTGATTTGGCCAGATGCTGACGAAGGTGATCTCATGGATGAAGAGTTCGATAGCGAGTCCGACGCCTAGAGGAATCCCAGTCAGTCTCGTGCGACCCTGGACTTGGTCACTGTTTTATATCCGCTTCCGCAACCCGAATAAATTTATCGAGCCTCACCTCGACGCTTGATGAAATGCCAGTTTGAGAGTCGTGTTACCACACTCCCCACTGTGTTATTTCACCATCGCTTTATCCTCGAGTCAGTAGTATGCCACCACACCATTGTGTTATATCCGCCATTATGTATAATTATTGGCGCGCTTGTAATAATTTGTTGAGCAGCCCTAGCTCAACCCTGTAATATATTCTATGCTACTGGCTTATTGCACCAAGTACTTGTCTACCAGTGAGGAGGATTTCTCTCATACTGGACTCAAAAGATTGGTTTCTCAATAAATATTTTTATTGGAAAACCGGTCGTGACAACCATGGTCGACAAGAAGGGCCGGTGCCGGGGCTTGCTGGTGTGGGCTTTCGTCGCCGTCGGCCTCGGCGAGCAGCCATAGTGGCTCGGCTCTCTCTCCCGACTCCTCCCCAACCAACCTCGCGAGCCTAGCCGCCTGCCTCGTCCCGCCATTGCTGCCCCGCAATCACAACTGTGCACCCGTTGCATGCCCCTCCCTTTTCTCGATTCATTCCTTCCGTCCCTTTGCTTTTGGGGTCCTCGAGGCTTGTTGATAGTCAAATTCAAAATGTATATAAACCAATGAAATATGGAGTAAACAATCGAGGTGGGACTATTCCACGGTGAACCCAGTTGAGTTGCAAAGCTGTGCGTGTCTCAGTAGGTTCATGCCTTCTTCACCAGATCAGAGCTTCTTGGGATCAAACTCCAATTGAGATAAATTTTGTTTCGCAGATCAATTCTTCCAACAAACAAGGGAAAAGAAAGGCAGGCCCAGCTCAACCCACCTGGCCCATGAACGTGCCAGAAAGAAAAGTTGGACATGTACATTATTTTAGTACCACCTCGTTAGCGGCTTGTGCAAATGGAAAGCGTAAATTCACCTGAAGAAAGTGTATTGTGACAGTGAACCCGGAGACTCAATCCGTGCTTTATTATTAGGGAGATATATATATATATGGTGGACACACCCAAAGAAGGCAATGGCAATGGGACAGCGGAGGATGACCCCTCCAAGAAGCAACACAAGCGCTAACATCAGCGGCGCCACTCTAAGTCTTGCCAATACAAAAGCGGTGATACCGGCACATGAGATAATAGCACTCCGGACAGTGCAGAAGATGACAACAATCCCCTCCAACAAGATTTAGAGCAGGAGGATGGAGAAGCCAGCCCTCCCGAGAGAGCGGTAGATGGAGAGGCAGAGGATGATAATTACATGCCTCCCTCCAAAGACGAGGCAAGCCTCGACGATGATGAATTTGTCGTGCCTGAGGATCCCGTCGAGCAAGAGCGCTTCAAGCGCCGGCTTATAGCCATGGCAAAAAGCCTTAAGAAAAAGCAATAGCAGCTTCAAGCAGATCAAGATTTGCTAGCTGACAGATGGACTGAAGTCCTTGTGGCCGAGGAATATGAACTCGAACGCCCCTCTAAGAGTTACCCAAAGCGCAGGTTGCTACCCCAACTAGAGGAGGAAGCATTAAAACCTACATCTCCAGCATATGACACGGCTGATCGGCCACCTCGTGGCCGCGACAGAGAGGCATTTCAGCCAAAAGCTCAGCCCGCATCCCGACGCCACTCAAATAAAAATGTCAAGGCACGGGGAAACACGCTAGACCCTCGAGACGTATTGGAGGACAAAGCAAAAAATGCAAGATCGATCTACGGATCATGAGGGCGCGCCACTACGCGAGACGATAACCGTCACGCCGGATACAATAAAAGTAAATCCGGCAGGGCCGAACATAGCGGACAAGACTCATTTGAGCTGCGTCGCGATATAGCCTAGTACAGAGGCGCCCCACACCCCCTATGCTTCACAGACGAAGTAATGGATCACCAAATCCCAGAGGGTTTCAAACCCGTAAATATCGAATCATACGACAGTACAACAGATCCCGCGGTATGGTTCGAGGACTTCCTCCTGCACATCCACATGGCCCGCGGTGACGATCTACACGCCATCAAATACCTCCCACTCAAACTCAAAGGACTAGCTCGGCATTGGCTCAACAGCCTACCAGCAGAATCCATTGGTTGTTGGGAAGATCTGGAAGCCGCATTCCTCGACAACTTCTAGGGCACTTATGTGCGACCACCAGACACCGATGACTTGAGCCACATAATTCAGCAGCCAGAGGAATCGGCCAGGCAATTCTGGACACGGTTCCTGACAAAGAAAAATCAAATCGTCGAATGTCCGGATGCAGAGGCCCAAGAAGCTTTTAAGCACAACATCCGCGACGAGTGGCTCGCCCGGCACCTTGGCGAGGAAAAGCCGAAATCTATGGCAGTCCTCACGACACTCATGACCCACCTTTGCGCGGGAGAGGACAGCTGGCTGGCTCGAAGCAATAACATTCCAAAGAACCATGGTACTTCGGATACCAAGGATAGCAATGGCAGGTCACGTCGCAACAAACACAAGCGCCGCATCAACAGCGACAATACCAAGGATACGGCAGTTAAAGCCGGATTCAGAGGCTCTAAACCCAGGTCAGCGAAAAAAGCCATTCAAAAGAAGCGCTCTGGGCCCGTACGCAACCCACATCCCCAAGAGGGAGCGGAAGCGTGCGCTAAGGGATGTATATGCATTGGAGCCAGTCGCCCCAAAGTTCAACCCATGGTCCTCCTGTTCGATCACCTTCGATCGCAGGGACCACCCCACTAGTATCCGTCATGGCGGATTCGCCGCACTGGTCCTAGACCCAATCATCGACGGATTTCACCTCACTCGAGTCCTTATGGACGGCGGCAGCAGCTTGAACCTGCTTTATCATGACACAGTGCGCAAAATGGGTATAGGCCCCTCAAGGATCAAACCCACAAAAATGACCTTCAAAGGCGTCATACCAGGTGTAGAGGGCCATTGCACAGGCTCAGTCACACTGGAAGTGGTCTTCGGATCCCCGAATAACATCCGAAGCGAGGAGTTAATCTTTGATATAGTCCCGTTCTGCGGTGGCTATCATGCACTGCTCGGGCAAACCGCATTTGCAAGATTCAATGCGGTACCGCATTATGCATACCTCAACCTCAAGATGCCAGGACCTCGGGGGGTCATCACAGTCAATGGAAACATAGAGCGCTCTCTCCGCACGGAGGAGCACACTGCGGCCCTCACAACAAAAGCACAAAGCAATCTCTTGAGGCAATCCACTAGTTCGGTGATTAAACACCCGGACACCGTCAAGCGCGCCCGGGGTAATCTGCAACAAGACCGCCTGGCACGTTCCGAGCTCGCATAGCAATGCAGGCCCCACCCCAGTCCCAGCCAAACGGCGAAATCCTTGCCACGCGTACATAATTATGCATTGAAAATACCATGGGCATAGGTGGGGGGCACGACTACGGCACGCCCCAAAACGTGGCTCAACCGCACTAGGGGCTTCCCGCTTTGTTATTTTTCTCTCTTATCAGGACTTTACTCTCTGGAAACCCACTCCGGCAGTACGATTGCCGGACACATGATCCAACAACCAAGGAGGCAGAAAGCTATGTCGCACCATGGAATTCCCAGGTGGTCTCTGATAATGAATGAAATACCTGCTTTAAATAACATTCATCAGCTTGCCCTTGGAGGGGACATGTCAAATAGTCCTACTTTTTCCTTATCGCACTACTTGTATCATTATGCTTCGACGCACCTTTTTGAAAAAACACTGCATAGCACTAGTCTATTATAGCATTCTCTATTCCTTTTTATATATGTGTTCATTCATGACATTCAGCACCCGTACACTCTGGTACGACCAATACGCCAGGGGCTTATGCATACTCCATAATACAGCGTGAGAAGTCCGAACACTTTCGACAGTGCGGCACCCCGAACTTATAGCATTATATGCATCAGCTCCGAATCATGTCTTGGGTCAATAGTTGGGTTTGCCCGGCTCCCATGTTTTGGTACCATACGTTCCGCTATATCGGCTAAGGTAGCACTGGGAGAACTACTGTGATTGTGCCCCGGTTCATCTGGGCAAGCACCTCAGTAGAGAAAGCAAAAACTTACTGTCATGATAAGGCGAGAGCTGGTCGCTGTTCGAGAGGTCTCGAGTCCCTAAATACTTATGCCACTTAGAGCGAGGAGTCTGTCCGGCTTAGGCGTGTATAGCGCCCCGAATTCGGCCTTCCGAATACTAGGGGCTTCGCCAAAATTTAAAATTGTAGACTTCTATGGCTAAGTGAGAGTGATAAAGCATTATAGTCTGATTGCCTTGTTCGTTGTGCTGAGCACCTCCCTCGAACGACCCAACAATGGGAAAAGAGTGCTCAGATTTATCCCAAATACCCGAGCACTCGTGGCATGGGGGAAGAAGCAGACGACTGGCCATCTCTCAGATTTGATAAACAGCCGCACGGAAGGTAATATTTTAAATTCAAACAAGTGTTGCATAGCACACATGAACAAGTTTTCATAGTATAGGATCACCCGATCAAGTTCATTCAAAAATTACATCCTTCACACACTCGTCCGCCACAAGACAGGCACCCTTCAGGACACCCTCATAATACATTTCAGCGTGGCGATGCTCCTTGCCCTGCGGCGGCCCTTCCTTCACCAGCTTCTCGGCGTCCATCTTGGCCCAGTGCACCTTCGCGTGGGCAAAAGCTTGGCATGCAACTTCGATGCAAAAGGACCGCTTTATGACTTCCAGCCGTGGGCAGGCATCCACAAGCCGCCTCACCGGGTCGTAGTAGCTGTTGGGAAGGGAGTCGCCAGGCCACATCCGGACTATAAGGCCCCTCATGGCCTGTTCGGCCGCCTTGTGTAGCTCGACCAGTTGCTTCAGCTGGTCACTCACAGGCATCGGGTGTTCGGTCCCAGTATATTGAGACCAGAACAACTTCTTCATCGAGCTTCCCTCCTCGGCCTGGTAGTACTTTGCGGCATCCGACGCGCTGCGGGGCAAATCTATAAATGCTCCTGGAGAGCTCTGGACTCGGGTAAGTAACAAGTAATTTACTTTCATATGCTTGCTTTGCATAATGAAAGCCTTACCCGTCGCTATCTTCCTCATCGCCTCAATTTCCTGGAGGGACTTTTGGGCTTCAGCCTTGTCATGTTTTGTGCTCTCGAGGGCCGCGGCAAGCTCGAACTCCCGCGTGTTCGAGTCAAGCTCCAAAGTCTCGTGCTTCTTCACGAGAGCCTAGAGCTCTTGCTGCAGCTCGCCCACCCATGCCTCTTGTTTCTCCCACTCGGTGCACTCCTCGGCCGCTTGGTTTTCGGCCTCAGACAATGTCTGCTTCAGGGTCGCCATTTCGGTCGTGGCCCCTGGCACATCCATGATGATCCTATCATTTTGCAACCACATATATATATGTATGTATGTATGTATGTATGTATGTATGTATGTATGTATGTATGTATATAGGGTCGCGCTATTCGTCACCCTGGGTGACGAATAGTTATTCTTCACCCCCCTTTATTTTACCATCAATGCACTGTAATTTTACGTTCCGAAGTTTTTGTCTTATTTCCGACGCAAAGAGAGATCGTAAGAAAATATATAATCACCGTAAAAAATATTTTATGTTATGTAAAATTACAAACTTAAAAACATAGTCTAAAATACACATAAACAGCAAATTTTCTTGTCTTATGACCTATATTTTTATTTTCTTATGTCAAATTTTACGTAGTGAATCAATAGAAATGTAACTATTTGAATTCCAAACGTAATTTAATTATGAAATGATCGTAAGATTACCTCGGGTGAAGAATAACTTATTCTGCACCTTGGGTGATGAATAGTAACACTATATATATATATAGACAAGGTATTACTTACATTTGTTCTCCTCGAGCTGCCTCTTGGCAAGGCCGAGCTCTTTCTTGGACTGCTCGAGGTTCTGCTTCAGTGCGGCGACCTCTGCAGTCAGTGCGGCAGAGGTCAGCAGCGAAGCCTGCATACGCATATAGACATACTTGTATTAGACTCCTGCAGATATTATTTGATCCTCTATTCGGCTTTTCTTTGTGAACACCAAACAAAGCATCAGGGGCTACTATCTATGCGGTTATATTTTCCTATATTTTAAGTACTTACCTCAAAGCCTGTTAAAAGGCTGGCACAGGCTTCAGTCAGTCCGCTCTTGGTAGACTGAACCTTCTTGATCACCACACTCATAATAGTGTGGTGCTCTTCGTTGATGGAAGCGTCGTGAAGCACTCCCAGAAGGTTGCCCGGTGCCTCTGGATAGACAGAGGTCACTGGCACGGGCGGCTTGCCCCTCTTGGACGGGGGCCGCCTGCCGGAGTCCGGAACAACTGGAGGTTTCGGTGCGGTGTTCGGCTGAGGGCTGAACTTGGAGCCCTTGGGAGTCTTGCTCCCTTGGCGCCTTAAGTCCGGAAGGTCGCCTTGAGGCGCCTCCGGGACTATCTCCCCCCGGCTCGGTGCCCCTTGAGACAATACCTTGACATTGTCCGTAGGGCGAGGAGAGGAGGCGGTTGGAAGTGACTCGCTATTCATATCCAACGAGTCCAAGGAACCGTCCGACGAGGATATGTCGATACAGGCTCGGGTGGACTGCATGATCATATTCGACGTTAGGAGAAGCAGTGCAATAAAAGTATGCTATGAGTTACTCTGGTATCCGAATACTTACGACTTCGCCAGGGGCTTAGCCCTGAGTAACCACTCGTTTTCGCTGTCGGCGGCGGTGGTGGAACAGTCCGGAAGGAGAGTCCTTCCCTTCTTGGACCCTCCGGCCTCCCCGATTGGGGCGGCCATCCTTTTCCTGTCTCCCCCGGCTGGAGGGGGAGAACCGTCAACTTCCTCCTCCTCGTTTTCACGGGAGGAGGGCGTCTTGGAGTTATCGGACGATGAGTCTGATAGCACCTGGCGCCGGGAACTCTTTCGGGTTCCCGTGGCCTTCTTCTTGATCTTCTTCTCCGGCACCCCATAAGGAGCCGGAGTCCGCATCTCCGTCAGGAGAGCATCTGCAGGGTCTTCGGGCAGAGGGGCCGGGCAGTTAATCTGCTCCGATGTCTCTACCCAGTCCTGTCAAAGGCATGGGAGCTCAGACCCCGCACATGGTTAAACTATGGAAAATAAATACCCTAGGAGAGGTATAGAACTTACCGGATTCGCAGGGCACGTCGCGCTTAGCCCGCGGTCCTCAGTAAGGGGACAGGGGACCTCGGCGCCCTTGAACAGCACCTTCCAGACGTCCTTATGTGTCGTGTCGAAGAGCTCGCGTAGAGTCTGGTGCTGGGCCGGGTCGAACTCCCATAAGTTGAAAGCCCATTGTCGACACGGGAGGATCCGGCGGAATAGCATGACCTTGACTATGTTGACAAGCTTGAGTTTCTTGCCTATCATGTTCCGGATACACTTCTGGAGTCCGTCCAGCTCCATCGATGAGCCCCAGGATAGGCCCTTTTCCTTCCAGGAAGTGAGCCGCGTGGGGATTCCGGATCAAAACTCAGGGGCCGCCACCCAGTTGGTGTTGCGCGACTCGGTGATGTAGAACCACCCCTATTACCACCCCTTTATGGTCTCCACATAGGAGCCCTCGGACCATGTAACATTGGGCATTTTGCCCACCATGGCTCCGCCGCATTCCGCTTGTTGGCCGCCCACTACCTTCGGTTTTACATTGAAGGTCTTCAGCCATAGGCCGAAGTGGGGCCGGACGCGGAGGAAAGCCTCGCACACGACGATGAACACCGAGATGTTGAGGATGAAGTTCGGGGCCAGATCATGGAAGTCCAGCCCATAATAGAACATAAGGCCGCAGACGAATGGATGGAGGGGAAACTTCAGTCCGCGGACGAAGTGGGTGAGGAAAACCACCCTTTCGTAAGGATCCAGGGTAGGGACAATCTGCCCCGTGGCTGGCAGCCGGTGCACGATATCCGCGGCTAAGTATCCGTCCCCGCGTAGCTTTTTGATATCTCCCTCCATGACGGCGGAGACCATCCACTTGCCTCCCGCTCCGGACATGCTTGGAGAGGGTTGAGGAGAAGGATGTGGACTTGGGCGCTGGAGCTCGAGTGCGCGAGAATGGATGAGCAAGGAGGAAGAAGGCGTGGGTAGAAAAAAGGTGAACTCTTATCCCTTTATATGGGTGGACGGAACTATGCGCCCCCACCAGCCTGGTAAAACTCACTTATCCCCCAAGCGCCGTAATTGATGGCGCGGTTGGGTTACCCACGTCCGTATTGATGGGAATCCCGTAATAAGGGGACATGATCTCTGCCTCGACAAGACATGCCAAGGAAACCGCCTCGCGAAGCACGCTGAGGTTGGTTGTGAAAAACGATTCGAATGGTGACCTGGCTGTGGTGTGATGTCACACTGCGGAATGCGTCGGTGGATTAGATTTGTGAAAATATGATTCTCTCTACGGTTGTATGTGGAACTTGTTTTGCAGAGCCGGACATGATCCTTGTGTTCAAAATCTTCTATGAAGTATTCGGAGGAGGAACCCGCCTTGCAATGCCGAAGACAATCTGCGCGCCGGACTCGTCGTCATTGAAGCCTGGTTCAGGGGCTATTGAGGAGTCCTGGATTAGGGGGTCTCCGGGCAGCCGGACTATATCCTTTGGCTGGACTGTTGGACTATGAAGATACAAGATTGAAGACTTCATCCCGTGTCCGGATGGGACTCTCCTTGGCGTGGAAGGCAAGCTTGGTAGTACGGATATGTAGATCTCCTTCCTTGTAACCGACTCTGTGTAACCCTAGCCCCCTCTGGTGTCTATATAAACCAGAGGGTCTAGTCCGTAGGACAACAACAACAATCATACCATAGGCTAGCTTCTAGGGTTTAGCATCTCTGATCTCGTGGTAGATCAACTCTTGTACTACTCATATTATCAAGAACAATCAAGCAGGACGTAGGGTATTACCTCCATCAAGAGGGCCCGAACCTGGGTAAACATCATGTCCCCTGCCTCCTGTTACCATCCGCCTTAGACGCACTGTTCGGGACCCCCTACCCGAGATCCGCCAGTTTTGACACCGACAGTGGTGTTAAAAACCGTCAAAAAGGTGCAAAACGTTTGCGATGGAGGATGCATCAAACACGGTTCAGATTTTAGTTGCGTGTGCGATGAAGGGCATACGGTTCAGTTCAATTAACTTTTTGCGATGTGGAGGAACAAAAGAAACGGGCAGCCAGATGGAGGTGTGTGCGATATACAGCATACGGTTCAGTCGGATGAACTGTTTGTGATTAGGCAACACAAAAGAAATGGTCGGCCAGATGAAGGTGTGTGTGATATACGGCATGCGGTTCACTCAGATGAACTGTTTGCGTTGAGACATGAGAACAGAAACGGTTCAACTTAACAAGATGTGTGTGATATGCGGCAAACAAGTATGTAATCAGAAATGTGTGTGAAGACCGATAATAACACAAACAGTTGTTGCTACTAAGACATGTATGTTGTGCGATGTGATTGCATACAGAACAACATATATATATATATATATATATATATACATATGTGTGTGTGTGTATAGACACACACACACACACTTAAGGACATGCTTGTATAACCAAATTAAACATCCACTTACATAGGTGGCTACTACAACCATGGCATTTGCCCACACCAAAATAAACTATTACATGCATAATTACATAGGTGGCTACTACACACATGACATTTCCACACACCAATAAAGTAAACTATATATTACATGCATGATTAACTAGCATAAATGATCATCTAATCATCATCTACTTCTTGTGACGCTTGCTCTGCTCGTGGCTCGATTCGGGCTCGTCGATTTTGGTAACGAGGCACTTCCTCATGTCAACGATCCTCCTGTGCATCTTGTAGCATGTGTACACGCTCTTGGCCGCTAACCTGAGGTGAGGTTCATCCAGTTGCCGCATCCAGGCCCTGTGCCAGGATAGGGGACTTGTTCTCTAGGCATCATGCTTCATCTTTTCGTAGTAGGGGTCGATGATGGCCGAGGCGAGTTCAACCAGGGAGTCCTTCTTCGTGCTGAACCAGACCCTATAGTGGTCACTGGTTTCAACAAAGTTCTGGCAAGCCAAGCCCATAACACGGAGCACGTTTACATCGTCGATGGATGGCGAACATGTAGTCGGTGCAGTTGACAAACCTGTTGAAACGGTCGCAAGGCTTTGTGGCCATGCAGTAGTGGTAGATGAGGACATGATGGCCCACGCACAACTGGGCGACGGCAGCCTTCTAATCTATGTCGGGACGACTGGTGGTGTACTGGAGGTCTATGCCGACCACCTTGTACTTGTCTCGAGCAAGCAACTGCTCAACGTTGTTGATATAGTCGTCCACCATGGGTGGGTCGATGGTGTACACCACCGAGAGATCCGTCTCCCTCGCGTGGGTCTTCACTCTACGCTCGCCGAACTCGATTAGAGCGCCGCTAGACATCCCCTCTCTATGTGTCGTCGTGGGTGTGCTTGTTCTGTTGTGGGGCGCGATCGAAAGGTTGAAGAGACTAAGGTTATAATGGCCACGGCAATTAAAGGGGAAGCTGGATGGCCAGGAATATCGGTAGGCCCTGATGGCAGTTCTAATTTGCAGCGCGTAACTCCATCGTGCCACACGTAACTGCATCACGTGGAAACGCGCGTGGTGCAACCGCATGCATATGGGGCCCCCGACATGATCGTGCACACGCCCAACTGCTAGCAGAGCATGCGTGTACGGACAAGAGCAGAGCGCTCTGCTGTCGCCTCAACGGCGAGAAACCATATAGCAGTTGAACGTGCAAGGAAAAACTATCCACAAGCTGAGCGCCCCGACGGATGCAAGCAAAGAGCGTCAACGGACGAGAGTAGAGCGCGCCGTGGCGCCTAACGGTGGGCAGAGGCTGGCACGGTGATACGTGGCAAATAAGACGAACTGTGCGAGCGATGTCGGAGACATCAAGCTCGAATCAGATTAGAGTTGCGTGTGCGATACGTGGCATATAGTTGATCCATCTTAGCTCTTTGTGGTGGAATAAGCCATGTGTGTTGCAGGCAAACGCTTGCTGGTATATAACCTTAAATTTAACCAAAAAAGTGTTAATGCATGTTACAAAAATTGTATAGCTGGAAACTATGTTCAAATACGACTCCAACGATATAATCTTTGGTGACATGCGTTCGTATTTTATTAGTTATATCCTACTTATAAACCAAGACGGGGGTATAGTAGGTAATTAAATCGCAAAAATTATTTTTGTATTAACCGTATGTGTACGTGTTCTTTCATCCTCCTCTCGCACGTCTTGTCACCCTGCTATCGCAGACGGCTTACAGTGCAAGCTTGCGCACCGTGCGGGGGCGTTCTTTTAGCCAAACGGTGGCGCCAATGAATCGTCGGTGAGCCCGTTCCCGCGCATCCTCGTTGGTTCCCGCGCAAGCTTCCCGCCCGACTCGGTGAAATCCCCCAAAATCCCAATGCTTACCGGCCTGCTATAAAAACCCTCACGGCCGGCGAGTCCTGCGTCGCATTTTCCCCTCCCTCCCTGTAGCTTATCCCACAGGCCCCAATGGCACTGGTCCGTCGTCGTCGCTCAGCCACTCCGTCGTCACCAAAGGACAGCTCCAGCTGGGAGGCTACACCATGGCAGCGACGCAGTCCCCGGTGTAGTGTAGTGCGTGTGGCATGCATGTTGGGTGTGCGCGGAACACCCACCACACGCTCCGCCACCGCTGCCCGTCGGCAGCTGTTGCCGGCTGCCGTTGCCTCCACACCACCGTCGAAAGCCAGGGCCATCTCCCGCTCAGCCGCCACGGCTCGAAGGCGGGAGGTGGTCGCCACCCCACTGCTGGTCACCGTGGCCATCACCCGCTCCGCCACCGCGACCCGAAGGCGGGAGGTGGTGGTCATGACCTCCACCCCATCGTAGGACGCCATGGCCGCCAGACACCGTCAACCGCCGGGATTATCACCCGCTCCGCCATCGCCGCCCGAAGGAGGGAGGCGGAGGTGGAGGCTAGCATGTGCGTCAGCGACCTTGCGTGCAACATCGAGTTCCTGTGGGAGGAGAAGGAGCGCCTCGTCGAGCACACAAAGAGATCGCAGTCATGGCCGCAGCACATGCCGACCCAGAGGCGAGGAATCAGGAGATCTACGAGAAGTCTGGCCGCTTCGAGAGGGATCATCTGGAGCGGTAGTGGGCGTTCTAGCTGGCGAGCATCGCTGAATGTGCAGCAGCGGTAGGCACCATATTGCATTTCTCCAGCTCGTCGGTAGGCTCCTCCTCCTCCCCTGCCTCTTAATGAGCACGCTCGGGAGAGGAGAGGCTGTCGGAAGTACCACAAAGCCCCTCCGTGGTAGTAGTAGTATTTAGGGGCTATTTTGTTCAGTTCAGCTGACTAGAGATGTGTGGTCGAACTGTACAACGTACTTAAAATTAGCTAGTATATATAGTTGAACTAGCTATTTCAGTACGTGGTTGGCAACAATTGGGGAAAAGTTTGGTCGGTTCAGCTGTCGAGTTGAACTATTTGTATAAATTAATAATGACTGCTTAATCTATGAATGAAATCCATGCTTAATTACTGAATTTTAGTTGCAAAAATTAGATAGTGCTAGTGATTTCTAGCTGCATATTTTGACAAATTGCAGTGTTACAAGGATTGACACATGGCAACGTTACTAGATCAACAAATGCCAATCTTTCCAGTTTGACAAATGGCAACATAGGCAAGATGACAGATGCAAATCTTACCAAATTGTTTGTACATTGTTGCACACGGGTCATCCAAAACAACAGTTTGCATTGAAGGGATGCACAAACCCTGCGCGCGGATTTTCCCTCAACTCAAGGGGGAAGACCATAGCTCTTACTTTCCATACGCGCGTTCTATCTAAAACGTTTGTGAGCAAGAGCTGCAGAAATCCAGCTCCACACATTTTCTCTTGGCTTCCTAGGGAAGCTGTCGGCATGCCTTCCATTTAGTCAAGCACTCAATCACCTGTCCGCACGGCACCTCCTAGCCTTTAAAAGAGTGAGGCGTGGCATCACGTGAATGGTTAAAAGAACGCACACAATTTAAATTATACAAAACGTTCGAGATGTTACAATGGCAGCTATTTGTTTCAAAATGCCTTTATTGGTTGTTATTCGAGTGCGCGTTCTCACAAAATGGACACGAAAAATACCACAGGATGTCAGGTGCCATTCCATTATAGCATGCCAAGTTTCATGAATTTCAGACGAGTTTTGGATTTACTAAAATTTAAAAACAAAGTATCTCAACGTTTTGCCGGCAATCAACAGTGCCCTTGTGTTCGAAATTCATTCCCATTTCTTCCATGTGACCTAAGCATACCCCGAAGGACACATATTTGATTTTTCAACCAATTTATATGCACTCGAGCTTGTGCATGTGGTTCAAATTTGAATTATGCACATGAAATGCCTAGAAAACCTAGTTAATGTATAAAAATGTCCAAACGAACCCCAAAAAATTTCAAAAGTAAACACAACACTCCTGTTGTTCTATGTTTGACACTATAAATTTTTTGAAAGCAATAACAGGCAACGGATATCGTTTCGTCCCTAAAGGTGGCACGTTCCCTACCGAAACCATCACGCTTGTTGTGAGAAGCTTATATCCAAACCTGCGCCAAATGGGACAAATTTTTTACCACTACATGTTGATGCCGCTCCATGATAGCATGCCAAGTTTCACGAATTTCAGACGGGTTTTGGATTTACTGGAATTTAAAAACCGGGTATCTTAATGTTTTGCCAGCAATCAACAGAGCCCTGGTGTTTGAAATTAAGTCCCATTTCTTGCATGGGACCTAAGCATGCCCCAAAGGACACATATTTGATTTTTCAACCAATTTATATGCACTAGAGCTTGTGCATGTAGTTCAAATTTGAATTATGCACATGAAATGCCTGGAAAACTCAGTTAATGCATAAAAATGTCCAAACGAACACCGAAAAATTCCAAAAGTAAACACAACACCCCTGTTGTTCTATGTTGACACTAGAAAAAATTGAAAGCAATAAGAGGCAACGGATATTGTTTCGTCCCCAAAGGTGACACATTCCCTACCGAAACCATCACACTTGTTGTGAGAAGCTAAGGTTTATGAGAAGCTTATACCCAAACTTGCGCCAAATGGGAAAAAATTTGTACCACTGCATGTTGATGCCGCTCCATGATAGCATGCCAAGTTTCATGAATTTTAGACGAGTTTTGGATTTACTAGAATTTCAAAACCAGGCATCTCAATGTTTGCGGCCGAGTGACAGTGGCAGGGTGTTTGAAATTCATTCCCATTTCTTGCATGGGACCTAAGCATGCAACCAAGGACACATATTTGATTTTTCAACCAGTTTATATGCGCTAGAGAATGTGCATGTAGTTCAAATTTGAATTATGCACATAAAATGTCTGGAAAACCCAGTTAATGTATAAAAATGTCCAAACGAACACCAAAAATTCCAAAACTGAACACAACACTCCTGTTGTTATATGTTGACCCTCGAATATTTTTGAAAGCAATAAGAGGCAATGGATATCGTTTTATCCCCAAAGATGGCACGTTCCCTACTGAAACCATCACACTTTTTGTGAGAAGCTAAGGTTTGTGAGAAGCTTATACCCAAACCTGCCCCAAAAGGGACAAAAATTTTACCACGGCATGTTGATGCCGCTCCATGACAGCATGCCAAGTTTCGTGAATTTCAGACGAGTTTTGGATTTACTAGAATTTAAAAACCAGGTATCTCAATGTTTGCGGGTGAGTGGCGGTGGTAGGATGTTTGAAATTCATTCCCATTTCTTGCATGGGACCTAAACATGCAACCAAGGACACAGATTTGATTTTTCAACCAGTTTATATGCACTGGAGAATGTGCATGTAGTTCAAATTTGAATTACGTGCATAAAATGCCTGGGAAACCCAGTTAATGTATAAAAATGTCCAAACGAACCCCGAAAAATTACAAAATTAAACACAACACTCCTGTTGTTCTATGTTGACACTCAAAAAAATTTGAAAGCAATAAGAGGCAATGGATATTGTTTCGTCCCCAAAGGTGGCACGTTCTCTACCGAAACCATCACGCTTGTTGTGAGAAGCTCTAGTTTGTGAGAAGCTTATACCCAAACCTGCCCCAAATGGGACAATTTTTTTACCACGGCATGTTGATGCTGCTCCATGATAGCATGCCAAGTTTCATGTATTTCAAACGAGTTTTGGATTTACTAGAATTTAAAAACCAGGTATCTCAATGTTTGCGGCCGAGTGACGGTGGCAGGGTGTGTGACATTCATTCCCATTTCTTGCATGGGACCTAAGCATGCAACCAAGGAAACATATTTGATTTTTCAACCTGTTTATATGCACTGATGCATGTGCATGTAGTTCAAATTAGAATTATGCACCTGAAATGCCTACAAAACCTAGTTAATGTATACAAACGTACAAATGAACCCTGAATTATTCCATTTTTTGACGACACACCTATAGTTTCATGTTCACTGCAGATAAAAGTTCTAGCAATTCAAATACCATCCTTGCAGACTAAGGCATAGCCTAGTGGTGGGAAGGGGTTGATGCCTTCCCACCCACCCAGGTTCAAGGCATGGTACTTGCAATTTGGGTTTGTTGCACCAATTATACTGTAAGGGGTTTCCTTACTGTCTTTCTGTAAAAAATTCAAACACCATCCTTTGTAGCTATGACCCCATTACGTAATTCAAATCAAGATGATAAATCAAGTAGATCGTACACAGTTTATTATCACCAACTGTGTGAGATGCAGCACAAAATATCTTGGAGCACCGTCGGTGTATAGTACGCCTATGGCTTACGCAAGAAGGTGAGTCGGCTACAATCCACAGCTGGCGTGTCAAGCACACTGACTCACTCCCTAAATATCATTTCACTATTCATTCATCGACGGTGAAAGATGGGGACGTGGACCCACGTTGTGAGGGCAACTTCGGCGGCCCACTCCGGCGAGAGCGTGATCGCAGCCGCCAGGCATGTGCTAACAAGCTTCGTGAGGGCGACCGTAGTCTACGTCCAGGCGGCCAAGGCAGCCCAAACGGCCGATGTTGCTTCTCAGGTGGCGGCAGCAGCATCTGCCTTGGGGATAGCAACTGGTGAGAGTGGCACAGAAGCTATCCATTCCGCAGCGACGGCCTTAGCCCTGATGGAGGCTGCCCACTACCACGTCGAGGCCATCCATGCCCACCTTGTGGCGGTCACCGCATAAATCGATCGAAACTTCTCCGACAACGGTCAGCAGCCCACGGCCGAAGAGTTGGCAATCGTCGAGAGAGTTCGAGTAGACGTCCGTTCCTGTGCGGCATACCTTGCCACGATGGAGCCCGCCAGAGCCCAGATCGCGGCCACCCACTATTAACCCACAAGTATAGGGGATCGCAACAGTTTTCAAGGGTAGAGTATTCAACCAAAATTTATGGATTCAACACAAGGGGAGCCAAAGAATATTCTCAAGTATTAGTAGCTGAGTTGTCAATTCAACCACACCTGGAAACTTAATATCTGCAGCAAAGCGTTTAGTAGCAAAGTAGTATGATAGTAGTGGTAACGATAGCAAAAGTAACGGTAGCAAAAGTAATGTTTTTGGTATTTTGTAGTGATGATAACAATAGCAACAGAAAAGTAAATAAGCAGAGAACAATATATGGAAAGTTCGTAGGCAATGGATCGATGATAGAGAATTATGCCGGATGCGGTTCATCATGTAACAGTCATAACCTAGGGTGACACAGAACTACCTCCAATTCATCAATGTAATGTAGGAACGGCATGTATTGCGAATATAGTCATACGTGCTTATGGAAAAGAACTTGCATGACATCTTTTGTCCTACCCTCCCGTGGCAGCAGGGTCCTAGCGGAAACTAAGGGATATTAAGGCATCCTTTTAATAGAGTACCGGACCAAAGCATTAACACATAGTGAATACATGAAGTCCTTAAACTACGTTCATCATTGGGAGTGGTCTTGATTATTGTCACTTCGGGGTTGCCGGATCATAACACATAGTAGGTGACTATAGACTTGCAAGATAGGATCAAGAACACTCATATATTGATGAAAACATAATAGGTTCAGATCTGAAATCATGGCACTCGGGCCCTAGTGACAAGCATTAAGCATAGCAAAGTCATAGCAACATCAATCTCAGAACATAGTGGATACTAGGGATCAAATCCTAACAAAACTAACTCGATTACATGATAAATCTCATCCAACCCATCACCGTCTAGCAAGCCTACGATGGAATTACTCACGCACGGCGATGAGCATCATGAAATTAGTGATGGAGGATGGTTGATGATGACGATGGCGACGGATTCCCCTCTCCAGAGCCCCGAACGAACTCCAGATCAGCCCTCCCGAGAGGTTTTAGGGCTTGGTGGCAGCTCCGTATCGTAAAACGCGATGAATCCTTTTCTCTTATTTTTTATCCCCGAAAGAGAATATAGAGAGTTGGAGTTGAGGTCGGAGGAGCTCCAGGGGGCCACGAGGTAGGGGGCGCGCCCCCCACCCTCGTGGCTAGGGTGTGGGCCCCCTGGCCTTGATCTTTTGCCAGTATTTTTCATTATTTCTAAAAAGACGCTCCATGGAGTTTCAGATCATTCCGAGAACTTTTGTTTCTGCACATAAATAACACCATGGCAATTCTGCTGAAAACAGCGTCAGTCCGGGTTAGTTCCATCCAAATCATGCAAGTTAGAGTCCAAAACAAGGGCAAAAGTGTTCGGAAAAGTAGATATGACGGAGACGTATCAGCTCCCCCAAGCTTAAACCTTTGCTTGTCCTCAAGCAATTCAGTTGATAAAATGAAAGTGATAATGAAAAACTTTTACAAGCTCTATTTGCTCTTGTTGTTGTAAATATGTAAAGCCAACATTCAAGTTTTCAGCAAAGATTATAAACTAACCATATTCACAATAATGCTTAGGTCTCATGTTCACTCATATCAATGGCATAATCAACTAGCGAGCAATAATAATAAACCTCGGCTGACAACACTTTCTCAAAACAATCATAACACGATATAACAAGATGGTATCTCGCTAGCCCTTTCTGAGACCGCAAAACATAAATGCAGAGCACCTTTAAAGATCCAGTCAAGTCATACTCAATGTAAACTAATAGTAATGAATGCAAATGACAGCGGTGCTCTCCAACTGGTGCTTTTTAATAAGAGGATGATGACTCAACATAAAAGTAAATAGATAGGCCCTTCACAGAGGGAAGCAGGGATTTGTAGAGGTGCCAGAGCTCGGTTTTGAAATAGAGATGAATAATATTTTGAGCGGTATACTTTCATTGTCAACATAACAACCAACAGATGGCAATATCTTCCATGCTACACACATTATAGGCGGTTCCCAAATAGAATGGTAAAGTTTATACTCCCCTCCACAAACAAGCATTCAATCCATGGCTTGCTCGAAACAACAAGTGCCTCCAACTAACAAGAGTCCCAGGGGAGTTTTGTTTGCAATTATTTTGATTTAGTTTGCATAAAGCATGGGGCTGGGCATCCCGGTGACTAGCCATTTTCTCGTGAGTGAGGAGCGGAGTCCACTCCTCTTGAGAATAACCCGCCTAACATGGAAGATACGGACAGCCCTAGTTGATACATGAGCTATTCAAGTATACAAAAAAGGATATTTATTTGAAGGTTTAGAGCTTGGCACATACAAATTTACTTGGAACGGCAGGTAGATACCGTATATAGGTAGGTATGGTGGACTCATATGGAATAACTTTGGGGTTTATGGAGTTGGATGCACAAGCAGTATTCCCGCTTAGTACAGGTGAAGGCTAGAAAAAGAAAGGGAAGCGACCAGCTAGAGAGTGAGAACAGTCGTGAACATGCATTAAAATTAATCAACACCGAATGCAAGCATGAGTAGGATATAATGCACCATGAACATAAAATATCGTATTGGCTATGTTGATTTTGTTTCAACTACATGCGTGAACATGTGCCAAGTCAAGCCACTCGAATCGTTCAAAAGAGGATACCACCCTATCATACCACATCACAACCATTTTAATAGCATGTTGGCACGCAAGGTAAACAATTATAAGCTCCTAGCTAATTAAGCATGGCATAAGCCACTATAATCTCTAATTGTCATTGCAAACATGTTTATTCATAATAGGCTGAATCAGGAATGATGAACTAATCATATTTACAAAAACAAGAGAGGTCGAGTTCATACTAGCTTTTCGCATCTCACTCAGTCCATCATATATCGTCATAATTGCCTTTCACTTGCATGACCAAACGATGTGGATAATAATAATAGTGCGCGTGCATTTGACTAAGTTGGAATCTGCAAGCATTCAATAAACAGGAGAAGACAAGGCAATATGGGCTCTTTTGTCAGATCAACAATAATGCATATAAGAGCCACTTCAAAAATTTAATCATGGTCTTCTCCTATAGACCCCAAAAGAAAAGAAAAGAAATAGAACTATTTACATGGGAAAGCTCACAACAAGCAAAAGAAGAATAGGAAATCTTTTTGGGTTTTCTTTTTAATTACTACTACAAGCATGGAAATTAAAACTAGCTAAAAGCTACAACTAAGTTTTTTGGTTTTTCTTAAGGTTTATTAAACACACAAGAAGAGAGCATAAAAAGGAAAATAAACTAGCATGGATATTAGAATGAAAAAGTATGAGCACCGGCATCTTGCAATGGGTGTGTGAACATGAATATAATGTCAGTGAGAAATACTTACTCCCCCAACCTTAGGCTTTTGACCTAAGTTGGTCTATGGCCACGGTTGGCCTGGCGGATATCCATAGTAATAGTTGGGGTCGTACTGCGAAGAAGAAGACTCCGGTTGCCATTACTTGGAAATCATCTATGGATCCCACTGGTAGTTAGACTGTCGTGGAGGATCAACTTGTGGTTCCGACTCTGGCTCTATGGCTGATGTAGGGTTTCAGTAAGCGCGAATTGTTGGGGAACGTAGTAATTTCAAAATTTTCCTACGCACACGCAAGATCATGGTGATGCATAGCAACGAGGGGGATAGACTGATCTACGTACCCTTGTAGATCGCAACGGAAGCGTTGACACAACGTAGAGGAAGTAGTCGTACGTCTTCTTCCCGATCTGACCGATCCAAGCACCGTTACTCCGGCACCTCCGAGTTCTTAGCACACGTACAGATCGATGACGATCCACGGGCTCCGATCCAGCAAAGCTTCGGGGAGGAGTTCCATCAGCACGACGGCGTGGGGACGATCTTGATGTTCTACCGTCGCAGGGCTTCGCCTTAACACCGCTACGATACGACCGAGGTGGAATATGGTGGAGGGGGGCATCGCACACGGCTAAGGAACGATCACGAAGATCAACTTGTGTGTCTAGAGGTGCCCCCTGCCCCCGTATATAAAGGATCCAAGGGGGAGGGGCTGGCCGGCCAAGAGGAGCGCGCAGGAGGAGTCCTACTCCTACCGGGAGTAGGACTCCCCCCCCCAATCCTATTCCAAATAGGACTCCCAAGGGGGAAAGAGAGAGAGAGGTGGCCGGCCACCTCTCCTAGTCCTAATAGGACTAGGGGAGGGGGGAGGCACGCAGCCCACCATGGCAGCCCCTTTCACCTTTCCACTAAAGCCCAATAAGGCCCATATGGCTCCCGGGGGGGTTCTGGTAACCTCCCGGTAATCCGGTAAAATCCCGATTTTACCCGGAACACTTCCGATATCCAAATATAGGCTTCCAATATATCAATCTTTATGTCTCGACCATTTCGAGACTCCTCGTCATGTCCGTGATCACATCCGGGACTCCGAACTACCTTCGGTACATCAAAATGCATAAACTCATAATAACTGTCATCGTAACGTTAAGCGTGCGGACCCTACGGTTCGAGAACAATGTAGACATGACTGAGACATGTCTCTGGTCAATAACCAATAGTGGGACCTGGATGCCCATCTTGGCTCCTCCATATTTTATGAAGATCTTTATCGGTCAGACCGCATAACAACATACGTTGTTCCCTTTGTCATCGGTATGTTACTTGCCCGAGATTCGATCGTCGGTATCCAATACCTAGTTCAATCTCGTTACCGGCAAGTCTCTTTACTCGTTCTGTAATACATCATCCCGCAACTAACTCATTAGTTGCAATGCTTGCAAGGCTTGTGTAATGTGCATTACCGAGAGGGCCCAGAGATACCTCTCCAACAATCGGAGTGACAAATCCTATTCTCGCAATACGCCAACCCAACATCTACCATTGGAGACACCTGTAGAGCTCCTTTACAATCACCCAGTTACGTTGTGACGTTTGGTAGCACACAAAGTGTTCCTCCAGCAAACGGGAGTTGCATAATCTCATAGTCATAGGAACATGTATAAGTCATGAAGAAAGCAATAGCAACATACTAAACGATCAGGTGCTAAGCTAATGGAATGGGTCATGTCAATCAGATCATTCAACTAATGATGTGACCTCGTTAATCAAATGACAACTCTTTGTTTATGGTTAGGAAACTTAACCATCTTTGATTAACGAGCTAGTCTAGTAGAGGCATACTAGTGACACTCTGTTTGTCTATGTATTCACACATGTATTATGTTTCCGGTTAATACAATTCTAGCATGAATAATAAACATTTATCATGATATAAGGAAATAAATAATAACTTTATTATTGCCTCTAGGGCATATTTCCTTCAGTCTCCCACTTGCACTAGATTCAATAATCTAGATTACACAGTAATGATTCTAACACCCATGGAGCCTTGGTGCTGATCATGTTTTGCTCGTGGAAGAGGCTTTGTTAACGGGTCTGCAACATTCAGATCCGTATGTATCTTGCAAATCTCTATGTCTCCCACCTGGACTAGATCCCGGATGGAATTGAAGCGTCTCTTGATGTGTTTGGTCCTTTTGTGAAATCTGGATTCCTTTGCCTAAGCAATTGCACCAGTATTGTCACAAAAGATTTTCATTGGACCCAATGCACTAGGTATGACACCTAGATCGGATATGAACTCCTTCATCCAGACTCCTTCGTTCGCTGCTTCCGAAGTAGCTATGTACTCCGCTTCACATGTAGATCCCGCTACGACGCTTTGTTTAGAACTGCACCAACTAACAGCTCCACCGTTTAAAGTAAACACGTTCCGGTTTGCGATTTAGAATCGTCCGAATCAGTGTCAAAGCTTGCATCAACGTAACCTCTTACGATGAGCTCTTTGTCACCTCCATATACGATAAACATATCCTTAGTCCTTTTTAGGTATTTCAGGATGTTCTTGACCGCTGTCCAGTGATCCACTCCTGGATTACTTTGGTACCTCCCTGCTAAACTTATAGCAAGGCACACATCAGGTCTGGTACACAGCATTGCATACATGATAGATCCTATGGCTGAAGCATAGGGAACATCTTTCATTTTCTCTCTATCTTCTGCAGTGGTCGGGCATTGAGTCTGGCTCAACTTCACACCTTGTAACACAGGCAAGAACCCTTTCTTTGCTTGATCCATTTTGAACTTCTTCAAAATCTTGTCAAGGTATGTGCTTTGTGAAAGTCCAATTAAGCGTCTTGATCTATCTCTATAGATCTTTATGCCTAATATGTAAGCAGCTTCACCGAGGTCTTTCATTGAAAAACTCTTATTCAAGTATCCCTTTATGCTATCCAGAAATTCTATATCATTTCCAATCAGCAATATGTCATCCACATATAATATCAGAAATGCTACAGAGCTCCCACTCACTTTCTTGTAAATACAGGCTTCACCGAAAGTCTGTATAAAACCAAATGCTTTGATCACACTATCAAAGCGTTTATTCCAACTCCGAGATGCTTGCACCAGTCCATAAATGGATCGCTGGAGCTTGCACACTTTGTTAGCTCCCTTTGGATCGACAAAACCTTCCGGTTCCATCATATACAACTCTTCTTCCAGAAATCCATTCAGGAATGCAGTTTTGACATCCATCTGCCATATTTCATAATCATAAAACGCGGCAATTGCTAACATGATTCGGGTAGACTTAAGCATCGCTACGGGTGAGAAGGTCTCATCGTAGTCAACCCCTTGAACTTGTCGAAAACCTTTTGCGACTAGTCGAGCTTTATAGACAGTAACATTATCGTCAGCGTTAGTCTTTTTCTTGAAGATCCATTTATTCTCAATTGCTTGCCGATCATCGGGCAAGTCAACCAAAGTCCATACTTTGTTCTCATACATGGATCCCATCTCAGATTTCATGGCTTCAAGCCACTTTGCGGAATCTGGGCTCACCATCGCTTCTTCATAGTTTGTAGGTTCATCATGATCTAGTAGCATGACTTCCAGAACTGGATTACCGTACCACTCTGGCGCGGATCTTGCTCTGGTTGATCTACGAGGTTCAGTAGTATCTTGTCTTGAAGTTTCATGATCATTATCATTAACTTCCTCACTTATTGGTGTAGGTGTCGCAGAAACAGTTTTCTGTGATGTACTACTTTCTAATAAGGGAGCGGGTACAGTTACCTCGTCAAGTTCTACTTTCCTCCCACTCACTTCTTTCGAGAGAAACTCCTTCTAAAGAAAGTTTCTGAATTTAGCAACAAAAGTCTTGCCTTCGGATCTGTGATAGAAGGTGTATCCAATAGTTTCCTTTGGATATCCTATGAAGACACATTTCTCCGATTTGGGTTCGAGCTTATCAGGTTGAAGCTTTTTCACATAAGCATCGCAGCCCCAAACTTTTAGAAACGACAACTTTGGTTTCTTGCCAAACCATAGTTCATAAGGCGTCGTCTCAACGGATTTCGATGGTGCCCTGTTTAACGTGAATGTGGCCGTCTCTAGAGCGTATCCCCAAAACGATAGCGGTAAATCAGTAAGAGACATCATAGATCGCACCATATCTAGTAAAGTACGATTACGACGTTCGGACACACCATTACGCTGTGGTGTTCCGGGTGGCGTGAGTTGCGAAACTATTCCACAATTTTTCAAATGTACACCAAACTCATAACTCAAATATTCTCCTCCACGATCAGATCGTAGAAACTTTATTTTCTTGTTACGATGATTTTCTACTTCACTCTGAAATTCTTTGAACTTTTCAAATGTTTCAGACTTATGTTTCATTAAGTAGATATACCCATATCTGCTTAAATCATCTGTGAAGGTGAGAAAATAACAATATCCGCCACGAGCCTCAATATTCATCGGACCGCATACATCTATATGTATGATTTCCAACAAATCTATTGCTCTCCCCATAGTACCGGAGAACGGTGTTTTAGTCATCTTGCCCATGAGGCACGGTTCGCAAGTACCAAGTGATTCATAATCAAGTGGTTCCAAAAGTCCATCGGTATGGAGTTTCTTCATGCGCTTTACACCGATATGACCTAAACGGCAGTGCCACAAATAAGTTGCACTATCATTATCAACTCTGCATCTTTTGCCTTCTACATTATGAATATGTGTATCACTACTATCGAGATTTAACAAGAATAGACCACTCTTCAAGGGTGCATGACCATAAAAGATATTACTCATATAAATAGAACAACCATTATTCTCTGATTTAAATGAATAACCGTCTCGAATTAAACAAGATCTAGATATAATGTTCATGCTCAACGCTGGCACCAAATAACAATTATTTAGGTCTAATATTAATCCCGAAGGTAGATGTAGAGGTAGCGTGCCGACCGCGATCACATCGAGTTTGGAACCGTTTCCGACGCGCATCGTCACCTCGTCCTTAGCCAATCTTCGCTTAATCTGCAGTCCCTGTTTCAAGTTGCAAATATTAGCAACAGAACCAGTATCAAATACCCAGGTGCTACTGCGAGCATTAGTAAGGTACACATCAATAACATGTATATCACATATACCTTTGTTCACCTTGCCATCCTTCTTATCCGCCAAATACTTGGGGTAGTTCCGCTTCCAGTGACCAGTCTGCTTGAAGTAGAAGCACTCAGTTTCAGGCTTAGGTCCAGACTTGGGCTTCTTTTCCTGAGCAGCAACTTGCTTGCCGTTCTTCTTGAAGTTCCCCTTCTTCTTCCCTTTGCCCTTTTTCTTGAAACTAGTGGTCTTGTTAACCATCAACACTTGATGCTCCTTCTTGATTTCTACTTTCGCAGCTTTCAGCATTGCGAAGAGCTCGGGAATAGTCTTGTTCATCCCTTGCATATTATAGTTCATCACGAAGCTCTTGTAGCTTGGTGGCAGTGATTGGAGAATTCTGTCAATGACGCAATCATCTGGAAGATTAACTCCCATCTGAATCAAGTGATTGTTATACCCAAACATTTTGAGTATATGCTCACTGACAGAACTGTTCTCCTCCATCTTGCAGCTATAGAACTTATTGGAGACTTCATATCTCTCAATCCGGGCATTTGCTTGAAATATTAACTTCAACTCTTGGAACATCTCATATGCTCCATGACGTTCAAAACATCGTTGAAGTCCCGATTCTAAGCCGTAAAGCATGGCACACTGAACTATCGAGTAGTCATCAGCTTTGCTCTGCCAGACGTTCATAACATCTGGTGTTGCTCCAGCAGCAGGCCTGGCACCCAGCGGTGCTTCCAGGACGTATTTCTTCTGTGCAGCAATGAGGATAATCCTCAAGTTACAGACCCAGTCCGTGTAATTGCTACCATCATCTTTCAACTTTGCTTTCTCAAGGAACGCATTAAAATTCAACGGAACAACAGCACGAGCCATCTATCTACAATCAACATAAACAAGCAAGATACTATCAGGTACTAAGTTCATGATAAATTTAAGTTCAATTAATCATATTACCTAAGAACTCCCACTTAGATAGACATCCCTCTAATCCTCTAAGTGATCATGTGATCCAAATCAACTAAACCATGTCTGATCATCACGTGAGATGGAGTAGTTTCATCGGTGAACATCATTATGTTGATCATATCTACTATATGATTCACGCTTGACCTTTCGGTCTCCGTGTTCCGAGGCCATATCTGTATATGCTTGGCTCGTCAAGTATAACCTGAGTATTCCGCGTGTGCAACTGTTTTGCACCTGTTGTATTTGAACGTAGAGCCTATCACACCCGATCATCACGTGGTGTCTCAACACGAAGAACTTTCGCAACGGTGCATACTCAGGGAGAACACTTCTTGATAATTTGGTGAGAGATCATCTTATAATGCTACCGTCAATCAAAGCAAGATAAGATGCATAAAAGATAAACATCACATGCAATCAATATAAGTGATATGATATGGCCATCATCATCTTGTGCTTGTGATCTCCATCTCTGAAGCACCGTCATGATCACCATCGTCACCGACGCGACACCTTGATCTCCATCGTAGCATCGTTGTCGTCTCGCCAATCTCATGCTTCCACGACTATCGCTGCCGTTTAGTGATAAACTAAAGCATTACATCGCGATTGCATTGCATACAATAAAGCGACTACCATATGGCTCCTGCCAGTTGCCGATAACTCGGTTACAACACATGATCATCTCATACAATAAAATTTAGCATCATGTCTTGACCATATCACATCACAACATGCCCTGCAAAAACAAGTTAGACGTCCTCTACTTTGTTGTTGCAAGTTTTACGTGGCTGCTACGGGCTTTAAGTAAGAACCAATCTCACCTACGCATCAAAACCACAACGATAGTTTGTCAAATAGACTCCGTTTTAACCTTCTCAAGGACCGGGCGTAGCCACACTCGGTTCAACTAAAGTTGGAGAGACAGTCGCCCGCAAGCCATCTATGTGCAAAGCACGTCGAGGAAACCGGTCTCGCGTAAGCGTACGCGTAAGGTTGGTCCGGGTCGTCTCGTCCAACAATACCGCCGAACCAAAGTATGACATGCTGCTAGGCAGTATGACTTATATCGTCCACAACTCACTTGTATTCTACTCATGCACATAACATCAAACCATAAAACCTAGGCTCTGATGCCACTGTTGGGGAACGTAGTAATTTCAAAATTTTCCTACGAACATGCAAGATCATGGTGATGCATAGCAACGAGGGGGAGATTCTGATCTACGTACCCTTGTAGATCGCAACAGAAGCGTTGACACAACATAGAGGAAGTAGTCGTACGTCTTCTTCCCGATCCGACCGATCCAAGCACCGTTACTCCGGCACCTCCAAGTTCTTAGCACACGTACAGCTCGATGACGATCCACGGGCTCCGATCTAGCAAAGCTTCGGGGAGGAGTTCCGTCAGCACGATGGCATGGTTACGATCTTGATGTTCTACCGTCGCAGGGCTTCGCCTTAGCACCGCTACGATATGACCGAGGTGGAATATGGTGGATGGGGGCACCGCACACGGCTAAGGAACGATCACGAAGATCAACTTGTGTCTCTAGAGGTGCCCCCTGCCCCCGTATATAAAGTATCCAAGGGGGGGGGGGCTGGCCGGCCAACAGGAGGGCGCAGGAGGAGTCCGACTCCTATCGGGAGTAGGACTCCCCCCCCCCAATCCTATTCCAAATAGGACTCCCAAGGGGGAATGAGAGAGAGAGAGGTGGCCGGCCACCTCTCCTAGTCCTAATAGGAATAGGGGAGGGGGGAGGCGCCCAGCCCACCATGGCAGCCCCTTTCAGATTTCCACTAAAGCCAAATAAGGCCCATATGGCTCCCGGGGGGGTTCCGGTAACCTCCCGGTAATCCGGTAAAATCCCGATTTTACCCGGAACACTTCCGATATCCAAATATAGGCTTCCAATATATCAATCTTTATGCCTTGACCATTTCTAGACTCCTCGTCATGTCCGTGATCACATCCGGGACTCCGAACTACCTTCGGTACATCAAAATGCATAAACTCATAATAACTGTCATCGTAACGTTAAGCGTGTGGACCCTACGGTTCGAGAACAATGTAGACATGACCGAGACACGTCTCCGGTCAATAACCAATAGCGGGACCTGGATGCCCATATTGGCTCCTGCATATTCTACGAAGATCTTTATCGGTCAGACCGCATAACAACATACGTTGTTCCCTTTGTCATCGGTATGTTACTTGCCCGAGATTCGATCATCGGTATCCAATACCTAGTTCAATCTCGTTACCGGCAAGTCTCTTTACTCGTTCTGTAATACATCATCCCGCAACTAACTCATTAGTTGCAATGCTTGCAAGGCTTGTGTAATGTGCATTACCGAGAGGGCCCAGAGATACCTCTCCGACAATCGGAGTGACAAATCCTATTCTCGAAATACGCCAACCCAACATCTACCATTGGAGACACCTGTAGAGCTCCTTTATAATCACCCAGTTACGTTGTGACGTTTGGTAGCACACAAAGTGTTCCTCCGGCAAACGGGAGTTGCATAATCTCATAGTCATAGGAACATGTATAAGTCATGAAGAAAGCAATAGCAACATACTAAACGATCAGGTGCTAAGCTAATGGAATGGGTCATGTCAATCAGATCATTCAACTAATGATGTGACCTTGTTAATCAAATAACAACTCTTTGTTTATGGTTAGGAAACTTAACCATCTTTGATTAACGAGCTAGTCTAGTAGAGGCATACTAGTGACACTCTGTTTGTCTATGTATTCAGACATGTATTATGTTTCCAGTTAATACAATTCTAGCATGAATAATAAACATTTATCATGATATAAGGAAATAAATAATAACTTTATTATTGCCTCTAGGGCATATTTCCTTCACGAATGTCCTCCGGCGAGATGAGGTACTGGCCTGTAGATAAATCAAACAAGGAAGGAGCAGGCAATGTGATAGTCTCAGGATGACATTTATCCAAGAACAATTTGTATTTCAGCTCCCATTCCCTATTCTTTATAATAAAATCATGCGCTTCCATACTCTTATAATCTAAATAAACAGTTGGCAGCAATTTTTCTTCTTTTTCATAGTGCCTAATAGGTATGTCATAGTGTGCAGCAAGGCGTGAAGCATAGATACCACCAAAGATGGGTCCTTTTGTATGGTTCAGACTTAACCGTTCAGCAATAATACTGCCCATACTAACAGAGTCATCACGGAATAAACCATGGAACAAAATAAAAATATCAGGAACACTAAGGTTTCCACAGTTTCCGCGACCAATTAAGCAATGACTAGAAAATATTGCAAAGTAGCGTAAAATAGGAAAACGTATGCTAGTCATTCTTGCATCGGAAACCTTCCTAGTTTCCCCTATAGTGATAGTGTCAATAAACACATCCACATCTTTACGATGTGGTTCCTCTAAGCTACCCTCGAAAGGTATTTTGCAAACCCTGCAAAAGTCATATAGTGACATCTTCTTAACCACATCATATAAATGAAACTCTATTGAAGGAGGTGATTCCCTAGGATAATAGTAGAAGTTTTGCACAAAAGTATTGGTGAGTAAGAGATATTGTTCATGTTGGTCGCGGAGGAAGTCGGTGAGGCCTGCATTCTTAACCAATTCATAAAAATCCTCATAAATCCTGGTTGCTCTCAAGAAATCATCGGAAATCCATTCACATGGCCGAACTCCCGTGGTGCGAGGCAGATTATATTTGGGCTTCTTTGCTTCTTCATTTTGCTTGTCCTTCGAGCTTCGGCTTGATGAGCCCCTCAAAAATCTCTTCATTATTTTCTGAAAAATTCTGAAATTTTTAGTAACTTCAAATAAAAGTAAACCAAACTCAACAAAATTGATATCAACTACTCCTACAAGTGCCTAGAGCCTATATCATGCACCAAAACTACTTTTGACCATATAAATTTGACATGCAAGCTCAAGAACAGGGTCACCTAAGGAGCAAAAATATGCAATGAATAAAGCACTAGAACAAAAACTAATTGGACCTATGGAGGAGTCACATACCAAGGAACAATCCCCCCAAGCAGTTTTGTGAGAGGTGCTTTTAGCAAGGAGATCAAAAATCACAGCAAAATGAGCTAGAACTCGTGCTTGAGCTAGATATTGGTGTTTATGGGAGGAAGAAGAAGTGTGTGGGTGCGGGAATAAGTGGAGGAGGGCCACCGTGGGCCCAGGAGGCAGGGGCACGCCCTCCACCCTCGTGGCCAGGTGGATGCCCCCCCTGCTGTGTTCTTAGTGCCAAATATTCTCAAATATTCTAGAAAAAATCATATTTAAATTTCTGGGCATTTGGAGAACTTTTATTTTCGGGGTATTTTTATATTGCATGGATAATTCAGATAACAGATAGAAAATACTATTTTTATTTTATTTAATATAAATAACAGAAAATAAAAGGAGGGTACAGAGAGTTGTGTTTTCTAACTTCATCCATCTCATGCTCATCAAAAGGAATCCACTAAAAAGGTTGATCAAGTCTTGTTAACAAACTCATTCCGAGTAACATGGAACCGGAGAATTTTTGAATAACACTAGGTTACCTCAACGGGGATATGCACATCCCGAACAATAAGAATATTGTATTTCTTCTTGACAGTAGGTAGAGAAAATTCAAAACCTCCAAAAATAATTGATGGAATTTTTCCAATAGAATTGATACTATGAACTTGAGGTTGTTTCCTCGGAAAGTGTACCATATGTGCATTACCATTAACATGAAAAGTGATATTGCCTTTGTTGCAAATAATAACAGCTCATGCAGTATTCAAAAAGGGCCTTCCAAGAATAATAGACATACTATCGTCCTCGGGAATATCAAGAATAAGAAAGTCTGTTAAAATAGTAACATTTGCAACCACAACAGGCACATCCTCACAAATACTGACAGGTATAGCAGTTGATTTATCAGCCATTTGCAAAGATATTTCAGTAGGTGTCAACTTATTCAAATCAAGTCTATGATATAAAGAGAGAGGCATGACACTAACACCGGCTCCAAGATCACATAAAGCAGTTTTAACATAGTTTCTTTTAATGGAGCATGGTATAGTGGGTACTCCTGGATCTCCTAACTTCTTAGGTATTCCACCTTTAAAAGTATAATTAGCAAGCATGGTGGAAATTTCAGCTTCCGATATCTTTCTTTTATTAGTGAGAATTTCTTTCATATACTTAGCATAAGGATTCATTTTAAGCATATCAGTTAATCGCATACGCAAAAAGATAGGTCTAATCATTTCAGCAAAGCGCTCAAAATCCTCATCATCCTTTTTCTTGGATGGTTTGGGAGCAAAAGGCATGGGTTTCTGAACCCATGGTTCTCTTTCTTTACCATGTTTCCTAGCAATAAACTCTCTCTTATCATAACGTTGATTCTTTGATTGTGGCTTATCAAGATCAACAGCAGGTTCAATTTCTATATCATTATCATTGCTAGGTTGAGCATCATCATGAACATTATCATTAACATTATCACTAGTTTCAGGTTCATTACCAGATTGAGTTTCGGCATCAGAAATAGAAATATCATTTGGATTCTCCGGTGTTTCAATAATAGGTTCACTAGAAGCATTCAAAGTCCTATCATTTTTCTTTTTCTTCCTTTTAGAAGGACTAGGTGCATCTATATTATTTCTCTGAGAATCTTGCTCAATTCTCTTCGGATGGCCTTCAGGATACAAAGGTTCCTGGGTCATTTTACCAGTTCAAGTAGCCACTCTAAAAGCAAAATCATTATTCTTACTATTCAATTCATTGAGAAAATCATTTTGAGCTTTAAGTACTTGTTCTACTTGAGTGGTAACCATAGAAGCATGTTTACTAATAAGTTTACGTTCACCTTTGACATTAGACATATAATCACCCAAGTGTTCAAGCATATCAGCACTGCATTTTAATTCTCTACCAAAATAAGCATTGAAGTCTTATTGCTTAACCATAAATTTATCAAACTCATCTAAGCATGGGCTAGCAAACTTAGTAAATGGGATTTCAGCTTTATCATATCTATAGAGAGAATTTACCTTTACTACCTATGTCGGGTTATCAAGACCATGTATTTCTTCAATAGGAGATGGATTAAAATTATGCATTTCTTCGACAGGCGGTAAATTAAGACCATGTATTTCTTCAATAGGAGGTAAATTCTTAACATCTTCAATTTTAATACCCTTTTCTTTCATGGATTTCTTTGCCTCTTGCATATCTTTAGGACTGAGAAATAGAATACCCCTTTTCTTCGGAGTTGGTTTAGGCATAGGCTCAAGAAGTGTCCAATTATTTTCATTTGTTAACATATTATTCAATAGAATTTCAGCTTCATCCGGTGTTCTTTCCTTGAAAACAGAACCAGCACAACTATCCAGGTAATCTCTGGAAGCATCGGTTAGTCCATTATAAAAGATATCAAGTATTTTATTTTTCTTAAGAGGATGATCAGGCAAAGCATTAAGTAATTGGAGAAGCCTCCCCCAAGCTTGTGGGAGACTCTCTTTGTCGGATCACGGGTTCCGGCAGACCCCTTAGGTTCGAACACTGGGGTGCGCGCGGAGATCACGCCTTCTACCTCCCCGTCTCACAAAGATCTAAACTACTAAAAGAACTGCACAAGAGACTCAAGATATATACTGGTTCGGGCCACCGTCGTGGTGTAATACCCTACTCCAGTGTGTGGTTGGTGGATTGCCTCCTGGGGCTGGTGATGATGAACAATACAAGGAAGAACAGTCTCGCGAGGGTGGATGAACGGCTAGGAGGAGTTCAGTCACCCTTCTCTCTCTCTTACTCACTCTCTCTGCTTGCGAATCAAACGAACCAACCCCCTTTTTTCTCCTTTCTTTCCTACCCTGGGGGTGGCTAGTCCTATTTATAGGCAAAGGCCCTGGGCCTCTTCCCAAATATTGAGCGGGAAGGGCGCCAACAATTGGCCAATTCGAAGGGGAACATCTAGTACACTTACCCTGACTAAAGTTGGTCTTCGCCTGCCAAAGGCTCCGTGGTGACGCCGTGGACTTGGCCGTGCCGAGAGGCGAAAGGGTAAGGGCGAAGCGCCGCGGGCCCTAACAGCCTGTAGCCTTGGGCACCGCGTGGCGGTTGATTGGACGCGGGTGCTCCTGCAACTGCGCAGGTTGATAAAGGAGCGGCATCTGCCCAGACTTTGCCTTTTGCTTTCTCCGGTTGCTGCTCAGATCCCCTTTCTTGTGCCTTCCCTTTCTTCCTCCAAACTTCTAGATTTACTCTGGCTGCGCGACCTAGGAAGCCATGGCGCCTCGCCAGCCTTCGGTCGAAGCTTGGTATTCTCCTGCTCTGGACTCGCCGAATGTGTCCAAGGCCGGCCTTGCCCGACTGTGCTAGATGGCGGCGGCGCAGGGCATCAACGGGACGAAGGTGTTCAAGGCCGGCTCCGCCACCCCTCAGAGCCGAGGGAGCACCTTTTATCCTCTCTTTGTAAGCTCCATTGCTGCGGGCCTGGTGCCACCCTTCTCCGAGTTCTTCTTCTCTGTCCTCCACCATTACAACTTGCAGGCTCTGCATCTCCACCCCAACTCCGTTCTTCTTCTGGCGGTCTTCGCTTACTACTGCGAGGCCCATGTAGGGGTGCAGCCTTCGGTGGCCTTGCTGCGCCACTACTTCTCCCTCCGGGTCACTCGCGGCTCTCCTTCCGCGTGCACGGGCTTTGTCGCGTATGGCGGCACCATTGCCATCTCGAATCCCGGGAAGACGATTGAGGGCTTCAGGGGCAGGTGGGTCTTGGTGGATGCCGGGCGCGTCCATCCTAGGCTGATCTTGCCCGCGGAGCCGCCCGCGAGCTCCGGTGACTGGGGCCGAGTGGAGCTCATGGACCCTCGCGCAAAACTGGTGCTGGAGAAGATGGACGCGGACTTGAGGCCGGCCAGTATGGCGGCGGCGAAGTTGACCGGTGTGTTGCTGCTGAGGGAGTTCTTGGAGCACCAGCTTGCTCCACTCCGGCAGTACTCTCCTCCAATGTGGAGGCCTCATCCGAGCCCCGCGGCTGTGGGTGAAGGGGATGTGACCGCGGTTCTCCAATCTCTGGTCGGGGCGAGGTGGCAAGGTTGGAGGGCGCTCCCAAGCCTGTGTTCCTTCGCGACTACTGGGAGCAAGTGGTGAAGTCCATGCCCGTTTTTAACGGGGACGGGCTCGTGCCCGTGGCGGCTTCCGAAGGACCGGTGGATGTGCCCTCCGGCGACTCCAGCAAGGAGGTGGACGAAGAGGAGCGGGGAGAGGGGCCCGACTCTGGGGCGACTGATGGAGAGTCGAGGGCTCCCCTCCCCCGGCGCGGGTCCCGTACTCTCCGCCTTTCGCTGAGCGGTGATGATGATGATGACGATGACGTGCTGGGTAGCGGGAGCTCGCCCTCGATCCCGAAGAGGGGCAGGACCGGGTCGATCCCCCGCGGGTCCATCCTGACTTCGGGGTGAACTGTAGACGCGCCTTCTGCTTCTGAGGTCGACCCCTCCAGCTGGCTCTCAGGCTTCAAGTATGGCCGGAGGCAGCTAGAGCTTTCTGGCGACGAACCGTAAGTGCTTGATCCTTGATCCTTTGTTTCTCGTTCTGCCGACGAGGCTTGATGATTGCTTCTCTTGAATAGGCTGGCGCCCATGGCGAAGAAGCCGAAGGGAGCCCCCGAGGCCCCATCTGCGGCGACGCCTTCACCTGCAGGGGAGGGAGATCGTGACGCGCGGGCCTCTCCTGCCCGTTCATCCTTGCGAGGCTTGGCTGAGCTGGCTGGGGCGAGCCCAGCCCCCATGGCTCGAACGACTCCCGAGGTGCCCTCGTCTGGCGCCGCTGCTACGGCTGTGGAGGCGCAGCGGACTCCACCTTGGGGCACTGCGGCCTCGCCGCCGCTACTTTCTACTCCCGTTCCACCGACCGTTGCTTCCCCAACTCCTCCTGTTGTCTTGGAGCGCATCGATGTTTCTCCGCCTTCTTCTTTCATCCTGGAGCGTGCCATTGCTGAGCTGGACCGGCTGCAGCAGGATCTTCTCGGCGCCGACCCACGCCTGGTGGCCGGGCGCCTGGAACTGGGTTCGGGGTGGATTTGCTCTGATGCTTCGATTCGGGCGGCGTTGGTTCAAGCCTCGATGGCCTACGATGACGAGAGGCGGGCCGTCCTTGAGATGAAGGCTGCTCGTGACGCAGCCCTGGGGGAGGTGGTTGAAGTCCACGATCGTTGCAAGGCGTTGGAGGATGAGCTACAAGGCCTGCGGGACCAGCTCGCGAAGGAGGTTCGTCTTCGCCAGGAACAAGAAGAAGGCATGAAGGCTCGCGAGGCGGCCATCGAGGGTCGGGAGGCCAAGCTCAAGAAGCGCCGCGACCGCCTAAGTGTGCTGGGGGAGGAGCTGGAGGCGACGAGGGTCGAGCTGGAGAGCAAGGCCAAGGTTCTTGCCGAGGATCGCGTGGCCTTCGCGGACATGGAGAAAGATGCCTGCGCTTCGCCGAAGACGCTTTACGAGAGCGGCCTGGACAGCCCGCTAGCCGGTGACGGGGACGGCCCCGCCAAGCTGCTTCCCTTCCTGGTTAAGGCCCTTGGGGATGTCGCCCTTGGCATCGGCCCCACAGTCGAGGCCGAGGCGCGCGTCCTGTCTTCTGCTGCGCTGACGCGGGTCTTCGCCCACATCTACCTTCGCGATCCCAACGCCGACCTCGACGGCCTGCTGGAACCGATGAGTGGAGAGGGTGCTGCCGCCGCTATCGAAGCCGTGAAGAGACGTGCAGAGGCGCTGCTGGGGTAGTTCCGGGTCTTCAGCACCAGGCCAAAGCAAGGCGCTGCCGGTCCTGCTGCTCCACGAGGCGAAGCCACTCCACACAGCTTCACCGCTGACGAGTGACTCCGTTCCATCCCTGTTCTTCTTTCAATTCCTGCACATGCATCACGCCTCGGGGAGGCATTTAAACTTGCATTTGGTGCTAAGACGACAATATGGGTTGTAATATTTGCTTTTAAGTTCCTTGAATTTTATGCTTTTATTCCCTACTTGCTTGTGTTCTACGCCGGCAGAGCCCGGCCCCGCGCGTGCCTCACCCAGCATTAGCCCCGACCGGAAACCAGGACGGGACCAAAGGAGTGAGGGGCTACGTGACAAGTTAGGCTCCTGAGTCGCGATGCTCAGGAGTCCCCCTTGGCGCGCGAACAACAAGTAGGGAGGCGTGATGTAGGTGTATCTTCCGTTCTACGTCTGCAGAGCCCGACTCCGCACGTACCTCACCCAGCATAGCCTTTCGGAACTAAGGAGTGAGGGGCTACGGAGCCAGTTAGGCTCCTGAGTCGCGATGCTCAGGAGTCCCCTTTGACGTGCAAACAGCGGGTGCTGAGGTGAGATGTAAGCGGGGCTACCGTTCTACGTCTGCAGAGCCCGGCCCCACGTGTACCTCACCCAGCATAGCCTTTCGGAACTAAGGAGTGAGGGGCTACGGGACCAGTTAGGCCCCTGAGTCGCGATGCTCAGGGGTCCCCCTTGACGCTCAAACGGCCTTCATACCTTAGCTCCTCTCAGGAAGAGACGCGCGACAAACCAGGCCCGAGGGGCCTGGCTGGGCGGCGTACATCTGGGCGTGACCCAGTCGTAGCCCCCGTGCCTAGCCCCCTCGCGCGGCACTCCCGAGGGGAGGCATTGCGATGAGGCCAGCCACTAAGCTCTGGGCTCCCTGAGGTTAATGCGTCCCGGAGGCCACCCTCAGTTGTTTATCACCAGCGTGGAGCATAGCGCTTCCGTATGTGTACGGGCATAGCCGCTCCTCGGCAGTGTCGTCAGCCAGCGCGGAGCATGGTGCTTCCACTGGTATGTGGGAGGGGGCTCCCCTCCGGGAGGAGCCCCCGGGGCGTGTACAGCCCTGCCCTAACGCGTGGCCGGCACGGTAGGGCTAGGTGAGGTGTATCTGGGCACCCGTGAGCCAGCGCGGGACTCACGAGACCCTACCTCTAGGCGGGTTGCGCCTGGCACTGGGCCATATCTTGAGATGTGTCCCTGTAAAATTTGGTTAGATGCCGGTACTCTACGTCCTCATGTCCCGGCCCTAGAGCTTGTCTCAGCCATCGCTGGTATGCCAGGTCGCGATGCCGTGGACAAGGCCAGAGGGTGATGGCTGGAGAGCCAGTAAGAGCCCTGAGTCGTGAGGCTCAGGCACACCCCCTCCCCCTTTAACGTGCAAGTGGCCGACATGGAGAAGAAGGGATGCTGCGGACAGGCATCAAGCAATCAAGCGTGATAGGCGAATGCATAGTTGGAAATATACGCGAGGGAGATACACGCCGCTGGGCCTAGCCCAAGCGGCTTGGGGATGATGCGGCCCGAGGGGCGCCCCCAACAAGGCAAACTAACAACCGAAAAATAAAAGGGGATACATGCCACAGGGACAGACCCACGTGGCCTGGGAGTGATGCAACCCTGGGAGGGCGCTCCCAGCTGGGAATGAAGCTTAAAAGATGTCACCTGAGGATGTCGTCGGCGAAGTGGCGTTGCGGCAGCAGACTCGGTGGGCTGTGGAAGCCGATCCTCATGAGCCCCCAGGCCCCAGGGCCTCGGGAGGCTCCGGAGGCTCCGGAGGCACTGGTGGCTCCTCATGAGCTGTCTTCATCTCCGCCAGGGCCGCGGAATGCCTGTCTTCCTGAGCCTCCATGATGCCTCATGAGGCGCTGGTACGCCACAGCCATGCTCGGCAGGCCATAAGGCATGCGAACATAGCTGTGGGGTGGACCCCCGCAGCGCCCCACTTGCGAGGGCCAAAGACGCTCCGTTGTGGCGATCTGATTGAGCCCTGGTACGTCGACGCAGATGCGCAGCCCACCATCCTCGCCTGGATGTGGGGCCACAGCTGGTAGACGGCGGCAACCTCTCATGATCCTTGACTCCTGTAGTTCTTGAATGGCCTTGTTAACGATCTCCTGCTGGTCTGACCTTCCTTGCCTGGCTCCTTCTCGAGGGAAACATGCTCTGAAGCACGCCTCCACATGGTGCCCAAGCGCCTCCGTCGTGACCCTTGCTAGGTCGGTGGCCCTCCAGGTGAGAGCCCCCAAGCCCTGCCTGAGGAGGGCGCCGGGCACGCTTTCCTATGCGATGGAAGGGGGTCCCCCTGGGCAGACACGGGCCCTGAAGGGCCTGCCTCCTGAGGGGCTGAGCCTGACGACGTCTTCTTCTTCTTGGGGGTGGTCTCGGGAAGCCTCCTGCTTCCGCGATCTGGGTCTTCCAGTGACGCGGCCTGAAAGGCTCGCTCCAGGGAACACACTACATCCTTCTCTTCACAGGGCACCGTGATGATGCCGCCACTTCCTGGCATCTTGAGGACGTTGTAGCCATGGTGAGTCACGGACATGAACTTGGCCAGCGCTGGGTACCCGAGGATGGCATTGTACGGCAGGCGGATGTGGGCGGCGTCGAAGTCGATGAGCTCGGTGCGGTAGTTGCTGCGGGCCCCGAAGGTGACAGGGAGGCGGACCTGCCCGATCGGGACTGTGGAACCGTTGGTGACTCCGGAGAAATGCTTGGTTGGCTGAAGCTGGTCATAGCGCACTTGGAGGTTGTTGAATCTTTCCACGGACAGGACGTTGAGCCCTGCCCCTCCGTTGATGAGGGTCCTGGTGACCAGCACGTTGCTGATGACTGGGGAGCAAAGCATCGGGAGGACTCCGGCCGTGGCCGCGCACTTGAGCTGGTCTGCTGAGCTGAACGTGATGGCGCACGCCGACCACCTGAGGGGGCGCGTTGCTTCGAGCTTGGGGAGAACTGCATTCACTTCGCGGGCAAATTGCTTGAAGATACGTTGAGAGGCTGGGGCTTGAGCTCCGCCCTGGATGCAGGCGATTGCGCGCAGCTCTTGGAAGCCCCCAGCCCCCTCGTTTTGATGGAGGTCTTCGTTCCTCCTTGGCTGAGGCGGCAGCGGAGGTAGGCCTGCGTTACCTTGAGGGCGATCCTCACGAGACTGATCCCTCCAGTCCCCCTCGCGAGGCAGGTCCCGCCAGCAGTCCTCGCGAGGTTGGTCGCGCCACCCCTGGCGCGGGCCGCGATCTTCCCAGCGTCCTGGGTTTCTTCCTCCTCCTCGGCCGTAGCCCCAGTCAGCACGGTCAGGGCGGCGGCCGATCCTTCCTTCTCGCACGGTGCGTAGTTCTTGATATTCGTTGGTGTTGTGGGTGTGGAGGTCATGGTACACATAGTACCGGCTGCCCCTGGAGGGTTCGGGGAGATCCTTGCCCCGCTTGGTGTCTGGTTCTGCTGCGAGTATGGTAGCCCCCTTGCGCTTCACGTCCTTAGCCTTGGGCTTCTTCTCTTATGGGTCCGCGGCAGGCAGCTCGAGGAGGGAGAGACGTCCCTCCTCAACCCTGGCGCACTTGGTCGCCAAGTTGAACAGCTCCAGGGAGGTGCATAGGTCATCATGCATCGCCAGCTCCTCCTTCATCTTGACGTCGCGCACGCCATCGGGGAAGGCCGAGATGATGGCTTCCTCAGACACCTTGGGGATCTTGAGGCGCGCAATGTTGAAGCGCTGGATGTACTTTTGCAGGGTCTCCCCAGGTTGTTGCTTAATGCGGCGCATGTCGCTCACGGCGGGTGGCCGGTCGCGAGTACCTTGGAAGTTGGCGATGAAGCGGTGCGCATTTGGTCCCAGGAAGAGATCGTGCCTGGAGCCAGATTCAGGAGCCAGGTGCGAGCTCCTTCCTTCAGCGCCATGGGGAACCAGTTCGCCATGACCTTTTCATCCCCGCTGGCAGCCTCGATGCCCAGCATATAGAGCTGGAGGAACTCTGCGAGATCAGTTGTGCCGTCGTAGCAAGGAGGCAGGTCTGGCTTGAACTTGCCGGGCCACGCGACGCTGCGCAGCTCGGTGGTTTAGGTGCGGCAGCCTGCGGTGGCCACGAAAGGCCTTGGTTGAGGGAGAGCTTGGCCTTGAGGGTCCCCACGCGCTGCAGCTAGGAGCAGAGCGGGGTCTTGGCGTGCCGGAGCTGGAGCAGGGTCACGGCGTGCCGGAGCAGGGAGCGCCCGGGCAGCTCCTTGCAGGCGAGGGACTTCTTGGCAGCTCCGTTCTTGCTGTGCTGGCAACTAGCGGAGCGGGCTCGGCCCAGGGGCCACGCGCCTTGGAGCCATGGCGTCTTCTTGGAGAGGAGGCGGCTGGTACGCCCCCGGAGCTTCATTGCCCGCGCGGGGCGGGGTGCGGCACAGCGGAGCGGACGGCGCAGGAGAGCCCCCTACGGCGCGGACAAGCTCGGCGACGCGGTCGAGCCATAGCGGAGCGGACGGCGCAGGAGAGCCCCCTACGGCGCGGACAAGCTCGACGACGTCGTCGACGGGGCGGTAGCACAGGAGTTCGTTTGCCGCGATGAGCGCAGCTCGAGCCTCCAAGGGTGCACGGAGCGCGCGGGACGAAGAGCCGGCTGGGGTGAGCGATGGAGTAGCGGTGCGGCCGTCTTGCCGCACGGATGGATGTTGAGACGACGCTTGTTGCTCGCCCCCCGCCGGGCCGGTGGCGGCATTGACGGCGGGCGACGGGGAACGATGAGGACGCCCACTGACGGGGGCCATCTGGACGACGCGAGAAGCGATGGCGTCAGACATGGATGTGACGGTCGAAGGAGAGCGGAGTGGTGGAAGACGGATTCCGGCGCACCCCTACCTGGCGCGCCAAATGTCGGATCACAGGTTTCGGCAGATCCCTTAGGTTTGAACACTGGGGTGCGCGCGGAGATCACGCCTTCTACCTCCCCGTCTCGCAAAGATCTAAACTACTAAAAGAACTGCACAAGAGACTCAAGATTTATACTGGTTCGGGCCACCGTTATGGTGTAATACCCTACTCCAGTGTGTGGTTGGTGGATTGCCTCCTGGGGCTGGTGATGATGAACAATACAAGGAAGAACAGCCTCGCAAGGGTCTGTTCTTGGCTGGGGCGATGAACTGCTAGGAGGAGTTCAGTCACCCTTCTCTCTCTCTTACTCACTCTCTCTGCTTGCGAACCGAATGAACCAACCCTCTTTTTTCTCCTTTCTTTCCTACCCTGGGGGTGGCTAGTCCTATTTATAGGCAAAGGCCCTGGGCCTCTTCCCAAATATTGAGCGGGAAGGGCGCCAACAATTGGCCAATTCGAAGGGGAACATCTAGTACACTTATCCTGACTAAAGTTGGTCTTCGCCTGCCAAAGGCTCTGTGGTGACGCCGTGCTGGGCTCCATGGTGACCTCCATCTCGTAGTCCTCCTGGTCTTGGTCTCGTTGCACCGAAATGGCAACCTTTGCCTGATGCCTCGGTACTCCACGGCTGTGCTTGCCCCCTTTGCACCAAAGAGGAAAGAAGGACGCTGCGCGCGCTGGCGCCCGCCTGGCACCCTTAATCGTCATGGCTTGCGTCATGGGCACCTCTCGAGGTACCCTGCCTTGATCTCTCCACCTCCTCGCGAGCCAGCCTGAGGAGGCTGCGCTTGAGGATGCGCCGTGTCATCCGCCCCGCGAGGCTTGGCCCCTCGCGAGGGTCTTGAGTCTTGCGTTGATGAAGATGGGCCGCACTGGGCCCCCTTTGAGCCACGCCACAGGCCGCAGGCAGGCAAGTCTGGGGACCCCCGTTCCCAGAACGCCGACACTCTTCTTCCATTTGCACAAAATTATATATGTCCCTTAAGGCAGCTTGTTTCTTATGAGCAGGGAAATATTTAGCAGAGAAGTAATAAATCATATCCTGGGGACTACGCACACAACCAGGATCAAGAGAATTAAACCATATCTTAGCATCACCCTTTAATGAGAACGGAAATATTTTAAGGATATAAAAGTAGCGAGCTCTCTCATCATTAGTGAATAGGGTGGCTATATCATTTAATTTAGTAAGATGTGCCACAACAGTTTCAGATTCATAGCCATAAAAAGGATCAGATTCAACCAAAGTAATTATATCAGGATCAATAGAAAATTCATAATCCTTATCAGCAACACAGATAGGTGAAGTAGCAAAAGCAGGGTCAGGTTTCATTCTAGCATTAAGGGATTGCTGCTTCCATTTATCTAATAACCTCCTTAAATCATATCTATCATTGCAAGCAAGAATAGCTCTAGCAGATTCTTCATCCAGAACATAACCCTTAGGAACAACAGGCAATTCATATTTATTAGGGGGAGAGTCTTCATCATCAATATTATCAGTTTCAATAATTTCATTCTCTCTAACCCTAGCAAGTTGTTCATCAAGAAATTCACCAAGTGGCATAGTAGTATCAAGCATAGAAGTAGTTTCATCATAAGTATCATGTATAGTAGAAGTGGCATCATCAATAACTTGTGACATATCAGAATGAATAGCGGAAGTAGGTTTAGGTGTCGCAAGCTTACTCAAAACAGAAGGTGAATCAAGTGCAGAGCTAGATGGCAGTTCCATACCTCCCCTATTACTTGAGGGATAAATCTTGGTTTTTGGATCTCTCAAGTTCTTCATAATGATAAGCAGATATAAATCCCAAGTGACTCAAAGAATAGAGCTATGCTCCCCGGCAACGGCGCCAGAAAATAGTCTTGATAACCCACAAGTATAGGGGATCGCAACAGTTTTCGAGGGTAGAGTATTCAACCCAAATTTGTTGATTCGACACAAGGGGAGCCAAATAATATTCTCAAGTATTAGCAGCTGAGTTGTCAATTCAACCACACCTGGAAACTTAATATCTGCAGCAAAGTGTTTAGTAGCAAAGTAATATGATAGTAGTGGTAACGATAGCAAAAGTAACGGTAGCAAAAGTAATGTTTTTGGTATTTTGTAGTGATGATAACAATAGCAACAGAAAAGTAAATAAGCGGAGAACAATGTATGGAAAGCTCGTAGGCAATGGATCGGTGATAGAGAATTATGTCGGATGTGGTTCATCATGTAACAGTCATAACATAGGGTGACACAGAAGTAGCTCCAGTTCATAAATGTAATGTAGGCATGTATTCCGAATATAGTCATAAGTGCTTACGGAAAAGAACTTGCATGACATCTTTTGTCCTACCCTCCCGTGGCAGCGGGGTTCTAGCGGAAACTAAGGGATATTAAGGCCTCCTTTTAATAGAGTACCGGACCAAAGCGTTAACACATAGTGAATACATGAACTCCTCAAACTACGTTCATCATCGGGAGTGGTCTCGATTATTGTCACTTCGGGGTTGCCGGATCATAACACATAGTAGGTGACTATAGACTTGCAAGATAGGATCAAGAACACTCATATATTGATGAAAACATAATAGGTTCAGATCTGAAATCATGGCACTCGGGCCCTAGTGACAAGCATTAAGCACAGCAAAGTCATAGCAACATCAATCTCAGAACATAGTGGTTACTAGGGATCAAACCCTAACAAAACTAACTCGATTACATGATAAATCTCATCCAACCCATCACTGTCTACCAAGCCTACGATGGAATTACTCACGCACGGCGGTGAGCATCATGAAATTGGTGAGGGAGGATGGTTGATGTTGACGATGGCGACGGATTCCCCTCTCCGGAGCCCCGAATGGACTCCAGATCAGCCCTCCCGAGAGGTTTTAGGGCTTGGCGGTGGCTCCGTGTCGTAAAATGTGATGAATCCTTCTCTCTTATTTTTTTCTCCCCGAACGAGAATATATACAGTTGGAGTTGAGGTCAGAGGAGCTCCAGTGGGCCACGAGGTAGGGGGCGTGCCCAGGGGGGGGAGGCGTGCCCCCACCCTCGTGGCTAGGGTGTGGGCCCCCTGGCCATGATCTTTTGCCAGTATTTTTCATTATTTCCAAAAGACGCTCCGTGGAGTTTCAGGTCATTCCAAGAACTTCTGTTTCTGCACATAAATAACACCATGGCAATTCTGCTGAAAACAGTGTCAGTCCGGGTTAGTTCCATCCAAATCATGCAAGTTAGAGTCCAAAACAAGGGCAAAAGTGTTTGGAAAAGTAGATACGACAGGGACGTATCACCCACGCCGAGCTCGTGGAGGCCTATTCCAAAGATACGGCGGATGCGGATGGCGAGATGCTTGCCGAGTATGGTGTAATTGATGCCATGCAGCCCCTTCCCAAGGAGAACGTCGGGCGTGAGCTGGACATGGAGGTGGCGGCGGAGATCGACGAGCACCAGCCGTTGGAGTACTCTTTGTTTTGTTTAATTAAGAGCGCTCGTCTTTAATTTGTTAGAGTAATGTTTAGGTGAGCTAGCTCTGTTTAATTGTTGAACTTGCTCGATTAAGAAGTTAGTCTCCTTTGTGTACCCAAATTATGCAATGACGTGGATGACAACTGTAACCAGGGAAATTTGAAGCAATATTATTGACGTTCAAACTCAACACACACGGGTTAAGCTATCTGAATTGTTTTTGATGTTCACATATCGTACATAGTTCTGAATAAGGGGCCGTGTCTGATGACACTTTGCGTGCAAATTTTTTCGCTGAAGCGATTCCAAATTTTCTGCTTCCGCGGAAATATCTACCTCCCCGCCCCCTCCTCCTTACCAAAAGCCACATTTCCCCGGTTTCCGCCATCCTTTCCAAGTTGAAACCTTCACTCCTTGTTTGTAGCGCCGCCTCCTCGTTGGCGACCCTCCTCCAAGATGCCCGGCCTTGCCTATCCAGGCAGGTAATCCACACTTGACCCCCATCCTCCTTATCCTTCCACATCCCAGATGCCCCTACTGTCGGCGCGACGCCTTCCACCCAAATCACTCACCCCTCCACCAAATCGGCGCCACCCTGAGCCATGGTGCGCGCAGTATAGCCAGGATCCCAAGGACCATTTGGTAGTGGAGAAGCAAATCCCGGCCGCACGCGCGGATGAGGTCGTGATGGCTTCCATTCGTGTCGACCCCCAGATCTTGGAGGAGCACCTCACCGTAGAGGCCACCGTCGAGGCCTAGTGCGCTGACAACGCGACGCGGTTGGCTGTTGATACGTCTCCAACCCACCCAGGTTCAAGGCATGGCACTTGCAATTTGGGTTTGTTGCACCAATTATACTGTAAGGGGTTTCCTTACTGTCTTTCTGTAAAAAATTCAAACACCATCCTTTGTAGCTGTGACCCCATTACGTAATTCAAATCAAGATGATAAATCAAGTAAATCGCACACAGTTTATTATCACCAACCGTGTGAGATGAAGCACAAAATATCTTGGAGCACTGTCGGTGTATAGTACACCTATGGCTTACGCAAGAAGGTGCGTCGGCTACAGTCCACAGCACGCGTGTCAAGCACACTAACTCACTCCCTAAATTTCATTTCACTATTCATTCATCGACGGTGAAAGATGGGGACATGGACCCATGTTGTGAGGGAAACTTCGGCGGCCCACTCCGGCGAGAGCGCGACCGCAGCCGCCAGGCGCGTGCTAACAAGCTTCGTGAGGGCGACCGTAGTCTACGTCCAGGCGGCCAAGGCAGCCCAAATGACCGATGTTGCTTCTCAGGTGCCGGCAGCAGCATCTGCCTCGGGGATAGCAACTGGTGAGAGTGGCACAACAGCTGTCCATTCCGTAGCGACGGCCTTAGCCCTGATGGAGGCTGCCCACTACCATGTCGAGGCCATCCACACCCAGCTCGTGGCGGTCACTACACAAATCGAATGAAACTTCTCCGACAACGGTCAGCAACCCACGGCCGAAGATTGGCAATCGCCGAGAGGGTTCGAGTAGACGTCTGTTCCTACGCGGCATACCTTGCCACGATGGAGCCCGCCAGAGCCCAGATCGCGGCCGCCCACTAATAACCCACAAGTATAGGGGGTCGCAACAGTTTTTGAGGGTAGAGTATTCAACCCAAATTTATTGATTCGACACAAGGGGAGCCAAAGAATATTCTCAAGTATTAGTAGCTGAGTTGTCAATTCAACCACACCTGGAAACTTAATATCTGCAACAAAGTGTTTAGTAGCAAAGTAATATAATAGTAGTGGTAACGGTAGCAAAAGTAATGTTTTTGGTATTTTGTAGTGATGATAACAATAGCAACGGAAAGGTAAATAAGCAGAGAACAATATATGGAAAGCTCGTAGGCAATGGATCGGTGATAGAGAATTATGCCGGATGCGGTTCATCATGTAACAGTCATAACCTAGGGTGACACAGAACAAGCTCCAATTCATCAATGTAATGTAGGAACGGCATGTATTTCGAATATAGTCATACGTGGTTATGGAAAAGAACTTGCATGACATCTTTTGTCCTACCCTCCCATGGCAGCGGGGTCCTAGCGGAAACTAAGGGATATTAAGGCCTCCTTTTAATAGAGTACCAGACCAAAGCATTAACACATAGTGAATACATGAACTCCTCAAACTACGTTCATCATCGGGAGTGGTCTCGATTATTGTCACTTCGGGGTTGCCGGATCATAACACATAGTAGGTGACTATAGACTTGCAAGATAGGATCAAGAACACTCATATATTGATGAAAACATAATAGGTTCAGATCTGAAATCATGGCACTCGGGCCCTAGTGACAAGCATTAAGCATAGCAAAGTCATAGCAACATCAATCTCAGAACATAGTGGATACTAGGGATGAAACCCTAACAAAACTAACTCGATTACATGATAAATCTCATCCAACCCATCACCGTCTAGAAAGCCTATGATGGAATTACTCACGCACGGCGATGAGCATCATGAAATTAGTGACGGAGGATGGTTGATGATGACGATGGCGACGGATTCCCCTCTCCGGAGCCCCGAACGGACTCTAGATCAGCCCTCCCGAGAGGTTTTAGGGCTTGGCAGCAGCTCCGTATCGTAAAACACGATGACTCCTTTTCTCTTATTTTTTTGTCCCCGAAAGAGAATATATAGAGTTGGAGTTGAGGTCGGAGGAGCTCCAGAGGGCCCACGAGGTAGGGGGCGCGCCGCCACCCTCGTGGCTAGGGTGTGGGCCCCCTGGCCTTGATCTTTTGCCAGTATTTTTCATTATTTCCAAAAAGATGCTCCGTGGAGTTTCAGATCATTCCGAGAACTTTTGTTTCTACACATAAATAACACCATGGCAATTCTGCTGAAAACAGCATTAGTCCGGGTTAGTTCCATCCAAATCATGCAAGTTAGAGTCCAAAACAAGGGCAAAAGTGTTCGGAAAAGTAGATACGACGGAGACGTATCAACTCCCCCAAGCTTAAACCTTTGCTTGTCCTCAAGCAATTCAATTGATAAACTGAAAGTGATAAAGAAAAACTTTTACAAACTCGATTTGCTCTTGTTGTTGTAAATATGTAAAGCCAACATTCAAGTTTTCAGCAAAGATTATAAACTAACGATATTCACAATAATGCTTAGGTCTCATGTTCACTCATATCAATGGCATAATCAACTAGCGAGCAATAATAATAAACCTCGGATTACAACACTTTCTCAAAACAATCATAACATGATATAACAAGATGGTATCTCGCTAGCCCTTTCTGAGACCGCAAAACATAAATGCAGAGCATCTTTAAAGATCAAGGACTGACTAGACATTGTAATTCATGGTAAAAGAGATCCAGTCAAGTCATACTCAATGTAAACTAACAGTAATGAATGCAAATGACAGCGGTGCTCTCCAACTGGTGCTTTTTACTAAGAGGATGATGACTCACCATAAAAGTAAATAGATAGGCCCTTCGTAGAGGGAAGCAGGGATTTGTAGAGGTGCCAGAGCTCGGTTTTGAAATAGAGATGAATAATATTTTGAGCGGTATACTTTCATTGTCAACATAACAACCAAGAGATGGCTATATCTTCCATGCTACACACATTATAGGAAGTTCCCAAATAGAATGGTAAAGTTTATACTCCCCTCCACCAACAAGCATTCAGTCCATGGCTTGCTCAAAACAACGAGTGCCTCCAACTAACAAGATTCCCAGGGGGAGTTTTGTTTGCAATTATTTTGATTTAGTTTGCATAAAGCATGGGACTGGACATCCCGGTGACCAGCCATTTTCTCGTGAGTGAGGAGCGGAGTCCACTCCTCTTGAGAATAACCCGCCTAACATGGAAGATACGGATAGCCCTAGTTGATACATGAGCTATTCAAGTATACAAAACAGGATATTTATTTGAAGGTTTAGAGTTTGGCACATACAAATTTACTTGGAACGGCGGGTAGATACCGTATATAGGTAGGTATGGTGGACTCATATGGAATAACTTTGGGGTTTATGGAGTTGGATGCACAAGCAGTATTCCTGCTTAGTACAGGTGGAGGCTAGAAAAAGACAGGGAAGTGACCAGCTAGAGAGCGACAACATTCATGAACATGCATTAAAATTAATCAACACCGAATGCAAGCATGAGTAGGACATAATGCACCATGAACATAAATATCGTATAGGCTATGTTGATTTTGTTTCAACTACATGCGTGAACATGTGCCAAGTCAAGCCACTCGAATCGTTCAAAAGAGGATACCACCCTATCATACCACATCACAACCATTTTAATAGCATGTTGGCACGCAAGGTAAACTATTATAAGCTCCTAGCTAATTAAGCATGGCATAAGCCACTATAATATCTAATTGTCATTGCAAACATGTTTATTCATAATAGGCTGATTCAGGAATGATGAACTAATCATATTTACAAAAACAAGAGAGGTCGAGTCCATACTAGCTTTTCGCATCTCAGTCAGTCCATCATATATCGTCATAATTGCCTTTCACTCGCACGACCGAACAATGTGGATAATAATAATAGTGCGCGTGCATTTGACTAAGTTGGAATCTGCAAGCATTCAATAAACAGGAGAAGACAAGGCAATATGGGCTCTTTTGTCAGATCAACAATAATGCATATAAGAGCCACTTCAACAATTTAATCTTGGTCTTCTCCTATAGACCCCCAAAAAAAGAGAAGAAATAGAACTATTTACACGGGAAAGCTCACAACAAGCAAAAGAAGAACAGGAAATCTTTTTGGGTTTTCTTTTTAATTACTACTACAAGCATGGAAATTAAAACTAGCTAAAAGCTACAACTAAGTTTTTTTGGTTTTTCTTAAGGTTTATTAAACACACAAGAAGAGAGCATAAAAAGTAAAATAAACTAGCATGGATATTAGAATGAAAAAGTATGAGCACCGACATATTGCAATGGGTGTGTGAACATGAATATAATGTCAGTGAGAAATACTTACTCCCCCAAGCTTAGGCTTTTGGCCTAAGTTGGTCTATGGCCACGATTGGCCTGGCGGATATCCATAGTAATAGTTGGGGTCGTACTGCGACGAAGAAGACTTCGAGTGCCACTACTTGGCAATCATCTCTCGATCCCACTGGTAATTAGACTGTCATGGAGGATCAACTTGTGGTTCCAACTCTGGCTCTGTGGCTAATGTAGGGTTCCGGTAAGCGCGAATGTCCTCCGGCGAGATGAGGTACTGGCCTGTAGATAAATCAAACAAGGAAGGAGTAGGCAAGGTGATAGTGTCAGGATCACGTTTATCCAAGAACAATTTGTATTTCAGCTCCCGTTCCCTATTCTTTATAATAAAATCATGCGCTACCAATTGGCAGCAATTTTTCTTCTTTTTCATAGTGCCTAATAGGTATGTTATAGTGTGCAGCAAGGCGTGAAGCATAGATACCACCAAAGATGGGTCCTTTTGTACGGTTCAGACTTAACCGTTTAGCAATAGTACCATCCATACTAACAGAGTCATCACGGAATAAACCATGGAACAAAATAAAAATATCAGGAACACTAAGGTTTCCACAGTTTCCGCGACCAATTAAGCAATGACTATCAAATATTGCAAAGTAACGTAAAATAGGAAAACGTATGCTAGTGATTCTTGCATCGGAAACCTTCCTAGTTTCCCCTACAGTGATAGTGTCAATAAACCCATCCACATCTTTACGATGTGGTTCCTCTAAGCTACCCTCGAAAGGTATTCTGCAAACCCTGCAAAATTCATATAGTGACATCTTCTTAACCACATCATATAAATGAAACTCTACTGAAGGAGGTGATTCCCTAGGATAATAGTAGAAGTTTTGCACAAAGGGACAATTGCAATTTTACCCCTAGTTGGTTCCTACCCATGGGTTTTGCCCTTACTTTTCGAGCTTGCTCAGTTTTGCCCTTACTTTTTCCGTCGTGGTCCCTCGAATGCCCTTTGACTGTTTGACCAAAACTTTGAAAATTCATTTAATTTAGTAAGATGTGCCACAACAGTTTCAGATTCATAGCCATAAAAAGGATCAGATTCAACCAAAGTAATTATATCAGGATCAATAGAAAATTCATAATCCTTATCAGCAACACAGATAGGTGAAGTAGCAAAAGCAGGGTCAGGTTTCATTCTAGCCTTAAGGGATTGCTGCTTCCATTTATCTAATAACCTCTTTAAATCATATCTATCATTGCAAGCAAGAATAGCTCTAGCAGATTCTTCATCCAGAACATAACCCTTAGGAACAACAGGCAATTCATATTTATTAGGGGGAGAGTCTTCATCATCAATATTATCAGTTTCAATAATTTCATTCTCTCTAACCCTAGCAAGTTGTTCATCAAGAAATTCACCAAGTGGCATAGTAGTATCAAGCATAGAAGTAGTTTCATCATAAGTATCATGCATAGTAGAAGTGGCATCATCAATAACATGTGACATATCAGAATGAATAGCAGAAGTAGGTTTAGGTGTCGCAAGCTTACTCAAAACAGAAGGTGAATCAAGTGCAGAGCTAGATGGTAGTTCCATACCTCCCCTGTTAGTTGAGGGATAAATCTTGGTTTTTGGATCTCTCAAGTTCTTCATAATGATAAGCAGATATAAATCCCAAGTGACTCAAAGAATAGAGCTATGCTCCCCGGCATCGGCGCCAGAAAATAGTCTTGATAACCCACAAGTATAGGGGATCGCAATAGTTTTCGAGGGTAGAGTATTCAACCCAAATTTGTTGATTCGACACAAGGGGAGCCAAATAATATTCTCAAGTATTAGCAGCTGAGTTGTCAATTCAACCACACCTGGAAACTTAATATCTGCAGCAAAGTGTTTAGTAGCAAAGTAATATGATAGTAGTGGTAACGATAGCGAAAGTAACGGTAGCAAAAGTAATGTTTTTGGTATTTTGTAGTGATGATAACAATAGCAACAGAAAAGTAAATAAGCGGAGAACAATGTATGGAAAGCTCGTAGGCAATGGATCGGTGATAGAGAATTATGTCGGATGTGGTTCATCATGTAACAGTCATAACATAGGGTGACACAGAACTAGCTCCAATTCATAAATGTAATGTAGGCATGTATTCCGAATATAGTCATAAGTTCTTACGGAAAAGAACTTGCATGACATCTTTTGTCCAACCCTCCCGTGGCAGTGGGGTTCTAGCGGAAACTAAGGGATATTAAGGCCTCCTTTTAATAGAGTACCGGACCAAAGCGTTAACACATAGTGAATACATGAACTCCTCAAACTACGTTCATCATCGGGAGTGGTCTTGATTATTGTCACTTCGGGGTTGCCGGATCATAACACATAGTAGGTGACTATAGACTTGCAAGATAGGATCAAGAACACTCATATATTGATGAAAACATAATAGGTTCAGATCTGAAATCATGGCACTCGGGCCCTAGTGACAAGCATTAAGCATAGCAAAGTCATAGCAACATCAATCTCAGAACATAGTGGTTACTAGGGATCAAACCCTAACAAAACTAACTCGATTACATGATAAATCTCATCCAACCCATCACTGTCTACCAAGCCTACGATGGAATTACTCACGCACGGCGGTGAGCATCATGAAATTGGTGAGGGAGGATGGTTGATGTTGACGATGGCGACGGATTCCCCTCTCCGGAGCCCCGAATGGACTCCAGATCAGCTCTCCCGAGAGGTATTAGGGCTTGGCGGTGGCTCCGTATCGTAAAACATGATGAATCCTTCTCTCTTATTTGTTTTCTCCCCGACCGAGAATATATAGAGTTGGAGTTGAGGTCAGAGGAGCTCCAGTGGGCCATGAGGTAGGGGGCGCGCCCAGGGGGGGCAGGCGCGCCCCCACCCTCGTGGCTAGGGTGTGGGCCCCCTGGCCATGATCTTTTGCCAGTATTTTTCATTATTTACAAAATACGCTCCGTGGAGTTTCAGGTCATTCCAAGAACTTCTGTTTCTGCACATAAATAACACCATGGCAATTCTGCTGAAAACAGTGTCAGTCCGGGTTAGTTCCATCCAAATCATGCAAGTTAGAGTCCAAAACAAGGGCAAAAGTGTTTGGAAAAGTAGATACGACGGAGACGTATCACCCACGCCGAGCTCGTGGAGGCCTATTCCAAAGATATGGCAGATGCAGATGGCGAGATGCTTGCCGAGTATGGTGTAATTGATGCCATGGAGCCCCTTCCCAAGGAGAACGTCGGGCGTGAGCTGGACATGGAGGTGGCGACGGAGATTGACGAGCACCAGCCATTGGAGTACTCTTTGTTTTGTTTAATTAAGAGCGCTAGTCTTTAATTTGTTAGAGTAATGTTTAGGTGAGCTAGCTTTGTTTAATTGTTGAACTTGCTCGATTAAGAAGTTAGTCTCCTTTGTGTACCCAAATTATGCAATGACGTGGATGACAACTGTAACCAGGGAAATTTGAAGCAATATTATTGACGTTCAAACTCAACACACACGGGTTAAGCTATCTGAATTGTTTTTGATGTTCACATATCGTACACAGTTCTGAATAAGGGACCGTGTCTGATGACACGTTGCGTGCAAAAAATTTCGCTGAAGCGATTCCAAATTTTCTGCTTCCGCGGAAATATCTACCTCCCCGCCCCCTCCTCCTTACCAAAAGCCACATTTCCCCTGTTTCCGCCATCCTTTCCAAGTTGAAACCTTCACTCCTTGTTTGCAGCGCCGCCTCCTTGTTGGCGACCCTCCTCCACGCTGCTCGGCCTTGCCTATCTAGGCAGGTAATCCACACTTGACCCCCATCCTCCTTATCCTTCCACATCCCACATGCCCCTACCGTCGGCGCGACACCTTCCACCCAAATCACTCACCCCTCCACCAAATAGGCGCCACCCTGAGCCATGGTGCGCGCAGTATAGCCAGGATCCCAAGGACCATTTGGTACTGGAGAAGCAAATCCCGGCCGCACGCGCGGATGAGGTCGTGATGGCTTCCATTCGTGTCGACCCCCAAATCTTGGAGGAGCACCTCACCGTAGAGGCCACCGTCGAGGCCTAGCGCGCTGACGATGCGACGCGGTTGGCTATTGATACGTCTCCAACCCACCCAGGTTCAAGGCATGGTACTTGCAATTTGGGTTTGTTGCACCAATTATACTGTAAGGGGTTTCCTTACTGTCTTTCTATAAAAAATTCAAACACCAACCTTTGTAGCTGTGACCCCATTACGTAATTCAAATCAAGATGATAAATCAAGTAGATCGCACACAGTTTATTATCACCAACCATGTGAGATCCAGCACAAAATATCTTGGAGCACTGTCGGTGTATAGTACGCCTATGGCTTACACAAGAAGGTACGTCGGCTACAGTCCACAGCAGGCGTGTCAAGCACACTAACTCACTCCCTAAATATCATTTCACTATTCATTCATCGACGGTGAAAGATGGGGACATGGACCCACGTTGTGAGGGAAACTTTGGCGGCCCACTCCGGCGAGAGCGCGACCGCAGCCGCCAGGCGCGTGCTAACAAGCTTCGTGAGGGCGACCGTAGTCTACGTCCAGGCGGCCAAGGCAGCCCAAACGACCGATGTTGCTTCTCAGGTGCCGGCAGCAGCATCTGCCTCGGGGATAGCAACTAGTGAGAGTGGCACAATAGCTGTCCATTCCGCAGCGACGGCCTTAGCCCTGATGGAGGCTGCCCACTACCACGTCGAGGCCATCCACACCCAGCTCGTGGCGGTCACTACACAAATCGAATGAAACTTCTCCGACAACGGTCAGCAACCCACGGCCGAAGATTGGCAATCGCCGAGAGGGTTCGAGTAGACGTCTGTTCCTGCGCGGCATACCTTGCCACGATGGAGCCCGCCAGAGCCCAGGTCACGGCCGCCCACTAATAACCCACAAGTATAGGGGATCGCAACAGTTTTCGAGGGTAGAGTATTCAACCCAAATTTATTGATTCGACACAAGGGGAGCCAAAGAATATTCTCAAGTATTAGGAGCTGAGTTGTCAATTCAACCACACCTGGAAACTTAATATCTGCAACAAAGTGTTTAGTAGCAAAGTAATATAGTCATACGTGCTTATGGAAAAGAACTTGCATGACATCTTTTGTCCTACCCTCCCATGGCAGCGGGGTCCTAGCGAAAACTAAGGGATATTAAGGCCTCCTTTTAATAGAGTACTGGACCAAAGCATTAACACATAGTGAATACATGAACTCCTCAAACTACGGTCATCACCGGTAGTGGTGGTCCCGATTATTGTCACTTCCGGGTTGCCGGATCATAACACATAGTAGGTGACTATAGACTTGCAAGATAGGATCAAGAACACTCATATAATGATGAAAACATAATAGGTTCAGATCTGAAATCATGGCACTTAGGCCCTAGTGACAAGCATTAAGCATAGCGAAGTCATAGCAACATCAATCTCAGAACATAGTGGTTTCTAGGGATCAAACCCTACCAAAACTAACTCGCTTACGTGATAAATCTCATCCAACCCATCACCGTCTAGCAAGCCTATGATGGAATTACTCACGCACGGCGGTGAGCATCATGAAATTGGTGATGGAGGATGGTTGATGTTGACGATGGCGATGGATTCCCCTCTCCGGAGCCCCGAATGGAGTCCAGATCAGCCCTCCCGGGAGGTTTTATGGCTTGGCGGTGGCTCCGTATCGTAAAACATGATGAATCCTTCTCTCTTTTTTTTTCTCCCCGAAAGAGAATATATAGAGATGGAGTTGAGGTCGGAGGAGCTCCAGTGGGCCCACGAAGTAGGGGGCGCACCCAGGGAGCAGGCGCGCCCCCACCCTCGTGGCTAGGGGCTAGGGTGTGGGCCCCCTGACCTTGATCTTTTGCCAGTATTTTTCATTATTTCCAAAAGACGCTCCATGGAGTTTCAGGTCATTCCGAGAACTTCTGTTTCTGCACATAAATAACACCATGGCAATTCTGCTGAAAACAGCGTCAGTCCGGGTTAGTTCCATCCAAATCATGCAAGTTAGAGTCCAAAATAAGGGCAAAAGTGTTTGGAAAAGTAGATACGACGAAGACGTATCACCCACGCCGAGCTCGTGGAGGCCTATTCCAAAGATATGGCGGATGCGGATGGCGAGATGCTTGCCGAGTATGGTGCAATTGATGCCATGGAGCCCCTTCCCAAGGAGAACGTCGGGCGTGAGCTGGACATGGAGCCGGCCGCGGAGATCGACGAGCACCAGCCGTAGTAGTACTCTTTGTTTTGTTTAATTAAGAGCGCCGGTCTTTAATTTGTTAGAGTAATGTTTAGGTGAGCTAGCTCTGTTTAATTGTTGAACTTGCTCGATTAAGAAGTTAGTCTCCTTTGTGTACCCAAATTATGCAATGACGTGGATGACAACTGTAACCAGGGACATTCAAAGCAATATTATTGACGTTCAAACTCAACACACACGGGTTAAGCTATCTGAATTGTGTTTGATGTTCACATATCGTACATAGTTCTGAATAAGGGACCGTGTCTGATGACACTTTGCGTGCAAATATTTTCGTTGAAGCGATTCCAAATTTTCGACTTCCACGGAAATATCTACCTCCCCGCCCCTCCTCCTTACCAAAAGCCACATTTCCCCTGTTTCCGCCATCCTTTCCAAGTTGAAACCTTCACTCCTTGTTTGCAGCGCCGCCTCCTCGTTGGCGACCCTCCTCCATGCTGCTCGGCCTCGCCTATCCAGGCAGGTAATCCACACTCAACCCCCATCCTCCTTCTCCTTCCACATCCCACATGCCCCTACCGTCGGCGCGACACCTTCCACCCAAATCACTGACCCCTCCACCAAATAGGCGCCACCCTAAGCCATGGTGCACGTAGTATAGCCAGGGTCCCAAGGACCATTTGGCAGTGGAGAAGCAAATCCCGGCCGCACGCGTGGATGAGGTCGCGATGGCTTCCATTCGTGTCGACCCCCAGATCTTGGAGGAGCACCTCACCGTAGAGGCCACCGTCGAGGCCTCGCGCGCTGACGACGTGATGCGGTTGGCTGTTCATACGTCTCCAACGTATCTATAATTTTTGATTGTTCCATGCTATTATATTATCTGTTTTGGATGTTTAATGGGCTTTAATATGCTCTTCTATATTATTTTTGGGACTAACCTATTAACCGAAGGCCCAGTGCCAGTTTCTATTTTTTTCCTACTTTAGAGTTTTGCAGAAAAGGAATACCAAATAGAATAAAACCTTCGCGATGATCTTGGACCGAAAGCAAACTAGAAGACTTGGAGATGAAGTCTGGAATGCCACGAGGCGGCCATGAGGAAGGAGGGCGCGCCCCCACCCTCGTGGGCCCCTCGTAGCTCCACCGGCGTACTTCTTCCACCTATATATACTCTCTTATACCCTAGATCGATCGCAGAGAGCCACGAAACCACTTTTCCACCATTGTAACCTTCTGTACCCGTGAGATCCCATCTTGGGGCCTCTTTCGGCGATCAGCTGGAGGGGGAATCGACCACGGAGGGCTTCTACATCAACACCATAGCCTCTCCGATGAAGCATGAGTAGTTTACCACAGACCTTCGGGTCCATAGTTATGAGCTAGATGGCTTCTTCTCTCTTTGATTCTCAATACAAAGTTCTCCTCGATGTTCTTGGAGATCTATTGGATGTAATACTCTTTTGCGGTGTGTTTGCTGAGATCCGATGAATTGTGGGTTTATGGACAAGGTTATCTATGAATATTAGTTGTTTCTTCTCTAAATTCTTATATGCATAATTTGATATCGTTGCAAGTCTCTTCGAATTATTGGTTGAGTTTGGCCTAGTAGATTGATCTTTCTTGCAATGGAGAAGTGCTTAGCTTTGAGTTCAATCTTGTGGTGTCCTTTCCTAGTGGCAGTAGGGGCAGCAAGGCACGTGTTGTATTGTTGCCATCGAGGATAAAAAGATGGGGTTTATATCATATTGTTTGAGTTTATCCCTCTACATCATGTCATCTTGCTTAAAGCGTTACTCTGTTCTTATGAACTTGATACTCTAGATGCATGCTAGATAGCGGTCGATGTGTGGAGTAATAGTAGTAGATGTAGAATCATTTCGATCTACTTGACACGGATGTGATGCCTTTATTCATGATCATTGCCTAGATATTCTCATAACTACGCACTTTTCTATGAATTGCTTGGCAGTAATTTCTTCACCCACCGTAATACATGCTATCTTGAGAGAAGCCACTAGTGACACATATGGCCCCCGGGTCACTTTCTTATTATATTGCATATCTTTTATTTACATCGCATCTCGTTTACTATTTTGCAATCTTTACTTTCCAATCTATACAACAAAAATACCAAAAATATTTATGTCGGTGTCAAAACCGGTGGATCTCGGGTAGGGGGTCCCGAACTATGCACCTAGGCAGATGGTAACAGGAGGCAGGGGACATGATGTTTTACCCAGGTTCGGGCCCTCTTGATAGAGGTAAAACCCTACGTCCTTCTTGATTGTTCTTGATGATATGAGTATTACAAGAGTAGATCTACCACGAGATTAGAGGCTAAACCTAGAAGCTAGCCTATGGTATGATTGTATGTTTTCCTACGGACTAAACCCTCCGGTTTATATAGACGCCGGAGGGGGCTAGGGTTACACAGAGTCGGTTATAAGGGAGGAGATCTACATATCCGTATTGCCAAGCTTGCCTCCCACGCCAAGGAAAGTCACATCCGGACATGAGACGAAGTCTTCAATCTTGTATCTTCATAGTCTAATAGTGCGGCCAAAGGATATAGCCCGGCTGTCCGGAGACCCCCTGAGGGAGTCCTGGATTAGGGGGTCTCTGGACAGCCGGACTATCTCCATTGGCCGGACTGTTAGACTATGAAGATACGAGATTGAAGACTTCGTCTCGTGTCCGGATGGGACTCTACTTAGCGTGGAAGGCAGGCTAGGGAATACGGATATGTATATCTCCTCCTTTGTAACCGACCTTGTGTAACCCTAACCCTCTCCGGTGTCTATATAAACCGAAGGGTTTTAGTCCGTAGGACAACAACCATAACATACAATCATACCATAGGCTAGCTTCTAGGGTTTAGCCTCTCTGATCTCGTGGTAGATCTACTCTTGTACTACCCATATCATCAATATCAATCAAGCAGGATGTAGGGTTTTACCTCCATCAAGAGGTCCCGAACCTGGGTAAAACATTGTGTCCCCTACCTCCTGTTACCATCCGGCCTAGACGCACAGTTCGGGACCCCCTACCCGAGATCCGCTGGTTTTGACACCGACATTGGTGCTTTCATTGAGAGTTCCTCTGTGTCGTCGCCGTTAGGTTTGATGGCTCCTACCATCATCGATAGCGATGCGGTCCGGGGCAAGACTTTTCTCCCCGGACAGATCTTCGTATTCAGCGGCTTTGCACTGCAGGCTAATTCGCTTGGCCATCTGGAGCAGATTGAAAGCTACGCCCCTAGCCGTCAGGTCAGATTTGGAAGTTTGAACTACACGGTCGACATCCGTGGAGACTTGATCTTCGACGAATTCGAGCCACAGCCGGGCGCGCCGCACTGTCACGACAGGTATGACCTAGCTCTGCCACCAAACAGTACCCCAGAGGTCGCGCCCGCATCAGCTCTGACCCTTAGCTCGGAGCCAACTGCGCCAATCGAGGACGGGTGGCTAGACACCGCCTCAGGGGCTGTAGTCTCGACGGCGATCGAGCCGAACACCAGCATAATCCTCTGCGAAGCCCCTGACTCCAAGGTGCCGGACTCTTTTCTGGAATCTGAACCGTCCGCGCCCCTGCCAATCGAATCCGATTGGGCACCGATCATGGAATTCACTGCCGCGGATATCTTTCAGCACTCGCCCTTCAGCGACATTCTGAATTCACTAAAGTCTCTCTCTTTGTCAGGAGAGCCCTGGCCGGACTATGGCCAACAGGATTGGGATGCGGACGACGGAAAAATTCGACGCCCACCCACCACCCACTTCGTAGCCACTGTCGATGATTTAACTAACATGCTCGACTTCGACTCCGAAGACATCGACGGTATGGATGATGATGCGGGAGGCGAAGAGGAACCACTGCCCACAGGGCGCTGGATGTCCACCTCATCATATGACGTATACATGGTGGACACGCCAAAAGAAGACGACAAGGAGGAACGGAAGGACGAAACGAAGGCTTGTCCCCTCGAGAAGCAGTCAAAGCGGCGGCGTAAGCGCCGCCCCAAATCCCGCCTCGGCAAAAATAACGATCATACAGACCCAGTGTTGGAGCAGGGCGAACTACTGCCGGACCACGGCAATACGGAAAATCAAACCGAACAAACCAATTCTGTCAAAGATAAAAGTCCGGATGACATAACGCCGAACAGGCACCTGGAGCAGCAGAATGCCCGTCAAAGGCTTGTTGCCACCGCGAGGAGTCTGAAAAAGCAGAAGCAAATGCTCAAGGCTGCATAGGACACACTCCAAATCAGATGGAGTAAAGTACTCAACACAGCAGCGAAGTATGGTGGCAATCACCCCACCAAGAGCTACCCGAAGCGGAAGTTGCTACCCAAATTCGATGAGGAGGCCCTAGATCCCCCACAACCAAAAATCAAAACGGCCACCTGGCCGAATAGACGACCTCACGGCCAACATGGAGCGGCAAACAACTCCACTCACAAGCCAATAAGCGATCCACACGAGGGCTCGCACCAAAAAGACGGCGTAACAAGATCCATCTACGGACCATGCAAGCGCACCCCAGCATATGATGCAACACAACAAGCATCAGAACAACGCAGTACACCTAGCTACAGGGGTGCCGCACACCCCCTATGTTTCAACGATGAGGTGTTAGACCATGAATTCCTAGAGGGATTCAAACCCGTAAACATAGAGTCATACGACGGAACAACAGACCCTGGGGTCTGGATCGAGGACTATATCCTTCATATCCATATGGCTCCAGGAGACGATCTCCACGCCATCAAGTACTTACCCCTCAAGCTCAAAGGCCCAGCTTGGCACTGGCTTAAAAGCCTCCCCGAAAACTCCATTGGAAGCTGGGAAGAGCTCGAAAATGCCTTTCGGGCAAATTTTCAAGGGACTTATGTCCGACCTTCGGACGAGGATGATTTGAGTCATATAACCCAACAGCCCAGAGAGTCAGCCCGAAAGCTTTGGAACAGGTTTCTTACTAAAAAGAACCAAATTGTCAACTGTCCGGACGCCAAAGCCTTGGCAGCTTTTAAGCATAGCGTCCGTGACGAATGGCTTGCCAGACACCTCGGCCAAGAAAAGCCGAGAACAATGGCAGCATTAACAAGCCTCATGACCCGCTTTTGCGCGGGTGAGGATAGCAGGCTAGCTAGATGCAGCACCAGCGACCCCAGTACATCCGAAGTTGGAGATGGAAACGGGAAATCACAGCGCAACAGCAATAACAAACGCCGGAATAAAGAAGACAGCACGAAGAGCACGGTAGTAAACGCCGGATTCAAAAGCTCTCGGCCAGGTCAGCAAAAGCCGCCCTCTAAAGGCGCCAGAGACGAACTATCCAGCCTAAACAAAATTCTGGACCAAATATGTCAGATCCATAGCACCCCTGGTAAACCCGCTAATCATACCCACAGAGAATGTTGGGCCTTCAAGCAGTCCGGCAAGCTCAACGTCGTACACAAGGGGGAGGATACACCAACTGAAGACGAGGATGAGCCTCTCAAGCAAGACACTGGGGAACAAAAGAAATTTCCACCAGAAGTCAAAATAGTAAGCGTGTTACACGTGATCAATGGATAAACAAAATGGCACTCCCAGAAAAATATGCCCAAGGGCCTATCACCGCGGAGTCCTGCCACTGGTCGTCTCAACCGATCACTTTCGACCATCGTGATTACTCAGCAAGTATCTGGCGTGCAGGATGGGTTGCCCTAGTATTAGACCCAATAATAGACGGATACCACTTCAGACGAGTCTTGATGGATGGTGGCAGCAGTCTAAACCTGATATACCAGGATACAATCCGCCAAATGGGGATAGACCCAAACAAAAATTTTCCATAGAAACACTACCTTTAAAGGAGTAATGCCAGGCCCAGGGGCTCACTGCACGGGCTCCCTGCTACTAAAGGTTATATTCGGCTTCCTCGATAACTCCCGTAGCGAACACCTTCCACATTGCTCTGTTCCAATGCGGTTATCAAGCACTACTTGGACGCGAAGCTTTTGCTCACTTTAATGCAATACCACATTACGCTTCCCTGACGCTCAAGATTCCCGGTCCACGCGGCATCATTACAGTGAGCGGAAGTATTAAGCGATCCTTGAGCGCCGAAGAGAATGCGACTGCCTTGGCAGCTGCAAACGGCCTCGCCAACTAAAGTATTTGATAGGTCGTCAAGACCACAGACGTGGTTAGACGAGTCCGGCGCTGCTATATGTAATTTATACCGGATTGATGGCCACACCCCTATTACAAATACAAGGGGCTCAACGCACGCACACAAGTGGCAATTTCTACTCATTTCTAGTTATACACGGTTTCTTTAAAAACTATCTTTTTGCACGACAACTTTTTCACCTAAGTTCCTCTCCTTTACAGATGATCATCGTGCTACACCCGTCTAGGATACGGCACAATGGAGACACGGGCGCAGACGTGCAGCAGGGACCCGTTCCAAGGATTCTTTTTAGATTAAGACCATGCGTAAACCTTTTTTACTGTCTCTTGTTGATACACATCCATCGAATTCTCAGAACAATTGAGAAGGATGCTGACGTCTTGGCATGTGGCCACGTCAGAATAATGCACGCACCTGGACACAAGGGGATTCTTACAAAGGGCACTATTTAGGCCCGGTTTATACCATAAAGATCGAACACCTTAGGGAGTGTTCGGCGTCGTGAGTTTGGCCTTATATGCATCAGCTCCGAATCATTGTCTTTGGTCAAATGTTGGGTTTGCCCGGCTCGTGTGTTTTGGTGCCTTACGTTCCGCTTTATCGGCTAAGGCAGCACCGGGAGAACTACTGCGATTGTGCCTTGGTTCATCCGGACGAGCACCTCAGTAGAGAAAGCCGAAAACTGACTGTCATGATATAGCGTGAGACTAGTCAACCACTCGATGACCTATCGGAATGTTAGAATTCCTCCGCCTTAACGAAGGGCCATTTTCCGGCCAGGCATGTACGCACCCCGAGATTGGGAGAGTGTAGAGCCACCAGGGGCTATCTAGTAGCCCCACTGTCAAACTCCTATGGCTAAGTGAAAGTGTTAAAGCATTATAGTCCGGTTGCCTCGGTCGCTGCACTATGACCTCCTTAATAGGACCAAGACGTTGGGTTAAGTGTGAACACGCGTTTTTTGGGAACACATCCGCATTATATGCGTGGGGTTGAAGCCGATGACTGCAATCTTTCAGGTTATACACATGTATACAGAAACGGCCGCACAGGAGGCATCATATTACTTTCGGGCAAAAGTATAAACACAGCCTTATAAAATTTCATAAAAACATTGTGTTTACAATGGGAATACATGTCACTCAAACATAATATTCTTCGAGCACTGGGCCTCTATCAAACAAGCACCCTCGAGAACCTCCTCGAAATAGTGCTCGGCAGCCACTCGGCCTATGGCCGAACCCTGCGCCGCAACAGTGGTAGCGTCCAACTCCGCCCAGTATGCTTTAACACGGGAAAGGGCCATCCGCGAGCCTTGTATGCACGCCGACCTCTTCATCGCATTAATGTACGGCACCGCACCAAGGAACCGCTGCACTAAACTGAAATAGTTGTTCGGCTTTGGCTTTTCCGGCCATTGCTGATCCACGACAGACCTCATGGCGAGTCCGGACAACCTATTTAGTTCGGCCCATTCGGCTAGCTGATCAGTCAATGGAAGCGGATGCTCTGGAACGTTGAATTGTGACCAGAACAGCTTGTCCACTTCACGATCTGTTTGACCTTGGAAGTATTTGGCCGCAACGGCATCACTCGCCGCCAAGTCCATATACGCATATGCCGAACTCCATAGCCGATCCGGAGGGGCATACCGTGGATCTCTGAACTTCCTCCGTAGCATGAAGGGCTTCCCAGCCGCAATATCCCCGGCTTCCTGCAGCTCCTCCTTCTTCGCTCTCATAGCAGAGCGGGTGTCTTTGTCCTCCATTGTGGCCTTCTCAAGGTCCGTTGCCTTCGCTCAGTTTTCTTTTTCAAGGAGCCGGCAACGGTCGGCAGTGTCTTTTAATTCTATGGCCGTCTTGGCCATCTTCTCTTGGCTCTCGCAATATGCGGTCTTCTCGGCTTTCAACTCTTCGGCCGCCTTCAAAGCAGCCGCATTACTAATCCTCGCTTGTTCCTTGGCTTGGGCAAGTTCTGCCCGCAAGGTTTCCACGGTGGCAGCTCCATCTGCAGTCACAACATATAAAAGATACTGGCATCATGCTGCTCTTACTATGTGGCGTTCAGTAGATAATAACACTTACCCTGTGCCTCGTCAAGCCTCTTGTTAACAAGCCCGATGTCGGCGTCTGCAGCATCCAGTTGTCGTTTTAATTTGGCAAACTCACTAGTCCGGCTAGCCACCGTAGCTTCCACCACCTGCACATAAGGGCAGTCTGGTTATTGCCTGGGACTATGATCCTCTGTTCGCCGCCGTTTTCAACGACAACCAGAGTCTCAGGGGCTACTATCTACACAGGGCACACCTAACATGTGCGGTACTATCACATATTATCTCACGTACCTCAAAGCCTGTCAGTAGACTCATAAAGGCTTCATGTAATCCGCTTTCGGCGGACGAAATTCTCTCCATCATCGTACCCATCAGCGTACGGTGTTCTTCTGAGATGGCCGCCCGCCCCACCAGCTCCCTCAGAACGTCCGACCGCATACCAGACGGTGTCGGACTCTTTTGTTTGCTCTCTTCAGGAGCCGGACGCTGGGGACTTCGGGGGTCTATGGGATTATCTTCTGGCCTCACCGGATCCGGAGAGGCCCTCCGTGACGACACTTCGGGGTCGCCCGCTTCTTGAGCGGAGGAGTCCGGGGGAGTCGTTTCGCTCTCCATCATCTCTAGAAGAAGATCCCCCGAAGACGAGCTCAGCTGAGAGGGGCTAAGGCCCGAACTGCAAGATATATGCGCTGGTTATTTTCTCAGAAAAAAGATAGTATACCTTCACTATTAAAGTATTTTGGATCACTTACAACTTGTTGGAGGGCTGATCCCCCTGCGGACTTTGTGCGGCAAAAGCACCCCCCGAGGCAGGACCCTCTGTGGGAGACTTCTTCTCCCGTTTTGAGGCCTCGGCTTCCGGATCCTCGGAAGTAGTCCTTTTCCTCCCCTGGTTATCCTCCTTCATGGAGACGCTCATTCCCTCGGTTGGAACTGGCAGCAATGGGGGCCCGCGTCCGCCCGTATTATCCCCCCTCCCTGTATCTTCCTTCGAGGGCTCCGGGCAAGGTGCGAGCTCGAGCATCTTTTCCAATACCGGATTTGCCAAACCCTCAGGGAGGGGGGCCAAACACCGAATCATCTTCGCCTGTGTTAGCCAGTCCTGGTCAAAGAGCGAACTCTCAGAAATAACTCCATGATGAATGAAAGACAGTGTGTTCGGCTAGAGGATTTCTTACTTGTTCGACGGCACGGTTACTGCTCAGGCCCACGTCCTCAGTAGTTTCCGGACACTCTATTTGAGGTCCGAAGAATGACTTGTACATCTCCTCATGCGTCAGGCCGAGGAAACTTCGAATGGCACGCGGTCCTTCTGGGTTGAACTACCACAAGTGAAGGGGCCGGCGTTTGCAAGGCTGGACTTGACGAACCAGCATAACTTGTATTACCACGACCAAATTAAAATCTCCCTCGAAGAGATCTCGAATGCGGGTTTGCAGTATAGGCACGTCCTTGGCTGGACCCCAGCTCAGACCTCTGCTAATCCATGACATTAGTTGTGGTGGGGGGCCCGAGCGGAAAGCGGGGGCAGCCGCCCACTTGGCACTTCTGGGAGCCGTGACGTAAAACCACTCCTGTTGCCATAATTCGGACACCTCTGGAAAGGAACCTTTCGGCCATGGAGCTCCTGCCATCTTGCCTATTGATGCACCTCCGCATGCTACATGTTGCCCCTCGATCATCTTCGGCTTCACTTCAAAGGTCTTGAGCCACAGGCCGAAGTGAGGGGTAATGCGGAGGAAGGCCTCACACACGACAATAAATGTCGAGATGTGGAGAAAGGAGTCCGGAGCTAGATCGTGGAAATCTAGCCCGTAATAGAACATCAAACCCCTGACGAAGGGATCCAGAGTGAGGCCTAGGCCTTGGAGGAAGTGGGAGACGAACACGACATTCTCATTGGGTTCCGGAGTAGGGACGACCTGCCCTCGAGCAGGTAGCTGATGCGAAACCTCGGCGGTGAGGTATCTGGCCTCCCTCAACTTCTTGATGTCCTCTTCCATCACGGAGGAGGTCATCCATCAGCCTTGAAGGCTGGATCCGGACATGATTGAAGATCCGGAGCACCTAACCTGGGCTTTGGGTGTTGGAACTCGAGGCGGGGGAAGGGTTCGATTGAGCACGAGAGGGAAAAAGCAAAAACCTTGTCCCTTTATAAAGAGGGTGAATATCAAGCGTCCTGTCCATAGCCGTTTAGGACTTGCCTATAATCTAGGAGTCCTAGACACAGTTGAGTTACCCACGACTGCATTAATGAGAATCCCGTAATTGGGGGAACACGGTCTCTGCTTTGACAAGACGTGTTAAGAAACTGCCTCGTGTTATGTGTGGAGCTGGTTGAAGAAAAACGGTTCGAATAATCACCGGGCCATGACATAACACCATGCTGCCAAAACAAGTCAGCAAATTGGATTTGCGAAAATATTATTCTCTCTACGGCGGTATGTGGAACTTATTTTGGAGGGTCGGACACTATCGTCATATTCAAATTCTTCTATGATGTATTCGGAGAAGGAACCCGCCTTGCAATGCCGAAGACAATACTGCGCGCCGGACTCATCGTCATTGAAGCCTGGTTCAGGGGCTACTGAGGGAGTCCTGGATTAGGGGGTCTCTGGACAGCTGGACTATCTCCATTGGCTGGACTGTTAGACTATGAAGATACAAGATTGAAGACTTCGTCTCGTGTCCAGATGGGACTCTACTTAGCGTGGAAGGCAAGCTAGGCAATACGGATATGGATATCTCCTCCTTTGTAACCGACATTGTGTAACCCTAACCCTCTCCGGTGTCTATATAAACCGAAGGGTTTTAGTCCGTAGGACAACAACCATAACATACAATCATACCATAGGGTAGCTTCTAGGGTTTAGCCTCTCTGATCTCGTGGTAGATCTACTCTTGTACTACCCATATCATCAATATCAATCAAGCAGGACGTAGGGTTTTACCTCCATCAAGAGGGCCCGAACCTGGGTAAAACATTGTGTCCCCTGCCTCCTGTTACCATCCGGCCTAGACGCACAGTTCGGGACCCCCTACCCGAGATCCGCCGGTTTTGACACCGACACCCCCTAATCCAGGACTCCCTCAGTAGCCCCTGAACCAGGCTTCAATGACGATGAGTCGGCGCGCAGTGTTGTCTTCGGCATTGCAAGGCAGGTTCCTCCTCCGAATACACCATGGAAGAGTTTGAATGCAAGGATAGTGTCCGACCCTGTAAAATAAGTTCCACATACCACCGTAGAGAGAATAATACTTCCATAAATCCAATCTGCTAACAGGTTTTGATAGTATGACATCACTTCATGGCCCGGTTATTATTCGAACCGCTTTTCTCAACCAGCTCCGCACACATCACGAGGCAGTTTTCTTGATACGTCTTGTCAAAGCAGAGATCATGTTCCCCTTATCACGGGATTCTCATCAATATGGACGTGGGTAACCCAACCGTGCCATCAATTACGGCGCCTGGGGAATAAGCAGTTTTGCCAGGCAAGTGGGGAGACTCATCGCCTCCTTCGCCCTTATAAAAGGGACAAAGATCTACTTTTTTCACCCACGCCTTCTTCCTTCTCGCTTTCCCATTCCCGCACACTCAAGCTCTAGCGCCCAAGCTCGCGCCCTTCTTCTCAAACCACTCCAAGCATGTCTGGAGCAGGAGGCAAGTGGATGGCTTCCTCCGTCATGGAGGAAAACATCAAAAAGTTACGGGAGGCCGGATACCTACCTGCGAATATCGCGCACCGGCTGCCGAATGCGAGGCAGATCGTCCCAACGCCTGAACCTCATGAGAAGGTAGTTTTTATTTCCCATTCGTCTGCGGACTAGGATTTCCTGTCCACCCGTTTGTCTGCGGGCTCATGTTCTACTACAGGTTGGATTTCCATGATCTGGCCCCCAACTTTATCCTCAACATCTCGGCGTTTATCGTCGTGTGTGAGGCCTTCCTCCGCATCAGACCCCACTTCGGCCTATGGCTGAAAACCTTCAATGTCAAACCGAAGGTGGTGGGAGGCCAGCAAGCAGAATGCGGAGGCGCCATGGTGGGCAAGATGCCCAATGTCATATGGCTCGAGGGTACTTACGTGGATACTATAAAGGGGTGGCAATCGGGGTGGTTCTACATCACCGAGCCGCACGAGTCCAACTGGGTGGTGCCCCCAAATTTCGATCCGGAATCCCCACGCAGCTCACCTCCTGGAAAAAGAAGGGCCTGTCCTGGGGTTCTCCGATAGAGCTAACCGGACTCCAGACCTGCATCCAGAACATGACGAGCAAGAAAATCAAGCTCATCAACATGGTCCAGGTCATGCTCCTCCGCCGGATCCTTCCATGCCAACAACGGGCATTTGTTTTGTGGGAGTTCGACTCGGCCCAGCACTAGACGCTGCGAGAGCTCTACGACACGACACACAAGGCTGTCTGGAGGGTATTGTTCAAGGGCTTCGAGATACCTCCCCCCTCACCGAGGACTGTGGACTTAGCTCAAAGCGACGCGCCCATTCGGTAGGCTTTTATATCTCTCAGGGTATTTATGCGCCCTGGTTTAGTTATGTGCTGGATCTAAGCTTTCATGTCATTAACAGGACTGGATAAAGACAGCGGAGTAGCTTGATTGCCCAGCCCCCCTGCTCGAAGATCCTGCAAACGCTCTTCTAATGAAGATGCTGACTCCGGCACCTTACGAGGTGCCGGAAAAGACGACCAAGAAGAAGGCCGCGGGGACCCGAAAGGGTTTCCGGTGCAAAGATGGTTCTATCGGACTCATCATCTGATGAGTCCGACGCGCCCTCCTCCCACGGAAACGAGGAGGAGGAGAAAAGGTCTCCCCCCTGCCGGGGGAGACAAGAAAAGGAAGGCCAACCCATCCGGGGAGGCCGAAGGGTCCAAGAAGGGAAAGACCCTCCCTCCGGACTGTGCCACGACGGCCGCCGACAGCGGCGACGAGTGGCTACCCAGGGAAAAGCCCCTGGCGAAGTTGTAAGTGTCCGGACACCATAGTATTTCATGGTACGTTTTATTGTACTGCATTTGCTCATGCCGAACCCGATTATGCAGTCCGGTCCGAGCTCATCTCGACGTACCCTCGTTGAGCGGCTCTTTGGGCTCGTCGGATATGAAGAGCGGTTCTCCTCCGACGGCTTCCACCCCTCGCCCTACGGACAACGTCGAGGTGGTGTCTCAAGAGGCACCGTCCCAAGGGGAGACGGTCCTGGGGCACCTCACGGCGACCTCCCGGACCCTGGGTACCAAGGGAGCGAGGCTCCTACGGGCTTCGAGTTCGGGCTCCAGCCAGACATCGCGTCAGAGCATTCAATGGCTCCATACTTCGGCAGGCGGTCCCCCATTAAGGGGGGCCAACCATCCGTGCCGGTGTCCTCTATCCAACCAGAGGCACCGAACAACTTGCTGGAAGCGCTTCACAGCGCTTCCATCGATGAAGAACACCGCACTATCATGATTGCGGTGGTTAAGAAGATTCAGTCCGCCAAGAACGGGCTGACCGAAGCTTGCGCCAGCCTCCTAACAGGCTTTGAGGTAAGCATTCAAAATATAAAAATATTACCGCATAGATAGTAGCCCTTGATGCTCTGTCGGTGTTCACGAAGAAAAGCTGAATAGAGTATCAAATGATAACTCAGGAGTCTAATCGGAGTATGTCTATGTGTATGTGCAGGCTTCCCTGCTGGCCGCTGTCGCACGTACTGCGGAGGTCTCTGCGCTGAAGCAGGCCCTGAAGCGGTCCGAGGACGAGCTCGGCCTTACCATGGGGCAGCTCGAAGAGAGCACAGGTAAGATATACCCCATTTTATATAGTTAAAAAGAAGTTCTGTGCAAAGTAATAGGATCATCATGAATTTGTCAGGGGCCACGACCGAGGTGGAGACCCTAAGGAAGGCGTTGTCCGCGGCCGAAGACAAAGCGGCCAAAGAACGTATTGAATGGGAGAAACAAGAAGCCCGAGTGGGCGAGGTGCAGCAAGATCTCGAGGCTCTCGCCAAGAAGCACGAGTCCTTGGAGCTTGACTCCAAGACGCGGGAATCCGAGCTCGCGTAGGCGCTCGAAAGCGTCCGGAGCGCCAAGGCCGAAGCCCACAAGGCCCTCCAGGAGATTGATGCGGGAAAGAAGATAGCAGTGGGTAAGGCATTCAATATGCAAAGCAAGCATGTGAAGGAGACTTTCCTTTTTCTTACCCGAGTTCGGAGCTCTCCAGGAGCGTTTGCAGATCTTCCCCGCAGTGTGCTGGATGCCGCGGAGTTTCACCAGGCTGAGGAGGGGAGCTCAACGGAGAAGTTGTTCTGGTCTCAGTATACTGGGACTGAACACCCCGTGTCCTTGAGCGACCAGCTGAAGTAGTTGGTCGAACTTCACAAGGCGGTCGAACAGACCATGAAGGGCCTTATAGTCCGGATGTGGCCTGGCGAGCCCTTGTCCGGCAACTACTTCGGTCTGGTGAGGCGGCTGGTGGAAGCCTGCCCACGGCTTGAAGTCATCAAGCGATCCGTCTGCATCGAAGGTGCACGCAGAGCTTTTGCCCAGGCGATCCGTCTGCATCGAAGGTGCACGCAGAGCTTTTGCATCAAACATGTTGGGTGATCACTTTGAATGGACGGATGCGGCTACAGCCGGATTGGAAGAAATAAAAACCTTGTTAGCAAGCAAACCAATCCTTGCCGCACCAAGTGTTGGCAAACCTATGTTGCACTACATATCTTCGACTCACCAGGTGGTGAGCGCGGTACTCATCGTCGAACGGGAGGAAGAGGGACACAAATTCCCACTCCATAAACTAGTGTACTATGTATTGGTGGTCCTTACACCATGCAAATCTCGATACCCATACTATCAAAAGATAGCGTATGCGGTCTTCATGGCATCCTGGAAGCTGCGGCACTACTTTCAAGAGTGTTCGATCACGGTGGCGTCTGAAGTACCACTCAATGACATCATAAATAATCAGGACACCACCGACCGCATAGCCAAATGGGCCATCGAGCTCTTACCATTTGAAATAACATACAAGCCATGCTGAGCTATTAAATCTTAGGTGTTGGCCGACTTTGTCACCGAATGGACGAAAGTCGAACTCCCTAAAGAGTACAACACATACTCCAACTGGGTAATGTACTTTGACGGCTCCAAAATGTTAGCCGGATTGTGGGCTGGTGTTATCTTAACATCCCCTACAGGGGACACACTCCGCTACGTATTACAAATCATGTACACAGACTCCAACAACGTGGATGAATATGAGACACTACTGAACGGTCTCAGAATGGCTGTTTCTATGGGCATACAACGCCTGGAGGTGTGTGGGGATTCGAACCTTGCAATATCCCAAATAAATGGAGAATTCGATGCAAAAGATCCAAAGATGGCGGCATACCGAAATGTCGTACTCAAAATTTCAGCTCGGTTTGAGGGGCTCGAGTTCCATCACCTTGCTTGAGACAGTAATCAGGCAGTGGACGTCCTTGCTCGAATGGGCGCTAAACGCGACCCCGTCCCGCCTAACACCTTTGTGGAAAGGCTCTTCAAGCCATCCGTGGTATGGCAGGATGAGAGCGGACATACTAGTCCAGCACCGATCATACCCCCAGATGCCGAACACAATCCTGATATCATCGGGGGCTCGGACACTGAAATGACACCTTCCGCCCATGTAATCATGGCTGTCATTGCTCCATGGACCGAACCTGGCCTACCTTAATAGGGAGGAGCTCCCTGATGACCAGAATGAGGCCCGTCGCATAGTTCGATGCTCTAAAGCCTACAAAGTTCACGAAGGAGAACTCTACAAGAAAAGTACTACCAGAGTTCTTCAAAGATGTATCTCTGAAGAGGAGGACGGCAACTCTTGGCAGAAATACATGATGGTCTTGGTGGCCATCATGCCGCAGCTCGGGCCCACGTAAGCAAGGGCTTCCGTATAGGTTTCTTTTGGCCAACGGCCCGGGCAGATGCATAAGCCCTGGTACAACGCTGTGTAGGATGTCAGCTTTTCGCCAATCAAAGTCATATGCCGCCAACTACCCTAAGAACAATCCCCATTACTTGGCCTATTGCCATCTGGGGGATAGATATGGTCGGCCCCTTAAAGGGGGCAGCCACAAGAAGAAATATTTGCTGGTTATGGTGGATAAATTCACTAAGTGGATAGAGGCCAAACCAGTAAAACGGCTGAAGCTGGGCCGGTGATCGACTTTATACCCGGTGTTGTACACTGTTATGGTGTCCCCCAAAGCATCATTACTGACAATGGCTCTAACTTTATAGACGATGAGGTGAAAAATTGGTGTGCTAAACTGGGCATTAAGCTCGATTACGCCTCCGTATATCACCCTCAAACAAACGGTCAGGTCAAACGGGCTAATGGCCTGATAATGAGCGGCATCAAACCAAGACTAGTGTGATCCCTATGGGAGTCAGATAAACACTGGGTCGAGAAACTTGATTCCGTACTCTGGGACTATGGACCATGCCCAATCGCACGGCCGGATAAACACCCTTTTTCATGGTGTACGGCGTAGAGGTTGTCTTGCCCTGCGACATTATTCATGACTCACCTCGAGTGCGCATGTATGAAGAGAGAGAGGCCGAGGTCGATCGGCAGGACGGCCTATATGGCCTAGAGGAGGAGCACGATATTGCAAAAGCCCGTTCCGCATTCTATCAACAACAGGCTCATAGATACCAAAGCAGAGAAGTGCGGGCCAAGACATATAATGTCGGTGAACTCGTTTTACGCCTCCTAGAGAAGAAGAAGGACAAGCTCAAACCAAAATGGGAGGGTCCCTTTATCATAGATGAAGTTCTCATAGGAGGGGCCTATCGCCTTCGTAATGCATTGGATAATCGCCTAGAGCCGAACCCATGGAATGTTGCTTGGCTCTGAAGATTCTACGCATAAGTTCGGTCATGTTCCTTTTTCGGGGTTTTTTTCTCCACTTCATTTCTTTCTATTTCTCATTTTTGTACGATTCCTAGGGCATGTTCGGATAGGCCAAACACTTAAGGGGTACACATCCTAAAATGTGTATACCCCACGACACCTGGGGGCTTCTTTAATAGAAGCATATTATTATTCAGAGCCTGGAGCTCACAATGCATAGGTCATTTGTTCAGATACACCCTTTTTTCCATTATGTGCACCACTATGACTTAAGTTTTTGCCGAGCTGTGTTGCATTGCTCTTGTGTTTATGCCCTGTGTTCCCGATCTGTTTGGCTAGGGCGTAAAGGGAGCACCTCTGCGATTGCTACAACCGGCTAATCTGGACCTGTACCTCAGACGGGTGAAGCCGAAAGCTAGCGTTCTTAAGAGAATAATTGGTCGACAATCAAACGACAGATTGTTACATTCTGGTAACTCTTCAAACATATAGGACAACTTTTTCCGTATTGCGGACCAAAGCCACGGCATGCATAATTACAGCATGCCAACCCAAGGAAAGAAACCCTTAACGGAACTATTCTCCTTGGAAGATGTTTCTTACATATGTAATATAACATACATCCTGAACTAAAAAAATTGTCTGTTCGATCACAAGGATTGGGTTGCTTGGTTTTCGGACATAGTGAATGCTTCTTTTCATTCCAAATAGTATCCGGAAACACTCCACCATTTTGGTTCGGAGGTTAAAGCCGAAAGCCTGCGATGACAAACTTTTCACATGTTCGGATAAAGGTATAGGTCGATCAAAATGTACATTAATACATTAAATCAAATACCTATTCCTTATCTATTCCATCTATAAGACTGTCTAACCTACAATCTTCCTTTGAATACTTCACATCTATCATTACTTGTTCATACACCAAATTCAATGGAATTTCTTTCCCGTCTGGTCCCTGTGGTCCCACTCGGGCCATATGATTTGGATCTAGCTTGGTGAAACGTGTTTACACCATGGCCCCGGCTTCTCGTGTGCCTTCATGACAGGCGGATGTCTTCCATAGCTCAAACCGGCGCCGGGCATCTTTGAACAGGTTTGCCAAGCCCTCCATGCTTTTTGGAGGGGGTATCAGATGGCCATAATACCTTCACCATACTCCTCATGGCTTTCCGGGCCCGAGCATGTACCACAGACAGTTCCTTCAGCACGTCGCCTTGAAATCTGGATACTTCTTCTTCCGGTCGACCAGTTAACAGGCCTGCAGCAACAGAGTCATGACGTTTTGAATTCTGGACTAAACATGAGCCCCTAGGGTGGTTTTAAATAAGAAAGCAAGACATACCGAACATGCCGCCCTTCAACTTTTCATTCTTTCTGCGCGGCCGATAACTGAGCCCTTAAGCTCTCTAGCTCTTCGGATTGTTTGTCTTTTTCCTCCTTGTGTTTTTTCTTCCCGGGCGCGCTCATCGCAGACTTTTTCATTTCCGCCAGTTCGGCGGTGATGGCATTTAGTTGCGTCTGATTTATCTTTAGCTCCTGGGATAGTGCAGTATTCTTCACTTTGAGAACCTGCGGCCTCCCACTTCAAGTCTCGGGCCTACTGGCATATGACTATCTAAATTGCATAATTTTTTTACCTGTATATCCTTTGAGGACAACTGAGTGACTCCGGCAAGTCCGTCTCGAGTGGCTTGGATATATGCATCCACCGAGCTGAGTGCGGTAAACCCTTGCTCGAAAAAGGCCGAAGCGCGCATGGCCTCTTTCAATCGACGGCGAGTCATCACGCTCTCCACTTCGGAATTCATGTTAGATACGTCGTTCGAATCCTCATGAGGCGGCAGAATTGGCATTGCATCGGCTCTTGTCCTGGTTGGCGAGTCCAGCACCGGATTGGCAGATATTCAGCTAATAGGGCGTTTTCCCACCATCTACCACGTGTTTTTCTTCATATCAAGGATAAAAGGAGACTTTAAACAATCCGGGCTCATGCCTAGGCATGTATTAAGCAGACATACCTCTTGGAAGGTTGTGAGGTTTCTGCAGCGCTCCCAGTCCCCTTTTGTTTTGAATGACTACCCTGCGTAGGGTTCACCCTTGAGGAGGTACGGTTCGTCAAGCACCGATCCTATTAAAGTCCGGATCAGTATAATGGATAAATGTGCAAGTAGGGACTTCCTTTTAAGAGCCCTCCGTATATATACAATGGAGAAGGGGTTAGGGCGGGGGTAGTCAGCGGTGATAGCCACTTCCGAGCCGTCAAGGCTCGCTTGATAAAATACCCCATCATCGAACTCCATGTAAATATCCGGATCCTCGCGAAAGCCAGGGTCTTCATCGCGATTATGATCCTCTGACTATGGGGAAGGATAGTGAACATCCTCGATCATCTTCCGCCATGACTGTTGTAACAAAGAACGAATTGGATTAGCATGCCGTGACAGCAATAAGGCAACACAGATAGTCGAAGTCTTACCCATTCAATGAGGTTGTACATGGAATAGCCTTCCCAACAGTTTAAGCGGAGGAAATCTTCTTTTCCACCCTTATACAGATCGGCCAAGATTGTGGCTAGTTCATCAGGGGTATCAGGACCCTTGCATCTATAACGGGACGCTTCATCTTCTCCGTTGTAACACCATAAGGGAGTTACTCTGGACTAGAGAGGCTGGACGCGCCTCTTTATTGCAATAGCCATAACCTCGACTATCGAGAGCTCAGTATGGGCTAGTAACCTGACCTTGCTAACCAACCATTTTATTTCCGCACTAAATTCCTCCTTGGGACTTCGGAGACGCCAGTTGAAACGCTTCTTTAAAGGAGCGCTAGAAAATTCAGGAAGCTCGTGCCAAACTGGGTCTGGCAGTGGGACGTCATCCATGTAGAACCATTCCAAAGACCACTATGGGTATACCTCTTTGAGAGTTCCTATGAGGTATCCGGATCCGGCTATACACCATACTTTGGCATCGCCCACTTCAACTATGGAGCCTCCTCGATGCCGGGGAATGAGGCAAAAGAACTTCCTCCATATTTCAAAATGGGCCTCAATGCCTAAGAACAGTTCCTAGAGGGCAACAAAACCTGAGATGTGCAGAATCGAACCTGGGGTAAGGTTGTGAAGTTGGGTGCCATAAAATTCCAATAGGCCCTGAGAAATGGATGGATTGGAAATCCTAGGCCCCACAACAGGAATGGGATGAAGCACACCCTCTCCTCCTTATTGGGGTTGGGGAAATTCTCAGCCATCACATCATTGCCGATTGAGGCCAATCCCGCTCGAACAGAGACTAGATCTATGAGGGGAAGATAGCCCTGCGTCTGGAGTCGACTCAGCTGAAGATGAGGCACTGAGCAACTCTGCCAATCGCCCTCTTGAGGGCCATGGGGCGCGAAGAGGAGCCTGGGGCACTGGCCATGTTGGAAGGCTTTTTTGAAGGAAATATGCCCTAGAGGCAATAATAAAGTTATTATTTATTTCCTTATGTCATGATAAATGTTTATTATTCATGCTAGAATTGTATTAACCGGAAACATAATACATGTGTGAATACATAGACAAACAGAGTGTCACTAGTATGCCTCTACTTGACTAGCTCGTTAATCAAATATGGTTATGTTTCCTAACAATGGACAAAGAGTTGTCATTTGATTAACGGGATCACATCATTAGTTGAATGATCTGATTGACATGACCCATTCCATTAGCTTAGCACCCGATCGTTTAGTATGTTGCTATTGCTTTCTTCATGACTTATACATGTTCCTATGACTATGAGATTATGTAACTCCCGTGTGCTGGAGGAACACTTTGTTTGCTACCAAACGTCACAACGTAACTGGGTGATTATAAAGGTGCTCTACAGGTCTCTCCAAAGGTACATGTTGGGTTGACGTATTTCGAGATTAGGATTTGCCACTCCAATCGTCGGAGAGGTATCTCTGGGCCCTCTCGGTAATGCACATCACTTAAGCCTTGCAAGCATTGCAGCTAATGAGTTAGTTGCGAGATGATGTATTACGGAACGAGTAAAGAGACTTGCCGGTAACGAGATTGAACTAGGTATTGGATACCGACGATCGAATCTCAGGCAAGTAACATACCGATGACAAAGGGAACAACGTATGTTGTTATGTGGTCTAACCGATAAAGATCTTCGTAGAATATGTAGGAGCCAATATGGGCATCCAGGTCCCCCTATTGGTTATTGGCCGGAGACGTGTCTCGGTCATGTCTACATTGTTCTCGAACCCGTAGGGTCCGCACGCTTAAGGTTTCGATGACAGTTATATTATGAGTTTATACGTTTTGATGTACCGAAGGTTGTTCGGAGTCCCGGATGTGATCATGGACATGACGAGGAGTCTCGAAATGGTCGAGACATAAAGATTGATATATTGGAAGCCTATGGTTGGATATCGGAAGTGTTCCGGGTGAAATCGGGATTTTACCGGAGTACCGGGAGGTTACCGGAACCCCCCGGGAGGTATATGGGCCTTAGTGGGCCTTAGTGGAAAAGAGAAGAGGCAGCCGGAGATGGGCCGCGCGCCCCTCCCCTCCCTTGGTCCGAATAGGACAAGGAGAGGGGGCCGGGCCCCCTTCCTCTTTTCCCCCCTCCGCGAATCCTATTCCAACTAGGATTGGGGGGGGGGAATCCTACTCCCGGAGGGAGTAGGACTCCTCCTGGCGCACCTCTCCTAGGTCAGCCGCACCCCCCCCCCCCTTGAGCCTTTATATACGGAGGCAGGGGCACCCCAGAGGAACACAAGTGGAACCACATGATCATATTCTTAGCCGTGTGCGGCGCCCCCTGCCACCATAGTCCTCGATAATATTGTAGCGGTGCTCAGGCGAAGCCCTGTGACAGTAGTACATCAAGATCGTCACCACGCCGTCGTGCTGACGGAACTCTTCCCCGACACTTTGCTGGATCGGAGTCCGGGGATCGTCATCGAGCTGAACGTGTGCTAGAACTCGGAGGTGCCGTAGTTTCGGTGCTTGATCGGTCGGGCCGTGGAGACGTACGACTACATCAAACAAACGCTTCCGTTGTCGATCTACAAGGGTACGTAGATCACACTCTCCCCTCTCGTTGCTATGCATCACCATAATCTTGTGTGTGCGTAGGAATTTTTTTGAAATTACTATGTTCCCAACAGTGGCATCCGAGCCTAGGTTTTATGTGTTGATGTTATATGCACGAGTAGAACACAAGTGAGTTGTGGGCGATATAAGTCATACTGCTTACCAGCATGTCATACTTTGGTTCGGCGGTATTGTTGGATGAAGCGCCCGGACCGACATTATGCGTACGCTTACGCGAGACCGCTTCTCCTGACGTGCTTTGCACATAGGTGGCTTGCGGGTGACAGTTTCTCCAACTTTAGTTGAACCGAGTGTGGCTACGCCCGGTCCTTGCGAAGGTTAAAACAGCACCAACTTGACAAACTATCGTTGTGGTTTTGATGCGTAGGTAAGATTGGTTCTTGCTTAAGCCCGTAGCAGCCACGTAAAACTTGCAACAACAAAGTAGAGGACGTCTAACTTGTTTTTGCAGGGCATGTTGTGATGTGATATGGTCAAGACATGATGCTAAATTTTATTGTATGAGATGATCATGTTTTGTAACCAAGTTATCGGCAACTGGCAGGAGCCATATGGTTGTCGCTTTATTGTATGCAATGCAATTGCGCTGTAATACTTTACTTTATCACTAAGCGGTAGCGATAGTCGTGGAAGCATAAGATTGGCGAGACGACAACGATGCTATGATGGAGATCAAGGTGTCGCGCCGGTGACGATGGTGATCATGACGGTGCTTCGGAGATGGAGATCACAAGCACAAGATGATGATGGCCATATCAAATCACTTATATTGATTGCATGTGATGTTTATTTTTATGCATCTTATCTTGCTTTGATTGACGGTAGCATTATAAGATGATCTCTCACTAAATTATCAAGATAAAAGTGTTCTCCCTGAGTATGCACCGTTGCCAAAGTTCGTCGTGCCCAGACACCACGTGATGATCGGGTGTGATAAGCTCTACGTCCATCTACAACGGGTGCAAGCCAGTTTTGCACACGCAGAATACTCAGGTTAAACTTGACGAGCCTAGCATATGCAGATATGGCCTCGGAACACTGAGATCGAAAGATCGAGCGTGAGTCATATAGTAGATATGATCAACATAGCGATGTTCACCATTGAAAACTACTCCATTTCACATGATGATCGGTTATGGTTTAGATGATTTGGATCACGTGATCACTTAGAGGATTAGAGGGATGTCTATCTAAGTGGGAGTTCTTAAGTAATATGATTAATTGAACTTAAATTTATCATGAACCTAGTCCTGGTAGTATTTTGCAAATCATGTTGTAGATCAATAGCTCGCGTTGTTGCTTCCCTGTGTTTATTTTGATATGTTCCTAGAGAAAATTGTGTTGAAAGATGTTAGTAGCAATGATGCGGATTGGATCCGTGATCTGAGGTTTATCCTCATTGCTGCACAGAAGAATTATGTCCTTGATGCACCGCTAGGTGACAGACCTATTGCAGGAGCAGATGCAGACGTTATGAACGTTTGGCTAGCTCAATATGATGACTACTTGATAGTTTAGTGCACCATGCTTAATGGCTTAGAATCGGGATTTCAAAGACGTTTTGAACGTCATGGAGCATATGAGATGTTCCAGGAGTTGAAGTTAATATTTCAAGCAAATACCCGAGTTGAGAGATATGAAGTCTCCAACAAGTTCTATAGCTAAAAGATGGAGGAGAATCGCTCAACTAGTGAGCATGTGCTCAGATTGTCTGGGTACTACAATCACTTGAATCAAGTGGGAGTTAATCTTCCAGATAAAATAGTGATTGACAGAATTCTCTAGTCACCATCACCAAGTTAGTAGAACTTCGTGATGAACTATAATATGCAAGGGATAACGGAAACAATTCCCAAGCTCTTTGTGATGCTGAAATCGATGAAGGTAGAAATCAAGAAAAACATCAAGTGTTGATGGTCAACAAGACCACTAGTTTCAAGAAAAGGGCAAAGGGAAGAAGGGGAACTTCAAGAAGAACAGCAAGCAAGTTGCTGCTCAAGTGAAGAAGCCCAAGTCTGGTCCTAAGCCTGAGAATGAGTTTTTCTACTACAAGCAGACTGGTCACTGGAAGCGGAACTGCCCCAAGTATTTGGCGGATAAGAAGGATGGCAAGGTGAACAAAGGTATATGTGATATACATGTTATTGATGTGTACCTTAATAGAGCTCGCAGTAGCACCTGGGTATTTGATACTGGTTCTGTTGCTAATATTTGCAACTCGAAACAGGGACTATGGATTAAGCGAACACTGGGAAAGGACGAGGTGACGATGCGCGTGGGAAACGGTTCCAAAGTCGATGTGATCGCGGTCGGCACGCTACCTCTACATCTACCTTCGGGATTAGTATTAGACCTAAATAATTGTTATTTGGTGCCAGCGTTGAGCATGAACATTATATCTGGATCTTGTTTAATGCGAGACGGTTATTCATTTAAATCAGAGAATAATGGTTGTTCTATTTATATGAGTAATATCTTTTATGGTCATGCACCTTTGAAGAGTGGTCTATTTTTGATGAATCTCGATAGTAGTAACACACATATTCATAATGTTGAAGCCAAAAGATGCAGAGTTGATAATGATAGTGCAACTTATTTGTGGCACTGCCGTTTAGGTCATATCGGTATAAAGCGCATGAAGAAACTCCATACTGATGGGCTTTTGGAACCACTTGATTATGAATCACTTGGTACTTGTGAACCGTGCGTCATGGGCAAGATGACTAAAACATCGTTCTCCGGTACTATGGAGAGAGCAACAGATTTGTTGGAAATCATACATACAGATGTATGTGGTCCGATGAATATTGAGGCTCATGGCGGATATCGTTATTTTCTCACCTTCACAGATGACTTAAGCAGATATGGGTATATCTACTTAATGAAACATAAGTCTGAAACAATTGAAAAGTTCAAAGAATTTCAGAGTGAAGTTGAAAATCATTGTAACAAGAAAATAAAGTTTCTATGATCTGATCGTGGAGGAGAATATTTGAGTTACGAGTTTGGTGTACATTTGAAGCAATGTGGAATAGTTTCGCAACTCATGCCACCCGGAACACCACAGCGTAATGGTTTGTCCGAATGTCATAACCGTACTTTATTAGATATAGTGCGATCTATGATGTCTCTTACTGATCTACCACTATCGTTTTGGGGTTATGCATTAGAGACAGCTGCATTCACGTTAAATAGGGCACCATCAAATCCGTTGAGACGACACCGTGTGAACTATGGTTTGGCAAGAAACCTAAGCTGTCGTTTCTTAAAGTTTGGAGTTGCGATGCTTATGTGGAAAAGTTTCATCTCGATAAGCTCAAACTCAAATCGGAGAAATATGTCTACATAGGATACCCAAAGGAGACAGTTGGGTACACCTTCTATCACAGATCCAAAGGCAAGACATTCGTTGCTGAGAATGGATACTTTCTAGAGAAGGAGTTTCTCTCGAAAGAAGTGAGTGGGAGGAAAGTAGAACTTGACGAGGTAACTGTACCTGCTCCCTTGTTGAAGAGTAATACATCACAGAAACATGTTTCTGTGACACCTACACCAATAAGTGAGGAAGCTAATGATAATGATCATGAAACTTCAGAACAAGATACTACTGAACCTCGTAGATCAACCAGAGTAAGATCCGCACCAGTGTGGTACGGCAATCCTGTTTTGGAAGTCATGCTACTAGATCATGATGAACCTACGAACTATGAAGAAGCGATGGTGAGCCCAGATTCCGCAAAATGGCTTAAGGCCATGAAATCTGAGATGAGATCCATGTATGAGAACAAAGTATGGACTTTGATTGACTTGCCCAATGATCGGCGAGCCATTGAGATTAAATGGATCTTCAAGAGGAAGATGGACGCTGATAGTAGTGTTACTATCTACAAAGCTAGAATTGTCGCAAAAGGTTTTCGACAAGTTCAAGGTGTTGACTATGATGAGAGTTTCTCACTCGTATCTATGCTTAAGTCTGTCCGAATCATGTTAGCAATTGCCGCATTTTATGAAATCTGGCAAATGGATAAACAAAATTGCATTCCTTAATGGATTTATTAAAGAAGAGTTGTATGTGATGCAACAAAATGGTTTTGTAAATCCTAAAGGTGCTAACAAAATATGCAAGCTCCAGCGATCCATTTATGGACTGGTGCAAGCATCTCGGAGTTGGAATATACGCTTTGATAAGATGATCAAAGCATATAGTTTTATACAGACTTGCGGTGAAGCCTGTATTTACAAGAAAGTGAGTGGGAGCACTACAGCATTTCTGATAAGTATATGTGTATGACATATTGTTGATCGGAAATAATGTAGGATTATTCTGCAAAGCATAAAGGAGTATTTGAAAGGAGTTTTTCAAAGAAAGACCTTGGTAAAGCTGCTTACATATTGAGTATCAAGATCTATAGAGATAGATCAAGACGCTTGATAAGCTTTTCGATGAGTACATACCTTGACAAGATTTTGAAGTAGTTCAAAATGGAATAGTCAAAGAAAGAGTTCTTGCCTGTGTTACAAGGTGTGAAATTGAGTAAGACTCAAAGCCCGACCACGACAGAAGATAGAAAGAGAATGAAAGTCATTCCCTATGCCTCAGCCATAGGTTCTATAAAGTATGCCATGCTATGTACCAGATCTATTGTATACCCTACACTGATTTTGGCAAGGGAGTACAATAGTGATCTAGGAGTAGATCACTGGACATTGGTCAAAATTATCCTTAGTGGAATAAGGATATGTTTCTCGATTATGGAGGTGACAAAAAGGTTCGTCGTAAAGGGTTACGTCGATGCAAGTTTTGACACTAATCTAGATGACTCTAAGTCTCAATCTAGATACATATTGAAAGTGGGAGCAATTAGCTAGAGTAGCTCCGTGCAAAGCATTGTTGATATAGATATTTGCAAAATACTTACGGATCTGAATATGACAGACCCATTGACTAAAATTATCCCACAAACAAAACATGATCACACCTTAGTACTCTTTGGGTGTTAATCACATAGAGATGTGAACTAGATTACTGACTCTAGTAAACCCTTTTAGTGTTAGTCACATGATGATGTGAACTATGGGTGTTAATCACATGATGATGTGAACTATTGCTATTAAATCACATGGCGATGTGAACTAGATTATTGACTCTAGTGCAAGTGGGAGACTGAAGGAAATATGCCCTAGAGGCAATAATAAAGTTATTATTTATTTCCTTATATCATGATAAATGTTTATTATTCATGCTAGAATTGTATTAACCGGAAACATAATACCTGTGTGAATACCTAGACAAACAGAGTGTCACTAGTATGCCTCTACTTGACTAGCTCGTTAATCAAAGATGGTTATGTTTCCTAACCATGGACAAAGAGTTGTCATTTGATTAACGGGATCACATCATTAGTTGAATGATCTGATTGACATGACCCATTCCATTAGCTTAGCACCCGATCGTTTAGTATGTTGCTATTGCTTTCTTCATGACTTATACATGTTCCTATGACTATGAGATTATGTAACTCCCATGTGCCGGAGGAACACTTTGTGTGCTACCAAACGTCACAACGTAACTGCGTGATTATAAAGGTGCTCTACAGGTGTCTCCAAAGGTACATGTTGGATTGACGTATTTCGAGATTAGGATTTGTCACTCCGATCGTCGGAGAGGTATCTCTGGGCCCTCTCGGTAATGCACATCACTTAAGCCTTGCAAGCATTGCAGCTAATGAGTTAGTTGCGAGATGATGTATTATGGAACGAGTAAAGAGACTTGCCGGTAACGAGATTGAACTAGGTATTGGATACCGACGATCGAATCTCGGGCAAGTAACACACCGATGACAAAGGGAACAACGTATGTTGTTATGCGGTCTGACCGATAAAGATCTTCGTAGAATATGTAGGAGCCAATATGGGCATCTAGGTCCCGCTATTGGTTATTGACCGGAGACGTGTCTCGGTCATGTCTACATTGTTCTCGAACCCGTAGGGTCCGCACGCTTAAGGTTTCGATGACATTTATATTATGAGTTTATACGTTTTGATGTACCGAAGGTTGTTCGGAGTCCCGGATGTGATCACGGACATGACGAGGAGTCTCGAAATGGTCGAGACATAAAGATTGATATATTGGAAGCTTATGTTTGGATATCGGAAGTGTTCCGGGTGAAATCGGGATTTTACCGGAGTACCGGGAGGTTACCGGAACCCCCCGGGAGGTATATGGGCCTTAGTGGGCCTTAGTGGAAAAGAGAAGAGGCAGCCGGAGATGGGCCGCGCGCCCCTCCCCTCCCTTGGTCCGAATAGGACAAGGAGAGGGGGCCGGCCCCCCTTCCTCTTTTCCCCCCTCCGCGAATCCTATTCCAACTAGGATTGGGGGGGATCCTACTCCCGGAGGGAGTAGGACTCCTCCTGGCGCGCCTCTCCTAGGCCGGCCGCACCCCCCCCCCCTTGAGCCTTTATATACGGAGGCAGGGGCACCCCAGAGGAACACAAGTGGATCCACGTGATCATATTCTTAGCCGTGTGCGGCGCCCCCTGACACCATAGTCCTCGATAATATTGTAGCGGTGCTTAGGCAAAGCCCTGCGACAGTAGTACATCAAGATCGTCACCACGCCGTCGTGCTGACGGAATTCTTCCCCGACACTTTGCTGGATCGGAGTCCGGGGATCGTCATCGAGCTGAACGTGTGCTAGAACTCGGAGGTGCCGTAGTTTCGGTGCTTGATCGATCGGGCCGTGGAGACGTACGACTACATCAACCAAACGCTTCCGTTGTCGATCTACAAGGGTACGTAGATCACACTCTCCCCTCTCGTTGCTATGCATCACCATAATCTTGCGTGTGCGTAGGAAATTTTTTGAAATTACTACGTTCCCAACATTTTTCGTAGCTAATCTTGACGGTTCTTCTTTTGCGCAATGTGGGATGACATTTGGGGATCTAAATCTCCTTATATAGATGCCATCTGAGCGTGATGACGGGCTTATTTGTAAAAAAATCATGGACCATTCGTATTTACCTGGCGCATGGAAATCGAAGAGACAATAGGAAGGAATCATAAAGACAGAACATAGAGGTCAGAACCAGATTGTTGTTTATCTGAAGTATAATGAAGAAACCGCCTTGCAAAGCCGAAGACATAAGCCGGATACTACATCGTCATTGAAGGCAAGTTCGGGGGCTACTAAGGGAGACCTGGATTGGGGGGTCCTCAGGTGTACGACCTATTCAAAGCATGGGCCGGGCTGATGGGCTGTGAAGATAGAACGGAAGATTATTTCCCCCTGTTCGAATAGGACTCCTGGATGCGTGGAGGGCAAAGATTGGAGACCGGATACATTGTTTCCTTCCTTTGTAAATCGCCTCTGTACCTGTCACACCCTGCATTTTGTAACTCTTCATTTGCATTAATAAAGCATGAAAATTTGGACCAACAAAAACTTTTGCATTATTTGGCTTTTATTTGGAGTTGGTTTTCTCTCTGTGCTTTTCAAGTGCTCTTTAAAGTCAACACAACTCCACCCTCTATACTTAATCTCCTTGCCCCAAACTTCTGCCCAATGATCATGCCATGTGTATAGTACAATATAGCATTTTCTTACAAAAATAATTTGGCCAAATAGTTTTTTTCAAAAATTAGTTTTCCAAAAACCCCTGGATTGAGGTTTGCACTGCAAGTACCTGATTTGGGGTATGAAAAACATTTCAAAAGGTATATTTGAAACCTATTAGATATAGGATTCCCATAAACCCCAAAAATATAATTTTAAAAGTTATTTTCCTATTTTATTTAAAGGCTTTTTCTTAAGGCCAGAAATGGTCTTTAATAGGTTAAAATTATTTTAAAGCTTTAAAAATATTTGAGAAAATTTAGGGAAACTCAGTGGACATATATTTCCCATATATAAGAGTTTCAACACATGGTCATGTTCAAAATATTGGACAAAACCTCCCAAAACCATTTCTGCTCATTTCAAGGATTTGAAATATTTCTACAGGAAATATTTCCATAAAAATCGAAGAAAAATCCAGAAAGTCACAAATGCATATTGTGATCACCTTGCAAAGCCTCATGTCAATTAAAGTCATTTTGGCTCACCAAAATGCCCCAAAGCCCTCTTTGACCAGAATCAAATTTGAGCAAGTTTGTACTACCAACTTTCTCTTCTTGACCTCAACTTTTGTGAGCATGTTCATATGGCCAAATGATGACACTACACCAAGTGGTGTATCAAGGAGAATGGTTTTGCATGACTAGATCTTGGAAAACCCATTTCTGTTGATTTCTAGGGTTTACCAAAGTTACATTGGCCACTTTCCCCAAATGAGCTCAAATTTGGTGGAACACCCTAATTATATGTGTCATTTCACCCTGTAGAGCCTCATGGCAATTGGAAATCATTTGCTTGCCCAAACCATTATCAAACACCTTCTGACATTTTGCAAAAACCACTGTTTTGACCCCTTCCACTATTCTTCATGAGCTCAACTTTTTACCAGAGCTTAATCTAGTCACCTTATACCACCAGTAGCAATGGCAAGTCCTAAGATCAATTTCTTGGGGGTGAAACCCTCACTTTCTCTCTTTGGACAGCCCCATTTCCACTCTTCTTCTTCCTCTCTCCTCACCCCAGTGGCCATCCAGAGCATCCAATGCCCCTCCCTACTTCTTTACTCCTCCCTTGAGCTACTGGACATGGTTGGCCGCGCCCACAAGGCATAAAAAATGGCATGCCGGCCATTTGCACGCTCTGGAACGCGCTACAGTGCGCTCCCGCACTGTAGCCGCCCCCTTCCAGCCACTTCCGGCCACCTCGGGCCTCCCCAGCACGCCCGACGAGATGCCTCGGCGTCCGGGACACGGCAGCTGGTTGCCCCCCTCCTCCCTCTCTCTCTCTCCTACCCCTGCTTGCACGCGCACCGGCCGCCCGAGAGCTCCAGTGAGCGAGCTCACACGCGCGGCGCCTCTGACCTCTCCCCACTCCCTCTCTCTATCTCTCTCGGCGTAGTCCACGCCCAGGAACGCCCCAGACACGGCGCCAGCTCCTCCCGAGCCCTGTGGCAACGAGCAGGACCTCGCCGGCGCACGGGTCTACGGGACCTCGTCGTCCGCCTATTTAAGGGCCTCCCCGAGCCCCCCCTCTCCTCACCACTCGCTCTCTCACTCCCCTAAACACCCCCCTACACCACTCACCCCTCTCCAGACGAGCCCGAGCTCGAGATCGAGATCGAGCTCCGCCGCCTCGGGTCGCCGTCGATCCCACGGTACAGGCCTCCCCTGCTCCTCCTCTGCCTTGATTTGGAACCCCCGAGCGCCCCTGACCATTTCCCCCTTCTTCCCCGCCTCTTTTGCAGCCGAAAACGGTCAGAGCCGTCGACGCCCGAAGCTCCTCCGCCGCGAACCTCGTCGCCGGTGAACCAGGCCACCCCGGCGACCAACTCCACCTCCATCCGAACGGCGAATCCTCCCTGAGCACAACGGTACCACCCACGCACCCTCCCGTGCCCTGTATCGCCGTCGGCGAGCTCGCCGTCGCCCCTGTACAGAGGTAGACGACGACAGCCGTGGGCCCTGACCGTCAGCCTCACGCTCTGACGGGTGGGACCCACCCGTCAGGTTTAAACACGCACGCGTGCGCACCGGTTCGCTGCGTCGGCTGAAGGCGTATTTCGCCTTTACGCCTTCGACGTGGCAGCCTCGCGTGGGCTGAAACCCATCTGGGCCTGCTGCACTGTGGCCCTTCTGGCCCAGTTGCATAGTGCTCCTTCCCCTTTTTCTTTTTCTGAAAACTTGCAAAAATTCCACAGAATTAAATATTAATCCAAATGCAATAATTCCAACTCCCACATTTTTCTAAAAAATCCCACCTATTTAATGGTGTAACTTTCATAAATATCCATCAAACTTTTCTGCACTGTTCAAATTTAGATTCAAATTTGAGCATTTATATTCCCCTCTGAAAATCCATTTCTCCTATTATACAACTCCAAATCCAAAACTAGGAATTTTTCCCTTCTTAGTTTTCCACCTAGTATTTTACAAAATAAGTTGACATTTTTCTGAGCACTTTGGTTTTTCTGTTTTATTATTGCCTTATTTTCTCGTTATTATTTTGCGACGATAGATTGCGTTGCTGACGAAGGAGTTGGACCAGAAGACTTTGAAGACCCAGAAGACTTTGTTGAGCCAGGCAAGCAGCCCTTTGACCATGTCTATGAAACCCTTTTTATGCATTTCATATAGCACTTTATTATTGTTGCATTGGAATCATGATGAGAGGGTAGCCACTACAGTGGGTTGCCTTCATTTCCTCCTTGCTGATACTTGCATTGTGCATGACCCTACCTTCTTATGAGGGTTATGCCGGTGGGAATAGATAGGATGCTAAAGTAGTGCTGCGCAAATAGGGACGGGAAAATGCATGGTGATGGAGTCAAGTATTTTGAAAGGACTTTTCAAAAACCCCGTCGGGTGCCACTTATGCCCGAGGGAGATGATGAGTTGGGTAGCCACTTGATGACGAAGTGGTGTACCGAGGCATGTGTGTGTGTTGTTTTCAAAAACGGATTGGTTTAAGTTGCGACCGTTATTCCAACCTTACATGCGCAACCACTCTACCCTTATATGGGAAAGGGCATTATTGATTACCTAGGCCAATACTAGCTTGGAGCCCGCATTACTAGTGACGGGAGAGAGTTGGTGCTCTCTCTCGGGATGGGGTCGTGCCAGGTAGGGCGGCCAAGAACATTTTTATGGGGCACCGGACACACCGTTGGTACCCCGTATCAGTGGTATGTGATATAGGAGCGAGGCTCCACAATTTTAAGCTGTGAAATGTTGGGCACGGGGGTTACTACCAATCGAGTGGACTCTATGTTAGTATCGTCTAGGGAAAGATAGTGATCGGGTGCTTACCCCGGGTACTTGAGGTACCGCGGGTCGTGGATGACATGGAAGTTCCCCGGATCTTGTGGGTAAAGTGTGCAACCTCTGTAGAGTGTAAAACTATTCGAATAGCCGTGTCCACGGTCAAGGACAGTTGGGTAACCGCTCTTGGGCTACGTCCACATGTTTACAAACCAGTGTGTGTGTTTGGATAAGTGGGAAGAACTACTTGGGTCAAGTCAAAGGACTTGACATGATTGAGTTGGGTTGGTGCCCACTCTATTGATGTTGATATCTGTAACCTGTCCTTATGGTTACTTGAATTCTCCTGATGCATGTCTTTCAAGTTGTTGAACATGTCATTGCACTCAAAACTAGCTTTCTGCAAAGATTTACTTGTATCATGCATTAATGTACCTTGAACCAAAACATGGGTTGCTTGCGAGTACATTCAAAGTACTCATTGGCTTGCCACTGGTTATTTAATTGTCCAGGCATGGAAGAACAGGAGTTCGAGGAAGAGTTCTTTGAAGACGAACATGCGAAGTAGGACGTTTCCCAGTCAGAATGCCTGTAGGGTTAAGGCAGATGGCATGGGTTCTACTTATCGACAAAGATTTCCGATGCTTATGTTTCATTTGATGTTCAGCCCTTAAGGCTTTATCTTTGTAAGACTTGACCATAATGGTCATAATTTGTGTAAGACGGTATGTATGGATGTAAGACTCTTGTTATTCAGCTTCTCTGTGTTCAGTGAGCATTGATCTCTAGGATCACTGTACACGTGCATTCGGTGATCCCGACTTATGAGTCGGGGTCCCCACAGAGCTGGTATCAGAGCCATCCTGAATGTAGGAAGCCTTCGTTAGCATGGGCGTTAGTTAGCTTGAGACCATCTAAACTTCTCTTCTTTTCTAAAGCTTACCCAACCCAAGATATATTTCCCTTATTGACCTCTCCCATTCAACCTTTGTAGATGGCTGCCGTACCTGAAGACTTCCTGACCACAGGATTTCCCGTGCTTCTCGAGGATAGCCTCAAGAAGTGCCAGTACCACCGAGCCCCCATTTTCACCTACCATGAGCATTGGATCAATGACACCGAGACGGAGTATCATGTGGAAGCGATCGTGAAGGCCAACGACTCTCCAACAAGCTGGTTTTTCGAGGGACCCCAGATGGCAACACTAGTCCTTGCCGTCGAGACGGCAACCCTCAAGGCACTTACCCGCCTCCGAGACCTTCTTCCAGAGATGGCAGACGAGTTGGCAACCCATTTCTTGCCTTATCGGAAGGAAGGTGAGGATGAGAGCAGTGCACCAGCTCCACCATTAGAAGAAGGACTTCCACTCCGATTCCAGACCTACTTCAGCCTTTGTGCCGATAGTTTGGCACAACGCTTGGCCTCTGAATCAATGGAACTCCGAAAGGATCTTCATGAGACCAAGGCACTTCTTCAAGCACAAGGGAAGAAGGATAGGATCAAGAAGGAAGGTGCTCCCCCTAGACAACCCGCAATCGCATACAAAGGCGGAAGACCCCCAAAGGATGGAGAACCACCACAGCAACACCGCATGAGCGCAAAGGAATACCGCAAGCTCTTCGCACCACCGGCAAAGCAACGCCGTGTTGAGCTCCTCCACTCCCCCACCCCTTCAAGTGAAGAGGAAAGTCAGGCCGCCGATGACAAGGAGGAAGACCCAGAAGAGCCAGACTACGCGACCGAGCATTCCACCACTTAGGCATCATTCGCAACCCGGATATGCCCGTTGGTAACCCCTACGGTAGGATAGGTCGTGTACCCCTATGCGAAGTTGAGTCCTTGTAATGGTTCATATGAAACCATGTAGTATGGTGATTGCTCTTGATGTGTTTGATGGACGTCGTACTTTCCTTCGGGAACTTGTGAGCGACTACATCACCCATTTGGTTATTAATGAATGTGTTTGGCCTTTTGGCCCTTGCATGAAAACAATTAGTGTCATACCAACCCCCTTACTAGGCGTCCCATCTTTATTGCTTTCCCCATCTTTCCCAATCATGAGACCTTGACCGCTCCAACAGGATGCCTGTTGTAACTCGTACTGGTACCTCTACCCAGCAGCAAGAAGCCGGAGAAGGAGCCAGTCAGGACCAAACCCAAGGACAAGCTCCACCACCGCCACCACCTCCAAGCATGGACATGGCTCAGCTTCCCCAAGCCTTCTGAGAGGGCCCGAACCTGGGTAAACATCGTGTCCCCTTTGTCTCCTATTACCTTCGATCCTCAGACGCACAGTTCGGGACCCCCTACCCAAGATCGGCCGATTTTGACACCGACAATGAGGGGCTTGATGTGCCCGTTGGTGCTCGCCCACATGCCAACCCAGAGTCTGCTAACAAGAACAAGCTTCAACACTTTCTTGTTGAGAAGACTCTCCACAATGGAAAGAAGTCTTTTATGCTGAACCCATTTCTTGATAGCATGCACCGGATCTTCCGCTACTCTCTTTTTCCTCGCATAGGCGACAAGGACAAGGTGCATTCCTATCTTGTGTACATGATGCTCATTTGTGAGGACGCGCGTCTCCAACAACCTGAACCACTTGATGTCTCTCATATCATGTGGAGTGAGCTCCAGTTTGCTGTGTTCCATTGTAAGGTGCCCATCTATGGACCTTATCTATTCCTCTTGATCTCGAAGACTTGGGAGAAGCTCTTTTCGGGTGAAGAGTTTCTTGCTCCCAACTGATTCGCCATGAGCCCATTAAGCTGCGCCAGAAGAACAAGTGGGCTAACAGCACTACCCGGGCTAAGGCCGAGGCTGCACACATGGATGTTGATGATGATGAGTTTGAGGAGGAGAGGGCTGAGGACAGTTCTGAGGGGTATGCACCTCCCTCTTCTGAGCCATCTTGGGCTAAGAAGCTCAAGGCCAAGGTGAAGTCTCTATTTTGCATGCAAGCCAAGGGGCAGTACCGGGCCCATGTTGCTCAGAAGGAGAGTCACCGACGTGACAAGAGGATCTTGAGGAAGCTTGGTGAGCAAGTCTCGAGCGGGTACGAGAAGAACATCACTCCTGAGGCTGCCTGGATGATGAAGCAAGGATATCAGTGGGATCAGTTGGATGAGCAGTCCATTCCTGCTGCTGAGACAGATGAGGAGCTTGATGGGTGATCACGTCAATGGGAGCTACCACGTGTGTCCTAGGTGTCCTCTCTGCCTTTTTGGTGTCTCGATGCCAAAGGGGGAGAGAGTGTAGGATTTGCGAGCCTTGTGTCTCTTTCCTTTCATTTCATTGAACCTTTGTTGCTTTGGTTTGTTGGTTTGTGTTCGTGTGCGTGTGAGACCAGGAGACTTATTCTATCACATGGTGTGAGACATATGCCCTCAAGATTATCCTTTATTGTCTAGTATGTTTAGTAGATTGTGAGCTTATTTTATCATGTGCCCTCTACTTCATGATCACTTACTATACCTTGCCTTCATGCTGAGTGTCACTTAGTTTGTTGCAAGGATTGCCTTGTCTATAAAATATAGGGGGAGTGTTGATCCTAGTATGTGTGTTGTGCAGTCCAAAGCATATCTATAGAGTGCACACATCTAGGGGGAGCATGTCTATATTTTATAGATCTTGGCTTTGCTTATGTTCATTTTATATCCCTATGTGCAAATCATGTATTGTCATCAATTGTGGCACCCCGGCTCAGAGAAACCGGAACGCCCCGTATTCCAGCCCAGAGATCAAGGAGAAGTCTCTAGAATACGGCACTGCTTAACAAGAACAAATCAGCTCTTATTACAAGGATAATAATACAAGGGCCTCATGTTACAAAGAAGCACATCAGCACGGCGACACTACACTTGCTCTATGCTAGCAGCGGGACAACTCGTAGCGGCAGAATACTTCTAGCAGCGAAAGAACAATGAAGGTGGTGAACTCCACTCCGCAAGGACTCTGGCTGGGACACGATCTAGCTCACACGCACAGAAACCTCGACAAACAATCAATCAATCACAGCATCACCTGCAATCTGGCATGACACGCCAGGTCGGTACAATGAATGTACTTGCAAGCTCACAACAACCAAAAGCATCAAGGCAAGACAACAACATAGCATTAGCAGGTTAATTAACTAACAACTAATAAGATATGAAAGCAACTACTAAGCATGATATGAAACTACTACGATACTGATAAACCAACATCTCAAACCTCAATAACCATCTCACTCTTGGCTAACCGGCCAAGCAATATACCATCTCGATCATCTCGTGATCAAAACATCCACATGATCACCTCGTGACCACAACATCAACTGAATGATCATCCTCGAGATCATCCCAACATCATCATCAACATCCTGCCAAACTATTACTGCTCACAATATATCAACATATAAATTACCTATAAGTCATTCCGTCAAGTGAGTGTTGATCAAACGGTGTGACCTAGTATGAACTTGTGCCCATGACCGAGGACGAGGCTATCGATAGATTAAACACACACACGCGCGCGCGCGCGCGCGCGCGCGCGCTGTGACGCCCCGAGACCGTTGTGCCAGGTGTCCTCCAGTTATTCGATGTTGTTGCCTTGTCATTCGCTTGCGTGTTGCATCTTGCCATGTCATCATCCGCATTGCATCTGCATGTTTTTCGAAACTTGCATCCGTCCCGGCCTCCTCGTTCTCTCCGTTGTCCGTTCTGAGCCCAGACACACTTGCACGCGCCCGCGGCATGTCCGAAATAGTATTTTATAAGTGGCCGGGAAATGTTCTCGGAATGGGATGAAAGTTGGCGTGCGGTGTTGTTTTGTTGTTAGTAGACCGCCTGTCAAGTTTCACCGCAATCGGAGTTCGTTTGATGCCCCAACGGTTAAATATAGCGGCAATATAGTCGGTCTAACGCCGGACGTTTTCGGTCTCCAGAAACAGATGCTGGGCCTCCCTCTCTTCTCTTCTCTCAGCTCGAGACCGTCTACACAGCCCACCACTCATCACCAGGCCCTACCTAACCTCTCTCGTCAGCCCGCAGCCCTCCTCGCGCGCGCGTCCGAAAGTTGTCCCGAACCCGACCCGGACCGTCCTCACCGTTGGATCCGGATCATCCCCAAACATCTACAAAACGTCTCCGTTTTGTTAATTGGACTTCCTAACATATTTTTTTTCTCGACCGTCCGATTAAAATCGGAGGGATCAAAATGCCCCTAAACTTATCCCTTTTTGCTATATATAGATCTACCAATAGCCTATTTTGGGCAAACCCTGGAAATTAGGAGGCTTGTCCCATCAGTCCAATTCAGCCGCCGCCACATACCAAATCCCCCTCGAAACCTCCCCCTGCCGGATCCAACCAACCAGTGCTCCTCCTTGGATCCCGTAGCGCACCCACCAACCAAAGCTTCATCCTCCTCGATCCAAAATCCAGCCAATCCCATCGCAGCTCTTCCCTGCCTCGGTCCTCGATCTAGATCGAGAGGAGCGCCGAGCCTCGAGCCCCTTGAGCCGTGCGCCTCCCTCGTCGGAATCCCCTGCGCCCTGCTTCCTCTGCTTCACGGAACCGAAGCCCCGTCAAGTCCTCCTCCTCGTATTGCATCCCTGACCAACCAGCGTCGCCCTGGCCGCCATCAGCCGCATGCTTCGCACGCCCCTGCGCCACGAGCGTCTGAGGCCACAGCCTCCTCCTCGTCCAGGACCACTTCACCTCGCCGGAGTCGTTGCCGCCGGACCCCCAGGCCGTCCCACTCTCCTTCCTACCCTCTCTCTTTTATTCCTCGCTCTCTCTAATCTCTCCAGCCCTCTCTCTGCTGTGGGTTAACAGGAGCGATGCAAGGAGCTTGTCCATGGCGCCCAAAGCATGGAGCTCCGCTCCGTTCACTGGATCCGTCCACCGCTGCCCTGAACTGAACCCCCACGTCTAGAACCGGCGCTGCCGCCGGCGACCACGAGATAAGCACCGCTGCCCTTCTCCTCCTCCTGTGGTTCCTCTACTTTCCTCGTCTCACCTCCATGTCTCTCGTCTCTTTGTGCATCCTTCCCCTATTCCCTCTCTGAATCTCTCTCTCCTGTCTTTCTTCAGGCAATAGCAGCAGTCGCTGCACCCTCTCGCCGGCGAACCCAGCAGATGAGCCGCCGCCTCCTCGCCGGCCTCCTCCACCTTCCCATCGCGCCAGCAGCTCCAGCCGCTCAAGTCCCAACCCCGAGCTGCGCCCCTGCCTCGCCATGGCCACCAGCCTCTTTGTTTCCCCGCTGTGAGGAACTCCCTCCATCTCTGAAGTTTCGTTATTTTCCTAGATCCATTCTGGCGCGTAGAGTTTATTTACCATAGCCACTACATTCTAGCACAATCAGATCAGCTAGCTTATTGGTGCTTCGCTTGTGCATGCAATCAGGGGGTCTAGAGTTCGAGTCCCAGGCGCTCATCTTTTTCTCTGTTTCTTTAGTTTTGCACACTCACCCAACAGCCGGGCCGAATCTCCTCCTGGGCCGCTGCACTCTGTTGCTTTCGGCTCACGTATTTTTTTTCCTTCTCTGTGGGTTTTTAGTATTTATCCAAGTGCATGCATAATTACATAACTGCCATTGTTTTGCAATGTTAATAACTAAAGATTCATGCATCCAAATAAAATATGTCATATATGCATCTTGCTCATATTTTCATCTACTTTAACAATATCACACTTTCATCCATGTTAAAAATGCTTAAAATTGTCGTTTGCATTTATTTACGTCAATGGCATGCTAAAATGATTTAATTCATAACTAAATAGCCGTAACTCCGATTTTAATAAACTTTATATGTAAACGGGGTAGAATTTTGCCTAGTTTAACATGGTGACATTGTTTTGCATGCCTAACAACTCTAAAATATGTTTTAGAACAGAACAGGACCTAACCCAAATTATGCATATGAGGAGTTTCCGGACTTGTTGTTTTGTTGTTTCGGCCTCATTTAAACTTGCCTAGATAGGTAGTTTTGTTGTGCTTCACCTCTTGCCATGTTAATCAACATTTAATATTGTTGGGTACATAAACGAGATCGAACTAAATAAATCACGTGGTGTTCCGTCATTATGCAACCCGTTGCATATTGAGCTCCACTTAATTTGTTGGATTGCTTGTGCACTTTGCCATGCCATGCATATTTAAACCGGACATGCATCATACTTGATTGTGCATTATGCCATGTTTATGCCGTGGTTGTTTACTATGTTGTGTGCTTCTTTTCCGGTGATTGCTTCTTCGGGTCGATTCCGGTAACGTCGTGTTGTGAGGATCCGTTCGTCTACGCCCGTTTGTCTTCTTCATGGACTCGTTCTTCTTCCTTGCGGGATTTCAGGCAAGATGATCATACCCTCGAAATCACTACTATCTTTGCTATGCTAGTTTGCTCGCTCTTTTTCTATGCCAATGCTACGATGCCTACCACTTGCTTGTCAGCCTCCCAAATTGCCATGCTCAGCCTCTAACCCACCAACGTCCTAGCGAACCGTTGATTGGATATGTTACCGCTTTGCTTAGCCCCCTCTTATAGCGTTGTTAGTTGCAGGTGAAGATTGAAGTTTGTTCCTTGTTGGAACATGGAGATGTTGTTCCTTGCTTGGAACATGTTTACTTGTTGGGATATCACAATATATCTTATTTAATTAATGCATCTATATACTTGGTAAAGGGTGGAAGGCTCGGCCTTATGCCTGGTGTTTTGTTCCACTCTTGCCGCCCTAGTTTCCGTCATATCGGTGTTATGTTCCCGGATTGTTGCGTCCCTTACGCGGTTGGGCTATAATGGGAACCCCTTGACAGTTCGCCTTAAGTAAAGCTTCTCCAGCAATGCCCAACATTGGTTTTACCATTTGCCACCTAGCCTTTTCTTTTCCCTTGGGAGTCGCACTCCTGAGGGTCATCGTTATTTTAACCCCCCCCCCCGGGCCAGTGCTTGTCTAAGTGTTGGTCCAAACTGTCAGCCGCCGGTGGCTACCAGGGGCAACTCTGGGCTGGCCTACCGGAAGTTTAGACAATCTGGTGTTGCCCTGAGAACGAGATATGTGCAGCTCCCATTAGGATGTCGGCGCATCGGGCGGTGTTGCTGGTTTAGTTTTACCCTGTCGAAATGTCTTGTTGTACCGGGATACCGAGTCTGATCGGAACGTCTCGGGTGGAGGTCTATTACTTTGTTGACCGTGAGAGCTTGTCGTGGGCTAAGTTGGGACACCCCTGCAGGGATTTGAACTTTCGAAAGCCGTGCCCGCGGTTATGGGCAGATGGGAATTTGTTAACGTCCGGTTGTAGAAAACCTGAACTGGATCTTAATTAAAATGAATCAACCGCGTGTGTAACCATGATGGTCTCTTTCCGGCGGAGTCCGGGAAGTGAACACGGTTGTTGGAGTTATGCTTGACGTAGGTAGTCCAGGATCACTTCTTGATCATACTTTTATCGACCGTGCTTTGCCTTCTCTTCTCGCTCTCATTTGTGTATGTTAGCCACCATATATGCTAGTCGCTTGCTGCAGCTCCACCTCATACCTTTACCTTACCCATAAGCTTAAATAGTCTTGATCGCGAGGGTGCGAGATTGTTGGGTCCCCGTGGCTCACAGATACTTCCAAAACTAGCTTGCAGTTGCCGTTGAGTCCGTGCAGATGACGCAACCCAGCTCAGGAGGAGCTCGATGAAGATCTTGTCCTTTGTGTTGTTTCTTGCTAGTTGATCAGTAGTGGGGCCCAGTTGGGGTCGATCGGGGTCCTTTGTCGCATTTGGGGTTCTTCTTTTATTTTGGTTCCGTAGTCGGACCATGAGTGTATTTGGTTGATGTAATGTTTATTCATGTAACTGTGTGAAGTGGCGATTGTAAGCCAACTATGTACCTCTTTCCCTTATTATATTACATGGGTTGTGTGAAGATTACCTCACTTGCGACATTGCCTTCAATGCGATTATGCCTCTAAGTCGTGGCTCGACACGTGGGAGATATAGTCGCATCGAGGGTGTTACAAGTTGGTAATCAGAGCCTTCCCCGACCTTAGGAGCCCCCATTGCTTGATCGTTTTTAGCGGCCGAGTTGTGTCTAGAAAAATGTTTTGAGTCCTTAGGAATTATATATCGGAGAGCTTAGGAATTCTTTTTACTTCCCAGTCTCCTCATCGCTCTGGTAAGGCATCCTGACGTAGAGTTTTGTCTCTTCTCTTCTCAAATTTCACTAAAAAAATTTAGGATCACGCGAGTATCTTGGTTTTGTTCCGATGGCTTATGATGAGAATACTGTCTTGGTGCCTCCTGTCAGGGGTTTAGTGGAAGTGTCCCGGGGAGTTGAGCTCTGAGGTGTTGTCATCATAATTTTATCGTTGCAATTCTGGTATACTTGAGATATGTTCGCGACATCGAAAATCTCCTTTATGCAGTTCGTTGGTGAGATAACCTCGACGCCACCCAGTACTGGGGCGGGAGTTCGGGAGTATCGCCATAACTTGTATAACGGATGCTTTTCGAAGGTTGAGGTAGATGGTTTCCGAAGGTTTCTTGGTTATGTGTTGAAGGATGGATACAGCTGGATGTAGGATTTGCTAGTTTGGGTGAGATATTATGCTTCCCCTGTATCCCCAACACCTGATTGCATAACCGGAAAGTTTCGGGAGTTTCATAGGTGGGAATTCAAGTAGCTCTTAGGATTTCTTTCCGACAGATGTATGATATGACATTGGGGTTCGACGTCTAGTGGTTTGCCTATTCACGGTCGATTTTACAGTGGTCTCGTTGTGTCTTAAAGAGTCCTTGGCTATGCTGACTCGGGGACGCTTCGTATGTCATGTGCACTGCCTTGTACATGATGGTGTTGTACGATCGAGCCCGTGTAGGTCCCACCACGAAAACTTCGGACGAAATCTCTATCATATGTTTGTTCCGGCTTATTCTGCAAGCCAATCCTTGTTTTGTTTTGAGTTGTGGTATTCGAGTTGCTTCGTAGTCAAATGTTGATTCCATACCTTTTCCTAAATGGTGTTCTCATACTCCGATGTGAATACCAATCCTTCTTGATCATCAACATTGTTTTTGTTAATTCTTTTCAACCGGTGTGTCTCTCCTCAAGTGGATCCGTTCACTTCAACTTTTACAAGATCAATTATCACTTCTTCTCAACGGTGTTTGTTTCATCCGTCTCCAAGTGGCCTTTGTTTTTTCCCGCCCTCCCTCCCTTGTTTTGCTTCAAGGACTCATATATCTCAATTCAAGTATAAATCTTATTGATGGGAAGCCTCTTCATTCTTTTCCTTCAATGTTCTTACCCGGTGATTCTCATGAATATTCTAACGGAGCTTCAAGTTTATCATTCTTTGTTCTTTTCTTCTCCGGTGGACCCAAGTCAAACTTTGTGGATCATATCCTTTTCCTCATTTCAATGCCTTCTCATGCCGGTGCACCTCATAATAGTTCACTTCTCACTATTCTATTGTTCCGGAGTGCTCTAGATGTCTCGGAGATTCGTTTTTCCACTCTTCTTTCATTCAAGCTATTTCGAGGATGTTATCTCTTTCAAGCCATTTAATTCAACCGGTGCATTCTCCTTTTCTAGTAATCATTTCAACGGTGTTCCTTTTGAGTGGGCCCTAACCCACAGGTCTTTTCCCAGGATCTTACCTGGCTCCTCTTATTTTCCCGAAGCTATCCTCAAATTCCTTTTAAAGTTTGACGTAAGAATGAATTATCATCAGTCAACTGTCTTTCTCCAAGTTCTTTCAAATTCTTTTCATCGTTGGCTCAACCTTTCCATTATTCATTCTGGAGTGCCTCAACAATTCACGGTGGTGTTTCTCGTCGTCATTCGAAGACCGAAGAAGAGTTTCTTTCAAATCTTACCCCATTCTCTGCCATCCTCTCATAATTATTTTTTCGATTGTGAGAATTCTTTTCACCCATCCGGAGTAATTCAAGATTCTTCTCAGTTGTTATCCGGAGTCCATCATCTAAGATTTATTCATTCTCAGCTTTCAGCTCTCGTTCTTTAATTTTACCGGTGCTTCGTTCAAGTGATCTCTAATCAGTTCGTGATCTCTTCGTTCTCTTATATCTAAATTCTCCCAAGCATCTTCGTTCATTTGCTAATTCCTCCCGGTGTTTTCTTTATCTTTACTTCAATCATTTTTAATTCTTACGATGGTTCTTTCAAGATCTCTCTTCCTTGTTCATCATATCAATTCATTTGTTGTTCCAATCCTACCGGTGGTTCGTTGAAGACGTTCTCTAGTTTGTGTTATATCTCTTTTAATCTTTTCTACGAGAATAAGTTATATGCCAAATCTGTTGTTTGTCATCAATTTAATTGGTGAAGGATAAGTATATTGTAATTCTTACTCTTGTTTCATCCAAGTGATTTAATTCCTTATTCCGGAGGCTCATCAAAAATTCTTGATCTCAATTGTTCATCTTATCTTTTCCCGGAGTTCCAACCTCTTTCAATTATATCATCACGGAGATCCATCTAAATCATTGCAAGGCTTCACCTTGTGTTTTCAACTTCTTTCTCTTTTCGTTATCTTTTGTTTACCGGAGTCCTTCATGAAGGTTCTACATGATGGTTCATCAAGGATTTAATTCCTTTCTCGAAGTGTTCATTGAGATTCTTTTCAAAGGAGCTCAAGCATTCTTGATCTTGTAATCTGGAGTGCAATTCTTTCTACCATATTATTGGAGGTGGTATTATGCCATTCTTGATAATTTGAGTTCATGTTTTCATGATTCACATGTTGTCAAGATTGGGATATTTTTAAATCCATCAATCTCTTCATTGGAATTATATTGGGTTATATTTCACCAAAGCCTTCCCTAAGGATTGTTGCTAATTATGGTGCTTATAAGTGACCCAAGTTCTTCATCTATCCTCCCGGTGAAATATAGTCTCGTCTCTTTGTTTATATCAATCCAATCCATTGTTTCCGTTAGTGGCAGGTTTTTCATCTCTTAATTTGAGAGGTATTCCATAAGATCATATCAACCTATTCTTTTCGTTGGTGGTTTTTTTTCCAACAACTCCGTTCTAGCTTCTGTTGTAACCGTGCTCTCTCAAGATATTGTTTTCCTTCGTTCACTCCATTCCATTCTTACTTTTGTTCCAGAGGCATTGTGATGTTCATCTTTTCAACCCATCATCTTGTTTTGTCAAAGATCATGATCTTTCCATGCCTATACTTTTATTGGAGTGTTCTGTCCTCTTTTCAAGTATCCTCTCATCTCGTCTTGTTCAATTCCTTCCATTTACAGACGGAGTGCTGTCCAAATTATATCACTCTTATTCCTTCCCTATCTTGCTCAACCGGAGAGTTGTGCCCTCTGCTCAGTTCTTGTCCCCTTATCAAGTCTTGCATCCCTTTCTCAACCGGAGTGTCGTGTTTTCATTTGAGCTCTCTCATCTTATCAAATTTTGACCCCCTTCTCAACCGGAGTGCTGCCTGAGATCTTTCTTACCCTTTGTTCCATCCATTCAATAGTTATGGAGGCAGTGTGTTGTGATTTCATCAAGTATCTTCTCATCTTATCAAGACCTTATTCAATTCCGTTTCATTTCAACCGGAGTGCTGCCCGAATTTTGGGTCTTCCTTGATCCCTTCCTTAACCGGAGTGTTTTCTATATATATCTTCCCTTCAACCTCAAGGTTTTCGCAATGTTTTTGTCCCTCTTTTTCTATCAGAGTGTTTTTCAACTTCGTTCATCTCCGTTGTATTCTTTTCTCGAAATGGCTTAACCTTTTTCAAGGTTCTTTGGTTTCACTCGTTTGTCAAAGAAGCAACTTAGTTTTACCTCTCCTCTTCCTCTTCCTTTTTCCCTCCGGTGCCATTTTAGATCTCGGGACGAGATCCTCTCGTAGTGGTGGAGTGTTGTGACGCCCCGAGACCGGTGTGCCAAGTGTCCTCCAGTTATTCGATGTTGTTGCCTTGTCATTCGCTTGCGTCTTGCATCTTGCCATGTCATCATCCGCATTGCATCTGCATGTTTTTCGAAACTTGCATCCGTCCCGGCCTCCCCGTTCCCTCCGTTGTCCATTCTGAGCCCAGACACACTTGCACGCGCCCGCGGCATGTCCGAAATAGTATTTTATAAGTGGCCGGGAAATGTTCTCGGAATGGGATGAAAGTTGGCGTGCGGTGTTGTTTTGTTGTTAGTAGACCGCCTGTCAAGTTTCACCGCAATCGGAGTTCGTTTGATGCCCCAACGGTTAAATATAGCGGCAATATAGCCGGTCTAACGCCGGACGTTTTAGGTCTCCGGAAACAGATGCTGGGCCTCCCTCTCTTCTCTTCTCTCAGCTCGAGACCGTCAACACAGCCCACCACTCATCACCAGGCCCTACCTAACCTCTCTCGTCAGCCCGCAGCCCTCCTCGCGCGCGCGTCCGAAAGTTGTCCCGAACCCGACCCGGACCGTCCTCACCGTTGGATCCGGATCATCCCCAAACATCTACAAAACGTCTCCGTTTTGTTAATTGGACTTCCTAACATATTTTTTTTCTCGACCGTCCGATTAAAATCAGAGGGATCAAAATGCCCCTAAACTTAGCCCTTTTTGCTATATATAGATCTACCAATAGCCTATTTTGGGCAAACCCTAGAAATTAGGAGGCTTGTCCCATCAGTCCAATTCAGCCGCCGCCACATACCAAATCCCCCTCGAAACCTCCCCCTGCCGGATCCAACCAACCAGTGCTCCTCCTTGGATCCCGTAGCGCACCCACAAACCAAAGCTTCATCCTCCCCGATCCAAAATCCAGCCAATCCCATCGCAGCTCTTCCCTGCCTCGGTCCTCGATCTAGATCGAGAGGAGCGCCGAGCCTCGAGCCCCTTGAGCCATGCGCCTCCTCGTCGGAATCCCCTGCGCCCTGCTTCCTCTGCTTCATGGAACCGAAGCCCCGCCAAGTCCTCCTCCTCGTTTTGCATCCCCGGCCAACCAGCGTCGCCCTGGCCGCCATCAGCCGCATGCTTCGCACGCCCGTGCGCCACGAGCGTCTGAGGTCGCAGCCTCCTCCTCGTCCAGGACCACTTCACCTCGCCGGAGTCGTTGCCGCCGGACCCCCAGGCCGTCCCACTCTCCTTCCTCCCCTCTCTCTTTTATTCCTCGCTCTCTCTAATCTCTCCAGCCCTCTCTCTGCTGTGGGTTAACAGGAGCGATGCAAGGAGCTCGTCCATGGCGCCCAAAGCATGGAGCTCTGCTCCGTTCGCTGCATCCGTCCACCGCTGCCCTGAACTGAACCCCCACATCTAGAACCGGCGCTGCTGCCGGCGACCACGAGATAAGCACCGCTGCCCTTCTCCTCCTCCTGTGGTTCCTCTACTTTCCTCGTCTCACCTCCCTGTCTCTCGTCTCTTTGTGCATCCTTCCCCTGTTCCCTCTCTGAATCTCTCTCTCCTGTCTTTCTTCAGGCAACAGCAGCAGTCGCTGCACCCTCTCGCCGGCGAACCCAGCAGATGAGCCGCCGCCTCCTCGCCGGCCTCCTCCACCTTCCCATCGCGCCAGCAGCTCCAGCCGCTCAAGTCCCAACCCCGAGCTGCGCCCCTGCCTCGCCATGGCCACCAGCCTCTTTGTTTCCCCGCTTTGAGGAACTCCCTCCATCTCTGAAGTTTCGTTATTTTCCTAGATCCATTCTGGCGCGTAGAGTTTATTTACCATAGCCACTACATTCTAGCACAATCAGATCAGCTAGCATATTGGTGCTTCGCTTGTGCATGCAATCAGGGGGTCTAGAGTTCGAGTCCCAGGCGCCCATCTTTTTCTCTGTTTCTTTAGTTTTGCACACTCACCCAACAGCCGGGCCGAATCTCCTCCTGGGCCGCTGCACTCTGTTGCTTTCGGCTCACGTATTTTTTTCCTTCTCTGTGGGTTTTTAGTATTTATCCAAGTGCATGCATAATTACATAACTGCCATTGTTTTGCAATGTTAATAACTAAAGATTCATGCATCCAAATAAAATATGTCATATATGCATCTTGCTCATATTTTCATCTACTTTAACAATATCACACTTTCATCCATGTTAAAAATGCTTAAAATTGTCGTTTGCATTTATTTACGTAAATGGCATGCTAAAATGATTTAATTCATAACTAAATAACCGTAACTCCGATTTTAATAAACTTTATATGTAAACGGGGTAGAATTTTGCCTAGTTTAACATGGTGACATTGTTTTGCATGCCTAACAACTCTAAAATATGTTTTAGGACAGAACAGGACCTAACCCAAATTATGCACATGAGGAGTTTCCGGACTTGTTGTTTTGTTGTTCCGACCTCATTTAAACTTGCCTAGATAGGTAGTTTTGTTGTGCTTCACCTCTTGCCATGTTAATCAACATTTAATATTGTTGGGTACATAAATGAGATCGAACTAAATAAATCACGTGGTGTTCCGTCATTATGCAACCCGTTGCATATTGAGCTACACTTAATTTGTTGGATTGCTTGTGCACTTTGCCATGCCATGCATATTTAAACCGGACATGCATCATACTTGATTGTGCATCATGCCATGTTTATGCCGTGGTTGTTTACTATGTTGTGTGCTTCTTTTCCGGTGATTGCTTCTTCGGGTCGATTCCGGTAACGTCGTGTTGTGAGGATCCGTTCGTCTATGCCCGTTTGTCTTCTTCATGGACTCGTTCTTCTTCCTTGCGGGATTTCAGGCAAGATGATCATACCCTCGAAATCACTACTATCTTTGCTATGCTAGTTTGCTCGCTCTTTTGCTATGCCAATGCTACGATGCCTACCACTTGCTTGTCAGCCTTCCAAATTGCCATGCTCAGCCTCTAACCCACCAACGTCCTAGCGAACCATTGATTGGCTATGTTACCGCTTTGCTCAGCCCCCTCTTATAGCGTTGTTAGTTGCAGGTGAAGATTGAAGTTTGTTCCTTGTTGGAACATGGAGATGTTGTTCCTTGCTTGGAACATGTTTACTTGTTGGGATATCACAATATATCTTATTTAATTAATGCATCTATATACTTGGTAAAGGGTGGAAGGCTTGGCCTTATGCCTGGTGTTTTGTTCCACTCTTGCCGCCCTAGTTTCCGTCATATCGGTGTTATGTTCCCGGATTGTTGCGTCCCTTACGCGGTTGGGCTATAATGGGAACCCCTTGACAGTTCGCCTTAAGTAAAGCTTCTCCAGCAATGCCCAACATTGGTTTTACCATTTGCCACCTAGCCTTTTCTTTTCCCCTGGGAGTCGCGCTCCTGAGGGTCATCGTTATTTTAAACCCCCCCCCCCCGGGCCAGTGCTTGTCTAAGTGTTGGTCCAAACTGTCAGCCGCCGGTGGCTACCAGGGGCAACTCTGGGCTGGCCTACCGGAAGTTTAGACAATCCGGTGTTGCCCTGAGAACGAGATATGTGCAGCTCCCATCAGGATGTCGGCGCATCGGGCGGTGTTGCTAGTTTAGTTTTACCCTGTCGAAATGTCTTGTTGTACCGGGATACCGAGTCTGATCGGAACGTCTCGGGTGGAGGTCTATTCCTTCGTTGACCGGGAGAGCTTGTCGTGGGCTAAGTTGGGACACCCCTGCAAGGATTTAAACTTTCGAAAGCCGTGCCCGCGGTTATGGGCAGATGGGAATTTGTTAACGTCTGGTTATAGAAAACCTGAACTGGATCTTAATTAAAATGAATCAACCGCGTGTGTAACCGTGATGGTCTCTTTCCGGCGGAGTCCGGGAAGTGAACACGGTTGTTGGAGTTATGCTTGACGTAGGTAGTCCAGGATCACTTCTTGATCATACTTTTATCGACCGTGCTTTGCCTTCTCTTCTCGCTCTCATTTGCGTATGTTAGCCACCATATATGCTAGTCGCTTGCCGCAGCTCCACCTCATACCTTTACCGTACCCATAAGCTTAAATAGTCTTGATCGCGAGGGTGCGAGATTGCTGGGTCCCCGTGGCTCACAGATACTTCCAAAACCAGCTTGCAGGTGCCGTTGAGTCCGTGCAGATGACGCAACCCAGCTCAGGAGGAGCTCGATGAAGATCTTGTCCTTTGTGTTGTTTCTTGCTAGTTGATCAGTAGTGGGGCCCGGTTGGGGTCGATCGGGGTCCTTTATCGCATTTGGGGTTCTTCTTTTATTTTGGTTCCGTAGTCGGACCATGAGTGTATTTGGTTGATGTAATGTTTATTCATGTAATTGTGTGAAGTGGCGATTGTAAGCCAACTATGTACCTCTTTCCCTTATTATATTACATGGGTTGTGTGAAGATTACCTCACTTGCGACATTGCCTTCAATGCGATTATGCCTCTAAGTCGTGGCTCGACACGTGGGAAATATAGTCGCATCGAGGGTGTTACACGCGCACACACACACTACAGAGGTAGCGCACTTTACCCACACCACGGAACCCATGGCCTCGCACTCCCATTCGGGTGGACCAATGGCGTTCCGACAAAACCGATCTACTGCCATGACACTCTCCCGGCCACTCCGACCAACGCCCTTCTGGGCTAAGTCAGGGGTGGCCCTATGTCTACCAAAGGCATCAACAGCCACCGTCGTGGCAAAACAAAACCGGTCCCGCACGGGGACAAAAAGGGCCCTATCCAACTGGGCACACAAGGTTATGTCTGCTTACCGAGCCAGGGTACCGCACGCCCATAACCTTCCCTCGTTGGAGGCACCCGCGAGAGGCACAACAATAGACCACATTAGGGCCTTCCCATAACAGGCAAATGTGGTTGCACTGGAAAAGCCCGGCTCGGTGGCCCCTAACCAACTTAATGACGGAATTTATCCTTGAAATATATCTGCTATAACTAATACTCCGATATCATCTATCAACCTGTGATCCAAGTCATAGCAATATCCAACAACTAATCAAAAGCATCTTATCATCATATCAAAATACTCCGAGGATAGCATAACTCTACGATCATAATGAATCCAAGAACGATAATGCTACTACTCCAATATCAATAACAAGCTATCCAACTAAGATCCACAAGCAAGCATCATCTCTGAAATCATACTCCCAAAAAATAATATCAACTATCATCAACATTAATATTAGCCACTAATAATCCAAAGGCAACATGACATCCAACGTAATACTCCAAAATATCATACCAGATGCCATCACGAAAGTAAGCATAACAGGAGCCACTAAAAATCCAATGGCAACATGTCATCCACATAAGCTGCAAAATATTAGTCCTAGAACTCCAAGCAATATCATGGCAATAGAAAGATCAAGCAATACTCCCAGAAATGCCATGAACAAATCATACATAGCTAATGCAATATTTTAAACAAGTTCAAATAATTTAAATCAAGTCACTGCATTGCAATCATGCAAATGGGGGGTGTGGCTTGCTTGGGGGTGGATTCAGCGGGAAGAAGTGCGAGAAGCTCGCGGAAAGAATCGCCGGAAACAGTTCTCTCTCGGAGGGGGCTGATTTAGTGCAAGGGAAAAATGGTCATTTTCATAGTGTGAACACCTTGTAAAAATGGTACCAACATGACGGGCTCGACGAGACGAAGAAATGGGCTTTGGAATCACCTCGTTTGGAGCTGTGGTTGCAAAGATACGGCCGATTGAATGACAGAGACTAATTTGTAAAATAAATATTCACAGACAGACCCCTGGCGGTTAAAACAGAAAGCGCACCAAGGAAAAATACGTTTTCCGAGAAAAGAAAGCGTATAACCGATCGAAGGGGAAACATAGTACATTTTTAGAAAGCGAAAATGTATTCTTCTCTGAAGGCACGATAAAGTACACTTTCAAAACATGAAAACTTTCCACCGCAGGGCGTCTCCACGTATGCCAGGTCAGCAGTCCGGTTCAACCCCTGGGTGGCTGACTTGCGGGGCCCGCGGGGAGGTGGGGCCCGCATGGACGACTTCTTCTTCCATCTCGCTCGCTCCCGTGCTGGACAGAGGACCGGGCCGGCCCCGACGAGGCTTCTTGGCGACTCCGGCCACCATCAGCGGTGCACGACCTACCGGATTGCTCAGGAGACAGAGCCGCATCCCCTGGTGTAGTTCGTTTTCGCTGAAGAACACGGGGAAGAGCGGAGCGTTGGCCGTGGCGTAAGATGTCTTCGGGCGGTGACAGCTCCGGTGCCACGGCCACGGGGAGGAGTCGGCCAGCCACGGGAGAGGATCCAGGGAGGTGGGGGAGATCTTAGGTGGCGGAATGAGGATGGGAGGGGCTCGGCATGCCGCGAATTTGAGAGGAGTGCCACGGCGGCCATGGCGGCGATGGGGGTCGAAGAGGAGCCCTCGAACTTGGGGAAGTGGATGGGCAGGGCTATTGGAGTGCGGGGATGACGATGAGATGCTCAGGAGAGGCTCAGGTGGCCTTTAAATAGGCGGGGACGAGGAGGCCGAGCTGGCCGTCGCCGCGGGCGCGTGGCCGGCGCCGCGGACGCGTGTGCACACACCCGAGCTCAGTGTTAGACGACGGAGGAGGAACAAGGGAGGGTCTCACAGGGCAGAGGGGGCCAAGGGGGCACAGGGAGGAAGAAGACGGGCGCATTCAATGCCATGTCTGCACTGTTCGCCCGTGGGCGCGCGGCGGTGAGCGTCGGTGAGGAGGCTTCGGGAGGGGGCAGAGACACGAGAGCGACGGGAGATGAAGGGGGGTCAGGTCGGCACTAGTGGATGCGAGAAATGCGTCAAGGCAGAGCTGCCCGGTGCTCAGAACGCGTCGGATGCCGCCAGAGCGCGAGAAACGCCATGCCAGTGTGGTAGTCACCATGGGCACTGGCATGAAGAGGACAAGATAGGATGCAATGTGATGTCTGTTGATTAGTCCCTACATCACTGAGGCTGTGGGAGGTGATGGATCAACAAAAGGAGCACTGAGGTGAAGTGAGGCATCACTAAAAGTTTGTTGTATCAAACTTGGTCGTGCACTGTTGATCAACAGGAAATTGATTGGTTCCAATGGAGTTGTCTGGGGTGATTAACTAAGGAAGGACAACAATCCTGGAGAGCTTTAGGATAATTGGACCACAAAACAACATGGTTGCTTTGTAACTGCAAAATTGGTCCAGAAACTTGATCAGGAAGGTGCACTCACATGGAGTTTCAACTTGATCTGAAATTTGTAAAGGCATTAGGATTTAGACATATAGAGATGTTTTAAAAATTTCATACCAATTGTACAAGCCAAAATGGTACTTCCTTCAAAAACATCCCCTCTGTCCAGGAACTTCGCAAAAATTCTAGAGAAATATTGGCTTGATGAATTGATCCCAAAATTGGTGAAGAGAGGTTTTATGGTAATGAGAATTCTTTGGTAGATTTTCAGCCAAAATGAAGCAATATAAAATATACTTGCTTCACACTCTGAAAATATTGACAGAAGCAAATATTTGGTCCTGTGCTCACATAGATGATTGGATGGGGCTGAAAATTGGAGGAGTGGGATAATATGAGCACATGAAGAAGTGTGGAAATTGCAACACATTTGAATGCCCCTAGCTAGTACTTCCTTCACAATGCCTTCTGCCTGACAGAAAGTTTGAAAACTTTCTGAGGAAGATTGGCTAGGCAAATAAAGTTGAATTTTTGCATGCGACAATAATTTAGATGTAGAAGCATGCCCAAAAAGTTTGGGAGCAAACAAGATAATAGAAATGGCACTTCCTTCACAGAAAGCCATAATGGACAGAAACGAAGAATAATTATTGGGGAATTATTATTGGGCTAGGACAGGAAAGTTTTGGCATATTTGAGCAACATATGACCCAAAGAAATTATGAGAATTATTTGAGAATTTTTGGATGGGCAGAAATATAGGTTGCTTCACAACCTAGGGCACTTGAGGTTATTCCTTTAATAGAAAAGGAAATTTTCCCCAAGAAAAAGTATGGGGTTGGGCTAGGATGGAACTGGCAGGGTCTTGGGATGATTTTGAGAATGATGAACCACTTGGGAGAAGAATAAATGATGATCTCCCAGGTTTCAAGGCCACAGAACCACTCCAAAAAGAAAAATAGATCAAAATCAAATAAATCAAAGGAAAAAGGGAAGGGCCAAAAGCCAGGTTGCTACATCAATCCACCAAAAAGGGGGAGATTGTAAGGGCATATTTCTCCCTATGTGATTTTAGTGATTGATGACAGTGCATTTGCAGACTAATCGTGTGCATTGAGTATTTCAGATATCTCATGCCTAGGCACAAGATGATTCGGTGCCCCTCAGGGCCTAGCGAAGACGGCGGTTCTCTACGTTTCTTTTCGGTGGATTTGAGTCGTAGGAAAGCCGTACTATTAAGAGGGGTCCCGCTTCGGAAAGGTTAGGGTGGATCAACACGTACACATCTGTTCCTTTGCACCACCTTTCCTTCGCTTCGATGGAGCACCACCTAGTTATTCTTGTCTCTGCAATATGAAGGCTGCCATATGCTATAGTTTCTATGGGGTGCGGTAGTACTGCTCAAGGGAGCAGTAGTACCGCAGGGGTCCGTGGTAGTATCGCACAGGCGAGTGGTAGTATCGCTCCTCGCGAGCGGTAGTGCCGCTACCTCCAGCCCAGACAGTAGCGCATGCGAAAGTAGGCACGGAAGTATTTTTTTTTCTTCCGCTCCCACCCGGTGGTACCGCTCCCTGTGAGCGGTAGTACCATGCCGTATTTTCACACAATTCTAAACTCAGCGGAAGTAGTCACAGACGTAATTTATTTAGTTCGTGCTTTTTCCAGCCCAGTAGAGCCCTGCCTTGCGGTAGTACCGCTCTGGCGGTTCTACCGCTCGTTGCCATGTGCAACAGGGCCTCGTCTGGTCACTACCACGCAAGCGGTAGTACCGCACCGTCCAGTGGTAGTACCGCAATCCCTTCCAGTAGTACCGCAAGCATGTGCGGTAGTACCGCGTGTCGCGGGCTGAGTGAGGGGGTAACGGTTGGATCTTTTTCCCACTATATAAAGGGGGTCTTCTTCCCCAAGAAGATCACCTCTTCCCTCCCCAAGCTCCATTGTTGCTCAAATCTCCATTTTCACCCGATCTCTCTCCCTAGCCAAACAAACTTGTTGATTTTCTAAGGATTGGTTGAGAAGGCCCCGATCTACACTTCCACCAAGAGAAATTTGAGTCCCCCATTAATCCCTTGCGGATCTTGTTACTCTTGGGTGTTTGAGCACCCTAGACGGTTGAGGTCACTGCGGAGCCATATTTCATTGTGGTGAAGCTTCGTGGTGTCGTTGGGAGCCTTCGATTAAGTTGTGGAGATTGCCCCAACCTTGTTTGTAAAGATACGTTCGTCGCCTCCAAGGGCACCAATAGTGGAATCACGGCATCTCGCATTGTGTGAGGGCGTAAGGAGAATAAGGTGGCCCTAGTGGCTTCTTGGGGAGCATTGTGCCTCCACACCGCTCCAACGGAGACGTACTTCCTCTCAAAGGGAAGGAACTTCGGTAACACATCCTTGTCTCCACCAGCTCCACTCTTGGTTATCTCTTATCTTTACTTGTGCAAGCTTATATTGTGATCGTATCCCTTACTTGCTTGTGTGCTTGTTGGTGTTGCATCATATAGGTTGCTCATCTAGTTGCGTATCTAGACAACCTATTTTGATGCTAAGATTAATTTGGTAAAGAAAAGCTAAAAATTGTTAGTTGCCTATTCACCCCCCCCCCCCCCCCCCTCTAGTCAACCATATCTATCCTTTCACATGTCATCTCATTTTTATGATTTTCCTCATCCAATGTTATTCTTATCCTATGAACCAAAGGAGGCCTAGGAATTTTTTTCATTGAGTCTAGGCTAATATTTTTTTTTGAAATATGAAGGGCTAGCTCCTACCCTATAATAGAAATAGGAATCCATTCCTACAAACCAAAGGGTTCCAAAGGAATTTTTCCTACAAAATTCCTATCCTATAGAATTCCGATGAAATTCCTCCAAACCAAAGGCGGCCTTATGTCATGCGTATTTGGTTGTCATGGTGTGAGTGTGGGTGTATGTGTGTACAGTTCATCTTTGTAATCCAAAAGAAAGAAAGAGCATGACAAATTTCACCTTATTATAACTTTGTATCACATCCACCTCTCCCAGAATTAAAAATACAAGAGTAATACGCTCAAATTACACTACAATGGGCAACTGAGAATTATTGAGAAATTATGCTAGATACATACTAGGTCCATTTATATAATTTAACATAAGCTACTTGCACGTTGTCTTGATGGGAGAAGGATGAGTGCCGCAGTGAAATGAGCATTGGCACCCCTTATCAACACATTTGCCAATCCCGTTGAGTTTCATGTTGCAGTCGTCACGACACCCGTTGTTATCACATGTGCCAAAGCGAATGATTCGTGAGCATGTTGATGGTGAGTAATCCGTGGTGAAGAGGCCATCCTCCATAGGCATGACCCTAGAAGTGCAAATCTCTACAAGACACCGCCACACACAAGAATAAAATTAAATGGTGTCATGATTGTTCATTCGTTCTACCATCCCAAATAAACTATCTGACCAGACAAACTGATGTTATCATGCTTAGTCTTACCTGATGGTAACAGGACAAGTACAATGGCGAGTAATAATAGCTTGCTGCTAAGCCTCATGGCTGCTCAAGATGGTGCCTAAATCTTCATCCGAGAGCTCATGGCTTTATAAGGATTATATATAGAGAATGAAATTAATACTAATTCTTAATACAAATTTTAATATATGCCTAAGTAATACAATAATATATGACCAAGTCTATTCATACATAATATTAGTATCTTTTAATTGATAGGGTGCCAATTATTGCATAGACTTAATATAAACTTTGCACTTTGTACAAATGTAGAAGTAAATAATATAGCAATTAAACCACAAGTAAATATGGGAATGATACCAATAGTAATTAATGCCACAGTGTACATAATATGGTTGGTGCCAATGATTTTTATCGTGACTTTGAATCTTCATAGTTTATACATCAATATGCACTAATAGCATAATTTATTTCATAATGATTCTTTTTGTTTGAGGGCGTAAATGTTGGGTTGGCATGGATCAAGATTGGGAGTTGTCATTCCGTATGATGGAAAGGTGTCTCTGGGCCCTCTCGGTAATACAACATCACAAGAATCTTGCAAGCAAAGTGACTAAGGAGTTAGTCACAAGATGATGTATTACAGAACAAGTAAAGAGACCTGCTGGTAATGAGATTGAACTAGGTATGGAGATACCGACGATCGAATCTTGGGCAAGTAACATACCGATGGACAAAGGGAACTACGTATGTTGTCATAAAGGTTCGACCGATAAAGATCTTGATAGAATATGTAGGAACCAATATGGGCATCCAAGTTCTGCTATTGGTTATTGACCGGAGAGGCGTCTCGATCATGTCTACATCATTCTCGAACACATAGGGTCCGCACGTTTAACGTTCGTTGACTCTATAGTATTATATGAGTTATGTATGTTGGTGACCGAATGTTGTTCGGAGTCCCGGATGAGATCACAGACATGACGAGAAGCTCTGGAATGGCCCGAAGGTAATTCTTGATATATAGGATGATAGTTGGGCCAAGGGGTAAGGCGCATGGGGCTTTAGGTCGGTGTAAAAGGAAGTTTTGCGGAGATTGGGGACCAGACGCCAGGGACCCTGGCGTCTGGTGCTGGAATCCGAGAAGGACTCTTCCTTGCGTTCCGAACCAACTTTGGGGAGGCCCTCTCCCCAAGTAACGACCCTAGGGCTCAACATATAAATAGAGGAGCAGGGCTAACCCCTAGAACATAAGTTTTTTAGCCTCCTCTAGTTGGTACTAATTGACTAATTAGAGCTAGCCCTAGCTACCTCTAATCCTCATAATTAGAAGCCCTGTGTGGTTCTAATCTCCTCCCTCTAGTTCATCCTCCGCTCTAAATCCATTGTGCTTGGCGAAGCTCTGCGGAAATAGTTTCACCACCACCGTCACCACGCCGTCGTGCTTCCGAAACTCATCTACTACTTCGCTCCTTTTGCCGGATCAAGAAGGTGAGGACGTCATCGAGCTGAACGTGTGCTCAACGTGGAGGTTCCATACGTTCGGTTCTTGATCGGAACGAATCGAGAAGGTGTACGACTACATCAACCGCGTTGATAAACGCTTCCGCTTAGCGATCTACAAAGGTATGTAAATGCTTTCCCCCTCTTGTAGCTATGCATCTCCATGGATAGATTTTACGTGTGCATAGATTTTTTTTTTGTTTTCCATACAACGTTTCCTTTTTGTTTTCCATGCTTGAAATACTTGTAAATTGCCCCACTAGACTCCCAAACGTGTTGTTAATCACTCTAAACCTTTGGTTATAACTCACTACGTGAAGGAACATTACTACTTTCTCTTCTAGAGTGGTGTGGATACTATTTTGTAGCAATCCGTCCTCTTTCCCTAAATGTGTCAACAAGCTTGGCAAAATGTGATCTTCACATTTGCAGCATGTTCACGACCTCTCATCGTAGCCCATATAGATGTGTTTTAGATTAAACATCCTCTCTTTGTCCCAGGCTAACAATAGATGATACAGGTCACGTTCAATGTGACGAATCGCTCTCTTGTGGATCAAAATACCTCATGCCTGAATCACATCTATGAGTGTCGATGCCTGAACTACCAGCTTCATCTATTCGCCCTAGTCAAATCGTTGTTGCGGAAAGTACTGGCGAAACCAATCCTAGAACCTGCCTAACGGTGGAGGGTGGTGGTATGCTACTTACCTCCATTGCAACCGATAACTCGCCCATGCCGGAGATGAGGCAAACTAGACGGAGACGGAGACGGAGACGAAGGGGACAAGCAAGTCCTTGTTCCGGAGATTTAACTCCCTGCCTTCCCTGCACCCTGCATCCGCAGATCTGAATCGCTGATGTCACCAGTGCGAAGAACTGAGATTTGATTTGTTCTTCCGTTAGAGGTGAGCGAGTAAAAGGCGGGGGGGGGGGGGGGGGGGGGGGGGGGATTTTGGTCTCCTGCCATCTCCATGTAGATTGCCCCTGCATCATCATGCACGCCACTCATTCAGCCTAGCTAGCTGCAAACGGTCAATTCGAGCATTCATAGCGAGTCAGCCTCTGGTATACTTTAATCTTCATGCTCGTGTTGGCCAGGCTCTCCTATACGCAACCAAATAGTTTTTCTTGCATCCAGTTGGCCTGTTTGGGAGAGCCAAAGGCAACTAAACATGCCCTTACTCGCGTTTTGCTACAATGATGAGTACATATATAAATACATTATGCTCCCTATTTTGAAGGTCTATCATTCAATTGAGGTGTTCCATTTTGGGTAAGACTCACGATTTTGACTGGTTCAATGATTTTTATTGAGGTTATTTTGGGTTTGGTTCATAGTTTTTATCCCATTGAGGTGTTCAATTTCAAGTTTGGTTCATAATTTTGACCGGATCAATGATTTTGATTAACGTGTCCAATCTCAAATTGGGTTCATGATTTTGACCGAGTCATTGATTTGTCAAATCAATCAGCAACAACCAGCCTATAAAAGCACATGAGTCACGTGCAACCTCTCATCGCCTGGCAAAAAATAATCATCAACATGCGACACTGTAGCAAGGTTTTGGTTACCGAATAAGACATTTCTAACGAGGGTGGCTGATAAACGCGGTTACCACGGTTACCGAGAACTATCAAGAAATACCAAGAATATTTCGAACGAATTTTATAGTTGAATTTTAAATTCAAATAAGTGAATGAACGAACATTTGAACCAGAGATCTCTCAGAACAGGAACTAGGTTGCTACCCAACACGCGAGAACCAACTCTCACGGCATTAATTAGATCCTACATACTTTAGTATAAATTGAGTGATTAAATTCAAAAAAATCAAAATACTGGTATTTTTACTTGGTACGGGGATTTATCCAGGGGCACGGAAATACGCGGTAATCATGGGAAATCTTGAAATTTCGACCGATAACCAAAACCTTGCACTGTAGTACCAATATTGTACATGTGATCGTCAGCATAAGAATTTTTCCCACATATATATGGGTTGATTGGCAGATAACACAAAATCACACCTCTAGAAAAGGCCCACCAAAACAATGCATTATAGAAAGGAAAAAAAGTACATCATCATCTTTCTCAGGCACCAAAGCAAATCCTCACAAAGGAAACAACACAGCAAAGCACACACAACCCTTATAATAACTTACTAGAGTACAAGCTAGAACTAGTCAATGTACCCATCATTGCTTGCAGCTTGCAGCAATATTACTCGTCGGCACATACATTTAACGTATTTATATTTTTTTCAAAAAAGCTTTCGATCTATTTATCTTCAATCATAATAGTACAACAAACATCATAAATAATAAAATGTACATCCAAATTCGTAGACCACCTAGCAACGACTACAAGCACTGAAGCAAGCCACAGTGCGCTGCCATCATCGCCCCTCCCTTGCTGAAACCGGACAAAACTTGCTATAGTAGACAGTCAAAAAGTCATCGTGTTAAGACCCCATATAACAAGCGCATCACTGTCGCCGATGAAGAGTGACATAGATCGGAAGGATCCAAACTAAAAACACATAAACGTAGATGATCAAGGACGAAATCCGAGCAAATCCACTAAAGACAGATCCACCCGAGACAACCTCCACACTCACTTATGATGCTAAACGCAACATCGGGACGGGGGCTAGACGGGAAGAACTTTATTTCATTTTTAAGGAGCCGTCACCATCTACTCTTCTTGGGCAAGATACAAACTCAAACACAACTGAAACATCTAAAACAAAGCCCTTCCGCGGGCAAGGGCCGGTACATGGCCCTAAAGGAGACGAGGTGGACCAACGGTGGCGCCGACAGGAGGCAGCTGCGTGAAGAGGCGTCGTGGCACATCACATTCACCGTATACACAACTGCTGAAATTTTATGATTACACGGCATTTATGGAATTCACATGTGAGCACACACATTAGGGTCGAGCAGAACACAAGATGAGTTCCGCGACCAATCGTCATGTAAACACATCAAACTTTTGTTCCAACGCACCAGTACACCAACATTTGCATACCGAATATCAAGCCGAGAACTATGGGCTGCAAAGCACTGTGAGATACACTATCTCTGAAGTCCTAACACGCCAGAAATAAAGCCAAGGATGAGTTGCCTGACCACACCGGGGCACGGAGGACCCCTTATTACGTATACCGGTCGCTTGACTGGCCAAAATGACCGGAGAAGCTGAGATGGTGGGCGTGATGGTGGAAGAAGTCGTCGTCTTTGCGCGCCGCTTGAATCATGGTGAAGGCGGGAGCCGGGGCGGCGACTCTCTTGCTGTTCTCTTGGGAGGACATCGCCTTGGACACCGAGTTGGTTCGGTCTCCGGCTGCGCCGCTGCCTAGCCGTAGATGGGTCGAACCCAGGGAATTCGCGCCATCCGCAATGGCCTTGGTGCAGGCACTGCCAGACTGCTGCTGCTGCTTCAGCTGTTTGGAATTGAGGAAACGTCCCCCGGAACCTCTTGCCCGCTTCATCGCGTGAAGATGGCGCGACTCGTGGAGGTAGGGCTGAAGATGGAGATTGCGTTCAAAGTCAGGCCAAGCAGAAACGAGTAGCGATACAAATGTTATGTTATTTTTCTAGATATACAAAAGTTTTCATTTCACATAACCATAGGCACTATATGAGCTTCTTATAAGTTGCGAGGGGCAAGAAATATTAATTAACAATGGCAAAGTAAACAAAGGACAAGCGACAAGAACCTTTCTGTTTTTGGTGAGTTTATTCTGGGCCTCTAACTTAGCGCGCAGCTGCCTTCGCCGGAGAATCCCATTATATTGTTTGGGATTGACAAATATGGGCTCATCCGCTGCTAGTTCGACGGGCAATGGAACTCTTGCCGTTGCAGATGCCCCTCCGCCCGCCATGAGGGGCTGGAACTGTTCCATGTACAACTGGTCAGTCATATCCATGAAAAATTGAAAATGTACATAGGAATGCCTCATGTAGTGCCAATAATTATGATTTACATATGGCCTTGCCGATTCACTTTGCCTGTCTAGCTGCTGATATAGTACCAACCTAGGAAAATGGTTGAAGGCATCTTCCGTACCGTATGACAAGGTAACACTGCACAAGTACTATTGGTCTCAGGCTGTACATGATTGCAATAACAGAACCGCAGCAGCAATATATGCAGATCTGGCTGATCACTATACAAGAGCAGGACAGGTCACTTACTTTCTCTAACTATAACTAGTGCCTAACAGGACGCCACATGCGTCTCAGGGAGTTGCAGGTACACTACTGGTGCAGCCATAGATTGATAGATATGTGATTACGAAAGCAAGGTTTGGAGCAGGAAGCACCAACCAGCCTTCCAGAGCAATTACCACTGCTCTGAAAACCTAGGAATTACCTACAAGCTGGTACCACATACATCCGACCTCTACATAACTAGAAGCACAGAGCCTTTACAAAGCCACGAGAGTTCAAGCAAATCAGAAATACATGATATTCTTTAACGCATAAGGAAGAACAGCCGGAGGCAACGGAGGACTGGGTATATAAAACTAGTGGGTATGTGGATGAGATAGAAATGAAATCTGGTTCATGCAAACAAATGATATAGGCCATAACACGATATTCTCATCACGGCCTACTAGAAAATAGTGATCAATAAAGAATTCAAGAATCAAAACCACCAGCACATTTTCCTAACCACTGTAATTGCTCATAACCATAAAACAGCTGTTTTATCAAGGGAAAAATACAAGTTAATGTAAATGGAAAATTTTAGTGCATTCTCATTAGTATCTTGCTTACAAATAAAACCTGCCATTAGAGTTCATGGTATACTGGTGATTTAACACCCATTCATGCTTGTGTTAAGATGATTTTTGCGAGGAATCACCGGGGGAGAGTGTGGTCCCCACCTCTTATGTTATATGAGCAGATTACGTTAAGTTTAAACCAGGCCGTCTCTACTTGAAATTTTTTATATCAAAAAAATGCAAACTACTAACCCATTTTAACCTTCTACATACATGATATCATTGCAAGATGGACTGTTGAAAGAATGATAAGCGAATCCACTCAGCGTGTATTCAGATTATTATATGCGTTGATTAAAATGCTATAGGTTTATAACCTCCCTCAGTGATGAATTAAAATATAATCGGAGTTGACAATTTGATAGCGTGCAAAAAAACATATTTGAAAGACATACCATAGCCCGTGACCCATAGGCCGCCCAAACTCCAGAACCAGAATCGTTGAACGGGTATGAAATGCAAGCCTGAATGATATGTGGAAATATGTTATCAGTCACACACCCCGGAATCAAAGAAAGAGGACTGAATCTCTTTTTGGTGTATCCTAAACGAAGTTCAGTTCGTCCTAAGAGCTTACCATTGGGTGGCCATAGTCAGTGTTTTGACCTGCATATACAGAATGCTTATCACCAAAAGTCAAAGTTGACCTCATATGATCGTCAACCGATTTCCCAAAGGAGTCACCTGATGAAAGAATGGGACGCTGTATTATTGCAGAATGAAAGATAACCAAATGAATCAACAGTTACGGCCCAACACACTCAGACCAGATAAATCGAGTTATCAACCAGATTATTTACTACTCCCTCCGTCACGGTTTAGAAGGCGCGCTTGGAAATTCTCTAGGACCTAGGTGGTTATCTATTGGTTGTGAGATGGGCTAAAAAATAGCATTCACACTACGCATGCATATAGAAATAGTACTAATTAGCTACTAGAAATAAATGCAATGCGCCCTAAACCTTGCCTATTGTGGAAACACACGTAAATTTAATTGTGCCTTCTAAACTGTGACAGAGGGAGTAGGTTGATATTTCTGATGCTAACCAACTGAAGGTCGAGAACGACATCACAATGCTGTCTGTTCATGTCTTTATCAGCTCTCACCAAGTGTCATCAGGAACAGCTAGCGCATGCAATTTCTTGTAGGAAGCTATACTATTAAACTATGGTTAGTGAAATAACAAGGCCAAATTAACACAAACAGAGGAACTAGCGCAGGGCGTAGGTATGGGGCAAGGTTGTTAACTGTTTCTGCTACCTCTAGTAAACAAAACGCAAGGGGTCAATTATTTGCCGGCCAAGCGATAATTAATGGCGATGATGGCATCCCAATTCCCTAGAACATGCATGTAGACAAGGAGTTGCTCAAGGCGAAAAGTCAAGAACAGCTCCCAGCCCAAATCCACCATCCCATAATCCACACGCCATCAAATTAAAAGAGCAACTGTGTGAGAGTGGGAGATCCTCAAGACCAGTCAACTGCATCCATGCCCACCGGCTGACATGCAAACCAAATCCATAAATATCATGCAAGATTCTCCCAGCCAAGAACCACGGGAGAAAGATTCACGTTCTGACCACGAAAATATCTAGCAAGACGACGCAGGAGGCGAGAAGCAATCCACAGGCAAGCTACCAGCAAAGGATAACCGCTACCGGGGGGCGGAACGATCGGAAAGACCTAGAGGTAGATGGGAAAACCTTTGGGGTCGTATGCGGAAGACGAAGAAGAGGGGAGAAGCATGGCTCCCACGCGCCTCCTTCTCCCTCCCGCCGCCCTCTCTCGGTGCGTCCGCCCCCGGGAAACTAGCTTGCCTCCGCCGTCCCTTTGCGCTCCCTCTCTCTGCCCCCCGCACGCCCCTCCTCGACCGTGTCACTCCCTCCCTTTGCCCACTTGGGGCTCCCCCTTTTATCCTTTGTTCCAAGTAACACCCTCAGCTCTTATTTTATTGCGTCTCCGTGTGTCTGCATCTGGTGCGCCATTTGCACTATTGCATTATGCTGCCCAAGTGGGAGAGAACATTGGCAATACAAAATTGCAAATGGTTTGGCTTCCCCCACAGCAAATTCCAAGTTTGAGCTGGGTTTTTTTTGTATGGAGGAGAAGGGGAGTGGTTTTATAGTATAACCCATGGAGGGAACCGATGTGTTTCCTAGTTCTAGGTTATGAGCATATGTTGCATCATTGTAATTCACGAGGCCTGGTTTAACCGTGACAGAGACAGACATTATCATGACCATGTATAGTTGTTGCAACATGATGTTGGTTTGTTCGAGGGAAAGTAATGGGTGAATTTGTAACTGTGCAAGTTGATGCTACTGACAACATAGGTGGCGTGGAGATTTTTACTGCTTAGTTTACTTTTTACTGTAGTTGTGTATGAGTTATATTTTTTTATGGAGAAGAGCCCAATGGTTTTATAGTTTAACCCGGGAGGGGACCAGTTCTTGGTTATATAGAAATGTCATAGTTATTCGTGAAGACCGGTTAAACAGTGATAGAGACAGACATTATCATGATGATGTATGATTTTATTAGTTGTTGCTAAAGAATTTTGGTTTCCTCGAGAATAAAGTGACATGTAAATTGATAACTGTGCAAGTTGATGCAAGTGACAACGTAGTGGTGTGAAGATATTTCGATGTTTAGTGTACTTTTTGTTAAAGAGAGCTGACATAAAAGCAATGACGGAGGCTAACATTATCATTACCTGATTCAATCGATTGTGAAAACAATATTATTTTTTTGATCATTTTGTTTGAAGAAGTAACAAAAAGTTGATACAACACAACTTGATGCAAGTTAAAGCATAGTAATGTAATGGGTTTTACAATGTATTTTTTTCATGAGTGCAATATGCTCGTAGTAGAGACAAGCCATGTGAGACCTTCTCCTTCATGGATCATACATCATATAGAAAACACTTGACACGATGTCAGCTTTAATATTTTGCATAGTTAATTCGTCGCAAATTAGAAAATGAAATGTGCATATCTTTACTTACACGGCTGTCTGAATCATACCACATACTACTTGCTTGACAAAATCATTTTGTCGAATATATATACCACATACTACTGTCAATGAAATAGTATATAGCCGTCACCTAAAAACCCTTTTGCACAAAAAAGAAAGAGAAGTGGTCCAAGCTCTTGTACCCATAGCAAGAAGCATTGTGGATGTCATGCATGCACTCATAGTAACCAAACAGGGAGAAAATATATATGCACTAAACACCATGACTTGCCAAAATTTCCTGTTGGCAACGTCAAGCCATGGCCCACCCGTGACCCGGCTACCATTCATGAAGTCACCGTTGCTGCCGAGGGCCTGTGGTCGCGCATCCAATGCGGCTGCCTGCTGTGGCCCGGGAAAGTCCTTCTGTGGCCGGTGTAGGCAGGTCCTCACTAAATAAGCTGCTGTTTTTTTAAAAAAAACTGCTACAGGAAATGCATGGGGCCGGCTCCACTGGACCAGCGAAGCCCCTTTTTTATCGCCGGCTGAAAAAATTCGGTCCAGTTGCGTCCTAGAAGATCATTTTTTTAAAGGTTAGGACTGAATTTGACATCGGCGGATCCAGGCCGAACCCGATGGCGCTGGGGGAAACAATGTTGGCGCAAAAACTGGTGGACCCTCCTAGTCAACGGTAGTGCGTCGCCGAGAATCTTCGTCGTCCTCATCGCTTTGGTTTCTTGCGGAAATCAATGCGAAGACTGCCGCCGGTTAGCCTTCCATTGATTCACGGGCTGCGCAGTAAAGACGCGCCACTGCGCATCCCATCCCCTCCCGCCACGCGTCCACGTCATCCTCGTCGGGCTCCCGTTCCTCCGGGTCGCCTGCGCTCCTCTCCGTCAAGCCGGAGCCACAGGAGACGCCGCTCGGGCGGCACACCTACGGCGGTGCCCTCGTCATCAATGAGGGCGGCCGTGTCCCTTCTCCCGCGTCGTCAAGCCGAAGACCGAGCCGGCGCTCCTTCCCGTGAAAAAGGAGCACGAGGCCATGACATCTGATGAGATGGAGCGCCAGCGCCGCGCCCTCGAGAAGATCGCTGCTCAGCGCCACGGGAAGGGCGGCATCGTCATCCTCGACGACAACGACGACAAGGCGCCCGGGCCGTCCAACCCCTCACGCATCGGCGACGCAGGTCAAGGGTGCAGCAAAGACGGTGGTGGCAGTGGGTAGTGCGACGGCGGTAACTACACCAACTTCTATAAGCTCCTTGGCATGTAGAAGGCTTGGACGACGGGGGGCGGCGACGGGCGACGTAGTTTTTTATATTTTATTATGTCTTCTTTATTATGTACAAATATGAATGAAAACCGCCAAATATTAGCTAAATTCGTCTCTTTTTCGTCTAATTTTAGCCGAATTTCAATTCAAATAACTGCATCTGGGGGCCAACCTGCGGCCATGGTTGGGAACCCGACCGCCCTCGCGGCCAAAATAGCGTCGGCTAGCCCCCAGGAAGCACTATTTCTGTCCCTGGGGGCACCAAACGGCTGGAGATGCTCCAATGTAGGAGAAGCAACGTGAACCACATCACCGTGTATACCAACTTTTATGTAAGACGTCCCAAACCGGCCTCAAACACCCTAGCCGCCCGCCCGGTCACTGACCTATCATGATTTTTTGATTTAGATGGGCGTCTTAAATGGACCTCAAATGTCTGGGCTGACTAGCACCACTCATATCCAGCTCAAATATGGGGCGGATATGGAATGGTCCGGGAATGCCCAGGCGCGTCCGCCTGACAAGGCCGGCCAACCACCGATCCCACGGATGTCCCACGAAAAACCGCAACCGGCTCATCGCTCTAAAACCCTAGCTCACTCACTCTCCTCTCTCGCTCCGTCCTCTCCTCTCCCCGCACCGATTCCGATCGAATCCGCGCAATGTCGAGCTCCGGCAACCATTCCGACTCTGATCTGGATCCGGACTATCAGCTTTCCCTCCGCATCGCCTTGGAGCGGTCCAAGGTGGAGACCGGGGCAGCTCCGGATCTGCAGCCTCACCTCAGCCGTAGCTTCCCCATGGCGTAGCTCAGACGCCGGCGCTGGCCCCTCCCGGTCTAGGCGCAGCTCCGACAGGCGGCCTGTGCAATCCGTGCCTCCCCTACCCCGTCCCTTGCCACCGTCGGTTGCTGCTCCCCCACGTGGCCAGTGGTGGGTGCTTGTGCCCGCCCCGCCAGCCCGAACGCGCACGCCGGAATCAGAGGCGTGCGTCATCCGCTGCCGAGCGGCAGCGGGAAAGGGAGAGGAAGGAGGCGGAGTAGTCAGTGTGTCGCCGCCGCGGGATGCAGGCGGAGCCCGACGAGGACGCGCGGCTCCTCGAATGGGTCTACCGCCGATCGAGTACGACCGCGGAGACGGACGCGCGGCAGCTCCGCCGGAAGAACGCCAAGGCGCTCCGGATTGCCATTGAGCAGTCCGAGCGCGAGGCGGCGGAAGCAGCTCAGCTCGCGAAGCTCAAGCGGCAGCAGGGCATGGAGGTCCGGTGGCTAAAAGGGCTCGTCATCATCTCCGACTCCGACTCCGACAACGGCGACTCCTCCTCCTCCGACGAGTCGGACGATCCGCCACCAGCCGTCGACACCTACAGCTGCGCCGGCAACCGGAAGGGCAAAGGGCCGGCGAACAAGTGGTGAATCTCCACTGCATCCATCTTCAGTTTCTAGTTTTTAGTAATGTAGTTTAAATTTGTCCGTCGTTTATGTGAATTATGTGAACTTTGGTGATCTTTTGGACATCCGTCAGTAATCTTCTTGTGATTGGAATGTGCATTTCCCTATCCGAATCTATGTTTGTGTGATGATCTACGTTATTTTTATCTACGTTGCATGCTAGTATGGATACGAGGCACCGGATATGAAATATACGGACGTGAACGACATAATTTGGGAGTTGTCCAATCAGTGCCCGCAAACACGCCCGAACACGTTTGGTGACGTTTGAGGGACTAAATTTGCAAAGTCAGACGCTCTAATGAGCCACGCGCTGGCAAGCCTGGGTCTATTCTACCAACATAAAGTAGCTGGACCACCAGTAGTATTAGTATATAGCAACAGGGGGGCATGATGTTGAATACGAGTGCCCTCACGTAGCACCACACTTTTGTGCAGCTACAACCATCTAGAAACCTAAAGATGGAGATGTTTTGACAAGTCGTATTTGGTGGAATTATTAAAGCGGTGTGCATGCACTTTTGATTAGTATTCCTCTGCTGTTTCCATGGTGTTCTCTTCACCCCCTGCCTACGAGATGCCCTGTCCCCGCAGGGTGCCCCTGCCAAAAACACCTACCGCAAAGTGTGTGTATCTGATGCATGCCCACTCGATACATACTTTTTTTCTTGACATGTACTCGATTCATGCTTACTTCAACTTGCTCCTCGCTCCGGAGAAAGGAGAAGGAGAACCCATATGTGCAAATATAGTACCAGCGCCGAATCGGGCATTCTTGTTCTCTCCTGGCTCCGGGACCACCTGAGCGGCCAAAAGCGGTGCATGCATGCCGGAGATCGGATCATGCTATCCACCTTGAGAAGCTGGCGGTACAAGGCCAGGCGTGCCGGGATTCCCAAAGTGGAATTATTCTCCCCGGCACTTGCTGTTTTTATCAAAGTTTAGCTACCCCTTTGATCTTTCTTCTCTCCGGGAAATACCCTTTCTAGCTTTCATGATACTCGTGGTCCAGTCCAGTAGAGTTGAGTTGGGTGTAGTGTAGCCAGGCTCCATTTATGTATGGAAAGGGCTGCGGCTAGGCAATGAGGTGTTGCGGGGCATTTACATGACGTGCCGGTCCACCTAGAAGACACTGTCGAGTGGCGTAGCTATGCGAACCAACCAATGGTTCCGACGTCCTTATCGGCTAACAGCTAGGCATTCGGTGCTGTAAACAGCTCCGTTCCATAGTAGTAGACGACTTGTCAAAAGACGATCCATATATAAGAAACTAACATACGTCCCCTATCATCGAAAGTGATGTTCTGATCCCAAACTCGTGTGAGCTTGGCTGAACAAAAGAATAAAAAATATTTAAAAAATCAAAAAATTCTGATTTTGTTTGTACCGAACATTGTCAAATGCTTCATTGCTTGCAAAGTTTTATCATGAAATTACATTTGTGGAAAATGTGGCCAAAAACATTTTCCATAATAGTCATCCGGTATATGAGAAGGATATGGATGATAGAGGTGTCGGTGTCAAAACCGGTGGATCTCGGGTAGGGGGTCCCGAACTGTGCGTCTAAGGCGGATGGTAACAGGAGGCAGGGGACACGATGTTTTACCCAGGTTCGGGCCCTTTTGATGGAGGTAAAACCCTACGTCCTGCTTAATTTATTCTTGATGATATGAGTATTACAAGAGTTGATCTACCACGAGATCGGAGAGGCTAAACTCTAGAAGCTAGCCTATGGTATGATTATATGTTGTCATACGGAATAAACCCCCCCGGTTTATATAGACACCGGAGGGGGCTAGGGTTACACAAGGTCGGTTACAAAGGAAGAGATATTCATATCCGTATTGCCTAGCTTGCCTTCCATGCCAAGTAGAGTCCCATCCGGATACGAAACGAAGTCTTCAATCTTGTATCTACATAATCCAACAGTCCAGTCAAAGAATATAGTCCGGTTGTCCGGAGACCCCCTAATCCAGGACTCCCTCTGTAGCCCCCAACCAGGCTTCAATGACGATGAGTCCGGGGCGCAGTGTTGTCTTCGGCATTGGAAGACGGGTTCTTCTCCAAATTTTGAACGTTTGTTAAGCAGTGTCCGGTCTCATAAATGTTCGACCTCTTGGCTTCTGCGCCCAATAAAGGCAATCTCCCACGCATCGAATGAATACGAGGCGACATGGCGTTTTTACATTCGCCCCCCTAGCCAGATAAATAAATTGACTATGAAAAGGACGGGGATTCTTAGATCCGATCCATACCATCCTCCCCCAGCGAGAATCCATCAGAGCGCGCTTCGGAAAGATCCACTCCAGCATGGCCGAACCCCGCAGCTCCTCCTCCCGCCCCCATAGCCCTAAGCCCGGTGATTGGGAGAGGTGTTCAGTCCCACACAATCGATTAGTCGAACTGCAGACTAAGGGATTTGTCCCTTCGGTGTATATGGTGCCCGTACGAGCCGGGCTCGCCACCTACAATGGCGGGGAGCAAGCGGAGAGCTTCTCCAGCCCCTCTACGGGGGAGCGGGCACTACTAGGAAAAGGGCTATAGATGAAATTGACACTAATGGCGCACCTGACATGTGGTGCGCCACTACAATATAGCAGTGGCGCACCATGTGCAGGTGCGCCATTAGTGTGGAAGACACTAATGGCGCACCAAATACATGGTGCGCCACTAGTAACAATTTTCTTTTCATTTTTCCAAACATACTAATGGCGCATCATGTAGGCAGAAACTAGTAATGGCGCACTATCCACAGGTGCGCCATTACTAAGTTTTTCCCCCTAGCTAATGGCGCACCGCCAGGGGGTGCGCCATTAGTAATCTTCCCCCCTAGCCCGATCCCTTCGTCCCTCCCTCGCTAGATCCACTTCCCCCCTCGCTCCACACCGCTCCGACGACCCCCGCGCCCCGCCTCGCCGTCTCGGTCCTCGCCGCCGACGGTCTGCCGCCACGATTGCCAGCCCCCGGAGCACTAGGAGGAGGAGGCCCGTGTCCACCAGGAGAGGAGGCCGGAGCACTTCTTCTTCCTCCGCTCGCCGTCGCCATCGCTGCTCCCCATGTCGCCGTCGCCACCGCGGTGAGCTCCTCCCTCGCCCCCTTTCCCCCTTCGAGTTAGATGCCGTAGGATGCCGAATCCATCGTGCCTGAACCCTACTGCTGCTGCGCGGCATACGGCCTCGCCGCGCGCCGGGCTTCCTTCTGCTGCCCCGTCCTGCTGCACGTGCGTCGCGCCCGGCTACGCCTTTGAAGTCCTTGGCCGCGAGCCCCGCCTCACATGGCCGGTAGCCCTGCGCCCATGCCCACCTTCCCCTGACCCCCAGGCCATCCCCTGCTCGTGCTGACCGCCCTCTGCCTCACGCCTTCTCGTCCACATCGAGTGTTGCTGCTGCCACTGCTTGTCGAAGTTGCTGCTGCCTGCGCCTACGGCCGTCCGGGCTGCCTGCTGCTCCCTGATCCCGCTCTCCTCTGCTACTAACTGCTGCTGCATTTCAGTGACTGAGATTTTCTTCTAATTTAGTTAGTTAGTCTAATTAGTTAGTTTAGTTTAGGCACTAGTTTAGTTAGTTAGTCTAATTAGTTAGTTAGTCTAATTAGTTAGTTAGTTAGTTAGTCTAATTAGTTAGTTAGTTAATTAGTTAGTTTATGCTCCTTGTTTAGGGACTAGTTTAGTTAGTTAGTCTAATTAGTTAGTTTAGTTTAGGCACTAGTTTTGTTGCCCTGTGTGTCCATTTCAATGACTGAGATTTTCTTCTAGTTCCCAGGAGAAAAGAAATTGTAAATGCACCATTTACCTGATTAAATGGCCTCCTCCTCTGCTCTGCTGCTTACCCAAATACATGTGCATGGGGTAGTGGTACCTTGAGCAGCGGAGTGTCAAAGGCTTCTTGTATTTTTCTTCTGTGTATTTCTACATACGCTCCTTTCCTTTAAACCTCCTCTGCTGCTTGCTGAAATAGTGATTACGGAGTTATGTCAGTTTTGTTTTGTAACTAGAAGACCAAAGTGTGTTACTCACCTGGGATCTTAACTATTAATTTTGTAATATTCCTTATATTGAAATCGAACATGATGGTGCTACTTGATATTTTTGAGACATGGCATCTCCCATGACTAAATCAGCAACAAGGGGAGTTGATTCCATTTCTTGGTTTCTATAAGAATTTAATGGACCTAGGCCTAGTTAAGTATAGGCTTGGGCTTGTGGTTGAATGCTACAGTTGTCCTAGCCATGTATTTTCAGAATTGAGCTAAAGATTTGGGGGGTAGTATTTCTGATTTTAGAGCACCTTTGCTGGATGTATTTTACAGCAGCTGTTGGAATCAAAACAATGCTTGTGGGTTGTCCTGTTAAGTTGAGTGAGTCATTAGAGGGCAGATAAAGTCACCCACACTAATTAATGTTTATGAAGAAGAATAAACCTGCTTCTGCTGCCGTTATGCCTGTGTTCATTGTTGCTGCTGTTGTACTTGTGATGATGTTGTACTTGTGATGATGCTACTTGTGATCTTCTGAAATGACCCATTGGCGACTTCATTACGCGGGGATAATGATTTTGCAGGTACCACGAGAGGCCCTTGAGTTTGCCGGAATGTCGATTAACTTCCGTTCCGGCAAATTCGGGTACTCCATATGTCCTATTTTCAGCAAAGGTCATGCTAAAATTTTCCGTGAATTTTAGCACGACTTTGCTAAAAATAGGACATATGGGGTACTTGCGACTAATGCATGGGCCGGGGTATCTTAGTACTTAATTAAGTAGGATCAACTGCCCCTTTATTCTTGCCGCATTAAACCATAGGTTTTAGGGTGCCTCGGTGTCGATAAGAACCTAAATGATGAAAGCTTAGGCTTTTAGGGTGCCTCGGTGTCGACAAACCCTAAATGATAAAAGCTTGGCTTTTAGGGTGCCTCGGTGTCGATAAGAACCTAAATGATGAAAGCTTAGGCTTTTAGGGTGCCTCGGCATCGACAAACCCTAAATGATAAAAGCTTAGCTTTTAGGATGCCTCGGTGTCGGCAAACCCTAAATGATGTAGTTTTGAATTATGAATGTAGGATATGTCGTCATCGGACGACGAAAGTCTCCCGGGGGAGTGCGACTGGTGCCACGATGATCGAGGTCTGTGCGACATGCCTCACCTGGAAGATGATCGGTGCTTCAGCATTAAGCTCGAGGAGACCTTCGAAGTTGAAACGGTACACAATGATGACAAGTGTTATTTTCATAATTAAGCATGACTTCAACAATTTCAACGTGTAATTTTCATCTTTTACAATTCGAGTATAGCTTATCCCATGCCATGCAAGACACTATGTCTTGGAGAGGATGGATTTTGAAGACCATGAAATTTCTGAAACAAAGAAAATTCACCTAAGGACTCATCACGATGTGGACTTTGAAGTAAATCTGTATAATTCTGAGAGCGTAACCCATTTTGGTTGCAAAAATTGGGAAGCATTTTGCAAGATGTATGGTTTTGATGAGGGTATGCTTATCACCATGGATCTTGGTAATCCTGACATCGACCAAGATAATATGGACATTTGGGTCCTTGCTGATACGCCTCCAGTTCTACCGCTATGCGAGTTTCTCAAACATAGTTATTAGCTAATTTATATTGTTTATTTCAAAATAGTTGACATCTTATTTCCATTGACAGCTTATTTTTATTGTTCAAAGAATGTGCGGGAGATGGTACACAAAACCCACTACACCGATGGCTCCGAATTAACAACTTACAAGGAGAAAAATCATCTGGTCAGATTTTGTACTGACATTGAGAATTATAATATCCACAATCAAACTCCTCAACATTATGGTCAATATGTGCCACTAGTGCATGTGTTCAACTATGGTAACTACCATGGAGATACCCTAGTAAGATTTTTACTATTACGGCATCCATGCATCTTTTGCATACTTCTAAAACTAGTACATCATTGCTAACTATGAAGTTATTACTATGTTTTTCAATAGATAATCCCAGAGAATTGTGTGCCTCATTTGATGTATTAGAAAGGTAGTCTTAATGTTTTGAACATACAACCAGATCATCCTACGAATGTCAACTGTCCATACGAGATTTCTAAAAGAAGTGGAGACATGAAAATCAAAGGATGGAAAAAATGTATGGACAGTCGTAAGGAGGTTCTTGGAAGCAAAAGGAAGCGAAGCGCAAGAATTGGAGACAGGATGTTCTCCATTCTCCATAATGGAGAGTCAGGGTCTATATTGTTTTATGCTATTTTACCTTAAATAGGGTATTTAGGTCTTGCCTAATACTGATGATCATGTGCTAAGAACAATTGAGTAGGGTTGGTTCGATGACTATCAAGATGATGATCGTATGACTTGTTATTAATAACGAGTAGAAGTTGTATGATGATGATTAGTAGGACTTGTTAGGATTAGTATTACTTCCGACAAACTCGCTACTCGCGGTCTCGAGACTTGTAATGTTCTATCTTTGTTCGGTCTTTTGAATTCGAAGACTAATATGATGAATTGTATTCGCAGACTAATCTTCTATTGTATTCGATGAATCTGCTCTTGTTGTGGGGTGCTGTCTATATTTTGTCCAATAATATATTTTGTAACCTGTGCAAAATTCAGAAAAGTAAAAAACCTAATATTCATACTGATGGCGCATCACCCCACAGTGCGCCATTAGTATGCCAGATACTAATGGCGCACGGCGTGGTGCGCCATTAGTATACTAGATACTAATGGCGCACCAGCGGTGCACCATTAGTAAAAAAATACTAGTGGCGTGGTACTAGTGGCGCACCAGTAGTGCGCCATTAGTAGGCAAAACCGGTGCGCGACTAGTAGGCCTTTTCCTAGTAGTGGGGTATGCCTTGTCCCTTATTTATTGAGGGGACTCAGATTTCCTATTCATCCGTTCCTCCGCGGGCTCCTAGAGTTCTACGACCTCCAATTACATAATTTCACCCCTGCCTCCATTTTACACATCGCCGACTATGTCACCCTCTATGAGTTGTTCCTAGGCTGCGAGGCTCATTTCGAGCTGTGGAAAAGGTTATTTTGCCTCGTCCCTCACACACAAAGGGGGTCACTTTATCAAGTGGGCGGAGCCGAAATATGGAGCATTGCTGGAACCGGATACCTATCCGGTACCCCGAAGAAGACGTCCGAAGACTGGCCTTCGGAATGGTTTTATATGAAGGATGTTCCCCTTCCGGACCCTGTTCGGCGGGGTCTTCCTGAGTTCAGCAATGCTCCTCTGAAGAAACGCCGAAGTTGGCGCCCACTGAGCCCCCAGGAGGAAGACAACGGAGAAGTCCTTTACCTGATGAACCGGATTAAAGCACTGGCTCAATCAGGATTGACAGTAATCGACGTCATGTCAATATGCATAATGCGGGGAGTGCAACCACTTCAATATCAAGGGCACCCCTTGTGGTGTTTTAACGGGGCAGATGACGCCACCCATTGCGGGCGTAAGGGTCCGGACAATGCTGCCGCTTTAGCAAAAAAATTGTCCGAATTGTTCAAGGGAGAGGAAGAGGAGTTCATCCGCATCAAGCCACGGGATGGATTCTCCATGTACAACCCTCCAAGCTGGGTGAGTTATATCTCCTTACTCCCATTCTTCCCGCATTCTTTGTCGTAGGTATTCACCTTGCCATTTTGTGGCAGGAACTGTGAAAAGCCATAAAGGAGGTCAGCAGCCCATCCCCACAACCAGAGGATCCTTACCGGGCCCTCGACTCCGGACTCGAAGAAGATCCGGACATATTCGTGGAGCTGATAGACCGACAGTTCTATTAGTTAAGCTGTGATGATGCCATGGTGGCCATCACAGCCGACTATCCCGGACTGCTTCCTGCATCGCACGTAAGAAAAACCAAAAATCCCAACTCCAAAAACTAGGATCCCCTTTTAGACACTCCACCTACCATATACATATGGTGTTTTTACAGGGAAGGCATTCAGGACGCCCTGCCGAACCCACAACAACTCGTCATCAAGTGGCACCGAGGCCGGGCAGGCCAAAAAGGAAGGCGGCCAGGACGGAGACGCTGGCGCAAAGTTATAACAGAAACCCCGCTCCGTGGTTGTCGTATTTCTTGAAATGTAATGACGTCCATGTTTCTTTAACAGAAAAAACGCTCGCCAGAATATGTCTGGTGATGCTGCCGATCACGCTTCCACCAGTCGGGCTCCAGGACCGGACATAGAGGCGGAAACCGATATGGGGCGGACGCCGGATAATCCCCCTACAGAGGATGTGGATAGATTATCCGCTACAAATTCCGAAGTGGAGAGCGCCATGAATCATAGGCGTCGTCGGGCCGTGCTCCGCGACGCTTGCTTCTCACCAGAGGCATTTGATGCCTTAAATTCTGGAGAGGCGTACCTCCGTGCTGCTCAAGATGGTCTATCCAGAGCCACGAACAAGTATGTAAAGGATGTACGGGTAAGTAAATCTGACGATTATATGTATCAGTAGCCCCTGAGACTTGAAACAGTTAGCAGAACTGATTTAAGGATCATTTTTATTGTGCAGGTTCTTACAGAGAAAAATACTCGACTGTCACAGGAGCTGGAGGAATGCAAGACCCAACTGCGGGCCGCTGTTGCCGCATTGAAGGAACCCAAAAAGTCCCCCTCTGGTAACATTTACTTTAGAGAATGATGGTTATCATATATTGTGCGGCGTTATTGCAGATCTAACAATAGATGTTGCAGGTGAATCCGGAGAAAATTCGGAGGACCAGCATGTCGTGCGACAACTAAAGGCTGGCGAACGCGTGCTGACTGAGGTCAGGCGGGAGAAAAACAATCTCCAAGACGCCAATACCAAGCTGAGCGTGGAACTGAAAGATATTCGAGCCCAGCTTGCAGACTCCGAGAAGGAGAATAAGCGGCTTCAACACGACATTTCCAGTAAGTGCTTGAACGAATCCTTTTGAAGGAGTTCGGCGAAGAAGCCGGCTAACAGCGTTATGTCTGCAGGTATGCTGATGGGTCGTCCCGCGGAGGAAATGCCCGGGTCTGCGGGTGATCTTCTATCCGAGCTCTCACAGTTGCATGAACAAGTTCGGCAGGTGATGCAAGGTGTTGCCCAGGCCTTGTGGCCATTCGTCTCCCTGCCAGAAGGCATTGCGGAGCTTACGAAGAAGCTCAAGGGAGCACGACGGCGCTTCCGATTATGGAAGATATCGGCCTGCCATCAAGGTGCCAGGGAAGCCTGGGCCATGGTGAAGACGTGGTATACCAAGGCTGACCCAAATCACATGGCCGAGGTTGGACCTGTGGGGCCCAACGGAAAAGAAATCCCCGTTAGTTTCGTTTATGGGCAAGTAGAATTAGCCGCAAAGTATTCCCAACAGGATTGTAGGCTAGACCGCCTGTTGGATGGTATAGAAGAGGAGTTCAGTCAGTCTGTATGACTATGTAATTAAAGTGACATGTATAATGCCTTCTAGCAGATTGTAGATCATTTGTCATGGCGGACCTTTTCGCTTCAACCTCGGGACCCAATAGTCTGGAGTGTATCCGAATACCCGCTCAGTTATATAAGAACCGGGGTATGAGTGGAGACTAGGCGTAGGGGTCATTAGTGCTTGGATAGACAAGTGCCCAACTAGTTATGTTATATTACATGGGTAGTAAGAAACATCTTCCAGGGAGAATAGTTCCATTAAGGGTTCCTTTCCCTGGGTACGCATGCCCTAAAGTGCACGTCCGGACTGCGAGAGGAAACACAGGAAAAAAACATTTGGGGGCACATATGGAAAATAAAAATCATATTTTGTTTGCCGACCGAATATTCCCTTAATAACGCTAGCTTTCGGCTTCACCCAGTCTGAGGTACACATCCGGCTGACCCGGCAGTAACAATCGCAGAGGTGCTCGCCTTATGCCCTTGCCGAATTAACGGGAACGTAGGGCATAAATACAAGAGCCAGGCAACCCAGCTTGGCAAAAACTTAAGTCATATCGATGCATATAATGGCGAAAAAAGGGTACATGCTGAAGAGTAACACATGTGCGGGGCATGAAGCCCAGATAAACAATTAAGCTTCTGTGTAAGAAGCCCCCAGGTATGATGAGCGCGGCTAGCGCATCTATACTGTGCAAGCGAGGCACAAGTTGTCCCTTGAAGGCCTAGAGAAAGAATAAAAGAAAGAAAGAAAAACAAGACAGATGATGTATATGTAAAAAATGGACAGAGGAAGGAGACGAACATAGAGTCTGGTGCTAGGCGTAGAATCTTCAGAACCTGGGTGCGTTCCATGGGTTCGGCTCGAGTCGATTATTCGATGCATCCCGCAGACGGTACGCTCCACCGGTCAGAACTTGGTCAATAATGAAGGGACCTTCCCATTTGGGCTCGAGCTTGTTCTTTTTCTTATCCGGAAGGCGTAGAACTAGTTCGCCGACGTTATAAGTTTTGGCCCGTACTTCTCTACTTTGGTATCTGCGAGCCTGTTGCTGATAGAATGCGGAACGGGCTTTTGCCACGTCGCGCTCCTCCTCCAGGGTGTCCATACTGTCCTGCCGATTGAGCTCGGCCTCTCTTTCTTCGTACATGCGCACTCGAGGTGAGTCATGAATTATGTCGCAGTTAATTTGGTCCTCCGGAAGGTGCCTCATTTTGGTCCTCCGGAAGTTCCTGCCTAGTTAGGTAGGCCAGGAATGGTTCTGTCCACGGGGCTATGATGGCCATTATTACGTGGGTTGAAGGTGCTGTTTCGGTGGTAGAGCCTCCGATTATGTCAAAGTGTTCGGTATCGAGCGTTGTGGCCGGGTCCGGACTAATATTGCCGGTGTCCCCTTCCCATACCACAGATGGCTTAAACAACCTTTCTAAAAAGATGTTGGGGGACCGCATCGCGTTTTGCGCCAATTCGGGCGAGGATATCCGCCGCCTGATTGTTTTCCCGAGCCACATGGTGAAATTCGAGCCCCTCGAACCGCGCTGACATCTTTAAGACGGCGTTATGATAGGCCGCCATCTTCGGATCCTTGGCATAAAAGTCTCCATTTATTTGGGATATTGCGAGGTTCGAATCCCCGCACACCTCTAGGCACTGAATGCACATGGAAACTACCATCTGAAGACCATGTAGCAGAGCTTCGTATTCGGCTGCATGATTGGAGTCTGTATACAGTATCTACAGTATGTATTGAACTGTATCTCTGGTTGGGGACGTTAGGACGATGCCAGCCCCCAGTCCAGCCAGCATTCTGGAGCCGTCGAAGTGCATAATCCAATTGGAGTATGCGCCATACTCTTTAGGGAGTTCGGCTTTCGTCCATTCGGCGACAAAGTCGGCCAATACTTGTGGTTTAACTGCTCGCCGAGGTTTGTATGTTATGTCGAACGGGAGGAGCTCAATGGCCCATTTGGCAATCCGGCCCGTGGCGTCGCGGTTGTTTATAATATCATTGAGTGGCACCTCCGAGGCTACTATAATCGAACACTCTTGAAAGTAGTGTCACAGTTTCCGGGATGCCATGAATACTGCATAGGCTATCTTTTGATAATGTGGGTATCGTGATTTGCATGGAGTGAGGACAGTGGATACATAATATACCGGCTTTTGAGGAGGGAATTTATGTCCGTCCGCTTCTCGTTCGACGACGAGCACTGCGCTTACAACTTGATGAGTTACCGCAATGTATAATAGCATTGGTTCGCCGATGTTTGGCGCAACCAGGATTGAGTTTGTTGCTAGTATGGCTTTTATTTCTTCCAATCCGGCTGTGGCAGCGTCCGTCCACTCGAAGTGTTGGTGCGCTGAAGGAGGCGATAAAGGGGTAATGCCTTTTATCCTAAGCGGGAGATAAAGTGGCTTAGAGCCGCCATACATGAAGTTAATTTCTGGATTTGTTTGAGGTCCGTTGGGGTAGCCAACTGTGACAGAGCTCGGATTTTGGCCGGATTAGCTTCAATTCCTCTACTGGAGACAATGAAGCCCACGAGCTTTCCGGCTGGTACGCCGAAAACGCATTTTTCCGGATTGAGCTTGATGTCGTATGTTCGGAGGTTGTCAAATGTGAGCCTCAAGTCGTCTATCAGAGAGTCGACGTGTTTGGTTTTGATGACCACATCATCTACATATGCCTCTACTGTTTTGCCGATTTGTTTTTCCAGACATGTCTGAATCATGCGTTGATATGTTGCGCCGGCGTTTTTGATCCCAAAAGGCATTGTGTTGAAACAGAAGGGACCGTATGGTCTGATGAATGCCGTTGCGGCTTGGTCGGACTCTGCCATCTTGATTTGGTGGTAACCGGAGTATGCATCGAGGAAACACAATGACTCGTGTCCTACGGTAGCATCGATAATTTGATCAATGCGGGGGAGGGGGAAGGGATCCTTTCGGCAAGCTTTATTGAGGTCCTTGAAATCGACACATAGGCGCCAGGATTTATCCTTCTTTGGTACCATCACCAGGTTTGCTAGCCAGTCCAGGTGTTTTATTTCTTTGATGAATCCGGCCTCCAATAACTTGGCTAGTTCCTCTCCCATGGCGTGTCTCTTAGGTTTGGAGAAACGCCGAAGAGCCTGCTTGACCGGCTTGAATCCCTTTAGGATATTGAGGCTGTGCTCGGCCAGCTTGCGTGGGATTCCTGGCATGTCTGAGGGATGCCAGGCGAATATGTCCCAATTCTCGTGCAGGAACTCTCGTAGTGCGGCGTCCATGGCGGGGTTTAACTGTGCCCCGATGGAGGCTGTTTTTGTAGGGTCCGTTGGGTGGACTTGGAATTTGACTATTTCGTCCGATGGTTTAAAAGAGGTGGACTTGGATCTCTTGTCGAGTATTACGTTGTCCCTGTCCACTTTGGAGCGTAGCGCAGTTAATTCCTCGGCCGAAAGGGCTTCGGATAATGCCTCGAGGGCCAATGCGGTTGTTTTGTTTTCGGCGCAGAGCGTCGTGTCCGGATCACTAGCGAGAGTGATGATTCCGTTGGGACTGGGCATTTTGAGCTTCATGTACCCATAATGGGGTACAGCTTGGAAGATTGTGAACACCTCCCATCCTAAAAGAACGTGGTATCCACTACTGAACGGGGCCACTTGGAATGTAATTTCTTCGGACCTGTAGTTCTCCGGCGTGCCGAATACCACATCTAGTGTGGTTTTTCCAGCACAGTGTGCTTCCCGACTGGGGATGATTGCTCTGAAGGTTGTGCTGCTTTTCTCAATGCGGTTCCAGTCTATTTCCATTTTTTGAAGAGTTTCCTCGTAGATGAGGTTTAATCCACTACTGCCGTCCATGAGTACTTTGGTGAGTCGACAGCCGTCCACAATTGGACTGAGGACCAGTGCGGCTGGTGCTCGGGCAGTTCGGAATTTAGGTTCGTCACCGGCATTGAAGGTAATGGACGTGTCACTCCATGGATTCATTGTTGCCATGTGGCAGATTTCGGCGAGGCTGCGAAGTGTTCACTTGCGCCTATTGTTTGATTTGAAGGTTTCAAAAACTGTTAATACCGTATTGTTATCTACGGGATGGTGCTCTATGGTATTTGGGATAAGAAGATCCTCACCACTTTTGGCCACCTGCCAGAGTATCCAACATGCTCTAAGGCTATGTGTTGGTATTGTATCCACTGTACTATGAATTTTGCAGGGTCCTTTAAGCCATCCCTCCAATATGGTTCCGTGCCCTGTAGAGGGTTTTTGCTTCTTTGTAATTAACTCGGGTGTCTTATGATAGTGCACCCTTTTAGCTCGGACTGGGTGCATATTCGGGGCCGGATTATCCCAAATATCATTTTGGTTTTCCAGGCACTTTCCATCGCATAGTACTTTCGTACTATGGACGCCAAGTCGGAGAAGCATGATATGTCACGGTGACTTATGGCGTTAAGGATTCCCTTGTCCGTGCAGTTATTGCAGAAAAGTGAGACTGCGTCTTCCTCGCGGCAGTCCTTAACCTTGTTCATCACAAGGAGGAATCTGGCCCAATAATGATGTACAGTTTCATGGGACTCTTGCCTGATGTGGGAAAGATCGTTTATGTCTGGGTGGGTGGGTGGTTTTGAGTCCGAACCCCTACCCGATCTGAGACCCAGGGGCCGAGGAGTTTCCAATCTTGGAAGTTCGGATTCCGGTATGTTGCCCGATGAGTCTGGCCCACTGCCTGACTCTAGGTTCAGTGTTTGGGTGATGTCCTCCCATAAACGGGTATCCGGCTCGGAGAGCTCAGGAATTCGGATATAGTTAGTCTTCAAGATAGAGGAAGAATCGCCGCATTGTTCCTCCACCACCGCAACATGATGGGTGACCGGTGGAGAGTTAATCTCCCTTTGATCGGGTTTAAGCCCAATCCGATCATAGTCTGTAGCGACTGCCAAGGCGGCAATGCGATCCAAGAGCTCGTTTAGGGAAGAGAGCTCCGTTGGATCCATCTGCTCGGTGAATTCCGAGATGACGTGGAGGCTGTTTTCGATGACCCGAGAAGTCATCGTCGGTGCAGCAGCCGAACAGGCGGTCATGACGAAACTGCCTAGCCGGAGAGTTTGGCCGACAGCCAGGGCTCCCCCGGCGGTAATGTTGTTTTTAACAACGAGATGAGGCATCCTTCCTTACGGCGACGTCATAGAGGAACTCTCAATGAAAGCACCAATGTCGGTGTCAAAACCGGCGGATCTCGGGTAGGGGGTCCCGAACTGTGCGTCTAATGCGGATGGTAACAGGAGGCAGGGGACACGATGTTTTACCCAGGTTCAGGCCCTCTTGATGGAGGTAAAACCCTATGTCCTACTTGATTTATTCTTGATGATATGAGTATTACAAGAGTTGATACCACGAGATCGGAGAGGCTAAACCCTAGAAGCTAGCCTATGGTATGATTGTATGTTGTCCTACGGACTAAAACCCCCCGGTTTATATAGACACCGGAGGGGGCTAGGGTTACACAATTTTTAAGACTTTACTTTTAGTCGTATCCCTTTAGGATTTCGATTCATTAAAAAGTAGAAGGGAGTTGCCCGGTTAATTTGTAGAAAACCTGGCGAAAGCCATTGCAACACGCACGGAAGAAAGGGCACCCAGCCGACCTGCCTACCCACAAGACGCAAACACACACACTGATGTGGAGAGGACGCTGTTGAGGTTGCCCACAATGTCATCTTCATCACTTCTTCCCGAGCAAGCGTCTCTAAATTCACCCAAGACCCCTCCAAACAAACGATACATGAGAATCATGGCATCCTATGCTAAACAGACACCCCAAAGCATCGAGGACCAGGCATCTCTGATTTTACCGATGAGCCTCACATGAGAAAGTTGCAATCCTTGCGCTGTCCTCATCTAATGCACCAACCGATGAGTGTTGCCATCCAAACTACCCTAGGGCACACTTTATTAACTTTAGATCACCGTTACAACATGATATCCGGGAGAATAACACTAGGTGGATCACCGTCCCAATTAATTAACAAGATTTGAATCATAAGCATGCCTCGCCAAATTATGTGCGACCCTATTAGCATCTCTAGGGAAATGTTGGAAGCGCATTGCACCTAGTTTTGCTGCACGTTGAAAACAAACTGCAAGAATTGCCGTCGCTGGACTCCAAACTTCAGTGACACCATTGCATGCATGAATCAGTTCTAGTGAATCAGACTCCATGTGTGACACCCGGATAATTAGACTACAGTAACTCCCTGCTAATGATGCCGCGTCACCTCTGTCGCTGTAGTTAATCTCGGGTTAGTTCAAAACCGATTCATATTCAAAATTTAATTAAAGGCAAACATAAAAAAATTTCAAAGATACAAAACAAAATGTTCGGGTTGTGCCAGTTAATGCATACATGCTTATGATGAAGAATACGCATTTTTATATAATGTATAAATGCACTGAAATGATTTAAACGGTAGCAAAAACATTATTTAAATGCCTTTGGTATTTTATAAAAAATACTAAACTATTTTATTTTGGGTTAAAACCTTTTGTGGATGAGGGTTGTTTTGAAAAGTTAATTTAGGACCTATTGTCATATTTTTTCTAAGTAAAAATAAAGTGGAACTAAAATCCAAACAGAGAAGAAAATAAATAAAGAAAAGAGAACACAAAAACAGAAAACAAAAGAATTAAAACAGAAACCCCTCCCCCCATGGGCCAGTCGGCCCAGCTATTAGCCAGACGGCCCAACCGGCATTGCCCACTCCCTTATCCCCTCACGCCCGAAAACCTAACCCCCCACTGCTCCCACTCGCCCCCACTCCCTCCCCCTCATCCCACTCCGATCGGGGGAAACATCGCCCCGACCCCATTGCCGCGACCCTTCGCCGTCCTCGTCGCCGATCGCCGCCGCCCGAGGACCGCCCTCGCCGCCTCGACCTCGTCTCCTTCCCACCGGCCTGCCTCCCCTGCGTCGCCTCATCTCCGTCCCCCTCCCCCCGCCCCGCTGCCTAGTCCCCTACCCCCCCCCCCCCCCCCCGTGAGCGCCCCTCTCCTTCCCTTTTCACCTGCGCTCGCGTCGCCCCGCTCACGAGCGCCCGTCCACCTGCAACGCGCGCTCGCGGCGACCGCGCCTCGTCGTGGTCGTCCGCGCCCGCGTCTTCACGCGCCCCGGCCTCCTCGCCGTGCGCGCGCACGGCCCCGCCCGCGCCCAACACCACCCTGCTCGCGCCCGCGCTGTGCTCCCCTTGCCCACTCCGGCCGCCTCCTCCCGCAACCATCATGCCCACGGCCGCGCGCGTCCCTGTCCCTACATGCCGCTCCCCCCCATCCCCCGATCTAAGTAAAAATAAAGTGGAACTAAAATCCAAACAGAGAAGAAAATAAATAAAGAAAAGAGAACACAAAAACAGAAAACAAAAGAATTAAAACAGAAACCCCTCCCCCCATGGGCCAGTCGGCCCAGCTATTAGCCAGGCCGGCCCAACCGGCATTGCCCACTCCCTTATCCCCTCACGCCCGAAAACCTAACCCCCCACTGCTCCCACTCGCCCCCACTCCCTCCCCCTCATCCCACTCCGATCGGGGGAAACATCGCCCCGACCCCATTGCCGCGACCCTTCGCCGTCCTCGTCGCCGATCGCCACCGCCCGAGGACCGCCCTCGCCGCCTCGACCTCGTCTCCTCCCCACCGGCCTGCCTCCCCTGCGTCGCCTCATCTCCGTCCCCCTCCCCGCGCCCCGCTGCCTAGTCCCCCCCCCCCCGTGAGCGCCCCTCTCCTTCCCTTTTCACCTGCGCTCGCGTCGCCCCGCTCACGAGCGCCCGTCCACCTGCAACGCGCGCTCGCGGCGACAGCGCCTCGTCGTGGTCGTCCGCGCCCGCGTCTTCACGCGCCCCGGCCTCCTCGCCGTGCGCGCGCACGGCCCCGCCCGCGCCCAACACCACCCTGCTCGCGCCCGCGCTGTGCTCCCCTTGCCCACTCCGGCCGCCTCCTCCCGCAACCATCATGCCCACGGCCGCGCGCGTCCCTGTCCCTACATGCCGCTCCCCCCCCCCCCCCCCGTGCTCGCTGCTGCTGCTTCTCCTGCATGCGCGCCTGCTGCTTTGGCCGCCCCGCTCGCGTGCTGCCCCACGTTCGAGCCGGTGTGCTCTCCCGCCCGCTCGTGCCCCACTTCCCCCCGACACCGGCCGTCCCGTGGCCTCGCATCCCTCGCGGCAACATGCGCGCGAGCCCCTACCTCGTGACCGCTGCCTCTCCAGCACGCGCGCCCTGCTGCTGCTGCTCGCCGCAGCCGCCCTGCTCCGCCACTTGCCCACGTGTCCCGATTCGCCTGCAGCTGCCGCTCACGTCGGCCCGCCCTGCCCTGCGCGCCGCTGCTCCTCTGTGCCACGACGTCCGCCGTCACCGGCCACGGCGAGCCCACTCCCCCTCGCCGTGCGCTCCTCCCTGTGGCGTCCTATCGGGCGCCAGCAACGCCCGCATGCCCCGGCACCCGTAATTGCACCGCCCGATGCCCGCTAAGGCCATATGGGCCTATGGCAAACGGGCCCCGCCCAGAACGTATATAAAAAAAGAATTTTAAAAATAATAATAGATAAAAATGTTAATTAATTAATTAATTAATTATGTTTAATTAACTTAATCTAATTGATCTGTTAATTAAACTAATTAACATGGTTAGTTAGTTAGCAGTGTATGACAAGTGGGGTCCATCCCTAGAACGTTAAAAAGAAATATATAAATAAAATTAAATATTAATTAATTAATTAATTAACTTAATTAATTCTATCTAAAATTAACTAATTAAGATTAATTAACCTAATAACTATTTAACTTAATCAATTAGCTAAACTAATCAAACCTGTTTAGTTAGCCTAGGTCTATGACAAGTGGGTCCCATTGGACCCACCGGCCAGGTTTGACTCTGGTCAGGTGGGTTTGACCTGCCGACGTCATGGTGATGTCATGCTAGCATCACCTTTCACTGTTCTGGATAATGTTCTACTAAAATAATTAATTAAATGCTAAAAATGATTTGAATCTTTTAAAGTCAATATAAAATAAACCGTAGCTCGGATGGAAAAACTTTGACATGAAAGTTGCTCAGAACGACGAGACGAATCCGAATACGCTGCCCGTTCGTCCGCCACACATCCCTAGCATAGCGAACACGCAACTTTCCCCCTCCGGTTCATTTGTTCGAAAACGCGAAACACCGGGGATATTTTCCCGGATGTCCCCCCCCCCCCCCGTCACCGGTACCACCTCATACCGCGTTAGAGCACCCCTACTTGTCATGTCATGCATCACTATGCATCTGTTTGCTTAATATTTATTGTTTCTCCATCCTCTTCTCTCGCTAGACACCGAGACCGACGCCGCTGCTATCCAGTACGACTATGGTGTTGACGACCCCTCTCTCTTGCCAGAGCAACCAGGCAAGCCCCCCGCCCCCCTTGACCACCAGATATCGCCTATTCTTCTCTATTGCTTGCATTAGAGTAGTGTAGCATGTTACCACTTTCCGTTAATCCTATTCTGATGCATAGCCTGTCATTGTTGCTCCAGCTGTTGATACCTTACCTGCAATCCTAATGCTTAGTATAGGATGCTAGTTTATCATTAGTGGCCCTACATTCTTGTCTGTCTGCCATGCTATACTATCGGGTCGTGATCACTCGGGAGGTGATCACGGGTATATACTATATACTTTATACATGATACATGTGATGACTAAAGTCGTGTTGGTCGAGGAGTACCCGCGGTTGATTCACGAAATGGGGGCTGGAAGGACATACTTTCCCGACGGCTCTCCGTGTGGATCTTTGTGGCGAAGCAACAGGGCAGGTTGAGACCACCTAGGAGAGAGGTGGACCTGGCCCTGGTCAGCGTTCGTGGTTATTTCAAGATAACACATTTAACGAGATCTTGGTATTTGATCTGAGTCTGGCCACTGACCTATACGCACTAACCATCTACGCGGGGACCGTTATGGGCACTCGACATCGTGGTATCAGCTGAAGCCTTTGTGATGTCAGCGATTGAGCGGCGCGCGCCGGATTGGACCGTAAGCCTGCTCTTGTATTAAGGGGGCTAGTTCTGCTTCCGGCCGCATTGGCAACGTGCGGGTGTGCAAAGGGCGATGGGCCTAGACCCCTGCGCCATAGGATTTAGACCGGCGTGCTGACCTCTTTGTTGTGCCTAGGTAGGGCTGCGACGTGTTGATCTTCCGAGGCCGGACATGACCCAGAAAAGTGTGTCCGGACAAAGGGGATCGAGCGTGTTGGGAAATGTGGTGCACCCGTGCAGGGAAGTTAATCTATTCGAATAGCCGTGATCTTCGGTAACAGGACGACTTGGAGTTGTACCTTGACCTTATGACAACTAGAACCGGTTACTTAATAAAACACACCTTTTCAAGTGCCAGATACAACCCAGTGATCGCTCTCTAACAGGGCGACGAGGAGAGGATCGCCGGGTATGATTATGCTACACGATGCTACTTAGTGAACTTACCATCTACTCTCTTCTACATGCTGCAAGATGGAGGTGGCCAGAAGCGTAGTCTTCGACAGGACTAGCTATCCCCCACTTATTCCGGCATTCTGCAGTTCAGTCCACATATGATACCCTTATTCCATTTGATACCAATGCATGCATATGTAGTGTAGCTCCGTGCTTGCGAGTACTTTGTGAAGGAAATATGCCCTAGAGGCAATAATAAAGTTATTATTTATTTCCTTATATCATGATAAATGTTTATTATTCATGCTAGAATTGTATTAACCGGAAACATAATACATGTGTGAATACATAGACAAACAGAGCTTCACTAGTATGCCTCTACTTGACTAGCTCGTTAATCAAAGATGGTTATGTTTCCTAACCATGGACAAAAGAGTTGTTATTTGATTAACGAGGTCACATCATTAGTTGAATGATCTGATTGACATGACCCATTCCATTAGCTTAGCACACGATCGTTTAGTATGTTGCTATTGCTTTCTTCATGACTTATACATGTTCCTATGACTATGAGATTATGCAACTCCCGTTTGCTAGAGGAACACTTTGGGTGCTACCAAACGTCACAACGTAACTGGGTGATTATAAAGGAGTACTACAGGTGTCTCCAAAGGTAGATGTTGGGTTGGCGTATTTCGAGAATAGGATTTGTCACTCCGATTGTCGGAGAGGTATCTCTGGGCCCTCTCGGTAATGCTCATCACATAAGCCTTGCAAGCACTGCAACTAATATGTTAGTTGTGAGATGATGTATTACGGAACGAGTAAAGAGACTTGCCGGTAACGAGATTGAACTAGGTATTGGATACCGACGATCGAATCTCGGGCAAGTAACATACCGATGACAAAGGGAACAACGTATGTTGTTATGCGGTCTGACTGATAAAGATCTTCGTAGAATATGTAGGAGACAATATGGGCATCCAGGTCCCGCTATTGGTTATTGACCGGAGACGTGTCTCGGTCATGTCTACATTTTTCTCGAACCGTAGGGTCCGCACGCTTAAGGTTTTGATGACATTTATATTATGAGTTTATGAGTTTTGATGTACCGAAGGTTGTTCGGAGTCCCGGATGTGATCACGGACATGACGAGGAGTCTCGAAATGGTCGAGACATAAAGATTGATATATTGTAAGCCTATGTTTGGACATCGGAAGTGTTCCGGGTGAAATCGGGATTTTACCGGAATACCGGGAGGGTTACCGGAACCCCCCGGGAGCCAAATGGGCCTTCATGGGCCTTAGTGGAAAGGTGAGAGGGCTGCCCACAAGGGCTGCGCACCTCCCCCCTCCCCCTAGTCCTATTAGGACTAGGAGAAGGGGCCGGCCACCTCTCTCCCTCTCTTTCCACCTGGGAGTCCTATTAGGAATAGGATTGGGGGGGGGGGAGTCCTACTCCCGGTAGGAGTAGGACTCCTCCTGCGCCTCCTAGCTTGGCCGGCCAGCCCTCCCCCTCTCAACCTTTATATACGGGGACAGGGGACACCCCATGACACACAAGTTGATCCACGTGATCGTTCCTTAGCCGTGTGCGGTGCCCCCTGCCACCATATTCCACCTCGGTCATATTGTAGCGGTGCTTAGGCGAAGCCCTGCGACAGTAGAGCATCAAGATCGTCACCACGCCGTCGTGCTGACGGAACTCCTCCCCAAAGCTTTGCTGGATCGGAGCCCGGGGATCGTCATCGAGCTGTACGTGTGCTAAGAACTCGGAGGTGCCGGAGTAACGGTGCTTGGATCGGTCGGATCGGGAAGAAGACATACGACTACTTCCTCTACGTTGTGTTAACGCTTCCGTTGTGATCTACAAGGGTACGTAGATCAGACTCTCCCCCTCGTTGCTATGCATCACCATGATCTTGCGTGTGCGTAGGAAATTTTTTGAAATTACTACGTTCCCCAACACTTTGGATGAGTACTCACGGTTGCTTTGCTCCCTCTTTTCCCCCTTTCTATACCCGATTTCTGCGACCAGAAGTTGGGGTCCAAGAGCCAGACGCCACTGTCGATGACGACTGCTATTACTCGGGACGTGCCTACTACTACGTGCAACCCGCTGAGGGCGACCAGGAGTAGTTTAGGAGGATACCAGGTAGGAGGCATGCGCCTCTTTCGATCTGTATCCCAGTTTGTGCTAGCCTTCTTAAGGCAAACTTGTTTAACTTATGTCTGTACTCAGATATTGTTGCTTCCGCTGACTCGTCTATGATCGAGCTCTTGTATTCGAGCCCTTGAGGCCCCTGCCTTGTAATATGATGCTTGTATGACTTATTTTATTTGTAGAGTTGTGTTGTGATATCTTCCCGTGAGTCACTGATCTTGGTCGTATACGTTTGCGTGTATGATTAGTGTACGGTCAAATCAGGGGCATCACAAGTTGGTATCAGAGCCGACTTCCTGTAGGAATCCCCCTTCCACACTCCTTGGCCGAAGTTGTGTCTAGTCATTATAGAACTTTTACTAACATGGTTGTGTGCCTTACGGGCCCACGTTGCCATTGGGTGCTATTAGGATCTTTTATTCCTCGTCTATACTCTGAGATTCTGATCTCTCTTCTATTCAGGTGAAATGGTTTTACTAACTCTAACATTAGGATCTCGTGATCACATCCACCCGAAGAGCCCTTTGTTACAGATGACCGCCTACTGTACCGAAGGATTCCGAAGATACTCTCCGTTGTTCTCTTGAGACTTTGTGCCCATTGCTTTTGCCATCCCCTTCCACCGAAATATCCCTATGGGTAAATACCTACACCTGTCATCCTTACTTTTATTCCCAGTTAATCTTGTTATTACAAGATACCCCGAAATTCTCTCTATTATTCCGAAAATACCTTGTGCCCACTGCCCTTGCAGTTCTTTGCAACCTGAATACCCCTACGAATAATTTCTCGCACTTATCAAGTATCCGCTCCACCCCAGTGGATACATGTTTTTAACAAAAGTCTTCAAAATACCATTCGATCTCCGAAAATCCTCAACAGCCTATTGCTCTTGAAATTCTTGCTTGCTTGCATTATGATTAACCTCATAAGTCCGGTAATCTTATTGGCATCTTTAGTCATTATCAATTTGTGTCTGTTGAATCAATATGTTGTGAATGCTCGCAATCCTTAATCAGATCCTTCATTTCGTCCTTCTGGCTCAGACGTCATTTTAAACATGAGCTGGATCTCGACCAATCAAATTGCCATCGATTGTACCCTTAAGGCTATTCAACTTATCCATCCCTAATCAGAGCATTGCTTCTGATCCTTTGTCTTGGAATTCATAATTCCTTTCATTTGAGCTTTGAGTTAGTCAGTTGTTTCTATAATATGATCTCCTTGCATTCTTTCTTCCTCTGGTTGAGTACCAATGCTCACATCAGATCCCTTGTGGACCACCAGACCCTTTGTCGAAAATTTATCTGACAATGTCCTTCATATTCAATAAGCTTGTGAGCATTTCCTCGGATACACAATGCCTTTGGTAAATTGTATCCTCTCCTTTTGTCAACCATGCTCTACCTTCGAGCTTGTGTTATTTACTCTTTAAGTTGTGGTATATGTTCCTAAGATGCCCCGATGGGTTGAACCAATGCCTTCCCTAATCTGTGTGAATCCAAAAGTTTTCACGGGTCATACTTATCTGGTATTGCACAAGGTAAAACTTTCAACAACTAATGTCATTTTTGAAAAGCGAGAGGTGAATGGAAGGTTATACATTGAGGAAGTGGGAGTCGACCTTGAACATTTGTGTTCATGCCCATGGACACGATGTAAATCCTATCATGAAAGCTTCTTGTAATAATAACTATTTCCTTGATATAATATGCTTTGGTATCAGTGAATCGATCCTTTGCAATCGTGATTCCAACCATATGTTCTTCTTTGATCCCCTTTCTCGCGCAAGTTTAAGCACTTGTCTTCTGTGGATCAATACTCCGGTCCAACCTCTACTTTGATCTGTCGTCGAGCATTACCCCCTGGTATCTCGAGATTATCACGAAACTGCATAACTTCTTACGAGTTCTTCTTCAAGTACCACATTCTCACTGATTCATTTTTTTCACGGGCTCTAAGTTATTAAACACTCATAGACACCGATAACTGAATCAAGTCTGCATTGCGATTCAAAAGTATTAGAACTCTTCATTCCTTACAAATTTAATAACTCGATCACATCATTGCTAGCCTAATTGGCTATATCATTTTTGTGGTGATTTTAACTGTTCTACCTGGTCCTTATTCCTGGAGCATAACTTTTGGCGATGAGCTAAGCTTACGTCGATCTTCCTTGTCTTATCGTTTCACCTCAAACAGCAAGCTTGATTCTGAGTTGGTGTAGTATCCGTGGTTCCAATAATCTTTCTCTACATTAGTAATGTTGCTTGATGTAGCTGTTGTTCAATTGCTTCTTCGTGGAGCCTCTCGACAAAAAAATGTCATGATCATCATCAACATTCTGAGCTCTTCCAGGATACCAATTGAATTCATGATGAGAAATACCATCCTTGCCCTTGATGATTTGTTTTATCATCAACCTTTTTATTGCCTTCCGTTCAACACAAACTTGCTCGTGTTTTGTGTTATACCTCGAGTTCCTTGCTATCCAACATTTGTTCTTATTTACCTTTGAGTATTACCATCTTTTATGTCAAGAATGTCGTGAGAATTTCACCACGTCTTAAGAGATCTTGATACAGGTGATACCCCTTGCCATATCCGTTCATTCCTTGGTCCCCGTGTTGTTTCTAACCAGAAAACCGACAATTGTACTATGATGTGCGACTTCAAAACTTCTAGCAACCCTATTGCTTTGAAGTTAATGATCGATATTTCATTCTTAGATCATTTGTTATCGAATCACCATTCTAACATTGATCGTGCTACCTAAGCCCATACTTCGGGTGCACCTTTCAATCAATGACTAACTGTGTATGTTTTCCTCGAGCATACCTCATTATATCATTTGATCTGACAAATGTTATCTCCTTGTTCGAATACTGGTGGGGAATCCATATTTTGGAAATCTCGATTCATTGTCGCTGAGTTCATCAGCCACCTCGTCATCCTCTCCTTGGTTTAATGATGAACTCATGATTCGGAACTTGCTTCCATAGTTCATTTCCTGATAATCTTACAATTTCATCTCATCTATTGGAGTTGCACCTTTTTCTTCTCAGGCATCCCGAGTCTGGGGTATCCTAACACCAATCAAACCTGAATCTCGGTCAGATACGATGGTTGGAACATATTCCCAAGAGTTATAGCATTGGTCTTTAACCCAATAAGGTGATGTCATCCTAACACACCTGCTCGGAGGACCTATTGTTATAGTTTCCTTTTAGCAAGGTTAGCCATTCTTCCATGAAGAAATTGTAAGACTTATTCTATAAGTTGTTCCTGATGGATCCTTTGTGTATCCAAAGTCTGATCTTTACCCAGTGACCATGTCAATGCTATCTCGAAGCTTGTTTGTGGTACTCCGATTATCAACAAGAACATTTGAAGCCCAATGCTAAATGTTTCTTGCTCAATTACCCAAACACCACTGTATGAGTAGTGTCATGAAATTTCTCTCACCTTACCTAAAGAGTTTTCTACATTATATCCAGTCATGGATATCATGCTCTGCTTGTCCTTGGGAGGATATACCCCTGGAATATGTGTTTTAACACATTTTCCTTTCCATTGTTCTGTTTAATCTAATAATCATATTTTCCTTTCCATTGTTTGGTTTAACCTTTCTTGTGATCTATATGATCTAAGGAGTAATATTCTCCTGCTTATGTAAACACCTCGTTGTACAATTCTGTCAGCAAGACCCTGTTACTGTGTTGATAACATTTCGGTAACCACCGATGGGCAAGAACTTTGCCTATTGGTCCGCCTCGTTCAACGAGCAGGAATATGGTTCTCTTCGTCCCTCGCCCTTGGTACCGACGTTGTTGGCGACATAACTGACAGACTATTTTCTGACATGCCTTGCTATCATGAGCATGCAAGATGACATCACCCTCCCTATTTTAACCCACATGGTGGGCCCATAACCCACAGTTCCACAGGATCGAAACCCGACTCTCCTATACACCCCCAGTTTCCAAAGTCAATTCCTCTCACTTGGCCTCGTATGTGATTCATGAGCCACCTTCCGAGAGATCATCAATTCTGCTATCAGACACAATACTTATTCCCATTGCTTTGAACCCCTTTTCACGCACTGTTTCAGGCATCGAACGAATGCCTGCCCGCTCGAAACTTCCCATGATACCTCCTTACTTTGCTCTCGATATTTTCATAAGTTTCAATTCGAGAGTTACTTCTGCCACCTTCCTCAATATTATCGACCAGGTAGTCGACATTGCAGAGATCTGTTCTCCTGGAATGCCCACCCTTTATTCTTTCGTAAGTACGATGGAGTTCCTGAAGAAAGGACGCCGACTTCATCATGATGACTTAAAGCAGAGAAATGAAGACATCAATGTATTGGACTGGCCTCTTCGAGAAGAGAAAGCCAGGATGAGAAGACTTGCTAGTTTCGTTACCAAACCTTCCCCCCTTTCGCTACCTCTTAAATCTCGGTGCGAGATTTCTTATAGTGGAGGAGAATTGTGACACCCGGATAATTAGACTACAGTAACTCCCTGCTAATGATGCCACGTCACCTCTATTGCTGTAGTTAATCTCGGGTTAGTTCAAAACCGATTCAAATTCAAAATTTAATTAAAGGCAAAAATCAAAAAAATTCAAAGATGCAAAACAAAATGTTCGGGTTGTGCCAGTTAATGCATACATGCTTATGATGAAGAATCCACATTTTTATATAATGTATAAATGCACTGAAATGATTTAAACAATAGAAAAAATTATTTAAATACCTTTGGTATTTTATAAAAAACACTAAACTATTTTATTTTGGGTTAAAACCTTTTGTGGATGAGGGTTGTTTTGAAAAGTTAATTTAGGAGCTATTGTCATATTTTTTTCTAAGTAAAAATAAAGTGGAACTAAAATCCAAACAGAGAAGAAAATAAATAAAGATAAGAGAACACAAAAACAGAAAACAAAAGAATTAAAACAGAAACCCCTCCCCCCATGGGCCAGTCGGCCCAGCTGTTAGCCAGGCTGGCCCAACCGGCATTGCCCACTCCCTTATCCCCTCTCGCCCGAAACCCTAACCCCCCCACTACTCCAACCTCGCCCCCACTCCCTCCCCCTCATCCCACTCCGATCGGGGGAAATGTCGCCCCGACCCTTCGCCGTCCTCGTCGCCGATCGCCGCCGCCCGAGGAACGCCCTCGCCGCCTCGACCTCGTCTCCTCCACGCCGGCCTGCCTCCCCTGCGTCGCCTCGTCTCTTTACCCCTCCCCGCGCCCCGCTGCCTAGTCCCCCCCCACCCCGCCCCCGTGAGCGCCCCTCTCCTTCCCTTTTCACCCATGCTCGCGTCGCCCCACTCACGCGCGCCCGTCCACCTGCAACACGCGCTCGCGGCGACCGCGCCCTGCCTGCGCCTCGCCGTGGTCGTCCGCGCCCCCGTACACGCACGCCGCGTCCGCGTCTTCGCGCGCCCCGGCCTCCTCGCGGTGCTGCGCATGGCCCCGCCCATGCCCAACACCACCCTGCTCGCGCCCGCGCTGTGCTTCCCTTGCCCGCTCCGGCCGCCTCCTCCCACAACCATCACACGCACGGCCACGCGCGTCCCTGTCCCTACCTGCCGCTCCCCGCGCCCCCTCCCGTGCTCGGTGCTGCTGCTTCTCCTGCGCGCGCGCCTGCTGCTTTGGCCGCCCCGCTCGCGTGCTGCCCCGCGTCCGAGCCGGCGTGCTCTCCCGCCCACTCGCGCCCCACTTCCCCCCGACGCCGGCCGCCCCGTGGCCTCGCCATCCCTCGCGGCACCACGCGCGCGAGCCCCTACCTCGCGACCGCTGCCTCTCGCGCACGTGCGCCCTGCTGCTGCTGCTCGCCGCAGCTGCCCTGCTCCGCCACCTCCCCCCATGTCCCGATTAGCCTGCAGCCGCCGCTCGCGTCGGCCCGCCCTGCCCCACGCGCCGCTGCTCCTCTGCGCCACGACATCCGCCGTCACCGGCCACCGCGAGCCCACTCCCCCTCCCCGTGCGCTCCTCCCTGTGGCATCCTATCGGGCGCCAGCAATGCCCGCATGCCCCGGCACCCATAACTGCACCGCCCGGTGCCCGCTAAGGCCATATGGGCCTATGGCAAACGGGCCCCGCCCAGAACGTTTATATAAAAAAAGAATTTTAAAAATAATAATAAATAAAAATGTTAATTAATTAATTATGTTTAATTAGTTTAATTAACTTAATCTAATTAATCTGTTAATTAAACTAATTAACATGGTTAGTTAGTTAGCAGTGTATGACAAGTGGGGTCCATCCCTAGAACGTTAAAAAGAAATATATAAATAAAATTAAATATTAATTAATTAATTAATTAACTAAATAATTAACTTAATTAATTCTATCTGAAATTAACTAATTAAGATTAATTAACCTAATAACTATTTAACCTAATCAATTAGCTAAACTAATCAAACCTGTTTAGTTAGCCTGGGTCAATGACAGGTGGGTCCCACTGGACCCACAGGCCAGGTTTAACTCTGGTCAGCTGGGTTTGGCCTGCTGACGTCATGGTGATGTCATGCTGACATCACCTTTCACTGTTCTGGTTAATGTTCTATTAAAATATTAATTAAATGCTAAAAATGATTTAAATCTTTTAAAGTCAATATAAAATAAATGGTAGCTCGGATGGAAAAACTTTGTACATGAAAGTTGCTCAGAACGATGAGACGAATTCGGATACGCAACCTGTTCGTCCGCCACGCATCCCTAGCATAGCGAACACGCAACTTTCCCCCTCTGGTTTATCTGTCCGAAAACGCGAAACATCGAGGATATTTTCCCGGATGTTCCCCCCCTTCACGGGACCACCTCATACAGCGTTAGAGCACCCCTAGCACCGCTACTTGTCATGTCATGCATCACTATGCATCTGTTTACCTAATATTTATTGTTTCTCCCTCCTCTTCTCTCGCTAGACACCGAGACCGACGCCGCTGCTACCCAGTATGACTACGGTGTTGACGACCCCTCTCTCTTACCAGAGCAACCAGGCAAGCCCCCCTTGACCACCAGATATCACCTATTCTTCTCTACTGCTTGCATTAGAGTAGTGTAGCATGTTACTGCTTTCCGTTAATCCTATTCTGATGCATAGCCTGTCATTGGTCCTCCAGCTGTTGATACCTTACCTACAATCCTAATGCTTAGTATAGGATGCTAGTTTATCATCAGTGGCCCTACATTCTTGTCCGTCTGCCATGCTATACTATCGGGCCGTGATCACTCGGGAGGTGATCACGAGTATATACTATATACTTTATACATGATACATGTGATGACTAAAGTCGGGTTGGCTCAAGGAGTACCCGCGGTTGATTCACGAATTGGGGGCTGGAAGGACATACTTTACCGATGGCCCTCTGTGTGGATCTTTGTGGCGAAGCGACAGGGCAGGTTGAGACCACCTAGGAGAGAGGTGGGCTTGGCCCTGGTCAACGTTTGTGGTTATTTCAAGATAACACGTTTAATGAGATCTTGGTATTTGATTTGAGTCTGGCCACTGGCCTATACACACTAACCATCTACGAGGGGACAGTTATGGGCACTCGACGTCGTGGTATCAGCCGAAGCCTTCGTGACGTCAGCGATTGAGCAGCGCGCGCCGGATTGGACCGTAAGCCTGCTCTTGTATTAAGGGGGCTAGTTCTGCTTCCAGCAGCGTTTGCAACGTGTAGGTGTGCAAAGGGCGATGGGGCCAGACCCCTGCGCCATAGGATTTAGACCGGCATGCTGACCTCTCTGTTGTGCCTAGGTAGGGCTATGACGTATTGATCTTCCGAGGCCGGGCATGACCCAGAAAAGTGTGTCCGGACAAAGGGGATCGAGCGTGTTGGGAAATGTGGTGCACCCGTGCAGGGAAGTTAATCTATTCGAATAGCCGTGATCTTCGGTAACAGGATGACTTGGAGTTGTACCTTGACCTTATGACAACTAGAACCGGTTACTTAATAAAACACACCTTTTCAAGTGCCAGATGCAACCCGGTGATCGCTCTCTAACAGGGCGACGAGGAGAGGATCACCGGGTATGATTATGCTACACGATGCTACTTAGTGAACTTACCATCTACTCTCTTCTACATGCTGCAAGATGGAGGTGGCCAGAAGCGTAGTCTTCGACAGGACTAGCTATCCCCCACTTATTCCGGCATTCTGCAGTTCAGTCCACATATGATACCCTTATTCCATTTGATACCAATGCATACATATGTAGTGTAGCTCCTTGCTTGCGAGTACTTTGGATGAGTACTCACGGTTGCTTTGCTCCCTCTTTTCCCCCTTTCTATACCCGATTGTTGCGACCAGAAGTTGGAGTCCAGGAGCCAGACGCCTCTGTCGATGATGATTGCTATTACTCAGGACGTCCTACTACTACGTGCAGCCCGCTGACAACGACTAGGAGTAGTTTAGGAGGATCTCAGGCACGAGGGCTGCGCCTCTTTCGATCTGTATCCCAGTTTGTGCTATTGTTCTTAAGGCAAACTTGTTTAACTTATGTCTGTACTCAGATATTGTTGCTTCCGCTGACTCGTCTATGATCGAGCTCTTGTATTCGAGCCCTCGAGGCCCCTGCCTTGTAATATGATGCTTGTATGACTTATTTTATTTGTAGAGTTGTGTTGTGATATCTTCCCGTGAGTCCCTGATCTTGGTCGTACACGTTTGCATGTATGATTAGTGTACGGTCAAATTGGGGGCATCACACCATGATAACTCCATCACACCCTATAGTTTCAATCATCATCAAGCCCTTCTACATCGCTATAGCCTCTGATGTGTTTGCATCATGGACATTGTTCAGTAGCCAAGACCCACCGGTGACTGGCTCTCCCAAGTGGTTGCGGAGAACTGCAGCTACTGCACCCGATCCATCTTGGAAGTAAGATGCATCCACATTCATCTAGTACATTCTTGAGGTGATAGCATTGATCGCAAACGCAGTTCTTGCCGGTGGTGCAATAGAATTTCCTTTCAGAAATTCTCTCCTCTTTCACCATATGTACCATGCTCCCATCACTACCGATTCTGCAACACCGAGGTTTGATAAGGTCGGTCTTACTCTCACATTATTGCGGATGATTTCCTCCAGGACTACACTGCCCGACCGATCTACTAACAATGCTTCGTCTATGATCTCTGATACGTCTCCGTCGTATCTACTTTTCCAAACACTTTTGTCCTTGTTTTGGACTCTAACTTGCAAGATTTGAATGGAACTAACCCGGACTGATGTTGTTTCGAGCAGAATTGCCATGGTGTTATTTTTGTGCAGAAATAAAAGTTCTCGGAATGACCTAAAAATCAACGGAGAATTATTTTGAAATATATAAAAAATACTGGAAGGAAGATCCACGTCAGGGGGGCCTCCACCTGTCCACGAGGGTGGGGGTGCGCCCTTCCCCTGGGCGCGCCCCCTGCCTTGTGGGCCCCCTAACGCTCCACCGACCTCAACCCTGACTCCATATATTCACTTTCGGGGAGAAAAAAACCAGAGAGAAAGATTCATTGCGTTTTATAATACGGAGCCGCTGCCAAGCCCTAAACTCTCTCGGGAGGGCTGATCTGGAGTCCGTTCGAGGCTCCGGAGAGGGGAATCCGTTGCCATCGTCATCATCAACCATCCTCCATCACCAATTTCATGATGCTCACCGCCGTGCGTGAGTAATTCCATCGTAGGCTTGCTGGACGGTGATGGGTTGGATGAGATTTATCATGTAATCGAGTTAGTTTTGTTAGGGTTTAACCCCTAGTATCCACTATGTTCTGAGATTGATGTTGCTATGACTTTGCTATGCTTAATGCTTGTCACTAGGGCCCGAGTGCCATGATTTCAGATCTGAACCTATTATGTTTTCATGAATATATGTGAGTTCTTGATCCTATCTTGCAAGTCTATAGTCACCTACTATGTGTTATGATCTGGCAACGCCGAAGTGACAATAATTGGGACCACTCCCGGTGATGACCGTAGTTTGAGGAGTTCATGTATTCACTCTGTGTTAATGCTTTGGTCCGGCACTCTATTAAAAGGAGGCCTTAATATCCCTTATTTTCCAATAGGACCCCACTGCCATGGGAGGGTAGGACAAAAGATGTCATGCAAGTCTTTTCCTTAAGCACATATGACTATATTCAGAATACATGCCTACATTACATTGATGAACTGGAGCTAGTTCTGTGTCACCCTAGGTTATGGCGTTACATGATCGATCGCATCCCGCATAATTCTCCATCACCGATACATTGCCTACGAGCTTTCCATATATTGTTCTTCGCTTATTTACTTTCTGTTGCTATTGTTACAATCACTATAAAACACCAAAAATATTACTTTTGCTATCGTTACCACTGCTCTCATATTACTTTGCTACTAAATACCTTGCTGCAGATATTAAGTTTCCAGGTGTGGTTGAATTGACAATCCAGCTGCTAACACTTGAGAATATTCTTTGGCTCCCCTTGTGTCGAATCAATAAATTTGGGTTGAATACTCTACCCTCGAAAACTGTTGCAATCCCCTATACTTGTGGGTTATCAAGACTATTTTCTGGCGCCGTTGCCGGCGAGCATAGCTCTATTCTTTGAGTCACTTGGGATTCATATCTGCTTATCATTATGAAGAAGTTAAAAGATCGAAGAACCAAGATTTATCCCTCAACTACGAGGGGAGGTAAGGAACTACCATCTACCTCTACACTTGATTCACCTTCTATTTTGAGTAAGCTTGCGACACCTAGACCTGCTTCTGCTATTAATTATGATATGTCGCATGTTATTGATGATGTCACTTCTGCTATGCATGATACTTATGATGAAACTACTTCTATGCTTGATACTACTATGCCACTTGGTGAATTTCTTGATGAACAACTTGCTAGGGCTAGAGAGAATGAAATTATTGAAACTGATAATATTGATGAAAGTGATGATGAAGATTCTCCCCCTAGATATGAATTACCTATTGTGCCTGAGGGCTATGTTATGGATGAAGTAACTACTAGAGATTTTCTTGCTTGCAATGATAGGAGTGATCTTAAGAAACTATTAGCTAAGCTGAAACAAAAAACTTTGAATGCTAGGATGAAATATGATCCTGCTTATGCTACTTCGCCTATCTTTGTTAGTGATAAGGATTATGATTTATCTGTTGATCCTGAGATAATTACTTTAGTTGAATCTGACCCTTTCTATGGCTATGAATCTGAAACTGCTGTGTCACATCTTACTAAATTAAATGATATAGCCACCCTGTTCACTAATGATGAGAAAACTCGCTATTATTATATCCTTAAATAATTCTGTTCTCATTAAAGGGTGATGCTAAGACATGGTTTAATTCTCTTGATCCTGGTTGTGTGTGTAGTCCCCAGGATATGACTTATTACTTCTCTGCTAAATATTTCCCCGCTCATAAGAAACAAGCTGCTTTAAGGGAAATATATAATTTTGTGCAAATTGAAGAAGAGAGTCTCCCACAAGCTTGGGGGAGGCTTCTCCGATTACTTAATGCTTTGCCTGATCATCCTCTCAAGAAAAATGAAATACTTGATATCTTTTATAATGGACTAACCGATGCTTCTAGAGACCACCTGGATAGTTGTGCTGGTTGTGTTTTCAGGGAAAGAACACCAGATGAAGCTGAAATTCTATTGAATAATATGTTGACTAATGAAAATAATTGGACACTTCCTAATCCAATCCCTGATCCAACTTCGAATAAAAGGGGTATTCTGTTTCTCAGCCTTGAAGATATGCAAGAGGCAAAGAAATCTATGAAAGAAAAAGGTATTAAAGCTGAAGATGTTAAGAATTTACCTCCTGTTGAAGAAATACATGGTCTTGATCCATCTCCTATTGAAGAAACACATGGTCTTGATAACCCGACACAGGTAGTGAAGGTAAATTCTCTCTATAGATATGATAAAGCTGAAATCCCTCCTACTAAGTTTGCTAGCCAATGCTTAGATGAGTTTGATAACTTTATGGTTAAGCAAGAAGATTTTAATGCTTATGTTGGTAGACAATTGAAACATAATGCTTATATGATTGAACACTTGAGTGATTATATGGCTAATGTTAAAGGTGAACTTAAACTCATTTGCAAACATGCTTCCATGGTTACCACTCAAGTAGAACAAGTACTTAAAGCTCAGAATGATTTTCTCAATAATTGAATAGTAAAAATAATGATTTTGCTATTAGAGTGGCTACTAGAACTGGTAAAAAGACTCAGGAACCTTTGTATCCTGAAGGCCATCCTGAGAGAATTGAGTAGGATTCTCAGAGAAATAATGTAGATGCACCTAGTCCTTCTAAGAAGAAGAAAAAGAAAAATGATAGGACTTTGCATGCTTCTAGTGAACCTGTTGTAGACACACCTGAGAATCTCAATGATATTTCTATTTCTGATGTTGAAACACAATCTGGTAATGAACATGAACCTAGTGATAATGTTAATGATGATGTTCATGTCGATGCTCAACCTAGCAATGATAATGATGTAGAAAATGAACCTGTTGTTGATCTTGATAACCCACAATCAAAGAATCAGCGTCATGATAAGAGAGACTTTGTTGCTAGGAAGCACGGTAAAGAAAGAAACCCATGGGTTCAGAAACCCATGCCTTTTCCTCCTAAACCATCCAAGAAAAAGGATGACGAGGATTTTGAGCGCTTTGCTGAAATGATTAGACCTATCTTCTTGTGTATGTGTTTGACTGATATGCTTAAAATGAATCCTTATGCTAAGTACATGAAAGATATTGTTACTAATAAAAGAAAGATACCGGAAGCTGAAATTTCCACCGTGCTTGCTAATTATACTTTTAAGGGTGGAATACCTAAGAAACTAGGAGATCCTGGAGTACAAACTATACCATGCTCCATTAAAAGAAACTATGTTAAAACTGCTTTATGTGATCTTGGAGCCGGTGTTAGTGTTATGCCTCTCTATTTATATCGTAGACTTGATTTGAATAAGTTGACACCTATTGAAATATCTTTGCAAATGGCTGAAAAATCAACTGCTATACCTACTGGTATTTGTGAGGATGTGCCTGTTGTGGTTGCAAACATTACTATTTTAACAGACTTTGTTATTCTTGATATTCCCGAGGACGGTAATATTTCTATTATTCTCGGAAGACCCTTTTTGAATACTGCATGGGATGTTATTGATTGCAACAAAGGCAATGTCACTTTTCATGTTAATGGTAATGAGCATACAGTACACTTTCCGAGGAAACAACCTCAAGTCCACAGTATCAACTCTATTGGAAAATTTTCATCGATTATTTTTGGAGGTTTTGAATTTCCTCTTCCTACTGTCAAGAAGAAATATGGTATTCTTATTGTTGGGGATGTGCATATCCCCGTTGAGGTAACCTAGTGTTATTCGAAAATCCTCTGGTTCCATGTTACTCGGAATGAGTTTGTTAACAAGACCTGATCAACCTTATTAGTGGATTCCTTTTGATGAGCATGAGATTGATGAATTTAGAAAACACAACTCTGTGTACCCTCTTTTTACTTTCTGTTATTTATATTAAATGAAGCAAATATAGTAATTTTTGTTTGTTTTCTGAATTATCCATGCAATAAAAATACCCCGAAAATAAAAGTTCTCCAAATGCCCTGAAATTTAAATATGATTTTTTTCTGGAATATTTGAGAATATATGGCACTGAAAACGCAGCAGTGGGAGCAAGCACCTGGCCACGACGGTGGAGGGCGCGCCCTACCCCCCTGGGCGCGCCCCCTGCCTCGTGGGCCCATGGTGGCCCCCCTCCACTTATTCTAGCTATCACACACTCCTTCTTCCTCCCACAAAAATCACCAACTAGCTCAAACCCGACTCCAAGCACATTTTGCTGCCATTTTCGATCTCCTTGCTCAAAGCTCCATTCAAAAAACTCCTTTGGGGGATTGTTCCTTGGTATGTGACTCCTCCAATGGTCCAATTAGTTTTTGTTCTAGTGTTTTATTCGTTGCATATTTTTGCTGCTTAGGTGACCCTGTTCTTGAGCTTGCATGTCAAATTTATATGGTCAAAAGTAGTTTTGATGCATGACATTGCCTCTAGGCACTTGTAGGAGTAGTTGTTGGGGAACGCAGTAATTTCATAAAATTTTCCTACGCACATGCAAGATCATGGTGATGCATAGCAACGAGGGGAGAGTGTGATCTACGTACCCTAGTAGATCGACAACGGAAGCGTTTGGTTGATGTAGACGTACGTCTTCACGGCCCGACCGACCAAGCACCGAAACTACGGCACCTCCGAGTTTTAGCACACGTTCAGCTCGATGACGATCCCCGGACTCTGATCCAGCAAAGTGTCGGGGAACAGTTCTGTCAGCACGACGGCGTGGTGGCGATCTTTATGTACTACTGTCGCAGGGCTTCGCCTAAGCACCGCTACAATATTATCGAGTACTATGGTGGCAAGGGGCGCCGCACACGGCTAAGAATAAGATCACGTGGATCAACTTGTGTCTCTAGAGGTGCCCTCCTGCCCCCGTATATAAAGGATCCAAGGGGGGGTGCGGCCGGCCCTATGGTGGCGCGCAGGAGGAGTCCTACTCCTACCGGGAGTAGGACTCCCCCCAAACCTTGTCCAACTAGGAGAGGTGGAGGGAGAATAGGAAAGGGGGGGCGTCGCCCCTCCCTCCTTGTCCAATTCAGACTAGGGGGAGAGGGGGCGTGCGGCCTGCCCTGGCAGCCCCTTCCTCTTCTCCACATTAGGCCCATGAGGCCCATTAACCCCCCGGGGGGTTCCGATAACCCCCCGGTGCTCCGGTTTTATCCGATACTTCTACGGAACCCTTCCGGTGTCCGAATATAGTCATCCAATATATCAATCTTTATGTCGACCATTTCGAGACTCCTCGTCATGTCCCCGATCTCATCCGGGACTCCGAACTCCTTAGGTACATCAAAACTCATAAACTCATAATATAACTGTCATCGAAACCTTAAGCGTGCGGACCCTACGGGTTCGAGAACAATGTAGACATGACTGAGACATGTCTTCGGTCAATAACCAATAGCGGGACCTGGATGCCCATATTGGCTCCTACATATTCTACGAAGATCTTTATTGGTCAGACCGCATAACAACATACGTTGTTCCCTTTGTCATCGGTATGTTACTTGCCCGAGATTCGATCGTCGGTATCCAATACCTAGTTCAATCTCGTTACCGGCAAGTCTCTTTACTCGTTCTGTAATACATCATCTCACAACTAACTCATTAGTTGCATTGCTTGCAAGGCTTAAGTGATGTGCATTACCGAGAGGGCCCAGAGATACCTCTCGGACAATCAGAGTGACAAATCCTAATCTCGAAATACGCCAACCCAACATGTACCTTTGGAGACACCTGTAGAGCTCCTTTATAATCACCCAGTTACGTTGTGACGTTTGGTAGCACACAAAGTGTTCCTCCGGCAAACGGGAGTTGCATAATCTCATAGTCATAGGAACATGTATAAGTCATGAAGAAAGCAATAGCAACATACTAAACGATCGGATGCTAAGCTAATGGAATGGGTCATGTCAATCAGATCATTCATCTAATGATGTGATCCCGTTAATGAAATAACAACTCTTTGTCCATGGTTAGGAAACATAACCATCTTTGATTAACGAGCTAGTCAAGTAGAGGCATACTAGTGACATTCTGTTTTTCTATGTATTCACACATGTATTATGTTTCCGGTTAATACAATTCTAGCATGAATAATAAACATTTATCATGAAATAAGGAAATTAATAATAACTTTATTATTGCCTCTAGGGCATATTTCCTTCAGTCTCCCACTTGCACTAGAGTCAATAATCTAGTTCACATCGCTATGTGATTAACACCAATAGTTCACATCTTTATGTGATTGGTTCACATCTCCATGTGACTAACACCCAAAGGGTTTACTAGATTCAATAATCTAGTTCACATCGCTATGTGATTAACACCCAAAGAGTGATCATGTTTTTGCTTGTGAGAGAAATTTAGTCAACGGGCCTGCCAAATTCAGATCCGTATGTATTTTGCAAAATTCTATGTCTACAATGCTCTGCACGGAGCTACTCTAGCTAATTTCTCCCACTTTCAATATGTATCCAGATTGAGACTTAGAATCATCTGGATTAGTGTTAAAAACTTGCATCGACGTAACCCTTTACGACGAACCTTTTTGTCACGTCCATAATCAAGAAACATATCCTTATTTCACTAAGGATAATTCTGACCGTTGTCCAGTGATCTACTCCTAGATCACTATTGTACTCCCTTGCCAAACCAGTGCAGGGTATACAATAGATCTGGTATACAGCATGACATACTTTATAGAACCTATGGCCAAGGCATAGGGAATGACTTTCATTCTCTTTCTATCTTCTGTCGTGGTCGGGCTTTAAGTCTTACTCAACTTCACACCTTGTAATACAGGCAAGAACTCTTTCTTTGACTGCTCCATTTTGAACTACTTCAAAATCTTGTCAAGGTATATACTCATTGAAAAAACTTATCAAGCGTCTTGATCTATTTCTATAGATCTTGAAGCTCAATATGTAAGCAGCTTCACCGAAGTCTTTCTTTGAAAAAAAACTCCTTTCAAACACTCCTTTATGCTTTACAGAATAATTCTACATTATTTCCGATCAACAATATGTCATTCACATATACTTATCAGAAATGCTATAGTGCTCCCACTCACTTTCTTGTAAATACAGGCTTCACCGCAAGTCTGTATAAAACTATATGCTTTGATCAACTCATCAAAGCATATATTCCAACACCGAGATGCTTGTACCAGTCCATAGATGGATTGCTGGAGCTTGCATATTTTGTTAACACCTTTAGGATCGACAAAACCTTCTAGTTGCATCGTATACAACTCTTCTTTAATAAATCCATTAAGGAATGCAGTTTTGTTTATCCATTTGCCAGATTTCATAAAATGTGGCAATTGCTAACATGATTCGAACTGACTTAAGCATAGATACGAGTGAGACACTCTCATCGTAGTCAACACCTTGAACTTGTCAAAAACCTTTTGCGACAATTCTAGCTTTGTAGATAGTAACACTACTATCAGCGTCCATCTTCCTCTTGAAGATCCATTTATTTTCTATGGCTTGCCGATCATCGGGTAAATCCATCAAAGTCCATACTTTGTTCTCATACATGGATCATATCTCAGATTTCATAGCCTCAAACCATTTTGCGGAATCTGGGCTCATCATCGCTTCCTCATAGTTCGCAAGTTCATCATGGTCTAGTAACATGACTTCCAGAACAGGATTACCGTACCACTCTGGTGCGGATCTCACTCTAGTTTACCTACGAGATTCGATAGTAACTTGATCTGAAGTTTCATGATCATCATCATTAGCTTCCTCACTAATTGGTGTAGGTGTCACAGAAACTGGTTTCTGTGATGTACTACTTTCTAATAAGGGAGGAGGTACAGTTACCTCATTAAGTTCTACTTTCCTCCCACTCACTTCTTTCGAGAGAAACTCCTTCTCTAGAAAGTTTCCGAATTTAGCAAGAAAAGTCTTGCCTTCGGATCTGTGATAGAAGGTGTACCCAACAGTAACTTTTGGGTATCCTATGAAGACAGACTTTTCCGATTTGGGTTTGAGCTTATCAGGACCAAACTTTTTCACATAAGCATCACAACCCCAAACTTTTAAGAAACGACAACTTTGGTTTCTTGCTAAACCATAGTTCATATAGTGTCGTCTCGACGGATTTAGATGGTACCCTATTTAAAGTGAATGCAGCTGTCTCTAATGCATAACCCCAAAACGATAGTGGTAAATCGGCAAGAGACATCATAGATTGCACCATATCTAATAAAGTACGGTTACGATGTTCGGACACACCATTACACTGTGGTGTTCCAGGTGGCGTGAGTAGTGAAACTATTTCACATTGTTTTAACTGAAGGCCAAACTCGTAACTCAAATATTTTACCTCTGCGATCATATCGTAGAAACTTTTATTTTCTTGTTACGATGATTCTCCACTTCACTCTGAAATTCTTTGAACTTTTCAAATGTTTCAGACTTGTGTTTCATCAAGTAGATATACCCATATCTGCTCAAATCATCTGTGAAGGTCAGAAAATAATGATAATTGCCGCGAGCCTCAACACTCATCGGATCGCATACATCAGTATGTATTATTTCCAATAAGTTAATTGCTTGCTCTATTGTTCCGGAGAACGGAGTCTTAGTTATCCTGCCCATGAGGCATGGTTCGCAAGCATCAAGTGATTCACAATCAAGTGATTCCAAAAGCCCATCAGCATGGAGTTTCTTCATGCGCTTTACACCAATATGACCTAAACGGCAGTGCCACAAATAAGTTGCACTATCATTATTAACTTTGCATCTTTTGGTTTCAATATTATGAATATGTGTATCACTACGATCGAGATCCAATGAACCATTTTCATTGGGTGTGTAACCATATAAGGTTTTATTCATGTAAACAGAACAACAATTTATTCTTTTACTTAAATGAATAACCGTATTACAATAAACATGATCAAATCATATTCATGCTCAACGCAAACACCAAATAACACTTATTTAGGTTCAACACTAATCCCGAAAGTATAGGGAGTGTGCGATGATGATCATATCAATTTTGGAGCCAATTCCAACACACATCGTTACTTCACCCTTAACTAGTCTCTGTTTATTCTGCAATTCCCGTTTTGAGTTACTAATCTTAGCAACTGAACAAGTATCAAATACTGACGGGTTGCTATAAACACTAGTAAAGTACACATCAATAATATGTATATCAAATATACTTATGTTCACTTTGCCATCCTTTTTATCCGCCAATCACTTGGGGTAGTTCTGCTTCCAGTGACCAGTCCCTTTGCAGTAGAAGCACTTAGTCTCAGGCCTAGGATCAGACTTGGGCTTCTTCACTTGAGCAGCAACTTGCTTGCCGCTCTTTTTGAAGTTCCCCTTCTTCCCTTTGCCCTTTTCTTGAAACTAGTGGTCTTGTCAACCATCAACACTTGATGTTTTTCTTGATTTCTACCTTCGTTGATTTTAGTATCACGAAGAGCTTGGGAGTTGTTTCCGTTATCCCTTGCATATTATAGTTCATCATGAAGTTCTACTAACTTGGTGATGGTGACTAGAGAATTCTTTCAATCACTATCTTATCTGGAAGATTAACTCCCACTTGATTCAAGCGATTATAGTACCCAGACAATCTGAGCACATGCTCACTAGTTGAGCGATTCTCCTCCATCTTTTAGCTATAGAACTTGTTGGAGACTTCATATCTCTCAACTCGGGTATTTGCTTGAAATATTAACTTCAACTCCTGGAACATCTCATATGGTCCATGACGTTCAAAACGTCTTTGAAGTCCCGATTCTAAGCCATTAAGCATGGTGCACTAAACTATTAAGTAGTCATCATATTGAGCTAGCCAAATGTTCATAACGTCTGCATCTGCTCCTGCAATAGGTCTGTCACCTAGCGGTGCATCAAGGACATAATTTTTCTGTGCAGCAATAAGGATAAACCTCAGATCACGGATCCAATCCGCATCATTGCTACTAACATCTTTCAACACAATTTTCTCTAGGAACATATCAAAATAAACACAGGGAAGCAACAACGCGAGCTATTGATCTACAACGTAATTTGCAAAATACTACCAGGACTAAGTTCATGATAAATTTAAGTTCAATTTAATCATATTACTTAAGAACTCCCACTTAGATAGACATCCCTCTAATCCTCTAAGTGATCACGTGATCCAAATCAACTAAACCATGTCTGATCATCACGTGAGATGGAGTAGTTTCATTGGTGAACATCACTATGTTGATCATATCTACTATATGATTCACGCTCGACCTTTCGGTCTCCGTGTTCAGAGGCCATATATGTATATGCTTGGCTCGTCAAGTATAACCTGAGTATTCCGCGTGTGCAACTGTTTTGCACCCGTTGTATTTAAACGTAGAGCCTATCACACCCGATCATCACGTGGTGTCTCAGCACGAAGAACTTTCGCAACGGTGCATACTCAGGGAGAACACTTCTTGATAATTTAGTGAGAGATCATCTTATAATGCTACCGTCAATCAAAGCAAGATAAGATGCACAAAAGATAAACATCACATGCAATCAATATAAGTGATATGATATGGCCATCATCATCTTGTGCCTGTGATCTCCATCTCCGAAGCACCGTCATGATCACCATCGTCACCGGCGCGACACCTTGATCTCCATCGTAGCATCGTTGTCGTCTCGCCAATCTTATGCTTCCATGACTATCACTACCGCTTAGTGATAAAGTAAAGCATTACAGCGCGATTGCATTGTATACAATAAAGCGACAACCATATGGCTCCTGCCAGTTGCCGATAACTCGGTTACAAAACATGATCATCTCATACAATAAAATTTAGCATCATGTCTTGGCCATATCACATCACAACATGCCCTGCAAAAACAAGTTAGACGTCCTCTACTTTGTTGTTGCAAGTTTTACGTGGCTGCTACGGGCTTAAGTAAGAACCAATATCACCTACGCATCAAAACCACAACGATAGTTTGTCAATTTGACTCCGTTTTAACCTTCGCAAGGACCGGGCGTAGCCACACTTGGTTCAACTAAAGTTGGAGAAACAGTCACCCGCAAGCCACCTTTGTGCAAAGCACGTCAGGAGAACCGGTCTCGCGTAAGCGTACGCGTAATGTCGGTCTGGGCCGCTTCATCCAACAATACCGCCGAACCAAAGTATGACATGCTGGTAGGCAGTATGACTTATATCACCCATAACTCACTTGTCACTACAAGGATTCCGGTCTATTGCAACAAAATTTATTGCCACAATTATGTTTCGTTGCAATAGAACACAATATTACCACAAATTCCTGGGTTGTGGTAATAGGAACTACGTACTGCCACAACTAAGTTTTATCGTGATAAATACTCATTTTGTTGCAATAGAGGCTCCGTCTTGCAACAAACTGTAGTGTCATTGCAATACAGTAGCGATATTGCGACAAACAAATTTTGTTGCGTGAGCCAGTTAGTTGGTTGCAATAGAGACTAGGTATTTCAATAGAATAACTATTCGTGGTAATATTTGGAAAGATATTGCAACATCCGTATGATGTTGCATTAGTTATAAATATTGTTGCAAAATTTGGCTAAATATTGCAACAAAATATGTATTTGTTACAATAGTATATATTTATCGCCTCAATTTCGTTGCGTTGCAATAACTATTGTTTATTGCGACAAATTGTGTATCCATGGTAATATGTAGAGCATATTGCAAAAATCCCCTATTGTTATGAAAAAGAACAAGATATTAGCAACGATATTCATATAGTTAACGACGGACCTTCACTGCGGCCTTCTGGCCTGTGGCCCACTAGCAAAATTGCATTCTTTTTAGTAGCCCTAATCCTATCATGGCTTGCCGCCCATCAGTCCATGATTGGTTGCCATCTGACCACAATACATAGCTAGATATAACAACCTACTCTGTAAAAAAAATAGAGAACGACCTAGATGAACGGGACAACTTCTTCTCATCTCCATGCGGCTTCGGTAGCAGATCACTAGGTGCCTAGGTCCTCTGCCACTTTCGGTTGGCCTCCATCCTCACCCAATCCCCCTCCCCGAGTTAATTTCATCGAGATACAACACTTGAGACAGTTGTAAGAATTAGTATCACTATTCAAAATTTTGCATATCAGTACCATATTTAGGTCAAGCTGTTACAAAATGATCTAAACCGTGTGGTTTAGTTACATATAAGTACCACAATTGGTGTAGTGCAAGCGGATTGGTACCACATATAAACACGTATTGACGGAAACTGACCAGCGGGATCCCCTGTCAAGAGCTGATGTGGCATGTTCTTTTGCTTGGTTTACATTTAATGACACAAATGGCCTCATTTGCAAGGAAAACTGAAAATCCAGCACCAAAAATTAAAAGACATGCTCGCCCGCCAGGATTCAAAACTTGGACGCACAGAATGCGGTAGAAGCTCGCTGACCACTACTCCACACAATTGCATGTGATAAAGTTGAGGATTTCTTGTTTTTATACTCTAACTTATACCCTGTTTCTTTTATGGACGACTGTTTCGTTTTTAATATGTTTTTGGGTTTCTTTTATCTTTTTAGACACAAAAAAAATGGCGCCTAAGTGATTCGAACACAGGAGCTCGCGCATATTTCTAACTCATATTTGTATATATAAAATTTGAGGCACACATATTTCTATCTCATATAAGTACTCCCTCCAGGACAGTAATTTTGGTTTTTGTTCAAACTGAAGATTAATCTACATTCTGGAACAAAAAATACGTGATTCACAGAGCTATCATACCCGCGACCTAAAGCGTGTTAGGCCACCTGTAGGAAGTAGTATATTTACCTGCAGATATCTTTGTTGCCATGTATAGTAAGTAATATATTTATCTGCTTCTACTAAAAAAATTGGAAATTTTGATGCATATTTATTTTCTGGCAAATTTTAAAAATTTTGAGAACGCTTTTGGAAAATGTTGAACGTGTATTTGTTTTTAAATGTTCATCATGCATTCAGAAAATTGAAATGTGTATTCCAAATAAGGTTAGACGTGTATTAAAAAATATTATGTAAAATCATTCTTATATTTCTTTTATCTTTTTTCAGATCTTGGGTATTCTTCGGGTTTTCCATTTTTTTTATGCACACTTCTTTTTTATATAAGTTTTGTAATAAACAGTATATGTTTTTTCAATACTGTCGACATATTTTTAATTTATACTGAACTTTTTATTATGTCACATTTTTTGAAAATACACACCAAAAATTATTTTATAAATACACACTGAAGACTATTGCATAATATATGAACAATTTTGTTATATATACATTGAACATTTTCTAATAGAGTTTTAGGATCAATCTCAAAAGACAAACAAGTAGTTGCAATTTAACGTGGCAATTTTAATCTACTTGCTTCTCAAAAGACAACAGCACGTCAATACTAAAGAAACACAAGACGAAGCAACTAAATCAGATAAAAAACAAACTAACAAGTCGCGTACTCGCGTCAGTAACATTTGTAGCAAGTCTGTAAGGATTACCCTACACCAAATAGCGCACTTGTGACAATGACAGAGAGGCAGTTAGCAGGCTAAGTGGCTAACACAAACAACTACGAGAGGATCTGATGGTGCAGAGCTTAGCACGAAAGAAAAGGGTTTTCGTCTTTACGAAGTAACCTTGACGGCCGCCGGTGAGCTTCACATGGACGCCCTTGTCGACGAACTTGGTCAGGTCAAGCGCGGTCTCCTTGCGCTGGCAGGGGCGGCTGGGCACGCCGACGCCGGCGCTGCTTCGTGGTGGTGCCGTACTGCCAAAGGCATTGCAGTCGGCAGCCCGGCAGGGACTGACGGGAGGGGCCGGCGAGGCGGCGAAAATGACTGGGCAAGGCACTGAGGCAGGTGCTGGCGGCGGATCGAATGCGTAGAGCAGAGGGGATCAGGGCAATCAGCTGGCGTCGAGAGGCACGGGACAAGCAGTCTAGACAGTAGGCTGTTCCTGGGCTTTTTTTCTCGGGCCATCCTCCTAGTAAATAACCCAGCCTATAGCTCCACCCCGCGCGCCTTGTTGCACCGGCCCTGTGTTTTTTGTTCGTTTTTACTTTTCCTTTATATTTTATGGTTTTGTTTTATTCTATGTTAAAATAATTTGCGATTGCGAAAAGATTCTAAATTTAAAAAAATGAATTTTCAAAAAAGTTCTTTAATCAAAAACTGTTTATGATTTCAAAAGAATAAACATTTTTCAATTTAATTGAACATTTTTATTTTGAAGAACAAATTTTTATGAGCATTTTTAATAATGATGAATAATTTTTGTATTTGATGAACACGTTTGAGTTCGAGGAACCTTTTTTGAACTTGATGAACAAAATTTGTTCAATATTTCCTTTTTGAAAAAATGGATGAACAAATTTAAATTCAATGAACAATTTTTGAAAACTATGAACAAAATTCGTATTTTATGAACATATTTTTAGTTCAATGGCCAAAGTTAGAATTTTGAAGAACATTTTTGAAATAGGTGAACAAAAAATTGAATTCAATGAAGATTTATTGAATCGTTAAACTTTGTTTTACGTGGAAAATGGGCCGGCCAATACAACAGCCCAACGCACAAGGGCGGGGGGTGCATGCCAGGTCGCTTGCGGGCGACCTGAGTGCCATATGGGATCCCCCGATCGAGAGTCAGAGGAGCAGACCTAGCGATTGGGCGAGATCGCAATGGAGGGCGGCAGACGCGTGGTCGAACTGAAAAGAAGGTGAAGAGAAGTAGGGCTATCTTTGCTGATGGGCTAATGTAGAGCGGTACTATATTCAACCTAGTATTCAGAGCCCAGACGATAGAGTTCTGGGTCAACAGAGTTTTGACCATTTTCCAAATTATTTGCATAACTGAAAGTGAAATTCCAACGTTACGAGAGACTTACCTGTTCAAACTTGGCAGATTGGAATTCTTGAGTTCAGGCATTGAATCTACAAACAAGGATATCAGAAAGTGTATTCTCTACCAGGACCTTCTGATGAGTGCACAACTTCAATTCAGATATGGTTTATGTAGACAAACTAGATGTACATGCCCTCTTTCTCAAAAAAGGATCTCCGATTGGATTATATTGGGTCGGCATCGTCCTCGCACTAGAAGCCCCGATGAGTTGGTACCTTGGGAGCTCCGGTTACAATTAGCTAGGGTTTTCTAGTTGTAAAATACCGAATATATGTAGTGTCATTTGATTTTATTCCCCCGATATGTGTGGAAACCACAAAACCTTCGATGGAGATGATCTATATATGTTCTTGGTATTGGAATTTCCATGCAAGGTTTTAGTATGCCCTGATAGCGACTCTTTTCTCCCATGTGATTCTAGTATCAATCTTTCCCTGTGAGATTCTAGTTCGGCGTGGTCGTCGGATCTTCCTTGGATTGGATTATATTGGATCGAGTTTGCACTGTAAGCCCCGGTGAGTTGGTAGCCTGGGATCGCCTGTTACGGTTAGCTAGGGTTTGCTAGTTGGAAAATGCCGAATATATGTGATGGCATTTGATATTTGGTTGTATGATTAACATGATGATTCCCTATATATGTGTATAAACTACTTGTTGATCTGGGACAGAGACAATGATGAGGAGATAGATGAGTTATGGCTCTATCCCCCCCCCCCCAATACGTGTGGAAACCATAAGACCTTCGATGGAGATGATTTATATATGTTCTTGGTGTAGGTATTTCCACGCGTAGCTGGGTCTTCTTCGGATTCGATTCTACTGGATCTACGGACCGACAGGTAAGAAGAAAGCGGTCTATCCATTGGGGGTTTATTGCATGTGTGTGCGCGCGCGTTTTCCATCACGTCCTTCGTGTTCTTTGCCATCTCCCGTCCTACCACCCCATCACAAGATCGAACTGTGAAATCGGGACCGGCATAGATCGACCGTCTCATCACCCCATATCTACTCATGTTCAAGGCAAGAGTAAAGCGAGGGTGACATACAATTTCTACCAATGAGTGCAGCACACCATCTCCATTACCCTCGCCGTCTCGGCTGTTGTTCCTGTGTCGACTACATACTCTCCCCGCCAGCACACCATCATGTACGATTCGCAACGACGCGAACATCTATCTCGGCCAGTCAGCGAAAAAAAATTACAAACAAATTTTAGTAATATTATTTTCAGCAGCAGATATATTCCATATTGATTTGATTTTTTCCCAATTTATTTCATTATTCTAAATGTTTTCTTAAAACACTGCTTTCCAAACAAATAATTAAGCGTGTACTCTGCTTTAGGAAAGTAATTTTAAACCTTCCCGCTAAAGCCTTCAGTCTCCCTCCATTTTTTTTAATTTCCCACCAAATAATTTGGTCGTCTCTACCGCCACAAATTCTTAACCTCCCCGTTAAACACCCCTCACAGATTTTCCCGATTATTTCTCTTCACCAAATCGTAGATCGGATCTGAGCTCTCTCGTCCTGGTTCCTCCGTCCTCACGGCGTCATGACGGCGTCGACACTGCAGACCACACCGGAGATGCCTCAGGTTATTCCTTTCTCCCAAATCTCCTCCGTGCAGCGCAGCGCCTAGAGTCGGGCGAAGGCTGCATCCTCGGCGGCACTAGGAGAGGCCGGGGATGAAGCTGGCGAGGCCCTCGTGGTTGGTGAGCATGGCCCAGACGACGTCGAGCGGAGCGCCGACCCGCACCCGCGCGCACACCAGCCGCCGGTTCTTCTTCGGTTCTTCCCCGACAGTTTCCGCACCTCCATCTCGAACGCGTATTGCTCGTCCTGGCCCTCTTCCACCTCCCTGCCCCCTGCGGTCATTAGATCCTTCCCTTCGTAGGTGTCCAGTGTCCTCGCCGGCGACATCGGGGGCGCTCTCGGAGGAGGACGAGGAGGAGGCCGGGAGGGGGTTCCGTTGGGAAGGGGCGGGGCGAGAGACGAAGTGGATGCGCGCGGGGCTGCAGAAATTGGTGGTGGTGGCGACGGTCAGGAGGAGGCGGAGGCGGTGGGGGTGGGGGCGGTCATGGGGAGACGAGGAGGGGCAGCAGGAGGCGGTGGGTGGTATGGCCATAGCAGCGCCCCCTTTCCATCGTAGAACAACCACGCGGACGGCCGCCGTGCAACACTCCTCACCCTCGCCTCTGGCATAGCCGCCGGGATGCAATTGCCTTCCTGGCCTTCCTACTACAACAACCCCCAGGATGCAACCGCCGTGCAGCACTCCTCACTGTCAATGCCGTCCACGGCGACCATAGCCACTCCCTCACGCATTGAAGAGGATGTTCCTCCGTCGCTTCCCTTGCCATCGAAGTTATCGTTTCTTCGCCGTCCACTTCCGCATGGTCTGCATCCTCACAGCTCCCTTTCCTCTCCTGCAAGAACCTAAGATCTGAAGATGTCACTGCAACTACAAGTGAAAGGATCCAAGATCCTCACCAACATACTTGCTTGATGCTTTACAATTACTGCTACGCTTGTAGATATATAGATATACTTGGCTTGAAGTTGAATTTCTACTAGTGTTGTTGGCTTGTGTTGTACTCTTCCATGGGTATTGTCGAATAGTAATATTCCATGGGTAATGTTCAATAGCATTTATGGAACAGGAAAGAATGCTATTTATAAAATTAACTGACCAGGATACTGAAGATGTCTTGCTTGTGCTGCACATACACTGGTAGTTTGTTTCTTTCTGTAACTGAAACGTTGAGTTTACTGAATCTTGTGTCTTTCTGTAACTGAAACGTTGCATTTACTGAATCTTGTTTCTTTCTGTACACTGGCTAGTGATCCTCGGCTGTCATATAGTGCAGTAGTTTGTGTCTTTCTATGACTGAGAGAAGTAGACAAACATCATCGGCTGCACTAAATAGTGTTATTTCGTACGAATGTATTGATGTTTCCCTGTCAAGTGGGCCTATGTGGGTGTATGCCATGGCCAGGGACTGGTGTCAACTGACACAAGTCATATCTTGCAATTTCTTCATAAATTTGTGTTAATTACTGTCCATACACGTATGTTGACCCCTTTGCAATGAAGGCTGACACTATAGTAGTTTTTGTCTAGCTTCGTCCCTGGCCATGGCGGCTGCGACCACGACCACAACTCCTGTATTTTTGTATTTTGGAGTGTCCCATGTTTTGTGTAAATAGTCCCAAGTTTTCTTTTTGAATATGTAAAATATTACCAAGTTAATATCAGAACCATTGTCCTATACTAAACCATACAGCCACATTCAGCGTATTTGACCTTGGTAGTTTGCTTACCACATTCAGCCTACATTTGATTTCATTTAATCTCTAAAGCCTAGCTTATTTTTGCTTACAACAGCGTCAGTATAGACTTGAATAGATATTTTTCCGGTCACTTTTTTATGCCTGCTTTAAGTACCGCGTTTCTTCTGAAATTGACTGAAATTATGATATTACTTACAGAAGGGAACGGTGATGAATTCAACGCAACATCCTGCTAATAGCAGATCGAGTACAATACACGGCAACTTGATAATAATATTTATGTTCACTTCAATAGCTAGGGACGCGTCAGGTAATGTGCACGCTTCAGAGGAAAGAGATGATGCACATTACTCCTTTCTGCAAGGTACACAACATCCTTAATTCTTAATGACTTATCTGAATGGTGCATATTGATAATGCTAAGTCCCTTGATTGTTTTTGTGTTCAGTAAAGAAAGGATTTGTTCCCGTAACAAGGATGGAAAGTATTTGCCAAAAAAAACAAGGATGGAAAGTATAACAGCTTACAAAAACCAACGTGGACAACACAGATCTGGTAAAAAAATTATGACATTTAAGCTATCTCTAACATTTGCTATTATGCATAAAATCCTTGATTGCTTAATCATCAAAACCGTTAATCCTTATACAGGAACTCGAGTAAATCATACTCACGAATAAGTTTTTGAGAAGGTACGAGTCTAACTAAATATGCATGCTTCGATGCTAACTGTACTTCCATGTGTCAAGCATCTCATTGTTATACTATTTGCAGAGCGACTTGGAAACCAGAGAAGAGGAGCGAAGATCAAGACTAGAATTTGAAAAAAAAACATGATGGCAAAGTTTACATAATTGAGCCAATAGATGGGAACCCAACAGGTGATTACATTCATATGCTTGCGACCTTGTAAGATTTATGTTGCTTAATTGCATTGCTAAAAGTGCACTTCTATTTTCAGGTGCTAACGAAGAGGATTAACAAAGAAAATAGTATCCAAACTTGCAAAATACTCTTTTACATAGATCTACTCCTAATAAGACTCCAGTTGCAAGGCCAACTGTTATTTCTTCAAATGCTCTCATACAAGTTGCAACGAGGAATTCTCGAATGTTTAAAACAATGGTAAGTCACAGCCTTGCTTTCTCTTCATGTTCACCTGCATTTTATACGTCATTGGCCTTCATAATTAGCTAGTTGCTGCTTCTTTTTCACCATGTGTTGTTGCTGCATCAAGGCGCAACTTCAAAAAATGAATATGTGCTAGCTAGGGACATGAACTTAACTGAAACTATACATCAAATCACAACTTAAGTCACATCGGAAGCTTTTAGTATTTATGCTTTAGACATTTACACTTGTAAAATTGTTCTGATCGCTCAGTCATATGCTCGCTGAGACAGTGTTACTTCAGTTAGTCTGACGACATTTTTTTAACAATGGGGTTGGAATAATTGTACGGCATAAGTTATTTGGACTCATTAACTAGAACTATTTTTTTGTTTTCTTGATTGCAGGATCCAAAGAACTAGCTGGACTGGACTCTAGATCATGGACAATTTAGTTTGGCACTTAATTAGGATGGCTAAATTACATCTGAGTTTCATTTGATGGATATTTGCTATGAGAATTATGAATTTATGAATGTACATATTATATGTATGGTTTGGAATATTGTAATTGAATGCCTGTATTTTTTTACGGTTGCAATGGGCTATTACCACAACCAACTTTTGGTTGAAATAGAGTATCGCCACGAAAAGTTGGCATTGTTACAGTAGCTTCTCGCTACAAGCATTTTGACCGTTGTGATAACTATTTGGTGCTACCAAACTACGTTTTGTTGAAATAGAGTATCGTCACAAAAAGTTTAAATTGTCGCAATAGTTTTTTGCCATGAATAGTTTACTTGTTGTGATACCTATTTATCACATCAAAACAATTGTGTTGCAATTTCATGTTTCGACGACTGAAATATTTGTTGCCATAAGTTAGCGCCACAAGTGTAGCGGTTCGTGGCAAAATGCCTGCTACCACGAAAACAAGGATTGTTGCCATAGATTGTTGCCACAATTGACTATTGCCACAGAAGAGTATGCGCTACGAAACAAGCGTCGTTGGTATAGATTGTTGCCACAAATTTCTATCGCCACGAGCTATTAATCGCCACGATTAGTTACATGTTGCATTAAAGCTATCTCCACAAACCAAATTGTGGCATCAGGTGAGTGTTCCCGCGGAACACCATGTGGCGACTTTCCCACATGGTTGTTGCAATAGCGCACTTTATTGCCACATTTTCTTTTTTGTGGCAACAACCTATTACCATGTGTCCAGTCGCAACGGCTGCCAACGAAAGTCGTTTTGTGGCAATGGGTACTTATCACCGCAAATCGGTATGTATTGCGGCGAACAATTTTGTTGCAATAGATGCGGATCCTTGTAGTGTGTGTTCTACTCGTGCATATAACATCAAACCATAAAACCTAGGCTCGGATGCCACTATTCGGGAACGCAGTAATTTCATAAAATTTTCCTACGCACACGCAAGATCATGGTGATGCATAGCAACGAGGGGAGAGTGTGATCTACGTACCCTAGTAGATCGACAACGGAAGCGTTTGGTTGATGTAGTCGTACGTCTTCACGGCCCGACCGATCAAGCACCGAAACTATGGCACCTCCGAGTTTTAGCACACGTTCAGCTCGATGACGATCCCCGGACTCCGATCCAGCAAAGTGTCGGGGAAGAGTTCCGTCAGCACGACGGCGTGGTGACGATCTTGATGTACTACTGTCGCAGGGCTTCGCCTAAGCACCGCTACAATATTATCGAGTACTATGGTGGCAGGGGGCGCCGCACACGGCTAAGAATAAGATCACGTGGATCAACTTGTGTCTCTAGAGGTGCCCTCCTGCCCCCGTATATAAAGGATCCAAGGGGGGGTGCGGCCGGCCCTATGGTGGTGCGCAGGAGGAGTCCTACTCCTACCGGGAGTAGGACTCCCCCCCCCAAACCTTGTCCAACTAGGAGAGGTGGAGGGAGAATAGGAAAGGGGGGGGGGCGCCACCCCTCCCTCCTTGTCCAATTCGGACTAGGGGGAGAGGGGGTGCGTGGCCTGCCCTGGCAGCCCCTTCCTCTTCTCCACATTAGGCCCATGAGGCCCATTAACCCCCCGGGGGGTTCCGGTAACCCCCCGGTGCTCCGGTTTTATCCGATACTTCTCCGGAACCCTTCCGGTGTCCGAATATAGTCATCCAATATATCAATCTTTATGTCTCGACCATTTCAAGACTCCTCGTCATGTCCCCGATCTCATCCGGGACTCCGAACTCCTTCGGTACATCAAAACTCATAAACTCATAACATAACTGTCATCGAAACTTTAAGCGTGCGGACCCTACGGGTTTCAGAACAATGTAGACATGACCGAGACATGTCTTCGATCAATAACCAATAGCGGGACCTGGATGCCCATATTGGCTCCTACATATTCTACGAAGATCTTTATCGGTCAGACCACATAACAACATACGTTGTTCCCTTTGTCATCGGTATGTTACTTGCCCGAGATTCGATCGTCGGTATCCAATACCTAGTTCAATCTCATTACCGGCAAGTCTCTTTACTCGTTCTGTAATACATCATCTCACAACTAACTCATTAGTTGCATTGCTTGCAAGGCTTAAGTGATGTGCATTACCGAGAGGGCCCAGAGATACCTCTCCGACAATCGGAGTGACAAATCCTAATCTCGAAATACGCCAACCCAACATGTACCTTTGGAGACACCTGTAGAGCTCCTTTATAATCACCCAGTTACGTTGTGACGTTTGGTAGCACACAAAGTGTTCCTCCGGCAAACGGGAGTTGCATAATCTCATAGTCATAGGAACATGTATAAGTCGTGAAGAAAGCAATAGCAACATACTAAACGATCGGGTGCTAAGCTAATGGAATGGATCATGTCAATCAGATCATTCATCTAATGATGTGATCCCGTTAATCAAATAACAACTCTTTGTCCATGGTTATGAAACATAACCATCTTTGATTAACGAGCTAGTCAAGTAGAGGCATACTAGTGACACTCTGTTTGTCTATGTATTCACACATGTATTATGTTTCCGGTTAATACAATTCTAGCATGAATAATAAACATTTATCATGAAATAAGGAAATAAATAATAACTTTATTATTGCCTCTAGGGCATATTTCCTTCAGTAGTTGCTATCAATTTTGTTGAGTTTGGTTCACTTTTATTTTGAAGTTACTAAAAATTTCAGAAATTTTCAGAAAAAGATGAAGATATTTTTTAGGGGCTCATCGAGCCGAAACTCGAAGGATAAGCAAAGTGAGGAGCATAAGAGGCCCAAATTTAATCTTCCTCGCACCGCGGAGGTTCGGCCATGTGAATGGCCTTGTGATGATTTCTTGAGAGCAGCCGGGATTTATGATGATTTCTATGAATTGGCTGAGAATGTAGGCCTCACCGCCTTCCTCCATGACCAACGCGGATAGTATTTCTTACTCACCAATATCTTTGTGCAACACTTTCATTTCCATGCTAGGAGCTCACCACCTACGGTAGAATTTTATTTATATGATGAGCATAAGGAGATGTCACTTCGTGATTTTTGTCGGGTTTGTTTGATAGCTTTTGAGGGCAGTGTAGAGGAACCACATCGTGACGATGTGGATGGGTTTATTGATACCATTGCTATAGGGGAAACGAGAAAGGTTTCCGACGCACGAATTACTAGCATACATTTTCCTGTTTTACGTTACTTCGCAATATTTGCTAGTAGATGCTTAATTGGTCGCGGAAACTGTCACTACTAGGAAAAGGGCTATAGATGGAATTGATACTAATGGCGCACCAGACATGTGGTGCGCTATTACTATATACTAATGGCGCACCATCTGTTGGTGCGCCATTAGTGTGCAAATACTAATGGCGCACCACATCCACTACTAATGGCGCACCGTGGGAGTGGTGCGCCATTACTAGTTGAACTAGTAATGGCGCACCACATCCACGGTGCGCTATTAGTAATTTTTTTTGTTTTTTCAAAACTACTAATGGCGCACCTGGCGCACCACATCCACGGTGCGCTATTAGTAACTTGGCCCAAACATTCGCCCGAATGCACCCCCCCCGGTGGACCACCTTTTCAGTTTCAAAAAAATAAAAGAAAATGATAGAAATGTCAAAAAAATAAACGAAAATAAGATTCCCATGTGATATGTGGTCTAGTTGTTAGCAAAATTTACAAACATGAATTTTTGACTTTTTTGCAAAATCTCTCAAGAATTTGTAAAAATGGGCATAAGTTTTGCGTACGAACTCGGATGAAAAAAAAAATTATATGAAAAATCATCTACTCGAAAAGTTACATCCGAATTTAACTGTGGTAACGTTGTTAAACATTTTCAAAATCCTCAAAAACCTAACAGAAAAAAGATACGGGGCTTTTAAGATCTAGAGAGGCAAAAAAATTCAAAAAAATTCAAACTTACTAATGGCGCACCTGCCCATGGTGCGCCATTAGTATCTTCCCGCCTTCAAAATTCAAAATAAGTCAAAAAATAAAAAAAGTTACTAATGGCGCACCTGCCCATGGTGCGCCATTAGTATCTTCCCGCCTTCAAAATTCAAAATAAGTCAAAAAATAATAATAATAAGTTACTAATGGCGCACCTGCCCATGGTGCGCCATTAGTATCTTCCCGCCTTTAAAATTCAAAATAAATAAAAAAAATAAAAAAAATTAGTAATGGCGAACCTGCCCACGGTGCGCCATTACTATGTCGTATATATGGCTGGGCGTGGTCCTCTCCTCCTTACCTCTTCATTCTTCTCCTCCACTCCACCTATCCTCCACTCCATCTCCTCCTCTCTTCCACTCCATCTTCCCTTCTCTCCTCCACCATACTACCCTCCTCCTCTCCGGCGACCTCCTCCTCCCTCCTCTCCTCCCCTCCCCTCCCCTCACGGTTTCTCCTCCGTCCTCTCCGGTGAGCTCCTCCTCCCTCCTCTCCGAGCTCCTCCTCCCTCCTCTCCGGTGAGCTCCTCCTCCCTCCTCTCCTCCCATTCCCTCATGGTTTCTCCTTCCTCCTGTCCGATGCTTTGGTGAAATCCTCTCCGGCGACCTCCTCCTCCTCTCCGGCGATGTAGGCGAGCACCTCTCCGGTGACCTCCTCCTCCTCTCCGGTGAACTCCTCTCCGGCAAAAGAACACGACAAAAGAACGTACAAGATCCAAAAACAGGAACAAAATTTGAAATAATATCGTGCCAAAAAACAAGCAAAAAACGAGCAAAAAATGGGCAAAAAATCACGATCCAGATCCAAATTTAAAATTCAAAAATAGCAATGGCGCACGGTGGGGGTTAGACGGTGCGCCACTACTATTTTCCCGCCTTCAAAATTCAAAAATACTAATGGCGCACCGTGGCCTATACTAATGGCGCACCAGTGGCCTATACTAATGGTGCACCGTGGTGCGCCATTAGTATACCAGATACTAATGGCGCACCAGTGGTGCGCCATTAGTAAAAAATACTAGTGGCGTGATACTAATGGCGCACCAGTGATGCGCCATTAGTAGGCAAAACTGGTGCGCCATTAGTAGCCCTTTTCCTAGTAGTGTGTGGCAACCTTAGTGCCCCTGATATTGTTATTTTGTGCCATGCCTTGTTCCGTGATGACACATTTATTATGGGCTCTATTGTTGCAAAGCGGTTAAATCTTAACCGTACTAAGGGCCCCGTCCTTGGAGGGATCTTCGCCTCGCACCTCGCTGCACACTTTAACATACCTATTAGGCATTATGAGAAGGAAGAGAAGTTGCTGCCTCCTGTTTTTCTAGATTATAAGAGTATGGTAGCACATGATTTTATTGTTAAGAATAGGGAAAAGGCGCTTAAGTACAAATTAATATTTGGTAAAAATCATCCTGAGACTATTACCTTGTCTGCTCCTTCTTTCTTTGATTTATCTACAGGCAAGTACCTTGTTCCGTTGGAGGCCATTCACGCCTACCGGAACCCTACATCAGCTACAGAGCCAGAGCCAGAACCACAATTTGATCCTCCACGACAGTCTGATTACCAGTGGGGTCCAGAGGTGATTGCCAACCAGTGGCAATCCAAGGCTTCCTTGGAGTACGACTCCAACTATTACTTTGGATATCCGTTAGGCCAGCCGTGGCCATAGACCAACTTAGCCCAAAAGCCTAGGCTTGGGGGAGTACGTATTTCTCACCGACATTACATTTATGTTCACACACTCATTGCTAGTTGTCGGTGCTCATACCTTTTTCATTGTATCATCCATGCTAGTATATTTTCCTTTTTATGCTTTCTTCTTGTGTGTTTAATAAACCTTAAGAAAAAAAAAATTAGTTGTAAGCTTTTAATTAGTTTACTTTCCATGCTTGTAGTAGTAATTAAAAAGAAAACCCAAAAAGATTTCTCGTTCTTCTTTTGCTTGTTGGGAGTTTTCCCGTGTAAATAGTTTTATTTCTTTTCTTTTTCTTTGGGGGTCGATAGGAGAAGACCATAATGAAAATGTTGAGTGGCTCTCAAATGCATTATTGCTGATCTAACAAAGAGCCCATATTACCTTGTCTTCTCTCTTGAATTGAATGCTTGCAGATTCCAGCTTAGTCCAATGCACGTGCACTATTATTACTATTCACACTATTTGGTCGTGCAAGTGAAAGGCAATAATGATGATTATATGATGAACTTATTGAGATGAGAAAATCTGGTATGAACTCGACCTCTCTTGTTTTTGTAAATATGATTATTCCATCGTTCCTGATTCAGCCTATTATGAATAAACATGTTTGCAATGACAATTAGAGATTATAGTTGCTTATGCCATGCTTAATTAGCTAGGAGCTTATAATGGTTTACCTTGCGTGCCAACATGCTATTAAAATGGTTGTGATGTGGTATGATAGGGTGGTACCCTCTTTTGAACGATTCGAGTGGCTTGACTTGGCACATGTTCACGCATGTAGTTGAAACAAAATTAACATAGCCTCTACGATATTTATGTTCATGGTGCATTATATCCTACTCATGCTTGCATTCGGTGTTGATTAATTTTAATGCATGTTCATGACTGTTGTCGCTCTCTAACTGGTCGCTTCCCACTCTTTTGCTAGCCTTCACTTGTACTAAGCGGGAATACTGCTTGTGCATCCAATTCCATAAACCCCAAAGTTGTTCCATATGAGTCCACCATAGCTACCTATATACGGTATCTACCTGCCGTTCCAAGTAAATTTGTATGTGCCAAACTCTAAACCTTCAAATAAACATTCTGTTTTGTATGTTCGAATAGCTCATGTATCAACTAGGGTTGTCCGTATCTTCCATGTTAGGCGGGTTATTCTTAAGAGGAGTGGACTCCGCTCTTCACTCACGAGAAAATGGCTGGTCACCGGGATGGCCAGTCCCATGCTTTAAGCAAATCAAATCAAAATAATTGCAAACAAAACTCCCCCGGGACTGTTGTTAGTTGGAGGCACTCGTTGTTTCGAGCAAGCCATGGATTGATGCTTGTTGGTGGAGGGGGGGTATAAACTTTACCATTCTGTTTGGGAACCGCCTATAATGTGTGTAGCATGGAATATATCGCCATCTCTCGGTTATTATGTTGACAATGAAAGTATACCGCTCAAAATATTATTAATCTCTGTTTCAAAACCGAGCTCTGGAACCTCTACAAATCCTTGCTTCCCTTTGCGAAGGGCCTATCCATTTACTTTTATGTTGAGTCATCACCCTCTTATTAAAGAGCACTAGTTAGAGAGCACCACTATCATTTGCACTCAAAATATTATTCATCTCTGTTTCAAAACCGAGCTTTGGCACCTCTACAAATCTCTGCTTCCCTTTGCGAAGGGCCTATCCATTTACTTTTATGTTGAGTCATCACCCTCTTATTAAAGAGCACCAGTTGAAGAGCACCACTGTCATTTGCATCCATTACTGTTAGTTTACATTGAGTATGACTTGACAGGATCTCTTTTACCATGAATTACAATGTCTAGTTAGTCCTTGATCTTTAAAGGTGCTCTGCATTTATGTTTTGCGGTCTCAGAAAAGGCTAGCGAGATACCATCTTGGTATCTCATATCATGATTGTTTTGAGAAAGTGTTGTCATCTGAGATTTATTATTATTGCTCGCTAGTTGATTATGTCATTGATATGAGTAAACATGATACCTAAATGTTATCATGAATATGGTTAGTTCATAATCTTTGCCAAAACTTGAATGCTAGCTTTACATATTTACAACAACAAGAGCAAACAAAGTTTGTAAAAGTTTTTCTTTATCACTTTCAGTTTATCAACTAAATTGCTTGAGGACAAGCAAAGGTTTAAGCTTGGGGGAGTTGATACGTCTCCGTCGTATCTACTTTTCCAAACACTTTTGCCCTTGTTTTGGACTCTAACTTGCATGATTTGAATGGAACTAACCGGGACTGATGTTGTATTCAGCAGAATTGCCATGGTGTTATTTTTGTGCAGAAATAAAAGTTCTCAGGATGACCTGAAAATCAACGGAGAATTATTTTGAAATATATAAAAAATACTGGAAGGAAGATCCACGTCAGGGGGGCCTCCACCTGTCCACGAGGGTGGGGGCGCGCCCCCTGCCTCGTGAGCCCCCTGACGCTCCACCGACCTCAACCCTGACTCCATATATTCACTTTTGGGGAGAAAAAAACCAGAGAGAAAGATTCGTCATGTTTTACGATACTGAGCCGCCGCCAAGCCCTAAACTCTCTCAGGAGGGCTGATCTAGAGTCCGTTCTGGGCTCCGGAGAGGGGAATCCGTCGCCATCGTCATCATCAACCATCCTCCATCACCAATTTCAAAATTCTCACCGCCGTGCGTGAGTAATTGCATTGTAGGCTTGCTGAACGGTGATGGGTTGGATGAGATTTATCATGTAATTGAGTTAGTTTTGTTAGGGTTTGATCCCTAGTATCCACTATGTTCTGAGATTGATGTTGCTATGACTTTGCTATGCTTAATTCTTGTCACTAGGGCCCGAGTGCCATGATTTCAGATCTGAACCTATTATGTTTTCATGAATATATGTGGGTTCTTGATCCTATCTTGCAAGTCTATAGCCACCTACTACGTGTTATGATCCGACAACCCCGAAGTGACAATAATCGGGACCACTCCGGGTGATGACCGTAGTTTGAGGAGTTCATGTATTCACTATGTGTTAATGCTTTGGTCCGGTACTCTATTAAAAGGAGGCCTTAATATCCCTTAGTTTCCAATAGGACCCCGCTGCCACGGGAGGGTAGGACAAAAGATGGCATGCAAGTTTTTTCCATATGCACATATGACTATATTCGGAATACATGCCTACATTACATTGATGAACTGGAGCTAGTTCTGTGTCACCCTAGGTTATGACTATTACATGATCGACAGCATCCCACATAATTCTCTATCACCGATCCATTGCCTACGAGCTTTCCATATATTGTTCTTCGCTTATTTACTTTTCTGTTGCTATTGTTACAATCACTATAAAACACCAAAAATATTACTTTTGCTATCGTTGCCACTGCTATCATATTACTTTGCTACTAAATACCTTGCTGCAGATATTAAGTTACCAGGTGTGGCTGAATTGAGAACTCAGCTGCTAATACTTGAGAATATTCTTTGGCTCCCCTTGTGTCGAATCAATAAATTTGGGTTGAATACTCTACCCTCGAAAACTGTTGCGATCCCCTATACTTGTGGGTTATCAATCTCCGTCAGACCCATTGCTCGCCATACTTAGCACATTGGCAAGTGAAAATGAAGTGTCGAATATCCTCTACCCCATCCGGGCATAGCGGGCAGTTAGGGGACACCTTTATGTGTCTATTCGCTAGGATAGAGCGAGTCGCGACTGTGCCATGCAATACCTTCCAAGCAAAAATCTTAACCTTTGATGGTACTCTTAATTTCGAGAGAGTTTCCCATACTGGATTAATCATTGAGCTGCCCTGCCCATCGGACCTTCTAATTTTCTGTGTCCTGTTTGTGGTGCCACTCAACAGAATATGTTGACCGAACTGTAAATGTATATGATTTCGTGAAGTTCCATGCCACAAAGTCCTCCATCAGCTGGACATTCAACGGAATCCGCAAGATCCTGTCAACATCTACCGGAGAGAAAATGCTTCTGATAAGAGCTTCGTCCCACTCCCCTGAGTATGGGTCGATTAATTTTTCCATTCTAGAAAGTAGGCAGGTACCTTTCGGTGTCAGGATCTTCCTGTTTGGGCTGTTCAGCACCCAGCAATCGGTCCAAATGTTGATGTTTGAGCCTGTACCGACACGCCAAATATGACCTCTCATGAATGTTTGTATGCCCGAAACAATAGATTGCCATGTAAATGAGGAGCCTCTCTTATTTCCAGCCTTCAGGATATTACCATCAGGGTAATATTTTGCACGAAGAACTCTTGCGCATAAAGTATTAGGTTTGGAAATCAGTCTCCAACACTGTTTTGCAAGTAATGCCAAGTTGAAAGCATGGAGATCACGAAATCCCATTCCACCCTCATTTTTTTGGAAAGCACATGTGCCACCATACCCACCAGTGCATCCTCCTTTGATCATCCTCATCACCCACCAAAAGCTTGCAATGGCATCCGTGATTTCCTTACACACATTTTTCGGAATCTTAAAGACACCCGTAGCAAAAACAGGGAGGGATTGAATAACTGCTTTGAGAAACAACATAGTCATTGTTGTTGCAGTGACACTATTCCAAAACTTCGACTTCATCGCATCATGGTGAGAAACAACATAGACACACTGAAACAACTGCTTCGAAAGGATAAGTCCCGACCTAGCACCGCTCACAAGCCTTGTCGTTGCCACACTTCACAACGTCACAAACACGAACAAAACCGCCATCCACTGGTTTCTTCAGCCTGTCAGCTTCAAAGACAAAGTCTCCAAGGAGGGGAACGACACAAGAGACATCGCCATCTTCTGTTCTAGGAGTCTGGATCTGAGGTTTCCCTTAGAGCACACATGGGAGGAGAGGCACACAAACACAACAATGCCTTCATGAATGACACAACATCTGTAGATGTTGTTGTTACCGGCTTCTGTCATGGACCAGACTGTGACGCCCCGAGACCGTTGCGCTAGGTGTCTTCCAGTTATTCGCTGTCCTTGCCATGTCATTCGCTTGCGTGTTGCATCTTTGTCATGTCATCATGTGCATTGCATCATCATGTTTTCAAAACTTGCATCCGTCCCGGTCCCCTCGTTCTCTCCGTTGCCCGTTCTTAGCCCAGACACACTTGCACGCGCCCGCAGCATGTCCGAAATATTATTTTTTTAAGTGGCGGGGAAATGTTCTCGGAATGAGATGATATTTGATGTGTGGTCTTATTATAGTGTAGATAGACCGCCTGTCAAGTTTCATCGCATTCGGAGATCGTTTGATGCCCCAACGGATAACTATAGCGGCAATATAGCCGGTCTAACGTCGGACGTTTTCGGTCTCCGGAAACAGTCGCCGGGCCTCCCTCTCTTCTCTTATCTCAGCTCGAGACCGTCTACACAGCCCACTACCTACCGCCAGGTCCAACCTAACCTCTCTTGTCAGACCGCGCCCTCCTCGCGCGCGCGTCCGAAAATTGTCCCAGACCCGACCCGGACAGGCGTCACCGTTGGATCCGGATCAACCCCAAACATCTACAGAACGTCATCGTTTTCTTATTTGGGCTCCCTAGCCTATTTGTTTTCCCGACTGTCCGATTACTATCGGAGGGACAGATTAGACCCTACCCTAATCCCCTCGCTATATATATTATCCTAAACCCTAGTCCTAGCCTGTCCCATCCTCCCTTCCCTCACACCGCCGCCACTTTGTTTTCCTCGGGATCCCTCCCGATCCAGCCGAGCCGACCAACTCCCTCGTTTTCAGCAAGGGCCAACCATCTCCTTCCCTCGATCGACCAATCCAGCCACCTCCCGACCCACCAACTCATCGCCACCCTCAGCCGCCTCCGGATCGAGAGCAGGAGCTCTTCCCGAGTGAGAGTGCTCGCTCCAGCCGGCGACCACGAGCCGCAGCTCACCGGAGTAGCAACAGGCCAGTCCCACGCCCCTCTCCTTCATCTCACTCCTCTGCTCATCTCCCTCTCTCCCGGAGCTCGCAAATCCCCTCCTCTGCTTCTTACCGCAGGAATCGAACGCAATCCTCGAACGCCATCGCCGCCCTCGCTTACTCACGTTGTTCCTGGACCTCCTGCGCCCCTTCACCCGCATCTAGCGCCGCCATGGATTCGCACCAAGACCTCCTCGCCAGGCCGACCCAGTCCCCTTCTGTTCACCTCGAGCGTCAAGCGCAGCTGCCTCCTCTACAGACTTGCTCCCCGCCGGATCCGGTGGCTCGTAGCACCACTGCCGTCGTCGTCCTGCTTCACGAGGACGAACCCCTGCCTCCTCGCTCGTTCCAGCGCGCCTCCGCCCGCGCCAAGGCCCCTGCCCTGCCTCTGCTTCTTTCAAATCAGGGAGGAGGACGCCCCTGCATCGGCTCGCTCAGTTCGTCCGCACGTTGACAGCGTCGTCGCCTCGTCCGGCCGCCGGAGTTCCCTCGCGTCAAGCCGCCGCAGCTTCGATCTCGCGCCGCTGCGCCTTCGCCAAGCCAGCTGTCGCGCCCTGCTTCCTCTGGTTCGAGCAGACGAAGAAGACGCAGGCTCGTCCCCACGTATGCCCCTCTCGTTGACCAAGTCATGCAAGAGGGCTGGATCGCCTGCGCGCGTGGACTAGCCGAGCTACTTTTCCTGCCGGCCCAACCGCTTCCTCACCGACCTGGGCCGAAGCCCATGGTGAGCAACCAGCAGCTTCCCCGGCCCAGTTTGCCTCAGATCTGGCCCGTGTTGTTTTTTTTCCTGAGAGGACGATTTTTCTAATTTCCAGAGACAGCAGTTTTGCAGAAAACCCCCTAGACTACATGCATATAATAACTCACAATAGGTGCATCGGATTAAAATGAATTATATATGAAAGTTGCTTAGAATTTTGTGTAGAGTAATAATATCCAACTTTCATCTATGTTTGAGATGTTTAAATTGTTGTTTGTTTAAATTTGCTCCTATGCCATGTTAAAATGCTTTAATTCATAACTAAATAACTGTAGCTCCGAATTAAATAATCTTTATATATGTAAATGGGGTGGAAAAATGCCTAGTTTAACATGGTGCTTTCATCTTGCATGTTTAACTGTTGGGGAACGTAGTAATTTCAAAATAAATCCTACGCACACGCAAGATCATGGTGATGTATAGCAACGAGAGGGGAGAGTGTGATCTACGTACCCTAGTAGATTGACAACGGAAGCATTAGGTTGATGTAGTCGTACGTCTTCACGGCCCGACCGATCAAGCACCGAAACTATGGCACCTCCGAGTTCTAGCACACGTTCAGCTCGATGACGATCCCCGGACTCCGATCCAGCAAAGTGTCGGGGAAGAGTTTTGTCAGCACGACGGCGTGGTGACGATCTTGATGTACTAATGTCGCAGGGCTTCGCCTAAGCACTGCTACAATATTATCGAGGACTATGGTGGAAGGAGGCACCGCACACGGCTAAGAATAAGATCACGTGGATCAACTTGTGTCTCTAGGGGTTGCCCCTGCCTCCGTATATAAGGGCTAAAAGCGGGGGGGGGGGGGGCGGCCGGCCAAGAGGAGGCGCGCCAGGAGGAGTCCTACTCCCTCCTTTCCTAGTTGGAATAGGATTCGTGGAGGGGGCAAAGAGGAGAGAGAGAGGAGGAAGGGGGTCCGGCCCCCTCTCCTTGTCCTATTCGGACCAAGGGGGGAGAGGCGCGCGGCCCATCTCTGGCCACCTCTCCTCTCTTCCACTAAGGCCCATATACCTCTCGGGGGGTTCCGGTAACCTCCCGGTACTCCGGTAAAATCCCGATTTCACCCGGAACACTTCCGATATCCAAACATAGGCTTCCAATATATCAATCTTTATGTCTCAACCATTTCGAGACTCCTCGTCATGTCCGTGATCACATCCGGGACTCCAACCTTCGGTACATCAAAACGCATAAACTCATAATATAACTGTCATCGAAGCCTTAAGCGTGCGGACCCTACGGGTTCGAGAACAATGTAGACATGACCGAGACACGTCTCCGGTCAATAACCAATAGCGGGACCTGGATGCCCATATTGGTTCCTACATATTCTACGAAGATCTTTTATCGGTCAGACAGCATAACTACATACATTGTTCCCTTTGTCATCGGTATGTTACTTGGCCGAGATTCGATCGTCGGTATCCAATACCTAGTTCAATCTCGTTACCGAAAAGTCTCTTTACTCGTTCCGTAATACATCATCTCGCAACTAACTCATTAGTTGCAATGCTTGCAAGGCTTAAGTGATGTGCATTACCGAGAGGGCCCAGAGATACCTCTCCGACGATCGGAGTGACAAATCCTAATCTCGAAATACGCCAACCCAACATGTACCTTTGGAGACACCTGTAGAGCACCTTTATAATCACCCAGTTACGTTGTGACGTTTGGTAGCACACAAAGTGTTCCTCCGGCACACAGGAGTTGCATAATCTCATAGTCATAGGAACATGTATAAGTCATGAAGAAAGCAATAGCAACATACTAAACGATTGGGTGCTAAGCTAATGAAATGGGTCATGTCAATCAGATCATTCAACTAATGATGTGATCCCGTTAATCAAATGACAACTTCTTTGTCCATGCTTAGGAAACATAACCATCTTTGATTAACGGGCTAGTCAAGTAGAGGCATACTAGTGACACTCTGTTTGTCTATGTATTCACACATGTATTATGTTTCTGTTTAATACAATTCTAGCATGAATAATAAACTTTTATCATGATATAAGGAAATAAATAATAACTTTATTATTGCCTCTAGGGCATATTTCTTCAGTCTCCCACTTGCACTAGAGTCAATAATCTAGATTACACAGTAATGATTCTAACACCCATGGAGCCTTGGTGCTGATCATGTTTTGCTCGTGGAAGAGGCTTAGTCCATGGGTCTGCTACATTCAGATCCGTATGTATCTTGCAAATCTCTATGTCTCCCACCTGGACTAGATCCCGAATGGAATTGAAGCGTCTTTTGATGTGCTTCGTTCTCTTGTGAAATCTGGATTCCTTTGCCAAGGCAATTGCACCAGTATTGTCACAAAAGATTTTCATTGGACCCGATGCACTAGGTATGACACCTAGATCGGATATGAACTCCTTCATCCAGACTCCTTCGTTTGCTGCTTCCGAAGCAGCTATGTACTCCGCTTCACATGTAGATCCCGCCACAACGCTTTGTTTAGAACTGCACCAACTGACAGCTCCACCATTTAATGTAAACACGTATCCGGTTTGTGATTTAGAATCGTCCGGATCAGTGTCAAAGCTTGCATCAACGTAACCGTTTATGATGAGCTCTTTGTCACCTCCATATACGAGAAACATATCCTTAGTCCTTTTCAGGTACTTTAGGATGTTCTTGACCGCTGTCCAGTGATCCACTCCTGGATTACTTTGGTACCTCCCTGCTAGACTTATAGCAAGGCACACATCAGGTCTGGTACACATCATTGCATACATGATAGAGCCTATGGCTGAAGCACAGGGAACATCTTTCATTTTCTCTCTATCTTCTGCAGTGGTCGGGCATTGAGTCTGACTCAATTTCACACCTTGTAATACAGGCAAGAACCCTTTCTTTGCTTGATCCATTTTGAACTTCTTCAAAATCTTGTCAAGGTATGTTCTTTGTGAAAGTCCAAGTAAGCGTCTTGATCTATCTCTATAGATCTTAATGCCTAATATGTAAGCAGCTTCACCGAGGTCTTTCATTGAAAAACTCTTATTCAGGTATCCCTTTATGCTATCCAGAAATTCTATATCATTTCCAATCAGTAATATGTCATCCACATATAATATCAGAAATGCTACAGAGCTCCCACTCACTTTCTTGTAAATATAGGCTTCTCCGAAAGTCTGTATAAAACCAAATGCTTTGATCACACTATCAAAGCGTTTATGCCAACTCCGAGAGGCTTGCACCAGTCCATAGATGGATCGCTGGAGCTTGCACACTTTGTTAGCTCCCTTTGGATCGACAAAACCTTCTGGTTGCATCATATATAACTCTTCTTCCAGAAACCCATTCAGGAATGCAGTTTTGACATCCATCTGCCAAATTTCATAATCATAAAATGCGGTAATTGCTAACATGATTCGGACAGACTTAAGCATCGCTATGGGTGAGAAGGACTCATCGTAGTCAATCCCTTGAACTTGTCGAAACCCTTTTGCGACAAGTCGAGCTTTGTAGACAGTAATATTACCGTCAGCGTCAGTATTCTTCTTGAAGATCCATTTATTCTCAATCGCTTGCCGATCATCGGGCAAGTCAACCAAAGTCCACACTTTGTTCTCATACATGGATCCCATCTCAGATTTCATGGCTTCAAGCCATTTTGCGGAATCTCGGCTCACCATCGCTTCTTCATAGTTCGTAGGTTCATCATGATCTAGTAGCATGACTTCCAGCACAGGATTACCGTACAACTCTAGTGCGGATCTCACTCTGGTTGATCTACGAGGTTCAGTAGTATCTTGTTCTGAAGTTTCATGATCATTATCATTAGCTTCCTCACTTATTGGTGTAGGTGTCACAGAAACAGGTTTCTGTGATGCATTACTCTCCAACAAGGGAGCAGGTACAGTTACCTCGTCAAGTTCTACTTTCCTCCCACTCACTTCTTTCGAGAGAAACTCCTTCTCCAGAAAGTTTCCGAACTTAGCAACAAAAGTCTTGCCTTCGGATCTGTGATAGAAGGTGTATCCAATAGTCTCCTTTGGATATCCTATGAAGACACATTTCTCCGATTTGGGTTCGAGCTTATCAGGTTGAAGCTTTTTCACATAAGCATCGCAGCCCCAAACTTTAAGAAACGACAACTTTGGTTTCTTGCCAAACCATAGTTCATAAGGCGTCGTCTCAACGGATTTTGATGGTGCCCTATTTAACGTGAATGCGGCCGTCTCTAAAGCATAACCCCAAAACGATAGCGTTAAATCAGTAAGAGACATCACAGATCGCACCATATCTAGTAAAGTACGATTACGACGTTTGGACACACCATTACGCTGTGGTGTTCCGGGTGGCGTGAGTTGTGAAACTATTCCGCATTGTTTCAAATGTACACCAAACTCGTAACTCAAATATTCTCCTCCACGATCAGATCGTAGAAACTTTATTTTCTTGTTACGATGATTTTCAACTTCACTCTGAAATTCTTTGAATTTTTCATATGTTTCAGACTTATGTTTCATTAAGTAGATGTACCCATATCTGCTGAAGTCATCTGTGAAGGTGAGAAAATAACGATATCCACCACGAGCCTCAATATTCATCGGACCACATACATCTGTATGTATGATTTCCAACAAATCTGTTGCTCTCTCCATAGTACCGGAGAATGGCATTTTAGTCATCTTGCCCATAAGGCACGGTTCGCAAGTACCAAGTGATTCATAATCAAGTGGTTCCAAAAGTCCATCAGTATGGAGTTTCTTCATGCGCTTTACACCGATATGACCTAAACGGCAGTGCCACAAATAAGTTGCACTATCATTATCAACTCTGCATCTTTTGGCTTCAACATTATCAATATGTGTGTTACTACTATCGAGATTCAATAAGAATAGACCATTCTTAAAGGGTGCATGACCATAAAAGATATTACTCATATAAATAGAACAACCATTATTCTTTGATTTAAATGAATAACCGTCTCGCATCAAACAAGATCCAGATATAATGTTCATGCTTAATGCTGGCACCAAATAAAAATTATTTAGGTCTAATATTAATCCCGAAGGTAGATGTAGAGGTAGCGTCCCGACCGCGATCACATCGACTTTGGAACCATTTCCCACGCGCATCGTCACCTCGTCCTTAGCCAATCTTCGCTTAATCTGTAGTCCCTGTTTCGAGTTGCAAATATTAGCAACAGAACCAGTATCAAATACCCAGCTGCTACTGTGGGCATTAGTAAGGTACACATCAATAACATGTATATCACATATACCTTTGTTCACCTTGCCATCCTTCTTATCCGCCAAATACTTGGGGCAGTTCCGCTTCCAGTGACCAGTCTGCTTACAGTAGAAGCACTCAGTTTCAGGCTTAGGTCCAGACTTGGGTTTCTTCTCTTGAGCAGCAACTTGCTTGCTGTTCTTCTTGAAGTTCCCCTTTTTCTTCCCTTTGCCCTTTTTCTTGATGCACCTTCTTGATTTCTACCTCTGCAGCTTTCAGCATCGTGAAGAGCTCGGGAATAGTCTTATTCATCCCTTGCATATTATAGTAAATCACGAAGCTCTTGTAGCTTGGTGGAAGTGATTGGAGAATTCTGTCAATGACGCTATCATCCGGAAGATTAACTCCCAGTTGAATCAAGTGATTACAATACCTAGACATCTTGAGTATATGCTCACTAACAGAACTGTTCTCCTCCATCTTGCAGCTATAGAACTTATTGGAGACTTCATATCTCTCAATCTGGGCATTTGCTTGAAATATTAACTTCAACTCCTGGAACATCTCATATGCCCCATGACGTTCAAAACGTCGTTGAAGTCCCGGTTCTAAGCCGTAAAGCATGGCACATTGAACTATCGAGTAGTCATCAGCTTTGCTCTGCCAGACATTCATAACATCTGGTGTTGCTCCAGCAGTAGGCCTGGCACCCAGCGGTGCTTCCAGGACGTAATTCTTCTGTGCAGTAAAGAGGATAATCCTCAAGTTACGGACCCAGTCCGTGTAATTGCTACCATCATCTTTCAACTTTGCTTTCTCAAGGAATGCATTAAAATTAAACGGAACAACAGCACGGGCCATCTATCTACAATCAAACATACATAAGCAAGATACTATCAGGTACTACGTTCATGATAAATTTAGGTTCAATTAATCATATTACTTAAGAACTCCCACTTAGATAGATATCCCTCTAATCCTCTAAGTGATTACGTGATCCAAATTAACTAAACCATGTCCGATCATCACGTGAGATGGAGTAGTTTCATTGGTGAACATCACTATGTTGATCATATCTACTATATGATTCATGCTCGACCTTTCGGTCTCCGTGTTCCGAGGCCATATCTGTATATGCTTGGCTCATCAAGTATAACCTGAGTATTCCGTGTGTGCAACTGTTTTGCACCCGTTGTATTTGAACGTAGACCCTATCACACCCGATCATCACGTGGTGTCTCAGCACGAAGAACTTCCGCAACGGTGCATACTCAGGGAGAACACTTCTTGATAATTTAGTGAGAGATCATCTTATAATGCTACCGTCAATCAAAGCAAGATAAGATGCACAAAAGATAAACATCACATGCAATCAATATAAGTGATATGATATGGCCATCATCATCTTGTGCTTGTGATCTCCATCTCCGAAGCACCGTCGTGATCACCATCGTCACCGGCGCGACACCTTGATCTCCATCGTAGCATCGTTGTTGTCTCGCCAATCTTATGCTTCCATGACTATCGCTACCGCTTAGTGATAAAGTAAAGCATTAGAGTGCGATTGCATTGCATACAATAAAGCGACAACCATATGGCTCCTGCCAGTTGCCGATAACTCAGTTACAAAACATGATCATCTCATACAATAAAATTTAGCATCATGTCTTGACCATATCACATCACAACATGCCCTGCAAAAACAAGTTAGACGTCCTCTACTTTGTTGTTGCAATTTTTACGTGGCTGCTACGGGCTTAAGCAAGAACCAATCTTACCTACGCATCAAAACCACAACGATAGTTTGTCAAGTTGGTGCTGTTTTAACCTTTGCAAGGACCGGGCGTAGCCACACTCAGTTCAACTAAAGTTGGAGAAACTGTCACCCGCAAGCCACCTATGTGCAAAGCACGTCGGGAGAACCGGTCTCGCGTAAGCGTACGCGTAATGTCGGTCCGGGCCGCTTCGTCCAACAATACCGCCGAACCAAAGTATGACATGCTGGTAAGCAGTATGACTTATATCGCCCACAACTCACTTGTGTTCTACTCGTGCATACAACATCAACATATAAAACCTAGTCTCGGATGCCACTGTTGGGGAACGTAGTAATTTCAAAAAAAATCCTACGCACACGCAAGATCATGGTGATGTATAGCAACGAGAGGGGAGAGTGTGATCTACGTACCCTAGTAGATCGACAACGGAAGCGTTAGGTTGATGCAGTCGTACGTCTTCACGGCCCGACCGATCAAGCACCGAAACTACGGCACCTCCGAGTTCTAGCACACGTTCAGCTCGATGACGATCCCCGGACTCCGATCCAGCAAAGTGTCGGGGAAGAGTTCTGTCAGCACGACGGCATGGTGACGATCTTGATGTACTAATGTCACAGGGCTTCGCCTAAGCACTGCTAAAATATTATCGAGGACTATGGTGGAAGGGGGCACCGCACACGGCTAAGAATATGATCACGTGGATCAACTTGTGTCTCTAGGGGTTGCCCCTGCCTCCGTATATAAAGGCTCAAAGGGGGGCCGGCCGGCCAAGAGGAGGCGTGCCAGGAGGAGTCCTACTCCCTCCGGGAGTAGGACTCCCCACCTTTCCTAGTTGGAATAGGATTCGTGGAGGGGGGCAAAGAGGAGAGAGAGGAGGAAGGGGGGCCGGCCCCCTCTCCTTGTCCTATTCGGACCAAGGGGGGAGAGGCACGCGGCCCATCTCTGGCCACCTCTCCTCTCTTCCACTAAGGCCCACTAAGGCCCATATACCTTCCGGGGGGTTCCGGTAACCTCCCGGTACTCCGGTAAAATCCCGATTTCACCCGGAACACTTCCGATATCCAAACATAGGCTTCCAATATATCAATCTTTATGTCTCGACCATTTCGAGACTCCTCGTCATGTCCGTGATCACATCCGGGACTCCAAACAACCTTCGGTACATCAAAACGCATAAACTCATAATATAACTGTCATCGAAACCTTAAGCGTGCGGACCCTACGGGTTCGAGAACAATGTAGACATGAGCGAGACACGTCTCCGGTCAATAACCAATAGCGGGACCTGGATGCCCATATTGGTTCCTACATATTCTACGAAGATCTTTTATCAGTCAGACCGCATAACTACATACGTTGTTCCCTTTGTCATCGGTATGTTACTTGCCCGAGATTCGATCGTCGGTATCCAATACCTAGTTCAATCTCGTTACTGGCAAGTCTCTTTACTCGTTCTATAATACATCATCTCGCAACTAACTCATTAGTTGCAATGCTTGCAAGGCTTAAGTGATGTGCATTACCGAGAGGGCCCAGAGATACCTCTCCGACGATCGGAGTGACAAATCCTAATCTCGAAATACGCCAACCCAACATGTACCTTTGGAGACACCTGTAGAGCACCTTTATAATCACCCAGTTACGTTGTGACGTTTGGTAGCACACAAAGTGTTCCTCCGGCACACGGGAGTTGCATAATCTCATAGTCATAGGAACATGTATAAGTCATGAAGAAAGCAATAGCAACAGACTAAACGATCGGGTGCTAAGCTAATGAAATGGGTCATGTCAATCAGATCATTCAACTAATGATGTGATCCCGTTAATCAAATGACAACTTCTTTGTCCATGGTTAGGAAACATAACCATCTTTTATTAACGAGCTAGTCAAGTAGAGGCATACTAGTGACACTCTGTTTGTCTATGTATTCACACATGTATTATGTTTCCGGTTAATACAATTCTAGCATGAACAATAAACTTTTATCATGATATAAGGAAATAAATAATAACTTTATTATTGCCTCTAGGGCATATTTCCTTCATTAACAACCCTAAAATTGTGTTTAGGGCAGAATAGTACCATAACCAAAAACATGCATATGAGGAGTTTCCGGAATTGTTGGTCGTTGTTTCCGGCCTCATTTAAACTTGACTAGATGGGTAGTTTTCATTTGCTTCACCCTCTTGCCATGTTTAACAACATTTAATATTGTTGGGTACATAAACGAGATCGAACTAAATAATTGATGTGGTGTTCCGTCAATATGCATCTCGTTGCATATTGAGCTCCACTTATTTTGTAGGATTGTTTGTGCACTTTTCCATGCCATGCATATTTAAACCGGACATGCATCATACTTGATTGTGCATCATGACATGTTTATGTGATGGTTGTTTACTATGTTGTTTGCTCTTTTCTGGTGTTGTTTCTTCAGGTTGGTTCCGATAACGTCGTGTTGTGAGGATCCGTTCATCTACGTTCGTTTGTCTTCTTCATGGACTCGTTCTTCTTCCTTGCGGGATTGCAGGCAAGATGACCATACCCTCTAAATCACTTCTATATTTGCTTGCTTAGTTGCTCGCTCTTTTGCTATGCCTATGTTGCGATACCTACCACTTGCTTATCATGCCTCCCATATTGTTGAACCAAGCCTCTAACCCACCTTGTCCTAGCAAACCGTTGTTTGGCTATGTTACCGCTTTTCTCAGCCCCTCTTATAGCGTTCTTATTGCAGGTGAAGATTGAAGTTTGTTCCTTGTTGGAACATGGAGATGTTGTTCCTTGTTGGAACATGTTTACTTGTTGGGATATCACAATTTATCTTATTTAATTAACGCATCTATATACTTGGTAAAGGGTGGAAGGCTCAGCCTTATGCCTGGTGTTTTGTTCCACTCTTGCCGCCCTACTTTCCGTCATATCGGTGTTATGTTCCCGGATTTTGCGTTCCTTACGCGGTTGGGCTATTATGGGAACCCCTTGACAGTTCGCCTTGAGTAAAACTCCTCCAGCAATGCCCAACATTGGTTTTACCATTTTCCACCTGGCGTTTTCTTTTCCCTTGGGAGTCGCGCTCCTGGGGGTCATCATTATTTTACCCCCCCCCCTCGGGCCAGTGCTCCTCTGAGTGTTGGTCCAACCTGTCAGCTGCCGGTGGCCACCAGGGGCAACTCTGGGCTGGCCTACCCGTACCTAGGACAATCTCAGTGTGCCCTAAGAAAGAGATATGTGCAGCTCCTATCGGGATTTGTCGGCACATTCGGGCGGTGTTGCTGGTTTTGTTTTACCTTGTCGAAATGTCTTGTAACCAGGATTCCGAGTCTGATCGGGTCTTCCCGCTAGAAGGTCTATTCCTTCGTTGACCGTGAGAGCTTGTCATGGGCTAAGTTGGGACACCCCTGCAGGGATTTGAACTTTCGAAAGCCGTGCCCGCAGTTATGGGCAGATGGGAATTTGTTAACGTCCGGTTGTAGAAAACCTGAAGTTGACCTTAATTAAAATGCATCAACTGCGTGTGTTACCGTGATGGTCTCTTTCTGGTGGAGTCCGGGAAGTGAACACGGTGTTGGAGTTATGTTTGATGTAGGTTGTTCTAGGATCACTTCTTGATCATATTTTCTCGATCGTGCTTTGCCTTCTCTTCTCGCTCTCATTTGCGTATGTTAGCCACCAAATATGCTAGTCGCTTGCTGCAGCTCCACCTCATACCTTTACCTTACCCATAAGCTTAAATAGTCTTGATCGCGAGGGTGTAAGATTGTTGAGTCCCCGTGGCTCACAGATACTTCCAAAACCAGCATGCAGGTGCCGATGAGTCCGTGCAGATGACGCAACCAAGCTCAGGAGGAGCTCGATGAAGATCTTGTCCTTTGTGTTGTTTCATTCTAGTTGTTCAGTAGTGGAGCCCAGTTGGGGTCGATCGGGGACCTTGTCGCATTTGGGGTTCTTCTTTTAATTTGGTTCCGTAGTTGGACCTTGATTGTATCTGGTTGCTGTAATGCTTTATTCATGTAATTGTGTGAAGTGGCGATTGTAAGCCAACTATGTATCTTTTTCCCCTATTGTATTACTTGGGTTGTGTGAAGATTACCTCATTTGCGAAATTGCTTTCAATGTGGTTATGCCTCTAAGTCGTGCTTCGACACGTGGGAGATATAGCCGCATCGAGCGCGTTACAAGTTGGTAATCAGAGCCTTCGCCGACCTTAGGAGCCCCACTGCTTGATCGTTTTTAGCGGCCGAGTTGTGTCTAGAAAAATGTTTTGAGTCATTTAGCAATTATATATCTAAGAGTTTAGGAATTCCTTTTACTCCCCAGTCTCCTCATCGCTCTGGTAAGGCATCCCGACGTAGAGTTTTGACTCTTCTCTTCTCAAATTTCACTAAAAAAATTTAGGATCACGCGGGTATCTTGGAATCGTTTCGATGGTTTTGTGACGAGAACATTGTTCTTGGTGCCTCCTGTCTTTAGGGGTAGTGGCAGTGTCCCGGGGAGTAGAGCTCCGAGGTGTTGTCGTCACAATTTTATCGTTGCAATTCTGGAATACCTGAGTTTAGTACGCCGACATCGGAAATCTCCTTTATGCAGTTCGTTGGTGAGATAACCTCGACGCCACCCAGTACTGGGGCGGGAGTTCGGGAGTATTGCCATAACTTGTATAACGAATGCTTTTCGAAGGTTGAGGTAGACGATTTCCGAAGGTTTCTTGGTTATGTGTTGAAGGATGGATACAGCTGGATGTAGGATTTGCTAGTTTTGGGTGAGATATTATGCTTCCCTGTATCCCCAACACCTGATTGCATAACCGAAAAATTTCGGCAGTTTATAAGTGGGAATTCAAGTAGCTCTTAGGATATCTTTCCGACAGATGTATGATATGAAATTGGGGTTCGACGTCTAGTGGTCCGCCTATCCACGGTTGGTTTTACAGTGGTCTCGTTGTGTCTTAAAGAGTCCTTGGCTATGTCGACTCGGGGACGCTTCGTATGTCATGTGCACTGCCTTGTACATGATGGTGCTATACGATCAAGCCCGTGTAGGCCCCACCACGAAAATTTCAGACGAAATCTCTATCATATGTTTGTTCCGGCTTATTCTGCAAGCCAATCCTTTGTTTTTGTTTTGAGCTGTGGTATTCGAGTTGCTTCGAAGTAAAATGTTGATTCCATACCTATTCCAAGTGGTGTTCTCATATTCCTATGTGAATACTAATCCTTCTCGATCATCGAGTTTGTCATTTCAATTTCTTTTCACCGGTGTGTTTCTCTTCTAGTGGATCCGATCACTTCAACATTCGCAAGATCAATTATCAGTTCTTCTCAACGGTGTTTGCTTCATCCGTTCCAAGTTGTCTTTGTTTTTCCCACCCTCCCACCCTTGTTTTTTTCAAGGACTCATATTTCTTAATCAAGTATCCATTTTATTGATGGGAAGCCTCTCCATTCCTTTCCCGTCAATCTTCTTATCCGGTGATGCTCATGAAGATACTAACGGAGCTTCAAGTTCGTCAACCTTCACTCATTTTTCTTCTCCGATGGTTTAAATTCAAGCGTTATTGATCATATCTTTCTCCTCGTTTCAAATACCTTCTCATGCCGGTGCACCTCATATTCATTCACTTCTCGCTATTTAATTGTTCCGGAGTGCTCAAGATATCTCGAAGATGCATTTTTCCACTCTGCATTCGTTCAAGCTCTTTCGAGATTGGTATCTCATTCAAGTCATTTAATTCAACCGGTGCAACCTCTCTTTTTAATCATTTCAACGGTGTTTCTCTTGAGTGGGCCCTAACCCACAGGTCTTTTCCAGGATCTTACCTGACTCTTCTATTTTCTCGGAGGTATTCTCAAATTCTTTTCGAAGTTTGATGTAAGAATGATTTACCATCAGTCAAATGTCTTTCTCCAAGATCTTTCAAAATTCTTTTCATCGTTGGCTCAACCTTTACATTCGTCATTTCGGAGTGTCTAAATAATTCATGGTGGTGTTTCTCGTCATCATTCTCAACATTTAGAGTCCAAGGAATAATTTTCTCTTCAATCATATCCGTTCTCGTGAAGATTCGTGATTCTAGCTTGTTGCCTTCCTCTCATAATTGCTTTCTATTGTGAGAATTCTTTTCACCCAGACGGAGTAATTCAAGAGTCTTTCTAGTTTGTTTCTCCGGAGCCCATCATTTCAGAAGATTTATTAATTCTCAGCTTTCAGTTATCATTCTCCAATCCTACCGGTGCATCGTTCAAGAGATCTCTAATCGGCTCGTGATCTCTTCGTTCTCATGGGTCTAAATTCTCTCAAGCATCTTCATTCATTTTCTAATTCTTCCCGGTGTCTTCCTAATCTTTTCTTTGTTCATTTTTAATTCTTACGGTGGTTCGTTCAAGAGTTTTCTTCCTTCGTGTATCATATCTACGCATTCGTTCTTTTCAAATTCTACCGGTGGATCGTTGAAGACTTTCTCAAGTTTGCGCCATATCTATCTTAATATTTCTACGAGAATAAGTGGTATGCCAAATCCGTTGCTTGTCATCAATTTAAATTGGTGAAGGATACACATAACATAATTCTTACTCTTGTTTCATCCTTATGTTAATCTTTTCTTCCGGAGTTTGTTCACGATGATTAAATTCTTGGGTTCAAGTACTCATCCTTCTTTCCCGGAGTTCCAAGCTCTAATTATCACGGAGATCCATCTAAATCATTGCAAGGATTCACCTTGTGTTTTCAATTTCTCTTTCTTGCTATTCTTTTCTTACCGGAGTTTCTTCATGGAGGCTATACATGATGGTTCATCAAGGATTTAATTTCCTTCTCGCAGTGTTCTTTAAGATTCTTTTCAGAGGAGCTCAAGCATTCTTCATCTTGCATTCCAAAGTGCAATTCTTTCTACCGTATCATTTCAGGTGGTTTTATGTCATTCTTGATAATTTGAGTTCATGTTTCATGATTCACATGTTGTTAAGAATGAGGTATTTTAAATCCATCAACCTCTTCGTTGGAGTTATCTTGTGTCATATTTCACCTAAAGCCTTCCCTAAGGATTGTTGCTATCTATGGTGCTTATAAATGATCCAAATTCTTCATTTATCCTCCCGATGAAATAAGTTTCTCGTCTCCTTGTTCTTATCAATCCAATTCTTTTTCCCGTGAGTGGCACGTTGACACCTCATAATTTGAGATGTATTCCATAAGACCATATCAAGCTTATTCTTTTCGTTGTCGGTTTTGCAACAACTCCATTCGACCCTTCTCCTAAGGATACCTTTTCAAGCTCTTTTGTAGCAGAAGTTGGCATTTTCTTCTACATTCTTTTGTCTCAATTATCTTTATTCTATTCTTTCTCCAGGAGGTCTAGTGATGTCACTCTTTTCACTCCTCATATCGGTTTGTCAAGATCATGTTCTTTCTTTTGCTTATCCATTCAACCGGAGTGTCGTGTCCTTCATTCAAGTTCTCTCATCTTATCAAGTTTTGCGTACCTTCTCAAACCAGAGTGCTGTCTGAAATCTTTCTTACCTCTTGTGCCATTCTTTCAATAGTTCCGGAGGCAGTATGTTGTGATTTCATCAAGTATCTTCTCATCTTACCAAGTTCTTATTCAATTCCTTTTCTTTTTAGTCGGAATGCTGCCCAAATTATATCATTCTTAATCCTTTTCTATCTTGTTTTAACCGGAGTGGTTTCAATATTTATCTTGCCCTTCAACCTCAAGGTTTTTTGCAATGTTCTTTGTTCCTCTTTTCTAAAGGAGTGTTTTCGACCTTATTCACCTTCATTGTGTTCTTTCTCAAATTTGTTCAATCTCGCAAGGTTCCTTGGTTTCACTCGTTTGTCAAAGAAGCAACTTAGTTTTACCTCTTCTCTTTCTCTTCCGTTGTCCCTCCGGTGCCATTCTAGATCTCGGGACGAGATCCTCTCGTAGTGGTGGAGTGTTGTGACGCCCCGAGACCGTTGCGCCAGGTGTCTTCCAGTTATATGCTATCCTTGCCATGTCATTCGCTTGCGTGTTGCATCTTTGTCATGTCATCATGTGCATTGCATCATCATGTTTTCAAAACTTGCATCCGTCCCGGTCCCCTCGTTCTCTCCGTTGCCCGTTCTGAGCCCAGACACACTTGCACGCGCCCGCGGCATGTCCGAAATGTTATTTTTTGAAGTGGCAGGAAAATGTTCTCGGAATGAGATGAGATTTGACGTGTGGTATAATTATAGTGTAGATAGACCGCCTATCAAGTTTCATCGCATTCGGAGATCGTTTGATGCCCCAACGAATAACTATAGCGGCAATATAGCCGGTCTAACGTCGGACGTTTTCGGTCTCCGGAAACAGTCGCCGGGCCTCCATCTCTTCTCTTCTCTCAGCTCGAGACCGTCTACACAGCCCACTACCTACCGCCAGGTCCAACCTAACCTCTCTCGTCAGCCCGCGGCCCTCCTCGCGCGCGCGTCACAAAATTGTCCTGGACCCGACCCGGACAGCCGTCACCGTTGGATCCGGATCAACCCCAAACATCTACAGAACGTCATCGTTTTCTTATTTGGGCTCCCTAGCCTATTTGTTTTCCCGACCGTCCGATTACGATCGGTGGGACAGATTAGACCCTACCCTAATCCCCTCGCTATATATATTATCCTAAACCCTAGTCCTAGCCTGTCCCATCCTCCCTTCCCTCGCGCCGCCGCCACTTTGTTTACCTCGGGATCCCTCCCGATCCAGCCGAGCCGACCAACTCCCTCGTTTTCAGCAAGGGCCAACCATCTCCTTCCCTCGATCCACCAATCCAGCCACCTCCCGACCCACCAACTCATCGCCACCCTCAGCCGCCTCCGGATCGAGAGCAGGAGCTCTTCCCGAGTGAGAGTGCTCGCTCCAGCCGGCGACCACGAGCCGCAGCTCGCCGGAGCAGCACCAGGCCAGTCCCGCGTGAAGGAAATATGCCCTAGAGGCAATAATAAAGTTATTATTTATTTCCTTATATCATGATAAAAGTTTATTATTCATGCTAGAATTGTATTAACCGAAAACATAATACATGTGTGAATACATAGACAAACAGAATGTCACTAGTATGCCTCTACTTGACTAGCTCGTTAATCAAAGATGGTTATGTTTCCTAACCATGGACAAAGAGTTGTTATTTGATTAACAGGATCACATCATTAGTTGAATGATCTGATTGACATGACCCATTCCATTAGCTTAGCACCCGATCGTTTAGTATGTTGCTATTGCTTTCTTCATGACTTATACATGTTCCTATGACTATGAGATTATGTAACTCCCGTGTGCCGGAGGAACACTTTGTGTGCTACCAAACGTCACAACGTAACTGGGTGATTATAAAGGTGCTCTATAGGTGTCTCCAAAGGTACATGTTGGGTTGACGTATTTCGAGATTAGGATTTGTCACTCCGATCGTCGGAGAGGTATCTCTGGGCCCTCTCGGTAATGCACATCACTTAAGCCTTGCAAGTATTGCAACTAATGAGTTAGTTGCGGGATGATGTATTACGGAAGGAGTAAAGAGACTTGTCGGTAACGAGATTGAACTAGGTATTGGATACCGACGATCGAATCTCGGGCAAGTAACATACCGATGACAAAGGGAACAACGTATGTTGTTATGCGGTCTGACCGATAAAAGATCTTCGTAGAATATGTAGGAACCAATATGAGCATCCAGGTTCCGCTATTGGTTATTGACCGGAGACGTGTCTTGGTCATGTCTACATTGTTCTCGAACCCGTAGGGTCCGCACGCTTAAGGTTACGATGACCGTTATATTATGAGTTTATGCATTTTGATGTACCGAAGTTTGTTCAGAGTCCCGGATGTGATCACGGACATGACGAGGAGTCTCGAAATGGTCGAGACATAAAGATTGATATATTGGAAGCCTATATTTGGATATCGGAAGTGTTCCGGGTGAAATCGGGATTTTACCGGAAAACCGGGAGGTTACCGGAACCCCCCGGGAGGTACATGGGCCTTAATGGGCCTTAGTGGAAGAAGAGGAGAGGCAGCCAGGGCTGGGCCGCGCGCCCCTCCCCCCCTAGTCCGAATAGGACAAGGAGAGAGGGGGTCGGCGCCCCTCCTTCTCTCTCTCTGTTCCCACCTCGCGAATCCTATTCCAACTAGGATTGGGGGGAAGTCCTACTCCCGGAGGGAGTAGGACTCCTCCTGGCGCGCCCTATGATGGCCGGGCCGGCCTCCCCCTCTTGAACCTTTATATACGGAGGCAGGGGCACCCCTAGAGACACAAGTTGATCCACGTGATCAAATTCTTAACCGTGTGCGGTGCCCCTTCCACCATAATCCTCGATAATATTGTAGCAGTGCTTAGGTGAAGCCCTGCGACGGTAGTACATCAAGATCGTCACCACGCCGTCGTGCTGGCGGAAGTGTTCACCGACACTTTGCTGGATCGGAGTCCGGGGATCGTCATCGAGCTGAACGTGTGCTAGAACCCGGAGGTGCCATAGTTTCGGTGCTTGATCGGTCGGGTCGTGAAGACGTACGACTACATCAACCGCGTTGTCATAACGCTTCCGCTGTCGGTCTACAAGGGTACGTAGATCACACTCTCCCTCTCGTTGCTATGCATCACCATGATCTTGCGTGTGCGTAGGAATTTTTTTGAAATTACTACGTTCCCCAACAGTGGTATCAGAGCCTAGGTTTTATGTGTTGATGTTATATGCACGAGTAGAACACAAGTGAGTTGTGGGCGATATAAGTCATACTGCTTACCAGCATGTCATACTTTGGTTCGGCGGTATTGTTGGACGAAGCGGCCCGGACCGACATTACGCGTACGTTTACGCGAGACCGGTTCTCCCGACGTGCTTTGCACATAGGTGGCTTGCGGGTGACAGTTTCTCCAACTTTAGTTGAACCGAGTGTGGCTACGCCCGGTCCTTGCGAAGGTTAAAATAGCACCAACTTGACAAACTATCGTTGTGGTTTTGATGCGTAGGTAAGATTGGTTCTTGCTTAAGCCCATAGCAGCCACGTAAAACTTGCAACATCAAAGTAGAGGACGTCTAACTTGTTTTTGCAGGGCATGTTGTGATGTGATATGGTCAAGACATGATGCTAAATTTTATTGTATGAGATGATCATGTTTTGTAACCGAGTTATCTGCAACTGGCAGGAGCCATATGGTTGTCGCTTTATTGTATGCAATGCAATCGCGCTGTAATGCTTTACTTTATCACTAAGCGGTAGCGATAGTCGTGGAAGCATAAGATTGGCGAGACGACAACGATGCTACGATGGAGATCAAGGTGTCGCGCCGGTGACGATGGTGATCATGACGGTGCCTCGGAGATGGAGATCACATGCAGAAGATGATGATGGCCATGTCATATCACTTATATTGATTGCATGTGATGTTTATCTTTTATGCATCTTATCTTGCTTTGATTGACGGTAGCATTATAAGATGATCTCTCACTAAATTATCAAGATAAAAGTGTTCTCCCTGAGTATGCACCATTGCCAAAGTTCGTCGTGCCCAGACACCACGTGATGATCGGGTGTGATAAGCTCTACGTCCATCTACAACGGGTGCAAGCCAGTTTTGCACACGCATAATACTCAGGTTAAACTTGACGAGCCTAGCATATGCAGATATGGCCTCGGAACACTGAGATCGAAAGATCGAGCGTGAATCATATAGTAGATATGATCAACATAGCGATGTTCACCATTGAAAACGACTCCATTTCACGTGATGATCGGTTATGGTTTAGTTGATTTGGATCACGTGATCACTTAGAGGATTAGAGGGATGTCTATCTAAGTGGGAGTTCTTTAAGTAATTTGATTAATTGAACTTAAATTTATCATGAACTTAGAGCATCTCCAACAGCCGCGCTAAAGTAGCGCCGTGCCGCAAAAGAGGCCGTTTTTGCGCGCACGCAACGCGGCGGGTCGCTCCAGCGGGCGCGCAAAAACGGCGCGCGCGCTATAACGGGTTGGGCGCGCAGGCAAAAACACTTATCCGCGCGGTTAATTTGGGGCGCCAGCTACAGCGTGCGGCACACTCGAGCGCTCGCGCCACACTCTCTCCTCACCTCCTCCTACGCCCCGCGCGCGCCGGCGCCGGCGCCCTGCCACCCACCCATGGACGCGCACACCGGCGCCCCGCTCTCTCCGCTGTATAGCCGCGACCCCGCAGCCGCAGCCGCCGCCGCCGCCGGAAACCCTAGCGCGGCGAGCGCTGGCGTCGCCACCGCTGGAGCTCCGCCGAGCGTCGGCCTCGCGCGCAGCCTCTTCTTGCCGCCGCGGATGACCACGGCGCAGGGTGGCGTCGCACCGGCGCCGTCCCGTGCCGCCGCCGCCCCGTCAAAGAAAGTACCCAATGCGGCGCGGACGAAGAAGGGCAACACATCCGCGAAGAAGAACAAGGCGGCGGACGGCTCCCGCATCACAAAGGCGAGGGGAAAAAACTTGTGGGCATGATTTTGAACTTGGTTGGATGAACTTGTGGGCATGAACTTTTATTCATCAACTTGTTTGTGTCAAATTTCACATGTTCATTTTTGTTCAAAATATCATGTATATGTGGTTTGTGCGGCGCGCGCGCTGTATTTTTGCGCTCTGCTGGAGCGGCGCGCGCGCGCTGCATTATAGCGCGGCTGCTGGAGCCAGCGCAGGCGGGCGCGCCAAACCAGCCGCAGCGCGCGCGGCAAACAGTTTTTTTGCACGCGCCGCATAGCGCGGCTGTTGGAGATGCTCTTATGTATGTTTGATTGTAGATATATGGCCCGTGTTGTTGTTCCGTTGAATTTTAATGCGTTCCTTGAGAAAGCAAAGTTGAAAGATGATGGTAGCAATTACACGGACTGGGTCCGTAACTTGAGCATTATCATCATTGCTGCACAGAAGAATTACGTCCTGGAAGCACCGCTGGGTGCCAGGCCTGCTGCTGGAGCAACACCAGATGTTATGAACATCTGGCAGAGCAAAGCTGATGACTACTCGATAGTTCAGTGTGCCATGCTTTACGGCTTAGAATCGGGACTTCAACGACGTTTTGAACGTCATGGAGCATATGAGATGTTCCAGGAGTTGAAGTTAATATTTCAAGCAAATGCCTGGATTGAGAGATATGAAGTCTCCAATAAGTTATATAGCTGCAAGATGGAGGAGAACAGTTCTGTCAGTGAGCATATACTCAAAATGTTTGGGTATAATAATCACTTGATTCAGATGCGAGTTAATCTTCCAGATGATTGCGTCATTGACATAATTCTCCAATCACTGCCACCAAGCTACAAGAGCTTCGTGATGAACTATAATATGCAAGGGATGAATAAGACTATTCCCGAGCTCTTCGCAATGCTGAAAGCTGCGGAGGTAGAAATCAAAAAGGAGCATCAAGTGTTGATGGTCAACAAGACCACTAGTTTCAAGAAAAAGAGCAAAGGGAAGAAGAAGGGGAACTTCAAGAAGAACAGCAAGCAAGTTGCTGCTCAAGAGAAGAAACCCAAGTCTGGACCTAAGCCTGAAACTGAGTGCTTCTACTGCAAGCAGACTGGTCACTGGAAGCGGAACTGCCCCAAGTATTTGGCGGATAAGAAGGATGGCAAGGTGAACAAAGGTATATGTGATATACATGTTATTGATGTGTACCTTACTAGAGCTCGCAGTAGCACCTGGGTATTTGATACTGGTTCTGTTGCTAATATTTGCAACTCGAAACAGGGACTACGGATTAAGCAAACACTGGCAAAGGACGAGGTGACGATGCGCGTAGGAAATGGTTCCAAAGTCGATGTGATCGCGGTCGGCACGCTACCTCTACATCTACCTTCGGGATTAGTATTAGTCCTAAATAATTGTTATTTGGTGCCAGCGTTGAGCATGAATATTATATCTGGATCTTGTTTAATGCGAGACGGTTATTTATTTAAATCAGAGAATAATGGTTGTTCTATTTATATGAGTAATATCTTTTATGGTCATGCACCTTTGAAGAGTGGTCTATTTTTGATGAATCTCGATAGTAATAACACACATATTCATAATGTTGAAGCCAAAAGATGCAGAGTTGATAATGATAGTGCAACTTATTTGTGGCACTGCCGTTTAGGTCATATCGGTATAAAGCGCATGAAGAAACTCCATACTGATGGACTTTTGGAACCACTTGATTATGAATCACTTGGTACTTGCGAACCGTGCCTCATGGGCAAGATGACTCAAACACCGTTCTCCGGTACTATGGAGAGAGCAACAGATTTGTTGGAAATCATACATACAGATGTATGTGGTCCGATGAATATTGAGGCTCGTGGCGGATATCGTTATTTTCTCACAAATGACTTAAACAAATATGGGTATATCTACTTAATGAAACATAAGTCTGAAACATTTGAAAAGTTCAAAGAATTTCAGAGTGAAGTTGAAAATCATCATAACAAGAAAATAAAGTTTCTACGATCTGATCGTGGAGGAGAATATTTGAGTTACGAGTTTGGTGTACATTTGAAACAATGCGGAATAGTTTCGCAACTCACGCCACCCGGAACACCACAGCGTAATGGTGTGTACGAATGTCGTAATCGTACTTTACTAGATATGGTGCGATCTATGATGTCTCTTACTGATTTACCGCTATCGTTTTGGGGTTATGCTTTAGAGACGGCCGCATTCACGTTAAATAGGGCACCATCAAAATTCGTTGAGACGACGCCTTATGAACTATGGTTTGGCAAGAAACCAAAGTTGTCGTTTCTTAAAGTTTGGGGCTGCGATGCTTATGTGAAAAAGCTTCAACCTGATAAGCTCGAACCCAAATCAGAGAACTGTGTCTTCATAGGATACCCAAAGGAGACTGTTGGGTACACCTTCTATCACAGATCCGAAGGCAAGACATTCGTTGCTAAGAATGGATCCTTTCTAGAGAAGGAGTTTCTCTCGAAAGAAGTGAGTGGGAGGAAAGTAGAACTTGACGAGGTAACTGTACCTGCTCCCTTATTGGAAAGTAGTACATCACAGAAACCTGTTTCTACGAAACCTACACCAATTAGTGAGGAAGCTAATGATAATGATCATGAAACTTCAGAACAAGATACTACTAAACCTCGTAGATCAACCAGAGTAAGATCCGCGCCAGAGTGGTACGGTAATCCTGTTCTGGAAATCATGCTACTAGATCATGATGAACCTACGAACTATGAAGAAGCGATGGTGAGCCCAGATTCCGTAAAATGGCTTGAAGCCATGAAATCTGAGATGGGATCCATGTATGAGAACAAAGTATGGACTTTGGTTGACTTGCCCATTGATCGGCAAGCAATTGAGAATAAATGGATCTTCAAGAAGAAGACTGACGCTGACGGTAATATTACTGTCTACAAAGCTCGACTTGTCGCAAAAGGTTTTCGACAAGTTCAAGGGGTTGACTACGATGAGACCTTCTCGCCCGTAGCGATGCTTAAGTCTGTCTGAATCATGTTAGCAATTGCCGCCTTTTATGATTATGAAATTTGGCAGATGGATGTCAAAATTGCATTCCTGAATGGATTTCTGGAAGAAGAGTTGTATATGATGCAACCGAAAGGTTTTGTCGATCCAAAGGGAGCTAACAAAGTGTGCAAGCTCCAGCAATCCATTTATGGACTGGTGCAAGCCTCTCAGAGTTGGAATAAACGCCTTGATAGTGTGATCAAAGCATTTGGTTTTATACAGACTTTCGGAGAAGCCTGTATTTACAAGAAAGTGAGTGGGAGCTATGTAGCATTTCTGATATTATATGTGGATGACATATTACTGATTGGAAATGATATAGAATTTCTGGATAGCATAAAGGGATACTTGAATAAGAGTTTTTCAATTTAAGGCCTCGGTGAAGCTGCTTACATATTAGGCATAAAGATCTATAGAGATAGATCAAGACGCTTAATTGGACTTTCACAAAGCACATACCTTGACAAGATTTTTAAAGAAGTTCAAAATGGATCAAGCAAAGAAAGGGTTCTTGCCTGTGTTACAAGGTGTGAAGTTGAGTCAGACTCAATGCCCAACCACTGCTGAAGATAGAGAGAAAATGAAAGATGTTCCCTATGCTTCAGCCATAGGCTCTATCATGTATGCAATGTTGTGTACCAGACCTGATGTGTGCCTTGCTATAAGTCTAGCACGAAGGTACCAAAGTAATCCAGGAGTGGATCACTGGATAGCGGTCAAGAACATCCTGAAGTGCCTGAAAAGGACTAAGGATATGTTTCTCGTATATGGAGGTGACAAAGAGCTCATCATAAACGGTTACGTTGATGCAAGCTTTGACACTGATCCAGATGATTCTAAATCGCAAACCGGATACGTGTTTACATTAAACCGTGGAGCTGTCAGTTGGTGCAGTTCTAAACAAAGCGTCGTGGCGGGATCTACATGTGAAGTAGAGTACATAGCTGCTTCGGAAGCAGCAAACGAAGGAGTCTGGATGAAGGAGTTCATATCCGATCTAGGTGTCATACCTAGTGCATCGGGTCCAATGAAAATCTTTTGTGACAATACTGGTGCAATTGCCTTGGCGAAGGAATCCAGATTTCACAAGAGAACCAAACACATCAAGAGACGCTTCAATTCCATCTAGCATCTAGTCCAGGTGGGAGACATAGAGATTTGCAAGATACATACGGATTTGAATGTAGCAGACCCATTGACTAAGCCTCTTCCACAGGCAAAACATGATCAGCACCAAGGCTCCATGGGTGTTAGAATCATTACTGTATAATCTAGATTATTGACTCTAGTGCAAGTGGGAGACTGGAGGAAATATGCCCTAGAGGCAATAATAAAGTTATTATTTATTTCCTTATATCATGATAAAAGTTTATTATTCATGCTAGAATTGTATTAACCGGAAACATAATACATGTGTGAATACATAGACAAACAGAATGTCACTAGTATGCCTCTACTTGACTAGCTCGTTAATCAAAGATGGTTATGTTTCCTAACCATGGACAAAGAGTTGTTATTTGATTAATGGGATCACATCATTAGTTGAATGATCTGATTGACATGACCCATTCCATTAGCTTAGCACCCGATCGTTTAGTATGTTGCTATTGCTTTCTTCATGACTTATACATGTTCCTATGACTATGAGATTATGTAACTCCCGTGTGCCGGAGGAACACTTTGTGTGCTACCAAACGTCACAATGTAACTGGGTGATTATAAAGGTGCTCTACAGGTGTCTCCAAAGGTACATGTTGGGTTGACGTATTTCGAGATTAGGATTTGTCACTCCGATCGTCGGAGAGGTATCTCTGGGCCCTCTCGGTAATGCACATCACTTAAGCCTTGCAAGCATTGCAACTAATGAGTTAGTTGCAGGATGATGTATTACGGAACGAGTAAAGAGACTTGCCGGTAACGAGATTGAACTAGGTATTGGATACCGACGATCGAATCTCGGGCAAGTAACATACCGATGACAAAGGGAACAACGTATGTTGTTATGTGGTCTGACCGATAAAGATCTTCGTAGAATATGTAGGAGCCAATATGGGCATCCAGGTCCCGCTATTGGTTATTGATCGAAGACATGTCTCGGTCATGTCTACATTGTTCTGAAACCCGTAGGGTCCGCACGCTTAAAGTTTCGATGACAGTTATGTTATGAGTTTATGAGTTTTGATGTACCGAAGGAGTTCGGAGTCCCGGATGAGATCGGGGACATGACGAGGAGTCTTGAAATGGTCGAGACATAAAGATTGATATATTGGATGACTATATTCGGACACCGGAAGGGTTCCGGAGAAGTATCGGATAAAACCGGAGCACCGGGGGGTTACCGGAACCCCCCGGGGGGTTAATGGGCCTCATGGGCCTAATGTGGAGAAGAGGAAGGGGCTGCCAGGGCAGGCCACGCACCCCCTCTCCCCCTAGTCCGAATTGGACAAGGAGGGAGGGGTGGCGCCCCCCCCCTTTCCTATTCTCCCTCCACCTCTCCTAGTTGGACAAGGTTTGGGGGGGGGGAGTCCTACTCCCGGTAGGAGTAGGACTCCTCCTGCGCACCACCATAGGGCCGGCCGCACCCCCCCTTGGATCCTTTATATACGGGGGCAGGAGGGCACCTCTAGAGACACAAGTTGATCCACGTGATCTTATTCTTAGCCGTGTGCGGCGCCCCCTGCCACCATAGTACTCGATAATATTGTAGCGGTGCTTAGGCGAAGCCCTGCGACGGTAGTACATCAAGATTGTCACCACGCCGTCGTGCTGACGGAACTCTTCCGCGACACTTTGCTGGATCGAAGTCCGGGGATCGTTATCGAGCTGAACGTGTGCTAGAACTCAGAGGTGCCGTAGTTTCGATGCTTGATCGGTCGGGCCGTGAAGACGTACGACTACATCAACCGCGTTGTCATAACGCTTCCGCTGTCGGTCTACAAGGGTACGTAGATCACACTCTCCCTCTCGTTGCTATGCATCACCATGATCTTGCGTGTGCTTAGGAATTTTTTTGAAATTACTACGTTCCCCAACACCGCGCCCCTCTCCTTCATCTCACTCCTCTGCTCATCTCCCTCTCTCTCGGAGCTCTCAAATCCCCTCCTCTGCTTCTTATCGCAGGAATCAAACGCAATCCTCGAACGCCATGGCCGCCCTCGCCTACTCACGTTGTTCCTGGACCTCCTGCGCCCCTTCACCCGCATCCAGCGCCGCCATGGATTCGCACCAAGACCTCCTCGCCAGGTCGACCCAGTCCCCTTCTGTTCGCCTCGAGCGTCAAGCGCAGCTGCCTCCTCTACAGACTTGCTCCCCGCCGGATCCGGTGGCTCGTAGCACCACCGCCGCCGTCGTCCTGCTTCACGAGGACGAACCCCTGCCTCCTCGCTCATTCCAGCGCGCCTCCGCCCGCGCCAAGGCCCCTGCCCTGCCTCTGCTTCTTTCAAATCAGGGAGGAGGACACCCCTGCATCGGCTCGCTCAGTTCGTCCGCACGTTGACAGCGTCGTCGCCTCGTCCGGCCGCCGGAGTTCCCTCGCGTCACGCCGCCGCCGCTTCGATCTCGTGCCGATGTGCCTTCGCCAAGCCCGCCGTCGCGCCCTGCTTCCTCTGGTTCGAGCAGACGAAGAAGACGCAGGCTCGTCCCCACGTACGCCCCTCTCGTTGACCAAGTCATGCGAGAGGGCTGGATCGCCTGCGCGCGTGGGCTAGCCGAGCTGCTTTTCCTGCTGGCCCAACCGCTTCCTCACCGACCTTGGCCGAAGCCCATGGTGAGCAACCAGCAGCTTCCCCGGCCCAGTTTGCCTCAGATCTGGCCCGTGTTATTTTTTTCCTGAGAGGACGATTTTTCTAATTTCCAGAGACAGCAGTTTTGCAGAAAACCCCCTAGACTACATGTATATAATAACTCACAATAGGTGCATCGGATTAAAATGAATTATATATGCAAGTTGCTTAGAATTTTGTGTAGAGTAATAATATCCAACTTTCATCTATGTTTGAGATGTTTAAATTGTTGTTTGATTAAATTTTCTCCTATGCCATGTTAAAATGCTTTAATTCATAACTAGATAACCGAAAACATGCATATGAGGAGTTTCCGAAATTGTTGGTCGTTGTTTCCGACCTCATTTAAACTTGACTAGATGGGTAGTTTTCATTTGCTTCACCCTCTTGCCATGTTTAACAACATTTAATATTGTTGGGTACATAAACGAGATCGAACTAAATAATTGATGTGGTGGTCCATCAATATGCAACTCGTTGCATATTGAGCTCCACTTAATTTGTAGGATTGTTTGTGCACTTTGCATTCCATGCATATTTAAACCGGGCATGCATCATACTTGATTGTGCATCATGACATGTTTATGTGATGGTTGTTTACTATGTTGTTTGCTCTTTTCTGGTGTTGTTTCTTCGGGTTGGTTCCGATAACGTCGTGTTGTGAGGATCCGTTCATCTACGTTCGTTTGTCTTCTTCATGGACTCGTTCTTCTTCCTTGCGGGATTTCAGGCAAGATGACCATACCCTCGAAATCACTTCTATCTTTGCTTGCTTAGTTGCTCGCTCTTTTGCTATGCCTATGCTGCGATACCTACCACTTGCTTATCATGCCTCCCATATTGTTGAATCAAGCCTCTAACCCACCTTGTCCTAGCAAACCGTTGTTTGGCTATGTTACCGCTTTGCTCAGCCCCTCTTATAGCGTTGTTATTGCAGGTGAAGATTGAAGTTTGTTCCTTGTTGGAACATGGAGATGTTGTTCCTTGTTGGAACATGTTTACTTGTTGGGATATCACAATTTATCTTATTTAATTAATGCATCTATATACTTGGTAAAGGGTGGAAGGCTCGGCCTTATGCCTGGTGTTTTGTTCCACTCTTGCCGCCCTAGTTTCCGTCGTATCGGTGTTATGTTCGCGGATTTTGCATTCCTTACGCGGTTGGGCTATTATGGGAACACCTTGACAGTTCGCCTTGAGTAAAACTCCTCCAACAATGCCCAACATTGGTTTTACCATTTGCCACCTAGCATTTTCTTTTCCCTTGGGAGTCGCGCTCCTGAGGGTCATCATTATTTTACCCCCCCCCCCCCCGGGGGGGGCCAGTGCTCCTCTGAGTGTTGGTCCAACCTGTCAGCTGCCGGTGGCCACCAGGGGCAACTCTGGGCTGGCCTACCCGTACCTAGGACAATCTGAGTGTGCCCTGAGAAAGAGATATGTGCAGCTCCTATCGGGATTTGTCGGCACATTCGGGCGGTGTTGCTGGTTTAGTTTTACCTTGTCGAAATGTCTTGTAACCGGGATTCCGAGTCTGATCGGGTCTTCCCGCTAGAAGGTCTATTCCTTCGTTGACCGTGAGAGCTTGTCATGGGCTAAGTTGGGACACCCCTGCAGGGATTTGAACTTTCGAAAGCCGTGCCCGCGGTTATGGGCAGATGGGAATTTGTTAACGTCCGGTTGTAGAAAACCTGAAGTTGACCTTAATTAAAATGCATCAACCGTGTGTGTTACCGTGATGGTCTTTTTCCGGCGGAGTCCGGGAAGTGAACACGGTGTTGGAGTTATGTTTGACGTAGGTTGTTCTAGGATCACTTCTTGATCATATTTTCTCGATCGTGCTTTGCCTTCTCTTCTCACTCTCATTTGCGTATGTTAGCCACCAAATATGCTAGTCGCTTGCTGCAGCTCCACCTCATACCTTTACCTTACCCATAAGCTTAAATAGTCTTGATCGCGAGGGTGTAAGATTGCTGAGTCCCCGTGGCTCACAGATACTTCCAAAACCAGCGTGCAGGTGCCGATGAGTCCGTGCAGATGACGCAACCAAGCTCAGGAGGAGCTCGATGAAGATCTTGTCCTTTGTGTTGTTTCGTTCTAGTTGTTCAGTAGTGGAGCCCAGTTGGGGTCGATCGGGGACCTTGTCGCATTTGGGGTTCTTCTTTTAATTTGGTTCCGTAGTCGGACCTTAATTGTATCTGGTTGTTGTAATGCTTTATTCATGTAATTGTGTGAAGTGGCGATTGTAAGCCAACTATGTATCTTTTTCCCCTATTGTATTACTTGGGTTGTGTGAAAATTACCTCATTTGCGACATTGCTTTCAATGCGGTTATGCCTCTAAGTCGTGCTTCGACACGTGGGAGATATAGCCGCATCGAGGGCGTTACACAAACGCAATGAGGCATGGCTCTCTCCTGTTGGTGCGCACTCCACCGCCTGGAACTGGCAAACCACCGAGCCTCCACCAATGTGTTGTGATCAATCGCTAAGTATGTTGTGAAGCCACTGGAGACCCAGTCTGCCACCACAGGGGGCCATGCCCACCTCGCCACATGCCAGTCACCGACGTCGCCGAACAAGGAACCACCAAACGCGGAACTACCGGCCAAGACTAGCTCTGCCATCATGTTCAAGTCCCCACAAGGAAGACCCCCACCTCCGTCATAGTGCTGCAAGCCTCACCGTCATAGCTGCCAGACACAAGAGGTCGGATCCCGCCATCTCCCACCCCTTGCCACCGCTGCAGGGATCATGGCTTGGGTTGCCGAGCCTTCTACACTGTGTGCTAAATCTTTCGCAGAGTGTTTGCATGTTGCTACACCTTAAATCGTCAAATCAAAAATATAATACCATGCCGCACTTTTCTGGGCCAAAAGTGTGGCGGACAATTTGTGTGTCACACTTGTGGCAAGTCGTAGCTTAGCCATCCAGTCATACACGCACACGCACACACACACGCGTGTGCCCCCGACACACACAGGAGCAATTTTAGCAGAGCCATCTGAACCGTAAAAAGATATGGAGCGTCCTTTATGTCGACCCTCTCAATCATCATATTTGACGTATGGGGGCTACCTTTTGAAGCGCCTTTCATAAACTTCAGGTGGCTCCCCATCTCACGTGGGATCACGGGAAGGTTGTAGAAAAATAGATGTTTCATTGATGAGTGGATCCCACAATTATGAAGATGACACATATAGAGACTCGGAGTTTGAGTGCTGCCTCTCCAGACTCTATGATATTTTGAAGTGCACTCCGTAATACTCCCTCCGTTTCAAAATATAGCGCGCCCACGCTTTTCAAGGTTCAACTTTGATCATAAATTTAATCCACGAGACCGACTACGGCGGGATCAAAAATTATATAATTGAAAACTTTGTTTGAATACGAATTCATTGATATAATTTTTTCGCCCGCCGCAGTCGATTTCATTGGTTAAATTAATGGTCAAAGTTGAAGCACGGAAACCAAGGATGCGTTATATTTTGAAACGGAGGGAGTAATTATGAAGACCGTCCTTTTGACAACTCCGCTGGAATTACTCTTAGTTCCACACTTCCACATACACACACACGCGCGCGCGAATGCCTTGTCTTTGAGGGCGAATGTTTCCTGTGCGTTTCCAGCTAATAACTGTATTCACCCGAACCCGCAAGGCCGGTGGACGGTGGTGCTCGACCTCCCTCCATCGACTTTGCCTCCCAGCAGCCAGCAGGCATCGCCATCTGGGCAAAGACAAGCGAAACAAACAATGCCCAAAACGAATATAATACTCCAGCTTACTACAGAATTGCAAAAACGTTACAAAGATTTCAGACAAAATGTAAGTGAACCTGCAGAGGTAGTTTTTGTGTGCGGGGGTAACTGACAAGAAACGTATTGATTAACTCGCATTGGGTATTGCAGCTCCTTCCACCCCTGGAACATATGGGGATGTAGTCTCCTATCTCCAATTGTTCACAGCAGAACCAAAGCGGTAAAAATCAGAAAACTTCCTAGGGAAATTAACAACAAGGGTAACGCCGATGGGCCGGGTTCTTTGCGGTTTATCGAAAGGGTTAACCATGGTTCATAGATACTAGTACAAAATTGACAGCAACTGACGGGTCTAATTGTAGAGTTCCATAGCACTCGCTGTTTCAATTCAACCTGTTCAATACCCGCAAAAAAAGACATGACCGCACCCGCAAAAAAAAAATATATTCAACCTGTTCAAAAAAGACTCCAGCAAAGTAACAGATGTGGAAACATGGCATAGGATGAGCAGGAAGTGAGCCGGGAGTGTTACAAGATCACTCGCGTGAGCTTATTGGGCCAGGAAACTGCATGCTCGAGTTATACGATTCACTGGAGAACTAACTAACAACCCAGCCAGTACAGTTCGTTACATGTACACGTTGCACGCTCAGTATTTTCACAATTCCTACTTATTTATTTATTATATATTCCGATTCTTACTAATTAAATATATTTTAAATTAAATAAATTAATATCAAATCGAAAATATGATAGTATAAGCACTGCAAAAAAAATGTTAATATATTCCCCAAAACGGTCAGTCCCATGCTTAAAAAACTGTTCCCATTTATAAATGAATTGTTTTGTGTTAAAAAAGAAATAATTTATTGTGAAATATATTTACGTACTTAGGAAAAATTACTCATGCACAATTATATGTTCATATACTTCAACAAATATGTTTCCAAAACAAATATACATATATTAAATAAAGATAGAAAAATAACAAAACCAATTATTTTTAAAGGAAACAAAACAAAATGGAGAGAACAATAGGGACGATCAGAGCGACTAAGGAGGCAATTGCACTCCTTCATCTACCACGCAAGGCAGCTTCGGTTCTGCCTGGATACGGGTGGCATCCTCCCGATGATGGTATTGTTAAAATCACCAAGGACGACGCCCTAAACTTTGCCGGGACAGGGGTAGTGCAGGTGGCATCGCCCGCTCCTCTTCGGCTTTGCTTAGCTCATGGTGCAAGCCATACTTGGGGATCTTTGACCCCTTGATCATGGAGGCTTTCTCTGTGAGATGGGGTTCGTTTTGCTACTCTTCAAGGGTTCTTGCATGTGATAATGAAAGTTGATTGCATGGAGTTGATGACACTCTAGAACACTTGCCACAATTCTCGTTCGTTTGTGGCTCCAATTCTGTTAGAAATAGGAGAGCTCAGTAATAATTTTTCTTCTTTTATTATTCAGCATGTAAACAAGTCAGCAAACCTTCCGGCACATCTTTGTGCAAAGCATGCTAGCACTCTGAATACGATCGAGAGCTGGCTTGATGAAACACCTAGCTTTCTAGTGACTAGCCTGTTGGCTGATTGTCCTAAGAATGCTTTCATATAAATAAGCTCTCTGATTTGCCCGTAAAAAATAGAAACAAAAAAATAGGAAATCATAATAATTAAGGAGAGCACGAACATGGGCTGGCCATGTATAGCCATCCTTGTGTAATATAACGACAATTCAAAGTAAGGAGCGATGAATAGGATTTACCACTTACGGGAGCTCATCGCTGAAGTGCATCAACTACCCTCTATATGGGCTGGACATGATACCAACCATTTAGTTTGATATTTTCTATTTTTAAGAAATAATATTTCATTTAAAATATTTTAAAAAAATATTACAGAAAATAAGTAAAATATAAAAACCATATAATGCAATTTCGCAAAAGAAAAAAATGTGTGCTCAACAAAAATTTGCATATATATAAAATTAAATATTCATCTCGTGTTTTAAAAATATTCATGCATACAAATGTTTCATATTCATGTATTTAAAAAAGTTCATGCATTTTGTAAACATGTTCATGCATCTGGATATATGCTCATACACTTTGAAAAATTCGAGTCCAAAAGGATAGGTAGAAAACAAAAAAACAAATATAAGTAAAACTAGGAAAAGAACTAAAGAAGGAAGCCTAAACAAATAAGAGAAAATAAAATAAAAAGTAAAAAACATAGCAGAAAGGTAAAGTATATACCTGATAACTATGTTGGAAAAGGCAGTGCTTAGGAGGCGCTTAGGCACGCCTAGGCGCTAGGCAATGGCCAAATGCATCACCTGGGGTATAAATGAAGGTCTAAGCAGGGCAAGTAAGGAATTGCCTACCCAAGTAAGAAATCATGCCACATACTACACTGATATGTCAAACGGGTTATATTCCAATGACAGTAGATTGTAATTAACTTATTTATATGCCCTAAACTAATATCAACATTCATATAATAATCACAAATACACTACGAGTGAAAACTATATTACCGCCTAGGCCGCACCTAGCGCGCTTAGGCACCGCCTAGGCACTAGGCGAAGGCCAACCGCCTCGCTTACGCCTACCGCTTTTTTTCAACCTTGCCTGATAATAAGAGTACGTCATGGAAATTGCCGCCAAAGTTGCAAAATATTATCCATCAATGCTACATATACATGATAAAAAAAACTTTTTGCACAAGGGAATCCCCCGCCTGGGCCAGCCCATGCTGTAGGGACCTTCCTTATACTGCGCTCTGCGTGCAGGGAGAAGACGCAGTGCACCCATTTGGGCTGGCCCATGTCTGAGCAACTTGTTTTTCAAAATTCGTTTTTATTTATTTTTATTTTCCTTTTTTCTACTTTAAATAATTTGGAACTTCAAAAATGTTCTGAAAATTAAAGAAAATGAGAATTTTGAATTAAAATCTATATCTATACCTTACCTACTAATAAAGAGGCTAATGATTCTTGCTCCTAAATTTCGTCCGTGATTTATTTGTGCGTGAAAGTTCCATCCGTCGTTCCATGTATGCGTGAGTAAAAAAAAAGGGAAGTGTACGGTTTCCTTTTTCTCTCCGTCTGTCCTCTTCGTGTGTCTCCTGCTGGGCCAAGCTGTGCCTGGGCCTGGTGCATGTTATTTTCTGTCTATTGGGAAGCAACTGGGCCGAGCTGGGCCTTGTGCGTATATTTTTTTGGTTGACTATGTGCTAAAAAGAGGGCGAAATCACTAGTTAAGGAGTACTCGTTGCAAAGAACACTTCAATTTCCCATGTCGCGACAAGTGGCGCATATACAGTACGCCATTTGTTGCAACCTGAGAGTTTTTCCTTTTTTCGTAGATCCGTTTATTCAAAATATTTTATCTCTTAAACCGTGCGTGCAAATCTCGAACCATTTTCACCATTGGATTCCTCGCGTCGAGATCTTCAAAACTAGATCCCATGTTGATAGGGTTTGACGAACTTTTTTTTCACAAAAAAAACCGAACCGGAAGCACGGTTTTTTCCCTTTCCGAAAGAGGCACGCCCGTGCCTCTCGTGGAAATAAAACCGTGACTATCGTGGAAGGAAAAAAAAACAGAAAACACATTTTTTTCCGTTTTCGAGAGGCACGACCGTGACTCTCGCGAAAGCACAACCGTGCCTCTCGCGGAAGCAAAATCGTGACTCTCGTGAAAGAAAAAAAAACAGAAAACACGTATTTTTTTCCCTTTCCGAGAGGCACGGCCGTGACTTTCGCGTAAGCACAACCATGTCTCTCGCGGAAGCAAAACCGTGACTCTCACGAAAGAAAAAGAAAACAGAAAACGCGTTTTGTTTTTCCCTTTCCGAGAGGCACGGCGGTGACTCTCGCAAAAGCACAACCGTGACTCTCGCAAAAGAAAAAAAAAACAGAAAACGCGTTTTTCTTCGTTTCCGAAAGGCACGGCCGTGACTCTCGATAAAGCACAACCGTGCCTCTCGCGTAAGAAAAACCGTGACTTTTGCGAAAGGAAAAAAAACGTTTCGCGTAATTCTTTTTTGATCGAAAAGCTAAGAAAAACAGGGGGAAAACCAAAATGTCGAAAAAAACTGGGAAAAAAACATTTAAAAAGCCAAAAACGTGTGTGGAAAAATAAAATAAAAAAATCCGAAGGGAGCGTCCAGAACGTGACACGTGGCTAATGGCTAAAAGCACGCCAAGTGGCGCTGATCATTGCGAGACTCCCGAAGGAGCGCTCGTTAACTAGTTGCTCCCAAAAAAGGGTTTGGTTCACTATTACATAATCCCAGCTCGCTACATTAAACTCAAATAAACCAATTTAAATATGGCTGCAAGTTCAAATGAATAAGCCGATTGGGATCAATAAGGAAGAGTGGACAAAGGAATTAAAACTGATAAAGAAGATGGATGGATGATGACCCAATGAAGAAAAAGACATGCCGTGCTGGTGGACACCATGGGTGCGGGGCTGTGGACGTCATGGCCTGGTCTGGCAAGCTTGTCGCTGTTACCATCAGGATTCAACAACTTTATGTGTGCAGACCATGATTATGTTTTGTGATGCGTCTGCTTAAACTTAGCTTGTCGTTGTTACCCTCAGGATTCAACCACTGTATGTGTGCAGACGATGATTATGTTATGTGATGCGTGTGGATTGTGCTATCCACCACGGATCTGAAACTCTAGGGCCGAAAAGTTCGGTATGGAATTGGAGTTCTTTAGGACCATGGGGTGTGGGCTTCAGTTATTTTTTTACACTGCACCTCCTGTTCTTTATTCAGGAGGGCTCGATGCCTTTGGATTCTTGCTTAAGCTGTTTTCTACATATACATGACACGAGTTGTTCAAGTCCTTTTCCTTTTTCGATTGAGGGGGACTACTTACGCCAGGCCACTTAATTAAAATTAAAACTGAATAATTTTTTGAATATTCAAAATATCCCAAAGAACAGCGATAAGTATAGCTGAACGGACCTTTTGTCCTAATATTATGCGATATTTCATTTTCTTCTTTAAAATTCCATCATGTATTTCACTGATTTGGTTTTGCATAGATTTACACAAATATTTGCTATTGAGCATCATGTGTGCAGAGGTTATTCTCCAATTGGAAGCAAGTTTCTTTCCTTTTTAGAAACCAAGGAAGTTTATTTTGATCCAAATTCAACAATAAAATTCTGAACACTCTTGGTGCATCTATGGAGTGCCATATATTTGATCGATAATAAAACTTTATAAAACAAATGTTAGATATTTGAATAGTATCCTTTTCTGTTTTCAGGAATTAATGTCGCAACCCTACGACTTCACACCAAATAGAAGATAAGGGAGTCAGAAGCAAACTTATTGGGAGCTACGGCAGGTAAACTGTCGAATACGACGCAAACTCAAATTTATTTTATAATGTCAATTGCAACACACAGTCTATTTTGCTCGTAGAATTTTCATGAACAGTGCAAATGTATGGGCATCTCTAGAAGATCACCTATTCTAAAAGTGCAAAACGTATCACTTATCTTATTTCTTATAATTTTTAAGGGATCATACATTTTTTCATATAGTAAATCCCCTAATACTCCTATCGAGTTTCCTTCATCAAGCAAATTTCTTTAAATGTGTTGTGATTCGTTAATACATTTTTCTTGTGATGTTCGGATTGACTATACTTTCTAACTACATGCTGCACTAGACAGCGAGGAACATGCCAATGATGCTGCAGTGTGAAACTGTTCCTTTGAAAGACCTAACGATCAGTGGATCTAGTTAATGGATGCCAAGTAAATGTACTATGGTGTACTATTGTCTGCGTGATATCAACAGATATTTGGCCCGACAAATTGTAGATACAGGAATACTTTTTATGAATTTGTTCTTGCCAGGTTTGATGTCCAGCAGGTCGACTCCAATGATTTCTTTCATAATCGGGACAGAGTTGCAGGTGTTATTAGGTAGCCGACTGAAATATGTTTTTCTTTTGTAGGGAAGGACACTGAAACATGTAAGTAGGAGAGTAACTTACAGGCCTAAGCTTTGGAAACACCCAGTGATCAAATAAGAGTTGACAGAAAACTTGTGTGCTTGTGTTTACATGTGATACTCCATCGAGCATATGTCTGGTTTCTGTAATAAAGTATCTAGTTCACTGATTTATTCTCTCCATGGCAATCTACTTGTTTGAGCTGGCTACGAGCCATGTAATGTAAGCGAGGAATACGAGGCTGTATGTTCCACATGGCTGGGTACGTAGCTCTCTCCACATCTAAAGCATGCAATGGCTGACTAGCTCGTAAATTACTTACATATTCCGCTTTCGGGTTGAGTTGACATGTCTCGCCAGAGCATGCAGACGCTTCCCCAAAGGCCAGGTCTCGACATTAGCTGCGCTGTACCACAGGAGAGAAAGGCACTTTCTCCTGCTCCCGACTCTCACCGGCGAGGAAGATGCTCCCGTCCTCCGTCCAGGCCATGCTCTGGATGATCTGTCACCGCCACACCAAGAGTCAAAACTTATTTTTCCTTTTGGGGTCGACATCCATGCTAGTGGACTCCGAAGTCTGAACAGCAGCAAGCAAGCAGAGGTGGCATTGGTCAAAAATCACGAGGTAAAAAACACCCCGAGAGGGACGGATCGTCTCGCCGGCCCTTTGGACTATCGTTGGGGTCACCAATCATTCATGGCTGGGCAGGAGAAAGGTGAACCGCTCTGTTGGGGTGGAAGGGACTCTACGCCCAGAGATCACAATCTCCACACCCCGAACTTGGGCGAGGGTCAATGGGACGGCACGAGCGCAGCTGCTGGGCACGTCTTTTCCCATTGTTTCCCCGGCCGGTTGGCTGGCTCTCGTCGTCGCCTCGCGCGCGTGCTGTTTCCGGTGTCCTGTGGCGCCGATTGATCGCTCGCTCTCGATCCCATGCATGCATGCCCATGCTCCCTCTCTTTGCGCAAAAGCTCGTCGTGCTGTGTTCTTCCTCCGGGTGAAAGGGGCTCGTCAGACACGCATTTCCTGGCTGACGTGGATCCGATGATGGTTTAACAATCCCCTCGTTAGAGCATCTCCAACAACTACGCCAAAAGACACGCGCGGGGTAAACTTTCACTTTAACACGCGGAGGACGTTTTGGCGCGCTCCAGCGACGGTAGGAAACTAGCGCGCGGGAAACGACGACGCGCGCGGGAAAAGACGGCAGCGCTGCTTCGAGCACACCTATAAATTGCCGCGCTCGCCACGCGGCCTCCACACTATGCGTGCTCTCCTTGCTACTCTGCCGCTTCCTCGCTCCCGCCACCACCGCGCCACCATGCCGCCGCGCCGCCGTGGATCGTCTGGCTACCGCGACATCCTCGAGCGCTCCGGCGGCACCTACTATGCCGAGATCCGGTCCGGCGATGTCCGGCTTGGCCTCGGCACGTTCGGGGCCGCGCACGATGCCGCCCGCGCGTACGACGCGGCAGCGTGGTGCCTAGAGGGGCCGACGGCGCAGATGAACTTCAACGACGTCTTCACGCGCGAGCAGGCGCAGGACGTCGCCCCTCTGCCTCGTCTTATCACGGACCAGGATTGTGCGGAGCACCGTCGGCGGCAGCGCCGCCTCCTCGTCGCCGAGGAGGACGAGCGAGCCATGGCGGAGTGGCGCCGGCGCCACCCGGAGGACGTCACGGTGGAGCACGCCTTCTGGGTGGAAAGGACGGCAAAGCGTCGCGCGGTGCAGTTGAAGAGGCGTCGGCGAAAGGCCCTGGCGATATCGCAGTGTGATATCGTTGAGGCAGGTGGGGTGTAGTTGATCCTGGTTGGGAGGACATGTTGATCAATACCTCAGACAACACCAGTCCGGATGAGGACGAGGACAACTCAGAGTAGGGTGTAGTTGCACCATAGTTCATGTAGTTGCACTATAGTTTTATCTATCTATGTATTGTTTATCAATCTATGCTATGAACTATGTAAAATATCTATATTTTTATTATCTATGTAAAATATGTATGCAATGTTTTGTGAGATAGCACGTGCGCTGCATTTTAGCATGCCTGCTGGAGATACAAGCGCGCTAAATTTTAGCGCAGCGGCTGGAGCCAGCGCTGTCCACCGCATTTTTCCAGGCGATAGACGCGCTGCAAAGTAGTTTTTAGCGTGCCGCGCGTTCGGCGGCTGTTGGAGATGCTCTTAACCACTGGAAATCCCTTATTCTAAAAAAAATATGAAAAACCATTTATGAGTGCTCCGTTTTATAATGCAACACATATTGACTTTTTAAAAAATCAACCTATACAAATTTTTTTTAAGCTTATAGAAAAAATAGCTATATCTAGAATACCAATTACATATGATAAAGTATATCATGAGAAGTATGATTGTAGATATTAGTAGTTCTATCTATAAGCTTGGTCAAAAATTATAAAGTTTGCCTTCTCTAAAAAAATCTATATGCCCACTTCATTATGAAACGGAGGAAGTACCATTTTGTCGCCAAATCTTGAAATCCCTTTTGTGACGCCGTGTTGCTCGGATTTAGCGGGGGGAGCTTAGCCCATCTGTTGGGAAAACGCATATCATCTTTGCTAGGGGTTACAGGCTCTTAACCCCACGGCCGGTGGGACCGTTGATATGAATGCGGAACACAAAGTAACTGGCGGGGACGATGTTCTTATTATGATATATTTGGTTTAGAATAGTTATCATTACCTGCGGCGACATGAAAAACCCCTAGAAACTCTTTTTCTACAAGTCGATTATTTGGCGTTGCTTCTTAATTATTTCACTTTTAAAGCACAATAGAATATAGATTCTCATATATGTGCACTCACACTTACCTCTATGAACACACGTATGAATATCCTTTCGACAGTTGACGATGCAATGTTGCTAGGGAAGGACGTTGGCGGATTTAGAAGCTCAAAGTAGTGCTATAAGACGGACAGACGGGCGCTAGGACCTACCGCGGCGACAAATTTCGCGTGGCAATCGACCAGGCATGGAAAACAAAGTCAGCCAAGGCAATTACGGAGATATGGGTCAATTCATCTCTCCTTGGGCATCACCAAGACCTCTCGCGCCTCATGTTCTACCCCGTTGATCCTCGGCAGCATCACACGGCCCTCTCTGTGCTACAGTACAACTGCGGTCGTTCGGAGTTGACTGTCATTCACCCCACATGCATTGGCGCGGTGAAGGACAACATGTTCGACTAGTCCGTCGGGCTGTGCCTTTGCCTGTATGCATTGTCGTTCCCGTCCGCACGGTGATGATGTCATAGTGGAAGGAAGAAGGGCGATCGAGAGGACATGTGTGGTGGGGGTATGATGACTGAGAGAGGAAGGAAGGGAGAGATGAAGTTTTTTCCTTTTTTTTTACCTTTCCCCATTTCTTCCCTTTGGAAGAGATGAGTCCCACATGCAAGTGACCTATTCCTTTCGTTCCAAATTACTTGTCTTGAATTTGTCTAGATACGGATGTATCTAGACTCATTTTAGTGCTAGATAACTCCGTATCTAGACAAATTCAAGACAAGTAATTCGGAACGGAGGGAGTAGTATATAGAGAGAGCCTATCCGCCAGCTACTTAGGGATATTTTGAACAAAGAAATTGGTGAAACGCCATTGACCATGCAGAAATGGAGTGAAAGTGCATTTCCATAGCACCACCAAAAAGAATAGAAGTAAAACTGGAGTTTTTCAAAAACTTGGAACGATCCTTAGTAGTGGAAAGAGCAATGCTATGGGACGACAAAGTTTGGACGACTCATGCACGACGATTAAATCGAGCCGAGGAATCTCGAGCACAGCTAAGCAGTGGCCGCTGGATCCTTTGGTCGTGCACTTATCGTACACACAGTGTCGTGTGTGGAGCAGTTCCGTAGTGGAAACCAACTAGGATAAAAAGTAATTTTTTTATTTAACCAATTGTAGCTTGTTTGATGCCGATATTTAGCATACCAATGTATTGGCAAATCTAAACATTGGATACCAATTGGTTGGCTACCAATTATTTGACCATTTAAAAAAACATTCCAACTTTGGCAACATTTGGTTTTTACAAAATATGGGGTTGTCGAATGTATTATTTTACCCCAAAAGACATATTAGATTTGATAATTATCAAAGAAAACGGTCAGTAAAAAGTAAAATAACATTAAAAATTATACTGATCATTTTTTCCTCCGATTATAGGTACGTACTGAACCAAGTAGTAAGCCTTAATTGTACATGCATGTGAATCGTGGCCACGTAGTGTCAACCGTACAACATGATGCCCACAAGGCTCCGGCGGTCGGGGGCGCGTGGGGCATGGACGGAAACCCCGCTCCTGCCCATGCCGTGCACGCACAACCAGATAACACGCGGAGAGATGCGTAGGACATGCATAGGTACATAGGCAGAGAGTACATAAAGGTACATTACAATTACATAGAGAGCTATCAAGCTGCAGAGCCTACCAGTCTGCAAGTACTTCTAGATCTTGTTTACTAGTCGTAATTAGGAGCAGCTCGTGAACTGTTAACATGCCAATGCCTAGCTACCTACGTACAGCTCTGCTGCTGCTGCCGCTGCTCCTCCTCCTCCTCCTCACGCTCGATCGTCTCGACGATACGGTGGACGGCCGCCGCGATGTCGTCCACCGACGAGAGCCGGCAGTCGTCTTCCACCTGCGGCCATCATGCATGGCATCATCAACCAGACACAGAGCGGCTCACATGAATTCATTTGCTACGTACTACGAGGCTACGACACAAAGAAATGGACGTTCGATGATCCTGCAGTCGTACTACGGCAGTCAATCCATGCAGCCCTTCATCTAGCGTCAAAACAATAATGCAGCTTCATCTTTGCGGTGAAACACGCGGAGGTGTGATGTTTTGGAGGAGCCGTCCCGGACAAGGGCGCGGAAAACGAGGCAAGTTAGTTGTTTCGGCGTCACGCGCGCGCTGCCAAGCGAGCGAACGGTCTCGAAAAAGAAACGGCTACAGCTAGGTAGCATGGGGAGTCTGTGGTACGTACGTACCTTGAGGCTGAGGCAGTAGAGCGCCATGTGGCCGGCGCTGGTGGCGTTGAGGTGCAGCACGGCGAGCCGGTGGCCCTGCAGCGCCGCCACGATCCTCAGCAGCTGCCTAGGCCGCCGCCGCGACAGCACCTTCAGGCTCGCGTGGCTCTCCACGATGGTCACCTCGATGTCCGCCACGGCCGACTGCTTCGAGCCCGACGTCCCGTCGTCGTCGGCATTGCCGCCGCTGCCGTCCGCAGAGGCGTCTGCTGCTGGTGTGGCCGGGGCGTGGCGGACGCTCATCGTGTACTGCGGGAAGGTGAAGAAGTCTACAAAGGGCACTGCGGCGGCGGAATCGACGTCGCCGCTGACGGGGCAGTCGTCGCGTAGGCGGGCGTGCCGGTGCGCCTCCAGGGATTGAACTAGCTGCTCCAGCTCCTTGACGTAGTTGATCGCGCCGCCAATTATGGATGCCTGGTCGCCCTGTTCGTAATCACAATAGATACTATGTGCTCTGACTTTGGATCGATCAAGTTCGAAATAAGTACTCCCTGAAAATTACATCCAAAATTTCAAAAATGAGCTAAGGAATACGTACCCTGTGCACATAGGAAGCCGGCATGAGGGACCGGAGCACGCCAAGGTACTCGTTCATCTGCTTGCGGCGGTTGCGCTCGACGGCGATGTGGGTCATCCGCTGGCTCTCCGCCTCCTCAATGTTCTTTACGCTCCTGGCTCTTCGCCGCTTCCTCCTCCCTGCCGCACCTGACGCCGACGCCGCGCCCACGGCACCGTCGTCCGCGTCTCCACGGTCACCGCCGTGCCCCGGCGGCGGCAGCGCCAGCAAGGAGGAACTGCCTTCCGGGACTTCGGCGCTCGGGATCATCACGGAGGCGCTCGCAACCGCGGCGCCGCAGTGGGCGTTGCTTCCGTCCAACTCCACGCCACCGCCGTGCCCGTGCTCATTCCCGCCCCAAACTCCACCGCCTCCTCCTACTCCTTCGGCAGCCATGGCGCAGCGCCCAAAGAACCCTTTCGAGAACACCACGGCCTCCAACGCCATACGCGCGCGGCGCGGCTCGGCTTGATCAAGGAATTGATGAAGATGGAGATGTGCACGCGGAAGAGAGATGTCTCACTACCTAGCTTCTAGCTCTCAGTCCTTGGCTCCATTGCCAGAATAATTTATACCCGCAGCACCACTGGAGCGGGAGTGAAGTCTGTTTTAAACCCTGATTTCATAGAGTGTGACATTAATGAACCCTCACGTCTAAATTCCTGAAATTTGTACCCTATACTTCTTAATCCCGGTCAATCTAAACCCTAGACTCATCCTATACTTGTTTGGAAGGACAATCCTGATCGGGATCGGTTGTTTCTCTCACGTACTACACGGGCCTACATGTCATATTTTATCTTCTTCCTCAATCTCCCCTACTCTCTCCTAAGCGTCCATCTTCTTCCTGGAATAGCAAGTATGGCGAGCACCGCCACGAGGTCAGCGTGTGGAGCTGCGCATTTAGGACGCCGGAACCCGATCTCGACGGCGCCCTGGAGATCTTTCATTTGGCGGACCGTCGGTTTTTCCAGAGATCCTTGACCTGCGGCTTCACTTCCGCGCGAGCGCGAGGAAAACAACAGATGCCGTCACCTCCCCGCTCGTGGTTGCTGATGGGTCATTCCTTTGTCTGCGTCGGTTGCACGCGGCCTCCCCTCCGTCCGCCTCGCCGCCCCTGCGGCAGGGTTGGGCACGGCGTGCGGCTCTCGGCCAATGCGCCCAGAACGAGCAAAGGTACGGCTGCACGGCCGCACGCGAGTCAGTCAACCCAAATCATGATGCGCGCATCAGGGTCATCCTCGAGTACGCTGGGTGCGTTGGCCTCATCGTCGACTTGGACGAGTTGGACTTGCTAGTATGTTGCGGCTGTCTGCGCACACTACATCTCGGGTGCATGCGTTGCTTGTTTGTTTCCAGCAAAGAATCGATCAAGGCAGGGGGCGGCCTACGTCATGTACGTGGATGCGTGCGCATCTTGCTTGGAAATAATCAAGATAGCTCCAGATTGTGTAGAACTTCGAGCGTTGGTTGTTGAGAAAGACAAAGAGATTAGAAGATAGAAGGTGAAGACATATGGACCTGGGTGGTCAGTGACTGTGGCGAGTGATCTCGGCCGGGATAATTATTTTCCCGGTGCGCCAAACGGATTCAAGGTTTGATTTGATCATGATCGAGGAGTATAGGGTATCAACTTCAGTGATTTAGACACGAAGGTTCATTTACGTCACACTCTACGAAATCAGGGTTTAAAATAGACTTCACTCCTGGAGCGGCCAGGGCGCGGGCTTACGTGGTTTGCGGTGTGATTAGGCTATGATTTGGTCGGACTGCTGGCACTGCACGGCACGGCGTCATGCCATGGCAGGGACAGCAGCAATGCTAGACCTACGTACTGATTCATACGTAACTAACGTAATGGCTTCGGTGGCTTTTTTTGGTTGGAGGAAATAAGGGGGAGGGGGCCCACCCAGTTGAAATCAGGGGGCGGAGAGGTTATACTTAGGAAATTTACGTAAGAGTTCGTAGGTTTTCTTCGTAGGTGTAGCATTTTTGCAGGGACAGAGAGAGAAAAGAGGATGACGGGACGGTATGCGAGTCATCCGGAAATGCAACATTGGCTTTGCCAAGAAAAACACGCCCAAGAAAAACGCAAGACACGTCGCGTAGTTTTTCCTTTTCTTTTGGAGACCGGCTTCACGGTCCATCCCGTGCGTACCGGGTAGTATGAATTTTCAAATGTACAAAAAAAAGTATGGTACTCCCTCCGTTCTAAAATACCCGTCGGAGAAATGAATAAAAATAAATATATCTAAAACTTAAATACATCTAGATACATCCATCTCTGCAACAAATATTTTCGGACGGAGGGAGTAATTTTTTCAACATAGTACAGACGCAAATACTCATACGCACATGCATCCATTCCTATGAATAAACGCATGCACACACACTCTACCACTTATGAGCGCCTCAGAGAGAGACTGAGGCGACACATCAACATGAGATTGATGAAGTCGTCATAGATGCCTTCAACAACGCCGGAAGGCCTGAAATAAATTCAAAAAATGTGACCACCAACGCTAAGTATATGACTTGAACGCAAATACTTAGCATGAAAGAGACCGGAGACTTGAATTTTGGAGACTTGAGTTGGTTCCACCACATGCAACCTAACTTCAAAAATAATAATCTATTTTTAATCCGTTTGTGAGAAAGCATGAAAGAGACCGGAGACTTGAATTTTGGACCTCAACGATAAGAATCCGCATGGTTAAGGCGCCTTACCAAATCGTCCCTTTTTCTTTGGATTGAATGGTTCGTATGCTTTTTAAGTCTTGAATTTCGAACACATCTTGTTTTCGGCCAGATTGGTTGGCACTTCCAAAATCCCTTAGGACAGACTCCAAATCAAAGGTTGGTTTTGGGGAGTCAGGACGTCCACTACGCAGGTTTCCAACAATCCGATCCCCCCCAAAACCCTGGTCGGTTCTAGAAACCTCGCCGCGTTCACATAGGTTCACCAGCCACTCACTTACCCAAACTAAATCACGTTGGTATGGCATGCCACCTGAGAAACCTACTCCAGCTTCAAAGTTGGCCAGCCTCCCCCAAACCCTATGCCCATCCACTCTTCCCCTCTCCCAAAGTTGTCGCACAACATACCTTCATGGTGTTTCGTCCTCGTAGAGGCTTGGGACTTCGACGGTCCAAGTCAATCAAAGAGACGGACACTTGCTGCCAGCCGAACGGGCAGCTCCTCTACGTCAGGTTGGCCGAGTCCGAGCACGAGATCTACCTTCAAGTCGAGGAGAGGCGGATGAGCTTCTGCGCCACGAGCGCGATGTGCGGCCAGGGATGGATGCCACCACGGCCGGAGTCGGCTTCCTTAATTGGCGTTGCGACAAACAACGACAATATAGGCGGCGACAATGACGGTGGTGCCGTCGGTCTCGGAGGCCATGCCTATGAGGTCACGGTCTAGTACTTAACTTAGGTTTTCATTTAGTTTAGCTAAATTTAGATTAGTTTGGATCAAACTTTTTAATTTTTATCAAATATGCATGTAATATGTCATATTAGATTAAATTCCGTCCTTAATTTGCGTTTGAACTGTTTGAAATGAGGAGTCATTTGAGGGACATGTTGGATGGTTGGTGTTCACGGACAAGCTGGCCTGGACGTGTTCACAGGACATTTGATAGTGTTCATTTGGTGATTGCAACTGGATAAGCCCTTATTTCATCTCTAATAGATGCCCTAATAGTTATATTTGGGAAAAAATGTTTTGAGGAATTAAGTCCTCGCTAGCAAACACCTCAAACCAATAATCCCTCAAAAATTGATTTTCATCCTTCAAAACATAGTTATCCCTACTAAATTTAGTCCAAAGCGGTAAATTGTCAATAAAATAGTCAGTCGTCCCACCTTCCTCTCGGCACCGACCCACTGCCCTCATCACTGCCATCCAACCCCCCGTGAGGGAACCTTTTCATGCGACCATTTGACAATCCCCATCCTCTCTCACAGCTTCTACTCGCTTGCCGGTGCTGGAATCAGCTTTTTCATCGCTGACGAGCCCGCTGCCAGGTAGCTCCGCTCGGTGGTCGTGGAGGTCTGTTTTTGCGAGGAATTGAACCAGCCAAACCTGGAGATGGCGTAGGAAACACCTACATAGCCGACATGTATGGACTGGCGACGGAGACTGTTGTCGCCACCTTGTCGCCTCCCCGATATCCCAGCCATGTTCGTTGCATCCATGCTTGTGAATTGTCTCTGCAAACTGCTAGACAGCACTGCCTATGTCCTCCACCACCGTTCGGCCTTAGCCTAGCTACATCTCCGGCCACCGTGTCTTTGACCTTATCCGCCCACAAGGTATTTGTCAAAATGGCTATACGATTTTTTTCCTATTTTGATCAAATAAAGGTCTCGAATTGTGTAGATGAAGATATTATGGGAGATGATCTTCGACGATTCATCGTGGGAGGAGGAAGAAGTATATGATGACTTTGAGTTGGAGGTTGTTGTGGTTTCTATTCAGGAGGATTTTCTACGGCGAAGGCTCGGTTCTCGGTTTGGTCGAAGGACGTTACTTTGAGATAGAATCATGGGTCATGATGGTCTAGTGAGGGATCACTTTGCATTGAATGCAATATGGGTTTCGTATTTTCAACGCAGATTTCGGATGCACAAAGATCTTTTTAAGACCATTGCAAAAGTTGTGGAGAAACATGATCCTTGGTTTCAACTGAGAAGGAATGCAGCAGGAGCAGCGAGTGCAAGTACATTATTGAAGATTAATGCATTCATTCGAGTACTTTGTTGTGGATGTCTGTCCGATGTCATTGATGACTATGCTCGCATTAGGGAAGATCTCATCCTGGAGTGTGTGAGACAATTTTGTGATGTTGTGATCAAAATTCATGGAGCAAAGTTCTTGAGGGCTCCCAGTGATGAAGGTATCGAGAGGCCCATGGTAGAGAAATGAATAGAGAGGTTAGACCGAGATGTGTGGATCAATTGATTGTATGCATTGGACATGGAAGAATTGCCCTGTTGCATGGCAAGGTCAGTACAGAGGGTATTGTCATGATCCAACCATTATTTTTGAGGCATTGGCTATCTGGATTTCACACACATACTTCGGGATGCCTAGTTCTCATAGTGATACCAATGTGCTTTCTCGATCTCCTCTTTTTGCACGGCTTGTTATCGAGGACATTCCACCTTGCAACTATGTTGTCAATGGCAATGAATACAACATGGGATACTACATAGGTGACGACATCTGTCCTCCATGAGCCACATTTGTGAAGACAATCCATCGTCCTAAAGGCAACAAGAAATCTCACTTTGCAATTATGCAAGAATCTTCTAGAAAGGATGTTGAGAAAGCTTTTGGTGCGCTTCAGCAACGCTCCGTGGCCCTGCTGAGTATTGGAACCCAGAGACGTTGTGGAAGATCATGACAACATGTGTTACCTTGCACTACATGATCATCGAGGATGAGGGGGAGAGAGAGGACCCACATGACTTTCAGTATATCTTCAATGGGCTTCGGTGGAGCCAGAACATAAACCAAACAGGATTGAAGCCTTCCTCCAACCACACTGAAAGATCGAGGTCCGTCAAGCTCACAACCGACTTCAAGAAGATCTCATTGAGCACCATTGGTGCCTTCATAGCACTTGATTGTTGCCTTCATAGCACTTGATTGTTGTTCCTTTATCGTCTTTATTTGGATTCTTAGTTCATTTGGACCATATATTGTGTTTGAATTTCCATGGTTATGTTTGAGAATATTATATTGGGTTAATTGGATATATGCCACTACAACTTTCACGAGTTGAAAAAATGCCATTACAATTCTGCACATTGGAAAAATACCATTACAACTCTTTCATTCTCCTCTATATGCCATTATGTTAAATTTGAGACACCAATACCCTTGTCTTTCTCCTCTCACCCTCCTTTCATATTCTCTTCTAACAAACCGACAACCATGCCATTAACAACGTTCAGCAAACTGGAGCTCGTCGTCGCCATGTTGGCGCCGCCACTGTTGCCACTAGCAACAGCGTAACCCCTGGCCCCTTCTTCCGCGTCCCAACCCACGCCTCTAACCTCTTCCTTGATCTCGTCATCACCACCGGACACAACGGCCGCCATGGGTTCGAGCTCAGCGAGATCTTGTTTGCCCCGCCCGCATGCTCCCTGGTCACGCCCCATGGCGCGCTGCACACCGCATGCACCTACGCCCGTGCAGGCCTAGCCCAACGTCCGTCCGGTGAGCTCTGGCGTCGTCTACACGTGCAGAACAAGCATGATTCGGCCATGTTCGGTGCACACATGAGGTGGCACTACTAGGAAAATGCTTATAGGTAGAAGTTTACCAGTAGCGCCGGGTAGAAAACATGCTACTACTATTAAATAACAACAACGTTTGTTAGCTTGGGCCGCGCTGCTGTTACATGGGCCGCAGGGCAAATACGATAGCCCACTTACCTGTAGTGTTTGTTTCGAACGGGCGCTACAGCTGGTGGGCTTAGCAGTAGCGCCGGCCTCTACCCAACGCTACTACTAGGGGAAAAGAAAACATGCCCGAGCGCCGCCCACACCCCCTCACTCTCACAATCGACCCCCTCCGACGACGCCGCCGCGGTTAGGGTTCCTCCCTGGCCGCCTCACTCCCGTCAACGGCGCCGTGCGCCGCCACCACACGAGGTCGCCTCTCGCCTCCTCCGACGCTCCAGCCCCGTAAGCCCCCCCCCTCGATCTCCTCCTCCCTGCGCGCGCCACCACTAGCTAGGCTCCAATCGATTCGCCGCGGCGGCTCGCCATGTTTTGGGATTTCACGTGGGGAAAAGGGATTTAGGGATTGCACGGTGACTCCGCGGTTCGATGCGACGTGTTCCAGGCTTGTTTCCTTGCGTGATTGGGGAAAGAGTAGAGAGAGAGGGGTTAGCTGAGACAAGTAGAGGCTTTTTGTTGCTCACCAAAACTTGGGTTTGAATTCTTGATTAGTAGTTTAGCAAATATAATTGAAACTTGGGTTTCAATTCTTGGCTGCTGTCCCTTGAGCAGTGGTGGCGGCGGCAGTGCCTAGTGTTCTAGGGTTTAGAGAGGGGTTCTTCACTGACACTAGGGTTATGTCGTGAATGCTCCTCCTTTCATCTGAATGATGTTGATTGTGCCAGTTCTTCTTAAAGGTCTAAATGTTTGTATCCTCGTGATGAGCTACCCTATGTGTGAATTTGATCCACTAGCTTCAGGTTGAAGAGAGTGTGTGTATGTGGTGATGCTCAAATTGTCAAGTTGTTATGGTGCGCATTTGAATATATGCTAACACCCGTTTAAAAAAATGCTAACTGATCTGTCTCATATCTCTGTTTTCTTGAATGAGAAAACTGACTTTGCTGTGTTAATTAGGACATGTTGATGCTATCTTTTGTCTGTGTGTGCGATTGTTCTTCCCTTGTATTACCTCTTAGTCTGGTGCTTATATTTTGTAGTAGAAAATGTTGGCTACATTTTCACCCACTTGTGAATTCTATACTAGGCTCTGTTTGGGTTATTAGGCTCTGTCTGGGTTACATGATCTCTATTAGGTTATTGTCTGAACTGAACTACAATTTAGTTGTTATTTTGCTTGCCATGTGAACCTCATGTGTATTCTCTGTGATGTGTATATTATTCAAAACCTAATGTGTGTATTGAAAACTTTATATTTAATTTTTGGATTGTTAATCCTCTAATCATATTTCTTTAGGGAAATTACGCCACCACCACCACCACCATGCCGACAGTGCAATTCAAGGTGCACCAGCAGCCTTGCAACTGGCACGCTGTTCGACATCTACTACTAGTGGAGTTTTCTTCATGCGGCGGTAATAAATTATATGAAACTAGTAACAACTATTTTGTTTTTAGTGTTATTGGCATTAATGCATCGTGTATATATCATTTTGCTTTTGCAGACAGATCGTCCCATGCAATGTGAGGTCAGAATTCAACAAGCTGGCCGGAGACTCTGTGACCTTTGAGGCTCCTGGGGCCCCCTACACTATGGAGGTCGAGAAAGGACGAAATATGACGCAGGTGGGAGGAGATGGATGGGTCCGTTTCATCGCCCACATGCGTATCACCGGTGGTGAGTTGATCAGCTTCTCCTTCAGAGTAGAAAGACCCAAGTTGGCTGTGATTTATGTCAACAAAGCAGAAGCTGATGAAGATGATGAGGATGATGAGGATGATGACGACCCACTTGGTGAAGCCATCATTGCTCAAAGAATGAGGTTGAGCAAGGAGGAGGTGTGCAACCTATGGGACATCATTCCGCCACGTGCTGACTTCGTCGGGGTGCCATTCGTGACCCGCCTGACAAGTACCATGGTTGATCGGCATATCATGGTATGTTGCACTTACTGTAGTAATTTGTTGATATGCTTTATTGTTATACTTACTGTAGTGTCCGATGATATATATGCTTAGTGAATCTTATATACTCAGTAAATCCGATGATCTATATGCTTAGTGAATCCGATGATATATATGCTTAGTGAATCTTATATGCTCAGTGAATCCAGTGATATATATGCTTTATTGTTATACTTAGTGTAGAAATGTAGTACTGTCTTTTGATAGTGTAATGTGTGAGACTACTTATTAATTGATATATTTTTCTTATTCAGAAATTGCCAAAGAGCCTATCTGAGAGTTTTGGTATCAAGCCTGATGAAGAAGGCTCTGCTGGAATACGCCTTGCTGCGAGGGGCTCCATCACCACTTGTGCGTACGGCGTGGACACGGGCGGTCGCACACACTTCAGCTCGGTTGGGTGGAAGAGCTTCCTCGTCGGCAAGAATCTTCATGTTGGACAGGCAATCCTAATTACTATCAGGAACACCCACCGCCCAGGCTTGAGGATGATGGTCGTCATCGATATCATCTAGAACTACATATGCTTGTGAGATCTATCCATGCATGCGTGTGGATGTTGAACCATATATATGCTAGTATGACCATCTAGTAGACTTATCAACTATATATGATCTATCCATGCATTGTTGACTACTATATATGAGTTTGTGAGATTGTGTGGTTATATTAAATGTGGTATTTGTCGTTAATGCTTGTGAGATGGTTCTGTGAACTTAGTTTATTTGCACTGGACTTGTCTTGATTTCAGTGAATATTGTCTCTGACTCTTTTTTTATTTTTAATTTCTATTTACCTAGTTGTAGCGCGGGGAGAAAATATGGCGCTACTACTATGTGATCATAGTAGTAGCGTTGATAGAGAAAGAGACGCTACTACTAAGTATTTTAGCTACAGCGCTTGTTTAGAAATGCGCTACTGCTAAATAATAGCTATAGCGCCCTACCAGTAGCGCTGGTGCCCGCGCTACTGGTAAGCATTTTCCTAATAGTGTGGAGCTCCAGCCTCTTCAATGTTGTCGTATCCAAGAGCTCCGAGGATCCCAAGCACACGCGCACAAGGGCCGCAGACCTCCTCCCCGCAGCTCCGCATGGTCTGCAGCGGCCTCGACATTTTGTCGAGCACCCTGCATGCGTTCACCTGTGTGAACCAGTTGAGCCACAGCGGGATGGCTCTGACGAGTGCGGCTCTTGGAGCCTTGGAGGTACAATGTCAGCGAGGTGCAGAGCAAGGGTGGCGGTGCATGGAGGTCCACCACGTCCCAAGGCTGCGGCTGGACGTAGTACATCCTCACGGACGATGACTAGTCCGCGTAGAGCATCACCGGGTCGAGCGGTCGTAACATGTCGTTGCTCTCCGGCGGCCCGAACATGTTGCACCTCGTGCTTGTTGGCAAGGAAGAGTAGAACGTGGGAGATGGATCAACCCACTTGAAACTCGAGGCCCCGCCGCCTCCAATGCACTCCACTCCCTCGTTGGAGTCCGTGGCATGTCCATCGCTGATGGACGTGAGGTCGACGATGAACGTGGACAGGGCGGCTCGCTCCTTGTGCGACCGGCGACAATGAAAGTTCGTTGGCAAGGCTCTTGTCCGCGATCGTCGGCGCCACCTCCGTGTCTTGCTGCGCCTCCGCATCGGGTTGCACATTGACCGCGTTGCGGGGGCGGCGTGAGTGTGCGCGACCTCGTAGAGCGCCCGCTCCTCGGCGATGAAGTTGGGGTTCACCGCGACCATGGTTGCCACAGCTTTCTGGCTCTCATGCTCATTGTAGATTTGGCCTTCTGCAAGCTGGTGCTGCTCAAGGAGAAAGAGGTTGTACCTCTGATCCTCCCTGATCCTGCCGGAATACTGATATAGGCGGCAACACCGGTTGCTTCTCCGCCATGGCGGCGTTGAAGTGCGTTTATGCCTGCTTGATGGTGAAGCCGGCATGGACTAGCGCCCGGTTGTTGTCGGAGACCTCTGCCGGCCTCTATTCGCATGGCATGACAGATCTGCCAAGTGGCTGCAAGGGCGGCCACCCCGTGCTTTTGCTTCGTCGAAAAGCTTTCCAGCTTGCGATCATGGTGGATGTAGTGCACGGGAGGAGGATGTGGAGCGGACTTAGTGTGGTGTGGATTGAGCCGGGAGTGGCTGCCTTTAAATAGTGGATGCCAGTGAGCTCAAACGTGTGGGTGTGTCAATGTGCGGGTGCCAAAGTTGGTTTGTAGGCCGATGTGTCTGTTTAATGGCGCAAACGGACAAACGGGCAATCTATTTGAATGCGGTAGATACTCATCTCGTCCCGTCTCCCAGGCACTAAACAAGCGCAGCCACTGGGGATGCGGTGCGGACGGCGCTCTCGGATGACGAGCTGCTTCAATGCTGGCGCCAGTGAGAGGTTACGTTCGTTCTGGGCTGGCGTCAATGCTGCTCTAGAGCGGCATGAATGCAGATAACCGCTTCGGTTGGGAAAATGCACGAGCGAGGGAGAGGGTTATCGAATGGTGCATTGCAGTTGTTCGAACACCCACAAGCAGCCCCCATCCCCCCTCCTCAGTTTGCTTCCGGTTTACATGAAAAAGAACGTTCGGACCGGCCAACAAACTTATACAAGACCACGTTAAATGACAAAAGAACCATGCGATCCGATGCCGGCGGTTAGAGCATCTCCAACAGGCACGCTAGATATGGTGCGCGCGGGAAAAAGACATTTTTTTGCTCGCGCGAGCCGGTTTGGCGCGCTCCAGCAGGTGTAGGAAAGTCCGTCACACAAAAGAAAATGGCGTGCGCGCGAAAAAGTGGCAACGCACGTGGAAGTTTTGGCGCGCGGCGTCCAGCGTGCTCTATAAAAACCGCGTGCGGGCGCCCGCCAACCGCCTTCTCCGTCACCTCTCTTTCCCTACTTCCTCGCCTCAGCCGGTGCCCAGGGTGAAGAGGCGTGAGCGGAAGGCACTGGCGGAAGCCCAGGACGAACTCGGACCTGCGTCAACTTGGGACGACAATGATCCTCGGTGGGATGTGTTTCTGTCGTCGGACTACACCACCGAGGAGGAAGACAACGAGGAGTAGTTTATCTAGTTTATCGTCGACGTAAAATCTACTATATTTGCATCGTAGTATCGTTTTTATCTAGATTTATTTGTATTGTATTGACTAGATTGTGGTGTTGGGCTTGAACTATGTATCATATTTATCTGTATCATTTTAATCTATATGTTGTTTCATATTTTTCATATGTGTTGCATCCTAGCACCGGCTGCTCACGCGCGCTGAATTTTGCAGTGCCTGCTGAAGTTATAGCGCCCCGCCTTATTTTGTAGCGCCTGTTGAAGCAAGAGCCCTCATACGCGCTAAAAATAACTATTTCAGGGCTGTAAAAATAATTTAGCGCGCTGCGCGGCGCGTGTTAGAGATGCTCTTAGAGGGTTTGCGCTCGAGATGCCCTAACCTCCCGAATCTGCATCCCTGCTCTTGGCTGTTGCGTGTGGTACCTGCATTCCTACTCTCTGCTGCTGCTGCTGCTGCTGCGTGACTAGCCGCACTCCTATGCCCTCGATGCATGATCTACGCAGGCTCAGCTACAGGGGATTCGCGTGCAGATCCTACACATACGAACACACGCTCATCCCTACGCACTGCAGGATGATCGGAATTATTCGGAGGTCACGAGAACCGTGTGATTGAGCATGCAGGTTGTATTGGTCTGCAGACTGGGTGATATGTGTATGCAGCATGCATGTCACGTCTACGCCTTTGGCGCCCTACCTGGCTCTAGCGTGTGTGCTGCCAACGCGTAGTATTGGCTCGTGCTGTCGTCTATCTGTCAAAGGACCAGTGGGCGATGATGATTGATGACAATAATCACTCGATTAATGGTACGCAAGCAAAAGAATAGCTGTTAGGGGCAAGATTGATGATGATGATGAATTCGATACATGTAAGAAGAAATAGACAACTGAGCTAATCGAATGTAAATGGTTTTTATAATGGGCCTTAATGGTTCCTAAAAAAAATCAGCTCCTTAAGAAAAATGGGCCTCCATTTGTTTGTATGGGCTGGACGATGACTTCCAGCCGAAAATATATATGCAGTTAATGGGGATGACTGATAGATGAGACGTAAAGGGATGAAGTCATGAGTTAAGCGATAACCTTTGCAAATGTCACTCTCATTTAATCGAGAAGTGGTGAATCATATGTGCGCCACTAGTCGCAACATGAGAATTTAGATGACTTTTTCTCTCACATGCAGAAGGAATTGGTGAGTTTGTTTCTACTTTTTCGTAGATCCATCCTTTCAAAACGATATATCTCTTGAATCGTATGTCTAAATAACAAATTTGTTTTCATGGCTGAGTTTCTCCAGTCAATTCTTTTGAAACTAGATTCAATGTTAATGGGTTTCGACAAACCTTTTTTAGGCATTTTTTGGCAGAGAATGTGCATGCAAAGTGAACTAGCATGTGCTTCCAAGTTCCAAAATGTACTGTTTCATTCTCTCAAATGAAACTAATTTGTGCTCCCGCAGGGTTGAATTTTCCCAACGAGGAAGCATATATACATATTCTCCTGAAAAAAAGCACCCGCAAAACAGTGAAACAGAAATTAAAAAACCTGAAAAATGAGAAAACCTGAAAAAAATCAAAGAAAACTAGGGGAAATGGGGAGGGGCAGGGAGGGAGCGTCCAATGTGTGACACGTGACGGTACTGGGACACATTATATGAAGGCTCTCACAAGTGACCTTTGAGAAGTCCACCTAGAGAGTATCCTTTAATTATTAGCTCTCATAAAGGGGACAAAGAAGCAAGATGGAATAGACAACCTCCTACAACGAATGAACTCTAAGAGGCCATGTCGTGGCCCTACTCGCGAACCTTTCTCCGACGAGACCAAAGAGGAACGCGCCGAAGGAAAGTTTTGGGACTATCCCAAATGGGAAGGGCGTGGTCTGTAAGGCGAATTAGCCATCGACTCATTGTGCCTCCCCACCACCCGCTGCTACTTTGCTCGTATGTCAGCGGACGCTTTGGCAGAAATGGAGGCCGCGCTAACATAGGATAAAAAGTTGTGTGACCTTCTCCCGCATTAAGAACACACAAGCATTCGTTAGCTATGTGACCGCGGGAGTAAAAGCAGCCGAAGCATCCCCTGCCTGCGATGTCACTTTCAACCGAATGACACGCTCGTAGTTGAAATCGTAGTAGAGAATCCTAGTTGAAACTAGCGGAGCCCGTGCGGCGGCACGCCGCATCTGTCAATACGGTTTGTCCATATGGACTGTGTTAATTGCCTATAATAAGTGTTATTAGTTTAAAAAGACAAAATCATGTACGTAAAAATGTGGACGTAGGAAGATAAGTTGGAAAGAAGCATACTTATTCCATCACGCTGGTTGCATGTTTCACACGTTGATAGTACATTTTTGATAAGGATAATTTATTCTTGGCATACGTGGCACGTTCTAAAGAATAAATGTTACACGATCATGCTGTTGCAATAAGATGAAAGAAACATAGAACCCCATGGTAGATAAGATCATCCTAGTGTAGACTCATGTTGAATTAGTCCTTGTGATGACGTGGTATAGAGTCTTTGCTCCAGCCCGCAGGTAGCTCGGCGCATGTTTATCTAATGATGAGATCTTCACTATATGAACGTTGGGTAGCTTATATTTCACAATATATATTATTGTATAGCATGTGAAATTATCCTACATTTTCTCTTTGTAAATTTATTGGGTTTGATAAGTTTCTTGGTATGAAAATTAAGCCAATAGAATAATTGAATGACTCTAGCAGAGTGGTATTCATGGATCTTTATTTATTTGATAATCTAGTTTGAATACATTACATAGGAAGACATCAACATTAGATATAAATTAATATAATGGAATAGATGTTGTGCAGACTGACTTAACTAAATAGAGAAAAAATTGAACAGTGCTCCAAGCGTAAAAATTTAATACATCCATATTGTAGGCCATAGCTGTGATTTTTTGTTCCATCAATTAGTCTTTAGCGTCTGATGAAGCCATAGTGATGTTATCTTGTGCTTTCATATTTGCAAGGACGCTGTTTACTTCCTATATTATGCTTCTTGTTGCCTTCCTCCAGGTCTCCCTCGATTTGCTCCATGCATCTTCTTTTGTTTACTTTTCTGAAATGAAACTCCCCCTTAATAATTGAAATAAGCACATCTTAATTCTAAATTTGTATGAACCTAGTCAGGTCTAGTATATTAACAAACAATTATCTGAACCAAAATGCTAAAGACACCCCAAGTGCACATGGAAAAATGTGAATCAGTTAACAAAATTTTGATCAAAGGCCTACGGCCACACACGTTTTCTACCCCGTAGCCTCCCAAACAAATGCACGTGTCAACAATTGATGGGCCTCCCAGTCTCCTTCGGCCAAGTGGCGAGACGTGGGGGCAAAAACCTCCCCAGAAATAGGGGTTTGGGTATGGTTGTTGAAATCCTTGTTGGGATATTCCACCATCGGCTTGTGGGTCTTTGAAGATAACTACGACCTGTTGCTTCTTTTGGCCCATATGCGGTACGTGGTTACTTTCGGCCCAAAGTTTGAATTCATTGTTTTTTTATTTCACGAGGAAGGAGATCTTGTTACAAACGGGCCCCACATGCATTGTTTTTAGGCTTCATTTATGGGATTTTGTGTTTGCACATCGGCCCAAATTATAGAGGACGCTTCATACACTTTATGACAGAAATTCGCGGGGCACACACGTGTCAAAGTCTGTCCGGTTGCTCGATTGCCTTGCGATTCGCTAAGAGCATCTCCGGCCATTCAGCCCCCCAGGGTGCCGAAAAAGAGCAGCTTGGGGGCGAACCGGCGCTAGATTGGCCCCTGGGGACGACCTAGCTCCCAGCCACGCCCCCAGGCGCCGCCCCCAGCTGTGGAAAATTCAAACATCATCTCATTCCCGCTTACGAAATAGATGCCACAAATTCGGCGATCAAGCGGCCACAAGTTCGGCGTACAAAAAGCAGAAAGGATGCGCGTGCACATCAGACGGCGAGGTCGGCCTCCGGCGTCGGCGTGCGCGGGCTTGGCGGGGTCTCTGTGCTGGGCAACGTCGGCGTGGCTTCTGTGCTGCGGGGAGTCTCGACGGCATCATCGCTCGGGCTAGGCGGCGGCGGCGATGTGGGCGTCGTCGTCGAGGGAAGCTGGTTCAGGATGAGGCCACGCTCCGTCAAGTACCACGCCTTGACCGCCTCGTCGTTGCTCTGGAGCATGTCCGCCCCGCCCAGCAGGAAAGCCAGGTCGGTGTTTCTCTTCTTCGTGGCGACGTTGGTCCAGAGTAGGTCGATCTTGACGGCGATGCTCGACATCAACGCCGACCACCGCGCCTCGGTCTTCTCTTCACGAAGGGCGGCCCGGGCCTATGCGTCGGCGAGGCAGTGCTCGATGGACTCCTGCACACGAGCAGCGGCCGCGTGGTGTGTTTCCCCTTCTTGGCACATTTGTTGCCATCCGTCCGCCCTTCTGACGAGCCCGGAGTCGGCGCGTCTGGCTTGTAGGTCTCCTTGGCCTTGTCGAGGGTGCGCCGGACTTCCGCCCATTTCTCGCACTTGTCAATGCGCTTGTAAACGTGGAGGTACTTGAATTCGGCGTCGCTGTTTCCCTGCGGGTACATGGCGAATATGCGCAGCAACTGCGTGGAGGAACATACAGTTGGTGGGCGCACACGGCGAAGAGAGGCGGGAGACCGGCATGCCATACCTGATCCACAATGCTGGCGCCGCTCTCCGGGCGAGCCGCGACCTCCTCGACGATTCCATACCATTTGTTGCACGCCTCTGGATACGCCCCCAATGGTTCGCCATCGCCTTCGCCCCACGCTGCATGTAGACACCTTTAAAGTAGGGGTCGACGAGTTTGCGCTCGTCGAACTCGGCCTTGATGCGCTCCCAGTACGTCTCGATGCTCTGGTTCGTGCCGATGGTCGGGTCAAGGCAGACGACTTTCCATGATTCGACGAGGCATTCCTCCTCCTTGGACACCCACTTGATGCGCGGCTCCCCGGACCTGGCCGGACGCTTCTTCTTCTTGCGCCTCCTCGCCAGAACAGTCGCCGGCTCCTCCTCCTCCTCTTCGCCGTCCTCCTCCTGCTCCTCCTTGCCGTAGACGTAGCCAAGCTCATCATCCATGCCGCCGCTGAGATCCACCGTGTCGTCCGGGGTGACGAACCCGGGAGACGCGACGGCCGTGGCTGAGCCTGTCACGATGATGTCGTCCATGTCGGCCTCGGTCTCGTGGGTGTCGCAGAGGTGCGAGAAGGGCAGCGCGCCACGGTGGAGAGGGGGCGTCGGGGAGGACGCGTAGGCAGGCGGGTGTCCATGGGGGAAGGTGACATTGGGGTTGAACCCACCGTGCGTGTCCCCGTCGGCATAGCCCGGTGAAGGCGTGCATCCCGATGGCTGTGGCGACGGAGAGCCGACGCCTTGTTGGCCCCAGGGCGCGTACTGGGCGTGGCTGCCGGGTGGATTCTGTTGGGGAACGTAGCAGAAATTCAAAATTTTCCTACGTGTCACCAAGATCTATCTATGGAGAGACTAGCAACGAGGGGAAGGAGAGTGCATCTACATACCCTTGTAGATCGCTAAGCGGAAGCGTTCAAGTGAACGGGGTTGATGGAGTCGTACTCGTCGTGATTCAAATCACCGATGATCCTAGTGCCGAACGGACGGCACCTTCGCGTTCAACACACGTACAGCCCGGTGACGTCTCCCAAGCCTTGATCCAGCAAGGAGAGAGGGAGAGGTTGAGGAAGACTTCATCCAACAGCAGCACAATGGCGTGATGGTGGTGGAGGAGCGTGGCTATCCTGCAGGGCTTCGCCAAGCACCACAGAAGAGGAGGAAGAAGAGACGCAGGGCTGCACCAAGAGAGATTGAATCGCGTGTGTTATGGGCAGCCCTAGGCCTCATATATATAGGGGAAGGGGAGGGGCTGCGCCCCCTCTAGGGTTCCTACCCCTAGGGGGGGCGGCAGCCCTAGATGGCCAAGGGGTGGCGGCCAAAGGGGAGAGAGGGAGGCGCCCCCTAGGGTGGGCCTTAGGCCCATATAAGCCTAGGGTTTCCTCCTTTTTTCCTCCTAGATGCCCTTGGGCCTTGTGGGAGGCGCACCAACCCACTTAGGAGCTGGTCCCTCACCACCCTTGGCCCATGCAAGCCTCCGGGGTTGGTGGCCCCACTTGGTGGACCCCCGGGACCCTCCCAGTGGTCCCGGTACATTACCGATAAACCCCGAAACTTTTCCGGTGTCCAAAACATGACTTTCCATATATAAATCTTTACCTCCGGACCATTCCGGAACTCCTCGTGACGTCCGGGATCTCATCCGGGACTCCAAACAACATTCGGTAACCACATACTAACTTCCTTTATAACCCTAGCGTCATCGAACCTTAAGTGTGTAGACCCTACGGGTTCGGGAGACATGCAGACATGACCGAGACGTTCTCCGGTCAATAACCAACAGTGGTATCTGGATACCCATGTTGGCTCCCACATGTTTCACGATGATCTCATCGGATGAACCATGATGTCAAGGACTTAATCAATCCCGTATACAATTCCCTTTGTCTATCGGTACGATACTTGCCCGAGATTCGATCGTCGGTATCCCGATACCTTGTTCAATCTCGTTACCGGCAAGTCTCTTTACTCGTTCCGTAACACATCATCCCGTGATCAACTCCTTGATCACACTGTGCACATTATGATGATGTCCTACCGAGTGGGCCCAGAGATACCTCTCCGTTTACACGGAGTGACAAATCCCAGTCTCGATTCGTGCCAACCCAACAGACACTTTCGGAGATACCTGTAATGTACCTTTATAGCCACCCAGTTACGTTGTGACGTTTGGCACACCCAAAGCACTCCTACGGTATTCGGGAGTTGCACAATCCCATGGTCTAAGGAAATGATAATTGACATTAGAAAAGCTTCAGCATACGAACTACACGATCTAGTGCTATGCTTAGGATTGGGTCTTGTCCATCACATCATTCTCCTAATGATGTGATCCCATTATCAACGACATCTAATGTCCATGGTCAGGAAACCGTAACCATCTATTGATCAACGAGCTAGTCAACTAGAGGCTTACTAGGGACATGGTGTTGTCCATGTATCCACACATGTATCTGAGTTTCCTATCAATACAATTATAGCATGGATAATAAACGATTATCATGAACAAGGAAATATAATAATAACTTATTTATTATTGCCTCTAGGGCATATTTCCAACAGATTCATCATCCCCGCGCGAGTCGCCTCGGTCTCGGCTTGGTCCACCGAAGCCGCAGCCGCACGCGCCGCGTTGTCACGGGCCTTCTAGGCGATTACCCTGTTTCGCCGGTCGGCGGTGACAGCCTCCCGTCGCTGAACTTCCGCCCTCCACTTGGCGTTTGTCATGCCCGGTGGCTTGGACGGCGGCGCCCTCGGCTTCCTCTGGTTCGGCTGGGCGACGGAGGCGGCGCGGTTGCCGCGGCGCGGGGAGCGACGTACTTCTTCGGTGGCATGGCGGGCGGCTGGGAGGCGAGTGGGAGGGAGAAGCGGGAGGAATGGAGAGAATGGGAGGGAAGTGGGGGACAAGCGGGAAGAAACAACGGGAAGAGGCGCTCAACTCGCCAACAGGGCGGACCCACGCGCCCTTTTTGCTTGTGCCGGCGCCCCAGGCGCCCCCAGGGCGCCGGGTTCGGCCTGGGTCCGCCAGCACCAGTTTCGGCCCGAGCCGGCGGAAAACGGGCTTCCGGGGGAGCGACTGGCCTGTTTTTTTAGCGCCGGCGCGGCAAAAACGTCTGGGAAAAGCCTGTTGGGGACGCGGCTGGAGATGCTCTAAGTAGTTGGATCTCACACAAGGGTACAATAAATTTGAAGTTTTAATCATTGGAACTTATGCTTTTGCATCAGAAAATATGGGTTTTCTTGGTCGCGAGCATCAAGTTTTAGAGCTGAAAATTTATGCGATTTTTTTACGGATCACACGTATTAAAGTCATGATTTTATCACTCGCTCGTACTAAGCTTCAAGAGTTGAGACTTAACAACTTTTTTTCAAAATTCATCAAAACGTATTCAATGTGGATCTTATTTGAAAGACCTCATCATAAAAAACGTGAATATGAAAATAGAACATAATTTAGAATTTTTTATTCAAAAGATATGAAAGCTTGAAAATCAAAAACCAAAAGAAAAAGCATGTGCGAGAGACTCGGTGCCCCGCACCCGTGTGACCCAAATTCTCTCGCCCCATTCTGCGGTGGTTGACAATATGACGACTCCGTTAAAGTTGCTCTAAGCAGCATAGACTTTGTAGATATGTTCCAATATGCAATTTTGTAAGTTCCAGTATAAGCAAGTAAATGGATTTCCCAATTCGGAATTGCTTATATCATTGAAAAAAGGATTGCGACCACAAGAAATCCTCACACAATAAATGACCTTTGACGCCGCGCGTCCCCTTCTAGTCACTAGAGTATCTAAGCACCCTGGAATGTGAGAGCTGTGAGCGCTCGGGCTGCGAGGGTCAAATGGACAACGCAAGTTAGTGAGTTGTGGTACTGTTTGCCGTTTGGGTCAACCATCCAATTACAATCTAATTACATGCATGTGTCCGATACTTCGTGGGTTATGCGTCACTTATTTTTTGTGAGAAAAAAAGTTACGTGTAGATAATGTACATTTAATAGGGAAAGAATAGGATACCTCTCGGGAAAGTATATGGTTCAACCCATGGATATATGAACCCACTATAAAAAAACTCATTTGTAAATGCCAAAAAAATCTGAAAGAAAAATCACGCATACGTGTTCACATTCTACGGGCATGCAAAAAGTTTCATGAAAAAACTACTCTTTCTTTGACCCGTACAAAAAGATAAAATAGTGCGGTGAAACGACATTTAGAAGCACTGAAATTTGTTTTTTCGCAGAGGCAATCCAAAAAAACTTTTTACAAAACTTTGTGCTGCGCACACATGTTGCGAAGATGTATGCATGAAATTTTGTTTCAGAATTTTTAACATTGTAAAACACGTTTAAAATGCATATTTACAAAGCGGGTATATGCCCATGAGTCCAGGACATCCTCATTCCTACCTCTTGCTCATGTACATTTTGTATAAGGGAAATTAGTGATGTGGCTGACTATCCATGCATGTCAAAGTGATAGAACACCGCACGGGCGCCGTCAGCCTGACCCATCACCGCCTCCTCGGCATTGCCAGTCCAGCATCGCGCCGCATGCCCCGCCCATCTCACCATCGTTCTCCCCTTCTCTTGTGGCGGCAATTAACGTCAAGCAATGGTGATGCGCGGGGCATGGAAGAGCAAGCGGTGAGGTAGGCCGACATGGCTAGCAGCGGCGCTCAACAGGGACGACCCTGTATTCAGGACTTGCTCGCCTTCTTCAACACGCCATGGTCCACAAGATATGTGTCACAACTCCTGGCCTCTCCTCCATCTCCCTCTTTCATCCTTTCTTTATCAACCTGATTCAAATTCATTCTGGCTTGAGGCCGAAAAAGCAGCGGATTCTTTCAGAATTTTATCTCACCATGCAAGGTTTAAAAAGAACACAACATGCCCATAAAATGAACAACAACGCTCGTCTGATAAATAGTGCAACAAAGAATCTATATGTGAATTAACAAGCAAACAAATAAATGACGGAAAAGTAGATGGCGCAGCAAAGCGCGCGTATGCTTCTAGTATGAATCTATACTGCTCCTTTCTTTTGGCGATTCGGAGTATATAGTATGTGATGATAGCCTAGTGAAAAATGATGTTCGGTGTCTTGTTTCTCACTCAAGTTAACAAAAATGCAAGTGTAACCTTCTTCCGTGCATGATGCATCACATTTGGGCCATGGATGATGGAACCATGTGCAGTGCAAGACAACTTTACATTGACATGCCATCTACTCTAGGCATCTACACGGTCAACTCAATGCACAAATGCTCCATGGAGAGATCCATCAATCGATCGAACTACCAAGGCAGGATCGTCGATCGACGACTGTACAACCATCTCGTCTAGGAGAACGCGACGCCTCGGCGGTGCCAGTCCGGCCGCGGCGGCGACTGTCGTCCGGGCCAACTCGGTGTCGGCGAGCGCCGGCTGCAAGCTCTCGAGCTCGAACAGGTCGGAGCTGGACTCGCTACTCTCCTTTGCCCGCTCCCTCTCCTCCGCCACGCTCAGCGCGCGCAGCAGTTCCTCCACCCTCCGCTCAGCATCAGCAGCCGCCGACGACTCCGTCCCGCCCCCGGTAGCGTCGCCGAGCCTCCCCGTCGTCCTGGCTCCATGTCCGTGCTCCTCCTCGTCCACCACGACCTCCATCGCCGGAGAGAACCTCACGGCCCGCCTCCCCGGAGTCAGAAACCCGCCAGCGGCGGCCGCCGAGTCTCGCCGGGAAGCGCGAGAAGACAGAATCGACCTCGCTGACGCCGGCTCTGCCGCAACTGTCGGCGGCAGAGCCGTCATCGCCGTCGCGTCAACAGACGACGACCTGGCCGGCGGCTTCCTGTTGCAAAGCAGAGCGTTCAGAAGGCACGCGAACGTCGCCGACTTGCTTCTCTTCTTCCTCCTGATCTTCCTATTCTCCTTGCTTTCCACGGCTGGCGGCGCTGGCATCGATGTCGGCGGCGGCGGCGGCAAGAGAAGCGACGGGGCTTGCGGGTGGGGCAGGACGCGGCATGGCCGCGGCGGCTTTGGAGGCCGAGGTGACCGTGCAGAGGACACGGACGTCGACGAGGCGGTGGAAGGACGGCGGTGGCGGCTAGGAGGCGGCGACGGCATCTCGAACGGGGACACGTTGGCCCGGCGGAGCTCCCCGGCGGGCGCGCAGGCGTCGGCGTCGAGCGAGTGGTAGATGGCGTCGAGCAGCGCCGCGGAGAAGGACGGGTGGTGCTCCCGCTCCCTGCTCGGCGGCGGGACGCGGCCGGCGCAGCGTCGCGGAGACATAGTGCCCGGCCGGCGGGCGCGCGCGCGGTGGACTGGCGGGAGGCAAATGGCAATCAGTGCGAGCGGAGTGGAGGGCTCGATCGCGGGGAGGGAATGATGGCTGCAAGATACTAGTACGTGGTGCATTCGTGCGGAGGTGTCCGGTGGCTTGATTTGAAAAGAAAAACATGGCGCTGCACACAGCACAAGTGCACAACACAAAGCAGAGGCCAGCGGGCGCGGTTGACTAGCGTGGCAGGATGCGATGGTGGGCCGGTGGCCGGAGCAAAGGAGCGTGACGAGCCGACGTACGGCCGTGGAATTGTGTGACAGCGATCGCTGTCGCTCCGTGCACGGAATTAGTGGTGGATTTGTTTTTCATCAAGGGTACCATCAGGCGGCGCTAAAGGTGTGCCCCGGGCCGGAGAAAGGCGCCGGCGTAGCTTTTTGTTCCACGGGTGCAACGGACCGCCGCTTTCTTTCCTTGTAAGATACCCAAAGATCGCGCTTTTGTAACCGCGGTTCATGATAGTGTTGGCCAGTGCCGACACCCGCGCGCAGAATAGAAGCAATAAGGCTACACCTACAAACTAGTAATTCTCACCCATGCTGACAAATACTCCTATATATATATATATATATATATATATATATATATATATATAATTTTACGTTCCGACCATCACGCGCACCAACAAATTAAACTAAACCGTCACACGATGCATACATAAAAGCAACCACTTCATTCATAGTAAAAGTGAAGCAATGCAAGTTCAAAAAAAAAAAGTGAAGCAATGCATCGTAAACCAACCACCACGTAGTATATTTCTTTCTGGTCGTTGTTATCTTCTATATCTAAATAGGGGCACCCCACCAGCTGATTTTTCTACCTCATCATGAAGCCACGTCATCTGAATTGTTACAGTCGTTGATGTAGTATAGCACAGCAGTCCGCATCTGTCCGATCAAAAGTTGGCAAAATTACTGCAAGTTGCCACCGCTGAGTGGAAAATACCGATTCGTTCTTTCGCGCTGTCCCGCTCGCTCGCTGCAAATCCCCTCTGACTCTGATTCGTTTTGGTTGGGCTGCACACGTCCTCCTCACCAAAATTGTTTGGACATTACAAAGCCCATTCGAAGCCCATAGGTGAAGTCCATTGTTCCCAGTCTCAAGAAAAGATCGTGCCACGACCATCCACACTCCCGGGCAGCCGCCGCCAGGAGCCTTTCCGGCGGGTCTATGCCACGATCCACCCTTGCCTGGCCAGACGCTGTCGTCCCTTGTGCTCTACCAGCAGCCACCATCACCCATGCTTGCCCCTAGCCAGCCGTCAGTGCTAACCCTTCCGCCGTCATCGTCGTCCGTCCCCGGTGAGCCACCTATCCAGAGATGTGTGATCCAGTAGCCACCTCTGTGGATTCCGCCACCATGGCTGATGCCCCCCAGCACAACCGCCACGATGGCCTTTGCTCGCGGCCAGCCCACCGCACCCAACACGGCATTAACTCCATCAAATTCGTTCATCTTCACACAGCCGCTTTTATGGCGCACATGAAACGGCCTCGCACCACTCAATCGACGGAAACGGATGGATTCATGTGAAAAGAAGAAACTGATGGATTTATGACTCCCTCCTCATGAAGGGTAATCGACCTAGTGGCTCTCCCTTTTAAGCACTGGAGTTGATCCCTTCCCGTCACTCGCCTGCCCGAGTTCTCATCACAGTCTTCTCCTCGAGGAGTCCGCTGATTCCGCCCCGCTTGCTAGAGGTCTGGTTCTAAATCCTAGAACCGCATCATGTAATTTTCTTGCTTTGGCTGTGCTATTCGTATCTTGAAATTCCATGTCTTGGCTGATGCAAAGTTCATGGGACGCTCTTAAATGGCCAATGCAAAGGTTGATGCGATCTGGCTGTTGTACTGAAAGTCTGAAACAGAACAAAATTTTACTCATAATTTTTCCATTTTTTTGATATACCACCATGTCAGTTGATTTTCCCTGTATGTTTCATTGTTTCTATGATAAGTTGTCATTGGTTTTCTCCTATATCTATGGATTTAAAGTTTTGCTATATAATATTTGTCTCACATGCAATTCAAGTGCTATATATATAGAGAGAGATCAGTAATCTCTTTGTTGAGCCAAGTTACACAGCTAAGAACAAATTAAAGATGCGGCTCATTCAAGCTGTAGACTAGCAGTTTGTTTTCATGTCGGGCGAACATTAGGAACTTTGTGAACCATAATTTGGGAGACAAAGAGGAATTTGGAAGACAAAAAGGAATTGATATTCCTATTGACATACCATCAGATATAACTACATACAAGAAATAGACATGTGAATGTTCTACTAGCCTGAAAGACTGTATATACATCTTGGAAACAATACACACTTGACAGGTCTACATGTCTCCTTGATTCAAGCTTTGTCTCTAACAATATGAATTATCCATGTGGTATATAGTTTACTGAAAATGTTAGATAAGTGAATTGATAAAAAATTTAAAGATGTGTAAAGTAGGGAAAAGAGATACAACCATAGATTTTGCAGGGGGGTAACTAGGCTTAACTCGCATGGCTCATAGATCTTTTTTTACCTTTCGCAGACATATACACTCACCTTTATCAGTGCAACAATGAAATGTGACAATAGCAGTATTAAAGCAGAAAGATGTGTTCGGTGCCTGATGCCATGTTCGCTAGCATTGGAAAAGAAAATAATTATTCAATGGAATCAGTCCCCTTAATTTTGTTTGTCTGGTGTATTAAAACTTCTCATACTTCCTATTCTGTCATTAGCTTAGTCTACTGAAAAACAGACTTGACTTAGCAAACGAGATTATGTATTTTCAGTACTACCATTTGTTTGAACATCTTAATTATTCCGGCATCATCACATACATGAAGCAGCATAGGAGATTATGTATTTTTAGTACTACTGATTGAACATCTTTCTTAATTATTCTGGCAGTATCACCATATTCTTTTTTTGTGTATTTATTAAACTGTTCCTCTCAGTCGTATAGAAATCATGGATGTACATCATATGTTTAGTTTGTAGGAGCTACCAGCAAAGTAAGACTGCATTTTATTTAGCTTCGTTTGGTAAGCAGCAAGAGTGCATTTTATTTATCCTCACATGGTAATCAGCAAAACAACTTACTACTGCAACACACACATCTATATAACATCATCCAGTTGCATTTTCAGCTTACCCCTTATCTTCTCAACCACGAGTTGGCAGCCAGTACAAATGGACGACCGAAGCAACAGGTACTCCTACTGAAATTAGTTTGCTATATATTTTCATTCCACTGCTTACGCTGACTAACAATGTGCTCCATCTTCTCAAGAACGCCACCTAATTATGGAAAAAATAATCCGCCATGTTCTACCGCCGTTTCAAGAAGAGAAGCTCAGAAGAAATACAAGGATGCAATTGCAAAGATGAAGGGCACAAAAGACCCGACGTTTATAACTTTCAAACAGGTGTCCAAGCCTCAACACATCGCTAACTAGCTGTCTGGTCACCATCCATTATCATCTATGGGATATATCGTGGAGTATGAAAAGAATGGGATACCATATATTCAGGTTGTAGTAACTCAAGAAGGCCCACCTATGAACAACATCAAATATATTGAGTAAGAATATGGTACATGCTATCATACGGCATATGGTTCATGCTACAAATAGCAGGCTTTATCCTCCAATACATACTAGCAATAAATTTTAGTCATTGTATGTACGAGAAATCTATCAATTATTGACTGAAATTATTTTCTTCCTTGAGATGTTGATGTTACTTTGAAAATCCACAACAAATTTCCGCAGCAACGCGCGGGGCATCATCTAGTTTCCATAAACTTCCAAACCTCCCCCAGAGGCTAAAAGAACTGCACTGCTAGCAAAACTACCTGAATGTTGGCAGAAAAAATTGCATGCCCTTTTTCGGTACTGTTTGCGATGAAATATGTAAACCGTTCGTTGGAACGAGGCGTGTAATATACCATTGGAAAGCTATGGATTGGGTGCAACTCTGCACGTTGAACACTTTTCGTCACGGTTTAAGAGCAGTTTCGAAAATGGTGCGGCCCCGACGAGTGGCAGCGAACGTATTTTCACTTTTTTTTTTCAAAAAGCTTGTTGGAATGATGCAAATCATACGCCATTGGAAAGATATCGTAGAGGCGCAACTTTTTGTTATAGAGCAGTTTCAAATTTACCGAAACACGAAAACTCTGTTTTTCAAGTCTTGCAATTTTTGGCACGCTTTTCGTTCCAGTTTTTTAACCGTTTGTCAAAACAAGGCTTGTGATACGACGTTCGAAAGCTATGGAATAGGGACAACTTTCAAATCTAGGATATTGTTTGATATTCCTTGTGGTTTTAAATGAATTTTGAAAATGGTGCGGCATCCGATGAGTGGCAACAACCGATTCTTTTGTGTTTTTTTACAAACCGCTCGTGAGAATGATGCAAATGATATGCCAATGGAAATATATCGACGAGGCAAAACTTTTTCATATATAATACTCTCTCTAATTTATTACAGCTTAAGAGGAGTTTTCAAATTACCGAAATGCGGACACTCTGTTTTTCGCAACACCAAAATCGACGAAGTGACTGCATCGGACAGAAGAACGGAGTGCTTCAGACGGAAAAGCGCACTGCATTAGACGGGCAAGCGAACTGCGTGATTTCTTTTATTGAGACGTAAAGTTTCCCAGGCTAGGAAGTGGAACGTGCTTCATATCGAACATAAGTAAACCGCAACGCTATCGAGAAATGAACCACATTACTTTTTTTGTCGTTTCCGTAACAATTTTTTGCACTTCACCTTTCGGGATGAAGTGAACCGCGACACTACCTAAAGTGAACCCCGACACTACCGAAAGTGAACCTCATGAGTTTTATTGTCTTTTTCATACTTTTTTTTGCGCGCGTAGACCTGTCGAGTGCACAACATGGACTGAGTGAGCGAACCGCACTGCATCGAGAAGTGAACTGAATTACTCTTTTGTTGTTTTCCTAATATTTTTTTGCATTTCAAGTCGGACACAAGTGAACAACATCACTCCTGAAAGTGAACCACGGGGTAGAAACTAGTAAACTGCATCTAAAAAGAAGTGAACTTCCTCTGCTGTTTTTCATTTTCCCCGTTTTACAAAGTGAACTACAGAAGATGTATACAGTGAACCGCATCCCAAGTAATATTTTTTTGTCAATATGGACAACATCCCACCAAGTTTGAATTTTTTTTGTACTACAGACATTGTTCGGGAATTCGGTAACTGGTAACTGCTCGGTCGACTACTGATTAGCGATTAATCGGTTAATCGGCCATTTAACTGAATTAATTGGTCAATCATTAATCTGCTGCACATGAGAATATATTGGCAACATGTAAATAGATTTTCACGTATTGTACCACATAATCCAATGCTCATAGCTACGTAGTATACATTTATACTAAAATATAATGCCGTAGGCATATAAAAAGCATGGACAAGAGGTAGAATTGTTACCTGGACGGTTTGGTCATGATGCATCCAAACCGGAAGGCAACAAACCTACAGAATTGATGATAGATATGCATTTGTATATGCTCTAAACTTGTCAAGATAAATGAGTAAATGACAGCCATACATGTGACAACAAGCAGCCACACATGAGACATGATAAGATAAATTAAAATGACAGCCACACAACTTGGCAATATGCAGCCACACATAACAAGATTAATGGATGCCGCTTCAGTTACCTGGCCCATCACTGATTAATCGGTTTGACAACCAGTTAATTGTCTGACAATCGATTAAATGTCAGTTAATCGGCTTAACCATTTAATGAACTGAGTATGTGCTATTCGCCTCAGTTAGGCACCGAGTAGCGATTAAATGGCCATTTAAATGAGGAAAGAAACTTTACAAAAAAACCCCTCGGGGGCTCCCACGATCGCCAAGGCGATCTGGCGGCGATGACGGGTGAGACGACGGCCTCGACGCCGGCAAATCCGTCGGTGCAGAGGCGATTGACTCCTGGAGGGGGCCACGAGCTGGTTCTCTTCACCGGGAGGGAGTGGGAGCAAATCAAGGAAAGATCGAGGCGGATCTTTCGGGGAGCGACAGATCGGAACCAAGTCTTGATCCGGTCGAGAAAAAGAACAAAGGAGATAGCTGATTTGTTGGCAGGTGAGATTCCGTCGAGATCAGGGGAAGTGATTAGGAGAGGAGCGACCGCTCCCCTCACGGGATCGGAAGAGTGTATCTCGCGGGGGGGGGGGGGGGGTCCGCCGGTTCTTTAGAGATAGTTTCAGTAGATAAGGCTAGTTATTTATTCCTTCAGGATTGTAGAATCAGATTGCAGCCGGGATTGAAGGTTGTTTCAATTTTGTTTCCTGCCTTTGGGGATTCATTTGAGGGAAAGGGAGGAATTCTTGGAGCAGTTATTAGGAAACTGCTCATTCATGGCTGTTTATTCACTTTTAATTACATCAATTTCGTTCCTGAGGTTGTTTGGGAAGGATTTGTTGCTTGCTATATCTGGGGACTCAGGAGCGGCTGTCATCCATCTTCTCTTGAGCCCAAGCACACCCATCTTCTCTCTGCACAGTCCACCTCTTGCCGTGAACTAGCCTGTACTATGGCGGGACAGGGAGACCTTGTGAGCAGTGGGGTGGGGAAGAAACCTATGACTGTGGTGGGTTCCGAGGGGACGACGGCTGCATCGACGGGTACTTGCTCCCAGCCGGCGCTCGGCCATGTTGGCTCCTCCTCCCACCCAGTGCCACATGTCCAGCCGAATTCGATAATCCTGGGGCGCGGCCGGGGAGAGGGCCGTCGTCTCGTCATTGACTTGGAGGCTGCCCGCAAGGCCGTCAGCGGATTCCTAGTGATGGGGCGTCTCCTCTCCCCTTTCCAGATCAATCCGAGGGTTATTGTCGACGACCTTCGGAACACAGCCTGGAAGAACCAAGGGGAGTTCACCATCCAAGAGGTGGACAGCGCGGACGGGAGGTTTATCCTCAATCTCGCTGCCGAAAGCGATTGTCGATTTGTGCTAAAGGCGCAACCTTAGCATTTCAAGCGTGACGGTCTCATCTTCGTCGAGTTCGACGGCAAGGGGGACCCAGCAGAGGTCGACCTTGGTGTCATGGCCATATGGGTCCAGGTACGTGATCTTCCATTCGAGCTTAAGACTGAGAGTATAGGGAGGTCTCTTGAGGATCAACTAGGTGAGGTGTTGGAGGTTTCTCACCAAAACCATGTAATCGTTGATAAATACCCGCGGGTGCGTGTCAAGATATTACTGCATGAACCTCTAAAGTGTTCTGTAGAGTTTACACCTCTAGGTAGTTCTAAGGTTTTTAAGTATGATGTAAAGTATGAAAAGCTTCCCCTGTACTGCGAGTGTTGTGGCATTGTTGGCCACACTTCTGAGAGGTTTTGTAAAATCCCTCGTGATAAGAGGGTTGTTTGTTATCCTACAAATCTGAGTGTAGAACCCTACTGGAAGAGCCAAGGAGCTAGTAAGAGGGGTCTCCTCTTCGGGAACTATCTTCGCGACGGCAAGAATTCTTCTTCAGGCACCGTCAACAACACCGCCAAGACCATGGACGTCGTCAAGGTGGCCACTGCCGTGAGAGGACTCACGGTCTCGGACAAAGGGGCCGCCTCATCCGTCAAGTTGACACTCGGCCAGGAGGGCCGGGAGCGGGGGCTCATGGCGCCTGGTCCGGCTGACGCATCACTTGGTCGGGAGGACCAGGCAGGCGCGCCGGCTGATTCTGGCGAGCGAGATGGGCCGGGCAAAGAGCCTTTGGTGCGCCCGCACCATGGAGGACCGCACGACCAGGAGGGTCAGGTGCGCCACACTACTGGTCTGAACCAGTCTCTCCTGGGGGGGTCTGAAGCCCAAATCCTCTCAAGCGCTGGGCATGCCCAGCCTAGTCCCAGGGGCTAAGGATGATGAATTTCTTTTCTAGCCGGGTGTGCTGGAGGCTTTAACAAATGCTGTTGTTGCAAGAATGGGTACGGCAGGTGGCGACCCAGAAAATAATGCCCTATGTTTTAAGTTCAGTGCAGGGAAAAACAATATGAAGGGGAGCTCAAAAAAGAGAGAAAAAAAGAAAGGGGGAGCAAACAGAGCTGAGGATGCTCGTAAGAAAGTTTTAGGGAAAAAAGGGGACATTCTTTTGGGGCCCAACCGACGGGTAGTGACTTAGAGTTCTCTTTTGAAAAAGAGATGGACAACTATGAGCACATGTTATATGGAGATGTAACCGCCTCATCCAAACGGGTGTGTACTGGTAGAGTTGAGGTAGTCCAGGACAAGGAGGGGGGTGTTATGCATGTTACAAAGGAGATAGACGAGAAGGAGGAAGAATATACTCCGCAAGGAGTGGAGTCGATGGGTGAAGAAAAAGATGAGCATGGCGCATCGGCGGCCTCCGAGGAGGAGGACCGCCGGGCCAAATGAAAATCCTAGGATGGAACTGCCGAGGTATGCTCTCCAACACGGCAGTTCGTGAGCTTCTGGAACTACAGGAGCGTACAAGGGTAGAGTTAATTTTCCTTTCCGAATCCCATTTGAATAAGTGTAAAGCCGATGAGCTTCGGCGTGTCCTAGGTTTTGATTCTATGTTTGTAGTGGAAAGTGATGGTCGGGCCGGTGGCCTTGTTATGTTTTATCATAAGTCGAATAAAATTGAGTTGAACTATGTATCGTCTTATTTTATTGATGTTCTGTTTATGTATGAGGATGTTGTAAAGTGGCGACTTACGGGCTTTTATGGTCATCCGAACTGGAACGAGTGTCATTTATCTTGGGATGATATTCGTAATTTACATAGTAAGGGTGACCACCCTTGGCTGGTTTTGGGGGATTTTAATGAAATTTTATACTCCTCGGAAAAGGAGGGCGGTAATGCGAGACCAAATGGAATGATGAGGGACTTCCGTGAATGCCTTATGGACTGTGGGCTGGAAGACTTAGGTTACATGGGCGATCCTTTTACTTGGAGTAGAGGTGAAATCCGAGAGCGTCTCGATCGGACAGTTTGCAATGTAGGGTGGGCACATAAATTTCCTTGTGCGGCGGTGATTAATGAAGAACATGTCCATTCTGATCATCGGCCACTGGTCTTGGACACGGATTATTTGGATGACAATATTTTCAGACGACCAAAGAGGTGCGTGAAGCAATTTGAAGCTAGGTGGTTAAAGGAAGAGACTGTTACTGAAATTGTTAAGGCTTATTGGGAAAGAGCAAAGTTAGTGTGGGGACCCCGACTCAATAGTCGTGATCACCGAATGCACGTGTACAGTGATCCCAGAGATCAATGCTCACTGAACACACAGAAGCTGAGTAACAAGAGTCTTACATCCATACATATCGTCTTACACAAATTATGACCATTATGGTCAAGTCTTACATAGATAAAGCCCTAAGGGCTGAACATCAAATGAAACACAAGCAGCAGAAATCTTCGTTGATAAGTAGAACCCATGCCATCTGCCTTAACCCTACAGGCATTCTGACTGGGAAACGTCCTAGTTCGCATGTTCGTCTTCAAAGAACTCTTCTTCGAACTCTTGTTCTTCCATGCCTGGCCAATTAAATAACCAGTGGCAAGCCAATGAGTACTTTGAATGTACTCGCAAGCAACCCATGTTTTGGTTCGAGGTACAACAATGCATGATATAGGTAAATTTTTGCGGAAGGCTAGTTTTTGAGTGCAATGACATGTTCAACAACTCGTAAGGCATGCATCGGGAGAATTCGAGTAACCATAAGAACATGTTACAGATATCAACATAGATAGAGTGGGCACCAACCCAACTCAATCATGTCAAGTCCTCTGACTTGACCCAAGTAGTGGTATCATCATAAAAGGAGTGGGCACCAACCCAACTCAATCATGTCAAGTCCTCTGACTTGACCCGAGTAGTTCTTCCCACGCACACACACTGGTTAAAACAAGTGGACGTAGCCCAAGAGCGGTTACCCAACTGTCCTTGACGGTGGACACGGCTATTCGAATAGTTTTTACACTCTGCAGAGGTTGCACACTTTACCCACTAGATCCGGGGAACTTCCGTGTCATTCACGACCCGCGGTACCTCAAGTACCCGGGGTAAGCACCCGATCACTATCTTTCCCTAGACGACACTAACAAGGAGTCCACTCGTTGTTCCGTATCCTCACGATGTACATCATACGAGACTCACTCGGGATCGTAACATCCGAGAGGGGACATAACGGTGTATCCGGTGCCCTGTGAAAACAGTCATGGCCGCCCTACCTGGCACGACCCCGTCCCGAGAGAGTGTACCAACAACTCTCCCGTCACTAGTCATGCAGGCTCCAAGCTAGTATCGGCCTAGGTAATCAATAATGCCCTTTCCCATATAAGGGTAGAGTGGTTGCACATGTAAGGTTGGAATAACGGTCGCAACTTAAACCAATCCGTTTTCAAAAACAACACACACTTGCCTCGGTACACCACTTTGTCATCAAGTGGTTACCCATTTCATTATGTCCCTTGGGCATAAGTGGCACCCGACGGGGTTTTCGAAAAGTCCTTTGAAAACACTTTGCCTCATCACTATGGAGATCCCCGTCCCCTTTTTGCGTGGCAACTACTTAGCATCCTATCTACTCCCACCGGCATAACCCTCATAAGAAGGTAGGGTCATGCACGATGCAGGTATCAATGAGGAAGTAACAAAGGCAATCCACCAAAGTGGTTACCCTCTCATCATGATTCCGAAACAACACTAATAAAGTGCTATATGACATGCAAAAAGGGTTTCATAGACATGACAAAGGGCTGCTTGCCTGGCTCAACGAGGTCTTCTGAGTCTTCAAAGTCTTCTGGTCCAACTCCTTCGTCAGCAAGGCAATCTATCGTCGCAAAATAATAACGAGAAAATAAGGCAATAATAAAACAGAAAAATCAAAGTGCTCAAAAAATGTCAACTTATTTTTATAAAATACTAGGTGGAAATCTAGGAAGGGGAAAATTCCTAGTTTTGGATTTGGGGTTATACAAGAGGGGATATGGATTTTCAAACAGAGATTAAACTGCTCAAATTTGAATTTAAATTTGAACAGTGCATAAAAGTTGGTTGGATTTGAATGAAAGTGGCACCATTAAATAGGTGGAATTTTTAGAAAAATATGGGAGTTGGATTTATTGCATTTGGATTATTATTTAATCCTGTGGAATTTTTGCAATATTCCAGAAAAAGGAAAAAGGGAAACAGCACTGTGCCTGCTGGGCCAGAGCAGCCGCAGCGCAGCAGGCCCAGCCAGCGGGCCGGCCCAGCCGAGCCAGCGCACAGCGCGCGCGCCCGCCCACCCCTTTTCAAACCTGACGGGCGGGGCCCGCAGGTTAGAGAGAGAGAGAGAGGGGCGCGGGAACGTGGGAGAGGATGACAGGTGGGGCCCGCCTATCATCACTAACCCACGGACAGGGGGGTCGCGGCGCTCACCGGCGTCGATGCAGGCCACGGCGAGCTCCGGCGAGTGCGGGGATGGCCTCAGGGGACTCCCGCACGTCGGTGGGTGGTGGTCTTGGCCGGCGGGGGTGCCTGGTTCGCCGGCGATGAGGGGCTGCGGCGGAGGAGCTTCGGGAGGTGGCGACTCCGGCCGTTTCCGGTGGCTACAGAGAGGGGAAATGAGGGGGAAACGATCAGTGGAATGCAGGGGCTCTAGATCGAGGCAGAGGAGGAGCGGGGGAGGCCTGTACCTCGCGAACTCCGGCGAGCCGAGGCGGCAGAGCTCGAGCTCGATCTTGAGCTCGGGCGGCTCTGGAGAAGAACTGGGGGTGCAGGGGGAGGCGTTGGTGGTGCAGGGAGCGAGTGGTGAGGAGAGAGGGGCTCGGGGTGGCCCTTAAGTAGGCGAGCCACGGCTCACCATAGACCCGTGCGCCGATGAGGTTGTTGCCGTGGCTGTGGGTCACGGGGGCGCACGTGGGCATGTCTGGGGTGTTGGTAGGGGCGGTCTACGCCTAGAGGGAGGGAGAGAAGGAGCGGGGAAGCATCGGGGCAGCGCGCGCGTGTGCCGCGCCATTGGCGCGCTCGGGCGGCCTCTGTTCGCTAGCGCGGAGGCGCGGGGAGGAGGAGAGAGGAAGGGGCGACAGGGTGGCGTGCTGCGGACGTCGAGGCGACCTCGGGGGACACGAGGGGGGGAGCCGAGGTGGCCGGATGCGCTTGTCAGGGGGCGGCTACAATGCGGGAGCGCACTGTAGCGCGCTCCAGAGCGCCCAAATGGCCGGCATGGCCATTCTTTATGCATGGGGAGCGCGTCCTCTGGTGTCTAGCAGGTCTAGGGGGGAGTAAAGAAGAGGAGAGGGGCTTTGGATGCCATAGATGGCCACTGGGGTGAGGAGGGAGGTGAGGAAGATGGGTACAGGGGCTGTCCAGAGAGAGAAAAAGAGGTTTTCATCCTTTCCAACAATTGAGTTTAGGCTAGGAAAGCTTGCTGGAGTTAGATTATGACTAGAAGGGGCTGTGGTAAAAATTTGAGCTCTCCAAGAATAGTGGAAGGGGTCAAAACAAAAGTTTTTGCAAAATGTCAGAAGGTGTTTGATAAAGTTTTGGGCAAGTAAATGAACTCCAATTGCCATGATACTTAACAGGATGGAAATACACTTAGGAATAGGGTGTGCCACTAAATTTGAGCTCATTTGGGAAAAGTTGCCAATGTAACTTTGGCAAACCCTAGAAATTAGCAAAAATGGACTTGTGAAGATCTAGTTGAGCAAATCACTTCTCCATGATGCACCACTTGGTGTAGTGGCCTCATTTGAGGATTTGCACATGCTCACAAAGGATGGGGTCAAGGGGAGGAAGTTGGTAGTACAAACTTGTCCAAATTTGGTTTTGGCCAGAGAGGGTTTTGGGGCATTTTGGTGAGCCAAAATGACTTTAATTGACAGGAGGCTTTGCAAGGTCATCAAAATATGCATTTGTGACTTGCTGGATTTTTCTTGGATTTTTATGAAATTATTTCCTGTAGAAATATTTCAAATCCTTGAAATGGGCAGAAATGGTTTTGGGAGGTTTTGTCCAATATTTTGAACATGACCATGTGTTGAAACTCTTATATATGGAAAATATATGTCCACTGAGCTTCCCTAAATTTTCTCAAATATTTTTGAAACATTAAAATAATTTTAACCTATTAAAGACCATTTCTGGCCTTAGGAAAAAGCCTTTAAATAAAATAGGAAATTAGCTTTTAAAATTATATTTTTGGGGTTTATGGGAATCCTATATCTAATAGGTTTCAAATATACCTTTTGAAATATTTTTACTTCCCTGAATTAAGTACTTGCAGTACAAATCTTAATTCAGGGGTTTTTGGAAAACTAATTTTTGAAAATACCATTTGGCCAAATTATTTTTGTAAGAAAATACTATATTGCTCTATACACATGGCATGATCATTGGGCAGAAGTTTGGGGCAAGGAGATGAAGTGTAGAAGGTGGAGTTGTGTTGACTTCAAAGAGCACTTGAAAAGCACAGAGAGAAAACCAACTCCAAATAAAAGCCAAATAATGCAAAAGTTTTTGTTGGTCCAAAATTTTCATGCTTTATTGATGCAAATGAAATGTTACAAAATGCAGGGTGTGACAGTTAGCAGGTATTGGCCCTTCACTAGCTGATCGAACGAGAGCCGTGCATGCCGATTTGCACACTTGGGATCATGTAACTCTCAAGGGCCCAAAGCAAAGAATTAATAAATTAAAAAAGAGTTAGAGAGACTGAGGCGTGGTCCCTTGAACACAGAATCACGATGCCGACAGAAGGAGATTATTGTGGTAATTGAGAACCTATTGGACCAAGAGGAAATTTTCTGGCTACAAAGGGGTCGTGCAAATTGGTTGATGCACGGGGATCGTAATACATCGTTTTTCCACAACGCAGCCACGGCTAGGAAAAAGAGAAATAATATAAAGAAACTTTTAGATGATTCTGGGATTTGGAGAGAAGACAAGGAGCTGAAGAATCATATTACTGATTATTTTTCAAAACTTTTCACGTCGGAAGTCCAGCAGCCGAATCAAGAGGTTTTGTCCCTAGTTCGTAGGAGAGTGACCACTGAAATGAACAATGCTCTTCTTGCCCCTTATACTGCTGAAGATGTTCGCAAGGCGCTATTCGAGATTGGGGACTTAAAAGCTCCAGGGCCAGATGGACTCCATGCTATCTTTAATAAAAGATTTTGGCCTATGCTAGGGGACGATCTAGTTGAGGAGGTCCTACAAGCCATCAATACGTGTACTATACCAGCTGGTTGGAATGATACCGCGATTGTGATGATCCCAAAGGTTAACACCCCGGAAAAAGTAACTGAATTTAGGCCGATCAGTTTATGCAATGTGGTATATAAAATAATTTCAAAGATGGTGGCCCTTCGCTTGAAGGTTCTCCTGCCAGATATTATAAGCCCGACTCAGAGTGGTTTTGTGCCTGGCAGACTAATAACAGATAATATATTGATAGCTTATGAGTGCTTTCACACAATCAAAAATAAAAGAGAAGGTAGGGAGGGCTTGTGTGCTATTAAACTGGATATGCACAAAGCTTATGACAGAGTTGAGTGGCCTTTTTTTGAAGGAGATTATGCTGAGACTGGGCTTCCGTTAAGATTGGGTGAATTTAATTATGCAATGCGTCTCAACGGTCGAATACAGAGTAAGGATTAACGCGGAGGATAGTGAGAGTTTTAAGCCTACAAGGGGTTTGAGGCAGGGTGACCCTTTGTCACCATACCTTTTCTTGTTGTGCACAGAGGGATTGAATGCTCTACTTACACGGGCGGAGGAGATTGGAACTATTTCAAGAGTAAAAGTTTGTAAAGATGCCCCGCCCATCACAAACCTTCTCTTTGCGGATGATTCTTTGATTCTCATGAAAGCCAACCAACACAATGCGGAAGCTCTGAAAACAGCGTTAGATTTATATTGTCAGGCATCGGGACAATTGGTAAGCATTGAAAAATCCAGCATTTTCTTTAGCCCAAACACGAAGGTGGAGATTAGGGAACAATTGTGTATAACGCTGAATATAATGACAGAGCCCTCAGTGACAAATATTTGGGCTTGCCAGCAAATGTGGGTGTAGATAAAACAGACTGTTTCCAATTTCTGATTGAACGGATTGTCAAGAAAATTAGTGGCTGGAAGGAAAAATTATTGTCTGCCGGGGAAAAGGAGATCCTGCTCAAGGCTGTGATCCAAGCCATACCCACCTATGCAATGTCGGTCTTTAAAATTCTTAAAAAAAATTGTAAAGCAATCATTGACGCGATAGCGCATTTCTGGTGGGGAGACGAGGAGAACCAGAGGAGGATGCACTGGATGGCCTGGTGGAAAATCTGCGTACCTAAAAACCAAGGAGGGATGGGATTTCGTGATATTCACTGTTTCAATCTAGCACTGCTAGCCAAACAGTCATGGCGCCTTCTGGATAATCCTGATTCTTTGTGTGCCACAATTCTAAGGACTAAATACTATCCTGATGGCGATTTGTTAAATTCTAAGCAAAAGAAAGGCTCTTCTTTCACCTGGCAAAGTATTATGGCTGGCATAAATTCTCTGAAACGTGGCTATATTTGGCGTGTGGGGAATGGACAAAATATAAATATTTGGGAAGATGCCTGGATCCCAAATTGTGATACTAGAAAAGTTGTGACACCTAGGGGGGACAACTGTTATCTATGGTGGGTGATTTGATTGATCCTATTTCAAATTCTTGGGACGAAGATCTGATTACACAAACAATGTGGCCCATTGATGTCCAACGGATTCTCTCAATTCCAATCTCGCAACATGATATGCCAGATTTCATTGCTTGGAGTTATACGAAAAATGGTATGTTCTCGGTTCGGTCTGCCTATTTTGTGCAGTGGAACCACCAGTACGGAAGTAGACTAAGACATTCTAATGGGATGGGGCGAAGCACAGTTAATCCTATTTGGACTAAGATATGGAAGTTATCGTGTCCGGCAAAAGTCAAAATTTTTATATGGCGTACATTACATGGAACGCTTCCATGTCAGGTTACGCTCGCAAATAGACATATGAAGGTCACACCCATTTTCCCTACTTGCTCTGAGGGTTCTGAAGATACAAAGCATATGTTTTTCCTTTCAGTAGAGCAAAGGAGGTTTGGACCAGGCTAGGGATGGATGATATCATTGATAAAGCTTGCAAGGTTGACCTTGCTGGAGAGGCGATGTTGGAATACCTACTACTTCTGCCAGACCAAGAGTTGAGGACAATGGGTCATCACAATGTGCGTGAAATGATTGCTGTTTCAGCATGGTATCTATGGTGGGAAAGGAGGAAGTTAGTGCACAAGGAGACAACTCAGAATGCACTTCAGATCTCAATGGGGATTCTAGCGCTTACATCAAACTTCGTAAATGCATCATCCCCCAAGGCTACTATGAAAAAGGGGGGATGGTCATGTCCTCCTAGGGGTTTTGTGAAACTTAACGTTGACGCTTCTTTTGACCATGAACTTCTTAAGGGCACGATGGGGGCGGTTTTGAGAGATGAAAAAGGTAGGTTTATCGCGGGGGGAAACAGGAAGATTGACTATTGCGATGATGTGTTGATGGCGGAAGCCTCATCTCTTAAATTTGGTATAACATTGGCGCAAAGGGCGGGATGTAATCGCCTTATTATTAACTCGGACAACCTGGAGGTGATTGATACCATGAAGAACGGAGGACAATCGGCGGGTGCGGCGGCGGCAATTTTCGATGATTGTTTTCATTATGCTTGTGACTTCGTTGCTACTAGATTCGAACACTGCAATAGAGAAGCAAATAAAGTAGCTCATAAGCTTGCGAGTTTAGCTAGATTTTCGTTGGTTTCTGAATGGTTTGAGGAACCTGTAAATGAAATTGTAATGACCCTCACAGACGATGTACTTGCTATCGCTAATGAATAAAGTTTCCGTTTATCTCAAAAAATGGCCATTTAAATGGTAACTCGGCCGAGTTCTTGAACAGTGACTACAGATGACAACTGCATTTTGAGCAATGAGCAATGAACCGTTGTGGTTTCCCAAATTCTTTTTTCTTGTTTTATCGATGTGAACCACATAGTTCTGGCAAACGAACCAAAGTTGTGTTTTCTATTAGTCGGCATGGAATCTAAATGAACCGCATCAGTTTATTTTGTCTTTTTTATAAAAAAGTACAAACATATATGGACCTCATGGTCAAACTTAGTGAACCGCAATTGTTTTTCTTGATTATGTACTATGTGAAGGAAATATGCCCTAGAGGCAATAATAAAGTTATTATTTATTTCCTTATATCATGATAAGAGTTTATTATTCATGCTAGAATTGTATTAACCGGAAACATAATACATGTGTGAATACATAGACCAACAAAGTGTCACTAGTATGCCTCTACTTGACTAGCTCGTTAATCAAAGATGGTTACGTTTCCTAACCATGAACAAGGAGTTGTTATTTGATTAACGAGGTCACATCATTAGTAGAATGATCTGATTGACATGACCCATTCCATTAGCTTAGCACCCGATCGTTTAGTATGTTGCTATTGCTTTCTTCATGACTTATACATGTTCCTATAACTATGAGATTATGCAACTCCCGTTTACCGGAGGAACACTTTGGGTACTACCAAACGTCACAACGTAACTGGGTGATTATAAAGGAGTACTACAGGTGTCTCCAATGGTAGATGTTGGGTTGGCGTATTTCGAGATTAGGGTTTGTCACTCCGATTGTCGGAGAGGTATCTCTGGGCCCTCTCGGTAATGCACATCACATAAAGCCTTGCAAGCACTGCAACTAATAAGTTAGTTGTGAGATGATGTATTACGGAACGAGTAAAGAGACTTGCCGGTAACGAGATTGAACTAGGTATTGGATACCGACGATCGAATCTCAGGCAAGTAACATACCGATGACAAAGGGAACAACGTATGTTGTTATGCGGTCTGACCGATAAAGATCTTCGTAGAATATGTAGGAGCCAATATGGGCATCCAGGTCCCGCTATTGGTTATTGACCGGAGACGTGTCTCGGTCATGTCTACATCGTTCTCGAACCGTAGGGTCCGCACGCTTAACGTTACGATGACAGTTATTATGAGTTTATACATTTTGATGTACCGAAGGTTGTTCGGAGTCCCGGATGAGATCACGGACATGACGAGGAGTCTCGAAATGGTCGAGACGTAAAGATTGATATATTGGAAGCCTATGTTTGGGCACCGGAAGTGTTCCGGGTAAAATCGGGATTTTACCGGATTACCGGGAGGGTTACCGGAACCCCCCGGGAGGTAAATGGGCCTATTGGGCCTTAGTGGAAAAGAGAAAAGGGAAGCCCACTAGCTGGCCGGCGCCCCCTAGAGTCCTATTAGGAATAGGACAAGTGGCCGGCCCCCCCTCTCTTCTCTTTCTCCCTTGAGTCCTAGTTGGAATAGGATTGGGGGGAAGGAGTCCTACTCCCGGCGGGAGTAGGACTCCTCCCTGCGCCTCCCCTCCCCTAGCCGGCCGAACCCCTGCCCCTGGCCTTTATATACGGGGGCAGGGGGCACCACAACGGACACACAAGTTATCGTTCCTTAGCCGTGTGCGGTGCCCCCTGCCACCAAATTCCACCTCGATCATACCGTTATAGTGCTTAGGCGAAGCCCTGCGTCGGTAGTACATCAAGATCGTCACCACGCCGTCGTGCTGACGGAACTCTTCCTCGACGCTTTGCTGGATCGGAGCCCGAGGAACGTCATCGAGCTGAACGTGTGCTAAGAACTCGGAGGTGCCGGAGTAACGGTGCTTGGATCGGTCGATCGGGAAGAAGACGTACGACTACTTCCTCTACGTTGTGTGATCGCTTCCGCAGTCGGTCTGCGTTGGTACGTAGACAACACTCTCCCCTCTCGTTGCTGTGCATCACCATGATCTTGCGTGTGCGTAGGAAAATTTTTGAAATTACTGCGTTCCCCAACAGTGGCATCCGAGCCTAGGTTTTATGGTTTGATGTTATATGCACGAGTAGAACACAAGTGAGTTGTGGGCGATACAAGTCATACTGCCTACCAGCATGTCATACTTTGGTTCGGCGGTATTGTTGGTTGAGACGATCCGGACCAACCTTACGCATACTCTTATGCGAGACCGGTTCCCTCGACGTGCTTTGCACATAGATGGCTTGCGGAAGACTGTCTCTCCAACTTCAGTTGAACCAAGTGTGACTACGCCCGGTCCTTGAGAAGGTTAAAACGGAGTCTATTTGACGAACTATCGTTGTGGTTTTGATGCGTAGGTGAGATGAGTTCTTACTTAAGCCCGTAGCAGCCACGTAAAACTTGCAACAACAAAGTAGAGGACGTCTAACTTGTTTTTGCAGGGTATGTTGTGATGTGATATGGCCAAAGCATGATACTGATTTTATTGTATGAGATGATCATGTTTTGTAACTAAGTTATCGGCAACTGGCAGGAGCCATATGGTTGTCGCTTTATTGTATGCAATGCAATCGCGATGTAATGCTTTACTAGATTACTAAACGGTAGTAATAGTCGTGGAAGCATAAGATTGGCGAGACAACAACGATGCTACGATGAAGATCAAGGTGTCGCGCCGGTGACGATGGTGATCATGACGGTGTTTCGGAGATGGAGATCACAAGCACAAGATGATGATGGCCATATCATATCACTTATATTGATTGCATGTGATGTTTATCCTTTTATGCATCTTATCTTGCTTTGATTGACGGTAGCATTATAAGATGATCTCTCACTAAATTATCAAGAAGTGTTCTCCCTGAGTATGCACCGTTGCCAAAGTTCGTCGTGCCCAGACACCACGTGATGATCGGGTGTGATAAGCTCTACGTCCAAATACAACGGGTGCAAAACAGTTGCACACGCAGAATACTCAGGTTATACTTGACGAGCCTAGCATATGCAGATATGGCCTCGGAACACAGAGACCGAAAGGTCGAGCGTGAATCATATAGTAGATATGATCAACATAACGATGTTCACCATTGAAAACTACTCCATCTCACGTGATGATCGGTTATGGTTTAGTTGATTTGGATCACGTGATCACTTAGAAGATTAGAGGGATGTCTATCTAAGTGGGAGTTCCTAAGTAATTTGATTAACTGAACTTAAACTTATCATGAACTTAGTACCTGATAGTATCTTGCTTGTTTATGTTGCTTGTAGATAGATGGCTCGTGCTATTGTTCCGTTGAATTTTAATGCGTTCCTTGAGAAAGCAAAGTTGAAAGATGATGGTAGCAATTACACGGACTGGGTCCGTAACCTGAGGATTATCCTCATTGCTGCACAGAAGAATTACGTCCTGGAAGCACCGCTAGGTGACAGGCCTGCTGCTGGAGCAACACCAGATGTTATGAACGTCTGGCAAAGCAAAGCTGATGACTACTCGATAGTTCAGTGTGCCATGCTTTACGGCTTAGAATCGGGACTTCAACGACGTTTTGAACGTCATGGAGCATATGAGATGTTCCAGGAGTTGAAGTTAATATTTCAAGCAAATGCCCGGATTGAGAGATATGAAGTCTCCAATAAGTTCTATAGCTGTAAGATGGAGGAGAACAGTTCTGTCAGTGAGCATATACTCAAGATGTCTGGGTATAATAATCACTTGATTCAGATGGGAGTTAATCTTCCAGATGACTGCGTCATTGACAGAATTCTCCAATCACTACCACCAAGCTACAAAAGCTTCGTGATGAACTATAATATGCAAGGGATGAACAAGACTATTCCCGAGCTCTTCGCAATGCTGAAAGCTGCGGAGGTAGAAATCAAGAAGGAGCATCAAGTGTTGATGGTTAACAAAACCACTAGTTTCAAGAAAAAGGGCAAAGGGAAGAAGAAGGGAAACTTCAAGAAGAACAGCAAGCAAGTTGCTGCTCAGGAGAAGAAACCCAAGTCTGGACCTAAACCTGAAACTGAGTGCTTCTACTGCAAGCAGACTGGTCACTGGAAGCGGAACTGCCCCAAGTATTTGGCGGATAAGAAGGATGGCAAAGTGAGCAAAGGTATATGTGATATACATGTTATTGATGTGTACCTTACTAGAGCTCGCAGTAGCACCTGGGTATTTGATACTGGTTCTGTTGCTAATATTTGCAACTCGAAACAGGGACTACGGAATAAGCGGACACTAGCAAAGGACGAGGTGACGATGCGCGTGGGAAACGGTTCCAAAGTCGATGTGATCGCGGTCGGCACGCTACCTCTACATCTACCTTCGGGATTAATATTAGACCTAAATAATTGTTATTTGGTGCCAGCGTTGAGCATGAACATTATATCTGGATCTTGTTTAATGCGAGAAGGTTATTCATTTAAATCAGAGAATAATGGTTGTTCTATTTATATGAATAATATCTTTTATGGTCATGCACCCTTGAAGAGTGGTCTATTCTTGTTGAATCTCGAAGATAGTAATACACATATTCATAATGTAGAAGCCAAAAGATGCAAAGTTAATAATGATAGTGCAACTTATTTGTGGCACTGCCGTTTAGGTCATATCGGTGTAAAGCGCATGAAGAAACTCCATACTGATGGGCTTTTGGAATCACTTGATTATGAATCACTTGGTACTTGCGAACCGTGCCTCATAGGCAAGATGACTAAAACACCGTTCTCCGGTACTATGGAGAGAGCAACAGATTTGTTGGAAATCATACATACCGATGTATGTGGTCCGATGAATATTGAGGCTCGTGGCGGATATCGTTATTTTCTCACCTTCACAGATGATTTAAGCAGATATGGGTATATCTACTTAATGAAACATAAATCTGAAACATTTGAAAAGTTCAAGGAATTTTAGAGTGAAGTTGAAAATCATCGTAACAAGAAAATAAAATTTCTACGATCTGATCGTGGAGGAGAATATTTGAGTTACGAGTTTGGCATACATTTGAAAAATTGTGGAATAGTTTCGCAACTCACGCCACCCGGAACACCACAGCGTAATGGTGTGTCCGAACGTCGTAATCGTACTTTACTAGATATGGTGCGATCTATGATGTCTCTTACTGATTTACCGCTATCGTTTTGGGGTTATGCTTTAGAGACGGCCACATTCACGTTAAATAGGGCACCATCTAAATCCGTTGAGACGACGCCTTATGAACTATGGTTTGGCAAGAAACCAAAGTTGTCGTTTCTTAAAGTTTGGGGCTGCGATGCTTATGTGAAAAAGCTTCAACCTGATAAGCTCGAACCCAAAGCGGAGAAATGTGTCTTCATAGGATATCCAAAGGAAACTATTGGATACACCTTCTATCACAGATCCGAAGGCAAGACTTTTGTTGCTAAATTCGGAAACTTTCTAGAGAAGGAGTTTCTCTCGAAAGAAGTGAGTGGGAGGAAAGTAGAACTTGACGAGGTAACTGTACCTGCTCCCTTATTGGAAAATAGTACATCTCAGAAAACTGTTTCTGCGACACCTATGCCAATTAGTGAGGAAGCTAATGATGATGATCACGAAGCTTCAGATCAAGATACTACTGAACCACGTAGATCAACCAGAGTGAGATCCGCACCAGAGTGGTACGGTAATCCAGTTCTGGAAGTCATGATGCTAGATCATGATGAACCTACGAACTATGAAGAAGCGATGGTGAGCCCAGATTCCGCAAAGTGGCTTGAGGCCATGAAATCTGAGATGGGATCCATGTATGAGAACAAAGTATGGACTTTGGTTGACTTGCCCGATGATCGGCAAGCAATCGAGAATAAATGGATCTTCAAGAAAAAGACTGACGCTGACGGTAATGTTACTATCTATAAAGCTCGACTTGTCGCGAAAGGTTTTCGACAAGTTCAAGGGGTTGACTACGATGAGACTTTCTCACCCGTAGCGATGCTTAAGTCCGTCAGAATTATGTTAGCAATTGCCGCATTTTATGATTATGAAATATGGCAAATGGATGTCAAAACTGCATTCCTGAATGGATTTCTGGAAGAAGAGTTGTATATGGTACAACCAGAAGGTTTTGTCGATCCAAAAGGAGCTAACAAAGTATGCAAACTCCAGCGATCCATTTATGGACTGGTGCAAGCATCTCGGAGTTGGAATAAACGCTTTGATAGTGTGATCAAAGCATTTGGCTTTATACAGACTTTTGGAGAAGCCTGTATTTACAAGAAAGTGAGTGGGAGCTCTGTAGCATTTCTGATATTATATGTGGATGACATATTGCTAATTGGAAATGATATAGAATTTCTGGATAGCATAAAGGGATACTTGAATAAAAGTTTTTCGATGAAAGACCTCGGGGAAGCTGCATACATATTAGGCATAAAGATCTATAGAGATAGATCAAAACGCTTAATTGGACTTTCACAATGCACATACCTTGACAAAATTTTGAAAAAGTTCAAGATGGATCAAGCAAAGAAAGGGTTCTTGCCTGTGCTACAAGGTGTGAAGTTGAGTAAGACTCAATGCCCGACCACTGCAGAAGATAGAGAGAAAATGAAAGATGTTCCCTATGCTTCAGCCATAGGCTCTATCATGTATGCAATGCTGTGTACCAGACCTGATGTGTGCCTTGCTATAAGTTTAGCAGGGAGGTACCAAAGTAATCCTGGAATGGATCACTGGACAGCGGTCAAGAACATCCTGAAATACCTGAAAAGGACTAAGGATATGTTTCTCGTATATGGAGGTGACAAAGAGCTCACCGTAAGAGGTTACGTTGACGCAAGCTTTGACACTGATCCGGACGATTCTAAATCGCAAACCGGATACGTGTTTACTTTAAACGGTGGAGCTGTCAGTTGGTGCAGTTCTAAAAAAAGCGTCGTAGCGGGATCTACATGTGAAGCGGAATACATAGCTGCTTCGGAAGCAGCAAACGAAGGAGTCTGGATGAAGGAGTTCATATCCGATCTAGGTGTCATACCTAGTGCATCGGGTCCAATGAAAATCTTCTGTGACAATACTGGTGCAATTGCCTTGGCAAAGGAATCCAGATTTCACAAAAGAACCAAACACATCAAGAGACGCTTCAACTCCATCCGGGATTTAGTCCAGGTGGGAGACATAGAGATTTGCAAGATACATACGGATCTGAATGTTGCAGACCCGTTGACTAAGCCTCTTCCACGAACAAAACATGATCAGCACCAAGGCTCCATGGGTGTTAGAATCATTACTGTGTAATCTAGATTATTGACTCTAGTGCAAGTGGGAGACTGAAGGAAATATGCCCTAGAGGCAATAATAAAGTTATTATTTATTTCCTTATATCATGATAAGAGTTTATTATTCATGCTAGAATTGTATTAACCGGAAACATAATACATGTGTGAATACATAGACCAACAAAGTGTCACTAGTATGCCTCTACTTGACTAGCTCGTTAATCAAAGATGGTTACGTTTCCTAACCATGAACAAGGAGTTGTTATTTGATTAACGAGGTCACATCATTAGTAGAATGATCTGATTGACATGACCCATTCCATTAGCTTAGCACCCGATCGTTTAGTATGTTGCTATTGCTTTCTTCATGACTTATACATGTTCCTATAACTATGAGATTATGCAACTCCCGTTTACCGGAGGAACACTTTGGGTACTACCAAACGTCACAACGTAACTGGGTGATTATAAAGGAGTACTACAGGTGTCTCCAATGGTAGATGTTGGGTTGGCGTATTTCGAGATTAGGGTTTGTCACTCCGATTGTCGGAGAGGTATCTCTGGGCCCTCTCGGTAATGCACATCACATAAAGCCTTGCAAGCACTGCAACTAATAAGTTAGTTGTGAGATGATGTATTACGGAACGAGTAAAGAGACTTGCCGGTAACGAGATTGAACTAGGTATTGGATACCGACGATCGAATCTCAGGCAAGTAACATACCGATGACAAAGGGAACAACGTATGTTGTTATGCGGTCTGACCGATAAAGATCTTCGTAGAATATGTAGGAGCCAATATGGGCATCCAGGTCCCGCTATTGGTTATTGACCGGAGACGTGTCTCGGTCATGTCTACATCGTTCTCGAACCGTAGGGTCCGCACGCTTAACGTTACGATGACAGTTATTATGAGTTTATACATTTTGATGTACCGAAGGTTGTTCGGAGTCCCGGATGAGATCACGGACATGACGAGGAGTCTCGAAATGGTCGAGACGTAAAGATTGATATATTGGAAGCCTATGTTTGGGCACCGGAAGTGTTCCGGGTAAAATCGGGATTTTACCGGATTACCGGGAGGGTTACCGGAACCCCCCGGGAGGTAAATGGGCCTATTGGGCCTTAGTGGAAAAGAGAAAAGGGAAGCCCACTAGCTGGCCGGCGCCCCCTAGAGTCCTATTAGGAATAGGACAAGTGGCCGGCCCCCCCCTCTCTTCTCTTTCTCCCTTGAGTCCTAGTTGGAATAGGATTGGGGGGAAGGAGTCCTACTCCCGGCGGGAGTAGGACTCCTCCCTGCGCCTCCCCTCCCCTAGCCGGCCGAACCCCTGCCCCTGGCCTTTATATACGGGGGCAGGGGGCACCACAACGGACACACAAGTTATCGTTCCTTAGCCGTGTGCGGTGCCCCCTGCCACCAAATTCCACCTCGATCATACCGTTACAGTGCTTAGGCGAAGCCCTGCGTCGGTAGTACATCAAGATCGTCACCACGCCGTCGTGCTGACGGAACTCTTCCTCGACGCTTTGCTGGATCGGAGCCCGAGGAACGTCATCGAGCTGAACGTGTGCTAAGAACTCGGAGGTGCCGGAGTAACGGTGCTTGGATCGGTCGATCGGGAAGAAGACGTACGACTACTTCCTCTACGTTGTGTGATCGCTTCCGCAGTCGGTCTGCGTTGGTACGTAGACAACACTCTCCCCTCTCGTTGCTGTGCATCACCATGATCTTGCGTGTGCGTAGGAAATTTTTTGAAATTACTGCGTTCCCCAACACTATGGGGATCATTTCTATTTTTCACATTTAGTATTTTATATAGATTAGAAAATGAACTACAATGCTTCTTTTTTCTCATGGATGTAAACTGTAAAAATGGACATAAAACAAATAATCAAGATTACAATCTGGTCCTTTTGGACATGCCTTGGATGTGACTACTCGTCACCATCCTCAGCTGCCATCCTGGCCGATCACCATCCCCCCAACTAGACGTCTTAGCGCCCGGAAGTGTAGTGTGTCATGTCATGATTCGAGCTGCAACCGTGTTGAATATAGAGCTCGCTACAAACTAAGCCAATGTTTGTCATCGTCGCTTAGTGTGCCCACCAACTTCATAGAGGCTCACACTGAACCACCTCTCAAGCCCCCACTCCACCAGCATTTACGAACTGCATGCCACATGAATGCCATCTTCATGCAAATGGAACTGCACTCAAAATAAGAAGCACACTATACGAAACATTGCACAAATTAAAAATAGCGAATTGAAAAAATAGGTTTTTGGGAAAAGGTGAAGCACGAACTACACCCGGGCGTCCCTGTGCACTACAAGTCTGAGATGCCTTGACTGCAAGGGGAGGAGGGCAGCTCATCGAGTCGTACTGCATGGGAGCGCGGTGATGATCAGCGATCTGCACGTGGCGCGCCGTTGACCTGCACAAGAAAAAAGGGATGGAGGTCAGCAGGATGGGGCGCTCTGTTGGGGAACGTTACATGGGAAACAAAATTTTTCCTACGCTCACCAATATCAACCTAGGAGATGAATATCAACGAGAGGAGAGATTGCATCTACATACCCTTGTAGATCGCTAAGCAGAAGCGTTAAGAAACGCGGTTGATGTAGTCGAACGTCTTCGCGATCCAATCATGATCCGTCCCGCGATCTCCCAATCCAAGTGTCGAACAGACGACACCTCCGCGTTCAGCACACGTACGGCTCAATGATGTCTCCTCCTTCTTGATCCAGCAAGCAAGGAAGGAGAAGTAGATGGGATCTCAATCAGCACGACGACATGGTGGAGATGGTGGTGGCGCAATCCCAGCAGGGCTTCGCCAAGCGCTACCGTAGATACGATATGAGGAGAAAACAGAGTAATGGGAGAGGTAGGGCTACCTCTAGGGCGTGGGAATTGGTGTGCCCAGCTCCCCACGCCCCTCCCCACTATATATAGGGGTGTGGGAGGCCCCGGGGTGCAGCCCTAGCTCCTCCTCCAAGGAGGGGGGGCGTCCAAGGGGGATGAGTGCCCTCCAAGTCAAGTGGAGGGCCCTCCCCTTAGGGTTTCCCTTCCCCTAGGCGCATGGGCCTCTTTGGGGCCAGTGCCCCTGGCCCAATAAGGCTAGGACGCCCCCCTACAGCCCATGCATGCCCTAGGTACCGAAGAGACCCTTCCAGACTCCTCCGGAACCCTCTAGAACCTTCCGGAAGCTTCTCGGTACAATACCGGTAAAACCCGAAACTTTTCCGATAGCTACAATATGACTTTCCATAGATAAATCTTCACTTTCGGATCATTCCGGAGTTCCTCGTGACGTTTGGGATCTCATCTGGGACTCCGAACAACATTCCGTCACCAACGTGAATATCCCAATACTATAGCGTCACCAAACGTTAAGCGTGCGGACCCTACGGGTTCGAGAATCATTTGGACAGGACCGAGACACCTCCCCGATCAATAACCAATAGCGGGACCTGGATGCCCATATTGGTTCCCACATATTCCATGAAGATATTTATCGGTCGAACCATGATGCTAAGGATTCAATCAATCCCGTATGCAGTTCCCACGTATTCCACTAACAACCAAGCCATTGTTTGTCGTCGTCGCTCAGTGTGCCCACCAACTTCATAGAGGCGCACATTGAACCACATCTCAAGCCCTCGCTCCACCAGCATGCACAAACTGCATGTCACATGAATGCCATCTTCGCGCAAATGGAACTGCACTCAAAATAAGCACATTGTACGAAACATTGCACAAATTAAAAATAGGGAACTACAGAAAATAGGTTTTTAGGAAAAGGTGAAGCATGAACTACACCTGGGCGACCCTGTGCACTGCAATCATGGCAGTACAACGGACACCAGAAAATAGATTTTGGATCCTTTTCGGGAAACTTTCGATCTATTCATCTCAATCATGGCAATGCAATGGACACCAGAAATAATAAAAATTACATCTAAATCCGTAGACCACCTAGCAGACTTTTTCTGGACCCCAATTTTAAATAGTTAAAACAACAAAAAATGCCATGATATACGTAAAAGAATTTCGTCACGTTCAAAATAATCAGACGTTGTACATCCCTAAATTCAACAATCAAAAAGAATTTGACATGCTAAAAAAGTATATTGTACTGACGTATTCACCTATATATATACACGCGTGCAACTCACGGGAAGGATTCCACGCTTCCTCATAAACCAATCCATCATAGTGTACTTGCAGTCAACGCCCGTCCTTGCCTCTATGTCTCTCTTTTCCTTTTCCTTCGGCTCATCCATCCGTCTCAGCCAAAAAACCGTCCAGATTTCAGGCAACAAAGCGAGGCAAGCCCAAGACCTACCTAAAGTAGACCAGATTTAGTTTAAAAGTGGTGACAATTGTCAAATCTGTTAATCCAGCCGTCTAGGCTAGAATCCATCGATTTAGGCCAAAACTAGGCGAGATTTTGGCAGATTGCCAGGTTCCGGGCCATTTTCTAGGCCATGCACGTGACTTTCTTTACGCCATTTTTCCTGCTTGTTTGTTAGTCCTGACTGCACTATGCGTGCATGTGGCAGGCAGAACTAGGAATTTTTTATGCTCCAGTCATATGCATGGATTAGGTAGCTCACACATTTCCCTTCTTAAAAAAACAAATAAAAATAAGCTTTCTTGCACTTAACTTGTACGTAAGTCCCATTTAACTCCCTTTTCCACACAATCTCGTGAGCACGCACTACATGGGCATCTCATGGCCATGTCGTCTTGATGCTCCTGCTGCCATCAAAGGTTCCGGATTATGGCGCCGCCAAGCCCTCATCGATAGGAGGATCAGTGGGAAGCTTCGGATTATGGCGCCGCCGTCCATAGTCCACGGGCATGTCAAGCTCCACCGCACCTACGGTGAAGCCCGAGGAGGTGGTGCTCTCCTTGATTGAGGAGTAGCAGCAGCAACCACCCCTCCTCAGGGAGGTCGCGCTGATCGACGACGAGTACTCGCGGTGGCTCGAGCTGCTCCTCGCGCGGTCGTTGTTCCACTATGGTCAGGCTCCACCATCACCGCCGCACGACCTCTGCATTATGGAGGAGTTGGCCTCCCCATCGCGGCGCCGCGTCAAGATGGAGGGGCCTCGGCGAGAAGGGCGGCAGCTCAAGCTGCTCCTCACGCGGTTCGACCGCCGTCACTGTCACGCGGCCTCTGCGTCAAGGAGGATACGCCACCCCTGTCATGACGCATGTCAAGATGGACATTCCATCCTCGCCACGCAGCCAGCATGAGCGTTTAAACCGTGTCATGGAGGTGGCGCCACCATTCCCGCCCCGATGGCGCGTGTCCGCGGTAAAGGAGGGACCATCCCCGGTGATCACCAATGCGTGTGGCCGACTCCTTCAGTACCTCGGCTGCAACGTCATCAGCTCCTCGTACTTGCACACCAAGATGTCGTCTGACAAAATGACAACCAATGAGCAGCGCCAGGAGCAGCTCATCGTGGCGCGCCTTTGGCCTTCGCCAAGTTGTACGTGGCACCGGACTGGTGAGCGCCAACCCGCACTTCGTGCTTGCCAGGGCTGAGGATCAGTCCAGAATGTGGTCGATCGTCTGCGCGCGGCCGAGTGCGCAGCAATCGCCAATCCTAGGCGGTCGTCCACCAGTGGAAGGACGACAACGATAACATTGGAAGCGGCAACGACGATGGAGTTTCCATTAGATCATGATATGTGTCCAACGTATTAATAATTTTTGATTGTTTCATGCTATTATATTATCTGTTTTGAATGTTTAATGGGCTTTAATTTGCTTTTTTATATTATTTTTGGGACTAATCTATTAATGATAAGTCTGCAACGTATCTGTAATTTTTTATTCCTCCATGCTATATTATCTACTGTTTTGGACTATATTGGGCTTTATTTCTCACTTTTATATTATTTTTGGGACTAACCTATTAATCGAAGGCCCAGCCCAGAATTGATGTTTTTTTGCCTATTTCAGTGTTTCGAAGAAACGGAATATCAAACGGAGTCCAAACGGAATAAAATCTTCGGGAACGTGATTTTCTCACCGAACGTGATCCAGGAGCTGCTCCAAGGAACAAAAGAGGCGGTCACGAGGGTGGGGGCGCGCCCCCTGCCTTGTGGGCCCCTTGTTGCTCCTCCGGCGTACTTCTTCCTTCTATATATATACACACGTACCACCAAACGATCAGAACAGGAGCCAAAAACCTAATTCCACCGCCGCAACTTTTTGTATCACGAGATCCCATCTTGGGGCTTGTTCCGGAGCTCCGTCGGAAGAGGGCCGTCATCACGGAGGGCTTCTACATCATCCTAGCCTCTCCGATGAAGTGTGAGTAGTTTACCTCAGACCTTCGGGTCCATAGTTAGTAGCTAGATGGCTTCTTCTCTCTCTTTGAATCTCAATACAAAGTTCCTCCCCTCTCTTGTGGAGATCTATTCGATGTAATCTTCTTTTTGCGGTGTGTTTGTTGAGACCGATGGATTGTGAGTTTATGATCAAGTATCTATGAATAATATTTGAATCTTCTCTGAATTCTTTTATGTATGATTGGTTATCTTTGCAAGTCTCTTCGAATTATCCGTTTAGTTTGGCCAACTAGATTGGTAGTTCTTGCCATGGGAGAAGTGCTTAGCTTTGGGTTCGATCTTGCGGTGTCCTTACCCAGTGACAGAAGGGGCAACAAGGCACGTGTTGTATCGTTGCCATCGAGGATAACAAGATGGGGTTTATTTCATATTGCATGAATTTATCTCTCTACATCATGTCATCTTGGTTAAGGCGTTACTCTGTTTTAAACTTAATACTCAAGATGCATGATAGATAGCGGTCGATGAGTGGAGTAATAGTAGTAGATGCAGAATCGTTTCGATCTACTTGTCACGGACGTGATGCCTATATACATGATCATGCCTAGATATTCTCATAACTATGCTCAATTCTGTCAATTGCTCAATAGTAATTTGTTCACCCACCATAGAATACTTATGCTCTTGAGAGAAGCCACTAGTGAAACCTATGGCTCCCGGGTCTATTCTCATCATATCAATCTCCATCACTTTAATCTTGCTTTGCTTTTTTTACTTTGCTTTTTACTTTTTACTTTGCATCTTTATACCAAAAATACCAAAAATATTATATCTATTAGATCTCACTCTCGTAAGTGACCGTGAAGGGATTGACAACCCCTAACCGCGTTGGTTGCGAGTAGCTATTGTTTTGTGCAGGTACGAGGGACTTGAGCGTGGCCTCCTACTGGATTGATACCTTGGTTCTCAAAAACTGAGGGAAATACTTACGCTACTCTGCTGCATCATCCCTTCCTCTTCGGGGAAAACCAACACAAGCTCAAGACGTAGCAAGAAGGATTTCTGGTGCCGTTGCCGGGGAGTCTATGCAAAAAGTCAACATACCAAGTACGCATCACAATCCCTATCTCTCGCATTACATTATTTGCCATTTGCCTCTCGTTTTCCTCCCCCCCAATTCACCCTTGCCGTTTTATTCGCCCCCCTCTCTCTCTCTCTCTCTCTCTCTCTCTCTCTCTATCCTCCCTCTCTGTTTGCCTCCTTTTGCCCGCTTGCCTTTTTATTTGCTCGTGTGTTAGATTGCTTGTTTGCCGTGCTGGCTCAAGATACTACCAAATTTGTGACTTCACCAATACCAATAATAATGATTTCCTTAGCACTCCAATTGCTCCTCTTACCGATGCCTAATCTTGTGAAATTAATACTGCTTTTTTGAATCTTGTTATGAAAGATCAATTCGCCGGCCTTCCTAGTGAAGATGCCGCTACTCATCTGAATAGCTTCGTTGATTTATGTGATATGCAAAAGAAAAAAGATGTCAATAATGATGTCGTTAAATTGAAGCTATTTCCTTTTTCGCTTAGAGATCGTGCTAAAGCTTGGTTTTCGTCTTTGCCTAAGAATAGTATTGATTCATGGAACAAGTGCAAAGATGCTTTTATCTCTAAGTATTTTCCTCCCGCTAAGATCATCTCTCTTAGAAACGATATTATGAACTTTAAACAACTTGATCATGAACATGTTGCACAAGCTTGGGAGAGAATAAAATTAATGATACGTAATTGCCCTACTCATGGTTTGAATTTGTGGATGATCATACAAAATTTTTATGCCGGATTGAATTTTGCTTCTAGAAATCTTTTAGATTTGGCTGCGGGAGGCACTTTTATGGAATTCACTTTAGGAGATGCTACTAAACTCCTAGATAATATTATGGTTAATTATTCTCAATGGCATACTGAAAGATCTTCTAATAAAAAAGTGCATGCGACAGAAGAAATTAATGTGTTGAGTGGAAAGATGGATGAACTTATGAAATTATTTGCTACTAAGAGTGTTTCTTCTGATCCTAATGATATGCCTTTGTCTACTTTGATTGAGAATAACAATGAATCTATGGATGTGAATTTTGTTGGTAGGAATAATTTTGGTAACAACGCTTATAGAGGGAATTTTAATCCTAGGCCATATCCTAGTAATCCTTCTAATAATTATGGGAATTCCTACAACAACTCTTATGGAAATTATAATAAGATGCCCTCTGAATTTGAGAATAGTGTTAAAGAGTTTATGAATTCACAAAAGAATTTTAATGCTTTGCTTGAGGAGAAATTGCTTAAAGTTGATGATTTGCCTAGAAACGTTGATAGAATTTCTCTTGAGATTGATTCGTTAAAGCTTACATCTATTCCTCCTAAGCATGATATCAATGAGTCTTTGAAAGCCATGAGAATTTCCATTGATGAGTGCAAGGAAAGAACCGCTAGGATGCGTGCTTCCAAAGATGCCTTTATTAAAGCGTGTTCCTCCAATTCCTATGAAAATCAAGATGAAGATCTAAAAGTTATTGATGTGTCCCCTATTAAATCTTTATTTTTTAATATGAATCTTGATGAAACTGAATATGATCTTCCTTTACATAGAAGGCGTTCTCGAAATTCGGAGTATTTAGATCTTAATGATGAAATTGATGAAAGTGGGATTGAAAGAAATAAAAATCTAGATGTTGCTAAACCCACTATATTGGATTTCAAGGAATTTAATTATGAAAGTTCCTCTTTAATTGATTGTATTTCCTTGTTGCAATCCGTGCTAAATTCTCCACATGCTTATAGTCAAAATAAAGCCTTCACCGAACATATTGTTGATGCCTTGATGCAATCTTATGAAGAAAAACTTGAGTTGAAAGTTTTTAATCCTAGAAAACTCTATGATGAGTGGGAACCAACTATTAAAATTAAAATTAAAGATCATGAGTTTTATGCTTTGTGTGATTTGGGTGCTGGTGTCTCTACTATTCCCAAGACTTTGTGTGATTTGCTAGATTTCCGTAATTTTGATGATTGCTCTCTAAACTTACATCTTGCGGATTCTACTATTAAGAAACCTATGGGAAGGATTAATGATGTTCTTATTGTTGCAAATAGGAATTATGTGCCCATAGATTTCATTGTTCTTGATATAGATTGCAATCCTTATTGCCCTATTATTCTTGGTAGACCTTTCCTCAGAACGGTTGGTGCGATTATTGATATGAAGGAAGGGAATATTAGATTTCAATTTCCACTAAAAAAGGGCATGGAACACTTTACTAGAAAGAAAATAAAATTACCATATGAAACTATCATGAGAGCCACTTATGGATTGCCTACCAAAGATGGCAATACCTAGATCTATCCTCGCTTTTATGCCTAGCAAGGGGCGTTAAACGATAGCGCTTGTTGGGAGGCAACCCAATTTTATTTTTATTCCTTGCTTTTTTTCTCCTGCTTAGTAATAAATAAATTATTTAGCCTCTGTTTTGGTTGTGTTTTTTGTGTTTAATTAGTGTTTGTGCCAAGTAGAACCGTTGGGAAGACTTGGGGAAAGTCTTGTTGAACTTGCTGTAAAAAACAGAAACTTTAGCGCTCACGAGAACTGATGTAATTTTTATTTGAAGAGTGCTATTTAGTTAATTATTTTTGCAGATGATTAATAGATAAATTACTCACGTCCACCAATTTATTTTAGAATTTGTTGGGGTTCCAGATCTTGCGCTAGCTACAGATTACTACAGACTTTTCAGTTTTTGACAGATTCTGTTTTTTCGTGTGTTGTTTGCTTATTTTGATGAATCTATGGCTAGTAAAATAGTTTATAATCCATAGAGAAGTTGGAATACAGTAGGTTTAACACCAATATAAATAAAGAATGAGTTCATTACAGTACCTTGAAGTGGTTTTTTGTTTTCTTTCGCTAACGGAGCTCACGAGTTTTCTATTTTGAGTTTTGTGTTGTGAAGTTTTCAAGTTTTGGGTGAATTGTTTTGATGGATCATGGAACAAGGAGTGGCAAGAGCCTAAGCTTGGGGATGCCCATGGCACCCCCAAGATAATCCAAGGACACAAAAAAGTCAAAGCTTGGGGATGCCCCGGAAGGCATCCCCTCTTTCGTCCACTTCCATCGGTAATTTACTTGGAGCTATATTTTTATTCACCAACATGATATGTGTTTTGCTTGGAGCGTCTTGTATTATTTGTGTCTTTGTGTCTTATTATTCCACAATCATCCTTGCTGTACACACCTTTTGAGAGAGCCATACATGAATTAAAATTTGATAAGAATACTCTATGTGCTTCACTTACATCTTTTGAGCTAGTTAATTTTGCTCCATGTGCTTCACTTATATCTTTTGAGCATTATAATTTTGCTCTGTGTGCCTCACTTAGATCTTTTAGAGCACGGTGGTGGATTTGTTTTAAAGAAACTATTGATCTCTCATGCTTCACTCAAATCATTTTGAGAGTCTCTTAATAGCATGGTAATTTGCTTAATAATAATATGCTTGGTATTCAAGATTGGTGAAACTTTCTTTTGAGTGTGTTGAATACTAAGAAAATATTGAAGCATAATAATTGTTTTGAGATATGGAGGTGATAATATTAAAGTCATACTAGTTGAGTAGTTGTGAATTTAAAGAATACTTGTGTTGAAGTTTGTGATTCCTGTAGCATGCACGTATGTTGAACTCTTATGTGACGAAGTCGAAGCATGATTTATTTATTGATTGTCTTCCTTATGAGTGGCGGTCGGGGACAAGCGATGGTCTTTTCCTACCAATCTATCCCCCTAGGAGCATGCGCGTAATACTTTGCTTTGATAACTTCTAGATTTTTGCAATAAGTATATGAGTTCTTTATGACTAATGTTGAGTCCATGGATTATACGCACTCCCACACCTTTGCTAGCCTCTCTAATACCGCGCACCTTTCGCCGGTATCATACACCTACCATATACCTTCCTCAAAACGGCCACCATACCTACCTATTATGGCATTTCCATAGCCATTCCGAGATATATTGCCATGCAACTTTCCACCATCTAGTTCATCATGAAACATTCATCATTGTCATATTGCTTAGCATGATCATGTAGTTGACATAGTATTTGTGGCAAAGCCACCGTTCATAATTTCTTCATACTTGTTACTCTTGACTCATTGCATATCCTGGTACACCACCGGAGGCATCCATATAGAGTCATACTTTGTTTTAGAATCGAGTTGTAATCATTGAGTTGTAAATAAATAAAAGTGTGATGATCATCATTCAATAGAGCATTGTCCCAATAAAAAAAGAGAAAGGCCAAAGAAAAAAAGAAGTCCCCAAAAAAGAAAATAAATAAAAAGGGGCAATGCTACTATCCTTTTTTCCCACACTTGTGCTTCAAAGTAGCACCATGATATAGCGAGTCTCATATATTGTGCTTCAAAGTAGCACCATGTTCTTCATATAGAGAGTCTCATATGTTGTCACTTTCATATACTAGTGGGAATTTTACATTACAGAACTTGGTTTGTATATTCCAATGACGGGCTTCCTTAAATTGCCGTAGGTCTTTGTGAGCAAGCAAGTTGGATGCACACCCACTAGTTTCTTTTGTTGAGCTTTCATACATTTATAGCTCTAGTGCATCCGTTGCAAGGCAATCCCTACTCACTCACATTGATATCTATTGATGGGCATCTCCATAGCCCGTTGATACGCCTAGTTGATGTGAGACTATCTTCCCCTCCTTTTTGTCTTCTTCACAACCACCATTCTATTCCACCTATAGTGCTATATCCATGGCTCTCGCTCATGTATTGCGTGAAGATTGAAATAGTTTTGAAAAAGTTAGAGTATGAAACAATTGCTTGGCTTGTCATCGAGGTTGTGCATGATTTAAATACTTTGTGTGGTGAAGATGGAGCATAGCCAGACTATATGATTTTGTAGGGATAACTTTCTTTGGCCATGTTATTTTGAGAAGACATAATTGCTTTGTTACTATGCTTGAAGTATTATTATTTTTATGCCAATATAAACTTTTGTCTTGAATCTTTCTAATCTGAATATCCATACCACAATTAAGAAGATTTGCATTGAAATTATGCCAAGTAGCACACCGCATCAAAAATTCTTTTTTTATCATTTACCTACTCGAGGACGAGCAGGAATTAAGCTTGGGGATGCCTGATACGTCTCCAACGTATCTATAATTTTTGATTGCTCCATGCTATATTATCTATTGTTTTGGACTATATTGGGCTTTATTTTCCACTTTTATATTATTTTTGGGAGTAACCTACTAACCGGAGGCCCAGCCCAGAATTGCTATTTTTTTGCCTATTTCAGTGTTTCGGAGAAACAGAATATCAAACGGAGTCCAAACGGAATAAAATCTTCGGGAACGTGATTTTCTCACCGAACGTGATCCAGGAGACTTGGACCCTACTCCAAGGGGTCAAAGAGGAGGTCACGAGGGTGGGGGGGCGCCCCCTTCCTCGTGGGCCCCTCGGTGCTCCACCGACGTATTCCTTCCACCTATATATACCTACGTACCCCCAAACGATCAGAACAGGAGCCAAAAACCTAATTCCACCGCCGCAACTTTCTGTATCCACGAGATCCCATCTTGGGGCCTGTTCCGGAGCTTTGCCGGAAGAGGGCCGTCATCACGGAGGGCTTCTACATCATCCTAGCCCCTCCGATGAAGTGTGAGTAGTTTATGTCAAACCTTCGGGTCCATAGTTAGTAGCTAGATGGCTTCTTCTCTCTCTTTGAATCTCAATACAAAGTTCTCCCCCTCTCTTGTGAGATCTATTCGATGTAATCTTCTTTTTGTGGTGTGTTTGTTGAGACCGACGAATTGTGGGTTTATGATCAAGTCTATCTATGAATAATATTTGAATCTTCTCTGAATTATTTTATGTATGATTGGTTATCTTTGCAAGTCTCTTCGAATTATCCGCTTGGTTTGGCCAACTAGATTGGTAGTTCTTGCCATGGGAGAAGTGCTTAGCTTTGGGTTCGATCTTGCGGTGTCCTTTCCCAGTGACAGAAGGGACAGCAAGGCACTTATTGCATCATTGCCATCGAGGATAACAAGATGGGGCTTATGTCATATTGCATGAATTTATCTCTCTACATCATGTCATCTTGCTTAAGGCGTTACTCTGTTTTTAACTTAATACTCTAGATGCATGCTGGATAGCGGTCGATGAGTGGAGTAATAGTAGTAGATGCAAAATCGTTTCGATCTACTTGTCACGGACGTGATGCCTATATACATGATCATGCCTAGATATTCTCATAACTATGCTCAATTCTATCAATTGCTCAACAGTAATTTGTTCACCCACCGTAGAATTCTCATGCTCTTGAGAGAAGCCACTAGTGAAACCTATGGCCCCCGGGTCTATTCTCATCATATCAATCTCCATCACTTTAATCTTGCTTTGCTTTTACCTTTTACTTTGCATCTTTATACCAAAAATACCAAAAATATTATATCTATCAGATCTCACTCTCATAAGTGACCGTGAAGGGATTGACAACCCCTAATCGCGTTGGTTGCAAGTAGCTATCGTTTTGTGCAGGTATGAGGGACTTGAGCGTGGCCTCCTACTGGATTGATACCTTGGTTCTCAAAAACCGAGGGAAATACTTACGCTACTCTGCTGCATCATCCCTTCCTCTTCGGGGAAAACCAACGCAAGCTCAAGACGTAGCAATTAATCGGAGCCCAATGCCAGTTTTTGTTTTTTTTTCCTATTTTAGAGTTTCGTAGAAAAGGAATACCAATGGAATCCAAACAGAATGAAAACTTTGCGATGATCTTTCTTGGACAGAAAGCAAACGAGGAGACTTGGGGTGGAAGTCTGGAACTCCGCAAGGCGGCCACGAGGCATGAGGGTGCGCCCAGGGGGTAGGCGTGCCCCACCCTCGTGGGCCCCACAAAGCTCCACCGACGTACTTCTTTCTCCTATATATACCCTTATACCGTAGATCAATCACAAGGAGCCACGAAACCACTTTTCCACCACCGCAACCTTCTGTACCCGTGAGATCCCATCTTGGGGCCTTTTCCGGCGATCTGCTGGAGGGGGAATCGATCACAGAGGGCTTCTACATCAACACCATAGCCTCTCCGATGAAGCGTGAGTAGTTTTCCACAGACCTCCAGGTCCATAGTTATTAGCTAGATGGCTTCTTCTCTCTCTTTGATTCTCAATACAAAGTTCTCCTCGATGTTCTTGGAGATCTATTCGATGTAATACTCTTTTGCAGTGTGTTTGCCGAGATCCGATGAATTGTGGGTTTATGAACAAGATTATCTATGAATATTATTTGGTTCTTCTCTGAATTCTTATATGCATGATTTGATGTCTTTGCAAGTCTCTTCGAATTATCGGTTTAGTTTGGCCTACTAGATTGATCTTTCTTGCAATGGGAGAAGTGCTTAGCTTTGGCTTCAATCTTGCGGTGTCCTTTCCTAGTGACAGTAGGGGCAGGAAGGCACTTATTGTATTGTTGCCATCAAGGATAAAAAGATGGGGTTTACATCATATTGCTTGAGTTTATCCCTCTATATGATGTCATCTTGCTTAATGCGTTACTCTGTTCTTATGAACTTAATACTATAGATGCATGCTGGATAGCGGTCGATGTGTGTAGTAATAGTAGTAGATGCAGAATCGTTTCGATCTACTTGACACGAACGTGATGCCTATATTCATAAACATTGCCTAGATATTCTCATAACTATGCGCTTTTCTATCAATTGCTCGGCAGTAATTTGTTCACCCACTATAATACATGCTATCTTGAGAGAAGCCACTAGTGAAACCTATGGCCCCCGGGTCTCTTTCTTATAATATTGCATCTCTTTTATTTACTTCGCATCTCGTTTACTATTTTGCAATCTTTACTTTCCAATCTATACAAAAAAAACCAAAAATATTTACTTTACTATCTTCATCAGATCTCACTTTTGCGAGTGACCGTGAAGGGATTGACAACCCCTTTATCGTGTTGGTTGCAAGGTTCTTGATTGTTTGTGCAGGTACTTGGTGACTTGTGTGTTGTCTCCTACTGGATTGATACCTTGGTTCTCAAAAATGGAGGGAAATACTTACGCTACTTTGCTGCATCACCCTTTCCTCTTCAAAGGAAAACAAACGCATGCTCAAGAGGTAGCAGATCACTGTTCGGTACCTCGCGTAGCTTTTTTGTTTTGTCTTCTTTAATTTTTGTTGAACTTGTCCGGTTTTGCATGTCCATCGGCCAAAATTGGTCATTCAAACGTTGCACCATCCATGCACCATTATCATCAAGAAAATCGGATACTCGGTTAAATCGACAGTTCCTTTTGGGTGTGACCAGTTGGAGATTCTGGCCACGGGGAATCCATGGATCCCTCCTTGTACGTATCGAACAACCATCTCCAACCCACCGAATGATCCCTTTTTTAACCAGCTCTGGACCATGTTCAATTCTCTTCCACAATAGCTGAGGAATTTCCAGTGAATACAATATCCAACAAATTACCATTGGAATAATAATTCGAGCGTAACAACCGAGCACATAAGCTATCCCGTGTAACTCCCTTTTCCATATAATCTCGTGAGCATGTACTACATGGGAAAATCATGGCCCATCCTATCGTCTTGGTGTTTCTGTTGCCATCGAATGTTGCACTCTTTTTTGCCGGACCTCTCACTATCGTCAAGACGGGCGTCTTGTGCCTTGTTCTACTTCGAGGACTTCTAGAGATTCCATGTCCTACTGGTCTAAATTTCTCGGTCGGTACATGCTCCTCCAAGCCATCACTGCCATTACGGTGGCCTATGTTGGCTTCGGCATCTGCAGCTATTTTCATCTCTCATGGCGGTTTCTAAAACGTGTGCATTCATACGTCTCCAACGTATCTATAATTTTTGATTGCTCCATGCTATATTATCTACTGTTTTGGACTATATTGGGCTTTATTTTCCACTTTTATATTATTTTTGGGACTAACCTATTAACCGGAGGCCAGCCCAGAATTGCTGTTTTTTGCCTATTTTAGTGTTTCGAAGAAACGGAATATCAAACAGAGTCCAAACGGAATAAAATCTTTGGGAACGTGACTTTCTCACCGAACGTGATCCAGGAGACTTGGACCCTACTCCAGGGGGTCAAAGAGGAGGTCACGAGGTTGGGGGGCACGCCCCCCTAGGGCGTGCCCCCCTGCCTCATGGGCCCCTCGGTGCTCCACCGACGTACTCCTTCCTCCTATATATACCTACGTACCCCAAAACGATCAGAACAGGAGCCAAAAACCTAATTCCACTGCTGCAACTTTTTGTATCCACGAGATCCCATCTTGGGGCCTGTTCCGGAGCTCCGCCGGAAGAGGGCCGCCATCACGGAGGGCTTCTACATCATCCTAGCCCCTCCGATCAAGTGTGAGTAGTTTACCTCAGACCTTTGGGTCCATAGTTAGTAGCTAGATGGCTTCTTCTCTCTCTTTGAATCTCAATACAAAGTTCACCCCCTCTCTTGTGGAGATCTATTCGATGTAATCTTCTTTTTGCGGTGTGTTTGTTGAGACCGATGAATTGTGGGTTTGTGATCAAGTCTATCTATGAATAATATTCGAATCTTCTCTGAATTCTTTTATGTATGATTGGTTATCTTTGCAAGTCTCTTTGAATTATCCGTTTGGTTTGGCCAACTAGATTGGTAGTTCTTGCCATGGGAGAAGTGCTTAGCTTTGGGTTCGATCTTGCGGTGTCCTTTCCCAGTGACAGAAGGGGCAGCAAGGCACGTATTGCATCGTTGCCATCGCGGATAACAAGATGGGGTTTATTTCATATTGCATGAATTTATCTCTCTACATCATGTCATCTTGCTTAAGGCGTTACTCTGTTTTTAACTTAATACTCTAGATGCATGCTGGATAGCAGTCGATGAGTGGAGTAATAGTAGTAGATGCAGAATCGTTTCGATCTACTTGTCACAGACGTGATGCCTATATGCATGATCATGCGTAGATATTCTCATAACTATGCTCAATTCTGTCAGTTGCTCAACAGTAATTTGTTCACCCACCGTAGAATACTTATGCTCTTGAGAGAAGCCACTAGTGAAACCTATGGCCCCCGGGTCTATTCTCATCATATCAATCTCCATTACTTTAATCTTGCTATGCTTTTTACTTTGCTTTTACTTTTTTACTTTGCATCTTTATACCAAAAATACTAAAAATATTATATCTATCAGATCTCACTCTCGTAAGTGACCGTGAAGGGTTTGACAACCCCTAATTGCGTTGGTTGCGAGTAGCTATCGTTTTGTGCAGGTACGAGGGACTTGAGCATGGCCTCCTACTGGATTGATACCTTGGTTCTCAAAAACTGAGGGAAATACTTATGCTACTCTGCTGCATCATCCCTTCCTCTCCGAGGAAAACCAACGCAAGCTCAAGACGTAGCAAGAAGGATTTCTAGCGCCGTTGCCGGGGAGTCTACGCAAAAAGTCAACATACCAAGTACCCATCGCAATCCCTATCTCTCGCATTTCATTATTTGCCATTTGCCTCTCGTTTTCCTCTCCCCGCACTTCACCCTTGCCGTTTGATTCGCCCTCTCTCTCTCTCTCTATCCTCCCTCTCTATTTGCCTCTTTTGCCCGCTTGCTTTTTGTTTGCTCGTGTGTTAGATTGCTTGTTTGTCGTGATGGCTCTAGATAATACTAAATTGTGTGACTTCACCAATACCAATAATAATGATTTCCTTAGCACTCCGATTGCTCCTCTTACCGATGCTGAATCTTGTGAAATTAATGCTGCTTTGTTGAATCTTGTTATGAAAGATCAATTCGCCGGCCTTCCTAGTGAAGATGCCGCTACTCATCTGAATAGCTTCGTTGATTTATGTGATATGCAAAAGAAAAGAGATGTCAATAATGATGTCGTTAAATTGAAGCTATTTCCTTTTTCGCTTAGAGATCGTGCTAAAGCTTGGTTTTCGTCGTTGCCTAAAAATTGTATTGATTCATGGAACAAGTGCAACGATGCTTTTATCTCTAAATATTTTCCTCCCGCTAAGATCATCTCTCTTAGAAACGATATTATGAACTTTAAACAACTTGATCATGAACATGTTGCATAAGCTTGGGAGAGAATGAAATTAATGATACGTAATTGCCCTACTCATGGTTTGAATTTGTGGATGATCATACAAAAAATTTATGCCGGATTGAATTCTTCTTGAAATCTTTTAGATTCGGCCGCGGGAGGCACTTTTATGGAAATCACTTTAGGAGATGCTACTAAACTCCTATATAATATTATGGTTAATTATTCTCAATGGCATACTGAAAGATCTTCTAATAAAAAAGTGCATGCGATAGAAGAAATCAATGTGTTGAGTGGAAAGATGGATGAACTTATGAAATTATTTGCTACTAAGAGTGTTTCTTCTGATCCTAATGATATGCCTTTGTCTACTTTGATTGAGAATAACAATGAATCTATGGATGTGAATTTTGTTGGTAGGAATAATTTTGGTAACAACGCTTATAGAGGGAATTTTAATCCTAGGCCATATCCTAGTAATCCTTCTAATAATTATGGGAATTCCTACAACAAATCTTATGGAAAGTAGAATGAGATGCCCTCTGAATTAGAGAATAGTGTTAAAGAATTTATGAATTCAAAAAAGAATTTTAATGCTTTGCTTGAAGAGAAATTGCTTAAAGTTGATGATTTGGCTAGAAACGTTGATAGAATTTCTCTTGAGATTGATTATTTAAAGCTTAGATCTATTTCTCCTAAGCATGATATCAATGAGTCTCTCAAAGCCATGAGAATTTCCATTGATGAGTGCAAGGAAAGAACCGCTAGGATGCGTGCTTACAAAGATGCCTTTATTAAGGCATGTTCTTCCAATTCCTATGAAAATCAAGATGAAGATCTAAAAGTTATTGATGTGTCCCCTATTAAATCTTTGTTTTGCAATATGAATCTTGATGAAACTAAATATGATCTTCCTTTACCTAGAAGGCGTTCAAAAAATTTAGAGTATTTAGATCTTAATGATGAAATTGATGAAAGTGGGATTGAAAGAAATAAAAATCTAGTTGTTGCTTAACCCACTATTTTGGATTTCAAGGAATTTAATTATGAAAGTTGCTCCTTAATTGATTGTATTTCCTTGTTGCAATCCGTGCTAAATTCTCCACATGCTTATAGGCAAAATAAAGCCTTCACCGAACATATTGTTGATGCCTTGATGCAATCTTATGAAGAAAAACTTGAGTTAAAAGTTTCTATCCCTAGAAAACTCTATGATGAGTGGGAACCAAATATTAAAATTAAAATTAAAGATCATGAGTTTTATGCTTTGTGTGATTTGGGTGCTGGTGTCTCTACTAGTCCCAAGACTTTGTGTGATTTACTAGATTTCCGTAATTTTGATGATTGCTCTCTAAACTTGCATCTTGCGGATTCTACTATTAAGAAACCTATGGGAAGGATTAATGATGTTCTTATTGTTGCAAATAGGAATTATGTGCCCGTAGATTTCATTGTTCTTGATACAGATTGCAATCCTTCTTGCCCTATTATTCTTGGTAGACCTTTCCTTAGAACGGTTGGTGCGATAATTGATATGAAGGAAGGGAATATTAGATTTCAATTTCCATTAAAAAAGGGCATGGAACACTTTCCAAGAAAGAAAATAAAATTACCATATGAAACTATCATGGGAGCCACTTATGGATTGCCTACCAAAGATGGCAATACCTAGATCTATCCTCGCTTTTATGCCTAGCTAGGGGCGTTAAACGATAGCTCTTGTTGGGAGGCAACCCAATTTTATTTTTATTCCTTGCTTTTTGCTCCTGCTTAGTAATAAAGAAATTATTTATCCTCTGTTTTGGTTGTGTTTTTTGTGTTTAATTAGTGTTTGTGCCAAATAGAACCGTTGGGAAGACTTGGGGAAAGTCTTGTTGAACTTGCTGTAAAAAACAGAAACTTTAGCGCTCACGAGAACAGCTGTCATTTTTATTTGAAGAGTGCTATTTAGTTAATTCTTTTTGCAGATGATTAATAGATAAATTCCTCACGTCCAGCAGTTTATTTAAGAATTTTTGGGGTTCCAGATCTTGCGGTAGCTACAGATTACTACAGACTGTTCTGTTTTTGACAGATTCTGTTTTTCGTGTGTTGATTGCTTATTTTGATGAATCTATGGCTAGTAAAATAGTTTATAATATATAGAGAAGTTGGAATACAGTAGGTTTAACACCAATATAAATAAATAATGAGTTCATTACAGTACCTTGAAGTGCTCTTTTGTTTTCTTTCGCTAACGGAGCTCACGAGTTTTCTATTTTGAGTTTTGCGTTGTGAAGTTTCCAAGTTTTATGTGAATTCTTTTGATGGATCATGGAACAAGGAGTGGCAAGAGACTAAGCTTGGGGATGCCCATGGAACCCCCAAGATAATCCAAGGACACCAAAAATTCAAAGCTTGGGGATGCCCCGGAAGGCATCCCCTCTTTTGTCCATTTCCATCTGTAATTTACTTGGAGCTATATTTTTATTCACCAACATGATATGTGTTTTGCTTGGAGCGTCTTGTATTATTTGTGTCTTAGTATGCCACAATCATCCTTGCTGTAGACACCTTTTGAGAGAGACATACATGAATTAAAATTTGATAGAATACTCTATGTGCTTCACTTATATCTTTTGAGCTAAGTAGTTTTCTCTATGTGCTTCACTTATATCTTTTGAGCTAAGTAGTTTTGCTCTATTTGCTTCACTTATATCTTTTGAGCTAAGTAGTTTTTCTCTATGTGCTTCACTTATATCTTTTGAGCGTTATAATTTTGGTCTATGTGCTTCACTTAGATCTTTTAGAGCACGGTGGTGGATTTGTTTTAAAGAAACTATTGATCTCTCATGCTTCACTTAAATTATTTTGAGAGTCTCTTAATAGCATGGTAATTTTATTAATAATAATATGCTTGGTATTCAAGATTTGTGAAACTTTCTTTTGAGTGTGTTGAATACTAAGAAAAGATTGAAGCATGATAATTGTTTTGAGATATGGAGGTGATAATATTAAAGTCATGCTAGTTGAGTAGTTGTGAATTTAAAGAATACTTGTGTTAAAGTTTGTGATTCCCATAGCATGCACGTATGGTGAACCGTTATGTGATGAAGTCGGAGCATGATTTATTTATTGATTGTCTTTATTATGAGTGGCTGTCGGGGACGAGCGATGGTCTTTTCCTACCAATCTATCCCCCTAGGAGCATGCGCGTAATACTTTGCTTTGATAACTTCTGGATTTCTGCAATAAGTATATGAGTTCTTTATGACTAATGTTGAGTCCATGGATTATACGCACTCTCACCCTTCCACCTTTGCTAGCCTCTCTAATACCGCGCACCTTTCGCCGGTATCATACACCTACCATATACCTTCCTCAAAACAGCCACCATACCTATCTATTATGGCATTTCCATAGCCATTCCGAGATATATTGCCATGCAACTTTCCACCATATAGTTCATCATGGCACATTCATCATTGTCATATTGCTTAGCATGATCATGTAGTTGACATAGTATTTGTGGCGAAGCCACCGTTCATAATTTTTTCATACTTGTCACTCTTGATTCATTGCATATCCCGGTACACCACCGGAGGCATCCATATAGAGTCATACTTTGTTTTAGAATCGAGTTGTAATCATTGAGTTGTAAATAAATAGAAGTGTGATGATCATCATTCAATAGAGCATTGTCCCAAAAAAGGCCAAAGAAAAAAAGAAGGCCCAAAAAAAGAAAATAAATAAAAAGGGGCAATGCTACTATCTTTTTTCCACACTTGTGTTTCAAAGTAGCACCGTGATATAGCGACTCTCATATATTGTGCTTCGAAGTAGCACCATGTTCTTCATATAGAGAGTATCATATGTTGTCACATCCATATACTAGTGGGAGTTTTGCATTATAGAACTTGGCTTGTATATTCCAATGATGGGCTTCCTCAAATTGCCCTAGGTCTTCGTGAGCAAGCAAGTTGGATGCACACCCACTAGTTTCTTTTGTTGAGCTTTCATGCATTTATAGCTCTAGTGCATCCATTGAATGGCAATCCCTACTCACTCACATTGATATCTATTGATGGGCATCTCCATAGCCCGTTGATACGCCTAGTTGATGTGAGACTATCTTCCCCTCCTTTTTGTCTTCTCCACAACCACCATTCTATTCCACCTATAGTGCTATATCCATGGCTCACGCTCATGTATTGCGTGAAGATTGAAAAAGTTAGAATATGAAACAATTGCTTGGCTTGTCATCGGGGTTGTGCATGATTTAAATACTTTGTGTGGTGAAGATGGAGCATAGCCAAACTATATGATTTTGTAATGATAACTTTCTTTGGCCATGTTATTTTGAGAAGACATAATTGCTTTATTAGTATGCTTGAAGTATTATTATTTTTATGCCAATATAAACTTTTGTCTTGAATATTTCTAATCTGAATATTCATACCACAATTAAGAAGATTTGGATTGAAATTATGCCAAGTAGCACTCCGCATCAAAAAATCTCTTTTTATCATTTACCTACTCGAGGACGAGCAGGAATTAAGCTTGGGGATGCCTGATACGTCTCCAACGTATCTATAATTTTTGATTGCTCCATGCTATATTATCTACTGTTTTGGACTATATTGGGCTTTATTTTCCACTTTTATACTATTTTTGGGACGAACCTATTAAACGGAGGCCCAGACCAGAATTGCTGTTTTTTTCTATTTCAGTGTTTCGGAGAAACAGAATATCAAACGGAGTCCAAACGGAATAAAATCTTCGGGAACGTGATTTTCTCACCGAACGTGATCCAGGAGACTTGGACCCTACTCCAGGGGGTCAAAGAGGAGGTCACGAGGGTGGGGGGCGCGCCCCCCCCTAGGGCGCGCCCCCTGCCTCGTGGGCCCCTCGGTGCTCCACCGACGTACTCCTTCCTCCTATATATACCTACGTACCCCGAAACGATCAGAACAGGAGCCAAAAACCTAATTCCACCGCTGCAACTTTCTGTATCCACGAGATCCCATCTTGGGGCCTGTTCCGGAGCTCCGCCGGAAGAGGGCCGCCATCACGGAGGGCTTCTACATCATCCTAGCCCCTCCGATGAAGTGTGAGTAGTTTACCTCAGACCTTCGGGTCCATAGTTAGTAGCTAGATGGCTTCTTCTCTCTCTTTGAATCTCAATACAAAGTTCTCCCCCTCTCTTGTGGAGATCTATTCGATGTAATCTTCTTTTTGCGGTGTGTTTGTTGAGACCGATGAATTGTGGGTTTATGATCAAGTCTATCTGTGAATAATATTTGAATCTTCTCTGAATTCTTTTATGTATGATTGGTTATCTTTGCAAGTCTCTTCGAATTGTCCGTTTGGTTTGGCCAACTAGATTGGTAGTTCTTGCCAAGGGAGAAGTGCTTAGCTTTGGGTTCGATCTTGCGGTGTCCTTTCCCAGTGACAGAAGGGGCAGCAAGGCACGTATTGCATCGTTGCCATCGAGGATAACAAGATGGGGTTTATTTCATATTGCATGAATTTATCTCTCTACATCATGTCATCTTGCTTAAGGCGTTACTCTGTTTTTAACTTAATACTCTAGATGCATGTTGGATAGGGGTCGATGAGTGGAGTAATAGTAGTAGATGCAGAATCATTTCGATCTACCTGTCACGGACGTGATGCCTATATACATGATCATGCCTAGATATTCTCATAACTATGCTCAATTCTATCAATTGCTCAACAGTAATTTGTTCACCCACCGTAGAATACTTATGCTCTTAAGAGAAGCCACTAGTGAAACCTATGGCCCCCGGGTCTATTCTCATCATATCAATCTCCATTACTTTAATCTTGCTTTGCTTTTTTACTTTGCTTTTACTTTTTACTTTGCATCTTTATACCAAAAATACCAAAAATATTATATCTATTAGATCTCACTCTCGTAAGTGACCGTGAAGGGATTGACAACCCCTAATCGCGTTGGTTGCGAGTAGCTATCGTTTTGTGCAGGTACGAGGGACTTGAGCGTGGTCTCCTACTGGATTGGTACCTTGGTTCTCAAAAACTCTGGGAAATACTTACGCTACTTTGCTGCAGCATCCCTTCCTCTTCGGGGAAAACCAACGCAAGCTCAAGACGTAGCATGCATGTGGTGTGTGCTTTAGGTAGGCTGCACCGGCTGTTGGTCCTGATACATTATGTGGATGGATTGGCGACGACACTGGTTTTAGATATGGGGAGTAAGAGCCCTCTACATTATCAATTTTGTAGGTGTTTGTGGTAACTTCGGGTGAATTGATGTATGTTTTTGTCGGCTTTGTGGAATAATTAATAAAGATGGCTGCATGCATCAATTGATGCAAAGACCGAAGGTTTAACCTCCTTTAAAAAAAGCTATTTTCATCTCTCTTTCAGGTAGATGGGATCGTCCTTTTTGTTCATGTTGCCTTTGGCGTTAGCATCGGGCATGTTTGTCGCTCCGTTCAGCTAGACAGATAGCTCTGTCGTCCGCATTGCTTTTGGCGTATGTGTCAGGGTTGCCGCTCCACTCATAGTTCAGCTAGATGGGATCGTTCCTTGCTGCTCAACCATATGCCATCGTTCCAAGGTGTTGGCATAGGACTCGACTCGTTGCGCACTTGATTTCCGATTTGTTCCTCCATAACACATCATAGAGGGAGATGCACTTGTAGAAGCTAGATCCTCAATCTATTCATTCTGGCTACAAAGTATGTATACATACACTTTTTCTGTATTAATTTTTTTGAGATGATACAATTTTTTTCCATTTTCACTGACTAAGAAAAAGAGAGTTGCCCGGTTAATTAGAGGAACATCGTGTGAAAACGTACATCACAAACCCCACACAGGGCACACACAGACGACCTGACCAAAAACAAGATCACGATACATGATACGTCTCCAACATATCTGTAATTTTTGATTGCTCCATGTTATATTATCTACTGTTTTGGACATTATTGGGCTTTATTGTCCACTTTTATATTATTTTTGGGACTAACCTATTAACCGGAGGCCCAGCCCAGAATTGCTGTTTTTTTTTGCCTATTTTAGGGTTTCGAAGAAAAGGAATATCAAACGGAATGAAACCTTCGGGAACGTGATTTTTGGAACGAACATGATCCAGGAGACTTGGACCCTACGTCAAGAAATAAAGGAGGAAGTCATGAGGTAGGGGGCGCGCCTACCCCCCCAGGTGCGCCCTCCACCCTCGTGGGCCCCCTGTTGCTCCAGCGACGTACTCCTTCCTCCTATATATACCTACGTACCCCGAAACGATCAGATACGGAGCCAAAACCCTAATTCCATTGCCGCAACCTTCTGTATCCACGAGATCCCATATTGGGGCCTGTTCCCGAGCTCCGCCAGAGGGGCCATCCATCACGGAGGGCTTCTACATCAACACCATAGCCTCTCCGATGAAGTGTAAGTATTTTACCTCAGACCTTCGGGTCCATAGTTATTAGCTAGATGGCTTCTTCTCTCTTTTTGGATCTCAATACAATGTTCTCCCCCTCTCTTGTGGAGATATATTCGATGTAATCTTCTTTTTGCGGTGTGTTTGTTGAGACCGATGAATTGTGGGTTTATGATCAAGATTGTCTATGAAAAATATTTGAATCTTCTCTGAATTCTTTTATGTATGATTGGTTATATTTGCAAGTCTCTTCGAATTATCAGTTTGGTTTGGCCTACTAGATTGATCTTTCTTGCAGTGGGAGAAGTGCTTAGCTTTGGATTCAATCTTGCGGTGTCCTTTCCCAGTGACAGTAGGGGCAGCAAGGCACGTATTGTATTGTTGCCATCGAGGATAACAAGATGTTTTTTTATCATATTGCATGAATTTATCCCTCTACATCATGTCATCTTGCTTAAGGCATTACTCTGTTTTCATGAACTTAATACTCTAGATGCATGCTGGATAGCGATTGATGAGTGGAGTAATAGTAGTAGATACAGGCAGGAGTCGGTCTACTTGTCTCAGATGTGATGCCTATATACATGATCATACCTAGATATTGTCATAACTATGCTCAATTCTGTTAATTGCTCAACAGTAATTCATTCACCCACCGTAAAATACTTATGCTCTTGAGAGAAGCCACTAGTGAAACCTATGGCCCCCGGGTCTATCTTCATCATATTAATCTTCCAATACTTAGTTATTTCATTTTCTTTTATTTTACTTTGAGCTTAAATAGTCTTGATCTCGCGGGTGTGAGATTGCTGAGTCCTTGTGACTCACAGATACTTCCAAACAGTTGTAGGTGCCAATGATACCAGTGCAGGCAGCGCAATCGAGCTCAAGTGGGAGCTCGATGAAGATCTTGGTCGTTGTTTTGTGTCGTTTCCAGATGTTCAGTAGTGGTGCCCAGTTGGGACGATTGGGGATCTAGCATTTGGGGTTTTCTTCTTTTATTCCGGTTCCGTATTCGGACCTTGATTGTACTCTGGATGATGTATGTTTAACTTGTTATTCGTGTGAAGTGGCGATTGTAAGCCAACTCTTTATCCCTTTCTTTTTCAGTACATGGGATTGTGTGAAGATTACCCCTCTTGCGATAAAACCACCATGCGGTTATGCCTATAAGTCGTGCCTTGACACGCGGGAGATATAGCCGCATCATGGGTGTTACAGTCGGACTCTGCTTCAACCTTGTGTTGACTACAATGTCTCAAGCTATTCAAGCGGATTGATTCTAGTTTCTACCAAAGTCGCCTTTTTGTAATTCACACATTGAACTCAACACAGGTTTATGCCATGCGTATGACAATCTATGGGACCGGCAAAGGCCCAACGAGGAGCAGAAGGAAATGACAAGTGGTTTTCAGCAAAGTAATCTCTACAAGCACTGAAATTGTCGGTAACGAGTAGTTTGGTAGCAAGATAATTTGTAACAAGCAAGTAACGATAACGGTAAATAAAGTGCAGCAAAGTAGCCCAATCCTTTTGTGGCAAAGAACAGGCCAAAACAGTCTATTATGATAAGCAAAGCGTTCTTGAGGGTACACGGGAATTTCATCCAGTCACTTTCATCATGTTGGTTTGATTCGTGTTCGCTACTTTGATAATTTGATATGTGGGTGGACCGGTGCTTAGGTGATGTTCTTAGTTGAACAAACCTCCTACTTATGATTAACCCCCTTGCAAGTGTCCGCAACTATGAGAAAAGTATTAAGATAAATCTAACCATATGATTATACTTTTGGATCCAAATCAGTCCCTTACAAAGCAGCGCATAAACTAGGGTTTAAGCTTCTGTCACTCTAGCAACCCATTATCTAATAACTACTCGACAATGCATTCCCTTAGGCCCTAATAAGGTGAAGTGCCATGTAGTCAACATTCACATGACACAACTAAGGGAATCACAACATACATATCATCAAAATATCGAACACATACCAAGTTCACATGATTACTTGCAACAAGATTTCTCCGGTGACCTCAAGAACAAAAGTATCTACTCACAAATTATAATCATGCTCAAGATCAGAGGGGTATTAAATAGCATAATGGATCTGAACATATAATGTTCCACCAAATAAACCATATAGTAATCAACTACAAGATGTAATCAACACTACTAGTCACCCAAAAGTACCAATCTAAGGTTCCGGTACAAAGATTGGACACAAGAGATGAACTAGAGTTTGAGAGGAGATGGTGTTGTTAAATATGTTGATGGAGATTGCCCTCCCCAAGATGGGAGATTTGTTGGTGATGATGGTGACGAAGATTTCCCCCTCCGGGAGGGAAGTTCCCTCGGCAGAATCGCTCCACCGGAGGACAAAAATCCTCCTGCCCAAGTTACACCTCGAGACGCCGACGCTTCACCCCGAAGCCCCCCCCCCTTGATTTTTTCTAGGTCAAAATGACCTATATACCAGAAGATGGGCACTGGAGGTGGACCGAGGAGGGTACACCCAAGTGGGTTGTGCCCACCCGGTGGGCCCCCTCTAGTAGTTATTTGCTCCAATACTTTTCATATATTGCAAAATAATTATCCATAAATTTTCAGCTCATTTGGAGATGTGCAAAATAGGTAACTCTGATGTAGCATTTTTTCAGGTCCAGAATTCTAGCTGCTGGTACCCTCCCTCTTTGTGTAAACTGTAACATCCTCGATGCGGCTATATCTCCCACGTGTCGAAGCCCGACTTAGAGGCATAACCACATTGAAAGCAATGTCACAAGTGAGGTAATCTTCACACAACCCATGTAATACATAAGGGAAAGAGATACATAGTTGACTTACAATCGCCACTTCACACAATTACATGAATAAAGCATTACATCAACCAGATACAATCAAGGTCCAACTACGGAACCCAAAATAAAAGAAGACTACCCCAAAAAGCTACACAGATCCCCGATCGTCCCAACTTGGCTCCACTACTGATCAACTGGAAACGGAACAACATAAAGGACAAGATCTTCATCGAGCTCCTCCTTGAACTTGGTTGCGTCATCTGCACGGTATCATCGGCACCTGCAAACTGGTTTTGGAACTATCTGTGAGTCACGGGGACTCAGCAATCTCGCACCCTCGCGATCAAGAGTATTTAAGCTTATGGGTAAGGTAAAGGTATGAGGTGGAGCTGCAGCAAGCGACTAGCATATTTGGTGGCTAACATATACGCAAATAGACCGAGAAGATAAGGCAAAAGCACGGTCGAGAAACTATGATCAAAAAGTGATCCTAGAACAACCTACGTCAAACATAACTCCAACACCGTGTTCACTTCCCCGACACCGCCGAGAAGAGACCATAACGGTTACACACGCTGTTGATGTGTTTTAATTAAGGTCAACTTCAGGTTTTCTACAACCGGACATTAACAAATTCCCATCTACCCATAACCGCTGGCACGACTTTCGAAAGTTCAAATCCCTGCAGGGGTGTGCCAACTTAGCCCATCACAAGCTCTCACGGTCAACGAAGGATATTCCTTCTCCCAAGACAATCCGATCAGGCTCGGCATCCAGGTTACAAGACATTTCGACAATGGTAAAACAAGTCCAGCAACACCGCCCGAATGTGCCGACAAATCCCGATAGTAGCTACACATATCTCGTTGTCAGGGCACACTCAGATGAGCTCTCCATACAACTAAAACCAAACCTCGAGTTTCCCCGAGGGGGCGCTGCACAAGGCTCTAGTTTGGACCAACACTCAGAGGAGCACTGGCCCGGGGGAGTTAAAATAAAGATGACCCTTGGGCTAGCCGACCCAAGGGAAAAAAGGCTAGGTGGTGAATGGTAAAACCAATGTTGGGCATTGCTGGAGGAGTTTTATTCAAGAAGAACTGTCAAGGGGTTCCCATTATAACCCAACCGCGTAAGGAACGCAAAATCCGGGAACATAACACCGATATGACGGAAACTAGGGTGGCAAGAGTGGAACAAAACACCAGGCATAAGGCCGAGCCTTCCACCCTTTACCAAGTATATAGATGCATTAATTAAATAAGCGATATTGTGATATCCCAACAAGTAAACCTGTTCCAACAAGGAACAACATCTCCATGTTCCAACAAGGAACAAACTTCAATCTTCACTTGCAACTAACAACGCTATAAGAGGGGCTGAGCAAAGCGGTAACATAGCCAAACAACGGTTTGCTAGGACAAGGTGGGTTAGAGGCTTGGCTTAACGATATGGGAGGCATGATAAGAAAGTCGTAGGTATCGCAACATAGGCATAGGAAAAGAGCGAGCAACTAGCAAGCAAAGACAGAAGTGATTACGAGGGCATGGTCATCTTGCCTGAAATCCCGCAAGGAAGAAGAACGAGTCCATGAAGAAGACAAATGGACATAGTCAAACGGGTCCTCACAAACGCGACGTTACCGGAACCAACCCGAAGAAGCAACACCGGAAAGAAGCACACAACATAGCAAACAAACAACACATGGGCAAGGCATGAAGCACAACCAAGTATGATGCATGTACGGTTTAAAGATACATGGCATGGCATGGCAAAGTGCAACAAACAACACTACAACTTAAGTGGAGCTCAATATGCAACTCCGTTGCACATCGACGAAACACCACATTCAAGTTATTTAGTTCGATCTCTTTTATGTACCCAACAATATTAAATGTTGTTAGCATGGCAAGAGGTGAAGCATGATGAAACTATCTAATCTAGGCAAGTTTAAATGAGGCCGGAACAACAAAACAACAAGTCCAGAAACTCCTCATATGCATATATTAGGTTTGGTACTGTTCTGCCCTAAACATAATTTTAAAGTTGTTAAACATGCTAGATGAGTGCATCATGTAAAACTAGGCATTTTTCTACCCCATTTACATATAAAGTTTATTACAAACCGAGTTACGATTATTTAGTTATGAATTAAAGCATTTTAGCATGTTCATAGAGCAAAATTTAAACAAACATCATTTAAACATTTCAAACATTGGTGAAAGTTGGCTATAATTAAACTACACAAATTTCTAAGCACTTTACATATATGAAGTTTTTACATATGACGCACAGTTATTTACTTGTGAGCAAAATAAAATAATGGCATCCTCCTGTAATTATGCATGCATTGGAAAAAATGCACGGACTGGAAAAAAAGCTACACGGGCTGAATCTGGATCTGGCAAGGGTTGCTCACATTGGGCCAAGCCCAGCTGAATCCGTCGCTGGGCAGGGTGGCGCTGCGAAGCTGGGCCGTTCGGGGCATGGCCCACGTGGAGGTGCGTGAGGAGGCGGCCTGGCAGGATCGAATCGAAGCAGAGGCTAAGCGAGGTCAACGCGGGCGCCCTACTCAATCTGAACGACTTGGAGGGAGCACGCGCAGGGGAAGCAGGACTCGACTGGCTCGAAGCGGGAGAGCTGGGCGCGCTGTTGGACTTGCAAGGAAGCGGCAGCGGCAGGAGCTTGGCGGAGGACGGCGGATCCAGAAGATGGTGCGGCGGCGCGGGGGCGTCCCTCCCTGGAACGAGGTGGAGGCGACGGGAGGAGAAGTGGGGCAGAGGAGGCTCAGTTCTCCGGTGGCGCGAGGCTGCAGGGAAGCTGGAGGACGACGAGGTCCAAGGAGCGGTCCAGGTCGAGGTCAGGGTGGCCTCGGTGGCCGGCGGCAGTGGCTTGAGGCGGGGCATCGGCGTCCGACGATGAGGAACTTGGCAACGCCGGGGTCGAGGAAAACGGGAGGCGCGGCCATGGCTTCGGGCTCCATGTTTCCTGAAGGTCCATAGAGAGGGGCGCGAGTTGAATCCATTCGACGGGCTGACGAACTCAAGGCACTTGGGCGCCATGGCTGCTCCTGTCATGACGAGGAGAGAGGTAAGAAAAGAGAGAGGGAGAAAGAAAAGGAAGGAGGGAAGGCATGGGGCGAGGCCGGTCTGGCGGAGCTAGTCATGGTCGGCGGCGTGGAAGCTACAGGCGGCAGCGTGCTCGAGGAAGAGCTCGGCGTGGGGCGCAGGCAAGAGGATGGCGCGGCTGTTCATGGTGGAGCTGCGAGGACGGGCGCGCTCAGGCAGAGGGGGAAGAGGGCATCGGGTGAGGTGGAGTTGGATCAAGGGGGAGGGGCTGGTTGGTCGGTGCTGAAAAATAGGGTGAGCGGCGGAAAACAAGGGCGGTGGTCGGGAAGGATTTGGATCGAGGAGAAGTGGTTGGTTGGAGGATTTTGGATCGGGAGAGATCCCAAGGAAGAGGGTGGCGACTGCAAAGAAGGATGGATGGGACATCTCTCTAAAATTTAGGGTTCGACCTATATATATATAGCAGGGGATTTTTGGGTAGGGGCTAATCCGTCCTTCCGATCATAATCGGATGGTCGGGAAAAATAGGCTAGGGAGCCCAAATAAGAAAACGGAGACGTTTTGTAGACGTTAGGGGATGATCCGGATCCAACGGTGACGACTGCCCGGGTCGGGTCTGGGACAGCTTTCGGGTGCGCGCCCGTGGAGGGTCGCGGGCTGACGAGAGATTAGGTAGGGCCCGGCGGTGAGTGGTAGTGGGCTGAGAAGAGAGGAGAGGAGTGCAGCCCGACAACTGTTTCCGGAGACTGAAAACGTCCGACGTTTTGACCGACTATAATGTGGCTATAGTTATCCGTTGGGGCGTCAAACAAACTCCGAATGCGATGAAACTTGGCAGGCGGCCTTCCCACAACATAACAACACCACATGCCAACTTTCAACCCATTCCGAGAAAAAATTTCCGGCCACTTATAAAATAATATTTCGGACGTGCCGCGGGCGAGTGCAAGTGTGTTAGGGCTCAGAACGGGCAACGAAGAGAACGAGGAGACCGGGACGGATGCAAGTTTTGAAAACATGATGATGCAATGCGGATGATGACATCTCAAAATGCAACACGCAAGCAAATGACATGACAACGACGGCGAACAACTGGAAGACACCTGGCACATCGGTCTCGGGGCGCTACAACACTCCACCACTACGAGAGGATCTCGTCCCGAGATCTAGAATGGCACCGGAGGGAAAAAACGGAAGAGAAAGAGAAGAGGTAAAACTAAGTTGCTTCTTTGACAAACGAGTGAAACCAAAGAACCTTGAAAAGGTTAAGCCATTTCGAGAAAAGAATACAATGGAGATGACGAAGCTGAGAACACTCCATTAGAAAAGAGGAACACCAGAGAACAACTTCGGGCCGCACTCCGATTGAAAAGAAAAAGAATTGAATAAGAACTTGGTAAGATGAGAAGATATTTGATGAAATCACAACATTCCGGTAGGAAAAAGGGTTAGGAAAGGAAAGAATATGGTCTTGACGAACCAAGAAGAGGGTTGAAAAGAGCAACATCGCTAGACCTCCAGGAGAAAAATAGAAGTTGGATCGTCGGAACAAAAGAACGAAGAGGAAAACAACATCTTCTACCTTAAATGAGCTTGCAAAAGCATCTTTTAGGAGAAGGGTTGAACGAAGTTGTTGGAAACCAACAACGAAAAGGATAATCTTGATATGGTCTTATGGAATACATCTCAAATTATGAGGTGACAACCTGCCACTCACGGGAAAAAGAATTGGATTGGTAAGAGCAAGGAGACGAGAAGCTATCTCACCGGGAGGATAAATGAAGAACTTGGATCATTTATAAACACCATAAGAGCGACAATCCTTAAAGGAAAGCTTTAGGTGAAATATAGCCCAAGATAACTCCAATGAAGAGATTGGTGGATTTAAAATAAATCATCTTGATAACTTGTGAAACACGAAGCACGAAGGGAAATTATAAAGAATGACATAACACCACCTCCAATGATATGGAAGAAAGAATTGCACTCCGGATTGCAAGATGAATAAAAACTTGAGCTCCTTAGAAAAGAATCTCGACTAAAACTTCGAGAAGAAATAACATCCTTTATGAACCATCATGTAGAAGCTTCATGAAGAACTCCGGTAAACAAAAAGAATAACGAAAATAAAGAGAAGTTGGAAACACAAGGTGAAACCTTGTAATGATTTAGATGGATCCTCGTGGTGATATAATTGAAAGAGCTTGGAGCTCCGGGAAAGAAAGATGAGCACTTGAACCCAAGAATTTAATCATCGTGAACAAACTCTGGAAGAAAAGATTAACATATGGATGAAACAAGAATAAGAATTACATTATGCTTATCATTCACCAATTTAATTGATGACAAGCAACGGATTTGGCATATTACTTATTCTCGTAGAAAGGATTTAAGATAGATATGACATAAAATTGAGAATGTCTTCAACGAACCACCGGTAGAATGAAACAACGAAAGAATTAATATGATAATGAATGACGAGAACTCTTGAACAAACCACCGTAAGCATTAAAATAAACGAAGTAAAGGGCTGAATCACCGGGATAAGAATTGTGAAAAGAACGAAGATACTTGAGACAATCTAGATGCACTAGAACGAAGGGATCACGACTGATTAGAGATCACTTGACTGATGCATCGGTAAAATTTAGAGAAAGAGAGCCGAAAGCTGAGAATGAATAAATCTTAGATGATGGGCTCCGGATGATCAAACTGAAAATACTCCTGAATTTTCTCCAGATGGTTGAAAAGAATTCCCGCAATCAAAACAATTATGAGAGGATGGCCTCAAACTAGAACCACGAATCTCTGAGAGAACGGATAAGATATGAAGGAAAAAAACTCTTCTTCGGTCTTCAAAATCTGAGAATGACGATGAGAAATACCATCATGACTTATTTAGGCACTCCGGAAGAATCAAAACGAATAGGTTGAGCCAACGACGAAAAGAATTTGGAAGGTCTTAGACAAATACATATGACTGATGATGAAATCATTCTTATGTCAAACTTCGAAATGAAATTGAGGTTAGGTCCAGTATAATTAGAAGAGTCAGGTAAGATCCTGGGAAAAGACCTGTGGGTTAGGGCCCACTCAAAAGAAACACTGTTGAATGATTTAAAAGTTAGATTGCGCCAGTTGAATTACATGGCTTGAATAAGATAAGAACCTCGAAATAGCTTGAACAAATCGGGAATGGAAACATGTATCCTCTGAGATATCTTCAGCACTCCAGAACAAATGGATGGCGAGAAGTGAATGATTATGAGGTGCACTGGCATGGAAAAAACATTGAAATGAGGAAAGGATATACTCAACAAAGCTTGAATTGAAACCACTGGAGAAGAAAAGAATGAATAATGATAAATTGAAGCTCCGTCAGAATCTTCATGAGAATCACCGGGTAAGAACATGAAGGAAAAAAATGGAGAGACTTCATATGAATAAAATGATACTTGATTAAGAAATCTGAGTCCTAGAAGAAACAAGGGTGGAAGGGTGGGAAAAACAAAGGCAACTTGGAGACGGATGAAACAAACACCGTTGAGAAGAACTGAGATTGAATCTTGCGGATGTTGAAAAGATCGGATCCACTTGAAGAGAAAACACGCCGGTTGAAAAAGGTTTTACATGACAATCTCGATTATCAAGAAGGATTAGTATTCGCATCAGAGTATGAGAACACTATTTGGGGAAGGTATGGAATCAAACACTTGACATTGAAGCAACTCAAATACCACAAATCAAAACAAAACAAAGGATTGGCTTGCAAAATAAGCCGGAACAAACATATAATAGAGATTTCGTCCGAAGTTTTCATGGTGGGGCCTACACGGGCTCAATCATACATCACCATCATGTACAAGGGAGTGCACATGACATACGAAGCGTCCCCGAGTTGGCATAGCCAAGGACTCATTAAGACACAACGAGACCACTGTAAAACCGACCGTGAATAGGCGGACCACTAGACGTCGAACCCCAATTTCATATCATACATCTGTCAGAAAGATATCCTAAGAGCTACTTGAATTCCCACTTATTAACTCCCGAAATTTTCCGGTTATGCAATCAGGTATTGGGGATACAGGGGAAGCATAATATCTCACCCAAAACTAGCAAATCCTACATCCAGCTGTATCCATCCTTCAACACATAACAAAGAAACCTTCGGAAATCATCTACCTCAACCTACGAAAAGCATCCGTTATACGAGTTATGGCAATACTCCCGAACTCCCGCCCCAGTACTGGGTGGTGTCGAGGTTATCTCACCAACAACTGCATAAAAGAGATTTTCGATGTCAGTGAAACTAAACTCCGGTATTCCAGAACTGCAACGATAAAATTGTGACGACAACACCTCGGAGCTCAACTCCCCAGGACACTGCCACAACCCCTAAATGTCAGGAGGCACCAAGAACAATGTTCTTGTCACAAAACCATCGGAACGATTCCAAGATACCCGCGTGATCCTAAATTTTGTTTTTAGTGAAATTTGAGAAGAGAAGAGTCAAAACTCTATGTCAAGATGCCTCACCAGAGAAACGAAGGGACTGAGGAGTAAAAAGAAGTCCTAACTCTCCGATATATATAATTCCTAAATGACTCAAAACATTTCTAGACTCAATAACGCCAGCGATTCGATCAAGCAGGGGGCTCCTAAGGTCAGGGAAGGCTCTGATTACCAACTTGTAACATCCTCGTTGCGGCTATATCTCCCACGTGTCGAAGCACGACTTAGAGGCATAACCGCATTGAAATCAATGTCGCAAGTGAGGTAATCTTCACACAACCCATGTAATACATAAGGGAAAGAGATACATAGTTGGCTTACAATCGCCACTTCACACAATTACATGAATAAAGCATTACATCAACCAGATACAATCAAGGTCTGACTACGGAACCCAAAATAAACGAAGACTACCCCAAAAAGCTACACAGATCCCTGATCGTCCCGACTAGGCTCCACTACCGATCAACTGGAAACGGAACAACATAAAGGACAAGATCTTCATCGAGCTCCTCCTTGAACTTGGTTGTGTCATCTGCACGGTATCATCGGCACCTGCAAACTGGTTTTGGAAGTATTTGTGAGTCACGGGGACTCAGCAATCTCGCACCCTCGCGATCAAGACTATTTAAGCTTATGGGTAAGGTAAAGGTATGAGGTGGAGCTGCAGAAAGCGACTAGCATATTTGGTGGCTAACATATACGCAAATAGAGCGAGAAGATAAGGCAAAAGCACGGTCGAGAAACTATGATCAAGAAGTGATCCTAGAACAACCTACGTCAAACATAACTCCAACACCGTGTTCACTTTCCGGACTCCGCCGAGAAGAGACCATCATAGTTACACACGCGGTTGATGTGTTTTAATTAACGTCAACTTCAGGTTTTCTACAACCGGACATTAACAAATTCCCATCTGGCCATAACCGCGGGCACGGCTTTCGAAAGTTCAAATCTCTATCGGGATGTCCCAACTTAGCCCAAAACAAGCTCTCACGGTCAACGAAGGATATTCCTTCTCCCAAGACAATCCGATCAGGCTCGGCATCCAGGTTACAAGACATTTCGACAATCGTAAAACAAGTCCAGCAACACCGCCGAATGTGCCGACAAATCCCGATAGGAGCTGCACATATCTCGTTCTCAGGGCACACTCAGATGAGCTCTCCATACAACTAAAACCAAACCTCGAGTTTCCCCGAGGGGGCGCTGCACAGGGCTCTAGTTTGGACCAACACTCAGAGGACCACTGGCTCGGGGGGGTTAAAATCAAGATGACCCTTGGGCTGGCCGACCCAAGGGAAAAAAGGCTAGGTGGCGAATGGTAAAACCAATGTTGGGCATTGCTGGAGGAGTTAGGCGAACAGTCAAGGGGTTCCCATTATAACCCAACCGCGTAAGGAACGCAAAATCCGGGAACATAACACCGATATGACGGAAACTAGGGCGGCAAGAGTGGAACAAAACACCAGGCATAAGGCCGAGCCTTCCACCCTTTACCAAGTATATAGATGCATTAATTAAATAAGCGATATTGTGATATCCCAACAAGTAAACCTGTTCCAACAAGGAACAACATCTCCATGTTCCAACAAGGAACAAACTTCAATATTCACCTGCAACTTACAATGCTATAAGAGGGGCTGAGCAAAGCGGTAACATAGCCAAACAACGGTTTGCTAGGACAAGGTGGGTTAGAGGCTTGGCTTAACGATATGGGAGGCATGATAAGCAAGTGGTAGGTGTCGCAGCATAGGCATAGAAAAAGAGCGAGCAACTAGCAAGCAAAGATAGAAGTGATTTCGAGGGTATGGTCATCTTGCCTGAAATCCCGCAAGGAAGAAGAACGACTCCATGAAGAAGACAAATGGACGTAGTGGAACGGGTCCTCACAAACGCGACGTTACCGGAACCAACCCGAAGAAGCAACACCGGAAAGAAGCACACAACCTAGCAAACAAACAACACATGGACAAGGCATGATGCACAACCAAGTATGATGCATATCCGGTTTAAAGATACATGGCATGGCATGGCAAAGTGCAACAAACAACACTACAATTTAAGTGGAGCTCAATATGCAACTCCGTTGCATATTGACGAAACACCACATTCAAGTTATTTAATTTGATCTCCTTTATGTACCCAACAATATTAAATGTTGTTAGCATGGCAAGATGTGAAGCATGATGAAACTATCTAATCTAGGCAAGTTTAAATGACGCCGGAACAACAAAACAACAAGCCGGAAACTCCTCATATGCATATATTAGGTTTGGTACTGTTCTGCCCTAAACATAATTTTAGAGTTGTTAAACATGCTAGATGAGTGCATCATGTTAAACTAGGCATTTTTCTACCCCATTTACATCTAAAGTTTATTACAAACCGAGTTACAGTTATTTAGTTATGAATTAAAGCATTTTAGCATGTTCATAGTGAAAAATTTAAACAAACATCATTTTAAACATTTCAAACATTGGCGAAAGTTGGATATAATTAAACTACACAAATTTCTGAGCACTTTACATATATGAAGTTTTTACATATGACGCACGGTTATTTACTTGTGAGCAAAATAAAATAATGGCATCCTCCTGTAATTATGCATGCATTGGAAAAATAAAATAAAAACGCACGGACTGGAAAAAAGCTACACGGGCTGAATCTAGATCTGGAAAGGGTTGCTCACATTGGGCCAAGCCCAGCTGAATCCATCGCTGGGCAGGGTGGCGCTGCGAAGCTGGGCCGTTCGGGGCATGGCCCACGTGGAGGTGCGTGAGGAGGCAGCCTGGCAGGATCGAATCGAAGCAGAGGCTAAGCGAGGTCAATGCGGGCGCCCTGCTCGATCTGAACGACTTGGAGGGAGCACGCGCAGGGGAAGCAGGACTCAACTGCGCTCGAAGTAGGAGAGCTGGGCGCGCGGTTGGACTTGCAAGGAAGCGGCAGCGGTAGGAGCTTGGCGGAGGACGGCGGATCCGGAAGATGGTGCGGCGGCGCGGGGGCGTCCCTCCCTGGAACGAGGCGGAGGCGACGGGAGGAGAAGTGGGGCAGAGGAGGCTCGGTTCTCCGGTGGCGCGAGGCTGCAGGGAAGCTGGAGGACGACGGGGTCCAAGGAGCGGTCCAGGTCGAGGTTAGGGTGGCCTCGGTGGCCGGCGGCAGTGGCTTGAGGCGGGGCATCGGCGTCCGGCGACGAGGAACTTGGCAACGCCGGGGTCGAGGAAAACGGGAGGCGCGGCCATGGATCCATGTTTCCTGCAGGTCCAGAGAGAGGGGCGCGAGCTGAATCCATCCGACGGGCTGACGAACTCGAGGCACTTGGGTACCATGGCTGCTCCTGTCATGACGAGGAGAGAGGTAAGAAAAGAGATAGGGAGAAATAAAAGGAAGGAGGGAAGGCATGGGGCGAGGCCGGTCTGGCGGAGCTGGTCGTGGTCGGCGGCCGTGGAAGCTACAGGAGGCGGCGTGCTCGAGGACGAGCTCGGCGTGGGGCGCGGGCAAGAGGATGGCGCGGCTGTTCATGGCGGAGCTGCGAGGACGGGCGCGCTCGGGCAGAGGGGGAAGAAGGCATCGGGTGAGGTGGAGTTGGATCGAGGGGGAGGGGCTGGTTGGCTCGGCGCTGAAAAACAGGGTGAGCGGCGGAAAACAAGGGCGGTGGTCGGGAAGGATTTGGATCGAGGAGAAGTGGTTGGTTGGAGGATTTTGGATCGGGAGCGATCCCAAGGAAGAGGGTGGTGGCGGCAGAGAAGGATGGATGTGACACCTCTCTAAAATTTAGGGTTGGACCTATATATATAGCAGGGGATTTTTGGGTAGGGGCTAATCCGTCCTTCCGATCATAATCGGATGGTCGGGAAAAATAGGCTAGGGAGCCCAAATAAGAAAACGGAGACATTTTGTAGACATTAGGGGATGATCTGGATCCAACGGTGACGCCTGCCCGGGTCGGGTCCGGGACAGCTTTCGGGCGCGTGCGCGAGTTGGTCGCGGGCTGACGAGAGATTAGGTAGGGCCTGGCAGTGAGTGGTAGTGGGCTGAGAAGAGAGGAGAGGAGTGCAGCCCGACAACTGTTTCCGGAGACCGAAATCGTCCGACGTTTTGACCGACTATAATGTCGCTATAGTTATCCTTTGGGGCATCAAACAAACTCCGAATGCGATGAAACTTGCCAGGCGGCCTACCCACAACATAACAACACAGCATGCCAACTTTCAACCCATTCCGATAACATTTTTCTGGCCACTTATAAAATAATATTTCGGACGTGCCGCGGGCGCGTGCAAGTGTGTTAGGGCTCAGAACAGACAACAAAGAGAACGAGGAGACCGGGACGGATGCAAGTTTTGAAAACATGATGATGCAATGCGGATGATGACATGGCAAGATGCATCACGCAAGCAAATGACATGGCAACGACGGCGAACAACTGGAAGACAGCTGGCACATCGGTCTCGGGGTGCTACATAAACCTTGCATATTATGGGAGAAAAGGCATTAGAAATACACCAAAAAGCATTATTATGCATAAAAACATTATAAATAACAGTAGGAAAACATGATGCAAAATAGACGTATCAACTCCCCCAAGCTTAGATCTCGCTTGTTCTCAAGCGAAAGCCGAAATCAAAAAAAACATGTCCACATGCTTAGAGAGAGGGGTGTCGATAAAAACAAAATACGGACATAGAAGCATCATGCATGTTATTATAAGAACAATAAACTTTATCATAAAAATTTATCACATATATAACTTTTATCATATCTCTTCTATCATATAACTTCTCATGAGCAAGTAACAATTCATCACAACATTGAAGTATAAAGCATAAACGCTATTGGAAACCAACAAACTATGTTCTTAGTCAACTTGTAACTAAAATTCATCATCTTTTCACGAATGGTCACCTATCGGAGCCTTTTGGCAAGTCCACATACTCAACCATCATATAGTCTTCTATGATTGCTAACACTCACTGCATACACATGAGCAAAAAGTTTCAACCGGAAACATGGAAATATAGGGGCTTATAGTTTCACCTCCCAACGTATTCACCTCAAGGGTGATGTCAACAATAATAACTCATGCTCACCCAATTATGTGATTGACTTGACCGATTCCGTTAGCTTATCACTTGATCGTTTAGTTTGTTGCTATTGCTTTCTTCATGACTTATACATGTTCCTATGACTATGAAATTATGCAACCCCCGTTTACCGGAGGAACACTTTATGTGCCACCAAACGTCACAAAGGTGCTCTACAGGTGTCTCCAAAGGTACTTGTTGGGTTGGCGTATTTCGAGATTAGGATTTGTCACTCCGATTGTCGGAGAGGTATCTCTGGGCCCACTCGGTAATGCACATCACTATAAGCCTTGCAAGCATTGCAACCAATGAGTTAGTTGCGGGATGATGTATTACGGAACGAGTAAAGAGACTTGCCAATAACGAGATTGAACTAGGTATTGAGATACCGACGATCGAATCTCGGACAAGTAACATATCGATGACAAAGGGAACAACATATGTTGTTATGTGGTCTGACCGATAAAGATCTTCGTAGAATATGTAGGAGCCAATATGGGCATCCAGGTCCCGCTATTGGTTATTGACTAGAGAGGTGTCTCGGTCATGTCTACATAGTTCTCGAACCCGTAGGGTCCGCATGCTTAACGTTCGTTGACGATATAGTACTATATGAGTTATGTATGTTGGTGACCGAATGTTGTTCGGAGTCCGGGATGAGATCACGGACATGACGAGGAACTCCGGAATGGTCCGAAGATAAAGTTTGATATATGGGATAATAGTGTTTGTTCACCGGAAGGGTTCCAGAATTCACCGGAAGGGGTTCCGGATGTTTCCTGAAATGTTTGGGTACGAGAACACTTTATTTGGGCCAAACGGGAAAGCCCATAAGGTTTTTGGAAAGCGCAAATGGAAGTTTTGCGGAGTCCAGGGGCCAGATGCCAGGGTCCCTGGCGTCTGGCCCTGGAGTCCGAGAAGGACTCTTGCCTTTCGGGTGAAACCGACTTTGTGGAGGCTTTCACTCCAAGTTTCGACCCAAGGCTCAACATATAAATAGAGGGGTAGGGCTAGCACCCAAGACACATCAAGAAACACCAAGCCATGTGACGGCAACCCCGTCCCCTCTAGTTTATCCTCCATCCTAGATTTTGTAGTGCTTAGGCGAAGCCCTGCGGAGATTGTTCTTCACCAAACACCATCACCACGCCGTCGTGCTGCCGGAACTCATCTACTACTTCGCCCCTCTTGCTGGATCGAGAAGGCGAGGACGTCACCGAGCCAAACGTGTGCAGAACTTGGAGGTGCCGTGCTTTCGGTATTTGGATCGGTCGGATCGTGAAGACGTATGACTACATCAACCGCGTTGATATAATGCTTCCGCGAACGGTCTACGAGGGTACCTGGACAACACTCTCCCCTCTCGTTGCTATGCATCACCATGATCTTGCGTGTGCGTAGGAAATTTTTGATATTACTGCGTTCCCCAACAGTGGTATCAGAGCCAGGTTTTATGCATAGATGTCATATGCACGAGTAGAACACAAGTGAGTTGTGGGCAATATAAGTCATACTGCTTACCAGCATGTCATACTTTGGTTCGCCGGTATTGTTGGATGAAGCGGCCCGGACTGACATTACGCGTACGCTTACGCAAGACTGGTTCTACCGACGTGCTTTGCACACAGGTGGCTGGCGGGTGTCAGTTTCTCCAACTTTAGTCGAACCGAGTGTGGCTACGCCTAGTCCTTGCGAAGATTAAAACAGCACCAACTTGACAAACTATTGTTGTGGTTTTGATGTGTAGGAAAGAACGGTTCTTGCTAAGCCTGTAGCAGCCACGTAAAATTTGCAACAACAAAGTAGAGGACGTCTAACTTGTTTTTGCAGGGCATGTTGTGATGTGATATGGTCAAGACATGATGCTAAATTTTATTGTATGAGATGATCATGTTTTGTAACCGAGTTATCGACAACTGGCAGGAGCAATATGGTTGTCTCTTTATTATATGCAATGCAATCGCCCTGTAATGCTTTACTTTATCACTAAGCAGTAGCGATAGTCGTGAATCATAAGATCGGTGAGACGACAACGATGCTACGATGGAGATCAAAGTGTCGTGTCGGTGACGATGGTGATCATGAAGGTGCTTCGGAGATGGAGATCACAAGCACAAGATGATGATGGCCATATCATATCACTTATATTGATGGCATGTGATGTTTATCTTTTATGCATCTTATCTTGCTTTTCTTGACGGTAGCATTATAAGATGATCCCTCACTAAATTATCAAAGTATAAGTGTTCTCCCTGAGTATGCACCGTTGCGAAAGTTCTTCGTGCTGAGACACCACGTGATGATCGGGTGTGATAGGCTCTATGTTCAAATACAACGGGTGCAAAACAGTTGCACTCGCGGAATACTCGGGTTAAACTTGACGAGCCTAGCATATAACAGATATGGCCTCGGAACACAGAGACCGAAAGGTCGAGCGTGAATCATATAGTAGATATGATCAACATAGTGATGTTCACCGTTGATACTACTCCATCTCACATGATGATCGGACATGGTTTAGTTGATATGGATCACGTAATCACTTAGAGGATTAGAGGGATGTCTATCTAAATGGGAGTTCTTAAATAATATGATTAAATTGAAGTTAAATTTTGTTGGAAATATGCCCTAGAGGCAATAATAAATTGATTATTATTATATTTCCTTGTTCATGATAATCGTTTATTATCCATGCTAGAATTGTATTGATAGGAAACTCAGATACATGTGTGGATACATAGACAACACCATGTCCCTAGTAAGCCTCTAGTTGACTAGCTCGTTGATCAATAGATGGTTACGGTTTCCTAACCATGGACATTGGATGTCGTTGATAACGGGATCACATCATTAGGAGAATGATGTGATGGACAAGACCCAATCCTAAGCATAGCACTAGATCGTGTAGTTCGTATGCTAAAGCTTTGCTAATGTCAAGTATCATTTCCTTGGACCATGAGATTGTGCAACTCCCGGATACCGTAGGAGTGCTTTGGGTGTGCCAAACGTCACAACGTAACTGGGTGTCTATAAAGGTGCACTACAGGTATCTTCGAAAGTGTCTGTTGGGTTGGCACGAATCGAGACTGGGATTTGTCACTCCGTGTAAGCGGAGAGGTATCTCTGGGCCCACTCGGTAGGACATCATCATAATGTGCACAATGTGATCAAGGAGTTGATCACGGGATGATGTGTTACAGAACGAGTAAAGAGACTTGCCGGTAACGAGGTTGAACAAGGTATCGGGATACCGACAATCGAATCTCGGGCAATTATCGTACCGATAGACAAAGGGAATTGTATACGAGATTGATTAAGTCCTTGACATCGTGGTTCATCCGATGAGATCATCGTGGAACATGTGGGAGCCAACATGGGTATCCAGATCCCGCTGTTGGTTATTGACCGGAGAACGTCTCGGTCATGTCTGCATGTCTCCCGAACCCGTAGGGTCTACACACTTAAGGTTCGATGACGCTAGGGTTATAAAGGAAGTTAGTATGTGGTTACCGAATGTTGTTCGGAGTCCCGGATGAGATCCCGGACGTCACGAGGAGTTCCGGAATGGTCCGGAGGTAAAGATTTATGTATGGGAAGTCCTGTTTTGGTCACCGGAAGAGTTTCGGGGTTTATCGGTAACGTACCGGGACCACCGGGAGGGTCCCGGGGGTCCACCAAGTGGGGCCACCAGCCCCGGGGGGCCACATGGGCTGTAGGGAGTGTTCCTTGGCCTACATGGGCCAAGGGCACCAGCCCCACTAAGGCCCATGCGCCTAAGAGAGAGAAGGGGGGGGGCAAACCCTAATGGGATATGGGCCTTAGGGCCCATATTGGTGCGCCTCCCTCTCCCATCCCCTCTTGGCCGCCCCCTTGCTTCCCCATCTAGGGCTGCCGCCCCCCCTAGGGGTGGGAACCCTAGAGGGGGGCGCAGCCCTCCCCTTCCCCTATATATATGAGGCCTAGGGCTGCCCCAAAACACAACGCGATTAGATCTCTCTTGGTGCAGCCATGCGTCTCTCTCTCCCTCCTCTTCTGTGGTGCTTGGCGAAGCCCTGCAGGATTGCCACGCTCCTCCATCACCACCACGCCGTTGTGCTGCTGTTGGATGAAGTCTTCCTCAACCTCTCCCTCTCTCCTTGCTGGATCAAGGCGTGGGAGACGTCACCGGGCTGTACGTGTGTTGAACGCGGAGGTGCCGTCCGTTCGGCACTTGGTCATCGGTGATTTGAATCACGACGAGTACGACTCCATCAACCCCGTTCACTTGAACGCTTCCGCTTAGCAATCTACAAGGGTATGTAGATGCATCTCTCCTTCCCTTCGTTGCTGGTCTCTCCATAGATAGATCTTGGTGACACGTAGGAAAATTTTGAATTTCTGCTACGTTCCCCAACAGTGGCATCATGAGCTAGGTCTATTGCGTAGATTCTATGCACGAGTAGAACACAAAGTAGTTGTGGGCGTTGATTTTGTTCGATATGCTTGCCGTTACTAGTCTTATCTTGATTCGGCGGCATCGTGGGATGAAGCGGCCCAGACCGACCTTACACGTACTCTTATGTGAGACTGGTTCCACCGACTGACATGCACTAGTTGCATAAGGTGGCTAGCGGGTGTCTGTCTCTCCCACTTTAGTCGGATCGGATTCGATGAAAAGGGTCCTTATGAAGGGTAAATAGCAATTGGCATATCACGTTGTGGTCTTTGCGTAGGTAAGAAACGTTCTTGCTAGAAACCCATAGCAGCCACGTAAAACATGCAAACAACAATTAGAGGACGTCTAACTTGTTTTTGCAGGGTATGCTATGTGATGTGATATGGCCCAAAGGATGTGATGAATGATATATGTGATGTATGAGATTGATCATGTTCTTGTAATAGGAATCACGACTTGCATGTCGATGAGTATGACAACCGGCAGGAGCCATAGGAGTTGTCTTTATTTATTTATGACCTGCGTGTCAACATAAACGTCATGTAATTACTTTACTTTATTGCTAACCGTTAGGCGTAGTAGTAGAAGTAATAGATGACGTGACAACTTCAAGAAGACATGATGATGGAGATCATGATGATGGAGATCATGGTGTCATGCCGGTGACGATGATGATCATGGAGCCCCGAAGATGGAGATCAAAAGGAGCAAAGTGATATTGGCCATATCATGCCACTATTTGATTGCATGTGATGTTTATCATGTTTATACATCTTATTTGCTTAGAACGACGGTAGTAAATAAGATGATCCCTCATAAAATTTCAAGAAGTGTTCTCCCCTAACTGTGCACCGTTGCTACAGTTCGTCGTTTCGAAGCACCACATGATGATCGGGTGTGATAGATCCTTACGTTCACATACAACGGGTGTAAGACAGTTTTACACATGCAAAACACTTAGGGTTAACTTGACGAGCCTAGCATGTGTATAGACATGGCCTCGGAACACAGAAGACCGAAAGGTCGAGCATGAGTCGTATAGAAGATACGATCAACATGAAGATGTTCACCGACGTTGACTAGTCCGTCTCACGTGATGATCGGACACGGCCTAGTTGACTCGGATCATGTAATCACTTAGATGACTAGAGGGATGTCTATCTAAGTGGGAGTTCATAAGATGAACTTAATTATCCTGAACATAGTCAAAAGGATTTTGCAAATTATGTCGTAGCTCACGCTATAGTTCTACTGTTTAGATATGTTCCTAGAGAAAAATTAGTTGAAAGTTGATAGTAGCAATTATGCGGACTAGGTCCGTAAACTGAGGATTGTCCTCATTGCTTCATAGAAGGCTTATGTCCTTAATGCACCGCTCAGTGTGCTGAACCTCGAACGTCGTCTGTGGATGTTGTGAACATCTGACATACACGTTTTGATAACTACGTGATAGTTCAGTTAAACGGTTTAGAATTGAGGCACCAAAGACGTTTTGAAACGTCGCGAAACATATGAGATGTTTTGAGGGCTGAAATTGGGATTTCAGGCTCGTGCCCACGTCAAGAGGTATAAGACCTCCGACGATTTTCTTAGCCTACAAACTAAGGAGAAAAGCTCAATTGTTGAGCTTGTGCTCAGATTGTCTGAGTACAACAATCACTTAATCGAGTGGGAGTTGATCTTCCAGATGAGATAGTGATGTTTCTCCGAAGTCATTACCACCAAGCTGCTAGAGCTTCGTGATGAACTATGATATATCAGGGACATAAATGATGATCCTTGAGATATTCGCGATGTTTGACACCACGAAAGTAGAAATCAAGAAGGAGCATCAATTGTTGATGGTTAGTGAAACCACTAGTTTCAAGAAGGGCAAGGGCAAGAAGGGATACTTCATGAAACGGCAATTCAGTTGCTGCTCTAGTGAAGAAACCCAAGGTTAAACCCAAACCCGAGACTAAGTGCTTCTGTAATAAGGGGAACAGCCACTAGAGCAGAATTACCCCAGATACTTGGTAGATGAGAAGGTTGGCAAAGGTCGATAGAAGTATATTGGATATACATTGTGTTGATGTGTACTTTACTAGTACTCCTAGTAGCACCAGGGTATTAGATACCGGTTCGGTTGCTAAGTGTTAGTAACTCGAAATAAAAGCTACGGAATAAACGGAGACTAGCTAAAGGTAAGCTAACGATATGTGTTGGAAGTGTTTCCAATGTTGATATGATCAAATATCGTACGCTCCCTCTACCATCGAGATTGGTGTTTGCGTTGAGCATAGACATGATTGGATTATGTCTATAGCAATACGGTTATTCATTTAAGGAGAATAATGGTTACTCTATTTATTTGAATAATACCTTCAATGGTCTTACATCTAAAATGAATGGTTTATTGAATCTCGATCGTAGTGATACACATGTTCATGCCAAAAGATAATAATGATAGTACCACCTACTTGTGGCACTGCCATATAAGTCATATCGGTATAAAACGCATGAAGAAGCTCCATGTTGATGGATCTTTGGGCTCACTCGTTTTTGAAAAGTTTGAGACATGCGAACCATGTCTATTGGTGTATATGCATGAAGAAACTCCATGCAAATGGACCGTTTGAACTCACTTGATTTTGAATCACTTGAGACATGCAAATCATACCACATGGGCAAGATGACTGAAAGCCTCGGTTTCAGTAAACCAGAAAGCAACTTGCTGGAAGTAATACATTTTGATGTGTGCAGTCCAATAAGTGCTGAGGCATGTAGTGGATATCGTTATGTTTTACTTCACAGATGATTTGAGTAGATGTTGAGAATATTTACTTGATGAATCACGAGTCTGAATTATTGAAAGGTTCAAGTAATTTCAGGGTGAAGTTGAAAGATCGTCGTGACAAGAGGATAAAATATCTATGATATGATCATAGAGATGAATATCTGAATTACGAGTTTGGCACAGAATTAAGACATTGTGGAAATTGTTTCACAACTGATACAGCCTGGAACACCATAGTGTGATGGTGTGTCCGAACATCATAACTGCACCCTATTGGATATGATGCATACCATGATGTCTCTTATCGAATTACCACGATAGTTTATGGGTTAGGCATTAGAGACAACCACATTCACTTTAAATAGGGCACCACGTAATTCCGATGAGATGACACCGCATGAACTATGGCTGTCATTTCTTAAAAGTTTGGGGCTGCGACGCTTATGTGGAAAAGTTTCAGGCCGATAAGCTCGAACCCAAAGCGGATAAATGCATCTTCATAGGACACCCAAAACAGTTGGGTATACCTCCTGTCTTAGATCCGAAAGCAATAAGGGATTGTTTCTAGAATCGGGTCCTTTCTCGAGGAAAAGTTTCTCTCGAAAGAATTGAGTGGGAGGATGGTGGAAACTTGATGAGGTTATTGAACCGTCTCTTCAACTAGTATGTGGCAGGGCACAGGAAATTGTTCCTGTGGCACCTACACCAATTGAAGTGGAAGCTTTTGATATTGATCATGAGACTTCGGATCAAGTCACTCCCAAACCTCGTAGGATGACAAGGATACGTAATCCTGTCTTGGAAGTCATGTTGCGAGACAACAATGAACCTACGAGCTATGAAGAAGCGATGGTGGGCCCGGATTCCGATAAATGGCTCGAGGCCATACAATCCGAGAGAGGATCCATATATGAAAACAAAGTGTAGACTTTGGAAGAACTACTTGATGGTCGTAAGGCTGTTGAGTACAGATGGATTTTAAAAGAAAGACGGACAATGATGGTAAATGTCACCATTAAGAAAGCTCGACTTGTCGTTAAGATGTTTTCCGACAAGTTCAAGGAGTTGACTACGATGAGATTTTCTCACTCGTAGCGATGCTAAGAGTCTGTTGGAATTATATTAGCAGTTACTGCACTATTTATGAAATCTTGCAGATAGGATGTCAAAACATTGTTTCCTCGATGATTTATGAGGAAAGGTTGTATGTGATACAACCAGAAGGTTTTGTCAACCCTGAAATATGCTAATAAGTATGCAAAGCTCCAGCAATCCTTCTAAGGACTGGAGTAAGCATCTCGGAGTTGGAATGTATGCTTTGATGAGATGATCAAAGATTTTGGTTTATGCAAAGTTTATGAGAAACTTGTATTTCCAAAGAAGTGAGTGGGAGCACTATAGAATTTCTGATAAGTATATGTTGTTGACATATTGTTGATCAGAAGTGACGTAGAATTTCTGGAAAACATATAGGATTATTTGGAAAGTGTTTTTCAATGGAAAGCCTGGATTAAGCTACTTGAACATTGAGCATCAAGATCTATAAGGATAGATCAAAACGCTTAATGGAACTTTCAAATGAGCACATACCTTGACATGATCTTGAAGGTGTTCAAGATGGATCAGTCCAAGAAGGAGTTCTTGCCTGAGTTGTAAGGTATGAAGTTAAGACTTAAAGCTCGACCACGGCAGAATAGAGAGAAAGGACGAAGGTCGTCTGCTATGCTTAAGACATAGGCTCTACAGTATGCTATGCTGTGTACCGCACCTGAAGTGTGCCTTGCCATGAGTCAGTCAAGGGGTACAAGAGTGATCCAAGAATGGATCACAGGACAGCGGTCAAAGTTATCCTTAGTAACTAGTGGACTAAGGAATTTTTCTCGATTATGGAGGTGGTAAAAGAGTTCGTCGTAAAGGGTTACGTCGATGCAAGCTTAACACCTATCCGGATAGCTCTGAATAGAGATACCGGATACGTATAGTGGAGCAACAATTTAGAATAGCTCCAAGTAGAACAGTTATTTGGAATAGCTCCAAATAGAACGTGGTAGCTACATCTAGGAGATGACATAGAGATTTGTAAAGCACACACGGATCTGAAAGGTTCAGATCCGTTGACTAAAACCTTTCTCACAAGCATAACATGATCAAACCCAGAACTCTTTAGGGTGTTAGTCACATGAGGATGTGACCTTGAGTGTTAATCACATATCGATGTGAACTGGATTATTGACTCTAGTGCAAGTGGGAGACTGTTGGAAATATGCCCTAGAGGCAATAATAAATTGATTATTATTATATTTCCTTGTTCATGATAATCGTTTATTATCCATGCTAGAATTGTATTGATAGGAAACTCAGATACATGTGTGGATACATAGACAACACCATGTCCCTAGTAAGCCTCTAGTTGACTAGCTCGTTGATCAATAGATGGTTACGGTTTCCTAACCATGGACATTGGATGTCGTTGATAACGGGATCACATCATTAGGAGAATGATGTGATGGACAAGACCCAATCCTAAGCATAGCACTAGATCGTGTAGTTCGTATGCTAAAGCTTTGCTAATGTCAAGTATCATTTCCTTAGACCATGAGATTGTGCAACTCCCGGATACCGTAGGAGTGCTTTGGGTGTGCCAAACGTCACAACGTAACTGGGTGTCTATAAAGGTGCACTACAGGTATCTCCGAAAGTGTCTGTTGGGTTGGCACGAATCGAGACTGGGATTTGTCACTCCGTGTAAGCGGAGAGGTATCTCTGGGCCCACTCGGTAGGACATCATCATAATGTGCACAATGTGATCAAGGAGTTGATCACGGGATGATGTGTTACAGAACGAGTAAAGAGACTTGCCGGTAACGAGGTTGAACAAGGTATCGGGATACCGACGATCGAATCTCGGGCAAGTATCGTACCGATAGATAAAGGGAATTGTATACGGGATTGATTAAGTCCTTGACATCGTGGTTCATCCGATGAGATCATCGTGGAACATGTGGGAGCCAACATGGGTATCTAGATCCCGCTGTTGGTTATTGACCGGAGAACGTCTCGGTCATGTCTGCATGTCTCCCGAACCCGTAGGGTCTACACACTTAAGGTTCGATGACGCTAGGGTTATAAAGGAAGTTAGTATGTGGTTACCGAATGTTGTTCGGAGTCTCGGATGAGATCCCGGACGTCACGAGGAGTTCCGGAATGGTCCGGAGGTAAAGATTTATGTATGGGAAGTCCTGTTTTGGTCACCGGAAGAGTTTCGGGGTTTATCGGTAACGTACCGGGACCACCGGGAGGGTCCCGGGGGTCCACCAAGTGGGGCCACCAGCCCCGGGGGGCCACATGGGCTGTAGGGAGTGTTCCTTGGCCTACACGGGCCAAGGGCACCAGCCCCACTAAGGCCCATGCGCCTAAGAGAGAGAAGGGGGGCAAACCCTAATGGGATATGGGCCTTAGGGCCCATATTGGTGCGCCTCCCTCTCCCATCCCCTCTTGGCCGCCCCCTTGCTTCCCCATCTAGGGCTGCCGCCCCCCCTAGGGGTGGGAACCCTAGAGGGGGGCGCAGCCCTCCCCTTCCCCTATATATATGAGGCCTAGGGCTGCCCCAAAACACAACGCGATTAGATCTCTCTTGGTGCAGCCCTGTGTCTCTCTCTCCCTCCTCTTCTGTGGTGCTTGGCGAAGCCCTGCAGGATTGCCACGCTCCTCCATCACCACCACGCCGTTATGCTGCTGTTGGATGAAGTCTTCCTCAACCTCTCCCTCTCTCCTTGCTGGATCAAGGCGTGGGAGACGTCACCGGGCTGTACGTGTGTTGAACGCGGAGGTGCCGTCCGTTCGGCACTTGGTCATCGGTGATTTGAATCACGACGAGTACGACTCCATCAACCCCGTTCACTTGAACGCTTCCGCTTAGCGATCTACAAGGGTATGTAGATGCATCTCTCCTTCCCTTCGTTGCTGGTCTCTCCATAGATAGATCTTGGTGACACGTAGGAAAATTTTGAATTTCTGCTACGTTCCCCAACAAATTTATCATGAACTTAGTACCTGATAGTATCTTGCTTGTCTATGTTGATTGTAGATAGATGGCCCGTGCTGTTGTTCCATTGAATTTTAATGCGTTCCTTGTGAAAGCAAAGTTGAAAGATGATGGTAGCAATTACACGGACTGGGTCCGTAACTTGAGGATTATCCTCATTGCTGCACAGAAGAATTATGCCCTGGAAGCACCGCTAAGTGCCAAGCCTGCTGCAGGAGCAACACCAGATGTTATGAACATCTGGCAGAGCAAAGCTGATGACTACTCGATAGTTCAGTGTGCCATGCTTTACGGCTTAGAACCGGGTCTTCAACGACGTTTTGAACGTCATGGAGCATATGAGATGTTCCAGGAGTTGAAGTTAATATTTCAAGCAAATGCCCGGATTGAGAGATATGAAGTCTCCAATAAGTTCTATAGCTGCAAGATGGAGGAGAATAGTTTTGTCAGTGAACATATACTCAAAATGTCTGGGTATCATAATCACTTGACTCAACTGGGAGTTAATCTTCCTGTTGATAGTGTCATTGACAGAGTTCTTCAATCACTGCCACCAAGCTACAAAAGCTTCGTGATGAACTATAATATGCAAGGGATAAATAAGACTATTCCTGAGCTCTTCGCGATGCTAAAGGCCGCGGAGGTAGAAATCAAGAAGGAGCATCAAGTGTTGATGGTCAATAAGACCACCAGTTTCAAGAAAAAGGGCAATGGGAAGAAGAAGGGGAACTTCAAGAAGAACAGCAAACAAGTTGCTGCTCAGGAGAAGAAACCCAAGTCTGGACCTAAGCCTAAGACTGAGTGCTTCTACTGCAAGCAGACTGGTCACTGGAAGCGGAACTGCCCCAAGTATTTGGCGGATAATAAGGATGGCAAAGTGAACACAGGTATATGTGATATACATGTTATTGATGTGCACCTTACTAATGCTCGTAGTAGCACCTAGGTATTTGATACTGGTTCTGTTGCTAACATTTGCAACTCGAAACAGGGGCTATGGATTAAGCGAAGATTGGCTAAGGACGAGGTGACGATGCGCGTGGGAAATGGTTCCAAAGTCGACGTGATCGCGGTCGGCACGCTACCTCTACATCTACCTTCGGGATTAGTATTAGACCTAAATAATTGTTATTTGGTGCTAGCATTGAGCATGAACATTATATCTGGATCTTGTTTGATGTGAGACGGTTATTCATTTAAATCCGAGAATAATGGTTGTTCTATTTATATGAGTAATATCTTTTATGGTCATGCACCCTTGAAGAGTGGTCTATTTTTACTAAATCTCGATAGTGGTGATACACATATTCATAATATTGAAGCCAAAAGATGCAGAGTTGATAATGATAGTGCAACTTATTTGTGGCACTGCCGTTTAGGTCATATCAGAGTAAAGCGCATGAAGAAACTCCATACTGATGGACTTTTGGAACCACTTGATTATGAATCACTTGGTACTTGCGAACCGTGCCTCATGGGCAAGATGACTAAAACGCCGTTCTCCGGAACTATGGAGAGAGCAACAGATTTGTTGGAGATCATACATACAGATGTATGTGGTCCAATGAATGTTGAGGCTCGTGGCGGATATCGTTATTTTCTCACCTTCACAGATGATTTAAGCAGATATGGGTATATCTACTTAATGAAACATAAGTCTGAAATATTTGAAAAGTTCAAAGAATTTCAGAGTGAAGTTGAAAATCATCGTAACAAGAAAATAAAGTATCTACGATCTGATCGTGGAGGAGAATATTTGAGTTAGGAGTTTGGTCTTCATTTGAAACAATGCGGAATAGTTTCGCAACTCACGCCACCCGGAACACCACAGCGTAATGGTGTGTCCAAACGTCATAATCGTACTTTACTAGATATGGTGCGATCTATGATATCTCTTACTGATTTACCGCTGTCGTTTTGGGGATATGCTTTAGAGACGGCCGCATTCACCTTAAATAGGGCACCATCGAAATCCGTTGAGACGACGCCTTATGAACTATGGTTTGGTAAGAAACCAAAGTTGTCATTTCTGAAAGTTTGGGGCTGCGATGCTTATGTGAAAAGGCTTCAACCTGATAAGCTCGAACCCAAATCGGAGAAATGTGTCTTCATAGGATACCCAAAGGAGACTGTTGGGTACACCTTCTATCACAGATCCGAAGGCAAGACTTTCGTTGCTAAATTCGGAGTTTTTCTAGAGAAGGGGTTTCTCTCGAAAGAAGTGAGTGGGAGGAAAGTAGAACTTGATGGTAACTGTACCTACTCCCTTATTGGAAAGTAGTTCATCACAGAAAATGGTTTTTGCGACACCTACACCAATTAGTGAGGAAGTTAATGATGATGATCATGAAACTTTAGATCAAGTTGTTACTGAACCTCGTAGGTCAACCAGAGTAAGATCCGCACCAGAGTGGTATGGTAATCCGGTTATGGAAGTTATGTTACTAGACCATGACGAACCTACAAACTATGAAGAAGCGATGGTGAGTCCAGATTCCGCAAAATGGCTTGAGGCCATGAAATCTGAGATGGGATCCATGTATGAGAACAAAGTGTGTACTTTGGTTGACTTGCCCGTTGATCGGCAAGCAATTGAGAATAAATGGATCTTCAAGAAGAAGACTGACACTGACGGTAATGTTACTGTCTATAAAGCTCGACTTGTTGCAAAAGGTTTTCGACAAGTTCAAGGAATTGACTGCGATGAGACCTTCTCACCCGTAGCGATGCTTAAGTCTGTCCGAATCATATTAGCAATTGCAGCATTTTATGATTATGAAATTTGGCAAATGGATGTCAAAACTGCATTCCTGAATGGATTTCTGGAAGAAGATTTGTATATGATGCAACCAAAAGGTTTTGTCGATCCAAAGGGAGCTAACTAAGTGTGCACGCTCCAGCGATCCATTTATGGACTGGTGCAAGCCTCTCGGAGTTGGAATAAACGCTTTGATAGTGTGATCAAAGCATTTGGTTTTATACAAACTTTTGGAGAAGCCTGTATTTACAAGAAAGTGAGTGGGAGCTCTGTAGCATTTCTGCTATTATATGTGGATGCCATATTGCTGATTGGAAATGATATAGAATTTCTGGATAGCATAAAGGGATACTTGAATAAAAGTTTTTCTATGAAAGACCTCGGTGAAGCTGCTTACATATTGGGCATCAAGATCTATAGAGATAGATCAAGACGCTTAATTGGACTTTCACAAAGCACATACCTTGACAAAGTTTTGAAAAAGTTCAAAATGGATCAAGCAAAGAAAGGGTTCTTGCCTGTGTTACAAGGTGTGAAGTTGAGTAAGACTCAATGCCCGACCACTCCAGAAGATAGAGAGAAGATGAAAGATGTTCCCTATGCTTCAGCCATAAGCTCTATCATGTATGCAATGTTGTGTACCAGACCTGATGTGTGCCTTGCTATAAGTCTAGTAGGGAGGTACCAAAGTAATCCAGGAGTGGATCACTGAACAGCGGTCAAGAACATCCTAAAATACCTGAAAAGGACTAAGGATATGTTTCTCATTTATGGAGGTGACAAAGAGCTCATCGTAAATGGTTATGTTGACGCAAGCTTTGACACTGATCCGGGCGATTCTAAATCGCAAACCAGATATGTGTTTATATTAAACGGTGGAGCTGTTAGTTGGTGCAGTTCTAAACAAAGCGTCGTGGCAGGATCTACGTGTGAAGCAGAGTACATAGCTGCTTCGGAAGCAGCAAATGAAGGAGTCTGGATGAATGAGTTCATATCTGATCTAGGTGTCATACCTAGTGCATCGGGTCCAATGAAAATCTTTTGTGACAATACTGGTGCAATTGCCTTGGCGAAGGAATCCAGATTTCACAAGAGAACCAAGCACATCAAGAGACGCTTCAATTCCATCCGGGATTTATTCCAGGTGGGAGACATAGAAATTTGCAAGATAGATACGGATCTGAATGTTGCAGACCCGTTGACTAAGCCTCTTCCACGAGCAAAACATGATCAGCACCAAGGCTCCATGGGTGTTAGAATAATTACTATGTAATCTAGATTATTGACTCTAGTGCAAGTGGGAGACTGAAGGAAATATGCCCTAGAGGCAATAATAAAGTTATTATTTATTTCCTTATTTCATGATAATTGTTTATTATTCATGCTAGAATTGTATTAACCGGAAACATAATACATGTGTGAATACATAGACAAACAAAGTGTCACTAGTATGCCTCTACTTGACTAGCTCATTGATCAAACATGGTTAAGTTTCCTAACCATAGACATGAGTTGTCATTTGATTAACGGGATCACATCATTAGGAGAATTATGTGATTGACTTGACCCATTCCGTTAGCTTAACACTTGATCGTTTAGTTTGTTGCTATTGCTTTCTTCATGACTTATACATGTTCCTATGACTATGAGATTATGCAACTCCCGTTTACCGGAGGAACACTTTGTGTGCCACCAAACGTCACAACATAACTGGGTGATTATAAAGGTGCTCTACAGGTGTCTCCAAAGGTACTTGTTGGGTTGGCGTATTTCGATATTAGGATTTGTCACTCCAATTGTCGGAGAGGTATCTCTGGGCCCACTCGGTAATGCACATCACTATAAGCCTTGCAAGCATTGCAACTAATGAGTTAGTTGCGAGATGATGTATTACGGAACGAGTAAAGAGACTTGCCGGTAACGAGATTGAACTAGGTATTGAGATACCGATGATCGAATCTCGGGCAAGTAACATACCGATGACAAAGGGAACAACGTATGTTGTTATGCGGTCTGACCGATAAAGATCTTCGTAGAATATGTAGGAACCAATATGGGAATCCAGGTCCTGCTATTGGTTATTGACCAAAGAGGTGTCTCGGTCATGTCTACATAGTTCTCGAACCCGTAGGGTCCGCATGCTTAACGTTCGTTGACGATATAGTACTATATGATTTATGTATGTTGGTGATCGAATGTTGTTCGGAGTCCGGGATGAGATCATGGACATGACGAGGAACTCCGGAATGGTCCGGAGATAAAGTTTGATATATGGGATAATAGTGTTTGGTCACCGGAAGGGGTTCCGGATGTTTCCCGAAATGTTTGGGTATGAGAACACTTTATTTGGGCCAAAGGGGAAAGCCCACAAGGTTTTTGGAAAGCGCAAAAGGAAGTTTTGCGTAGTCTAGGGGCGAGACGCTAGGGTCCCTGGCGTATGGGTCCAGACGCCGGGAACCCTGGCGTCTGGCCCTGGAGTCCGAGAAGGACTCTTGCCTTTTGGGTGAAACCGACTTTGTGGAGGCTTTTACTCCAAGTTCCGACCCGAAGGCTCAACATATAAATAGAGGGGTAGGGCTAGCACCCAAGACACATCAAGAAACACCAAGCCGTGTGCCGGCAACCCCGTCCCCTCTAGTTTATCCTCCGTCCTAGTTCTCGTAGTGCTTAGGCGAAGCCCTAAGGATATTGTTCTTCACCAAACACCGTCATCACGCCGTCGTGCTGCCGGAACTCATCTACTACTTCGCCCCTCTTGCTGGATCGAGAAGGCGAGGACGTCACCGAGCCGAACGTGTGCAGAACTCGGAGGTGCCGTGCTTTCGATACTTGGATCGGTCGGATTGTGAAGACGTACGACTACATCAACCATGTTGATATAACGCTTCCGCGAACGGTCTACGAGGGTACTTAGACAACACTCTCCCCTCTCGTTGCTATGCATCACCATGATCTTGCGTGTGCGTAGGAAATTTTTGACATCACTACGTTCCCCAACAATAAAAGTGTATACATGAAAGTAAAAGATAGGCCCTTCGTAGAGGGAAGAAGAGGTTTCCATGCGCTTTTTGGTTCTATGCTCAATCTCTTAGTGCAAAAGAATGTCACATTATATTGCCGCTTATGATAGCAACCTTTATTATGCAGTCTGTCGCTTTTATTATTTTGCCATCACAAGTTCGTATATTGCTCAACTTTCTCTTACACCAAATGATATAACACATTTAGAAGCAATTTTATTGCCTTTTTGCACCGATGACAACTTACTTGAAGGATCTTACTCAATCCATAGGTAGGTATGGTGGACTCTCAAAACAAGATTTGGGTTTAAGGGTTTTGGATGCACAAGTAGTATCTCTACTTAGTGCGGAATTTTTGGCTAGCAAAGATATTGGGCAAGAACCACATGTTAAAGGATCTATGAAAATATAACTTTTATGTGAATATGAACAAGCATAAATCATTACGTTGTCTTCCTTGTCCAGCGTCAACAATCTTGGTATATAATATTTTGATGGGGGCTCGCAATCATAAAAGATGTCCAAGATAGTGTATTTGCATGTTAATCTTCTATTCCCTTATTAATTCTTTCATGAATTGCATCATTGACCAATGCTATGTTTGTCAATCTCCAATGAATTTTACCACATATACTTTTCCTTATGTGATGTCATTACTCACCATAAGATTAGCATATGATCTTTTTCATTTATTTCTCTTTCTTTTTATTGAAACATAAAAATAAAGAAAGCAATACATAAACTAAGCTTTATTATATATCTTGAACACGATTACATAGATAGATCACAAAGCAAGCACTCAAAAAGAAAGGACCGAACTAAACATTTTATTGAACTAAATCAAAAGATAACTAAAGATCGAGCTAAAATAGATAAAGGCAAAGATAATGGTGGTGATACGATACCGAGACACCTCCCCTAAGCTTGGCACAAGCCAGGGGGAGTGTCCATACCATGAACTCAAGTATCTTTTGGTGATGAAGAAGGTGGTGGTGATGATGTGGTTGCATGAGTGTTCTTCTTCCTCAGCTTATGCTTGAGGATGGAATTTTCCTCCCTCAATTCAGTGATCTCCTGCTCAAGATTCGGTATCTTTTTGCATAATTCCTGTTTATTTTCCCGCAAGAGACGAAAAGGGACAAATTGGATCTTAGGTTTCTTTGCTTTATTGGGGAGACTCGATTTCTTGAATTCCACGTGCATGTCCCCAGGTTGGGGTAATGGAACTTCATCTTCATCTGAGCTTGTCTCTTCTTACCCTTTCGGATCATAGTCTTCTTCTTCCTCCGTGGTCCAACCATAATGTTCCACATCTCCGTACACCTTGGGGTTTGCCATATAATCATCAAAATAGCTCTCACCCTTTGAGTCTTGAGATGATATATTTTCAAATCTCCCAGAAAACAGCAAGAGAGAAGAACATGAGATTTCTCCATGATACGATGGTCAATGCTTTTGGGGGGTATATAAGGATTTTTATCTTGGGAAACAAGCAAATAGTAGAAAAATGGAGTCCGGAAGGTTCCCGAGGTGGGCACAACCCACCTGGGCATGCCAGGGGGCCCAGGCGTGCCCTGGTGTCTTGTGCCCCCCTCGAGTGCCTTCCTGGTTGTTTCTTATTTTCCTAATTTTTGAAATATTCAAAAACTGACAGAAAATATTTTTGTGGATTTTTTGGAGTCCTTTTACTTACCGTATCACGTACCTCTTCTTTTTGGGTTATTACGGAGTGTTCCGGAAGGTTTCTTTCATGTGATCCTCCGGTGTCATTGTTTGGATAATATTGCTTTTAACATTAATAGGCATACCTAATATATAGTGTTTAATTCTTTGCCCATTGACAACCGTCCGAGTTATTTATTTTGATGGCTCCAGAATGATAAACCTCCACGACGAAATATGGTCGTTCCCATTTAGAGAGGAGCTTTGCTGCAAAGAATCTGAAATGAGAGTTGTACAATAGGACATACTCACCAACTTTAAATTCCTGCATTTGTATTCTTTTGTCATGCCATCTTTTAACTTTTTCTTTAAATAACTTGGCATTAACATAGGCTTGGGTTCTCGATTCATTTAGTGAGCTAATATCAAATAACCTCTTTTCACCCGCAAGTTTGAAATCATAGTTGAGTTCCTTAATTGCGCAATAAGCTTTATGTTCTAACTCAAGAGGAAAATGACAGGCTTTTCCATAAACCATTTTCTAAGGAGACATACCCATAGGATTTTTATATGCTGTTCTATAGGCCCAAAGTGCACCATCCAATTTCTTAGACCAATTCTTTCGGGACCTATTAACAGTTTTTTGTAATATTAATTTTATTTCTCTATTGCTAAGTTCAACTTTACCACTAGATTGAGGATGATAGGATGATGCAATTCTATGGTTAACATCATATTTAGCAAGCATTTTTTGGAAAGCACCATGAATAAAGTGTGAACCACCATCAGTCATTAAATATGTAGGGACTCCAAACCTTGGGAAAATAACTTCTTTAAGCATTTTAATGGAAGTGTTGTGATCAACACTACTAGTTGGAATAGCTTCTACCCACTTAGTAACATAATCAACAGCAACCAAAATAGATGTCTACCCATTAGAGGAAGCACAACTGCAGGATGCTACTAACGCGACACTACGATCAGAGACCCTTCGACGAAACTGTGTGCGATGCAATAATCTCAAACAATGGTGTAAAAAACACGTCAAAAAAGGTGCAAAACGTTTGCGATGGAGGATGCATCAAACACGGTTCAGATTTTAGTTACGTGTGTGATGCAGGGCATACGATTCAGTTCAACGAACTGTTTGCAATGAGGAGGAACAAAAGAAATGGGTAGCTAGATGAAGGTGTGTGCGATATACAGCATACGGTTCACTTGGATGAACTGTTTGTGATTCGGCAACACAAAATAAATGGTCAGCTAGATCAAGGTGTGTGCGATATACGGCATGCGGTTCACTCGGATGAACTATTTGTGTTGAGATAAGAGAATAGAAATGGTTCAATATAACAAGATGTGTGTGATACGCGGCAAACAGGTCTATAATCGGAAATGTGTGCGAAGACCTATAATAACACAGACGGTTGCTCCTAACAAAATGTGTGTGTTGTGCGATGGGATTACATACAGAACAACAACATACACACACACACACACACACACACACTTATAAGGACATGGTTGCATAACCAAATTGAACATCCACTTACATAGGTGGCTACTACAACATGGCATTTGCACACACCAAAATAAACTATTACATGCATAATTACATAGGTGGCTACTACACACATGACATTTTCACACACCAATAAAGTAAACTATATATTACATGCATGATTAACTAGCATAAACGATCATCTGATCATCATCTACTTCTTGTGACGCTTGCTCTGCTTGTGGCTCGATCCGGGCTCGTCAATTTGGGTAACGAGGCACTTCCTCATGTCAACGGTCCGCCTGTGCATCTCATAGCATGTGTACACGCTCTTGGCCGCGGAACTGAGGTGAGGTTCATCCAGTTGCCGCATCCTGGCCCTGTGCTAGGATACGGGAATTGTTCTCTGGGCATCATGCTTCATCTTTTCGTAGTAGGGGTCGATGATGGCCGAGGCGAGTTCAACCAGGGAGTCCTTCTTCATGCTGTCCCAGACCCTGTAGTGCTCACAGATTTCCACAATGTTCTAGCAGGCCAAGCCCATAACCCTGAGCGCTTTTACATCTTTGGTGGTTTCCACCATGGCAAACTTGTAGTCGATGCTGTTGACAAACTTGTTGAAATGGTCGCAAGGCTCTGTGGCCATGCAGTAGTGGTAGGTGAGGACATGATGGCGCATGCACAACTGGGCGACGGCAGCCTTCTGATCTATGTCGGGACGGCTGGCGGAGTACTGGAGGTCGATGTCGACCACCTTGTACTTGTCTCGAGCAAGCGACTGCTCAATGTTGTTGATGTAGTCGTCCACCACGGCCGGGTTGTGTTGGGGAACGCAGTAATTTCGAAAATTTTCCTACGCGCACGCAAGATCATGGTGATGCACAGCAACGAGAGGGGAGAGTGTTGTCTACGTACCAACGCAGACCGACTGCGGAAGCGATCACAAAACATAGAGGAAGTAGTCGTACGTCTTCTTCCCGATCTGACCGATCCAAGCACCGTTACTCCGGCACCTCCGAGTTCTTAGCACACGTTCAGCTCGATGATGTTCCTCGGGCTCCGATCCAGCAAAGCGTCGAGGAAGAGTTCCGTCAGCACGACGGCGTGGTGACGATCTTGATGTACTACCGACGCAGGGCTTCACCTAAGCACTGTAACGGTACGATCGAGGTGGAATTTGGTGGCAGGGGGCACCGCACACGGCTAAGGAACGATCTCAAGGATCAACTTGTGTGTCTTGGGGTGTCCCCTGCCCCCGTATATAAAGGTTGGAGGGAGGGGGGCTGGCCGGCCAAGTGGAGGGAGGCGCAGGAGGAGTCCTACTCCTACCGGGAGTAGGACTCCCCCCTCCAATCCTAGTCCAACTAGGAATCCTTAAAGGGAAGAGAAAGAGAGGTGGCCGGCCCCTCTCCTAGTCCTAATAGGACTAGGGAGAGGGGGGAGGCGCAGCCCTATGTGGGCTGCCCTCTCACCTTTCCACTAAGGCCCATGTTGGCCCATTTGGCTCCCGGGGGGGTTCCGGTAACCCTCCCGGTAGTCCGGTAAAATCCCGATTTCACCCGGAACATTTCCGATGTCCAAACATAGGCTTCCAATATATCAATCTTTACGTCTCGACCATTTCGAGACTCCTCGTCATGTCCGTGATCACATCCGGGACTCCGAACAACCTTCGGTACATCAAAATGCATAAACTCATAATAACTGTCATCGTAACGTTAAGCGTGCGGACCCTACGGTTCGAGAACAATGTAGACATGACCGAGACACGTCTCCGGTCAATAACCAATAGCGGGACCTGGATGCCCATATTGGCTCCTACATATTCTACGAAGATCTTTATCGGTCAGACCGCATAACAACATACGTTGTTCCCTTTGTCATCGGTATGTTACTTGCCCGAGATTCGATCGTCGGTATCCAATACCTAGTTCAATCTCGTTACTGGCAAGTCTCTTTACTCGTTCCGTAATACATCATCTCATAACTAACATCTTGGTTATTATGCTTGCAAGGCTTATGTGATGTGTATTACCGAGAGGGCCCAGAGATACCTCTCCGACAATCGGAGTGACAAACCCTAATCTCGAAATACGCCAACCCAACATCTACCATTGGAGACACCTGCAGTACTCCTTTATAATCACCCAGTTACGTTGTGACATTTGGTAGTACCCAAAGTGTTCCTCCGGTAAACGGGAGTTGCATAATCTCATAGTTATAGGAACATGTATAAGTCATGAAGAAAGCAATAGCAACATACTAAACGATCGGGTGCTAAGCTAATGGAATGGGTCATGTCAATCAGATCATTCAACTAATGATGTGACCTCGTTAATCAAATAACAACTCTTTGTTCATGGTCAGGAAACATAACCATCTTTGATTAACGAGCTAGTCAAGTAGAGGCATACTAGTGACACTCTGTTGGTCTATGTATTCACACATGTATTATGTTTCCGGTTAATACAATTCTAGCATGAATAATAAACATTTATCATGATATAAGGAAATAAATAATAACTTTATTATTGCCTCTAGGGCATATTTCCTTCAGTCTCCCACTTGCACTAGAGTCAATAATCTAGTTCACATCGCCATGTGATTTAACAGCAATAGTTCACATCACCATGTGATTAACACCCATAGTTCACATCGTCATGTGACCAACACTCAAAAGGTTTACTAGATTCAGTAATCTAGTTCACATATCTATGTGATTAACACCCAAAGAGTACTAAGGTGTGATCATGTTTTGCTTGTGAGATAATTTTAGTCAACGGGTCTATTACATTCAGATCTGTAAGTATTTTGCAAATTTCTATGTCAACAATGCTCTGCATGGAGCTACTCTAGCTAATTGCTCCCACTTTCAATATGTATCCAGATTGAGACTTAGAGTCATTTAGATTAGTGTCAAAACTTGTATCGGCGTAACCCTTTACGACGAACCTTTTGTCACGTCCATTATCGAGAAACATATCCTTATTTCACTAAGGATAATTCTGACCGCTGTCCAGTGATCTACTCCTAGATCACTATTGTACTCCCTTGCCAAATCAGTGCAGGGGATACAATAGATCTGGTAAATAGCATGGCATACTTTATAGAACCTATGAATGAGGCATAGGGAATGACTTTCATTCTCTTTCTATCTTCTGCCGTGGTCGGGCTTTGAGTCTTTACTCAACTTCACACCTTGTAACACAGGCAAGAAACCTTTTCTTTGGCTGTTCCATTTTGAACTACTTCAAAATCTTGTCAAGGTATGTACTTACTGAAAAACTTATCAAGCGTCTTGATCTATCTCTATAGATCTTGAAGCTCAATATGTAAGTAGCTTTACCGAAGTCTTTCTTTGAAAAAACTCCTTTCAAACACTCCTTTATGCTTTACAGAATAATTCTACATTATTTCCGATCAACTTTATCAGAAATGCTATAGTGCTCCCACTCACTTTATTGTAAATACAGGCTTCACCACAAGTCTGTATAAATCTATATGCTTTGATCAACTTATCAAAGCGTATATTCCAACTCCGAGATGCTTGCACCAGTCCACAGATGGATCGCTGGTGCTTGCACATTTTGTTAGCACCTTTTGGATTGACAAAACCTTCTAGTTGCATCACATACAACTCTTCTTTAATAAATCCATTAAGGAATGCATTTTTGTTTATCCATTTGCCAGATTTCATAAAATGCGGCAATTGCTAACATGATTCGGACAGACTTTAAGCATAGATACGAGTGAGAAAATCTCATCGTAGTCAACACCTTGAACTTGTCGAAAACCTTTTGCGACAATTCTAGCTTTGTAGATAGTAACACTACTATCAGCATCCGTCTTCCTCTTGAAGATCCATTTATTTTCTATGGCTTGCCGATCATCGGGCAAGTCAATCAAAGTCCATACTTTGTTCTCATACATGGATCATATCTCAGATTTCATGGCTTCAAGCCACTTTGCGGAATCTGGGCTCACCATCGCTTCTTCATAGTTCGTAGGATCATCATGATCTAGTAGCATGACTTCCAGAACAGGATTACCGTACCACTCTGGCGCGGATCTTACTCTGGTTTACCTACGAGATTTGGTAGTAACTTGATCTGAAGTTACATGATCATCATCATTAGCTTCCTCACTAATTGGTGTAGTAGTCACAGGAACAGATTTCTGTGATGAACTACTTTCCAATAAGGGAGCAGGTACAGTTACCTCATCAAGTTCTACTTTCCTCCCACTCACTTCTTTCGAGAGAAACTCCTTCTCCAGAAAGTTTCCGAATTTAGCAACAAAAAGTCTTGCCTTCGGATCTGTGATAGAAGGTGTATCCAATAGTTTCCTTTGGATATCCTATGAAGATGCACTTCTCCGATTTGAGTTTTGAGCTTATCAGGATGAAACTTTTTCATATAAGCATCGCAACCCCAAAACTTTAAGAAACGACAACTTTGGTTTCTCGCCAAACCATAGTTCATAAGGCGTCGTCTCGACGGATATAGATGGTGCCCCTTTTTAACGTGAATGCAGCTGTCTCTAATGCATGACCCCAAAAACAATAGTGGTAAATCGGTAAGAGACATCATAGATTGCACTATATCCAATAAAGTACGGTTATGACGTTCGGACACACCATTATGATGTGGTGTTCCAGGTGGCGTGAGTAGTGAAACTATTTCACATTGTTTTAACTGAAGACCAAACTCGTAACTCAAATATTTGTCTCCGCGATCTGATCGTAGAAACTTTATTTTCTTGTCACGATGTTTTTCACTTCACTCTGAAATTCTTTGAACTTTTCAAATGTTTCAGACTTGTGTTTCATCAAGTAGATATACTCATATCTGCTCAAATCATTTGTGAAGATCAGAAAATAATGATACCTGTCGCGAGCCTCAATATTCATCAGACCACATACATCAGTATGTATGATTTCCAACAAATCTTTTCTCACTCCATTGTTCCGGAGAACGGCGTTTTAGTCATCTTGCCCAAAAGGCATGGTTCGCAAGCATCAAGTGATTCATAATCAAGTGATTCCGAAAGCCCATCAGCATGGAGTTTCTTCATGCGCTTTATACCAATATGACCTAAACAGCAGTGCCACAAATAAGTTGCACTATCATTATTAACTTTGCATCTTTTGGTTTCAATATTATGAATATGTGTATTATTAAGATCGAGATCCAATGAATTATTTTCATTGGGTGTGTAACCATATTAGGTTTTATTCATGTAAACAGAACAACAATTTATTCTCTTACTTAAATGAATAACCGTATTACAATAAACATGATCAAATCATATTCATGTTCAACGCAAACACCAAATAACACTTATTTAGGTTCAACACTAATCCCGAAATTATAGGGAGTGTGCGACGGTGATCATATCAATCTTGGAACCACTTCCAACACACATCGTCACTTCACCCTTAACTAGTCTCTGTTTATTCTGCAACTCCCGTTTCAAGTTACTAATCTTAGCAACTGAACTAGTATCAAATACTGAGGGTTTGCTATAAACACTAGTAAAGTACACATCAATAACATGTATATCAAATATACTTATGTTCACTTTGCCATCCTTCTTATCCGCCAATCACTTGGGGTAGTTCCGCTTCCAGTGACCAGTCCCTTTGCAGTAGAAGCACTTAGTCTCAGGCTTAGGATCAGACTTGGGCTTCTTCACTTGAGCAGAAACTTGCTTGCCGTTCTTCTTGAAGTTCCCCTTCTTCCCTTTGCCCTTTTCTTGAAACTAGTGGTCTTGTCAACCATCAACACTTGATGTTTTTCTTGATTTCTACCTTCGTTGATTTCAGCATCACGAAGAGCTTAGGAATTACTTTTGTCATCCCTTGCATATTATAGTTCATCACAAAGTTCTACTAACTTGGTGATGGTGACTAGAGAATTCTGTCAATCACTATCTTACCTGGAAGATTAACTCCCACTTGATTCAAGCGATTGTAGTACTCAGACAATCTGGGCACATGCTCACTAGTTGAGCGATTCTCCTCCATCTTTTAGCTATAGAACTTGTTGGAGACTTCATATCTCTCAACTCGGGTATTTGCTTGAAATATTAACTTCAACTCCTGGAACATCTCATATGTTCCATGACGTCCAAAACGTCTTTGAAGTCCCGATTCTAAGCTATCAAGCATGGTGCACTAAACTATCAAGTAGTCATCATATTGAGCTAGCCAAACGTTCATAACGTCTGCATCTGCTCCTGCAATAGGTCTGTCACCTAGCGGTGCATCAAGGACATATTTCTTCTGTGCAGCAATGAGGATAAACCTCAGATCACGGATCCAATCCGCATCATTGCTACTAACATCTTTCAACACAATTTTCTCTAGGAACATATCAAAATAAACACAGGGAAGCAACAACGCGAGCTATTGATCTACAACATAATTTGCAAAATACTACCAGGACTAAGTTCATGATAAATTTAAGTTCAATTAATCATATTACTTAAGAACTCCCACTTAGATAGACATCCCTCTAATCCTCTAAGTGATCACGTGATCCAAATCAACTAAACCATAACCGATCATCACGTGAGATGGAGTAGTTTTCAATGGTGAACATCGTTATGTTGATCATATCTACTATATGATTCACGCTCGACCTTTCGGTCTCCGTGTTCCGAGGCCATATCTGTATATGCTTGGCTCGTCAAGTATAACCTGAGTATTCCGCGTGTGCAACTGTTTTGCACCCGTTGTATTTGAACGTAGAGCCTATCACACCCGATCATCACGTGGTGTCTCAGCACGAAGAACTTTTGCAACGGTGCATACTCAGGGAGAACACTTCTTGATAAATTAGTGAGAGATCATCTTATAATGCTACCGTCAATCAAAGCAAGATAAGATGCATAAAAGGATAAACATCACATGCAATCAATATAAGTGATATGATATGGCCATCATCATCTTGTGCTTTGTGATCTCCATCTCCGAAGCACCGTCATGATCACCATCGTCACCGGCGCGACACCTTGATCTCCATCGTAGCGTCGTTGTCGTCTCGCCAATCTTATGCTTCCACGACTATCACTACCGTTTAGTAATAAAGTAAAGCATTACATCGCGATTGCATTGCATACAATAAAGCGACAACCATATGGCTCCTGCCAGTTGCCGATAACTCGGTTACAAAACATGATCATCTCATACAATAAAATCAGCATCATGCCTTGACCATATCACATCACAACATGCCCTGCAAAAACAAGTTAGACGTCCTATACTTTGTTGTTGCAAGTTTTACGTGGCTGCTACGGGCTTAAGTAAGAACTCGTCTCACCTACGCATCAAAACCACAACGATAGTTCGTCAAATAGACTCCGTTTTAACCTTCTCAAGGACCGGGCGTAGTCACACTTGGTTCAACTAAAGTTGGAGAGACAGTCTTCCGCAAGCCATCTATGTGCAAAGCACGTCGAGGGAACCGGTCTCGCGTAAGAGTACGCGTAAGGTTGGTCCGGATCGTCTCAACCAACAATACCGTCGAACCAAAGTATGACATGCTGGTAGGCAGTATGACTTGTATCGCCCACAACTCACTTGTGTTCTACTCGTGCATATAACATCAAACCATAAAACCTAGGCTCGGATGCCACTGTTGGGGAACGCAGTAATTTCGAAAATTTTCCTACGCGCACGCAAGATCATGGTGATGCACAGCAACGAGAGGGGAGAGTGTTGTCTACGTACCAACGCAGACCGACTGCGGAAGCGATCACAAAACGTAGAGGAAGTAGTCGTACGTCTTCTTCCCGATCCGACCGATCCAAGCACCGTTACTCCGGCACCTCCGAGTTCTTAGCACACGTTCAGCTCGATGACGTTCCTCGGGCTCCGATCCAGCAAAGCGTCGAGGAAGAGTTCCGTCAGCACGACGGCGTGGTGACGATCTTGATGTACTACCGACGCAGGGCTTCGCCTAAGCACTGTAATGGTACGATCGAGGTGGAATTTGGTGGCAGGGGGCACCGCACACGGCTAAGGAACGATCTCAAGGATCAACTTGTGTGTCTTGGGGTGTCCCCTGCCCCCGTATATAAAGGTTGGAGGGAGGGGGGCTGGCCGGCCAAGTGGAGGGAGGCGCAGGAGGAGTCCTACTCCTACCGGGAGTAGGACTCCCCCCTCCAATCCTAGTCCAACTAGGAATCCTTAAAGGGAAGAGAAAGAGAGGTGGCCGGCCCCTCTCCTAGTCCTAATAGGACTAGGGAGAGGGGGGAGGCGCAGCCCTATGTGGGCTGCCCTCTCACCTTTCCACTAAGGCCCATGTTGGCCCATTTGGCTCCCGGGGGGGTTCCGGTAACCCTCCCGGTAGTCCGGTAAAATCCCGATTTCACCCGGAACATTTCCGATGTCCAAACATAGGCTTCCAATATATCAATCTTTATGTCTCGACCATTTCGAGACTCCTCGTCATGTCCGTGATCACATCCGGGACTCCGAACAACCTTCGGTACATCAAAATGCATAAACTCATAATAACTGTCATCGTAACATTAAGCGTGCGGACCCTACGGTTCGAGAACAATGTAGACATGACCGAGACACGTCTCCGGTCAATAACCAATAGCGGGACCTGGATGCCCATATTGGCTCCTACATATTCTACGAAGATCTTTATCGGTCAGACCGCATAACAACATACGTTGTTCCCTTTGTCATCGGTATGTTACTTGCCCGAGATTCGATCGTCGGTATCCAATACCTAGTTCAATCTCGTTACTGGCAAGTCTCTTTACTCGTTCCGTAATACATCATCTCATAACTAACATCTTAGTTATTATGCTTGCAAGGCTTATGTGATGTGTATTACTGAGAGGGCCCAGAGATACCTCTCCGACAATCGGAGTGACAAACCCTAATCTCGAAATACGCCAACCCAACATCTACCATTGGAGACACCTGCAGTACTCCTTTATAATCACCCAGTTACGTTGTGACGTTTGGTAGTACCCAAAGTGTTCCTCCGGTAAACGGGAGTTGCATAATCTCATAGTTATAGGAACATGTATAAGTCATGAAGAAAGCAATAGCAACATACTAAACGATCGGGTGCTAAGCTAATGGAATGGGTCATGTCAATCAGATCATTCAACTAATGATGTGACCTCGTTAATCAAATAACAACTCTTTGTTCATGGTCAGGAAACATAACCATCTTTGATTAACGAGCTAGTCAAGTAGAGGCATACTAGTGACACTCTGTTGGTCTATGTATTCACACATGTATTATGTTTCCGGTTAATACAATTCTAGCATGAATAATAAACATTTATCATGATATAAGGAAATAAATAATAACTTTATTATTGCCTCTAGGGCATATTTCCTTCAGTCTCCCACTTGCACTAGAGTCAATAATCTAGTTCACATCGCCATGTGATTTAACAGCAATAGTTCACATCACCATGTGATTAACACCCATAGTTCACATCGTCATGTGACCAACACTCAAAAGGTTTACTAGATTCAGTAATCTAGTTCACATATCTATGTGATTAACACCCAAAGAGTACTAAGGTGTGATCATGTTTTGCTTGTGAGATAATTTTAGTCAACGGGTCTGTTACATTCAGATCTGTAAGTATTTTGCAAATTTCTATGTCAACAATGCTCTGCATGGAGCTACTCTAGCTAATTGCTCCCACTTTCAATATGTATCCAGATTGAGACTTAGAGTCATTTAGATTAGTGTCAAAACTTGTATCGGCGTAACCCTTTACGACGAACCTTTTGTCACGTCCATTATCGAGAAACATATCCTTATTTCACTAAGGATAATTCTGACCGCTGTCCAGTGATCTACTCCTAGATCACTATTGTACTCCCTTGCCAAATCAGTGCAGGGGATACAATAGATCTGGTAAATAGCATGGCATACTTTATAGAACCTATGAATGAGGCATAGGGAATGACTTTCATTCTCTTTCTATCTTCTGCCGTGGTCGGGCTTTGAGTCTTTACTCAACTTCACACCTTGTAACACAGGCAAGAAACCTTTTCTTTGGCTGTTCAATTTTGAACTACTTCAAAATCTTGTTAAGGTATGTACTTATTGAAAAACTTATCAAGCGTCTTGATCTATCTCTATAGATCTTGAAGCTCAATATGTAAGTAGCTTTACCGAAGTCTTTCTTTGAAAAAACTCCTTTCAAACACTCCTTTATGCTTTACAGAATAATTCTACATTATTTCCGATCAACTTTATCAGAAATGCTGTAGTGCTCCCACTCACTTTATTGTAAATACAGGCTTCACCGCAAGTCTGTATAAATCTATATGCTTTGATCAACTTATCAAAGCGTATATTCCAACTCCGAGATGCTTGCACCAGTCCACAGATGGATCGCTGGTGCTTGCACATTTTGTTAGCACCTTTTGGATTGACAAAACCTTCTAGTTGCATCACATACAACTCTTCTTTAATAAATCCATTAAGGAATGCATTTTTGTTTATCCATTTGCCAGATTTCATAAAATGCGGCAATTGCTAACATGATTCGGACAGACTTTAAGCATAGATACGAGTGAGAAAATCTCATCGTAGTCAACACCTTGAACTTGTCGAAAACCTTTTGCGACAATTCTAGCTTTGTAGATAGTAACACTACTATCAGCATCCGTCTTCCTCTTGAAGATCCATTTATTTTCTATGGCTTGCCGATCATCGGGCAAGTCAATCAAAGTCCATACTTTGTTCTCATACATGGATCATATCTCAGATTTCATGGCTTCAAGCCACTTTGCGGAATCTGGGCTCACCATCGCTTCTTCATAGTTCGTAGGATCATCATGATCTAGTAGCATGACTTCCAGAACAGGATTACCGTACCACTCTGGCGCGGATCTTACTCTGGTTTACCTACGAGATTTGGTAGTAACTTGATCTGAAGTTACATGATCATCATCATTAGCTTCCTCACTAATTGGTGTAGTAGTCACAGGAACAGATTTCTGTGATGAACTACTTTCCAATAAGGGAGCAGGTACAGTTACCTCATCAAGTTCTACTTTCCTCCCACTCACTTCTTTCGAGAGAAACTCCTTCTCCAGAAAGTTTCCGAATTTAGCAACAAAAAGTCTTGCCTTCGGATCTGTGATAGAAGGTGTATCCAATAGTTTCCTTTGGATATCCTATGAAGATGCACTTCTCCGATTTGAGTTTTGAGCTTATCAGGATGAAACTTTTTCATATAAGCATCGCAACCCCAAAACTTTAAGAAACGACAACTTTGGTTTCTCGCCAAACCATAGTTCATAAGGCGTCGTCTCGACGGATATAGATGGTGCCCCTTTTTAACGTGAATGCAGCTGTCTCTAATGCATGACCCCAAAAACAATAGTGGTAAATCGGTAAGAGACATCATAGATTGCACTATATCCAATAAAGTACGGTTATGACGTTCGGACACACCATTATGATGTGGTGTTCCAGGTGGCGTGAGTAGTGAAACTATTTCACATTGTTTTAACTGAAGACCAAACTCGTAACTCAAATATTTGTCTCCGCGATCTGATCGTAGAAACTTTATTTTCTTGTCACGATGTTTTTCACTTCACTCTGAAATTCTTTGAACTTTTCAAATGTTTCAGACTTGTGTTTCATCAAGTAGATATACTCATATCTGCTCAAATCATTTGTGAAGATCAGAAAATAATGATACCTGTCGCGAGCCTCAATATTCATCAGACCACATACATCAGTATGTATGATTTCCAACAAATCTTTTCTCACTCCATTGTTCCGGAGAACGGCGTTTTAGTCATCTTGCCCAAAAGGCATGGTTCGCAAGCATCAAGTGATTCATAATCAAGTGATTCCGAAAGCCCATCAGCATGGAGTTTCTTCATGCGCTTTATACCAATATGACCTAAACAGCAGTGCCACAAATAAGTTGCACTATCATTATTAACTTTGCATCTTTTGGTTTCAATATTATGAATATGTGTATTATTAAGATCGAGATCCAATGAATTATTTTCATTGGGTGTGTAACCATATTAGGTTTTATTCATGTAAACAGAACAACAATTTATTCTCTTACTTAAATGAATAACCGTATTACAATAAACATGATCAAATCATATTCATGTTCAACGCAAACACCAAATAACACTTATTTAGGTTCAACACTAATCCCGAAATTATAGGGAGTGTGCGACGGTGATCATATCAATCTTGGAACCACTTCCAACACACATCGTCACTTCACCCTTAACTAGTCTCTGTTTATTCTGCAACTCCCGTTTCGAGTTACTAATCTTAGCAACTGAACTAGTATCAAATACTGAGGGTTTGCTATAAACACTAGTAAAGTACACATCAATAACATGTATATCAAATATACTTATGTTCACTTTGCCATCCTTCTTATCCGCCAATCACTTGGGGTAGTTCCGCTTCCAGTGACCAGTCCCTTTGCAGTAGAAGCACTTAGTCTCAGGCTTAGGATCAGACTTGGGCTTCTTCACTTGAGCAGCAACTTGCTTGCCGTTCTTCTTGAAGTTCCCCTTCTTCCCTTTGCCCTTTTCTTGAAACTAGTGGTCTTGTCAACCATCAACACTTGATGTTTTTCTTGATTTCTACCTTCGTTGATTTCAGCATCACGAAGAGCTTAGGAATTACTTTTGTCATCCCTTGCATATTATAGTTCATCACAAAGTTCTACTAACTTGGTGATGGTGACTAGAGAATTCTGTCAATCACTATCTTACCTGGAAGATTAACTCCCACTTGATTCAAGCGATTGTAGTACTCAGACAATCTGGGCACATGCTCACTAGTTGAGCGATTCTCCTCCATCTTTTAGCTATAGAACTTGTTGGAGACTTCATATCTCTCAACTCGGGTATTTGCTTGAAATATTAACTTCAACTCCTGGAACATCTCATATGTTCCATGACGTCCAAAACGTCTTTGAAGTCCCGATTCTAAGCTATCAAGCATGGTGCACTAAACTATCAAGTAGTCATCATATTGAGCTAGCCAAACGTTCATAACGTCTGCATCTGCTCCTGCAATAGGTCTGTCACCTAGCGGTGCATCAAGGACATATTTCTTCTGTGCAGCAATGAGGATAAACCTCAGATCACGGATCCAATCCGCATCATTGCTACTAACATCTTTCAACACAATTTTCTCTAGGAACATATCAAAATAAACACAGGGAAGCAACAACGCGAGCTATTGATCTACAACATAATTTGCAAAATACTACCAGGACTAAGTTCATGATAAATTTAAGTTCAATTAATCATATTACTTAAGAACTCCCACTTAGATAGACATCCCTCTAATCCTCTAAGTGATCACGTGATCCAAATCAACTAAACCATAACCGATCATCACGTGAGATGGAGTAGTTTTCAATGGTGAACATCGTTATGTTGATCATATCTACTATATGATTCACGCTCGACCTTTCGGTCTCCGTGTTCCGAGGCCATATCTGTATATGCTTGGCTCGTCAAGTATAACCTGAGTATTCCGCGTGTGCAACTGTTTTGCACCCGTTGTATTTGAACGTAGAGCCTATCACACCCGATCATCACGTGGTGTCTCAGCACGAAGAACTTTTGCAACGGTGCATACTCAGGGAGAACACTTCTTGATAAATTAGTGAGAGATCATCTTATAATGCTACCGTCAATCAAAGCAAGATAAGATGCATAAAAGGATAAACATCACATGCAATCAATATAAGTGATATGATATGGCCATCATCATCTTGTGCTTTGCGATCTCCATCTCCGAAGCACCGTCATGATCACCATCGTCACCGGCGCGACACCTTGATCTCCATCGTAGCGTCGTTGTCGTCTCGCCAATCTTATGCTTCCACGACTATCACTACCGTTTAGTAATAAAGTAAAGCATTACATCGCGATTGCATTGCATACAATAAAGCGACAACCATATGGCTCCTGCCAGTTGCCGATAACTCGGTTACAAAACATGATCATCTCATACAATAAAATCAGCATCATGCCTTGACCATATCACATCACAACATGCCCTGCAAAAACAAGTTAGACGTCCTCTACTTTGTTGTTGCAAGTTTTACGTGGCTGCTACGGGCTTAAGTAAGAACTCGTCTCACCTACGCATCAAAACCACAACGATAGTTCGTCAAATAGACTCCGTTTTAACCTTCTCAAGGACCGGGCGTAGTCACACTTGGTTCAACTAAAGTTGGAGAGACAGTCTTCCGCAAGCCATCTATGTGCAAAGCACGTCGAGGGAACCGGTCTCGCGTAAGAGTACGCGTAAGGTTGGTCCGGATCGTCTCAACCAACAATACCGTCGAACCAAAGTATGACATGCTGGTAGGCAGTATGACTTGTATCGCCCACAACTCACTTGTGTTCTACTCGTGCATATAACATCAAACCATAAAACCTAGGCTCGGATGCCACTGTTGGGGAACGCAGTAATTTCGAAAATTTTCCTACGCGCACGCAAGATCATGGTGATGCACAGCAACGAGAGGGGAGAGTGTTGTCTACGTACCAACGCAGACCGACTGCGGAAGCGATCACAAAACGTAGAGGAAGTAGTCGTACGTCTTCTTCCCGATCCGACCGATCCAAGCACCGTTACTCCGGCACCTCCGAGTTCTTAGCACACGTTCAGCTCGATGACGTTCCTCGGGCTCCGATCCAGCAAAGCGTCGAGGAAGAGTTCCGTCAGCACGACGGCGTGGTGACGATCTTGATGTACTACCGACGCAGGGCTTCGCCTAAGCACTGTAACGGTACGATCGAGGTGGAATTTGGTGGCAGGGGGCACCGCACACGGCTAAGGAACGATCTCAAGGATCAACTTGTGTGTCTTGGGGTGTCCCCTGCCCCCGTATATAAAGGTTGGAGGGAGGGGGGCTGGCCGGCCAAGTGGAGGGAGGCGCAGGAGGAGTCCTACTCCTACCGGGAGTAGGACTCCCCCCTCCAATCCTAGTCCAACTAGGAATCCTTAAAGGGAAGAGAAAGAGAGGTGGCCGGCCCCTCTCCTAGTCCTAATAGGACTAGGGAGAGGGGGGAGGCGCAGCCCTATGTGGGCTGCCCTCTCACCTTTCCACTAAGGCCCATGTTGGCCCATTTGGCTCCCGGGGGGGTTCCGGTAACCCTCCCGGTAGTCCGGTAAAATCCCGATTTCACCCGGAACATTTCCGATGTCCAAACATAGGCTTCCAATATATCAATCTTTATGTCTCGACCATTTCGAGACTCCTCGTCATGTCCGTGATCACATCCGGGACTCCGAACAACCTTCGGTACATCAAAATGCATAAACTCATAATAACGGTCATCGTAACGTTAAGCGTGCGGACCCTACGGTTCGAGAACAATGTAGACATGACCGAGACACGTCTCCGGTCAATAACCAATAGCGGGACCTGGATGCCCATATTGGCTCCTACATATTCTACGAAGATCTTTATCGGTCAGACCGCATAACAACATACGTTGTTCCCTTTGTCATCGGTATGTTACTTGCCCGAGATTCGATCGTCGGTATCCAATACCTAGTTCAATCTCGTTACTGGCAAGTCTCTTTACTCGTTCCGTAATACATCATCTCATAACTAACATCTTAGTTATTATGCTTGCAAGGCTTATGTGATGTGTATTACTGAGAGGGCCCAGAGATACCTCTCCGACAATCGGAGTGACAAACCCTAATCTCGAAATACGCCAACCCAACATCTACCATTGGAGACACCTGCAGTACTCCTTTATAATCACCCAGTTACGTTGTGACGTTTGGTAGTACCCAAAGTGTTCCTCCGGTAAACGGGAGTTGCATAATCTCATAGTTATAGGAACATGTATAAGTCATGAAGAAAGCAATAGCAACATACTAAACGATCGGGTGCTAAGCTAATGGAATGGGTCATGTCAATCAGATCATTCAACTAATGATGTGACCTCGTTAATCAAATAACAACTCTTTGTTCATGGTCAGGAAACATAACCATCTTTGATTAACGAGCTAGTCAAGTAGAGGCATACTAGTGACACTCTGTTGGTCTATGTATTCACACATGTATTATGTTTCCGGTTAATACAATTCTAGCATGAATAATAAACATTTATCATGATATAAGGAAATAAATAATAACTTTATTATTGCCTCTAGGGCATATTTCCTTCAGTCTCCCACTTGCACTAGAGTCAATAATCTAGTTCACATCGCCATGTGATTTAACAGCAATAGTTCACATCACCATGTGATTAACACCCATAGTTCACATCGTCATGTGACCAACACTCAAAAGGTTTACTAGATTCAGTAATCTAGTTCACATATCTATGTGATTAACACCCAAAGAGTACTAAGGTGTGATCATGTTTTGCTTGTGAGATAATTTTAGTCAACGGGTCTGTTACATTCAGATCTGTAAGTATTTTGCAAATTTCTATGTCAACAATGCTCTGCATGGAGCTACTCTAGCTAATTGCTCCCACTTTCAATATGTATCCAGATTGAGACTTAGAGTCATTTAGATTAGTGTCAAAACTTGTATCGGCGTAACCCTTTACGACGAACCTTTTGTCACGTCCATTATCGAGAAACATATCCTTATTTCACTAAGGATAATTCTGACCGCTGTCCAGTGATCTACTCCTAGATCACTATTGTACTCCCTTGCCAAATCAGTGCAGGGGATACAATAGATCTGGTAAATAGCATGGCATACTTTATAGAACCTATGAATGAGGCATAGGGAATGACTTTCATTCTCTTTCTATCTTCTGCCGTGGTCGGGCTTTGAGTCTTTACTCAACTTCACACCTTGTAACACAGGCAAGAAACCTTTTCTTTGGCTGTTCAATTTTGAACTACTTCAAAATCTTGTTAAGGTATGTACTTATTGAAAAACTTATCAAGCGTCTTGATCTATCTCTATAGATCTTGAAGCTCAATATGTAAGTAGCTTTACCGAAGTCTTTCTTTGAAAAAACTCCTTTCAAACACTCCTTTATGCTTTACAGAATAATTCTACATTATTTCCGATCAACTTTATCAGAAATGCTGTAGTGCTCCCACTCACTTTATTGTAAATACAGGCTTCACCGCAAGTCTGTATAAATCTATATGCTTTGATCAACTTATCAAAGCGTATATTCCAACTCCGAGATGCTTGCACCAGTCCACAGATGGATCGCTGGTGCTTGCACATTTTGTTAGCACCTTTTGGATTGACAAAACCTTCTAGTTGCATCACATACAACTCTTCTTTAATAAATCCATTAAGGAATGCATTTTTGTTTATCCATTTGCCAGATTTCATAAAATGCGGCAATTGCTAACATGATTCGGACAGACTTTAAGCATAGATACGAGTGAGAAAATCTCATCGTAGTCAACACCTTGAACTTGTCGAAAACCTTTTGCGACAATTCTAGCTTTGTAGATAGTAACACTACTATCAGCATCCGTCTTCCTCTTGAAGATCCATTTATTTTCTATGGCTTGCCGATCATCGGGCAAGTCAATCAAAGTCCATACTTTGTTCTCATACATGGATCATATCTCAGATTTCATGGCTTCAAGCCACTTTGCGGAATCTGGGCTCACCATCGCTTCTTCATAGTTCGTAGGATCATCATGATCTAGTAGCATGACTTCCAGAACAGGATTACCGTACCACTCTGGCGCGGATCTTACTCTGGTTTACCTACGAGATTTGGTAGTAACTTGATCTGAAGTTACATGATCATCATCATTAGCTTCCTCACTAATTGGTGTAGTAGTCACAGGAACAGATTTCTGTGATGAACTACTTTCCAATAAGGGAGCAGGTACAGTTACCTCATCAAGTTCTACTTTCCTCCCACTCACTTCTTTCGAGAGAAACTCCTTCTCCAGAAAGTTTCCGAATTTAGCAACAAAAAGTCTTGCCTTCGGATCTGTGATAGAAGGTGTATCCAATAGTTTCCTTTGGATATCCTATGAAGATGCACTTCTCCGATTTGAGTTTTGAGCTTATCAGGATGAAACTTTTTCATATAAGCATCGCAACCCCAAAACTTTAAGAAACGACAACTTTGGTTTCTCGCCAAACCATAGTTCATAAGGCGTCGTCTCGACGGATATAGATGGTGCCCCTTTTTAACGTGAATGCAGCTGTCTCTAATGCATGACCCCAAAAACAATAGTGGTAAATCGGTAAGAGACATCATAGATTGCACTATATCCAATAAAGTACGGTTATGACGTTCGGACACACCATTATGATGTGGTGTTCCAGGTGGCGTGAGTAGTGAAACTATTTCACATTGTTTTAACTGAAGACCAAACTCGTAACTCAAATATTTGTCTCCGCGATCTGATCGTAGAAACTTTATTTTCTTGTCACGATGTTTTTCACTTCACTCTGAAATTCTTTGAACTTTTCAAATGTTTCAGACTTGTGTTTCATCAAGTAGATATACTCATATCTGCTCAAATCATTTGTGAAGATCAGAAAATAATGATACCTGTCGCGAGCCTCAATATTCATCAGACCACATACATCAGTATGTATGATTTCCAACAAATCTTTTCTCACTCCATTGTTCCGGAGAACGGCGTTTTAGTCATCTTGCCCAAAAGGCATGGTTCGCAAGCATCAAGTGATTCATAATCAAGTGATTCCGAAAGCCCATCAGCATGGAGTTTCTTCATGCGCTTTATACCAATATGACCTAAACAGCAGTGCCACAAATAAGTTGCACTATCATTATTAACTTTGCATCTTTTGGTTTCAATATTATGAATATGTGTATTATTAAGATCGAGATCCAATGAATTATTTTCATTGGGTGTGTAACCATATTAGGTTTTATTCATGTAAACAGAACAACAATTTATTCTCTTACTTAAATGAATAACCGTATTACAATAAACATGATCAAATCATATTCATGTTCAACGCAAACACCAAATAACACTTATTTAGGTTCAACACTAATCCCGAAATTATAGGGAGTGTGCGACGGTGATCATATCAATCTTGGAACCACTTCCAACACACATCGTCACTTCACCCTTAACTAGTCTCTGTTTATTCTGCAACTCCCGTTTCGAGTTACTAATCTTAGCAACTGAACTAGTATCAAATACTGAGGGTTTGCTATAAACACTAGTAAAGTACACATCAATAACATGTATATCAAATATACTTATGTTCACTTTGCCATCCTTCTTATCCGCCAATCACTTGGGGTAGTTCCGCTTCCAGTGACCAGTCCCTTTGCAGTAGAAGCACTTAGTCTCAGGCTTAGGATCAGACTTGGGCTTCTTCACTTGAGCAGCAACTTGCTTGCCGTTCTTCTTGAAGTTCCCCTTCTTCCCTTTGCCCTTTTCTTGAAACTAGTGGTCTTGTCAACCATCAACACTTGATGTTTTTCTTGATTTCTACCTTCGTTGATTTCAGCATCACGAAGAGCTTAGGAATTACTTTTGTCATCCCTTGCATATTATAGTTCATCACAAAGTTCTACTAACTTGGTGATGGTGACTAGAGAATTCTGTCAATCACTATCTTACCTGGAAGATTAACTCCCACTTGATTCAAGCGATTGTAGTACTCAGACAATCTGGGCACATGCTCACTAGTTGAGCGATTCTCCTCCATCTTTTAGCTATAGAACTTGTTGGAGACTTCATATCTCTCAACTCGGGTATTTGCTTGAAATATTAACTTCAACTCCTGGAACATCTCATATGTTCCATGACGTCCAAAACGTCTTTGAAGTCCCGATTCTAAGCTATCAAGCATGGTGCACTAAACTATCAAGTAGTCATCATATTGAGCTAGCCAAACGTTCATAACGTCTGCATCTGCTCCTGCAATAGGTCTGTCACCTAGCGGTGCATCAAGGACATATTTCTTCTGTGCAGCAATGAGGATAAACCTCAGATCACGGATCCAATCCGCATCATTGCTACTAACATCTTTCAACACAATTTTCTCTAGGAACATATCAAAATAAACACAGGGAAGCAACAACGCGAGCTATTGATCTACAACATAATTTGCAAAATACTACCAGGACTAAGTTCATGATAAATTTAAGTTCAATTAATCATATTACTTAAGAACTCCCACTTAGATAGACATCCCTCTAATCCTCTAAGTGATCACGTGATCCAAATCAACTAAACCATAACCGATCATCACGTGAGATGGAGTAGTTTTCAATGGTGAACATCGTTATGTTGATTATATCTACTATATGATTCACGCTCGACCTTTCGGTCTCCGTGTTCCGAGGCCATATCTGTATATGCTTGGCTCGTCAAGTATAACCTGAGTATTCCGCGTGTGCAACTGTTTTGCACCCGTTGTATTTGAACGTAGAGCCTATCACACCCGATCATCACGTGGTGTCTCAGCACGAAGAACTTTTGCAACGGTGCATACTCAGGGAGAACACTTCTTGATAAATTAGTGAGAGATCATCTTATAATGCTACCGTCAATCAAAGCAAGATAAGATGCATAAAAGGATAAACATCACATGCAATCAATATAAGTGATATGATATGGCCATCATCATCTTGTGCTTTGTGATCTCCATCTCCGAAGCACCGTCATGATCACCATCGTCACCGGCGCGACACCTTGATCTCCATCGTAGCGTCGTTGTCGTCTCGCCAATCTTATGCTTCCACGACTATCACTACCGTTTAGTAATAAAGTAAAGCATTACATCGCGATTGCATTGCATACAATAAAGCGACAACCATATGGCTCCTGCCAGTTGCCGATAACTCGGTTACAAAACATGATCATCTCATACAATAAAATCAGCATCATGCCTTGACCATATCACATCACAACATGCCCTGCAAAAACAAGTTAGACGTCCTCTACTTTGTTGTTGCAAGTTTTACGTGGCTGCTACGGGCTTAAGTAAGAACTCGTCTCACCTACGCATCAAAACCACAACGATAGTTCGTCAAATAGACTCCGTTTTAACCTTCTCAAGGACCGGGCGTAGTCACACTTGGTTCAACTAAAGTTGGAGAGACAGTCTTCCGCAAGCCATCTATGTGCAAAGCACGTCGAGGGAACCGGTCTCGCGTAAGAGTACGCGTAAGGTTGGTCCGGATCGTCTCAACCAACAATACCGTCGAACCAAAGTATGACATGCTGGTAGGCAGTATGACTTGTATCGCCCACAACTCACTTGTGTTCTACTCGTGCATATAACATCAAACCATAAAACCTAGGCTCGGATGCCACTGTTGGGGAACGCAGTAATTTCGAAAATTTTCCTACGCGCACGCAAGATCATGGTGATGCACAGCAACGAGAGGGGAGAGTGTTGTCTACGTACCAACGCAGACCGACTGCGGAAGCGATCACAAAACGTAGAGGAAGTAGTCGTACGTCTTCTTCCCGATCCGACCGATCCAAGCACCGTTACTCCGGCACCTCCGAGTTCTTAGCACACGTTCAGCTCGATGACGTTCCTCGGGCTCCGATCCAGCAAAGCGTCGAGGAAGAGTTCCGTCAGCACGACGGCGTGGTGACGATCTTGATGTACTACCGACGCAGGGCTTCGCCTAAGCACTGTAACGGTACGATCGAGGTGGAATTTGGTGGCAGGGGGCACCGCACACGGCTAAGGAACGATCTCAAGGATCAACTTGTGTGTCTTGGGGTGTCCCCTGCCCCCGTATATAAAGGTTGGAGGGAGGGGGGCTGGCCGGCCAAGTGGAGGGAGGCGCAGGAGGAGTCCTACTCCTACCGGGAGTAGGACTCCCCCCTCCAATCCTAGTCCAACTAGGAATCCTTAAAGGGAAGAGAAAGAGAGGTGGCCGGCCCCTCTCCTAGTCCTAATAGGACTAGGGAGAGGGGGGAGGCGCAGCCCTATGTGGGCTGCCCTCTCACCTTTCCACTAAGGCCCATGTTGGCCCATTTGGCTCCCGGGGGGGTTCCGGTAACCCTCCCGGTAGTCCGGTAAAATCCCGATTTCACCCGGAACATTTCCGATGTCCAAACATAGGCTTCCAATATATCAATCTTTATGTCTCGACCATTTCGAGACTCCTCGTCATGTCCGTGATCACATCCGGGACTCCGAACAACCTTCGGTACATCAAAATGCATAAACTCATAATAACGGTCATCGTAACGTTAAGCGTGCGGACCCTACGGTTCGAGAACAATGTAGACATGACCGAGACACGTCTCCGGTCAATAACCAATAGCGGGACCTGGATGCCCATATTGGCTCCTACATATTCTACGAAGATCTTTATCGGTCAGACCGCATAACAACATACGTTGTTCCCTTTGTCATCGGTATGTTACTTGCCCGAGATTCGATCGTCGGTATCCAATACCTAGTTCAATCTCGTTACTGGCAAGTCTCTTTACTCGTTCCGTAATACATCATATCATAACTAACATCTTAGTTATTATGCTTGCAAGGCTTATGTGATGTGTATTACTGAGAGGGCCCAGAGATACCTCTCCGACAATCGGAGTGACAAACCCTAATCTCGAAATACGCCAACCCAACATCTACCATTGGAGACACCTGCAGTACTCCTTTATAATCACCCAGTTACGTTGTGACGTTTGGTAGTACCCAAAGTGTTCCTCCGGTAAACGGGAGTTGCATAATCTCATAGTTATAGGAACATGTATAAGTCATGAAGAAAGCAATAGCAACATACTAAACGATCGGGTGCTAAGCTAATGGAATGGGTCATGTCAATCAGATCATTCAACTAATGATGTGACCTCGTTAATCAAATAACAACTCTTTGTTCATGGTCAGGAAACATAACCATCTTTGATTAACGAGCTAGTCAAGTAGAGGCATACTAGTGACACTCTGTTGGTCTATGTATTCACACATGTATTATGTTTCCGGTTAATACAATTCTAGCATGAATAATAAACATTTATCATGATATAAGGAAATAAATAATAACTTTATTATTGCCTCTAGGGCATATTTCCTTCAGGTTGATGGTGTACACCACTGAGAGATCTGTCTCCCTCGCGTGGGTCTCCACTTTATGCTCGGCGAACTCCATTGGAGCACCGCTAGACATGCCCTCTCGATGTTTCATCGTGGGTGTGCTTGTTGTGTTGTGGGACGCGATCGAAAGGATGAAGAGACTAAGGTTATAATGGCCGCAGGAATTAAAAGGGAAGCCGGACGGCTAGGAATATCGGCAGACCCTGATGGCGGTTCTAATTTGCAGCGCGTAACTCCATCGTACCGCACGTAAATGCATCGCGTGGCAACGCGCGCGGCGCAACCGCATGCATATGGGGCCCCTGATGTGATCATGCGCATGCGCAACCACTGGCAGAGCGCGTGCGGAGGGACGCGAGCAGAGCGCTCCGCGATCGCCTCAACGTCGAGCAACCATATATACTAGTATAACGCCCGTGCGTTGCCACGGGCTCTTCAAAATTTATAATCAGTATCTTTCATTTATCATCCCCTCATATTGGGTGATTATGGGGTGCTCTAATTAGAAACACAACAATCAAATATTAGGAAATTTCACCGAACGAACAACAACGAATAATACGATATCTATCAAACGAATAAAATGAGGTCATATTTTTGGTCCGTCATGCACTTCTGTTGAAAAGTGCCTATCCTTTTTAGAATCAACCCACTGTTTGCTCGCACGCAAAAAAAATACATCTCTAAAGTGGGGAACCGATCGGTGCCAAAAAGAACTCAAACTCCTATCCAATCTCGACTTCGTGCTCTTCCACTTCCATTGATGAAGATGGGACGTCAAGGGTTTCATCATGATGACCTCGAGCAGCCGCCGACATCCCTCCCCACATCTACCCCTACCCCCTGCTGCCGCTTGCACTATCCTTGCTCCTCGAGGGAGTTAGGGACACAATGTTCTCTAGGATGGGCATGACCAGATCCACGAGGAGGCCACATTCTTCCATGGGAACCCAACCAAGCACACCACCCTCCGCAACCATCCAATCCCAGTCTAACAAAGTCAAGACCCGCCATCGATCCACAAATCAGGCTCGCCGCATCCAGGTTCACTGCAAGTCTGCGATGAGTCTGTAGTCGACATCTTGACTTTGGCTATCCCCACGGAAGAATCATTGGATCCTGCTTACTTTTACCATCACTTCGTCTCTTCCCAAGGGAGCGACACCACCCAGCCAATCACCGCCACCGCTTGCGGCTTGCCTACATAAAATCATGAGAAATCCCCACGGCGGTGCTGTAAGATCACCTTGGCGACCTCGACAATGACCGACTGGTCTAAGATCTAAGCTAGCCACTCTTTGTAGAAACCAATAGAAGTAGGCATGTGACTCAGATTTGTTCTTTGGTGTGCATGCGTTTCTTGCTGCCCACCAGCTCTTGTCTACAACTCGCCTATCTCTGTACCAGCTCTTGGTCTACAACTCGCCTATCTCCATGCTCGAGACGACCAAGCTTGATGCGCAAGCCGCATACATCTGCTAGAGCTATATCCAGGCCCTATGATTTTTGGATCACTGGCAATATGGGTGCCAGGACCGGAGTAGCCCTCATCCACCAAGTGGATCAAGGAGGCCCACCACCTAGACTCTACATCGCAACATTTTGTGTTTTCCTATAAAAAGTAAATAACCTTCTCTAATAAACGTAAATATAACCTTTTGGTTTTATAGTCTCAACTTTCCTACACTCCAATACCAGAAGGATTTCTTGGTTTTATTTAATGACCTTCTTGAATGTCATTCACTTAGAAAGGTAGTAATACAATCTATGATATTAAGGCAAATTATTAGTCATATTAAAGTGCAAAAGGCCCTATAGGAGTCAAAGCATGACTTTTATGGTTATACTGTAATTTGCAAGATCTGAGATTTATGCAAGTGTACAATTAGAGAAGAGCCAATTAAATAGATTTTCACATTCAGAATAGTACGATTAGCAGTAGCACTTCAATTTTTTCATGTTTGATCAGCTTGCTAGGTGGTTACCACTAAGCATGTTGGAACGATGAGCATAACCTAACTTAGTTTAGTACGTGTTGCTGCAAATTAGTTCAGTACGTACGAAGCTGTTGCTAATTTCAATGTCTGGCTGTTGCAAGTTTCTAATGAAAAAGTACTTCAGGTCAAAGGTCAGGGAATATACACTTTTGTTATCATGGTTGTTTCCTTATAGTGAACAACTTTGATCACCACTTCAGCAGCTACTATCTATAAGAAGACATTAGCTAAGTAGATACAGGCAAAGAAAGCATGTAGGCAAAACCAGAATTAAAAACATCCTTCTCAATGGAGCTCGTGTAGTTCGGAAGACCCTAATGATCGATGAGGGACCCCTCCGATGGTAGCATGGCGTGACAATTGCCGTCAATGACGACACCCAAAGTACCTTGCACAATCCATCGATCCAGTTCGGAACAATCAAGCACATACCTTGCAAAGTGATGTGGATCTGAAGCAGAGGTGGGAAGGTAAAGGCTCAGGTGAGGTGGAATGAGACGTTGATATAGACGTGCACGCATGAGAATAAGGCGGTGCCCAGGATGGATCTCCATCGGAGGAGGCCGGATCCGCTGGGGAGGAGGTCACTGTAGTACCTGCCATCTGTGCGATGGATCACGGGGCTGGCAGGCAGGGGGAGGGGATAGGAGGGAGCGGGTGGGCTAGAGCGCAGATGGCGGGTGCCCCCGACGACGGCTGGGAAGGATGGTGGAGGAGGTGGATGAGGATGGCGGCGGCGTCTGTGGTTGCGCCTCGTCCGCAGCCGTGCTGGTGGTGGTCGATGCGAGAGCCGGATGGCGTCGGCCAGAATCAGGCAGGGTCGACAAAGATTTAGAGGAGAGAGAGAATGGAGGCGATGAGCGATGGGAGGAAGGGCCACCGACAATTGGGGTGGCCTCAGATCCGCCCTCCGTGGCCGCCTATTTCATGGGACGAACACCCGTGCTCACCGTCGGGCTCGCCTTCGGCCGCTGCCTCGCCGACATTCACGACGTAGAGCCCCTTCCTCCGATCCCATTTGCCAGGGAGGCAGCGCCATCCTTCATCGCAGAGAACGAGTCCACACTGAGATCCCAACCAGATCGTGATTGCGCCTCCCCAAACCGCAGCGGCACATCCCACTCCATCAACGACCAACCTATATGAGGCGGAGGGTCAGTGTAGGACGCGAGCGCCGTCACCATGGACGTGGGGGACGCCGTAGGTGGGAAGGAGGCGGCGACGGCGTCTATGTCAGGAAGATCGCACGACGGTGGCGGCGTTTACTCGAGGGGATCGAGAGGAGCTGCGTTCGGTGCCGGGTGGGTTCTTTGGTGCGTGCGTGGGGCTGGAGATTGTGATAGGTGATCAGGTGAGGGCGTGCCATACCTGGATCGATAGCCTTACCATACCTGGTGGTAATTTAAATTTATTACCATATTCGATATTTCCCGAGTTATGGCCTTACCATACCTGGATTGATAGCCTTTGGGGTAATTTAAATTTATTACCGTATAATTACCATATTCAAAATTTTCTGAGTTATGACCTTACCATACCTGGATTGATTTATTACTATACGTGGATTAATTATGATTGATTACCATAAATACGTTGGTGCGTGCGTGGGGCTGGAGATTGTGATAGGTGATCAGGTGAGGGCGTGCCATACCTGAATCAATAGCCTTACCATACCTGGTGGTAATTTAAATTTATTACCATATTCGATATTTCCCGAGTTATGGCCTTACCATACCTGGATTGATAGCCTTTGGGGTAATTTAAATTTATTACCATATAATTACCATATTCAAAATTTCCTAAGTTATGACCTTACCATACCTGGATTGATTTATTACTATACGTGGATTAATTATGATTGATTACCATAAATACGTTGGTGCGTGCGTGGGGCTGGAGATTGTGATAGGTGATCAGGTGAGGGCGTGCCATACCTGGATCGATAGCCTTACCATACCTGGTGGTAATTTAAATTTATTACCATATTCGATATTTCCCGAGTTATGGCCTTACCATACCTGGATTGATAGCCTTTGGGGTAATTTAAATTTATTACCATATAATTACCATATTCAAAATTTCCTAAGTTATGACCTTACCATATCTGGATTGATTTATTAGTATATGTGGATTAATTATGATTGATTACCATAAATACGTTGGGTATTGCCGGTCAGACGAAAAAAGAGAAAAACCGATGGGAGGGGCTGGTGGGAGGTGGGACGAAGAAAAACCGGTTGAAAATAAACCGGTTGAAAGTGAGGGAACTATTCAACCAATTCGTTCATTAGAAGTAGAGATACGTTGGGTATTGCCGGTCAGACGAAAAAAAAGAGAAAATCCGATGGAAGGGGCTGGTGGGAGGTGGGACGAAGAAAAACCGGTTGAAAATAAACCGGTTGAAAGTGGGGGGACTATTCAACCAATTCATCCATTAGAAGTAGAGATATTCCTAATAATAAAGCATGGATTGAGTCTCCAGGTTCACCATCACGCACTATTTGCAGAAAAGCCCCTGTGATTTTGTGCATTGAACCCGCAATCTATCGTTAATCTGCGAAGAAAAAACGGTTCGCTGGAAAAAACACCCGTACGCTTCCGCCTCCCCCCACGACCCTGGCCTTACCGAGCCAAATCCCCTGGTCGCCGTGGCCGCACCTCTGCCCGCTCGCTGCTCCTGCCGTGCTCTCGACCACAGCTTCTGGATCAGGTCAACGCGGCTGCTCGAGAGGCTGGGGACAATGCATCTGCTCGGTGCAGAACGGCGGCGGCGGGATCCAGCGGGCGCGGGAGAATGAGGGATCTGGCGCCGCGGGCGAAGTCCTTGCAGCTGGAGGTGGGCCTCCATGGCTGGCAAGGAGAGCTCCAAGGTCATGGAGGGGCTTTCATTTTTCTGGTAGAAAAGAGAGACATAGGAGGATCCAGGGAGGAGGAGAGGTAGGAGAAGAAGGAAGGGTGCGGCAGGGTGCAGCGGTGCGAGGGCACTGGTCTCCCGCGTGAGGAGCGCCTCTCCTCAGGAGGATCTGCAGGGAGTGAATGAAACTCAAATCCACTTCAGAGCAAGGTACTGTTGTAGAAGTACGAAGAAGCAAGCTGACCAGATGTACAAGTAGTAGCCGGCAACGACGATGAAGCAAGCCAACCAGATGTGCACGAAACGACCATACATCATGCCTGATTGATCCTCTGGTACGTGTTTCATTGGCCAATAGCCCGTGCTAGCTAGCTAGCAACCATGTAAATTTCCCATGCTTGATTTATTCCTTTAGGACTTTATTAATTTTATAAGTTCTTCCCATGATTATCTAGATAATACTAATTGTTGATGTTTCTTTCACGCATACATGGCTTTGCTAGGTGTTTTTCCACTGATGAGGTCTGAACTCTGAATACTATGAACTTAAGGATAAATCTTATAGCAGATCAAAATCATGGTCCACGCAAAAAAAAGAGATCAGAATCATGGTTGTGCTGATTCCATAGGGGCCTCATGATGGTTTGTGTTCTTTTATTCAAATGAAAAAACCAAGATTATTATTGTAACTGTTACAGTTGTACTAGTAGGATTATCCTAGAAGCTATGCCAATTTTTCATCAATTGACAACACAGTAAGGTAGTGAATCATCTTTGTAGACTTTACCATGCCTAGACTGGTTGACTTGGATCATGTGTATGTCTTAAACTTTTAAAAAATTCTCACTTGTTCAAGTCCAGTTTATGTAACATCTATATAATACCTAATATGATAGTTTGATGTGTAGATTAGAAGAAACCGCACACAATAGATGCAGTTAGTATTTTGAAAATAAAGGTAGAAGTCTTTTGTCATAAGCTTTCAAATGGTACCTATTTTGGTCAATCTGAATTCAATTTTAAAAGTACAGCAAGAACAGGATGTTGTCTGTCAGTTTTAACCATGCGCAGAGTTCTATTTAGTATCGATATATCTATTTCGAGATAGAAATAATTTAGGGCTCATCATGTTTCCAGTATGAGATGTGGTTGGGCAATAAATTGCATCCCCTATGCCAAGCCTACCGAGTTCACTAAATCAACAAGCAGGGGATCACCTTGATGCATATCGCCATCACATTCAGACCCAAAGATCTGGGAGCTGCAGTATGGGCATGATTAACTGGGCAGTGCCAAAATCAAGTTTTCGAATGGTGGCGACAACAATGGTGGCTGGAGGCGATGGGGCTAGCAGCGTGGCAAACAGTAGCGCGCAGCGTTTCACGGTAGGGCGTGTGGCCAGTGCTTGCGGCGGTTGTGGATGATGAAGTACTGGACCTACGATGGACGACCATCTGCAAGATCTACATCATCATCTTTGGGTCAGTTCGCCATGAAGGCCATTCTGCGAACGAGGTTGTTCATGTCCCTCCTCATGTACAGTTGTACTTCTATTCTAGGATTTCAACTCTGCACTCCATTCCGCATCTTGAATATTCAGAGTCTCGAGTTTGCATGAGTCTCGATTTGATTAAATGAACAGGCCAGTAAGATAGATTTTTGGTCGAGGATAGATTTTTGATCGTGTGTGGGATGAGAGGGAATACTTATTGAGTTAGGGTCGTGACATTTTTTTCTCCCGTTGCAACGCAGGGGCATTTTTGCTAGTCTATCCCTAATAATAAAGCACGGATTGACTCCGTGGGTTCACCATCGTAATACGCTTCTTCCGATGAATTTACGCTTTCAGTTTGAATTTAAAATATATACGCGAGGTGGTATTAATTCGTGGTCAAAACCGAACTGATCGACGGTCCGTCGTTAGATTTTTGTCCGTCTGTATGGAAAAAGCATACATCTCGCACGTGGGCGGGCCCATTGATGATGCACCGCTCAAATCAGCCAAAAAGCAATGTGGTGTGGGAGTATCAAACCCGCGCCTCCAGTTTTCACAGGTAAGTAAGGAACCAGCTCGCCTATGATTCAATTCTATGAAAAGGTAGTATTCGCTCATATTAATCAATAGTACCACATCGCTGCTTTACATGAAATTACACCAATTTATATATGTCCGCAAGTACACAAGGAACAAGCTTGGCAAGAAATGAAAGAGATGCCTGAATAAGGATGGATTGTGTTGCGCTATAATAGGAATAAAGAGGGGACATGCAAGGAGATCCAATTAATGCGGGAATAATGGTTGATTGTGTTGCCCAAATAAAAGAAGGAACGTGTTGCGCTATAAAAGAAATAAAAGAGAGGACGTGTGGAGATCCGACAAATATGGGATGTGTAAATAAATAAGGACATGCCTGGCAAGAAATAAAAAAGAGGCCTAAAGATGGGGTGTGAATTAAAAGAGAGGCCTAAAGATGCCATGTTGGTACACTATAAAAGAATGGCAAGAAAATCCGATGTATATGCCCATAATTTGACACCAAAAAATGTTGTTTATGTTTTTTTAATCTTCATGCCTTTAATTAATATGCATGTGGACTTTTTTTCAAGAGTTGCAACAAAAATATTTGCACATAAAAAATAAACATGATAGAGGATGCATGAAGAATTTCATAGCGATGTTTCACGTTAGAGGGAAACAAGGACGAGCTCAACGCGGCGGTGCGAGGATAAGCTTGAGGTCGTGGAGCGAAGCCAAGAGCTGGAATGATGTTCAACATGCCCTAAGTTGGTTACGCTTAACCGCCCACGATGCATGTATGTCTTCGTAGTGTGCAAATGTATAATGTTTATTTTTATCGTTTTCCTTTATCCATAACAACACCCCATTTCACGCACGTCATGAAGAAATCTAAGAACAACTTTATTTCGGCTGCAACTACATATTGTCAAACTCTAAGGCCCTGTTTGATAACAAATTATTTTCTAAGTATTTTGAGAATACTACAGTTTTTAAGATTACCACGGTTTTATTTACAATGAGTTGTTTGGTTGTCCCTAACAACTGTGCTTTTAATATTGTAGTATTGGGCAAACTGCAGTTTTTTCTCTGCATAAAAAAAGAACCCCAAACCTTTTTTTTAAAAACAGAGCTGCTGAATGCTTAAACACAACGGCTAAACAGCAAAATTTACAACGTTATGCGGCAACAACCAAACAGGTTCTATGTATTGTGAATACTGCAAAATACTCTGTTTTGATGAAACTATGGCATCTCACACCTACAAACAAAATTACTGTAGTTTTTGATACTTTGGTTTATATAATACTTTGCTATCAAACACAACCTAAATCACCATTTATAGACTATAAGAGCGTGTGACATTTTTTTCTCCAGTTACAACGCACGGGCTCTTTTGCTAGTAATAATAAAGTACGGATTGACTCTATGGATTCACCGTCATAATTCTTCCATGTGATTTTACGCTTTCAGTTTGAATTTAACTGAGGTGGTACTAAATTTAATCTGCGACGAAAAACGGTTCGCAGGACAAAAAATACATGTACACATCCGCCTCCTCGCCTCGACCTGGCCAAGCCGAACCAAATCCCCCTAGCCGCCGCCGACCTCAACCCGCCTGCGGCCACGGCCGCACCTCTGCGCGCTCGCCTCCAATACGATGGTGTCGGAGGCCTGGTCTGGGGGCGCGCGGCGGATTCCACTTTAGCCGAGGGACGGCAACGCGGCGGCCTCCCCGTCAATCGCCATCGGCTTTGCCAAATTGAAGGCGTAGGCGTAGGCGCGGGCGGCTGCGTCTCCGCCGTCGGCGAGGTCCTATGCCAGCCGTGCCGAGGCGGAGAGCATGGCGGCGGAGGTGAGGGGGAAGGAGGTGTGCTGGCAGAGGAGCTAGAGAAGGCGCGGGAGCGGCGGGGCCGGCTGCGGGACGCGAGGCAGGTCACGGAGAGGGTGCTGGCGGAGGCGGACAAGGCGCCGCGGCGGGAGATGCGGGAGTGGGAGTGCAGGGCGGACGAGCAGCGCCGGGTCGTGGTAGAGCTGATGCGCCTCATCGGGATGCCGGAGGTACGGTTCCATTTGTTTTGATTCTGTTTGGTAGATGCTCTGGCGCTTGATTCTCAATGTCTGTGGGGTGCTGATCATGGCGGCGGCTGGTCTATATATGTTCCACTGGAATAGCTGAGATCCCGGGAGGAGAGAAAGAGGAAACAGGGGACCGCGTCTTCAGATCCTCCGGTAAATGCTCTGCTCATCGTTTTTTTTGTTTTTCTGGCTGGTTGGCAAAAATGTGTCTGGATCTCACGTTTTCTTCTCAAATTCATCGAGAAATCTGAACTCTGTACTTTGATTAGTCGTTGGACGAAATGCTTGATTTTGATCTGTCCTTCATGTTTCAGGGTCCGGTCACACTGGCTTCAACACTACTAGAGGAAGAAGCTGGAGCATATCTCACTGATAAGGAATCGCTGGCGACACCGACAAGAGAAATCATGGCAGCAGCAATCTAAAGCAGCAGCTCTTGATCCTTTTCTTTGCCACATTGGCATGTTCCACACTTTTAGGCCTACGAATGAAATCTAATGGCTTCTTTGTTACCTGCTTGCGTCCATACATGATATGTGATGGTTTTGAATGTTCGCATAGACAACATATTTGAATCGCCGCGTCTACACATGATTTCCTTTTCTGTTTGGAAGAATTATTGTGTTTCTGCTCGATGCAGAACGGCGCCGGCGAGATCCATCGGGCGTGGGAGAAGGAGGGATCCGGCGCGGCGACGCGAAGGTGGAGGCGGGCCTCTGTGGCTAGCAGGGAGAGCTCCAAGGTCATGGCGGGGCTTCGATTTTTCTGGTAGAAAAGAGAGACAAAGGAGGAGGAGAGGTAGGAGAAGAAGGACGGGAAGAAGGAACGGTGCAACACGGGTGCAGCAGTGCGAGGACACTGGTCTTGCGCGTGAGGAGCTCCTCTCCTCGGGAGGAGGATCGGGAGGGAGCGAGTGAAACTCAAATCCACTTCAGAGCAAGGTACTGTTGTAGAACTACGAAGAAGCAAGCTGACGAGATGCACTGCAGTTTTGTCATGTGTTAAACTTCTCAATGGTTGACCATGGAAAATCTGTGTAGTTCTCATTTTCCACATATGTTTCTGGTCTCAAGGAAAATTCTTATTCCTTTTGAAATTACCATCTTTAAACATTGTAGATTCCAATCTCTTGCGTATTTACATCAAAGACTGTTTTTCAAATGCTTATCATGTACATACTAAACTCCCTGCCCCCTCCTTCTTCTGTCACATGTGTTGTTCCCTTGTCATCAGTGAGCTCCATAAAACACAACTGCAAGGTACAGAATAGTTGCCACTTAGTTTGGATTTTAGTTAAAAGTGTAGACATGTTAGTAACACTATAGAGTTGGACAATAAATGAAGTCGACTACATCCGAACAAACTTATCTTGCTTCCAAGAAGAGTAAAATCATCTTTAATAATTTCCTGGTTTTTGCTTATATTCATGTTTCTTAACATGTTTGGAATGTCGTTTCCTCCAAAATGCAGCATTTACCTACCATTTGGAGTACAAGATGCATTTTTTCAGTTGCTGACCGAAAAAACACTTTTATGATAAAAACGCTACCCTTCAGTTAGACTTAATTAATTGCCTTCTAGACAAACCTCCAATTATATACAAGTTCTCTGATAAGGTAGTCGTGGGAAGACCATATTTTTGGTTTCCATTGTAAATGTTTTCAGGGACCACAAATTTGACTTCCTTTTTTGCTTACTTTGAGCATTTAGGTCCTAAATGAGAAGGTAAGGATGTATTTGAGCAGTATGAGAAGACCCAGTTCCATTATCTCAGAAGCCAGAAGTTTCACATCTAATATCTTTGATTCTAAAATTTGTTTAAGAAAATGGTCATTCTGCTATTAACACCACGGTTATGTCTCAATTGTAGATTCTTAATTGCTTAGAATTATTTTATATGTTTGATTCCTTCGTGGTTCATATTTATTCAAAAACAAAATATTTTCAAGATTGGTACGTTTGAGGATCAAACTTTGAACATGCGAATTGATGTGGCATCAAGCTAAGTCTGTTGATACATTGTTATCCTTTTCCGCTTTGCATAATCAATCTTGTAACTGGAGATGTATGTTAATCCTCTAGCTTTGCTCATTTTAGCTTTTGATTTCATCATAGTTGATACAGTACTGCGACATGCGTTCACAAATACATGGTCATGTGGGTGGATTGTTTCTCCCATTGCAACGCATGGGAATTTTTTGCTATATACACACACACATCTGGGCTATTCTGTTACGCGTAACAAATACCCTATTTGAACTGATGAGTTCAGGCGATCATACTGATGATTTTCATCTCGTTGAACTGTTCGTCTTTTCGTCGAAATGGGGCGTGTAACATATCGTTGGAAAGCTCTTGGCATCTACATTACAAATATATAGAAATTTTTTGCAAAATCATTATAGTTTAAGAGCAGTTTTGAAAAAATCGTTTTTTTCAAAACCGAAAACGTGAATCGTATTTTAGACTTAATTTTCAAACTGTTTGTCGAAATTGAGCAAATAAGATGGTGTTGGAAAGCTGGTGAAAATCCCCATCTTCCATATATCTATTATTTTTTTCTAATTCTATACAATTTAAAAGTAATTTGGAAAAGTGTGAAATTCTGGGCGAAACGTATTTTCGCGATTTTTTGCAAACGTTTGTCGGATTGATGCAAATGATACGGCGTTGGAAAGCTATGGAAAATGCACAACGTTTTCGTATTGGAATGTTTTTCTAATTCCTTATGGTTTGAAAATGAATTCAAATACGGTCAAATTTAATTTTGAACGTGATTTTTTCTAAAAGTTTGTCAAAATGAGGCAAAAAATATACGGTTGGAAAGATATCCAAAATACGAAACTTAATCATGTTGAACGTTTTCTCAAATTTGCAACCGTTGAAGAGTAATTTGGATTACGATGAGACCCATCATGCTGTGTGTTTGTATTGATGTATTCTTCGGAGAGTAATTTTGAAAGGTTCCGAAAAAAGTACTTGAGCTGATATTTGCATGGGTTTGTACTAAGCGTGTCTTCACTAAATAGACTTTGCTCTGTTTTGGGTAATTTTTTTCCTCGTAAGTTTTCAACGGTTTATTGTATCGTCGCCCCTGTATTTGCATGGTTTATATCATCGAACTGAATGATAGTTTTTTGAACTAAACATTTTTTACAACGATGTTCCGGACTTCTCTTTTTTTACGACTTGTACTTTTCCCATGTGAATTGCATGGGGTTTCTTTTTTGCTTGAACTTTTACAAGTTGAATTTCTGCCATTTCTTTTATTCCGAACGGACCATCATTTTTAACTTGTACTGATCAATATATTTAATTCAAACATTTTTCCTTTGTAGAATGGACCAATGTTTTTGTTTGTACGGATCAGTTGTAGAACTTGGATGTCAATGTGACCGAATTACACTTTGGACGGATCACCTTCTCCCATCTGGACTGACCACAAAAGTTGCATCAGGAAACTCACAAAAACAAGGATGATTACAACGAGATGGACGAGAATGTATGAACCATACCATTTTTAGCTCAATAAATACTATACACGGAACAAGCAGAACTTATTAAACAAGATGTTTTTTTTTATTATTAAACAAGCAGGATGGTACGATCAACAAGATGTTTTTGAAGTTTCTCACATTAGCACTTTTTATAATACAAAACCGAAGGGCTCACTTTTACCTCCTCTCTTTAAAGTATTACAAACTGACGAACTAAAATAAAATGGTGAGCACGGTGCATTTTTGTATCACAATTGGTAATAGGGGCACAATCCATGTGAATTGAATAAAAGGTAAGTACCGGTAAAAATGGATTGCTGGTGTTTTTATAGAGTTTGTAGTACCATCACAATCAAAGTTCTTACTGACATAAGTTCAGGTCATGCTCCGGCCAGAAAAAGATACATAAGTACACTGCGGCCAAAGTATTACAAACTGACAACCATAATCAGCCACCGCGCCAGAAAAGAGCATCTCAGACGCCTCTACTCCTGTTGCTTTTCCTTGTGCAGGAGGTTGTTGACGGATCACGCAGTGATGCAGGTGGCCATGGTAGCGACACGGGCAGTGACGCAGGTCTCTGAACTGATGGTCCCGACGAACTCGGCCACCCTGAAGCCACGTGGTTGGACTGAGCATGGCGTTGAAGTTGAGTAGAACATTTAGGAATTAGGATAAATAGGAAACGACAAACTGGTGAAGTAATCGTGAAGTGAAATGAGTTATAGAAGACAGTATGCATTTTTCTCACTAAAACAAACTTCGGTTTGTGTGCAACTTCTGTACTTGCATACATTTGGAGGGAGAAACACAGAAAATACAACCACATGGATCAACACATTTGGAGGGAGAAACTATAGACGTACATCCTGGGGTAACAAATAATATGAACTCCAGGCACAACATATTTTAAACTTTTTTCTGTATCTCGCAAACTGAAAATAAGAAGAAAGCAAATTAGAACACAAAGTAAGAAGAAAGTAGAGCACCAGTGCTTGTGCGGCATGGATCCGTCAACCCTTTTGCATCCTAGTTCCAGCCAGCATGAGCTAGCACCTCCTGGATCGAGCTGTAGTAGTGTAACACAACGCATTAGAGAGATAAAAAGGTGGGTAGCAGCATGTACAGGAAGGGGAGAAAGCAACAATAGCACACGAGCATCCACAGGCAGACAGAGATGCAGCAACTTCTCTCCACTTGAGACTAAACTTATATAATTTTTATTGTTGAACTTTCAGATATCTTTACAAGAATTGCATGGTTTTAGTGTTTTGCTTTTACCTCGTTGCTTCTCTGAACTTACAAAATAAACTTTGTTACATGTGATCATTGACATAACCACACACACCTGTTGTGCTATAGAAATAGCATGGAAACACAAAGGAAACTGGACTTACGATTGGTAAGTAGATGTACTGAAAAGAATTCAAAAGATGAACTAAAAACAATTGAAGCTCTTCAAAAGCATCCAGGAGAGATAACAAAAAACTAAAACGAGCGGGCGACACAGTTACTAGAACCGGGCCATAAGGACTAGAACCAAAACTATCAATATAAGCTGATGTTTTTTTGTAGGTTTTTGGGAATGAGAATACTGTTTTTTTGCAATTATATAAAAGTTTTAAAATGCGTACTACTCCATAACAAATGTTTATACTGCACATGTCCGTAAATATTAGCTTTTTATTTGGCAACAAAGAAACATCAAAAAGGATATTTCATTTCTTGTAAGCATATCAACAAACAGCTTGATAGTAGCAGGAATAGAACTAGTTCTTAGTTCTTACCATTTGTACTGAAGCTTGATAGCAACAGGAATTGAACTGAATGACCCATTTTTCTTGTACTGAAGCTTGTTTTTATAATTCGTATGAGTGGGTTATTAAACACATGCATCAACATTGAGGAACACTAGAAAAAAGGACACCGCTATACAGGAACTACAGTGGACAGATCCAGAGGAGAAATCCTCAAGCAAAAATCAAGAGAGGTCGCAATCTCCATGGAAGATGCCAACGAATTTGCCATGGAAGGGCCTCCCACTCCCCTGCTCTATCTCCTCCCGCTCCCTGCACACATAAATGCAGACCGGAGAGAGAGGATGAGAGGGAGATGACTGAGACGGATCGAGGGCGGACACGGGGTGGCCTGCACGCAGCTCTTCTCGCGACCGACAGCAGAGTGTGATGTTGTGCTGTCGAGGCAAAGTTCCTCGACCCAGCGGCTCCACCCGCAGCCGCTGAGCGCAGGCCATGGCGCGACAGCCGACGGTGGCGCACGGGAGTGAAGCTGCAGCCGTGGCGCGTGTGAGGGGTGCCGAGGATGGTGTGGGGGGAGTACAAGAACTGAATATAGTGCAAATGTTGAACTTGCAGGTTCCATACACAAGCTAGCCATGAACGGGGCGGTGCGTGACCAGAGGCAGTAGTGGAGACACAGCACGGCGCACAAAGGCAGACGCGGCATAGGAAGGCGGTGTCACACCCTAGCTAGCTTATGCATTAGAGTGCATCATGTTACATTCATCAGAAATTGAAATGGGGAAAGCAGAACCCCCAGCACACCCCCCCCCCCCGAAATCAACTAGGGTTTACTAAAAATAAATTCAATGAACCTGAAATGCCCTTCAAATATGTTCACCCTCTTTGCCTTGGGTTAGAACCCTTGAGAAAAATGGTGCATATAATTTTAGGTCAACAAAAGGGGCATTGACTTAATTCATAAATATTTGAATTTGGGCATTTAAATACTATTAAATAATTCAAATGCTCAAATAATGTTGGAACTATTTTTGGGCCACTGAAATATTTCAGAAAGTGTCCATAAATATTTTCAGGATTTTATAAAATGATTTAGTATTTAAACTAAATCAAAACAGAATAGCAAAAATAGAAAAACAGAATAAATTAGAGAGAGAGAGAGAGTAGGCCAGTGGGCCACTTACCTGGCGCCACCAACCGGCCCAGCACTGTAGCTGGACGGCCCAGCCCACCAGGCCGACGCCAGTCGTCCCCTAGCTCTTGCCAGGAGGACGAAGGGCGTGTGCCCGCGGTGCGCCGGCACGCGCGCGGCCACCGACGGCCAGCTCCTGCTTGCCGCACCCCCCCCTCGACGCCTGGACGCCCCTGGGAGACGCCACGCAGCCCACTGATCCCTCTCGCTTACTCCCTCGACCTCATCCCTTCCCCTGTCTCGGTCTCTCACACACACCCGAACGCGCCGTCGCCGCCGTTCGCTGCCACCGCGTCCACAGCCACCCCCTCGCTCCCTCTCCGCATCCCTGAGCTTCGCCTCGACGCCGTAGAGCCGCACGCCAAGGCACGTGACCCTGGGAGGCCAGCAACATCGCCATCGCCGTCGTCTTCCACCTCGGGCTCCGGCCACCATCATCATCGATCCGCCGCACGCAGGACGCCCCTTAGCCCGCTAACCATCCCTACGGCACCGCTGTGAGCTCCGCAACCGTTTCCCCCTCTTCTCCTCTCCGATTGATTGCCGTAGCCGTCACCCCCTTGATGACCGGAATGCACCGCCGCCTGAGCTCGCTGTCGACGATGCTCCGGTGACCAAATGGTCACCCTGGAGTGTCGAACCTACTCCCCGCGATGCGTAGCGCCCTCCTAGCCCCCTTGCCCCGCTCTTCTACGCACTGAAACACGATCCCGCGCGCAACCGAACTCCGGCGGCCGCCAAAGAGCTCGCCGCCGTCAGCTCCGGCCACCCCAGCTGCTGCCACTTGTCTCTCTGGATGCGCCTCACTCCCAGGAACCCGTAGGAGAAAACCGCGCATCAAATGGTGGCCTGTAGGCGAAACCCGAGCAACTCCGGTGAAACCCCGCCGTGTATTTGGTCGCCGCCGGCCAAGCTCCGGCGAGCTGACGTGGCGCTGGCTTAATTAGTGCTAATGCCCCTGCTAAACTCCCTAGAGCCACTGCCATGTGGGCCCAGCGCATGTTTAGTTTAACTTAATGTTCTGTTTAGATTAGTTATTAACCCAGCTGGCCCCACACGTCAGTTTGACTTTCTGACGTGGCCTTTGACTGGCCCCACCTGTCTGTGACTCGAGCCAGCACTGTGAGACTGACCAGTGGGACCCACTGGTCAGGTTTGACCTGGAGGCAGCTCAGTTGACCAGCTGACGTCACCCTGACGTCGGGCTGACGCGGTAAATCATTTTCTAGTTTAAAAATAATTCAGGAAATTCCAGAAAATACCCAAAACTTCAAAAATTCATAGAAATTCAACCATAACTCCAAATGAGACAAATTATATATGAAAAATTATCAAAAAAATTCAAGGAATCCATCTGTACCATTTTCATGCATGTTTGAGCAATGTTTGTCCTCTGTTTTGGACAAAACAAATAAAGGCCATTTAAATAATCATATATGGGGTTGGAATTTGAATCTTGTACTCAAACCAACTCCATTTAAATCATAGCTAGTTGCATAAGCTCAAGACACATCCATATTGCCATGTCATAGCATGCATCATATTGTTGCATATCGTCATGTGTTGATTGTGCTCGGTTGTGTTCTTCGTGGTAGGTTCTGCCTCCGAGGATATTCACGAGTATCCAACTGAAGGGCAGTATCCCGTTACCACTCCATCAGGCAAGCAACCATTGATCATTCCGATACAACCTATGTTCTCGCTCCTGCTCTTGTTTACTGCATTAAGACAACACGATTCAAACTGCTGTGTGCTACGGTAGCTGAACCCTTATCCTCTGCATGACCTGTAATTGCCACAGTAACTAGATGAAATCCACTAGCATGTGTAGGAGTTGATTGAGCCATGTTTTGTGATTCCTACCTTGCTATGCCTGCTATGCTTAGAGTTGTGTCAGGTCTGGTTCATCTGGGTGATGGGCTAGAGTGAAATGCTTGTGCCAGTAATATGAGGGATGTGTTGAACATGTTTTGGTAAAGGTATCGATGAGAGGCCATGTAGGAGTACATGGTGGGGTGTTTCATTGAGGCCGTCCATAAGAACTGAGATCTGTATGTGTGATTTAAGATGCAGTTACTACCGTACATTGGGCCCGAAACAAATGGACCCTCTCGGCTTCTTGGCCACCCTAGTACTCTGTCCAGGAGTTGCAAATAGTTTCTGGTGTTTGTAGGATATGTGTTGGCGGCCGTGCGTAGCGCTGACCCTAGGGGTGGGCTATGTTGCGGTAGATACACCGTGGCACGGTGTACCGAGTCACCCGTTTGGTGCCTCGGGAACCCTGTTCACATCGTTCGGGGCCGTATGTGGAAACCTCGGCCGGACTCCCTGCGGATGGAACCTGGATAGGCGATAACCTGGACTAGGGGCTTAGGTGTTTAGGTAGGCCATGGCCGACACCCTCGCTGGGCTTCCGCTTGAAGGTTGCCGAGTACATGTCGTGTAGACGGCGGTAAGCGGTGAAAGCGTGTATGACGAAGTACACCCCTGCAGGGTATAAAACTATTCGAATAGCCGCGTCCGCGGTAAAGGACTACTTGGTTGCCTATACAGTTCATAGACAAGTTAATGGATACTACTAAAAGACTCAAGATAAGTGTGAGTACCGAGGATGGCCCCCTCGCAGTATACGAGGGAGGATCCACGGTGGAGTATTGTGATGGTGAGTAGTGGACTCGTGTGCGAAAACTATTTTGCTAAAAGATTCCGTAGGATAGCTTAGCCAAGAGTCAAAGCTGGCTTGCTGCATAAACCCCACCACCTTCTTGAGAATGAGCATGTACAGTAGGTTCTGATGTAAGACTTGCTGAGTACCTTTGTACTCATGTTTGCTTATTTATTGTTTTCAGACGACAACACTGCCCCCTCCGATGGGTTTTACGTAGACCTTGACGTCGACGAGTGACTAGCCACCCAGGTGGTGATCCAGGCCATGGAGGGCCCTATGTAGATAGACAGGCTTCGAGAAGCCTTCTTTCTTTCTAGAGTCTGTACTCAGACTAGTTGCTTCCGCATGTGCTTGTATGACTGTATGACTTGAGTGTCGGGTCATGTGACCCCTACCTGTATGGATATGTTATGTATGGCTCCTTGGAGCCTTTAAATAAAGTACCTGAGTTGTAGAGTTTTGTTGTGATGCCATGTTGTATGTACTCATATCGAGCATATTGTATGTATGATTGAAATGCTTGGTATGAGTGGGATCCGACAATCTAGTTGTTTGTCCTTCGCAGCCTTTCTTATGGGGAAATGTAGTCTAATGCTCCTCGAGCCATAGTAGTCCGCTACAGCCCGGTTCACCGGAGTCCTGCTAGCCCAGCACTACTGTTCAGGACACTTGACTGGCCGGCATGTGTTTCACTTCGTCCCTATGTCTGTCCCTTCGGGGAAATGTCACGCGGTGGTCTCCGGAGTCCTGTCTAGCCTGCTACAGCCCGGGATCCCCCGGAGTCCTGTTAGCCCAGTGCTACAGCCCGGAATCACTCGATGATGACCGACATGTTCGTTGTGATTCATGTATGCCTGTCTCCATAGGTCTGTGCCGCTTTGGGTTCACGACTAGCCGTGTCGGCCCGGGTTCTCGGTCATATGGATGCTAGCGACATTGTCATATACGCGAGCTAAAAGGCGCAAACGGTCCCGGGCCATGGTAAGGCGACACCCGTGGGATACCGTGCGTGAGGCCGCAAAGTGATATGAGGTGTTACCGGCTAGATCGATGTGGCTTAGAATCGGGGTCCTGACAGCGTTGGTATCAGAGCCGGACTGCCTATAGGTTCGTTCAGCCAAACTGGTCGATGTCGAGTCTAGAAATGCTTTAGTTATATGTAAGGGAATTGATTGTGGGAGGGAACGTAAGGTTCTTTTTACTCCTTTACCCTATGCTTCTGATCTGAGTCATTCTCTTCTCATTCAACGTGGGTTAAGGACTAGGCTCTCTTCTTCTATCAGGTTCACGTGTTACTAATCCGTAGTAGTTTATAGGATTATTGCTACGAGTTCCAGTCCAGTTTCTACTATTTTAGTACGTTGCTATTTGAATCAGAACCTGGATATGATGCTGTTGAGCGGTATTGTGAACTGTTGTGGATGTCTCAAATCTTTTTCTGAGCATTTACAGCCGTTATGCTGCCCAATTTTCCCTAGGAATTCTGATGTCTTTGTCTTGTGGCTGTGCTTTCAGATGGCCAACCAGTCTCAAAATCAAGTGGTTCGCCTGACCAGGTGCCTCGACGTGCCCGGTCATACTGCTATGTTGGTCCGGGTCATGATCGAGACAGGATACCGTTGGTATCCCGAATACACTGTTGAAGAGCAGTTCCGCGACTTTAATCAAAGCCAGTATTTATGCACCGTCAGGATATTTCCTTCCTATCCTGGATCTACCGAGCCCCTTCACTGTTCCTATGGACTCGGAGTTACCATTGAGATGGCTGTGCAGGATGCTGCCTATTCCATGATGACCATCTTGCGAGTCCGGGCTGGCCTGCTTCGGAACACTGACTTCCGTTACATGCCAGCTTCACTTCCGGGAGCGCAGGGGTATCTTCAGGCTATCTATGCTGACTCCACTCAGGAGGACTCATTAACTCGTACCACCGCTGAGATGCTCGAAGATAAGGACCGAGAGAATCGGGCCTTGAGGCTGGAGCTCTTTAATACCCGTGCTGATCATTGGGCCACATTGACTCGGTTTGCACCCGCGGTGCAAGCGGGATGTATGGATACCAGTGATCTGTATCCTGTGAGAGCAGCTCTGCCAGACATGGTGGATTGGCGTGATGTGGGAGGCATCACCCCACCCCTTGGTCCCCGCAGGCCACCGTTTGTTGGTCCAAGACCTTATCCTAGCCCCTATGATCCACCGGCTCCTCAGGACCGTCTGTTTCCGGATGATCACGTTGAACTTCCAGGCTATGGAGGTGACTTCTATGAGGACTACTACGGAGCTATCTGAGTTAGTAGTAGTACCACTAGTATTGTAGTAGTTGTATCTCCACTGTCCTGTGTGACTTGTGGAATACGACTTGGTGTGTAATCGATTCCGGAGGTGTAGACAAATAATGTATAGGGACTCGGAATGCCTCCGATGAGATGTAACGTCTACCTTCATAGTTGTACTGTAGCATGGGCTTGTACTAAACTATGTATGACGAGTATGACCGTTGGTGTATATATGGCAGTTTTATATTACCATGGCATACGAATGAGCATCTCTGCATTCCGCGTTATCCTTTACATTCTGCACTTCCCTGTTAAGTTTGAGCCATCCTTGTCTAAACCGTTGTCTTGTTTCCTCCTAGGATGGTCAACACCCGCGGAAACCCTGCTGCCCCGGAGCAGGGGGAAGCCAATGCAGCTAGAGGTGAAAATTTGCCTCATCCGCCTTCCCTGGCCGAAGTGATGCTGGAGGCGGAAAGGAACAAGCGTGAGACCAACCGCCTGCTGGAGCGGATTGAGCAGAACACTGCACGCCACCCACGAAATGACTTGGTGTCAATCAACGACTTTATCAAGCTGTACCCACCAAAGTTTAACCATTCCGTCGAGCCCCTCGACGCGGATGATTGGCTTCGCAGCATCACCCACAAGCTACGTTCTGCCAACGTAGCTGAAGCCGACAAGGTTACCTATGCTGCTTATCATCTCGAGGGCCCCGCTAGCCATTGGTGGGAAAACTACGAAGCTATGCGCCCGGTCGGCCAAATCACTACCTGGGCTAAGTTCAGTGAGGCTTTCCGTGAGCATCACATTCCGGAAGGTCTCATGGATCGCAAGAGGGAGGAGTTCTGCAACTTCACCCAAGGAAGGCTGACTGTGGATGCATATAGCCGAGAATTTAGGAACCTGGCACGCTATGCTCCTGAAGAGGTTTCTACTGACGCCAAGAAGCAGGCAAGGTTCCGCAAGGGACTTAGCCCTGAGCTTCGCCGCGATCTCCGTCTGCACGAGTGCACATCCTTCCAGAAGCTGGTCAATAAAGCTATCAGTGCTGAGACAGGCCAGACTGATTATGACGCTTCACGCAAGCACTCTCGTGATTTTGGGTCTTCATCCGGCTCTGGAGCTCAGAAGCGCCGGGTGTGGATTCCAAGCACCGCACTGCCACCCAGATTCACCCCGAGGCCATCCTTTGAGGCGCCTCGTCCCAACCAGCAATTTGCACCGTCCAAGCCCTATGGTGGCCCCGCTGCTAATGTTGCTCCACGCCCCACTGTGGTAACATGCTTCAAGTGTGGAGAACCGGGTCACTATAGTCGAGAGTGTCCCCAGAACAACCCCAATCAAGCTGGAAAGTCCGTTGGCCGTGGTAAGCCCGCGGGAAAGACTTTCTACGCCAAGCCGGCCACTACTGCACGTGGCCATGTCAACTACGTCTCAGCCGAAGAGGCTCATGAGGATCCCAACGTCGTCCTTGGTACGCTCCTTGTTAACTGCCATCCGGCATCTGTTCTTTTCGATACTGGAGCATCTCATTCATTCATATCCGAGAATTATGCTCGGTTGCATAATACGACATTCTGTGACATGCCCACTTCCATGGTAATTCAAACTCCGGGTTCCAAATGGCAAACTTCTAGGGTAAGCCATGGGAACGAAATTCTTGTCGATAGGCTTGTTTTCCTTGCATCCTTAATAGCTCTCAAGTCCTCCGACATAAACATCATCTTGGGTATGGACTGGATGTCGGCTCATTATGCCAAGATCGATTGTGCCACTAGAACCGTTCAACTTATTCATCCCTCGGGCAAGACAGTTAATGTCTTAACTCGAGTGGCCAAGCACCAACTTTACTCTCTCAATGCCAACCCTCTTCCAGACCTTGAGGACGTTCCGGTAGTCCGAGACTTCCCGGATGTGTTTCCGGAAGAACTGCCAGGTGTTCCACCTGACCGGGATGTCGAGTTTGTGATAGACCTTGTTCCAGGAACCGTTCCAATTGCTAGAAGACCCTACAAGATGGCACCCTTAGAACTAGCCGAGCTTAAGAACCAACTCGATGAGTCCTTGAACAAAGGGTTCATCCGTCCTAGCTCCTCTCCTTGGGCTTGCCCCGTCCTCTTCGTCAAGAAGAAGGATGGAACGGATCGAATGGTTGTGGATTACCGACCTGTCAATCTGGTCACCATCAAGAACAAATACCCGCTTCCCAGGATCAACGACCTGTATGATCAGCTCGCTGGATCCTCAGTCTTCTCCAAGATGGATTTGAGGCTGGGCTACCATCAAATCAAAATCAGAAACGGGAACATTCCCAAAACGGCCTTTGTTACTCGTTATGGCCAATACGAGTACACCGTCATGTCCTTCGGTTTAACCAATGCCCCGGCCACTTTCTCCCGGTTAATGAACTCGGTTTTCATGGAGTACTTGGACAAATTCGTCGTAGTATACCTCGATGACATACTCATCTACTCCAAGAATGAGAGGAACATGCCGAACATCTAAGGCTGGTATTGATGAAACTTCGAGAGCATCGCCTTTATGCCAAATTCTCCAAGTGTGAATTTTGGTTGTCAGAAGTGACCTATCTAGGCCATGTAATCTCTGGTAAGGGTATTGCTGTCAATCCCGAGCGAGTTCAAGCCGTCCTTGATTGGACTCCACCTGAAACGGTCAAGCAAGTTCGGAGTTTCCTTGGCCTAGCGAGCTATTGCCGCCGCTTCGTCGAGAATTTCTCCAAGGTTGCTAAACCTCTAACTGAACTCCTCAAGAAAGATAAAAAGTTCGATTGGACTCCGCAGTGCGAGTTCAGTTTTCAGGAACTGAAAAGACGCCTGACATCTGCTCCCGTACTGGTACCACCAGATTTCTCCAAGGACTTTATTATCTATTGCGACGCCTCGCGACAAGGACTAGGTTGCATACTCATGCAAGATCGTCAGGTAATTGCCTATGCTTCACGGCAATTACACCCACATGAGGAAAATTATCCCACACATGATCTAGAGCTTGCAGCTGTAGTCCATGCACTCAAAACCTGGCGACATTACCTCCTCGGTAATCGTTGCGAGATATTCACCGATCACCAAAGCTTGAAATATATCTTCACCCAACCAGATTTGAATCTCAGGCAAAGACATTGGGTCGAGTTGATCTCGGATTACGACTTAGGAATAACTTACACCCCTGGCAAGGCCAATGTCATGGCCGATGCATTAAGTCGTAAGTCCTACTGTAACAACCTGATGTTACAACAAAGTCAACCACTTCTCCATGAGGAATTTCGCAAGCTTAATCTTCACATTGTTCCTCAAGGATTCCTATCCACCCTGGTAGCGGAACCTACCCTTACGGATCAGGTCATCAAGGCACAGAAGATAGATCCGGGAATTTCCCGTATCAAGAGAAACGTGAAGAAAGGAGTCGTGGATTGTTTCTCCATTGATGATCAAGGTGTTGTATACTTTGGGAATCGCCTAGTGGTTCCAAAGGCGCGAAACCTGAGGCGACTGATCCTTAAGGAAGCTCATGAATCCCCTCTCACCATTCATCCCGGTAGTACCAAAATGTATCAAGACCTACGCCAGAGGTTTTGGTGGACTAGGATGAAGAGAGAAATCGCTCAATACATTGCTAATTGCGACGTTTGTCGTCGTGTTAAAGCAGAGCATCAACGGCCTGCTGGCACCCTTCAACCTTTGGGTATTCCTGAATGGAAATGGGACAAAATCAGTATGGATTTCATCACTGGGTTTCCCAGGACCAAGAGGGGGAATAATGCCATCTTCGTCGTGATCGACCGTCTTTCCAAAGTAGCCCATTTTCTACCTGTTCGTGAGAGTATCACCGCTAGCCAGCTAGCTGACCTATACATCTCCCGAATAGTGTCTCTTCATGGTGTCCCATTGGAAATTAACTCAGACCGTGGAAGTCTCTTCACCTCTCGATTTTGGGAAAGTTTCCAAAATGCTATGGGAACTCATCTCTCCTTTAGCACCGCCTTCCATCCTCAATCAAGTGGTCAAGTAGAGCGAGTAAATCAAATTCTGGAAGATATGCTCCGAGCTTCTGTTATCTCGTTCGGAATGAGTTGGGAGAAATGCCTTCCATTCGCGGAGTTTGCCTATAACAATAGCTATCAAGCTAGTTTGGGCAAGGCTCCCTTCGAAGTTCTCTATGGACGAAAATGTCGAACGCCTCTTAACTGGTCAGAAACCGGGGAAAGACAACTCTTTGGCCCAGATATGATTCAGGAAGCAGAAGAGCAGGTTCGCGTTATTCGTGAGAAATTGAAAACGGCCCAATCTCGCCAAAAGAGTCAATATGATCGTAAGCATAAGCCTATGACATTTGAAATTGACAAGAAAGCTTACCTTCGGGTTACCCCGTTAAAGGGAACCCATCGCTTCGGTATCAAAGGCAAATTGGCTCCTCGTTACATTGGACCCTTTCGCATTCTTGCCAAACGAGGAGAAGTTGCCTACCAATTGGAACTACCTCCGCATCTTTCCAGAGTTCACGACGTCTTCCACGTTTCGCAACTCAGGCGTTGCTTCGCGGATCCTATCCGTGGAGTGGACCACGAAACGCTTGATTTACAAGATAACCTTTCTTATCGGGAATACCCCGTTCGTATCCTTGATCAAGCCGAGCGTACCACTCGACGTCATAATATCAAATTTCTCAAGGTTCAATGGTCACACCATTCCGAGGAAGAAGCCACTTGGGAAAGGGAGGATCGTCTTCGACTTGAGTACCCCGCCTTCTTCCCAGATGATCCTAAATCTCGGGACGAGATTCTATTGAGTGGGGGTGAGTTGTCACACCCTAGCTAGCTTATGCATTAGAGTGTGCATCATGTTACATTCATCAGAAATTGAAATGGGGAAAACAGAACCCCCAGCACCCCCCCCCCCCTGAAATCAACTAGGGTTTACTAAAAATAAATTCAATGAACCTGAAATGCCCTTCAAATATGTTCATCCTCTTTGCCTTGGGTTAGAACCCTTGGGGAAAATGGTGCATATAATTTTAGGTCAACAAAAGGGGCATTGACTTAATTCATAAATATTTGAATTTGGGCATTTAAATACTATTAAATAATTCAAATGCTCAAATAATGTTGGAACTATTTTTGGGTCACTGAAATATTTCAGAAAGTGTCCATAAATATTTTCAGGATTTTATAAAATGATTTAGTATTTAAACTAAATCAAAACAGAATAGCAAAAATAGAAAAACAGAATAAATTAGAGAGAGAGAGAGAGTAAGCCAGTGGGCCACTTACCTGGCGCCACCAACCAGCCCAGCACTGTAGCTGGACGGCCCAGCCCACCAGGCCGACGCCAGTCGTCCCCTAGCTCTTGCCAGGAGGACGAAGGGCGTGTGCCCGCGGTGCGCCGGCACGCGCGCGGCCACCGACGGCCAGCTCCTGCTTGCCGCACCCCCCCCCCTCGACGCCTGGACGCCCCTGGGAGACGCCACGCAGCCCACTGATCCCTCTCGCTTACTCCCTCGACCTCATCCCCTCCCCTGTCTCGGTCTCTCACACACACCCGAACGCGCCGTCGCCGCCGTTCGCTGCCACCGCGTCCACAGCCACCCCCTCGCTCCCTCTCCGCATCCCTGAGCTTCGCCTCGACGCCGTAGAGCCGCACGCCAAGGCACGTGACCCTGGGAGGCCAGCAACATCGCCATCGCCGTCGTCTTCCACCTCGGGCTCCGGCCACCATCATCATCGATCCGCCGCACGCAGGACGCCCCTGAGCCCGCTAACCATCCCTACGGCACCGCTGTGAGCTCCGCAACCGTTTCCCCCTCTTCTCCTCTCCGATTGATTGCCGTAGCCGTCACCCCCTTGATGACCGGAATGCACCGCCGCCTGAGCTCGCTGTCGACGATGCTCCGGTGACCAAATGGTCACCCTGGAGTGTCGAACCTACTCCCCGCGATGCGTAGCGCCCTCCTAGCCCCCTTGCCCCGCTCTTCTATGCACTGAAACACGATCCCGCGCGCAACCGAACTCCGGCGGCCGCCAAAGAGCTCGCCGCCGTCAGCTCCGGCCACCCCAGCTGCTGCCGCTTGTCTCTCTGGATGCGCCTCACTCCCAGGAACCCGTAGGAGAAAACCGCGCATCAAATGGTGGCCTGTAGGCGAAACCCGAGAAACTCCGGTGAAACCCCGCCGCGTATTTGGTCGCCGCCGGCCAAGCTCCGGCGAGCTGACGTGGCGCTGGCTTAATTAGTGCTAATGCCCCTGCTAAACTCCCTAGAGCCACTGCCATGTGGGCCCAGCGCATGTTTAGTTTAACTTAATGTTCTGTTTAGATTAGTTATTAACCCAGCTGGCCCCACACGTCAGTTTGACTTTCTGACGTGGCCTTTGACTGGCCCCACCTGTCTGTGACACGAGCCAGCACTGTGAGACTGACCAGTGGGACCCACTGGTCAGGTTTGACCTGGAGGCAGCTCAGTTGACCAGCTGACGTCACCCTGACGTCGGGCTGACGCAGTAAATCATTTTCTAGTTTAAAAATAATTCAGGAAATTCCAGAAAATACCCAAAACTTCAAAAATTCATAGAAATTCAACCATAACTCCAAATGAGACAAATTATATATGAAAAATTATCAGAAAAATTCAAGGAATCCATCTGTACCATTTTCATGCATGTTTGAGCAATGTTTGTCCTCTGTTTTGGACAAAACAAATAAAGGCCATTTAAATAATCATATATGGGGTTGGAATTTGAATCTTGTACTCAAACCAACTCCATTTAAATCATAGCTAGTTGCATAAGCTCAAGACACATCCATATTGCCATGTCATAGCATGCATCATATTGTTGCATATCGTCATGTGTTGATTGTGCTCGGTTGTGTTCTTCGTGGTAGGTTCTGCCTCCGAGGATATTCACGAGTATCCAACTGAAGGGCAGTATCCCGTTACCACTCCATCAGGCAAGCAACCATTGATCATTCCGATACAACCCATGTTCTCGCTCCTGCTCTTGTTTACTGCATTAAGACAACACGATTCAAACTGCTGTGTGCTACGGTAGCTGAACCCTTATCCTCTGCATGACCTGTCATTGCCACAGTAACTAGATGAAACCCACTAGCATGTGTAGGAGTTGATCGAGCCATGTTTTGTGATTCCTACCTTGCTATGCCTGCTATGCTTAGAGTTGTGTCAGGTCTGGTTCATCTGGGTGATGGGCTAGAGTGAAATGCTTGTGCCAGTAATATGAGGGATGTGTTGAACATGTTTTGGTAAAGGTATCGATGAGAGGCCATGTAGGAGTACATGGTGGGTTGTTTCATTGAGGCCGTCCATAAAAACTGAGATCTGTATGTGTGATTTAAGATGCAGTTACTACCGTACATTGGGCCCGAAACAAATGGACCCTCTCGGCTTCTTGGCCACCCTAGTACTCTGTCCAGGAGTTGCAAATAGTTTCTGGTGTTTGTAGGATATGTGTTGGCGGCCGTGCGTAGCGCTGACCCTAGGGGTGGGCTATGTTGCGGTAGATACACCGTGGCACGGTGTACCGAGTCACCCGTTTGGTGCCTCGGGAACCCTGTTCACATCGTTCGGGGCCGTATGTGGAAACCTCGGCCGGACTCCCTGCGGATGGAACCTGGATAGGCGATAACCTGGACTAGGGGCTTAGGTGTTTAGGTAGGCCGTGGCCGACACCCTCGCTGGGCTTCCGCTTGAAGGTTGCCGAGTACATGTCGTGTAGACGGCGGTAAGCGGTGAAAGCGTGTATGACGAAGTACACCCCTGCAGGGTATAAAACTATTCGAATAGCCGCGTCCGCGGTAAAGGACTACTTGGTTGCCTATACAGTTCATAGACAAGTTAATGGATACTACTAAAAGACTCAAGATAAGTGTGAGTACCGAGGATGGCCCCCTCGCAGGATACGAGGGAGGATCCACGGTGGAGTATTGTGATGGTGAGTAGTGGACTCGTGTGCGAAAACTATTTTGCTAAAAGATTCCGTAGGATAGCTTAGCCAAGAGTCAAAGCTGGCTTGCTGCATAAACCCCACCACCTTCTTGAGAATGAGCATGTACAGTAGGTTCTGATGTAAGACTTGCTGAGTACCTTTGTACTCATGTTTGCTTATTTATTGTTTTCAGACGACAACACTGCCCCCTCCGATGGGTTTTACGTAGACCTTGACGTCGACGAGTGACTAGCCACCCAGGTGGTGATCCAGGCCATGGAGGGCCCTATGTAGATAGACAGGCTTCGAGAAGCCTTCTTTCTTTCTAGAGTCTGTACTCAGACTAGTTGCTTCCGCATGTGCTTGTATGACTGTATGACTTGAGTGTCGGGTCATGTGACCCCTACCTGTATGGATATGTTATGTATGGCTCCTTGGAGCCTTTAAATAAAGTACCTGAGTTGTAGAGTTTTGTTGTGATGCCATGTTGTATGTACTCATATCGAGCATATTGTATGTATGATTGAAATGCTTGGTATGAGTGGGATCCGACAATCTAGTTGTTTGTCCTTCGCAGCCTTTCTTATGGGGAAATGTAGTCTAGTGCTCCTCGAGCCATAGTAGTCCGCTACAGCCCGGTTCACCGGAGTCCTGCTAGCCCAGCACTACTGTTCAGGACACTTGACTGGCCGGCATGTGTTTCACTTCGTCCCTATGTCTGTCCCTTCGGGGAAATGTCACGCGGTGGTCTCCGGAGTCCTGTCTAGCCTGCTACAGCCCGGGATCCCCCGGAGTCCTGTTAGCCCAGTGCTACAGCCTGGAATCACTCGATGATGACCGACATGTTCGTTGTGATTCATGTATGCCTGTCTCCATAGGTCTGTGCCGCTTTGGGTTCACGACTAGCCATGTCGGCCCGGGTTCTCGGTCATATGGATGCTAGCGACATTGTCATATACGCGAGCTAAAAGGCGCAAACGGTCCCGGGCCATGGTAAGGCGACACCCGTGGGATACCGTGCGTGAGGCCGCAAAGTGATATGAGGTGTTACCGGCTAGATCGATGTGGCTTAGAATCGGGGTCCTGACAGGCGGCCGGTGGTGGCTCGCCGGAGGAAGGCGGCCGACGGTTGCTCGCCGGAGGAAGGCATACGGCGAAGGCTCGCGCGAGGAAGGCGGCCAGCGGTTGCTCACCGGAGGAAGGTGGCCGGTGGTGGCTCGCGCGAGGACTGCATCTTCACCACCCTTTGGACTGATAATGTAGCAACACAGAAAACAATTCTATAGGTGTCATCACTATCATCCTTGCTGCCGCACAGGTAAACACCATCTCCCAACGCGTTGTTGTTGTTGTTGTTAGGCTTGGGCATCGTCGCCGTTACCCAGGAGATGGAGCACGGAGCCTGCATGGTCATTCACAACCACCCAGCCATTACGCAGGTCCTGAACGCCCTCTGCTCTAGTCCGGGGCCGTTCACAGCCACCACGCCCAGTTCGTTCAGGCTGCCAACCGAGGCAGTTTAACGAAATGACTGACCAATACTATACAGAGCCATCTTTAAAATCGGTACAAACTACACTGCTGCAAATCGGTATCGACTAGTACTTTGTAAGTTGTACTGATCATTACTGCTACTTTGTTGTACCAATGAGCACTAGTACTGATATAGCTAAAACAGAGAAATTTTCATCTAGTGGACTTTTAACATTATATTAGAAAAAGCGAGCTACAGAATAAACAACTATATTATAATAGAAGCATTGGCTTATATTAGAAACGATGAGCTATGAACTAAACAACCAGATGTGAATTTGTTTCAAGCTAGGTTTGCTATTTTCTGGATTTGATGCATGTTGCACTATAGAACTGCTACTGGTTTGCATGTTGGACTTAGTACTTTTAAATTGTTTGCATAGTTTACTCCCAAAATCTCCACCACAAAAGAACACATCTGCATTACCAATCGCATATAGCCAAACTGAACTTCCTACATCTATTGTTGTTTTTATAGAGTGGGCTTATGTTTTCTTATGTACTTGAATTGAAGATAACTGATGTTGTTTTGCAAGGTGGACTTTGACACTTTCAATTTTTGCATAGTTTATTTCAAACAACCTCAAACAACACATCTTCATTATAAAATTGGTTAACCAATTGACAGTACAGTACTCATTCTCAAGCATAACCACAAGCAATTGTTTGTGCTACATGAAGATGGAAACACAAAGGAAATCGGACTCACCATTGGGAAGTAGATGTACTGAAAAGCATACAAAAGATGAACTTGTGCATCTTGTTTTTGCGGCAACCTACAAAAATGGTGGGGAGACGCCGCCTCACACCCCGCGCGCCACCATTTCTCAATGTGCGATGTAGGGTTACGCCTGCGGCGGCACGCTGTGGGGAAGTGGGGCGGCGCGCTGGATGGAGGCGGTGCTATGGGGAGGTGGCCACGACACGCTGGAAGGACAATCTTCTGACCTTTTGCCATAGTAAATTGCAGACAACTACAACTATGAATTTTGCCTCGGTACCTACAATTTACAACAGATATATCAGAGAAAGGACTTAAACAAAATTGAAATAATTACGAAGTAATTATACAAAGAGAAACCAAGATAGATATAGGATAGAAGATAGAACACCATCGACATGCCTTTTCCCTTCGGCTCTGGCCGAACGTGTCTTCTGAATCTCAACTTTTTATGTCTTAGTTATGAAGTAGAACGACATTGCAAATTTTGTACTACTAGTGGCACTGACAAATGCAAACGATGACACACCAGTAACATGGAAAGAAAGGAGCCATGAGTTAAGGGGATCATACCACTGTACGACTAAGAAATTGAAGAACTACAGAACTTAGAACTATGAATGAAAGTCAGAACTCATAGCTATCCACTCAAATAAAGTGGTTGCCCATCATGAAAGTAGATGGGATGACTTCTTTTCACGACATAATTTCAGCATGAACCAGAACATGCATGAATTCCAAACAGCAACTACACATCACGTGACTGAACAAGTCTGCATTTTTCTTACTATGGAGACTACACATACATTTATATTCATATATGGAAATCTAAAGCATCGACAGGTATGGGAGCAGAAGGCAGCTGTTCCATGCGGCGCTTCTGCCTGATGCGGAGCTGAAGCAGGGTGCCGTACTCGAAGTTTCTACACCCATGCTCGCTGCAATTTTTGTAGTTGATGTAGTTACAGTAGTCGCTTACAACTCAAGGCTAGCGTCGGCAAGCACCTAAAATGTGATTGTTTGGGGATTGATGAGCTTTTGCTGGCCTTCATAAAACTGGGACAGAAGAAATGCTATCTTACCGAGTGTTGTGCGCAGGTCCTGCAATTGTTGTCTACTTGTAGATGGATTAGCATGCAGGCACTTCGTAATAAGAATTTGAACAGAAACTATAACAAGGATTTGGACCGATCTAAATTTATCAATTGAACTGAACTGAAAAATGAATTTAGTATTTTTAGTAATTGAACTGCTGGTCTTCTTTTATGCGCACTAAAGAACTGCTGCAGGGCAGACAGAAAATATACCAGACAAGCTTTAAAAACCTCCACCCCGATTCTGTCACCAACGGCCAGCAGGGCCACCATGGCGAGGAGGGCGGCCCAGATCCCTAGCTTGTGGACCGAGCGGTTGGGCGGCGGCGACGCAGCCGTGGGGCCTCGGGGAAAGGGGGAGGCGGCCAAACCTCGAGGAGAAAGGCGGATGGAGCGCGGTGACGAAGGCGACCGGACCACAGGAGCAAGGCGAATAGACCGAGGAGTGCGAGGAGGCCGGAGCGCGGGGAGGGAGGAGGCTGGAGCGCGGGGAGGGAGGAGGCCGGAGCGCGGGGAGGGAGGAGGCCGGAGCTCGGGAGAGGGAGGAGGCCGGAGCTCGGGAGAGGGAGGAGGCCGGAGCGCGGGAAGGGAGAGGGCCGGAGCGCTAGGAGAGAGAGGGCCAGAGCGCGGGAGAGAGAAGGCCGGAGCGCTGGGAGAGAGAAGGCCGGAGCGCTGGGAGAGAGAGAAGGCCGTTGTTGCAGGCCGGAGCGCGGGGAGAAGGCGGCGGCCGGAGCGGAGGGAGAGGGCGTCGGTGTGCGATTGAGGGATGTGGTGGGGTTCGCGACGGAGGCGCGTGGGTAGGGTGGGGCGGTCGGACGGCGGCAGCAGCACATGGGTAGGGTGGGGCGGGCGGACGGCCGGCGGCAGCGTGTGGGTAGGAGGCGGGTTTTTTTTTTAAAGATAATGGGCAGCCTCATTCATACATTTCAGAACTGTTCAGTACAAACTATATTCCTGATAACTTCAGGAGATACATTAAACCAGCATGACCCTTCATCATGTTCAGCAGACTTTGCTAGAACATGAGCTGCCTCATTACAATATCGACTAACATGAGTAAAACAACATGACAAGAACCTTGGAGCCTTGCTCTTAATGTCAAAAACTACAGCACCTGTGTGAGACCTGTCATCCACTTTACTCTTAATTTTGTTGATTAAATTGGCACAATCTGTCTCCACAAGGATTTTCTGAAAACCGGAATCTTCAGCAAAAATCAACGCATGGCGCATTGCAATAGCTTCACCCAGCTCCGGATTATCAACATGATGAATAAACCCTCTGCTTGCTGCCAGCACCAGACCTAGATGATTTCGGATCACAACACCAATGCCCATGCGTTTAGTCTGGGCAAAAATCGCAGCATCAACATTGACCTTGACCGACTCAGCCGGCGGCGGAGACCACTTCGGGATTGACACCTGGTGCTCACGCCTATTGGAGCCGGTCGACCTGAAATTGTGCAATAAGATGAAATTAACATAAGCTTTGATCTTGCCTGCCACACGTGAAGGATGAGCCATTTTTTCACCATTTCTTATGTTGTTCCGGTTCTCCCATATATGCCAAATCGCCACAGCAAGTATCAGTGCATGTAAATCAGAGGCTCTAGAAATCCAATCCAGTAGCCATTGTTGTATATGGACAAAGCTTTTCAGATTTAAAGACAAGTTAAAACACTTTTTAAGCTCAGCCCAGATTTCTTTAACATAGTGGCATAAAAGAAGGCAGTGTTCCAAAGTCTCAAACTTGTTGCAAAATATGCAATCATGCCTTGTTGCAATTGACCGCTTGTGGAGCTGATCACCCGTAGGAAGGCAATTGTGAGCTATTCTCCATAGTAATATCTTCATTTTATCCGGACACTGAATTCTTCACAGATTCTTCCACAACTTCTGCATAACATCTTGATTCGAGGAAGATCCACTACCAATAGAACTTCGATTGATCCAGAACTGATTTGTTCTTGCTAGATTGTAGCCCGACATTACTGTATAAATTCCTGTTTTGGTATATGGCCAGGAGGCGAAGTCGCTGCACCCTTCAGAGCTTAGGGGAATTTTAAGAATTCTTTCTGCAATGTCACGATCAAAGAGTTCTTTAACAGTATCTTCTTTCCGAGTGGAGCCGTTACTAGAAATTAGAGAGCTCACTGTTTGGTTATCTTTCACTGGAATTAATGTTTGCATTGTCCCATGTATGGTGTCTGGTATCCAATTATCCCGTATGATAGAAATTTGTTTTCCGTCTCCAACTCTCCATAACAATCCTTTCCGCAGGAGCTCCTTCCCATACATAATGCTTCTCCATGTGTAAGATGCTGCTCTTGGACATTTTGAGTTCCAGTTTTGTGGTCTGCGCGTCGCACCTTATAGAGACCGATGGTAATAAAATATTATTCTGTTACTAACCCGTCATATATATATATATATAATAATAGCATTATTCTAATTCTAGAGTTAGAATGGTTATTTGGATCACAGCACCCCTATATAAAGGCAATCAGCGTTCCTGAGATAAAAACACCCGAATCAGATCCCACACACTCCTCCCCCAACCTTCACACTTTTATTCCTCTCCACCGATTCAGCCGCTGCCATGAGCTCATCGCGCGCTGCCTCAACCCCTTCCCCGGCCACCGCGCCATGCCGCCCCCGGATCCAGCCGTCGCACCGCCCCCACCCCCGGATCTGTCCGGCACGCCGCGCCGCCCCGCCCCCACCCCATCTTCCGGCCATGCGTGCCACCACCACTAGCGGCGCAGCTCGCCTCCGCGTCCACATCGCACCTCCACCACCGTGCCGGCCATCACCGCCCTTCTACACACGCGCCTCCGCCAGGACCTCTTCTCCCCGGATGCTCCCCGCGCGCCGCCGCGAGGACCTGTCCTCCAGGGTTCCGGCCAACCACGCGCCACCGCTCGCGGATCCGGCCACCCCGGATCCCGCGCGTACGCATCCGGCCGCAGCTCATGGCCGCCATGGATCCTGCGCGCACGCATCCACCCTCTGTTGCCTCACGACCACGCGCCGCCGACGAAACATCCCGATCCCACCACCTTCCCACGTCACGTTCGCGCTAGCGCCCGGTGCGGCCGACCTCCACGGCAGCAGCCGTTGTGGCTCCCTTCCTGGCAGCAGTCGTGCGTCTCCCCCGGCAATCCTCTGCACATCCGCTGCCATTGGTCTCCATGCGCCCCTACCTGACCTTCATGGGGTGCCGCCCCGACCTTCATCACGTGCGTTTGACCACAGGCAAAACTGCAGGGGACGACGGAGTGGTGCAGCCATCCGCTCCGTCGAGGTCTGCACCGCCTCCGCCACTCGTGTGCCGCCGCGGTCGCATGCTCCAGCCCACACTATTTTGGCCGCCCAATTTCCCGCTCTCCGACCGTCGTCGTCCATCTACGTGTAGCCACAGAGTCCCTGCACCCAACTAGCTATCGCGCGGCCGCGGTCCTCCGCCGAAGACACCGGCTTGGCCCAGCCCTGTCGTGCCTCTGCTCTTGTCACGGCAAGCTCACTCCACGCTGAAGTTCATGATGTTGTGCTCAAGTCGCTGAAGATCCATCTCCAAGGAGGAATTGCAGCAGCACACCAAGAGAACCCAGCTCATTCCTACTCTGAAATGGCGGACACATCAGTTTGAGGGGGACTGAAGTTCAGACAGTATTGGGGTTAAGATTCAGATAGGTTATTCCTTGTTTTTTGGGTGTTGTTGCTACCACACAATGAGTTCAGAGGGGCGCATCGTGCAGGCAAAAGTGGATGCTAGTGTAAACGACACTAGGAGCAGTACAAATGACAGTCTTCTTCTCCATGGATGTTGCAAGGTCACATGTGATGGTACAACTGGTGCGAGAGGTGCAATCAGCTGCTGATTGTGACGTAACTTGATTATGTTTGGTCTGTCCAAGAAAAAGAACATGCTACATATACACTTGTTTGCCTAGGTTCGTTCTTTCATCCTTACTAGTACCTCAACCTACAACCATCTTGAACTACATGGCCATCAATTGGCCATATGTGACACAAATGAGAACCTCCTCAATCTCTTATGCTAGTTAGCTGCAGTTTTCCATTGCCGTATACACGTAGTTTATTGTTTTGCCCACCCCCTTATATGTGCATTCATGTTTCCAAGTTTTTGCCCGATTTTATTCTCCTAAGCTTTTGTTTTGGAACAGATGTGCATTTGAACGTGTGAAAGAAGTCTGTACAAAGAAGTTCATGTATTAGTTCCAGGAAGGTTCATGTATTACTAAGTGTGTGCACATATTATTTCTCTCTCCACATATGTGTGTATGTCTATTTGTGTGTGTTCTCCAAGATCAACTTTAGCATTGGCCAAGGTTTCACCAGCAAGGGAAACAACAGTTCGGCACATACGATGCTTCACATTGCTATCTCTCCCTATTATTCAGTTAGTTATTTTGTCCTGTATGGCTCGAAAATATAATTGTGTTCATAAAACCAAAAAAACACATATCCAATAATGTTCGTAGGAAAAATTATGACAAGTTCAAATTGTTCAAAATATGGAAGCTAAAAAATGTTTAAATAAATCCAAAATTTCCTACTACTTGCCTCCCACCTCTTTTCTAAAAAAATAGAACCCCTCTCTTGAAAAGAAAAAGGAATTTCATGAACAAAAGTTATATGGAAAACCTAGATATATAAGAAAAAGAAAAAAATACATGTTCAACTTAAGAATAAACTCGTGAAATTCCTTATAGGGAAAAATATATCGGTTTTATTTCCCCCATTTCGAAAAATAAAATACACAAAAGTTCAAAATAAAAAAGTTGAGAAGTTCAAATAAAAATAAGAGAGTAGTTTGATGTTTAAAATAAATCCGAGTTTTTCTATTACTAAAATAATGAAAAGTGAGAAGTTCAAACAAAAAATAGAGCACTTTAAAATTCATAAAAAAAGATTTTCACAGTTTTCTAAATAAAAACTATACAAGTTCAAATATAAATATTGGGCCGGTTTAAAATTCAATAAAGAAGGATTTTCATCATTTATAAATAAAAAACTCTATAAGTTGAAATTTAAATAACCAAGAAGTTTAGTTTGAAATAACCAAGAAGTTGTACGATGTTTATCACAAAACTAGGATTTTTTTTTGGTTTACAAATGAATAACAACAAGAAGTCCAAATTGAAAACACCGAGAAGTTCATAAAAAAGATTAAGAAATAAACCAGGAAATCCATATTAAAAATATGGAGAAGTTCGATGATTATAGAAAACTCAGATTTTCCTTGTTATTAAAGACTGGAAACAAGAAGTTCAAAAATTAAATAACAAGAGGTTCAACTTTTAAAAATAGAGCGCTTCAAAAATTGATAAAAAAGATTAAGAAATAAAACCAGGAAGTCCATATTAAAAAGATGGAGAAGTTCGATGATTATAGAAAACTCAAATTTTCTTCATTATTAAAGAATGGAAACACGAAGTTCAAAAATAAAATAACAAGAAGTTCAACTTTTAAAAATAGAGCGCTTCAAAATTTCATAAAAAAGGATTAAGAAAATCAGATTAATATTTATAAAAAAACTTAGATATTTTCACGTAACCGAGAGAAGTTCAGGTTGATTACTGCCAGAAGTTCACGTTCTACACGGTGTGCATTTTGTATTAAAAAGAATAAAAATGCAAAGGCTAAATTTGTTGTCGTTATAAGTTCAAGTACTCCGTCGGAGAAAGTTAAAAAAATTATTGTGAGAGAGGTTTGTACAACAAGAATATCATTTATGTAACACTAACGAATGGATGAGAAAATTACAAACGAAAATACGTCACGGAAGTTCAACGTAAAAACAGCATGAAGTTCAACTACTACGCTGAATGAATTTTAGATGAAAAACTTTTAAAATCATCGCGATTATGAAAAAACGATCAATACGGGAAAGTTATGTGCTTACAGCAGCTTTCCACTGGTATATAGCTTACTCAATTCCGGTGAGTGGATGGAGAGTTACGAGCAGTGAATGGAGACCTACGAGCAAAAAAATCACGTGAAAAATAGAGTGAAGTTCAGGTACACGCGCCGAGAAGTTTAGGTTCTTCACGTGGTGCATTTTCAAAAAATCTGTTTCGCGATAAAGGCAGAACGCATGATCCCGCCGTTTTCGAAATTACTTGAAAACGGTTAGGAATCAGAGAAAACCATCAACATGAAAATGTTTCGTATTTTCCGTAGCTTTTCAGCGGTATATTATTTGCCCCATTCCGATAAAGTTTGTAGAAATTATGGCGAAAATACGTTTTTCTCCATTTTCAAAACTGAGTTAAAACCGTAAAGAATTGGGAGAAACAATACATACTAAAAAGTTTCGCATATGTTCAAGCTTTTCAACGCCATATCATTTCCTGCATCCGGACAAATGGTTAAATAATTAGCTCGAAAATACGAACTCGGTAGGACTTGGACCATTATCTAAATTACTCTTAAACCATTCAAAATTAGAAAAAAAACTTTCAAGATGAAAAAAATAGCGTATTTTCATAAGCTTTCCAACGCCGTATCATATACCTCCATTGGATTAGCCGTTTAGAAATGACATCGAAAAAGCGAACTTAGCTGTTCGGTTTATGAAATTTTACGTTTTTTCAAATTAGTCTTTAACCATAGGGAATTTGAGAAAACTTTCAACATGTGGAAGGAGCGGTTTTGCAGCAGCTTTCCAATGCCATATTATATGCCTCATTCCGATAAACGGTTTAGAAATGCGATAAAAAATACGATTCACGCTTTTTGTTCAAAGAAAAAACGGTTTTCAAAACTGCTCTTAAACCGCTTATATTTTGCCAAAAATTTAAGTTGGGTCATGATATTGGTGTCCATAGCTTTCCAACGGTATATCGCAAGCCACATTAGGGCAATGTTGGCGGAAGTTTAACGTACTACTAGCGGGGCAGGTCTGATCCCGTGATCAGAATAGTGTTTATGTATATATAGGAAAAATCCTTCCTACCACATAGTGGTAGTTACCTCTACCTCATCCATTGTACATTATTCCAAGATGCGTGCAGCCTTTAATGGTTTTTCTGGTGTGTTGGAATTAGCGGGTTTAAAATATGAACACGACCTGCAATGGAGAACTACCGTTCCTATATTCTGGGGATATCTATCATTCTTTTCTCGCTTATGGCTAGTCGACTTTCTCTCTCTTGTTTCCTCGATTAGATCAGGAATTTCTCATGTGTCATATCCATAGATTGGATGCGATCTTGACCAAGGGCTTCCAAAACTGATTGCCGGCGTCGTGACAGGCGGCACCATCCGTCCTCAATGCATGCGGCGACGTGGTTAGCCGACGGCAGGTTTGTGTGCATCCATAGGCTTATATACATGAAATTTGAACATTAGGTGCATGCTTCCATGATTCGTCCCTTGATCTTTCAACTCTCATCTCTATTGCTTCATGTGGATCAACAGGCTATGAGCACCGCATGGAGTAATGCGTTGAGGCGACGTGACATGCACAAGGTTGATCGATGTTCACCGGTGACCTGTGGGTGACTGTACGCGTGATGGAGACGACAACTAGTGGTGTACTTGAACATGCAACATCACTCACCGCCGTCGACGAGCCAAATCATGCGACGTTGCCGACTGCCGTGGCCGATGACAACCAGCCAAACCATGCAACGTTGTCGATCGCCGTCGACGATGACGACGTCCGCATACCTGACCCATGCTCAGGAACACGATACTCCAAGATCTAATAAAGGCGGTTGTAGCATGCGTGATATTCGTTTGTACTTCACAGAAATATACGGTTAATTTCCTAGTAAAGAACAATGTATTTTTGGGTCTCTCATCCACATCCATCTAGGCAACATTTGAGCATCAATCACAGACTGGAGTTCATGAATTTATCAACGAACTACTTGTAACCATGACTGTGATACACACGATCCATGCTAATTCTTTTACATACTAATTGTGTGTGTATACTACATAAATTTTTAGGGACGTCTATACACTACATACTACTTTTGTGTATATACTAATTCATACTACTATCCTTTTTATATACTAGTACATACTACTTCAAGTTGGCACGTAACGCATGCATTAAATTTACTTCGTCCTCGCCGGAGACCGCTCGGTGGCGTATATACGGTATTTATGATGTAATCAAAATAATTGCCGTGATTTTTGTACAAATTTGAATTAAAATCACGACACTTATTTTGGATCGGAGGGAGTACATCATTATTTATATTATACAATAGTTTTTCATGCTATATACTCTGTACTTCATCTAAAGGGAAATACTCCATAGTTTTTTGAAAATATATAACACACTATATACTCCATATGTTCTAAAAAAATTACTCCATTCTATATACTCCTCCTTTCAGCATGTACTATATGCTCCATACTTTCGAAAAATGGCACCATATTCGTTTTATAGCAATGCTACATTTTTTTCTTGATATATTGCGTGTCACTTTCTAGATATAGTATTTTTTGGAATGAATATACTAATCAATATTTTGGTTCAAAGAAAAGTTATATGATTTTTTTCATAAGTGAAAAAATTATGTACTACCATTTCAAAAGAAAATACACACATACTCCATTCTAAGTTTTGTAATATACTCCATACTACAACTAAGAGTAGCATGGACACTTGCCTAGACTAGTATGTACACTTCCCCCCCCCCCCCCCCCCCCCAAAAAAAAAGAGTAGTATGTAGACCCGTATACTTCTTAAAAAGAGGTATACTACATACACAATACTACGTTTTTGTGGTACTATTTTATACGCTAAGGTATTTCACGTAAAGGCCATACTCATTACTCCAATAGTTATATGTTAATACTCCATACTACAAGTATACAGACTCCAAATGGTTTTAAAAGTATTATATACTGTTTACTATATTGTGTAGAAAATCCAAGAGATATAACGTTTGCACACTACCTTTTTTTAACCAAAACTAATCTGACTAAAAAATTGCCCTCCACCTAACAAGAATAATCGGATCTCGTTTGCATCCTTATCTCATAGATAGACAAGTTGTTGCACACAAAATTGAGGAAGTTGTTGGACCAGCGCGTCATTAGCTTGCCGGATTATTTTAATCACAAAAACAAAGTCGCTGCCTATTGGATTACAACACCCGTTAACCATATCTCTCAACCCGGTAGACTTGATGCTACGTTTAAGGGAGAGGAAAGGGGACACGTGGAGGGCACCTAGATAGGTGGTAACTATCATTGGTGGTAGATAAAATTTGTCATATATATATATATATATATATATATATATATATATAGGGTGGGTCTATTATGATAACACCTTTTAAAAATCTTATTCTAATAACAATCTGCTTATTCTGGTAACACTTCAGCACCGAAAAAGATCCAAAAACGAACTGCAGCGAAAACTTGCCCCATCCAACCCGCCTCCTTCTACCTGCAACCGCCCCCACAACCACTCCTTCCACCTTCTCCTCCACGCCAGCCCACCACAACACCACCATCCGCCGCCGCTCCCACCCCACAACCTTCGTCCTTCTCTGATGCGCCACCCTTCCTACCCACCTTCTCCCCGCGCCCTACCCGCTCCGACGCACCGTCCAGCCACCCCAACCAACGCGCTACCCCGCCCCTGCATCCATCTGGCGCCAGATCCGGCCAGAAGCGCTCCTCCTTCCCTCCCACACGAGCGGCCACGGCGAGCCACACTACTGCCAAGCTCCTCGTCTGATACCTACTCCCTCTGTCCCCCACCTTCCCTCCTCAGACCACCTGCAACCCGCGTTGGTCGGCCCCCAGATCCCGGCCGCGGCGCAATCCCGCACCCTCCCGGTGACGCCCTGCGCCGGATCCAGGTCGCGGCGCACCCCCGGCAACGCCCTGCGTCGGATCCAGGCCGCGGCGCACCCCTCCCCCCGCCTGGCTCAGCAAGAGCGGCCGCTGCCTACCGTCAGATCCGAGATGCCTTGACCTTCTCTCCATCGTCCCCGCCACCCCTTGTCCCTCCTCTATGACATCAACACCGGGACGTCCAGCAGGGCGACAAAGGTGCCCGGGTAACGCCCTCCTGCCCTGCTCGGACGTGTGCAGTGCACACCTCGCCGCGCTGCAAAGTCATCCACCTGTTGCACCCATCATCCACTTTGTAGCCAGAGTTTGCCGCAGCCCACATCTCCAGCAGGGGCAGCTCGCGGCCCGCCGGCGTGCAGTTTTGGCAGCTGTTATTTGCGAGAATATTTCCCCGAGCTCGCATTTTTTGTCTGGACCCATTTTCATCTACGTGTAGTTTGCATTGTCGACGTGCAGGTGAAGTTCTACCAGTCCAGCCTTGCAGTTTGCGGGCACGGCCACGGCACGAAGTTTGGTTAGATCGGGCAGGAGGTTTGGCCTGACCATGGGTGCAGTTCTCTTGTGATTTGCGAATGCATTTTTCAATGTATCCCGTGATGCGAATTATGTGTTTGCAATGCAAAAAGAAAAAAATGAAGTACGCTTGCCTTGCCTCGATGTCACAGAGGCACATTTATTTTGCATATGAGAGAGTGCACTCTGTTTTGTTCATGTGTTTCAAAACTTGGTCATGCAGTGCGTTTGGTCCTCGGATGTGGGTTACTTTTTAGAGTGTTGCTGTTCACTTGCACCTAACATGAAAAGTGTGAAAATTTAGCGAAACAACAAAGATGGTAATGCGGTTTACTTCGATATATGATGTGGTTCACTTGCCCTAGTCTCTGCGGTCCACTCTCGCTCATAAAAAAAGTAAAAAAAAATACAACAAAAACTTGTATGAGAAAAATTGTGTCCGACAAAAGAAATTATGCAGCTCGCTTGCCCGTCCGATGCAGTGCAGTTTTCATTCTGAAGCAGTGCAGTCGGCCGTATGATGTTGTTCATCCCGTAAGTGCAAAAAAAAATTGTTACGGAAGCGAAAAAAAAGTAATGCAGTTCACTTCTTGATAGTGTTGTGGTTCATTTACAGCCGATGTGAAGTGCACTCAACTTTCTCGTCCTTGAAAAAATTACGTTTGAATAAAATAAACCATGTCGTTCTCTAACATGTCTGATGCAGTGCGGTTTTTCGTCCGATGCAGTGCGGTTTTCAGTCGAATGAAGTACCCACGTCGATTTGGGTGTCGCAAAAACAGAGTGTCCGCATTTCGGTAAATTTAAAACTGCTCTTAAACTGTAAGGAATTAGAGAGAGTGTTCTACATGAAAAACTTGCGTCTCGTCGATATCTTTCCAACGGCATATCATTTGAATCATTTCGACAACCGGTTTGTAATTTTTTTGCAAAAAACGATCGATGCCACTCTTTGTCCGTCGCACGATTTTCAAAATTAACTTAAAACTGTAAGGAACCTCAAAACCATTTCTACATATGAAAGTCACGCCTTGTCCATAGCTTTCCAACGATGTATTACACGCCTCGTTTCGACAAACGGTTTAAAAACTAGAGCAAAAACAGTATCGAAAATTGCAAAAAATTAAAAAAAAACAGAATTTCGCGATTTAGTAAATTCGAAATTGCTCTTAAATCGTAACGAATTAGAGAAAATAATAGATATGAAAAAGATGCGCCTCGACGATCTCTTTCCAACGGCATATCATTTGCCTTATTTCGATGAGCGATTTAGAAAAAATCATGAAAATACGCTCGCTGCCACTCGTCATTCGTTGCACCATTTTTGAAACTGCTCTTAAACCGAGAGGAATCTCGAAAAGTGTTCAACATGGCGAAGTTGCGCCTAATCAATAGCTTTTCAACGATATATTATACACCTCGTTACGATAAACGATTAAAAAATTAAAGCGAAAACAATATCGGAACAACACTGCGTGCAGTTTTTCCCGACGGGAAGTTCACCCGTGTGAGTACTGCAGCACACTTGGTTCAAACAATGACGTGCACTTGCATTGAGCGTGCAGTGCGAAAGTGTTATCAGTATAACTATTCTGATAATATTATCAGAATAGAACACTATTCTGATCACAACCTGACCTGCCTCGCTAGTAGTATGTTGAACTTCCGTGTGAACTAGGTTGAACTTCCGCAAACATTGCCCAAACGGGGCTTGCGATATACCATTGGAAAGCTATGAACATCAGTATCATGACCCAAGTTAAATTTTTGGCAAAATATAAGCGGTTTAAGAGCAGTTTTGAAAACCGTTTTTTCTTCACACAAAAAACGTGAATCGTATTTTCGATCGCATTTCTAAACCGTTTATCGGAATGAGGCATATAATTGTTGGGGAACGTAGTAATTTCAAAAAAATTCCTACACACACGCAAGATCATGGTGATGCATAGCAACGAGGGGAGAGCATGATCTACGTACCCTTGTAGATCGCAACGGAAGCGTTGACACAATGTAGAGGAAGTAGTCGTACGTCTTCTTCCCGATCCGACCGATCCAACCACCGTTACTCCGGCACCTCCGAGTTCTTAGCACACGTACAGCTCGATGACGATCCCCGGGCTCCGATCCAGCAAAGCTTCGGGGAGGAGTTCCGTCAGCACGACGACGTGGTGACGATCTTGATGTTCTATTGATGCAGGGCTTCACCTAAGCACTACAACGATATGATCAAGGTGGAATATGGTGGCAGGGGGCACCGGACACGGCTAAGGAACGATCTCGAAGATCAACTTGTGTGTCCTAGGGTGCCCCCCTGCCCCCGTATATAAAGGAGCAAGGGGGAGGCCGGCCGGCCCTATGGAGCGCGCCAAGGGGAGGGGGAGTCCTCCTCCTAGTGGGAGTAGGACTCCCCTTTCCTAATCCAATTAGGAAACCCTAAGGGGGAAGGAAAGAGGGGGAGAGGGAGAGGGAAAGAGGGGCCGCGCCCCCCTCCCTAGTCCAATTCGGACTCCCCATGTGGGGGGGGCGCCACCTCCTAGGCCGCAGCCCTCTCTCTCCCCTAAGGCCCAATAAGGCCCATTACTTCCCCGGAGGGTTCCGGTAACCCTTCCGGTACTCCGGTTTTCTCCGAAATCACCCGGAACACTTCCGGTGTCCGAATATAGCCGTCCAATATATCAATCTTTATGTCTTGACCATTTCGAGACTCCTCATCATGTCCGTGATCACATCCGGGACTCCGAACTAACTTCGGTACATCAAAATGCATAAACTCATAATAATTGTCATCGTAACGTTAAGCGTGCGGACCCTACGGTTCGAGAACAATGTAGACATGACCGAGACACGTCTCCGGTCAATAACCAATAGCGGGACCTGGATGCCCATATTGGCTCCTACATATTCTACGAAGATCTTTATCGGTCAGACCGCATAACAACATACGTTGTTCCCTTTGTCATCGGTATGTTACTTGCCCGAGATTCGATCGTCGGTATCCAATGCCTAGTTCAATCTCGTTACCGGCAAGTCTCTTTACTCGTTCTGTAATACATCATCCCGCAACTAACTCATTAGTTGCAATGCTTGCAAGGCTTATGTGATGTGCATTACCGAGAGGGCCCAGAGATACCTCTCCGACAATCGGAGTGACAAATCCTAATCTCGAAATACGCCAACCCAACATCTACCTTTGGAGACACCTGTAGAGCTCCTTTATAATCACCCAGTTACGTTGTGATGTTTGGTAGCACACAAAGTGTTCCTCCGGTAAACGGGAGTTGCATAATCTCATAGTCATAGGAACATGTATAAGTCATGAAGAAAGCAATAGCAACATACTAAACGATCGGGTGCTAAGCTAATGAAATGGGCCATGTCAATCAGATCATTCAACTAATGATGTGACCTCGTTAATCAAATAACAACACTTTGTTTATGGTTAGGAAACATAACCATCTTTGATTAACGAGCTAGTCAAGTAGAGGCATACTAGTGACACTAAGTTTGTCTATGTATTCACACATGTATTATGTTTCCGGTTAATACAATTCTAGCATGAATAATAAACATTTATCATGATATAAGGAAATAAATAATAACTTTATTCTTGCCTCTAGGGCATATTTCCTTCAGTCTCCCACTTGCACTAGAGTCAATAATCTAGATTACACAGTAATGATTCTAACACCCATGGAGCCTTGGTGCTGATCATGTTTTGCTCGTGGAAGAGGCTTAGTCAACGGGTCTGCAACATTCAGATCCGTATGTATCTTGCAAATCTCTATGTCTCCCACCTGGACTAGATCCCGGATGGAATTGAAGCGTCTCTTGATGTGCTTGGTCCTCTTGTGAAATCTGGATTCCTTTGCCAACGCAATTGCACCAGTATTGTCACAAAAGATTTTCATTGGACCCGATGCACTAGGTATGACACCTAGATCGGATATGAACTCCTTCATCCAGACTCCTTCGTTTGCTGCTTCCGAAGCAGCTATGTACTCTGCTTCACATGTAGATCCCGCTACGACGCTTTGTTTAGAACTGCACCAACTGACAGCTCCACCGTTTAATGTAAACACGTATCCGGTTTGCGATTTAGAATCGTCCGGATCAGTGTCAAAGCTTGCATCAATGTAACCTCTTACGATGAGCTCTTTGTCACCTCCATATACGAGAAACATATCCTTAGTCCTTTTCAGGTATTTCAGGATTTTCTTGACCGCTGTCCAGTGATCCACTCCTGGATTACTTTGGTACCTCCCTGCTAAACTTATAGCAAGGCACACATCAGGTCTGGTACACAGCATTGCATACATGATAGAGCCTATGGCTGAAGCATAGGGAACATCTTTCATTTTCTCTCTATCTTCTGCAGTGGTCGGGCATTGAGTCTGACTCAACTTCACACCTTGTAACACAGGCAAGAACCCTTTCTTTGCTTGATCCATTTTGAACTTCTTCAAAATCTTGTCAAGGTATGTGCTTTGTGAAAGTCCAATTAAGCGTCTTGATCTATCTCTATAGATCTTTATACCTAATATGTAAGCAGCTTCACCGAGGTCTTTCATTGAAAAACTCTTATTCAAGTATCCCTTTATGCTATCCAGAAATTCTATATCATTTCCAATCAGCAATATGTCATCCACATATAATATCAGAAATGCTACAGAGCTCCCACTCACTTTCTTGTAAATACAGGCTTCTCCGAAAGTCTGTATAAAACCAAATGCTTTGATCACACTATCAAAGCGTTTATTCCAACTCCGAGAGGCTTGCACCAGTCCATAAATGGATCGCTGGAGCTTGCACACTTTGTTAGCTCCCTTTGGATCGACAAAACCTTCCGGTTGCATCATATACAACTCTTCTTCCAGAAATCCATTCAGGAATGTAGTTTTGACATCCATCTGCCAAATTTCATAATCATAAAATGCGGCAATCGCTAACATGATTCGTACAGATTTAAGCATTGCTACGGGTGAGAAGGTCTCATCGTAGTCAACCCCTTGAACTTGTCAAAAACCTTTTGCGACAAGTCGAGCTTTGTAGACAGTAACATTACCATCAGCGTCTGTCTTCTTCTTGAAGATCCATTTATTCTCAATTGCTTGCCGATCATTGGGCAAGTCAACCAAAGTCCATACTTTGTTCTCATACATGGATCCCATCTTAGATTTCATGGCTTCAAGCCATTTTGCGGAATCTGGGCTCACCATCGCTTCTTCATAGTTCGTAGGTTCATCATGATCTAACAGCATGATTTCCAGGACAGGATTACCGTACCACTCTGGTGCGGATCTTGCTCTGGTTGATCTACGAGGTTCAGTAGTATCTTGTCTTGAAGTTTCATGATCATCATCATTAGCTTCCTCACTAATTGGTATAGGTGTCGCAGAAACAGTTTTCTGTGATGTACTACTTTCCAATAAGGGAGCAGGTACAGTTACCTCGTCAAGTTCTACTTTCCTCCCACTCAATTCTTTCGAGAGAAACTCCTTCTCTAGAAAGGATCCATTTTTAGCAACGAATGTCTTGCCTTCGGATCTGTGATAGAAGGTGTACCCAACAGTCTCCTTTGGGTATCCTATGAAGACACATTTCTCCGATTTGGGTTCGAGCTTATCAGGTTGAAGCTTTTTCACATAAGCATCGCAGCCCCAAACTTTAAGAAACGACAACTTTGGTTTCTTGCCAAACCATAGTTCATAAGGCGTCGTCTCAACGGATTTTGATGGTCCCCTATTTAACGTGAATGTGGCCGTCTCTAAAGCATAACCCCAAAACTATAGCGGTAAATCAGTAAGAGACATCATAGATCGCACCATATCTAGTAAAGTACGATTACGACGTTCGGACACACCATTACGCTGTGGTGTTCCGGGTGGCGTGAGTTGCGAAACTATTCCACAATTTTTCAAATGTACACCAAACTCATAACTCAAATATTCTCCTCCACGATCAAATCGTAGAAACTTTTTTTTCTTGTTACGATGATTTTCAACTTCACTCTGAAATTCTTTAAACTTTTCAAATGGTTCAGATTTATGTTTCATTAAGTAGATATACCCATATCTGCTTGAGTCATCTGTGAAGGTGAGAAAACAACGATATCCGCCACGAGCCTCAATATTCATCGGACCACATAGATCGGTATGTATGATTTCCAACAAATCTGTTGCTCTCTCCATAGTATCGGAGAACGGTGTTTTAGTCATCTTGCCCATGAGGCACGGTTCGCAAGTACCAAGTGATTCATAATCAAGTGGTTCCAAAAGTCCATCAGTATGGAGTTTCTTCATGCGCTTTATACCGAGATGACCTAAATGGCAGTGCCACAAATAAGTTGCACTGTCATTATCAACTCTGCATCTTTTGGTTTCAACATTATGAATATGTGTGTTACTACTATCGAGATTCATCAAAAATAGACCACTTCTCAAAGGTGCATGACCATAAAAGATATTACTCATATAAATAGAACAACCATTATTCTCTGATTTAAATGAATAACCGTCTCGCATCAAACAAGATCCAGATATAATGTTCATGCTCAACGCTGGCACCAAATAACAATTATTTAGGTCTAATATTAATCCCGAAGGTAGATGTAGAGGTAGCGTGCCGACCGCGATCACATCGACTTTGGAACCGTTTCCCACGCGCATCGTCACCTCGTCCTTTGCCAGTGTTCGCTTAATCCGTAGTCCCTGTTTCGAGTTGCAAATATTAGCAACAGAACCAGTATCAAATACCCAGGTGCTACTGCGAGCTCTAGTAAGGTACACATCAATAACATGTATATCACATATACCTTTGTTCACCTTGCCATCCTTCTTATCCGCCAAATACTTGGGGCAGTTCCGCTTCCAGTGACCAGTCTGCTTGCAGTAGAAGCACTCAGTTTCAGGCTTAGGTCCAGACTTGGGTTTCTTCTCTTGAGCAGCAACTTGCTTGCTGTTCTTCTTGAAGTTCCCCTTCTTCTTCCTTTTGCCCTTTTTCTTGAAACTAGTGGTCTTGCTGACCATCAACACTTGATGCTCCTTTTTGATTTCTACCTCCGCAACTTTCAGCATTGCGAAGAGCTCGGGAATAGTCTTGTTCATCCCTTGCATATTATAGTTCATCACGAAGCTCTTGTAGCTTGGTGGCAGTGATTGGAGAATTCTGTCAATGACGCAATCATCTGGAAGATTAACTCCCATCTAAATCAAGTGATTATTATACCCAGACATTTTGAGTATATGCTCACTAACAGAACTGTTCTCCTCCATCTTGCAGCTATAGAATTTATTGGAGACTTCATATCTCTCAATCCGGGCATTTGCTTGAAATATTAACTTCAACTCCTGGAACATCTCATATGCTCCATGACGTTCAAAACGTCGTTGAAGTCCTGATTCTAAGCCGTAAAGCATGGCACACTGAACTATCGAGTAGTCATCAGCTTTGCTCTGCCAGACGTTCATAACATCTGGTGTTGCTCCAGCAGCAGGCCTGGCACCCAGCGGTGCTTCCAGGACATAATTCTTCTAAGTAGCAATGAGGATAATCCTCAAGTTACGGACCCAGTCCGTGTAATTGCTACCATCATCTTTCAACTTCGCTTTCTCAAGGAACGCATTAAAATTCAACGGAACAACAACACGAGCCATCTATCTACAATCAACATAAACAAGCAAGATACTATCAGGTACTAAGTTCATGATAAGTTTAAGTTCAATTAATCAAATTACTTAAGAACTCCCACTTAGATAGATATCCCTCTAATCCTCTAAGTGATCACGTGATCCAAATCAACTAAACCATAACCGATCATCATGTGAGATGGAGTAGTTTTCAATGGTGAACATCACTATGTTGATCATATCTACTATATGATTCACGCTCGACCTTTCGGTCTCCGTGTTCCGAGGCCATATCTGCATATGCTAGGCTCGTCAAGTTTAACCTGAGTATTCTGCGTGTGCAAAACTGGCTTGCACCCGTTGTAGATGGACGTAGAGCTTATCACACCCGATCATCATGTGGTGTCTGGGCACGACGAACTTTGGCAACGGTGCATACTCAGGGAGAACACTTCTTGATATTTTAGTGAGAGATCATCTTATAATGCTACCGTCAATCAAAGCAAGATAAGATGCATAAAAAGATAAACATCACATGCAATCAATATAAGTGATATGATATGGCCATCATTATCTTGTGCTTGTGATCTCCATCTCCGAAGCACCGTCATGATCACCATCGTCACCGGCGCGACACCTTGATATCCATCGTAGCATCGTTGTCGTCTCGCCAATCTTATGCTTCCACGACTATCGCTACCGCTTAGTGATAAAGTAAAGCATTACATCGCGATTGCATTGCATACAATAAAGCGACAACCATATGGCTCCTGCCAGTTGCCGATAACTCGGTTACAAAACATGATCATCTCATACAATAAAATTTAGCATCATGTCTTAGCCATATCACATCACAACATGCCTTGCAAAAACAAGTTAGACGTCCTCTACTTTGTTGTTGCAAGTTTTACGTGGCTGCTATGGGCTTAAGTAAGAACCAATCTCACCTACGCATCAAAACCACAACGATAGTTTGTCAAATAGACTCCGTTTTAACCTTCGCAAGGACCGGGCGTAGCCACACTTGGTTCAACTAAAGTTGGAGAAACAGTCACCCGCAAGCCACCTTTGCGCAAAGCACGTCGGGAGAACCGGTCTCGCGTAAGCGTACGCGTAATGTCGGTCCGGGCCGCTTCATCCAACAATACCGCCGAACCAAAGTATGACATGCTGGTAGGTAGTATGACTTATATCGCCCACAACTCACTTGTGTTCTACTCGTGCATATAACATCAAACAATAAAACCTAGGCTCGGATGCCACTGTTGGGGAACGTAGTAATTTCAAAAAATTTCCTACGCACACGCAAGATCATGGTTATGCATAGCAACGAGGGGAGAGCATGATCTACGTACCCTTGTAGATCGCAACGGAAGCGTTGACACAACGTAGAGGAAGTAGTCGTACGTCTTCTTCCCAATCCGACCAATCCAAGCACCGTTACTCCGGCACCTCTGAGTTCTTAGCACACGTACAGCTCGATGACGATCCCCGGGCTCCGATCCAGCAAAGCTTCGGGGAGGAGTTCCGTCAGCACGACGGCGTGGTGACGATCTTGATGTTCTACCGACGCAGGGCTTCACCTAAGCACTACAACAATATGATTGAGGTGGAATATGGTGGCAGGGGGCACCGCACACGGCTAAGGAACGATCTCGAAGATCAACTTGTGTGTCCTAGGGTGCCCCCCTGCCCCCGTATATAAAGGAGCAAGGGGGAGGCCGGCCGGCCCTATGGGGGGCGCCAAGGGGAGGGGGAGTCCTCCTAGTGGGAGTAGGACTCCCCTTTCCTAATCCAATTAGGAAACCCTAAGGGGGAAGGAAAGAGGGTGAGAGGGAAAGGGAAAGAGGGGCCGCGCCCCCCTCCCTAGTCCAATTCGGACTACCCATGTGGGGGGGGGGCACGCCACCTCCTAGGCCGCAGCCCTCTCTCTCCCCTACGGCCTAATAAGGCCCATTACTTCCCCAGAGGGTTCCGGTAACCCTTCCGGTACTCCGGTTTTCTCTGAAATCACCCGAAACACTTCCGGTGTCCGAATATAGCCGTCCAATATATCAATATTTATGTCTTGACCATTTCGAGACTCCTCGTCATGTCCGTGATCACATCCGGGACTCCGAACTAACTTCGGTACATCAAAATGCATAAACTCATAATAATTGTCATCGTAACATTAAGCGTGCGGACCCTACGGTTCGAGAACAATGTAGACATGACCGAGACATGTCTCCGGTCAATAACCAATAGCGGGACCTGGATGCCCATATTGGCTCCTACATATTCTACGAAGATCTTTATCCGTCAGACCGCATAACAACATACGTTGTTCTCTTTGTCATCGGTATGTTACTTGCCCGAGATTCGATCGTCGGTATCCAATACCTAGTTCAATCTCGTTACCGGCAAGTCTCTTTACTCGTTCTGTAATACATCATCCCGCAACTAACTCATTAGTTGCAATACTTGCAAGGCTTATGTGATGTGCATTACCGAGAGGGCCCAGAGATACCTCTCCGACAATCGGAGTGACAAATCCTAATCTCGAAATACGCCAACCCAACATCTACCTTTGGAGACACCTGTAGAGCTCCTTTATAATCACCCAGTTACGTTGTGACGTTTGGTAGCACACAAAGTGTTCCTCCGGTAAACGGGAGTTGCATAATCTCATAGTCATAGGAACATGTATAAGTCATGAAGAAAGCAATAGCAACATATTAAACGATCGGGTGCTAAGCTAATGAAATGGGTCATGTCAATCAGATCATTCAACTAATGATGTGACCTCGTTAATCAAATAACAACACTTTTTTATGGTTAGGAAACATAACCATCTTTGATTAACGAGCTAGTCAAGTAGAGGCATACTAGTGACACTAAGTTTGTCTATGTATTCACACATGTATTATGTTTCCGGTTAATACAATTCTAGCATGAATAATAAACATTTATCATGATATAAGGAAATAAATAATAACTTTATTATTGCCTCTAGGGCATATTTCCTTCAATAATATGGCGTTGGAAAGCTGCCGCAAAACCGCTCCTTCCACATGTTAAAAGTTTTCTCTAATTCCAAATGGTTAAAGAGTAATTTGAAAAAACGTATAATTTCGTAAACCGAATAGCTGAGTTAGTTTTTCCGATGTCATTTCTAAACGGCTAATCTAATGGAGGCATATGATATGGCGTTGGAAAGCTTCTGAAAATGCGCTACTTTTTCATCTTGAAAGTTTTTTTTCTAATTTTGAATAATTTAAGAGTAATTTAGAAAATGGTCCAAGTCCTACCGAGTTCGTATTTTCGAGCTAATTTTTTAACCGTGCATCCGAATGCAGCAAATGATATGGCGTTGGAAAGCTTGAACAAATGCAAAACTTTTTGGTATGTATTGCTTCTCCCTATTCTTTACGGTTTTAAGTCAGTTTCGAATATGGCGTTGGAAAGCTTGAACAAATGCGAAATTTTCGCTGTAATTTCTACAAACTTTATCGGAATTGGGCAAATAATATACCATTGAAAAGCTACAGAAAATGTGAAACTTTTTCATGTTGATGGTTTTCTTTGATTCCTTTCCGTTTTCAAGTAATTTCGAAAACGGCGGGATCGTTCGTTCTGCCTCTATCGCGAAACAGATTCTTCGGAAATGCACCGCGTGAAGAACCTGAACTTCTCGGTGCGTGTTCCTGAACTTCACTCTGTTTTTCATGTGATTTTTTTGCTAGTAGATCTTCATCCACTGCTCGTAGCTCTCCATCCACTCACGGGAATTGAGCGGGTGATATACCGATGGAAAGCTGTTGTAAACACGCAACTTTCCCATATTAATCATTTTTTCATACTCGCGACGATTTTAAAAGTTTTTCATTTGAAATTCATTTTATGTAGTAGTTGAACTTCCTACTGTTTCCACGTTGAACTTCTATGACGTATTTTCGTTTGTAATTTTCTCATCCATTCGTCAATGTTACACAAATGATATTTGTTTTGTACAAACTCTCTCACAATATTTTTTTAACTTTCTCCGACCAAAGACTTGAATTTACACAAATAATATTCCTGCCGTTTAGTAAATTAGAAAATGGCGAGATCATGATTTCTGCGTTCATCGCGAACGGAAATGCACTGCGTGAAGTAGTAGAACTTCTGGGGCATGTCTGTTTGAACTTCACTTTGTTTTTGACGTGCTGTTTTTTGCACTACATGAAGTAGTTGAACTTCTGGGGCATGTCTGTTTGAACTTCACTCTGTTTCACTTTATTTGTATTTTTTCTTATATGAAACACACACCATGTAGTACGTGAACTTCCGGTTGTTATCACGTTGAACTTCTCTCTGCTTTGAGAGAGTTATTTTAAAACACAAGAAAACAACAGATTTTTTTATATGTTTTGGACATCTAAATATACGGTGAACCTCTCTCACAAGAATTTTTCGAACTTTTCCTCGTCGAGCACTTGAACTTCTAGCAACCATTTTTTCGTTTATGAGGTTGTTTTTAAAAGTGCAAAAAATGTCGTTGTGTTTTTTATTTTTTGAACGGGTAAATCCTAGGTTTTAATAAACTATGAACTTCTCTGTTGTTTCAATTTGAACTTCAACTTTATATATTTTTGAGTAAAGAATTGTACTCGATTTTTATACGGAAAAAATCGAACATGGAAATACAAGATGAACTTCTCTCGTACGAATTTTTGAACTTCCCCGGACAGAGGACTTGAACTTCTTTCAACAAACCTTTTAAGCTTTTAATTTTCTATACTTTTATTCTCATTTGAAATGCATTCTTTGCAGTAGTTGAACTTCCCGCTGTTTTCACCTTGAACTTCTGTCACGTATTTTTGTTCAACCTCTCTCACAAGAAATTTTGAACTTTTTCGGGCCGAGCACTTGAGTTTCTAGCAGCAAAACTTTTAGCCTTTGTTTTTTATTCTTTTTAATACAAAAATGCACACCGTGTACTACTCGAACTTCTGGTGGTTATCAATCTAAACTTCTCTCGGTTATGTGAAAATATTTGAGCTTTTTATAGACATTGAACCGCTCTACCTTTTTTATTTGAACTTCGTTATCTCTTTTTAGAAATGTGAAAATTGGAGGGTGTTTTAGAAAATTTGAACTTCTTTGTTGTTTCAAATTGAAATTATTGGTTTATTCTTCAGTAACTAGAAAAATCCGATTTTTTCAAATAGATATCAAACTGCTCCGCTTTTTCCAATTGAAATTTTTAGTTTTTATTCTCTAGTAACGAGAAAACCTGAGTTTTTTTAAATACATTGAACTACTCCATTTCTTAAAGTTGACCTTCTTGGTTTTAATCTTTAGTATTGGCGAAAAATGCCCAAAACAACATTATTTTTTGTTTTTGTTTTTTGACCTTCTAAATCCCATGTTTTGATATACTTTGAACTTCTATGTTATTTTTATTTGAACTTCACATTTTTTGAGTAATTTTTTTGTTTTTTTAACTAAACATAAATTTGACTACTTTTTTTATCTTCATGGTTGATTCTTTAATAATAGTTGATACCTGAGTTTTTTTAAAGAAGGTAAAATCCTAGTTTTTTAAATAAATATTGAACCACTTTGTTATTTTATTTTTAAACTTCTAGTTTTTTTTGAACATGAATTTGTTTTTGAAATTTTAGTTTTTCCTTTTTTTAATTTGTTCATTTTATTATTTAGTGACGAGAAAACATTTAAGTTTTTTTAACCTTCGAACTTCTCTCTTTTTATATTGAACTTCTTAGAAAAATATGGTTTTAAATAAGCCAACAATTTTCTAGGTTTTTAAATTTTAAATTCTTTGTTTTTTGGCCTTCTCGGTTATTTCAAATTGAACTTCTATGTTTTTCTATCTTCTTGGTTATGTCAAATTTTCTAAATTTTTTTAAATCCATCTTTTTATAAACATTTTTTTGAACTGCTCTGTATTTTGATCTGACCTTCTCTCTTGTTTTTTAGAAACGAGGAAAATCTAACTTTTAAAAAAATTGGTTATTTTTTAGAAATAATAAAAATCCAAAATTTTAATGAGCATTGGACTACTTTGTTAGTTTAATTTGACCTTCATGGCTTTATTTTTTAGAAATAGGGAAAATCTATTTCTTTATTTTTACATCAAAGTAATGTGTTATTTAAAATTTTAACTTCTTAGTTTTGTATTTTATAAACAGAAAATTGGATTACTATTGAATTTACTTTTTCATGTTGTAAATATTGTTTCGTATGTTTCAAGTAAAAATATCTAAGATTCTGCATTTAAATTAGTCATATGAGCAAACACCGAAAATAACACGATCATCTTTTTTCCATGATGTGTGAACTTTACTGTTGTTTTATTTTCTATCTTTTTAGTACAAATTGAACTGTACAAGTTTTAAATGGCAAACTTCTATATTTTTAATAAACACGACAAATTGTTACAAATAACGTTTGTATACAAATACCCAACAGTTGAAGTAATTTTTCTCACAATACAAAATTCTCCTGTAACCAAAGATAGAGGATGCACCAGCCAAGGTAAAATCTAAAAAAACACGTTTTTGTTTGAGCCATATACACAAACAACTGCATGGAGGAAGAGGGCAGCAATATCATGGAGGAAGATGCAATGAGTAGGCACCAGGAAGTTGTTCGGGGAGGGAGGGTGGGGACGGGGCCGCAGAGGAGTAGGAGGGCATGCCGGAGGGAAGGGAAGGTCGCGGCAGCGTAGAAGGAAGGTCGCGGCGGACGGGAGGGAAGTTCGCGTCGGAGAAGAGGAAAGTTCGCTCCGTAGGGGAAATTGGGGCAGGGCGGAGGGCGTGTGGCCGGTGAGTGGTGGCGACGGATCCGGGCAGGCGCCTGTGGTTGGTAGGGAGTTTGCCGACGCATGGTGGTAACGGATCCGGGCAGGCACCAGTGGTTGGGGCGGAGGGGTTTCCTGTTGTGGCGGGGCGGGGTTGGCGACGCCGATTGTGGGCAGTGTTGGGGCGGCGGCACGATTGGAGGTCGGGCCTCGATGACGGCGCGGTTGGTTGCAGGGGCCGACAGAGGCGCGGTTGGAGGCAGGATCCGGGAAGGGAGGCGGCGGCGGCCGAATCTCAGGGAGGGGGCGGCGCGGCTGCTGTGCGGTGGCTGTATCCCGCGGCAGGCCGGCGCCGGCGATGGTGGGTGGCTGGATCGGAGAGGGACTGGAGGCGTGGGGATGGTTGCTGGATCGGGGAGGGAGTGGGGGCGTGGGGAGGTACGGGGGGATTTTTTTTTCTTTTTTGTGTTCGGTGGCATTTTCAGATCTTAAAAACCTCCAGCGGGCCCTATATAGGGTTGACTGTGATTCAGGGATTAGAATAATGTATTCCTATATATATAGGGCTGGACTATTCTGTTACTAGTAACAGAATATTATTCAGTTACCCCTCGCCCTATATAGACGCGCATCCGTTTTTGCAGATCAGCTACTTAACCCGTCGGGTACTGGACAAAAAAACCCACCCCACCCATACGACTCACCCCCGGTCTCACCTTCTCCAGGCTCCCGGCGTGGCTCGCCCCCACCTTCTCCCCGCTCCCCACCTTCTCCATGCTCCCGGCGCCGCCCCCCACCCCACCTCCTCCTGGATCCCGCCGCCGCCCCGCCCCCACCTCCTCCCGGACCCCGCCGCCGCCCCGCCCCCACCTCCCCCCCGTCTCCGGCGCCGCCCCTCCCCCACCTCCTCCCTTGCTCCCGGCGCCCCCCTGCTTCCACGCGCCGCCGCCGGCCCCGCTGCTTCTAGCCGCCACTGTCGGGAGCCACCATAGCGCCACCAATCGCCATGACCAGTCGTCCCTGCCGCCGCCTTGGCAACCTACCCCCACTCCCCGCAGGGGGCCGTCGCTTCGTGTCATCGCATCCGGTGGCCACAGCATGCCGTCCAACTCGGCAGTCCAACTGCTTGCTCCACGGTCGGTCGCTCAAGTAGATGCTTGCAGGCAATCATCTCCACGGGCGACAAGTTCTTCTTTCACATCCTGTTGCTGCTGCTGCACCTTCTCCTTCGACCAGGCTAAGTAAATTGTTCAGGTACCTTGTGTGTATATTATGCACCTTAGTGTTCAGTAGAAATTTCATCGTGTTGGTGAGCTCACATACTACTATTCAATCAGTTCGAAAACGTAAACTTGGGAAGTTTGAAAAAAGAAAACATTCAAGGGGAGTTTGTTGGAGATAACAAGTCGAAGTTCAGGTGTCAAATGTGAAAAAAGAATTTCTTCTAATCTAGCATGCTCCCTCCAACATATTTTCATTTCTACTGTAGCTTACTATAAAGATGAAACTATATAAGTACACCGTGCAAAAATTCAGTAGTTCAAATGTGAAAAAAGAATTCTTCTAATCTAGTTCCCACCGTGCATTTTGTGTGTGTAGAATTTCATCTAATCTAGTTCGAATTTCATCTAACATCCAGCGACGCACCGCACCCTCGCCTCCCACCTCCGCGACGGACCATGGATCTGCCTCCACAGGGGCGGCCACCGGTGGGAAGGCGTAGCATCAGCAACAACCACCTCCGCCCCTTCCTGCTCCTCCCCTCGCGCGACGACCACCTCTGTCGCCTCGGGATCCCAGCTGCATGCATTTAGGAGCAATAGAAAAGAGAGGTTAATTGTCCGTCCACACTACCGCTCCTCCCAAGTCCACACTAGTTTTATCACAAAAAGGAGAGGATGTCTATTTTATTTCCTGAAACACAAACTAGGTGTTCTCAGTTCAGTACGTGAGCTATCTCAAGTTCTTGGAAAACATATAAAACAGTACGGTGTTTGTGCAAAAAATCTAGACTGTTTTCTAATTATACAACAGTTTACTATATGGTAGAATTGTAGTTGTTCAGTAAAAAGGTTCACTACCCCAACTGGGGGATCTTCTATCCGTTTTGTCTTTCTTTTCCAACTGAAAGTAGTAGCAAAATGTGAACTGAAGCTGTTGTGGAGCAAATTAAGAATAGTTGCCTACTTTTTTGCCACTGCTACCTGGCCACCTACATTAATGCTACTACTATTACTACTTATCATGTTGCTAAACCTTGTGTTCTGGACAATTTGTGGGAAAGTGTGGAGGCGCAAGTTGCTCCGCGACTGAGGAAGGCGCACCCCGGTGCTTGTCATGGCTGAAGACGGCCTCCAACCGTGGGGCCCAAAGCAGCCAGCCTTTGTTCACATGCGCGTCTCCTTCCTGCTTCACCTAGGTATGCGCCACCACCCGCCGCACTCGATGCTCCGTACTCCCATAGCCATCCTTAGTTCAACCCCATGCCATCGAGATGGTCGAGTTAGTCGCGAGCAGCAGTCCGCCGTACCTAGAAACTAGATTTTTATCTGCAAAAATCAGTTCACCGTACCTAGAACAATCAGTTCGATCCATCTCCTGATTCTGAAAATATGAGTTGTGTTTACTGCAAAAACTGATGCTCTATAGTTCACCATGTATATATATCATCAGTTCAAAAAAGACATATAGAAAAAGTTAAATTGTATGTGTTAAAACCTAGTTTGGTTTTATACTATATGTCATATTATTACAAAATACAATAAACGATTTTGCTCATGTGGCTGTAAGCTCTAACCATATGGCAACAAAGCGAGAATGAGTATGAAGTATTGTTGTTTCCGTATTGTCAAGTTCAGTATGTATTCCGTTTTCAGTACATAAACAAGCACACATGATCTTTATAAGAGCAAAATTACAAAATGGAAATCTATAAGTTCAACTACATATTTTACAACAATTGAAAATACAAAAAATTACACCAGTTCGAAAAGTTTTCGACTCTTGAACTCATAGCTGAGAGATATGATATGTGTACTGTTGATAATCTCAAACATGTTTTACTCAACTTTAGAAAACATGTAATATTGTTGTGCTGCTTTGCAATGTCTCCAGCAGCCCTACTTCTCCATGACGATAAGGATGACGTCACCATGCGTGCACGCTCCAACCTGTCCCCTGTCGCAGCCCCACCACTTGTTGCTAATGCACTCCAACCCGAGGACCTCCACGATGGAGGTCGCCTCGTAGCCTAGTGACAAGGTAACTCATCTTCCTTGTGCGTCCTTCGCCCACTGTGCGCCCTGCTGCCCTCGACCTCCTTCCTCACATGCATGCTACCCCAACTTTTGTTTTGATTTTCAGTTCAACTTGTGTGTTCTTTTCAATGCATTATGCTTTAAATGTGCAGAGTCCTGAGGCAAAATGATACATTTTAGTTTGCTTTGTCGCAAGGGCATTGCTGAAACTTAACTTCTGTCTAAACCTATAACCATCCATTTCAAATATAGATGCTTTCGAAAATAGATGCTAGTTTACTTTGCATAGAGCTTGCAGCTTATGTTTGTGTAGTTTGAACTTAAGCTGGTCTCCCTTTCGTACTTCAATTTTTCAGTATTGGTCTAGTCAGTATGGTGAAGATGAAGCTCCTTTTTGAACTTCTCCGGTTAATATATATGCACTTGGTTATCTTTTTTACATGTACTAACATCATCTCATTCGGAGTTGTTCGTGTGCTTGTAACACAAATCAGTTCAAATCTCAAGAGAAGTAAGCTCAAAAAAATACAGAAGTTCGAAGCCGAGATGTTTGCATATGTTTTGTTGAATTGAGTTCCTTCCTAAAAAAAGCACTAAATATGTTTGCATATGTTTGCACATCTTTTCATTACAAACTTTTAAAAAAGTTTCTTTCTGAACTTCTCAAAATTAATATACATGAACTTGATTATCTTTTTAACATGTATTGATATCAGCTTTGTTGGATTTTTGTGCGTGTGCTTGTAACACAATCAGTTCAAATCTCGAGAGACCATAAGTTCAAGTTCACTAGTATTTATAAATGTTGGTTGCAGCACTAGTATTTACAAATTTCTTATAATCTCCACAGGTCAGAGGCCGTACATATTTCTTATTCCTATTGCTATAAGATCAAGTGATCAAATGCTATAAGCTCGCATGTTATTGTCCAATTAGTTCAACTGATCATTGTTTTATTTTATTGTGTATATGTCTAAGAGTAGACTTTGTGACCTGAACTTTCTACTTACTGCTTAGAGAAGGTCCCTTTTGTGGCATGAACTTTCTTCTTATTGCTTAGAGAAGGTCCCTTGGAAAAGATGACTACCTTTCCAAGTTGGATTATCCTCAACAATTTATATTTTGATGTGGAATAGGAAAATAGGTTTGCTTTGGAGTGTGTTTTACAATTAGAACCTTTCAGACTTCATATTCTTCGAGTATGCAAAAAAACCAAGGAGAAAAGCTGGCTACCTGCGTATAGTTTTTATAATTTCCATGTGAAACTAATATTCATGCACCTCTTTGGTGGATGTTTTGATATATTTCCTTCACGAATTGTAGTTGTCGAATGGTGTTACACAATTACTATTCTAGCATCATTGTTTATATTGTATTCTTTTAGCATTCTTGCAACCCTATTAACAACATCTTTTTGTGCAGTGTTTGTCGGGTTTTTTATTTATGGACATCTTGGGCTTGCTGGGTGCAGAATCAAAGAAGGCCAGTGAGAGGTACTAGTAGAAGAGGAAGAAGTAATGTGAAAATTGAGATAAATGTGAGAAGACCAAGTACAAAAGCGTGAGAGGGATTCAGATTTTTTTTCAGATTCTTGCTGTACACATACCTTTGGTATGTAGATGCACTGTAATGTATCTAGAAAGTATGAATGGTTAATACCTCAATGGTGCACTATGCATCTTTGGCAGTTTTTATGCATTTTTAGTCGTTGTGCAGCAATTTAATGGTGTGCTATCTACTGAAGTATGTGTTCTCAGATCCGGGAAGTTCATATGTACTTTTACATTGGCTCATCAAGGTTGTGTGCGTACCATACAGAGATCTGGAGCAATTTGGCAAAAAGTATTTACATCCATTCAAACTTGAGGATACGACAAGTTCAGAGATTTTTTTTCACAAAAGTTTGGGGTTGACAATTATTTCAAATGATCATTGTTTTCTTCATTGAAGAAAATAAAAAGAAGTACAAAATATTTATTACAAAAATCATGAAAATTGTTCAAGTCGTAAACAAAAGGAAGTACATACCTTCGTTGCAAAAAATGTTCGAGTTTGAACAAAAGAGAAAGAAAACATCCATCAGTTCAACTAGTGAAACCATGCAAACTCAGAGTTGATGGTGTCGTCAGTTTGGACGAGAAAAAAAATCTAAAATTGTAATCCCAGAAAGGTTTAGTTATATAAGTCCATGTCTCGACGGGAGGCCGTTCAAAACATCCGGAGATATAAGTCCACTGTTTTATTATGCAAGTTAAAAAAAGACGTCCCATCTGTGAACATGCTCAGTACAAACACATACATAGATCATTTCAACTACTCTGTTTTCGAACGAAAAAAAACAGAATGCTCGGTACAAACACAAAACTGCGCTCACTACTAGTACTCTGTTTAAAAAAACCATTTTGAAAAAATATCATTCAGTACAATGATATAAACCATGCAAGTTCGACGACTATGATACCATAAACCATTGGAAAATTACGAGGAAAAGCCATACCAAAAAATGAGAGTAAAGTCTAGTCAAAAGCACGCTCAGTACTTCCTTTCCATCAGTGACAATGCCCCTGAACTTGGCGTAGACTGGTAGAACTTACCGGCCCTCCACAATTGCACTGAAGACATTTAAACGAACATGAAATGAACCTCCTAGCATTTATTTTGTAAAATTTTCTCAAGGTACACATGTTTCCCTAAATTTGCAAGTGGATTTTCTTCTTTCTTTTATTAGATAACTTGCACATATAGATCTTCTTTACAAAATTATACAAATCATGGCAGCATTATCATGCTGAGATGAGTTATAATAGATCATGACAACATTATCATGTATTTATGAGACTACAATATCTAACCATCAAGCCTGAGCATTATCATGCTACTGCCCCGCACAGCTACTCAACTGCTTCATGCTACTGTCCCGCTGCTCACCAATACACTTGTCGCCTACTTGTTGTCGTTGGATGTACCCTGCACACACACAACAACCATCAATTAGCACGCACAAGTTCATGTAAAAAGAACAACAAGTTCATGTGTAGTAACATCACAAGTTCACAACGAAACCTAAAAGTTATGTACTTTAAAATACTTCATTTATACAAAATGAACTGCTAAAAATTTGTATATTGAACTTATTATAGAAATTCATCACATACACAAAAATTTATGTATTAGTACCATCGCTGATTTGTTGACAAAGGAAAAAAAAAATCTGTACTTACCCCAAGCGTCTGCCATGTGAATTTGCCAAGGTATTTTTTGGGTAAACCTTTTTACCTAGTTGTTCCTACTTCATATGAACTTCCCAGCATTTTTTGTGCAATGAACTTGCTATCCCAGACTACTCTCTTCCCCTACCAACCTAATAAAACATTGATATTTTGGTCGAGTGCTCTAGTACTGAACGAGTCTCTTCCCACTTTGTCAAAACTCTCTTCCAGCTCTGTCAAAACTCGGTACTTTTCTCGACTCTTGTATTTGAACTACTCAGAATATATTAATTGAACTCTTTTAAAACCATTAAAACCAAACGATGATGTGGCAGCTAGGAACGGAAACAAAAACAAAGAGAGCTAGTGAAAACGCCCTTCACCGTTTGCTTTGGCGATGGAGCTAGGCAAACATGGCAGTGGCTGGTGGTAGTTTAGAATAGAGCGGATGGCTGCTTTGGCGAAGATTTTAGAAGGGACTCAACTTGGATGGCAGCCATCACTCTATTTGGACTGAAAAGGATGTCGCGGCTGTGCCTGGGAGGAAGAAAAGGGGTTTGCCTGGGCAGAAGGTCGACCGCGGTCCCATTTACTAGAAACATAATCTGCTACTTCCCACCATTTCCATTTTTGATCATATCATGGTCAAAATGGGTTTGATCCCATTGTTCACCGAAATACTACAGTGGTTCGTCATCTAAAAGTTGGCAACTATGCATCAGACGTTATAATAGAGGTCTTTAACATTTTCCAGTGCTTGAATTGTTCGAGCACCTTCTGAGCGACCTACAATGAGAGAAGTTGTGAAAATGTTTATTAACATTGATTCTACTTCCGTATTTGAGGGGCAAAAAACAAGAATAATAAGTAAAAGCAGGTTACCTTTCCTTTGTAAGATGCCACCATCAACAAAATGAGGACCTTTACACACAGAATAGCAACAACGCTCTGAAGTAGCCGATTAGGAACCTTAGAATGTGTTACTAGTGAGTTGGAAGCAATTAAGTAGCAGACTGTTTATAATCTGGAGGTGTAGTAGCCTCTGGAATCCTCATAGGTCATGTATCTGCAGCACTTTCTGTATAAATTCTGTATATAGCTTGCAGTTCCTGTAAAAATGTTAGATCATGATTTACTGTACTGCACTATAAGATAACGATGCACTGCACTTGATAACAATGTATGCACTGTTAGATAACGATGAAACATAGCATACTAGTCCAATTTTGACTACTTTGAATGGGCTCGATTTTATCAACGAGGACCATGTACTGGTTTAAACATTAATTCCTATTTTTCACATGTTAGTCATTCTTGCAAGTTTATTTAGAGAGGTAGTAAAACAGGCGAATGTGCTAGTACAACCGAACCAGCTAAGCTGTTTAGCTCCAAATATTTGTGGAACTGATCAGATATCATATCTCGATACATGGACTTCAGAGAAAAATGATACTCAGGACCTTCAGCTGGCAGAGGCCTTGACCTACAACCGGTGGAGTACGTGATATGTGGCGTCCAGCATAGAACAAAGACAGTAGTGGGCCTTTATTCAAGTGGGGAAAGATGGCGCAGAAACGACTCTAACAACAATGAAGCATCCGGCTTCACGCTTGGAGAACTGGGAATGCTTGCGCGCCTTCTTGAGACCTGCCTTCTTCCTTTCGACGACACGGGTGTCTCTCGTCAGCAAGCCTTCTGACCTCAGAGGGACTCTGTTAGCGGGGCTGATCTTCAGCAACGCATGCGACACGCTGAGGCAGATCGCCTGGGCCCGGCTAGAACGGAGCTCCGCCGGCCACCCGGCCACGGGCTCGGAGTCGGGAATCGGGGCCGGCCGCACCACTCGCTTAGGAGAGGCGAGGAGGAGGGGCTGATCTTCAGCAGCGCACGCAACACGCCGAGGAAGATCGCCTGGGCCCGGCCAGAATGGAGCTCCGCCGGCCACCCGGCCACGGGCTCGGAGTCGGGAATCGGGGCCGGCCGCGCCACTCGCTCAGGAGAGGCGAGGAGCAGGAGGAGGGGGAGGGGGCATACGAGCAAGAAGTCATTGGAGTAGCAATCGGGGATCTTGGGCGCGTCGTCATCCTGGATCTTGTGAGCGTCGCCAGCACAAGCAGCAGCGCCGCCGTTGTCGCCCGCGCGCCCCGGCATCCATCGTCGCGCCTAGGGTGGGGCCTGGGTTGCCAGGAGGGAGGCGGGCGGGTGGAGGGATCGGCCGCGAGTAGCTTGGTCGATGGCGGAAGTGGCCGGCGGAACGGGGCTCTTATTTACTCTTTTAATAAAAATGATCAGTGCAACGAAAATAAAAGCATCAGTACAACTGCTAGACTTCATCAGTTCAACAAAGATAACATTATAATATTCTATTACGCGTAATAGAATAGAATAGCCCAGATATGTATATATATAGGGTGTGTCTATTATGATAATTAAGAGTCTTATCACTATAAAAAAAGACACATCCATGACATTTTGGGCCGAACGAATTTTTTCTGTCATATTTATGACACTTCTATGATGATAATTGTGAAAAAATCCGGTATCATCATAGATGTGGTGGGCTCCTACTTCTACTAGAAGAACGCCCGTGCGTTGCAACGGGGCCACATTAACTTTAAGAGTTCAATATTAATATTCTCCTACATATCAATCCTTCTCCTCCTTCCGTCTGCCACCGAGACAGGGACCTAGACTTTGTGCTGCTCTTATTGATTTCAAACCCAGACGAGATGGGGTGGTGGGAGGGGGGACGAAAAAACCCAAACGAAACAAAGGAGAAGGAGAGCCTCATCAGTAGCATCATGGTGGATTTCAAACCTAGCGTTGTGCTCCGCCCAACGAACATGGACGCCGCCGCCGGCGGCCCGGTGGAGCTCGAACCCGAGAGACTCTGCTGCTTGCTGGGAGGGGTCGGGGAGGGTCGGAGCACAGGAGCATTGACGTGAAGACATAGTAGGCCAGGGAGATTACTGTGCATGCCGCACAGCGACTTGGACCTCGGAGGGCCTTGGCTCTGTCAGGAGGAGGTCCTGAGTTCCTGCCGAGGACGGCCTAACGGGGGAGACGCACGGCCGCTCGCGCTGCCCGCAACGCGACCACGGCCTGCCCTAGGGTTCTGCGACGGCGGCAGTGTCGTCCACAGCCACACCCTCCCTGAGTCCTGCCCTGAACTGGGGTTCCGAGATGGCGGCGGTGGCGGAGGTCTCTGAGGTTGGAGAGGGGCAAGATGTAGGACGGCGGAGGCTGGAGCCTGGAGCGATGGCGGCGTTTCGGGATTGCAGGCAGGGGGACGTGCGAGGTGAGTGTTTTTTTCACCGGTTTATGTTGTGTTGCCTGCACGGATATATAGGAGAACAAATAGGTGGATTATAATTCCTTCTATTGTATCAGTGCTGGGAAAGGAAGCGAGGGACAAAAATCAATCGAGGGGCCTTTAAGAGTAGAGATTAGTTAATTGGATTTTTTCTTTAAAGTATGTTATTTGTTTCCTTAAAATTTATTATATGTTTCCTAAATCAAATTGCATCGATGGGATGGATCGATTGATTTGGATAGTCTATTATTTGTTTCCTTCACATCCATTATATGTTTCCTAAAGCAAATTGCATTGATGAGATGGATCGTTTGATTTGGATGAATCGATTGATTTGTTTCCTTAAAATTGGATTTTTCTTTAAAGTCTGTTATTTGTTTCCTTAAAATTTATTATATGTTTCCTAAATCAAATTGCATTGATGGGATGGATCGATTGATTTGGATAGTCTATTATTTGTTTCCTTCACATCCATTATATGTTTCCTAAAGCAAATTGCATTGATGAGATGGATCGTTTGATTTGGGTAATTTAGTAAAGTTAGATCTATGTCTTTTTGTACGGTAGGAAAGTGTTTGTTTAGAAGGAAACAGTGAAAAAAATAAACCGATGGGGTGGTGGGAGGGGGGACGAAAAAACCCAGACGAAAGTGGTGGGAGGATGATGAAAATAAAACGGAGATGGGAGGATGACGAAAAAAACCAGCGAAAAAAAACCGCGCAGACTATTCACCAAGTCGTCCACTAGGAGTAGAGATGACAAAAAAACATGATAGAAATGGGCTTTCCGTCCTGGGCGGGCCAGAGACGCAGCTGCATGACATTCTTTGGGCCGTCCATGATAGAAAAAACTATGGTAGAAGCGAGGGCGAGAAAAATATCGGGGTGTTCCCGGTTACGGTGGGTAGTCGGGGCCGAGCGATGCACGGAGGTTTGCACGTTTCTCTCGTACACACACGCGTGGGGGTGAGAGGCGTTGGGCTCTAACTGAACCCGAATGAGGTGTTCGCTGTCACACCCTAGCTAGTTCAAGCATTAGAGTGTGCATCATGTTTAAATTCCTCTTAAATTTGAAATGGGGAAAGCAGAAACCCCCAGCGCCCCCCTGAAATCAACTAGGGTTTACTGAAAATAATTTCAATGAACCTGAAATACTCTTCTAAAATGTTCACCCTCTTTGTCTTGGGTTAGAACCTCTGGCAAAACTGGTGCACAACTTTTTAGGTCAACAGAAGGTCATTGATTTAAATCATAAGTATTTGAATTTGGGCATTTAAATGCTATAAAATAATTTAAATGCTCAAATAATTTTGGGAATAAATGTTTCCTATTGGAATTATTCTAAACAGAGCTCACATTTATTTTCAGGATTTTTGGAAACATTTTAGTATTTTTAATAAAGCCCAATAGTTACAGTTTAATAGGAAACATAAACAATTTAAAAAAAAGGGAGGGAGAAGCCCACCTGGGCCTTACCTGTGCTGGCCAGCCCACCTGGCTCGGCCCAGCCTACTGGCGCGACCAGTCGTCGTCCTCCTCGCGCATGAAGGACGCGGAGCGCGTGGCCGGCGCTCGCGGCCACGCGCCGGCCACCTCCTGCTTCTGCCGACGCCCGGGAGACGCCTAAGGACGCCACGCGACCCCCACGCCCCCTCTCATCCTCTCTCACTCTCCCCCTCGTCTCCCTCTCCCTCTCCCGCGATGGCCGAGCGCGTCCCTTGCCGCCGATCGCCGTAGTTGCCACCAGAGCCATCCCCTCGCCCCTCCGACGAGCCCAACAGCTCCGCCTCGTCGCCCTGGACCTCTCCGCCGACCCACGCGACCCCAAACGCCGCCGAACGCCGTCTTCGCCCTCGTCTTCAACCTCGGGCACCCGAGCCATCTCCGGTCGATTCGCCGGCCTCAAGCCCTCCCCGAGCTCATTAGCCTCCTCTGCGAGTTCCCGGTGAGCCCATCATACCTCCGCCCTTCTTCCCGCGCTCGTCCGCGTCCTCCAACCCCCTCTGCCATCGAGGCCAAGAGCTCGGCTCCGCCGGCCATGTCGCCGCCGTGGCCACAGGCGCATAAGCTCGAGCCCGAGCACGCCTTTGTCTTCCACGCGCTCCCAGGAACCTAACGCACCACTCCCCGCGCCTCGCCGTGCCCCGTAGCGTCGGGTTCGTCCACGCCCGACCTCCGGCGACCTCCAAGGTCGTCGCCGGCGTTGTTTCCGGCCTCCCCGAGCCCCACTTCCTCCACCAAACGATGCGGCTTGCTCCCTGCATCGCGTAGCACATCTCCGCCGTCGTTTTGGTCGCCTGAGGGCGTTTTCCGAAACCCTCCGCCGTCTCGGCCTCGCCGGCAACTCAACGCCGGCGGGATTAGCCCTGTTGACCGGTGGATTTGACCACTGACGTGGACTGGGAGGGCCCAGGTTGACTCCCCTGAGTCAATGACAAGTGGGCCCCCCTCTGCTAATTATCCAGATTAGTATCTAACTAAAATTAGTTAGTTTAATTAACTACTGACACGCGGGACCCACTGGTCAGGTTTGACCTGGACGTCCCCGTTGACCCTGACGTCACCCTGACGTATTGCTGACGCAGTAATTGATTTACTGGAATTAGTTTTATACAGGAAATTCTAGAAAATAGTTCAAACACTAAAAATTCATAGAAATTCAACCGTAACTCCAAATGAAATAATTTATATATGAAAAATTATCAGAAAAATTCAATCTATCCATCCGTAATGGTTTCATGCATGACAAAACAAGTTTACCTTGCTTTTTAAGCAGAATAAGGAAATGCACTATTAAGGCCATGTTTAATGAGCTAATATTTGAATCTTTGATTCAAATGAGTTCACACCTTTCTATTTTAGCTTGCATTAGGCCAAGACACATCCATATTGCCATGTCATAGCATGCATCATATTGTTGCATATCGTCATGTGTTGATTGTGCTCCGATGTGTTCTTCATGGTAGGTTCTGCCTCCGAGGATATTCACGAGTATCCAACTGAAGGGCAGTATCCCACTACCACTCCATCAGGCAAGCAATCCATTGATCATTCCGATACAAACCCATGTTCTCGCTTCTGCTCTTGTTTAGTGCATTAAGACAACGCGATTCAAACTGCTGTGTGCTAAGGTAGTTGAACCCTTATCCTCTGCATGACCTGTCATTGCCATGGTAACTAGATGAAACCCACTAGCACGTGTAGGAGTTGATTGAGCCATGTATGTGATTCCTACCTTGCTATGCCTGCTATGCTTAGAGTTGTGTCAGGGCTGGTTCATCTGGGTGATGGGCTAGAGTGAAATGCTTATGCCGGTAATGTGAGGGATGTGTTGAACATGTTTTGATAAAGGTATCGATAAGAGGCCATGTAGGAGTACATGGTGGGTTGTTTCATTGTGACCGTCCCTAAGAACTGAGATCTGTATGTGTGATTTAAGATTCAGCTACTACCATGCACTGGGATCCTTAATTGACCCTCTCGGCTTCTTAATCACCCTAGTACTCTGTCCAGGAGTTGCAAATAGTTTCTGGTGCTTGTAGGTTATGTGTTGGCGGCCGTGCGTAGCGCTGACCCTAGGGGTGGGCTATGTTGCGGTAGATACACCGTGGCACGGTGTACCGAGTCACCCGTTTGGTGTCTCGGGAACCCTGTTCACATCGTTCGGGGCCGTATGTGGAAACTTCGGCCGGACTCCCTGCGGATGGAACCTGGATAGGCGATAAACCTGGACTAGAGACTTAAGTGTTTAGGTAGGCCGTGGCCGACACCCTCGCTGGGCTTTCGCTTGAAGGTTGCCGAGTACATGTCGTGTAAACGACGGTAAGTGGTGGAAGCGTGTATGAAGAAGTACACCCTTGCAGGGTATAAAACTATTCGAATAGCCGCGTCCGCGGTAAAGGACTACTTGGTTGCCTATACAGTTCATAGACAAGTTAATGGATACTACTAAAAGACTCAAGATAAGTGTGAGTACCGAGGATGGCCCTCTCGTAGGATGACGAGGGAGGATCCCCGGTGGAGTATTGTGTTGGTGAGTAGTGGACTCGTGTGCGAAAACTATTTTCTAGTGAAGTTCCGTAGGATAGTTTAGCCAAGAGTCAACGCTGGCTTGCTGCATTAACCCCACCATCCTTCTTGAGAATAAGCATGTATAGTAGGTTCTGACGTAAGACTTGCTGAGTACCTTTGTACTCATGTTTGCTTAATTATTGTTTTCAGACGACAACACCGCTCCCTCCGATGGGTTCTATGTAGACCTTGACGTCGACGAGTGACTAGCCACCCAGGTGGTGATCCTGGCCATGGAGGGCCCTATGTAGATAGTCAGGCTTCGAGAAGCCTTCTTTCTTTCTAGAGTCTGTACTCAGACTAGTTGGTTCTGCATGTGCTTGTATGATTGTATGACTTGAGTGTCGGGTCATGTGACCCCTATCTGTATGAACATGCTATGTATGGCTCTCTGGAGCCTTTAAATAAAGTACTTGAGTTGTAGAGTTTTGTTGTGATGCCATGTTGTATGTACTCATATCGGGCATATTGTGTGTATGATTGAAATGCTTGGTATGAATGGGATCCGACAATCTAGTTGTTTATCCTTGGCAGCCTTTCTTATGGGGAAACGTAGTCTAGTGTTCCTCGAGCCATAGTAGTCCGCTACAGCCCGGTTCATCGGAGTCCTGCTAGCCCAGCACTACTGCTCAGGACACTTGACTGGCCGGCATGTGATTCACTTCGTTCCTATGTCTGTCCCTTCGGGGAAATGTCATGCGGTGACTTCCGGAGTCCTGCCTAGCCTGCTACAGCCCGGGTTCCCCGGAGTCCTGTTAGCCCAGTGCTACGGCCCGGAATCACTAGCTGATGACCGACATGCTCGATGTGATTCATGTATGCCTGTCTCCATAGGTCTGTGCCGCTTTGGGTTCACGACTAGCCATGTCGGCCCGGGTTCTCTGTCATATGGATGCTAGCGACACTATCATATACGTGAGCCAAAAGGCGCAAATGGTCCCGGGCCATGGTAAGGCGACACCCGTGGGATACCGTGCGTGAGGCCGCAAAGTGATATGAGGTGTTACCGGCTAGATCGATGTGATTTGGAATCAGGGTCCTGACAGCGTTGGTATCAGAGCCGGACTGCCTGTAGGTTCGTTGAGCCAAACTGGTCGATGTCGAGTCTAGAAATGCTTTAGTTATATGTAGGGGAATTGATTGTGGGAGGGAACGTAAGGCTCTTTTACTCTTTTACCCTATGCCTCTGATCTGAGTCATTCTCTTCTCATTCAACGTGGGTTAAGGACTAGGCTCTCTTCTTCTATCAGGTTCACGTGTTACTAATCCGTAGTAGCTTATAGGATTATTATTACAAGTCCCAGTTCAGTTGCTACTATTCCTAGTATGTTGCTATTGGAATCAGAACCTTGATATGATGTTGTTGAGCGGTATTGTGAACTGTTGTGGATGTTTCAAATCTTTTTCTGAGCATTTACAGCCGTTATGCTGTCCAATTTTTCCTAGGAATTCTAATGTATTTGCATTATGGTTGTGCTTACAGATGGCCAACCATGTTCAAAACCAAGTGGTTCGCCTGACCCGGTGCCTCGACATGCCCGGTCATACTGCTATGTTAGTCCGGGTCATGATCGAGACGGGTTACCGTTGGTATCCCGAATACACCGTCGAAGAGCAGTTCCGCGACTTTAATCAAAGCCAGTATCTCTGCACCGTCAGGATATTTCCTTCTTATCCTGGATCTACCGAGCCCCTTCACTGTTCCTATGGACTGGGGGTTACCGTTGAGATGGCTGTGCAGGATGCTGCCTATTCCATGATGACCATCATGCGAGTCCGGACTAGCCTGCTTCGGAACACTGATTTCTGTTACATGGCAGCTTCACTTCCGGGAGCGCAAGGGTATCTTCAGGCTATCTATGCTGACTCCACTCAGGAGGATTCATTAACTCGTACCACTGCTGAGATGCTCGAAGATAAGGACCGAGAGAATCGGGCCTTGAGGCTGGAGCTTTTCAATACCCGTGCTGATCATTGGGCCACATTGACTTGGTTTGCACCTGCGGTGCAAGCTGGATGTATGGATACAAGGGATCTGTATCCTATGAGGTCTAGTTTGCCAGACGTGGTGGATTGGCGTGATGTGGGAGGCATCACCCCACCCCGTGGTCCCCGCAGGCCACCGTTTGTTGGTCCAAGACCCCATCCTAGCCCCTATGATCCACAGGCTCCTCAGGACCGTCTGTTCCTGGATGGTCACGTTGAACTTCTAGGCTATGGAGGTGACTTCTATGAGGACTACTACGGAGCTGTCTGAGTTAGTAGTAGTACCACTAGTATTGTAATAGTTGTATCTTCACTGTCCTGCGTGACTTGTGGAATATGACTTTGCGTGTAATCAATTCCGGAGGTGTAGAAAAATAATGTATAGGAGCTTGGAATGCCTCCGATGAGATGTAACGTCTTTCATCATAGTTGTACTGTAGCCTGGGCTTGTACTAAACTATGTATGATGTGTATGACCGTTGGTATATATATGGCAGTTTATATTAGCATGACATACGGATGAACATCTCTGCATTCCGTGTTATCCATTACATTCTGCACTTCCTTGCGAAGTTTGAGCCATCCTTGTCTAAACCGTTGTCTTGTTTTCTCCTAGGATGGTCAACACCCGTAGCAACCCTGCTGCCCCGGAGCAGGGGGAAGCCAGTGCTGCTAGAGGTGAAAATCTGCCTCACCCACCTTCTCTGGCCGAAGTAATGCCGGAGGCGGAAAGAAACAAGCGTGAGACCAACCGCCTGCTGGAGCGGATTGAGCAGAACACTGCACGCCACCCGCGAAATGACTTGGTGTCAATCAATGACTTTATCAAGCTCTACCCACCAAAGTTTAACCATTCCGTCGAGCCCCTCGACGTGGATGACTGGCTTCGCAGCATCACCCACAAGCTACGTTTTGCCAACGTAGCCGAAGCCGACAAGGTTACTTATGCTGCCTATCACCTCGACGTCCCTGCTAGCCTTTGGTGGGAAAACTTCAAAGCTATGCGCCCGGTCGGCCAAATTACTACTTGGGATGAATTCAGTGAGGCTTTCCGTGAGCATCACATTCCGGAAGGTCTCATGGATCGCAAGAGGGAGGAGTTCTGCAACTTCACCCAAGGAAGACTGACTGTGGATGCTTACAGTCATGAATTTGGGAACCTGGCACGTTATGCCCCTGAAGAGGTATCTACTGACGCTAAGAAGCAGGCAAGGTTTCGCAAGGGACTTAGCCCTGAGCTTCGCCGTGATCTCCGTCTGCACGAGTGCACATCCTTTCAGAAGTTGGTCAATAAAGCCATCAGTGCTGAGACAGGCCAGACTGATTATGACGCTTCACGCAAGCACTCCCGTGATTTTGGCTCTTCATCCGGCTCTGGAGCTCAGAAGCGCCGGGTGTGGATTCCAAGCATGGCACTGCCACCCAGGTTCATCCCGAGGCCATCCTTTGAGGCGCCTCGTCCCAACCAGCAATTTGCACCGCACAAACCCTATGGTGGCCCCGCTGCTAACGCTGCTCCACGCCCCAATGTGGTGACATGCTTCAAGTGTGGAGAGCCGGGTCACTATAGCCGAGAGTGTTCCCAGAACAACCCCAATAAATCTGGAAAGTCCGTTGGCCGTGGTAAGCCTGCGGGAAAAACGTTCTACGCCAAGCCGGCCACCACTGCACGTGGCCATGTCAATTATGTTTCAGCCGAGGAGGCTCATGAGGATCCCAACGTCGTCCTTGGTATGCTCCTTGTTAACTGCCATACGGCATCTGTTCTTTTCGATACTGGAGCATCTCATTCATTCATATCCGAGAACTATGCTCGATTGCACAACACGACATTCTGTGACATGCCCACTTCCATGGTAATTCAAACTCCGGGTTCCAAATGGCAAACTTCTAGAGTAAGCCATGGGAACGAAATTCTTGTCGACAGACTTGTCTTCCTTGCATCCTTAATAGCCCTCAAGTCCTCAGACATAAACATCATCTTAGGTATGGACTGGATGTCAGCTCATTATGCTAAGATTGACTGTGCCACTAGAATCGTTCAACTTACTCACCCATCGGGCAAGACAGTTAATGTCTTAACTCGAGTGGCCAAGCGCCAGCTTTACTCCCTAAATGCCAATCCCCTTCCAGACCTTGAGGATGTTCCAGTAGTCCGAGACTTTCCGGATGTCTTTCCAGAAGAACTGCCACGTGTTCCACCTGACAGGGATGTTGAGTTTGTGATAGACCTTGTTCCAGGAACCGTTCCAATTTCTAGAAGACCCTACAAGATGGCACCCTTAGAACTAGCCGAGCCTAAGAACCAACTTGATGAGTCCTTGAAAAAGGGTTTCATCCATCCTAGTTCCTCTCCTTGGGCTTGCCCCGTCCTCTTCGTCAAGAAGGATGGAACAGATCGAATGGTTGTGGATTACCGACCCGTCAACTTGGTCACCATCAAGAACAAATACCTGCTTCCCAGGATCAACGATCTGTATGATCAGCTCGCTGGATCCTCGGTCTTTTCCAAGATGGATTTGAGGTTGGGCTACCATCAAATCAAAATCAGAAATGGGGACATTCCCAAAACGGCCTTTGTTACTCGTTATGGCCAATACGAGTACACCGTTATGTCCTTCGGTTTAACCAATGCCCCGGCTACCTTCTCCCGGTTAATGAACTCGGTCTTCATGGAGTACTTGGATAAATTCGTCGTAGTATACCTCGATGACATACTCATCTACTCCAAGAATGAAGAGGAACATGCCGAACATCTAAGGCTGGTATTGATGAAACTTCGAGAGCATCGCCTTTATGCCAAATTCTCCAAGTGTGAATTTTGGTTGCCAGAAGTGACCTATCTAGGCCATGTAATCTCTGGTAAGGGTATTGCTGTCAATCCCGAGCGAGTTCAAGCCGTCCTTGATTGGACTCCACCTGAGACGGTCAAGCAAGTTTGGAGCTTCCTTGGCTTAGCGAGCTATTGACGCCGCTTCGTCGAGAATTTCTCCAAGGTTGCTAAACCTCTAACTGAACTCCTCAAGAAAGATAAAAAGTTCGAGTGGACTCCACAGTGCGAGTTCAGCTTTCAGGAACTGAAAAGACGCCTGACATCTGCCCCCGTACTGGTACCACCAGATTTCTCCAAGGACTTTATTATCTATTGTGATGCCTCGCGACAAGGACTAGGTTGCATACTCATGCAAGATCATCAGGTAATTGCCTATGGTTCACGGCAATTACACCCACATGAGGAAAATTATCCCACACATGACCTAGAACTGGCAGCTGTAGTCCATGCACTTAAAACTTGGTGACATTACCTCCTCGGTAATCGTTGCGAGATCTTCACCGATCACCAAAGTTTGAAATATATCTTCACCCAAACAGATTTGAATCTCAGGCAAAGACATTGAGTTGAGTTGATCTCGGATTATGACTTAGGAATAACTTACACCCCGGGCAAAGCCAATGTCATGGCTGATGCACTAAGTCGTAAATCCTATTGTAACAACCTGATGTTACAACAAAGTCAACCACTTCTCCATGAGGAATTCCGTAAGCTTAATCTTCACATTGTTCCTCGAGGATTCCTATCCACCCTGGTGGCGAAACCTAACCTTATGGATCAGATCATAACCGCCCAGCAGTATGATAAGGGCATATCCCGGATTAAGGAAAACATTGCTAGCGGAGTTGCTAAGTGTTTTTCCATGGATAAGCGGGGTGCTGTCTTCTTTGAGAACCGTTTGGTGGTTCCCAAGAAACAACATCTACGCCAGTTGATCCTTAAGGAAGCTCATGAATCCCCTCTCACCATTCATCCCGGTAGCACTAAAATGTATCAAGACCTACGCCAGAGGTTTTGGTGGACTAGGATGAAGAGAGAAATCGCTCAATACATTGCTAGCTACGACGTCTGTCGTCGTGTTAAAGAAGAGCATCAACGGCCTGCTAGCACCCTTCAACCTTTGGCTATTCCTGAATGGAAATGGGATAAAATCAGTATGGATTTCATTACTGGGTTTCCCAGGACCAAGAGAGGGAATAATGCCATTTTCATCGTGATCGACCGTCTTTCCAAAGTAGCCCATTTCCTACCTGTTCGTGAGAGTATCACCGCTCGCCAGCTAGCCGAATTATACATCTCCCGAATAGTGTCTCTCCATGGTGTCCCATTGGAAATTAACTCAGACCGTGGGAGTCTCTTCACCTCTCGATTTTGGGAAAGTTTCCAAAATGCTATGGGAACTCATCTCTCCTTTAGCACCGCCTTCCATCCTCAATCAAGTGGTCAAGTAGAGCGAGTCAATCAAATTCTGGAAGATATGCTCCGAGCTTCTGTTATCTCGTTCGGAATGAGTTGGGAGAAATGCCTTCCATTCGCGGAGTTTTCTTATAACAATAGTTATCAAGCTAGCCTGGGCAAAGCTCCTTTCGAAGTTCTCTATGGACGAAAATGTCGAACGCCTCTTAACTGGTCAGAAACCGGGGAAAGACAACTCTTTGGCCCGGATATGATTCAGGAAGCGGAAGAGCAGGTTCGCGTCATTCGTGAGAAATTGAAAACAACCCAATCTCGTCAAAAGAGTCAATATGATCGTAAACATAAGTGTATGAATTATGAAGTCGATGAGAGGGCTTACCTTCTGGTTACCCCGTTAAAAGGAACCCATCGTTTCGGTATCAAAGGCAAGTTGGCTCCTCGTTACATTGGACCCTTTCGCATTCTTGCCAAATGAGGGGAAGTTGCCTACCAGTTGGAACTACCTCCGCATCTCTCCAGAGTTCATGATGTCTTCCACGTTTCACAACTTAGGCGTTGCTTCGCGGATCCTATCCGTGGAGTGGACCACGAAACGCTTGATCTACAAGATAACCTCTCTTATCGGGAATATCCCGTTCGTATCCTTGATCAAGCCGAGCGTACCACTCGACATCATAATATCAAGTTTCTCATGGTTCAATGGTCACACCATTCCGAGAAAGAAGCCACTTGGGAAAGGGAGGATCGTCTTTGACTCGAGTACCCCACCTTCTTCCCAGAGGATCCTAAATCTCGGGACGAGATTCTTTTGAGTGGGGGTGAGTTGTCACACCCTAGCTAGTTCAAGCATTAGAGTGTGCATCATGTTTAAATTTCTCTTAAATTTGAAATGGGGAAAGCAGAAACCCCCAGCACCCCCTGAAATCAACTAGGGTTTACTAAAAATAATTTCAATGAACCTGAAATGCCCTTCTAAAATGTTCACCCTCTTTGTCTTGGGTTAGAACCTCTGGCAAAATTGGCGCACAATTTTCTAGGTCAACAGAAGGTCATTGATTTAAATCATAAGTATTTGAATTTGGGCATTTAAATGCTATAAAATAATTTAAATGCTCAAACAATTTTGGGAATAAATGTTTCCTGTTGGAATTATTCTAAACAGAGCTCACATTTATTTTCAGGATTTTTGGAAACATTTTAGTATTTTTAATAAAGCCCAACAGTTAGAGTTTAATAGGAAACAGAAACAATTTAAAAAAAAGGGAGGGAGAAGCCCACCTGGGCCTTACCTGTGCTGGCCAGCCCACCTGGCTCGGCCCAGCCTACTGGCACGGCCAGACGTCGTCCTCCTCGCGCCAGAAGGACGCGGAGCGCGTGGCCGGCGCCCGCGGCCACGCGCCGGCCACCTCCTGCTTCTGCCGACGCCCGGGAGACGCCTAAGGACGCCACACGACCCCCACGTCCCCCTCTCATCCTCTCTCACTCTCCCCCTCGTCTCCCTCTCCCTCTCCCGCGATGGCTGAGCGCGTCCCTTGCCGCCGATCGCCGTAGTCGCCACCAGAGCCATCCCCTCACCCCTTCGACGAGCCCAACAGCTCCGCCTCGTCGCCCTGGACCTCTCCGCCGACCCACGCGACCCCAAACGCCGCCAAACACCGTCTTCGCCCTCGTCTTCAACCTCGGGCACCCGAGCCATCTCCGGTCGATTCGCCGGCCTCAAGCCCTCCCCGAGCTCATTAGCCTGCTCTGCGAGTTCCCGGTGAGCCCATCTTACCTCCGCCCTTCTTCCCGCGCTCGTCCGCGTCCTCCAACCCCCTCTGCCATCGAGGCCGAGAGCTCGGCTCCGCCGGCCATGTCACCGCCGTGGCCACAGGCGCATAAGCTCGAGCCCGAGCACGCCTTCGTCTTCCACGCACTCCTAGGAACCTAACGCACCACTCCCCGCGCCTCGCCGTGCCCCGTAGCGTCGGGTTCGTCCACGCCCGAACTCCGGTGACCGCCAAGGTCGTCGCCGGCGTCGTTTCCGGCCTCCCCGAGCCCCACTTCCTCCACCAAACGATGCAGCTCGCTCCCTGCATCGCGTAGCACATCTCCGCCGTCGTTTTGGTCGCCTGAGGGCGTTTTCCGAAGCCCTCCACCGTCTCGGCCTCGCCGGCGACTCAACGCCGGCGGGATTAGCCCTGTTGACCGGTGGATTTGACCACTGACGTGGACTGGGTGGGCCCAGGTTGACTCCCCTGAGTCAATGACAAGTGGGCCCCCTCTGCTAATTATCCAGATTAGTATCTAACTAAAATTAGTTAGTTTAATTAACTACTGACACGCGGGACCCACTGGTCAGGTTTGACCTGGACGTCCCCGTCGACCCTGACGTCACCCTGACGTATTGCTGACGTAGTAATTGACTTACTGGAATTAGTTTTATACAGGAAATTCCAGAAAATAGTTCAAACTTCAAAAATTCATAGAAATTCAACCGTAATCCAAATGAAATAATTTATATATGAAAAATTATCAGAAAAATTCAATCTATCCATCTGTAATGGTTTCATGCATGACAAAACAAGTTTACCTTGCTGTTTAAGCAGAATAAGGAAATGCACTATTAAGGCCATGTTTAATGAGCTAATATTTGAATCTTTGATTCAAATGAGTTCATCCCTTTCTATTTTAGCTTGCATTAGGCCAAGACACATCCATATTGCCATGTCATAGCATGCATCATATTGTTGCATATCGTCATGTGTTGATTGTGCTCCGATGTGTTCTTCGTGGTAGGTTCTGCCTCCGAGGATATTCACGAGTATCCAATTGAAGGGCAGTATCCCACTACCACTCCATCAGGCAAGCAATCCATTGATCATTCCGATACAAACCCATGTTCTCGCTTCTGCTCTTGTTTACTGCATTAAGACAACGCGATTCAAACTGCTGTGTGCTACGATAGTTGAACCATTATCCTCTGCATGACCTGTCATTGCCAAGGTAACTAGATGAAACCCACTAGCATGTGTAGGAGTTGATTGAGCCATGTATGTGATTCCTACCTTGCTATACCTGCTATGCTTAGAGTTGTGTCAGGGCTGGTTCATCTGGGTGATGGGCTAGAGTGAAATGCTTATGCCGGTAATGTGAGGGATGTGTTGAACATGTTTTGGTAAAGGTATCGATGAGAGGCCATGTAGGAGTACATGGTGGGTTGTTTCATTAAGACCGTCCCTAAGAACTGAGATCTGTATGTGTGATTTAAGATTCAGCTACTACCATGCACTGGGATCCTTAATTGACCCTCTCGGCTTCTTAATCACCCTAGTACTTTGTCCAGGAGTTGCAAATAGTTTCTGGTGCTTGTAGGTTATGTGTTGGCGGCCGTGCGTAGCGCTGACCCTAGGGGTGGGCTATGTTGCGGTAGATACACCGTGGCACGGTGTACCGAGTCACCCGTTTGGTGTCTCGGGAACCCTGTTCACATCGTTCGGGGCCGTATGTGGAAACCTCGGCCGGACTCCCTGCGGATGGAACCTGGATAGGCAATAAACCTGGACTAGAGACTTAAGTGTTTAGGTAGGCCGTGGCCGACACCCTCGCTGGGCTTCCGCTTGAAGGTTGCCGAGTACATGTCGTGTAAACGACGGTAAGTGGTGAAAGCGTGTATGAAGAAGTACACCCCTGCAGGGTATAAAACTATTAGAATAGCCGCGTCCGCGGTAAAGGACTACTTGGTTGCCTATACAGTTCATAGACAAGTTAATGGATACTACTAAAAGACTCAAGATAAGTGTGAGTACTGAGGATGGCCCTCTCGTAGGATGACGAGGGAGGATCCCCGGTGGAGTATTGTTTGTGAGTAGTGGACTCGTGTGCGAAAACTATTTTCTAGTGAAGTTCCGTAGGATAGTTTAGCCAAGAGTCAACGCTGGCTTGCTGCATTACCCCCACCATCCTTCTTGAGAATAAGCATGTATAGTAGGTTCTGATGTAAGACTTGCTGAGTACCTTTGTACTCATGTTTGCTTAATTACTGTTTTCAGACGACAACACCGCCCCCTCTGATGGGTTCTATGTAGACCTTGACGTCGACGAGTGACTAGCCACCCAGGTGGTGATCCTGGCCATGGAGGGCCCTATGTAGATAGTCAGGCTTCGAGAAGCCTTCTTTCTTTCTAGAGTCTGTACTCAGACTAGTTGGTTCTGCATGTGCTTGTATGATTGTATGACTTGAGTGTCGGGTCATGTGACCCCTATCTGTATGAACATGCTATGTATGGCTCTCTGGAGCCTTTAAATAAAGTACTTGAGTTGTAGAGTTTTTTTGTGATGCCATGTTGTATGTACTCATATCGGGCATATTGTGTGTATGATTGAAATGCTTGGTATGAGTGGGATCCGACAATCTAGTTGTTTATCCTTGGCAGCCTTTCTTATGGGGAAATGTAGTCTAGTGTTCCTCGAGCCATAGTAGTCCGCTACAGCCCGGTTCACCGGAGTCCTGCTAGCCCAGCACTACTGCTCAGGACACTTGACTGGCCGGCATGTGATTCACTTCGTTCCTATGTCTGTCCCTTCGGGGAAATGTCATGCGGTGACTTCCGGAGTCCTGCCTAGCCTGCTACATCCCGGGTTCCCCGGAGTCCTGTTAGCCCAGTGCTACGGCCCGGAATCACTAGCTGATGACCGACATGCTCGATGTGATTCATGTATGCCTGTCTCCATAGGTCTGTGCCGCTTTGGGTTCACGACTAGCCATGTCGGCCTGGGTTCTCTGTCATATGGATGCTAGCGACACTATCATATACGTGAGGCAAAAGGCGCAAACGGTCCCGGGCCATGGTAAGGCGACACCCATGGGATACCGTGCGTGAGGCCGCAAAGTGAGATGAGGTGTTACCGGCTAGATTGATGTGATTTGGAATCGGGGTCCTGACATTCGCCTACTGAACCCGAGCGATTGCACTGGAGGCTACGCGTTGCTGAACCCCGATCGATCGATCGATGGCTGTTAACTGAACCCAATCGAGCGATTCCTTCACTGGTGCTGCTAACTGAAGCCGTTCGATGCTGCCTCTGGATGAACAGTGAGCGTTGCTGGCGGGTTTGGATGAACAGTTCCCGGTGGGGGTGGATGAACAGGACCCCGTGGTGTTACCTCTGGATGAACAGAACCCCGATCGATCAAGACGGTTGGGCTGGATGAACAGGACCCCGTGGAGGGCTCGATGAACAGGATCACCCCGTGGAGGGCTGGATGAACAGTAGACGGTGGAGGGCTGGATGAACAGTAGCCCGTGGAGGGGTGGTTGAATAGGAGCCCGTGGAGAGGGCTGGTTGAAAAGTATCCGGTGGAGTAGCGCGCGGTGGAGGCTGGATGAACAGGAGCCTGTGGATGAACACTCGCAGGTGGAGGCTGGAGGAGGTCGACGATGGATGAACAATAGCCCGTGGAGGCTGGAGGGGGTCGATGGTGGAGATGAACAGTATCCCATGGAGTCCCGTTTTGCGGTACGCCACACCCCTCCCGATGAACAGGATCCCCGTTTCGACCGTAGCGCTCCAACACAAGTCCGTTTCCTCCGTTTTGCGGTACGCCACACCCCTCCCGATCAACAGGACCCCCGGTTCGACCGTAGAAGGTCCGTTTCCTCCGTTTTGCGATACGCCAGACCCCTCCCGATGAACAGGATTCTGTTTCGATCATGGCAGGTCACACACAAAGCCGTTTCCTCCGTTCTGCGGTACGCCAGGCCTCATTTCCATCGGCTGTTCCGTCCAAGCCCTCCCGATGAACACGACGACGCATTCTGTTCCGACCCAGCCGGTTGGCTCCCCATGAACACGATGACGTAGTTTCTCCGTTCCGACCCAGCCATGTACATGAGCCCTAGCCATACGTATGTGTGAGTAGGCATTCGAGACCCCACCCGTATGTACGTACGTGGCCATATTTTCTTTCTTGCACACTGGCCGCTGTACGTACGTGTACATGCTACATGCGCGCCTCTACTACGACACGTGCGCGCTCTACATCGACCAATATGTACGTACACGTTCGCGACCAGAATGACAACGCTACGTATGCTTCGATGATATGTCTCCGTCGTATCTATAATTTTTTATTGTTCCATGCCAATATTATTCAACTTTCATATACTTCTTGGCAACTTTTTATATTATTTTTGGGACTAACATATTGATCCAGTGCCCAGTGCGAGTTCCCATCGGTTGCATGTTTTTGGTTTCGCAGAATATCCACATCAAACGGAGTCCAAACGGGATAAAAACGGACGGAGCTTATTTTTGGAAAATATGGAAAATTCAGAAGGAAAATCAACGCGAACCAGTGCCCGAGGTGGTCATGAGGCAGGGGGGCGCCCCCCCCCCCAGGGTGCGCCCCTACCCTCGTGAGCCCACCGTAAGGCGGTTGACGCCCTTCTTTTGCCGCAAGAAAGCTAATATTCGGAAAAAAATCACGGCGAAGGTTTCAGGCCAATCGGAGTTACGGATCTCCATATATACACGAAACGGCAAAACAGAGCCAGAACAGAACGCAGAAACAGAGAGAGACAGAGAGATAGATCCAATCTCGGAGGGGCTCTCGCCCCTCCCACGCCATGGGAGCCAAGGACCAGAGGGGAAACCCTTCTCCCATCTAGGGAGGAGGTCAAGGAAGAAGAAGAAGGGGGCCCTCTCCCCCTTGCTTCCGGTGGCGTCGGAGCGATGCCGGGGCCATCACCATCACCGCCATCTTCACCAACAACTTCACCGCCATCTTCACCAACAACTTCACCGCCATCATCACCAACTCTCCCCCCTCTATGCAGAGGTGTAACCTCTCTCTTACCCGCTGTAATCTCTACTTAAACATGGTGCTCAATGCTATATATTATTTCCCAATGATGTATGGCTATCCTATGATGTTTGAGTAGATCTGTTTTGTCCTAATGGCTATTTGATGATCGTGATTGGTTTGAGTTGTATGTTTTATTATTGGTGTTGTCCTATGGTGCTCTCTGTGTCGCGCAAGCGTGAGGGATTCCCGCTGTAGGGTTTGCAATATGCTTATGATTTGCTTATGGTGGGTGGCGTGAGTGACAGAAGCACAGACCCGAGTAAGTAGGTTGTTTGCGTATGGGATAAAGGGGACTTGAAGCTTTAATGCCATGGTTGGGTTTTACCTTAATGAATCTTTAGTAGTTGCGGATGCTTCCCAGAGTTCCAATCATAAGTGCATATGATCCAAGTAGAGAAAGTACGTTAGCTTATGCCTCTCCCTCAAATAAAATTGCAATAATGATTACCGGTCTAGTTATCGATTGCCTAGGACAAATAACTTTCTTGTTGACAAAAGCTCTTTACTAAAACTAATTTAGTTGTATCTTTATCTAAACAGCCCCTAGCTTTTATTTTTGTGTTCTTTACTTTCTTGCAAGATTACCCAAAAACACATACAAATTACTTCTAGTTTCATACTTGTTCTAGGTAAAGCGAACGTCAAGCGTGCGTAGAGTTGTATCGATGGTCGATAGAACTTGAGGGAATATTTGTTCTACCTTTAGCTCCTCGTTGGGTTCGACACTCTTACTTATCGAAAGAGGATACAATTGATCCCCTATACTTGTGGGTTATCATTCGACCAGGTGGGTCCCGACTGTCAGGCACTTCCTTGCGTGCGATGATATAGCTGGTGGGTCCCAGCAGTCAGGGGGGCGAATCATTTTTTTCAGACTCACTTCCTTGCATGCGAAGATGTAGCTGGTGGGTCCCAGCAGTTAGGGGGGAAACATTTTTTTCACGAAATACGGTGGCCCGTTCGGTGGGTCCCCGCTGTCAGGTGCAGGAATAATTATTTTGCGCATAATAAGTAGGCACTTCCTTGCAGCTGCCGTGGACCCAGCTGTTAGCCTCTCCACATACAGTACTCTTCCGTTGGAAGTCGGTCGTTGACCACATTGACCACGCCGCGCCGAGAGCACCAAGGCGGTGGACGATGGCGAGGCCTAGGAAGGGGACGACGCGGAGCCAGGGAAGACGCGACAGTGGATGCCCACGCGGAGAGGAGTATGAGGGTTCACTGGTTCGGCTGCGGTGTGAGGCTGCCGTCGCCGCAGAATAACAAGGGGTGTGGGTGAGTAGAGGGATGGCCTGGCCAGCAGTGGGAGTAGTAGGGGCGGTGAGGCCTCCACGGCATCATAGCCGGCCATGGGAGGCAGGAGCACGCGGCACGACCGACGCTGGTTTGGGTGGCTGTGCAAGAAGACCAGAGGTTGAAGAAGCACTACGGCCGTTGGATGGATATCGTACGGTCACTGGAGCTAGAATCGTTCATATTGACTAAGTTGACAAAGCCCTCCGTCCCCGTTAACTTAGTAGGCCCACAAGTCAGCCTCCCGCCAAGGTGGGTCCCACCTAGCAGGGGGAGTATTCATTTTTTCTGCATAATAAGGAGGCACTCCCGGTGGGTCTGAGCTGACAGCGGGGGGGGGGAACATTTTTTTTATGAAATACGGTGGCCCGTCCGGTGGGTCCCTGCTGTCAGGTGGAGGAATCATTATTTTCCGCGTAATAAGGAGGCACTTCCTTGCTGTGGCCGTGGACCCAGCTGTCAGCCTCTCCACGTATAGTACACTTCTGATGGAAGTTGTTCCTTGACCACGTTGACCACGCCGCGTTCCGTTGCATGCATGTGTCCATGGGCGTGGTGCATCCCCACTGTCAGCCTCTCACGTACAGTCATCTTCCGATGACTCTCGGTTTTTCACCATGTTGACCACACCGTGGCGAGTGCACCAAGGCCGGTGGACAATGGCGAGGCCCCAGACTGGAACGACCTGGAGATGGGGAAGACGGGGCAGTGGAGTCGCAGATGGAGAGGAGTGGGAAAATTGACATGGTTCGGGTGCGCGGCAGCACAGCCGCGGTGCCGCCCAGGGGAGACAGGAGCAAGAACAAAGGTTGAAGAAGGAGCATGGCTGTTGGATTAACATCCAACGGTCCAGCTGCTAGAATCATTTGTTGATTAAGTTGACAAAGCCCTGCGTACACGTCCGCTTAGTGGGCCCACAAGTCAGCCACCAAATCTGACGGGTCCCAGCTGTCAATGTGAGGAATAATTTTTTTTCGCATAACAAGGAGGCACTTCCTTCCATGCAAAGATATAGCCGGTGGGTCCGAGCTGTCAGGTGGAGAAAACATTTTTTTTCAGCTTAATAAGGAGGAACTTTCCATGCGTGCGACCATGGACCTCGTGGGTCCCAGCCGTTAGGCTATCCACATACAGTCCTCTTCCGATGACTCTCGTTTGTTGACCATGCCGCACTAAGCGCAGCGAGGCGGTGGGCGACGGCGAGGCCCCGGATGGGAACGACTCAGAGATGGGAAGACACGGTAGTGCAGTCGCAGATTGAGAGGAGGAGAAGGGTTATAACTGGTTCTGGTGCGGCGTGGGGCTGTAGTCGGCGGAGAATAACAGGAGGTGTGGAGGTGTGGAGGGATAGCCTAGCCGGCGGTGGGGTAGCGCTTCGCAGCGATGCGTGCTAAGCAGAGCCGCTAGCTGCCGGAGGCCGAACCAGGCGGTCCCGACGACACTGGAGGAAGAAGACGAGAGATTGAAGGTGCATGCCGGCCGTTGGATATAAACCCAATGGTTGTGGATGTCATAATCATTTGTTGACCAAGTTGACAATGCCCTGTGTAGGCTTCGACCTATTGGCCCACATGTCAGCCTGCAAAAATGTGGCATATATTTAACCCATGTTTTCTAGAATGTACAGTCCATTTGCTGAGCTGGGTGAACAAATAATTTCGCATCAATGCGGCCCATTTATATTTTCTAAGGAATCCCAGCCCATTTGCACTTCCTTCAAATACACGAATTAGCTGGGCTCGTTATATATATAATGTTATGTTAGAATGAGCAATTAATATCAAAAGATAAACCGGAGAGGCACATTTTTTATATACATAATTAACAAATTAGCGAGTTATTGCTCAAAATAAAAATGAGTGCATTATTATTACATTGGTCCTTAAAATCTTCGCAAGCTTTTGTACGCAATAACCAGGATTGAGTCAAAAACAACCAGGATTTTCCTTCCCAACTTCTGTTAAACATTTACTTTTATAAGTTAATAACACGTGGCATGTTTTTATAATGTATATATAAGTCTCTATAAAATATATGATAATAGTAATAATATAAATATATATAATGTGGTTAAAAATACATTGGGCTATCGATCTTTAAGAAAAAGCCCATAGGCTGGTATGGACCTAAAAAAATAAGTTGAAACCACTGTCACCGTGAGTCGTGGGCTACGCATGTTAAAATTAAAAACCTAGGCCTAGCTAATACTTTTTTGCCCTCTAGAAAAAAATGATACCAGATCCCCGAGCGAACTGGATTAAAGAGGGGGCCGGGGCATGACTGAAGAAGCACATCAGTAGCGATTTTTTTCTTCAGTGGATGGCTCTCAATTGTGTTTTTTTACTTGCCTCTGCACCATACAACTTGTATTTTTAGCCTCCCAGTCTGTGGTGGACCAGCATCCCATTTGCTGGGCGGGCCAACCTACAGAAACCAGCACTCAATTTTTCATCAAGCCCCAAAAACAACGCAGTACTATGTTTGTTTTGAGGCCAAAAACATTACGGCAGGGGTTGAGCGGGGGAGGGGGCAAGACAGAGAAAAAATATTAAAAAGAGTTGATGCACCGTTGCTACCCTAACAAAGCAGGTGCAATTCTTCTCGGGAAGAAGGTGTGCCGTTGACACCCACACATCACATACCCCACAGTAGGCATACTAACAAGTTCACATACAAGTACAACAGAAAAGGTAAACATTCGTATCAAACTCAGGTTCATAGGACACGTTCATATTGATAGCCAACATTCACTATCAACAACTCAAAAGATTCATATATACACAAGTTCAGCATGTCTATGGATCCAAATGATTGATAGATCACACAAAAATATTCATAGATAATTCACAAAAAGATTCAGATATACAGATGTTCAGTATGTTTATGCATCCAAATGATTGAGATCACAGCCAATATGATCCATGGATAAACTTTAATTACCTAGGGTACAGACTAGTAAATGGTGTTCAGTCGGAGGTACGTCTTGCTAAAATTAATGCTTGTACGAGTAAACTTTCGAGTACATAAGAGGCAGCATAGACAATCTGAACTTTGCTTGTAGGTTTATCCTCAAATAGTGGCCTCGTGCCGAGGGAGGTTTGAGCAACTTGGCCACTACTTTCATCCAACTAGTTTCCTGGCTCATCTTGGTCCTGTAGCTCACCAAAATTCTACATTGTAGACTGGTAAATGGTGTTCAGTCAGAGGTACTTCTTGCTAAAATTAATTCTTGTATGAGTAAACTTTCGAGTACATAAGAGGCAGCACAGACAATCTGAACTTTTCTTGTAGGTTTATCCTCAAATAGCGGCCTCGTGCTGAGGGAGGTTTGAGCAACTTGGCCACTACTTTCATCCAACTAGTTTACCGGCTCATCTTGGTCCTGTAGCTCGCCAAAATTCTACATTGTAGACGAGAAAGGCGGCGGTTGAGAAAATGAACCACCTGAATTTTTTGTGTGTAATTCAACTAAAATGGAGCATCCCTGGTGTGCAGACTGATTAAGTGCCAGATGAATATACGCGTCAACCAACTTGTCTAGAATCTTTAGACTCCATGCCATACAGTTCGCTACCATATCTGCCGATAACCAAAAGGCACAAGTTGGGACCAAAGACTGGACTGTGTTTTTCTGGGCTATGCGCCAAGCAATATTTTTGGCGTTCACTCTCCTAATACTTGGAGTTTGACAACTGGTTGATGCCGGTTGATACTCGAATGAATATAGGCACTTCTTCTTGTCAACATTGATGCTTGTCTGAGTGAACTTTGGATTACATAGCAGAAGCATAAGTACCTGTCCATCTGATCTTTTTGTGCAGTTCTACTAAAATCACCCAATGTAATGATTTGCCTGCGAGTTCAGGCTCCAAGTTACTCCTTTATGAAATTGGCAAACAGTAGCACAATACCAAATTACCAATACATATGACAAGCACAATAATCAGGATAAAGACCAGTACCAACCTGTGTGAGGTAGCATATCAATTACTATTTCCTTTGACTGGAAGCCGAGATAAGACAAGTGACTGGCATCAAAGGAAGAATGCAAGCCCAGATTAGCGACTGACAGGAAAGGAAGGAAGCTGTCGAGGCAATGAAACAACCAAAGTTTTTGTGTAGTTCCACCAAAATTGAGCATCCTTGTTGGCACATATATTGAGAGAGTGAGATTACTGTAATAGTAGAACTAGTTGATGAAACATACACTAAAAAATAGAAGCACCCTCATTATCTTAATGGGTAAAGTTAGCAACATAGTAGTCTTGCTTAAATAGAGGTATTTGTTTATTTAATCAGTGCCAATTAGCTCAACACTCAAAGCATTGCCATGTATCATAGGTTGCAAAACTTCAACGTGCAATGATAACGGAGTTTCTCATGACAGTAGCACGATACAAATAGAGATGACAACAAACTAATATGGATGAAGGCCTTAGGCCGGTACAAACCTTAGGAAAAAAGCTTATTCATGTAGTCCCATAAGAGATGATAAAGCACTCACTGGAATCACTCAATAGTGTATATTTTTGTGCTGAGATTATATCGAAAGATTACCAAGAACTTCCAGCAGAGTTAAAGCACTGGCTGAGATACAGTTCATTGTATTGTCTTGTGTAGTTCCACTAAAACATATGATGGGCACAACATGATCCCTGTTTGCATAGGATCGTCTCACATGTAAGGTAGACGTTTCGGGAGCCCTTGAATGGCCTCGACTGAGGCCTCTGACTTCAGCAAGATCACCTTGGCACTGTTTATTATTCTTCTTCTTCTTTCTCTTCATCCTCTGTTTCTCTTTCTCCTCACCAGTTAGTGAAACCAAGTACATGATTGGCCTTCTATTTCTGAATTGGTTTTTTCAGTGAGGGAGTACAAGTGTACTAGTAAACAATAGCATTATTTTCTCATGGGAGTTGCAAAATAGAGATGAACACATGCATTAAATATCATTCTTACCTAAAGGAAGGTTATGGCGTCAATATGGATGATGAGGATTGGAACACATATCTCCCTTTGTGCAGTTCCACCGAAATGAATCAACTATTCCATTCTGACATTCCAGTTAAATAGCACAAAATTCACTTCTTTTAAGAAGTGTTTTGTGCAGTGCACCAAAAGGTCACAACAACAACCTAGTGAAATGGATATCCCTATTTGCACAAAAAGCTACAATGGAAACAGTCAAAGTATCTAATAATTACAAACAAAAACATTTGGCTAAACTTGTCATGGCTTATAACAGTGGCATGGCTTCATTTTACCAGGGGCATTAGATTAAGAATAGCTAAATATTTGGTATAAGGGCATGGGATAGTGGGTGCACCAGCAGTCCAGCACCATGTACCTAAACAGGGGCATAAAGTGGCGATTCAGAGTTTGTTGCCCCGAGAAACAAACATCCAAGAAACATATCTGGGTTGGTCCCATTTTTGTTCACTCTAGCCACCTACTCCTATGTGTGGATATCAAATCTAGTCCTGTTCATACCCCTGTGTACAACGTTACCCCGATATTTCCCTTTTTGACCAAGAGACCAGTTGGATGACCAGTCTATACTACTTTCACCCCCTTTCCTTCCTGTTTGTACGAAGTCTGATGTACATACTAAATTCCCCCACCCCCACTTTATTTCTTGTTTGAACCAAGTACAAGATTTGACTCCATGAAGTAGCTTTACCTCTAACAATATAAGAAAAAAATAGGTTACGTTGGACCATCCGATCGAGAGGGGCTGACAGGTAGAAAATGATGCACATGCAACGACGTAGCGAGCTGGGGAAGTAGAGCTAAGGCGGTTTGGAAGGAAGATATACCTGAAGGTCATCGGGATGTGGATAGGTGGGCGGCGGGAGGCCAGATCCACCCACACTAGGGCAACGATGAAGGGATCGGAGGACCTCGCACTCCGGCGTTCGGCCAGAGATAACGGTGCGGCTGGCAGTGGGTCTCCTCCCTCGCTGTCGACGAAGGCCTAAACGCTGCCCCTCCTCCCCTTCACCAGTGGAGGGGGATACGTACGGATCTGTATCCAGCGGTGAGGATAGAAAGACAATGTTTTTTGAAGGGAGAAATATAGTGTTACCACCCCTATCTTGTTTAGATCTGGAGAGGATGAGAGTGTGTGAATAGAGCAACCCTAGAAAGCAAGCGCAGAGGCTCCGACCTATATATACATAGTGGGGTAGTTTTCCTTTTTCACTCCATCAAAACAATCGTTTAAAATTGTGTACTATGTGCCAGGTCGCTGTTTTTTAGTTGTTGATTGTTTTTTGAGATAGCTACCCACTTGTTCCAAGTGGTGTTACGGTATGCCAGGTCGCACTTTGTATCGTTCAAATCTGGTACAAGTCCCTCCATTAAATGGACAACCACCCCCTCGTAAAAATTATGAACAAGCCCACGACTAAAATTATCGGAAACGTGGGCAGCCCCCAACATGCATTATTATTTATATTTTCTACTCCCTTCGTTCCTAAATATAAGTCTTTTTTATTAGCCACACCTAAGACAAGAATTTCTTTTATTAGAAGTGAACCCCACATGTCATAGACACAAAAAGTGTGGCAAGATTCCCTTAGGCAAGCCAAAGTGTGTCTAACAATTTGAGCAACTCAAGTTAGGCAAGTGTGGCAAAAATAATGTGGCAACATAAGACAAACATAGTCACAATCCAAACAGCCCCGTAATTTTTTGTGACATGCATGAAAATTTGGTTATTTAAATTTATAGTCAAAATTTGGCAAGGTGCATCAAGTTAACACATGCAAGTATCAAAAGGGAAGTCACGGCATGCATGTTGTACTCCCTCCATTTCCAAATATAAGTCTGTTTAGAGATTGCAACAAGTGACTACATACGAAGCAAAATATGTCTACATACATCCCTATGTTGCAGTCCATTTGAAATGTGTAAAAAGACTTATATCGAGTGGAGTGCTTTGATGTGTCGTGTCAACTCATACAAGACTGAGAAGTTTGATTACTACAATTCCCTCTCCCTCGCGGACTGAGCTCCGGTGCCTTAACTGCACCTGCCTTTGGCTGCATGACAGGTGGGCCAACCACCTGTTGGGCCCACCGGTCATAGACGCAAAGGCAGGAGCAGTAAGTCAATGAAGCTGCGTCCCTCCCTCGCGCATGAGCGTGGTGACTGGCATGACTAGTAGGAGCTTTCGCTACACGCTATCCCTCCCGTACGAGGTGGACGAACATGCAGCAGTGGATTCGATATTGTAGAAGTAGGAGTAACATCATTGTTCATCTTCTCGAAGAGGCGAAGAGCCAAGCGCAACCCGAACGTGGCAGTTGCGAACGCTCGCATGGTGCTCTTCCTTGCAGCACGCACATCGGCATATAGCCAGGCTCTTGCATGAGACAAAATTGCTATTTGAGCCCACTATTGTAGTACTAGTACTTGCTAGTATAGCCCTGTAAACTGGAAAGGGGTATTTGCCTTTCTAGAGATTTCAACAAGTGACTAGACTACACCGCGTGCAGTACTCCCTCCCTTCCAGTTTAGAGCAAGTACAATAGAGCTGAGTCAGCGGGCTATATGGATTAAACTAGTATATTTCTGCTTAGTTGGAGGAAATAGAAGAGGAGAGAGTATGTAAGCGGGCTCTTCGTGAAGAGCCAGCTCAAGCACGTGCTCCTAGGCACTTTGTGAGAATGAAAGGTGGGCCACATAATAAAAAAGTAGTACACTCTTTTGATCTACTATTGTACATGTTGGCTATAAGATGGCATGTAGATGGCATGTCACTGGCTTATAGCTAGCATCTGGCTATACTATTAACCATGCTCTTATAGGGCTCAAATCTCAAATTTCATCAACCAAGGCATTTTGCGATTGTAGGAATGTATCTCGTACTTTACAAAACTACCCTAATTAAACTCATGCATTAATTATGTAGTTCTCTTGTTTTTCTCTCCGCCTTGGTCGCGATGCACAATATTGAGCACTCCTATATGACTAGCCGCTCTATCTACATGCGGGACATCAAAGCATCCACCAAATCACAGCGAGGTGCTACAGTCGAAACTCATCGGTCACACCGTTGTGGCCGTCATGACCCATCATATCACAAAACCCACACCTTTACCATCTGTGGTAAAGTGGCCTCGAAGTTGGACTGGACGAAGCAACCATCATTTCACTTGAATGCTCGTTGAAGCCCTTTCTCCCCTTTCTTGAAGAAAACCTCACTCCAGGCTACTCACTTCTGCCATTTTTCTTCTGTACCGACGAAGGAAAGGTGGGCGAATAAGTGATGCCACTATATTTTCATTCCAAGAATCTTCTTTTTGTGAAGCACCGATCGATTCTCACAGCCTATTTTTTCCCATTTTCATTGCGATTGTGGTTTCCTTTCGATTGCTTTTTGTTTGTCAGTTCATTGATGGATCCTGGAGCACTAGGAAAAGAGTTGATGGCAGACAACCCACTGGAGATAGCGATCTCCAGGAAGCAAGCACCGACCAATGAGTTGACCATGTGGGCAGGCCAACCCATGGAGACGAAGAACTCCAAGAAACAAGCACTGGCCAAAGAGTTGACGACGTTGGTGGACAAACTCCTCAAATAAAGTTGGAAGAATAGCAAGGGCCCCACCGTGCCTACCCCAGAAACTCTGATGGCCACCTATGCGAGGCTCAAGGCCGAGTTTGAGGAGATAGTCGCCGTTGAGAAGCAGTATTCCCCTGGCAAGGTGATGGACCCCATCGAGGACGAGGAGATGGCCCTCGGAGGGATGGGATCCCCCTGTGAGCTGCACAAGGTGAAAAATAATGGCTCATTACCATAGTTGTGGTTTTTGATTATTTGCAATGTGCTTGCTATTATGTAGGGTTGTGCAGGTGCCGGTGGACGTCCTTGATGATTCTGATGTCGCGGTCCGTCCTGTGGACAACGCCCCAGAGATCGTTTTCGATGTCGCGGTCCGTCCTGTTGGCATCGCCCTGGATATCGATTCCAATGCCGCTGTCCATCCTGTGGACATCGCCCCAGAGATCGATTCTGATGTCGCGGTCAGTCCTGTGGACATCGCCCTAGAGATCGATTCCCATGCCGCTGTCCGTGTTGTGGTCATTACCCGAGAGATCGATGACAAGAAATAGTTGGTCGCGCTAATCCGTCAGGGTAGTTTGCATTGCCCTGTGTTGAATTACCAGAATGATGCGTGTTATCAAACCATCTTAGGGCTAGTGCATTGTCTTTTTTTCAAACAGAAGGCTAGTGCACTATCTTGTGTGGGCCGTACTTGCTACTTTTGTTTGATAGTGAATCATGTGAACCCTCTCCGAGTTATGGAAACAGATGTATCCTCACCAGCCTTTGATGTAATATATGGCATGCTTAGATGTAAGGTTGAACTGTTTATCATATCAGCATGGCTTGTTTGATGATTCTTGGTGTTAGTAGGCTAGCTACTATGCGAGCTATAGTACCTGTAAAACACTCACCGAAGAGAAACATTGGGGCTGATGAGCTTGTGGTACGCTTATACTTATCCGTCGTCGATCGGCCAATAGCCCAAGCTCCTAAAATTGTAGGCTTAGTCGACACGGATACATTCAGGCCTCATTTGGTTCATAGGGTAGGAAAATCGTAGCAAAAGTACAGAGACGTACAACAGAAAATCATAGCAGTACAGAGACGTACTCCCTCTGTTCCAAAATAGATGACCTATAGGCGGGCTAGTTTGGCCTAGTGGTTTTTCTAGGATGGCCTAGTGGGTTTCAGTGATATGATGTGGTACAGTGCCGTCCAGTCTTCGTGTGTGGTAGAAGTATTGCGGGTACAATAGTTTTCTTGAAGAAGCGGAATTCAACGAAGTCATGATGGTTCCTTCGTACGACCAACTTACAGTGGGAAAGGTTGGGCCTGCGATACGACCGGGGTAGACTAGGATAATTTTTTCAAAAAAATAGTATCACTGCTGATTTATATTTATTTTTTATTTCTGATGAATGCTAGCATTTCAACTCTTACGACGAAGAGTGCCAAACACGGCACGTGCTGGATGTCCCACACGTCAGCGAAAGGAGTGGGACATGAACAACGTGGTAGAGCCCAGCGCAAAAAACAGCGTGGTAGTGCGTCTCCACTTCTTCCACTTCTGGGTCGGAGACCACACGTAGTAGTACTAGTGGTATGAATGATACAAAGTGCGACCTAGAGAGAAAGACACGTCTAGTTGGAAGGTCTCGGAGCATACACGTAAGCAAATATGAAAGCTAATATGTGCCTCCAACTAATATAGTAGTAGTAGTAGTAGTAATAGTAGTAGTAGTAGTAGTAGTAGTAGTAGTAGTAGTAGTAGTAGTAGTAGTAGTAGTAGTAGTAGTAGACTGCTTAGGCACGTACTCCATAACATCACCGTGCATTGCACGTACAACATTTAGTGGTACTTTATGTAGTAAGAGACAAATGCCGCCCAAGAGTTCCCTTCCCGACCCAATTTTGGGTGTTTGGTAGAGTGTATGGAGGGTGCATGAGTCCACACTAGTTTAGCACAAATACAGTAGAAGCATGCATGAAGAGAGCATGCATGAAGAGGGGTGTTGAGTTGAGCATGCATGAAGAGGGAACAACTATGCTGAGACGAGAACGCAACCAAACACACCCTATATACCACGCATGTTCATACCATTTGTGCCTTTCTACTTCACTTACTCCAGACTCCCCCATGGCCCACCTCACATTATCACCATATATATATATATTTCTTGGAGCCCGTGCACAGCAGGCGGGCGATCTCTTCTCCCTCCCTCGTCTCTCTCTTCTCAGCCGACGCCCACCGAGCGATTAGATTTCGGCTATCGACGGTTTATTCCCACATGTTAGTGAAAATGCGAGACAATGCGTGTCCCCTCTGGTGAGCGGCGTGCGAGCCGGACTATCGGGGGTGCGACGCGTACGAGTTGTAAGTGTGCCGCCTTTTCCTTTTGAACTGGCAAAGCGTAACATTTTCGGGCGATCGATCATAGAAATCCAGAACAAAATGACGAGGGCGGTGCTTTCCCACGTGTTAGGCGGGCTAGTTTGAGTGATATGACGTCCTACAGTGCTGTCCACTTGCTCCTTTTTTATGTAAGCAAGAGTCTACACTCTTACGTGGGAGGAGTGCGAAACACGGCGGATCTGATTTTGATTGAGGGAAAATTGTTCCCTTTGAAATAATGGAGCACTGTTAGCGATTATAGCATGGTACTTAGGGCATCTCCAGCATTGGCCCTCAAATTTACACCGACATCTATCCGAGGACATTGATGGATGCCATCCAATGCTGCCCGCATACCTTTCGACATCTATATTAACTACTTAATTTTTTAAAGCTTTGTTAAATAGTTGCATCGGGTAACATTTTCTCCAGCTCCGCCCCTGGCCACCGCGGCCCGAAGGCGGGAGGTAGCCGTCGTGGCCGCCACCCCATCGTCAGCCGCCATGGCTGCCAGCCCACTGTCGACCACCGAGATCATCACCCGCTCCGCCACCACCGCCCGAAGGAGGGAGGAGGAAGTGGAGACCCGCACGTGCGTCAGCGACCTTGCAGGCTACATCGAGTTCCTGGTGGAGGAGGAGGAGCGCCTCGTCGAGCACGCAAAGAGCCTTACCGCAGCCGTGACCGCATCACACGCCAACCCAAAGGCGAGGAATTAGGAGATCTACGAGCAGTTCGGCCGCTTCGAGAGGGGTCGTCTGGAGCGGTAGTGGGCGTTCGAGCTGGCGGGCGTTGCTGAACATGCAACAATGATAGGCACCGTATTGCAGTTGTCCAGCTCATCGGTAGGCTCCTCCTCCTCCTCCTCTTACTGAGCATTCTCGGCGGAGGAGAGGTAGCCAGAAGTAGCATAAAGCCCATCCATAGTAGTAGTATTTAGGGGCTATTTTGTTCAGTTCATCTGACTATAGATGTGGTGGAACTGTACAACGTACTTAAAATTAGCTAGTATATATAGTTGAACTAGCTATTTTAGTACGTAGTTGGCAACAATTGGGGAAAAGTTTGGTCGGTTCAGCTGTCGAGTTGAACTGTTTCTATAAATTAAGAATGACTGCTTAATCTATGAATGAAATCTATGATTAATTACTGAATTTTAGTTGCAAAAATTAGATAGTGCTAGTGATTTTTAGCTACATATTTTGTCAAACTGCAGTGTTACAAGGATTGACAAATGGCAATGTTACTAGATCAACAAATGTCAATCTTTCTAGTTTGACAAATGGCAACATACCCAATATGACAGATGCAAATCTTACCAAATTGTTTGTAAGTGGTTGCACACGGGTCATCCAAAACAACCGTTTGCGTTAAAGGGATGCACAAATCCTGCACTGCGAATTTTCCCTTGACTTAAGGGGGAAGACCATAGATCTCACTTTGCATAAGGGTCTTCTATCTAAAACATTTGTGATCAAGAGCTGCAGAAATCCTGCTCGACACATTTTCTCTTGGCTTCCCGGGGAAGTTGTCGGTTTGCATACGGGTGTTCTAACTAAAACATTTGCGATCAAGAGCTGCACAAATCCTGCTCGGCACATTTTCTCTTGGCTTCCTAGGGAAGTTGTTGGTTTGCATATGGGTGTTCTAGCTAAAAAGTTTGCGATGAGTGTTCTATATTCAAAAACCATATTAAACTACGGCTTGGGCGCCATGAATGGAGAGCATGCGAGCAAGACGGGCGGCCATGGAAGTCAAAGGGCTCGCTTCTCGGTGAGCCTGCGAGGCATACGGCTTGCATGCTTACCGGTGAGCCTCCGCATTGGAGTACAGCTCGCACGCCTCCCGTTTAGTCAAGCACTCAAGCACCTGTCCTCACGGCACCTCCTAGCCATTAAAAGAGTGAGGCGTGGCATCGCATGAATGGTTAACAGAAAGCACACAATTTAAATTATACAAAACGTTTGAGATGTTACAGTGGTAACTATTTGTTTCAAAATGCCATTATTGGCTGTTATTCAAGTGTGCTTTCTCTCAAAATGGACACAAAAATACCACAGCATGTCGCGTGCCATTCCATGATAGCATGCCAAGTTTTATGAATTTCAGACGAGTTTTGGATTTACTAGAATTTAAAAACAAAGTATCTCAACGTTTTGTCGGAAATCAACAGTGCCCTGCTGTTTGAAATTCATTCCCATTTCTTGCATGGAACCTAAGCATGCACCAAAGGACACATATTTGATTTTTCAGCCAATTTATATGCACCGGAGCATGTGCATGTAGTTCAAATTTGAATTATGCACATAAAATGCCTAGAAAACCCAGTTAATGTATAAGAATGTCCAAATGAACCCCGAAAAATTACAAAATTTAACACAACACTCATGCGGTTCTATGTTGACACTAGAAAAATTCTGAAAGCAATAAGAGGCAACGGATATCGTTTCGTCCCCAAATGTGGCATGTTTCCTACCGAAACCATCATGCTTGTTATGAGAATCTTATACCCAAACCTGCCCCAAATGGGACAATTTTTTTACCACGACATGTTGATGCCGCTCCATGATAGCATGCCAAGTTTCATGAATTTTAGACGAGTTTTGGATTTACTAGAATTTAAAAACCAGTATCTCAATGTTTGCAACCGAGTGATGGTGGCAGGGTGTTTGACATTCATTCCCATTTCTTGCATGGGACGTAAGCATGCAATCAAGGACACAAATTTGATTTTTCGACCAATTTATATGCACCGGAGCATGTGCATGTAGTTCAAATTTGAATTATGCACATAAAATGCCTAGAAAACCCAATTAATGTATAAAAATGTCTAAACGAACCCCGAAAAATTCCAAAAATTAACACAACACTCCCATTGTTCTATGTTGACACTAGAAAAAATTTGAAAGCAATAAGAGGCAACAGATATTGTTTCGTCCCCAAAGTTGGCACATTCCCTACTGAAACCATCACGCTTGTTGTGAGAAGCTTATACCCAAACCTGCCCCAAATGGGACAAAAAATTACCACATCATGTTGATGCCGCTCCATGATAGCATGCCAAGTTTCATGAATTTCAGACGACTTTTGGATTTACTAGAATTTAAAAACCAGGTATCTCAATGTTGGCGGCCGAGTGACAGTGGCATGGTGTTTGACATTCAATCCCATTTCTTGCATGGGACCTAAGCATGCAACCAAGGACACATATTTGATTTTTCAACCCATTTATATGCACTGGAGCATGTGTGTGTAGTTCAAATTTGAATGATGCACCTAAAATGCCTACAAAACCAAGTTAATGTATAAAATGTCCAAACGAACCCTGAATAATTCTAATTTTTTACGACACACCCATAGTTGCATGTTCACTGCAGATAAAAGTTCTAGCAATTCAAACACCATCCTTTGCAGCTATGACCCCATTATATAATTCAAATCAAGACGAAAAATCAAGTAGATCGCACACAGTTTATTATCACCAACTGTGTGAGATGCAGCACAAAATATCTTGGAGCACCGTCAGATTATAGTACGCATACGGCTTACACGAGAAGGTGCGATGGCTACAGTCAATAGCCGGCGTGTCAAGCACACTATCTCGCTCCCTAAATATCATTTCACTATTCAATCATCATCGGTAAAAGACGGGGACGTGGACCCATGTCGTGAGGGCAACTTCGGCGGCCCACTCCGGCGAGAGCGCGGCCGCAGCCACCAGGCGCGTGCTAACAACCTTCATGTGGGCGACCGCAATCTGTGTCTGGGCAGCCAAGGCAGCCTAAACGGCCGCTGTTGCTTCTTTGGTAGCGGCAACAACATCTGCCTCGGGGATAGCAACTCGCGAGAGCGGCATAGCAGCTGCCCGTTCTGCAACGGCGGCCTTAGCTCTGATGGATGCCGCCCACGACCATGTCAAGGCCGCCCACGCCCAGCTCGTGGCGGTCACTGCACAAATCGAATGAAGCTTCTCCAACAACGGTCGGCAACCCACGGCTGAAGAGTTGGCAATCGCCGAGAGTTTGAGCAGCTGCCCGTTCCTGCACGGCATACCTTGCCACGACGGAGCCCGCCAAAGCCCAGATCACGGCCGCCCACACTCAGCTTGTGGCGGCATATTCCAAAGAGATGGCGGATGCTGATGGCGATATGCTTGCCGAGTATGGTGCGATGGATGCCATGGAGCCCCTTCCCGTGGAGACCGTCGGGCGCGAGCTGGACATGGAGGGGCAGCGGAGATCAACGAGCACCATCCGTAGTAGTACTCTTTGTTTTGTTTAATTAAGAGAACCAGTATTTAATTTGTTATAATAATGTTTAGGTTAGCTAGCTTTGTTTAATTACTGAACTTGCTCAATTAAGAAGTGTGGGTGTGTTGTAGTCTCCTTTGTGTACCCAAATTATGCAATAACGTGGATGACAACTGTAACCAGGGAAATTCGAACCAAAATTTTTGACGTTCAAACTCATCACACACGGGTTAAGCTATCTGAATCGTTTGTGATGTTCACATATCGTACACAGTTCTGAATAGGGGACCATGTCTGATGACACTTTGTGTGCCAGTTTTTGCACTGGAGCGATTCCAAATTTTCGGCTTCCGCGGAAATATCTACCTCCCACCTCTCCCCCTTACCAAAAGCGACATTTCCCCTATTTCTGCCTTCCTTTCCAAGTTGTAACCTTCACTCATTTCTTGCAGTGCCGCCTCCTCGCCGGTGACCCTCCTTCACGTTGCTTGGCCTCGTCTATCTAGGCAGGTAATCCACACCCGACCCCCATCCTCCTCCTCCTTTCACATTCCACATGCCCCGACCACCGGCACGACACCTTCCAATCAAATCACCAACCCCTCCACCAAATAAGCGCCTCCCTAAGCCATGGTGCACGCAGTATAGCTAGGATCTCAAGGAGCATTTGGCAGTGGAGAAGCAAATCGCGGCCGCACGCGCGGATGAGGTCATGATGGCTGCCATTCATGTCGACCCCCAGATCTTGGAGGCGCACCTTGCCGTCGACGCCTCCGTCAATGCCTCGCGCACCGATGACATGACGCGGTTGACTGCTTTAAACGACAGTTCATGGCGTTTTCTTGAGCCCACCCTTTTAACTGTTCGGTTAATTAATTATCATGTTCAGTTAACTGTTTGGTTCAATTCTGCAAATGTGATGTCCAATTCTTCAGGGTGCAATTTTGTATTGTCTTCCATCAGAGAAATAAATTGATTTTTTTCTTTACAAAATACATGAGAAACTAATACAATTGCTATATTTCCAAGTTGTCAAGCATGCTTGGTTTGGTTACCTGTCTGATCTTCTAATATGTTATAAATTGTGCAATGTGGTGCTCAGTTAACGTTTACATTTGTTGTGGTTTTTAGTTAACTGTTTGGTTCAATTCTACAATGCGATGTTCAATTGTTGTGGGTGCATTCTATTATTGTATAGCATGTGAGAAATAAATCGAATTTGGCTGTACTAAATACATGAGATACGAATACAATTGCTGTATTTCCAAGTTGTTAAGCATGCTTGGTTTGGTTAACTGTCTGATCTTCTATTAGGAGTATGTTATATTGTGCAATGTGGTGCTCAGTTAATGTTTGGTTCATTTGTTGTGGTGTTTACTTAACTGTTTGGTTCAATTCTGCAATGCGGTGTTCAATTGTTGTGGGTGTATTCTGTTATTGTATACCATGTGAGGAATAAATTGAATTTGGTTGTACTGAATACATGAGAAACAAATACAATTGCTACATTTCCAAGTTGTTAAGCATGCTTGGTTTGATTAACTGTCTGATCTTCTATTAGGAGTATGTTATATTGTGCAATGTGGTTCTCAGTTAATGTTTGGTTCATTTGTTGTGGTTTTCAGTTAATTGCGTGGTTCAATTCTGCAATGCGATGTCCAATTGTCGTGGGTAGAATTTTGTATTGTTGTGCATGTGAGGAATAAATCAAACTTGGCTGCACTTAATACATGAGAAACATATACAATTGTTATATTTCCTAGTTGTTGAGCATGCTTGGTTTGGATAAATGGGTTTTCCATGTGGCTTAAATTAATCTGATGAATCTGCAATGTGCTTATTTTTCATCAACATATTTTACTGATAGCATGCGCACCCTCACTTAACCTGATAACTAACTACCTTATATGTGTTGCCGGGAAACAATGGGAAGAACTGAGGTTTATAATCGAGGTTTGCACATGCATGGTCCTTTGTCTAATAGCACATTATTGTGCAATTGCAGGAACCATTCTAATATTTAGGTTTTTAACAATTTGGTCTTGCACATGTAGGTCCTGCTGTCAGAGGTTTTGACCCACTGTTCGACCTTTTTGCATATGGGGAAATGAGTTGTCCATGAATATCAGTCTAGTCAAGAAACTCGGAAAGATTGTTAGGATAAAGAAATTAGCGAAAAAAACAACAAGATCTTTGTCTGCACAATGAAGAAGACATCAGTTCACTACAGGATGGTACTAACTATTATACCTTGCCTTTTTTATTTCTTTGCCCCATTTCCAATATAGAGAAGATATTTATGCACATCCTTGTTTTCAGGCCTTTCCAAAGCAGTTCACTGATGATTACCTCTCAAACCACCTGTATGGTTAGGAGGCGAGGAAGGTATTCATACAACACCCACGGTTCAATATTGAAGTGTTCCTCAAGAGGACAAAGGATGGACAGTCAATCATCCACAAGCACTGGCCTAAAGTTGCAAAGCCCTTCAACATTAATGAAGGCTCAATATTCGCCTTCTGCTTCAGCAGTTTTCCAGATGAGATACATCTGTCTATGTATCGTCTATGATGCTAATTTTGAAAGGTTATAGATGTTGCATGTGAAACTTGGTGCTGCAGTTGTGTAATGTGTAGCTGAGTGCTGAAGCTATATGATGTTGTACTCTGATGTATTTTTATTATGAAAATGAACTATATTGTTTGCTTAATATGAAATGTCAATTATATTAATAAATGGATTATTAACAATAGGATAATTATCCTGCTAATTGGGTTTTTTCTATTGGAAACGGTTATTGAGAAAACACCGTGGGTGATGACCTCAGGCAACGCACACGGTTCCTAGGAATAAACCGTGTTAGACTAATGAACAATCACACACGACATCCTCTTGAAAACTATTTGCGTTAGGCCACTTGGCGCAAACGTTTACCACATAAAAATTATGTGTGATGGTCAGCCTTTGCCACACAGTTTCTTCTATGCACCGTGTGTGATGCATTCAGTAACGCAAACGATAAAATTGTTAATACCACGTGCAATGGAAACACTATCACAAACAAGTCAGCGGGCAAAAATTGTGTGTGATGTATCATGTACATACGAACAGAAACGTTTTCCTTGGAGCGACTGTGTCGGATGTATATACGAACGGAAACATTTAGCGGGGACTGACTGTGTGCGATGTACTTACGACCGGAAATGATTTCGCCTGCATAATTGTATTTTTATCACTAATGTACGTATAACTGTATTTGGTCTCTCGCTGGTCGCACACGACCTCATTTTTCCGAGCGTGTGTGCCAGGAGGGCATGTCCCCGATGGTTTCTGGGTCGTGTGGGCCCACACTCACTTGGCGACGGTTCCAAATGCCGTCACGGAAATGGGTTAAAAACCGTTTCTATAGCACCTCGCTGTACTAGTGAAGGAAAAGGTCCTATATAATAAAAACCCTAAACACAAAATGGTTCAACAGCAAGTGAATAATTCATAAGCATTTCTTGACGTACTGGTATTACCAATTATTTGGCATTCATCACAAGATAAAACAAACTTACGGGCATCCTTGAAGAGAGTAGGCCAATAAAAACCATATTGCAATACCTTATGAGCAGTTCTATCTCCCACATGATGTCCTCCATAATCTTCGGAGTGACATTTCCGTAGGATTTGTCCCTGTTCAGCTCAGGTACACAACGTCTAATAACACCATATACTCCTTTATAAAATGTGGGTCATCCCAAAAGTAATGTCTTAAATCATAGAAGAATTTTTTCTTTTGTTGTTATGTGAAACTAGGTGGTATATATTTAGCTACAATGTAATTAGCATACTTAGAATACCAAGGAGTGTTATGAGAAACATTTATTGTAGCTAATTGTTCATTAGGAAAACTATCATCAATAGGTAGCGGGTCATCAAGGATATTCTCTGACTTAGACAAGTTATCAGCTACGGGATTCTGAGCTCCCTTCCTATCAGTAATATGTAAATCAAATTCTTGTAGCAAGAGAACCCACCTAATGAGTCTAGGTTTAGCATCTTTATTTTCCATAAGATATTTAATAGCAGCATGATCAGTGTGAACAATAACTTTAGAATCAACAATGTAAGATCTGAATTTATCACAAGCAAACACAACTGCTAAAAATTCTTTCCAGTAGTAGCATGATTTCTTTGGGCACTGTCTAGAGTTTTGCTAGCATAATGGATAACATTTAATTTCCTATCAACTCTTTGTCCTAGAACAACACCAACAGCATAATCACTAGCATCACACATAATTTCAAAAGGAAAGTTCCAATCAGGTGGTCGAACAATAGGTGCAGAAATTAAGGCTTTCTTCAGTGTTTCAAAGGCTTCTACACAATCATCATCAAAAACAAATGGAATGTCCTTTTGTAAAACATTCGTAAGAGGCCTAAAATTTTAGAGAAGTCTTTAATAAATCTCCTATAGAAACCAGTATGACCAAGGAAACTACGAATACCTTTAATATCTCTAGGACATGGCATTTTCTCGATTTCACAACTTTAGCTTTATCCACCTCAATTCCTTGTTCAGTAATTTTATGCCCCAAGACAATACCTTCATTAACCATAAAGTGGCACTTCACCCAATTCAAGACAAGATTAGTTTGCTCACATCTCTGCAAAACTCGATCAAGGTTGCTTAAGCAATCATCGAAAGAAGTTCCATGTACAAAAAAATTATCCATGAAAACCTCAACAATATTTTTCACAAAAATTAGAGAATATAGCGGTCATACATCTTTGAAAGGTAGCAGGTGCATTACATAAGACAAAAAGCATACGTCTATAAGCATAAGTTCCAAAAGGACAAGTGAAGGTGGTTTTCTCTTGATCAGGTTGTGAAACAGGTATCTGAGAAAAACCAGAATATCCATCAAGAAAACAAAAGTGTATGTGCTTTGATAATCTTTCTAGAATTTGATCAATAAAAGGCAAAGGGTAATGATCTTTTCTAGTTGTTGTATTTAATTTTCTAAAATCATTTACCATTCTATAGCTAGTGACAATTTTTTGTGGAATGAGTTCATTCTTATCATTAGGAACAACAGTAATACCTCCCTTCTCAGAGATACAATGAATGGGACTTACTCATCTACTATCAGCTATGGGATAGATTATGCCTGCATCCAGAAGCTTTAGTATTTTAGTTCTTACCACTTCTTTCATCTTAGGGTTCAAACGTCATTGATGATCAACAACGGGTTTAGCATCAGGATCCATATTAATCTTGTGCTGATAGAGAGTAGGACTAATGCCCTTAAGATCATCAAGAGTATATCCAATAGCAGCTCGGTGCTTCTTCAGAATTTTCAATAATCTTTCTTCTTGATCTTCTAAAAGGTTAGCACTAATAATAACAGGATATATCTTTTTCTCATTAAGATAAGCATATTTCAAAGTGTTAGGAAATTGTTTTAATTCAAACACAGGATCATCTTTAGGTGGAGGAGGACCTCCTAGAGTTTCAATAGGCAAATTGTGTTTAAGTAGAGGTCGTTGTTCAAACAAAATCTTATCTATCTCATTCTTTCATGCATATGCATATCATTTTCATGGTCTAGCAAACATTGTTCTAGTGGATCAGCAGGAGGCACAACAATAGAAGAAAGATCAATTATTTCATCCCTACTAGGTAATTCTTTCTTATGGGGTTGTCTATTAAACTTGGAAAAATTAAAATCATGTGACTCATCACTAAAGCTAACACTGACGGTTTGATTATGACAATCTATGGTGGCATTGACAGTGTTCAAGAAAGGTCTACCAAAGATAATGGGACAAAAGTCATGTTGTGGGGCACCAAGAACAAGAAAATAAGTAGGGTATTTTATTTTCCCACACAATACTTCAACATCTCTAACAATCCCAAGTGGTGTGATGGTGTCTCTATTAGCAAGTTTAATAGTAACATCTATGTCCTCTATTTCAGCGGGTGCTATGTCATTCATAATTTCATGATATAGGGTAAAAGGGATAGCACTCATGCTATCACCTAAGTCACATAAACCATGAGAACAATGATCTCCTATTTTAACTGAGACAACAGGCATGCCGACAACTGGTCTATGTTTATCTTTTTCATCGGGTTTAGCAATTCTAGCAGCTTCATCACAGAAGTAAATAACATGCCCATCAATATTTTTTGCCAAGATATCTTTAACCATAGCAACACTAGGTTCTACTTTATTTTGTGCAGAAGGTTTAGGTGCTCTAATATTACTTTTTCAAACCACAGTTGAAACCTTAGCATGTTCTTTTATCCTAATAGGGAAAGGTGGTTTTTCAATATAAGTAGTAGGTACAACTAGATCAACATTGTAAATAATAGTTTGATCTTTACCTATTACCAGTTCTTTAATTTCTTCTTTAATAGGAGGATGATATTTAAACCACTTCTCCTTAGGGAGATCAACATGAGTAGCAAATGATTCACATAAAGAGGCTACTATCTCGGAGTCGAGTCCATATTTAGTGCTAAACTTTTGAAAAGCATCAGTATTCAGAAAAGATTTAACACAATCAAACTCAGCCTTAATACCTGACTCTTTACCTTCATCGAGTTCCCAATCTTCAGAGTTGTGTTTAATTCTTTCTAAAAGATCCAACCTGAATTCAGTAGTCTTCTTCATAAAAGAACATGTACAAGAAGTATCGAGCATGGATTGATCATCACGAGAAAGCCGAGCATAAATTTTTTGAATGATAATTTCTCTAGAGAGCTCATGATTGGGGCATGAATATAACATTGACTTAAGCCCCCCCCCAAGCTAGAGCGACACTTTCTCCTTCACGAGGACAAAAATTATGTATGTAATTCCGATCATGATGAACTAGATGCATAGGATATTTTTTTGGTGAAATTCCAATGTCAATCGATTCCAGTTGCAAGATCCAATATCATCGCATAGCCTATACCATGTCAATGCTTTCTCCCTTCAAAGATAAAGGGAAACCCTTCTTCTTAGCTTTATCTTCAGATAAACCTGCAAGATTAAATAATCCACAAATTTCATCCACATATATCAAGTGCATATCAGGATGTTCATTTCCATCTCCCGCATAAGGATTATCTTGCAATTGTGCTATCATACCCGAAGGAATTTCATAGCCAATATTCTCAGTAGGTGTAGTAGGTTGAGGGGCAACTAATTGTGGTTCCGTTCGAGGTGAAGATACCCCGAACAAACCCCTCAAAGGATTGTTCTCCATAGTAACAAGTGACAATAAATTTCAGCACGTAGTAATAATTTTTCCTTACCAAGAGCGCTCCACTCCCCAGCAACAGCGCCAGAAAAGAACCTTGATGACCCACAAGTATAGGGGATCAATCATAGTCCTTTCGATAAGTAAGAGTGTCAAACCCAACGAGGAGCAGAAGGAAATGACAAGTGGTTTTTAGCAAGGTAATCTCTACAAGCACTGAAATTGTCGGTAACGAGTAGTTTGAGAGCAAGATAGTTTGTAACGAGCAAGTAACAGTAACGGTAAATAAAGTGCAGCAAGGTATCCCAATCCTTTTGTGGCAAAGGACAGGCCAAAATTGTATGTTATGATAAGCAAAGCGTTCTTGAGGCTACACGAGAATTTCATCGAGTCACTTTCATCATGTTGGTTGGATTCGTGCTTGCTACTTTGAGAATTTGATATGTGGGTGGACAGGTGCTTAGGTGTTGTTCTTACTTGAACAAACCTCCTACTTATGATTAACCCCCTCGCAAGCATCCGCAACTACGAGAAAAGTACTAAGCTAAAATCTAACCATAGCATTAAACTTTTGGATTCAAATCAGTCCCTTACGAAGTAGCGCATAAACTAGGGTTTAAGCTTCTGTCACTCTAGCAACCCATTATCTAATAACTTCTCCACAATGCATTCCCTTAGGCCCTAATAAGGTGGCGTGCCATGTAGTCGACATTCACATGACACGACTAAGGGAATCACAACATACATGCCATCAAAATATCGAACACATATCAAGTTCACATGATTACTTGCAACAAGAGTTCTCCTGTGACCTCAAGAACAAAAGTAACTACTCACAAATGATAAAGATCAGAGGGGTATTAAATAGCATAATGGATCTGAACATATAATCTTCCACCAAATAAACCATATAGTAATCAACTACAAGATGTAATCAACACTACTAGTCACCCACAAGTACCAATCTGAGGTTCCGGTACAAAGATTGAACACAAGAGATGAAGTAGAATTTGAGAGGACATGGTGTTGTTGAATATGTTGATGGAGATTGCCCTCCCCAAGATGGGAGAGTTGTTGGTGATGATGATGACAATGATTTCCCCCTTCGAGAGGGAAGTTCCCCTGGCAGAATCGCTCCACCGGAGGGCAAAAGTGCTCCTGCCCAAGTTCCGCCTCGAGACGGCGGCGCTTCATCCCGAAAGTCCCCTTGATTTTTTTCTAGGTCAAAATGACCTATATACCAGAAAATGGGCATCGGAGGTGGGCCGAGGAGGGCGCGCCTGTGCTCCCTAGCGCGCCCAGGTGGGTTGTGCATGCCCCACCTGGTGGTCCCCCTCTGGTAGTTATTTGCTCCAATATGTTTCATATATTGCAAAATAATTCTTCGTAAATTTTTAGCTCATTTGGAGATGTGCAGAATAGGTAACTCTGACGTAGCTTTTCCAGGTCCAGAATTCCAGCTACCGGCTTTCTCCCTCTTCATGTAAACCTTGCATATTATGAAATAAAAGGCATTATAAATACTCCAAAAAGCATTACTATGCAAAAAAATATTATAAATAACAGTAGAAAAACATGATGCAAAATGGATGTATCAGGCCCCTTTGCGGTTCGACTGTGAGGATTCACGAGCACAAAGAACAGAATCAGCAGAACACACAAGTTATTACCCAGGTTCGGGCCGCCGTAAGGCGTAAAACCATAATCTTGATTTGTATATTGAATGTGTTTGAGCTCAAGTACAAGGAGCGCAGCTTGCAGGCAAGGTGCACAAGAAGTGCGGCTACACGTGTAAATGAGCAAAGTGTTGACCTTTGTAAAGGTTTCCATGGGCCTCCTTTTATAGAACAAGGGGTCACCACAGTGGCAAAACAATCTTTACACAAGGTAAATAGTGGCTACAGTGCCAAACACCTAACTCTGATGGGTTAGGACAAACACATTAAATGTGCAGCGAGGTGTCACACTGGTGATACTTGCTGATACGTCTCCAACGTATCTATAATTTTTGATTGTTCCATGCTATTATATTATATGTTTTGGATGTTTAATGGGCTTTAATATGCACTTTTATATTATTTTTGGGACTAACCTATTAACCAGAGGCCCAGTGCCAGTTGTAGTTTTTTTTGCCTATTTCAGTGTTTCGTAGAAAACGAATATCAAACGAAATGAAACCTTTGCGAGGATATTTTTCGGAACAAACGCAATCCATGAGACTTGGAGTGGAGGTCAAGTAAGGAACAAGGTGGCCACGAGGTAGGGCGGCGCGCCTAGGGGGCCAGGCGCACCCCCACCCTCGTGGGCCCCTCGTAGCTCCACCGACCTACTTCCTTCGCCTATATATACTCTTATACCCTGAAAACATCCAGGGGATCCACGAAACCACTTTTCCACCGCCGCAACCTTCTGTACCCATGAGATCCCATCTGGGGACCTTTTTCGGTGATCTGCCGGAGGGGGATTCGATCACTGAGGGCTTCTACATCAACACCATAGCCTCTCCGATGATGTGTGAGTAGTTTACCATAGACCTTCGGGTCCATAGTTATTAGCTAGATGACTTCTTCTCTCTCTTTGGATCTCAATACAAAGTTATCCTCTATGTTCTTGGAGATCTATTCGATGTAATTCTTTTTGCGGTGTGTTTGTCGAGATCTGATGAATTGTGGGTTTATGATCGATATTATCTATGAACAATATTTGATTCTTCTCTGAATTCTTATATGCATGATTTGATATCTTTGCAAGTCTCTTCGAATTATCAGTTTGGTTTGTCCTACTAGATTGATCTTTCTTGCAATGGGAGAAGTGCGTAGTTTTGGGTTCAATCTTGCGGTGTCATTTCCCAGTGACAGTAGGGGCAGCAAGGCACGTATTGTATTGTAGCCATCGAGGATAAAAAGATGGGGTTTATATCATATTGCTTGAGTTTATCCCTCTACATCATGTCATCTTGCCTAATGCGTTACTCTGTTCTTATGAACTTGATACTCTAGATTCATGCTGGATAGCGATCGATGTGTGGAGTAATAGTAGTAGATGCAGAGCTTGACCCGAGCTGCTTGATGAGGACAGGCCGGCAAAACAAGAAGCGTGTCATTTGCATACTGAATGACCGGATAGTCAGTTTGCCCGTTGCATGGGAAAGGTAAGTCTCACTCTCCTGTCTGAACACCTCATTTAGTGCCGCTTGTAATAACTCAGCCGCGAGAACAAAAATGAGGGGGGACAAGGGTTCACCTTGCCTCACCCCGCAGCAACATTGGAACTGATGGCCAGGGACACCGTTAAGGAGTACCGAGGAGCGGCCCGATGAAAAGAGGCACCTGATCCAAGAAATCCATATGTCGTTGAACCCCATGTGTTGCATGATGTTTATCATTGGCTCGTGCGCTATGGTGTCAAATGCTTTGGCAAAATCAAGTTTGAGGAGTTTGATCTCTCTGCCCGAGCTTTGGCATTGATGTATGTATTGATACGCCCATGCAAGGCAGTCTTGTATAGTCCGGCCTTTTATAAACTCATATTGGTTACGATGGATTAGTTTCATAATGGTGCCTTGTAATCAATCTGCCAGTAGCTTGGTTAGCAGTTTAAGACAACATTTTAACAATGTTATGGGTCTATATTCATTGACCGTCTCAGGTGCATTGAATTTTGGTAAGAGCGTGATGAGACCATCATTGATACTGGTGATATCTAGTGTGCCTTCATAAAACTGTGAGCAATGAGCGTAGAAGTTGTGTCTAATGATGGGCCAACAAGCTTTCAAAAAAGCCCCACTGAAACCATCTGGGTGATACGTCTCCAACGTATCTATAATTTTTGATTGCTCCATGCTATATTATCTACTGTTTTGGACATTATTGGGCTTTATTATCCACTTTTATATTATTTCTAGGACTAACCTATTAACCGGAGGCCCAGCCCAGAATTGCTGTTTTTTTGCCTATTTTAGGGTTTCGAAGAAAAGGAATATCAAATGGAGTCCAAACGGAATGAAAGCTTCGGGAACGTGATTTTCTCAACGAACAAGACCTGGGAGACTTGGACCCTACGTCAAGAAGAAAAGAGGAGGCCACGAGGTAGGGGGCGCGCCCACCCCCACCAGGCGCGCCCTCCACCCTCATGGGCCCCCTGTTGCTCCACCGACGTACTCATTCCTCCTATATATATATATATATATATATCCACGTACCCCCAAACGATCAGAACAGGAGCCAAAACCCTAATTCCACCGCCATAACTTTCTGTATCCACGAGATCCCATCTTGGGGCCTGTTTCGGAGCTCCGCCGGAGGGGGCATCGATCACGGAGGGCTTCTACATCAATACCATAGCCCCTCCGATGAAGTGTGAGTAGTTCACCTCAGACCTACGGGTCCATAGTTAGTAGCTAGATGGATTCTTCTCTCTTTTTGGATCTCAATACAATGTTCTCCCCCTCTCTTGTGGAGATCTATTCGATGTAATCTTCTTTTTGCGGTGTGTTTGTTGAGACCGATGAATTGTGGGTTTATGATCAAGTCTATCTATGAATAATATTTGAATCTTCTCTGAATTCTTTTATGTATGATTGGTTACCTTCGCAAGTCTCTTCGAATTATCAGTTTGGTTTAGCCTACTAGATTGATCTTTCTTGCAATGGGAGAAGTGCTTAGCTTCGGGTTCAATCTTGCGGTGTCCTTTCCCGGTGACAGTAAGGGCAGCAAGGCGTGTATTATATTATTGCCATCGAGGATAACAAGATGGGGTTTTCTTCATATTGCATGAGTCTATCCCTCTACATCATGTCATCTTGCTTAAGGCGTTACTCTGTTTTTAACTTAATACTCTAGATGCATGCTGGATAGCGGTCGATGAGTGGAGTAATAGTAGTAGATGCAGGCAGGAGTCGGTCTACTTGTCTCGGACGTGATGCCTATATACATGATCATACCTATGTTCAATTCTGTCAATTGCTCAACACAGTAATTTGTTCACCCACCGTAGAATACTTATGCTCTTGAGAGAAGCCACTAGTGAAACCTATGGCCCCCGGGTCTATCTTTATCATATTGATCTCCTACTACTTAGTTATTTCCTTTGCTATTTACTTTGCCTTTATTTTACTTTGCATCTTACCAAAAATATTATCTTATCATATCTATCAGATCTCACTCTCGTAAGTGGCCTTATAGGGATTGACAACCCCTATTTGCGTTGGTTGCGAGGATTTATTTGTTTTGTGCAGGTGCGAGGGACTCGCGCGTAGCCTCCTACTGGATTGATACCTTGGTTCTCAAAAACTGAGGGAGATACTTACGCTACTTTGCTGCATCATCCCTTCCTCTTCGGGGAAAACCAACGCAGTGCTCAAGAGGTAGCAAGAAGGATTTCTGGCGCCGTTGCCGGGGAGTTCTACGCAAAAGTCAACATACCAAGTACCCATCACATACCCTTATCTCCCGCATTACATTATTTGCCATTTGCCTCTCGTTTTCCTCTCCCCCACTTCACCCTTGCCATTTTATTCGCCCTCTCTCTCTATCCTCCCTCTCTATTTGCCTCCTTTTGCCCGCTTGCTTTTTGTTTGCTTGTGTGCTAGTTTGCTTGCTTGTCACGATGGCTCAAGATAATACTAAATTCTGTGACTTCACCAATACCAACAACAATGATTTTATTAGCACTCTGATTGCTCCTCTTACCGATGCTGAATCTTGTGAAATTAATACTGCTTTGCTGAATCTTGTCATGAAAGATCCGTTTTTCGGCCTTCCTAGTGAAGATGCCGCTACCCATCTTAATAGCTTCGTTGATTTGTCTGACATGCAAAAGAAGAAAGATGTGGATAATGATATTGTTAAATTGAAGCTATTTCCTTTTTCGCTTAGAGATCGTGCTAAAGCTTGGTTTTCGTCTTTGCCTAAAAATAGTATTGATTCATGGAACAAGTGCAAAGATGCTTTTATCTCTAAGTATTTTCCTCCCGCTAAGATCATCTCTCTTAGAAACGATATTATGAATTTTAAGCAACTTGATCATGAACATGTTGCACAAGTTTGGGAGAGAATGAAATTAATGACACGTAATTGCCCTACTCATGGTTTAAATTTGTGGATGATTATACAAAAAAAATTATGCCGGATTGAACTTTGCTTCTAGAAATCTTTTAGATTCGGCTGCGAGAGGCACTTTTATGGAAATCACTTTAGGAGAAGCTACTAAACTCCTAGATAATATTATGGTTAATTATTCTCAATGGCATACTGAAAGATCTACTAATAAAAAGGTGCATGCGATAGAAGAAATTAATGTTTTGAGTGGAAAGATGGATGAACTTATGAAATTAATTGCTAATAAGAGTGTTTCTTCTGATCCTAATGATATGCCCTTGTCTACTTTGATTGAGAATAATAATGAATCTATGGATGTGAATTTTTTTGGTAGGAACAATTTTGGTAACACCGCGTATAGAGGAAATTTCAATTATAGGCCTTACCCTAGTAATCCCTCTAATAATTATGGTAATTCCTACAACAATTCTTATGGAAATTATAATAAGAGGCCCTCTGATTTTGAATCTAATATTAAAGAATTTATTACTTCGCAAAAGAATTTTAATGCTATGATTGAAGAAAACTTGCTTAAGATTGATGATTTGGCTAGGAACGTTGATAGAATTGCTCTTGATGTTGATTCTTTGAAACTTAGATATATTCCACCTAAGCATGATATCAATGAGTCTCTCAAAGCCATGAGAATTTCCATTGATGAGTGCAAAGAAAGAACCGCTAGGATGCGTGCTAAGAAAGATGCCTTTATAAGAGTGTGTTCTTCTAGTTCCTATGAAGATAAAGATGAAGATCTAAAGTTATTGATGTGTCCCCTATTAAATTTTGTTTTGAAATATGAATCTTTATAATGATGGGACTGAACATGATCCACCTTACCTAGAAGGTGTTCCAAGAATTCGGAATTTGTTGATCTTGATGCTAAAATTGATAAAAGTGGGATTGAAGAAATTAAAACCCTATATATTGCTAAACCCACTATTATGGATTTCAAGGAATTTAACTATGAAAATTTCTATTTGATTGATTGTATTTCCTTGTTGCAATCCGTGCTAAATTCTCCTCATGCTTATAGTCAAAATAAAGCGTTTACTGAACATATCGTTGATGCCTTGATGCAATCTCATGAAGAAAAACTTGAATTGGAAGTTTCTATCCCTAGAAAACTTTATGATGAGTGGGAACCAACTATTAAAATTAAAATTAAAGATCATGAATGCTATGCTTTATGTGAGTTGGGTGCTAGTGTTTCCACGATTCCAAAGACTTTGTGTGATTTGTTAGGTTTCCGTGATTTTGATGATTGCTCTCTAAACTTGCACCTTGTGGATTCCACTATTAAGAAACCTATGGGAAGAATTAATGATGTTCTTATTGTTGCAAATAGGAATTATGTTCCCATAGATCTTATTGTTCTTGACATAGATTGAATCATTCATGTCCTATTATTCTTGGTAGACCTTTCCTTAGAACGATTGGTGCAATTATTGATATGAAGGAAGGAAATATTAGATTCCAATTTCCATTAAGGAAAGGCATGGAACACTTTCCTAGAAATAAGATTAAATTACCTTATGAATCTATTATGAGATCCATTTATGGATTTCCTACCAAAGATGGCAATACCTAGATCTATTCTTGCTTGTTATGCCTAGCTAGGGGCGTTAAACGATAGCGCTTGTTGGGAGGCAACCCAATTTTATTTATATTCCTTGCTTTTTTCTCCTGTTTAGTAAGAAATAATTTATCTAGCCTCTGTTTTGGTTATGTTTTTTGTGTTTAATTAGTGTTTGTGCCAAGTAGAACCGTTGGGAAGACTTGGGGAAAGTCTTGTTGAACTTGCTGTAAAAAAGCAGAAACTTTAGCGCTCACGAGAACTGCTGTCAATTTTATTTGGAAAGTGATATTTAGTTAATTATTTTTTCAGATGATTAATAGATAAATTCCTCACGTCCAGAAATTTATTTTAGAATTTTTGGGGTTCCAGATCTTGTGCTAGCTACAGATAACTACAGACTGTTCAGTTTTTTGACAGATTCTGTTTTTCGTGTGTGGTTTGCTTATTTTGATGAATCTATGGCTAGTAAAATAGTTTATAAACCATAGAGAAGTTGTAATACAGTAGGTATAACACCAATATAAATAAAGAATGAGTTCATTACAGCACCTTGAAGTGATCTTTTATTTTCTTTCGCTAACGGAGCTCACGAGATTTTCTACTTTAAGTTTTGTGTTGTGAAGTTTTCAAGTTTTGGGTAAAGATTTGATGGATTATGGAACAAGGAGTGGAAAGAGCCTAAGCTTGGGGATGACCATGGCACCCCCAAGATAATCTAAGGACACCTAAAAGCCAAAGCTTGGGGATGCCCCGCAAGGCATCCCCTCTTTCGTCTACTTCTATCGGTAACTTTACTTGGAGGTATATTTTTATTCGCCACATGATATGTGTTTTGCTTGGAGCGTCTTGTGTGATTTGAGTCTTTTCTTGTTAGTTTACCATAATCATCCTTGCTGTACACATCTTTTGAGAGAGCCATACATGATTTGGAATTTGTTAGAATACTCTATGTGCTTCGCTTATATCTTTTGAGTTATATAGTTTTGCTCTAGTACTTCACTTATATCTTTTAGAGCACGGTGGTGGATTTGTTTTATAGAAACTATTGATCTCTCATGCTTCACTTAGATGATTTTGAGAGTCTTAATATCATGGTAATTTGCTTAAAATCCTAATATGCTAGGTATTCAAGATTAGTAAAAATTTCTTAAGAGTGTTTTGAATACTAAGAGAAGTTTGATGCTTGACGATTGTTTTGAGATGTGGAGGTAATAATATCAAAGTCGTGCTAGTTGAGTGGTTGTGAAATTGAGAAATGCTTGTGTTGAAGTTTGCAAGTCCCGTAGCATGCATGTATGGTAAACGTTATGCAACAAATTTGAAACATGAGGTGTTATTTGATTGTCTTCCTTATGAGTGGCGGTCGGGGACGAGCGATGGTATTTTCGTACCAATCTATCCCCCTAGGAGCATGCGCGTAGTACCGAGGTTTTTGATGACTTTTAGATGTTCTTTATGACTAATGTTGAGTCCATGGATTATACGCACTCTCACCCTTCCATCCTTGCTAGCCTCTTCGGTACCGTGCATTGCCCTTTCTCACATTGAGAGTTGGCGCAAACTTCGCCGGTGCATCCAAACCCCGTGATATGATACGCTCTTTCACACATAAACCCCCTTATATCTTCCTCAAAACAGCCACCATACCTACATATTATGGCATTTCCATAGCCATTCCGAGATATATTGCCATGCAACTTTCCACCATTCCGTTCATCATGACACATTCAACATTGTCATATTGCTTAGCATGACCATGTAGTTGACATAGTATTTGTGGAAAAGCCACCGTTCATAATTCTTTCATACATGTCACTCTTGGTCCATTGCATATCCCGGTACACCACTGGAGGCATTCATATAGAGTCATACTTTGTTCTAATATCGAGTTGTAATCATTGAGTTGTAAATAAATAGAAGTGTGATGATCATCATTTTCTAGAGCATTGCCCCAAGTGAGGAATATATATATATATATATATATATATATAAAGGGAGAAAGGCCATAAAAAGAGAAGGCCCCCAAAAAAGAGAAAGGCCATAAAAAAGGGAGAAAGGCCATAAAAAATGAGAGAAAAAGAGAGAAGGGACAATGTTACTATCCTTTGCCACACTTGTGCTTCAAAGTAGCACCATAGTCTTCATGTTAGAGAGTCTCTTGTTTTGTCACTTTCATATACTAGTGGGAATTTTCATTATAGACCTTGGCTTGTATATTCCAACAATGGGCCTCCTCAAGTGCCCTAGGTCTTCGTGAGCAAGCAAGTTAGATGCACACCCACTAGTTTCTTTTGTTGAGCTTTCATACATTTATAGCTCTAGTGCATTCGTTGCATGGCAATCCCTACTCCTTGCATTAACATCAATCGGTCGGCATCTCCATAGCCCATTGATTAGCTTCATTGATATGAGACTTTCTCCTCTTTTGTCTTCTCCACATAACCCCCCTCATTATATTCTATTCCACCTATAGTGCTATGTCCATGGCTCGCGCTCAGATATTGCGTGAAAGTTTATAGGTTTGAGATTACTAAAGTATGAAACAATTGCTTGGCTTGTCATCGGGGTTGTGCATAATGAGAGCATTCTTGTGTGATGAAAATGAAACATGACTAAACCATATGATTTTGTAGGGATGAACTTTCTTTGGCCATGTTATTTTGAAAACACATAATTGCTTTGTTAGTATGCTTGAAGTATTATTATTTTTATGTCAATATGAACTTTTGTCTTGAATCTTTTGGATCTGAATATTCATACCACAATTAAGAAGAATTACATTAAAATTATGCCAAGTAGCACTCCGCATCAAAAATTCTGTTTTTATCATTTACCTACTCGAGGACGAGCAGGAATTAAGCTTGGGGATGCTTGATACGTCTCCAATGTATCTATAATTTTTGATTGCTCCATGCTATATTATCTACTATTTTGGACATTATTGGGCTTTATTATCCACTTTTATATTATTTTTGGGACTAACCTATTAACCAGAGGCCCAGCCTAGAATTGCTGTTTTTTGCCTGTTTTAGGGTTTCGAAGAAAAGGAATATCAAACGGAGTCCAAACGGAATGAAACCTCCGGGAACGTGATTTTCTCAACGAACAAGACCCAGGAGACTTGGACCCTACATCAAGAAAGAAAAGAGGAGGCCACGAGGTAGGGGGCGCGACCACCACCACCAGGCGCGCCCTCCACCCTCGTGGGCCCCCTGTTGCTCCACCGACGTACTCCTTCCTCCTATATATATCCACGTACCCCCAAACGATCAGAACATGAGCCAAAACCGTAATTCCACCACCCGTAACTTTCTGTATCCACGAGATCCCATCTTGGGGCCTGTTCTGGAGCTCCGCCGGAGGGGGCATTGATCATGGAGGTCTACTACATCAACACCATAGCCCCTCCGATGAAGTGTGAGTAGTTCACCTCAGACCTACGGGTCCATAGTTATTAGCTAGATGGATTCTTCTCGCTTTTTCGTTCTCAATACAATGTTCTCCCCCTCTCTTGTGGAGATCTATTCGATCTAATCTTCTTTTTGCGGTGTGTTTGTTGAGACCGATGAATTGTGGGTTTATGATCAAGTCTATCTATGAATAATATTTGAATCTTCTCTGAATTCTTTTATGTATGATTTCTTATCTTTGCAAGTATCTTCGAATTATCAGTTTGGTTTGGCCTACTAAATTGATCTTTATTGCAATGGGAGAAGTGCTTAGCTTTGGGTTCAATCTTGCGGTGTCCTTTCCCGGTGACAGTAAGGGCAGCAAGGCACGTATTGTATTGTTGCCATCGAGGACAACAAGATGGGTTTTTCTTCATATTGCATGAGTCTATCCCTCTACATCATGTCATCTTGCTTAAGGCGTTACTCTGTTTTTAACTTAATACTCTAGATGCATGCTGGATAGCGGTCGATGAGTGGAGTAATAGTAGTAGATGCGGGCAGGAGTCCGTCTACTTGTCTTGGACGTGATGCCTATATACATGATCATACCTAGATATTCTCATAACTATGCTTAATTCTGTCAATTGCTCAGCAGTAATTTGTTCACCCACCATAGAATACTTATGCTCTTGAGAGAAGCCACTAGTGAAACCTATGGCCCCCAGGTCTATCTTTATCATATTGATCTCCTACTACTTAGTTATTTCCTTTGCTATTTACTTTGCCTTTATTTTACTTTGCATCTTTATCATAAAAATACCAAAAATATTATCTTATCATATCTATCAGATCTCACTCTCGAAAGTGGCCTTATAGGGATTGACAACCCCTATTCGCGTTGGTTGCGAGGATTTATTTGTTTTGCGCAGGTGCGAGGGACTCACACGTAGCCTCCTACTGGATTGGTACCTTGGTTCTCAAAAACTGAGGGAAATACTTACGCCACTTTGCTGCATCATCCCGTCCTCTTTGGGGAAAACCAACACATTGCTCAAGAGGTAGCACTGGGCCAGTGCATGATCAGATGGCATGTCCTTAACCAGTCCATCAGTTTCATCGTGAGTGTGAACGGTGATGTCGGATGATCAAGATTGGTTGCATGCGGAATAAGAGTAGGCAGATCAAATTTCATGTCTGAGGGAGAGTCCACCCCGAGACGGGTCTTGTAAGTGTGGAATAGAAGGTCCTCTTTAGTAGGGTGATGCTCAACCATCGTGCCATCCACTGTCCGGAAGGAAGCAATATTGTTCCTGCGGTATCTCTCTGTGGCCACGGCTTGGAAAAACTTAGTGTTTTCGTCTCCGAACTTGATCCACTGTATAGTACAACGCCTTTTCCAATATAGTTTCTGATATTTGAGCACTCGTAGAAAATGTGACTTGAGTATGCATCTAATGTTTATCTCGGGTGTTGTCAAACTGCGTTTGTTTTCAAGCTCATCTAAGTCAGCCAGGACGGCATTACAGTTCGTGGTTGCAACTGAAAGACGAGAAATGTGCTTACTCCGGGATTTCAGAGCGTGCCATAAAGCTATAAACTTATGACATAGGGTAGTGGCAGCATTATCAGATTGGAGTGGTTGATTCCCCACTTCCGGCACCACATCCATGAATCCTGGGTGAAGGATCCAGTATGACTCGAAGCGGAAAAGCTTGCTGCGTGGAATTTTTGTCTCAATGGAGATGACACAAGGTATGTGGTCAGACACTTGCTTGCCAAGTGGCCTAACAAGAGTTCTAGGATATGCATTCGTCCAATGAAGTGAGGTAAGAAACTAGTCAATCTGTTCAAGGAGAGGGTCGAGCTGCATGTTGCTCCAGGTGTATGCCCTACCTTGCACAGGAAGCTCAATAAGTTGTTGTTTGTGGATGATGTTGTTTAATGTAAGCATGTCATGTGTATTTCCACCTGGTTTGTTATGATTATCAAGAGCTCGCATATAGTTAAAATCACCGAGAAAAAGCCAATCCTGCCCACTAGGAATGTGAACATCATATAGCCATTGGGTAAATGCATCCCGGTCGGCCCCAACGCATGGCCCATAGACATTAGCTAACGTCCAGCTTTGAGAGGATTGCATGCTGATGAAGTTGCTAACTAGCGCAAAGAGGTCAGATGAAACTATTGTTCCCGAGAAAACATCGCTTTTCCAAATCGTAAGCAACCCACCCGAAGAGCCATGTGATGGAACAAATGCAAAATGATCAAATTGTCTAGGGTAACAAGTTTTAATAAAAGAAAGAGTGACCTCCGACATCTTAGTCTCCTAAAGACAAATGATAGCACAACCACTAGTGTTTATCGCATTATTAAGAGCTAGTTGCTTCTTCTCCGAATTGAGGCCTTGGATGTTCCATGAGAGCACATTCCAACAGCTCAAAAGTGGCATCTCGAGGGGTGACGATTAGACGGTGTTAAGAGAGAGATCCTCTCCTTGTTCCTCCACCGAGGGCTCCATTGCAGAAGATGCAGGCAGCACAATGGGCTCAGCGGACAAAGCTTCAGTAGATAACTCAGATGTAGGTATAGCGCACCTGTTGATCCCAATTGATTGCAAAGTGGTAATAGGAGTTGGGGGTGGAATTTCACCTGTATTGTGAGCGGTATGGCTAGTGGATCCAATAGAGGGGATGAGCCATGGCTTAACTTTGGAGTTGGACTTACAAGTGTCAGTGAGGGGGGTACCTTGAACCCATCATATTTGTTGGAGCGAAGGCTGCGACGTACTTCAGAGGTGGAAATTGGAGCAGCAGTTCTGGCACATCTGGTACGAGTCCCAATGGCAACTAGAGGAGCCACAACCATAGGATATGCAGTCACAGGGAGAATATGAAGATCGGGCAGTGTAGGGGTTTCAGAAATGTAGTCCATAGTAGCAGAGTCAGGTATCTCCTTGATGGTGACTGAAGATGGGGTCAGGTGGGTGTGAAGGCTCGATTGGTGAGAGAAGTTGAAGCCAACAGAGTCATGTGTGACCAAAACAGAGAGATGCACAGAGTTGCTTCTCAGCCCAGACCCATCCCTCCACGGCCCGAACGAATCAAGCAGCAGGCGACAGCTTGGAAGATGAAGTTGTTCAGATTCTGACGAGGTATTGGGTCATTCAATAGTCTGGACAGAATTTCATTGTCTTGCGCAGATAAGCCAAATCTTATGCCCTGATCATGTACATATGTTGATCATATCTACTATATGATTCACGCTCGAACTTTTGGTCTCAGTGTTCTGAGGCCATATCTGCATATGCTAGGCTCGTCAAGTTTAACCTGAGTATTTTGTGTGTGCAAAACTGGCTTGCACTAGTTGTATGTGAACGTAGAGCTTATCACACCCGATCATCACGTGGTGTCTCGGCACGACGAACTGTAGCAATGGTGCATACTCAGGGAGAACACTTATACCTTGAAATTTAGTGAGAGATCATCTTATAATGCTACCGTCGAACTAAGCAAAATAAGATGCATAAGGGTAAACATCACATGCAATTTAATATAAGTGATATGATATGGCCATCATTATCTTGTGCCTTTGATCTCCATCTCCGATCCACCGTCATGATCACCATCGTCACTGGCTTGACACCTTGATCTGCATCAAAGCATCGTTGTCTTCTCACCAACTATTGCTTCTACGACTATTGCTACCGCTTAGTGATAAAGTAAAGCAATTACATAGCGATTGCATTTCATACAATAAAGCGACAACCATATGGCTCCTGCCAGTTGCCAATAACTGTGTTACGAAACATGATCATATCATAGAATAAAATTTAGCATCATGTCTTGACCATATCACATCACAACATGCCCTTAAAAACAAGTCAGACGTCCTCTACTTTGTTGTTGCAAGTTTTACATGGCTGCTACGGGCTGAGCAAGAACCGTTCTTACCTACGCATCAAAAACCACAACGTGGTATAGTAATTGCATTTTGATCTTCCGAAAGAACCCTGTTCATTGAATCCGATTCAACTAAAGTTGGAGAAACTAACACCCACCAGCCACCTGTGTACGAAGCACGTCGGTAGAACCAGTCTCACGTAAGCGTACGCGTAATGTCAGTCTGGGCCGCTACATCCAACAATACCGCCGAATCAAGAATCAACTAGTGACGGCAAGCAATATGTATATACCCACGCCCATAACTCCTTTGTGTTCTACTCGTGCATATAGCATCTACGCATAGACCTGGCTCTGATACCACTATTGGGGAACGCAGCAATTTCAAAAAAAATTCCTACGCACATGCAAGATCTATCATGGTGATTCATAGCAACGAGAGGGGAAGAGTGTTGTCCACGTACCCTCGTAGACCGTAAGCGGAAGCGTTATGACAATAGGTTGATGTAGTCGTACGTCTTCATGATCTGACCGATCCTAGTACCGAAAGTACAACACCTCCGCGATCTGCACACGTTCGGCTCGGTGATGTCCCACGAACTCTCGATCCAGCTGGGTGTTGAGGGAGAGCTTCGTCAGCACAACAGCGTGATGATGGTGATGATGAAGCTACCGGCGCAGGGCTTCGTCTAAGCACTACGACGATATGACCGAGGTGGATTATGGTGGAGGGGGGCACCGCACACGGCTAAGGGATCAATGATCAACTTGTGTGTTCTAGGGTGCCCCCTGCTCCTGTATATAAAGAAACAAGGGGGAGGCCGGCTGGCCCTTGGGGCGCGCCAAGGAGGGTAGGAGTCCTCCTCCTAGTAGGAGTAGGACTCCCCCTTTCCTAGTCCAACTAGGAGGAGGAAGGGGGGAGGAAGGAGAGGAGAAGGGAGAAGGAAAGGGGGTGCTACCCCCCTTCCCTAGTCCAATTCGGACTAGAGGGGGAGTGGCGCGCGGCCCTGCCTTGGCCGGCCCCCTCTCTCTCTCCACTAAGGCCCATGTGGCCCATTAGTTCCCCGGGGGGGGGGGGGGGGGTTCCGGTAACCCTCCGGCACTCCGGTTTTCTCCGAAATCACCCGGAATAATTCCAGTGTCTGAATATAGCTGTATCAATCTTTATGTCTCAACCACTTCGAGACTCCTCTTCATGTACGTGATCATATCCGGGACTCCAAACTACCTTCGGTACATCAAAACACATAAACTCGTAATACCGATCATTACCGAACGTTAAGCGTGCGGACCCTACGGGTTCAGAACTATGTATACATGACCGAGACACGTCTCCGGTCAATAACCAATAGCGGAACCTGGATGTTCATATTGTCTCCCACATATTCTACGAAGATTTTTATTGGTCAAACTGCATAATGATATACGTTGTTCCCTTTGTCATCGGTATGTTACTTGCCCGAGATTCGATCGTTGGTATCTCAATACCTAGTCCAATCTCGTTACCGGCAAGTCTCTTTACTCATTCCGTAATGCATCATCCTGTAACTAACTCATTAGTCACATTGCTTGCAAGGCTTATAGTGATGTTCATTACCGAGAGGGCCCAAAGATACCTCTTCGATACTCGGACTGACAAATCCTAATATCGATCTATGCCAACTCAACAAACACCATCAGAGACACCTGTAGAGCATCTTTATAGTCACGCAGTTACGTTGTGACATTTGATAGCACACTAAGTGTTCCTTCGGTATTCGGGAGTTGCATGATCTCATAGTTATAGGAACATGTATAAGTTACGGAGAAAGCAATAGCAACAAAACTAAACGATCATTGTGCTAAGCTAACGGATGGGTCAAGTCAATCACATCATTCTCTAATGATGTGATCCCGTTAATCAAATGACAACTCATGTCTATAGTTAGGAAACATAACCATCATTGAGTCAACGAGCTAGTCAAGTAGAGGCATACTAGTGACACTATGTTTGTCTATGTATTCACACATGTACTAAGTTTCCGGTTAATACAATTCTAGCATGAATAATAAACATTTATCATGATATAAGGAAATATAAATAACAACTTTATTATTGCCTCTAGGGCATATTTACTTCACTTCACACCAGTCACGGAGCCCATAGAGTTTTCCTCCAATGCACCAACCTGGAATCTAGGAAAGAGCATGGCAGCTCACATTGCCATGGGACGCATCGGCGAAGTTTACCACAAGGATCTTAAGCACAACATATACCAGATATGTGGACGCCAAGATGAGCAATGGGAGACGATCAGCACTAGGAGGGACAAGTCCATTGCAGCCTACATCCAGGAGTTAAACCAACACATTCGTCATCAGGAGAACTAGATGTGCGCCAGCATGATAGACCTGGAGAAGGTGATGACCAGGAACATGGAGCTAGAGGAGGAACTCAAGTCTACACGTGATGGATATGAAGAGGAAATTGTAGTACTACTGGAGAAGAATGAAGATCCACAGAAGAGGCTAGGAGTATTCATGGGAGACCCTGCGCCGGGAGGTGACGACCATCCCGAAGACTACATCATCATCGACGACACCGACTCCGACCCCGACAGTGATGACGACTATGAAGACGAAGCTGGAGCAGATATCATGGAGTCTTCTTCCGATCAAAATTTTTAGTCGACCACCATATTATCAGTAGTATTCCCCATAGTAGTAGTCCGAGTATTTTGTAATGGTAGCTAGATCGATTGTATGCTCTTGTTTGAATTGAGTGGTGTGATATGATCGTGTTTGTATCATGTGCATATGGGTAGTGATTTTCTCCTTAGACCACACTCTATTCTAATCTCTCCCCTCTAAAACCTATCATATGTGTAACGCCCGGGTAATCAAGCTATAGTAATTCCATGCAAATGGTGCCACATCACCATGATTACTGTTGTTAATCTATCGTTGGTTTAAAACCAATTCAAATTAAAATTTAAAATAAAGTTAAATAATAAAAGTTTTCAAAAATTAAAACAAAAATGTTCGGAGCGTGCCAATAATTGGCTAGGTGATTATGATGAAGGAATCGTACCTTTATAAAAGGCGTAAGTATTTAAAAGGAATTAAAACAGAAAAGAAATAAAATAAAAGGGAAAAACAAAAACAAAAACTAACAAAAACAAAAAAGAGGGAACCCCCTTCCATGGCCCACTGGCCCAGCTGGCCGGCCAGCCCACTCTATTATGATCGAAAGTATGTCTAGAGGGGGGGGGGGTGATTAGACTACTTGACCAAATAAAAACTTAACCTTTTCCCAATTTTAGTTCTTGGCAGATTTTAGCTATTTTAGGACAAGTCAAGCAATCATCACACAATTCAAGCAAGCATGCAAAGAGTATATTGGCAGCGGAAAGTAAAGCATGCAACTTGCAAGAATGTAAAGGGAAGGGTTTGGAGAATTCAAACGCAATTGGAGACACGGATGTTTTTCCCGTGGTTCGGATAGGTGGTGCTATCCTACATCCACGTTGATGGAGACTTCAACCCACGAAGGGTAACGGTTGCGCGAGTCCATGGAGGGCTCCATCCACGAAGGGTCCACGAAGAAGCAACCTTGTCTATCCCACCATGGCCATCACCCACGAAGGACTTGCCTCACTAGCGGTAGATCTTCATGAAGTAGGCGATCTCCTTTCCCTTACAAACTCCTTGGTTCAACTCCACAATCTTGTCGGAGGCTCCCAAGTGACACCTAGCCAATCTAGGAGACACCACTCTCCAAGAAGTAACAAATGGTGTGTTGATGATGAACTCCTTGCTCTTGTGCTTCAAATGATAGTCTCCCCAACACTCAACTCTCTCTCACAGGATTTGGATTTGGTGGAAAGAAGATTTGAGGGGAAAGCAACTTGGGGAAAGCTAGAGATCAAGATTCATACGGTAGGAATGGAATTTCTTGGCCTCAACACATGAGTAGGTGGTTCTCTCTCAGAACATATGAGTTGGAAGTGTAGATGTGTTCTGATGGCTCTCTCCCACTAGTGAAGAGGAGGTGGAGGGGTATATATAGCCTCCACACAGAATCTAACCGTTACACACAATTTACCAATCTCGGTGGGACCGAATCAACAAACTCGGTCAGACCGAAATAGTAAACCTAGTGACTGTTAGAGATTTTCGGTGGGACTGACATGCAACTTGGTAGGACCGATATGGTTAGGGTTAGGGCATAACGTAATCTCGGTGAGACCGATTACACAAACTCGGTGAGACCGATTTTGGTAATAAGCTAACCAGAGAGTTGGTCAGGTAAACTCGGTGGGACCGATTTGCTCTTTCGGTGAGACCGAAATGTTACAAAAAGGAAACAGAGAGTTTACATTGCAATCTCGGTGGGACCGGTCCGCTCTTTCGGTGAGACCGAAAAGTTACGAAAGGGAAACAGAGAGTTTGCAATCCCATCTCGGTGAGACCGAGATCCCTATCGGCAGAACCGAATTGCTAGGGTTTGGCAATGGCTATGACAAGTGAAACTCGGTGGCGACGGGTTGAGAGAATCGGTAGGGCCGAGTTTGGCTTTGGGTTTAGGTCAAATGTGGATATGGGAAAGTAGTTGAGGGTTTTGGAGCATATCACTAAGCACATGAAGCAAGAGGCTCATTAAGAAACACCTCATCCCTCCTTGATAGTATTGGCTTTTCCTAAAGACTCAATGTGATCTTGGATCACTAAAATATAAAATGAAGAGTCTTGAGCTTTTGAGCTTGAGCCAATCCTTTATCCTTAGCATTTTGAGGGATCCACTTTCAACATCCATGCCATGCCAATCATTGAGCTTTCCTGAAATAATCATCTTGGAATAGCATTAGCTCAATGAGCTATATGTTGTTATGAATTACCAAAACCACCTAGGGATAGTTGCACTTTCAATCTCCCCCTTTTTGGTAATTGATGACAACATATAGATCAAAGCTTCGGCAAATGATAATAAGAATGAAATATATCGTCGCTTTGAGAAGTGTGTGATAAGTAAGAGCTCCCCCTAAATTTGTGCATATCTTAAAATTTGCTTTGGACTGCAAATGCACAAGGAGTTAGAATCATGGGTTACTCTTCCATGTCACATACATCTTGGTGGAGCGCTCAAAATGATAAGAATTGAAATACATGCACTCATCACCAAAGAAAGTGAATGATCACATAAGATAGATAGGATAATATCAAGCATGCATAAGTGTAGCTTATGATCAAACACATGATCGTCAATGTCTCACAAGCATATCAAGCAAACAAAGTTCGAAAAACCACCAAATAAAGCAAGAGAGAATAAAAGCAACAGACTCTCTCTCTCTCGAAGCCTATGATCTATACATTTTTCTCCCCCTTTGGCAACAAGTTACCAAAAAGTTCCTAGAAAATGCATAGTGCTAGATCGACTCTCAGGCTTGATCTTCTGGTGGTGGTGGAGTCCGGATCACTCCAAGGATGAAGCCTTCTGTAGACATGGTTGGAGTTGAAGCTGAAGTAGATGCTGGAGCTGGTTGGGCTGGTGCTGTAGCTGGAGCTGAGGTGGTGGCTTTGGTGTCAAGAACTGGCACTGCAATTGACCTCGGAGCTCGTGGCACTCTGGCAAATGCATCAGTTGTAGTCTTGCCCTTCCTTTCCTGCATATCATCTTGAAGTTGCTCCACTGCAGACTGAATTTCTGTTACCTTCACATCTAGGTCATAGAACTTTTGTTCCATGATCCTCTCTAAGCTCTGCTGATTCTGAGTGAGGGTGGCCAGTCCTTTCTCAATCCTCAGTGTGGATGCAATCAAGTAACCAAGATGCTCTTGTTTGGCTTTCAAGAAATACTCAGATGCCTCCTCTTGAGTTGGCATCTTGGCAGCTTTCTCCTTCCTTGCCTTCTCCTTCTTTGCTTGTGCTTGTGCAGATGATGGTTCATTCTCTTTCATGACAACTTGATTGTCCTCAAAGTCTCGATGGATGGGCAGGTGTTCCTTGTCCAGCAAGTATATGCCTGTGCCCATCTTGGAGTTAATTAGCTCCTGGATCTGGGGGGCATAACCACAGCAACATCTTCTTCCTCTTCCTCTTCTGAGTCTCTCATGATTGAGGATCTCCCAAGCACTTTGGCAATGGTATTTTTGACCCTTTCCTTCCTCTTCTTCCCTTCAGCAGCAACTGGCTCTATGGGTGCAGGCTTTTCAGGAATCTGAGTTGAAGCTCTGGCCTTTGGCATAGGCTGCCTACCTGCTGGCCTTTTGATTTTCAATCCTAGCTTTGTGCCTTGAGCTGAGCCATATTCCTTCTTGAGCACAACTCTCTTGGAAGTTGCTTCCTCTTCTGCCACATAGTCCTCATCCTCTGAGTCTGAGGTTCTCTTCTTCCTTTGTCTGGTGGCATCTTTTGGCAGATTGCTTGGGGTGCTCCTGCTGCCTTCATCTGAAGAACTGGAGGGACTAGTGCCCTCACTCATGTGCACTTGCTGTTCTGACACATTCTGGCTGTCACTCTGGTCCGACATGATGAACAAGCTGACTGCTGACCCTGTGAATAGTTTATAGATGAGGTAGAGTGGATGAGCATCACAAAATGCAGAGATTTTTGCAAAAGAATGATTCAAAATCTTAGTTTTAGTTTCCCACTGAAATCATTTCGGATCTACGGATTTTTAAACTCGGTGATACCGAAGCAGTTTTGGAACCTAAACTAGTGAACTCGGTCAGACCGAGTCACAGTTCGGTGGCACCGAGACTGCTAGGGTTTCACAAAGTTCCAAAATCGGTCACACCGATTAGTAATTCTCGGTCAGACCGAGTCTCACTTGTGCAATGGCATGAGCCAAATCGGTGGGACCGAGTTTTTCAACTCGGTGGGTCCGAGAGGGTTTCGGTGGAAACCTAACCCTAAAATTTTCGAATCAATCCTATTCTACAAACGCATTGACTGGATAGGAGTGTTTCAATCGTGGCTAGAATCAATATGATCACAATGTGCTAGGAATCAGATTGGGGATAGCACAAAGATCGAGTCCATACCCTAGTTCGGCGGAGACTCGCTACGGCGGCAACGGCGGGGTATAATTCCGTTGACGGCGATGGAGACCAGCGACTGGAGGCGGCTGGCAGCGAGGAGACGATCCGGAGACCACGTTGGCAGAGCGAGCTATCGCGCGGGCGAAGGGGTTCGGAGAAATTTCCAAATTTTTGCCCGTGACTATATATAGCCCGACCCTGTCGGTGTGACCGAGTGGAACAACTCGGTGGCACCGAGATGCAAAACTGTATACAGTTATTGCAACTCAGTGTGACCGAATGGTTCAAATTGGTTGCACCGAGATCGAAAATTCAGATCAACTTAATGATCTCGGTAGGACCGAAAGTAGGATATTGATCAGACCGAGAATCATAAAGAGGTTTTGGAAGTTTAAGTCTATGACGAATCGGGGACTCCGAGTGCTCCTCACACAGAGTGGTTCGAATCTAACTTGATCAAATTTTGTGATGCAGCATGAATAGAGTTTGAGACGAGAAAAGCATAGATAGCTAGAGGAGGTTCTTAGGCATTCTTGTCCATCCACTTGGAAAAAGGAAATAAAACCAAACAATCAAAACAACAAGTGGATGTCCTCGAATGAGTAAAATATGCAACCAAGATGCTCACACAATAAAATGGCAATTGAAATATGTGACAAAGCATGCACAACCAATTCTAGCATCTATCAAGCAATTGGCGATGACTAGGTCATCTATATATGAGTATATTGACTTAGGAGTCAAGTGAGAACACTTGATCATAGGTCATACTCATCGTTTAAGCTCAAGTGGGGTTACCACTTTTACATAAAGCATTGTTGTGTTCACATCTTTAGAGTTGCTTTAGCTCAAGTCTTAGAGTAAAGCTCCCCCTAGATGTCATATCCCCCCTAAGAGAGATGAACTAACCTTGGGTTTTGTCGATGATGACTTCATGTAGATGTTGAAGATGTGGATGCTCAAGGTTGATGTAGATCACTTGGAGCTATCCATTTGAGTGAATTGTACTTTCAATACCTACATAGGTTAGTCCCACAAGGAACAAACAAGGATATCCATAGACATAGAGTGATGCACACACAAGATGGTGTCCATGAAAACTTTTAGGTTACCTTGTTCCTTGTCTTACCAACAAGAGGGTTTGTGACTCCTTGAACTAGTGCAAGATGTGGAAGTTGATTGCACTTGTTCTTGCCAAAATGATAAGAGTGAAGTATGTTGGCGGAGTCACCCTCAAGAACTCTCTAGTTCTTCTTCTTTTGGATCCACACCATCTTGATGGGAATCCTTGGAGTTGTAGTCATACTTGATGAAGTGGAACTTGAAGTGGTCATGGGAATCCACTTGACTAAGGTCTTAGGAGCTTCTTCAAATGCATCAATTTCCTCTTGAAGCTTGTCCTTGCCTTTTTTCTTGTAGTCTTGTGGTGGAAGATCATCTTGAGCTTGTGTCCCCTTGAAGGAAGTATCATACTTCTCTTGTTGAGGAACAAACTTTGTCTTGGGGTATTGATCTTCTTCCCACTCAACTCCATTGGCATTGAACTTTCATTCAAAACCAACACCTTGATTCTTCCGGTGCATTCCTTGCTTGCGCACAATTTCCTCGAATTGCTTACTCCCGGCAAGGCTTTTGTACACTCATTTCTCTATAATTCCCTTCAATAAGCTATTTTCTTGCTCAAGTGTAACTTGGCTAAGAGAATCATTAGTGGAATCAAGAGAACTACTAGAAGCAACAATATTGGATTTAGCATGATCATTGTTACTACTAGAGGAAGAATCTTTCTTGTTCTTGTTACTAGACTTAACTTGAGGCATGTAAGTGGATAAGAGTAAACGCTTGGCAATGTAAGAACTTTTCTTGCGGAGATCATCATTGATTGCCTTTAAGAACTCATGCTCTTGCTCAAGATTGAGCTTTTCAAAGTGTAACTTCTCATGAGCTCTTAAAAGTTCTCGATGATCTTCGAAGATAGTTTCATGAGCTAACTTAAGAGTGTTTAGTTCTTTAGTTAGAGCCTCAATATTCTCCTTGTCATTGTCATTCGTTTTATCTTGATTAGCATGATTAATTGACGTTTCATCATAGTACTCATCACTAGAGTTGTCAACCAGTAAATCATCATCACCTAACAAGTCATCTTCATCACTATTAAAATCAACATACTCGGGGTGTGTTACCTTAGGACCTTTGGCCATGAAGCATCTTCCAATTCCTTCATTTGGTGAGTCAAATATATCGTAGGAGTTGGTTGACACAAGTGCTAGACCGGCAACACCTTCCTCTTGAGTATATTCGGAATCAGAGTGATAACTTCTCTCGGAGTGGTTGTCGGAGTCGGAGCCGGATACCCATTCACCAACATGCGCTTGATGTCTTCGTTTTGTGTAGCTCCTTGATGATTTTTCCTTCCTTTCCGAATCCTTGCTTCTCCGTGAGTATCTTCGTTCATAACGATCATCTCTACTCCTTCTCTCTCTTGGTGGTAATTCTTCTCTTTTGCTTCTTCTTTTTGGAGAGTCTTCTCTTCTCTTGTAGGGAGCCATACACTCATTGGAATAGTGTCCGGGTCTTCCACAATTGTAGCAATTTCGCTCTCGACTAGAAGATCTTTTTGTAAGTGCATCTAGTGCCACCCCTAGTTGGTTTTGGAGTATTGACGACAAACCTAGCTGAGGGACTAATGTGTTTGTGAGAATTGTAGGATAACACAGGTAGAAGTCCCTCATTGATTCGGTTTAGCTACCAGAGATGACCCCCAAAAATGTACGAAGACATTGAAGACAATGGTGGTTCATGAAGACATTCATGTCGAAGACAATGACATATGAAGACTCCCCTTGAAGCCTTTGGAACTCGAAGACTTAGATCCTTCGTAGTTTTACTTTACTCATGTTGTGTCATAGGAACCACCGTACTGTTAAGTGGGTTCCAAGAGAACCAGTCAGGATGACTGAAGTGATGCCTAATTCAAATCCTATGTCTTCGAGTGAAGACAATGAGAGAAAATCTTGTCCAGAGTCAGACAAGTCAGCTTTACTTGCAGCCCAAGTAAAGTTGCCGTGAGAGTTCAAATCCGACCGTTAGTACACGTGTCAGTTCCTTAGTGACCCAGGGTCATTTCGGACAAATCAGGTCAGGGTTGCCAAGTGGCTATAAATAGTCCACCCCCACAACCATAAACGGTTGGCTGCTCAGATTTCAGTGCACGGCTTTTGTCGTTTGAGAGCAACCCACCTCGAAGCCTTTGAGAGAAAATCCTTAGTGAGGAGAAAAGCCCTAACCACCCAGAGCCAGAGTAATTGGGCATCACTTAAGTCTTCTTGTCTGAGTGATCTGAAGACTTATTACACTTGAGGACTGTGCATCCTCCAGACGGTTAGGCGTCGCGTTCTGAGCATCCAAGAGGAATTGTGGATTGCCGGTGAACGAAGTCTGTGAAGGTTTGGGAGTCTACCTTGAAGACTTACCAGAGTGATTGGGCGGGGTCTGTGTGACCTTAGCTCAAGGAGAAAACGGTGAGGACTGGGTGTCCTGAGCTGCGTGTTCAGGACTGGGTGTCTGGGACTGTGTGTCCTTTGGTTTAAATACCTAGCCGCTCCAACCAGATGTACAGTTGTCACAGCAACTGGAACTGGTCCAACATATCATTGTCTTCATCGTGTCACTGGTTTCATCTTCACCTCCCTTTACTTACCAGTACACATTGTGAAGCTATTGCATGCTTGCTTTATCTTCTGTCTTCACAACCTGACTGTATGATCTGTTTGGCTTCATAACTTCTTCCAACCTGATCGTCATTACACTGAAGCTATTTGTCTTTGTGCTTTCACTGTATTGTATATTTGACTATGGCTTGCGTTGTGTAATCTACCTTCCGCTGCATAGTGATAGGCTTGTTCACTCTGTTTGTCTTCATAACTTCCACGTTTTGAAGACTTTCATAAAAATCGCCTATTCACCCCCCCTCTAGTCGATATAACGCACTTTCAATTGGTATCAGAGCAAGGTGCTCCCTTGTTCTGTGTGATTCGGTTTAACCACCTGGAGTTTTAGCTATGTCGACTGCAGGGATAATTAAAGTCTCCGCTGCGTGCCCCGTCTTCGATGGAACTGAATATCCCTACTGGAAGAATAAGATGCGCATGCATCTTGAAGCCATTGACGTCAACCTATGGTATGTCATCGAAAACGGCGTTCCCAAGGCTGGAGAAGGTGTCACTGCGCCTGATGTCAAGAAGTTCACTCAACTGGACTCCACTGCCAAGAATATTATCTGTGGTCATCTGACCAAGGGACAGTATGGCCGTGTGAGTGCCTTGAAGACATCCAAGCTGGTCTGGGACTGGCTCTCCAAGGTCAATGAAGGCATCTCAACCCAGAGAGATCAGAGAATCAGTGTTCTTCGCAATCTCTTCAACCGCTTCAAGCGAAATGACAATGAGAATGTCCAGCACACATTTGACCGGCTCACTGACATCACAAATGAGCTTCAAGCCCTCGGCGCCACTGAGATCACCAAACATGAAATCGTCAAGACGCTGCTAAGATCACTTGACAGTTCATTTGACATCCTAGCCCTGATGATTCAAGAACGTCCAGACTTCAAGACACTCGATCCATCTGACATACTTGAGAGGCTCAACACACATGAGTTTCAGCTTTCTGAGAAAAGAGATATCTACGGTCCAAACTATGGGCGAACTCGTGCCTTGAAGGCAAAAGCTGTGTCATCATCTGAAGAGGAATCTGACAACAGTTCTGATGATCCTGAAGACATTGGAAGGGAACTTGCAATGCTAGTGAAGAAGTTCCAGAAATTCACCAAGAAGAAAGGCTTCAGAAAGTCTTCACGATCAAGCTCAAGGAATGATGAAGCTTCTGCGCATGACTACAAGAGGAAAACTTGTCACAAGTGCAAGAAAACTGGACACTTCATCTCTGAATGCCCACAGTGGGACAATGAGAACAGAAAGAAGAAGAAGAGCAAGGAATATGACTCTGACGATAAGAAGACGAAGAAATACTCAAAGTCTTCGTCCAAGTCTTCCTCAAAGTCTTCATCACACAAGAAGAGTTCATCTGGCAAGGCTCGTGTGTTTGTTGGCAAGGAAATGGATTCAGAGGAGGAGTCCGCTTCTGAGGAGGCAGAGGTGGAGTCTGAGGAGGAGTCTGATTCAGGCATTGCAAGTTTGGCTACAGCCTATGTCGCCAAGTCCATCTTCAACACTGAAGACAATGACTCCATCACCATCACCGATGCAAATGACAAGGACCACTCTACTCCCACCTACTGCTTCATGGCACGTGGTGCCAAGGTAACCACACGCACTACTCACTATCAAACATCTAGTGACGATGACTCTGATTGTGATTCAAAACCCAGTTACAAAACACTTGCTAAAATTGCAACTGAACAACAAAAGGCCATGGAACATATTCAAAAACTGTTAGACAGAAGCGATGATCTGTTGGGTGCTGAAATGACTCGTTCTGAATCCTTAATTGAAGACATAAAAAATCTTCATGTTAAGTATCAGGAACTCGAAGATCGTCTTGAGACTCTCTCAACTACTCATGAAAAGCTTTCCTATGATTATCTTCAGAAGAAGCAAGATCTTGAGAAGTTGAGAGCGGATCATGAAGATCTTCAAAAGGAAAACGAGTCACTTCGAGCCGAACAGATCAGTTCTGCTCAGAAAGGATTTGAACCACCATGCCTTAAATGCATTGAGCGTGATAATGCTATTTCTGTTGCTGAATGTTCCACTGCTACTGCTGTTGCAATATCTTCAACTGTTGAAGTGGTAACTAACCCCTCTGCTAAGGATACCACTGCTATTGCTGATGAAAATGCTAGGTTGAAGACATTGCTTGAAACAGGGATGTACAAAAGTCTCAAAGGACATCAGACACTATGTGATGTCCTCAAGAAGCAGATTCTGAACCAAAACCCTAGCAAAGAGGGTGTTGGGTTCATGAGGAAAATTAATGCAGATGGCTCTTACTGGAAACCTGAGCAGTACCCCAAAACCACATGGGTTGCTGCAAAGGAATCCTCATCAGATCCATCCAATCTATCTGGCTTCACTTGTGCTAATCCAATTATCATTGATGAATCCTTTGATGCAAACTATAAACTATTTAGGAATCAGAATGGTGAAGTATTTGCCAGGTACATTGGTACTAACTGCAGGAATGGACCGCCTATGAAGAAGATCTGGGTTCCAAAAACGTGTCTTGAGAATCTTCCTGTGAATGTCCTCATGACACCTCACATGAAGAAGACAAACCTCAGACCAAAGGCTTCATACGGGCAGAGGACTCATCTGAGTCGCACTAACACAAATGTTTTGCAGGGAAACCATGCTCAGGCATATGAGAGCGGTTCTTCAAACCGTCATTCTCATATGACCAAAAACTATTCTGCCTATTCTTATGAGTACTATTGCCCACCTGCTAGACTGTTTGCCAGGGCTCCAAAGCCAAAATTCTCAGATGCTGCACTTAGACTTATTGCTTCTAAGCCACCCTTGAAGATGTGGGTGGTTAAGAAAGCTTAACTCTCTTTTGCAGGGAAAGGTCTCCAGCACAAAACCAAAATCTTCTGATGCTATTGCTGGGGACCTCAGAAATCTTGTGGGGCGCAAGATCAAATGCCCGAATGGCATCACTATGTATTTCGTACCTGAATCGCATGCTACTCTCCCTACTTGTCCTAACCTGGATCTCAGTTTTCATAATCCACTGGTTCGTCAAATGTTTTTGCTTCACAACACTCTTGGTGAAGCCTATCCCCCTAACTGCACTGTAGGGTACGACACCAGTGACTTCAGAGTCTTCAGAATGGATTATTGACAGCGGGTGTACAAATCACATGACTGGCAAAAGAAGTCTCTTTATGGACTCAACCTTACGTCCATCTGACAAGAGCCACATCACATTCGCTGACACTGGTAAAAGTAAGGTACTGGGTCTAGGTAGAGTTGCAATCTCAAAGGATCAACACATGGATAAAGTCATGTTTGTTGAATCCCTTGGCTTCAACTTAATGTCTGTCTCAATGCTTTGCGATTTAAACATGATTGTAATCTTTGGAAAATATTGTTGTCTAGTACTAATGGAATCTGACAAGTCTCTAGTGTTTGAAGGGTATCGAAAAGATGATTTGTACGTGGTAGATTTCTCAGCAGGGCCACAGCTTGCAGTTTGTCTTCTCGCAAAGGCTTCAGAATGCTGGCTTTGGCATCGAAGACTTGGGCATGCTGGCATGAGGAACCTCCACACCCTTGCGAAGAAGAAGCATGTCATAGGCATCGAGGGCGTCAAGTTCAAGAAAGATCACTTATGCGGTGCCTGTGAAGCTGGGAAGATGACAAGGGCAAAACATCCTTCGAAGACAATCATGACCACTACTCAACCCTTCGAACTGCTTCACATGGATCTCTTCGGTCCCACTCACTACTCAACTTTCTCCACCACTGCTTGCCTCTATGGCTTCGTCATTGTTGATGATTACTCTAGATATACTTGGGTGCACATAATCCTTTACAAGACTGAAGTGCAGGATGTCTTCAGACGCTTCGCAAATTGTGCAATGAACAATTATGGCGCCAAGATAAAGCACATCAGAAGTGACAATGGCACAGAATTCAAGAACACCGGCCTTGACACATATCTTGATACATTGGGCATCACTCATGAATTCTCAGCTCCATACACGCCACAATAGAATGGCATCGTCGAACGCAAGAACAGAACACTCATTGAGATGGCCAGAACAATGTTAGATGAGTACAAGACACCAAGAAAATTCTGGACTGAAGCCATTGACACTGCATGCCATACTATCAACCGTGTATATCTTCACAAGCTGCTGAACAAGACATCTTATGAACTTCTGACTGGCAAGAAGCCAAATGTAAGTTACTTCAGAGTATTTGGATCAAGATGCTGGATCAAGGACCCTCACCACACCTCAAAATTTGCTCCAAAAGCACATGAGGGCTTCATGCTTGGATATGGAAAGGATTCGCACTCCTACAGAGTCTTCAATCTCTTTCACTACAAAGTGGTTGAAACAGTGGATGTGCGGTTCGATGATACCAATGGGTCACAAAGAGAGCAACTACCAGATGTGCTAGATGAAGTTCCAGCTAGTGAATCAATCAAGCTAATGGGAACTGGAGAAATTATACCTTCTGAAGCTCGTCCTGAAGAAGAACTTATCATCTCAGCACCTGATCCACATGAAGACAATGCTCAGTCTGAAGACATACCTCCCCATGATAACGTAGATCAGCAAGAGCAAAGTCTTCGACCCCTACATCCTCGTGTTGCCAATGAAGTGCAGATTGACAGAATAATTGATAGCATCAATGCACCTGGTCCACTAACTCATTCAAGGGAAACTCAACTGACAAACTTCTGCGGACACTTCGCATTCGTTTCAATCACTGAACCCAAGAAAATTGATGAAGCCTTTATGGAACCTAAATGGATTCAAGCTATGCAAGAAGAGCTTCAACAATTTGAGCTGAACAATGTATGGGAGTTGGTTAAGCGTCCTGATCCACGGAAGCATAACATAATAGGCACCAAATGGATATACCGCAACAAGCAAGATGAGCATGGCCAAGTCGTCAGAAACAAGGCTCGTCTCGTTGCTCAAGGATATACTCAAGTGGAAGGCATTGACTTTGATGAAACATTTGCTCCTGTTGCCAGACTTGAAGCCATCCGTATACTGCTGGCCTATGCAAATCATCACAACATAATCCTGTATCAAATGGATGTAAAAAGTGCCTTCCTCAATGGCAAAATTGAAGAAGAAGTGTATGTTGCACAACCACCTGGGTTTGAAGATCCAAAACATTCTGACATGGTGTACAAGCTCAAAAAGGCACTATATGGCCTCAAACAAGCCCCTCGGGCCTGGTATGATACGCTCAAATACTTCCTGAAGAGCAAAGGCTTCATACCTGGTTCCCTGGATCCCACTCTCTTCACAAAGACATATGATGGTGAACTGTTCGTATGCCAAATATACGTGGATGACATTATCTTCGGCTGCACCAATCAGAAGTACAGTGAGGAGTTCGGATATATGATGCAAGAGCAATATCAGATGTCTATGATGGGGGAGCTGAAGTTCTTCCTCGGTCTTCAGATACGGCAACAACGCAATGGCATCTTCATATCTCAAGAGAAATATCTCAAAGACTGCCTGAAGAAGTTTGGTATGCAAGACTGCAAAGGCTTCACAACACCAATGCCAGCCAAACATCATCTGGGTCCTGACGACAATGGTAAAGAGTTCGATCAAAAGGTATACCGCTCCATGATTGGTTCTTTGCTCTACTTATGTGCATCTAGGCCAGATATTATGCTTAGTGTTTGCATGTGTGCACGGTTTCAAGCGGCACCAAAGGAGTCGCATCACTTAGCAGTGAAGCGAATTCTTCGATATTTGGCTCACACACCAACTCTAGGGTTATGGTATCCAAAGGGCTCAGAGTTTGATTTGGTTGGATTTTCGGACGCTGATTACGCTGGTGACAAGGTTGATCGGAAGTCCACATCAGGCACATGTCACTTTCTGGGCCGATCTCTTGTCTGTTGGTCTTCAAAGAAGCAGAACTGTGTATCTCTCTCCACTGCTGAATCTGAATACATTGCTGCTGGATCCTGCTGCGCTCAGCTTCTATGGATGAAGCAAACCCTCAAGGATTATGGCATTCATCTGAAGCAAGTGCCACTTTACTGCGACAACGAAAGCGCCATCAAGATCGCCAACAACCCAGTTCAGCACTCGAAGACAAAGCACATTGAAATTCGTCATCATTTTCTCAGAGATCATGTTACAAAGGAAGACATTGATATCATACACGTCAACACTGAAGAGCAATTGGCAGATATCTTCACCAAGCCCTTGGATGAGAAGAGATTTTGCAAGTTACGGTGTGAGCTAAATATCTTGGAATCCTCAAATGTCCTGTGATCAGGCACACATCCTAACACTTATGCATGATGATGACTTAGATGTGCAACACACAAATTAACGTATATCTTCAATCAATGAAGACATACATTCTAAGTGTGAATACATTAACGTGGAATTTGACCTCGGAGCGCCACGATAATTGTGCGCCGTGTCTGGGTCCAATACTTCCTATACGGTGGGTAGCGCCACCACCAAAATTTTTCTGATTGAAGTGTTTTACTCATGGCATTACATTTGCTATGTCTTCACATTTGGTTTGGCTTCAATCTCAACATGTCTTCATGATTATCTTCACTATGTTGATTATATATGCACTGGTGTTCTGTCCTCTACAACATTCACTTATAGCTATGTCTTCTTGTTTGAATCTTTTGAACTAAGTGAATGTGATCGGACCCTAACCTCTCCATGCTTCCTACCTCAAACTCTCTCTCTCCAAGTCATATGCACTCTATTGAAACTGTCGAATGTCTTCACTACATCCTTGTCAGAAGAAGACACAGAGACAAACTTTAAAACAGCTTTCAATGTTTATCCATCAACTAGAATTCCGGAGAAGTAGGAACGACTCCCGACAAACCAGGCGTGCGTGGGGTGAAACTGCCCCCACAATTCCGCATGCTGGCCACGTACTGATCAGATGCGAATCGCCAGGGGCACCTGAGTAATAGCGCAGTGCCGCCCATATCCCTATAAATACACGTTTCACTGCGGTCATTATCTCTTCTTCCTCCCTCGCACAAACCCTAGCGCCACCGCTAACTCTCAACGACGCCGGCGACGAAGTGCTTCACTGCCGCGACCTCTCCGACGCCGTTCTCACGCCGACAGCGGACATCAGTCTCTCCGCCGTCGCCCTAGGTGTCTTCCGTCGCCAAGTTAGGGCACGGAGGATCGAACTGCTCGGCCTCACCTCTCATCTCGTCTAGCAGTTCCAAGTCTGGTAAATAACAAGCCTTTTTACAGCCTCTTTTGATCCTATTGCTTCATCACTTTCTGCCAAAAGAGGTTTCCATTCACTCAAGTTTCATTCCTCTTGTCTGAATCTCATAACTTGCCTAGTATATTCACTTGTTCTTCATGAAGTAGTTAGATTCCTCACTTGTACTGATCTATGGGTTCGTACAAATTTGGAACCAACTTCTTTTCTATAAAGTGAATGTCTTCGCATGATGAGGTCAATATCTTCCAAACTGATTTATCTTCAAAATCTTCTGAGAATGCATATGACCTCTTCCCCTTCCCTCGCACCTTAATGCTGTCACAGGTACATGTCCGTGGGAGAATCTTTTGGTTCTCATAGTCTGCATTCATTTGCAGAGTTCCTACAGCATCACATCAATTCACCTGAAGCAAGTTCCTGTTGGTCAAGCAAAAGGAAGCCTTTGAATCCTTTGAAGACTTTGAATCTCTTGAAGCCTGTCAAGTTAAGCTTCATGGCAACCGAAAAACAATCTAAGAAGGGAGGCAGACAGAGGCGGGGTGACACATCTAAAGATCTGCCTGAAGATTTGGCAGAAATGTACCAAACAGATCCTGAAGAAAGCTATGGTCAGCGCAAGACACGAATCCAATGGATTCGAAGATATTGGGCAGAGCAGTGGTTCCAATACCGCTTCGTCACTAAGGAATATGCAGAGAAGTGCGCCATCAAGAGACCGTGGGGAGATGCCTTGTACAAGAATCTCGTACCCCGAACCAGAGACGAAGCCATTGCTCAAGGCTTCTATCCATGCATGGTCAGGGGACAACAGCCAGCTGACGCACATCCGTCATCCCTTCTCTGGTGTCGCGATGACACTCTGTTCAAGCGCAACTTCCAATTTGCCCAGAACTCTGCGAAGCAAAACAAGAAGGAGTTTGGGTTGGACATCAACCCTGGTCCCTCCAAACCAAGGGCAGATGGCACACGCGACGCTAATCCCAATGTCATCGGGCCATTTGCCAATCTCGAGGGCCTCATCACTCACATTATAGTCCAAGGGACTGCCGTGAACGACCCTCCGGCAGACACTGAATCTGATGATGCTCCTGCTGCCCCGGAGCCGAAGCAGATGAAGAAGAAGCCAAAAGCTTCCAAGCCAGCCGCTTCTCCCAAGATCTCCAAAGCGAAGCCATTGGCCACTGCACCTCCTGAAGCCAGTGTGCAGTCTGAAGGCTTATCAAGAGTCTCCAAGCCTCAAGAAGCAAAGAAATCACAGCCACACACCAGCAAAGAACTCACTGCCGCTGCCGTTCTGCGCTGCGAAGCCATTGATCTGTCGAGTGACGACGATCTTGCCGATGACGCTCTTGAGCAGCTAATCAAGAGCAAGGAGGAGGCTGAAATCTTCAACAATCTGCCTCTGTTCGATGCAACAATCATCCACAAATTCATTGATGAGTGGTTTGAAACACCCAACATCAGCTTCGATGATCTGCAGCTGCCCATTGGCCTCAGCGTAGCCTTTCAAGGAGCTATTGCTTCAGAACTCGCAATTGCCTAGCGCATCATGGAACTGAAGCAAAAGATAGATTTTGAAAAGGCTCAGTTCAAGCAGAACATGGCCACGCTCAGCGTCCAAGAAGTCAAAGACTTCAAAGTCATGCTGCATGAGTTGAAGGAAAACTTTATGCAGAAACGTGCAGAGGCTCAGGGTTCACGCGAGCGCATGAAGAATTTGGCTGATCTCTGTGTGCAGGCCTACAATGAGGCCGAGAAGCAAAAGGCACTTGGGCGTCCCGGCATCGACCCCAGGATGGCCGCTAAGAAAAAGAAGACGCCCACTGTGGCTGAAGAAGAGGCCCCACGCCAAGAAGCTGTTCCGACTGTCTTCCCCACCGCCAAGCCTAGCTCTAAGCCAAAGCGCTCAACCGCTTCTGAGCTTAAGAAGACAAGGATAGCTGAAGCTAAAGAAAGGAAGAGGAAACACCCTGAAGCCTCTCCTTCAGACCCCACCATCAAGAAGCGCAGGACCAAGAAGTCTCGGGCTGCTCCCACAGAGCCCTTGATAGTCGAACCCCTTTCCGTTCGCTTTCCTCATGAAGATCGTCAGATGACCGTGCATGAGCCTGCTCTCACAGAGGCTCCGCATGCTGAAGACATTCCAGCAGCCGACCCCAACGCTGCTGAAGACATTGGTCTCCAAGACAATGTGCAAGGTGATGCAGTCCTTCCTCAGCTCGAATCGAGCGAAATGATCAGCATTGGTCGTCCCTTGACGCCAATCACCCAAGATGCATCGTGGGCAGATCGCCCGCAGGAGGAAGAGGATGAGCCCCAGGCCACTGCAACTCCACCGGCGTCGCCTGCATTCCGTAGGCTTCGCAAAGGGCCAAGGGCTCAGACTGCTGACGACATTCTGGCTGCATCAGCCGAAGTACATGCAGAAGAGCATACAGAACCTCAAGCTCCATCTCCCCCACACCAGCACGAAGAAGTTCTCAAGGAGGCTGACACCACTGCGGCTGCCACACATAATACTGAAGCATCTGTGGAGCCCGACCAACCAACAGCTTCAAGAGATACTGAAGCTACTGCCTCTGACCCTTCTGTGCCTGTGTCTGCTGCCGGACCACAATCATATTGCGCACAGGCCCCAGGTACAGAAGCCAATCCCACGACTGCCAAGGTTCCCAGGTCCAGTCACTGCTCCTGGCTCCTTCAATGTCAATAGCTTCAGGGCAGATAACACCTTCTTCAACCGCTCCAAGAACCCTTACTCAAGGGAAAAGATTGTGTCAGATAGGTTCTGGAGCTACCCACAGCGCAGCTACTACTCCTGCGTCCTCTACAACCAGAGCCGTATCTTTCCACATCAGCGTCTTGAAGTTGAAGCTTTTGCTGGTCTGCCTGGTCTGGAAGAAGCCCTGAACTGCTTCAAGCAAGTTGGCCTGCTGCCGTTTGTCACGGATGAAGAGCACTGGAACGAAGAGCTTCTGCTTCAGTTCTATGCCACATTGCACATCAAGGGCTACAACAGAGATCCGAAGACTTGGGTCCTGGAGTGGATGACCGGCAACGTCCATCATGAAGCCAATGCATTTGACATCATTGAGCTCACCGGCCTACCCACTCCAGGCGAACTCTTCGAAGAAGGCTGCCAACTCCATGCTGAAGCAGTTGAGAGCATATTTCAGCGACCTGAGCCAAATATGAGTCAGATGCTCTCAATGATGAAGCCATTGCCTTCTGCCGCACCTTACCCGATGGAGTTCTTCGTTGAAGACTTAGAGTACCTGCCTAGAACTATCTATCACATCATCAGGAGGACTCTATGGCCCATTAAGGGGCACTCTCGATATGCCAAGGTTGAAGGTGCCATGAAGACTCTCATCTTCTGCATCCTGCACGGCAAATGCTTCAATGCCCAGGATCTCTTCATACGTCAACTTGCTGCGTCTGGCTCAGATCTCTTTGGTCTGAAGATTTATGCTCCATGGGTTATGAGGCTAATCAAGCTCCACTCTGCAATATCATATCAACCCTCAGCCCGCAACCACAGAATCTTCTTACCTGATGTGGACACCTCTGCTGAAGCGATTTATCCTGAGCCTGCCAAACAGCCACTAAGTCTTCAGAATGCAGAACACCAAAGCTTCACTCAACATGATGAAGGTGTTGAAGCCATTTCAGAGTCTATGCAATGGCTGGCACCACACGTGCCCCTGCATCCACTGCAGCCACTGACAGCGAAGCTGCACAGAGACCCAAGAAACGCGCTCGTACACTCACTGATCGTGAACTTCTTGTGGCTCTGCATCAAAAGCAAGATAGGCATCACGACTGGCTCAAGAGGCAGATGCGCAGTATCATGCAAAACGTCAATCGCATCAGGAATCTGGCCACCAAGAACGCCTTCGTCGCACATGAAACCTGTCGCCGCACTTGGAAAGGCCTCACAATGATGTGCACTGAAGCTGAATTGCAAGAGGATGGCTTCAAGGAGCGATTCAAGTTTGACTCCACACCCCCCAGAAGAGCTGTGTTGCGTGGGACTCCGTCGCTTGAAGAATCCGAGTTCTCTTCCTCTGCTGCCACCGTGACGGGAAAAATCATTGAGGAAGAAGACGACGCTACATCACCACCATTGTCTTCAGCACGCGTCGTCACTGCACCAAGCTCGCCTGCACCACCAAACGCCTCCACCGACCCTGCTGCGCCTGGGAACGCATAGAAAACTCTATGTCTTCAAACCTTTTTGGTCATCACTGACAAAAGGGGGAGAAGCATATGATGTTTATAGTTTTCAAGCGGGTCAATAATATGGGCGGGTGCTTTATATTTTGCATTTTGCTTCGTGCTTACAACTCTCGTTTTGCTACATTTGGTTCTTTGAGTTGTAACACTTAAACTTGATGGTCGTCTGCTACTATGTTTGCCACTGTGTTTTTGCGAAGATAAATTCCGCATGTACGACGATAATTTCCGCACTCTTATCATTTCGCAGACGTCCATTTTTCATTATGCATATCATTATCTTCATATATCTTTACGTGCATGATGGATTGTCATCATAAGTTGAAGTGGATTCCCACAAATACTACCTGCTATGTGCATTTGCATTCCAGAAGCAAATCACTTATATGCACATCTTCAGGGGGAGCCCTTGCAGCTTATGAAGACAATTCCTTTACAATTTCACAAATTATATTCCCCGTTGAAAACTTCAACTAGTTTGTCATCAATCACCAAAAAGGGGGAGATTGTAAGTGCATCTAGTGCCACCCCTAGTTGGTTTTGGAGTATTGACGACAAACCTAGCTGAGGGACTAATGTGTTTGTGAGAATTGCAGGATAACACAGGTAGAAGTCCCTCATTGATTCGGTTTAGCTACCAGAGATGACCCCCAAAAATGTACGAAGACATTGAAGACAATGGTGGTTCATGAAGACATTCATGTCGAAGACAATGACATATGAAGACTCCCCTTGAAGCCTTTGGAACTCGAAGACTTAGATCCTTCGTAGTTTTACTTTACTCATGTTGTGTCATAGGAACCACCGTACTGTTAAGTGGGGTCCAAGAGAACCAGTCAGGATGACTGAAGTGATGCCTAATTCAAATCCTATGTCTTCGAGTGAAGAAAATCAGAGAAAATCTTGTCCAGAGTCAGACAAGTCAGCTTTACTTGCAGCCCAAGTAAAGTTGCCGTGAGAGTTCAAATCCGACCGTTAGTACACGTGTCAGTTCCTTAGTGACCCAGGGTCATTTCGGACAAATCAGGTCAGGGTTGCCAAGTGGCTATAAATAGTCCACCCCCACGACCATAAACGGTTGGCTGCTCAGATTTCAGTGCACGGCTTTTTTCGTTTGAGAGCAACCCACCTCGAAGCCTTTGAGAGAAAATCCTTAGTGAGGAGAAAAGCCCTAACCACCCAGAGCCAGAGTAATTGGGCATCACTTAAGTTTTCTTGTCTGAGTGATCTGAAGACTTATTACACTTGAGGACTGTGCATCCTCCAAACGGTTAGGCGTCGCGTTCTGAGCATCCAAGAGGAATTGTGGATTGCCGGTGAACGAAGTATGTGAAGGTTTGGGAGTCTACCTTGAAGACTTACCAGAGTGATTGGGCGGGGTCTGTGTGACCTTAGCTCAAGGAGAAAACGGTGAGGACTGGGTGTCCTGAGCTGCGTGTTCAGGACTGGGTGTCCGGGACTGTGTGTCCTTTGGTTTAAATACCTAGCCGCTCCAACCAGACGTACAGTTGTCACAGCAACTGGAACTGGTCCAACATATCATTGTCTTCATCGTGTCACTGGTTTCATCTTCACCTCCCTTTACTTACCAGTACACATTGTGAAGCTATTGCATGCTTGCTTTATCTTCTGTCTTCACAACCTGACTGTATGATCTGTTTGGCTTCATAACTTCTTCCAACCTGATCCTCATTACACTGAAGCTATTTGTCTTTGTGCTTTCACTGTATTGTATATTTGACTATGGCTTGCGTTGTGTAATCTACCTTCCGCTGCATAGTGATAGGCTTGTTCACTCTGTTTGTCTTCATAACTTCCACGTTTTGAAGACTTTCATAAAAATCGCCTATTCACCCCCCCTCTAGTCGATATAACGCACTTTCACTTTTGTCATTGTAGGACCTTGACTTGGAGCTTCTATCTTTGCTTCTACTCTTGTAGAACTTGTTGAAGTTCTTCACCATTAAGCTCAATTCTTCATTGAAGTTTTGTTTCTCACTTGATGATGTAGGGGCTTCACATGAGGCTTTGTAGGCACCACTTGATTTATTGTGAAGTTCCTCTTTATCCTTAAGTGACATCTCATGAGCAACAATTCTTCCAATCACCTCCGTTGGCTTGAGATATTTGTAATTGGGCATCATTTGGATCAATGTGCACACGGTATCATATTTTCCATCCAAGGCTCTTAGGATCTTCTTGATGATGAATCTATCGGTCATATCTTCACTTCCTAAGCCGACAATCTCATTTGTGATGAGAGCAAGCCTAGAGTACATTTCAGCGACACCTTCACCATCCTTCATTTTGAACTTGTCAAGTTGACTTTGAAGCACATCCAATTTGGATTCCTTGACGGAGTCAGTACCTTCGTGCATATCAATCAAAGTGTCCCAAATTTCCTTTGCATTCTCAAGACGGCTGATTTTGTTGAATTCTTCGGGGCACAATCCATTGAAGAGAATATCACAAACTTGAGCATTGTATTGCAACATCTTCAACTCATCCACGGTAGCTTCACGGTTTGGTTCTCTCCCATCAAAGAAGTCACCTTGCAAACCAACACACACAATAGCCCAAACGGCGGGGTTATGTCCAAGAATATGCATTTTCATTTTATGCTTCCAACTAGCAAAATTAGTACCATCAAAGTAAGGACCTCTACGGTGATAATTTCCCTCACTAGACGCCATACTCTCCTACGTTTTGAAACCAAGGCTATGACCACCAAAAGCTATGGAAATCAAAGCAAATGGAGACCAAAGCTCTGATACCAGTTGTAGGATCGAAAGTATGTCTAGAGGGGGGGGGGGTGATTAGACTACTTGACCAAATAAAAACTTAACCTTTTCCCAATTTTAGTTCTTGGCAGATTTTAGCTATTTTAGGACAAGTCAAGCAATCATCACACAATTCAAACAAGCATGCAAAGAGTATATTGGCAGCGGAAAGTAAAGCACGCAACTTGCAAGAATGCAAAGGGAAGGGTTTGGAGAATTCAAACACAATTGGAGACACGGATGTTTTTCCCGTGGTTCGGATAGGTGGTGCTATCCTACATCCACGTTGATGGAGACTTCAACCCATGAAGGGTAACGGTTGCGCGAGTCCACGGAGGGCTCCACCCACGAAGGGTCCACGAAGAAGCAACCTTGTCTATCCCACCATGGCCATCGCCCACGAAGGACTTGCCTCACTAGCGGTAGATCTTCATGAAGTAGGCGATCTCCTTGCCCTTACAAACTCCTTGGTTCAACTCCACAATCTTGTCGGAGGCTCCCAAGTGACACCTAGCCAATCTAGGAGACACCACTCTCCAAGAAGTAACAAATGGTGTGTTGATGATGAACTCCTTGCTCTTGTGCTTCAAATGATAGTCTCCCCAACACTCAACTCTCTCTCACAGGATTTGGATTTGGTGGAAAGAAGATTTGAGTGGAAAGCAACTTGGGGAAGGCTAGAGATCAAGATTCATATGGTAGGAATGGAATATCTTGGCCTCAACACATGAGTAGGTGGTTCTCTCTCAGAACATATGAGTTGGAAGTGTAGATGTGTTCTGATGGCTCTCTCCCACTAGTGAAGAGGAGGTGGAGGGGTATATATAGCCTCCACACAGAATCTAACCGTTACACACAATTTACCAATCTCGGTGCGACCGAATCAACAAACTCGGTCAGACCAAAATAGTAAACCTAGTGACCGTTAGAGATTTTTGGTGGGACTGACATGCAACTTGGTAGGACCGATATGGTTAGGGTTAGGGCATAACGTAATCTCGGTGAGACCGATTACACAAACTCGGTGAGACCGATTTTGGTAATAAGCTAACCAGAGAGTTGGTCAGGTAAACTCGGTGGGACCGATTTTCTCTTTTGGTGAGACCGAAATGTTACGAAAAGGAAACAGAGAGTTTACATTGCAATCTCGGTGGGACCGATCCGCTCTTTCGGTGAGACCGAAAAGTTACGAAAGGGAAACAGAGAGTTTGCAATCCCATCTCGGTGAGACCGAGATCCCTATCGGTAGAACCGAATTGCTAGGGTTTGGCAATGGCTATGACAAGTGAAACTCGGTGGCGCCGGGTTGAGAGAATCGGTAGGGCCGAGTTTGGCTTTGGGTTTAGGTCAAATGTGGATATGGGAAAGTAGTTGAGGGTTTTGGAGCATATCACTAAGCACATGAAGCAAGAGGCTCATTAAGAAACACCTCATCCCTCCTTGATAGTATTGGCTTTTCCTAAAGACTCAACGTGATCTTGGATCACTAAAAAATCAAATGAAGAGTCTTGAGCTTTTGAGCTTGACCCAATCCTTTGTCCTTAGCATTTTGAGGGATCCACTTTCAACATCCATGCCATGCCAATCATTAAGCTTTCCTGAAATAATCATCTTGGAATAGCATTAGCTCAATGAGCTATATGTTGTTATGAATTACCAAAACCACCTAGGGATAGTTGCACTTTCACGCGTGCCACGCGCTCGTCGCCACGGCCACCGCACGCGCGCACCCGTGCGCTGCCCGCGTCCCGGATCTCCCTGCCTCCTCGCTCGCACGCTTAAGCGCTCACCGCGGCCGCGCCCACTCCAATGTGCGCGCCCCCGATGCCCCGCTCACGCACCCGCGCTCTACTGTGCCTGCCCGCAGCGAAGCGCGCGCCCGGCTCGCTCCTCGCATCCGCTACTCCGCCTAGCCCCACGTCGGCCCGCCTCTCGTCCTCACCGTGCCTGCATGACGCTGCACCAAGTGCTGCTCGCCGCACTGCTTCGCCCACGCGACCCCGCCACCCTCTCCACCGCTGCAGCTCGCGCGCGCCGTCGCGCGCCTCGCCTACGCCCCGTGCCACTCCGCCACAGCCGGCGCCAGCCGCTGCGGCCTCGCGCTGCCCCGCTCTGGCCTTCCTCGCCTCGCTCCGCCTCCCCACGATGGCCGCTCTCCGCGGCCCACATATCCGCGCCTGCACCGGCCACGGCCGCCGCTGCTCTGCTCGCCAGCGCGCCCGTTCGGGTGACGTCGCGCCTGGCACCCACTGCCTTTGCCGCTAGCACGCCTGACCCGCAAGGCCTCGGGGCCAAGACAAACGGGCCCACCCCGCTTGAACGAAAATGATTAAAAAAATTAATTTAAAAATTAAATAATTAATAATTAATTAATTAAATAATTAATTAACTTAATTAATTAAACTAATCAATTACCTAAACTAATTAAACTGTTAGTTAACTAATTCATCAGTCAATGACAGTGGGGCCTACGCCCTTAATTAATCTTGATTAGGCTAATTGTCGTATTTAATTAAAATGGGTCACTAACAGGTGGGACCCACCCGTCAGGTTGACCAGGTCAATTGCTGACGTCATGATGACGTCTGCAAACACGATTCTGGATACTGTTGATTTAAATAATTAAATAAATGCTAAAAATGATAATCTTTTAAAATCTATACATACTAATAAAGCAAGGTGCGTTTCTCCAAATATTTCATCCGTTCACCGTCGAAATTTATTTTTCTATCCGAGGTGGTACTAATTTTTTGTGCGCACGTCTATTTTTTTTGTTTCTCCAAATTTTTCATCCTTTCACCATCGAAATTTATTTTTTTATCCGAGGTGGTACTAATTTTTTGTGCGCACGTCTTTTGTTTTAGCAATCCAGAATTCTATAGTTGGCCCGCACACGCTGTGGCCTGGCAAAGCCAGCCCACTTATTTGCCTGCCCATGTAAACCGAGAAAAGCCTTTTACTTACCCAGCGCGATAGATAGTCTATGATCGCACAGGGCACCCAAGACTGGGCTGGCCCGTTTTGTTTTTCCGTCCAATTTTTTTTGTATTTTTACTTTATTTCATAATTCAAAATTTTCAAAAAAGTTCAGAACTTGAATTTTTGTCAAATTTCGGATTTCTTTTTTGAGTTACAATAGTCTTCCCATTTTTAAAAATGTTTGGAACGTTAATTTCTTTTCTTGTTCCGATTTTTTGCGAAATTCATAAATATTCAGAAAAATGTTAGGACTTTAAAAACATGTATTTAAAAAAATATTCAATTATTGAAATATATAATTGTTTTAGTAAAATGTTCACAGATTCAAAATAATGTCTGTGTACTTCTACTTATTTTTAGTAATATATTTTTCAAATTAATTTTTCTATCCGAGTAGCTACAAAATTTTTGTGCGTATGTCTAATTTTTAGCAATCCATTATTTTATACTCGGCCCGCAGAGGCAGTGTCCCAGCAAATCCAGCCCATATAACTGCAAAAAGCCTTTTTCTCACCCTGTGCGGTAGATAGTCGGTAATCGCACAGGGCGGCCAAGTCTGGCCAGCCCCGTTTTATTTTTCCGTCCAAATTTATTTCTATTTTTACTTAACTTCAGAATTTACAATTTTCAAAAAAGATCAGAACTTGAATTTTTGCCAAATTTCTATTTTTTAGGTAAAATATTGTCTTCCCCCTTTTAAAAATGTTTGGAACAGTAATATATTTTCTCGGTCCGAATTTATAAATATTCAAAAATATGTTTGGGCTTTAAAAAATATTCTATTTTCAATTATATTATTGTTTTAGTAAAATGTTCAAAGATTCAAAATAATGTCTGCATACGTCTATTTATATTGAGTAATATATTTTTGAAATTTATTTTTCTATCCGAGGTGGACTAAATTTTTATGCGTACATCTATTTTTTTTAGCAATTCAAAATTTTACACTTGGCACGTACACGCTGTGGCCCAGCAAAGCCAGCCCACTTATTTGCCTGCCCATGTAGCCGCGAAAATTCATTTTCTCGCCTGGTGCGTTAGATAGTTGTCCCTAGCACAGGCTGCCGAAGTATGGGCCGGCCCCTTTTAGTTTTCCATCTAAATTTATTTGTGTTTTTACTCTATTTCACAATTCAATTTTTTTAAAAGTTCAGAAGTTGAATTTTTGTCAAATTTCTGATTTTTTAGTTACAATATTGTCTTCCCCTTTTTAAAACTGTTTAGAACATTAATTTAGTTTGTCGTTCTGATTGTTTTTCAAATTTATAAATATTGAAAATAAATGGGCTTTAAACAACATGTATTTTAAAAAATATTCGATTTTTGAAATATATTATTGTCTTAGTAAAATGTTCACTGGTTCAAAATAATGTCTGTGTTCGAAAACATAATTCATAAATTTGGTTGAACATACAAAACATGTTCCGTTTTCAAAAGTTGGTCACAAATAATAAAATGTTTGGGTTTTGATGAAAGTTTCATGTCTTCGGAAAATAATTTTTTTTCAAATTTTGATCATGTTTTTTGCAAAATGTACGGAATATTATAAACATTGTTCGTAATTTAAAAAAAACATGTTTTCAAGAATATTCGGGTATTCATATTTTTAAAAAGGTAAAAAAATATTTTTTATCCGACGTTGTGTTTCGATTTTTGAAATATATTATCGTTTTAGTAAAATGTTCGCGGATTCAGAATAATGTCTGCGTTTGAAAACATATTTGATAAATTTGTTTGGAATGTTTAAAACATGTTCCATTTTCAAAAGTTGGTCACAAATAATAAAATGTCTGGGTTTTGATAAAAGGTTCATGTCTACGCAAAATGTTGTTGTTTCAAATTTTGGTCTTGTTTTTTGCAAAATGTACGGAATATTATATACATATTGTTTGTAATTAAAAAACACGTTTTCAGGAATATTCGGCAATTCATATTTTAGAAAAGTTCAAAAAATGTTTTAAATCCGATGTTGCACTGTCTTCTTAATTATTCGCACCGGCCATTGCTTAGCAGTAGGCGTTTGTTGTCGTGGCTAGCGTCACACGGTCGGGTAAGGTCATATCTTCAATCGTTCAACACGTGATTTTTTGGATTATTACTCATGCCTTGCAAACACAGCTTATTTCGATGCCAGCCAATGAACTGGCCCAGACACGAACTGTTATGCGTCTCACGCGCTATTTGATGCAACAAGCATCATATAGTAGCTCCCAAGAAGCTGCCCTGAGCAAAGAAAAACATATGTGTATAGATTTTGTTCCATCCATTCCGTACGTAGTTCCCCATTTTTTTGGATATCCCCGGGTGGGCTAAACTGGACCTACCATGTATTTCTTTTTCTGTCGGACGAACGAGCAGCAAAAACCAAAGGGTGCAAGGGGATTGGACTATGAAAAAAACGGTACCAGTTGGGTGGTCGCCGCCACGCTGACCAGCCCCACCACTATCAAGATCTAGCGTGCCAAAAATGACCCGTGAGAAGACCGCAGCTCCTCGCTCTGTCGTCCACCACTGTGGAGATCGTTTTTGATGAACACATCAATTATCTCCCCCGCTTGTTCTTGCAAAAAAAGTATCTTCCCGTTGCAACGCACGGGTATATGTGCTAGTTAATATAAAATAAACCGTAGCTTGGATGGAAAAACTTTGTACATGAAAGTTGCTCAGAACGACGGGACGAATCCGGATGCGCAACCCGTTCGTCCGCCACGCATCCCTAGCATAGAAAACTCGCAACCTTCCCCCTCCGATTCATCTGTCCGAAAACGTGAAACACCGGGGATAATTTCCCGGATGTTTTCCCCCTTCACCAGTACCCCCTCATACCGCGTTAGGGCACCTCTAGCACCGCTACTTGTTATGTCATGCATCGCTATGCATCTGTTTGCTTAATATTTATTGTTTCTTCCCCCTCTTCTCTCGCTAGACACCGAGACCGACGTCGCTGCTACTCAGTACGACTACGGTGTTGACGACCCCTCTCTCTTGCTAGAGCAACCAGGCAAGCCCCCCTGGTCACCAGATATCGCCCAATCTCTCTCTACTGCTTGCATTAGAGTAGTGTAGCATGTTACTGCTTTCCGTTAATCCTATTCTGATGCATAGCCTGTCATTGTTGCTACAACTATTGATACTTTAACTGCAATCCTAATTGCTTAGTATAGGATGCTAATGTAACATCCCGGATATGATTTTCCCAATATGTAATCCAACTCTTGCCGTTTCCGGCCTTAAATTATTTTATTTTCTCGGATTCGGGTCTTCGTCTCTGTGTGTTGTTATTGTTGTCATGCATCTCATATCATGTCATCATGTGCATTGCATTTGCATACGTGTTCGTCTCATGCATTCGAGCATTTTCCCCGTTGTCTGTTTTGCATTCCGGCGCTCCGTTCTCCTCCGGTGGTCATTTCTACTTTTCTTTCGTGTGTGGGGATTAACCATTTCCGGATTGGACCGAGACTTGCCAAGCGGCCTTGGTTTACTACCGGTAGACCGCCTGTCAAGTTTCGTACCATTTGGACTTCGTTCGATGCTCCAACGGTTAACCGAGGGACCGAAAAGGCCTCGTGTGTGTTGCAGCCCAACACCCCTCCATTTTGGCCCAAAACCCACCAAAACCCTCTCCATCATCTAGAGTGTTCGATCACGATCGCGTGGCCGAAAACCGCACCTCATTTGGACACTCCTAGCTATCTCTATGCCTATAAATAGGTCCTCCTCCAAAAATCCGGATCTCATTCTTCCCCGAAACCCTAGCCCCGCTTCTCTCCGCGCGCCGGACGTGTCCGCCGGCGCCGGACAACGTCCGCCGCCACCGCCGCCCAATCGGGAGCCGCCACATGGCGCCGCCGTCCGCCTCCCTACGCGGCCCGGGCGAGCCCGAACCGGGCCCTCGCGCGGCCCGTTCCCCGTCGGCGCTCTAGCCGGCCGCGCGCCGCCGCCTTTCCCTCCGCACCGCCACCGGCGATCGCCGCCGCCACCAACCCTCGCCGGCGCCGCGCGCCGCCCCGTCCGCCGGCGGCAACTCCGACCTCGCCCGCCGCCACTCCGGCTCCCCGGCGGCCAGATCCGGCGAGATCCGGCCCGGGAGCGCCTCGCCGCCGTCATCCCCGCTCCGGCGACCTCCGTTTCCGGCAAACCTCGTAAAACGCGCCCGGCCAGATCTGGATCCGGATCTTGCCTCGGTTGACTTTCCGTCCCTAACCCTAAATATTTTGGCATCATTCATCACATCGTAACTTTGCATCTGTAGCTCCGTTTTGGGCATATAGCATATCAAAATGTTCGTCTCAGAGAGCACATCATTTCATCTCATTGCATCATTTTCATTTGAGTTCATCTTGACGCCCGAAATGCTGTTGGAAGAGTGCTATTTGAGATAATTGTCAGATCCGCTGCTCCAATTAGATATTTGTCATTTTTGCCATGATTATTGTGTGCATGCTATGCCCCTGAGCTCTACATGAGTTTTGTTATATGTTTTGCCATCTATCCAGAGGTGCAACCCATGTATTTTTGTGATGTGTGTGGTGACTAGCACAAGCTTGAAAAGTGGTGCATTCGTTAATGCTGATTTCAGGGACTTAGCATTTCCACTAAGTCCTTGACCTGTTTATCTCATATTGCCATGTGTTCATGTTGTTTCCTAGTGATCCGTGCGTCTTTTGAGGATGATCAGTAAGGATGTTTTGTTAATCCTGTAGTTCTCTATCCATCCATGTCTTTGTTTGCAATTATGGAGCACCCTAGCTTGAGTCAATCGAGCTCTATTTTTGTCATTTCGTGAATCTGGGCAGATTGTCTACTTATTAGCGATTTTGCCGAGGATGTTGTAGTTGATCCGTGCATGCTATGTTATTGTTCTTGCCATGTCTAGCTTGTATTTTGTGTATTCTTGATGGGTGTATGCTTAGATTGTCATGACATGCTCTGTAGTGAGTGCATCGAGCTCGTAAACATGCCTACTTGATATCTGTTTTCAGCATGCTCCAGTTTTCACTAAGTCTGAGAACTGATTATGTTTTTGCCATGTTCACATGCTTGCAAATGTATTTTCTAATCCCTTTTGGCTCAAGGTCACTAAGGGACTTTTGTTAAGCTCTTTGAGTAGCTCCATGCCATGCTTTACTTTGCCATGTTCAGGTCCTGTAGCATATAGTTTTCATGCTGCAAAGAGTGCTATCTGATCTGAAATTCCAGACAAGTGTTAATTTCACTAAGTCTGAAATCTGTTTACCAAATGCTTTTTTGCCATGCTTGTTTGAACCTGTTAATGGATGAATTGGCCGTAGCTCAGTGCTAGTATTTTGTTAAGCATCATGAATGGATCCCTGCCATGTATTTTGTTGTCATGTTTGGGTGCTGTAGCATGTTCATCTTGTTGCATTTAGATGGCTACTTGCTGTAAATCGCAGAACGTGGCCATATTCGAATTGCTTGCCATTTCCAAACCGTAACTCCGATTCCGGTGATCTTTATATCGTTTTCAAGCGATTTTATCTCACCTTTCCAGTGGCAGACTTGGATTTACAAGTTGAGGCCAGGTTCATTCATTCCTTATCAAATCTTGCATATGCATCATATATCGCATCCCGCATAGCATACCATCCTTGCATCATATTGTTTGACCTTGCACGTGGTTGATTGTGTTCTTGTTGCTTGTTTGTCTTGTTTGGGTAGAGCCGGGAGACGAGTTCGCTAACGAGGAGCCCGTTGAGTTTGCTTTCGAGTATCCAGTGAACTCTGACAACTTTGCAGGCAAGATGATCATACCCTCGAAATCACTACTATCTTTGCTATGCTAGATGCTCGCTCTTTTGCTATACCTATGCTACGATGCCTACCACTTGCTTATCATGCCTCCCAAATTGCCATTTCAAACCTCTAACCCACCATGTCCTAGCAAACCGTTGATTGGCTATGTTACCGCTTTGCTCAGCCCCTCTTATAGCGTTGCTAGTTGCAGGTGAAGATTGGAGACCGTTCCTTGTTGGAACATTATTTACTTGTTGGGATATCATTATATTGCCTTATTATCTTAATGCATCTATATACTTGGTAAAGGGTGGAAGGCTCGGCCTCTCGCCTAGTGTTTTGTTCCACTCTTGCCGCCCTAGTTTCCGTCATATCGGTGTTATGTTCCTGGATTTTGCGTTCCTTACGCGGTTGGGCTATAATGGGAACCCCTTGACAGTCCGCCTTGAATAAAACTCCTCCAGCAATGCCCAACCTTGGTTTTACCATTTGCCACCTAGCCTTTTCCCTTGGGTTTCGCAGACTCAAGGGTTATCTTATTTTAAACCCCTGGGCCAGTGCTCCTCTGAGCGTTGGTCCAACCTAGAGCACCGTGCGGGGCCGTCCCTTGGCAACTTGGGTTACGTTGGCTCCCGTACGCTTAGCTTATCCGGTGTGCCCTGAGAACGAGATATGTGCAGCTCCTATCGGGATTTGTCGGCACAGCGGGTGGTGTTGCTGGACTTGTTTTACCATTGTCGGAGTTGTCTTGTAGAACCGGGATATCGAGTCTGATCGGAATGTCTCGGGAGGAGGTCTATTCCTTCGTTGACAGTGAGAGCTTGTCATGGGCTAAGTTGGGACTCCCCTGCAGGGATTTGAACTTTCTAAAGCCATGCCCGCGGTTATGGGCAGATGGGAATTTGTTAATGTCCGGTTGTAGATAACTTGAACCTTAACTTAATTAAAATGAATCAACTGTGTGAGTTGCCGTGATGGTCTCTTCTCGGCGGAGTCCGGGAAGTGAACACGGTGTTGGAGTTATGCTTGCGCAGGTTGTCCTCTAGATTACTCGCTCGCGCTTTGCCTCCTCTTCTCGCTCTCTTTTGCGAACAGGATAGCCACCATATATGCTAGTCGCTTGCTGCAGCTCCACATATTTTCCTTGCCTTACCTATTAAGCTTAAATAGTCTTGATCGCGAGGGTGCGAGATTGCTGATTCCCTGTGGCTCACAGATTACTTCCAAACCAGATGCAGGGCCTGATGATTCCGTTCCAGATGACGCGCTTGAGCTCAAGTGGGAGTTTGACGAGGACTCACGCCGATACTATGTGTCTTTCCCTGATGATCAGTAGTGGTGCCCAGTTGGGGTGATCGGGACCGTGTCGCATGTTGGGTTGTTCTTTTATTTTGGCGCCGTAGTCGGGCCATGAGTGTTTGAATGTTGTAATGCTATTTCTGTACTTTGATTGACGTGGCAAGTGTAAGCCAACCATGTATCTCCCCTTTATTATCTATATTACATGGGATGTTGTGAAGATTGCCTAACTTGCGACATTGCTTTCAATGCGGTTATGTCTCTAAGTCGTGCCTCGACACGTGGGAGCTATAGCCGCATCGAGGGCGTTACAAGTTGGTAATCAGAGCCTTCCCCGACCTTAGGAGCCCCCATTGCTTGATCATTTTTAACAGCCGTTGTTGAGTCTAGAAAAATGTTTTGAGTCATTTAGGAACTATATATCAGAGAGTTTAGGAATTCTTTTTACTCCACAGTCTCCTCATCGCTCTGACAAGGCATCCTGACGTAGAGTTTTGACTCTTCTCTTCTCAAATTTCACTAAAAAAAATTAGGATCACGCGCGTATCTTGGAATTGTTTCGATGGTTTTGTGACGAGAACATTGTTCTTGGTGCCTCCTGTCTTTAGGGGTTGTGGCAGTGTCCCGGGGAGTTGAGCTCCGAGGTGTTGTCATCACAATTTTATCGTTGCAGTTCTGGAATACCTGAGTTTAGTACGCCGACATCGAAAATCTCTTTTATGCAGTTCGTTGGTGAGATAACCTCGACGCCACCCAGTACTGGGGCGGGAGTTCGGGAGTATCGCCATAACTTGTATAACGGATGCTTTTCGAAGGTTGAGGTAGATGGTTTCCGAAGTTTTCTCGGTTATGTGTTGAAGGATGGATACAGCTGGATGTAGGATTTGCTAGATTTGGGTGAGATATTATGCTTCCCCTGTATCCCCAACACCTGATTGCATAACCGGAAAGGTTCAGGAGTTTCATAGGTGGGAATTCTTGTAGCTCTAGTTCTTCTTCCACGGATATTTGGTTTGAGATTGGGATTTCTTACCGAGTATTCGTTCTTGATTCGTACCTTGTTGATTTATTTCTCTACCTAAATTCTAAGTGGCTTCTCAATTTATGGATATGTGACCATTTCAAGAGGAATGCATTCGTTCTTATGTTCGGATGTGAAGACTATATGTTGCATTTTTCATTCCGTTGGATTCAGCTTCAATATTTGTCTATCAATGTGCTAACAGATGTCACCCTCTTCGGGATGGCTCCCGCTAAGAGCACCAATCAGAATCAGAATCAGGATCCGCCACCACCTCCACCTCCTCCGGAGGCATGGCAAGCTGTGATGGCCGCAACCAATGCAAACACGCAGTTGATCATGCAAATTCTTCAAGAGCGCAATCAAGCGAACCAAGGAAACCAAGGCAACAATCAGAATCACTTTGCTACACTCAACCAGTTCCTTGCTAACGGGCCAAATACTTTCAGCAATTGTGTTGAGGCAACTGATGCTGACGATTGGCTCGTGGATCTGTGCAAGCATTTCGAGTGCAGTAACGTCAGGCCTGAGGACTTTGTCAAGTTCGCTTCCTTCCAACTCAAAGACCAAGTTGCAGAATGGTTCCATCAGTACAAGGATTCCAGAGGAGGACGTGTGATTACCTGGGATGAATTCCGTCAAGACTTCAAAGCTTATCATATTCCTCAAAGCGTGGTTGAAAGCAAGCGTGAGGAATTCCGCAACCTGAAGCAAGGCTCTTTGTCTGTCTATGACTACAACAAGTTGTTTCAGAAGCTCACCCGCTTTGCTAAGCAGGACGTCCCTGATGAGAAGAGCATGATATACCAGTTCAAGGGTGGTCTCAGAGAAGAAATACAACTAGCTCTTGTTCTCTTTGAGCCCTTGATGTACGATGAGTTCTATAACATGGCATTGAAGCAAGAGGCTGCTCAACTGAGGTGTGATGCTTCCAAGAAGCGAGTCAGAGATGCTACTCCTTCTTCCTCTACTCAAGTGGCCAAACAGCGGAAGTATTGGCTTCCTCCTCCTCCGTTCCGTCAGCCGTATCAGAAGAGCAAAGGTGGCAGTGGATCTTCCCACCCACCCAACCCTGGCTTTCAGAACAAGACTTCATCTCAAGCTCCAAGATCGAGTGCTCCGTATCACCGTCCGCTTTCAGAGGTCACGTGCAACAAGTGCCAACAGAAGGGTCACTATGCCAACAAATGCTTCAATCAGAGGCGTCTCCCTCCTCCTCCTCCTCCTCCTGTGAGATCGGCAAGTACAGCTATGGACAAGCATAACCCCAAGCACGGCAAGGTCAACTTGCTGAATGCAGCTCAGGCAGAGGACTCGTCAGATGTCATCATGAGTAACTTTCCAGTTAACTCTTTTCCCGCAAAAGTTCTTTTTGACACTGGTGCATCGCATTGTTTCATGTCAAGATCATTTGTTTCCAAGCATGACTTCATTTCGCAAATGTTGGGTAAACCTATGGGAGTGGTTTCTCCGGCTAAGTCTATGAGGGCTACTTCAATAGTCCCGGATGTTTCTACCATGATGGGTGATTTCAAGTTTCTGGCTTCTCCAATGGTTCTTGGTAATTCGGATATTGATCTTATTCTCGGGATGGATTGGCTTTCTAAGCACAAGGCCCAGCTTGATTGTGCATCCAGGCAGATTCAATTGACTCATTCGTCTGAGGATGTAATTGTCTTTGCCGCGAATGACGACACCATCCATCTGTTCTCTCTCAATGAGAAGGGTGAACTGGATGCCATCTCGCAAATTCCAGTCATTTGCGAATATCAAGACGTCTTTCCAGAGGAGCTTCTAGGAATGCCTCCGCACCGGCCAGTTGAATTCGTCATTGATCTTGAGCCTGGCACGGAACCAGTGTGCAAGCGTCCTTACAAGCTCGGACCTGAAGAGTTGAAGGAGCTGAAGAAGCAACTCGATATTCAAGAGAGAATGGGTCTCATCCGACCTAGTTCTTCTCCGTGGGGTTGTGGTGTTCTTTTTGTGAAGAAGATGGATGGAACGGACCGACTTTGTGTTGATTACCGTCCATTGAACAAGAAGACCATCAAGAACAAATACCCACTTCCCAACATCAACGAGCTGTTCGAACAACTCAAAGGTGCCCAAGTATTCTCCAAGCTTGATCTTCGTATGGGTTATCATCAGATTTGAATCCGTGAGCAAGATATTCCCAAGATGGCTTTCAGGACAAGCTATGGGTCATATGAATACACTGTCATGTCTTTTGGCCTCGTCGACGCTCCTTCGACGTTCTCTCGCATGATGAACTTCATCTTCAACGCCTACACCAATGACTTCGTTTTGGTCTATCTCGACGACATTCTGGTTTTCTCGAAGAACAAGGAAGATCATGCCAAGCACTTGCGTTTGGTACTCGATAAGCTAAGGGAACACCAGTTCTACGCCAAGTTCTCCAAGTGCGATTTTTGGCTCGATGAGGTTCTTTATCTTGGTCATATCATCTCTGCCAAGGGCATTGAGGTGAATCCTAAGAAGGTGTCTGCAATTGTGAATTGGGAACCTCCTCAGAACGTGAAGCAACTCCGTAGCTTCCTCGGTCTCGAAAGCTACTGTCAAAGATTCGTTGAAAACTTTTCTAAGATCGCGAAGCCTCTCTCAAATCTTCTCCAGAAGCACGTCAAGTACGTTTGGTCTCCGGAGTGTGACATTGCTTTCAACACTTTGAAAGATAAATTGGTCACTGCTCCAGTTCTGACTCCGCCTGATGAATCCAAACCGTACGAGGTCTTTTGTGATGCCTCTCTCCAAGGTCTTGGCGCAGTGTTGATGCAAGAGAAGAAAGTTGTGGCTTATACCTCTCGCCAGTTGAAGCCCAATGAGAAGAACTACCCTACTCATGACCTCGAGTTGGCGGCAGTTGTGCATGCTCTTTTGACTTGGAGACATCTCTTATTGGGAAGAAAAGTGGACATTTTCACTGATCACAAGAGTCTCAAGTACATCTTCACTCAGCCTAATCTCAACCTCAGGCAGACTCGATGGGTCGAAATGATTCAAGAGTATAATCTGAGTATCGAGTATACTCCAGGCAAGGCCAATGTGATTGCTGACGCATTGAGCAGAAAGGCTTATTGCAACAGTATGATTCTCAAGCCTTATCAACCCGAGCTATGTGAAGCTTTCCGCAAACTTAATCTGTAAGTTGTTCCTCAAGGTTTCCTCGCCAACCTTCAAGTCTCTCCTACCTTGGAAGACCAGATTCGCCAAGCCCAGCTTCTTGATGCTATGGTGAAGAAGGTGAAGATTGGGATTGCCAAGAGTCAACCCAAGTATAAGTGCTACCACCTTGATGACAAGGATACTCTCTTCTTCGAGGATCGTATTGTTGTGCCTAAAGGTGACCTTCGTAAAGTGATCATGAACGAGGCTCACAATTCTCTCCTCTCCATCCATCCTGGGAGCATGAAGATGTATCAGGACCTCAAGCAGGCCTATTGGTGGACTCGAATGAAGCGCGAGATTGCTCAGTTCGTGAATGGATGGGATGTCTGCAGAAGAGTGAAGGCAAAACACCAAAGACCAGCGGGTCTCCTCCAACCTCTTGCCATTCCAGAATGGAAGTTTGACCACATTGAGATGGACTTCGTGACTGGGTTTCCAAAGTCCAAGCGTGGCAATGATGCTATATTCATTGTCATCGACAAACTCAGTAAAGTGGCTCACTTTCTGCCTATCAAAGAGTCAATCACTGCAGCTCAATTGGCGGAACTCTATACCTCTCGAATTGTCTCTCTGCATGGTATTCCACAAGTGATCTCTTCAGACCGTGGCAGCATCTTTACCTCCAAGTTTTGGGATTCTTTTCAGAAGGCCATGGGCACCAACATCCGCTTCAGCACAGCTTTCCATCCTCAAACTAGCAGTCAAGTCGAGCATGTCAATCAGATTCTTGAAGATATGCTCAGGGCTTGTGTGATCTCCTTCGGCATGAAGTGGGAGGATTGTCTTCCATATGCTGAATTCTCCTATAACAACAGTTTTCAAGCAAGTTCGGGCAAGGCCCCATTTGAAATTCTGTATGGCAGGAAGTGCCGTACCCCTCTCAACTGGTCTGAAACCGGTGAACGTCAGCTTTTGGGAAATGACTTAACCACAGAGGCAGAGGAAATGTGCAAAGTCATTCGAGATAACCTCAAAGTAGCCCAATCCCGCCAGAAGAGCTACTATGATAGTAAGGACCGTGATTTGGCTTTCGAGATCGGAGATCATGTTTACCTCTGCGTCTCTCCTATGAAAGGTACTCGCCGCTTCGGTATCAAAGGGAAGCTTGCCCCTAGATACGTGGGACCTTTCAAGATTGTCAGCAAGAGAGGCGATCTCGCCTATCAACTCGAGCTTCCTTCAAACTTTGCAAATGTGCATGACGTGTTCCATGTCTCTCAGCTCCGAAAGTGCTTCAAGACTCCTGACCGCACCGTCAACTTCGAGGACATTGAGCTCCAAGAAGATCTCTCATATCGTGAGCACCCCGTGGCTATTCTCGAAGAGAATGAACGCAAGACTCGCAACAAGTCAATCAAATTCCTCAAAGTCAAGTGGTCACACCATTTCGACCGTGAAGCTACCTGGGAACGCGAGGATCACCTCTGTTCTGAGTACCCGGCGTTCTTTCAGTCCTAGATCTCGGGACGAGATCCTTTCGTAGTGGTGGAGTGTTGTAACACCCCGGATATGATTTTCCCAATATGTAATCCAACTCTTGCCGTTTCCGGCCTTAAGTTATTTTATTTTCTCGGGTTCGGGTCTTTGTCTCCGTGTGTTGTTATCATTGTCATGCATCTCATATCATGTCATCATGTGCATTGCATTTGCATACGTGTTCGTCTCATGCATTCGAGCATTTTCCCCATTGTCCGTTTTGCATTCTGGCGCTCCGTTCTCCTCCGGTGGTCATTTCTACTTTTCTTTCGTGTGTGGGGATTAAACATTTCCAGATTGGACCGAGACTTGCCAAGCGGCCTTGGTTTACTACCGGTAGACCGCCTGTCAAGTTTCGTACCATTTGGACTTCGTTTGATGCTCCAACGGTTAACCGAGGGACTGAAAAGGCCTCGTGTGTCTTGCAGCCCAACACCCCTCCATTTTGGCCCAAAACCCACCAAAACCCTCTCCATCATCTAGAGCGTTCGATCATGATCGCGTGGCCGAAAACCGCACCTCATTTGGACACTCCTAGCTCCCTCTATGCCTATAAATAGGTCCTCCTCCAAAAATCCAGATCTCCTTCTTCCCCGAAACCCTAGCCCCGCTTCTCTCCGCGCGCCGGACGTGTCCGCCGGCGCCGGACAACGTCCGCCGCCACCGCCGCCCAACCGGGAGCTGCCACGTGGCACCGCCGTCCGCCTCCCGACGCGGCCCGGGCGAGCCCGAACCGGGCCCCCGCGCGGCCCGTTCCCCGTTGGTGCTCCAGCCGGCCGCGCGCCGCCGCCTCTCCCTCCGCGCCGCCACCAACCCTCGCCGGCGCCGCGCGCCGCCCCGTCCACCGGCGGCAACTCCGACCTCGCCCCCGCCACTCCGGCTCCCCGGCGGCCAGATCCGGCGAGATCCGGCCCAGGAGCGCCTCGCCGCCGTCATCCCTGCTCCGGCGACCTCCGTTTCCGGCAAACCTCGTAAAACGCGCCCGGCCAGATCTGGATCCGGATCTTGCCTCGGTTGACTTTTCATCCCTAACCCTAAATATTTTGGCATTGTTCATCACATCGTAACTTTGCATCGGTAGCTCCGTTTTGGGCATATAGCATATCAAAATGTTCGTCTCAGAGAGCACATCATTTCATCTCATTGCATCATTTTGATTTGAGTTCATCTTGACGCCCGAAATGCTGTTGGAAGAGTGCTATTTGAGATAATTGTCAGATCCGCTACTCCAATTAGATATTTGTCATTTTTGCCATGATTATTGTGTGCATGCTATGCCCGTGAGCTCTACATTAGTTTTGTTATATGTTTTGCCATCTATCCAGAGGTGCAACCCATGTATTTTTGTGACGTGTGTGGTGACTAGCACAAGCTTGCAAAGTGGTGCATTCGTTAATGTTGATTTCAGGGACTTAGCATTTCCATAAGTCCTTGACCTGTTTATCTCATATTGCCATGTGTTCATGTCGTTTCCTAGTGATCCGTGCCTCTTTTGAGGATGCTCAGTAAGGATGTTTTGTTAATCTTGGAGTTCTCTATCCATCCATGTCTTTGTTTGCAATTATGGAGCACCCTAGCTTGAGTCAATCGAGCTCTACTTTTGTCATTTCATGAATCTGGGCAGGATTTTGCCGAGGATGTTGTAGTTGATCCCTGCATGCTATGTTATTGTTCTTGCCATGTCTATCTTGTATTTTGTGTATTCTTGATGGGTGTATGCTTAGATTGTCATGACATGCTCTATAGTGAGTGCATCGAGCTCGTAAACATGCCTACTTGATATCTGTTTTTAGCATGCTCCAGTTTTCACTAAGTCTGAGAACTGATTATGTTTTTGCCATGTTCACATGCTTGCAAATGTATTTTCTGATCCCTTTTGGCTCAAGGTCACTAAGGGACTTTTGTTAAGCTCTTTGAGTAGCTCCATGCCATGCTTTACTTTGCCATGTTCAGGTCCTGTAGCATATAGTTTTCATGCTCCAAAGAGTGCTATCTGATATGAAATTCCAGACAAGTGTTAATTTCACTAAGTCTGAAATTTGTTTACCAAATGCATTTTTGACATGCTTGTTTGAACCTGTTAATGGATGAATTGGCCGTAGCTCAGTGCTAGTCTTTTGTTAAGCATCATGAATGGATCCCTGCCATGTATTTTTTTGTCATGTTTGGGTGCTGTAGCATGTTCATCTTGTTGCATTTAGATGGCTACTTGCTGTAAATCGCAGAACGTGGCCATATTTGAATTTTTTTACTATGAGTGGCCATATTTGAATTGCTTGCCATTTCCAAACCGTAACTCTGATTCCGGTGATCTTTATATCGTTTTCAAGCGATTTCATCTCACCTTTCCAGTGGCACACTTGGATTTCCAAGTTGAGGCCAGGTTCATTCATTCCTTGTCAAATCTTGCATATGCATCACATGTCGCATCCCGCATAGCATACCATCCTTGCATCATATTGTTTGACCTTGCACGTGGTTGATTGTGTTCTTGTTGCTTGTTTGTCTTGTTTGGGTAGAGCCGGGAGACGAGTTCGCTAACAAGGAGCCCGTTGAGTTTGCTTTCGAGGATCCAGTCAACTCTGACAACTTTGCAGGCAAGATGATCATACCCTTGAAATCACTACTATCTTTGCTATGCTAGATGCTCGCTCTTTTGCTATGCCTATGCTACGATGCCTACCACTTGCTTATCATGCCTCCCAAATTGCCATGTCAAACCTCTAACCCACCATGTCCTAGTAAACCGTCGATTGGCTATGTTACCACTTTGCTCAGCCCCTCTTATAGCGTTGCTAGTTGCAGGTGAAGATTGGAGACCGTTCCTTGTTGGAACATTATTTACTTGTTGGGATATCATTATATTGCCTTGTTATCTTAATGCATCTATATACTTGGTAAAGGGTGGAAGGCTCAGCCTCTCGCCTAGTGTTTTGTTCCACTCTTGCCGCCCTAGTTTTCGTCATATCGGTGTTATGTTCCCGGATTTTGCGTTCCTTACGCGGTTGGGCTATAATGGGAACCCCTTGACAGTCCGCCTTGAATAAAACTCCTCCAGCAATGCCCAACCTTGGTTTTACCATTTATCACCTAGCCTTTTCCCTTGGGTTTCGCGGACTCAAGGGCCATCTTATTTTAAACCCCTGGGCCAGTGCTCCTCTGAGCGTTGGTCCAACCTAGAGCACCATGCGGGGCCGTCCCTTGGCAACTTGAGTTACGTTGGCTCCCGTACGCTTACCTTATCCGGTGTGCCCTGAGAACGAGATATGTGCAGCTCCTATCGGGATTTGTCGGCACAGCGGGTGGTGTTGCTGGACTTGTTTTACCATTGTCGGAGTTGTCTTGTAGAACCGGGATACTGAGTCTGATCGGAATGTCTCGGGAGGAGGTCTATTCCTTCGTTGACCGTGAGAGCTTGTCATGGGCTAAGTTGGGACTCCCCTGCAGGGATTTGAACTTTCAAAAGCCGTGCCCGCGGTTATGGGCAGATGGGAATTTGTTAATGTCTGGTTGTAGATAACTTGAACCTTAACTTAATTAAAATGAATCAACTATGTGAGTTGCCGTGATGGTCTCTTCTCGGTGGAGTCCGAGAAGTGAACACGGTGTTGGAGTTATGCTTGCGCAGGTTTTCCTCTAGATTACTCGCTCGCGCTTTGCCTCCTCTTCTCGCTCTCTTTTGCGAACAGGATAGCCATCATATATGCTAGTCGCTTGCTGCAGCTCCACATATTTTCCTTGCCTTACCTATTAAGCTTAAATAGTCTTGATCACGAGGGTGCGAGATTGCTGAGTCCTTGTGGCTCACAGATTACTTCCAAGCCAGATGTAGGGCCTGATGATTCCGTTCCAGATGACGCGCTTGAGCTCAAGTGGGAGTTCGACAAGGACTCACGCCGATACTACTTGTCTTTCCCTGATGATCAGTAGTGGTGCCCAGTTGGGGTGATCGGGACCGTGTCGCATGTTGGGTTGTTCTTTTATTTTGGCGCCGTAGTCGGGCCATGAGTGTTTGAATGTTGTAATGCTATTTATGTACTTTGATTGACGTGGCGAGTGTAAGCCAACTACGTATCTCCCCTTTATTATCTATATTACATGGGATGCTGTGAAGATTGCCTAACTTGTGGCATTGCTTTCAATGCGGTTATGTCTCTAAGTCGTGCCTCGACACATGGGAGCTATAGCCGCATCGAGGGCGTTACAGCTAGTTTATCATCAGTGGCCCTACATTCTTGTCCGTCTGCCATGCTATACTATCGGGCCGTGATCACGTCGGGAGTGGATCACGGGTATATATTATACCTACTACACATGATATATGTTGTGACTAAAGTCGGGTCGGCTCGTTGAGTACCCGCGGTTGATTCACGAATTGGGGGCTGGAAGGACATACTTTCCCGACGGCCCTCTGTGTGGATCTTTGTGGCGGAGCGACAGGGCAGGTTGAGACCACCCAGGTGAGAGGTGGGCCTGGCCCTGGTTGACGTTCGCGTTGACTTCAAGATAACACACTTAACGAGATCTTGCTATTTGATCCGAGTCTGGCTACTGGCCTATATGCACTAACCAACTACGCGGGACAATTATGGGCACTCGACGTCATGGTATCAGCCGAAGCCTTCATGACGTCAGCGACTAAGCGGCGCATGTCGGGTTGGACCGCGTAATGCAACTTCCTTTGTAATGGAGGTTGCCACGTCTGCTCTCCGGCCGCCCACGCAATGTGCAGGTGTGCAATGGGCAATGGGCCCAGACCCCTGCGCGCATAGGATTTAGACCGGCGTGGTGACCTCTCTATTGTGCCTAGGTGGGGCTGCGATGTGTTGATCTTCCGAGGCCGGGCATGACCCAGAAAAGTGTGTCCGGACAAAGCGGATCGAGCGTGTTGGGAAATGTGGTGCACCCATGCAGGGAAGTTAATCTATTCGAATAGCTGTGATCTTCGGTAACATGATGACTTGGAGTTGTACCATGACCTTATGAAAACTAGAACCGGATACTCAATAAAACACACCATTCCAAGTGCAAGATACAACCGGTGATCGCTCTCTCACAGGGCGACGAGGGGAGGATCATCGGTTAGGATTATTGCTATGCGATGCTACTTGGTGAACTTACCATCTACTCTCTTCTTCTGCTGCAAGATGGATGTTACCAGAAGCATAGTCTTCGAAAGGACTAGCTATGCCCCTCTTATTCCAGCATTCTGCACTTCAGTCCACATATGATACCCCTTTTCCATTTGATACCAATGCATACGTATGTAGTGTAGCTCCTTACTTGCGAGTACTTTGGATGAGTACTCACGGTTGCTTTGCTCCCTCTTTTCCCCCTTCTATACCCGATTGCTGCAACCAGATGATGGAGCCCAGGAGCCAGACGCCACCGTCGACGACGACTCCTACTACGCTGGAGGTGCCTACTACTACGTCCAGCCCGCTGACGACGACTAGGAGTAGTTTAGGAGGATCCCGGGCAGGAGGCCTGTGCCTCTTTCGATTTGTATCCCAGTTTGTGCTAGCCTTCTTAAGGAAAACTTGTTTAACTTATGTCTATACTCAGATATTGTTGCTTCCGCTGACTCGTCTATGATCGAGCTCTTGTATTCGAGCCCTCGAGGCCCCTGGCTTATAATATGATGCTTGTATGACTTATTTTATTTGTAGAGTTGTGTTGTGATATCTTCCCGTGAGTCCTTGATCTTGATCGTACACGTTTGCGTGTATGATTAGTGTACGGTCAAATCAGGGGCGTCACAAGTTGATATCAGAGCCGACTGCCTGTAGGAATCCCCCTTCCACACTCCTTGGCCGAAGTTGAGTCTAGACATTGCAAAAACTTTTACTAACATGGTTGTGTGCCTTACGGGCCCACATCGCCATCTGGGTGGTATTAGGATCTTTTACTCCTCGATCCTTACTCTGGGACTCTGAAATCTCTTCTACTTGGGTTAAACGATTTTACTAACTCTAACATTAGGATCCCGTGACCACGTTCACCCCAAAGTTGGATAAGCCCTAGTTATTCTTTAGAGTAGTATATTGAACTTTATCCACACTGTCATTTGACTCCTTTGAAACACCTTTGTTTTTAGATGGAGCCCACGAGACAGGTCGTGCGCCACACGACGGCCATTGGTGCCTCAGGATCACCTGCTGTGTTGGTTGAGATGATGACCTATCTGGGTTATCACTGGCACCCTGAGTACACCGTCTACGAGGAGTACCAGGACTTCAACCAGGAGCACTATCGTGCCATCGTCCACCTCTACTCTCGGGAGTATGACTCCACTACCGTGCTGCACACTGCTCATGGTGTTGGAGTGACTATCGACATGGCGGTCCACGATGCTGCTTATGCTGCTCTGACACGTCCTCGTGGAGAGTATTGGGAGTTGGACACCTCCCCTTTCAGGCACATTGCTATCGCATCCGATGTTGGTGCGGAGGGATACTACACTGCTGCCTACTCCACTGTTACCTGAGAGCCCTTCTACCATCAGAACCTGGTTCTGCATGCTGATGGGCTGGATAGAGCTAACCGAGCTCTTCTCCACGAGTTGTACACCACCCCTCAACACCTGTACCGTGCTCTGATGCTATGGCACCCCTCTGTCCGATCTAGTGATCTGTCGCGTTCTGTGATCTATCCTGCCAGGACTGTGATGCCACAGGGCGTTGGCTGGCCAGATGTGGGAGGCTACTCTCCCGCACTTGGTCCTCTCATGCCACCTGCATGTTGGGTTCCGCACCAGAGTATCCACGGACCCCAGGCTACTCACGTGGAGGACTTCCCTTCGCGTCACTACCAGCTGTCAGGCTACACCTACCTCCACAGTTCCTCCTAGGACTGATGTAGGCTTGCTTGTTAGTGTTAGATGCATTCTCCGCGAGCCTGCGTGCCGCCTATGATGTTCTTAGCCTATGTATTGAACTCCGTGTACCGAACTCCATGCATGATCTCTTTTATAAGATATGCCAACTACTATATAGCATCTATCGTGTTCCTTTCATTATGCATGTTTCATCATGAATGATTATTGTCCTTACAATTTCTCAATGCTGAACTACCCATGTTATATATTAGCAGGATGGTTAGACCAGGTGGTTGTGGTCGTGGTGGCTGATGTCTACTACACAACCTTCTTCTTGTAGACGTTGTTGGGCCTCCAAGTGCAGAGGTTTGTAGGACAGTAGAAAATTTCCCTCAAGTGGATGACCTAAGGTTTATCAATCCGTAGGAGGCGTAGGATGAAGATGGTCTGTCTCAAGCAACCCTGCAACCAAATAACAAAGAGTCTCTTGTGTCCCTAACACACCCAATACAATGGTAAATTGTATAGGTGCACTAGTTCGGCGAAGAGATGGTGATACAAGTGGTATATGGATAGTAGATAAAGGTATTTGTAATCTGAAATTATAAAAACAGCAAGGTAACAAGTGATAAAAGTGAGCGTAAATGGTATTGCAATGCTAGGAAACAAGGACTAGGGTTCATACTTTCTCTAGTGTAAGTTCCCTCAACAATACTAACATAATTGGATCACATAACTATTCCTCAACATGCAACAAAGAGTCACTCCAAAGTCACTAATAGCGGAGAACGAACGAAGAGATTATGGTAGGGTACGAAACCACCTCAAAGTTATTCTTTCCAATCAATCCGTTGGGCTATTCCTATAAGTGTCACAAACAGCCCTAGAGTCCGTACTAGATTAACACCTTAAGACACAAATCAATCAAAACCCTAATGTCACCTAGATACTCCAATGTCACCTCAAGTATCCGTGGGTATGATTAAACGATATGCATCACACAATCTCAGATTCATCTATTCAACCAACACAAAGGACCTCAAAGAGTGCCCCAAAGTTCTACCGGAGAATCACGACGAAAACGTGTGCCAACCCCTATGCATAGGTTCATGGGCGGAACCCACAAGTTGATCACCAAAACATACATCAAGTGAATCACGTGATATCCCATTGTCACCACAGATACGCACGGCAAGACATACATCAAGTGTTCTCAAATCTTTAAAGACTCAATCCGATAAGATTACTTCAAAGGGGAAACTCAATTCATTACATGAGAGAAGAGGGGGAGGAAAAACACAAGATCCAACTATAATAGCAAAGCTCGCGATACATCAAGATCGTGCCAAATCAAGAACACGATAGAGAGAGATCAAACACATAGCTGCTGGTACATACCCTCAGCGCCGAGGGAGAACTACTCCCTCCTCGTCATGGAGAGCACCGAGATGATGAAGATGGCCACCAGAGAGGGATTGCCCCCTCCGGCAGGGTGCCAGAACGGGTCTAGATTGGCTTTCGGTGGCTACGGAGGCTTCTGGCGGCGGAACTCTCGATATATTGTGCTCCCAGATGTTGTTAGGGTATATTGAGATATATAGGCGGAAGAAGTATGTCAAGGGGGCCACGAGGGGCCCACGAGGGTGGAGGCCGCGCCCCCTGCCTCGTGGCCTCTGCGCAAGTCCCCCGACGTGCACACCAAGTCTTGTGGGCTTCTTTCATTCCAAAAATGAGTTCCGTGAAGTTTCAGGTCAATTGGACTCCGTTTGATTTTCCTTTTCTTCGAAACCCTAAAACAGGGTAAAAACAGAAACTGGCACTGGGTTAATAGGTTAGTCCCAAAAAATGATATAAAAGTGTATAATAAAGCCCATAAACATTCAAAATAGTAAATAATATAGCATGGAGCAATCGAAAATTATAGATACGTTGGAGACGTATCAGCATCCCCAAGCTTAATTCCTGCTCGTCCTCGAGTAGGTAAATGATAAAAGAAAGAATTTTTGATGCGGAGTGCTACTTGGCATAATTTCAATGTGATTCTTCTTAATTGTGTCAAGAATATTCAGATCCATAAGATTCAAGACAAAAGTTTAATATTTACATAAAAATAATAATACTTCAAGCATACTAACTAAGCAATTATGTCTCTTCAAAATAACATGGCCAAAGAAAGTTATCCCTACAAAATCATATAGTCTGGCTATGCTCCATCTTCACCACACAACATATTTAAATCATGCACAACCCCGATGACAAGCCAAGCAATTGTTTCATACTTTTGATGTTCTTAAACTTTTTCAATCTTCACGCAATATATGAGCGTGAGCCATGGACATAGCACTATAGGTGGAATAGAATGGTGGTTGTGGAGAAGACAAAAAGGAGAAGATAGTCTCACATCAACTAGGCGTATCAACGGGCTATGGAGATGCCCATTAATAGATATCAATGTGAGTGAGTAGGGATTGCCATGCAATGGATGCACTAGAGCTATAAGTGTATGAAAGCTCGAAAAGAAACTAAGTGGGTGTGCATCCAACTTGCTTGCTCACGAAGACCTAGGGCATTTTGAGGAAGCCCATCATTGGAATATACAAGCCAAGTTCTATAATGAAAGATTCCCACTAGTATATGAAAGTGACAACATAGGAGACTCTTTATCATGAAGATCATGGTGCTACTTTGAAGCACAAGTGTGGTAAAAGGATAGTAGCATTGCCCCTTCTCTCTTTTTCTCTCATTTTTTATTTGTTTATTTGGGCCTTTTTTTATGGCCTCTTTTTTTTCATTTGGTATTCTTTGGCCTCTTTTTTTTGTCCGGAGTCTCATCCCGACTTGTGGGGGAATCATAGTCTCCATCATCCTTTCCTCACTGGGACAATGCTCTAATAATGATGATCATCACACTTTTATTTTCTTACAACACAAGAATTACAACTCGATACTTAGAACAAGATAGGACTCTATATGAATGCCTCCGGCGGTGTACCAGGATGTGCAATGACTCATGAGTGACATGTATGGAAGAATTATGAACGGTGGCTTTGCCACAAATACGATGTCAACTACATGATCATGCAAAGCAATATGACAATGATGAAGCATGTCAAAATAACGGAACTATGGAAATTTGCATGGCAATATATCTCGGAATGGCTATGGAAATGCCATGATAGGTAGGTATGGTGGCTGTTTTGAGGAAGGATATGGTTGGTGTTTGATACCAGCGAAAGGTGTGCGGTACTAGAGAGGCTAGCAAAGGTAGAAGGGTGAGAGTGCGTATAATCCATGGACTCAACATTAGTCATAAAGAACTCACATACTTATTGCAAAAATCTATTAGTTATCAAAACAAAGTACTACGCGCATGCTCCTAGGGGGATAGATTGGTAGGAAAAGACCATCGCTCGTCCCCGACCGCCACTCATAAGGAAGGCAATCAAAAAATAAATCATGCTCCGACTTCACCACATAACGACTCACCATACGTGCATGCTACGGGAATCACAAGCTTCAACACAAGTATTTCTCAAATTCATAACCACTCAACTAGCATGACTCTAATATCACCATCTCCATATCTCAAAACAATTATCAAGTATCAAACTTCTCATAGTATTCAACTCACTCATAAGAGAATTTTATTATTCTTGAATACCTAGCATATTAGGATTTTAAACAAATTATCATGCTATTTAAGACTCTCAAAATAATCTAAGTGAAGCATGAGAGTTCATCTATTTCTTCAAATAAAACTACCACCATGCTCTAAAAGATATAAGTGAAGCACTAGAGCAACAACAAACTACTCCGAAAGATATAAGTGAAGATCAATGAGTAGTTTAATAATTATGCAACTATGTGAAGACTCTCTAAAATTTAATAATTTCAGATCTTGGTATTTTATTCAAACAGCAAGCAAAGCAAAATAAAATGACATCTAAGAATAGCAAACATCATGTGAAGAGGCAAAAACTTAGGATCAACCGATACTAACCGATAGTTGTTGAAGAAGAAAGGTGGGATGCCAACCGGGGCATCCCCAAGCTTAGACGCTTGAGACTTCTTGAAATATTATCTTGGGGTGCCTTGGGCATCCCCAATCTTGAGATTTTGTGTCTCCTTAATTCCTCTCATATCACGGTCTCCCTAAATCTCAAAAGCTTTATCCACATAAAATTCAACAAGGACTCGTGAGATAAGTTAGTATAAACCATTGCAAAAACCTTATCATACTCTACTGTAGCAAATCACTAAAATTATTATTCAACATTGCATACTAAATGCCTCTGCGTATTTAATAGTACTATCCTCAAATAGAATCATTAAAGAAGCAAACATATGCAAACAATGCAAACATAACAGCAATCTGCCTAAACAGGACAGTCTGTAAAGAATGCAGCAACATCCATACTTCCCTAGCTCCAAAATTTATGAAAGAAAATTCCCACTGTAGTAAATTTATCAGAGCTTGATATGCAAAAGGTGTCAACATTTTACCACATTCTGAATTTTCTAGGGAATTATTGCAACAGCGGTAAACTTTCTGTTTTCAAACAGCAACATGTGGACTTCTAAAATAGGCATAGTAAAGACTATCAATGCCACTTTTATTGAAATAAAAGATGCAAAACATTGTTCTAAATAAAAGCAAGGAAATCCTAACAAAATAAATTGACGCTCCAAGAAAAACGCATATCATGTGGCAAATAGAAATATAGCTCCAAGTAAAGTTACCGATGAACGAAGACGAAAGAGGGGATGCCATCCAGGGCATCCCCAAGCTTAGGCTTTTGGTTGTCCTTGAATATTACCTTGGGGTGCCTTGGGCATCCCCAATCTTAGGCTCTTGCCACTACTTATTCCATAGTCCATCAAATCTTTACCCAAAACTTGAAAGCTTCACAACACAAAACTTAACAGAAAACTCGTAAGCTCCGTTAGTATAAGAAAATAAATCACCACTTCAAGGTACTGTAATGAACTCATTATTTATTTATATTGGTGTTAAACCTACTGTATTCCAACTTATCTATGGTTTATAAACTATTTTACTAGCCATAGATTCATCAAAATAAGTAAACAACACATGAAAAACAGAATCTGTCAAAAACAGAACAGTCTGTAGTAATCTGGATCAAACGTATACTTCTGGAACTCATAAAATTCTAAAATAAATTGCTGGACCTGAGGAATTTATCTATTAATCATATTCAAAAAGAATTAACTAAATAGCACTCTCCAAATAAAAATGGCAGCAATTCTCGTGAGCGCTAAAGTTTCTGTTTTTTACAGCATGATCAATAAGACTTTCCCAAAGTCTTCCCAAAGGTTCTACTTGGCACAAACACTAATTAAAATCATAAAACCACATATAAACTTGGGGGACAAAAAATATCATCTTCATCAAACATAGCTTCCCCAAGCTTGTGGCTTTGCATATCATTAGCATCATGGATATTCAAGCAATTTATACTAACAACATTGCAATCATGCCCATCATTCAAATATTTAGTGCCAAACATTTTATAGATTTCTTCTTCTAACACTTGAGCACAATTATCCTTTCCATCATACTCACGAAAGATATTAAAAAGGTGAAGCGTATGAGACAAACTCAATTCCATTTTTTATAGTTTTCTTTTATAAACTAAACTAGTGATAAAACAAGAAACTAAAAGACTCGATTGCAAGATCTAAAGATATACCTTCAAGCGCTAACCTCCCAGGCAACGGCGCCAGAAAAGAGCTTGATGTCTACTACACAACCTTCTTCTTGTATACGTTGTTGGGCCTCCAAGTGCAGAGGTTTGTAGGACAGTAGCAAATTTCCCTCAAGTAGATGACCTAAGGTTTATCAATCCGTAGGAGGCGTAGGATGAAGATGGTCTCTCTCAAGCAACCCTGCAACCAAATAACAAAGAGTCTCTTGTGTCCCCAACACACCCAATACAATGGTAAATTGTATAGGTGCACTAGTTCAGCGAAGAGATGGTGATACAAGTGGTATATGGATAGTAGATAAAGGTATTTGTAATCTGAAATTATAAAAACAGCAAGGTAACAAGTGATAAAAGTGAGCGTAAACGGTATTGCAATGCTAGGAAACAAGGCCTAGGGTTCATACTTTCGCTAGTGTAAGTTCCCTCAACAATACTAACATAATTGGATCACATAACTATCCCTCAACATGCAACAAAGAGTCACTCCAAAGTCACTAATAGCGGAGAACGAACGAAGAGATTATGGTAGGGTACGAAACCACCTCAAAGTTATTCTTTCCAATCAATCCGTTGGGCTATTCCTATAAGTGTCACAAACAGCCCTAGAGTTCGTACTAGATTAACACCTTAAGACACAAATCAATCAAAACCCTAATGTCACCTAGATACTCCAATGTCACCTCAAGTATCCGTGGGTATGATTATACGATATGCATCACACAATCTCAGATTCATCTATTCAACCAACACAAAGGACCTCAAAGAGTGCCCCAAAGTTCTACCAGAGAATCACGACGAAAACGTGTGCCAACCCCTATGCACAGGTTCATGGGTGGAACCCGCAAGTTGATCACCAAAACATACATCAAGTGAATCACGTGATATCCCATTGTCACCACAGATACGCACGGCAAGACATACATCAAGTGTTCTCAAATCTTTAAAGACTCAATCCGATAAGATTACTTCAAAGGGGAAACTCAATTCATTACAAGAGAGAAGAGGGGGAGGAGAAACATAAGATCCAACTATAACAGCAAAGCTTGCGATACATCAAGATCGTGCCAAATCAAGAACACAAGAGAGAGAGAGAGATCAAACACATAGCTACTGGTACATACCCTCAGCCCCGAGGGAGAACTACTCCCTCCTCGTCATGGAGAGCACCGAGATGATGAAGATGGCACCAGAGAGGGATTGCCCCCTCCGGCAGGGTGCCGGAACGGGTCTAGATTGGCTTTCGGTGGCTACGGAGGCTTCTGGCGGCGGAACTCCCGATCTATTGTGCTCCCGGATGTTTTTAGGGTATATGGAGATATATAGGTGGAAGAAGTACGTCAGGGGGGCCACGAGGGGCCCACAAGGGTGGAGGGCGCGCCCTCTGCCTCGTGGCCTCCTCGCAGGTCCCCCGACGTGCACTCCAAGTCTTCTGGGCTTCTTTCCTTCCAAAAATGAGTTCCGTGAAGTTTCAGGTCAATTGGACTCCATTTGATTTTCCTTTTCTTCGAAACCCTAAAACAGGGTAAAAACAGAAACTGTCACTGGGCTCTGGGTTAATAGGTTAGTCCCAAAAACTGATATAAAAGTGTATAATAAAGCCCATAAACATTCAAAACAGTAAATAATATAGCATGGAGCAATCAAAAATTATAGATACGTTGGAGACGTATCAGTGGCCATGCCCCACCACCGCCTGAGTACATGGTTGGTATGATCCAACAGTTCGAGCTGAACCGCCAATTCATGGAAAATATGATGGCTCAGTTTCCTCGCCCCAATATGAACCAGCAACCAAACCAGGTGACTCTGCAGGATTTCATGTGTCTCAACCCAACTGTGTACCGCAGCTCAACTCAGCCTCTGGATGCTGATGACTGGCTCTGTGACATCACCTATGAGATGGAGTCTGTTGATGTAGCCCCTGCCAGCTATGTCACCTTTGCTTCCTTCTTCTTGAAGGGACCCGCAACTCAATGGTGGGACAGTCACAGGCGTACTCTGCTGGTTGGAACAATCATCACCTGGCCAGACTTCCAAGCTGCTTTCCATGCTCGCTTCATTCCTCAGGTAGTCATGGACCATAAGAAGCATGAGTTCCGCAACCTCAACCAAGGCAACAAAACTGTGGAAGCTTATCAGTGGGAGTTTTGGATTTATCCCGCTATGCCAAAGAAGACATTGCAACTAATGCACGCAGACACGAGAAGTTCCGTGATGGCCTTCAAGCTGACATCAAGCTCGCACTTCTAGTGCATGACTTTGCTGATTTCGCCACCTTAGTGAACAAGGCCATCAATGTCGAAACTGGTCTGCAGGAACACCAGAGCTCTCACAGGCGCAACCGTGGCACGGGCTCATCTTTGGGCCCATCTTGGCAGAAGCATAGAATATGGATTCCCAACAGCATGTACCAGCCTACTGCACCTGCTCCAAGGCAGTCCTATGCTGCACCACGTCTGCCTCCCCCACCAACTTGGCAGCCAAGGCTTCCAGCTCCACCACCCCAAGCTCCTGTTCCCACTCCCAATAATGGTTTGTGCTACAAGTGTGGCCAACCAGGTCACCTCGCCAAGAACTGCTTTCAGAACCAGAATCAATTGGCCCTTCCTGCAACTAGCCGTGGAAGCAACCAGTCTCACAACAACAATGCCAGGTCTTATGGTCGTGTTCATGCCAACCACGTTGATCTCAATGAAGTTCTAGACCAGCCTGCTATCATGATGGGTACACTCCTCGTAAATTTAGTACCAGCATCTGTTTTATTTGATACAGGTGCATCGCATTCAGTCATGTCAGAAGATTTTGCATGCTTGCACAACATTAAATGTGAGGACATGAACACTTTGCTATTAGTACACACTCCCGCGGGCCAATGTCGGACGTCCATGATTTGCAACGACGTCCCCGTTGAAATCGAAGGACTGGAATTCCTTGTCTCTCCCATCGTACTGAAGTCCTATAGCATTGATGTCATTCTGGGAATGGATTGGTTGAAAGCGCATACTGCTTCTATAGTTTGCGCCACTAAGATCTTCCATCTGCTACACCCTTCTGATGAAATAATTGCTTACCAAGCTCATCTAGTTCAGAACGCCGATGCATGGCTTTATGCCTTGAATGCGTCGAACGCTGCACCACTCGAGGGCATTGAAAACATTCCCGTCGTTTGTGAATTCCAAGACGTCTTTCCGGAAGAACTTCCAGGGATTCCCCCTTCTAGGGCTGTTGAATTCATTATCGACTTGAAACCAGGCACCACCCCTATAACCAAATGACCCTACAAGATGCCGCCACATGAACTCATTGAGCTTAAGGAGGAAATCGACAAATCTCTTGTCAAAGGTTTCATTCGCCCTAGTTTCTCTCCTTGGGGAGCACCTTCTCTCTTTGTTAAGAAGAAGGATGGGACGAACCGATTAGTCCAAGACTACCGTCCTATAAACCAAGCTACCATTCAGAATAAATATCCTCTTCCTCGGATCAATGATCTTTATGATCAACTGGCTGGTTCATCAGTGTTCTCCAAACTCGACTTGAGGTTGGGTTACCACCAAATCCGTGTTCGTGAAGAGGATATCCCAAAAACCGCCTTCGTGACTCGGTATGGGTCATACGAGTACACCGTCATGTCATTCGGCTTAACGAATGCTCCCGCCACCTTCTCTCGTCTGATGAACTATATATTCATGGATTACCTCGACAAGTTCGTCGTGGTTTATCTGGATGATATCCTTGTATTTTCCAAGAACAAGGAAGAACATGCTGAACATCTTTGTCTTGTGCTAGAAAAGCTTTAAGAGCATCAACTCTATGCTTAGTATTCCAAGTGTGAATTCTGGCTCCCTGAAGTAACCTATCTTGGGCATGTCATCTCCAAGGATGGTATTGCCGTCATCCCTGAACGAGTTCAGGCTATTCTCGATTGGACTCCTCCGAAGAATGTCAAGAAAGTCTGAAGTTTTCTCGGTCTTGCCAGCTATTGTCGTCGATTCGTCGAGAACTTCTCCAAGATTGCCAGGCCTCTGACTAATCTGTTGCATAAGGGTGTCAAGTTCGAATGGACAGACAAGTGTTAGGAAAGTTTCCAGGCGCTCAAAGACAAGTTGACTTCTTCCCCAGTGCTTGCTCCACCTGATACTAAGAAGGACTTCGTCATTTACTGCGACGCTTCCCATAAAGGATTAGGCTGTGTCCTAATGCAAGAGCGCAGAGTGATTGCTTATGCCTCTCGTCAACTGCGCCCTCATGAAGAAAACTACCAAGTTCACGACCTCGAGCTTGCTGCTGTCATTCATGCACTGAAGCAGTGGCGACATTACCTTCTCGGTAATCGTTGCAAGATCTTCAGCGACCAGCAAAGTCTGAAGTATTTGTTTACTCAGCCAGATCTGAACCTCCGTCAGCAGAGATGGATGGAGACTGTTGCAGACTTTGACGTGGGTATTTCCTATACCCTCGGCAAGGCTAATGTAATGGTTGATGCCTTGAGCCGCAAGTCTTACTTCAACCACCTCCAGGTTCATGAAGTTCATCCCTCGCTTGTCGAAGAATTTAGAAAGCCGAACCTTCATATTGTTCCTCCTGGAGCAGTCACTCCCCTCCCCCAGAGTTTCAGAAGATGAATCTTTGTGTTGTTACTAAGGGTTCTCTAAATACCCTGGCTGTCGTACCAGATCTCGTAGATGGTATAAAGACTATTCAAGGTTATGACTCTGAAGTCCATAAGATTAAACACCATCTAGCAGAAGGAAAGCCCTCATTCTTCACTACCGCCGATGATGACGCCTTGCACTTCAAAGGCCGCCTAGTGGTACCACGTTCGAGGAAAAATCTGGATCATACTAAAAAGGTTATGAAAGAAGATCATGATATGCCTTTGTCTATTCATCCCGGTAGTACAAAGATGTACCAAGACATCCGTCTAATATGAAGCAAGACATTGCTTGATATGTTGCTGAGTGTGATGTTTGCCGCCGTATCAAAGCAGAGCATCAAAGGCCTGCTGGAACTCTACAACCTATCTCTATTCCTGAATGGGAATGGGACCATGTTGAAATGGACTTCGTCATTGGATTTTCCAAATCGCAGAAACGTAATGATGCTATTCTTGTCGTCATTGACCGGCTTTCTAAAGTTGCACATTTTCTAGCGGTCAAAGAAACAATCACTGCTAGTTAGCTTGCAACTCTCTACATGTCCAGAATTGTTTCACTTCACGGTATTCCACTGGTTATCAGTTCAGACCGTGGCAGCTTATTCACTTCAAGATTCTGGGAAAGTTTCCAAGAAGCTATGGGAACTCATCTGTCGTTCAGTACTGCATTTCATCCTCAGTTGCAAGGGCAGGTTGAACGTGTCAACCAGGTTCTCGAAGACATGCTTTGAGCTTGTGTAATTTCCTTTGGCTAGAAATGAGAGGAATCTCTTCCATATGCCGAGTTCTCTTATAATAATAGCTATCAAGCTAGTCTAAAGATGTCCCCCTTCGAAGTGCTATATGGACGAAAGTGTCGGACCCCTCTGAACTGGTCAGAAACTGGGGAACGACCACTCTTCGGTCCGGATATTATCCAACAGGCGGAAGAACAAGTCCGCATTATTCGTGAGAATCTCAAGACTGCTCAGTCGCGTCAGAAAAGTCAGTATGACCGTCATCACAAAGACATGGTCTATCAACCTGGCGAAAAGGCTTATCTTCGAGTTACACCAATGAAGGGTGCTCACCTCTTCAGAATCAAGGGCAAGCTAGCTCCTCGCTATATCGGTCCCTTCACTATTCTCGAAAGGCGTGGAAAAGTGGCATATCAACTGGAGCTTCCGCCCAACCTTTCTCAGGTTCATGATGTGTTCCACGTGTCACAGCTCCGCCGTTGCTTCAAGGATCCAATTCGAGCAGTGGATCATGAAGTGCTCGAATTACAACAGGACCTCTCCTATAAAGAGCATCCGGTCCGCATTCTCGACCAAGCTGAACGCCGCACACGTCATAAAGCGATCAAGTTCCACAAGGTCCAATGGTCGCATCACTCTGAAGATGCAGCCACTTGGGAACGCGAGGACCGCCTGCGTGATGAATACCCCGCACTGTTTCCTTCTACCTCCCAAATCTCGGCACGAGATTTCTTATAGTGGAGGAGTTTTGTAACGCCCGGGTAATCAAGCTACAGTAATTCCACGCAAATGGTGCCACGTCACCACGATTACTGTTGCTAATCTACCGTTGATTTAAAACCGACTCAAATTCAAATTTAAAATAAAGTTAAATAATAAAAGTTTTCAAAAATTAAAACAAAAATGTTTGGAGCATGCCAATAATTGGCTAGGTGATTATGGTGAAGGAATCGTACCTTTATAAAAGGTGTAAGTATTTAAAAGGAATTAAAACAGAAAAGAAATAAAATAAAAGGGAAAAAGAAAAACTAAAACTAAAACTAAAACTAACAAAAAGAAAGAGGGAACCCCCTCCCACGGCCCATTGGCCCAACTGGCCGGCCAGCCCACCTGGCCCAGCCGGCCCACCCCGTCGCTATAACCCCCCACTCCCCCCAGTCCAACCCTAGCCACCACCCACTCCCCCCACTCGCGCCCCCACTCGCCCCCTCTCCCCGATCCAAATCGGATCAGGGCACGACCCCGCCGCCTCATCACCACCCGCCGTCGCCGCCGCCCGGAGCTCCACTGGCCTCGCCGGAGCGTTCCCCGCCTGGCTGCCTCCTCCTCCTCAACGGAATGCCTCCCCTACGTCCGCGTCGTCCCCATCCCCCGCCTCGAACCCCGCTGCCCGTGCCCTACGACCCGCCGTGAGCCTCGCTCCCTCCCCTCTCCCTCGCGCGACACCGCCTGCCAGCGCTGCGTGCGCGCCTGGCGCTCGTCGCCACGGCCACCGCACGTGCGCACCCGTGCGCCGCCCGCGTCCCGGATCTCCCTGCCTCCTCGCTCGCACGCCTCCGCGCTCATCGCGGCCGCGTCGAATCCTATGTGCGCGCCCCCGATGCCCCGCTCACGCGCCCGCGCTCGACTGCGCCTGCCCGCACCGAAGCGCGTGCCCTGCTCGCTCTTCGTCGCCGCTGCTCTGCCTAGCCCCGCGTCGGCCCGCCTCCCGTCCTCACCATGCCCGCGTGACGCCGCACCAAGTGCTACTCGCCGCACTGCTTCGCCCACGCGACCCCGCCACCCTCTCCACCACTGCAGCTCGCGCGCACCGTAGCGTGTCTCGCCTACGCCTCCCCACGATGGGCGGGCGCCAGCCGCTGCGGTCTCGCGCTGCCCAGCTCCAGCCTCCCTCGCCTCGCTCCACCTCCCCACGATGGGCGCTCTCCGCGGCCCACATCTCCGCGCCTGCACCGGCCACAGCTGCCGCCGCTCTGCTCGCCGGCACACCCGTTCGGGTGACGCCGCGCCTGGCGCTCGCGCCCATCGGGCGCCCATGGCCTTTGCCGCTAGCACGCCCGACCCGCAAGGCCTCTGGGCCACAAACAAACGGGGCCCACCCCCCTGTGAACGAAAACGATTTAAAAAAATAATTTAGAAATAAATAAATAAAAATAAATAAAAATAATTAAAAATATTAAATAAATAAATAAATAAGTAAATAATTAAAGAATTAATTAACTTAATTAATTTTGATTAATTAAACTAACAATTACGTAAACTAATTAAACTGTTAGTTAACTAATTAATCAGTCAATGACAGTGGGGCCCACACCCTTAATTAATCCAGATTAGGCTAATTACTATGTTTAATTAAAATGGGTCACTCACAGGTGGGACCCATCTGTCAGGTTGACCAGGTCAACTGCTGACGGCATGATGACGTCTGCGAACACTATTCTGGATAATGTTGATTTAAATAATTAAATAAATCCTAAAAATGATTTAAATCTTTTAAAATTAATATAAAATAAACCGTAGCTCTGATGGAAAAACTTTGTACATGAAAGTTGCTCAGAACGATGAGACGAATCCAGATTCATAGCTCGTTCGTCCGCCACGCATCCCTAGCATAGCGAACTCGCAACCTTTCCCCTCCAATTCATCTATCCGAAAACGTGAAACACCGGGGATAATTTCCTGGATGTTTTCCCCCTTCACCAGTACTCCCTCATATCGCGTTAGGGCACCCCTAGCACCGCTACTTGTCATGTCATGCATCGCTATGCATCTGTTTGCTTAATATTTATTGTTTCTTCCCCCCTCTTCTTTCGCTAGACACTGAGACCGACACCGCTGCTACCCAGTACGACTACGATGTTGACGACCCCTCTCTCTTGCCACAGCAACCAGGCAAGCCCCCCCTTGATCACCAGATATCGCCTAATCTCTCTCTACTGCTTGCATTAGAGTAGTGTAGCATGTTACTGCTTTCCGTTAATCCTATTCTGATGCATAGTCTGTCATTGTTGCTACAACTGTTGATACTTTACCTGCAATCCTAAATGCTTAGTATAGGATGCTAGTTTATCATCAGTGGCCCTACATTCTTGTCTGTCTGCCGTGCTATACTATCGGGCCGTGATCACGTCGGGAGTGGATCACGGGTATATATTATACCTACTACACATGATATATGTTGTGACTAAAGTCGGGTCGGCTCGTTGAGTACCCGTGGTTGATTCATGAATTGGGGGCTGGAAGGACATACTGTCCTGACGGCCCTCTGTGTGGATCTTTGTGGCGGAGCGATAGGGCAGGTTGAGACCACCCAGGTGAGATGTGGGCCTGGCCCTGGTCGGAATTCGTGTTGACTCCAAGATAACACACTTAACGAGATCTTGGTATTTGATCCGAGTCTGGCTACTGGCCTATACGCACTAACCAACTACGCGAGAACAGTTATGGGCACTCGACGTCGTGGTATCAGCCAAAGCCTTCGTGACGTCAGCGACTGAGTGGCGCGTGCCGGGTTGGACCGCGTAACGCAACTTCCTTTGTAATGGAGGTTGCTAGGTTTGCTCTCCGGTCGCCCACGCAACATGCAGGTGTGCAATGGGCGATGGGCCTAGACCCCTGCGAACATAGGATTTAGACCGGCGTGCTGACCTCTCTGTTGTGCCTAGGTGGGGCTGCGATGTGTTGATCTTCCGAGGCTGGGCATGACCAAGAAAAGTGTGTCCGGACAAAGGGGATCGAGCGTGTTGGGAAATGTGGTGCACTCCTACAGGGAAGTTAATCTATTCGAATAGCCGTGATCTTCGGTAACAGGACGACTTGGAGTTGTACCTTGACCTTATGACAACTAGAACCGGATACTCAATAAAACACACCCTTCCAAGTGGCAGATACAACCGGTGATCGCTCTCTCACAGGGCGACGAGGGGAGGATCATCGGTTAGGATTATTGCTATGCGATGCTACTTGGTGAACTTACCATCTACTCTCTTCTTCTGCTGCAAGATGGAGGTTACCAGAAGCGTAGTCTTCGAAAGGACTAGCTATTACCCTCTTACTCCGGCATTCTACAGTCCAGTCGACATATGATACCCCTTTTCCATTTGATACCAATGCATACATATGTAGTGTAGCTCATTGCTTGCGAGTACTTTGGATGAGTACTCACGGTTCCTTTGCTGCCTATTTTCCCCCTTTCTATACCCGATTGCTGCGACCAGACGATGGAGCCCAGGAGCCAGACGCCAGTGTCGACGACGACTCCTACTACGCTGGAGGTGCCTACTACTACGTGCAGCCCGCTGACGATGACCAGGAGTAGTTTAGGAATATCCCAGGAAGGAGGCCTGTGCCTCTTTCGATTTGTATCCCAGTTTGTGCTAGCCTTCTTAAGGCAAACTTGTTTAACTTATGTCTGTACTCAAATATTGTTGCTTCTGCTGACTCGTCTATGATGGAGCTCTTGTATTCGAGCCCTCGAGGCCCCTGACTTATAATATGATGCTTGTATGACTTATTTTATTTGTAGAGTTGTGTTGTGATATCTTCCCGTGAGTCCCTGATCTTGATCGTAGACGTTTGCATGTATGATTAGTGTACGGTCAAATCGGGGGCGTCACAATATGCCTCCGGGACGTGACCCCGGATTTGTCTTCCCACCAGAGCTCACTCAGTTGATCCTGCAGTAGAATGCCTTGATGCAGCTGCTAGTCCAGAACCAAGGCAACAACAACAATAACAACCCACCGCCAGCACCTCCAGTAGACAACTTAGCCTGTTTTTTGAGGTTGAATCCGCCGGTGTTTTCTAGTAGCACCGAGCCAATAGTTGCTGATGACTGGCTCCGCAGGATTCGAAGGGAGCTGACCACCGCAGGTTGCACATATGCTAAGAAGGTGCGCTTTGCCACACATCAATTGGATGGACCAGCAGCCTCATGGTGGGATAATTACACAACCACTTTTCCCATAGCCAATGTCACATGGGATCAATTTCAGCAAGCTTTCCGTACCGCCCATGTCTCAACTGGAGCAATGAGTATGAAGGAGCGTGAGTTTAGCAACTTACACCGGGGAAATCATATTGTGGAGCAGTACGTGGATGAGTTTAGTAAGTTAGCTCGTTATGCCCCGGACGATGTGGCCACAGATGCCACGAAGCAGGAGAAGTTTATGGAAGGGCTGAATGATGAGCTAAGCATGCAGTTGATGGTGGAAACATTCAATAACTACTAGGATTTGGTAGATAGGGCCCTTATGATTTAAGGCAAGCAACAACAGATAGAGAGTCGTAAAAGGAAGCATGGACAAGGGAAGTATAATTCTGGAGCTCAACAGAAGCCCCGTTTTACCCCGATCTTGGGAGGACACACTCATAACCATGGAGGCCATACCCATAATGGAGGTAGTTCTCATAACCACAGTTGCCCTAAGAATGGGAATGGGAATGGAGGTAGCAATGGACATAACCGTTCCAACCCAGCAACACCCGCCAGGAAGGATCTAAGTCACATTACTTGTTTCAAGTACGGGAAGACTGGACACTATGCCCTGAAGCGAAGAATGGAAATGGCAATGGAAGCTCAGGGAAGAAGCCAAACCCTTTCACCAGAGGTCAAGTGAACCACATCAACGTGGAGGAGATTGAAGAACAGCCTGATGAAGTGATCGGTAAGTTTTTGATTAAGTCATTTACCGCTCTCGTTCTTTTTGATACTGGTGCATCACATTCATACATATCAAGGGGATTTGTGGACAAGTTTAAGTTTCCAACCTTAGCCCTTACGTCACCCATGTTAGTATTCTCGCCATGAGCAGAGTATATGGCCAGCCGATGGTGTGATTTGTTACCCATAACCATTGGTAGCCACGTTTTCCCCTTAGACCTAATAATTTTTGAGTCCCAAGGACTTGATATAATATTAGGCATGGATTGGTTATCGAAGTATGGAGGAAACATTGATTGTGCTAGTAAGTCAATTTTATTCACCACCCCGGAGGGAAATAGGATCAAGTATATGTCTAGGCATGCGCCAAGGAGGACCCAAGTGAATTCTCTCTCGGGAGTTGTTCAGGAAGAAGTGCCTTTTGTGAAGGATTACCCGGATGTATTTCCAGCGGAGCTACCAGGCATGCCGCCAGATCGAGACATGGAATTTTTGATAGAGTTGTTGCCAGACACCGGACCAATATCGAAGAGACCATATAGGATGCCCACAAATGATCTAGAGGAAATTAAGAAGCAGATTAAGGAGTTATTGGAGAAGGGTTATATCCGACCAAGTTCATCACCGTGGGGAGCCCCGGTGCTCTTAGTTAAGAAGAAGGATGGATCTTTGAGAATGGTTGTTGATTATCGGGCATTGAATGAAGTGACGATCAAGAACAAATACCCACTCCCGATGATCAATGATCTATTTGACCAGTTGCAAGGAGCTAAAGTATTCTCCAAGATCGATCTTCAATCAGGATACCATCAGCTGAAGATCCGAGAACATGATATACCTAAGACAGCTTTTACCACAAGATGAGTACATGGTCAGGTCATTTGGACTGACTAATGCCCCTCCCTATTTTTATGAGTATGATGAACAAGGTGTTCATGGACTTTTTGGATAAGTTTGTTGTGGTGTTCATTGATGATATTTTGGTGTACTCGAATAATGAAGAGGAACACAAGGAACACTTGCGCTTAGTTCTCGAGAAGCTTAGAGAACATCAGCTATATGCGAAGTTCAGCAAGTGTGAGTTTTGGTTGAAGGAGTTGGATTTCTTGGACATGTTATATCAGGAGAAGGTATAGCCATTGATCCTACGAAGGTTCAGTCTGTCACTGAGTGGTTGGCACCCACCTCAATTGGAGAGATCCACAGTTTTCTGGGACTCGCAGGATATTACAGGAGGTTCATTGAGAATTTCTCCAAGATTGTGAAACCCATGACAGAGTTGTCGAAGAAGGACACCAAGTTCAAATGGACCAAAGATTGTGAGGCCAGTTTTCAGGAGTTGAAGAAACGTTTGGTTACAGCCCCAGTGCTGATTCTTTCGGATATACGCAAGGATTTCCAAGTTTATTGCGATGCTTCTCGTTTGGGACTTGGAGGTGTACTTATGCAAGATGGAAGAGTTGTTTCATATGCCTCACGGCAGCTTCGACCTCACGAGTTAGCAGCCGTAGTGCATGCGCTCAAGATCTGGAGACATTTTTTGATTGGAAATATATGTGACGTGTACACGGATCACAAGATTTTGAAGTACATTTTCACGCAGAAGGAGTTGAATCTCAGGTAGAGGAGATGGTTGGGGCTCATAAAGGATTACGATATGAAGTTGCATTATTATCCAAGAAAGGCCAATGTCGTAGTCGACGCTTTGAGCCGCACTTGTAAGCGCAGGATTACGGCAGGAGTTAGTAGATGATCTCAAGGAACTTTGTTTGCAGATAGTTCCAAGAGGCTTTGTTGCAACAATGGAGGTTCAATCTACATTATTGGGAAAGATTCGATGAGCTCAGAAGGATGATAAGGAAATTGCTGAGGTTAAGGAGAAGATGAGCAAAGGAAAAGCCAGAGGTTTTCGTGAGGATGAACACGAGACTTTATGGTCTGAGGATCATGTATACGTGCCAAATAATGCGGATATCAGGAAGTTAATACTTCAGGAAGCTCATGACTCGCCATACTCAATTCACCCCGGAAACACCAAGATGTATTTGGATTTGAAGGAGCATTTCTGGTGGACAGGTATGAAGAATAATATTGCCGAGTATGTAGTAGTATGTGATGTATGTCAGAGAGTGAAGGCAGAGCATCAGAAGCCAACCGGATTATTACAGCCCATGCCAATACCCAATTGGAAGTGGGACAAGCTTGGCATGGATTTCATCACCGGATTACCTAGGACCCCATCAGTATATGATTCCATCTGGGTAGTAGTTGATCGCCTGACCAAGGTAGCTCACTTTATCCCAGTGAAAACCACCTATACAAGCGCGTAGTTGGCCAAGATATATACGACCTGGATCGTATGTCTGCATGGAGTTCCGAGGACCATCGTATCAGATATAGGGACATAGTTTACCACCAAGTTTTGGAATCAATTGCACCAGACTTTGGGTACTATGCTGGAGTTCGGTACAACCTTTCATCCGCAGACAGATGGACAAACCGAGAGATTTAATCGGATTCTGGAGGACATGTTGAGAGCCTGTGCGCTAGATTATGGATCTAGTTGGGATGATAATTTACCATACGTAGAGTTCTCATATAACAAAAATTATCAGGCTAGTTTGAAGATGGCACCTTTTGAAGCCTTGTATGGAAGGAGATGCAGGACACCATTAATGTGGGTTGAAGTTGGAGACCGTCAGTTGTTTGGACCGGATTTCATCAAAGAGTCCGAAGATAAGGTTAAGTTAATTCGATATAGACTGAAGGTAGCTCAGTCCAAGCAGAAGAGTTATGCCGACACTAAATGGAAGGAGGTAGTCTATGAAATAGGAGACAGAGCATATCTTCGTGTGTTGCCACTCCGAGGAGTTAAAAGATTTGGAGTTAAGGGAAAGTTAGCCTCGAGATTTGTAGAACCATACCAAGTTCTGGAACCTATGGGAGAGGTTGCCTACAAATTGGACTTACCCGAAGGATTGTCAGGAGTTCACGATGTGTTTCACGTTTCCCAGTTGAAGAAGTGCCATGCTGAGATGGCCGATATTCCCCTAAGAGATACAGTTCCTCTCAAAGAAATTTAGGTGGAGAGTTATCTAACATACGAGGAGAAACCCGTCAAGATTCTAGAGTTTGCCAGCAGAGTTACCCACAGCAAGGTTATCAAGTTTTGCAAAGTTCAGTGGAGCCACCATACCGAGGATGAAGCCACCTGGGAGCGAGAAGAAGACCTACGGAAAGACCACCCACACCTATTTTCTAGCCAACCCGAATCTCGAGGGAAGGATTCATCTTAAGGAGGGTAGGTTTGTAACATCCCAATTTGCAATTCGGATGTTATACATAGGTCATCATATGCATATCATATTTTATTTGCATATTTGGTTGTGACCCTAGAAATCTTAAGCAACTCAAGGACCCAAGGAGAGAGTTGGGGATTTCATACATTTTCATATTTGAGTTTTTCTCAAATTTGAAAAGAGGATCCATTTGGTTTTAATATTTTTTTCTCTAATTATTTCCAATATTTAAATTAAAAGAGAGAAGATAATATGACTTCTTCAAAAAGAGAGGAATATTGGAGGAGAAATTTTAAAATCAAATTTATAAATTATTTGGTTTTGATTTGATATTTTATTTGAATTAGAAAAATATGCATTTTTGGAAATTGCATTTTAAGCCAGAAAAATGTTCACTTCGTTATAAATAATAGGTTTAGATGGTGAAAATTGTTTTTGGCATTTTTAGAACTTTTTTATATTTTATAAGGATTTTATTCGGGCGGAATTTTATTTCAAAAAAATCCTTCCCTTGCCCAACTGGGCCGAAGACCCAGCCGACCGGTCCAGCAGCCCACATCGCCGTTGCCTTCCTCCCGCGCGGGGACGAGACCCGCCACCGCATGTCGCAAAGGGGAGTCCGAGCTGGACTCCACCCCGCGCCACCCCCTCGCCCAAGGCCGACCCCCTGGCCTTTATAACCACCGACGCCGCCGCTTCCTCCCTCACCCCGAGCCGCCGCACCACCGCCGCCAAGCCGCGCCGTCGCCGCCTTTGCGCTGCCGAGCCGCGCCGCTGCTGCCGTGCCGCCTCGCCCGCGCCGCCGCCTTAGCTCGCCGCCCGTCGGTGTCCGCTGCCGCCATTTCATCGTTGCCGAGAAACGGTACAAACCGCCCCGGTTCACTGGTTTATTTTTTTTGATTCTCGGTTTAGATCAGTTTAGGGTTAGGGTTTTCTCGGTTTTTTCAAAATGAATCTATTTAGCGAACGTTCTCTGTTCTATTCATTTTAATGAACACGTTCGTTCGTTTGTCCCTGACAGCGAACATTCGTTCGATAGCCTTTTTCTTTTATTCTATTCTTGGCCAGGGACCTATCCGCGATTATTTTTATCGCAGATTAGCCCCTGATCTTCAAGCCCTCACACCTTTTTGCTCGCCCGTCCAAATCCAGTGAAACCAACGCCAAAATATTCATCTTATTCCCCTCTTTCTAGTTAGCCAACTTGAATATGGATTTAAAAATTTAAAATTTGGTTGCAAGTAGATTTGAATTCGAACTTCTTTTGATCGTAGTTTGAGTTTTGTAGCTCCGATTTTGTTGATTCTTTTTGCAAATGAAAGCTCTTCAGTTGAACTTTCAATTTGTATCTTTTATCTCGAGTTTTACCCTTGCATCTATTGCTTGAGTGTTTATGTATGTTATTGTTTGTTTGCGATAGAGTTTCCGGAGTGCGAAGCGTGCAACTACGAGTCACTAGGGTTTTCAGATCGTCAGCAAGGCAAGTAACACTTTGATCATACCCCTTATTACCCAGCTTTTATGCATTGGTTCAATCCTCAAACACTGCATGGTTAGGACTTGAATATTTGTGGGTACTGGGAAGTAGTGATGAGGTAGTACCTGTTGTCTTTATTTCATACCCTGGAAGTTACTTCTATGTTGTGCTTATACTGCTATACTATGCTCGTAGACGTGGTTTGGTTTGAGTGATCCATGATAGATGTGAGAGTTTTAGTTAATGGTTAAACTTAAGGTGGATACTTTAATACACATCTAGGTGGATTGGTTGAGGCAACCTGGAACACCCAGTGGTTGTCTGGGCACCAGGAGCAATCCAGTTTTGTCCTGGGATATCCCGGAGTACCCGTGTGATCATCCTACGGTTTGCCACCCAGGCTCAAAGGGATCATAAGATTATACATGCTAAAAACTTACGTGTGCAGCCACAAGCCATTATGGGCTCTGTCATAGTTGAGTAAGTTGTGTGACCTCTTTCAGCGGTATGCTAGCAGATGTAGGGGATGTAGGTGGTACTGTCTACCCAGAGTAAAGAGTTAATGCTTCTGAAAGACTGTGTCTTGGTCATCTATTTCTCAAACATCATGTACTGTGAGAAATACAATGGAGGAGATCGAGTCTTGTGGAGAAAAGTACTTAAACCTCTACAGAGTGTATAAACTAATCATGGTTAGCCGTGTCCCCAGTTATGGACATCTTGAGTATCTGGTACTTGAATTATTGATTTGATCTCATCACTCTATTAATTAATTTGTTGGGTTGATGACTATATAATTTGGGATTGAGTTGGAGGAACCTCCTCAATGTTTCCAACAAACTTTGTAGTTAAATAAAATATATTCCTTTGGTGTAGGGAAAAATTAGCTTTCTACAAAAATAACCATAGAGCCTCCACCAACCAAGTATGCATATAGTTATAGCTGCTACATGTTCATTGCTCTATAGTGTTATTATTCCAGCATATTCCATGTGCTGACCCATTTCGGGCTGGAACGTATTATGTTGCAGACTTTTCAAACAAAGAGTAAGGTGCGCTAGGTCGCTGTCGTGCACTCAACAATGCCGTCGGATTTGATGGACTCGTTTTACCTTTGAAGCGTCCGCTGTTATGTTCATTAGACGGCCTTCAACCATATTATTGCAATAAGTACTCTCTTTTGAGATATTCAATGTAATAAGTGTGTGATTGAACTCTGTTATAAATCCTTCAAGTACTATGTGTGTCAGCATTACCGATCCAGGGATGACACTTATACGCAGAGATTTGACCGCTTGAGGTCGGATCGCTACAACCAAGCCGGGCCGACCGGTCCGTGTCGGGCTTTTTCGGGCTTGAGCCAGGCTTGGGCTGGATTTAGTAGGCCTAACGGTCAGGCTAAGCCAGGCTCGGGCCTGGGTTTTCAGCACCGGCCGTGGTGGAAAGTAGGGGTGGGGCGGTGGGGGGAGGGGCCGGATCTGGTAGTTTGGGTGACAGGGGCGATAGGTGGCAGGGAGCGTGGGTGGACTGCCGGAGACGAAGAAGATGGCGGGGATTTGTGGTGCGGCTGCGAGGATCTGTGGGGAGTGGGGCTTGGGGCCGACCGTGTGGGGGAGAGAGTAAGATCGTGGGTGGAGTGGGTCAGGTGGGGTGGTCTTTATCTTTCTTTCTTTGGTGCGCCTCAGGGTCGGTTCGGTGGGTGTGTGTGCAGAATAAGGTTTCTATTGTTAGAATAAGGTCTTAAGGGGTGTTGTTCGAATAGACCCACTCAATTTATATGGCTTGTTCCCTATAACGACTATGATGAGGGATATTCTATGGCTTGTTCCATAGTGGTGTGGGACTTCCAATCTTTTTGATTAATTTCTCATTATTTGACGTGATAATGATTATTTATTTTTCTGTGTCGTGGCGATAAAATGATTTTAGCGACACAATGGAAAAAAGATGATAATCAAAAATTATAAATAGCTTATTATTAATTTACTTGTATGAACTACATCAGGTTTCACACAAACAATATAAGCATTCACCTTCACGCAATATTTCAAGTACATATATAAATTCATTTCATGGTACTTCTTAGTTCTTTCTGCAGCAGCATGTGCTACTACTACCTTCAACACAACAACTCTTATCCTTGTCATAACCTCGGTTAACACAGTTAGCTTTGCACGCAATGTTGCCACTAGCTCGGTCTGGTGGTGAACAATAGTCCATAGTTGTACACAGGTCAGTATCTGTGCACAAATCACAATAGAGATACCTCAATCAACACATATAACTCACTAGGAAAATATATATTTGTGTATCCAAATACGAGTGAAGAGATTATGAAAGAAAGAAGAAAACCATACCTATGTAACGCCCTGCTGCATGACATGAGAAGACAGTGGTGGCCATGGCTACAAGAGCTACCAAGCACAGGGCCTGTGTGTAGTTCCGGATACCGGCCATGGGAGATAGTTAGCTATTCATTTTCTGCTAATGTTGTTCGTTGATTTTGCCGAACTCAGGTTCTTTGCCTAGGTGCTTGTTTTTGTATTGAGCGAAACTAGCAGGCTTGGAGCTTAACACGGAAGAAAAACTTGGAGTAAATTTATTTCTTTCCTCCTATAGCTTTGTAGTAAATAAATGCCTCTTTGTACAAAGGCTTGCTATAATCTCCACAATAAATTCTTGCCACTTAATCATATTATGTATTAATGCATCATTATCTGCATTGTGTTAATGCTTCCTTATCCTCATTAATATATGCTTGGTATATGAGCCTATTATACATGTGGTTTACTTTATCCCATGGTAGTTCTGATATATAGTGCCCTCACCCACACTCATTGATACAGAAAAAGTAGAGTTGTCCTCATGAGTAGGGATGAAAACAAAGCAAAATGCACAAAACTTAGTCCTGCCACATTATTTTTGTATTTCTAAATGCATAAATGAATAACAAAACCAAGCAAACGGATATACAAACATATCATATTGGAAATAGATACATACCAAATATGCTATCTACACAAATAAAAAAAGCTATGGATGGGTGGTTGACATGGTGCCATCACGACAGCAATCTGATGTCCTTAACACTTGGTTGCGCTAATACGCCTACTCGTTTACTTGATTTGGCAGTAGAACAAATTAGATTGAGTTCATTCATCACATGGGGTGCAAAATAAGTTATTCTTCACTCGAGATAATGTTACATAATTTCATAAATAAATTATATTTGAAATACAAGTCGTTACATTCATATTGATTCACCGCGTAAAATGTGGCATAAGAAAAAAATATAGGTCATAATACCAGAAACATTGCATTCTATGTACATTTTACACTAAGTTTTTACATGTATATCTTACATAACATAACATATTTTTACGGCAATTATATATTTTCATACGTTCTTTTTTTTACATCTGAAATAAGACAAAATTTATGGAACATAAAAGTACGGTGCATTAATAAAATAGAGAGGGGTGAACAATAACTATTCCTCACCAAGGGTGACGAATATATAATTTTACGTTCTGACCACCACGCGCACCGACAAATTAAACTAAACTGTCACGCGTGCCTACACCCACCGTAGAAGCAACCACTTCATTTGATAGTCAAACAATTACCATGTAGTAAATCTAAGCAACCCGATCATACAACAATTATTGTGTAGTAAAGTTTAAGAAATATTTCCTTCTAGTCCATGTTATTTCCATAAACTTCTAAACCTCCTCCGGAGGCAAAAAGAACTACACTGCAATATTAGCAGAAAAAATTGCATGCCCTATTTGGGTATTGCTTGCGATGTTAAACCGTTCATTGGAAGGAGGCGTGTACTATACCGTTGGAAAGCTATGGATTAGGCGCAACTGTGCCACATTGAACACTTTTCTATATTCGTCACGGTTTAAAAGAAGTGTAAAAAATGGTGCGGCACCCGATGAGTGGTAGGGAGCGTATTTTCGTGTTTTTCCGAATGGCTTGTCGGAATTATGCAAATCATATGTTGTTGGAAATATATCATCGAGGCGCAACTTTTTAATATATAATACTCTCTCTAATTCTTTACGGTCTAAGAGCAGTTTCAAATTTACCAAAACACAAAAACTCAGTTTTTCAAATTTTGTGATTTTTTGTTCTGGTTTTCGCTGCAATTTTTTAACCGCGTGAGTTTTGGTTGTCTTTTTCATACTTATCTTTTCAAGCACGTGGACCTACCGACTGGACAGCATGGACTGAGCGAGCGAATCGCACTGCATCGAGAAGTGAACCAAATTATTATTTTTGTTGTTTTCCTAATATTTTCGCATTTCACATTGGAAACAAGTGAACAACATCACTCTTGAAAGTGTACCACATGGCATAAACTAGTAAACTACATCTGAAAAGAAGTGAGCTTCTCACGATGTTTTTCTTTTTTCCTGTTTTACAAAGTGAACTACAGAAGATGTTTACACTGAACCGCATCCCAAGTAATCTTTTTCTTGTCAATACGGACTACATCCCACCAAGTTTGGATTATTTTTCTACTGCATATGAAAACCGAATTTTGAGCAATGAGCAATGAACCATGGTGGTTTCCCACATTCTTTTGCCTTGTTTTATAGGAGCGAACCACATAGTTGTGGCAAACGAACTACACTTGTGTTTTCTATTCGTTGGCATGGAATCTAAATGAACCGCATTAGTTCTTTTTGTCTTTTTATAATAAAAAAATAAAAATATATATGGTCTTCGTGCTTAATCTTAGGAACTGCAATTGTTTTTCATGATTATGTACTATGGGGATCATTTCTATTTTTTCACTTTTAGTATTTTATATAGAGGGCAAGAAAATGAACTGCAATACTTTTTTTTCTCACGGCTGTGTACTGTAAAAATGGACCTAAAACAAATAATCAAGATTACAATCCGGTACTTTTGGACACGCCTTGGATGTGACTACTCGTCACCATTCTCAGCTGCCATCGTGGCCGAACACCATGCCCCAACTAGACGTCTTAGCGCCGGTAAGTGCACTGTGTCATGTCGGGATTCGAACTACAATGGTGTTGAACATAGAGCTCGCTAGAAACCATGCCATTGTTTGTCGTTGTCTCTCAGTGTGCCCATCAACTTGATAGAGACGCACACTGAACCACATCTCAAGCCGCCACTCCACCAGCATGTACAAACCGCATGCCACATGAATGCCATCTTCACGCAAATAGAGCTGCAATCAAAATAAAAGCACACTGTACTAAACATTGCCCAAATTAAAAATAGCGAACTACAAAAAAAATTAAGTTTTTTGGAAAAGGTGACGCACGTACTACACTTGGGTTTCCCTTCACACTGCATTGTCCGGGGTGCCTTGACTGCAAGGGGAGGAGGGCAACTCATCGAGTCGTACTGCATGGGCGTGCGATGATGATCAGCGAACTACACGTGGCGCGCTGCCGAGCTGCACCAGAAAAAAAGGGGATGGAGGTCTGTCGGGGTAAATAGCCATGGGTAGCCCAGCCGGCTTCCCCGGGCCCCTCAAAAAAATTATGAGCCCATCCGGCTCACAAGGAGACTCAAGACCTGGGCCGCCTCCCCCCTAGCCGACTGCCATCCTAGCCGGCTTGGGGGGCGGCCCGCCCTTTTTACCCCCCTGAAGAAAACTGTGGAGGGCCGGCTACGGCATGGCCGGCTCCAACCAGGCCGGCTATGGCAAGGCCGGCTATGGCACGGCCGGCTACCGCCGGGCCGGCTCCGATAAAGCAGTCAACACCTTGCCCGCGATCTACGCGTCCACCCTGCAATGATGAAGCGGGGCGTGGCTACGGTGGAGCCTGCCACCCCCAAAACCTGGAGCACGCCTGGTACAGCGTGCCGTGCGGGCCGCTGCGGCACGCCCGGCACGGCACTGTAGCCACGGCGGCTCTGACGCCGTCCACGACGGGCCGCCAGCGTGGCCCCCGAGGCGGTGGGCCCCTTCGGGCAGAGAGATGCCGAAGGCGGCCACACCCCCTCTCAAGCCGGCAAGACAGAGGGCCGGCTTCGCATAGCCGGCCTGCCGCCTTCCTCGAGGGAGACGCCCATAGGGAGACAAGGTGCGGCGGGGCTACAGTAATCGCCCGCCAGGGCGGCGTTACTGTAGCCACGCTTACCCCGACCAAACCCGCGCCAACAAACACGGAGCAACAGTAACCGGCCGCCGACAAGACCCTGGCCGGTGGGGCCGGCCTGTCGACCCAGGAGCCGGCAGTCGGCGGGACCCACCAGCCGGCGGGCCCCAGAAGCTGGCAGAGAAGCCGGCGAGCCTAGTCACCGACAGCTGGGCCCCGCGCCCAGTCGGATTACCATTGTACCCCCGGGGGTAGGCCTATATAAACCCACTGGTGCACCCATGCAAGGGGGGAACTCTCTTTCTAGACATAGACACTTACGAGGAGAAGAAGCAGGCTGAGCTAAGCCCTTCTTCCTCCTTCTGCCCCCAAACAGCTCAAGGAGCATTGTAGCCACCTGTGAACTTAGTAACCATGCGGAGACCCCGCAGAGAAGCAGTAGGGGTGTTATCTCCCCGGAGAGCCCTGAAGCTGGGTAAGATTCGCCGGCGTGCATGTCTACGCCTCATCTCGTTTCCAGGCACCGGCGACGTTCTATTGGCCCCCGGAATGATAAGCCACCCGTTGGCATATGTCGATCCTACCACCCGACATTTGGCGCCCACCGGGGGGCCAGGTGCACCGTCGTCCGGAGACCTGTTCTGGACGGGAACCTTTTTCCTTCCTCGTGGGCGCAGCCAGCCTGGCTCGCCCGATGGCGCTTGCCGCGACGCGCTGCATGGCGTCGCTGACGCCTGCGCGGCTAGCGGCCTCGCCAGCCTCTTCGACAAGGCCCGCATCTCCGACGAGCTCGCCTCCGATGCGGGCACAGATCACCTCGCCAACCTCCTCAGCCAGCTCCACGTCTCCAGCGAGCCCGCTGCGGACTTGGAGTCGGTTGGCCCCACCGACCCGATGCCCGTCGACTCCGACGCGGCATCCTACGACGCTTTCCCCACCAACGTCACGGTCTACAACGACCCGCTCCCTCCGGCTGGCGATCGCGATTCTGACGCCCCCGAGGTGATGGTTATTGGCCTCGACTGACGAGGGCGCCCGCGACTCCCTGCGCGCGGCAGCCCAAGACTTGTCCGTCCCCCTTCCGGCTGACGCCAGCGACGAAGTTCTGGAGGCACGCCGCCTCGCCCTCCTCGCGGAGGGCCGGCGGCTGGCCTCCGTAAGACGCCTCACCGAGGCCTACCAGCGCGAAGCTGACCGCGCCGCCTTCGGCACGCCGGCTCCGGCTGGCCCTAGCCGGGCCGGCGCTGTCAGGCAACGCGGCGCCGTCATCGCCGACACGTTTGGGGTGGATCGCCTGGTCTACGCCACCCCGCTCGAAAACCTGCGCGCCGCCCAGGCGGCCGTACACGAGCTAGACGGCTTGGAAGCCGAAGATCTCCCCCATATGACGCGACGCATCCAACAACTAATCGATGCGGCCACACGACGGCACGAGGCCGACGCCTGCGCAGGGAGCCCTCCCCCGCGCCGCGAGCACGGCGCGACCTCTCGGTCGCCGACTACCAGCTACACCCGCGCGCGGCGCGAGAAAGAGCCGGCTTCCAGCCGAAGCCGGACCCAAGTCTCCATCGAGCGAGACGCGGACGGCCGCCCCCGAGCCATGGAATGGCGGGGCACCCCGCCTCCGCCTCGAGCTCGCAGAGAAAGATATCCTACCCCGCCCCCAGTGGCTCACCCGACTCTCAGCGGCCGGCTTGGTCGCCGGGAGGGAATCGGCGAAAACGACGCCCGCCACCGGATCGACCGCCTGGCCCGATCCCTGGCGCTAGAAGAGGAAGACGATGTCGGCCCGCCTTGCTTCGGCCCCCGCATCCGCGATGAGCCCTTCCCCAAAGGGTTCTCGCTCCCAAGAGACACGCCCAAGTACAACGGCTCGGTGAAGCCGGAAGACTGGCTGACCGACTACTCCACAGCCGTCAGCTTCGCCAATGGCAACCGGCGCGTTGCCGTAAAGTACGTGCCCCTTATGCTGCAGGGCACGGCGCGGACTTGGCTTGACAGCCTTAAGCCGCTCTGCATCAACAGCTGGGTGGACTTCACTGAAGCCTTCGTTCGCAACTTCACCAGCACCTACAAGCGGGCTCCCAAGCCCAGACAGCTCTCCCTGTGTGTACAGGGCCCAGCCGAGTCCACTCGCGACTACCTGACGCGTTGGGCCGAGCTCCGCAACTCCTGTGAGGGGGTGCACGAGGTGCAAGCCATCGAATACTTCATAGCCGGGTGCCGAGAGGGCACCCTCCTCAAGCACAAGCTTCTCTGTGATGAGCCGACTACCCTCGACGAGCTCCTAAACATCACCGACAAGTACGCCACCGCCGACTCCTCGATGAAAACCGAGCTCCGGGTGGACGCATCCGGAAAGGTGCTCAATCCGGCGCCCAAAGCGCCGGCTGGAGACGGTGGCCGACGCCAACACCAGAACGATCAAAAACGCAAGGGCCCTGCGCCGCCTCCCGCCAGTCGGCAGGTGGTCACGGTCGAAGACGCGCCGCCTGAAGGGCGGCCCGCACCCAAGAAGCCCAAGGGCGGCAGGCCGGCTTGGCAGCCGGCCTTCTCCTACGAGCAAACCCTTGATGCCCCGTGCAAGTTCCACAGCGGCGCGAAGCCGTCCAACCACACGACCCGCAAATGCAACTGGCTCGCCCGAATCTCGAAGGGCGAAGGGCTCACGCCGACTCTGCCTGCCGGCCCGCCACCGCCGGCTCCGCCGCCCAAAGCCGCCCGACCCGCGGTCGACGCCGTGCAGGACGAGTTCCCCGACGAGCAAGCGTCTTATGTCATCTTCACGAGCCAGCCCGAAGACCGGCGCAGCAGGCGCCGAGAGCAACAGGAGGTCAACATGGCCGCCGCCAGCCCAGCCGGCCACATGCACTGGTCGGAGAAACCCATCAGCTGGAGCCGGGCCGACCACCCAGAGGTGATGCCATCCCACGGTTCCTACGCATTGGTCCTGGAGGCCACCCTCGCAACAGATACGCGCGCCGCACGCTTCTCCCGCGTGCTGATCAACGGCGGAAGCAGCATCAACATCCTGTACCGCGACACCATGGAGAAGCTGGGCGTCAAGGCCAAGCAACTTGCGCCGACTCGAACGGTGTTCCACGGCATCGTACCGGACTGTCCTGTGCCCCCATCGGCAAGCTCAAGATCGATGTACTCTTTGGGGGCAAGGATCATTTCCGCCGGGAAGCAATCTGGTTCGAGGTGGTGGACCTGGATAGCCCTTACCATGCCTTGCATGGCCGACCCGCCTTGGCCAAGTTCATGGCGGTCCCCCACTATGCTTACCTCAAGATGAAGATACCGAGCTCAAAGGGTATCATCACCATCACCGGCGACTACAAGAAGTCTGCCGACTGCGCCGCGGCCAGCAGCCGGCTGGCCGAATCCCTCGTGATCGCAGCCGAGAGGAAGACGCTGGACCGGGTCGTGGCCCTGGCCAGCAAACAGCTAAACCAACCCGCCGACTCCAAGGAGTATGATGCCCAAGGATCTTTCCAGCCGGCCAAGGAGACCAAGAAGATACAGCTCGACCCCGAGCACCCCGAGAGGTTTGCCGTCATTGGGGCGAGCCTGGATAGAAAATAGGAAGGCGAGCTCGCTGATTTCCTCCGTGAGAATCGGGATATCTTTGCATGGTCCCCCAAGGACATGCCGGGTGTTCCGAAGGATTTCGCCGAGCACAAATTGCACGTGCGGGAGGATGCTAAACCAGTCAAGCAGCCCCTCCGCCGACTGTCAGAAGAGAAGAGAAGGATCATAGGGGAGGAGATAGCCCGGCTTCTTGCAGCCGGCTTCATCATGGAAGTTTTCTTCCCCGAATGGCTCGCGAACCCGGTTCTCGTGCTGAAAAAGAATAACAAGTGGCGCATGTGTATAGATTACACGAGCCTCAAGAAAGCCTGCCCAAAAGATCCCTTCGCTCTGCCCAGAATTGATCAAGTGATAGACTCCACAGCCGGATGCGAGCTGTTGAGCTTTTTGGATGCCTACTCGGGATACCACCAGATCAAGCTGAACCCGGATGACCAACTGAAGACCGCCTTCATCACGCCGTTTGGAGCCTTCTGCTACCTGACCATGACGTTCGGCTTGAGGAATGCCGGCGCCACGTTTCAGCGTTGCATGCAGAAGTGCCTCCTCACGTAGCTCGGCAAGAATGCCCACGTTTACGTGGATGATGTTGTGGTGAAGACGGAGAAGCGTAGCACTCTGCTGGAAGACTTGAAGGAGACATTCGAGAACCTGCGCCGGTTCCGGATCAAGCTCAACCCAAAGAAATGCGTGTTCGGAGTGCCAGCCGGCCAGCTCCTAGGCTTCCTGGTCTCTGAACGCGGCATAGAGTGCAACCCTGTGAAGATCAAGGCCATCGAGAGGATGGCGGTCCCAACCAAGCTCAGGGAGATTCAGAAGTTCACCGGGTGCCTGGCCTCTCTTAACCGCTTCATCAGCCGGCTTGGAGAAAAAGCTCTCCCCCTCTACCGCCTCATGAAGAAGAGCACTCACTTTGAGTGGAACGACCAGGCCGACCAAGCTTTCCACGAGCTGAAGAAAATGATGTCCACGCCGCCTGTCTTGGCGGCACCGACTGAGAAGGAGCCCATGCTCCTATATATTGCCGCCACTAGCCGGGTGGTCAGCACCGTCATTGTGGTCGAACGCCCCGAAGAAGGCCGAGCCCAGCCGGTCCAGAGGCCGGTTTATTACCTGAGCGAGGTGCTGTCCACCTCGAAACAAAATTACCCGCACTATCAGAAGATGTGCTATGGCGTGTACTTCGCCGCCAAGAAGCTGAAGCCATACTTTCAAGAGCATCCCATCACGGTCGTATGCACTGCCCCGCTAGCCGACATCATAGGCAGCCGGGATGCATCCGGCCGGGTGGCCAAATGGGCCATCGAGCTGGCCCCCTACACCATCTTCTACCAACCCCGCACCGCCATCAAGGCGCAAGCGCTGGCCGACTTTCTCGTCGACTGGGCCGAGACCCAGTACTTACCACCGGCGCCCGACTCCACCCATTGGCGCATGCACTTTGACGGATCAAAGATGCGCACCGGCTTGGGAGCCGGCGTCGTCCTTACCTCTCCAAAGGGCGACAAGCTCAGATACACGCTGCAGATCCACTTCGCCGCCTCCAACAACGTAGCCGAGTATGAGGCGCTCATACACGGGCTCCGGCTTGCCAAGGAGCTTGGTATTCGCCGGATCCTGTGCTATGGCGACTCGGATTTGGTGGTGCAGCAGTCTTCTGGCGACTGGGATGCCAAGGACGCGAACATGGCGAGCTACCGTTTCCTAGAGCAGCAAATCAGCGGATACTTCGACGGTTGTGAGTTCCTTCACGTGCCGCGAGCCGACAACGAGCCAGCAGATGCCCTGGCCCGAATAGGCTCCACGCGGCAAGCAATACCAGCCGGTGTCGCCCTGCAGCGCCTCCTCAAGCCTTCAATCAAGCCGTCTCCGGAATCCGACTCCATTTTCGTGCCGCCTAACCCCGAGGGGGCCGGGTCCGGCTCGAAGAATCAAGCAGCCGGCCCGGGGACTTCAATATTCGGCTCGGGGACTGCCGCACCCGGCCCGGGGACTGCAGCAGCCGACCCGGGGCCCGCAGTAGCCGGCCCGGGGACTTCTTCAGCACAGGAAGCGGCGGCCGACTCTAGCGCTGCACTGCCCAACCCGCCCACCCTGGTGGCTCTAGCCACATTGGTGGCTGAGGAGGTCGCCGCCCCATCATGGGCCCACGCCATCCGCAACTTTCTGGTGAACCATGACCTGCCGGCTGACAAAAACGAAGCAAGACAAGTTCAGCGCCGGGCTGGAGCATACACAATCGTCAACAGAGAGCTTGTCAAGCGCAGCGCCACCGGAGTCTTGCAGCAATGCGTCGAGCAGGAGAAAGGCATCGCGATCCTCAGGGATATACACCAAGGAGAATGCGGCCACCACGCCGCATCAAGATCACTCGTCGCCAAAGCCTTCCGCCACGGTTTCTTCTGGCCGACTACTTTGGACGACGCCAAAGAGCTAGTCAAACACTGCAAAGGCTGCCAGCTTTTCAGCTCGCAGCAACACATGCCGGCTTCGGCACTCAAGACCATTCCCATCACCTGGCCCTTTGCCGTCTGGGGATTGGATATGGTGGGCCCATTCAAGACGGCGCGCGGCGGCATGACACATTTGCTCGTCGCTGTTGACAAATTCACCAAGTGGATCGAGGCGAAGCCGATCAAGAAGCTGAATGGGCCGACTACAGTGACATTCATTGCAGATATAACAACCCGGTACGGCGTACCGCACAGCATCATCACCGACAACGGCACGAACTTTGCCAAAGGTGCCCTGGCACGGTTCTGCGCTGCGCAAGGTATCCGGCTGGACCTTGCGTCAGTCGCCCACCCGCAGTCAAACGGCCAAGTGGAGCGAGCAAATGGCCTCATTCTGTCCGGCATCAAGCCTCGACTGGTCGTACCCCTGGAGCGTTCAGCCGGCTGCTGGCTCGATGAGCTGCTGGCTGTCCTATGGAGTCTGCGCACTACTCCCAACAGATCAACCGGCTTCACTCCCTTCTTCCTTGTATATGGTGCCGAGGCGGTCATCCCAACAGACATCGAGTTCGACTCGCCTCGGGTAACCATGTACACGGAAGCGGAAGCCAAAGAAGCACGAGAAGACAGCGTCGACCTGCTGGAAGAGGCCCGGCTGTTAGCCCTCAGCCGGTCCGCCCAAGATCCTTCTAGGAGGGCGACCTTGTGCTCCGGCTGATCCAGCGAACAGCCGGCCAGCACAAGCTCGCAGCCCCCTGGGAAGGCCCCTTCATCATCAGCAGAGCCTTGGGCAACGACGCCTACTACCTCATCGGCGCGCAGAAGCCGAAGGCACGCAAGAGAGACGACTCCGGCAAGGAGTCGGAGCGACCGTGGAACGCAAATCTCCTTCGGAAGTTTTACAGTTAAAGCGCAGTATGTGTCATGCCCAGTTTTGTACTTAGTATGATACAGTAGGCTCCCCGAGAAAGACTCGGGGACTGCCACCCGTTGTTTTATGAATGAAAGTTATCATGCGTATGATATTACCTTTTCATTAATTTTGTCCGGTACCGGGTCCGACGAGTCGGCCCGGGGACTGGCCGACTAAGAGTTATATTAAGAGCCCTACCCGCAGTCAGACAAGTAATGTGTTGACACCCAGGCTTGGCTCTTGCCGAAATCGCAGTTCGAAGAACCGACTGCCCGGCTGGCAAGAGTCACCAGCCGGAAAGGGTGCGCACATGAAAAACGGCTAGGGACCAAACAGGCTCGCATATATAACAAAAGCCGGCTTGCTGCCTCCCGCCGACCGCCTACCAGAGTAGCCGGCCGGCCGGCTTACATTCAGTCTACTTCAAATCCAAGAAAACTCAAGTACTTGCCTTCCCAAAGAGGGAAGGCGGCAAAGGAAAGAGCCTAAGGACCAAAAGTACACTCGGATGAACGCCAACACATGCATATATTAATATATTACACAAAAAGCCTCCAGAGAGGTCGACATCCAGCATTGTTCGATACACCCCCAGTGGGTGGAATTGCAGAAACTTAAATTTGTCCAAAAAGAAAGACAGGAACAAAATAAACGGCAGATCAAGCCGGCGGGGCCGCAGACGAGCTGGATTAGGCGACGGAAGTAGTCGCGCCGGCTCGAGGAGCGGCCGGCTGGCGAACCTCGGCTTGATCGTCGTCTCTGGCAGAGGGCGCGCTCCTGCGTGGCTTGTTGCTAGAGGCACGATCGGCTGGGGGACGGTCGGCCGCCCCGCCAGTGGGCTCGGCGTCTTCACTGTCCTCCTCCTCGTCGTCCTCGCCCTCGTCGCTGGAAGCGATCTCTTCCGCCGAGTCCTCGCCGTCCGCCGGGTTCAGCCCGAATCATTCCTCCGGCTGGGCAGCGCCATCGTCGTTGAGCTCCGGCGCGAAGACGCTGGTGTCGGTGCACTCGGCGATCGTCGAGGCGCGTTGCACGATCGCCGGCCGCACCTCCTCCAGCTCGGCGTCGGCTTCCGTCCGCCACGTCCACAGCTGGTCCAGGCTTAGCCCCGGGTACCACGAGCGGACGAACTCCAGCGCGCGCCCGGCTCCAAGACGGGCCGCGGACGCCTTCCAGGCCTCGAAGCGGCCGACTGCGACTTCGAGCCAGTCGGCCGTCCGGCTTGGGGTCCGGGGAATTGCCTGGCCGGGCCAGAGCGCGGCCAGCATCGTCGCCCCGGCGCGTTGGAGCCGGCGGAGCAACCGGTGGGCCGGCTGTAGCCGCGCCTGGACGGCGATAAGCTGCTCCGACAATGTCCGGTTCGCATCCGGCGGAATCACGACCCCGGCCTGACGGCGCTCCTCGCGGTAGGCTTCGATGGCTTGGGTGGCAAGGACGGACTGGCCAGGGAAGTACTCTGCGCAAGACAGCAACCACAAGTCAAAACAAAACCATAGGCGGCCGGCGAATGGAAGAAGAGCAAGAAAAATAGCCTACCGTCAATGAGATCCTCGACCCGGCCGAAGCCTTCTTCCAGCGCCCGGCGCGTCTCGGCCCAGCTCGCCTCCCTGGCCCCGAACTCCGCCCTCAGGGTAGCCTCGCCGTCCTGCGCCTTTTGCAGGGCCGCCTTGTGGCTCTCCTCTTGGTCGGCCAGCTTCGTCGCCAGGCGGTCCCGCTCTTGAGCCAAGTCCGCGTACTCGGCGTCCTTGGCACGAAGAGCGGCCTGCACCATGCCGAGTTCCCTCCGCAAGTCGGCGTTGGCCTCTGCACGAGCAAGAAAAAAATAGAAAAATCAGCAAAGGAAAAGTTGTCAAGTAAGATCCGACCCGACTGCGCTACAGTCGGCCCGGATCTCGGGGACTACACCCAGTGGGTGCGCTGTCGCGCCCCCACGAGAAGTCAATGATGACAAAACACTTACGCCGGCTGCTGGCGAGGTCTTCGGTCCTCCGGCTTAGCTCCCGAGCCTGGGAGTTGAAGGCGGCCGTGTGAGAGTTGTGATAATCCTGAAGATCAAAAAAAACAGTCAACATAGTCGTCTAGTAAGATCCGACCCGACTGCGCCGCAGTCGGCCCGGATCTCGGGGACTACACCCAGTGGGTGCGCTAGCGCGCCCCCATGGAAAAAATTCAAAGGACCAGAGCAGTTAAGGAGTGAAGACTTACCCGGATTGCAGACCGCGTCGACAGAAACTCCTGAGTGAATTGCCTCAGGAGGCCGGCCTGTGCCTGCAGCCGGCTCCGAACCTCTTGGGCCGCGACGTTCAGCTCGCCGCTCCCTCCGCTGGGAGTCCACCCGGACGTGGCGGAGCTGGCCGCCTCCAAGGCGTTTGCCGTCCGCTCGGCTCCCGCGGCTCGGCGCGTGTCCGGCGGGGCCGTGCCCCCTCCGGCGGGCCGGCTCGCCGCCGGCTCGATCTCAAGGCCGGCTCTGGCCTCGGGCGCAGCCCGGGCCGGCTCCTCCGGCACCACCGACGATCGGCCGCCTTCGCCTGCTCCGGCTGGCGCTGCTGGCGACGTCCTCTCAGCGGATCCCTCGACGACCTCGTCCCTCTGCACCGGCGGCTGCTCGGGGATAATCTCCTCCGCCGTGGGCAGAGGGATGTCTGGATCCAAGGTCTGGAGGGGGATGGCGAGCAGCGGAGTCTGGCTGCACGCGCCTTCCACCTCCGCCTCCACGGCCGCCCGCTCCGATGGAGCCTCGGCCGCCGCGCTCGCTCGCCCTGGCGCCGTTTGGGCGGCCTCTCGCTCTGCCGCCGCCCGCTCAGCCGCCTCCCTCTCTCGGCGCGCCTCGCGTGCGTTGCGCTGTGTGGCTGCGTCAAGTTCGGCGTGGGGGTCCACTCCGCGGGACCCTGAGGAACCGGCGCTCGGCCCGACCACGGAGCCGGCTGGGCCTCGCTCGAGGGAGAGCGGCGCCCTGCTCAGGAAATCAGAAAAACATTCAAGAAAAGAAGACTTCAGAATAACAAGCATGCAGGCGGCTACTAGACTTACGCAGAAACTGACGGGGGCTTCTTCACCGCCTTCCGGAAGCGGGCCGCCTTCGCCGCCGCCTCCTCGCGCTTCGTGGCCACGGCGGAGGCCTTCGGTTTCTTCGGCCGGCTTCCGAAGAGCGGGAGCGCGGCCCGGCGTTTTCCCTTCCCGCCACCGGCAGTCGGCGCGGCAGACGAGCTCGCGCCGCGGCGGTCGGTTGCCGGCTGGCGGCGCGGGAGTTCTTCGGCTTCAAAATCGTCCGGCCAGTCGTCGAAACTGGCCGAAAGTCCGGTGCCACCGAGCTCGGCGGCATCCCCCGTGGCGGCGTCCTCCATGGCGACGGCGGAGAGATCCGGGTCGTCGGGGTCGTCCACCGTGCGGTCCGGGGCGTACTCTCGGTCGACTCCGGCTGCCCCGACTGGCAGCGGAAGGAGAGGATTCTGATGAAGAGAAAAAAGAAAAACCGCCTGGTCAGAGGCCGGCTAGCCCAAGCCGGCGGACGACGAGAAGAAAAACTTACCGCAGGCGGAGGCTGGGCGCGGGAGTACGGCGCCTTGCCGAATTGCCACTCGTCGGTGAGCTTCAAGTTGGCGACGTAGTTCGCCATCAGAGCCACTTCGGCGTGGGGCATCTCCCATGTGCTCAGCCGGCAGGGATCGAACCGGCCACTCATCTGGCACATCATGTGCGGCCGGCTTTCAAGAGGCAAGATCCGGCGCTCGACGAAGGCGGTCACCAAGTCGGACGCGAGCAGACCTTCCGACTGGATCATCACCCGAAGCCGGGAGATGGAAGCATTCCCCGCTAGAGACAGGGATTTCGACCGGTAGCCCCAGGTCCGCCGCCTCCCAGCCGGCGGGCCGGCTACGTAAGCCGGCAGGTTGACGTAGTCGTCGTGCCGGGCGACGTTCTTGATGTAGAAGTAAGACTTCTGCCACAGCTTGACCGACTGGATCAGAGGAATATGGGGGAAGGGGTTGTCGTTGCTGGCCCTCTTCATCGCGATGAAGGCGCCGCAGGGAGCCGGCACGCCGGCGGAGACGGTGCCGAGCTTGTTCTGGAACAGTTCCGCCCAGAGCTCCAGCGTCGGCAGCACCCCCAAGTACCCTTCGCAGAGCATGACGAAGGCCGAGAGTTGGAGCACTGTGTTGGGCGTGACGTGGTGCGGTTGAAGGTTGTAGAACTCGAGAAATGACCGCATGAAACTGCTCGCCGGGAAGCCGAAGCCCCGGAGGAAGTGCGTGCGGAAGACGACGCACTCGCCTTCCTCCGGCGCCGGCGAGACCTCCTTCGAAGGCGCCAGGCGCACCTGCACGAGGTCAGCGGCGGGCAGACGCCGGGTCTGGCGGAGGAACTCGATGTGCTCGTCATGGACGTTGGACCCGTCCCACGAGCTCGACAAAGCCAGCGACATGGCGGCGTGGGAGGGCTACGGCGCGAAGCTGCGTCGGGCGCGAGGAAGAAGAAGAAGAGCGAGAAGAAGGAGAGCAGGAGGGACGGGGAGCGGGGGAGCGAACAGGCCCGTGCCTCTCCCCCTCGCCCCCTACTTGTAGGCGCGTGCGCCAGAGACGAGGAGGCGCGGCGTGGGGGATCGTGGGGATCGATCGTGCCCATCTCCCCCACGCCCGCGTTAATTACGCGCCTTGATGACGCGAGATAACGGCTGCGGGGAGGCGAGCAGCCCCCTCGGGCCACAGAAGATCTACGCCCGGGCCGAGGCCAGGGAGTGGCGAGCCCGGGCCTGCGGCAGCGTCCCGTCGCACGCGTGCGACGGCAGGACTTCCCTGCCACGTGGCTCGCCGTGGGGCCCGCGGCCGGTCCGCGGGTCAACCCCGGTCACCCTAATAAAGAAACGAGCTCTGAAGACGGCTGCAACGATGCAGTCGGCCCCTCACGGTATGAAGCCGGCCAAGCTTCCCGTCCTTCCGTCCGCCATGAAGCTCGCCCGCCTTCGGGGACTACTGTCGGGGTAAATAGCCATGGGTAGCCCAGCCGGCTTCCCCGGGCCCCTCAGAAAAAATTATGAGCCCATCCGGCTCACAAGGAGACTCAAGACCTGGGCCGCCTCCCCCCTAGCCGACTGCCATCCTAGCCGGCTTGGGGGGCGGCCCGCCCTTTTTACCCCCCTGAAGAAAACTGTGGAGGGCCGGCTACGGCATGGCCGGCTCCGACCAGGCCGGCTATGGCAAGGCCGGCTATGGCACGGCCGGCTACCGCCGGGCCGGCTCCGATAAAGCAGTCAACGCCGTGCCCGCGATGTACGCGTCCACCCTGCAATGATGAAGCGGGGCGTGCCTACGGTGGAGCCTGCCACCCCCAAAACCCGGAGCACGCCTGGTACAGCGCGCCGTGCGGGCCGCTGCGGCACGCCCGGCGTGGCACTGTAGCCACGGCGGCTCTGACGCCGTCCACGACGGGCCGCCAGCGTGGCCCCCAAGGCGGTGGGCCCCTTCGGGCAGAGAGATGCCGAAGGCGGCCACACCCCCTCTCAAGCCGGCAAGACAGAGGGCCGGCTTCGCATAGCCGGCCTGCCGCCTTCCTCGAGGGAGACGCCCATAGGGAGACAAGGTGCGGCGGGGCTACAGTAATCGCCCGCCAGGGCGGCGTTACTGTAGCCACGCTTACCCCGACCAAACCCGCGCCAACAAACACGGAGCAACAGTAACCGGCCGCCGACAAGACCCTGGTCGGTGGGGCCGGCCTGTCGACCCAGGAGCCGGCAGTCGGCGGGACCCACCAGCCGGCGGGCTCCAGAAGCCGGCGGAGAAGCCGGCGAGCCTAGTCACCGACAGCTGGGCCCCGCGCCCAGTCGGATTTCCATTGTACCCCCGGGGGGTAGGCCTATATAAACCCCCTGGTGCACCCATGCAAGGGGGGGACTCTCTTTCTAGACATAGACACTTACGAGGAGAAGAAGCAGGCTGAGCTAAGCCCTTCTTCCTCCTTCTGCCCCCAAACAGCTCAAGGAGCATTGTAGCCACCTGTGAACTTAGTAACCATGCGGAGACCCCGCAGAGCAGCAGTAGGGGTGTTATCTCCCCGGAGAGCCCTGAAGCTGGGTAAGATTCGCCGGCGTGCATGTCTACGCCTCATCCCGTTTCCAGGCACCGGCGACGTTCTATTGGCCCCCGCAATGATAAGCCACCCGTTGGCATATGTCGATCCTACCACCCGACAAGGTCAGTAGGATGGGGCGCTCGTCAATCCAAGCCGAACAACACGGGAGGAGTAACCGAATCGCCTGCAAATCCAACATGAACCTCGCCGAAGTGGAGATGGAGTTCCTGGTGTGGTTTTGCCACGGCAAATGTCCTTGTGAGAAGACTAAGTTGTGAAGCCATCGCCGCTAGAAGGAAACTTGGATGGGGTTGATCACAACATGATAAGACTCGATTTTACCGAGGTTCGACCCCTCATGGTGGAGGTGAAAGCCTACATCCTGCTTGATTGCTATTCATTGTCATGGTCTCGATTACAAGGGCGCTACTTTGCTACCTCTGTCTCGAGAGCTATCAAAACACGCATCTGTCTCGAGACCTATGAAAACATCTCTCTCGATATTTATCTAGAAACTCGTGCTTCTCATGACCCTGGGACTCGCTTTATATCATAGTTGAGTCCATGGGGTTACAAGAGATTCCGGGTTATACCCATGGTTGAAGTCCTACTCTACATCCCCTAAATCCTCCATGTCTTCCATGTCTGGCATTTCCATCTTGTATTTGGACTCCTTGGTGGAATTTCATCTAAGTCCAGGTCATGTAGCAGGCCGGGTCCTGTAGCAGGCCAGGTCAAGATTGTGGTCGGGCCAAGATTGTAGTTGTGTCATGATTGTAACTAGCTGACTTAACTCCAGAAATGACATAACTCTAGAGATAACTTATCCTCAGATCCTGGTCTAGCCACGGGTAACTCCCCCGACAGTTCCTCTCGCTCCCGCCTGCATAGGGGTGCTGCATGTTGGCCACGCATTTTTGGAGGTAGCCTAGGATCTGTGATAGCTTGCACACGCGTTAGGATCCACCAGAGAAGGGGGAACTGGAAAAGGTTGCTTGAGAAGGGACGTGATATTGGGTCGACGGTGGGAGGCCGATACGTCTCCGACGTATCTATAATTTTTTTATTGTTCCATGCTATTATATTATATGTTTTGGATGTTTTATATGCATTAATATGCTATTTTATATTATATTTGGGACTAACTTATTAACCCAGAGCCCAGTGCCAGTTTCTATTTTTTCCTTGTTTTTGAGTTTACAGAAAAGGAATATCAAACGGAGTCCAAACAGAATAAAACTTTACGGTGATTTGTCTTGGATCAGAAGACACATGTAGGACTTGAAAACCAAGGCAGAAGAGTCCTGAGGCAGCGGCAAGGGTGCAGGGCGCGCCCCAGCGGGGCGCCCCTGCCTTGTGGGTCCCTCGAAGCTCCTCTAACCCTAATCTTCCACCTATAAATTTAGAAATATTCCAAACCATCAGAGGCATCCACAAAAATACTTTTCCACCGCCAGAAGCCTCTGTTCCCGTGAGACACATCTTGGGGCCTTTTCTGGCAATCTGCCGGAGGGGGATTTGATCATGGAGGGCATCTACATCAACCTTATTGCCCTTCCGATGATGCATGAGTAGTTTACCTTAGACCTACGGGTGTAGAGCTAGTAGCTAGATGGCTTCTTCTCTCTCTCTATGATCTTCAATACCAAGTTCTCCTCGATGTTCTTGGAGTTCTATCCGATGTAATATTCTTTTCCGGTTTGTTTGTCGACATCCAACGAATTATGGATTTATGATCAGAATATCTATGAATATCATTTGAATCTTCTCTGAATTCTTATATGCTTGATTTGGTATCTTTGTATTTATCTTCAAATTATCGGTTTGGTTTGGCCAACTAGATTGGTATTTCTTGCAATGGGAGAGGTGCTTAGTTTTGGGTTCAATCTTGTGGTGTCCTCACCCAGTGACGTAGTAGGGGTAGCGAGGCATGTATTGTATTGTTGCTGTCAAGGATAAAAAATAGGGTTTTCATAATATTGCTTGAGTTCATTCCTCTACATCATGTCATCTTACTTAAGGCATTACTCCGTTCTTTATGAACTTAATACTCTAGATGCATGTTGGATAGCAGTCGATGCGTGGAGTAATAGTAGTAGATGCAGGTAGGAGTTGGTCTACTTGACACGGACGTGATGCCTATATGCATAATCGCCTTGGATATCGTCATAACTTTGCGCGTTTCTATCAATTGCTCGATAGTAATTTTTTCACCCATGGTATGTTTTCTTTCAAGAGAGAAGCCTCTAGTGAAACCTATGGCCCCCGGGGTCTATTTTCCATCATATATTTTCGGATCTATAAACCAAAAAAACCCAAAAATACCTTGCTGCAGTTTTTTTACGTTTTAGTAATCTTTGACATCTATCTCTATCAGATCTCACCATTGCAATTGATCATGAAGGGATTGACAACCCCTTTATCGCATTGGGTGCAAGTGTTCGATTTTTTGTGGAGTTGCATAGATTGGAGACTTGCTTGTACCTCCTACTGGATTGATACCTTGGTTCTCTAACTGAAGGAAATACTTTTCTCTACTCTGCTACCTCACCCTTTCCTCTTTAAGGGAAAAACAATGCAAGCTCAAGAAGTAGCATGAAGAATTTCTGGCGCCGTTGCTGGGGAGGTTCGACATCAAGCCTAACAAGTACCCTTCATAAACTCTCATCTCTTGCATTACATTATTTTCCATTTGCCTCTCGTCCCCCCCCCACTTCTAAAACAATTTTTAGAAAACACCAAAATATTTTCCTTTTTTATTCCCCCTTCTCTTGCTCGTCTTTTCGTTTACTTTTTGTTTGCTAGAGTTCCCATACGGCTCAACCCAAAAGCTTTGATCCTTATTTTAGGAAGTTGGAAGAGATTGAAAGTGATGCTAAAAGTTTCATGACTTTACAATATGAGTATAACAATTTCTTTAGAAACGAGCTTAAAGAACAAAAAACTATGATGGGGTATATTAATAAAGATCTTGATGACATGTCTAAGGAATTTTACGGTTTGAAATCTCAGTTTTCTCATTGAAAATTTAGCAGGCAAAATTTATGATAAACATGCTACTTTAGCAAATAAATGGCCGCTAAACCGGAGCCTTTGAATAATGATGAAGATCTTAAAATGATTTATGTGACTCCTATTGAATCTTTGTTTTCTAATATAAATCTTGATAAAGATGGGACTAGAGATGAGTCAACTTCAGCTAGAAGGCATCCCAATGATTTGTAGTTCATAGATCTTGATGCAAAAATTGATAAAAGTGGGATTGGAGTGGTCAAAACTTTAAGTAGCAATGAATCCGCTCTTTTGGATTTAAAGGACTTTAATTATGATAATTGTTCTTTGATAGATTGTATTTCCTTGTTGCAATCCATGTTGACTTCTCCTCATGCTCATAATCAAAATAAAGCATTTACTGAACATATTGTTGATGCCATGATGAAATCTTTTGAAGAAAAACTTGAGTTGGAAGTTTCTATCCCTAGAAAGCTTTATGTTGAGTGGGAACCTACTGTTATGTTAAAATTGAAGATTATGAGTGCCATGCTTTGTGCGATTTGGGTGCTAGCATTTCCACCATTCCAAAAACTCTATGTGGTGTGTTAGGTTTCCGTGAATTTGATTATTGTTTTTTAAATTTGCATCTGGCGGATTCCACTATTAAAAAACCTATAGGAAGGATTAATGATGTTCTTATTGTTGCAAATAGGAAGTATGTGCCCGTAGATTTCATTGTTCTTGATATAGATTGAAATCCTACATGTACTATTATTCTTGGTAGACCTTTCCTTAGAACAATTCGTGCAATTATTGATATGAAAGAAGGAAACATTAGATTTCAGTTTCCATTAGGCAAACACTTTCTAAGAAAGAAAATTAAGTTGCCATATGAGTGTATTGTGATAGCTACTTATGGATTGCATACCAAAGATAACAATACCTAGATCTATTGCAATATGCCTAGCTAGGGGCGTTAAACAATAGCGCTTGTTGGGAGGCAACCCAATTTTATTTTTGTGTTTTTGTTTTGCTTCTGTTCTTGAATAAAGTACACATTATTACCTCTATAGTAATTGTGTTTTGGTGTTTTTAATTAGTGTTTGTGCCAAATAAAGCATTTGGGATACTTTGGTATATCATTGATTTGATCTTGCTGAAAAATAGAAACTTCTGCACTCATTGCCAGCATTGTTAAAAATCACATAAGCGTGATAAAATCCTGAAGGTGGGGTGGGACGGTGGGGGGAGAGGGGCCGTATCTGGTGGCTTCGGTGACATGGGGCGATAAGTAGCAGGGAGCATGGGTGGACTGCGACAGACAAAGAAGATGGTGGGGATTTGGGGTGCGGCTGCAAGGGTCTGTGGGGAGTGGGGCTTGGGGCCGACCATGCCGGGGGGGGGGGTGAGTGAGATCGTGGGAGGAGTGGGCCAGGGGTCTTGTTAGAATAGACCTACCCTATATATGTCTTGTTCCCTATAACGACTACAATCAGGGATATTCTATGGCTTGTTCCATAGTGGTGTGAGAATTCCAATCTTCTTGATTAATTTCTCATTATTTGACGTGATAATAATGATTTATTTTTGTGTGTCGTGGCATTAAAATGACTTTAGTGACGCAATGGAAAATAGATACTAAGTAAACAATTATCATTAGCTTATTATTAATTTATTTGTATGAACTGAATCAGGTTTCACACAAACAATATAAGCATTCACCTCCAGGCAATATTTCTAGTACATATATAAACTCATTTCATGGTACTTCTCAGTTCTTTCGGCAACAACATGTGCTACTACTGCCTTCCATGCAACTGCTCTTATCCTTGTCATAACCTCGGTTAACACAGTTAGCTTTGCACGCAATGTTGCCACTAGCTCGGTCTGGTGGCGAACAATTGTCCACAGTTGTACACAAGTCAGTATATGTGCACAAATCACAATAGAGATACCTCAATCAACACATATAACCCACCAGGAAAATATATGTTTGTGTATCCAAATACGAGTGAAGAGATTATGAAAGAAATAAGAAAACCATACCTACATAATGCCCTGCTACATGACATGAGAAGACAGTGCTGGTCATGGCTACAAGAGCTACCAAGCATAGGGCGTGTGTGTAGTTCCGCATACCGGCCATGGGAGATAGTTAGCTATTCCTTTTCTAGTAATGTTGTTCGTTGATTTTGCCGAATTCATGTTCTTTGCCTAGGTGCTTGTGTTTATATTGAGGGAAAGCTAGCAGTCTTGGATCTTACTGCAGAAGAAAAACTTGGAGTAAATTTATTTCTTTCCTCCTATAGTTTTGTAGTAAATAAATGCCTCTTTGTACAAAGGCTTGCTATAATCTCCACAATAAATTCTTGACATTTAATCATATTATGTATTAATGCATCGTTATCTGCATTGTGTTAATGCTGCCTTATCCTCATTAATACATGCTTGGTATATGAGCCTATTATACTTGTGGTTTAATTTATCGCATGGTAGTTCTGATTTATAGTGCCCTCACCCACACTCATTGATACAGAAAAAGTAGTGTAGTCCTCACGAGTAGGGATGAAAACAAATCAAAAATGCACGAAACTAAGTGTTGCCACATTATTCTTTATTTTTTCTGAATGCATAATTGAATATAAAAACTAAGCAAATGAATATAGAAACATATCGTATTGGAAATAGATACATACCAAATAAGATATCTACACAAATACAAAAGCTATGGATGGGTGATTGACACAGTGCCATCAGGACAGTAGTCTGGTGTCCCTAACACTTGGTTGGGCTAATAGGCTACTCAATTACTTGATTTTGCAGTAGAACATATTAGGTTGAGTTTCTTTCATAGAGATTGACAAGGGCCTGCATGACAAGGCCTAATGGAGCTGTAATGTCCACACTACGATGGAAAGTTTTTTATTTGGGGAAGGATAAATTCCATTTCCATATCCATTCCACCAAAAATTGATGTTCTATACACTTAAAGATTTATGTTTTGGTTTCCTTATTTGTGGAAAACATAAATATTGAACATTTAAGTGTCGATTTCATTCCTACTACTGAGAGTGCGCGTCTATGATGGGATAGAAATTTTTGGTATTTTTTCCGATCAATACAAAACACTTAATGAAGTTTCACGTCATCACAATGGAAATGGGTAATAGTTATGAAAATCTTACATGGGTAATAGTTATGAAAAATCGAGTTCATAGCTTCGTCATGGTCCAGTAACATGACCTCCAGAACAGGATTACCGTACCACTCTGGTGTGGATCTTACTCTGGTTAACCTACGAGTTTCGGTAGTAACTTGATCAGAAGTTTCATGATCATCATCATTAGCTTCCTCACTTACTTGTGTAGGAATCATTGGAACTGATTTCACTGATGAACTACTTTCCAATAAAGGAGCAGGTACAATTACCTCATCAAGTTCTACTTTCCTCCCACTCACTTCTTTCGAGAGAAACTGCTTCTCTAGAAAGGATCCATTCTTAGCAACGACTATCTTGCCTTCGGATCTGTGATAGAAGGTGTACCCAACAGTCTCCTTTGGGTTTTCTTTGAAGACACATTTCTCCGATTTGGGTTCGAGCTTATCAAGATGAAGATTTTTTCACGTAAGCATCGCAGCCCCAAACTTTAATAAACAACAACTTGGGTTTCTTGCCAAACCACGGTTCATAAGGTGTCGTCTCAACGGATTTAGATGGTGCCCTATTTAACGTGAATGCAGTTGTCTCTAAAGCATAACCCCAAAACGATAGTGGTAAATCAGTAAGAGACATCGTAGATCGCACTATATCTAGTAAAGTATGATTATGACATTTGGATACACCATTACAATGTGGTTTTCCGGGTGGCGTGAGTTGCGAAACTATTCCGCATTGTTTCAAATGAAGACCAAACTCGTAACTCAAATATTCTCCTCCACGATCAGATCGTAGAAACTTTATTTTCTTGTTACGATGATTTCCACTTGACTCTAAAATTCTTTGAAATTTTCAAATGTTTCAGACTTATGTTTCATTAAGTATGATTTCCAATAACTCTGTTGCTCGCTCCATTGTTCCGGAGAACAGAGTTTTAGTCATCTTACCCATGAGGCATGGTTCGCAAGTACCAAGTGATTTATAATCAAGTGATTCCATAAGTCCATCAGAATGGAGTTTCTTGATGCACTTTACACCAATATGACCCAAACGACAGTGCCCCAAATAAGTTGCACAATCATTATCAACTCTGCATCTTTTGGAGTCAATACGATGATCATGTGTATCACTACTATCAAGATTTAATAAAAATAGACCACTCATCAAGGGTGCATGACCATACAAGAAATTACTCATATAAATAGAACAGCCATTATTCTCTGATTTCAATGAATAACCGTCTCGCATCAAACAAGATCCAGATATAATATTCATGCTCAACGCTAGCACCAAATAACAATTATTTAGGTCTAAAACTAATCCCAAAGGTAGATGTAGAGGTAGCGTGCTGACGGCGATCACATTGACTATGGAACCATTTCCCATGCGCATCGTCACCTCGTCCTTAGCCAATCTTCGCTTAATCCGTAGCCCCTGTTTCGAGTTGCAAATATTAGCAATAGAACCAGTATCAAATACCCAGGCGCTACTGCGAGCATTAGTAAGGTACACATCAATAACATGTATATCAAATATACCTTTCACTTTTCCATCCTTCTTTTCTGCCAAATACTTGGGGTAGTTCCGCTTCCAGTGACCAGTCCCTTTGCAGTAGAAGCACTCAGTTTCAGGCATAGGTCCAGACTTGGGCTTCTTCACTTGAGCAGCAACTGGCTTGCTGTGCTTCTTGAAGTTCCCATTCCTCCCTTTACCCTTTTTCTTGAAACTGGTGGTCTTATTGACCATCAAACAATTGCTTGGCTTGTCATCGGGGTTGTGCATGATTTAAATATTTTGTGTGATGAAGATAGAGCATAGCCAGACTATATGATTTTGCAGGGACAACTTTCTTTGGCCATGTTATTTTGAGAAGACATGATTGCTTTGTTGGTATGCTTGAAGTATTATTATTTTCATGTCAATATTAAACTTTTGTCTTGAATCTTATGGATCTGAATATTAATGCCACAATAAAGAGAATTACTTGGATAAATATGTTAGGTAGCATTCCACATCAAAAATTCTGTTTTTATCATTTACCTACTCGAGGACGAGCAGGAATTAAGCTTGGGGGTGCTGATACGTCTCCAACGTATCTATAATTTTTTATTGTTCCATGCTATTATATTATCTATTTTGGATGTTTATGGGCTTTATTATACACTTTAATATTATTTTTGGGACTAACCTATTAACGGGAGGCCCATCCCAAATTGTTGTTTTCTTGCCTATTTCAGTGTTTCGAAGAAAAGGAATATCAAACGGAGTCCGAACGGAATGAAACCTTCGGGAGAGTTATTTTTGGAACGGAAGCAATCCAGGAGACTTGGAGTATACGTCAAGGAAGCTTCGAGGTGGCCATGAGGCAGGGAGGCGCGCCAGCCCCCCTAGGCATGCCCCCACCCACGTGGGCCCCTCGTGGATCCCTTGACCGACTTCTTTTGCCTATATATATAGCAATATACCCTAAAAACACTAGGGAGCAGAATAGATCCGGAGTTCTGCCGCCAGAAGCCTCCGTAGCCACCGAAAACCAATCTAGACCCGTTCCGACACCCTGCCGGAGGGGGGAATCCCTCTCCATTGGCCATCTTCATCATCCCGGCGCTCTCCATGACGAGGAGGGAGTAGTTCACCCTCGGGGCTGAGGGTATATACCAGTAGTTATGTGTTTGATCTCTCTCTCTCTCTCTCGTGTTCTTGATGTGGTACGATCTTGATGTATCACGAGCTTTGCTATTATAGTTGGATCTTATGATGTTTATCCCCCTCTACTCTCTTGTAATGGATTGAGTTTCCCTTTGAAGTTACCTTATCGGATTGAGTCTTTAAGGATTTGAGAACAATTGATGTATGTCTTGCACGTGCTTATCTGTGGTGACAATGGGATATCACGTGATCCACTTGATGTATGTTTTGGTGATCAACTTGCGAGTTTCGTGACCTCGTGAACTTATGCATAGGGGATGGCACACATTTCTGTCTCGACTCTCCGGTAGAAACTTTGGGGCACTCTCTGAAGTTCTTTGTGTTGGTTAAATAGATGAATTTGAGATTGTGTGATGCATATCGTATAATCATACCCACGGATACTTGAGGTGACATTGGAGTATCTAGGTGACATTAGGGTTTTGGTTGATTTGTGTCTTAAGGTGTTATTCTAGTACGAACTCTATGATAGATTGAACGGAAAGAATAGCGTCGTGTTATTTTACTACGGACTCTTGAATAGATCGATCAGAAATGATAACTTTGAGGTGGTTTCGTACCCTACCATAATCTCTTCATTTGTTCTCCGCTATTAGTGACTTTGTAGTGACTCTTTGTTGCATATTGAAGGATAGTTATATGACCCAATTATGTTATTATTGTTGAGGGAACTTGCACTAGTGAAAGTATGAACCCTAGGCCTTGTTTCAACTCATTGCAATACCGTTTGTGCTAACTTTTATCATTAGTTGCCTTGCTGTTTATATATTTTTTGGATTACAAAAACCTATATCTATCATCCATATTGCACTTGTATCACGATAACTTCACTGAACTAGTGCGCCTATACAATTTATTATTGTACTAGGTGTGTTGGGGACGCAAGAGACTCTTTATTTGGTTGCAGGGTTTTTTGAGAGAGACCATCTTCATATTATGCCTCCCACGGATTGATAAACCTTAGGTCATCCACTTGAGGGAAATTTGCTACTGTCCTACAAACCTCTGCACTTGGAGGCCCAACAACGTCTACAAGAAGAAGGTTGTGTAGTAGACATCAGGAGCCCATAGAGTTTTCCTTTGATGCACCAACCTGGAGTCTAGGAAAGAGCATGGCCGCTCACATTGCCATGGGACGCATCGGCGAAGTTTACCACAAGGATCTTAAGGACACCACCTACCAGATATGTGGACGCCGAGATGATCAATGGGAGATGATCAGCACCAGGAGGGACAAGTCCATTGCAGCCTACATCCAGGAGTTAAACCAACACATTCGTTGTCGGGAGAACCAGATGTGCGCCAGCATGATAGACCTGAAGAAGGTGATGACTAGGAACAAGGAGCTAGAAGAGGAACTCAAGTCTACACGTGATGGATATGAATAGGAAATTGCAGTACTATTGGAGAAGAATGAAGATATGAAGAAGAGGCTAGGAGTATTCATGGGAGACCCTGCGCCAGGAGGTGACGGCCATCCCGAAGACTACATCATCATCGACGACACCGACTCCGACCCCAACAGCGATGACAACTATGAAGACGAAGCTAGAGCAGATATCATGGAGTCTTCTTCCGATCAAAATTTTTAGTCGACCACCATATTATCAATACTATTCCCCCATAGTAGTAGTCCAAGTATTTTGTAATGGTAGTAAGATCGATTGTATGCCCTTGTTTGAATTGAGTGGTGTGATATGATTGTGTTTGTATCATGTGCATATGAGTAGTGATTTTCTCCTCAGAGCACACTCTATTCTAATGTCTCCCCTCTAAAACCTATCAGATGCCTACGAGACGTGGCCCCGGATTTGTCTTCCCACCAGAGCTCACCCAGTTGATCCAGTAGCATAACGCCTTGATGTAGCTACTAGTCCAGAACCAAGGCAACAACAACAATAACAACCCACCGCCACCACCTACAATAGACAACTTAGCCCGTTTTCTGAGGTTGAATCCGCTGGTGTTTTCCAATAGCACCGAGCTGATAGTTGCTGATGACTGGCTCCATAGGATTCGAAGGGAGCTAACCACCGCAGGTTGCACAGATGCTAAGAAGGTGCGCTTTGCCGCACATCAATTGGATGGACCAGCAGCCTCATGGTGGGAGAATTACACAACCACTTTTCCCATAGCCAATGCCACATGGGATCAGTTTCAGCAAGCTATTCGTACTACGGGCCCATGTCTCAACTGGAGCAATGAGTATGAAGAAGCGTGAGTTTCGCAACTTACACCAGGGAAATCATACTGTGTGGCAGTACATGGATGAGTTTAGTAAGTTAGCTCGTTATGCCCCGGACGATGTGGCCACAGATGCCGCGAAGCAGAAGAAGTTTATGGAAGGGCTGAATGATGAGCTGAGCATGCAGTTGATGGTGGCAACATTCAATAACTAGCAGGATTTGGTAGATAGGGCCCTTATGATTGAAGGCAAGCAGCAACAGATAGAGAGCCGCAAAAGGAAGTATGGACAAGGGAAGTATAATTCTGGAGCTCAACAGAAGCCCCGTTTTAACCCGAACTCGGGAGGACACACTCATAACCATGGAGGCCATACCCATAATGGAGGGAGTTCGCATAACCATTGTGTCCCTAAGAATGGGAATGGGAATGGAGGGAGCAACGGACAGAACCGTTCCAACCCAGCAACACCCGCCAGGAAGGATCTAAGTCACATTACTTGTTTCAAGTGCGGGAAGACTAGACACTATGCCACTAAATGTCCTGAAGCAAAGATTGGAAATGGCAATGGAAGCTCAGGGAAGAAGCCAAACCCTTTCACGAGAGGTCAGGTGAACCACATCAATGTGGAGGACGTTGAAGAACGGCCTGATGAAGTGATCGGCAAGTTTTTGATTAAGTCATTTACCGGTCTTGTTCTTGTTGACACTGGTGCATCACATTCATACATATCAAGGGTATTTGTGGAGAATTTTAAGTTGCCAACCTTAGCCCTTAGGTCACTGTGGGATCGAAAGTATTTCCAGAGGGGGGGTGATTAGACTACTTGACCAAATAAAAACTTAACCTTTTCCCAATTTTAGTTCTTGGCAGATTTTAGCTATTTTAGGACAAGTCAAGCAATCATCACACAATTCAAGCAAGCATGCAAAGAGTATATTAGCAGCGGAAAGTAAATCATGCAACTTGCAAGAATGTAAAGGGAAGGGTTTGGAGAATCCAAACGCAATTGGAGACACGGATGTTTTCCCGTGGTTCAGATAGGTGGTGCTATCCTACATCCACGTTGATGGAGACTTCAACCCACGAAGGGTAACAGTTGCGCGAGTCCACGGAGAGCTCCACCCACGAAGGGTCCACGAAGTAGCAACCTTGTCTATCCCACCATGGCCATCGCCCACGAAGGACTTGCGTCACTAGCGGTAGATCTTCACGAAGTAGGCGATCTCCTTGCCCTTACAAACTCCTTGGTTCAACTCCACAATCTTGTTGGAGGCTCCCAAGTGACACCTAGCCAATCTAGGAGACACCACTCTACAAGAAGTAACAAATGGTGTGTTGATGATGAACTCCTTGCTCTTGTGCTTCAAATGATAGTCTCCCCAACACTCAACTCTCTCTCATAGGATTTGGATCTGGTGGAAAGAAGGTTTGAGTGGAAAGCAACTTGGGGAAGGCTAAAGATCAAGATTCATATGGTAGGAATGGAATATCTTGGTCTCAACACACGAGTAGGTGATTCTCTCTCAGAACATATGAGTTGGAAGTGTATATGTGTTCTGATGGCTCTCTCCATGAATGAAGAGGAGGTGGAGGGGTATATATAGCCTCCACACAAAATCCAACCGTTACACACAATTTACCAATCTCGATGGGACCGAATCAACAAACTCGGTCGGACCGAAAAGGTAAACCTAGTGACCGTTAGAGATTTTCGGCGGGACTGACATGCAACTCGGTTGGACCGATATGGTTAGGGTTTGGGCATAACGTAATCTCAGTGAGACCTATTACACAAACTCGGTGAGACCGATTTTGGTAATTAGCTAACGAGAGGGTTGGTTAGGCAAACTCGGTGGGACCGATTTGCTCTTTCGGTGAGACCGAAAAGTTACAAAAGGGAAACAGAGAGTTTACATTGCAATCTCGGTGGGACCGATCCGCTCTTTCGGTGAGACCGAAAAGTTACGAAAGGGAAACAGACAGTTTGCAATCCCATCTCGGTGAGACCGAGATCCCTATCGGTAGAACCGAATTGCTAGGGTTTAGCAGTGGCTTATGACAAGTGAAACTCGGTGGCGCCGGATAGAAAGAATCGGTGGGACCGAGTTTGGCTTAGGGTTTAGGTCAAATGTGGATATGGGAAAGTAGTTGAGGGTTTTTGGAGCATATCACTAAGCACATGAAGCAAGAGGCTCATTAAGCAACACCTCATCCCTCCTTGATAGTATTGGCTTTTCCTAAAGACTCAGTGTGATCTTGGATCACTAAAATATAAAATGAAGAGTCCTGAGCTTTTGAGCTTGAGCCAATCCTTTGTCCTTAGTATTTTGAGGGTTCCACTTTCACATCCATGCCATGCCAATCATTGAGCTTTCCTGAAATAATCATCTTGGAATAGCATTAGCTCAATGAGCTATATGTTGTTATGAATTACCAAAACCACCTAGGGAAAGTTGCACTTTCAATCTCCCCCTTTTTGGTAATTGATGACAACATATAGATCAAAGCTTCGACAAATGATAATAGGCATGAAATATATCGTCGCTTTGAGAAGTATGTGATAAGTAAGAGCTCCCCCTAAATTTGGGCATATTAAAATTTGCTTTGGACTGCAAATGCACAAAGAGTTAGAGTCATGGGTTACTCTTGCATGTCACATACATCTTGGTGGAGCGCTTAAAATGATAACAATGAAATACATGCACCCATCACCAAGAATAGTGAATGATCACATAAGATAGATTGGATAATAATATTAAGCAAGCATTAAGTGTAGCTTATGATCAAACACATGATCATCAATGTCTCACAGATAATGACATAGTAACATAGTACTCAAGCACTCAAAAGCAAACAAAGTTCGAAAAACCACCAAATAGAGCAAGAGAGAAAAGCAACACTCTCTCTCTCTCGAAGCCTATGATCTATACATTTTCCCCCCCTTTGGCAACAAGTTACCAAAAAGTTCCTAGAAAATGCATAGTGCTAAATCGACACTCAGGCTTGATCTTCAGGTGGTGGTGGAGTCTGGAGCACTCCAAGGACGAAGCCTTTTGTAGACGTGGTCGGAGTCAAGGCTGAAGTAGACGCTAGAGCTGGTGGAACTAGGCTGTAGCTGGTGCAGAAGTGGTGGCTCTGGTGTCAGCAACTGGCACTGCAGACGACCTCGGACCTCGTGGCACTCTGGCAAAGGCATCAGTTGTAGTCTTGCCTCTCCTCTCCTGCATGTCATCCTGGAGCTGCTCCACTGCAGTCTGAATCTCTGTCACCTTGATATCCAAGTCATAGAACCTTTGTTCTACGATCCTCTCTAGGCTTACCTGGTTCTGAGTTAGGGTGGATAATCCTTTCTCAATCCGCAGGGTGGATGCAATCAGGTAACCAAGCTGCTCTTGTTTGGTTTTCAAGAAATATTCAGATGCCTCCTCTTGAGTTGGCATCTTGGCAGCTTTCTCCTTCCTTGCCTTCTCCTTCTTGGCTTGTGCTTGGGCAGACGATGGTTCATTCTCAGTCATGACAACTTGATTATCTTCAAAATCTAGACGGATGGGCAGGTGTTCCTTGTCCAATAAGTATATGCCCGTGTCCATCTTGGAGGTAATGAGCTCCTGAATTTGTGGGGCATACCCACAGCTCCTCTTCTGGTCTGCTGCAGTCCTCTTGATGGTCTCTACCATGAGGCTCATCACCTTGAACTTCTGTGGCACATCAAAGATATGTAGCAAATTGATGGCATGGCCTCTGATCATCTTGTGATCACCTAACTTGGGCAACAAGGTGCGCCTCAGTATCCAATTGATGGTTGGTAGCGCTGACAGAAGATAGTGTACTGAGCCAAACTTGAAAGTGTCAAGTGCTTCATTTGGAATCTCCTTGTACATGTTTGACATTGAGTTGTGGTCCATCTTCTTCTTGGCATAGATATCCAAGTCATCCTCATGCTCTTGTGGGGCATTGATCAGCTGAGCCCATTCAGCAACTGTAGACTGGTACCTCGTACCCTCAGACATCCAAACAATTCTCCCATCTGAATAAAAATGTGCAGTGGAGTAGAACTGCATGATGAGTTCCTCGTTCCACTTTGTGAGCTTCTGCCCAACAAAGTCCTCTACTCCACATGCCTTGAAGTTGTCCTACACTCCAGGGTAGTACTCTTCGTTGTCCTTGATGTATTGCCAATCAACCCATCTCATATCACATACAATTGGCTTCTTATCTAGCAGCACTGTCTCATAGAAGTCCTGTTGTTCCTTGGTGTGAAATTTGTAGTCCACAGCAGTCCTCCTCCTTGAAGCATACGGGTCTGCTTCTCTCCACTTTCGGAGCCCTGAATCTCTCCTGAGCTTCATGTCCTCAGCCACAGGATGAGCATCGTTGTGGTCTGGGATCTTGGGCTTGAGCTTTCTGAGAACTTGCTCTTCATCCTCTTCTTCAGCAGCTTCAGGCACTGGGGCCTTGTTCTTCTCAGCAGCTGGGATGCTTCTTCTATTCCTCTTTGGCTTTGGCTTTGGAGCTGGCTTGGCCTTGGAAGCAGCTTCCCCTGATCTTATGGCATCACCCATCAGCTTGGGTGCCTTTGGTGCTGGTGCAGCTACCTCTTCTTCTTCCTCCTCATCTTCCATGATGGAAGCCTTGCCAAGCACTCTGGCTACGGTCTTCTTGACCCTTTCCTTTGTTTTCTTGCCTTCAGCAGCAACTGGCTCTATGGGAGTGGGCTTTTCAGTTGAAGCTCTGGCCTTTGACATCGGCTGCCTGCCTGCTGGCCTTTTGAACTTTAACCCTGGCTTTGTGCCTTGGGCTGGCTCAACTCTCTTGGAAGTTGCTTCCTCTTCTGCCACATAATCCTCATCCTCTGATTCTGAGGTTCTCTTCTTTCTCTGTCTTGTGGCAGCTTTGGGCAGGTTGCTAGGAGTACTTCTACGGCCATCATCTGAGGAACTTGAGGGACTAGTGCCCTCACTCATCTGCACTTGCTGCTCTGACAAGTTCTGGCTATCGCTTTGATCAGACATGTTGCAAACTCTGACTGCTGACCCTGTGAATAGGTTATAGATGAGATAGAGTGGATGAGCATCACAAAATGCAGAGATTTTTGCAAAAGAATAATTCAAAAACTTAGTTTTAGTTTCCCACTGAAAGCATCTCGGATCTACCAATTTTTAAACTCTGTGATACCGAAGCAGTTTTGGCACCTGAACTAGTGAACTCGGTTAGACCGAGTCACAGTTCGGTGGCACCGAGACTGCTAGGGTTTCACAAAGTTTCAAAATCGGTCACACCGATAAGTAATTCTCGGTCAGACCGAGTCTCACTTGTGCAATGGCATAAGCCAAATCGGTGGGACCGAGTTTTTCAACTTGGTGGGTCCGAGATGGTTTCGGCGGAAACCTAACCCTAAAATTTTTGAATTAAACCTAATCTACGAGTTCATTGACTAGATAGAAGTGTTTCAAACGTGGCAAGAATCATGATGATCACAATGTGCTAAGAATCGGATTGGGAAATAGCACAAAGGTCGAGTCCATACCCTAGTTCGGCGGAGACTCGCTACGGTGGCAACGGCGGGGTTGATTCCCGTTGATGGCGACGGAGACCAGCGACTGGAGGCGGCTGGCAGCGAGGAGACGATCCGGAGACCACGTTGATAGAGTAGGCTATCGCGCGGGCGAAGGGGTTCGGAGAACTTTCCAAAAATTTTCCCGTGACTATATATAGCCCGACCCTGTCGGTGTGACCGAGTGGAACAACTCGGTGGCACCGAGATGCAAAACTGTATACAGTTGTTGCAACTCGGTGTGACCGAATGGTTCAAATCGGTTGCACTGAGATAGAAAACCTAGATCAACTTAATGATCTCGGTAGGACCGAAAGTAGGATATCGGTCAGACCGAGAATCACAAAGAGGTTTTGGTAGTTTAAGTCTATGACGAATCGGGGACTACGAGCGCTCCTCACACAGAGTGGTTTGAATCTGACTTGATCAAATTTTGTGATGTAGCATGAATAGAGTTTGAGACGAGAAAAGCATAGATAGCTAGAGGAGGTTCTTAGGCATTCTTGTCCATCCACTTGGCAAAAGGAAATAAAACCAAACAATCAAAACAACAAGTGGATGTCCTCGAATGAGTAAAATATGCAATCAACATGCTCACACAATAAGATGGCAAATAAAATATGTGGCAAAGCATGCACAACCAATTCTAGCAACTATCAAACAATTTGCGATGACTAGGTCATCTATATATGAGTATATTGACTTAGGAGTCAAGTGAGAACACTTGATCATAGGTCATACTCATCGTTTAAGCTCAAGTGGGGTTACCACTTTTACATAAAGCATTGTTGTGTTCACATCTTTAGAGTTGCTTTAGCTCAAGTCTTAGAGTAAAGCTCCCCCTAGATGTGATATCCCCCCTAAGAGGGATGAACTAACCTTGGGTTTTGTCGATGATGACTTCATGTAGATGTTGAAGATGTGGATGCTCAATGTTGATGTAGATCACTTGGAGCTATCCATTTGAGTGAATTGCACTTTCAATACCTACATGGGTTAGTCCCACAAGGAACAAACAAGGATATCCATAGACATAGAGTGATGCACACACAAGATGATGTCCATGAAAACTTTTAGGTTACCTTGTGCCTTGTCTTACCAACAAGAGGGTTTGTGACTCCTTGAACTAGTGCAAGATGTGGAAGTTGATTGCACTTGTTCTTGCCAAAATGATAAGAGTGAAGTATGTTGGCGGAGTCACCCTCAAGAACTCTCTAGTTCTTCTTCTTTTGGATCCACACCATCTTGATGGGAATCCTTGGAGTTGTAGTCATACTTGATGAAGTGGAACTTGACGTGGTCTTGGGAATCCACTTGATTAAGGTCTTAGGAGCTTCTTCAAATGCATCAATTTCCTCTTGAAGCTTGTCCTTGCCTTTTTGCTTGAGTCTTGTGGTGGAAGATCATCTTGAGCTTGTGTCCCCTTGAAGGAAGTATCATACTTATCTTGTTGAGGAACAAAATTTGTCTTGGGGTATTGATCTTCTTCCCACTCAACTCCATTGGCATTGAACTTTCGTTCAAAACCAACACCTTGATTCTTCCGGTGCATTCCTTGCTTGCGCACAATTTCCTCGAATTGCTTACTCCCGGCAAGGCTTTTGTACACTCCTTTCTCTATAATTCCCTTCAATAAGCTATTTTCTCGCTCAAGTGTAACTTGGCTAAGAGAATCATAAGTAGACTCAAGAGAACTACTAGAAGCAACAATATTTGATTTAGCATGATCATTGTTACTACTAGAGGAAGAATCTTTCTTGTTCTTGTTACTAGACTTGACTTGAGGCATGTAAGTGGATAAGAGTAAACGCTTGGCAATGTAAGAAGAACTTTTCTTGTGGAGATCATCATTGATTGCTTTTAAAAACTCATGCTCTTGCTCAAGATTGAGCTTTTCAAAGCGTAACTTCTCATGAGCTCTTAAAAGTTCTCGATGATCTTCGAAGATAGTTTCATGAGCTAACTTAAGAGTGTTTAGTTCTTTAGTTAGAGCCTCAATCTTCTCCTTATCATTGTCATTCGTTTTATCTTGATTAGCATGATTAATTGACGTTTCATCATAGTATTCATCACTAGAGTTGTCAACAAGCAAATCATCATCACCCAACAAGTCATATTCATCACTATTAAAATCAACATACTCGGGGTGTGTTACCTTAGGACCTTTGGCCATGAAGCATCTTCCAATTCCTTAATTTGGTGAGTCAAATATGTCGTAGGAGTTGGTTGACACAAGTGCTAGACCGGCAACACCTTCATCTTGAGTATCTTCGGAGTCGGAGTGATAACTTCTCTCCGAGTGGCTGTCGGAGTCGGAGCCGGATACCCATTCACCAACATGAGCTTGATGTCTTCATTTTGTGTAGCTCCTTGATGATTTTTCCTTCCTTTCCGAATCCTTGCTTCTCCGTGAGTATTTTCGTTCATAACGATCATCTCTACTCCTTCTCTCTCTTGGTGGTGATTCTTTGCTTCTTTTTTTGGAGAATCTTCTCTTCTCTTGTAGGGAGCCATACACTCATTAGAATAGTGTCCGGGTCTTCCACAATTGTAGCAGTTTCGCTCTCGACTAGAAGATCTTTTGTTATTGTAGGACCTTGACTTGGAGCTTCTATCTTTGCTTCTACTCTTGTAGAACTTGTTGAAGTTCTTCACCATTAAGCTCAATTCTTCATTGAAGTTTTGTTTCTCACTTGATGATGTAGGGGCTTCACATGAGGCTTTGTAGGCACCAATTGATTTGTTGTGAAGTTCCTCTTTATCCTTAAGTGACATCTCATGAGCAACAATTCTTCCAATCACTTCCGTTGGCTTGAGATCTTTGTAATTGTGCATCATTTGGATCAATGTGCACACGGTATCATATTTTCCATCCAAGGCTCTTAGAATCTTCTTGATGATGAATCTATCGGTCATCTCTTCACTCCCTAAGCCGGCAATATCATTTGTGATAAGAGCAAGCCTAGAGTACATTTCAGCGACACCTTCACCATCCTTCATTTTGAACTTGTCAAGTTGACTTTGAAGCACATCCAACTTGGATTCCTTGACGGAGTCGGTACCTTCATGCATATCAATCAAAGTGTCCCAAATTTCCTTTGCATTCTCAAGGCGACTGATTTTGTTGAATTCTTCGGGGCACAATCTGTTGAAGAGAATATCACAAGCTTGAGCATTGTATTGCAACATCTTCAACTCATCCGCGGTAGCTTCACGGTTTGGTTCTTTCCCATCAAAGAAGTCACCTTGCAAACCAACACACACAATAGCCCAAACGGCGGGGTTATGTCCAAGAATATGCATTTTCATTTTATGCTTCCAACTAGCAAAATTAGTACCATCAAAGTAAGGACCTCTACCATGATAATTTCCCTCGCTAGACGCCATACTCTCCTAGGTTGTGAAACTAAGGCTATGACCACCAAAAGCTATGGAAATCAAAGAAAATGGAGACCAAAGCTCTGATACCACTTGTGGGATCGAAAGTATGTCTAGAGGGGGGGTGATTAGACTACTTGACCAAATAAAAACTTAACCATTTCCCAATTTTAGTTCTTGGCAGATTTTAGCTATTTTAGGACAAGTCAAGCAATCATCACACAATTCAAGCAAGCATGCAAAGAGTATATTAGCAGCGGAAAGTAAAGCATGCAACTTGCAAGAATGTAAAGGGAAGGGTTTGGAGAATTCAAACGCAATTGGAGACACGGATGTTTTCCCGTGGTTCGGATAGATGGTGCTATCCTACATCCACGTTGATGGAGACTTCAACCCACGAAGGGTAACAGTTGCGTGAGTCCACGGAGGGCTCCACCCACGAAGGGTAACAGTTGCGTGAGTCCACGGAGGGCTCCACCCACGAAGGGTCCACGAAGTAGCAACCTTGTCTATCCCACCATGGCCATCGCCCACGAAGGACTTGCCTCACTAGCGGTAGATCTTCATGAAGTAGGCGATCTCCTTGCCCTTACAAACTCCTTGGTTCAACTCCACAATCTTGTCGGAGGCTCCCAAGTGACACCTAGCCAATCGAGGAGACACCACTCTCCAAGAAGTAACAAATGGTGTGTTGATGATGAACTCCTTGCTCTTGTGCTTCAAATGATAGTCTGCCCAACACTCAACTCTCTCTCATAGGATTTGGATCTGCTGGAAAGAAGGTTTGAGTGGAAAGCAACTTGGGGAAGGCTAGAGATCAAGATTCATATGGTAGGAATGTAATATCTTGGTCTCAACACACGAGTAGGTGATTCTCTCTCAGAACATATGAGTTGGAAGTGTAGATTTGTTCTGATGGCTCTCTCCACGAATGAAGAGGAGGTGGAGGGGTATATATAGCCTCCACACAAAATCCAACCGTTACACACAATTTACCAATCTAGGTGGGACCGAATCAACAAACTCGGTCGGACCGAAAAGGTAAACCTAGTGACCGTTAGAGATTTTCGGTGGGACTGACATGCAACTCGGTAGGACCGATATGGTTAGGGTTTGGGCATAACATAATCTCGGTGAGACCAATGACAGAAACTCGGTGAGACCGATTTTGGCAATTAGCTAACCAGAGGGTTGGTCAAGCAAACTCAGTGGGACCGATTTGCTCTTTCGGTGAGACCGAAAAGTTACAAAAGGGAAACATAGAGTTTACATTGCAATCTGGGTGGGACCGATCCGCTCTTTTGGTGAGACCGAAAAGTTACGAAAGGGAAACAGAGAGTTTGCAATCCCATCTCGGTGAGACCGAGATCCCTATCGGTAGAACCGAATTGCTAGGGTTTGGTAGTGGCTTATGACAAGTGAAACTCGGTGGCGCCGGATAGAAAGAATCGGTAGGACCGAGTTTGGCTTAGGGTTTAGGTCAAATGTGGATATGGGAAAGTAGTTGAGGGTTTTTGGAGCATATCACTAAGCACATGAAGCAAGAGGCTCATTAAGCAACACCTCACCCCTCCTTGATAGTATTGGCTTTTCCTAAAGACTCAATGTGATCTGGATCACTAAAATATAAAATGAAGAGTCTTGAGCTTTTGAGCTTGAGCCAATCCTTTGTCCTTAGTATTTTGAGGGTTCCACTTTCACATCCATGCCATGCCAATCATTGAGCTTTCCTGAAATAATCATCTTGGAATAGAATTAGCTCAATGAGCTATATGTTGTTATGAATTACCAAAACCACCTAGGGATAGTTGCACTTTCAGTCACCCATGTTAGTAAGCTCGCCATGAGCAGAGTATATGGCCAACCGATGGTGTGATCGGCTACCCCTAACCATTGGTAGCCATGTTTTCCCCTCAGACCTAATAATTTTGGAGTCCCAAGGATTCGATATAATATTAGGCATGGATTGGTTATCGAAGTATGGAGGAAACATTGATTGTGCTAGTAAGTCAATTTTACTCACCACCCCGGAGGGAAAGAGGATCTAGTACGTGTCTAGGCATGCGCCAAGGAGGACCCAAGTGAATTCTCTCTCGGGAGTTGTTTAGGAAGAAGTGCCTGTTGTGAAGGATTACCTGGATGTATTTCCAAAGGAGCTACCAGGCATGCTGCGAGATCGAGACATGGAATTTTTTGATAGAGCTATTGCCAGGCACCGGACCAATATCGAAGAGACCGTACGGGATGCCCGCAAATGATCTGGAGGAAATTAAGAAGCAGATTAAGGAGTTATTGGAGAAGGGTTATATCTGACCAAGTTCATCACCGTGGGGAGCCCCGGCGCTCTTAGTTGAGAAGAAGGATGGATCTTTGAGCATGGTTGTTGATTATCGGGCATTGAATGAAGTGATGATCAAGAACAAATACTCACTCCCGATGATCAATGATCTATTTGACCAGTTGCAAGGAGCTAAAGTATTCTCCAAGATCGACCTTCGACCAGGATACCACCAGCTGAAGATCCGAGAACAAGATATACCTAAGACAACTTTTACTATAAGGTACGGGCTATATGAGTACACAGTCATGTCATTTGGATTGACTAATGCCCCTGCCTATTTTATGAGTATGATGAACAAGGTGTTCATGGAGTTTTTGGATAATTTGTTGTGGTGTTCATTGATGATATTTTGCTGTACTCGAATAATGAAGAAGAACACAAGGAACACTTGCGCTTAGTTCTCGAGAAGCTCAGGGAACATCAGCTATATGCCCAGTTCAGCAAGTGTGAGTTTTGGTTGAAGGAAGTTGGATTTCTTGGACATGTTATATCAGGAGAAGGTATAGCCGTTGATCCTATGAAGGTTTAGTCTGTCACTGAGTGGTTGGCACCCACCTCAGTTGGAGAGATCCGCAGGTTTCTGGGACTCGTAAGATATTACAGGAGGGTCATTGAGAATTTCTCCAAGATTGTGAAACCCATGACAGAGTTGTTGAAGAAGGACACCAAGTTCAAATGGACTGCGGATTGTGAGGCAAGCTTTCAAGAGTTGAAGAAACGTTTGGTTACATCCCCAGTGCTGATTCTTCCGGATATACGCGAGGATTTCCAAGTTTATTGTGACGCTTCTCATTTGGGACTTGGAGGTGTACTTGCGCAAGACGGAATAGTTGTTTCGTATGCCTCACGGCAGCTTCGACCTCACGAGTTGAATTATGCCACACATGATTTGGAGTTAGCAGCCGTAGTGCATGCACTCAAGACATGGAGACATTTTCTGATTGGAAATAGATGTGATTTGTACATGGATCACAATATTTTGAAGTACATTTTCACGCAGAAGGAGTTGAATCTCATGCAGAGGAGATGGTTGGAGCTCATAAAGGATTACGATATGAAGTTGCATTATCATCCAGGAAAGGCGAATGTCTTAGCAGACGCTTTGAGCCGCAAGAGTTATGCCAATACGCTCGTAAGCGGAGGATTACCGCAGGAGTTAGTAGATGATCTCAAGGAACTTCGTTTGGAGATAGTTACAAGAGGTTTTGTTGCAACAATGGAGGTTCTGTCTACATTATTGGGAAAGATTCAAGGAGCTCAGAAGGATGATAAGGAAATTGCTAAGATTAAGGAGAAGATGAGCAAAGGAAAAGCCAAAGATTTTCGTGAGAATGAACACGAGACTTTATGGTTTGAAGATCGTGCATACGTGCCCAATAATGCAGAGATCAGGAAGTTAATACTTCAAGAAGCTCATGACTCACCATACTCGATTCACCCTAGAAACACCAAGATGTATTTGGATTTGAAGGAGCGTTTCTGGTGGACAGGTATGAAGAAGGATATTGCCAAGTATGTAGCAGTATGCGATGTGTGTCAGAGAGTGAAGGCAGAGCATCAGAAGCCAGCCGGATTCTTATAGCCCATGCCGATACCCGATTGCAAGTGGGACAAGCTGGGCATGGATTTCATCACCGGATTACCCAGGAGTTGATCAGGATATGATTCCATCTGGGTAGTAGTTGATCGCCTGACCAAGGTAGCTCACTTTATCCCATTGAAATCCACCTATACAAGCGCGTAGTTGGCCAAGATATATATGACCAGGATCGTATGTCTACATGGAGTTCTGAGGACCATCGTATCAGATAGAGGGACACCGTTTACCTCGAAGTTTTGGGATCAATTGCACCAGACTTTGGGTACTAGGCCGGAGTTCAGTACAGCCTTTCATCCGCAGACAGATGGACAGACCGAGAGATTCAATCAGATTCTAGAGGACATGTTGAGAGCTTGTGCGCTAGATTATAGATCTGGTTGGGATGATAATTTACCTGACGCAGAGTTCTCATATAACAACAGTTATTAGGCTAGTTTGATGATGGCACCTTTTGAAGCCTTGTATGGAAGGAGATGCAGGACACCATTAATGTGGGATGAAGTTGGAGACCATTAGTTGTTTGGATGGGATTTGATCAAAGAGTCCGAAGAGAAGGTTAAGTTGATTCGAGATAGACTGAAGATAGTTCAGTCCAGGCAGAAGAGTTATGCCGACACTAAACGCAAGGATGTAGTCTATGAAATAGGAGACAGAGCATATCTTTGTGTGTTGCCACTCCGAGGAGTTAAAAGATTTGGAGTTAAGGGAAAGTTAGCCCCGAGATTTGTAGAACCATACCGAGTTCTGGAACATATGGGAGAGGTTGCCTACAAATTGGAGTTACCCGAAGGATTGTCAGGAGTTCACGATGTGTTTCACGTTTCCCAGTTGAAGAAGTGCCATGCTAAGATGGCTGATATTCCCCTAAGAGATACAGTGCCTCCGGAAGCAATTCAGTTGGAGAGTGGTCTAACCTACGAGGAGAAACCTGTCAAGATTCTTGAGTTTGCCAGTCGAGTTTCCCGCAGCAAGGTTATCAAGTTTTGCAAAGTTCAGTGGAGCCACCATACCGAGGATGAAGCCACCTGGGAGCGAGAAGAAGACCTACGGAAAGACCACCCACACCTATTTTCTAGCCAACCTGAATCTCGAGGGCAAGATTCATCTTAAGAAGGGTAGGTTTGTAACATCCCAATTTTCAGTTTGGATGTTATACATAGGTCATCATATGCATATCATATTTTATTTGCATATTTGGATGTGATCTTAGAAATCTTAAGCAACTCAAGGAACCAAGGAGAGACTTGGAGATTTCATACATTTTCATATTTGAGTTTTTCTCAAATTTGAAAAGAGGATCCATTTGGTTTTAATATTTTTCTCTCTAATTATTTCCAATATTTAAACTAAAAGAGAGAAGATAATATGACTTCTTCAAAAAGAGAGGAATATTGGAGGAGAAAAATTTAAAATCAAATTTATATTTTATTTGAATTAGAAAAGTATGCATTTTTGGAAATTGTATTTTTAGCCCAGAAAAATGTTCACTTCGTTCTAAATAATATGTTTAGACGGAGAAAACTGTTTTTGGAATTTTTTTAGAATTTATTTATATTTTATTAGGATTTTATTCAGGCTGAATTTTATTTAAAAAAATCCTTCCCTCGCCCAACTGGGCCGAAGGCCTAGCCGAGCGGTCGAGCACCCCACCTCGCTGCCGCCTTCCTCCTGCGCGGGGAGGAGACCCGCCGTCGCATGCCGCCGAGGGGAGTCCGAGCCGGACTCAACCCCGCGCCGCCCCCTCGCCCAAGGCCGACCCCCTGGCCTTTATAACCACTGCCGCCGCCTCCTCCCTCACCCCGAGCCAACGCACACGGCCGCCGAGTCGCGCCGTTGCCTCCTTTGCGCCACCGAGCCGTGCCGCTGCCGCCAGCTACTGCCGCGCCGCCGCCTTGCCTCGCCGCCCGCCGGAGTCCGCCGCTGCCGTTTCGCCGACGCCGTGAACTGGTACAAACCACCCCGGTTCGCTGGTTTATTTTCAGTTTTTTTTGGTTCTCGATTTAGATCGGTTAAGGGTTAGGGTTTTCTCGGTTGTTTGCCGAACTAATCTATTTAGTAAACGTTCTCTGTTCTATTCGTCTTAACGAACACGTTCGTTCGTTTGTCCCTGTTAGCGAACGTTCGTTTGATAGCCTATTTCTTTTATTCTATTTTCGGCCAGGGACCTATCCACGATTATTTTTATCGTAGATTAGCTCCTAATCTTCAAACCCTCACAACATTTTGCTCGCTCGTCCAAATCTAGTGAAACAAATGCCAAAATATTCGTATTGTTCCCCTCTTTCTAGTTAATCAACTTGAATATGGTTTTAACAATTTAAAATTTGGTTGCAAGCAGATTTGAATTCGAACTTCTTTTGATCGTAGTTTGAGTTTCGTAGCTCCGATTTGGTTGATTTTTTTGCAAATCGAAGCTCTTCAGTTGAACTTTCAATTTGGATTCTTTTCTCTTGAGTTTTGCTTTTGCATCTATTGCTTGAGTGTTTATGTATGTTATTGTTTGTTTGCGATAGAGTTTCCGGAGTGCGAACTGTGCTACTACGAGTCACTAGGGTTTTCAGATTGTCAGCAAGGCAGGTAAGACTTTGATCATACCCCTTATTACCCAGCTTTTATGCATTAGTTCAATCCTCAAACACGGCATGGTTAGGACTTGAATATTTGTGGGTACCGGGAAGTAGTGATGAGGTAGTACCTATTGTTTTTATTTCAAACCCTGGGAGTTACTTCTATGTTGTGCTTATACTCCTATGCTATGCTCATAGACGTGGTTTGGTTTGAGTGATCCATGACAGATGTGAGAGTTTTAATTAATGGTTAAACTTAAGGTGGCTACTTTAATACACATCTAGGTGGATTGGTTGAGGCACCCTGGAGCACTCAATGGTTGTGTGGGCACCTGGAGCAATCCAGTGTTGTCCTGGGATATCCCGGAGTACCCGTGTGATCATCATATGGTTTGCCACCCAGGCTCAAAGGGATCATAATATTATACTTGCTGGAAACTTACGTGTGCATCCACAAGCCATTATGGGCTCTGGCATAGTTGAGTAAGTTGTGTTACCTCTTTCAGTGGTGGGCTAGCAAAAGTAGGGGATGCAGGTGGTACTGTCTGCCCAGAGTATAGAGTTAATGCTTTTGAAAGACTATGTCTTGGTCATCTGTTTCTCAAACATCATGTAGTGCGAGAAATACAACGGAGGAGATTGAGTCTTGTGGGGAAAAGTGCGCAAAACTCTGCAGTGTATAAAGAGTGTATAAACTAATCATGGTTAGCCGTGTCCCCTGTTATGGACATCTTGAGTATCTGGTACTTGAATTATTGATTTGATCTCATGACTCTATGAATTAGTTTGTTGGGTTGATGACTATTTAATTTGGAATTGACTTGGAGGAACCTTCTCAATGTTTTCAACAAACTTTGTAGTTAAATAAAATATATTCCTTTGGTGTAGGGAAAAATTAGCTTTCTGCAAAAATAACCATAGAGCCTCCACCAGCCAAGTATGCATATAGTTATAGTTGCTACATGTTCAGTGCTCTACATTGTTATTTTGCCAACATATTCCATGTGCTGACCCGTTTCGGACTGCAACATATTATGTTGCAGACTTTTCAGACGAAGAGTAAGGTGCGCTAGGTCGTTGTCATGCACTCAGCAATGCCGTCGGAGTTGATGGACTCATTTTACCTTTGAAGCGTCTGTTGTTATCTTCATTAGATGGCCTTCAGCCATATTATTGCAATAAGTACTCTCTTTTGAGATAATCGATGTAATAAGTGTGTGATTGAGCTCTGTTATAAATCCTTCAAGTACTCTGTGTGTGTCAGCATTACCGGTCCAGGGATGACACTTATATGCAGAGATTTGACCGCTTGAGGTTGGATCGCTACAGTCAAGTCGGGCCGACCGGTCCGTGTCGGGCTTTTTTGGGCTTGAGCCAGGCTTGGGCTGGATTTAGTAGGCCTGACGGTTAGGCTGAGCCAGGCTCGGGCCTGGGTTTTCAGCACCGGACATGGTGGAAAGTAGGGGTGGGGCGGTGGGGGTTGCGGCCGGATCTGGTGGCTTGGGTGACAGGGGCGATAGGTGGTAGGGAGCGTGGGTGGACTGCCGGAGACGAAGAAGATGGCGGGGATTTGGGGTGCGGGTGCGAGGATCTATGGGGGATTTCGGCTTGGGGCCGACCGTGTGGGGAGAGAGTAAGATCGTGGGTGGAGTGGGACAGGTGGGGTGGTCTTTATCTTTCTTTCTTTGGTGCGCCTCAGGGTCGGTTCTGTGGGTGTGTGTGCAGAATAAGGTTTCTGTTGTGAGAATAAGGTCGTAAGGGGTGTTGTTCGAGTAGACCCACTCAATTTATATGGCTTGTTCCCTATAACGTCTACGATGAGGGATATTCTATGGCTTGTTCCATAGTGGTGTGGGACTTCCAATCTTTTTGATTAATCTCTCATTATTTTACGTGATAATAATGATTTATTTTTCTGTGTCGTGGCGATAAAATGATTTTAGCGACACAATGAAAAAAAGATGCTAAATCAAAAAGTATCAATAGCTTATTATTAATTTACTTGTATGAACTGAATCAGGTTTCACACAAACAATATAAGCATTCACCTTCACGCAATATTTCTAGTACATATATAAACTCATTTCATGGTACTTCTCAGTTCTTTCTGCAACAGCATGTGCTACTACTGCCTTCAACACAACTGCTCTTATCCTTGTCATAACCTCGGTTAACACAGTTAGCTTTGCACGCAATGTTGCCACTAGCTCGGTCTGGTGGCGAACAATAGTCCACAGTTGTACACAGGTCAGTATCTGTGCACAAATCACAATAGAGATACCTCAATCAACACATATAACTCACCAGGAAAATATATATTTGTGTATCCAAATACGAGTGAAGAGATTATGAAAGAAAGAAGAAAACCATACCTATGTAACGCCCTGTTGCATGACATGAGAAGACAGTGGTGGCCATGGCTACAAGAGCTACCAAGCACATGGCCTGTGTGTAGTTCCGGATACCGGCCATGGGAGATAGTTAGCTATTCCTTTTCTGCTAATGTTGTTCGTTGATTTTGCCGAACTCATGTTCTTTGCCTAGGTGCTTGTTTTTATATTGAGCGAAACTAGCAGGCTTGGAGCTTAACACGGAAGAAAAACCTGGAGTAAATTTATTTCTTTCCTCCTATAGCTTTGTAGTAAATAAATGCCTCTTTGTACAAAGGCTTGCTATAATCTCCACAATAAATTCTTGCCATTTAATCATATTATGTATTAATGCATCGTTATCTACATTGTGTTAATGCTTCCTTATCCTCATTAATATATGCTTTGTATATGAGCCTATTATACATATGGTTTACTTTATCCCATGGTAGTTCTGATATACAGTTCCCTCACCCACACTCATTGATACAGAAAAAGTAGAGTTGTCCTCATGAGTAGGGATGAAAACAAAGCAAAATGCACAAAACTTAGTCCTGCCACATTATTTTTGTATTTCTAAATGCATAAATGAATAACAAAACCAAGCAAACGAATATACAAACATAGCATATTGGAAATAGATACATACCAAATATGCTATCTACACAAATAAAAAAGCTATGGATGGGTGGTTGACATGGTGCCATCTCGACAGCAATCTGATGTCCCCAACACTTGGTTGCGCTAATACACCTACTTGTTTACTTGATTTGGCAGTAGAACAAATTAGGTTGAGTTCATTCATCACACGGGGTGCAAAATAAGTTATTCTTCACTCGAGATAATGTTACATAATTTCATAAATAAATTATATTTGAAATACAAATCGTTACATTCATATTGATTCACCGCGTAAAATGTGGCATAAGAAAAAAAATATAGGTCATAAGACCAGAAACATTGCATTCTATGTACATTTTGCACTAAGTTTTTACATTTATATCTTACGTAACATAACATATTTTTACGGCGATTATATATTTTCATACGTTCTTTTTTTACATCTAAAATAAGTAAGATTTACGGAACATAAAATTATGGTGCATTAATAAAATAGAGAGGGGTGAACAATAACTATTCCTCACCAAGGGTAACGAATATATAATTTTACGTTCTGACCACCACGCGCACCAACAAATTAAACTAAACTGCCACACGTGCCTACACCCACCGTAGAAGCAACCACTTCATTTGATAGTCAAACAATTACCATGTAGTAAATCTAAGCAACCCGATCATACAAAAATTATTGTGTAGAAAGTTTAAGAAATATTTCCTTCTAGTTGATGTTATCTCCATAAAATTTTAAACCTCCTCTGGAGGCTAAAATAACTACACTGCAGTATTAGCAGAAAAAATTGCATGCCCTTTTTGGGTACAGCTTGCGATGTTAAACCATTCGTTGGAAGGAGGCATGTAATATGCCGTTGGAAAGCTATAGATTAGGCGCAACTGTGCCACGTTGAACACTTTTCTATATTCGTCACGGTTTAAAAGCAATGTCAAAAATGGTGCAGCCCTCGATGAGTGGTAGCGAGTGTATTTTTGTGTTTTTTCCGAATGGCTTGTCGGAATTATGCAAATCATATGTTGTTGGAAATATATCATCGAGGCACAACTTTTTAATAAATAATACTCTCTCTAATTCTTTACGGTCTAAGAGCAGTTTCAAATTTACCAAAACACGAAAACTATGTATTTCAAATTTTGTGATTTTTCGTTCTGGTTTTCGCTGCAATTTTTAACCGCGTGAGTTTTAGTTGTCTTTTTCATACTTATCTATTTAAGCGCGTGGACCTGCCAAGTGGACAGCATGGACTGAGCGAGCGAATCGCACTGCATCAAGAAGTGAACCAAATTATTATTTTTGTTGTTTTCCTAATATTTTTGCATTTCACATTGGACACAAGTGAACAACATCACTCTTGAAAGTGTACCACGGGGCATAAACTAGTAAACTACATCTGAAAAGAAGTGAACTTCTCACGATGTTTTTCTTTTTTCCCATTTTACAAAGTGAACTACAGAAGATGTTTACAATGAGCCGCATCCCAAGTAATCTTTTTTTTGTCAATACGGGCTGCATCCCACCAAGTTTGGATTATTTTTCTACTGCATACGACAACCGAATTTTGAGCAATGAGCAATGAACCATGGTGGTTTCCCACATTCTTTTGTCTTGTTTTATAGGAGCGAACCACATGATTGTGGCAAATGAACTACACTTGTGTTTTCTATTAGTTGGCATGGAATCTAAATGAACCTCATCAGTTCTTTTTGTCTTTTTATAATAAAAAATACAAATATATATGGAATTCATGCTCAAACTTAGGAACTGCAATTGTTTTTCATGATTATGTACTATGGGGATCATTTCTATTTTTTCACTTTTAGTATTTTATATAGAGGGGAAGAAAATGAACTGCAATGCTTCTTTTTTTCTCACGGGTGTGTAATGTAAAAATGGACCTAAAACAAATAATCAAGATTACAGACCGGTCCTTTTGGACACGCCTTGGATGTGACTACTCGTCACCATCCTCACTGCCATTGTGGCCGAACACCATGCCCCCAACTAGATGTCTTAGTGCCGGGAAGTGCACTATGTCATGTCGGGATTCGAACTACAATGGTGTTGAACATAGAGCTCGCTACAAACCAAGCCGTTGTTTGTTGTTGTCTCTCAGTGTGCCCATCAACTGCATAGAGACACACACTGAACCACATCTCAAGCCCCCGCTCCACCAGCATGTACAAACCGCATGCCACATGAATGTCATCTTCACGCAAATGGAGCTGGAATCAAAATAAGAAGCACATTGTACTAAACATTGCCCAAATTAAAATAGCGAACTACAACAAAATTAAGTTTTTGGGAAAAGGTGACGCACGTACTACACTTGGGTTTCCCTTCACACTGCATGTCCGGGATGCCTTGACTGCAAGGGAAGGAGGGAAGCTCATCGAGTCGTACTGCATGGGCGTGCGGTGATGATGAGCGAACTGCACGTGGTGCGCTGCCGAGCTGCACCAAAAAAGGGGATGGAGGTCAGCAGGATGGGGCGCTCGTCAATCCAAGCCGAACAATACGGGAGGAGTAACCGAATCGCTTGCAAATCCAGCATGAACCTGCCGAAGTGGAGGTGGAGTTCTTGTTGTGGTTTTGCCATGGCAAATGTCCGTGTGAGAAGACTAAGTTGTGAAGCCATCACTGCTAGAAGGAAACTTGGATGGGGTTGATCGCAACATGATAAGACTCGATTTTACCGAGGTTCGACCCCTCATGGTGGAGGTGAAAGCCTACATCCTACTTGATTGCTATTGATTGTCATGGTCTTGATTACAAGGGCACTATTTTGCTACCTCTGTCTCGAGAGCTGTCAAAATATGCATCTGTCTCGAGACCTATGAAACATCTCTCTTGATACTTGACTATCTAGAAACCCGTGCTTCTCATGACCCTGGGACTCGCTTTATATCATAGTTGAGTCCATGGGGTTACAAGAGATTCTGTGTTATACCCACGGTCGAAGTCCTACTCTAAATCCTCTAAATCCTCCATGTCTTCCAGGTCTGGCGTTTCCATCTTGTATTTGGACTCCTTGGTGGAATTTCATCTAAGTCCAGGTCCTGTAGCAGGCCGGGTCAAGATTGTAGCCAGGTTAAGATTCTGGTCGGGTCAAGATTGTAGTTGGGTCATGATTGTAACTAGCTGACTTAACTCCAGAAATGACTTAACTCTAGAGATGACTTATCCTCAGATCCTGGTCTAGCCACGGGTAACTCCCCCGACAGTTCCTCTCACTCCCGCCTGCATAGTGGTGCTGGAGGCATGTTGGCCGTTGACGCATTTTTGGAGGCAGCCTCGGATCTGTGATAGCTTGCGCACGCGTCAGGATCCACTGGAGAAGGGGGAACTGGAAAAGGTTGCTTGAGAAGGGACGTGATATTGGGCCGATGGTGGAAGGCCGATACGTCCCCGACGTATCTATAATTTTTTATTGTTCCATGCTATTATATTATATGTTTTGGATGTTTTATATGCATTAATATGCTATTTTATATTATTTTTGGGACTAACTTATTAACCCAGAGCCCAGTGCCAGTTTCTATTTTTTCCTTGTTTTTTAGTTTTACATAAAAGGAATATCAAACGGAGCCGAAACGGAATAAAACTTTACGATGATTTTTCTTGGATCAGAAGACACACGTAGGACTTGGAGACCAAGGCAGGAGAGTCGTGAGGCGGCGGCAAGGGTGCAGGGCGCGCCCCAGGGGGGCACCCCCTGCCTTGTGGGTCCCTTGAAGCTCATCTAACCCTAATCTTCAGCCTATAAATTTAGAAATATTCCCAAACCATCAGAGGCATCCACGAAAATACTTTTCCACCGCCGCAAGCCTCGGTTCCCGTGAGACACATCTTGGGGCCTTTTCCGGCAATCTGACGGAGGGGGATTTGATCATGGAGGGCATCTACATCAACCCTATTGCCCTTCCGATGATGCGTGAGTAGTTTACCTTAGACCTACGGGTCCAGAGCTAGTAGCTAGATGGCTTCTTCTCTCTCTATGATCTTCAATACCAAGTTCTCCTCGATGTTCTTGGAGTTCTATCCGATGTAATATTCTTTTCGGGAGTGTTTGTCGACATCCCATAAATTATGGATTTATGATCAGAATATCTATGAATATTATTTGAATCTTCTCTGAATTCTTATATGCTTGATTTGGTATCTTTGTATTTCTCTTCGAATTATCGGTTTGGTTTGGCCAACTAGATTGGTATTTCTTGCAATGGGAGAGGTGCTTAGTTTTGGGTTCAGTCTTGTGGTGTCCTCACCCGGTGACATAGTATGGGTAGCGAGGCATGTATTGTATTGTTGCCGTCAAGGATAAAAAATAGGGTTATCATAATATTGCTTGAGTTTATTCCTCTACATCATGTCATCTCACTTAAGGCGTTACTCCGTTCTTTATGAACTTAATACTCTAGATGCATGTTTGATAGCGGCCGATGTGTGGAGTAATAGTAGTAGATGCAGGCAGGAGTTGGTCTACTTGACACGGACGTGATGCCTATATGCATAATCGCCTTGGATATCATCATAACTTTGCGCTTTTCTATCAATTGCTCGATAGTAATTTGTTCACCCACGGTATGTTTTCTTTCAAGAGAGAAGCCTCTAGTGAAACCTATGGCCCCCGGGGTCTATTTTCCATCATATATTTTTGGACCTATAAACCAAAAAACCCAAAAATACCTTGCTGCAGTTTTTTTTACGTTTTAGTAATCTTATATATCTATCTCTATCAGATCTTACCATTGCAATTGATCATGAAGGGATTGACAACCCCTTTATCGCGTTGGGTGCAAGTGTTTGATTTTTTGTGGAGGTGCATACATTGGAGACTTTCTTGTACCTCCTACTGGATTCATACCTTTGTTCTCTAACTGAAGGAAATTCTTTTCTCTACTTTGCTGCCTCACCCTTTCCTCTTCATGGGAAAAACCAACGCAAGCTCAAGAAGTAGCATGAAGAATTTCTGACGCCGTTGCTGGGGAGGTTCGACATCAAGCCTACCAAGTACCCATCATAAACTCTCATCTCTTGCATTACATTATTTGCCATTTGCCTCTCATTTTCCTCCCCCCACTTCTAAAACAATTTTAAGAAAACACAAAATATTTGCCTTTTTTATTCTCCCTTCTTTTGCTCGTCTTTTTGTTTGCTTTTTGTTTGCTAGAATTCCCATACGTCTCAACCCAAAAGCTTTGATCCTTATTTTAGGAAGCTGGAAGGGATTGAAAGTAATGCTAAAAGTTTCATGACTTTACAATATGAGTATAACGATTTCTTTAGAAACGAGCTTAAAGAACAAAAAACTATGATGGGGTATATTAATAAAGATCTTGATGACATGTCTAAGGAATTTTATGGTTTGAAATCTCAGTTTTCTCATTGAAAATTTAGTAGGCAAAATTTATGATAAACATGCTACTTTAGTAAATAAGATGGTCGCTAAACCGGAGTATTTGAATAATGATGAAGATCTTAAAGTGATTGATGTGACTCCTATTGAATCTTTGTTTTCTAATATAAATCTTGATAAAGATGGGACTGGAGATGAGTCAACTTTAGCTAGAAGGCATCCCAATGATTTGAAGTTTATAGATCTTGATGCAAAATTTGATAAAACTGGGATTGGAGTGGTCAAAACTTTAAGTAGCAATGAATCCGCTCTTTTGGATTTAAAGGACTTTAATTATGATAATTGTTCTTTGATAGATTGTATTTCCTTGTTGCAATCCATGATGAATTATCCTCATGATCATAATCAAAATAAAGCATTTACTGAACATATTGTTGATGCCATGATGAAATCTTTTGAAGAAAAACTTGAGTTGGAAGTTTCTATCCCTAGAAAGCTTTATGATGAGCGGGAACCTACTGTTAAGTTGAAATTACAGATTATGAGTGCCATGCTTTGTGCGATTTGGGTGCTAGCATTTCCACCATTCCGAAAACTCTATGTGGTGCGTTAGGTTTCTGTGAATTTGATTATTGTTTTTTAAATTTGCATCTAGCGGATTCCACTATTAAAAACCTATAGGAAGGATAATGATGTTCTTATTATTACAAATAGGAATTATGTGCCCGTAGATTTCATTGTTCTTGATATAGATTGAAATCCTACATGTCCTATTATTCTTGGTAGACCTTTCCTTAGAACAATTGGTGCAATTATTGATATGAAAGAAGGAAACATTAGATTTCAATTTCCATTAGGCAAACACTTTCTAAGAAAGAAAATTAAGTTGCCATATGAGTGTATTATGAGAGCTACTTATGGATTGCATACCAAAGATGACAATACCTAGATCTATTGCAATATGCCTAGCTAGGGGCGTTAAACAATAGCGCTTCTTGGGAGGCACCCCAATTTTATTTTTGTTTTTTTGTTTTGCTTCTATTCACGAATAAAATACACATTATTACCTCTATAGTAATTTTTGTTTTGTGTTTTTAATTAGTGTTTGTGTCAAATAAAGCCTTTGGGATACTTTGGTATATCATTGATTTGATCTTGCTGAAAAACAGAAACTTATGCGCTCATTGCCAGCATTGTTAAAAATCACATAAGCGTGATAAAATCCTGAAGGTGGGGTGGGCGGTGGGGGGAGAGGGGCCGGATCTGGTGGCTTTGGTGACATGGGGCGATAAGTAGCTGGGAGCATGGGTGGACTGCGAGAGACAAAGAAGATGGTGGGGATTTGGGGTGCAGCTGCAAGGGTCTATGGGGAGTGGGGCTTGGGGCCGACCGTGCGGGGGGGGGGGGGGAGTGAGATCATGGGAGGAGTGGGCCAGGGGTCTTGTTAGAATAGACCCACCCTATATATGGCTTGTTCCCTATAACCACTATAATCAGGGATATTCTATGGCTTGTTCCATAGTGGTGTGAGAATTCCAATCTTGTTGATTAATTTCTCATTATTTGACGTGATAATAATGATTTATTTTTGTGTGTCGTGGCGTTAAAATGATTTTAGCGACGCAATGGAAAATAGATACTAAATCCACAATTATCAATAGTTTATTATTAATTTATTTGTATGAACTGAATCAAGTTTCACACAAACAATATAAGCATTCACCTCCAGGCAATATTTCTAGTACATATATAGGTACTTCTCAGTTCTTTCGGTAGCAACATGTGCTACTACTGCCTTCCATGCAACTGCTCTTATCCTTGTCATAACCTCGGTTAACACAGTTAGCTTTGCACGCAATGTTGCCACTAGCTCGGTCTGGTGGCGAACAATTGTCCATAGTTGTACACAGGTCTGTTTCTGTGCACAAATTACAATAGAGATACCTCAATCAGCACATATAACCCACTAGGAAAATATATGTTTGTGTATCCAAATACGAGTGAAGAGATTATGAAAGAAATAAGAAAACCATACCTACATAACGCCCTGCTGCATGACATGAGAAGACAGTGGTGGCCATGGCTACAAGAGCTACCAAGCATAGGGCTTATGTGTAGTTCCGCATACCAGCCATGGGAGATAGTTAGCTATTCCTTTTCTGCTAATGTTGTTCGTTGATTTTGCCGAATTCATGTTCTTTGCCTAGGTGCTTGTGTTTATATTGAGGGAAAGCTAGCAGTCTTGGATCTTAATACAGAAGAAAAACTTGGAGTAAATTTATTTCTTTCCTCCTATAGTTTTGTAGTAAATAAATGCTTCTTTGTACAAAGGCATTGCCAAAATTATCATCATGGAAGTGTCCGCTTCCATGACGATAAATCGCGCGTCACAGAAGTGCTTACGCCAAGGGTGACCGACACGTGGCATCCACCGTAACGGAATGCCGTTAAGCTATCTTGTCGGATTTTGGATCCGATTACCCGTTAACAGCCCTGACCAACGGGAAATTTCCATGTGTAAAATTCTGATTGGCCGAAGGAAACACGTGTTGCCTCACCGTTGGGACAGATGTCATCCACTCATTAGACAGGAGACGCCTATGATAGGTCAACATGTGGCATGACCCAATAGTGGCCCATTCCGGTGAAAAAGGCAGGCCTAGTAAAAATTAGCAGGCCGGCCCATATAAGGCCTACTTGTGTCAGGTCCATTTAAGCCCACGGCCCATACGAGATGTGCCAATTCGGCCCGTCAACGACCCGTTAAAGATTTGACGCCATTGCAGCCCATCGTCAGTTTGAGCCCGTTAACAGCCCGCTATATATTTGGGCTCAATATCGGCCAATTTTCAGGATGTACATCTTTCGGCCTTTTAGTGACCCATTTAAATGTTGGGCTAATTTCTGGCCCGGCGTGTCTTTCAGCGTGTTGACGGCCCATAAATCTGATGGGCCATTTGTAGTCGGACCTGAGTTTCGGCCTTTTAGCGGCCCATTTAAGTGTTGGGCCAATTTCTGGCCCGGTGTCACTTTCAGCCTGTTGACCGCCCATAAATCAGTTGGGCCATTTGTAGTCGGACCTGAGTTTTGGCCTTTTGGCGACCCATTTAAGTGTTGAGCCAATTCATAGCCCTGTGTGCCTTTCGGCCTGTTAACGGACCGTAAATGAGTTGGGCCATTTGTAGTTGGACCTTAGGTATGGCCTTTTAGCGGCCGATGCCCTTCATGGTCCAATACCAGCCCGGCGGCCTGCTAAAGGCCCACAACACAGTTGGGACGTTTACAATACGACCTGACTTTCGGCCTCTTAGCGGCCCATGCTCTTCATGGTCCAGTACTATACTGTAGGCTTCCTACAGTATAGTACTGGACCATGAAGAGCATGGGCCGCTAACATAAATTAGGACGGGAACCAAACAGATTAATCATGAGTTATTGCCATATTACCTGGCATAGATTTGCTGGAAAGAAATAATGGGGTTGCCTTGCTGTTTTCAGAGTTTGTCTTCTTATCTTCAGCAGCCTGCACAAAATTAACACACTAGCATTGCTATCATTGGCCAAGTCAGATAATAGGAAAGCAACATTGACACAACATGGCAACTAGCCTACACCAAATTAACACAATATGGCATAACTATCATCAGCCAGGTAAGGTAATACGAAAGCAACATTGACACAATGAATATATGGGCAACCAGAGAAGCAGTACAATTCAGTAATGTGCGTGATATGAGATAGTACATTCATGCAGCTCAGTATGCAAAACTACGAGACAGTTTTCCTTACAAAAATCAACATTGGCGCCTTTAACATTTTGCTACAACTAATTTTAGATGAGATAAAGGTTAGATTCACGCTGATTAACAAAATACATGCTGATGTAAAAATATAGTGATATACAACAGGTACTGTCGGGGATATACCCCGCGACGTAAACCGGCCGGAAGTATAACCCAGCCGGACTAGGCGTTTCATTGGTAAACCGCCAGAGGATTGGCGGTTTACGTGTCTGGCGGTTTACGTGTCTGCCAGTTCACTGCTATGACCAAGGTTGTCAGAATCGTGATCCTGAATCGGATCGGAGCTCTGATGGTAGAATCGCAAATCGTAGAATCTTCACTATCAGGATCGTAGAAACGTAGATTCTATGAACCAAAATCGTAGAATCAAAGGGGTTAATTTGGATCGTAAAATCGTAGAATCGTACAATAGAATCGCGATTCTGACAACCTTGGGTATGACGGTTCACGAGCCTGAAGATTCATTGATGACCCGGCGCGTATTCCACATGCATGACAAGGCCCAAGGACCAGCATGCCGGTTTAGGTTAATGGTGGGTCGGTTTAAGAGGAAAGGCATGAGGAACATTTATCTTACAAGGAGTTAAGACCTGGACTTGTATCCGGTTTGTATTAGAGATAGACTAGTCCTAATCCTAATAGGACTCTACATGTAACCCGCCCCTCCAACATATATAAGGAGGGGCAGGGCTCCCCAAAAGGGAAAAGAGGGACAAGTTCCACAAGTTGGACAAGTTAGGTTTAGACAATAGCTGTCGAGTTAGAGCACTCTTGTAACCGTGATCATCATCATCAATATCAATAAGGCATGATGTAGGATTTTACCTCCACCGTGAGGGGCCGAACCTGGGTAAAACATCGCGTCTCTCGTCCCGCTCAACCCCTCTCAAGCTACCACATAGATGCGTTGGCCTCGCGACTAAGTCCTGACACTAAGGACATCTGCCGTGACAATTCCACGACAGTTGGCGCCCACCGTGGGCCCGCGCACGATGGTGTGTTCTTGAAGGGATTTCTTTCAGGGCTCGAGAAGTTTGCAATTTACCAGATGAAGATGAGCCGGTTTGGAAGGATCTCCATCAAGTGCAAGTTTACTAGATTGAGATGAAAATAATTAGGGTTTGATGTTCTGTGCGTCGCCGGCCCAACGCAACACGATCCGTCAACATCAAGAAGCTCGCGATATGTTAGATAAGAAAAAGCGCCGGCATGGAAAGCGTCTAGGGTAATCCGCCGTGAGATGATCTTCGGCAGAGCCGGCAAACTCAATGTTCGTGTGCGATCCGTCGAATCCGAGTAGGATTTTAATTTTGGCTGTTACAGGCACGTATCGCTGAGGCCGACAAAAAATTTCCTATAGCTACCGGACGCCGGGTCAAGTCAATCCGTCTCAGCATACACGTGAGGAGGCAATGATCAAGTCCCGAGGCAGTTTTGAAAATTCATCCGCTAAAAGTCTGCTGCTATTGTTCGAAGTACTACTTCGGTCATGCTACTATTCGCTTGAAGGCAATACTACTTCGTTGTTGATATTCACGTAAGGTATCCAACAAGTACTTGAGTACTATTCATGTTATAGCTCAGATTTGGAGGAAGCAACCTATCCAGAGAAGAAATAATATTTGTTAAAGCGGCTTCACGTGAGCGTACATCATTAGGCAAAGGATTACCACACCGGATCGGACTGGCAAGTCAACAGGTCTAATCTCTAGTGCACGGCCGTCCGGTTCGTCTCTGCTGCTACCCCACGTGCGTGTGTGTGCACAATCATTCGGCTCGCCTCTGCGTGAGTGCGTATGGCGATTTAGACTGAAAACCGCCTCCGCCGGCCTCAATCTACTACCACGGGTCTGCAGAGCCACCGACGCTCCCCGGCCTGAGCCGCCTTATCTCCAAGCTTCCTCTGTCTACACAGTGGCCAAAAAACTTGAAGATGGAGACGCCACATCCACGGACGACATCCAGCGTCGTCGCGTCCACATCCAGCACCTCCGCATTTACAGCCGGCCTTCAGTGTCGTCGCATCCGCATCTGGCAGTCCCACGCCGACGGACGGCCTCCAGCGTTTTCATCTGCTACTGCTGTCTTCGCCTCTGCCGCGTACCTGCCGGCGACGTGCCCTTACGATCTAGCGTCACTGGCTGTGGCCCTCTGCATCAAGTCGCTGCTACAGCTTGCCTCCACCGGTTCAAACCGTCGTCACTGCTTGCCTCGGCCTCGCGCTGCTACCGATGGCCGCCTTACGTCACCTCCACCGGTCGTTTCTCCTGCAAAGGGATAAGGGAGACTGGTTTGAAGAAAAGTCAGGGTGGACAGCACATGTGTTGAAAAAATAAATCATGGACGCTATATATACAGACCATCGGTCCTCAGAAGAAATCAGGTCATATCCATCTGACTCTATTTTATTAACACATATTATTTTTCATCAGGGAACAATTACTTGGTCTTGTAATATTTTCGCAGGATCATTACAAAAAGGTATCGCCTAAGGGGGCGCGTCAACATCACTTTTGCACTGGTGTTTGTCCGTGCTATGATGTTCAACGGATACACGAACAAGTTGCCGCCCCGATGTTTGGATTACATCCGTCCGCACCTGCGGCCGATTCGTGCGTCTACACCGGTTAAACAAACATCACGTTTGACTCGCCGTCCGCGCCGCTTTAGCATGCCATGGACGACTCGTCCATCTGCCCTCACGACGGTTCACGCGTCCGCACCGGCTTACAATGCCACGGCCGACACATCTATTGTCTGGGCGAATCAGGTGATATCCATCCAAATTTGATTTATTAGCACATGTTGTTTTTGTCGAAAAAACAAGTTTATCTTTGCCTTGGTATGCAATATTGTTTATGCAGGGTGACAAAAGGTGATATTATACCGCGGAGATGAAGGCACGCCAACATCTTTTGGCCCAGGTGGTCGCCGTTATTCAACGAACAACCGCACCGGCTTACAGCGTCGTGGCCGTCTCTCGCGACCGCACCGGTTTACAACGCCACAACCGATTCTCCCATCCACACCGGTTTAAAACGCCGTGGCCGAAAAATCTGTCAGCACCCGCGGCCGACTCGGCCGCGATTGTTTTCAGTTTCACCAAGGTGATCATCAACTCCGTGGTGATAATTGCTGACCTGACGCATCAGGTGAAATCCATCCAGCATATTTTTATACATTATATATTGCTTTCTTTAAAAGAGCAATTACTCCGGTTTGCAAGTTGTCCCATGCAGGATTCAAACCGGTCTATATCACGGTTAATTATGAAGAATCTCAAGCCAACTCCTCAAGTCGCCTTGAGACTCGGGGGCTACAATGACATGACTCGGGAACTCCGGGTCATTGGAGGGAATGATAACCCGGTTCCGAAGGATACCGCCATATTGATGAAAATTGAAAGGCCGTCAGAAAATTGTCGGTTCAAAATAAAGAATGCTGGTTTAAAATCCGGTTCAAGGGAAAGATGTCTCCCACAAAGCTTTGAAGCTCTCAATATCCGGTTTAAGAATTTCCGGTTCAAGAAGAATTTATCTCTTGCAAAAAGTTAAAGGTTGCCCAAGAGGACCTGCTGCCCGGACACGCGGTTCAAACATGGGTATCCTGCCTTATGGGTTCATCTTCATATGATTACTTGGGGGCTTTCTGTTCAAATATAGGTGTATTCACCAAAGAGAACATAGCGTTACTACCCTCTTGATGCGGCTATCACGCCACAACAAAACTTGGGGGCGTCCTGTTCAAACATAGGTGTATTCACCAAAGAGAACATAGCGTTACTACCCTCTTGATGCGGCTATCATGCCACAACAAAGCTTGGGAGCTTCACACCCAAGGGGCCAAAGAGAGTCTTGTTGCTACACACAACTCAAACATAGGCACCCATTGAGCACAGCTTACAAAGTTACTTGGGGGCTCTTTGCGTCAAATACCAAAGAGTTTGAAAGGACCCTTGTAGCTGGGTATCGACCCACGGCTTGGAAGCCTGGTGTATTCACCTAAAACCCCGGGTTAACCTGCCTTCATCAAGTAAGCCACTCCTATCCAGGTAATCCTGGCACGACCCTTAGAACGTTTGACAGTTACTCTCATTGAGACCCTAAACTTGTCAAAGTTAAAATGATGATTGGTTAGTTGGAGGGCCATCTTAAAAGGCTTTGCCAAAATGGTTTAACTCAGCGGCCTGGCAGCCCATAAAAAGCCTCAAATTTGGGCCTGGCAGCCCTTGAAAAGCCTCGACTACACGGTTTTATTTGCCTTTGTCAAGTTTTTTCTCTTTTGATAAGTTTTATGTTGAACCGGTGTCTATCGACCTGGCATGACTATAAGTCATCAAATCAGTCCGGTGATTCTTAACCCGGCACAAGCTTTCAACTATCAATTGTTAGTACAAATTCAATTATAAACCGGAGTTTTCTTAGCCCAGTCGGCGTTGACTATAAGTTGCCAGGATGATTATCCGGTGTTTATTACAAACCGGCACAGTTTTATTACAAACCGGCAAAATATGACGGGAGTTATCATACTCAAGATTTGGGTTGTCACCCTTACTAAAAAAAGTTGGTAAACCAACGATGTGAATCAATGTCACAGGTATGATCTATTTCATATTTTTATTCTTAAGCGCATCCTTGGTTATAAACCCGGGTTATATGTTGGGCATTATGACCCGTCCGGCGGTAAACCGCCAGGACACTTTAAAGTTGTTGTATGCAGAAATATGTTTCTTAAACCGGCCTGGCTTTGGACTGTAAGTCGCCAGTATATATATATATCCTTTTGGATTTTAAAGTTGTTGTATGCAGAAATATGCAGAAACATACTCGGGTTATATATATATATATATATATATATATATATATATATATATATATATATATATATATATATATATATATATATTTGGATTGCGCCATTGGAATCATGCGCTTCTAAATCATTGGGTTATATTATTTAAATAGCCAAACTTGGCTGAATTTTCATTATGATATTGAATGAATAAGGTTTTCACCGGATTATATTATCTTGAATAGCCAACATGGCTGGATTTTTATGGTTATTAATAACTGGTATTATTGAGTTTTCAAAGTCGCTTTAGCACAATGGCTATTATTTTATCAAAGGATATGATTTATTCTACAATGGAAGGAATAGTCCCGAGTCGCTGCAGGCTTACAACCCGGCACTTGGGGGCTACATTATTCAAATTAAGATTACATGCAAGTCTCATATCGCTGCAAGCATGCACCATGACACTTGGGGGCTAATGCAAAGTCATTTTTACTAGTCTTATTGAAGACCCGACTCATCATATTATAATGAGCCGACCCTTGGGGGTTACACATCACTGCTAAAATCTACATAATTATATTTACAAAGTTCCTGCTCATTATTACATAATGACCCGGCCTTTGGGGGTTACACTGATTGAAGTTTTTATAAGCAATTACAAGTCCCAGGTTGCTGCAAGCATGACAACCCGGCACTTGGGGGCTACATATATGGAGTATTTAGTTTTTAGATGAACAAACCGGATTTCTTCAAGGTTGAAACACTTATTGGAGCAAGTCTTAAGTTATCACTATGTTCTCCTCTTAAGACTTGGGGGCTACAGGTATTATGCATATAAAGGAGGAACATCTTCATTTTATCAGTTTTGAGCAAATCAGGAAGATCAGTTACATGACCCGGTGTCGACAACAATTATGACCCGGTGCCGTCAATATTTGTAAACCGGTAATGATAAACTAGCAAGTTCAAGTCTTAAACCGGCACAGTTTAACATTCTCAAACCGGCAAGTTTTACATCTTCAAACCGGCTGAATATCAGATAAGTATTTCAAGACCCATATTTCTTAAACCGGCGCTTTGGGAGCTGAATCAAAAGAGTTATTCTTCACAATATTTCTATGACAAACCAATGTCGGCAAATTGATTATGAAGCTGGTCTGTTGACCCGGACTTCCCAGAAGGAGGAAATAACAAGGACTTAATGGTGATCAGGTACCGGTTTACAAGAATTCTTAACCCAGAGCACAACCTATCAAAATTGTTCTTGTGTTTATTTTGCAGCATAAGTTTACCATGGATAAATCCAAGCTAAACTTGGGGGCTAATGTCGGGGATATACCCCGCGGCGTAAACCGGCCGGAAGTATAACCCGGCCGGACTAGGCGTTTCATTGGTAAACCGCCAGAGGATTGGCGGTTTACGTGTCTGCCAGTTCACTGGTATGACGGTTCACGAGCCTGAAGATTCATTGGTGACCCGGCGCGTATTCCACATGCATGACAAGGCCCAAGGACCAGCATGCCGGTTTAGGTTAATGGTGGGTCGGTTTAAGAGGAAAGGCATGAGGAACATTTATCTTACAAGGAGTTAAGACCTGGACTTGTATCCGGTTTTTTATTAGAGATAGACTAGTCCTAATCCTAATAGGACTCTACATGTAACCCGCCCCTTCAACATATATAAGGAGGGGCAGGGCTCCCCAAAAGGGAGAAGAGGGACAAGTTCCACAAGTTGGACAAGTTAGGTTTAGACAATAGCTGTCGAGTTAGAGCACTCTTGTAACCGTGATCATCATCATCAATATCAATGAGGCAGGATGTAGGCTTTTACCTCCACCGTGATGGGCCGAACCTGGGTAAAACATCGCGTCTCTCGTCCCGCTCAACCCCTCTCAAGCTACCACATAGATGCGTTGGCCTCGTGACTAAGTCCTGACACTAAGGACATCTGCCATGACAATTCCACGACAGGTACTTACATCAGCATTGGAGCACAGAGAATTCCCGCAAGATATTTTCCTTGAATACGATCCCAATGGAGGAAATCTTGTATCGTTTAAACTTATTTTCTAAAAGAGAGATGTGTAAGAAACATGTAGAAAATATGATCAGAATGCTATAAAATTTCATGATGCGAGGATACACACACGCTTCTTAGAATGGAGTTGACATTCTTTTGCTGGATTGGAGCGGACTAGTTCTTTGGCCACTGGAATCTTCTTATTATCAGTAGGAGTTGGGTTTCTCTGTGCTGGAGCAGTATCTATGAAAAATGGAGTAGGTTTATTATCTCCTGGCGTTTGGATCTTTTGCAAAGACCTGGTTTGTAACCCTTCAGATTCTAACATAGCTGTCTTCCCCTTGCATGCCTTATATAGAAGAATGGTGATTCAGTTATAAAACATGCTACAACAGAGATGGAATAGGTACTGAAGAATAGAAAGGCATGACATATTAACATGTATTCCCTCCATCCGGAAATAAATGGATGGGTCTAGGCGTATTTCAGTTCTAGATACATCCAGTTTTATCCATTTCTGCGACATTTAATCCGGACGGAGGGAGTATGATGTAAGAGCTAGGGATACGACAGGACAACATAGTAAAAAACACTGAAAACCCCACTGCGGAACCAAAGTATTCAAACCCACTGATATGAGATAGTACACTCATGTAGCTCAGGATGCAAAACTACCAGGCAGTTTTCCTTGCAAAAATCAACATTGTGGCCTTTAATCATACATTTTGCTACAACGAAATTTAGATCAGATAAAGGTTGGATTCACGCCGATTAGCAAAATACATGCTGATGTAAAAATATAGTAATATACAACAGGTACTTACATCTACATTGGAGCACAGAGAATTCCTGCAAGAATCTTTCCTCATAAACGATACCACTGCAGAAATTCTTCTATCTGTTAAGCTTATTTTCTAAAAGAGAGATGGGTAAGAAACATGTAGAAAATATGATAAGCATGCTATAAAATTTCATGATGCAAGGATACTCACACGCTTCTTAGAATTGAGTTGACATATTTTTGCTGGACTGGAGTGGACTAGTTCTTTGGTCACTGGAATCTGCTTATTATCAGTAGGAGTTGGGTTTCTCTGTGTTGGAGCAGTATCTATAAAAACTGGAGTTGGTTTATTATCTCCTGGCGTTTGGATCTTTTGCAAAGGCCTTGTTTGTAACCCTTCAGATTCTAACATAGTCGTCTTCCCCTTGCATGCCTTGTATAGAAGAATGGTGCTTTAATTATAGAACATGCGACAACAGAGAGATGGAATAGGTACTGAAGAATAGAAAGGCATGACATATTGACATGTATTCCCTCCATCCGGAAAAAATGGATGGGTCTAGGCGTATTTTAGTTCTAGATACATCCTTTTTTATCCATTTCGGCAACATGTAATCTGGACAGAGGGAGTATGGTGTAAGAGCTAAGGATACGACAGGACAACACAGCAAAAAAACACTATTTGAATGTAAAACTGTATGCTAGCGGAATACGTACAGAAATAACTAAGGCAACATACACGTGTATGATTGGGAAAATAAGATGGCATTGCAACAGAGCACTGGAACATCACTTCAATGTAAAAAAATGGTATGGTAGACAGATGAAGTACATACTGATGAATAACAATGCATAAGATATTCAGAAGCATGATGTCCAAATTAAGCAGATGGCATTGCGATAGAGTAGAATGACAGTACTTGAATTTGAAAACATGTTATCATGAATGGAATAGGTACTGAAAAACAAGAAGGCATGACATATTTACATGCATGATCAGCATGCTAAGCACATGGCATTGCAACAGAGTAGATACACTCCAGGACATTATATGCATGTTGTACCCATATCACATGCCAAGTTAGATCAAGGACCTTGTGGGGTGAAGAGGATTCATCATCTTTCTGCAAGTCTTCTGAAGAACTGCCTTTACATGTTCCATCATATTGGGTATCATTGACATCAAGTTTATTGGCCTTTACATTGCTCCGTGAGGTTCTTGTGGATATATCAGTGTGTGCAATTATATCCAACATGCATGGAAGACAACTAGTAGTTAGATTTATGTAATGAGTGCATGTAGGAGACGACATAAATAGTAGGACTGGGGTTAACTAGCAGCAACATGTATCATAAACTAAAGGAAGAACACAGATGAAAGCTACAGAATATGTATCATTTGTACTCAAGATTAACTAGATGGCACACAAAAGTATTAAAGAACAACATAGGTAATACTAGAAGTGGTATAATATTATAATCACCAGCATGTGGGATAGCATTGGCTGATGGATGATAACTATGGAACAACGTTACCTAAAGAACAAGTATCTTAGCTGAACTATGGAACAACGTTAACTCCTGAACAAGACCCGTAAGAGATCAGCATGAATATACAGTGAAATGTGATGATCTATTTTCCATGCTTAGATGAATAACAAAGCCATAAATGTTGCACACAAGTAAGATGAGGGTACAACCTATCTGGCAGCCATCCATAGGAGTGAGCATCATCTGCTGACTTGTCGATGGCCTTGCAGTTGTTGTGGTTGTCCATGTCGGGCACGCACATTCGATGCAGGGAACTGTTGAGTGGGGACTATAGCTCCCTTCTGGTGTATGCTTCCCTTGTTGGAGCAGCTACGGTGAGTCGGAAGACGGTGTGTCTGAAGATGCAGATAACGCATAATGTTAAGAACGACATATCTCTTTGATCTGAAGAAATACACTAAGAGATCAACAGCAAGGTACGAGAGTGGTCACGCGTCTGTTGACTGAAGACTAAATTGGGGTCACACGATTTTATTTTATTTTGGTACTGTCTGATCTACACCGGATGGCTGGCCATCTTGTGCCTCCCGGCTGACACTGTTCGGAATCTTTCCCGAAGAGCCAGCTACCAACGGCAGAGCAGCCTGCCTCCGCCGTCCGTGGCCTCGGCCAAAACCCCGCTCCCCGCCCCACCGCACTGCCGTGGTTGTGCCGCCCCCGAGCCAATCCACAAAGACTCCCCGTCATCCAGATCCGGCGGCGGCAGTACCTTCAACCCACGCAACTCTAAAAGATAGCCATCTAAGCGCTACTTCCGCGGCGAACTTACAGCCCCGCGCCCTTACGTTAGACACCAGCCAACCGGCAGCCTAGGAGCTCCGCCGCCTCGAGGGGTGCTGCTTCCCATTGGGAATCGATTGGCCCAGAATAAAAATTCAGACAACTGACGCCTAAATAAAGTGATTTGAGATGAGGGTGCGACCTATCTGGCGGCATGGTGAAGTAGGCAGGTCCAGCTACCGAGTTGGTGAGGCCGGCGCGGTTGCGGTGGCGACCGGCGGCAGTGAAGGAGCGATGTCGCGACGGTCGACGGCTACGCGGAATCAGCGCCAGGACTCTGGACGGATCCGAAGTTGGAGCCGCTCTGGCACCGTGAACAACAGCGGGGGTGAATCAGCTCCGGTATAGTTCACGCGGCCGCCGTCGAGGCAGCACCAGCAGCATGGAGTAAGAGGCACATGGCCCAGTGCACGACGGCAAATGGATAGTGTCTCCAACATTAGGGAGGAGGGCGGCTGTGAAATTGGTGCGGTGGGGGCGCCATGGAGGTGGGGCTGAGGTTTCACGGCTCAGGACAAGGGAGCTTCCTGGGGAGAAGGTGATTTGGCACCCACGAGCTATGAATGGGGGGGGATTGGGAGGGGAGTGGAACCATGTCTTATAGACGCATTTGTCTGAAATGTGAGGGGGAGTTACAGTTCTACCCTTGCCTATAGGCTTCTCAACTTGGGTCTGTGTACTGAGGGTCGGGGATAGTAGAGTAACTTTGCTTCTCCCCAAATAGTGGGTGGGGGCGATTTCGGGCGAGCAGGGCGTGTTTTGAACTATAGTGGGCACGAGCGATTTCGGGCGTGGAGAGCGTGTTTTGAAATAGTGGGCGCGAGCTATTTCGGGCGAGGAGAGCGTGTTTTGCCGACCATGGTTTATGAATTATTTGGCACATGTCATTTTAGCCGAGGAGAAGGCACGCTTGGATGAAGTTACGAACCTACCCTCGATGTACAATGGGCCAATTGATACGTGTCCCACATAGGATGGTAATTTCGCGTCTCCCATTTATTTGCTCGGGCGAATTCCACCGAGCAGAGAGGATGTTTAACGGTTCGTTCAAATTTTGGGAGAACGAGCATCCACGTCTACCTTACCAAGTCGATTCGGATCAAATTTTGAAATATTAGCTTGCCACTTCTTTTTTAGATGGAGAGATGATGCTCGGGAGTAATGTGTTTTTACATGCTCGTTGCTAGCGATTTACTATATGATAAATAGTTGACCCACTCAAAAACGCGAATCAAATCCAAAATGAAATATCTCGATTCAATGAAATAGCTCGTTCAGTAGGTCAAAATAGTGAACTAAATCCAAAATTGAACACCTCAATTGAGTAGCATGTTGTACAATATTATAGTACTCCATGAACATGTTGAAAGTCAAATTAATGAACTTGTTTGATATACGCATATATCCGTTCATGTGTGGATTGCAGACAACATGTTCTCCAATTTAAATATTTGAATGCAAGTTTATATCAAAACATGGTTTATATCAGTCTTTGATGCATAAAACGCGACCTCCCCCTCTCCCAGACTCCTGTTCTCTCTCTCTCTCTCTCGCCGACAATCTTCAATTCCGTCGCACGCATCCGACACAAAAACCTTGTTGGTCCCTCTCCCTTTCTCTCCATCTCTCTCTATCTCTCTCTCTATCTCTCTCTCTCTCTTTGCGTGTGTGTGTGGGGGGGGGGTCTTTCTAGTTCGCATGCATATATACACCATCTATAGGTCTCTCTCGCACACTATGTATGACACTCTAGCTAGTCCAAGCTAGATATCTTGGGTGTACTCATCGTACGCACACAAATTCCTTGGCTCTTTGCCCATAACTCTCTCACGCACCACTATGTTGTCTCGGAGCTGTTCCCCCCCCTCTCTCAAACACTCCATCCACCTGGGTCACACATACACATGCATATCTCACTCACACTCGATAGGCCCATCTAAAACTCTATCTCTCCCCCTCGTTCTCTCTCCATCTCACACGCACACACACACAATCTCATGCCCAGCTAGCCAAGTATGATGGTCTCTCACTCAATTGTAGGCACACACAGTCCCCCCTATATGTATATGACTAGCTAATCTTAGTCTCCATCACAAACATGTCCATGGTCTATCTCGATTTCTCACAGGGCATCTTTCTATCGTGCACGCACTCCCTCGATCTCCCACCCATATAGTCCCCTCACGATCTCGACGGGATCTCTCTATCACAAACACACCCTATCTCCCTCCCCATGCATCCATGCCATCCATGTGTCCCTCTCGACCTTTGTTCCTTGTTGGCCAGACCTCTATTGGACATGTGCTACAGGGGTGTCTCTGTCGGATTTCGGGTTCCGGCAGACCCTTGAGGTTTGAACACTGGGGTGCGCGCGAAGATCTCTCCCCTAGCGATCTACATCCGATCCTCTCACGCGAACTAAGCTGAAAATGATGAACAACACAGGAGACACGAGGTTTATACTGGTTCGGGCCACCGTTGTGGTGTAACACTCTACTCCAGTATGTGGTGTGGTGGATTGCCTCTGGGGCTGATGATGGACAGTACAAGGGAAGAACAGCCTCGCGAGGGGTGTTCTTGAGCTGATGCGGTGTGTTATAGTTAGTCTCTCCTGGGTTTCTCCCCTCTCTTCCTCTTCTTCTCTCTTTTTCCCCCACCTCTCCTTTGTGGAGGCTAGGTCTATTTATAGAGGCCCTGGGCCTCTCCCTGAATAATTGAGCGGGAAGGGCGCCAACAGTTGGCCATTTTGAAAGGGAACATCTAGTACAAGTTATCCTGACCAAAGGTGGTCTTCGGTTGCCAAAAGCACTGGCGATGACGCCATCTTGGGCTCCATGGTGACCTCCGTCTGGCCGTCCGGCTGGTCTTGGTATCGTTGCACCGGAATGGTAACCTTTGCCTGATACCCTGGCCTGTGCTTGCCCCCTTTGCACCAAAGGGGAAACAAGGACCCTGCGCAGGCCGGCGCCCGCCTGGCGCCCGCCTGGCCTTGATCGTCATGGCTTGCATCATGGGATCCTCGCGAGGTACCCTTGCATTGATCTCTCCGCCTCCTTGCGAGCCTGCCTGATGAGGCCGCTCTGGAGGAAGCTTCCTGTCGTCCGCCCCGCGAGGCTTGGCCCCTCGCGAGGTTCTTGAGCTTGGGCTGATGAAGATGGGCCGCGCTGGGCCCCCACCCGAGCCACGCCGCAGGCCGCAGGCAGGCAAGTCTGGGGACCCCCATTGCCAGAACGCCGACAGTAGCCCCCGGGCCCAAGGCGCACACGGGCTTGGCTTAACAGAGAAGCGAAGGGGTAAGCATGAGGCGCCGCGGGCCCTAACAACCTGCGGCCTTGGGCGCCGCGTGGCGGTTGATCGGACATGGGCGTCTGCACTTCCCACGACGCCTCAGCAACCGGACGACTTGACAAGTTCCTGCATGCAGAGATACGGGTCATGATTACCTGAGGTCATGGTGCTCGGTGGTTGGCCTTCCCCGGCTATAAGTACGGGGCTGCGTGAGCTCCGCCAGTTCACCCCTTTCCGTTACTCCTCTTCTTCTTCTTCCTCATCCTTGCTTCCTCTTGCACCAATGGCACCGATCCGCCGGTTTTCAGCTGAGGAGAAGGGAAAGGCCCCCCAGAGAGGGTCCTGACCCCCTCCCGCCGAAGAAGCGGCCAATCCTCTTTCGCCGGGACGAAGGCACATGGCAGGAGGTGTCGAGGCTGTGGTACGAGCGGCCACCACTTGGGTTTCCGCTGCCCTTGTATGCCCGCGTCATAGGCCCCAGGGGGGAGGGCGCCGAGCAACACCGACAGCGTCGCCGTCGATGCCGGCGAGTCACAGTGGTGCGCACCGTCCCTCCTGGAGTCCACGAGGAGCGCTCCTCTCGCGAGCTTGTGCTCCATGCTACCATGCCTCCAACTGCGTGGATCCACCTTCCTCCCTCCTTCGCCTTTGAGATGCCGCCAAGCGGGGCCCTGGAGCTCTGGCTGCAGCACGCTGACTGTGGCACCCCTGCAACCGGAGCGGAGGTCACGGTCGTCGCTCCGGGCAAGGTCTTCATAACCCGGGGCTGGGGTGAGATTGCCCAGGTCTGTCGTGTGGATGGCGCCTTGGTGATCCATCTTTAATACGACGCCGCCTCCTTGATGTTCTTCAAGGTCTTTGATGCAGAAGGACGTCGGCTGGAATGCTGCCCTAAGGGAAGCGGCAGTGGTGACGAACTGGCGAGGACCAACCCCGCCCGTTGGTCCTCCTGCAGCTCCTCAGGCAGCAGCAGAGGGACCGAGGGCTTCAGCGGCTCCCCCGAACTCCTCGCGACCCTAGAGAAGAGCGACGACAGCTACGAGCCTCCGAGCTCGCGCCGCACTCGGAGTGGGGCTGCTGCATTGGGCCGCCGACGCCACTGATCTAGACGGGATTGGAGCTGTCACTGGGCAGCCCACTGTTGATGATGGCGTCGCTTGGGGAGGTGCTAGCAAGTAGCGTCCCTTAGGGTTAGCACCTTTTGTTCCCTGCGAGGAATTAAAGCAACACCCCGCGGGGGTATGTAAGGCGTCTGCCGTGCCTTTTGTAAATACTATATCCTTAATATGAATTGGCGTGAGGTGTCCGTTCTGTTCCGGCTAAGGTCCCACTTTCTATCCTCACGAGGACTTGGCGCTCTACACTGACAGGTCCCAGTCCCCAGGCAAGCTTCAGCCGTCGCTGGTATGCCAGGTGGCGATGCTGTGGTCAAGGCCAGGAGGTGAGCGGCCCAAGGTCCGGTAAGAGCCCCCGAGTCGCGATGCTCGGGAGGTCCCCTTTAGCGCTCAAGCAACCTTGCTTGGCGAGAAAGGAAGGTAGCGTCGCCGTGACAGAGTGTCAGGACCCCGATTCTAAGTCACACCGATCTAGCCTGTAACACCTCATATCACTTTGCGGCCTCACGCATGGTATCCCCATGGGTGTCGCCATACCATGGCCCGGGACCGTTTGCGCCTTTGGCTCACATATATGATAGTGTCGCTAGCATCCATATAACAGAGAACCTGGGCCGACATGACTAGTCGTGAACCCACAGTGGCACTAACTTATGGGGACATGCATACATGAATCAACATCGAGCATGTCGGTCAGCAGCGTGTGATTCCGGGCTATAGCACTGGGCTAACAGGACTTCGGTGAACCGGGCTGTAGCAGGCTAGGCAGGACTCCGGATGTCACCGCGTGACATTTCCCCGAAGGGACAGACAAAGGAACGAAGTGAATCACATGCTGGCCAGTCAAGTGTTTCGGAGCAGTAGTGCTGGGCTAGCAGGACTCCGGTGAACCGGGCTGTAGCGGACTACTATGCCTCATGGAAGAACAAGACTACATTTCCCCATAAGAGAGGCTACCAAGGATAAACAACTATGTTGTCGGATCCCACACATACCAAGCATTTCAATCATACACACAATATGCTCAATATGTGCAATACAACATGGCATCACAACAAGACTCTATGACTCAGATAATTTATTAATTAGGCTCCGAGGAGCGAGATATTACAAACATGGGTCTCATGACCCAACAATCATAGCATACAAACAAAGCACATGCGGAAGCTTAACATGTCTGAGTATAGACATCTGTAAATGAAAAAGGCTGAGAAGCCTGACTATCTACCAGATCCTGCCGAGGGCACAAGATTGTAGCTGAGGTAACAAGCTAAACGTCAAAGTCCAAGCGGAACTACTAGCGAGACTGAAGTCTCTCTGCAAAACATAAATTAAGAAAACGTGAGTACAAATGTACCCAGCAAGACTTACATCACAACTAGCTACATATGCATCGGTATCAACAAAGTGGTGGTGGAGTTTGACTGCAGCAAGCCAGCTTTGACTCAGTGGCTAACCTGAACTATGACTGCAAGTAACTCTTTTGAGGTGGCATACACGAGTCCACAAATTCACCATACCAATACACCACTATGGATCTGCTCCTGTCTCCCTGCGAGAACGGCATCCATAGCACTCACACTTATCTTGCACATTTTAGAGTATCCACTTTCACTTGTCTATGAACTATGCAAGGGGTCCAAGTTTCCATATCCGAGGAATCCAGCTATTCGAATAGATAATGATAACCCTGCAGGGGTGTACTTCTTCACGCACGCTCTCGCCACTTATCGCCCTGTACATGTCATGTACCTCGGCAACCTTCAAGCGGAAGCCGGGCGAGGGAGTCGGCCACGACCTGACTAACCAACAAGTCTCTAGTCCAGGTTTATCGCCTATTCGGGTTCCATCCGCAAAGAGATCCGGTCAGGGTGTCGCTCATGGCCCCAAACGATGTGAGCAGGGTTCCCAATCCTACCATCCGGGTGCCACTTGGTACACCATGCCACTGTGCATAGTCTGTCCCAAGCCCACCTGTACCGGGCGCCACTTGGTAGACTACTAACACTACCTACAAACACCAGAAACTAGTTGCAACTCCTGGACAGAGATCGAGTTGATTAATAAGCCAAGAGGGGCCGAGTTACCGGAACCCAATGTGTGGTAGTAACTGTTCATGGATCACAAACACAGAACTCAGTTCCTGAGAACGGCTGCAATGAGACAACCCACCATGTACTCCTACATGGCCTCTCACCGCTACCTTTACCAAATCGTGTTCACACACTTAGCTATCAACGGTAGGACATGTTCACCATGTTCCAATTCATTCCCAATGAATCAGACCTGACTCAACTCTAAGCAGTAGTAGGCATGACAACAAGCATGAAAGAGTAGGCACATCAGGGCTCAAACAATTCCTACTCATGCTAGTGGGTTTCATCTATTTACTGTGGCAATGACAGGTCATGTAGAGGAAAGGGGTTCAGCTACCGCAGCATGTAACAGTTGAAACGTTGTTGTCCTAATGCAGTAAAAGAGAGCAGGAGCAAGAGAGTGGGATTGTATCGGAATGACCAAGGGGTTTTTGCTTGCCTGGCACTTCTGAAGATGATATAACTCTTCATCAGTGTCATCGAACTCATCGTCAGAACGAACGTCTACCGAGAGTGAACAACCACCGGCAAACACAAAAGGAACCGCAATCAATGCAATGCACATACATATGAATGATATGTCATATTAAGATACTGAATTGACCTAGTGCAACAGTTAGCAATATTCATTGGAGTGGAATTCAAACCTATAGCAAATTCCAACTCCAAAACCATTTACCATTTATTCCATAATCATGAATTGTCCTATTCAGTGAGGTTAACTTGTTCAAACATTCATGAAAATGGTACATATGGATTCCTTGAATTTTTCTGATAATTTTTCATATATAATTTATTTCATTTGGAGTTAGAGTTGAATTTCTATGATTTTTAGAAGTTTTGGGCATTTTCTGAAAATAATAAATCATTTAAGATTTATTTAAATTCCAGAAAGGAAATATTGCGTCAGCATTAGGTCATGCTGACGTCAGCTGGTCAACAGGACCATCCAGGTCAAACCTGACAGGTGTGGCCCACCTGTCATTGACTCAGTGCTAACCAGGGTTTAGTTAAATCCTAACTAAAGTAATTAGAAGGGCTGGGGCCCACAGTCAGCGAGTCAGTGGGTTAGCTAAATTTTAATTAGCATCTAAACTAATTAGCAGGGCCTCGGGCCCTCATGTTAATGACCTAGGGGGGTCAAACCCTGGTCCACTCGGTCAAACCTGCCGGCAACTAACCGCCGGCGAGGTCCGAGGCGGCGGCGATGCGCGGAATCGCAGCACAGGCCATGGTTCGAGGCGTGGATGGCACCGTTGGAACCATGAGCCTCGTCCGCGTCGGCTGGTGCTAGTGGGGTCGCCGGAGACGACCTAGATCGACGGTGGTGTCCGCTTCCACGGTGGCCGAAGTTCGGTGAAGATGGACAGCGTGCTACGGTGCATGGGAGGATGAGTGGGTAGGTGTTCTGGGTTCCTGGGAATGCGCTGAGGACGAAAACATGCTCAGACGCTATGTTTGCAGGCTCTAGCCACGGCAGCGACATGGCCGGCGGCGATGAGCTCTCGGGCTCGACGGAGCCTGTGGTTAGAGGAAGAAATCGGCATTGGGGAGAGGGGGGTTCGGTGCGGAGGCTCACAGCGAGTCCAACGAGCGCGAGGGCGAGGTCGATGACTTCTGGTAGCTCCCGAATCAACGGCGAGGATCCACGGCGACCGACGAGGGGAATGGCGGTGTTGGTGGCGTCCAGGGGCTTCAGGCACCATGTGGCTCAGTGAGGAGGAAAAGGGGAACAAGGCGGAGATTCTTGGCGTGTCGGCGAGGCATGGGGTGGCCGGTGGCCGCAGTGGAGGTCGTCGGCGCGCTGCAAGGCGCTCGGCAGCAGCGGGAGGAGGAGAGCAGAGGAGAAGAGAGACACGGGAGAGGACGAGGCGGTCCAGGGGAAAACGTGGCATCGTCCAGGGCGTCGAGGCAGCGACGCATAGCAGGAGGTGGCCCGGCGCGTGGCTAGTGCGCGACGAGCACACGCCCTGCGTCCTTCTGGCGCTGGGTTGAAGACGACTGGCACTGGTGGTGGGCTGGGCCAGCTCCTGGGCTGCATAGTGCCGAGCCTCTGGGCCGTAGGTAAGCGCCAGGTAAGTTTGCTCTCCCTTTATTTGTTTCTGTTTTTCTATTTGTTTAGCTCTGTTTTGATTTAGTTTAACACCAATCATTTTATATAATTTTGAAAATACTTTTTTGGGAACTCTCTGAATTAATCCAGTGTCCCTCAATATTTCTTAGAATATTTGGAGCTGTCAAAATATTTATAGCAATGTTTTGGAGCCCCAATCAAATACAATATGTGTTGAGGTAAAATCCAAGATGGCTAGGAAAAATGTGCATCATCTCTGGTTGCTGTTTCCAGTATCTACAAAAATCATGAACATTTTTCTGAGAGCATTTTGGGTTCTTGGAATTTATTTTAGTTGAACCTATTTGAATTCCATTTGCTGCTAGGGTTTGATCATCCCCATTTCAAGTTTAAAAGCAATTTAAACATGATGCAACACATGACTAGCTACCCCAGAGCAAACCAGAACTAGGGATGTGACAACTCGCCCCCACTAAACAAGAATCTCGCCCCGAGATTCAAGATGTGAGGTAAGAAGAGAGGGAGGAACAAAGCTAACACAAACTTCACGATCGAGGTTGCACTTCATAAGAACATTGATTCGTTCATCATCTTTGATCTTGACATCCTTTCTTTGAGAACTTCATCCAACATGGCGACAAGAGAGCAATACAACCTCACAAGAATGGATCATCGATCTTAATGAACACAAGATCAACTCACGGAATGAGACGTAGAAACATCCCTTGAGCTAAGATGCAAAACACACATCAGAGATGATGGAAGAGAAACATTTGACAAAGGATCAAATTGGTAGGTGATAATTCCATGCTGGAGTAGGATGGTGCATGGTTTTCAAGGTAGTGAGGAGATAAGTGCCATGATACCATAACGAGACACCCTAGAGAAGGACGACTCTCAGAATTATCCCTTAAGTGGCAAAAAGAATTACTTTTGATTCAGAGATCATTGAAACTCTCTATACCAGCCTAAGGAAAATCACAATTGATCGTTTGAATGAGTTCGAAAGAATGGCATACTCAGTTCGGAGAGGAAACTAGAGTTATAGGACAACTCGGCAATGGATGGCACATTCCAATTGATACCGAGGATATAACCTGGTGACTGAGCATGCTCTCAAGAACTTGAGCATTTCCGTATTCATCAAGGTTTTACCAACATCCGTGCCGAGGATCCTGGCAACACATCATACTACCATGATGAACAGTGATGAAGGATGCAGATGCAAGGGAGGACATCACTTTCTCAGATTTTTCCTTAGCAATGCCAAGAAGCAAATCTGGATGATCGACCCAGAGACATTTAGCACTCCGCTTCAAATGTTCTCCTTGATGCGCTAGGATAACCCATTTATTGATATGGTTGGTATCTACAACATCAAGTAAAGGGTCAGACTTCGGGAACACAAAATCCATAAGGAACAACTACTGGAATAAATCCTATGAGATCCTTATGGGGAGGTGGCCAACTTTCTCAATCAAGATACTACAATAATAAGTCTTTCGGGTGGGTGTGTTCGACAGAACATCCACTTTACCGGGTTACAGAGAGACCAATATTATAGTTCTTGAGAAACGTGCCAACCATCATATCTGCCTGAGATTCAGATCTGGTTGGTGTCAGGATAATCCAGACTCATCAAGTCTAGAAAGGAGAATGAAAGTTTGCAACAGAAATCGACGAGATGGCGTTGCGAGATTCTCGGGAAATGGACTATGGTAGTAAGCTCCAAAACATGAGCTGCTTCTGCTACACACATGTGAACATGTTGTCCAAGACAAGCATGACCATAGAGTAGTCTTACAATAAAACACTACCGAGTTCTGGCTGGGAACCATCATTGAGGATAACGGAATCTTGTACAAATCCGTCTGGTACCTTCAGGACTAGCACTTAGAACTTATTATCCTTGAACAATTCGATCAATGGCTTGGTGTGCTAGGGATACATATAGAATGAAGGTTGCAAGTATCCAAACCACAGAATACTTCGCACATATGCATGACTGACTTGGGATGATTCCGGAGGAAGCAAAATAAACTTTCTCTAATTCACGACGGCAACTTGCATCGATTGCACGTGAACTTAGAGGAAGTCGCTACTTTCATCCAACATATGCTTCATGAACGAAACATGAAGATAATGCTTATATAACTTTCCAACACTAGCTGGATGTTCAACACGAATCATGGAGGATACAAAATGTTGCTGATGGGCTCAACAACAAGTCATCGGGATTTCCATATAGATGGAATTCCACAATTATGTGAACAAAGTGATAGCATTGGTCAGAACAAAAGATATAACAGTGTATGCTCGAGGAAAAACCATGAGCAAGACAACATTACGATCATCGTTGGTTCTGATTTGATTTGAGGATAGCCCATGCCTAAATCAAAGTTTTGGCAAGACAATAGATTCAACAACTAATTAGAGGACCAATCGATGAAGAAATCACCTTTCTTCAACACACACACACAAACGCCAAGATATCCCTTCAAAATGAACTAAATTCGGCAAATCTTTTATCTTCCAACTCTCCAAGTTGTTGTTTAGCTTAACCAACTAGCTCAGGGGTATCCAACACGGATTCTTGGAGAATGGCTGGTTTGCAAGAAACCAACTTGATCACGAACTCCACATAGTGGTCAGGTGACAACCTGGTAATACTTTCGTGAAGATATCCGAAAAATCACAAACCACCGATATGACTCTAAGCTCGGGAACAATCTTGCTCTTCAGGGCAAGACGATATGATCAAAAGAGCAAGGGTTTGGCAAAATCCTAACCCGTTGATCGAAGGGTGCACCAGGAAATAAGGACTAGGTAGCAAGATCACCCTTAGGGTGATGATTCAATAATCAGCACACTAAGAATGATATTAATGTCCATTAACTACCAAGCAAAGGGTTGCTAGGAGTATTGATTTCACACATCACGGTTCACTTGTCGGTATTCCGGTTGTGACAACACGACACCGAGGAATGAATAATGATGGCGAGAAGTATCACTACGTCAAGAATTCATAAGGGAAGGTGCAATTCCCATGACATTCGTGACATAAAGTGGATAATACTTTAGGGTAGAACAGGCCAATAGCTTGATTGTATTTGATCTGCGAAATACAACTGCTTTGACCCAATCCTAGAAATGGATGAGGTACTGGAGTTTGTTTCTCCTAGTCATTCTGGAATAGAATGGCTTGACGGACCACAAGAATAATAGGCATCGATGAACACAAATGCACACATACTCTTGGCTATCAACTAATAGAAGAAGGTCGGAATATAACTGAAGGGGGACAACTCAAGGAACGTATATCTTTCTGAGTTGTGGATGCATAGATTAGTATGTCGAACCAAGTTCAACATGTTTCTTTCGGATAACCCATGCAGAGAGGTAGGACTGGCAGAGTCACAATTATGAATGGAGAACTCCTCAAGAGTACTCTGATTGTGATCTTTTGGTTCAAATAGCTTCTGCCATATTGGCTGATGGTATTGGAATAACGATATACCACAGACCTTGAGGACTATCACAAGGTTGCTAATATCTTAAGGGAACTAGCAAATACTAATCAACATGAAGTAGGGTGAATCTCGGGTTCAAAACCCAGGAGTAGAATACCTACTAACTGAATAACATCATGAGATGCTTTCGAGAATGGTGGCCAGAATCATCACACTGGGAACACGAAACATTGGTAGATTACTGAGTGGTTCTCGAAGACACCTAGGGTCATAATACTAGCTCCAACATATATGTCAAGGCAATGGAGTACCTCAACAGACCGATTAGTGTGCTTAATCTGGCCCAAAAGGACATCGGAAACGGGATGAAGAGATTCGCAAATGCATCAGACTGTTTAGAAACCTGGGACGACTCGGACAGCATAACGGCTGTAAATGCTCAAAAGATTTGAGACATCCTGCAAAAATGGTGGCATAACCACTCAACATCACCATATCAAGGTTCTGAGGCCAGCTATGAACATATGGAAGTAGTAGGAACTGAACTGAGGCTTGAACTAAACAATCCTAGGCACCTACAGTTTAGTAACACGTCATCCTGAGAGGTAGAAGAGAAGCCTAGTTCTTAACCCTGTAGAAAAGATAAGATGACTCAGATCAGAAGGTCATGAGGATAAGGAGTAAAAAGAGCCTTACGTCCCCTTCCACAATCAATGCCCTTATATAACTAAAGCATTTCTAGACACGACTTCGACCAGCTTGGCTTGGTAATCCTACAGGTAGTCAGGCTCTGATACCAAAGCTGTCAGGACCCCGATTCTAAGTCACACCGATCTAGCCTGTAACACCTCATATCACTTTGTGGCCTCACGCACGGTATCCCCACGGGTGTCGCCTTACCATGGCCCAGGACCGTTTGCACCTTTTGGCTCACGTATATGATAGTGTCGCTAGCATCCATATGACAGAGAACCCGGGCCGACATGACTAGTCGTGAACCCAAAGTGGAACTAACTTACGGGGACAGGCATACATGAATCAACATCGAGCATGTCGGTCAGCAGTGTGTAATTCCAGGCTGTAGCACTGGGCTAACAGGACTCCGGTGAACCAGGCTGTAGCAGGCTAGGCAGGACTCCGGAAGTCACCGCGTGACATTTCCTTGAAGGGACAGGCACAAGAACAAAGTGAATCACATGCCGGCCAGTCAAGTGTTTCGGAGCAGTAGTGCTGGGGTAGCAGGACTCCGGTGAACCGGGCTGTAGCGGAATACTATGGCTCATAGAAGCACAACACTACATTTCCCCATAAGAGAGGCTACCAAGGATAAACAACTAGGTTGTCGGATCCCACACATACCAAGCATTTCAATCATACACACAATATGCTCAATATGTGCAATACAACATGGCATCACAACAAGACTCTATGACTCAAAGAATCTATTCATTAGGCTCCGAGGAGCGAGATATTACAAACATGGGTCTCATGACCCAACAATCATAGCATACAAACAAAGCACATGCGTAAGCTTAACATGTCTGAGTACAGACATCTATAAATGAAAAAGGCTGAGAAGCCTGACTATCTACCAGATCCTGCCGAGGGCACAAGATCTTAGCTGAGGTAACAAGCTAAACGTTGAAGTCCAAGCGGAACTACTAGCGAGACTGAAGTCTCTCTGCAAAAACATAAATTAAGCAAACGTGAGTACAAATGTACCCAGCAAGACTTACATCACAACTAGCTACATATGCATCGGTATCAACAAAGTGGTGGTGGAGTTTGACTGCAGCAAGCCAGCTTTGACTCAGTGGCTAACCTGAACTATGACTGCAAGTAACTCTTTTGAGGTGGCATACACGAGTCCACAAATTCACCATACCAATACACCACTATGGATCTGCTCCTGTCTCCCTGCGAGAACGCCATCCATAGCACTCACACTTATCTTGCGCATTTTAGAGTATCCACTTTCACTTGTCTATGAACTATGCAAGGGGTCCAAGTTTCCATATCCGAGGAATTCGGCTATTCGAATAGATAATGATAACCCTGCAGGGGTGTACTTCTTCACACACGCTCTCTCCACTTATCGCGCTGTACACGCCATGTACCTCAGCAACCTTCAAGCAGAAGCTGAGCGAGGGAGTCGGCCACGACCTGACTAACCAACAAGTCTCTAGTCCAGGTGTCGGTGTCAAAACCAGCGGATCTCGGGTAGGGGGTCCCAAACTGTGCGTCTAGGCCGGATGGTAACAGGAGGCAGGGGACACAAAGTTTTACCCAGGTTCGGGCCCTCTCTATGGAGGTAAAACCCTACATCCTGCTTGATTAATATTGATGATATGGGCAGTAGAAGAGTAGATCTACCACGAGATCAGAGAGGCTAAACCCTAGAAGCTAGCCTATGGTATGATTGTTGTTCTGTATGTTGTCCTATGGACTAAAACTCTCCGGTTTATATAGACACCAGAGAGGGTTAGGGTTACACAAAGTCGGTTACAATGGTAGGAGATCTGCATATCCGTATCGCCAAGCTTGCCTTCCACGCCAAGGAAAGTCCCTTCCGGACATGGGACGAAGTCTTCAATCTTGTATCTTCATAGTCCAGGAGTCCGGCTGAGGGTATAGTCCGGCTATCTGAACACCCCCTAATCCAGGACTCCCTCAGTAGCCCCTGAACCAGGCTTCAATGACGACGAGTCCGGCGCGCAGATTGTCTTAGGCATTGCAAGGCGGGTTCCTCCTCCAAGTACTTCATAGAAGATTTTGAACACAAAGATAGTGTCCGGCTCTGCAAAATAAGTTTCCACATATTGCCATAGAGAGAATAATATTTACACAAATCTAATCTGCTGACATATTCCGTAGTATGACACACCACGGCCAAGCCTTTATCCGAGTCGTTTCATTATCCTACCTCAGTGCGTCATGCGAGGTGGTTTCCTTGGCACGTCTTGTTAAAGGAGAGATCGTTTCCCCTTATTCCGGGATTCTCATCAATACGGGCGTTGTTAACCCAACCGCGCCATTGATTACGGTGCTTGGAGATAAGCGAGTTTTACCAGGCTGGTGGGGACACGTAGTTGCGTCCATCCATATAAGGGGATAAGGATCCACCTTTTCACCTACGCCTTCTTCCTCCTTTGCCTATCCATTCTCGCGCACTCAAGCTCCAGCGCCCAAGTCCGCACTCCCACCTCAACCTTCTCCAGCCATGTCCGGAGCGGGAGGCAAGTGGATGGTCTCCTCCGTCACGGAGGGACACATCAAAAAGCTGAGGAAGGCCGGATACCTGTCTAACGACATTGCGTACCGGCTTCCCGAAAAGGGGCAGCTCATCCCCACCCCTAGGCCCCATGAGAGGGTGGTGTTCCTCCCCCATTTCCTCCGCAGACTGGGCTTCCCTCTCCACCCATTTGTCCGGGGGCTCATGTTCTACTATGGCCTGGATTTCCACGATCTGGCCCCGAACTTTGTCCTCAACATCTCGGCGTTTATTGTCGTGTGTGAGGCTTTCCTCCGCATCCGCCCTAATTTTGGCCTATGGCTCGAGACTTTCAATGTCAAGCCGAAGGTGGTGCGCGGCAACCAGGCGGAGTGCGGAGGCGCCATGGTGGGCAAGATGGCCAATGTCTTATGGCTCGAGGGCTCCTTTGTGGAGACCCTGAAGGGGTGGCAATCGGGGTGGTTTTATATCACCGAGCCGTGCGACCCCGAATGGGTCGCAGCCCTCGAGTTTCGATCTGGACCTCCTATGCGGCTCACCTCCTGGAAGGAGACAGGCCTGTCATGGGGTAAAAAAGGAGAGCTGACCGGACTCCAAACATGCATCCAAACCCTGGTGCACAAGAAGCTCAAACTTGTCAACATAGTCCAGGTTATGCTCATCCGCCTGATCCTCCCATGTCAACAACGGGCTTTCAACCCGTGGGAGTTCGACCCGGCGCGGCACCAAACCCTGAGCAAGCTCTTCGACACGACGTACGAAGATGCCTGGAAGGTGCTTTTCAAGGGCGCCGAGGCCCCCGCATCCGCTACCGAGGATCGCGGATTCAGTACACAGCATCACGCTCATGTGGTAAGCTGTTTTTTCCTTTTACAGGGTATCAGTTTTTCATAGTTTGACTCCATGTGGGATCTAAGCTCCCTTACCTTTGACAGGATTGGCAGGTGATGTCCGGACAGATCAACTGTTCGGCTCCTTTGCCCGAAGGCCCAGCGGACGCTCGCTTGGCGAAGCTGCTGGTTCCGGCACCCTATGTGGTGCTAGAGAAGAAGGCCGCAAAAAAGGCTACGGGGACTTGAAAGACTGCCCGGCTCCAGGAGGTGTTGGATCCATCATCCGACGGTTCCGAGGCGCATTCCTCCTGTGAAGACGAGGAGGAAGAAGAAGAGACCTCTCCCCCTCCAGTGGGAGGAGAGAAGAAAAGGAAGGCCGCCCTCTCTGGGGAGGCCGGAGGGTCCAAGAAGGGGAAAACCCTTCCTCTGGACTACTCCACCGACGCCGACGACGGCGGAGAGGAGTGGCCGCCCAGCACCAAGCCCCTGGCAAAATCGTAAGTATCCGGATACCAGAGTAATTCATAGTATTCGTTTATTGCACAGCTTTTCCTTATGTCGAATATGTTTATGCAGCCCACCCAAAGACCGGCACGACGCGTCGTCGAGCGGCACACTAGACTCGTCGGATGTGAACTCGCTTCCGACAGCTTCCTCCCCCTGCCCTACGGATGACACCGAAGTGTTGTCCCAACAGGTTCCAAGCCGGGAGGAGGTGGTCCTGCAGGCGCCGCAAGGCAACCTCCCGGACTCCAGGAGTAAAGGGGATGAAACCCCCAGGGCTCCAAGTCCGGCTCTAGGCCAGACACCGCTCCGGAACCTTCAAAGGTTCCAGAGTCCGGCGGGGGACCTCCTTCCAAGAGGAGGAAGCCCACCGTGCCGGTGGCCCCCGTCCAACCAGGGGCGCCGGACAATCTATTGGAGGCGCTCCAAGGCGCCTCCATCGATGAGGAGCACTGCACCATTATGAGTGCGGTGGTCCAGAAGGTTCAGTCCGCCAAGAGCGGACTGACTGAAGCTTGTACTAGCCTTTTAACACTCTTTGAGGTAAGTAAAGAATGTGTAAATAATATTACCGCATAGACAGTAGCCCCTGATGCTCTGTTTGGCGTTCGGGAAGAAAAGACGAATAGAGGATCAAATAAAATTCGCAGGAGTCTAACAAAAATGAGTCAATATGCGTATGCAGGCTTCTCTGCTTGCGTCCGCCGCACTGACTGCGGAAGTGGACACGCTAAAGCATAACCTCGAGCGGTCCGAGCAAGAGCTTGGGCGTGCCAAGGAGCAGCTTGAGGACAATGAAGGTAAGAAATACCTTGTTTAAATATATATAAAGAGGTGCAATTGCAAAAAATGATAGGATTATCGTGGCTATTGTAGGGGCCACATCTGAGGTGGCGACCCTTAAGCAAGCGCAGGTCGAGGCTGAGAAGAGGGCGGCCATGGAGCGCACCGAGCGGGAGAAGTATGAGGTCGAGGTTGGCAAGGTGCGGCAAGAGCTCTAGGCTCTCATGGAAAAACATGAGAGTTTGGAGTCTAACTCAAAGACGCGAGCGTCCGAGCTCGCGGTGGCTATTGAAAGTGCCAAGTCTGCCAAGGCCGAATCCCAGAAGACCCTCCAGGAGTTGGATGAGGTGAAGAAGATAGCGGCGGGTAAGGCATTCTTTATGTAAAGCAAACACATAAACGTGAGTTACTTGTTACTTACCCGAATCCGGAGCTCTCCAGGAGCGTTCGCAGATCTTCCCCGGAGTGTGTCCGATGCCGCCGCATTCTATCGAGCCGAGGAGGGCAGCTCGATAGAGAAGGTGTTCTAGTCTCAGTATGCTGAGGCCGGACACCCCGTGCCCCTAAGAGACCAGCTGAAGCAACTGGTCGAGCTCCACAAGGCGGCCGAACAGGCCATGAAGTGCCTCATAGTTCGGCTGTGGCCTGAAGGGGCTCTGCCTGGGAGCTATTTCGGGCTGGTGCGGCGGCTGGTGGAGGCCTGTCCAAGGCTCGAAGTCATCAAGCGCTCCGTATGCATTGAAGGTGCCCGTGCTAAGGTGCACTGGGGCAAGCTGGATGCTGAGAAGCTTGTGAAGGACGGGCCACCGCCGGGGAAAGAGCATCGCAAGCCCGAGAATTATTATAAGGATGTTCTGAAGGGTGCCTATCTTGTGGCGGATGAATGTTCTAGGGATGTAATTTTTGAGTGAAACTTGCTCATTTTGTCCTGTGCGCTGAAAACTTGTTCATATGCGCTAAGCAATGCTGTTGGAATTTAAAATATTACCTTCTGTGCGGCTGTTTATCAATTCTGAGAGATGGCGAGTCGTCGGCTTCTGCCCCCGTGCCGCTAGTGCTGGGGTATTCGGGGATAAACCTGAGCGCTCTTTTTCGCATGTTTGGGTCCTTCGAGGGAGACGCTCAGCCCAACGAATAAGGAAATAGGACTATAATGCGTGAACACTCTCACTTAGCCATAGAATTCTATAATTTTAAATTTTGGCGAAGCCCCTGGTATTCGGAAGACCGAGTTCGGGGCGCTATCCACGCCTTGGCCGGACAGAGCCGACTCCTCGCTCTAAGCGGCATAAGTCTTTAGGGACTCGAAAAACCTCTCGAATAGCGACCAGCTCTCGCTTCATCATGACAGTCAGTTTTAGCTTTCTCCACTAAGGTGCTCGACCCAGCTCAACTGGGGCACAATCGCAGTGGTTCTCCTAGTGCTACGTTAGCCAATATAGCGGAACGTAAGGCACCAAAACATAGGAGCCGGGCAAACCCAACTATTGACCCAAGACATGATTCTGAGCTGATGCATATAATGCTATAAGTTCGGGGTGCCGCACTTGTTAAAGTGTTCAGACTTCTCATACCATACTGAGGGGTACTAAAGCCCCTGGCGTATTTTGGCCGTACCAACGTGTACGGGTGCAACATGTCGTTAAGGAACATATATATATAAAATAAAATAAAGAGTAATGCAAAAATAGACAAGAGCTATCATTGTTTATTAAAAAGGGCTGCGATCAAAGCAGAACGATACAAATAATGCGATAAGCAAAAGGTTGGACTATTTAACATGTCCGCTCCAGGGGCAGGCGGCGGAATGATATGCGAAACAGGTATACTACTCGTGATAGAGACCACCTGGGAGTTCCATAATGCGGTGCGGCTTGTCTTCTTCCCTCGTTCTTGCATCGTTTGTGCGGCAATTGAACTGCCGAACAGGCCTTCCGAAGAATGGAGTCACGAAAGTAAGTGAAAATTAAAAAAATCGCCAGCCCCTGGTACGGTTTAAGCCATGTTTCGGGCGTGCCGTGATGGTGCCCCTCCCCCTGTACCCATGGTATCTCTAGAGCGTAGTTATGTCCGCGAAGTACTGGCGTCGCCTTTTTGCGAGGGTTGGGGTTGGGGCCGCATTTCTACGCCTGCTCGGATCGTGTCAGGCGGTCTTGTTGTAGGTGACTCCGGGCGCGCTTGACGGTGTCCGATCGTTTAGTGGCCGGACTGGAGAACTGCCTGGAGAGGCTGCTTTGTACTTCCGCTGCAAGGGCCGTCGTGTGCTCCTCCATTCAGAGGGAGCGTTCGGTGTTTCCATTGACCGTAATTACTCCTCGAGGGCCTGGCATCTTGAGCTTCAGGTATGCGTAGTGCGGTACCACATTGAACTTGGCGAATGCGGTTCGCCCGAGCAGTGTGTGATAACCACTGCGGAACGGGACTATGTCGAACATTAAATCCTCGCTTCGGAAATTATCCGGAGATCCGAAGACCACTTCAAGTGTGACTGAGCCTATACAGTTGGCCTCTACACATGGTATTATGCCTTTAGAGGTCGTTTTGGTGGGCTTAATCCTCGAGGGATCTATGCCCATTTTCCGCACTGTATCCTGGTAAAGCAGGTTCAGGCTGCTGCCGCCGTCCATAAGGACTCTAGTGAGATGAAATTCGTCAATAATTGGGTCTACAACCAATGCAGCGAACCCGCCATGACGGATGCTGGTGGGATGGTCCCTTCGATCAAAGGTGATCGGGCAGGAGGACCATGGGTTGAACTTTGGGGCGACTGGCTCTACCGCGTATACGTCCCTTAACGCGCGCTTCCGCTCCCTTTTGGGGACATGGGTTGCGTATATCATGTTCACCATCCGCACTTGTGGGGGAAAACCCTTCTGTCCACTGTTGTTCGGTGGTCGGGGCTCCTCGTCGTCATCGCTATGCAGCCCCTTGTCTTCATTTTCGGTGTTTAACTTGCCTGCCTGCTTGAACACCCAACAATCCCTGTTGGTGTGATTGGCCGGCTTTTCGGGGGTGCCATGTATCTGGCACAAGCGGTCGAGTATTCGGTCCAAACTGGACGAGCCCCTAGGATTCCTTTTGAATGGCTTTTTCCGCTGACCGGATTTAGAGCCACTGAATCCGGCATTAACTGCCGTATCCTCAGCATTGTCACCGTTAATGCGGTGCTTCTGCTTGTTGCGACGTGACCTGCCACTATTGTCCCTGGTATCCGAATTACCAGGGTTCTTGGTCATATTGTTGCTACGAGCAAGCCAGCTGTCTTCAACCGCGCAAAAGCGGGTCATGAGTGTCGTGAGTGCTGCCGTAGACTTCGGCTTTTCCTGTCCAAGGTGCCGGGCCAGCCATTCATCACGGATATTGTGCTTGAAGGCTGCTAGGGCCTCAACGTCCGGACAGTCGACTATTCGATTTTTCTTTGTTAGGAACCATGTCCAGAATTCCCTGGCCGATTCCTCTAGCTGCTGAATTACGTGACTTAGGCCATCAGCGTCTGGGGGTCGCACATAAGTGCCCTAGAAATTGTCGAGGAATGCAGCTTCCAGGTCCTCCCAACAACTGATTGATCCTGTTGGCAAGCTGTTAAGCCAATGCCGAGCTGGTCCTTTAAGCTTGAGTGGGAGGTATTTGATGGCGTGGAAATCATCGCCGCGGACCATGTGGACATGAAGGAGATAATCATCAATCCATACCGCAGGATCTGTTGTGCCATCATATGATTCGATATTGACGGGTTTGAAACCCTCGGGGATTTGATGATTCATTATTTCGTCTGTGAAGCATAGTGGGTGTGCGGCGCCTCTGTACTGGGCTATATCACGACGTGTTCGGCCCTACGAATTTGTGGCCGGCGTGACGGTTACCGTCTCGAGCCGTGGGGCGCCCACGCGATCCGTAGATCGATCTTGTTTGCATTGCCTTGTCCTACAACATATCTCGTAAGTCCGGCGCATATTCCCGTGCCTTGGTACGGGGTGCGGCTTGAGTGGAGGGCCGAGAGGCCTCTCTGTCGCGGCCACGAGGTGGCCGGTCGACCGCATCAAGTGCTTCCTCCTCTAATCGGGGTAGCAACCTGTGCTTTGGGTAGCTCTTGGAGGGGCGTTCGAGTTTATGCTCTTCGGCCGCAAGGACTTCAGTCCATCTGTCGACTAGCAAATCTTGATCATCTCTAAGCTGTTGCTATTTTTTCTTGTGGCTTCTTGCCATGGCCATAAGCCTGCGTTGAAAACGCTCTTGCTCGACGGGATCCTCTGGCACGACGAATTCGTCGTCGTTGAGGCTTGCCTCGTCTTCGGAGGGAGGCATATAATTATCGTCCTCGACCTCTCTGTCTGCCGCTCTCTCATGAGGGCTGGTTTCTCCATCCTCCTGTGCTAAATCTTGCTGGAGGGGGTTTTCTTCGGCACTTTTCGGAGTATTATTATCTCCCGTGCTGGAATCACCGTATTTGTTTTGGCAGGATTTTAAGCGGCGCCGCTGACGCCGGTGCTTAGGCTGTTTCTTGGAGGGGTCATCCTCCGCTGTTCCATCGCCATCTCCTTCTTTTGAGGTGTCCACCATGTATATGTCATATGACGAGGTGGCTTTCCAGGGCTTAGTAGGTGCTGGTTCTTCATCATCTCCTTCATCGGCATCCATACCGTCGATGTCTTCGGAGTCGAAGTCGAGCATGTCGGTTAAGTTGTCGACAGTGGCTACAAAGTGGGTGGTGGGTGGGCTTTGAATTTCTTCATCGTCCCTACCCCAACCTTGCTGACCGTAGTCCGGCCAGGGCTCTCCTGATAAAGAGAGAGACTTCAGTGTCTTCAGAATGTCGCCGAAAGGCGAGTGCTGAAAGATGTCTGCGGCAGTAAACTCCATGATCGGCGCCCAATCGGATTCGATCGGCAGGGGCACGGAGGGTTCGGAGTCCGGAGAGGAGTCGGGCTCCTTGGAGTCACGAGTCTCGCGGAGTGCGGGGCTGGTGTTTGGCTCAATCGCCGTTAGGATCGCAGCCCCCGAGGTGGCGTCCAACCGCCCATCCTCGATCTGTGCAGTTGGCTCCGAATTAAGGGTCGAAGCTGATGCGGGTGCGGCCTCCAGGGCACTGTTCGGTGGCAGAGCTAGATCATGCTCGTCGGGACAGTGCGGCGCGCTCGGCAGTGGCTCAAATCCGTCGAAGATCAAGTCCCCGCGGATGTCAGCCGTGTAGTTTAAACTTCCAAATTTGACCTGACGGCCAGGGGCGTAGCTTTCGATCTGCCCCAGACGGCCAAGTGAATTGGCCCGCAGTGCGAAGCCGCCGAAGACGAAGATCTGTCCGGGGAGGAAGGTCTAACCCTGGACTGCATCGCTATTAATGATCGTAGGAGCCATCGAGCCTGACGGCGACGATATAGAGGAACTCTCAATGAAAGCACCAATGTCGGTGTCAAAACCGGCGGATCTCGGGTAGGGGGTCCCGAACTGTGCGTCTAGGCCGGATGGTAACAGGAGGCAGGGGACACGAAGTTTTACCCAGGTTCGGGCCCTCTCGATGGAGGTAAAACCCTACGTCCTGCTTGATTAATATTGATGATATGGGTAGTACAAGAGTAGATCTACCATGAGATCAGAGAGGCTAAACCCTAGAAGCTAGCCTATGGTATGATTGTTGTTCTGTATGTTGTCCTATGGACTAAAACTCTCTGGTTTATATAGACACCGGAGAGGGCTAGGGTTACACAAAGTCGGTTACAATGGTAGGAGATCTGCATATCAGTATCGCCAAGCTTGCCTTCCACGCCAAGGAAAGTCCCTTCCGGACACGGGACGAAGTCTTCAATCTTGTAGCTTCATAGTCCATGAGTCCGGTTGAAGGTATAGTCCGGCCATCCGAACACCCCCTAATCCAGGACTCTCTCACCAGGTTTATCGCCTATTCGGGTTCCATCCGCAAGGAGATCCGGCTGGGGTGTCGCTCACGGCCCCAAACGATGTGAGCAGGGTTCCCAAGCCCGCCATCCGGGTGCCACTTGGTACACCATGCCACTGTGCCTAGTCTGTCCCAAGCCCACCTGTACCGGGTGCCACTTGGTAGACTACTAACACTACCTACAAACACTAGAAACTAGTTGCAACTCCTGGACAGAGATCGAGTTGATTAATAAGCCGAGAGGGGCCGAGTTACCGGAACCCAATGTGTGGTAGTAACTGTTCATGGATCACAAACACAGAACTCAGTTCCTGAGAATGGCTGCAATGAGACAACCCACCATGTACTCCTACATGGCCTCTCACCGCTACCTTTACCAAATCGTGTTCACACACTTAGCTCTCAACAGTAGGACATGTTCACCATGTCCCAATTCATTCCCGATGAATCAGACCTGACTCAACTCTAAGCAGTAGTAGGCATGACAACAAGCATGAAAGAGTAGGCACATCAGGGCTCAAACAATTCCTACTCATGCTAGTGGGTTTCATCTATTTACTGTGGCAATGACAGGTCATACAGAGGAAAGGGGTTCAGCTACCGCAACATGTAACAGTTGAAACATTGTTGTCCTAATGCAGTAAAATAGAGCAGGAGCGAGAGAGTGGGATTGTATCGGAATGACCAAGGGGTTTTTGCTTGCCTGGCACTTCTGAAGATGATATAACTCTTCATCAGTGTCATCGAACTCATCATCGGAACGAACGTCTACCGAGAGGGAACAACCACCGGCAAACACAAAAGGAACCGCAATCAATGCAATGCACATACATATGAATGATATGTCATATTAAGGTACTGGATTGACCTAGTGCAAAAGTTAGCCATATTCATTGGAGTGGAATTCAAACCTATAGCAAATTCCAACTCCAAAACCATTTACCATTTATTCCATAATCATGAATTGTCCTATTCAGTGAGGTTAACTTGTTCAAACATTCATGAAAATGGTACATATGGATTCCTTGAATTTTTCTGATAATTTTTCATATATAATTTATTTCATTTGGAGTTACGGTTGAATTTCTATGATTTTTAGAAGTTTTGGGCATTTTCTGAAAATAATAAATCATTTAAGATTTATTTAAATTCCAGAAAGGAAATATTGCGTCAGCATTAGGTCATGCTGACATCAGCTGGTCAACAGGACCGTCCAAGTCAAACCTGACAGGTGTGGCCCACCTGTCATTGACTCAGTGCTAACCAGGGTTTAGTTAAATCCTAACTAAAGTAATTAGAAGTGCTGGGGCCCACAGTCAGTGAGTCAGTGGGTTAGCTAAATTTTAATTAGCATCTAAACTAATTAGCAGGTCCTCGGGCCCTCATGTTAATGACCTAGGGGGGTCAAACCCTAGTCCACTCGGTCAAACCTGCCGGCGACTAACCGCCGGCGAGGTCCGACGGCGGCGATGCACGGAATCGCAGCACAGGCCACGGTTCGAGGCGCGGATGGCACCGTTGGAACCCTGAGCCTCGTCCGCGTCGGCTGGTGCTAGTGGGGTCGCCGGAGACGACCTAGATCGATGGCGATGTCCGCTTCCGCGGTGGCCGGAGTTCGGTGAAGATGGACAGCGTGCTACGGTGCATGGGAGGATGAGTGGGTAGGTGTTTTGGGTTCCTGGGAACGCGCTGAGGACGAAAACATGCTCAGACGCGACGTTTGCGAGCTCTAGCTCTCGGGCTCGACATGGCCGGCGGTATTGAGCTCTCGGGCTCGACGAAGCCCGCGGTTAGAGGAAGAAATCGGCATCGGGGAGAGGAGGGTTCGGTGCGGAGGCTCATAGTGAGTCTAACGAGCGCGAGGTCGAGGTCGGGGACGCCTGGTAGCTCCCAAATCGACGGCGAGGATCCATGGCGACCGATGAGGGGAACGGCGTTGTTAGCAGCGTCCAAGGGCTTCAGGCACCATGTGGCTCGATGAGGAGGAAAAGGGGAACGAGGCGGAGCTTCTTGGCGTGTCGGCGAGGCGGAGCTTCTTGGCGTGTCAGTGGAGGTCGTCGGCGCGCTGCGAGGCGCTCGGTAGCAGCGGGAGGAGGAGAGCAGAGGAGAAGAGAGGCACGGGAGAGGACGAGGAGATCCAGGGGAAAACATGGTATCGTCCAGGGCATCGAGGCAGCGACGGGTAGCAGGAGGTGGCCCGGCGCGTGGCCAGCGTGCGACGAGCATGCGCCCGGCGTCCTTCTGGCGCTGGGTTGAAGACGACTGGCACTGGTGGTGGGCTGGGCCAGCTCCTGGGCTGCATAGTGCTGAGCCTCTGGGCTGTAGGTAAGCGCCAAGTAAGTTTGCTCTCCCTTTATTTGTTTCTGTTTTTCTATTTGTTTGCCTCTGTTTTGACTTAGTTTAACACCAAATCATTTTATATAATTCTGAAAATACTTTTTTGGGAACTCCCTGAATTAATCCTGTGTCCCTCAATATTTCTCAGAATATTTGGAGCTGTCAAAATATTTATAGCAATGTTTTGGAGCCCCGATCAAATACAATATGTGTTGAGGTAAAATCCAAGATGGCTAGGAAAAATGTGCATCACCTCTGGTTGCTGTTTCTAGTATCTACAAAAATCATGAACATTTTTCTAAGACCATTTTGGGTTCTTGGAATTTATTTTAGTTGAACCTATTTGAATTCCATTTGTTGCTAGGGTTTGATCATCCCCATTTCAAGTTTAAAAGAAATTTAAACATGATGCAACACATGACTAGCTACCCCAGAGCAAACCAGAACTAGGGATGTGACACAGAGTTGCATTGGGCGGGGATTTTGCGTTGCGTTGGTCTAGCTCTTGCGAGGGCGCGACTTATCTTGTGCGTCTGACGTAGTTCCTTGGAGAGGCGCCTGGCCCGGGAGACGGTGGACGAGGTACTGCTGGGTTAGGCCCTCACAAGCTTCTTCCCACTCCCGCACACTTTCCTTAACACTCTACGTCCTCGGGTCCCGTCCCTCGAGCGAGCTCAGCCGCCGCTGGTATGACAGGTCGCGATGCCGTGGGTCAAGGCCAGGGGGTGAGGGCTGGAGAGCCAGTAGGAGCCCATGAGTCGCGATGCTCAGGTACCCCCCCTTTAACGTGCAAGCGGTCCGTGCCGAAGAGGGGGAGAGAGAGCTCACGATGCCCCCAACATTGCTCCTGGAGTAGGTCCTGTACACCAATCAGGGGGAGAAACAAGGCCTCTCGTTATGGTCGTTGGCCAACCTATGGTCACTCTGAGGGAGCGGTCAGGGCACTGAGGGCCTGGTGAGGTGGCGCCGTGCGGGGCTGCCGCGGCCAGAGCTCGACCACTTAGGTTTATCAACACTGCAGGGACGGACCCGTGCGCACGCGCCATGCCAGAGCGAGCGGCTCTTCAAATAGACGTCGATCGAGCATGTGATTAGGTCAGGTATGTTAAGCATATAGGAGGAAATCCAATTTCAAGCAAGCGTAGGTAAAAGCAACCGCCGCTGGGTCGGGCCCGAGCGGTGTGGGGATGATGCAGCCCGAGGGGCGCCCCCAATAAGGTAAGTAAAGAGCATAACCAAAACGGATACATGCCGCGGGGATGGACCCACACGGCCTGGGAATGGTGCAGCCCTGTGGGCGCTCCCAGCTGAAAGTAGAACTCTGAAAGATGTCACCTGGTGCTGTTGAAGATGAAGTGATGCTGAGGAAGTGAGTGATGCGCGGTGAAGACGTCGGCCCTCATGAGCCCCCAGGCCCAGGGGCCTCGGGAGGCTCCGGTGGCACGTGCAGGTCTTCAGGGGCCATCGCCACCTCCGCCAGGACCACGCGATGCCTGACCTCCTGAGCCTCCAGAATGCTCCTCAACATGTGCTGATGTGCGGTGACCGCGCTCGGCAGGCCGAAGGGCATGCGAACGTAGCTGTAGGTGGTCCCTCGCAGCGCCCTACGGCCCAAGGCCATAGGCGTTCCTGGTACGCAGCTCAGTTGAGCCCTGGTACATCGACGCAGATGCACAGTCCTCCATCCTTGCCTGGATGTGGGGCCACGGCAGGTAAGCGGCGGCTGCCGCGCATGACTCTGGACTCTTGTAGCTCATGTGTGTTCCTTGCGATGAACTCCTGAGGGTTTGGTCTCCTTTGACTTGTACCTTCCTGAGGGAAGCATGCTTGAAAGCACCCCTCCAAGTGGTGCCCGAGCGCCTCCCCCGCGACCTTGGGAAGGTCGGCGGCTCTCCAAGAGAGAGCCCCCGAGCCCTGCCTGAGGAGGGCGACGGGCGCGCCTTCCTATGTGTGAGAGGCTGGCGCTCCCTGAGCGGGCGCGAATCCTGACGTGATACCTCCGGAGGTGCCTGCCTCCTTGTGGGTCGGGCCAGGTGAGGTCTTCTTCTTCTTGATGGTCGCCACGGGAGGTCTCCCGCTCCCGTGATCTGGGTCTTCAATTGCTACGGCTTGGAACGCACGCACAAGCGAGCACACTACGTCCCTTTCTTCACAGGGTACGGTGATGACTCCACCGCTTCCTGGCATCTTGAGGACAATGTAACCATGGTGAGTCACTGCCATAAACTTGGCTAGGGCTGGGTACCCGAGGATGGCGTTGTACGGCAGGCGGATGTGAGCGATGTCGAAGTCGATGAGCTCGGTGCGGTAGTTGTTGTGTTGCCCAAAGGTGACCGGAAGGTGAACCTACCCAATTGGAAAAGTGGAACCATCGGTGACTCCTGAAAAAGGCTTGGTCGGCTGAAGCTGGTCGTACGGCACTTGGAGATTGTCGAACATCTCGACAGACAGGACGTTGAGTCCTTCCCCGCCATCGATGAGGGTCCTGGTGACCCGCACGTTGCTGATGACTAGGGAGCAAAGCATCGGGAGGATTCCGGCCATTGCCGCACACTTGAGCTGGTCTGCGAAACTGAATGTGATCACGCATGAAGACCACCTGAGAGGGCGCGTGGCCTCAAGCTTGGGAAGGACTGCGTTCACCTCGCGAGCAAACTGCTTGAAGATGCGTTGTGAGGCTGGGGCCTGGGCGCCACCCAAGATGCAAGAAATTGCACGCGGCTCTTGGAAGCCCCCAGCCCCATCGTCTTGGTGTTGGTCTTCGTTCCTCCTTGGTGGTGGCGGTAGAGGAGGGAGGCCTCCGTTGCCGTGCGGGTGGCCCTCACGAGGTTGGCCCTCCAGCCTCCCTCGCGAGGCTAGTCCTTCCAGCGGTCCTCGCGAGGGCGGTCACGCCATCGCTGGCGAAGGCCACGGTCTTCCCATCGTCCGCCACCTCTTCCTCCTCCTCGGCCATAGCCCCTGTCGTTGCGCTCTGGGCGTCGGCCGATTCACCCATCTCGCATGGCTCTGAGCTCTTGACATTCGTTGGTGTTGTGGGTGTGGAGGTCATGGTACACGCAGTACCGTCCGCCCTTGGATGACTCGGGCTGATCCCTGCCTTGCTTGGTGTCCGGTTCCGCTGCTAGCACGGCAGCCCCCTTACGCTTCACGTCTTTGGCCTTGAGCTTCTTTTCTTCTGGGTCGGCTGCCGGGAGCTCGAGGAGGGAGAGGCGCCCTTCCTCAGCCCTGGCGCACTTGGTCGCCGAGTTGAACAGCTCCAGGGATGTGCACATGTCTTCATGGATTGCTAGCTCTTCCTTCATCTTGACGTCGTGCACACCGTCGGAGAAGGATGAGATGATAGCTTCTTCAGTTACCTCGGGGATCTTGAGGCGAGCGTAGTTAAAGCGCTGGATGTACTTCTGTAGGGTTTCTCCCGGCTGTTGCTTGATGCGGCGCAGGTCGCTCATGGCCGGGGGCCGGTCGCGAGTGCCCTGGAAGTTGGCGATGAAGCGGGTGCGCATCTCGCTCCAGGAGGAGATCGTGCCGGGAGCCAGGTTCAGGAGCCAGGTGCGGGCGCCGTCCTTGAGCGCCATGGGGAACCAATTCGCCATGACCTTTTCGTCTCCGTTGGCGACTACGATGCCCAGCTCGTAGAGCTGCACGAACTTCGTGGGGTCCGCTGTGCCATCATAGCGGGGAGGGAGGTCAGGCTTGAACGTGCCTAGCCATGTGATGCCGTGCAGCTCGGGGGGAAGGCGAGGCAGCCCGCCGTGGCCACCAGCACCCTTTGCTGGTGCTGGACTTGTTCTTGCGGGTCACCACGCGCCACCACTGGGAGCAGCACGGGGTCTCATCGTGGAGGCGCTGGGGCGCGATCTTGGCGTGTCGGCGCTAGGAGCGCGCGAGCACCTTTCGGGGACGTGGGATCTCTTGGCAGCTCCCTTCTTGCTGCGCAGGCGCTGGACGTGGAGGGTCCCGCCCTGGGGATGCGCGCCTTGGAGCCAAGGCACCTTCTTGGGGAGGAGGCGGTGGAGGTGCCTCCTGATCCTCGCCCCCTGCACGGGACGGAGGGCGAAGCAACGAGAGGGACCGCAAGGGGGAGCCCCCTGTGGCACTGACGGGCTCGGTGATGCAGGCGAGCCAGTCCTTGTAGAGGTCGTTGACGGGGCGATAGTTCAGGAGCTCCCGTGCCAAGAGCAATGAGGCGTGCGCATCCATGGGTGCGCGACGGGCGTGGGACGACGAGCGAGCTGGGGTCAGCGACGGGGTGGCGGTGCGGCCATTCCGCCGCACCGAAGGATGCTGGGACGAGGCCTGCTGCTCGTTCCCCGTTGGGCCGGTGGCGGCGTTGGTGGTGGGCGATGGGGAACGACAAGGGGGGCCGCCGACGGGTGCTGTTTGGGCGACGCGAGTGGCGCGAGCAGCCCGGCGCTCGCCGCGAGCCCGGCGAGCGTCAGCCATGGACACGACGGAAGATCACACCCGAACAGCGGAAGAAAGATTCAGGCGCACCCCTACCCGGCGCGCGCGCCAAATGTCGGATTTCGGGTTCTGGCAGACCCTTGAGGTTCGAACACTGGGGTGCGCACGGAGATCTCTCCCCTACCGATCTACGTCCGATCCTCTCGTGCAAACTAAGATGGAAATGTTGAACAACACAGGAGACACGAGGTTTATACTGGTTTGGGCCACCGTTGTGGTGTAATACCCTACTCCAGTGTGTGATGTGGTGGATTGCCTCTCGGGCTAATGATGGACAGTACAAGGGAAGAACAGCCTCGCAAGGGGTGTTCTTGACCTGATGCGGTGTGTTCTACTTAGTCTCTCCTAGGTTTTCCCCTCTCTTTCTCTTCTTCTCTCTTTTCCCCCTCCTCTCCTTTGTGGAGGCTAGCTCTATTTATAGAGGCCCTGGGCCTCTCCCCGAATAATTGAGCGGGAAGGGCGCCAACAATTGGCCATTTTGAAGGGGAACATCTAGTACAAGTTATCCTGACCAAAGGTGGTCTTTGGCTGCCAAAAGCACTGGTGATGACGCCGTCTTGGGCTCCACGGTGACCTCCGTCCGGCCGTCCGGCTGGTCTTGGTCTCGTTGCACCGGAATGGTAACCTTTGCCTGATACCCTGGCATGTGCTTGCCCCCTTTGCACCAAAGGGGAAACAAGGACCCTGCACAGGTCGGCGCCCGCCTGGCCTTGATCGTCATGGCTTGCGTCATGGGATCCTCGTGAGGTACCCTTGCATTGATCTCTCCACCTCCTCGCGAGCCTGCCTGATGAGGCCGCTCTGGAGGAAGCTTCCTGTCATCCACCCCACGAGGCTTGGCCCCTCATGAGGGTCTTGAGCTTGGGTTGATGAAGATGGGCCACGCTGGGCCCCCACCTGAGCCACGTCGCAGGCCGCAGGAAGGCAAGTCTGGGGACCCCCGTTCCCAGAACGCGGACAGTCTCTCTCAGTTGCAAACAATCACACACTAGCTATCTTCATGAATCTCCTCGCCTCGCTTTTCCATCTCGGAGATGCATGCGTGATATGTTCACATAAGAAACGAAAAAACACAAACTCTCTCTAATTTACCGTTTGTTGTCACTTTCTCTTTTCACACACATACTCTTTTTGCACACTTACTCATTCTCCTTCACACGCACTTGATCTGTCTTGACTGAGGCACTCTCCTCGGTCCATAGCATATAGATTTATTGAAAAGTCAAACATCACAAAGTTTGACCATGTACGTGGAGAAAAAGAATTACATCTAGTACGGAAAACATATACCATTAGATTCACCATGAGATGTAGTTTTGTATGATGTATCTTTGGTATTGTAGATATAAATAACATTTGCGTAAACCTGATCGAAGTTACCAAAGTTTGACTTCTAAAATTTTTACATGCACTGCATTATCGAGTGGATGGAATATCTCTTTCCCCTCTCAGCTATCTAACGCACCACTCAGCCTTATCGGGGCTCCTCAATCTCCCTCAAACTTTATTGGTCAGTTTGGTTCATGACCTGACCCTCATGCCTTGGCCGATACTGCCTGGTGTGGAAGTGAGATGTAAAATATTTTTGCCTGGCTAGGCTTGTGTGGTGCTGAAGCGTTTGGTTCATGCCTGGGCCAGGCAAAGCATCAACGTCCCATCAATCAATCCATGCATCAATTATTTAATGCTAATATCCATCCACGTTGTTGTTCGCCTCGTGGCCACACGACCAGGCACGGCTAGGCGTTCGAAATCGGTCGCCTGGGCCAGGCTACTTGCAGTGTCTGGAGTTTAGCCAGGCTAATTAAAGTGCAACGGAACCCAGGCCAGGCGGGCTTTCATTTTCACAGGGTAGCAACAAAACAAGCGTGCATGAAATCCAGCCACAACCCCAGGCCAGGAAAAAGATGCTCAGGACGCAAGCCAAACTGGCCTTATATCTCCCTGGTTCACACATACACATGTCTCGCTCGCGCTATACATATAGACCCATCCAACACTCTCTGCCCTTGTTCTCTCTCCATGTGACACGCACCCCCCTAAGTACCATAATCCCTCACTCCATCATAGGCGCAAGCACTCCCCCCTCCTAAGTATGATTATCTCTTACTAGCCATCAGGAACACACGTATTGTCTCCTTCCATCCATACATCTATCTCGATATCTCTCGGGGCATCTTCTATCGCGCACACACCTTGTCACTCGATCTCCCACCCATGTAGTCCCATCACGATCTCTAGGGGATCTCTCTATGACAAACATACACTCTCTCCTCCCCATGTATGCATTTTCTCCGTACGTCTCTCTCGACCTCTCTCCCTTGTTTGTCAGACCCCTCTTGGCCACGTGCTAGGGGTATTGCTCTCTCGGTTCCAAGCAACCACACACTATATCCTCACCTTGCCTCCATTGTCGAAGATGCATGTGTGATATGTTTGCATAAGACACGCACGCTTTTTCTCTACTTTTATCGTGTGTTGTCCATGTCTCTTTCACACACGCACTCACACTTTTTTAACTCTCTCTCTCTCTCTATCTATCTAGTTAGGGACTCTGTCACGTCCATAAGCATATGGATGTTTTGAAAAGTCAAACCTCAGAAAAGTTTGACTAGGTATATGTGGAGAAAAACATTTACATCCGGAACGATCATTAGATTCATCACAACATGTACTTACTTCATACTATCATTTATCTTTGGTATTGTAGATATAAGTAATTTCTTTATAAACTTGGTCAAAGTTTCAAAAGTTTGACTTAAAAAAATGTTGGAACTACATTATCGAACGGAGGGAGTAGCTCTTTCTCTCTCTCTCTCTCCGCTATCTCTCACGGGCCTCCCCTCTCACTCGAACTCTCTATACCGACGGATTATACGCTCACTGTGTCAGTGTATAGCTCTGTATATTGTTTAGTTGACCGATCAACCAATCCACATGCTGCCTTGTCAGCTCATGTTCTGTATCTTCATGTGCTGGCCCATGTGGCAGTGGGTGAAAATAATTAAACTAGAGGCCAATCTGACACGCGGTGAAGTAAACAAAGTTGAAACCACTAGGGGTAGCACCCCACACGCTAGTAAATTGAGGGCGCATTGAGGACAAACTTCTGGCGCGCGAAGGACGCACTCACGCACAATTCACCACTGTGCGACGGCATGCACAGAAGGACGCACTCACGCACACCCAACACACAACACACACTAGCACACGTGTACACCGGCGTCGCCGCCGGTTGAGATGGACGGCGAGGCAGCCAACAAGTGGAGGCGGCTCGAGCCAAAACCGCATCCAGCAAGCCTGGACTTCATCAGCAGCCTCCCCGATGACATGCTGCTCATCATCATCGGCCTCCTCCCCACAAAATCTGCCGTGTGGACCGCCCTGCTCTCCTGGCGGTGGCACCCCCTTTGGCACTGCGTCCCCCTCAACCTCACCGTCAATAGCTGCCTCTGCGACGGGGATTGCAAACGCATGGCCGCGGTCTCCAAGATCCTTTCATTGCACCCTGGGCCAGCCAAACGCCTTGATATTCGCATGTTTAGTACCAACTACAAGGTCCAACCCAAGTTCGACGAGTGGTTCTTATCCCCCGCCCTAGATCAGCTCAAGGAGCTCAGCTTTGAAGCTGGACGATGTTGCTCTCTGCCGCTGTCCGCGCTCCGCCTCATGCCAACGCTGTGCCGCGCCAGCTTCAGCTCCTGCTATCTTCCCCAGATTATTGCCGCGCTCGCCCTTCTTCTCCCTCAACTCAAGCAGCTCGACCTCTTCGACGTTGTCATCTCGAAGAAGGCTATGGAGCACCTGCTCCGCAGCTGTGCTGCGCTCGAGTACCTTCGTCTTGAGCAGATCCATGGGTTCATTAGCCTCCACATCACCTCGACGAATCTCCGATGGATTTATGTGTCTTGCTGGCCCCGCAACAAGACATCAATTAGGAAGAGATCACTCCAGCTGTTCCTTGTTATGGTTATTGAGAATGCGCCTTTCCTTGAGAGATTGCTTGTATCGGATCTAGAAGGTCCAACAAAAATCAGGGTCATTGACGCGCCGAAATTGACAGTGTTGGTGTACTCGTCTGCCAAATTGACCGAACTCTTTATTGGATCCATAATCGTTCAGGTACAACACTCATCTTCTTCTCCGTCTTCTTGAAATTCACATTTTCTAATTTCTTCTTGATATATTTACGACCGTCTTCTAGAAAATGATTCCCACAAGCTTGACCCAGTCCATGCACACAGTGAACATCTTAGCACTAAAATCTATCGGCCCCAATCTGGATCAAGTTGTTGGATTCCTTACATGCTTTCCGCGCACGGAGAAGCTACTCATCGAGGTGAAACTTCTTTCCTATAAGTAAATGGTAATCACAACGTAGCTCAATTTTTTCGTAATTTTCCCAAATTACAATGACAAGTGTAGTGTTCTAAACTGCATCGACACACTGCACCGAAAGAAATGTTTTTAGTATTTTTTCTCACGTGATCACCTGCATCGTTTTTATGTTGTACTACTATAGTAGCCTAGGCTAGTCATAGTGGAAAGTAACTTAGACTACTCCAGTAAATCTAGGGTTACCCTAAGAGCAAGTACTACCTCCTCCTGGTTTACTCTTCCAATTTTGTAGTATCAAAATTTCACCATAGATTTAACTGACAAAATGTTAATGCATGTCACTAAGAACTATATCATTGGATTCGTATTTGAACATAATTTCAAATGGTGTAATTTTTAGTGACATGCATTGGCATTTTCTTAGGTAAATCTATGGTCAAAATTTTATACTAAATACGAGGTAGTATTCCCTCCGTCCCAAAATTCTTGTCTTATATTTGTTTGGATACGGATGTATCTAACACTAAAATGTAACTAGATACATCCGTATTTAGACAAATTTAAGACAAGAGTTTTGGGACGGAGGGAGTACAAAAGTGGGCTATGTAGGCCAAAACATGTGCCAAATTCACTTGTGATGCATTTGGCATCGATGCCCCTCCATTGCTCACCTGGTGCCCCAATCTGGATCACCTACTTTGCTCCGGAGCCAAATTAACTCACACAATGAAAAAACACTGCGTGGGAGAGAGAGAGGACTGAGGCAATAAAAAACACTTGTTTGGGAGAGTGAGAGGCTGGTGTAGTTGGTTTGATTGATTTGTTTATACATGTGGGTCTGTGTGCACAGCGGTGCCAACTCTCTCACATCGCAAGAGCGGTGCCAAAATCTTTTGATTTGACATCGATATGTATTATGCGGCATACTTATCCAAAATATGGCATCGGCCACATAGTGGAAGGCAACAAATGCCCAAGCTCTTCACGTGCTCCTAGTTAAATGAGAGGAAACAGAGAGAGAGAGAGAGAGAGAGAGAGAGAGAAATATCACTAGCTAGCCAACCCTATCGTATGAGCGAATGATATTGATACCTCTTGATGACACGGCAATCTTATGCAGCCAGCTGCTCTAATATGTTCTCTTCTTTTGCAGATAAAAAAGACCCGAAAGTGAAAAATGTGCTGCACTATAACAATCTCATCGAATGCCTTGATCTCCATCTTACAGAAATTGATTTGATCGACTACCGAGGCAGCACATCTGAGATTAAATTGGCCAGGTTCTTTGTTCTGGAGGCAAGTGTGCTCAAGGTAATGAGGTTTGGCGTTCTCTGGCGCAACAATGAATGGCGTGCTGATCACCGCAAGCGTCTAAGCCTAAATGACAAAGTCTCCGCAGAAGCTGAATTTGTTTTTGAAACATCAAGTGGCCAGAGACTCGAAAACTTATTTTCCCATTAGTGACTTGTCAGGGCAGTGGATTTTAGTTTGTACGATAATGCTGCATCCACCTAAAGTAACGAAAGTTCTTACGTAAACTTCCTAGTAATTCCCTCTTCGTAGGTGCAACATTACTCCTAACATTTGTAATATCAGTTTGAAACTTGTAATATTGCCGTGTCCTATTCCTACGTTTTCAAAATCCTGCGAATCAAACAGGTCCTGAGTTGGTGATGATGTTGTGCCTCCCATCTTTCACCCATAGTCGTCGGATCTAGATCTGACGCGTACAAACCAAGCTTCTCCATTTTTGCAAAAAGATGCCCGCACTTGTTCCCTATTTACAAACAACTCGTTCTCTCTCACAATCAGCCTTATCTCCTCCCCGCCACATTTAGAAGGCTGTGGAAAAATCTGGCACGATGGCCTCCGCCGGAGCCGTCCACCCCCAATCTTGGTGTTCAGTGCAATGCACGGGCATCTATGCACGGGAAATTATGTCGAACAGGGCTAGTTGTAAGCAGGCTAGCTCTATAGCCATGATGATAGTGACTACAGACGGTGAGGCTGACTATGGTATGCCGAACACAGCGCCTATACTCAGGTGTCATCTCCGGCACAGGGTCTTGTCACTTCACTGTGAGGAGCAACACGTAATAATTTGACCAACGGGTAGTACAATGTTAGTACTCCTAATACTACATTGGTAGTACTACTACTAGTACTAGTAGCACCACCTTCTGGATTTAGGAGTACTACCACGTCCATCTGGATTTTAGTATTTGACTAGCAATATCTAGTAATGCATGTCACAAAAAATGTACTACTCCCTCTGTAAATAAATACATGGTGTTTTATTCCTATCGGCGAGAGAACTTAATGTTTTTTGCTAACTAGAGTACTAATAGGATTACATGCAATGAACTAAACACTGCATGTCATGTTTGGTAGTCTCAAGTCATTGAAAGCATGCACGGCCCCCATCTCTCATTGGTTGATATGTCACGAAATAAGAAACAAGGAGGGAGTTAATGCACCACGCCTAAGTGTTTTGGGATTATTTGGTTTTCGTAAGGTGACTTACACAACATTTTTGTTTACATGCATTAACATTTTATTAGTTAAATCAAAGGTCAAAACTTGGCGCAAAATGCAAAGGGGACCAATAAACCTGTAAACATCAAACTTCTCTTGTTTGGCCCCAACTAAACATCCGGTGAGATGACTATACTGCACCGGCATGGAGGGGGATGCAACTTCATTGACTTACGGCAACTGCCTTTGGGTGAATGACACATGGGCCCAAGGGGTGGCTGGCCCACCTATCATACAGCCAAATGCAGGTGCAGTAGAGGGCCGAGGAGTAGTACGAAATCCTACGCACCTACGCACGCTAACCAAGGGCAAGAGTGATCAATCGAATCGCAAGATCAGTTGACTAGAAGCTAAGCTAGACCCATGGAGGCGATGAGCGCGAGCATCAGCCGGCTGTGCCAAATGGTCCACGACGCCGGCCTGCGGCCCGACACCAAGGAGCATCTCCAGGTAGTATTGCTTTGAGGCCGCCAGTGCGAGGGGCCGCTTGGACAACAACTTCGTCTCCTTGTTCAACGAGGTCCTCGTCGGTTTCCTCGACAAGTTCACCGTCGTTAAGACGCTTGCGGACGACTTTGACGGAAGCCTCCAGCCGACGCGCCCAGGCTCTGCGATTCCCGCCACCCTGAATGGCCACTATGGTGACAACCTCTTCGACGCACTGGTGCCCCTACGACTGCCCGCCGTCACGCCAGAGAATGTCCACCTCGAGGTCGCGCTCGCCGCACAGCGCCTGGCGCAGCAAGACACCATCGACATAATCACCCACGTCTACGCGCAAATCATCCACAAGGACTACTACATGCAAGAGGAGGACGATAGGACACTGGCCTTCTTGGACCGCAGGGCAACCTTGGACGACACTATTCAGAAGCACGTTGAGCTCGCCGCCAACGCCGCTGCTCCTCACACGTCGGTTGGTGGCTCGGCACACTAGGGCGTGAGGATGTCGTTGATCGATCTGTATGTATTTTTATCTTTCCATCAAATCCATGTAATAGTATATGATACTACAGTAATTATCTTACCTTTCGCATCAACTTCATAATTTTCGTACGTACTCCATGCATGAACGGCGCCAGAACCAAACTTCTCATTACTCTAGGCAAAATTGTTATTTTCTATCTATCGGTCGCGCCATGGAGCAGAACCAAATTTTACAAGTTACGCGTTGAAAAGGAAAAGCCTGCCGAGTTTGCGCCGCACCCCCACACGGTTGGTCTGGCACGCCGCTCAAGCGGGAATGCGTGCGGTGTTGCATTTTCACTTAAAAGTGGGACCGCAGTTGAGAAAACCGACTATCGGCAAACCCCCACCCCGCCCATCATGCGATGGCTGAGAAAACAGGAGGAAGAAGAGATGGCTGTAGCATGGACTCCAAGAAAATTGGTGTCGGATGGGACTCGTGTGGGTGGCGTGTGCCGTATTGCTAGATGTGAATGCTGCCCATGCCACCCCACTATATCGAGCCTATATCGAGGTACGTAGAACAAATTTCCTGCAGTCCATGCTCAGCCCTCCTCTATTTCTCTTCTGAGCCAGCCAGCGAACGCGCTGAGCCCATCGTCTATTTGTGCACATGCAGCCCCACATGTCAGTGAAAACACAAGAGGACCCACTGAACCTGCACATCTTTCACCTCGACGTGCTGGTGATGAAAAACAAATCCAATAAAGATCTTTGGTGTCCGCTTTTGGAGTTACTCAAGAGTAGTAAGATTCTATTTACAGTTTAACCCAAGATGCACATCTCGTGGCTTCAACTACCACTCTATTTTCTTTCATGACATGACCTGGATGTTGGATGTCCGACGTGTCGGTTGTGCTCTCGGATTAGACTAGTTGTGCTAACTTAAATTTTTTATTGTGTACTCCCTCCGTTCCAAAATACTTGACTTCTATTTGTCCAAAAATGGATGTACCTATATACTAGAACATGTCTAGATACATATATATTTTGACAAATAGAAGGCATGTATTGTGCAACGGAGGGAGTAGAATGGATGCAAGTTTTTGTATTGGGAAGAAGAGTACATCCATATATTGATAGAGCGCAATTTAGTAGATGTTCTATCACTTTTAGCTAGCACAGAGGCTAGAGATGAGATTAGTGCACTTGTTGATACTCCTACTAGAATAGAGGCTAGACATGAGACTAGATGCGAGGAAGCAACGTCTACTTCTTTACACTCGAAGAAGAAAGAAGCACGCAAGATCGAGCCTCCGCAGATCAACAATGAATGCATCGAGAAGGCACTAATCCAACTTACATGAGTAGTAAAATGTATTCTTGTGGTTCTTGTTTTCTTTGGTCTTGCTTTTCTAGTCAAAATTATCGTTGGAGTTCGTGCAAAACGGAGGTCCGTTTCGGGTCGTGCGTTGGAATTGGCCTTTCAAGTGGGCCCCCAGTTAAGTAAACCGACTATCGGCAAACCCCGACCTCACCCGCCGTGTGATGGCTGAAGTTAGAGAAACGACAAGGTTGAAGAGATTGCTCTAGCACGGACTCCAAGAAATAATATGGTGTCAGATGAATGTCGTGGTGGTGGCGTGTGCCGTACAACTGGACGTGAATGCTTGTTCTACCCCATGCCACCCTACTACTCCTACTACTTACTCCTACTATATAGTACTAGTATTGAGTCTTCGAGGTGCTGGTTACGTACAGCGAACACATTAACATATGGCTACAGTAAAAACACCCGCCCGACACGCGAAGCATGTGAAGCTAGTACAAATAGTGTACTACTATTGTTGATTGGCCTCATCCGATAACCTGTTGCAATGCACGTACAATTATGTATTCGGAAAATATTTTTTCCCTCGTGGCACCACTCACTCAGAGAAGCGACTCGAAAGCCATTCATAAATTTAGTAAGTTTATCACAGGCATATCATTTTATTACATACAACAGGTCATCAACCCACATCGACAACGAGGATACATTATAAATACTAAAGTTTTCACCACACAACAAATAACAAGCAATGAAATAAACTTCAACTCAACCATTCCTCGGCGTTGGAAACGCTTGCTTTGAACAAGTGATTCTCTGGGACGGGCCATCGATTGTCGATCTGGAAAGCAACGCGGGACTGATCATCCAGGCTGAAGCGGCCTACTATATCAGTACCAGGGTAGGGAACCACCCAAATGTGTGAGGTATAGACACAGTTGCTTCTCATAAATGGTACTACTAACGTTGTGTCAACAGCAGTTGGATCTCCTTTCACCATCATCGGATAGTTTTGTCCAAGGAAGAGCGAGTTTTCTCCAAGACTATCAATTCTGTACCAGGGAGAAGGAGTTGGCGCTAGCACACTAGTATCCATCCCGAATACCATGCAACGGGTGTTGGAATAGGTCCGGAGAGTGCGACCATGGGAGACTACACCTGCTTCCTTAGCAGTAACATCATCAGTGGGCTGTATACACACAAGAAGAGGTGATCCATCGGAATTAGTTGCCAGGCGCCACAGAGTATATGGGCGTTGCTCGTCCTCATGCTCGTGATCATCACCATCGTCATCTCTCCCTTGGTTATAAAATTTTTCAAGTATAGGTGGTGGGATGTTCACAGGACCTTGGAAACACAAGAAGAAGGTTAATTAGTAAAGGGAAACTTGCTAACCCGCATGCATGTGGATGAAACAATTATAATTACGGTGGAAGACAAACGTACCGAAACTACGAGGATCCCATGCAAAAACAGTGCCATGAGTGGTGGCAGCAAACACAAGGCCCTCGTATTGAATTGCATCACAGTACTCATCCGTGTACAGAAACTGATTTTTTAGCAATATCCATTGAGTCGAACCACGAAGGATGGCAACAAGCTTGTCGAAGATAGCAACAACTTGATAGTTGTTGTAATTCCAAGAGCGGTTGGGAACTCGACAAATTGCTATCTTCGGTAGAAGACAGTCACCATGATCGTATTTGAACATGGGTACAATACCAGTGTGCTCAACCTCTGGGCAGTCTGCTGAGATTTTTGGAAGTGGAACCCGGTCACGAGTATACACATTCACAAGTTCCCACTCGCAGTTGGACCCAATGTAAACAACCCAATCTCCATTTGCGCCCGCCCAAACCTTGCCCTCAAGCGATGGCATCTTAACATCATACGTATCATTATCAAGCGGCATCAACTGGCACAGGGCGAGGCCTTCGTCGTGCCGGCGCCAGTCATCTTCCGTCCATGGAGAAGACGATCGAACAATGGCAGAAGAAAGGGTGAAGGGATGAAGGAAATTGGAGGAGGGAGAGGAAAAGCGTGCGACAGCAGTTCCAAATCGAGAGGGAAAGGCTAAGAGTCGGTGGACGGTTGCGAGTTTGCCACGGTTCACGAAGAGGCGCCCCGGCCTACACGTCCGTTCGGAAATACTCCTACTACTCGTCGTCGTCTCACTGATACGTTGGAACGGGACCACATGTCAACGAAATATGGTGTGTAATGTCTCGTGCAAAATGCGATCTGGCCGCGTTGGCCCGAGGTGCCGCATTAGTTATCGACCTTTACTTTTTTAATGGCGTGCCGATCAGTTTTGAAGCACGACTAACTGGTACTATATGCAGAGAAAATATAAACTACTCTACCACTACTCCACCTCCAGTACTAGTAGTATAAAAAAGATATATAGGCTGGAGCTTGAGCGCTTTCTTGCTAAGGGCTGCCCACTTGCTTCTCACACTACCACCCTCTCTCCAGATCGAAGAAAGACGACCCCTCTCTCCATCCTCACCGGTGGTCACAGATCCGCCGGGGAAGAAAAGGACATGCAGCATTGACGCACTCGTCGTCGGCGAGCGAGGTCACGCACTGACGACAAGGCCGTCCTCTCAGACCTAGCGCCCGCGCGGGATGGCCTCCGTCCCCAAGCTCGCTGCCGTAGTGTGTGCGGAGGACGACGACCACGAGCGAAGCCACTTCTCGCCGACCCTCAGGTATGCTACCTCTTTTCGAACAATAACCTTGTTCTATTGCCCCATCTGCCACGTCGTTGCATGTGGATCTTTTTCCACTCCACCATCTTCCCAATTTGCTATCCTCTGCTCTGCTGGCCACGCAGATGAAAACCATAATTTGCACTATTAAAGGAAACCCTACTTCATGCAGACTAATCCATGTCTGGGTTGAATAAGGAAAGGAAGGGAGACTGTAGTGTCCAAGAGAGTAGGCATTGAACCCGCATCCAGGTTGAAAAGGGGAAAATCAGTAGCTAAGGAACGAGTCTCGTGTCTCTTGGTTGAAGAAGGGTAGAAAGGCATGAAAACGCAATAGATAATGACCAGGTCGATCGGTTTGTTGTCCTCGCATAGGAAAAAGGTGGCTAAAGAGAACAAAAATGGGACGTGATCCACATATGCTGCCTGGATATTGGTTGCTCCGGGCAACCATACCTCCCTCACCACTCTGCGTCCGTGGAGGTACATCGTACTGGTGCGCCCACTGTCCGAATGGGCCTCCCATGCTCTTATTTCCACTTTTTTTGCTGTTAGTATAACACCAGCAGTCAAGTCAAGCAATGCTACTGCTAAAGTGATGCCACATTTAACTAATGCCGCTCTCAGTCTAATGCCACCGATAAATTTAAGCAATGCCATATAATGTCATTGGATTATTTTAGGGTTAGCTGTTGATTGTGGATGTATTGAAGATTTTTCAGCTAAGGCATTCTAATGTTGTTGCACAGCCAGTATACCAACGATGAAACTTGTTACTACCTTCAGTTTTTTGCACTGTTAATGCTTATAGATTACATACCTCACTTTCATGAGATAAGTTAATTTTTTTGTACAGTGTCACCAAAATGCCAAGGCGCTGATGTCATTTTATTTTGGTTAAACTGCACAGACAATTATGAAGACAAGAGGAAAGGTCAAGAATGGGCACCTCCTGTTGGGGAACGTAGCAATAATTCAAAATTTTCCTACGTGTCACCAAGATCAATCTAGGAGATACTAGCAACGAGAGAGAGAGGGAGTGCATCTTCCTACCCTTGAAGATCGCTAAGTGGAAGCATTACAAGAACGCGGTTGGTGGAGTCGTACACGCAGCGATTCAGATCGCGGCCGATTCCGATCTAAGTGCCGAACAACGGCGCCTCCGTGTTCAACACACATACAGCCCGGGGAAGTCTCCTCATTCTTGATCCAGCAAGGGGAGAGGAGAAGTTGAGGGAGAACTCGGACAGCACGACGGCATGGTGGTGATGGAGCTCGTGGTTCTCCGACAGGGCTTCGCCAAGCGCTACGGAGGAGGAGGAGGTGTAGGAGAGGGGAAGGGGCTGTGCCAGGGGAAGGGTCTGGCTGCCCTCTCTTTCCCTCACTATATATAGGGGGAAGGGGGTGGAGGAGGCGCCCTAGGGTTCCCTAGGGGAGGGGCGGCGGCCACAGGGGAAACCCTAGATGGGTTTGGGCGCCCCCACCCCTAGGAAACTTGCCCCCCAAGCCGGGAGGGGTGGCTGCCCTAGGTGAGGTGCCCCCACCTCTCCAAGTTACATCAGATGGCGTGGGAGGGGCGCTCAGCCCCTTAGTGGGATGATGTGCCCCTCCCCTTGGCCCATAAGCCCCCCAACGCTTGTCGGGGCCTCTGAAACCCCTTTCGGACACGTTGGTCGTCACCCGGTACCCCCGGAACAATTCCAGACCCCAATACCCTTCGTCCAATATATCGATCTTCACCTCCGGACCATTCCGGAACTCCTCGTCATGTCTGGGATGTCATCCAGGACTCCGAACAACCTTAGGTAACCCCATACTATTTCCCATAACAACTCTAGCGTCACCGAACCTTAAGTGTGTAGACCCTACGAGTTCGGGAACCATGCAGAAATGACCGAGACATCTCTCTGGCCAATAACCAATAGCGGGATCTGGATACCCATATTGGCTCCCACATGTTCCATGATGATCTCATCGGATGAACCACGATGTCGGGGATTCAATCAATCCCGTATACAATTCCCTTTGTCTATCGGTATGTTACTTGCCCGATATTCGAACGTGGTATCCCCATACCTCGTTCAATCTCGTTACCGGCAAGTCTCTTTACTCGTTCCGTAATGCATGATCCCGTGGCTAACTCCTTAGTCACATTGAGCTCATTATGATGATGCATTACCGAGTAGGCCCAGAGATACCTCTCCGTCATACGGAGTGACAAATCCCAGTCTCGATTCGTGCCAACCCAACAGACACTTTCAGAGATACCTGTAGTCAACCTTTATAGCCACCCAGTTACGTTCTGACGTTTGGTACACCCAAAGCATTCCTACGGTATCCGGGAGTTGCACAATCTCTTGGTCTAAGGAAATGATACTTGACATTAGAAAAGCTTTAGCAAACGATCTACACGATCTTGTGCTACGCTTAGGATTGGGTCTTGTCCATCACATCATTCTCCTAATGATGCGATCCTGTTATCAATGACATCCAATGTCCATGTCAGGAAACCATGACCATCTATTGATCAACGAGCTAGTCAACTAGAGGCTTGCTAGGGACATGTTGTGCTCCATGTATTCACACATGTATTACGGTTTCCAGCTAATACAATTATAGCATGAACAATAGACAATTATCATGAACAAGGAAATACAATAATAACCATTTTATTATTGCCTCTAGGGCATATTTCCAACAGTCTCCCACTTGCACTAGAGTCAATAATCTAGTTCACATCACTATGTGATTGTAATGAATCCAACACCCATGGGTTTTTTTCATATCTCGCTTGTGAGAGAGGTTTATTAGTCAATGGGTCTGAACTTTTTAGATCCATGCGTGCTTTACAAATCTCTATGAATCTTGTAGATGCAGCTACCACGCGCTACTTGGAGCTATTCCAAACAACTGCTCTACTATATGAATCCGGTTTACCACCCAGAGTCATCTGGATTAGTGTCAAAGTTTGCATCGACGTAACCCTTTACGACGAACTCTTTTACCACCTCCATAATCGAGAAAATTCCTTAGTCCACTAGTGACTAAAGATAAGTTCGACCGCTGTCATGTGATCCATTCCTGGATCACTCTTGTACCCCTTGACTGCCTCATGGCAAGGCACACTTCAGGTGCGGTACACATAGCATACTGTAGAGCCTACATTTAAAGCATAGGGGACGACCTTCGTCCTTTGTCTCTCTTCTGCCGTGGTCAGGTCTTGAGTCTTACTCAATACTCACACCTTGTAACACAACCAAGAACTCCTTCTTTGCTGATCTATTTTGAACTGCTTCAAAATCTTGTCACGGTATGTATTCATTTGAAAGTACTATTAAGCTTTTTTGATCTATCCTTATAGATCTTGATGCTCAATGTTCAAGTAGCTTAATCCAGGTTTTCCATTGAAAAACACTTTTCAAATAACCCTGTATGCTTTCCAGAAATTCTACATCATTTCTGATCAACAATATGTTAACAACATATACTCATCAAAAATTCTATAGTGCTCCCACTCACTTCTTTGGAAATACAAGTTTCTCATAAACTTTGTATAAACCCAAAATCTTTGATCATATCATCGAAGCGTACATTCCAACTCCGAGATGCTTACTCCAGTCCTTAGAAGGATTGCTGGAGCTTTGCATACTTGTTAGCATCTTTCAGGATTGACAAAACCTTCTGGTTGTATCACATACAACCTTTCCTCACGAAAATCGTCGAGGAAACAATGTTTTGACATCCTATCTACAAGATTTCATAAGTCCAACAGACTCTTAGCATCGCTACGAGTGAGAAAGTCTCATCGTAGTCAACTCCTTGAACTTGTCGGAAAACATCTTAACGACAAGTCGAGCTTTCTTAATGGTGACACTTACCATCATTGTCCGTCTTCCTTTTAAAATCCATCTGCACCCAACAGCCTTACGGCCATCAAGTAGTTCTTCCAAAGTCTATACTTTGTTTTTATACATGGACCCTCTCTCAGATTTTATGGCCTCGAGCCATTCGTCAGAATCCGGGTCCACCATCGCATCTCCATAGCTCATAGGTTCATTGTTGTCTAGCAACATGACTTCCAAGACAGGATTACGTACCACTCTGAAGTAGTACGCATCCTTGTCGACCTATGAGGTTTGGTAGTGACTTGATCTGAAGTTTTATGATCACTATCATAAGCTTCCATTTCAATTGGTGTAGGTGCCACAGGAACAACTTCCTGTGCCCTGCTACACACTAGTTGAAGTGACGGTTCAATAACCTCATCAAGTCTCCATCATCCTCCCACTCAATTCTTTCGAGAGAAACTTTTCCTCGAGAAAGGACCCGTTTCTAGAAACAATCACTTTTGCTTTCAGATCTAAAATAGGAGGTATACCCAACTGTTTTGGGTATTCTATGAAGATGCATTTATCCGCTTTGGGTTCGAGCTTATCAGCCTGAAACTTTTTCACATAAGCGTCGCAGCCCCAAACTTTTAAGAAACGACAACTTAGGTTTTTCTAAACCATAGTTCATATGGTGTCGTCTCAACGGAATTGTGTGGTGCCCTATTTAAAGTGAATGCGGTTGTCTCTAATGCCTAACCCATAAACGATAGTGGTAATTCGATAAGAGATATCATGGTATGCACCATATCCAATAGGGTGCAGTTATGATGTTCAGACACACCATCACACTATGGTGTTCCAGGCGGTATTAGTTGTGAAACAATTTCCACAATGTCTTAATTGTGTGCCAAACTCATAACTCAGATATTCATCTCTGTGATCATATCCTAGACATTTTATCCTCTTGTCACAACGATCTTCAACTTCACTCTGAAATTACTTAAACCTTTCAATAATTCAGACTTGTGTTTCATCAAGTAAATATACTCAGCATCTACCCAAATCATCTATGACGTAAGAACATAACAATATCCACTGCGTGCCTTAGCACTCATTGGACTGCACACATCAAAACGTATTACTTCCAACAAGTTGCTTTCTTGTTCCATCACACTGAGTACGAGGCCTTTCAGTCATCTTGCCCATGTGGTATGATTTTCATGTCTCAAGTGATTCAAAATCAAGTGAGTCCAAACGATCCATCTGTATGGAGTTTCTTCATGCATATATACCAATGGACATGGTTCGCATGTCTCAATCTTTTCAAAAATGAGTTAGTTCAAAGATCCATCAACATGGAGCTTCTTCATGCGTTTTATACCAACATGACTCAAATGGCAATGCCACAAGTACGTGGTACTATCATTACTATATTATATCTTTTGGCATGAACATGTGTATCACTACGATCGAGATTCAATAAACCATTCATTTTAGGTGCAGGACCATTGAAGGTATTATTCAAATAAATAGAGTAACCATTATTCTCCTTAAATGAATAACTGTATTGCGATAAACATAATCCAATCATGTCTATGCTCAACGCAAACACCAAATAACAATTATTTAGGTTTAACACCAATCTCGATGGTAGAGGGTGCATGCGATGCTTGATGACATCAACCTTGGAAACACTTCCAACACATATCGTCATCTCACCTTCAGCTAGTGTCCGTTTATTCCATAGCCTTTTATTTCGAGTTACTAACACTTAGCAACTGAACCGGTATTTTAATACCCTGGTGCTACTAGGAGTACTAGTAAAGTACACATTATAATGTATATCCAATATACTTCTGTCGATCTTGCTAGCCTTCTCATCTATCGAGTATCTAGGGTAGTTCTGATTCAGTGACCGTTCCCCTTATTTCAGAAGCACTTAGTCTCGGGTTTGGGTTCAACCTTGGGTTTCTTCACTAGAGCAGCAACTGATTTGCCGTTTCATGAAGTATCCTTTTCTTGCCCTTGCCCTTCTTGAAACTAGTGGTTTTACTAACCGTCAACAATTTGATGCTCCTATTTGATTTCTACTTTCGCGGTGTCGCGAATAGCTCAAGGATCATCATATCTATCTCTGATATGTTATAGTTCATCACGAAGCTCTAATAGCTTGGTGGTAGTGACTATGGAGAACCATCAATATCTCATCTAGAAGATTAACTCCCACTCGATTCAAGCGATTGTAGTACTCAGACAATCTGAGCACATGCTCAACGATTGAGCTTTTCTCCCTTAGTTTGCAGGCTTAAGAAACTTGTCAGAGGTCTCATACCTCTTGACATGGGCACTAGTCTGAAATCCCAATTTCAGTCTTTGGAACATCTCATATGTTTTGCGACGTTTCAAAAAACGCCTTTGGTGCCACAATTCTAAACCGTTAGCATTACGCACTGAACTATCACGTAGTCATCAAAACGTGTATGTCAGATGTTTCCCAACATCTACAGATGACGCTCGAGGTTCAGCACACTGAGCGGTGCATTAAGGACATAAGCCTTCTGCGCAGCAATGAGGATAATCCCTAGTTGACGGACCCAGTCCGCATAATTTCTACTATCAACTTTCAACTAATTTTTCTCTAGGAACATATCTTAAACAATAGAACTAAAGTGTAAGCTACGACATAATTTGCAAAGACCTTTTGACTATGTTCATGATAATTAAGTTCATCTGATTATTTATGAACTCCCACTTAGATAGACATCCCTCTAGTCATCTAAGTGATACATGATCCGAGTCAACTAGGTCGTGTCCGATCATCACATGAGACGGACTAGTCATCATCGGTGAACATCTTCATGTTGATCGTATCTACTATACGGCTCATGTTTGACCTTTCAGTATCTTGTGTTCTGAGGCCATGTCTATACATGCTAGGCTCGTCAAGTCAACCTAAGTGTTTCGCATGTGTAAATCTGGCTTACACTCGTTGTATGTGAACGTTAGAATCTATCACACCCGATCATCATGTGGTGCTTCGAAACAATGAACCTTCGCAAAGGTGCACAGTTAGGGGGAACACTTTCAAGAAATTTTAGTGAGGGATCATCTTATTTATGCTACCATCGTTCTAAGCAAATAAGATGTAAACATGACAAACATCACATGAAAATCATAAAGTGACATGATATGGCCAATATCATCTTGCGCCTTTTGATCTCCATCTTCGAGGCGTGTCATGAACACCATCGTCACCGGCATGACACCATGATCTCCATCATCATGTCTTCATGAAGTTGCCTTGCCAACTATTACTTCTACTACTATGGCTAACAGTTAGCAATAAAGTAAAGTAATTACATGGTGTTTTCATTGACACGCATGTCATAAATAAATTAAGACAACTCCTATGGCTCCTGCCGGTTGTCATACTCATCGACATGCAAGTCATGATTCCTATTACAAGAACATGATCAACCTCATACATCACATATATCATTCATCACATCTTTTGGCCATATCACATCACATAGCATACCCTACAAAAACAAGTTAGACGTCCTCTAATTGTTGTTGCATGTTTTACGTGGCTGCTATGGTTTCTAGCAAGAACGTTTCTTACCTACACAAAACCACAACGGTGATATGCCAATTGCTATTTACCCCTTCATAAGGAACCTTTTCATCGAATCCGATCCGACTAAAGTGGGAGAGACAGACACCCGCCAGCCACCTTATGCATCAAGTGCATGTCACTCGGTGGAACCAGTCTCACGTAAGCGTACATGTAAGGTTGGTCCGGGCCGCTTCATCCTACAATGCCGCCGGATCAAGATAAGACTAGTAACAGTAAGAAAATTGAACAAATTATCGCCCACAACTGCTTTGCGTTCTACTCGTGCATAGAATCTACCCATAGACCTAGCTCTGATACCACTGTTGGGGAACGTAGCAATAATTCAAAATTTTCCTATGTGTCACCAATATCAATCTAGGATATACTAGCAACGAGAGAGGGGGAGTGCATCTTCATACCCTTGAAGATCGCTAAGCGGAAGAGTTACAAGAACGCGGTTGGTGGAATCATACACGGAGCGATTCAGATCACGGTCAATTCCGATCTAAGCGCCGAACAACGGCGCCTCCGCATTCAACACACGTACAGCTCGGGGACGTCTCCTCCTTCTTGATCCAGCAAGGGGAGAGGAGAAGTTGAGGGAGAACTCCGACAGCACGACGGCGTGGTGGTTCTCCGACAGGGCTTCGCCAAGCGCTACGGAGGAGGAGGAGGTGTAGGAGAGGGGAAGGGGCTGCGCCAGGGGAAGGGTCCGGCTGCCCTCTCTTTCCCTCACTATATATAGGGGGAAGGGGGTGGAGGAGGCGCCCGAGGGTTCCCTAGGGGAGGGGCGGCGGCCACAGGGGAAACCCTAGATGGGTTTGGGTGCCCCCACCCCTAGGAAAATTGCCCCCCAAGCCGGGAGGGATGGCTGCCCTAGGGGAGGCGCCCCCACCTCTCCAAGTTATGTGAGATGGGGTGGGAGGGGCGCTCAGCCCCTTAGTGGGCTGATGTGCCCCTCCGCTTGGCCCATAAGGACCCCAACGCTTGTCGGGGCCTCCGAAACCCCTTTCGGACACGCTGGTCGTCACCCGGTACCCCCGAATAATTCCGGACTCCAATACCCTTCGTCCAATATATCGATCTTCACCTCCGGACCATTCCGGAACTCCTCATCGCGTCTAGGATCTCATCCGGGACTCTGAACAACCTTCGGTAACCCCATACTATTTCCCATACCAACTCTAGCATCATGGAACCTTAAGTGTGTAGACCCTACGGGTTCGGGAACCATGTAGACATGACCGAGACATCTCTCCGGCCAATAACCAATAGCGGGATCTGGATACCCATATTGGCTCCCACATGTTCCACGATGATCTCATCGGATGAACCACGATGTCGGGGATTCAATCAATCCCCTATACAATTCCCTTTGTCTATTGGTATGTTACTTGCCTGAGATTCGATCGTCGGTATCCCTATACCTTGTTCAATCTCGTTACCGGCAAGTCTCTTTACTTGTTTCGTAACGCATGATCCCGTGGCTAACTCCTTAGTCACGTTGAGCTCGTTATGATGATGCATTACCGAGTGGGCCCAGAGATACCTCTCCGTCATACGGAGTGACAAATCCCAGTCTCGGTTCGTGCCAACCCACCAGACACTTTTGGAGATACCTGTAGTGCACCTTTATAGCCACCCAGTTACGTTGTGACGTTTGGTACACCCAAAGCATTCCTACGGTATCCGGGAGTTGCACAATCTCTTGGTCTAAGGAAATGATACTTGACATTAGAAAAGCTTTAGCAAACAAACTACACGATCTTCTGCTACGCTTAGGATTGGGTCTTGTCCATCACATCATTCTCCTATTGATGTGATCCTGTTATCAATGACATCCAATGTCCATGGTCAGGAAACAATGACCATCTATTGACCAACGAGCTAGTCAACTAGAGGCTTACTAGGGACATGTTGTGCTCTATGTATTCACACATGTATTATAGTTTTCAGTTAATATAATTATAGCATGAACAATAGACAATTATCATGAACAAGGAAATACAATAATAAGCATTTTATTATTGCCTCTAGGGCATATTTCCAACATGTCCTCCTCCGGCTGTTCTCTTGATTCGTTCGATCAAGTTTTTATGTTTGATCGATTATCAAGATTGGGATAGCAATTTTTAAGGTCCCCCCGAGTTCGAAATGATATTTACCTTGGAGGTACATGGTTGGTAATTTTTTTATACTGTCATTAGTTAATAATGCTAGTTACCTTTAGAATTTTGTATTTGGTTTAATGCTCATGCACAACTAGTATACCAATGCTGAAACTTGTTACCTTTACATTTTGTATTGTTAATTCTTATAGAAACCTTCCAGTGCTAGAGTTTATTGAAATCTGTTAAGTAAAACCATTGTACTGTACCCTGTAATAAACTAACTACTCTATTGTTGCACTAGCCACTGGATTAGTCTATATTTGTAGTATTCGAATGGTTTTGCATTAGCGTATGGACATAAATAAAGTGTGGCAAGCTTTCCCAGATATGTGCTCAAGAAAACTACTACCTGTTTTTCTAAATACTAGACGTTTGGGTACATTAAATTGAACCGCAAAAAGGTCTTATATTAAGGAACAAAGAGTGTAGAGTTCACTCAAATTATCCCGGTAAAGCAAGTCGCACCTTTGTTAAAATTAATGTTCATTGCGTTATCGGAGGAGGTCTGTATGTTTTTCTCTAATGCCTGTCGACTACATACCTAACATCATGATGTAATGTTAAGTCATTTCCTTTTGTACAGTGTCACTGAATTGTCAAGGCGGTGATGGCATTTTATTTTAGTAGAACTGCACAAAATTTGCTTAAATGAAGAGGAAAGGTCAGGAATGGCTCAGTTTTCAGAAAAAACTATGTATGCCTTCCTGACATCAGCCGTTGTTGCTTTATTTATTCCTTCAAACAGGTGGTTAGAAACAGTCTTGCTACCTTTTCCCATTAAGAAATTGGAATGCTTATATTTGTGAGTCTATGCTTCAACTAGTGCCACTTTTAGAGTAATCACACTTTCAATATCTATGCAAACAGGGATGCTCGATTTAGTGGAACTGCACAAAAAGTCCAACTGGTTCAACATTAGGAGCATGTTTTTTCCAAACCTTTATATCCAATTGGTGGCACTATGAGCTGTTCATTATGAAGGTACATGGTTTGCTACTATCTTGCTACTCTTTTTGTACTGTCATTAGATAGTAATACTAGTGGTTTGCATGTGAATTTATTGGTAGGGTGGACCTACATTGGAGGTGCAGGACAGGATTCAATGATTGGATGATCAATTTCGGTTGTATCGATTTCACCTCTTCCATCACTGCGAACGTGGTTATCCTTGGTCTGATGAAGAATAGGCGCTATATTTCTGCTCTGAAATAGCAAATCAATTCAGTATGAAATTGTCCAGGGCAAAACATAATTGTATCAGATTGTGCAGTGCAGAACATGACAGATGCTAAGCGGAAGAGACATGTTTAAACCAAAAATACAAGGTGTGGTATATGTTTACTAGCTGCTTGATATTTGTGCAGATAGAGATGTCTGCCCATTGCTATTTGGCAAACGAACAAAGTGTCCGCAATTTTGGTTGAACTACATAAGAGAATAGTATAGTCACTGCATGCAGTGCCATTTGAAAATAGACACAGAAAGATTGGATAGTCACTTCATGGACTGCAGAAAAGTAGTACTGTACTATTTATTGGCCAACACTAGGTGCTTCATTGTTTTGGTCTGATTATACAATGGGCATCATTTTGCCTAAGTTAAAGTTTGTATTCTGAAAATAGTCTCGCGGTGTGATCGAGAGAAGACCAAATCATATTGTAGTGGATGTTCCTCCATCATGTGTGGTTCATTCTCATGGTTCCAGTTGTTGGTGAAACCACTTACGTTTGCAAGAGGAATTGTAGACTTCACAAACAAATTTGTCTTTCAGTCTGTACTGAATGTTGGCCAAGAGAAGCATCCATGTTAGTAGGAAGAACATATGTTTTTTCTAGATCTTTGCTTTTGGAGCTACATATTTGTATATGATCTGTGAATCATTGAGATGCATTAACATGTTGATCTTATGTATGGGAATCGTACTAGTTAGTTTTAGTTGCGACGCAAGATCCGAAGTGGCTGATCTTTGCTTTTGGAGCTACATATTTGTATATGATCTGTGAATCATTGAGATGCATTAACAGTCACTTATTTCTATTCGCTCAGTGTTTACAAGTTACTGATCGATCACTAGCTAGCCTACAAATGCGCTCCTGGCAGTTTTATTTGTGACGCAAGATGCGAAGTGGCAGTTTTTTGAATAAAATGCCTACCTCTGAAGAAACTGACAACCTACACTATCGATCCTACACAGATAAAAATGCCTACCTCTGAAGAAGTTTAAGCCTAATTAATTCCGTGAGCAAAGCAGCAAGACCAAGGCATGGCAATAATTAACGGCATGCAGAAGTTTAAGCCTAATTAATTCCAGTGATTTAAGTGGGTGCATGCGTGCCCTCGGCTGCGACTCGTTGCATGCTGCTTCGCGTACTGCCTGCGAGCGATTCTGAGTGCCTGCATGCAGCTAGCCGTAATTAAGGCAGCTAACTGATGCGAAAAAAGATACGCTTTAATTGTTGCGGGCTTTTTAAATCCATGTAATCATTATTGACAAGGAGGGAGATGATTCGAGTGCACTCGTTTGACCGCCATGCCGGCGTCCGACCCAGACGGGACGGGACGGGACGACACAGTCATAATTTCAGTTTCTCTAGTTTTCCACGGCAAGCTGGCGCGCTAAGCCATTATGCATTGAATTCCGATGACCATCGCACTACCTTCCGCCTATAAGTACTGCTTCCCGGCCTTCTCCGGTGCCACCGTGCCTCAACTCGCCATATCCTCATAAGCCCCCAGCGGCCCGACGTCACTTGCCATGTCAGCCATGCCCCCGCCCGTCCGCGGTAGGCGACGCCGGAGGCGGTCACCGCCGGAACTAGTGTTCGGGTTTTCACCGGAAGGCAGACGGGGGAAGGCGGCATTATATCTGTGTTTAGATGGCAATGCGGAGATCGAGGAGTTGTTGGAGCATGACCGCATGGCGGAGGAGCAGGAGTGGTTGGAGCGTGACCGCATGGCGAAGGAGCAGCGTATCGCCTATTTGTGCCGCCAACGGGACATGGAGCAGCAGCGCACCGATGCTCTGAGTCGCGAGCAGAGCGCCCGCAACTGGGCCGACTATGTGGAGGCCGGCGCCCGGCAAATAGCCCTAGAGGCTGTCAAGCACGCACATGTTCGCGACGCCGGTTTTTACTACCAGCTCGTCAAGTGGGTTTCCCGCTTGGAAGCCGAAGCTTCGGTGGACCACACTAGCATGGAAAGGGCCAACACGCGCGAGCAACGTGCCCTATCACACCTCTTGCAAGTCTAAGGCGAGGCGCACGACGCCGGTGCCGGCGTTTAGCGTGTACCACAGATGGCGGCCGGCATCATCTAGTTAGCTAAGAGTAAGTTAGTACTTGTACGCTACTAGAGTATTAGTGGGAGTAGATAGTTAACTTGGCTATGATGGTTGTCAACGTGGAAGTTCAGTACTCTATATGTGGATCAGACCTATTACTTTGCTCTGAATGTTGAACTTTTCGTTTGAACATATGGAATGGGCTGTTATTTTTTTAAATGGGTTGTATTTGTCTTCCATGGGTTTAGAGGCTGACTCGTGGGCCTAGCAAGTTGACGCATACACAATCAGGAGATGATTGTATGTGGAGAGGATGACAGCAGGGACCCACCAAGGTCATGGCAGTACGCAAGCAAGTGCCTCCTTATTTCAAGCCAATAAAAAATGGATCCTCCTAGTGGATTTCTGACATCTGGGTCCCATGCCATTGTCAACGTAGTCAATAAACGAGAGAATTACACAACGAGCGTCTGACATCAGGGACCCAGCAACTCGCCCAGTTATTTTTGTTTTAGGTTAATTTGATAAATGCCACTCCAAATTTGGTGTATCCCAGAAATGCCACTGCAATTTCCAAACTTTGAAAAATGCCATTTCATGCAATTTGTAGTGACATTTTTCGAAGTCTGGAGTGGCGTTTTTTAAAGTTTGCAAACTGCAGTGGCGTTTTTCAAAGTTTGCAAAAATTGCATTGGTATTTTTTCAAAGTTTCGAAATTGCAGTGGCATTTTTATGAATCGCCATAATTGGAGTGACATTTATCTAATTTGTTTTTGAGACGGAAGCAGGGTGTCAATTGGGCTGTGCGGGACACTCTGGCCGGTCTAGACAGCCTTTTCTTTTATGTTTACCACAGACCAGGCCAGTAGTTCTTTATTCTTTCTGAAAATGGCTAGCCCAGTTTTTTTTGTGATTTGTCAAGTACGTCGCTTTATCAGGCCTGTTGGGCTGCAAATCTTTCAAGACGAGGAGAGCTTTATTTGGTTGACCGAGAAAATGGCCTATCAGTAATGAGAAATGGGCCGTACATTTTTAAAACACATCAAACCGATAATTAGTTTCAAATATCTTTTTTTTATTTCGAGATTTTAAATTGAATTTATTTTAATGCGTGGACAATTTATTGGATTTTATATTGATATACATTTATTTTCAAAATCAGTCTGAATGTGACTCGAAATTTTGAGATTAAAAACAATTCAGACCGCACCGACATATGCAAAATTTCGTATAATTTTTTAACCGTGATCACAATATGGGCTGTAATGCTAATAAAAAGAATATGGGCTCCAAAAAACCTGTAAGAATTAGCAAATGGGCTGTAAATTATCTATACCTACTAATAAAGTAAGGTGCGTTTCGTTAATTTTTTCATCCGTTCACCATCGAAAAGAACTTTTTTTGCTATCCGAGGTGGTACTAATTTTTTATGCCTTTGTTTGCTAAAAAAGAATTTCCGTACGTGGGCCGCGCGCTCTGGCCCTGCGAAGCCAGCCCACTTATTTGTTTGCCCACGTAGCTGGCAAAATAGTATTTCCCGCCAGCACACAGGACAACCAATATTGGGCTAGCCCATTTTTCTTTGTTTCTGTGTTTCACTTCTTTTTTTTCTAACTCGTTTTCCCTTCCAATTTTACTTTTGATTTATCATTTATTTCGTAAATTAAAAATTCTCAAAAAACGTTCCGAATTAAAAAATAGATTTTTTAAAATGTTCAGAATTCCAAAATTTTCTTGCTATTTTGTAAAATATTCAGAACAAGCAAATTTTTTCCTATTTTTGCAAAAAAAACATATTTTTCAAAATTGTTCGAGATGTATAAAAAGAAACTGGCATTTTAGAAAATGCATCAAATTAAGAAAATATTTATTGTTTTAGTTAAATTGCCACAACTAAAAATGATCTTCGTGGATAAAAGATACACATTTTCTAAAAATCTTATGAAACACAAGTTCCAATTTTAAAATTTATCAAAAATTCAAATAATGTTCATGTTTTTTTGTCGGAGTTTCGCACAGGACAACCAATAGTGGGGTGGCCCATTTGCTTTGTTTTTGTCTTTTACTTCTATTTTATTCTCCTTTCCCTATCTCTTTCTCCCCTTCCAAGTTTATTTTTCTTTTAGAATTTATTTCTTAATTTAAAATCTCTCAAAAAATTTAAACTTAAGAAAAACAATTTTTGAAAATGTTAAGAATTATGATTTTTTTGCTATTTTGAAAAATATGCGGAACCAGCAAAATAAATTCGTTTTAAAAAAACAATTATTAAAAAAAAATTGTTCGAGATGTCTTAAATGAAAATGGCATTTAAAAATTTCCCCAAATTCGAAAAATATTCCTTTTAGTGAAATTTGCACAATTGAAAATAATGATTTGTATGAAAGATACACATTTTCTAAAAATCTTATGAATTTTCAACACATGTTTCCGTTTTTAAAAAAAATTCACAAAGTCAAATAATGTTAATATTTTTATAAAAAACGTTGGTATTTTTAGAAAATGTTTGTGAATTTAAAAATATGTTCCCTTTCATATTATTTTTCGTGTTTTTTTGAAGTGTACATAATTAAAAAATTTGTTCCGTATTTAATAAATTGTTCATATTTCCTATAATATTTGGGCGGCTGGAGCAAGAAGACCAGAGGTTGAAGAAGCACTACGGCCGTTGGATGGACATCGTATGGTTTGTCGAGCTAGAATCGTGCATATTGACTAAGTTGACAAAGCCCTTCGTCCCCGTCAACTTAGTTGGCCCACTATACTGGGTCCCAGCTAGCAGGGGGAGTATTCATTTTTTTGTGTGTAATAAGGAGGCACTTCCTTGCGTGCGAAGATATAGCTGGTGGGTCCGAGCTGTCAGCGGGGGTAACGTTTTTTTTGTGAAATACAGAGGCCCTTTCGGTGGGTCCCAGATATCAGGTGGAGGAATCATTATTTTGCGCGTAATAAGGGGGCATTTCCTTGCATGCGGCTGTGGACCCAGCTGTTAGCCTCTCCACATACAGTCCACTTCAGATGCATGTCGGTTGTTGACCATGTTGACCACGCCATGCCGAGAGCACCAGGGCGGTGGACGATGGCGAGGCCAAGGAAGGGAACGACACGGAGGTAGGGAAGACTCGGAAATTGTTTTTGTTTCCCACGCGAAGGGGAGTACGACTGTACGAGGGTTTACTGGTTCGTCTGCCATCACCAGAGAATAACAGTAGGTGTGGGTGAGTAGAAGGATGGCTAGGCCAGCGATGGGAGTACGGTGGGGCGGTGAGGCCTGCGCGGCAGCACAGCCGGCCGCGGGGAGGAGGGAGCAGGCAGTCCCGCCGGTGCTTGTTTGAGCGGCTGGAGCAGGAAGAGCAGAGATTGAAGAAGCATGACGGACGTTGGATGGACATCCAATAGTATACAGGCCATCAGTGGAAAGCTTCAAATCGGTGGAAAACAGCATACAACCCATCTTCCATTATTTCAAACTAGCACATATGCCCGTACATGATCTTTGTGTACAAATCTCGTTCTGAACGACACCGACTCCGACCTCGACAGTGATGACGACTATGAAGACGAAGCTGGAGCAGATATCATGGAGTCTTCTTCCGATCAATATTTTTAGTCGACCACCATATTATCAGTAGTATTCCCCCATAGTAGTAGTCCGAAAATTTTGTAACGGTAGCAAGATTGATTGTATGCCCTTGTTTGAATTGAGTGGTGTGATATGATTGTGTTTGTATCATGTGCATATGGGTAGTGATTTTATCCTCAGACCATACTCTATTCTAATCTCTCCCCTCTAAAACCTATCAGATGCCTACAAGACATGACCCCGGATTTGTCTTCCCACCGGAGCTCACCCAGTTGATCCAGCAGCAGAATGCCTTGATGCAGCTACTAGTCCAGAACCAAGGCAACAACAACAACAACAATAACAACCCACCGCCACCACCTCCAGTAGAAAACTTAGCCCGTTTTCTGAGGTTGAATCAGCTGGTGTTTCCGAGTAGCCCCGAGTTGATAGTTGCTGATGACTGGCTCTGCAGGATTCAAAGGGAGCTGACCACCACAGGTTGCACAAATGCTAAGAAGGTGCGCTTTGCCGCACATCAATTGGATGGACCAGCAACCTCATAGTGGGAGAATTACACAACCACTTTTCCCATAGCCAATGTCACATGGGATCAGTTTCAACAAGCTTTCCATACTGCCCATGCCTCAACTGGAGCAATGAGTATGAAGAAGCATGAGTTTCGCAACTTACGCCAGGGAAATCATACTGTGGGGCAGTACGTGGATGAGTTTAGTAAGTTAGCTCATTATGCCCCGGACGATGTGGCCACAGATGCCGTGAAGCAGGACAAGTTTATGGAAGGGATGAATGATGACCTGAGCATGTAGTTGATGGTGGCAACATTCAATAACTAGCAGGATTTGGTAGATATAGCCCTTATGATTGAAGGCAAGTAGCAACAGATAGAGAGCCGCAAAAAGGAAGTATGGACAAGGGAAGTATAATTCTGGAGCTCAGCAGAAGCCCCGTTTTACCCCGAACTCGGGAGGACACACTCATAACCATGGAGGCCATACACATAATGGAGGGAGTTCGCATAACCATTGTGTCCCTAAGAATGGGAATGGGAATGGAGGGAGCAACGGACAGAACCGTTCCAACCCAGCTACACCCGCCAAGAAGGATCTAAGTCACATTACTTGTTTCAAGTGCGGGAAGACTGGACACTATGCCACTGAATGTCCTGAAGCAAAGAATGGAAATGGCAATGGAAGCTCAGGGAAGAAGCCAAACCCTTTCACGAGAGGTCAGGTGAACCACATCAACGTGGAGGAGGTTGAAGAACATCCTGATGAAGTGATCGGTAAGTTTTCGATTAAGTCATTTACCGCTCTCGTTCTTTTTGACACTGGTGCATCGTATTCATACATATCAAGGGTATTTGTGGACAAGTTGAAGTTGCCAACCTTAGCCCTTAGGTCACCCATGTTAGTAAGCTCGCCATGAGCAGAGTATATGGCCAGTCGATGGTGTGATCGGCTACCCCTAACCATTGGTAGCCACGTTTTCCCCTCAGACCTAATAATTTTGGAGTCTCAAGGATTGGATATAATATTAGGTATGGATTGGTTATCGAAGTATGGAGGAAACATCGATTATGCTAGTAAGTCAATTTTACTCACCAACCCGAAGGGAAAGAGGATCAAGTACGTGTCTAGGCATGCGCCAAGGAGGACCCAAGTGAATTCTCTCTCGGGAGTTGTTCAGGAAGAAGTGCATGTTGTGAAGGATTACCCGGATGTATTTCCAGAGGAGCTACCAGGCATGCCGCCAGATCGAGACATGGAATTTTTTGATAGAGCTCTTGCCGGGCACTGGACCAATATCGAAGAGACCGTATCGGATGCCCGCAAATGATCTAGAGGAAACTAAGAAGCAGATTCAGGAGTTATTGGAGAAGGGTTATATCTGACCAAGTTCATCACCATGGGGAGCCCCGGTGCTCTTAGTTGAGAAGAAGGATGGATCTTTGAGAATGGTTGTTGATTATCGGGCACTGAATGAAGTGATGATCAAGAACAAATGCTCACTCCCGAAGATCAATGATCTATTTGACCAGTTGCAAGGAGCTAAAGTATTCTCCAAGATCGATCTTCAATCAGGATACCACCAGCTAAAGATCCGAGAATAGGATATACCTAAGACAACTTTTACCACAAGGTACGGGCTATATGAGTACACAGTCATGCCATTTGGATTGACTAATGCCCCTGCCTATTTTATGAGTATGATGAACAAGGTGTTCATGGAGTTTGTGGATAAGTTTGTTGTGGTGTTCATTGATGATATTTTGGTGTACTCGAATAATTAAGAGGAACACAAGGAAAACTTGCACTTAGTTCTCGAGAAGCTCAAGGAACATCAGCTATACGCCAAGTTCAGCAAGCGTGAGTTTTGGTCGAAGGAAGTTGGATTTCTTGGACATGTTATATCAGGAGAAGGTATAGCTGTTGATCCTACGAAGGTTCAGTCTTTCACTGAGTGGTTGGCACCCACCTCAGTTGGAGAGATCCGCAGGTTTCTGGGACTCGCAGGATATTACAGGACGCTCATTGAGAATTTCTCCAAGATTGCGAAACCCATGACAGAGTTGTTGAAGAAGGACACCAAGTTCAAATGGACCGCGGATTGTGAGGCAAGTTTTCAGGAGTTGAAGAAACGTTTGGTTACAACCCCAGTGATGATTCTTCCGGATATACGCAATGATTTCCAAGTTTATTGTAACGCTTCTCATTTGGGAATAGGAGGTGTACTTATGCAAGACGGAAGAGTTGTTTCATATGCCTCACGGCAGCTTCGACCTCACGAGTTGAATTATACCACACATGATTTGGAGTTACTATTCGTAGTGCATGCGCTCAAGACGTGGAGACATTTTCTGATTGGAAATAGATGTGATTTGTACATGGATCACAATATTTTGAAGTACATTTTCACGCAGAAGCAGTTGAATTTCATGCAGAGGAGATGGTTGGAGCTCATAAAGGATTACGATATGAAGTTGCATTATCATCCAGGAAAGGCCAATGTCTTAGCAGACGCTTTGAGCCGCAAGAGTTATGCCAATACGCTCGTAAACGGAGGATTACCGCATGAGTTAGTAGATGATCTCAAGGAACTTCATTTGGAGATAGTTCCAAGAGGTTTTGTTGCAACAATGGAGGTTCAGTCTACATTATTGGGAAAGATTCGAGGAGCTCAGAAGGATGATAAGGAAATTGCTGAGATTAAGGAGAAGATGAGAAAAGGAAAAGCCAAAGGTTTTCGTGAGGATGAACACGGAACTTTATGGTTTGAGGATCGTGTATACGTGCCCAATAATGCGGAGATCAGGAAGTTAATACTTCAGGAAGCTCATGACTCGCCATACTCGATTCACCCCAGAAACACCAAGATGTATTTGGATTTGAAGGAGCATTTCTGGTGGACGGGTATGAAGAAGGATATTGCCAAGTATGTAGCAGTATGCGACGTATGTCAGAGAGTGAAGGTAGAGCATTAGAAGCCAGCCGGATTATTACAGCGCATGTCGATAGCCGATTGGAAGTGGGACAAGCTTGGCATGGACTTCGTCACCGGATTACCCTGGACCTGATCAAGATATGATTCCATCTGGGTAGTAGTTGATTGCCTCACCAAGGTAGCTCACTTTATCCCATTGAAAACCACCTATACAAGCAAGTAGTTGGCCGAGATACATATGACCAGGATCGTATGTCTGCATGGAGTTCCGAGGACCATCATATCAGATAGAGGGACACAGTTTACCTCGAAGTTTTGGAATCAATTGCACCAGACTTTGGGTACTAGGCTGGAGTTCATTACAACCTTTCATCCGTAGATAGATGGACAAACCGAGATATTCAATCAAATTCTAGAGGACATGTTGAGAGCTTGTGCGCTAGATTATAGATCTGGTTGGGACGATAATTTACCCCGAGCCGCCGCACCACCGTTGCCGAGCGGCGCCGTTGCCGCCTTTGCGCCACCGAGCCGCGCCGCTACCGCCAGCTGCTGCCACGCCGCCTCACCCGCGCCGCCGCCTTGCCTTGCCGCCCGCCGGAGTCCACCGTTGCCGTGAACCGGTACAAAGCGCCCCGGTTCGCCGGTTTAATTTTTGTTTTTTTGGTTCTCGGTTTAGATCGGTTTAGGGTTAGGGTTTTCTCAATTGTTTTCCGAACGAATCTATTTAGCTAACGTTCTCTGTTCTATTCGTTCTAACGAACACGTTCGTTCGTTTGTCCCTGATAGCGAACGTTCGTTCGATAGCCTATTTCTTTTATTCTATTTTCGGCCAGGGACCTATCCACGATTGTTTTTATCGCAGATTAGCTCCTGATCTTCAAACCCTCACAAATTTTTGCTCGCTCATCCAAATCCAGTGAAACCAATGCCAAAATATTTGTCTTGTTCCTCTCTTTCCAGTTAACCAACTTGAATATGGTTTTAACAATTTAAAATTTGGTTGCAAGCAGATTTGAATTCGAACTTCTTTTGATCGTAGTTTGAGTTTCGTAGCTCCGATTTGGTTGATTCTTTTTGCAAATGAAAGCTCTTCAGTTGAAATTTCAATTTGGATCTTTTATCTTGAGTTTTACCCTTGCATCTATTGCTTGAGTGTTTATGTATGTTATTGTTTATTTGTGATAGAGTTTCTGGAGTGCAAAGTGTGCTACTACGAGTCACTAGGGTTTTCAGATCATCAGCAAGGCAAGTAACACTTTGATCATACCCCTTATTACCCAGTTTTTATGCATTAGTTCAATCCTCGAACACTGCATGGTTAGGACTTGAATATTTGTGGGTACTAGGAAGTAGTGATGAGGTAATACCTATTGTCTTTATTTCAAACCCTGGGAGTTACTTCTACATTGTGCTTATACTGCTATGCTATGCTCATAGACGTGGTTTGGTTTGAGTGATCCATGAAAGATGTGAGAGTTTTAATTAATAGTTAAACTTAAGGTGGCTACTTTAATATACATCTGGGTGGATTGGTTGAGGCACCCTGGAGCACCCAGTGGTTGTGTGGGCACCTGGAGCAATCCAGTGTTGTCCTGGGATATCCCGGAGTACCCGTGTGATCATCCTACGGTTTGCCACCCAGGCTCAAAGGGATCATAAGATTATACTTGCTGGAAACTTACGTGTGCATCCACAAGCCATTATGGGCTCTGGCATAGTTGAGTAAGTTGTGTGACATCTTCCAGTGGTAGGCTAGAAAGTGTAGGGGATGTAGGTGGTACTGTCTACCCAGAGTAAAGAGTTAATTCTTCTAAAAGATTGTGCCTTGGTCATCTATTTCTCAAACATCATGTAGTGCGAAAAATACAACGGAGGAGATCGAGCCTTGTGGGGAAAAGTGCGCAAAACTCTACAGAGTGTATAAACTAATCATGGTTAGCTGTGTCCCCGGTTATGGACATCTTGAGTATCTGGTACTTGAATTATTGATTTGATCTCATCACTCTATGAATTACTTTGTTGGGTTGATGACTATTTAATTTGGGATTGAGTTGGAGGAACCTTCTCAATGTTTTCAACAAACTTTGTAGTTAAATAAAATATATTCCTTTGGTGTAGGGAAAAATTAGCTTTCTGCAAAAATAACCATAGAGCCACCACCAGCCAAGTATGCATATAGTTATAGCTGCTACATGTTCATTGCTCTACATTGTATTTTGCCATAATATTCCATGTGCTAACCCGTATCGGGCTGCAACGTATTATGTTGCATACTTTTTAGACGAAGAGTAAGGTGCGCTAGGTCGTTGTCGTGCACTCAGCAATGTCGTTGGAGTTGATGGACTCATTTTACCTTTGAAGCATCCACTGTTATTTTCATTAGATGGCCTTCAGCCATATTATTGTAATAAATACTCTCTTTTGAGATATTCGATGTAATAAGTGTGTGATTGAACTCTGTTATAAATCCTTCAAGTACTGTGTGTGTCAGCATTACCGATCTAAGGATGACACTTATACGCAGAGATTTGACCGCCTGAGGTCGGATCGCTACAGTCAAGCCAGGCCGACCGGTCCATGTCGGGCTTTTTCGGGCTTGAGCCAGGCTTGGCCCCGATTTAGTAGGCCTGACGGTCAGGCTGAGCTAGGCTCGGGCCTGGGTTTTCAGCACCAGCCGTGGTGGAAAGTGGGGGTGGGGCGGTTGGGGGAGGGGCCGGATCTGGTTGCTTGGGTGACAGGGGTGATAGGTGGCAGGGAGCGTGGGTGGACAGCTGGAGGCGAAGAAGATGGCGGGGATTTGGGGTGCGGCTGTGAGGATCTATGGGGAGTGGGGCTTGGGGCCGACAATACGGGGGGAGAGTAAGATCGTGGGTGGAGTGGGTCAGGTGGGGTGGTTTTTTCTTTCTTTCTTTGGTGCGCCTCACGGTCGGTTCGGTGGGTGTGTGTGCAGAATAAGGTTACTGTTGTTAGAATAAGGTCTTAAGGGGTGTTGTTCGAATAGACCCACTCAATTTATATGGCTTGTTCCCTATAACGACTACGATGAGGGATATTCTATGGCTTGTTCCATAGTGGTGTGGGACTTCCAATCTTTTTGATTAATTTCTCATTATTTGACGTGATAATAATGATTTGTTTTTCTGTGTCGTGGCGATAAAATGATTTTAGTGACAGAACGGGAAAACAGATACTAAATCAACAATTATCAATAGCTTATTATTAATGTACTTGTATGAACTGAATCAGGTTTCACACAAACAATGTAAGCATTCACCTTCACGCAATATTTCTAGTACATATATAAAGTCATTTCATGGTACTTCTCAGTTCTTTCTGCAGCAGCATGTGCTACTACTGCCTTCAACTCAACTGCTCTTATCCTTGTCATAACCTCGGTTAACATAGTTAGCTTTACACGCAATGTTGCCACTAGCTCGGCCTGGTGGCGAACAATAGTCCACAGTTGTACACAGGTCAGTATCTGTGCACAAATCACAATAGAGATACCTCAATCAACACATATAACCCACTAGGAAAATATATGTTTGCGTATCCAAATACGAGTGAAGAGATTATGAAAGAAAGAAGAAAACCATACCTACATAACGCCCTGTTGCATGACATGAGAAGACAGTGGTGGCCATTGTCGGCGTTCTGGGAACGGGGGTCCCCAGACTTGCCTGCCTGCGGCCCACGGCATGGCGGAGCCAGCAGGCCGTACGGCCCATCTTCATCAACAAAGCATCCAAGACCCTCGCGAGGCGGATGACGCAAAACCTCCTCCCGAGCGGCCTAGTTAGGTAGCCTCGCGAGGAGCGAAGATATCAAGGCGAGGTGAACCTCACGAGGCTCTCGTGACGTGAGCCATGACGATCGACACTAGGCGGGCGCCAGCACGTGCAGCGTCCTTGTTTCCTCTTTGGTGCAAAGGGGGCAAGCGCAGCCGCGGAGTACCGAGGCATCACGCAAAGGTTGCCATTTCGGTGCAACAAGACCAAGGCCATGGACTACAAGACGGAGGTCATCGTGGAGCCCAAGACGGCGTCACCACCAAAGCTTTGTGCAGGCGAAGACTACTTTTGTCAGGATAGCTTGTACTAGCTGCCCCCCTTCAAATGAGCCCGCCATTGTTGGCTCCCTTCCCGCTCAATATTTGGGAAGAGGACTACGACCTCTATAAATAGGACTAGCCACCACAGACACAGGGACGAAGGGGCGAGAGTAGAGAGAGAGGGAGAGAGAGAGAGGGATCATCTCATCTTAGCTTGAGAGAACCTATACACCACAAGTTCATACGCACAAGAACACCTCAACCTCGGGAGGCTGTTATTCCCTTGTGTTGTTCATCATCAGCCCACGAGGCAATCAACCACCACCACACTGGAGTAGGGTATTACACCGCAACGGTGGCCCGAACCAGTTTAAACTCCGTGCCTTTCGGTGTTGTGAGTTCGTCGAGTTCGTCCGCGAGATCTAGCGAGCTACAGCGTAGATCGGTAGGAGTGAAAGACTTCGCGCGCACCCCAGTGTTCGAACCTAAGGGTTAGCCGGAGCCCCACATCCGACATTTGGCGCGCCAGGTAGGGGTCCGCCATAGCTTCCCTTCCATCAGTTCGTCGCTCCGTCGCTCTGTCGTCTCCATGGCGGACGCTCGCCGTGCTCGAGCTGAGCGTCGGGCTGCCCTCGTCGCCCGCGTCGCTCAGACGGGTCCCGTCGACGGGCCACCTCGTAGTTCTCCGTCTCCCGCCGCCAACTCTACCACCGGCCTGGTGGGGAACGAGCAGCAGGCGTCTTCGCTGCATCCTTCAGTGCGGCAAGAGGGCCGCACCGCTACTCCATCACTCACCCCTGTTGGTTCTTCATCTCACGCGCACCGTGCACCCATGGAGGCACGGGCCGAGCTCATCTGTGCTGCAGGGGGCTCTCCGACGCGGTCCCACTCTCTGCCTCCTCCTCAACCAGTCATGGGCGACGGGGCTCATGGCGTGCCTCCACCGCCTCGACCCCAAGATGGTGCCTTGGCACCAAGGAGCGCGCCTCCGCGGCGTGATCCACCGCGCCCGGCGCCTGCGCGTGAAGAAAGAATCTGCCAAGAAATCCCACGGCCGCGAGAAGCTGCACCGATGCTCCCCGCGCCACCTCGTCAAGACTGCGTGCCGCTTGCAGTGGCGCAGCGCGGACCTCGCCAAGACCAAGCTCCGCCTTAGAAGCAGGCCCCAGCGACCATAGCTGGCTGCCGTGCCTTCACCCCCGAACTGCGTAGCGTCGCCTGGCCACGCAAGTTCAAGCCAGATCTACCTCCTCGATACGACGGCACCGCCAACCCCGTGGAGTTTCTGCAGCTCTATGAGGTGAGCATCGAAGCGGCCAACGAAGATGAAAGATTCATGGCGAACTGCTTTCCCATGGCTCTCAAGGATGGGGCCCGCTCCTGGTTCCTGAACCTGCAGCACGGCTCGATCTCCTCCTGGGACGAGATGAACGACCACTTCATTGCCAACTTCCAGGGCACTCGCGACCGCCCACCGGCCGCGGGTGATCTACGCCGCATCAAGCAGCAGCTAGGAGAGACCCTTCAGAAGTACATCCAGCGCTTCAACAACACCCGCCTCAAGATCCCTGTCGGTGTCAAAACCGGCAGATCTCGGGTAGGGGGTCCCGAACTGTGCGTCTAGGCCGGATGGTAACAGGAGGCAGGGGACGCAATGTTTTACCCAGGTTTGGGCCCTCTTGATGGAGGTAAAATCCTATGTCCTGCTTGATTGATATTGATGATATGGGTAGTACAAGAGTAGATCTACCACGAGATCAGAGAGGCTAAACCCTAGAAGCTAGCCTATGGTATGATTGTATGTTGTGGTTGTTGTCCTACGGACTAAAACACTTTGGTTTACATAGACACCGGAGAGGGTTAGGGTTACACAAGGTCGGTTACAAAGGAGGAGATATCCATATCCGTATTGCCTAGCTTGCCTTCCACGCCAAGTAGAGTCCCATCTGGACACGAGACGAAGTCTTCAATCTTGTATCTTCATAGTCCAACAGTCCGGCCAATGGACATAGTCCGGCTGTCCGGAGACCCCCTAATCCAGGACTCCCTCAGTAGCCCCTGAACTAGGCTTCAATGACGATGAGTCCGGCGCGCAGTGTTGTCTTCGGCATTTCAAGGCGGGTTCCTTCTCCGAATACATCACAAAAGAATTTGAATACGAGGATAGTGTCCAACCCTGCAAAATAAGTTCCACATTCCACCGTAGAGAGAATAATATTTTCGCAATTCTAATTTGCTGACTTGTCTTAACAGTATGATGTTATGTCATGGCCAGGTGATTATTCGAACCGTTCCTTTTAACCAGCCCCGCACATAACACGAGGCAGTTTTTCGACATGTCTTGTCAAAGCAGAGATCGTGCCCCCTTATAACGGGATTCTCATCAATACAGGCATGGGTAACCCAACCGCGCCACCAATTATGGTGCTTGGGGGATAAGCCAGTTTTACCAGGCAAGTGGGAATGCTCAGTTTCGTCCGCCCATATAAAGGGATAAGGATTCACCTTCCTATCCACGCCTTCTTCCTCCTTTTCTCATATGTTTTCGCACACTCGAGCTCTAGCGCCCAAGTCCACACTTCCCACCTCAACCTTCTCCAACCATGTCCGAAGCGGGAGGCAGGTGGATGGTCTCCTCCGTCACGGAGGGAAACATTAAGAAACTGAGGAGAGCCGGATACCTACCCAACGACATCGCACACCGGCTCCCAGATGAGGGGCAGCTCATCCCCACCCCCAGGCCCCATGAGAGGGTAGTATTCCTCACCCATTTCCTCCGCGGACTGGGATTCCCTCTCCATCCATTCGCCCGGGGGCTCATGTTCTATTACGGCCTGGATTTCCACGATCTGGCCCCAAACTTCATCCTCAACATCTCGGCATTTATTGTCGTGTGCGAGGCCTTCCTCCGCATCAAGCCCCACTTCGGCTTATGGTTGAAGACCTTCAATGTCAAGACGAAGGTGGTGGGCGGCCGCCAGGCGGAGTGCGGAGGCGCCATGGTGGGCAAGATGCCCAACGTAACATGGCTCGAGGGCTCATTTGTGGAAACCATAAAGGGGTGGCAATCGGGGTGGTTCTACATCACCGAGCCGCGCGACCCTGTATGGGCAGTGGCCCCCGAGTTCCGATCTGGCATCCCCACGCGGCTCACCTCCTGGAAAGAGAAGGGCCTGTCCTGGGGTAGTTCGGAAGAGCTGACCGGACTCCAAACATGTATTCAAAACACGGTGAACAAGAAGCTCAAACTTGTCAATGTGGTCCAGGTCATGCTCCACCGCCGGGTTCTCCCGTGCCAACAACGGGAGTTCAACTTGTGGGAGTTCGACCCGGCATGGCACCAAACTCTGAACAGGCCTTTCGACACAACTCATGAAGATGCCTGGAGGGTTTTGTTCAAAAGCGCCGAGCCCCCCCCCCCCCCTTCCCATTACTGAGGATCGTGGATTCAGCGCGAAGTGCCAAGCCAAAGCGGTAAGCTGCTTTACCTCTCGCAGGATACTTATTATTTTTTATAGGTTGACTCCATGCGGGATCTAAACTCCCGTACCTTTGACAGGACTGGCAGGAGATGGCCAGACGGATCGATTGTCCGGCTCCCTTGCCCGAAGGCCCAGCAGACGCTCTTCTGGCAAAGATCCTGACTTTGTCTCGGTGCCAGAGAAGACCAAGAACGCCAAGGGAACCCTAAAGAGTTCCCGACGCCAGGCGTCGTCGGACTCACCGTCCGATGACTCTACGACGCACTCCTCCCCTGAAGACAAGGAAGAAGAAGAATATGCTCCCTCTCCTGCAGGGGGAGATAAGAAAAGGAAGGCCGCCCTAATTGGGGGGGGGTCGAAGGGTCCAAGAAGGGAAGGACTCTCCTTCCGGACAGCTCCACCGCCGACGACGAAGATGAAGACGAGTGGTTGCCCAGGGCCAAGCCCCTGGGGAGATTGTAAGTATTCAGAGTAACTCGTACCATTCCTTTGTCGCACTACTTTCCCTAACGCCGAACATGATTATGCAGGCCGCCACGAACCAGTATCGATGTATCATCGGACGGCTCCCTGGGCTCGTCGGACATGGATAGCGATCCAATCCCGACCGCCACCTCCCCTCATCTTGCTGACGATGCTGAGGTGCTGTCTCAAGAGGCACCGGGTCGAGGGGAGACAGTCTTGGAGGCGCCTCAAGGCGACCTTCCGGACTCCGGGAGCCGAGGGGACGGGGCCCCTGAGAGCTCCGAGTTTGGCCCTCAGCCGAACACCGCGTTGGACCCTCCAGCGGTTCCGGGCTTGGGCAGGTGGCCTCCTTCTAAGAGGGGCAAGACGCCTGTGCCTGTGACCTCTGTCCATCCAGAGGCGCCGGACAATTTGCTGGAAGCGCTTCGCAGCGCTTCCATTGACGAGGAGCACCGCACTATCATGAGTGCGGTGATCCAAAAGGTTCAGTCCGCCAAGAGTGGATTGACTGAAGCCTGTGCCAGCCTTCTAATAGGCTTTGAGGTAAGTGTTTTAAAATGTAGTAGAAATATTACCGCATAGATAGTAGCCCCTGATGCTTTGTTTGGTGTTGACAAAGAAAAGCCGAACAGAGGATCAAATAATATCACAGGAATCTAATATAAGTATGTCAATATGCATATGCAGGCTTCGCTGTTGGCGTTCGCTGCAGTGACTGCGGAGGTCGCTGTACTAAAGCAGGACCTCGAGGGGTCCAGGAAAGAGCTCAGCCTTGCCAAGAGGCAGCTCGAGGAGAACAAGGGTAAGTAATACCCTGTCTATAGATATGTATATATAAAATAAGATGCGATTGCAAAATGACAGGATCATCGTATATTTGCCAGGGGCCACGACCGAGGTGGCGACCCTGAAGCAAGCGCTGACCAAGGCCGAGATAAAGCGACCAAGGAGCGCGCCAAGCGAGAGAAGCACGAGGCTTGGGTGGGCGAGGTGCAGCAAGAGCTCCAGGCTCTCGTGGTGAAGCACGAGGCATTGGAGCTTGACTCAAAGATGCGGGAGTCTGAGCTTGCCGCGGCCCTCGAGAGCACAAAAAGTGCCAAGGCCGAAGCCCAAAAGGCTCTCTAAGAGATCGACGCGATGAAGAAGATAGCGGCGGGTAAGGCTTTCTATATGCAAAGCAAGCATGTAAATGTAAATTGCCGATTACTTACCCGAATCCGGAGCTCTCCAGAAGCATTCGCAGATTTGCCCCGCAGCGTGTCTGATGCCACACAATTTTACCAGGCCGAGGATGGAAGCTCAACGGAGAAGCTGTTCTGGTCTCAGTATGCTGAGGCCGAACACCCGGTGCCAATGAGCGACCAGCTGAAGCAGATGGTCGAGCTACATAAGGCGGCCGATCGGGCCATGAAGAGCTTTATAGTCCGGCTATGGCCTGGCGATGCCCTTCCGAACAGCTTCTTCGGCCTGGTGAGGCGGCTTGTGGATGCCTGCCCGCGGCTGGAGGTCGTCAAGCGATCTGTCTGCATTGAAGGTGCACGCCGGGCTTTCACCCGTGTGAAATTGCAGTGGGTCAAGCTAGACGCCGTGAAGCTGATCAAGGAGGGGCCGCCAGAGGGCAAGGAGTACCGCCACCCCAAGATGTACTACGAGGGTGTCCTGCCGGGTGCCCGTCTCATCGCGGATGAGTGCTCAAAAGATGTAATATTTGAATGAGAGTTGCTCGTTTTATCCTGTATTTATGAAAACTTGTTTCATATGCGCTATGCAACGCTTGTTTGAATTTAAAATATTACATTCTGTTTGGCTGTTTATCCAATCTGAGAGATGGCTAGTCCTCGGCTTCTGCCCCCATGCCACGAGTGCTGGGGTGTTCGGGATAAACCTGAGTACTCTTGTTCCCATGTTTGGGTCCTTCGAGGGAGGTGCTCAGCACAGCGAACAAGGCAACCAGACAAATAATGCTTTATCACTCTCACTTAGCCATAGAATTCTATAATTTTAAATTTCGGCGAAGCCCCTGGTACTCGGAAGGCCGAATTTGGGGCGCGATACGCCTTTAAGCCGGACAGGGCCGGCCCCTCGCTCTAAGCGGCATAAGTCTTTAGGGACTCGAAAACCTCGCCGAACAGCGACCAGTCTCTTGCCTTATCATGACAGTCAGTTTTAGCTTTCTCTACTGAGGTGCTGAACCCAGCAGAACTGGGGCACAATCGCAGTAGTTCTCCTAGCGCTACCTTAGCCGATAGAGCGGAACGTAAGGTACCAAAACATAGGAGCCGGGAAAACCCAACATTTGACCAAAGACATGATTCGGAGCTGATGCATATAATGCTATAAGTTTGGGGTGCCGCACTTGTGGAAGTGTTCGGACTTTTCACACCGTATTGTGAGGTACGTAAGCCCCTGGTGTATTAGCCGTACCAAGGTGTACGGTTGCAAGGCGTCATTAATGAACACACACACACACACACACACACACATATATATATATATATATATATACTCCCTCCGTTTTTATTTACTCTGCATATTAGAGTTGACTGAAGTCAAACTTCGTAAAGTTTGACCAAGTTTATAGAAAACAATATAGACATTTATCATAATAAATCTATACGATGTGAAAGTACATTTAATAATAAATCTAATGTTGTTGATTTGTTATTGTATATCTTAATATTTTTGTATATAAACTTGGTCAAAGTTTGTGAAGCTTGACTTTGACCAAAGCTAATATGCGAACTAAATAAAAACGGAGGGTGTATATATAAAACAAGAATGCAATAATAGTCATAATGTCATGCATTGTTTATTAAAAAATTGCGTTAAAGCAAAGTGATACAGATAGTGCAATAAGCAAAGAGTAGGACTATGTCCCTTCCAAGGGCAAGCTGAGGAATGATATGAAATCGAATATTTCGCTCGTTACTGTAATCAACCTGGGAATTTCGTGGTATGACATAACTGTTTGCCTCCTTGGTTGCTGCATCATGTGTTCGGGAATAGTGCTGCCGGACAGTGTTTCCAGAGATTAAGGTCCTGAAAAAAAGAAAAATAACCAAACGGGAAGCCCCTAGTGTGGTTTAAGCCGCGTCTTGGGGCGTGCCGCAGTTGTGCCCCCCTCCCCATCTGTGCCCATGGTATTTTTAATGCGTAATTATGTACGCGCGGCATGAGTTTTGCCGCTGGGCTGGGATTGGGGTGGCCGCCGTATTGGTACGCGAGCTCAGATCGCGCCAGTTGGTCTATTTGTCGATTGCTCCGAGTGCGCTTGAAGGTGTCCGGGCTTTGTAGCGCCGAACTGGTTGATTGCCTTGAGAGGCTGCTTTGCGCTTCTGCTGCGAGGGCTGCAGTGTGCTCCTCTGTTCGAAGAGAGCGCTCTGTGTTTCCATTGACTGTAATAACTTCGTGAGGTCCTGGCATCTTGAGCTTGAGGTATGCATAATGCGGTACCGCATTGAATCTAGCAAATGCGGTTTGCCCGAGCAGCGCGTGATAACCACTGCGGAACGGGGCTATATCAAAGATTAACTCTTCGCTTCGGAAGTTATCCGGGGATCCGAAGACCACTTCTAGTGTAATTGAGCCTGTGCAATGGGCCTCCACACCTGAAATGACACCTTTAAAGGTCGTTTTTGTGGGTTTGATCCTTGAGGGGTCTATACCCATTTTGCACACTGTGTCCTGATAAAGCAGGTTCAGGCTGCTGCCGCCATCCATAAGGACTCGAGTGAGGTGGAATCTGTCAATGATTGGGTCTAGGACCAGTGCGGAAAATCCGCCAAGACGGATGCTAGTGGGGTGGTCCCTGCGATTGAAGGTGATCGGACAGGAGGACCAAGGGTTGAACTTTGGGGCGACTAGCTCCAACGCATATACGTGTAACACCCCGGATGTAATTTACCTTATAAGTATCCCAACTCTTGCCGTTTCCGGCCTAAGTTATTTTATTTCCTCGGGTTCAGGTTTTTGTCTCCGTGTGTTGTTGCCTTTGTCATGCATCTCATATCATGTCATGATGTGCATTGCATTCGCATACGTGTTCATCTCATGCATCCGAGCATTTTCCCCGTTGTCCGTTTTGCATTCCGGTGCTCCTATCTCCTCCGATGCCCCTCTCTATCTCTTTTCATGTGTGGGGGTTAAACATTTCCGGTTTGGACCGAGACTTGTCATGCGGCCTTGGTTTACTACCGGTAGACTGCCTGTCAAGTTTCGTACCATTTGGACTTCATTTGATACTCCAACGGTTAACCGAGGGACCGAAAAGGCCTCATGTGTGTTGCAGCCCATAACCCCTCCAAAGTGGCCCAAAACCCACCTAAACCTCCTCCATCATCTCGATCGTTCGATCACGATCGCGTGGCCGAAAATCGCACCACATTTGGAGCTTCCTAGCTCCCTCTACGCCTATATATAGGTCCACCCCCGAAATTTTCGGGCAAACCCTAGATCCCTCCCTTTCTTTGCGCGCCGGACATAAACCTCACCGCCGGACACGTCAGACTTACCTCCGCCGCCGCCACGTGTCTGCCTCCCAATGGTCACCGCCTGTGCCCACTTCGCCGGCCCAGGAGCCCGCGACCGGCCCTCCCCGGCCCATCGGCGCCCGCCGCCGCATCGCCTCTCCGCCGCCACCTTCCCCGACGCCGGCGCCACCCGACACCGCAAGCCCCGGCGCCGACCACTGCCGCAACCATTGCCGACCGCTGCAGCCGCCTTCGAGCCCGCCGCCCCGTGCTCCAATGACCGCCGCCTCCCGTGCGCCGACACCACGCCCAACGCCGCTTGCCCGCATCCGGCCGCTGTCCGCGCCGGCCTGCCTCTCCTCCGGCCGCTTCGAACACCGGCGAGGACGAACTCCGGCGAACCACTGTTCCGGCGAGGTCCCGATCCAGCTACAGTAACCGCCAGATCCGGTTGACTTTTCACCCCCGAAACCCTAATTATTTGCAAACTTTGGCATGTCGTAACTCCGCATCCGTAGCTCCGATTTGAGTGTGTAGCATATCAAAATGTTCGGCTTGGAGAGTACATCATTTCACCTCATTGCAACATTTTCATTTGAGCTAATCTTGATTCCCTAAATGCTGTTGGAAGAGGGCTATGTGGTTAGATTGTCAGATCTGTTTCATCAAATAGCTATTTGTTATTTTTTCCTTGTTTAATGTGTGCCTGATATGCTCCTGAGCTCTACATGAGTTTCGTTATATGCCATGCCATCTTTACAGAGGTGCTTACCATGTATTTTTGTGATATGTCTGGTGACTAGCACAAGCTTGCAAAGTAGTGCATTCGTTAATGCTGATTTCAGGGACATAGAATTTCACTAAGTCCTTGTCCTAATTTTGTCATTATGCCCTATGTTCATGTTGTTTCCTAGTGATCCGTGCCTCTTTTGAGGATGATCAGTAAGGATGATTTGTTAACATTGTGGTGCTCTATACATCCATGTCTTTGTTTGCATTTATGGAGCACCCTAGCTTGAGTCAATCGAGCTCTACTTTTGCTATTTCGTGAATCCTGGCAGATTGTTGACTTGTTAGCGATTTTGCCGAGGATGTTGTGTATTGATCCGTGCATGCTATGTTGTTGTTCTTGCCATGTCTAGCTTCTATGCCATGTATTCTTGATGGGGGTATGCTTAGTTGGTCATGCCATGCTCTATAGTGAGTGCATCGAGCTCGTAAACATGCCTACTCGTTAACTGATTTGCATGCTCCAGTTTTTCACTAAGTCTGAGATCTGTTTATGTTTTTGCCATGTTCACATGCTTGCAATTGTATTTTCTGATCCCTTTTGGCTCAAGGTCACTAAGGGACTTTTGTTAAGTACTTTGAGTAGCTTCATGCCAGAACTTGCTTTGCCATGTTAAGTTCCTGTAGCATGTAGTTTTCATGCTCTAAAGTGTGCTACCTGATGTTAAATTCAGACTTGTGTTAATTTCACTAAGTCTGAAACCTGATATCATTTGCACTTTTGCCATGCTTGTTTGAACCTGTTAATGGATGAATTGGCCGTGTCTCAGTGTTCTTCTTTTGTCAAGAATCATGAGTGGATCCCTGCCATGTATTTTGTTGTCATGTTTGAGTGCTGTAGCATAATTATCTTGATGCATTTAGATGGCTACTTGCTGATTATCGCAGACCAGTGCCATATTTGTTTTGCTTGCCATTTCCAAACCGTGCATCCGATTCCGGTGATCTTTATATCGATTTCAACCGAAATCACCTCACCTTTCTAGTGGCACTCTTGGAATTCCAAGTTGAGGCCAGGTTCAATCATTCCTTGTCAAATCTTGCATATGCATCACATATCGCATCCCGCATAGCATACCATGTTTGCATCATGTTGTTCGAGCATTGCACGTGGTTGATTGTGTTCCTTTTGCTTGTTTGTCTTGTTTGGGTAGAGCCGGGAGGCGAGTTCGTGAATGAGGAGCCCATTGAGTTTGCTTACGAGGATCAAGTTAACTCTGACAACTTTGCATGCAAGATGATCATACCCTCGATATCACTTCTATCTTTGCTTGCTAGATGCTCGCTCTTTTGCTATGCCTATGCTATGATGCCTACCACTTGCTTATCATGCCTCCCAAATTGACATGTCAAACCTCTAACCCACCATGTCCTAGCAAACCATTGATTGGCTATATTACCGCCTTGCTCAGCCCCTCTTGTAGCGTTGCTAGTTGCAGGTAAAGATTGGAGTTCGTTCCTTGTTGGAACATTGTTTATTGTTGGGATATCACCATATTATCTTGTTATATTAATGCATCTATATACTTGGTAAAGGGTGGAAGGCTTGGCCTTTTGCCTAGTGTTATGTTCCACTCTTGCCGCCCTAGTTTCCGTCATATCGGTGTTATGTTCCCGGATTTTGCGTTCCTCACGCGGTTGGGTTATAATGGGAACCCCTTGACAGTTCGCCTTGAATAAAACTCCTCCAGCAATGCCCAACCTTGGTTTTACCATTTGCCACCTAGCCTCTTTTTCCCTTGGGTTTTCGGAGCCCGAGGGTCATCTTAGTTAACCCCCCCTGGGCCAGTGCTCCTCTGAGTGTTGGTCCGAACTGGGCAGCCTGCGGGGCCACCTTAGGGAAACTCGAGTGTTGGTTTTACTCGTAGCTTGACCTATCTGAGTGTGCCCTCAGAACGAGATATGTGCAGCTCCTATCGGGATTTGTCGGCACATTCGGGCGGTGTTGCTGGACTTGTTTTACCATTGTCGACGATGTCTTGTAGAACCAGGATGCCGACTCTGATCGGAATGTCTCGGGAGAAGGAATATCCTTCCTTGACCGTGAGAGCTTGTGATGGGCTAAGTTGGCACTCCCCTGCAGGGATTTGAACTTTCGAAAGCCGTGCCCATGGTTATGGGCATATGGGAATTTGTTAATGTATGGTTATAGAGAACATGAAACTTAACTTAATTAAAATGAATCAACCGCGTGTGTAACCGTGATGGTCTCTTCTCGGCGGAGTCCGGGAAGTGAACACGGTGTTGGAGTAATGTTTGACGTAGGTTGTTATAGGATCACTTCTTGATCATAGTTCTTCATTCGTGCTTTGCCTTCTCTTCTCGCTCTCTTTTGCGAACAGGTTAGCCACCATATATGCTAGTCGCTTGCTGCAGCTCCACATATTACCTTGCCTTCCCTATAAGCTTAAATAGTCTTGATCGCGAGGGTGCGAGATTGCTGAGTCCCCGTGACACACAGATTACTTCCAAACCAGATGCAGGGACCGATGATACCGCTCCAGACAATGCGCTTGAGCTCAAGTGGGAGTTCGGTGAAGACTCCCGTCGTTACTATGTGTCTTTCCCAGATGATCAGTAGAGGTGCCCAGTTGGGGCGATTGGGGACCGTGTCGCATGTTGGGTTTGATCTTTCATTTTGGTATCGTAGTCAGACCATGAGTGTGTTGGATGATTGTAATGTTATTCATGTATTTGTGTGACGTGGCGAGTGTAAGCCAACTATGTATCCTTTTCCCTTTTATATATTACATGGGTTGTTGTGAAGATTACCTTACTTGCGACATTGCTTTCAATGAGGTTATGCCTCTAAGTCGTGCTTCGGCACGTAGGAGATATAGCCGCATCGAGGGCGTTACAAGTTGGTAATCAGAGCCTTCCCCGACCTTAGGAGCCCACTGCTTGATAGAATAGCTGGCGTTGTTGAGTCTAGAAAAATGTTTTGATTCATTTAGGAATTATATATCGGAGAGTTTAGGAATTCTTTTTACTCCCCAGTCCCTTCATCGCTCTGGTAAGGCATCCTGATGTTGAGTTTTGACTCTTCTCTTCTCAAATTTCACTAAAAAAATTTTAGGATCACGCGGGTATCTTGGAATCGTTCCGATCGATTTGTGACGAGAACATTGTACTTGGTGCCTCCTGTCATTTAGGGGTTGTGGCAGTGTCCCGGAGAGTTGACCTCCGAGGTGTTGTCGTCATAATTTTATCGTTGCAATTCTGGAATACCTGAGATTAGTTTCGCCGACATCAAAAATCTCTTTTATGCAGTTGTTGGTGAGATAACCTCGACGCCACCCAGTACTGGGGCGGGAGTTCGAGAGTATTGCCATAACTTGTATAATGGATGCTTTTCGAAGTTTGAGGTAGACGATTTCCGAAGGTTTTCTCGATTATGTGTTGAAGGATGGATACAGCTGGATGTAGGATTTGCTAGATTTGGGTGAGATATTATGCTTCCCCTGTATCCCCAACACCTGATTGCATGACCGGAAAGGTTCGGGAGTTTCATAGGTGGGAATTCTTGTAGCTCTAGTTCTTCTTCCATGGATATTTGGTTTGAGATTGGGTGATCTTTACCGAGTATTTGTTCTTGTTCCGTACCTTGTTGTTTTTTTCTTCTACCTCAATTCTAAGTGGCTTCTCAATTTATGGATATGTGACCATTTCAATTGGAATGCATTCTTTCATTTTGTTCGGATGTGAAGACTATATGTTGCAATTTCAACCCGTTTGATTCAGCTTCGATATTTGTCTATCGATGTGCTAATGGATGTCAACCTCTTCAGGATTGCTCCTCCAACGCGCACGACTCCAAATCCTGATCCGCCACCACCACCTCCACCTCCGGAGGCATGGTAAGCTGTGTGGCCACTACCAATGCAAACACGCAGCTGATCATGCAACTTCTTCAAGAGCGCAACCAAGGGAACCAGGGCCAAGGCAAAAATCAGAATCAGTTTGCTACACTCAACCAGTTCCTTGCTAACCAGCCAAAGACCTTCAGCAATTGTCTTGAGGCAACAGACACTAATGATTGGCTCATGGACATATGCAAGCATTTCGAGTGCAGTAACGTCAGGCCTGAGGACTTTGTCAAGTTCGCTTCCTTCCAACTCAAAGACCAAGCTATAGAATGGTTTCAGCAGTACAAAGATTCCAGAGGAGGCCGTGTGATTACCTGGGATGAATTCCGTCAAGACTTCAAAGCTCATCATATTCCTCAGAGCGTGGTTGAAAGCAAGCGTGAGGAATTCCGCAACCTGAAGCAAGGCTCTATGTCTGTTTACGAGTACAACAAGATGTTTCAGAAGCTCGCCCGTTTTTCTAAGCAAGACGTCCCTGACGAGAAGAGCATGATATACCAGTTCAGGGGTGGTCTCAGAGAAGAAATCCAGCTAGCTCTTGTCCTCTTTGAGCCCAAGAGGTATGATGAGTTTTACAACATGGCAATGAAGCAAGAGACTGCTCAACTGAAGTGCGATGCTTCCAAGAAGCGAGTCAGAGATGCAACTCCTTCTTCTTCAACTCAAGTGGCTAAGCAGCAGAAGTATTGGCTTCCTCCTCCTCCGTTCCGTCAGCCTTATCAGTAGAAGAGCAAAGGTGGCAGTGGATCTTCCCACCCACCCAACCCTGGCTTTCAGAATAAGACTTCATCTCAAGCTCCAAGATCGAGTGCTCCGTATCACCGTCCGCTTTCAGAGGTCACGTGCAACAAGTGCCAACAGAAGAGTCACTATGCCAACAAATGCTTCAATCAGAGGCGTCTCCCTCCTCCTCCTCCTGTGAGATCGGAAAGTACAGCTGTGGTCAAGCATAACCCCAAGCACGCCAAGGTCAACTTGATGAATGCAGCTCAGCCAGAGGACTCGTCAGATGTCATCATGGGTAACCTTCCTGTTAACGATGTTCCTACAAAAGTACTTTTTGATAATGGTGCATCGCATTGTTTCATGTCAAAGCCATTTTTTGCCAAGAATGAATTCGCTTCTTCTCATTTGGGCAAACAAATGGATATCGTTTCTCCCGGCAAACATTTGAGTGCAAGTTTGGAGGTTCCAGATGTTACTATCACGTTGGGCGATTACAAGTTTCTTTCTTCTCCAATGGTCCTTGGTAACTCGGATATTGATCTTATTCTCGGAATGGATTGGCTTTCTAAGCACAAGGCTCGGCTTGATTGTGCTGCCAGGCAGATTCAATTGACTCATTCGTCTGAGGATGTAATTGTCTTTGCCGCTCGTGATGATACCATCCGTCTGTTTTCTCTCAATGAGAAGGGTGAACTGGATGCCATCTCTCAAATTCCAGTCATTTGCGAATATTAAGACGTCTTTGCAGAAGAGCTTCTAGGAATGCCTCCGCACCGGCCAGTTGAATTCGTCATCGATCTTGAGCCTGGCACGGAACCTGTTTGCAAACGTCCTTACAAGCTTGGACCTGAGGAGTTGAAGGAGTTGAAGAAGAAACTCGATATTCAAGAGCGAATGGGTCTCATCTGACCTAGTTCTTCTCCATGGGGTTGTGGAGTTCTTTTTGTGAAGAAGAAGGATGGAACGGACTGACTTTGTGTTGACTACAGTCCATTGAACAAGAAGACTATTAAAAACAAGTACCCACTTCCGAACATCAATGAGCTGTTCGAACAACTCAAAGGTGCTCAAGTATTCTCCAAGCTTGATCTCCGTATGGGCTATCACCAGATTCAAATCCATGAGCAAGATATTCCCAAGACGGCTTTCAGGACAAGCTATGGTTCATATGAATACACTGTCATGTCTTTTGGCCTTATCAATGCTCCACCGACTTTCTCTCGCATGATGAACTTCATCTTCAACACCTACGCAAATGACTTCGTCTTGGTCTACCTCGATGACATTCTGGTCTTTTCGAAGAACAAGGAAGATCATGCCAAGCACTTGCTTTTGGTACTCGATAAGCTCAGAGAACATCAGTTCTATGCCAAGTTCTCAAAGTGCGAGTTTTGGCTCGATGAGGTTCTCTATCTTGGGCATATCATCTCTGCCAATGGCATAGCGGTAAATCCTGAGAAGGTGTCTGCAATTGTGAATTGGGAACCACCTCAGAACGTGAAGCAACTCCGCAGCTTCCTTGGTCTCGCAAGCTACCGTCGAAGGTTCGTTGAGAACTTTTCAAAGATCACGAAGCCTCTTTCAAACCTTCTCCAGAAGCACGTCAAGTACGTTTGGTCTCCTGAGTGTGACATCGCTTTCAACACCCTGAAAGAGAAATTAGTCACTGCTCCAGTTCTGACTCCTCCTAATGAATCCAAACCGTTCGAGGTCTTCTGCGATGCCTCTCTTCAAGGTCTTTGTGCAGTGTTGATGCAAGAGAAGAAAGTTGTGGCTTATACCTCTCGCCAGTTGAAGCCCAACGAGAAGAATGACCCCACTCATGACCTCGAGTTGGTGGCAGTTGTGCATGCTCTTTTGACTTGGAGACATCTCTTATTGGGAAGAAAAGTGGACATCTTCACTGACCACAAGAGTCTCAAGTACATCTTCACTCAGCCTAATCTCAACCTCAGGCAAACTCGTTGGGTCAAAATGATTCAAGAGTATAATCCAAGCATCGAATATACTCCAGGCAAGGCCAATGTGATTGCTGACGCATTGAGTAGGAAGGCTTACTGCAACAGTCTGATTATCAAGCCTTACCAACCCGAGCTTTGTGAAGCTTTTCGCAAATTCAATCTGCAAGTTGTTCCTCAAGGTTTCCTCGCCAACCTTCAAGTCTCTCCTACTTTGGAAGATCAGATTCGTCAGGCTCAACTTCTTGATGCTATGGTGAAGAAGGTGAAGATTGGGATTGCCAAGAGTCAACCCAAGTACAAGTGTTATCGCCTTGATGACAAGGATACTCTCTTCTTCGAGGATCGCATTGTTGTGCCTAAAGGTGACCTTCGTAAAGTCATTATGAACGAGGCTCACAATTCACTCCTCTCCATCCACCCTGGGAGTATGAAGATGTACCAGGACCTCTAGCAGGCTTATTGGTGGACTCGAATGAAGCGCGAGATTGCTCAATTCGTGAATGAATGTGATGTCTGCAGAAGAGTGAAGGCAGAACACCAACGACCAGCTAGTCTCCTCCAACCTCTTGCCATTCCAGAATGGAAGTTTGACCGCATTGAGATGGACTTCGTGACAGGATTTCCAAAGTCCAAGCGGGGCAATGATGCTATATTCGTTGTCATCGACAAACTCACTAAAGTGGCTCATTTCCTGCCTATCAAGGAGTCTATCACTGCAGCTGAATTGGCGGAGCTTTATACCTCTCGGATTGTCTCTCTGCACGGCATTCCATAGTCGATCTCTTCAGACCATGGAAGTATCTTTACCTCCAAGTTTTGGGATTCTTTTCAGAAGGCCATGGGCACCAACATCCGTTTCAGCACAGCTTTTCATCCTCAAACTAGCGGTCAAGTCGAGCGTGTCAATCAAATTCTCGAAGATATGCTCAGGGCTTGCGTTATCTCTTTCGGTATGGAGTGGGAAGATTGTCTTCCATATGTTGAATTCTCTTACAACAACAGTTTTCAAGCAAGTTCGGGCAAGGCCCCATTCGAAATTCTCTATGGCAGGAAGTGTCGTACTCCTCTTAACTGGTCAGAGACTAGTGAACGTCAACTTCTCGGAAATGATGATCACAGAGGCAGAGGAAATGTGCAAAGTCATTCGTGATAACTTCAAAGTAGCGCAATTGCGCCAGAAGAGCTACTATGATAGTAAGCATCATGATTTGGCTTTCGAGATCGGAGACCATGTTTACCTTCGCGTCTCTCCAATGAAAGGTACTCGTCGCTTCGGTATCAAAGGGAAGCTTGCCCCTAGATACATGGGTCCTTTCAAGATTGTCAGCAAGAGAGGCGATCTCGCCTATCAACTCGAGCTTCATTCAAACTTTGCAAATGTGCACGACGTGTTCCATGTCTCTCAGCTCCGCAAGTTCTTCAAGACCCTTGACCGCACCATCAACTTCGAAGACATTGATCTCCAAGAAGACGTTTCTTATCGTGAGCACCCCGTTGCTATTCTTGAAGAAACTGAGCACAAGACTTGCAATAAGCCAATCAAATTCCTCAAAGTCAAGTGGTCACACCATTCCGACCGTGAAGCTACCTGGGAACGCGAGGATCACCTCCATTCTGAGTACCCAGCGTTTTTCCAGTCCTAGATCTCGGGACGAGATCCTTTCGTAGTGGTGGAGTGTTGTAACACCCCGGATGTAATTTACCTTATATGTATCCCAACTCTTGCCGTTTCCGGCCTAAGTTATTTTATTTCCTCGGGTTCGGGTTTTTGTCTCCTTGTGTTGTTGCCTTTGTCATGCATCTCATATCATGTCATCATGTGCATTGCATTCTCATACGTGTTCATCTCATGCATCCGAGCATTTTCCCCGTTGTCCATTTTGCATTCCGGCGCTCCTATCTCCTCCGGTGCCCCTCTCTACCTCTTTTCGTGTGTGGGGGTTAAAAATTTCCGGTTTGGACCAAGACTTGTCATGCGGCCTTGGTTTACTACCGGTAGACCGCCTGTCAAGTTCCGTACCATTTGAACTTCATTTGATACTCCAACGGTTAACCGAGGGACCGAAAAGGCCCCATGTGTTTTGCAGCCCAACACCCCTGCAAAGTGACCCAAAACCCACCTAAACCTCCTCCATCATCTCGGTCGTTCAATCACGATCGCGTGGCCGAAAACCGCACCTCATTTCGAGCTTCCTAGCTCCCTCTACGCCTATATATAGATCCACCCCCGAAATTTTCGGGCAAACCCTAGATCCCTCCCTCTCTTTGCGCGCCGGACACGTCCGACTTACCTCCGCCACCGCCACGTTTCCGCCTCCCATTGGCCGCCGCCTGTGCCCACTTCGCCGGCCCGGGAGCCCGCGACCGGCCCTCCCCGGCCCATCGGCGCTCGCCGCCGCATCGCCTCTTCGCCGCCACCTTCCCCGACGCCGGCGCCGCCCGCCACCGCAGGCCCCAGCGCCGACCGCCGCAGTCGCCTTTGAGCCCGCCGCCCCGTGCGCCGACGACTGCCGCCTCCCGTGCGCCGACCCCACGCCCAACGCCGCTCGCCTACATCCGGCCGCTGTCCGCGCCGGCCTACCTCTCCTCCGGCCACTTCGAACACCGGCGAGCACGAACTCCGGCGAACCACTGTTCCGGTGAGGTCCTGATCCAGCTACACTAACCGCCAGATCCGATCCAGATCCGGTTGCTTTTTCACCGCCGAAATCCTAATTATTTGCAAACTTTGGCATGTCGTAACTCCGCATCTGTAGCTCCGATTTGAGCGTGTAGCATATCAAAATGTTCGCCTCAAAGAGTAAATCATTTCATCTCATTGCAACATTTTCATATGAGCTAATCTTGATGCCCGAAATGCTGTTGGAAGAGGGCTATGTGGTTAAATTGTCAGATCTGTTTCATCAAATGGCTATTTGTCATTTTTGCCATGTTTAATGTGTGCATGATATGCTCCTGAGCTCTACATGAGTTTTGTTATATGCCATGCCATCTTTACAGAGGTGATTTGTCGGAGTAAATAGCCATGGGTAGCCTAGCCGGCTTCCCCTGGCCCTTCTAAAAAAATTACGAGCCCGTCCGGCTCTCAAAAAAACTCAAGACCTAGAGCCGCCTTCCCCCTGCCGGCTATCTTCTAGGCCGGCTTCGGGGGGGGGGGGCGGCCCGCCCTTTGCACTCATGAAGGAGGCCGTGGGAGGGCCGACTTTGAGAAGCCGGCCGCAAGAAGGCCGACTCCAAGAAGCCGGCTCCCATAAAGCAGTCAAGATCGTACCCTCGAAGTCCGTGTCCACCCAGCAATGATGAAGCGGGGCGTGGCTACAGTAAAGCCTGCCACCCCCAAAACCTGGAGCACGCCCAGCACAGTGCACCGTACGGGTGACCACGACCCGCCCGGCGCGGCACTGTTGCCACGGCGGCCCTGACACCATCCATGACGGGCCACCAGCGTGGCCCCCGAGGCGGTGGGCCCCTTCGGGCAGAGAGATGACGAAGGTGGCCACACCTCCTCCCAAGTCGGCAAGATGGAGAGCCGGCCCCCCATAGCCGGCCTGCCATCCTCCTTGAAGGAGACGCCCCATTAAGGAGACAAGACACGGTGGGACTACAGTAATCGCCCACCAAGGTGGCGGTACTGCAGCCACGCTTACCCCGACCAAGCCCGCGTCATCAGGATAGAGCAACAGTAACCAGCCACCGACCAGGCCCTGGACAGTGGGGTCTGCCTGTCGGCCAAGGCGCCGGCAGCCGGCGGGCCCCACCAGTCGGCAGGCCCCAGTGGCCGGCGCGGAAGCCGGCGAGCATGGTCACAGACAGCTGGGGCCCGCGCCCAGCCGGATTACCATTGTACCCCCGGGGGGTAGGCCTATATAAACCCCCCGGTGCACCCATGCAAAGGGTTCGACCCCCAACTAGTTTTAGACACCTTAGGAGGAGAAGAAGCAGGCTAGCCGCACTCTTCTTCCTCCTTCCACCAACACAGCTCAAGGAGCACTGTGTAGCTACTTATTCATCTAGTGATCATGCGGAGACCCCGCAGAGCAGCAGTAGGGGTGTTATCTCCCCGGAGAGCCCCGAAGCTGGGTAAAGTTCGCCGGCGTGCATGTCTCCATCTCATCCCGTTTCCAGGCACCGGCGACGTCTTATTGGCTCCCACAATGATAAGCCACCCGTTGGCATATGTCGCACCTACCACCCGACATTTGGCGCCCACCATGGGGCCAGGTGCACCATCGTCCAGAGACCTGTTCTGGACGGGAACCCTCTTCCTCCCTAGCGAGCGTAGCCAGCCTGGCACGCCCGATGGCGCTTGCCACGACGAGCTGCAAGGCGTCACCAGCATCTGCACGGCAAGCAGTCTCGCCGATCTCCTCGTCGAGGCCCACATCTCCGACGAGCTCGCCTCCGATGCGGGCACCGACCACCTCGCCAACCTCCTTGGCCAGCTCCATGTCTTCAGCGAGCCTGCTGCGGATCTGGAGTCGGTTGGCTCCACCGACCCGATGCCTGTCGACTCTGTCGACTCCGACACGGCCTCCTATGACACCTTCCCCACCAACGTCACGATCTACAACGACCCGCTCCCTCGGACCGACGATCGCGATACTGTCACCATTGAGGTGATAGTTATCGGCCATGGCGATCCGGCCGACGAGAGCGCCCACGACGCCCCGCGCGCGGCGGCCCACGACTTGTCCGTCCCCCTCCCGGCTGATGCCGACGACGAAGCACTGGAGGCGCGCCGCCTCGCCCTCCTCGCGGAGGGCCGGAGGCTGGCTTCCGTGAGACGCCTCACTGAGGCTTACCAGCGCGAAGCTGACCACGCCGCCTTCAGCATGCCGGCCCCGGCTGGTCCAAGCCGGGCTGATGCTGTCAAGCAATGCGGCGCCATCATCGCCGACACGCTGGGACTCGACCGCCCGGTCTATGCCACTCCGCTCGAGAACCTGCGCGCCGCCCGGGCGGACGTGGATGAGTTGGACGGCTTGGAGGCCGAAAACCTCCCCCACATGACCCGGCGCATACAGCAGCTGATTGACGCGGCCGCTCAGCGGCACGAAGCCGACGCCCGCGTGGGAAGCCCACCCCCGCGTCGGGATCACGGCGCGACGTCCTGGACGCCGACTAGGAGTAACACCCGCGCACGGCGCGAGAAAGAGCCGGCTTCCAGCCGGAGCCGGACACGAATCTCCATAGAGCGAGACGCGGACGGCCGTCCCCGAGCCATGGAATGGTGGGGCAGCCCGCCTCCGCCTCGGGCTCGTGGAGAGAGATACCCCACCCCGCCGCCAGTGGCGCATCCGACTCTCAGTGGCCGACTAGGTCGATGTGAAGGAGTCAGCGAGAACGACGCCCGCCATCGGATCGACCGCCTGGCCAGATCCCTGGCGCTGGAAGAAGAAGACGATGTCGGCCCGCCCTGTTTCGGCCCCCGCATCCGCGACGAGCCCTTCCCCAAAGGGTTCTCGCTCCCAAGAGACACGCCCAAGTACAACGGCTCCGTGAAGCCAGAAGACTGGCTAATCGACTACTCCACGGCCATCAGCATAGCCAACGGCAACTGGCGCGTTGCCGTGAAGTACGTGCCCCTCATGCTGCAAGGCACGGCAAGGACTTGGCTTATCAGCCTCAAGCCTCTCAGCATCAACAGCTGGGTAGATTTCACCGAAGCCTTCGTTCGCAACTTCACCAGCACCTACAAGCGGGCTCCCAAGCCCAGGCAGCGCTCCCTGTGCGTACAGGGCCCAGCCGAGTCCACTCGCGACTGCCTCACGCGTTGGGCCGAGCTCTGCAATTCTTGTGAGGGGGTGCACGAGGTGCAGGCCATCGAATACTTCACTGCCGGGTGCCGAGAAGGCACCCTTCTCAAGCACAAGCTTCTCTGAGACGAGCCGACTACCCTTGACGAGCTTCTGAACATCGCCGACAGATACGCCACCGCCGACTCTTCGATGAAGACCGAGCTCCGGGTAGACGCGTCCGGGAAAGTTCTTAACCCGGCGCCCAAGGCGCCGGCAGGAGATTCCGGCCGACGCCAGCACCCGAATGACCAGAAGCATAAAGGCCCTGCGCCGCCTCCCGCTAGCCGGAAGGTGGCCACGGTCGAAGACACGCCGCCTGAGGGGCGGCCCGTGCCCAAGAAGCCCAAGGGCGGCCGGCCGGCTTGGCAGCCGGCTTTCTCCTATGAGCAAACTCTTGACGCCCCGTCCAAGTTCCATAGCGGCGCGAAGCCGTCCAACCACACAACCCGGAAGTGTAACTGGCTCGCCCGAATCTCCAAGGGCGAAGGACTCACGCCGCCTCCTCCTGCCGGCCCGCCGCCTCCGGCTCCGCCGCCTCAGGCCGCCCGGCCCGCAGTCGGTGTCGTGCAGGACGAGTTCCCCGACGAGCAAGCATCCTACGTCACCTTTACGAGCCAGCCCGAAGACCGGCGCAGCAAGCGCCGAGAGCATCAGGAAGTCAGTGTGGTCGCTGCTAACCCAGCCGGACACATGCATTGGTCAGAGAAACCCATCAGCTGGAGCCGGGCCGACCACCCAGAGGTGATGCCGTCTCCCGGCTCCTATGCTTTGGTCCTAGAAGCCACCCTCGCGACGGACAGACGTGCCGCCCGCTTCTCCCGCGTGCTGATAGATGGCGGAAGCAGCATCAACATCCTGTACCGCGACACCCTGGAGAAGTTAAGTGTCAAGACGAAGCAGCTTGTGCCGACTCGAACAGTGTTTCACGGCATCGTGCCTGGCTTGTCCTGCGCCCCCATTGGCAAGATCAAGATCGACGTACTCTTTGGGGACAAGGAGCATTTCCGCCGGGAAGCGATCTGGTTCGAAGTGGTGGACCTGGAGAACCCTTACCATGCATTGCTTGGCCGACCCGCCTTGGCCAAGTTCATGGCCGTCCCCCACTACGCATACCTCAAGATGAAGATACCAAGCTCCAAGGGCATCATCACCATAGCCGGTGATTACAAGAAGTCTGCCGAGTGCGCTGCGGCCAGCAGCCGACTGGCCGAGTCCCTTGTGATTGCCGAAGAAAAGAAGACGCTGGACCGGGTCGTGGCCCTGGCCAGCAAGCAGCTGAGCCAGCCCACCGACTCCAAGGAGCATGATGCCCAAGGATCTTTCCAGCTGGCCAAGGAAACCAAGAAGATACCTCTTGACCCCCAGCAACCTGAGAGGTTTGCCGTCATTGGGGCAAGCCTGAACAGCAAATAGGAAGGCGAGCTCGCCGATTTCCTCCATGAGAATCGGGATATCTTTGCATGGTCCCCAGAGGACATGCCGGGTGTTCCGAAGGATTTCGCCAAGCACAAGCTACACATGCGAGAAGACGCAAAACCAGTCAAGAAGCCTCTCCGCCGACTGTCAGAGGAGAAGAGAAGGATCGTAGGGGAGGAGATAGCCCGGCTTTGGCAGCCAGCTTCATTATGGAAGTTTTATTTCCAGAGTGGCTTGCCAACCCGGTTCTCGTGCTGAAGAAGAATAACATGTGGCGCATGTGTATAGACTACACAAGCCTCAACAAAGCCTGCCCTAAAGATCCCTTCGCCCTGCCAAGAATTGACCAAGTGATAGACTCCACAGCCGGATGCGAGCTGTTGAGTTTTTTGGATGCTTATTCAGGATACCACCAGATAAAACTAAACCCGGATGACCGCCTGAAGACCGCCTTCATCACGCCATTTGGAGCCTTCTGCTACCTGACCATGACATTCGGCTTGAGGAATGCCGGTGCCACTTTTCAGCATTGCATGCAGAAGTGCCTCCTCACGCAGCTCGGCAAAAACGCTCACGTCTACGTGGACGATATCATGGTGAAGACGGAGAAGCGCGGCACCTTGCTGGAAGACCTGAAAGAAACATTCGAGAACCTGCGCCGGTTCCGAATCAAGCTCAACCCCGAGAAATGCGTGTTTGGAGTGCCAGCCGGCCAGATCCTAGGCTTCCTGGTCTCCGAACGCGGCATCGAGTGCAACCCAGTGAAGATTAAGGCCATCGAGAGAATGGCGATCCCCACCAAGCTTTGAGAAATCCAGAAGTTCACCGGGTGCTTGGCCTCTTTGAACCACTTCATCAGCCGGCTCGGGGAGAAAGCCCTCCCTCTCTACCGCCTCATGAAGAAGAGCACTCACTTCGAGTGGAACGACCAGGCCGATCAAGCATTTCACGAGCTGAAGAAGATGCCGGCCACGCCGCCTGTCCTGGTGGCGCCGACCGAGAAAGAGCCCATGCTCCTTTACATTGCCGCGACCAGCCGGGTGGTCAGCACTGTCATCGTAGTCCAACGCCCAGAAGAAGGCCGAGCCCAGCCGGTCCAGAGGCCGGTGTATTACTTGAGCGAGGTGCTGTCCGCGTCAAAACAGAACTACCCGCACTACCAGAAGATGTGCTACGGCGTGTACTTCACCGCCAAGAAGCTGAAGCCCTACTTTCAAGAGCATCCCATCACGGTCGTATGCACTGTCCCGCTGGCCGAGATCATAGGCAGCCGGGATGCATCCGGCCGGGTGGCGAAGTGGGCCATCGAGCTGGCCCCTTACACAATCTTCTACTAGCCCCGCACTGCCATCAAGTCCCAAGCACTGGCCGACTTCCTCGTCGACTGGGCTAAGACGCAGTACCTGCCGCCGGCTCCTGACTCCACCCATTGGCGCATGCACTTTGACGGGTCCAAGATGCGCACCGGCTTGGGAGCCGACGTCGTCCTTACCTCTCCCAAGGGCGACAAGCTTAGATACACACTGCAGATCCACTTCGCCGCCTCCAACAATGTAGCCGAGTACGAGGCACTCATACATGGGCTCCGGCTTGCCAAGGAACTCGGCATCCGCCGGATCCTATGTTATGGCGACTCTGATTTGGTAGTTCAGCAATCATCTGGCGACTGGGACGCCAAGGACGCAAACATGGCAAGCTACCGCTTCCTCGTGCAGCAAATCAGTGGATACTTTGAAGGATGCGAGTTCCTCCATGTACCGCGAGCCGACAACGAGCCAGCCGATGCCCTGGCCCGAATAGGCTCCACTCGGCAAGCAATACCAACCAGCGTCGCTCTACAACGCCTCCTCAAGCCGTCCATCAAGCCGTCTCCAGAATCCGACTCCATCTTCGTGCCACCCAACCCCGATGGGGCCGGGTCCGGCTCGAAGAACCAAGCAGGCGACCCGGGGACTTCAGTACTCGGCTCGGGGACTGCAGTAGCTGGCTCAGGGACTGCCGCACCCGGCCTGGGGACTGCGGTAGCCGGCCCGAGGACGGCGTCAACGCAGCAGTCAGCGGCCGACTCCAGCACTTCATCACCCAGCCCGCCCACCCTGGTGGCAGTAGCCACATTGGCGGTAGGGGAAGTCACAGCTCCGTCATGGGCTCAATCCATCCTCAACTTCCTAGTAAACCAAGATCTGCCAGCTGACGAAACAGAAGCGAGACAAGTCCAACGTCGAGCCGGAGCATACACGATCGTCAGCAGAGAACTGGTCAAGCACAGTGTCACTGGAGTCCTCCAACGGTGCGTCGAGCAAGAGAAGGGCATTGCAATCCTTAGAGATATACACCAAGGAGAATGCGGCCACCATGCCGCCTCAAGATCACTTGTCGCCAAAGCTTTCTGCCATGGCTTTTTCTGGCCAACTGCTTTGGATGACGCCAAAGAATTAGTTAAGTATTGCAAAGGCTGCCAACTTTTCAGCTCCAAGCAACACATGCCGGCTTCGGCACTCAAGACCATTCCCATCACTTGGCCCTTCGCCGTTTGGGGATTGGACATGGTGGGCCCATTCAAGACGGCGCGCGGCGGCATGACACATTTGCTCGTCGCCGTGGACAAATTCACCAAGTGGATCGAGGCAAGGCCGATCAAGAAGCTGAATGGGCCGACTGCCGTGACATTCATCGCAGACATAACAACTCGGTACGGCGTGCCACACAGCATCATCACCGACAATGGCACGAATTTTGCCAAAGGAGCCTTGGCACATTTCTGTGCTGCACAAGGTATCCGGCTGGACTTAGCGTCCGTCGCCCACCTGCAGTCAAACGGCCAGGTCGAGCGAGCTAACGGCCTCATCCTCTCCGGCATCAAGCCCCGACTGGTCGTACCTCTGGAACGTTCAGTTGGCTGTTGGCTCGATGAGCTTCCGGCTGTCCTCTGGAGTCTGCGCACCACCCCAAACAAGTCAACCGGCTTCACTCCTTTTTTCCTCGTGTACGGTGCCGAAGCAATCATCCCAACCGACATCGAGTTCGACTCACCTCGGGTGACCATGTACACGGAGGCGGAGGCCAAGGAAGCACAAGAAGACGGTGTCGACCTGCTGGAAGAAGGCCGGCTGTTAGCCCTCAGCCGGTCTGCCATCTACCAGCAGGGGTTGCGCCGCTACCACAGTCGGAAGGTCAGGCCAAGATCCTTCCAGGAGGGCGACCTTGTGCTCCGGCTGATCCAGCGAACAGCCGGCCAGCACAAGCTCTCGGACCCCTGGGAAGGCCCCTTCGTCATCAGCAGAGCTCTAGGCAACGACTCCTACTACTTAATCAATGCACAGAAACCCAAGGCATGCAAGAGAGACGACTCCGGCAAGGAGTCGGAACGACCATGGAACGCCAACCTCCTTCGAAGATTTTACAGTTGAAATGCAGTATGTATCACGTTAACTTTTGTACTAAGTACGAGACAATAGGCCCCCCGAGGAGGACTCGGGGACTACCATCTTTTATCTATGAATGAACAATATCATGCTTATGACCTTGTCATTTCATTTACTTGTTCTGTCTGGCACCGGGTTCGACCAGTCGGCCCGGGGACTAACCGACTAGAGTTATATTAGAAGTCTTACCCATGGTCAGGCAAGTAGTGTGCCGACACCCAGGCTTAGCTCTTGCCAAAGCCACAGTTCGAAGAACCGGCTGTTCGGCTGGCAAGAGTCAAAAGCAGGAAAGGGTGCGCACATGAAAAATGGCTAGGGACCAGCAGACTAATATAACAGAAGCCGGTTTGCCGCCTACCGCCGACCGACTACCAGAGTAGCCGGCCGGCCGGTTTTCATTCATTTCACTTCAAATCCAAGAAAGCTCGAGTACTTGCCTTCCCAAAGAGGGAAGGCAGTAAAGGAAAAAGGCTAAGGATAAAAAAGTGTACGTGAATGGAAACCAAACATGCACATAATAATATTTACATAAAGGACCCCCAAGAGGCCGACATCCAACATAGTTTGATACACCCCCAGTGGGTGGAATTGCAAAAGCTTAATAGATTGTTCAAAAAGACAACAAGCAGGAAAAATAAAGACAGCAGGTTAAGCTGGCGGAGCGGTTGACGAGCTGGGCTGGTCGGTGGAGACGGTTGCGCCGGCTGAGGGAGCGGCCGGCTGGCGAACTTCGGCTTGATCACCGCCTCCTGCAGAGGGCGCGGTTCCACACGCCTCGTTGCTGGAGGCATGATCAGCTTGAGGCTGGCCGGTTGTTCCGCTAGCCGGCTCGACGTCTTCACTGTCTTCGTCCTCGTCATCCTCGCCCTCATCGCTGGAGGCGATCTCCTCGGCCGAGTCCTCGCCTACCGCCAGGTCCAGACCGAACCAGTCCTCCGGCTAGGCAACGCCATCATCATTGATCTTGGGCACAAAGACACTGATGTTGATACACTCGGTGATCGTCGAGTCGTGCTGGGCGATTGCCGGCCGCACTTCCTCCAGCTCCGCGTCGGCTTCCAGCCGCCAAGTATGTAGCTGGTCCAGGCTCAGCCCTGGGTACTAGGCGCAAACGAACTCCAACGCCCGCCCGGCTCTGAGACGGGCCGCCGACGCCTTCCAAGCTTCAAAACGGCCGACTGCGACCTCCAGCCAGTCGGCGGTCCGGCTTGGGGTGCGGGGGATTGTCTTGCCGGGCCAGAGGGCGGCCAGCACCTGTGCCCCGGCACGTTGAAGCCGGCGAAGCATCCAGTGAGCCGGCTGCAGCCGTGCTTGGACGGCCACGAGCTACTCCTCCAGCGTCCGATTTGCGTCCGGCGCGATGTTGACCCGCCTGACGACGCGCCTCGCGATGAGCCTCGATGGCTTGGGCGGCAAGGGTGGAGTTGCCGGGAAAGTAATCTGCACAAGAAAACGGGCGGCAGCACAAGTCAGCCCACGACCCCAGGCGGCCAGCAGGCAGATGAAGGGCGAGAAAAGTAGCTTACCATCGATCAAGTCTTCGATGCGGCCAAAGCCCGCATCCAGTGCTTGACGAGTCTCAGCCCAGCTCACCGCCTCGGTCTCAAACTCCGCCTTCAGGGCGGCCTCGTTGTCCTACGCCTTCTGCAGGGCCGCCTTGTGGCTTTCTTCCTGATCAGCCAGCTTCTTAGCCAGGCGGTCGTGCTCCTGGGCCAAGGTGGCGTACTCGGCGTCCCTAGTGCGAAGGGCGGTCTGCGCCTCGCCAAGCTCCTTCCGCAAGTCGGCGTTGGCTCCTGTAAAGAGCAAAAGACAAAAAGAAAAAACCAATGAGGGAAAGGTCGTCAAGGAAGATCCGACCCGACTACTCAGCAGTCGGCCCAAAGCTCGGGGACTACACCCAGTGGGTGCGCTGACGCGCCCCCACAGGAAACAGATAAAAACAAGCACTTACTTCGGCTGTTGTCCAGGTCGTCGATCTTCCGACCCAACTCCTGAGCCTAGGAGTTGAAGGCGGCAGCACGGGAATTATGATATTCCTGGAAGTTAAGATAGAAAGCAAAGATAAGACGGTCGCCAAGAAAGATCCAACCCGACTGCTCAGCAGTCGACCCGAATCTCGGGGACTACACCCAGTGGGTGCGCTGACGCACCCCCACGGAAGAAACCAAGGAACCAGAGCGGTCAAGAGCAAAAAACTTACCTGGATGGCGGCCCGCGTTGACAGGAACTCCTGCGTGTATTGCTGCAGGAGGGCGGCCTGGGCCTGTAGCCGACTCCGGACCTCTTGGGCCGCCACATTCAGCTCGCCGGTCCCCGCGCTGGAAGTCCACCCGGACATAGCGGAGCTGGCCGCCTCCAAGGCCTCCGCCGACTAGCCGGCGCCTGTGGCTTGGCGCGACTCCGGCGCAGCGGCGCTTCCCCCTGTGCCCTGACGCGTCACCGACTGTATTTCGAGGCCGGCTCCGACTTCAGGCGCGCCCCTGGCCGGCTCCTTTGGCGCCGTCGACGACTGGCCGCCTTGGCCCACGCCGACTGGCGCGGCCGGCGGCGTCCTCCCCGCGAAAACCTCGAAGAGCTCCTCCCTTTGCACCGACGGCGGGTCTTGGATGATTTCCTCCGCCAGGGGCAATGGGGTGTCCGGGGCTACGGTTCGGAGTGGGATGGCGAGCAGTGGGGGTTGGTCGCGTGAGCCCTCCGCCTCTGTCTCCACGGTCGCCCGCTCCGCCTGAGCCCTAGCCACCGCGTTGGCCTGCTCCTTCACCGCCTGAGCGGCCTCCCGATCCGCCGCCTCCCTCTCTTCCCGCGCCTCACGAGCATTCCGCTCTGTGGCTTCCATGAGGTCGACGCGGGGATCCATGTGGCGGGGGCCTGAGGACCCTCCAGCCGGCCCGACGACGGAGCCGCCTGGGCCCCGCTTAAGAGAAAGCGGCGCCCTGCTCAGAAAACGGAGAAAAGTCAGGAAGAATGATTCAAGCAGAAGAACACAGCAAAACAAGCATACAAGCAGTTGGAGGCTTACGCCGAGACTGTCTGGGGCTGTTTCACCGCTTTCTGGAAGCGGGCCGCCTTCGCAGCCGCCTCCTCTCGCTTCGTCGCTGCGGCAGAGGCTTTGGACTTCTTCGGCCGACTGCCGAAGAGAGTTGATGCGGCCCGGCGCTTCGGGGCGCCGCCGCCTGCAGACGGCGCGGCAGATGAGCCCGCGCTTTGGCAGTCGGACGCCGGCTGGCGACGCGGGACTTCTTCGGCTTCGCCGTCGTCCGGCCAATCCTCGAAGCTGGCAGAAAGCCCCCTGCCTCTGGGCTCAATGTTGTCCCCCACGACGGCCTCCTCCATGGCGGCCGCCCCCAAGTCCGGGTCGTCAACATCGTCCACCATGCGGTCAGGGGCGTACTGACGTTCGATCCCTGCCGCCCCAGCCGGCGGCGGAAGAAGGGGGTTCTGCTAACAAAAACCGGCTGATCAGAAGCCGGCCATCATGGAGTTGGCTGACAACAAAAAGAAGATAGAGAGAGAAGCTTACCACAGGCGGAGGATTGGCGCGAGAGTACGGCGCCTTGCCATATCGCCAGTCCCCGGCGAGCTTGCAGTTGGCGATGTAATTGACCATGAGCGCCACCTCCGTGTGCGGCATTTCCCGTGTGCTCAGCCGGCTGGGGTCGAAACGGCCGCTCATCTGACACATCATATGGGGCCGTCTTTGAAGAGGGAGAATCCGGCGCTCCACAAAGGCGGCCACCAAATCGGATCTGCGCAGACCTTCCGACTGGATCATCATCCGAAGCCGGGCGATGGCGGCGTTCCCGGCCGGAGGCAGGGACCTGGACCGGTAACTCCATGATGGCTGCCTCCCAGCCGGCGGGCCGGCTATGTAGGCCGGCAGATTGACGTTGTCTCCTCTCGGGGGCGAGCCGGCGTTCTTCACATAAAAATATGACTTTTGCCAGATCTTCACCGACTGGATTAGGGGGATGAGAGGGAACGGATTGTTCTCGCCGAGGGAGACGAAGGCCGACAGAAGCATCACCGCGTTGGCCGTGAGATGGTGCGGCTGCAAGTTGTAGAACTCCAAGAAGGAGCGCAGAAATCCGCTCGTCGGCAGGCCGAAGCCGCACAGGAAGTGCGAGCAGAAGACGACCCGCTCGCCTTCCTCCGGCTCCGGCGAGACCTCCGTCGCGGGCGCCAAGCGAACTTGCACAAGATTGGCGCCGGGCAGGCGCCGCGTCAGGCGGAGGAACTCCACGTGATCGTTGTCAATGTTGGAGCCGTCCCATGAGCTTGATAACGCCATGGAGCAGGGCGTGGTGGTGGTGCTACGGTGAGAAGCTGCGATGGCAGCGAGAGGAAGAAGAAGCAAAAGGAAGATGAGGAGGGATGGAGTGTGGGAGAGCGAGCGAACCTCTAACTCTCCCCCTCCTCCCCCTACTTGTAGGCTCGGGTGGCGGAGCCGAGGAGGCGCGGTGTGGGGGAACGTGGGGATTGATCGTGCCCACTTCCCCCACGTCCCGCGTTTATTGTGCCCTAATGACGAATTCAAGACGCCACAGGAAGGCGAGCCGTCTCCCTGGGCCGCAGCAGATCAGCGCTCGGGCCGAGGCCAGGGAGTGGCGGGCCCGGGCCTGCGGCGGCATCCTGTCATGCGCGTGCGTGGGCAGGATTCTGTCGCCACGTGGCCCACGGGGGGACCGGGATCAGCATGAAAGTCAGCCACCATCCCGGCCGCAAGATACAAGAGCTCTCTGAAAACGGCCTACACCGGCAAAGGCGGCTCCTCGGGGTAAGAAGCTGACCAAGCTTCTCGTCCCTCTGTCCGCCTCGAAACTCGACCAGCTTCGGGGACTACTGTCGGAGTAAATAGCCATGGGTAGCCTAGCCGGCTTCCCCTGGCCCTTCTGAAAAAATTACGAGCCCGTCCGGCTCTCAAAAAAACTCAAGACCTGGAGCCGCCTTCCCCCTGCCGGCTATCTTCTAAGCCGGCTTCAGGGGGGCGGCCCGCCCTTTGCACTCATGAAGGAGGCTGTGGGAGGGCCGACTTCGAGAAGCCGGCCGCAAGAAGGCCGACTCCAAGAAGCCGGCTCCCATAAAGCAGTCAAGATCATACCCTCGAAGTCCCCGTCCACCCAGCAATGATGAAGCGGGGCGTGGCTATAGTAAAGCCTGCCACCCCCAAAACCCGAAGCACGCCCAGCACAGTGCGCCGTACGGGTGACCACGACCCGCCCGGCACGGCACTGTTGCCACGGCGGCCCTGACACCGTCCACGACGGGCCACCAGCATGGCCCCCGAGGCGGTGGGCCCCTTCGGGCAGAGAGATGCCGAAGGCGGCCACACCTCCTCCCAAGTCAGCCAAATGGAGAGCCGGCCCCCCCATAGCCGGCCTGCCATCCTCCTCGAAGGAGACGCCCCATTAAGGAGACAAGACACGGTGGGACTACAGTAATCGCCCGCCAAGGCGGCGGTACTGTAGCCACGCTTACCCCGACCAAGCCCGCATCATTAGGATAGAGCAACAGTAACCAGCCACCGACCAGGCCCTGGACAGTGGGGTCTGCCTGTCGGCCAAGGTGCCGGCAGCCGGCGGGACCCACCAGTCGGCGGGCCCCAGCGGCCGGCGCGAAAGCCGGCGAGCATGATCACAGACAGCTGGGCCCTGCGCCCAGCCGGATTACCATTGTACCCCCGGGGGGTAGGCCTATGTAAACCCCCCGGTGCACCCATGCAAAGGGTTCGACCCCCAACTAGTTTTAGACACCTTAGGAGGAGAAGAAGCAGGCTAGCCGCACTCTTCTTCCTCCTTCCACCAACACAGCTCAAGGAGCACTGTGTAGCTACTTATTCATCTAGTGATCATGCGGAGACCCCGCAGAGCAGCAGTAGGGGTGTTATCTCCTCGGAGAGCCCCAAAGCTGGGTAAAGTTCGCCGGCGTGCATGTCTCCGTCTCATCCCGTTTCCAGGCACCGGCGACGTCTTATTGGCTCCCACAATGATAAGCCACCCGTTGGCATATGTCGCACCTACCACCCGACATGATTACCACGTATTTTTGTGATATGTGTGGTGACTAGCACAAGCTTGCAAAGTAGTGCACTCGTTAATGCTGATTTCAGGGACTTAGAATTTCACTAAGTCGTTGTCCTGATTTTGTCATTATGCCCTATGTTCATGTTGTTTCCTAGTGATCCGTGCCTCTTTTGAGGATGATCAGTAAGGATGATTTGTTAACATTGTGGTTCTCTATCCATCCATGTCTTTGTTTGAATTTATGGAGCAACCTAGCTTGAGTCAATCAAGCTCTACTTTTGTTATTTCATGAATCCTGGCAGATTGTTGACTTGTTAGCGATTTTGCCGAGGATGTTGTTATTGATCTGTGCATGCTATGTTGTTGTTCTTGCCATGTCTAGCTTCTATGCCATGTATTCTTAATGGGGGTATGCCTAGTTGGTCATGCCATGCTCTGTAGTGAGTGCATCCAGCTTGTAAACATGCCTACTCGTTAACTGATTTGCATGCTCCAGTTTTTCACTAAGTCTGAGATCTGTTTATGTTTTTGCCATGTTCACATGCTTGCAATTGTATTTTCTGATCCCTTTTGGCTCAAGGTCACTAAGGGACTTTTGTTAAGTGCTTTGAGTAGCTTCATGCCAGGCCTTGCTTTGCCACCTTAAGTTCCTGTAGAATGTAGTTTTCATGCTCTGAAGTGTGCTACCTGATGTTAAATTCCAGACTTATGTTAATTTCACTGTCTGAAACCTGTTATCATTTGCACTTTTGCCATGCTTGTTTGAACCTGTTAATGGATGAATTGGCCGTAGCTTAGTGTTCATATTTTGTCAAGCATCATGAGTGGATCCCTGCCATGTATTTTGTTGTCATGTTTGAGTGTTGTAGCATAATTATCTTGATGCATTTAGATGGCTACTTGCTGATTATCGCAGACCGGTGCCATATTTGTTTTGCTTGCCATTTCCAAACCATGCATCTGATTCCGGTGATCTTTATATCGATTTCAACTGAAATCACCTCACCTTTCCAGTGGCACTCTTGGAATTCCAAGTTGAGGCCAGGTTCAATCATTCCTTATCAAATCTTGCATATGCATCACATATCGCATCCCGCATAGCATACCATGTTTGCATCATGTTGTTCGAGCATTGCACGTGGTTGATTGTGTTCCTTTTGCTTGTTTGTCTTGTTTGGGTAGAGCCGGGAGACGAGTTCACGAACGAGGAGCCCGTTGAGTTTTCTTACGAGGATCAAGTCAACTCTGGCAACTTTACAGGCAAGATGATCATACCCTCGAAATCACTTCTATCCTTGCTTGCTATATGCTCGCTCTTTTGCTATGCCTACGCTACGATGCCTACCACTTGCTTATAATGCCTCCCAAATTGCCATGTCAAACCTCTAACCCACCATGTCCTAGCAAACCGTTGATTGGCTATGTTACTGCCTTGCTCAGCCCCTCTTATAGCGTTGCTAGTTGCAGGTGAAGATTGGAGTTCGTTCCTTGTTGGAACATTGTTTATTGTTGGGATATCACCATATTATCTTGTTATATTAATGCATATATATACTTGGTAAAGAGTGGAAGGCTTGGCCTTTTGCCTAGTGTTTTGTTCCACTCTTGCCGCCCTAGTTTCCGTCATATCGGTGTTATGTTCCCGGATTTTGCGTTCCTTACGTGGTTGGGTTATAATGGGAACCCCTTGGTAGTTCACCTTGAATAAAACTCCTCCAGCAATGCCCAACCTTGGTTTTACCATTTGCCACCTAGCCTCTTTTTCCCTTGGGTTTCCGAAGCCCGAGGGTCATCTTATTTAAACCCCCCTGGGCCAGTGCTCCTCTGAGTGTTGGTCCGAAGTGGGCAGCCTGCGAGGCCACCTCGGGGAAACTCGAGGGTTGGTTTTACTCGTAGCCTGACCTACCTGAGTGTGCCCTGAGAACGAGATATGTGCAGCTCCTATCGGGATTTGTCGGCACATTCGGGCGGTGTTGCTGGACTTGTTTTACCATTGTCGAGGATGTCTTGTAGAACCGGGATGCCGAGTCTGATCGGAATGTCTCGGGAAAAGGAATATCCTTCGTTGACCGTGAGAGCTTTTGATGGGCTAAGTTGGGACTCCCCTGCAGGGATTTGAACTTTCGAAAGCCGTGCCCGCGGTTATGGGCACATGGGAATTTGTTAATGTCCGGTGGTAGAGAACATGAAACTTAACTTAATTAAAATGAATCAACCGCGTGTGTAACCGTGATGGCCTCTTCTCGGCGGAGTCCGGGAAGTGAACACGGTGTTGGAGTAATGTTTGACGTAGGTTGTTATACGATCACTTTTTGATCATAGTTCTTCGTTCGTGCTTTGCCTTCTCTTCTCGCTCTCTTTTGCGAACAGGTTAGCCACCATATATGCTAGTCGCTTGCTGCAGCTCCACATATTACCTTGCCTTACCTATAAGCTTAAATAGTCTTGATCACGAGGGTGCGAGATTGCTGAGTCCCCGTGACTCACAGATTACTTCCAAACCAGATGCAGGGACCGATGATACCGCTCCAGACGATGCGCTTGAGCTCAAGTGGGAGTTCGATGAAGACTCTCGTCGTTACTATGTGTCTTTCCTAGATGATCAGTAGAGGTGCCCAGTTGGGGCGATCGGGGACCGTGTCGCATGTTGGGTTTGATCTTTCATTTTGGTACCATAGTCGGACCATGAGTGTGTTGGATGATTGTAATGTTATTCATGTATTTGTGTGACGTGGCGAGTGTAAGCCAACTATGTATCATTTCCCCTTTTATATATTACATGGGTAGTTGTGAAGATTACCTTACTTGCGACATTGCTTTCAATGCGGTTATGCCTCTAAGTCATGCTTCGACACGTAGGAGATATAGCCGCATCGAGGGCGATCGAAGGTGATCGGACAGGAGGACCAAGGGTTGAACTTTGGGGCGACTGACTCCAACGCATATACGTCCCTGAGCGCACGCTTCCGCTCCCTCTTGGGGATGTGGGTTGTGTTTATCATGTTCACCGTCCGCACTTGCGGGGGAAACCTCTTCTGTCCTCCAATGTGCGGCTGCGGGGCTCCTCCTCGTCATCGCTATGCGGCACCTTGTCCTTGTTTTCGGCAATTAACTTGCCGGCCTGCTTGAACACCCAACAATCCCTGTTGGTGTGATTGGCTGGCTTGTTTGGGGTGCCGTGTATTTGACACGAGCGATCGAGTATATGGTCCAGGCTGGACGGACCCGGCGTACTTTGTTTCAATGGCTTTTTCCGCTGACCGGGTTTAGAGCCTTCGAATCCGGCATTGACTGCCGTATCCTTGGTATTTTTGCTACTAATGCGGCGCTTATGTTTATTGCGACGTGACCTGCTATTGCCATCCTTGGTATCCGGGGTACCATGGTTCTTTCATATGTTATTACTGCGAGCCAGCCAGCTGTCTTCTCCCGCACAAAAGTGGGTCATGAGCGTCGTGAGAGCTGCCATAGATTTCGGCTTTTCCTGACCAAGGTGCCGGGCTAGCCACTCGTCTCGGATGTTGTGTTTGAAAGCCGCTAAGGCCTCTGCATCCGGACAATCGACGATATGATTTTTCTTTGTAAGGAACCGAATCCAGAATTTCCTGGCTGACTCTTCTGGTTGCTGAATTATATGGCTCAAGTCATCTGCGTCTGGAGGTCCCACATAAGTGCCCTCAAAGTTGTCGAGGAATGTGGCTACCAGATCTTCCCAACAGCTAATGGAGTCTACTGGCAAGCTGTGAAGCCAATGCCGCGCTGATCCTTTGAGCTTTAGTGGGAGGTATTTGATGGCGTGTAAGTCATCACCGCGGGCCATGTGGATGTGAAGGAGGAAATCCTCAATCCATACTGCGGGATCTGTTGTGCCGCCGTATGATTCAATATTTACAGGTTTGAAACCTCCTGGGAATTGATGTTCCATTACTTCGTCTGTGAAGCATAAGGGGTGTGCAGCGCCTCTGTATTGGGCTATATCGCGACACAGCTCGAATGGGTCTTGCCCGCTGTGTTCGGCCCGACCGGATTTGCTTTTAATGTATCCGGCGTGACGTTTATTATCTCGCAGAGTAGTGCCCCCTTGTGATCTGTAGATTGATCTTGCATGCTTTGCTTTGTCCTCCAATATGTCTCACAGGTCTAGCGTATCTCCCCATGCCTTTTTATTTGAATGGCGTCGGGGTGGAGGCTGAGCTTTTGGCTGGAATACATCTCTATTGCGGCCACGAGGTGGCCGATCAGCCGTATCATACGCTTCCTCCTCCAGTTGGGGTAGTAACCTGCACTTTGGATAATTCTAGGAGGGGCACTCGAGTTTATATTCCTCGGTCGCGAGGACTTCAGTCCATCTGTCAGTTAGCAGATCTTGATCAGCTTGAAGCTATTGCTGCTTTTTCTTCAGGCTATTTGCCGTGGCCATAAGCCGGCGCTTGAAGCGCTCTTGTTCGACGGGATCCTCCGGTACGACGAACTCATCATCGCCGAGGCTTGCCACGTCTTCGAAGGGGGCATGTAATTGTCATCCTCCTCCTCTCCGTCTACCGCTCTCTCAGGAGAGCTGGCTCCTTCATCCTCCTGCTCTAAATCTTGCTGGAGGGGATTGTTGTTGTCTTCGGCACTATCCGGAGTGTTATTATCTCCTATGCCGGTATCACCACTTTTGCTTTGGTGGGACTTAGAGCGGCGCCGCTGACGTCGGCGCTTGGGTTGCTTCTTGGAGGGGTCGTCCTCCGCTATCTCGTCGCCATTGCCTTCGTTGGGTGTATCCACCATGTATATGTCATATGACAAGGTGGATTTCCAGTGCCCTATAGGTGCTGGTTCATGTTCGTCTCCTACATCATCGTCCATACCGTCGATGTCTTCGGAGTCGAAGTCGAGCATGTCGGTTAAATCATCGACAGTGGCTACGAAGTGGGTGGTGGGTGGGCGTCGAATTTCTTCGTCGTCCGCATCCCAATCCTGTTGGCCATAATCCGGCCAGGGCTCTCCTAACAACGAGAGAGACCTTAGTGAATTCAGAATGTCGCTGAAGGGCGAGTGCGAAAAGATATCCGCGGCGCTTAATTCCATGATCGGCGTCCAATCGGATTCGATTGGCAGGGGCGCGGGTGGTTCGGAGTCCGGAGAAGAGTCCGGCACCTTGGAGTCATGGGATTCGCAGAGGATAAGGCTGGTGTTCGGCTCGATTGCCGTTGAGACTGCAGCCCCTGAGGCGGTGTCTAACCACCCGTCCTCGATTCACGCAGTTGGCTCCGAGCTAAGTGTCGGAGCTGATGCGGGCGCGGCCTCTGGGGTACTATTCGGCGGCAGAGCTTGGTCATACCCATCATGACAGTGCGGCGCGCCCGGCTATGGCTCGAATCCATCGAAGATCAAGTCTCCGCGGATGTCGGCCGTGTAGTTCAAACTTCCAAATCTGACCTGATGGCCAAGGGCATAGCTTTCAATCTACTCCAGATGGCCAAGTGAATTAGCCCGCAGTGCAAAGCCGCCGAATACGAAGATCTGTCCGGGGAGAAAATTCTCACCCTGGACCGCATCGCTATCGATGATAGTAGGAGCCATCAAGCCTAACGGCGACGACACAGAGGAACTCTCAATGAAAGCACCAATGTCGGTGTCAAAACCGGTGGATCTCGGGTACGTGGTCCCGAACTGTGCTCTAGGCCGGAAGGTAACAGGAGGCAGGGACACAATGTTTTACCCAGGTTCGGGCCCCCTTGATGGAGGTAAAACCCTACGTCCTGCTTGATTGATATTGATGATATGGGTAGTACAAGAGTAGATCTACCACGAGATCAGAGAGGCTAAACCCTAGAAGCTAGCCTATGGTATGATTGTATGTTGTGGTTGTTGTCCTACGGACTAAAACCCTTCGGTTTACATAGACATCGGAGAGGGTTAGGGTTACACAAGGTCGGTTACAAAGGAGGAGATATCCATATCCGTATTGCCTAGCTTGCCTTCCACGCCAAGTAGAGTCCCATCCGGACATGAGACGAAGTCTTCAATCTTGTATCTTCATAGTCCAACAGTCCGGCCAATGGAGATAGTCCGGCTGTCCGGAGACCCCCTAATCCAGGACTCCCTCAATCCCCAAGGTCATGGACGAAGCCATCATCTCCGCGTGCTTAGACAGTGTCCATGACGTCAATATGAACGAAGAGCTGGCTATCCACGAGGAGCTTTGCACATCACAGGAGCTGTTCAACCTAGTGACCAAGTGCGCAAGAGCTGAGGAGGGGTGCCTCTCTCTCCTTGAGCTGCCAGCTGCAGGAGTGGAGGAAAAGAAGGCCAAGGCCAAGGACGTGAAGCGCAAAGAGGCAGTAGTGCTCGCAGCGGAGCCCGACACCAAGCGAGGCAGAGATCAGCCCGAGTCATCCAAGAACGGCCATCCATTCTGCGCCTTCCACAACCTGAACACCCACAACACCAGCGACTGTCAAGAGCTTAGAGCCATACGGGAAGGACACTTTGGTCGACGCCCCGAGCACAACGACCGGGGCTACGGCCGTGGAGGAGGACGCGGAGGTGGACGCTGGGACGACCGTGGCCCGCGCCAGGAGTGGCGCGACCGGCCTGCTAAGGACAAGCCTCATGAGGGTTCCTGGAGGGACCGGCCTCGTGAGAATCACACCAGGGCAACGATGGTCTTCCCCCGTTGCCGCCACCGAGAATGAATGACGACCACCACCAGGACGAGGGGGCTAGGGGCTTCCAGGAGCCGCGTGCGATCACTTGCATCTTGGGCGGTGCTCAGGCCCCAGCCTCTCAGCGCATCTTCAAATAGTTCGCTCGCGAGGTGAACGCAGCGCTCCCCAAGCTCGAGGCCACGCGCTTGAAGGAAATATGCCCTAGAGGCAATAATAAAATTATTATTTATTTCCTTATATCATGATAAATGTTTATTATTCATGCTAGAATTGTATTAACCGGAAACATAATACATGTGTGAATACATAGACCAACAGAGTGTCACTAGTATGCCTCTACTAGACTAGCTCGTTAATCAAAGATGGTTATGTTTCCTAACCATGAACAAAGAGTTGTTATTTGATTAACGAGGTCACATCATTAGTTGAATGATCTGATTGACATGACCCATTTCATTAGCTTAGCACCCGATCGTTTAGTATGTTGCTATTGCTTTCTTCATGACTTATACATGTTCCTATAACTATGAGATTATGCAACTCCCGTTTACCGGAGGAACACTTTGGGTACTACCAAACGTCACAACGTAACTGGGTGATTATAAAGGAGTACTACAGGTGTCTCCAATGGTAGATGTTGGGTTGGCATATTTCGAGATTAGGGTTTGTCACTCCGATTGTCGGAGAGGTATCTCTGGGCCCTCTCGGTAATACACATCACATAAGCCTTGCAAGCACTGCAACTAATATGTTAGTTGTGAGATGATGTATTACAGAACGAGTAAAGAGACTTGCCGGTAACGAGATTGAACTAGGTATTGGATACCGACGATCGAATCTCGGGCAAGTAACATACCGATGACAAAGGGAACAACGTATGTTGTTATGCGGTCTGACCGATAAAGATCTTCGTAGAATATGTAGGAGCCAATATGGGCATCCAGGTCCCGCTATTGGTTATTGACCGGAGACGTGTCTCGGTCATGTCTACATTGTTCTCGAACTGCAGGGTCCGCACGCTTAACGTTACGATGACAGTTATTATGAGTTTATGCATTTTGATGTACCGAAGGTTGTTCGGAGTCCCGGATGAGATCACGGACATGACGAGGAGTCTCGAAATGGTCGAGACGTAAAGATTGATATATTGGAAGCCTATGTTTGGGCACCGGAAGCGTTCCGGGTGAAATCGGGATTTTTCCGGATTACCGGGAGAGTTACCGGAACCCCCCGGGAGGTAAATGAGCCTATTGGGCCTTAGTGGAAAAGAGAGAAGAGGCAGCCCACAAGCCTAGCCGGCGCCCCCCCCTTTCCCAAGTCCTAATAGGACTAGGAGAGGTGGGCTGGCCCCCTCTTTCTCCTTCCCCCCCAAGAATCCTAGTTGGAATAGGATTGGAGGGGAGGAGTCCTACTCCCGGTGGGAGTAGGACTCCTCCCTGCGCCTCCCTCCTAGCCGGCCGAACCCCCTGCCCCTGGCCTTTATATACGGGGGCAGGGGGCACCCCAAGACACACAACTTGATCCTTGAGATCGTTCCTTAGCCGTGTGCGGTGCCCCCTGCCACCAAATTCCACCTCGATCATACCGTTACAGTGCTTAGGCGAAGCCCTGCGTCGGTAGCACATCAAGATCGTCACCACGCCGTCGTGCTGACGGAACTCTTCCTCGACGCTTTGCTGGATCGGAGCCTGAGGAACATCATCGAGCTGAACGTGTGCTAAGAACTCGGAGGTGCCGGAGTAACGGTGCTTGGATCGGTCGGATCAGGAAGAAGACGTACGAATACTTCCTCTTTGTTGTGTGATCGCTTCCGCAGTCGGTCTGCGTTGGTACGTAGACAACACTCTCCCCTCTCGTTGCTAAGCATCACCATGATCTTGCGTGTGCGTAGGAAAATTTTTGAAATTACTGCGTTCCCCAACAGTGGTATCAGAGCCTATGTTTTATGGTTTGATGTTATATGCACGAGTAGAACACAAGTGAGTTGTGGGCGATACAAGTCATACTGCCTACCAGCATGTCATACTTTGGTTCGGCGGTATTGTTGGACGAGACGATCCGGACCAACCTTACGCGTACTCTTACGCGAGACCGGTTCCCTCGACGTGCTTTGCACATAGATGGCTTGCGGAAGACTGTCTCTCCAACTTTAGTTGAACCAAGTGTGACTACGCCCGGTCCTTGAGAAGGTTAAAACGGAGTCTATTTGACGAACTATCGTTGTGGTTTTGATGCGTAGGTGAGATGAGTTCTTACTTAAGCCCGTAGCAGCCACGTAAAACTTGCAACAACAAAGTAGAGGACGTCTAACTTGTTTTTGCAGGGCATGATGTGATGTGATATGGTCAAGGCATGATGCTGATTTTATTTTATGAGATGATCATGTTTTGTAACCGAGTTATCGGCAACTGGCAGGAGCCAAATGGTTGTCGCTTTATTGTATGCAATGCAATCGCGATGTAATGCTTTACTTTATTACTAAGCGGTAGTGATAGTCGTGGAAGCATAAGATTGGCGAGACGACAACGATGCTATGATGGAGATCAAGGTGTCGCGCCGGTGACGATGGTGATCATGACGGTGCTTCAGAGATGGAGATCACAAAGCACAAGATGATGATGGCCATATCATATCACTTATATTGATTGCATGTGATGTTTATCCTTTTATGCATCTTATCTTGCTTTGATTGACGGTAGCATTATAAGATGATCTCTCACTAAATTATCAAGAAGTGTTCTCCCTGAGTATGCAACGTTGCAAAAGTTCTTCGTGCTGAGACACCACGTGATGATCGGGTGTGATAGGCTCTACGTTCAAATACAACGGGTGCAAAACAGTTGCACACGCGGAATACTCAGGTTATACTTGACGAGCCAAGCATATACAGATATGGCCTCGGAACACGGAGACCGAAAGGTCGAGCGTGAATCATATAGTAGATATGATCAACATATTGATGTTCACCATTGAAAACTACTCCATCTCACGTGATGATCGGTTATGGTTTAGTTGATTTGGATCACGTGATCACTTAGAGGATTAGAGGGATGTCTATCTAAGTGGGAGTTCTTAAGTAAATTAACTGAACTTAAAAATTATCATGAACTTAGTACCTGATAGTATCTTGCTTGTTTATGTTGATTGTAGATAGATCGCTCGTGCTGTTGTTCCGTTGAATTTTAATGCGTTCCTTGAGAAAGCAAAGTTGAAAGATGATGGTAGCAATTACACGGACTGGGTCCGTAACCTGAGGATTATCCTCATTGCTGCACAGAAGAATTGCGTCCTGGAAGCACCGCTGAGTGCCAGGCCTGCTGCAAGAGCAACACCAGAAGTTATGAACGTCTGGCAAAGCAAAGCTGATGACTACTCAATAGTTCAGTGTGCCATGCTTTACGGCTTAGAACCGGGACTTCAACGACGTTTTGAACGTCATGGAGCATATGAGATGTTCCAGGAGTTGAAGTTAATATTTCAAGCAAATGCCCGGATTGAGAGATATGAAGTCTCCAATAAGTTCTATAGCTGCAAGATGGAGGAGAACAGTTCTGTCAGTGAGCATATACTCAAAATGTCTGGGTATAATAATCACTTGATTCAATTGGGAGTTACACTTCCGGATGATTGCGTCATTGACAGAATTCTCCAATCACTGCCACCAAGCTACAAGAGCTTTGTGATGAACTATAATATGCAAGGGATGAACAAGACTATTCCCGAGCTCTTCGCTATGCTGAAAGCTGCGGAGGTAGAAATCAAGAAGGAGCATCAAGTGTTGATGGTTAACAAAACCACTAGTTTCAAGAAAAAGGGCAAAGGGAAGAAGAATTGGAACTTCAAGAAGAACGGCAAGCAAGTTGCTGCTCAAGAGAAGAAACCCAAGTCTGGACCTAAGCCTGAAACTGAGTGCTTCTACTGCAAGCAGACTGGTCACTGGAAGCGGAACTGCCCCAAGTATTTGGCGGATAAGAAGGATGGCAAGGTGAACAAAGGTATATGTGATATACATGTTATTGATGTGTACCTTACTAATGCTCGCAGTAGCACCTGGGTATTTGATACTGGTTCTGTTGCTAATATTTGCAACTCGAAACAGGGACTACAGAATAAGCGGACACTAGCAAAGGACGAGGTGACGATGCGCGTGGGAAACGGTTCCAAAGTCGATGTGATCGCGGTCGGCACGCTACCTCTACATCTACCTTCGGGATTAATATTAGACCTAAATAATTGTTATTTGGTGCCAGCGTTGAGCATGAACATTATATCTGGATCTTGTTTGATGCGAGATGGTTATTCATTTAAATCAGAGAATAATGGTTGTTCTATTTATATGAGTAATATCTTTTATGGTCATGCACCCTTGAAAAGTGGTCTATTCTTATTGAATCTCGATAGTAGTAATACACATATTCATAATGTTGAAGCCAAAAGATGCAGAGTTGATAATGATAGTGCAACTTATTTGTGGCACTGCCGTTTAGGTCATATCGGTGTAAAGCGCATGAAGAAACTCCATGCTGATGGGCTTTTGGAAACACTTGATTATGAATCACTTGGTACTTGCGAACCATGCCTCATGGGCAAGATGACTAAAACACCGTTCTCCGGTACTATGGAGAGAGCAACAGATTTATTGAAAATCATACATACCGATGTATGTGGTCCGATGAATATTGAGGCTCGTGGCGGATATCGTTATTTTCTCACCTTCACAGATGATTTAAGCAGATATGGGTATATCTACTTAATGAAACATAAGTCTGAAACATTTGAAAAGTTCAAGGAATTTCAGAGTGAAGTTGAAAATCATCATAACAAGAAAATAAAGTTTCTACGATCTGATCGTGGAGGAGAATATTTGAGTTACGAGTTTGGTGTACATTTGAAAAATTGTGGAATAGTTTCGCAACTCACGCCACCCGGAACACCACAACGTAATGGTGTGTCCGAACGTCGTAATCGTACTTTACTAGATATGGTGCGATCTATGATGTCTCTTACTGATTTACCGCTATCATTTTGGGGTTATGCTTTAGAGACGGCCGCATTCACGTTAAATAGGGCACCATCTAAATCCGTTGAGACGACGCCTTATGAACTATGGTTTGGCAAGAAACCGAAGTTGTCGTTTCTTAAAGTTTGGGGCTGCGATGCTTATTTGAAAAAGCTTCAACCTGATAAGCTCGAACCCAAATCGGAGAAGTGTGTCTTCATAGGATATCCAAAGGAAACTATTGGATACACCTTCTATCACAGATCCGAAGGCAAGACTTTTGTTGCTAAATTCGGAAACTTTCTTGAGAAGGAGTTTCTCTCGAAAGAAGTGAGTGGGAGGAAAGTAGAACTTGACGAGGTAACTGTACCTACTCCGTTATTGGGAAATAGTACATCACGGAAAACTGTTTCTGTGAGAACTACACCAATAAGAGAGGAAGTTAATGATGATGATCATGAAACTTTAGATCAAGATACTACTGTACCTCGTAGATCAACCAGAGTAAGATCCGCACCAGAGTGGTACGGTAATCCTGTTCTGGAAGTCATGCTACTAGATCATGATGAACCTACGAACTATGAAGAAGCGATGGTGAGCCCAGATTCCGCAAAGTGGCTTGAAGCCATGAAATCTGAGATGGGATCCATGTATGAGAACAAAGTATGGACTTTGGTTGACTTGCCCGATGATCGGCAAGCAATTGAGAATAAATGGATCTTTAAGAAAAAGACTGACGCTGATGGTAATGTTACTATCTACAAAGCTCGACTTGTCGCAAAAGGTTTTCGACAAGTTCAAGGAGTTGACTACGATGAGACTTTCTCACCCGTAGCGATGCTTAAGTCTGTCAGAATCATGTTAGCAATTGCCGCATTTTATGATTATGAAATTTGGCAAATGGATGTAAAAACCGCATTCCTGAATGGATTTCTGGAAGAAGAGTTGTATATGATGCAACCCGAAGGTTTTGTCGATCCAAAAGGAGCTAACAAAGTGTGCAAACTCCAGCGATCCATTTATGGACTGGTGCAAGCATCTCGGAGTTGGAATAAACGCTTTGATAGTGTGATCAAAGCATTTGGGTTTATACAGACTTTTGGAGAAGCCTGTATTTACAAGAAAGTGAGTGGAAGCTCTGTAGCATTTCTGATATTATATGTGGATGACATATTACTCATTGGAAATGATATAGAATTTCTGGATAGCATAAAGGGATACTTGAATAAAAGTTTTTCGATGAAAGACCTCGGGGAAGCTGCTTACATATTAGGCATAAAAATCTATAGAGATAGATCAAAACGCTTAATTGGACTTTCACAAAGCACATACCTTGACAAGATTTTGAAGAAGTTCAAAATGGATCAAGCAAAGAAAGGGTTCTTGCCTGTATTACAAGGTGTGAAGTTGAGTCAGACTCAATGCCCGACCACTGTAGAAGATAGAGAGAAAATGAAAGATGTTCCCTATGCTTCAGCCATAGGCTCTATCATGTATGCAATGCTGTGTACCAGACCTGATGTGTGCCTTGCTATAAGTTTAGCAGGGAGGTACCAAAGTAATCCAGGAGTGGATCACTGGACAGCGGTCAAGAACATCCTGAAATACCTGAAAAGGACTAAGGATATGTTTCTCGTATATGGAGGTGACAAAGAGCTCACCGTAAGAGGTTACGTTGATGCAAGCTTTGACACTGATCCGGACGATTCTAAATCGCAAACCGGATACGTGTTTACTTTAAACGGTGGAGCTGTCAGTTGGTGCAGTTCTAAACAAAGCGTCGTAGCGGGATCTACATGTGAAGCGGAGTACATAGCTGCTTCGGAAGCAGCGAACGAAGGAGTCTGGATGAAGGAGTTCATATCCGATCTAGGTGTCATACCTAGTGCATCGGGTCCAATGAAAATCTTCTGTGACAATACTGGTGCAATTGCCTTGGCAAAGGAATCCAGATTTCACAAAAGAACCAAACACATCAAGAGACGCTTCAACTCCATCCGGGATTTAGTCCAGGTGGGAGACATAGAGATTTGCAAGATACATACGGATCTGAATGTTGCAGACCCGTTGACTAAGCCTCTTCCATGAGCAAAACATGATCAGCACCAAGGCTCCATGGGTGTTAGAATCATTACTATGTAATCTAGATTATTGACTCTAGTGCAAGTGGGAGACTGAAGGAAATATGCCCTAGAGGCAATAATAAAGTTATTATTTATTTCCTTATATCATGATAAATGTTTATTATTCATGCTAGAATTGTATTAACCGGAAACATAATACATGTGTGAATACATAGACCAACAGAGTGTCACTAGTATGCCTCTACTAGACTAGCTCGTTAATCAAAGATGGTTATGTTTCCTAACCATGAACAAAGAGTTGTTATTTGATTAACGAGGTCACATCATTAGTTGAATGATCTGATTGACATGACCCATTTCATTAGCTTAGCACCCGATCGTTTAGTATGTTGTTATTGCTTTCTTCATGACTTATACATGTTCCTATAACTATGAGATTATGCAACTCCCGTTTACCGGAGGAACACTTTGGGTACTACCAAACGTCACAACGTAACTGGGTGATTATAAAGGAGTACTACAGGTGTCTCCAATGGTAGATGTTGGGTTGGCGTATTTCGAGATTAGGGTTTGTCACTCCGCTTGTCGGAGAGGTATCTCTGGGCCCTCTCGGTAATACACATCACATAAGCCTTGCAAGCACTGCAACTAATATGTTAGTTGTGAGATGATGTATTACGGAACGAGTAAAGAGACTTGCCGGTAACGAGATTGAACTAGGTATTGGATACCGACGATCGAATCTCGGGCAAGTAACATACCGATGACAAAGGGAACAACGTATGTTGTTATGCGGTCTGATCGATAAAGATCTTCGTAGAATATGTAGGAGCCAATATGGGCATCCAGGTCCCGCTATTGGTTATTGACCGGAGACGTGTCTCGGTCATGTCTACATTGTTCTCGAACCGCAGGGTCCGCACGCTTAACGTTACGATGACAGTTATTATGAGTTTATGCATTTTGATGTACCGAAGGTTGTTCGGAGTCCCGGATGAGATCACGGACATGACGAGGAGTCTCGAAATGGTCGAGACGTAAAGATTGATATATTGGAAGCCTATGTTTGGGCACCGGAAGCGTTCCGGGTGAAATCGGGATTTTTCCGGATTACCGGGAGAGTTACCGGAACCCCCCGGGAGGTAAATGGGCCTATTGGGCCTTAGTGGAAAAGAGAGAAGAGGCAGCCCACAAGCCTAGCCGGCGCCCCCCCCCTTTCCCAAGTCCTAATAGGACTAGGAGAGGTGGGCCGGCCCCCTCTTTCTCCTTCCCCCCCAAGAATCCTAGTTGGAATAGGATTGGAGGGGAGGAGTCCTACTCCCGGTGGGAGTAGGACTCCTCCCTGCGCCTTCCTCCTAGCCGGCCGAACCCCCTGCCCCTGGCCTTTATATACGGGGGCAGGGGGCACCCCAAGACACACAACTTGATCCTTGAGATCGTTCCTTAGCCGTGTGCGGTGCCCCCTGCCACCAAATTCCACCTCGATCATACCGTTACAGTGCTTAGGCGAAGCCCTGCGTCGGTAGCACATCAAGATCGTCACCACGCCGTCGTGCTGACGGAACTCTTCCTCGATGCTTTGCTGGATCGGAGCCTGAGGAACGTCATCGAGCTGAACGTGTGCTAAGAACTCGGAGGTGCCGGAGTAACGGTGCTTGGATCGGTCGGATCAGGAAGAAGACGTACGACTACTTCCTCTTCGTTGTGTGATCGCTTCCGCAGTCGGTCTGCGTTGGTACGTAGACAACACTCTCCCCTCTTGTTGCTAAGCATCACCATGATCTTGCGTGTGCGTAGGAAATTTTTTGAAATTACTGCGTTCCCCAACAGCACTCGCTCAGGTGGTCCCAATGCGCCATCACCTTCGACTCGGACGACCAGCTCAAGTGTGCAGCCACTGCTGGCACACTCCCTATGTTGTGCTCCCCAGTCATCAGCAATGTGTAATTCACCAAGACTCTCATCAACGGCGGCGCAGGGCTCAACGTCCTATCCGTCGACACATTCGACAACCTCCAAGTGCCCTATGAGCAGCTCCAGCCAACCAAACCTTTCTCAGGAGTGACTAACGGTTCCACCACACCGATAGGGCAAGTCCGCCTGCTTCTCACCTTCGGGAACGCAAGAACTACCGCACTGAGCTCATCGACTTTGATGTTGCGCACATCCGCCTGCCGTACAATGCCATCCTCGGGTATCTAGCCCTGGTCGAGTTCATGGCAGTCACTCACCACGGCTACAATGTTCTCAAGATGCCAGGAAGCGGGGGAATCATCACGGTCCCATGTGAAGAAAGGGATGCGGTGTGCTCCCTTGAGCGCGCCTTCCAAGCCGCAGCAATCGACAACCCTGACAGCAGAAGTGAAGGCCCTCCGGAGATCAACCCCAAGAAGAAGCTGCCGCACCGCACAGGACCCCAAGGAGATGGCGTCACATTAGGGGCCACGTCAGGATCAGCGCCAGCTCCAGGGGCGCCTCCCTCAACCGCATAGGAAAGCGTGCCCGGCGCCCTCCTCAGGCAGGACTCTGGGGCTCTCTCCTAGAGAGCCTCAGACCTTGCCAACCTCACGAGGGAGGCGCTTGGGCACCACTTGGAAGCATGCTTCATGGCACGCTTTCCTCAGGAGAGTACAGGGCAAGGAGTGCCCACCACCCAGGAGTTCATCACCAAGACCACCCAAGAGCTACAAGACATGAGAGCCATGCTCGGCGACAGCCGCTCACCGAGCGCGGCTCACCATCCAGGCGAGGGTGCTGAACTGTGCGTCTGCATCGACATCCCAGGGCTCAGCAGGGCCGCATCTCAGGAACGCTTCTGGCCATCACGTGCGGGCCGTTGTGAGGGTCCACCACACAGCTACATTCGCATGCCCTTCGGCTTGCCGAGCGTGGCGTCGGCCTATCAGCACAACGTGCGAGAAGTCCTGGTGGCTCAGGAGGCCAGGTTCCACGCTGTTCTGGAGGAGATGGGGACAGTCTTCAGGGAACCTCTGGAGCCCCCAGAGCCTCCCGAGGCTCAGGGTCCCGGTGGCTCATGAGGAGACATTCCTTCAACGCGTGGCTTCAGCTGCACCAACTCTACTTCGTCTACAGAACCAGGTGACATCTTCCAAGTTCATTTAAGCTGGGAGCGCCCCTCAGGCTGCATTATTCCCAGGCCACACGGGTCCATCCCTGTGGCATGTATCCCTTTTTCTTATGTTTTTTGCTTACCATGTCAGGGGCGCCCCTCGGGCTGCATCATCCCCACGCCACTCGGGCCAGACCCAGTGGCATGTATCTTCCTGCATTTACCTAAGTCAATCTGCTCTTCATGCTTAACCTGCCAACTGCTATCACCTGCTTGATCATCGCCTCCCTCGGGGCCTCTACACAGGCACGGCGCTGGTGCATGGGTCCGTCCCTGCCACGGCCGGCAAATCTGAGTGGTCAAGCTCTGGCTCGCGGCATGCGCCGTGCACGTCACCTCACCAATCCCTCAGTGCCTTCACTTCATCCGGACCAACCAGCGGCAGGCAGGCAGCAGTAACGGCAAACCATGTTTCTTCTTGTGCCTGTCCACAGGGACCCCGCGGGAAGGATAGCAGGCAGCGCCGTGAGTCTCCTTTCTCTCATGCGATTCGCTTGGGTGTTAAAAGGGGGGCTCTTGAGCATCGTGACTCAGGAGCTCTTACTGGCTCTCCAGCCCTCATCCCCTGGCCTTGACCACGGCATCGCGACCTGGCATACCACTGGCGGCTGAGCTCGCTCGAGGGCCGGGACCTGAGGACGTAGAGCACTAAGAAGAGCTCGGGAGAAGGAAAACTCGTACGGACCGGCCTAGCTATGTCGCGTAAGTTGGCACGCAGCCCTGGCGCATCATCAGGAATCACCGTGAAGTCGACAAGATAAGTCTCGCCCTCGGATCGGCTAAATATTTGGGCCCAGTAGTCGCTCATACCATGCCACAACCCTGTTGTGGAAAAGTCATTTTCCTTTCTTTCCTTACCATGGCCGCTTGGGCGCTAAGGGGGACCTCCTGAGCATCGCGCCTCAGGGGCTCTTACTGGACCTCGGGCCGCGCACCTCCTGGCCTTGACCACGGCATCGCGACCTAGCATACCAGCAACGGCTGTAGCCGCCTTGGGACCGGGACCCGTCAGCGTAGAGCAACAAGCTATCGCGAGGAAAGAAAGGGTGGACCGAGCCTTAACGGGACACGCGTTCATCAAATCTTCATAACAAGGAAGATAAGTACAAAGGCATTGCAGATCCTTACATGCCCCCACGGGGTGATTCATGATTCTTCGCAGGAAACAAAAGTTGATGCTAAGGGGAATCCTATCTACATCCTTCTGTGGAGGACGCCATCATCAACAGTGGGCCATGGGAGGCCAATGCTAACCCCATCCAGATCAGCGGCGACGGCGGCCGGACACCGCAGCCCTGCTCCGAGCATGGCGAGAGCTCGGGGGCACGTAGCTATTGTCGCTCGTCTCCGGAATCTCGTAGAGCTCAGGAGAGCTGCTGGACTCCCAAGGGCTTCTGCTGCTGGAGTGCTCGCGAGCGGAGCGCGCATCAGCCTCGCGCTCCTCTCCGGAGCAGCACTCCAAGCGGCGGCCCTCGGCGTCGAAAACCTTGAAGAAAAGCATGGAGGCGCCGTCATACTCGAAGTGGATCGCGAGGGCGCCCTTGCACGACAGACCCGTGCGACCTCGCCCCAGCCGCGAGTCACGAAGATCTTGCCGGTGGGGACTGCTTTGATCTCCGCTCCGGTTGCCGGAGCGCTTTAGTCGGCGTGCTGCAGCTATAGCTCGAGAGGCCCCCTCAGCGGCATTGCGTTGAAGAAGAACCACGGGAAGCAGATCCAGTAGCTCGGAGGCATCGGCACCCACAACACCAACTTGCGCGAGGAGTCCGCTCCATGGACGGCACGCGTCGCTGTGGCACGGCGACCCCGGATGCGGCGTGGGCAGCGCTGCTCGTCACTTCATCCTCCCGAGCCCTCGGCTATGGCGTACAGGGGAAGCGGATACCCTGGAGGAGGCCGCCCGCACCAAGGCCTCGTCACCACCTACATCGCCTCTTCATCATGGCGGTGGATCGACCTCTTCTTCGGCGGGAGTGGCTCCGGGACATCCCGGGGGGCTTTCCCCTTCTCTTCAGCGGGGACCTTCTAATAGGCGCCATTGGAGCAAGCAATGAAGCAAAGAAGAAGCGGGCAAGCGAGGAAGAGATGGGCAACGGGGGCTCCGCCCCCCTCCCCATTTATAGCAAGAGAAGGCCAACCGGCGTCTCCCACGATCACAGGTAATAATGGTTTCCCTTGCATGTCGCAGGGACTTGTCAAGTCGAGCAGTTGCCGAGGGAGCATGGGGAAGCGGAGACGCCCACGACCTATCAACCGCCACGCGTCAACCGAGGCCACAGGCTTTTGGGGCCTGCGGTGATCCGAACTTGTCCCTTGGCTTCACCACGAAGCCAAGCTCGAGCGCACCTTGGGCCCGGGGGCTACTGTCGGCGTTTTGGGAACGGGGGTCCCCAGACTTGCCTGCCTGCAGCCCACGGCGTGGCGGAGCCAGCAGGCCGTACGACCCATCTTCATGAGCAAAGCATCCAAGACCCTCGCGAGGGTCCTAGCCTCGCGAGGCGGACGACGCAAGACCTCCTCCCAAGCGGCCTAGTCAGGCAGGCTCGCGAGGAGCGGAGATACAAGGCGAGGCAAACCTCACGAGACTCTTGTGATGTGAGCCATGATGATCGACACCAGGCGGGCGCCAGGCGGGCGCTAGCACGCATAGCATCCTTATTTCCTCTTTGGTGCAAAGGGGGCAGGTGCAGCCACGGAGTACCGAGGCACTAGGCAAAGGTTTCCATTTTGGTGCAACAAGACCAAGGTCATGGACTACAAGATAGAGGTCATCGTGGAGCCCAAGACAACGTCACCACCAGAGCTTTGTGCAGACGAAGACTACTTTTGTCAGGATAGCTTGTACTGGTTTTCCCCCTTCAAATTAGCCCACCATTGTTGGCTCCCTTCCCGCTCAATATTTGGGAAGAGGACCAGGGCCTCTATAAATAGGACTAGCCACCACAAACAGAGGGACGAAGGGGCGAGACTAGAGAGAGAGTGAGAGAGAGGGATCATCTCATCTTAGCTTGAGAGAAACTATACAACACAAGTTCATACGCACAAGAACACCTCAACCTCAGGAGGCTGTTCTTCCCTTGTATTGTTCATCATCAGCCCAAGAGGCAATCCACCACCACCACACTAGAGTAGGGTATTACACCACAATGGTGGCCCGAACCAGTATAAACCCTGTGTCTTTCTATGTTGTGAGTTCGTCAAGTTCGTCCGCGAGATCTAGCGAGCTAGAGCGTAGATCGATAGGAGGGGAAGACTTCGTGCGCACCCCAGTGTTCGAACCTAAGTGTTAGCCGGAGCCCCACGTCCGACAGCCATGGCTACAAGAGCTACCAAGCATAGGGCATGTCTTTTTCGTTTAAGCAAGTCTTAGATTCTATATTTGAAGAAGGTTTTCTTGAAGGGGATGTCGTAGATACTTATGAAAAGATGAAAACCATATTTGGGCACCCCATGAATGAGAAGGTTGAATCTACATCTCTTTTGCTCTCCTACCAAAACGAATCTATTAGAGATGAAAGCTAGCTTAGATGCAAATTTCCGTAAAATGCTTAATCTTTCTTCTACCATTAACAACCATGTGCTTTATCAAAATAGAAAGATTAATGCCATAGATAATAAGTTTGCTCTTTTCTTCCCTAAAACCAAAGATGGCAATACCTAGATCTATCTTTGCTTTTATGCCTAGCTAGGGGCGTTAAACGATAGCGCTTGTTGGGAGGCAACCCAATTTTATATTTATTCCTTGCATTTTGCTACTGTTTAGTAATAAATAACTTATATAGACTCTGTTTTTTGTGTTTTTTGTGTTTAATTAGTGTTTGTGCCAAGTAGAACCGTTGGGAAGACTTGGGGAAAGTCTTTTTGATCTTGCTGTAAAAAACATAAACTTTAGCACTCACGAGAATTGCTGCCATTTTTATTTGAGAAGTGATATTTAGTTAATTCTTTTTTCATATGATTAATAGATAAATTCCTCACGTCCAGAAATTTATTTTAGAATTTTTGGGGTTCCATAAGTTGCGTTAGCTACAGATTACTACAGACTGTTCTGTTTTTCACAGATTCTGTTTTTCTTGTGTTGTTTGCTTATTTTGATGAATCTGTGGCTAGTAAAAGAGTTTATAAACCATAGAGAAGTTGGAATACAGTAGGTTTAACACCAATATAAATAAATAATGAGTTCATTATAGTACCTTGAAGTAATGTTTTGTTTTCTTTTGCTAACGGAGCTCACGAGATTTTCTATTTGAGTTTTGTGTTGCGAAGTTTTCAAGTTTTGGGTAAAGATTTGATGGATTATGGAACTAGGAGTGGCAAGAGCCTAAGCTTGGGGATGCCCATGGCACCCCAAGTTAAAATTCAAGGACACCAAAAATCCTAAGCTTGGGTATGCCGCGGTAGGCATCCCCTCTTTCGTCTTCGTCCATCGGTAACTTTACTTGGAGCTATATTTTTATTCACCACATGATATGTGTTTTGCTTGGAGCGTCTTGTATGATTTGAGTCTTTTCTTTTTAGTTTACCACAATCATCCTTTCTGTAAACACCTTTCGAGAGAGACTCCCATGATTTGAAATTTATTAGAATACTCTACGTGCTTCACTATATCTTTTGAGCTATATAGTTTTTGCTCTAGTGCTTCACTTATATATTTTAGAGCACAGTGATGGATTTGTTTTATAGAAACTATTGTTCACTCATGCTTCACTTATATTATTTTGAGAGTCCTTTAGAACAAAATGGAAATTTGCTTTTAGGAATAATATAAAAACTTTCATAGAAGTGCATTGAATACTATGAGAAGTTTGATACTTGATAATAGTTTTGAGATATGGAGATGGTGATATTAGAGTCATGCTAGTTGAGTAGTTGTGAATTTGAGAAATACTTGTGTTGAAGTTTATGATTTCCGTAGCATGGATGTATGGTGAACCGTTATGTGATGAAGTTGGAGCATGATTTATTTATTGATTGTCTTCCTTATGAGTGGCGGTCGGAGATGAGCGATGGTCTTTTCCTACCAATCTAACCCCCTATGAGCATGCGCGTAATACTTTGTTTCGATAACTAATAGATTTTCGCAATAAGTATGTGAGTTCTTTATGACTAATGTTGAGTCCATGGATTATACGCACTCTCACCCTTCCACCGTTGCTAGCCTCTCTAGTATCGCGCAACTTTCGCCGGTACCATAAACCCACCATATACCTTCCTCAAAACAGCCACCATACCTACCTATTATGGCATTTCCATAGCCATTCTGAGATATATTGCCATGTAACTTTCCACCGTTCCGTTATTATGACACGCTTCATCATTGTCATATTGCTTGCATGATCATGTAGTTTACATCATATTTGTGGCAAAGCCACCGTTCATAATTCTTCATACATGTCACTCATGCATCATTGCACATCCCGGTACACCGCCAGAGGCATTCACATAGAGTCATATTTTGTTCTAAGTATTGAGTTGTAACTCTTGAGTTGTAAGTAAATTAAAGTGTGATGATCATCATTATTAGAGCATTGTCCCAGTGAGGAAAGGATGATGTAGACTATGATTCCCCCACAAGTCAGGATGAGACTCCGTGCAAAAAAAAGAGGCCAAAAAAGAAGGCCCAAATAAAAAAATGAGAGAAAAAGAGAGAAGGGACAATGCTACTATCCTTTTACCACACTTGTGCTTCAAAGTAGCACCTTGATCTTCATGATAGAGAGTCTCCTATGATATCACTTTCATATACTAGTGGGAATTTTTCATTATAGAACTTGGCTTGTATATTCCAATGATGGGCTTCCTCAAAATGCCCTAGGTCTTCATGAGCAAGCGAGTTGGATGCACACCCACTTAGTTACTTTTGTTGAGCTTTCATAAACGTATAGCTCTTGTGCATCCGTTGCATGGCAATCCCTACTCACTCACATTGATATCTATTGATGGGCATCTCCATAGCCCGTTGATACGCCTAGTTGATGTGAGACTATCTTCTCCTTTTTTGTCTTCTCCACAACCACCATTCTATTCCACCATAGTGTTATATCCATGGCTCACGCTCATATATTGCGTGAAGATTGAAAAAGTTTGAGAACATCAAAAGTATGAAACAATTGCTTGGCTTGTCATCGGGGTTGTGCATGATTTAAATATTTTGTGTGGTGAAGATAGAGCATAGCCAGACTATATGATTTTGTAGGGATAACTTCCTTTGGCCATGTTATTTTGCGAAGACATAATTGCTTAATTAGTATGCTTGAAGTATTATTATTTCTATGTCAATATTAAACTTTTATCTTGAATCTTTCGGATATGAACATTCATGCCACAATAAAGAAAAATTACATTGAGAAATATGATTGAAAGCATTCCACATCAAAAATTCTTCTTTTATCATTTACCTACTCGAGGACGAGCAGGAATTAAGCTTGGGGATGCTTGATACGTCTCCAATGTATCTATAATTTTTGATTGCTTCATGCTATTATATTATCTATTATGGATGTCAATGGGCTTTATTTTACACTTTTATATCATTTTTGGGACTAACCTACTAACCGGAGGCCCAACCCAAATTGCTGTTTTTTTTCCTATTTTAGAGTTTCGCCGAAAAGGAATATCAAACGGAGTCCAAACGGAATGAAACCTTCGGGGACGTGATTTTCTCAACAAATGTGATCTAGGAGACTTGGAGTGTGCGTCAAGAAACAACTGAGGAGGGCATTAGGCAGGGGGCGCGCCTACCCCCCCCCCCTCCCGGGCGCGCCCTCCACCCTCGTGGGCCCCTTGTTGCTCCACCGACGTACTTCTTCCTCCTATATATATCCACGTACCCCCAAACATCCAGGAGCACCACGAAAACCTAATTCCACTGCCGCAACCTTCTATACCCGAGAGATCCCATCTTGGGGCCTTTTCTGCAGCTCCTTCGGAGGGGGCATCGATCAAGAAGGCCCTCTACATCAACTCCTTGGCCTCTCCGATGACGTGTGAGTAGTTTACTTCAGACCTACGGGTCAATAGTTATTAGCTAGATGGCTTCTTCTCTCTCTTTGGATCTCAATACAAAGTTCTCCTCGATCTTCTTGGAGATCTATTCGATGTAATCTTCTTTTGCGGTGTGTTTGTCGAGATCCGATGAATTGTGGGTTTATGATCAAGTTTATCTATGAACAATATTTGAATCTTCTCTGAATTCTTTTATGTATGATTGGTTATCTTTGCAAGTCTCTTCGAATTATCAGTTTGGTTTCGCCTACTAGATTGATCTTTCCTACAATGGGAGAAGTGCTTAGCTTTGGGTTCAATCTTGCGGTGCTCGATCCCAATGACAGAAAGGGAACCAACACGTATTGTATTGTTGCCATTGAGGATAAAAAGATGGGTTTTATATCATATCGCATGAGTTTATCCCTCTACATCATGTCATCTTACTTAAAGCATTACTCTGTTCTTATGAACTTAATACTCTAGATGCATGCTAGATAGCGGTCGATGTGTGGAGTAATAGTAGTAGATGCAGAATCGTTTCGGTCAACTTGTCGCGGACGTGATGCCTATATACATGATCATACCTAGATATTATGGTAACTATGCTCAATTCTATCAATTTCTCGACAGTAATTCGTTTACCCACCTTAATATTTATGCTCTTGAGAGAAACCACTAGTGAATCTTATGGCCCCCAGGTCTATCTTCCATCATATTAAACTTCCAACACTTAGTTATTTCTATTGCCGTTTATTTTACTTTCCATCTTTATTTCTCTTTATCATAAAAATACCAAAAAAATTATCTTATCATATCTATCAGATCTCACTCTCGTAAGTGACCGTGAAGGGATGACAATCCGTTTATCGCATTGGTTCCGAGGTTCTTATTTGTTTGTGTAGGTGCGTGGGACTTGAGCGTGATCTCCTACTGGATTGATACATTGGTTCTCAAAAACTGAGGGAAATACTTATGCTACTTTACTGCATCACCCTTTCCTCTTCAAGGGAAAACCAACGCAGTGCTCAAGAGGTAGCAATCACACCCGGCCGTGGAGTCAACAATCTGGTCGATGCGCGGCAAAGGGAAGGGGTCTTTAGGACAAGCCTTATTGATATATGTGTAGTCAATACACAGCCTCCACTTCCCATTTGCCTTGCGCACCACCACCGGATTGGCCAACCACATCGGATGGAGCACTCCTCTCACCAAACCCGCTGCTTCCAATTTCCTGATCTCCTCTGTGATGAACTCCTGCCGATCCAAAGCTTGCTTCCTGACCTTCTGCTTGACGGGTCGCGCATGGGGACAAACAGCAAGGTGGTGCTCAATCACTTCCCTAGGAACGCCGGGGATATCGGATGCTTGCCATGCAAACACATCGACATTCGCCCGCAGGAAAGCGAGAAGCGCGCCTTCCTATTTGTCGTTGAGGGTGGAGCTTATGGTGAAAGTCCCTCCCATGCCATCTTCCTTGACGGACACCCTCTTAGTCTCTGGCGGCGCAGCTCTGGATTTCTTGCTCTTGCTGGTGGAGCTCTCTGGCACGTCCTCGACAATAGCATAACACCCCGAAGAAGTGCGCTTGTCGGAGTGGGTACGAGAGGTATTGCCGGTCCTCTTCTTTCCTCTCGGGGCTTCAGCGGCAGGAGCAAGTGCCTTGGCGGCAGCTACTGCAACTGCCTCCCGGTAGAGTAGGTTGGCGCAGATCAGTGCGTCTTTCTTGTCGGAGGGGACGGTGATGATGTTCATCGGCCCAGGCATCTTCAACGTGTTGTAGGCATAGTGCGACGCCGCCATAAATTTGGCTAGCGTCGGGCGGCCAAGGATCCCGTTGTAGGGCAAGGGGATCTCGGCTACATCGAAGACAATCTTCTCCATCCTGTAATCCAACTCTCCTCCAAACGTCACAGGCAATGTGACCTTCCCTTTCGGCTGGCTCCTTCCCGGGTTGACCCCTTGAAACGTGCCCGTTTCCTCGAGGTCTCCATCAGGAATTTGCAGTATTTTGATCACAATAGGCGAGATCAAGTTCAGACCGGCCCCGCCATCAACCAACATCTTGTTCACCTTGAGGTTGCGTATTGTTGGTGAAACCAACAACGGCAAACACCCGACCGCAGTTGTGCAGTCAGGGTGGTCCTCGGCGTAAAAAATGAGGGGCGTGCTGGACCACTTCAGCAGCTTCTGAGCATCAAACGAGGGCTCTGTTGTCGTAATCTCACGCGCCCACCGCTTGAGCTGGCGGTGAGAGGTATGCAGTGAGGCACCACCATTGATGCACATGGCCTCTATAGCCTTCTGAAACTCATGCTCACCAGACTCATCGTCCTCGTCATGATCATTGTCATCTTGCTTCTTGTCGCGGCCCCGAGCGGGCCTCTCTTGCTAGTTATCCTTGCCGCGGCGACTTCCCTGGCTGCCACGCTTGTTGCCGGATCCTTCGGCACCATCCTGACCCTTCTCCTTGTCCCGCCTTTCATACTTGGCCTTTTGCTTCTCAGCAAGCAGCTCGACTTGCTGACAGTTCTGGAGGTTGTGGCCCTTGGTGCGGTGGATCTTGCAATATTGCTTGTCGGAGCCCCTTGGCTTGTCGGCAGCTGCTAAGGCCCGGCAAGCGGCGCACCCGGCAATCTCCTTGCTGGGGTCATCTTCCTTGGCCCTCTTGGCAGCGCCGGTATCGTCAGATCCCTCGACGGCAAGCACGGCCTTGCCCTTGTGTTTCTTGTTGCGACGCTGGCCCTTCTTTATTGGGGCGGTGGTGGCTTCATCACTAGAGTCAGTTTCTGCGACGGCGTCCTTGCTGGGGTACTTCCTTCCCTCTTCAGCTCAGGCGCACCTATCAGCCACAACATAAAGTTCGGCCACGTCCTTAACCTTGTTCATCGCCAGCTCCTCATGCATCTTGCGATTGCGCATGTTCTGATGGAACGCGCTAATCATGGCCGCTGGGTGAACGTCGGGGATGTCGTACTGCACCCGGCTGAACCTCTGTATGTACTTTCACAGGTTTTCTCCTTCCTTCTGGGGAATGATATGCAAATCACTCGCCTGGCCATGAGCTTGGTGGCCTCCGGTGAAGGCACCAACGAACTGATGGCACAGATCTGACCAAGAAGAAATGGAGTCTGCCGGCAAGTGCATCAACCAAGACATGACATTAGGTTTTAGGGCCAACGGGAAGTAATTGTCAAGCACCCTGTCTTCACGAGCCCCAGCAGCTTCCATCGCAATGGTGTAGATGCTGAGGAACTCCAACGGATGGGTCTTGCTGTTGTACTTCTCGCTGACGTCGGGCTTGAACATGCGGTGGGATGACCACTGGAACTGCCGCAGCTCCCGGTTGAAGGCCGGGCAACCCACCTCCTAAGGTAGGCCGCCCAAGCCTCCCGGAGCCGGGTGGTCCGCAGCGGGCTCTACCCGCTTGTCCGACTGGTGGCGCGTATCGCGCTGGTGCTCGATGGTGGTTCGAGTGTCTTCATGGGCTCGCTCCCAAATAACTTGGCGCTGGTCACGGTGGGTCCACGGGGCGGACGACGCTATGGAGATGTTATCGCAAGCGTCGTCACGACGGGCTAACACCCATGGTGGTTGGCGCGGAGGAAGAGAGTGCACTGTGACCGCAGCACCTTCGGTCCTTCCGCCGCCGCCATGTGGTGGCTCGATGGAGCGCCGGCCCGAGGGCCCCTCCGGTCATGGATAATCTTTGTTGGCGACGGTGACGAGGCTCCGGATGGTGGTTCTCCACTCGTCAAGCTTCTCCGTAGCAGGAGGGAAGTCAAGGAGCAGCTGCACGCGCGCTAAAGCTTCTGCTGGCATGGGTGGTGGCAAGAGCTGCATGGACCATGGCGCACTTCGAGTTCTAACCACGTTAGAAGGAGTTCTACCACGGCCCAGCGGTTGCGTGCCATTATCGCCAGCACTTCGGCGGGCATGCTGGCCTCCTTCGTCCCACAGGTGATGCACAGGGCTCTTCCCATGACGGTGCTCAGGGTCACCGGCATGGTGACGCTTCTCATCACGCAAACCATGGGAAGAGCGCACTGTGGGTGCCGGAGTGGGCGTCCTAGACGTGGTCGCGCCACCTGTGGGTGGTATGGCGGCGACCTCGGAGGGCCCCACACCGCCTGCGGGGGGCCCAGCTCCGTCTCTGGATTTTGAGGCATGTGGCCCACCGTCTTGCATATGAACGACGTCGCTCGCTAGGCTCTGACTGCCAGAGCGATGCTGGTGCTCGCGGGCCGCACCTCAGGTCCTATCCGCGACCGGCCTGCTAATCACCTTCACTGGTACGGGCCGTCTGGCCCCCAATGAACTGACCGCCGTGGCTGCGTTCTTCTTGCGAGCCATGGCGATGAAGAACTGCTAGGCTAATAGCCAGACCAGATTCTCACAATTGCGCCCCCTACCTAGCGCGCCAAAGATGTTGGTGGGAAACGACACCTACGAGATCACAAGAATCACTACTACGGTTGCCGGGGCGCGGGGTCGTGAGAAGAGCAGGATTAGCCGTCAGCACGAGGATCGTTTACTGAGGTTCGGGCCACGAGGATGCGTAAAACCCTAGTCCTGCTTTGGTGGATGTATTGAGTGTTCTTGGGCTTTCGAACTAGCTATGGTGGCTGTGAAGTTCAAAAGAGCCGAATCCCCTTCCAGTACGCCATGGGCCTCCTTTTATAGTTGTAGGATCGAAAGTATGTCTAGAGGGGAGTGATTAGACTACTTGACCAAATAAAAACTTAACCTTTTCCCAATTTTAGTTCTTGTCAGATTTTAGCTATTTTAGGACAAGTCAAGCAATCATCACACAATTCAAGAAAGCATGCAAAGAGTATATAGGCAGCGTAAAGTAAAGCATGCAACTTGCAAGAATGTAACGGGAAGGGTTTGGAGGATTCAAACGCAATTGGAGACACGGATGTTTTTCCCGTGGTTCGGATAGGTGGTGCTATCCTACATCCACGTTGATGGAGACTTCAACCCACGGAGGGTAACGGATGCGCGAGTCCATGGAGGGCTCCACCCACGAAGGGTCCACGAAGAAGCAACCTTGTCTATTCCACCATGGCCATCGCCCATGAAGGACTTGCCTCACTAGCGGTAGATCTTCACGAAGTAGGCGATCTCCTTGCCCTTACAAACTCCTTGGTTCAACTCCACAATCTTCTCGGAGGCTCCCAAGTGACACCTAGCCAATCTAGGAGACACCACTCTCCAAGAAGTAACAAATGGTGTGTTGATGATGAACTCCTTGCTCTTGTGCTTCAAATGATAGTCTCCCCAACACTCAATTTTCTCTCACAGGATTTGGATTTGGTGGAAAGAAGATTTGAGTGGAAAGCAACTTGGGGAAGGCTAGAGATCAAGATTCATGTGGTAGGAATGGAATATCTTGGCCTCAACACATGAGTCGGTGGTTCTCTCTCAGAACATATGAGTTGGAAGTGTAGATGTGTTCTGATGGCTCTCTCCCCACGAGTGAAGAGGAGGTGGAGGGGTATATATAGCCTCCACACAAAATCCAACCATTACACACAATTTACCAATCTCGGTGGGACCGAATCAACAAACTCGGTCGGACCGAAATAGTAAACCTAGTGACCGTTAGAGATTTTCGGTGGGATTGACATGCAACTTGGTAGGACCGATATGGTTAGGGTTAGGGCGTAACGTAATCTTGGTGAGACCGATTACACAAACTCGGTGAGACCGATTTGGTAATAAGCTAACCAGAGGGTTGGTCAGGCAAACTCGGTGGGACCGATTCGCTCTTCTCGGTGAGACCGAAATGTTACAAAAAGGAAACAGTGGGTTTACATTGCAATCTCGGTGGGACCGATCCGCTCTTTCGGTGAGACCGAAAAGTTACGAAAAGGAAACAGAGAAATTGCAATCCCATCTTGGTGAGACCGAGATCCCTATCGGTAGAACCGATTTTCTTAGGGTTTGGCAATGGCTATGACAAGTGAAACTCGGTGGCGCCGGGTTGAAAGAATCGGTAGGGCCGAGTTTGGCTTTGGTTTTAGGTCAAATGTGGATATGGGAAAGTAGCTAAGGATTTTGGAGCATATCATTAAGCACATGAAGCAAGAGGCTCATTAAGCAACACCTCATCCCTCCTTGATAGTATTGGCTTTTCCTATGGACTCATTGTGATCTTGGACCACTAAAATGTAAAATGAAGAGTCTTGAGGATTTGAGCTAGAGCCAATCCTTTGTCCTTAGCATTTTGAGGGTTCCACTTTCACCATCCATGCCATGCCAATCATTGAGCTTTCTTGAAATGATCATCTTGGAATAGCATTAGCTCAATGAGCTATATGTTGTTATGAATTACCAAAACCACCTAGGGATAGTTGCACTTTCAATCTCCCCCTTTTTGGTAATTGATGACAACATATAGATCAAAGCTTCGACAAATAATAATAAGAATGAAATATATCGTTGCTTTGAGAAGTATGTGATAAGTAAGAGCTCCCCCTAAATTTGTGCATATTTAAAATTTGCTTTGGACTGCAAATGCACAAAGAGTTAGAGTCGTGGGTTACTCTTCCATGTCACATACATCTTGGTGGAGCGCTCAAAAAGATAAGAATGAAATACATGCACTCGTCACCAAAGAAAGTGAATGATCACATAAGATAGATAAGATATATCAAGCATGCATAAGTGTAGCTTATGATCAAACACATGATCATCAATGTCTCACAAGCATATCAAAGTATCTCAACCAAAATCAAACAAAGTTTGAAAAAAACACCAAATAAAGCAAGAGAGAATAAAGGCAACACTCTCTCTCTCGAAGCCTATGATCTATACATTTTTCTCCCCCTTTGGCAACAAGTTACCAAAAAGTTCCTAGAAAATGCATAGTGCTAGATCGACTCTCAGGCTTGATCTTCTGGTGGTGGTGGAGTCTGGATCACTCCAAGGACGAAGGCTTCTGTAGACGTGGTTGGAGCTGGAGCTGAAGTAGATGCTGGAGCTGGTTGGGCTGGTGTTGTGGCTGGAGCTGAGGTGGTGGCTCTGGTGTCAGGAACTGGCACTGCAGTCGACCTCTGAGCTCGTGGCACTCTGGCAAATGCATCAGTTGTAGTCTTCCCTCTCCTCTCCTGCATGTCATCTTGAAGTTGCTCCACTGTAGACTGAATCTCTGTTACTGTGACATCCATGCCATAGAACTTTTGTTCTATGATCCTCTCTAAGCTCACCTGATTCTGAGTGAGGGTGGCCAGTCCTTTCTCAATCCTCAATGTGGAAGCAATCAAGTAACTAAGCTGCTCTTCCTTGTTTTTCAGGAAATACTCAGATGCCTCCTCTTGAGTTGGCATCTTGGCAGCTTTCTCCTTCCTTGCCTTCTTCTTCTGTGCTTGAGCATGAACTGATGATGGATCATCCTTGTTCATCACAACTTCATTATCTTCAAAATCTGGATGAATAGGCAAATGTTCCTTGTCCAATAGGTATATGCCTGTGCCCATCTTGGAGTTAATTAGCTCCTGGATCTGAGGGGCATAACCACATCTCCTTTTCTGATCTGCTGCAGTTCTTTTGATGGTCTCTATCATGAGGCTCATGACTTTGAATTTCTGTGGCACATCAAAGATATGAAGCAAGTTGATTGCATGGCCTCTGATCATCTTGTGATCACCTGACTTGGGCAACAGAGTGTGCCTCAAAATCCAATTGATAGTTGGCAACCCTGACAGAAGATAATGTACAGAACCAAACTTGAAAGTATCAAGTGCCTTGTTTGGAATTTCCTTGTACATGTTGGACATAGAGTTGTGGTCCATCTTCTTCTTGGCATATATGTCTAAGTCATCCTCATGCTCCTCTGGGGCATTGATGAGCTGTGCCCACTCAGCAACTGTTGATTGGTACCTCGTACCTTCAGACATCCACACAATCCTTCCATCTGGATAGAAGTGTGCTATGGAGTAGAACTGCATGGTCAGCTCTTCATTCCACTTTGTGAGCTTCTGCCCAACAAAGTCTGCTACTCCACAAGCCTTGAAGCTGTCTTGCACTCCAGGATAGTGCTCTTCATTATCCTTGATGAACTGTCAATCTACCCATATCATGTCACAAACAATGGGCTTCTTATCCAACAAGACTGTCTCATAGAAGCCCTGTTGTTCCTTAGTGTGGAACCTATAGTCAACAGCAGCTCTTCTTCTTGTAGCATATGGATCTTCTGCTCTCCACTTTCTCAGCCCTGAGTCTCTTCTGATCTTCATGTCCTCAGCCACAGGATGAGCATCATTGTGGTCTAGGATCTTGGGCTTTAGCTTCCTGAGAACTTGGCCTTCCTCTTCTTCTGCAGTGTCAGGCATTGGGCCTTGTTCTTTTCAGCAGCTGGTATGCTCCTTGTGTTCCTCTTTGAAGCTGTCTTGGCCTTTGATGCAGCCTTGGGTGCTTCCTTGGGCTTGGATGCAGTAGCCCCTGATCTTATAGCATCACCCATCAGCTTTTGTGCCTTGGGTGCTGGTGCAGCAACCTCTTCTTCCTCTTCCTCTTCCTCTTCAGAATCTCTCATGATTGAGGATCTCCCAAGCACTCTAGCAGTGGTCTTTTTGATCCTCTCCTTCCTCTTCTTCCCTTCTGCAGCAGCCTCTTTGGGTTCAGATCCCAATGGGACTTGAGTAGATGCTCTGGCCTTAGACATTGGAATTCTCTTTGCAGGAACCTTTTGCTTCATGCCTGGCTTGGTGGCAGCAGCAGTGCTATATTCCTTCTGAACCACTTTCTTGGAAGTGGCTTCTTCTTCTGCCACATAGTCCTCATCCTCTGATTCTGAGGTTCTTTTCTTCCTTTGTCTGGTGGCAGCTTTTGGCAAGTTACTAGGAGTGCTCATGTTGCCTTCATCTGAGGAACTAGAGGGACTAGTGCCCTCACTCATGTGCACTTGCTGCTCTGACAGGTTTTGGCTATCACTCTGATCTGACATGATGAACAAGCTGACTGCTGACCCTGTGAATAGTTTATAGATGAGGTAGAGTGGATGAGCATCACAAAATGCAGAGATTTTTGCAAAAGAATGATTCAAAATCTTAGTTTTAGTTTCCCATAGAAATCATTTCGGATCTACCGATTTTTAAACTCGGTGATACCAAAGCAGTTTTGGAACCTAAACTAGTGAACTCGGTCAGACCGAGTCACAGTTCGGTGGCACCGAGACTGCTGGGGTTTCACAAAGTTCCAAAATCGGTCACACCGATTAGTAATTCTCGGTCAGACCGAGTCTCACTTGTGCAATGGCATGAGCCAAATTGGTGGGACCGAGTTTTTCAACTCGGTGGGTCTGAGATGGTTTCAGCAGAAACCTAACCCTAAAGTTTTCGAATCAATCCTATTCTACGAACGCATTGACTAGATAGGAGTGTTTCAATCATGGCTAGAAACAATAAGATCACAATGTGCTAGGAATCAGATTGGGGATAGCACAAAGATCGAGTCCATACCCTAGTTTGACGGAGACTCGCTACGGCGGCAACAGCGGGGTTGAATTCCGTTGACGGCGATGGAGACCAGCGACTGGAGGCGGCTGGCGGCGAGGAGACGATCCGAAGACCACGTTGGCAGAGCGAGCTATCGCGCGGGCGAAGGGGTTCGGAGAAATTTCCAAATTTTTGCCCGTGCCTATATATAGCCCGACCCTATCGGTGTGACCGAGTGGAACAACTCGGTGGCACCGAGATGCAAAACTGTATACAGTTATTGCAACTCGGTGTGACCGAATGGTTCAAATCGGTTGCACCGAGATCGAAAATTCAGATCAACTTAATGATCTCGGTAGGACCGAAAGTAGGATATCGGTCAGACCGAGAATCACAAAGAGGTTTTGGAAGTTTAAGTCTATGACGAATCGGGGACTCCGAGTGCTCCTCACACAGAGTGGTTCGAATCTGACTTGATCAAATTTTGTGATGTAGCATGAATAGAGTTTGAGACGAGAAAAGCATAGATAGCTAGAGGAGGTTCTTAGGCATTTTTGTCCATCCACTTGGCAAAATGAAATAAAACCAAACAATCAAAACAACAAGTGGATGTCCTCGAATGAGTAAAATATGCAACCAACATGGTCACACAATAAAATGGCAATTGAAATATGTGACAAAGCATGCACAACCAATTCCAGCATCTATCAAGCAACTGGCGATGACTAGGTCATCTATATATGAGTATATTGACTTAGGAGTCAAGTGAGAACACTTGATCATAGATCATACTCATCATTTAAGCTCAAGTGGGGTTACCACTTTTACATAAAGCATTGTTGTGTTCACATCTTTAGAGTTGCTTTAGCTCAAGTCTTAGAGTAAAGCTCCCCCTAGATGTGATATCCCCCCTAAGAGGGATGAACTAACCTTGGGTTTTGTCGATCATGACTTCATGTAGATGTTGAAGATGTGGATGCTCAATGTTGATGTAGATCACTTGGAGCTATCCATTTGAGTGAATTGCACTTTCAATACCTACATGGGTTAGTCCCACAAGGAACAAACAAGGATATCCATAGACATAGAGTGATGCACACACAAGATGATGTCCATGAAAACTTTTAGGTTACCTTGTCCCTTGTCTTACCAACAAGAGGGTTTGTGACTCCTTGAACTAGTGCAAGATGTGGAAGTTGATTGCACTTGTTCTTGCCAAAATGATAAGAGTGAAGTATGTTGGCGGAGTCACCCTCAAGAACTCTCTAGTTCTTCTTCTTTTGGATCCACACCATCTTGATGGGAATCCTTGGAGTTGTAGTCGTACTTGATGAAGTGGAACTTGAAGTGGTCTTGGTAATCCACTTGACTAAGGTCTTAGGAGCTTCTTCAAATGCATCAATTTCCTCTTGAAGCTTGTCCTTGCCTTTTTGCTTGTAGTCTTGTGGTGGAAGATCATCTTGAGCTTGTGTCCCCTTGAAGGAACTAGGATCATACTTCTCTTGTTGAGGAACAAACTTTTTCTTGGGGTATTGATCTTCTTCCCACTCAACTCCATTGGCATTGAACTTTCGTTCAAAACCAACACCTTGATTCTTCCGGTGCCTTCCTTGCTTGCGCACAATTTCCTCGAATTGCTTACTCCCGGCAAGGCTTTTGTACACTCCTTTCTCTATAATTCCCATCAATAAGCTATTTTCTTGCTCAAGTGTAACTTGGCTAAGAGAATCATTAGTGGAATCAAGAGAACTACTAGAAGCAACAATATTGGATTTAGCATGATCATTGTTACTACTAGAGGAAGAATCTTTCTTGTTCTTGTTACTAGACTTGACTTGAGGCATGTAAGTGGATAAGAGTAAACGCTTGGCAATGTAAGAAGAACTTTTCTTGCGGAGATCATCATTGATTGCCTTTAAAAACTCATGCTCTTGCTCAAGATTGAGCTTTTCAAAGCGTAACTTCTCATGAGCTCTTAAAAGTTCTCGATGATCTTCGAAGATAGTTTCATGAGCTAACTTAAGAGTGTTTAGTTCTTTAGTTAGAGCCTCAATCTTCTCCTTATCATTGTCATTCGTTTTATCTTGATTAGCATGATTAATTGACGTTTCATCATAGTATTCATCACTAGAGTTGTCAACAAGTAAATCATCATCACCTAACAAGTCATCTTCATCACTATTAAAATCAACATATTCGGGGTGTGTTACCTTAGGACCTTTGGCCATGAAGCATCTTCCAATTCCTTCATTTGGTGAGTCAAATATATCATAGGAGTTGGTTGACACAAGTGCTAGACCGGCAACACCTTCATCTTGAGTATATTCGGAATCAGAGTGATAACTTCTCTCGGAGTGGTTGTCGGAGTCGGAGCCGGATACCCATTCACCAACATGAGCCTGATGTCTTCGTTTTGTGTAGCTCCTTGATGATTTTTCCTTCCTTTCTGAATCCTTGCTTCTCCGTGAGTGTCTTCGTTCATAACGATCATCTCTACTCCTTCTCTCTCTTGGTGGTGATTCTTCTCTTTTGCTTCTTCTTTTTGGAGAGTCTTCTCTTCTCTTGTAGGGAGCCATACACTCATTGGAATAGTGTCCGGGTCTTCCACAATTGTAGCAGTTTCGCTCTCGACTAGAAGATCTTTTGTCATTGTAGGACCTTGACTTGGAGCTTCTATCTTTGCTTCTACTCTTGTAGAACTTGTTGAAGTTTTTCACTATTAAGCTCAATTCTTCATTGAAGTTTTGTTTCTCACTTGATGATGTAGGGGCTTCACATGAGGCTTTGTAGGCACCAGTTGATTTGTTGTGAAGTTCCTCTTTATCCTTAAGTGACATCTCATGAGCAACAATTCTTCCAATTACCTCCGTTGGCTTGAGATCTTTGTAATTGGGCATCATTTGGATCAATGTGCACACGGTATCATATTTTCCATCCAAGGCTCTTAGAATCTTCTTGATGATGAATCTATCGGTCATCTCTTCACTTCCTAAGCCGGCAATCTCATTTGTGATGAGAGCAAGCCTAGAGTACATTTCAGTGACACCTTCACCATCCTTCATTTTGAACTTGTCAAGTTGACTTTGAAGCACATCCAATTTGGATTCCTTGACGGAGTCGGTACCTTCGTGCATATCAATCAAAGTGTCCCAAATTTCCTTTGCATTCTCAAGACGGCTGATTTTATTGAATTCTTCGGTGCACAATCCGTTGAAGAGAATATCACAAGCTTGAGCATTGTATTGCAACAACTTCAACTCATCCGCGGTAGCTTCACGGTTTGGTTCTCTCCCATCAAAGAAGTCACCTTGCAAACCAACACACACAATAGCCCAAAACGGTGGGGTTATGTCCAAGAATATGCATTTTCATTTTATGCTTCCAACTAGCAAAATTAGTACCATCAAAGTAAGGACATCTACGGTGATAATTTCCCTCGCTAGACGCCATACTCTCCTAGGTTTTGAAACCAAGGCTATGACCACCAAAAGCTATGGAAATCAAAGTGAATGGATACCAAAGCTCTGATACCACTTGTAGGGTCGAAAGTATGTCTAGAGGGGGGTGATTAGACTACTTGACCAAATAAAAACTTAACCTTTTCCCAATTTTAGTTCTTGTCAGATTTTAGCTATTTTAGGACAAGTCAAGCAATCATCACACAATTCAAGAAAGCATGCAAAGAGTATATTGGCAGCGGAAAGTAAAGCATGCAACTTGCAAGAATGTAAAGGGAAGGGTTTGGAAAATTCAAACGCAATTGGAGACACGGATGTTTTTCCCGTGGTTCGGACAGGTGGTGCTATACTACATCCATGTTGATGGAGACTTCAACCCACGAAGGGTAACGGTTGCGCGAGTCCACGGAGGGCTCCACCCACGAAGGGTCCACGAAGAAGCAACCTTGTCTATCCCACCATGGCCATCGCCCACGAAGGACTTGCCTCACTAGCGGTAGATCTTCATGAAGTAGGCGATCTCCTTGCCCTTACAAACTCCTTGGTTCAACTCCATAATCTTCTCAGAGACTCCCAAGTGACACCTAGCCAATCTAGGAGACACCACTCTCCAAGAAGTAACAAATGGTGTGTTGATGATGAAATCCTTGCTCTTGTGCTTCAAATGATAGTCTCCCCAACACTCAATTTTCTCTCACAGGATTTGGATTTGGTGGAAAGAAGATTTGAGTGGAAAGCAACTTGGGGAAGGCTAGAGATCAAGATTCATGTGGTAGGAATGGAATATCTTGGCCTCAACACATGAGTAGGTGGTTCTCTCTCAGAACATATGAGTTGGAAGTGTAGATGTGTTCTGATGGCTCTCTCCCCACGAGTGAAGAGGAGGTGGAGGGGTATATATAGCCTCCACACAAAATCCAACCATTACACACAATTTACCAATCTCGGTGGGACCGAATAAACAAACTCGGTCGGACCGAAATAGTAAACCTAGTGACTGTTAGAGATTTTTGGTGGGACTGACATGCAACTTGGTAGGACCGATATGGTTAGGGTTAGGGCATAACATAATCTCGGTGAGACCAATTACACAAACTCGGTGAGACCGATTTGGTAATAAGCTAACCAGAGGGTTGGTCAGGCAAACTCGGTGGGACCGATTCGCTCTTCTCGGTGAGACCGAAATGTTATGAAAAGGAAACAGTGAGTTTACATTGCAATCTCGGTGGGACCGATCCGCTCTTTCGGTGAGACCGGAAAGTTACGAAAAGGAAACAGAGAAATTGCAATCCCATCTCGGTGAGACCGAGATCCCTATCAGTAGAACCGATTTGCTTAGGGTTTGGCAATGGCTATGACAAGTGAAACTCGGTGGCGCCGGGTTGAAAGAATCGGTAGGGCCGAGTTTGGCTTTGGGTTTAGGTCAAATGTGGATATGGGAAAGTAGCTGAGGATTTTGGAGCATATCATTAAGCACATGAAGCAAGAGGCTCATTAAGCAACACCTCATCCCTCCTTGATAGTATTGGCTTTTCCTATGGACTCATTGTGATCTTGGACCACTAAAATGTAAAATGAAGAGTCTTGAGGATTTGAGCTAGAGCCAATCCTTTGTCCTTAGCATTTTGAGGGTTCCACTTTCACCATCCATGCCATGCCAATCATTGAGCTTTCTTGAAATGATCATCTTGGAATAGCATTAGCTCAATGAGCTATATGTTGTTATGAATTACCAAAACCACCTAGGGATAGTTGCACTTTCAATAGTCGAAAGGGGATGCCACAGTGGCACACAGGAGGTGGAAAGGCCTATAGTACTGCGAGCTTATCGCCAGTATTATAGGACAAGATGCATTTAATGCATCAGTTAGGTGTCCCTTAGCTTTATCGGGGATGGGAACGAGGCCCGTCCCGTCCGTCGCCGCTCCTCCTCGCTTCGACACGCGCCCAGGCTAGCGATGCATGTAGTGCCATGTAGACGGGAAGGTAGCTGAGGTGGTGCGGTGGTAGGGCCTTCATGAAGGTCCGCACGCCTCCACGCAGGTGCCTGCTGATTTGGCCTGGAAGTTGTATGTTGCCACGCAGGTGCCTGCCCAGCTGGTTGGGTTGGCAGCTGCATGCGAATGGTGGTGGTAGTCTTGGCTGGTACGGGTCTGGTAGTGGCCCTGCTAATGCCCTTGGCAAAGGCCTTGCCGGGGCCCGGCAAGGGTCTTGCCATGGCATTGCCATCATCCCCGGCAAGGGTCTTGCTGGGGGCCTTGCTGTCATCCCCGGCAAGGGTCTTGCCGAGGGCCTTGTGGACTTCCTCGGCTAGGATCCCGCCGAGGGTCGCCGTCTTCTGGTCCTCATCTGATCCTGAGTGTTTCTCTGTCTTCACAAAGATCTGCATGCCACCATGGAGGTGCCTCCCGAGCCCTGGCCCAACGTGGTTGATGGTGTTGGAAACCGTGGGCTCAAGGGTGGTGCGCTCCGCTGGCGTTGGGCGAGATGCCCCGACAAGGGTCTTGTCGGGGCCGCTGAGGCTACCCCGGCAAGAGTCTTGCTGGGGGAACCTGCTTCGTCCCTCTACTCTTTGTGCTCTCGGCCTTGGTGTTGTCTTGTTTCCCTTGGTGCTTCGACTTCTCTCTGGCTTCCCTCCTCTGCCCTGTTAAGTGTGGCCGCGGCGCGTGACTCTGACCGCCCGCGCACTAGTAAAGGGTTCAAAAGGAGAGCCCCTACTTTTGTACACCGATAGATGTGTCATTCTTCTCCACATGAATAGCACGACTTGGTGCAGGGTTTAATTGGGTCTTCTTTGGGTGTGTCCTCCACATCTTCCTTCGTCACAGGTTCTTCTAAAATTTCTATGAGGGCTCCTTTCATTGCTTCTTTCTTCTGCTGGATGGTGCTTTGTACCATGGGGTAAATGTGACACTGAGCAGGGTAGTGGGTAGTCCCTTCATATAAGAAACAAGTAATCTTCCTAGTTGGGCATTCTTCAGCTAGGTGACTTTCTTCACAATTAGGGCATTCATCCTTGTGTTCTTTATGGTTGTGTCCTATTTCTCCATAGAGCTTGCATGCACAAGGTTTCTTCATATCATTTCCATAAGGCTTCAATTTCTGGGACACAAGCCGAGGCTTTAGTAGAGTCAACTTAAATTCTTCCCAAGTGGTTACTCTTTGCCATCCATTGATGGTTTGGTATATCCTCCACCAAGTAGCAGCACCTCTTTCAACGTACTAAAGAGCATGCTTGGTCATATCCTTTCCGGCTATGTGATCTTCCATGTCGAGGATGTCTTGTAGAACCGGGATGCCGAGTCTGATCGAAATGTCTCGGGAGAAGGAATATCCTTCGTTGACCATGAGAGCTTGTGATGGGCTAAGTTGGGACTCCCCTGCAGGGATTTGAACTTTCGAAAGCCGTGCCCGCGGTTATGGGCAGATGGGAATTTGTTAATGTCCGGTTGTAGATAACATGAAACTTAACTTAATTAAAATGAATCAACCGCGTGTGTAACCGTGATGGTCTCTTCTCGGCGGAGTCCGGGAAGTGAACACGGTGTTGGAGTAATGTTTGACGTAGGTTGTTATAGGATCACTTCTTGATCATAGTTCTTTGTTCGTGCTTTGCCTTCTCTTCTCGCTCTCTTTTGCGAACAGGTTAGCCACCATATATGCTAGTCACTTGCTGCAGCTCCACATATTACCTTGCCTTACCTATAAGCTTAAATAGTCTTGATCACGAGGGTGCGAGATTGCTGAGTCCCCGTGACTCACAGATTACTTCCAAACCAGATGCAGGGACCGATGATACCGCTCCAGACGATGCGCTTGAGCTCAAGTGGGAGTTCGATGAAGACTCTCGTCGTTACTATGTGTCTTTCCTAGATGATCAGTAGAGGTGCCCAGTTGGGGCGATCGGGGACCGTGTCGCATGTTGGGTTTGATCTTTCATTTTGGTACCATAGTCGGACCATGAGTGTGTTGGATGATTGTAATGTTATTCATGTATTTGTGTGACGTGGCGAGTGTAAGCCAACTATGTATCATTTCCCCTTTTATATATTACATGTGTTGTTGTGAAGATTACCTTACTTGCGACATTGCTTTCAATGCGGTTATGCCTCTAAGTCGTGCTTCGACACGTAGGAGATATAGCCGCATCGAGGGCGATCGAAGGTGATCGGACAGGAGGACCAAGGGTTGAACTTTGGGGCGACTGACTCCAACGCATATACGTCCCTGAGCGCACGCTTCCGCTCCCTCTTGGGGATGTGGGTTGCGTTTATCATGTTCACCGTCCGCACTTGCGGGGGAAACCTCTTCTGTCCTCCAATGTGCGGCTGCGGGGCTCCTCCTCGTCATCGCTATGCGGCACCTTGTCCTTGTTTTCGGCAATTAACTTGCCGGCCTGCTTGAACACCCAACAATCCCTGTTGGTGTGATTGGCTGGCTTGTCTGGGGTGCCGTGTATTTGACACGAGCGATCGAGTATATGGTCCAGGCTGGACGGACCCGGCGTACTTTGTTTCAATGGCTTTTTCCGCTGACCGGGTTTAGAGCCTTCGAATCCGGCATTGACTGCCGTATCCTTGGTATTTTTGCTACTAATGCGGCGCTTATGTTTATTGCGACGTGACCTGCTATTGCCATCCTTGGTATCTGGGGTACCATGGTTCTTTCATATGTTATTACTGCGAGCCAGCCAGCTGTCTTCTCCCGCACAAAAGCGGGTCATGAGCGTCGTGAGAGCTGCCATAGATTTCGGCTTTTCCTGACCAAGGTGCCGGGCTAGCCACTCGTCTCGGATGTTGTGTTTGAAAGCCGCTAAGGCCTCTGCATCCGGACAATCGACGATATGATTTTTCTTTGTAAGGAACCGAATCCAGAATTTCCTGGCTGACTCTTCTGGTTGCTGAATTATGTGGCTCAAGTCATCTGCGTCTGGAGGTCCCACATAAGTGCCCTCAAAGTTGTCGAGGAATGTGGCTACCAGATCTTCCCAACAGCTAATGGAGTCTACTGGCAAGCTGTGAAGCCAATGCCGCGCTGATCCTTTGAGCTTTAGTGGGAGGTATTTGATGGCGTGTAAGTCATCACCGCGGGCCATGTGGATGTGAAGGAGGAAATCCTCAATCCATACTGCGGGATCTGTTGTGCCGTCATATGATTCAACATTTACAGGTTTGAAACCTCCTGGGAATTGATGTTCCATTACTTCGTCTGTGAAGCATAAGGGGTGTGCAGCGCCTCTGTATTGGGCTATATCGCGACGCAGCTCGAATGGGTCTTGCCCGCTGTGTTCGGCCCGGCCGGATTTGCTTTTACTGTATCCGGCGTGACGTTTATTATCTCGCAGAGTAGTGCGCCCTCGTGATCTGTAGATTGATCTTGCATGCTTTGCTTTGTCCTCCAATATGTCTCACAGGTCTAGCGTATCTCCCCATGCCTTTTTATTTGAATGGCGTCGGGGTGGAGGCTGAGCTTTTGGCTGGAATACCTCTCTATTGCGGCCACGAGGTGGCCGATCAGCCGTATCATACGCTTCCTCCTCCAGTTGGGGTAGTAACCTGCACTTTGGATAATTCTTGGAGGGGCGCTCGAGTTTATATTCCTCGGCCGCGAGGACTTCAGTCCATCTGTCAGTTAGCAGATCTTGATCAGCTTGAAGCTGTTGCTGCTTTTTCTTCAGGCTATTTGCCGTGGCCATAAGACGGCGCTTGAAGCGCTCTTGTTCGACGGGATCCTCCGGTACGACGAACTCATCATCGCCGAGGCTTGCCACGTCTTCGAAGGGGGGCATGTAATTGCCATCCTCCTCCTCTCCTTCTACCGCTCTCTCAGGAGAGCTGGCTCCTTCATCCTCCTGCTCTAAATCTTGCTGGAGGGGATTGTTGTTGTCTTCGGCACTATCCGGAGTGTTATTATCTCCTATGCCGGTATCACCACTTTTGCTTTGGTGGGACTTAGAGCGGCGCCGCTAACGTCGGCGCTTGGGTTGCTTCTTGGAGGGGTCGTCCTCCGCTATCTCGTCGCCATTGCCTTCGTTGGGTGTATCCACCATGTATATGTCATATGACAAGGTGGCTTTCCAGTGGCCTATAGGTGCTGGTTCATGTTCGTCTCCTACATCGTCGTCCATACCGTCGATGTCTTCAGAGTCGAAGTCGAGCATGTCGGTTAAATCATCGACAGTGGCTACGAAGTGGGTGGTGGGTGGGTGTCGAATTTCTTCGTCGTCTGCATCCCAATCCTGTTGGCCATAATCCGGCCAGGGCTCTCTTGACAACAAGAGAGACCTTAGTGAATGCAGAATGTCGCCGAAGGGCGAGTGCGAAAAGATATCCGCGGCGCTTAATTCCATGATCGGCGCCCAATCGGATTCGATTGGCAGGGGCGCGGGTGGATCGAAGTCCGGAGAAGAGTCCGGCACCTTGGAGTCACGGGATTCGCGGAGGATAAGGTTGGTGTTCGGCTCGATTGCCGTTGAGACTGCAGCCCCTGAGGCGGTGTCTAACCACCCGTCCTCGATTCACGCAGTTGGCTCCGAGCTAAGGGTCGGAGCTGATGCGGGCGCGGCCTCTAGGGTACTATTCGGCGGCAGAGCTTGGTCATACCCATCGTGACAGTGCGGCGCGCCCGGCTATGGCTCGAATCCGTCGAAGATCAAGTCTCCGTGGATGTCGGCCATGTAGTTCAAACTTCCAAATCTGACCTGATGGCCAAGGGCATAGCTTTCAATCTGCTCCAGATGGCCAAGTGAATTAGCCCGCAGTGCAAAGCCGCCGAATACGAAGATCTGTCCGGGGAGAAAAGTCTCACCCTGGACCGCATCGCTATCGATGATAGTAGGAGCCAAAAAGCCTAACGGCGACGACACAGAGGAACTCTCAATGAAAGCACCAATGTCGGTGTCAAAACCGGTGGATCTCGGGTAGGGGGTCCCGAACTGTGCTCTAGGCCGGAAGGTAACAGGAGGCAGGGACACAATGTTTTACCCAGGTTCGGGCCCCCTTGATGGAGGTAAAACCCTATGTCCTGCTTGATTGACATTGATGATATGGGTAGTACAAGAGTAGATCTACCACGAGATCAGAGAGGCTAAACCCTAGAAGCTAGCCTATGGTATGATTGTATGTTGTGGTTGTTGTCCTACGGACTAAAACCCTTCGGTTTACATAGACACCGGAGAGGGTTAGGGTTACACAAGGTCGGTTACAAAGGAGGAGATATCCATATCCGTATTGCCTAGCTTGCCTTCCACGCCAAGTAGAGTCCCATCCGGACATGAGACGAAGTCTTCAATCTTGTATCTTCATAGTCCAACAGTCCGGCCAATGGAGATAGTCCGGCTGTCCGGAGACCCCCTAATCCAGGACTCCCTCAATCCCCAAGGTCATGGACGAAGCCATCATCTCCGCGTGCTCAGATAGTGTCCGTGACGTCAATATGAAGGAAGAGCTGGCTATCCACGAGGAGCTTTGCACATCACAGGAGCTGTTCAACCTAGTGACCAAGTGCGCAAGAGCTGAGGAGGGTGCCTCTCTCTCCTTGAGCTGCCAGCTGCAGGAGTGGAGGAAAAGAAGGCCAAGGCCAAGGACGTGAAGCGCAAAGAGGCGGTAGTGCTCGCAGCGGAGCCCGACACCAAGCGAGGCAGAGCTCAGCCCGAGTCATCCAAGAACGGCCATCTGTTCTACGCCTTCCACAACCTGAACACCCACAACACCAGCGACTGTCAAGAGCTTAGAGCCATACGGGAAGGACGCTTTGGTCGAGCCCCGAGCACAACGACCGGGGCTACGGCCGTGGAGGAGGACGCGGAGGCGGACGCTGGGATGACCGTGGCCCGCGCCAGGAGTGGCGCGACCGGCCTGCTAAGGACAAGCCTCATGAGGGTTCCTGGAGGGACCGGCCTCGTGAGAATCACCCCCAGGGCAACGATGGTCTTCCCCCGTTGCCGCCACCGAGAAGGAACGACGACCACCACCTGGACGAGGGGGCTAGGGGCTTCCAGGAGCCGCGTGCGATCACTTGCATCTTGGGCGGTGCTCAGGCCCCAGCCTCTCAGCGCATCTTCAAATAGTTCGCTCGCGAGGTGAACGCAGCGCTCCCCAAGCTCGAGGCCACGCGCCCGCTCAGGTGGTCCCAATGCGCCATCACCTTCGACTCGGCCGACCAGCTCAAGTGTGCAGCCACTGCTGGCACACTCCCTATGTTGTGCTCCCCAGTCATCAGCAATGTGTAATTCACCAAGACTCTCATCAACGGCGGCGCAGGGCTCAACGTCCTATCCGTCGACACATTCGACAACCTCCAAGTGCCCTATGAGCAGCTCCAGCCAACCAAACCTTTCTTAGGAGTGACTAACGGTTCCACCACACCGATAGGGCAAGTCCGCCTGCTTCTCACCTTCGGGAAGCGCAAGAACTACCGCACTGAGCTCATCAACTTCGATGTCACGCACATCCGCCTGCCGTACAATGCCATCCTCGGGTATCTAGCCCTGGTCGAGTTCATGGCAGTCACTCACCACGGCTACAATGTTCTCAAGATGCCAGGAAGCGGGGGAATCATCACGGTCCCATGTGAAGAAAGGGATGCGGTGTGCTCCCTTGAGCGCGCCTTCCAAGCCGCAGCAATCGACAACCCTGACAGCAGAAGTGAAGGCCCTCCAGAGATCAACCCCAAGAAGAAGCTGCCGCACCGCACAGGACCCCAAGGAGATGGCGTCACATTAGGGGCCACGTCAGGATCAGCGCCAGCTCCAGGGGCGCCTCCCTCAACCGCATAGGAAAGCGTGCCCGGCGCCCTCCTCAGGCAGGACTCTGGGGCTCTCTCCTAGAGAGCCTCATACCTTGCCAACCTCACGAGGGAGGCGCTTGGGCACCACTTGGAAGCATGCTTCATGGCACGCTTTCCTCAGGAGAGTACAGGGCAAGGAGTGCCCACCACCCAGGAGTTCATCACGAAGACCACCCAAGAGCTACAAGACATGAGAGCCATGCTCGGCGACAGCCGCTCACCGAGCGCGGCTCACCATCCAGGCGAGGGTGCTGAACTGTGCGTCTGCATCGACATCCCAGGGCTCAGCAGGGCTGCATCTCAAGAACGCTTCTGGCCATCACGTGCGGGCCGTTGTGAGGGTCCACCACACAGCTACGTTCGCATGCCCTTCGGCTTGCCGAGCGTGGCGTCGGCCTATCAGCACAACGTGTGAGAAGTCCTGGTGGCTCAGGAGGCCAGGTTCCATGCTGTTCTGGAGGAGATGGGGACAGTCTTCAGGGAACCTCTGGAGCCCCAGAGCCTCCCGAGGCTCAGGGTCCCGATGGCTCATGAGGAGACATTCCTTCAACGCATGGCTTCAGCTGCACCAACTCTACTTCATCTACAGAACCAGGTGATATCTTCCAAGTTCATTTAAGCTGGGAGCGCCCCTCGGGCTGCATTATTCCCAGGCCACACGGGTCCATCCCTGTGGCATGTATCCCTTTTCTTATGTTTTTAGCTTACCATGTCAGGGGCGCCCCTCGGGCTGCATCATCCCCACGCCACTCGGGCCAGACCCAGTGGCATGTATCTTCCTGCATTTACCTAAGTCAATCTGCTCTTCATGCTTAACCTGCCAACTGCTATCACCTGCTTGATCATCGCCTCCCTCGGGGCCTCTACACAGGCACAGCGCTGGTGCATGGGTCCGTCCCTGCCACGGCCGGCAAATCTGAGTGGTCAAGCTCTGGCTCGCGGCATGCGCCGTGCATGTCACCTCACCAAGCCCTCAGTGCCTTCACTTCATCCGGACCAACCAGCGGCAGGCAGGCAGCAGTAACGGCAAACCATGTTTCTTCTTGTGCCTGTCCACAGGGACCCTGCGGGAAGGATAGCAGGCGGCGCCGCGAGTCTCCTTTCTCTCATGCGATTCGCTTGGGTGTTAAAAGGGGGGCTCTTGAGCATCGCGACTCAGGAGCTCTTACTGGCTCTCCAGCCCTCATCCCCTGGCCTTGACCACGGCATCGCGACCTGGCATACCACTGGCGGCTAAGCTCGCTCGAGGGCCGGGACCTGAGGACGTAGAGCACTAAGAAGAGCTCGGGAGAAGGAAAACTCGTACGGACCGCCCTAGCTATGTCGCGTAAGTTGGCACGCAGCCCTGGCGCAACATCAGGAATCACCGTGAAGTCGGCAAGATAAGTCTCGCCCTCGGATCGGCTAAATATTTGGGCCCAGTAGTCGCTCACACCATGCCGCAACCCTGTTGTGGAAAAGTCATTTTCCTTTCTTTCCTTACCATGGCCGCTTGGGCGCTAAGGGGGACCTCCTGAGCATCGCGCCTCAGGGGCTCTTACTGGACCTCGGGCCGCGCACCTCCTGGCCTTGACCACGGCATCGCGACCTAGCATACCAGCAACGGCTGTAGCCGCCTTGGGACCGGGACCCGTCAGCGTAGAGCAACAAGCTATCGCGAGGAAAAAAGGGTGGACCAAGCCTTAACGGGACACGCGTTCATCAAATCTTCATAACAAGGAAGATAAGTACAAAGGCATTGCAGATCCTTACATGCCCCCACGGGGTGATTCATGATTCTTCGTAGGAAACAAAAGTTGATGCTAAGGGGAATCCTATCTACATCCTTCTGTGGAGGACGCCATCATCAACAGTGGGCCATGGGAGGCCAACGCTAACCCCATCCAGATCAGCGATGACGGCGGCAGGACGCCGCAGCCCTGCTCCGAGCATGGCGAGAGCTCGGGGGCACGTAGCTATTGTCGCTCGTCTCCGGAATCTCGTAGAGCTCAGGAGAGCTGCTGGACTCCCAAGGGCTGCTGCTGCTGGAGTGCTCGCGAGCGGAGCGCGCATCAGCCTCGCGCTCCTCTCCGGAGCAGCACTCCAGGCGGCGGCCCTCGGCATCGAAAACCTTGAAGAAAAGCAGGGAGGCACCGTCATACTCGAAGTGGATCGCGAGGGCGCCCTTGCATGACAGACCCGTGCGACCTCGCCCCAGCCGCGAGTCACGAAGATCTTGCCGGTGGGGACCGCTTTGATCTCCGCTCCGGTTGCCGGAGCGCTGTAGTCAGCGTGCTGCAGCCAGAGCTCGAGAGGCCCCCTCAGCGGCATCGCGTTGAAGAAGAACCACGGGAAGCGGATCCAGTAGCTCGGAGGCATCGGCACCCACAACACCAACTTGCGCGAGGAGTCCGCAGCATGGACGGCACGCGTCGCTGTGGCACGGCGACCCCGGATGCGGCGTGGGCAGCGCTGCTCGTCACTTCATCCTCCCGAGCCCTCGGCTATGGCGTACAGGGGAAGCGGATAGCCTGGAGGAGGCCACCCGCACCAAGGCCTCGTCACAACCTACATCGCCTCTTCATCATGGCGGTGGATCGACCTCTTCTTCGGCGGGAGTGGCTCCAGGACATCCCGGGGGGCTTTCCCCTTCTCTTCAGCGGGGACCTTCTAATAGGTGCCATTGGAGCAAGCAATGAAGCAAAGAAGAAGCGGGCAAGCGAGGAAGAGATGGGCAACGGGGGCTGCGCCCCCCTCCCCATTTATAGCAAGAGAAGGCCAACCGGCGTCTCCCACGATCGCAGGTAATAATGGTTTCCCTTGCATGTCGCAGGGACTTGTCAAGTCGAGCAGTTGCCGAGGGAGCATGGGGAAGCGGAGACGCCCACGACCTATCAACCGCCACGCGTCAACCGAGGCCACAGGCTTTTGGGGCTCGCGGTGATCCGAACTTGTCCCTTGGCTTCGCCACGAAGCCAAGCTCGAGCTCACCTTGGGCCCGGGGGCTACTGTCGGCGTTTTGGGAACGGGGGTCCCCAGACTTGCCTGCCTGCAGCCCACGACGTGGCAGAGCCAGCAGGCCGTACGACCCATCTTCATGAGCAAAGCATCCAAGACCCTCGCGAGGGTCCTAGCCTCGCGAGGCGGACGACGCAAGACCTCCTCCCAAGCGGCCTAGTCAGGCAGGCTCGCGAGGAGCGGAGATACAAGGCGAGGCAAACTTCACGAGGCTCTCGTGATGTGAGCCATGACGATCGACACCAGGCGGGCGCTAGCACGCATAGCATCCTTATTTCCTCTTTGGTGCAAAGGGGGCAGGTGCAGCCACGGAATACCGAGGCACCAGGCAAAGGTTTCCATTTCGGTGCAACAAGACCAAGGTCATGGACTACAAGATAGAGGTCATCGTGGAGCCCAAGACAACGTCACCACCAGAGCTTTGTGCAGACGAAGACTACTTTTGTCAGGATAGCTTGTACTGGTTGTCCCCCTTCAAATTAGCCCACCATTGTTGGCTCCCTTCCCGCTCAATATTTGGGAAGAGGACCAGGGCCTCTATAAATAGGACTAGCCACCACAAACAGAGGGACGAAGGGGCGAGACTAGAGAGAGAGTGAGAGAGAGGGATCATCTCATCTTAGCTTGAGAGAAACTATACAACACAAGTTCATACGCACAAGAACACCTCAACCTCAGGAGGCTGTTCTTCCCTTGTATTGTTCATCATCAGCCCAAGAGGCAATCCACCACCACCACACTAGAGTAGGGTATTACACCACAATGGTGGCCCGAACCAGTATAAACCCTGTGTCTTTCTATGTTGTGAGTTTGTCAAGTTCGTCCGCGAGATCTAGCGAGCTAGAGCGTAGATCGGTAGGAGGGGAAGACTTCGTGCGCACCCTAGTGTTCGAACCTAAGTGTTAGCCGGAGCCCCACGTCCGACAGCCATGGCTACAAGAGCTACCAAGCATAGGGCGTGTCTTTTTCGTTTAAGCAAGTCTTAGATTCTATATTTGAAGAAGGTTTTCTTGAAGGGGATGTCGTAGATACTTATGAAAAGATGAAAACCATATTTGGGCACCCCATGAATGAGAAGGTTGAATCTACATCTCTTTTGCTCTCCTACCAAAACAAATCTATTAGAGATGAAAGCTAGCTTAGATGCAAATTTCCGTAAAATGCTTAATCTTTCTTCTACCATTAACAACCATGTGCTTTATCAAAATAGAAAGATTAATGCCATAGATAATAAGTTTGCTCTTTTCTTCCCTAAAACCAAAGGTGGCAATACCTAGATCTATCTTCGCTTTTATGCCTAGCTAGGGGCGTTAAACGATAGCGCTTGTTGGGAGGCAACCCAATTTTATTTTTATTCCTTGCATTTTGCTACTGTTTAGTAATAAATAATTTATATAGCCTCTGTTTTTTTGTGTTTTTTGTGTTTAATTAGTGTTTGTGCCAAGTAGAACCGTTGGGAAGACTTGGGGAAAGTCTTTTTGATCTTGCTGTAAAAAAATAAACTTTAGCGCTCACGAGAATTGCTGCCATTTTTATTTGGGAAGTGATATTTAGTTAATTATTTTTTCATATGATTAATAGATAAATTTCTCACGTCCAGAAATTTATTTTAGAATTTTTTGGGTTCCATAAGTTGCGTTAGCTACAGATTACTACAGACTGTTCTGTTTTTGACAGATTCTGTTTTTCTTGTGTTGTTTGCTTATTTTGATGAATCTGTGGCTAGTAAAAGAGTTTATAAACCATAGAGAAGTTGGAATACAGTAGGTTTAACACCAATATAAATAAATAATGAGTTCATTATAGTACCTTGAAGTAATGTTTTGTTTTCTTTTGTTAACGGAGCTCACGAGATTTTCTATTTGAGTTTTGTGTTGCGAAGTTTTCAAGTTTTGGGTAAAGATTTGATGGATTATGGAACTAGGAGTGGCAAGAGCCTAAGCTTGGGGATGCCCATGGCACCCCAAGTTAAAATTCAAGGACACCAAAAATCCTAAGCTTGGGTATGCCGCGGTAGGCATCCCCTCTTTCGTCTTCGTCCATCGGTAACTTTACTTGGAGCTATATTTTTATTCACCACATGATATGTGTTTTGCTTGGAGCGTCTTGTATGATTTGAGTCTTTTCTTTTTAGTTTACCACAATCATCCTTTCTGTAAACACCTTTCGAGAGAGACTCACATGATTTGAAATTTATTAGAATACTCTACGTGCTTCACTATATCTTTTGAGCTATATGGTTTTTGCTCTAGTGCTTCACTTATATCTTTTAGAGCACAGTGGTGGATTTGTTTTATAGAAACTATTGTTCACTCATGCTTCACTTATATTATTTTGAGAGTCCTTTAGAACAAAATGGAAATTTGCTTTTAGGAATAATATAAAAACTTTCATAGAAGTGCATTGAATACTATGAGAAGTTTGATACTTGATAATAGTTTTGAGATATGGAGATGGTGATATTAGAGTCATGCTAGTTGAGTAGTTGTGAATTTGAGAAATACTTGTGTTGAAGTTTATGATTTCCGTAGCATGCATGTATGGTGAACCGTTATGTGATGAAGTTGGAGCATGATTTATTTATTGATTGTCTTCCTTATGAGTGGCGGTCGGAGATGAGCGATGGTCTTTTCCTACCAATCTAACCCCCTATGAGCATGCGCGTAATACTTTGTTTCGATAACTAATAGATTTTCGCAATAAGTATGTGAGTTCTTTATGACTAATGTTGAGTCCATGGATTATACGCACTCTCACCCTTCCACCATTGCTAGCCTCTCTAGTATCGCGCAACTTTCGCCGGTACCATAAACCCACCATATACCTTCCTCAAAACAGCCACCATACCTACCTATTATGGCATTTCCATAGCCATTCTAAGATATATTGCCATGCAACTTTCCACCGTTCCGTTATTATGACATGCTTCATCATTGTCATATTGCTTGCATGATCATGTAGTTTACATCATATTTGTGGCAAAGCCACCGTTCATAATTCTTCATACATGTCACTCATGCATCATTGCACATCCCGGTACACCGCCAGAGGCATTCACATAGAGTCATATTTTGTTCTAAGTATTGAGTTGTAACTCTTGAGTTGTAAGTAAATTAAAGTGTGATGATCATCATTATTAGAGCATTGTCCCAGTGAGGAAAGGATGATGTAGACTATGATTCCCCCACAAGTCAGGATGAGACTCCGTGCAAAAAAAAGAGGCCAAAAAAAGAAGGCCCAAATAAAAAAATGAGAGGAAAAGAGAGAAGGGACAATGCTACTATCCTTTTACCACACTTGTGCTTCAAAGTAGCACCTTGATCTTCATGATAGAGAGTCTCCTATGATATCACTTTCATATACTAGTGGGAATTTTTCATTATAGAACTTGGCTTGTATATTCCAATGATGGGCTTCCTCAAAATGCCCTAGGTCTTCATGAGCAAGCGAGTTGGATGCACACCCACTTAGTTACTTTTGTTGAGCTTTCATAAACGTATAGCTCTTGTGCATCCGTTGCATGGCAATCCCTACTCACTCACATTGATATCTATTGATGGGCATCTCCATAGCCCGTTGATACGCCTAGTTGATGTGAGACTATCTTCTCCTTTTTTGTCTTCTCCACAACCACCATTCTATTCCACCATAGTGTTATATCCATGGCTCACGCTCATATATTGCGTGAAGATTGAAAAAGTTTGAGAACATCAAAAGTATGAAACAATTGCTTGGCTTGTCATCGGGGTTGTGCATGATTTAAATATTTTGTGTGGTGAAGATAGAGCATAGCCAGACTATATGATTTTGTAGGGATAACTTCCTTTGGCCATGTTATTTTGCGAAGACATAATTGCTTAATTAGTATGCTTGAAGTATTATTATTTCTATGTCAATATTAAACTTTTATCTTGAATCTTTCGGATATGAACATTCATGCCACAATAAAGAAAAATTACATTGAGAAATATGATTGAAAGCATTCCACATCAAAAATTCTTCTTTTATCATTTACCTACTCGAGGACGAGCAGGAATTAAGCTTGGGGATGCTTGATACGTCTCCAATGTATCTATAATTTTTGATTGCTTCATGCTATTATATTATCTATTATGGATGTCAATGGGCTTTATTTTACACTTTTATATCATTTTTGGGACTAACCTACTAACCGGAGGCCCAACCCAAATTGCTGTTTTTTTGCCTATTTTAGAGTTTCGCCGAAAAGGAATATCAAACGGAGTCCAAACGGAATGAAACCTTCGGGGACGTGATTTTCTCAACAAATGTGATCTAGGAGACTTGGAGTGTGCGTCAAGAAACAACTGAGGAGGGCATTAGGCAGGGGGCGCGCCTACCCCCCCCCCTCCCGGGCGCGCCCTCCACCGTTGTGGGCCCCTTGTTGCTCCACCGACGTACTTCTTCCTCCTATATATATCCACGTACCCCCAAACATCCAGGAGCACCACGAAAACCTAATTCCACTGCCGCAACCTTCTATACCCGAGAGATCCCATCTTGGGGCCTTTTCTGCAGCTCCATCGGAGGGGGCATCGATCAAGAAGGCCCTCTACATCAACTCCTTGGCCTCTCCGGTGACGTGTGAGTAGTTTACTTCAGACCTACGGGTCAATAGTTATTAGCTAGATGGCTTCTTCTCTCTCTTTGGATCTCAATACAAAGTTCTCCTCGATCTTCTTGGAGATCTATTCGATGTAATCTTCTTTTGCGGTGTGTTTGTCGAGATCCGATGAATTGTGGGTTTATGATCAAGTTTATCTATGAACAATATTTGAATCTTCTCTGAATTCTTTTATGTATGATTGGTTATCTTTGCAAGTCTCTTCGAATTATCAGTTTGGTTTCGCCTACTAGATTGATCTTTCCTACAATGGGAGAAGTGCTTAGCTTTGGGTTCAATCTTGCGGTGCTCGATCCCAATGACAGAAAGGGAACCAACACGTATTGTATTGTTGCCATTGAGGATAAAAAGATGGGGTTTATATCATATCGCATGAGTTTATCCCTCTACATCATGTCATCTTACTTAAAGCATTACTCTGTTCTTATGAACTTAATACTCTAGATGCATGCTAGATAGCGGTCGATGTGTGGAGTAATAGTAGTAGATGCAGAATCGTTTCGGTCAACTTGTCGCGGACGTGATGCCTATATACATGATCATACCTAGATATTATGGTAACTATGCTTAATTCTATCAATTTCTCGACAGTAATTCGTTTACCCACCTTAATATTTATGCTCTTGAGAGAAACCACTAGTGAATCTTATGGCCCCCAGGTCTATCTTCCATAATATTAAACTTCCAACACTTAGTTATTTCTATTGCCGTTTATTTTACTTTCCATCTTTATTTCTCTTTATCATAAAAATACCAAAAATAGTATCTTATCATATCTATCAGATCTCACTCTCGTAAGTGACCGTGAAGGGATGACAATCCGTTTATCGCATTGGTTCCGAGGTTCTTATTTGTTTGTGTAGGTGCGTGGGACTTGAGCGTGATCTCCTACTGGATTGATACATTGGTTCTCAAAAACTGAGGGAAATACTTATGCTACTTTACTGCATCACCCTTTCCTCTTCAAGGGAAAACCAATGCAGTGCTCAAGAGGTAGCAATCACACCCGGCCGTGGAGTCAACAATCTGGTCGATGCGCGGCAAAGGGAAGGGGTCTTTAGGACAAGCCTTATTGATATATGTGTAGTCAATACACAGCCTCCACTTCCCATTTGCCTTGCGCACCACCACCGGATTGGCCAACCACATCGGATGGAGCACTCCTCTCACCAAACCCGCTGCTTCCAATTTCCTGATCTCCTCTGTGACGAACTCCTGCCGATCCAAAGCTTGCTTCCTGACCTTCTGCTTGACGGGTCGCGCATGGGGACAAACAGCAAGGTGGTGCTCAATCACTTCCCTAGGAACGCCGGGGATATCGGATGCTTGCCACGCAAACACATCGACATTCGCCCGCAGGAAAGCGAGAAGCGCGCCTTCCTATTTGTCGTCGAGGGTGGAGCTTATGGTGAAAGTCCCTCCCATGCCATCTTCCTTGACGGACACCCTCTTAGTCTCTGGCGGCGCAGCTCTGGATTTCTTGCTCTTGCTGGTGGAGCTCTCTGGCACGTCCTCGATGATAGCATAACACCCTGAAGAAGTGCGCTTGTCGGAGTGGGTACGAGAGGTATTGCCGGTCCTCTTCTTCCCTCTCGGGGCTTCAGCGGCAGGAGCAAGTGCCTTGGCGGCAGCTACTGCAACTGCCTCCGGTAGAGTAGGTTGGCGCATATCAGTGCGTCTTTCTTGTCGGAGGGGACGGTGATGATGTTCATCGGCCCAGGCATCTTCAACGTGTTGTAGGCATAGTGCGACGCCGCCATAAATTTGGCTAGCGTCGGGCGGCCAAGGATCCCATTGTAGGGCAAGGGGATCTCGGCTACATCGAAGACAATCTTCTCCATCCTGTAATTCAACTCTCCTCCAAACGTCACAGGCAATGTGACCTTCCCTTTCGGCTGGCTCCTTCCCGGGTTGACCCCTTGAAACGTGCCCGTTTCCTCGAGGTCTCCATCAGGAATTTGCAGTATTTTGATCACAATAGGCGAGATCAAGTTCAGACCGGCCCTGCCATCAACCAACATCTTGTTCACCTTGAGGTTGCGTATCGTTGGTGAAACCAACAACGGCAAACACCCGACCGCAGTTGTGCATTCAGGGTGGTCCTCGGCGTAAAAAATGAGGGGCGTGCTGGACCACTTCAGCAGCTTCTGAGCATCAAACGAGGGCTCTGTTGTCGTAATCTCATGCGCCCACCGCTTGAGCTGGCGGTGAGAGGTATGCAGTGAAGCACCACCATTGATGCACATGGCCTCTATAGCCTTCTGAAACTCATGCTCACCAGACTCGTCATCCTCGTCATGATCATTGTCATCTTGCTTCTTGTCGCGGCCCCGAGTGGGCCTCTCTTGCGGGTTATCCTTGCCGCGGCGACTTCCCTGGCTGCCATGCTTCTTGCCGGATCCTTCAGCACCATCCTGACCCTTCTCCTTGTCCCGCCTTTCATACTTGGCCTTTTGCTTCTCAGCAAGCAGCTCGACTTGCTGACAGTTCTGGAGGTCGTGGCCCTTGGTGCGGTGGATCTTGCAATATTGCTTGTCGGAGCCCCTTGGCTTGTCGGCAGCTGCTAAGGCCCGGCAAGCGGCGCACCTGGCAATCTCCTTGCTGGGGTCATCTTCCTTGGCCCTCTTGGCAGTGCCGGTATCGTCAGATCCCTCGACGGCAAGCACGGCCTTGCCCTTGTGTTTCTTGTTGCGACGCTGGCCCTTCTTCATTGGGGCGGTGGTGGCTTCATCACTAGAGTCAGTTTCCGTGACGGCGTCCTCGCCGGGGTACTTCCTTCCCTCTTCAGCTCAGGCGCACCTATCAGCCACAACATAAAGTTCGGCCACGTCCTTAACCTCGTTCATCGCCAGCTCCTCATGCATCTTGCGATTGTGCACGTTCTGATGGAAAATCATGGCCGCTGGGTGAAGGTCAGGGATGTCGTACTGCACCCGGCTGAACCTCTGTATGTACTTTCACAGGTTTTCTCCTTCCTTCTGGGGAATGATATGCAAATCACTCGCCTGGCCATGAGCTTGGTGGCCTCCGGTGAAGGCACCAACGAACTGATGGCACAGATCTGACCAAGAAGAAATGGAGTCTGCCGGCAAGTGCATCAACCAAGACATGACATTAGGTTTTAGGGCCAACGGGAATTAATTGTCAAGCACCCTGTCTTCATGAGCCCCAGCAGCTTGCATCGCAATGGTGTAGATGCTGAGGAACTCCAACGGATGGGTCTTGCTGTTGTACTTCTCGCTGACGTCGGGCTTGAACATGCGGTGGGATGACCACTGGAACTGCTGCAGCTCCCGGTTGAAGGCCGGGCAACCCACCTCCTAAGGTAGGCCGCCGAAGCCTCCCGGAGCCGGGTGGTCCGCAGCGGGCTCTACCCGCTTGTCCGACTGGTGGCGCGTATCGCGCTGGTGCTCGATGGTGGTTCGAGTGTCTTCATGGGCTCGCTCCCAAAGAACTTGGCGCTGGTCACGGTGGGTCCACGGGTCGGACGACGCTATGGAGATGTTATCGCAAGCGTCGTCACGACGGGCTAACACCCGTGGTGGTTGGCGCGGAGGAAGAGAGTGCACTGTGACCGCAGCACCGTCGGTCCTTCCGCCGCCGCCATGTGGTGGCTCGATGGAGCGCCGGCCCGAGGGCCCCTCCGGTCACGGATAATCTTTGTTGGCGACGGTGACGAGGCTCCGGATGGTAGTTCTCCACTCGTCAAGCTTCTCCGTAGCAGGAGGGAAGTCAAGGAGCAGCTGCACGCGCGCTAAAGCTTCTACTGGCATGGGTGGTGGCCAGAGCTGCGTGGACCATGGCGCACTTCGACTTCTAACCACGTTAGAAGGACTTCTACCACGGCCCAGCGGTTGCGTGCCATTATCGCCAGCACTTCGGCGGGCATGCTGGCCTCCTTCGTCCCACAGGTGATGCACAGGGCTCTGCCCACGACGGTGCTCAAGGTCACCGGCATGGTCACGCTTCTCATCACGCAAACCATGGGAAGAGCGCACTGTGGGTGCCGGAGTGGGCGTCCTGGACGTGGTCGCGCCACCTGTGGGTGGTATGGCGGCGACCCCGGAGGGCCCCACACTGCCTGCGGGGGGCCCAGCTCCGTCTCTGGATTTTGAGGCATGTGGCCCACCGTCTTGCATGCGAACGACGCCGCTCGCTAGGCTCTGACTGCCAGAGCGATGCTGGTGCTCGCGGGCCGCACCTTGGGTCCTATCCGCGACCGGCCTGCTAATCACCTTCACTGGTACAGGCCATCTGGCCCCCGATGAACCGACCGTCATGGCTGCGTTCTTCTTGCGAGCCATGGCGATGAAGAACTGCTAGGCTAATAGCCAGACCAGATTCTCACAATTGTGCCCCCTACCTGGCGCGCCAAAGATGTTGGTGGGAAACGACACCTACGAGATCACAAGAATCACTACTACGGTTGCCGAGGCGCGGGGTCGTGAGAAGAGCAGGATTAGCCGTCAGCACGAGGATCGTTTACCGAGGTTCGGGCCACGAGGATGCGTAAAACCCTAGTCCTGCTTTGGTGGATGTATTGAGTGTTCTTGGGCTTTCGAACTAGCTATGGTGGCTGTGAAGTTCAAAAGAGCCGAATCCCCTTCCAGTACGCCATGGGCCTTCTTTTATAGTTGTAGGATCGAAAGTATGTCTAGAGGGGAGTGATTAGACTACTTGACCAAATAAAAACTTAACCTTTTCCCAATTTTAGTTCTTGTCAGATTTTAGCTATTTTAGGACAAGTCAAGCAATCATCACACAATTCAAGCAAGCATGCAAAGAGTATATAGGCAGCGGAAAGTAAAGCATGCAACTTGCAAAAATGTAACGGGAAGGGTTTGGAGGATTCAAACGCAATTGGAGACACGGATGTTTTTCCTGTGGTTCGGATAGGTGGTGCTATCCTACATCCACGTTGATGGAGACTTCAACCCACGGAGGGTAACGGTTGCGCGAGTCCATGGAGGGCTCCACCCACGAAGGGTCCACGAAGAAGCAACCTTGTCTATTCCACCATGGCCATCGCCCATGAAGGACTTGCCTCACTAGCGGTAGATCTTCACGAAGTAGGCGATCTCCTTGCCCTTACAAACTCCTTGGTTCAACTCCACAATCTTGTCGGAGGCTCCCAAGTGACACCTAGCCAATCTAGGAGACACCACTCTCCAAGAAGTAATAAATGGTGTGTTGATGATGAACTCCTTGCTCTTGTGCTTCAAATGATAGTCTCCCCAACACTCAATTTTGTCTCACAGGATTTGGATTTGGTGGAAAGAATATTTGAGTGGAAAGCAACTTGGGGAAGGCTAGAGAGCAAGATTCATGTGGTAGGAATGGAATATCTTGGCCTCAACACATGAGTCGGTGGTTCTCTCTCAGAACATATGAGTTGGAAGTGTAGATGTGTTCTGATGGCTCTCTCCCCACGAGTGAAGAGGAGGTGGAGGGGTATATATAGCCTCCACACAAAATCCAACCGTTACACACAATTTACCAATCTCGGTGGGACCGAATCAACAAACTCGGTCGGACCGAAATAGTAAACCTAGTGACCGTTAGAGATTTTCGGTGGGATTGACATGCAACTTGGTAGACCGATATGGTTAGGGTTAGGGCATAACGTAATCTCGGTGAGACCGATTACACAAACTCGGTGAGACCAATTTGGTAATAAGCTAACCAGAGGGTTGGTCAGGCAAACTCGGTGGGACCGATTCGCTCTTCTCGGTGAGACCGAAATGTTACAAAAAGGAAACAGTGGGTTTACATTGCAATCTCGGTGGGACCGATCCGCTCTTTCGGTGAGACCGAAAAGTTACGAAAAGGAAACAGAGAAATTGCAATCCCATCTCGGTGAGACCGAGATCCCTATCGGTAGAACCGATTTTCTTAGGGTTTGGCAATGGCTATGACAAGTGAAACTCGGTGGCACCGGGTTGAAAGAATCGGTAGGGCCGAGTTTGGCTTTGGGTTTAGGTCAAATGTGGATATGGGAAAGTAGCTGAGGATTTTGGAGCATATCATTAAGCACATGAAGCAAGAGGCTCATTAAGCAACACCTCATCCCTCCTTGATAGTATTGGCTTTTCCTATGGACTCATTGTGATCTTGGACCACTAAAATGTAAAATGAAGAGTCTTGAGGATTTGAGCTAGAGCCAATCCTTTGTCCTTAGCATTTTGAGGGTTCCACTTTCACCATCCATGCCATGCCAATCATTGAGCTTTCTTTAAATGATCATCTTGGAATAGCATTAGCTCAATGAGCTATATGTTGTTATGAATTACCAAAACCACCTAGGGATAGTTGCACTTTCAATCTCCCCCTTTTTGGTAATTGATGACATCATATAGATCAAAGCTTCGACAAATAATAATAAGAATGAAATATATCGTTGCTTTGAGAAGTATGTGATAAGTAAGAGCTCCCCCTAAATTTGTGCATATTTAAAATTTGCTTTGGACTGCAAATGCACAAAGAGTTAGAGTCGTGGGTTACTCTTCCATGTCACATACATCTTGGTGGAGCGCTCAAAAAGATAAGAATGAAATACATGCACTCATCACCAAAGAAAGTGACTGATCACATAAGATAGATAAGATATATCAAGCATGCATAAGTGTAGCTTATGATCAAACACATGATCATCAATGTCTCACAAGCATATCAAAGTATCTCAACCAAAATCAAACAAAGTTTGAAAGAAACACCAAATAAAGCAAGAGAGAATAAAGGCAACACTCTCTCTCTCGAAGCCTATGATCTATACATTTTTCTCCCCCTTTGGCAACAAGTTACCAAAAATTTCCTAGAAAATGCATAGTGCTAGATCGACTCTCAGGCTTGATCTTCTGGTGGTGGTGGAGTCTGGATCACTCCAAGAACGAAGGCTTCTGTAGACGTGGTTGGAGCTGGAGCTGAAGTAGATGCTGGAGCTGGTTGGGCTGGTGTTGTGGCTGGAGCTGAGGTGGTGGCTCTGGTGTCAGGAACTGGCACTGTAGTCGACCTCTGAGCTCGTGGCACTCTGGCAAATGCATCAGTTGTAGTCTTCCCTCTCCTCTCATGCATGTCATCTTAAAGTTGCTCCACTATAGACTGAATCTCTGTTACTGTGACATCCATGCCATAGAACTTTTGTTCTATGATCCTCTCTAAGCTCACCTGATTCTGAGTGAGGGTGGCCAATCCTTTCTCAATCCTCAGTGTGGAAGCAATCAAGTAACTAAGTTGCTCTTCCTTGTTTTTCAGGAAATACTCAGATGCCTCCTCTTGAGTTGGCATCTTGGCAGCTTTCTCCTTCCTTGCCTTCTTCTTCTGTGCTTGAGCATGAACTGATGATGGATCATCCTTGTTCATCACAACTTCATTATCTTCAAAATCTGGATGAATAGGCAAATGTTCCTTGTCCAATAGGTATATGCCTGTGCCCATCTTGGAGTTAATTAGCTCCTGGATCTAAGGGGCATAACCACAGCTCCTCTTCTGATCTGCTGCAGTTCTTTTGATGGTCTCTACCATGAGGCTCATGACTTTGAATTTCTATGGCACATCAAAGATATGAAGCAAGTTGATTGCATGGCCTCTGATCATCTTGTGATCACCTGACTTGGGCAACAGAGTGTGCCTCAAAATCCAATTGATAGTTGGCAACCCTGACAGAAGATAATGTACAGACCCAAACTTGAAAGTATCAAGTGCCTTGTTTGGAATTTCCTTGTACATGTTGGACATAGAGTTGTGGTCCATCTTCTTCTTGGCATATATGTCTAAGTCATCCTCATGCTCCTCTGGGGCATTGATGAGCTGTGCCCACTCAGCAACTGTTGATTGGTACCTCGTACCTTCAGACATCCACACAATCCTTCCATCTGGATAGAAGTGTGCTATGGAGTAGAACTGCATGATCAGCTCTTCATTCCACTTTGTGAGCTTCTGCCCAACAAAGTCTGCTACTCCACAAGCCTTGAAGCTGTCTTGCACTCCAGGATAGTGCTCTTCATTATCCTTGATGAACTGTCAATCTACCCATATCATGTCACAAACAATGGGCTTCTTATCCAACAAGACTGTCTCATAGAAGCCCTGTTATTCCTTAGTGTGGAACCTATAGTCAACAGCAGCTCTTCTTCTTGTAGCATATGGATCTTCTGCTCTCTACTTTCTCAGCCCTGAGTCTCTTCTGATCTTCATGTCCTCAGCCACAGGATGAGCATCATTGTGGTCTGGGATCTTGGGATTTAGCTTCCTGAGAACTTGGCCTTCCTCTTCTTCTGCAGTGTCAGGCACTGGGGCCTTGTTCTTTTCAGCAGCTGGTATGCTCCTTGTGTTCCTCTTTGGTGCTGTCTTGGCCTTTGATGCAGCCTTGGGTGCTTCCTTGGGCTTGGATGCAGTAGCCCCTGATCTTATAGCATCACCCATCAGCTTTTGTGCCTTGGGTGCTGGTGCAGCAACCTCTTCTTCCTCTTCCTCTTCAGAATCTCTCATGATTGAGGATCTCCCAAGCACTCTAGCAGTGGTCTTTTTGATCCTCTCCTTCCTCTTCTTCCCTTCTGCAGCAGCCTCTTTGGGTTCAGATCCCAATGGGACTTGAGTAGATGCTCTGGCCTTAGACATTGGAATTCTCTTTGCAGGAACCTTTTGCTTCATGCCTGGCTTGGTGGCAGCAGCAGTGCTATATTCCTTCTGAACCACTTTCTTGGAAGTGGCTTCTTCTTCTGCCACATAGTCCTCATCCTCTGATTCTGAGGTTCTTTTCTTCCTTTGTCTGGTGGCAGCTTTTGGCAAGTTACTAGGAGTGTTCCTGCTGCCTTCATCTGAGGAACTAGAGGGACTAGTGCCCTCACTCATGTGCACTTGCTGCTCTGACAGGTTTTGGCTATCACTCTGATCTGACATGATGAATAAGCTGACTGCTGACACTGTGAACAGTTTATAGATGAGGTAGAGTGGATGAGCATCACAAAATGCAGAGATTTTTGCAAAAGAATGATTCAAAATCTTAGTTTTAGTTTCCCATAGAAATCATTTCGGATCTACCGATTTTTAAACTCGGTGATACCAAAGCAGTTTTGGAACCTAAACTAGTGAACTCGGTCAGACCGAGTCATAGTTCGGTGGCACCGAGACTGCTAGGGTTTCACAAAGTTCCAAAATCGGTCACACCGATTAGTAATTCTCGGTCAGACCGAGTCTCACTTGTGCAATGGCATGAGCCAAATTGGTGGGACCGAGTTTTTCAACTCGCTGGGTCTAAGATGGTTTCGGCAGAAACCTAACCCTAAAGTTTTCGAATCAATCCTATTCTACAAACGCATTGACTAGATAGGAGTGTTTCAATCATGGCTAGAAACAATAAGATCACAATGTGCTAGGAATCAGATTGGGGATAGCACAAAGATCGAGTCCATACCCTAGTTCGGCGGAGACTCGCTATGGCGGCAACAGCGGGGTTGAATTCCGTTGACGGCAATGGAGACCAGCGACTGGAGGCGGCTGGCGGCGAGGAGACGATCCGAAGACCACGTTGGCAGAGCGAGCTATCGCGCGGGCGAAGGGGTTCGGAGAAATTTCCAAATTTTTGCCCGTGCCTATATATAGCCCGACCCTATCGGTGTGACCGAGTGGAACAACTCGGTGGCACCGAGATGCAAAACCGTATACAGTTATTGCAACTCGGTGTGACCGAATGGTTCAAATCGGTTGCACCGAGATCGAAAATTCAGATCAACTTAATGATCTCGGTAGGACCGAAAGTAGGATATCGGTCAGACCGAGAATCACAAAGAGGTTTTGGAAGTTTAAGTCTATGATCAATCGGGGACTCCGAGTGCTCCTCACACAGAGTGGTTCGAATCTGACTTGATCAAATTTTGTGATGTAGCATGAATAGAGTTTGAGACGAGAAAAGCATAGATAGCTAGAGGAGGTTCTTAGGCATTCTTGTCCATCCACTTGGCAAAATGAAATAAAACCAAACAATCAAAATAACAAGTGGATGTCCTCGAATGAGTAAAATATGCAACCAACATGCTCACACAATAAAATGGCAATTGAAATATGTGACAAAGCATGCACAACCAATTCCAGCATCTATCAAGCAACTGGCGATGACTAGGTCATCTGTATATGAGTATATTGACTTAGGAGTCAAGTGAGAACACTTGATCATAGATCATACTCATCGTTTAAGCTCAAGTGGGGTTACCACTTTTACATAAAGCATTGCTGTGTTCACATCTTTAGAGTTGCTTTAGCTCAAGTCTTAGAGTAAAGCTCCCCCTAGGTGTGATATCCCCCCTAAGAGGGATGAACTAACCTTGGGTTTTGTCGATGATGACTTCATGTAGATGTTGAAGATGTGGATGCTCAATGTTGATGTAGATCACTTGGAGCTATCCATTTGAGTGAATTGCACTTTCAATACCTACATGGGTTAGTCCCACAAGGAACAAACAAGGATATCCATAGACATAGAGTGATGCACACACAAGATGATGTCCATGAAAACTTTTAGGTTACCTTGTCCCTTGTCTTACCAACAAGAGGGTTTGTGACTCCTTGAACTAGTGCAAGATGTGGAAGTTTATTGCACTTGTTCTTGCCAAAATGATAAGAGTGAAGTATGTTGGCGGAGTCACCCTCAAGAACTCTCTAGTTCTTCTTCTTTTGGATCCACACCATCTTGATGGGAATCCTTGGAGTTGTAGTCGTACTTGATGAAGTGGAACTTGAAGTGGTCTTGGTAATCCACTTGACTAAGGTCTTAGGAGCTTCTTCAAATGCATCAATTTCCTCTTGAAGCTTGTCCTTGCCTTTTTGCTTGTAGTCTTGTGGTGGAAGATCATCTTGAGCTTGTGTCCCCTTGAAGCAAGTAGGATCATACTTCTCTTCTTGAGGAACAAACTTTTTCTTGGGGTATTGATCTTCTTCCCACTCAACTCCATTGGCATTGAACTTTCGTTCAAAACCAACACCTTGATTCTTCCGGTGCCTTCCTTGCTTGCGCACAATTTCCTCGAATTGCTTACTCCCGGCAAGGCTTTTGTACACTCCTTTCTCTATAATTCCCTTCAATAAGCTATTTTCTTGCTCAAGTGTAACTTGGCTAAGAGAATCATTAGTGGAATCAAGAGAACTACTAGAAGCAACAATACTGGATTTAGCATGATCATTGTTACTACTAGAGGAAGAATCTTTCTTGTTCTTGTTACTAGACTTGACTTGAGGCATGTAAGTGGATAAGAGTAAACGCTTGGCAATGTAAGAAGAACTATTCTTGCGGAGATCATCATTGATTGCCTTTAAAAACTCATGCTCTTGCTCAAGATTGAGCTTTTCAAAGCGTAACTTCTCATGAGCTCTCAAAAGTTCTAGATGATCTTCGAAGATAGTTTCATGAGCTAACTTAAGAGTGTTTAGTTCTTTAGTTAGAGCCTCAATCTTCTCCTTATCATTGTCATTCGTTTTATCTTGATTACCATGATTAATTGACGTTTCATCATAGTATTCATCACTAGAGTTGTCAACAAGTAAATCATCATCACCTAACAAGTCATCTTCATCACTATTAAAATCAACATATTCGGGGTGTGTTACCTTAGGACCTTTGGCCATGAAGCATCTTCCAATTCCTTCATTTGGTGAGTCAAATATATCGTAGGAGTTGGTTGACACAAGTGCTAGACCGGCAACACCTTCATCTTGAGTATATTCGGAATCAGAGTGATAACTTCTCTCGGAGTGGTTGTCGGAGTCGGAGTCGGATACCCATTCACCAACATGAGCCTGGTGTCTTCGTTTTGTGTAGCTCCTTGATGATTTTTCCTTCCTTTCCGAATCCTTGCTTCTCCGTGAGTGTCTTCGTTCATAACGATCATCTCTACTCCTTCTCTCTCTTGGTGGTGATTCTTCTCTTTTGCTTCTTCTTTTTGGAGAGTCTTCTCTTCTCTTGTAGGGAGCCGTACACTCATTGGAATAGTGTCCGGGTCTTCCACAATTGTAGCAGTTTCGCTCTCGACTAGAAGATCTTTTGTCATTGTAGGACCTTGACTTGGAGCTTCTATCTTTGCTTCTACTCTTGTAGAACTTGTTGAAGTTTTTCACCATTAAGCTCAATTCTTCATTGAAGTTTTGTTTCTCACTTGATGATGTAGGGGCTTCACATGAGGCTTTGTAGGCACCACTTGATTTGTTGTGAAGTTCCTCTTTATCCTTAAGTGACATCTCATGAGCAACAATTCTTCCAATTACCTCCGTTGGCTTGAGATCTTTGTAATTGGGCATCATTTGGATCAATGTGCACACGGTATCATATTTTCCATCCAAGGCTCTTAGAATCTTCTTGATGATGAATCTATCGGTCATCTCTTCACTTCCTAAGCCGGCAATCTCATTTGTGATGAGAGCAAGCCTGGAGTACATTTCAGTGACACCTTCACCATCCTTCATTTTGAACTTGTCAAGTTGACTTTGAAGCACATCCAATTTGGATTCCTTGACGGAGTCGGTACCTTCGTGCATATCAATCAATGTGTCCCAAATTTCCTTTGCATTCTCAAGACGGCTGATTTTATTGAATTCTTCGGGGCACAATCCGTTGAAGAGAATATCACAAGCTTGAGCATTGTATTGCAACATCTTGAACTCATCCGCGGTAGCTTCACGGTTTGGTTCTCTCCCATCAAAGAAGTCACCTTGCAAACCAACACACACAATAGCCCAAACGGTGGGGTTATGTCCAAGAATATGCATTTTCATTTTATGCTTCCAACTAGCAAAATTAGTACCATCAAAGTAAGGACCTCTACGGTGATAATTTCCCTCGCTAGACGCCATACTCTCCTAGGTTTTGAAACCAAGGCTATGACCACCAAAAGCTATGGAAATCAAAGTGAATGGATACCAAAGCTCTGATACCACTTGTAGGATCGAAAGTATGTCTAGAGGGAGGTGATTAGACTACTTGACCAAATAAAAACTTAACCTTTTCCCAATTTTAGTTCTTGTCAGATTTTAGCTATTTTAGGACAAGTCAAGCAATCATCACACAATTCAAGCAAGCATGCAAAGAGTATATTGGCAGCGGAAAGTAAAGCATGCAACTTGCAAGAATGTAAAGGGAAGGGTTTGGAAAATTCAAACGCAATTGGAGACACGGATGTTTTTCCCGTGGTTCGGACAGGTGGTGCTATCCTACATCCATGTTGATGGAGACTTCAACCCACGAAGGGTAACGGTTGCGCGAGTCCACGGAGGTCCACCCACGAAGAAGCAACCTTGTCTATCCCACCATGGCCATCGCCCACGAAGGACTTGCCTCACTAGCGGTAGATCTTCACGAAGTAGGCGATCTCCTTGCCCTTACAAACTCCTTGGTTCAACTCCATAATCTTGTCGGAGACTCCCAAGTGACACCTAGCCAATCTAGGAGACACCACTCTCCAAGAAGTAACAAATGGTGTGTTGATGATGAAATCCTTGCTCTTGTGCTTCAAATGATAGTCTCCCCAACACTCAATTTTCTCTCACAGGATTTGGATTTGGTGGAAAGAAGATTTGAGTGGAAAGCAACTTGGGGAAGGCTAGAGATCAAGATTCATGTGGTAGGAATGGAATATCTTGGCCTCAACACATGAGTAGGTGGTTCTCTCTCAGAACATATGAGTTGGAAGTGTAGATGTGTTCTGATGGCTCTCTCCCCACGAGTGAAGAGGAGGTGGAGGGGTATATATAGCCTCCACACAAAATCCAACCGTTACACACAATTTACCAATCTCGGTGGGACCGAATCAACAAACTCGGTCGGACCAAAATAGTAAACCTAGTGACCATTAGAGATTTTTGGTAGGACTGACATGCAACTTGGTAGGACCGATATGGTTAGGGTTAGGGCATAACATAATCTCGGTGAGACAAATTACACAAACTCGGTGAGACCGATTTGGTAATAAGCTAACCAGAGGGTTGGTCAGGCAAACTCGGTGGGGCCGATTCGCTCTTCTCGGTGAGACCGAAATGTTACGAAAAGGAAACAGTGAGTTTACATTGCAATCTCGGTGGGACCGATCCGCTCTTTCGGTGAGACCGGAAAGTTACGAAAAGGAAACAGAGAAATTGCAATCCCATCTCGGTGAGACCGAGATCCCTATCAGTAGAACCGATTTGCTTAGGGTTTGGCAATGGCTATGACAAGTGAAACTCGGTGGCGCCGGCTTGAAAGAATCGGTAGGGCCGAGTTTGGCTTTGGGTTTAGGTCAAATGTGGATATGGGAAAGTAGCTGAGGATTTTGGAGCATATCATTAAGCACATGAAGAAAGAGGCTCATTAAGCAACACCTCATCCCTCCTTGATAGTATTGGCTTTTCCTATGGACTCAATGTGATCTTGGACCACTAAAATGTAAAATGAAGAGTCTTAAGCATATGAGCTAGAGCCAATCCTTTGTCCTTAGCATTTTGAGGGTTCCACTTTCACCATCCATGCCATGCCAATCATTGAGCTTTCCTGAAATGATCATCTTGGAATAGCATTAGCTCAATGAGCTATATGTTGTTATGAATTACCAAAACCACCTAGGGATAGTTGCACTTTCAATAGTCGAAAGGGGATGCCACAGTGGCACACGGGAGGTGGAAAGGCCTACAGTACTGCGAGCTTATCGCCAGTATTATAGGACAAGATGCATTTAATGCATCAGTTAGGTGTCCCTTAGCTTTATCGGGGATGGGAACGAGGCCCGTCCCGTCCGTCGCTGCTCCTCCTCGCTTCGACACGCGCCCAGGCTAGCGATGCATGTAGTGCCATGTAGACGGGAAGGTAGCTGAGGTGGTGCGGTGGTAGGGCCTTCATGAAGGTCCGCATGCCTCCACGTAGGTGCCTGCTGATTTGGCCTGGAAGTTGTATGTTGCCACACAGGTGCTTGCCCAGCTAGTTGGGTTGGCAGCTGCATGCGAACGGTGGTGGTAGTCTTGGCTGGTACGGGTCTGGCAGTGGCCCTGCTGATGCCCTCGGCAAAGGCCTTGCCGGGGGCCCGGCAAGGGTCTTGCTGGGGGCCTTGCTGTCATCCCCGGCAAGGGTCTTGCCGGGGGCCTTGTGGACTTCCTCGGCTAGGATCCCGCCGAGGGTCGCCGTCTTCTGGTCCTCATCTGATCCTAAGTGTTTCTCTGTCTTCACAAAGATCTGCATGCCACCATGGAGGTGCCTCCCGAGCCCTGGCCCAACGTGGTTGATGGTGTTGGAAACCGTGGGCTCAAGGGTGGTGCGCTCCGCTGGCGTTGGGCGAGATGCCCCGACAAGGGTCTTGTCGGGGCCGCTGAGGCTACCCCGGCAAGAGTCTTGCTGGGGGAACCTACTTCGTCCCTCTACTCTTTGTGCTCTCGGCCTTGGCGTTGTCTTGTTTCCCTTGGTGCTTCGACTTCTCTCTGGCTTCCCTCCTCTGCCCTGTTAAGTGTGGCCGCGGCGCGTGACTCTGACCGCCCGCGCACTAGTAAAGGGTTCAAAAGGAGAGCCCCTACTTTTGTACACCGATAGATGTGTCATTCTTCTCCACATGAATAGCACGACTTGCTGCAGGGTTTAATTGGGTCTTCTTTGGGTGTGTCCTCCACATCTTCCTTCGTCACAGGTTCTTCTAAAATTTCTATGAGGGCTCCTTTCATTGCTTCTTTCTTCTGCTGGATGGTGCTTTGTACCATGGGGTAAATGTGACACTGAGCAGGGTAGTGGGTAGTCCCTTCATATAAGAAACAAGTAATCTGCCTAGTTGGGCATTCTTCAGCTAGGTGACTTTCTTCACAATTAGGGCATTCATCCTTGTGTTCTTTATGGTTGTGTCCTATTTCTCCATAGAGCTTGCATGCACAAGGTTTCTTCATATCATTTCCATAAGGCTTCAATTTCTGGGACACAAGCCGAGACTTTAGTAGAGTCAACTTAAATTCTTCCCAAGTGGTTACTCTTTGCCATCCATTGATGGTTTGGTATATCCTCCACCAAGTAGCAGCACCTCTTTCAAAGTACTGAAGAGCATGCTTGGTCATATCCTTTCCGGCTATGTGATCTTCCATGTTCTGAATCCATCGGTCCGTGTCTAATTGAGTCATCGGTCCAGAAAAATATGAGTTTATCTCCATTCATCCTCTATTGGGTCCGTGAGTTTTGGGGTAAGATAAGAGAGAAAGAGAGGGGTACACACAATACAAACAATAGTTTTGAAAAGACAGATTTTATTTTGTGGCTGTCGGGAAAACATCAAACAAATGACAGCTCACAAACATCGCATCTAACATAGGTATATAACAGGGCTTTGGTCTTCTAAAGGTAAATAAATCTTCAAAGTCGCCAAACTCTTCAGGTCTTGTTCATGTCTCCGATGGTTTATTCCGATCGTGCTTGTCCTTTAATATTCTAGGGTTGCATTCCAAACTTCCGAGTTTCACATCCTTGGCATAAACTGTGGTCCTACTGTCCTTCAGTTCCAGCTTGGCTACTTTCAGCTTCTGGGTCCGGTGTTCTTCACGAACTGCTTCCCAGTCAACTATAGCTTCCAGAGGGTCCATCTTAAAATCCTTGATGTAATACTCTAGATCCTAGGGATACACCAGCTAAGGTTAAAACTTCATATTTTGCTAATAGGTGCTCCATTAGCCCTTTTGTCATCCAATCCTTAAGAAGAAATGCATGCTCAACTCAGCACAGTGACAATAACATAAGTGGGCGATAACATCATGAATAGCCGTTTTTATGCCCATGTCTCTGTCATGAGTTATTATTCCATTGTTGATATGTCCTGCCTCAAGGTTTTCTTTACAAAAAGTTTGAGTTTTAACGCTCCATGCTCTGGTATTTCTCCAACACACCTTGTTCTCGGGTATTGACAGCTTCAATAGTCTGACAGATTCCATAAGGGTAGCTTTCCTAGGTCATACCAATCTGGAAATTCTTCAGAGCCTTCAAATTATCCTAGTCTTTGGAGTCTTCAACCATTGTAGTTTCCATTATTGTAATGCATGGTAAAATCTTCTTCACTATGGTGTGTTCTTAGTTGTCCGATATCGTGTACTTCTTGGAGTGGTCTCATCAGTCGAATATTCGTATGGTCGAAAAGGGGAAAGGGGTATAGTCTAACTAAAAGGGAATATTTGATAAAGCTCAGAAAGGAAGAGAGGTAAAAGATCTTTTTGAAAATAAGGTTTGAGAGAAAAATCTTTCCTATGAGCTTGCCAGTTTCTAGGGGTCACGTCCTACAGTCAACCTAGCTCTCATACCATCTTGTAGCGACCCGACTTCAGACGGTCAAGTCTCTGTGCTTAAGTGTCATCCATGGATCGGTATGCTGACACACACAGTACTCGAGGATTTATAATAGAGGTAAATCACATGTATGAAGTAACATAAATACTATTACCTCAATCCACATAGCGGAAGAAACAACAAAGCTGTGGAGTCCCAATAACACCAATGGCAAAGTTGAGTGTAGACATCGTAACCCTAATGTATCACTTACTCGTCGTAAGATTCCTGCAACATGAGATGTTGCAGCCATGGAGGTCAGTACATTGAATGTACAGGAAAATTCACACCAAAGAGCAATGTTGAATAATGGCTATCACTACATGCATATTTGGCTGGTGGAGGCTCTAAGTTTAACATTTGCATAAAGCTAATTTTTCCCTACAACAAAGGAATATATTTTATTTAACTACCAAGTTGATGTCATTATTGAGAAGGTTCCTCCAACTAAATCCCAAAATAATAATTATAACCCAACAAATTTCATTAAATAAAGTGATGGGATCAAGCAATAATTCATATAACAGATACTCAAGATGTCCATAACTGGGGACACGGCTAATCATGATTAGTTTGTACACTCTGCAGAGGTTTGTGCACTTTTCCCCATAAGACTCGATCTCCTCCATTGAATTTCTCGCACTACATGATGTTTGAGAAACGGATGACCAAGACACAGTCTTTCAGAAGCATTAACTCTTTACGACGGCTAGACCATACCACCTACATCCCCTACATCTGCTAGTCTACCATTGAAAGAGGTCACACAACATACTCAACTACGCCAGAGCCCATAATGGCTTGTGGCTTCACACGGAAGTTTTCCAGCATGAATAATCTTATGATCCATTTGAGCTTGGGTGGAAAACTATAGGATGATCACACGGTTTCCTCGAGATCTCCTTGGACAACACTGGATTCCCCAGTTGTCCACAAACCAATCCACCCAGATGTGAATTAAAGTAGCCACCTTAAGTTAAACCTTAGTAAACAATAACTCTCACAACTTCCATGAATTCTCTCAAAACCCAATCCACATCTACGAGCATAGCATAGCAGTATAAGCATAACGTAGTACCTCCCAGGGTTTGATATAACACAATAGGTTCTACCTCATCAATTACTTCCAAATACCCACATGTTAATCAAACCTACTCATGCAATGTTTGAGGGTAAAACTAATGCATAAAAACTTGATATGAAAAAGATGATCAAAGTGTGAACTTGTGGCACCCCGGCTCAGAGAAAACCGGAACGCCCCATATTCCAACCCAGAGATCGAGGTGAAGTCTTCTGGAATACGGCACTGCTTAGCATAGAACAAACTAGCTCTCTATTACAACACGAATATGATTACAAGGGTTTTGATATTACAATGAATAACATCGGCACGGCGACACTACGCCAACCACGGTTGCTCTATACAAGCAGCATAATACTTGAAGCAGCGGAACAACTACTGGCAGCGGAACAACGAACGGCGATGATGGACTCCAATCTATAGGGACTCTGGCTGGAACGTTTATCCTAGCTCGCGAACATAGGAACAACACCAAACAACAAGCAATCCAGGCACGACCTGCAAGCTGGCATGACACGCCATGTCAGTACATTGAATGTACTTGCAAGCTCACAATAACTAGAAGCATTCAAGACAAACAATAACATGGCAATTACAGGTTAAGCAGGAATTAACATGAGATTATTATAACAACATGACATGAGCACCTGATATCCAAAGTAGTACTCCAAATAATACCAGATACCATCATGAAAATAATCATAATAGCCACTAAGAATCCAAAGGCAATATGAACCTGATACAGCCAGAACAATACGAGCATGGCATGAACATATAAATCTGACAATACTAGCATGCAACATGATGACACTATATGCACCAATTATTCTGCTTGGGTTATCTCGTAACAATCACGCGCATCACTTACCCACCTCAAACATTACACGATCATCTCAGGATCAAATCAAGCTTGATATAAACAATACCGTAATAATCATTAAATGACCACAAGGAGCTTGATCTTTACCCATGATTCTCGCACAACATCCCGAATATCCAACAACTCGGTATCCTTGATACCACGGTGATCATTACGGCGATCACAAGCAAAGTAACTCATGATCCTTACGGTGATCATCACCAAAGTAACTCGTGATCCTTACGGTGATCACCACCAACTTATTTCATTACCGAACCAGGGTTGTCATTAATCAAGTTATTATTAATACTGTTGACTCACGGTGGGACCGACACGAACTGGGCCCTTATCCGCGGGCGCGGCTATCGATAGGTTTAATATACACTCTGCAGAGGTAGCACAATGTACCCACACCACGGAACCCATGGCCTCGCACTTCCCTTCAGGTGGACCAGCGGCGTTCCGACAAAACCGTTCTACTGCCGTGACACTCTCCCGGCCACTCCGACCCACTCCCAACTGGGCTAGTCCTGGGTGGCCCTGTGTCTACCAAAGACACCCCGACCACCGTCGTGGTCAAAAATCCTTCATGGGGACCGGGTCCATAGAAATAAACAACGGGCACACAAGGTTATGTCTGCTTACCGGGCTAGGGTACCGCATGCCCATAACCTTCCCTAGTTGGAGGCACCGGCGAGATGCACGACAATAGACCCAGTTAGGACCTTACCCAAACGGTAAGTGTGGTTGCACTGGTCAATTTCGATCTGGCGGCACCATGACTCAACCAACAGTTGTTCAACTTCAATTAAATCTGGTTAAACTTGAATGCAAAATGCTGAGCCATGATAAAATAACATGATGCAATTACAATGCATGAGCATGATATCAACATAATCACGGGATGCAACATAACTATCCACCACGTCAACTATGAAATAATCTCCAACTGAACATGGCATAATGACGAGCATAAATGTTACAAGTGCAACACTACTCATAGCATAACATGACCATCATCATCAACCATAAACATCATGCAAGAACATATCAACAATGCTATCATGCAAGCATTTAACCAACTAGATGCAATGGAACATACATAACAACGGTACCCGGGACAGACGGCAGTCATGCACCGAAGACCATTACCAACATCAACATATACTACTAGCAAGCATAAGCATATGAAAAGAATACTAGCAACTAGCAGGTCATGAAAACTAGGTGCATAACAACATAGCAAGAAAGTAAGCATGAATCCATAAGCATTATTGAAACAACTCTAACCATATTTTAAGCAAGCAAACATTTAATAAATATTCAAGTTGAAAACCATGGCTACTGCATGACTATCATGCAAGTGGGCACTGTGGCTTGCCTGGGGTGACGGAGACTCCAAGAAGAAGTGCGGTGAAGCCGCGGAACGAAACGTCAAACGATTTTCTCTCGAAGGAGGCTGATTAGAGGCAAGGGCAAAATGGTCATCTTCACTGTGAAACCACCTGGTGAAAGTGTTACCAAAGTATAGAGCTCGATGAGACGAAGAAGTGAGCGCTGGTTTCACCTCAATCGGAGTTACGGTTGCGGAGTTATGAGGTGTAGAAGATCAGGGACCAATCCGTGAGTAAACTTCAGCAAACAGGCCCTTGGAGGAAAAACTGAACGTGCCTTCGGGCCAAATACGTTTTCTGAAAAGGGAAACGTATTTTCAGCTGCAGAAGAAGAGAACACGCTTCCCTGAAGGGAAAACGCATTTTGGATAAAAGAGGAAGGAAATACGCTTTCATGAAGTGAAAACGTATTTCAAGAAAATGTCTCCACTTAAGAACAACTGGGCCCGGGCTTGTGCCACTTACCGGTGGGGTCCATGGGCAGGAGGAGGGGCCAGGCGCGCGTCTTCTTCTTCCTCTCGTTCTGTTCCTCGACAGAACAGAGGAGGCAAGGCAGAGCGAGGTCGGCGGTGGCCCGGCCGACTCCATCCACCGTTGGCCGAGGCGAGGCCACCGGCAGGACCGCAGGAGACGGCCGCGTCCACCCCCAGGGGCAGCGGGCACCGGGGAAGCGTGGGGGTGCGGCGACGGGAGGAGGCTGTGGCGTCGGGCAGAGGGGGTAGCCGGCGATGAGGGACGACTCCGGCGAGGTCGAGGTGGTGGGGAGGACCGCCGGAGCACGAGGAGTCGGTTGGTGGTGGTGAAGAGGCGAGAAGATGCTCGGGGAGGCCGGACAAGGAAGCGGCCGAGAGGCGGAGACGACGACCGAACTCGGGGCTTGCGGCCAGAGGCACCCTGGCGAGGGGGAAAGGGGTCGGGGTGACTCGCGAAGACGAGGGGAGGCTCGTGGACAACTTAGGAGGAGAGGAGAAGGATAAGGCATACCGGAACCAAGGAGGAACCGAGCTGGAGCAGTGCACTAATGGAGGTCAGGGGCTGAGCACGGCACGGGCACTGTTCCAGTAGCACATTAAGGGTGAACCACGACGAGTTAGTGATGCAGGGAGATCCAGTCGATCACGAGGACGCTTCAGGACATGAATTGAGGTCGAGACGAGGCGAGAGGAGACGAGCATAGTGGCCGGAACAAGCCAGAGCATGCCTGCAGCCATGACGCCAGCGTGATCACCACGCTCACTGGCGCAAGCAGCGCTCTTTGGCGTGACTAACCATGTTCAGTGGATGGACCCTGGTGCCTTTAGTCCAACTGAAGAAATAAATCGGTCCAGGGGCAAAGAAGAGATTTTCAATTAGCTCCAAAAGTAAATCAGTAAGAAGATGTTTGTAATTTGCTGTGGTTAAACCAGCAGGGTAAGAAGGTAAAGAGTTTGTCTGGCAATAATCACACGCTAAGGTGATGTTGATAACCAAAAATAAGACTAAGAGGAGGAGCTTAGATGGTAATTGTAGTAGAAAGTGCAAAACTGGCCAGAATTGGGAATTTGGATGATGCACCCACATACTGGATCTCTATGAGCTGAAATTTGTCAGAGAGGGGTTTTAGAATGATATGAAGCTGCTGTAAAAATTTCATGCCATTTGGAAATACCAAAGTGGCACTTTCTTCACAAAGCTTCATTCTGAACAGAAACTTGGAAAATTTACACACGGTAATTGGATCAACCAATTGAGGTAAAACTTGTTGGGAGTAGTTGATATAGGAAGAATCTTGTCCTGGTAAAGTTTCAGCTCAATTGAAGCAATATAGAATATGGTTGCTTCACAAACTGAAAATCTGACCAGAAACTAAGATTTGGAGCTGGTCTCACATAGATGAGTTACATGAGCTCATATTTGGTGGAGAGTCATTATTTGACCCTAGGAAAGACCCTGCAAAATTTCAACTCATTTGGATATGCCTAGAATATAGCTCCTTCACAAAGTTCCTTCCTGGACAGAAACTTTGGAAAATTGCTGAAAAATATTTACTAGGCAAATTGAGCTTAATTTTGGCATGCGACAATTATATGGACAGAAAATTATGTCCAATAAGTTTCGGGTCAATCAAGAAAATATAAATAGCACTTCCTTTGCAAAGTGCCATTTAGGGCAGAATAGGAAAAGAATTATTGGAGGATTATTTTTTAACATGGAAATGAAATATTTTGCCATATTTGAGGAATATGTGACCCAAAAAATTTATGAGAATTATTTGGGAATTTTAGTAGTGACAGAAATATAGGTTGCTTCACAACCTAGGGTTTCAAGGGTTATTCCTTTATCAGAAAAGGAATATTACCAACAAAAGAATTTTGGGTTAGGTCAAGAATGGAAATGAGATGATATTAAGATGATGATGATGATGATGGTGACAAGCCACTAGAAAACCTAGGAAGACATGATCTTCCCAAGTTTCAGACCCTCATAGCCATGGAAAAGCAAAGCAAAACAGGAAATCCCAAAAAATCAAAGGAGAAAGAAAAGGGCAAAAATCCAGGCTGTTACAAACCTTCCCCCTTAAAGAAATCTCGTCCTCGAGATTTGGTTGGTTAGGGTTAAATAATCTTTCTGACTTGAAGAAACTGTTTCCCACTCGGGTTTCTTTTATTCATAATATTTCCACTGAATTGGATCTGGCTGATTGTCTTGATCTGGGGTGGTTTGCTTCACTGGATCTGACATTCTGACAGGGCGTACCTCGGATGTCCATCAAAATTTTCTTTGGCTGAGCTAGCATCAAAAATATTATTTTTATGGACATACTTGTCCTTCTTGACATTGATCCTTGCTAAAAATGTTATTCTAGTGTCGAGTACCGAGAACATTCCACGGAGTTGGGGAATATATCTTCTCGTGGAACAACGAATCCCTTTTATCTGGGCATCGGATTCCTCGAATATAGACATGCCTTCTGGTTCCAAAATAGTGATGTGGATCATATCTATTTTTGCTAACGGATGTTGACATCTTGCATGAGTTTCTGACTTATCTTGACTGGCTTCACAGTCTTGAATATCCAAGTTGTTCCAAAGGTTTGACTGTCGCTTGTCGCGACTGATAGAAAAAAATGCACCATCTCCTGATGATAAGATTTCAAGACTTGACTGCCGGTGATCTTGGCAAAGAATCCCATTTACACAGGCTATTCCTTTCATTGCTTCCCCTATGCGAGAGATAACGATCCTCAACGTATATGTTTTCACACGGATTCTTCATTGTTGCCAGTATCTCTCTAGGAACAACAGTCTGTGCAAAGCTCCATCGCGGGTGTTGAGGTTAATATATTAAGTTGTCCAGTACCACAATGGAGTATACTTCTTGGGTGGATCTTTGCTTGGGTTTTCCGTGGAATAAGACGGTCTTGGGCATCCCCATTTTTCACATAATAACCGGCATACATTGGTCTGGTTCAGGTTTTGAGCCTCGGTATACTTATCCGGCTCACGTGTGGTTATACAGATCTCAATCCTGTGGTGGATTATGCCGGACAGTGACAGCGTTAATAGTATCACCTTGTGAGGCTGATTTTTATAATCACTGCCAAGATTATGGTCTCAATGTGGTCTTTCCTTCAAGACTTGTTGATTATGGCATCACCCACTAGTTTTTGTTTCGTAAATAACCAGCGAAGTTGTCGGATGTGTACCGTGAATTCTTCCTTGAGAGACTTGCATGGACTTGGCAGCATACTGAATGAACTAATATCTGATTCTCAAGGCATACCTTTGTTCTGACTGATTTTTGTTTCAGGCCAAACTGTTGCAGATCTGCCACTTGGAAAACACTGCCATATGCTGACAATTCATAATTTAATGTCTTGTATTAGTGTCGTACAGAAGAATACTGGGAAGCTTGCATTCGGAATCAATCGGGGTATCGTGCTGAGGAAGGTTTGGGGGCTTATGCTCAAAGCCATCGGTGGATATCTTATTGAGGAGACCGGGGTACCGTACCTTATAAGCTTCCCCCTTAAAGACTTGCTAGGGAAGACTCGGTACCTTATGCCAGAAGCTTTTGCAGTATTTTATCGAGAAGACTGAATATCTTGCATGGGAATCCATTCATACCCTATCGATGCAGACTGGGAACCTTATCTTTGTACACTTCGTCAATACATTGTGGAGAAGGATGGGAATAATTTTCTTGGTGATGGGAATGACATATATATATATATATATATATATCAGTCCGGCAGTTGATTATTGATATGACAAGAATTGTCTGACTGTCCTTACTGAATTCACCGTGCAATTGGACTGACTTCTGGGTGTCACAATATCTAAATTTTGACTTATGTCAGATTGAATCATTGTGCATAGCCCATACCTTTGACTTGAAATGCACTGTCGATCCAATTTTGTTCTCTTGCTGATTTAATCTTTGCTGTGATAAAGTGTATCTCTGACAGGTACTTGTTGCTGAAAGTCTGATCAAAATACAATTTGTATCCGGACGGATGTCTGCAATACAATGCTGTCGGCTGAAAACCTCATTGATTTTAACTAACTTCCTTGGTGTATATCTATACTGCTTACGCCTCCTTCTGATTCGGTGTAGGTCGAGGAAATTTTTTCATAAGGGGGTAACACCGAGGATCCAAAACAAAGAAGCACGAGAAAACAATTTATTGCAACAAAGCACACAACAAACAAGATACAAAGTTGCTCCACACAGACACACACACAAGCATGATACTACAACGGATGCACAAGCGCTACATGAAGGACTACATCCTACGCTTGAGCAAACGCTCGCGAACTGACGAGGAATCTAAGGGAGTAGCGAGTGGAGCCGCTGACTCTGAAGTTCCGGATGGACGTGGCAGAGGAGTTGGAGAAGCTGGCGGAGACTGAGTTAAAGCGACACCAAGCAATCTACTGGTCCGAATGGCGTCTCGGACTAACTCAAAAATAAGAAGACACTCGGCCGTCATGTAACGAGACATGGCTAGGATAGCCAGGTCGTCTTAAGGGTTGATGGAGGGAAATTGGATTCGCCTAGGATTCTCGGCGATGGTGGGATAATATTGATAAGCACGGTGTAGGATCTAGAAGGAGTGTCTAGAGGGGGGTGAATAGACACTTAATGCTAAAGTTGCAATTTTTTAATCTTTTTCGGTTTAAGTGGAGTTCGGGCACAATTTTAACATACACAATACATATCAAGCAAGCATGCAAAGAGTATATAGGCAGCGGAAAGTAAAGCATGCAACTTGCAAGAATGTAACGGGAAGGGTTTGGAGGATTCAAACGCAATTGGAGATACGGATGTTTTTCCCATGGTTCGGATAGGTGGTGCTATCCTACATCCACGTTGATGGAGACTTCAACCCACGGAGGGTAACGGTTGCGCGAGTCCACGGAGGGCTCCACCCACGAAGGGTCCACGAAGAAGCAACCTTGTCTATTCCACCATGGCCATCGCCCACGAAGGACTTGCCTCACTAGCGGTAGATCTTCACGAAGTAGGCGATCTCCTTGCCCTTACAAACTCCTTGGTTCAACTCCACAATCTTGTCGGAGGCTCCCAAGTGACACCTAGCCAATCTAGGAGACACCACTCTCCAAGAAGTAACAAATGGTGTGTTGATGATGAACTCCTTGCTCTTGTGCTTCAAATGATAGTCTCCCCAACACTCAACTCTCTCTCATAGGATTTGGATCTGGTGGAAAGAAGATTTGAGTGGAAAGCAACTTGGGGAAGGCTAGAGATCAAGATTCATATGGTAGGAATGGAATATCTTGGTCTCAACACATGAGTAGGTGGTTCTTTCTTAGAACATATGAGTAGGAATGGTGTATGTGTTCTGATGGCTCTCTCTTCGAATAAAGAGGTGGTGGAGGGGTATATATAGCCTCCACACAAAATCCAACCGTTACACACAGTTTTCCAATCTTGGTGGGACCGAATCATCAAACTCGGTCGGACCGAAATGGTAAACCTAGTGACCGTTAGAGGTTTCGGTGGGACCGACTGGAACAACTCGGTGGGACCGATCTGCTAGGGTTACGGAAAATCCAAAACTCGGTTTGACCGATTACTCAAACTCGGTGGGACCGATTTTGGTAATAAGTGAAACAGAGAGTTGGCCAAGCAAACTCGATGGGACCGAAGATATTGCAACATGTAACAGAGAGTTTGCAAGCCCATCTCGGTGAGACCGAGATCCGTATCGGTAGGACCAAATTGCTAGGGTTTGGCAGTGGCAAATGACAAGTTAAACTCGGTGGTGCCGGATTGACAGAATCGGTATGACCGAGTTTGGCTTAGGGTTTAGGTCATTTGTGGATATGGGAAAGTAGCTGAGGATTTTGAAGCATATCATTAAGCACATAAAGCAAGAGGCTCATTAAGCAACACCTCATCCCTTCTTGATAGTATTGGCTTTTCCTAAAGACTCAATGTGATCTTGGATCACTAAAATATAAAAAGAAGAGTCTTGAGCTTGAAGCTTTAGCCAATCCTTTGCCCTTAGCATCTTGAAGAGGTTCCCACAACCTTTAGTCCATGCCACTCCATTGTTGAACTTATCTGAAATATACTAGGTAAAGGTATTAGTCCAACAAGAGATATGTTGTCATCAATTACCAAAACCACCTAGGGAGCACTTGTGCTTTTAATCTCCCCCTTTTTGGTAATTGATGGCAACATACATCAAAGCTTTAGATAAAGATATAAAGAACAGCAAGTAAAGCTTTGGAAGGACATGTAACAAGCATAGGCTCCCCCTACATGTATGCACTCATGTGAATATGAAATATAGAGGCATGTGAGGGCATAACCATGACAGAGTGGGCAATGTGTTACATGTATCTTGGCCATATGCATCAGAGTAAAAGATTGTTAAGGAAAATACCTTCATGCTCATGAGTCCTTCTTGCAAACAGTATGTACATAAGCAAGAACTTCTCATACTCATGATTTTGATGCATACACTTACCTTGTAGTCTTTGGTTGACTTAGGACGGAATGAACCTGCACAAACAAGGTTAGATAACACAGGTACATCCACTAGCCAGAGTAAACTGAAGAAACCACAAGAATACCAAGACTGGGATGACATGTAGAGAGTAAGTACTAGGTACTGCATTGAATTCAACATGTCCCCAAGAGTAAAGATATGCAATGAATTTGACTGATTTCTTTCCCATAGGTGTCTTGCTCCCCCTGAATCTTATATGGGATATTGGGAGAAGATAGGGAATAGAAAATCAGAGCTGAAAGAAACAAAACAAATGAACATGTCTTTCCCCCTAAAAAGACATGTGACATCTCTCCCCTTGATCATCAAGCATCTGGGATCCTTGAGTATTGTCTCTCCCCCTAGGGATCTCTTTCTCCCCCTTAATACATTATCTGGGACATCTGGGATCCTTGAGATGTTCTCTCCCCCTTTAGTGCTTTGATGTGATCTCTTTCTCCCTAAAGATAAGCTTTGATGTGATCTCTCTCTCCCCCTTTGACATCAATTTCCAAGAAGGTTCTTCTGGAATCCGTCCAAAAGGTTTGGTCCTTGAGACTCAGCATAAAGCAAAGAATAAAATTGGGATGCTTGTAGAGGACAAGATTCATTGAGTGGAGCTGGATCAGAAGAATTATAGGTTATGTGACAAACTGTTTTTCCTGTTGCGAAGTCGGTGGCACCGAGTGGTATGATTCGGTGGTACCGAAGGAATTCGGTTGGACCGAAAATTACAATTCGGTGAGACCGAGTTCACACAGAGAAAAACACCTGTCACCTCAGCTCACTAGACATGCAGGATCTCACAAAGATTTGCAATGAATTGAATGCGGAAAATGCAGAATAAAAAGAAAAGAAAAGAAATTGAAGGATCTAGATGAAGTAGAAGGAAACAAATAAACAAGCATGAGACAAATGCAGTAACACGGAAAGAAACACAAGAGAACTTCATCTAGAGTTGGGCGGTGACATAGTCACCTATGTTAGAGTATATTGACTTAGGAGTCAAGTGAGAACACTTGATCATAGGTCATACTCATCGTTTAAGCTCAAAATGGGGTTGCCATTTTTCGTTTAAGCATTTTGATGTATTCACATCTTGTTGAGTTGCTTTGACTCATGTCTTGGAGTAAAGCTTCTCTAAGATGGGATAACATACCTTGGGTGGTGGAGTGGTTCTTCCTGATGTAGTTGAACTTGTGTGGGTGCTCAAGGTTGATGTAGTCCATCAAGAATTTGGAGCACCACTTGGAGTTTGAGTTCATCTACCTACATGGGTTAGTTCTTGCAAGGAAGAGCACTTGTGTATCCAAAAATGACAATCATGAAGCTCAACATAGAATTTGTCAAAGGATATGTTCGAATGGTTTTGTGCTTCCTTGTCTTCAACCACCATTGTGTAGAGACTTGGTGATGTAAAGATTGCTCAAGATGTGAGTGAGTCGCAATCCCATGGAGTTAGTTTCAACCAAGTACCTACATGGGTTAGACAACATGCAAGGTACAAATATATCCAAGACATAAGATGGTCATCATAAGAGATATATCATGGATTAGTCATAAGCTCATGTCTTGCATGTGTCCAATGGAGTTCCTACTCCATGTTTGAAGCATCAATGATGTTCAATTCTCCTCTTAGCCTGCAAAATACTTTCTCATCAAGTGGTTTAGTGAATATATCTGCTAATTGCTTGTCAGTGCGAATATGCTTAAGATTAATGTCACCCTTAGCAACATGATCTCGAATGAAATGATGACGAACTTCAATATGCTTAGTTCGAGAATGTTGTACGGGGTTATGACCAATTTTGATAGCACTTTCATTGTCACAACGCAGTGGTACATGTTTCACATAAATTCCATAATCTTTAAGAGTTTGGGTCATCCAAAGTAATTGAGCACAACATGAACCAGCGGCAATGTATTCCGCTTCGGCGGTGGATAAGGATACCGAGTTTTGTTTCTTGGAGGACCAAGACACAAGAGATCTGCCAAGAAATTGATAGGTACCCGAAGTGGACTTCCTATCAACCTTGTCTCCGGCATAATCCGAGTCAGAATAGCCAACAAGATCAAAAGAAGACCTCTTAGGATACCAAATGCCAACGTTTGGTGTGTGAATTAAGTATCTCACTATCCTTTTCACAGCCTTAAGATGACATTCTTTAGGAGCAGCTTGATATCGTGCACACATGCATACACTTAGCATAATATCGGGACGTGAAGCACATAGGTATAGTAATGAACCAATCATAGAACGATAAACCTTTTGATCAACCGGTTCACCACCTTTGGTCAAATCATTATGTCCACTAGTGGGCATGGGTGTAGACATACCTTTGCACTCTTGCATATTGAACTTCTTGAATAAGTCCTTGGTGTACTTCGTTTGAGAGACAAATGTACCTTCCTTAATTTGCTTGATTTGCAAACCGAGAAAGAATTTGAGTTCACTCATCATAGACATCTCAAACTTCTCTGACATTAGCTTTCCAAACTTTTCACTAAAGAGAGGGTTAGTTGAACTAGATATGATATCATCAACATAGATTTGACATACAAATAGTTCCCCATTAACCCTTTTAGTGAAGAGAGTAGAATCAATTTTACCAATTTCAAAACCACTTGCAATAAGGAACTTGGTCAAGCATTTATACCATGCTCTAGGAGCTTGTTTAAGACCATAAAGAGCTTTGTGAAGTTTGTAAACATGATTAGGTTTCTTAGGATTGACAAAGCCGGGAGGTTGTTTGACATAAACTTCCTCCTCTATTTCACCATTTAGAAAAGCACTCTTAATGTCCATTTGGTACAAGGTGATATTATGGTGGTTAGCATAGGCAAGTAAGATGCGAATGGACTCAAGTCTAGCAACGGGAGCATATGTCTCACCATAGTCCATACCTTCGACTTGTGTGTACCCTTGGGCGACGAAACGTGCTTTGTTGCGGACCACTTTTCCATCTTCATCTTGCTTGTTGCGAAACACCCATTTGGTACCAATGATGTTGTGGTTGTTGTCGGGTTTCTCAACCAATGTCCAAACTTGGTTTCTCTCAAAATTGTGTAGCTCTTCATGCATAGCGTTTATCCAATCCGGATCTTCCAATGCTTCTTCAACCTTCATAGGTTCAATGCTAGAGATGAATGAATAGTTTTCACAAAAGTTAGCTAAACGAGTTTTTGAACGAGTGATTCTCCCGGTTTGTATATCATTGAGGATTTGCTCGACGGGATGATCTTTGGCAATTCTTGCTCGAACTCATGAGAGCTTTTGCTTGGGTCTTCGTTGAGCATCTTCTTCATCTTGTTCTTCTTCTTGGCCTTCTTCATTGTTGACGTTGTCATTCTCTTGTCATGGTGGGGAAGGAGGTTGTTGATGTTCGTCTTGATGTACTTCCTCGTCTTCTTCATCTTGGTGTGTCCCACTTGTGGATGCTTCCGTGTCGATTCTTGGTTCACCTTGTCGTGAAGTAGAAGCTTCCACTTGGACGGATGACGTACTCTCCTTCACCTCCGTTGGACGAACTTTGCCAATGGACAAGTCTTGGATTGCTTCTGAAGGGTCTTTGTCTCCTACATCAATTGGCAATTGCTCTACTTGCGAGCCATTAGATTCATCAAACTTCACATCTACCGTCTCTTCAACTTTTCGGGTGAAATTGTTGTAGACACGGTAAGTGTGAGAGTTTGAGCCATAACCGAGTAGGAAGCCTTCATGAGATTTAGGAGCAAACTTTGAACGACGATGCTTATCAAGAATGTAGTACTTTGAGCCGAATACTCGAAAGTATCCAACTTGGGGTTTGTTGCCGGTGAGGAGCTCGTATGCTGTCTTGCCGAGTAGCTTGTGAAGATACAAGCGATTTGTTGCGTGACAAGCTGTCTCAACCGCTTCTGCCCAAAAGTGCTTTGGCGTCTTGTATTCATCAAGCATCGTTCTTGCCATTTTGATGAGCGTCCGGTTCTTCCTCTCAACAACTCCATTTTGTTGAGGTGTGTACATAGCCGAGAACTCGTGTGAAATCCCTTCTTCGTCAAGAAAGGTGTCCACATTTGCGTTCTTGAACTCCGTTCCGTTGTCACTCGAACCTTCTTGATCTTCACTTCAAACTGATTTTGGGCTTTCCTAGCGAAGTTTTTGAAGATCTTCTGGACCTGCGACTTGTCATTAAGAAAGAACACCCACGTAAACCTTGAAAAGTCATCAACTATAACTAGACCAAAAGAATTTCCACTGAGACTTTTGTAGGCGTTGGGACCAAAAAGATCCATATGAAGTAGCTCGAGTGGCCTCCTTGTGGTCATGATGTTCTTCACAGGATGCTTTCCTCCAACCTGTTTACCTGCTTGACAAGCACTGCAAAGTCTATCCTTATCAAATATGACATCGTTAACTCCAAGGATATGATTTCCTTTAATAAGCTTGTCAAGATTTCTCATGCCAACGTGACCTAGTCGTCTGTGCCACAACCAACCTTTTGAGGATTTAGCAATGAAGCAAGTTTTAGGTTGTGCCTTTTTAGTGAAATCGACAATGTAAAGATCACCTCTACGCATACCGGTAAAGACCATTTTATGATTGTCTCGACGAAACACTTGGCAATCTACCTCAGTAAATAGAACATTTAGGCCAAAATCAGCAAGTCTAGATACTGAAAGTAAATTGTAGCCGAGAGATTCAACGAGCATGACATTTTGAATGGAACTATCATGTGAGATGGCCACCTTACCAAGGCCAACTACTTTACCCTTTGAATTATCACCAAAGGTGACATATTTTCGAGGGCCGTCATTTTCAGCAAGCTCACGGAACATCTCTTCATCTCCGGTCATATGATCAGTACATCCACTATCAAGAACCCATTCCTTTCCACCTGACGCATATCCCCGAAGATTTGCCGTAAGACCAAAATGTCTCATTGCATCATCAAGATCGAAGTCACTATCATCATCATCATCATAGTATCCATGTTCATCATGATCTTGTGACTCATCATTTCCTAGAGAGGGTAATTCATTAGATAAATGATTATCAAAGTGGTCACTTTTATGAATTCTTATAGCTTCAAATATAATATCACTAATTATTCCAACATCTCCTTTAGCATGCTTGAGATTGGTAAGCTCAAATAGACAATCACCAAACTTAGTATCACTAGAGTTCATCTTACTCAAGGCAATAGATTTATGGAGAATTTTATCCAAATTTTTCAAGGAATGATCGGGAAATCGTTCCTCAAGAAATTTCCATATAGTATAGGAACAATTAAGAGTAGGCAAACTAGCAATCAAATTTTTGGGCAATCCTCTAATGATGAGCTCAATGGTTCTAAGATTGTGAATCATGTCAATATCTTCATCTAGGGTAGGATGCAAAGGATCAATATGAGGTGCACAAGGGCTAGCAATATACTTGTTTAAATGATATTGATTGAAGATTACAAGCATCTCATTTTTCCACTCATGAAAGTACTCTCCATCAAGAATAGGCACTCTATGTCTAAGACTCCCTAAAGTAGACACATCCATCTTCCTCCAATGGTGATTAAGCCAAGGCAATGGAGACCAAAGCTCTGATACCACTTGTAGGATCTAGAAGAAGGAGTGTCTATAGGGGGGTGAATAGACACTTAATGCTAAAGTTGCATTTTTTTAATCTTTTTCGGTTTAAGTGGAGTTCGGGCACAATTTTAACATACACAATACATATCAAGCAAGCATGCAAAGAGTATATAGGCAGCGGAAAGTAAAGCATGGAACTTGCAAGAATGTAACGGGAAGGGTTTGGAGGATTCAAACGCAATTGGAGACACGGATGTTTTTCCCATGGTTCGGATAGGTGGTGCTATCCTACATCCACGTTGATGGAGACTTCAACCCACGAAGGGTAACGGTTGCGCGAGTCCATGGAGGGCTCCACCCACGAAGGGTCCACGAAGAAGCAACCTTGTCTATTCCACCATGGCCATCGCCCATGAAGGACTTGCCTCACTAGCGGTAGATCTTCACGAAGTAGTCAATCTCCTTGCCCTTACAAACTCCTTGGTTCAACTCCACAATCTTGTCGGAGGCTCCCAAGTGACACCTAGCCAATCTAGGAGACACCACTCTCCAAGAAGTAACAAATGGTGTGTTGATGATGAACTCCTTGCTCTTGTGCTTCAAATGATAGTCTCCTCAACACTCAACTCTCTCTCATAGGATTTGGATCTGGTGGAAAGAAGATTTGAGTGGAAAGCAACTTGGGGAAGGCTAGAGATCAAGATTCATATGGTAGGAATGGAATATCTTGGTCTCAACACATGAGTAGGTGGTTCTTTCTCAGAACATATGAGTAGGAATGGTGCATGTGTTCTGATGGCTCTCTCTTCGAATGAAGAGGTGGTGGAGGGGTATATATAGCCTCGACACAAAATCCAACCGTTACACACAGTTTTCCAATCTCGGTGGGACCGAATCATCAAACTCGGTCGGACCAAAATGGTAAACCTAGTGACCGTTAGAGGTTTCGGTGGGACCGACTGGAACAACTCGGTGGGACCGATGTGCTAGGGTTAGGGAAAATCCAAAACTCGGTTTGACCGATTACTCTATCTCGGTGGGACTGATTCTGGTAATAAGTGAAACAGAGAGTTGACCAAGCAAACTCGGTGGGACCGATTGCATATCTCGGTGGGACCGAAGATATTGCAACAGGTAACAGAGAGTTTGCAAGCCCATCTCGGTGAGGCCGAGATCCGTATCGGTAGGACCGAATTGCTAGGGTTTGGAAGTGGCAAATGACAAGTGAAACTCGGTGGCGCCGCATTGACAGAATCGGTATGACCGAGTTTGGCTTAGGGTTTAGGTCATTTGTGGATATGGGAAAGTAGCTGAGGATTTTGGAGCATATCATTAAGCACATAAAGCAAGAGGCTCATCAAGCAACACCTCATCCCTTCTTGATAGTATTGGCTTTTCCTAAAGACTCAATGTGATCTTGGATCACTAAAATATAAAAAGAAGAGTCTTGAGCTTGAAGCTTTAGCCAATCCTTTGTCCTTAGCATCTTGAAGAGGTTCCCACAACCTTTAGTCCATGCCACTCCATTGTTGAACTTATCTGAAATATACTAGGTAAAGGTATTAGTCCAACAAGAGATATGTTGTCATCAATTACCAAAACCACCTAGGGAGCACTTGTGCTTTCACACGGTTCTCCTGCACCATGCTCTCTTGGTGATGAAGACCGGTGACTCCTGCCATTGCGGCGAGCTGAACGGCACGCTCAGGAGTAGCGCCGTAACCACCGTGGAAACTATAGGTGCGCTTACCAACAGGAATCGGGGCTGACAGATGAACATGAACAACATATTCCCGAATTCTTCCTCCAGTAGAAAACTGGAATACTTGATAATGAGGTGGATCTCCGAGGGGATAAATACTACGCCACATGTTTCCAAGGAGGGTCGCAAAGCTGAGAGGTGCAGGAGTGGGACTGAACTCAATACGAACAACACCGGAAGCTAAGGGAAGAGCACTGAACTCATGGAAGTTGACCGCCATCTACGCATGAAACAGGGGTTAATGGTAACCACAATAAGACTATATGCAGCAAACAAATGCAACAATCAAATGCAACAAGCAAGGGCAACAACTAGACCCTATGCTACCGTTTTCTAACGTTCCAGCGGACTAGGACGCTCTACAGCCAGACCTGCTCTGATACCAAGCACTGTGGCACCCCGGCTCAGAGAAAACCGGAACACCCCGTTGATACGTCTCCAACATATCTATAATTTTTGATTGCTCCATGCTATATTATCTACTGTTTTGGACTATATTGGGCTTTATTTTCCACTTTTATATTATTTTTGGGACTAACCTATTAACCGGAGGCCCAACCCAGAATTGTTGTTTTTTGCCTATTTCAGTGTTTCAAAGAAACAGAATATCAGACGGAGTCCAAATGGAATAAACCTTTCTGGAACGTGATTTTCTTCCTGAATACGATCCAGGACTTGGAACCTATGCCAAGGAAGCTTCGAGGTGGGCACGAGGTAGGGGCGCGCCCTATACCCCCAGGGGCGCCCCCACCCTCATGGGCCCACCGAAGCTCCACCGACGTACTTCTTCCTCCTATATATACCTACGTACCCCCAAACGAACAGATACAGAGCCAAAAACCTAATTCCACCACCGCAACTTTCTGTATCCACGAGATCCCATCTTGGGGCCTGTTCCGGAGCTCCACCGGAGAGGGCCGTCATCACGGAGGGCTTCTACATCATCATAGCCTCTCCGATGAAGTGTGAGTAGTTTACCTCAGACCTTCAGGTCCATAGTTATTAGCTAGATGGCTTCTTCTCTCTTTTCGGATCTCAATACAAAGTTCTCCCCCTCTCTTGTGGAGATCTATTCGATGTAATCTTCTTCTTTTTGTGGTGTGTTTGTTGAGACCGATGAATTGTGGGTTTATGGTCAAGTCTATATATGAATAATATTTGAATCTTCTCTGAATTGTTTTATGTATGATTGGTTATCTTTGCAAGTCTCTTCAAATTATGTGTTTGGTTTGGCCAACTAGATTGGTAGTTCTTGCCATGGGAGAAGTGCTTAGCTTTGGGTTCGATCTTGCGGTGTCCTTTCCCAATGACAGAAGGGGCAGCAAGGCACGTATTGCATCGTTGCCATCGAGGATAACAAGATGGGCTTTATTTCATATTGCATGAATTTATCTCTCTACATCATGTCATCTTGCTTAAAGCGTTACTCTATTTTTAACTTAATACTCTAGATGCATGCTTGATAGCGGTCGATGAGTGGAGTAATAGTAGTAGATGCAGAATCGTTTCGGTCTACTTGTCACGGACGTGATGCCTATATACATGATCATGCCTAGATATTCTCATAACTATGCTCAATTCTGTCAATTGCTCAACAGTAATTTGTTCACCCACCGTAGAATACTTATGCTCTTGAGAGAAGCCACTAGTGAAACCTATGGCCCCCGGGTCTATTATCATCATATCAATCTCCATCACTTTAATCTTGCTTTGCTTTTTACTTTGCCTTTTACTTTTCAGTTTGCATCTCTATACCAAAAATACAAAAAATATTATATCTATCAGATCTCACTCTCGTAAGTGACCGTGAAGGGATTGATAACCCCTAATCGCGTTGGTTGTGAGTAGCTATCGTTTTGTGCAGGTACGAGGGACTTGAGCGTGGCCTCCTACTGTATTGATACGTTGGTTCCCAAAAACTGAGGGAAATACTTACGCTACTCTACTGCATCATCATTTCCTCTTTGGGGAAATCCAACGCAAGCTCAAGAGGTAGCAAGAAGAATTTCTGGCGCCGTTGCCGGGGAGTCTACGCAAAAAGTCAACATACCAAGTACCCATCACAATCCCTATCTCTCGCATTACATTATTTGCCATTTGCCTCTCATTTTCCTCTCCCCCACTTCACCCTTGCTGTTTTATTCGCCCTCTCTCTCTCTCTATCCTCCCTATCTTTCCGCTATGTCTGAATCAAAAAGGGTTGGGGGTTCTCTCCAGAGTTTTAGTACTTTGGACAACCCCTCTATCCTCGCTAAACTTATAAGTAAGGATAATATGGAAAAACCTACTGGAGTTATCAATGAGAGTCTTAATAATTTTGATGAAGATGATTCTGGATTTTTTTGTTATTTACCTGATGAATCTTTGAAAGATGCTTGGTATAGACTATTAAGGATCAGGGCTAGCTATGTTCCTCAATATCAAATTGAAGTTTACCTAAAAAGCTTTTATATTGCCCTTCCTTCTTCTTTTAAGCATGTCTTAGATTCTATACTTGAAGAAGGTTTCCTTGAAGGGGATGTCATAGACACTTATGAAAAAATAAAAACTATATTTGGTCACCCCATGAATGAGAAAGTTGAATCTACATCTCTTTTGCTCTCTTACCAAAATGAATCTATTAAAGAGGTAAAGGCTAGCCTAGATACAAACTTCCGTAACATACTTAATCTTTCTTCTACCATTAATAGCCATGTGCTTTATCAAAATAGAAGGATTATTTCTATAGATAGCAAGTTTGCTCTTTCCTTTCCTAATACCAAAGATGGCAATACCTAGATCTATTCTTGCTTGTTATGCCTAGCAAGGGGCGTTAAACGATAGCGCTTGTTGGGAGGCAACCCAATTTTATTTTTATTCCTTGATTTTTGCTCCTGTTTAGTAATAAATAATTTATTTATCCTATGTTTTGGTTGTGTTTTTTGTGTTTAATTAGTGTTTGTGCCAAGTAGAACCGTTGGGAAGACTTGGGGAAAGTCTTGTTGAACTTGCTGTAAAAAAACAGAAACTTTAGCGCTCACGAGAACTGCTGTAATTTTTATTTGGAGAGTACTATTTAGTTAAATCTTTTTGAAGATGATTAACAGATAAATTCCTCACGTCCAGAAATTTATTTTAGAATTTTTGGGGTTCCATATCTTGCGCTAGCTACAGATTACTACAGACTGTTCTGTTTTTGACAGATTTTGTTTTTCATGGGTTGTTTGCTTATTTTGATGAATCTATGGCTAGTAAAATAGTTCATAATCCATAGAGAAGTGGGAATACAGTAGGTTTAACACCAATATAAATAAAGAATGAGTTCATTACAGTACCTTTAAGTGGTCTTTTGTTTTCTTTCTCTAACGGAGCTCACGAGATTTCTATTGAGTTTTGTGTTGTGAAGTTTTCAAGTTTTGGGTGAATTCTTTTGATGGATTATGGAAAAAGGAGTGGCAAGAGCCTAAGCTTGGAGATTCCCATGGCACCCCCAAGATAATCCAAGGACACCAAAAAGTCAAAGCTTGGGGATGCCCCGGAAGGCATCCCCTCTTTCGTCCACTTCCATCGGTAATTTACTTGGAGCTATATTTTTATTCACCAACATGATATGTGTTTTGCTTGGAGCGTCTTGTATTATGTGTGTCTTTGTGTTTTAGTGTGCCACAATCATCCTTGCTGTACACACCTTTTGAGAGAGCCATACATGAATTAAAATTTGATAGAATACTCTATGTGCTTCACTTATATCTTTTAAGCTATGTAGTTTTGCTCTATGTGCTTCACTTATATCTTTTGAGCTATGTAGTTTTGCTCTATGTGCTTCACTTATATCTTTTGAGCTATGTAGTTTTGCTCTATGTGCTTCACTTATATCTTTTGAGCGTTATAATTTTGATCTATGTGCTTCACTTAGATCTTTTCAGAGCACGGTGGTGGATTTGTTTTAAAGAAACTATTGATCTCGCATGCTTCACTTAAATTATTTTCAGAGTCTTAATAGCATGGTAATTTGCTTAATAATAACATGCTTGGTATTCAAGATTTGTGAAACTTTATTTTGAGTGTGTAGAATACTAAGAAAAGATTGAAGCATGATAATTGTTTTGAGATATGGAGGTGATAATATTAGAGTCATGCTAGTTGAAGTAGTTGTGAATTTAAAGAATACTTGTGTTAAAGTTTGTGATTCCCGTAGCATGCACGTATGGTGAACCGTTATGTGATGAAGTCGGAGCATGATTTATTTATTGATTGTCTTCCTTATGAGTGGTGGTCGGGGACGAGCGATGGTCTTTTCCTACCAATCTATCCCCCTAGGAGCATGCGCGTAATACTTTGCTTTGATAACTTGTAGGTTTTTGCAATAAGTATATGAGTTCTTTATGACTAATGTTGAGTCCATGGATTATATGCACTTTTTCCCATCCTTCCACCATTTGCTAGCCTCTCTAATACCGCGCACTTTTCACCGGTATCATACACCTACCATATACCTTCCTCAAAACAGCCACCATACCTACCTATCATGGCATTTCCATAGCCATTCCGAGATATATTGCCATGCAACTTTCCACCGTTCCGTTTATTATGACACACTCCATCATTGTCATATTGCATATCCCGGTACACCGCCAGAGGCATTCATATAGAGTCATATTTTGTTCTAACTATCGAGTTGTAATTGTTGAGTTGTAAGAAAAATAAAAGTGTGATGATCATCGTTTTTAGAGCATTGTCCCAAGTGAGGGAAGGATGATGGAGACTATGATTCTCCCACAAGTCGGGATGAGACTCCAGATGAAAAATAAATAAAAGAGGCCAAAGAAGCCCAAAAAAGGAGAAAGAAAAGAGGCCATAAAAAAGAGAAATGGCCCAAATAAAAAAATAAAAATAAAAATAATAAAATGAGAGAAAAAGAGAGAAGGGACAATGTTACTATCCTTTTACCACACTTGTGCTTCAAAGTAGCACCATGATCTTCATAGTAGAGAGTCTCTCATGTTATCACTTTCATATACTAGTGGGAATTTTACATTATAGAACTTGGCTTGTATATTCCAATGATGGGCTTCCTCAAAATGCCCTAGGTCTTCATGAGCAAGCAAGTTGGATGCACACCCACTTAGTTTCTTTTTGAGCTTTCATATACTTATAGCTCTAGTGCATCCTTTGCATGGTAATCCCTACTTACTCACATTGATATCTATTGATGGGCATCTCCATAGCCCGTTGATACGCCTAGTTGATGTGAGACTATCTTCCCCTCTTTTTGTCTTCTCCACAACCACCATTCTATTCCACATATAGTGCTATATCCATGGCTCACGCTCATGTATTGCGTGAAGATTGAAAAAGTTTTGAAAAAGGTAGAGTATGAAACAATTTCTTGGCTTGTCATCGGGGTTGTGCATGATTTAAATACTTTGTGTGGTGAAGATAGAGCATAGCCAAACTATATGATTTTGTAGGGATAACTTTCTTTGGCCATGTTATTTTGAGAAGACATAATTGCTTTGTTAGTATGCTTGAAGTATTATTATTTCTATGTCAATATAAACTTTTGTCTTGAATCTTTCGAATCTGAATATTCATATCACAATTAAGAAGATTTGCATTGAAATTATGCCAAGTAGCACTCTGCATCAAAAATTCTCTTTTTATCATTTACCTACTCGAGGACGAGCAGGAATTAAGCTTGGGGATGCCTGATACGTCTCCAACGTATCTATAATTTTTGATTGCTCCATGCTATATTATCTACTGTTTTGGACTATATTGGGCTTTCTTTTCCACTTTTATATTATTTTTGGGACTAACCTATTAATCGGAGGCCCAGCCCAGAATTACTATTTTTTGCCTATTTCAGTGTTTCGAAGAAACGGAATATCAAACGGAGTCCAAACGGAATAAACCTTTTTGGAACGTGATTTTCTTCCCGAATATGACCCAGGAGACTTGGACCCTACGCCAAGGAAGCTTCGAGGTGGGCACGAGGTAGGGGGGCACGCCCTATACCCCCAGGCGCGCCCCCACCCTCGTGGGCCCACTGAAGCTCCACCGACGTACTTCTTCCTCCTATATATACCTACGTACCCCCAAACGAACAGATATGGAGCCAAAAACCTAATTCCACCGCCGCAACTTTCTGTATCCACGAGATCCCATCTTGGGGCCTGTTCCGGAGCTCCGCCGGAGAAGGCCGTCATCACAGAGGGCTTCTACATCATCATAGCCTCTCCGATGAAGTGTGAGTAGTTTACCTCAGACCTTCGGGTCCATAGTTATTAGCTAGATGGCTTCTTCTCTCTTTTCGGATCTCAATACAAAGTTCTACCCCTCTCTTGTGGAGATCTATTTGATGTAATCTTCTTCTTTTTGCGGTGTGTTTGTTGAGACCGATGAATTGTGGGTTTATGGTCAAGTCTATCTATGAATAATATTTGAATCTTCTTTGAATTCTTTTATGTATGATTGGTTATCTTTGCAAGTCTCTTCGAATTATGCGTTTGGTTTGGCCAACTAGATTGGTAGTTCGTGCCATGGGAGAAGTGCTTTGGGTTTGATCTTGCGGTGTCCTTTCCCAATGACAGAAGGGGCAGCAAGGCACGTATTGCATCGTTGCCATCAAGGATAACAAGATGGGGTTTATTTCATATTGCATGAATTTATATCTCTACATCATGTCATCTTGCTTAAAGTGTTACTCTGTTTTTAACTTAGTACTCTAGATGCATGTTGGATAGCGGTCGATGAGTGGAGTAATAGTGGTAGATGCAGAATCGTTTCGGTCTACTTGTCACGGACGTGATGCCTATATACATGATCATGCCTAGATATTCTCATAACTATGCTCAATTCTGTCAATTGCTCAACAGTAATTTGTTCACCCACCGTAGAATACTTATGCTCTTGAGAGAAGCCACTAGTGAAACCTATGGCCCCCGGGTCTATTATCATCATATCAATCTCCATCACTTTAATCCTTCATTGCTTTTTTACTTTGCCTTTTACTTTTCACTTTGCATCTCTATACCAAAAATACCAAAAATATTATATCTATCCGATCTCACTCTCGTAAGTGACCGTGAAGGGATTGACAACCCCTAATCGCGTTGGTTGCGAGTAGCTATCGTTTTGTGCAGGTACGAGGGACTTGAGCATGGCCTCCTACTGGATTGATACCTTGGTTCTCAAAAACTGAGGGAAATACTTACGCTACTCTGCTGCATCATCCTTTCCTCTTCAGGGATATCCAACACAAGCTCAAGAGGTAGCAAGAAGAATTTCTGGCGCCGTTGCCGGGGAGTCTACGCAAAAAGTCAACATACCAAGTACCCATCACAATCCCTATCTCTCGCATTACATTAGTTGCCATTTGCCTCTCGTTTTCCTCTCCCCCACTTCACCCTTGCTGTTTTATTCGCCCTCTCTCTCTATCCTCCCTCTCTTTCCGCTATGTCTGAATCAAAAAGGGTTGGGGGTTCTCTCTAGAGTTTTAGTACTTTGGACAACCCCTCTATCCTCGCTAAACTTATAAATAAGGATACTATGGAAAAAACCTACCGGAGTTATCAATGAGAGTCTTAATAATTTTGATGAAGATAATTCTGGAATTTTTCATTATTTACTTGATGAATCTTTGAAAGATGCTTGGTATAGACTATTAAGGATCAGGGCTAGCTATGTTCCTCAATATCAAATTGAAGTTTACCTAAAAACACTAGTAGAAAACAGGGCTTTGGTCCAGGCCGGGTCAGCCCATTAGTCCCGGTTCAGTCCAGAACCGGGACCAATGGGGGCATTAGACCCAGTTCGTGAGCCCAGGGGGCCGGCCGGGCCACGTGGGCCATTGGTCCCGGTTCATCTGGACCTTTTGGTCCCGGTTGGTGGGACGAACCGGGACCAATGGGCCTCGCTCCTAGCCCACCACCATTGATCTCGGTTGGTGGCTTGAACCAGGACCAAAGGCTCCCCTTTAGTCCCGGTCCATGCCACCAACCGGGACCAATGAGGTGCCTATATATACCCCCTCGCGTAAGAGCAGAGCACACTGCTCTGTTTTTTTCCGGCCAAGGGGGAGAGGGCTTGGTGGTGCTCTAGCTCACCTCCTATGCACACAAGGTGTTCGATGGAATGCCCGAGCCACACTACTTAAGCTTTCTCCTCTCCAAGCTCGACCTCCAAGCTCCATTTTCCACAATATTTGTCTAGGTTTAGCGGTCCATCATGCCCCGTCCCCGTCTTCACCGCCGTCGATCACCCGCGCCGAGTTCATCACCGGCACCACCGTGGTAAGCCTCTTATTCTTATCTTCTTTCTGAAAGGAAAAATATTCTTACTTGTATGTTTACATAGATACTTGTATTATTTTCTTACTTTTATTATTTCATCTTATATAGTGCGATGGTTTTGGTATCCGCCCCCGTCGGCCCTCGTCCTCTCTATGATTCGAATGTGGTATATATATTATCTTTATAACTATTGGTTCATTTATTGTTTATGAAAATTATGCCGACCAACGTGACATAGATTTTATTTATGTAGGATGTATGTGAATCGGAAATGCCAACCGACCCTATTGTCGAGAGGTTAAATTTAGTTGAAGAAGAAAACAATTTGTTGAAGGAAAAAATAAAAAAAATGAGGAGGAGAAGATGATATTGGAGTTGCATGTTGCGGATGTCGTCGATGATCACAAGATCAAGATGGATGCAATGCGCTTGAAGATTAGAAAGATTAGAAAATATGCCATTCATACCGAGGCTTGGTATCATTATGCCGTTGGATCAATTGTTACCTTGGTTGCGATTATGATCGCATTTGTTTTCGCATTGAAATGTTTTACATAGTTTCAATGTATGGTTTAATTAATTAGATGCTCTGGAGAGCTATGTGTTGTTAGATGAGAACTATGTATGCACTTTGGTTTTAATGTGATGATGAACTTCTATTAATTTGGACACTTAAGTATATATAATGCACGCAGATGAACCTGCAATGGATGTACGGTGGCAGACACACCTGCGAGTACATTAAGGGCGTGCATGAGTTTCTCGATGCGGCTGAGGCAAACAAGCAGAATGGTTTTATGTGTTGTCCATGCACTGAATGTGGGAATAAGAAAGATGACATGATGTAGAGGGATAGACTCATGCAATATGAAGAAAACCCCATCTTGTTATCCTTGATGGCAACAATACAATACGTGCCTTACTGGCCTTACTGTCACCGGGAAAGGACACCGCAAGATTGAACCCAAAGCTAAGCACTTCTCCCATTGCAAGAAAGATCGATCTAGTAGGCCAAACCAAACTGATAATTCGAAGAGACTTGCAAAGATAACCAATCATACATAAAAGAATTCAGAGAAGATTCAAATATTATTCATAGATAGACTTGATCATAAACCCACAATTCATCGGTCTCAACAAACACACCACAAAAAGAAGATTACATCGAATAGATCTCCACAAGAGAGGGGGAGAACATTGTATTGAGATCCAAAAAGAGAGAAGAAGCCATCTAGCTACTAACTATGGACCCGTAGGTCTGAAGTAAACTACTCACACTTCATCGGAGAGGCTATGGTGTTGATTTAGAAGCCCTCCGTGATCGATGCCCCCTTCGGTGGAGCTCTGGAACAGGCCCCAAGATGGGATTTCATGGATACAGAAAGTTACGGTGGTGGAATTAGGGTTTTGGCTCCTCATCTGATCGTTTGGGGGTACATGGGTATATATAGGAGGAAGAAGTACGTCGGTGGAGCAATAGGGGGCCCACGAGGGTGGAGGGCGCGCCTGGGGTAGGCAGGCGCGCCCCCCTACCTCGTGGCCTCCTGTTGTGTGCCTTGACATAGGGTCCAAGTCTCGTGAGTTGTATTCGATGAGAAAATCATGTTCCCAAAGGTTTCATTCCGTTTGGACTCCATTTGATATTCCTTTTCTTCAAAACCCTAAAACAGGCAAAAAAAATAGCAATTTTGGGCTGGGCCTCCGGTTAATAGGTTAGTCCAAAAAATAATATAAAAGTGGATAATAAAGCCCAATAATGTCCAAAACAGTAGATAATATAGCATGGAGCAATCAAAAATTATAGATACGTTGGAGACGTATCATCAATCCCTTCACGGCCACTTATAAGAGTGAGATCTGATAGATATGATAGAATAATATTTTTGGTATTTTTGTGATGAAGATGCAAAGTAAAATAAAAGCAAAGTAAAAAAGCAAAGGAAATAACTAAGTATTGGAAGATTAATATGATGAAGATAGACCCGAGGGCAATAGGTTTCACTAGTGGCTTCTCTCAAGAGCATAAGTATTTTACGGTGGGTGAACGAATTACTGTTGAGCAATTGACAGAATTGAGCATACTTATGAGAATATCTAGGTATGATCATGTATATAGGCATCACGTCCGAGACAAGTTGACCGACTCCTGCCTGCATCTACTACTATTACTCCACTCATCGACCGCTATCCAGCATGCATCTAGAGTACTAAGTTCATGAAAACAGAGTAACGCCTTAAGCAAGATGACATGATGTAGAGGGATAAATTCATGAAATATGAATTAAACCCCATCTTGTTATCCTCGATGGCAACGATGCAATACGTGCCTTGCTGCCCCTTCTGTCATTCGGAAAGGACACCCCAAGATCAAACCCAAAGCACTTCTCCCATGGCAAGAACTACCAATCTAGTTGGCCAAACCAAACGCATAATTCAAAGAGACTTGCAAAGATAACCAATCATACATAAAAGAATTCAGAGAAGATTCAAATATTGTTCATAGATAATCTTGACCATAAACCCACAATTCATCGGTCTCAACAAACACACCGCAAAAAGAAGATTACATCGAATAGATCTCCACAAGAGAGGGGGAGAACATTGTATTGAGATCCAAAAAGAGAGAAGAAGCCATATAGCTAATAACTATGGACCCGAAGGTCTGAGGTAAACTACTCACACTTCATCGGAGAGGCTATGGTGTTGATGTAGAAGCCCTCCGTGATGGATGCCCCCTCCGGCGAAGCTCCAGAACAGGCCCCAAGATGGGATCTCGTGGATACAGAAAGTTGCGGTGGTGGAATTAGGGTTTTGGCTTCGTATCTGATCGTTTGGGGGTACGTAGGTATATATATAGGAGGAAGGAGTACGTCGGTGGAGCAACAGGTGGCCCACGAGGGTGGAGAGCGTGCCTGGGGGGGTAGGCGCGCCCCCTACCTCGTGGCCTCCTCCTTTATTTCTTGACGTAGGGTCCAAGTCTCCTGGATCATGTTCGGTGAGAAAATCACGTTCCCGAAGGTTTCATTCCGTTTGGACTCCGTTTGATATTCCTTTTCTTCGAAACCCTATAATTGGCAAAAAAAAAACCAGCAATTCTAGGTTGGGCCTCCGGTTAATAGGTTAGTCCCAAAAATAATATAAAAGTGGATAATAAAGCCCAATAATGTCCAAAACAGTAGATAATATAGCATGGAGCAATCAAAAATTATAGATACGTTGGAGACGTATCAAGCATCCCCAAGCTTAATTCCTGCTCGTCCTCGAGTAGGTAAATGATAAAAAGATAATTTTTTATGTGGAGTGTGATGCAGAGCATCCTACGATCATCCCCATGTACACTCCGACTACTCCCCAAACCCAAGTGGACATATGACGAGGCCTCGAACATACACCATTGGACACAAGGTGAACTTGCTCCTCTCCGAACCTTCACTTTCTACATGCGAGATATGGCTACTACCTCCAACGTGTGTGCTATGCATGATCAGGTACTTAGAGGAAAGCCACGGAGCCACCACATCCAACGAACGAGCTAGTGAGGACGCCAAGTACAAGGACCAAGAGAAGGAGCTGCCGAAGAAGCTCCAGCGAGCGGACGTCCGGACGACATCGGACGACCGGCCTCTCACAGCAAGCGGATGTCCGGCCCTTGGTGGATGACCGGTGCCTGAAGACCAGCCTACGCCAGCTACACACCTCCCAGCGAGCGGACGCCTGACCCTACACCGGACGTCCAGCAATATTAACAGAAGTCCGAGACTTCCGGACGTCTGGTGTCCCGACCACAGAACACTTTCAGCGGACGTCCGGCGCTAGCGGACGACCGGTCCCCCTGGAACCACCGGACGTCCAGTGCCCAGCGGACTTCCGGTCCCTGGCTGTGTCCAGTTGCGGGCTGAGGCCCATGTACCCCTTCACGTTGCCCGCATTTGCACTATGACTATAAATAGGACACCCCCTCCTCCTAGTTAGGGTTAGCATTGTGATAGCTCATTTGAGAGATAGAGCTACGCTCATCCATTACAGATCTACTCCACGAGAGAGACCGCGGCCCCTCTACGGAGAAGATCCCCTTGGATTCAAGACCCCCTCTTGGGTGGCCCCATCAAGACCTCCTCACGGAGAAGAACCGTTTACCGTGTATCGTCCGTTGTTGACTTTGGATCTTGTATCTCTCTTTGTGTTTTGAGGATCTAGCACATGTGTAATCGAATCTTGTTGGTTTGAGTGATTCTCTCGTGTTTTCCCTCGTGAATCCCCCTCGTGTTCTTCGTGTTTCTCTTTGGGATCCGCTCCTTTCGTGAAAGATCAGCCATCTAGGGTTTCACCCTACATCATCTTGGCATTAGAGGTTAGGTTGATCATGATTTCGGAGCCTCCCCATTGTGTTTTCTAGCCTAATTTTGTTGTGTTCTTCCCCAATTTCGAAAATCCCCACCAAAAAATAGCCCCAAATTTTTTTGTGATTTGTTGGTTTGAAGAAGTTTTGTTGGATTTGATCCATGGATTTGCTTGGTTTCGAGTGGATCTAGCATTTCCCCAATTTTCCCCACTTTTCATCCACGAAATCTCATCAATTTTGACCCCAAAATCCCCAAATTCCGCCCAAAATCGCGTCCCGGATCTGAAATCTCGCGTTGACCCCGACCACCGGACGACCGTTACTTTACCGGACGTCCGGAGCCCCTGGAACGACCGGATGTCCGTCATCCACCGGACGACCGGAACCCCTAACCCAGATGGAAATTAGCGGATTTCCGAGCTCACCGGACGTCCCGCCACCGGACATGTCCGCTACCTGTAAAAACTGACTTCGGCTGATTTTTGTTTCGGCCATAACTAATTCATCCGAACTCCGATTTTGACGTTCTTTAGCTCGTTTTGAAGCTCTTGACATCCCCCTTCCCAAAACAATACAACCAACATCTTTTGACTCCATCAAATTTTTACAATTTTGGCATCTTTGCCTAGGGCTTCCACCACATCATTCGCTACACCACCACCGACTTCCGCAACCTAACCAATTTTGTTCCCCATCGTATTAGTGGTTGCTTGAGGAGTGATTTGAGTCTCCTAAGGTGTCTAGGATACTTAGGGACGGTTGCTTCTTCATCAATCACCACCACCACTTCCGCATAGGCTTGACCACTATACACTTCCGCCAACCTAACTTAACCCAATTTTGTTTGTGTTGTGAGTTGTGTCTCCTAAGGTGTTTCGGCTACTTAGGGACCGTGCTTTCAACTCCGACACCGTGTATAGTACACCACAATAACCTCCACTTGCGCATTGCGTACTCCACAACCCATCATTGCATTTCCGCAACCACCACCACATCCCGCTACCACCATTTGACATTTGAGATTTTGAGTTCGCGGTTTTTCCGTTTCCTAAGGTGTTTCAGCTACTTAGGGACGAGTCTCCATCATCTTGGTATCTCCATCAAGATCACCGCCAGTCATCATCGACACGGACCTTTTCTTTGAAACCCTAAAATTGGCAAAAAAAACCAGCAATTCTAGGTTGGGCCTCCGGTTAATAGGTTAGTCCCAAAAATAATATAAAAGTGGATAATAAAGCCCAATAATGTCCAAAACAGTAGATAATATAGCATGGAGAAATCAAAAATTATAGATACGTTGGAGACGTATCAAGCATCCCCAAGCTTAATTCCTGCTCGTCCTCGAGTAGGTAAATGATAAAAAGATAATTTTTTATGTGGAGTGTGATGCGGGGCATCCTACGATCATCCCCATGTACACTCCGACTACTCCCCAAACCCAAGTGGACATATGACGAGGCCTCGAACATACACCATTGGACACAAGGTGAACTTGCTCCTCTCCGAACCTTCACTTTCTACATGCGAGATATGGCTACTACCTCCAACGTGTGTGCTATGCATGATCAGGTACTTAGAGGAAAGCCACGGAGCCACCACATCCAACGAACGAGCTAGTGAGGACGCCAAGTACAAGGACCAAGAGAAGGAGCTGCCGAAGAAGCTCCAGCGAGCGGACGTCCGGACGACATCGGACGACCGGCCTCTCACAGCAAGCGGACGTCCGGCCCTTGGTGGATGACCGGTGCCTGAAGACCAGCCTACGCCAGCTACACACCTCCCAGCGAGCGGACGCCTGACCCTACACCGGACGTCCAGCAATATTAACAGAAGTCCGAGACTTCCGGACGTCTGGTGTCCCGACCACAGAACACTTTCAGCGGACGTCCGGCGCTAGCGGACGACCGGTCCCCCTGGAACCACCGGACGTCCAGTGCCCAGCGGACTTCCGGTCCCTGGCTGTGTCCAGTTGCGGGCTGAGGCCCATGTACCCCTTCACGTTGCCCGCATTTGCACTATGACTATAAATAGGACACCCCCTCCTCCTAGTTAGGGTTAGCATTGTGATAGCTCATTTGAGAGATAGAGCTACGCTCATCCATTACGGATCTACTCCACGAGAGAGACCGCGGCCCCTCTACGGAGAAGATCCCCTTGGATTCAAGACCCCCTCTTGGGTGGCCCCATCAAGACCTCCTCACGGAGAAGAACCGTTTACCGTGTATCGTCCGTTGTTGACTTTGGATCTTGTATCTCTCTTTGTGTTTTGAGGATCTAGCACATGTGTAATCAAATCTTGTTGGTTTGAGTGATTCTCTCGTGTTTTCCCTCGTGAATCCCCCTCGTGTTCTTCGTGTTTCTCTTTGGGATCCGCTCCTTTCGTGAAAGATCAGCCATCTAGGGTTTCACCCTACATCATCTTGGCATCAGAGCTTAGGTTGATCATGATTTCGGAGCCTCCCCATTGTGTTTTCTAGCCTAATTTTGTTGTGTTCTTCCCCAATTTCGAAAATCCCCACCAAAAAATAGCCCCAAATTTTTTTGTGATTTGTTGGTTTGAAGAAGTTTTGTTGGATTTGATCCATGGATTTGCTTGGTTTCGAGTGGATCTAGCATTTCCCCAATTTTCCCCACTTTTCATCCACGAAATCTCATCAATTTTGACCCCAAAATCCCCAAATTCCGCCCAAAATCGCGTCCCGGATCTGAAATCTCGCGTTGACCCCGACCACCGGACGTCCGGAGCCCCTGGAACGACCGGATGTCCGTCATCCACCGGACGACCGGAACCCCTAACCCAGATGGAATTTAGCGGATTTCCGAGCTCACCGGACGTCCCGCCACCGGACATGTCCGCTACCTGTAAAAACTGACTTCGGCTGATTTTTGTTTCGGCCATAACTAATTCATCCGAACTCCGATTTTGATGTTCTTTAGCTCGTTTTGAAGCTCTTGACATCCCCCTTCCCAAAAAAATACAACCAACATCTTTTGACTCCATCAAATTTTTACAATTTTGGCATCTTTGCCTAGGGCTTCCACCACATCATTCGCTACACCACCACCGACTTCTGCAACCTAACCAATTTTGTTCCCCATCGTATTAGTGGTTGCTTGAGGAGTGATTTGAGTCTCCTAAGGTGTCTAGGATACTTAGGGACGGTTGCTTCTTCATCAATCACCACCACCACTTCCGCATAGGCTTGACCACTATACACTTCCGCCAACCTAACTTAACCCAATTTTGTTTGTGTTGTGAGTTGTGTCTCCTAAGGTGTTTCGGCTACTTAGGGACCGTGCTTTCAACTCCGACACCGTGTATAGTACACCACAATAACCTCCACTTGCACATTGCGTACTCCACAACCCATCATTGCATTTCCGCAACCACCACCACATCCCGCTACCACCATTTGACATTTGAGATTTTGAGTTCGCGGTTTTTCCGTTTCCTAAGGTGTTTCAGCTACTTAGGGACGAGTCTCCATCATCTTGGTATCTCCATCAAGATCACCGCCAGTCATCATCGACACGGACGGTAACCTCCATATCATCTTGGTATCGTGGTACCCCTCCATTGTACATTCCCCTTGCAATTGCATTGTTAACCCCTAGCCAATTTTGCGTTACTTGCCTATCGAGACTAGCCATTTGAGTATTGCCGGCAACATTACTTGTGCACATTAGTGATCTACACCATACATTGCATACATACCATATCATATTGGTATCATCATATCATCTCGTGTGCCTCAAGTTTGTTCCCGCATATATACAATTGCTACCTTGGTTTGTGCATTTTGCAAAGTGGCCATAAAAAAAGAATAAGCTTTTAAGCAAAGAAAAAGAGTGAACAAAGAGCTTGTAAGAAAGTGCCATAGCATCATACCACATTGTCATATAAGATCATCTTGGATCATAACACCGGGAACCATATATACATAGCATACTTGGGATAGAAGTCGTTGCATTTTTGTCTCCTATAGGTTGTGCACAAGTGTCGTATCCGCCTATTGAGCAATCGTGCTAGCATCTCTCTTGAGTTGTGCAACACGAGCGTTTTCCGTGGATTCCACATTTTGTGCTCCTCCTTGGTTGCACGACCACATTTATCTATCCGTGTGTGCGTTTCCGTGTGCCACCCATATTGCTATTGGTCTACTTGTTACACTTGCGAATTTGTGAATCTCTTTCAACATTATTGACTCTTGCTAACATTTTACATCAAATTTTTGTGCCACTATCCTCACCGAGCTCCACCATAAGCCTTACTTGTGTAGGTGTGAGAAACCGACAAGAATTGGTACCAATTGTGCTATTTCCTTGTCCACATTGGAGTGATCATTGATCCACTTTCAACTTCGGTCAAGGTACATTTGGTATTCATTCTTCTCCTTCTCCACTCATATTGGCTCGAATCTTGTGATGGATAGGCAAGGCATTTCATCTCCGGTCTTCCACAACAACAACGGCGTGAACAACTACATCACCAAAGCGTCAATTTTCGATCTACAACGACAAATGCAAGGCGCACAATCAAGATTGCGAGAGCGCATCGAGAACCTCTCCATCGACATTCATCACTCTGAAGCGAGGAAAAGGGACTACATCGACAACAAGCTTTCCGCACAAAAGGAGGAGCAAGGTGCAAGGATGGAGGAGATTAGAGCCCTGATCAAGTCTTCTTCCCCTTCGTCATCCTCAAGGTGGCGACATTCAAGCCACAAGTCTTCGGAGCGCCCAAGAGATGCAAGCGCAAGTCGTCCACGTCCACATCTCCATGGCGACCACCATCACGTTCGTGATACACATCGTCATGAAGGGCAATTCACCTCCAAGCATCATGTGCATGATGACGACGAACGACATCTACTACGAGCTCAAGCACGACAACGACATCATCATCATGAAGATGCTCCACAAGCGCAAGCGCACAAGTCCCAACAAGAACTACCTCACGCCAAGTCGACGCTTCATGAGCACAAAAGAAGACCGCGAGACGACCACCAAAAAGACGGCGCTGCGGCTACATCAACCACTTTGGCATATTCGCCAAGTGTTCTCAAGGCATCTTCGCCTTTGGACGTACGGCATCTTCGCCTACCTCCCACGTGTATGCCTACATCGACTTCATCAAGTCCAAGGCGACTACCTACGAGCGAGGGCAACACTTCCATCTTCGGAAGCCCCCCAAGGAAGATGGCCGAGCATGGGAACTTCCCTTCAGTCATGGAGACGAGCTACGAGGTGCCACATCATTTGGGCCTCCAACAACAAGACGGCGACAAGAAGGTCGAGCAAGGGCCATCCCCTTCGACCACGGCGACGAGCATGAACCTCTTCAACAACATGAAGACGGCGCCCATATTGGACTCATACTCTGAGTCAAGCTACAAGACCGCTCATGAGACCTTCTCTTTGGTCTTCAAGGAGAGTGATGATGTGCCATCTTCGGCCTTCATCCACGGCTACGACCATGACATGATTGAGCATGGAGACATTTGCACCAACATCTCTCCGACAACAACATGTGACGAGATGCCCCAATTGCCATGTGAGGAGAGCCACCGCCACATGAGTGACATGAGTGACTCCACCACACGTGACATTGAGAGCATTTCCTATGAGAGGATGAGTGTGACCACCACTAGCCCCACACTTGAGAGCATGCCACACATCCTATGTGAGGTTGAGAGCCATTTGAGTGACTCCACCAACCATATGAGTGAGAGCATCCAAGAGGGAGTGAGTGAGCCACAACACTTAGTGAGCGAGGTAGTTGACATGGCATGTGAGGCCACTTTGATTTCTAACGACTTAACCTCTACTCCTAGTGTGTGTTCTTCTTTGGTGCTAGGTCTCCTACTTGACGACATGCCTACCCTCGACGAGTCCATACCTCCAATGGAGACAATGATGGCCATGGTGGACGATGATGCACCCCCCCACATGGTTCCATCAATATGAAGATGACAACGAGACGATCTTCAACACCTCACCTACAACACATGAGCGACGCTCCAAAGGTAACATAGGTGATGGTACTTCTCTTGTCCCACTAGTGGACTATCTTGACATCGATTGCTCCCATGATGTTGACCTACCTATTACCATGCTTCACGCTAGTGAGACTTCTTCATGCCTTGACTTACCTATTTATGATGAATATGATGATGAGCATGTTGAGTTGCCTAGTTGTGATGCTATGCTCCATAGAATATCTTGTGAAAATTCTATTGGTCACTTCATGTTTGACAATCCATTGAACTTGTCATATGCTATGAGTGAGATCTCCCATATAGCCTCATTTCAATCTCAACATAGTAACTATGCATGCCCCATTCAAATACATCCCATTTGCACTTACGACATAGATGACGAGACGATGGTCATTGGCTTTTTTTTCATGCGATGATATTGCCATGCTTCCTTTTCATGATTTGCGCAATTCATCTCATATGCCATGCCATGAAAATTATTGTGTGTCGCATAATTACATCCCTTGTGCGCACCATATGCATTCCATGAATAACAATGCTCTAGATATTTCCCATGATGCATTACACAATTTGAGTCTCCATTATGCTATACATAACAAAAAACCTATCATGATGGATGACATGTTTCTATATCACGCATATCATTTATTTGAGCATTGGCTATTTTGTGCTAACCAACACAAGCACGTGCGCATCATGATGGATGATGTGTACATCTACCACGCACACACAATTTTCCTTTTGTGCTTGTTTTGTGTAGGTACTCACGTATACTCGTCAACCTCTCAATCCCAAGAGTTGACGAAATGAGCTCTTGAGAGCAAAGATGACTTGGGATCACGTGAACTATCCTTTCCACCACTCTCTTCGCACAACGACTACGCGCATCTATTTCACTTGGATCTCACATGGCTATGGACTATATACCACTTTTCGTTTCTTGCTCATTTTACCGTGTTCACTTTGCATGCTATGCTTGCTTCTATGCCTTTGCCATGCAATTGTGACCCTTGCTTGCATCTACCCATGATTCACAATTATGTTACTCCTATGTGTATTTGCATGCTGGGTGGAGATCCTTGTTGCTATTGCCATGTGTATCATGTGCCTCATGCTATTGATGATATTTTGCTCATATCTTGCCTTCATGCTTGTGATGTGTCTTGTGCATTATTCATGACTACCATTTGTACACATGACATACTTAACATGATTCCTTCTAGTATGTTGCATCTTCGCACTACTAGCTTGCTTGCCTTGATTCATATGATTGCTTGCTTTGTCGCATCACCCATGTTCCATTATTACTTGCTTTCTTGGGTTGATGACGTATATGTTCATGCCTCTCACATAATACATCTTGTGATACATGCTTGCTTGCTTGCGCCTATTCTATTTGGTTGTTCTCACGTCATATGCCTCCATACTATGAAATGCTCCCTTGTCCTTTCTTATGATGAGCATGATGCATCCACTTGTTGGGTATTTTACCGCACGAATGATAGGTTTTCCGCTAACCTCATTTGTTTTCCCGAGTGTTTGTCATGTTCTTTCATGTTGAAGGATTCACAAGGCAATACCGTCATGACACAATTTGGTCATGTGAAGGCATACATGATGTGCAACACCAACATTTGCGAGAATCTCCTAAAGGTGAACTCCTTCCCTTTGAGCCATCCTCAAATACGCATATTGGATGGGTCATTCTTTCATTGTTGTCTCCTTCTTCTTGTCTACATGTTGCACCTATTGGATGGAGGACTGACATTGAAGATTGGCTCTATGGACCTTCGCATTGAGGAGCGCTTGGATTTATTGGATGCACCTTCGAACCTCCACTCATGTCACAACATCGAGCATTGGTATACCAACACCTCCATATTTGTTGATTGTGTTCACACATGTCATGCTCGATGGACATATCATACACATGACAAATTTGCATCTTATGCTTGGATTGACTCACATCATGATTGCCTTGTTGCATCTTGTATTCCCATGTCATCCATGATATATGAGCTTGTGCATTTCCTTAGCAAATTTGTTGTGATCTTTCTTGATGGCATATTCATACATCATGATCATATTGCCCATCATCAATTGCATGATCACATCACTTTGAGCATCCATTACCACATTCATGCTTTTGATAAACAGTCTCACTATGACATCCTTTTGCGCCGTGGTTGCATTCATCATATTCTTGCTTTTGCTACCATGAATGTTGTGCATACATTTCCATACCTTTTGGATAAGCTTCATGCACCTTGTCATGATGAATCTTGTTGCAGGGACTCATTCTTACATGATGGACACTTTGTGTGCTCTAACCATTGTATTTCCGAGTGTCATTTGTGTTTGCTCTTTTTGCATGTATACCACTCCGGCGACACCTTGGAGTACTTGGATTGCGCAACATCTTCCACTCCGTCCAACTACATGTCCGTCCACGACTACCGTTTCCATGGTGTTGAGGATCACGATCCGAGGTCGGATCTTTCCCAAGGGAGGGGAGATGATGCGGAGCATCCTACAATCATCCCCATGTACACTCCGACTACTCTCCAAACCCCAAGTGGACATATGACGAGGCCTCGAACATACACCATTGGACACAAGGTGAACTCGCTCCTCTCCGAACCTTCACTTTCTACATGCGAGATATGGCTACTACCTCCAACGTGTGTGCTTTGCATGATCAGCTACTTAGAGGAAAGCCATGGAGCCACCACATCCAATGGACGAGCTAGTGAGGACGCCAAGTACAAGGACCAAGAGAAGGAGCTGCCGAAGAAGCTCCAGCGAGCGGACGTCCGGACGACACCAGACGACCGGCCTCTCACAGCAAGCGGACGTCCGGCCCTTGGCGGACGACCGGCGCCTGAAGACCAGCCTACGCCAGCTACACACCTCCCAGCGAGCGGACGCCCGATCCTACACCGGACGTCCGGCAATATTAATAGAAGTCCGAGACTTCCGGACGTCCGGTGTCCCGACCACAGAACACTTTCAGCGGACGACCGGTCCCCCTGGAACCACCGGACGTCCGGTGCCTAGCGGACGTCCGGTCCCTGGCTGTGTCCAGTTGCGGGCTGAGGCCCATGTATCCCTTCACTTCGCCCCCATTTGCACTATGACTATAAATAGGACACCCCCTCCTCCTAGTTAGGGTTAGCGTTGTGATAGCTCATTTGAGAGATAGAGCTACGCGCATCCATTACGGATCTACTCCACGAGAGAGACCGCGGCCCCTCTACGGAGAAGATCCCTTTGGATTCAAGACCCCCTCTTGGGTGGCCCCATCAAGACCTCCTCATGGAGAAGAACCGTTTACCGTGTATCGTCCGTTGTTGACTTTGGATCTTGTATCTCTCTTTGTGGTTCGAGGATCTAGCACATGTGTAATCGAATCTTGTTGGTTTGAGTGATTCTCTCATGTTTTCCCACGTGAATCCCCCTCGTGTTCTTCGTGTTTCTCTTTGGGATCCGCTCCTTTCGTGAAAGATAGGCCATCTAGGGTTTCACCCTACATCAGAGTGCTACTTGGCATAATTTTAATGTAATTCTTCTTAATTGTGGTATGAATATTCATATTCAAAATATTCAAGATAAAAGTTCATATTGACATAAAAATAATAATACTTCAAGCATACTAACTAAGCAATTATGTCTTCTCAAAATAACATGGCCAAAGAAAGTTCATCGCTACAAAATCATATAGTTTAGTCATGCTCCATTTTCGTCACACAAGAATGCTCTCATCATGGACAACCCCGATGACAAGCCAAGCAATTGTTTCATACTTTAGTAATCTCAAACCTATAAACTTTCATGCAATATATGAGCACGAGCCTTGGACATAGCACTATGGGTGGAATAGAATATGATGGGGGTTATGTGGAGAAGACAAAAAGGATAAAGTCTCACAAAAACGAGGCTAATCAATGGGCCATGGAGATGCCCATCGATTGATGTTAATGCAAGGAGTAGGGATTGCCATGCAACGGATGCACTAGAGCTATAAATATATGAAAGCTCAACAAAAAAACTAAGTGGGTGTGCATCCAACTTGCTTGCTCACGAAGACCTAGGGCACTTGAGGAGGCCCATTGTTGGAATATACAAGCCAAGTTCTATAATGAAAAATTCCCACTAGCGTATGAAAGTGACAAAACAAAAGACTCTCTATCATGAAGATTATGGTGCTACTTTGAAGCACAAGTGTGGCAAAGGAGAGTAGCATTGTCCCTTTTATTTTTTTATTTTTTTATTTGGCCTTTCTTTTCTTTCTTTTTTTGGGGGACAATGCTCTATGAATGATGGTCATCACACTTCTATTTACTTACAACTCAAGAATTACAACTCGATACTTAGAACAAGATATGACTCTATATGAATGCCGCCGACGGTGTACCAGGATATGCAATGAACCAAGAGTGACATGTATGAACGAATTATGAACGGTGGCTTTGCCACAAATACTATGTCAACTACATGATCATGGTAAGCAATATGACAATGATGAATGTGTCATGATAAATAGAATGGTGGAAAGTTGCATGGCAATATATCTCGAAATGGCTATGGAAATGCCATAATAGGTAGGTATGGTGGCTGTTTTGAGGAAGATATAAGAAGGTTTATGTGTGAAAGAGCGTATCATATCACGGGGTTTGGATGCACCGGGGAAGTTTGCACCAACTTTCAATGTGAGAAAGGGCAATGCACGGTACCGAAGAGGCTAGCAATGATGGAAGGGTAAGAGTGCGTATAATCCAGGGACTCAACATTAGTCATAAAGAACTCACATACTTATTGCAAAAATCTACAAAGTCATCAAAAACAAAGCATTACGCGCATGCTCCTAGGGGGACAGATTGGTAGGAAAAGACCATCGCACGTCCCCGGCCGCCACTCATAAGGAGGACAATCAAAGAACACCTCATGTTTCAAATTTGTTACATAACATTTACCATACGTGCATGCTACGGGACTTGCAAACTTGAACACAAGAATTTCTCAAATTCACAACTACTGGTACATAACCTCACCCCCGAGGGAGAACTACTCCCTCCAAGTCATGGAGAGCACCGGGATGATGAAGATGGCCACCAGAGAGGGATTCCCCCTCCGGCAGGGTGCCTGAACGGGTCTAGATTGGCTTTCGGTGGCTACGGAGGCTTCTGGCGGCGGAACTCCCGATCTATTGTGCTCCCCGGTCGTTTTAGGGTATATGGAGATATATGGGCGGAAGAGGTACACCAGGGGATCCACGAGGGGCCCATGAGGGTGGAGGGCGAACCCAGGGGGGTGGGCGCTCCCCCTACCTCGTGGCTTCCTCAAAGCTTCCTTGACGTGGACTCTAGGTCTCTCGGGTTGCTTTCCTTCCAAAAATAAGTTCCGTGAAGTTTCAGGTCAATTGGACTCCGTTTGATTTTCCTTTTCTACGATACTCTAAAACAATGAAAAAAACAGAAACTAGCACTGGGCTCTGGGTTAATAGGTTAGTCCCAAAAATAATATAAACTTGTATAATAAAGCCCATAAACATTGAAAATAGAAGATAATATAGCATGGAGCAATAAAAAATTATAGATACGTTGGAGACTTGCAGCATCCCCAAGCTTAATTCCTACTCGTCCTCGAGTAGGTAAATGATAAAAAAAGAATTTTTGATGCGGAGTGCTACTTGGCATAATTTCAATGTAATTCTTCTTATTTGTGGTATGAATATTCAGATCCGAAAGATTCAAGACAAAAGTTCATATTGACATAAAAATAATAATACTTCAAGCATACTAACTAAGCAATTATGTCCTCTCGAAATAACATGGCCAAAGAAAGTTCATCCCTACAAAATCATATAGTTTAGTCATGCTCCATTTTCGTCACACAAGAATGCTCTCATCATGCAAAACCCCGATGACAAGCCAAGCAATTTTTTTCATACTTTAGTAATCTCAAACCTATAAACTTTCACGCAATATATGAGCGCGAGCCATGGACATAGCACTATGGGTGGAATAGAATATAATGATGGGGGGTATGTGGAGAAGACAAAAAAAGGAGAAAGTCTCACATCAACGAGGCTAATCAATGAGCTATGGGGATGCCTGTCGATTGATGTTAATGCGAGGAGTAGGGATTGCCATGCAACGGATGCACTAGAGGTATAAATGTATGAAAGCTCAAAATAAGAAACTAAGTGGGTGTGCATCCAACTTGCTTGCTCACGAAGACCTAGGGCACTTGAGGAGGCCCATTGTTGGAATATACAAGCCAAGTTCTATAATGAAAAATTCCCACTAGTATATGAAAGTGACAAAACAAAAGACTCTCTATCATGAAGATTATGGTGCTACTTTGAAGCACAAGTGTGGCAAAGGATAGTAGCATTGTCCCTTTTATTTTTTTATTTTTTTTATTTGGCCTTTCTTTTCTTTCTTTTTTTGGCCTTTCTTTTTTTGGGGGACAATGCTCTATGAATGATGGTCATCACACTTCTATTTACTTACAACTCAAGAATTACAACTCGATACTTAGAACAAGATATGACTCTATATGAATGCCACCGATGGTGTACCGGGATATGCAATGAACCAAGAGTGACATGTATGAATGAATTATGAATGGTGGCTTTGCCACAAATACTATGTCAACTACATGATCATGCTAAGCAATATGACAATGATTTATGTGTCATGATAAACGGAACGGTGGAAAGGTGCATGGCAATATATCTCGAAATGGCTATGGAAATTTCCATAATAGGTAGGTATGGTGGCTGTTTTGAGGAAGATATAAGAAGGTTTATGTGTGAAAGAGCATATCATATCACGGGGTTTGGATGCACCGGCGAAGTTTGCACCAACTCTCAATGTGAGAAAGGGCAATGCACGGTACCGAAGAGGCTAGCAATGATGGAAGGTAAGAGTTCGTATAATCCAGGGACTCAACATTAGTCATAAAGAACTCACATACTTATTGCAAAAATCTACAAGTCATCAAAAACCAAGCATTACGCGCATGCTCCTAGGGGGATAGATTGGTAGGAAAAGACCATCGCTCGTCCCCGACCGCCACTCATAAGGAGGACAATCAAAGAACACCTCATGTTTCAAATGTTTTACATAACGTTTACCATACGTCCATGCTACGGGACTTGCAAACTTGAACACAATAATTTCTCAAATTCACAATTACTGGTACATAACCTCAGCCCCGAGGGAGAACTACTCCCTCCAAGTCATGGAGAGCACCGGGATGATGAAGATGGCCACCGGAGAGGGATTCCCCCTCCGGCAGGGTGCCTGAACGGGTCTAGATTGGCTTTCGGTGGCTACAGAGGCTTCAGGCGGCGGAACTCCCGATCTATTGTGCTCCCTGATCGTTTTAGGGTATATGGAGATATATAGGCGGAAGAGGTACATCAGGGGAGCCACGAGGGGCCCATGAGGGTGGAGAGCGCACCCAGGGGGGTGGGCGCGCCCCCTACCTCGTGGCTTCCTCAAAGCTTCCTTGACATGGACTCTAGGTCTCTCGGGTTGCTTTCCTTCCAAAAATAAGTTCCGTGAAGTTTCAGGTCAATTGGATTCCGTTTGATTTTCCTTTTCTGCGATACTCTAAAACAAGGAAAAAAAACAGAAACTAGCACTGGGCTCTGGGTTAATAGGTTAGTCCCAAAAATAATATAAAATTGTATAATAAAGCCCATAAACATTGAAAACAGAAGATAATATAACATGGAGCAATAAAAATTATAGATATGTTGGAGACGTATCAGCATCCCCAAGCTTAATTCCTGCTCGTCCTCGAGTAGGTAAATGATAAAAACAGAATTTTTGATGCGGAGTGCTACTTGGCATAATTTCAATGTAATTCTTCTTATTTGTGGTATGAATATTCAGATCCGAAAGATTCAAGACAAAAGTTCATATTGACATAAAAATAATAATACTTCAAGCATACTAACTAAGCAATTATGTCCTCTCAAAATAACATGGCCGAAGAAAGTTCATTCCTACAAAATCATATAGTTTAGTCATGCTCCATTTTCGTCACAGAAGAATGCTCTCATCATGCAAAACCCCGATGACAAGCCAAGCAATTTTTTTTCATACTTCAGTAATCTCAAACCTATAAACTTTCACGCAATATATGAGCGCGAGCCATGGACATAGCACTATGGGTGGAATAGAATATAATTATGGGGGGTATGTGGAGAAGACAAAAAAGGAGAAAGTCTCACATCAACGAGGCTAATCAATGAGCTATGGGGATGCCCATCGATTGATGTTAATGCGAGGAGTAGGGATTTCCTTGCAACGGATGCACTAGAGCTATAAATGTATGAAAGCTCAACAAAAGAAACTAAGTGGGTGTGCATCCAACTTGCTTGCTCACGAAGACCTAGGGCACTTGAGGAGGCCCATTATTGGAATATACAAGCCAAGTTCTATAATGAAAATTTTCCACTAGTATATGAAAGTGACAAAACAAAAGACTCTCTATCATGAAGATTATGGTGCTACTTTGAAGCACAAGTGTGGCAAAGGATAGTAGCATTGTCCCTTCTCTCTTTTTCTCTCATTTTTTTGGGCCTTCTTTTTTTTTGGCCTTTATTTTCTTTTCTTTTTTTGGGCCTTCTCCCTTTTTTATGGCCTTTATCTATTTTTTTATTATTCCTCACTTGGGACAATGCTCTAGAAAGTGATGACCATCACACTTCTATTTATTTACTACTCAATGATTACAACTCGATACTTGAACAAAGTATGACTCTATATGAATGCCTCCGGCGGTGTACCGGGATTGCGATGAATCAAGAGTGACATGTATGAAAAATTATGAACGGTGTCTTTGCCACAAATACGATGTCAACTACATGATCATGCAAAGCAATATGACAATGATGATGAGTGTCATAATTAATGGAACGGTGGAAAGTTGCATGGCAATATATCTCGGAATGGCTATGGAAATGCCATAATAGGTAGGTATGGTGGCTGTTTTGAGGAAGATATAAGGAGGTTTATGTGTGAAAGAGTGTATCATATCACGGGGTTTGGATGCACCGGCGAAGTTTGCACCAACTCTCAATGTGAGAAAGGGCAATGCACGGTACCGAAGAGGCTAGCAATGATGGAAGGATGAGAGTGCGTATAATCCATGGACTCAACATTATTCATAAAGAACTCACATACTTATTGCAAAAATCTACAAGTCATCAAAAACCAAGCATTACGCGCATGCTCCTAGGGGGATAGATTGGTAGGAAAAGACCATCGCTCGTCCCCGACCGCCACTCATAAGGAGGACAATCAAAGAACACCTCATGTTTCAAATTTGTTACATAACGTTTACCATACGTGCATGCTACGGGACTTGCAAACTTGAACACAAGAATTTCACAAATTCACAACTACTCAACTAGCATGACTTTGATATTATTACCTCCATATCTCAAAACAATCATCAAGCATCAAACTTCTCTTAGTATTCAAAACACTCATAAGAAAAAAAATTACTAATCTTGAATACCTAGCATATTAGGATTATTTAAGCAAATTACCATGATATTAAAGACTCTCAAAATAATCTAAGTGAAGCATGAGATATCAATAGTTTCTGTAAAACAAATCCACCACCGTGCTCTAAAAGATATAAGTGAAGTACTAGAGCAAAACTATATAACTCAAAAAGATATAAGTGAAGCACATAGAGTATTCTAACAAATTCCAAATCATGTATGGCTCTCTCAAGAGGTGTGTACAGCAAGGATGATTGTGGTAAACTAAAAAGAAAAGACTCACATCATACAAGACGCTCCAAGCAAAATACATATCATGTGATGAATAAAAATATAGCTCCAAGTAAAGTTACCGATAGAAGTAGACAAAAGAGGGGATGCCTTCCGGGGTATCACCAAGCTATGGCTTTTAGGTGTCCTTAGATTATCTTGGTGGTTCCATGGGCATACCCAATCTTAGGCTCTTGCCACTCCTTGTTCCATAATCCATCAAATCTTTACCCAAAACTTGAAAACTTCACAACACAAAACTTAAAGTAGAAAATCTCGTGAGCTCCGTTAGCGAAAGAAAACAAAAGACCACTTTAAGGTACTGTAATGAACCCATTCTTTATTTATATTGGTGTTAACCCTACTTCATTCCAACATATCTATGGTTTATAAACTATTTTACTAGCCATAGATTCACCAAAATAAGCAAACAACACACAAAAAACAGAATCTGTCAAAAACAGAACAGTCGGTAGTAATCTGTAGCTAGCGCAAGATCTGGAACCCCAAAAATTCTAAAATAAATTGCTGGACGTGAGGGATTTATCTATTAATCATCTTCAAAAATAATTAACTAAATAGCACTTTCCAAATAAAAATGGCAGCAGTTATCGTGAGTGCTAAAGTTTCTGTTTTTTTACAGCAAGATATCAAGACTTTCCCCAAGTCTTCTCAACGGTTCTACTTGGCACAAACACTAATTAAGCACAAAAAACACAACCTAAACAGAGGCTAGATAGATTATTTATTACTAAACAGGAGCAAAAAGCAAGGAATAAAAATAAAATTAGGTTGCCTCCCAACAAGCGCTATCATTTAACGCCCCTAGCTAGGCATAAAAAGCAAGGATATATCTAGGTATTGCCATCTTTGGTAGGCAATTCATAAGTGGCTCTCATAATAGATTCATAAGGTAATTTAACTTTTCTTTCTAGGAAAGTGTTCCATGCCTTTACTTAACAGAAATTGGAATCTAATATTTCCTTCCTTCATATAAATAATTGCACCAATCGTTCTAAGGAAAGGTCTACCAAGAATAATAGGGCATGAAGGATTGCAATCTATGTCAAGAACAATAAAATCTACGGGCACATAATTCCTATTTGAAACAATAAGAACATCATTAATTATTACCATAGGTTTCTTAATAGTGGAATCCGCAAGGTGCAAGTTTAAAGAGCAATCATCAAAATCACGGAAACCTAACAAATCACACAAAGTCTTTGGAATCGTGGAAACACTGGCACCCAAATCACACAAAGCATAGCATTCATGATCTTTAATCTTAATTTTAATAGTTGGTTCCCACTCATCATAAAGTTTTCTAGGGATAGAAACTTCTAACTCAAGTTTTTCTTCATAAGATTGCATCAAGGCATCAACGATATGTTTAGTAAATGCTTTATTTTAACTATAAGCATGAGGAGAATTTAGCACGGATTGCAACAAGGAAATACAATCAATCAACGAGCAATTTTCATAATTAAATTCCTTGAAATTCAAAATAGTGGGTTTAGCGACATCTAGGGTTTTAATTTCTTCAATTCCACTTTCATCAAATTTAGCATCAAGATCTAAAAACTCCGAATTTTTGGAACGCCTTCTAGGTAAAGGTGGATCATATTCAGTCCCATCATTATCAAAACAAAGATTTAATAGGGGACACATCAATAACTTTTAGAACTTCATCTTTATTTTCATAAAAATCCGGTTTAGCGGCCATCCTATTAACTAAGGTAGCTTGCTTATCCGAAATTTCAGCAGTCAATTTCTCAAGACGAGCAATTTGGGATCTTAAACCATCAAATTCTTTAGACATATCATCGAGCTCTTTATTCATAAAACTCATAAAACTTTTCTGTTCCTTAATCTTGTTTCTGAAGAAATTATTATGCTCAAATTGCAAAACCGTAAAACTCCTGACATTGCTTTCGATATCTTCTAACCTTTTAAGGTGAAGATCACCAAATCTAGGTAGAGCTATCGTGACAAGCAAGCAATCCAACACACAAGCAAACAAAAAGCAAGCGGGCAAAAAGAGGCAAATAGAGAAAGAGAGGGAGGATAGAGAGAGAGGGCGAATAAAACGGCAAGGGTGAAGTGGGGGAGAGGAAAACGAGAGGAAAATGGCAAATAATGTAATGCGGGAGAGAAGGGTTGTGATGGGTACTTGGTATGTTGACTTTTGCGTAGACTCCCCGGCAATGGCACCAGAAATTCTTCTTGCTACCTCTTGAGCACTGTGTTGGATTTCCTTGAAGAGGAAAGGATGATGCAGCAAAGTAGCGTAAGTATTTACCTCAATTTTTGAGAACCAAGGTATCAATCCAGTAGGAGGCTACACGCGAGTCCCTCGTACCTGCACAAAACAAATAACTCCTCGCAACCAATGCGATAAGGGGTTGTCAATCGCTTCACGGTCACTTACGAGAGTGAGATCTGATAGATTTGATAGAATAATATTTTTGGTATTTTTGTGATAAAGATGCAAAGTAAAAAAGCAAAGGAAATAACTAAGTATTGGAAGATTAATATGATGAAGATAGACCCGGGGGCCATAAGTTTCACTAGTGGCTTCTCTCAAGAGCATAAGTATTTTACGGTGGGTGAACTAATTACTGTTGAGCAATTGACAGAATTGAGCATAGTTATGAGAATATCTAGATATGATCATGTATATAGGCATCACGTCCGAGACAAGTAGACCGACTCCTGCCTGCATCTACTACTATTAATCCACTCATCGACCGCTATCCAGCATGCATCTAGAGTATTAAGTTCATGAAAACAGAGTGACGCCTTAAGCAAGATGACATGATGTAGAGGGATAAATTCATGCAATATGATAAAAAAAACATATTGTTATCCTCGATGGCAACAATACAATACGTGCCTTGTTGCCCCTACTATCAATGGGAAAGGACACCGCAAGATTGAACCCAAAGCTAAGCACTTCTCCCATTGCAAGAAAGGTCAATCTAGTAGGCCAAACCAAACTAATAATTCGAAGAGACTTGCAAAGATAACCAATCATACATAAAAGAATTCAGAGAAGATTCAAATATTGTTCATAGATAATCTTGACCATAAACCCACAATTCATCGGTCTCAACAAACACACCGCAAAAATAAGATTACATCGAATAGATCTCCACAAGAGAGGGGGAGACCATTGTATTGAGATCCAAAGAGAGAAGAAGCCATCTAGCTAATAACTATGGACCCGAAGGTCTAAGGTAAACTACTCACACTTCATCGGAGAGGCTATGGTGTTGATGTAGAAGCCCTCCATGATGGATGCCCCCTCTGGCGGAGCTCCGAAACAGGCCCCAAGATGGGATCTCGTGGATACAGAAAGTTGCGGCAGTGGAATTAGGGTTTTGGCTCCGTATCTGATCGTTTTGGGGTATGTAGGTATATATAGGAGGAAGGAGTATGTCGGTAGAGCAAAAGGGGGCCCACGAGGGTGGAGGGCGCGCCCTCCTACCTCGTGGCCTCCTCCTTTATTTCTTGACGTAGGGTCCAAGTGTCCTGGATCATGTTCGGTGAGAAAATCACGTTCCCGAAGGTTTCATTCCGTTTGGACTCCGTTTGATATTCCTTTTCTTTGAAACCCTAAAATAGGCAAAAAAACAGCAATTCTGGGCTGGGCCTCCGGTTAATAGGTTAGTCCCAAAAATAATATAAAAGTGGATAGTAAAGCCCAATAATGTCCAAAACAGTAGATAATACAGCATGGAGCAATCAAAAATTATAGATACATTGGAGATGTATCATCTACCTCGAGATTGTAATGACTAAACCCTAGATGTCTGGCCTCTATGATTATGATTGCCTCTACGGACTAAACCCTCCGATTTATATAGACACTAGAGGGGGCTAGGGTTGTACAGAGTCGGTTTACAGAGAAAGGAATCTTCATATCCGAATTCCAAGCTTGCCCTCCACGCCAAGGAGAGTCCCATCCAGACACGGGGGAAGGTCCTCGATCCTGTATTTTCACAGCCCACCAGTCTGGCCCATGTCACATAGCCCGGACGCCCGGGGACCCCCTAATCCGGGACTCCCTCAACGGGTACGGTGGAGAGCATGCGCTTGTGTAACATCCCAAATTTTCAATTTGGAATGTTGTGCATTAAATCATCATTGCATACCATATTTTATTGCATTTTGGTTGATCCTAGAAATTCTAAGCAACTCAAGGACCCATGGAGAGAGTTCGGGATTTTGTTATTTTCATATTTGAGCTTTTCTCGAATTACGAAAAGAGGATCGTTTGATTTTAATTTTATTTCTCTGAAATATTTCTTTTATAAAAAACTAAAAGAGAGAGGATAAAATGACTTCCTCAAAATAAAGAAATACCAGAGATTTAATATTAAAATCAAATAATTTTTTATTTCGGAGTTTTATTGCTATTTTATTTTAATTAGGAAAATACGCGTTTTTCAAAATTACATTTTAGGCCCAAATAAATGTTCACTTTGTCCGACTTATTTTTAGAAGACGGGGAAAATTTACTTCGGGATTTTTGGAGTACCTTTACTATTTATTTATTTTTCTGCACGCCCGAATTGTTTAAAAAAACGAGAACCGATCTAACCGGTCCGTGTCCGTCTAGGACTCTTGGCCCGGCCGACCTTATAAGCCGGGGGAGCCGCCCCCTCAGCCCACCCGCACCCCCGTCGAAACCCTAGCCCGCCCAAGCTGCGCCCCCCGCCACCGCCCACCGCCGCACGCCGCGCTGCCGCCTCGCCGCCGCACGCCGGAGCCGCGCCGCCGCCTCGCCGCCCGCCCGCCGGAGCCGCACGCCGCCGCTGCCGGTAACCGCCGCCGCCGTCGGTTTTCTACGGAAAAACCGATCGGTTTTTTTTAGAACCCGCGGTTTTTTTAGTAGATTGGTTTTTTCGGTTTAGTTATTTAGCGGGCGTTCGCCCGTACGTTCGTTTTTATGAACGGTTTTCACCGTTTAGCCGCAGACAGCGAACGCTCATTCGTTAGCCTGTTCGTCGGTTTTCTTTAATTGGATTTTTCTGCGATTATTTCTCATCGCGATTACTGATCCGATTTTCGTTCTAGTTTATCTTTTCGCTCGTTAGTCGGAATCAGGCGATTCAATCGCCTAGATCTTCGTCTCGAGACCCTGTTTCCCTTTAACCAACTCGAATAAGCTTTTGCTACTGTAAAATTTGATCTAGGTCCAGATTAGTAAACGAATCTTGTTTCTTTCGCCGTTTGAGTTTCGTTGCTCCGTTCGATTTGATTCTTTTTGCAAACCGGAGTTCTTAAGTTGAACTTTCTGGTTAGATCTTCTTATTTGAGTTTTACCCGTGTTTCTTTGCTTGATTGCTTATGTATGCTATTGTTTGTTTGCGATAGAATTCCCAGAGTGCGAAGCGTGTTATTTGGAGTCTCTAGGTTACGCGGATCGTCGGCAAGGCAAGTAACACTTTGATCATACCCCTTTATCACCCAGTTTTTATGCATTAGTTCCAATCCTCAAACATTGCATGATTAGGATGTTATTAACATGTGGGTTGGGAAGTAGTTGATGAGGTAGAACCTATTGCCCTGTTACATTCAAACCCTTGGGAGTTACTTCTACGCGTTGCTTATATTGCTATGTTATGCTCGTAGACGTGGTTTGGGTGACTGAAATCCATGACAGATGTGAGATTGTTAATGAATGGTTCAACTTAAGGTGGCAACTTAAATACACATCTGGGTGGATTGAGGCACCTGGAGTACCCAGTGTTGCCTGTATTTTTGGAAATCCCGGAGTACCCGTGTGATCTTCCTATGGACCGCCACCCAGGCTCAAAGGGAACTGAGATGATTCATGCTAGAAACTTCCGTGTACAGCCACAAGCTATTATGGGCTCTAGCATAGTTGAGTAAGTTACGTGAAGCTCTTGAAGAGGTGGATCAGCAGGTAGTGGGTTGTAGGTTTGGTATGGTCTGCCCGGAGTAGAGAGTTAATGTTTCGGAAAGACTGTGCCTCAGTCATCCGTTTCTCAAACACCATGTAGTGCGAGAAATTCAATGGAGGTGATCGAGTCTTGTGGGGAAAAGTGCGCAAACCTCTGCAGAGTGTACAAACTAATCATGGTTAGCCGTGTCCCCAGTCATGGACATCTTGAGTATCTAGTACTTGGAATATCTTAAGTATCTCATCACTCTAAATTAATATTGTTGGGTTGATAATTACTTTAATTGGGATTGAGTTGGAGGAACCTTCTCAATGATGTTTCAACTACCATGATAGTTAAATTAAAATATATTCCTTTGTTGTAGGGAAACATTGGCTTTTCGCAAAAACTATAACCATAGAGCTTTCCACCAGCCAAATATGCATGTAGTGATAGCATTATTCTGTTCTTGCTCTACTGTGTTACTTTGCCAGCATATTACATGTGCTGACCCGTTTTTGGGTTGCAATGTATTATGTTGCAGACTTTTCAGACAAGGAGTAAGGTTCGTTAGGTCGTTGCCGCGTAGCTCAGCTATGCCATTGGAGTTGATGGACTCACTTTATCTTCCAAGCCTTCCACTGTTATCGTATTAGATGGCCTTAAGCCATATTTATTGTAATAAGTTCTCTTTGGAGACATTCGATGTAATAAGTGTGTGATTGCTACTCTGCTATAAATCCTCGAGTACTGTGTGTGTCAGCATTACCGATCCAGGGATGACACTGAAGCACATATACTTGACCGTTTGAGGTCGGGTCGGTACAAGATGGTATCAGAGCACACGCTGAGTGTAGGACACGACCATTAAGCTAAAAGCCATAGATCACTATTCTCTTCTCATTTCTGACTCCTCCCCATTTTCTACTCTGTAGGATGGCGGATGCAAGGAACAAGTTTGCACAACCGGATAAAGAAGCACCTTTTGGAAGACACCTGAAGGAAGTCACTAGGTACCTGAACATAGGAATATCAAGCTTCACCGGGACTTACAACGCCACTTTACCAGAAGAGGAGCGATGGGTGATTCAAGTTCAAGTTCCAAGAAGAACCTTCACGCCAGTTACTAAGCCCATAGAGTTTTCCTTCGATGCACCAACCTGGAGTCTAGGAAAGAGTATGGTAGCTCACATCACCATGGGACGCATTGGAGACGTTTATCACAAGGATCTTAAGGATACTATCTATCAGATTTGTGGGCGCCGAGATGAGCAATGGGATATGATCAGCACTAGGAAGGATAAATCAATTGTAGCTTTCATCCAGGAACTAAACTAGCACATTCGACGCCAAGAGAATCAGATGTGCGTAGGAATGATAGATCTGAAGAAGGCGATGACAAGGATCGCGGAAATGGAGGAAGAACTTAAGGCTACACGTGAAGATTATGAGGAGGAAATTGTCGTACTAGTGGAGAAGAATGACGACCTGATTAAGAAGATAGGAGTGTTCCTGGGAGACCCCGCACCAGGAGGAGAAGACGAAGAACCCAAGGAGATTCGCCCAGAGGACTACATCATCATCGACGACACTGACTCTGACCTTAGTGATGATGACTTTAAAGACGAAGCTGGAGAAGATATCATGGAGTCTTCAACCGAGGAATATTTTTAGTAGACCACCACATCAGTAGTAGTATTCCAGCATGTAAATAGAGTAGTCCGAGAACTTTTGCGATAGTTAGATCGATTGTATGCCTTGCTTGATTGATTGAGTGAAATGATTGTGTTTGTCTCATGTGCATATGGGTAGTGCTTTCTCATTATACCTCATTCTATTCTAATCTCTCCCCTCTAAACCCATCAGAAGCCTCCAAGACGTGACCCCGGATTTGCTTTCCCACCGGAGCTCACTCAGTTGATCCGGCAACAGAATACCCTGATGCAGTTGTTAGTTCAGAACCAAGGCAACAAAAACAACAATCCACCACCACCACTAGTTGACAACTTAGCCCGTTTTCTGAGGTTGCAGCCGCCGGTGTTTTCCAGTAGCACCGAGCCCATAGTAGCAGATGATTGGCTCCGCAGGATTGGAAGGGAGTTAACCACTGCAGGATGTACTGATGCTGAGAAGGTGCGTTTTGCCGCACATTAGTTGGATGGACCAGCAGCATCATGGTGGGAGAATTACACTGTCACCTACCCTATAGCTGCGGTGACATGGGACCAGTTTCAGCAAGCCTTCCATACAGCCCATGTCTCAACTGGAGCAATGAGTATGAAGAAGCGTGAGTTCCGCAACTTACGCCAGGGGAACCGTACTGTGGCACAGTACGCGGATGAGTTTAGCAAGTTATCTCGTTATGCCCCTGATGATGTGGCCACAGATGCCGCAAAGCAGGGGAAGTTTATGGAAGGGCTAAATGATGAGATGAGCATGTAGTTGATGGTGGCAACATTCACCAACTACCAGGAGTTGGTAGATAAGGCTCTTATGATTGAAGGGAAGCAGCAGCAGATTGAGAGCCGTAAGAGGAAGTATGGACAAGGGAGGTATAACTCAGGAGCTCAGCAGAAGCCTCGCCTAACCCCGAACTTGGGAGGACTTGTTCATAACCATGGAGGCCACACGCATAATGGAGGAAGTAACCATAATCATACTGGCCCAAGGAATGGGAATGGGAATGGAGCAAGCAACAATCAGAACCGCCCCAATCCAGCCACACCTACCAAGAGAGACCTAAGCCACGTTACTTGTTTCAAGTGCGGGAAGATTGGACACTATGCCATGGAGTGCCCTGAAGGGAAGAATGGAAACGGAAATGGGAGCACTGGGAAGAAGCCCAATCCATTCAACAAAGGACAAGTGAACCACGTTAACGTGGGGGAGGTTGAAGAGCAGCTAGACGCGGTTATAGGTAAGTTTTTGGTTAAGTCATTTACCGCTCTTGTTCTTTTTGATACTGGTGCATCGCATTCATACATATCAAGGGAATTCATGGATAAGTTTAAACTACCGACCCAAACCCTTAGGACCCCTCTGTTAGTAAGCTCACCTAGAGCAGAGTATATGGCTAGTCGATGGTGCGATCAGATGCCCTTAACCATTGGTAGCCATGTTTTTCCGTCCGACCTAATTATCTTGGAGTCACAAGGATTGGATATGATATTAGGAATGGACTGGATGTCAAAGTACGGAGGAAGCATTGACTGTGTTAGTAAGTCAATTTGTCTCACCACCCCGGAGGGAAAAAGGATCAAGTATATATCTAGGCATGCGCCAAGAAGTAGCCAAGTAAATACCCTCACGGGAGTTGTTTAGGAGAAAGTGCCTGTAGTAAAGGATTACCTGGATGTTTTCCCAGAGGAGTTACCAGGCATGCCACCGGATCGGGATATTGAGTTTTTGATAGAGCTATTGCCAGGCACATGGCCAATATCCAAGAGTCCCTATAGGATGCCTGCGAATGATCTGGAGGAGATTAAGAAACAGATCAAGGAGTTATTGGAGAAAGGTTACATTCGACGGAGTACATCACCATGGGGAGCCCTAGTGCTTTTGGTTGAGAAGAAGGATAAATCCCTAAGAATGGTTGTTGATTATCGAGCCTTGAATGAAGTGACGATTAAGAACAAGTAGCCATTGCCGATGATCAATGATCTGTTTGACCAGCTGGAAGGAGCTAAGGTGTTTTCGAAGATCGATCTGCGATCAGGATATCATCAGTTGAAGATACGAGGGAAGGATATACCAAAGACAGCCTTCACCACACGGTATGGGTTATACGAATATACGATCATGGCGTTTGGACTGACTAACGCCCCTGCCTATTTCATGAGCATGATGAACAAGGTGTTCATGGAATATTTGGATAAGTTTGTAGTGGTGTTCATTGATGATATAATGGTATATTCGAAGAATGAAGAGGAACACAAGGACGTTTAGTTCTCGAGAAACTCAGGGAACATCAGTTGTATGCCAAGTTCAGCAAATGCAAGTTTTGGTTGAAGGAAGTCGGATTCCTTGGACATGTTATATCAGGAGAAGGTATAGCAGTAGATCCCACCAAGGTTCAGTCAGTCACTAATGGTTGGCACCCACTTCAGTTAGCGAGATCCGCAGTTTTCTTGGACTCGCAGGATACTACCGGAGATTCATTGGGAATTTTTCCAAGATCGCGAAGCCAATGACAGAATTATTGAAGAAGGATACCAAGTTTAAATGGACGGAAGATTGCGAGGCAAGTTTCCAGGAGCTGAAGAAATGTTTGACTACAGCCCCAGTGCTGACACTGCCAGATATACGTAAGGATTTCCAAGTGTATTGTGACGCCTCTCGCTTAGGACTTGGAAGTGTGCTTATGCAGGACGGAAGAGTTGTTTCGTATGCCTCACGGCAACTGAAACCGCACGAGTTGAATTATGCCACGCATGAATTAGAGTTAGCAGCCGTAGTGCATGCGTTGAAGACTTGGAGACGTTACCTTATTGGAAACCATTGTGATGTGTACACGGATCATAAGAGTTTGAAGTACATCTTCACACAGAAGGAACTGAACCTTAGGCAGAGGAGATGGTTGGAGCTCATAAAAGATTATGACATGAAGCTGCACTATCATCCAGGAAAGGCCAATGTCGTAGCAGACGCTTTGAGCCGGAAGAGTTATGCTAATACCCTAGAGAGCACGGGATTGCTGAAGGAGTTAGCAGAGGATCTCCGGGAACTACGTTTGGAGATTGTTCCTAGAGGTTTTGTTGCAACAATGGAGGTTCATTCTACATTGTTAGGAAAGATTCGAGAAGCTCAGAAGGATGACAAAGAGATTGCTAAGATAAATAGAAAATGAGCAAAAGAAAGGCCAAAGGTTTTCATGAGGATGAGCACCACACCTTGTGGTTTGAGGACCGTGTTTATGTGCCCAATAACACAGAGATCAGGAAATTAATACTACAGGAGGCTCATGACTCACCATACTCGATACACCCCGAAAACACCAAGATGTATTTGGATTTGAAGGAACGTTTCTGGTGGACAGGGGTGAAGAAGGATATCGCCGAGTATGTAGCCGTATGTGATGCATGTTAGAGAGTGAAGGCCAAGCATCAAAAGCCAGCAGGATTGCTACAGCCTATGCCGATACCCGAATGGAAGTGAGATAAACTTGGCATGGATTTTATCACCGAATTGCCCAGGACCAAATCAGGTTATGATTCTATATGGGTAGTAGTTGACCGCTTGACCAAAGTGGCACACTTTATCCCAGTGAAAACAACTTATACTAGTGCAAAATTGGCCAAGATATATATGACCAGGATCGTATGTCTGCATGGAGTTCCGAGGACCATCGTATCGGATAGAGGGACACAGTTACCTCAAAGTTTTGGCATCAGTTACACCAGACTTTGGGAACGAGATTGGAGTTCAGTACAGCATTTCACCCATAGACGGATGGACAGACCGAGAGAGTCAATCAGATTCTAGAGGACATGTTGAGAGCCTGTGCGCTAGATTATGGATCTAGTTGGGATGACAATTTGCCTTACACAGAGTTCTCATACAACAATAGTTACCAAACCAGTTTGAAGATGGCACCGTTCGAAGCCCTGTATGGACGAAGGTGCAGAACATCGCTAATGTGGGATGAAGTTGGAGACTGACAATTGTTTGGACCAGACTTGATCAAAGAGTCCGAGGAGAAAGTTAAACTGATTCGAGATAGACTGAAGATAGCTCAGTCCAGACAGAAGAGTTATGCAGATTCGAAACGCAAGGAGGTAGCCTATGAAACTGGAGACAGAGCATACCTGCGAGTATCACCTTTGCGAGGAGTGAAACATTTTGGAGTTAAGGGAAAGTTAGCCCTGAGATTTGTAGGACCGTATCGTGTTTTGGAACGGATGGGAGAAGTTGCCTACAAGTTGGAGTTACCTGAAGGACTATCAGGATTTCACGATGTGTTTCACGTTTCCCAGTTGAAGAAGTGCCATGCTGAGATGGCCGATATACCGCTAAGAGATACCGTACCCTTGGAGGCGATTAAGTTGGACAATGATTTGACTTATGAGGAGCAACCAGACAAGATTTTGGAGTTTGCCAGTCGAGTCACCCACACCAAGGTTATTAAGTTTTGTAAACCTCAATGGAGCCACCATACCGAGGATGAAACCACCTGGGAACGAGAGGATGACCTTCGCAGAGACCACCCACACCTATTTTCTAGCCAACCCGAATCTCGAGGGCGAAATTCATCTTAAGGGGGGTAGGTTTGTAACATCCCAAATTTTCAATTTGGAAATGTTATGCATTAAATCATCACTGCATACCATATTTTATTGCATTTTGGTTGATCCTAGAAATTCTAAGCAACTCAAGGACCCACGGAGAGAGTTGGGGATTTCGTTATTTTCATATTTGAGCTTTTCTTGAATTATGAAAAGATGATCGTTTGATTTTAATTTTATTTCTCTGAAATATTTATTTTATAAAAAAATAAAAGAGAGAGGATAAAATGACTTCCTCAAAATAAAGAAATACCAGAGATTTAATATTAAAATCAAATAAGTTTTTATTTCAGAGTTTTATTGCTATTTTATTTAAATTAGGAAAAATACGCATTTTTAAAAATTGCATTTTAGGCCCAAATAAATGTTCACTTTGTCTGGATTATTTTTAGAGGATGGGGAAAATTTATTTTGGGATTTTTGGAGTCCGTTTGGTATTTCTTTTCTTTTTTTCTACACATCTGAATTGTTTAAAAATGAAGGAAATATGCCCTAGAGGCAATAATAAAGTTATTATTTATTTCCTTAAATCATGATAAATGTTTATTATTCATGCTAGAATTGTATTAACTGGAAACATAATACATGTGTGAATACATAGACAAACAGAGTGTCACTAGTATGCCTCTACTTGACTAGCTCGTTGATCAAAGATGGTTATGTTTCCTAACCATAGACATGAGTTGTCATTTGATTAACGGGATCACATCATTAGGAGAATGATGTGATTGACTTGACCCATTCTGTTAGCATAGCACTTGATCGTTTAGTTTGTTGCTATTGCTTTCTTCATGACATATACATGTTCCTATGACTATGAGATTATGCAACTCCCATTTACCAGAGGAACACTTTGTGTGCTACCAAACATCACAACGTAACTGGGTGATTATAAAGGTGCTCTACAGGTGTCTCCGAAGGTACTTGTTGGGTTGGCGTATTTCGAGATTAGGATTTGTCACTCCGATTGTCGGAGAGGTATCTCTGGGCCCACTCGGTAATGCACATCAATATAAGCCTTGCAAGCATTGCAACTAATGAGTTAGTTGCAGGATGATGTATTACGGAACGAGTAAAGAGACTTGCCGGTAACGAGATTGAACTAGGTATTGAGATATCGATGATCGAATCTCGGGCAAGTAACATACCGATGACAATGGGAACAATGTATGTTGTTATGCGGTCTAACCAATAAAGATCTTCGTAGAATATGTAGGAGACAATATGGGCATCCAGGTCCCGCTATTGGTTATTGACCAGAGAGGTGTCTCGGCTATGTCTACATAGTTCTTGAACCCGTAGGGTCCGCACGCTTAATGTTCGTTGGCGATATAGTACTATATGAGTTATGTATGTTGATGACCGAATGTTGTTCGGAGTCCGGGATGAGATCACGGACATGACGAGGAACTCCGAAATGGTCCAGAGATAAAGTTTGATATATGGGATAGTAGTGTTTGATCTCCGTAAGGGTTCCGGAATTCACCGGAAGGGGTTCCGGATGTTTCCCGAAATGTTTGGGCACGAGAACACTTTATCTTGGCCAAAGGGGAAAGCCCACAAGGATTTTTGAAAGTGCAAAAGGAAGTTTTGCGGAGACCAGAGGCTAGACGCCAGGAACCCTGGCATCTAGGGGGTAGACGTCGGGAACCCTGGCGTCTAGCCCTAGAGTCTGAGAAGCACTCTTGCCTTCCAGGTGAAACCGACTTTGAGGAGGCTTTTACTCCAAGTTTCGACCCCAGGGCTCAACATATAAATAGAGGGGTAGGGCTAGCACCAAAGACACATCAAGAAACACCAAGCCGTGCGCCGGCAACCCTGTCCCCTCTAGTTTATCCTCCGTCATAGTTTTCGTAGTGCTTAGGCGAAGCCCTGCGGAGATTGTTCTTCACCAACACCGTCACCACGCCGTCGTGCTGCGGAACTGATCTACTACTTCGCCCCTCTTGCTGGATCGAGAAGGCGAGGACGTCACCGAGCCGAGCGTGTGCAAAACTCGGAGGTGCCGTGCTTTCGGTACTTGGATCGGTCGGACGTGAAGATGTACGATTACATCAATCGCGTTGATATAACGCTTCCACAAACAGTCTACGAGGGTACGTAGACAACACTCTCCCCTCTCGTTGCTATGCATCACCATGATCTTGCGTGTGCGTAGGAAATTTTTTGAAATTACTACGTTCCCCAACAGTGGTATCAGAGCCTAGGTTTTATGCGTTGATGTTGTGCATGAGTAGAACACAAGTGAGTTGTGGGCGATATAAGTCATACTGCTTACCAGCATGTCATACTTTGGTTCGGTGGTATTGTTGGATGAAGCGGCCCGGACCGACATTATGCGTACGCTTACTCGAGACTGGTTCTACCGACGTGCTTTGCACACAGGTGGCTGGCGGGTGTCAGTTTCTCCAACTTTAGTTGAACCAAGTGTGGCTACGCCCGGTCCTTGGGAAGGTTAAAACAGCACCAACTTGACAAACTATCGTTGTGGTTTTGATGCGTAGGTAAGAACGGTTCTTGCTTAAGCCCGTAGCAGCCACGTAAAACTTGCAACAACAAAGTAGAGGACGTCTAACTTGTTTTTGCAAGGCATGTTGTGATGTGATATGTGTAAGTGCATCTAGTGCCACCCCTAGTTGGTTTTGGAGTATTGACGACAAACCTAGTGGAGGGACTAATGTGTTTGTGAGAATTGCAGGATAACACAGGTAGAAGTCCCTCATTGATTCGGTTTTCCTACCAGAGATGACCCCTAAAAATGTACGAAGACATTGAAGTCAATGGTGGTATATGAAGATATTCACATTGAAGACTATGACAAGAGAAGACACCACGTGAAGCCTATGGAACTCGAAGACTTAGATCTTTCGTAGTTCTCTTTCATTTGTGTTGAGTCATAGGAACCACCGTATTGTTAAGTGGGGTCCAAGAGAACCAGTCAGAACGACTGAAGTGATGCCTAAACAAAAAAACCTATGTCTTCGAGTGAAGACTATGAGAGCAAATCTTGTCCAGAGTCGGACAAGTCAGCTTTGCTTGTAGCCCAAGTAAAGTTGCCGTGTGGGTTTGAAATCTGACCGTTGGAACACGTGTCAGTTCCTTAGTGACCCAGGGTCATTTCGGACAAATCAGGTCAGGTTGCCAAGTGGCTATAAATAGCCCACCCCCTACAACCATAAACGGTTGGCTGCTCAGATTCAGTGCACGGCTTTTGTCGTTTGAGAGCAACCCACCTCGAATCCTTTGAGAGAGAGAATACCTAGCGAGGATAAAGCCCTAACCACCCAGAGCCAGAGAGAATTGGGCATCACTTAAGTCTTCTTGTCTGAGTGATCTGAAGACTTATTACACTTGAGGACTGTGCATCCTCCAGCCGGTTAGGCGTCGCGTTCTGAGCATCCAAGAGACATTGTGGATCGCCGCTGAACGAAGTTTGTGAAGGTCTAGGAGTCTACCTTGAAGACTTATCAGAGTGATTGGGCGAGGTCTATGTGACCTTAGCTCAAGGAGAATACGGTGAGGACTGGGTGTCCTAAGCTGCGTGTTCAGGACTGGGTGTCCGGGACTATGTGTCCTAAGGTTTAAATACCTAGCCGCTCCAACCAGACGTACAGTTGTCACAGCAACTGGAACTGGTCCAACAAATCATTGTCTTCAACGAGTCACTGGTTTCATCTTCACTTCCTTTTACTTACTGTTACTCATTGTGAAGTCATTGCATGTTTGCTCTATCTTTTGTCTTCACAACGTGAATGTATGTTCTGTTTGGCTTCATAATATCTTCCTACCTGATCCTTATTACACTGCAGCTATTTGTCATTGTGCCTTCACTCTATTGAATACTTGACCATGGCTTGCCTAGTGTAGTCTACCTTCCGCTGCATAGTAATAGGCATATCTCTACTGTTTGTCTTCATAACTTCCATGTTTTGAAGACTTTCATAAAAATCGCCTATTCACCCCCCCCCCTCTAGTCGATATAACGCACTTTCAATTGGTATCAGAGCTAGGTGCTCCCTTGTTCTGTGTGATTCGGTTTAACCACCTGGAGTTTTAGCTATGTCGACTGCAGGGATAATTAAAGTCTCCGCTGCGTGCCCCGTCTTCGATGGAACTGAATATCCCTACTGGAAGAATAAGATGTGCATGCATCTTGAAGCCATTGACGTCGATTTATGGTATGTCGTCGAGAACGGCGTTCCCAAGGATGGAGAAGGTGTCACTGCTGCTGATGTCAAGAAATTCGTTCAACTGGACTCTACTGCCAAGAATATCATCTGTGGTCATCTAACCAAAGGACAGTATGGCCGTGTGAGTGCTTTGAAGACATCCAAGCTGGTCTGGGACTGGCTCTCCAAGGTCAATGAAGGCATCTCAACCCAGAGAGATCAGAGAATCAGTGTCTTCGTAACCTCTTCAACCGCTTCAAGCGAAATGACAATGAGAATGTCCAGCACACATTTGACCGACTCACTGACATCACAAATGAGCTTCAAGCCCTCGGCGCCACTGAGATCACCAAACATGAAGTCATCAAGACGCTCCTGAGATCACTTTATAGTTCGTTTGACATCCTAGCCCTGATGATTCAAGAACGTCCTGATTTCAAGGCACTCGATCCGTCTGACATACTCGAGAGGCTCAACACACATGAGTTTCAGCTTTCTGAGAAAAGAGATATCTACTGTCCAAACTATGGGCGAACTCGTGCCTTGAAGGCAAAAGTTGTTTCCTCATCTGAAGAAGAATCTGACAGCAGCTCTGATGATCCTGAAGACATTGGAAGGGAACTTGCAATGCTTGTGAAGAAGTTCCAAAAATTCACCAAGAAGAAAGGCTTTAGAAAGTCTTCACGATCAAGCTCAAGGAATGATGAAGCTTCTGCTCATGACTACAAGAAGAAAACATGCCACAAGTGCAAGAAAACTGGACACTTCATCTCTGAGTGTCCACAGTGGGACAATGAGAACAGAAAGAAGAAGAAGAGCAAGGAATATGACTCTGACGACAAGAAGAAGAAGAAATACTCAAAGTCTTCCAAGTCTTCCTCAAAGTCTTCATCACACAAGAAGAGCTCATCTGGCAAGGCACGTGCGTTTGTTGGCAAGGAAATGGATTCAGAGGAGGAGTCCGCTTCTGAGGAGGCAGAGGTGGAGTCTAAGGAGGAGTCTGATTCTGGCATTGCAAGTCTGGCTACAGCATACGTCGCCAAGTCCATCTTCAACACTGAAGACAATGACTTCATCACCGACACCGATGCAAATGACCAGGACTACTCCACTCCTACCTAATGCTTCATGGCACGCGGTGCGAAGGTAAACACACGCACTACTCACTATCAAACATCTAGTGACGATGACTCTGATTGTGGTTCAAAACCCAGCTACAAAACACTTGCTAAAATTGCAACTGAACAACAGAAAACTATGGAACATATTCAAAAACTGTTAGACAGAAGCAATGATCTGTTGGGTGCTGAAATGACTCGGTCTGAATCCTTAATTGAAGACATAAAAAATCTTCACGTTAAGTATCAGGAACTTGAAAGTCGTCATGATACTCTCTCAACAACTCATGAAAAGCTTTCCTATGATTATCTTCAAAGGAAGCAAGATCTTGAGAAATTTAGAGCGGCTCATGAAGATCTTCAAAAGGAAAACGAGTCACTTCGCGCCAAACAAATCAGTTCCGCTCAGGAAGGATTTGAACCACCATGTCTTAAATGCATTGAGCGTGATAATGCTACTTCTGTTGCTAAATGTTCCACTGCTACTGCTGTTGCAATATCTTCAACTGTTGATGTGGTAACTAACCCCTCTGCTGAGGATACCACCGCTATTGCTGATGAGAATGCTAGGTTGAAGACATTGCTTGAAACAGGGATGTACAAAAGTCTTAAAGGGCAACAGACATTATGTGATGTCCTCAAGAAGCAGATTCTGAACCAAAACCCTAGGAAAGAGGATGTTGGGTTCGTAAGGAAAATGAATGCAGATGGCTCTTACTGGAAACCTGAGCAGTACCCCAAAACCAAGTGGATTGCTGCAAAGGAACCTTCAGCAGATCCAACCAATCTATCTGGCTTCACTTGTGCTAACCCCATTATCATTGATGAATCCTTTGATGCAAACTATGTACTGTTTAAGAATCAGAATGGTGAAGTGTTTGCCAGGTACATTGGTACTAACTGCAGGAATGGACTGCCTATGAAGAAGATCTGGGTTCCGAAAAAGTGTCTGGAAAATCTTCCTGTGAATGTCTTCATGACACCTCACATGAAGAAGACAAACCTCAGACCAAAGGCTTCATACAGACAAAGGAGTCACCTGAGTCGCACTAACGCAAATGTTTTGCAGGGAAACCATACTCAGGCATATGAATATGAGAGCGGTTCATCAAACCGCCATGTTCATATGACCAAGAACTATTCTGCCTATTCTTATGAGTACTATTGTCCGCCTGCTAGACTGTTTGCTAGGGCTCCAAAGCCAAAATTCTCAGATGCTGCACTCAGACTTATTGCTTCTAAGCCACCCTTGAAGATGTGGGTGGCTAAGAAAGCTTAACTCTCTTTTTCAGGGAAAGGTCTCCAGCAGAAAACCAAAATCTTCTGACGCTATTGCTGGGGACCTTAAACATCTTGTAGGGTGCAAGATCAAATGCCCGAATGGCATCACTATGTACTTCGTTCCTGAATCGCATGCTACTCTCCCTATTAGTCCTAATCTGGATCTAAGTTTTCATAACCCACTGGTTCGTCAAATGTTTTTGCTTCACAATTCTCTTCGTGAAGCCTATCCCCCTAACTGCACTGTAGGGTACGACACCAGCGTCTTCAGAATGGATTATTGACAATGGGTGTACAAAGACCGGCAAAAGAAGCCTTCTTATGGACTCAGCCTTACGTCCATCGGACAAGAGCCACATCACATTCGCTGACACTGGTAAAAGTAAGGTATTGGGTCTAGGTAGAGTTGCAATCTCAAGGGATCAACACATGGATAAAGTCATGCTTGTTGAATCCCTTGGCTTCAACTTAATGTCTGTCTCAATGCTTTGTGATTTGAACATGATCGTAATATTTGGAAAATATCGTTGTCTGGTACTAATGGAATCTGACAAGTCTCTAGTGTTTGAAGGGTATCGGAAAGATGATTTGTATGTGGTAGATTTCTCAGCAGGGCCACAGCAGTATGTCTTCTGGCAAAAGCTTCAGAATGCTGGCTTTGGCATCGGAGGCTTGGGCATGCTGGCATGAGGAACCTCCACACCCTTGCAAAGAAGAAGCATGTCATAGGCATCGAGGGCGTCAAGTTCAAGAAAGATCACTTATGCGGTGCCTGTGAAGCTGGGAAGATGACGAGGGCAAAACATCCCTCGAAGACAATCATGACCACTACTCGACCCTTCGAACTGCTTCACATGGATCTTTTTGGTCCCACTCACTACTCAACTTTTACCACTGCTGCTTGCCAATGAAGTGCAGATTGAAAGAATAATTGACAGCATCAATGCACCCAGTCCACTCACTCGTTCAAGGGCAACTCAGCTGGCAAATTTCTGTGGGCACTTCGCATTCGTCTCAATTACAGAACCCAAGAAAGTTGAAGAAGCCTTCATGGAACCTGAATGGATTCAAGCTATGCAAGAAGAGCTTCAACAGTTTGAGCTGAACAATGTATGGGAACTGGTTAAGCGTCCTGATCCACAGAAGCACAATATAATAGGCACCAAATGGATATACCGCAACAAGCAAGATGAGCATGGTCAAGTTGTCAGAAACAAAGCTCGTCTCGTTGCTCAAGGATATACTCAAGTGGAAGGCATTGATTTCGATGAAACATTTGCTCCTGTGGCTAGACTTGAAGCCATACGTATACTGCTGGCCTATGCAAATCATCATAACATACTTCTATATCAAATGGATGTGAAGAGTGCCTTTCTCAGTGGCAAGATTGAAGAAGAAGTGTATGTCACACAACCGCCTGGGTTTGAAGATCCAAAACATCCTGACATGGTATACAAGCTCAACAAGGCACTGTATGGCCTCAAACAAGCCCCTCGGGCCTGGTATGACACACTCAAATATTTCCTGAAGAGCAAAGGCTTCATACCTGGTTCCCTAGACCCCACTCTCTTCACGAAGACATATGATGGTGAACTATTTGTGTGCCAAATATATGTGGATGACATTATCTTCGGCTGCACCAATCAGAAGTACAGTGAAGAGTTTGGCTATATGATGCAACAGCAATATCATATGTCTATGATGGGGGAGCTGAAGTTCTTCCTCGGTCTTCAAATACGACAACAACGCAACGGCATCTTCATATCTCAAGAGAAGTATCTCAAAGAGTGCCTGAAGAAGTTTGGTATGCAAGACTGCAAAGGCTTCACAACACCAATGCCAGCCAAACATCATCTGGGTCCCGATGACAATGGTAAAGAGTTCGATCAAAAGGTATACCGCTCCATGATTGGTTCTTTGCTTTATTTATGTGCATCTAGGCCAGATATTATGCTTAGTGCTTGCATGTGTGCTCGATTTCAAGCGGCACCAAAGGAGTCGCATCACTTAGCGGTGAAGCGAATTCTTCGATATTTGGCTCACACCCCAACTCTAGGATTATGGTATCCAAAGGGCTCAGAGTTTGATCTGGTTGGATTCTCGGATGCTGATTATGCTGGTGACAAGGTTGATCAGAAGTCTACATCACGCACATGTCACTTTCTGGGACGATCACTTGTATGTTGGTCTTCAAAGAAGCAGAACTGTGTATCCCTCTCCACTGCTGAATCTGAATACATTGCTGCTGGATCTTGCTGTGCTCAGCTTCTGTGGATGAAGCAAACTCTCAAGGACTATGGCATTCATCTGAAGCAAGTGCCACTTTACTGCGACAATGAAAGCGCCATCAAGATTGCCAACAACCCAGTTCAGCACTCGAAGACAAAGCACATAGAAATTCATCATCACTTTCTCAGAGATCATGTTGTGAAGGAAGATATTGATATCATACACGTCAACACTGAAGAGCAATTGGTAGATATCTTCACCAAGCCCTTGGATGAGAAGAGATTTTGCAAGTTACGGTGTGAGCTAAATATCCTGGAATCCTCAAATGTCCTGTGATCAGGCACACATCCTAACACTTATGCATATTGATGACTTAGATGTGCAACACACGAAGTAATGTATATCTTCAATCAATGAAGACATACATTCTAAGTATGAATACATTAATGTGGAATTTGACTTCGGAGCGCCACGATAATTGTGCGCCGTGTCTGGGTCTAATACTTCCTATACGGTGGGTAACGCCACCACCAAACTTTCTATTTTGAAGTGTTTCACTCATGGCGTTACCTTGCAATGTCTTCACATTTGGTTTGGCTTCAATCTCAACATGTCTTCATGATTATCTTCACTATGTTAATTATATAGATATATATATACTAGTGTTCTGTCCTCTATAGCATTCACGTATAGCTATGCCTTCTTGTTTGAATCTTTTGAACTAAGTGAATGTGATCGGACCCTAACCTCTCTATGCTTTCTATCTCAAATTCTATCTCTCCAAGTCATATGCATTCTATTGAAACGGTCGAATGTCTTCTCTGCGCCCTTGTCAGCAGAAGACACAGAGACAACCTTTAAGTCCGTTTTCAATGCTCATTCATCCACATGAAATCCGGAGAAGTAGGAACGACCACCCGACAATCCAGGCATGCGTGGGACGTGGAACAAACCCCAAAATTCCGCATGATGGCCACGTGTCACTCAGATGCGAATCGCCAGGGGCACCTGTGTAATAGCGCAGTGCCGCCCCTGTACCTACACTCACAGCGGTCATTATCCCTTCTTCCACCCTCGCACGAACCCTAGCGCCACCGCTAGCCCTCGACAACGCTGGCGACGAAGCGCTTCGCTGCCGCAACCTCTCCGACGTCGTCTTCATGCCGATCGCGGACATCGTCCTCTCCGCCATCGCCGTAGGTGTCCTCCGTCGCCAAGTTAGGGCACGGAAGATTGAACTGCTCGGCCTCATCTCCCACTCTGTCTAGCAGTTCCCAGTGTGGTAAATAAAACTTCTTTTTACGGCCCCTTTTGATCCTATGGCTTTGTCACTTTCTACCATAAGAAGTTTCTATTCACACAAGTTAGATCTCTCTCTTACTGCATCTCATAACATGCCTAGTATATTCACTTGTGCTTCACAAAGTAGTTAGATTCCTCACTTGTACTAATCTGTGGGTTCGTACAAATCTGGAACCAACTTCTTATCTATGAGTGAATGTCTTCGCACGATGAGGTCAATGTCTTCTAAACTGATTTATCTTCAAAATCTTCTGAGAATGCATATGACCTCTTCCCCTTCCCTCGCACCTTAATGCTGTCACAGGTACATGTCCGTGGGAGAATCCTTTGGTTCTCATAGTCTGCATTCATTTGCAGAATTCTTGCAGCATCACATAGATTCTCCTGAAGCCAGTTCCTGTTGGTCCAGCAAGAGAAAGCCTTTGAAGCCTTTGAACATCTTGAAGCCTTTCAAGTTAAAGTTTATGGCTTCAGAGAAAGTAGCAAGGAAGGGGGGCAGACAGCATCATGGCGGAACATCCAGAGATCTGCCAGATGAACTCGTAGAAATGTACAAGACAGATCCTGAAGAGGATTACAGTCAGCGCAAGACCCGAATCCAATGGATTCGACGATATTGGGCAGAACAATGGTTCAAATACCGCTTCACAACCCAAGATTATGCTGAGAAAAGTGCCATCAAAAGACCGTGGGGAGACATCCTATACAAGAATCTTCTACCCAGGTCCAGAGATGAAGCCATTGCCCAAGGCTTCTATCCATGCATGGTTCGTGGGCCACAGCCTAATGCTGCACATCCGTCGTCACTACTCTGGTGTCGTGACGACCATCTATTCAAGCGCAACTTCCAGTTTGCCCAAAACTCAGCGAAGCAGACCAAGAAGAAATTTGGGTTAGACTTCAACCTTGGTTCCTCAGCACCAAGGGCATATGGCACACGAGAAGCAGAACCCAATGTCATTGGTCCTTATGCCAACCTTGAAGGTCTCATCACCCGCATCTTAGTTCAAGGGACTGCAGTGAATGAGCCTCCAGCTGACTCTGAATCAGAAGAAGCTCCTGCAGTGCTGAAGCCAAAGAAGATGAATAAGCCTAAAACTTCAAAGCCTGCCCCTTCACCCAAAATTTCAAGGGCGAAGCCACTGGCAACTGCACCTCCTGAAGACAGTGTGCCGTCTGAAGACTTATCACGCATCTCAAAGCCCCAGAAGGCCAAGGTGCCTCTGCCACACAGCGGCCAAGAGCTCACAGCTGCTGCCATTCTGCGCAATGATGGCATTGACCTGTCAAGTGATGAAGACCTAGCAGATGACGCTCTTGAGCAACTCATCAAGAGCAAAGAAGAAGCAGAAATCTTCAATGATCTGCCACTCTTTGATGTAACCATCATCCACAACTTCATTGACGAGTGGTTTGACATGCCCAACATCAGCTTTGATGATCTGCAGCTACCCATTGGCCTCAGTGTCGCCTTCCATGGCGCCATTGCTTCAGAACTAGCCATCGCACAGCGCGTTGTTGAGCTGAAGCAGAAGATTGACTATGAAAAGGCTTAGTTCAAGAAGCATATGGCCAAGCTCAGCGTGCAAGATGTGAAAAACTTCAAGATCATGCTGCACGAGCTCAAGGAAGCCTTTCTGACGAAACGTGCAGAAGCTCAGGGTTCGCGTGAGCGCATGAAGACTCTGGCTGACAGATGTGTGCAAGCCTACAATGAGGCTGAGAAGCGCAAGGCACTTGGCGTCCTAGCATCGACCCCGGGATGGCCACAAAGAAGAAGAAGAAGAAGCCTGTTACAGCTGAACTCGATGCACCAAGGCAGGAAGCAGTTCCCATTGTCTTCCCCACAAGAATGACTGGCTCGAAGCCAAAAAGCCGGTCAACAGCTTCAGAGCTCAAGAAGACGAGGACTGCTGAGGCCGAAGCGAGGAAAAGGAAATATCCTGAAGCCTCTCCTACTGCCCCCTCCAAGAAAAAGAGAAAGACCAAGAAAGATAGGGCTGCTCCCATAGAGCCCTTGGTTATTAAACCCATTTCCATGGTTCACCCCGACGCCAATCCACAAGAACGCCAACTGACCATCCATGTGCCTGCTTTCACAGAGGCTCGTGGAGCTGAAGACATTCCAGCAGCTGATCCCATCGCTACTGAAGACATTGGTCAACATGACAATGTAGACGATGATGCAGTCCTTCCTCGGCAAGACAACAGCGAACTCATCAGCATTGGTCGTCCATTGACGCCAATTGCCCAGGATGCCTCATGGGCGGATCGCCCACAAGAGGAAGAAGACAATGAGGCCCAGCCCACTCAAACTCCACAGGCGTCGCCCGCGTTGTGCAGGCTTCGCAAAGGTCCCAGGCCTCATGTCTCTGCTGAAGACATTCCGGCTGCATCAGCCGAAGAAGAAGAAGTACCACAAGTCCCCTCGTCTCACCAAGAAGCAGTTCTTACAGAGAACATGCTTGTGTCCGACCCTCCAGCTCGTCAAGTGGAGGATGAAAATCATGAGGCTGCCACAACTAACAATGAAGCTAATGTGGAGCCCTCCCCACCAAAAGCATCAGAAGACAGCGAAGCCACTGATCCTGACACTTCTGTTCCTGAGTCTGCTGCCGGTCCCCAGTTCGACTATCATGCTGAGCACATGCCTCAGGTACAGAAGCCAATCCCAAGACTGCCAAGGTTCCCAGGTCCTGCATCAGCACCTGGCTCCTTCAACATCAATGGCTTCAGGGCAAACAATACATTCTTCAATTGCTCCAAGAACCCCTACTCAAGGGAAAGGATTTCATCAGATTGGTTCTGGAGCTATCCTCAGTGAAGTTATTACTCATGCATACTGTACAACCAAGGTCGCATCTTCCCACACAAGCGCCTTGACGTTGAAGCTATAGCTGGTCTGCCCTGCCTAGAAGAAGCTTTGGACTGCTTCAAGCAAGTTGGACTGCTGCCATTCATAACTGACCAAGAGCATTGGAATGAAGAGCTGCTGCTTCAATTCTATGCCACACTCCACATCCGTGGGTACAACAAAGATCCGAAGACTTGGGTCCTGGAGTGGATGACCGGCAATGTTCATCATGAAGCCAATGCATTTGACATCATTGAGCTCACTGGCTTGCCCACTCCTAGCAATCTCTTCGAGCAAGGCTGTCAGCTGCATACTGAAGCTATTGAGAGCATCTTTCAGAGGCCTGAACCTGATATGAGTCAGATGCTCAGCATGATGAAGCCATTGCCCCAAGATGCTACTCATCCCACAGAGTTCTTCGTTGAAGACCTTGAGTATCTGCCAAGAACCATCTATCACATCATCAGGCGGACTCTCTGGCCCATTAAAGGACACTCTCCAAATGCCAAGATCGAGGGTGCAATGAAGACTTTGATATTCTATATCCTTCATGGCAAATGCTTCAATGCACAGGACTTCTTCATACGCCAACTAGCTGCATCAGGCACTGATCTGTTTGGTTTGAAGTTCTACGCCCCTTGGGTCATGCGCCTGATTAAGCTTCACTCTTCTATCTCGTATCAGCCCTCAGCCCGCAATCATCGTATCTTCTTGCCAGATGTGGATACCTCTGCTGAAGCCATCTATCCTGAGCCTTCCAAGCAACCTCTGAGTCTTCAAAATGCAGAACACTGGAGCTTCACTCAAAACATCGAAGGAGTTGAAGCAGTCTCTCGGGTGTATCCGTTGGCTGGCACTACACGTGCACCACGCCCTGCTTCGACTGAAGCCACTGACAGCACAACTGCTCCAAGACCCAAGAAGCGCACTCGTGTTCTCAATGACCGAGAGCTTCTTGTGGCCCTTCATCAAAAACATGATAGGCATCATGACTGGCTGAAGCGTCAGATGAAAAGCCTCTTGGTGGATGTTAATCGCATTCGAAATCTTGCCACCAAGAATGCTTTCTTTACCCATGAAACCTGTCGCCGCACATGGAAAGGGCTAACGATGATGTGTTCTGAAGCTGATCTTCAAGAGGATGGCTTCACTGAGCGATTCAAGTTTGACTCCACACCTCCTAGAAGGGTTGTGCTGCAAGGAACACCATCCCTTGAAGACTCTGAGTTTTCTTCCTCTGCTGCCACAGTGACTGCCAGAGTTATCGAGGATGAAGATGATGCTACTTCACCGCCACCTCCTTCAGCACACATCGATACTGCTCCAAGTTCGTCTGCACCGCCACACACCACCGAAGACCCTGCTACTTCACCTACTCCTCATGGGACCGAGTAGATGCTCTATGTCTTCAAACCTTTTTGGTCCTCACTGACAAAAGGGGGAGAAGCATATGAGGTTGATAGTCTTCAAGCGGGTCCATATGGGCGGGTGCTTTATATTTTGCTATATTTTGCTTCGTGCTTACAACTCTCATTTTGCTACATTTGGTTCTTTGAGTTGTAACACTTAAACTCGATGGTCGTCTGCTACTTATTTGCCAACTTGTTTTGCGATGATAAATTACGCATGTGCGATGATAAATTCCGCACTTAGATCATTCTGCAGACGTCCATTTTTCATTATGCATGTCATTATCTTCATATACTTTCACATGCATAGTGGAATGCCATCATAAGGTGAAGTGGATCTCCACAAGTACAACCTGCCATGTGCATTTGCATTCCAAAAGCAAATTACTTATATGCACATCTTCAGGGGGAGCCCTTGCAACTTATGAAGACAATTCCTTATCCTTTAAAATTTCACAGATTATATTCCATGTTGAAAACTTCAACTAGTTTGTCATCAATCACCAAAAAGGGGGAGATTGTAAGTGCATCTAGTGCCACCCCTAGTTGGTTTTGGAGTATTGACGACAAACCTAGTGGAGGGACTAATGTGTTTGTGAGAATTGCAGGATAACACAGGTAGAAGTCCCTCATTGATTCGGTTTTCCTACCAGAGATGACCCCTAAAAATGTACAAAGACATTGAAGTCAATGGTGGTATATGAAGATATTCACATTGAAGACTATGACAAGAGAAGACACCACGTGAAGCCTATGGAACTCGAAGACTTAGATCTTTCGTAGTTCTCTTTCATTTGTGTTGAGTCATAGGAACCACCGTACTGTTAAGTGGGGTCCAAGAGAACCAGTCAGAACGACTGAAGTGATGCCTAAACAAAAAAACCTATGTCTTCGATTGAAGACTATGAGAGCAAATCTTGTCCAGAGTCGGACAAGTCAGCTTTGCTTGTAGCCCAAGTAAAGTTGCCATGTGGGTTTGAAATCTGACCATTGGAACACGTGTCAGTTCCTTAGTGACCCAGGGTCATTTCGGACAAATCAGGTCAGGTTGCCAAGTGGCTATAAATAGCCCACCCCCTACAACCATAAACGGTTGGCTGCTCAGATTCAGTGCACGGCTTTTGTCGTTTGAGAGCAACCCACCTCGAAGCCTTTGAGAGAGAATACCTAGCGAGGATAAATCCCTAACCACCCAGAGCTAGAGAGAATTGGGCATCACTTAAGTCTTCTTGTCTGAGTGATCTGAAGACTTATTATACTTGAGGACTGTGCATCCTCCAGCTGGTTAAGCGTCGCGTTCTGAGCATCCAAGAGACATTGTGGATTGCCGGTGAACGAAGTCTGTGAAGGTTTGGGAGTCTACCTTGAAGACTTACCAGAGTGATTGGGCGAGGTCTGTGTGATCTTAGCTCAAGGAGAATACGGTGAGGACTGGGTGTCTTGAGTTGCGTGTTCAGGACTGGGTGTCCGAGACTGTGTGTCCAAAGGTTTAAATACCTAGCCGCTCCAACCAGACGTACAGTTGTCACAGCAACTAGAACTGGTCCAACAAATCATTGTCTTCAACGAGTCACTGGTTTCATCTTCACTTCCTTTTACTTACTGTTACTCATTGTGAAGTCATTGCATGTTTGCTCTATCTTTTGTCTTCACAACGTGAATGTATGTTCTGTTTGGCTTCATAATATCTTCCTACCTGATCCTTATTACACTGCAGCTATTTGTCATTGTGCCTTCACTCTATTGAATACTTGACCATGGCTTGCCTAGTGTAGTCTACCTTCCGCTGCATAGTAATAGGCATATCTCTACAGTTTGTCTTCATAACTTCCATGTTTTGAAGACTTTCATAAAAATCGCCTATTCACCCCCCCTCTAGTCGATATAACGCACTTTCAATATGGTCAAGACATGATGCTAAATTTTATTGTATGAGATGATCATGTTTTGTAACCGAGTTATCGGCAACTGGCAGGAGCCGTATGGTTGTCGCTTTATTGTATGCAATGCAATTGTGCTGTCATGCTTTACTTTATCACTAAGCGGTAGCGATAGTCGTGGATGCATAAGATTGGCGAGACAACAACGATGCTACGATGGAGATCAATGTGTCGTGCCAGTGACGATGGTGATCATGACGGTGCTTCGGAGATGGAGATCACAAGCACAAGATGATGATGGCCATATCATATCACTTATATTGATTACATGTGATGTTTATCTTTTATGCATCTTATCTTGCTTTGATTGACGGTAGCATTATAAGATGATCTCTCACTAAATTTCAAGATAAAAGTGTTCTCCCTGAGTATGCACCGTTGCCAAAGTTCGTCGTGCCCAGACACCACGTGATGATCGGGTGTGATAAGCTCTACGTCCATCTACAACAGGTGCAAGCCAGTTTTGCACACGCAGAATACTCAGGTTAAACTTGACGAGCCTAGCATATGTAGATATGGCCTCGGAACACTGAGACCGAAAGGTCGAGCGTGAATCATATAGTAGATATGATCAACATATTGATGTTCACCATTGAAAGCTACTCCATTTCATGTGATGATCGGTTATGGTTTAGTTGATTTGGATCACGTGATCACTTAGAAGATTAGAGGGATGTCTTTCTAAGTGGGAGTTCTTAAGTAATATGATTAATTAAACTTAAATTTATCATGAACTTAGTCCTGGTAGTATTAGCATATCTATGTTGTAGATCAATAGCTCGCGTTTAGCTCCCTGTTTTATTTTTGATATGTTCCTAGAGAAAACTAAGTTGAAAGATGTTAGTAGCAATGATGCGGATTGGATCCGTGATCTAAGGTTTATCCTCATTGCTGCACAGAAGAATTATGTCCTTGATGCACCACTAGGTGACAGACCTATTGCAGGAGCAGATACAGACGTTATGAACGTTTGGCTAGCTCAATATGATGACTAATAGATAGTTTAGTGCACCATGCTTAACAGCTTAGAATCGGGACTTCAAAGACGTTTTGAACGTCATGGATCATATGTATGTTCTAGGAGTTGAAGTTAATATTTCAAGAAAATACCCGAGTTGAGAGATATGAAGTCTCCAACAAGTTCTATAGCTAAAAGATGGAGGAGAATAGCTCAAGCAGTGAGCATGTGTTCAGATTGTCTGTGTACTACAATCGCTTGTATCAAGTGGGAGTTGATCTTCCAGATAAAATAGTGATTGACAGAATTCTCTAGTCACCATCACCAAGTTAGTAGAACTTCATGAGGAACTATAGTATGCAAGGGATGATGAAAACGATTCCCGAGCTTTTCATGATGATGAAATCGATGAAGGTAGAAATCAAGAAAGAGCATCAAGTGTTGATGATTAACAAGACCACTAGTTTCAAGAAAAGGGCAAAGGGAAAGAAAGGGAACTTCAAGAAGAACGGCAAGCAAGTTGCTGCTCAAGTGAAGAAGCCCAAGTCTGGTCCTAAGCCTGAGACTAAGTGCTTCTACTGCAAAGGGACTGGTCACTGGAAGCGGAACTGCCCCAAGTATTTGGCGGATAAGAAGGATGGCAAAGTGAACAAAGGTATATTTGATATACAGATTATTGATGTGTATTTTACTAGTGTTCGTAGCAACCCCTCGGTATTTGATACTGGTTCAGTTGCTAAGAGTAGTAACTCGAAACGGGAGTTGCAGAATGAACAGAAACTAGTTAAGGGTAAAGTGACGATGTGTGTTGGAAGTGGTTCCAAGATTGATATGATCATCATCGCACACTCCCTATACTTTCGGGATTAGTGTTGAACCTAAATAAGTGTTATTTGGTGTTTGCGTTGAGCATGAATATGATTTGATCATGTTTATTGCAATACGGTTATTCATTTAAGTAAGAGAATAAATTGTTGTTTTGTTTACATGAATAAAACCTTCTATGGTCATACACCCAATGAAAATGGTTTGTTGGATCTCGATTGTGGTGATACACATTCTCATAATATTGAAGCCAAAAGATGCAAAGTTAATAATGATAGTGCAACTTATTTGTGGCACTGCCGTTTAGGTCATATTGGTGTAAAGCACGTGAAGAAAATCCATGCTGATGGGCTTTTGGAATCACTTGATTATGAATCAGTTGATGCTTGCGAACCATGCCTCATGGGCAAGATGACTAAGACTTCGTTCTCTGGAACAATGCAGCAAGCAACTGACTTATTGGAAATAATACATGCTGATGTATGCAGTCTGATGAATGTTGAGGCTCGCGGCAGGTATTGTTATTTTCTGACCTTCACAGATGATTTGAGCAGATATGGGTATATCTACTTGATGAAACATAAGTCTGAAACATTTGAAAAGTTCAAAAAACTTCAGAGTGAAGTGGAAAATCATCATGACAAGAAAATAAAGTTTCTACGATCTGATCGCAGAGACAAATATTTGAGTTACGAGTTTGGCCTTCAGTTAAAACAATGTGAAATAGTTTCACTACTCACGCCACCTGGAACACCACAGTGTAATGGTGTGTCCGAACATCATAACCGTACTTTATTAGATATGGTGTGATCTATGATGTCTCTTACCGATCTACCACTATCGTTTTGGGGTTATGCATTAGAGACAGCTACATTCACGTTAAATAGGGCACCATCTAAATCCGTTGAGATGACACTGTATGAACTATGTTTTGGCAAGAAACCTAAGATGTTGTTTCTTAAAGTTTGAGGTTGCAATGCTTATGTGAAAAAGTTTCAACCTGATAAGCTCAAACCCAAATCGGAGAAGTGTGTCTTCATAGGATACCCAAAAGAAAATGTTGGGAACACCTTCTATCACAGATCCGAAGGCAAGATATTCATTGCTGAGAATGGATCCTTTCTAGAGAAGGAGTTTCTCTCGAAAGAAGTGAGTGGGAGGAAAGTAGAACTTGATGAGGTAACTGTACCTGCTCCCTTATTAAAAAGTAGTTCATCACAGAAATCTGTTCCTGTGACTACTACACCAATTAGTGAGGAAGCTAATGATGATGATCATGTAACTTCAGATCAAGTTACTACTAAAACCTCATAGGTAAACCAGAGTGAGATCTGCACCAGAGTGGTACGGTAATCCTGTTCTGGAGGTCATGTTACTTGACCATGACGAGCCTACGAACTATGAGGAAGCGATGATGAGCCCAGATTCCGCGAAATGGCTTGAGGCCATGAAATCTGAGATGAGATCCATGTATGAGAACAAAGTATGGACTTTGAGTGACTTGCCCAATGATCGGCGAGCCATTGAGATTAAGTGGATCTTCAAGAGGAAGACGGACGCTGATAGCAGTGTTACTATCTACAAAGCTAGAACTGTCGCAAAAAGGTTTTCGACAAGTTCAAGGTGTTGACTATGATGAGAGTTTCTCAATCGTATCTATGCTTAAGTCTGTCCGAATCATGTTAGCAATTGCCGCATTTTATGAAATCTGGCAAATGGATAAACAAAACTGCATTTCTTAATGGATTTATTAAAGAAGAGTTGTATACACTACTGGAATCAGCTACTTTGCCATCTGCCAGCTCTTTGCCGTTAGCTAGCGGACGGCAAAGAAGCTCTTTGCCATCAGCTACCAAAAAGCAGACGGCAAAGAACTGGCTGATGGCAAAGACCTAATTTGCCATTAGCCACTTCTTTGCCGTCGGCTAGCAGACGGCAAAGATTCTTTGTCGTCGGCTAGCGGACGGCAAAGATTCTTTGTCGTCGGCTAGCGGACGGCAAAGAGGGAGGGGGCCCCACTGACGAGCGGACGGCACAGAGCAAGAAAGCGGATGGCAAAGGGGGCGGACGGCAAAGAGGGAGGGCCCCACTAACGTTAACGGCCGCGCCCCACCCCGCCCCTCTCTCTCTCTTTCTCTCCCCAGTACTCGCCGCCGCCCGTCGCCCCACCACCCCGCCGCCGCCCCAGCGCCCCCCCCCCCCCCCCGCCCTGTCGCCCCACCACCCCACCGCCGCCCCGATGCCCCCCCCACCCCGTCGCCCCCGCCGCCCTGCCGTCTGGGCGCCGCCACGCCCCGCCGCCCCGGCCGGGTCCGGCCCCGTCGCCACAGCCGCATGGCGCCGCCGCCCCAGGCCGCCCCGCCCCCCTCCTCCGCCGTCCCAGGCCGCCCCGCCCCCCTCCTCCACCCAGGTGAGCTCTCTGCCTCCTCTTTTTTTCCTTTTTCTGTTTTTTTAGTTTTAGGTTTATATTTAGTTTAGATTTAGTTTTAGGTTTAGGTTTAGTTTTAGGTTTATAGGTTTAGGTTTAGATTTAGTTTTTTCCTTTTTTCTGTTTTTTAGTTTTAGGTTTAGGTTTAGTTTAGTTTTAGGAAAGAAGAAGAAGAGAAAAAGAGGAGAGGAGAAGAAGAAGAAGAAGAGGAGGAGAAGAAGAAGAAGAAGAAGAAGAAGAAAGAGGAGAGGAGGAGGAGAAGAAGAAGAAGAGGAAAAAGGAAAGGAGGAAGAAGAAGAAGAAGAAGAAGAAGAAGAAGACGAAGGAAAAAAGGAAGAAAAGGAAGAAGAGGAAGAAGAAGAAAAGGAAAAAAGGAAAAAAAAACGACCCGACACGGTACCCAGACCCCGACCCGGCACCCCGACACGACACCCCGAGACCCCGACCCCGACACCCCGACCCCGAGACCCCAACCCCGACACCCCGACCCCGACCCCGACACCCCGACCCCGAGCCTGACCCGACACCCCGACCCCGACACCCCGACACCCCGACCCCGAGCCTGACCCGACACCCTGACCCCGACACCACACCCCGACCCTGAAACAGCACCCCGACACCGACACGGCACTACCCCGACATCAACACGACACCCCGACCCCCCGACCCCGAAACAGCACCCCCGACCCCGACACGGCACCCCGACCCCCGACACCTCCCGAAAAGGTGTTCTTTGGCCTTCCAGAGGCTGACGGGGTCATATATTTGTGAATTATTAGTTAGGTCATATATTTTTCGATTTTGTTATGAAAAACATCATATATAATTGTGTTGATCGTGTAGTTTTAAATGTGTGCAGTTGTTTCATCGCTGCGAGGTTTGTGTTCGACGACCTCGCCGTGCGTTTGACGAGCTCTGCCCCTTCGTTCGTGGGTGAGCACAAATGACAAGTCCTCCTCCCCCATTAATTATTTGATCTATTCCGATGAAACTTGATAGCTAGCTATATATGTGTCTTGAATCATCAGCATGCGTAACCAATATGTGTCTCCCGTTCGAAAGCGTCATAGTTATAAATATGCATGCATTTGCATATTTATAACCTTGATTCTTTCGAATTGTCCAACGCTATCCATGGACAGCCCGAGTATGTGTAGATTGGGTTCGTTTTCCCATATGCTTTGCTCCGAATCCGACGCATAAATTTCGTCAGTGCCTCCCCTGTTGTTCTCCGGGTACACATCTTCTCTGTTTATTGCAGAGACGTGTATCAGGAGAACAGCGGGGAGGTGCTGCCGAAATTTTGCGTCGGATCCGGAGCATAGCATGGGAAAATGAACCCAATCTACACATACACGGGTGGGATTAGGACCTATCATTACCTATTAGAGTGTAGGTTGCATGGACGTAATAAAATTGACAAAGTAGATCAACTGATGAATATATACATGGTGAATTACATATATAATTGTTGTGTGTCCAGTAGCTCTGAAAGTCAAGATGAGTGATCGTGCGTGGATGTATACCGGTCACACTGGTCAGAACAAATGGAGCGTTGAATGGTTCACAAAAACCAAGGGGTTTGTGCAAGCCGCATTTGCAAATGGCCAAAAGAAAACCTGGTGCCCCTGTTTCCGGTGCGGCAATTGGGAAAAGAAGACAGAGGCTGAAATAGGCAAACACCTGCAGAAGAGTGGTTTTACGCCCGATTATACGGTGTGGAAATTTCATGGTGAGTCTGCCCAACGTGACCGAGCTGAGGTGGATCGTCGTCGCACCGACGAGCATGGTACCGGGATGGAAAATATGGTGCAAGACTATGATGATGCTCGGGATTCGGACAAGGAGATGGAGGAATCTGCAAAGGCCTTCAATGAAATGTTGGAGTCTTCAAAACGTCCGCTCCACGAGCACACTGAGCTTTGTCAGTTGGATGCCATCTCACAAGTAATGGCTCTGAAGGCTCAGTTCAACTTGGGCAGAGAATGCTATGATGCAATTATGACAGTATTTGGATGCTTTCTACCCAAAGGCCATGTAATGCCTACAAACCTGTACCAGTCGGACAAAATCCTCCGTGCACTGAAGATGCCCTATGAGAAGATACATGCCTGTGAGAAAGGATGTGCCTTATTTAGGCTTGACTATGCGGACTTGAACTATTGTCCCATTTGCAAGTCTTCCAGGTATATTGTGGTAGACAACGGTATGGGTGAGAAGACACAGACCAAAATCCCCGTTAGTGTTCTTCGGTATATGCCAATCGTACCAAGACCTCAACGTATTTTCATGGTCGAAGATACGGCCAGACAGATGACATGGCACAAAACAGGCAAAAGAACCGAACTAGATGCAGATGGGAATCTGATGATGGTACACACATCGGATGGTGTTGCGTGGAAAAAGTTTGATGAATTACATGCTGACAAAGCGGCAGATCCGAGGCACCCTCGAGTCAGCATCAGCATGGATGGGTTTAGTGTGTTTGGTATGACGGCAGCCCAATACAGTTGTTGGTCCGTATTTGTCTTTCCACTCAATCCCCCCCCCCCCCCGGACAGATTATGCAAAGAAAGAACATTTTCCTGACGTTGATAATTCCAGGACCCAACTATCCGGGGAAAAATATGAATGTGTACATGCAGCCGCTTAAGGACGAATTGCAAGAAGCCTGGGATAATGGGTTCAAGACATACGACGCCTTTAGCAAACGGAACTTCATAATGCGTGTCTGGTACATGTACTCGACGCATGACTTGTTGGGTAACGTAGTAATTTCAAAAAAATTCCTACGCACGCGCAAGATCATGGTGATGCATAGCAACGAGAGGGGAGAGTGTAATCTACGTACCCTTGTAGACCGACAGCGGAAGCGTTAGCACAACGTGGTTGATGTAGTCGTACGTCTTCACGGCCCGACCGATCAAGCACCGAAACTACGGTACCTCCGAGTTCTAGCACACGTTCAGCTCGATGACGATCCCCGGACTCCGATCCAGCAAAGTGTCGGGGAAGAGTTCCGTCAGCACGATGGCGTGGTGATGATCTTGATGTTCTACCATCGCAGGGCTTCGCCTAAGCACCGCTACAATATTATCGAGGATTATGGTGGAAGGGGGCACCGCACACGGCTAAGAATATGATCATGTGGATCAACTTGTGTGTCTAGGGGTGCCCCTACCCCCGTATATAAAGGAGCAAGGGGAGGTGCGGCCGGCCAGGAGGAGGGCGCGCCAGGAGGAGTCCTACTCCCACCGGGAGTAGGATTCCCCCCCTTTCCTAGTTGGAATAGGATTCGGGAAGGGGGAAAGAGGAGAGAGAGAAGGAAGGGGGGGCGCCGCCCCCCTCTCCTTGTCCTATTCGGACTAGGGGGGAGGGCGCGCGGCCCAGCCCTGGCCACCTCTCCTCTCTTCCACTAAAGACCACTAAGGCCCATATACCTCCCGGGGGGTTCCGGTAACCTCCCGGTACTTCGGTAAAATCCCGATTTCACCCGGAACACTTCCGATATCCAAATATAGGCTTCCAATATATCAATCTTTATGTCTCAACCATTTCGAGACTCCTCGTCATGTCTGTGATCACATCCGGGCCTCCGAACAAACTTCGGTACATCAAAATGCATAAACTCATAATATAACTGTCATCGAAACCTTAAGCGTGCGGACCCTATGGGTTCGAGAACAATGTAGACATGACCGAGACACGTCTTCGGTCAATAACCAATAGCGGAACCTGGATGCTCATATTGGCTCCTACATATTCTACGAAGATCTTTTATCGGTCAGACCGCATAACAACATACGTTGTTCCCTTTGTCATCGGTATGTTACTTGCCCGAGATTCGATCATCGGTATCTCAATACCTAGTTCAATCTCGTCACCGGCAGGTCTCTTTACTCGTTTCGTAATACATCATCTTGCAACTAACTCATTAGTTGTAATGCTTGCAAGGCTTATGTGATGTGCATTACCGAGAGGGCCCAGAGATACCTCTCCGACAATCGGAGTGACAAATCCTAATCTCGAAATACGCCAACCCAACATTCACCTTTGGAGACACCTGTAGAGCTCCTTTATAATCACCCAGTTACGTTGTGACGTTTGGTAGCACACAAAGTGTTCCTCCGGTAAACGGGAGTTGCATAATCTCATAGTCATAGGAACATGTATAAGTCATGAAGAAAGCAATAGCAACATACTAAACGATCGGGTGCTAAGCTAATGGAATGGGTCATGTCAATCACATCATTCTCCTAATGATGTGATCCCATTAATCAAATGACAACACATGTCCATGGTTAGGAAACATAACCATCTTCGATTAACGAGCTAGTCAAGTAGAGGCATACTAGTGACGTTTGGTTTGTCTATGTATTCACACAAGTATTGTGTTTCCGGATAATACAATTCTAGCATGAATAATAAACATTTATCATGATATAAGGAAATAAAATAATAACATTATTATTGCCTCTAGGGCATATTTCCTTCAGTCTCCCACTTGCACTAGAGTCAATAATCTAGATTACACAGTAATGATTCTAACACCCATGGAGCTTTGGTGCTGATCATGTTTTGCTCGTGGAAGAGGCTTAGTCAACGGGTCTGCTATATTCAGATCCGTATGTATCTTGCAAATCTCTATGTCTCCCACCTGGACTAGATCCCGGATGGAATTGAAGCGTCTCCTAACGTGCTTGGTTCTCTTGTGAAATCTGGATTCCTTTGCCAAGGCAATTGCACCAGTATTGTCACAAAAGATTTTCATTGGACCCGATGCACTAGGTATGACACCTAGATCGGATATGAACTCCTTCATCTAGACTCCTTCGTTTGCTGCTTACGAAGCAGCTATGTACTCCGCTTCACATGTAGATCCCGCCACAATGCTTTGTTTAGAACTGCATCAACTGACAGCTCCACCGTTTAATATAAACATGTATCCGGTTTGCGATTTCGAATCGTCCGGATCAGTGTCAAAGCTTGCATCAACGTAACCATTTACGATGAGCTCTTTGTCACCTCCATATATGAGAAACATATCCTTAGTCCTTTTTAGGTATTTCAGGATGTTCTTGACCGTTGTCCAGTGATCCACTCCTGGATTACTTTGGTACCTCCCTGCTAGACTTATAGCAAAACACACATCAGGTCTGGTACACAGCATTACATACATCATAGAGCCTATGGCTGAAGCATAGGGAACATCTTTCATTTTCTCTCTATCTTCTACATTGGTCGGGGATTGAGTCTTACTCAATTTCACACCTTGTAACACAGGCAAGAATCCTTTCTTTGCTTGATACTTCTTCAAAATTTTGTCAAGGTATGTGCTTTGTGAAAGTCCAATTAAGCGTCTTGATCTATCTCTATACATATTAATGCCCAATATGTAAGCAGCTTCACCGAGGTCTTTCATTGAAAAACTCTTATTCAAGTATCCTTTTATGCTATCCAGAAATTCTATATCATTTCCGATTAGCAATATGTCATCTACATATAATATCAGAAATGCTACAGAGCTCCCACTCACTTTCTTGTAAATACAGGCTTCTCCAAAAGTCTGTACAAAACCAAATGCTTTGATCACACTATCAAAGCGTTTATTCCAACTCCGAGAGGCTTGCACCAGTCCATAAATGGATCGCTGGAGCTTGCACACTTTGTTAGCTCCCTTTGGATCGACAAAACCTTCCGCCTGGATCATATACAACTCTTCTTGCAGAAATCCATTCAGGAATGCAGTTTTGACATCCATTTGCCAAATTTCATAATCATAAAATGCGACAATTGCTAACATGATTCGGATAGACTTAAGCATCACTACGGGTGAGAAGGTCTCATCATAGTCAATCCCTTGAACTTGCCGAAAACCTTTTGCGACAAGTCGAGCTTTGTAGACAGTAATATTACCGTCAGCGTCAGTCTTCTTCTTGAAGATCCATTTATTCTCAATTGCTTGCCGATCATTGGGCAAGTCAACCAAAGTCCATACTTTGTTCTCATACATGGATCCCATCTCAGATTTCATGGCTTCAAGCCATTTTGCGGAATCTGGGCTCACCATCGCTTCTTCATAGTTCGTAGGTTCATCATGATATAGCAGCATGACTTCCAGAACAGGATTACTGTACCACTCTGGCGCGGATCTTACTCTGGTTGATCTACGAGGTTCAGTAGTATCTTGTTCTGAAGTTTCATGATCATTATCATTAGCTTCCTCACTAATTGGTGTAGGTGTCACAGAAACAGGTTTCTGTGATGTACTACTTTCCAATAAGGGAGCAGGTACTGTTACCTCGTCAAATTCTACTTTCCTCCCACTCACTTCTTTCGAGAGAAACTCCTTCTCCAGAAAGTTTCCGAATTTAGCAACAAAAGTCTTGCCTTCGGATCTGTGATAGAAGGTGTATCCAATAGTTTCCTTTGGATATCCTATGAAGACACATTTCTCCGATTTGGGTTCGAGCTTATCAGGTTGAAGCTTTTTCACATAAGCATCGCAGCCCCAAACTTTCAGAAACGACAACTTTGGTTTGTTGCCAAACCATAGTTCATAAGGCGTCGTCTCAACGGATTTTGATGGTGCCCTATTTAACGTGAATGCGGCCGTCTCTAGAGCATATCCCCAAAACGATAGCGGTAAATCAGTAAGAGACATCATAGATCGCACCATATCTAGTAAAGTACGATTACGACGTTCGGACACACCATTACGCTGTGGTGTTCCGGGTGGCGTGAGTTGCGAAACTATTCCACATTGTTTCAAATGTACACCAAACTCGTAACTCAAATACTCTCCTCCGCGATCAGATCGTAGGAATTTTATTTTCTTGTTACGATGATTTTCAACTTCACTCTGAAATTCTTTGAACTTTTCAAACGTTTTAGACTTATGTTTCATTAAGTAGATATACCCATATCTTCTTAAGTCATCTGTGAAGGTGAGAAAATAACGATATCCGCCACGAGCCTCAACATTCATCGGACCACATACATCTGTATGTATGATTTCCAATAAATCTGTTGCTCTCTCCATAGTACCGGAGAACGGTGTTTTTGTCATCTTACCCATAAGGCACGGTTCGCAAGTACCAAGTGATTCATAATCAAGTGGTTCCAAAAGTCCATCAGTATGGAGTTTCTTCATGCGCTTTATACCGATATGACCTAAACGGCAGTGCCACAAATAAGTTGCACTATCATTATCAACTCTGCATCTTTTGGCTTCAACACTATGAATATGTGTGTCACTACTATCGAGATTTAATAAGAATAGACCACTCTTTAAGGGTGCATGACCATAAAAGATATTACTCATGTAAATAGAACAACCATTATTCTCTGATTTAAATGAATAACCGTCTCGCATCAAACAAGATCCAGATATAATGCTCATGCTTAACGCTGGCACCAAATAACAATTATTTAGGTCTAATACTAATCCCGAAGGTAGATGTAGAGGTAGTGTCCCGACTGCGATCACATCGACTTTGGAACCATTTCCCACGCGCATCGTCACCTCATCCTTAGCCAATCTTTGCTTAATCCGTAGTCCCTATTTCGAGTTGCAAATATTAGCAACAGAACCAGTATCAAATACCCAGGTGCTACTGCGAGCATTAGTAAGGTACACATCAATAACATGTATATCACATATACCTTTGTTCACCTTGCCATCCTTCTTATCCGCCAAATACTTGGGGCAGTTCCGCTTCCAGTGACCAGTCTGCTTGCAGTAGAAGCACTCAGTTTCAGGCTTAGGTCCAGGTTTGGGTTTCTTCTCTTGAGTAACAACTTGCTTGTTTTTCTTTTTGAAGTTCCCCTTCTTCTTCCGTTTGCCCTTTTTCTTGAAACTAGTGGTCTTGTTGACCATCAACACTTGATGCTCCTTCTTGATTTCTACCTCCGCAGCTTTCAGCATTGCGAAGAGCTCGGGAATAGTCTTATTCATCCCTTGCATATTATAGTTCATCACGAAGCGCTTGTAGCTTGGTGGCAGTGATTGGAGAATTCTGTCAATGACGCAATCATCTGGAAGATTAACTCCCAATTGAATCAAGTGATTATTATACCCAGACATTTTGAGTATATGCTCACTGACAGAACTGTTCTCCTCCATGTTGCAGCTATAGAACTTATAGGAGACTTCATATCTCTCAATCCGGGCATTTGCTTGAAATATTAACTTCAACTCCTGGAACATCTCATATGCTCCATGACGTTCAAAGCATCGTTGAAGTCCCGATTCTAAGCCGTAAAGCATGGCACACTGAACTATCGAGTAGTCATCAGCTTTGCTCTGCCAAACGTTCATAACATCTGGTGTTGCTCCAGCAGCAGTCCTGGCACCCAGCGGTGCTTCCAGGACATAATTCTTCTGTGCAGCAATGAGGATAATCCTCAAGTTACGAACACAGTCCGTGTAATTGCTACCATCATCTTTCAACTTTGCTTTCTCAAGGAACGCATTAAAATTCAACGGAACAACAGCACGGGCCATCTATCTACAATCAAACATACACAAGCAAGATACTATCAAGTACTAAGTTCATGATAAATTTAGGTTCAATTAATCATATAACTAAAAGAACTCCCACTTAGATAGACATCCATCTAATCCTCTAAGTGATTATGTGATCCAAATCAACTAAACCATGTCCGATCATCACGTGAGATGGAGTAGTTTCATTGGTGAACATCACTATGTTGATCATATCTACTATATGATTCACGCTCGACCTTTTGGTCTCCGTGTTCCGAGGCCATATCTGTATATGCTTGGCTCGTCAAGTATAACCTGAGTATTCCGCGTGTGCAACTGTTTTGCACCCATTGTATTTTAACGTAGAGCCTATCACACCCGATCATCACCTGGTGTCTCAGCACGAAGAACTTTTGCAACGGTGCATACTCAAGGAGAACACTTCTTGATAATTAGTGAGAGATCATCTTATAATGCTACCGTCAATCAAAGCAAGATAAGATGCATAAAAGATAAACATCACATGCAATCAATATAAGTGATATGATATGGCCATCATCATCTTGTGCTTGTGATCTCCATCTTCGAAGCACCGTCGTGATCACCATCGTCACCGGCGCGACACCTTGATCTCCATCGTAGCATCGTTGTCGTCTCGCCAATCTTATGCTTCCACGACTATTGCTACCGCTTAGTGATAAAGTAAAGCATTACAGCGCGATTGCATTGCATACAATAAAGCGACGACCATATGGCTCCTGCCAGTTGTCGATAACTCGGTTACAAAACATGATCATCTCATACAATAAAATTTAGCATCATGTCTTGACCATATCACATCACAACATGCCCTGCAAAAACAAGTTAGACATCCTCTACTTTGTTGTTGCAAGTTTTACGTGGCTGCTACGGGCTTAAGCAAGAACCAATCTTACCTACGCATCAAAACCACAACGATAGTTTGTCAAGTTGGTGCTGTTTTAACCTTCGCAAGGACCGGGCGTAGCCACACTCGGTTCAACTAAAATTGGAGAAACTGTCACCCGATAGCCACCTTTGTGCAAAGCACGTCGGGAGAACCGGTCTCGCGTAAGCGTACGTGTAATGTCGGTCCGGGCCGCTTCGTCCAACAATACCGCCGAACCAAAGTATGACATGCTGGTAAGCAGTATGACTTATATCGCCCACAACTCACTTGTGTTCTACTCGTTCATATAACATCAACACATAAAACCTAGGCTCGGATGCCACTGTTGGGTAACGTAGTAATTTCAAAAAAAAATCCTACGCACACGCAAGATCATGGTGATTCATAGCAACGAGAGGGGAGAGTGTAATCTACGTACCCTTGTAGAGCGACAGCGGAAGCATTAGCACAACGCGGTTGATGTAGTCGTACGTCTTCACGGCCCGACCGATCAAGCACCGAAACTACGGTACCTCCGAGTTCTAGCACACGTTCAGCTTGATGACGATCCCCGGACTCCGATCCAGCAAAGTGTCGGGGAAGAGTTCCGTCGGCACGATGGCATGGTGACAATCTTGATGTTCTATCGTCGCAGGGCTTCGCCTAAGCACCGCTACAATATTATCGAGGATTATGGTGGAAGGGGGCACCGCACACGGCTAAGAATATGATCATGTGGATCAACTTGTGTGTCTAGGGGTGCCCCCTGCCCCCGTACATAAAGGAGCAAGGGGAGGTGTGGCCGGCCAAGAGGAGGGCGCGCCAGGAGGAGTCCTACTCCCACCGGGAGTAGGATCCCCCCCCCCCATTTCCTAGTTGGAATAGGATTCGGGAAGGGGGAAAGAGGAGAGGGAGAAGGAAGGGGGGGCGCCGCCCCCCTCTCCTTGTCCTATTCGGACTAGGGGGAGGGGGTGCGGCCCAGCCCTGGCCACCTCTCCTCTCTTCCACTAAAGCCCACTAAGGCCCATATACCTCCCGGGGGGTTCCGGTAACCTCCCGGTACTCCGGTAAAATCCCGATTTCACCCGGAACACTTCCGATATCCAAATATAGGCTTCCAATATATCAATCTTTATGTCTCGACCATTTCGAGACTCCTGTCATGTCTGTGATCACATCCGGGACTCCGAACAAACTTCGGTACATCAAAATGCATAAACTCATAATATAACTGTCATCGAAACCTTAAGCGTGCGGACCCTACGGGTTCGAGAACAATGTAGACATGACCGAGACACGTCTTCGGTCAATAACCAATAGCGGAACCTGGATGCTCATATTGGCTCCTACATATTCTACGAAGATCTTTTATCGGTCAGACCGCATAACAACATACGTTGTTCCCTTTGTCATCGGTATGTTACTTGCCCGAGATTCGATCGTCGGTATCTCAATACCTAGTTCAATCTCGTTACCGGCAAGTCTCTTTACTCGTTTTATAATACATCATCTTGCAACTAACTCATTAGTTGTAATGCTTACAAGGCTTATGTGATGTGCATTACCGAAAGGGCCCAAAGATACCTCTCCGACAATCGGAGTGACAAATCCTAATCTCGAAATACGCCAACCCAACATTCACCTTTGGAGACACCTGTAGAGATCCTTTATAATCACCCAGTTACGTTGTGACGTTTGGTAGCACACAAAGTGTTCCTCCGGTAAACGGGAGTTGCATAATCTCATAGTCATAGGAACATGTATAAGTCATGAAGAAAGCAATAGCAACATACTAAACGATCGGGTGCTAAGCTAATGGAATGGGTCATGTCAATCACATCATTCTCCTAATGATGTGATCCCATTAATCAAATGACAACACATGTCCGTGGTTAGGAAACATAACCATCTTCGATTAACGAGCTAGTCAAGTAGAGGCATACTAGTGACGTTTGGTTTGTCTATGTATTCACACAAGTATTATGTTTCCGGATAATACAATTCTAGCATGAATAATAAACATTTATCATGATATAAGGAAATAAAATAATAACATTATTATTGCCTCTAGGGCATATTTCCTTCATGACTTGCGGGCGTATGCGCTATTCGTTGGCTGGTGTGTGCATGGAAGGTTCCCGTGCCCCACATGCAAGGGAGCTCTTGAGTTTCATTGGCTTCAGGCCGGTCGCAAGTTTTCTTGCTTCGACATGCATAGACAGTTCCTGGATCCTCGCCATAAGTTCAGGAAAGACAAGAAGAACTTCATCGGGGGTAGAGTTGTCAAAAACTCTGCACCACCTGCATTGACAGGCCAACAGACCCTGGATCAGTTAAACGCTCTCGAGCCAGATCCACAACGTCTAGGGTACTTCAAGGGGTATAATAGTAAGCACGCGTGGACTCACAAAACATGCTTATGGGATATGCCTTACTTCAAAGACCTCCTTTGCCCACACAACATCAACATGATGCACACTGAGAAGAATATCGCCGAGACACTTTTTGGTACATTGTTCGGCATAGATGGGAAGTCAAAGGATAATACTAAGGCTAGAGTCGATCTGGAGGCGCTATGTGATAGGTCGTTACAAAACATGAAAGAACCAAAAGGAAAGCAGAACTGGACAAAGCCAAAGGCATGGTTCAATCTTGGAAGGCTAGCTATGAGGGAAATTATCTTGTGGGTGCAACAGCAGTTGATGTTTCCCGATGGGTATGCAGCGAATCTAAAGAGGGGAGCGAATCTTGATAAACTAAAGATATTTGGTCTCAAGAGTCATGATTGGCACATATGGATTGAGTGGGTAATGCCGGTGATGTTGCGTGGCTTCATCCCTGAGGATGAATGGCTAGTACTGGCAGAACTCGGCTATTTCTTCCGTGTTCTTTGTGCGAAAGAACTATCGCCTGGCGTGCTAGAAGAAATGGAAGAGTTGGCGCTGGAGTTGATCTGCAAGTTAGAGAAGATCTTTCCACCGGGCTTCTTTAATCCAATGCAGCATTTGATTTTGCATCTCCCGACCGAGGCAAGATTGGGGGGGGCCCGTGCAAAATCGTTGGTGCTACCCAACTGAGAGGATGCAGAAGACGCTTCGAGAAAAATGTAAAAATAAACGTAGAATTGAAGCATCGATTGTTGAGGCATTCATCACAGAGGAGGCGGTAAACTTCGTGAAGTCCGGTCAGACCGCTCCGCCGATGCCAGTGATTGCTCCTGGGAGCACGGTGAGTTTAATTTGAATGGACATTACTTTCTAGTCTTAACATTTGAGTATCATAATGCTAACGAGACATTGGAAATGATCTTTGGTGCAGCTTAACTCTAGAAACGCATCGCACGATCCTTCTCCAGCTACCGGCGCGAGCCAGCCCACTCCTACACCTCCGTGATCACGGTAAGTTTCTCTAGTGTTTTGCTTAACAAATGCATAAAGACCTAGACTTAGCTTTATTTCCTCCAATATGCTTACCATAATGACCTAGAGTTAGCTTCTTTTCCTCCAAAATGACTTAATAAGCTTACTGACCTCATAAACCATCCATTCTACCTAAGTTAGCTCCAAAATGACTCATTTTACCTTAGTTAGCTTACAAGTGAACCGATTTATCCAAGTTAGCTCTAAAATGACCCATTTTACGTAGATTAGCTCCTAAATGATCCATTTTACCTTTGTTAGCTTTAAAACGACCCATTTCACCTAGGTTAGCTCCAAAATGACCCATTTCACCTAGGTTAGCTCCAAAATGACCCATTTCACCTAAGTTAGCTCAAAACGATCCATTTTACCTTAGTTAGCTCAAAAACGTGGCATTTCACCTTAGTTAGCTCATAAACGACCCATTTCAACTAAGTTAGCTCCAAAATGCTCAATTTCACCTAGGTTAGCTCATAAACGACCCATTTCACCTAGGTTACCTCATAAACGACCCATTTGACCTAGGTTAGCTCATAAATGACCCATTTCACCTAGGTTAGCTCATAAACAACCTATTTCACCTAGGTTAGCTCATAAACGACCCATTTCACCTAGGTTAGCCCATAAATGACCCGTTTCACCTAGGTTAGCTCATAAACGACCCATTTCACCTACGTTAGCTCATAAACAACCTATTTCACCTACGTTAGCTCATAAACGACCTATTTCACCTAGGTTAGCTCATAAACGACCCATTTCACCTAGGTTAGCTCATAAACGATCCATTTCACCTAGGTTAGCTCATAAACTACCCATTTCACCTAGGTTTGCTCATAAATGACCCATTTCACCTAGGTTAGCTCATAAACGACCCATTTCACCTAGGTTTGCTCATAAACGACCCATTTCACCTAGGTTTGCTCATAAACGACCCATTTCACCTAGGTTAGCTCATAAACGACCCATTTCACCTAACTTAGCTCCAAAATGATCCATTTCACCTAGGATAGCTCATAAACTACCCATTTCACCTAGGTTAGCTCATAAACGATACATTTCACCTAAGTTAGCTAATAAATGGCATATACTTCTTCTTCTAGTCTTCTTCTTCTATTCTTTTTCTTCTAGTCTAATTATTCTTCTAGTCTTCTTTTTCTAACTTTCTTATTTGTCATTTTGCAGGTTTCATTCACTTCACGGAAGCCAGCTTCCTATGATGGATTGCTTGCTTTTTCCTGTTTTTTCCTTTGATGCACTTCTTGTATTCTGCTCGCTTGCTATGATGAAACTTTGCATATTGTAATATGTATGGATCGATGGAACTATGTGCAACCTACTATGTATGTATGGATGGATATATATGTGCTGGATATTTATTATGTTGGATATATATGTGCTGGATATTTATGTGATGGATATATATGTGTTGTGATATATTTGTTGTGATAATTGTTGGATATAAGAAAAATAGAATAAAAAAGAGGCAGTGCAGGCTCTTTGCCGTCCGCGGCAGACGGCAAAGACCCCTTTGCCGTCGGTGGCAGACGGCAAAGGGGGCACGTGGCGCCCACCTGTGCTTCCTGGGGGATGGACCATTTGGCCAATTTGCCTACCGTGGCGGACGGCAAAGCTAAGCTGATGGCAAAGACTTTGCCTTTGCCGTCCACCGGGCGGACGGCAAAAAAAAGCGGGCGCTGACGTATTGCTGACGTCATCTGGCGAACGGCAAAGAGGCGCTCAAATTTGCCGTCCGCTGGCGGACGGCAAAGGCCGCCATTAGCCGCCTAATGGAGTAACGCTGGTGGACGTGCAACATTTTGCCATCCCCCCTCTTTGCCGTCCGCCGCTATAGGCAAAGGGCTCTTTGCCGTCCGCCATAAAAAGCAGACGGCAAAGGACCTATTTGCCGATCCTATCCTTGCCATCACTGTTTGCCGTCCACCGCGGACGGCAAAGTGCTTTGTCGTCAGCCGTCCGTGCCTTTGCCGTCCGCCATGGCAGACGGCAAAGTACTGGATTCCTGTAGTGATATGATGCAACCAGAAGGTTTTGCTGATCCTAAAGGTACTAACAAAATATGCAAGCTCCAGCGATCCATCTATGGACTGGTGCAAGCATCTCGGAGTTGGAATATACGTTTTGATAAGTTGATCAAAGCATATAGTTTTATACAGACTTGCGGTGAAGCCTGTATTTACAAGAAAGTGAGTGGGAGCACTACAACATTTCCGATAAGTATATGTGAATGACATATTGTTGATCGGAGATAATGTAGAATTATTCTGCAAAGCATAAAGGAATGTTTGAAAGGAGTTTTTCAAAGAAAGACCTCGGTGAAGCTGCTTACATATTGAGCATCAAGATCTATAGAGATAGATTGAGACGCTTGATAAGTTTTTCAATGACTACATACCTTGACAAGATTTTGAAGTAGTTCAAAATGGAACAGTCAAAGAAGGAGTTCTTGCCTGTGTTACAAGGTGTGAAGTTGAGTAAGACTCAAAACCCGACCACGACAGAAGATAGAGAGAGAATGGAAGTCATTCCCTATGCCTCAGCCATAGATTCTATAATGTATGCCATGTTGTGTACCAGACCTATTGTACACCATGCCCTGAGTTTAGCAAGGGAATACAATAGTGATCTAGGAGTAGATCACTGGACATTGATCAAAATTATCCTTATGGATTAAGGATATGTTTCTCGATTATGAAAGTGACAAAAGGTTCGTCGTAAAGGGTTACGTCGATGCAAATTTTGACACTGATCCAGATGACTCTAAATATCAATCTGGATACATATTGAAAGTGGGAGCAATTAGCTAGAGTAGCTCCATGCAGAGCATTGTTGACATGGAAATTTGCAAAATACTTACAGATCTGAATGTGGCAGACCCGTTGACTAAACTTCCCTCACAAGCAAAACATGATCACACATTAGTACTCTTTGGGTGTTAATCACATAGCGATGTGAACTAGATTATTGACTCTAGTAAACCCTTTGGGTGTTGGTCACATGTCGATGCGAACTATGGGTGTAATCACATGGTGATGTGAACTATTGGTATTAAATCACATGGCAATGTGAACTAGATTATTGACTCTAGTGCAAGTGGGAGACTGAAGGAAATATGCCCTAGAGGCAATAATAAAGTTATTATTTATTTCCTTATATCATGATAAATGTTTATTATTCATGCTAGAATTGTATTAACCGGAAACATAATACATGTGTGAATACATAGACAAACAGAGTGTCACTAGTATGCCTCTACTTGACTAGCTCATTGATCAAAGATGGTTATGTTTCCAAACCATAGACATGAGTTGTCATTTGATTAACGGGATCACATCATTAGGAGAATGATGTGATTGACTTGACCCATTCCGTTAGCATAGCACTTGATCATTTAGTTTGTTGCTATTGCTTTCTTCATGACTTATACATGTTCCTATGACTATGAGATTATGCAACTCCCGTTTACCAGAGGAACACTTTGTGTGCTACCAAACGTCACAACGTAACTGGGTGATTATAAAGGTGCTCTACATGTGTCTCCGAAGGTACTTGTTGGGTTGGCGTATTTCGAGATTAGGATTTGTCACTCCGATTGTCGGAGAGGTGTCTCTTGGCCCTCTCGGTAATGCACATCACTATAAGCCTTGCAAGCATTGCAACTAATGAGTTAGTTGCAGGATGATGTATTACGGAACGAGTAAAGAGACTTGCCGGTAACAAGATTGAACTAGGTATTGAGATACCGATGATCGAATCTCGGGCAAGTAACATACCGATGACAAAGGGAACAACGTATGTTGTTATGCGGTCTGACTGATAAAGATCTTCATAGAATATGTAGGAGCCAATATGGGCATCCAGGTCCCGCTATTGGTTATTGACCAGAGAGGTGTCTCGGTCATGTCTAAATAGTTCTCGAACCCGTAGGGTCTGCACGCTTAACGTTCGTTGACGATATAGTACTATATGAGTTATGTATGTTGATGACCGAATGTTGTTTGGAGTCCGGGATGAGATCACGGACATGACGAGGAACTCCGGAATGGTCCTGAGATAAAGTTTGATATATGGGATAGTAGTGTTTGATCTCCGCAAGGGTTCCGGAATTCACCGGAAGGGGTTCCGGATGTTTCCCGAAATGTTTGGGCACGAGAAAACTTTATCTGGGCCAAAGGGGAAAGCCCACGAGGCTTTTGGAAAGTGCAAAAGGAAGTTTTGCGGAGACCAGAGGCTAGACGCCAGGAACCCTGGCGTCTAGGGGGTAGACGCCAGGAACCCTGGCGTCTAGCCCTAGAGTCTGAGAAGGACTCTTGCCTTTCGGGTGAAACCGACTTTGAGGAGGCTTTTACTCCAAGTTTCGACGCCAGGGCTCAACATATAAATAGAGGGATAGGGCTAGCACCAAAGACACATCAAGAAACACCAAGCCGTGTGTCGGCAACCCCGTCCCCTCTAGTTTATCCTCCATCATAGTTTTCGTAGTGCTTAGGCGAAGCCCTGCGGAGATTGTTCTTCACCAACACCGTCACCACGCCGTCGTGCTGCCGGAACTCATCTACTACTCCGCCCCTCTTGCTGGATCGAGAAGGCGAGGACGTCACCGAGCCGAACGTGTGCAGAACTCGGAGGTGCCGTGCTTTCGGTACTTGGATCGGTCGGACGTGAAGATGTACGACTACATCAACCGCGTTGATATAACGCTTCCGCGAATGGTCTACGAGGGTATGTAGACAACACTCTCCCCTCTCGTTGCTATGCATCACCATGATCTTGCGTGTGCGTAGGAAAATTTTTGAAATTACTACGTTCCCCAACAAAAAAACGTGAACCGACCTAACCCGGCCGTGTCCGTCTAGGACTCTCGGCCCGGCCGGCCTTATAAGCCGGGGGAGCCACCCCCTCAGCCCACCCGCACCCCCGCTGAAACCCTAGCCCGCCCGAGCCGCGCGCCGCAGCCGCCGCCCGCCGCCGCACGCCCTGCATGATGGAGCCTCGCCGCCCACACGCCGCCGCTGCCGGTAACCGCCACCGCCGCCGTCAGTTTTCTACAGGAAAACCGATCGGTTTTTAATAGAACCCGCAGTTTTTTTAGTAGATTGGTTTGTTTTTCGGTTTAGTTATTTAGCGGATGTTCGCCCGTACATTCGTTTTTACAAACGGTTTTCACCGTTTAGCCGCAGACAGCGAACGCTCGTTCGTTAGCCTGTTCATTAGTTTTCTTTAATCGGATTTTTCTGCGATTATTTCTGATCGCGATTTCTGATCCGATTTTCGTTCTAGTTTATCTTTTCACTCGTTAGTCGGAATTAGGCAATTCAAGCGCGGAGATCTTCGTCTCGAGACCCTCTTTCCGTTTAACCAACTTGAACAAGCTTTTGCTACTGTAAAATTTGACCTAGGTCCAAATTAGTAAACGGATTTTGTTTCTTTCGCCGTTTGAGTTTCGTTGCTCCGTTCAATTTGATTCTTTTTGCAAACCGGAGTTCTTAAGTTGAACTTTCTGGTTAGATCTTCTTATTTGAGTTTTGCCCGTGTTTCTATGCTTGATTGCTTATGTATGTTATTGTTTGTTTGCGATAGAATTCCCGAAGTGCGAAGCGTGTTATTTGGAGTCTCTAGGTTACGCGGATCATCAGCAAGGCAAGTAACACTTTGATCATACCACTTTATCACCCAATTTTTATGCATTAGTTCCAATCCTCAAACATTGCATGATTAGGATGTTATTAACATGTGGGTTGGGAAGTAGTTGATGAGGTAGAACCTATTGCCATGTTACATCCAACCCTTGGGAGTTACTTCTACGCGTTGCTTATATTGCTATGTTATGCTCGTGGACATGGTTTGGGTGAGTGAAATCCATGATAGATGTGAGATTGTTAATTAATGGTTCAACTTAAGGTGGCAACTTAAATACACATCTGGGTGGACTGAGGCACCTGGAGTACCCAGTGTTGCCTGTATTTTTTGGAAATCCCGGAGTACCCGTGTGATCTTCCTATGGACCGCCACCCAGGCTCAAAGGGAACTGAGATGATTCATGCTAGAAACTTCCGTGTGGAGCCACAAGCTATTATGGGCTCTAGCATAGTTGAGTAAGTTACGTGAAGCTCTTGAAGAGGTGGATCAGCAGGTAGTGGGTTGTATGTTTGGTATGGTCTGCCCGGAGTAGAGAGTTAATGTTTTTGAAAGACTATGTCTCAGTCATCCGTTTCTCAAACACCATGTAGTGCGAGAAATTCAATGGAGGCGATCGAGTCTTGTGGGGAAAAGTGCGCAAACCTGTGCAGAGTGTACAAACTAATCATGGTTAGTCGTGTCCCCGGTTATGGACATCTTGAGTATCTAGTACTTGGAATATCTTAAGTATCTCATCACTCTAAATTAATATTGTTGGGTTGATAATTACTTTAATTGGGATTGAGCTGGAGGAACCTTCTCAATGATGTTTCAACTACCATGAGAGTTAAATTAAAATATATTCCTTTGTTGTAGGGAAAAAATGGTTTTTCGCAAAAAAATGTAACCATAGAGCTTTCCACCAGCCAAATATGCATGTAGCGATAGCATTATTCTGTTCTTGCTCTACTGTGTTACTTTGCCAGCATATTCCATGTGCTGACCCATTTTCGGGCTGCAACATATTATGTTGCAGACTTTTCAGACGAGGAGTAAGGTTCGTTAGGTCATTGTCGTGCAGCTCAACTATGTCGTTGGAGTTGATGGACTCACTTTATCTTCCAAGCCTTCTGTTGTTATCGTATTAGATGGCCTTAAGCCATATTTATTGTAATAAGTTCTCTTTGGAGACATTCGATGTAATAAGTGTGTGATTGCTACTCTGCTATAAATCCTCGAGTATTGTGTGTGTCAGCATTACCGATCCAGGGATGACATTGAAGCACAGAGACTTCACCGTTTGAGGTCGGGTCGCTACAGCTTGAGGTCCCGGAAGGCTTCGTCCGCCTGGTCGTTCCATTTGAACGGTGTCGTCTTCTTCATCAGCTAATACAGGGGCAAGGCCCTCTCGCCCAGCCGACTGAGAAAATGGCTGACCGAGGCCAAGCAGCCGGTAAACTTATGGACATCGCGCAGCCGAGCTGGCTTGCGCATGCGCTCGATGGCCTTGATTTTCTCCGAGTTTGCCTCAATGTCGCGCTCCGAGATGAGGAAACCGAGTAACTTTCCGGCCGGGATGCCGAAAACGCATTTCTCCGGGTTGAGCTTCACTCGGTACTCACGCGGGTTGGCGAAGGTTTCCTTCAGGTCGTCAAGGAGCGTGAGGTGCTGCTTGGTCTTCACCATGATGTCGTCCACGTAGACGTGGATGTTGAGGCCGAGTTGCGGCAGCAGGCATTTTTGCATGCAGCGCTAGAATGTGCGTCGGCGTTCTTCAGGTCGAATGACATGGTGATGTAGCAATACGCCCCAAAGGGCGTGATGAAGGACGTCTTTAGGGTGTCGGCCAGGTCCAGCTTTATCTGATGATAGCCGGAGTAAGCATCCAGGAAGGACAGGAGCTCACAACCAGCGGTGGAGTCGATGACTTGGTCGATCCGCGGGAGGGCGAACGGTGTAGTCGATACACATACGCCAGGTCTTGTTCTTCTTCAGGACGAGGACTGGGTTGGCCAGCCACTCGGGATGGAACACTTCCATTATGGAGCCGGCCGCCAAAAGCTTGGTGACTTCTTCACCGATGGTTCTTCTCTTCTCCTCGGAGAAACGACGTAGGGGTTGGCAGACAGGCTTGGCGTCCTTGCGGACATGGGAGTTTGTGCTCGACGTACTTCCTCGGGATACCCGGCATGTCCTTTGGGATCCATGCGAAGATATCCCGATTCTCAGGAGGAAGTCGACGAGCTCCCCTTCCTATTTGCTGTCGAGGCGGGTGCCCACAACAACGTACTTGCTACAGCTGGGGTCTTCCGGGTTCAACTTGACTTTCTTGGTCTCCTTGAAGGGCTTGAACGAGGCCTCATCGGCCGGCTCCTCGGCCAGAACCGGCACGGCCGGCATCTCGCTGGCCAAGGCGACGATCCGGTCGAGTTGGCGATGCTCCTCGGCTACCAGCGACTCGGCCAGTTTGGCGCCGTCTCGGGCACACTCCAGGGACTTGCGGTAATCGCCGATGATGGTGATGAGGCCTTTCGGACCCAGCAGATTCATCTTTAGATAAGCGTAGTGGGGAACCGCCATGAACTTGGCGAGCGCGGGTCAGCCCAGTCGTGCATGGTACGCGCTGGATAGGTCCACCACTTCGAACCAGAGCGGCTCGCGTCGGAAGTGGTTGTTGTCACCGAACAGAACGTCGAGCCGGATCCGGCCGATCGGGGAGCAGGAGAGACCGGGGACGATGCCGTGGAAGATCGTCTGGGTCAGCTCTAGGTCCTTGGCCTCAAGGCCGAGCTTGGTCATGGTGTCACGGTAGAGGATGTTGATGCTGCTGCCGTTGATGAGGAGTCGGGAGAACTTGCACGTGCGCTGAGGCGCGACAATGGTGGGGTTGAGGACGAGGGCGTAGCCACCCGGGTCTGGCATGATGGCCGGGTGCTCTTCCCGTGTCCAGGTGACCGGGCGATCCGACCAATGCAAGTACTCCGGCTTGGCCGGAACGACAGTGTTCACCTCCTGCGGGAGTAGGCGTTCGCTGCGCTTGTCGTCGCCGAGGCTGGTGAAGATGGCATAGGACGCGTTCTGGTCGGCGTAGACGTCATCGTGCATCGCGCCGCTAGCTAGGGGCGAGGGGAGGCGGAGGCAGCTGCCCTGCTCCCGGAGCCGGGGCCGGAGGAGGCGGGATGTCACCCCGCATGATGCGCTTGGTGATGGCGCACTGCTGAAGCGTGTGCGTGGACGGCCTCGCGCCGTTGTGGTGCTTGCAGGGAGCGTCGAGCATCTCCTCGAAACTCATGGCGGGTTGCCACGCCGTCTGGCCAGTTTGCCGGCGTTTGGCGGCCGGCTCGGCTCCGGGCGCCTGTTCAGTGGCCGCGACGAGCCGGTTGTCATAGCGCTGAGCCGGCTGGTCGGCCTTGCGCTTGTTGTTCTGCTGGTTGTGCTGCTGCCAGCTGCTTTCGCCGGCCGGCTTGGGAAGGGAACCGGCTTTGCCTTGCCGGCTTCGTCCAGCGCCACCTGGATCTTCATGGCGGAGTCAGCATTAGCGTATTTGTCCGCCGTCACCATGAGCGCGGCCATGGTGTCTGGCTCGAAGCGCAAGAGCTTGTGCTTGAGGAGGGTGCCATCCCAGCACCCATTGACAAAGTACTGGATGGGATGGACTTCGTGGACGCCCTCGCAGCTGTTCTGAAGCTCGGTCCAGCGTGTGAGGTACTCGCGGACGGTCTTTGTCGGTCCCTGCACGCACATGGCGAGCTGGCTGGGGCGGCCAGGTCGCTTGTAGGTCCCAGTGAAGTTGCGCACAAAGGCATGCTTGAAGTCGACCCACGCGTTGATGCTGCCCGCCGGCAGGCTGTTCAACGACGTGCGGGCCAAACCCTGGAGCATGAGAGGCGCGTAGCGCACGGCGAGACGGCGGTTGCCGCCCGCGATGCCGATGGCGGTGGTGTAGTCGATGAGCCTGTCCTCCGGCTTGACGATACCGTTGTACTTGGGGTGTCACGGGGGAGCGTGAACCCTTTGTGGAAGGGCTCATCCTGGATGCGCGGACGGAAGCACGCCGGTCCGACGGCGTTGTTCTCTTCCAGCTCCAAGGAGAGGGTGAGTTGGTCGAGGCGGTGGCGAGCGTCAGCATCGTCGATGGAGCGCGAGCCCAGCCGGCTAGCGACTGCGCCACGGAGGGTCGGGTCGGCCAAAGCCAGACACTGGACGGGTTGTGGGGGAGGATCACGCCGGCGCCGGTCTTCCGGGGCCGGCTCGTCGGTCAAGCCGCCGGTAGTCGTCGGGGCGGGGTTACGCCGAGTCCGGGTGCGGCCGGAGTGAGCTTCGCCGGGTGGCGAAGACGCCGTGTTCTACTGGTCCTTGGGATCGTTGGTGTGGATCGAGCCGGACCCCGCCGGCTCGATGAGTTGGTTGAGGCGGTCCTGCTGCGCGTTGGTCGCGTCGAGGAGGTCATTTACCCGCTTTAGGCGGTCCTTCAGCTCCTCACTGGCAAGCTGATCCAAGCCGACCGCGGCCGCCTGGGCGCGCATATTCTTCACGGGAGTCTTGTAAACGGGAGGGATTGCGCCGCCCCGGGCCCGCACGTCATCGACCCGACTTGGCTCCACCACGGCAGGCATGAAGTCATAGGCGGCGTTGCGCTCCAGCGGAGCGGAGTCCATGAGGCACTGCATGGCAGCGAGCGTCTCGGACAGGTCCATCAAGCACTGGCGGTCCTCCTCGAGTCGAGCTCGGGCCTCGGCAACGTTGGAGGCGTCGACATCGGTGGCCATGGGGACGCGAAGGCTTTGCATCGTGGCGTGCAACGGGTTGGGCGAGCCAGCCCGATCCGCTGCGGCCCTGGCTTCGGCGGCCTTCCTCGCCGCGTTGGACGAGGAAGAAGCGCTGGTGTCGGTGACGAAGACATCCACGCAGAGGTCCATTGACCCGGCGGGGGCGCCACTGCCGAGGGAAATGGGGGAGTTAGAGATGTCAAGTATCTCGCTAGGGTACTCGTCGGCCGCGAGCGCATCGGAGATGCACAACACGGCGAAGGAGGCAGCGAGCGCGTCGATGACATCGTCCGCCAGTATGACGGGCTCGTCGGAGTTGGAGAAGGGCCCCGTCTGGAACATGGCTCTGGCCGGAACCTCGAGCTGCCCCACGATGGGCGCCAACTGTCGTAGTGGGCGCACGGGAGATGCCAAGGGGTGATGGCTAAAGAGAGGAGGAGGCTCGAGGGCATCGGTGGGCTCCAGAGGCGAGTTCAGCATGAGCGAGCGCGGGACGCAAGACATACCCAGATTCGGGGCTCTCCGGAGAGATAACACCCCTAGTCCTGCCGAGTGTGGTTTATATGTAACAGTACAGAGTTGCTCTTAGAGATGTATGGAGGAAGAAGGGAGGCAGGCCAAGGCTTAGGTTGCTCCCTCTCCTTTGGTGTGTGTGTGTGTGCGCGCGCGCGTGTGTGTGTTACTGATCGCGTCGTCCCCGTATGCATGAGGGCTCCTGGGGGGTTTTATAGGTCAACCCCCCAGGGGTACAATGGTAATGTTACAAGGCCATGGAGTCGGGTTGTCATTGTCCGGGAAGCCGGCGCTGGGACCCGCCGGGTGTCAGGGCTCGCCGGGTTCTTCGGGCGCGGGCCCCGTGTGCCAGGGGGCACTGTTTGCCGTCTTGTCGATCGTCACGGAGTGGCCGAGTCGACTTCGCTACAGTGGCGCACCGTCAGGTCGCTGGTTGCTGGCGTCAGCAGTGCAGATGGGTGCACTGTAGCCATGTTGGCCTTGGTCAGCAGGGTAGGTTGGGCACTGTTGCCACGCCCCGGCTGACCAGAGGAGTTGGTGGGACACTGTTGCCCCGCTCATCCCTGAGTGGAGACTCGTCCCATTGTACGACCGGGATGGGACGGGAGCTGACCCATGGCCGGGTCGAGGAACACGCCAAGGGATGGCTTGGCTTGTTGGAGAAGTCTTGGTCGTGCCGGGTTCGACCGTCTTGTGCCGGTCGTTGGGGCCGCGTTGAGGAGTTTGGCTGGGTTGAGCAACCCAGCCAAGCGCGAGCCGGATTGAGGCACGTTGTTGGCCCCGATGTTTTTGAAAAGGATCCGGGTTCCGTTGCCTGTCTGGAGTTCATCCCCCGACAACTCATATGAGAAAACCTTTGTGAAAGAAGAAAAGTCATAAGTGAATTTGGGAACAATAAATATGCTTTTTATATTTTCCTTTAGAAAACCCAGTGGGGAAAATAGAAGGTATTGCATATGTCGTATCATTAAAACCTTTTATAAGAGGGAAAGCTTATAAGGGAAAAGAATGTGATCTGATATGTCATTGAAAACTCCTTTAAAACCCAGTGGAAAAAATATAAGAAGAAAGATATATGACATATCATGATAATTGTCTCTTTAACTCAATACAGAAAAATCCATAGAGTTTGGAGGACAATAAATATGTCATGTATACTTTCCTAAAACACCCGATGGGGGAAAACAAAAAGTACGACATATGATCTCATGTTGATATTACCTCATTAAAAACCTTGATGAGAACTTGTAAAAATAAACTTATAAAAAGAAAAAGAAAAAGTATAATATGATGCTTTGAACATGAGTAATTCAGGAAGATCTCCCCCTGATACTTGCATATCTTAAAGCCATTGAATACCAATTCCATGAATATGTTCATAGAATGTTGAAGTTGGTAGAGACTTCATGGTTGTCACATGATTTGACTTTCAAGATGAACAATATAAAGATATTGCTTATAGAGTAAAACGAGATTGAAAATGAATGGACGATCAGTCCTGATTTCTATTGATTCTCAAGTATATATACATCTGGAAAAGGTGAGAAGAAAAGGTGCATGTTTGGAGGCATCCCTCCTGAACAGGTGCCTGTTGACAATAGAGAGAGAAGAGACATGACTATTCAAGGTTGAACACACCCCTTTGCTAATGACGAGTCATTAATTAGCATGTGCTAATTAATCTACTATTTAATTCCTAACATTTCTCACGTGTGTACTATGAAAATGGACCTAAAACAAATAATCAAGATTACAATCCAGTCCTTTTGGACACGCCTTGAATGTGACTACTCGTCACCATCCTCGGCTGCCATCGTGGCCGAACACTGTGCCCCCAACTAGACGTCTTAGCGCCGGGAAGTGCACTGTGTCATGCCGGGATTCGAACTGCAACGGGAACATACAGCTCGCTACAAACCAAGCCGTTGTGTGCCGTCGTCACTCAGAGGCTGTTTGATTTGTGGCTAACTTTGCCAAAGGTTATTACATTTTAGACAAGTTTGACTAATTTAGATGAGCGTTTGGTTCAAGTTACATCTTAGGCAAGCCACACTTAAGCCCTGCATGGCATACACACAAAAAGTATGGCAAGTTTAGGCAAGGTTGGCAAAAATGTGTGTCAAAGTGTGGCAATGCTAGGCCTAGAACCAAACAGCCCCTCAGTGTGCCCACCAACTGCATTGGTAAGTTAAAAAAGCATGGATGCCTTAACACAGACATCAATATGATTCAGTAGCTACATCTGAATTGATCCGTTAAAATTAAACAAGGACAGAAAGTCTACATAGGCCGAGACATTGGCATGCTTACTGTTACTATCACATCAAAAACATCGGTATGAACTGAATAAATCCTGAATCTCTAATATGGTAAGTAAACCTTGGGCCTTCCGAGCAAAAGAGAACATGTTATGGACACCGCCACACCTCTTCGGGCGAAACTCGCTGCTCAATATGATGCCACCGACCTTGAAAGTAAATCGAGCAGATATCTACTTTCGGCAGCAGGATCAAACCTCTCCACTTTGACCAATGTGTTCTTCACTCTCCTCTCGTCGCTGTACGTTTCTTCTTTGACTTTCAGCCTGAGCAGATAATCCTTGAACAAACAGCTGAGCATGGTCTCTGCAAAACGAGGGTCTCCGTTCTCTTTGTATGTAACGAGTTCTAGCGCCGAGCAGCCTAGTAACTCTTGCGCGGTCTCCTGAAACGCTGTCACCCAAGTTGTTCCCGAGTGATCTTGAATCTGAAGCTGCAGAAGATACCTGTAGTCGCACTCTGGAAACTCCTTGTCGCATTTGTCACACACCCACAAGCCAGAGGTCCCCTTTGTCACTTTCTTATTGCACTGCCGGTCACCTTCCTTAGTAGGGCAAGCTGTGTAGCAGAAGTTGTCGCTCTTGAAGAATATAATGGAGGCTTTCACAGTAACCCAATCAGGTTTGTCTCCCATTCCAAGACCATCATCCTTGATTTTAGCAACTGTCATTCGGACCTCGTTCCTTGATGCTGAAGGAGTGTGATCCCTAGATATGGACTGAGTAGAAGCATCCCTTCCTCCACCATCGAACCATTGCCTCAGAGTATGAGCTTCAGAGAGATCAGGGTCTATGAGGAGTTGAGAGGAAGAAATTGTGCCGACACACTTGCCATTGAAATCATTCACTCTTCCTGTTTTGACACCCAGCACGGGGAAGACCCCACGTTCAACCATTTCTTGCAGCTGTGAGCCTTCTCTGTTGCAAAAGTCACCCCACATGGTTAGATCAACACTTCGACCAGACATATCCTTCAGGCCAATAATTCTTTTCAGAGTTTCCGTGCCATTTTTCTTCTGTACTGTGGTGGAAGGGCTGACAGAGATAGCAACACCTATGATATCAAGTATAGTACCGGTCGGAGTATCCTCAATTTCACTGATCGGTCTGAAGTTAAACTGCTGAGAGGGAATTGAGCTGTTCTCATCAGGACAAAGATCCACTGATGAATCTCTCTCCAACGTAATCTCCCACTCACTGTTCAGATGGTTATAGTTCCTCTGTACAGGTTTCAAGTTTCCTCTTGATACCACATAGACCTTACCAACTTCCACAACTTCATAGAAGCGATCAAGTTGAGTGTTGAAACATGCCACCCGTATCTCACCCCCATCAGAATCAAGCAAGTCAAAGTTGAACACTTTGCCTTCACCTTTTGCATTGTGGTACCGGCGGATGTCTCCCTTTGCAGTAACTCTACCTTTGATAGCCCAGCGGCCCTGATAAGGATTTAAAGAAGATATGGGGATTATTCTAGCAGGGGCTTCATTTTTCGCAATTGCTCCTTGATTTTTGTAACTGGGTGCAGGACGATAAGATGGCTGTGCTGTTGGCTGGAAGACTGGAGATTTGTCACTGAGCCTGGTGGGTGTGTTCAAGGAGCTCCCTGACACCGAAGGTTGGAAGACTGGAACATTGCCATTGGGCCTTGTGGGACTTGGGTTTCCTGCCGCCAAACCATATTGACGTGTTCCGTTAAATTGCTCCACTCTTGGGTTGTTTTGATTAGAAGATTCACTTTCTGGAGTAATCACTGGATTGCCAATGATGTCACACTCCGCGAGAAGAACTGTCAAATTCAGAACGACGATAACCCTACAGATATTCAACCAATCAGCTCAGCAACAACAAATAATTTCACATACCCACAAGACAAAAGGACAAATTTGCATTTGCACTAGTTACTTAAGACATATGACAGAGAAACTTGAATCATGGCACATTTCAGTTCACAAACTATGTTCCAGCAGCATTTACTGACGAGCAGATCAGAAAAGACACAATGAAACAAAGTCAATTGGCAGCTAAAATAGGTAAATAACAACTTGTATCATCAAGTATACTGCTGAACCAAGTGGGTAGAGCTGAAAGACACAAACCACTAAATGATTCAACCAGATAAAGATGTCCACATCTGTGAGCATGACGTAAACTACAGTGATCAAATCAAACTTCCATGCACCAAATGACCCAATCAGTAAACAAGGAACCTAGCTGATGCACAGCATCATGACCAGTCGACTAGAGTATATAGCAACAACTTACTGCATAACTAACTAAATGAACCACAGCACACAACTAACTTCTTCTAATCATCAAAACGACCATAATGTCAGTTCTCTTTGCAGGTTTATTCCCAGTCTATTTGACTCTTATCTCTTATATTGACTGTTTTATGAAATTCAAGGTAGAGGACCTCCTCTCCCAATCATTCAGAAAATAACATCATTTAACAAGCCAGAAACGCACAGCGCCATAGCCAGATCTACGATTTTACGACCATTATGAGTAGCAGAAATATAATCCAATGAACTAACTTTTACACAAACACCAAACTGTATCATACCTCACAACACAACTTAATTACACATTCCAGTTGGTATACAGATATCTTCTAGTCCTAAAAAGGAATTACAGAATCCAATTCAATCAGCAGCAGATCAGTGGAACAAAATTTCGGCGCCACTCTGGTTGAGTACTGTTATCCTAGAGGGAAAAGACCTAGTTCACTTCTACGGAGTAGTACCTAAGGAAGCATAACATGAGTATCAGGATCAGCGTACACTGAATTTTCCAAGTAATTAGAAAAGTATCAATCTAAAGCGAGACCCCCAATCAATTTGAGGGACAGCAACTCGCAGGGACCAATTAGACTACACTTACAGGCACAGAAATCGCAGCGAATCACAGACCGCGACCATAAATGGCCAGCCAGAACCCGCGCGCCGGCACGAACCCTAGCTGAAACCGCCCCGGTCGCAAGCGCAAACAATCGAGCATCGATCTACGGTACGCTGAGGGATGCGGAGGCGAACCTTCTGCCGCCGACCATGTTGATGACGTACTCGTCGAGCTGCACGACGGAGCCGCGGCGGATGAGCCCGGAGCGCGCGAGGTCGCTGAGCTGGCCGGCGAACATCGCGGGGCAGGTCTCGGCGCCGTCGGAGACGAGGCCGCGCCACCTGTCGCTCCGGGGCGTGCCCTTGCCGTCGACGTTGACGCAGCGCAGGTTGACGACCTGCACGATGGGCCTGAGGTTCGTGTCCCCCGCCAGCGCCGCCCCCACGCCGTTCGGGGTCAGCCTCGCCGACGCCATCGCCTCGCGGTGGAGCGGATTCGCGGGGGCTTCGCGCTCTGCGGCGGGATGGGGCGGAGGAGGGGGGTTGGGGGAGGCGAATGGTGGTGCGGATTTGAAAATCTAGGAGGTTTGGGGGGGCGTCGGAAATGGCGACGGGAATCGAAGGGGGGAAGAGGCGGTTGCTCGGTGGCGTCGCGGGCTCCTTCCCGGGGAAGACTGAGCTTCGATGAATCTGACCGTCGGGTCGGGTCCGGGTGAGATGATCGGACGGCGGTGGCCGACCCACGTAACGAGAGCGCGCGCGGCATAAACTTGGGCCTGGGCTGGCTACTGGTGGAGCCCTGTGACTGTGAGAACAAATCACTGGCCTGAACGAGGGTTTCTCCATTCTACAGGTATTGCGAATGGGTCGGCCCATTTTCTTCTTTTCTTTCTGCTATTTTTTCATTTTCTGTTTCTTATCTACTAGTTTTCTCATCCAGTTCTCCAGCTTTTTGATCCGTTCTCTATTTTCGTTTTTGCTTATTATTTACTTTTCATTTCCTGGTTAAATTTTTTGTTTCTTTTTCTTGTGCGTGAACATAAATTTAGTCATGCACGATCATTTTGTCAAAATCGAAAACTTAACTACCCATTTGACACTTAACTCCTATGAAGGGTGTGCCCCCGCAGGCCAGAGCCCATACGTCCGAACAATGTCCGCGGGTGTTTGCTCCAAACCCCAAGCTAGCAGTTTCTTCTTTTTCGGTTTTTATTCTTCATTTCAGTTTTCTTCTATTTTCAAATTTATTTCCCTTTTTTCATCAAGTTTACTATCAAACTGTTGAACTAGTTCATAGCGGCACACGTCAAAAATTCATAAAATATTTGAAATGGGACATAGGTCGAAGCACATTCATCGTGGAAAGTGCTGCCAGTCACGGCTTGCAATTTGTTCGTGTACAGAAGTACACATCAATGTATATGAGCAATACACAACCAACAATGGGTCATTGCGGTGTCATGAGATGTTTGGTGCGGATACGCATCAGTCCACTTGAACCGATTTGTCACGGTGAAAACCTAGATTCTGGCCATTATGGTTGGATCCGGTGACGGCGGCTCATGAGCGTCGCTCCCTTCTTGAAGGCGTTGCTGTTGAAGAACGTTGTCGTCCATGCGGTGTCATGAAATGTTTGCTGCGGATATAGTCATTGCTATAGTTTGTCGATCTGAATGCTTTGGATTTTTTTTCCTCGCCCACAGATAGCTTTGGTCTTGTATGACTTCGCTACTTGTCGACGTGTTTTTGTGTGTGTCGGTATTGGCTGTGTGATCCTAACTATGCAAAGGCTGGGTGTGTGCTCATAGTGTTTATATCCTCTTGATGCTCTATTTTGAGCTAATAAAATCTATTCTTTGTCCAAAAAAACAGCGGGTCATTGGCCCCAAGAGTCCAATCCCAATGAAGTAACAACAAAATGGCGTAGTCGTAGTCCGATCCAAGGCTGGATCCGAGACTTTCACTTAGAGCACACATGAGGTGGACATGATGCGGAAGCTTAAGACAAAGCCTCTGTTATCGACGCACGCATTGCATAATCGCATCTGGAAGTCTTCCACTCATCGGAATGGGCCAGATCGGGTGTGAGAAGAAGAAGGGGAAGGAGGAACTGAGATGAACCGAAGGTAAAGAACATTTAAAACATTGGTCGTTTATAATTGCAAAACATAACAATTCGGATGGTGTTTTGTTAGGTTAAAGAAGAACCCAGTCCTATTTTAATGACTGGTCGATTAATGGATGTATGTTTCTCCTTTCTAATGGGATTTTCTAGCATGTTTTTTTTCTGGATCCATCACATACTTGTTATATACATACTACTTTTTTCGTCCCAAAATAAGTGTCTCAATTTTAGTACAACTTTATACTAAAATTAGTACAAAATTAAGACATTTATTTTGGAACGGGGTAGTATTAGATTTTATTAGATAGATCGCTGGTATATATACAATATCATTTTTATAAATTTTAACAGTCCAAAGAGAGCCTGAACAGTGCAATGAAACATGAGAGCAAGCACAAAGGCTGAATTTCAACACATTATTAGAATAAATAAATAATGGTAGGAAATACTACAACACACTGGGAGCTACTCTGTTCTGTCCCTGCTTCCGGTATGTGCTTGAACCCTGTGACGGGTTTTGCAGAGACGAAAATGGAGAAGAAATAAAACAAACGAAGAGGTTGTTCTCTAAAATAGTGACACTCTGTTCCCACAGTTGCTGTTCACCGTAGTAGCAGTTTCCGTGTTCTTTGCTCGTCGCTTCTCAATCGTGTCCCGTGAAGTCCACAAGATTGTTGTTGTACTTGGGTTCTTTTTTTCCTTCTTTTCTCTTGCAGGAAGTACCATCCTTTATTTATTTTTTTGAGGTAATGGGCAGCTGCACCCTCTTATTCATTCATAACTGATTCATTACAGATAATGGTCCTGATTACATCAGGGAAACCATTAAGCCAACAGGACGAAACATCATGCTCTGCCGATTTAGCCAGAACATGTGCTGCCTCACTACAAGAACGATTGACATGGATAAAAGTACAAGATACAAACTTTGTGGCACATTTTTTCATATCATGGACTATGGCTCCAGTAGGGGACCTATCAAAACCTAAACTCTTGATATTGTTAATCAATGATAGGCAATCAGATGCTACCATGATCTTCCTAATACCAGTGTTACTGGCAAGGATTAAGACTTGATGAAGTGCCATGGCTTCTGCTCCTTCAGGAATTTGAACTCATTCAAAGTAGCCTCTGTTCACCGCCTGTGCACCCTTCCCCGGTGATTATGTATCACCGGACCAAAGCCCGCTCTTGCAGATTGGGAGAAGATTGCTGCATCCACGTTGACGAGCATCGACCCCTCCTGCGGCTGAGGTGCTTGCTCATATGCTAAGGACTTGGTTTCCTCGCTAGCTTGGTGTCAATGCACACCATCACTCGTTCCAGTTGTCTGCCTCCCAGTGATCTGTCCAATCAATTCCTCCAAATTTTGAGTACCTGCTCAATTGCAACAGTGAGATGTGGGTTAATGAAAAGGATCAACCTCTATGTAATCAGCAATTAAGTGTGTAATCTTTTGCATATGAACCCTATAAATATGATGTTAATGTGCAAACCACATAAATTACTAAATTACAATATCAGACTAACAATAATTTATAACAAAAATGTAAAAACTGCACCATGTAATCTGTGTTCTACTGTTTGGTAAAACTAAAAAGAAACAGAGATAAAGTAGTGTCAAATTGTATTAAAGAATGTGTTCGTTTTACCCCTTTGCATAACTATAGGTTTACATTACAATAAGTCTGTTGTGTCTTTTGCAGAATGTGTTCCCCTTTGCATAACTATAGGTTTACATAACAATAAGTCTGTTGTGTCTTTTGCAGCTAATTTGTGCCCTGCTGGATGTGCTTCCAACAGTATGCATAAGTAAAAGGCATGGCATCAGTATTTGAACATTTTATTATTGAAGGGTGATATAAATTCATACATAATCAACTTCAAAATACCTCTTCAACATAATCAATATCTCCATAACTATTGATATATAGACTAAGATTGTATATGTCTGGTTTGAATGTGATTATTCCACTGAAAAGAACTTCTAGAAAAAAAATATTCCCTGCATGAAATGAGAAGATAATGAATACATAATTTAAAAGTGAACCCTGACAAAAAGAGCTTGAGAGCTTTCGAGAGGCTTAGCCGGCTTACACTAATCCCATCACTTTTGAAGTAATAACAAGTCCTTGTTTCATCAAAACATCTTGAGGTACCAAAGTCAGTTATTTTAGGAACCATAGTATATTCCATAAAGTATATTTGTCGGTTTTAAGTTGAAGTGAACAATATGGTTCTTGTGGAGATAACTTAAACCCTCACAAATTCCTTCGATTATGTCATAGCACTCTCTCCATTCATATCCATAAGCATTCTACACAGGGAAGAGAAGATATTAAAACAGGTTATTGCGTGAGATACTTAAAGTTCGTAATCTTTAAAATCTAGCTAGATGTAGACGAGAGCATATACTTATATACTGGTACTACTCCGATTGTGGATGATCAAAAGAAAGAAAATGAACATGGAAAACATGTTATGTGTTATGTGATCCTACCGGTGATATAGTCACAAAGACTTCCTTTCGGTAGATACTCAAAGCAGAGCAACCTCTGTTGTACACCTGCCATGGAAATTTTTCCCTCGTAGGAAGCCATTTCCCCATGTGCATAGCCAAATAACTCATAAACCGTACTTTTTGTGCTTGGCCTTCATCAAACATTCAACCTCTCACTAGAATTCGCTATCATGAATATAAGACGTGTTGGAAAGCTTCTTCACAGCGATTGCCCCATTTTAAAGAATTCCCTGCAGCTAACATGCCTTGCTAGAATAAACTCAACTTTTCTACTAATAAAGCATAAACTCAGCTATCAGACCAAGAGTAGTTGAGAGTTAGCATACCTTATAAACCACTGCAAAGCCACCATTAATGAGCTTTGAGACACTTAATCGGCTTACATTGATCCAATTTTGATTTTCACCATAACATCTTACATCTTGGGAGACCAAAGTCGGTAATTTTGGGCAACATATTGTTGTCCATCAATATATTGGCTGGTTTCAGATCTAAGTGAATAATACTTTCTTGTTCAAGGTAATATAAGCCATCACAAATTCCTTTAACAATTAGATACCTCTTGCCCCATTCAAGTCCACGAGATGCATCTATAATAGGGGGAGATGAAAGTATGTTTAGTATTTGAGATACTTGAAGTCCTTATAATAGTAGAGAGATACAACACAACAAGTAACTTCCATTATACGTAAATTCTATTATATGCTTCTGATGCTTGAACCAAATCTTCTATTATGATGGCAAAAATAGAGATAGCAAGAAAATGAAAGGAGAAGACAAAACTTTCGACCATGGAGGACCATCTCATAATGAATGAATTAATGACCACATGTTGATAGATTTTCCCAACATTGCATGTATGTATAGATCACCGTGACTGTATATGAACATGTCGCAAATGATAATAGTTGAACCTATGTCATTACATTTGTGGGCTCTCTACAAATGGATGATTGTTCAACTCATGACCTAAACTTAAATTACGCATATCAATCCAAGATCTCGTAGAAACAACACATTTGCCTGATAGTCTAGTTTTTTCTGCGGGTAGCCTGATAGTCTAGTTAATGTTCTTACAAAATGTTGTTACACCACAGTGTCTCAAAAAGATTGAAAATGATTAAAGATATTTCCCACACGGTTACATGAGATAATGTGCTAGTTTTATTGATAAAAAAGAGAGATGATATGGTGATCGTACCGGTGATATAATCATGAAGACTCCCTTTAGGTACATACTCAAAGCAGAGCAATCTTTGGTATATCCCATATGTCATGTTAGTATCTCTATGATTATAACACCCAAACTGTATATGTCTGACTTGAATGTGACCGGTGATATAATCATAAAGATACCCTTTGGGTATATACTCAAAGCAGAGCAGTCTTTGGTATATTTCATATGACATATTAATATCTCTATGATTATAACACCCAAACTGTATATGTCTGACTTGAATGTGACCGGTGATATAATCATAAAGATACCCTTTGGGTATATACTCAAAGCAGAGCAGTCTTTGGTATATTTCATATGACATATTAATATCTCTATGATTATAACACCCAAACTGTATATGTCTGACTTGAATGTGAGTTTTCCACCGTAGAATTCTGGTGCCAAATAACCCCTGCAAGAAAATTGATGGATGAATACTAAAATATGCAATATGATTCATATATGGCTAACGGAAAGATCAAGATTTCAAGAGATTAGCCAACTTACGATGTTCATCCAAATTTTGAAATGATAATCCGGCACGAAAGTACTTTGAGAGACCAAAGTCAGCTATTTTCGGTACCATATTATCATCCAACAATATATTATCAGGTTTTAGGTCCAAATGAACAATATGATTACGGTGAAGGTACCATAAACCCTTGCAATTTCCTTTGATTATTTGATAGTGCTCTCTCCATTCAACTCCACTGTACGTATCTATACACAAAGAGAAGATAGAGGAGTTAGTATTCGAAACAGTTGAAGTACTTTAGTTTCATATGCTAGAGTATATGGCACCACAGTAATTGTTGTTATCAGATGGGAACCAATAATTATGATCCAAGAAAAGATGTCATCACATGTTCCTACCTTTGTGTCGATACTTAAAACAGAGGAACTGTCGTCGTACATCTGCCATTACAAAGCTTCCCTCAAAGCCTACCACTCTCCCTTGTGTGTCGGCACAATATCCTAGAAACCGTGTGATGTTTTTGCGCTTCACCTCAACGAGGCATTTGATCTCTTCCTGGAACTTATCCCCTTCCATGTGTTCTAGGTCACTTCATGTAGTACCCTGCAACCAAAGGTAGAGCAAACATACACGGTTTATAAGGCTACTAAACCGAACTCCTGAATCACTCAAGTATTATATATGCAATAATCACTCCTCTGATCTGCACATAGGTTCCATAACAGAACTCTTGCTTCCATGGGGCTGGCCTGGATTTACTCAAATACGCCTTGATGTGAACCGACAGAGTCTAACTAGGGTGCATGTATACCACGTGACAGGCTCTTCCTTTGTTAATCAGAGGCCCAGCTCACCACCCCACGAGGCACAGCCACCGGAGAAAACAGAAAAGAAACTCCCAGCCCGATGGCAGCACAGTCAGCGTACCAGACTAACAACATGAGGTGTTGACCATCTCTGAAAGAATGATCCCCAAACAAAGCTTCAGATCCTCACAAAGCTAGACACCTTACAATAGTAATGATAAAACATGAACATCATTACTGTGAAATAGATCGAGCAAGCATATCTCGTTCCTAGACCAAGCAACCATTTTTCTTTCGTTTGCTATCGTTCCCCGCCGCAACTAGATATGTCGACGCCCTTCAGGCGTTTGACATCAAGCTGGAAGCAAAGCAAAGCAACTGGTGGTAACCAGTTCACAGAGGACTAGGACAAGTGGACAACGACACAGGCAAGCAGATTCTACCAAAACATCCTAACCACGATGCACAATAAGGTCCTCAGAGCTAAAGCTCGCGAGCACGAGAGAACAGCACAGTCTGCAGCAACACCCCAACTTGATTTTCTGATAAGATCTTAAGCAAGGAAAATATCGCAGTTACCTGCAGAAGCGCAGATGCGTGGCGAAGGCGAGCTTCAGGTGCTGCAGGAGTCCGGGGCAGGAGAAGGGATGTGGTTGCTGGAGTGAGTTCACCAACTGGGTGATGGGGGTGTGATATAGGGACGGGCACCTCCACGGAGCTGATAGTAGATATTTTCTTTGAACTCAGCTGGTTAGATCCAGATCGGGCATCGATAGTAGCAGTAGTGTAATTTGTTTAAACGCTTCACGAGAAAGTTAATTATGCGGGAATCCTGCTGACGCAACATTTCAATAACAATAAGCAGAGACGTGTGAATGTGTGACACTGACACCCACCATTTTTCTAGAGAGGCAGAGAGTGACACGCACTATGGGCGTCCGCATCCGGTCAAATTTGTCCGGCCGCGACCCAAGATCTGCGAGATTGGTGTCTTTTGAGTTTTTGTTCCTTTTTTTTTGCACGGGGCTGCATTCATAATTGGGCGTGTTCCTTTTTCTCATGAATTTATTATTTTCTTGTTGTTTTAAAATTTATTTCCTTTTTGCACAGTTGTCAAGTTCATCCTTGCATACACACCGTTAGTAGCACTAGTACGAGTTAACGCTTCACATCCTTAAAAAAATGTTAAACGCTTCATGAGAAATCAAGCTGACGAAACATTTGAATAAGTAGAGAGGCATGTGTATACCAACCGAAATCCAAGATCTACAAGATGCATACTATCTATCTTCTGTCAAGTGTATACCTATTTCTCCTTTTGTTTCAAATTAATTGAAGTTTTGGGGGTGTTCTAAATCAATCTTTTTTAAGTTTAACCAAGTCTATACAAAAATGAGCTAAGATCTACAACATCAATTATATATGAAATGAAAATATATTTTAAAAAACACCAAATGCAAGTAATTTGGTGTTGTAGATGTTAACATACTTTGTAAATTAGGACAAACCTAGAACTTTAATTAATTTGGAGCAGAGGAAGTACATATTAAAACCCAATATCACAAAAAGGAGATACACTATAAAAAGATCAAAACGGTATATTTGATGGACCTTCTTTTGGTTAGTACACCACAACCGTCAGATTTTTCCTAAACATTTTTTCAGAGCTAACCTACTCCTTAGTAAACAAATTATAACCCTTAGTAAGATCCCAGCAATTGATTTGACCCCAAAAAAGCGTATTGGCAAGACGATTCTTTCGTACAACTTCAAAGTGGTTCAGTACTCTGTCATGAGAAGAAAAATTACAACTCACGACAGAGCAAATATAAGTACCACTATAAGAAAACTTACGAAAAAAAATACCTCCGCCGCCCTGAACCAAATCCAATCTACTCCCTCCGTCCCAAAATTCTTGTCTTAAATTTGTCTAAATACAGATGTATCAAGTCATGTTTTAGTATTGGATACGTCTGTATCTAGACTAATCTAATACAAGGAGGAAGTACGATTAAAAATACAAATTTGCTCCTAGGTAAAAATCCCGTCCCTCTAGGCCCTATCACACACACGAAATCAAGAACCAATAAACATACAGAGAGGGAGAGAGGGAGGGAAGGAGAGAGAGAGAGAACACTTGGAGAGTTCAATGCCAGAAAAGGCAGTCTCGCAAGAACCTTTACTTTCATCATCAACATATGTGAGAGCTAGTGCCTCTTTGACTGACCAACTACAACTCCAGCTATACACAGTAAAACGGTCAAATTTCAAACGACCTTTTCAATCCATTCGATTCTTCGGTTCTTCCTGCTAATCCAATCTTTTAACCCCACGCTGCCGATAAAGCATAGTTTACCACAAGCTTCCCGTCTATTGCAAAATTCTGCAGAGTTATAACATAAGAACATGATCAGCGTTCTTCTTCATATGCCTTCTGAAATAACAGAAAGTCAATGGCAAACAAATGATGCTTGGTAACTAAGGAATCCATTAAAAAATAGTATATGCATACGAACCATAAAGATCCAAGACTTTGTATTATGTAAGTTTGCCAACTAGAGATTTAAGAAAGAATACAACTAGTCGCCAATTAACCAATCCACTGATAGACACTCTAGGAGTTATTACCCTGTGTCTCAGTGGAATGTCACTCATTAAGACAAAGGGTGACAATCACATAAAAAGGTTATTATTACCCTGTGTCTCGGTGGAATGTGGCTCATGACAAACACATAAAAAGGTTGACAAATCCTAGAGCGCCAATCTTCGGGGTGATAATAAATAAATGATTTCCGAAGAAAGGAATTACTCCCTCCGTTTCTAAATATAAGCCCTTTTAGAGATTTCAATATAGACTACACACGGGTGTATATGGACGAGTTTTAGAGTGTAGATTCACTCATTTTGCTCCGTATGTAGTCCATGTTGGTATCTCTAAAAGGTCTTATATTTAGGAATGCAGGGAGTATTCAGGTGCTAATTGATGACATACACACACATCATACATGAGTGTACACATTAATCATTAAAGGATGGGGATTGTGATAAAATATGTTAATAAGTAGATAGCATCCAGAATCTTACATTATACAAGTCAATTATCAGCTCGTCTGGGCTTGGAGAAAACGAACTGTTGACATAGACAAACTGTGGGCAACATAGAAAACTGTCAGTGAAAACCTAGGGTGTCATGGATTAAATTTGCATCAAACTCACGACCATATTCCTACCAGTGTATCCTGATGAAGTTGTCGACGAAGAAATTCAATAACCCTCAAGAATTTATCTCGTCCTGAAATCTAGCAGGAGAAACAGATACACAAGCGACAGATTAATGAAGTTCATGGCGTGCAACACAAGGTAAGCAGTTCATAATCAAATTTCAAGGACAAACACAAATGATATCAGGATTTCAGTAGTCAACAATTTGAAGTAGTGGTATATCAATAAAGCCAACCAATTGTCTATAAGCCTACTAAATGCATCCCCGGCACTAGTAGTGTAACTCAGGCTAGGTTAACATTAGATCCTCTGCAATGTTCATATGTATAGTATCTATGAGCCACAGGAATAGGCAAAGTACTCAATTTTTTGCTAAAGTTGCTCTTCTAGTTGGCTACAACCAAGAGCAGGTCCTAGCAAGGTTTTCAGCTTGCGACATTCAGTTCACTAAATACATTTTCTACCACAACCAGCAAGCAGACCAAACTGCTGCAAGGGACCATCAATCAAGGGATGGAAAATATGCTAGGTTTCACTGTCCCCATCTAGGCAGAGATAGTACCTAAACATCCGGCGGCTACTAGCCTACTGCCAGAAAAGTTTATCGGTTTATCTGAATTCGCTGACAAAATTCACCGGAGAAAACCCCGAGATCCGAGTAGAACCGAAACCTCGGTTCCACTAAGCAGCGGCGGTTTGCAGGCAGGAACAAGATCGAAAAGAAGGGGTGCGAAACGAGAACCGCACCTTGAACTTGTCTTGCTTCAGTATCGGCGCGTTGCCGGCCGAGCGGACGTGCACCACGACTGCAAGATTCCACGCGAACAAAGAGAAATTAAACCCGTGGGAAAAAGAGCGGCGCAGGAGACGATGGAACCCGTGGGCGGGGGTCGCAAACCTTTCTGCTCAGCCTCGGAGCCCGCCATCGGAGCAGCTGGGAAGGCCGAGGAGGACGAGGAGGGGGATTCAGGAGGTCCTGCTCGGCGACGCGATGAACTGATGAACAACCCCTACCTTCTCCGTTGGGGATTATTAGCAGCAGACCGGTCCGTAAGCAAACCCAGTGCCAGGAGAAGGTATCAAATCAGTACTCTGGGCCGAAGGGCCGACGGGCGCGTCTAGGTCTCGCCTCAAGACCTCGACTGGGCCAGCCCATTAAGATGTTATTTTCGTTCGTTTCTTTCTCTTTTGTTTTCGATTGATCATTTTTTTTTTGTATATCTATATCTATATCTATATCTATACCAATATAAAAAGACCCAAAGAGGCAGATCCAAACCATCTCAACCGTCAAAGCATGTTATCTAACGGTTCAAATCCCTCCAATGGTGAGCACCAAACACGTTTAACGCTCTAATTACCCACCACTGCCATTGGTTATAAACACGTTTTGACTCAACGCTATCCCATGAAATCTGTCATGTAGTTAATATCCTACCATTCCCGTGAAAAAGTAATTAATATACTACTAAATACCAACGTGCAACAGATATATCTTACATAATATAACGTACAACTAATATCCTACCTAATATAAACATGCATTGCACATACATTATTACTAGTATTTCGAAATTTCTAAATATTTTTATATAAATTATTTAGAAATTTATAAAAAAGTTTATCATGCATTAATAAAATGTTCATGTATTTTGTAAACAATCTTCATGTAATCAAAAAGTTGTCCACACATTTCAAGAATATGTTTGGTCTTGAAATGCGTAGAGGAAACCCAATGCCAGTAGAAGGTATCAATCAGTACATTGAACCGAAAAGGCCGACAGGTGCGTTTAAAACGGGCCTCTCAGGCCCACTAAGGCATGAAAGCCAATTCGCATTGCAAACGGGCTCCTATACACTACTTTCACTTAAAACTTTTTCTAGGGGTACTTGACACTTTTGTGAATCAACACATTGTCCACTACCAAGCTACAATGCCACTTTCAAACGCACATCCATCCCCATAAATCTGAGAATGGGTGGGTAACCAAACCAAACCTGAACTGAACCCACGTGATGATGTTTTAGAAACTGAACCAAACTAACCCCACGTAATTGGCATTGGCACCCAGCCCAAACTAAACCACATGACAAATTCCCCAAAACCAAACTAACCCATTCTAGAAACTATGGTTTTAGCCTATGGTTCTATATCAGTTCCCCACCCATACATGTACAACTCAATATATGTACGATCCTGCACTTCACTGCTAAAACATAACACCAGCTTAATAACATATACAGACATTGCACTTGATAGCTTACATATTCTGCACTACCAATACTTAAATTGATGAACAATTGACAGCTTCATAACATGAACACTTGACAGCTTCATAACATGTACAAAACACAGATTCTGAAGCACAAATATTACACTTGATAGCTTACACGTTCTGCACTACCAGCACTTGAAGTACATAGCTAATAACAAACGGAGCTGGATTAAGGCTAATAATGGATTCCAAGCCAGGATTGCGTTACGCCATCTGCCAAAGATGGATGTCACTGAGTTCTCAAAGAGGTAGTAGTCAGCTTGTACCTTGATCTGAAAAGACACAATTTTTAGAACTATGAGTCTGGATCACTAGTTGCTCATGCCATGCTCCAGCTTCTCCCAGGTTTGAGAACATCTCAAGTTTATGTAATTTTTGGCAACATATTACATATGGCTGCTTTACACTATGTAAAGTAGGTGCGTATGACAGAGTGAATAACCTGGAATATACAAGAGCATGGATGTGATTCTTTAGCCTTTTCTAGTAAATAAAGAACGGATACCAAAGAGGTGCCACTAACTTGTGCAACATCACAAAAAGGTAGACTTATAAACATAACAATTTGTTTGTCCCGTTACAAAATGTCAACTTGTGTCTAGCATTTTATCGATGATCAGGATTTTCTAAAGAGCCAACTTGGCCACCAACTTCGAAACTTCACTAGCCATTGCATATATATATATATATATATGGATGATCAGGATTATATTTTTATCTTTCATTGGTTCAAAACTTTTAGCTGCGTCCTTACTGTCCATCTCCTGCAAATGAAACAAAATATTAATTTAAAGGCATATCAACACTTCTATACTACTTCTATATTGTAGGTTTTATATATCCCATTCTACACAAGTAGTAGAACCAAAATGTAAGCGGTTAACTCACCCTCCTTTGGTTTGAACAAGCAAACCTTAGCATAAACAAGCACTTCTAGCATATCAAGGTTCAAAGAGCTTCTCTTGTCGCCGAGTATCCTCTTACCACAACTGAAGGCTGATTCAGATGCCACTGTGCTCAAAGGAATTGCAAGAAAGTCACGGGCCATAGATGCCAATACAGGAAACTTTTCGCCATGCCTCTTCCACCAACCCAAGACATCAAAGTCATCACCGACTGATGAAGCTATGTACCTCGGGTAGGGGCATGGACCTGTCCTAAGAGCCCTACCCAAGGACATCCCTAGAAGAAGTCACCTTTCAATCGACTTGAAGGTATCCCACTCGACGGATTCAAGACACTCGACCAGGAAGCTACCACTCGACCACGAAGCCAACCACTCGACTGACAGGAGATCTAAAGTCACTCCGCAAGAAAACGGTCGGCCATTAAGTAGTCTTTATGGTCATCATAGCACTTTATTAGGGACGTTACCAGTAACGCCTAGTCTTAATGTATTTTAATCCTGCATTACTGAGGGCCGGAGGGGTCTGGCGAACTCTATATAAGCCACCCCCCTCCTCAGTAGCAAGGGGTCGCACCCCTGTAATTCATACACACATAATCCAGTCGACCGCCTCCGGGCACCGAGACGTAGGGCTGTTACTTCCTCCGCGAAGGGCCTGAACTCGTACATCCTGGTGTATTTACAACTTCTCCATAGCTGAGATCTAGCCTCTCCATACATACCCCCCTACATCACTGTCAGAGTTAGAACCACGACAGTTGGCGCCCATCGTGGGGCAGGAGTCTTAGCGCCTAGTTGGAGAAGTTGCGATTTTTCCGATCCCTTTGATCATGTTTTCGTGCGGAGATTTGGTGGAGGGCCGCGAGATCCGTCTCGGCGCGCTCACGTTCATCACCGACGACTCCGCTTGGCTTTAGGAGGCTCCACTCGACATCGACGCCCTCCCCGTCCGCGGTGCGACGCACTTCCGCGCATGTCTTCGTGGCGTCCTCCTGCGGCAGCCGTCGACCCAGTATCGGTCGGCTCCCGTGTCATCTTCCCGCCCTGTCTCCCACCGGCGCAAGCGCTCCGGTCGGTCAAGACTTCAGAGGTGGGTGAGGCATGTTGTGGCCCGCCAGTCGGCAGCCCCACAAGTCGCGGCAATCGAGCCCGACGAATCCCTCTACGGCCTGTTCGACCTGTCGACTGGCTCCGCGGAGACCGCATCCGAGTGCGACAGCAGCGACCCAGCGGCTGAGGTTCTGGCGGTCGATGGAACACACAGTCCTCCCGGTTTCCCTCGCACCGATGGAGGCGCGGGTGGAGGCGACTCGTCGCATCCCCATGATGAGTATCTCCCTGAACCTCTCATGTCATTGCAGCGAGAGGAGCTTCGCCGCCGGAACATGGATGCACTCCACACTCCTATCATCGGAGAAACCCCCGAGGCCCGGGCCTTGGAGGAGACGCGCTTGGCTAACTTGGCCAAGCGCACTCGACTGAAGAATCTCCAGCGAATACTCGATGAGCAAGCGCGTCAGCGAGCTCCCGAGTCCAGTCGACGTCAGCTCTTCCCGCCTACGCAGGTATATCGAACCCCTGTTCAGAATTTGGCAGCCGCGGCCCGTATAGCGGAATCGATTCAGCCCTCCCAGTCAGAAGCTGGCAGGGGCTTGTTGCAAATCAGAGCATTGCTCCGGGCAGCGGGGAAGCAGAATTCCGTTGTTTCTCAATCGCGGAATAGGATTCACAGTCGATCTGTTGCAACGGATACAGTCCAGTCGGCTCACAGCCCAAGATCGCCCCCGAGGCGTGAGGGACGCGGAGACCGGCACGATCAGTACAGTAGAAATGAGCAGTATGATCACCGATTCGATCGACATCGAGTGCCAACCCCTCTCCCGAGGAGTGGGTCATATGCGCCTCGACAGCAGGATGACAGACACCCTCATAGTGTTGGGCGGAGGGTTCCAGTCGACCCCAGGGACCCAGGCTTTGATGCGAGATCCATCCTCATTCAGGGTCTGGTTGACAGGAACAGAGCTCACCGAGAAGGCCACGACAGAGATGCGCCTGCCAGCAGCAGAGTACGTGTTTCGGGGCCAGAGTGTTTCAGTCGAGCCATCAGAGCCATAGTGATTCCTCCCAACTTCAGGTTGGCGACTGGAGTAAGCAAGTTCACAGGTGAGTCTAAGCCTGACACTTGGCTCGAAGATTACCGAGTGGCTGTCCAGATTGGCGGTGGCAATGATGAGGTGGCTATGAAGCATTTGCCTCTCATGTTAGAGGGCTCAGCCAGAGCGTGGCTGAATCAGTTAGCACCCAGCAGCATCTACACTTGGGAGGACCTCTCCCGAGTGTTTGTTACAACCTTTGAAGGAACATGCAAGCGACCCGCAGGCCTTACAGAATTGTGGTCTTGCGTGCAGAAACCGAATGAAACTCTGAGGGATTACATCTAGAGGTGGATCACATTGCATCACACAGTTGAGAATGTACCAGATCATCAAGCAGTTTGTGCCTTTAAAGAAGGCGTTAAGTACAGAGAATTGAATCTGAAGTTCGGTCGAACCGGAGAGATGTCTCTGAATCAGATGATGGAGATCGCCACCAAATACACTAATGGCGAAGACGAAGATCGACTCCGGAGTGGCAAGCCCAAGGCAGTCGCCCAAGAAACCGGAGGAAATTCCAGCCGGAAACAGAAGCGGAAGGCCGAGCCAGTCGCCCCTGGGGAGGCCCTGGCCGTAACCCAGGGAAAATTCAAGGGAAACCCCAAGGGGCCCTGGAACCCCAAGAAAGTCAAGGATCAAGATGGAAATGATGTTTTGGATCTGCCATGTCACATCCACACCAAGAAAGATGAAGAGGGTAATCTTATTTACCCAAAGCATACCACTCGACAGTGTCGGCTCCTGATCCAGCAGTTTCAAGGCAAGCAGTCCAAAGACAAGGAAAAAGAGTCAGACAGAGTTGAGGACAAAGAAGATAGTGACGATGGATACCCCCAAGTCAATTCCACCCTGATGATTTTTGTTGATGTCGAAAGCAAAAGTCGACTGAAATTCATTAACCGTGAGGTGAATATGGTTGCTCCGGCAACACCCAGTTACCTGAAATGGTCTCAGACTTCCATCACATTCGATCAGTCTGATCACCCTACGCACATTCCCACCCCTGGGAGGCAAGCTTTGGTGGTCGACCCAGTTGTCGAAGGCACTCGACTGACCAAAGTCCTGATGGATGGTGGCAGTGGCCTGAACATACTATATGCAGAAATATTGAAAGGGATGGGCATTCCGATGTCCAGGCTCAGTACCAGTAACATGAGCTTCCACGGAGTCATTCCTGAGAAGAAAGCCAAATCACTCGGCCAGATTGCTCTTGATGTGGTTTTCGGTGATTCAAAGAATTACCGCAAGGAAAAGTTGACATTCGAGGTTGTGGACTTCCAAAGTGCTTATCATGCCATTTTGGGCAGGCCAGCTTATGCACGCTTCATGGCTCGACCATGTTATGTGTATCTCAAACTGAAGATGCCTGGCCCCAGAGGTGTGATCACTGTTACAGGCAATCGAAAGAAAGCAGAAGAGTGTTTTCAGAAACGCTCAAAGATCGCTGATGCTCAGATGGCAGTGGTCGAGCTGCAAGAGTACCAGAAGACTGCCGATCCGAGTGAATTGCTACGAGCCAAGAAGCCTGCTTCAGAATCAGCTTTTTAGTCGTCCGGTGAAACAAAGCCAGCCCACATTCACCCGACCGACCCCAATGCTGCCCCGACTCACATCTCAACGACGCTCGACTCCAAATAGGAAGAAGCGCTCATCCAGTTCCTCCGTGAGAACTGGGACATCTTCGCATGGAAGCCCTCTGACATGCCTGGAGTTCCCAGGGAGCTGGCTGAGCACCGTCTACGAGTCGACCCAAAATTTAAGCCTGTGAAAGAACATCTTCGACGGTCCGCCGTCCAGAAGAGGAAAGCTATTGGCGAGGAGGTGGCTCGGCTCTTAGCAGCGGAGTTCATCCAAGAGATTTACCACTCCGAGTGGCTCGCCAATGTTGTCATGGTTCCCAAGAAGGACAAATCACTTCGCATGTGCATTGATTTAAAACATATCAATCGGGCCTGCCCAAAAGATCATTTTCCTCTCCCTCGCATCGACCAAATAGTAGACTCGACCGCGGGGTGCGAGCGATTGTCTTTTCTGGACGCCTATTCTGGGTACCATCAGATCCGTCTGTATGGACCCGACGAGATCAAAACAGCTTTCATCACTCCATTCGGATGCTTCTGTTATGTCACCATGACATTCGGCCTCAAGAATGCCGGAGCCACGTTCATGAGGATGATTCAGAAGTGTTTACTCACCCAAATCAGTCGGAATGCGGAGGCATACATGGATGATATTGTGGTTAAGTCACGGAAAGGTTCCGACCTGCGGACTGGCCTTGCTGAAACCTTTGCAAACCTCAGGAGGTATGATATCAAGCTCAATCCATCAAAGTGCACATTCGGAGTTCCAGGTGGAAAGTTACTTGGTTTTCTCGTTTCCGAACGGGGAATCGACGCCAATCCTGAAAAAATCGGTGCCATACTCCGAATGAAGCGTCCTATGCGTGTGCACGATGTCCAGAAGCTTACAGGTTGCTTGGCCGCTCTAAGTCAGTTCATTTCTCGTCTCGGTGAAAAGGCGTTGCCCCTTTACCGACTGATGAAGAAGTCTGACAAGTTCGAGTGGACTCCAGAAGCTGATGCAGCATTTGCAGAGCTCAAAGCTCTGCTCTCCACCCAGCCGGTGCTTGCTGCCCCAATCAGTAAAGAGCCTATGCTGCTTTACATTGCGGGCACGGGACAAGTTGTCAGTACAGTACTTACGGTCGAGCGGGAAGAAGAAGGAAAGGCCTTCAGAGTTCAGCGCCCACTATATTAATTGTCTGAAGTTTTGACCCCTTCAAAACAAAGATATCCTCATTACTAGAAGCTTGTATATGGGATTTATATGACCACAAAGAAGGTTGCTCATTACTTCTCTGACCACTCTATTACAGTCGTCAGCGACGCCCCACTGTCAGAGATTCCGCACAATAGAGATGCAACTGGTCGAGTGGCAAAGTGGGCGATTGAACTCCTTCCCCTGGATATCAAGTTTGAAGCAAAGAAGGCTATCAAGTCCCAAGCAATCGCAGATTTCATCGCCGAGTGGATTGAACAACAACTTCCGACTCAAATTCACTCGGAGCACTGGACCATGTTCTTCGATGGATCTAAGATGCTAAATGGTTCCGGTGCTGGGGTAGTATTAGTCTCCCCCCGAGGAGATAAGCTCAGATACGTTCTCCAGATTCACTTCGATTCCTCCAATAATGAAGCAGAATATGAAGCACTTTTGTATGGGTTGCGCATGGCCATTTCACTCGGCGTCCGTTGCCTCATGGTCTATGGCGACTCAGATTTGGTGGTCAATCAGGTGATGAAGGAGTGGGACGTCAGAAGTCCGGCAATGACTGGTTATTGCAATGCAGTGAGAAAGTTAGAAAAGAAATTCGAGGGGTTAGAGCTTCATCACATCCCCCGACTGAAAAATCAAGCGGCTGACGATTTGGCAAAGATAGGCTCCAAGAGAGAAGCCATTCCCAGCAACGTGTTCCTGGAGCACATCCACTCACCGTCAGTCCAAGAAGATCCTTTTACAGAAGAAGCCCCGCAGCCAAAAAGTGCCACAGATCCGACTGAAGTCGAAGTTCCTGTTGTGGTCGACCTAATCATGGAAGTCTTCGCAATCACTCCCGACTGGACGATACCGTACATCACGTATATCCTGAGGAAAGAACTCCCGGAGGACGAGGAAGAGGCTCGACAGATCGTCCGTCGATCCAAGGCCTTCACAATCATAAAGGGACAGTTGTATAGAGAAAGCGCGACTGGAATCGGTCAGAAGTGCATAACACCAGAAGAAGGTCAGATAATCCTTGATGATATCCACTCGGGGACCTGTGGTCACCATGCGTCTTCTCGGACCATTGTGGCTAAAGCATACCGAGCGGAATTTTACTGGCCAAGAGCAAATGAAATGGCAAAGGAGATAGTCGACAAGTGTGGAGGGTGCCAGTTCTACTCCAACATGTCACACAAGCCTGCATCAGCCCTGAAGACCATTCCACTCGTCTGGCCCTTCGCTGTTTGGGGACTGGACATGGTTGGCCCGTTGAGAACAGGCAGGAGCGGCTTCACTCATGTGCTTGTGGCAGTCGACAAGTTTACCAAATGGATCGAAGCTAAACCTATCAAGAATCTTGACGCCTGCACTGCTATCAGTTTCATCAGGGAGTTAACATTCAGATATGGAGTCCCACATAGCATCATCACTGACAATGGATCAAACTTTGATTCGGACAAATTTAGAGCTTTTTGCGCCTCACAAGGCACACGAGTCGACTAAGCATCGGTCGCCCATCCCCAGTCGAATGGACAAGCTGAAAGGGAAAATGGTCTGATTCTCAAAGGACTAAAGCCTCGACTGATGCGTGATCTCAAGCACGCGGCAGGTGCTTGGGTCGACGAGCTTCCGTCAGTTCTGTGGGGATTGAGGACCACCCCGAACCGGTCGACTGGAAGAACTCCATTCTTTCTGGTTTATGGATCCGAAGCAGTTCTCCGAGTGATCTTCTTCACAACGCACCCCGAGTCCAACTTTATACCGAAGATGAAGCTGAACAAGCCCGGCAAGACGCAGTCGACCTCTTAGAAGAAGAGAGGGAAATGGCCATGATCAGATCGACCATTTATCAACAAGACTTGCGTCGATTCCACGCCAGGAATGTGAAGAGTCGAGCCTTCCAAGAAGGAGATTTGGTCCTCCGAGTGGATCAACAGAAACCACACAAGCTTGCTCCTACTTGGGAAGGCCCCTTCATTGTCACCAGAGTCCTCCACAATGGAGCGTATCACCTCTACAATGTTGATCGCCAGATCGATGAGCCGCGAGCTTGGAATGCGGAACTACTCCGCCCCTTTTACACTTGAGCTCTCTCTCTCGGATAAGATGTAATAAGAAAAACTTCTGCAGTTCATTTTTATCAAAGACAAGAGTGTTCCAATAATTGCTGTCACTTTTGTTTACGTACGAAATCCCCCAGTGGGTGACTTAGCTGTGAATCCGTTTCGTCTAAGTTTGTAAAAAAATCCTACCAAGTGGAGAGCAAACCTCCCACTCGGGGGCTTAGCTGCAGCCCAGTGCTCGCCTAAGTGTTTAAAAATCCTACCGAGTGGAGAGCAAACCTCCCACTCGGGGGCTTAGCTGCAGCCCAGTGCTCGCCTAAGAGTTTTAAAATCCTACCGAGTGGCGAGCCAGCCTCCCACTCGGGGGCTTAGCTGCAACCCAGTGCTCGCCTAAGTGTTTAAAAATCCTACCGAGTGGAGAGCAAACCTCCCACTCGGGGGCTTAGCTGCAGCCCAGTGCTCGCCTAAGTATTTAAAAATCCTACCGAGTGGAGAGCAAACCTCCCACTTGGGGGCTCAGCTGCAGCCCAGTGCTCGCCTAAGAGTTTTAAAATCCTACCGAGTGGCGAGCCAGACTCCCACTCGGAGGCTTAGCTGCAGCCCAGTGCTCGCCTAAGTGTTTAAAAAATCCTACCGAGTGGAGAGCAAACCTCCCACTCGGGGGCTTAGCTGCAGCCCAGTGCTCGCCTAAGAGTTTTAAAATCCTGCCGAGTGGCAAGCCAGACTCCCACTCGGAGGCTTAGCTGCAGCCCAGTGCTCGCCTAAGTGTTTAAAAAATCCTACCGAGTGGAGAGCAAACCTCCCACTCAGGGGCTTAGCTGCAGCCCAGTGCTCGCCTAAGAGTTTTAAAATCCTGCCGAGTGGCGAGCCAAACTCCCACTCGAAGGCTTAGCTGCAGCCCAGTGCTCGCCTAAGTGTTTAAAAAATCCTATCGAGTGGAGAGCAAACCTCCCACTCGGGGACTTAGCTGCAGCCCAGTGCTCGCCTAAGAGTTTTAAAATCCTGCCGAGTGGCGAGCCAGACTCCCACTCTGAGGCTTAGCTGCAGCCCAGTGCTTGCCTAAGTGTTTAAAAAATCCTACCGAGTGGAGAGCAAACCTACCACTCGGGGGCTTAGCTGCAGCCCAGTGCTCGCCTAAGAGTTTTAAAATCCTGCCGAGTGGCGAGCCAGACTCCCACTCGGAGGCTTAGCTGCAGCCTAGTGCTCGCCTAAGTGTTTAAAAAATCCTACCGAATGGAGAGCAAACCTCCCACTCGGAGGCTTAGCTGCAGCCCAGTGCTCGCCTAAGTGTTTGAAAAATCCTACCGAGTGGAGAGCAAACCTCCCACTCGGGGGCTTAGCTGCAGCCCAGTGCTCGCCTAAGAGTTTTAAAATCCTGCCGAGTGGCGAGCCAGACTCCCACTCGGAGGCTTAGCTGCAGCCCAGTGCTCGCGTAAGTGTTTAAAAAATCCTACCGAGTGGAGAGCAAACCTCCCACTCGGGGGCTTAGCTGCAGCCCAGTGCTCGCCTAAGAGTTTTAAAATCCTACCGAGTGGCGAGCCAGACTCCCACTCGGAGGCTTAGCTGCAGCCCAGTGCTCACCTAAGAGTTTTAAATTCCTACCGAGTGGCGAGCCAGACTCCCACTCGGAGGCTTAGCTGCAGCCCAGTGCTCGCCTAAGTGTTTGAAAAATCCTACCGAGTGGAGAGCAAACCTCCCACTCGAGGGCTTAGCCGCAGCCCAGTGCTCGCCTAAGAGTTTTAAAAATCCTACCGAGTGGAGAGCAAACCTCCCACTCGGGGGCTTAGCTGCAGTCCAAGTACTCGCCTAAGTTTGAAAAATCTTACCGAGTGGAGAGCAAACCTCCCACTCGGGGGCTTAGCTACAGCCCAGTGCTTGCCTAAGTACGGAACACAACCCAACCCGCAAGGACGACGAGGCGCAAATCGACTGCTACCTTCTCCTTCGGAGCTGCACCACAAATACAAGGTTATTTTGAGTGAAGATCTAGTTCCACTCGACGGATCGACCACGAAGATATTCAACGATAAATCAAGTTCAGATAAGACCCAAAGGTCCCAGGCCTCAGATCAAAGTACTCGAGCCCTCAGATCGACGGAGTTTAACGGTTACAAAATCCACTCGGCATTCCGAGGCAAATTTAAAGTGAAGCATAAAAGTTTTTCATTCCTCAAGCGAAGGACTGGAAGGGGCGACGAACTCGTCCAAGTCGATCCCGTCTGCAATACGAGTAGCAGCAGCAATGAAAGTCTCCATGAAGTCTTGAAAGCTGTGCTTCCTGGTATTGGCAACTTGGATGGCGGCCAGCTTTTCTTCTCGCGCCTCCTTGCAATGGACGCGGACCAGAGACAGAGCGACATCAGCACCACATCTAGCAGAAGATTTCTTCCATTCCGCCACTCGACCCGGGACTTCATCCAGTCGAACCATCAGGGACTCGAGGTTGTTCTGGAGCTTTGTTCCAGGCCAGAGTGATGTGTCGATCCGCAACATCGCAACCTTCAGCCGAGCAAGATAGTCAACAACGCTGGTAACACGAGACTCCAGTCGAAGCACATTCATAGCAGCCTCGTCCTTCACGAGAGAATTGGCGGGATCCAAGCCTGGCTCCACTCGACTGGTTTCCTCTTCGAAGCTCTGGCAGAATTCTGCAAACACGATTCAAGAATAAGACAGTGGCCTTACGCGGGCTTGGTAACTGCAAGACAGCCGGGTCGGAATAATTACCTTCGAGCATGACGAACAGCTTCTTGGCGAGTCCACCGAGATAAGCCTCCAGATCGTTTACCTTCCCCGCCAGCTCACCCGCCTGGTCGTGCAGAACCATCTTGTCGTTCTTCAGTCGGCTGACCTCTTGATTAGCTGTCTCGAGAGCAGTTTTCAGTCTGGAGTTCTCCTGTTCAAGAGTTCCGACCGAAGCCAGTTTCTCTTCTGCAAGCTTCGTTTTGCTCAAGGCCTCCTTCTGTGCTTCGGCAAGATCTTGATCCTTCTTCTTCAGAGCTTCCTCCAGTTTATCTACAGAACGTCGAGTGAACTCAACATCAAGATTGGGCAAGAAAGGAAAGTCACTCGTCAAGAATGAGAAACCTCACCAGCCATACCTTTTGCTTCGTCTCGCGCCTTCTGCAGGTTCTGTTGAGCGAGCTTCAAGTCAAGGTTGAGCTAGATCTGTTTGTTCTCCAACTCAGTGTAGAGAGCCACAAGTTCACAGGATTTCTGCAAAAGTCAGTCGACAGAGGTCCAAGATAAGTTGCTTCCGAGTAACCAAGAGACAATGATGACGTTTTTAAGACTACAGCTGAATCAAAAACATTCAACAGTAGTCTCGGGGACTACACCCAGTGGGTGCACTCAGCGTGCCCCCACTAGTTTTGAAAAAAAAAATCGACTGCCCGCAGTCGACCGGGTACAGATTCATTCGACATGGCCTGGCCAGACCGAGTGAAGAAGTAAAACTACAGCAACACAATATAAAGACTACAGTCGACTGCCAGCAGTCCACCGTAGTCTCGGGGACTACACCCAGTGGGTGCACTCAGCGTGCCCCCACTCGACCAAAAAACTTAACAGAAACACCCAGTGGGTGTACAGATTTAAAAGATCTTCGGAAAAGAGATTCTTCAGACAGCATACCCTAACAGAACAAGCAGTGAATCGACTGACCTGGACTCGCGTCATAAGCCGCTTGGCTGGCTTCTCGAACCACCTTGACCTGCTCCATCATGATGCCTGCCTGGCGTATAGCTTCCTTAGCTGCACCCACTTGGTCCTCAGGGACATGGTGTGTGGCGAAGAGCGAAGGCGGATTTACGTTCGACGTCAAGGGCCGCACACTCGTCAGAGGATCGGTGAAAGTCACAGAAGCCCGGGTGGTATCGCCACCGTCTCGAGCTACAGCCTCAGGCACCAGAGTGGATTGTGGGGTCTCGCCAGCCAACACTTTCATGTTCCGCCTCACTCTCAGCGGCGCTTCGTCTTCGTCGTCAGGAAGGTTAATAACATGAGGAGGAGCTACGAGAAAAATTCAATCGACTAGAGTTATAAGAAATCGTCAGTCGATTCAAGGCAGAACATCAGTAATCATACCAGGGTTGGAAGTAACAACATCTTCCATCTCTTGATCATCGTCCTTGGCGGAGATCTCAGAAGTAGCAGCACTGCAAATTTTGAAAGACAGTCAGTCGGCTTAGTGGATCGACCAAGGATCCGTCCACGGTCGACAAAGGAGAACAAGTTCTATCATTACCCAGAAATGGTGGGGACAGTCATCCTCATCTTGGGCAGAGCCTTGGGTGGCTTGGACGGCGCCGCGTGGGGGTGCTTGGGAGCTTTTTCAGTCGGCGCTGGAGAAGAGGTCCGAGGGCGCTTCGACGACTACCCAACGGGAGCAGTCGCCTTACCACGTTCCCGCGCAGGGTCGTGTGTAAGCTTGGATCACCTTTCCGAGCGGGGAGGTTCAGCTTCCTCCTCCTCCTCTTTGCTGGAGTCGACGTCGTCGTCTCCCTCTCCTTCGCCGTCAAATTCCCACTCCCCCTATTCGTCTCCGCTTTCGCCTCCGCTCGCCTCCCCTTCCTCGGCCTGCCCCTGTGCTCCGTTGGGTGTCGAGTACATCTCTGTAGTTGCCTGGAGAACAGCAGACAAGTCGAAAGTCAGTCGACCAATTCAAAGAGAGCAAATGAAGAAAGCAAGATCTCAGTCGGGAACACAAGGTCAGACCTGGTCCATGTCGTATGTACTGTCAAGCGGGGGAACCCTCCTGGATCCTCGGGGGTTGTCTTTGTTCCCTGTGATGCTCGACAGCCACCCTTCCAGCATCTCGTCAGTGAACTCCTCTGGGTGAACCCGAGTGGTGTCGTCGAGACCCGAGTACAGCCACATAGGGTGGTCACGAGCCTGAAGCGGTTGGATGCGCCTCCGAAGGAAGACCTCCAGCAAGTCCATGAACCACTTGACCAACCAGCACCTTGACTTGCGCCTTTTCCTCCGGCAGCACTTTCAGAGAGGCAGGCTTTTGAGCTCGGTCCAGAGAGAAAGGGGGAAGACCAGTCGACTGCCCTGGGGTCACCTGGTCTTGGCAATAAAACCAGGTCGACTGCCAACCACGGACCGACTCGGGAAAAGTGATAGACGGAAAAGAACTTTTACCCCTCATCTGGATCGCCAGGCCCCCGCACAGCTGGATCACTTGCGTCTGTTCGTCACTCGACTTGGCTTTCTTTACCGATTGGGAACGGCAAGTGAAGATGTGTTTAAAGAGTCCCCAATGAGGGCGGCAACCCAAGAAACTTTCGCACAAGGAAACGAAAGCTGCAAGATACACGATGGAATTGGGAGTGGAATGGTGGAGCTGCGCTCCGAAGAAGTTCAAAAAGCTACGGAAAAAAGGATGAGGAGGTAGAGAAAATCCGCGATCGATATGGGTGGCGAGGAGGACGCACTCACCGTCACGAGGTTGGGGTTCGACTTCTCTCCCCGGGAGACGCGCAGCTTCATGAGGAATGACTCCCCCCTCGACCATGTCGTCAAGATCTTCCTGCCGAATCACCGAGGGCATCCAGTCGCCCTGGATCCAATCCCTGGGCAGAGCAGTCCTCGAGGAAGATCCACCCCGAGCGGACTTCTTCCCCTTCCCCTGCACCGCCGCCTTCTTTGCGCACTCCAAAGCCGGCGTCTTGTCCTTCACCATCGTCGCCGGCGAGGCTCGAACGGACCTACGGCGCTAGGGTGAGAGCAGAGGTGGCAGAGGACCTTGCGAGGGGAGGAGGAAAGGCGAGAGCACACTGTTGGGGAGCCCCGAGCCGGCAACGTATAAGGAGCCGCTTCCGAGTGGCTGACCGGTAGGCCCAGGCGATCCCGTCAAATCCCGCAACAGGCGCACGCGTGGTACATGGCGAAAAAGGTGGCGCGGAGATCGAGAAGCTTCCATCCTATCCCATCCGATTACTTCGGCCGCCCCCGTCCCGCTCGCTTCCCGAAATTCAAATCCCGCAAAATCCGCGGGCTGCAGAACAACTCATCAAACTGAAGAGCCCGCTCGTGCCGGCACTCGGTATTCCACAAGTAAGGAAATTCACTCGACGAAAGACCAAGAATGGATCAAGGTGACCGAAAGAAGTTGACAACGTCATCCGTGATGATTGATCCAGTACAAGACATTCGTATAACGCTAAGAACCAGTCGGAAGGACCCCCAACTCCTTCCCCACTCGAACCTCGATCCATTCGGGGGCTAATGATGAAGCTATGTACCTAGGGTAGGGGCATGGACCTGTCCTAAGAGCCCTACCCAAGGACATCCCTGGAAGAAGTCACCTTTCAATCGACTTGAAGGTATCCCACTCGACGGATTCAAGACACTCGACCAGGAAGCTACCACTTGACCACGAAGCCAACCACTCGACTGACAGGAGATCTAAAGTCACTCCGCAAGCAAACGGTCGGCCATTAAGTAGTCTTTATGGTCATCATAGCACTTTATTAGGGACGTTACCAGTAACGCCCAGTCTTAATGTATTTTAACCCTGCATTACTGAGGGCCGGAGGGGTCTGGCGAACTCTATATAAGCCACCCCCTTCCTCAGTAGCAAGGGGTCGCACCCCTGTAATTCATACACACATAATCCAGTCGACCGCCTCCGGGCACCGAGACGTAGGGCTGTTACTTCCTCCGCGAAGGGCCTGAACTCGTACATCCTGGTGTATTTACAACTTCTCCATAGCTGAGATCTAGCCTCTCCATACATACCCCCCTACATCACTTTCAGAGTTAGAACCACGACACCGACCTTCATGGATGCTTCTTCCAAGTATGCATCAAGCTCGGATTTGTGTACACGTGACCTCCGACGAGACTTGTGCTGGGCAAACTCTTCTTCCAACTTCCTTTTCCCTGCAACAGGTGATCCAATAATGGTATTGCCTTGACTAGAAGGTGTCGAGTGTGCAGTGCTTGTCGTTGCAAGTAGCTCATATTCCTTGACATACTTTCTCACCCATTCTAAAGCAATCTCCACTTGTTTTGTAATTTGCTCCCCGTTGGTAGACAACTTGCAATAGAAGAAATCCAAGTAATCTTCTTTCCTCCTTGGATCCAGGAATGTAGCAATGACAAGTGCATGGTTAAACTCAATGCCCTTGCTTTTCTACGACGGTTAGGATCTGCACTGTCCTTCTCCTCGGGATCCCAATATTTATCAAGCTTCGTTTGCATCACTGCCGCCAATTCCTTCAACACATCATGCCACGAGTGAGTTGGAGCAACTTGCCCTTCGTGAACAGTACCACGGCCATGATCAGATTCATACCGCAAGCGGTGGAGGTATGGATATTCAACACATTGGTCAAGCTTATATTAATTCCCCTATGCTTAAACGTGATCTAGTTCTCAAAGATGTCCTTCATGTTCCTCAAGCTGATAAAAACCTTGCCTCTATGTCTCGTTTAGCCACTGATAATAACATCTTCTTTGAAACTCACCCTCGTTACTTTTTTATTAAGGATCGGGCAACGAGGGAACTTCTACACCACGGTAGATGCATTGGAGGCCTCTACCCCATCACATCCGGAGCACTTAGTCGCAAGCGTCGTCAGGTCTACTCCGTCACCAAGCCCTCTTTGGCAAGGTGGCATCAACGTTTAGGACATCCTTCTTCAGTCATAGTTAAGCAAATAGTCAATAAAGGCAATCTTTCTTTGTCACATAGCCATGTTAGTGATTCAGTTTGTGAAGCTTGTCAATGTGCCAAAAGTCATCAACTTCCCTATCCTAGGTCAGATAGTGTATCTCATGCTCCTTTAGAGCTTATTTTCAGTGATGTATGGGGCCATGCCCGAGACTCCTTTGGAAGAAAGAAATATTATGTCAGTTTCATTGATGATTACAGTAAATTCACTTGGATCTATTTACTCAAGCATAAATCTGAAGTTTTCTCTATCTTTCAAGAGTTTCAAAAACTTGTTGAACGTCCCTTTGACAGAAAAATTTTAACAGTCCAAAGTGACTGGGGAGGGGAGTATGAGAAGCTCAACTCCTTCTTTCGTAGCATAGGCATTGCACATCATGTGTCCTGTCCTCATGCCCATCAACAGAAGGGCTCGGCAGAGGGTAAGCATCGCCACATTGTCGAAGTTGGTCTCTCTTTGCTTGCTCATGCTTCCATGCCTCTCAAATATTGGGATGAGGCCTTCATCACTGCCACATATCTTATTAATCGTTTGCCTAGCAAAGTCATCGGCAACTCTACTCCTTTGGAACGTCTCTATCATCAAAAACCTGATTACAACTCTCTGAAATTTTTTGGGTGCGCCTGCTATCCCAATCTTCATCCATACGATCGTCATAAACTCGAGCTTTGTTCTACTCAATGTGCGTTTCTTGGCTATAGTAATCTTCACAAAGGCTATAAGTGCCTTGAAATTGCTACTAGACGTATCTATATTTCAAGGGATGTTGTTTTTGACGAAACTTTGTTTCCTTTTGCCAAACTTAATCCCAACGCAGGCGCCCTTCTCCGTGCTGATCATGTTGAAAATTCCAAAGAAAACTGTAATTCTGCAGATTGTGGGCGTCATTTTATGTGTGCAGATCTGGACAAAACAGGCACGAGATCCCATGCTGATGCGGTTGGCAGCGGCGCTGGATCCCATGCAGATTCTCACGTTAGCTCGTTTGTCGCTGATGGCGCGCGATCCCAGGAGGATATGCCTCCCCTGCATGCGTCCACTGGCGCACGGGTGGCCGACCAGGCGGACCCCGCTTGTCTCGCCTTGCGATTGGGTGAGATCGCCAGCCCAGGCACGGGCGCAGGCGTGCGCGTGGCCGCCAGCCGCTGTCAGGAGGAGCCCACCAGCCCACGCGTGGGCCAAGGCGCGGGCGCGGACGACGCGGTGGCCGACAGCCTGTAACATCCCGAAATTCTAAATTTTGGAATGTTATAATAAATAGATAGATTTGATTGATTGATTGATTGATTGAAAGTGAGTGAATTCGAAACTTTTTGAAAGTTAAATGAGAGGGAATAAAAGGACTTTCCAAAACTTTCATTTTGCTTTTATGATCTCCATGAATTCAAATTCTTTTCAAACACAAAACCCTGGAGAGAAGATGACATGACTTCTTCCATTTATTTAAATGACAAGGGGGTGTTGAAAATATTTGAATTTCATGTGGAAAATATTTTCCACTTCTGAAACTTTATGCAACTCAATGATTTTCATGAGAGAAGATAAAACGACTTCTTCAAAACATATGAAATATGAGTTGGGAGTTTCGAAGAATCAAATTCAAAAGCCCATTTGAATTTATTTTCAATTTGGAGTTATTTGAGTTTTATTCAAATTATTTTTCTCCAAAAATAAAATATACAGAAAATAGGGTAACATGATTCCCTACAATAGAAAATTTGAGAGAAATAAATTTGAAATTATTTTGGTATTTTAAAATGATTTTTATTGGATTTTATTAAACCAATAGCACTCTTTGAATTATCTGAATTTGTGTGAATTTTATTTAATTCTAGAAAAATGTTCATGTCGTAGAAAATCTTTTTCTGAAATTTTTGATATATAATATGCCTATATAAAGTTTTATTTTATTTTGCTTTTGGTTTTGATTCTAAAAAATCCTAAGCAACTCAAGGACCCACAGAGAGAGTTGGGGATTTCGTTATTTACATATTTGAGTTTTCTCAAATTTTGTAAACAGGATCATTTGATTTTATTTATTTTATTGTCAATTATTTCTATTACAAAGATATGAGAGAGGGAATAAAATGACTTTCCCAAAATATAGAAATATTGAGGATTTAATAAAAAAATCAAATAAGTTTTATTTCGGAGATTTTCGGTATTTTTAATTGAATTTAGGAAAAATACGCATTTTTCAAAGTAGTATTTTGGGCCCAAATAAATGTTCACTTTATCGGGCTTGATTTTAGAAACCCGGGAAAATTTATTTCATGATTTTTGGAGTCCGTTTAATATTTCTTTTTAATTTTTTTCCGAGCGTAATTATTAAAAAAAACGAAACCGGCTATGGGCCGTACCCGAGCGGAACTCCGCCCGGGGGCGCCTTTATATAGTGCCGCACCCGAGCCCCAGCCCACACCAGCCCCGCGCCCGAGGTTCGCCGCCGCCGCCGCCGGAGCAGCGCGTCGCCCGAGGTTCGCCGCCGCCTCGACTTTCGTGCCGTTTTTTTAAAAAATAATATTTTTTTCGTCGGTTTTATTTCCGATTATTATTATTATTATTTTATTATTTTCGGATTAGGTTAATTAACGATTAATCTGTTCATCGTTTTTCTTTTTCGTCGGATTTTCCGCGGTTATTTTCTGATCGCGATTTCTGATCCAATTTTCGTTTTAGTATAACTTTTCGCTCGTTTATCAGAATTAGGCGATTCAAGCGCCTGGAGTTTTGTCTCGAAACCCTCTTTCCGAATAATCAACTTAAACAAGTTTTTTCTACTGTAAAATTTGACTTAGATCCAGATTACTAGAACGAAGTTGATTTTTTCGCCGTTTGATTTCTTTTGCTTCGTTCGATTTGATTCTTTTTGAAAACCAGGGTTCTTAAGTTGAACTTTCTGGTTAGATCTTCTATTTGAGTTTTACCTATGTATTAGATGAGTACTTATTGTATGCTTGTTTGTTTGTCTGCGATAGAATATCCGGAGTGCGCCGCCTGTTACTTCGAATCGTTAGGTTTCGCGGATCATCAGCAAGGCAAGTTCACACTTTGATCATACCTCTTACTACCCAGTTTTATTTGCATTAGATCAAACCCCAAACATTGCATGATTAGGATCTAATTAAATTGTGGAATGGGAAGTAGTTGAGGTAGTACCTATTACCTGTTTATTATCAAACCCTTGGGAGTTACTATTACGTCCTGCTTACATTGCCATGCTATGCTCGTAGACATGGATTGGGTTTTGAGAGTATTTCATGACAGATGTGAGATTGTTAATTAATGGTTTACTTAAGGTGGCAACTTAAATACACATCTGGGTGGATTGAGGCACCTGGGTATTCCAGGACTTGCCGGTCTAGGCACCTGGGTATTCCAGGACTTGTCTGTTTTTCTTTTGGACCGCCACCGAGGCCCAAAGGGATCATAAGATTATTCATACTAGAAACTTCCGTGTGCAGCCACAAGCCACTATGGGCTCTGGCATAGTTGATTAAGTCGTGCGAACTCTTACAGGGTAGACTAGCAGATGTAGGGGAAAGTAGGTGTACCGGTCTATCCAACGTAAGGTGCTAGCGCTTCTGAAAGACTATGTGTCGGTCATCCGTTTCTCAAACATCCTGTAGTGCGAGAAATCCAACGGAGGCGATCGAGTCTTGTGGGGAAAGGTGCGCAAACCTCTGCAGAGTGTACAAACTAATCATGATTAGCCGTGTCCCCGGTTATGGACATCTTGAGTATCTAGTTCTTGGATTATCCTGTTGATCTCATCATGTTACTTCTAAATTAATATTGTTGGGTTATTGATGACTATTTTTAATTGGGATTGAGAATGCTGTCAACCATTCTCAATGTTTAACAACCACCATGATAGTAATTAAATTTATTCCTTTGCAGTAGGGAAAAATTGGCTTTTCGCAAAAAACATTATAACCATAGAGCTTTTCCACCAGCCATATATGCATGTAGTGATAGCCATTGTTCATCATTCTCTATGGTGTGAATTTGCCAGTACATTCAATGTACTGACCCGTTTCGGGCTGCAACGTCTCATGTTGCAGATTTCTTACGACGAGTAATTGATACGTTAGGGTTACGAATTCTACACTCAACTTTTCCGTTGGTGTTGATGGGAATCCACAACCTTGTTGCTTCCGCTATATTGGATTGAGGTAATAGTATTTACGTTACTTTATACATGTGATTTACCTCTGTTATAAATCCTTCGAGTACTGTGTGTGTCAGCATACCGATCCAGGGATGACACATAAGCACAGAGACTTGATCCATTCGGGTCGGGTCGCTACAAGATGGTATCAGAGCACATGTTGACTATAGGACGTGACCCTAGAAACTGGCAAGCCCATAGCAAAGATTTTTCCCTACAACTTTCCCTTTCAAAAAGATTTTTACCTCTCTTCTCTTCTGAACTTATTCAAAAATTCCCTTTAGTGAGACCATACCCCTTTCCCCTTTTGACCACACGAAAGATTCGACTGATGAGACCACTCTAAGAAGTACAAGATATTGGACAACTAAGACCGCTTCGGAATGAAGAGGATTTTACTGTGCATCTGAATAATGGAAATTACAACGGTTGAAGACGAAGACAAGGAGAATTTGAAAGCTCTGAAGAATTCCTAGATTTGTATGACCTAGGAAGGCTACCCCTTATGGAACTTGGCAGACTATGGCAGTTGTCAAATACTCCCTCCTTCCCAATATGTAGGGCGTATTAGGAATTGCATGCAATTCCATAATATAAGGCGCACAGTTACATCCTCTGCTATCAATCGCTAGTTTTCAGGAAAAAAATACGGCGACCACCCTCTCGTGCGGTTAGCTCGCACGAGCACGCACTCGTCTCTCTCTCCTTCAACCCATTTTGCCCACGAACCCACCTCCCTTTGTGAAGAAGGGCCAGCACACCATTTGCCCTTCCCATCTTTCCCAGCTCGTACACAAATCAATCCATGGCCAGCCCCGTGCTTGGCGTAGGTGTTGGCGACGAGGGTCCCAACGGCGACGTAGTGGCTGCCCATCTTGCCACCGACGATGTCATTGCCGCCGGCAAGGCCAGTCCCGTGCGTTGTCATCCCAGTACGATGGGAACCGGCAACCAGGACGCGGCCGGCTCGAAGCTGGTACGACCACCTGGACAACTCGGAATTTGGACATCGACGGAGAAGACCAGGACCTGCGCGACCACGGCCACGACGACGGCGTCCGCAGCGGCCATGGTGATGAAGGAAGAAAACATAAAGGACAGGAGGATGGTCTTGGCGGCAGGTACGTAGACGGACTGGGTGATGGCTGCACGGTCTCCAACGATGACGTCTCCGAAGTGCATGGTTTGCGCTGGAACAAGCTGGCCGAGGACGCCATGATCTGGGAGGACGACTACACCAGCAAGGTCAACTATGTGTGCAAAGTGAACTCAGATGCCGAGACCAACAACGACCAATGTGTCGATGAGCAGGACATCACCATTGAAGGAGCCAATGATATGATCACCGAAGATGAAGAAGTGCATATGAGCTATGTGTACAGCATCCCCGAATCCGAGGGCATGAAGCTATGGATGTACGTGCCTGACACATATGCTACTCAGGTACCGGATTCCCTTGAAGATGTGCAGGTTGAAGCAGAAAATGAGTTGAGCAAACAACATGCTATGGACGTCGAACATGCGGATAATATCGAGGTCTTCAAATACCAACAGTATGTGCCCGAGCATGGTGAAGAGAGCCAAGTCCAGGATCTCATTGAAGAGACAACAGGAGATGAAACTTCATATTTCCACAAAGAGTGGTACTCCAATATTGAAGGTAGCCAAGTCCCGGATTTGCAGGAAGAGTTGAGCATTGGTGTAGAAGAAGATATGTCAGCTCAAGAAAGTATGGAGGTTGAACAGGACATCCTTGCAGGAGAAAGCCAAGCTCCGGACTCCCTCGAGGAAATTGAAGCAGAGGTCATGGCTTTGCTGGGAATGTCCCGAGAAGAGCAAGGTGAGGACAATGAAGAACACAGCAAGGTCGACACAGATCATAACGATGGCAACGAAGAACACATTGCGCCTCAGGTAGATCATGACCAGGCTGAAGAAGAACTAGGCGAGGGAGAAGAAGCAGAGTTTTCCATACGGAAGGACATGCTTAAAATTATGTTGCCCCTGTACTTTGACCCTTAGATTACCTCGTCAAACTGGCTTTCATCTTACATTAGCTTATTTGTGTTAGATTCCTCCTTCTCTATTTTAGCAGTACGAACATTTATCTTTCTGTATCAGGGTTTACAAACCTGTCTTTAATTTTTTGCTTATGATTGTGTATCAGGGTGTACACATGCTACATTTACAAATTCCCTCCCCTACACTTAGATCCTTTCAGTCAGTTGCTGGGAGCAAGACACTGAACACCAAGCATTCCAGGATTAATCATAAATTAAAGATTAGCACTATGAGTACATTAGCTCATTCATTGCACAGGATCTAAGAAAAAAGACAACACATCAAACTAAAGCAAATCACATAAGAAAATATGATTACAATACTTGCAAATATGTTTTCAAGTCTGATAAGCAAACACTACACCTGAACATAACCCACTGATCACTTGAACATAACTAATTGTCTGACACAATATGAAAATAAAGAGACACTGCAGCGAAACGTACTGACGTGTGACGACTAAGAAACAATTCATCGAGACACACGAATTGACGACTAAGTCAACAGAAACTAGACATTCATGAACTCATTTGTTTGCTGGACTAATTCAGGATCACATGCAAGTGCGATAGGGAGAACTCCATTGTTCTGCAGAACACTTTTCTTCATGTGTGGAATGGCATAGTAATGGCTGCCTCTACCCTTCATGATTTCCTTCATGCAAGATTGATGCGTGAGAAAAACACGATTGGATCTCTCCACTGGATACTCTTCGAATGCTTGAATGACTTTAGCGACAAGATCGTCTACGGTTTTAGGAGCTGACTTCTGAAACATTGCTTGCATACCTGCAATCAAAAACAAGATTCATAATGTCTTCAGCAATAAGTTTGTGTTTGGTTTTCGTAGCTGAATTGTAGAACATGGATTTAATACCTGAAAAAAGACCAAGATCCAAAGCATTTAGATCAGGAGAATTGGGTGGCTGGCACATCAGTCTTATGTCAAACCCATCTGCAGTTGCCGCTTCTTTGAACACAGGATCGTTGACATCAATATGGGTTTTGGCATTGTCTTGCTGGATGAAAATAGGCTCCCCAAATTCCTCAACCGGCCATTTCTATTTTATGGCAGGCAAGACCTTGTTAACAAGAAACTCGCGGCTATCATTCTTTGTAACAGATGTCATTGCCTTTGTGATCATGGTGCCAGCACCTCTGTACTTACTTGACCTCTTGGCAGGCTCTCTAGTCACAAATGGAAATATTCCAATCTTCCTGTCAAATGTGCATGTCCCAAGTGCATCGAACCTAGGCCTCGCAATTGCTACAAGGAACATCACCTTTGGAATAAATCATTTGTTCCTTATGCCCCTTTGAGGCTTGTCCTCATCAAGGGCCAAGTAATATTTCTGACATCTTCTAGTCATGTAGAACCACTTTTCGTCAATGTGCACCATATTGTACATATCCTTGAAGGTGGGCTGGTGAGGTAGGCTAGGTGGATGTATCATGGAGAGACAGTACCGAACACGCCCTCTCATGTTTTCATCAGTCAATGTAGTCTTGATATCATTAGTGTGACGCTTGAATTTGCCTTCCTTAAACCTCCTGTGTAAGGTGCTCTTTGCAACATTTAGCTCCTTGGCTAGGTCATGCATGGTGGTCCTTTTCATCACTGGAATTGCAGAAATATCACCTGCGTTGATTTCAACTCTCTTGCGGCCACAATGCTTTGCCCTCTTGCTGACAACAGCATTCACTCCTCCACCTTTCTGGCCTTTTTCCCAATAACGCTGCACACATCTCTGAGAAACACCCATCGCTGCTGCCACTTGTAGTGAAACACCGCGCTTCAATATGCCATGAGTACTCCTATCCAAAAGCATGCTGTATATAGTCCTCCTTTCATTGTCTGTGCACCATTTGCGTTTCCTCTGATCTGTGTGGCATGAAAAATGTACAGCAAGTTAGGTAATGAGGTGTGTACTATCACAAGTTCGCCTGAACTTCAATGACAAATGACAATACATGATGTACGTGCACTGTAAACAAATTGTATTGGCACGATGCCGAGTACTATCGGGCTCTAGGCTGGCACGACGATGAACGTCACTGACAAAGGGAGGCTAGCACAAAAGGGCCCTGAAGCCCCTGATTGATTGCATGAAAAGAAATGGATTATCTGCTGTACTACTGCGAATCCTACTGAATTTTAACTTCTCATTGTACATGTGCTTATGATTAACAAGGAAGCACATATTACTCCAAGTATGATTTGGAAATAAGGAACTCAAGCAATTTTGAACCTGAATTAGATGAATTATTTAATCTTGCTATAGAACAACAATCATAAAAAATAAACGACACGTATCTGGACACACGCATCAAACTGCAACACTCATTACCCCAACTATGAAAAGGAAACCATGCAAATCAGAACATGAACTACATGAAAATTTTAATCTCACCGAATTTAGTAGATAAGCATGTGTATGCGTACAACAATCATAGAGTATGCTTCAATGAAAGGTAGCTGCATGCAAGAATGAAGTAGATAAGCATGTATGCGTACACTTACTTGGACCTGCGCCACCTCCTAAGCCATTGCCATGTTCTCCGCCGCCCTCCTCGATGTTTCCAGTATCGCCGGCACCTTCGTCGTATCCTTCATAGGAATGCTCGTTGTTCCCCTGATCGGCGTTGCCATGCTCGTCGGCGGCGTCGCTCTGGTCATCAGTGTGAGCATGGTTCACGTTGTGCTGCTCGGAGTTGTTCTGTCCAGGCTGAAACTGATGCACATTTAGCACTGAGCCTATGCCACGCCCAGTCAGCCCAAGCCTCCGGCGACCATGTGCAGGAACAACATGTCCGGGGACAACACGTCCGGCCACACCACTTCCGGCGAGGCCACGGTGAGCATGCACGCCAAGATGCCCCCGACCGGCAAGGCCAAGTGTGCGTCCGAAGCCGCCGATTCGGCCATGCATGCTTGCCGTGATTCCATCTCCTCGAACGTGCGCATCTCCAATAGCGTGTTCTTCAGGGCGGATGCTGTAAGCATCGTCAGATCCTCCTCCCTCGCCAGAACCTTCTCCTACCTCCACATCTTGCACTGTTGATGGACATTAATTACAAATTGACATAACTCCATAAAATTAGAGTGTAAGATGCGTGAAACACAACAATGGGCGGAAACCAACCTTCGTAGGTGTGAGCCCACTGCAGATCATTGTTTAGGTCAATGATAGGTCCCGTGTAATCGCCAAACTCGTCCCATATGGGCGGCTGATTAAGGTCAAGCTCCACCATGGCTGCCAAAATCTACGGGACATGGAGAAGAAGGGGGAACAAGCACAGGAAGAAGAAGCAGGGGGGAGAACGAGGGGTGAGTGGGTAGTTAACGATCGCTGGTTCAGGCCTCTCCAAATTTGAAGTTTATCGTGAGGCGCGGGCGTGGGAAGGAAATTCGCGGGGCGCTCTGGTCAGAGTTTTCGTTCCGTTTGGGGTTGGATCGGTCAAACATGACGTCAGAGCAGATCGTGGATGCCTTCCCCTGAGCGACATGAACGGGGGTTGAAGTAACGAACGACATACGTTAATTTTCGTGCTACAACCTAATACGCCCTACATATTGGGAAGGAGGGAGTACCCGAGATCAAGGTGTATCGGAGAAAGACCGGAGCATGTAGAGTGAAGAACTCAAGGATTTGTCAAGAAAACCCTAAGGCAGGAGATATCAACTATGGAAGATAGCTCGTGGGAAAGACAAGAGCAGAAACACGGTTATCCGTGATGTCATCGCCCGCTGATGCTATTGTCACCGTGCTGAGTTAAGGATGCTTTCTTCAGAATGGATTTGATGGAAGAAGGCTGATGGAGCACCTATTAGTAAGATGAAGTTTTAACCTTAGCCGGTGTATCACCAGGATCTGGAGTAGTACATCAAGAAGTTTAAGGTGGAGCTCCATGAAGCCGTATTAGACAAGGAAGCATTTCGTGAAGAACTCAGGAACCAAAAGCTGAAAGTAGCCAAGCTGGAGGAGCTACAACCTCGAGATACCAGAGATTTGTGAGGAACTGAAGGACAGTATGACCATGGTTCATGTGAAGGATGTTGAAACCAGAAGTTTGGAACGCAACTCCAGAATATTAAAGGACGTCACGGGAGACTTCGCGTCAACAGAGTTGATCTGGCAAAAGAACTTGAGAAAGACAAGCATGATCGGAAGAAGCCGTTGGAGGCATGAACAAAACTGGAAGAGATGATGACTTTGAAGATTTATTGACCTTTAGAAGACCAAACCCCTGTTATACACCTACGTTAGATGCGACGTTTGTGAGCTGTCATTTGTTTGATGTTTTTCCGACAGCCACAATAAAACATGTCTTTTCAAAACCTTGGTTTGTATTGTGTGCATCCCTCTCTATCTCTCTTATCTCACCCCAAAACCCATGGACCCAATAGAGGATGAATGGAGATGAGCTTGTATTTTCGGGACCGATGAGTCAATTGGAGACGGACCGATGGATTCTGAACATGGAGGATCACATGAAGAATAACCCTATAGTTGGAAATGATATGACCCAGCATGCTCTTCAATGCTTTGAAAGAGGTGCCGCTACTTGGTGGAGGATGTACCAAACCACGAATGGATGGCAAGGAGTAACCACTTGGAGAGAATTTAAGTTGACTCTGCCAAAGTCTCAGTTTGTGTCCCAGAAGTTGAAGCCTTATGGAAAGGATATGAAGAAACCTTGTGCATGCAATTTTTGTGGAGAAATCGGACACACCCATAAAGAACACAAGGATGAATGCCCTAACTGTGAAGGAAGTCACCCAGCTGAAGAATGCCCCACTAGGCAGATTACTTGTTTCTTGTGTGAAGGGATTACCCACTATCCTACTCAGTGTCACTTTTACCCCATGGTATGAAGGACCGTACAACAGAAGAAAGAAGTAAAGAAAGGAGCCCTTATGGAAATTTTAGAAGAAACCGTGATGAAGGAAGATGTGGAGGACACACCTAAAGAAGACCCAAGTAAACCCTGCACTAAGTCTTGCTATTCATGTGGAGAAGAAGGACACATCTCCCAAAATTGTTTGAATAGGGATCTAGTAGAATTCCCGACAGAGGAAGTAGAATATGACCCACAGGAAATAGAAGCCCTGATTGGAATGGAAAAGTCCAGGAAGAGAAACCGATTGGAGCCCAGGAGGAACCTGAGTCATATCATCTGTTACAAGTGCAAGGAGTCAGGGCACTACCTCAACAATTGCCCAAAAAGGGAAACCTCGATACTTGTCAGAAGTAATATGTTTTAGTTGTAATGGAGCAGGGCACTTTGCCAGAGAATGCCCCAAGGAGAAGGAAACTTGTGCTAGATAGTTGAGTTTGAAACAAAAGAAATGGAGTAGTAGAAGTGAGAACATTTTATTTTCTATTGAGGTGTTGAGTTGAGGCATGTAATGGAAAAGCGAGAGATTGTAATCATTGGAGAATGAATAAAGTTAGCATCGTTGGTACTGATATGGATTTTATGAGTTGTTACTCTATGAAGAAGAATTTTGGCCATTTTGAGGATATGAGAAATATGGTCTATGGAAGATTTGTGCATTTTAAGGGTGGTAGTATCCTGTAAGAACCGTTGACCCCTGGAAAAGATAAGGATACTCCACTGAGTGGATTTCGGACAAAATGAATACGAGTTTTGTCTCGATATGTGTGATACCCCAAGAGTGTGTGGGATGAAGTTGGAGACTGTCAGTTGTTTAGACCAAATCTGATCAAGGAGTCAGAAGAGAATGTTAAGTTGATTTGAGATAGACTGAAGGTAGCTCAGTCCAGGCAGAAGAGTTATGTAGACTCAAAAACTCAAGAAGGTAGTCTATGAAATTGGAGACAGAGCATGTCTTCACATGTCCCCTATGCGAGGAGTTAAATGGATTGCAGTTAAGGGAAAATTAGCCCTGAGATTTGTAGGACCATACCGAGTTTTGGAGCGTATGGGAGAAGTGGCCAACAAGTTGGAGTCACCCGAAGGACTGTCAGGAGTTCATGATGTGTTTCACGTTTCCTAGTTGAAGAAGTGCCATGCAGAGATGGCCAATATTCCCCTGTAAGGACGCTTGACCCTGGAAAGGATAATGATGTTCCATGAAGTGGAATATGGACTTCACAAATATAAGTTTTTATCTCGGTATGAGGGATATCCCATGAGGATGAAGAGATAAATTACTATTGGATATAAAGGAGGTATGATGTCGGAAATATGGATCAATGGAAACTCCATGATGAGTCTGAGTAATCATGTCCTAGTTTTGGTGCCAATAGAAGGAAGTAAGACAGTACAATTGGATGGATTTAAGTATGCTATGAAGTTGGATGTTGGATTAGAGATCCGTTGCCCCTATGATGAGTTCAAGGTTTGCAAGTGATGATATGGGCCATAACCCACAGGCCCCAGGACCTGCCAAGAAGCAAGCACATTCTTGCTGAAGGAAAAACCCTGGAGGAAGATACGACGTTTATCGGTAGACGATTTTATAGGAGTAACGCAAAACCTGAGAGTTGTGAAGGAACGATAGATGTTTGTTTGGCTTGCAGAATCAATGGATTATTCCGAACGCAGTTCATGGAAAAGAGAAATTCTGCAATGCTTGTGAGGATGACCGAGTGTTAGAATGCGAGATTCACTAAACCATATATAGGGTAATGATTTGGGTGCAGGATGGATTGATCACCATACCGACTTACTCTTATTATTCGCCTTGCTATGTGGGATGGTAAATCTGAGTGACTTACCTATAGTAAAGAGACGACGATCAAAACCCTGTTTAAACTTAGAATGGTATAAGTATTTTCCCTTGTACAAGGCAGCTTTTGCTAACCGTAGGTTATACGGTGAGGATCAACCCAGACCCATTTCCTGTAGGAGAAACCATAAATTGTTGACCACCATGAGATATCGATAGTTGTTTAGTATTGGCGCCAGACCCGCCAGCTAAGAAGACCCAGTCACAGAAAAACCTTACCAAGATGAAAGACAAAAGAATTGAGGAAAAGGTTATGCCACTACCGAAAGAGCTCAAGGAAGGAATTTTCTTGAGGATCTGAGAAGACCGACACTGTCAATAATAAGGATGGAGTATATGAGTTTTGATGGAACCATAACAATGCTTCTAAGGGTGGTAGCACCCCAGACCCCGGAGATGATTGATGAAATTTTGAAGAGACCCCGAACCTAACCTATTTCTTCCTAGCCTCTCCGAATCTCGAGGACGAGATTCATTTTAAGGGTGGTAGGTTTGTAACATCCCAAAATTCTAAATTTTGGAATGTTATAATAAATAGATAGATTTGATTGATTGTTTGATTGAAAGTGAGTGAATTCGAAACTTTTTGAAAGTTAAATGAGAGGGAATAAAAGGACTTTCCCAAACTTTCATTTTGCTTTTATGATCTCCATGAATTCAAATTATTTTCAAACACAAAACCCTGGAGAGAAGATGACATGACTTCTTCCATTTATTTAAATGACAAGGGGGTGTTGAAAATATTTGAATTTCATTTGGAAAATATTTCCCACTTCTGAAACTTTATGCAACTCAATGATTTTCATGAGAGAAGATAAAATGACTTCTTCAAAACATATGAAATATGAGTTGGGAGTTTCGAAGAATCAAATTCAAAGCCCTTTTGAATTTATTTTCAATTTGGAGTTATTTGAGTTTTATTCAAATTATTTTTATCCAAAAATAAAATATACAAAAAATAGGGTAACATGATTCCCTACAACAGAAAATTTGAGAGAAATAAATTTGAAATCATTTTGGTATTTTAAAATGATTTTTATTGGATTTTATTAAACCAATAGCACTCTTTGAATTATCTGAATTTGTGTGAATTTTATTTAATTCTAGAAAAATGTTCATGTCGTAGAAAATCTTTTTCTGAAAATTTTGATATATAATATGCCTATATAAAGTTTTATTTTATTTTGCTTTTGGTTTTGATCCTAGAAAATCCTAAGCAACTTAAGGACCCACGGAGAGGGTTGGGGATTTCGTTATTTACATATTTGAGTTTTCTCAAATTTTGTAAACAGGATCATTTGATTTTACTTATTTTATTGTCAATTATTTCTATTACAAAGATATGAGAGAGGGAATAAAATGACTTTCCCAAAATATGGAAATATTGAGGATTTAATAAAAAATCAAATAAGTTTTATTTCGGAATCTTTCGGTATTTTTAATTGAATTTAGGAAAAATACACGTTTTTCAAAGTAGTGGTCCCAAATAAATGTTCACTTTATCGGGCTTGATTTTAGAAACCCGGAAAAATTTATTTCATGATTTTTGGAGTCCGTTTAGTATTTTTTATTTTTTTTCCAAGCGTAATTATTAAAAAAAACGAAACCGACTATGGGCCATACTCGAGCGGGACTCCGCCCGGGGGCGCCTTTATATAGCGTCGCACCCGAGCCCCAGCCCACACCAGCCCCGCGCCCGAGGTTCGCCGCCGCCGCCGCAGGAGCAGCGCGCCGCCGCCTCGACTTCCGTGCCGGTTTTTTTTAAAGAAAAAAAATATTTTTTCGTCGGTTTTATTTTCGATTTATTATTATTATTTTATTATTTTAATTATTTTTAGATTAGGTTAATTAACGATTAATCTGTTCGTCGTTTTTCTTTTTCGTCGGATTTTCCGCGGTTATTTTCTGATCGTGATTTCTGATCCGATTTTCGTTTTAGTATAACTTTTCGCTCGTTTATCAGAATGAGGCGATTCAAGCGCCTGGAGTTTCGTCTCGAAACCCTCTTTCCAAATAATCAACTTAAACAAGTTTTTGCTACTGTAAAATTTGACTTAGATCCAGATTACTAGAACGAAGTTGATTTTTTTGCCGTTTGATTTCTTTTGCTTCGTTCGATTTGATTCTTTTTGCAAACCAAGGTTCTTAAGTTGAACTTTCGGGTTAGATCTTCTATTTGAGTTTTACCTGTGCATTAGATGAGTACTTATTGTATGCTTGTTTGTTTGTCTGCGATAGAATACCCGGAGTGCGCCGCCTGTTACTTCGAATCGTTAGGTTTCGCGGATCATCAGCAAGGCAAGTTCACACTTTGATCATACCTCTTACTACCCAGTTTTATTTGCATTAGATCAAACCCCAAACATTGCATGATTATGATCTAATTAAATTGTGGGATGGGAAGTAGTTAAGGTAGTACCTATTACCTGTTTATTATCAAACCCTTGGGAGTTACTATTACGTCCTGCTTACATTGCCATGCTATGCTCGTAGACGTGGATTGGGTTTTGAGAGTATTTCATGACAGATGTGAGATTGTTAATTAATGGTTTACTTAAGGTGGCAACTTAAACACACATCTGGGTGGATTGAGACACCTGGGTATTCCAGGACTTGCCTGTCTAGGCACCTGGGTATTCCAGGACTTGCCTGTTTTTCTTTTGGACCGCCACCCAGGCCCAAAGGGATCATAAGATTATTCATACTAGAAACTTCCGTGTGCAGCCACAAGCCACTATGGGCTCTGGCATAGTTGATTAAGTCGTGCGAACTCTTACAGGGTAGACTAGCAGATGTAGGGGAAAGTAGGTGTATCGGTCTATCCAACGTAAGGTACTAGCGCTTCTGAAAGACTATGTCTCGGTCATCCGTTTCTCAAACATCCTGTAGTGCGAGAAATCCAACGGAGGCGATCGAGTCTTGTGGGGAAAAGTGCGCAAACCTCTGCAGAGTGTACAAACTAATCATGATTAGCCGTGTCCCCGGTTATGGACATCTTGAGTATCTAGTTCTTGGATTATCCTGTTGATCTCATCATGTTACTTCTAAATTAATATTGTTGGGTTATTGATGACTATTTTTAATTGGGATTGAGAATGCTATCAACCATTCTCAATGTTTAACAACCACCATGATAGTAATTAAATTTATTCCTTTGCAGTAGGGAAAAATTGGCTTTTCGCAAAAAACATTATAACCATAGAGCTTTTCCACCAGCCATATATGCATGTAGTGATAGCCATTGTTCATCATTCTCTATGGTGTGAATTTGCCAGTACATTCAATGTACTGACCCGTTTCGGGCTGCAACGTCTCATGTTGCAGGTTTCTTACGACGAGTAAGTGATACGTTAGGGTTACGAATTCTACACTCAACTTTGCCGTTGGTGTTGATGGGAATCCACAACCTTGTTGCTTCCGCTATATTGGATTGAGGTAATAGTATTTACGTTACTTTATACATGTGATTTACCTCTGTTATAAATCCTCCGAGTACTGTGTGTGTCAGCATACCGATCCAGGGATGACACATAAGCACAGAGACTTGATCCATTCGGGTCGGGTCGCTACACAGCCGCTCCCGAGATGGAGCCCGCCAGCCCAGGTGCGGGCGGGAACGACGCGTCGATTGGCGCGACTGCCGCAGCGTCAGGATCTGCTACAGGGGCAGAATCTACCTTGGATCCAGTACCAGGATCTTCTGTGGAGGTGTCTACTGCTTCTGGATCTCCTGTGGCTACGTCAACAGAACCAGTTCAGCCTCCCCGTCGACATACTCGGTCACAGTCAGGTATTATCAAACAAAAGGAGTATAATGATGGTACGGTATGGTATGATAGAGTCAAACGTGTTTTTCTTAGTAGTGTTGGAGAACCAAATAATTTGCATGATGCTCTGGTTCATTAAGAACGGAAGGAGGCTATGGATAATGAATATGATGCCCTCATGAAAAATAGAACTTGGCACTTAGTACCTCCAAAAAAGGGTAGCAATGTTATAGATTGCAAATGGGTGTATAAAATAAAAGGAAAACCTGATGGAAGCATAGACATATACAAGGCTAGATTAGTTGCCAAAGGTTTTAAGCAGAGATTTGGTATTGATTATGAAGATACTTTTAGTCCTGTTGTTAAGGCAGCCACTATTCGACTTGTATTGTCTATTGCTATTTCCAGAGGTTGGAGTTTGCACCAGCTAGATGTCCAGAACGCGTTTCTTCATGGTGTTCTTGAGGAAGAAGTGTTCATGCGGCAGCCACCTGGGTATGAAAAACAAAGCACACCTCATCATGTCTGTAAGTTGGATAAGGCCTTATATGGTTTGAAACAGGCCCCTAGAGCCTGGTACTCAAGATTGAGCATGCAGTTACAACAACTTGGGTTTACACCATCCAAAGCAGATACCTCATTGTTCTTTTACCATAAAGACAATATTACTATATTTGTGCTTGTTTATGTTGATGATATAATTGTTGCAAGCTCAAGTTCAGATGCTACCACTTGTTTGCTTAAAGATTTGAAGCTAGAGTTTGCTCTCAAGGACTTGGGAGATCTTCACTATTTTCTTGGCATAGAAGTGAAGCAGGTCAAGGATGGTATACTTCTTACACAGGAAAAATATACAACTGATATACTCAGGAGGGTAGGTTTGTACAATTGTAAACCTGTGAGTACACCAATTTCAACTTCTGAAAAACTTACAATTGAAAGTAGAGAAGCACTTGGGCCAGAAGATGCAACTAATTACAGAAGTGTTGTGGGTGCTTTACAGTATCTGACTCTTACACGTCCTGATATCTCTTACTCTGTGAATAAGGTATGTCAGTATTTACATGCACCTAGAACAACTCACTGGACTGCAGTCAAGAGGATTTTGAGGTATCTAAAGTTTTCTGAAGGACTTGGGCTTCAGATTACCAAGTCTCCTTCTCTACTTGTTACTGCCTATTCTGATGCAGACTGGGCAGGGTGTGCTGATGATAGAAGATCTACAGGTGGTTTTGTTGTGTTTTTGGGAACTAATCTTGTGTCATGGAGTGCAAGAAAACAGGCTACTGTCTCGAGGTCAAGTACAGAGGCTGAATATAAGGCTTTAGCTAATGCTACAGCAGAAGTAATGTGGATACAAACATTGCTCTATGAACTTGGAATCAAGGCTCCACAAGCTGCTAGATTATGGTGTGATAATATTGGAGCAACTTATCTGTCAGCCAATCCTGTTTTTCATGCACGTACCAAGTATATTGAGGTTGATTTCCACTTTGTCAGAGAAAGGGTAGCTCGAAGGCTACTTGACATTCGGTTTATACCTACTGGGGATCAACTTGCTGATGGCTTCACAAAACCCCTTACTATGAGGAGGTTGGATGAGTTTAAGTACAATCTTAGTTTCTTGAGGCTTAGATTGAGGGGGAGTGTTAGATGATATTGTATAGAGGTAGGAGAAGTGCTTTAAACTTGTATCCTTCTATCTCTTCTTCTATTGTAATCTCCCCGGTCTTCTGTAACCGATCAATCCTATCTCTCTCGATCTCTTGTAAGCCACGGTACACATGTGATATAAATAGAGATGCGGCCCGAGCAAAGGGTTATACGCTTCCACCAAAGTTTACAAGGCCAGGTTAGACACCAGATCCTCTGTGAAGTTCATATATATACGAGTCAATTTCATGCTAGAGTCGCCCTTCTAGTTGGCTACAACCAAGTGCAGGTCCTAGCAAGGTTTCCAACCTGCGACATTCAGTTCATCAAATAGACTACCTTCCACAACCAGCAAGCAGACGGGAACAATCAAGGTGAGAAAAAATGCCTGGCTTATTTGCCTCCCCCGCAAACCTCCCCTGGTTTCTTAGCAAGGATGCATCTGGCTATACTACTTACTGGTAAAGTTCTTCAGTTTATCTGAACTCGATGAATAAATTCAGCAGGGAAAACCGAGTAAAACCGAAACCTCGATTCCACTAAGCAGCAGGTAACTAGCGGGGGCGAGGCCCCTGTAGGCGGTTTGCAGGCAGGAACAAGAATTAGAAGGGCAAAAAAAGAGGAACGTCAACGAGACGGGAGCCGCACCTTGAATTTGTTTCGCCTCAGCATCGGCGCGCTGCCGAGCGAGCGTAAGCACACCACGACTGCAAAATTCCACAGCAAGAAGAGAACTTGTTAAGCCCGCAAGGCAGAGCAGAGCGGCGGAGGACACGGGCGCGAGAGTCGCGAACCTTTCTGGCCATCGTCAGAGCCGGCCATCCGAGCCGAGGTGGGGGATTCCGGAGGTCCTGTTCGGCGACGCGATCCCGTAATAATAATCACAAGAAACCGAGCGACCGGGGATACATCTATACGTAGGCCTGCGATGAACTGACGAACAATCAGTTCTTCTCCGTTGCGGATTCGCAGACCGGGTCCGTAAGCAAACCCAGTTCCCGGGAGAGGGTTTTTCAATCAGTACGCTGGGCCGAAGAAAGCTCAACGGGTACGTCTAAAGGGGCCTCACAGGCCCATTAAGGCCTGGAAGCCATCACAAACGGGCTGTCATACGCAACTTTCATCTGATCTTTTTCTGAAGCAAGAGCAACACATTGTCGCTGTGGAGCTGCAATGCTGCCTGCACAAGACATGCTTGAAGGAGCAGCGAAAACAGGCCAGAGATTGAGGCAAACCAACTAAGCAGGCCACGCCCTAATCCTCGTTCTGTCAGAGGCTTCCAGTCTGTAACAGCGGTACAGTAATAGGAGTAGCACCGATGCCAGAGGCAAGCCATTGGAGGAGCCACCTGCAGCATCTCGTCAAGTTGGAGTGCACCACTGACTTAGCTGACAATGTGCAGGCGCGTACGTGTCTGAACATCGATTGATACTCCTGCACCTGCACCCAGAGCCCCATGCCCGAACGACGTCTAGTTTAAGCGCCCTGACGAGCCGCGACACCGGCGATGGAGCACGGGAAACCGAGATAAATACATCCTCTGCCCGCATCGGATCCCCCTGAACTGACAAAATAACCCAAGAAAACTGACGCAGAGGGTTCAAAATTTAAACTACTGATGTACAGTAGCACAGTGTACTGAACTACTACAGAACTAGCACTAACTAAGGCGTGCGGTGACGACGCGGCGAGGCAGAGGCGGGCATCTCCGCGCCACACCGACCTCCCGATCCGAGTATTCAAAGGAGGAATGGAGCTGTGGCCGCGAGCTACCGCTACCGGCTTCCCTGCGCCTGCGGTGAGCACGTTGCAGGGCTCGCTATCCCGAGGTGTCAGACTGCGCAGCCGGGTTAGTTAAATCGGCATGTCTAGCCTAGCGTAGCTAGCTAAGCACCGCGCATGACGGTTGTTTAGCCGGTTTGCCCCTGACAGGATCCCAGAGTTCTAGGTTGCCCATCAACATGACACTCGCTTTTCCAGCCAATTTCCATATCTTTTTTACTTAACTCTGATCAGCTCAGCAGGCCCTTGATCTGCCTGTCGCCCTTTGACTTGAATCATCTACACTTACCACCTTGTTAGTCAGTGCACGTAGCTTGACACGTGTTTCGCCATGATTTCTACACAAACCGGAAGAACATACTGATGGTGGTGCTACACCAAGCACCGTAGAAACCGTAACAGCTTTCTGATTATAATCATCAAAGGAGCCAGACATGCTCTCCGTGGATCGATCTCCTGGGTTTCTCGCGACCGTGTCGCGGGGGCCGGTGCAGGTGCCTGCCCATACCATGATGCAGACATGCAGCGCCATTGAACCTCCCGCTCCAAACAGGAAAGCAAAAACAAATCAGTGGTCACCGCGCCAATATACTACGCGCCACACCAGGCATGGATCAGAGACCAGACCAGCACATGCGAAGCTTACACGGAAATGGCAGCCAGGACCATGGCGCCACAGCTGGGGAGAGGGAGTGAGGGAGGAGACAGTGTCAGCAGCGGCACAATAATGCGGTGCCACCATTGCTAACCAACTCCAAAGCGGCGGAGGCCGATTTCTCTATCCCGGTTCAGTTGACACGGCGACATACATACATGATGCATGCACGGGCACGGCGGAGACACGGCGCCGTACGCCCACCGCCACCGTCGAGCTCCTCGTGCATCCTCTCACGTGAGCCCTGCCGGCAGGCTGCAGATTCGTCGCTGCGCTGCAGGTGGCCGCGCACGGGCCGGTCTCGGCTCCGTGTTGAACGGGCCGGGCGTGCGTGCGTGCGGCCGTGGCAGCGCTGCCCGCGCGGCTTTGTTTAATCGGCGCCGCTGGCGCAGAGATGCTACCGTCGGGGTATCGGGCTAATGTTTAGTGGCCGCGTACGTACGGCCGACTGACGTTCACTGACCGGTTTCTTGGCCGTTCTCGGCTAACAAACTCGTGGTTACGCACTGAAATCAATCTAACCTCTAGCTCGAGTCGTACGAACTGCCTGCCGGAAGAGAACGGATCGATCCATTAACCCTAGAGTGGTACTACTACTACTAGCAAGTTTCTCCGAGTTGATATGCATTTGAAAGGGCTCGAGCTGCGGCCACAGTGTAGTATTGCCGTACGCATCGGCTGGCCCACGGGGCAGGGGCGCATACGGCACAACCGGTACATGCGCCCATGACTCGCGACACTGTCACGGCGCACCGCTGGGGGTCAGGGGACGTGCTACGGCGTCCTGCTACGGCAGACAGCGACCTACCCAAACCCACTGTGGAGCGCATGCATGCATGCATGCAGGGGCCACGCAGCGCTGGCATGCAGATGCAGGACGCCGGTCAGCACTCAGCAAATCTGAGCCTAGATCGGTCAATCCGTCGCATGGGCGCAACGCCTGACACACGGCCTGACATCGTCTCAGGGGCTGGGCTGGCTGGCCGGCCGGCAGCAATTGCACTGCGGCTGCCATTGCCAGCCATTCAATTCGCCCAGCCCAGCCCAGGAGTCGTTGTCAGTCTCCTCCCCCTGCAGCTCGGCCAGTGACACTGCACCCAGCCAGCTTCTCGCAGCGACTGAATAGAGCTTGGACTTGCCATGCAGCGTGTGGAGCACTGAAACCTAGCTCTAGCTCTGGCCAGTGACGTGACATCACGAAAGAAACGGTAGACTAGAGAGCGTAGGAGGCCTGCGCTTGACAGGAGCAAAGCAAAGCAAAGACCATGCCAAAAGGTCAGTCGTGGAGGAAAAAGTAACAGTATGTTTAGCGCTTATCAGAGGCATGGTATGACCAAGTTGGCGTACTGTGTTGTCCTAAATAAGTACTGTACGAGCGTCTCAGGCAGCATAAAGTAAAGCTGCTGATGCCGAGCATCGTGTGTGTGGTGTGGGCGGGCTTCTGAGCTTTGGGCAGAATCAGCAGATGTGACAAACCATCTCAGACAGACTCACAGAGGAATCAGAAAGAGAAAAGAAAAATGACATTAACTAAAGCCAACACGCTCGGCTGAGCTAGCAAGCTAGCATCTCATCTCATGATATCACAGGTGGTAGTGCAAGGGAAAAGGAAGATCTATTCCCTAATGAAAAAGATTCAGATTGCCTCCACTTCAACTGATTAACATAGTAGCCTCGCCACCCCATGGATGTCGTGGAAATGTTACACCCTGACCAAACCAAAGATTACAAATGAAGGAGAAGGAAGAAGAAATGAAAATGATGGTCGTAGTAGGTTCCGGCCTCTCAAGATCTTCAGCGCTCGAACTGTGCATGCATGCCTCGAGGTAGCTGGTCCAGGTCTCGGCGGCATGCATCTGGAGTAGCACGCCGGGAAAGGACCAATGGATTCGCTCCGTACGTGCGTGTTCGTGGAGATGGTCTCTCGTTGCAGCTTCGTTCTTGGTCTTCTCGTTGGGACTTGGGATCATTCACCTGCAGATCGTGAAAGCGAACTAATGAGCCAAGGAAACTAATGGCTGGTTTCATCAAAGTGTAAGAGAAGAAGAGCTGAACGTACCATGGTGGTAGCGGGAGGTGGTGGTGATGGGGAGTTCGTTGGCGATGGAGATGGAGAGCTGCGTCTCCCCCTCGAGCCCCATCCACGACCCCTTGCTGCCAGTCTTCTCGTGCGGCCACTCGTCGAAGAACGGCCGGAGAGGCTTCTGGTCGGCGGAGTCGCCATGCCCCGACGACGGCTTGTCGAGCCTCAGGTCGGCGCCCAGCAGGAAGCAGTGCTGCTGCTGCTGCCGCCTCTCCTTCTCCTCGTCCTCTTCTTTGCTGGACAGGTCGATGGCGTACGCCGCGTTGTTGCCGTAGCCGGGGAAGAGCGACGTGGGGTTGTGCTGCTTGGGCTCCATGCTGCCGAGCTGCTTGAACTGCCACTGGCCGTTGCCGCCGGCGCTAGGGTGGTGTTGGTGCTGATGGTGGTGGTGGTCCCTGTCGGTGCTGACGTCGGAGGAGAAGAAGGCGTGCTCGCCGCCGCCGTGCACCTCCTTGACGCTGTGCCCGTAGGCGTAGCTGTCCTTGCTGTGGTCCATGGTGTAGTAGGACGGCGGCGGGTGCGGGTGGGTGGTGTTGAGGTGCAGGTGGAACGGGCTGACCTGCGCCGCGTGGTGGTAGGCGCTGGCGTGCTGCTGGCGGCCGGCGGAGGAGTAAGGGCCGCCGTAGAGGGCGTGGTAGGGCGTCGTGTCGTGAGTCGCAGCGGCGTGGCGGTGGTAGGACGGCGCTGGGGAGGTGGTGGTGGTGGCGACGTTGACGGCGGAGTGGACGTTGGAGGAGGAAGAGGAGGCCGAGGAGGAAGGCGGCGGCGGGGGCGTGGCCAAGGACATTTCCACAGGCTTTCTTGAACGGTTCTTGCCCCGGTGCATGTGCTTCTCGCAGTACTTGGAGTCCGGGTACGCCTCCTTGGAGCAGCGCCACTTCTTGCCGTCCGTCCGCCGGCACCGCCCCGGCTCCGGGTCCTCCGCCTTCCGGCCGAACCCCATGCCAAAGCAACCCCACCCAACTGCAACACCGTCCATCACGAGTCAGTATCAACATGTACATGCATGCAAGCAAGGTCGACATGGAAGCAAATCAAAGCAAACAGGTTGGTGAAGAAGACACGGTACGTACGTGCGGCCTGGGGAGGGAAGGCGAGGGAGGGGGAGGTGGCGAGGGCGGAGTCGAGGAGGAAGCTGCGGCGGAGCGGGAGGAGGAGGTCGGAGGGGATGGGCACGCCGGAGGCCATGTACTTGTAGATGAGCGCCTGGTGCTCCAGCTCCTGCCACTGCGTCGCCGTGAACGGGCACCGGCCGCCGCCTGCCCCGACGCCGCCGGCCCCCGCGCGACCGCCCATCATCATCATCGTCTCCGGCTCGTACCCCGCTCGGCTGCCCGAACACAGCAACCTAGCTAGCTACTAGCTACGCTGTGGTTGTGCGGCACGGACCTTGGCGATCGACGTGGTGCGGTTGTTGAGAATGGCGATGCTCTTGTGAGGAGGGAGAGGTGGTGAGTGGAGGGGAGCACTCTCTGAGGATGGGAGGCTGGGAGGTTTTGTAGTGGGAGTAGGACGGAGGAAGCAGGAGGGCTGACGCGCGCAGTCACGGAGACCGTTCCCGTCCCGTGGCGCGGCCAACCAAAAGTTGGAGGGTCCGGTAATGCCAGCGATTCTAAATGGACGTCTCTTTTGTTCGGATTCTGTCTGTTTGGATAGTAATTTGGGGTCGTGTTCGGGCGTGTTCTGAAATGCGGTGGTCGTGCGTCCAGCGCGTGGATGCATCCCGACTGTATTCTGTCCGCGTATATTTCTTTGCAAGTTCTTAACTTTTTTTTTTATCATTCATTTTTGATACATGACAATACATCATCACATTTTGACTAGTAAAGCAAGGCCAAATAAAATAAAAACAACAAGAATAAATTTTAGAAGATAGCCAACTTCCATAACTGCCCCCTTGAGTTGGGTTAGGGCCTTCTCGATGCACTCATTGTTGATCTGTGGAGGAGGCTCGATCTGGCATCCTCCTTTCTTCTTCAAGCCAGATGTAGATGTTTCTTCCTCACACCTAGTCTCATGTCTAGCCTCTAATTTAGCAACAAGTGCACTTGTCTTATTTACAGCCTCTAAGCTAGTTAAAAGTGCATGAACATGTACTAAATTTCGCTCTATCAATATATCGATGTACTCTTCTTCCCAATACCAAAACTTGCATCCATTCTACACAACAAAATTTGAAGTTAGTACAACTAGTCAAATCTAGAGCACGAATCGAAGCTAAAAAAGCGCATACCCCCTCGTTTAAGCACTTGATGAAAACTCATCCGGGATGTTCCGGCGTTATAGACACGCGGCGCACGACCATCCTTGGGCAGTGGTCGCACTTAATGAGTGGCAACAGTGCGCCGGCGAGCTTTTGGGCAAGCACCGAGCCCGGCCGACCGCCATTCGTGTATCTGCCGGCGGACCACCGACGATGCAGATCCGAGCGACTAGAGGAGGAGCCACTGCCTGCATGTGGCCTTGCGGCCCTGCAGGGCCTTCCGGCGAGGTGCCCGGCCAGTCCATGGCGCGGCCCGGCCTCCCACAGCCGGCCGAACTCAAGACCGACCGGATCTGCCCCAAAACCGGCCGGCGGGTGCGCAAACTAGGTGGCCGTGGTTGGGTAGCTCGGCGGCGCCGAGGGGAAGGGGTTGGGCGAGCTCACGTCCGAACTGCACGACTGCAATAGCAGCGGCGACGGCGGCAGCGAGGGAAAGAGTGGGGAAGAATGGAGGGGGTGCGGCCGGAGGGAGGGAGGGGGGCGGATAGAAAAAGGCCCGCTTTGTGTCACCGACGGGCGGGCCAGGGGAGGACACGCGCAGACGACCCGCGCGTCCGTGTGGTGTTCGTTTTACCCCAAAAGCGGCGCAAACTTGGGCCGCGAATGGGTCGAAAGCAGACACAAAACAGACAAAAGTCCGTTTGCTCCCGCGCGCCGGGTCATTTCTTTTGTCTTTTTTACCCTAAACGGACAAGGCCAAACAGGATAGGGTTGCGTGGTGAAAGTTGGCCTAACGCGGGATTCTAGAGTACGGTGGCTTCACCGTTGGTGGTCTGTGCCGCCGAGGAACCCATTCAAACGATCCACAGTTCAGGTCGTCCTATGCCAAAAAGTATCTACGACAGTGCATCTCATGTCCACGTCAGCCATATCTAAGGCTCTTGTGTGTCAACTTGATTTTCTAAAAGGCGTGATTTAGTTTCATGAAAAATGCAACCTGTACTTTGTCATCACAGCTGCAAGTTGCACTGAAGTACTTATCACGCGGACCACTTTTCCCCTCTCCAGACTCCCGCCGCGCGCGGCTCATGGACCCTAGCTCAGCCGGTGGTGCTCTCCTTGCTCCTCCTCGTCGTCGGTGGTGGGCGTTCGCTGGACGAAGCCCATGCGACACAGGCGGCGGCGGGGTTCCACCATCCCTCCCTTGGTCGAGGTCGCGACAATGCGAGTTAGCCACTCGTGGGGGCGCAGGGTTCGGCGAGGACACTCGGATCCGGGGGCTGTGTGGCCCTGTGGTGCTGGTGGCGGGGCCTAGGTCATGTTTGCCCCGATCTGAATCGCATCGTGCTACGGTGATGTTGGCTAGCTGTGGTTTGTGCCTGAAGCGCTTGGTCCGATGGTGGCAGCCACGACCGAAAGGGTGCCTCCTTACTGGCGGCGGGGGGTGGCGCCATATGTTGTTGGGTGACGTTATTGGCTGCTGGAGCAGCGAGACGGTGGGCAAGCGTGGATATCGGACCTTGGCTGCTCTGTGAGCCCGTGGTACTGATTTGATGCCGACGATCCTCCTCGTGTTCTTCGTCCTTCCCTTGCCGTCCTCGGATGCCGACGACCTATGGGTGGCCGCATCCAGTGGCTGCTCGGGACATTGGGGTTGGGGCTATGGATCGGGAGACACTCTTGACCGACAACGACGGTCACAATGTCGGCAACGTTCCATGCGCTGCTCTTATTCCTGTAGACAGCATCGAGTCTACCACTTCCCTCCATCTCCTGGTCCTAGATGAACACCCAAAATTACATCGAATTGGGCATAATGGCGCAACAATGTCGTTTCTCTTCCTGAAGAAGCCCCTTGGGATGGTGGTGTGGTGGTTGGGGCTTCGGTGCGGGTGGTGGTTCGTCGATGATGCATCGGGGGTGGTCTTGCTCGGTTGAAAGTGCAATCATGCCCTTAATATTATTTTGATGTTGATGACAATATACTCATAGGGGACTAACAAGGTTTGTCAAGTATATCTCAGGTCTTAGTCCCCTCGGAATCAATTGTGTGTGTGGATTATGTCTTCGGAAATATTTAACTTCATCAAGAACGAAGAAACAAGACTATATTTATGTTTGTTCTTGAGTATAGGCATCCCGCACTATTAAGAGGGGAACATAGGGTCTTGTGAGAGTCTTTCTCAAAATCTATCTCAGACTCATTATCTTGTTTTCACCTTTGTCGGACGACCGGTGCTCACCGGACGTCCGACTCCTCCTAGACAGAGCCAAAACATCTAACGTCCGGTATTCACCGGACGTCCGACTATCTTCTTCAAAACCAAAACATCGGATGTCCGGTACCCTCCGGTCATCCGGTATATTCTGTGCAGTAGCAAAACATCGGGCGTCCGGTCCCTGTCGGTCGTCCGTTCTTTGCCAAGCCCTTGGTCGTCCGATACTCTTCGGTCGTCCGGTACTTTCTCCACCGAGCCTAAACATTGGACGTCCGGGGTCCTCCGGTTGTACGGTACCTTCTATACCGTGCCAAAACATCGGACGTCCGGTCCCTGTCCGACGTCCGATGTCTATTGAGCCTTCGGTCGTCCGTTGCACATCGGACATCCAACGTTGTAGTGTTGTTTTGTGCTCCAACGGCCACTTATTAAGGTATACAATAAATATCCTCCTCCTATCCCGTGTGAGGGTTGGCCATTCACTTAAAACATCCTCAAGAACACATTTCTCTCTCTCACTCACCCTTCCACACCAAATCTTAGATCCCTAAGGGATTTGAGAGCATTAGAGAGAAGTTGTCCAGTCAAGTGATAGATCCACTCCTTCCCCTTCTTCTCACCAAAGTAATTCGTGATTTGAGCAAGTATTGAGCTTTTCGCATCGTTCTTGTTACTCTTGGAGGTTGGAGACTCCTAGGCGATAGGAGTCTTTTGGAGAGGAATCGACCATTTTGATTACCCCCGAAAAAGTTTGTGAGGGTTTGGAGACCACCCCAAGGTCTACCACTAGTGGTTGAGAAACACCTTCGTGGTGTTGTCTCAAAGGGAGAATATGGTGAGCCTTCGTGGTAACATCCACCTCTCTAACGGTGACTAGCTTCCCTCCAAGGAGGTGAACATTGGCATACATCCTCGTCTCCCGGAGTTGCGGTTATTCCTAACCCTAACTCCCTACTTGTGGTTACTTGTCTCTTAGTTCTTACTTATATCATATTGTTCTTGCTTACTCACTTACTTGAGTTACTTGTTTATCTTGATTAACCCTTAGCATCATACTTGCAATTGTTAGGCTCACTTTCATATTCCGCATTATTGTTTAAAATTGCTAAGTAATTGTACGTATTCACCCCCCTCTAGGTCCATCTCGATCCTTTCAATTGGTATCAGATCCTCGTGCTCTATTCTTGTGGCTTAACCGCCCCAGAGTGAGATGAACCCCGATGGGACTCCGCTTGTTGCAGATCCGACAGAGAAGGGCAATGCTTCTTCGGAAGTCAAGGCCTTCACTTATGAGGATCTAGTACGGGCTCTTGCTAAGCAAAAGGAGGAGCATGATGCATCTCTTGATGCCTTGGTCCAAATGAGGCTAGCCACATTGACCTCGATGCTCGCACCACTTTCGGGTGGTGGGGCCGCAAGGCCAACTATGCCTACTCCCTCACTTGGCCAACAACCACCTAGCAATGATCAAACTAGTGTTCCATGGCTTTATGCGATACCTCAAATAGATAAACCAAAGTATAACCCTCAAGGAAAACCTCCTTTACTTGATGACACTACCGAATTTGCTTTGTGGAGAGTTGCTGTGCAGGATCATCTTCGATATGGAAATGATGAGACTCCAAGAGAGGTATATGACAAGAATCTCAACGACACAACAACTATGTGCATAAGGAGAGGTATGTTTGACAAGCAAAGGAGACCATACATACATATCACAAGTGCCAAGGAATTATGGGATAGCTTGTGAGGACCAAGACCGGTACCTCCACTCTCCGGCTTGCTCAATATGAAATTGCCAAAGGTCAATTGCAAAACTTTTGTATGGAGAAAGGTGAATCTCCTAAGCAACTTCTTGAGCGTCTCATGACTCCCACCGTTGACATTGAGTCGTGTGAGTGTGACAAGACACAAGATGGATTCAACTTGACTAAGAGATTTCTCATGGACAAGTTGCTTCATGCTCTTGCCCCATATCATCACCAAATGGTGTGGGACATAATACAACACCATGTATTCAAGGAAATGACTCCAGATGACACGCTTTCCAACTATTTGAAGGGTCAAAGGCAAATGCCACAAAACATCTTGCCATGCATGGTACCTCAACATCAAAGATCAATCTTGCATTGAAGGCCAAGCATGTATGTGAAGAAGAGCAGAGTTAAGAAGAAGAAGAATATGATGCTGATGAGGATGGTGATGAGATTGACTCAAATGAGAGCCCGTCATATGAAGACATTGCTCTCTTTGTCAAGAAGTTTAGCGTGGGAAAATTCAAGGGAAGATTCCAGAAGAAGAAAGTGAGAAAATGCTACAACTGTGAAGAAACCAACCACTTCTCCAATGAGTGCCCTTATGAGAAGAGAGAAGATAAACCAAGGTTTCCCAAGACCTTTCCCAAGAATAAGTTGCCAAATCCTTTGAATTCCAATCAATAAGAGAGATGGGAAAGCAATGGTTTCTCATGAAGAATCCGATCCGGATGATGTTAGTGGTGTTGCCGGAGTTGCTCAAGATTCTCAAAACACTTTGAGGCTAGTCAACAAGAGTGGTGATGTTGCCACCTACAACTATATGAAAGACTACAAGGGCAACGCTCACAAGTGCCTAATGGCAAAGGCCGTGGTAGAAGATGGAGAGGACCAAAGCTCTCCTGACAAGGTCAAGGTAACCCCATGATCAAACCCTCCTCTTTTCACTCCATCTACTCCTAGTGATGAGTATCTTGATGCAGAGGATATTTATAAGGATGATGATATATATGATCCTATGCTTGCTAAACTAAATAAGTTCATGTGCTCCCTCAAAGGAAAGAAGCTCACTATGATTCGCATGCTTATGGAGATGGTGAATAAGCACACCATCACCATTAAGGAACTCGAAACCCTCGTCATCGAGGAAAAGGAAAAATATGAAATCCTTGAGAGGAAAGTCCAATATGAGGAAGCACGAAATGATGAACTATGCTTGAAAATTGGTGCAAACATTAATGTTCATACTAAAGATCTTGCCTCCTTGAAAAAGGCTAATGACTCTTGCGAGGAGTTGATGAATGATAAAAGTAAGCTTGTGAAGTCTCATGCCTCTCTCTCTAAGGATTGTGAGCTCCTATCTGTGTCCCTCAAGAGTAAGGAAGAAGAGCTCACCCTTTTTACAAAGAGTTTTGAGACGCTCAAGCTTACTTATCTTGAAACTCTAGCCAAGGCTTACTCTTCTCCTATTATCAATGTTGATGCTTCTACTACTAACTCTAGTAGTGATCTAGCATCTATTCTTGAGGAGAATCACTTTCTCAAGGCTCAAATTGAGAACGGTCTCATGACATGTGATCAAGGACAAAAGAACCTTAATGACGTATTGGGCCAACACAATGAGGTGTTTTCCAAAGAGGGGCTCGGGTTTGACCCAAGCACAAGCAAGAAGAAGACGTCTTCTCAAAAGTGCACCACCCCTCTAAAAGAAACATTTGTACGGCAAGGGCACAAGGAGAAAGGTAAGGTTGGTAGTGGGAAGGACACAAGGGGCATGCCCACTCTCAACAAGCCAAAAGAGTTCATGCCTCCATCCTATGTACTTCGTAAGACTAAGGATGGAGAAGTTTATGCAAAATTTGTTGGTCCTCGAAATGCATTCCGATTCTATGCTATTTGGGTCCCTAAGACCCTTGTGACTAACTTGAGTGGTCCCATTGCAAAATGGGTGCCTCTAAACAAGTCATAATTGTGTGTAGGTTGCTTTCTCCGGTGGAGTAAAATGGGTGATTGATAGTGGATGTACCAATCATATGACCGGAGATAGAAAATTGCTCTACGATTTCATGGAAGCTATTCAACCATTTATGAGCATTATGTTTGGTGGAGGATCAAAAGGACAGGTACTCGGGTTGGGCAAGGTGGCTATCACAAATGACATGTCTCTTGCAAATGTCATGCTTGTTCAATCCCTTAAATATCATTTGCTTTCTGTTCTCCAATTGGCTTCTGTTGGTTATGATACACTCTTTGGACTAACGGATGTGAAAGTCTTTAAGAGAGATACTCTCGAAGTGGCCTTTGTTGGAGAGTTGGATGGCAACCTTTACATGGTTGATATCTTGAAAGAGAGCGCATTCCATGCAACTTGTCTAATGGCCAAGACCGATAAGGGGTGGCTATGGCATCGCCGGCTAGCCCATGTCGGCATGAGAAATCTTCAAGATCTCTTAAAGGGTAATCACATCCTTAGACTAACCAATGTATCTTTTGAGAAAGATCGTGTGTGTAGTGCATGCATAGCCGGGAAGCAACATCAATCAAACCACCCACCCAAGAATATCGTGTCTACTTCAAGGCCTTTGGAGCTCCTTCATGTGGATCTTTTTGGGCCACCTTCATGGGATAGTCTTGGTGGGAAAAAGTATGAACTTGTCATTGTTGATGATTACTCAAGATATACATGGGTGTTTTTCCTCAAGTCCAAGGACGAGACAAAGATCACCTTCATTGATTTTGCCAAGCAAGCACAATGCAAGTTTGACAAAGAAATCTTGGCAATAAGAAGTGTGTGACGCCCCGAGACCGATGTGCCAGGTGTCTTCCAGTTATTCATTGTCTTTGCCATGTCATTCGCTTGCGTGTTGCATCTTTGTCATGTCATCATGTGCATTGCATCATCATGTTTTCAAAACCTGCATCCGCCCGGGTTCCCCCAGTTCCGTCCGTTGTCCGTTCTGAATCCAGACACACTTGCACGCGCCCTCGGCATGTCCAAAATATTATTTTTATAAGTGGCCAGAAAATGTTCTCGGAATGGGTTGAAAGTTGGCGTGCGGTCTTATTTTAGTGTAGATAGACCGCCTGTCAAGTTTCATCGCATTCGGAGTTCGTTTGATAGCCCAACCGTTAAACTATAGTGGCAGTATAGCCGGTCACACGTCGGACGTTTTCGGTCTCCGAAAACAGTCGTCGGGCCTCCCTCTCTTCTCTTCTCTCAGCTCGAGACCATCTACACAGCTCACTACCTACCGCCAGGTCCAACCTAACCTCTCTCGTTAGCCCGCAGCCCCCCTCGCGTGCGTCCAAAAATTGCCCCGGACCCGACCCGGGTAGTCGTCACCATTGGACCCGAATCATCCCTAAACGTCTACAAAATATCTCCGTTTTGTCAATTGGGCTCCCTAGCTATTTTATCCGCGATCGTCCGATTGCGATCGTAGGGACGAGGTAGCCCCTAACCTAGTCTGTGAGGTATATATATACTCCACTCCTAGTCTATTTGGACAAACCCTAAAAATTAGGACCCTTGTCCCATCCCACCGCCGCCAGCATCTCCCACCTCGGGATCCTCCCCAAATCCAAAAATCCTCCTCGAATTTCTAACCGAACCAACCCCCTCGTCGCTGCCAAATTCCACCCGCAGGCAGCCGCCACTCCTCTCCTCGATCTCCTCCAACCCAGCCTCCCTCGCTCTCTCTTCGGTGTTGTTCCTCCCTGACCGTGCCTCCCCGTCCCGTTGTTCCTCGCAGGGAGCCATGGCCGCCGGCCACCAAAGCAGCAACAGTCCCTCGATCCAGCGCCGCCGTCCCGTGTGCTAGCCAGCACCCTCGCTCCGCCTCCCGCTGGTGAGACCGACCACCGGAGCCCCTCCAGGAGAGCCCCGCCACTGCAGATGAGCCCCGCCGCTCGCTCCCTTCCTCCCGCCAGTCTTCTTCTTCCTCCCTGCCTCATGTCTCTCCGTTTTCTCACTCTCAGGAGTTCTCTCATGGTGCTCGAGGAAGCAACCACCCCGCCGGGTGCCCTCGTCAGCGTTCGATGCCGTCGCGCCAGATCCGGAGGAAATCGGCGCCGCCGCGCCCGTTCCCGACCCCCACGAGGCCATGACCCTCTCCCACCTCGCCTGCTTCATCTCCGTCAAGTCCCGATGCCAGCGAAGCTGCCCGCTGCCCTGCTCGCCTCCTCTGCTTCGCCCTTGCGCGAGGAGCACGACCCAGCGCCCAGCCCAGTTCGTTTCCCTGCGTTGACTCGCGTCCCTGTTCGTCTGGAGTGCCAACGATTGGGAGGCCCGAGCACCAGATCGCGCAAGGCCCAGCGCTCGGCCTCCTGGCCCAGCATCGCCCCCTGGGCCGCCTCCACCGTCTAGCGCCAAGGCCCAACGCGCCTTCCTTGTTCACCTTCGACTTGGGCCTTGGGCCTAAGTGAGCAGTTCCCCTCCAGTCCCTCTACCCTGTGCATGTTGGGCTAGCCTCTGTTTCGGCCCAGTGTAGTTTTTTTAGATCTGTGATTTTGTCTATTTTCCAGGGTATTGCAGTTTTATAGGAAAACCCTTGCGCTTCATGCATTTAATATCTAATTAACCGTAGCTCGGTTTTAAATAATCTTTATATGTAATTGGGGTAGAAAAATGCCTAGTTTAACATGGTGGATTTACTTTGCATGTCTAATAACTCTAAAATTATGTTTAGGACAGAACAGTACCAAACCTAATATATGCATATGGGGATTTATTGGAATTGTTGTTGTTGTTTCTGGCCTCATTTAAACTTGCTTAAATGTTTAGTTTGCTTATGCTTCACCCCTTGCCATGCTAAACAACATTTAATATGGTTGAGTACCTAAATGAGATCGAACTAAATAATGGGATGTGGTGTTTTGTCAATATGCATCCCGAAGCACTTTGAGCTCCACTTAATTTGTAGGATTGTTTGTGCATTTTTGCCATGCCATGCCTCATTAAACCGGACATGCATCATACTTGTTTGCGCATCGTGCCATGCTTATGTGATGATTGTTTACTATGTTGTTTGCCTTCTTTCCGGTGTACTTCTTCTCGGTAATCCGGTAACGTCATGTTTGTGAGGATCCGCTCGACAACGTCCGTTTGTCTTCTTCATGGACTCGTTCTTCTTCCTTACGGGATCTCAGGCAAGATGACCATACCCTCGAAATCACTTCTATCTTTGCTTGCTAGTTGCTCACTCTTTTGCTATGCCTATGATGCGATACCTACCACTTGCTTATCATGCCTCCCATATTGTTGAGCCAAGCCTCTAACCCACCTTGTCCTAGCAAACCGTTGTTTGGCTATGTTACCGCTTTGCTCAGCTCCTCTTATAGCGTTGTTAGTTGCAGGTGAAGATTGGAGCTTGCTCCATGTTTGGAACATGGATATTTTGTTGGGATATCACAATATCTCTTATTTAATTAATGCATCTATATACTTGGTAAAGGGTGGAAGGATCGGCCTTATGCCTGGTGTTTTGTTCCACTCTTGCCGCCCTAGTTTCCGTCATATCGGTGTTATGTTCCTGGATTTTGCGTTCCTTACGCGGTTGGGTTATAATGGGAAACCCTTGACAGTTCACTTTGAATAAAACTCCTCCAGCAAGGCCCAACCTTGGTTTTACCATTCGCCACCTAGCCTTTTTCCCTTGGGAGTCGTGCATCCCGAGGGTCATCTTTATTTTTAAACCCCCGGGCCAGTGCTTGTCTAAGTGTTGGTCCAACCCAGAGCACCGTGCGGGGCCGTCCCTTGGCAACTTGGGTTACGTTGGCTCCCGTACGCTTAGCTTATCCGGTGTGCCCTGAGAACGAGATGTGTGCAGCTCCTATCGGGATGTTGACGCATCGGGTGGTCTTGCTGGACTTGTTTTACCATTGTCGAGGATGTCTTGTAACCGGGATTCCGAGCCTGATCGGGTCTTCCCGCTAGAAGGAATATCCTTCGTTGACCGTGAGAGCTTGTGATGGGCTAAGTTGGGACACCTCTGCAGGGTTTTGAACTTTCGAAAGCCATGCCCGCGGTTATGGGCAGATGGGAATTTGTTAATGTCCGGTTGTAGAAAACATGAAGTTGATCTTAATTAAAATACATCAACCGCGTGTGTTGCCGTGATGGTCTCTTTCCGGCGGAGTCCGGGAAGTGAACACGGTGTTGGAGTTATGCTTGACGTAGGTTGTTCTAGGATCACTTCTTGATCATTAGTTGTTCGATCGTGCTTTTGCCTTCTCTTCTCGCTCTCTTTTGCAAATATGTTTAGCCACCATATATGCTAGTCGCTTGCTGCAGCTCCACCTCATACCTTTTACCCTTCCTATAAGCTTAAATAGTCTTGATCGCGAGGGTGTGAGATTGCCGAGTCCCCGTGACTCACAGATACTTCCAAAGCCAGTTTGCAGGTGCCGATGTTACCGAGCAGGTGACACAACCAAGCTCAAGGAGGAGCTCGATGAAGATCTTGTCCTTTGTGTTGTTTCGTTCTAGTTGATCAGTAGTGGAGCCCAGTCGGGACGATCGGGGATCTGTGTCGCTTTTGGGGTAGTCTTCTTTTATTTTGGTTCCGTAGTCGGACCTTGATTGTATCTGGATGATGTAATGCTTTATTCATGTATTTGTGTGAAGTGGCGATTGTAAGCCAACTATGTATCTCTTTCTCTTATGTATTACATGGGTTGTGTGAAGATTACCTTACTTGCGACATTGCTTTCAATGCGGTTATGCCTCTAAGTCATGCTTCGACACGTAGGAGATATAGCCGCATCGAGGGTGTTACAAAGTGATAATGGCTCTGAGTTCAAGAACTATACCTTGGAAGAATTTCTTAGTGATGAAGGGATTGGGCATCAATATTCAGCTCCATACACTCCTCAACAAAATGGTGTAGCCGAAAGGAAGAACCATACACTTGTGGAAATGGCAAGGTCCATGTTGGATGAATACAAGTCGCCCCATAGTTTTTGGGCCGAGGCTGTCAACACTGCATGCCACGCGTCAAATTGGCTCTTCCTCCGCACAATATTGGAAAATACTACATATGAGCTCCTAACTGGGAACAAGCCAAATGTCAAGTACTTTCGTGTATTTGGGTGCAAATGTTTCATCCTCAACAAAAGGGAATGGTTAGGGAAATTTCAATCCAAAACAATTGAGGGGATATTTGTTGGCTATGGATCAAACTCTCATGCCTATAGAGTCTATAACAAATCCAATGGATGTGTTGTACAAACTTGTGACGTGGTGTTTGATGAATTTAATGGCTCCAAGGGGGAGCAAGTTGATCTAAGTGATGTAGGTGAAGAATACTCTTCTCAAGATATCTTGACCATGGGTGTTGGTGCACTTCTTCCAATGGAACAAGAACCTCATGATGATGAGGAAGAAGATGGAAGCTTCACACATAATCAAACTACTTCAACACCCATACCATCACAAGGTCCTATTATTCAACCAATGCCCTTAATTCAAGTACAGGAAGATGATCAAGTCCCTCTTCATGATAATGTTCAAGAACAAGATCATCATCAAGGGCAAGAACAAGAAAGTGCAATCATTAATGATGAACCTCAACAAATGCAATATGAAGAAGTAGATCTTCCACCACACATTAATGATCCATATGTTGAGGACGTGGATGATGGACATGAAGTTGAACCTCGCGAAACACTAACCTCCATCATGCCTCGAGTGGCCGGTCGAGTTGATGTTGACAAAATTCTCACCAGCATATCGGAAGGTAGAGTCACCCGTAAACATTTGACAAACTTTTGTGCTCACTTCTCGTTTATGTCTAGTGTTGAGCCTCTCAAGGTACAAGATGCATTGATGGACATTTTTGAACGCAACCAAGTGTGGTCATTAGTCGAGATACCAACTACGGAGCACAATGTCATTGGAACAAAATGGATTTTCAAGAACAAGTAAGATGAGAATGGTGCAATCATCCGTAACAAGGCAAGGTTAGTGGCACAAGGGTACTCACAAGTTGAAGGTTTGGACTTTGGTGAGACCTTTGACCCCGTTGCCCGTCTTGAATCTATTCACATCTTACTTGCTTATGCCGCTTTCAATGGTTTTACATTACATCAAATGGATGTGAAGAGTGCTTTCCTTAACGGTCCTCTACAAGAAGAAGTATATGTATCACAACCACCTGGGTTCCTTGATCCCGATCGCAAAGACTATGTGTATAAACTTCATAAGGCTTTGTATGGCCTCAAACAAGCACCTCGAGCTTGGTATGATCATCTTAAGAAGTTTTTACTCGATGATGGTTTTGTGAGAGGGGTGATCGACCCCACTCTTTTTACTACGAGGGACAAGGGTGATTTGATCCTATGCCAAATCTATGTAGATGATATCATTTTTGGTTCTCCTAACATTCATTTGTGCAAGAAGTTTGCGGCCTCCATGACCAAGAATTTTGAAATGCCACTCAATGCGGATTTGAAGTTCTTTCTCGGATTCCAAATTCAACAATTTCAAGAAGGAATTTTCCTGTCTCAAGAAAAATACCTCAAGGATATCCTAGAGTAGTTTGGCATGTCTGATGCTAGTCCATGTAAGACATCCATGCCAACCAAAATTTTACTCACTGAAGACACAAATGGTATCCCTTTCGACCCATCTATTTACCGCTCTATGATTGGTTCACTGCTTTATCTTTGTGCATCTAGACCAGACATCATGTTTAGTGTATGCATGTGTGCTAGATTTCAAGCTTCCCCTAGGGAAAGTCATCATAAGGCGGTTAAGCATATTCTTAGATACCTTGTTCACACCCCAAAGTTGGGTCTATGGTACCCCAAGGATGCTAAGTTTTATCTTATTGGGCACACATATGCGGATTGGGCTGGAGACAAAGTGGATCGTAAGTCCACCTCCGGTGCATGTCAATTTCTTGGATGCTCCTTAGTAAGTTGGTCCTCAGAGAAACAAAATTGTGTTGCTCTTTCCACCACCGAAGCTGAATACATTGCAACTGCCAGTTGTGCAACTCAATTACTACGGATGAGGCAAACCTTGAAGGATTATGGTATCACCTATAGACATGTGCCTCTTCTGTGTGATAATGAAAGTGCCATCAATATTGCCGAGAATCCCAAAGATCATACTCGCACCAAGCACATTGATATTAGGTATCATTTCTTGCGAGATCATGTGGAGAAGGGTGATATTGATATTGCTCATGTGGGCACAGATATGCAACTTGCTGACATTTTCACCAAGCCATTGGATGAAGCAAGGTTTTGTCAACTTAGGCGTGAACTTGGTATCTTGGAGCTTGACAATATTATGTGAAATCTAGTATCCATCCATGCATTCACTTCATATCTTGTTTAGATGTAGGCATATGTTTAGGGGGAGACACTCAACTCATGAGTACTCTCACCCTATAAAATGCATAAAAAGAACAAACACTCTCAAAGTTACCATGTTCTTCAAACTACGATACTTTAAATGATGGGGTAGTGTTAGTGAGCCCAGGGACATTATCTTCGCGGCTTCACGACACCTATACTCACACATGGTTGTCTATTGGCCACCGACTCTTCTCAAAAGAGAGGATGTCCAATCATGTTTAAGGGGTCTTAGATGTGTGTCTAGTTCCTCACCATGTGGTATTTTACATGTCTGATTGCCCATAGTATTTTGTCATATACCCATTCTTGTATTTTGGTTCCTCTAGGTTTTCTGGTGCTATCTGGCAAAAACTTTTGCCCCCGACGTCCGACGGTTATCGGACGTCCGATGACTCACAGCTTCCGGCCGTCCGATGTCACTCGGCTGTCCGGTTGCTGTGCAGAAATCGTGCACATCCCAAAACCAAACCTAGGTCTCGGACGTCCGAGGTTCTCTAGCCGTCCGTCACCTAGTACGTACTCCAGTGCCCGGACGTCCGACCACCATCGGTCGTCCGACGTAGTTTGCGGGCCACAGAAACATCTTTGGGGTCGGGTCAGTGCGGTTGCCCTATCCAGTTCCCCCTTCCTTCAACTACGTCCGCTGCTGCGCTGCCAGGAGGGCGATTTCGCCCTCGCCTTCGCTGGGGGGCTGCCGATTCGCCACGCCCAACCTCCTCTTCCTCACCTTGTCTTGATATGGTACCCCCCTGTGTGTTTCCTTGGCTCTCTCTCTTGTCTCCGTCACTTGTTCGTACTCACGGTAGTGATTCCCTTTCTCTCTTCGTTAATCCCCAAGGTGAGGTTCATCTCATGATGGTAAAATTCAAGCACACCGCTCGCAAGGATGCCAGGGGTTCCTGTGCCTGCGGTAATTTATATCCTTTCATTCTCTTTTCCTTTATTAATCTCCATCTCCGTTTATACCAAGGGCTCACTATGGTGCGTCGATGTCCCTCTCCTCCTGGTTTCAGCCACTCGTGGTGGTGGTTCTGATGACTCTCAGGAGGAGTTGCGTCCACGCAAGTGTCCTGGGAAACATGCTATAATCGAGGAGTCCTCCTCTACATAGGGCTCTGACTATGAAGAAGAGATGGAGGAGGAGGAGGAGCGTGGTGTGCAAGCGACGTTTTCGTCCCGGGGTTCTCGCAGGGCCACTCACATGCCTGCTCCTCCTCCCGATCAGCCGCATGCCGATGGTCGAAACATACCCCTTGAGGCTCCTCAACTTCATGGACGTATCCTCAAGGATTTTACCAAAGTGCCCAAGCCTGCATATTTGAAGTTCCGACATGATGTTGATCAATTCAAAGTGGTTCAAGACTCTCTGGATCAATGTTTTCGCACAAATGTTCAGGCAGATATTTACACCTCTGTTGTCCTTCCAAAGGGTCTCTCTCTCTGCACCACTACATTGACTTGGCTCATATTCGGAAACATCCCATGAAGTATCCGGGTGCCATTTAGTTCACTGAGTCATCCGGTATTGCTGCTCCATTCACATTTCATCGTGATTTCAATCAGGCTGCTATCCATCAGTTTTATGCCACCTGCTTCTTTGCTCCTCACAAGACCGTCACCTGGATGATTTCTGACACCGAGCTCACTACCACGTATGCTCAATTTGTTACTGCTCTTGGGTTTCCAAATAGTGGATTTAAGATCCATAAGGAGGACCCAAATCACAAACCCAAAGCAGTTGAGGCTTGTGGCTATCTTCTTAAGGAACTTGATGACCTTGCTGAGGAGGAAAAGATGAAGGATCTGAATCAGGTTTCTATTTGGAGATCTGCCTACTACATCATCTACCAATGTATCATTCATACCATCTATCCTAAGATGGGGGACAAGGGATCTTGCAACAGTTATTGCATTGATCTTATGTCTCACCTCCATGAGTCTCCCAAAGGCAAGATCAATGTTCCTCATGTCCTATGGCATGAAATTCGTCTTGCTAGCTTTCAGTAGAAGCATGCCTTTCCTAATGCTCCATTCATTCAGGATCTTATTGAGAGTGTGGCTCCATTCTCTCTTGTCCGCACCCATGTGCATGAGAAGTGGATTATTCCTCCTCACATGGCCAACGATTTTGCTCCCAAGGGTACCTCCAAGTCTGCCCCTACTCGTAGGTCTGCTGCTCGGTCTCATCCTACTACTGCCAGCTCCGCCTCCTCTGGGCGTTTTTCTTGTTTTATCGGCAAGGCTCACTCTGCCATGATGAAGGCGTTCTCCTTCAACTGCACACACAACCACGATGTTGTCACTCGCATGATCACTTCCTAAGTTGAAGACATAGAAGTGTTATACAGAAACTGAAGGAAATATGCCCTAGAAGCAATAATAAAGTTGTTAGTTTATATTTCCTTATTCATGATAAAGGTTTATTATTCATGCTAGAATTGTATTGATCGGAAACCCAAATACATGTGTGAATACATAAACAAACACCGTGTCCCTAGTGAGCCTCTACTTGACTAGCTCGTTGATCAAAGATGGTTATGGTTTCCTAACCATAGACATGAGTTGTCATTTGATGACGGGATCACATCATTAGGAGAATGATGTGATGGACAAGGCCCATCCATTAGCTTAGCATTTTGATCGTTCAGTTTATTGCTATTGCTTTCTTCATGTCAAATACATATTCCTTCGACTATGAGATTTTGCAACTCCCGAATACTGGAGGAATACCTTGTGTGCTATCAAACATCACAACATAACTGGGTGATCATAAGGATGCTCTACAGGTATCTCCAAAGGTGTTTGTTGAGTTGGCATAGATAGAGATTAGGATTTGTCACTCCGAGTATCGGAGAGGTATCTCTGGGCCCTCTCGGTAATACACTTCATAAGAAGCCTTGCAAGCGAAGGACTAATGAGTTAGTTGCAGGATGATGTATTATAGAATGAGTAAAGAGACTTGCTAGTAACGAGATTGAACTAGGTATGAAGATACCGACAATCGAATCTCGGGAAAGTAACACACCGATGGACAAAGGGAATTACGTATGTTGTCATAAGGTTTGACCGATAAAGATCTTTGTAGAATATGTAGGAGCCAATATGGGCATCCAGGTTCCGCTATTGGTTATTGACCAGAGAGGTGTCTCGGTCATGTCTACATAGTTCTCGAACCCGTAGGGTCCGCACGCTTAACGTTTGTTGATGATATAGTGTTATATGAGTTATATGATTTGGTGACCGAATGTTTTTCGGGTCCCAAATAAGATCATGGACATGACGAGGAGTCTTTAAATGGTCGAGACGTAAAGATTGATATATAGGACGATGGTATTTGGACACTGGAAGTGTTTCAGGACGTACCAGGAAGGAATCGGGTCACCGGAAGGGGTTCCGGGCACCCCCCGGCAAGATATGGGCCTTATGGGCCAAAGAAGGGGACATACCAGCCCATAAGGGGCTGGTGCGCCCCCTCCCTTGTTTGGCCAGTCCTAGGGAAGGAAAAGGGGGAGGGCTACTGTCGGTGTCAAAACCTGCGGATCTCGGGTAGGGGGTCCCGAACTGTGCGTCTAAGGCGGATGGTAACAGGAGGTAGGGGACACAATGTTTACCCAGGTTCGGGCCCTCTCGATGGAGGTAATACCCTACTTCCTGCTTGATTGATCTTGATGATATGAGTATTACAAGATTTGATCTACCACGAGATCGTAGAGGCTAAACCCTAGAAGCTAGCCTATGATTATGATTGTTCTTGTCCTACAGACTAAACCCTCCGGTTTATATAGACACCGGAGAGGGCTAGGGTTACACAGAGTCGGTAACAAGGGAGGAGATCTACATATCCGAATTGCCAAGCTTGCCTTCCACGCAAAGGAGAGTCCCACCCAGACACGGGACGAAGTCTTCAATCTTGTATCTTCATAATCCAACAGTCCGGCCAAAGTATATAGTCCGACAGTCCGAGGACCCCCTAATCCAGGACTCCCTCAGTAACCCGTGAACCAGGCTTCAATGACGATGAGTCCGGCGTGTAGATTGTCTTCGGCATTGCAAGGCGGGTTCCTTCTCCGAATACTCCATAGAAGATTTTGAACACAAGGATCGTGTCCGGCTCTGCAAAACAAATTCCACATACCACCGTAGAGAGTATATTATTCCACAAATCTAATCTTCTAACAACTTTTTATAATGTGACATCACGCTATGACCCGGTCATTATTCGAACCATTTTTCTCAACTAGCTACTGCACATATTGCGAGGCGGTTTTCTTGGCACGTCTTGTCGAAGCAGAGATCGTGTCCCCTTATCACGGGATTCTCATCAATACGGGTGTGGGTAACCCAAACGCGCCATCAATCACGACGCTTGGGGAATAAGTGAGTTTACCAGGCAAGTGGGGAGGCGCAGAATCCCTGTTGCCTTTATAAGGGGATAAGGACTCTCTTTCGCACCCACGCTTTCTTCTTCCCGATCCATTCCCCTTCGCCTGAGCTCCAGCGCCCGAGCGTTCATCTTTTCCGCCCGCAAAGGCCTTCCGAAAATGTTCGGATCCGGAGCAGGAGGCAAGTGGATGGCCTCTACCGTCCAGGAGAAGCATATCAAAAAGCTTTGGGAGGCCGGATATCTCGCCAAAAAATCGGCCACCGTCTCCCGACGGCGGGACTGATCGTTCCTACTCCGGAACCCCAAGAGAGGGTTGTATTCCTCCCTCATTTTGTCTGCGGGCTAGGGTTTCCCCTCCACCCATTCGTTAGCGGCATCATGTATTATTACGGGATCGATTTTCATGATCTATCCCCCAATTCCTTCCTCAACATCTCGACATTCATCATCATGTGCGAGGCTTTTCTCTGCATCTCGCCACACTTCGGCTTATGGCTGAAGATCTTTAATGTGAAGCCCAAGGTGGTGAGCGGTGAGCACGTCAAGTGCGGGGGCGCCATGGTGAGCAAGATGCCCAACATCACATGGCCAATAGGTACTTTTAATGATTCCGTCAAAGAGTGGCAACAATAGTGGTTTTACATTACTGAGCCGCGCGGCACGGAATGGGCCGCTGCTCCAGAGTTCCGATCCGGAGCCCCTCTACGGCTTACGTCCTAGCCCAAGAAGGGTCTAAACTGGTCTTCGTCTGACGAACTATTTATGCTCCAAACACGCATTAAAGATATGGAAGACAAGAACATCGAACTTGTCAATTTAGTCCAGGTGATGTTAGTTCGCGGGATCCGGCCAAGCACCAGACCCTGCGAAAGCTCTTTGGATCCTCGCACGCAGACATCTGGAAGGTGCTTTTCAAGTCCAGAAAATCATGGCCGGACTCGGCCAAGGACCGCGGGTATCAACTGTCCCGCCCTGCAAGCTCGGTAAGTTTTTATGCGTTTTACCCGCATAACCCAAGGGAAATGCTTAATGTGTTTTCCTCAACCCCCCTAGGGCTGGACGAAGAAGGCAGGGCGGATCCACTATCCGTCCCCGTTGCCGGAAGAACTGGCCGGCCCACTTCCAACGAAGATGCTGGCCCCGGCGCCGTACAAGGTGCCGAAGAAGAAGACCGAGAAGGAGGCCAAAAAGACCCGGGGCGGCCTTTGTCACTGCGACACTTCGGGCACAATATCAGAAGGCTCCAATGTCCGTTCTGCCTCCGAAGAGGACGACGACGAGGAGGAGGAGGAAGACGAATCCCCAGCGGGGGGAATAAAGAAGAGGACGGCCTCCATAAACTTGGAGGCCGAGTCGCCTAAAAGGGGAAAGGCTCCTCTTCCGGAAGAGTCCACTGCCGCCGCCGACAGCAGCCCGTTGTGGGATCCCAGGGCCCAGCCCCTGGTGAACTCATGAGTATAAAATCTGAACACGTTTATGCGTCCAGACTCATCATGGCATAATATTTTAAACTGAGCTATATTTTTTGTAGTCTGAAGAGGTCCCGCACCGAATGATCCTCATCAGAGGATTCAATGAGCTCGGATGTTATAGAGAGCGGGACGCCCCCGAAGGCCCCTTCCCCCAAATATGTGCATAACACCGAGGCTTCGTCCCAGAAGGACACCGACCAAGGAGGGGGGGAAGAGCTCGTGAAAGCGGCGCCTGGAGGTCAAACTTCGAGGGCCGGAGACATGGGGGAGAAGATTCCCATGGGAGTCGACGGCGGGAGCCATCTTGAATTCGGCTCCCATTCGGACGCAATTCCGGAGACCAATACGGCTCCAGAATCAAGTAGGCGACCTCCCTCGTCTGGAGGGGGCTTGCTTGTTCCACCGGCAATCTCTGTCCAGCCAGAGGTGCTGGATGTTTTGTTAGTGGCACTGAAGAGCGCCTCCATCGTCGATGAACACCGTGCCCTGATGGGTGCGGTGATTAAGGAGATTCAGTCTGCTGAGAGTGGACTGAATGAAGCCTGTATCAGCCTTATAAGTGGCTTTGAGGTATGTTTTATGAGGTTTCGAAGAGTGTCATAGTATGGATAGTAGCCCCTGATACACTGTTCGGTGCAAGAAAGGACCGGACAGAGGTATGTTCGCAGGAAGACTCACTTGATGACATCTATCTCTCTTCCTTTATAAGCCGACGTCTGCAGCGGCTGCTGCCTCTCATGCTGCGGAGGTCTCCAGACTGAATCAAAGTCTGGAGTGGGCCGAAGAAGAACTTGGCCAGTTGAAAAGGCAGTTGGAAGATAAATAAGGTATGCGCAAGCCTTGTTCGCGTTCAGTGCGAACAAATTCCCAGTATGATAAAATATGTTTCATTATTTGTGCCAGGGGTGATGACCGAAGTCGAGGCTCCGAGGAAGGCTGATGCCGAGGCCGAGGAAAAGGCAGCCGCAGAGCAAGCTCTTCGTGAGAAGCACGAGGCCAGGGTTATTGAAGCGGAGCAGGAGCTTCAAGAGTCCGTGAAGAAATGCGAGACCTTGGAGCAGAGTTTAACGGAGAAAGAATCCGAACTCGCCAGGGCTCATCAGGACGCACGCGATGCCCAGGAGGAAACCCAAGGCACCCTGCAGGAGATCCAAGAGGCGAGGACGATCACGGCGGGTAAGGCTTTTTCCATGTAAAGCAAGTATTTGAGGAGAAAATCATATTTCTAATTTTGAGTTCGGATTTCTCCAGGGGTATTTGCGGAACTGCCCAGCAGCATATCGGATGCCGCCCAATTTTACTGAGCCGAAGAAGGGAACACTACGGATAAGCTCTTCTGGTCGCAATATCTGGCACCGAATTATCCGGTGCCTTTTGCCGACCAACTGAAACAGCTGATTGAACTGCATAGGGTGGCCGAACTAGCCATGAAGGATTTGATTATCCGGCTATGGCCTGCCGAGCTGATTCCAGGCAGCTACTTCGGGCTCGTGAAGCGGCTTGTGAGTGCCTGTCCTCGACTTGACGTCATCAAGCGGTCGGTCTGTATAGAGGGTGCGCGAATGGCCTTCGCCCGCGCAAAGGTGCACTGGGGGAAGATGGATGCTGAAAAGCTGATGACCAAGGGACCGCCAGAGGGGAAGGAGCACCGCAAGCCCGAATTATATTATGAAAGTGTCCTGAAAGGGTCTTGCCTAGCGGCGGAGCAATGCACCAAGGACATTATATTTCCATGAATACAATCATGTTGTCCTTTGTAATGTTGAACGAGGTCATTTCTATTATTTATTGCCTGTTATATAAAAGTTTATCCTTCTGCGCGGCCGTTTATATATTAATCCTAAGAGTTGGCCAGTCACCGACTTCTGCCCCCACATAGGAAGTACGGGGGTGTTCGGGATAAAGCTGATCACTCTTTATCCTAGGTTTGGGTCCTTCAAAGGAGGTGTTCAGCACAACAAACCAGGCAATCGGACTATAGGGCTTTATCACTCTGACTTAGCCATAGGAGCTTTATAAAAGGAAGGTAGGCGCAACCCCTGATGTTCGGAAGACCGCACAAGGGGCTATATAAGCACCTGATTGGAAGAAAATCCGATCCATCGCACACTGCATTGGTTATGGCATTATGCGGGAGAAACCCTTAAAGATTTTACAACCTCTTGAACAGCTGACCAGCTCTCGCTGTATCATGACAGTCAGTTTTCGGCTTTCTCTACTGAGGTGCTCGTCCGAAAGAACTGGGACACAATCGCAGTAGTTCTCCCTGTGCCGCCTTAGCCTATATAGTGGAACGTAAGGCAGCAGAACATGGGAGCCGGGCAAACCCAACATTTGACCCAAGACATGATTCGGAGCTGATGCATATAATTCTATAAGTTCGGGGTGCCGAACTTCCATGAAGGTGTTCGGACTTTATTGTCATATTATGGGTAAAACAAAGCCCCTGGCATATTTAAAGCATATCACAGTGTACGGATGCTAATTGACAAAAGAATCTCAATAAGAAATAACAGTAGATAAGCATTATATAAATCCACATGTTGTATTTGAATAGTACGTCGATGCGTGTGAGTACAGGTAATGTGATAAAAAAGAAATATGACTGTGGAACCTGCTGAGAGCAGGGGAAGAAGCTGTGTGCGGATCCGGAGTATAGTCGGATGGTCATCGCGGGGAATATCTAAGGATTCCCTTGCACGTTCGAGCTGCTTCCAAATTGCCAGCCCTGGTCTACGCAAAGTTGAACCTGCAAACAAAATGTAATAAATTCTTGTGTGCCGCAGGGCGGTTGAGCCACGGTATGTGGCCTGTCCTGGCTTTTGCTGGAGTGTTTAGTTGAGCTCTGGACGAGCCGGGCTATCTTGCCGCGAAGTAGTTCGAAGTTCTTTGGCGGTGTCAGGGAATCAGGCCGTCAAGTCGAGGTTCGGTTGGAAGGTGCCACTTGTAGCTTCTGCTGTTAAAGCAGCGGTATACTCCTTGGTGCCGAGGGGAAGTTTGGCCTTGCCATTAACCGTGATGACACCCCGCGGACCGGACATCTTGAGCTTACGGTAGGCATAATGTGGTACCACGTTGAATCAAGCGAACGCGGTTCATCTGAGCAGTGCCTGATAATCACTGTGAAAGGGGACGATGTCGAAGATTAACTCTTCGGCATGGTAATTGTCTGGTGATCCGAAGACTACTTCAAGGGCAATGGAGCCTATACAGCTGGCCTCCATACCTGGTATAATACCTCTGAAGGTGGTTTTAGTGGGCTTGATCACCGAATGATCGATGCCCATCTTGCCCACTGTGTCCTGGTAAAGCAGGTTTAGACTGCTCCCTCCGTCCATAAGGACTCGCGTGTGGTGGAACCCGTCAATTATTGGGTCGAGGACTAGTGCGGCTGGATTGCCCTAATTGGTGTTAACCGGACGATCCGTGCGGTTGAAGGTGATCGGCCCTAGTTTATATTCTGGGACGACTGGTTCCGTTAAGTCGACATCCCTAAGGGTGTGCGTCCGGTCCGGGTTGGGAGTGTAGGTGCCGTTTACCACATTTACCGTTTGGATTTGCAGGGGAAATTTCTTTTGTCCTCCTGTACTCGGTGATCTGGGGTCCTCGTCGCCATCGTCGCTTTGAGACCCCTTATCTTTGTTTTTGGCACCTAACCCGTCGGCTTGTTTAAAGACCCAACATTCTCTGTTGGTATGATTGGCTGGTGTTCCTGGGGTGCCATGAATTTGGCATGGGCAGTCGAGTATGCGGTCCAGACTGGACGAACCCGAATTGTCATTTATGAGTGGCCCATTCCGCTTACTGGACTTAGAGCCCCTAAATCCGGCATTGACTACCGTATCTTCGGCGTTTCCACCATTTTTGTGGCTCTTGTGTTTGTTGCGTCGGGGTTTGCCGTTGCTATCTCTGGCTTCTGATGTGCCAGGGTTTCTTGCTGTGTTGTTGCTACGGGCCAACCAGCTATCTTCGCCAGCACAAAAGTGGGTCATGAGTGTCGTGAGGGCTGCCATGGATTTTGGCTTCTCTTGGCCGAGATGTCGGGCGAGCCACTTGTCATGGATGTTATGTTTAACGGCCGCTAGGGCTTCAGCATCCGGACAGTCGACAATTTGGTTCTTTTTAATTAGGAACCGAGTCCAGAATTTCCTGGCTGACTCTCCGGGCTGCTGTGTTATGTGACTTAAATCATCAGCATCCGGTGGCCGCACATAAGTGCCCTGGAAGTTTTCCAAGAATGCGTCTGCCAGGTTCTCCCAGCTTCCGATGGAGTTTTCCGGTAAGCTATTCAGCCAATGCCGAGCTGGCCCCTTGAGTTTTAGCGGGAGATACTTGATGGCGTGTAGATCATCCCCGCGGGCCATGTGAATGTGGAGGAAGAAATCCTCTATCCATACCGCGGGGTCTGTAGTGCCACCATATGATTCAATGTTCACGGGTTTAACCCCTTTTGGGAATTCATGATCCATTACTTCATCAATGAAGCATAGGGGGTGTGCGGCGCCTCTGTGCCAGGCTATATCACGATGCAGTTCATACGAGTCTTGTCTGCTGTGTTCGGCCCGGCCGGATTTGCTTTTAGTATATCCGGCGTGACGGTTATCGTCACGCGTTGGGGCGCGCCCCCGTGATCCGTAGACCGATCTTTTATGTCCTGATTTGTTTTCCAATACTTCTCTCAGGTCCTGCGTGTTACCCCGGGCCTTGGTATTTTTGTTTGACTGGCGACGGGGTGCGGTCTGGGCTTTGGGTTGATATGCCGCTTTGTCTTGGCCACGAGGTGGCTGGTCAACCGCATCACACACTGGTAGTGTAGGCTTTAATGCTTCCTCCTCGAGCTAGGGTAGCAACCTGCGCTTTGGGTAACTTTTGGTTGGGTGCTCCAGTTCGTATTCCTCGGCTGCTAGCACCTGGGTCCATCTATCCGCTAGTAGATCTTGATCAGCTTGAAGCTCCTGTTGCTTTTTCTTCAGGCTTTTTGCTGTGGCTATAAGCCGACGCTTGAAGCGCTCCTGCTCGATGGGATTCTCAGGCATGATAAATTCTTCGTCGCCGAGGCTCACCTCATCTTCGGAGAGGGTCATGTAATTGTCATCATCTGATTCTCCGTCTGGCGCATGTTCCTTAGGGCTAGCTTGCCCATCCTCCCGCTCAAAGCCTGGCTGGAGGGGATTGTCTTCGTCTTTGGCACTATCCGCATCGTTATTGTCTCTTGTGCCAGTATCGCTGCTTTTGCTATGGCGGGGCTTAGAGTGGCGCCGATGACGCCGGTGCTTAGATTGCTTCTCAGGGGGATTATCCTCCGTTGCCTTATTGTCATCGCTTTCCTTGGGGGTGTCCACCATGTATATATATCATATGATGAGGTGGCTGTCCAGCGCCCTGTGGGCGGTGGTTCCTGTTCTTCTCCTGCATCGTCGTCCATACCGTCGATGTCTTCGGAGCCGAAATCAAGCATGTCAGTTAAGTCGTCGACAGTGGCTATTAAGTGGGTGGTGGGTGGGGAATGAATTTCTTCCTCGTCCGCTTCCCACTCAAGCCAGACATAGTTCGGCCAAGGGTCTCCTAACAAGGAGAGAGACCTCAATGAATTTAGCATGTCGCCCAAGGGCGAGTGCTGAAATATATCCGCGGAGGTAAACTCCATGATCGGTGCCCAATCAAATTCGATAGGCACGGACGCAGGCGGTTCGGAGCCTGTGGCCGGGGACGAATCCAAGGGTCCGGCAACACAGGTCTCATAGGAGGTGAAGTCAATATTAGGCTCTATCACCGCTGGGTGTGCGGCCTTCGTGGCGGGGTCCATCCACCCGTCCTCAGACCGCACGATCTACTCCGGATTGAAGGCTGGAGTAGACACAGGTGTGATCTCCCGAACACTATCCGGCGGCAGAGCTAAGTCATGCTCGTCGTGACTGTGTGGCGCACATGACATGGGCTCGAATCCGTCGAAGACCGAGTCTCCGCGGATGCCGGTAGTATAGTTCAAGCCTCCAAACCTGACTTGATGGCCAGGGGCGTAGCTCTCGATCTGCTCCAGATGGCCAAGCGAGTTGGCCCGCAGTACGAAGCCGCCGAATATGAAGATCTGTCCGGGGAGAAAAACCTCACCCTGGATCGCATCGTTGCCGATGATCGAAGGAGCCATCAAACCTTATGGTGACGACACAGTGGGACTCTCAATGAAAGCGCCAATGTCGGTGTCAAAACCGGCGGATCTCGGGTAGGGGGTCCCGAACTGTGCGTCTAAGGTGGATTGTAACAGGAGGCAGGGGACACAATGTTTACCCAGGTTCGGGCCCTCTTGATGGAGGTAATACCCTACTTCCTGCTTGATTGATCTTGATGATATGGGTATTACAAGAGTTGATCTACCACGAGATCATAGAGGCTAAACCCTAGAAGCTAGCCTATGATTATGATTGTTCTTGTCCTACGGACTAAACCCTCTGGTTTATATAGACACCGGAGGGGGCTAGGGTTACACAGAGTCGGTTACAAAGGAGGAGATCTACATATCCGAATTGCCAAGCTTGCCTTCCACGCAAAGGAGAGTCCCACCCGGACACGGGATGAAGTCTTCAATCTTGTATCTTCATAGTCCAACAGTCCAGCCAAAGTATGTAGTCCGGCAGTCCGAGGACCCCCTAATCCAGGACTCCCTCAGCTATCCCCTCCCGCCTTTCCCTCTCATGGGAGAAAGGAAAGGGGGGCGCCACCCTCCCCTGCCTTTCCCCGCACTCCAAATAAGGAAAGGGAGGGCTCGGCTTGGGAGGGACCCCAAGTAGGATTCGTCCTACTTGGGCACCTCCTTTGTCTGCTCCTCCCTCCCTCCCACCTATATATATGTGGGGAGGGGGCGCCACACAAGATACAACATTGTCTTAGCCGTGTGCGGCGCCCCCGTCCACCGTTTACTCCCTCGGTCATATTTTCATAGTGCTTAGGCGAAGCCCTGCGGAGATCACATCACCATCACCGTCACCATGCCATCGTGCTTCCGGAAGTCATCTAATACATCACCCGTCTTGTTAGATTAAGAAGGCGAGGACGTCACCGAGCTGAACGTGTGCTGAACGTGGAGGTGCCGTACGTTTGGTACTTGATCGGTTGGATCGCGTAGAAGTTCGACTACATCAACCACATTGTCTAACGCTTTTGCTTATGGTCTACGAGGGTACGTAGACACACTCTCCCCCTTGTTGCTATGCATCTCCATGGATAGATCTTGCATGCGTGTAGAAATTTTTTGTTTTCCATGCAATGTTTCCCAACAGAAACTAGAGAAGCTCCCCATGTTTTGTGCATTATTTAGTTTTGTATTTGTATACAACGAGCACAAAATAGGATAGTCACTCCCCCAAAATAAATAGAAACTCACAACAAGTGCAAGTGGGCTAAGATAAGAGACAAGGCATAGCTCTTGCAACAAGCACATGGTTGAGCAACATGTAAAAGAGGCAACTTACGAATGGGCTCAACCAAAAGGATGTGTGTGAGTCATGGCAACGAACTTGATAAGACTAATATATGAATGAGCATTAAGCATCAACATAGTCTTAAATAATGAGATACAGTGTGCAAGACATGTCCTTCCCACACACACACTTAACTAGCAAATGGGTTCACAAGCTCTCCAAAGAACAACTTAAAAAACAAAACTTGTGATGACCCATGGTGAAGATAGACAATGATGGCTTGTCAAGAGGAGGGATACCAAACGAAATGGAAAGCCTTGTCAAGACAAGCAAGAGAAAAAGAATCTTCACCACAAAATAGTGCATCAAGGTGCAACGATATAAGACCCGCATTCAAGATAAATACTTTCACGAAACCACCAAGGAAAAAGGTGGACATGAAAGAAAAAGGATATCAACTACAGATGTAACTTATCTCGAGTGTATAAGATTCTAGGTAGATCAAAATCATGATGATATCAATCCACAAAGAAGGATGAACACACAAAAAATTTACACAAAGGAAAGAAGAAGATACCCACAAGGAAGTGATAAATATACCAGTAAGATGTTTGCTTGAAAGAATAGCACAATATTAGATATGGTCTTATTGTATATAAATGAACTCCTACCACACCTCCATCCACTACAAAAAAACACTACCGTGATGATACGTGTTTGTCACAGTAGGTCACGTTTTCTGTCATGCATGTACATCCATGAAGATTTTATGATAGAATCAAGATAGTCATACCTGTGCTGTCGTAGAAGTGTTCCATGACATTACCAAGATTATCATCACGGAAGTGTCCACTTCCATGACGATAAATGGCGCATCATGGAAGTTCTTTCGTCAAGGGTAACCAACACGTGGCATCCACCGTAACGGGTCGCTGTTAAGCTATCGGGTCTGGTTTTGGATCCGATAACCCGTTAACATCCCGGACCAATGGTGATTTTCCACGTGTAAAATTACCATTGGCAGGAGGAACCACTTGTTGGCTCACCATTGGGACCAATGTCATCCACTCATTGGACATGAGGCACCTATGATACGTTGACACGAGGCACGGCCCAACATAGGCCCATCCCGGTGAAAACGCCGGCCCGTTTGACTTGGTCAAAAGGTTGTGGGCCGGCCCACGGAAAGCATGTTAACGACATGTTCGTATATAGCCCATTTACGACCCGATAACTCATGGCCCATTACGACCTATCAGAATTAAGCCCAGTAGCTTCATCTGGGCCGTCCAATATGATTCCATCCCATTGTAACTTCCGGCCCATGTATGGCCCATGACGTCTTTCGGCCCATATGAGGCCCTTTGTAGCTCTTGGCCCATTAACGGCCCGTGGTGAAACTGGTCCATAATGAATAGTGTACCCCTTTATACCCATTGATGGCCCATTATTCCATTGGGCCATTTCTAACCAGTGTTATCTTTCGGCCTTCTCAGGGCCCATTTATTCTTGGGCTCATTTCCAGCATTCGGTTACTTATGGCCCGTTACTGGCCTTTTTTGCTTGTGGGCCAAATTCAGCTCGTGGTTATGAAGGAAATATGCCCTAGAGGCAATAATAAAGTTATTATTTATTTCCTTATATCATGATAAATGTTTATTATTCATGCTAGAATTGTATTAACCGAAAACGTAATACTTGTGTGAATACATAGACAAACAAAGTGTCACTAGTATGCCTCTACGTGACTAGCTCGTTAATCGAAGATGGTTATGTTTCCTAACCATAGACATGAGTTATCATTTGATTAACAGGATCACATCATTAGGAGAATGATGTGATTGACATGACCCATTCCATTAGCTTAGCACCCGATCATTTAGTATGTTGCTATTGCTTTCTTCATGACTTGTACATGTTCCTATGACTATGAGATTATGCAACTCCCGTTTACTGGAGGAACACTTTGTGTGCTACCAAACATCACAACGTAACTGGGTGATTATAAAGGTGCTCTACGGGTGTCTCCAAAGGTACATGTTGGGTTGGCGTATTTCGAGATTAGGATTTGTCGCTCCGCTTGTCGGAGAGGTATCTCTGGGCCCTCTCGGTAATACACATCACTTAAGCCTTGCAAGCAATGCAACTAATAAGTTAGTTGCAAGATGATGTATTACGGAACGAGTAAAGAGACTTGCCGGTAACGAGATTGAACTAGGTATTGAGATACCGACGATCGAATCTCGGGCAAGTAACATACCGATGACAAAGGGAACAACGTATGTTGTTATGCGGTCTAACCGATAAAGATCTTTGTAGAATATGTAGGAGCCAATATGAGCATCCAGGTTCCGCTATTGGTTATTGACCGGAGACGTGTCTCGGTCATGTCTACATTGTTCTCGAACCCGTAGGGTCCGCACGCTTAACGTTACGATGACAGTTTCATTATGAGTTTATATATTTTGATGTACCGAAGGTTGTTCGGAGTCCCGGATGTGATCACGGACTTGACGAGCAGTCTCGAAATGGTCGAGACATAAAGATCGATATATTGGACGACTATATTTGGACACTGGAAAGGTTCCGGGTAAAATTGGGACAATACCGGATCACCGGGAGGTTATCGGAACCCCCCGGGAGGTATATGGGCCTTATTGGGCCTTAGTGGAAAGGAGGGTAAAGGAGCAAGGGAGGGGGCGCCCCCCAAGCCCATTCTGAATTGGGAGGGGGGACGGCCCCCCCTTTCCTTCCTTCCTCCCTCCTTCCTCTTCCTTCCCTCTCCTACTCCTAATAAGAAAAAGGGGAGTCCTACTCCCGGTGGGAGTTGGACTCCCCCCCTTGGGCGTGCCACCCTCCTTGGCCGGCACCTCCTCCACTCCTTTATATACGGGGGCAGGGGGGCACCCCAGAGACACAACAATTGATCATTGATCTCTTAGCCGTGTGCGGTGTCCCCCTCCACCATAATCCTCGATAATATTGTAGCGGTGCTTAGGCGAAGCCCTGCGACGGTAGAACATCAAGATCGTCACCACGCCATCGTGCTGACGGAACTCATCCCCGACACTTTGCTGGATCGGAGTCCGGGTCGTCATCGAGCTGAACGTGTGCAAAAACTCGGAGGTGCCGTAGTTTCGGTGCTTGATCGGTCGGGCCGTGAAGATGTACGACTACATCAACCGCGTTGTTATAACGCTTCCGCTTCTGGTCTACAAGGGTACGTAGACAACACTCTCCCCTCTTGTTGCTGTGCATCACCATGATCTTGCGTGTGCGTAGGATTTTTTTTTTGAAATTACTACGTTTCCCAACAGTGGCATCCGAGCCTAGGTTTTATGTGTTGATGTTATATGCACGAGTAGAAAACAAGTGAGTTGTGGGCGATATAAGTCATACTGCTTACCAGCATGTCATACTTTGGTTCGGCGGTATTGTTGGATGAAGCGGCCTGGACCGACATTACGCGTACGCTTACACGAGACTGGTTCTACCGACGTGCTTTGCACACAGGTGGCTTGCGGGTGTCAGTTTCTCCAACTTTAGTTGAACCGAGTGTGGCTATGCCTGGTCCTTGCGATATGATATGGTCAAGGCATGATGCTAAATTTTATTGTATGAGATGATCATGTTTTGTAACCAAGTTATCGGCAACTGACAGGAGCCATATGGTTGTCGCTTTATTGTATGCAATGCAATCGCTCTGTAATGCTTTGCTTTATCACTAAGCGGTAGCGATAGTCGTAGAAGAATAAGATTGGCGAGACGACAACGATACTACGATGGAGATCAAGGTGTCGCGCCGGTGACGATGGTGATCATGACGATGCTTCGGAGATGGAGATCACAAGCACAAGATGATGATGGCCATATCATATCACTTATATTGATTGCATGTGATGTTTATCTTTTATTCATCTTATCTTCCTTTGATTGACGGTAGCATTATAAGATGATCTCTCACTAAATTTCAAGATAAAAGTGTTCTCCCTGAGTATGCACCGTTGCCAAAGTTCGTCGTGCCCACACACCACGTGATGATCGGGTGTGATAAGCTCTACGTCCATCTACAACGGGTGCAAGCCAGTTTTGCACACGTAGAATACTCAGGTTAAACTTGACGAGCCTAGCATATGCAGATATGGCTCAGAACACTACGACCAAAAGGTCGAGCGTGAATCATATAGTAGATATGATCAACATAGTGATGTTCACCATTGAAAACTACTCCATTTCACGTGATGATCACTTATGGTTTAGTTGATTTGGATCACGTGATCACTTAGAAGATTAGAGGGATGTCTTTCTAAGTGGGAGTTCTTAAGTAATATGATTAATTGAACTTAAATTTATCATGAACTTAGTACCTGATAGTATCTTGCTTGTTTATGTTTGATTGTAGATAGATGGCCCGTGCTGTTGTTCCGTTGAATTTTAATGCATTCCTTGAGAAAGCAAAGTTGAAAGATGATGGTAGAAATTATACGGACTAGGTCCGTAACTTGAGGATTATCCTCATTGCTGCATAGAAGAATTACGTCCTGGAAGCACCGCAGGGTGCCAGGCCTGCTGCTGATGCAACTGACGACGTTAAGAACGTCTAGCAGAGCAAAGCTGATGACTACTCGATAGTTCAATGTGCCATGCTTTACGGCTTAGAACCGGGTCTTCAACGACGTTTTGAACGTCATGGAGCATATGAGATGTTCCAGGAGTTGAAGCTAATATTTCAAGCAAATGCCCAGATTGAGAGATATGAAGTCTCCAATAAGTTCTATAGCTGCAAGATGGAGGAGAACAGTTCTGTCAGTGAGCATATACTCAAAATGTCTGGGTATAATAATCACTTGATTCAACTAGGAGTTAATCTTTTGGATGATTTCGTCATTGACAGAATTCTCCAATCACTTCCACCTAGCTACAAGAGCTTCGTGATGAACTATAATATGCAAGGGATGGATAAGACAATCCCCGAGCTCTTCGCAATGCTAAAAGCTGCGGAGGTAGAAATCAAGAAGGAGCATCAAGTGTTGATGGTCAACAAGACCACTAGTTTCAAGAAAAAGGGCAAGGGGAAGAATAAGGGGAACTTCAAGAAGAACATCAAGCAAGTTGCTGCTCAGGAGAAGAAACCCAAGTCTGGACCTAAGCCTGAAACTGAGTGCTTCTACTGCAAGCAGATTGGTCACTGGAAGCGGAACTGCCCCAAGTATTTGGCGGATAAGAAGGATGGCAATGTGAACAAAGGTATATGTGATATACATGTTATTGATGTATACCTTACTAGAGCTTGCAGTAGCACCTGGGTATTTGATACTGGTTCTGTTGCTAATATTTGCAACTCGAAACAGGGACTACGGATTAAGCGAACACTGGCGAAGGATGAGGTGATGATGCGCGTGGGAAATGGTTCCAAAGTCGATGTGATCGCGGTCGGCACGCTACCCCTACATCTACCATCGGGATTAGTATTAGACCTAAATAATTGTTATTTGGTGCCAGCGTTGAGCATGAACATTATATCTGGATCTTGTTTGATGCGAGACGGTTATTCATTTAAATCAGAGAATAATAGTTGTTCTATTTATGTGAGTAATATCTTGTATGGTCATGCACCCTTGAAGAGTGGTCTATTTTTGATGAATCTCGATAGTAGTGATACACATATTCATCATGTTGAAGCCAAAAGATGCAGAGTTGATAATGATAGTGCAACTTATTTGTGGCACTGCCGTTTAGGTCATATCGGTGTAAAGCGCATGAAGAAACTCCATACTGATGGACTTTTGGAACCACTTGATTATGAATCACTTGGTACTTGCGAACCATGCCTCATGGGCAAGATGACTAAAACGCCGTTCTCCGGTACTATGGAGAGAGCAAGAGATTTGTTGGAAATCATACATACAGATGTATGTGGTCCAATGAATGTTGAAGTTCATGGCGGATATCGTTATTTTCTCACCTTCACAGATGATTGAAGCAGATATGGGTATATCTACTTAATGAAACATAAGTCTGAAACATTTGAAAAGTTCAAAGAATTTCAGAGTGAAGTTGAAAATCATCGTAACAAGAAAATAAAGTTTCTACGATCTGATCGTGGAGGAGAATATTTGAGTTACGAGCTTGGTTTACATTTGAAACAATGTGGAATAGTTTCGCAACTCACGCCACCCGGAACACCACAACGCAATGGTGTGTCCGAACGTCGTAATTGTACTTTACTTGATATGGTGCGATCTATGATGTCTATTATAGATTTACCGCTATCGTTTTGGGGTTATGCTTTAGAGACGGCCGCATTCACGTTAAATAGGGCACCATCAAAATCTGTTGAGACGATGCCTTATGAACTATGGTTTGGCAAGAAACCAAAGTTGTCGTTTCTGAAAGTTTGGGGCTGCGATGCTTATGTGAAAAAGCTTCAACCTGATAAGCTCAAACCCAAATCGGAGAAATGTGTCTTCATAGGATACCCGAAGGAGACTGTTGGGTACACCTTCTTTCACAGATCCGAAGGCAAGACATTTGTTGCTAAAAATGGATCCTTTCTAGAGAAGGAGTTTCTCTCGAAAGAAGTGAGTGGGAGGAAAGTAGAACTTGATGAGGTAACTGTACCTCCTCCCTTATTGGAAAGTAGTACATCACAGAAACCGGTTTCTGTGACACCTACACCAATTAGTGAGGAAGCTAATGATGATGATCATGAAACTTCAGAACAAGTTACTACTGAACCTCGTAGATCAACCAGAGTAAGATCTGCACCAGAGTGGTACGGTAATCCTGTTCTGGAAGTCATGCTACTAGATCATGATGAACCTACGAACTATGAAGAAGCAATGGTGAGCCCAGATTCCGCAAAATGGCTTGAAGCCATGAAATCTGAGATGGGATCCATGTATGAGAACAAAGTATGGACTTTGGTTGACTTGCCCAATGATCGGCAAGCAATTGAAAATAAATGGATCTTCAAGAAGAAGACTGACGCTGACGGTAATGTTACTGTCTACAAAGCTCGACTTGTCGCAAAAGGTTTTCGACAAGTTCAAGGAATTGACTACGATGAGACCTCTCACCCGTAGCGATGCTTAAGTCTGTCCGAATCATGTTAGCAATTGCCGCATTTTATGATTATGAAATTTGGCAGATGGATGTCAAAACTACATTCCTGAATGGATTTCTGGAAGAAGAGTTGTATATGATGCAACCGGAAGGTTTTTTCGATCCAAAAGGAGCTAACAAAGGGTGCAAGCTCCAGCGATCCATTTATGGACTGGTGCAAGCATCTCGGAGTTGGAATAAACGCTTTGATAGTGTGATCAAAGCATTTGGTTTTGTACAGACTTTTGGAGAAGCCTGTATTTACAAGAAAGTGAGTGGGAGCTCTGTAGCATTTCTGATATTATATGTGGATGACATATTGCTAATCAGTAATGATATAGAATTTCTGGATAGCATAAAGGGATACTTGAATAAGAGTTTTTCAATGAAAGACCTCGGTGAAGCTGCTTACATATTGGGCATTAAGATCTATAGAGATAGATCAAGACGCTTAATTGGACTTTCACAAAGCACATACCTTGACAAAGTTTTGAAGAAGTTCAAAATGGAACAAGCAAAGAAAGGATTCTTGCCTGTGTTACAAGGTGTGAAGTTGAGTAAGACTCAATGCCCGACCACTGCAGAAGATAGAGAGAAAATGAAAGATGTTCCCTATGCTTCAGCCATAGGCTCTATCATGTATGCAATGCTGTGTACCAGACCTGATGTGTGCCTTGCTATAAGTCTAGCAGGGAGGTACCAAAGTAATCCAGGAGTGGATCACTGGACAACGGTCAAGAACATCCTGAAATACCTGAAAAGGACTAAGGATATGTTTCTCGTATATGGAGGTGACAAAGAGCTCATTGTAAATGGTTACGTTGATGCAAGCTTTGACACTGATCCGGATGATTCTAAATCGCAAACCGGATACGTGTTTACATTAAACGGTGGAGCTGTCAGTTGGTGCAGTTCTAAACAAAGCGTCGTAGCGGGATCTACATGTGAAGCAGAGTACATAGCTGCTTCGGAAGCAGCAAACGAAGGAGTCTGGATGAAGGAGTTCATATCCGATCTAGGTGTCATACCTAGTGCATCGGGTCCAATGAAAATCTTTTGTGACAATACTGGTGCAATTGCCTTGGCAAAGGAATCCAGATTTCACAAGAGGACCAAGCACATCAAGAGACGCTTCAATTCCATCCGGGATCTAGTCCAGGTGGGAGACATAGAGATTTGCAAGATACATACGGATCTGAATGTTGCAGACCCGTTGACTAAGCCTCTTCCACGAGCAAAACATGATCAGCACCAAGGCTCCATGGGTGTTAGAATCATTACTGTGTAATCTAGATTATTGACTCTAGGGCAAGTGGGAGACTGAAGTAAATATGCCCTAGAGGCAATAATAAAGTTATTATTTATTTCCTTATATCATGATAAATGTTTATTATTCATGCTAAAATTGTATTAACCGGAAACGTAATACTTGTGTGAATACATAGACAAACAAAGTGTCACTAGTATGCCTCTACTTGACTAACTCGTTAATCGAAGATGGTTATGTTTCCTAACCATAGACATGAGTTGTCATTTTATTAATGGGATCACATCATTAGGAGAGTGATGTGATTGACATGACCCATTCCATTAGCTTAGCACCCGATCGTTTAGTATGCTGCTATTGCTTTCTTCATGACTTATACATGTTCCTATGACTATGAGATTATGCAACTCCCGTTTACCGGAGGAACACTTTGTGTGCTACCAAACGTCACAACGTAACTGGGTGATTACAAAGGTGCTCTACAGGTGTCTCCAAAGGTACATGTTGGGTTGGCATATTTCGAGATTAGGATTTGTCGCTCCGATTGTCGGAGAGGTATCTCTAGGCCCTCTCGGTAATACACATCACTTAAGCCTTGCAAGCAATGCAACTAATAAGTTAGTTGCAAGATGATGTATTACGGAATGAGTAAAGAGACTTGCCGATAACGAGATTGAACTAGGTATTGAGATACCGACGATTGAATCTCGGGCAAGTAACATACCGATGACAAAGGGAACAACGTATGTTGTTATGCGGTCTGACCGATAAAGATCTTCGTAGAATATGTAGGAGCCAATATGAGCATCCAGGTTCCGCTATTGGTTATTGACCGGAGACGTGTCTCGGTCATGTCTACATTGTTCTCGAACCCGTAGGGTCCGCACGCTTAACGTTACGATGACAGTTTCATTATGAGTTTATATATTTTGATGTACTGAAGGTTGTTCGGAGTCCCAAATGTGATCACAGACTTGACGAGGAGTCTCGAAATGGTCGAGACATAAAGATCGATATATTGGACGACTATATTTGGACACTGGAAAGGTTCCGGGTAAGATTGGGACAATACCGGATCACCGGGAGGTTATCGGAACCCCCCGGGAGGTATATGGGCCTTATTGGGCCTTAGTGGAAAGGAGGGGAAAGGAGCAAGGGAGGGGGCGTGCCCCCCAAGCCCAATCCGAATTGGGAGGGGGGCCGGCCCCCCTTTCCTTGCTCCCTCCTTCCTCTTCCTTCCCTCTCCTACTCCTAATAGGAAAAAGGGGAGTCCTACTCCCGGTGGGAGTTGGACTCCCCCCCTTGGGCGCGCCACCCTCCTTGGCCGGCCCCTCCTCCACTCCTTTATATACGGGGGCAGGGGGGCACCCCAGAGACACAACAATTGATCATTAATCTCTTAGCCGTGTGCGGTGCCCCCCTCCACCATAATCCTTGATAATATTGTAGCGGTGCTTAGGCGAAGCCCTGCGACGGTAGAACATCAAGATCGTCACCACGCCGTCGTGCTGACGGAACTCATCCCTGACACTTTGCTGGATCGGAGTCCAGGGATCGTCATCGAGCTGAACGTGTGCAAAAACTCGGAGGTGCCGTAGTTTCGGTGCTTGATCGGTCGGGCCGTGAAGACGTACGACTACATCAACCGCGTTGTTATAACGCTTCCGCTTCCGGTCTACGAGGGTACGTAGACAACACTCTCCCCTCTCGTTGCTGTGCATCACCATGATCTTGCATGTGCGTAGGAATTTTTTTGAAATTACTACATTTCCCAACAGGTTACAGTCGGCCCGTTTGTGGCCCGTTAATCCATTGGGCCATTTTCATAGCATCATCAAATACGGCTGATTAATGACGGCCAGTTATGGTCGACCCATGAATGGACTATTCCAACTCTAGCCTGTTTACGACCCATAATGTGGTCTATTATTGGCCCATGTTTGGCCAATCGATCATACGTCCCGTACAAGGCCCATTGATGCTACGGCTGTAGAAGACCCATTCTTTCTACGACCCGTAGAAGGCCCATTGTTTCTACGGCCTGTAGGAGGCCCATGGTCACTACAGTAAATATGTAGCCCATGGTTATAGTGGCCTAGTTTAAAAAAATAGGTTTATTGCGGCCTCTAGCAAACCGCAAAAATAGAACTGCACTAACTACAAGCAAATACATAAACAAGACAACAAGGAAATAAATAAGCAAGCAACTTATGCTAGGCTATCACGACTATTACACATATTAATCCACTGGGCATCAAAGTTCACCACCAGTGCATATATAGGGAACAAAGCAGCATATCACATACACTGGTTGTCAAAGTTGGCGATTAGTGCAAATAAACACCGCAGCAAAACAAGTCCAGAGATGAAACCTGAGGGAGTCCTAGATTAGGGGGTGTCCGGATAGCCGGACTATACCTTCGGCCGGACTCCTGGACTATGAAGATACAGGATTGAAGACTTCGTCCCATGTCCGGAAGGGACTTTCCTTGGCGTGGAAGGCAAGCTTGGCGATACGGATATGTAGATCTCCTACCATTGTAACCGACTCTGTGTAACCCTAGCCCTCTCCGGTGTCTATATAAACTGGAGGGTTTTAGTCCATAGTACGTACAACAATCATACCATAGGCTAGCTTCTAGGGTTTAGCCTCCTTGATCTCGTGGTAGATCTACTCTTGCACTACCCATATCATCAATATTAATCAAGCAGGACGTAGGGTTTTACCTCCATCAAGAGGGCCCGAACCTGGGTAAAACATCGTGTCCCCTGCCTCCTGTTACCATCCGCCTAGACGCACAGTTCGGGACCCCCTACCCGAGATCCGCCGGTTTTGACACTGACATTGGTGATTTCATTGAGAGTTCCTCTGTGTCGTCACTTTTAGGCCCGATGGCTTCTCCGATCATCAACGACGATGCGATCCAGGGTGAGACTTTTCTCCCCGGACAGATCTTCGTATTTGGCAGCTTTGCACTGCGGGCCAATTCGCTTGGCCATATGGAGCAGATCGAAAGCTACGCCCCTGGCTGTCAGGTCAGATTTGGAAGTTTAAACTACACAACGGACCTCCGCAGAGACTTGATCTTCAACGGATTCGAGCCGCAACCGAGCGCGCCACACTGTCACGATGGGCATGATCTAGCTCTGTCGCCGAACAGTGCCCTGGAGGCCGCACCCGCATCAGCTCTGACTCTTAATTCGGAGCCAACTGCGCCAATCAAGGATGGGTGGTTGGACACCGCCTTGGGGGCTGCAATCTCTACGGCAATCGAGCCGAACACCAGCCCTATTCTCTGCGAAGCCCGTGACTCCAAGGAGCCGGACTCCTCTCCAGACTCCGAGCCCTCCGCGCCCCTATCGATCGAACCCGATTGGGCGCCGATCATGGAGTTCACCGCCGCGGACATCTTTCAGCACTCGCCCTTCGGCGATATTCTGAATTCACTAAAGTCTCTCTCTTTATCAGGAGAGCCCTGGCCGGACTATGGTCAACAAGGTTGGGATGCGGATGATGAAGAAATTCAAAGCCCACCCACCACCCACTTCGTAGCCACTGTCGTTAATTTAAACGACGTGCTCGACTTCGACTCCGAAGACATCGACGGTATGGACGACGATGTAGGAGATGAACATGAACCAACTCCAATAAGGCACTAGACAGCCACCTCATCTCATGATGTATACATGGTGGACACACCCAAAGGAAGCGACGACGAGGAACACAGGGATGTAACGAGGGATCGTTCACTCGAAAAGCAATCAAAGCGGCGACGTAAGCGCTGCTCCAAGCCCCGCCCCGACAGAGACAGCAGCCATACAGACCCAGCCATAGAGCAGGACGAGCTGGTGGACGATGAACATGCCTTCGAGCAACCGTCCGAACAGGGCAACTTGGATAAACAAACTGAACACCCCGTCCCCGGCGAAAACAACAGTCCGGGCGACCTTACGCTGGATAGGCTCATGGAGCAGAAGAACCTCCACGAAGGGCTCGTCGCTACTGCGCGCAGCCTAAAAAAGCAGAAGCGGAAGATCAAAACTGCGGAAGATGCACTTAGAATCAGATGGAGCAAAGTACGCAACACCGCAAACAAATATGGCGGAGTCGCCGCACAAAAAGCTATCCAAAGCGAAAGCTACTGCCTGAATTTGATGAGGAGGCCTTAGAGCCCTCGCAGTCAAAAAATAGGAAAGCCACCCGGTCGGATAGACGACCGCATGGCCAGCATGGAGCGGCAAGCGGCGACGCACACAAGCCGGCACACGATCCACCAAAGGATCCGCATCAAAAAGATGGCCCAGCCGGATCTATCTACGAGCCAAGAAAGCAAGCTCTAGTAAGCAATGCAACACAACAAATATCCGAACGTCATGACACACCCAAATACAGGGGTGCCGCACACCCCCTATGTTTCACCAATGAGGTGCTGGACCATGAATTTCCAGCGGGATTCAAGCCCGTAAACATAGAGGCGTACGACGGAACAACAGACCCTGGGGTCTGGATCGAGGATTATATCCTCCACATACACATGGCTAGAGGAGATGACCTCCATGCCATAAAATACTTACCCCTCAAGCTTAAAGGGCCAGCCCGGCATTGGCTCAAAAGCCTTCCCGAAAACACCATTGGAAGTTGGGAAGAGCTTGAGGATGCTTTCCGGGCAAATTTTCAAGGGACCTATGTCCGCCCTCCGGATGCAGACGATCTCAGTCACATAACTCAACAGCCCGGAGAGTCAGCCCGGAAATTCAGGAACAAATTTCTTACTAAAAAGAATCAGATAGTCGACTGTCCGGACGCCGAAGCCCTAGAAGCTTTTAAGCATAACGTTCGAGACGAATGGCTCGCCAGACACCTCATCCAAGAAAAGCCAAGAACAATGGCCGCATTAACAAGCCTCATGACCTGCTTTTGCGCAGGAGAGGACAGCTGGTTGGCAAGATGTAGCACCAGCGACCCAAGTACATCCGAAGTTAGGGATGGAAACGAAAAACCCCGACGCAACAAGGACCAGTGCCGGAATAAGAGAAACAGCCCGAAGAGCACGGCGGTCAATGCTGGATTCAAAAGCTCGTGGCAGAATCAGGATAACAGGGACAAGCTATCCAACTTAAACAAAATCTTGGACAAGATATGTCAAATACGCAGTACTCCCGGGAAGCCTGCGAACCATACCCATAGAGATTGTTGGGTTTTCAAGCAATCCGGCAAACTCAACACCGAACGCAAGGGGCTCGACACACCAAGTGAGGACGACGACGAACCCCACAAGCAGAGCACCAGGAAACAAAAGGATTTCCCACAAGAAGTCAAAACAGTAAACTTGCTTCACGTGACGAATATAATGGCGCCAACAGAGATACGTGCCATACGGCCTATCCCAAAGGAGTCTCACCAATGGTTGTTAAAACCGATCACCTTCGACCATCAGGATTACTCTAGAAGTATCCGGAACACAGGCTGGACTACCTTGGTATTAGATCCAATAATCGGCGGACTCCACTTCACAAATGTCCGGATGGACGGTGGCAGTGGTCTAAACCTGTTATACCAGGACACAATCCGCAACATGGGGATAGACCCAACAAAAATTCGCCATAGCAAAACCTCCTTTCAAGGGGTAACGCCAGGCCCGAATGCCCGTTGCATGGGTTCTCTCCGGCTAGAAGTTATGTTCGGCTCCCCCGATAACTTCCGTCGCGAACAGCTAACTTTCCACATCGCCCCATTATCAAGTAGCTATCAAGCACTGCTGGGACGCGAAGCTTTTGCCCGCTTTAACGCAATACCGGATTATGCATCTCTCACGCTTAAGATGCCCTGTCCACGAGGCATCATCTCATTAAAGGGAAAACATTGAGTGTTCCCCCCGCGCGGAAGACAGTGCGGCTGCCTTGACAGCCCCACAATAAAGCGGCTTCACCAGCCAAAGCACCTAAACAGGTCGTCAAGACCACGGACACGGCTAGACGAGTCCGGCATAAACATACAATTGATAAAGGCTTAATAGCCGTATACCCCTGTACTAGGGGCTCCGCGCATATAAAATAAGAGACAATAAAGCTCAATTTTACCCATTTCGATTTATACTTCATTTATTTAGTATAACTCATGTTCGGCACGATCTTAATTTAACTAAGTTCCTCTATTTTACAGATGAACACCGTGCTACGCCCGTTCAGGATACGGCACAACGGAGACACAGGCGCAGACGTGCAACAGGGACCCGTTCCAAGGATTCTTTTCAGATTAAGACCCTACGTAAACCTTTTTTACTGTCTCTTGTTGATACACATCCCCTGGTTTCTTGGTATAACCAAGGAGGAGGCTGGCGTTTTGGCATGTGGCCACGTCAGAGTTTTTGCGCGTACCTGGACACTAGGGGCTTATTACTAAGGGCGTTATCCCGCCCGCCCTCATAAAGACCGAATACCTTAGGGAGTGTTCGGCGTCGCAAGTTTGGCCTTATATGCATCAGCTCTGAATCATGTCTTTGGTCAAATGTTGGGTTTGCCCAGCTCCTGTGTTTTGCTACCTTACGTTCCGCTCTATCGGCTAAGGCGGCACCAGGAGAACTACTGCGATTGTGCCCCGGTTCGGCCAGGCAAGCACCTCAGTAGAGAAAGCCGAAAACTGACTGTCATGATATAGCGTGAGACTGGTCAACCACTCGATGACTTACCGGAATCTTTAGGATTCCTCTGCATTCACGAAGGGCCACTTCCCGGCCAGGCACATACGCGCCCCGAGTTTGGGCGAGCGCAGGTGCCACCAGGGGCTATATAAGTAGCCTCACTGTCAAACTCCTATGGCTAAGTGAAAGTGATAAAGCATCATAGTCCGATTGCCTAGTTCGCTGCGCTATCACCTCCTTTGTAGGACCAAGACGTTGGATCAAGTATGAAAATGCGCCTTCTGCGAACACCCCCGCATTATGTGCGTGGGGGCTGAAACCGACGACTGTCATCTTTCAGATTATATATACATATATGTTAAACGGCCGCACAGGAGGTATTATAATACTTGCAGGCACAAGTATAAAAAGCTTCTACAATTTATCAAAATATTTTTTTACAATAATATATGCCATTCGAATATAGTATCCTTCGAGCACTGCGTCTCTTTTAAACGAGCGCCTTGCAGAACTTCCTGAAAATAGTGCCCGGCAGGTACTAGGCTTCCATCCGAGTCTGGGGATGCAACAACAGTGGCCTCAATTTCTGCCCAGTATGTCTTCACACGGGCAAGAGCCATCCGCGCACCCTCTATGCACGGTGACCTCTTCATCGCATTGATATGCGGCGCCGCACCAAGGAACTACTGCACTAAGTTGAAATAACTTTTCGGCTCTGGCCTCTCTGGCCACAGACGACTCATGACATACTTCATGGCGAGTCCGGACAACCTATTTAGCTCGGCCCATTCGGCCAAACGATCGGCTAATGACAGTGGACGCTCCGGATTGTGGAACTGCGACCAAAAGAGCTTTTCCAACTCGCGATCTTCTTGATCTCGGAAGTGTTCGGCCACATCTGCGGCACTCGCTGCCAAATCCAGATAGGTGTCCGCCGTACTCCACATCCGGTCTAACGGAGCATGTTTAGGGTCACAGAACTTCCTACGCAGCATAAAGGGCTTTCCATCCACGATCTCTCCGGCCTGGCGCAAGTCCTCCTTCATAGCTCTCATTGCAGAGCGAGCATCCTTGGCATTGGAAACGGCCTTCTCCAGGCCCGTCTGTTCCGCCCGATCTTCTTTTTCAAGAAGCTTGCAACGGTCAGCAGTGTTCTTCAGCTTCACGGCCATCTCGGCCATTTCCTTCTTGCTTCGGCAGTGAGCAGCCTGTTCGGCTTTCAGCTCTTCAATTGCCTTTCGGGCAGCCGCATCACTTTTCCTGGCTTGCTCCTTGGCTCGGGCAAGTTCCGCCCAAAGATTCTCCATGGCAGCAGCACCATCTGCATCAAGCGCACACATTGTAAGATACTGGCATAAAGCTCCTCTTACCAGGTGCCGCCGGAGGAATTACATACCTTGTGCCTCGTCAAGACGCTTGTTGACAAGCGCGTTGTCGGCATCTGCCACGTCAAGTTGCCGCTTTAGCTCGGCAAATTCGTCAGTCCGGCTTGCCACCGAACACTTTGCCACCTACGTATGAAGGCGGCATATTAGACCTGGGATCATGATCCTCTTCGCGCCGTCACTTTTGACAACGCATAGAGTCTGAGGGGCTACTATCTACACAGGGCGCATCTTATTTATGCGCAACTGTCCAAAAAGGGTACGTTATTTCGCGTACCTCAAAACCTGTCAGCAAACTCCTGATGTCCTCGTGCAATCCGCTCTCCTTGGATGAAATCCTCTCAATCACCGTACCCATCAATGCACGGTCCTCCTCTGAGATAGATGCTCGCCCTAGCAGATCCTTCAGCTCCTCCGACCGCACACCAGACGGCGCCGGACTCGTCCGATGGCCCTTTTTGAAGGCCGGACGCGGAGGACTTTGGGGGGCCATATGACTACCTTCCGGCCCTGCCGGATTCAGAGAAACCCTCCGCGACGATACCTTAGGGTCGCCCGCCTCGCAAGGCGGTACGGCAGGGGGGGGGGGGCGTTCCGCTCTCCATCATCTCCGGAAGAAGATCCCCCAAAGATGAGCTCTGCTGAGAAGGGCTAAGATCCGAGCTACAAGGCAAATTTTCGATTACTTTTCTCAGATATAAAGCAAGGATTTCTCTCGTTTCTTAAAAAGAAAACTCCTCTCTACTTACGGCTCGGTGGAGGGCTGATCCCCTTGAGGGCATAATTCGACCGAAGTATCCCCATCACAGGACCCTCTGGCAAAGATTTCTTCCCCCGCTTTGAGGCCATGGTCTCCAGGTGTTCAGAGGCAGTCCTCTTCTTCCCCCGAGGAGAGGAATTTTTGATTCCTCCCTTCCGGACAACCTCCTTCGAGGAGGCTATAGCTTCCTTGTCCCCTCCGTCGCTTTCCTTTGAAGGCACAACCTCTAACATCCTGACTAGCATGGGACCCGGCGTGGTCTCAGGGAGGGGGGCCGGACACCTGATTAGCTTTGCTTTCGCTACCCACTCCTGTTTAAAGGACAGCTCTTTTAGGGGCAATTTTATGATAAATATACGGATAGCGAGTCCGGGCACAAGGCTACTTACTTGAGTATCCGGACGATTGCAGCTCAGACCTGCGTCCTCCGTAGAATCCAGACACACTACTTATGGTCCGAAGAACAATTTGTACATCTCCACGGGCGTCATGCCAAGAAAATGTTGGAGAACTCGTGGTCCCTCCGGGTTGAACTCCCACAAGCAGAGGGGGCGACGTTTGCAGGGCAGAACTCGGCAAATGAACATCACCTGCGTCACCACGACCAGACTGATGTCTCTTTCTAGGAGATATCGGATGCGACCCTGCAATAGGGGCACGTCCTTTGCCGGCCCCCGGTCCAGCCCCTTATTGACCCATGACGCCAGTCGTGGCGGGGGACCCGAGCGGAAAGCAGGCAACGCCACCCACTTGGTGCTCCTGGGAGCTGTGATATAAAACCACTCTTGTTGCCATAAGCTAGACTCCCTTGGAAAAGAGCCCTCGGGCCATGGAGCACCAGCATTCTTGCTTATAAAAGCACCTCCGCACTCCGCGTGCCGTCCCTCGATCATCTTCGGCTCTACTCTGAAGGTCTTGAGCCATAGTCCGAAGTGAGGAGTAATACGGAGGAAGGCTTCACACACGACGATGAATGAGGAAGTATGGAGGATGGACTCCGGAGCTAAGTCGTGAAATTCCAGCCCATAATAAAACATGAGCCCCCTCACGAAGGGATCGGTCGGGAATCCTAGCCCCCGAAGGAAGTGAGACATGAACACCACACTCTCACCAGGCTTGGGAGTGGGAATGACCTGCCCTTGAGCAGGCAGCCTATGCGAGATTTCGCCGGTCAAGAACCTGGCCTCTCTCAACTTCAGCACATGCTCCTTCGTGACGGAGGAGGTCATCCATTGGCCTCGAAGGTCAGAACCGGACATTGTCGAAGGTCCGAAGCGCCTGAAATATGGAGCCTTGGGTGTTGGAACTCGAGGCGAAGGGCGAACTCGTTTGAGATTGAAAGAAAGGAGTAAGGCCTTGGTCTCTTTATAAGAGGTTGAATACCAAGGGCCCTCCCCGTGACCATTTGGGACTCGCCTTTGATCGAGAAAACATACCAATGGGTACGGTTGGGTTACCCACGCCCGTATTGATGAGAATCCCGGAATAAGGGGACACGATCTCTGCTTTGACAAGACGTGCCAAGGAAACCGCCTCGCTAAACGCGCTGAGGTGGGACAGTAAAATGATTCGAATAAAGACTTGGCCGTGGTGTGATGTCACGCTAAGGAATACGTCAGCAGATTAGATTTGTGTAAATATTATTCTCTCTATGGCAATATGTGGAAACTTATTTTGTAGAGCCAGACACTACCTTTGTGTTCAAAATCTTCTATGAAGTACTTGGAGGAGGAACCCACCTTGCAAAGCCGAAGACGATCTGTGCGCCGGACTCGTCGTCATTGAAGCTTGGTTCAGGGGATACTGAGGGAGTCCTGGATTAGGGGGTGTCCGGATAGCCAAACTATACCTTCGGCCGGACTCCTGGACTATGAAGATACAAGATTGAAGACTTCGTCCCATGTCCGGAAGGGACTTTCCTTGGCGTGGAAGGCAAGCTTGGCGATACGGATATGTTGATCTCCTACCATTGTAACCGACTCTGTGTAACCCTAGCCCTCTCCGGTGTCTATATAAACCGAAGGGTTTTAGTCCGTAGGACGAACAACAATCATACCATAGGCTAGCTTCTAGGGTTTAGCCTCCTTGATCCCATGGTAGATCTACTCTTGTACTACCCATATCATCAATATTAATCAAGCAGGACGTAGGGTTTTACCTCCATCAAGAGGGCCCGAACCTGGGTAAAACATTGTGTCCCCTGTGTCCTGTTACCATCCGCCTAGACGCACAGTTCGGGACCCCCTACCCAAGATCCGCCGGTTTTGACACCGACGAAACCACTTTAGAAGAGCTCAAGAAACAATATCCTGGGTACCCATAATGCTGGCAAGATGGTTAGCAAGCTTATCAATTTTCTCTTGTTTGGCGCTAAATCCTTGAGCGCTTGTTGTTGCACCAGAAAGTATGCGTCTGAATTCTGCAGGGACTTCCTCAGTCCTCCGGCTTCGTGTTGCTGCACATCTGATCGGTGTATTTCAACTTGAAGTTGAGAGTCAAGAAGACGAATTGATACAGGCAACAAGTTCTAAGAGCTTGTGCCAGTAGTAGTGGCCAGTAACTCGAACACTACATCAAGACAGGACTTTTGGGTTGTCTCAGTGTCGTCAAGATAGTTTTTATTAGCTTTCTTGGAGACCAACAAGGATGTCTCACTATCTTGAACCGTATCTGCATTACTTCCTTTACCATTGCATAATAGGGTACTCTTCTCCAATATTTTGTCCGCATTCTAAAAGCGAAACAAGTAGACACATCACATGTTTACCATGTTGTATATGAAACTCATTTTGGTAAATCAGTTCAGTGGTAAAGTGGACAGGATAACAACATGAAACAAACATATATCTATGTACCATGGTCACTATATGGTATGTATCATTCTAGTTTTGGTGCAAAATCAAGATAGAGACACAGTTCAAATAATATTTGTTCAAGACAAAGTAGAATAGACGGAATATAAGTGTGGGAAACTACAGAGTAATAACAACACTTGTAATGTGCATGACATGAGAACATAACTGTTTATTCAATTGAAACTGAAATCAACATAGAGCAAGTTACAACAGCAAACCAGTTAAAGAAACAGGTTTAAAACATACCTGTTGCACCATTGGAGTTTCAATTCCATCCTTCAAATTTGAAAATAGTTGGTATGAGTAAATATAGTGATGTAAGAGCAAAGGAGTATGAACCATAGCTACAGAACCTGACCTGAGAACAATTCTTCTTCTGCTTTAAGCGTTGAGTTGGGATTTGGAGTGGTGGTCCTCATGCTTTGGGCACTGCAGTTCCCTTACTAACTGCTCGTGTTTTGGTGCTCCATGGTGGAGACAGTGTTGTGTCAACTGGAACTGGGTTACTATCTGCTGGGGTTGGGGTTAGAAGGGGTGTAGCCGGTTCTCTGTCCAACTGGGTGGGGGTACAATCTGCGAGAGTCTGGGTTATGTGTGGTGCGGCTGGTTCTTGGGCAAGTACAACCATGGTTCTATCTGCATCGATTGGTAGCACTATATTTTTTCTAAAGACCGTGTTGTTACTCCCTTAGATACTACCATCACCCTCTCCAATTCAAATGGGTTATAAATAAGAAAAGTAATTTAATGTATAGACATTGTATGATAGACAGGTGAAATGGATAGTGGTGAATAAAAGAGGGCATGAAATAATTCACATTTATGTTGTCTAACCAAAAAGGATAACATGACAAAATTTTGCATATATGATGGCTAACTAAATAGGATAGTTTGACACAATTTCACATATATGATGGCTAACTAGAAAGGATGGAAAGACACAGTTCAAAATATGATGACTATGTAAATGAGATGACATGATATAACTATATAATGTATTTATTAAATAGGTTGGCATGCCATAATTCACATACATGCTGCCTATGGAAACATGATAGCATGATATAATACAGAGATAGAATGACATAATTCAAAATATGATGACTGTAAACACTAAACAGGATGAGATGATATAACTATATGATGTCTTTATTAAATGGGTTGGCATGCCATAATTCAGATAGATGATGTCTATGTAAACATGATGGCATGATATAATTCAAATATATGATTTATATACTAAGCAAGTAAGCATATGGCAATCACATATATGATGTAAAAAGTAAGCAATGCAAGACAACATGCATGACATGAGTAATATAACCCTGCCAAGTTTGAGCATAGACCTCAGGGGGGAAATAGGACTGGTCATCAGTCTCTGAATCCTCCTCCGAGGAGCTATCTGTAACCACCAAGATGTCTGCTTCAGCAGGTAGCATTGTCTGCTCTGAATACATTGTTTTCACTCTAGATACTTCCATCAACGCTTCAAATGGCTGATGCACAAGAAGAGTAATTGAATATACAAACGTTGTCGACAAATGGAACACGTGATACAAAAAAGGATAGCATGATATAATTCACATATTACAAAAAAGGATAGCATGATATAATTCACATATATGATGATTGGCTAAACAGCATGGCATTGCATAATTCACATATATAATGCCTTGCAACAAGATAGCATTGCATAATTCACATATATAATGTCTTGCAACAAGATGGCATTGCATAATTCACATATATGGTAATTAGAAACTAAAGATGTGGCATTCACACAAAGCATGTCTAAACTAATCAAATGACATAGCAATGCAAGACACCGTGCGCATGATATGAGCAACATTACCCTGCCAAGTTAAAGCATACACCTCGGGGGGAATAGGACTGGTCATCTATCTCTAAATCCTCCTCTGAGAAGCTATCTGTAACTAGCGAAATATGCACTTCATCAGATAGCATAGTCTGCTCCGGAAACCTTGTTTTTCACTCCAGAATTTTCCATCACCGTGTCAAATGGCTGATGCACACGAAGAGTAGTTGAATGTACTAACATTGTTGACAAATGTAATACGTAATGAAAAAAAAAGATGGCATGATATAATTCACATATAAGTTGACTGGCTAAGCACGATGGCATTGCAAAATTCACATATACGATGCCTGGCTAAACAAGATGCCATTCCATAATTCACATATACGACAAAGAAACTAAACATATGGCATTCACACAAAGCATGTCTAAACTAAGCAGATGGCATATTTGATGTATAAAGTAAGCAATGCAAGGCACCATATGCATGATATTACCAATATCTACATGCCAAGTTAGAGTGAAGACCTCAGGGGGTAAATAGGAGTGGGCTTCTCCTTCTGAATCCCCCCAGAACAGTTATCTTCCTCTTGATTACAATCCGAAATGGGTGGAGGGGCGCTGCCTTTGTGCCCACCATGGAGCGACGTCTGCATGAAATTTTATTACCACGCAAGGCGCGTATCTTTTGCTCTACATGTTCAGTTCCATTGTGTATAATAACTGACATGCATAGGAATAAAACATAGTGAGATTATGTAAGGAGTGCATGCAAAAATCGAGAGTGATGGTAGCAACACGTGGATAGACCCAAAACCAATGATAGCAGGCAGATAATGGCTTCAGTTAAAAAATACAGATAATGGCTTCTTCACTATTTGTTTCCCACCCAACATGAAACTCATAGTAGCTAGACACCAGACATTAACCAGATAGTAGACATATACTATTGATTGCGGCCCCAATATGTACCCCACAACCATTTAAAAAAATCAAGTTAGAGCATTAGTTTGCAGCCGACTCAGAATCTAATAGGTGAACAGGATGATAAAGTAGCATGTAATATTAAGCAATGCATAACGTAAGAAGACACGAAAGAGTGCGACCTCTCTTGCGGACCCGTGTAGTCCTCGAGGTCATCTGCTCAGTTGATGATGGTAATGTAGTTGTCGTGGCTGCCGGCGGCGGGAAAGAAGATCTAAGGCGGCGAAAGACAGTTTGGAGGCCGGGTGCCTGTTGTGGTGGACCCTTCTATCGTTGGATCAGCTGAGCTGGGGTGGACGATGGCACAGCAGGAGCGGGACAAACCACACAAGGTTTTCTTTGACAACTATCTGTAAGAGAAGTAATTCTGTTAGGGCTCGTTTGAATTGGAGGATTCTAGCAACGCAGGGATAGGAAATACACAGTAATAGGATAGGAATGCACGTGCAAAATAGAGAATTTAAAAACACAGGATTTCTGTCAATCTGGGTGTTTGGTTCACAAGAATTGGAAGATCACAGGATGCAAAGAAGCATGGTGAGATTAAGTCAAACCACAAGAAAATGTACGGTTATAATGTGAAGGAAATGTGCCCTAGAGGCAATAATAAAGTTGTTATTTATATTTCCTTATATCATGATAAATGTTTATTATTCATGCTAGAATTTTATTAACCGTAAACTTAGTACATTTGTGAATACATAGACAAACATAGTGTCCCTAGTATGCCTCTACTTGACTAGCTCATTAATCAAAGATGGTTAAGTTTCCTAGCCATGGACATGTGTTGTCATTGATGAACGGGGTCACATCATTAGAGAATGATGTGATGGACAAGACCCATCCGTTAGCTTAGCATAATGATCGTTCAGTTTTATTGCTACTGCTTTCTTCATGACTTATACATGTTCCTCTGACTATGAGATTATGCAACTCCCGAATACCAGAGGAACATCTTGTGTGCTATCAAATGCTACAACGTAACTGGATGATTATAAAGATGCTCTATAGGTGTCCCCAATGGTGTTTGTTGAGTTGGCATAGATCTAGATTAGGATTTGTCACTCCGTCTATCGGAGAGGTATCTTTGGGCCCTCTCGGTAATGCACATCACTATAAGCCTTGCAAGCAATGTGACTAATGAGTTAGTTACGGGATGATGCATTATGGAACGAGTAAAGATACTTCCGGTAACGAGATTGAACTAGGTATTGAGATACCGACGATCGAATCTCGGGCAAGTAACATACCGATGACAAAGGGAACAACGTATGTTGTTATGCGGTTTGACCGATAAAGATCTTCGTAGAATATGTAGGAACCAATATGAGCATCCAGGTTCCACTATTGGTTATTGACCGGAGATGAGTCTCGGTCATGTCTACATAGTTCTCGAACCCGTAGGGTCTGCACACTTAATGTTCTGTGATGATTTGTATTATGAGTTATGTGATTTGATGACCAAAGTTTGTTTGGAGTCCCGGATGAGATCGGGAACATGACGAGGAGTCTCGAAATGGTTGAGACGTAAAGATCGATATATTGGAAGGATATATTTGGACATTGGAAAGGTTTCGAGTTATTCGGGTATTTTTCGGAGTACCAGAGAGTTACGGGAATTCGTATTGGGCCTTAATGGGCCATACAGGAAAGGAGGGAAAGGCCTCAAGGGTGGGCGCCCCCTTCTCCATGGACTGCTCCAAATTGGACAAGGGAAAGGGGGCGCCCCTTCCTTCCTTCTCCTTCTCCCTTCCCTTTTTCCTATTCCATGTGGGAGGTGGAATCCTACTAGGACTAGGGAGTCCTAGTAGGACTCCACACTTTGGGCGGGCCGGCCTCCTCCTCCCTCTATCCTTTATATACGTGGCCAGTGGGCATCCCATAGACACACAAGATGATCATTGATCTCTTAGCCGTTTGCGGTGCCCCCCTCCACCATAATCCACCTTGGTCATATCATCGTAGTGCTTAGGCGAAGCCCTGCGACGGTAGCATCATCATCACCGTCATCATGCCATCGTGCTGACGAAGTTCTCCTTCGGCACTCAGCTGGATCGAGAGTTCGCGGGACGTCACCGAGCTGAACGTGTGCAGATCACGGAGGTGTCATACTTCCGGTACTAGGATCGGTCGGATCATGAAGATGTACGACTACATCAACCGCGTTGTCATAACACTTCCGCTTACGGTCTATGAGGGTACATGGACAACACTCTTCCCCTCTCGTTGCTATGCATCACCATGATAGGTCTTGCATGTGCGTAGGAATTTTTTTGAAATTATTGTGTTCCCCAACAGTGGTATCAGAGCCAGGTCTATGTGTAGATGTTATATTCACGAGTAGAACACAAAGGAGTTGTGGGCATGGGTGAGGGAGTCCTGGATTAGGGGGTGTTCGGATAGCCGGACTATACCTTCGGCCGGACTCCTGGACTATGAAGATACAAGATTGAAGACTTCGTCCCGTGTCCGAAAGGGACTTTCCTTGGCGTGGAAGGCAAGCTTGGCGATACGGATATGTAGATCTCCTACCATTGTAACCGACTCTGTGTAACCCTAGCCCTCTCCGGTGTCTATATAAACCGGAGAGTTTTAGTCCGTAGGACGAACAACAATCATACCATAGGCTAGCTTCTAGGGTTTAGCCTCCTTGATCTCGTGGTAGATCTACTCTTGTACTACCCATATCATCAATATTAATCAAGCAGGACGTAGGGTTTTACCTCCATCAAGAGGGCCCGAACCTGGGTAAAACATCATGTCCCCTGCCTCCTGTTACCATCCGACCTAGACGCACAGTTTGGGACCCCCTACCCGAGATCCGCCGGTTTTGACACCGACATTGGTGCTTTCATTGAGAGTTCCTCTGTGTCATCAATTTTAGGCCCGATGGCTTCTCCGATCATCAACAGCGATGCGATCTAGGGTGAGACTTTTCTCCCCGGACAGATCTTCGTATTCGGCGGCTTTGCACTGCGGGCCAATTTGCTTGGTCATCTGGAGCAGATCGAAAGCTACGCCCCTGGCCATCAGGTCGGATTTGGAAGTTTGAACTACACGGCCGACATCCGCGGAGACTTGATCTTCGACGGATTCGAGCCACAGCCGAGCGCGCCGCACTGTCACGATGGGCATGATTTAGCTCTGCCGCCGAACAGTGCCCTGGAGGCCGCATCTATGTCCGCTCCGACCCCTAGCTCGGAGCCGATCACACCAACCAAGGATGGGTGGTTAGACACCGCCTCGGGGGCTGCAATCTCTACGGCGATCGAGCCAAGCACCAGCCCTATTCTCTGCGAAGCCCGTGACTCCAAGGAGCCGAACTCCTCTCCAGACTCCGAGCCCTCCGCATCCCGACCGATCGAACCCGATTGGGCGCCGATCATGGAGTTCACCGCCGCGGACATCTTTCAGCACTCGCCCTTCGGCGATATTCTGAATTCACTAAAGTCTCTCTCTTTGTCAGGAGAGCCGTGGCCGGACTATGGTCAGCAAGGTTGGGATGCGGATGATGAAGAAATTCAAAGCCCACCCACCACCCACTTCATAGCCACTGTCAATGATTTAACCGACATGCTCGACTTCGACTCCGAAGACATCGATGGTATGGACGCCGATGCAGGAGACGATCAAGAACCAGCGCCTATAGGGCACTGGAGAGCCACCTCGTCGTATGATATATACATGGTGGACACCCCAAAAGAAGGCAATGGTGATGGAACAGCGGAGGATGACCCCTCCAAGAAGCAGCCTAAGCACCGGCACCAGCGGCGCCGCTCTAAATCCCGCCAAAACAAAAACGATGATCTGGTACGGGAGATAATAACACCCCGGACAGTGCCGAAGACAACCACCTCCAGCAAGATTCAGCACAGGACGATAGAGAAGCCAACCCTCATGAGAGAGCGGCAGACAAAGAGGTCGAGGACGATAATTATATGCCTCCCTCCGAAGACGAGGCAAGCCTCGACGACGACGAATTTGTCGTGCCGGAGGATCCCGTCGAACAAGAGCGTTTCAAACACAGGCTTATGGCCACGGCGAGCAGCCTCAAGAAAAAACAGCAACAGCTTAGAGCTGATCAAGATTTGCTAGCCGACAGATGGACTGAAGTCCTTGCGGCCGAAGAGTATGAACTCGAACGCCCCTCCTAGAGCTACCCAAAGCGCAGGTTGCTACCCCAATTAGAGGAGGAAGCTCCTAAACCTACATCACCAACGCATGATGTGGCCGACCGGCCACCCCGTGGCCGCGACAGAGAGGCTTCTCAGCCCTCCACTCAAGCCGTACCCCGGCGCCGCTCAAAAACCACCAAAGCATGGGAAAATGCACCAGACCTGCGAGATATATTGGAGGACAAGGCAAGGCAAACAAGATCGATCTACGGATCACGTGGGCGCCCCACGGCACGAGACGATACTTGTCATGCCGGATACAGTAAATCCGGCCGGGCCGAACATAGTAGACAAAGCTCTTTTGAGATGCGTCGTGATGTAGCCCAATACAGAGGCACCGCACACCCACTATGCTTCATAGATGAAGTAATGGATCATCAAATCCCCGAGGGTTTCAAACCCGTGAACATCGAATCATACGATGGCACAACAGATCCTGTAGTATGGATCGAGGACTATCTCCTTCATATCCACATGGCCCGCGGTGATGACCTACACGCCATCAAATACCTCCCACTCAAGCTTAAAGGACCAGCCCGACATTGTCTTAACAGCTTGCCAGCAGAATCAATTGGTTGTTGGGAGGACCTGGAAGTCGCATTCCTCGACAATTTCTAGGGCACTTATGTGCGACCACCAGACGCTGATGACCTCAGCCACATAATTCAGCAGCCAGAGGAATCGGCTAGACAATTCTGGACACAGTTCCTAACCAAGAAAAAAAAAATCGTCGACTGTCCGGACATAGAGGCCCTAGCAGCCTTCAAGCACAAAATCCGCGATGAGTGGCTTGTACGACACCTAGGACAGGAAAAGCCAAAATCTATGGCAGCCCTCACGACACTTATGACCCGCTTTTGCGTGGGAGAAGACAGCTGGCTAGCTCGCAGTAATAACATGACCAAGAGCCCTAGTAATTCGGATACCAAGGACAGCAGTGGCAGGTCATGTCACAACTAGCAAAAGTGCCGCATTAACGGCGACAATGCTGAGGATACGGCAGTTAATGCCGGATTCAGAGGCTCTAAACCCGGTCAGCGGAAAAAGCCATTCAAAAGAAATACTCCGGGCCCGTCTAGTTTGGACCGAATACTCGACCACTCATGCCAGATACATGGCACCCCCGAAAAACCAGCCAATCACACCAACAGGGATTGTTGGGTGTTCAAGCAGGCAGGCAAGTTAAATGCCGAAAGCAGAGACAAGGGGCTGCATAGCGATGACGAGGAGGAGCCCCGGCCGCCGAACAGCAGTGGACAGAAAGGTTTTCCCCCACAAGTGCGTACGGTGAACATGATATACGCAACCCACGTCCCCAAGAGGGAGCGGAAGCATGTGCTAAGGGGCGTATACGTGATGGAGCCAGTCGCCCCAAAGTTCAACCCATGGTCTTCCTGCCTGATCACTTTTGATCGAAGGGACCACCCCACTTGCATCCGTCATGGCGGATTCGCCGCATTGGTTCTAGACCCAATTATTGATGGATTTCACCTCACTAGAGTCCTTATGGATGGCGGCAGTAGCCTGAACGTGCTTTATCAGGATGCAGTGCGTAAAATGGGCATCGATCCCTCGAGGATTAAACCCACCAGAACGACCTTTAAAGGCATCATACCAGGTGTAGAAGCCAACTGTACAGGCTCAGTTACACTTGAAGTGGTCTTCGGATCTCCGGATAATTTCCGAAGCGAGTAGTTAATCTTCGACATAGTCCCGTTCCGCAGTGGCTATCACGCACTGCTCGGGCGAACCGCATTTGCCAAGTTCAATGCGGTGCCGCACTACACATACCTCAAGCTCAAGATGCCAGGCCCTCGAGGAGTCATCATGGTCAATGGAAACACCGAACGCTCTCTCCGAACGGAGGAGCATACGGCGGCTATTGTAGCGGAAGTACAAAGTAGCCTCTCAAGGCAATTCTCTAGTCCGGCCATTAAACGTCTGGACACCATCAAGCGCGCCCGGAGTAGCCTACAACAAGACCGCCTGGCACGTTCCGAGAAAGTGTAGCAATGCGGCCCCAACCCCAGCCCTCGCGAACTTGCGAAACTAGTGTTGCACGTACATAACTACGCTCTAGAAATACCATGGGCACAGGGGGAGGGGCACCATCATGGCATGCCCGAAACGTGGCTTAAACCGCACTAGGGGCTACCGATTTCTTAATTTTCTCTTATTTTCAGGACTCCATTCTTCGGAGGGCTTGTTCGGTAGTACAATTGCCGCACAAACGATACAACCAGGGAAGCAGAAAGCTACGCCACACTACGGAACTCTAAGGTGGTCTCTATAACGAGCAGTATACCTGTTTCGCATAACATTCCACAGCTCGCCCCTGGAAAGGACATATTTGATAGTCCCATCTTTTGCTTATCGCACTATTTGTATCGTTCTGCTTTGATCGCAGCTTTTTAAAATAAACAATGCATAGCTTCCGTCTATTATTGCATTACCTCTTTTTTACGAATATATGTTCATGTTGCACCCGTACACTTTGGTACGGCCAATACGCCAGGGGCTTAAGTACCCCACAAAATGGTGTGAGAAGTCCGAACACTTTCACAAGTGCGGCACCCCGAACTTATAGCATTATATGCATCGGCTCCGAATCATGTCTTGGGTCAATAGTTGGGTTTGCTCGGCTCCTATGTTTTGGTACCTTACGTTCTGTTATATCGTCTAAGGTAGCACTAGGAGAACTACTGCGATTGTGCTCCAGTTGAGCTGGGCTAAGCACCTCAGTAGAGAAAGCTAAAACTGACTGTCATGATGAGGCGAGAGCTGGTCCGTGTTCGAGAGGTTTTCGAGTCCCTAAAGACTTATGCCGCTTAGAGCGAGGAGTCGGCTTTGTCCGGCCTAGGCGTGGATAGCGCCCCGAACTTGGTCTTCCGAACACTAGGGGCTTCGCTGAAATTTAAAATTATAGAATTCTATGGCTAAGTGAGAGTGTTGAAGCATTATAGTCCGATTGCCTTGTTCATTGTGTTGAGCGCCTCCCTCGAAGGACCCAAGAATGGGAAAAAGAGTGCTCATGTTTATCCCGAACACCCCAGCACTCGTGCCATGGGGGCAGAAGCCGACGACTCGCCATCTCTCAAATTTGATAAACGGCCGCACAAAAGGTAATATTTTAAATTCAAAAAGCATTGCTTAGCGCACATGAACAAGTTTTCAGCGCACAGGACAAAATGAGCGAGTTCACTGAAAAATTACATTCATGGAACATTCATCCGCCACAAGGCGGGCACCCTTCAGAACGCCCTCATAATACATCTCGGGCTTGCGATGCTCCTTGCCCGGCGGTGGCCCGTCCTTCACAAGCTTCTCAGCATCCAGCTTGCCCCAGTGCACCTTCGCACGGGCAAGCGCCCTACGGGCACCCTCGATCCATACAGAGCGCTTGATGACTTCGAGCCTTGGACATGCCTCCACCAGCCGCCTCACCAGCCCGAAGTAGCTCCTAGGCATGGCCTCTCCAGGCCACAGCTGGACTATGAGGCCCTTCATGGCCTGTTCGGCCACCTTATGGAGCTCGACCAGCTGTTTCAGCTGGTCGCTTAAGGGCACCGGGTGTTCGGCCTCAGCATACTAAGACCAGAACACCTTCTCCGTCGAGCTTCCCTCCTCTGCTCGATAGAAGGCGGCGGCATCCGACACGCTACGGGGCAAATCTGCGAATGCTCCTAGAGAGCTCCGGATTCGGGTAAGTGACAAGTAATTCACTTTTACGTGCTTGCTTTGCATAAAGAATGCCTTACCCGCCGCTATCTTTTTTATTGCCTCAACCTCCTTGAGGGCCTTCTGGGCTTCGGCCTTGGCAGACTTGGCATCTTCAATGGCCGCCGCGAGCTCAGACGCTCGCGTCTTCGAGTCAAGCTCCAAACTCTCATGTTTTTTCATGAGAGCCTGGAGCTCTTACCACACCTCGCCAACCCACGTCTCATGCTTCTCCCGCTCGGTGCGCTCCATGGCCGCCCTCTTTTCGGCCTCAGACAGAGCTTGCTTAAGGGTCGCCACCTCAGTTGTGGCCCCTACAATAGCCGCGTTCTGTCACTTTTTGCAATTGCACCTTTCACATATTTCAATAAGGTATTCCTTACATTCCTTCTCCTCGAGCTGCTGCTTGGCTAGGCCGAGCTCTTGCTCGGACCGCTCGAGGTTCTGCTTCAGCGTATCCACCTCCGCAGTCAGTGCGGCGGAGGCCAGCAGCGAAGCCTGCATACGCATATTGACTTGATCATGTTAGACTCCTGCGAATGTTATTAGATCCTCTATTCGTCTTTTCTTTCCGAATGTCGAACAGAGCATCAGGGGCTACTGTCTATGCGGTAATATTTTTACATATTCTTTACTTACCTCAAAGCCTGTTAGAAGGCTGGCACAGGCTTCACTCAGTCCGCTCTTGGCGGACTAAACCTTCTGGATCACCGCACTCATGATAGTGCGGTCCTCCTCGTCGATGGAGGCGCCGTTAAGCGTCTCTAGCAAACTGTCCGGTGCCTATGGTTGGACGGAGGTCACCGGCTCGGTAGGCTTGCTCCTCTTGGAAGGAGGCTGCCTACCGAAGTCCGGAACCGTTGAAGGTTTCGGCGCGGTGTCCGGCTCAAGGCCGGACTTGGAGCCCTTGGGGGTTCTATCCCCTTTACACCCGGAGTCCGGGAGGTTGCCTTGCGGCGCCTCCAGGACCACCTCCTCCTGGCTTGGAACCTGTTGGGACGCCACCTCGGCACCGTCCGTAGGGTGGGGGGAGGAAGCCGTCAGAAGCGAATTCACATCCGACGAATCCAGGGAGCCGCTCGACGACTCGTCGAGCCCGGCCTTGGGCGGACTTCACAATCATGTTCGACGTAAGGAAAAACTGTGCAATGGGGGAATACTATGAATCACTCTGGTATCCGGATACTTACGATCTCGCCAGGGGCTTGGCCCTGTGCGGCCACTCCTCTTCGCCGTCGTCGGCGTTGGTGGAGTAGTCCGGAGGAGGGGTCTTCCCCCTCTTGGACCCTTCGGCCTCCCCGGTTGGGGCGGCCTTCCTTTTCTTCCCTCCCCCCGCCGGAGGGGGAGAGGTCTCTTCTTCCTCCTCCTTGTCTTCATGGGAGGAGTGCGCCTTGGAGTCATCGGATGATGAATCCGACACCTCCTGGCGCCGGGCACTCTTTCAAGTCCCCGTGGCCTTCTTCTCCGGCGCCATGTAGGGTGCCGGAACCAGCAGCTTCGCCAAGCGAGCGTCCGCTGGGCCTTCGGGCAAAGGAGCAGGACAGTTGATCTGTCCAGATGTCTCCTTCCAATCCTGTCAAAGGTAAGGGAGCTTAGATCCCGCATGGAGTCAAACTATGAAAAACTAATACCCTGTAAAAGGTAAAAGAAGCTTACTGCACGAGCGTGATGCTGCGTGCTGAATCCGCGATCCTCGGTAGCGGATGCGGGGGCCTCGGCGCCCTTGAAAAGCACCTTCCAGGCATCTTCGTATGTTGTGTCAAAGAGCCTGCTCAGAGTTCGGTGCCGCACCGAGTCGAACTCCCACAGGTTGAAAGCCTGTTGTTGACACGGGAGGATCCGACGATGAGCATAACCTAGACTACATTGACAAGTTTGAGCTTCCTGTCGACCAGGGTTTGGACGCATGTTTGGAGTCCGGTCAGCTCTCCTTTTTTCACCACGACAGGTCCGTCTCTTTCCAGGAGGCGAGCCGCGTAGGGGGTCCGGATCGGAACTCGGGGGCTGCGACCCATTCAGGGTCGCGCGGCTCGGTGATGTAAAACCACCCCGATTGCCACCCCTTTAGGGACTCCACGAAGGAGCCCTCGAACCATAGGACGTTGGGCATCTTGCCCACCATGGCGCCTCCGCACTCCGCTTGGGTGCCGCGCACCACCTTCAGCTTGACATTGAAAGTCTTGAGCCATAGGCCGAAATGGGGGCGAATGTGGAAGAAAGCCTCGCACATGACGATAAACGCCGAGATGTTGAGGACAAAGTTCGGGGCCAGATCGTGGAAGTCTAGGCCATAGTAGAACATGAGCCCCCGGAAAAATGGGTGGAGAGGGAAGCCCAGTCCATGGAGGAAATGGGGGAGGAACACCACCCTCTCATGGGGACTAGGGGTGGGGATGAGCTGCCCCTCTTCGGGAAGCCGGTGCGCAATGTCGTTAGACAAGTATCCAGCCTTCCTTAGTCTTTTGATGTGTCCTTCCGTGACGGAGGAGACCATCCACTTACCTCCCGCTCCGGATATGGCTGGAGAAGGTTGAGGTGGGGTGTGCGGACTTGGGCGCTGGAGCTCGAGTGCGCGGAAATGGATAGGCAAAGGAGGAAGAAGGCGTGGATGAAAAGGTGGATCCTTATCCCCTTATATGGGCGGACGCGACTATGTGCCCCCACCAGCCTGGTAAAACTCGCTTATCTCCCAAGCGCCGTAGTCAATGGCGCGGTTGGGTTACCCACACCCGTATTGATGAGAATCCCAGAATAAGGGGACACGATCTCTGCTTTAACAAGACGTGCCAAGGAAACCGCCTCGCTAAACGCGTTGAGGTGGGACAGTAAAACGATTTGAATAAAGACTTGGCCGTGGTGTGATGTCACGCTACGGAATACGTCATCAGATTAGATTTGTGTAAATATTATTCTCTCTATGGCAATATGTGGAAACTTATTTTGCAGAGTCGGACACTACCTTTGTGTTCAAAATCTTCTATGAAGTACTTGGAGGAGGAACCCGCCTTGCAATGCCGAAGACGATCTGCACGCCAGACTCGTCGTCATTGAAGCCTGGTTCAGGGGCTACTGAGGGAGTCCTGGATTAGGGGGTGTCCGGATAGCCGGACTAGACCTTCGGCCGGACTCTTGGACTATGGAGATACAAGATTGAAGACTTTGTCCCATGTCCGGAAGGGACTTTCCTTGGCGTGGAAGGCAAGCTTGGCGATACGGATATGTAGATCTCCTACCATTGTAACCGACTCTGTGTAACCCTAGCCCTCTCCGGTGTCTATATAAACCGAAGGGTTCTAGTCCGTAGGACGAACAACAGTCATACCATAGGCTAGCTTCTAGGGTTTAGCCTCCTTGATCTCGTGGTAGATCTACTCTTGTACTACCCATATCATCAATATTAATCAAGCAGGACGTAGGGTTTTACCTCCATCAAGAGGGCCTGAACCTGGGTAAAACATCGTGTCCCCTGCCTCCTGTTACCATCCGACCTAGACGCACAGTTCGGGACCCCCTACCCGAGATCCGCCGGTTTTGACACCGACAGTGGGTATATACATATTGCTTGCCGTCACTAGTTGATTCTTGATTCGGCGGGATTGTTGGATGAAGCGGCCCAGACCAACATTACACGTACGCTTAAGTGAGACTGATTCTACCGATGTGCTTTGCACACAGGTGGCCGGTGGGTGTCAGTTTCTCCAACTTTAGTTGAATCGGATTCAATGAACAAGGTTCTTTTTGAAGATCAAAAAATCAATCACTATACCGCGTTGTGGTTTTTGATGCGTAGGTAAGAACGGTTCTTTCTTAGCCTGTAGCAGCCATGTAAAACTTGCAACAACAAAGTAGAGGACGTCTAACTTGTTTTTGTAGGGCTTGTTGTGATGTGATATGGTCAAGACGTGATGAGATATAAGTTGTTGTATGAGATGATCATGTTTTTGTTGAAGTTATCGGCAACTGGCAGAAGCCTTATGGTTGTCTGTTTATTGCATAAGATGCAAGCGGCAAATAATTGCTTTACTTTATCGCTATGCGATAGCAATAGTTGCAAGAGAAATAGTTGGCGAGACGACCATGTGATGACACGTTGATAGAGATCAAGATGATGGAGATCATGGTGTCATGCCGGTGACGATAGAAATCATGATGGTACTTTGGAGATGGAGATCAAAGGCGCAAGATAATCATGGCCATATCATGTCACATATTTTGATTGCATGTGATGTTTATCCTTTATGCATCTTATTTTGCTTAGTTCGGCAGTAGCATTATAAGATGATCTCTCACTAAATTTCAAGGTATAAGTGTTCTCCCTGAGTATGCACCGTTGCGACAGTTCGTCGTGCCGAGACGCCAAGTGATGATCGGGTGTGATAAGCTCTACGTTCACATACAACGGGTGTAAGCCAGTTTTGCACACGCAGAATACTCAGGTTAAACTTGACGAGCCTAGCATATGCAGATATGGCCTCGGAACACTGGAGACCAAAAGGTCGAGCGTGAATCATATAGTAGATAGGATCAACAAAGTGATGTTCACCATTGAAAACTACTCCATCTCATGTGATGATCGGACATGATTTAGTTGATTTGGATCACGTGATCATTTACATGACTAGAGGGATGTCTATCTAAGTGGGAGTTCTTAAGTAATATGATTAATTGAACTTTAATTTATCATGAACTTACTCTTGATAGTATTTGCATAAATAAGTTGTAGATCAATAGCTCGCGATGTAGCTCCCCGTTTATTTTTGATATGTTCCTAGAGAAAAACTATGTTGAAAGATGATAATAGTAGCAATGATGCGGCCTAGGTCTGTGATCCGAGGATTATCCTCATTGCTGCACCGAAGAATTATGTCCTTGATGCACCACTAGGTGACAGACCTATTGTAGGAGCAGATGCAGAGGTTATGAACGTTTGACAAGCTCGGTATGATGACTATTTGATGGTTTAGTGCAGCATGCTTTATGGCTTAGAACCGGGACATAAAAAATGTTTTGAACGCCACAGAGCATATAAGATGTTCCAAGAGTTGAAATTGGTATCTCAAACTCATGCCCGTGTCAAGAGGTATGAGACCTCTAAAAGTACTTTGCCTACAAGATGGAGGAGAATGGCTCAACGAGTGAGCATGTGCTCAGAATGTCTGAGTACTACAATCACTTGAATCAAGTGGGAGTTAATCTTCCCGATAAGATAGTGATTGACAGAGTTCTCTAGTGAAAGGATCGATATGGTTGACTAGAGGGGGGGGGGTGAATAGGCAACTAATAATTTTTAGCTTTTCATTAACAATTTAAACTTTGCATCAAAGTAGGTTGTCTAGATATGCAACTAGATGAGTGACCTATATGATGCAACAAGGATAGGAACACAAGCAAGCAAGGGATGTATCACAAATAAGCTTGCACAAGTAAAGGCACGAGATAACCAAGAGTGGAGCCGGTGGAGACGGGGATGTGTTACCGAAGTTCCTTCCCTTTGAGGGGAAGTACGTCTCCGTTGGATCGGTGTGGAGGCACAATGCTCCCAAGAAGCCACTAGGGCCACCGTATTCTCCTCACTCCCTCACACAATGCGAGATGCCGTGATTCCACTATTGGTGCCCTTGGAGGCGGCGACCGAATCTTTACAAACAAGGTTGGGGCAATCTCCACAACTCAATTGGAGGCTCCCAACGACACCATGAAGCTTCACCACAATGGACTATGGCTCTGTGGTGACCTCAACCGTCTAGGGTGCTCAAACACCCAAGAGTAACAAGATCCGCAAGGAATTAGTGGTAGGGATCAAATTTCTCTTGGTGGAAGTGTAGATCGGGGCTTTCTCAACCACACCCGAGCAAATCAACAAGTTTGATTGGCTAGGGAGTGAGATCGGGCGAAAATGGAGCTTAGGGTTGGAAGAGGTAAGTCAACGGGGAAGAAGGGGACCCCCTTTTATAGTGGGAGCAACAATCCAACCGTTATCCACCAACCAGCCCGCAACCAGCGGTACTACCGCTCTAGGACAGTGGTACTACCGCTGGGCCACACGCTACTACCGTGAGGAGCCGCGGTACTACTGCAGCAGCAGCAGTATCCAGGGCAGACCTTAAGCACATGGACTGAGGATGGTACTTCCGCAGCCACGGTACTACCACTCCCCCTTGCGGTACTACCGCAAGGCAGGGAACCCCAATCCTGGGAAGAGCGTGGATAACAGAACATCCGTGCCTACTTCTGTTGGAAGACAGACGTAGCAAAAATCCGACACAGTACTATTGCAGAGGAGCGGTACTACCGCCTGGCAGGCCGCGCACGGTACTACCGCGGAAGGGTTGCGATACTACTGTGGTAGCGCGGATGTAAAAAATTACATCCGCCCCTACTACCGCGAGGGAGCGGTACTTGGCCTGGGGGTCACGGTACTACGGCTCCAAAGGAGCGGTACTACCGTGGGCACCTACGGTACTACCGCGCCACAGCACGGTACTACCGCTGGTGCCTACAGTACTACCGCTCACCAGGGAGCAGTAGTACTGCAAGCCAACACAACAGCCAGAACAATGTAAAGAGATACAAGCGGAGGATGCTCCAAGGTGTAGGGGAAAGGAGGGGACTAGGAAGAAACATGTACGTGATGATTGCACCCGAACCTTTCCGACGCGGACCCCCTCTTAATAGTATCGCTTTCCTACGACTCAAATCCACCAAAAAGAAACGTAGAAAAACGCCGTCTTCAATAGTCTTTGAGGGATACCAAACCGTCTTGTGCCTAGCAAAGAAACGTCTGGGAAACTCAAGACACACGATTAATTAGTCCGCAAACGCATTGTCATCAATCACCAAAACACCCTAGGGATAAATATGCCCTCACAGTCTCCCCCTTTTTGGTGGACTGATGACAATACGGGATTTGCACAAGGGAAATAATATTAAGCAAACGCAAACCCCTCCTCTCTAGAATATAGACGGGCTCCCCCTAGATGTGTGCTAACTAGATGGGTGCTTTGGACTGCGCGGCACACATACTAGGATCAACGCTCCCCCTACATTATAGAGACAAGGCATATCCTGCAATAGTAAGGCTAACACTAGATAAGATAGCACAAACATAAGCTCACTAAGATAGAATAGAGTGCATATGTCTTACACCATATGAAGGATAAGTCTCAAAGGCACAAACCAAACAAAGGCAAACGAGGTCCAAACGACAAAGCAAACACACCAAACACGACACACGACTCACAAACACGCAAATCCCTACACTCTCTCCCCCTTTGGCATCGAGATGCCAAAAAGGCAGAGAGGACACCTACACACATGGGGTGGCTCAGGCAGGGAAATCATCCCAATGCTCCTCGTGCTCCTCGTCAGACTCGGCGGCAGGGACGGTCTCCTCGATGTCCTCCTCAGAACTAGTCCACTTGTAACCCTGCTTCGCCATCCATGCAGCCTCTGGCGTGATGCCATCCTCAGAACCGCCAGAGACATCCTCTCCAAGGAGCCTCATGACCTTCTTGTCGCGGCGGCGACTCTCCTTGGATGCCACGTGAGTCCTGTACTGCCCCTTTGCCTGCATGCAGAAGAGAGTCTTCATCTTGTCCTTCAACTTCTTGGCCCACGACGGCTAAGAGGAAGGTGTGGGAGACCTAGCAGCACGGTCCTCAGCAACATTCTCTGCACCAGCCTCCTCCTCACCAACAGCCCTCCTAGCAGCAAATGCCTCAGCACGGGTAGTAGTGTTGGCCCAGTTGGGCTTGACGCGGAGACTGATGGACTCATGCCGAACCCAGTCTAGAGCAAGGAACTCATCACTAGGGTACATCTTCTCCCAAGTCCTGGAGATCAACAGAAACAGGTATGGTCCATAGATAGGTACCTTGCGGGTGTACACCGCAAACCGAAGCTCACACCACATGATGTGTGAGACATCAAGTGGCCGAGTCTGAGACGAACGTGCCTCCGTGCACAGGAGCATCATGTCTACCAGATAGGAATGAACCTTGTCCTTGTCGCCAATGCATGGGAATAGAGTGTTGTGGAAGATGCGATGCAGGATATCCAGAAAAGAGTTCAGCACCCAAGTCGACTTGCCACTGGGGAGCACCTTCTCAACATAGTACGGCTGAAGCAAGTTCTTGTTAGCAGAATCAGAGTTGGTGTTGGGGCGAACACCAACGGGTGTGTGAAGCCCGTCATCAGGAACGTGAAGCAGATCCATGAACTCCTTCCAGGTAGAAGACAACCGACGGCCATTGGTCATCCAGGTCATCCTCCGCTCATCCCCGGGGTGAAAGTAAACTGAGGCAAAGAACTAACAGATGAGCTCAGGGTCGTAGTCAAGGTGGAAGGAGATCACAGGCTCAATAGCGAACTGCTCCACCAAATCCAGATCTTCTCCAAAATAATCCTGAAACTTGTCCTTCCTCATGTGATTCATGTCTATCCACTTGACATCCATGAAGGTATTCTGCTTGTTCTTGATCACATCCAGATAAATGAGAGCCTGCTGCTTGGTCCAAAACAACTCAGTGCCTCTGAGGATAGCACGAGGATTCACATAAGGGTTGATCTTCTGGTGTTCGACGTACTCATTGAGGGGAATCTCGTCCATGCCCTTAGCAGGTTCCTTTTGCTTGCTGGCAGTTGTCTTGACATTGCGCTTGGGGGCACTGGAGCCCTCTGATACTTCATCTTGAGGATTGCACAGTCGCTTGGAGCCAGTGTCACGACTGGGATTGGAACGGCGAGAGCCACCACCTAAGACACAAGAGAAAGCACACACAAAGAGCGAGAAGAATCAATGCAGAGACCACGACAAAGCAAGGGAAACAAGTAGAAATCATATGGGATAAATGCCACAAGGAAGAAGGGACAACAACGGTAGTGCCGCCTAGTCATGTGGCACTAAAATTTTAGTACCGCTCCTAGTCGCGGTAGTACCGTGTGAGGTTACGGTAGTACCGTGGCTTGGAGCGGTAGTAAGAGCTTAGTGCCACGGAACGTGCGGTAGTACCGCACCGAACGAGCAGTAGTACCGGACGAGCGGTAGTACCGCATCAGAGGCACAGTAGTACCGCACCGCATCAGATCTGAGCCTAGTTTTGAATCTGAGAAGACGCGCGAAACCACGGTGGAACTACGGTTGATCACATATACCACGGGACAATATATCAAGTAAAATGTCTACGCAACACTACTCTCCTACAAACTTCTCTTGCAAAGATTTGGCCTAAAATCTCAAGAAGACAAGCATCTCCCCAAAAACCTAGAGACAAGAGAACCAACAAGAAAGAGAGGGATTTGGGGAAAAACCTTGGTCCATGGCAAGAGGAAGTGGTGGGGAACGATCCCACCGGTCGGAATCCAAAGAGAGCAGCCGGAGACGGAGATCCGGCGAGGGACTCCGGCCCCGTTCTTGAGCGAGAGAGAGAGATGAAGTGGGGAAACTGATGGATGGGTATGGGAAGTTAGAAACCCCCCGTTCCCGTCCTTATCCCCAGGCGCCCCCGACAGCGTGGTAGTACCGCGTACCATCGCGGTAGTACCACTTGGGTGGAAGGACCGCACCAAAGCGGTAGTACCGCTCCCCCAGGCGGTAGTACCGCGCTGGGCCGGTAGTACCGTATGCTCCACGCACGGTAGTACCGTGGTAGGCCGCGATAGTACCATGAGCTCAAGAAGAAGCACATTTCCAACACAAAAGAAAGAGTGGTCTTCGCATGGAAACTTCAAATGAACACCACACCACCCAACAAGCTCAAAAACGAGGAGAAAAAGGGGCAAAAAGACAACAAGAGACGACCACAAGAAACAACCTCTCCAACGAGAGGGCGGCGGCTGGAGCCACCTATGTTTGAGTCAATTGGTATGGCACCGCGAAGAATTATCCTTGGGCCCATGACCAAAACTCGTTTGTGAAGCACAAGTACCATAAAAAACGGCTAATGTGAAAGATTTGATCAATTTATGCATAAAGGGGGGGAGGGAGAGTTCATTGAGAGAACATCACTGCCCCTATGTCCATGCCTACATCTAAACAAGACAACAAGTTGAGTGTGGTGGGGTGTGCAAGGGTTCAAGCAACATTGCTCGAATCAATGATATTTAGCTCATGCCTTAACTCGTGAAATCTTGCTTCATCCAACAGCTTCGTGAAAATATCTGCAAGGTTATCATGAGTGTTGACGTAGTTGAGCTCGATCTCCCCTTGCTTAATGTGATCTCGGATGAAGTGATACCGAATCTCCATATGCTTTGTCTTGAAGTGTTGCACTGGGTTGGGAGAAATCTTGATGGCACTTTCATTGTCACACCAAAGAGGCACTTTATCACAAATGACACCGTAATCCTTTAAAGTTTGCCTCATCCATAAGAGTTGTGCACAACAACTACTGGCCGCTACATACTTCGCTTCGGTGGACGAGAGAGATACACAATTTTGCTTTTTGGAAGACCAACTCACCAAAGAGCAACCAAGGAATTGGCACCCTCCGGAAGTGGACTTCCTATCCACTTTGTCTCCTGCCCAATCGGAATCCGAATACCCTATAAGCTTGAAGTTTGCTCCTCTTGGGTACCATAAGCCAAAGTTTGGGGTATGAGCCAAATGTCGAAAGATTTGCTTGACCGCCACATAGTGACTTTCCTTAGGTGCAACTTGAAACCATGCACAAATCCCCACACTCAACATGATATCCGGTCTAGATGCACAAAGGTAAAGCAAGGATCCAATCATGGAGCGATATACCTTTTGATCCACCGCTTTACCATTGGGATCAATGTCAAGTTGGCACTTGGTGGGCATGGGAGTGGACGCCGGCTTGACATCAGTTAGCTTGAATCTCTTGAGCATGTCTTGAGTGTAATTGGCTTGGTTGATGAAGGTTCCTTCTGTCCTTTGCTTCACTTCGAACCCGAGAAAGAACTTCAACTCTCCCATGGAAGACATCTCGAACTTTGAGGTCATGAGAGCGGCAAATTCCTCATTGAAAGCTTTGTTAGGGGAACCAAAGTAATATCACCAACATATAATTGGCACACAAAAAACTCCCCTTTGACCTTGTTAGTAAAAAGAGTGGGGTCGATTAGCCTAACTTCAAAACCACGGTCTTGTAAAAACTCAGTAAGGTGGTCATACCACACACGTGGGGCTTGTTTAAGGCCATAGAGTGCCTTATCGAGTTGATACACATGATCGGGAATGTAGGGATCCTCGAACCCGGGGGGTTGCTTGACATAAACCAATTCATTAATAGGACCATTGAGAAAAGCACTCTTCACATCCATTTGTTGTAACTTAAAGTTATGATGAGAAGCATATGCAATCAACATGCGAATGGACTCAAGACGAGCAACGGGAGCGAAGGTTTCACCGTAGTCGATACCCTCGACTTGGGAGTAGCCTTGTACTACCAAACGAGCCTTGTTGCGAATGATAATCCCATGAGCATCTTGCTTGTTCTTAAATATCCACTTGGTTCCAATGACATTGTGGTTCACCGTCGGCCTTGGCACCAATCTCCACACTTTGTTGCCCTCGAAGTTGTTGAGTTCTTCATGCATGGCATTGAGCCAATCCGGATCTTCGAGCGCCTCATAGACCTTGTGGGGTTCGACACAAGAGACAAACGCGTGATGTTCACAATAGTTTGCTAATTGTCTATGAGTGCTTACCCCCTTTCTTAAGCTTCAAAGCACATTCGTCATGAGATGATCCTTGGTGGAGAGCTTGGAAGCAACCTTGGCGGCACGACGCTCCAATTCCTCCTTGGTGTTGAGTTGAGGAGCGGTCACTTGATCATCTTGAGTGACGTCTTGAGCTTGTTCTTGATCTTGAACTTGCTCGGGGGGAGAGAACTTGACCTTGGGCATCACTTGGTGTGTCAACACCGTCTTGAGCATGATCTTGCCCTTGGTCTTGTTCACTAGGATGTGGGCCTTCACTTTGTTCTTGGAAGCATGTGGGCCTTGGGTTGGTGATGGCTCCACTTGAGTGGAGCATTATCCTTCTCCTTCGGCCACAAGGGGTTCCTCAATGGGTAGGATAAAACCAACACCCATTCTTCTTATAGCTTGAGGAGGAATTTCATCACCTACATCACAAGTGCCACTTTGCTCCACTTGGGAGCCGTTATTCTCATGAAACTCCACATTACACGTCTCCTCAATAAGTCCCGTGGATTTATTGAGGACACGGTAAGCATGAGAGTTTGTAGCATAACCAACAAATATGCCCTCATAAGCTCTAGCCTCAAATTTAGACAACCGAACACCTTTCTTGAGAATGAAACACTTACACCCAAACACCCGAAAGTACTTAAGGTTGGGCTTGTTACCGGTGCGTATCTCATATGGAGTCTTGTTCAAGCCCTTGCGGAGGTAGAGCTGATTGGATGCATGACACGCGGTGTTGATGGCTTCGGCCCAAAAGTTGTATGGAGACTTGAACTCTGCCATCTTGGTCCTTGCCGCATCCATCAACGTCCGGTTCTTCCTCTCCGCAACACCGTTTTGTTGAGGGGTGTAAGGTGCGGAATATTGATGCTTGATCCCCTCATCACTACGAAACTCATCCAAGGTGTAGTTCTTGAACTCGGTGCCGTTGTCACTTCTTATTGTCAAGATCTTTGCATTGTGTTGATGTTGTGCTTCATTTGCAAAGTCAATGACGGGTTGTTGGGTCTCGCTCTTCCTCTTGAAGAAATACACCCAAGTGTATCTTGAGTAGTCATCCACAATCACTAAGCAATACTTCCTACCCCCAAGACTATCAAAGGATGGAGGCCCAAAGAGATCCAAGTGAAGGAGCTCCAAAGGCCTCGTTGAGTAAATGATAGTCATGGGAGGGTGAGCCTTTTCATGTAGCTTTCCTTCGATACAAGCACTGCAAGCACGATCTTTAGCAAAACTAACATTCGTTAGTCCATGGACATGGTCCCCCTTGAGAAGACTTTGCAAAGATCTCATATTGACATAGGCTAAACGGCGATGCCAAAGCCATCCCACATCAACTTTAGCCATTAGGAATGTCGCGGTCTTAGTGGGTCGCTCCAAAAAGTTAATCACATATAGACCGTTCTCGACTTGCCCAACAAAGGCTACTTTAAGAGTCTTGCTCCACAAGAGGGCCACGGTATCAATATCAAAGAAAGTGGCAAAGCCCATGATTGCAAGTTGACGAACGGAAAGTAAATTGTATGCAAGGGACTCAACAAGCATGACCTTCTCGATCGTGAGATCATGAGAGATGACTACCTTGCCAAGTCCCAATACCTTAGAAGATGAGGCGTCACCCCACTCGACATTGGTGGGTGTCGGTGTCAAAACCGACGGATCTCGGGTAGGGGGTCCCGAACTGTGCGTCTAGGCCGGATGGTAACAGGAGGCAGGGGACACGATGTTTTACCCAGGTTCGGGCCCTCTTGATGGAGGTAAAACCCTACGTCCTGCTTGATTAATATTGATGATATGGGTAGTACAAGAGTAGATCTACCACGAGATCAGAGAGGCTAAACCCTAGAAGCTAGCCTATGGTATGATTGTATGTTATGGTTGTTGTCCTTGGACTAAAACCCTTCGGTTTATATAGATACCGGAGAGGGTTAGGGTTACACAAGGTCGGTTACAAAGGAGGAGATATCCATATACGTATTGCCTAGCTTGTCTTCCACGCCAAGTAGAGTCCCATCCGGACATGAGACGAAGTATTCAATCTTGTATCTTCATAGTCTAATAGTCCGGCCAATGGAGATAGTCCGGCTGTCCGGAGACCCCCTAATCTAGGACTCCCTTAGTAGCCCCTGAACCAGGCTTCAATGACGATGAGTCCGGCGTGCAGTATTGTCTTCGGCATTGCAAGGCGGGTTCCTTCTCCGAATACACCGCAGAAGAATTTGAATATGAGGATAGTGTCCAACCCTGTAAAATAAGTTCCACATTCCACCATAGAGAGAATAATATTTTCATAGATCTAATTTGCTGGCTTGTTTTGGTAGCATGACGTTACATCATGGCCCGGTGATTATTCGAACCGTTTCTTTTAACCATCCCCGCACATAACGCGAGGCAGTTTTTCGACACGTCTTGTCAAAGCAGAGATCGTGTCCCCTTATTACGGGATTCTCATCAATACGGGCGTGGGTAACCCAACCACGCCATTAATCGCGGTGCTTGGGGGATAAGCGAGTTTTACCAGGCAAGTGGGGATGCTTAGTTTCGTCCGCCCATATAAAGGGATAAGGATTCACCTTTCTATCCATGCCGTCTTCCTCCCTTACCCATTCGTTTTCGCACACTCGAGCTCTAGCGCCCAAGTCCGCACTTCCCACCTCGACCTTCTCCAATCATGTCCGGAGAAGGAGGCAAGTGGATGGTCTCCTCCGTCATGGAGGGAGACATCAAGAAACTGAGGAGAGCCGGATACCTGCCCGACGACATCGCGCACCGGCTCCCAGATGAGGGGCAGCTCATCCCCACTCCAAGCCCCATGAGAGGGTAGTATTCCTCACCCATTTCCTCTGCGGACTGGGGTTCCCTCTCCATCCCTTCGTCCGGGGGCTCATGTTTTATTACGGCCTGGATTTCCATGATCTGGCCCCGAACTTCATCCTCAACATCTCGGCGTTTATCGTCGTGTGCGAGGCCTTCCTCCGCATCAAGCCCCACTTCGGCTTATGGCCGAAGACCTTCAATGTCAAGCCGAAGGTGGTGGGTGGCCGCCAGGCGGAGTGCGGAGGCGCCATGGTGGGCAAGATGCCCAACATAACATGGCTCGAGGGCTCCTTTGTGGAAACCATAAAGGGGTGGAAATCGGGGTGGTTCTATATCACCGAGCCGCGCGACCCTGCATGGGTAGCGGCCCCCGAGTTCCATCTGGCATCCCCACGCAGCTGACCTCCTAGAAAGAGAAGGGCCTGTCCTGGGGTAGTTCGAAAGAGCTGACCGGACTACAAACATGTATTCGAAACATGGTGGACAAGAAGCTCAAGCTTGTCAACATAGTCCAAGTTATGCTCATCCACCGGATACTCCCGTGCCAACAACGGGAGTTCAACTTGTGGGAGTTCAATCCGGCGCAGCACCAAACTCTGAAGAAGCTCTTCGACACGACTCATGAAGACGCCTGGAGGGTGTTGTTCAAAAGTGCCGAGGTCCCTCCCCTTATTACCGAGGATCGCGGATTCAGCACGAAGCGCCAAGCCAGTGCAGTAAGCTGCTTTACGTTTCACAGGATACTATTTTTTTATATAGATTGACTCTATGCGGGATCTAAACTCCCGTTCTTTTGACAGGATTGGCAGAAGATGGCCGGACAGATCGACTGTCCGGCTCCTTTACCCGAAGGCCCCGCAGACGCTCTTCTAGCGAAGATGCTGACTCCGGCCCCTTATAAGGTGCCGGAGAAGACCAAGAAAGCCAAGGGAACCCGAAAGAGTTCCCGACGCCAGGCGTCGTCGGACTCACCGTCTGATGACTCTGCGGTGCACTATTCCCCCGAAGACGAGGAAGAAGAAGAAGATGCTCCCCCACCGATTGGGGGAGACAAGAAAAGGAAGGCTGCCCCAACTGGGGAGGCCGAACAAAGAAGGGAAGGACTCTCCTTCCGGACAGTTCGACCGCCGCCGATGAAGGCGAAGGCGAGTGGTTGCCCAGGGTCAAGCCCCCGGGGAGATCGTAAGTATTCGGATACCAGAGTAACTCCTAGGATTCCTTTGTCACACTGCTTTCCCTAACGCCGAACACAATTATGCAGGCCGCCACGGGCCAGTATCGATGTATCATCGAACGGCTCCTTGGGATTGTCGGACATGGATAGCGATCCAGTCCTGACCGCCACCTCCCTCATCCTCCCGATGACGCCGAGGTGTTGTCTCAAGAGGCACCGGATTGAGGGGAGACAGTCCTGGAGGCACCTCAAGGCGACCTTCTGGACTCCGGGAGCCGCGGGGATGGGGCCCCCGAGAGCTTCGAGTTCGGCCCTCAGCCGAACACCGTGTCGGACCCTCCAGCAGTTCTGGGCTCGGGAAGGCAGCCTCCTTATAAGAGGGGAAAGACGCCTGTGCCGGTGACCTCTGTCCATCCAGAGGCACCGGACAATCTGCTGGAAGCACTTCGCAGCACTTCCATCCACGAGGAGCACCGCACTATCATGAGTGTGGTGATCCAGAAGGTTCAGCCCGCCAAGAGCGGATTGACTGAAGCCTGTTCCAGCCTTCTAACAGGCTTTGAGGTAAGTGTTTGAAATGTAGTAGAAATATTACCGCATAGACAGTAGCCCCTGATGCTTTGTTCGGTGTTCACAAAGAAAAGCCGAATAGAGGATCAAATAATATCGTAGGAGTTTAATATATATAAGTATGTTAATATGCATATGCAGGCTTCGCTGCTGGCGTCCGCCGCACTAACTGCGGAGGTCGCCGTACTGAAGCAAGACCTCGAGGGGTGCAAGAAAGAGCTCGGCCTTGCCAAGAGGCAGCTTGAGGAGAACAAGGGTAAGTAATACCCCGTCTATAGATATGTATATATAAAAAAGGACGCGATTGCAAAATGACAGGATCATTGTATGTTCGAAAGATGTAATATTGGAATGAGACTTGCTCGTTTTATCCTGTATGTATGAAAACTTGTTTCATATGCGCTATGCAACGCTTGTTGGAATTTGAAATATTACCTTCTGTTTGGCTGTTTATCCAATCTGAGAGATGGCTAGTCCTCGGCTTCTGCCCCCATGCCACGAGTGCTGGGGTGTTCGGGATAAACCTAAGAACTCTTGTTCCCATTTTTGGGTCCTTCGAGGGAGGTGCTCAGCACAACAAACAAGGCAACCCGACTAATAATGCTTTATCACTCTCACTTAGCCATAGAATTCTATAATTTTAAATTTCGGCGAAGCCCCTGGTATTCGGAAGGCCGAATTCGGGGCGCGATACACGCCTGTAAGCCGGACAGGGCCGACCCCTCGCCCTAAGCGGCATAAGTCTTTAGGGACTCGAAAAACCTTGCCGAACAGCGACCAGTCTCTCGCCTTATCATAACAGTCAGTTTTAGCTTTCTCTTCTGAGGTGCTCAGCCCGGCAGAACTGGGGCACAATCGCAGTAGTTCTCCTAGCGCTACCTTAGCCGATAGAGCGGAACGTAAGGTACCAAAACATAGGAGCCGGGCAAACCCAACATTTGACCAAAGACATGATTCGGAGCTGATGCATATAATGCTATAAGTTCGGGGTGCCGCACTTGTGAAAGTGTTCGGACTTTTCACACCACATTGTGGGGTACATAAGCCCCTGGTGTATTGGCCGTACCAGAGTGTATGGTTGCAAGGCATCATTAATGAACATATATATATATATAACAAGAATGCAATAATAGTCGTAATGTCATGCATTGTTTATTGAAAAATTGCGTTAAAGCAGAGTGATACAGATAGTGAGATAAGCAAAGAGTAGGACTATGTCCCTTCCAAGGGCAAGCTGAGGAATGATATGAAATCGAATATTTCGCTCGTTACTGTAATCAACCTGGGAATTCCGTGGTATAACGTAGCTGTCTGCCTCCTTGGTTGCTGCATCATGTGTTCGGCAATAGTGCTGCCGGACAGTGTTTCCAGATATTAAGGTCCTGAAAGAAAAAGAAAAATAACCAAACGGGAAGCCCCTAGTGCGGTTTAGGCCATGTTTTGGGGCGTGCCGCAGTTATGCCCCCTCCCCACCTGTGCCCATGGTATTTTTAATGCGTAATTATGTACGCACGGCACAAATATCGCCGTTGGGCTGGGATTGGGGTGACCACCGTATTGCTACGCGAGCTCAGATCGCGCCAGGCGGTCTATTTGCCGATTGCCCCGAGCGCGCTTGAAGGTGTCCGGGCTTTGAAGCGCCGAACTGGTTGATTGCCTTGAGAGGCTGCTTTGCGCTTCTGCTGCGAGGGCCGTGGTGTGCTCCTCTGTTCGGAGAGAGCGCTCTGTGTTTCCATTGACTGTAATAACTCCGCGAGGTCCTGGCATCTTTTGCTTGAGGTATGCATAATGTGGTACCGCATTGAATCTAGCGAATGCGGTTCGCCCGAGCAGCGCGTGATAACTACTGCGGAATGGGACTATATCGAAGATTAACTCTTCGCTTCGGAAATTATCCGGGGATCCGAAGACCACTTCTAGTGTAATTGAGCCTGTGCAATGGGCCTCTACACCTGGAATGACGCCCTTGAAGGTCGTTTTCGTGGGTTTGATCCTTGAGGGGTCTATACCCATTTTGCGCACTGTGTCCTCATAAAGCAGGTTCAGGCTGCTGCCACCGTCCATAAGGACTCGAGTGAGGTGAAATCCGTCGATGATTGGGTCTAGGACCAGTGCGGTGAATCTGCCATGACGGATACTAGTGGGGTGGTCCCTACGATCAAAGGTGATTGGACAGGAGGACCAAGGGTTGCACTTTGGGGCGACTGGCTCCAACGCATATACGTCCCTGAGCACACGCTTCCGCTCCCTCTTGGGGATGTGGGTTGCGTATATCATGTTCACCGTCCGCACTTGCGGGGGAAACCTCTTCTGTCCTCTAGTGTGTGGCTGCCGGGGCTCCTCCTCGTCATCGCTATGCGGCCCCTTGTCCTTGTTTTCGGCAATTAACTTGCCGGCCTGCTTGAACACCCAACAATCCTTGTTGGTGTGATTGGCTGGCTTGTCTGGGGTGCCGTGTGTTTGACACGAGCGATCGAGTATACGGTCCAAGCTGGACGGACCCGATGTACTTTGTTTGAATGGCTTTTTTCGCTGACCAGGTTTAGAGCGAGGACTTCAGTCCATTTGTCAACTAGCAGATCTTGATCAGCTTGAAGCTGCTACTGCTTTTTCTTCAGGCTATTTGCCGTGGCCATAAGTCGGCGCTTGAAGCGATCTTGTCCGACGGGATCCTCTGGTACAGCGAATTCATCGTCGCCGAGGCTTGCCTCGTCTTCGGAGGGGGGCATGTGATTGTCATCCTCCTCCTCTCCGTCTGCCGCTCTCTTAGGAGAGCTGGCTCCTTCATCTCCTGCTCTAAGTCTTGCTGGAGGGGATTGTTGTTGTCCTCGGCGCTATCCGGAGTGTTATTATCTCCTGTGCTGGTATCACCACTTTTGCTTTGGTGGGACTTAGAGCGGCGCCGCTGACGTTGGCGCTTGGGTTGCTTCTTGGAGGGGTCATCCTCCGCTATCTCGTCGCCATTGCCTTCTTTGGGTGTATCCACCATGTATATGTCATATGACGAGGTGGCTTTCCAGTGCCCTATAGGTGATGGTCCATGTTCATCTCCTAGATCGTCGTCCATACCGTCGATGTCTTCGGAGTCAAAGTCAAGCATGTCGGTTAAATCATCGACAGTGGCTATGAAGTGGGTGGTGGGTGGGCGTCGAATTTCTTCGTCGTCCGCATCCCAATCCTGTTGGCCATAATCCGGCTGAAGAGCGAGTGCTGAAATATATCCGCGGCGGTGAATTCCATGATCGACGCCCAATCGGATTCGATTGGCAGGGGCGCAGATGGTTCGGAGTCCGGAAAAGAGTCCGACATCTTAGAGTCACGGGCTGCGCAGAGGATTATGCTGGTGTTTGGCTCAATCGCCGTTGAGATTGCAGCCCTTGAGGCGGTGTCTAACCACCCGTCCTCGATTGGCGCAGTTGGCTCCGAGCTAAGGGTCAGAGTTGATGCGGGCGCAGCCTCTGGGATACTGTTCGGCGGCAGAGCTAGGTCATACCCATCGCAACAGTGCGGCGCGCCCGGCTGTGGCTCGAATCCGTCGAAGATCAAGTCTCCGCGGATGTCGGCCGTGTAGTTCAAACTTCCAAATCTAACCTGATGGCCAGGGGCGTAGCTTTCAATCTGCTCCAGATGGCCAAGCGAATTAGCCCGCAGTGCAAAGCCGCCGAATACGAAGATCTGTCCGAGGAGAAAAGTCTCACCCTAGATCGCATCGCTATCGATGATAGTAGGAGCCATGAAGCCTAACGGCGACGACACAGAGGAACTCTCAATGAAAGCACCAATGTCGGTGTCAAAACTGGCGGATCTCGGGTAGGGGGTCCCGAACTGTGCGTCTAGGCCGGATGGTAACAGGAGGCAGGGGACACGATGTTTTACCCAGGTTCGGGCCCTCTTGATGGAGGTAAAACCCTACGTCATGCTTGATTAATATTGATGATATGGGTAGTACAAGAGTAGATCTACCACGAGATCAGAGAGGCTAAACCCTAGAAGCTAGCCTATGGTATGATTGTATGTTATGGTTGTTGTCCTACGGACTAAAACCCTTCGGTTTATATAGACACCGGAGAGGGTTAGGGTTATACAAGGTCGGTTACAAAGGAGGAGATATCCATATACATATTGCCTAGCTTGTCTTCCATGCCAAGTAGAGTCCCATCCGGACACGAGACGAAGTCTTCAATCTTGTATCTTCATAGTCTAACAGTCCGACCAATGGAGATAGTCCGGCTCTCCGGAGACCCCCTAATCCAGGACTCCCTCAGTGGGCATAGATGGAATCTTGTGCATGTCCACCACCAAGTCCTTTCTTCCGGTCATATGATTTGTAGCTCCGCTATCGAGCAAGCATGATCCCCCACTGGAAGCAAACACCTAGAAGAGATCAATGCTTGGTTTTAGGTACCCATTTTGTAATGGGTCCTTTGATGTTAGTAACAAGGGTCTTTGTAACCCAAATAGACCATTCAATGTACTCATGTCGGAGTAAATGACCACGGGTAGCCTAGCCGGCTTCCCCTGGTTCTTCAGAAAAATTATAGGCCGATTGAGCCTCCAAGCGTCCAAGACGAGGGGCCGCCTTCCCCAGCTGGCTACCTCTCAGGCCGGCTACACAAAGGCGGCCCAGCCCTGAAATCCTTGAGAAACAAGACCATGAGAAGGCCGACTCCAAGAAGCCGGCCATGAGAAGGCCGACTCCCAGGAGCCGGCCCCTCAGCAGGCGGCCAAGATCGTGCCCTCAGAGTCTGCACCCACATAATGTCGACAAGACGGGGCGTGGCTACAGTGAAGCCTGCCACCCCTGAATCCCGGGGCACGCATGGCCACAGTGCATCGTATGGGGCGGACATCACCCGTCCGGCGCGACACTGTTGCCACGTTGATCGTGACGCCCACGGCAAGCGGTCAGTTCGACCCGTGGGTGGCGGGCCCCCTCGATCAGGGAGACCCCAAAGGTGGCCAGGCTTCCCGCAGTCGGCCTGGGGTACGGCCGGCTCCCAATAGCCGGCCGGCTCTCTCCCTCGAAGGAGGTGCCTCATTAAGGAGATAAGACAAGGTAAGGCTACAGTGATGAGCCGCCTTGCGACGGCACTGTAGCCATGCTTACCACGACAAAGCCCTCGTCACCAGAGGCAAGGCAATAGTAACCAGCCTCCGACAAAACTCCCGAGCGGTGGGGCCGGCCTGTCGACCAGAGGGCAGGCAGCCGGCGGGGCCTACCAGGTGGCGGGCCCATCGATCGGCGGAGAAGCCGGCCAGCATAGACACAGACGGCTAGGGCCGGCGCCTAGCCAGATTACCATTGTACCCCTGGGGGGTAGGCCTATATAAACCCCCAGGGCACCCATGCAGGGGGGTCTCCCTCTCATTGGATAGTTTTTAGACACCACAACGAGAGGAGGTGCAGGCAAGCCTTGCCCCTCTTCATTCACCAAACAGCTCAAGGAGCCTCTTGTAGCCACTTGCCAATCTAGTGACCATGCGGAGACCCAGCAGAGTAGCGGTAAGGGTGTTATCTCCACGGAGAGCCCTGAAGCTGGGTATGATTCGCCGGCGTGCATGTCTTCGCCTTATCCCGTTTCCAGGCACCGGCGATGTTTTATAGGCTCCCACAATGATAAGCCACCCGTTGGCATATGTCGCACCAACCACCCGACAACTCATGAGGAGAACCAACAAATTTGGCATAGACATGCCCATCACTAGCATGACATAACACATAAGAAGGATTAAAGTCGCCGACTTTGATGGGAGGGGTGGCGTTGCCCTTTTTGACACCGCCACCCTTCGCATTGTTCTTCTCCTCCTTGGAATCACTCTCTCCCTCCTTCATAGAAGTTTGCTTGAGAGGAGGAGGTCGTTTGGTCTTGTTATCCTTCTTCTTGTTCTTGGGGTCGGATGCGAACCCAATGCCCTCCTTGGCCACAACTCCCTTTTGATTTCTCAAAAGGTTGTTTAGGTTTTTCTCACCTTGTATGCATGACACAAGGCCTTTCTCAAGTTGCTCCTTCAACCGAACATTCTCCTCAATAAGATGCACATGCTCACAACAAGGGTTAGTAGCATTTGCATTATCCATTAACACCATATGAGGAAAAGTGGCTTTCTCCTTGGTTAGCTTCACCTGGAGTTGATCATGAGACTCCTTGAGCGTAGCATGAACACCCTTCAAGACTTTGTGAGCCTTGTTGAGAATGTCAAACTCCTCTTTGATTCTAGCAAGATCAACCCCAAGCTTTGCCTTCTCGGAGTTTAGCACACGAGAAACAACAAGTGCATGATCAAGATCTTTCTTTAATTTAGCATGATCATCATTGTGAGACTCCTCAAGAGCCAAAAGAAGACCACGCTCTTCCTCAAGAGAATTGGAAAGATCGGAAATCTCATCGGCATAGTCATGACTATGCCCCTCCATCTTCGAGATGGTATCTTCGTGAGCCTCGATCATGTCATTGGCTTCACCAAGTTGTTCCAAGAGAGCAACAAAGTGCTTCTTGGATTTACCCTTGAGTTTACCCATAAAGGTCTCAAACTCATTCACCTCCACATTATTTCCCTCATGTTCATCAATGCTATCCGTCGAAGAGGGGTGATTAATGATGGTAGTTTTGATGTTGGGGGTTACCTTGTTGGTGGCTTTAGCCATGAGGCACTTGGCGGTGATGCTCTCATTGGGTGAGTCGAAGAGAGCCACCCGTTGTAACACCCCGGATATGATTTACCCAATTTGTATCCAACTCTTGCCATTTCCGGCCTTAAGTTATTTTATTTTCTCAGGTTCGGGTCTTGTCTCCGTGTGTTGTTATCGTTGTCATGCATCTCATATCATGTCATCATGTGCATTGCATTTGCATACGTGTTCATCTCATGCATCCGAGCATTTCCCCGTTGTCCGTTTTGCATTCCGGCGCTTCGTTCTCCTCCGGTGGTCATTTCTACCTTTCTTTCATGTGTGGGGATTACACATTTCCGGATTGGACCGAGACTTGCCAAGTGGCCTTGGTTTACTACCGGTAGACCGCTTGTCAAGTTTCGTACCATTCGGACTTCGTTTGATGCTCCAACGGTTAACCGAGGGACCGAAAAGGCCTCGTGTGTGTTGCAGCCCAACACCCCTCCAATTTGGCCCAAAACCTTCTCCATCATCTAGAGTGTTCAGTCACGATCGTGTGGCCGAAAAACGCACCTCATTTGGACTCTCGTAGCTCCCTCCATGTCTATATAAAGACCCCCCATTCCAAATCTCGGATCCCCTCCCCGAAACCCTAAAAAAAATCCCCAGATCCGCCGCACCGGACGTGTCCGGCGCGCACCGGACGTGTCCGGCGCGCACCGGACGTGTCCGGCGCGCGCCGGACAACGTCCGCCGGCAACCGCCCCCACTCAGCGTCCACCACGTGTCGCTGCCATCATCTCCCCCGCCGCCGGCCCGCTCAGGCCCGTGGCCGACCCCCGCGAGCCCATCGCCTCCGCCGCCACTCGCCCGAGGCCGCCCGAGCCCTCTCCCTCGCCGCGCCGCCCGCCTCCTCCTCGTCGGCACCGGCCCCGCCGCCCTGCTCCGGCCTCGCCGGCGACCGCCGCGTCCGCCGCCCGGGGCGCCGCTCCGCCCCGCTCCGCCCTCCGACGACCGCGCCTCGCCGCCGCCTCGCCGCGACCTCGCCGGCGTCCTGTCCTCCGGCCGGTGGTTCCATCTCCGGCCAACTCCGGCGTCAAGTCCGACTCCGGCCGCCGTCGGTTACTGTTCCGGCAAAGTCCTTGGTTCATGCGCTGGATCCAGATCTGGACGTCTGGGTTGACTTTCTCCCGAAACCCTAATCCATATGCCCATGTTCATCGTGCCATAACTTTGCATACGTAGCTCCGATTTGGGCATATAGCATATCAAATTGTTCGTCTCAGAGAGCACATCATTTCATTCCATTGCATCATTTTCATTTGAGTTCATCTTGATGGCCGAAATGCTGTTAGAAGAGTGCTACTTGAGATAATTGTCAGATCTGCTGCTTCATTTAGATATTTGTCATTTTTGCCATGATTATTGCGTGCATGATATGCCCATGAGTTCTACATATGTTTTGTTAAGGGTTTTGCCATCTTTCCAGAGGTGCAACCCATGTATTTTTGTGATGTGTGGTGACTAGCACAAGCTTTCAAAGTGAGGCACTTGGTAATTCTGATTTTGGGGACTTAGCATTTCCACTAAGTCCTTGACCTGTTTATCTCATATGGCCATATGTTCATGTTGTTTCCTAGTGATCCGTGCCTCTTTTGAGGATGATCAATAAGGATGTTTTGTTAATGTTGTAGTGCTCTATCCATCCATGTCTTTGTTTGCAATTATGGAGCACCCTAGCTTGAGGCAATCGAGCTCTACTTTTGCTACTTCGTGAATCTGGGCAGATTGTCTACTTGTTAGCGATTTTGCCAAGGATGTTGTAGTTGATCCGTGCATGCTATGTTATTGTTCTTGCCATGTCTAGCTTGCATTTTGTGTATTCTTGATGGGTGTATGCTTAGATTATCATGACTTGCTTCGTAGTAAGTGCATCGAGCTCGTAAACATGCCTACTTGATATCTGTTTTCAGCATGCTCCAGTTTTCACTAAGTCTGAGAACTGATTATGTTTTTGCCATGTTCACATACTTGCAAATGTATTTTCTGATCCCTTTTGGCTCAAGGTCACTAAGGAACTTTTGTTAAGCTCGTTGAGTAGCTCCATGCCATGCTTTACTTTGTCAGGTTCAGGTCCTGTAGCATGTAGTTTTTTTGCTCTGAAGATTGCTATCTGATCTGAAATTCCAGACAAGTGTTAATTTCACTAAGTCTGAGATCTGTTTACCATATGCATTTTTGCCATGCTTGTTTGACCCTGTTAATGGATGAATTGGCCGTAGCTCAGTGCTAGACTTTTGTTAAGCATCTTGAATGTATCCCTGCCATGTATTTTATTGAGATGTTTGGGTGCTGTGGCATGTTCATCTCATTGCATTTAGATGGCTATTTGCTGTAAATCGCAGACCGTTGTCATATTTGAATCGCTTGCCATTTCCCAACCGTAACTCCGATTCCGGTGATCTTTATATCGTTTTCAAGCGATTTCATCTCATCTTTCCAGTGGAACACTTGGTTTTCAAAGTTGAGGCCAAGTTCATGCATTCCGTATCAAATCTTGCATAGGCATCACATATTGCATCCCGCATAGCATACCATCTTTGCATCTTATTGTTTGATCCTTGCACGTGGTTGATTGTGTCCTTGTTGCTTGTTTGTCTTGTTTGGGTAGAGCTGGGAGACGAGTTCGCTAACGAGGAGCCCGTTGAGTTTGCTTTCGAGGATCCAGTCAACTCTGACAACTTTGCAGGCAAGATGATCATACCCTCGAAATCACTACTATCTTTGCTTTGCTAGATGCTCGCTCTTTTGCTATGCCATGCTACGATGCCTACCACTTGCTTTCAAGCCTCCCAAATTGCCATGTCAAGCCTCTAACCCACCATGTCCTAGCAAACCGTTGATTGGCTATGTTACCGCTTTGCTCAGCCCCTCTTATAGCGTTGCTAGTTGCAGGTGAAGATTGGAGACCGTTCCTTGTTGGAACATTATTTACTTGTTGGGATATCATTATATTGCCATGTTATCTTAATGCATCTATATACTTGGTAAAGGGTGGAAGTCTCGGCCTCTCGCCTAGTGTTTTGTTCCACTCTTGCCGCCCTAGTTTCCATCATATCGGTGTTATGTTCCCAGATTTTTCGTTCCTTACGCGGTTGGGTTATAATGGGAACCCCTTGATAGTTCGCCTTGATTAAAGCTTTTCCAGCAATGCCCAACCTTGGTTTTACCATTTGCCACCTAGCCTCTTTTTCCCTTGGGTTTCCGAAGCCCGAGGGTCATCTTATTTAAACCCCCAGGGCCAGTGCTCCTCTGAGTGTTGGTCCAACCGAGCGATGTCCGGGGCTACCAGGGGCAACTCTGGGCTCGCCTACCTGACGTCTTGCTCATCCGGTGTGCCCTGAGAACGAGATATGTGCAGCTCCTATCGGGATTTGTCGGCACATCTGGGTGGTGTTGCTGGATTTGTTTTAACCTATCGAAGTGTCTTGAAGAACCGAGGCACCGTGTCTGATCGGAACGTCTCGGGAGGAGGTCTATTCCTTCGTTGACCGTGAGAGCTTGTCATGGGCTAAGTTGGGACTCCCCTGCAGGGATTTGAACTTTCGAAAGCCGTGCCCGCGGTTATGGGCAGATGGGAATTTGTTAATGTCCGGTTGTCGATAACTTGAACTTTAATTTAATTAAAATGAATCAACTGTGTGAGTTACCGTGATGGCCTCGTCTCGGCGGAGTCCGGGAAGTCGACACGGTGTTGGAGTAATGCTTGCCGCAGGTTTGCCCTCTTTAGTTATGCGTTCGCGCTTTGCCTTCTCTTCTCGCTCTCTTTTGCGAACAGGATAGCCACCATACATGCTAGTCGCTTGCTGCAGCTCCACATTTATTTACCTTGCCTTACCTATAAGCTTAAATAGTCTTGATCGCGAGGGTGCGAGATTGCTGAGTCCCTGTGGCTCACAGATTACAATTACACCAGATGCAAGGCCTGATGATACCATTCCAGATGGCGCGCTTGAGCTCAAGTGGGAGTTCGATGAGGACTCTCAATGATACTATGTTTCTTTTCCTGATGATCAGTAGTGGTGCCCAGTTGGGGTGATCGGGACCGTGTCGCATGTTGGGTTGTCTTTTATTTTGGCGCCGTAGTCGGGCCATGAGTGTTTGAATGTTGTAATGCTATTTATGTACTTGATTGACGTGGCGTGTGTAAGCCAACTATGTTATCTCCCCTTTTATTATATATATTACATGGGATGTTGTGAAGATTGCCTAACTTGCGACATATGCCTTCAATGCGATTATGCCTCTAAGTCGTGCCTCGACACGTGGGAGATATAGTCGCATCGAGGGTGTTACAAGTTGGTAATCGGAGCCTTCCCCGACCTTAGGAGCCCCCACTGATTGATCGTTTTTAGCAGCCGAGTTGTGTCTAGAAAAAATGTTTTGAGTCATTTAGAATTATATATCAGAGAGTTTAGGAATTCTTTTTACTTCCCAATCTGCTCATCGCTCTGGTAAGGCATCCCGACGTAGAGTTTTGACTCTTCTCTTCTCAAATTTCACTAAATTTTTTTTAGGATCACTCGGGTATCTTGGAATCGTTCTGATGGTTTTGTGACGAGAACATTGTCTTGGTGCCTCTTGTCAGGGGTTTTGTGGAGGTGTCCCGGGGAGTTGAGCTCTGAGGTGTTGTCGTCATAATTTTATCGTTGCAGTTCTGGAATACCTGAGTTTAGTACGCCGACATCGAAAATCTCTTTTATGCAGTTCGTTGGTGAGATAACCTCGACGCCACCCAGTACTGGGGCGGGAGTTCGGGAGTATCGCCATAACTTGTATAACAAATGCTTTTCGAAGGTTGAGGTAGATGGTTTCCAAAGTTTTTCTCGGCTATGTGTTGAAGGATGGATACAACTGGATGTAGGAATTGCTAGATTTGGGTGAGATATTATGCTTCCCGTGTATCCCCAACACCTGATTGCATAACCGAAAAGGTTCGGGAGTTTCATAGGTGGGAATTCTTGTAGCTCTAGTTCTTCTTCCACGGATATTTGGTTTGAGATTGGGATTTCTTACCGAGTATTCGTTCTTGATCCGTACCTTGTTGATTTATTTCTCTACCTAAATTCTAAGTGGCTTCTCAATTTATGGATATGTGACCATTTCAAGAGGAATGCATTCGTTCATTTTGTTCGGATGTGAAGACTATATGTTGCAATTTTCATTCCGTTGGATTCAGCTTCAATATTTGTCTATCAATGTGCTAATGGATGTGAACCTCTTCAGGATGGCTCCTCCAACGCGCACGACTCCGAACCCTGATCCGCCACCGCCTCCACCTCCTCCGGAGGCATGGCAAGCTATGATGGCCGCAACCAATGCAAACACGCAGTTGATCACGCAAATTCTTCAAGAGCGCAATCAAGCGAATCGAGGCAACCAAGGGAACCAAGGCAACAATCAGAATCACTTTGCTACACTCAACCAGTTCCTTGCTAACGGGCCAAAGACTTTCAGCAATTGTGTTGAGGCAACTGATGCTGACGATTGGCTCGTGGATCTGTGCAAGCATTTCGAGTGCAGTAACATCAGGCTTTAGGACTTTGTCAAGTTCGCTTCCTTCCAACTCAAAGATCAAGCTGCAGAATGGTTCCAGCAGTACAAGGATTCCAGAGGTGGACGTGTGATTACCTGGGATGAATTCCGTCAAGATTTCAGAGCTCATCATATTCCTCAGAGTGTGGTTGAAAGCAAGGATGAGGAATTCCGCAACCTGAAGCAAGGCTCTTTGTCTGTCTATGACTACAACAAGTTGTTCCAGAAGCTCGCCCGCTTTGCCAAGCAGGACGTCCCTGATGAGAAGAGCATGATATACCAGTTCAGGGGTGGTCTCAGAGAAGAAATTCAGCTAGCTCTTGTTCTCTTTGAACCCTTGAGATACGATGAGTTCTACAACATGGCACTGAAGCAAGAGGCCGCTCAACTAAGGTGTGATGCTTCCAAGAAGTGAGTCAGAGATGCTACTCCTTCTCCCTCTACTCAAGTGGCCAATCAGCAGAAGTATTAGCTTCCCGCTCCTCCGTTTCGTCAGCCGTATCAGAAGAGCAAAGGTGGCAGTGGATCTTCCCACCCACCCAACCTTGGCTTTTAGAACAAGAATTCGTCTCAAGCTCCAAGATCGAGTGCTCCGTACCACCGTCCGCTTTCAGAGGTCACGTGCAACAAGTGCCAACATAAGGGTCACTATGCCAACAAGTGTTTCAACCAGAGGCGCCTCCCTCCTCCTCCTGTCAGATCGGCAAGTACAGCTGTGGTCAAGCATAGCCCCAAGCATGCCAAGGTCAATATGGTGAATGCAGCTCAAGCAGAGGATTCATCAGATGTCATCATGGGTAACCTTCCTGTTAATGATATTCCTGCTAAAGTTCTTTTTGACACTGGTGCATCGCATTGCTTCATTTCCAAACCTTTTGCATCTAAGTATGAGTGCGATTATTAGTATCTGCAAAGTTCCCTGCAAATTGTGTCACCGAGCAAGCAGATGACAGCTAATATCTGTGTTCCGGATGTTACTATCACCTTGGGTGACTACAAATTTCTAGCTTGTCCTATTGTTCTTGGGGACTCGGATATTGATCTTATTCTCGGGATGGATTGGCTTTCTAAGCACAAGGCGCATCTTGATTGTGCAGCCAGGCAGATTCAATTGACTCATTTGTCTGAGGATGTAATTGTGTTTGCCGCTCGTGACGATACCATCCGTATGTTTTCTCTCAATGAGAAGGGTGAACTAGATGCTATCTCGCAGATTCCAGTCGTTTGCGAATATCAAGACGTCTTTCCAGAAGAGCTTCCAGGAATGCCTCCGCACCGTCCAGTTGAATTCGTTATTGATCTTGAGCCTGGCACAGAACCTGTGTGCAAGCATCCTTACAAGCTCGGACCTGAAGAGTTGAAGGAGCTGAAGAAGCAACTCGATATTCAAGAAAGAATGGGTCTCATCCGGCCTAGTTCTTCTCCGTGGGGTTGTGGTGTTCTTTTTGTGAAGAAGAAGGATGGAACGGACCGACTTTGTGTTGATTACCGTCCATTGAACAAGAAGACCATCAAGAACAAATACCCACTTCCCAACATCAACGAGCTGTTCGAACAACTCAAAGGTGCCCAATTATTCTCCAAGCTTGATCTCCGTACGGGTTATCATCAGATTCGTATTCGTGAGCAAGATATTCCCAAGATGGCTTTCAGGACAAGCTATGGTTCATATGAATACACTGTCATGTCTTTTGGCCTCGTCAATGCTCCTCCGACGTTCTCTCGCATGATGAACTTCATCTTCAATGCCTACACCAATGACTTCGTTTTGGTCTATCTTGACGACATTCTGGTTTTCTTGAAGAACAATAAAGATCATGCCAAGCACTTGCGTTTGGTACTCGATAAGCTCAGGGAACACCAGTTCTACGCCAAGTTCTCCAAGTGCGAATTTTGGCTCGATGAGGTTCTTTATCTTGGTCATATCATCTCTGCCAAGGGCATTGCGGTGAATCCTGAGAAGGTGTCTGCAATTGTGAATTGGGAACCTCCTCAGAATGTGAAGCAACTCCGTAGCTTCCTCGGTCTCGCAAGCTACTGCCAAAGATTCGTTGAAAACTTTTCTAAGATCGCGAAGCCTCTCTCAAATCTTCTCCAGAAGCACGTTAAGTACGTTTGGTCTCCGGACTATGACATTGCTTTTAACACTTTGAAAGAAAAATTGATCACTGCTCCAGTTCTGACTCCGCCTGATGAATCCAAGCCATACGAGGTCTTTTGTGATGCCTCTCTCCAAGGTCTCGGTGCAGTGTTGATGCAAGAGAAGAAAGTTGTGGCTTATACCTCTCGCCAGTTGAAGCCCAATGAGAAGAACTACCCCACTCATGATCTCGAGTTGGCGGCAGTTGTGCATGCTCTTTTGACTTGGAGACATCTGTTATTGGGAAGAAAAGTGGACATTTTCACTGATCACAAGAGTCTCAAGTACATCTTCACTCAGCCTAATCTCAACCTCAGGCAAACTCGATGGGTCGAAATGATTCAAGAGTATGACCCAAGTATCGAGTATACTCCAGGTAAGGCCAATGTGATTGCTGACGCATTGAGCAGGAAGGCTTATTGCAACAGCCTGATTCTCAAGCCTTATCAACCCGAGCTTTGTGAAGCTTTCTGCAAACTTAATCCGCAAGTTCTTCCTCAAGGTTTCCTCGCCAACCTTCAAGTCTCTCCTACCTTAGAAGACCAGATTCGCCAAGCCCAGCTTCTTGATGCTATGGTGAAAAAGGTGAAGATTGGGATTGCCAAGAGTCAACCCAAGTACAAGTGCTACCGCCTTGATGACAAGGATACTCTCTTCTTCGAGGATCGTATTGTTGTGCCCAAAGCTGACCTTCGTAAAGTGATCATGAACGAGGCTCACAATTCTCTCCTCTCCATCCACCCTGGGAGCACAAAGATGTATCAGGACCTCAAGCGGGCTTATTGGTGGACTCGAATGAAGCGCGAGATTGCTCAATTCATGAATGAATGTGATGTCTGGAGAAGAGTGAAGGCGGAACATCAAAGGCCAGCTGGTCTCCTCCAACCTCTTGCCATTCCAGAATGGAAGTTTGACCACATTGAGATGGACTTCGTGACTGGGTTTCCAAAGTCCAAGCGTGGCAATGATGCTATATTCGTTGTCATCGATAAACTCACTAAAGTGGCTCACTTTTTGCCTATCAAAGAGTCAATCACTGCAGCTCAATTGGCGCAACTCTATACCTCTCGGATTGTCTCTCTGCATGGTATTCCTCAAGTGATCTCTTCAGACCGTGGCAACATTTTTACCTCCAAGTTTTGGGATTCTTTTCAGAAGGCCATGGGCACCAACATCCACTTCAGCACAACTTTCCATCCTCAAACTAGCGGTCAAGTCGAGCGTGTCAACCAGATTCTTGAAGATATGCTCAGGGCTTGTGTGATCTCCTTCGGCATGAAGTGGGAGGATTGTCTTCCTTATGCTGAATTCTCCTACAACAACAGTTTTCAAGCAAGTTCGGGCAAGGCCCCATTTGAAATTCTGTATGGCAGGAAGTGCCGTACCCCTCTCAACTGGTCTGAAACCGGTGAACGTCGGCTTTTGGGAAATGACTTAATCACAGAGGCAGAAGAAATGTGCAAAGTCATTCGAGATAACCTCAAAGCAGCCCAATCCCGCCAGAAGAGCTACTATGATAGTAAGCACCGTGATTTGGCTTTCGAGATCGGAGATCATGTTTACCTCCGCGTCTCTCCTATGAAAGGTACTTGTCGCTTCGGTATCGAAGGGAAGCTTGCCCCTAGATACGTGGGACCTTTCAAGATTGTCAACAAGAGAGGCGACCTCGCCTATAAACTCGAGGGTCCTTCAAACTTTGCAAATGTTCATGATGTGTTCCATGTCTCTCAGCTCTGAAAGTGCTTCAAGACTCCTGACCACACCATCAACATCGAGGACATTGAGCTCCAAGAAGATCTCTCCTATCGTGAGCACCCCGTTGCTATCCTTGAAGAGACTGAACGCAAGACTCACAACAAGTCAATCAAATTCCTCAAAGTCAAGTGGTCACACCATTCCGACCGTGAAGCTACCTGGGAACGCGAGGATCACCTCCGTTTTGAGTACCCGGTGTTCTTTCAGTCCTAGATCTCGGGACGAGATCCTTTCGTAGTGGAGTGTTGTAACACCCCGGATATGATTTACCCAATTTGTATCCAACTCTTGCCATTTCCGGCCTTAAGTTATTTTGTTTTCTCAGGTTCGGGTCTTGTCTCCGTGTGTTGTTATCATTGTCATGCATCTCATATCATGTCATCATGTGCATTGCATTTGCATACGTGTTCATCTCATGCATTCGAGCATTTTCCCCGTTGTCCGTTTTGCATTCCGGCGCTTCGTTCTCCTCCGGTGGTCATTTCTACCTTTCTTTCGTGTGTGGGGATTAAACATTTCCGGATTGGACCGAGACTTGCCAAGCGGCCTTGGTTTACTACCGGTAGACCCCCTGTCAAGTTTCATACCATTCGGACTTCGTTTGATGCTCCAACGGTTAACCGAGGGACCGAAAGGGCCTCGTGTGTGTTGCAGCCCAACACCCCTCCAATTTGGCCCAAAACCCACCAAAACCTTCTCCATCATCTAGAGTGTTCGATCACGATCGTGTGGCCGAAAACCGCACCTCATTTGGACTCTCCTAGCTCCCTCCATGTCTATATAAAGACCCACCATTCCAAATCTTGGATCCCCTCCCCGAAACCCTAAAAAAATCCCTAGATCCGCCGCACTGGACGTGTCCGGCGCGCGCCGGACAACGTCCGCCGGCAACCGCCGCCACTCAGTGTCTGCCACATGTCACCGCCATCATCTCCCCCGCCGCCGGCCCGCTCAGGCCCGAGGCCGACCCCCGCGAGCCCATCGCCTCCGCCGCCACTCGCCCGAGGCCGCCCGAGCCCTCTCCCTCGCTGCGCCGCCCGCCTCCTCCTCGCCGGCGCCGGCCCCGCCGCCCTGCTCCGTCCTCGCCGGCGACCGCCGCGTCCGTCGCCCGGGGCGCCGCTCCGCCCCGCTCCGCCCTCCGACGACCGCGCCTCGCCGCCGCCTCGCCGCGACCTCGCCGGCGTCCTCTCCTCCGGCCGGTGGTTCCATCTCCGGCCAACTCCGGCGTCAAGTCCGACTCCGGCCGCCGTCGGTTACTATTCCGGCGAAGTCCTCGGTTCACGCGCTGGATCCAGATCTAGGCGCCTGGGTTGACTTTCTCCCGAAACCCTAATCCATATGCCCATGTTCATCGTGCCATAACTTTGCATCCATAGCTCCGATTTGGGCATATAGCATATCAAATTGTTCGTCTCAGAGAGCACATCATTTCATTCCATTGCATCATTTTTAGTTGAGTTCATCTTGATGCTAGAAATGCTGTTAGAAGAGTGCTACTTGAGATAATTGTCAGATCTGATGCTCCACTAAGTCCTTGACCTGTTTATCTCATATGGCCATATGTTCATGTTGTTTCCTAGTGATCCGTGCCTCTTTTGAGGATGATCAGTAAGGATGTTTTGTTAATCTTGTAGTGCTCTATCCATCGATGTCTTTGTTTGCAATTATGGAGCAACCTAGCTTGAGGCAATCGAGCTCTACTTTTGCTACTTCGTGAATCTGGCAAGATTGTCTACTTGTTAGCGATTTTGCCGAGGATGTTGTAGTTGATCCGTGCATGCTATGTTATTGTTCTTGCCATGTCTAGCTTGCATTTTGTGTATTCTTGATGGGTGTATGCTTAGATTATCATGAATTGCTCCGTAGTGAGTGCATCGAGCTCGTAAACATGCCTACTTGATATCTGTTTTCAGCATGCTCCAGTTTTCACTAAGTCTGAGAACTGATTATGTTTTTGCCATGTTCACATGCTTGCAAATGTATTTTCTAATCCCTTTTTGGCTCAAGGTCACTAAGGGACTTTTGTTAAGCTCGTTGAGTAGCTCCATGCCATGCTTTACTTTGTCAGGTTCAGGTCCTGCAGCATGTAGTTTTGTTGCTCCGAAGATTGCTATCTGATCTGAAATTCCAGACAAGTATTAATTTCACTAAGTCTGAGATCTGTTTACCATATGCATTTTTGCCATGCTTGTTTGACCCTGTTAATGGATGAATTGGCCGTAGCTCAGTGCTAGACTTTTGTTAAGCATCTTGAATGCATCCCTGCCATGTATTTTGTTGACATGTTTGGGTGCTGTAGCATGTTCATCCCATTGCATTTAGATGGTTACTTGCTGTAAATCGCAGACCGTTGTCATATTTGAATCGCTTGCCATTTCCAAACCGTAACTCCGATTCCGGTAATCTTTATATTGTTTTCAAGCGATTTCATCTCATCTTTCTAGTGGAACACTTGGTTTTCCAAGTTGAGGCCAGGTTCATGCATTCCCTGTCAAATCTTGCATATGCATCACATATTGCATCCCGCATAGCATACCGTCTTTGCATCTTATTGTTTGATCCTTGCACGTGGTTGATTGTGTCCTTGTTGCTTGTTTGTCTTGTTTGGGTAGAGCCGGGAGACGAGTTCTCTAACAAGGAGCCCGTTGAGTTTGCTTTCGAGGATCCAGTCAACTCTGACAACTTTGCAGGCAAGATGATCATACCCTCGAAATCACTACTATCTTTGCATTGCTAGATGCTCGCTCTTTTGCTATGCCATGCTACGATGCCTACCACTTGCTTTCAAGCCTCCCAAATTTCCATGTCAAGCCTCTAACCCACCATGTCCTAGCAAACCGTTGGTTGGCTATGTTACCGCTTTGCTCAGCCCCTCTTATAGCGTTGCTAGTTGCAGGTGAAGATTGGAGACCGTTCCTTGTTGGAAAATTATTTACTTGTTGGGATATCATTCTAATGCCATGTTATCTTAATGCATCTATATACTTGGTAAAGGGTGGAAGGCTCGGCCTCTCGCCTAGTGTTTTGTTCCACTCTTGCCGCCCTAGTTTCCGTCATATCGGTGTTATGTTCCCGGTTTTTGCGTTCCTTACGCGGTTGGGTTATAATGGGAACCCCTTGATAGTTCGCCTTGATTAAAGCTTTTCCAGCAATGCCCAACCTTGGTTTTACCATTTGCCACCTAGCCTCTTTTTCCCTTGGGTTTCCGGAGCCCGAGGGTCATCTTATTTAAACCCCCCCGGGCCAGTGCTCCTCTGAGTGTTGGTCCAACCGAGCGATGTCCGGGGCTACCAGTGGCAACTCTGGGCTGGCCTACCCGACGTCTTGCTCATCCGGTGTGCCATGAGAACGAGATATGTGCAGCTCCTATCAGGATTTGTCGGCACATCTGTGTGGTGTTGCTGGATTTGTTTTAACCTGTCAAAGTGTCTTGAAGAATCGAGGCATCGAGTCTGATCAGAACGTCTCGGGAGGAGGTCTATTCCTTCGTTGACCGTGAGAGCTTGTCATGGGCTAAGTTGGGACTCCCCTGCAGGGATTTGAACTTTCGAAAGCCGTGCCCGCGGTTATGGGCAGATGGGAATTTGTTAATGTCCGGTTGTAGATAACTTGAACTTTAATTTAATGAAAATGAATCAACTTTGTGAGTTACTGTGATGACCTCTTCTCGGCGGAGTCCGGGAAGTGGACACGGTGTTGGAGTAATGCTTGCCGCAGGTTTGCCCTCTTTAGTTATGCATTCGCGCTTTGCCTTCTCTTCTCGCTCTCTTTTGCGAACAGGATAGCCACCATACATGCTAGTCGCTTGCTGCAGCTCCACATATATTTACCTTGCCTTACCTATAAGCTTAAATAGTCTTGATCGCGAGGGTGCGAGATAGCTGAGTCCCTGTGGCTCACAGATTACTATTACACCAGATGCATGGCCTGATGATACCGTTCCAGATGGCGCGCTTGAGCTCAAGTGGGAGTTCGACGAGGACTCTCAACGATACTATGTTTCTTTTCCTGATGATCAGTAGTGGTGCCCAGTTGGGGTGATCGGGACCGTGTCGCATGTTGGGTTGTCTTTTATTTTGGCGCCATAGTCGGGCCATGAGTGTTTGAATATTGTAATGCTATTTATGTACTTGATTGATGTGGCAAGTGTAAGCCAACTATGTTATCTCCCCTTTTATTATCTATATTACATGGGATGTTGTGAAGATTGCCTAACTTGCGACATATGCCTTCAATGCGATTATGCCTCTAAGTCGTGCCTCGACATGTGGGAGATTTAGTCGCATCGAGGGTGTTACACCCGTGGAGTTGTCGCAATGGCAACGGAGGCTATGGCAACCGACTCACCATCTTCATCATCGTCATCATCCTCATTGTACTCTTCTTGTACCACCAATGCCATGAGAGGAGTCTTCTTAGTGAAATTGCTCTTGTTGGGGAATGACTTGGCCTTGTCCTTTCGGATGAGCTTTCCACCATTGGCTTCCCTCTTCTCATAAGGGCACTCCGCAACAAAGTGACTTACATTGCCACAATTGAAACAAGTCCTCATTCATTGCTTTCCCTTTGTGCCACTTGAAATGTTCTTGTTGAAGTTGGGCCTTGAGTTCTTCTTGCTCCAAAATTTCCTTGAAGCAAGGGCCATGTGTTCATGATAGGCATACTTCATATCTTCAAGGTTACTCTCCTCTTCTTCCTCTTCATCCTCTTCCTCCATACTAACCTTGGCCTTTAGATCAAGGTTGGGTTTCTTTACTCTTTGAGAGCGAAGTACCGCATTGTCGGCGGTCTTGTCCAAGATGCTCATAGCAACGAACTCATCCAACACATCACTTCAGGATAAGGTGTGGAAGTCCAGCCTTTAACGAATGACAGAGGACATGGATTTGTGGTAGGGCATCATTGCCTTGAGGAATTTGCGCTTGATCCAATTGTCATCCGTGTCTTGCTTCCATGATCTCTGAGCGAGATCGCGAGTTTGGTTACCCTTCGATAGAGCTCACGAGGTTCTTCATCTTCTTTCATTGCAAACTCATCGGCTTCATCTTGCACCACTTAATAGTTGGAGCGTTGAATGCTTGCGCTTCCCCGATAGAGGGAAACCACTTGGTGCCAAGCATCTTTGGCCAAGGAGTAAGGCCGGAGATGAGGAAGGTCTTCGGGTGGGATAGCTTCTTGAATGATGAAGAGAGCATTCGCATTGAATTGATTATCGACGGCTTCTCTAGGAGTGAAGTTGCTTCGGTCATGCAGATAGAAACCTTCTTCAATGATTCTCCAAAGGTTAGTGTTCACATGATTTAAATGACGCTTAAAACGATAAACCCAAGAGTCAAGTTCAACATTCTTCTCAATCTTAGGGGTCGGCCCGGCATGATTCAAATGAGTGGAAGGGAGAGGTCCACCATAGACAAGTGGAGGTTCCACATGGGCAAAGATGCTGGTGCCACTCTTACCACTAGTAGGAAGGGCTTTCTCGCTAGTAGCTTTCCCCTTGTTGGAGGGAGCATCCAACACCTTGCTGGCGGGATGACCCACTTTCAAAGGTGCGGTGGAAAGTTTAAGCTCTTCTAAGAAATCTTTAAACATGCTTTTGACCTCGGTCGTCATGGAGGTTTTCAATGTGTCCAACGCCACATTGAACTCCTCATGAGAGACCGCGGTTCCCCCATCTCCCGTAGAAGATACCAGATTTGCACCGGAGTGCTCCTCCTCACCTTCTACGATGTCAACCATACTCTTCGGACGGTAAAGTCCTTAATAAAGAGACGAGGCTCTGATACCAATTGAAAGGATCGATATGGTTGACTAGAGGGGGGGGGGGGGTGAATAGGCAACTAACAATTTTTAGCTTTTCTTTAACAATTTAAACTTTGCATCAAAGTAGGTTGTCTAGATATGCAACTAGATGAGCGACCTATATGATGCAACAAGGATAGGAACACAAGCAAGCAAGAGATGTATCACAAATAAGCTTGCACAAGTAAAGGCACGAGATAACCAAGAGTGGAGCCGATGGAGACGAGGATGTGTTACCAAAGTTCCTTCCCTTTGAGGGGAAGTACGTCTCCGTTGGAGCGGTGTGGAGGCACAATGCTCCCCAAGAAGCCACTAGGGCCACTGTATTCTCCTCACGCCCTCACACAATGCGAGATGTCGTGATTCCACTATTGGTGCCCTTGGAGGCGGCGACCGAACCTTTACAAACAAGGTTGGGGCAATCTCCACAACTCAATTGGAGGCTCCCAACGACACCATGAAGCTTCACCACAATGAACTATGGCTCCGTGGTGACCTCAACCGTCTAGGGTGCTCAAACACCCAAGAGTAACAAGATCCGCAAGGGATTAGTGGGGGGAATCAAATTTTTCTTGGTGGAAGTGTAGATCGGGGCTTTCTCAACCACACCCGAGCAAATCAACGAGTTTGATTGGCTAGGGAGTGAGATCGGGCGAAAATGGAGCTTGGAGCAATAATGGAGCTTAGGGTTGGAAGAGGTAAGTCAACGGGGAAGAAGGGGGCCCCCTTTTATAGTGGGGGCAACAATCCAACCGTTATCCACCAACCAGCCCGCAACCAGCGGTACTACCGCTCCAGGACAGTGGTACTACCGCTGGGCCACGCGGTACTACCGTGAGGAGCCGCGGTACTACTGCAGCAGCAGCAGTAGCTAGGGCAGACCTTAAGCACATGGGCTGGGGACGGTACTTCCGTAGCCGCGGTACTACCGCTCCCCCTTGCGGTAGTAACGCAAGGCAGGGAACCCCAAGCCTGGGAAGAGCGTGGATAACAGAACATCCGTGACTACTTCCGCTGGAAAACGGACGTAGCAAAAATCCGACACAGTACTACCGCAGAGGAGCGGTACTACCGCCTGGCAAGCCGCGCACGGCACTACCGCGGAAGGGTTGCGGTACTACCGTGGTAGCGCGTATGTAAGAAATTACATCCGCCCCTACTACCACGAGGGAGCGGTACTTGGCCTGTGGGTCCCGGTACTACGGCTCGCGGTACTACCGTGGGCACCTGCGGTACTACCGCGTCACAGCACGGTACTACCGCTGGTGCCTACAGTACTATCGATCACCCGGGAGCAGTACTACCGCAAGCCAACACAACAGCCAGAACAAGGTAAAGAGATACAAGCGGGGGATGCTCCAAGGTGCAGGGGAAAGGAGGGGACTAGGAAGAAACATGTATGTGATGATTCCACCCGAACCTTTCCGACATGGTCCCCCTCTTAATAGTACGGCTTTCCTACGACTCAAATCCACCAAAAAGAAACGTAGAAAACACCGTCTTCAATAGTCTTCAAGGGATACCAAACCGTCTTGTGCCTAGCAAAGAAACGTCTGGGAAACTCAAGACACACGATTAGTCCGCAAACGCATTGTCATCAATCACCAAAACACCTTAGGGATAAATATGCCCTTACATCTATTCACTACCACCAAGTTACTAGAACTTCATGATGAACTATAATATGCAAGGGATAACGGAAATGATTCCCAAAGCTCTTCACGATGCTAAAATCGGCAAAGGTAGAAATCAAGAAAAAGTATCAAGTGTTGATGGTTGACAAGACCACTAGTTTCAAGTAAAAGGGCAAGGGAAAGAAAGGGAACTTCAAGAAGAATGGCAAGAAAGTTGCCACTCCCATGAAGAAGCCCAAAGCTAGACCCAAGCCTGAAACTGAGTGCTTCTACTACAAAGGAAATGGTCACTGGAAGTGGAACTGCCCTAGATACTTGGCGGATAAGAAGGATGGCAAAGTGAACAAAGGTATATTTGATATACATGTTATTGATGTGTAATTTACTAGTGTTTATAGCAAACCCCTCGGTATTTGATACTAGTTCAGTTGCTAAGAGTAGTAACTCGAAATGGGAGTTACAAAATAAACAAAGACTAGTTGAGGACGAGGTGACGATGTGTGTTGGTAATGATTCCAAGGTTGATAAGATCACCATCGCACACTCCCTTTACCTATGGGATTAGTGTTGAACCTAAAATAAATGTTATTTGGTGTTTGCGTTGAGCATAATATGATTGGATCATGTTTATTGCAATACGGTTATTCATTTAAGTCAAAGAATAATTGTTATTTTGTTTACATGAATAAAACCTTCTGTGGTGATACACCCAAGGTGAATGATTTATTGAATCTCGATCATAGTGATACACATGTTCATAGTATTGAAGCCAAAAGATGCAGAGTTGATAATGATAGTGCAACTTATTTGTGGCACCGCCATTTAGGTCATATTGGTGTAAAGCGCATGAAGAAACTCCAATCTGATGGACTTCTGGAATCACTTGGTACTTGTGAACCATGCCTCATGGGCAAGATGACTAAAACTCCATTCTCCGGAACAATGGAGCGAGCAACCGAGTTATTGGAAATCATACATACTGATGTATGTGATCCAATGAACATTGAAGCTCGCAGCGGATATCGTTATTTTCTCACCTTCACAGATGATTTGAGAAGATATAGGTATACCTACTTAATGAAACATCAGTTTGAAACATTTGAAAAGTTCAAAGAATTTCAGAGTGAAGTGGAAAATCATCGTAACAAGAAAATGAAGTTTCTACGATCTGATCGTGGAGGTGAATATTTGAGTTATGAGTTTGGACTTCATTTGAAACAATGCGGAATAGTTTCGCAACTCACGCCACCTGGAACACCATAACGTAATGGTGTGTCTGAACGTCGTAACCGCACTTTATTAGATATGGTGCCATCTATGATGTCTCTCACTGATTTACCGCTATCATTTTGGGACTATGCATTAGATCCAGCTGCATTCATGTTAAATAGGGCACCATCTAAATCCGTTGAGATGACACCGTATGAACTATGGTTTGGAAAGAAACCAAAGCCGTCGTTTCTTAAAGTTTGGGGTTGCAATGCTTATGTGAAAAAGTTTCAAACTGATAAGCTCGAACCCAAATCGGAGTAGTGCGTCTTCATAGGATGCCCAAAATAAATTGTTGGGTGCACCATCTATCATAGATCTGTAGACAAGATATTTTGTTGCTAAGAATGGATCCTTTCTAGAGAAGGAGTTTCTCTCGAAAGAAGTGAGTGGGAGGAAAGTAGAACTTGATGAGGTAATTGTACCTTCTCCCAAATTGGAAAGTCGTAGTTCATCACAGAAATCAGTTCCAGTGATTCCTACACCCATTAGTGAGGAAGCTAATGATGATGATCATCAAGTTACTACCGAACCTCGTAGGTCAACCAGAGTACGGTCTGCACCAGAGTGGTATGGTAATCCTATTCTAGAAGTCATGTTACTAGACCATGACGAACCTACGAACTATGAGGAAGCGATGATGAGCCCAGATTCCACAAAATGGCTCGAGGCCATGAAATCTGAGATGGGATCCATGTATGAGAACAAAGTATGGACTTTGATTTACTTGCCCGATGATTGGTGAGTCATTAAGAATAAATGGATCTTCAAGAGGAAGACGGATGATGATAGTAGTGTTACTATCTACAAAGCTCGAATTGTCACAAAACGTTTTCGACAAGATCAAGGTGTTGACTATGATGAGATTTTCTCACTCGTATCGATGCTTAAAAGTTTGTCCGAATCTTGTTAGCAGTTGCCGCAATTTATGAAATCTGGCAAATGGATGTCAAAACTGCATTCTTTAATGGATTTCTTATAGAAGAGTTGTATATGATGCAACCAGAAGGTTTTTTCAATCCTAAAGGTGCTAGCAAAGTGAGCAAGCTCCAACGATCCATCTATTGACTAGTGCAAGCATCTCAGAGTTGGAATATATGCTTTGATAAAGTGATCAAAGCATATGGTTTTATACAGACTTGCGGTGAAGCCTGTATTTACAAGAAAGTGAGTGGGAGCACTACAACATTTCTGATAAATATATGTGATTGACATATTGTTGATCGAAAATAATATAGAATTTTCTTGAAAGCATAAAGGAGTGTTTGAAAGGTGTTTTTCAAAGAAAGACCTCAGTGAATCTACTTACATATTGAGCACCAAGATGTATAGAGATAGATCAAGACACTTGATATATTTTCAATGAGTACAAACCTTGACAAGATTTTGAAGTAGTTCAAAATAGAACAGTCAAAGAAGGAGTTCTTGTCTGTGTTGCAAAGTGTGAAGTTGAGTAAAGACTCAAAACCCGACCATGACAGAAAATAGAAAGAGAATGAAAAGTCATTCCCCATGCCTCAGTTATAGGTTCTATAAAATATGCTATGCTGTGTACCAGACCTATTGTGTACCTCACCATAAGATTGGCAAGAGGGTACAATAGTGATCCAGGAGTGGATCACTGGACATCGGTCAAAAATATCCTTAGTGGAATAAGGAAATGTTTCTCAGTTATGGAGGTGACAAAGAGTTCGTCCTAAAGAGTTACGTTATTGCAAGCTTTGACACTGATCTGGTGGACTCTAAGTCTCGATCTAGATACATATTAAAAGTGGGAGCAATTAGCTAGAGTAGCTCTGGGCAAAGCATTGTAGACATAGAAAATTTGCAAAATACATACGGCTCTGAATGTGGCAGACCCGTTGACTAAATTTCCCTCACAAGCAAAACATGATCACTCTTTGGGTGTTTATCACATAGAGATGTGAACTAGATTATCGACTCTAGTAAACACTTTGGGTGTTAGTCACATGGAGATGTGAACTAATCACATAAAGAGGTGAACTATTCGTGTTAAATCACATGACGATGTGAACTAGATTATTGACTCTAGTGCAAGTGGGAGACTGAAGGAAATATGCCCTAGAGGCAATAATAAAGTTGTTATTTGTATTTCCTTATATCATGATAAATGTTTATTATTCATGCGAGAATTGTATTAACCAAAAACTTAGTACATGTGTGAATACATAGACAAACAGAGTGCCCCTAGTATGCCTCTACTTGACTAGCTCGTTAATCAAAGATGGTTAAGTTTCCTAGCCATGGACATGTGTTGTCATTTGATGAACGAGATCACATCATTAGAGAATGATGTGATGGACAAGACCCATCCATTAGCTTAGCATAATTGTCGTTTAGTTTTATTTCTACTGCTTTCTTCATGACCTATACATGTTCCTCTGACTATGAGATTATGCAACTCTCGAATACCAGAGTAACACCTTGTGTGCTATCAAACATCACAACGTAACTGAGTGATTATAAAGATGCTCTACAAGTGTCTCCAATGGTGTTTGTAGAGTTGGCATAGACCGAGATTAGGATTTGTCACTCCGTCTATCAGAGAGGTATGTCTGGGCCCTCTCGGTAATGCACATCACTATAAGCCTTGCAAGCAATGTGACTAATGAGTTAGTTGCGGGATGATGCATTACAAAACGAGTAAAGAGACTTGCCGGTAATGAGATCGAATCTCGGGCAAGTAACATACCGATTTGACCGATAAAAATCTTGACAGAATATGTAGGAAGCAATATGAGCATCCAGGTTCCGCTATTGGTTATTGACCGGAGATGAGTCTCAGTCATGTCTACATAGTTCTCGAACCCGTAGGGTCCACACGCTTAACGTTCTGTGACGATTTGTATTATGAGTTATGTGATTTGATGACCGAAGTTTGTTTGGAGTCCCGGATGAGATCAGGGACATGACGAGGAGTCTCGAAATGGTCGAGACATAAATATCGATATATTGGAAGTCTATATTCGGACATCGGAAAGGTTCCGAGTGATTTGGGTATTTTTCGGAGCACCGGGGAGTTAAGGGAATTCGTATTGGGCCTTAATGGGCCATACGGGAAGGAGAGAAAGGCCTCAAGGGTGGACGCGCCCCTTCCCCATGGACTGGTCCGAATTGGACTAGGTTAAGGGGGCGCCCCTTCCTTCCTTCTCCTTCTCCCTTCCCTTTTTCCTATTCCATGTGGGAGGTGGAATCCTACTAGGACTAGGGAGTCCTAGTAGGACTCCACACTTTGGGCGGGCCGGCCTCCTCCTCCCTCCATCCTTTATATACATGGCCAGCGGGCACCCCATAGACACACAAGTTGATCATTGATCTCTTAGCCGTGTGCGGTGCCCCTCTCCATCATAATCCACGTCGGTCATATCATCATAGTGCATAGGCTAAGCCCTGCGACGGTAGCATCATCATCACCGTCATCACACCGTCGTGCTGACGAAGCTCTCCCTTGACACTCAGCTAGATCGAAAGTTTGTGGGATGTCACCGAGCTGAACGTGTGTAGATCACAGAGGTCCCGTACTTTCGATACTAGGATCAGTCGGATCGTGAAGACGTACGACTACATCAACCGCGTTGTCATAACGCTTCTGCTTACGGTCTACGAGGGTACGTGGACAACACTCTTCCCCTCTCGTTGCTATGCATCACCATGATAGATCTTGCGTCTGCGTAGGCAAATTTTTGAAATTACTGCGTTCCCCAACATAGTGCTACTATGCTACTATGCTACTATCTCTTAGTCTTGTGCTTCATGAATAGGAATTTGAAAAGGAGGGCAAGTGGATATTAAAATTCCTACGGTTTTTCTTTTGAGGAGACACTAAAGGAACAAATCCTACAATTTTCCTTTGCTCCATTCCTTTGAACAAAATGCATGAATAGTAGTACCATAGGAAACTTTTCAATTCCTATGTTTTTCCTTCACTTTTCCTTTCAAGCACCGGCGATTCAAGTTGGCAGGCATGAGCAGGGAAAAGCCTACACTCAAAAAAATGTTTTTGTGCTACTTCTACTACTTTGGACCCAGGCCACTGCTCTAGTAGCTCAACTCGCAGGCCCATCTACAAATGCACAGCTCAAACACATAGATATACATAATGATGACATTCATGAGAGTCCATCACGGACAGCTAAGTTGCCTGGTACCTCACTGCTTGTCATATAGTAGGAGAAACTAATCGTATTTCACATTACTACATGTGCTCAGTGGACAATATATATAACATGTAGAGTAAAAAAGTGATGCATCAAATGTACAACCTCTTTGGTGAAGCCATGTCGATCTCAACGTGATTGGGTTGGTCGGTGAGGATGCTCTGACTGATTTGGCTGTCGGATGAGGGGAAGAAGATCTTTGGCGTCTGGAGATGGAGCCCGGGGTACGGCTCCGTTGTGAAGGAGGGTTTTGTCGTTGGAGCAGTTCCGCTGAGTTGTACGACGGTGAGGCTCAAACAGGACAAGAGAGACAACGTTAACCTGAGTGGAATTCTAATAGCATCTCCAATAGATGACGTAAAATACATAACCAGAAAGTGCTAGATGTAAAATACATCAGCCGCTCATCTCTGAACTTAATTGTTGAAACTGAATTTAACCGTCGAAACTGAATTTAACTGTCGAAACTGAATTTTACTATCAAAATTGAATGCACTAGTAGCCGAAAATCAGTAGCAGCGCATGCGAGAGCCGGGGCAGCTGGTCGTGTAGCAGCATCTCGGGTAGCAGCTATAGGGGCTCGAGTGAGAGCCGGATTTGCTGCACGTGCAGTAGCAGCACGCGCAAGAGTAGAGCAGCAGGGGTGAGGCTTACACATCAGTTGACTGACTTTTTCATCTCTGGTCAGTTGATTTTCTAGCCGTTGGGTATGAAATCAAGGGCCTGCAGTTCATATTCAACCTCCACCCCCGTGAGCTGCCAGCCACCACTAGCCAAACGGGCAGCCCCCGCCGCCCGCGGCCGGCGGTGCTCCCGCGCCGCCTCACCGCCCTCCCGCCCCGAAAACACTCCCCACCGCTGGTCCGCCGCCGCCCCGACCATCCCTCTAGCCCCCCCCCCCCCCCGCGCCGAGCTTTTTTTTCTGGCAATCCCCACACCACCGCCCCACCACCGTGCCCCCACCGCCAGCGACCATCGCCCCCACCCTGAACCCTAAGATAGATAGTGGGGCACCTCTCCGGTGAGCCCCCTCCCCGCTGCGGCTGGTTCTTCCTTAACTCCGCGAGCCCCCCACCCCTTGAAAATTGAATAACCCAAAAGTCGATTCAGTCGACTGAAGTGTACCTGAATTGGAGCACCAGTGCAAACAAGAGCAAGAGCAAGAGCGAGAGCAGCAGCGCAAGTAAGAGCAAGAGCAAACTAGACAGGGGACCAAGAGCAAGAGCAGAGCAGCAGCGTGAGCGAGAGCCAAAGTATCAACATCTCCTACTGAAGTGGACGTCGCCGCCGAGGGAGCGACACCGTGGAGGAAGTGGCCGGCGACGTCGCCGTGGATGGAGCCGCGCCATGTCGGCTCGGGGCTGAGCGCCGGCAGCACTGATACATCTCCAACGTATCTATAATTTTTTATTGCTCCATGCTATATTATCTACTATTTTAGGCAATATTGGGCTTTATTTTCCACTTTTATATTATTTTTGGGACTAACCTATTAACCGGAGGCCCAACCCAGATTTGCTGTTTTATGCCTATTTCAGTGTTTCGAGGAAAAGGAATATCAAACGGAGTCAAAACGGAACGAAATCAACTGGAGAAGTTATTTTTGGAAGGAAACCCACCGGATAGACTTAGACCCTACGTCAAAAGATGAAGGAGGTGCTCACGAGGGTAGGGGGCGCGCCCATCCCCCTGGGGCGCGCCCCCTGCCTCGTGGCCCCCCCTTCAGTCCACCGACATACTTCTTTCACCCATATATACCTACGTATCCTAAAACTTCCAGAATGCACAATAGATCGGGAGTTCCGCCGCCAGAAGCCTCCGTAGCCACCGAAAACCAATCTAGACCCGTTCCGGCACCCTGCCGGAGGGGGCAATCCTTCTCCGGTGGCCATCTTCATCATCCCGGTGCTCTTCATGACGAGGAGGGAGTAGTTCTCCCTCGGGGCTGAGGGTATGTACCAGTAGCTATGTGTTTGATCTCTCTATGTCTCTCGTGTTCTTGAGGTGATACGATCTTGATGTATTGCGAGCTTTGCTATTATAGTTGGATCCTATGTTTCTCCTCCCCCTCTTCTCTCTTGTAATGAATTGAGTTTCCCCTTTGAAGTAATCTTATCGGATTGAGTCTTTAAAGATTTGAGAACACTTGATGTATGTCTTGCGTGGGATACCCATGGTGACAATGGGGTATTCTATTGATCCACTTGATGTATGTTTTGGTGATCAACTTGCGGGTTCCGCCCATGAACCTATGCATAGGGGTTGGCACACATTTTGATCGTGATTCTCTGGTAGAAACTTTGGGGCACTCTTTGAGGTCCTTTGTGTTGGTTGAATAGATGAATCTGAGATTGTGTGATGCATATCGTATAATCATACCCACGGATACTTGAGGTGACATTGGAGTATCTAGGTGAAATTAGGGTTTTGGTTGATTTGTGTCTTAAGGTGTTATTCTAGTACGAACTCTAGGGCTGTTTGTGACACTTATAGGAATAGCCCAACGGATTGATTGCAAAGAATAACTTTGAGGTGGTTTCGTACCCTACCATAATTTCTTCGTTCGTTCTCCGCTATTAGTGACTTTGGAGTGGCTCTTTGTTGCATGTTTGTGGGGACCCCAACTCATAAGTCGTGATCATCGAATGCACGTGTACAGTGATCCCAGAGATCAATGCTCACTGAACACACAGAAGCCAAATAACAAGAGTCTTACATCCATACATACCGTATTACACAAGTAGGACCATTATGGTCAAGTCTTGAGTATAACATCGCAGCGGAAATCTTCATCGATAACTTGGACCCATGCCATCTGCCTTAACCCTACAGGCATTCTGACTGGGAAGCGTCCTAGCTCGCATGTTCGTCACCGAAGTATTCTTCATCATATCCTGTTCTTTCATGCCTGGCCAATAAAATAACCACTAGCAAGCCAATGAGTACTTTGAATGTACTCGCAAGCAACCCATGTTTTGGTTCAAGATACAACAATGCATGATATAGGTATTTTTTTTGCGGAAAGCTAGTTTTTGAGTGCAATGAAATGTTCACCAACTCGTAAGACATGCATCAGAAGAATTCAAGTAACCATGAGGACAGGTTACAGATATCAACATAAAAAGAGTGGGCACCAACCCAACTCAATCATGTCAAGTCCTTTGACTTGACCCAAGTAGTGGTATCAACATAAAAAAGAGTGGGCACCAACCCAACTCAATCATGTCAACTCCTTTGACTTGACCCAAGTAGTGGTATCAACATAAAAAAGAGTGGGCACCAACCCAACTCAATCATGTCAACTCCTTTGACTTGACCCAAGTAGTTCTTCCACTTATCCAAACACACACTGGTTTGTAAACATGTGGACATAGCCCAAGAGCGGTTACCCAACTGTCCTTGACCGTGGACACGGCTATTCGAATAGTTTTACACTCTGCAGAGGTTGCACACTTTACCCACAAGATCCGGGGAACTTCCGTGTCATCCATGACCCGCGGTACCTCAAGTACCCGGGGTAAGCACCCGATCACTATCTTTCCCTAGACGACACTAACATGGAGTCCACTCGATTGGTAGTAACCCCCGTGCCCATCATTTCACAACTTAAAAATTGTGGAGCCTTGCTCCCATATTCATCACATACCACTGGCACGGGGTACCAATGGTGTATCCGGTGCCCCATAAAAATGTTCCTGGCCGCCCTACCTGGCACGACCCCGTCCCGAGAGAGAGCACCAACTCTCCCCCGTCACTAGTAATGCGGGCTCCAAGCTAGTATCAGCCTAGGTAATCAATAATGCCCTATCCCATATAAGGGTAGAGTGGTTGCGCATGTAAGGTTGGAATAACGGTCGCAACTTAAACCAATCCATTTTTAAAAGCAACACACACACACTTGCCTCAGTACACCACTTCGTCATCAAGTGGTTACCCAACTCATCATCTCCCTCGAGCATAAGTGGCACCCGACGGGGTTTTCGAAAAGTCCTTTGAAAGTACTTGTCTCCATCACCATGCATATTCCCGTCCCTTTAGCGTAGAACTACTTAGCATCCTATCTACTCCCACCGGCATAACCCTCATAAGAAGGTAGGGTCATGCACAATGCAAGTATCAACAAGGAGGAATGAAGGCAACCCACCAAAGTGGCTACCATCTCATCATGATTCCGATGCAACAATAATAGAGTGCTATATGAAATGCATAAAAAGGAGTTTCATAGACATGGTCAAAGGGCTGCTTGCCTATTTTAACAAAGTCTTCGAGGTCTTCAAATATCTCTGGTCCAACTCCGAGCATTTCGTCTTCTTCGTCAACTATCGTCGAAAGCAACCACAATAAGCAACACAACAAGGTAGAAAATAAAAGTGCTCCAAAAATATTGATTTGACTTTTCTAGGACATCTCTGGTTATATGAAAAATAACCAGAGTGGTTTCATTGGAATTGGGTCAGTGGATATTTCTAAACATTTCGATATGATGGAATCAAGGGGTTTATGGAATTGCAAGAAGTGTACAGAAACATATTTTTGAAAAATGAGCAAAGGCACCCATTTAACAAAGGATGATTTTAGAAGCATCTAGGAATTGGTTTCAGTGGATTTGGAGTTGAAATGATTTTCCTATGAATTTGCAAAATTGACAAATATGAAGAAATAGACCATTATTTGAGGTGATACAGAAAGTATTAGTAAAAATGTTCAAAAACTAAGTTTTGAACTTATAGACATCCAGGATTTTGAATCATGGAATTTGGATCAAAAATGGGCTGTCTGTGATTTTCTAAAGTTCATCACAAAAATGGAAAATGGGGTTTTAATAAATATTTCTGAAGAGAAAGTTTCTGGAAAAGTGTGCAAAAATCACTATGTGATAGATCATGATTTGTGGATCCCCTAGAAATTTGAATCATCAAATTTGGAGTTAATTTGAATTGTTTATGGATTTTTGAAGTTGACTAGAAAAAGAAAAAGGGAATAAGGCTTTAACCTTATCCTGCGCACGGGGTGGCAGATAGACTGTGGGCCGGCCCAGCGGCTCGGCGGCACGCGCGCAGGGGCCACGTCGGAGGCGTACTCGTGCCAGGGTGTCTTCGCCGCGGGGAAGCGGTGGCGAGGTTGGTACGCTTCCACTTAAACGGGAGGGGCCCACTGGCAGGTCACAGACCTGCGGGGTCCACCCGCAGGGTCATCGCCCTCCTCCCGCCCGCGACAGAGGAGGCAGAGTAGGCGGGGCCGAGCGCTTGCCGGCGCCCGTTCCAGTGGCTCCGGCCACCTCCGGCGACCGCCCGGACTCCGGCGAGCTCGGGAGGATGGTCCATGTCCACCGGGGGACCCAGTTTCTGCCGGGGAGCGCCAGGGTGAGTGAGGCCTCGGCCGTGGTGGGAACAGGCGATGGCGGGGTTCGACATGGCGAGGAACGCACGAGGAGGAGGGGATGGAGCACGGGGTGAGTTGGCGGTGGTGATGAGAGGGTGCAGGAGTGTTCATGGGGAAGAGAGAGGGGTTAAGTTGCCGGAATTTTGGCGGCGGTCGGCGGCTCGTCTTCGGCCTTGGAGAGGGCAGGAGAGCACTAGGGGGAGAGGGATGTTGTCTAGGAGGTGTACGGGAGAGAGAGGGATCCAGAAGAGTCGAGGGAGTGCTTGGGGGGAGGCTCGATATAGGGGAGGTGCTGGTGCACCGTGGGCAGCGTCCATGGACGCGCTCGGGTGAGCCCGTGGAGGGAGAAGGAGGGCAAGGGGGGAAGGGGCCTACAGTGTTGCGTGTCGTGGACGCCGAGGCGGCCTCGAGGGGCACGATTCCGGTGCCCAAGGTCGACGGGAGGCCTTGGAATGGGCGTGCTACAGTGCCGGAGAGCACTGTAGCATGCTCCAGAGCGCGAGCTCTGCATGCCATGGAGTAAAAAAGGGGAAGTGGGCACGGCCACTTGTGTCCAGTAGTGCTAGGGAGTAGTAAAGAAAGGGGAGGAAGCATTGGATGCCATGGATGGCCACTGCAGTGAGGAGGGAGGAAGAAGAAGAAGTGTGCAATGGGCTGTCCAGAGGGGTAAATGAGGTGGTTTCACCCCTTAATCATTGAGCTGAGGTGCAGCCACTGTTACTGGAGGTAGAGGAGGTCTAGACTAAGCTCTGGTAAAAATTTGAGCTCATGGAGAATAGTGGAAGGGGTCAAAACAGTGGTTTTTGTAAAATGGCAGAAGGTGTTTGTTGTTGGTTTGGGCAAGAAAATTAATTCCACTTGCCATGAGAATTAACAGGATCAAGTGTCACACATAATTGAGGTTGACCACGAAGTTTGAGTCTATTTTAAGAAAGTTGCCAATGTAACCTTGGTAAACCCTAGAAATCAGCAGAAATGGATTTACCAAGATTTAGTCATGCAAATCTATTCTCCTTGATGCACCACTTGGTGTAGTGTCATCATTTGAGGTTATGAACATGTCCACAAAAGTTGATATCAAAAGGAGAAAGTTGCCAATGTAGAGTTGTTCAAATTTGGTTCTGAACAGGAAGGGTTTTGGGGCACTTTGAGCAAGATAACATTCTATCCAACTTGTGCCATTTGGTCTAGATTAATAATTAGACCATTTGAGCATGTTCACAAGGTTTGATAACATTTGGACATGTTTGGCAATGTAAAGTTGCTCAAACTTCAAAAAGGACAGAAGTGGTTCTGAAAGGGTTTCATGGGGTTATACTGTTCTCCATGACATGATACTTGGCAAGATCATCAAACATGTCATATGTGACATGCTAGAATTTTCTTGGAATTGTTGGGGAATATTTCCTGTAGAAATATTTCAAATCCTTGAAATGGGCAGAAATGGTTTTGGGAGGTTTTGTCCAATATTTTGAACATGCCCATGTGTTGAAACTCTTATATATGTACAATATATGTCCATTGAGTTTCCCTGATTTTTGTCAAATATTTCTAAAGCTTTAAAATAATTTTAACCTATTAAAGACCATTTCTGGCCTTAAGAAAAAGCCTTTAAATCAAATAGGAAAATAACGTTTAAAATTATATTTTTGTGGTTTCTGGGTATCCTATATCTAATAGGAGTCAAATATATTTTTGGAAAGATTTTTCACACCTCAAATCAAGTACTTACAGTGCAAATCTCAATTCAAGGGGTTTTGGAGAACTAATTTTAGAAAATACTTTTCGGCCAAATTATTTTTGTAAGAAAATACTATATTGCTCTATACACATGGCATGATCATTGGTTCAAGAGTTTGGAGCAAGGAGATGAAGTATAGGAGTTGGAGGATTTATTTGATTTTTAGAGCACTTTCAAACCATAGACAAATTCCAATCAAGGTAAGGTCCAAAACACTCAATTTTTTTGTCAAACCACATTTTATCATGATTTATTAGCTTAAGTGTTGTGGCATGAAAATCAGGGTGTGACAATGTTGAGGGATAGTTATGTGATCCATTTATGTTAGTATTGTTGAGGGAACTTACACTAGCGAAAGTATGAACCCTAGACCTTGTTTCCTATCATTGCAATAACGTTTACGCTCACTTTTACCATTAGTTACCTTTCTGTTTTTATATTTTCAGATTACAAATACCTTTATCTACCATCCATATACCACTTGTATCACCATCTCTTCGCCGAACTAGTGCACCTATACAATTTACCATTGTATTGGGTGTGTTGGGGACACAAGAGACTCTTTGTTATTTGGTTGTAGGTTTGCTTGAGAGAGACCATCTTCATCCTACGCCTCCTACGGATTGATAAACATTAGGTCATCCACTTGAGGGAAATTTGCTACTGTCCTACAAACCTCTGCACTTGGAGGCCCAACAACGTCTACAAGAAGAAGGTTGTGTAGTAGATATCAAGCTCTTTTCTGGCGCCATTGCCGGGGAGGTTAGCGCTTGAAGGTATATCTTTAGATCTTGCAACCGAGTCTTTTAGTTTCTTGTTTTATCACTAGTTTAGTCTATAAAATAAAATTACAAAAAATGGAATTAAGTTTGTCTCATACGCTTCACCTTTTTAATATCTTTCATGAGTATGATGGAAATGATAATTGTGCTCAAGTGCTAGAAGAAGAAATCTATAAAATGGTTGGCACTAAATATTTAAATGATGAGCATGATTGCAATGTTGTTAGTATGAATTCCTTGAATATCTATGATTCTAATGATATGCAAAGCCACAAGCTTGGGGAAGCTATGTTTGATAAAGACGATATTTTTTGTCAACCAAGTTTTTTGCTCAAAAAATCCCTATGCATAGGAAGTGGGTTAGACTTAAATGTGCTAGTCATATTCTTCATGATGCTCTCTTTATGTTTCAATTCTTATCTTTTATGTGAGCATCGTTGAAATCATCATGCCTAGCTAGGGGCGTTAAACGATAGCGCTTGTTAGGAGGCAACCCAATTTTATTTTTGTTCCTTTCTTTTTGTTCCCGTTTAGTAATAAATAATTCATCTATCCTCTGTTTAGATGTGGTTTTATGTGTTTAATTAGTGTTTGTGTCAAGTAGAACCTTTGGGAAGACTTGGGGAAAGTCTTGTAGATCATGCTGTCAAAAACATAAGCTTTAACGCTCACGAGAATTGCTTCCATTTTTACTTGGAGAGTGCTATTTAGTTAATTATTTTTGCAGATGATTAATAGATGAATTCCTCAGGTCCATCAATTTATTTGAGAATTTTATGAGTTCCATAAGTATACGTTTGATCCAGATTACTACAGACTGTTCTCTTTTTGATAGATTCTGTTTTCGATGTGTTGTTTGCTTATTTTGATGAATCTATGGCTAGTAAAATAGTTTATAAACCATAGAGAAGTTGGAATACAGTAGGTTTAACACCAATATAAATAAATAATGAGTTCATTACAGTACCTTGAAGTGGTCTTTTGTTTTCTTATACTAATGGAGCTTACGAGTTTTCTGTTAAGTTTTCTGTTGTGAAGTTTTCAAGTTTTGGGTAAGGATTCGATGGACTATGGAATAAGGAGTGGCAAGAACCTAAGCTTGGGGATTCCCAAGGCACCCCAAGGTAATATTCAATGACAACCAAGAGCCTAAGCTTGGGGATGCCCCGGAAGGCATCCCCTCTTTCGTCTTCGTTCATGGGTAACTTTACTTGGAGCTATATTTTTATTCGCCACATGATATGTGTTGTGCTTGGAGCATCAATTTATTTGTTAGGATTTGCTTTCTGTTATTTAGAACAATGTTTTTCATATTATATTTCAATAAAAGTGGCATTGATAGCCTTTACTATGCCTATGTTACAAGTCCACATGTTGCTGTTTGAAAACAGAAAGTTTACCGCTCTTGCAATAATTCCCTAGAAAAGTCAGAATGTGATAAAATGTTCAAACCTTTTTCATATTAAGCTCTGATAAATTTACTGCAGTGGGAATTTTCTTTCATAATTGTTGGAGCTAGGGAAGTATGGATGTTGCTGCATTCCTTACAGACTGTCCTGTTTAGGCAGATTGCTGTTATGTTTGCATTGTTTGCATATGTTTGCTTCTTTAATGATTCTATTTGAGGATAGGACTATTAAATATGGAGAGGCATTTAGTATGCAATGTTGAATAATAATTTTAGTGATTTTCTACAGTATAGTATGATAAGGTTTTGGCAATGGTTTATACTAACTTATCTCATGAGTCCTTGTTGAGTTTTGTGTGGATGAAGCTTTTGAGATTTAGGGAGACCGTGATATGAGAGGAATTAAGCAGACACAAAAGCTCAAGCTTGGGGATGCCCAAGGCATCCCAAGATAATATTTAAAGAAGTCTCAAGCATCTAAGCTTGGGGATGCCCCGGTTGGCATCCCACCTTTCTTCTTCAACAACTATCGGTTAGTTTCGGTGGATCCTAAGTTTTTGCTTCTTCACATGATGTTTGCCATTCTTAGAATGTCATTTTATTTTTCTTTGATTGCTGTTTGAAGAAAATACCAAGATCTGAAATTCTTAGATGTTAGAGATTCTTCACATAGTTGCATAATTATTCAACTACTCATTGATCTTCACTTATATCTTTCGGAGTAGTTTGTTGTTTGCTCTAGTACTTCACTTATATATTTTAGAGCATGGTGGTAGTTTCATTTTGAAGAAATAGATGAACTCTCATGCTTCACATAGATTATTTTGAGAGTCTTAAATAGCATGGTAATTTTCTTAAAATCCTAATATGCTAGGTATCCAAGATTAGTAAAAATTTCTTATGAGTGTTTTGAATACTAAGAGAAGTTTGATGCTTGATGATTGTTTCGAGATATGGAGGTGATAATATCAAAGTAGTGCTAGTTGAGTAGTTGTGAATTTGAGAAATGCTTGTGTTGAAGTTTGCAAGTCCCGTAGCATGCACGTATGGTAAACGTTATGTAACAAATTTGAAACATGAGGTGTTATTTGATTGTCCTCCTTATGAGTGGCGGTCGGGGACGAGCGATGGTATTTTCCTACCAATCTATCCCCCTAGGAGCATGCGCGTAGTGCCGAGGTTTTTGATGACTTGTAGATTTTTGCAATAAGTATGTGAGTTCTTTATGACTAATGTTGAGTCCATGGATCATATGCACTCTCACCCTTCCATCCTTGCTAGCCTCTTCGGTACCGTGCATTGCCCTTTCTCACATTGAGAGTTGGCGCAAACTTCGCCGGTGTATCCAGACCCCATGATATGATACGCTCTTTCACACATAAACCTCCTTAAATCTTCCTCAAAACAGCCACCATACCTACCTATTATGGCATTTCCATAGCCATCCCGAGATATATTGCCATGCAACTTTCCACCATCCAGTTTATCATGACACATTCATCATTGTCATATTGCTTAGCATGATCATGTAGTTGACATAGTATTTGTGGCAAAGCCACCATTCATAATTTTTTCATACTTGTCACTCTTGACTCATTGCATATCCCGGTACACCGCCGGCATCATATAGAGTCATACTTTGTTCTAGTATCGAGTTGTAATCATTGAGTGGTAAATAAATAGAAGTGTGATGATCATCATTCAATAGAGCATTGTCCCAAAAAAAGAGAAAAGAGAAAGGCCAAAGAAGAAAAAAAGAAGGCCCAAAAAAATATAAAAAAATGAAAGAAAATAAAAGGGGCAATGCTACTATCCTTTTTTCCACACTTGTGCTTCAAAGTAGCACCATGATATAGGGAGTCTCTTATATTGTGCTTCAAAGTAGCACCATGTTCTTCATATAGAGAGTCTCATATGTTGTCACTTTCATATACTAGTGGGAATTTTTCATTATAGAACTTGGCTTGTATATTCCAACAATGGGCCTACTCAAGTGCCCTAGGTCTTCGTGAGCAAGCAAGTTGGATGCACACCCACTTAGTTTCTTTTGTTGAGCTTTCACACATTTATAGCTGTAGTGCATCCGTTGCATGGCAATCCCTATTCCTCGCATTAACATCAATCGATGGGCATCTCCATAGCCCATTGATTAGCCTCGTTGATGTGATACTTTCTCCTTTTTGTCTTCTCCACATAGCCTCCATTATCATTATTCTATTCCACCCATAGTGCTATATCCATGGCTCACGCTCATGTATTGCGTGAAGGTTTATAAGTTTGAGATTACTAGAGTATGAAACAATTGCTTGGCTTGTCATCGGGGTTGTGCATGATGATAGCATTCTTGTGTGACGAAAATGGAGCATGACTAAACTATATGATTTTGTAGGGATGAACTTTCTTTGGCCATGTTAATTTGAGAAGACATAATTACTTAGCTAGTATGCTTGAAGTATTATTACTTTTATGTCAATATGAACTTTGGTCTTGAATCTTTCGGATCTGAATATTCATATCACAAGTAAGAAGAATTACATTGAAATTATGCCAACTAGCATTCCACATAAAAAATTATCTTTTTTATCATTTACCTACTCGAGGACGAGCAGGAATTAAGCTTGGGGATGCTTGATACGTCTCCAACGCATCTATAATTTTTGATTGCTCCATGCTCTATTATCTATTGTTTTGGGCAATATTGGGCTTTATTTTCCACTTTTATATTATTTTTGGGACTAACCTATTAACCGGAGGCCCAACCCAGATTTGCTGTTTTATGCCCATTTCAGTGTTTCGAGGAAAAGGAATATCAAACGGAGTCAAAACGGAACGAAATCAACTGGAGAAGTTATTTTTGGAAGGAAACCCACCTGATAGACTTGGACCCTACGTCAGAAGATGAAGGAGGTGCTCACAAGGGTAGGGGCGCGCCCCCTGCCTCGTGGCCCCCCTTCGGTCCACCGACGTACTTCTTTCACCCATATATACCTACGTATCCTAAAACTTCCAGAACGCACAATAGATCGGGAGTTACGCCGCCAGAAGCCTCCGTAGCCACCGAAAACCAATCTAGACCCGTTCCGGCACCCTGCCGGAGGGGGCAATCCTTCTCCGGTGGCCATCTTCATCATCCCAGTGCTCTCCATGACGAGGAGGGACTAGTTCTCCCTTGGGGCTGAGGGTATGTACCAGTAGCTATGTGTTTGATCTCTCTCTCTCTCTCTCTCGTGTTCTTGAGGTGATACGATCTTGATGAATCGCGAGCTTTGCTATGATAGTTGGATCCTATGTTTCTCCTCCCCCTCTTCTCTCTTGTAATGAATTGAGTTTCCCCTTTGAAGTAATCTTTTCTCTTTAAAGATTTGAGGACACTTGATGTATGTCTTGCGTGGGATACCCGTGGTGACAATGGGGTATTCTATTGATCCACTTGATGTATGTTTTGGTGATCAACTTGCGGGTTCCTCCCATGAACCTATGCATAGGGGTTGGCACACGTTTTCGTCGTGATTCTCCGGTAGAAACTTTGGGGCACTCTTTGAGGTCCTTTGTGTTGGTTGAATAGCTGAATCTGAGATTGTGTGATGCATATCGTATAATCATACCCACGGATACTTGAGGTGACATTGGAGTATCTAGGTGACATTAGGGTTTTGGTTGATTTGTGTCTTAAGGTGTTATTCTAGTACGAACTCTAGGGCTGTTTGTGACACTTATAGGAATAGCCCAACGGATTGATTGGAAAGAATAACTTTGAGGTGGATTCGTACCCTACCATAATCTCTTCGTTCGTTCTCTGCTATTAGTGACTTTGGAGTGACTCTTTGTTGCATGTTGAGGGATAGTTATGTGATCCATTTATGTTAGTATTGTTGAGGGAACTTACACTAGAGAAAGTATGAACCCTAGGCCTTGTTTCCTATCATTGCAATACCGTTTACGCTCACTTTTACCATTAGTTACCTTGCTGTTTTTATATTTTCAGATTACAAATACCTTTATCTACCATCCATATACCACTTGTATCACCATCTCTTCGCCGAACTAGTGCACCTATACAATTTACCATTGTATTGTGTGTGTTGGGGACACAAGAGACTCTTTGTTATTTGGTTGCAGGGTTGCTTGAGAGAGACCATCTTCATCCTACGCCTCCTACGGATTGATAAACCTTAGGTCATACACTTGAGGAAAATTTGCTACTGTCCTACAAACCTCTGCACTTGGAGGCCCAACAACGTCTACAAGAAGAAGGTTGTGTAGTAGACATCAAGCACCATGAGATCGAATCAAGAAGAAAATGCGGCAATTAGTGTAGAACCTCCTTGGTGGCGCCGATTAGGCCTCAACTTCATCCTAGGAATCGGTGATGATGCGGCTCTTCCGGTGGTGCAGATGAAGAAGGCGGTGTGGGAATGGAGGTGGCGGGAAAGATGAGGGGAACGTCGGGGCGGCTCCTTGGAGGTGGAGGATGGGGTGGCTGGTGTAAATTTTCACATTACTACTGTAATATAACTTTTCCATGGCTTAATCCACTGATATAAATCGATAGTTTCAATCAAAACAAGCAAACTATGCATCAAAAAACAGAATGTGTCTAAAACAGAACAGTCTGTAATAATCTGAATATTCACCATACCTCTGGTACTCCAAAAATTCTACCAAAATTAGGAAAAATAAAAAATTTGTATAGAAAGACAGTGCAAAACATTTCAGAACCGTTTGACGTTCCAGTAAAAAATGTAAAATCGCGCACTACAGCTAAAGTTTCTGTCCTGCACCGTACAAACCAACAAGTAATCTAAAACAACCTAAAGGCAAACCTTGGAACATTATTTTTATTTTTAAACTTTATAAAAGCAAAAAACAGAAATAAACGACTCTCTAAAACTTCCGGGTTGTCTCCCTGGCAGCGCTTTCTTTAAAGCCATTAAGCTAGGCATATAGTGCTCAAGTAATGGATCCACCCGGATCCCAAGGTATATCAAAGACAATTTGAATTAGCAATGATTTGTAATTTAGTAGTGAGCAAAAAGTAACATATATCAAGTAATGACGAAGTCTAACTCTCTTCCTATGCATCGGCATGTCATACAAGAACAATTCATGCACATCAAGTAAAGGCCAATGCATAGTATAAACAGTTTCTTGCAATTTTTTCGTGTTGGAAACATAAAGAGGCGGAGATGTAGTTCCTCTCTCATAATAATTGCAAGTAGGAGAAATAAGCACATGCATATTATATCTATAAAAATCATCATGTGTAATAGTAAAACGCAACCCATCAATATAATCCTTAATAAGGGTAAACTTCTCTGATATAGTGTAGTTGGGAGAATTCAAAAAGATAATAGGACTATCATGCGTGGGTGCAATAGCAACAATTTCATGTTTAACATAAGGAACTATAGCAAGTTCATCTCCATAAGCATAATTCATATTGGCATCTCGGCCACAAGCATAGCAAGCATCATCAAAAAGGGGTATTTCAAGAGAATCAACGGGATCATAACAATCATCAGAGGAATCATCCTTCGGTAGGCACGAAGGGAAATTAAACAATGTATGAGTTGAAGAGTTACTCTCATTAGAAGGTGGGCATGGGTGATCACTCCGCTCTTCCTCCTTTTGTTCTTCACTCTCCTCCTCATCTTTTTCATCCAATGAGCTCACAATGTCATTAATTTCTTCTTCCATAGACTCCTGCAAAATATTAGTCTCTTCTTGGACTGCGGAGACTCTCTCAATAAAATCATCAATATCGGAATTGAATTCATAATTCTCATAGCAATATTTAAGGATAGCTAAATTTTCAGGTCTATAAACTGAATAATCAAATTTTTCACTCTTTAAACAAAGATTCAATTTCATAAGCACCCATAAAAGCAACAAATTCTTCTATTTGTTCCACATCATACGATTATCATAAGAAGCCAAGGTTTTATCATCATTAAATTTGCATGAAAAGGGAAGGTGTGGAGTTTTCATCCTAGAGAAACAAGTATAATCATATCTCAAGCATAGTTCCCGAGCAAACCAATGCAACATATGAATTTGATCCCATAATAGTTTCCCTTTTTGAGTCAAGCGATAATCCCTAAAGTATTCACGTTGTTCCAACGTGTCTCCCATTACTAAGTTGAATGGGGTTTTCTTAGGATTATCAAAGTAGTACATAATATCTTTCACATAATGAGCATCGAGGGTTTTAGGAGGTTTCCCATCTCCATGAGTAGCAAGTACAACTAATTTTTTTGGTATTTTGTGTTCCATATCCATAACTAAAGATAGAGAGCAAATTAGAATAGAAAAAAAATTACTTAGTGATAAAGCAAACAAGCACACAGACGAGAATATTCACCCCATGCTATGGCTCCCCGGCAACGGCACCAGAAAAAGGTCTTGATAACCCACAAGTATAGGGGATCAATTGTAGCCTCTTTCAATAAGTAAGAGCGTCAAACCCAACGAGGAGCTAAAGGTAGAACAAATATTCCCTCAAGTTCTATCGACCACCGATACAACTCTACGCACGCTTAACGTTCGCTTTACCTAGAACAAGTATGAAACTAGAAGTTCTTTGTAGGTGTTTTTGGATAGGTTTGCAAGATAATAAAGAGCACGCAAATAAAAAGCAGGGGCTGTTTAGGTAAAGAAGCAATAAAGTTAATATAGGGAGTGTGGAAAAGTGGTGGTAGGAGTTGCGAAATTGTCCCTAAGCAATTGACTACTTTACTAGACCGATAGCAAGTTTTATGTGGGAGAGGCCACTGATAGCATGTCATCCCTGACTTGGAATTCTATGCACTTATGATTGGAACTATTAGCAAGCATCCGCAACTACTAACGTTCATTAAGGTAAAACCAAACCATAACATTACGATATATTGGTCCTCCTTCAATCCCGTATGCATCAATTTCTATGCTAGGTTGTAGTTTTTGTCACTCTTGCCCTCCAATACATAGTCTTATCAACATACAACTAACGCTATGGTGTGATCCATGCGCGCACTCATATGATGGGCACCAAAGGACAACAACATAACCACAAGCACATAAATCAATCATAGCAATTCATCAACCACCGATAGGACAACGAAAATCTACTCAGACATCATAGGATGGAAACACATCATTGGATAATAATATGAAGCATAAAGCACCATGTTCAAGTAGAGGGTACAACAGGTTGTGGGAGAGTGGACTGTTGTAGATAGAGGGGGGAAGGTGATTGAGATGTTGGTGAAGATGGCGTAGGTGTTGGTGAAGATCACGGTGATGATGATGGCCCCAACGGCGTTCCGGCGCCACTGGAAGAGAGGGGGAGAGAGCCCCCTTCTTCTTCCTTGACCTTCTCCCTAGATGGGAGAAGGATTTCCCCTCTGGTCCATGGCCTCCATGGCATGGGAGGGGCGAGAGCCCCTCCGAGATTGCATCTGTCTCTCTGTCTCTCTCTATTTCTGTGTTCTCCCTGTCTGCCCTTTCACCATTTCTTATATATCCGAAGATCCGTAACTCTGATTGGATTAAAACCTTAGCCCTGATTTCCCCCCAAAAAATTAGCTTTCTTGTGGCCAAAGAAGAGAAGTAACCGCCTTATGGGGAGCCCACGAGGGTCAGGGGCGCGCCCAGGGGAGCAGCCCCTGCCTCGTGGCCCCCTCGGCCACCGTCTCGCTTTGATTTTCTTCCCATATCTCACAAATATTCCAAAAATATTCTCCATCCGTTTTTATTCCATTTGGACTTCGTTTGTTATGGGTTTCTGCGAAACAAAAAACATGCAACAAACAGGAACTGGCACTGGGCACTGGATCAATATGTTAGTCCCACAAATAGTATAAAAAGTTGCCAAAAGTATATGAAAGTAGTAGAATATTAGCATGGAACAATAAAAAATTATAGATACGACAGAGACGTATCAATGAGGGATGTCGAGGTGTTGCTGTGGACGACGTCATCGGGGAAGAGGCTCCGGCTGGATGGTAAACAGAGGAGGGCGGGTTTTCGCGGCCTCGATGTACGAATGGGTGGGCGGATGGGATGGAGGGGGGAACCATGGCTTAGGACGCTCTGCTACGTCTCCAACGCATCTATAATTTTTTATTGTTCCATGCTATTATATTATCTATTTTGGATGTTTAATGGGTTTTATTATGCACTTTTATATTATTTTTGCGACTAACCTATTAACTGAAGGCCCAGTGCAAATTGCTGTTTTTTGCCTATTTCAGTGTTTTGCAAAAAAGGAATATCAAACGGAATCCAAACAGAATAAAACCTTCGCGAGGATCGTTTTTGGAACAAACGCAATCCAAGAGACTTGGATTGGACGTCAAGGAAGCAACGAGGAAGCCACGAGGCAGGAGGGCGCGCCCCAGGGGGGTGGGCGCGCCCCCACCCTCGTGGGCCCCTCGCGGCTCCACCGACCTACTTCTTTCGCCTATATATACTCATATACCCCGAAAACATCCAGGAGCACCACGAAACCCTATTTCCACCGCCGCAACCTTATGTACCATGAGATCCCATTTTGGGGCCTTTTCCGGTGCTCCGCCAAAGGGGGAATCGATCACGGAGGGCTTCTACATCAACACCATAGCCTCTCCGATGATGTGTGAGTAGTTTTCACAGACCTTCGGGTCCATAGTTATTAAACCTATGGCCCCTGGTGAGGGAGTCCTGGATTAGGGGGTCTCCGGACAGCCGGACTATATCCTTTGGCCGGACTGTTGGACTATGAAGATACAAGATTGAAGACTTCGTCCCGTGTCCGGATAGAACTTTCCTTGGCGTGGAAGGCAAGCTTGGCAATACAAATATGTGGATCTCCTCCCTTGTAACCGACTCTGTGTAACCCTAGCCCCCTCCGGTGTCTATATAAACCAGAGGGTTTAGTCCGTAGGATAACATACAATCATACCATAGGCTAGCTTTAGGGTTTAGCCTCTACGATCTCATGGTAGATCAACTCTTGTAATACTCATATCATCAATATCAATCAAGCAGGACGTAGGGTATTACCTCCATCAAGAGGGCCTGAACCTGGGTAAACATCATGTCCCCTGCCTCCTGTTACCATCCGCCCTAGACGCACAGTTCGGGACCCCCTACCCGAGATCCGCCGGTTTTGACACCGACATTGGTGCTTTCATTGAGAGTTCCACTGTGCCGTCACCGTAAGGCTTGATGGCTCCTTCGATCATCGGTAACGATGCGGTCCAGGGTGAGGTTTTCCTCCCTGGACAGATCTTCGTATTCGGCGGCTTCGCACTGCGGGCCAATTCGCTTGGCCATCTGGAGCAGATCGAGAGCTACGCCCCTGGCCATCGGGTCAGGTACGGACACTTAAACTACACTGCTGACATCCACGGAGACTTAATCTTCGACGGATTCGAGCCCATGTCAGGTGCACCGCACAATCACGACGAGCATGACGTAACTCTGCCGTCGGACAGTGTTCGGGAGATCGCATCTGCAACTACTCTGGCCTTCAATCCGGAGAAAATTGCGCCATCCAAGGACGGAGGGATAGACCCCTCCATGGAGGCCGCACTCTCAGTGGCGATGGAGCCGAATACTGACTTCACCCCTTACGAGAGCCGTGTCGCCGAACCACTGGATTCGTCTTCGGCCACGGACTCCGAGCCGCCTGCATCTGTGCCTATCGAATCCGATTGGGCGCCGATCATGGAGTTCACCTCCGCGGATATCTTTCAGCACTCGCCTTTCGGCGATGTGCTAAATTCGTTAAGGTCTCTCTCCTTGTTAGGAGAACCTTGGCCGAACTATGTCCGGCTAGAATAGGATGCAGACGATGAAGAAATTCGCTGCCCACCCACCACCCACCAGGTAGCCACTGTCGACGATTTAACCGACATGCTCGAGTTCGACTCCAAAGGCATCGACGGTATGGACGACGATGCAGGAGACGAACAGGAACCACCGCCCATAGGGTGCTGGACCGCCACCTCATCAGACGATCTATACATGGTGGACACCCCCAAAGAAGGCAACGGTGACGAGACAGCGGAGGATGACCCCTCCAAGAAGCAACCCAAGTGCCGACGTCAGCGGCGCCGCTCTAAGTCCCGCCATAGCAAAAGTAGTGATACCGGCACAAGAGACAATAACACTCCGGATAGTGCCAAAGACAACCACAATCCCCTCCAGCACGCTGTAGAGCGGGAGGTTGAACAAGTTAGCCCTCCAGAGGAGGCAGCAGATGGAGAATCAGAGGAGGACAATTACATGCCTCTCTCCAAAGAAAAGGTGAGCCTCGGCAGCAAAGAATTTATCGTGCCTGAGGATCCCGTCGAGCAGGAGCGCTTCAAGCGCCGGCTTATGGCCATAGCACATAGCTTGAAGAAAAAACAACAACAACTTCAAGATGATCAAGACTTGCTAGCAGACAGATGGACCGAAGTCCTTGCGGCCGAGGAATACGAACTCAAGCGCCCCTCCAAGAGTTACCCAAAGTGCAGGTTGCTACCTCACCTCGAGGAGGAACCATTGAAACATACATCACCAGTGTACGATGCGGCTGACCGGCCACCTCGTGGCCGAGCCAGAGAGGCGTTTCAGCCTGAAGTTCAGCCTGCACCCTGTCGGTGTACTAAAGTAGGGGTACCTTAGTATCCCGAACTTGTGCACGGACAGTCGCAGCGTCCCGCGGCAAGGCTCGCCGGGCGACCGCCAAGATCCTCCGTGGTTGCTTTGGAGCCATTCAAGAACAAAGTATCCAAGACCCCGGCAAGAGGAGCTTGCCGGGAAGGAAACAAGACCCCGGCAAGAGGAGCTTGCCGGGAAGACCAACCAAGGCATCTCGGGAAGCTTGCTGCGACGCGCTGCGCGTCCCGGCAAGACCCGGTGAGCGACAAGCTCCCGGACGCGACAAGACCCGGTGAGCGACAAGCTCCTGGACGCGGCAAGATAATAACCGCGGCAAGGCACTTGCCGCGACAAGCTTCCGTCCTGTACCTGCGCTCCAGCGCATCCGCCAACGTGTCGTCCTGGGGCCCTTCCAGGCGTACGTGGCGGAAGGCTGTGCAGCTAGAGATACACGGTGGCAAGTGGCGCTGACAAGGTAGCCATCGTGGCAAGCAGTGGCGTCCCTAGCGGTCCCTTTCCGCACCGTCTAGGTGAGGCAGACAAGCATTTAATGCCTTTGTCCCCTGCCGTCGGGGTTAGGTACGATATAACTGTAGTAAGCGGTGGTGCCAACCACCACCTCTTTTACCTTTTTACCCTCATCTCTGTTGCCACCTGTCGGTGACCCCTTTGACATATAAAAGGAGGCCCATGCGCAACAGGGAGGGGGGAGGAGGATTCTCACGCTCGGTCTCGCTAGCCATTCAAGTGTACTGTAGCGTTCATCGCTCCCGAGCAAGAACAAAAATACAAACCAAAGCAGGAGTAGGGTTTTACGCATCCGTGCGGCCCGAACCTGGGTAAACTAATCGCGTTGCTCGTGCGCTTCGCCTCGATCTACTCTTCGCGCACTCTCCGCCCCCTGCCGAATCGAAAGGGGCCTCGGTCCGCCATGGTCCCATAGGTGTCCGTGGGGATCAGTCACCCCCGACATCTTTGGCGCGCCAGGTAGGGGTGCGTCGAGGTTGTGTAAACCTGATCCGGCGTTCGCACGAGCCAAATCTTCATCCTCTTGATCGACATGCCGCCGAAGAAGAAGGCTTCGGGGGTAGCTGCTCCGTCTGCGCCGAGCCCACCATCGCCGAAGCGAATGGCTGGTGGAGTAGGCGCCGGCGGAAGAGCGGGCGCCGACGAGGGGACTCATGGTGCTGCCAGGTCCAAGGACAAGACTGCGCTGCACGTCGGCGGCGCGGTCGGCTCCCACAACGACCGAGCGCACTCCAAGACCTCGGCGTCCGTATACGCTCCGCGCCCGTCCCAGGAGGCGCGGGACCAGCAGCGTCATGGTACTCACGGTACCATACGTTTGCTGGGCCAAGATCAAGCTGGCGGATCCCGGAGTGCTCTAGACCAGCACGCACGCCAACATGCTGGCGCGAGCGTGGCACGGTCGCTTGGACGAGATACTGCTCCTTCTAACGTAGTTAGAAGTCCGAGCATATCCCGTTCCTCGCACCATTCGCCGCCGCCGCCCACCACTCCGGCGGAAGCTTTGGCGCGAGTACAACTGCTCTTAGATTACCCTCCAGCGGCAAACAAGATCGACGACTGGAGGGCCACTATCCAGAGTCTCATCGGCTTCACCAACAGTGACAACCCACGGCAGCCGAGCGCATCGCAGTCGTGGCAAGTCAGTCAGGCGCGAGCCGGTGGCGACAAGACCGGGGAGGGTGCAACCACTGTGCACTCCCCGCCTCGAAGGCCAAGATCGCCGATTCGCCGGATCCACCATGACAGCGACTCCACCGCGTCATCAGATCCGCGAGCTCGTCGCGATCAGCGCCAAGTTCTCCATGAACGACAACAAGAAGACACTCGTACTCGCATCGAGCGCCGAAGAGAAGCACATCGTCAATCAGACCTACGCGCCAGGCCCTCTGTTGACATGCATGCGCCCGGAGAACCAGGCGACTTGCCGTACGCGGTAGGGTGCCCTGCGTTTTCCCGTGAGCTGCGGCAAGTCCAGTGGCCCAGCCAGAAGCATTTCAAGCCAGACGTACCGGAGAAGTACGACGGCAAGTCGCACCCGTCAGAGTTCCTCAGCATCTACACCATTGCGGTGCAAGCTGCCGGGGGGCGAGACGACAAGGTCCTTGCCAACTACTTCCCGCTGGTGCTCAAGCCCGAAGTCAGGTCCTGGCTCATGCACTTGCCGGACAACTCCATATCTTCTTGGGCTGACCTATGCCACCAGTTTGTCGGCGCCTTTACGGGCGGCCACAAACCACATGGCCAAGAAAGTGACGTCCACCTGCTTGCCCAGAAGGAAGGAGAGCCCCTGCGCAAGTATATCCAGAGATTCAGCCGTGTACAGCGCAACATCCCAGACATCCACCCTGCCGCGGTTATCAGCGCGTTCCATCAGAACGTGCGTAATCGCAGGATGCAGGAGGAGATGGCGATGAGCCGAATCAGAGACGTCAGCGAGCTGTACTCCCTGGCCGACAAGTGTGCACGCGCTGAAGAAGGGAGGAAACTCCCCGGAGAGAATACTGGAGCAGGGGGATCTGACAGTGAGGATGCCGCCCCGGCAAAGAGAAACCGGAGGCGCAACAGGAAGAAGAAAGGCAAGGAGGTACTAGTCGTTGAGCAGTCCGGCAATGACGGTGGCGCCAAGCAAGCCAAAGTTGGCAGCTCCAGCAAGGAGGTTGCCGCATGCACCAACTGCCAAGCTGTGGCAACCACCGACAAGCAGGACGGCTCCGACAAGTAGTACTGCAAGATCCACCGCACCAAGGGCCATGACCTCCAGAGATGCAAGAAGGTCGAGCAGCTTGTCCAGCAACAAAAAGCTGAGTACAAGCGGCGCGACAAGGAGAGAGCCCAAGGAAGCGGTGGAGAGCCAGCAAGAAGCGCGCTGGCCGGGGAGGACGCCGCGGCAAGGCCAAGCAACGACAAGGAGACAGACCTCCCCGCGGCCGCGACAAGGATGAAGACGAAGACGACGACGAAGACATGGATGATGTTGAGAACAATGAGCAGGAGTTTCAGAAGGCTACAGAAGTCTTGTGTGTTGACGGCGGTGCTTCTCTGCATACTTCCCACCGCCAACTCAAACAGTGGCTGCGGGAAGTTAATGCGGCAGAGCCACCTGTCGAATCACGCAACCTTCTGAAATGGTCCATCACGCCTATCATCTTTGACATTGAGGACCACCCTGATCGCACAACTGCGGTCGGGTGCTTGCCGTTGTTGGTCTCGCCAACAATCCGCAACCTCAAAGTCACTAAGATGCTAGTTGACGGCGGGGCCGGCTTAAATCTGATCTCCTCCGCTGTGCTCCAGAAACTCCAGATCCCGGACAGCGAGCTCGAAGAGGCCGGTACATTCCAAGGAATTAACCCGGGAAGGAGTAAGCCGAAAGGGAAGGTCACGTTGCCGGTGACGTTTGGCAGCGAGCTGAATTTCAGAACAGAGAGGGTCACTTTTGACGTTGCCGATTTCCCATTGCCTTACAATGGGATACTTGGCCGTCCAGCGCTCGCCAAGTTCATGGCAGCCTCTCACTATGCATACAACATGCTCAAGATGCCAGGCCCGATAAGCGTCATCTCTGTCCCTGGCAACAAGAAGGATGCCCTTATCTGCGCCGACAAGATCTACCGGGAAGTAGCAGCTGCAACAGATCGCAAGACACTTGCCGCTAAAGCTACCGGGGGGAAGAAGAAGACCAGGTCCGGCAAGAGCTCTGATGCCCACTCCGGCAAGTGCACCTCTTCGGAGTGCTGCGCTACCGTCGAGGACGCACCATCGAGCTCCACCGGCAAGTGTAAGAAGGCAATGGCAGCTCCACCACATACCAAGAAGGTGTCCACCAAGGAGGACGGCACTGGTGGTACCTTCACCATCAGTGCCACGCTTGACCCTAAATAGGAAAGCGCGCTCGTTACTTTCCTGCGGGCGAATGTCGACATGTTTGCATGGCAACCGTCTGATATCCCCGGTGTTCCCAGGAAAGTAATTGAGCACCATCTTGCCGTTTGTCCTCATGCACGGCCCGTCAAGCAGAAGGTCAGGAAACAGGCAGTGGAGCGCCAAGAATTCATAGCAAAAGAAATCAAGAAATTGGAAGCAGCAGGCCTTGTCAGAGGAGTGCTCCATCCCACGTGGTTGGCCAACCCTGTTGTAGTGCGCAAGGCAAATGGAAAATGGAGGCTTTGTATTGACTTTACTGATGTTAATAAAGCTTGTCCCAAAGATCCATTTCCCTTGCCGCGCATTGACCAGATTGTTGACTCCACAGCCGGATGTGATTTGCTTTCGTTTCTTGACGCATATTCAGGATACCATCAGATCTTCATGGCAGAAGAGGATGAGGAGAAAACCGCTTTCATTACTCCATGTGGCACGTACTGTTTCGTACGGATGCCTTTTGGATTAAAGAATGCTGGTTCAACATTTGCCAGAGTAGTCCATGTCGCTTTGAAGCCACAAATACACAGAAATGTAGAAGCCTACATGGATGATATAGTGGTCAAGAGCAAGGACAGGGCAACTCTGATCCAAGATTTAGACGAGACCTTTCCGAATCTACGCAAGATCAACCTCAAGCTCAACCCCGAGAAGTGTGTGTTTGGAGTCCCTTCCGGCAAGCTTCTCGGGTTCTTTGTGTCTCAGCGGGGAATTGAAGCCAATCCCGACAAGATCAAGGCCATTGAGTAGATCGAAGCACCAAAGCACGTCAAGGATGTACGGAAGCTTGCCGGTTGAGTGGCTGCTCTCAGCAGGTTTATCTCTCGGTCGGCTGAGCGCGCCCTGCCATTTTTCAAAATTTTGAAAAAGGCAGGACCAATGAAATGGACTCCGGAAGCAGAGGTCGCGCTGCAGGACTTGAAGAGATACCTGTCCTCCACTCCAACACTTGTCGCACCTAAACCACAAGAGAAGTTGCTACTGTACATAGCGGCAACCAATCAAGTGGTTAGTGCTGCGTTAGTAGCGGAGAGGGAGGCAGATGACAAGCCAGCAACCGCGGCAAGCACATCCAGCGACAAGCAAGGGGCTTCCCCGACAAGCTCTGGTCCCGACAAGCAAGGATCTGCGCAGATGCAAGAAGAGATACAGAAGAAGATGGTGCAGCGCCCAGTTTACTTTGTCAGTTCCCTTTTGCAGGGGGCTAGGTCGAGGTACTCTGGTGTGCAGAAGTTGCTTTTCGGCCTTCTCATGGCCTCAAGAAAGCTGCGCAATTACTTCCAAGCACATGAAATCACGGTTGTCACTCGCTTTCCACTGAAGAGGATATTGCAAAATCCAGAAGCGACAGGCAGGATTTTTGAGTGGGCACTGGAACTGTCAAGCTTTGGCCTCAAATTTGAGAGTACATCAACAATTCAAAGCAGAGCATTGGCAGAGTTCATAGCAGAGTGGACGCCAACTCCAGATGAAGAAATTCCGGAGACGAGCATCCCCGCCAAGGAAGCAAACAAAGAGTGACTTATGTACTTTGACGGTGTCTTCTAGCTGCAAGGCGCCGGTGCCGGAGTGCTGCTTGTTGCACCCACCGGAGAGCACCTCAAATACATAGTCCAAATGCACTTTCCTAAGGAGCAAGCGACAAACAATACTGTAGAGTATGAAGGCTTGCTTGCCGGTCTCAGGATCGCGGCGGAACTTGGGATCATTGTCAGGGGTGACTCGTAGCTTGTCGTCCGCCAAGTGAACAAGAATTATCAGAGCCCATTAATGGAAGCTTACGTCGACGAAGTGAGAAAGCTAGAAGAACACTTTGATGGCCTGCAAATGGAGCATGTCCCAAGAGCTCAGAATGACATTGTCGATGGCCTGTCAAAGTGCGCTGCACTTAAATTACCTGTGGAACCAGGGATTTTTGTGCTCAAGCTGACTCAGCCGTCCGTAACACCACCAACTAGACAGAGCAAGAAGAGGAAGTTGGTTTCTGGTGACTATTTTCCGGCAGAGCTTCCCGAAGCCGCCGCCAAAAAAGTCCCCAAGATCAACACCAAGAATGCTGAGGAGCAGTCTGCTCCGGCAAGCCCTAGGGTTTGTACCGTTGAAGCAGACACTCCCGACAAGTTCTGCCCCGGCAAGCTTGTCGGGGAACGTCAAGCTCCGGCAGAGTCGCAGGCTCTTGCCGTAGAAGCGGATGTTCCCGCAGCAGCAGATATGCCTTTAATCCTTGTTGTCAAGCCATAGGCTCCAACATGGGCGCAGCAGATCGTCCGTTTCCTTCAAACAGGAGAACTTCCCGAAGAGCAATAAGAAGCGGAGAGAGTAGCCCGGCAGTCAAGTATGTACCAGTTTGTTGATAACATGCTGTGCAGAAGAAGACTCAACGGTGTGAAATTGAAGTGCATTCCCCGGGAAGATGGACAAAAGCTGTTGGCAGAAATACATGGAGGCATATGTGGTCACCACATTGGCGCAAGAGCCCTTGTCGGAAAAGCATTCCGGCAAGGCTTCTTCTGGCCGACAGCCCTCCAGGATGCAACTGCACGAGTAACCAAATGTGAAGCGTGCCAGTTCCATTCCAAACAGATACACCAGCCAGCTCAAGCTCTCCAGACGATCCCTTTATCCTGGCCATTTTTGGTCTGGGGGCTCGATATCCTCGGCCCCTTTCCCCAAGCTTTCGGGGGATTTGGGTACTTGTACATTGCAATTGACAACTTCACAAAGTGGCCGGAAGTGGAACCAGTGAGGAAGGTGACAGCACAGTCAGCAGTCAAGTTCTTCAGGTCGATTGTTTGCCGTTTCGGGATCCCTAACAGGATAATCACCGACAACGGTACACAATTTACTAGCTGCACCTTCATGCAGTACGTCCAAGATCTTGGCGCCAAGGTCTGCTTCGCTTCTGTTGCTCACCCCAGAAGCAACGGTCAAGCGGAGAGGGCAAATGCTGAAGTGCTGTGTGGGCTCAAGACCCGGACTTTCGACAGGCTGCACAAGTGCGGACGCAACTGGATCGAGGAGCTGCCGGTGGTTCTTTGGTCGATCAGGACGATGCCAAATCGAGCCACTGGCCAGACACCCTTTGCTCTAGTCTATGGAGCAGAAGCAGTTATCCCCACGGAACTCGTATACGGGTCACCTCGAGTGCTCGCTTATGATGAGCTTGAGCAAGAGCAGCTGCGTGAAGATGACGCGCTGCTCCTTGAGGAAGATCGTCTTCAGGCTGCTGTACGAGCTGCTCGCTACCAGCAAGCTTTGCGCCGCTACCATAGCCGCAAAGTTAAAGCCAGAAGCTTCGAGGAAGGCGACCTTGTTCTTTGGCGCGTTCAGTCCGCCAAGAATTCCAACAAGTTGACGCCGAAGTGGGAAGGCCCTTACCGGGTGAAATGAGTCACTAGGCCTGGCGCTGTCTGCCTTGAGACCGAAGATGGCATTCCGGTGAGCAACCCCTGGAATATTGAGCATCTTCGTAAGTTTTACCCGTAAGGCGCGGTTGTCGGACCCTGTCCGGCAACCACCCTTTTGTACAAGTCTTGCCGCTGTTGCATGTGATCCTTTGTACAAAGCCAGGCGCAGACCCTGAGCACAAGTAAATGAAGCACTGGCGCCCTGAGTTATAGCATGCATGCTAGATCGAGTCTCGTCCTTGGTTAGGGTTGATAGTGCTTAACAGCGGCTAACCCCTAGCTTAGAGATCGAGTGTGCGTCCCTTTTCCTTTCCTTCATTTCCCTTGGTTCGCAGGGCTCGCATATCCTAGCCGGACCGCTTGAGGACGAAAAGGAGAAGAAGGACGTACCGGCATCTGGACCCCAGCAAGCCAGGGTTGCGGGGGCTGCAAGTACCAAGATTCACCCACGGCAAGCCAGAGTTGCCGGGGGCTGCAATCTCAGATAAGTCTTTCATCCCTCATCATGCATTCTCTTAGGGACTGGGGAATACGAAACCTCGTTTCTTCCTAAAAACTACCGTGCTCCCTTAACTCTAGGCCCTGGGGCTCGTTCCTGGGGCCAGGTTTGGTCGTAGTCGCGGCAGCAAAGGGATGAAACGAGGGGCCCGCACCCGCCTCGTCCCTGCCTTCATCAAAAGCGTGAGAAAGGTCGAGCGACGTGGGAAGACGACAGGGCCTGTTGCCGGGAGAAGAAGTGTCTATCTGAAAGATACCAAGGATTTGCTCCTTGACGTGGGTTCTACCCGCGAGACAAATGACCCGGCAAGCACCCCCTTTTCATTAAAAAGCATTCCACTCAGGTACAGTCCATAGAGGATGAAAAACATGAAAGAGAGGATTACAAGTTTTAAATGCAACTAAGGCCCGAAGGCTTACAAATTAAAAAGATAAGATGCCCGTAATCCCTTTCTTGTCCCTCTCTTCAGGAGGTAGGGCAAGGAGGCGAAAAGGGCAAAAGGGGCGCCTAGGCGAGCTACGGGTGCCAGAAGACACCAAGAGAACATCCCGGGGGCCGCCGAAGGCTGGACGGTGATGGCGGCGCCGGAAGCGGGGCTCGAAGACGAGGCGGCAGGATGTTAGCACGCTGTCGAGGGCACCACGCCCTCGTACTCCGACTTGACGGCCTTGCCGCCAGCCCTCTTCCTCTTCCGCGGCCTCCCTACGCCAGCCGCCCAAGGAGACGACCCCGGGGAGTTCAAGGAGCCGGCGACACGGATGTTGGGGTCGCTGGTGCCGCACAGAGCGGCGCCCGACACCTAGTCGGACCCGTCATCCTGCCGCCCGCTACCCTCGTCGTCGCTGTCGCTCTCCTCCTCGTCACTCTCGCTCGAGGAGGAGCCTTCGCTATCGGAGGAGCTGTCCACGCAGCACTTTGCCCGAGTGCCGAAGCACCCGAAGACATTGACGGAGAGGAGATCGTCCTCCATCAACTTAAAATGGAGGGTGAACCCCTCCATCAGGCTGTGGATACGGGCGAACGTCTTCCACCCTCGACCAAGATACATCACATTAGGGGCTGGGAATTCAATGCGGACTCTCGTGCCGCTGATCCCACAGCCCCTCATGTGCAGTCTCAGTGTCTCGGGCGGGTCCAACTCCATCGCGCTCGCAAACGGAGCTGGGAGTCAGAGGCGACGACGAGGCGCCCGGCACAGCCTGACGAAGAACTCGCAAGGGTCGTCCCCAATATGGACCGCCATGGGAAGAGGAACCGTCGGCGGAGGCAAAGCCGGCGCGCCGCCCCGTCCACCTCTTCCCCGAGCGCCTCGACCTCGTCCACGACCACACCCCCTCCCTCTTCCCCTTAGGGCTGGCTCTGCCACCACGGGTGCGGGAGAGGGAGGGATGCGCTGTCTGGCGGCGACCCTCGCCGCCACCGATGAAGGACCAGGGTTCCCTTTCTCCATGGCGAATGAGAGAAAGGGGAGAAGAAGCTGAAGGAAGGAGGAGATGAGAAAATGCGGGCTTCCGTCCTCCCCTCCCGCTCTTTATAATGGAGCGAGGTGGGGGCTCGGCCGCGCCGCTCAGCGAATCAAGACACGGGAAGAGCAGGGAGCTGGGGCCGACCCGCTGCCTCGACCCGCGATGGCCCAGTCTCCCGCCTCCACCGTCCGCGACCCGAAGCGCATGGGAGCAACGTGGCAGGCGTGCAGAACCAAGGCGACGGATGAGGCGACCTCTCCCCACCCCGTGATCGTGGGGAGTGGACGCCTCGAAAACCGTGCATCGGCCCCGTCCAGTAAATGAACCACGCCTCCACGCCTCCCTCCGTTTATGGGGGGGGGGCGAACCGTCCCCTTTACCATGACGTGACGCATGCACGCGGGACCTAGCCCCGCGCATGCCGCCCACGTCACGCACAACGCCGCGTTCGACGCGTGCCGCTCGGGGAGGGCGCGGTGAATGCGGAGTCAGATACGGTGTGACCCAGGCCGCGCGTGCCCGTGCCCTGTTTTGGGCCTGGCCCAACAGCGCTCAGCACCGTGTATGGCCCAGGCCCGGGGGCTCCTGTCGGTGTACTAAAGTAGGGGTACCTTAGTATCCCGAATTTGTGCACGGGCAGCCACAGCGTCCCGCGGCAAGGCTTGCCGGGCGACCGCCAAGATCCTCCGTGGTTCCTTTGGAGCCATTCAAGAACAAAGTATCCAAGACCCCGGCAAGAGGAGCTTGCCGGGAAGGAAACAAGACCCCGGCAAGAGGAGCTTGCCGGGAAGACCAACCAAGGCATCTCGAGAAGCTTGCTGCAACGCGCTGCGCGTCCCGGCAAGACCCGGTGAGCGACAAGCTCCCGGACGCGACAAGACCCGGTGAGCGACAAGCTCCTGGATGCGGCAAGATAATAACCACGGCAAGGCACTTGCCGCGACAAGCTTCCGTCCTGTACCTGCGCTCCAGCGCATCCGCCAACGTGTCGCCCTGGGGCCCTTCCAGGCGTACATGGCGGAAGGCTGTGCAGCTAGAGATACACGGTGGCAAGTGGCGCTGACAAGGTAGCCATCGTGGCAAGCAGTGGCGTCCCTAGCGGTCCCTTTCCGCACCGTCTAGGCGACACAGACAGGCATTTAATGCCTTTGTCCCCTGCCGTCAGGGTTAGGTACGATACAACTGTAGTAAGCGGTGGCGCCAACCACCACCTCTTTTACCTTTTTACCCTCATCTCTGTTGCCACCTGTCGGTGACCCCTTTGACATATAAAAGGAGGCCCATGCGCAACAGGGAGGGGGGAGGAGGATTCTCACGCTCGGTCTCGCTAGCCATTCAAGTGTACTGTAGCGTTCATCGCTCCCGAGCAAGAACACAAATACAAACCAAAGCAGGAGTAGGGTTTTACGCATCCGTGCGGCCTGAACCTGGGTAAACTAATCGCGTTGCTCGTGCGCTTCGCCTCGATCTGCTCTTCGCGCACTCTCCGCCCCCTGCCGAACCGAAAGGGGCCTCGGTCCGCCGTGGTCCCATAGGTGTCCGTGGGGATCAGTCACCCCCGACACACCCCGCCGCCACTCAAACCAAAATACTAAGGCCCGGGGCAACACACGGGACCTGCGAGACGTATTGGACAGCAGGGCAAAACATGCAAGGTCGATATACGGGTCACGGGCGCGCGCGCCAATGCGGGACGATGACCGTCACGCCGGATACACTAAAAGTAAATCCGGCCGGGCCGAACACAGCAGACAAGACTCATATGAACTGCATCATGATATAGCCCGACACAGAGGTGACGCACACCCCCTATGCTTCACTAATGAAGTTATGGATCACGAATTCCTGAAGGGTTTTAAACCCGTAAATATCGAATCGTATGATGGTACAACAGATCCTGCTGTATGGATTGAGGATTTTCTCCTCCACATCCACATGGCCCGCGGTGATGATCTGCATGCCATCAAGTACCTCCCACTAAAACTCAAAGGACCAGCTCGGCATTGGCTGAATAGCTTGCTAGCAGACTCCGTCGGCAGTTGGGAGGATCTGGAAGACGCATTCCTTGACAACTTCCAGGGCACTTATGTGCGACCACCGGACGCTGACAATATAAGTCATATAACTCAGCAGCCAGGGGAATTGGCTAGGAAATTATGGACCCGGTTCCTAACCAAGAAAAACCAAATTGTCGGCTGTCTGGATGTAGAGGCCTTAGCGGCATTGAAGCATAATATGCGTGACGAATGGCTCGCTCGGCACCTCGGCCAAGAGATGCCAAAATCCATGGCAGCCCTCACGACACTTATGACCCGTTTTTGTGCGGGCGAAGATAGTTGGTTGGCTCGTAGTACCAATACAACAAGCAAACCTGGCATATCAGAAGCCAGGGATATCAACGGCAAACCACGACGCAACAAACACAAGCGCCGCAAATATGGTGAAAACGCCAAAAATACGACAGTTAATGCCGGGTTCAGCAGCTCAAAGTCTGGTCAGCGGAAAGGGCCACCCAAAAATACAAATTCGGGTCCATCCAGTCTGGACCGCATACTCGCTCGCCAATGCCAAATTCATGGCACCCCAGAAACGCCAGCCACCCATACCAACAGAGAATGCTAGGTCTTCAAACAAGCCCGCAAGGCAGGCGCCAAAGACGAAGAGGGGTCTCAAAGTGACGACAGCGACTAAGAGCACGGATCACTGAACACAGGAGGGCAAAAGAAATTTCCCCCCATATTCAATCGGTGAATGTGGTAAATACCACCCAAATTGCCAACTTGGACCAGATATGCACCCTTAGGGATGGCGGCTCAACGGAATTAGCCGTCCCACAATATAAGCTAGGGCCAGTCACCTTCAACCGCACGGATCGTCCGGTTAACGCCAATCAGGGCAATCCAGCCGCACTAATCCTCGACCCAATAGTAGACGGGTTCCACCTCACTCGCGTCCTCATGGACGGAGGTAGTAGTTTAAATTTGCTTTACCAGGACATAGTGCGCAAGATGGGCATCGATCATTCAGCGATCAAGCCCACCAAAGCCACTGTTAGAAGCATCATACCAGGTATGGAGGTTAGCTGTACAGGCTCCATTGCCCTCGAGGTAATCTTCGGATCACCAGAAAATTACCGTATCGAAGAGTTAATCTTCGAAATCGCCCCTTTCCGCAGTGACTATCAAGCACTGCTTGGGCGAACCGCGTTCGCTCGATTCAACGCGGTGCCACATTATGCATACTGTAAGCTCAAAATGCCCGGTCCATGCGGCGTCATCATGGTTCATGGCAAGGCCGAACCTTCCTTCGGCACCAACTAATACATCACTGCCTTCGTAGTAGAAACAACGAGCAGCACCTTGTAGCCGAACCTCGATTCGACGCCCAGGCTCTCGGACACCGGCAAGGGGCTTCGAACTACTTCGCGGAAGGATACCCCGGCTCGTCCAGAGCTCAACTAAACACTCCGGCGAAGCCCATGACATGCCGAACTCAGTGGTTCAACCGCCCTCTGGCACGAAAACATTTCTTATATTTTCTTCACAGGTTTACCTTTGCACCGACCAGGACAGACTACATGGAGGTAGCTTGAATGTGTTAGGGGATCCTTAGACATTCCCCGAAGTGAACGTACAGCTATAATACGGATCCGCACTCAACCTCTTCCCCCTGCTCACAGCAGATTCTGCTATCACAACTCCTTTTTATTATTATTTATCACATTACTTGTACCCATACGCATTGACGTATTATTCAAATACAACATGTGGATTTATATGATGCTTACCTGTTGATTATTTCTTATCGAAATCATTTCATCAAGTGGCATACGCACACAGCGATATGCCTTAAATATTCCAGGGGCTTCGTTTTTCCCGTAACACGGCAATAAAAGTCCGAACACCTTCATGGAAGTTCGGCACCCCGAACCTATAGCATTATATGCATCACCTCCAAATCATGTCTTGGGTCAATAGTTGGGTTTGCCTGGCTCCCATGTTTTGGTACCTGACGTTCTGCTATATCGGCTAAGGTAGCACTGGGAGAACTACTGCGATTGTGTCCCGGTTCTTCCGGATGAGCACCTCAGTAGAGAAAGCTGAAAACTGACTGTCATTATACGGCGAGAGCTAGTCAGCTGTTTGAGCGGTCACAAAATCTTTAAGGATTTCTCCTGCACAATGCCATAACCAATACAACGTGCGATGGATCGGCTTTTTCTCCGATCAGGCGCTTATAGAGCCCCTAGTACGGTCTTCCGAACACAAGGGGCTGCGCCGACCATACTAAAGCTGCTATGGCTAAGTGAGAGTGATAAAGCCCTATAGTATGATTGCCTGGTTCGTTGTGCTGAGCACCTCCTTCGGAGGACCCAAAACTGGGATAAAGAGTCCTCATGTTTATCCCGAATACCCCCATACTTCTTATGTGGGGGTAGAAGCCGATGACTGGCCAACTCTCAGTTTCAACATAAAAACGGCCGCACAGGAGGGTAAACTTTTATATAATAGGCGACATATAAACGACCTTGTTCAAACATTACAAAGGACAACATGATCGGCATTCATGGAAATATAATGTCCTTGGTGCATAGCTCCGCTGCAAGGTAGGATCCTTTCAGGTCACTCTTATAATATAATTCGGGCTTGCGGTGCTCCTTCCCCTCTGGCGGTCCCTCGGTCACTAGCTTTTCGGCATCCATCTTCCCCCCAGTGCACCTTTGCGAGGGCGAAGGCCATTCGGGCTCCTTCTATACAGACCGACCGCTTGATGACGTCAATTCGAGGGCAAGCGCTTACAAGCCGCCTCACGAGCCCGAAGTAGCTACTTGGAATCGGCTCGGCAGGCCATAGCCGGATAACCATATCTTTCATGGCTAGTTCCGCCGCCTTATGCAGTTCGATCAGCTGTTTCAGTTGATCGGCAAAAGGCACTAGATAATTCGGCGCCAAATACTGCAACCAAAAGAGCTTATCGGCAGTGTTCCTTCCTTCGGCTCGGTTGAATTGAGCGGCATCTGATATGCTGTGAAGTAGCTCGAGAAATACACCTGGGAAGTCTGGATTCACAATCAAAAACATAGTTTTCCCTTCAAATACTTGATTTACATGGGAAAAGCCTTACCCACCGCGATCTTCCTCGCCTCTTGGATCCCCTGCAGGGCGCTTTGGGTTTCCCCCCAGGCATCGCTCGTGGCCTGACGCGCCTTGGTGAGTTCGGACTCTTTCTCCGTTAAACTCTGCTCCAAGGTCTCGCATTTACTTACGGCCTCTTGCAGCTCCTGCTCAGCTTTAATAACTCTGGCCTTGTGTTTCTCATGAAGAGTCCACTCAGTGGCCGCCTTTTCTTCGGCCTCGGCAACGGCCCTTTTGAGGGCCTCGACTTCGGTCATAACCCCTAGCACAAATTATGCGGCTTATTTCATACTGAACATTTATTTCACAATAAATGCATGCAACGCTTGTGCATACCTTGTTTCTCCCTCAACTGCATTTTCAATTGGCCAATTTCTTCCATGGCCCGCTCCAGACTTTGATTCAGTCCGGAGATCTCCGCAGTACGAGAGGCAGCAACTGCTACAGGTATCCGCTTGAAACATAAGAGAAATCAATATCATTCAATAAGTCTTCCTGTGATCATCAATGCGATCCCCTGTCCGGTTCTTTCTTTCACCGGACAGTGTATCAGGGGCTACTATCTATACTATGACACTCTTCGGCAACCTATAAAACAGACCTCAAAGCCTCTTATAAGGCTGATACAGGCTTCGTTCAGTCCACTCTCAGTTGACTGAATCTTCTCAATCACCGCACCCATAAGGGCGCGATGTTCGTCAACAATGGAGGTGTCTCGTAACGCCACCAACAAAGCATCCAACACCTCTGGATGGATAGAGGTTGCCGGTAGAACAGGCACGCCCTCCAACCGAAGGAGGCTGCCTTCTTGATTATGGAGCCGTATAAGCCTCTGGAATCGCATCCGGTGGGGAGCCGAACTCAGGGTCGCCCCCGCCGTCAGACCCCATGGGAATCTTTTCCCCCACATGTTTGGCCCCTGCAGTTTGACCTCCAGGCGCCGCCTTCATGGTTTCTTCCTTTCCTCCTTGGCCGGGGTCCTTCTGGGACGAAGCCTCGGTGTTATGCACCTGTTTGGAGGAAGGGGCCTTTGGGGGCATCCCGCTCTCCATAGCATTCGAGCTCAGCAGGTCCTCTGATGAGGATTGTTTGGTATGGGACCTCACCGGACTACCAAAAAATATGACTTAAGGTTAAAATACTAAGCCATGATGAGTCCGGATGCTTAAACGTACTCAGATTTTATATACTTACAAGTTCACCAGGGGCTGGGCCCTTGGATCCCATGCCGGGTCGCTGTCGGCGGCGGCAGTGGACTCCTCTGGAAGAGAAGCCCTTCCCCTTTTGGGAAGTTCGTCCTCCAAGGGTGCGGAGGCCGTCTTCTTCCTTCTTCCCCCGCAGGGGATTCATCTTCCTCCTCCTTTTCATCCTCTTCGGAGGTGGAATGGGCATCAGAGCCTTCGGGTATTGTGTCCGAAGTGCCGCTCCGCCTTCTTCGTCTAGCTTTGGGAGAGTTGAATAAACACGCGTTAAGCGCTTCCTTTGGATCATGCAGATAGAAAAGTTTGATAAACTCACCGAACTTGCAGGGCGGGACAGTTGGTACCCGCGGTCTTCAGCGGAGTCTGGCCATGGTTTGCTGGACTTGAAAAGCACCTTCCAAATGTCCTTGTGTGAGGAGCCGAAGAACCCTCACAAGGTCTGGTGCCTGGCCGGATCGAATTCCCATAGATTGCAAGTCCGGTGTTGACAAGGCAGTATCCGGCGGACTAACATCACCTGGACAACGTTGACAAGTTCAATGTTCTTATCTCCCATATCTTTAACGCGCGTCTGGAGCATCGATAGTTCGTCGTACGAGGACCAGTCCAGGCCTTTCTTGACCCAGGATGTAAGCCGCAGAGGGGCGTCGGATCGAAACTCGGACGATGCAGCCCATTCCTTGCCGCATGGCTCAGTGATGTAAAACCACTGCTGTTGCCACTCCTTGACAGAATCATTAAAGGTTCCCGTTGGCCATATGACGTTGGGCATCTTGCTCACCATAGCACCCCTGCACTCGGCGTGCTAGCCGCCCACCACCTTGGGCTTCACATTAAAAACCTTCAGCCATAAACCGAAGTGCGGCGAAATGTGGAGGAAAGCCTCACACACGACGATAAATGTCGATATGTTGAGGAAGGAATTAGGGTACAGGTCATGAAGATCGATCCCATAATAGTACATGATGCTGCAAACGAATGGGTGGAGGGGAAACCCTAGCCCGCGGACAAAGTGAGGGAGGAATACAACCCTCTCGTGGGGTTCCGGAGTGGGGACGATCTGTCCCGCCGTCTGGAGACGGTGGCTGATTTTCTTGGCCAGATACCCGGCCTCCCAAAGCTTCTTTATATCCTTCTCTCGGACGGTAGAGGCCATCCATTTGCCTCCTGCTCTGGATCCGGACATCTTTGGAAGGCCTTTTGTGGGCAGAGAAGTTGAACGCTTGGGCGCTGGAGCCTGAGCAGAAGGGAATGAATCGGGAAGAAGGCGTGGGTGAAAAGAGTGAATCCTTGTCCTTTATAAGGGCAGAAGAGGCGGTGCGCCTCCCCACTCACTTGGTAAAACCTCTTATCCCCCAAGCGCCGTAATTGATGGCACGGTTGGGTTACCGACATCCGTATTGATGAGAATCCCATGATAGGGGGACACGATCTCTGCTTTGACAAGACGTGTCAAGAAAATTGCCTCACGATATGTGTAGTGCTGGTTGAGAAAAACGGTTCGAATAATGACTAGGCCATGACATGATATCATGTTGCTCAAACGTGTCAGCAGATTAGATTTGTCAAAATATTATTCTCTCTACGGTGGTATGTGGAACTTGTTTTGCAGAGCCGGACACGGTCCTTGTGTCCAAAATCTTCCATGGAGTATTCGGAGGAAGAACCCGCCTTGGAATGCCGATGACAAATCTGCACGCCGGATGTCAGGACCCCGATCCTAAGTCACACTGATCTAGCATGTAACACTTCATATCACTTTGCGGCCTCACGCACGGTATTCCCACGGGTGCCACCTTACCTGGCCCGGGGCCGTTTGCGCCTTTTGTCTCACGTATATGATACTGTCGCTAGCATCCATATGACAGAGAACCCGGGCCGACATGGCTAGTCGTGAAACCAAAGCGGCGTTAACCTATGGGGACAGGCATACATGAATCAAATCGAGCATGTCGGTCATCAGCGAGTGAATCCGGGCTGTAGCACTGGGCTAAGAGGACTCCGGGGAACCCGGGCTGTAGCAGGCTAGGCAGGACTCCGAATGTCACCGCGTGACATTTCCCCGAAGGGACAGACAAAGGAATGGAGTGAAACACATGCCGGCCAGTCAAGTGTTCTGAGCAGTAGTGCTGGGCTAACAGGACTCCGGTGAACCGGGCTGTAGCGGACTACTATGGCTCATGGAAGCACTAGACTACATTTCCCCATAAGAGAGGCTGCTAAGGATAAACAACTAGATTGTCGGATCCCACACATACCAAGCATTTCAGTCATACACACAATATGCTCGATATGTGCAAATACAATATGGCATCACAACATAACTCTACGACTCAAGTATTTATTCATTAGGCTCCGAGGAGCGAGATATTACAAACATGGATCTCATGACCCATCAATCATAGCATACAAATCAAAGCACAAGCGGAAGCTTAACATGTCTGAGTACAGACATCTACGAATGAAAAAAGGCTAAGAAGCTTGACTATCTACCAGATCCTGCCGAGGGCACAAGATCGTAGCTGAGGTATCAAGCTAAACGTCGGAGTCCACGTGGAACTACTAGCGAGACTGAAGTCTCTCTGCAAAACATAAATTAAGCAAATGTGAGTACAAATGTACCCAGCAAGACTTACATCAGAACTATCTACATATGCATCGGTATCAATAAAGGGGGTGGTGGAGTTTAACTGCAGCAAGCCAGCTTTGACTCAGTGGCTAACCTGAACTACTACTGCAAGCAACTCTTTTGAGGTGGCGCACACGAGTCCACATATTCACCATTCAATACACCACTATGGATCCGCTTATCTTGCGCATTTTAGAGTATCCACTTTCACTTGTCTATGAACTGTTATAGGCAACCCAGAAGTCCATTACCACGGACACGGCTATTTGAATAGATGATGTTAACCCTGCAGGGGTGTACTTCTTCAGACGCGCTCTCATCACTTACCGCCATTTACACGACATCTACTCGGCAACCTTCAAGCAGAAGCCCAACGAGGGTGTCGGCCACGGCCTACCTAAACACTCAAGTCTCTTGTCTAGGTTTATCGCCTATCCAGGTTCCATCCGCAGGGAGTCCGGCCGAGGTTTCCACATACGGCCCCAAACGATGTGAACAGGGTTCCCGAGACACCAAACGGGCGCCCGGTACACCGTGCCACGGTGTATCTACCACATCATAGCTCACCCCTAGGGTCAGCGCTACGCACGGCCACCAACACATAACCTACAAACACGGAAACTAGTTGCAACTCTGGGACAGAGTACTAGGGTGATTAAGAAGCTGAGAAGGTCCATTGGTTTTGGGCCCAATGCGTGGTAGTAACTGTTTCATGGATCACAAACACAGAACTCAGTTCCTGAGGATGGCTTCAATGAGACAACCCACCATGTACTCCTACATGGCCTCTCAGCGCTACCTTTACCAAATCGTGTTCACACACTTAGATCTCAACAGTAGGACATGTTTACACACCTCTGATTCATCCCCGATGAATCAGACCTGACTCAACTCTAAGCAGTAGTAGGCATGACAAACTAACATGAATGAGTAGGCACATCAGGGCTCAAACAACTCCTACTCATGCTAGTGGGTTTCATCTATTTACTGTGGCAATGACAGGTCATGCAGAGAAAAAGGGTTCAACTACCGCAACATGTAACAGTTGAATCATTGTTGTCCTAATGCAGTAAAAGAGAGCAAGAGCGAGAGAGTGGGATTGTATCGGAATGAACATGGGGGTTTTGCTTGCCTGGCACTTCTTAAGATAGTATAACTCTTCATCGGTGTCATTGATCACATCGTCGAAACATACATCTACCGAGGGGGGAACAATCACCGGCAAACACTGAAAGAATACAATCAATGCAATGCACATTATGATGCATGATCATGACATGTCAATATGTTGTGATTTGAGCTAATGCAACTAAAACCAGATTAAATGAAGTTGGTTTGAACCAAAGACTCAAATTCAACTCCATATGTGATTATTTAAATGCCACTTTTTTGATTTGACCTGATCAGCAGGCATAAGTTGTTCAAACATGCACGATAATGCCATAATCAGATTCTTTGGATTTTTTTTGATAATTTTCTTATATAAATTATTTCCTTTGGAGTTACGGTTTAATTTCTATGAATTTTAGAAGTTTTGGGCATTTTCTGGAATTTCTGTATTACTTTAAATCCAAAAAATGATTAACTGCGTCAGCATTATGTCATGCTGGCGTCAGCAGGTCAACAGGGCTGTCCAGGTCAAACCTGACAGGTGTGGCCCACCTGTCATTGACTCAGTGCTAACCAGGGTTTAGTTGAATCCTAACTAAAGTAATTAGAAGGGCTGGGGCCCACGGTTAGCGAGTCAGTGGGTTAGCTAAATTTTAATTACCATCTAAACTAATTAGCAGGGCATCGGGCCCTCATGTTAATGACCTAGGGGGTCAAACCCTGGTCCACTCGGTCAAACCTGCCGGCGACTAACCACCGACGAGGTCCGAGACGGCGGCGATGCGCGGAATCACAGCACATGCCACGGTTCGAGGCGCGGATGGCACCGTTGGAACCCTGAGCCTTGTCCGCGTCGGCTGGTGCTAGTGGGGTCACCGGAGAGGACCTAGATCGACGGTGGTGTCCGCTTCCGCAGTGGCCGGAGTTTGGGCGCGGACGGTGTCGATGCTACGGTGCACAAGAGGAGAAGACGAAGAGTGCTACGTGCTCCTGGGAGTGTGCTGAGCGCGCTGATGGGCTCGGACGTGACCTACAATAGCTGTGGCCGCGGCGGCGCCATGGCCGGCGGCGAGGAGTGCTCAGCAAGGTGGTTAGGGCGGTTAGGGGAGGCAATCGAGCACGGGGTTAGGGGAAAAAGGATCATGGCCTCACAGCGCATCGATTGAAGTATTCGGCGGGCTTGGGGAAGGCCTGTAGACGACGGAGATCGCCGGATCCCGCGGAAGAAGACGACGGCGTTCAAGAAGAAGTAGGGCTTCCCGACCCGCGCGGCTTGGCGAGGAGGAGTAGGGCGACGGGGTGGTTCTTCTAGACACGACGGAGAGGCGGGGAAGTGGCTCTGGCCGCGGCAAACGGTGTCGGTGGCGGTGGCCATGCTCGGCCATGGGGAGGGAAAGCAGAGGAGCGAGGGAGGGAGAGAACCAGAGAGCGAGAGAGAGGCAGAGAGGTGCGTGGCATCTCCAGGGCGACGTCGGGAGGCGGCAGCAAGCAGGAGGTGGCACGCGCGTGCTGGCGCGCGTCGGGCACACGCCCTCCTGCCTACTGGCAGGAGGTTGAAGACGATGGCGACTGCAGTGGGCTGGGCCAGCTGGAGTTGGGCCAGGTGGGCTGCCAGGAGGTAAGCGCCAGGTAAGGTTTTCTCTTCTCTGTTTTATTTCTGTTTTGTTTTTTTTATTTATACATTTTGCCACTGATTCAAAATTCAAAACAAATTCAAAACAGGGCAAAACCTTCTGAATATTTTTATGTTGCCATTATGGACTTTTCCAGAGGCACATAAATAATTGCAGGGCCTTTTGAATTATATTCTATAAAATTGAATATAATCCAAAACTCAAATACTTATTGATTTAATTTCAAAGTCCCAAAATAATTCCTTCAAAAATGTTCACTATTTTTGGTTTGGTCTCAAAGCCTTGCCACATTTATCAAACATTTATGAAGTCATTTTGGAAGCAATGAATGCAATTTAAAGGGTTCTTGCCCTTCTTTTAAAATGATTTCTGAGGCTTTCAATTTCCTCATTTCAAGTTTCTTGAAAATAACAGGATGCATGATGCTCACTGATGCAACTATCTACAACCAATGCTAGGGCTGTGACACCGGACTCATCGTCATTGAAGCCTGGTTCAGGGGCTACTGAGGGAGTCCTGGATTAGGGGTCTTCGGATAGCCGGACTATATCCTTTGGCCGAACTGTTGGACTATGAAGATACAAGATTGAAGACTTCATCCCATGTCCGGATGGGACTTTCCTTGGCGTGGAAGGCAAGCTTGGCAATACGGATATGTGGATCTCCTCCCTTGTAACTGACTCTATGTAACCCTAGCCCCCTCCGGTGTCTATATAAACTGGATGGTTTAGTCCGTAGGACAACATACAATCATTCCATAGGCTAGCTTCTAGGGTTTAGCCTCTACGATCTCGTGGTAGATCAACTCTTGTAATACTCATATCATCAATATCAATCAAGCATGACGTAGGGTATTACCTCCATCAAGAGGGCCCGAACCTGGGTAAACATCGTGTCCCCTGCCTCCTGTTACCATCCGCCCTAGACGCACAGTTCGGGACCCCCTACCAAGATCCGCCGGTTTTGACACCGACACCCGGGTCTATTATACATTATATTATTTTCCCATCAACTTGCCAATTTCTGTCGCCATTTATTTTCCAATCTTTACTTTTCAATCTATACAACAAAAATACCAAAAATATTTATCTTATTATCTTTATTAGATCTCACTTTTGCAAGTGGCCATGAAGGGACTGACAACCCCTTTATCGCGTTGGTTGCAAGGTTCTTGATTGTTTGTGCATGTACGAGGGATTTGCGTGTAGTCTCCTACTAGATTGATACCTTGGTTCTCAAAAACTGAGGGAAATACTTACGCTACTTTGCTGCATCACCCTTTCCTCTTCAAGGGAAAACCAACGCATGCTCAAGAGGTAGCACGCGCTTATCCAAAATGTGAATTAAGATACGAAAGTACCCCCACCGATTTGAGCTAGGCAGTTCTTTTTGTTCATGGGTATCATGGGCATTTCGTGTGTCGGGATTTCGCAGGAGGTGGGAGTTTTCTTGCGTTTTGTAACCTTAGGGTAGCAAGGCGTGCATTGAGATTGAGGGAGTTTTCGGAGCATAACGAGAAAAAGATATATCTTAAATATTTCGGGGTAACAAGGCGCGAGTTGAAATTTCCGGACAAGCCTAACATCTACTGTACCAAATCAATTTGCACTTCCCTCGACGAAAAAACAAAAAGAAATCAATTTGCACCACACAAGAGAGTCTAGTCCCGTGTACTGTACCAAATTAATTCTCACTACAAATGCCATTCAAAACTTTGAATTCATGTTATGTTCAATTAAAATATTTCGCTACATGTATAATGCATGCAACCTGCTACTCAAATGAACGTTTTAGTGCACTCCAAACGTATATACTACCGCTTCAATATGAACTAAATTTGAATTCATTTCTCTATTTGAAAAAGATCTACAATCATGATTGTTGTGAAGTTAAACCATTTGAATTCGTTTCTCTATTTTAATAAGATCTACAATCATTATTATTGTCAAGTTAATCCATCCATTGTGTGTTATCTTCACAGCACACCACATGATTACTGTCAAGTTAGATATGAAATATGTGTACTATATGAACTCGAACTTGATTTTTTGAATCCACTTTATGTTGATTTCAAATCACGGTACATTTCAAGCTCTAGCTAGATCTTCATAATCTAAACAATGTCTCATATGTATAATGTGTTTATCACATAATGTATGGTGCCCCGCCCCCTATGCCTACAAGTATTTAGATGTGAGTTTTAAACGCCACACATTATCACAAATTCAAATAAAATGTGAGATTGTTCGATATATAGTATGGTTTAGATTGTTCGATATTTAGTTGTGAGCTGCAAACGCCACACATTATCACAAATTCAAAGAAAATTTGAGATTGTTCGATGTATAATATGGTTTAGATTGTTCGATATTTAGCTGTGAGTTGCAAACACCACGCATTATCACATTATGGTATAACATGTCCAAAACCACACCACGCGTATCAGCGCTATATTCATGCATGCATATGTTTATAACACTATGATATCCTATTTAAATATATGAATCCATTTTCATATCGAATTATGATCTATGTTAGTCTCTTACACCCACACAATCCTCTAACATTTGTAGCTATCACTAACTTTCTCTCGTGCATGCACACGCCCTCCTCGCCCTCCCCTCCCTTAGCATTCTATCCATCGCGCACATTCATTTTTTTCTTTAGGTCGTTCTCCCATGGTCTCCACAATTCCTTCCCGACACACACCGATCGATAAACCTCTCCAGCGATGTCTGCGTACCACATACACATGCATGTTCCATCTCCTCCTTTCTGTGTCCATGCCTCGTGTCTCTTGATACGTCTCCAACGTATCTATAATATTTTATTATTCCATGCTATTATATTATCAACCTTGGATGTTTTATATGCATTTATATGCTATTTTATATGATTTTTGGGACTAACCTATTAACCTAGAGCCCAGTGTTAGTTTCTATTTTTTCCTTGTTTTTGAGTTTCACGGGAAAGGGATATCAAACGGAGTCCAATTGACTTGAAACTTCACGACGATTTTTATGGACCAAAAGAAGCCCACTAAGTATCGGAGATGCACCATAGGAGTCTCGAGGCCACCACAAGGGTTGGGGGCACCCCATAGGGCGCGCCCCCAACCTTGTGGGCCCCACGTGGACTCCCCCGACTTGTTCCTGACGCCAACGCCTCTTATAAATCCCAAACACCCCCGAAGAGAACCTAGATTGGGAGTTCCGCTGCTGGAAGCCTCTACAACCACCAAAACCAATCGGAACCCTGTTCCGGCACCCTTCCGGTGGGGGAAATCATCACCGATGGCCATCTTCATCATCCCCACGGTCTCCATGATGAGGAGGGAGTAGTTCCCCCTCGGGGCTGAGAGGGTATGTACTAGTAGCTATGTGTTTGATCCCTCTCTCTCTCGTGTTCTTGATATGGCACGATCTTGATGTACCGCGAGCTTTGCTATATCATTTCTACAATTATTGAGAAATATAAACCATAGAAACTAGAAAACATGCAGACTATGCAGTGAAAACAGAATCTGTCAGAAATAGAACAGTCTGTAATGATCTGAACACCAACCATACTTCTGCTACTCAAAAAATTATGAAATAAAATTTTGGACGTGAGGAATTTTTCTATTGATCTTATGCAAAAAGAATCAACACGAAATCACTCTTATGTAAAAAATGGCCGCTAAACTCGTGAGCACAAAGTTTCTATTTTTTACAGCAAGATCACATTGACTTTCACCCAAGTCTTCCCAAAAGGTCTTAGTTGGCACTTTATTGAAACAAAAGCTATAATACATGATTAAAACAGTAGCTTAATCATTATAACACACAAAAACATTAAGGGTAAATATTGGGTTGTCTCCCAACACACACTTTTCTTTAATGCCTTTTAGCTAGGCATGATGATTTCAATGATGCTCACATAAAAGATAAGAATTGAAACATAAAGAGAGCATCATGAAGAATATGACTAGCACATTTAAACCTAACCCACTTCCTATGCCTAGGGATTTTGTGAGCACACAATTTATGGGAACAAGAATCAACTAGCATAGGAAGGCAAAACAAGTATAACTACAAAACTTTAAGCACATAGAGATGAGACTTGATATTATTGCAACTCCTACATGCATGTATTCCTCCCTCATAGTAATTTTCAATAGCATCATGAATGAGTTCAACTATATAACATGTACATAAAGCATTTTGTTGATGATCTACAAGCATAGAAATTTTACTAGTCTTGACATAAGCAAAATTCTTCTCATTCGGAATAGTGGGAGCAACCTTCTTCTAAATCCACTTGAGATGATAGTATTTTTCATACTCCAAAAGATATAAGTGAAGTTCATGGAGCATCCTACAATTAATATAGACTAACCAATATCCAAGCTCAAAATATATAAGTGAAGCACACGAAGCATTCTATAAAACCGTACTCAAAAGATTTAAGTGAAGCACAAAGAACAATTCTATAAGATCATACTTAAAAGATATAAGTGAAGCACATGAAGTATTCTATAAATCAATAAAGGTATATATCATTCTAGCATAGTTCTTAAAGGAAAAACAAAAACACAAAGGACACAAATTATGTGAACAAAACAAAAACCGAGGTATACCGATAATTGTTGAAGAAGAAAGATGGGATGCCAACCGGGGCATCCCCAAGCTTAGATGGTTGAGTATACTTGGAATATTTACATGGGGTGCCTTGGGCATCCCCAAGCTTGAGCTCTTGCCTCTCTTTATTCTTCTCATATTGATAGCTCCTCGATCTTCGAACACTTCATCCACACAAAACTTTAACAAAAACTATGTGAGATCCGTTAGTGTAAATAAAGCAAATCACTACCTTTAGGTACTGTTGCAAACTTATTCCAATTTCATATTAGAACTATATATACTGTATTCCAACTTCACCATGGTTCGTACCCCCCGATACTACCCATAGATTCATCAAAATAAGCGAACAACTCATGGAAAACAGAATATGTCAAAAACATGACAGTCTGTAGTAATCTGGAAGTTTAGTAAACTTTTGTAACTCCAAAAAATTCTAAAAAATATGCAAATTTACACAATATTTACAGAAGTAATGTGCAAAAAGTTTCATACCCATTTGACTTTCCAATAAAAAATGTAAAATCACGCGCTACAGCCAAAGTTTCTGTTTTTATAGTGCACAAAGCAAACAAGCAATCTAATCATCCTAAAGCCAAGGCTTGGCACATTATTTTTATAATACAATGGATATATACTAGGGGATAATTATTTTCCGAGAAGTTTCCATGAATTTTTTACATTGTTTCCATGAGCATGAACACAAGTGTTCAAGGTCGACCCTCATTTCTCCAATGCATAACCTTCCAATCACTTCTCTTATTGAAAAACTTTTTAGGTATGAGAGGCAAGTAATATTTTCATATTTTCATTCTTTTAATTTTTTTATGTTTCACCCACAACAAAACAGAAACAAAAAAAGTAAAAATAATATCTACTTAGTGAAGAAAGCAAACAAGCATACACAAGAATATCAACCCCACGCTATTGCTCCCCGGCAACGACGCGAGAAAAGAGCTTGATAATCCCCAAGTGTAGGGAATCATCGTAGTAATTCCCAAAGGTGGAAGTGATAAGTATGGAGTGTCGAACCCACAAGGAGCTAAAGGTAAGATCAATATTCTCTCAAGCCCTATCTGCCACTGATACGACTCTATGTACACCGAACGTTTGCTTCCAACTAGAAACGAGAAATAAAACTACGTTATGGGTATGAAGAGGATAACTTTGCATGATATCAGAGAGCTAAAATATGAAAGTAGGTGCTGTTATCATAAAGTTAGAATATATTACTAATATTATAAATAGAGAGTGTGGAATAATGATGGATCGGTGTGCGGAATTGTCCTAGGCAATTGTTAACAAGACCAATAATCGTCATTGCAATTTCATATGAGGGAGAGGCATAAGCTAACATACTTTCTCTTCTTGGACCATATGAGCTTATGATTGGAACTCTAGCAAGCATCCGCAACTACTGAAGATCATTAAGGTAAAACCCAACCATAGCATTAGAGCATCAAGTCCCCTTCATCCCATATGCAACAACCCCCTTACTCGGGTTTTTGCTTCTGTCACTCAAGCAACCTACTATAAGCGAATCATGAAAGTATTGCAACACCCTACAATGGGAATCCCTCACGCTTACGTGACACGGAGGGCACTAGGACTACACCAAAATAAAACATACAACCGATACCAATCTAGACCATCAATCAACCCAAAGAAAAAGGATATCTACTCAAAACATCATAGGATGGCAACACATCATTGGATCATAATATGTGGCATAAAGCACCATGTTCAAGTAGGGATTACATCGGGGTACGAGAGAGTGGACCGCGTAAAAGAGATGAGGATGGTGATGATGATGTTGATGAAGACGATCACCGCGGCGATGATTCCCCTCCCGATGGCACTCCGACGCCACTGAGAGAGAGGAGGAGAGGTTCTCCCCCTTGTGCTTCCTTCTCCATGGCCTCCCCCTGGATGGGGACAGGTTCTCCCTCTGGTCCTTGGCCTTCATGGTGATGATGGCCCCTCCGGGATCCTCCTCCATAGCCTCCGGTGATGTTGGCCCCCTCTGGCAGGGAGCCAGAGAGGGCCTAGATTGATTTCTCGTGGCTACAGAGGCTTGCGACGGCGGAACTTCTGATCTAGGTTATTTTCTGGGGGTTTCTGTATTTATAGGAATTTTTGGCGTCGGTTTCACGTCAGGGGGGGGGGGGTCTCCGAGTCGTCCACGAGATAGGGGCCCATGCCCAGGGGGTGGGGCGCGCCCACCCTCGTGGACGGCTCGGGACTCTTCTGGCCTAACTCTTTCACTCCGGGGCTTCTTTTGGTCCATAAAAAATCATAAAAATTGCACGTCAATTGGACTCCGTTTGGTATTCTCTTTCTACAATACTCAAAAACAACGGAAAAAACTGGCACTGGGCTCTAGATTAATAGGTTAGTCCCAAAAATCATATAAAATAGCATAAAATGCATATAAAACATCTAAGATGGATAATATAATAGCATGAATACTTCATAAATTATAGATACATTGGAGACGTATCAAGTAGTTACTTTTGTGCTTGAGGTCACGAAAGAAATCATGTTGCAAGTAATCCTGTGAAATTGATATGTGTTCGATATTTCGATAGTTTGTATGTTGTGATTCCCTTAGTGGTGTCATGTGAATGTCGACTACATGACACTTCACCATATTTGGGCTAAGGGAATGCAATATTGAGTAGTAATTAGATGATCGGTTGCCAGAGTGACAGAAAGCTTAAACCCTAGTTTATGCGCTATTCCGTAAGGGACCGATTGGATCCAAAAGTTTAATGTTATGGCTAGGGTTTATCCTTAATACTTTTCTTGTAGTTGCAGATGCTTGTGAGGGGGTTAATCATATGTAGGAGGTTTGTTCAAGTAAGAACAACACCTAAGCACCGGTCCACCAACATATCAAATTATAAAGTAGCGAACACGAATCGGATCAACATGATGAAAGTGACTAGATGAAATTCCCGTGTACCCTCAAGAACACTTTTCTTATTATAAGAGACTGGTTTGGCCTATCCTTTGCCTCAAAAGGATTGGCATACCTTGCTGCGCTTTTGTTACTATAATCATTACTTTCTCATTACAAAATATCTTTCTATCAAACTACTTTGCTACTTACAATTTCAACACTTGCAGACATTACCTTGCTGAAAACCACTTGTCATTTCCTTCTGCTCCTCGTTGGGTTCGACACTCTTACTTATCGGAAAAAGCTACAATTGATCCCCTATACTTGTGGGTCATCACCCCCCCCCCACACCGATACATCGAGCGCTCTAGTCATGTCTCCCTGCTACACACAAACTTTCCCTGTGCCCTCTGATGTTCCGGTAGGTTAGTCGCCCTATATCTTTGATTTGCACACACACAATTTTGATGGCTCTCTTCGTTGATCTCGCACCCACCCACTTGATCCTCTCTTCGACTCTATCGATATCTATGACCCCTCCCTCTCTTCTCATGGATTGCCCCCTCTATATATGATATAGATAGGCCTCTATTTCACACACATTGCATGTGTCAAATTTTTGTTTGAGATATCATCGACACATATTCCCACAAATACATTCACAAAATCACACTCCCCCAACAAAAAACACTCACGAACGCACACGTCATCTCTCTAGGTTTGTATCTCTCTCTCACACACCCACATAATTTGACACATGTACTGGTTGTCCACTTGATGGAGGATCGTGTACCACAGGTGAACAAACAAATTGCGACTTGACGCGTTATGTTAAAAAAGAGGCAAACCACGTGGGACCTACCTTAGAGGCAAGGCTCTATACATTGGATATGCTCTGTACGTATTACTTTTGATGTGTCCTATCAACTCGCGGAACAAGGAGAAGCTTGCTTAGAATGCCGTCTCCCCCGCCCACGGGTGCGGTGGCTCGGAGAGTCGCAGGACGAGGAGAAGCTTGCCTACACTACAAGAAATATGTCAACTAGTGACCTTCTGTCAGTGACCCTGGAAGAATTGGTCATAGATCTATGACCATTTCAGACCAATTGGTCAAAAGCTGTTCGGGGGGTACCAAACCCTAAACAATAACGACCATTTTGGTCAGAAAGGTCGTAATTTCCTTACACGAAATGGTCATAAAGTAGATAGCACAGGTCGGCTGCCTTATTTCTAGCTGATCATGACCAATATAGATGGTCATAACCTTGTAAATTGTGGTGGGTTGCTATGACTAGGCGCCACCTCATCAGTTTTGCCTATGTGTCATGTCCATGTGGCAGTTTTTGCCCTAGGTTCTGAAGCAACCTATATTTTTGTCATTCCCAAAATTCCCAAAAATATCTCATAAATTCTTTGGGTCATATCTTCGTCAAATATGTAAAAAAAACCTTCCTTGCGTACTTCAAAAATAATTCAAAAATATTCATTTTCCTATTCTGTTCAGAAAAACACTTTGTGAAGGAAGTACCACTTTGGTATGTCCAAATGGTATCCATTTTCTACAGTGCTCTCCTCTACCCAAATAACCATCCTCCACCAAATGCCAGCTCAATCCATTCATTATTTTGAGCCCGGCTTCAACATTCGTATTTATGTCCAGTGTGGTACTTTGCAAAGCAAGTACCACCTAGGATCCTCCTTTTGAGCTGAAAATTTGTGAAGACGATCTTCCTAGTAATTGATCATCCTCAGCCAAAACTCACACCCATTAGCCATGTGCATTTCCCGTACTGCCAATCAAACACTTGGCTGCTAATTCATCTTTGAGCATAGGTCGGTCTCCTCGTGAGATTCTTCTGTTGTGATTTTCTTCCTAGCACCTACCTGGGGAGTGCCCAACCCACTAGACATGCCTAGGCCTCCCAGAACGCATGTCAACGCCAAGGTCACATGGTGACCACGCACCAGGCATGAGAGTTCACGCGCTTTGGAGTTGGGGCCCTGGGCCAGCATCCAAACCTCGACGTATCGCCACCAAACCATGTATTTATGCTTAAATAGATACTTATGTAACTAAAAATGATTTTTGGAAAAAATAAAGAGCAACCAATAAGGCAGCTGCAGTTCAAATTTGACCCGCTTCCTACTGAATCGGCGGGAATTTGTCTTTTTCACCAAAGGTGGATAAAAACTTTTGACACCCAACCATTTTGTCAATTGTGCATTAAATATGTCCTAGTATTTTATAAAATTAATTTGGTCCATTTTTGCAACAAATATATGGTAGGTCCTTCACAAAAAAACTCATTTCGGGCACTCGGAAAATGGAAAATGAATTTTCCGTGCAAAGAAAATGAAAACTCCCTTAGGCAACATTGTTTGTAATTCCAAGATGCACCCTTGTGCACAATATGAGATCATTTGAACAAACTATGCCATGAATGTGGCCATAAGATTGATCATTTGGCTTGAAAACCCTAAATCTTCACGCGTGACAGCTCATTTCTGAGAACACTTTTCTAAAATAATTGTTGTATTACAAGTTTATTATTTTTCCTGGAAACTTGGTCACATATAATGACACAATGCGAAGGTTTCCTAATTTTTTGTTTTTATTGAATTTTTTATGCCCATTTCAAAGTGCGGTCAAAACCGTGGGCATGACCGTTCCTAGCTAGTGGTCGAATCTTGGATTTTTTTGGTGTTTCTCTGATTAAATAGATACTTATGTACCTAGAAATGATTTTTGGAAAAAATAAAGAGCAAACTATGAGGCAGCTGCAGTTCAAATTTGACCTGCTTCCTACTGAATCGGCGGGAATTTGTTTTTTTCACCAGAGGTGGATCAAAACTTTTGACACCCAACCATTTGGTCAATTGTGAATCAAATATGGCCTAGTATTTTAGAAAAATGATTTGGTCCAATTTTGCAACAAATATATGGTAGTTCCTTCACAAAAAACTCAATTCGGGCACTCAGAAAATGGAAAATGAATTTTTTGTGCAAAGAAATTGAAAACTCCCTTAGGCAACATTGTTTCGAATTCCAAGATGCACCCTTGTGCATAATATGAGATCAATTGAACAAACTATGCCATGAATGTGGCCATAAGATTGATCATTTCGCGTGAAAACCCTGAATCTTCACGCGTGATAGCTCATTTCTGAGAACACTTTTTAAAAATAGTCATCGTATTACAAGTTTATTATTTTTCCTTGCAACTTGGTCACATATAATGGCACAATGCGAAGGTTTCCCAATTATTTGATTTATTTGAATTTTTTATGCCCGTTTCAAAATGCGGTCAAAACCGTGGGCATGACCGTTCCTAGCTAGTGGTTGAATCTTGGAATTTTTTTGGTGTTTCTCTGATTAAATAGATACTTATGTACATAGAAATGATTTTTGGGAAAATAAAAGGCAAAATATAAGGTAGCTACAGTTCAAATTTGACCTGCTTCCAGCTAAATCGGCGAAAATTTGTCTTTTTCACGAGAGGTGGATCAAAACTTTTTACACCCAACCATTTGGTCAATTGTGTATTAAACATGGCCTAGTATTTTAGAAAAATTATTTGGTCCAGTTTTGCAATAATTATTTGGTAGGTTCTTCACGAAAAACCTCATTTTGGGCACTCGAAAAATGGAAAATGATTTTTGTGTGCAATGGAAATGAAGACCACAAAATCATCATTGATTGAAATTTTAAGATACACATATGTGCAATATTGGATCATTTAAATATACAACATGAGGCCAATATGTTGATTGTTTACCCGAAATAAGAGGGTAAAAAATATAAAAGAAACAAAAAAACACAATTACATAAGCTGGATTCTGATTGTGGAACCATCTATAACACGGATCGATGACATGGCACACATCCTACCATCCATTGCTAGCCCTAACCCACCACACGTCCATCCATCCATCCATCCATAACCCACTGCACCCACTCCTCGTCCTCGCGAACCCTACCCAGCCACTCGTCGCCTCATCCCCTTCCAGATCGCCGCCGCCACCTCCTTCCCCACCCTCCCTGCACCCACAGTGGCTCCCACCCTCCCCGCACCCGCGCACGCCGCCGTTGGCTCCTCCACCTCCAGGCGACGCCGAGCCCGCGGTCTCCCTCCCCAAGATTGCGCCGGAGCCGGCGGTCCTCCTCCACCTACAGCTCGTCTCCTCTCCGGTCGCGCCGCCGACCTGTTCGTGGTCGGGCTTCGGCGAGCTGAGCAGCAGAGCATCAACCTCTCCCCCTGCAGCCGCCTACCGCGCCAACCTCCCTTCCTCCCTCCTGGCCAACGAAACCCTAGCCAGCAGCCATGGCTAGGGTTTGTGCAGTTTCTCCCCATCCGATCTGGTGAGTCTCCCTCCTCCTCCCCCGCTCCCTGAACCTTAGCCACTCCAAACCCCTGACCCCTTCTTGTCTCGTCTTTGCAGGTAGACCGCGCCGGCAAGCGACTAGGACAACACCCGGAAAGGAGAGGAGGACCTTCTCCGCACCGTGTAGCCGCCGACCTTGTCCTGCTCGAGGAGGAGGAGCAGGAGGGGCGCACCCAGCCACCACAGTCGCCGCCGTCAAGGGCTTCTTCCACCTAGACCTCTAAATCCACGGCGCCATCGTCCAGCCACCCAAGGTGAAGGTGCCCCCAACTCCCCTCCGCCCCCTCTCCCCTCCTTGTTTCATTCGATCTAGCAGCCATGGATTTGGGTTCCTCAAGGCTGCCTAATTACTCTACCATGTGTTCCTACTACTAGCTCTAGTCGTGGATGCTGGGTAGCTCCTTGTTTTCTTTGTTTTTATGTAATCCTAGATAGAACCATACAACTGTGGATGACAAACACTGCAATTTAATCTAAAATTGTCATCATGATCCTAGCAAATACTCCTCAAATTAGTGTAAATTGTTGGACGATTAGGGGCTAGTGTAGATGCAAAATAAGGTTGCACTTTTAGAGGAGATAAGACACTGATATTGGATGCTTGGTAGTTGTCTTGTGTTTTCTGCATGTCGGTACTAGCAGTATGTCCATGAGCACTGTGCTAGTGTTAGTCACAATGATCAGCTTCAATAGCATGATCAGCACCTGAACATGATGCTTATTTATTAACAAAAATGGTAATCAATATCTGGTCTGATGATTTATGTACTGTTATCTCAACTAAAAAAAGCATATAACAGCGGCAGTAGCACAAATTTAACAGAATTCAATTAAAATTTCCAGAATCTCTTCTTGATCTGTAATGTTTTAGGGCAACAAAGTCATACCGACTAAGGTCCATGTGGCGCTCTGAGATGCTCCTGATGGTTTGTTGTCAAGACTGATATCCCCTGTATGTCATGATGCTGCTAGCTTGTTTTAGTCCAGTATCTCTTCTTGATAGTCTTGTTAACATAATTCAGTCTAGTAACTCTAATTAATTAACTGAATTTATTTGTTTAATTAAATTACATTGAAACCTTTCCCTTAATTATAATTAAAGAAGGGTTTCAGTTTAATTAAAACTAATGGAAACCTTTTCGGTTAATCCTGTTGTTTACTGTATTTGCATGCTTGCAGGAATGTGTCAAATACTTGTTATGTACATGTAGTGGCACGAGAGTCAAGATTTACTAGTGCTTGCCTTCTTGTGTTATCTAGACACATCGGTTAATCTACTTTTCTTGTGATTTCCCAATTCAATATCTAAGAAATGAGTCTATAGACTTTAATGAATTCTATGTATGATCCTAATGAGAATTATATGATATCTACCTCTTTTTATCCTTGACCAATATCAATTGTGGTAGCTCTTAAGCGACACATACTTTTTCTCGCTCCGAGTTCCTAAGCATGATATTATATTTTTGTTAGCTAGAACATGCAATCTTTGAATTTGCTGAACATTAGTAGCTAACTAAGTTGTGCCCCATTGATGTCTCAATTGTTACATTACATCTAAATAAGTTAGCCTCAACTAACTGTGAAATTTAGAATGTTCAAATTCACATCTTAAGTTCTCAAACTGGACCGGATTTGGGACTTATATATACACAAATCAGTACTGAAGTAGGTCTATATGGGTCTGTATGATCTCCTATTAGTAAAATTACAGCATAAATAACTTCCCATGTAGTTCTGCTATTTTTATGTTCACTCTTTTTCAGGAGCTTCAGGCCTAATTTTTTGCCTTTATGTTCACCCTTTTACAGGAGCTCCACGCCTAATCTTTTTGAGTATGAACCCGTGAAGCCAAGTGCAAAGCAGCTAAGCCCTACTTAGGAAGAGTTTTTTTGGTTCTGTAGTAGACTATAAATTGTAATTTTGTAACGGATTGTAAAAGGCTACTGTAGTGTTATTTGATGAATTATGTATGTTAAAAAGATGTGAAATGGAAACTTGACCAGGTGGACCAATTTATGTCCCACTTGTGAATATAATCTGAGAAAATTTGAAATTTTTGACATGTGGGACCAATGTATGGCATTATGAGTAGTGGGACCCATCTGATTAGTGGGACCAACTCTAAAATATAATGATATAAAAATAGAAAATCAATTGATGATAAGAAGGCCACGGCCCAACAATAAAAAGGCTGCAATATCGGGCTTGGCCCATGAACCTGATAAAAAAGACAGAAAAGATGCAAATAGGCTGAATTATTGGGCTCGGCCCATGTAAAACACCGAATTGGACCGGGCTGATTCTTGTGCCACATCAGATTGCCACGTCGGATGCCTACGTGGCCTGGGGAGGCTGCTAGTGACCAAAACAAGATAGTAGGCATATTTTGGTCGTAAACGGCTATGACCTTCTCACAGAGAAGGTCGTTAATTTCAGTTTACGACCGCCAGCTTTTGACCATATGTTTTTGGTCACAAAAAGGTCACAAATGGAAAGTAATGACCATCCAGTGACCAATAGTCAAGGTCACAAGTTGACATATTTCTTGTAGTGCTACTACGCCTACGCCCGCTCCCTTTGCCCACACGCGAGGTGGCTCATAGGACGAGGAGAAAATTTTACTACTCCCTCTGTTACTCCTCGTCCATACCTTGTTTGAAATATATGTCTTTTGTAGATTTCAATATGAACTACTGGTACATACTCCAAACACTGATGTATATAGACGTATTTTAGAGTGTAGATTCACTCATTTTGCTCCGTATGTAGTTCATATTGAAACGGACGTACTAGTATGCACTCTCCCTCGCCCCTCGACCCTCGCTCGACCCTCGCCCACGTGGTGGACGTCCAACAATTCATTCGGTCTCAGATAGCCAGAACGATATATTGTAGTACCATTATTGCTCGACTTCCCAAAGAGGTAAAGAGCCAAGTGCAAGGTTAATATTTTTGAGATGCCAAGTGCAAGGTTTATAGGAGAACGAGTAGTAGTAGTACTAGTAGTACGTGCCAGTGCTATGTACTATATAAGGAAGAAGGCAACAAGATGTATGTTTTGCGTGACAGTCTCTTCTTACATGATGTGCTAGACCTAGTGGACCTCATTGTTGAAATCGGAGTACTATCATAGATGGCACGATTCAAAGTGGTGGGCAGCGGGCATAATTCGGAGCTGCTTAGTCTTAAACCCCATGAAGAAGTCCCATCGAAAGGAATATCCATCGTCTACACTTGCGCCTATGTAAAATGAGTAAATGAGACAAAAAGATAAAGAGACAAAGTAAAAAAAATCATCAGCCTTAGAGCCAGCCCTATTGTATTAGTGAATGATATTTCTACGTCGTGATTGACATATTATTAACCATGCTACGGAGGTAGAAGCAGATTTTTATTTTTTTGCGGAGGTAGTAGTGGATTTTTATTTATTTGCGGAGGTAGTAGCTGAGGATATTCAATGAGGAGTGAAATGATGGCGTCTTCCTCGGTCAAACATAGAGAAAGATGGGCCTCGTGATTTGACAGCTTATTAGTCATTATTACTGCCTATACTCTTTGCCCATATAATAACGTGTGGAGAGTAGTGGGCTATACTTTTAATAACCATGCTCGAAGAGAAGAGGTGCACACACCCACATACTAGTAGCACTCTTTGCGTCTTTCCCAACCACACACGTGACATGGTGGAGCTCATTTCTATATGATGATGCAGCCCACGTGACAATTTGACGCATCTAGTACTAGTAGTTACTCACTTATAAATAATGGAGGGTCGGGGACCACGCATGAGTGGTGCCGCGTCATTTATAAATAAAGTTTTTTTTCAGTGGCACGTACGCAATATAAATATGTTCATATGGAGAGAAAAAGAAACCACTCCACTATATACATAGCCAGGACGAGCCTACACAGTTGCTTCCTGGGGTTGCTCTCTTCACACTCTCTCGCACAAAACGAGTGTGGCCACATCTCTAACATCCGGGTGGATCACGTCCGCGGGGAAAGGGGTGGATGCTTTGTGTAGATGCGGTCATCATCGCTGACGGCGAAAACCCACTGTCAGCACATCCTGGTCAGGGGTCCCCGCTGTTCTCTCTCACAAGCCGGTGCGGTTGCCTTCCTCCCTTGCTCACTGCCGTGACATGGGCAGTTGCTGCCTCCCGCCACCCTCCTCTAGGTTGAGCTACGTCCCGACATCCCTCAGGTACAACTTCCTTTACAGCCGGCTTTCACCACTGCCCCAGCTACCCACATCGCTCCATGTGGATATTTCTCTACTTCTTTGCCCTGCACATACCTCTACTGGCTTCTATTGTATTTGTGAAGAGTTTATGTCTCATCAACTAGTCCCAGTAATCTTATTCTAATCATGCTTCTTCAATTTCTTTCCCACAGGATGCTCATCTCGATTTTAGTGAAACCGCACAAAATGATCCGATGGTCAAAGGGTTGCAAACTTCATTTCTTCGGAAGGTTCAACGTCGACAGCAGACTAAAGCCTGGTTAGGGTTTAGGGTTCAAGGGCTAGGGACTGCATGGATCGTTTTTTCTTTAGTTTTCTCTGTTCCAAAATAAGTGTCAACTTTAGTAGTAGTACAACTTTGTACTAAAGTTTGCATAAAGTTGAGGCACTTATTTTGGAACGGAGGGAGTACATATTGGCTATGATCTGTCAATCATTGAGATGCAATAGCATGCATGTTAGTCTCCTTTGTATTTGATGAAATGTTGCAACGTGGCAACCTTGGACGCAAGATACATGAAACAAAAGCTGGAAGCTTCATAGCGTTGTACAAATTTATGTCGCTGAGAAATTACAGTACGTACTATACTACACCTATGTAAAGAGTTAGGTGTCGCACGGTGTCCAGAAAATATGGTGATAGTGTGAGGTGGGCCATGTAATCACTGAGCTTGCGTGTTTTCACTGCTTTTGCACTCCTCCATTGTAAGAATGGAGAAAATTGTAATCTAGTACCTCCTTTCACTGAAACATGGGACATCCAGCACTCGTACCACCTCAGTAACAATGACCTATGAGCCGTCAAATCACTTAGACCCAATAGTAAGTTAGGCGGACGAAGCAACCATCACTCTTAAATCCGATTCTCCCTTCAACGCAGGCGCTAGTGAGAGGTCGCGTCCGCTCTACCCAGGCATGATTGCGGCACCGATTCTCTGGAGCGGCGTTGATTGTTTCGGGCGGGAAGCACGCGCGGGCGATGGAGGAGCTTTGGGTGGGCTAGGCTGGTCAGGAGCGGGCGTAGCAGCTATCCTGACTGGACGCCCGGAAACGAGAGGATGCACCAACTCTCATAGCTATATCGTACACTACACACCATCTCTCTGTAGGAGTATGTCGATGTGTCGCTCTCTCTAACACGCACATGCTGTTAAACACACACACACACACACACACACATGTTCATAGAATAGGAATATCGCGCGAGTGGGAAGCCACAAGAAGTGAGATAAATGGAGTACGTACAAGAAGAGAAGAGGTGACAAATATTCCATCAAACTTGGACTGAGGAGTAGTACTCCCTGCATCTAGGTGTTAAGTCATCTTATGAAAATCAGATATTCCCAAAATGTTTAGGAGTTGTCCATTAACTTCGCATCTCAATCCCCTCCTAGCCTCATTGCTAGCGAGCATTGTTACTTACTCTGCCTTGTTATCTCGCCCGGAAACCCAATATTGGTTATGATCTGTCAAGGAATCAAATTCGGCTTGCATGTGAGTTAATACGTGGCCCTGCATGGTAGCTAAAGAGGCATCTCTTAATTGTTGTGATTAATTGTTGCGTTTAGAGACGGAAATCTGGGCTTTGATTGGAGGAAGGACCGGTCAAGTTTCACCTTCTCCTCCAATCTGCTTGCACCTTGGTCCCGCCGCGCCTTCTAACATGACTTACACCTAGACGGAGGGAGTAGTACGAGATACGGTGGCACACTGACTTTGGTCGAATACAAGTGCCCAAAATTATTAGAAGAGAGCAAAGTGTACAAACTAAATAATTAAAATTGAATTTCTCATTTTTTCCGAAACGGAGGCAAAAGATTTGCCTCATCCACTAAATAAGAGGAGAATAGAGTTTCACGGTTTACAAGTGACCCTACAAATAAACGGCATGGCAATTACTGTCAATATGCCCTAGTTTCTTAGCACCCACTGTAACCCTTAGCACATACGGTGGCACACTGACTTAGACCGAATAAAAGTGCCCAAAATATTTAAAATTGGAGGATGGTGCAGCCCACCTTTCCGATATTTTGACCGTGTGTGGTTCAGTTGTTGTTCACTTCAGAGGGTCGTGTACCACAGGTGAACGTTAGTAAGCGCGACCGAGAGGCGTGCAATGTTAATTGCGAGTTGACTCCTTCAAGCGTTAAATTTTCTTCATGTATTAGCATTGTCCCTAGTATTTTCTTCACTACGTTAAATAAAGAGTTTCGTTTAGTGCACAATTTAACATGATTTTTATGGAGAGAAAAAGAAAACCACTCCATCTATATACGCTGCAGCCTCGGCGCTTGTTTTCTAGGGTTTTCTATCTTCACACTCTCTCTCCACTATATATACACACGTTGGAGCTTCAGTGCTTGTAGTTGCTCTCTTCACACTCTCTCACCCTCTCCAGATCTAAACAAGACTTCGTTGGCCTCTCTCTCTCGCCCCCTCATTGCTGGTTAAAGAGCCAGCAGGATCCGTCCTTGGGGTAGGGAAGGAGGCTTAACACTGTCGCCGTCGGCGCGAGAGGGCCTCCGACCCCTTCTTCTTCGCTGCAGTACATAGTGTGGGCAGATCGGCCTCCCGCCACCCACTGATCCACACCCCGAGAACCTTAAGGTATAATTTACTTATTCCACATGCATTGCTCTAGCTGCATGTGGGTTTTTTCCGCTTCTGCACTTGAATCTAGGTGTTGGATAACAGGAAAGTTGTGGGGAAAGTTGTATAGCATGAATCCAGGACATGGTTCAAAGAGGAATGGAAGGGGAGAAAGTAGTACAGAATGGCTACCAGCACCTACGTTTGTCGAAAAGGGAAAATGATGACAAACGCAGTACGCACATCTGTAATGGACTGATCTTTCTGTTTTGGAGGACAAGGCTGTAGAGTTTGAGCAGGACTAGATTTGCTGCCCTCATATAGGGAAAGGTGTCTAAAGATAACAAAACTAGGATCAACACAAAATATGCTCCTTGGTTGTTTCTTCTTTGTTGCAACAGACTGTGCATCACCCCTTTATACATCGGCAGATGCACATGGTGCTGGTGCGTCCACTGTCTCGTACAACTCTTTAGATATTGTTAATCTAAGGTCCTGTTTGGTTAAAAAGTCCTATGACTTTATTTAGTCCCAACTAAAAAGTCCCTAGTCCCTACCTGTTTGGTTCCAGGGACTAAACATGGACTAGCGGTTATTAAATGACATGCTTAAAGACCATGTTACCCCTAGTAATCAACTAATAGAGATAAGCTGCGATGCAGGGTAGGGGCAACTATTGGAAAAAGTCCCAAAAGACTCTCCCTCAGGGTATTCTTTCTTTAGTCCCAAATGCCCACTTTTAGTCCCTAAAAGTCACTCCTGTTTGGTTTAGATGGGACTAAAAGGGGACTTTTTTAGTCCCTACACCAAAAAGTCCATGTAAACAAACACCCTCTAGTAATGCCGCTGGAAAATTGAAGCAATGCCACAATTAAAAGCAAATTACATGTTTAACAAATTTTATTGTTAATATAATCTCTCTATTAATATGAATCAATGCCACTATTTGAGAAATCCTACTGTCTTGGTTTCATTCCCATTTAGATAAGTTAGATGCTTCTTTTTATTGGCTTCCGTGTCATCCATCGCTATTGACCACTAGTTGTTTCCTTTGCACCTCTATGTAAACAGGGTTATCCACTTTTCACCTCGTTGCTATTGCGACCTTTTTTTGCACTACACAAAACACTTTTGTTTTAAGAGTGTTCTGTGCAGTTCAACCAAAATGTCACATCGACAATGTTGCTTGATTGCTTGATCTTAGTGGATCTACACAAGAGGAGATCTGACTTCCTATTCGTGTTGGCAAATATGTTTTAGATCTTCTTCTTGTGAGTTGTTTGAATTCCGTATCATGGGAGGTCAGTATTGGCCTTCTTTCACATGATTGTGCAGTGTGCTTTCATATGTTGTGCTACTTATATGGTAATCTTGCTTGATTTTAGTGAACTTCACAAATGGAGACAAGACGTCCAATCTGTATGTGCACTGTAATATCCCGTTGGGGTAAGATAATGATATTTCACAACCGTTGGCCTGTATTTTGCCACTATCATCAGAAAATTAATGTCGTTGTTTAGTGCTATACTTGTGCTCCCTAATTGACATGCCAAATCTTACATTGAAGGCGAAGCTTATCTATTATTGAACCAAGTGATGAAGGGGAAGAACAAGTGGAAGAAAAACAAAAATCAACTCCCTATGCTGTAATGAAGCACAGGAACTATGATGACACAAGTAATGATATAGTTTTGCATCTTAATTTATTGTTATGGCTGGAACAAGCAATTGTTTTGCCACCGATTTGATGCCACTCTTAATGTAATATGTAATTATCTCTACTTGTGCAAACAGGGATCTTCTTTGAAGATAACATATATTTTAGTGGAACTACACAAGAAGATGTTGGAAACATTAAACTAATCGAAGAGTATATAGTAGACATGGAAACCATGGTAGATAACAACAAATGGTTCCGGAGAAGTGCTTCATCTGTATGCTCTACACAATAAGCCTCCTGGCAAAGGTTGGTTCTCGCCCACGGATTTCATCCATATGATGGAGCTTTGTCATCTCTATTGGTGTTGTGCTACTGTTTAGATACTATCAAGAGAAAGTGGTATTGTCCTTGAGAAGTGCTTCATTTGTGTTGTTTTAAATATTTCCTTTCCTTTTTTTTGAGAAAACAAGGATGCTAGAATTTAGTTGTCCTCTTGTGTTTGCACAACAGGATCATCCTCCTCTGAAGAAGAATATGGAGAACGTGAAGTGCCTAGTTCCGATTATGCCAGGATGAAGAAGCCAAGCCTCTGTTCTTAAGAAGGGAGTAGTTGAAGGATGGTTACATTATTGCCCACAAGAAAAACCTAACTTCAGCTCAGAAGGACTCGCGGATCTCCATGTTGCTGTGATGGCCAATACAATCTTGTTTTAGGATTCCTTCCGGTGAGTTCCATTTTTTTAAATGTGTGCTCTGCATGGATCATGTAGGTTGCCTGTTTAAACTGTTAATTCCTAGTACAATTTGCTTTATACTAATCACTTTTTTGTATTTATGCAAATAGGGATGCTCAACTTGATTTCAATGGGAACTGCACAAAATGTTCATGAATACATCGAATATTCTTGAATCATTCATTTCCACCCCAAGAAAGGAGGTGCCGATATGTTCATGGCGTTGCAATATATAAAGGATAAATCATACAAGCTACGCATGAATTTGGTTGATTTTGGTGGAACTACACAAAAAGAACAGCTGGTTTATTTAGCACGAGGTGCCATGTGAATGTCCGAACTGATGGCAAACCCTGCCCATTCCACAGTCGTAGGCATTTTAAATTTTGGAATGGGAAAACCTTGTCAAAGTTTTCTCATTGATGTACGCAAAACAACACGCATTTGACATTTTGGAATGGGAAAAACTTGTCAAAATTTTCTCATTGATGTTAGCAAGAAGACAATGCGTTTGATATTTTCGAATGGGACGCCATTTGCTGTCAGCAGCATCGATCGATTTTTCTCTTTAGTTGTGAAGTAAATATTGGTTCTCACATGTGAATCGCTGAGATGCATAATCATCGATTGTTTTGAATGTTCTCTATGAATTGCTAGGTATGTGTTGGATTGCAATGTACATGAACGCTAAAGAGCTACTCAAACTTTTTGTACTCCCTCTGTTCCTTTTTACTTCACATATTGGATTTCTTTCAAGTTAATTGATTTTACAGTGTGAATGTTGATACTTTTTTCTATAAGATTGGTCAAAGTAGAGATACTTTGACTTCAGACAAAACTTATATGCAGACTAAAAAGGGCAGAAGGGATTACATGTGAAACTGTTGCAAACGAGGTGATCACCCTGTGAATAATGCTAGTACGTATTGTTTTGCATGTTCATCCAATGCTAGTGATACAAGAATTCAAACTAATCGAACTAAATTCATTCATACAAGGCCGGATTTCATATAAACATGCCAGATTTCGTTACATTTCATACATCCTTCAACTAAAAAGGGGTGCGCTAGAGGTATAATTAATTAACCGAAGCTACCCACCCGTGTTCGGCTGAGCCGAACAAAAGCTTCTTCTCCAGCGGACTGAGATTCAGTGACTTAACTGCAGGTGCAGTTGTGTCACTGACATGTGGGCCAAATGCCTGTTAGGCCCACATGCCAGTGACCCAACTGCACCCACAGTTAAGTAACTAAAGCAACGTCCTTTTCCAACACAGCTCTCCGACTCCATGTCGCTGCCAAGAAGCTAATGGGCGACCAATGATATTATTATTAGGAGAAAAAGAATTCTTAGGAACATGACTCCCCTCCCACCCACCCACCCTCCCCTCCACGGCCTAGGTTTTTCGGCGATCTACACTTATAGCCAGTGAGTTGTGGATCTTCCCCGCTCATCTACTCCGGCGTCCTCTGATCTACACGTCTATACCAATCTCATATGGGTACTTCTGGTGGATCAACGTTGGATTTGGATTTCTCGGCGGGCTCCATCTTTGCGGATAAGGTTTTCATTTCTTGTGGGAGATCTGTCCATCCAATGGATGACATGAGCCATTTCATTATGGTTGTGTCTTTTAGCAGACATGATTTCCATCTTAATGAAGATTCAGTGGCGGCTGCCTTGGAATCAGCAATTGGGGGATCGGCCATTGATTTGTCGGTCCAACTCATCAATGACAAGGTATTTTCATTTATTGTCTCTTGCAAGCAAGTTGGCCTCTACATCCTCCAGTTGAGATAGTTTGCATGTCCGCATTTCAAATGTTATTTTCATCTTTGGGGGAATGGTGGTCCTAATTGGAAACGTGAGTTAGAGATCTGGAAAAAGGAATGTGATGCTAAGTGGATTCTGGTTAGTCCGTCCAAAAAGCATGCTACTATGGGCATGATTGCTATGCATAGACCACTGTCAAAGTCTTCTCTTAGATCGGGTTCATCTATCGGGAAGAAACTCTCCTTTGCCACGTTTCAGCAGTACCCAGTTTGTAAGGGTTACAGATATCCAGCTACACAACTCTGTGTTGATATGATTTCTGAGGCTGGCTACGATGTTAACCCGCGTGAGAAAGTGATCTTGCCATCACCGCCGGCGACCAACCATCAGTGGACGGTGGTGACGCCACCCATCCCTTTCGGAACGATCAACTTCCCTACCAAGAATACTACTGTCCTATCCGGAATTGTCCCGGTCTATTTACGTAACGAGTTGCAAGTGACAGACGATATCGTGTCAAGTGGTTGCATTGCACCGGTCGCACCGACCCTACATGGCTCGCCGACCCATCATGGCGCGCCGGCCCATCATGGCTCTCCGCCCCTTGTGGCATTTCTATGGCCCAACCTACACCCCTACCACCAATGGCTCTCTTGGATAATTCTGTTTCCTCGATTGGAAAATATTCTCAGGTTGTTATGGACATCCAACTGCCGGACTCTTCTATGGATACTGCTAGGGTTAATGACCTCATTGATGATATTGTGTTCAATGTTTGGAAATGCCAGAACTGTTTATCTATGCTGCATCATACCAGCTTGTGTACCAAGCACGTTCGGTGCCGTAGATGCTTTCGACTGGGCCACAGGGCCAAGGGATGCTCTAACTCTGCGCCTTCCCCGATTTACAAGTGGGTCCCGCGAGTCAATGCGGATTCACCGGGACGGTCAGTGAAGATATCCTTGCCCGGCGCCTCGGTTTCCCTCCTAGCTCACTCTCCTGGGTCTTTGCCCAGTTCCATCACGCCTGCCATCCCATTGCTTCCACCATTGCCCGCAGAGCCACCGCCCATTACACCTCCACCGCCCAGCTCGCCACCACCGCCCACCTCGCCACCACCTCCCACCCCGCCTCCACCGTCAGCCACTTCAGATCCTGCCTCACCATCCGCTGCATCATCGCAGCCGTCAATGGCCAACTTTGCCCTGAACCCCATGGAGTTCGTCCCGCCAGGTTTTGAAATCATCGACAATGGGCTGCGGTGCCTCCTGCACACCTTCTTCTCTCCTGTTGTGGCTCCTGATCACCAACATGAAGATTACGCCATTGCCATCGTCGAGCCAGCTCCCCTGTCTGAAGAAGTTCTCATCTACAGAAACATGGTCAGTGATTTTGTTATCAACACTCTCGGCCGAGCCGTTCTTGATGCTCAACCTTGGATTCAAGGAGTCGGCCTCTTCCGTTTCCATAGCCCAGTTGCTAGGCAAGTTCTTGTAGATCATCTGCCGTTCGGACTAGCCAATGGTAGATTTGATCGATTTGTACCACATGATGAGGGTATTAACTACAGAGCTACTTAAGGTTTTCATCGGGGCTGGGTGATGATTGTTGGAATACCTCTGGATTATAGGCGCACATAGTATATCGCAGATGCAATCAACACTTTTGGTTGTTTTCATCACTAGCGTCAGGATGATCCTCTGTTTGTTCGCACACTGGCGTATGTTTCTTTCCCGGCGACAACTTTAGTGCCGTGTGATGTAGTGTATCATGAGTACGCAGACTTTGGTGGAGCACGGATTTCTTGGTCTTCTCCGATATATATCTTCTTTGCAGACTTTGCTGATGTTTTGCCAGTGGATGAGGATCCTATGCCTTTCAATGGCAACCCTCATCCTCTCCCTGGGCATATGCAATTTGATAACCACAATTGGGTTATGCCTGAGTTTCCTGAGATTGGTTGGGATGAGCTGCCACCACCAGCCCATGATCATGTTGAACCTGATCAGAATGTTCCACACAATGAGCAGAACATTGAGCAGCAGGAGCTTGTTGAAGAAAATCAAGTTGATGCAAATCAGTCGCAATAATCGGTCATTCTGCAACTTTCTGATGCTTCTGTTAATGATGATGAACCAGTGGCTGATATGGTGATCTATCAACCACCAGGGGCCCCAATGCAACCTCCACTTCATATTGGATAGGTTTTTAATCTATTTGGACCTGTTCTTCCCCCAGTTATGCAGTGGAAGCGCACTTTCCAGAGGATAATGCTGTCACTTTTCACTGATGACATTCCAAAATTTGTGTTCAAGTCTGAAATTGGGTTGCTCCTTCTGGCTAAGCGATCCTGGGATTTCTGTTACAGTGGTTCAGAATTTAGCTTCACTCTATAGCCTCTGACAGACTCCTCTTGTTGGATTCCTCGCCTTGCATGTCCAGTCAAGAGACCAATTTGCAAGGGCTCTCTAGTTTGATGATCTCTCGAAACCTGTCATTGAGTCCTTCGAGTTCACTGCTGCTCCAAAAGTGACTGTGAAACATGGCCGGAAGAGGAAGTCTACTAATGTGTTGGTGGACACAGAGGTTCGTCGCAGTGCACGTCTCAGCGCGCTGCCCGACGACTATCATGCAGCTCCAAACACTGGCTCTAGCCAGAACAAGACTCCTCACACTCCGAAGAAGAGGAAAACCAAGCCAACGCACTCATATGGCAGCTTGTCAGTGCCTCCACCAACGGCTATTGCAGATCTTCAGCATGTTGGGACTCGCCTACGCATTGCTCCTGAGAAGATAACCGCGGATAAGCTTGTGGCTGATCCAGCTAACTCCACCAGCAGCAAGAGTTCTGATGATTAGTTGCATCAGACAGCTTTCTAGTCTATGGCGTACCACTTTAAATGCAATCTATCTTTATTTATGTTTCATGTTTGGAACTCTGTCATTTTTCTCTGCTTAGTTGGTCCCTGTAGGTCATTGTGTGATCGATTTTTGCTGCACTCTCTTATGGTTTGTAATGAATCAGTCTGGGTTTAAAGACTGGAAAGTTTTATGTTGGAACATGCGCGGCCTTAATTCTGAAGTGCGGCAACTCGTTGTTAAACAAAAGATTGATGAAAGTGGCCGTTCTGTGGTCTGTCTCCAAGAAACAAAGTGTATGCATATCGATCATAGGTTCATTAGGAGGTTTTTTCGACGATATTTTGATAATTTTTCTTATGTGCCTTCGGTGGGTGCCTAGGCTGGTATGGTTATTATTTGGAACTCTTCCTTCTTTAAGGGCAATTTAATTGAGACAAGGCCTTATGGTCTCATTGTGAAATTCCGCTCTAAGCATACCTCTGAAGTTTGGACCATTGTCTCTGTTTACGGCCCATGTCAGGGTCCGACCCGGGATGATTTCATGAAGTGGTTATACAACCTTGACATTAATTGTGATGATAATTGGCTTCTTTTCGGCGATTTCAATTTTATGCGGTCATTGGAAAACCATAATTTGCCAGGTGGTAATGTCACTGACATCTTTCTGTTTAACGAAATTATTGGTCATTTCGGTCTTGTTGAGCTACCAATAAAAGGAAGACAGTTCACTTGGTCAAATATGCAATATGAGCCTTTACTTGAACAAATTGACTTGTTTTTTTACTTCGGTTGCATGGACTTCGGATCATCCCAACATGCTAGTTTTGCCTCTTGCACACATTACCTCCGATCATGTGCCTTGCCTGGTCATGATTGCCACTGCCATTCCTAAGGCTAAGGTCTTTCGCTTTGAAAATTACTGGATTGATTTGCCTAGATTTAATGAATGTGTTGCTCAAGTTTGGAATAGGTCAGTGGGTAGATCCTTGGCTGCTTTAACTATATCTTCTAAATTCAAAGCTCTTCGGTATGCCCTCAAGAAATGGCATTTAAACCTGTCAACAATTAAGGTGCTCATTTCAGATTGCAACAAAGTCATTCTTTATTTTGATGGGCTGGAGGAGATTAGGCCTTTGAGTAGGCCAGAGTTTAATTTCAGGCAAATTGTGAAATTGCATCTGGAGGATATTTTGCATCGGCAATTTGTTTATTGGAAGCAACGTTGTACAATAAGAAGCTTTAAAGTTGGTGAGGAAAATTCAAAAAAAATGCATGCCATGGCCACTGAAAGGTTTCGGAGGAACACAATTTCTTCAATCAAGAACTCGGCAGGTGAGGTGATGTTTGATCACCAACAGTTGGCTAGCATGTTTTGGTCGGATTTTAACCAGTGTATGGGCCAAGCAAAAGGAACTCACATGGGATTTGATTTGAACACCTTAATTGCGCGGGTTGATGGTCTGGAGGATCTATCTCAAGCATTCACGGATTCTGACGTCAAGTCTGTAATTAAGAACATGCCAACTGATCGTGCACCTGGTCCCGATGGCTTTACTGGCCTCTTCTTAAAGAAGTGCTGGCCAATCCTCAAGGAGGATTTCATGCAACTTGTCAAGGAGTTTTATGAGGGGAAGCGCAATTTGGAATGTCTTAATACGTCATTAATTACTCTTATCCCCAAGAAACTGAGCCCTAATGTGGTTGGCGATTTTCGGCCCATCTCATTGACCAACACGTACATGAAGTTTTTAACTAAACTGCTGGCTAATCGTCTCCAGAAAGTGATCCTCAGATGCATCCACCGTAATCAATATGGTTTTCTTTGGTGTCGATCTATTCAAGATTGCCTGGCTTGGTGTTTTGAGTATATACATCAATGTAAGGCGTCGAAGCGGCCCATCATCCTCCTCGAGCTCGATTTCACGAAGGCATTCGGTACAATTGAGCATGAGGTTATTCTCAGAATTTTACAATGCAAGGGTTTTGGCAGTCCTTGGACGGGCTGGATTAATAGCATCTTGTCTATGGGATCTTCTTCTGTGCTCTTAAACAGAGTGCCGGGCAATCACTTTGTATGCAGAACGGGCGTACATCAAGGGGATCTTCTATCCCCGTTATTGTTTGTGATTGCGGTTGATTTACTGCAGTCTGTGGTTGACAAGGTGTGTTCGAGGAACATTCTTTCATTGCCAATCCCAACCAACTCCAATGACTACCCGATTGTCCAATATGCGGACGACACCCTAATTGTCCTGCCTGCGATCGACGATCAACTCATTGCCTTCAAGGAGATGTTTGACACTTTTGCGGCGTCAACAGGCCTGCGTGTTAACTTCAGTAAATCCTCTCTTATTCCAATCAATATGAGTGATGAGGAGGGCGCTAGGGTTGCCACTTTGCTCAGATGCGATGTTGGTTCCATGCCATTCACATATCTAGGGTTGCCAATGGGAACTTCTAGACCTACAATCTATGATCTGCTGCCTCTGGTTGATCACATCGAGTGTCGTTTATCTGCATCCTCATGCTTGTTGAATCAAGGGAGCTGGCTACAATTACTGCAATCGGTATTGTGTTCCATGCCAATTTATTACTTGTGTACACTATATCTCCCCAAGGGCATATTGCAGCAAATAGAGCGAATCATGCGACAATGTCTGTGGAGAGGAAACACAGATAACCCACGCCAATAATTAGCTGCTTGGGTTTTGGTCTATCGCCCTAAGAAGTACGGTGGTCTGGGTGTTCTTAATTTGGGTATTCAAAATGAGGCTTTGTTGCTGAAGCACCTCTTCAAGTTCCTTAACAAGGTTGATGTGCCTTCGGTCACATTAATTTGGGACACCTATTATGCTTCCTCACCGCCACAAAGCACTCAGAGTTGTGGCTCCTTTTGGTGGTGTGATGTCATGCGTTTATATAACAACTTTTGCAAGCTATCTGTTCCACAAGTATATGCAGGAAACACGGTGCTTTTTTGGCTCAATCGATGGCAACTGGGTAATCATGCTGTCTTATTACACGAGCGTTTCCCACGGCTCCATTCCTTTGTGATTCATGGTGCGATCATTGTTAAAGAGTTTATTTTAACACCCTCGATGCGGCTATATCTCCCACGTGTCGGAGCATGACTTAGAGGCATAGCCGCATTGAAGGCAATGTCGCAAGAGGGGTAATCTTTACACATCCCATGTACTGAATAAGAAAGAGGTACATAGTTGGCTTACAATCGCCACTTCACACAATACATGAATAAAACATTACATCATCCAGAGACAATCAAGGTCCGACTACGGAACCAAAATAAAAGAAGACTACCCCTAATGCTACAGATCCCGATCGCCCCAACTGGGCTCCACTACTGATCAACTGAAACGAAACAACACAATGAACAAGATCTTCATCGAGCTCCTCCTTGAGCTCGGTTGCGTCACCTGTACGGTAATCATCGGCACCTGCAAACTGGTTTGGAAATAATCTATGAGTCACGGGACTCAGCAATCTCACACCCTCGCGATCAAAACTATTTAAGCTTATGGGTAGGGAAAAGGTATATGAGGTGGAGCTGCAGCAAGCACTAGCATATATGGTGGCTAACTTACGCAAAAGAGAGCGAGAAGAGAAGGCAAGGCACAGTCGAGAATCTATGATCAAGAAGTGATACCAGACTACTTACGTTCAAGCATAACTCCAACACCGTGTTCACTTCCCGGAATCCGCCGAGAAGAGACCATCACGGCTACACACGCGATTGATGCATTTTAAATAAGTTAAGTGTCAAGTTCTCTACAACCGGACATTAACAAATTCCCATCTGCCCATAACCGCGGGCACGACTTTCGGAAGTTCAAAACCCTGGAGGGGTGTCCGGATGTGCCGACAAATCCCGATAGGAGCTACACATATCTCGTTCTCAGGGCACACCGGATGAGCGCTCCGTACATCTAAAACCAAACCTCGAGTTTCCCCGAGGGTGCGCTGCAAAGGACTCTAGTTTGAACCAACACTCAGAGGAGCACTGGCCCGGGGGGTTAAAATAAAGATGACCCTTGAGTCTGCAGAACCCAAGGGAAAAAGGCTTAGGTGGCAAATGGTAAAACCAAGGTTGGGCCTTGCTGGAGGAGTTTTATTCAAGGCGAACTGTCAAGGGGTTCCCATTATAACCCAACCGCGTAAGGAACGCAAAATCAAGGAACATAACATCGGTATGACGGATACTAGGGCGACAAGAGTGGAACAAAACACCAGGCATAAGGCCGAGCCTTCCACCCTTTACCAAGTATATAGATGCTTTAAGTAAATAAGATATATTGTGATATCCCAACAATAATCATGTTCCAACATGGAACAAACTCCAATCTTCACCTGCAACTAACAACACTATAACAGGGGCTGAGCAAAGCGGTAACATAGCCAAACAACGGTTTGCTAGGACAAGGTGGGTTAGAGGTTTGACATGGCAATATGGGAGGCATGATAAAGCAAGTGGTAGGCATCGCGGCATAGGCATAGCAATAGAGCGAGCAACTAGCAAGCAAAGATAGAAGTGATTTCGAGGGTATGGTCATCTTTCCTGAGATCCCGCAAGGAAGAAGAACGAGAGTCCATGAAGAAGACAAACAGACGAAGTCGAACGAAACCTCACAAACGCGACGTTATCGGAACTAACCCGAAGAAGCAACACCGGAAAGAAGCAAACAACATAGTAAACAACCATCACATAATCATGGCATGATGCACAACCAAGTATGATGCATGTCCGGTTTAAATAGGCATGGCAATATGCAACAAACAATTCTACAAATTAAGTGGAGCTCAATATGCAACGAGTTGCATATTGATGAAGCACCACATCAATTATTTAGTTCTCTCTCGTTTAGGTACCCAACAATATTAAATGTTGTTAAACATGGCAAGAGGTGAAACATGAGTAAAATACATAGTTAGGTATTTTAAATGAGGCCGGAAACATCAAATAACAATTCCGGTAAATCCTCATGTGAATTAGTAATTTAATGCAACAACACTTTTAAACATTTTTAATGTTATTATCATGATGCGGATGACATGTGCAATTTTTTGCAGTATTTATGAAAATGTTGACATGAGCATTATATGAAGCATTTGTCATCATGGCGGAAACGAAAGGGGTGCCACGGCAACAACAACGGAAATGGTGCCACGGCAACATTCCGGTCCCGGTAACTCGATTGAGATGTCGGTGCAAAAGGAAGTGTGACGGGAGCGAGCAAAAGAAAAGTGGGGCGCTCCCGGATACCGGGTGTCCCATGTGTCGGTGGCATGGAAACCGAGGGTCGACGATGGTGACAAGGCAAAAGAGGGGCAACGTGCACCGACAATTCGAGCACGGAGCAGCACTAGCATCTCATACATCACAAGCATACGTTCCCGGGCGGTCGTCTCGGGGTTATACCTTCGAAGCATGCGTTTTTGAAGCGGATCGGTTCGTAGCGGAAGTACTCATTCACGACCCTCGTGGAAGTAGCGGTACATGTCCGGGAAGCGGTAGAGGAACGAGTCTTCGACAACGGTCGTCGTACACGTTCCGAGGTCGTCGGTAGAGGTTCTCGCAATCTCGGCGATGGTAGTGGAACACGTTTTCGTAGGGGTTCAAGTCATCGGTAGCGGTACTTGATGAATCCCGAAATGGTCTTAGGCATCTTCGCGTGTAGGGGTACTTGGTGTTTCCACGTTGTCGGTCTTGCCTGTCCCGGACTCGGCAACGTAGTTGTACAAGAGCGTCATCGGACTTGTCGAGTTCGAAGTGTTCGGGGGTCGTCGTGTTACTTGGCGCTTGCGGTATAGATAGCTCGAAGGGGTACTTGTCGCATCACCGAGTGTAGTCGTACACGTTCGGAGCGGAACTTGGCGTGTCCATGTACTTGGCAGTGTCTGACTTCACGAAGATGCAACAGAACGACGACGGTAAATGCAGCGAGACCCCGGGTCTACCAAGGCTTGGGATGAACCAAACGAAGAAACACCACGCCTAGGTCTTGGTGGTCAACGGAGAGGGCCGGTCATGCCTCGGTCTTGCGGGCAGCGAGGGAAGGAGCAGGGGCTCGCTGGGACTTCGCGCAGGCTGCATCCCGCAATGAAGCACAGAGGAGACGAACGGCGCTGCAAGGTCGAACCAAAAGACGTAGTCAACGCGTCCGGGACAAGCAGCGAGGTAGAAGAACCAGAACTCCAGCGACGAGGTGCAGCAGTGGAGCTTTGAGCTCGGCCAGCAGCAGCCAGAGGAGGCTAGGCTGAGGCGCGGCAGCGGTAGAGCTCCTGCATAGTGCGGCGGAGGGAACGGCCACGGCGGGCGCTGGTCGTCGGCAGGGGCTGCAAGAAGCGGGCGGCACATGACGGCATTGGCGCTCCTGCGGGCGTCCATGGCGACGGCAGCCTCCGGCTGGTCCGGTGGCTGGACCCCAGCGATGAGGAGTGGCAAAGGGGAACGAGACAAAGCAACTGTCTCTCTCCCTGCAAGTGGTGGCGCTAGGAGGAGAACGAAGGGAGGCGGCGTGCGGTGGATCGGGGAAAGGGAGCGAGGGGTGAGGGGGCGATGGGATCGGGAGGTTGCTGCGCGAGGGAGATGGGTCTCGGCTCCTGGCGGCGCTGGTGGATGGGATCGGGAAGAGGTTCGAGGGGAGATCGTGCGTGGGGCTGTTGGCGGCGGTGGATGAGGACGAGAGGGAGAGGTGAGTGGGAACGGGCAGGGAGAGGGTTAGGTTTAGGAGGGACTTGGTGGGCTGCGGGAGGCCTTGGGCCAAATGGGCTAGCGCGGATGGGGCCAGCTTGGCAGGTTGCAGCTGGGCTGGGAGGCCCAGCCGGGCTCTTCTCTCTCCCATCTCCTTCTCTTTACAAAAACAAAGAAAATAAGAGAAGGGAAAAGAGAGAAGAGAAGGTTAGAGGAAGAATTTGGGCACGGGGATAATTTTCACGGACTCGAAAAAATGTGCACGGTCCGGGAAAATAGAAAAGGTCAAGTTTGAAAGATTAAATTCAAATTCCTTTGAATTTAATTCAAAAGGTTTGAACTGGGACAGGTTTTTCAAAGTGCCCAAAAATGTTGAGAATTTAGGTGGAGCTCCGGAAAATGACGAAAGGACATATGGCAAAGTTAGAGGCCAAGAGTCGTGATGACTAAAGCATTGGGATTTTGCAAGTGTGTTAAGGTGAATTCCAAAATAATGGAATATTTAGTATAGCCCCCTAATATTGCGAGGATATGTTATAAAGAGAATCACCACGTGAATTTCCTCGGTTTAAATGGACCGAAGATCAATATGGTTTATTTATTTGAGTTGCACAGAGTGATGGCATGATGACATGATCCAATGCAAAAATAAAAGAGCAAGCACAAATGAAACCCACGGCGAAACTCGGAAAAACAAGGAAGGCATCTGCAGCTCCGGTCTTGGGGCATCACATTTATGGAATGGCCAGATGCCTCGAATCATTTCCATCTGCCTCTATCGCCAGAGGCCTATACTGAGTTCACCCAACGCCAGGCCCTGCTACCTTTGATCAACGTGGATGAGGAGAGGAAGGACATTTGGAAATGGCCATCTAAATTTGGTGATTTTAAGTCAAAGATTTACTATGAGTCCTACTTCTCCCACCTAGTGGTTGATCCCATTTTCAAATGGATTAGGAAGTGTGCATGCACGCTCAAGTTCAAGGTGTTTGGTTGGCTTCTTTTAATGGACCGTTTGAATACTAGGGATATGATGCGGCGTCGACACTGGATCATCCAGGATGACACATGTGTGCTATGCCACTGTGCTACCCATGAAGATCGGGCTCATCGTTTCTTTGCTTGCAACTTCAATCAAAGGGTTTGCAACTATCTTGGAATTTCTTGGACTGTTCAGCCGAACCAGACCACATATGAGATGGCTCAATCAGCTAGGAGGGATTTTGGTCTTCCTTTTTTCACAGAGGTTGTCTTCATTGCTTCATGGAATATTTGGACACAAAGGAATGTGAAGATCTTCAGAAATGAGCAGCCTTCCTTTAGATCTTGGAGGAGGAACTTTATCCGTGACATCTCTCTTTTGTCTCATAGAATTAGATGTAAATATAAAGATAGCTTAATGTCTTGGATAGTTACCCTTTCTTAGACCTCTTTGTAAGTATTTCCTTTCTTCTACTTGTAAATTTGTAACTTCTCTATTTCTTTTCAATAAAGGGTTGTGAGGCTGTTGCCTTGCAGTATATAGTAAAAAAAGCTAATTGGCCGTGAATGGTCAACCCACCAAGCTTGGATTCAACCGGAGGGTAGCAGCGGTGGCCTTACTTGGACCCGAGCGGCGGTGACCTACCATGTTCTACTCTTCCTCGTTTTCTATGTGGCGCGGCCTCGTTTGCAATAGGGAGGGCCCTCGATAGAGCCGGCAATGTCCTCTATCTCATTGTCGGTAGGGCGGCGCCTTGGTGAAGCGGGGAAATCCTCCCCATTGTTGCCGGCAGGGCAGGGCCTCGACGGAGCCGGTGATGTTGTCTTCCTCGTTGTTGGCGGGGCAGGGGGCTCGGCAGAGCGGGGCCTCGTTGAAGCCGGTGAAGTCTTCTGCCTGGGTGCGGGCGGGGCGGGTCCTCGGCGGAGCCGGTGATGTCCTCTGCCTCATTGTTGGTGGGGCGAGGCCTCCGTGCACTAGGGCCCTGCCGAACCCAGCGAAGTCCTCTGCCTCAGTGCCGGCTAGGCGGGGCCTTGGTCGAGCCTGCGATGTCCTCTGCCTCATTGTTGGCGGGGCGGGGCCTCGGTGGAGCAGGACCTCGCCAAAGCTAGTGAAGTCCTCCGCCTCGGTGCTGGTGGGGCGGGGCCTCGGCAGAGCCGGCATTGTCCTCTGCCTCGTTGTCGGTCTCGCCAAATAGCGCCTCGCCTACTTGATTGTCCTCTTTGTAGGCAGCCGCAACCTCCGCCACCCGCATGCGGTACTGCTAGCACGCGAGGCGGCTCTCGCGGGCGAAGCAATACGATTCGAGCAGCGCCTCCTGCTCCGCCCACTCCGCGGTGATATGCTCCTCCCCCTACAGGTGCTCCTAGAGGGGATTGTGGTATTAGGTGGCGTTGGCCTGCACCTCCTAGAACTGCTCCTGGCGCTTGTGCCACACCATGTCCATGTATCGGGCACGGGTCTTGCCGATGTTCACTGTGCAGTGCACCGACGAGGATGGCGTGGAGGAGGGGGTTGGCGCCGGATCGTCGACTACCATGTTCTCCATTGGGATGTCACCGTCCCCCGGCTGCCTGCCGGCCAGCCAGTCGGCAACAAATGTTGCCATCTCCTTTTGGTCCGTCGTCCGCCCACCCCGAAGAGCGCTATAGCATGAGGAAACCATGGTGGGAGTGGTGTGGACAGGAGAAAGGGAACAACAACAGATGACTGTGGCTATAGCGGGCGCAACAGTTTATATAGCAATGGTGGGAGGCAGAGGGATGGACGGGTGGCGCCGGAGTAGCCGCCTTGGCAACCGCGTATCATTAATGTGGGCGGTAGATGGACGGATGGATGGCACTTGTGTCATTTGAACACGGAGCAATCACCTACACCGGGAAGCGGCACGGGTGGCGCTGACCGTTTCGGGCGGAAAGCGTGTGTGAGCGAGGAAGGCGGTCTGGGTGGCTAGGGCAGTCAGACTCATGCTTGGAAGCGGTCTGGTCTAGCAGCCGAACATGTTGGTTTGCCAGCGAGCTCGCCGAGCTGAGCGACGACAATCATACGATGGACATGGCTTCTGACCAGGATCCGGCGCCACCTCCCAGACCGATTTATGCCGTGTTCACGATAGAGCAGGTGCGGCCGCACATCGACGCCCTAATGTGGAAAGAGCTACCAGTGCAAGAGGACATATGCTGCAACCTCTGTCTCCTCAACGAGCAACGGCTCATAGAAAGACAAATCATCGGCGATGAAGCGAACGGCAATGCCATCGCGGACATGTGGGCATATGATCCTGGTTTCCTAAATGAGCAGCGGACGCCGTATCAGACCTTCCGTAGGACCCGCGAGGCCCTCTCCGTCATCCTTCGAGTTGTTCCGCTCGCCGTGGCGCCGCTGTCTCATGTTGTCAACATGGTCAATGAACATCAGGAATCAGGAGATGACTTTAATTGGAGAGGATGACAGTGGGGACCCACTAGGGCCATAGATGCACGTACACAAGTGCCTCTTTATTATATACAACTATTTTTGCCTACTCCTGGTTTCCTCACATCACGGTCCCACACCATTGTCAACCTATATAGTCAATAAACGAGAGAATTGCACAAGGAGCGGCAGACAGGTGGGACCCAGCAGCTCGAACAATATTGGTGTTTTTGAGGTGTGAGCAGAGTTTTTCTTGAGTGATGTTTTTGTTATTGTTCAGATGAGCAGGGTATCAACTGGGTCGACTGTGGCCCATTTAGCCCAAGTCTTGAGGTATAGCTGGGCTAGCCCAGCCCAGATATTATTTTTTTCAAGCTGAAAATGGCTAGCCCAGCTATACTTTTTTGAGGAATACCCAACCCAGGTCAACTTGTTATTCCCCGCCCCGCTGGGCTATAAATCTTTCCTAGGAGGGATGCATTAGGCTTAACAAGAAAATGAGCATTAAGACATAATAAATGGGATGTAATTATAACAACTAGGTTGTAACTCTAAAAAATGCACCAAACACGTAATTAGTTAAAAATATTATTTTTGGATTTTGAAAATTATCATTTCATTACTTGTTGCGCGTGCAATATTTTGTTGGATTTTTATGTAATATAAATTGATTTTGAAATTATATTTAAGCTAACTAGATATTTCGGGATAAAAATATTTTGAATCCCATCAAAATGTGGGAAATTTTATTGAATTCTGTTTTGAGCAGTTGGTTGAAATTATTAATCGTTGTCCTAGCTAGAAAATGGGCTGTAATTTTAATAAACTATAAATAGGCTATGGTGCTTACCCCCTACCTTGGCTAGCCAAAAATTCCGCACTAAGTAGAGATACTACTTGTGCATCCAAAAACCCTTAAACCCAAATTTTATTTTCAAGAGTCCACCATACCTACCTAGGGATTGAGCACGATCCCTCAAGTAAGTTGTCATCGGTGCAAAAAGGCAATAAATTTTGCTTCTAAATGTGTGATATCATTTAGTGTAAGAGAAAATTGAGCGTTGCACGAACTTGTGATGGTGAAGAATAAAAGCGAAAGTCTGCATAATAAAGGTCGCTATCACAAGGGGCAATGCAACATGACATTCTTTTGCATTAAGGGGTTGAGCCTACAAACAAATAAGCGCATGTCAACATCTGCTTGCCTCTGCGAAGGGCCTATCTTTTACTTTTATGTTTTTACTTTTATGCAAAGAGTCAAAGTTTCCCTCTATTCCTTTTTATTTTTATCCTTTGGCAAGCATCATGTGGCGAGGAAAGATCTAGGAATATATGTCCAGTTGAATATAGATAGCATGAGTTATTATTGTTGACATCACCCTTGAGGTGAATACGTTGGGAGGCGAAACTACAAGCCCCTATCTTTCTATGTGTCTGACTGAAACGTTTTGCTCATGTGTAGGCGGTGAGTGTTAGCAATCATGGAAGACTATATGATGGTTGAGTATGTGGACTTGCCTCAAGGCTCTGACATGTGAGCCTTCCTGAAAAGATGATGAAATGTAGTTGCAAAGTTGACTGAGAACATAGTTTGTTGGTTTATAATAGAGTTTTTGCTTTATACTTCAATAGTGTGATGATTTATCACTTATTCATGAGAAGTCTATGATATAAGTTCTATCATGGAAGACTATATGATGGTTGAGTATGTGGACTTGCCTAAAGGCTCCGACACGCGACCCTTCCTGAAAAGATGATGAATTGTAGTTGCAAAGTTGACTGAGAACATAGTTTGTTGGTTTCTAATAGAGTTTTTGCTTTATACTTCAATAGTGTGATGAATTATCACTTATTCATGAGAAGTCTATGATGAAAGTTCTTTGATAAAAGTCTTATGTTTAAGTTTGTTGCTGTCATAATAATGAACATGATGCTTCTATGTCCGTATTATTTTATCGACACCTCTCTCTCTCTAAGCATGTGGACATGTTTTTCGATTTCGGTTTTCGCTTCAGGACAAGCGAGGTCTAAGCTTGGGGGAGTTGATACTTCCATTTTGCACCATGTTTTCCTACTATTATTTATGATGTTTTTATCCATAATAATGATTTTTGGATTAATTCTAATGCCTTTTCTCTCATAATATGCAAGGTATACACAAAGAGGGAGAATTCCGGCAGCTGGAAATCTGGACCTGGAAAAGCTACGTCAGGCTACCTATTCTGCACAACTCCAAACAATATGAAACTTCACAGAGAATTCTTATGGAATATATGAAGAATACTAGAGCAAATAAGTACCATAGGAGGCCCACTAGGTGGGCACAACCCACCTGGGCGTGTCAGGGAGCCCAGGAACGCCCTGGTGGGTTGCGCTCACCCAGGCCCACCTCTAGTGCCCATCTTCTGGTATATAAGTCATTTTAACCTAGAAAAATAAGGACAGGAATTTCGGGTCGGAGTGTTGCCGTCTCGAGGCAAAACTTGGGCAGGAGCACTTTTGCCCTCCGGTGGAGCGATTCCGCCGAGGGAACTTCCCTCCTAGAGGTGGAAATTATCATCATCATCACCAACAACTCTCCCATCTTGGGGAGGGCAATATCCATCAACATCTTCAACAACACCATCTCATTTGAAACCCTAGTTTATCTCTTGTGTTCAATCTTGTTACCGGAACTATAGATTGGTGCTTGTGGTTGACTAGTAGTGTTGATTACATCTTGTAGTTGGTTACTATATGGTTTATTTGGTGGATGACTTTATGTTCAGATCCAGTATGCTATATAATACCCCTCTGATCTTGAGCATGATTATCATTTTTGAGTAGTTACTTTTGCTCTTGAGGTCACGGGAGAAATCATGTTGCAAGTAATCATGTGGACTTGATATGTGTTCGATATTCTGATAGTATGTATATTGTAATTCCCTTACTGGTGTCATGTGAACGTCAACTACTATAGCGACCCAATCCTAATACCGTAGTCTCTGTGCTTAAGTGTCATCCCTGGATCGGTATTGCAGACACACACAGTACTCGAGGATTTATTGTTGAGTTCAATCACACACTTATTACAATGAGTGTCTCATAAAGAGTACTTATTACAATAATATGGTTGAAGGCCATCTAAAATAGGTAACTACAGAAGCTTTGAATATAAATGAAAATGTCATGTACCTGCAGACATAACTCTGTTAGCTGGCTTCTTCAACGAACTCTTTCAAAAGTTCGTTCAAGCACTTACTGAAAATGTCACGTCGAAGCCGGTTATTCTCCTTCACGGAGTCCGCAAGCTGGGCTCGGACATCTTTCAGTTCCACGCCCAGCCGGATATTGGTGTCCTGGAGATTATTTTTCTCCTGCCTGACCCGCATAAGCACGTGCTCTCCAGCATTTAGCTGTCGATTAGCATGTTGCGCATTCTCCGGCACGGCCTCCGGATTCACTCCGGAGTCATCTGCAACATCTATTGTTAGATTTGCATGCATGTCGCATATTATCCGGTACCTGTCATTCTTTACAATGGAAACGAGTGTTACCAGAGGGGGCCTTCTCAGACTCCTTCAACACGGCAGCCGCGGCCCGTAGCTGGGCTTTGCACTCCACCAGCTCTTGAGACAATTGGGTATTCTTCTCTGTAAGAACCTGCACATATAATGATCCTTAAATCAGTTGTGTCAACTGTTTCAAGTGTCAGGAGCTACTGATATATATAATCGTCAGATTTTGTTACCCGTATATCCTTTACATACTGGTCCGTGGGTCTGGCAAGACCGTTTTGAGCAGCACGGATGTACGCGTCTCCTGAGTTGAAGGCATCAAACGCCTCTTGGGAGAAACAAGCGTCACGAAGTACGGCCCGGCAACGCCTGTGATTCATGGTGCTCTTCACTTCGGAATTTGTAGCGGATACTCTATCCGCATCCTCTGTAGGAGGAGCATCCGGCATTCGCCCCGTGTTAGCTTCCGCCTCTATGTTCGGCCCTGGAGCCCGAGTGGTGGAGGCGTGATCGGCAGCCTCTCCGGATATAGTCCGGCGAGCGTTTTTCCTACTAGGAAACATGGACGTCATTATATTTTAAGAAAGATGACAACCACGGGGCGAGGTTCTGTATCATACCTGTGCGCCGGCGTCTTAGTCCTGACCACCTTCCTTTTTACCCTACCCGGTGATGTCTACTAACAACTTTCTTCTTATAGATGTTGTTGGGCCTCCAAGTGTAGAGGTTTGTAGGACAGTAGAAAATTTCCCTCAAGTGGATGACCTAAGGTTTATCAATCCGTAGGAGCTGTAGGATGAAGATGGTCTCTCTCAAGCAACCCTGCAACCAAATAACAAAGAGTCTCTCGTGTCCCCAACACACCCAATACAATGGTAAATTGTATAGGTGCACTAGTTCGGTGAAGAGATGGTGATACAAGTGGTATATGGATAGTAGAAAATAGTTTTTGTAATATGAAAATATAAAAACAGAAAGGTAACTAATGGTAAAAGTGAGCATAAACGGTATTGCGATAATAAGAAACAAGGCCTAGGGTTCATACCTTCACTAGTGCAAGTCCTCTCGACAATAATAACATAATTGGATCACACAAATATCCCTCAACATGCAACAAAGAGTAACTCCAAAGTCACTAATAGCGGAGACCAAACGAAGAGATTATGGTAGGGTACGAAACCACCTCAAAGTTATTCTTTCCAATCAATCCGTTGGGCTATTCTTATAAGTGTCATTGAGGGAGTCCTAGATTAGGGGGTGTCCGGATAGCCGGACTATAACCTTTGGCTGGACTCTTGGACTATGAAGATACAAGATTGGAGACTTCGTCCCGTGTCCGGATGGGACTTTCCTTGGCGAGGAAGGCAAGCTTGGCAATACGGATATGTAGATCTCCTCCCATTGTAACCGACTCTGTGTAACCCTAGCCCTCTCCGGTGTCTATATAAACCGGAGGGTTTTAGTCCATAGGACGAACAACAATCATACCATAGGCTAGCTTCTAGGGTTTAGCCTCTTTGATCTCGTGGTAGATCTACTCTTGTACTACCCATATCATCAATATTAATCAACCAGGAGTAGGGTTTTACCTCCATCGAGATGGCCCGAACCTGGGTAAAAACATTGTGTCCCTTGTCTCCTGTTACCATCCGCCTAGACGCACAGTTCGGGAACCCCTACCCGAGATCCGCCGGTTTTGACACCGACATTGGTGCTTTCATTGAGAGTTCCTCTGTGTCGTCACCATTAGGCCCGATGGCTCCTCTGATCATCAACAACGATGCGGTCTAGGTTGAGACCTTTCTCCCCGGACAGATCTTCGTGTTCGGCGGCTTTGCACTGCGGGCTAATTTGCTTGGCCATCTGGAGCAGATTGAAAGCTACGCCCCTGGCCGTCAGGTCAGATTTGGAAGTTTGAACTACACGGCTGACATCCGCGGAGACTTGATCTTCGACGGACCCGAGCCACAACCAAGCGTTCTGCACTGTCACGATGGGCATGGCTTAGCTCTACGGCCGAACAGTCCCCTGGAGGCCATGCCCGCAATAGCTCCGACCCTTAGCTCAGAGCCAACTACGCCGATCGAGGGCGGGTGGCTAGACACCGCCTCGGGGGCTGCAGTCTCAACGGCGATTGAGCCGAACACCAGCTTTATCCTTTGCGAAGCCCGTGACTCCAAGGTGCCGGACCCTGCTCCGGACTCCGAACCCTCCGCGCCCCTGCCAATCGAATCCGATTGGGCGCCGATTATGGTATTCACTGCCACAGATATCTTTCAGCACTCGCCCTTTGGCAACATTCTGAATTCACTAAGGTCTCTCTCTTTGTCAGGAGAGCCCTAGCCGGAAGCAAGACAAGAGTAAGTCCGCTAAGGGACAAGTATGACTCAACAAATGATGGCAGATTTTTATGGAAACGATTATATTTTAGTATATTGTATCATTGGGTTTGTCATTGTCGATAGCTATTCTTGTCGCCGTTAGGGCTGGCCGGATGATCCATCACATAAATGCTATTAATGTTGAAACACAAGTAACTGTATTCCGTTCCTCGAATCGAGACTTTCTTTTGGTATGATTTTGATACGAGTTTTCTATCAAAACTCTATGCCATCAATCACTATCCCCGTTTCTGCCCGGACGATTCCTTCAAAGAGTCGAGGTCTCTCTGGACTTCTCTTTTTCCTCTCTCCCAGATTCAGAAAAAGGGAGAAAGAGGGCCTCTCAACGGGAGTGATTCCCCAAAAAGAGATCGTTCCCAGCATCCTCGAGTTCGTGTCGATTCAAAAGGGGGCATAGTCATATGGGTGGGGTGTTTGTGGGGAGCTGCCTTGGATATGAGGAGCGTAGGTGGCAGGCAGTTATATGGATACGGTGCTTTACCCGTAGACGCTTCTCCAGCTCTCGCAAGAGTGGCCAACAGGATTGGGATGCGGACAACGAAGAAATTCGACGCCCACCCACCACCCACTTCATAGCCACTGTCGACGATTTAACCGACATGCTTGACTTCGACTCCGAAGACATCGACGGCATGGACGACGATGTAGGAGGCAAACAGGAACCAGCGCCCACAGGGCACTAGACAGCCACGACATCCTACGATGCATACATGGTGGACACACCCAAAAGAAATGACAAGTACGAACGGGAGGACGCAACGAAGGGTCGTTCCTCCGAAAAGTAGTCAAAGCGGCGGCGTAAGCGCCGCTCCAAGCCCCGCCTCGACAGAGATAGCGGTCATACAGACCCAGCCACAGAGTAGGGTGAGCCGGCGAATGATGACCATGGCAATGAGCAACCGTCCGAACAAGGCAACTTGGATAAACAAACCGCACAACCCATCCCCGGCGAAGATAACAGTCTGGATGACCCCACGCCGGACAACTTCCTGGAGCAGAAGAACCTCCACGAAAGGCTCGTCGCCACTGCGCGTAGCCTAAAAAAGTTGAAGCGGAAGCTCAAAACTGCGGAAGATGCACTCAGAATTAGGTGGAGCAAAGTACTCAACACAGCAGACAAATACGGCGATAGTCGCCACACAAAAAGCTACCCCAAGCGAAAGCTCCTGCCTGAATTTGATGAGGAGGCCTTAGAACCTCCACAATCAACAAATAAGGAAGCCACCCGGCCGGATAAACGACCCCATGGCCAATATAGAGTGGCAAGAGGCGCCGCACACAAGCTAGCATGCGACCCACTCAAGGATTCACGTCAAAAATATGGCCCAACCAGATCTATCTACGGGCCAAGAAAGCAAGCTTTAGTAAGCAATGCACCACAACAAACATCCGAACACTACGGCACACCCAAATACAGGGCTGCTGCACATCCCCTATGTTTCACCAATGAGGTGCTGGACCATGAATTTCCAGCGCGATTCAAGCCCGTAAACATAGAGGTGTATGACGGAACGACAGACCCTGGAGTCTGGATCGAGGACTATATCCTCCATATCCATATGGCCAGAGGAGACGACCTCCATGCCATAAAATACTTACCCCTCAAGCTCAAAGGGCCAGCCCGGCATTGGCTTAAAGGCCTTCCCGAAAACACCATTGGAAGTTGGGAAGAGCTCGAGGATGCTTTTCGGGCAAATTTTCAAGGGACCTATGTTCGGCCTCCGGATGCAGACGATTTAAGTCATATGACTCAACAGCCCGGAGAGTCAGCCCGGAAACTCTGGAACAGATTTCTTACTAAAAAGAACCAGATAGTCGACTGTCCGGACGCCGAAGCCTTAGCAGCTTTCAAACATAGCGTTCGAGACGAATAGCTCACCAGACACCTCGGCCAAGAAAAGCCAAGAACAATGGCCGCATTAACAAGCCTCATGACCCGCTTTTGCGTGGGAGAGGACAGCTGGTTGGCAAGATGCAGCACCAGTGACCCAAGTACATCCGAAGTCAGGGATGGAAACAGGAAACTGCGCCGCAGCAAGGACCTGCCAGAATAAGGGAAACAGCCCGAAGAGCACGGCAGTCAGCACCGGATTCAAAAGCTCTCGGCAGGGTCAGAAAAAGCTACCCCTCAAGGATAACAGGGACGAGCTATCTAGCCTAAACAAAATCTTGGACAAAATATGTCAAATCCATAGCACTCCCAGGAAGCCTACAAACCATACCCATAGAGAATGTTGGGTCTTCAAGAAATCCGGCAAACTCAACGCCGAACACAAGGGGCTCGATACACCAAGTGAGGATGATGACGAACCCCACAAGTAGAGCATCGGGAAAACAAAAGAATTTCCCACAAGAAGTCAAAACAGTAAACTTACTTCACGTGACAAAAGGGAAAAATAGAGTGGCGCCTATAGAGATAAGCGCCATGCGGCCTATCACAAAGGAGTCTCGCCATTGGTTGTTAAAACCGATCACCTTCGACCATCAGGATTACTCCGGAAGTATCCGGAACGCAGGTTGGACCGCCTTGGTATTAGATCTGATAATCGACGGATTCCACTTTACACAAGTCCTGATGGACGGCGGCAGTGGTCTAAACCTGCTATATCAGGACACAGTCCGCAAAATGGGGATGGACCCAACAAAAATTCGCCATAGCAACACTTCCTTTAAAGGAGTAACGCCAAGCCCGGATGCCCATTGCACGGGTTCTCTCCTGCTAGAAGTCATGTTCGGTTCCCCCGATAACTTCCGCCGCGAAAAGCTAACCTTCCACATCGCCCCATTTTCAAGTGGCTATCAAGCACTACTGGGACGCGAAGCTTTCGCCCCCTTTAATGCAATACCGCTTTATGCATCTCTCATGCTTAAGATGCCCGGCCCACGAGGCATCATCTCACTAAAGGGAAACATTGAATGTTCCTCACGCGTAGAAGACTATACGGCTGCCTTGACAGCCACACATTAAAACAGCTTCACCAACAAAAGCATCTAACAGGTCATTAAGACCACGGACATGGCTAGGCGAGTCCGGAGCAAACTTATAATTGATCAAGGTTTTTGTAGCCGTACACCCCTATACAAGGGGCTTCGCATATGTAAAATAAGAGACAATAAGGCTCAATTTTCCCCATCTTGAATTATACTTGGTTTACTTAGTACAACATATATTTCGCACGGCTATTCTTCTTTCAACTAAGTTCCTCTCTTTTACAGATGAACACCGTGCTACACCCGTCCAGGACAAGGCGCAACGGAGACACAGGCGCAGACGTGCAGCAGGGACCCTTCCCAAGGATTCTCTTTAGATTAAGACCCTGCGCAAGCCTTTTTCACTGTCTCTTGTTGATGCACATCCCCCGGATTCACAGTATAACCGAGGAGGAGGCTGGCGTCTTGGCATGTTACCACGTCAGAATTTCGCACGTACCTGGACACCAGGGGCTTATTATCATGGGCACTGCTCAGCCCGTTTTTATAAAGACCGAATACCTTAGGGAGTGTTCGGCGTCGCGAGTTTGGCCTTATATGCATCAGCTCCAAATAATGTCTTTGGTAAAATGTTGGGTTTGCCCGGCTCTTGTGTTTTGCTGCCTTACGTTCCGCTCTATCGGCTAAGGCGGCACCAGGAGAACTACTGCGATTGTGCCCCGGTTCAGCCAGGCGAGCACCTCAGTAGAGAAAGCCGAAAACTGACTGTCACGATATAGTGTGAGACTGGTCAACTACTCGATGACCTACCGGAGTCTTCATGATTCCTCCACATTAACGAAGGGCCATTTCCCGGCTAGGCACACACGCGCCCCGAGTTTGGGCGAGCGCGGCGCCACCAGGGGCTATATAGTAGCCCCCCTGTCAAACTCCTATGTCTAAGTGAAAGTGATAAAGCATTATAGTCCGATTGCCTAGTTCGTTGCGCTATCACCTCCTTCATCGACCAAGACGTTGGATCAAGTGTGAGAATGCGCCTTCTGTGAACACCCCCGCATTATATGCGTGGGGGCTGAAGCCGACGACTACCATCTTTCAGATTATATACACATATACCTCAACGGCCGCACAGGAGGCATTATAATACCTGCAGGCACAAGTATAAAAAGCTTCTACAATTCATCCAAATATTGTTTTACAATAATACACGTTATTCGAACATAATATCCTTTGAGCACTGCGTCTCTATCAAATGAGCGCCTTGCAGAACTTCCTGAAAAAAGTGCTCAACAGGTATTCGGCCTCCGTCCGAATCTTGGGATGCAACAGCGGCGGCCTCCATCTCCGCCCAGTATGTCTTGACACGGGCAAGGGCCATCCGTGCACCCTCTATGCATGCTGACCTCTTCATCGCATTGATATGCGGCACTGCACCAAGGAACTGCTCCACCAAGCTAAAATAACTGTTCGGCTTTGGCCTTTCCGGCCATAGATGATTAACGACATCCTTCATGGCGAGTCCGGACAACCTATTCAGTTCGGCCCATTCGGCCAAACGATCGGTCAACGGAAGCGGACGCTCCAGATTGTTGAACTGTGACCAGAAGAGCTTCTCCACTTTGCTATCTTTCTGATCTCGGAAATGTTCGGCCGCATCAGCGGCACTCGCAGCTAAATCCAGATATGCTTCCGCCGAACTCCACATCCAGTCCAACGGAGCGTATTTAGGATCTCCGAACTTCATCCACAGCATAAAGGGCTTTCCAGCAGCGATATATCCGGCCTGACACAGCTCCTCCTTCATCGCTCTCATCGCAGAACGAGCATCCTTGACCGCTGTAGTGGCCTTTTCCAGGTCTGTCCGCTCCGCCCGATCTTCTTTTTCAAGAAGCTTGCAGCGGTCAGCAGCGTTCTTTAACTTCACAGCCATTTCGGCCATTTCCTTCTTGCTTCAGCAGTGAGCAGCTTGTTCGGCTTTCAGCTCTTCAATGGCCTTTACAGCAGCCGCATCACTTCTCCTGGCTTGCTCCTTGGCACGGGCAAGTTCCGCCCGAAGGTTCTCCATGGCAGCGGCCACATCTGCATCAAGCGCACATGCTGTAAGATACTGGCATCAAGCTCCTCTTACCAGGTGTCTCCGAAGAAATTACATTCCTTGTGCCTCGTCAAGCCGCTTGTTTTTTTTGAGAACGTCAAGCCACTTGTTGACAAGCGTGATGTCGGCATCTGCCACGTCAAGTTGCCGCGTTAGCTCAGCAAATTCATGAGTCCGGCTGGCCACTGGACACTTCGCCACCTACATAGGAAGGCGGCAAAATTACACCTGGGACTATGATCCTCTGTGTGCTGTCGTCTTCGACAACACACAGAGTCTGAGGGGCTACTATCTACATAGGGCGCATCTTATATGCGGAACTGCCAAAAGGTACATCACCTCGCGTACCTCAAAACCTGTCAGTAAACTCCTGACGGCCTCGTGCAACCCACTTTCAACAGACGAAATCCTTTCAATTACCATACCCATCAACGTGCGATGTTCCTCTAAGATAGACGCTCACCCTAACAGATCCTTCAGTTCATCCGATCGAGCACCAGGCGGTGCCGGACTCGCTCGATGGCCTTTGTCAAAGATCGGACATGGATGGCCTTGGGGGGCCATATGACTGCCCTCCGGCCCTACCGGATTCGGAGAAACCCTCCGCGATGATACCTCAGGATCGCCCTCCTCGTAAGGCGGTACGATAGGGGGAGGCGTTCCGCTCTCCATCATCTCCGGAAGAAGATCCCCCAAAGATGAGCTCTGGTGAGAAGGGCTGAGATCCTAACTACAAGGTAAAATTTCGGTTATTTTCCTCAGAAATAAAACAAGGATTTCTCTCATTTTAAACCTCCCCTCTCTACTTACGGCTCGGTGGAGGGCTGATCCCCTTGAGGGCGTAGTATGGCCGAGGTATCCCCCGGCACAGGACCCTGTGGCGAAGATTTCTTCCCCCGCTTTGAGACCATGGACTTCGGGTCTTCAGAGGCAGTCTTCTTCCTCCCCAGAGTAGAAGAATTTTCGATTCTTCCTTTCAAGACAACCTCCTTCGGGGAAGCAGCAGCTTCTTTGTCCCCCCCTTCGCTTTCTTTCGAAGGCACGATCTCCACCATCCTGGTTAAGATGGGATCCGGCGAGGTCTCGGGAAGGGGGGCCGGACACCTGATTAACTTCGCCTTCACTACCCACTCCTATTTCACAGACAACTCTTTTAAGGGTGATGTTGTGATAAATGAACGGATGGTGTGTCCGGGACAGGGCTACTTACTTGAGTATCCGGACGATTGCAGCTCAGACTTGCGTCCTCCGTAGAATCCGGACACACTACTTGCGGTCCAAAGAACAATTTGTACATCTCCATGGGCGTCATGCCAAGAAAATGTTGGAGAGCTCGTGGTCCCTCCGGGTTGAACTCCCACAGAGGGGGCGATGTTTGCAGGGCAGAACTCGGCGAATTAACATAACCTGCGTCACCACGGCCAGACTGATGTCTCTTTCTAGGAGATCTCGGATGCGGCCCTGCAACAGGGGCACGTCCTTTGCCGACCCCCAGTCCAGCCCCTTATTGACCCATGAAGCCAGTCGTGGCGGGGGACCCAAGCGGAAAGTAGGCGGCGCCACCCACTTGGTGCCCCTGGGAGCTGTGATATAAAACCACTCTTGTTGCCATAAGCTGAACTCCTCTTGAAAAGAGCCCTCGGGCCATGGAGCGTCAGCATTCTTGCTTATAACAGCGCCTCCGCACTCTGCGTGCTGTCCCTCGATCATCTTCGGCTCTACTTTAAAGGTCTTAAGCCACAGTCCAAAGTGAGGAGTAATATGGAGGAAGGCTTCGCACACGACAATGAACAATGAGATGTGGAGGATGGACTCCGGAGCTAAGTCATGAAATTCCAGCCCACAATAAAACATGAGCCCCCTCACGAAGGGATCCGTCGCGAAGCCTAGCCCTCGGAGGAAGTGAGACACGAACACCATGCTCTCACCAGGCTTGGGAGTAGGAATAACCTGCCCGTGAGCAGGCAGCCTATGCGAGATTTCGCCGGTCAAAAACCTGGCCTCTCTCAGCTTTAGCACGTCTTCCTCCGTGATGGAGGAAGGCATCCATCGGCCTCGAAGGTCAGAGTCGGACATCGTCGAAGGTCCGAAGCGCCTGAAATCTGGGGCCTTGGTTGTTGGAACTCGAGGCGAAGGGCGAATTCGATTGAGATCAAAAGAAAGGAGTAAGGCCTTGGTCTCTTTATAAGAGGTTGAATACCAAGAGCCCTCCCCGTGACCGTTTGGGACTCGCCTTTGATCGAGGAGACACAGCAACGGGCACGATTGGGTTACCCACGCCCGTATTGATGAGAATCCTTGGATAAGGGGACACGATCTCTGCTTTGACAAGACGTGCCAAGGAAACACCTCGCAAAACGCGTTGAGGTGGGACAGTAAAAATGGTTCAAATAAAGGCTTGGCTGTGGCGTGATGACACGCTACGGAATACGTCAGCAGATTAGATTTGTGTAAATATTATTCTCTCTACGACAGTATGTGGAACTTATTTTGCAGAGCCGGACACTATCCTTGTGTTCAAAACCTTCTATGAAGTATTCGGAGCAGGAAACCACCTTGCAATGTCGAAGACAATCTGCGCGCCGGACTCGTCGTCATTGAAGTCTGGATCAGGGGCTACCGAGGGAGTCCTGGATTAGGGGGTGTCCGGATAGCCGGCTATAACCTTTGGCCAGACTCTTGGACTATGAAGATACAAGATTGGAAACTTCATCCCGTGTCCGGATGGGACTTTCCTTGGCGTGGAAGGCAAGCTTGGCAATACAGATATGTAGATCTCCTCCCATTGTAACCGACTCTGTGTAACCCTAGCCCTCTCCGGTGTCTATATAAACCGGAGGGTTTTAGTCGATAGGACGAACAACAATCATACCATAGGATAGCTTCTAGGGTTTAGCCTCTTTGATCTCGTGGTAGATCTAATCTTGTACTACCCATATCATCAATATTAATCAAGCAGGAGTAGGGTTTTACCTCCATCGAGAGGGCCCGAACCTAGGTAAAAACATTATGTCCCTTGTCTCCTGTTACCATCCGCCTAGACGCACAGTTCGGGACCCCCTACCTGAGATCCGCCGGTTTTGACACCGACAGTCACAGACAGCCCTAGAGTTTGTACTAGAACAACACCTTAAGACACAAATCAACCCAAACCCTAATGTCACCTAGATACTCCAATCTCACCTCAAGTATCCGTGGGTATGATTATAGGATATGCGTCACACAATCTCAGATTCATCTATTCAACCAACACATAGAACCTCAAAGAGTGCCCCAAAGTTTCTAACGGAGAATCACGACGAAAACATGTGCCAACCCCTATGCATAGGTTCATGGGCGGAACCCGCAAATTGATCACCAAAACATACATCAAGTGAATCATGTGATATCCCATTGTCACCACAGATACGCACGGAAAGACATACATCAAGTGTTCTCAAATCTTTAAAGACTCAATCCGATAAGATAACTTCAAAGGGAAAACTCAATCCATTACAAGAGAGTAGAGGGGGAGAAACATCATAAGATCCAACTATAATAGCAAAGCTCGTGATACATCGAGATCGTACCACCTCAAGAACAAGAGAGAGAGAGAGAGAGAGATCAAACACATAGCTACTGATACATACCCTCAGCCCCGAGGGAGAACTACTCCCTCCTCATGATGGAGAGCACCGGGATGATGAAGATGGCCATCGGAGAGGGATTCCCCCTCCGGCAGGGTGCCGGAACGGGTCTAGATTGGCTTTCGGTGGCTACGGAGGCTTTTGGCGGCGGAACTCCCGATCTATTGTGCTCCCCGATCATTTTAGGGTATATGGAGATATATAGGCGGAAGAGGTACGTCAGGGGAGCCACGAGGGTGGAGGGCGCGCTCAGGGGGTGGGCGCGCCCCCTACCTCGTGGCTTCCTTGACGTGGACTCCAGGTCTCTCGGGTTGCTTTCCTTCCAAAAATAAGTTCCGTGAAGTTTCAGGTCAATTGGATTCCGTTTGATTTTCCTTTTCTGCGATACTCTAAAACAAGGAAAGAACAGAAACTGGCACTGGGCTCTGGGTTAATAGGTTAGTCCCAAAAATAATATAAAAGTTTATAATAAAGCCCATAAACATTGAAAACAGAAGATAATATAGCATGGAGCAATAAAAAATTATAGATACGTTGGAGACGTATCAGCATCCCCAAGCTTAATTCGTGCTCGTCCTTGAGTAGGTAAATGATAAAAACAGAATTTTTGATGCGGAGTGCTACTTGGCATAATTTCAATGTAATTCTTATTATTTGTGGTATGAATATTCAGATCCGAAAGATTCAAGACAAAAGTTCATATTGACATAAAAATAATAATACTTCAAGCATACTAACTAAGCAATTATGTCCTCTCGAAATAACATGGCCAAAGAAAGTTAATCCCTACAAAATCATATAGTTTAGTCATGCTCCATTTTCGTCAGACAAGAATGCTCTCATCATGCAAAACCCCGATGACAAGCCAAGATTTTTTTTCATACTTTAGTAATCTCAAACCTATAAACTTTCACGCAATATATGAGCGCGAGCCATGGACATAGCACTATGGGTGGAATGGAATATAATGATGGGGGGTATGTGGAGAAGACAAAAAAAGAGAAAGTCTCACATCAACGAGGCTAATCAATGAGCTATGGGGATGCCCATCGATTGATGTTAATGCGTGGAGTAGGGATTTCCATGCAACGGATGCACTAGAGCTATAAATGTATGAAATCTCAACAAAAGAAACTAAGTGGGTGTGCATCCAACTTGCTTGCTCACGAAGACCTAGGGCACTTGAGGAGGCCCATTGTTGGAATATACAAGCCATGTTCTATAATGAAAATTTTCCACTAGTATATGAAAGTGACAAAACAAAAGACTCTCTATCATGAAGATTATGGTGCTACTTTGAAGCACAAGTGTGGCAAAGGATAGTAGCATTGTCCCTTCTCTCTTTTTCTCTCATTTTTTGGGCCTTCTTTTTTTTGGCCTTTCTTTTCTTTTTTTGGGCCTTCTCCCTTTTTTATGGCCTTTATCTCTTTTTTTATTATTCCTCACTTGGGACAGTGCTCTAGAAAGTGATGACGATCACACTTCTATTGATTTACAACTCAATGATTACAAGTCGATACTAGAACAAAGTATGACTCTATATGAATGCCTCCGGCGGTGTACCGGGATTGCGATGAATCAAGAGTGACATGTATGAAAAATTATGAACAGTGTCTTTGCCACAAATACGATGTCAACTACATGATCATGCAAAGCAATATGACAATGATGATGCGTGTCATAATAAACGAAACGGTGGATAGTTGCATGGCAATATATCTCGGAATGGCTATGGAAATGCCATAATAGGTAGGTATGGTGGCTGTTTTGAGGAAGATATAAGGAGGTTTATGTGTGAAAGAGCGTATCATATCACGGGGTTTGGATGCACCGGCGAAGTTTGCACCAACTCTCAATGTGAGAAAGGGCAATGCATGGTACCGAAGAGGCTAGCAATGACGGAAGGGTAAGAGTGCGTATAATCTAGGGACTCAACATTAGTCATATAGCACTCACATACTTATTGCAAAAATCTACAAGTCATCAAAAACCAAGCATTACGCGCATGCTCCTAGGGGGATAGATTGGTAGGAAAAGACCATCCCTCGTCCTCGACCGCCACTCATAAGGAAGACAATCAAATAACACCTCATGTTTCAAATTTGTTACATAACGTTTACCATACGTGCATGCTACAGGACTTGCAAACTTCAACACAAGTATCCCTCAAATTCACAAATACTCAAATAGCACAACTTTGATATCACTATCTCCATATCTCAAAACAATCATCAAGTATCAAACTTCTCTTAGTATTCAACACACTTATATGAAAGTTTTTATTATATCCCTCTTGCATGCCCATCATATTAGGACTAGTTTGATAACCAAAGAAAATTACCATGCTGTTTAGGACTCTCAAAATAATATAAGTGAAGCATGAGAGTTCATCTATTTCTATAAAATAAAACCACCGCCGTGCTCTAAAAGGATATAATTGAAGCACTAGAGCAAACAACAAACTACTCTGAAAGATATAAGTGAAGATCAATGAGTAGTCGAACAAGTATGCAACTGTGTGAAGACTCTCTAACATTTAATAATTTCAGATCTTGGTATTTTCTTAAAACAGCAAGCAAAACAAAAGAAAATAAAATGACGCTCCTAGCAAAACACATATCATGTGGCGAATAAAAATATAGCTCCAAGTAAAGTTACCGATGAACGAAGACGAAAGAGGGGATGCCTTCCGGGGCATCCCCAAGCTTAGGCTCTTGGTTGTCCTTGAATATTACCTTGGGGTGCCTTGGGCATCCCCAAGCTTAGGCTCTTGCCACTCCTTCTTCCATAATCCATCGAATCTTTACCCAAAACTTGAAAACTTCACAACACAAAACTTAACAGAAAACTCGTGAGCTCCGTTAGCTAAAGAAAACAAAATACCACTTCAAGGTACTGTAATGAACTCATTATTTATTTATATTGGTTTTAAAGTACTGTATTCCAACTTCTCTATGGTTTATAAACTATTTTACTAGCCATAGATTCATCAAAATAAGCAAACAACACAAGAAAAACAGAATCTGTCAAAAACAAAACAGTCTGTAGTAATATGGATCAAACATATACTTCTGGAACTCATAAAATTCTAAAATAAATTTCTGGACGTGAGTAATTTGTCTATTAATCATCTGCAAAAAGAATTAACTAAATAGCGCTCTCCAGTAAAAAAAATGGCAGCAATTCTTGTGAGCGCTAAAGTTTCTGTTTTTTACAGCAAGATCAACAAGACTTTCCCCAAGTCTTCCCAACGGTTCTACTTGGCACAAACACTAATGAAACACATAAAACCACATCCAAACAGATGCTAGATGAATTATTTATTACTAAACAGGAACAAAAAGCAAGGAACAAAAATAAAATTGGGTTGCCTCCCAACAAGCGCTATCGTTTAACGCCCCTAGCTAGGCACGATGATTTCAATGATGCTCACATAAAGGATAATAATTTGAACATAAAGAGAGCACCATGAAGAATATTACTAACACATTTAAGTCTAACCCACTTCCTATGCATAGGTATTTTGTGAGCAAACAACTTATGGGAACAATAATTAACTAGCATAGGAAGGCAAAACAAGCATAACTTCAAAACTTTAAGCACATAGAGAGGAAACTTGATATTATTGCAATTCATACAAGCATATATTCCTCCATCATAATAATTTTAATTAGCATCATGAATGAATTCAACAATATAACCAGCACCTAAAGCATTCTTTTCACGATCTACAAGCATAGAAATTTTATTACTCTCCACACAAACAAAATTCTTCTCACGAATAATAGTGGGAGCAAACTCAACAAAATAATTATCATGTGAGGCATAATCCAATTGAAAACTAAAATCATGATGACAAGTTTCATGGATATAATTATTCTTTATAGCATACAAGTCAGCACAATAATCATCATAGATAGCAACTTTGTTCTCATAATCAATTGGAACTTGTTCCGAGATAGTGGAATCATTACTAAATACAGTCATGACCTCTCCGAATCCACTTTTATCAATATAATCATCATAAATAGGAGGCATGCTTTCATCATAATAAATTTGCTCATCAAAACTTGGGGGACAAAAAAATATCATCTTCATCAAACATAGCTTCCCCAAGCTTGTGGCTTTGCATATCATTAGCATCATAGATATTCAAGGAATTCATACTAACAACATTGCAATCATGCGCATCATTCAAAGATTTAATGCCAAACATTCTAATGCATTCTTCCTCTACCACTAGAGCATAATTGTCGGAATCCTTATTCTCACGAGAGATATTAAAAAGATAAAGCGTATGAGGCAAACTTAATTCCATTTTTAATTTTCTTTTCTAAACTAAACTAGTGATAAAACAAGAAACTAAAAGACTCGATTGCAAGATCTAAAGATATACCTTCAAGCGCTAACATCCTCGGCAACGGCGCCAGAAAAGAGCTTGATGTCTACTACACAACCTTCTTCTTGTAGACGTTGTTGGGCCTCCAAGTGCAGAGGTTTGTAGGACAGTAGCAAATTTCCCTCAAGTGGATGACCTAAGGTTTATCAATCCGTAGGAGGCATAGGATGAAGATGGTCTCTCTCAAGCAACCCTGCAACCAAATAACAAAGAGTCTCTTGTGTCCCCAACACACCCAATACAATGGTAAAATTGTATAGGTGCAGTAGTTCGGTGAAGAGATGGTGATACAACTGGTATATGGATAGTAGATAATAGTTTTTGTAATCTGAAAATTTAAAAACAGCAAGGTAACTAATGGTAAAAGTGGGCATAAACGGTATTGCGATGATAGGAAACAAGGCCTAGGGTTCATACTTTCACTAGTGCAAGTCCTCTCAACAATAATAACATAATTGGATCACATAACTATCCCTCAACATGCAACAAAGAGTCACTCCACAGCCACTAATAGCGGAGAACAAACGAAGAGATTATGGTAGGGTACAAAACCACCTCAAAGTTATCCTTTCCAATCAATCCGTTGGGCTACTCCTATAAGTGGCACAAACAGCCCTAGAGCTCGTACTAGAATAACACCTTAAGACACAAATCAACCAAAACCCTAATGTCACCTAGATACTCCAATGTCACCTTAAGTATCCGTGGGTATGATTATATGATATGCGTCACACAATATCAGATTCATCTATTCAACCAACACATGGAACCTCAAAGAGTGCCCCAAAGTTTCTAACGGAGAATCACGACGAAAACATGTGCCAACCCCTATGCATAGGTTCATGGGCGGAACCCGCAAGTTGATCACCCAAACATACATCAAGTGAATCACGTGATATCCCATTGTCACCACAGATACGCACGGAAAGACATACATCAAGTGTTCTCAAATCTTTAAAGACTCAATCCGATAAGATAACTTCAAAGGGAAAACTCAATCCATTACAAGAGAGTAGAGGGGGAGAAACATCATAAGATCCAACTATAATAGCAAAGCTCGCGATACATCAAGATCGTACCACCTCAAGAACAAGAGAGAGAGAGAGAGAGAGAGAGATCAAACACATAGCTACTGGTACATACCCTCAGCCTCGAGGGAGAACTACTCCCTCCTCGTGATGGAGAGCACCGGGATGACGAAGATGGCCATCGGAGAGGGATTCCCCCTCCGGCAGGGTGCCGGAACGGGTCTAGATTGGCTTTCGGTGGCTACGGAGGCTTCTGGCGGCGGAACTCCCGATCTATTGTGCTCCCCGATCGTTTTAGGGTATATGGAGATATATAGGCGGAAGACGTACGTCAGGGGAGCCACGAGGGGACCACGAGGGTTGAGGGCGCGCCCAGGGGGGGTGGGCGCGCCCCCCTACCTTGTGGCTTCCTCGAAGCTTCCTTGACGTGGACTCCAAGTCTCCCGCGTTGCTTTCCCTCCAAAAATAAGTTCCGTGAAGTTTCAGGTCAATTGGACTCCATTTGATTTTCCTTTTCTGCGATACTCTAAAACAAGGAAAAAACAGAAAACTGGCACTGGCCTCTGGGTTAATAGGTTAGTCCCAAAAATAATATAAAAGTGTATAATAAAGCCCTTAAACATCCAAAACAGAAGATAATATAGCATGGTGCAATCAAAATTATAGATACGTTGGAGACGTATCACCCGGCTTCGGTGTCCCTTGTTGGCGAGTCACCGCGGGTTCGGCATGGCATCCCGAGGGCCTTCCCTGTAAAACACCATATGTGTACGGTAGGTGAAGTGCATAAAAGAGGATCCTTCTCGGAAGTTGGGACTCTAGTTTTTCTTACATGCGATGCAGTGATTAGCCTAGGATAGTCGGCTATGATGGCCACCATGGCATCATCGCAGCTCAATTGATAGAATGTCCTGTCAATCAGCTCCACAAATATGTCGGGATCCTCTTCGAGTCCGGGATCGAGGGCCCGGTCAGGGTCCTCCGGTTGTGGAGGTGGGCAGTTGACCTCCCTTACGGCTTTTCGTAGTTCCTGCCATGAAATGGCAAGGTGAGTATTTATGACAAAGAATGCGGGAAGGTTGGGAGTAAAAAGTGACAGCTCACCCAGCTTGGGGGGTTGTACATGGAGAATCCATCCCGTAGCTTAATACGGATGAACTCCTCTTCCTCTCCCTTGAACAAATCGGACGGAATTTTTGCTAGAGCAACAACTGAGTCCGGTCCCTTAAGCCCGCAGCGGGTGGCATCATCTTCCCCGTTAAAGCGCCACACGGGGTGCCCTCGATATTGAAGTGGCTACACCCCCCGCATTATACATATTGACATGACCTCGATTATTGTCAGTCCTGATTGAGCCAGTACTTTTATCCGGCCCATCAGGTAAAGGACTTCTCCATTATCTTCCTCCTGAGGGCTCCGTGGGCGCCAGCTTCTGCGTTTCTTCAAAGGTGCACTGTCGAACTTGGGAAGACCCATCCGAATAGGATCTGGAAGGGGGACGTCCTCCATGTAAAGTCACTCCGAAGGCCAGTCTTCGGACGTCTTCTTCGGGGTACCGGACATGTATTCGGTCCCAGCGATGCGCCATATTTCGGCTCCGCCCTCTTGATATATTGACCCCTCCTACGTGCGGGGCACAAGGCAAAATAGCCTCTTCCACAGCTCGAAATGAGCTTCACAGCCTAGAAACAGCTCACAAAGAGCAACATAACCAGTGATGTGTAATATGGAAGTAGGGGTGAAATTATGCAACTGGAGGCCATAAAACTCCAAGAGCCCGCGGAGGAGCGGATGGATCGGAAATCCAAGCCCCCTTAGTAAATAAGGGACAAGGCATACCTGCTCCCCCTTGGAGGGATTGGGGAAGCTCTCCGCTTGCTCCCCGCCATTATAGGTGGCAAGCCCGGCTCGAACGGGGACCATATAGGCTGGAGGGAGAAATCCCTGGGTCTGTAACTACTAATTGGCTGTGCGGGACGGAACACTTCTCCCAGTCACCGGGCTTAGGGCTACGGGAGCGGGAGGAGGAGCTGCGATTGCCGGCCATGTTGGAATTGATTTTTCCGAGTGCGCTCCGATGGATACTCGTCGTGGGAGGATGGTGTTGTATGGATCTAAGAATCCCCGTCTCTTTAATAGACAGCTTACCTACATGGCTAGGGTGGTGAATGTAAAAATGCCCTGGCTCCTCGCATTCGCTCGACACATGGAAGATAGCCCTTATTGGGTGTGGAAGCCAAGAAGTGCAACATTTATGGGGAGCCGGACACTACTCAGCAGATATTCAAAATTTGGAGAAGAACCCGCCTTGCAATGCCGAAGACAAATCTGCGCGCCGGACTGATCGTCATTCAAGCCCGGTTCGGGGGCTACTGAGGGAGCCCTGGATTAGGGGGTCTCTAGATAGCTAGACTATATCCTTTGGCCGGACTGTTGGACTATGAAGATACAAGATTGAAGACTTCGTCCCGTATCCGGATAGGACTCTCCTTGGCGTGGAAGGCAAGCTTGGCAATACGGATATGTAGATCTCCTCCCTTGTAACCGACTCTATGTAACCCTAGCCCCCTCCGGTGTCTATATAAACCGGAGGGTTTTGTCCGTAGGACAACAACAACCATACCATAGGCAAGCTTCTAGGGTTTAGTCTCTACGATCTCGTGGTAGATCAACTGTTGCAATACTCATATCGTTAAGATCAATCAAGCAGGACGTAGGGTATTACCTCCATCAAGAGGGCCCGAACCTGGGTAAACATCGTGTCCCCCGCCTCCTGTTACCATCTTCCTTAGACGGACAGTTCGGGACCCCCTACCAGAGATCCGCCGGTTTTGACACCGACACTTTTCCATAAACCATTTTATACGGAGACATACCCATAGGATTTTTTATATGCAGTTCTATAAGCCCATAATGCATCATCAAGTTTCTTGGACCAATTCTTTCTAGATCTATTAACAGTCTTTTGCAAAATTAATTTAAGCTCTCTATTACTCAGTTCTACTTGACCACTAGACTGTGGATGATATGGAGATGCAATTCTATGATTAACATCATACTTAGCAAGCATCTTACGAAAAGCACCATGAATAAAATGTGAACCACCATCAGTCATTAAGTATCTAGGGACTCCAAACCTCGGAAAAATAACTTCTTTAAGCATCTTAATAGAGGTGTTATGATTAGCACTACTAGTTGGAATAGCTTCTACTCACTTAGTAACGTAATCAACAACAACTAAAATATGTGTATACCCATTAGAGGAAGGAAACGGTCCCATATAATCAAAGCCCCAAACATCAAATGGTTCAATAACAAGTGAATAATTCATAGGCATTTCTGGACGTCTACTAATATTACCAATTCTTTGGCATTCATCACAAGACAAGACAGACTTACGGGCATCCTTGAAAAGAGTAGGCCAATAAAAACCGGATTGCAATACCTTATGTGCAGTTCTGTCTCCAGCATGGTGTCCTCCATAAGCCTCGGAGTGACACTTGTGTAGGATCTGTTCCTGTTCATGCTCAGGTACACAACATCTAATAACACCATCTACTCCTTCTTTATAAAGGTATGGGTCATCCCAGAAGAAATGTCTTAAATCATAGAAAAACTTTTTCTTTAGTTGGTATATGAAACTCGGTGGTATAAATTTAGCAACAATGTAATTAGCATAATCAGCATGCCATGGAGCAGTACGAGAAGCATTTATGACAGCTAATTGTTCATCAGGAAAGCTATCATCAATAGGTAGTGGGTCATCAAGCATATTCTCTAACCTAGAGAAGTTGTCTGCAACAGGGTTCTCAGCTCCCTTTCTATCAATAATATGCAAATCAAATTCTTGTAGCAAGAGAACCCATCTAATAAGTCTAGGTTTAGCATCTTTCTTTTCCATAAGATATTTAATGGCAGCATGATCAGTGTGAACAGTTACTTTAGAATCAACAATATAAGGTTTGAACTTATCACAAGCAAACACAACTGCTAAAAATTATTTTTCAGTAGTAGCATAATTTCTCTGGGCACTGTCGAGAGTCTTACTAGCATATTGGATAACATTTAATTTCTTATCAACTCTTTGTCCTAGAACATCCCCTACAGCATAATCACTAGCATCAGACATAATTTCAAAGGGTAAATTCCAATCAGGTGGCTGAACAATAGGTGTAGAAATCAAGGCTTTCTTAAGAATTTCAAATGATTCTACACAATCATCATCAAAGACAAATGGAACTTCTTTTTGTAAGAGATTAGACATAGGCCTAGAAATTTTAGAGAAGTCCTTAATGAACCTCCTATAAAAACCGGCATGACCAAGGAAACTTCTTATACCTTTAATGTCGTTAGGACACGACATCTTTTCAATAGCATCAACTTTAGCTTTATCAACTTCAATACCTCTTTCAGAAATTTTATGCCCCAAGACAATACCTTCATTAACCATAAAGTGGCACTTCTCTCAATTCAAGACAAGGTTAGTTTCTTCACATCTTTGCAAAACTCGATCAAGGTTGCTTAAGCAATCATCAAAAAAGTTCCATATACGGACAAATCATCCATGAAAACCTCATAAATCTTTTCACAAAAGTCAGAGAATATAGCAGTCATACATCTTTGGAAGGTAGCAGGTGCATTGCATAAACCAAAATGCATACATCTATAAGAAAAGGTACCGAAAGGGCGAGTAAAAGTTGTCTTTTCTTGATCCTCTTTTGACACAGGTATTTGAGAGAAACTAGAATAACTGTCTAGAAAGCAATAATGTGTATGTTTGGATAATCTTTCTAGCATTTGATCAATAAAAGGTAACGAGTAATGATCCTTTTTAGTAGCTTTATTTAATCTACGGAAATCAATTACCATTCTATAACCTGTAGCAATTCTTTGTGGAATCAATTCATCTTTATCATTAGGAACAACAGTAATACCTCCCTTCTTAGGGACACAATGGACATGACTTACCCACTGACTATCAGCAACGGGATAAATTATACCTGCCTCCAGAAGCTTTAGTATTTCTTTTCTTACCACTTCTTTCATCTTAGGATTTAACCGTCGTTGGTGATCAACAACCGGTGTAGCATCCTTTTCCAATTTTATTTTGTGCTGGCATAGAGTGGGACTAATGCCCTTAAGATCATCAAGAGTATATCCAATAGCAGCACGATGCTTCTTCAGAGTTTTCAATAATTTATTTTCTTCATGCTCTGAAAGGTTAGCACTAATAATAACAAGATATATCTCTTTCTCATCAAGATAAGCATATTTAAGAGTATCAGGTAAAGGTTTAAGGTCAAACACGGGATCACCCTTGGGTAGAGGAGGATCCCCTAGGATTTCAACAGGCAAGTTCTGTTTCAAAATAGGTCCCTGTTTAAAGAATACTTCATCTATTTCTCTTCTTTCATTCATAAACATATAATTTTCATGGTCGAGCAAATATTGTTCTAAAGGATTATTAGGAGGCACGGTAATAGAAGCAAGACCAATAATTTCATGTTTACTAGGCAATTCTTTATCATGGGGTTGTCTACGAAATTTAGCAAAATTAAAGTCATGAGGCATATCCCCCAAACCAGTAGTAACAACATCCTTTTTGCAATCTATCCTAGCATTAATAGTATTCAAGAAAGGTCTACCAAATATAATGGGACAAAATTTATCTTGTGGGGAACCAAGAACAAGAAAATCAGCAGGATATTTAACTTTCCCACACAAGACTTCAACATCTCGAATAATCCCAACTGGTGAAATAGTGTCTCTATTGGTAAGCTTAATTGTAACACCAATTTCCTCTATCTCAGCAGGTGCAATATCATGCATAATTTCTTTGTAAAAGGAATGAGGTATTTAACTTGCGCTAGCACCCATATCACATAAGCCATTATAGCAATGATCTCCTATTTTAACAGAAATAACAGGCATGCCTACAAAAGGTCTATGTTTATTTTTAGTGTCAGGTCTAGCAATTCTAGTAGCTTCATCACAGAAGTAAATAACATGCCCATCGATATTATCGGCCAAGAGGTCTGTAACTATAGCAATACTAGGTTCAACTTTAATTTGCTTAGGGGGTCTAGGTGTTCTAGTATTACCCTTACAAACCACAGTTGAAGCTTTAGCATGATCCTTTATTCTAACAAGGTGGTTTCTCAATATAAGCAGTAGGAACAACAAAATTATTATAAGTGGTAGTCTTTTCTTCAACTTTAATAGGTGCAACTAATTTTGCTTCAACGGGACGATTATATTTAAACCACTTCTCCTTAGGGAGATCAACATGGGTAGCAAAGGATTCACAGAAAGAAGATACCATCTCAGAGTTAAGTCTATATTTAGTGCTAAATTCACGGAAAACATCGGTATGCATAAAAGGTTTAACACAATCAAACTTGGGTGTTATACCTGACTCCTTACCTTCATCGAGATCCCAATCTTCAGAGTTGCGTTTAATTCTTTCCAATAAATCCCATTTGAATTCAATAGTCTTCATCATAAAAGAACCAGTACAAGAAGCATCGAGCATGGAGCGATTATCGAGAGAAAGCTGAGCATAAAAATTTTGAATAATAATTTCTCTAGAGAGCTCATGATTGGGGCTTGAATATAATGTTGACTTAAGCCTCCCCCAAGCATGAGCGATGCTTTCTCCTTCGCAATCCCAAAAATTATATATATAAATATGATCACGATGAACAAGATGCATAGGATAAACCTTTTGATGAAATTCCTATTTCAATCGGTTGTAGTTCCATGATCCCATATCATCACATAGCCTAAACCATGTCAATGCCTTTTCCTTCAAAGATAAAGAGAAGACCTTCTTCTTGATAACATCCTCGGGCATACCTGCAAGCTTAAATAATCCACAAACTTCATCCACATAGATTAGGTGGAAATTGGGATGTAATGTTCCATCACTTGTGAAAGGATTAGCTAGCAGTTTCTCTATCATACCCAAAGGAATTTCAAAGTAAAAATTTTCAGTAGGTTCAGTAGGTTGAGGAGCAACTCTTTGCTCTAATGGTCGGGATGAAGATACCCCAAACAAGCCCCTCAAAGGATTATGTTCCATAGTAACAAGTGACAGTAAATTTCAGCACACAATATAGATTTTTCCTTACCAAATTCCACCTACCAAAGGCGCTTCACTCCCCAGCAACGGCGCCAGAAAATAGTCTTGATGACCCACAAGTATAGGGGATCTATCATAGTCCTTTCGATAAGTAAGAGTGTCGAACCCAACGAGGAGCAGAAGGAAATGATAAGCAGTTTTCAGTATGGTATTCTCTGCAAGCACTGAAATTATCGATAACAGATAGTTTTGTGATAAGGTAATTTGTAACGGGTAACAAGTAATAAAAGTAAATAAGGTGCAGCAAGATGGCCCAATCCTTTTCTTATCAAAGGACAAGCCTGGACAAACTCTTATACAAAGGAAAGTGTTCCCGAGGACACATGGGAATTATCGTCAAGCTAGTTTTCATCATGTTCATATGATTCGCGTTCGGTACTTTGATAATTTGATATGTGGGTGGACCAGTGCTTGGGAACTACCCTTCCTTGGACAAGCATCCCACTTATGATTAACCCCTCTTGCAAGCATCCGTAAGTACAAAAGAAGTATTAAGGTAAACCTAACCATAGCATGAAACATATGGATCCAAATCAGCCCCTTACAAAGCAACTCATAAACTAGGGTTTAAGCTTCTGTCACTCTAGCAACCCATCATCTACTTATTACTTCCCAATGCCTTTTTCTAGGCCCAAATAATGGTGAAGTGTCTTGTAGTCGACGTTCACATGACACCACTAGAGGAAGGACAACATACATCTCATCAAAATATCGAACGAATACCAAATTCACATGACTACTTATAGCAAGACATCTCCCATGTCCTCAGGAACAAACATAACTACTCACAAATCATATTCATGTTCATTCAGAGGGGTATTAATATGCATAAAGGATCTAAACATATGATCTTCCACCGAATAAACCAACTAGCATCAACTACAAGGAGTAATCAACACTACTAGCAACCCACAGGTACCAATCTGAGGTTTTGAGGCAAAGATTGGATACAAGAGATGAACTAGGTTTTGAGATGAGATGGTGCTGGTGAAGATGTTGATGGAGATTGACCCCCTCCCGATGAGAGGATCGATGATGATGACGGTGGTGATGAATTCCCCCTCCCGGAGGGAAGTTTCCATGGCAGAATAGCTCCGCCGGAGCCCTATGTTGGTTCCGCCAAGGTTCCGCCTTGTGGCAGCGGAGTTTCATCCCATGAGGTTGCTTATGATTTTTTTCTCGGACGAAAGACCTCATATAGCAGAAGATGGGCACCAGAGGCCTGCCAGGGGGCCCACGAGGCAGGGGGCGCGCCCAGGGGGTAGGGCGCGCCCCCACCCTCGTGAATGGTGGGTGGCCCCCTCTGGTGCTTCCTTCGCCCAATATTTTTTATATATTCTGAAATATGCTCCCGTGAAGTTTCAGGACTTTTGGAGTTATGCAGAATAGGTCTCTAATATTTGCTCCTTTTCTAGCCCAGAATTCGAGCTGCCGGCATTCTCCCTCTTTATGTAAACCTTATAAAATAAGAGAGAATAGGCATAAGTATTGTGACATAATGTGTAATAACAACGCATATTGCAATAAATATCAATATAAAAGCAATATGCAAAATGGACGTATCAACGTCATCCCCTGGAATTACGGAAACCCGCCATGACATCATCTTCCATTAATTTCGCACGAGACACAACATATATTAACGGATATTTATCTTTAATTAACCACCCCAAAAATCAAGGCATCGAATCGGCTGGATAATCATCTTTCAGCCTCCTCGTTTCTCACACTTGCCTACTGACCCTTGCCTTATAAATAGGCCCCGACAGCCCATCTATTCTCCCCCTTCTTTCCTTCTCGTCTTCCTCCTGTCTCCGTGACGCCTTTGCACATCTGAGCACCGCCGCCGCCGCGAAGCTCATCATCGTCCTCAATCTTGGCTGCTGCATAAACCTGAACGGGACCAGGGAAAAAAACTACAACGCCTCTCCATTGCTCAGCGGTTTCGGTGAGTACCTTATATTGTCCACCATAGATCTTCATTAGGTTTCTTCAGTTCTTATGAGTTCCTCATCATTCTTCATCACGCTTCTGTTTAATCCTTACATGGATCCAAAACTGGCCTTTGAAATATGCAGAACCTATTTCTTTCCCTTGCTTTAATCACTGAACATGCCCTTTAGCCACAGAAATCTCATCATTGTGTTAGTTCCTCCACTACTGCAATATTTAGGTTTTAATTTATTTTCCTTTTCCGCACAACACTAGATCCAAATACCCTGCTCCAGTATGTAAAACTTGTTTGTCCCAACACTTATTAAAATTCGCTCTTGTCAGATCTTGAATATCAGTGCCTGTCATGGCGGCTTACATCACCGGCTTATAATTACCCATATATCATTAGGCCCCATTTAAGCCGCCATTTGGAGTACATCCTGTAGTTTATTATTTCTGGCTTTAATGAATCAATTTAACATGGCAAAAAAATTCTTTTCTTTAGGCTTTTCTCTTCACAATGCCGCCAAAGACAGTCACTTGATGCAACTGGGTTAAGTCCATTGTTATTGAAGATACTCTCAAAGATTTTGTCAAAATCAGGTACTTGCCAGCAAAGAATGTTATGCATTATCGTGCCCCCAATCCAGGCGAAGAAAGACCTCAACCAAAGGATGGTGAGGTCATTGTTTTCACTGACCACATGAACCGGGGCTTCTCACCGCCCGGCTCTAAATTTTCCCAAGATGTTCTGCACTTCTTTCAACTCCATCCGCAAGACATTGGACCCAATTCCGTGTCAAACATTTGCAATTTTCAAGTCTTCTGCGAAGTATACCTTCAAGAGGAGCCCAGTGTGGAACTTTCCAGAGAATATTTTTATTTGAACCGCCAAAACGAATTCACAAACGGACCCATCTTGGATCTTGACGCAATCTTAATTCAACGAAGAAGAGATGCCATCTTCCCCTATGCTTGCTTGCCGAGTCATCCCAAGGACTGGAACCAGACATGGTTTTATTACAAAGATACCTCTCCGGCTGACGAGAATCCATTACCGGGTTAATGTGTCGAGCGCCTGGACCCAAAACATTTTCTTCCTGATAAGCTTACCGCTTCTGAATGTGCAAAGCTTGCCCCTATCACTTCAAAGGTCAAAGCTCTACTGGGAAACAGTTTAATTGGCGATGACTTGGTTCGGTGCTGGGTCTCTTGGCGAATTATACCCTTGAGCTGCCGGCCCGGCTTAATGTGCACTTACATTGGTGGTATAAAGGATCTGCTGCGCCATAGCTCTATATGTTTAACTGGCGAGGAAATCAACGAAATGACCAAGTCCCTTCTGAATGAAGATCCGAAAGATTGTAGCAAAGTGGGTCTGAACCCTTTCTGCAAACTTAACCCGCCACCAGATGTGAGTCTCCAATTTTATTACCTTTACCTCATCATTTAATCATTCTATTAACTCAACTTTGATGACTTTCACAGGCCGATTCTGATTTTTGGAAAAAGAAGTACGATCATGAAGCTACCAAGAAAGCCAGGGCTGCCAAGAAAGTCGCCAAGAAAAACACTAAGAAAAATAAGAAGAAACCAAGCGCCTCCAGCATGTTTGAACTGGATGACAGCTCTGAGTCGGAGGTAGCCCTTGACTCCCTTGGCTCCTTTTTCAATCACCTTATTGACACTTATTGTACTAAGGATGACACGGGGGCCAGCCAAGTAGCTGAAGAAGAGGTAACTATTATTTCATCTGACTCAGAGCATTTGCCAAGACAGAAAATTCGATAGGTAACGCAAAAGTAAGCTTTTTGCACCCGTGAGCTCATTTGGATCCTCACTTTCTTTTGAAGCAACAACAACACGAGAGCCGGTGACAAACTCGGACCAACGGAGGTGAAGAGTTATCGTCCGGCTTACCTAATACTCCAGCTCCACGAAAATGGCAAAACGAGGTCTTTCCAAACTTAACTCTTTTTACCCCCAGGCGGGTCTCATTCGCCAGCCACTTACTTCTTTCAATCCAACCTTATCACGAGGTTTCTCGCTCTTCCTCCGGCGATTCATCTCAAACCCAGCTACCGGATTTCAAGACTGCCCCTGGGTAACATCCCTTTTGTTTTCTATCTCCTTATGCTCTTATACTTATACTGATCTCTCGTGAACCATGCAGTGGAAAAGCAAAGCCTAACAAGAGGGCAAAGGTGACCAAGCCGGTTGAAGACCCCAAAGTTCCTGAACCGGAACAACAAATTCCAGCATCTGATACCTCCATGGTACCACCCGACTGTTGGGGAACGTAGTAATTTCAAAAACTTTCCTACGCACACGCAAGATCATGGTGATGCATAGCAACGAGGGGGAGAGTCTGATCTACGTACCCTTGTAGATCACAACGGAAGCGTTGACACAACATAGAGGAAGTAGTCGTACGTCTTCTTCCCGATCCGACCGATCCAAGAACCGTTACTCCGCACCTCCGAGTTCTTAGCTCACGTACAGCTCGATGACGATCCCCGGGCTCCGATCCAGCAAAGCTTCGGGGAGGAGTTCCGTCAGCACGACGGCGTGGTGACCATCTTCATGTACTACCGACGCAGGGCTTCGCCTAAGTACTGCAACAATATGATTGAGGTGGAATTTGGTGGCAGCGGGCACCGCACACGGCTAAGGAACGATCACCAAGGATCAACTTGTGTGTCATGGGGTGCCCCCCTGCCTCCGTATATAAAGGAGCAAGGGGGAGGGGCTGGCCGGCCTAGGAGGAGGTGCGCCAAGGGGAGTCCTACTCCCACCGGGAGTAGGACTCCCTCCTTCCTTGTTGGAGTAGGAGAAGGGGAAAGAGGTGGAGAGGAATGAGGAAAAGGGGGCTGCGCCGCTTGTCCAATTCGGACCAGAGGGGGGGGGGGGCGCAGGCCTCCTTCCTTTTGGCCTCTCTCCTCTATTCCCGTATGGCCCAATAAGGCCCATATACTCGCCGGCGAATTCCCGTAACTCTCCGGTACTCCGAAAAATACCCGAATCACTCGGAACCTTTCCGAAGTCCGAATATAGTCGTCCAATATATTGATCTTTATGTCTCGACCATTTCGAGACTCCTCGTCATGTCCCCGATCTCATCCGGGACTCCGAACTCCTTCGGTACATCAAAACTCATAAACTCATAATATAACTGTCATCGAAACCTTAAGCGTGCGGACCCTACGGTTCGAGAACAATGTAGACATGACCGAGACACGTCTCCGGTCAATAACCAATAGCGGGACCTGGATGCCCATACTGGCTCCTACATATTCTACGAAGATCTTTATCGGTCAGACCGCATAACAACATACGTTGTACCCTTTGTCATCGGTATGTTACTTGCCCGAGATTCGATCGTCGGTATCCAATACCTAGTTCAATCTCGTTACCGGCAAGTCTCTTTACTCGTTCCATAATACATCATCTCGCAACTAACTCATTAGTCACAATGCTTGCAAGGCTTATGTGATGTGTATTATCGAGAGGGCCCAGAGATACCTCTCCGACAATCGGAGTGACAAATCCTAATCTCGAAATACGCCAACCCAACATCTACCTTTGGAGACACCTGTCGTACTCCTTTATAATCACCCAGTTACATTGTGACGTTTGGTAGTACCCAAAGTGTTCCTCCGGTAAACGGGAGTTGCATAATCTCATAGTCATAGGAACATGTATAAGTCATGAAGAAAGCAATAGCAACATACTAAACGATCGGGTGCTAAGCTAATGGAATGGGTCATGTCAATCAGATCATTCATCTAATGATGTGATCCCATTAATCAAATAACAACTCTTTGTCCATGGTTAGGAAACATAACCATCTTTGATTAATGAGCTAGTCAAGTAGAGGCATACTAGTGACACTATGTTTGTCTATGTATTCACACATGTATTATGTTTCCGGTTAATACAATTCTAGCATGAATAATAAACATTTATCATGATATAAGGAAATAAATAATAACTTTATTATTGCCTCTATGGAATATTTCCTTCAGTCTCCCACTTGCATTAGAGTCAATAATCTAGATCACATCACCATGTGATTAACATCGATAGTTCACATCATCATGTGATTAACACCCATATTTCACATCACCATGTGACCAATACCCAAAGGGTTTACTAGATTCAGTAATCTAGTTCACATCGCTATGTGATTAACACCCAAAGAGTACTAAGGTGTGATCATGTTTTGCTTGTGAGAGAATCTTAGTCAATGGGTCTGCCACATTCAGATCCACATGTATTTTGCAAATTTCTATGTCAACAATGCTCTGCATGGAGCTACTCTAGCTAATTGCTCCCACTTTCAATATGTATCTAGACCGAGACTTAGAGTCATCTAGATTAGTGTCAAAACTTGCATTGACGTAACCCTTTACGACGAGCCTTTTGTCACGTCCATAATCGAGAAACATATCCTTATTTCACTAAGGATAATTCTGACCGCTGTCCAGTGATCTACTCCTAGATCACTATTGTACTCCCTTGCCAAATCAGTGTAGGGGATACAATAGATCTGGTACACAGCATGGCATACTTTATAGAACCTATGGCTGAGGCATAGGGAATGACTTTCATTCTCTTTCTATCTTCTGCCGTGGTCGGGCTTTGAGTCTTACTCAACTTCACACCTTGTACTACAGGCAAGAACTCTTTCTTTGACTGCTCCATTTTTGAACTACTTCAAAATCTTGTCAAGGTATGTACTCAGTGAAAAAAAAACTTATCAAGCGTCTTGATCTATCTCTATAGATCTTGGAGCTCAATATGTAAGCAGCTTCACCGAAGTCTTTCTTTGAAAAACTCCTTTCAAACACTCCTTTATGCTTTACAGAATAATTCTACATTATTTCCGATCAACAATATGTCATTCACATATACTTTATCAGAAATGCTGTAGTGCCCCCACTCACTTTCTTGTAAATACAGGCTTCACCGCAAGTCTGTAAAAACTATATGCTTTGATCAACTTATCAAAGCGTGTATTCCAACTCTGAGATGCTTGCACCAGTCCATAGATGAATCGCTGGAGCTTGCATATTTTGTTAGCACCTTTAGGATTGACAAAACCTACTGGTTGCATCATATACAACTCTTCTTTAAGAAATCCATTAAGGAATGCAGTTTTGTTTATCCATTTGCCAGATTTCATAAAATGTGGCAATTGCTAACATGATTCGGACAGACTTAAGCATAGATACGGGTGAGAAACTCTCATCGTAGTCAACACTTTGAACTTGTCGAAAACCTTTTGCGACAATTCTAGCTTTGTAGATAGTAACACTACTATCAGCGTCCGTCTTCCTCTTGAAGATCCATTTATTCTCAATTGCTTGCTGATCATCGGGCAAGTCAACCAAAGTCCAAACTTTGTTCTCATACATGGATCATATCTCAGATTTCATGGCCTCAAACCATTTCGCGGAATCTGGGCTCATCATCGCTTCCTCATAGTTCGCATGTTCGTCATGGTCTAGTAACATGACTTCCAGAACAGGATTACCATACCACTCTGGTGCGGATCTCACTCTGGTTTACCTACGAGATTCGGTAGTAACTTGATCTGAAGTTACATGATCATCATCATTAGCTTCCTCACTAATTGGTGTAGGTGTCACAGAAACTTGTTTCTGTGATGTACTACTTTCCAATAAGGGAGAAGGTACAATTACCTTATCAAGTTTTCTACTTTCCTCCCACTCACTTCTTTCGAGAGAAACTCCTTCTCTGGAAAGGATCCATTCTCGGCAACGAATATCTTGCCTTCGGATCTGTGATAGAAGGTGTACCCAACATTATCTTTAGGGTATCCTATGAAGACACATTTTTCCGATTTGAGTTTGAGCTTATCGAGATGAAACTTTTTCACATAAGCATCGCAACTCCAAACTTTAAGAAACGATAGCTTAGGTTTCTTGCCAAACCATAGTTCACACGGTGTCGTCTCAACGGATTTAGATGGTGCCCTATTTAACGTGAATGTAGCTGTCTCTAATGCATAACCCCAAAACGATAGTGGTAGCTCGGTAAGATTCATCATAGATTGCACTATATCCAATAAAGTACGGTTATGATGTTCGGACACACCATTATGCTGTGGTGTTCCAGGTGGCGTGCATAGTGAAACTATTTCACATTGTTTTAACTGAAGACCAAACTCGTAACTCAAATATTTTACCTCTGCGATCATATCGTAGAAACTTTTATTTTCTTGCCACAATGATTTTCCACTTCACTCTGAAATTCTTTGAACTGTTCAAATGTTTCAGACTTATGTTTCATCAAGTAGATATCCCCATATCTGCTCAAATCATCTTGTGAAGGTCAGAAAATAATGATACCTGCTGTAAGCCTTTAATATTCATCGGACCACATACATCAGTATGTATGATTTCCAACAAATCTGTTGCTTGCTTCATTGTTCCGGAGAACGGCGTTTTAGTCATCTTGCCCATAAGGCATGGTTCGCAAGCATCAAGTGATTCATAATCAAGTGATTCCAAAATCCCATCAGCGTGGAGTTTCTTCATGCGCTTTACACCAATATGGCCTAAACGGCAGTGCCACAAATAAGTTGCACTATCATTATTAACTTCACATCTTTTGGTTTCAATATTATGAATATGTGTATCACTAAGATCGAGATCCAATGAACTATTTTCATTGGGTGTGTAACCATATAAGGTTTTATTCATGTAAATAGAACAACAATTTATTCTTTTACTTAAATGAATAACCGTATTACAATAAACATGATCAAATCATATTCATGCTCAACACAAACACCAAATAACACTTATTTAGGTTCAACACTAATCCCGAAAGTATAGGGGAGTGTGCGATGATGATCATATCAATCTTGGAACTACTTCCAACACACATCGTCACTTCACCCTTAACTAGTCTCTGTTTATTCTGCAACTCCCGTTTCGAGTTACTAATCTTAGCAACTGAACTAGCATCAAATACTGAGGGTTTGCTATAAACACTAGTAAAGTACACATCAATAACATGTATATCAAATATACTTATGTTCACTTTGCCATCCTTCTTATCCGCCAATCACTTGGGGTAGTTCCGCTTCTAGTGACCAGTCCCTTTGCAGTAGAAGCACTTAGTCTCAGGCTTAGGATCAGACTTGGGCTTCTTCACTTGAGCAGCAACTTGCTTGCCGTTCTTCTTGAAGTTCCCCTTCTTCCCTTTGCCCTTTTCTTGAAACTAGTGGTCTTGTCAACCATCAACACTTGATGTTTTTCTTGATTTCTACCTTCGTTGATTTCAGCATCACGAAGAGCTTGGGAGTTGTTTCCGTTATCCCTTGCATATTATAGTTCATCACGAAGTTCTACTAACTTCGTGATGGTTGTTGGGGAACGCAGTAATTTCAAAAATTTTCCTACGCACACACAAGATCATGGTGATGCATAGCAACGAGGGGGAGAGTCTGATCTACGTACCCTTGTAGATTGCAACGGAAGCGTTGACACAACATAGAGGAAGTAGTCGTACGTCTTCTTCCCGATCTGACCGATCCAAGCACCGTTACTCCGGCACCTCTGAGTTCTTAGCACACGTTCAGCTGGATGATGTTCCTCGGGCTCCGATCCAGCAAAGCGTCGAGGAAGAGTTCCGTCAGCACGACGGCGTGGTGACGATCTTGATGTACTACCGACGCAGGGCTTCGCCTAAGCACTGTAACGGTACGATCGAGGTGGAATTTGGTGGCAGGGGGCACCGCACACGGCTAAGGAACGATCTCAAGGATCAACTTGTGTGTCTTGGGGTGTCCCCTGCCCCCGTATATAAAGGTTGGAGGGAGGGGGGCTGGCCGGCCAAAGAGAGGGAGGCGCAGGAGGAGTCCTACTCCTACCGGGAGTAGGACTCCCCCCTCCAATCCTATTCCAACTAGGACTCCTTGGGAAAAAGGGAGAGGAAAAGAGAGAGAGGTGGCCGGCCACCTCTCCTAGTCCTAATAGGACTAGGGGAGGGGGGGAGGTGCGCAGCCCTCCTTGGCAGCCCCTTTCACCTTTCCACAATGGCCCATGTAGGCCCATTTGGCTCCCGGGGGGTTCCGGTAACCCTCCCGGTAATCCGGTAAAATCCCGATTTCACCCGGAACACTTCCGATGTCCAAACATAGGCTTCCAATATATCAATCTTTACGTCTCGACCATTTCAAGACTCCTCGTCATGTCCGTGATCTCATCCGGGACTCCGAACAACCTTCGGTACATCAAAATGCATAAACTCATAATAACTGTCATCGTAACGTTAAGCATGCGGACCCTACGATTCGAGAACAATGTAGACATGACCGAGACACGTCTTCGGTCAATAACCAATAGCGGGACCTGGATGCCCATATTGGCTCCTACATATTCTACGAAGATCTTTATCGGTCAGACCGCATAACAACATACGTTGTTCCCTTTGTCATCGGTATGTTACTTGCCTGAGATTCGATCGTCGGTATCCAATACCTAGTTCAATCTCGTTACTGGCAAGTCTCTTTACTCGTTCCGTAATACATCATCTCATAACTAACATCTTAGTTATTATGCTTGCAAGGCTTATGTGATGTGTATTACCGAGAGGGCCCAGAGATACCTCTCCGACAATCGGAGTGACAAACCCTAATCTCGAAATACGCCAACCCAACATCTACCATTGGAGACACCTGTAGTACTCCTTTATAATCACCCAGTTACGTTGTGACGTTTGGTAGTACCCAAAGTGTTCCTCCGGTAAACGGGAGTTGCATAATCTCATAGTTATAGGAACATGTATAAGTCATGAAGAAAGCAATAGCAACATACTAAACGATCGGGTGCTAAGCTAATGGAATGGGTCATGTCAATCAGATCATTCAACTAATGATGTGACCTCGTTAATCAAATAACAACTCTTTGTTCATGGTTAGGAAACATAACCATCTTTGATTAACGAGCTAGTCTAGTAGAGGCATACTAGTGACACTCTGTTTGTCTATGTATTCACACATGTATTATGTTTCCGGTTAATACAATTCTAGCATGAATAATAAACATTTATCATGATATAAGGAAATAAATAATAACTTTATTATTGCCTCTAGGGCATATTTCCTTCAGTCTCCCACTTGCACTAGAGTCAATAATCTAGTTTCACATCGCCATGTGACTTAGCAGCAATAGTTCACATCACCATGTGATTAACACCCATAGTTCACATCGTTATGTGACCAACACTCAAAGGGTTTACTAGAGTCAGTAATCTAGTTCACATCTCTATGTGATTAATACCCAAAGAGTACTAAGGTGTGATCATGTTTTGCTTGTGAGATAATTTTAGTCAACGGGTCTGTCACATTCAGATCCGTAAGTATTTTGCAAAATTCTTTGTCTATAATGCTCTGCACGGAGCTACTCTAGCTAATTGCTCCCACTTTCAATATGTATCTAGACCGAGACTTTAGAGTCATCTAGATTAGTGTCAAAACTTGCATCGGCGTAACCCTTTACGACGAACCTTTTTATCACGTCCATAATCGAGAAACATATCCTTATTTCACTAAGGATAATTCTGACCGCTGTCCAGTGATCTACTCCTAGATCACTATTGTACTCCTTTGCCAAATCAGTGCAGGGTATACAATAGATCTGGTATACAGCATGACATACTTTATAGAACCTATGGCCAAGGCATAGGGAATGACTTTCATTCTCTTTCTATCTTCTGCCGTGGTCGGGCTTTGAGTCTTACTCAACTTCACACCTTATAATACAGGCAAGAACTCTTTCTTTGACTGCTCCATTTTGAACTACTTCAAAATCTTTGTCAAGGTATGTACTCATTGAAAGAACTTATCAAGCATCTTGATCTATCTCTATAGATCTTGAAGCTCAATATGTAAGCAGCTTCACCGAAGTCTTTCTTTGAAAAACTCCTTTCAAACACTCCTTTATGCTTTACAGAATAATTCTACATTATTTCCGATCAACAATATGTCATTCACATATACTTATCAGAAATGCTGTAGTGCTCCCACTCACTTTCTTGTAAATACAGGCTTCACCGCAAGTCTGTATAAAACTATATGCTTTGATCAACTTATCAAAGCGTATATTCCAACTCCGAGATGCTTGCACCAGTCCACAGATGGATAGCTGGTGCTTGCACATTTTGTTAGCACCTTTTGGATTGACAAAACCTTCTAGTTGCATCACATACAACTCTTCTTTAATAAATCCATTAAGGAATGCAGTTTTGTTTATCCATTTGCCAGATTTCATAAAATGCGGCAATTGCTAACATGATTCGGACAGACTTAAGCATAGATACGAGTGAGAAAAACTCATCGTAGTCAACACCTTGAACTTGTCGAAAACTTTTGCGACAATTCTAGCTTTGTAGATAGTAACACTACTATCAGCGTTCGTCTTCCTCTTGAAGATCCATTTATTTTCTATGGCTTGCCGATCATCGGGCAAATCCATCAAAGTCCATACTTTGTTCTCATACATGGATCATATCTCAGATTTCATGGCCTCAAACCATTTCGCGGAATCTGGGCTCATCATCGCTTCCTCATAGTTCGTAGGTTCATCATGATCTAGTAGCATGACTTCCAGAGAAGGATTACCGTACCACTCTGGCGCGGATCTTGCTCTGGTTGATCTACGAGGTTCAGTAGTGTCTTGTTCTGAAGTTTCATGATCATCATCATTAGCTTCCTCACTAACTGGTGTAGGTGTCACAGAAACATTTTTCTGTGATGTATTACTTTCCAATAAGGGAGCAGGTACAGTTACCTCGTCAAGTTCTACTTTCCTCCCACTCACTTCTTTCGAGAGAAACTCCTTCTCCAGAAAGTTTCCGAATTTAGCAACAAAAGTCTTGCCTTCGGATCTGTGATAGAAGGTTTATCCAATAGTTTCCTTTGGATATCTTATGAAGATGCACTTCTCCGATTTGAGTTTTGAGCTTATCAGGATGAAACTTTTTCATATAAGCATCGCAACCCCAAACTTTAAGAAACGACAACTTTGGTTTCTTGCCAAACCATAGTTCACACGGTGTCGTCTCAACAGATTTAGATGGTGCCCTATTTAACGTGAATGCAGCTGTCTCTAATGCATAACCCCAAAACGATAGTGGTAGATCGGTAAGATACATCATAGATTGCACTATATCCAATAAAGTACAGTTATGACGTTCGGACACACCATTATGCTGTGGTGTTCCATGTGGCATGAGTTTGTGAAACTATTCCACATTGTTTTAATTGAAGACCAAACTCGTAACTCAAATATTTGTCTCTGCGATCAGATCGTAGAAACTTTATTTTCTTGTCACGATGATTTTCACTTCACTCTGAAATTTTTTGAACTTCTCAAATGTTTCAGACTTATGTTTCATTAAGTAGATATACTCATATCTGCTCAAATCATCTGTGAAGATCATAAAATAATGATACCTGTCGTGAGCCTCAATATTCATCGGACGACATACATCAGTATGTATGATTTCCAACAAATCTTTTGCTCGCTCCATTGTTCCGAAGAACAGAGTCTTAGTCATCTTGCCCATGAGGCATGGTTCGCAAGCATCAACTGATTCATAATCAAGTGATTCCAAAAGCCCATCAGCATGGAGTTTCTTCATGCGCTTTACACCAATATGACCTAAACGGCAGTGCCACAAATAAGTTGCACTATCATTATTAACTTCGCATCTTTTGGTTTCAATATTATGAATATGTGTATTATTAAGATCGAGATCCAATGAACTATTTTCATTGGGTGTGTAACCATATAAGGGTTTATTCATGTAAACAGAACAACAATTTATTCTTTTACTTAAATGAATAACCGTATTACAATAAACATGATCAAATCATATTCATGCTCAACACAAACACCAAATAACACTTATTTAGGTTCAACACTAATCCCGAAAGTATAGGGGAGTGTGCGATGATGATCATATCAATCTTGGAACTACTTCCAACACACATCGTCACTTCACCCTTAACTAGTCTCTGTTTATTCTGCAACTCCCGTTTCGAGTTACTAATCTTATCAACTGAACTAGTATCAAATACTGAGGGTTTGCTATAAACACTAGTAAAGTACACATCAATAACATGTATATCAAATATACTTATGTTCACTTTGCCATCCTTCTTATCCGCCAATCACTTGGGGTAGTTCCGCTTCCAGTGACCAGTCCCTTTGCAGTAGAAGCACTTAGTCTCAGGCTTAGGATCAGACTTGGGCTTCTTCACTTGAGCAGCAACTTGCTTGCCATTCTTCTTGAAGTTCCCCTTCTTCCCTTTGCCATTTTCTTGAAACTAGTGGTCTTGTCAACCATCAACACTTGATGTTTTTCTTGATTTCTACCTTCGTTGATTTCAGCATCACGAAGAGCTTGGGAGTTGTTTCCGTTATCCCTTGCATATTATAGTTCATCACGAAGTTCTACTAACTTAGTGATGATGACTAGAGAATTCTGTCAATCACTATCTTATCTGGAAGATTAACTCCCACTTGATTCAAGCGATTGTAGTACCCAGACAATCTGAGCACATGCTCACTAGTTGAGCGGTTCTCCTCCATCTTTTAGCTATAGAACTTGCTGGAGACTTCATGTCTCTCAACTCGGGTATTTGCTTGAAATATTAACTTCAACTCCTGGAACATCTCATATGGTCCATGACATTCAAAACGTCTTTGAAGTCCCGATTCTAAGCCGTTAAGCATGGTGCACTAAACTATCAAGTAGTCATCATATTGAGCTAGCCAAACGTTCATAACGTCTGCATCTGCTCCTGCAATAGGTCTGTCACCTAGCGGTGCATCATGGACATAATTCTTCTGTGCAGCAATGAGGATAAACCTCAGATCACGGATCCAATCCGCATCATTGCTACGAACATCTTTCAACACAATTTTCTCTAGGAACATATCAAAATAAACACAGGGAAGCAACAACGCGAGCTATTGATCTACAACATGATTTGCAAAATACTACCAGGACTAAGTTCATGATAAATTTAAGTTCAATTTAATCATATTACTTAAGAACTCCCACTTAGATAGACATCCCTCTAATCCTCTAAGTGATCACGTGATCCAGATCAACTAAACCATAACCGATCATCACGTGAGATGGAGTAGTTTTCAATGGTGAACATTGTCATGTTGATCATATCTACTATATGATTCACGCTTGACCTTTCGGTCTCTGTGTTCCGAGGCCATATCTGCATATGCTAGGCTCGTCAAGTTTAACCTGAGTATTCTGCGTGTGCAACTGTTTTGCACCCGTTGTATTTGAACGTAGAGCCTATCACACCCGATCATCACGTGGTGTCTCAGCACGAAGAACTTTTGCAACGGTGCATACTCAGGGAGAACACTTCTTGATAATTTAGTGAGAGATCATCTTATAATGCTACCGTCAATCAAAGCAAGATAAGATGCATAAAAGGATAAACATCACATGCAATCAATATAAGTGATATGATATGGCCATCATCATCTTGTGCTTTGTGATCTCCATCTCCGAAGCACCGTCATGATCACCATCGTCACCGGCGCGACACCTTGATCTCCATCGTAGCATCGTTGTCGTCTCGCCAATCTTATGCTTCCACGACTATCACTACCGCTTAGCAATAAAGTAAAGCATTACATCGCGATTGCATTGCATACAATAAAGCAACAACCATATGGCTCCTGCCAGTTGCCGATAACTCGGTTACAAAACATGATCATCTCATACAATAAAATCAGCATCATGCCTTGACCATATCACATCACAACATGCCCTGCAAAAACAAGTTAGACGTCCTCTACTTTGTTGTTGCAAGTTTTACGTGGCTGCTACGGCCTTAAGTAAGAACTCATCTCACCTACGCATCAAAACCACAACGATAGTTCGTCAAATAGACTCCGTTTTAACCTTCTCAAGGACCGGGCGTAGTCACACTTGGTTCAACTAAAGTTGGAGAGACAGTCTTCCGCAAGCCATCTATGTGCAAAGCACGTCGAGGGAACCGGTCTCGCATAAGAGTACGCGTAAGGTTGGTCCGGATCGTCTCGTCCAACAATACCGCCGAACCAAAGTATGACATGCTGGTAGGCAGTATGACTTGTATCGCCCACAACTCACTTGTGTTCTACTCGTGCAAATAACATCAAACCATAAAACCTAGGCTCGGATGCCACTGTTGGGGAACGCAGTAATTTCAAAAAATTTCCTACGCACACACAAGATCATGGTGATGCATAGCAACGAGGGGGAGAGTCTGATCTACGTACCCTTGTAGATCGCAACGGAAGCGTTGACACAACGTAGAGGAAGTAGTCGTACGTCTTCTTCCCGATCTGACCGATCCAAGCACCGTTACTCCGGCACCTCCGAGTTCTTAGCACACGTTCAGCTCGATGATGTTCCTCGGGCTCCGATCCAGCAAAGCGTCGAGGAAGAGTTCCGTCAGCACGACGGCGTGGTGACGATCTTGATGTACTACCGACGCAGGGCTTCGCCTAAGCACTGTAACGGTATGATCGAGGTGGAATTTGGTGGCAGGGGGCACCGCACACGGCTAAGGAACGATCTCAAGGATCAACTTGTGTGTCTTGGGGTGTCCCCTGCCCCCGTATATAAAGGTTGGAGGGAGGGGGGCTGGCCGGCCAAAGAGAGGGAGGCGCAGGAGGAGTCCTACTCCTACCGGGCGTAGGACTCCCCCCTCCAATCCTATTCCAACTAGGACTCCTTGGGAAAAAGGGAGAGGAAAAGAGAGAGAGGTGGCCGGCCACCTCTCCTAGTCCTAATAGGACTAGGGGAGGGGGGGAGGTGCGCAGCCCTCCTTGGCAGCCCCTTTCACCTTTCCACAATGGCCCATGTAGGCCCATTTGGCTCCCGGGGGGTTCCGGTAACCCTCCCGGTAATCCGGTAAAATCCCGATTTCACCCGGAACACTTCCGATGTCCAAACATAGGCTTCCAATATATCAATCTTTACGTCTCGACCATTTCAAGACTCCTCGTCATGTCCGTGATCTCATCCGGGACTCCGAACAACCTTCGGTACATCAAAATGCATGAACTCATAATAACTGTCATCGTAACGTTAAGCATGCGGACCCTACGGTTCGAGAACGATGTAGACATGACCGAGACACGTCTCCGGTCAATAACCAATAGTGGGACCTGGATGCCCATATTGGCTCCTACATATTCTACGAAGATCTTTATCGGTCAGACCGCATAACAACATACGTTGTTCCCTTTATCATCGGTATGTTACTTGCCCGAGATTCGATCGTCGGTATCCAATACCTAGTTCAATCTCGTTACTGGCAAGTCTCTTTACTCGTTCCGTAATACATCATCTCATAACTAACATCTTAGTTATTATGCTTGCAAGGCTTATGTGATGTGTATTACCGAGAGGGCCCAGAGATACCTCTCCGACAATCGGAGTGACAAACCCTAATCTCGAAATACGCCAACCCAACATCTACCATTGGAGACACCTGTAGTACTCCTTTATAATCACCCAGTTACGTTGTGAAGTTTGGTAGTACCCAAAGTGTTCCTCCGGTAAACGGGAGTTGCATAATCTCATAGTTATAGGAACATGTATAAGTCATGAAGAAAGCAATAGCAACATACTAAACGATCGGGTGCTAAGCTAATGGAATGGGTCATGTCAATCAGATCATTCAACTAATGATGTGACCTCGTTAATCAAATAACAACTCGTTGTTCATGGTTAGGAAACATAACCATCTTTGATTAACGAGCTAGTCTAGTAGAGGCATACTAGTGACACTCTGTTTGTCTATGTATTCACACATGTATTATGTTTCCGGTTAATACAATTCTAGCATGAATAATAAACATTTATCATGATATAAGGAAATAAATAATAACTTTATTATTGCCTCTAGGGCATATTTCCTTCAATGGTGACTAGAGAATTCTGTCAATCATTATCTTATCTGGAAGATTAACTCCCACTTGATTCAAGCGATTGTAGTACCCAGACAATCTGAGCATATACTCACTAGTTGAGCGATTCTCCTCCATCTTTTAGCTATAGAACTTGTTGGAGACTTCATATCTCTCAACTCGGGTATTTGCTTGAAATATTAACTTCAACTCCTGGAACATCTCATATGGTCCATGACGTTCAAAACGTCTTTGAAGTCCCGATTCTAAGCCATTAAGCATGGTGCACTAAACTATCAAGTAGTCATCATATTGAGCTAGCCAAACGTTCATAACGTCTGCATCTGCTCCTGCAATAGGTCTGTCACCTAGCGGTGCATCAAGGACATAATTCTTCTGTGCAGCAATGAGGATAAACCTCAGATCACAGATCCAATCCGCATCATTGCTACTAACATCTTTCAACACATTTTTCTCTAGGAACATATCAAAAATAAACACAGGGAAGCAACAACGCGAGCTATTGATCTGCAACATAATTTGCAAAATACTACCAGGACTAAGTTCACGATAAATTTAAGTTCAATTTAATCATATTACTTAAGAACTCCCACTTAGATAGACATCCCTCTAATCCTCAAAGTGATCACGTGATCCAAATCAACTAAACCATAATCGATCATCACGTGAAATGGATTAGTTTTCAATGGTGAACATCATTATGTTGATCATATCTACTATATGATTCACGCTCAACCCTTCGGTCTCCGTGTTCCGAGGCCATATCTGCATATGCTAGGCTCGTCAAGTTTAACCTGAGTATTCTGCGTGTGCAAAACTGGCTTGCACCCGTTGTAGATGGACGTAGAGCTTATCACACCCGATCATCACGTGGTGTCTGGGCACGACGAACTTTGGAAACGGTGCATACTCAGGGAGAACACTTCTTGATAATTTAGTGAGAGATCATCTTATAATGCTATCGTCAATCAAAGCAAAAATAAGATGTATAAAAGATAAACATCACATGCAATCAAAATATGTGACATGATATGGCCATCATCATCTTGTGCCTTTGATCTCCATCTCCAAAGCATCGTCATGATTTCCATCATCACCGGCATGACACCATGATCTCCATCATCTTGATCTATATCAATATGTCGTCACATGGTCGTCTCGCCAACTATTGCTCTTGCAACTATTGCTATCGCATAGCGATAAAGTAAAGCAATTATTTGGCGCTTGCATCTTATGCAATAAAGAGACAACCATAAGGCTTTTGCCAGTTGCCGATAACTTCAACAAAACATGATCATCTCATACAACAACTTATATCTCATCATGTTTTGACCATATCAAATCACAACATGGCCTACAAAAACAAGTTAGACGTCCTCTACTTTGTTGTTGCAAGTTTTACGTGGCTGCTATGGGCTTAAGCAAGAACCAATCTTACCTACACATCAAAACCACAACGATAGTTTGTCAAATAGACTCCGTTTTAACCTTCGCAAGGCCCGGGCGTAGCCACACTCGGTTCAACTAAAGTTGGAGAAACAGTCACCCGCAAGTCACCTATGTGCAAAGCACGTCGGGGAAACCGGTCTCGCGTAAGCGTACGCGTAATGTCGGTCCGGGCCGCTTCATCCAACAATACTGCCGAACCAAAGTATGACATGCTGGTAGGCAGTATGACTTATATCGCCCACAACTCACTTGTGTTCTACTCGTGCATATAACATCAAACCATAAAACCTAGGCTCGGATCCCACTGTTGGGGAACGTAGTAATTTCAAAAAATTTCCTACGCACACGCAAGATCATGGTGATGCATAGTACCGAGGGGGAGAGTCTGATCTACGTACCCTTGTAGATCACAACGGAAGCGTTGACACAACATAGAGGAAGTAGTCGTACGTCTTCTTCCCGATCCGACCGATCCAAGCACCGTTACTCCGGCACCTCCGAGTTCTTAGCACATGTACAGCTCGATGACGATCCCCGGGCTCCGATCCAGCAAAGCTTCGGGGAGGAGTTCCGTCAGCACGACGGCATGGTGACGATCTTGATGTACTACCGACGCAGGGCTTCGCCTAAGCACTGCAACAATATGATCGAGGTGGAATTTGGTGGCAGGGGGCACCGCATACGGCTAAGGAACGATCACCAAAGATCAACTTGTGTGTCATGGGGTGCCCCCTGCCTCCGTATATAAAGGAGCAAGGGGGAGGGGCCGGCCGGCCTAGGAGGAGGCGCGCCAAGGGGAGTCCTACTCCCTTCGGGAGTAGGACTCCCTCCTTCCTTGTTGGAGTAGGAGAAGGGGAAAGAGGTGGAGAGGAATAAGGAAAAGGGGGCTGCGCCCCTTGTCCAATTCGGACCAGAGGGGGGGCGCAGGCCTCCTTCCTTTTGGCCTCTCTCCTCTATTCCCGTATGGCCCAATAGGGCCCATATACTCGCCGGCGAATTCCCGTAACTCTCCGGTACTCCGAAAAATACCCGAATCACTCGGAACCTTTCCGAAGTCCGAATATAGTCGTCCAATATATCGATCTTTACGTCTCGACCATTTCGAGACTCCTCGTCATGTCCCCGATCTCATCCGGGACTCCGAACTCCTTCGGTACATCAAAACTCATAAACTCATAATATAACTGTCATCGAAACCTTAAGCGTGCGGACCCTATGGTTCGAGAACAATGTAGACATGACGGAGACACGTCTCCGGTCAATAACCAATAGCGGGACCTGGATGCCCATATTGGCTCCTACATATTCTACGAAGATCTTTATCGGTCAGACCGCATAACAACATACGTTGTTCCCTTTGTCATCGGTATGTTACTTGCCCGAGATTCGATCGTCGGTATCCAGTACCTAGTTCAATCTCGTTACCGGCAAGTCTCTTTACTCGTTCCGTAATACATCATCTCGCAACTAACTCATTAGTCACAATGCTTGCAAGGCTTATGTGATGTGTATTACCGAGAGGGCCCAGAGATACCTCTTCGACAATCGGAGTGACAAATCCTAATCTCGAAATACGCCAACCCAACATCTACCTTTGGAGACACCTGTAGTACTCCTTTATAATCACCCAGTTACGTTGTGACGTTTGGTAGTACCCAAAGTGTTCCTCCGGTAAACGGGAGTTGCATAATCTCATAGTCATAGGAACATGTATAAGTCATGAAGAAAGCAATAGCAACATACTAAACGATCGGGTGCTAAGCTAATGGAATGGGTCATGTCAATCAGATCATTCATCTAATGATGTGATCCCATTAATCAAATAACAACTCTTTGTCCATGGTTAGGAAACATAACCATCTTTGATTAACGAGCTAGTCAAGTAGAGGCATACTAGTGACACTCTGTTTGTCTATGTATTCACACATGTATTATGTTTCCGGTTAATACAATTCTAGCATGAATAATAAACATTTATCATGATATAAGGAAATAAATAATAACTTTATTATTGCCTCTAGGGCATATTTCCTTCACCAACGAGCCTGTCCGTGACGATCCACTAGAGATTCCTGACCGCTCCAACGACCAGACAAAATTCAATTTTTTGAATACTTAATCGTCAAGCCCACTTAAACCGTTAGAAACTCATACTGATGATGTTACGATCATTGGCACCGGCTTTACAGAACCGGGAAATCCAACTGTCTTGGCTCAACACTCCACTAAGCAGGAATTCATTGAAAAGTGGAAAGTGAGATTTGATGTTGCTCACTATTCTCACTTGAGCAGCAGTGAAGTACTCTCCAGCTACCTCAACCACATATATACCAGCCGCGATCTTGAAACCGATATGGTGAAATAGATGCATAAAAAATATGAGGTATGAATTCCGGTTTAAATACATTATGCATATCCTGTCAGCCCCCAAGTCTACTGTGTAGAATAGAATTGAATATGCTGTAGACTTAGAATAGCAATGAGCAGAAAGTATCTTTTGATAAAAAAATCCTTCAAAAAGTCATTTTTCACTTAAACCGGATTTTAATGATCAACATTGCATCCGTAGCCCCCAAGGGCCAGTTTAATCAGCATGAATAAACCGGTACTTATCAGTGCTTACAAATCAGAACTTACTCATGTAGCCCCCATGAGCCGGTTGTGGTTGTCCATGGCACTGGTGGGTCATCATAAAGTATAATGAAATATGAACAAATATGCATTAGCCCCCAAGTGCTAAGTACTGTTGCATGCAAAGTGCTCGGGACTTAGTCATATAAATCAGTGTAGGAAGAATTCTTCAATAGGCATTAGCCCCCAAGTGCTAAGTGTTGTGGCTTGCAAAAGGCTTGGGACTTCTATTCCTGCAACCCCGATATAAATGTGTTTGTAATTCTATGTTTGTACAGGAGGCCACCGCTGAACTCCAATCACAATTGGTTGATGCAAAGACCCGGCGTGAGATTCAAGAGTCTGAGACCCGGAAAGCCAATTTAAAATTCAAGTTTAGTCTGGAGGAAACGGAAAAGCTGAAGACCGGTTTTCATGCGGAAAGAAACTCCTGGGCCGAAGAGAAACACGCTATAACACAGCACGCCGAAAAAGCTGAAGCTGATCTGGAAAAGGTGACCTCTGAGCTTACCAGTTTAAAACGCCGGGTGTCTCACATGGTTTCTGCTATGTTTGGTAAATCGCCATGTGAATATTGAAATTGAATATCTTCTGTGATGGTATAAAGCGCCACTGATTACTTCCACGGTTGTCACACAGGTCCAAGGAGCAGTAATCTAAATCAAGACGTGCTGGTGAAGCTTAAAGCCGTATATACGCTGGTTGAACAGCTATATACCAGAACTCATCGCACATTAGCCACAATTTCTCCAACAAATCAAGGACCCAACCTGCTAGGCGATGTGTTGAAAAAATTGTCAATTCTGCCTGCGAGGATTCAAGAGATAAAACGGTCATGTGCGAGAGCCGACGGCGTGACGGCCTTGAGCCGTGCCAAGGCATGGTTACCCGAGCTAGACCCAGCCGAGGTAGCTACCGGGTATCCAAGCCTGAAAGAAGATGACACTCCTTTTGATCAGCAAGACTTCGTCGCCTATGTTAAAGAAATTCGTCCTCATGCGACAGTAATTGCTGATGAAACCAATCTCTCAAAATATCAGCCGGCTTATGATGCAGAGAACCAGAAGATGTTCACGCCAGCTTATAACGTGATGGATCTGATTCCTCCAATTCGTAAGCATACTTTCGCCCCTGAAGTTCACCCGTCAAATCTTATTGATGATGAAGCTGAATTCCATGCCTTACGTGGCATTGATTGGTCAACACCAAACTTCCAGATGGCGGAGGGGGACGAAGAACCGGAGAAGGATGATTCGGAAGGCTCAAGTCGGCAAGGCCATGATGAATGATCCGCCGGGCGGTTTATATATTTGATCCTTTGAAAACACTTGATCTTGTTTGGCTCACGGAGTCATGTAATAGGCTAGTAAACTTTGATGTGTCGTGCCATCAAGCACGTTCTTTGCTTTGTGCTACATCATTTGATCCGCCATTTAAAGAGTGTATCACTTTATGCTTATGATAACATCAATTTATACAGACGGAGCTTTATCATTATCATACACACAAGTAAATCACAAGTGCCCCGGCGGTTTACCGCGGGTAGGGTCGTGATACCATATATAAACCACTACCAACTAAAATATGTCATAATCAGGGCCCCCAAATAATCGTAATTGTGGTATTCAACCGATCAAGACGGATATTCACAGCTATGATTCGAATACGACCAGGAAGCCCCCAAGTGACCATAAGTGTGGCATTGCGCCGATCAAGAGCGATATTCACAACTATGATTCAAATACGACCAGGAAGCCCCCAAGTGACCATAAGTGTGGCATTGCACCGATCAAGAGGGTAGTAAAGCTATGTTTTCTTTGTTGAATACACCTATGTTTGAACAGGAAGCTCCCAAGTGATCTTTCTATAATGATAAAGACTCATTATTCTTAAAATGAAACGACAGAGGCCCTGATTTATCAGGAATGCCAGCTTTATTATATTCCTTATAATATATACATCATCAAAATATGTACATCACAAGAGCCGATGGCTTTAGGTGTAGTAAGGCCGAAGATGAGCAATATTCCACGGCCGAAAGGTCTCCTCCTCTGACGTGCGTGAGTCCTTGTGGTCTCGAACATCGAGAAGGTAGTATGAGCCGTTATTTAGATTCTTGCTGACCACAAAGGGTCCTTCCCAAGGTGGGGATAACTTGTGCATATCCGTTTGATCCTGGATAAGCCGAAGCACGAGGTCCCCTTCTTGGAAGGTTCTAGTTTTGACCCGGCGGCTTTGATAACGGTGCAAATCTTGCTGTTAAATCGCCGAACGACCCGCCGCGAGGTCACGCTCCTCATCCAACAAGTAAAGTGCATCCTAACACGCTTTCTCATTATCAGCTTCTACATAAGACTCTCCTCGAGGCGAATCATTATGAATGTCACTGGGGAGAACTGCCTCTGCTCCGTAAACCATGAAGAAAGGCGTATAACCCGTAGATCTGTTGGGGGTAGTATTGATGCTCCATACCACAGAAGGTAACTCCTCCACCCAACAACTCGGCGTCCTCTGTAAAGGAACCATAAGTCGGGGCTTGATGCCTTTCAAGACCTCTTGATTAGCTCTCTCTTCTTGACCATTAGACTGGGGGAGCCATTGATGATACATCAAGCCGGATGTGTTCACGTTGACAAAATTCCTCCATGGCCCCCTTGGATAGATTAGTGCCATTATCAGTTACAATACTATGGGGAAAACCAAAGCGGAAAATCCCCTTTTTCATGAATTGAACCGCTGTCACCGGATCACATTTACTGACCAGCTCTGCTTCAATCCACTTTGTAAACTGATCGACCGCCACCAGGAGATGCGTCTTTTTGTCTTTGGAACTGTTGAAAGGTCCAACCATATCAAGCCCCCAGACTGCAAACGGCCAAATAATTGGAATCATCCTCAATTCTTGAGTCAGCACAAGGGCGCGTCGTGCGAACTTCTGACAATCATCACATCTACCGACTAGATCCTCCGCATTAGCATGCGCCGTCAGCCAATAGAACACATGATGAAAAGCTTTGGCTATGAGAGATTTAGGAGTTGTTTGGTTCCCAGCCACATCTTGCCACACTTTGCCACGCCTAACCTTAGGCAAGTTTGACCAAGTTAGGTAGGTGTTTGGTTCTAGCCACACCTAAGGCAAGGATTTTTTATGAGCAGTGAACCCCACATGTCATAGACACAAAAAGTGTGGCAAGATTCCCTTAGGCAAGCCAAAGTGTGGCTAACAATTTAAGCAACTCAACTAAGGGAAGTGTGGCAAGTGTGGCAAAAATCATGTGGCAATATATGGCAAAGATAGTCACAATCCAAACAGCCCCTTAGACCCAGCATGATGACCACAATCCCCTTCATGAATCTCTCGTAGAATCTCACAGCTTTCTTCAGGAGAAACCCAATGTTGAAACGCCCCTGTGACACTATGATAATGCAATTCTCCATTGACAATAGTCATTGACTTAGACCGTTGAGTTATCTGTCTGGCCAAAGTTTCGTCCTCAGGTAACTCACCCCGGGTCATATAAGCCAAATATGCAACTCTCCAATCAGGAATCACATGAAGAGCCGCCACCAGTTGTGCTTCCGGGTCAGGAATAGCCAAACCCTCCTCTGTAGGTAATTTAACAAAAGGCTTATGCAGAATATCCAGGAAAGTGTTAGGTGGCACCGGCTTACGCTGAGACCCTAACCAGCTTAAAGCATCAGTCGCCTCATTTTTCCTGCGATCAACATGTTCAACTTGATAACCTTTAAAGTGACCCACAATAGCTTCAACCTCTCAACGGTAAGCCGCCATGAGTGGATAACATGTTCAACTGACAGCTCGGCTGTTGGCAGCCACATATAACAACAACGGCTCCTTATCAATGGGAGCAGCCAGAACGGGCGGCTCAGCCAATTGTTTCTTCAAGTCCTCAAATGCTTGATTAGCCGCATCACTCCAGACAAAGTGATCTGTTTTCTTCATCATCTGGTACAACGGTATAGCTTTCTCACCCAACCGGCTTATGAACCGGCTTAAGGTCGCAATACGACCTGCCAGACGTTGAACATCATTGATACATGCCGGCTTAGCCAAAGAAGTAATGGCCTTGATCTTCTCTGGGTTAGCTTCAATGCCTCGGTTAGAAACCAAAAAACCCAAAAGCTTACCAGCTAGCACACCGAACACACACTTGGCCGAGTTAGGCATCATCTTATAAACCCGGAGATTATCAAAGGTCTCCTTCAAATCATCAATCAAGGTTTCCTTCTCTCTGGATTTCACCACAATGTCATCCACATAAGCATGAACACTACGCCCAATCTGATTATGAAGGCAATTTTGCACACACTGTTGGTAAGTCGCCTAGGCACTCTTGAGCCCAAAAGGCATGTACACATAGCAGAAGGCAGCAAACAGAGTAATACAAGTTGTTTTCTCCTGCTCCTTAACTGCCATTTTGATCTGATGATAACCAGAATACGCATCCAAAAAGCTGAAACTCTCAAAGCCCGCCGTAGCATCACTAATTTGATCAATGCGGGGAAGAGCAGAAGGATCAACCGGACAAGCCTTGTTCAAATCCGTGTAATCCACACACATACGCCAAGTGTTATTCTTCTTAAGAACTAGTACCGGGTTAGCCAACCACTCATGATGAAAAACTTCAACAATGAACCCAGCCGCCAAGAGCCGGCCACTTCTTCGCCAATGGCTTTACTCCTCTCTTCATTAAGACAACGAAGAAACTGCTTAACCGGTTTAAACTTTGGGTCAATATTAAGAGTGTGCTCAGCGAGTTCCCTCGGTACACCTGGCATGTCAGAAGGTTTCGATGCAAACATGTCCCGGTTCTCACGGATGAACTCGATGAGCGCGCTTCCCTATTTCGGATCCAGATTAGCACTGATGCTGAACTGCTTGGATGAATCGCTAGGAATGAAATCAACTAGCTTAGTGTCATCCGCCGACTTAAACTTCAAGACCGGATCATGCTCCGTAGTTGGCTTCTTCAAAGATGTCATATCAGCCGGGTCAACATTATCTTTGTAAAACTTCAATTCCTCTATTGTGCAGACGGACTCAACATAGGCTGCATCAGCTTCCTCGCACTCCAAAGCTATCTTCCAAATTCCATGCACCATGATGGTCCCCTTGTGACCCGGCATTTTGAGCTGTAGATAAACATAACAAGGCCTTACCATAAACTTAGCATAAGCGAGCCATCCAAACGGAGCATGGTAAGGGCTCTTGATCTTCACAACTTCAAAGGTCAACGTCTCAGACCTGGAATCATAATCATCCCCAAATGCAACCTCCAGAGCTATTTTTCCAACCGGGTATGCCGACTTACCAGGCACCACACCATGAAAGACAGTGTTTGATGGCTTAAGATTTTTATCAGTTAACCCCATGCGACGGAAGGATTCATAATAAAGGATATTGATGCTGCTCCCTCCGTCCATGAGTACCTTAGTGAATTTATATCCTCCAACCTGACGCGATACCACCAAAGCCAAGTGACCCGGATTATCAGCCCGGGGCGGGTGATCCTCACGACTCCAGATAATGGGATGCTCAGACCAACGCAAGTAACGGGGAACTGCCGGCTCAACGTCGTTCACGGCCCTTTTATGGAGCTTCTGATACCGCTTGCATAAACTCGTGGTGAAGACATGGTACTGCCCACTATTCAATTGCTTCGGGTTACTCTGATATCCCAAATTGTTGTTGCTGATTCCCCTGACCAGACTGTTGATGATAACTGCTCTGATTGCCTTGGTTACCCTGAAAACCGGTATTAGAACTGCCACCACCATAACCAGGGCCTTGAGAACCGGAACCTGAGCCGCCACCTGGCCCATGATTGTCTTGGAACTAGTTGGAATTTTTGAACTCTCTCATAATATGGCAGTCCTTCCAAAGGTGACTGCACGGTCTTTTCTGCGTGACATGCTTTGGGCAGGGCTAATTCAGCAACCGCTCAACATTGACACATGATCCTCCCGTCTGAGGAGGTGGTTTTCCCTTACGGTGCTGGCCATTATTTTGCGTATTGGTGTTAGCCACAAAGTCAAAATTATTATCAGCCTTGCACTTACCATTGTTCCCTTGACTCGCCGGGTTATTAGGCTGCCCCTTGGCACTGCTACTGTTCTTTCCCTTACCCGGCTTTTCCTCATCAGACTCGGGGTCCTTGGTACTGTCAAAGTCGGCATATTTAACCAGAGCCGCCATGAGCACCCCCATGTCATTGTAGTGGCGTTTGAGTCGCCCTAATTTCTGCCTCAGGGGTATAAAACGACAATTGTTTTCCAGCATTAGGACTGCCGAATCAGCCTTGATACGATCTGATGAGTGCAGAATTGCTGAGACCCGGCACACCCAATGGGTTGTCGACTCACCCTCTTCTTGAACACAGGCAGGCAAGTCTACAATCGACATAGGCTGCTTGCATGTGTCTTTGAACTGCTGGATAAAGTGGGCCCTTAACTCGGCCCATGATCCAATGGAGTTGGCTGGTGAGGGAGTCCTGGATTAGGGGGTGTCCGGATAGACGGACTATAACCTTTGGCCGGACTCTTGGACTATGAAGATACAAGATTGGTGACTTCATCCCGTGACCGGATGGACTTTCCTTGGCGTGGAAGGCAAGCTTGGCAATACGGATATGTAGATCTCCTCCCATTGTAACAAACCCTGTGTAACCCTAGCCCTCTCCGGTGTCTATATAAACCGAGGGTTTTAGTCCATAGGACGAACAACAATCATACCATAGGCTAGCTTCTAGGGTTTAGCCTCTTTGATCTTGTGGTAGATCTACTCTTGTACTACCCATATCATCAATATTAATCAAGCAGGAGTAGGGTTTTACTTCCATTGAGAGGGCTCGAACCTGGGTAAAAACATTGTGTCCCTTGTCTCCTATTACCATCCGCCTAGACGCACAGTTCGGGACCCCCTACCCGAGATCCACCGGTTTTGACACCGACATTGGTGCTTTCATTGAGAGTTCCTCTGTGTCGTCACCTTCAGCCCCGATGGCTCCTCCGATCATCAACAACGATGCGGTCCAGGGTGAGACCTTTCTCCCCGGACAGATCTTCGTGTTCGGCGGCTTTGCACTGCGGGCTAATTCGCTTGGCCATCTGGAGCAGATTGAAAGCTACGCCCCTGGCCGTCAGGTCAGATTTGGAAGTTTGAACTACACGGCTGACATCCGCGGAGACTTGATCTTCGACGGACCCGAGCCACAACCAAGCGCACCGCACTGTCACGATGGGCATGACTTAGCTCTACCGCCGAACAGTGCCCGAGAGGCCGCGCTTGCAACAGCTCTGACCCTTAGCTCGGAGCCAACTGCGCCGATCGAGGGCGAGTGGCTAGACACCGCCTCGGGGGCTGTAGTCTCAACGGTGGTTGAGCCGAACACCAGCTTTATCCTCTACGAAGCCCGTGACTCCAAGGTGCCGGACCCTGCTCCGGACTCCGAACCCTCCGCGCCCCTGCCAATCAAATCCGATTGGGCGCCGATTATGGAATTCACCGCCGCAGATATCTTTCAGCACTCGCCCTTCGGCGACATTCTGAATTCACTAAGGTCTCTCTATTTGTCAGGAGAGCCCTGGCCGGATTATGGCCAACATGATTGGGATGCGGACAACGAAGAAATTTTACACCCACCCACCACCCACTTTGTAGCCACTGTTGATGATTTAACCGACATGCTTGACTTCGACTCCGAAGACATCGACGACATGGATACCGATGTACGAGGCAAACAGGAACCAGCGCCCACAGGGCACTGGACAACCACCACATCCTACGATGTATACATGGTGGACACACCCGAAAGAAACGACGAGGACGAACGGGAGGACGCAACAAAGGGTCGTTCCTGCGAAAAGCAGTTAAAGCGGCGGCTAAGTGCCGCTCCAAGCCCCGCCTCGACAGAGACAGCGGTCATACAGACCCAGCCACAGAGCAGGGTGAGCCGGCGAACGATGAACATGGCATCGAGCAACCGTACGAACAAGGCAACTTGGATAAACAAACCGCACAACCCATCCCCGGCGAAGATAACCGTCCGGACGACCTCACGCCGGACAAGTTCCTGGAGCAGAAGAACCTCCACAAAAGGCTCATTGCCACTACGCATAGCCTGAAAAAGTAGAAGCGGAAGCTCAAAACTGCAGAAGATGCACTCAGAATCAGGTGAAGCAAAGTACTCAACACCGCAGACAAATACAGATACAGTCGCCACACAAAAAGCTACCCGAAGCGAAAGCTGCTACCGAAATTTGATGAGGAGGCTGTACATCCTCCGCAATCAACAAATAAGGAAGCCACCCGGTCGGATAAACAACCCCATGGCCAATATAGAGCGGCAAGAGGCGCCGCACAATAGCCAGCGCGCGACCCACTCAAGGATTCTCATCAAAAAGATGGCCCAGCCAGATCTTTCTACGGGCCAAGAAAGCAAGCTTTAGTAAGCAATGCAACACAACAAACATCCGAACACTGCGGCACACCCAAATACAGGGGTGCCACACACCCCCTATGTTTCACCGATGAGGTGCCGGACCATGAATTTCCAGCAGGATTCAAGCCCGTAAACATAGAGGCGTACGGCGGAACGACAAACCCTGGAGTCTGGATTGAGGACTATATCCTCCATATCCATATGGCCAGAGGAGATGACCTCCACGCCATAAAATACTTACCCCTCAAGCTCAAAGGGCCAGCCCGGCATTGGCTTAAAGGCCTTCCCGAAAACACCATTGGAAGTTGGAAAGAGCTCGAGGATGCTTTTCGGGCAAATTTTCAAGGGACCTATGTCCGGCCTCTGGATGCAGACGATTTAAGTCATATAACTCAACAGCCCGGAGAGTCAGCCCAAAAACTCTGGAATATATTTCTTACTAAAAAGAACCAGATAGTCGACTGTCCGGACGCCAAAGTCTTAGCAGCTTTCAAACACAGCGTTCGAGATGAATGGCTCTCGAGAGACCTCGGCCAAGAAAAGCCAAGAACAATGGCCGCATTAACAAGCCTCATGACCCGCTTTTGCGTGGGAGAGGACAGCTGGTTGGCAAGATGCAGCACCAGCGACCCAAGTACATCCGAAGTCAGGGACGGAAACGGGAAACCGCGTCGCAGCACGGACTAGTGCCGGAATAAGGGAAACAGCCCGAAGAGCACGACAGTCAACACTGGATTCAAAAGCTCTCGGCAAGGTCAAAAAAAGCTGCCCCTCAAGGATAACAGGGACGAGCTATCTAGCCTAAACAAAATCTTGGATAAAATATGTCAAATCCACAGCACTCCTGGGAAGCCTGCAAACCATACCCACAGAGAATGTTGGGCCTTCAAGCAGTCCGGCAAACTCAACGCCGAACACAAGGGGCTCGATACACCAAGTGAGGATGATGACAAACCCCACAAGCAGAGCACCGGGAAACAAAAGAATTTCCCACAAGACGTCAAAACAGTAAACTTACTCCCCGTGACAAAAGGGAAAAACAGAGTGGCGCCTATAGAGATACGCGCCATGCGGCCTATCACAAAGGAGTCTCGCCACTGTTTGTTAAAACCGATCACCTTCGACCATCAGGATTACTCCAGAAGTATCCGGAACGCAGGTTGGACCGCCTTGGTATTAGATCCGATAATCGATGGATTCCACTTTACACAAGTCCTGATGGACGGCGGTAGTGGTCTAAACCTGCTATATCAGGACACAGTCCGCAAAATGGGGATGGACCCAACAAAAATTCGCCATAGCAACACTTCCTTTAAAGGAGTAACGCCAGGCTCGGATGCCCATTGCACGGGTTCTCTCCTACTAGAAGTAATGTTCGGTTCCCCCGATAACTTCCGCCACGAAAAGCTAACCTTCCACATCGCCCCATTTTCAAGTGGCTATCAAGCACTACAGGGACGCGAAGCTTTCGCCCGCTTTAACGCAATACCGCATTATGAATCTCTCACGCTTAAGATGCTCGGACCACGAGGCATCATCTCACTAAAGGGAAACATTGAATGTTCCTCACGCGCAGAAGACTATACGGCTGCTTTGAGAGCCACACATTAAAATAGCTTCACCAACAAAAGCATCTAACAGATCATTAGGACCACGGACACGGCTAGGCGAGTCCGGGGCAAACTTATAATTGATCAAGGTTTTTGTAGCCGTACACCCCTATACAAGGGGCTCCGCATATGTAAAATAAGCGACAATAAGGCTCAATTTTCTCCATCTTGAATTATACTTTGTTTACTTAGTACAACAAATATTTCGCACGGCTATTCTTCTTTCAACTAATTTCCTCTCTTTTACAAATGAACACCATGCTACACCTGTCTAGGACACGGCGCAACGGAGACACAGGCGCAGTCATGCAGCAGGAACCCGTCCCAAGGATTCTCTTTAGATTAAGACCCTGCATAAACCTTTTTCACTGTCTCTTGTTGATGCACATCCCCCGGATTCACAGTATAACCAAGGAGGAGGCTGGCGTCTTGGCATGTGGCCACCTCAGAATTTCGCGCGTACCTGGACACCAGGGACTTATTATCATGGGCGCTGCTCAGCCCGTTTTTATAAAGACCGAATACCTTAGGGAGTGTTCGGCGTCGCGAGTTTGGCCTTATATGCATCAGCTCCGAATCATGTCTTTTGTCAAATGTTGGGTTTGCCCGGCTCCTGTGTTTTGCTACCTTACGTTCCGCTCTATCGGCTAAGGCGGCACCAGGAGAATTGTGCCCAGGTTCAGCCAGGCGAGCACCTCAATAGAGAAAGCCGAAAACTGACTATCATGATATAGCGTGAGACTAGTCAACCACTCGGTGACCTATCGGAGTCTTCGGGATTCCTCCGCATTAACGAAGGGCCGTTTACCGGCCAGGCACACATGCGCCCCGAGTTCGGGCGAGCGCGGTGCCGCCAGGGGCTATATAGTAGCCCCCCTGTCAAACTCCTATGGTTAAGTGAAAGTGATAAAGCATTATAGTCTGATTGCCTAGTTCGATGCGCTATCACCTCCTTCATGGACCAAGACGTTGGATCAAGTGTGAGAGTGCGCCTTCTGCGAACACCCCCGCATTACATGCGTGGGGGCTAAACCCAATGACTGCCATCTTTTAGATTATATACACATATACCTCAACGGCCGCACCGGAGGCATTCTAATACTTGCAGGCACAAGTATAAAAAGCTTCTACAATTCATCCAAATATTGTTTTACAATAATACACGTTATTCGAACATAATATCCTTCGAGCACCGCGTCTCTATCAAACAAGCGCCTTGCAGAACTTCCTGAAAATAGTGCTCAATAGGTATTCGGCCTCCATACGAATCTTGGGATGCAACAGCGGCGGCCTCCATCTCCGGCCAGTATGTCTTGACAAGGGCAAGGGCCATCCGCGCACCCTCGATGCATGCTGACCTCTTCATCGCATTGATATGCGGCACTGCACCAAGGAACTGCTGCACCAAGCTAAAATAACTGTTAGGCTTTGGCCTTTCCAGCCACAGATGATTAACGACATCCTTCATGGCGAGTCCGCACAACCTATTCAGTTTGGCCCATTCAGCCAAACGATCGGTCAACGGAAGCGGACGCTCCGAATTGTTGAACTAGCACCGGAAGAGCTTCTCCACTTCGCTATCTTTCCGATCTCGGAAATGTTCGGCCGCATCAGCGGCACTCGCAGCTAAATCCAGATATGCGTCTGCCGAACTCCACATCCAGTCCAACGGAGCGTATTTAGTGTGACACCCAAAAAAAATTGGCCTTGTTTTAACGAATTAAAATTTTGCCAGGTTTTAAAAACTTTGATTTCTGAGCTCCATTTTGATTTTTTTAAATCATTTCCTTCCCTATTGGTGATGAGTTTTCCCTAAGAGAAAACTTTTCAAATATGTTATTGGACTTATTTAATCCCTCAAGAAAAACTTTTCCTTATTTAATATAACTAATTATATGATTAATTTGCTTAATCCTTGCTTTTTTTGAAAATGGTTTTTCAAGGTTAAATGGCCATATTTGAACTACAACCATTTGACAAATTCACTTAAAATTCCCACAAAAATTTGGAGAAGTCATGTGTTGTTATTAAATAACTTTTGTGCAAAAACATCTCTATTTAATGAAATATTTTGAGTTCTACAACAAAATTTTCTTCTCTGGTCTAGTGGGCATTTTGCACTGCAACCCTTTTAAACATTCCTTTCTAGCCTTCACCAAAATTCTTGGATGTTAGTAGCATCATATGATTCAACTTTTTGTAAAAAAACCCAGTAATGTTATTTGCAAATTTTGAGTGAATCAACCTCATTTTCATTCTGGACCAACTTGATGGTTTGTACAGCAACCATATTTTTGCTTGCTCTTTAACCCTTGATTCTTTCTCCTAGTTGTAGTCCTCCATGTTAAACCCTTAAGCACAGGAGCATGCACCCTTTGGATCATTTTTGGTTCATGAAATAATGCCATTCATTTCCTGCCAGAATTGAAGTTTTGTAAGACTTGCACTAACAAGTTTCTACTTTTGCCAAACTAACCTCACCACTCTCCCTTGCATCTAAAGAGACCACACTCTGGAAGTTTTGGCCACTCCAAGAGATGCCTAGGTGCACGAGGCATTCTGTCGAGCACCTTGTAGGCATGAACAGTTTCGACATGAGTCTTAACTTTCACTGTGATCTTGCTTCCCTTGCCCAACTGCCTTGTCCAATAGATTCATCACTACTCCTAACCTAGATCTGCTAAATGCCAGCCTCACCCAAGCTCTGTATCATGCTCTGGCATTGCGTCGAGCATGTCCCGTGCACGCCCAGAGCGTGAGCAGCGCGCGCATTTTGCACGTGCTCGTGCCCGAGCCAGAGCGCCCCTGGATAAGCTTCCCCGAGCTCATCCCGATTCTCTCCCTCGTCCGCTAGCTCCTGTCGCTAGCCCCTGGAGCTGGCCAAGCACCGCCACGCCGCCCGACCACCCTGGCACACTACAGCGCCGCCGTCAGGGCACTTTTGGCGGCACGCCGGCGTCCGCATTGCGCCTCTGCCACGGTCGGCGCCGCCCAAGCCACCCCGGCTCGCCACCTGTCCCTGGGAGCCGTGCAAGCTTATCCCCTCGCTCGTCGGCTAGCTCTCGTCGCCTCCACGTCGCCCTGCGAGCTACAGAGAGGCGGTTCGCCGGCATCCTCATCCACCGCCGCGGAACCGACCTCGTCGCACTATAAAGAGAGGCCCTCGAGATCACCCGAGCACTCAGGCGACCTCAGGCCACCCCCATGGCACCCCCACAGCCAGCAATCATCGGGGGAAAGCCGTCTTCCCCAACTCCGGCCGGTTCGACCGCCGCCATGTTCCAGCTCCATTCACCGCAACCAAAGCCCCTCCCGTTCGTCCAACACCGCCAAATGAACCCACTTCGACTTGCGGAGCCGCCCAGCTACTCAAACCCGACCGGGAGCCACCGCAGTTCAAACGCCCAAAACTCCCGAAGCCACCGACTCCCTTCATCCCCACCTGTCTGGCAACCACCGGAAGGACCGCCCTCGAACCCCGGATCCATCCCCAACCTCGGTGTCTCGAACGGTGCCGCCGTTCGCCGGCGAGCATCGCCGGAGTCCCGCCTCCGCTCGGGGCAGAGGAAGAGGAGGGAGGCCGACTAGTCAAACCTGACCAGTGGGCCAGGCGGGCCCACTGTCAGTGACACACCGCGACATCCGGGTATTCAAGTGAAGACGTAATCCTCGCCAGTGCGTTTTCCCTGCACCGAAAGCGTATTTGCCTCTGAAACGTTTTCTTTCTGTTTTATTTTAAATAACAGGTTTTGACCAGAACTTTGACTACCTATAACTTTTTAAATACAACTCCAAATGAATTGATTCTTTTTCCTACCTTCCTCAAATTTGGTCTAGTTTATTTTAAGATTTATTTGAAAATTTTCCAAACAACTTTTCTGCACTGTTTTTGAAATGTGTGTTAATTCAAATATATTTTTAAATAGGATTTTTGGAGAAAGAGAAGAAACTTTCAAAAAGTTTTGGAGAGCACCATACCCCTCCACAACTGAAAGGCAAGCATTCTGAACCCTGGCATAATGTTTTTGGTGTGTTATTTGACACGTTTATAACACCACCTTATTCGGAGGACTTGTCATTTCATGTGATATGATCATATGCATGGAAACATAATAGAGATTTCCTTGCTGTTGGAAATGAATATTTTTGTGATGGTAATCATCCTCATGTGCCTTGCATGCATGCCGGAAAGGAACCCGGGAAAGTCTCGGCCTCGGGTAGGCGTGAGCTTGTCACCGGTCCCCGTCGGGACGGTTATGTCCGGTATGGCATGGTAAGGTACATTGAGTGATGATTTCGTCCGTTGATATATATTTGATATACATGTCATGCAGGGAACTTATAAACCTCCTGAGTCGACCGCAGATCGAGTCTTGTTCCAGTAACCCCCATACTTTCCTTGTACTACCACTCGTCCCTGCCGCAGGTAGGGTACGGTTCAGTAAGTCGTCAACCCCTTTCCAGCACACATCATATAGAGAGGCCATGGTGGAAGATATCGGTTGTAGCCGGTAGGCATGCCACCTGGTCCAGGGGCATGGGTGTTTCTGGTTGGGACCGAGAGGGGAGGCCACCCCTTAGAGCGCGCGATACAAATTTGATCCCATGCTACGCGAGGTTGTAGCCTCCCCACTTAGAGTTTTGCTTAACAAGTGTCGTGGGTGATTCCAGACACCGATAAGTTAAGCTGGTGTGTGCAAGGTTAGGCGTGTTTTCAACTAAAAGGCAGTAGACGGAATTAGTCCCGATGGACTAAAGGAATCCGTTACTCGTGGGTAAAGAGTACACCCTCTGCAGAGATTAAAACCTATTCGAATAGCCGTTTCCATGGTTAAGGATTATAGTCTGGGATGGGTCAAGTGTTGGTCTTAGTGTCGGTCTTCGGAGGTGAGATTGTTAAACCAAGCTTGGATACTGATCGGTGACTTGTGAGGACCATGATTATTATTTTTTGATGGACTAACCTATTGTATGATTTGCATTATCGAGTATCCCTGGGATTGTTCTACCCCCTGGATGTTCATGGTGGTTATCTATTTCTAGGCCCGGTTAAATGTTTATTTCTGTGGATGGACTAACCCGTTTATTATTATGAACTGAATATTTACCGTGAGTATTATTTACCTGTGTTTAAAGCCCTTTCTGTGATGTCGCTCAGACGTCCGACTGTGGTATTTCTTTTAAAGCCCTTTCTGTGATGTCGCCCAGACGTCCGATTGGGGTATTTCTTTTAAAGCCCTTTCTGTGATGTCGCCCAGACGTCCGATTGTGGCATTTCTTTTAAAGCCCTTTCTGTGATGTCGCTCAGACGTCCGACTATGGCATTTCTTTTAAAGCCCTTTCTGTGATGTCGCTCAGACGTCCGATTGTGGCATTTCTTTTAAAGCCCTTTAAGTGGTGTCGCTTAGACGCTCGACTGTGGCATTTCTTTTGAAGCCCTTTATGTGGTGTCGCACAGACGCCCGACTGCGGCATTCTATTTTCCCCTCCATTATTGCTTATTCATGTTGCAAATTAATAATCCACTCGCATGCATAAAAGACAATTTAATTGTGACTAAAGATGTGATCATAGAGTATTTAAGTGCATAATTATCAATTATATTATTCCAGTGTTCTTAATGTTTGCGAGTACATTCAAAGTACTCACTGGCTTGTCCCTGGCTATTTCTAGGCCCGGAATTAAGCATCGGCGCTAGCAGCCTCGCGAAGATAGGAGTTAACCTGGTCAGCTGTTCCCGTGGGAAAAGGAGTCCCATACCCTGACGATTCACAATCCGCTTCCGCCATCGACCACTAGAAACCATATGATGTTCTCATAGGCCATAATGGTCTTGCACTGCATATTATGTACTCTTGCTTGGAATTTCTGTATCAAGTTGATGCCTCACCAGCTAACAGTAATCCTAGGGCTGGTGAGCACAGTGGCCATTTTCTGGGAATTAAATGCCCGGAAAACCGGTCGCGACAGACTTGGTATCAGAGCCAGGCTGACCAATTGGCTAATCCTATCTTAGCCAGGTTAATAAACTTAGATAAACCAACCTACCAGACCCTCACCAAACCCCAGTCAAGCTTCCCTTGCAAGATAGCCACACCGAGACCCGACACCTTTTTGGCAGTCGGTGCCCAACCTATCCATCTAACCTGTCAATCTTGCACCAGTGACCAAGTCCTAAATACTCCTTTTTCGCCAAGCGTGCGAAGAAAGACTCCGTCCCCTCTTTCCTATAAAAAGGGCACGCTAGCCTCAACTCGGCGCAGCACAGCCTCTACCCCAAACCAAGCCACAATGCCCGGCCCTGTCGTGCACAATGAGACCACAGCGACCAACCTTGGAGGCTTTGTGACCATACTCGCAAACCTCACCCGCCGTGCCTATGCGTTAGAAGAGCCCCCATAATACGTCGTGTACCAAGGACCCATGAGCGGTGAGAGCCGTCAATTCTGGGCCACTGTACACATTTATGGTAGGGGACTAGAGCCCGAGCGCCCCTATAGGTTCACCGGAAGGACAACTTCCTTTGAGCCACAAGCCATCCAACTAGCTGCTCGAGAAGCTATAGTTCATCTCCGGCACTTGTCGCCCAGAGTTAACTGTCGCTCGTTCCACTACTACCCCAGACGTGAAGGGTATGGTAGACCACCCCAAGTTGTCAACGGAGATCACGAGACAGATCCTGCATTGTTGCACCTAGTGCGCTATGTAAGTGCACTAGAGGAACTATGCGATCAAATCACGATTGATCTAATCGTAGCTCGTGGAGAACCGGTTCGTCGAACCCCGGCAATAGAAGAGAACGAGCCCCACACCAACAACCCAGTCGTGTTGTTTGGACACCCGATCGAGCCCCGGAGATCTGCCCCAGCCATCGGTCAAGTTGCCGCGATAACCCCAGAAGTGCTTCGCCGCATTTTGGAAGCACACTCCAACGGGGTTGTGGCCAACAATCCTCGAGATGGTCATCATCGCTACCCCGAGACTGCAGCCCCTCAGACCACTCCAGTTAATTCGGACGACGAGACCCGAAGAGGAACCTCGACATCCACAAGGCACGCCCGCTTGGATGTAAACGAGGTAGACTAAGTCACCCGAATCGCATCGAGTCCCCGTGTACCCTTGCTTTGTAATCATGTGTCCTTGTTTTCAAACGCCGCCTGTTGTCGTGCCTCTGTTTTTAATAATATCCTTGCATGGGTATGACAGCACCAGTTGCATATTCTTCCAGGCACAACTACCCAAAAACCTTCCCCGAAAATCCCCACAGTAACACATCACTTTAGTGAAATGTGTGAATCTGTGGCTTGACCCCGACCTTGGAACAGAGCTGAAAATTTTTTCTTCACCATTCACCACGGTAAAAATAACCCAGCTCCAGTGCTATAAAAGGCCACCGCGCGATCTTACCAAGCACCCCGCATCTTGTGCACCATCCTCCCAATCAATTTTTGCCATGCCGAACCCCAGCATTTACCTGAGAACCCCAGATGCAACCCAGGGTAGTTTTGTCAAGATATTGTGGGATTTTACCTGCAGTACCATGGGCGCTACCCAGCCACCCCAGTACGAGCTGTTCAAATCGAGGATCACCTCTTCCACCTCAAGATATTGGGCAGGAGTGCACATTCCTCCCGTAAACTTAAACCAGGACCCAACAGAGGTCTCCTTCGTGGGGAAATCTATGCCAACCCCATAGATGGTCGTAGAAGCTGCTGCATATGAAGCGCTTGCTCGCCTTCGATTCGCGGTGCCCTATGCCAGCGAACGAGGGTATTATTACTTTCCGAGCCGTGCAGAACCCGGAGGAGTGACATCTTTTCCCGGTGGACGAATTGAGAGAGACCCAGTCCTGGCCAACCTTGTCCAGTACGTCATCGCTCAAGAGCGTTTAACCCAACGTGTGATGGGTTATCTCTAGAGCCTCGCATATTTGAATCCTCAAATCGCCATCGGCAGAGCCCTAAGGTCCGACCAGGAGAGACACGTGCATCGACTGGTCAATCCACTTTCCCTGATAGAAGAGGAGTGTATCCCAGTACCAGAGACGTTTTCTAGGGACCCCGTCCGGTTACCATTCCTATTTTAGACGTCACTGCGGTGTTCATTATTGCAACATTTATTTATGAGTTTGACTTATGCATGATGCCCTGAGTTTGTACGGCAAGTAAATTACTTGGCTTCTACTCATGTGTGTAGTTTTTGTTGTGGATTATGCCCCTTGAATTTAATTGTTTTTCCCTCACAAAATCCTGGAGTGAGATTTCTTTCCCTGAGTTGCTACGACGGGGATTAATTAATTTCACGCAGCATCACGGCAGTAGACTCACACACATTACCATTCGAACACCTACACTGTTTCCAGAATGCTGCAACAGTGATACATCCGGCTAATCACCCCCCCAACAACAGTTAGCACCCGGCACACCCTATCTACTCCTCGTGATCACCACCACCGCGGAGAGCCAACACCCGAGCAGCAGCGTCGCGACGATCGTCGAGGATCATCACGCACAGGAGCATAGAGAGCCCCAGTAGTGTCGCTAGCCCCGCGAATATCAGGATCGCAAACCAGTCCGGCATCACCTCCGCCATTAGAGCCTCACCCGAGCTTCTGTAAGCAGTAATGGAGAAAGGAGGGGGAGAAGTGAGGCCAGGAGTGAGGAAGAGAGGGACACCTCGGCCGTTTTATAGCTCGAGCTCGGTGTACGGTGGGCGAAGTCCACCAACGCCGCTCGTCGCCGACCGCCGGTGTTCGGAGTCGAATCCGCAAGTAGTGCCGACAGCATGCTGGCCCGCGAGGTGAGTGCACGCTCCACCGGCAGCTAGCACGCCGCGCACTACCTCGGTACGGCCTAGATGCCCTACGCGCTAGACGTCGCCGGTGGAGAAAGCGTAGGAAAGCGCGCAGGAGAACGGGAGTAGAGAGAGCCAGAGGAAGAAGAAGAGGCTGACTGTGGGCCCCGGGTCCACCTGTCGGCCAGAGAGAGCACTGTGCTCTCGGGTGCGACCAGCGTATTTTTAAATTTAGAAATTTTCTAAATTTATATCCAGCTAGGGATCCTACGTTTTTCGTACCGAACCGTAGATCTTTCCACGCAGCACCAGTGTTCACACTGTGGTTTTTACACCACTTATTGCCCTCTCACTGTAGCCACATCTTTGTTGCATAAATCTTTCTTGAAACAGCTTTTGACAAATCTCAAGGACGAGATTTTTCTTAAGGGGGATAGTGTTGTGACACGCAAAAAAAATTGGCCTTGTTTTAACGAATTAAAATTTTGCCAGGTTTTAAAAACTTTGATTTCTGAGCTCCATTTTGATTTTTTTAAATCATTTCCTTCCCTATTGGTGATGAGTTTTCCCTAAGAGAAAACTTTTCAAATATGTTATTGGACTTATTTAATCCCTCAAGAAAAACTTTCCCTTATTTAATATAACTAATTACATGATTAATTTGCTTAATCCTTGCTTTTTTTGAAAATGGGTTTTCAAGGTTAAATGGCCATATTTGAACTACAACCATTTGACAAATTCACTTAAAATTCCCACAAAAATTTGGAGAAGTCATGTGTTGTTATTAAATAACTTTTGTGCAAAAACATCTCTATTTAATGAAAAATTTTGAGTTCTACAACAAAATTTTCTTCTTTGGTCCAGTGGGCATTTTGCACTGCAACCCTTTTAAACATTCCTTTCTAGCCTTCACCAAAATTCTTGGATGTTAGTAGCATCATATGATTCAACTTTTTGTAAAAAAACCTAGTAATGTTATTTGCAAATTTTGAGTGAATCAACCTCATTTTCATTCTGGACCAACTTGATGGTTTGTACAGCAACCATATTTTTGCTTGCTCTTTAACCCTTGATTCTTTCTCCTACTTGTAGTCCTCCATGTTAAACCCTTAAGTACAGGAGCATGCACCCTTTGGATCATTTTTGGTTCATGAAATAATGCCATTCATTTCCTGCCCAGAATTGAAGTTTTTTAAGACTTGCACTAACAGGTTTCTACTTTTGCCAAACTAACCTCACCACTCTCCCTTGCATCTAAAGAGACCCCACTCTGGAAGTTTTGGCCACTCCAAGAGATGCCTAGGTGCACGAGGCATTCTGTCGAGCACCTTGTAGGCATGACCAGTTTCGACATGAGTCTTAACTTTCACTGTGATCTTGCTTCCCTTGCCCAACTGCCTTGTCCAATAGATTCATCACTACTCCTAACCTAGATCTGCTAAATGCCAGCCTCACCCAAGCTCTGTAGCATGCTCTGGCATTGCGTCGAGCATGTCCCGTGCACGCCCAGAGCGCGAGCAGCGCGCGCGTTTTGCACGTGCTCGTGCCCGAGCCAGAGCGCCCCTGGATAAGCTTCCCCGAGCTCATCCCGATTCTCTCCCTCGTCCACTAGCTCCTGTCGCTAGCCCCTGGAGCTGGCCAAGCACCGCCACGCCGCCCGACCACCCTGGCACACTACAGCGCCGCCGTCAGGGCACTTTTGGCGGCACGCCGGCGTCCGCATTGCGCCTCTGCCACGGTCGGCGCCGCCCAAGCCACCCTAGCTCGCCACCTGTCCCTGGGAGCCGTGCAAGCTTATCCCCTCGCTCGTCGGCTAGCTCTCGTCGCCTCCACGTCGCCCTGCGAGCTACAGAGAGGCGGTTCGCCGGCATCCTCATCCACCGCCGCGGAACCGACCTCGTCGCACTATAAAGAGAGGCCCTCGAGATCACCCGAGCACTCAGGCGACCTCAGGCCACCCCCATGGCACCCCCACAGCCAGCAATCGTCGGGGGAAAGCCGTCTTCCCCAACTCCGGCCGGTTCGACCGCCACCACGTTCCAGCTCCATTCACCGCAACCAAAGCCCCTCCCGTTCGTCCAACACCGCCAAATGAACCCACTTCGACTTGCGGAGCCGCCCAGCTACTCAAACCCGACCGGGAGCCACCGCAGTTCAAACGCCCAAAACTCCCGAAGCCACCGACTCCCTTCATCCCCACCTGTCTGGCAACCACCGGAAGGACCGCCCTCGAACCCCGGATCCATCCCCAACCTCGGTGTCTCGAACGGTGCCGCCGTTCGCCGGCAAGCATCGCCGGAGTCCCGCCTCCGCTCGGGGCAGAGGAAGAGGAGGGAGGCCGACTAGTCAAACCTGACCAGTGGGCCAGGCGGGCCCACTGTCAGTGACACACCGCGACATCCGCGTGTTCAAGTGAAGACGTAATCCTCCCCAATGCGTTTTCCCTGCACCGAAAGCGTATTTGCCTCTGAAACGTTTTCTTTCTGTTTTATTTTAAATAATAGGTTTTGACCAGAACTTTGACTACCTATAACTTTTTAAATACAACTCCAAATGAATTGATTCTTTTTCCTACCTTCCTCCAATTTGGTCTAGTTTATTTCAAGATTTATTTGAAAATTTTCCAAACAACTTTTCTGCACTGTTTTTGAAATGTGTGTTAATTCAAATATATTTTTAAATAGGATTTTTGGAGAAAGAGAAGAAACTTTCAAAAAGTTTTGGAGAGCACCATACCCTCCACAACTTAAAGGCAAGCATTCTGAACCCTGGCATACTGTTTTTGGTGTGTTATTTGACACGTTTATAACACCACCTTATTCGGAGGACTTGTCATTTCATGTGATATGATCATATGCATGGAAACATAATAGAGATTTCCTTGCTGTTGGAAATGAATATTTTTGTGATGGTAATCATCCTCATGTGCCTTGCATGCATGCTGGAAAGGAACCTGGGAAAGTCTCGGCCTCGGGTAGGCGTGAGCTTGTCATCGGTCCCCGTCGGGACGGTTATGTCCGGTATGGCATGGTAAGGTACATTGAGTGATGATTTCGTCGGTTGATATATATTTGATATACATGTCATGCAGGGAACTTATAAACCTCCTGAGTCGACCGCAGATCGAGTCTTGTTCCAGTAACCCCCATACTTTCCTTGTACTACCACTCGTCCCTGCCGCAGGTAGGGTACGGTTCAGTAAGTCGTCAACCTCTTTCCAGCACACACCTTACAGAGAGGCCATGGTGGAAGATATCGGTTGTAGCCGGTAGGCATGCCACCTGGTCCGGGGGCATGGGTGTTTCCGGTTGGGACCGAGAGAGGAGGCCACCCCTTAGAGCGCGCGATACAAATTTGATCCCATGCTACGCGAGGTTGTAGCCTCCCCACTTAGAGTTTTGCTTAACAAGTGTCGTGGGTGATTCCAGACGCTGATAAGTTAAGCTGGTGTGTGCAAGGTTAGGCATGTTTTCAACTAAAAGGCCGTAGACGGAATTAGTCCCGATGGACTAAAGGAATCCGTTACTCGTGGGTAAAGAGTACACCCTCTGCAGAGATTAAAACCTATTCGAATAGCCGTGTCCATGGTTAAGGATTACAGTCTGGGATGGGTCAAGTGTTGGTCTTAGTGTCGGTCTTCGGAGGTGAGATTGTTAAACCAAGCTTGGATACTGATCGGTGACTTGTGAGGACCATGATTATTATTTTGTGATGGACTAACCTGTTGTATGATTTGCATTATCAAGTATCCCTGGGATGGTTCTACCCCCTGGATGTTCATGGTGGTTATTTATTTCTAGGCCCGGTTAAATGTTTATTTCTGTGGATGGACTAACCCGTTTATTATTATGAACTGAATATTTACCGTGAGTATTATTTACCTGTGTTTAAAGCCCTTTCTGTGATGTCGCTCAGACGTCCGACTGTGGTATTTCTTTTAAAGCCCTTTCTGTGATGTCGCCCAGAGGTCCGATTGTGGCATTTCTTTTAAAGCCCTTTCTGTGATGTCGCTCAGACGTCCGACTGTGGCATTTCTTTTAAAGCCCTTTCTGTGATGTCGCTCAGACGTCCGACTGTGGCATTTCTTTTAAAGCCCTTTAAGTGGTGTCGCTTAGACGCCCGACTGTGGCATTTCTTTTGAAGCCCTTTATGTGGTGTCGCACCGACGCCCGACTGCGGCATTCTATTTTCCCCTCCATTATTGCTTATTCATGTTGCAAATTAATAATCCGCTCGCATGCATAAAAGACATTTTATTTGTGACTAAAGATGTGATCATAGAGTATTTAAGTGCATAATTATCAATTATATTATTCCAGTGTTCTTAATGTTTGCGAGTACATTCAAAGTACTCACTGGCTTGTCCCTGGCTATTGTCTTGGCCAGATATTCGCATGGAGAGGAGCGTTGCGATGACAGCCCCGGAATTAAGCATCGGCGATAGCAGCCTCGCGAAGATAGGAGTTAACCTGGTCAGCTATTCCTGTGGGAAAAGGAGTCCCATACCCTGACGATTCACAATCCGCTTCCGCCATCGACCACTAGAAACCATATGATGTTCTCATAGGCCATAATGGTCTTGCACTGCATATTATGTACTCTTGCTTGGAATTTCTGTATCAAGTTGATGCCTCACCAGCTAACAGTAATCCTGGGGCTGGTGAGCACAGTGGCCATTTTCTGGGAATTAAATGCCCGGAAAACCGGTCGCGACATTTAGGATCTCCGAACTTGATCTGCAGCATAAAGGGATTTCCAACCGCGATATCTCCGGCCTGACGCAGCTCCTCCTTCATCGCTCTCATCGCAGAACGAGCATCTTTAGCCGCTGTAGTGGCCTTCTCCAAGTCTGTCCGCTCCGCCCGATCTTCTTTTTCAAGAAGCTTGCAGCGGTCAGCAGCGTTCTTTAACTTCACAGCAATTTCGGCTATTTCCTTCTTGCTTCGGCAGTGAGCAGCCTGTTCGGCTTTCAGCTCTTCAATGGCCTTTACGTCAGCCGCATCACTTCTCCTGGCTTGCTCCTTGGCTCGGGCAAGTTCCGCCCGAAGGTTCTCCATGGCAACGGCCCCATCTGCATCAAGCGCACACGCTGTAAGATACTGGCATCAAGCTCCTCTTACCAGGTGTCTCCGGAGAAATTACATACCTTGTGCCTCGTCAAGCCGCTTGTTAACAAGTGCGATGTCGGCATCTTCCATGTCAAGTTGCCATGTTATCTCGGCAAATTCATGAGTCCGGCTGGCCACCGGACACTTCGGCACCTACATAGGAAGGCGGAAAAATTACACCTGGGACTATGATCCTCTGTGTGCTGTCGTCTTCGACAACACACAGAGTCTGAGGAGCTACTATCTACACAGGGCGCATCTTATATGCGGAACTGTCAAAAGGTACATCACCTCGCGTACCTCAAAACATGTCAGTAAACTCCTAACGGCCTCGTGCAACCCGCTTTCAGCGGATGAAATCCTTTCAATTATCGTACCCATCAACGTATGATGTTCCTCTGAGATAGACGCTCGCCCTAACAGATCCTTCAGTTCATCCGACCGAGCAACAGGCAGTGCCGGACTCGTTCGATGGCCTTTTTCAAAGACCAGACACGAATGGCCTTGGGGGGCCATATGACTGCCCTCTGGCCCTGCTGGATTCGGAGAAACCCTCCGCGACGATACCTCAGGATCACCCGCCTCGTAAGGCGGTACGGCAGGGGGAGGCGTTTCGCTCTCCATCATCTCCGGAAGAAGATCCCCCGAAGATGAGCTTTGCTGAGAAGGACTGAGATCCGAACTACAATGTAAAATTTTAGTTATTTTCCTCAGAAATAAAACAAGGATTTCTCTCATTTTAAATCTCCCCTCTCTACTTACGGCTCGGTGGAGGGCTGATCCCCTTGAGGGCGTAGTACGGTCGAGGTATCCCCCGGCACAGGACCCTCTGGCGAAGATTTCTTCCCCCACTTTGAGACCATGGACTCCGGGTCTTCAGAGGCAGTCCTCTTCCTCCCCTGAGTAGAGGAATTTTCGATTCCTCCTTTCCAGACAGCCTCCTTCGGGGAGGTAGCAGCTTCTTTGTCCCCCCCTTCGCTTTCTTCCGAAGGCACGATCTCCAGCATCTTGGTTAACACGGGATCTGGCGAGGTCTCGGGAAGGGGGGCCGGACACCTGATTAACTTCGCCTTCGCTACCCACTCCTGTTTCAGAGACAACTCTTTTAAGGGTGATGTTGTGATAAATGAACGGATGGTGTGTCCGGGCACAGGGCTACTTACTTGAGTACCTGGATGATTGCAGCTCAGACCTGCGTCCTCCATAGAATCCGGACACACTACTTGTGGTCCGAAGTACAATTTGTACATATCCACGGGCGTCATGCCAAGAAAATGTTGGAGAGCTCGTGGTCCCTCCGGGTTGAACTCCCACAGGCGGAGGGGGCGACATTTGCAGGGCAGAACTCGGCGAATTAACATAACCTGCGTCACCACGACCAGACTGTTGTCTCTTTCTAGGCGATCTCGGATGCGGCCATGCAACAAGGGCACGTCCTTTGCCGACCCCCGGTCCTGCCCCTTATTGACCCATGACGCCAGTCGTGGCGGGGGACCCAAGCGGAAAGTAGGCGGCGCCACCCACTTGGTGCCCCTGGGAGCTGTGATATAAAACCACTCTTGTTGCCATAAGCTAAACTCCTCTTGAAAAGAGTCCTCGGCCATGGAGCGTCAGCATTCTTGCTTATAACAGCGCCTCCGCACTCCGCGTGCTGTCCCTCGATCATATTCAGCTCTACTTTAAAGGTCTTAAGCCACAGTCCGAAGTGAGGAGTAATACGGAGGAAGGCTTCGCACACGACAATGAACGATGAGATGTGGAGGATGGACTCCGGAGCTAAGTCGTGAAATTCCAGCCCATAATAAAACATGAGCCCCCTCACGAAGGGATCCGTCGCGAAGCCTAGCCCTCAGAGGAAGTGAGACACGAACACCAGGCTTGGGAGTAGGAATAACCTGCCCGTGAGCAGGCAGCCTATGCGAGATTTCGCCGGTCAAAAACATGGCCTCTCTCAGCTTTAGCACGTCTTCCTCCATGACGGAGGAAGGCGTCCATCGGCCTCGAAGGTCGGAGCCGGACATCGTCGAAGGTCCGAAGCGCCTGAAATCTAGGGCCTTGGGTGTTGGAACTCGTGGCGAAGGGCGAATTCGATTGAGATCAAAAGAAAGGAGTAAGGCCTTGGTCTCTTTATAAGAGGTTGAATACCAAGAGCCCTCCCCGTGACCGTTTGGGACTTGCCTTTGATCGAGGAGACACACCAACGGGCATGATTGGGTTACCCACGCCCATATTGATGAGAATCCCGGGATAAGGGGACACAATCTCTGCTTCGACAAGACGTGCAAAGGAAACCGCCTCGCAAAACGCGCTGAGGTGGGACGGTAAAAACGGTTCAAATGAAGGCTTGGATGTGGCGTGATGACACGCTACGGAATACGTTAGTAGATTAGATTTGTGTAAACATTATTCTCTCTACGACAGTATGTGGAACTTATTTTGCAGAGCCGGACACTATCCTTGTGTTCAAAATCTTCTATGAAGTATTCGGAGGAGGAACCCGCCTTGCAATGCCGAAGACAATCTGCGCGCCGGACTCGTCATCATTGAAGCCTGTTTCAGGGGCTACTAAGGGAGTCCTGGATTAGGGGGTGTCCGGATAGCCGGACTATAACCTTTGGCCGGACTCTTGGACTATGAAGATACAAGATTGGAGACTTCGTCCCGTGTCCGGATGGGACTTTCCTTGGCGTGGAAGGCAAGCTTGGCAATATGGACATGCAGATCTCCTCCAATTGTAACCGACTCTATGTAAACCTAGCCCTCTCCGGTGTCTATATAAACCGGAGGGTTTTAGTCCATAGGACGAACAACAATCATACCATAGGCTAGCTTCTAGGGTTTAGCCTCTTTGATCTCGTGGTAGATCTACTCTTGTACTACCCATATCATCAATATTAGTCAAGTAGGAGTAGGGTTTTACCTCCATCGAGAGGGCCCAAACCTGGGTAAAAACATTGTGTCCCTTGTCTCCTGTTACCATCCGCCTAGACGCACAATTCGGGACCCCCTACCCGAGATCCGCCAGTTTTGACACCGACAGTTGGTAGCCCCTTTAACCAGGTATGAGTCGTTCCTTCCAACATCATGGTGACATACTTAGCATATGTAGCATCATCGACATCCAACAACTCCATCGCCATCTCATAACTTTCAATCCATGTTTCAAGCGGTAAGTCAGCTGTGTAGTTGGGCACTTTACGAGGACCCTTCAAATCCTTGGGCAGTTGTACGTTACATAGAGCCGGTACCAAACAAGGTACTCACAAGGATCTGGAAGTCACACCTAACTCCACCGAAGTTACCGGATGAACCGGAGACGGTTGACGAATTGCCTTCTAAGCCGCCAGCTCAGGGTCGCGACATACTCTACCCTGATCCATCAAGGCCTGAGTATTGTGGGGCAGGTCATGTCCACGGGGCGGCTTACGACGCTCCTCGCTGCTTGACACCGCCGGGGAGTCCATGTGTCTGCTATAACTCCGGTTTGGGCGAGGGGTTGAATGGACCCTCTCACGACTATAAGAATAAGCTTCCTGCTGCACCAATGCTGTCTGAAGAAGCTCTCTAGCCCTCCGTGTTTCAACCGCAGCTGGAGACTCGCCTTCGAGTGGGAGAGCCGGCAATCGCACCGCCACAGCAATCATGTTATCCAAAGGGTTAGAGTAATGACCCGGTGGTGTAGGCACATGTTGTAGCATATTATTCTGACGAGGTAGACCTGTCGTGCGCGGTTGAGCCAATGCTCTAGTCCCAGTCGCAGTTACTGCCCGGTTTACCCCTGGCTGGTCACTGGACCCTGCACCAGGTGTGTTGAAGAAATTTCTTGCCTCGTAAACCGGAGGCAGATGACTTCGGTGCCTTCGCCTCAAAACTTCATTTGACGCGTTTTGTTCCAACGAGATCCGGAAGGAATCGGCCTGGATTCTTTGCGCCTGATCCTCCAAGGTGGTTCTTAACGCAGTCATCCTCGCGTCCTCCGCCGCCAGATCCTCCTTCGCTTGAGCTATCTCATCTCGCAGCTTCGCAACTTCCGCGTTATGCTGAGCTTGATTTGCCGGGTTAATCTCTGTTGTCAACAATGTTGTCAAAGTATCCAGTAAATCGGACAAGACCTGAGCCGGCGAGCGCACGGGGCCTCCTGCCCCGGCCGCCGTCTACGCTGCTGAATCGGAAACCATTGCTGCCGCAGTTGAAGAATTCTGTACTGGCTGCGTACCGGCCATGAAAATCGTGACCCGGTTCGGTGGCTCATAGGGGTCTGGAATACTGTCGCCATCGGAACAGCCCCCAAGCCCGCCGTCTAGCAGTTGATACAATGAAGTAGTCTCACCCGTGGACGACTCACCATCAGAGTAGATCTCCGTCTCACCGCCAAACACGGATCCTTCCTCAAATTTTTCTCCATGGATGAATCCCACGAAGGCACGTTTCACGGCGGGCTGAACTTGGGCGGGTCGACTACAAGAAATATGTCAACTTGTGACCACCACTATTGGTCACTGAATGGTCACAAATTTCCATTTGTGAGCTTTTTGTGACCAAAAACATAAGGTCAAAAGCTGGCCGTCATAAACTGACTATAGCGACCTTTCTTCTGGAATGGTCGAAGACGTTTATGACCAAAATACGTCTACTATGGCGTTTTGGTCACTAGCAACCTCCCCAGGCCACGTAGGCATCCAGCGTGGCAATCTGACGTGGCACAAGATTCAGCCCGGTCCAATTCAGTTTTCTACATGGGCCTAGCCCATTAATTTAGCCTATTAGTGTTTTTTCTCATATTAATTTTGGCTAGGTAGATGGGCCAAGCCCAACAATTAAGCCTTCTCATTTTTGGGCCGTGGCCTTTTCCGCTAGAAAGTTTTAGTTTTTTGTGATATAAAAAGGTCCACTAGTCAAATGGGTCCCAGATGTCAGGTTCAGGTATGTGGGTCCCAGCTAGCAAGTTCATATTCTTCATATTTCAATTTAACAGTAAATAAATAACCAGTATTTAAATTGGCACAAACAAAACACACACATAATACTCCAAATATTATCAGCCAGATTCAGTACAGAGCTCCTATTGTACAAATAACATATACTTTACAAGCTCTACACATAATAAGCTCTAACATATACAAGCTCTACAAGCTCTACACGTGATACAGTGTCCTGGTGTTAACCCTATAGCTCTACAAGTGTCTTCAATCTTCTTCAACATGGAGCTCCTTCGGTAGCGAGCACAAACTGGGCACCTGCATCATCACATGAAGGCAAAACTAAAATTACTAAGATATATCATCAACAACCATATAGATTTGTTTAATATTACTAAGATATAGAGCCATTAGTTTGTTTTAACATGGAACCCAAGAGTATGTGACTCTAGCACCCTGAGAAAGATGTTAATTATGCTTGTTTAACAGGTACAATCATACTAGCTGATAGACAAACATTCCAGGAAGAATTGATGCTTGTTTAACAGGTACAATCGATACTGCTATCTCTAATAGACAAATTTAAAAGTTTTTTATACATTTTTTCTATTAGTAAATATGAATATGCCACTTCCTGATTCACGGCCGCATAGTCCAGCTAGCTACACCAGTTTGCTCTCATGCAAAAATTAGAAAAAAAAAATGTATCCTTGGTAATTATGCAACTCTGTTTGGAGTCATTTCTCCAAACAGTTACTGCTGTTATAGTTACTGCTGTATCCTAATTGATAGTACTTTACAGTAGATAAACATTTGTTGATGCTAAAAAAGACAAAGGCTTGTACCATGACATGTCCAACAAGCCTAATTAATAGTGTCAAACTGTAGCAGGACATAAAAGTAACTTAAGCATGCTCCCCTGTAGACACACACACACACACACACACACACACGCATGCACATGATCAATTCAAACCCAAACAAATCAAATCATGCTCTTCATCTGGACCGCTACAGATCCATGTATTGACGGTTAGCATCAAGGATTAGGCCATGAAGCATCTGTCCGATTTGTTCAACAAGACGAGTACATACCTGACTCCAGGTCGATGCGGTGGATGGGGCTGTACTTGAACATCTGGTCCAGGGATGAGACTGCAAATCCAAATCGAACAAACAAATTCATTAGGAGGGGATCGGAGAGACAAGGAAGAAATGAAGTAAACATACATACATGTCTATATAAGCAGTAGAAGCAAGTAATATAAATACATCCTCTTTCTTCCTCTACAACACTAACTAGAGCAACATCAATCATTGTACACAAGGAGCAGTAGCAACAAGCCAAAAAAGAAAGCTCAAGATTTGTGTCTTTTGCAAGTTTTAGCACACTAGTACATGCGTTAAAATGGAAGTGCCGCTGCTGGGTTGCAACAGCCAACAAACTATAGGGTTACCGTCAAGTTAGCATTACAGAAAGCGAAAAGGAAAGTGGAAAAGACATGGCAGCCTATAGTTATGCGGAGAACATCGACAAGTAGCCAACAGGATGAGCATTGTGCAGTTTAATAACACAATGTATTAATCTGAATACACGTGAACAAAACTAGCAGTGTTATTAATACACTGCTAAATGAGCATTTAGGATGCTTATTATACACGTGAACAAAACTAGGCCAAAACATAGTAAAAAAAACTACTAAATGGACACTAGCAGCAAAATGGCTAGGAGGAGGTCGACGCAAGAAGAGGCTATAAGAGGGGCCACGCAAGAAGAGGCTCCCAATGTATCTACCAGCAGGAATCTTAAAGCACATCCATCAACTCTTTTCATTATCTTGGCCAAGTTAATACTCGCTCACTTAGCTATTGCATACACACAAGTGAAAATAATACATCACAACAACTAAACGACCTCAGGCATTGTGGATTCCGAGTCCAGCAACGAATGAACAGGCAAGTTTCATATATACCGGGGTTCTTGTCGAGGGTGCGGGTGAACTGGTGGAGCGCTGGGGGCACCTTGAGGCGCTGCTTGAGGATGCAGCACTGGCGCTGGATGTGCATGACCTTGGGCCACTTGACGAACCGGTGGAGGTCCTTATTGGGCGGCAGGGCGCCACCGATGTCGAACTGCTTTGGCCTCTTCTCGAACAGCGGGTTCACCACCTTGTCCTGCTACCACACACCAACGCAACCCAGTCAGATCACACGCGCCAGGACCGGGAGATTCCAAGCAGGTGTTATTTCTGCCATTTATTAATTACACATGAAACACTTATATTCAGAGCACTACTGGTACTTGTTGTACCAGGAACAGGATGTGGCAGTCGAGCTTCAAGAAAAATATTTAGGATCCAAAACTAAGAGGAAAACACCAATTGTTCACATTGAAGATTGAACACATATGTCATTCTGGCATATCCTTGAAGGAACAATTCTCATAAAAGGAACACAAGAGAGGGCTGTTGATTTTGATGAGAACTAAATCAAAGCACTACTAATGTTATTCTATTAACAGATACTCAAACATTACCAGAACAAGAAGATTTGAAGAACATCTAGTTGTCCACTACAAGTGCTACTTGTTTCTCCACACGAGTCTAAAAAATGATTGTTTTGTGTGTGAAACATACAAGGTATTCAGTTACCAAGCTACTACAGTGAACTAATTAGAAGAAAATACTATTCTAATCTAGGTACAGCCCCTCACAAGTAGCATATCTCATACAGAAACAAGCAAACAAAACAATAATAGAAGTATGTTCACACCCTGTTGTCCACATTGTAGTGATGAAGATAACATCAACAAGATGGTCAAGAGAAACAAAAACATTTGACACTACTCCATATAACTCATTCTGTGTATGGACAACTCTACACAGAACCCAGTTAATACCATTGAATGCATTGCAAACTTATACCACCCAGACAAGAATTCATATGCAATAGATCCATTACAGATGAGAGACACGACTAAAAAACTTTCCTTCAACACTTCCTTTTATAGAATGTCAAGAGAGCAAACAACAAAATAACTAAATGTAACTATTTCCTCTTGTGCTCAATATAACTAGATAGAGCTTGCCCACCACAACTGCCCGCACAGCTATCACAAACAATTTCAGCATTCAGTCACTACTAGCATACGAAGCTCATCGAGCTAACTGAGCATCAAAACATGGGAGAGCACCCATACAAGTCGGAGACAACTATGTACACAAGCTTTTCCCGTAGCCATGGTAGCTATGTACACAAGCTTTTCCCGTAACAAAATAACAAAACCCTAACACATCAACTAAAGTGTCCAGGTTCAGACAAATTCCATGAGCACAGCTCTGCATCACGGACTGGACTGGAGATAAATAAATCTCATCAACTACCTCTTCATGGCACCGTAGCCATGGTTGCCGATGACGAGCAGGTCAGTGCAGTGCCTCTCCACGGCACTGCAGAGCACGAACCTCCACCGTACCTCACCACGTCCCTGGCAGCGGCTGAAATCGATCGATCCCCAGAAATCAGGCACCCAGTAGGTTCAGATAACCAAGAATTGCGGACGGCACGTACCGGGCCACCGAGGGTGAAGATGGAGGATACGGCCGGCTTGCCATGGACGACGACGAGCACCACTGAGGCCCTGGCACCAGCAGCACCGCCTTGCTCCTCCCCTCCTCCACCGGACTCGCACAACAGCACCGGGAAGATGAAGTTGGTGAGCAACGGGTTGCTGCTGCTGTTGGGGAGAAGGAGGCAGCGACGCGTGTTCTCGATAAGGAAGGGGAGGCGTCGAGTGGTCGGGGAGAGGGAGATCTGGGAGAAGGTGGCTGTGGAGTAGGCGGAGCAGGCGAGGGTGGCGGAAGGGAGGATGGCCGGGGCTGGGGGAGGACGGGGCGACGCCGGCGAGGTGAGAGAGCGGCACGTCGATCTGCATCGGGGAGAAGGAGGAGGCGGCGCGTGTTCTGGGAGGAAGGGGAGGCAATGAGCGGACCACCACCACCACACACGCGCCGCCTTGTAGAACTTGGAGGCGGAGAGGTTGGCGGCGAGCGGGAAGGAGGCCGCGGCGCCCTGAGCGCGGCCGCGACGGCCGACATGTTGGCTGCGAGCTGCTTGAGCGCGCGCAAGCGGGAGATGATGAGGGGGAAGGGTGAGGCCGGCGGCGAGGTTGGTAACAGACGGGATGCACCGGTGGGGAATGGATTTGGTCGGGGAGAGGGAGATCTGGGAGGAGGTGGCGGCGGCGAGGAGCCGAGGGAGGAGGAGTGCGGGTGCGGTTAGGGTTTGGGCTGCGAGTTTGCCTTTTCTTTTTTCTTTTCTTCTTCTTATCATCTTATCTGTAGATAGATGGCTGGATGGGTGTGGGATGGAGAGGTGGAGAGTTGGACGGATGGATGAGCGCCATGTCATCGATCCGTGTGACAACTAAACCAACCAATGAAAATAGAGCACATATAATTGTGTTTTTTCATTTGTTTTTTTCTACTTTTTCACATGAAAAATTAAAAAAATATTTCTTATTGTGCACAAGGGTGCATCTTGAAATTCAAACAAAGTTGGCTAAGAAAGTTTTCGTTTTCTTTTGACGAAAAAATCATTTTTCATTTTTCACGTGTCCAAAATGAGTTTTTTTGTGAAGGACCTAATGTATATTTGTTGCAAAATTGTACCGAATCATTTTTCTAAAATACTAGGCCATATTTAATGCACAATTGATCAAATTATTGGGTGTCAAAAGCATTGATCCACCTCTTGTGAAAAAGACAAATTCCCGCCGATTCCGTAGGAAGCGGGTCAAATTTGACCTGCAGCTGCCTCATAGTTTGCTCTTTAATTTTTCCAAAAATCATTTCTAGGTACATAAGTATCTATTTAATCATAGAAACACCAAAAAATTCCAAGATTCAACCACTAGCTAGGAACGGTCATTCCCGCCGTTTTGACCGCATTTTGAAATGGGCATAAAAAATTCAAAAAAAAATCAAAAAATTGGGAAACCTTCGCATTGTGTCATTATATGTGGCCAAGTTCCTAGGAAAAATAATAAACTTGTAATACGGTAATTATTTTAAAAAAGTGTTCTCAGAAACGAGCTATCACGTGTGGAGATCAATGGCTTTCAAGCCAAATGATCAATCTTATGGCCACATCCATGGCATAGTTTGTTCAAATGATCTCATATTGTGCACAAGGGTGCATATTGGAATGGCAAACAATGTTGCCTAAGGAAGTTGTCACTTTCTTTGGACGAAAAAACCATTCTCCATTTTTTGAGTGCCCAAAAGGAGGTTTTTTTGTGAAGGACCTACCAAATAATTGTTGCAAAATTGGACAAAATCATTTTTCTAAAATACTAGGCCATATTTAATGCACAATTGACCAAATGGTAGGGTGTAAAAAGTTTTGATCCACCTCTCATCAAAAACACAAATTTCCGCCAATTCAGTTGGAAGCGGGTCAAATTTGAACTGTAGCTACCTTGTAGTTTGCTCTTTATTTTTTTCAAAAATCATTTCTAGGTACATAAGTATCTATTTAATCATAGAAACACCAAAAAAATTCCAAGATTCAACAACTAGCTAGGAACGGTCATTCCCGTCGTTTTGACCGCATTTTGAAACGTACATAAAAAATTCAAAAAAATCAAAAAATTAGGAAACCTTCGCATTGTGTCATTATATGTGGAAAAGTTTCTAGGAAAAATAATAAACTTGTAATACGGAAATTATTTTAAAAAAGTGTTCTCAGAAACGAGCTATCACGTGTGGAGATCAATGGCTTTCAAGCCAAATGATCAATCTTATGGCCACATCCATGGCATAGTTTGTTCAAATGATCTCCTATTGTGCAAAAGGGTGCATATTGGAATGGCAAACAATGTTGCCTAAGGAAGTTTTCATTTTCGTTGGACGAAAAAACCATTTTCCATTTTTCGAGTGCCCGAAAGGAGGTTTTTTTGTGAAGGAACTACCAAATAATTGTTGCAAAATTGGACCAAATCATTTTTATAAAATACTAGGCCATATTTAATGCACAATTGACAAAATGGTTGGGTGTAAAAAATTTTGATCCACCTCTCGTGAAAAAGACAAATTTCCACCGATTTAGTTGGAAGCGGGTCAAATTTGAACTGCAGCTGCCTCATAGTTTGCTATTTATTTTTTCCAAAAATCATTTCTAGTTACATACGGACCTATTTAATCATAAATACATGGTTTGGTGGCCATACATCGAGGTTTGGGCGGTGGCCGAGGGCCCCAACTCTAGAGCGCGTAAACTCGCAAGCCCGTCGCATGGTCACCGCGTGACCGTAATGTTGCCATGTGTTCTGGGCGGCCTAGGCATGTCTAGTGGGTTGGGCACTCCCCAGGTTGGTGCTAGGAAGAAAATTACAACATAAGATTCTCATGAGGAGACCGATCGATGCTCAAACATGAATTAGCAGCCAAGTGTTTGATTAGCGGTATGGGAAATGCACCTGGCCAATGGGCGTGAGTTTTGGCTGAGGATGATCATCAACTAAGGAGAATGTCTTCACAAATTTTTAGCTCAAAAGGAGGATCATGTGGTACTTGCTTTGCAAAGTACCACGTTGGACAAAAATATGAATGTTGAAGCTGGGCTCAAAATAATGAATGGAGTGAGCTGAAATTTTGTAGAGGATGGTTATTTGGGCATAGGAAAGCATTGTAGAAAATTGATACCATTTGGACATGCCAAAGTAGTACTTCCTTCACAATGCTCTTCTATGGACAGAAACTTGGGAAAACTAGTGAGAGAGATTGGATGAATGAAATGAGCTCAAAATTGGTGTAGGTAAGTTACTTAGGTATGGTCATGCGCTGGTAAATTATCAGATCATTTGGGTAAGCCTAGCTAGTACTTACTTCACAAAGCTTCTCTCGAGGTAGAAACTTTGGAAATTTCCCAAGAAAGATTTACTAGGAGAATTGAGCTGAATATTATCATGTGGCAATGATTTGGGTATGGAAGAGTGCCCGAAAAGTTTGAGGGTAATAGGAGGGGTCTATATAACACTTGCTTTGCAACGTGCCAATTTGGCCATAAATTATAAATTGAACCTGGGCTCACATAGATGATTTGACTGAGCTGCAATTTGGAGGTGGTTGATAATTTGGGCATATGAAGGAACTGTATAAATTTCACATCACTTAGAGATATAAAAAAGGTACTTCCTTCACAATGCTTCTAGGTGGACAAAAACTTTGGAAATTTGCCGAGGAAGATTTGCTAGGAAAATGGAGCTGAATTTTGTCATGCGGTAATAATTTGGATAGGAAAGAGTGCCCAAAAATTCCGAGTGCAATCAGGAATATATAAATAGCACTTCCTTCATAAAGTGTTGTTGTGAACAGAATAGGAAAATGAATATTGTTGAATTAGTTTTGAACTAGGCAAGGAAGGATTTTTACATATTTGATGAAGATATGCTCCAAAGAATTTATGAGATTTTTTTGGGAATTTTGGGAATGATAGAAATATAGGTTGCTTCACAACCTAGGGCAAAAACTGCCACATGGACATGACACATAGGCAAAACTGATGAGATGGCGCCTGGTCATCACAACCCACCACAATCTACAAGGCTATGACCATCTATATTGGTCATTAACAACTAGAAATAAGGTAGCGGACTAGCACTGTTTGCTTTGTGACCATTTCGTGTAAGGAAATTACGACCTTTCCGACCAAAATGGTCGCAATGGTTTAGGGTTTGGAGCCCCCTGAACAACTTTTGACAAATTGGTCTAAAATGGTCATAAATTTATGACCAATTCTTCAAGGGTCACTGACATAAGGTCATAAGTTGACATATTTCTTGTAGTGGTCTCGCATGCTGAGTCGTCTCGATGATGTCGGTGCAGATGTCCGGCTCAGGGCCCGGTTCACTGGTCTTGCCGATGAAAACATGGATTCCGCCAAAGGGGACCCGGTACCCGTACTCAATTGAGCCGGCCTCGGGGCCCCAGCCCGCATCGTCGATGTAGAGCTTGCCGCGACGACTCTTGGTCATCCGGCCCACAGCGTAACCCTTGGTCCCTTCGAATTTGCCCTTCAAGAACTCAAAAACACTATGCGCTGGCCCCACGGTGGGCACCAACTGTCGTGGAATTGTCACGGCAGATGTCCTAGTATGAGGACTTAGTTGTGGAGCCATCACACTAGGTTAGCTTAAAGGGGTTAAACGGGACAAAGGACACAGGAGTTTATACTGGTTCAGCCCCTTGCGGTGAAGGTAAAAGGCCTACTCCAGTTGAGGTGGTATTGCTTATGTCTCGATTACCAGGGAGCGAATACGCTTGACCTAGCTTTCGATCTCTTGTCTCTTGCCCTAAACCGCCGCTGGGTCGTCCCTTTATATAAAAAGGTTGACGCCCACTGGCTTTGTAGAGTCCCGGCCGGCTCATATAACGTGTCCGGCTCAGTGACCAAATACACATGCCTTACAATACAAGTCATACATATATGGCGGTTTACGCTTATGTGATCTAAGCCGCCTCTAGTCCTTGGGACTTTTAACGAGTCTTCATAGTGAACCGCCATACTCAGCGCCTTTATGGGCTTTGTCTTGATAGACTATCGTGGATTAACCCCACCCCTCCTGGGTGGGTTAACCCAATAGTTACATCTCCAACAGTATTGAAGTGGACGAAGCTAAGGTTGATGCAATTGAGAAAATTCCATGTCCTAAAGATATCAAAGGTATTCGTAGTTTCCTTAGTCATGCTGGCTTCTATAGGAGATTTATCAAAGACTTTTATAAAATTTCTAGACCTCTTACGAATATTTTGCAAAAGGATATTCCTTTTGTTTGTGATGATGATTATTTAGAAGCCTTTGAAACACTCAAGAAAGCCTTAATTTCTACACCTATTGTTCAACCACCTGATTGGAACTTGCCTTTTGAAATTATGTGTGATGCTAGTGATTATGTTGTTGCTGTTGTTCTAGGACAAAGAGTTGATAAGAAACTGAATGTCATTCATTATGCTAGTAAAACTCTACATAGTGCTCAACAAAATTATGCTACTACTGAAAAAGAATTCTTAGCAGTGGTGTTTTCTTGTGATAAATTTAGACCTTACATTGTTAATTCAAAAGTAATTGTTCACACCGATCATGCTGCTATTAAATATCTTATGGAAAAGAAAGATTCTAAACCTAGACTTATTCGATGGGTTCTCTTGCTACAAGAATTTGATTTACATATCACTGATAGAAGAGGAGCTGAGAACCTCGAAGATGATAACTTGTCTAGGCTTGAAAATGTGCCTGATGACCAATTACACATTGTTGATTGTTTTCCTGATGAGCAATTAGCTGCAATAAATGGTGCTCACAACACTCCTTGGTATGCTGACTGTGCTAATTACATTGTTGCTAAATATTTACTACCTACTTTTAAATATCAACAAAAGAAAAAAAATCTTCTATGATTTAAGACACTACTTTTGGGATGACCCACATCGTTATAAAGGAGTAGATGGTATTTTTAGATGTTGTGCACCTGAGCATGAACAGGGACAAATCCTTCAGGAATGTCACTCCGAAGCTTCTGGAGGGCATCAAGCTGGAGATAGAACCGCTCAAAAGGTATTGCAATCTGGATTTTATTGGCCTACTATCTTCAAGGATGCCCGTAAGTTCATCTTATCTTGTGATGAATGCCAAAGAATAGGTAATATAGTTAAGCGTCAAGAATAGCCTATGAATTATTCACTTGCTGTTGAACCATTTGACGTTTGGGGATTTGATTACATGGGACCTTTTCCTTCCTCAAATGGGTATACACATATTTTGGTTGTTGTTGATTATGTTACTAAATAGGTAGAAGCTATTCCAACCAGTAGTGCTGATCACAACACCTTTATTAAAATGCTTAAGGAAGTTATTTTCCCAAGGTTTGGAGTCCCTAGATATTTAAGGACTGATGGTGGTTCACACTTTATTCATGGTGCTTTCCGTAAAATGCTTGTCAAGTATGATGTTAACCATAAAATTGCATCACCTTATCATCCTCAGTATATTGGTCAAGTTGAACTTAGCAATAGAGAAATAAAATTAATTTTGCAAAAGACTGTCAATAGGTCTTGAAAGAATTGGTCTAAGAAATTAGATGGCACACTTTGGGATTATATAAAAGCATATAAAAATCCTATGGGTATGTCTCCTTATAAAATGGTTTGTGGAAAAGCTTGTCATTTGCCTCTTGAATTAGAACATAAAGCATATTGGGCAATCAAATAACTCAACTATGATTTAAAACTTGTTGGTGAAAAGTGGTTATTTGATATTAGCTCATTAGATGAATGGAGAACCCAAGCTTATGAAAATGCGAACTTGTCTAAAGAAAAATTTGAAAGGTGGCACGATAAGAGAATCCAAAAGCGTGAGTTTAAAGTAGGAGAATATGTTCTTTTATACAGCTCTCGTTTCAGATTCTTTGCAGGAAAACTCCTCTCAAAATGGGAAGTCCCCTTTGTCATCGAGGAGGTTTATCGTTCTGGAGCTATCAAAATAAATAATGCCGAAGGTACTAACCCTAAGGTTGTTAACGGGCAATGAATAAAACATTATATCTCAGGTACGCCCATTAACACTGAAAGTAGTATTATCCAAACTATGACACCGGAAGAACACATAAAAGAGTCCTTCCGGAACACTCTAGAACCGTGAAAATAAGGAGGTACGTGATACGGTAAGTAAACGGACTCCGAAAAATTCGCAAAAATATTTTTTGTTAGTTTTGGAATATTTAGAAAATTAGGAAAATAAGAAACTTCTATGAAGCGTACCCGGGTGGGCTTCCTGGACACCAGGCGCGCCTAGGTGGGTTGTGCCCACCTGGGGTACCTTCCGTACTCCGTTTTTCTACAATTTGCTTGTTTCCCAAGATAAAAAAATCTTTATATACCCCCGAACCTATTGACCAATGTATCACAGAGAAATCTTCAGCTGTCTTCCCTTGCTGTTTTCCTGATAGATCTGAAAATATGTCATCCCAAGATTCTGAGGGTGAAAGCTATGTTGCTGATTTTGTCGCAAACCCCAAGTCCTATGGGGATGGGGAGCACTATAGCTAGGCTTCCGAAGAACAAGAAGATGATGAATCAGTTCCTCCTTGTTTCAAAAACGAAAGCATAGAGGCATAATGCAAGAGGATAATAAAGCTAGAGATGGGAAACAATGAATTGAGGATAGACAACTTTATTCTCGGACGTAAGCTGGAAAAGGAGAAGAAGGACAAGATCCCTTCTTCATCACCACCACCACCTTCTTCTTCATCACCAAAAGAGAATTAAGTATCGGGTATGGGCACTCCCCTTGGCTTCCGCCAAGCTTGGGCGAGGTGCCCCAGTAAAGTTGCGTTTACTTATTTTGGTTCAATCTTTTGCTTTAGATGATTAAAAGTTCAGTTTGATCCTTTCTTTTCAAGAGTTTGCTTAGTGATCTATCTTTGTAATCATGTGTGATATATATAATAAAGTTTAGTTTGAGTTTTTGCTTTCTTTATTTTTATGTTGCAACTAAAAGAAAGGAAACAATTAAAAGGAAAGGAAATAAATCACGAAGATCATATGCTAATCTTATGGTAGGTGATGACACCACGTAAGGAAAAGTATAAATAGAAGATTTTGTTAGAGATTGACAAACATAGCATTAGTCAATGATGCAACTCATGAAAGAATTAATAAGGGAAGAGATGATTCACATATAAATATACTTTCCTAGAAATCTTTTCTGATTGTGAGCCCTCATCAAAATATTATATGCCAAAATTGCTGACGTTGGACAAGGAAGACAACCTAGTGGTTCATGTTTGTTTATATTCACATAGAAGTCACATTGTCAAAGATCCTTTAACATGTGGTGCTTGCCCCCTACCTTTGCTAGTAAAAAATTATGCACTAAGTAGAGATACTACTTGTGCATCCGAAAACCCTTAAACCCAAATCTTATTTTCAACAGTCCACCATACCTACCTAAGGATTGAGCAAGATCCCTCAAGTAAGTTGTCATCGATGCAAAAAGGCAATAAAAATTGCTTCCAAAATTGTGAGATCATTTAAAGTAAGAGAAAATTGAGTGTTGCACGAACTTGTGATGGTGAAGAATAAAAGTGACAGACTACATAATAAAGGTCGCTATCACAAGGGGCAATGCAACGTGACGTTCTTTTCCAATAAGGGGTTGAGCATACAAACAAATAAGTGCATGGAAACCTCTGCTTCCCTCTATGAAGGGCCTATCTTTTACTTTTATGTATTTACTTTTATGCAAAGAGTCAAAGTGTTCACTCTATTCCTTTTTATTTTCTCCTTTGGTAAGCATCATGTGGCGAGGAAAGATCTAGACACATATATCCAGTTGAATATAAATAGCATGAGTTATTATTTTTGACATCACCCTTGAGGTGAATACGTTGGGAGGCGAAACTACAAGCCCCTATGTTTCTATGTGTCCGGTTGAAACGTTTTGCTCGTGTGTACGTGGTGAGTGCTAGAAATCATGGAGGACTATATGATGGTTGAGTATGTGGACTTGCCCAAAGGCTCCGACACATGACCCTTCCTGAAAAGATGATGAATTGTAGTTGCAAAGTTGACTGAGAACATACTTTGTTGGTCTCTAATAGAGTATTTGCTTTATACTTCAATAGTGTGATGAATTATCACTTATTCATGAGAAGTCTATGATAAACGTTCTTTGATAAAAGTCTTATGTTTAAGTTTGTTGTTGTCATAATAATGAACATGATGCTTCTATGTCCGTATTTTGTTTTTATCGACAGCTCTCTCTCTCTCTCTAAGCAAGTGGACATGTTTTTCGACTTTGGTTTTCGCTTGAGGACAAGCGAGGTCTAAGCTTGGGGGAGTTAATATGTCCATTTTCCATCATGTTTTCCTACTGTTATTTATGATGTTTTTATCCATAATAATGCTTTCTTGAGTAATTCTAATGCCTTTTCTCTCATAATATGCAAGGTATACACAAAGAAGGAGAATTCCGGCACCTGGAAATCTGGACCTAGAAAAGCTACGTCGGGCTACCTATTCTGCACAACTCCAAACAAGCTGAAACTTCACGAAGAATTTTTATGGAATATGTGAAGAATATTGGAGCAAATAAGGAGGCCCACCAGGTGGGCACAACCCACCTGGGCGTGCCAGGGAGCCCAGGCGCGCCCTGGTGGGTTGTGCTCACCCAGGCCCACCTCTGGTGCCCATCTTCTGGTATATAAGTCATTTTGACCTAGAAAAAATAAGGAGAGGACTTTCATTACGGAGCGTCGCCGTCTCGAGGCGAAACTTGGGAAAGAGCACTTTTGCCCTCTGGTGGAGCGATTCCGCCGGGGGAACTTCCCTCCCGGAGAGGGAAATCATCGTCATCATCATCACCAACAACTCTCCCATCTTGGGGAGGGCAATCTCCATCATCATCTTCAACAGCACCATCTCATCTCAAACCCTAGTTCATCTCTTGTGTTCAATCTTATTACCAGAACTATAGATTGGTGCTCGTGGGTGATTGGTAGTGTTGATTACATCTTGTAGTTGATTACTATATGGTTTATTTGGTGGAAGATTTTATGTTCAGATCCAATACGCTATTTAATACCCCTCTGATCTTGTGCATGATTATCATTTGTGAGTAGTTACTTTCGTTCTTGAGGTCACATGATAAATCATGTTGCAAGTAATCATGTGAACTTGGTATGTGTTTGATATTTTGATACTATGTATGTTGTGATTCCCTTAGTGGCGTCATGTGAACGTCGATTACATGACACTTCACCATATTTGGGCCTAAGGGAATGCATTGTGGAGTAGCAATTAGATGATGGGTTGTGAGAGTGACAGAAGCTTAATCCCCAGTTTATGCGCTATTCCGTAAGGGGCCGATTGGATCCAAAAGTTTAATGCTATGGTCAGAATTTATTCTTAATACTTTTCTCGTAGTTGCATATGCTTGCGGGAGGGTTAATCATAAGTAGGATGTTTGTTCAAGTAATAACAGCACCTAAGCACCAGTCCACCCACATATCAAATTATCAAAGTAGCAAACACGAATCAAACCAACATGGTGAAAGTGACTAGATGAAAATCCCATGTACCCTCAAGAACGCTTTGCTTATCATAAGAAACCGTTTTGGCCTGTCCTTTGCCTCAAAAGGATTGGGCTACCTTGCTGCACTTTTGCTACCATTATCGTTACTTGCTCGTTACAAATTATCTTGCTATCAAACTACTCTGCTACTTACAATTTCAGCACTTGCAGACATTACCTTGCTGAAAACCACTTGTCATTTCCTTCTGCTCCTCGTTGGGTTCGACGCTCTTACTTATAGAAAAGAGCTACAACTTATCCCCTATACTTGTGGGTCATCACTTACCATACCATGGGATCACTTGATGCCTCTCGGTACATCTTCTACGCTTTGTGTTTTGATCAACATGAATCACTCTCTCTACTTAGTCTTGATCAACCTTGAATCTTTCAAACTCTCTTCATTAGATGATTTCTTGAAGGTAAACATGAATGATCACACAATCTTCTTCTTCAAGAAATGCATGCAATACGCTCAACACTCACATGACCAATCTTTGGATACTTCCTTAATAGCACCTTGGTCAACTCATAAACTCCTTGAAACCAACACATGGACTTTAAGAAATGCCTGTGGACAAATCCTTCAAATATAACTCAATGCAACCATTAGTCCATAGATAATGCCATCAATTACCAAATCCACACATGGTGGAACCACATGTTCTTTCAACGCTCCGAGAAAAACACATATCATGTGGTGAATAAAAATATAGCGTCAAGTAAATTTACCGATAGACGAAGACGAAAGAGGAGATGCCTTCCGGGGTACCCCAAGCTTAGGCTCTTGGTTGTCCTTGAATATTACCTTGGGGTGCCTTGGGAATCCCCAAGCTTAGGCTCTTGCCACTCCTTATTCCATAGTCCATCAAATCTTTACCCAAAACTTGAAAACTTCACAACACAAAACTCAATAGAAAATCTCATGAGATCCGTTAGTATAAGAAAGAAAATCACCACTTTTGGTACTGTTGTGAACTCATTCTTTATTTATATTGGTGTAATATATACCGTATTGCAACTTCTCCGTGGTTCATACCCCCCCATAATACCCACAGATTCATCAAAATAAGCAAACAACACATAGAAAATAGAACCTGTCAAAAACAGAACAGTCTGTAGTAATCTGTAACTCACGAATACTTCTATAACTCCAAAAATTATGAAAACTTAGGAAAACCTGGGAAATTTGTATATCAATCTTATGCAAAAATAATCAGTACTTTTATCATGCTTCTGTTAAAAATGAGAATTATTTTCCTGGGCGCAAAAGTATCTTTTTTCAGCAAGATCAAATCAGCTATCACCGTAAGCCATGCCAAAGGTCTTACTTGGCACAAACAATAATTAAAACACAAAAAAACATCTAACCAGAGGCTAGATGAATTATTTATTAGAAAACAGAACCAAAAAAGCAAGAAGAAAAATCAAATTGGTTTGCCTCCCAACAAGCGCTATTGTTTAACGCCCTTAGCTAGGCACAAAAATATAGATCTAAGTATTGTCATCTTTGGTGTGCAATCCATAAATAGCTCTCATAATAGATCCATATCATCATATGGCAACTTAATTTTCTTTATTGGAAACTGTTCCATGCCTTCCTTAACGGAAATTGAAATCTAATGTTTTCTTCTTTCATATCAATAATTGCACCAATCGTTCTAAGGAAATGTCTACCAAGAAATTTTTTTTTGACTGGATGGTCTACTAAGAATAGTAGGACATGTAGGATTGCAATCTATATCAAGAACAATGAAATCAACGGGCACATAATTCCTATTTGCAACAATAAAAACATCATTAATCCTTCCCATAGGTTTCTTAATAGTGGAATCCGCAAGATGCAAATTTAAAGAACAATCATCAAATTCATGGAAATCTAACACATCACATAAAGTTTTTGGAATCGTGGAAACGCTAGCACCCAAATCACACAAAGCATGGCACTCATAATCTTTAATCTTAATCTTAATAGTAGGTTCCCACTCATCATAAAGCTTTCTAGGGATAGAAACTTCTAATTCAAGTTTTTCTTCAAAAGATTTCATCATAGCATCAACAATATGTTTAGTAAAAGCTTTATTTTGACTATAAGGATGAGGAGAATTCAACATGGATTGCAACAAGGAAATACAATCTATTAAAGAACAATTATCATAATTAAATTCCTTGAAATCCAAAAGAGTGGGCTCATCACTACTTAAAGTTTTGACCTCTCCAACCCCACTTTTATCAATTTTTGCATCAAGATCTATAAACTCAGAATAATTGGGACGCCTTCTAGCAAAAGTTGACTCATCTCCAGTCCCATCTTTATCAATATTTATATTAGAAAACAAAGATTCAATAGGAGTCGCATCAATCACTTTAAGATCTTCATCATTATTTAAAGACTCTGGTTTAGCGGTCATTTTGTTTGCTAAGGTAGTTTGTTTATCAGAAATCCGGCCTACTAACTTTTCCAGATGAGCAAACTGAGATTTCAAACCATAAAATTTCTTATACATATCATCGAGCTCTTTATTCATATACTCCACCAAAGTTTTCCTCTCCTTAAGATCGTTACTAAAGAAATTATTATGATCAAATTGTAAAGACATGAAGCTCCTAACATTATTTTAAATTTCTTCCAACCTTCTAGAGTAAGGATCAAAAATTCTTGGGTTGAGCCATAAGGGCAAGCAAACATGCCAACACACGAGCAAACAAAAGGCAAACGAAAAGACAAACGGAAGAAGGGCGAAGAAAACGCAAATCTTTTCGAAAATCTTTTTAGAAGTGGGGGAGAGGAAAATGAGAGGCAAATGGAGAATAATGTAATGCAAGAGATGAGAGTTTATGATGGGTACTTGGTAGGCTTGGCGTAGATCTCCCCGACAACGGCGCTAGAAATTTTTCCTGCTACTTCTTGAGCTTGCATTCATTTTTTCCTTGAAGAGGAAAGGGTGATGCAACACAATAGAGATAAGTATTTCCCTCTGTTAAGAACCAAGGTATCAATCCAGTAGGGGAAACACGCAACTCCCGAATAGGTGCACCTGCACAAACAATCAAACACTTGCACCCAACGCGGTAAAGGGGTTGTCAATCCCTTCACAACCACTTGCAAAGGTGAGATCTGATAGAGATAAATATAACTAAACAAAAGATAAAATATTTTTGGGTTTTCTGGTTTATAGATCTGAAAACAAAAGATTGCAAAATAGTAGATCGGAAACTAATATGATGGAAAATAGACTTGGGTGGCATAGGTTCACTAGAGGCTTCTCTCTTGAAGGCGAATAATACGGTGGGTGAACAAATTACTGTCGAGCAATTGATAGAAAAGCGCAAAGTTATGATGATATCCAAGGCAATGATTATGCAATATAGGGATCACGTCCATGTCAAGTAGACCGACTCCTGCCTGCATCTACTACTATTACTCCACACATCGACCGACTCCTGCCTGCATCTAGAGTATTAAGTTCAAGAGAACATAGTAATGCCTTCAGTAAGATGACATGATGTAGAGGGATAAACTCAAGCAATATGATGAAAACCCCATCTTCTTATCCTTGATGGAAAAAATACAATACGTGCCACGCTACCCCTACTTTGTCACTGGGTGAGGACACTGCAATGTTGAACCCAAAACTAAGCACCTCTCCCAGTGCAAGAAAAACCAATCTAGTTGTCCAAACCAAACCGATAATGCAAAGAGAAATACAAAGATATCAAATCATGCATATAAGAATTCAGAGAAGATTCAAATAATATTCATAGATAAGCTGATCATATATCCACAATTTATTAGATCTCGATGAACACACCGCAAAACAAGATTACATCGGATAGATCTCCAAGAACATCGAGGAGAACATGGTATTGAGAATCAAAGAGAGAGAAGAAGCTATCTAGCTACTAGATATGTACCCGTAGGTCTTTGGTAAACTACTCACGCTTCATCGGAAGGGCTGATACGTATCCAACGTATATATAATTTTTTTTATTGTTCCATGTTGTTATATTATCAATCTTGGATATTTTATAATCATTTTATAATCATTTTATAGTCATTTTATATCATTTTTTGGTACTAACCTATTGACATAGTGCCAAGTACCAGTTCCTATTTTTTCCGTGTTTTTTAAATCGCAGAAAATCAATATCAGACGGAGTCCAAATGCCACCAAACTTTATGGAGATTTTTTATGGACCAGAAGGAACAAGTTGGGCCCTGGTAGCACTTGGGGGTCTCGAGGAGGGGACAACCCACCAGGGCGCGCCAGGAGGCCCAGGCGCGCCCTGGTGGGTTGTGCCCACCTCGGGCGCCTCTTTGCTCTATAAATACACAAATATTCCCAAAACCCTAGGGGAGTCAACAAAATATTCATCCAGCCACCGCAGAGTCCAGAACCACCAGATCCAATCTAGACACCATCTCCGATGGGGTTCACCACCTCCATTGGCGCCTCTGCGATGATGCATGAGTAGTTCTTTGTAGACCTTAGGTTCTGTAGTTAGTAGCTAGATGGCTTCATCTCTCTCTCTTGATTCTCAATTATCTTGGAGATCCATATGATGTAACTCTTTTTGCGGTGTGTTTGTTGGGATCTGATGAACTTTGAGTTTATGCTCAGCCATATCTTTTTATATCCATGAAAGTTATTTGTGTTTCTTTGATCCCTTATAGCCTCGTGTTTCTTCTCCGATATTTGGGTTTTGTTTGGCCAACATAATCTATTTATCTTGCAATGGGAGGAGGTGCCCGGTAGTGGGTTCGATCTAACGGTGCTTGATCCCTGTGACAGAAAAGGGAACCGACACGTATGTAACGTTGCTACAAAGGATAAAAAGACGGGATATATATCTACGCAATACATAAACGGATCTTGTCTACATCATGTCATCATTCTTATTGCATTACTCCGTTTTTCCATGAACTTAATACAATAGATGCATGCTGGATAGCGGTCGATGTGTGGAGTAATAATAGTAGATGCAGGCGGGAGTCGGTCTACTAATCTTGGACGTGATGCCTATGTAAGGATCATTGCCTGGATATCGTCATATTTATTTGAGGTTCTATCAATTTCTCAACAGTAATTTGTTTGCCCACCGTTTGCTACTTTTCTCGAGAGAAGCCACTAGTGAAACCTACGGCCCCGGGGTCTTCTTCCTCATATATTTTCTTGCGATCTACTTTTCCTTTACATTTTTATTCAGATCTATTAAACCAAAAATACAAAAATACTTTGCTTCAATTTATTTTATTTGCGATCTATTATTTCAATCTACTACAGTTTTCTGGCATCGTTACCCGAAAGGGATTGACAACCCCTTTAACAGGTCGAGTTGTGAGGTGTTGTTATTTGTGTGCATGTGTTGTTTACATTGTGTTTCTTAGTTCTCCTACTGGTTGGATAACCTTGGTTTCTTCACTTGGGGAAATACCTACCATCGTTGTGCTGCATCATCCCTTCCTCTTTGGGGAAATACCGATGTAGTCCTAGCAGACAAGAGCTTTTCTGGCACTATAGTCAGAGAGCGATCAAGGGCAATAGAGTTAATGTATATGCCCTCCGTGATCGAATCCCCCTCCGGCAGGATGCCAGAAAAGGCCCCAAGATGGGAACTCATGGGAACACAAGGTTGTGGCGATGGAAAAGTGTTTCCGTGGATGCTTCTGAGGGTTTTGGATTATATGTGAATATATAGGACGAAGATCTAGGTCAGGGGGTCACCAAGGGGCCCACAAGGTAGGGGGCACCCTCCACCCTTGTCGCCGCCTCGTGGCTCTTCTGACTTGCACTCCAAGTCCCCTGGGTGTCTTCTGGTCCAAGAAAAATCATTGTGAAGATTTATTCCGTTTGGACTCTGTTTAGTATTCCTTTTCTACGAAGCTCGAAAACAAGGAAAAAACATAAACTGGCACTGGGCTTTAGGTTAATAATTTAGTCCCAAAAATATTATAAAATAGCATATTAATGCATATAAAATATCCAAAATAGATAATATAATAGCATGGAACAATAAGAATTATAGAAACATTGGATACGTATCATGGAGGATGGTTGATGCTGACGAAGACGGAAGATCCCCCTCTCCGGAGCCCCGAACGGACTCCAGATCTGGCCTCCCAATGACGAACAAGAGGTGGCGGCGGCTCCGTATCGTAAAATGTGATGAAACTTCCTCTCCAAAAAATTTCTCGGGAAATAGGAATTCATAGAGTTGGAGTTAGGGTCAGCGGAGCCTCGAGGGGCCCACTACCCACCAGGGAGCGCTAGAGGGGTTGGCGCGCCTTGGTGCCTAGTGGGCAGTGATACGTCCATTTTGCATCATGTTTTTCTACTATTACTTATGGTGTTTTATTCAATATAACACTATATGGAGTAATTCTAATGTCTTTTCTCTCATAATATGCAAGGTTTACACAAAGAGGGAGATTTCCAGCAGCTGGAATTCTGGACCTGAACAAGCTATGTCAGAGATACCTATTCTTCACATCTCCGAATGAGCTGAAATTTTACGAGATTTATTTTGGAATATATAATAAATATTGGAGAAAAGAAATACCAGAGGGGGCCAACCAGGTGCCCACTAGGCATGAGGGCACGCCTGCCCCCCTAGCGTGCCCTGGTGGGTAGTGGGCCCCTTGGCCAGCCTCCAATGCCCATCTTCTGGTATATAAGGTTATTTTCCCTAGAAAAAATAAGGAGAGGACTTTCGGGACGGAGCGCCGCCGTCTCAAGGAGGTACTTGGGAAGGAGGACTTTTGCTCTCCGGCAGAGCGATTCCGCCGGGGATACTTCCCTCCGAGAGTGGGAAACAAAAGATATCGTCATCATCTACAACGCTCTCATCATGGGAGAGCCAATCTCCATCAACATCTTCAACAACACCATCTCATCTCAAAAACCTAGTTCATCTCTTGTGTTCAATCTTTGTATCAAAACCTCAGATTGGTACCTGTGGGTGACTAATACTGTTGATTACATCTTGTAGTTGATGCTAGTCGGTTATTTGGTGGAAGATTATATGTTCAGATCTATTATGATATTCAATACCCCTTTGTTCTTGAGCATGAATAGGTTGTGTGAGTAGTTACTTTTGTTCTTGAGGACATGGGAGGAGTCTTGTCATAAGTAATCATGTGAATTTGATATTCGTTTGATATTTTGATGATATGTATGTTGTGATTCCCTTAGTGGTATTATGTGTGAACATCGACTACACGACACTTCACCATATTTTGGCCTATGGGAATGCATTGTGGAGTAGTTATTAGATGATGGTTTGCTAGAGTGACAAAATCTTAAACCATAGTTTATGCATTATTCCGTAAGGGGCTGATTTGGATCCATATATTTAATGCTATGGTTGGATTTTATCTTAGTCCTTCTTTCGTAGTTGCGGCTGGTTGCGAGAGTGGTCAATCATAAGTGGGAGGCTTGTTCAAGAAAGAACAGCACCCAAGCACCGGTCCACCCACATATCAAATTATCAAAGTAGCGAACGTGAATCAAACAAACATGATGAAAATGACAAGATGAAATTCCCGTGTGTCCTCAAGAACGCTTAGCTTACTATAAGAGACTGTTTTAGCCTCGCCTTTGATACAATAGGATTGGGCTACCTTTCTGCACCTATTGTTACTATAGCTACTTATTACTTGTTACAGATTATCTTGCTATCAAACTATCTGTTACCGACAATTTCAGTGCGTGCATAAATTACCTTGCTGAAAACCGCTTGTCATTTCCTTCTGCTCCTCGTTGGGTTCGACACTAGTACTTATTGAAAGGACTACGATTCATCCCCTCTACTTGCGGTTCATCGAGACTCTTTTCTAGCACCGTTGCCGGGGAGTGAAGCGCTCTTGGTAAGTGAAAATTGGTAAGGAAAAATTTATATAACATGCTAAAATTTACTATTACTTGTTACTATGGAAAACAATCTTTTGAGGGGTTTGTTTGGGGTATCTTCACCTTGACCGGAAGCAAATAGAGTTGCTCCTCAACCTACTGCACCTACTGAAAATATTGGTTATGATATCCTTTCGGGTATGATAGAGAAACTGCTAGCTAATCCTTATGTAGGAGATGGAACACTACATCCTGATATGCACCTAATCTATGTGGATGAAGTTTGTGGATTATTTAAGCTTGTGGGTTAAGAAGAAGGTTTTCCCTTTATCTTTGGGGGTGCGCATTGGCATGGTATAGGCTATGTGATGATATTGGAGGTTGGGATTGGAATCAATTGAAATTGGAATTTTACCAAAAGTTTTATCCTATACATCTAGTTCATCGTGATTGGAATTATATATATATTTTTGGCCTCGTGAAGGAGAAAGTATCGCTCAAGCTTGGGGGGGGGCTTAAATAGATACTATTTTCATGCCCCAATCATGAGCTCTCAAGAGAAATTATTATACAAAAAAATTATGCTTGGCTTTCTTATGGTGATCAATCCATGCTCGATACTTCTTGTACTAGTTCTTTTATGAAGAAGACTATTGAATTCAAGTGGGATCTTTTGGAAAGAATTAAGCGCAACTCTGAAGATTGGGAAATCGACGAACGTAAAGAGTCTGGTACAAAGCTTGAGTTTGATTGTGTTAAATGTTTTATGGATACCGATGCTTTTCACAAGTTTAGCACAAAATATGGACTTGACTCTCAAATAGTGGCCTCTTTTTGTGAATCATTTGCTACTCATGTTGATCTCCCTAATGAGAAGTGGTTTAAATAGCATCCCCCTATTAAAAAAAGAATCATGAACCGTTTATAGTTAAAAATGAAACTATCATTTATAATCTTGACCTTGTTGTGGCTACCGCTTATATTGAAAACCCACATTTGCTTGTTAGGATGAAGGAACATGCTAAAGTATCAACTGTGGTTAACAAAAAGTAGTATTAGAACACCTAGAACTTCTGAACAAATTAAAGTAGAACCTAGTATTGCTATGGTTAAAGATCTCTTGGTCGATAATATTGATGGGCATGTTACTTATTTCTGTGATGAAGCTGCTAGAATTGCCAAACGAGATATTAAAGATAAGAATAAGCCCGTTGTCGGCATGCCTGTTGTCTCAGTTAAAATAGGAGAGCATTGCTATCATGGTTTATGTTATTTGGCTGCTAGTGTGAGTGCTATCCCTTTTACTTTATATCAAGAAATTATGAATGATGTAGGACCCACTGAAATAGAAGATATTGATGTTACTATTAAAATTGCAAACAGAGACACCATCACACCACTTGGGATTGGTAGAGATGTTGATGTCTTGTGTGGGAAAATAAAATACCCTACTGATTTTCTTGTTCCTGGTTCTCCACAAGATGACTTTTGTCCCATAATAATTGGTAGACCTTTCTTCAACACTATTAATGCTAACATAGATTGCCATGGAAGAAATGAAATAGATAAAATATGTCCTGCTTGATTATATTGAATTGTATAGGATGATTACAGAGTCGATCTACCATAATATCATATGAACTAAACCCTAGATGAGTAGGATGATGGTTGTTCTTCTAGCCTCTACGAACTAATCCCTCTGCTTTATATAGGCACCAGGGGGCTATGGTTACATGCGGTCAGTTATGACAAAGTAATAAACATGTCAATTCTCTTATCGTGACTTGGAGGACACACCACGGCTTCAAAGGTTTACTGTCCGGATACAGAGTCGCACTACAAGAAATATGTCAACTTGTGACCACCACTATTGGTCACTAAATGGTCACAAATTTCCATTTGTGACCTTTTTGTGACCAAAAACATAAGGTCAAAAGCTGGCCGTCATAAACTGACTATAGCGACCTTTCTTCTGGAATGGTCGAAGACGTTTATGACCAAAATACGTCTACTGTGGCGTTTTGGTCACTAGCAACCTCCCCAGGCCACGTAGGCATCCAGCGTGGCAATCTGACGTGGCACAAGATTCAGCCCGGTCCAATTCGATTTTCTACATGGGCCTAGCCCAACAATTCAGCCTTTTTAATGTATTTTTTCTATCACTTTTTGATCAGCTTCATGGGCTAAGCCCAACATTGCAGCCTTTTTTATTGTTGGGTTGTGGCCTTTTTTTCTAAACGAATTTAGTTGTTCTTTATTTTCCCAAAAGAAGGGCCACTAGTCAGATAAGTGGGTCCACTAGTCAGATGTGTCCCAATTGTTAGGTTCTGGTAATAGGTTTCCATTTGTCAGGTAAGTGGGTCCCCTCTATCAGACTCATATTCTTCATATTTCAAGCAGTATTTAGATTGGCAGAGACAAAAACACACACAATACTTAAACAAGAGCAACCAGATCACATAATACAAGCTCTATCCGTGCCATTACAAAGGGCCATGTATAATACAATACTTTACAAGCTCTACAAGTGTAATATAGTACTACTTCACAAGCTCCTAGACTCGCTGGACTCTCTCATATTTCTATGCAACTTCAATAGGACAAAAACCTCGATAGTCCGGGCTGGAACCATAGTCAGATGAACAACACGCTGGACTCGCTCGACGGCGATAGTCAGGGATGAGAGACAACAAAACAACAACATGGCTTCATCTGTCATCCTGTTACATGAATGAAAGAAGAATGAGAAAAACTGGGGCAAATATATTATGAATAGACCATTCAAGAAAAGGACGTGTATTTAGAATGATAACACAAATTCAGCTAGTACCATGCTTTTTGTTGTCGAGCTAGTTAAAATGAGATAGTAGTTCATATAAGAAATAGAGACACAATATGAATATGCATGGCACATATGCAGGTTGTGCAAAAAACTGCACTACAACACATTGCGCCAGAAACAAAATACCATTCTACTATCACAACCATACATTCAACTGGCCAGATCTAACAATACTCGTCAGCACACGCATACTAACATCACAAAGGCAGGAGAGAATAAAGGGAACCAAGAGGAAGATACCTGTGGATGATAGTGTCGACGATGATCTGGATTGAGTTAGCATTGATGAGGAAGAGGATGGTGTCCATGGTGTGCTTTAGATGCACACAACCATGAGCTTCTTGCCGCTGTTGCATCCGTTCACTCGATGATGGGTACCAATGCATCCAAGTAGAACAAGACCACCAACATTAACCCACAGCTTCAAGTACAAGCAAGTATATATCAAGTGACAGTGAAAACAAGTTGAGAAAAACACTGTAAATATCTATTTCATGTCATGCAATATTCAAACCGAATAAACCTATGCATACGAAGGTGAAATATTACAAAGAAAGCACTCATCAGGTAGCATGCATACAAAATCTCTGTGTTGGCAGTAGTAAATACTCTCTGTGTTAGCAATAGTAAAACTCATGCAGTACCAAGTTAACAACTTTGAGTCAGAAAAGCTAGAAGTGTCTCTTAAGAGAGACCAGAACTTTGAATTAAGGCACATATCATATTCTGAACAACATCAGCACCATGGTAGTAACAATTAACAGTAGTAGGAAATCAATGGGGCACAACTTATTTAACTACAGATGGATGGACAGACAATTACCTTCTCGAGGCAGGGGCGAGCGTCCTTGAAGTCGAGGAAGATGAGCGTGAGGGCGACGCTAATGGCACTCCAGGACATGTTGAGGCCGAGCAGCAGTGCCACAAGCATGCCCAAGGTGATGGTGTACATGTCGAAGGTGATTTTCTCCCCAGATTCAGTGCATGGAACAGCTCCCTTCCGTTCCCAACAGCAGCAAGGTACTGGTGCTACTACCGTGCAAAGAAAAATCTTGTAAGCATGATAGAAGGCTGGGATGGCAGGAAGTGAAAATCCTGTCTAACAACATGAGCAGAGCACTAGTTACAAGCATGATAGAAGGCTGGGTGAAGAATATACGAAACTGAACCAATCAATTCAATTCAAAGGGTGTATCTTGTGAAAATGATGCTAGCAATATAAGTTATATATATAGCAGAAATTTTATTAGATAATCCTAACTCCATACTTAACAGATATTCATTCCTCAAAATACTCAACAGAGAGTATTCCCTGCCACAAAAAGCAAGATGAGCGGGGTTTGGGCGAGATCCAGCGAGGTGCAGGGCTGCTCGTTGGGTAACTAGTACCAGGATGTATGGAGTGAGGAGGGAGAGCTGCAGCATACTAATCTTGGGCGTGAAGAGTGGAAACTACCATATATTGCCCAAGAATTGAACCCAGCTTTGACACGCATGCTGCAATTCAACTCCATTGGTTGTCACAGAGATAAGATGAAAATCAACATTGTTTTGTTTGCCACTTATTGATGAAGCTACTAATCAGGATTAAATGCAGACAGCAGTAGTCTGCATACAATGAAGTTACTAGGTAGGGATCATATAACATGAGGCAGATGGATGATTAGCGAACATGCTGGGTGGCCAAGAAATGAACAGCATATAAAATACTCCTACTACTGTAGTAGTGTAACACCCTCGATGCGACTATATCTCCCACGTGTCGAGGCACGACTTAGAGGCATAATCGCATTGAAGGAATATGTCGCAAGTCGGGTAATCATCACAAACATCCCATGTAATATAGATAATGAAAAGGGATAACATATTTGGCTTACACTCGCCACGGCAATCAAGTACATAAATAACATACATCATCCAAACACTCATGGCCCGACTACGGCGCTAAAATAAAAGACAACCCAACAAGCGACATGGTCCCAATCACCCCAACTGGGCACCACTGCTGATCATCAGGAAAAGAAACATAGTAACGCTGAGAATCCTCGTCGTACTCCCACTTGAGCACAAGCGCGCCATCTGGAGCTGTATCAACTGGCCCTGCATCTGGTGTAATAGTAATCTGTGAGCCACAGGGACTCAGCAGTCCCGCACCCTCGCGATCAAGACTATTTAAGCTTAATAGGTAGGATGGGGTAAATATATGTGGAGCTGCAGCAAGCAACTAGCATATATGGTGGCTAACTTATTTGCAAAAGAGAGCGAGAAGAGGAGGCAAAGCGCGAGCGAGAAACTAGAGAGCAACCTGCGCAAACATAACTCCAACACCGTGTCCACTTCCCGGACTCTGCCGAGAAGAGGCCATCATGGTAACACACTCAGTTGATACATTTTAATTAAATTAAGGTTCAAGTTATCTACAACCGGACATTAACAAATTCCCATCTGCCCATAACCGCGGGCACGGCTTTTGAAAGTTCAATCCCTGCAGGGGAGTCCCAACTTAGCCCATGACAAGCTCTCACAGTCAACGAAGGAATAGACCTCCACCCGAGACATTCCGATTAGACTCGGTATCCCGGTACAACAAGACATTTCGACAGGTTGAAACAAGACCAGCAACACTGCCCGAATGTGCCGACAAATCCCGACATGAGCTGCACATATCTCTTTTCAGGGCACACTCAGATTGTCCTAGGTACGGGTAGGCCAGCCCAGAGTTTCCCCTGGTGTTCACCGGCAGCTGACAGGTGGACCAACACTCAGAGGAGCACTGGCCCAGGGGGGTTAAAATAAGATGACCCTCGGGCTCCGGAAACCCAAGCGAAAAAGAGGCTAGGTGGAAAATGGTAAAACCAATGTTGGGCATTGCTGGAAAAGCTTTAAACAAGGCGAACTATCAAGGGGTTCCCATTATCACCCAACCGCGTAAGGAACGCAAAATCCGGGAACATAACACCGATATGCGGAAACTAGGGCGGCAAGAGTGGAACAAAACACTAGGCGAGAGGCCGAGCCTTCCACCCTTTACCAAGTATATAGATGCATTAAGATAACATGGCAATATAATGGTATCCCAACAAGTAAATAAATGTTCCAACAAGGAACGGTCTCCAATCTTCACCTGCAACTAGCAACGCTATAAGAGGGGCTGAGCAAAGCGGTAACATAGCCAATCAACGGTTTGCTAGGACAATGGTGGGTTAGAGGCTGAACATGGCAATTTGGGAGGCTGACAAGCAAGTGGTAGGCATCGTAGCATTGTCATAGCAAAAGAGCGAGCAAACTAGCATAGCAAAGATAGTAGTGATTTCGAGGGTATGATCATCTTCCCTGCAAAGTTGTCAGAGTTGACTGGATCCTCGAAAGCAAATTCAACGGGCTCCTCGTTAGTGAACTCGTCTCCCGGCTCTACCCAAACAAGACAAACAAGCAGCAAGGATGCAATCAACCACGTGCAAACTCAGACAATAAGATGCAATGATGAGATGCTATGCAGGATGCGATGCGGGATGCAAAATGCAAGATATGGTAGGAAATGCATGAACCTGGCCTCAACTTGGAAAACCAAGTGTGCCACTGGAAAGATGGGATGAAATCGCTTGAAACGATATAAAGAACGCCAGAATCGGAGTTACGGTTTGGAAATGGCAAGCGATTCAAATATGACACCGGTCTGCGATTTACAGCAAGTAGCCATCTAAATGCAATGAGATGAACATGCTACAGCACTCAAACATGGCAACAAAATACATGGCAGGGAGGCATTCAAGATGCTTAACAAAAGTCTAGCACTGGGCTACGGCCAATTCATCCATTAAGAGGTTCAAACAAGCATGGCAAAAACGCAAATGGTAAACAGATCTCAGACTTAGTGAAATTAACACTTGTCTGGAATTTCAGATCATGGAGCCCTCTACGGAGCAGCAAAACAACATGCTACAGGACCTGAACTTGACAAAGAAAGGCATTGCATGGAGCTACTCAACAAGCTTAACAAAAGTCCCTTAGTGACCTTGAGCCAAAAGGGATCACAAAATATACGAACAAGCACCCAAACATAGCTATAACATAATCAGTTTTCAGACTTAGTGAAAACTGGGACATGCTGATGCATAACTCACGAAGGCATGTTAACGAGCTCGATGCACTCACTACGGAGAAGGTAATGGCAAGGCAAGCATACTTCCATTAAGAAGGCACAAAATTCTAGCTAGACATGTCAAGAACAATAGCATAGCATGCACGGATCAGCTACAATAACATCGGCAAAATCGCAAACAAGTTGACGATCTGCCCAGATTCACAACGAAGCAAAAGTAGAGCTCGATTGACTCAAGCTAGGGTACTCCATATATGCAAACAAAGACATGGATGGATAGAGTACTACAATATTAAAAAAACGCCTTTACTGATCATCCTCAAAAGAGGCACGGATCACTAGGAAACAACATGAACATATGGCATCATGAACTAAATAATCCCAGACTTAGTGAAAACTACTAAGTCCCTGAAAACAGATTTACCGGGTGCCTCACTTTGCAAGCTTGCACAAGTCACCACACACATCCTAAAAATGCATGGGTTGCACCTCTGGAAAGATAACAAGATTCTTAACAAAACATATGAAGGGCTCACACGTATATCATGCACACAAAAATCATGGCAAAAATGACAAATGTCTAAGATGAACTAGCAGATCTGACAATTAACTCAAGAAGCCCTCTTCTAACAGCATTTTGGGCATCAAGGTGAACTCAAATGAAAATGATGCAATGGAATGAAATGATGTACTCATCGAGGCGAACATTTTGATATACTATATATCCAAATCGGAGGTATGGACGCGGAGATATCACAGGTCAAAGTTTGCATAAAAATGATGGGAGAGGGGGAAAGTCAACCCTAGGGTTTTTCCAGATCTGAGATCCGGATCGGCACGGATTTCGGATCACGCCGGAGTCACTGTTCCTGTTCGCTGGAATCGACGGGGGAGGAGGCCGGCGGCTTGTCGGAGGGGAGGAGAGGCCCGGGGCGGCGCGCTCGCCGGAGGGACGGCGGCGTGGAGGCGGCGGAGGAGCTGGCCGGCTCGGGTGGCCGGAAATGGCGCGGTGGCACCGGCCACCGGAGCTGAGGGAGGTGGTGGGAGCCGGGCGGCGGGGTCCTGCGGGCAAGGAGGCTGGGCGAAGTGGGCCTCGGGGGCCCCGAGCGGGCCTCGCGGGCCGGCGGCGCTGCGGCGGCGAAGTGGGCGCGCGGGCGCCACGTGGCGTCTGGTGATTGGCGGCGGCGGATCCGGACGTTGTCCGGCGCGGGTCGGACACGTCCGGCGGCGGCGGAGATCTATTTTTTTAGGGTTTCGGGAAGAGGGGAGATCCGAAAACGGAGGGGGTGTATTTATAGGCATAAGTGGAGCTAGGAGAGTCCAAATAAGGTGCGGTTTTCGGCCACGCGGTCGTGATCGAACGATCCAGATGATGGAGCAGAGTTTGGTGGGTTTTGGGCCAAATTGGAGGGGTGTTGGGCTGCAACACACACGAGGCCTTTTCGGTCCCTTAACCGTTGGAGCATCAAACGAAGTCCAAATGGTACGAAACTTGGCAGCCGGTCTACCGGTAGTAAACCAAGGCCGCTTGGCAAGTGTCGGTCCAATCCGGAAATGTTTAATCCCCACACACGAAAGAAAGCTAGAAATGACCACCTGAGGTGAACGAAGCGCCGGAATGCAAAACGGACAACGGGGAAAATGCTCGAATGCATGAGATGAACACGTATGCAAATGCAATGCACATGATGACATGATATGAGATGCATAACAACGAAAACAACACACGGGGACAAAGACCTGAACCCGAGAAATTAATATAACTTAACGCCGGAAACGGCAAGAGTTGGATTACAAATTGGGAAAGTTATATCCGGGGTGTTACAACACTCCACCACTACGAAAAGATCTCGTCCTGAGATCTAGGACTGAAAGAACGCCGGGTACTCAGAACGGAGGTGATCCTCGCGTTCCCAGGTAGCTTCACGGTCGGAATGGTGTGACCACTTTACTTTGAGAAATTTGATCGACTTGTTGCGAGTCCTGCGTTCAGTCTCTTCAAGGATTGCAACTGGGTGCTCGCGATAGGAGAGATCTTCTTGGAGCTCAATGTCCTCGAAGTTGACGGTGCGGTCAGGCGTCTTGAAGCACTTTCGGAGCTGAGAGACATGGAACACATCATGAACATTTGCAAAGTTTGACGGAAGCTTGAGTTGATAGGCGAGGTCGCCTCTCTTGCTGACAATCTTGAAAGGTCCCACGTATCTAGGGGCAAGCTTCCCTTTGATACCGAAGCGATGAGTCCCTTTCATAGGAGAGACGCAGAGGTAAACATGATCTCCGATCTCGAAAGCCAAATCACGGTGCTTACTATCATAGTAGCTCTTCTGGCGGGATTGGGCTGCTTTGAGGTTATCACGAATGACTTTGCACATTTCTTCTACCTCAACCTTCGAAAAGCATCCGTTATATAAGTTATGGCGATACTCCCGAACTCCCGCCCCAGTACTGGGTGGCGTCGAGGTTATCTCACCAACGAACTGCATAAAAGAGATTTTCGATGTCGGCGTACTAAACTCAGGTATTCCAGAACTGCAATGATAAAATTATGATGACAACACCTCAGAGCTCAACTCCCCGGGACACTTCCACTAAACCCCTGACAGGAGGCACCAAGACAATGTTCTCATCATAAAACCATCGGAACGATTCCAAGATACCCGCGTGATCCTAAATTTTTTTTTGTGAAATTTGAGAAGAGAAGAGTCAAAACTCTACGTCAGGATGCCTTACCAGAGCGATGAGGAGTATGGGAAGTAAAAAGAATTCCTAAACTCTCCGATATATAATTCCTAAATGACTCAAAACATTTTTATAGACACAACTCGGCCGCTAAAAACGAACAATCATTGGGGGCTCCTAAGGTCGGGGAAGGCTCTGATACCAACTTGTAACACCCTCGATGCGACTATATCTCCCACGTGTCGAGGCACAACTTAGAGGCATAATTGCATTGAAGGCACATGTCGCAAGTCGGGTAATCGTCACAAACATCCCATGTAATATAGATAATGAAAAGGGATAACATATTTGGCTTACACTCGCCACGTCAATGAAGTACATAAATAACATACATCATCCAAACACTCATGGCCCGACTACGGCGCCAAAATAAAAGACAACCCAACAAGCGACATGGTCCCGATCACCCCAACTAGGCACCACTACTAATCATCAGGAAAAGAAACATAGTAACGCTGAGAATCCTCGTCGTACTCCCACTTGAGCTCAAGTGCGCCATCTGGAGCTGTATCAACTGGCCCTGCATCTGGTGTAATAGTAATTTGTGAGCCACAGGGACTCAGCAATCTCGCACCCTCGCGATCAAGACTATTTAAGCTTAATAGGTAGGATGGGGTAAATATATGTGGAGCTGCAGCAAGCGACTAGCATATATGGTGGCTAACTTATTCGCAAAAGAGAGCGAGAAGAGGAGGCAAAGCGCGAGCGAGAAACTAGAGAGCAACCTGCGCAAACATAACTCCAACACCGTGTCCACTTCCCGGACTCCGCCTAGAAGAGGCCATCACGGTAACACACTCAGTTGATACATTTTAATTAAATTAAGGTTCAAGTTATCTACAACCGGACATTAACAAATTCCTATCTGCCCATAACCACGGGCACGGCTTTCGAAAGTTCAATCCCTGCAGGGGAGTCCCAACTTAGCCCATGACAAGCTCTCACGGTCAACGAAGGAATAGACCTCCACCCGAGACATTTCGATCAGACTCGGTATCCCGGTACAACAAGACATTTCAACAGGTTAAAACAAGATCAGCAACACCGCCCGAATGTGCCGACAAATCCCGATAGGAGATGCACATATCTCTTTCTTAGGGTACACTCAGATTGTCCTAGGTACGGGTAGGCCAGCCCAGAGTTGCCCCTGGTGGCCACCGGCAGCTGACAGGTGGACCAACACTCAGAGGAGCACTGGCCCGGGGGGGTTAAAATAAGATGACCCTCGGGCTCCGGAAACCCAAGGGAAAAAGAGGCTAGGTGGAAAATGGTAAAACCAATGTTGGGCATTGCTGGAAAAGCTTTAAACAAGGCGAACTATCAAGGGGTTCCGATTATCACCCAACCGCGTAAGGAACGCAAAATCCGGGAACATAACACCGATATGACGGAAACTAGGGCGGCAAGAGTGGAACAAAACACTAGGCGAGAGGCCGAGCCTTCCACCCTTTACCAAGTATATAGATGCATTAAGATAACATGGCAATATAATGGTATCCCAACAAGTAGATAAATGTTCCAACAAGGAACGGTCTCCAATCTTCACCTGCAACTAGCAACGCTATAAGAGGGGCTGAGCAAAGCGGTAACATAGCCAATCAACGGTTTGCTATGACAATGGTGGGTTAGAGGCTGAACATGGCAATTTGGGAGGCTGACAAGCAAGTGGTAGGCATGGTAGCATTGTCATAGCAAAAGAGCGAGCAAACTAGCATAGCAAAGATAGTAGTGATTTCGAGGGTATGATCATCTTCCCTACAAAGTTGTCAGAGTTGACTGGATCCTCGAAAGCAAACTCAACGGGCTCCTCGTTAGTGAACTCGTCTCCCGGCTCTACCCAAATAAGACAAACAAGAAGCAAGGATACAATCAACCACGTGCAAACTCAGACAATAAGATGCAATGATGAGATGCTATGCAGGATGCGATGCGGGATGCAAAATGCAAGATATGGTAGGAAATGCATGAACCTGGCCTCAACTTGGAAAACCAAGTGTGCCACTGGAAAGATGGGATGAAATCGCTTGAAAACGATATAAAGAACGCCAGAATCGGAGTTACGGTTTGGAAATGGCAAGCGATTCAAATATGACACCGGTCTGCGATTTACAGCAAGTAGGCATCTAAATGCAATGAGATGAACATGCTACAGCACTCAAACATGGCAACAAAATACATGGCAGGGAAGCATTCAAGATGCTTAACAAAAGTCTAGCACTGGGCTACGGCCAATCCATCCATTAAGAGGTTCAAACAAGCATGGCAAAAACGCAAATGGTAAACAGATCTCAGACTTACTGAAATTAACACTTGTCTGGAATTTCAGATCATGAAGCCCTCTTCGGAGCAGCAAAACAACATGCTACAGGACCTGAACATGACAAAGAAAGGCATGGCATGGAGCTACTCAACAAGCTTAACAAAAGTCCCTTAGTGACCTTGAGCCAAAAGGGATCACAAAATATACTAACAAGCACCCGAACATAGCTATAACATAATCAGTTTTCAGACTTAGTGAAAACTAGGACATGCTGAAACATAACTCACGAAAGCATGTTAACGAGCTCGATGTACTCACTACAGAGCAGGTCAAGGCAAGGCAAGCATACATCCATTAAGAAGGCACAAAATTCTAGCTAGACATGTCAAAACAATAGCATAGCATGCACGGATCAGCGACAATAACATCGGCAAAATCGCAAACAAGTTGATGATCTGCCCAGATTCACAACGAAGCAAAAGTAGACCTCGATTGACTCAAGCTAGGGTACTCCATATATGAAAACAAAGACATGGATGGATAGAGCACTACAATATTAACAAAACACCTTTACTGATCATCCTCAAAAGAGGCACAGATCACTAGGAAACAACATGAACACATGGCATCATGAACTAAATAATCCCAGAATTAGTGAAAACTACTAAGTCCTTGAAAACAGATTTACCGGGTGCCTCACTTTGCAAGCTTGCACAAGTCACCATACACATCCTAAAAATGCATGGGTTGCACCTCTGGAAAGATAACAAGATGCTTAACAAAACATATGAAGGGCTCATAGGCATATCATGCACACAACAATCATAGCAAAAATGACAAAAGTCTAAGATGAACTAGCAGATCTGACAATTAACTCAAGAAGCCCTCTTCTAACAGCATTTCGAGCATCAAGATGAACTCAAATGAAAATGATGCAATGGAATGAAATGATGTACTCATCGAGACGAACATTTTGATATACTATATGTCCAAATCGGAGCTACGGATGCGGAGATATCACCGGTCAAAGTTTGCATAAAAAATGATGGGAGAGGGGGAAAGTCAACCCTAGGGTTTTTCCAGATCTGAGATCCGAATCGGCACGGATTTCGGAGCATGTCGGAGTCACTGCTCCTGTTCGCCGAAATCGACGGGGGAGGAGGCCGGCGGCTTGCCGGAGGGGAGGAGAGGCCCGGGGCGGCGTCGGCGTGGAGGAGGACGGCGCGGGGCGGCGCGCTCGCCGGAGGGACGGCGGCGTGGAGGCGGCGGTGGATCGGCGAGGCGGCGGAGGAGCTGGCCGGCTCGGGTGGCCGAAAATGGCGGCGTGGTGGCGCAGGCCACCGGAGGCAAGGGAGGCGGTGGGAGCCGGGCGGCGGGGTCCTGCAGGCGAGGAGGCCGGGCGAAGTGGGCCTCGGGGGCCCCGAGCGGGCCTCGCGGGCCGGCGGCGCTGCGGCGGCGAAGTGGGCGCGTGGGCGCCATGTGGCATCCGGTGATTGGCGGTGGCAGATCCGGACGTTGTCCGGCGCGGGTCGGACACGTCCGGCGGCGGCGGAGATCTATTTTTTTAGGGTTTCGGGGAGAGGGGAGATCCGAAAACGGAGGGGGTGTATTTATAGGCATAAGTGGAGCTAGGAGAGTCCAAATAAGGTGCGGTTTTCTGCCACGCGATCGTGATCGAACGATCCAGATGATGGAGCAGAGTTTGGTGGGTTTTGGGCCAAATTGGAGGGGTGTTGGGCTGCAACACACACGAGGCCTTTTCGGTCCCTCGGTTAACCGTTGGAGCATCAAACGAAGTCCAAATGGTACGAAACTTGGCAGGCGGTCTACCGGTAGTAAACCAAGGCCGCTTGGCAAGTCTCGGTCCAATCCGGAAATGTTTAATCCCCACACACGAAAGAAAGCTAGAAATGACCACCTGAGGTGAACGAAGCGCCGGAATGCAAAACGGACAACGGGGAAAATGCTCGAATGCATGAGATGAACACGTATGCAAATGCAATGCACATGATGACATGATATGAGATGCATAACAATGAAAACAACACACGGGGACAAAGACCTGAACCCGAGAAATTAATATAACTTAACGCCGGAAACGGCAAGAGTTGGATTACAAATTGGGAAAGTTATATCCGGGGTGTTACAACACTCCACCACTACGAAAAGATCTCGTCCTGAGATCTAGGACTGAAAGAACGCCGGGTACTCAGAACGGAGGTGATCCTCGCGTTCCCAGGTAGCTTCACGGTCGGAATGGTGTGACCACTTTACTTTGAGAAATTTGATCGACTTGTTGCGAGTCATGCGTTCAGTCTCTTCAAGGATTGCAACTGGGTGCTCACGATAGGATAGATCTTCTTGGAGCTCAATGTCCTCGAAGTTGACGGTGCGGTCAGGCGTCTTGAAGCACTTTCGGAGCTGAGAGACATGGAACACATCATGAACATTTGCAAAGTTTGACGGAAGCTTGAGTTGATAGGCGAGGTCGCCTCTCTTGCTGACAATCTTGAAAGGTCCCACGTATCTAGGGGCAAGCTTCCCTTTGATACCGAAGCGACGAGTCCCTTTCATAGGAGAGACGCAGAGGTAAACATGATCTCCGATCTCGAAAGCCAAATCACGGTGCTTACTATCATAGTAGCTCTTCTGGCGGGATTGGGCTGCTTTGAGGTTATCACGAATGACTTTGCACATTTCTTCTACCTCAACCTTCGAAAAGCATCCGTTATATAAGTTATGGCGATACTCCCGAACTCCCGCCCCAGTACTGGGTGGCGTCGAGGTTATCTCACCAAAGAACTGCATAAAAGAGATTTTCTATGTCGGCGTAGTAAACTCAGGTATTCCAGAACTGCAATGATAAAATTATGATGACAACACCTCAGAGCTCAACTCCCCGGGACACTTCCACTAAACCCCTGACAGGAGGCACCAAGACAATGTTCTCATCATAAAACCATCGGAACGATTCCAAGATACCCGCATGATCCTAAATTTTTTTTTGTGAAATTTGAGAAGAGAAGAGTCAAAACTCTACGTCAGGATGCCTTACCAGAGCGATGAGGAGACTGGGAAGTAAAAAGAATTCCTAAAATCTCCGATATATAATTCCTAAATGACTCAAAACATTTTTCTAGACACAACTCGGCCGCTAAAAACGAACAATCAGTGGGGGCTCCTAAGGTCGGGGAAGGCTCTGATACCAACTTGTAACACCCTCGATGCGACTATATCTCCCATGTGTCGAGGCACGACTTAGAGGCATAATCGCATTGAAGGCATATGTCGCAAGTCGGGTAATCATCACAAACATCCCATGTAATATAGATAATGAAAAGGGATAACATATTTGGCTTACACTCGCCATGTCAATCAAGTACATAAATAACATACATCATCCCGACTACGGCGCCAAAATAAAAGACAACCCAACAAGCGACATGGTCCCGATCACCCCAACTGGGCACCACTACTGATCATCAGGAAAAGAAACATAGTAACGCTAAGAATCCTCATCATACTCCCACTTGAGCACAAGCGCGCCATCTGGAGCTGTATCAACTGGCCCTGCATCTGGTGTAATAGTAATCTGTGAGCCACAGGGACTCAGCAGTCTCGCACCCTTGCGATCAAGACTATTCAAGCTTAATAGGTAGGATGGGGTAAATATATGTGGAGCTGCAGCAAGCGACTAGCATATATGGTGGCTAAGTTATTTGCAAAAGAGAGCGAGAAGAGGAGGCAAAGCGCGAGCGAGAAACTAGAGAGCAGCCTGCGCAAACATAACTCCAACACCGTGTCCACTTCCCGGACTCCGCCGAGAAGAGGCCATCAAGGTACACACTCAGTTGATACATTTTAGTTAAATTAAGGTTCAAGTTATCTACAACCGGACACTAACAAATTCCCATCTGCCCATAACCGCGGGCACGGCTTTCGAAAGTTCAATCCCTGCAGGGGAGTCCCAACTTAGCCCATGACAAGCTCTCACGGTCAACGAAGGAATAGATCTCCACCCGAGACATTCCGATCAGACTCGGTATCCCGGTACAACAAGACATTTTGACAGGTTAAAACTAGACCAGCAACACCGCTCGAATGTGCCGACAAATCCCGATAGGAGCTGCACATAACTCTTTCTCAGGGCACACCCAGATTGTCCTAGGAACGGGTAGGCCAGCCCAGAGTTGCCCCTGGTGGCCACCGGCAGCTGACAGGTGGACCAACACTCAGAGGAGCACTGGCCCGGGGGGTTAAAATAAGATGACCCTCGGGCTCCAGAAAGCCAAGGGAAAAAGAGGCTAGGTGGCAAGTGGTAAAACCAATGTTGGGCATTGCTGGAAAAGCTTTAAACAAGGCGAACTATCAAGGGGTTCCGATTATCACCCAACCGCGTAAGGAACGCAAAATCCGGGAACATAACACCGATATGACGGAAACTAGGGCGGCAAGAGTGGAACAAAACACTAGGCGAGAGGCCGAGCCTTCCACCCTTTACCAAGTATATAGATGCATTAAGATAACATGGCAATATAATGGTATCCCAACAAGTAGATAAATGTTCCAACAAGGAACGGTCTCCAATCTTCACCTGCAACTAGCAACGCTATAAGAGGGGCTGAGCAAAGCGGTAACATAGCCAATCAACGGTTTGCTATGACAATGGTGGGTTAGAGGCTGAACATGGCAATTTGGGAGGCTGACAAGCAAGTGGTAGGCATGGTAGCATTGTCATAGCAAAAGAGCGAGCAAACTAGCATAGCAAAGATAGTAGTGATTTCGAGGGTATGATCATCTTCCCTACAAAGTTGTCAGAGTTGACTGGATCCTCGAAAGCAAACTCAACGGGCTCCTCGTTAGTGAACTCGTCTCCCGGCTCTACCCAAATAAGACAAACAAGAAGCAAGGATACAATCAACCACGTGCAAACTCAGACAATAAGATGCAATGATGAGATGCTATGCAGGATGCGATGCGGGATGCAAAATGCAAGATATGGTAGGAAATGCATGAACCTGGCCTCAACTTGGAAAACCAAGTGTGCCACTGGAAAGATGGGATGAAATCGCTTGAAAACGATATAAAGAACGCCAGAATCGGAGTTACGGTTTGGAAATGGCAAGCGATTCAAATATGACACCGGTCTGCGATTTACAGCAAGTAGGCATCTAAATGCAATGAGATGAACATGCTACAGCACTCAAACATGGCAACAAAATACATGGCAGGGAAGCATTCAAGATGCTTAACAAAAGTCTAGCACTGGGCTACGGCCAATCCATCCATTAAGAGGTTCAAACAAGCATGGCAAAAACGCAAATGGTAAACAGATCTCAGACTTACTGAAATTAACACTTGTCTGGAATTTCAGATCATGAAGCCCTCTTCGGAGCAGCAAAACAACATGCTACAGGACCTGAACATGACAAAGAAAGGCATGGCATGGAGCTACTCAACAAGCTTAACAAAAGTCCCTTAGTGACCTTGAGCCAAAAGGGATCACAAAATATACTAACAAGCACCCGAACATAGCTATAACATAATCAGTTTTCAGACTTAGTGAAAACTAGGACATGCTGAAACATAACTCACGAAAGCATGTTAACGAGCTCGATGTACTCACTACAGAGCAGGTCAAGGCAAGGCAAGCATACATCCATTAAGAAGGCACAAAATTCTAGCTAGACATGTCAAAACAATAGCATAGCATGCACGGATCAGCGACAATAACATCGGCAAAATCGCAAACAAGTTGATGATCTGCCCAGATTCACAACGAAGCAAAAGTAGACCTCGATTGACTCAAGCTAGGGTACTCCATATATGAAAACAAAGACATGGATGGATAGAGCACTACAATATTAACAAAACACCTTTACTGATCATCCTCAAAAGAGGCACAGATCACTAGGAAACAACATGAACACATGGCATCATGAACTAAATAATCCCAGAATTAGTGAAAACTACTAAGTCCTTGAAAACAGATTTACCGGGTGCCTCACTTTGCAAGCTTGCACAAGTCACCATACACATCCTAAAAATGCATGGGTTGCACCTCTGGAAAGATAACAAGATGCTTAACAAAACATATGAAGGGCTCATAGGCATATCATGCACACAACAATCATAGCAAAAATGACAAAAGTCTAAGATGAACTAGCAGATCTGACAATTAACTCAAGAAGCCCTCTTCTAACAGCATTTCGAGCATCAAGATGAACTCAAATGAAAATGATGCAATGGAATGAAATGATGTACTCATCGAGACGAACATTTTGATATACTATATGTCCAAATCGGAGCTACGGATGCGGAGATATCACCGGTCAAAGTTTGCATAAAAAATGATGGGAGAGGGGGAAAGTCAACCCTAGGGTTTTTCCAGATCTGAGATCCGAATCGGCACGGATTTCGGAGCATGTCGGAGTCACTGCTCCTGTTCGCCGAAATCGACGGGGGAGGAGGCCGGCGGCTTGCCGGAGGGGAGGAGAGGCCCGGGGCGGCGTCGGCGTGGAGGAGGACGGCGCGGGGCGGCGCGCTCGCCGGAGGGACGGCGGCGTGGAGGCGGCGGTGGATCGGCGAGGCGGCGGAGGAGCTGGCCGGCTCGGGTGGCCGAAAATGGCGGCGTGGTGGCGCAGGCCACCGGAGGCAAGGGAGGCGGTGGGAGCCGGGCGGCGGGGTCCTGCAGGCGAGGAGGCCGGGCGAAGTGGGCCTCGGGGGCCCCGAGCGGGCCTCGCGGGCCGGCGGCGCTGCGGCGGCGAAGTGGGCGCGTGGGCGCCATGTGGCATCCGGTGATTGGCGGTGGCAGATCCGGACGTTGTCCGGCGCGGGTCGGACACGTCCGGCGGCGGCGGAGATCTATTTTTTTAGGGTTTCGGGGAGAGGGGAGATCCGAAAACGGAGGGGGTGTATTTATAGGCATAAGTGGAGCTAGGAGAGTCCAAATAAGGTGCGGTTTTCTGCCACGCGATCGTGATCGAACGATCCAGATGATGGAGCAGAGTTTGGTGGGTTTTGGGCCAAATTGGAGGGGTGTTGGGCTGCAACACACACGAGGCCTTTTCGGTCCCTCGGTTAACCGTTGGAGCATCAAACGAAGTCCAAATGGTACGAAACTTGGCAGGCGGTCTACCGGTAGTAAACCAAGGCCGCTTGGCAAGTCTCGGTCCAATCCGGAAATGTTTAATCCCCACACACGAAAGAAAGCTAGAAATGACCACCTGAGGTGAACGAAGCGCCGGAATGCAAAACGGACAACGGGGAAAATGCTCGAATGCATGAGATGAACACGTATGCAAATGCAATGCACATGATGACATGATATGAGATGCATAACAATGAAAACAACACACGGGGACAAAGACCTGAACCCGAGAAATTAATATAACTTAACGCCGGAAACGGCAAGAGTTGGATTACAAATTGGGAAAGTTATATCCGGGGTGTTACAACACTCCACCACTACGAAAAGATCTCGTCCTGAGATCTAGGACTGAAAGAACGCCGGGTACTCAGAACGGAGGTGATCCTCGCGTTCCCAGGTAGCTTCACGGTCGGAATGGTGTGACCACTTTACTTTGAGAAATTTGATCGACTTGTTGCGAGTCATGCGTTCAGTCTCTTCAAGGATTGCAACTGGGTGCTCACGATAGGATAGATCTTCTTGGAGCTCAATGTCCTCGAAGTTGACGGTGCGGTCAGGCGTCTTGAAGCACTTTCGGAGCTGAGAGACATGGAACACATCATGAACATTTGCAAAGTTTGACGGAAGCTTGAGTTGATAGGCGAGGTCGCCTCTCTTGCTGACAATCTTGAAAGGTCCCACGTATCTAGGGGCAAGCTTCCCTTTGATACCGAAGCGACGAGTCCCTTTCATAGGAGAGACGCAGAGGTAAACATGATCTCCGATCTCGAAAGCCAAATCACGGTGCTTACTATCATAGTAGCTCTTCTGGCGGGATTGGGCTGCTTTGAGGTTATCACGAATGACTTTGCACATTTCTTCTACCTCAACCTTCGAAAAGCATCCGTTATATAAGTTATGGCGATACTCCCGAACTCCCGCCCCAGTACTGGGTGGCGTCGAGGTTATCTCACCAAAGAACTGCATAAAAGAGATTTTCTATGTCGGCGTAGTAAACTCAGGTATTCCAGAACTGCAATGATAAAATTATGATGACAACACCTCAGAGCTCAACTCCCCGGGACACTTCCACTAAACCCCTGACAGGAGGCACCAAGACAATGTTCTCATCATAAAACCATCGGAACGATTCCAAGATACCCGCATGATCCTAAATTTTTTTTTGTGAAATTTGAGAAGAGAAGAGTCAAAACTCTACGTCAGGATGCCTTACCAGAGCGATGAGGAGACTGGGAAGTAAAAAGAATTCCTAAAATCTCCGATATATAATTCCTAAATGACTCAAAACATTTTTCTAGACACAACTCGGCCGCTAAAAACGAACAATCAGTGGGGGCTCCTAAGGTCGGGGAAGGCTCTGATACCAACTTGTAACACCCTCGATGCGACTATATCTCCCATGTGTCGAGGCACGACTTAGAGGCATAATCGCATTGAAGGCATATGTCGCAAGTCGGGTAATCATCACAAACATCCCATGTAATATAGATAATGAAAAGGGATAACATATTTGGCTTACACTCGCCATGTCAATCAAGTACATAAATAACATACATCATCCCGACTACGGCGCCAAAATAAAAGACAACCCAACAAGCGACATGGTCCCGATCACCCCAACTGGGCACCACTACTGATCATCAGGAAAAGAAACATAGTAACGCTAAGAATCCTCATCATACTCCCACTTGAGCACAAGCGCGCCATCTGGAGCTGTATCAACTGGCCCTGCATCTGGTGTAATAGTAATCTGTGAGCCACAGGGACTCAGCAGTCTCGCACCCTTGCGATCAAGACTATTCAAGCTTAATAGGTAGGATGGGGTAAATATATGTGGAGCTGCAGCAAGCGACTAGCATATATGGTGGCTAAGTTATTTGCAAAAGAGAGCGAGAAGAGGAGGCAAAGCGCGAGCGAGAAACTAGAGAGCAGCCTGCGCAAACATAACTCCAACACCGTGTCCACTTCCCGGACTCCGCCGAGAAGAGGCCATCAAGGTACACACTCAGTTGATACATTTTAGTTAAATTAAGGTTCAAGTTATCTACAACCGGACACTAACAAATTCCCATCTGCCCATAACCGCGGGCACGGCTTTCGAAAGTTCAATCCCTGCAGGGGAGTCCCAACTTAGCCCATGACAAGCTCTCACGGTCAACGAAGGAATAGATCTCCACCCGAGACATTCCGATCAGACTCGGTATCCCGGTACAACAAGACATTTTGACAGGTTAAAACTAGACCAGCAACACCGCTCGAATGTGCCGACAAATCCCGATAGGAGCTGCACATAACTCTTTCTCAGGGCACACCCAGATTGTCCTAGGAACGGGTAGGCCAGCCCAGAGTTGCCCCTGGTGGCCACCGGCAGCTGACAGGTGGACCAACACTCAGAGGAGCACTGGCCCGGGGGGTTAAAATAAGATGACCCTCGGGCTCCGGAAAGCCAAGGGAAAAAGAGGCTAGGTGGCAAGTGGTAAAACCAATGTTGGGCATTGCTGGAAAAGCTTTAAACAAGGCGAACTATCAAGGGGTTCCGATTATCACCCAACCGCGTAAGGAACGCAAAATCCGGGAACATAACACCGATATGACGGAAACTAGGGCGGCAAGAGTGGAACAAAACACTAGGCGAGAGGCCGAGCCTTCCACCCTTTACCAAGTATATAGATGCATTAAGATAACATGGCAATATAATGGTATCCCAACAAGTAGATAAATGTTCCAACAAGGAACGGTCTCCAATCTTCACCTGCAACTAGCAACGCTATAAGAGGGGCTGAGCAAAGCGGTAACATAGCCAATCAACGGTTTGCTATGACAATGGTGGGTTAGAGGCTGAACATGGCAATTTGGGAGGCTGACAAGCAAGTGGTAGGCATGGTAGCATTGTCATAGCAAAAGAGCGAGCAAACTAGCATAGCAAAGATAGTAGTGATTTCGAGGGTATGATCATCTTCCCTACAAAGTTGTCAGAGTTGACTGGATCCTCGAAAGCAAACTCAACGGGCTCCTCGTTAGTGAACTCGTCTCCCGGCTCTACCCAAATAAGACAAACAAGAAGCAAGGATACAATCAACCACGTGCAAACTCAGACAATAAGATGCAATGATGAGATGCTATGCAGGATGCGATGCGGGATGCAAAATGCAAGATATGGTAGGAAATGCATGAACCTGGCCTCAACTTGGAAAACCAAGTGTGCCACTGGAAAGATGGGATGAAATCGCTTGAAAACGATATAAAGAACGCCAGAATCGGAGTTACGGTTTGGAAATGGCAAGCGATTCAAATATGACACCGGTCTGCGATTTACAGCAAGTAGGCATCTAAATGCAATGAGATGAACATGCTACAGCACTCAAACATGGCAACAAAATACATGGCAGGGAAGCATTCAAGATGCTTAACAAAAGTCTAGCACTGGGCTACGGCCAATCCATCCATTAAGAGGTTCAAACAAGCATGGCAAAAACGCAAATGGTAAACAGATCTCAGACTTACTGAAATTAACACTTGTCTGGAATTTCAGATCATGAAGCCCTCTTCGGAGCAGCAAAACAACATGCTACAGGACCTGAACATGACAAAGAAAGGCATGGCATGGAGCTACTCAACAAGCTTAACAAAAGTCCCTTAGTGACCTTGAGCCAAAAGGGATCACAAAATATACTAACAAGCACCCGAACATAGCTATAACATAATCAGTTTTCAGACTTAGTGAAAACTAGGACATGCTGAAACATAACTCACGAAAGCATGTTAACGAGCTCGATGTACTCACTACAGAGCAGGTCAAGGCAAGGCAAGCATACATCCATTAAGAAGGCACAAAATTCTAGCTAGACATGTCAAAACAATAGCATAGCATGCACGGATCAGCGACAATAACATCGGCAAAATCGCAAACAAGTTGATGATCTGCCCAGATTCACAACGAAGCAAAAGTAGACCTCGATTGACTCAAGCTAGGGTACTCCATATATGAAAACAAAGACATGGATGGATAGAGCACTACAATATTAACAAAACACCTTTACTGATCATCCTCAAAAGAGGCACAGATCACTAGGAAACAACATGAACACATGGCATCATGAACTAAATAATCCCAGAATTAGTGAAAACTACTAAGTCCTTGAAAACAGATTTACCGGGTGCCTCACTTTGCAAGCTTGCACAAGTCACCATACACATCCTAAAAATGCATGGGTTGCACCTCTGGAAAGATAACAAGATGCTTAACAAAACATATGAAGGGCTCATAGGCATATCATGCACACAACAATCATAGCAAAAATGACAAAAGTCTAAGATGAACTAGCAGATCTGACAATTAACTCAAGAAGCCCTCTTCTAACAGCATTTCGAGCATCAAGATGAACTCAAATGAAAATGATGCAATGGAATGAAATGATGTACTCATCGAGACGAACATTTTGATATACTATATGTCCAAATCGGAGCTACGGATGCGGAGATATCACCGGTCAAAGTTTGCATAAAAAATGATGGGAGAGGGGGAAAGTCAACCCTAGGGTTTTTCCAGATCTGAGATCCGAATCGGCACGGATTTCGGAGCATGTCGGAGTCACTGCTCCTGTTCGCCGAAATCGACGGGGGAGGAGGCCGGCGGCTTGCCGGAGGGGAGGAGAGGCCCGGGGCGGCGTCGGCGTGGAGGAGGACGGCGCGGGGCGGCGCGCTCGCCGGAGGGACGGCGGCGTGGAGGCGGCGGTGGATCGGCGAGGCGGCGGAGGAGCTGGCCGGCTCGGGTGGCCGAAAATGGCGGCGTGGTGGCGCAGGCCACCGGAGGCAAGGGAGGCGGTGGGAGCCGGGCGGCGGGGTCCTGCAGGCGAGGAGGCCGGGCGAAGTGGGCCTCGGGGGCCCCGAGCGGGCCTCGCGGGCCGGCGGCGCTGCGGCGGCGAAGTGGGCGCGTGGGCGCCATGTGGCATCCGGTGATTGGCGGTGGCAGATCCGGACGTTGTCCGGCGCGGGTCGGACACGTCCGGCGGCGGCGGAGATCTATTTTTTTAGGGTTTCGGGGAGAGGGGAGATCCGAAAACGGAGGGGGTGTATTTATAGGCATAAGTGGAGCTAGGAGAGTCCAAATAAGGTGCGGTTTTCTGCCACGCGATCGTGATCGAACGATCCAGATGATGGAGCAGAGTTTGGTGGGTTTTGGGCCAAATTGGAGGGGTGTTGGGCTGCAACACACACGAGGCCTTTTCGGTCCCTCGGTTAACCGTTGGAGCATCAAACGAAGTCCAAATGGTACGAAACTTGGCAGGCGGTCTACCGGTAGTAAACCAAGGCCGCTTGGCAAGTCTCGGTCCAATCCGGAAATGTTTAATCCCCACACACGAAAGAAAGCTAGAAATGACCACCTGAGGTGAACGAAGCGCCGGAATGCAAAACGGACAACGGGGAAAATGCTCGAATGCATGAGATGAACACGTATGCAAATGCAATGCACATGATGACATGATATGAGATGCATAACAATGAAAACAACACACGGGGACAAAGACCTGAACCCGAGAAATTAATATAACTTAACGCCGGAAACGGCAAGAGTTGGATTACAAATTGGGAAAGTTATATCCGGGGTGTTACAACACTCCACCACTACGAAAAGATCTCGTCCTGAGATCTAGGACTGAAAGAACGCCGGGTACTCAGAACGGAGGTGATCCTCGCGTTCCCAGGTAGCTTCACGGTCGGAATGGTGTGACCACTTTACTTTGAGAAATTTGATCGACTTGTTGCGAGTCATGCGTTCAGTCTCTTCAAGGATTGCAACTGGGTGCTCACGATAGGATAGATCTTCTTGGAGCTCAATGTCCTCGAAGTTGACGGTGCGGTCAGGCGTCTTGAAGCACTTTCGGAGCTGAGAGACATGGAACACATCATGAACATTTGCAAAGTTTGACGGAAGCTTGAGTTGATAGGCGAGGTCGCCTCTCTTGCTGACAATCTTGAAAGGTCCCACGTATCTAGGGGCAAGCTTCCCTTTGATACCGAAGCGACGAGTCCCTTTCATAGGAGAGACGCAGAGGTAAACATGATCTCCGATCTCGAAAGCCAAATCACGGTGCTTACTATCATAGTAGCTCTTCTGGCGGGATTGGGCTGCTTTGAGGTTATCACGAATGACTTTGCACATTTCTTCTACCTCAACCTTCGAAAAGCATCCGTTATATAAGTTATGGCGATACTCCCGAACTCCCGCCCCAGTACTGGGTGGCGTCGAGGTTATCTCACCAAAGAACTGCATAAAAGAGATTTTCTATGTCGGCGTAGTAAACTCAGGTATTCCAGAACTGCAATGATAAAATTATGATGACAACACCTCAGAGCTCAACTCCCCGGGACACTTCCACTAAACCCCTGACAGGAGGCACCAAGACAATGTTCTCATCATAAAACCATCGGAACGATTCCAAGATACCCGCATGATCCTAAATTTTTTTTTGTGAAATTTGAGAAGAGAAGAGTCAAAACTCTACGTCAGGATGCCTTACCAGAGCGATGAGGAGACTGGGAAGTAAAAAGAATTCCTAAAATCTCCGATATATAATTCCTAAATGACTCAAAACATTTTTCTAGACACAACTCGGCCGCTAAAAACGAACAATCAGTGGGGGCTCCTAAGGTCGGGGAAGGCTCTGATACCAACTTGTAACACCCTCGATGCGACTATATCTCCCATGTGTCGAGGCACGACTTAGAGGCATAATCGCATTGAAGGCATATGTCGCAAGTCGGGTAATCATCACAAACATCCCATGTAATATAGATAATGAAAAGGGATAACATATTTGGCTTACACTCGCCATGTCAATCAAGTACATAAATAACATACATCATCCCGACTACGGCGCCAAAATAAAAGACAACCCAACAAGCGACATGGTCCCGATCACCCCAACTGGGCACCACTACTGATCATCAGGAAAAGAAACATAGTAACGCTAAGAATCCTCATCATACTCCCACTTGAGCACAAGCGCGCCATCTGGAGCTGTATCAACTGGCCCTGCATCTGGTGTAATAGTAATCTGTGAGCCACAGGGACTCAGCAGTCTCGCACCCTTGCGATCAAGACTATTCAAGCTTAATAGGTAGGATGGGGTAAATATATGTGGAGCTGCAGCAAGCGACTAGCATATATGGTGGCTAAGTTATTTGCAAAAGAGAGCGAGAAGAGGAGGCAAAGCGCGAGCGAGAAACTAGAGAGCAGCCTGCGCAAACATAACTCCAACACCGTGTCCACTTCCCGGACTCCGCCGAGAAGAGGCCATCAAGGTACACACTCAGTTGATACATTTTAGTTAAATTAAGGTTCAAGTTATCTACAACCGGACACTAACAAATTCCCATCTGCCCATAACCGCGGGCACGGCTTTCGAAAGTTCAATCCCTGCAGGGGAGTCCCAACTTAGCCCATGACAAGCTCTCACGGTCAACGAAGGAATAGATCTCCACCCGAGACATTCCGATCAGACTCGGTATCCCGGTACAACAAGACATTTTGACAGGTTAAAACTAGACCAGCAACACCGCTCGAATGTGCCGACAAATCCCGATAGGAGCTGCACATAACTCTTTCTCAGGGCACACCCAGATTGTCCTAGGAACGGGTAGGCCAGCCCAGAGTTGCCCCTGGTGGCCACCGGCAGCTGACAGGTGGACCAACACTCAGAGGAGCACTGGCCCGGGGGGTTAAAATAAGATGACCCTCGGGCTCCGGAAAGCCAAGGGAAAAAGAGGCTAGGTGGCAAGTGGTAAAACCAATGTTGGGCATTGCTGGAAAAGCTTTAAACAAGGCGAACTATCAAGGGGTTCCCATTATCACCCAACCGCGTAAGGAACGCAAAATCCGGGAACATAACACCGATATGACGGAAACTAGGGCGGCAAGAGTGGAAAAAAACACTAGGCGAGAGGCCGAGCCTTCCACCCTTTACCAAGTATATAGATGCATTAAGATAACATGGCAATATGATGGTATCCCAACAAGTAAATAAATGTTTCAACAAGGAACGGTCTCCAATCTTCACCTGCAACTAGCAACGCTATAAGAGGGGCTGAGCAAAGCGGTAACATAGCCAATCAACGGTTTTCTAGGACAATGATGGGTTAGAGGCTGAACATGGCAATTTGGGAGGTTGACAAGCAAGTGGTAGGCGTCGTAGCATTGGCATACCAAAAGAGCGAGCAAACTAGCATAGCAAAGATAGTAGTGATTTCGAGGGTATGATCATCTTGCCTGCAAAGTTGTCAGAGTTGACTGGATCCTCGAAAGCAAACTCAACGGGCTCCTCGTTAGTGAACTCGTCTCCCGGCTCTACCCAAACAAGACAAACAAGCACCAAGGACACAATCAACCACGTGCAAACTCAGACAATAAGATGCAATGATGAGATGCTATGCGGGATGCGATGCGGGATGCAAAATGCAAGATATGGCAGGAAATGGATGAACCTGGCCTCAACTTGGAAAACCAAGTGTGCCACTTGAAAGATGGGATGAAATCTCTTGAAAACGATATAAAGAACGCCGGAATCGGAGTTACGGTTTGGAAATGGCAAGCGATTCAAATATGACACCGGTCTGCGATTTACAGCAAGTAGGCATCTAAATGCAATGAGATGAACATGCTACACCACTCAAACATGGCAACAAAATACATGGCAGGGAAGCATTCAAGATGCTTAACAAAAGTCTAGCACTGAGCTATGGCCAATTCATCCATTAAGAGGTTCAAACAAGCATGGCAAAAACGCAAATGGTAAACGGATCTCAGACTTAGTGAAATTAACACTTGTCTGGAATTTCAGATCATGAAGCCCTCTTCGGAGCAGCAAAACAACATGCTACAGGACCTGAACATGACAAAGAAAGCCATTGCATGGAGCTACTCAACAATCTTAACAAAAGTCCCTTAGTGACCTTGAGCCAAAAGGGATCACAAAATATACGAACAAGCACCTAAACATAGCTAAAACATAATCAGTTCTCAGACTTAGTGAAAACTGGGACATGCTGATGCATAACTCACGAAGGCATGTTAACGAGCTCGATGCACTCACTACGGAGCAGGTAATGGCAAGGCAAGCATACATCCATTAAGAAGGCACAAAATTCTAGCTAGACATGTCAAGAACAATAGCATAGCATGCACGGATCAACTACAATAACATCGGCAAAATCGCAAACAAGTTGACGATCTGCCCAGATTCACAACGAAGCAAAAGTAGAGCTCGATTGACTCAAGCTAGGGTACTCCATATATGCAAACAAAGCCATGTATGGATAGAGCACTACAATATTAACAAAACGCCTTTACTGATCATCCTCAAAAGAGGCACGGATCACTAGGAAACAACATGAACATATGGCATCATGAACTAAATAATCCTAGACTTAGTGAAAACTACTAAGTCCCTGAAAACAGATTTACCGGGTGCCTCAGTTTGCAAGCTTGGACAAGTCACCACACACATCCTAAAAATGCATGGGTTGCACCCCTGGAAAGATAACAAGATGCTTAACAAAACATATGAAGGGCTCACACGCATATCATGCACACAACAATCATGGCAAAAATGAAAAAAGTCTAAGATGAACTAGCAGATCTGACAATTAACTCAAGAAGCCCTCTTCTAACAGCATTTTGGGCATCAAGGTGAACTCAAATGAAAATGATGCAATGGAATGAAATGATGTACTCATCGAGGCGAACATTTTGATATACTATATATCCAAATCGGAGGTATGGATGCGGAGATATCACAGGTCAAAGTTTGCATAAAAAATGATGGGAGAGGAGGAAAATCAACCCTAGGGTATTTCCAGATCTGAGATCCGGATCAGCACGGATTTCGGATCACGCCGGAGTCACTGTTCCTGTTCGCTGGAATCAACGGGGGAGGAGGCCGGCGGCTTGCCGGAGGGGAGGAGAGGCCCGGGGCGGCGCCAGCGTGGAGGAGGACGGCGCGGGGCGGCGCGCTCGCCGGAGGGACGGCGGCGTGGAGGCGGCGGAGGAGCTGGCCGGCTCGGGTGGCCGGAAATGGCGGCGCGGTGGCGCCGGCCACCGGAGCTGAGGGAGGCGGTGGGAGCCGGGCGGCGGGGTCCTGCGGGCGAGGAGGCCGGGCGAAGTGGGCCTCGGGGGCCCCGAGCGGGCCTCGCAGGCCGGCGGCGCTGCGGCGGCGAAGTGGGTGCGCGGGCGCCACATGGCGTCTGGTGATTGGCGGCGGCGGATCCGGAAGTTGTCCGGCGCGGGTCGGACACGTCCGGCGGCGGCGGAGATCTATTTTTTTTAGGGTTTCGGGGAGAGGGGAGATCCGAAAACGGAGGGGGTGTATGTATAGGCATAATTGGAGCTCGGAGAGTCCAAATAAGGTGCGGTTTTCGGCCACGCGATCGTGATCGAACGATCTAGATGATGGAGCAGAGTTTGGTGAGTTTTGGGCCAAATTGGAGGGGTGTTGTTGGGCTGCAACACACACGAGGCCTTTTCGGTCCCTCGGTTAACCGTTGGTGCATCAAACGAAGTCCAAATGGTACGAAACTTGGCAGGCGGTCTACCGGTAGTAAACCAAGGCCGCTTGGCAAGTCTCGGTCCAATCCAGAAATGTTTAATCCCCACACACAAAAGAAAGCTAGAAATGACCACCTGAGGAGAATGAAGCGCCGGAATGCAAAACGGACAACGGGGAGAATGCTCGAATGCATGAGATGAACACATATGCAAATGAAATGCACATGATGACATGATATGAGATGCATGACAACAAAAACAACACACGGAGACAAAGACCTGAACCCGAGAAATAAATATAACATAACGTCGGAAACGGCAAGAGTTGGATTACAAATTGGGAAAGTTATATCCGGGGTGTTACAACACTCCACCACTACGAAAAGATCTCGTCCCGAGATCTAGGACTGAAAGAACGCCGGGTACTCAGAACGGAGGTGATCCTCGCGTTCCCAGGTAGCTTCACGGTTGGAATGGTGTGACCACTTTACTTTGAGAAATTTGATCGACTTGTTGCGAGTCCTGCGTTCAGTCTCTTCAAGGATTGCAACTGGGTGCTCACGATAGGAGAGATCTTCTTGGAGCTCAATGTCCTCGAAGTTGACTGTGCGGTCAGGCGTCTTGAAGCACTTTCGGAGCTGAGAGACATGGAACACATCATCAACATTTGCAAAGTTTGACGGAAGCTCGAGTTGATAGGCGAGGTCGCCTCTCTTGCTGACAATCTTGAAAGGTCCCACGTATCTAGGGGCAAGCTTCCCTTTGATACCGAAGCGACGAGTCCCTTTCATAGGAGAGACGCGGAGGTAAACATGATCTCCGATCTCGAAAGCCAAATCAAGGTGCTTACTATCATAGTAGCTCTACTGGTGGGATTGGGCTGCTTTGAGGTTATCACGAATGACTTTGCACATTTCTCCTACCTCAACCTTCGAAAAGCATCCGTTATACAAGTTATGGCGATACTCCCGAACTCCCGCCCCAGTACTGGGTGGTGTCGAGGTTATCTCACCAACGAACTGCATAAAAGAGATTTTCGATGTCGGCATACTAAACTCAGGTATTCCAGAACTGCAACGATAAAATTATGATGACAACACCTCAGAGCTCAACTCCCCGGGACACTTCCACTAAACCCCTGACAGGAGGCACCAAGACAATGTTCTCATCATAAAACCATCGGAACGATTCCAAGATACCCGTGTGATCCTAAATTTTTTTTGTGAAATTTGAGAAGAGAAGAGTCAAAACTCTACGTCAGGATGCCTTACCAGAGCGATGAGGAGAATGGGAAGTAAAAAGAATTCTTAACTCTCCGATATATAATTCCTAAATGACTCAAAACATTTTTCTAGACACAACTCGGCCGCTAAAAACGAACAATCAGTGGGGGCTCCTAAGGTCGGGGAAGGCTCTGATACCAACTTGTAACACCCTCGATGCGACTATATCTCCCACGTGTCGAGGCACAACTTAGAGGCATAAATGCATTGAAGGCACATGTCGCAAGTCGGGTAATCATCACAAACATCCCATGTAATATAGATAATGAAAAGGGATAACATATTTGGCTTACACTCGCCACGTCAATCAAGTACATAAATAACATACATCATCCAAACACTCATGGCCCGACTACGGCGCCAAAATAAAAGACAACCCAACAAGCGACATGGTCCCGATCACCCCAACTGGGCACCACTACTGATCATCAGGAAAAGAAACATAGTAACGCTGAGAATCCTCGTCGTATTCCCACTTGAGCTCAAGTGCGCCATCTGGAGCTGTATCAACTGGCCCTGCATCTAGTGTAATAGTAATTTGTGAGCCACAGGGACTCAGCAATCTCGCACCCTCGCGATCAAGACTATTTAAGCTTAATAGGTAGGATGGGGTAAATATATGTGGAGCTGCAGCAAGCGACTAGCATATATGGTGGCTAACTTATTCGCAAAAGAGAGCGAGAAGAGGAGGCAAAGCGCGAGCGAGAAACTAGAGAGCAACCTGCGCAAACATAACTCCAACACCGTGTCCACTTCCCGGACTCCGCCTAGAAGAGGCCATCACGGTAACACACTCAGTTGATACATTTTAATTAAATTAAGGTTCAAGTTATCTACAACCGGACATTAACAAATTCCCATCTGCCTAATACCGCGGGCACGGCTTTCGAAAGTTCAATCCCTGCAGGGGAGTCCCAACTTAGCCCATGACAAGCTCTCACGGTCAACGAAGGAATAGACCTCCACACGAGACATTCCGATCAGACTCGGTATCTCGGTACAATAAGACATTTCAACAGGTTAAAACAAGACCAGCAACACCGCCCGAATGTGCCGACAAATCCCGATAGGAGCTGCACATATCTCTTTCTTAGGGCACACTCAGATTGTCCTAGGTACAGGTAGGCCAGCCCAGAGTTGCCCCTGGTGGCCACCGGCAGTCGACAGGTGGACCAACACTCAGAGGAGCACTGGCCCGGGGGGATTAAAATAAGATGACCCTCGGGCTCCGGAAACCCAAGGGAAAAAGAGGCTAGGTGGCAAATGGTAAAACCAATGTTGGGCATTGCTGGAAAAGCTTTAAACAAGGTGAACTATCAAGGGGTTCCCATTATCACCCAACCGCGTAAGGAACGCAAAATCCGGGAACATAACACCGATATGACGGAAACTAGGGCGGCAGGAGTGGAACAAAACACTAGGCGAGAGGCCGAGCCTTCCACCCTTTACCAAGTATATAGATGCATTAAGATAACATGGCAACATAATGATATCCCAACAAGTAAATAAATGTTCCAACAAGGAACGGTCTCCAATCTTCACCTGCAACTAGCAACGCTATAAGAGGGGCTGAGCAAAGCGGTAACATAGCCAATCAACGGTTTGCTAGGACAATGGTGGGTTAGAGGCTGAACATGGCAATTTGGGAGGCTGACAAGCAAGTGGTAGGCATCGTAGCATTGTCATAGCAAAAGAGCGAGCAAACTAGCATAGCAAAGATAGTAGTGATTTCGAGGGTATGATCATCTTCCCTGCAAAGTTGTCAGAGTTGACTGGATCCTCGAAAGCAAACTCAACGGGCTCCTCGTTAGCGAACTCGTCTCCCGGCTCTACCCAAACAAGACAAACAAGCAACAAGGATACAATCAACCACGTGCAAACTCAGACAATAAGATGCAATGATGAGATGCTATGCGGGATGCGATGCGGGATGCAAAATGCAAGATATGGCAGGAAATGCATGAACCTGGCCTCAACTTGGAAAACCAAGTGTGCCACTGGAAAGATGGGATGAAATCGCTTGAAAACGATATAAAGAACGCCGGAATCAGAGTTACGGTTTGGAAATGGCAAGCGATTCAAATATGACACCGGTCTGCGATTTACAGCAAGTAGGCATCTAAATGCAATGAGATGAACATGCTACAGCACTCAAACATGGCAACAAAATACATGGCAGGGAAGCATTCAAGATGCTTAACAAAAGTCTAGCACTGGGCTACGGCCAATTCATCCATTAAGAGGTTCAAACAAGCATGGCAAAAACGCAAATGGTAAATAGATCTCAGACTTAGTGAAATTAACACTTGTCTGGAATTTCAGATCATGAAGCCCTCTTCGGAGCAGCAAAACAACATGCTACAGGACCTGAACATGACAAAGAAAGGCATGGCATGGAGCTACTCAACAAGCTTAACAAAAGTACCTTAGTGACCTTGAGCCAAAAGGGATCACAAAATATACTAACAAGCACCTGAACATAGCTAAAACATAATCAGTTTTCAGACTTAGTGAAAACTGGGACATGCTGATGCATAACTCACGAAGGCATGTTAACGAGCTCGATGCACTCACTACGGAGCAGGTCATGGCAAGGCAAGCATACATCCATTAAGAAGGCACAAAATGCTAGCTAGACATGTCAAGAACAATAGCATAGCATGCACGGATCAGCTACAATAACATCGGCAAAATCGCAAACAAGTTGACGATCTGCCCAGATTCACAACGAAGCAAAAGTAGAGCTCGATTGACTCAAGCTAGGTTACTCCATATATGCAAACAAAGACATGGATGGATATAGCACTACAATATTAACAAAACACCTTTACTGATCATCCTCAAAAGAGGCACGGATCACTAGGAAACAACATGAACATATGGCATCATGAACTAAATAATCCCAGACTTAGTGAAAACTACTAAGTCCCTGAAAACAGATTTACCGGGTGCCTCACTTTGCAAGCTTGCACAAGTCACCACACACATCCTAAAAATGCATGGGTTGCACCTCTGGAAAGATAACAACATGCTTAAGAAAACAAAAGTCGAAGATGAACTAGCAGATCTGACAATTAACTCATGAAGACCTCTTCTAACAGCATTTCGGGCATCAAGATGAACTCAAATGAAAATGATGCAATGGAATGAAATGATGTACTCATCGAGACGAACATTTTGATATACTATATGTCCAAATCGGAGCTACGGATGCGGAGATATCACAGGTCAAAGTTGGAATAAAAAATGATGAGAGAGGGGGAAAGTCAACCCTAGGGTTTTTCCAGATCTGAGATCCAGATCGGCACGGATTTCGGAGCACGCCGGAGTCACTGTTCCTGTTCGCTGGAATCAATGGGGGAGGAGGCCGGCGGCTTGCCGGAGGGGAGCAGAGGCCCGGGGCGGCGCCGGCGTGGAGGAGGACGGCACGAGGCGGCACGCTCGCCGGAGGGACGGCGGCGTGGAGGCGGCGGTGGATCGGCGAGGCGGCGGAGGAGCTGGCCGGCTCGGGTGGCCGGAAATGGTGGCGCGGTGGCGCCGGCCACCGGAGCCGAGGGAGGCGGTGGGAGCCGGGCGGCGGGGTCCTACGGGCGAGGAGGCCGGGCGAAGTGGGCCTCGGGGGCCTCGAGCGGGCCTCGCGGGCCGGCAGCGCTGCGGCGGCGAAGCGGGCGCGCGGGCGCCACGTGGCATCCGGTGATTGGCGGCGGCGGATCCGGACGTTGTCCGGCGCGGGTCCGACACGTCCGGCGGCGGCGGAGATCTATTTTTTTGGGGTTTCGGGGAGAGGGGAGATCCGAAAACGGAGGGGGTGTATTTATAGGCATAAGTGGAGCTAGGAGAGTCCAAATAAGGTGCGGTTTTCGGCCACGCGATCGTGATCGAACGATCTAGATGATGGAGCAGAGTTTGGTGGGTTTTGGGCCAAATTGGAGGGGTGTTGGGCTACAACACACACGAGGCCTTTTCGGTCCCTCGGTTAACTGTTGGAGCATCAAACGAAGTCCAAATGGTACGAAACTTGGCAGGCGGTCTACCGGTAGTAAACCAAGGCCGCTTGGCAAGTCTCGGTCCAATCCGGAAATGTTTAATCCCCACACACGAAAGAAAGCTAGAAATCACCACCAGAGGAGAAGGAAGCGCCGGAATGCAAAACGGACAACGGGGAAAATGCTCGAATGCATGAGATGAACACGTATGCAAATGCAATGCACATGATGACATGATATGAGATGCATGATAACGAAAACAACACACGGAGACAAAGACCCGAACCCGAGAAATAAATATAACTTAACACCGGAAACGGCAAGAGTTGGATTACAAATTGGGAAAGTTATATCCGGGGTGTTACAAGTAGTTAAGATGATGAGACAAAGGACAGCAGCATGCAGAGTTCCTGATGCACTGGAGTGGCCCAACTACACCACACCGAGGCACTGTTGTTCCATCGAGCTCGACCATGTGCAGGCTTCATCATCGCCGTGGAGGTCCCGGTGGTCGTCCTAGTCCATGGAGTGTGAATCTTATTATTTCATTTCAGAGAACGTTAAACACAAATGGCATGTATATGGATCACTGTGGACAAGCAAACTTCACTAATAAATATGAACAAGGCCTACTATAGCATAGCAGGTAAAGAGTTAGCTTAACTGAAGTATTGGTGACTAATAGACCTATTATTTCATACAGATGGGTCACCATAAATGTTACTAATAGACCTATTATTTCACATATACACATGACCTTGATTGGTGACTAATAGACCTATTATTGGTGACTAGTAGACCTATTATTTCATATAGATGATACACAGGCTTAAGGTAACTCAGATGGGTCACCTTCACCCTGCCCCTGCTGAAGGTGAAGTCCTCAATTCCGTGGCCACTGAAGAAATCCACCACCTCCTGCAGCACCGGTGGCTGGTGCAGTCGAACTCGTGCGTGCATCCAGAACACCTACGAACCACGCAGAAGAAGAGTCAGCTCACACGCACGCACATACCGAAGTGGTACAAATATCTTGTGGAATCGAAAGGAATCGAAGCGGTGAGAACCGAACTGTTGGAGAGACGAGATCGACGGATCACTCACGTGGCGGAGGTTGGCCTTGAGGGGCGTCGTGGCCTCCGGGGACGACGAGGCCGCCATCGTCAGCGCGGAGGCAGTCACCCGCGAGGGCGGCCGGCAGGCTTGGCCTGGACATGCTTGACCTTGGAGAGGATCTTCCGCGGCCGCCATCGCTGATGCTGCTGCTAGATCCGAGCTTCGGGGATTGGGGATTGGGGAGACGAAACCCTAGCTGCAGCGGAGGAGGAAGAAGAGCTGGGAGCAGGAGCGAGGTTCGGGTGTAGCGCGAGGGAAGGAGGGCGCCGCCGGTGACAGAAAGGAAGGAGGGCGCCGCCGGTGATAGAAAGGAAGGAGGGTGCCGCCGGTGCCAGCGCGAGGGAAGGAGGGCGTGGCGCGAGGGGTGAGGGAGAGGCCGATCTGGATCGGGGACACAGAGAGGGAGGCGGCGGGCGGAAGGAAGGGACGAGATGTGAGAGAGAGGTAGGGTTTGGTGCGGTGGGTTTTTTCCTTTCTTTGCATGGACGGATGGATGGACAATGGATTGCTAGCAATGGATGGTAGGATGTCTGCCATCTCATCGATCTGTGCCACAAACGGTTCCACCAATCACAATGTACTACACACTTTGACGATTTTATAACCATCTAAATTGGTCGTAATCAATTAAATAATATGCTAAATCATGTCACCTATTTTATAACATCATAGAATTAGAAAAAAAATAAGAACAATAGCATCGTGTCACAAGTGAGACTTGTTTTTCAGAAAAATAACAAACCTGGAATAATACAAATATCTTTAAAAATTGATCTCAAAAATGAGTTTTATTTGCAAAAAAACATTTTCAACCTTTGGAGTGTCAAAAATGGTATATATTTTTTGAAGCACCTACCAATATTTGTTGCAAAATGGCACCACTCTATTTTTCAATAATATTAGATCATATTTTAGGTACAATGGACCAAATGCTTGTGTCTCAATAGTTGTCTATCCACCTCTCGTCAATAATTGAGGAGGTTTTTCAAGTGCCCATTTTTCATTTTTCGAGTGTCCAAAAGGGGGTTTTTTGTGAAGAACATACCAAATAATTGTTGCGAAATTGGACCAAATAATTTTTCTAAAATACTATGCCATATTTAATGCACAATGGACCCAATGGTTGGGTGTAAAGAGTTTTGATCCTCGTCTCGTGAAAAAGACAAATTTTCGCCGATTTAGGTGGAAGCGGGTCAAATTTGAACTGTAGCTGCCTTATAGTTTGCTCTTTATTTTTTCCAAAACTCATTTCTAGGTACATAAGTATCTATTTAATCAGAGAAACACAAAAAAAATTCCAAGATTCAACCACTAGCTAGGAACGGTCATTCCCGCCGTTTTGACCGCATTTTGAAACGGGCATAAAAATTCAAAAAAATCAAAAAATTGGGAAACCTTCGCATTGTGTCATTATATGTGGCCAAGTTCCTAGGAAAAATAACAAACTTGTAATACGGCAATTATTTTAAAAAAATGTTCTCAGAAACGAGCTATCACGTGTGGAGATCAATGGCTTTCAAGCCAAATGATCAATCTTATGGCCACATTCATGGCATAGTTTGTTCAAATGATCTCATATTGTGCACAAGGGTGCATATTGGAATGACAAACAATATTGCCTAAGGAAGTTTTCATTTTCCTTGGATGGAAAAACCATTTTCAATTTTTCGAGTACCCAAAAGGGGTTTTTTGTGAAGGACCACCCAAATAATTGTTGCAAAATTGGACCAAATCATTTTTCTAAAATATTAGGCCATCCTTAATGCACAATTGACCAAATGGTTGGGTGTAAAAAGTTTTGATCCTCCTCTCGTGAAAAAGACAAATTTCCGTCAATTCAGCAGGAAGCGGGTCAAATTTGAACTGCAGCTGCATCATAGTTTGCTATTTATTTTTTACAAAAATCATTTCTAGGTACATAAGTACCTATTTAATCAGAGAAACACCAAAAAAATTCCAAGATTCAACCACTAGCTAGGAACGGTCATTCCCGCCGTTTTGACCGCATTTTGAAACGGGCATAAAAAATTCAAAAAAAATCAAAAAATTGGGAAACCTTCGCATTGCGTCATTATATGTGGCCAAGTTCCCAGGAAAAATAACAAACTTGTAATACGGCAATTATTTTTGAAAAGTGTTCTGAGAAACAAGCTATCATGTGTGGAGATCAATGGCTTTCAAGCCAAATGATCAATCTTATGGCCACATTCATGGCATAGTTTGTTCAAATGATCTCATATTGTGACAAGGGTGCATATTGGAATGGCAAATAATGTTGCCTAAGGAAGTTTTCATTTTCTTTGGACGAAAAAACATTTTCCATTTTTTGAGTGCCCCAAAGGAGGTTTTTTTGTGAAGGACCTCCCAACTAATTGTTACAAAATTGGACCAAATCATTTTTCTAAAATACTAGGGCATATTTATTGCACAATTGACAAAATGGTTGGGTGTAAAAAGTTTTGATCCACCTCTCGTGAAAAAGACAAATTTCCGCCGATTCAGTAGGAAGCGGGTCAAATTTGAACTGCAGCTGCATCATAGTTTGCTATTTATTTTTTATAAAAATCATTTCTAGGTACATAAGTACATATTTAATCAGAGAAACACCAAAAAAATCCAAGATTGAACCACTACCTAGGAATGGTCATTCCCACCGTTTTGACCGCATTTTGAAACAGGCATAAAAAATTCAAAAAAAATCAAAAAATTGGGAAACCTTCGCATTGTGTCATTATATGTTGCCAAGTTCCCAGGAAAAATAACAAACTTGTAATGCGATAATTATTTTAAAAAGTGTTCTCAGAAACGAGCTATCACGTGTGGAGATCAATGGCTTTCAAGCCAAATGATCAATCTTATGGCCACATTCTTGGCATAGTTTGTTCAAATGATCTCATATTGTGCACAAGGGTGCATATTGGAATGGTAAACAATGTTGCCTAAGGAAGTTTTCATTTTCGTTGGACGAAAAAACATTTTCCATTTTTCGAGTGCCCGAAAGGAGGGTTTTTTTGTGAAGGAACTACCAAATAATTGTTGCAAAATTGGACCAAATCATTTTTATAAAATACTAGACCATATTTAATGCACAATTGACAAAATGGTTGGGTGTAAACTTTTTTGATCCACCTCTCGTGAAAAAGACAAATTTCCGCTGATTCAGCTGGAAGCGGGTCAAATTTGAACTGCAGCTGCCTCATAGTTTGGTATTTATTTTTTCCAAAAATCATTTATAGTTACATAAGGACCTATTTAATCATAAATACATGGTTTGGTGGCGATACGTCGAGGGTTGGGCGGTGGCCGAGGGCCCCAACTCTAGAGCGCGTAAACTTGGATGCCCGTCGTGTGGTCACCGCGTGACCATAATGTTGCCATGTGTTCTGGGCGGCCTAGGCATGTCTAGTGGGTTGGGCACTCCCCAGGTTGGTGCTAGGAAGAAAATTACAACATAAGATTCTCACGAGGAGACCGATCGATGCTCAAACATGAATTAGCAACCAAGTATTTGATTAGCGGTACGGGAAATGCACAGGGCCAATGGGCGTGAGTTTTGGCTGAGGATGATCATCTACTAAGGAGAATGTCTTCATAAATTTTTAGCTCAAAAGGAGGATCCTAGGTGGTACTTTCTATGCAAAGTACCACGCTGGACAAAAATATGAATGTTGAAGCTGGGCTCAAAATAATGAATGGAGTGAGCTGAAATTTTGTGGAGGATGGTTATTTGGGCATAGGAAAGCATTGTGTAAAATTGATACCATTTGGACATGCCAAAGTAGTACTTCCTTCACAATGCTCTTCTATGGACAGAAACTTGGGAAAACTAGTGAGAGAGATTGGATGAATGAAATGAGCTCAAAATTGGTGTAGGTAAGTTACTTAGGTATGGTCATCCGCTGGTAAATTTTCAGATCATTTGGGTAAGCCTAGCTAGTACTTACTTCACAAAGCTTCTCTCGCGGTAGAAACTTTGGAAATTTCCCGAGAAAGATTTACTAGGAAAATTGAGCTGAATATTATCATGTGGCAATGATTTGGGTATGGAAGAGTGCCCGAAAAGTTTGAGGGTAATAGGAGGGGTCTATATAACACTTGCTTTGCAACATGCCAATTTGGCCATAAAATATAAATTGAACCTGGGCTCACATAGATGATTTGACTGAGCTGCAATTTGGAGGAGGGTGATAATTTGGGCATATGAAGGAACTGTATAAATTTCATGTCATTTAGAGATATAAAAAAGGTACTTCCTTCACAATGCTTCTAGGTGGAAAAAACTTTGGAAATTTGCCGAGGAAGATTTGCTAGGCAAATGGAGCTGAATTTTGTCATGCGGTAATGATTTGGATAGGAAAGAGTGCCCAAAAATTCCGAGGGCAATCCAGAATATATAAATAGCACTTCCTTCATAAAGTATTGTTGTGAACAGAATAGGAAAATGAATATTGTTGAATTAGTTTTGAACAGGCAAGGAAGGATTTTTACATATTTCATGAAGATATGCCCCAAAGAATTTATGAGATTTTTTTGGGAATTTTGGGAATGATAGAAATATAGGTTGCTTCACAACCTAGGGGCAAAAACTACCACATGGACATGACACATAGGCAAAACTGATGAGATGGCGCCTAGTCATCACAACCCACCACAATCTACATGGCTATGACCATATATATTGGTCATTAACAACTAGAAATAAGGCAGCGGACTAGCACTATTTGCTTTGTGACCATTTCGTGTAAGGAAATTACGACCTTTCTGACCAAAATGGTCACAATGGTTTAGGGTTTGGAGCCCCCTAAACAGCTTTTGACCAATTGGTCTAAAATGGTCATAAATTTATGACCAATTCTTTGAGGGTCACTAACAGAAGGTCATAAGTTGACATATTTCTTGTAGTGTCGCCTTATAGCTCGGCTTGCAGGAGGTTTGATAACCCACAAGTATAGGAGATCAGTTGTAGCCTCTTTCGATAAGTAAGAGTATCGAGATCAGTTGTAGCCTCTTTCAATAAGGTAAAACCCAGCGATAGCATTAAAGTATCAAGTCCTCTTTACTCCCATACGCAAACAACCTACTTAATTGGGTTTGTGCTTTTGTCACTCACGCCACCCACCAAGCAAACCATGAACATATCGCAAACCCTAAAGTGGGGATCCCTCACACTTACACGACACGGAGATCACCATAGGATAGCACCAATAATAAAACATGCAACTCAAACCAATCATGATCATCAATCAACCCATAGGACAAAAGGATCTACTCAAACATCATAAGATAGCCATACATCATTGGGAAATAATATATAACTTTGAGAACCATGTTTAACTAGAGATTACAGTGGGGAGAAGGGGTGTTACACCGCTGCATAGAGGGGGAGAGAGTTGGTGATGACGGCGACGAAGTTGTTGGTGTAGATCATCGTCACGATGATGGCCCCAGCGGCGTTCCGGTGCCACCGGGAGAGAGGGGGAAAGAGCCCCCTCCGTATTCTTCTTCCTTGACCTTCCCCCTAGATGGGAGAAGGGTTTCCCCTCTGGTCCATGGCCTCCATTGCGGCGGAGGGGCAGGATCCCCTCCGAGATTGGATCTGTCTCACACACACTCTCTCTCTCTCTGTGTGTGTGTGTGTGTGTGTGTGTGTGTGTGTGTGTTTCCTTCTATTTCTGCACTCCCTCTTTTTGGCCTTTCACCGTTTCATAAATGCCCGAAGATCCGTAACTCCGAATGGGCTGAAATTTTGAAAAACAATTATCCGGATATTCGCTTTCTTGCGGCGAAAGAAGGGAACCAACCGCCTTATGGGGTGGCCACAAGGGCCCAAGGCGCCCCCTGCCTTGTGGCCCCCTCGGGCATCGTCTCACGTTGATTCCACTTCCCAAAATTCACATATATTCAAAAAAATCTCCATAAGTTTTTATCCCGTTTGGACTCCGTTTGTTCTGGATTTTCTATGAAACAAAAAAAACATGCAACAAACAGGAACTGGCATTGGGCACTGGATCAATATGTTAGTCCAAGAAAATCATATAAATTGTTACCAAAAGTATGTAAAAGTTGTAGAATATTGGCATGGAACAATAAAAAATTATAGATACGACGGAGACGTATCAGCATCCCCAAGCTTAATTCCCGCTCGTCGTCGAGTAGGTAAATGATAAAAAAAGATATTTTTGAAGTGGAATGCTACCTAGCATAATCTTGATCATATAATCTAATCATGACATGAATATTAAGACACGAGTGATTCAAAGCAATAGTCCATCATTTGACATTAAGACAATAATACTTCAAGCATACTAATAAAGCAATCATGTCTTCTCAAAATAACATGGCCAAAGTAGTATCCCTATAAAATCATATAGTCTGGATATGCCCCATCTTCATCACACAAAGTATTTCATAATGCACAACCCCGATCACAAGCCAAGAAATTGTTTCATACTTTTAATGTTCTCAAGCCTTTTCAACTTTCACGCAATACATGAGCGTGAGCCATGGATATAACACTACAGGTGGAATAGAATATGATGGTAGAGGTTGTGTGGAGGAAACAAATGGGAATAAAGTCGCACATCGACGCGGCTAATCAACGGGCTATGTAGATGCCCATCAATTGATGTCAATGCGAGGAGTAGGGATTGTCATGCAACGGATGCACTAAGAGCTATAGGTGTATGAAAACTCAAACTGAAAACTAAGTGGGTGTGCATCCAACTTGCTTGCTCATGAAGAACTCGGGCATTTGAGTTCCCATCATCGGAATATAAAAGCCAAGTTCTATAATGAAAGATTCCCACTAGTATATGAAAGTGCCAACATAGAAGACTCTCTCTATGAAGAATATGGTGCTACTTTGAAGCACAAGTGTGGTAAAAGGATAGCAGCATTGCCCCTTCTCTCTTTTTTCTCTCATTTTTTGTGTTCTCTTTTCTTTTTTCGTTTTTCTTTTTTCTTTTTTAGTCTCTCTCTTTTTTTGGCCTCATTTTTTCTGTCCAGAGTCTCATCCCAACTTGTGGGGGAATCATAGTCTCCATCATCCTTTCCTGTAGCAACCAGACCTCAAACAGTCTGATCTCTGTGCTCCGGTGTCATTCCTGGATCAGTAATGCTGACACCACACAGTACTCGGAGGATTTATAGCAGAGTAGCAATCACACACTTATTACATCATGTGTCGCAAAAGAGAACTTATTACAATAAATATGGCTTAAGGCCATCTAATAATGATAACAGCGGAAGGCTTGGAAGATAAGTGAGTCCATCAACTCCAACGGCATCACTGAGTATAGAACCACGACCTAAAACTCCTTAATCGTCGTCTGAAAAGTCTGCAACATTAACGTTGCAGCCCGAGAACGGGTCAGCACATGGAATATGCTGGCAAGGTAACACATAGAGAGTAATGAAATGAAACAACTATTCTATATGCATATTTGGCTAGTGGAAAGCTCTATGGTTACAGTTTTGCGTAAAGCCAATTTTTCCCTACTTCAAAGGAATAAAATTAATTACTATCATGGTGGTTGTTAAACATTGAGAATGGTTGACAGCATTCTCAATCCCAATTAAGCATCATCATTAAACAAACCCATCAAAATTATCTTTAGAGTAACATGTTGAGATTCACATGATAATCCAGGTACTAGATATTCAAGCTGTCCATAACCGGGGACACGGCTAATCATGATTAGTTTATTACACTCTGGAGAGGTTTGCGCACTTTTCCCCACAAGACTCGATCGCCTCCGTTGGATTTCTCGCACTACGGGATGTTTGAGAAACGGATGACCGAGACACAGTCTTTCAGAAGCGCTAGCACCTTACGTTGGATAGACCGGTACACCTACTTTCCCCTACATCTGCTAGTCTACCCTGTAAGAGTTCAATCGACTTAATCAACTATGCCAGAGCCCATAATGGCTTGTGGCTGCACACGGAAGTTTCTAGTATGAATAATCTCATGTTCCCTTTGAGCCTGGGTGGCTGTCCAAAAGAAAAACAGGCAAGTCCTGATAGAAACCAGGTGCCTCTATCCACCCAGATGTGTGTTTAAGTTGCCACCTTAGATAAACCATTAATTAACAATCTCACATCTGTCATGGATATCACTCACCCAATCCACGTCTACTAGCATAGCATGGCATAGTAAGCAAACGTAGAAATAACTCCCAAAGGTTTGATAATAAACAGGTAATAGGTACTACCTCATCTACTTCCCATCCCACAATTTAATTAGATCCTAATCATGCAATGTGTGAGGATTGATCTAATGCAATAAAACCGGGTTGTAGAAAAGGTATGATCAAAGTGTTACTTGCCTTGCTGATGATCCGCGAAACCTAGAGATTCGAAGTAACAGGCGGCGCACTCCGGGTATTCTATCGCAGACAAACAAACAAGCATACAATAAGTACTCATCTAATGCACAGGTAAAACTCAAATAGAAGATCTAACCAGAAAGTTCAACTTAAGAACCCTGGTTTTCAAAAAGAATCAAATCGAACGAAGCAAAAGAAATCAAACGGCGAAAGAAAACAACTTTGTTCTAGTAATCTGAATCTAAGTCAAATTTTACAGTAGCAAAAACTTGTTTAAGTTCATTATTCGGAAACTGGAGGAAGAACTCAAGGCTACACGTGAAGATTATGAAGAAGAAATTGAAGTATTGGTGGAGAAGAATGACGACCTGATCAAGAAGATTGGAATATTTATCGGAGGCCCGACACCAGTAGATGAAGATGAAGAACCCAAGGAGATTATCCCGAAAGACTACATCATCATCGACGGCACCAACTCGGAAGCAGATAGTAGCGATGATGACTATGTTGATGAAGCTGGAGCCGATATCATGGAGTCTACAACCGTAGAATATTTCTAGTAGACCACCTCACCAGTAGTAGTAGTCCCCCATGTAAATTTAGTAGTCCAAGCATTTTTGCGATAGCTAGATCGATTGTATGCCTTTGTTTGATTGAATGGGCGGCGGCGGCTGGGCGGCGGCTAGGGTTAGGGCGGCGGTGGCGGGCTGGCTCGGCTCGGGCCTCGGGCGCGCTATGTAAAGGCCCCGACTAGGCGGAGTCCTGGCCGAGTACGGCCCAAAGTCGGTTTCGTTTTTTTAAATAATTACGCTCGGAAGAAAAATAAAAAGAAATACTAAACGGACTCCAAAAATCACGAAATAAATTTTGCCGGGCTTCTAAAATCGAGCCCGATAAAGTGAACATTTATTTGGGCCGAAAATACAACTTTGAAAAACACGTATTTTTCCTAAATTCAAATAAAAATACCGCAAAACTCCGAAATAAATCTTATTTGATTTTTTTATTAAATCCTCAATATTTCTATATTTTGGGAAAGTCATTTTATTCCCTCTCTCACATCTTTGTAATAGAAATAATTGACGATAAAATAAATAAAATCAAATGATCCTGTTTACAAAATTTGAGAAAAATCAAATATGTAAATAACGAAATCCCCAACTCTCTCCGTGGGTCCTTGAGTTGCTTAGGATTTTCTAGGATCAAAACCAAAAGCAAAATAAAATATGATATGCATGATGATCTAATGTATAACATTTCAAATTGAAAATTTGGGATGTTACATTTCCTCACTGGGACAATGCTCGAATAATGATGACCATCACACTTCTATTTACTTACAACTCGATATCTAGAACAATATGAATTTATATGAATGCCTCTCGTAGTGTAGCGGGATGTACAATGATCTAGCATAGCAAAGATATTAAAAAATAGACAAGCCTTGAAAATATCATGCTAGCTATGTTGCGATCGTGCAAAGCAATATGACAATGAATGCTCAAGTCATGTATATGATGATGATGATGGAAGTTGCATGGCAATATATGTCGGAATGGCTATGGAAATGCCATGATAGGTAGGTATGGTGGCTGTTTTGAGGAAGATATAAGGAGGCTTATGTGTGATAGAGTGTATAGTATCACGGGGTTTGGATGCACCGGCGAAGTTTGCACCAACTCTCAAGGTGAGAAAGGGCAATGCACGGTACCGAAGAGGCTTGCAATGATGGAAGGGTGAGAGTGCGTATAATCCATGGACTAAACATTAGTCATAAAGAACCACATACTTATTGAAAAAATTTATTAGCTATCGAAACAAAGTACTACGCGCATGCTCCCAGGGGGATAGATTTGTAGGAAAGGACCATCGTTTGTCCCCGACCGCCACCCATAAGGAAGACAATCAAAAACAAATCATGCTCCGACTTCGTCACATAACGGTTCACTAGACGTGCATGCTTCGGGAATCACAAACTTTAACACAAGTATTTCTACCAATCCACAATTACTCACAAGCATGACTCTAATATCACCATCTTTGTATCACAAAACTATTGCAAGGAATCAAACATATCATATTTAGTGATCTACAAGTTTTATGTAGGATTTTATGACTAACCATGTGAATGGCCAATTCCTGTTAACTCTCTAAATAGATATAAGTGAAGCAAGAGATTTTAAATCTTTCTACACCAGATATGCCCATGCTATAACCAATATAAGTGAAGCAAAAGAGAATTCTACAAATGGAGGTTTTCTATGTGTAGAGAAACAGGCAATCTAAACTTCAAATGGTATAAGTGAAGCACATGAAGCATTCTATAAAGCAATGCTCAAAATATATTACTGAAGTGCAAAGAGTAGTCTATAAATCAACCAAGGACTATCTCATACTAGCATGGTGCATTATTAAAAGAAAAAGAAAAATCACATGACGCTCCAAGATTTACGCATATCATGTGACGAATAAATATATAGCTCCAAGTAAAATTGCCAATGATTGTTAGAAGAAAGAGGGGATACCTTCCGGGGCATCCCCAAGCTTAGTTGCTTGGGAGTCCTTGAATATTACCTTGGGGTGCCTCGGGCATCCCCAAGCTTAGGCTCTTGCCACTCCTTATTCCTTCATCCATCGTGATCTCACCCAAAACTTTGAAAACTTCAATCACATAAAACTTAACAAAACCCTCGTGAGATCCGTTAGTATAATAAAGCAAATCACCACTTCAAGTAGTGTTGCAAACCCATTCATATTTTATTTTTGAATTGTAGCTACCGTATTATAGCTTCTCAAAACTAACAAAACAATGCATCAAAAACAGAATCTGTCTTAAACATGACAGTCTGTAGTAATCTGAACATCTACCATACTTCTGTAACTCCAAAAATCCTGACAAATTAGTAAAAACTAAAAAATTGTATAGAAGTACTGTGCAAAAAGTTTCAAAAACATTTGATGTTCCAGTAAAAAATTAAAATTCATGCACAACAGCCAAAGTTTCTGTTTTTGCACTGCACAAACCAAACAAGCAATGTAATCATCCTAGAGGCAAATATTGGCACATTGTTTTTATAATACAATGGATTTGTTCAAGGGGATAATTATTTTATTGAAAAGTTTATGTAATCAAGGTTTGCAAAGTTTCCATGGGCATGAACAAAGTTCAAGGAGCTCCCCCAATTCAACGGTGCTCATCTTTCTTACTTTCACCTTGCTTTTTGAAAAGTTTTAGTGTCGGTGTACTAAAGTAGGGGTACCTTAGTATCCCGAACTTGTGCACGGGCAGTCGCAGCGTCCCGCGACAAGGCTTGCCGGGCGACCGCCAAGATCCTTCCTGGTTCCTTTGGAGCGATTCAAGAACAAAGTATTCAAGGCCCCGGCAAGAAGAGCTTGCCGGGAAGGAGACAAGACCCCGACAAGAGGAGCTTGCCGGGAAGGCCAACCAAGGCTCGGTGAGCGACAAGCTCCTGGATGCGACAAGACAACAACCGCGGCAAGGCACTCGCCGCGGCAAGCTTCCACTCTGTACCTGCGCTCCAGCGCATCCACCTACGCGTCGCCCTGGGACCCTTCCAGGCGTACGTGGCGGAAAGCTGTGCAGCCAGAGGTACACGGTGGCAAGCGGCGCTGACAAGGTTGCCATCATGGCAAGCAATGGCGTCCCTACCGGTCCCTTTCTGCACCGTCTAGGCGACACAGACAGGCATTTAATGCCTTTGTCCCCTGCCGTCAGGGTTAGGTATGATAACACTGTTGTAGGCGGCGGTGCCAACCGCAGTGCCGTTTCCATTTTTTCCCTTCTCTACGCTGCCACCTGTCGGTGACCCCTTTAGCGTATAAAAGGAGGCCCATGCGCAACGTAGAGGGGGTCGGCCAACAGAACACTCTCACGCTCGGTCTAGCTAGCTGCTGGTGTGTACTGTAGCAACCAGTGCTCCCGAGCAAGAAATCAATACGAACACAAAGCAGGAGTAGGGTTTTACGCATCTGTGCGGCCCGAACCTGGGTAAACCGAACGTGTCGCTCGTGCGCATCACCTCGATCTGCTCTTCGTGCTCTCTCCGCCCCCTGCCGAACCACAAGGGGCTCGGTCCGCCGTGGTCCCATAGGTGTCCATGGAATCAGCACCCCCGACATCTTTGGTGCGCCAGGTAGGGGTGCGTCGAGGTTGTGTGAACCTGATCCGGCGTTCGCACGAGCCAAATCTCCTTCGTCTTCATCGACATGCCGCCGAAGAAGAAGGCTTTGGAGGCAGCTGCTCTGTCCGCGCCAAGCCCACCATCGCCGGAGCGAACGGCTGGTGGAGTAGACGCCGGCGGAAGACCAGGCACCGACGAGGGAGCTCATGGTGCTGCCAGGTCCAAGGACAAGACTACACTGCACATCGGCGGCGCGGTCGGCTCCCACAACGACCGGGCGCACTCCAAGACCTCGGCGTCTGTACACGCACCGCGCCCATCTCAGGAGGCGCGGGACCAGCAGCGTCATGGTACTCACGGTACCATATGTTTGCTGGGCCAAGATCAAGCTGGCGGATCTCGGAGCACTCAAGACCAGCATGCACGCCAACATGCTGGCGCGAGCGTGGCACGGTCGCTTGGACGAGATACTGCTCCTTCTAACGTAGTTAGAAGTCCGAGCATATCCCGTTCCTCACACCGTTCGCCGCCGCCGCCCGCCTCTCCGGCAGAAGCTTTGGCGCGAGCTCAACTGCTCCTAGACTACCCTCCAGCGGCGGACAAGATCGACGACTGGAGGGCCACCATCCAGAGTCTCATCGGCTTTGCCAACGGCGACAATCCACGGCAGCCGAGTACTTCGCTGCTGTGGCAAGTCAGCCAGGCACGAGCCGGTGGCGACAAGACCGGTGGGGGTGCAACCACCGTCCACTCTCCACCCCGAAGGCCAAGATCGCCGACTCGCCGGATCCACCATGACAGCGACTCCACCGCGTCATCAGATCCACGAGTTCGTCGCGACCAGCGCCAAGTTCTGCACGAACGACAACAAGAAGACGCTCGTACATGCATCGAGCGCCGAAGAAAAGCACGGCGTCAATCAGACCTGCGCGCTGGGCCCTCTATCGATATGCATGCGCCAGGGGAACCAGGTGACTTGCCGTACGCGGTAGGTTGCCCTGCGTTTACCCATGAGCTACGGCAAGTCCAGTGGCCCAGCCAGAAGCATTTCAAGCCAGACGTACCGGAGAAGTACGACGGCAAGTCGCACCCGTCGGAGTTCCTCAGAGTCTACACCATCGCGGTGCAGGCTGCCGGGGGGCAAGACGACAAAGTCCTTGCCAACAACTTCCCGCTGGTGCTCAAGCCCGAAGTCAGGTCCTGGCTCATGCACTTGCCGGACAGCTCCGTATCCTCTTAGGCAGACCTGTGCCATCAGTTTGTCGGCGCCTTCATAGGCGGCCACAAACCTCACGGCCAGGAGAGTGATCTTCATCTGCTCGCCCAGAAGGAAGGAGAGCCCCTGCGCAAGTACATTCAGAATTCAGCCGTGTGCAGCGCAACATCCCAGATATCCACCCTGCCGTGGTCATCGGCGCGTTCCATCAGAACGTGCGTAACCGCAGGATGCAGGAGGAGATGGCGATGAGCAGGATCAGGGACGTCAGTGAGCTATATGCCCTGGCCGACAAGTGTGCACGCGCTAAAGAAGGGAGGAAACTCCCCGGAGAGAATGCTAGAGCAGGAGGATCTGACAGCGAAGATGCTGCCCCGGCAAAGAAGAACTGGCGGCGCAATAACAGGAAGAAGAAAGGCAAAGAGGTGCGAGTTGTTGAGCAGTCCGGCAATGGCGGTGGCGCCAACAAAGCCAAAGTTGGTAGCTCTGGCAAGGAGGTTGCCGCATGCACCAACTGCCAGGCTGTGGCAGCTGCCGACAAGCAGGACGGCACCGACAAGCAGTATTGCAAGATCCACCGCACCAAGGGCCATGACCTCCAGAGCTGCAAGAAGGTCGAGCAGCTTGTCCAGCAGCAGAAAGCTGAGTACGAGCGGCGCGTCAAGGAGAGGGCCCAAGGAGGCGGTGGAGAAGCCAGCAAGAAGCGCGCTGGTCGGGGAGGATGCCGAGGCAAGGCCAAGCAGCGGCAAGGAGACAGACCTCCCCGTGGCCGCGACAAGGATGAAGACGAAGACGATGACGAAGACATGGATGATGTCGAGAACAGTGAGCAGGAGTTTCAGAAAGCTATAGAAGTCTTATGCATTGACGGCAGTGCTTCTCTGCATACTTCCCACCGCCAACTCAAACAGTGGTTGCGAGAAGTTAATGTGGCAAAGCCACCTGTCGAATCGCGCAAGCTTCTGAAATGGTCCAGCACGCATATCATCTTTGACATTGAGGACCACCCTGATCGCACAACTGCGGTCGGGTGCTTGCTGCTGTTGGTTTCGCCAACCATCCGCAACCTCAAGGTCACAGAGATGCTAGTTGATGGCGGGGCCGGCTTGAACCTCATCTCCTCCACTGTACTCCAGAAACTCTAGATCCCTGACAGCGAGCTTGAAGAGACCGACACGTTCCAAGGAATTAACCCGGGAAGGAGCAAGCCGAAAGGGAAGGTCACGTTGCCGGTAACATTTGGCAGTGAGCTGAACCTCAGAACTGAGAGGGTTACTTTCGACGTTGCCGATTTTGCATTGCCTTACAATGGGATACTTGGCCGTCCAGCGCTCGCCAAGTTCATGGCAGCCTCTCACTATGCATACAACATGCTCAAGATGCCAGGCCCGATAAGCGTCATCTCTGTCCCTGGCGACAAGAAGGATGCCCTTATTTGCACCGACAAGATCTACCGAGAAGCAGCTGCCGCTACAGATCGCAAACCACTTGCCGCTGAAGCTCCCAGGGGGAAGAGGAAGACCAAGTCCGGCAAGAGCTCTGATGCCCACTCCGGCAAGCGCACCTCTTCGGAGTGTTGCACTACCGTCGAGGACGCACCATCGAGCTCCACCGGCATGTGTAAGAAGGCAATGGCAGCTCCGCCAGCGACCAAGAAGATATCCGCCAAGGAGGACGGCACTGGTGGTACCTTCACCATCAGTGCCACTCTTGACCCTAAATAGGAAAGCGCGCTTGTTGCTTTCCTGCGGGCGAATGTCGACGTGTTTGCGTGGCAGCCGTCTGACATCCCCGGTGTTCCCAGGAAAGTAATTGAGCACCATCTTGCCGTTTGTCCTCATGCGCGGCCCGTCAAGCAGAAGGTCAGGAAGCAAGCAGTGGAGCGCCAAGAATTCATAGTAGAAGAAATCAAGAAGTTGGAAGCAGCAGGCCTTGTCAGAGGAGTGCTCCATCCTACGTGGTTGGCCAATCCTGTAGTCGTGCGCAAGGCAAATGGAAAATGGAGGCTTTGTATTGACTTTACTGATGTTAATAAAGCTTGTCCCAAAGACCCATTTCCCTTGCCGCGCATTGACCAGATCGTTGACTCCACAGACGGATGTGATTTGCTTTCATTTCTTGACGCATACTCAGGATACCATCAGATCTTCATGGCAGAAGAGGATGAGGAGAAAACCGCATTCATTACTCCATGTGGCACGTACTGTTTCATACGGATGCCTTTCGGATTAAAGAATGCTGGTTCAACATTTGCAAGAGTAGTCCATGTCGCTCTTAAGCCACAAATACGTAGAAATGTGGAAGCCTACATGGATGACATAGTGGTCAAGACCAAGGACAGGGCAACTCTGATCCAAGATTTAGACGAGACCTTTGCAAATCTGCGCAAGATCAACCTCAAGCTCAACCCCGAGAAGTGTGTGTTTGGAGTCCCTTCCGGCAAGCTTCTCGGGTTCTTTGTGTCTCCACGAGGAATTGAAGCCAATCCTGACAAGATCAAGGCCATTGAGCAGATCGAAGCACCAAAGCGCGTCAAGGATGTACGAAAGCTTGCCGGTTGCGTGGCTGCTCTCAGCAGGTTTATCTCTCGGTCTGCCGAGCGCGCCCTGCCGTTTTTCAAAATTTTGAAAAAGGCGGGTCCAATGAAATGGACTCCGGAAGCAGAGGTTGCGCTGCAGGACTTGAAGAAATACCCGTCCTCCACTCCAACACTTGTCGCACCTAAGCCGCAAGAGAAGTTGCTGCTGTACATAGCGGCAACCAATCAAGTGGTTAGTGTTGCGTTAGTGGCAGAGAGGGAGGCAGATGACGAGCCAACAACCGCGGCAAGCGCATCCAGCGACGAGCAGGGGGCTTCCCCGACAAGCTCTGGTCCCGACAAGGATGGAACTGCGCAGGTGTGCGAAGAGATACAGAAGAAAATGGTGCAACGCCCAGTTTACTTTGTCAGTTCCCTTCTGCAGGGGGCTAGGTCAAGGTACTCTGGTGTGTAGAAGTTTCTTTTCGGCCTTCTCATGGCCTCGAGAAAGCTGCGCCATTACTTCCAAGCACATGAGATCACTGTTGTCACTCGCTTTCCGCTAAAAAGGATACTGTAGAATCCAGAAGCGACAGGCAGGATTGTCGAGTGGGCACTGGAACTGTCAAGCTTTGGCCTCAAATTTGAGAGTACTTCAACTATCCAAAGCAGAGCATTGGCAGAATTCATAGCAGAGTGGACGCCAACACCAGACGAAAAAATTCCGGAGACGAGCATCCCCGTCAAGGAAGCAAGCAAAGAGTGGCTTATGTACTTTGACGGTGCCTTCTCGCTGCAAGACGCCAGCGCTGGCGTGCTGCTTGTCGCACCCACCGGAGAGCACCTCAAGTATGTAGTCCAGATGCACTTTCCCAAGGAGCAAGCGACAAACAATACTGCAGAGTATGAAGGCTTGCTTGCCGGTCTCAGGATTGCAGCAGACCTTGGGATTAAGAAGCTCATTGTCAGGGGTGACTCGCAGCTTGTCGTCCTCCAAGTGAACAAAAATTATCAGAGTCCTTTGATGGAAGCCTACGTTAACGAAGTGAGAAAGCTAGAAGAGCACTTTGACGGCCTGCAGATGGAGCATGTCCCAAGAGCTCAGAACGACATTGCCGATGGCCTGTCAAAGTGCGCCGCACTTAAGTTACCTGTGGAACTAGGGATCCTTGTGCTCAAGCTAACTCAACCGTCCGTAATACCGTCAACTAGACAGAGCAAGAAGAGGGAGTTGATTTCTGGCGACTATTTTCCGGCAGAGCTTCCCGAAGCCGCCGCCAAAAAGGTCCCCAAGATCAACACCAATAGTGCTGAGGAGCAGTCTGCTCCGGCAAGCCCCAGGGTTTTTTCCATTGAAGCACACGCTCCCGACAAGTTTTGCTCCGGCAAGCTTGCCGGGGAACGTCAAGCTCCGGCAGAGCCGCAGGTTCTTGCCGTAGAAGCGGATGTTCCCGCAGCAGCAGACATGCCTTTAGTCCTTGTTGTCGAGCCACAAGCTCAAGCATGGGCGCAGCAGATTGTCCATTTCCTTCAGACAGGAGAACTTCCCGAAGAGCAAGAAGAAGCGGAAAGAGTAGCCCGGCAGTCTAGTATGTACCAGTTTGTCGATAACACACTGTGCAGAAGAAGACTCAACAGAGTGAAATTGAAGTGTATTCCCCGGAAAGATGGACAAAAGCTGTTGGCAGAGATACATGGAGGCATCTGTGGTCACCACATTGGCGCAAGAGAACTTGTCGGCAAAGCATTCCGGCAAGGCTTCTTCTGGCCGACAACCCTCCAGGATGCAACTGCACAAGTAACCAAGTGTGAAGCGTGCCAGTTTCATTCCAAGCAGATACACCAGCCAACTCAAGCTCTCCAGACGATCCCTTTATCCTGGCCATTTTCGGTCTGGGGGCTCGACATCCTCGGCCCCTTTCCCCGAGCTGTCGGGGGCTTTGAGTACTTGTACGTTGCAATCGACAAGTTCACAAAGTGGCCGGAAGTGGAACCAGTGAGGAAGGTGACAACACAGTCAGCAGTCAAGTTCTTCAGGTCAATTGTTTGCCATTTCGGGATCCCTAACAGGATAATTACCGACAACGGTACACAATTTACGAGCCGCACCTTCATGCAGTACGTCCAAGATCTTGGCGCCAAGGTCTGCTTCGCTTTTGTTGCTCACCCGAGAAGCAACGGTCAAGCGGAGAGGGCAAATGCTGAAGTGCTGCGCGGGCTCAAGACCAGAACTTTCGATAGGCTGCACAAGTGCGGAAGAAACTGGATCGAGGAGCTGCCGGTGGTTCTTTGGTCGATCAGGACGACGCCAAGTCGAGCCACTGGCCAGACACCCTTCGCTCTAGTCTATGGAGCGGAGGCAGTTCTCCCACCGGAACTCGTATATGGGTCGCCTCGAGTGCTCGCTTACGATGAGCTTGAGCAAGAGCAGCTGCGGCAAGATGATGCGCTGCTCCTTGAGGAAGACCGTCTTCAGGCCACTGTGCGAGCTGCTTGCTACCAGCAAGCTTTGCGCCGCTACCATAGCCGCAAAGTTAACGCCGGAAGTCTCGAGGAAGCCGACCTTGTTCTTCGGCGCGTTAAGTCCGCCAAGAATTCCAACAAGTTGACGCCAAAGTGGGAAGGCCCTTACCGGGTGAAACGAGTCACTAGGCCTGGCGCTGTCCGCCTGGAGACCGAAGATGGCATCCTAGTGAGCAACTCCTGGAATATTGAGCATCTTCGCAAGTTTTACCCATAGGGCGCAGTTGCCGGAACCCGTTCCGGCAACCACCTTTTGTACAAGTCTTGCCGCTGTTGCATGTAATCCTTTGTACAAAGCCGGGCGCAGACCCCGTGCATAAATATCATGTGCTCAGCACATCTTGTCGATTTCGTGCTTTTTATATTTTGCATATGTTATCTGACATTCTGTGCAGCATTTACCCCCGGTAAGCAACAACGAGCCATAAGGCTCCATATTTTTATTTCATCCTCTTTCTTTTTCGTAAGGAAAAGAAGGTTCCCTCGCGCACAAGTTTGCTGGGGGGGAGGGAGAAGATAATAATATGTATGGACCAGGCGTCGTTCAAAAAGGTTTCGCCTTGCCGGGAAGCAAGTAACAGAAAAGATAAGTTGCCTAAGTTTGAGCAATCAAATTCTCTTTAAATTTTTAAGTTATTCTCCTTGAACGACCGTGCTTTGTATGGAAAACCTGTGCGCGGAGGAACCAACTCGTAGCTAGTTGTGCCCTTACTGTTGTTTCGAGTCCGCTCAACAACTTAAGTGAGCTGCGACTAGCTGCGACAAGGTTTCTTGTCGGCTGCGGCACTGCCAGCAGGCTGCTGACGTTCCGCACTCAGCGCTCGCGGCAAAGGTGCCTGCGCCGGCAAGTTCCCTAAAAGCGTAGGGTAAAAACATACAAAGGAAGGAATCAAGTAAAGGAAATAACATTGCAATCATTGCACAGAATAAAGTTATATTACAAGATAAGCTTGTCGCGGCTCTAACAAATTGTTTTCATGACATGATCAGAAGCGACAAGAAAAGAAGGAAATGGGTGAACTAATCTACACAGTTGCCCTCGACCCTCTTGATCCCGCTCACCCTGTCCACAATGGGTGCGACAAGGGTCTTGAGCGCCTCCAAATCAGCATCCAGCGGCAAGGACCGGAGGACGTTGGTGAGGTTGAGGCCCGGATTGCGGAACGCCACCTTCATCAGCACCTTCTGAAGAGCTCCCGCGCAGATCTTGCGCGACTCGTCGGCAAGCTGCTTCGGGATCCCTTCTCGGAGTCGCCGGAGTGCCATCGCCACGCCCTTGAAGAAAGAAGTGAGCTTGGCGCTGGGTTGGAGGTTCTCGTCGGAGGAGTACCCGAGATCCTCCACTCCCAGCTGCGCCAACTCCTTGTCGATGTCGGCGGCAACGTCCACGAGCCCTTCCGTCCAGTGCTCCACATTCTCCCGGAATGTGCTCTGGGCGGTGGCAGCGCTCGCCAGCAGCACCTTGCCGGCCTTGACTTCCTCCTTCAGAGCTGTCTCCTGCTCCTTGGCGCTGTCCAGTGTCTTGGTTAGGGCGATTAGCTTCGACTCAAGATCTGTAGCGGAGTCCTTGGCGGCGTCAAGCTCCTTGCCCTTCTCGGCGAGGCGGGTCGGCAGCTCCGAGTAGCTGACGGCGTCCTTCTCGCGCTCAAGCTTGAGTGCGGCAAGCTCGTCGCCGTTCGCCTTGAGGTCGGCCTCCAGCTGCACCGCCTTAATTTCCAACTCATTCTTGGCGGCCTCGGCAGCTGCGGCAGCGTCTTCGGCTTGCTTGAGGGCTCCGCCAACCGTTCGCTCGCACACGGCAAGTTCCTTCTCGTGGCTGTCAAGATCAACTTTCCGCTGAACCAGCTCGCCCTCCTGCACGGACAGCTTCTCAGCGGCAAGTCTATGTTGCTCTTCGATTTCGGCCTTCTCGAGGAGGAAAGCCCTCTGCTCCTCGGCAAGCTGCTCCCGCTCCGCCGCCAAGGACCGGAGAGATTCTTGATTTTGGCCCCGGAGCTCCTCCGCGCGCTTCTCAACATCGACTCCCGCCTTGGCGACAAGCGCTTCCCGGGAATCCAGCTTGGCCTGCCGGGCGCGGTAGAGTGATATCAGTTTCCGCAGCAGCCGCTCCTCCTCGGGCTCGCCGCTGCTGCTACTTGGCACGTCAACCAGCGCCAGCCCAGCGGAGGCAAGCACTTCTCCGTCGAAGATCTCCCCCTCGACCGGCACCCTGGAGCTTGACGCCCAGGGGAGGTTGATGAAGATGTCGTCACCGGCCTTCAAGTACACGCCAGGCTGGGGCCCTTCGGAGCATGGCGCGGTGGCAGCAGCGGAGGGGTCGGCGGTCGGTGCAGCACCTGGCGCTCCCGCGGCCTCTGGGTCGTCAGTACGATCGCCGGACCCCCCGCCTGCAGCCCTGGCGGCCTCTTCGCCGACGGGCTCGTCGGCGCCGGCTGCTTCCTTGGCGGCAACAGCGTCGTCGGCCGCAACTTCAGTCTCCATCGTCTCTGCAGCAGATGGATCTGACAGCCGGGAAAGAGGAGAAGAATCAAACAAATATCCAAGAAAAAGAAAGAAGAAGAAGATCAACAAGAAGAAGAAGCCAAGGGAAGTTTTGGAGCAAGGAGATTACCTGTGCCAGGCTCTGCGGTCGTGGTCTCCATCGTCGGGGGGCCGCTGGTGCTGTCCCTTGCCGGAGACCCCTCCCTTGCCGGGGGCTCCTCCCTTGCCGGAGCCTCCTCCCTTGCCGGAGAGCTCTCCCTTGCCGGCGACCTCTCCCTTGCCGGAGGACTCTCCCTTGGCGCTTCGGGGGCGGCCTCCGGGCTCTCCTGGTGGGGCTGCTCTGCTCCTGCACAAATCAGCAAAGGGATATCAGCCAAGCAAGCCTTTTCATGCGCGCCCAACAGTGGGAAGTAAACAAGGTACTTACGCTGGGGGCTGCTCCGGAGATCAGCCGCCGGGTCCGGCAAGGTTGTCTCGGGCGCGTCCCCTGCTGACGCGGTGGGTTTGTCCTCGATGACAATCACCGGCGCCTTGGCTCTCTTTGATGCCCCCGGAGCCAGAGTCCTGAAAAGGAGCAGGTTCAGAGAAAAGCAAGTAAGATGCAAGACAAAAACAACAAGGATTAGTGGACTGCAAGTACAACAAGGAAAACTTACTCTTCTTCTTCTTCCTCGCCGGAGCTGAACGTGGAGAAGTCAAAGTCTGGCTCGCGTCCGGCGTGGGAAGGTGGAGGAGTGGGTTCCCTTGGTCGCTTGGAGGGAGCAGAAGCAGTGGTCCGGGAAGACCCTGCTCCAGTTGTCGCAGCAGCATGGGGCACTCCCGCGGCAACGGTGCTTGCCGCGGTGGAGCGTGTCGCGCGACGCGGCGATTGTCGGCTCGCCTGCCGCCTCGCCACGTCCCCGACTTTGCGGAGACGCCTTCGGGGTGGAGATGGAGGCCCTGCTTGCGGCGTGCTGTCTGAAGACGAGGAGGGGGAGGAGTTGATATCCAACGAGCCACTCGTCTCCTCGGCGGGCTCGCTCGGCTCGGCGTCACGTCCGGCAAGCTCTTTCTTGCCGGCAGTCTCCCCTTGCCCGGCAAGATCTTTCTTGCCGGCAGGCTCCTCTTGCCGGGCAAGCTCTTTCTTGCTGGCAAGCTCCTCTCGCTCGGCACGGTTTGCCGCCTCTGCCGCCGCTGCCTCCTCCAAAGTGAATCCGAACTCGCCTGCCGTTGCAGCTGCCGCCGCCTCTTCCAGCCTGGTGGCGATGCGCTTCAACTCTACCTCGGTGGTGTCGTGAGTCAGGCCATCCTTCTTGTTGGGGCGGATCGGCACTTCCACCAAGTTGTCGAAGAATTGCTGCACGACGTCATCTTCAGGCGCCTGCCAAGTTGGCACGATTCCATGCGAGTCGCACAGCAGCATCATTGCCCTGATGCGATCGAGCGCGGAGTTGTTGCACAACGGGACGACGCCCTGCGGCAACCTAAATACTTCTGGGTGGTCAGGATCATACTTGAAGAGCTCCTGCAGCATTGCGTTGAGCTCCAAGACAGTGAAGTTATAATTGAGGCCCGGGCGCAGCCTCATGATATCCGCCGCGTTCTTGAACTCCCAGGCGGGCCTCGTCCGTTCCTGCAGGGGGGCGATGCGGCGGCGAAGGAAGTCCGCGCCAACGGCGCCTACAGTGAGTCCGGCAAGCCTGAGGCGTTGGATCCTGGTGACGGCAATCCTCGGCCTGCTGTCCTCCGGGGCCACGTCGCTCCAGTCGCTGTCGCGTGCTGCTGCTACTTGGCGTCGGGCGGTAAATGGCTGCGGGTTCTCCTCAACTATCCAACACCAATCTGCTCTCCACTCCTCCCACTTGCCGCGGAACTCTCCCTCCAAATACGAATCCTTCTTGCCGGACCTTGAGATCCAAGCAATTCTGCCGGATAAAGGCTCTCCTCTCTCTACTAGGGGCATGAAGAAATGGCGGAAGGGGGCTACATCTGGGCAGACTCCGACAAAGTTTTCGCAAAGGTGTGCGAAAACTTCCATGGTGAGGACGGCGTTGGGGGTGAAGTCAAGGAGGAAGAGGTAGTAGTACTCCCTCAACTCCTTCGCGTCAAGCTTGGAGGGGAAGATGGCCCGCTCCTTCCGCAGCGCTGCAAGCCGCTGTGCCTCGGTCGTCTTCACGGCCTTCCCCTTGTCGGTTTTCGGAGCCATGGCGGAGGTGGTGGAGGAGGTCGATGGCGTTGGTGGTGCTGGTGGCAATGGGGGGAGCAGGGCGCTGCTCTCTTGCTGCTTTGGGAAGACGGAGGCGGGACGGAGGCTTCTGAGATTGGAGAGGAAAAGGGGCGAGTGGGCGCACTACCCCTGCTTCCCCTTGCTTATAAAGGGGGAGGTGGCAGACGTTCTGCCTTTCCTAATAAAGAAACCGCCCACGATCTCTCCCACGACGCTGTGTTCGACGCGTGCCGTGCGGGGAGGGCGCGGTGGATGCGGAGTGAGATACGGCATAACCTAGGCCGCGCGTGCTCGTGCCCTGTTTTGGGCCTGGCCCAACAGCGCTCGGCACCGTGTATGGCCCAGGCCCGGGGGCTCCTGTCGGTGTACTAAAGTAGGGGTACCTTAGTATCCCGAACTTGTGCACGGGCAGTCGCAGCGTCCCGCGGCAAGGCTTGCTGGGCGACCGCCAAGATCCTTCCTGGTTCCTTTGGAGCCATTCAAGAACAAAGTATTCAAGGCCCCGGCAAGAAGAGCTTGTCGGGAAGGAGACAAGACCCCGACAAGAGGAGCTTGCCGGGAAGGCCAACCAAGGCTCGGTGAGCGACAAGCTCCCGGATGCGACAAGACAACAACCGCGGCAAGGCACTCGCCGCGGCAAGCTTCCACTCTGTACCTGCGCTCCAGCACATCCACCTACGTGTCGCCCTGGGACCCTTCCAGGCGTACGTGGCGGAAAGCTGTGTAGCCAGAGGTACACGGTGGCAAGCGGCGCTGACAAGGTTGCCATCGTGGCAAGCAATGGCGTCCCTACCGGTCCCTTTCTGCACCGTCTAGGCGACACAGACAGGCATTTAATGCCTTTGTCCCCTGTTGTCAGGGTTAGGTATGATAACACTGTTGTAGGCGGCGGTGCCAACCGCAGTGCCTTTTCCATTTTTGCCCTTCTCTACGCTGCCACCTGTCGGTGACCCCTTTAGCATATAAAAGGAGGCCCATGCGCAACGTAGAGGGGGTCGGCCAACAGAACACTCTCACGCTCGGTCTACCTAGCTGCTGGTGTGTACTGTAGCAACCAGCGCTTCCGAGCAAGAAATCAATACGAACACAAAGCAGGAGTAGGGTTTTACGCATCTGTGCGGCCCGAACCTGGGTAAACCGATCGTGTCGCTCGTGCGCATCGCCTCGATCTGCTCTTCGTGCTCTCTCCGCCCCCTGCCGAACCACAAGGGGCTCGGTCCGCCGTGGTCCCATAGGTGTCCGTGGGATCAGCACCCCCGACATTTAGGTTCCCCACTTTATTTTTTGTTTTTAAACTATATAAAAGCACACAAAAGAATAAAATGACTCTCTAAAACTTCCGGGCTGTCTCCCTGGAGGCGCTTTCTTTAAAGTCGTTAAGCTAGGCATATAGTGCATAAGTAATGGATCCACCCGGATACCAAGGTATATCAAAGCCAATTTTAATTAACAATGATTTGTGATTTAGAAGTGAGCACAAAGTAACATATATGCAACATCAAATTCTAACTCTCTTCCTATGCATCGGCATGTCATAAAAGAACAATTCATGCACACAAAGTAAAGGCCAATACATATCATAAACAATTTCTTGCAATTTTATTGTATTGGAAATATAGAGAGGCGGAGATGTAGTTCCTTGATAACCCACAAGTATATGGGATCGCAACAGTTTTCGAGGGTAGAGTATTCAACCCAAATTTATTGATTTGACACAAGGGGAGCCAAAGAATATTCTCAAGTATTAGCAGTTGAGTTGTCAATTCAATCAAACCTGGAAACTTAATATCTGCAGCACAGTGTTTAGTAGCAAAGTAATATGATAGTAGTGGTAATGGTAGAAAAAGGTAACAATAGTAGAAGTAATGTTTTTTGTATTTTGTAGTGATGATAGAAATAGCAACAAGAAAGTAAATAAGCAAAGAACAATATATGGAAAGCTCGTAGGCAATGGATCGGTGATAGAGAATTGTTGGGGAACGTAGTAATTTCAAAAAAATTCCTACGCACACGCAAGATCATGGTGATGCATAGCAACGAGGGGGAGAGTCTGATCTACGTACCCTTGTAGATCACAACGGAAGCGTTGACACAACGTAGAGGAAGTAGTCATACGTCTTCTTCCTGATCCGACCGATCCAAGCACCGTTACTCCGGCACCTCCGAGTTCTTAGCACACGTACAGCTCGATGACGATCCCCAGGCTCCGATCCAGCAAAGCTTCGGGGAGGAGTTCCGTCAGCACGACGGCGTGGTGACGATCTTGATGTACTACCGACGCAGGGCTTTGCCTAAGCACTGCAACAATATGATCGAGGTGGAATTTAGTGGCAGGGGGCACCGCACACGGCTAAGGAATGATCACCAAGGATCAACTTGTGTGTCATGGGGTGCCCCCCCTGCCTCCGTATATAAAGGAGCAAGGGGGAGGGGCCGGCCGGCCTAGGAGGAGGCGCGCCAAGGGGAGTCCTACTCCCACCGGGAGTAGGACTCCCTCCTTCCTTGTTGGAGTAGGAGAAGGGGAAAGAGGTGGAAAGGAATAAGGAAAAGGGGGCTGCACCCCTTGTCCAATTCGGACCAGAGGGGGGGCGCAGGCCTCCTTCCTTTTGGCTTCTCTCCTCTATTCCTGTATGGCCAAATAAGGCCCATATACTCCCCGGCGAATTCCCGTAACTCTCCGGTACTCCGAAAAATACCCGAATCACTCGGAACCTTTCCGAAGTCCGAATATAGTCGTCCAATATATCGATCTTTATGTCTCGACCATTTTGAGACTCCTCGTCATGTCCCCGATCTCATCCGGGACTCCGAACTCCTTCGGTACATCAAAACTCATAAACTCATAATATAACTGTCATCGAAACCTTAAGCGTGCGGACCCTACGGTTCGAGAACAATGTAGACATGAACGAGACACGTCTCCGGTCAATAACCAATAGCGGGACCTGGATGCCCATATTGGCTCCTACATATTCTACGAAGATCTTTATCGGTCAGACCGCATAACAACATACATTGTTCCCTTTGTCATCTGTATGTTACTTGCCCGAGATTCGATCATCGGTATCCAATACCTAGTTCAATCTCGTTACCGGCAAGTCTCTTTACTCACTCCGTAATACATCATCTCGCAACTAACTCATTAGTCACAATGCTTTCAAGGCTTAAGTGATGTGTATTACCGAGAGGGCCCAGAGATACCTCTCCGACAATCGGAGTGACAAATCCTAATCTCGAAATACGCCAACCCAACATCTACCTTTGGAGACACCTGTAGTACTCCTTTATAATCACCCAGTTACGTTGTGACGTTTGGTAGTACCCAGAGTGTTCCTCCGATAAACGGGAGTTGCATAATCTCATAGTCATAGGAACATGTATAAGTCATGAAGAAAGCAATAGCAACATACTAAACGATCGGGTGCTAAGCTAATGGAATGCGTCATGTCAATCAAATCATTCATCTAATGATGTGATCCCATTAATCAAATAACAACTCTTTGTCCATGGTTAGGAAACATAACCATCTTTGATTAACGAGCTAGTCAAGTAGAAGCATACTAGTGACACTCTGTTTGTCTATGTATTCACACATGTATTATGTTTCCGGTTAATACAATTCTAGCATGAATAATAAACATTTAGCATGATATAAGGAAATAAATAATAACTTTATTATTGCCTCTAGGGCATATTTCCTTCAAGAATTATGCCGGATGCGGTTCATCATGTAACAGTCATAACCTAGGGTGACACAGAACTAGCTCCAGTTCATTGATATAATGTAGGCATGTATTCCAAATATAGTCATACGTGCTTATGGAAAAGAACTTGCATGACATCTTTTGTCCTACCCTCCCGTGGTAGCGGCGTCCTTACTTAACTAAGGGATATTAAGGCCTCCTTTTAATAGAGAACCGAAACAAAGCATTAACACATAGTGAATACATGAACTCCTCAAACTATGGTCATCACCGGTAAGTATCCCGATTATTGTCACTTCGGGGTTAACGGATCACAACACATAATAGGTGACTATAGACTTGCAAGATAGGATCAAGAACACTCATATATTGATGAAAACATAATAGGTTCAGATCTGAAATTATGGCACTCGGGCCCTAGTGACAAGCATTAAGCATAGCAAAGTCATAGCAACATCAATCTCAGAACATAGTGGATACTAGGGATCAAACCCTAACAAAACTAACTTGTTTACATGATAGATCCCATCCAACCCATCACGGTCCAGCAACCCTATGATGGAATTACTCACGCACGGCGGTGGGCATCATGAAATTGGTAATGGAGGATGGTTGATGATGACGATGGCGACAGATTCCCCTCTCCGGAGCGCCGAACAGACTCCAGATCAGCCCTCCCGAGAGGTTTTAGGGCTTGGCGGTGGCTCCGTATCGTAAAACACGATGATTTCTTCTCTTTAATTTTTTTCTCCCTGAAACTCAATATATGGAGGTGGAGTTGGAGTCGGAGAGGAAACAGGGGGCCCACGAGGTAGGGGGCGCGCCCTAGGGGGGCAAGCGCGCCCCTCACCCTTGTGGAGAGATGGTGGGCCCCCTGGCCTTCATCTTTGGCAGGTACTTTTCTTATTTTCTGAAAAGTGGCTCCGTGAAGTGTCAGGTCATTCTGAGAACGTTTGCTCCTGCACATAAATAACACCATGGTAATTCTGCTGAAAACAGCGTCAGTCCGGGTTAGTTCCATTCAAATCATGCAAGTTAGAGTCCAAAATAAGGGCAAAAGTGTTTGGAAAAGTAGATACGTTGGAGACGTATCAACTCCCCCAAGCTTAAACCTTTGCTTGTCCTCAAGCAATTCAGTTGATAAACTGAAAGTGATAAAGAAGAACTTTTACAAACTCTGTTTGCTCTTGTTTTTGTAAATATGTAAAGCCAGCATTCAAGTTTTCGGCAAAGATTATAACTAACCACATTCATAATAACGCATAGGTCTCAAGTTTATTCATATCAATAGCATAATCAACTAGCAAGCCATAATAATAAATCTTGGATGAAAACACTTTCTCAAAACAATCATAATATGATATAACAAGATGGTATCTCGCTAGCCCTTTCTGAGACCGCAAAACATAAATGCAGAGCACCTTTAAGACCAAGGACTGACTAGACATTGTAATTCATGGTAAAAAAGATCCAGTCAAGTCATACTCAATGTAAACTAACAGTAATGAATGCAAATGACAGCGGTGCTCTCCAACTGGTGCTTTTTAATAAGAGGATGATGACTCAGCATAAAAGTAAATACATAGGCCCTTTCCAGAGGGAAGCAGGGATTTGTAGAGGTGCCAGAGCTCGGTTTTGAAACAGAGGTGAATAATATTTTGAGCGGTATAATTTCATTGTTAACATAACAACCAAGAGATGGCGATATCTTCCATTCTACACACATTATAGGCGGTTCCCAAACAGAATGGTAAAGTTTATACCCCCCCTTCCACCAACAAACATCAATCCATGGCTTGCTCGAAACAACGAGTGCCTCCAACTAACAAGAGTCCCAGGGGGAGTTTTGTTTGCAATTATTTTGATTTAGTTTGCATAAAGCATGGGACTGGGCATCCCGGTGACCAGCCATTTATCTCGTGAGTGAGGAGTGGAGTCCACTCCTCTTGAGAATAACCCGCCTAACATGGAAGATACAGACAGTCGTAGTTGATACATGAGCTATTCGAGCATAGAAAATAGGTTATTTATTTGAAGGTTTAGAGTTTGGCACATACAAATTTACTTGGAACGGTAGGTAGATACCATATATAAGTAGGTATAGTGGACTCATGTGGAATAACTTTGGGGTTTAAGGGATTGGATGCACAAGCAGTATTCCCGCTTAGTACAGGTGAAGGCTAGCAAAAGACTAGGAAGCGACCAGCTAGAGAGTGACAACAGTCATGAACATGCATTAAAATTAATCAACACCGAATGCAAGCATGAGTAGGATATAATCCACCATGAACATAAATATCGTGAAGGCTATGTTGATTTTGTTTCAACTACATGCGTGAACATGTGCCAAGTTAAGTCACTTAAATCATTCAGAGGAGGATACCACCCTATCATACCACATCATAACCATTTTAATAGCATGTTGGCACGCAAGGTAAACCATTATAACTCATAGCTAATCAAGCATGGCACAAGCAACTATGATCTCTAGTTGTCATTGCAAACATGTTTATTAATAATAGGCTGAATCAGGAACGATGAACTAATCATATTTACAAAAACAAAAGAGGTCGGGTTCATACCAGCTTTTCTCATCTCAGCTAGTCCATCATATAACATCATAATTGCCTTTCACTTGCACGACCGAACGATGTGAATAATAATAATAGTGCACGTGCATTGGACTAAGCTGGAATCTGCAAGCATTCAATAAACAGGAGAAGACAAGGCAATACGGGCTCTTTTGTCAGATCAATAATAATGCATATAAGAGCCACTTTAACAATTTAATTATGGTCTTCTCCTATCGACCGCCAAAGAAAAGAAAAGAAATAAAACTATTTACACGGGAGAGCTCCCAACAAGTAAAAGAGGAACATGAAATCTTTTTGGGTTTTCTTTTTAATTACTACTACAAGCATGGAAAGTAAACTAATTAAAAGCTACAACTAATTTTTTGGTTTTTCTTAAGGTTTATTAAACACACAAGAAGAAAGCATAAGAAGGAAAATAAACTAGCATGGATGGTACAATGAAAAAGTATGAGCACCGACATCTAGCAATGAGTGTGAACATAAATGTAATGTGGGTGGGAAATACGTACTCCCCCAAGCTTAGGCTTTTGGCCTAAGTTGGTCTATGACCATGGCTGGCCTGGCGGATATCCATAATAGTAGCTAGGGTCGTACTGCGAGGAAGAAGAGGAAGACTCATCTTGCCACTGGCTGACAATCGTCTCTGGATCCCACTGGTAATTAGACTGTCATGAAGGATCAATTTGTGGTTCTGGCTCTGGCTCCTCAGCTGGTGCAGGGTTCCGGTAGGCATGAATAGCCTTCAACGGAACAAGGTACGTGCCTAAAGACAAATCAAACAAAGAAGGAGCAGGCAGGGTAATAGTCTCAGGATGGTGTTTATTAAAGAACAATTGATATTTAAGTTCTCCTTCCCTATTCTTAACAATAAAATCATGTGCCACCATACTTTTATAATCTAAATAAACATGAGGCAGCACTTTTTCTTCCTTCTCAGAATACCTAATAGGTATGCTAAAATGTGCAGCTAGGCGTGAGGCATAGATGCCTCCAAAGATGGGGCCCTTGGTACAGTTCAGACTTAACCGTTTGGCAATAATGCCGCCCATACTAAAGTGTTATCACTGTATAAACCTTGGAGCAAAATAATAATATCAGGGATACTAAGGTTTCCACAGTTTCTGCGACCAATTAAGCAACTACTAGCAAATAATGCAAAGTAACGTAAAATAGGAAAATGTATGCTAGTGATTCGTGCATCGGAAACCTTCCTTGTTTCCCCTACAGTGATAGTATCAATAAACCCCTCCACATCATCACGATGTGGTTCTTCTATCTTGCCCTCAAAGGGGACTAACCAAATCCGACAAAAATCATAAAGCGACATCTCCTTATGCTCATCATATAAATGAAACTCCACCGTAGGTGTTGAGTTCCTAGAATGAAAATGAAAGTTTTGCACAAAGGTATTTGTGAGTAAGAGATATTGATCGCATTGGTCGTGAAGGAAAGCGGTGAGGCCTGCATTATGAGCCAATTCATGAAAGTCTTCATAAATCCCGGCTGCTCTAAGGAAATCCTTGGAAGGCCCTTCACACGCCCGAACCTCCGCGGTGCGAGGCATATTATACTTAGGCTTTGGTGCCTTTTCCTTCGAGCTTTGGCTCGATGAGCCCCTCAAAAGTCTCCTCATCATTTTCTGAAAGATTCTGAAATTTTTACTAACTTCAAAATAAAAGTAAACCAAACTCAATAATATTGATAGCAACTACTCCTACAAGTGCCTAGGGCCTATATCATGCATCAAAACTACTTTTGAGCATATAAATTTGACATGCAAGCTCAAGAACAGGGTCACCTAAGCAACACAAATTTGCAATGAATAAAGCACTAGAACAAAAACTAATTGGACCAATGGAGGACTCACATACCAAGGAACAACCTCCCCAAGCAGTTTTGTGAGAGGTGCTTTGAGCAAGGAGATCGAAAATGGCAGCAAAATGAGCTATAACTCATGCTTGAGCTGGTTATTCGTGTTTGTGGGAGGAAGATGAAGTGTGTGGGTGCAGGAATAAGTGGAGGATGGCCATCGTGGGCCCACGAGGCAGGGGGCGCGCCCTCCACCCTCGTGGGCAGGTGGTTGACCCCCTGGTGTGTTCTCAGTTCCATAAATCATCAAATATTCTAGAAAAATATCATATTTAAATTTCAGGGCATTTGGAGAACTTTATTTTCGAGGTATTTTTATATTGCACGGATAATCAGATAACAGACAGAAAAATATTTATTTTTATTTTATTTAGTATAAATAACAGAAAGAAAAAGTAGGGTACAGAAGGTTGTGCCTTCTAGTTTCATCCATCTCATGATCATCAAAAGGAATCCACTAACAAGGTTGATCAAGTCTTGTTAACGAACTCATTCCGAATAGCATGGAACCGGAGAAATTTCGAATAACACCATGTTACCTCAACGGGGATATGCACATCCCCAATAATAAGAATATCATATTTCTTCTTGACAATAGGAAGAGGGAATTCAAAACCTCCAAATAAAATCGATGACATTTTTTCCAATAGAGTTGATACTATGAACTTGAGGTTGTTTCCTCGGAAAGTGTATCGTATGCTCATTACCATTAACATGAAAAGTGACATTGCCTTTAGTGCAATCAATAACATCCCCTGCAGTATTCAAAAAGGGTCTTCCAAGAATAATAGACATACTATCATCCTCGGGAATATCAAGAATAACAAAGTCCGTTAAAATAGTAACGTTTGCAACTACAACAGGCACATCCTCACAAATAACGATAGGTATAGCAGTTGATTTATCAACTATTTGCAAAGATATTTTAGTAGGTTTCAACTTATTCAAATCAAGTCTACGATATAAAGAGAGAGGCATAACACTAACACCGGCTCCAAGATCACATAAAGAAGTTTTAACATAGTTTCTTTTAATGGAGCATGGTATAGTGGGTACTCCTGGATCTCCAAGTTTCTCTGCTATTCCACCCTTAAAAGTATAATTAGCAAGCATGGTGGAAATTTCAGCTTCCGGTATCTTTCTTTTATTTGTAATAATATCTTTCATGTACTTAGCATAAGGATTGGTTTTGAGCATATCAGTTAATCGCATACGCAAAAAGATAGGTCTAATCATTTCAGCAAAAGCGCTGAAAATCCTCATCATCCTTTTTATTGGATGGTTTGGGAGGAAAAGGCATGGGTTTCTGAACCCAAGGCTCCCTTTCTTTACCATGTTTCCTAGCAACAAAATATTTCTTATCATAACGTTGATTCTTTGATTGTGGGTTATCGAGATCAACAGCAGGTTCAATTTCTATGTCATTATCATTACTAGGTTGAGCATCATTGTGAACATTATCATTAACATTATCACTAGTTTCAGGTTCATTACCAGATTGAGTTTCAACATCAGAAATAGAAATATCATTTGGATTCTCAGGTGTTTCAACAATAGGATCACTAGAAGCATGCAAAGTACTATCATTTTTCTTTTTCTTCTTTTTAGACGAACTAGATGCATCTATATTATTTCTCTGAGAATCTTGCTTTATTCTCTTAGGATGGCCTTCAGGATACAAAGGTTCCTGAGTCATTCTACCAGTTCTAGTAGCCACTCTAACAGCATTATCATTATCTTTACTATTCAATTCATTGAGCAAATCATTTTGAGCTTTAAGTACTTATTCTACTTGAGTGGTAACCATAGAAGCATGTTTACTAATAAGTTTAAGTTCACTTTTAACATTACCCATATAATCACCCAAGTGTTCAAGCATATTTGAACTGTTTTTCAATTGTCTACCAAAATAAGCATTAAAGTCTTCTTGCTTAGCCATAAATTTATCAAACTCATCTAAGCATGGGCTAGCAAACTTAGTAAATGGGATTATAGCTTTATCATATCTATAGAGAGAATTTACCTTTACTACCTGTGTCGGGTTATCAAGACCATGAGTTTCTTCAATAGGTAAAGGATTAAGATTATATGTTTCTTCAACAGGCTGTAAATTAAGACCATGTATTTCTTCAATAGGAGGTAAATTCTTAACATCTTCAGCTTTAATACCTTTTTCTTTCATAGATTTCTTTGCCTCTTGCATATCCTCAGGACTGAGAAATAGAATACCCCTCTTCTTCGGAGTTTGTTTAGGAATAGGCTCAGGAATTGGCTCCGGAGGTGTCCAATTATTTTCATTTGTCAACATATTATTCAATAGAATTTCAGCTTCATCCGGTGTTCTTTCCCTGAAAACAGAACTAGCACAACTATCTAGGTAATCTCTAGAGGCATCGGTTAGTCCATTATAAAAGATATCAAGTATTTCATTTTTCTTAAGAGGATGATCAGGCAAAGCATTAAGTAATTGGAGAAGCCTCCCCCAAGCTTGTGGGAGACTCTCTTCTTCAATTTGCACAAAATTATATATATCCCTTAAAGCAGCTTGTTTCTTATGAGCAGGGAAATATTCAGGAGAGAAGTAATAAATCATATCATGGGGACTACGCACACAACTAGGATCAAGAGAATTAAGCCATATCATAGCATCACCCTTTAATGAGAATGGAAATATTTTAAGGATATAAAAGTAATGAGTTCTCTCATCTTTAGTAAACAGGGTAGCTATATCATTTAATTTAGTAAGATGTGCCACAATAGTTTCAGATTCATAACCACGAAAAGTATCAGATTCAACAAAAGTAATTATATCAGGATCAACAGAGAATTCATAATCCTTATCAGTAACAAAGATAGGTGAAGTAGCAAAAGTAGGGTCAGGTTTCATTCTAGCATTTAGAGATTGCTTACTCCATTTAGCTAATAATGTTTTGAGTTCAATTCTATTTTGGCACGCTAAAATAGCTAAAGAAGCTTCTTGATCAAAGACATAACCCTTAGGAATACCAGGTGATTCTTCATCATCACTTTCATCAGTATCATCAGATTCAATATTTTCAATCTCTCTAGACCTAGCAAGTTGTTCATCAAGAAAATCACTAAGTGGCATAGTAGTATCAGGCATAGAGGAAGTTTCATCATAAGTATCATGCATAGCAGAAGTGGCATCATCAATAACATGCGACATATCAAAACGAATAGTAGAAGCAGGTGTAGGTGTCGCAAACTTACTCATAACAGAAGGTGAATCAAGTGCAGAGCTAGATGGAAGTTCCTTACCTCCCCTCGTAGTTGAGGGATAGATCTTGGTTTTTGGATCTCTCAAGTTCTTCATAATGATAAGCAGATATATATCCCAAGTGACTCAAAGAATAGAGCTATGCTCCCCGGCAACGGCGCCAGAAAGTAGTCTTGATAACCCACTAGTATAGGGGATCGCAACAGTTTTCGAGGGTAGAGTATTCAACCCAAATTTATTGATTCGACGCAAGGGGAGCCAAAGAATATTCTCAAGTATTAGCAGCTGAGTTGTCAATTCGACCACACCTAGAAACTTAATATTTGCAGCAAAGTGTTTAGTAGCAAAGTAATATGATAGTAGTGGTAATGGTAGCAAAAGGTAACAGTAGTAAAAGTAATGTTTTTGGTATTTTGTACTGATGATAGCAATAGCAACGGGAATGTAATTAAGCAAAGAAAAATATATGGAAAGCTCGTAGGCAATGGATCGGTGATAAAGAATTATGTCGGATGCGGTTCATCATATAACAGTCATAACCTAGGGTGACACAAAACTAGCTCTAGTTCATTGATATAATGTAGGCATGTATTCCGAATATAGTCATACGTGCTTATGGAAAATAACTTGCATGACATCTTTTGTCCTACCCTCCCATGGCAGCGGGGTCCTTACGGAAACTAAGGGATATTAAGGCCTCCTTTTAATAGAGAACCGGAACAAAGCATTAACACATAGTGAATACATGAACTCCTCAAACTAAGGTCATCACCGGTAAGTATCCCGATTATTGTCACTTTGGGGTTAACGAATCATAACACATAATAGGTGACTATAGACTTGCAAGATAGGATCAAGAACACTCATATATTGATGAAAACATAATAGGTTCAGATCTGAAATCATGGCACTCGGGCCCTAGTGACAAGCATTAAGCATAGCAAAGTCATAGCAACATCAATCTCAGAACATAGTGGATACTAGGGATCAAACCCTAACAAAACTAACTCGATTACATGATAGATCCCATCCAACCCATCACCGTCCAGCAAGCCTACGATGGAATTACTCACGCACGGCGGTGAGCATCAGTAAATTGGTGATGGAGGATGGTTGATGATGACGATGGCGACGGATTCCCCTCTCCCGAGCCCCGAACGGACTCCAGATCTGCCCTCCCGAGAGGTTTTAGGGCTTGGCGGCGGCTCCGTATCGTAAAATGCGATGATTTATTCTCTCTGATTTTTTTCTCCCCGAAACTCAATATATGGAGGTGGAGTTGGAGTTGGAGAGGCAACAGGGGGCCCACGAGGTAGAGGACGCGCCCTAGGTGGCAAGCGCGCCCCTGATACGTCTCTGTCGTATCTACTTTTCCAAACACTTTTGCCCTTGTTTTGGACTCTAACTTGTATGATTTGAATGGAACTAACCCGGACTGACGATGTTTTCAGCAGAATTGCCATGATGTTGTTTTATGTGCAAAAAACAAAAGTTCTCAAAATGACCTGAAACTCCACGGAATATCTTGACCCCGCATTATAGAAATCGCCATCACCTCGACTATTGACAATCCGGACTGGGCAAGCATTTTGATCTTGCCCAGTAGCAAGCTGATCTCCGCGCTATCCTCTTCCTCAAGGCTACGAGGACGCCAGCTATGGTGCTTCTTCAGCGGAGCATTTGAAAAATCATGGAGGCCTATGCGGAAGGGGTCGGGTAGAGCAACGTCGTCGATGTAGAACCATTCGGAAGGCCACTCTTCAGGAGTTTTCTTCGGCGTGCCGGACAGGTATCCGGTCCCGGCAATGCGCCACACTTCGGCTCCTCCCACTTCAAAAATTGATCCACCTTGATTGCGAGGGATGAGGTAGAACAGTCTTCTCCATAAATCAAAATGGGCCTCACAACCCAGGAATAGTTCACATAGGGCGACATAACCCGCGATGTGGAGGATGGGGCCGGGGGTAAAATTGTGCAGCTGGAGGCCATAGTACTCTATCAGCCCTTGAAGGAATGGGTGAATTGGAAACCCCAGTCCCCTCAGCAGATAGGGGATGAAGCACACCCGTTCTCCCGCAGACAGATTGGGAAAATCCTCTGCCTGGGTTTTACCATTGAAGGAGGCCAACCCTGCTCGAACAGGGACCAGATCTGTTGGAGGGAGAAATCCATGCGTTTGCAGGTCCGCCAATCGGCTATGGGACACAGAGCACCTCTCCCACTCGCCTCTCTCTAGGTTGGGACGGGAAGAGGAGCTGGGATTGTTGGCCATGTTGGAATGGTCTTGCCTGGAGGTCTCTAAGGATTTTCTCCGCTTGGTGCTGAAAGGATCTGAGATCCCATCTCTTTAAATAGATGCTCTTCTTTGCAGGATTGGGGTGTTATTTGCAAGAAATACCCTGACTGTCCGCATTCGCTCGACACGTGGAAAACGAGGACATTAAGCGCACAGAAGCCGAGGGGTGACATCGAATCTTCGGCCGAATACACTACTTAGAAATCATTAAAAGAGGAACCCGCCTTGCAATACCGAAGACAATCTGTGTGCCGAACACCTCCCTATTGAAGACTGGTTCGGGGGCTATGAGGGAGTCCTGGACTAAGGGGTCCTTGGGCGTCCGTCCTGTTACCTATGGGTCAGACTGATGGAGTGTGAAGATATGAAGACCAAACACTGTACCCGTGTCTGGATAAGACTCTCCTTGGCATGGAAGGCAAGCATGGCGAACAACTATGAAAATTCCATCTTATGTAACTGACTCTATGTAACCCTAGATCCCCCCGGTCTCTATATAAACCGGAGGGTGTAGTCCGGAAAGGAGAGACTCAATACCGTAGTCGTGCAGGCTAGACTTCTAGGGTTTAGCCACTGCTATCTTGTGGTAGATCAACTCTTGTAATACTCATACACATAGCAATCATCCTTCGGTAAGCGTGAAGGGAGATTAAACTATGTATGAGTTGAAGAGTTACCCTCATTAGAAGGTGGGAACGGGTAGCTAATCTGCTCTTCCTCCTTTTGTTCTTCGTTCTCCTCGTCATCTTTTTCACCTAATGAGCTCACAATGTCATCAATTTCTTCTTCCATAGATTCCTGCAAAATATTAGTCTCTTATTGGACTGCGGAGACTTTCTCAATAAATGCATCAATATCAGAATTATATTCATAATTCTCATAGCAATATTTAAGTCTAGCATAATTTTCAGGTCTGTAAACAGCATCATCAAGATTTTCACACTTTTCAAACAAAGATTCAATTTCATAAGCACCCTTAAAAGCAATGAATTCTTCTATTCGTTCCACATCATAATAATCATATATACCATTAGCATAAGAAGCTAAGGTTTCATTATCGTTAAATTTGCATGAAAAGGGAAGGTGTGTAGCCTTCATCCTAGAGCAACAAGTATAATCATATCTCGAGCATAGTTGCCGAGCATACCAATGCAACAAATGAATTTGATCCCATAATAATTTCCCTTTTTGAGTCAAGCGATAATCCCTAAAGTATTCACATTGATCCGACGTGTCTCCCATTATATAATTGAATGGGGTTTTCTTAGGATTATTAAAGTACTGCATAATATCTTTCACATAATGAGCATCGAGGGTTTTAGGAGGTTCCCCATCTCCATGAGTAGAAAGTAAACCTATTTTTTGGTATTTTGTGTTCCATATCCATAACTAAAGATAGAGAACAACTTAGAACAGCAAATAAAATTTACTTAGTGATAAAGCAAACAAGCACACATGAGAATATTCACCCCACGATATTGATCCCCGGCAACAGCGCTAGAAAAAGGTCTTGATAACCCACAGGTATAGGGGATCAGTTGTCGCCTATTTTGATAAGTAAGAGTGTCAAAACCAACTAGGAGCTAAAGGTAGAACAAATATTCCCTCGAGTTCTATCGACCACCGATACAACTCTACGCACGCTTAATGTTCGCTTTACCTAGAACAAGTATGAAACTAGAAGTACTTTGTAGGTGTGATAGGATAGGTTTGCAAGATAATAAAGAACACGTAAATAGAAACTAGGGGATGTTTAGAAAAAGGAACAATTACATTAGTTTTAGTAGAGATCTTTTTGTCACAAGAAAGTTATTTGTCCCTAGGCAATCGATAACTAGACCGATAATCATTATTGCAATTTTATATGAGGGAGAGGCATAAGCTAACATACTTTCTCTTCTTGGATCATATGCACTTATGATTGGAACACTAGCAAACATATGTAACTACTAAAGATCATGAAGGTATAACCCAACCATAGCATTAAAGTATCAAGTCCTCTTTACTCCCATATGCAAACAACCTACTTACTCGGGTTTGTCCTTTTATCACTCACGCCACCCACCATAAGCAAATCATGAACATAATGCAAACCCTACAACGGGGATCCCTCACGCTTGCGTGACACGGAGAACACCATAGTACAGCACCAATAGTAAAACATGCAACTCAAACCAATAATGATAGCCAATCAACCCATAGGACGAAACAGATCTACTCAAACATCATAGGATAGCCATACATCATTGGGAAATAATATATAGCATTGAGCACCATGTTTAAGTAGAGATTACAGTGGGGAGAAGGGGTGTTACACCGCAGCATAGATGGGTAGAGAGTTTGCGATGACGACGGTGAAGTTGTTAGTGTAGATCGCCGTCACGATGATGGCCCTAGCGGCATTCTGGCGCCACCGGGAGAGAGGGGGAAAGAGCCCCCCTCCTTCTTCTTCTTCCTTGACCTTCCCCCTAGATGGGAGAAGGGTTTCCCCTCTGGTCCATGGCCTCCATTGCGGCGGAAGTGCGGGAGCCCCTCCAAGATTGGATCTCTCTCTCTCTCTCTCTCTCTCTCTCTCTCTCTGTTTCCTTCTGTTTCTCCACTCCCTGTTTTTGGCCTTTCACCGTTTCTTAAATTCTCGGAGATCCGTCACTCCGATTGGGCTGTAATTTTAACACAATTTTTATCCGGATATTAGCTTTCTTGCGTTGAAAAAAGGGCACCGACCGCCTTATGGAGTGGCCACAAAGGCACAGGGTGCGCCCTACCCCCTGGGGCGCGCTCCCCTGCCTTGTGACACCCTCGGGCATCGTCTCGCGTTGATTTCACTTCCCAAAATTCACATATATTCCAAAAAAACTCTATAAGTTTTTATCCCGTTTGGACACCGTTTGATATGGATTTTCTGTGAAACAAAAAACATGCAACAAATAGGAACTGGCACTAGGCACTGGATCAATATGTTAGTCCAAGAAAATCATATAAATTGTTGCCAAAAGTATGTAAAAGTTGTAGAATATTGGCATGGAACAATAAAAATTTATAGATACGACGGAGAGGTATCATAGTTGCAGAACAGCCCATTAGTCTGGCCCATAAGACACGGGTTGGCAGCCTGAGGACCCCTTAGTCCAGGACTCCCTCATACGCCATGATGTCCTTGAACTTATCTGTAATGTTGGTCGCCGCCACTTCTTGCTTCTCCTTCTCATCCTCCTCCTCCTCCTTCTCTCACTTCCTTCCACGAAACCCACTTGTGACCTTATTGGCCGGCTCAAGCCCCCTGATACATCTCGAACGTATCTATAATTTTGGATTGTTCCATGCTATTATATTATCCATCTTGATGTTTTATATGCATTATTATGCTATTTTATATCATTTTTGGGACTAACATATTAACCTAGTGCCCAGTGCCAGTTGTTTTTTCCAGGTTTTTGTATTTTATAGAAAATCAATAACAAACGGAGTCCAAATGGAATGAAACTTTTTGACGATTTTGCTTGGACCATAATACACCTAGGAAGCTTCGCGAGGAGGCCATAAGGCCCATCGGTGAGCCATAAGCTCACCAGGCATGCCCTAGGGGGCGCCCTATGACCTTGTGGACCCCTCGTGGCTCCTCTAACCTGGATCTTAGATCTATAAACAGCCAAATATTCCCCGTATACCAGAGGGCACACCAAAAATACTTTTCTGCCGCCGCAAGTTTCTGTCCATGTGATATCCCATCTTGGGGCCTTTTCCGATACTCTGCCGGAGGGGGATTCGATCACGGAGGGCCTCTACATCAACCTTGCTGCCCTTCCGATGATGTGTGAGTAGTTTACCAAAAACCTATGGGTCCATAGCTAGTAGCTAGATGGCTTCTTCTCTCTCTCTGATCTTCAATACAATGTTCTCCTCGATGTTCTTGGAGATCTATTCGACGTAATCTTCTTTTGCGGTGTGTTTGTTGAGATCAGATGAATTGTGGATTTATGATCAGATTATCTACGAATATTATGTGAGTCTTCTCTGAACTCATTTATGCATGATTGAGATAGATTTGTATTTCTCTCTGATCTGTTGATTTGGTTCCGCCAACTAGATTGACTTTTTCTTGCAATGGGAGTGATGCTTTGTTTTGGGTTCAATCTTGCGGTGTCCTCCCAATGATGGAAGGGGTAGCGAGGCACGTATTTGTATTGTTTCCATTAAGGATAAAGAGATGGGGTTTATTACATATTGATTGGATCTATCCCTCTACATCATGTCATCTTGCTTAAGGCGTTACTCCGTTCTTGTTAACTTAATACACTCGATGCATGCTGGATAGCGGTCGATGTGTGGAGTAATAGCAGTAGATGCAGGCAGGAGTCGGTCTACTTGTCACGAACGTGGTGCATATTTTCATGATCATTGCCTTAGATATCATCATAACTTTGTGCTTTTCTATCAATTGCTCAACAGTAATTTGTTTACCCACTGTATGCATTCTTTCAAGAGAGAAGCCTCTAGTGAAAAGTATGGCTCCCAGATCTATTTCTACCATATTATTTTCAGATCTATAAAACCAAAAACCCAAAAATACCTTGCTGCAATTTATTTACCTTTTCCTTATTTTATACTTTTATTTAGCTTTTATACCTATCTCTATTTGATATCATCCTTGCAAGTAACCTTGAAGGGATTGACAACCCCTTTATCGCGTTGGGTGCAAGTGTTTGTGTAGGTGCTATCACTGAAGACGTGTGTGTTCCTCCTACTGGATTGATACCTTGGTTCTCAACTGAGGGAAATACTTATCTCTACTTTGCTGCATCATCCTTTCCTCTTCAAGGCAAAAACCAACGCAAGCTCAAGAACTAGCAGGAGGAATTTCTGGCGTCGTTGCTGGGGAGGATCTACATCAAGCCTACCAAGTACCTATCGTAAACTATCATATCTTGCATTACATTATTCGCCATTTACCTCTCGTTTTCCTCTCCCCCACTTCTAAAATGTTTCCAAAAAACACAATAATATTTGCCTTTTTATTCGCCCTCTCCCCGTTTGTCTTTTCGTTTGCTTTTTGCTTGCTTGTCATCATGTCTAGATCTGGGGAGGTTATCGTTGAAAAAATTAGTAATAATCTTGAGGAAAAATTTGATGAATTTGCTAATGATGATCCTCATGAATAAGAACCTACTATCATGCATACTAAAAAACTCTATGTAGGCAGCAGTAATATTATTGGAAAAATGTGTTATTCAGGATTTCTTTACTTGTGCTAGGAGGATCAATTCTTAACAATACTTCTAGTCTTGCGGATGCAATATCTTTAATTATAGTTTAACTTGAAAGACAATTTGTTCACATGCATCCATGCATACACAGGATCATTTTAGAATTTTCTAATATTCACGATCCTTCTGTTAAGCCTGTCACCACTATATTTCTAGCTTATGAATTTGGGCATGTTATGAAAGAGGCATGTGAAATATTTGCTCATTACATTATAAATTATGGTTGTCCTCCTATAGAGGATATCCTTTCTAATCAAGAGGAGAGATTGCAATCTCTAGATTATGCCGCTTATAATGAAACCCTAAGAAAAAGGGTTCCTTCGGATGTATTGATTGATAAGATTTCCGAGCTCAATGATAATTTTGCAATACAAAATAATGGGCTAGGGTATGTTCTTACAGAAAGACTCAGAGATGTTAATCAAAGGAATGTTTATAATGAAGAAATAGTTATCACATATAAAGGGCCAAAGGAGGAACCTCGTCCTCCCAAACTTGATCTCATAGATCTGTATCCTATGAAATTTAGCCCTTTTGATTATTTTTGCTTGCCACAAAAAAAGCTTGCTGCTGAAAGGAGGGAATATGAGATGATCATGGATGATCTCCCTCACTTTTACTACAATACCTAGATCTATGCAATATGCCTAGCAAGGGGCGTAAAACAATAGCGCTTGTTGGGAGGTAACCCAACTTTATTTTTAAGTTTTTCTTATGTTTTTCAATAAATATACAATTATAATTCCGTTATGATTGTGCTTTAGTGTTTTAATTAGTGTTTGTTCCAAGTAAGACCTTTGGAACGGTTTGGGTGATAGTCGATTTGATTTTGCTGAAAAACAGAAACTCTTATGTCTAGTAGCAGAATTATTAAAATTCACTGGAGTGTGATAAAATTCTAGATTTTCTACATAAGATTTGTATACAAATTTCTTACGTTGTCCTAATTGGTCCGAATTTTTGGAGTTACATAAGTTTGGCTAAAGTCTAGATTACTACAGACTATTCTGTTTTTGATAGATTCTGTTTTCATTGTGTTGTTTGCTTATTTTGATGAATCTATGGGTAGTATCCGGGGTTATGAACCATGGAAAAGTTGGAATACAGTAGATATAATGCAAATATAAAATTGGGATGAGTTTACAACAGTATCTAAAAGTGGTTATTTGCTTTGTTTCACTAACGGGTCTCACAAGTTTTCTGTTGAGTTTTGTGTTGTGAAGTTTTCAAGTTTTGGGTGCAGTTACGATGGACTACGGAATAAGTAGTGGCAAGAGCCTAATCTTGGGGGTGCCCAATGCACCCCAAGGTAATATTCAAGGACAACCAAGCATCTAAGCTTGGGGATGTCCCAGATGGCATCCCCTCTTTTGTCTTTAATCCATCGATAAATTACTTGAGGCTATATTTTTATTCACCACATGATATGTGTTTTGCTTGGAGTGTCTTGTATTATATGAGTCTTTGCTTTTTAGCTTACCATAATCATCCTTGTTGTACACACCTTTTGAGAGGGACACACATCAATCGTGAATTTATTACAATACTCTATGTGCTTCACTTATATATTTTGAGCTAGGTAGTCGCTCTAGTGCTTCACTTATATCTTTTTAGAGCACGGCGGCGGTTTTATTTTGAAGAAATTGATGAACTGTCATGCTTCACTTATATTATTTTGAGAGTCTTAAAAATAGTATGGTTATTTTCTTAGGTTTTGAATTTAGTCCTAATATGATGGGTATTCAGGAGGGACTTATAAAAAACTTTCATAAAGATCATTGAATATATGAGAAGTTTGATTCCTTGCATTTATTTTTAGATATAAAGATGGTGATATTAGAGTCATGCTAGTGAGTAATTGTGGATTAGTAAGAATATTTGTGTTAAAGTTTGTGATTCCAGAAGCATGCATGTATGGTCTCTCGTTATGTGATGAAGTTGGAGCATGATTTATTTTTTGTTGTCTTCCTTATGAGTACCGGTCGGGAACAAGTGATGGTCCTTTCCTACCAATCTATCCCCCCTAGAAGCATGCATATTAGTACTTTGTTTTGAGGGCTAATAAACTTTTGCAATAAGTATGTGAGTTCTTTAAGACTAATGTTGAGTCCATGGATTGTACGTACTCTCGCCCTTCCACCATTGCTAGCCTCTTTGGTAGCGTGTAATGCCCTTTCTCACCTTGAGAGTTGGTGCAAACTTCGCCTATGCATTCAGATCTCGTGATATGATAAGCTCTTCCACACATAAGTGATACGTCTCCATCGTATCTACTTTTCCAAACACTTTTGCCCTTGTTTTGGACTCTAACTTGCGTGATTTGAATGGAACTAACCCAGACTAACGCTGTTTTCAGCAAAATTACCATGGTGTTATTTATGTGCAGAAACAAAAGTTCTCGGAATGACCTGAAACTTCACGAAACAACTATCCAGAAAATATAAAAAATCCTGGCAAAAGATGAAGGCCAGGGGGCCCACCACCTGTCCACGAGGGTGGGGGCGCGCCTGCCCCCCTAGGGCACGCCCCTACCTCGTGGGCCCCCTGGAGCTCCTCCGACCTCAACTCCAACTCTATATATTTGGTTTTGGGGAGAAAAAAATCAAAGAGAAGAATTCATCGCGTTTTACGATACGAAGCTGCCGCCAAGCCCTAAAACCTCTCAGGAGGGCTGATCTGGATTCTGTTCAGGGCTCCGGAGAGGGGAATCCGTCGCCATCGTCATCATCAACCATCCTCCATCACCAATTTCATGATGATCACCGCTGTGCGTGAGTAATTCCATCGTAGGCTTGCTGGACGGTGATGGGTTGGATGGGATCTATCATGTAATCGAGTTAGTTTTGTTAGGGTTTGATCCCTAGTATCCACTATGTTCTGAGATTGATGTTGCTATGACTTTGCTATGCTTAATGCTTGTCACTAGGGCCCGAGTGCCATGATTTCAGATCTGAACCTATTATGTTTTCATCAATATATGAGAGTTCTTGATCCTATCTTGCAAGTCTATAGTCACCTATTATGTTTTATGATCCGTTAACCCTGAAGTGACAATAATCGGGATACTTACCGGTGATGACCGTAGTTTGAGGAGTTCATGTATTCACTATGTGTTAATGCTCTGTTTCGGTACTCTATTAAAAGGAGGCATCAATATCCCTTAGTTTCCGTAAGGACCCCATTGCCACGGGAGGGTAGGACAAAAGATGTCATGCAAGTTCTTTTCCATAAGCATGTATGACTATATTCGGAATGCATGCCTACATTACATTGATGAACTGGAGCTAGTTCTGTGTCACCCTAGGTTATGACTGTTACATGATGAACTGCATCCGGCATAATCGATCCATTGCCTATGAGCTTTCCATATATTGTTCTTCGCTTATTTACTTTTCCGTTGCTATTGCTATCATCACTACAAAATACCAAAAACATTACTTTTACTACTATTACCTTTTGCTACCGTTACCACTACTATCATATTACTTTGCTACTAAATACTTTGCTGTAGATACTAAGTTTCCAAGTGCGGTTGAATTGACAACTCAGCTGCTAATACTTGAGAATATTCTTTGGCTCCCCTTGTGTCGAATAAATAAATTTGAGTTGAATACTTTACCCTCGAAAACTGTTGCGATCCCCTATACTTGTGGGTTTTTTCTGGCGCTGTTGCCGGGGAGCATAGCTCTATTCTTTGAGTCACTTGGGATTTATATCTGCTTATCATTATGAAGAACTTGAAAGTTCCAAGAACAAAGATTTATCCCTCAACTACGAGGGGAGGTAAGGAACTGCCATCTAGCTCCGCACTTGATTCGCCTTCTGTTTTGAGTAAGCTTACGACACCTAAACCTGCTTCTGCTATTCGTTCTGATATGTGACTTGTTATTAATGATGCCAGTTCTGCTATACATGATACTTATGATGAAACTACTTCTATGCTTGATACCACTGTACCACTTGGTGAATTTCTTAATGAACAACTTGCTAGGGCTAGAGAGAATGAAATTATTGAATCTGATAATAATGATGAAAGTGATGATGAAGACTCACCTGTTATTCCTGAGGGTTATGTTTTTGATAAATAAGCTTCTTTAGCTATTTTGTCTTGCAAAGATAGATACAAACTCAAGAGGTTATTAGCTAAATGGAATAAGCAATCTCTAAATGCTAGGACGAAACCTGACCCTGCTTTTGCTACTTCACCTATCTGTGTTACTGATAAGGATTATGAATTCTCTATTGATCCTGATATAATTACTTTGGTTGAATCTGATCCTTTTCATGGCTATGAATCTAAAACTGTTGTGGCACATCTTACTAAATTAAATGATATAGCCACCCTGTTCACTACTGATGAGAGAACTTGTTACTTTTATATCCTTAAAATATTTCTGTTCTCATTAAAGGGTGATGCTAAGATATGGTTTAATTCTCTTGATCCTGGTTGTGTGCGTAGTCCGCAGGATATGATTTATTACTTCTCTGCTAAATATTTCCCTGCTCATAAGAAACAAGCTCCTTTAAGGGATATATATAATTTTGTGCAAATTGAAGAAGAGAGTCTCCCACAAACTTGGGGGAGGCTTCTCAAGTTACTTAATGCTTTGCCTGATCATCCTCTTACGAAAAATGAAATACTTGATATCTTTTATAATGGACTAACTGATGCTTCCAGAGATTACCTGGATAGTTGTGTTGGTTCTGTTTTTAGGGAAAGAACACCGGATGAAGCTGAAATTCTATTGAATAATATGTTGACAAATGAAAATAATTGGACACCTCCGGAGCCAATTCCTGAGCCTATTCCTAAACCAACTCCGAAGAAGAGGGGTATTCTATTTCTCAGTCCTGAAGATATGCAAGAGGCAAAGAAATCTATGAAAAAAGGTATTAAAGTTGAAGATGTTAAGAATTTACCTCATATTGAAGAAATACATGGTATTAATTCACCGCCTGTTGAAGAAACATATGATCTTAATCCATTACATATTGAAGAAATACATGGTCTTGATAACCCGACACGGGTAGTAAATGTAAATTCTCTCTATAGATTTGATGAAGGTGATATCCCTCGTTATAAGTCTGCTAAACAATGCTTTGATGAGTTTGACAATTTCATTATTAAACAACAAAACTTCAATGCTTATTTTGGTATACGATTGAAATACAATTCAAATATGCTTGAACACTTGGGTGATTATATGGCTAATGTCAAAGGTGAATTTAACTTATTAGTAAACATCCTTCTATGGTTACCACTCAAGTAGAACAAGTACTTAAAGCTCAAAATGATTTCCTCAAGGAATTGAATAGTAAGATTAATGATAATGTTGTTAGAGTTATGACTAGAGGTGGTAGAATGACTCAGGAACCTTTGTATCCTGAAGGCCACCTTAAGAGAATTGAGCAAGATTCTCAGAGAAATAATATAGATGCACCTAGTTCTTCTAAAAGGAAGAAAAAGAAAAATGATAGGACTTTGCATGCTTCTAGTGAACCTGTTATTGAAATACCTGAGAATCCAAATGATATTTCTATTTCTGATGCTGAAACACAATTTGGTAATGAACCTGAAACTAGTTATAATGCTAATAATAATGTTCATGATGATGCTCAACCTAGTAATGATAATGATATAGAAATTGAACCTCTTGTTGATCTTGATAACCCACAATCAAAGAATCAACGCTATGATAAGAAAGACTTTGTTGCTAGGAAACACGGTAAAGAAAGAGAACCATGGGTTCAGAAACCCATGCCTTTTCCTCCCAAACCATCCAAGAAAAAGGATGATGAGGAATTTGAGCGCTTTGATGAAATGATTAGACCTTTCTTTTTGCGTATGCAATTAACTGATATGCTCAAAATGAATCCTTATGCTAAGTATATGAAAGATATAGTTATAAATAAAAGAAAGATACCAGAAGATGAAATTTCTACCATGCTTGCTAATTATACTTTTAAGGGTGGAATACCTAAGAAACTTGGAGATCCAGGAGTACCCACTATACCATGCGCCATTAAAAGAATGTAGCGACCAGACCTCAAACGGTCCAATCTCTGTGCTCCAGTGTCATCCCTGGATCAGTAATGCTGAGACCGCACAGTACTTGAAGGATTTGTAACAGAGTAGCAATCACACACTTATTACAATGATTGTCTCAAAAGAGAACTTATTACAATAAATATGGCTTAAGGCCATCTAATAACGATAACGGCGGAAGGCTTGGAAGGTAAGTGAGTCCATTAACTCCAACAACATCACTGAGTATACAACCACGACCTAAGGCACCTTACTCGTCGTCTGAAAAATCTGCAACATGAACGTTGCAGCCCGAAACGGGTCAGCACATGGAATATGCTGGCAAAGTAACACATAGAGAGCAATGATAGAATAAGGCTATACTACATGCATATTTGGCTGGTGGAAAGCTCTATGGTTACAGTTTTGCGTAAAGCCAATTTTTTCCTACTGCAAAGGAATACATTTTATTTAACTATCATGGTAGTTGTTAAACATTGAGAGTGTAGACACCCTCTCAATCCCAATTAAACATCATCATTAAAAACCCAATAAAATTAATTAGAGTAACACGATGAGATTCACATGATAATCCAAGTACTAGATACTCAAGTTGTCCATAACCAGGGACACGACTAACCATGATTAGTTTATACACTCTGCAGAGGTTTGCGCACTTTACCCCACAAGACTCGATCTCCTCCGTTGGGATTCTCGCACTACATGGTATTTGAGAAACAGACGACCAAGACATAGTCTTTCAGAAGCGCTAGCACCTTACGAACGTGTAGACCATTACACCTATTTTCCCCTACATCTGCTAGTCTACCACTGTAAGAGTTAGCACGACTTATTCAATTATGCTAGAGCCCATAGTAGCTTGTGGCTGCACACGGAAGTTTCTAGTATGAATAATCTCATGATCCCTTTGAGCCTGGGTGGCGGTCCAAAAGAAAACAGGCAATCGCTGGAATACCCAGGTGCCTCAATCCACCCAGATGTGTGTTTAAGTTGCCACCTTAGATAAACCATTAATTTCACAATCTCACATCTGTCATGGATACACTCACCCAATCCGCGTCTACTAGCATAGCATGGCATAATAAGAAAATGTAGAAGTAAGTCCCAAAGGTTTGATAATAAAACAGGTAATAGGTACTACCTCATCTACTCCCCAAAACCCACAATTTAATTAGATCCTAATCATGCAATGTGTGAGGTATGATCAAAGTGTTACTTTCTTTGCTGATGATCCGCAAAACCTAGCGATTCGAAGTAGCAAGCGGCGCACTCCGGGTACTCTATCGCAAACAAACAAGCATACAATAAGTACTCATCTAATGCATAGGTAAAACTCAAATAAGAGATCTAACCAGATAGTTCATCTTAAGAACTCCGGTTGGCAAAAAGGATCAAATCGAATGAAGCAACGAAAGACAAACGAACTTCATTTACTATTCTGAATCTAGGTCAAATTTTATAGAGGCAAAAACTTGTTTGAGTTGGTTAAACAGAAAGAGAGTTTCGAGACAAAACTCCAGGCGCTTGAATCGCCCGATTCTGATAAACGAGCGAAAAGTTGTACTAGATCGAAAATCGGATCAGAAATCGCGATCAGAAATAATCAGGGAAAATCCGACAAAAAGAAAAACGACGAACAGATTAACGAACGAACGTTCGTTATCTGGATCTAAACGATGAACACGTTAGTTAAAACAAACGAACGAGTGAACGCTCGCTAAATAAACTAAACCGGAAAAAAAACCTGATCTAACTAAAAAACGAATCTAAAAAAACCGACGAAAAACCGACGGAAAAACCGAACGGTTTTTCTAAAAAAACGACGGCGGCTCTGGCAGCGGCGGCGGCGGCGGCTGGGGCGCGGTGGCTAGGGTTAGGGTTTGCGGAGCGGCAGCGGCTTGGGCTAATCGGGCCCCGAGGCGGCGCTATATAAAGCCCGGCCGGTAGGAGTCCGGGCCGAAACCGGCTCTTAGTCGGTTTGCACTTTTTTAAAATAATTTTCGCGTAGAAAAACAAACAAATGAAATACTAAACGGACTCCAAAAATCCCGAAATAAATTTTCCCCAGCTTCTAAAATCAAGCCGCACAGGATGAACATTTATTTGGGGCCTAAATGCAAATTTGAAAAACGTGGATTTTTCCTAAATTCAAATAAAATAGCAAATAAACCCAAAATAAAATCTTATTTCATTTTATTATTATATCCTCAATTTTTCTTTATTTTGGGAAAGTCATTTTATTCCCTCTCTCATATTTTTAATAGAAATAATTGAAGATAAAATAAATAAAATCAAATGATCCTATTTTCCAAATTTGAGCAAACTCAAATATGAAAATAACGAAATCCCCAACTCTCTTCGAGGGTCCTTGAGTTACGTAGAATTTCTAGGATCAACCAAAATGCAATAAAATATGCTATGCAAAGATGATCTATTGTATAACATGCCAAATTGAAAATTTGGGATGTTACAAACCAACCCCCCTTAAGATGAATCTCGCCCTCGAGATTCGGGTTGGCTAGAAAATAGGTGAGGGTGGTCCTTCAGCAGATCTTCCTCTCGCTCTCAGGTGGCTTCATCCTTCGTGTGGTGGCTCCACTGAACTTTGCAAAACTTGATGACCTTACTGCGGGTGACTCGGCTGGCATACTCAAGAATCTTGACTGGTTTCTCCTCATAGGTCAAATCACTGTCCAACTGAATGGCTTCTAGTGGCACTGTATCTCTTTGCGGTATATCAGCCATCTCTGTGTGGCACTTCTTCAACTGGGTAACGTGGAATACATTGTGAACTCCTGACAATCCTTCGGGCAATTCCAACTTGTAAGCTACTTCTCCCATACGCTCCAAAACTTTGTATGGTCCTACAAAACATGGCGCTAACTTTCCCTTAACTCCAAGGCGCTTAACTCCTCGAAGTGGAGATACTCGAAGGTAAACTCGGTTTGTGACTTCGTAAATTGTCTCCTTGCATTTAGAATCTGCGTAGCTCTTCTGCCTCGACTGGGCTACCTTGAGCCTATCGCGAATCAATTTCACCTTCTGTTCAGACTCCTTAATCAGATCTCCAACTTCATCCCACGACAATGGGGTCCTGCACCTCCTTCTGTACAAGGCTTCAAAAGGGAACATCTTCAAACTGGATTGATAACTATTGTTGTACGACAACTCTGCATACGGCAAATTATCGTCCCAATTAGATCCATAATCTAGCGCACAAGCTCTCAGCATATCCTCCAAAATCTGATTGACTCTCTCGGTCTGTCCATCTGTCTGCGGATGGAAAGCCGTACTGAACTCTAGCCTGGTACCCAAAGTTTCATGCAACTGATTCCAGAACTTTGAGGTAAACTGGGTTCCTCTGTCTGATACAATGCTCCTTGGAACTCCATGCAGACATACGATCCTGGTCATGTATATCTTTGCCAACTTAGCACTGGTGTAGGTAGTCTTCACTGGTATGAAATGAGCTACCTTGTCAAATGATTGACTACAACCCAAATCGAGTCATAGCCTGAACGAGTTCGGGGCAAACCCGTAATAAAATCCATGCCTAGCTTATCCCCCTTCCATTCGGGTATTGGCAATGGCTGTAGCAATCCCGCTGGTTTCTGATGCTCTGCCTTTACTCTCTGACATACATCACAAACTGCTACATACTCTGCAATATCCTTCTTCATTCTGGTCCACCAGAAAGTATCTTTCGAATCCAAATACATCTTGGTATTTCCTAGATGAATTGAATATGGTGAATCATGGGCCTCCTGCAGAATTAACTTCCTGATCTCTAGGTCATTAGGCACATAAACACGGTCTTCAAACCATAGGGTATCGTGCTCATCCTCACGAAATCCTTTAACTTTTCCTTTGCTCATTTTCTCCTTTATAGCGGCAACCTCCTTGTTAGTCTTCTGGGCTTCTTTGATCTTATCCATCAAAGTAGACTGAATCTCTAATGCTGCTACATAGCCTCTCGGAACTATCTCCAAACATAGCTCACAAAGATTTTCGGCTAACTCCCTTGGTAAATCTCCCGTCATTAGGATGTTGACATGACTTTTACGACTCAGTGCATCGGCTACTATGTTAGCCTTTCCGAGATGATAATGCAATCTCATATCATAATCCTTGATGAGCTCCAACCATCTCCTTTGCCTGAGATTCAACTCCGTCTGCGTGAAGATGTACTTCAAACTCTTGTGATCCGTGTACACCTCACAATGGTTTCCAGTGAGAAAATGTCTCCAAGTTTTCAATGCATGCACTACGGCTGCTAACTCCAAATAATGCGTGGCATAATTCAACTCATGAGGCTTAAGCTGTCTTGAGGCATATGAAACAACTCTTCCTTCCTGCATAAGTACTGCTCCAAGTCCTCGATGTGAAGCGTCGCAATACACCTCATAATCTTTGTTTTGATCCAGCAAAATCAACACAGGTGATGTAACCAAACGTTTCTTCAACTCTTGGAAACTGGCCTCGCATTCCACAGTCCATTTGAACTTGGTATCCTTCTTCAACAACTCCGTCATAGGTTTCGCAATCTTCGAGAAATTTTCAATGAATCTCCGGTAGTATCCTGAGTCCAAGAAAACTCTGGATCTCTCCAACTGTTGTTGGTGCTTCCCAATTTGTCACAGTGTCAACCTTGGTGGGATCTACAGCTATACCTTCTCCGGATATAACGTGTCCAAGGAATCCAACTTCCTTCAACCAAAATTCACATTTGCTAAACTTTTCATATAACTGATGTTCTCTGAGCTTCTCAAGTACCAAATGCAAATGATCCTTATGCTCCTCTTCATTCTTAGAATAAACTAGGATATCATCAATGAACACTAGGACAAACTTATCCAAAAACTCCATAAACACTTTGTTCATCATGTTCATAAAATATGCCGGTGCGTTAGTCAGGCCAAATGACATAACGGTATACTCGTGCAACCCATACTTGGTGGTGAAAGCTGTCTTAGGTATATCATGTTCTCGGATCTTCAACTGATGGTATCCTGATCGCAGATCAATCTTGGAAAATACCTTAGCTCCTTGCAATTGATTGAACAGATCATTGATCATCGGTAGTGGGTACTTGTTCTTGATGGTTACTTCATTCAATCCTCGATAATCAACAACCATTCTTAACGATCCATCCTTTTTCTCCACTAGAAGTACTGGCGATCCCCAAGGTGAAGAACTTGGGCGAATATATCCTTTATCCAATAACTCTTTAATCTTCTTCTTAATTCCCTCCAAATCCTTTGCGTGCATCGTGTATGGTCTTTTAGATATCGGTCCTGTGCCTGGCAAAATCTCAATTAAAAACTCAATGTCTCTATCCAGTGGCATGCCTGGCAATTCCTCTGGAAACACGTCAGGGAAATCCTTCACCACTGGTACTTCCTCCTGCACAACTCCTGTTAGGGAATTTACTTGAGTCCTCTTCGGCACATGCCGGGATACATACTTGATCCTTCTAACTTCTGGCGTTGTAAGCAAAATTGACTTACTAGCGCATTCAATGTTCCCTTCATACTTCGATAACCAATCCATGCCTAATATCACATCCAATCCTTGAGATCCCAATGCTATTAGGTCCGAAGGAAATACATAGTTACCAATCCTTAATGGTAACCGATCACACTATAGACTAGCCATATATTCTGCTCCAGGTGAGGTTACTAATATGGGTGACCTAAGGGCTTGGGTTGGCAGTTTATACTTATCCACAAATCCCCTTGATATGTATGAATGCGATGCACCAGTATCAAAAAGAACTATTGCAGTAAAAGACTTAACCAAAAACTTACCTATTACTGCATCGGGCTGGGCTTCAACCTCCTCCACATTTACGTGGTTCACCTGTCCCCTGTTGAAAGGGTTCGGCTTCTTCCCAGAGCTTCCATTGCCATTTCCATTATGGGATTCAGGACATTCATCTGCATAATGTCCGGTCTTCTAGCACTTAAAGCAAGTGACTTGGCTCAGGTCTCTCTTGGCTGGGGTGGATGGGTTGGTACGGTTCTGGTTGTTGCTTCCTCCATTCCCATTACCATTCTTGGGACCATTGTGATTGTGCGAACTACCTCCTCCATGGGTATGCTGAAAATGTCCTCCCGGTCTAGGGGTAAAACGTGGCTACTGCTGAGCTCCAGAATTGTACTTCCCTTGTCCATACTTCCTCTTATGGTTCTCAATTTGCTGTTGCTTCCCTTCAATCATAAGAGCACGATCTACCAACTCCTGGTAGTTGTTGAAGGTTGCTACCATCAACTGCATGCTCAACTCATCATTCAGTCCTTCCAGAAACTTCTCCTGCTTAGCTGCATCCGTAGCAACATCATCTGGGGCATAACGTGCTAGCTTACTAAAATCCTCCACATACTGGCCAACTGTCCGTCCTCCTTGGTGCAAGTTGCGAAACTCACGCTTCTTCATGGGCATAGCCCCTGCTGAAACATGGGCAGTATGGAAAGCCTGCTGGAATTGGTCCCATGTGACAGTGTCGATAGGGAAAGTGGCTGTGAAATTCTTCCACCATGATGCTGCGGGTCCGTCAAGCTGATGTGCGGCAAACTTCACCTTTTCCGCATCTGTGCATCCTGCCGTGGTCAACTCCCTAGCTGTCTTGCGTAGCCAATCATCTGCTACTATAGGCTCGGTGCTACTAGAAAACACCGGCGGATTCAGCCTAAGAAAATAGGCTAAGTGGTCAACATGTGGTGGTGGTGGTGGGTTGTTGTTGTTGTTCCCCTGATTCTGATTCTGGACTAGCAACTGCATCAACGTATTCTGCTGCTGGATCAACTGAGTGAGCTCCGGTGGGAAGGTAAATCTGGGGTCACGTCTCGGAGGCATCTGATGGGTTTAGAAAAGATGAGATTTAAGAATAGAGAGGGGTCTAGAGAGAAAACACTACCCATATGCACATGAGGCAAAAGCAAACAATTCACTTCATTCAATCAAACAAGGGCATACAATCGGTCGAACAATCGCAAAAGTGCTCGGACTACTATATTTACATGGTGGACTACTACTACTGTTGGGATGGTCTACTAGAAATATTCTTTGGTTGCAGACTCCATGATATCTGCTCCAGCTTCATCAACATAGTCATCATCACTATCATCTGGATCCGAGTCGATATCGTCGATGATGATGTAGTCTTCCGGGCGAATCTCCTTGGGTTCTTTGTCTTCTTCTACTGGTGTAGGGCCTCCCATAAATATTCCGATCTTCTTGATCAGGTCATCATTCTTCTCCACTAATACTTTGATTTCCTCTTCATAATCTTCACGTGTAGCCTTGAGTTCTTCCTCCAGTTCCTTGATTCTTGTCCTCACCTTCTTCAGATCTATCATGTCTGCACACATCTGGTTCTCCTGACGTCGAATGTGCTGGTTTAACTCCTGGATAAAAGCTGCAATTGATCTATCCTTCTTGGTACTGGTCATCTCCCAGTGCTCATCTCGGCGCCTACAAATCTGGTAGATAGTATCCTTGAGATCATTGCAGTAAACTTCTCCAATACATCCCATAGCGATGTGAGCTGCCATGCTCTTTCCTAGACTCCAGGTTGGTGCACCAAAGGAAAACTATATGGGCTCAGTGACTGGTATGAACGTCCTTCCTGGAACTTGAACTTGAATCATCCAGCGCTCCTCTTCAGGTAAAGTGGCGTTGTAGGTTCCGGTGAAACTTGGTACTCCGATGTTTAGATATCTAGTGACTTTTTTCAAGTGACGCCCAAAGGGTGTATCTTCATCCGGCTCCGTGAACTTGTTCCTTGCGCCCGCCATCCTAAAAGAGTAGAAAAGATGAGGAGTCAGAATGGGAAGAGTGAGTAGTGATCTACGGTTTTAGCTTAGTGGGCGTGTCCTACAGTCAGCGTGTGCTCTGATACCATCTTATAGCGACCAGACCTCAAACGGTCCAATCTCTGTGCTTCAGTGTCATCCCTGGATCAGTAATGCTGACACTGTACAGTACTTGAAGGATTTATAACAAAGTAGCAATCACACACTTATTACAATGAGTGTCTCAAAAGAGAACTTATTACAATAAATATAGCTTGAGGCCATCTAATAACGATAATAGCACAAGGCTTGGAAGGCAAGTGAGTCCATCAAGTCCAACGGCATCACTGAGTATAGAACCACGACCTAAGGCACCTTACTCGTCGTCTGAAAAGTCTGCAACATGAACGTTGCAGCCCGAAACGGGTCAGCACATGGAATATGATGGCAAAGTAACACATAGAGAGCAATGAAAGAATAAGGCTATACTACATGCATATTTGGCTGGTGGAAAGCTCTATGCTTACAGTTTTGCGTAAAGCCAATTTTGCCCTACTGCAAAGGAATAAATTTTATTTAACTATCATGGTAGTTGTTAAACATTGAGAGTGTAGACACCCTCTCAATCCCAATTAAACATCATCATTAAAAACCCAACAACATTAATTAGAGTAACATGATGCAATTCACATGATAATCCAAGTACTAGATACTCAAGTTGTCCATAACTGGGGACACGGCTAACCATGATTAGTTTATACACTCTCCAGAGGTTTGCGCACTTTTCCCCACAAGACTCGATCTCCTCCGTTGGGATTCTCGCACTACATGGTGTTTGAGAAACGGACGACCGAGACATAGTCTTTCAGAAGCGCTAGCACCTTACGAACGGGTAGACCGTTACACCTACTTTCCCCTACATCTACTAGTCTATCACTGTAAGAGTTCGCACGGCTTATTCAACTATGCTAGAGCCCATAGTAGCTTGTGGCTGCACACGGAAGTTTCTAGTATGAATAGTCTCATGATCCCTTTGAGCCTGGGTGGCGGTCCAAAAGAAAACAGGCAATCGCTGGAATACCCAGGTGCCTCAATCCACCCAGATGTGTGTTTAAGTTGCCACCTTAGATAAACCATTAATTTAACAATCTCACATCTGTCATGGATACACTCACCCAATCCACGCCTACTAGTATAGCATGGCATAATAAGCAAACGTAGAAGTAACTCCCAAAGGTTTGATAATAAAACAGGTAATAGGTACTACCTCATCTACTCCCCAAAACCCACAATTTAATTAGATCCTAATCATGCAATGTGTGAGGATTGATCTAATGCAATAAAAGCTGGGCAATAGGAGGTATGATCAAAGTGTTACTTGCCTTGCTGATGATCCGCAAAACCTAGCGATTCGAAGTAGCAAGCGGCGCACTCCGGTACTCTATCGCAAACAAACAAGCATACAATAAGTACTCATCTAATGCACAGGTAAAACTCAAATAAGAGATCTAACCAGATAGTTCAACTTAAGAACTCCGGTTGGCAAAAAGGATCAAATCGAACGAAGCAACGAAAGACAAACGGCGAAAGAAACAAACTTCGTTTACTATTCTGAATCTAGGTCAAATTTTACAAAGGCAAAAACTTGTTTGAGTTGGTGAAACGGAAAGAGGGTTTCCAGACGAAACTCCAGACGCTCGAATCGCCTGATTCCGATAAACGAGCGAAAAGTTATACTAGATCGAAAATCGGATCAGAAATAATCGTGGAAAATCCAAGAAAAAGAAAAATGATGAACAGATTAATGAACGAACGTTCGTTATCTGGATCTAAACGATGAACGCGTTCGTTAAAATGAACGAACGAGCGAACGCTCGCTAAATAAACTAAACCGGAAAAAACCGATCTAACTAAAAAACGAATCTAAAAAAACCGACGAAAAACCGAACAGTTTTTCTAAAAAAACGGCGGCGGGGCAACCTCGGCGGGCGGGTCCAGCTGCGGCGGCTCCGGCAGCGGCGGCGGCTGGGGCTTTGCGGCTAGGGTTCGGGTTTGTGGGGCGGCGGCTTGGGCTAATCGAGCCCCGGGGTGGCGCTATATAAAGCCCGGCCGGTAGGAGTCCGGGCCGAAACCGGCTCTTAGTCGGTTCACACTTTTTTTAAATAATTTCCGTGCAGAAAAACAAACAAAAGAAACACTAAACGGACTCCCAATATTCCGAAATAAATTTTCCCCGGCTTCTAAAATAAAGCCGCATAGGATGAACATTTATTTGGGCCCTAAATTCAATTTTGAAAAACGTGCATTTTTCCTAAATTCAAATAAAATAGCAAATAAACCCAAAATAAAATCTTATTTGATTTTATTATTAAATCCTCAATTTTTCTTTATTTTGGGAAAGTCATTTTATTCACTCTCTCATAGTTTTGTAATAGAAATAATTGAAGATAAAATAAATAAAATCAAATGATCCTATTTTCCAAATTTGAGCAAACTCAAATATGAAAATAACGAAATCCCCAACTCTCTCCGAGCGTCCTTGAGTTACGTAGAATTTCTAGGATCAACCAAGATGCAATAAAATATGATATGCAAAAATGATCTATTGTATAACATTCCGAATTGAAAATTTGGGATGTTACAAAGAAACTATGTTAAAACTGTTTTATGTGATCATGGAATCGGTGTTAGTGTTATGCCTCTCTCCTTATATCATAGACTTGATTTGAATAAGTTGACACCTACTGAAATATCTTTGCAAATGGCTAATAAATCAAATGCTATACCTGTCGGTATTTGTGAGGATGTGCTTGTTGTAGTTGCAAACGTTACTATTTTAACGGACTTTGTTATTCTTGATATTCCTGAGGACGATAGTATGTCTATTATTCTTGGAAGACCCTTTTTGAATACTGCAGGGGCTGTTATTGATTGCACTAAAGGCAATGTCACTTTTCATGTTAATGGTAATGAGCATACGGTACACTTTCCGAGGAAACAACCTCAAGTTCGTAGTATCAACTCTATTGGAAAAAGTCCATCGATTATATTTGGAGGTTTTGAATTTCCTCTTCCTACTGTCAAGAAGAAATATGATATTCTTATTATTGAAGGAAATATGCCCTAGAGGCAATAATGAAGTTATTATTTATTTCCTTATATCATGATAAATGTTTATTATTCATGCTAGAATTGTATTAACCGGAAACATAATACATGTGTGAATACATAGACCAACAGAGTGTCACTAGTATGCCTCTACTAGACTAGCTCGTTAATCAAAGATGGTTATGTTTCCTAACCATGAACAAAGAGTTGTTATTTGATTAAACGAGGTCACATCATTAGTTGAATGATCTGATTGACATGACCCATTTCATTAGCTTAGCACCCGATCGTTTAGTATGTTGCTATTGCTTTTTTCATGACTTATACATGTTCCTATAACTATGAGATTATGCAACTCCCGTTTACCAGAGGAACACTTTGGGTACTACCAAACGTCACAACGTAACTGGGTGATTATAAAGGAGTACTACAGGTGTCTCCAATGGTAGATGTTGGGTTGGCGTATTTCGAGATTAGGATTTGTCACTCTGATTGTCGGAGAAGTATCTCTGGGCCCTCTCGGTAATACACATCACATAAGCCTTGCAAGCATAATAACTAAGATGTTAGTTATGAGAGGATGTATTACGGAACGAGTAAAGAGACTTGCCAGTAACGAGATTGAACTAGGTATTGGATACCGACGATCGAATCTCGGGCAAGTAACATACCGATGACAAAGGGAACAACGTATGTTGTTATGCGGTCTGACCGATAAAGATCTTCGTAGAATATGTAGGAGCCAATATGGGCATCCAGGTCCCGCTATTGGTTATTGACCGGAGACGTGTCTCGGTCATGTCTACATTGTTCTCGAACCGTAGGGTCCGCACGCTTAACGTTACGATGTCAGTTATTATGAGTTTATGCATTTTGATGTACCGAAGGTTGTTCGGAGTCCCGGATGAGATCACGGACATGACGAGGAGTCTCGAAAAGGTCGAGACGTAAAGATTGATATATTGGAAGCCTATGTTTGGGCACCGGAAGCGTTCCGGGTGAAATCGGGATTTTTCCGGATTACTGGGAGGGCTACCGGAACCCCCCGGGAGGTAAATGGGCCTATTGGGCCTTAGTGGAAAAGAGAGAAGAGGCAGCCCACACCTGGCCGGCGCCCCCCCCCCTTCCCCAAGTCCTAATAGGACTAGGAAAGGTGGGCCGGCCCCCTCTTTCTCCTCCCCCCCCCCCAAGAATCCTAGTTGGAATAGGATTGGAAGGGAGGAGTCCTACTCCCGGTGGGAGTAGGACTCCCCCCCTGCGCCTCCCTCCTAGCCGGCCGAACCCCCTGCCCCTGGCCTTTATATACGGGGGCAGGGGGCACCCCAAGACACACAAGTTAATCGTTCCTTAGCCGTGTGCGGTGCCCCCTGCCACCAAATTCCACCTCGATCATACCGTTACAGTGCTTAGGCGAAGCCCTGCGTCGGTAGTACATCAAGATCGTCACCACGTCGTCGTGCTGACGGAACTCTTCCTCGACGCTTTGCTGGATCGGAGCCCGAGGAACGTCATCGAGCTGAACGTGTGCTCAGAACTCGGAGGTGCCGGAGTAACGGTGCTTGGATCGGTCGGATCGGGAAGAAGACGTACGACTACTTCCTCTACGTTGTGTGATCGCTTCCGCAGTCGTTCTGCGTTGGTACGTAGACAACACTCTCCCCCTCGTTGCTGTGCATCACCATGATCTTGCGTGTGCGTAGGAAAATTTTTGAAATTACTGCGTTCCCCAACAGTGGTATCAGAGCCTAGGTTTTTATGGTTTGATGTTATTTGCACGAGTAGAACACAAGTGAGTTGTGGGCGATACAAGTCATACTGCCTACCAGCATGTCATACTTTGGTTCGGCGGTATTGTTGGACGAGACGATCCGGACCAACCTTACGCGTACTCTTACGCGAGACCGGTTCCCTCGACATGCTATGCACACAGATGGCTTGCGGAAGACTGTCTCCCCAACTTTAGTTGAACCAAGTGTGACTACGCCCGGTCCTTGAGAAGGTTAAAACGGAGTCTATTTGACGAACTATCGTTGTGGTTTTGATGCGTAGGTGAGATGAGTTCTTACTTAAGCCCGTAGCAGCCACGTAAAACTTGCAACAACAAAGTAGAGAACGTCTAACTTGTTTTTGCAGGGCATGTTGTGATGTGATATGGTCAAAGCATGATGCTGATTTTATTGTATGAGATGATCATGTTTTGTAACCGAGTTATCGGCAACTGGCAGGAGCCATATGGTTGTCGCTTTATTGTATGCAATGCAATCGCGATGTAATGCTTTACTTTATTACTAAGCGGTAGTGATAGTCGTGGAAGCATAAGATTGGCGAGACGACAACGATGCTACGATGGAGATCAAGGTGTCGCGCCGGTGACGATGATGATCATGACGATGCTTCGGAGATGGAGATCACAAAGCACAAGATGATGATGGCCATATCATATCACTTATATTGATTGCATGTGATGTTTATCCTTTTATGCATCTTATCTTGCTTTGATTGACGGTAGCATTATAAGATGATCTCTCACTAAATTATCAAGAAGTGTTCTCCCTGAGTATGCACCGTTGCAAAAGTTCTTCGTGCTGAGACACCACGTGATGATCGGGTGTGATAGGCTCTACGTTCAAATACAACGGGTGCAAAACAGTTGCACACGCGGAATACTCAGGTTATACTTGACGAGCCAAGCATATACAGATATGGCCTCGGAACACGGAGACCGAAAGGTCGAGCGTGAATCATATAGTAGATATGATCAACATATTGATGTTCACCATTGAAAACTACTCAATCTCACGTGATGATCGGTTATGGTTTAGTTGATTTGGATCACGTAATCACTTAGAGGATTAGAGGGATGTCTATCTAAGTGGGAGTTCTTAAGTAAATTAACTGAACTTAAAAATTATCATGAACTTAGTACCTGATAGTATCTTGCTTGTTTATGTTGATTGTAGATAGATGGCTCGTGCTGTTGTTCCGTTGAATTTTAATGCGTTCCTTGAGAAAGCTAAGTTGAAAGATGATGGTAGCAATTACACGGACTGGGTCCGTAACCTGAGGATTATCCTCATTGCTGCACAGAAGAATTACGTCCTGGAAGCACCGCTGAGTGCCAGACCTGCTGCAAGAGCAACACCAGAAGTTATGAACGTCTGGCAGAGCAAAGCTGATGACTAAATAGTTCAGTGTGCCATGCTTTACGGCTTAGAACCGGGACTTCAACGACGTTTTGAACGTCATGGAGCATATGAGATGTTCCAGGAGTTGAAGTTAATATTTCAAGCAAATGCCCGGGTTGAGAGATATGAAGTCTCCAATAAGTTCTATAGCTGCAAAATGGAGGAGAACAGTTCTGTCAGTGAGCATATACTCAAAATGTCTGGGTATAATAATCACTTGATTCAATTGGGAGTTACACTTCCGGATGATTGCGTCATTGACAGAATTCTCCAATCACTGCCACCAAGCTACAAGAGCTTTGTGATGAACTATAATATGCAAGGGATGAACAAGACTATTCCCGAGCTCTTCGCTATGCTGAAAGCTGCGGAGGTAGAAATCAAGAAGGAGCATCAAGTGTTGATGGTTAACAAAACCACTAGTTTCAAGAAAAAGGGCAAAGGGAAGAAGAAAGGGAACTTCAAGAAGAACGGCAAGCAAGTTGCTGCTCAAGAGAAGAAACCCAAGTCTGGACCTAAGCCTGAAACTGAGTGCTTCTACTGCAAGCAGACTGGTCACTGGAAGCGGAACTGCCCCAAGTATTTGGCGGATAAGAAGGATGGCAAGGTGAACAACGGTATATGTGATATACATGTTATTGATGTGTACCTTACTAATGCTCGCAGTAGCACCTGGGTATTTGATACTGGTTCTGTTGCTAATATTTGCAAGTCGAAACAGGGACTACAGAATAAGCGGACACTAGCAAAGGACGAGGTGACGATGCGCGTGGGAAACGGTTCCAAAGTCGATGTGATCGCAGTCGGCACGCTACCTCTACATCTACCTTCGGGATTAATATTAGACCTAAATAATTGTTATTTGGTGCCAGCGTTGAGCATGAACATTATATCTGGATCTTGTTTGATGCGAGACGGTTATTCATTTAAATCAGAGAATAATGGTTGTTCAATTTATATGAATAATATCTTTTATGGTCATGCACCCTTGAAAAGTGGTCTATTCTTATTGAATCTCGATAGTAGTAATACACATATTCATAATGTTGAAGCCAAAAGATGCAGAGTTGATAATGATAGTGCAACTTATTTGTGGCACTGCCGTTTAGGTCATATCGGTGTAAAGCGCATGAAGAAACTCCATGCTGATGGGCTTTTGGAACCACTTGATTATGAATCACTTGGTACTTGCGAACCGTGCCTCATGGGCAATATGACTAAAACACCGTTCTCCGGTACTATGGAGAGAGCAACAGATTTATTGGAAATCATACATACCGATGTATGTGGTCCGATGAATATTGAGGCTCGTGGCGGATATCGTTATTTTCTCACCTTCACAGATGATTTAAGCAGATATGGGTATATCTACTTAATGAAACATAAGTCTGAAACATATGGGCATCCAGGTCCCGCTATTGGTTATTGACCGGAGACGTGTCTCGTTCATGTCTACATTGTTCTCGAACCGTAGGGTCCGCACGCTTAACGTTACGATGACAGTTATTATGAGTTTATGCATTTTGATGTACCGAAGGTTGTTCGGAGTCCCGGATGAGATCACGGACATGACGAGGAGTCTCGAAAAGGTCGAGACGTAAAGATTGATATGTTGGAAGCCTATGTTTGGGCACCGGAAGCGTTCCGGGTGAAATCGGGATTTTTCCGGATTACCGGGAGGGTTACCGGAACCCCCCGGGAGGTAAATGGGCCTATTGGGCCTTAGTGGAAAAGAGAGAAGAGGCAGCCCACACCTGGCCGGCGCCCCCCCCCCCCTTCCCCAAGTCCTAATAGGACTAGGAAAGGTGGGCCGGCCCCCTCTTTCTCCTTCCCCCCCCAAGAATCCTAGTTGGAATAGGATTGGAAGGGAGGAGTCCTACTCCCGGTGGGAGTAGGACTCCCCCCCTGTGCCTCCCTCCTAGCCGGCCGAACCCCCTGCCCCTGGCCTTTATATACGGGGGCAGGGGGCACCCCAAGACACACAAGTTAATCGTTCCTTAGCCGTGTGCGGTGCCCCCTGCCACCAAATTCCACCTCGATCATACCGTTACAGTGCTTAGGCGAAGCCCTGCGTCGGTAGTACATCAAGATCGTCACCACGCCGTCGTGCTGACGGAACTCTTCCTCGACGCTTTGCTGGATCGGAGCCCGAGGAACGTCATCGAGCTGAACGTGTGCTCAGAACTCGGAGGTGCCGGAGTAACGGTGCTTGGATCGGTCGGATCGGGAAGAAGACGTACGACTACTTCCTCTACGTTGTGTGATCGCTTCCGCAGTCGGTCTGCGTTGGTACGTAGACAACACTCTCCCCCTCGTTGTTGTGCATCACCATGATCTTGCGTGTGCGTAGGAAAATTTTTGAAATTACTGCGTTCCCCAACAATTATTGGGGATGTTCATGTCCCCGTTGAGGTAACATAGTGTTATTCGAAATTTCTCCGATTCCATGTTATTCGGAATGAGTTCGTTAACAAGACTTGATCAACCTTGTTAGTGGATTCCTTTTGATGAGCATGAGATGGATGAAACTAGAAGGCACAACCTTCTGTACCCTCCTTTTACTTTCTGTTATTTATATTAAATAAAATAAAAATAGTATTTTTGTGTCTGTTATTTGATTATCCGTGTAATATAAAAATACCCCGAATATAAAAGTTCTCCAAATGCCATGAAATTTAAATATGATTTTTTTCTGGAATATTGGAGATATTTGGCACTAAGAACACAGCAGGGGGGTCAACCACCTGCCCACGAGGGTGGAGGGCGCGCCCTACCCCCCTGGGCGCGCCCCCTGCCTCGTGGGCCCACGGTGGCCCTCCTCCACTTATTCTTTCACCCACACACTCCTTCCTCCTCCCCCAAACACGAATATCCAGCTCAAGCACGAGTTCTAGCTCATCTTGCTGCCATTTTCGATCTCCTTGCTCAAAGCACCTCTCACAAAACTGCTTGGGGAGATTGTTCATTGGTATGTGACTCCTCCATTGGTACAATTAGTTTTTGTTCTAGTGCTTTATTCATTGCAAATTTTTGCTGCTTAGGTGACCCTGTTCTTGAGCTTGCATGTCGAATTTATATGGTTCCAAGTAGTTTTGATGCATGATATAGGCCCTAGGCACTTGTAGGAGTAGTTGCTATCAATATAATTGAGTTTGGTTCACTTTTATTTTTGAAGTTATTAAAAATTTCAGAATTGTTCAGAAAGTAATGAAGAGACTTTTGAGGGGCTCATCGAGCCGAAGCTTGAAGGAAAAGGCACCGAAGCCCAAGTATAATCTGCCTCGCACCGCGGAGGTTTGGTTGTGTGAATGGCCTTCCGATGATTTCTTGAGAGCGGCCGAGATTTATGAACATTTTTATGAATGGGCTAAGAATGTAGGCCTCACCGCTTTCCACCACGACCAACGCGATCAGTATCCCTTACTCACAAATATCTTTGTGCAAAACTTTCATCTCCATTCTAGGAGCTCAGCACCTACGGTGGAGTTTTAATTATATGATGAGCATAAGGAGATGTCACTTTATGATTTTTGTCGGGTATGTTAGGTACCTTTCGAGGGCACGACAGAGGAACCACATCACAGCGATGTGGATGGGTTTATTGATATCATCACTGTAGGGGAAACGAGGAAGGTTTCCGATGCACGAATCACTAGCATACATTTTCATGTTTTACGCTATTTTGCATTATTTGCTAGTCGTTGCTTAATTGGTCGCGGAAACTATGGAAACCTTACTGTTCCTGATATTATTATTTTGCTCCATGGTTTATTCAGTGATAACTCTGTTAGTATGGGCGGCATTATTGCTAAATGGTTAAGTCTGAACCGTACAAAGGGCCCCATCTTTAGAGGCATCTATGCTTCACGCCTAGCTGCACATTTTAATATACCTATTAGGCATTATGAGAGGGAAGAAAAAGTGATGCCTCGTGTTTATTTATATTATAAGTATATGGTGGCACATGATTTTATTGTTAATAATAGGGAAGGAGAGCTTAAATACAACTTGTTCTTTGATAAACATCATCCTAAGACTATTACCCTGCCTGCTCCTTCCTTGTTTGATTTATCTGCAGGCCAGTACCTTGTTCCATTAGAGGCTATTCACGCCTATCAAAACCCTACATCAGCCACAGTGCCAGAGCCGGAACCACAAGTTGATCCTCCACGACAGTCTAATTACCAGTGGGATCCGGAGATGATTGCCAACCAGTGGAAATCGGAGTCTTCTTCTGCTTCGCAGTACGACCCCAACTATTATTATGGATATCCGCCAGGCCAACCGTGGCCATAGACGAACTTAGGCCAAAAGCCTAAGCTTGGGGGAGTACGTATTTATCAGCGACATTACATTTATGTTCACAGACTCATTGCTAGATGTTGGTGCTCATACTTTTTCATTGTATCAGCCATGCTAGTTTATTTTCTTTTTATGCTTTCTTCTTGTGTGTTTGATAAACCTTAAGAAAAACCAAAAAAAATAGTTATAGCTTTTAATTAGTTTACTTTCCATGCTTGTAGTAGTAATTAAAAAGAAAACCCAAAAAGATTTCATGTTCTTCTTTTACTTGTTGGGACCTCTCCCGTGTAAATAGTTTTATTTCTTTTCTTTGGGGTTCGATAGGAGAAGACCATAATTAAATTGTTGAAGTGGCTCTTATATCCATTATTGTTGATCTAACAAAAGAGCCCATATTGCCTTCTCTTCTCCTGTTTATTGAATGCTTGCAGATTCCAGCTTAGTCTAGTGCACGTGCACTATTATTATTATTCACATCGTTCGGTCGTGCAAGTGAAAGGCAATTATGATGATATATGATGGACTGACTGAGATGAGAAAAGCTGGTATGAACTCGACCTCTTTTGTTTTTGTAAATATGATTAGTTCATCGTTCCCGATTCAGCCTATTATGAATAAACATGTTTGCAATGACAACTAGAGATCATAGTTTCTTGTGCCATGCTTGATTAGCTAGGAGCTTATAATGGTTTGCCTTGCATGCCAACATGCTCTTAAAATGCTTGTGATGTGGTATGATAGGGTGGTATCCTCCTCTGAAATGATTTAAGTGACTTGACTTGGCGCATGTTCACGCATGTAGTTGAAACAAAATCAACATAGCCTTAACGATATTTATGTTCATGGTGGATTATATCCTACTCATGCTTGCATTTCATGTTGATTAATTTTAATGCATGTTCATGACTGTTGTCGCTCTCTAGATGGTCGCTTCCTAGTCTTTTGCTAGCCTTCACCTGTACTAAGCGGGAATACTGCTTGTGCATCCAACTCCATAAACCCCAAAGTTATTCCATATGAGTCCACCAAACCTACCTATATATGGTATCTACCTACCGTTCCAAGTAAATTTATATGTTCCAAACTCTAAAACCTTCAAATAAATATCTTGTTTTGTATGCTCGAATAGCTCATGTATCAACTAGGGTTGTCTGTATCTTCCATGTTAGGCGGGTGATTCTCAAGAGGAGTGGACTCCGCTCCTCACTCACGAGAAAGTGGCTGGTCACCGGGGTGCCCAGTCCCATGCTTTATGCAAACTAAATCAAAATAATTGCAAACAAAACTCCCCCTGGGACTCTTGTTAGTTGGAGGCACTCGTTGTTTCGAGCAAGCCATGGATTGATGCTTGTTGGTGGAAGGGGGAGTATAAACTTTACCATTCTGTTTGGGAACCGCCTATAATGTGTGTAGCATGGAAGATATTGCCATCTCTTGGTTGTTATGTTGACAATGAAAGTATACCGCTAAAAATATTATTCACCTCTATTTCAAAACCGAGCTCTGGCACCTCTACAAATCCCTGCTTCCCTCTGCGAAGGGCCTATCTATTTACTTTTATGCTGAGTCATCATCCTCTTATTAAAAAGCACTAGTTGGAGAGCACCGCTGTCATTTGCATTCATTACTGTTAGTTTACATTGAGTATGACTTGACTAGATCTCTTTTACCATGAATTACAATGTCTAGTCAGTCCTCGATCTTTAAAGGTGCTCTCATTTATGTTTTGCAGTCTCAGAAACGGCTAGCGAGATACCATCTTGTTATATCATATTATGATTGTTTTGAGAAAGTGTTGTCATCCGAGATTTATTACTATTTCTCGCTAGTTGATTATGCCATTGATATGAGTAAACTTGAGACCTAAGCGTTATTCTGAATGTGGTTAGTTATAATCTTTGCTAGAAACTTGAATGCTGGCTTTACATATTTACAACAACAAGAGCAAACAAAGTTTGTAAAAGTTTTTCTTTATCACTTTCAGTTTATCAACTGAATTGCTTGAGGACAAGCAAGGGTTTAAGCTTGGGGGAGTTGATACGTCTCCGTCGTATCTACTTTTCCAAACACTTTTGCCCTTGTTTTGGACTCCAACTTGCATCATTTGAATGGAACTAACCCAGACTGACGATGTTTTCAGCAGAATTACCACGGTGTTAATTATGTGCAGAAACAAAAGTTCTCGGAATGACCTGAAACTTCATGGAACAACTTTTCAGAAAATATAAAAAATCCTTCCAAAAGATGAAGGCCAGGGGGCCCACTACCTGTCCACGAGGGTGGGGGCGCGCCTACCCCTCTAGGGCGCGCCCCCCTACCTCGTGGCCCCCCTGTAGCTCCTCTGACCTCAACTCCAACTCTGTATATTTGGTTTCGGGGAGAAAAAAATAGAGAGAAGAATTCATCGCGTTTTACGATATGGAGCCATCGCCAAGCCCTAAAACCTCTCGGGGGGGATGATCTGGAGTCCGTTCGGGGCTCCGGAGTGGGGAATCCTTCGCCATCGTCATCATCAACCACCCTCCATCACCAACTACATGATGCTCACCGCCGTGCGTGAGTAATTCCATCGTAGGCTTGCTGGACGGTGATGGGTTGGATGGGATCTATCATGTAATCGAGTTAGTTTTGTTAGGGTTTGATCCCTAGTATCCACTATGTTCTGAGATTGATGTTGCTATGACTTTGCTATGCTTAATGCTTGTCACTAGGGCCCGAGTGCCATGATTTCAGATCTAAACCTATTATGTTTTCATCAATATATGAGAGTTCTTGATCCTATCTTGCAAGTCTATAGTCACCTATTATGTGTTATGATTCGTTAACCCTGAAGTGACAATAATCGGGATACTTACTAGTGATGACCGTAGTTTGAGGAGTTCATGTATTCACTATGTGTTAATGCTTTGTTCCGGTACTCTATTAAAAGGAGGCCTTAATATCCCTTAGTTTCCATAAGGACCCCGCTGCCACGGGAGGGTAGGACAAAATATGGCATGCAAGTTAGTTTCCATAAGCACGTATGACTATATTCGGAATACATGCCTACATTAAATTGATGAACTAGAGCTAGTTCTGTGTCACCCTAGGTTATGACTGTTACATGATGAACTGCATCCGGCGTAATTCTCCATCACCGATCCATTGCCTACGAGCTTTCCATATATTGTTCTTCACTTATTTACTTTTCCGTTGCTATTGCTATCATCACTACAAAATACCAAAAACATTACTTTTACTACTATTACCTTTTGCTACCGTTACCACTACTATCATATTACTTTGCTACTAAATACTTTGCTGCGGATACTAAGTTTCCAGGTGTGGTTGAATTGACAACTCAGATGCTAATACTTGAGAATATTTTTTGGCTCCCCTTGTGTCGAATCAATAAATTTGGGTTGAATACTTTACCCTCGAAAATTGTTGCGATCCCCTATACTTGTGGGTTATCAATAAGCCACCTTATATCTTCCTCAAAACAGCCACCATACCTACCTATTATGGCATTTCCATAGCCATTCCAAGATATATTGCCATGCAATTTCCACCGTTCAGTTTTATTACGACAGATACCATCATTGTCATATTGCTTTGCATGATCATATAGTTGGCATAGTATTTGTGGCTTGGACACCGTTCATATTTTTATACATGTCATGCTAGATCATTGCACATCCCGATACACCGTCGGAGGAATTCATATACAGTCATATCTTTGTTCTAGTATCAAGTTGTAATTCTTGAGTTGTAAGTAAACAAAAGTGTGATGAACATCATTTTTAGAATATTGTCCCATGTGAGGAAAGGATGATGGAGACTATGATGCCCCCTCAAGTTGGGATGAGACTCTGGACTTAAAATAAAAAGGATGCCAAAGAGCCCAAAACAAAAAAATAAGAAAATAAGAAAAAATGAGAGAGAAAGAGAGAAGGGACAATGTTACTATCCTTTTTCCACACTTGTGCTTCAAACTAGCACCATGTTCTTCATGATAGAGAGTCTCCTATTATGTCACTTTCATATATTAAAAGTTGGAATTTTTCATCATAGAACTTGGTTTGTATATTCCAATGATGGGCTTCCTAAAATTTCCCTAGGTCTTCAAGAGCAAGCGAGTTGGATGCACCTCCACTTATTTTTCTTTTGAGCTTTCATACACTTATAGCTCTAGTTCTTTCGTTGCATGGTAATCCCTACTCCTTGCATTGACATCAATTGATGGGCATCGATGTCTCCATAGCCCATTGATTAGCCTCGTCAATTTGAGACTTTCTCCTTTTTTGTCTTCTCCACACAACCTCCACCATCATATTCTATTCCACCTATAGTGATATATCCATGGCTCACGCTCATGTATTGCGTGAGAGTTTAAAGGCTTAAGAAGGTTAAAAATATGAACCAATTGCTCGGCTTGTCATCGGGGTTGTGCTTGATAAATAATTTGTGTGATGAAGATAGAGCATGACAATATTATATGATTTTGTAGGAATAACTTTCTTTGGCCATGATATTTTGAGAAGACAAGATTGCCTTATTAGTATGCTTGAAGTATTATTGTTTTATGTCAATATTAAACTTTTTTTTAATCTTATGGACTGATACGTCTCCAATGTATCTATAATTTTTTATTGTTCCATGCTATATTATATCCTGTTTTTGGACATTATTGGGCTTTATTATACACTTTTATATTATTTTTGGACTAAGCTATTAACCAGAGGCCCAACCCAGAATTGTTGTTTTTGCCTATTTCAGAGTTTCGCAAAAAAAGAATATCAAACGGAGTCCAAACGGAATGAAACCTTCGGGAACGTGATTTTCGAAATGAACGTGATCTAGAGGACTTGGACCCTACGTCAAGAAAGCAACCAGGAAGGCACGAGGTAGGGGGGCGCGCCTACCCCCCCCCCCCTCCCCAGGCGCGCCCTCCACCCTCGTGGGTGTTGGCGAACATAGTAATTTCAAAAAAATTCCTACGCACACGCAAGATCATGGTGATGCATAACAACGAGAGGGGAGAGTGTTGTCTACGTACCCTCATAGACCGAAAGCGGAAGCGTTATGACAACGCGGTTGATGTAGTCGTACATCTTCACGACCCGACCGATCAAGCACCGAAACTACGGCACCTTCGAGTTCTAGAACACGTTCAGCTCGATGACGATCCCCAGACTCCGATCCAGCAGAATGTCGGGGAAGAGTTCCGTCAGCACGACGGCGTGGTGACGATCTTGATGTTCTACCGTCGCAGGGCTTCGCCTAAGCACCGCTACAATATTATCGAGGATTATGGTGGAGGGGGCACCGCACACGGCTAAGAGATCAATGATCAATTGTTGTGTCCATGGGGTGCCCCCCTGCCCCCGTATATAAAGGAGCAAGGGGGGAGGCGGCCGGCCTAGGAGGAGGGCGCACCAAGGGGGGAGTCCTACTCCCACCGGGAGTAGGACTCCTCCTTTCCTAGTTGGAGTAGGAGAGAAGGAAAGAGGAGGAGAGGAAGAAGGAAAAGGGGGCTGCACCCCTTGTCCAATTCGGACCAGAGGGGGGCCGCGCGCCTCCTTCCTTTTGTCCTCTCTCCTCTATTCCCGTATGGCCCAATAAGGCCCATGTACTCCCCGGCGAATTCCCGTAACTCTCCGGTACTCCGATAAATACCCGAATCACTCGGAACCTTTCCGATGTCCGCATATAGTCGTCCAATATATCGATCTTTACGTCTCGACCATTTCGAGACTCCTCGTCATGTCCCCGATCTCATCCGGGACTCCGAACTCCTTCAGTACATCAAAACTCATAAACTCATAATATAATTGTCATCGAAACTTTAAGCGTGCGGACCCTACGGGTTCGAGAACAATGTAGACATGACCGAGACACGTCTCCGGTCAATAACCAATAGCGGAACCTGGATGCTCATATTGGCTCCCACATATTCTACGAAGATCTTTGCCGGTTAAACCGCATAACAACATACGTTGTTCCCTTTGTCAACGGTATGTTACTTGCCCGAGATTCGATCGTCGGTATCTTAATACCTAGTTCAATCTCGTTACCGGCAAGTCTCTTTACTCGTTCTGTAATACATCATCTCGCAACTAACTCATTAGTTGCATTGCTTGCTAGGCTTAAGTGATGTGCATTACCGAGAGGGCTCAGAGATACCTCTCCGACAATCGGAGTGACAAATCATAATCTCGAAATACGCCAACCCAACATGTATCTTTGGAGACACCTGTAGAGCACCTTTATGATCACCCAGTTACGTTGTGACATTTGGTAGCACACAAAGTGTTCCTCCGGTAAACGGGAGTTGCATAATCTCATAGTCATAGGAACATGTATAAGTCATGAAGAACGCAATAGCAACATACTAAACGGTCGAGTGCTAAGCTAACGGAATGGGTCAAGTCAATCACATCATTCTCCTAATGATGTGATCCCGTTAATCAAATGACAACTCATGTCTATGGCTAGGAAACATAACCATCTTTGATCAACGAGCTAGTCAAGTAGAGGCATACTAGTGACACTCTGTTTGTCTATGTATTCACACATGTATCATGTTTCCGGTTAATACAATTCTAGCATGAATAATAAACATTTATTATGAAATAAGGAAATAAATAATAACTTTATTATTGCCTCTAGGGCATATTTCCTTCAGTCTCCCACTTGCACTACAGTCAATAATCTAGTTCACATCGCCATGTGATTTAACATCAATAGTTCACATCTTTATGTGGTTAACACCCATAGTTCACGTCGACATGTAACCAACACCCAAAGGGTTTACTAGAGTCAGTAATCTAGTTCACATCGCTATGTGATTAACACCCAAAGAGTACTAAGGTGTGATCATGTTTTGCTTGTGAGATAATTTTAGTCAACGGGTCTGTCACATTCAGATCCGTAAGTATTTTGCAAATTTCTATGTCTATAATGCTCTTCACGGAGCTACTCTAGCTAATTGTCCCACTTTCAATATGTATCCAGATTGAGACTTAGAGTCATCTGGATCAGTGTCAATATTTGCATCGACATAACCCTTTACGACAAACCTTTTTGTCACCTCCATAATCGAGAAAAATATCTTTATTCCACTAAGGATAATTTTGACCACTGTCCAGTGATCTACTCCTAGATCACTATTGTACTCCCTTGCCAAAATCAGTGTAGGGTATACAATAGACCTGGTACACAGCATGGCATACTTTATAGAACCTATGTATCCAGATTGAGACTTAGAGTCATCTGGATCAGTGTCAATATTTGCATCGACATAACCCTTTACGACAAACCTTTTTGTCACCTCCATAATCGAGAAAAATATCTTTATTCCACTAAGGATAATTTTGACCACTGTCAAGTGATCTACTCCTAGATCACTATTGTACTCCCTTGCCAAAGTCAGTGTAGGGTATACAATAGACCTGGTACACGGCATGGCATACTTTATAGAACCTATGGCTGAGGCATAGGGAATGACTTTCACTCTCTTTCTATCTTCTGCCGTGGTCGGGCTTTGAGTCTTACTCAATTTCACACCTTGTTACACAGGCAAGAACTCTTTCTTTGACTATTCCATTTTGAACTACTTCAAAATCTTGTCAAGGTATGTACTCATTGAAAAAACTTATCAAGCGTCTTGATCTATCTCTATAGATCTTGATGCTCAATATGTAAGCAGCTTCACTGAGGTCTTTCTTTGAAAAACTCCTTTCAAACACTCCTTTATGCTTTGCAGAATAATTCTACATTATGTCCGATCAAAAATATGCCATTCACATATACTTATCAGAAATGTTGTAGTGCCCCCACTCACTTTCTTGTAAATACAGGCTTCACCGCAAGTCTGTATAAAACTATATGCTTTGATCAACTCATCAAAGCATATATTCCAACTCTGAGATGCTTGCACCAGTCCACAGATGGATCGCTGGAGCTTCCACATTTTGTTAGCACCTTTAGGATTGACAAAACCTTGTGGTTGCATCATATACAACTCTTCTTTAATAAATCCATTAAGGATTGCAGTTTTTTTTATCCATTTGCCAGATTTCTTAAAATGCGGCAATTGCTAACATGATTTGGACAAACTTAAGCATAGATAAGAGTGAGAAACTATCATCATAGTCAACACCTAGAACTTGTCGAAAACCTTTTGCAACAATTTTAGCTTTGTAGATAGTAACACTACTATCAGCGTCCGTCTTCCTCTTGAAGATCCATTTAATCTCAATGGCTCGCCGATCATTGGGCAAGTCAATCAAAGTCCATACTTTGTTCTCATACATGGATCTCATCTCAGATTTCATGGACTCAAGCCATTTTGCGGAATCTGGGCTCACCATCGCTTCCTCATAGTTCGTAGGTTTGTCATGGTCAAGTAACATGACCTCCAGAACAGGATTATCGTACCACTCTGGTGCGGATCTCACTCTGGTTTACCTACGAGGTTTGGTAGTAACTTGATCTGAAGTTACATGATCATCATCATTGGCTTCCTCACTAATTGGTGTAGTAGTCACAGGAACAGATTTCTGTGATGAACTACTTTCCAATAAGGGATCAGGTACAGTTACCTCATCAAGTTCTACATTCCTCCCACTCACTTCTTTCGAGAGAAACTCCTTCTCTAGAAAGGATCCATTCTTAGCAACGAATGTCTTGCCTTCGGATCTGTGATAGAAGGTGTACCCAATTGTCTCCTTTGGGTATCATATGAAGACGCACTTCTCCGATTTGGGTTTGAGCTTATCAGGTTGAAACTTTTTCACATAAGCATTGCAACCTCAAACTTTAAGAAACGACAGCTTAGGTTTCTTGCCAAACCATAGTTCATACGGTGTCGTCTCAACGGATTTAGATGGTGCCCTATTTAACGTGAATGCAGCTGTCTCTAATGCATAACCCCAAAACGATAGTGGTAGATCGGTAAGAGACATCATAGATCGCACCATATCTAATAAAGTACGGTTATGACGTTCGGACACACCATTATGCTGTGGTGTTCCAGGTGGCACGAATTTGTGAAACTATTCCACATTGTTTTAATTGAAGACCAAACTCGTAACTCAAATATTCGTCTCCGCAATCAGATCATAGAAACCTTATTTTCTTGTCACGATGATTTTCCACTTCACTCTGAAATTCTTTGAACTGTTCAAATGTTTTAGATTTATGTTTCATCAAGTAGATATACCCATATCTGCTCAAATCATCTGTGAAGGTCAGAAAATAACGATACCCGTCGCGAGCCTTAACACTCATCGGAACGCATACATTAGTATGTATTATTTCTAATAAGCCAGTTGCTTGCTCCATTGTTCCAGAGAACGGAGTTTTAGTCATCTTGCCCATAACGCATGGTTCGCAAGCATCAAGTGATTCATAATCAAGTGATTCCAAAATCCCATCAGCATGGAGTTTCTTCATGCGATTTACACCAATATGACCTAAACGGCAGTGCCACAAACAAGTTGCACTATCATTATTAACTTTGCATCTTTTGGCTTCAATATTATGAATACATGTATCACTACGATCGAGATCCAACAAACCATTTTCGTTGGTGTGTATGACCATAGAAGGTTTTATTCATGTAAACAGAACAACAATTGTTCTCTAACTTAAATGAATAATCGTATTGCAATAAACATGATCAAATCATATTCATACTCAACGCAAACACCAAATAACACTTATTTAGGTTCAACACTAAATCTGAAAGTATAGGGAGTCTGCGATGATGATCATATCAATCTTGGAACCACTTCCAACACACATCATCACTTCACCCTTAAATAGTCTTTGTTTATTCTGCAACTCCCGTTTTGAGTTACTAATCATAGCAACGGAACTAGTATCAAATACTTAGGGGTTGCTATAAACACTAGTAAAGTATACATCAATAACATGTATATCAAATATACCTTTGTTCACTTTGCCATCCTTATCCGCCAAATACTTGGGGCAGTTCTGTTTCCAGTGACCAGTTTCTTTGCAGTAGAAGCACTCAGTCTCAGGCTTAGGTCCAGACTTGGGCTTCTTCACTTGAGCAGCAACTCGCTTGTCGTTGTTCTTGAAGTTCCCCTTCTTCCCTTTTCCCTTTTCTTGAAACTAGTGGTCTTGTTAACTATCAACACTTGATGCTTTTCTTGATTTCTACCTTCGTCGATTTCAGCATCACGAAGAGCTTGGGAATTGTTTCCGTTATCCCTTGCATATTATAGTTCATCACGAAGTTCAATTAACTTGGTGATGGTGACTAGAGAATTCTGTCAATCACTATCTTATCTAGAAGATTAACTCCAACTTGATTCAAGCGATTGTAGTACCCAGACAATCTGAGCACATGCTCACTGCTTGAGCTATTCTTCTCCATCTTTTAGCTATAGAACTTGTTGGAGATTTCATATCTCTCAACTTGGGTATTTGCTTGAAATATTAACTTCAACTCCTAGAACATCTCATATGGACCATGACGTTCAAAACGTCTTTGAAGTCCCGATTCTAAGCCGTTAAGCATGGTGCACTAAACTATCAAGTAGTCATCATACTGAGCTAGCTAAACGTTCATAACGTCTGCATCTGCTCCTGCAATAGGTCTGTCACCTAGTGGTGCATCAAGTACATAAATTCTTCTGTGCAGCAATGAGGATAAACCTCATATCACGTATCCAATCCGCATCATTGCTACTAACATCTTTCAACTTAGTTTTTCTCTAGGAACATATCAAAATAAACATAGGGAAGCAACAACGCGAGCTATTGATCTACAACATAGATATGCTAATACTATCAGGACTAAGTTCAGTTAATCATATTACTTAAGAACTCCCACTTACATAGACATCACTCTAATCCTCTAAGTGATCACGTGATCCATATCAACTAAACCATGTCCGATCATCACGTGAGATGGAGTAGTTTCAACGGTGAACATCACTATGTTGATCATATCTACTATATGATTCACGCTTGACCTTTCGGTCTCCGTGTTCCGAGGCCATATCTGTTATATGCTAGGCTCGTCAAGTTTAACCTGAGTATTCCGCGTGTGCAACTGTTTTGCACCCGTTGTATTTGAACGTAGAGCCTATCACACCCGATCATCACGTGGTGTCTCAGCACGAAGAACTTTCGCAACTGTGCATACTCAGGGAGAACACTTATACTTTGATAATTTAGTGAGGGATCATCTTATAATGCTATCGTCAATCAAAGCAAGATAAGATGCATAAAGGATAAACATCACATGCAATCAATATAAGTGATATGATATGGCCATCATCATCTTGTGCTTGTGATCTCCATCTCCGAAGCACCGTCATGATCACCATCGTCACCGGCGCGGCACCTTGATCTCCATCGTAGCATCATTGTCGTCTCGCCAATCTTATGCTTCTACGACTATTGCTACCGCTTAGTGATAAAGTAAAGCATTACAGGGTGATTGCATTGCATACAATAAAGCGACAACCATATGGCTCCGGCCAATTGCCGATAACTTGGTTACAAAACATGATCATCTCATACAATAAAATTTAGCATCATGTCTTGACCATATCACATCACACCATGCGCTGCAAAAACAAGTTAGACGTCCTCTACTTTGTTGTTACAAGTTTTACGTGGCTGCTACGGGCTTAGCAAGAACCGTTCTTACCTATGCATCAAAAACTACAACGATAGTTTGTCAAGTTGGTGTTGTTTTAACCTTCGCAAGGACCGGGCGTAGCCACACTCGGTTCAACTAAAGTTGGAGAAACTGACACCCGCCAGCCACCTGTGTGCAAAGCACGTCGGTAGAACCAGTCTCGCGTAAGCGTACGCGTAATGTCGGTCCGGGCCGCTTCATCCAACAATACCGCCGAACCAAAGTATGACATGCTGGTAAGCAGTATGACTTATATCGCCCACAACTCACTTGTGTTCTACTCGTGCATATGACATCTACGCATAAAACCTGGCTCGGATGCCACTGTTGGGGAACGTAGTAATTTCAAAAAAATTCCTACGCACACGCAATATCATGGTGATGCATAGCAACAAGAGGGGAGAGTGTTGTCTACGTACCCTCATAGACCGAAAGCGGAAGAGTTATGACAACGCGGTTGATGTAGTCATACGTCTTCACGACCCGACCGATCAGGCACCGAAACTACGGCACCTCCGAGTTCTAGCACACGTTCAGCTCGATGACGATCCCCGGACTCCGATCCAGCAGAATGTCGGGGAAGAGTTCCCTCAGCACAACGGCGTGGTGACGGTCTTGATGTTCTACCGTCGCAGGGCTTCGCCTAAGCACCGCTACAATATTATCGAGGATTATGGTGGAGGGAGCACCACACACTGCTAAGAGATCAATGATCAATTGTTGTGTCCATGGGGTGCCCCCCTGCCCCCGTATATAAAGGAGCAAGGGGGGAGGCGGCCGACCTAGGAGGAGGGTGCACTGAGGGGGGAGTCCTACTCCCATCGGGAGTAGGACTCCTTCTTTCCTTGTTGGAGTAGGAGAGAAGGAAAGAGGAGGAGAGGAAGAAGGAAAAGGGGGCTGCACCCCTTGTCCAACTCGAACCATACGGGGGCCATGCCCCTCCTTCCTTTTGGCCTCTCTCCTCTATTCCCGTATGGCCCAATAAGGCCCATATATGCCCCGGCGAATTCCCATAACTCTCCGGTACTCCGATAAATACCCGAATCACTCAGAACCTTTCCGATGTCCGAATATAGTCGTCCAATATATCGATCTTGACGTCTCGACCATTTCGAGACTCCTCGTCATGTCCCCGATCTCATCCGGGACTCCGAACTCCTTCGGTACATCAAAACTCATAAACTCATAATATAACTGTCATCAAAACTTTAAGCATGCGGACCCTACGGGTTCGAGAACAATGTAGACATGACCGAGACACGTCTTCGGTCAATAACCAATAGCGGAACCTGGATGCTCATATTGGCTCCCACATATTCTACAAAGATCTTTATCGGTCAAACCGCATAACAACATACATTGTTCCCTTTGTCATCGGTATGTTACTTGCCCGAGATTCGATCGTCGGTATCTTAATACCTAGTTCAATCTCGTTACCGGCAAGTCTCTTTACTCATTCCATAATACATCATCTCGGAACTAACTCATTAGTTGCATTGCTTGCAAGGCTTAAGTGATGTGCATTACCAAGAGGGCCCAGAGATACCTCTCCGACAATCGGAGTGACAAATCCTAATCTTGAAATACGCCAACCCAACATGTACCTTTGGAGACACCTATAGAGCACCTTTATAATCACCTAGTTACATTGTGACGTTTGGTAGCACACAAAGTGTTCCTCCGGTAAACGGGAGTTGCATAATCTCATAGTCATAGGAACATGTATAAGGCATGAACAAAGCAATAGCAACATACTAAACGATCGAGTGCTAAGCTAATGGAATGGGTCAAGTCAATCACATCATTCTCCTAATGATGTGATCCCATTAATCAAATGACAACTCATGTCTATGGCTAGGAAACATAACCATCTTTGATCAACGAGCTAGTCAAGTAGAGGCATACTAGTGACACTCTGTTTGTCTATGTATTCACACATGTATCATGTTTCCGGTTAATACAATTCTAGCATGAATAATAAACATTTATCATGAAATAAGGAAATAAATAATAACTTTATTATTGCCTCTAGGGCATATTTCCTTCAGTGGGGCCCACGTTGCTCCACCGACGTACTCCTTCCTCCTATATATACCAACGTACCCCCAAACTACCAGATACGGAGCCAAACCCCTAATTCCACCGCCGTAACTTTCTGTATCCGTGAGATCCCATCTTGGGGCCTTTTCCAGAGCTCCGTCGGAGGGGGCATTGATCACGGAGGGCTTCTACATCAACACCATAGGCTCTCCGATGAAGTGTGAGTAGTTTACTTCAGACTTTCGGGTCCATAGATATTAGCTAGATGGCTTCTTCTCTCTTTTTGGATCTCAATACAAAGTTCTCCCCCTCTCTTGTGGAGATCTATTCGGTGTAATCTTCTTTTGCGGTGTGTTTGTTGAGACCGATGAATTGTGGGTTTATGATCAAGTTTATCTATGAACAGTATTTGAATCTTCTTTGAATTATTTTATGTATGTTTGGTTATCTTTGCAAGTCTCTTCGATTTATCAGTTTGGTTTGGCCTACTAGATTGATCTTTCTTGCAATGGGAGAAGTGCTTAGCTTTGGGTTCAATCTTGCGGTGTCCTTTCCTAGTGACGGTAGGGCAGCAAGGCACGTATTGTATTGTTGCCATCGAGGATAACAAGATGGGGTTTATTTCATATTGCATGAGTTTATCCCTCTACATCATGTCATCTTGCTTAAAGTGTTACTCTATTCTTTTGAACTTAATACTCTAGATGCATGCTGGATAGCGGTCGATGTGCGGAGTAATAGTAGTAGATGCAGGCAGGAGTCGGTCTACTTGTCTCGGATCTGATGCCTATATACATGATCATACCTAGATATTCTCATAACTATGCTCAATTCTGTCAATTGCTCAACAGTAATTTGTTTACCCACCGTAATACTTATGCTCTCGAGAGAAGCCACTAGTGAAACCTATGGCCCCTGGGTCTATTCTCCATCATATTAATCTTCCGTCAACAAGCTATTTCCTTTTATGTTTATTTTGCTTTCTTTACTTTGCATCTTTATCATAAAAATACCAAAAATATTATCTTATCGTATCTATCAGATTTCACTCTCGTAAGTGACCGTGAAGGGATTGACAACCCCTTTATTGCGTTGGTTGCGAGGAGTTTATTTGTTTGTGTAGGTGCAAGGGACTCGTGCGTGGCCTCCTACTGGATTGATACCTTGGTTCTCAAAAACTGAGGGAAATACTTATGCTACTTTGCTGCATCACCCTTTCCTCTTCAAGGGAAAACCAACGCAGTGCTCAAGAGGTAGCATGGACCTGAATATTCATGCCACATAAAGAAATATTACATGACAAACATGTTAGGTAGCATTCCACATCAAAAATTCCATTTTTATCATTTACCTACTCGAGGACGAGCATGAATTAAGATTGGGGATGCTTGATACGCCTCCAACGTATATATAATTTCTCATTGTTCCATGCTATTGTATTATCCATCTTGGATGCTTTATATGCATTATTATGTTATTTTATATCATTTTTTGGGACTAACATATTAACCTAGTGACCAGTGTCAGTTGCTGTTTTTTTCAAGTTTTTGTCTTTTACAGAAAATAAATACCAAACAGAGTCCAAATGGAACGAAACTTTTTGATGATTGTTCTTGGATAAGAAGACACCTAGGAAGCTTCAGGAGGAGGCCAGAAGGCCCATGGGTGAGTGATGACCCACATGTATAGGGGATCAATCGTAGTCCTTTCGATAATTAAGAGGAGCAGAAGGAAATGACAAGTTGTTTTCAGCAAGGTAATTTCTCCAAGCACTGAAATTGTCGGTACGGGTAGTTTGATAGCAAGATAATTTGTAATGAGCAAGTAACGATGACGGTAAATAAAGTGCAGCAAGGTATCCTAATCCTTTTGTGGCAAAGGATAGGCCAAAATGGTCTCTTATAATAAGCAAAGCGTTCTCGAGGGCACACGGGAATTTCATCTAGTCACTTTCATCATGTTGGTTAGGATCGGTGCTTGGGTGTTGTTCTTACTTGAACAAACCTCCCACTTATGATTAACCCCCTCACAAGCATCCGCAACTACGAGAAAAGTATAAAGATAAAAATCTAACCATAGCATTAAACATATGGATCCAAATCAGTCCCTTGCGGAATAGCGCATAAACTAGGGTTTAAGCTTATGTCACTGTAGAAACCCATCATCTAATAACTACTACACAATGCAATCCCTTAGGCCCAAAGATGGTGGAGTGCCATATAGCCGACGTTCACATGACACCACTAAGGGAATCACAATATACATATCATCAAAATATCGAACACATATCAAATTCACATGATTACTTGCAACATGACTTCTCCCGTGACCCGAAGAACAAAAGTAACTACTCACAAATGATATTCATGCTCAAGATCGGAGGGGTATTAAATAACATAATGGATCTGAACATACAATCTTCCACCAAATAAACCAAGTACTAATCTACTACAATATGTAATCAACACTACTAGTCACCCACAGGTACCAATCTGAGGTTCTGGTACAAGGAATGAACACAAGAGATGAACTAGGGTTTGAGATGAGTTGGTGTTGTTGAAGATGTTGATGGATATTGGGCTCCCAAAGATGAGAGGGTTGTTGGTGATGACGATGGCTTCGATTTCCCCCTCCGGGAGGGAAGTTCCCCCGGCAGAATCGCTCTGTCGGAGGGCTAAAGTGCTCCTGCCCAAGTTTCGCCTTGAGATGGTGGCGCTCCATCCCGAAAGTCCTCTTCTTATTTTTTTTCTAGGTCAAAAGACCCTAAATACCAGAAGATGGGCACCGGAGGTGGGCTGGGCTGACCACAACCCATGAGGGCGCGCTCTTGTGGTCGCCGGGTGGCCCCCTCCAGTAGTTATTTGCTCTGGTATATTTTATATATTCCAAAATAATTCTCCGTAAATTTTCAGCTCATTTGGAGATGTGCAGAATAGGTGTCTCTGACGTAGCTTTTTCATGTCCAGAATTCTAGCTGCCGACATTCTCCCTCTTTATGTAAACCTTGCATATTATGATAGAAAACACATTAGAATTACTCCATAAAGCATTATTTTGCATAAAAACATTATGAATAACAGTAGGAAAACATGACGCAAAATGGACGTATCCGTGAGCCACAAGCTCACTAGGCGCGCCCTAGGGGGCGTGCCCTAGAGGGGCGCCCTATGAGCTTATGGGCCCCTCGTGGCTCCTCTAACCCTAATCTTAGCTCTATAAATACCCAAAGATTCCCCGTATACCATAGGGCACACCAAAATACTTTTCCGCCGCTGCAAGTTTCTGTCCTCGTGAAATCCCATCTTGGGGCCTTTTCCGGTACTCTATCGGAGGGGGGTTCGATCACGGAGGGCATCTACATCAAGCATGATGCCCTTCCAATGATGTGTGAGTAGTTTACCACAGACCTACGGTTCCATAGCTAGTAGCTAGATGGCTTCTTCTCGCTCTTTGATCTTCAATAAAATGTTCTGCTTGATGTTCTTGGAGATCTACTCAATGTAATCTTCTTTTGCGGTGCGTTTGTTGATATCCGATGAATTGGGGATTTGTGATCAGATTATCTATGAGTATTATTTGAGTCTGCTCTGAACTCTTTTATGCATGATTAAGATAGCTTTGTATTTTTCTCCGATCTATTGATTTGGTTTGGCCAACTAGATTGATTTTTCTTGCAATGTGAGTGGTGCTTTGTTTTGGGTTCAATCTTGCAGTGTCCTCACCCAGTGACAGAAGGGCTAGCGAGGCACGTACTTGTATTGTTGCCATTAAGGATAAAAATATGGGGTTTATTTCATATTGATTGGATCTATCCCTCTACATCATGTCATCTTGCTTAAGGCGTTACTCCGTTCTTATTAACTTAATACACTAGATGCCTGCTGGATAGCGGTCGATGTGTGGAGTAATAGCAGTAGATGCAGGCAGGACTTGGTCTACTTGTCACGGATGTGATGCCTATATTCATGATCATTGCCTTAGACATCCTCATAACTTTGCGCTTTTCTATCAATTGCTAAATTGTAATTTGTTTACCCAGCATATCCGTTCTCTCAAGAGAGAAGCCACTAGTGAAAACTATGGCCCCCGGGTCTATTTTTATCATATTATTTTCAGATCTATCTCTGCTCCTACAAAAAAATAGAGTTGGTGATGATGGTGTGCCTGCCATCCTGCAATATAGGTCGTCCGATTTATATCTGACAGATAGGAAGGAAACTATGGTAATTTTGCAAAAAAATACCCACACCCCTCTCCACATTTTCAAATAAGGCCTTCCCTCGTTCATCCTTTTCTCTCACAAGATAAACTACTAATACAAATGCATCTTGATGTTTCGTGCAACGCGCAGCCCTCTTGCTAGTAAAAACAAAAAAACAAAAAATACCTTGCTGCAATTTATTTACCTTTTCTTTATTTTGCACTTTTATTTATCTTTTATACCTATCTCTATCAGATCTCATCCTTGCAAGTAACCGTGAAGGGATTGACAACCCCTTTATCGCGTTGGGTGCAAGTGCTTGTTTGTTTGTGTAGGTGCCATCATTGGAGACTTGTGTGTTCCTCCTACTGGACTGATACCTAGGTTCGTAACTGAGGGAAATACTTATCTATGTTGGGGACCGCAGTATTTCAAAAAAAAATCCTACGACCACGCAAGATCTATCTAGGAGATGCATAGCAAGGAGAGTGTGTCTACATACCCTCGTAGACCGAAAGCGGAAGCGTTTAGTAACGCGGTTGATGTAGTCGAACGTCTTCGCGACCCAACCAATCAAGTACCGAACGCACAACACATCCGCGATCTGCACATGTTCAGCTCGGTGACGTCCCTCGTACTCTTGATACAACTGAGGCCGAGGGTGAGTTGCGTTAGCACGACGACATGTTCACGGTGATGATGAAGTTACCGATGCAGGGCTTTGCCTAAGCACTACGACAATATAACAGATGTGGAAAACTGTGGAGGGGGGCACCGCACATGGGTAAAGATCAACTTGTGTCTCTATGGGGTGCCCCCTCCCCCGTATATAAAGGAGGGGAGGAGGAGGAGGGCCGGCCTCAAGGGGCGCGCCCAAAGGGGGGATTCCTACTCCTAGTAGGACTAGGTTTCCCCCTTTCCTAGTCCAAGTAGGAGAAGAAGGAAGGAGAGGAAGAAGAGAAGGAAAGGGGGGACGACCCCCTAGCCCTAGTCCAATTCGGTTTGGGCTAGGGAGCGCACGCCACCTCTTGGCCTGCCTCCTCTCTTCCACCACTAGGCCCATAAGGCCCAATAACTTCCCGGAGGGGGTTCCGGTAACCCCCAGTACTCTGAAACTTATCTGAAACGACATGAACCATTCGGGTATCCGAATGTAGCCTTCCAACATATGAATCTTTATGTCTCGACCATTTCGAGACTCCTAGTCATGTCTGCGATCACATCCGGGACTCCGAACAACCTTCGGTACATCAAATCACATAACTCACAATACATATCGTCATCGAACGTTAAGCGTGCGGACCCTACGGGTTCGAGAACTATGTAGACATGACCGAGACACATCTCCGGTCAAAAACCAATAGCAGAACCTGGATGCTCATATTGGTTCCTACATATTCTACGAAGATCTTTATCGGTCAAACCGCACAACAACATACGTTGTTCCCTTTGTCATCGGTATGTTACTTGCACGAGATTCGATCATTGGTATCATCATACCTAGTATAATCTCGTCACTGGCAAGTCTCTTTACTCGTTCCGTGATGCATCATCCCGCAACTAACTCATAGTCACATTGCTTGCAAGGCTAATAGTGATGTGCATTACCGAGAGGGCCCAGAGATACCTCTCCGATACATGGATTGACAAATCCTAATCTCGATCTATGCCAACTCAACAAACACCATCGGAGACACCTGTAGACCATCTTTATAATCACCCAGTTGTGTTGTGATGTTTGATAGCACACAAGGTGTTCCTCCGGTATTCGGGAGTATCATAATCTCAAAGTCATAGGAACATGTGTAAGTCATGAAGAAATCAATAGCAATAAACTAAGCGATTATAGTGCTAAGCTAACGGATGGGTCTAGTCCATCACATCATTCTCTAATGATGTGATCCCGTTCATCGAATGACAACACATGTCCATGGCTAGGAAACTTAACCATCTTTGATTAACGATCTAGTCAAGTAGAGGCATACTAGGGACACTCTGTTTGTCTATGTATTCACACATGTACTAAGTTTCCGGTTAATACAATTCTACCATGAATAATAAACATTTATCATGATATAAGGAAATATAAATAACAACTTTATTGTTGCCTCTAGGGCATATTTCCTTTAGTCTCCCACTTGCACTAGAGTCAATAATCTAGATTACATAGTAATGATTCTAACACCCATGGAGTCTTGGTGTTGATCATGTTTTGCTTGTGAGAGAGGCTTAGTCAATGGGTCCGCAACATTCAGATCCGTATGTATCTTGTAAATCTCTATGTCTCCCTCCTTGACTTGATCGCGAATGGAATTGAAGCGTCTCTTGATGTGCTTGGTTCTCTTGTGAAATCTGGATTTCTTTGCCAAGGCAATTGTAGCAGTATTGTCACAAAAGATTTTCATTGGTCCTGATGCACTAGGTATTACACCTAGATCGGATATGAACTCCTTCATCCAGACTCCTTCATTTGCTGCTTCCGAAGCAAATATGTATTCCGCTTCACACGTAGATCCCGCCACGACGCTCTATTTAGAACTGCACCAACTGACAGCTCCACCATTCAATAAAAATACGTATCCAGTTTGTGACTTAGAGTCATCCGGATCAGTGTCAAAGCTTGCGTCGATGTAACCGTTTACGACGAGCTCTTTGTCACCTCCGTAAACGAGAAACATATCCTTAGTCCTTTTTAGGTATTTCAGGATCTTCTTGACCGCTGTCCAGTGATCCACTCCTGGATTACTTTGGTACCTCCCTGCTAAACTAATAGCAAGGCACAGATCAGGTCTAGTACACAGCATTGCATACATGATAGAACCTATGGCTGAGGAATAGGGAATGACTTTCATTTTCTCTCTATCTTCTGTAGTGGTCGGGCATTGAGTCTGACTTAACTTCACACCTTGTAACATAGGCAAGAACCCTTTCTTAGCTTGATCCATTTTGAACTTCTTCAAAACTTTATCAAGGTATGTGCTTGGTGAAAGACCAATTAAGTGTCTTGATCTATCTCTATAGATCTTGATGCCCAATATATAAGCAGCTTCACTGAGGTCTTTCATTGGAAAATTCTTATTCAAGTATCCTTTTATGTTATTCAGAAATTCAGTATCATTTCCGATCAATAGTATGTCATCCACATATAATATCAAAAATGCTACGGAGGTCCCACTCACTTTCTTGTAAATACAGGCTTCTCCAAAAGTCTGTATAAAACCATATGCCTTGATCACACTATCAAAGCGTATATTCCAACTCCGAGATGCTTGCACCAGTCCATAAATGGATCGCTGGAGCTTGCACACTTTGTTAGCACCTTTTGGATCGACAAAACCTTCTGTTGCATCATATACAACTCTTCTTTAAGATATCCACTAAGGAATGCAGTTTTGACATCTATTTGCCAAATTTCATAATCATAAAATGCGGTAATTGCTAACATGATCCGGACGGATTTAAGTATCACTACGGGTGAGAAGGTCTCATCGTAGTCAACTCCTTGAACTTGTCGAAAACCTTTCGCAACAAGTCGAGCTCTGTAGACAGTAACATTACCGTCAGCGTCAGTCTTCTTCTTGAAGATCCATTTATTCTCTATGGCTTGCCGATCATCGGGTAAGTCAACCAAATTCCACACTTGGTTCTCGTACATGGATCCCATCTCAGATTTCATGGCCTCAAGCCATTTTGCGGAATCTGGGCTCATCATCGCTTCCTCATAGTTCGTAGGTTCGTCATGGTCAAGTAACATGACTTCTCGAACAGGATTACCGTACCACTCTGGTGCAGATCTTACTCTGGTTGACCAACGAGGTTTGGTAGTAACTTGATCAGAAGTTTCATGATCAACATCATTAGCTTCCTCACTAATTCGTGTAGGAATCCCTGGAACTGATTTCTGTGATGAACTACTTTCCAATAAGGGAGAAGGTAGAGTTACCTCATAAAGTTCTACTTTCCCCCCACTCACTTCTTGCGGGAGAAACTCCTTCTCTAGAAAGGATCCTTCTTAGCAACGAAAATCTTGCCTTCGCATCTATGATAGAAGGTGTACCCAACTGTCTCCTTTGGGTATCCTATGAAGACACATTTCTCCGATTTGGGTTCGAGCTTATCAGGTTGAAGCTTTTTCACATAAGCATCACAGCCCCAAACTTTAAGAAATGACAACTTGGGTTTCTTGCCAAACCACAGTTCATATGGTGTCATCTCACCGGATCTCGATGGTGCCCTATTTAATGTGAATGTCGCCGTCTCTAAAGCATAACCCCAAAACGATAGCGGTAAATCAGTAAGAGACATCATAGATCGCACCATATCTAATAAAGTGCGATTACGATGTTCGGACACACCATTATGTTGTGGTGTTCCAGGTGGCATGAGTTGCGAAACTATTCTGCATTGTTTCAAGTGAGGACCAAACTCATAACTCCAATATTTTACTCCACGATCAGATCGTAGAAACTTAATTTTCTTGTTACGATGATTTTCTACTTCACTCCAAAATTCTTTGAACTTTTCAAATGTTTCAGACTTATGTTTCATCAAGTAGATATACCCATATCTGCTCAAATCATTTGTGAACGTCGGAAAATAACGATACCCGCCACGAGCATCAACACTCATCGGACCGCATACATCAGTATGTATTATTTCCAATAAGTATGTTGCTCGTTCCATTGTTCCGGAGAACGGAGTCTTAGTCATCTTGCCCATGAGGCATGGTTCGCAAGCATCAAGTGATTCCAAAAGCCCATCAGCATGGAGTTTCTTCATGCACTTTACATTAATATGACCTAAACGGCAGTTCCACAAATAAGTTGCACTATCATTATTAACCTTATATCTTTTGGCTTCAATACTATGAATATGTGTATCACTACTATCGAGATTCGATAAAAATAGACCACTCATCAAGGGTGCATGACCATAAAAGATATTACTCATATAAATAGAACAACCATTATTCTCTGATTTAAATGAATAACCATCTCGCATCAAACAAGATCCAGATATAATGTTCATGCTTAACGCTGGCACCAAATAACAATTATTCAGGTCTAATACTAATCCCGAAGGTAGATGTAGAGGTAGCATGCCGACTGCGATCACATTGACTTTGGAACCATTTCCCACGCGCATCGTCACCTCGTCCTTAGCCGATCTTCGCTTAATTCATAGCCCGTGTTTCGAGTTGCAAATATGAGCAACAGAACCAGTATCAAATACACAGGCGCTACTGCGAGCATTAGTAAGGTACACATCAATAACATGTATATGAAATATACCTTTCACTTTGCCATCCTTCTTATCCGCCAAATACATGGGGCAGTTCCGCTCCAATGACGAGTCCCTTTGTAGTAGACGCACTCAGTCTTCGGCTTAGGTCCAGACTTGGGCTTCTTCACTTGAGCAGCAACTTGCTTTTTGTTCTTCTTGAAGTTCCCCTTCTTCCCTCTGCCCTTTTTATTGAAAATAGTAGTCTTGTTAACCATCAACACTTGATGCTCCTTCTTGATTTCTACCTCCGCAGCCTTTAGCATTGCGAAGGGCTCGGGAATTGTCTTATCCATCCCTTGCATATTATAGTTCATTATGAAGCTTTTGTAGCTTAGTGGTAGCGATTGAAGAACTCTATCAATAACACTATCATCAGGAAGATTAACTCCCAGTTGAGTCCAGTTGTTGTGGTACCCAGACATTCTGAGTATACGTTAACTAACAGAACTATTCTCCTCTGTATTGCAGCTTTAGAACTTATTGGAGACTTCATATCTCTCAATCCGAGCATTTTCTTGAAATATTAACTTCAAATCCTGGAACATCTCATATGCTCCATGACATTCAAAACGTCATTGAAGTCCTGATTCTAAGCCGTAAAGCATGGCACACTGAACTATCGAGTAGTCATCAGCTTTGCTCTGCCAGACGTTCATAACATCCGGTGTTTCTCCTGCAGCGGGGTTTGCACCTAGCGGTGCTTCCAGGACGTAATTCTTCCGTGCAACAATGAGGATAATCCTCAAGTTACTTACCCAGTCCGTGTAGTTGCTACCATCATCTTTCAACTTAGCTTTCTCTAGGAACGCATTAAAATTCAATGGAGCAACAACACGGACCATTTATCTACAAAAGCATAGACATGCAAAATACTATCAGGTACTAAGTTCATGCTAACATAAAGTTCAAATAATCATATTACTTAAGAATTCCCACTTAGATAGACATCCCTCTAGCAATCTAAATGATCACGTGATCCATATCAACTAAACCATGTCCGATCATCACGTGAGATGGAGTAGTTTTCGATGGTGAACATCACTATGTTGATCATATCTACTATATGATTCATGCTCGACCTTTCGGTCTCAGTGTTCCGAGGCCATATCTGTATATGCTAGGCTCGTCAAGTTTAACCCAAGTATTCTGCTTGTGCAAAACTGGCTTGCACCCGTTGTATGTGAACGTAGAGCTTATCACACCCGATCATCACGTGGGGTCTCGGCACGACGAACTGAAGGAAATATGCCCTAGAGGCAATAATAAAGTTGTTATTTATATTTCCTTATATCATTATAAATGTTTATTATTAATGCTAGAATTGTATTAACCGGAAACTTAGTGCATGTGTGAATACATAGACAAACAGAGTGTCACTAGTATGCCTCTACTTGACTAGCTCGTTAATCAAAGATGGTTAAGTTTCCTAACCATAGACATGAGTTGACAATTGATAAACGGGATCACATCATTAGAGAATGATGTGATTGACTTGACCCATCCGTTAGCTTAGCATTATAATCATTTAGTTTATTGATATTGCTTTCTACATAACTTATACATGTTCCTATGACTATGAGATTATGCAACTCTCGAATACCGGAGGAACACTTAGTGTGCTATCAAACGTCACAACGTAGCTGGGTGATTATAAAGATGCTCTACAGGTGTCTCCGATGGTGTTTGTTGAGTTGGCATAGATCGAGATTAGAATTTGTCACTCCGATTGTCGGAGAGGTATCTCTAGGCCATCTCGGTAATGCACATCACTATAAGCCATGCAAGCAATGTGACTAATGAGTTAGTTCTTGGATGTTGCATTACGGAACGAGTAAAGAGACTTGCCAGTAATGAGATTGAACTAGGTATGATGATATCGACAATCAAATCTCGGGAAAGTAACATACCAAAGACAAAGGGAACAACGTATGTTGTTATGCGGTTTGACTGATAAAGATCTTCATAGAATATGTAGGAACCAATATGAGCATCCAGGTTCCGCTATTATTGACCGGAGATGAGTCTCGGTCATGTCTACATAGTTCTCGAACCCGTAGGGTCCGCACACTTAACGTTCGATGCCGATTGGTATTATGAGTTTATGTGTTTTGATGTACCGAAGGTAGTTCGGAGTCCCGGATGTGATCACGGACATGATGAGGAGCCTCAAAATGGTCGAGACATGAAGATTGATATATTGGAAGGTTATGTTTGGACACCGAAATGGTTTCGGATGAGTTCGGGCATATACCGGAGTACCGGGGGGTTACCGGAACCCCCCGCGGGCTAAATGGGCCTACATGGGCTTTAGTCGAAGAGAGAGAAGGCAGCCAAGAGGTGGGGGCGCCCCCCCCCCCAAAGCCCAATCCGATTTGGGAGGGCGCCGGGCCCCCTTACCTTCTTCTCCTCTCTCCCTTCTTTCCCCCTCCTATTGGGACTAGGAAAGGGGGGGAAACCTACTCCTAGTAGGAGTAGGAATCCCCCCTTGAGGCGCACCATGAGGGCCGGCCGGCCCCCTCCTCCCCTCCTTCATATACGGGGGAGGAGGCACCCCATAGACACACAAGTTGATAATTGTTTTAGCCATGTGCGGTGCCCCCCTCCACAGATACACACCTTGGTCATATCGTCATAGTGCTTAGGCGAAGCCCTGCGCCGGTAACTTCATCATCACCGTCAACACACTGTCGTGCTGACAAAACTCTCCCTCGGCCTCAACTGGATCAAGAGTACGAGGGACGTCACCGAGCTAAACGTGTGCAGATCGCGGAGGTGCCGTGCGTTCGGTAATTGATCGGTTGGATCGTGAAGACGTTCGACTACATCAACCTCGTTTCTTAACGCTTCCTCTTTCGGTCTACGAGGGTACATAGACACACTCTCCCCTCTCATTGCTATGCATCTCCTAGATAGATCTTACGTGATCGTAGGAATTTTTTTGACATACTGCGTTCCCCAACAGTGGCATCCGAGCCAGGTCTATGCGTAGATGTTATATGCACGAGTAGGACACAAAGGAGTTGTGGGTGTGGGTATATACATATTGCTTGCTGTCACTAGTTGATTCTTTATTCAGCGGTATTGTAGGATTAAGCAGCTCAGACCGACATTACGCATATGCTTACGCGAGACTGGTTCTACCGACGTGCTTCGCACACAGGTGGCTAGCGGGTGTCTGTTTCTCCAACTTTAGTTGAATCGATTTCAATGAACAGGGTTCTTTCTGAAGATCAAAAAGCTATCACTATACTACGTTGTGGTTTTGATGCGTAGGTAAGAACTGTTCTTGCTAGAAGCACGTAGTAGTCATGTAAAACTTGAAACAACAAAGTAGAGGACGTCTAACTTGTTTTTGCAGGGCATGTTGTGATGTGATATGGTCAAGACATGATTATATAAATTGTTGTATGAGATGATCATGTTTTGTAACACAGTTATCGGCAATTGGCAGGAGCCATATGGTTGTCGCTTTATTGTATGAAATGCAATAGCCATGTAATTGCTTTACTTTATCACTAAGCGGTAGCGATAGTCATTGGAAGCAATAGTTGGCGAGACGACAACGATGCTTCGATGGAGATCAAGGTGTCATGCTGGTGATGATGGTGATCATGACGGTGCTTTGGAGATGGAGATCAAAAAGCACAAGATGATGATGGCCATATCATATCACTTATTTGATTGCATGTGATGTTTATCCTTTATGCATCTTATTTTGCTTAGTACGATGGTAGCATTATAAGATGATCTCTCACTAAATTTCAAGTTACAAGTGTTCTCCCTGAGTATGAACCGTTGCTATAGTTCATCATGTCGAGACACCACGTGATGATCAGGTGTGATAAGCTCTACGTTCACATACAACGGGTGCAAGGCAGTTTTGCACATGCAGAATACTCTGGTTAAACTTGACGAGCCTAGCATATGAAGATATGGCCTCGGAACACTAAGACCGAAAGGTCGAACGTGAATCATATAGTAGATATGATCAACATAGTGATGTTCACAATTGAAAACTACTCCATCTCACGTGATGATCGGACATGGTTTAGTTGATATGGATCACGTGATCACTCAGATGATTAGAGGGATGTCTATCTAAGTGGGAGTTCTTAAGTAATATGATTAACTGAACTTTAATTTATCATGAACTTAGTACCTGATAATATTTGCATGTCTATGTTGTTGTAGATAAATGGCCCCTGTTGTTGTTCCATTGAATTTTAATGTGTTCCTTGAGAAAGCTAAGTTGAAAGATGATGGTAGCAATTACACGGACTGGGTCCGCAACTTGAGGGTTATCCTCATTGTTGCACAGAAGAATTACGTCCTGGAAGCACCGCTGGGTGACAAGCCTGTTGCAGATGCTGCTGACGATGTTAATAACGTCTGGCAAAGCAAAGCTGATGACTACTCGATAGTTCAGTGTGCCATGCTTTACGGCTTAGAACCGGGAATTCAACGACGTTTTGAACGTCATGGAGCATATGATATGTTCTAGGAGTTGAAGTAAATATTTCAAGCAAATGTTCGGATTGAGAGATATGAAGTCTCCAATAAGTTCTAAAGCTGCAAAATGCAGGAGAATAGTTCTGTCACTGAACATATACTCAGAATGTCTGGGTACCACAACCACTTGACTCAGCTGGGAGTTAATCTTCCTGATGAGAGTGTCATTGAAGATTTCTTCAATCACTGCCACCAAACTACAAGAGCTTAGTGATGAACTATAATATGCAAGGGATGGATAAGACAATTCCCGAGCTCTTCGCAATGCTAAAGGCTGCGGAGGTAGAAATCAAGAAGGAGCATCAAGTGTTGATGGTCAACAAGACCACCAGTTCCAAGAAGAAGGGGGAAGGGAAGAAGGGGAACTTCAAGAAGAACAGCAAGCAAGTTGCTCCTCAAGTGAAGAAGCCCAAGTTTGGACCTAAGCCTGAGACTGAGTGCTTCTACTGCAAAGGGACTAGTCACTGGAAGCGGAGTTGCCCCAAGTATTTCTGAGAGATCGCTCTTTGACCAGGATTGGCTAACGAAGGCGAAGATGATTCGGTGTCTGGCCCCCCTTCCCGAGGGTTTGGAAAATCCGGTTTTGGAGAAGATGCTCGAGCTCGCACCTTGCCCGGAGCCCTCGAGGGAAGATACAGGGGGGAATAATATGGGCGGAAGCGGGCCCCCATTGCTGCCAATTCCAACCGAGGGAATGAGCGCCTCCATAAAGGAGGATAACTGGGGGAGGAAGAGGACTGCTTCCGAGGATCCGGAAGCCAAGCCCTCCAAACGGGAGAAGAAGTCTCCAATAGAGGGTCCTGCCTTGGGGGGTGCTCTTACCGCACAAAGTCCGCGGGGGGATCAGCCCTCCAACGAGTCGTAAGTGATCCAAAATACTTTAATAGTGAAGGTATACTATCTTTTTCTGAGAAAATAACCACCGCATATATCTTGCAGTTCGGGCCTTAGCCCCTCTCAGCTGAGCTCGTCTTCGGGGGATCTTCTTCCAGAGATGATGGAGAGCGAAACGCCTCCCCCGGACTCCTCCGCTCAAGAAGCCGGCGACCCTGAAGTGTCGTCACGGAGGGCCGCTCCGGATCCGGTGAGGCCAGAAGATAATCCCATAGACCCCCGAAGTCCCCAACGTCCGGCTCCCGAAGAGAGCAAACAAAAGAGTTCGGCATCGTCTGGTATGTGGTCGGACGTTCTAAGGGAGCTGGTGGGGCGAGCGGCCATCTCAGAAGAACAGCGTACGCTGATGGGTACGGTGATGGAGAGAATTTCGTCCGCCGAAAGCAGATTACATGAAGCCTTTATGAGTCTACTGACAGGCTTTGAGGTACGTGAGATAATATGTGATAGTACCGCACATGTTAGGTGTGCCCTGTGTAGATAGTAGCCCCTGAGACTCTAGTTGTCGTCGAGAACGGCAGCGAACAGAGGATCATAGTCCCGGGCAATAACCAGACTGCCCTTATGTGTAGGTGGTGGAAGCTCCGGTGGCTAGCCGGACTAGTGAGTTTGCCGAATTAAAACGGCAACTGGATGCGGCAGATGCCGACATCGAGCTTGTTAACAAGAGGCTTGACGAGGCACATGGTAAGTGTTATTATCTGGTGAACGCCACATAGTAAGAGCAGCCTGATGCCAGTATCTTTAATATGTTGTGACTGTAGATGGAGCTGCCACCGTGGAAACCTTGCGGGCAGAACTTGCCCGAGCCAAGGAACAAGCGAGGATTAGTAATGCGGCTGCTTTGAAGGCGGCCGAAGAGTTGAAATCCGAGAAGGCCGCACATTGCAAGAGCCAAGAGAAGATGGCCAAGATGGCCGTAGAATTAAAAGACACTGCCGACCGTTGCCGGCTCCTTGAAAAAGAAAATCGAGCGAAGGCAACGGACCTTGAGAAGGCCACGATGGCGGACAAAGACACCCGCTCTGCTATGAGAGCGAAGAAGGAGGGGCTGCGAGAAGCCGGGGATATTGCGGCTGGGAAGCCCTTCATGCTATGGAGGAAGTTCGGAGATCCATGGTATGCCCCTCTGGATCGGCTATGGAGTTCAGCAGATGCGTATATGGACTTGGCAGCGAGCGCTGCCGATGCGGCCAAATACTTCCAAGGTCAAACAGATCATGAAGTGGACAAGCTGTTCTAGTCGCAATTCAACGTTCCAGAGTGTCCGCTTCCATTGACTGATCAGCTAGCCGAATGGGACGAACTAAATAGGTTGTCCGGACTCGCCATGAGGTCTGTGGTGGATCAGCTATGGCCGGAAAAGCCAAAGCCGAACAGCTATTTCAGTTTAGTGCGGTGCCGCGCACTAATGCGATGAACAGGTCGACGTGCATAGAAGGCTCGCGGATGGCCCTTGCCCGTGTTAAAGCATACTGGGCGGAGACGGACGCTACCACTGTTGCGGCGCAGGGTTCGGCCATAGGCCGAGTGGCTGCCGAGCACTATTTCGAGGAGGTTCTCGAGGGTGCTCGTTTGATAGAGGCCTAGTGCTTGAAGAATATTATGTTTGAGTGATATGTATTCTCTTTGTAAACACAATGCTTTTATGACATTTTATAAGGCTATGTTTATACTTTTGCCTGAAAGTAGTATGATGCCTCCTGTGCGGCCGTTTATGTATACATGTGTGTAACCTGAAAGATTGCAGTCGTCGGCTTCAAACCCCATGCATATAATGCAGAGGTGCTCGCGAAAAATGCGTGTTCACACTTAACCCAACATCTTGGTCCTATTAAGGAGGTGATAGCATAGCAAACGAGCCAACCGGACTATGATGCTTTAACACTTTCACTTAGCCATAGGAGTTTGACAGTGGGGCTACTAGATAGCCCCTGGTGGATCCGCACTCTCCCGATCTCGAGGTGCGTACATGCCTGGCCGGAAAACGGCCCTTCGTTAAGGCAGAGGAATTCTAACATTCCGATAGGTCATCGAGTGGTTGACCAGTCTCACGCTATATCATGACAGTCAGTTTTCGGCTTTCTCTACTGAGGTGCTCGTCCGGATGAACCAGGGCACAATCGCAGTAGTTCTCCTGGTGCTGCCTTAGCCGATAAAGCGGAACGTAAGGCACCAAAACACAGGAGCCGGGCAAACCCAACATTTTGACCAAAGACAATGATTCGGAGCTGATGCATATAAGGCCAAACTCGCGACGCCGAACACTCCCTAAGGTATTCGGTCTTTATGGTATAAATCGGGCCTAAATAGTGCCCTTCGTAAAAAGCCCCTTGTGTCCAGGTACGTGCATTATTCTGACATGGCCACATGCCAAGACATCAGCATCCTTCTCAATTGTGCTGAGAATTCGGTGGATGTGTATCAACAAGAGACAGTAAAAAAGGTTTACGCAGGGTCTTAATCTAAAAAGAATCCTTGGAGCGGGTCCCTGCTGCACGTCTGCGCCTGTGTCTCCGTTGTGCCGTATCTTGGACGGGTGTAGCACGATGGTCATCTGTAAAAGAGAGGAACTTAGGTAAAAAAGTTGTCATGCAAAAAGGTGATTTTTTTAAAGAGACCATGTATAACTAGAAATGAGTTGAAATTGCCACTTGTCTGCGCGCGTTGAGCCCCTTGTATTTGTAATAGGGGTGTGGCCATCACTCCGGTATAAATTACATATAGCAGCCCAGACTCGTCTAACCGTGTCCGTGGTCTTGACGACCTATCAAATACTTTAGTTGGTGAGGCCGTTTTTAGTGTGCGGCTGCCAAGGCAGTCGCATTCTCTTCGGCGCGCAAGGATCGCTTAATACTTCCATTCACTGTAATGATGCCGCGTGGACCAGGCATCTTGAGCGTCAGGGAAGCGTAATGTGGTATTGCATTAAAGCGAGCAAAAGCTTCGCGTCCAAGTAGTGCTTGATAACCGCATTGGAATGGAGCAATGTGGAAGGTTAAATGTTCGCTACGGGAGTTATCGGGGAAGCCGAATATAACCTTTAGTAGCAGGGAGCCCGTGCAGTGAGCCCCTGGGCCTGGCATTACTCCTTTAAAGGTAGTGTTGCTATGGCAAATTTTCGTTGGGTCTATCCCCATTTCACGGATTGTATCCTGGTATATCAGGTTAAAACTGCTGCCACCATCCATCAGGACTCGTGCAAAGTGGTATCCGTCAATTATTGGGTCTAATACTAGGGGAGCCCATACTGCCCGTCGTATACTTGCTGAGTAATCACGATGGTCGAAAGTGACCGGTTGGGACGACCAGTGGTAGGGTTTTGCGGTGATAGGCCCTTGGGCATATTTATCTGGGAGGGCCGCTTTGCTTCCCTTGATCACGTGTAATACGTTGACTATTTTGACTTCTGATGGGAACTTCTTTTGTTCCCCAGCGTCTTGCTTGAGAGGCTCATCCTCATCTTCGCTTGGCGTATCCTCCCCCTTGTGTACGGCGTTGAGCTTGCCGGACTGCTTGAAGACCCAACATTCTCTATGGGTATGATTAGCGGGTTTACCAGGGGTGTTATGGATCTGACATACTTGGTCCAGAATTTTGTGTAGGCTGGACAGTTCATCTATGGCGCCTTCAGAGGGCGGCTTTTGCTGACCTGGCCGAGAGCTTCGGAATCCGGCGTGTACCGCCGTGCTCTTCGGCTTGTAATCTTTATTTCGACGTTTATTATTTTTGTTGCGTCATGATTTCCCGTTTTCATCTCTAACTTCGGATGTGCTTGGGTCGCTGGTGCTGCATCTGGCTAGCCAGCTGTCCTCACCCACGCAAAAGCGGGTCATGAGGCTTGTTAATGCTGCCATTGTTCTCGGCTTTTCTTGGCCGAGGTGTCTGGCAAGCCATTCGTCGCGGACGCTATGTTTAAAAGCTTCCAAGGCTTCGGCGTCCGGGCAGTCGACTATTTGGTTCTTCTTAGTTAGGAACCTGTTCCAAAGCTTTCGGGCTGACTCTCCGGGCTATTGAGTTATATGGATCAAATCGTCCGCACCCGAGGGTCGGACATAAGTCCCTTGAAAATTTGCCCGAAAAGCGTTTTTGAGCTCTTCCCAGCTTCCAATGGAGTTTTCGGGGAGGCTTTTAAGCCAGTGCCGAGCTGGCCCTTTGAGCTTGAGGGGTAAGTACTTGATGGCGTGGAGATTGTCTCCTCGAGCCATATGGATATGAAGGATATAGTCCTCAATCCAGACCCCAGGGTCTGTTGTTCCGTCGTATGACTCTATGTTTACGGGTTTGAATCCCTCTGGGAATTCATGGTCCAACACCTCATCGGTGAAACATAGGGGGTGTGCAGCACCCCTGTAGCTGGGTGTACCGCGTTGTTCTGATGCTTGTTGTGTTACATCATATGCTGGGGCGCGCTTGCGTGGTCCATAGATGGATATGGTTGCGCCGTCCTTTTGGTGCAAGCCCTCATGTGGATCGCTTATTGGCTTGTGAGTGGAGTTGTTTGCCGCTCCATGTTGGCCGTGAGGTCGTCTATCCGGCCAGGTGGCCATTTTGATTTTGGTTGTGGGGGATCTAGGGCCTCCTCATCGAATTCGGGTAGCAACTTCCGCTTCCGGTAGCTCCTGGTGGGGCGATTACCACCATACTTTGCTGCTGTGTTGAGTACTTTACTCCATCTGATTTGGAGTCTGTCTTGCGCAGACTTGAGCCTTTGCTTCTGCTTTTTCAGAGTCCTCGCGGTGGCAACAAGCCTTTGATGGGCATTCTGCTGCTCCAGGTGCCTGTCCGGCGTTATGTCATCCGCACTTTTATCTATGACAGAATTGGTTTGTTCGGTTTGATTTTCCGTATTGCCGTGGTCCAGCAGTAGTTCGCCCTGCTCCAACGCTGGGTCTGTATGATTGTTATTTCTACCGAGGCGGGATTTGGGGCGGCGCTTACGCCGCCGCTTTGACTGCTTCTCGAGGGGACAAGCCTTCGTTGCGTCCTTCCGTTCATCATCGCCGTCTTCTTTTGGAGTGTCCACCATGTATATGTCATATGATGAGGTGGACGCCCAGCGCCCTGTGGATGGTGGTTCCTCTTCGCCTCCCGCATCGTCGTCCATACCGTCGATGTCTTCGGAGTCGAAGTCGAGCATGTCGGTTAAATCATCGATAGTGGCTACGAAGTGGGTGGTGGGTGGGCGTCGAATTTATCCGTCGTCCGCATCCCAATCCTGTTGGTCATAGTCCGGCCAGGGCTCTCCTGACAAAGAGAGAGACCTTAGTGAATTCGGAATGTCGCCGAAGGGCGAGTGCTGGAAGATATGCGCGGCGGTGAATTCCATGATCGGCACCCAATCGGAATCGATTGGCAGGGGCGCGGACGGTTCGGAGTCCAGAAAAGAGTCCGGCACCTTGGAGTCACGGGCTTCGTAGAGGATTAGGCTGGTGTTCGGCTCAATCGCCGTTGAGACTGCAGCCCCTGAGGCGGTGTCTAGCCACCCGTCCTCGATTGGCACAGTTGGCTCCGAGCTAAGGGTCGGAGCTGATGCGGGCGCGGCCTCTGGGGTACTGTTCAGCGACAGAGCTAGGTCATACCCGTCATGGCAGTGCGGCGCGCCCGGCTGTGGATCGAATCCGTCGAAGATCAAGTCTCCGCGGATGTCGTCCGTGTAGTTCAAACTTCCAAATCTGACCTGACAGCCAAGGGCGTAGCTTTCAATCTGCTCCAGATGGCCAAGCAAATTAGCCCGCAGTGCAAAGCCGCCAAATACGAAGATCTGTCCGGGGAGAAAAGTCTCGCCCTGGACCGCATCGCTATCGATGAGAGTAGGAGCCATCAAGCCTAACGGTGATGACACAGAGGAACTCTCAATGAAAGCACCAATGTCAGTGTCAAAACCGGCGGATCTCGGGTAGGGGGTCCCGAACTGTGCGTCTAGGCCGGATGGTAACAGGAGGCAGGGGACACAATGTTTTACCCAGGTTCGGGCCCTCTTGATGGAGGTAAAATCCTACGTCCTGCTTGATTGATATTGGTGATATGGGTAGTACAAGAGTAGATCTACCATGAGATCAGACAGGCTAAACCCTAGAAGCTAGCATATGGTATGATTGCATGTTGTGGTTGTTTTCCTACGGACTAAAACCCTTCGGTTTATATAGACACCGGAGAGGGTTAGGGTTACACAAGGTCGGTTACAAAGGAGGAAATATCCATATCTGTATTGCCTAGCTGGCCTTCCACGCCAAGTAGAGTCCCATCCGGACATGAGACGAAGTCTTCAATCTTGTATCTTCATAGTCTAACAGTCCGGCCAATGGAGATAGTCCGGCTGTCCGGAGACCCCCTAATCCAGGACTCCCTCAAGCGGCCCGGACCAACATTACATGAGCACGTTCATGAGACCAGTTCTACCGACGTGCTTTGCACACAGGTGGATGGCGGGTGTCTATTTCTCCAACTTTAGTTGAATCGAGTTTGACTATGGCTGGTCCTTGTTGAAGGTCAAAACAACACACTTGATGAAAAATCGTTGTGGTTTTGGTGCATAGGTAAGAACGGTTCTTGCTAGAAGCCCATAACAGCCACGTAAAACTTGCAACAACAAAGTAGAGGACGTCTAACTTGTTTTTGCAGGGCATGTTGTGATGTGATATGGTCAAGACATGATGAGATATAAATTGTTGTATGAGATGATCATGTTTTGTAAAAGTTATCGGCAACTGGAAGGAGCCTTATGGTTGTCGCTTTATTGTATGAAATGCAATCGCCATGTAATTGCTTTACTTTATCACTAAGCGGTAGCGATAGTCATAGAAGCAATAGTTGGTGAGACGACAACGACGCTATGATGGAGATCAATGTGTCAAGACGGTGATGATGGAGATCATGACGGTGCTTTGGAGATGGATATCAAAGCCACAAGATGATGATAGCCATACCATGTCACATATTTTGATTGCATGTGATGTTTATCTTTTATGCATCTTATTTTGCTTAGTACGACAGTAGCATTATAAGATGATCCCTCACTAAATTTCAAGATATAAGTGTTCTCCCTGAGTATGCACCGTTGCTACAGTTCATCGTGCTGAGACACCATGTGGTGATTGGTTGTGATAAGCTCTACGTTCACATACAATGGGTGCAAGCCAGTTTTGCACATGCGGAATACTCAGGTTAAACTTGACGAGCCTAGCATATGCAGATATGGCCTCGGAACACTGAGACCGAAAGTTCGAACGTGAATCTTATAGTAGATATGATCAACATAGGGATGTTCACCATTGAAAACTACTCCATCTCACGTGATGATCGGACATGGTTTAGTTGATATGGATCACGTGATCATTTAGATGACTAGAGGGATGTCTATCTAAGTGGGAGTTCTTAAGTAATATGATTAATTGAACTTTAATTTATCATGAATTTAGTCCTGGTAGTTTTTGCATATCTATGTTGTTGTAGATCAATGGCCCGTGCTACCGTTCCCTTGAATTTTAATGTGTTCCTAGAGAAAGCTAAGTTGAAAGATGATGGTAGCAACTACACAGACTGGATCAGTAACTTGAGGATCGTCCTCATTGTTGCACAGAAGAATTACGTCCAAGAAGCACCGCTAGGTGCAAAATCCGTTGTAGGAGCAACTCGGGATGTTATGAACGTCTGGCAGAGCAAAGCTGATGACTAGTCGATAGTTCAGCATGCCATGCTTTAAGGCTTAGAATTGGGACTTCAAAGACTTTTTGAACGACATCGAGCATATGAGATGTTCCACGAGTTGAGGTTAATATTTCAAGCAAATGCCCAAGTTGAGGGATATGAAGTCTCCAACAAGTTCTACAACTGCAAAATGGAGGAGAATAGTTCTGTCAGTGAACACATACTCAGAATGTCTGGGTACCATAACCACTTGACTCGGCTGGGAGTTAATCTTCCTAATGATAGTGTCATTGACAAAGTTCTTCAATCGCTGCCACCAAGCTATAAAGGCTTCGTGTTGAACTATAATATGCAAGGGATGGAAAAGACAATTCTCGAGCTCTTTGCGATGCTAAAGGCTGCGGAGGTAGAAATTAAGAAGGAGCATTAGGTGTTGATGGTTAACAAGACCACTATTTTCAAGAAAAAGGGCAAAGGGAAGAAGGGGAACTTCAAGAAGAATAGCAAGCAAGTTGCTACTCCCGGGAAGAAGCCCAAGTCTGGACCTAAGCCTGAAACTGAGTGCTTCTACTGCAAAGGGACTAGTCACTGGAAGCGGAACCGCCCCAAGTATTTGGCGGATAAGAAGGATGGCAAAGTGAAAGGTATATTTGATATAGATGTTATTGATGTGTACCTTACTAATGCTCATAGTAGCACCTGGGTATTTGATACTGGTTTTGTTGCTCATATTTGCAACTCAAAACAGGGGCTATGGATTAAACAAAGATTGGCTAAGGACAAGGTGACGATGCACGTCGAAAATGGTTCCAAGGTCGATGTGATCGCCGTCAGCACACTACCTCTACATCTACCTTCGGGATTAGTTTTGACCTGAATAATTGTTATTTGGTGCCAGCGTTGAGCATGAACATTATATCTGGATCTTGTTTGGTGCGAGACGGTTATTCATTTAAATCAGAGAATAATGGTTGTTCTATTTATATGAGTAATATCTTTTATGGTCACGCACCCTTGATGAGTGGTCTATTTTTGTTAAATCTCGATCGTAGTGATACACATATTCATAATATTGAAGCCAAAAGATGCAAAGTTAATAATGATAGTGCAACTTATTTGTAGCACCACCGTTTAGGTCATATTGGTGTAAAGCGCATGAAGAAACTCTTTGCCGATGGACTTTTGGAATCACTTGATTATGAATCACTTGATGCTTGCAGACCATGCCTCATGGGCAAGATGACTAAGACTCCGTTCGCCGGAACAATGGAGCGAGCTACAGACCTATTGGAAATAATACATACTGATGTATGTGGTCTGATCAGTGTTGAGGCTCGTGGCGGGTATCGTTATTTTCTGACCTTCACAGATGATTTGAGTAGATATGGGTATATCTACTTAATGAAACATAAGTCTGAAACATTTGAAAAGTTCAAAGAATTTCAGAGTGAAGTGGAAAACCATCGTAACAATAAAATAAAGTTTCTACGATCTCATTGTGGAGGTGAATATTTGAGTCATGAGTTTGGTCTTCATTTAGTTTCGCAACTCACGCCACGTGGAACACCACAGCGTAATGGTCTGTCCGAACGTCGTAACCGTAGTTTATTAGATATGGTGCTATCTATGATGTCTCTTACCGATTTACCGCTATCATTTTCGGGTTATGCTTTAGAGACGGCTGCATTCACGTTAAATGTGGAACCATCTAAATCCGTTGAGATGACACCATATGAGCTATGGTTAGGCAAGAAACCTAAGCTGTCGTTTCTTAAAGTTTGAGGCTACGATGCTTATGTGAAAAAGCTTCAACCTGATAAGCTCAAACCCAAATCGGAGAAATGTGTCTACATAGGATACCTAAAGGAAACTGTTAGGTACTCCTTCTATCACAGATCCAAAGTCAAGATATTCGTTGCTAAGAATGGATCCTTTCTAGAGAAGGAGTTTCTCTCGAAAGAAGTGAGTGGAAGGAAAGTAGAACTTGATGAGGTAATTGTGCCTTCTCCCGAATTGGAAAGTAGTTCATCACAGAAATCAGTTCTAGTGATCCCTACAACAATTAGTGAGGATGCTAATGATGATGATCATGGAACTTCAGATCAAGTGACTATCAAACCTCGTAGGTCAAGCAGAGTACGGTCCACACAAGAGTGGTACGGTAATCCTGTTCTGGACGTCATGTTACTTGACCATGATGAACCTACGAACTATGAGGAAGCGATGATGAGCCCAAATTCCGCGAAATGGCTTGAGGCCATGAAATCTGAGATGGGATCCATGTATGAGAACAAAGTGTGTACTTTGGATGACTTGCTCGATGATCGGCAAGCCATAGAGAATAAGTGGATCTTCAAAAAGAAGACTGACGCTGACGGTAATGTTACTTTCTACAAAACTCGACTTGTTGCGAAAGGTTTTCGACAAGTTCAAGGAGTTGATTACGATGAGACCTTCTCACCAGTAGCGGTGCTTAAGACTCTTCGAATCATGTTAGCAATTGCCGCATTGTATGATTATTAAGTTTGGCAAATGGATCTCAAAACTGCATTCCTAAATGGATATCTTAAAGAAGAGTTGTATATGATGCAACCAGAAGGTTTTGTCGATCCTAAAGGTACTAACAAAGTGTGGAAGCTCCAGCGATCCATTTATGGATTGGTGCAAGCCTCTCGGAGTTGGAATATACGCTTTGATAGTGTGATCAAAGCATATGGTTTTATACAAACTTTTGGAGAAGCCTGTATTTACAAGAAAGTGAGTGGGAGCTCTGTAGCATTTCTAATATTATATGTGGATGACATATTGTTGATTGGAAATAATACAGAATTTCTGGATAGCATAAAAGGATACTTGAATAAGAATTTTTCAATGAAAGACCTCGGCGAAGCTGCTTATATATTGGGCATCAAGATCTATAGAGAAGATCAAGACGCTTAATTGGAATTTTACAAAGCACATACCTTGATAAAGTTTTGAAGAAGTTCAAAATGGATCAGTCAAAGAAAGGGTTCTTGCCTGTGTTACAAGGTGTGAAGTTGAGTCAGACTCAATGCCCAACCACTGTAGAAGATAGAGAGAAAATGAAAGTCATTCCCTATGCTTCAGCCATAGGTTCTATCATGTATGCAATGCTGTGTACCAGACCTGATGTGTGGCTTGCTATAAGTTTAGCAGGGAAGTACCAAAGTAATCCAGGAGTGGATCACTGGACCGCGGTCAAGAACATCCTGAAATACCTAAAAAGGACTAAGGATATGTTTCTCGTTTATGGGGGTGACAAAGAGCTTGTCATAAATGGTTACGTCGATGCAAGCTTTGACACTGATCTGGATGACTCTAAGTCACAAACCGATACATATTTATATTGAATGGTGGAGCTGTCAGTTGGTGCAGTTCCAAGTAGAGCATCGTGGCGGGATCTACGTGTGAAGCGGAGTACATAGTTGCTTCAGAAGCAGCAAATGAAGGACTCTGGATGAAGGAGCTCATATCCGATCTAGGTGTAATACCTAGTGCATCGGGTCCAATGAAAATCTTTTGTGATAATACTGGAACAATTACCTTGGCGAAGGAATCTAGATTTCAGAAGAGAACTAAACACATCAAGAGACGCTTCAATTCCATCCGCGATCAAGTCAAGGAAGGAGACATAGAGATTTGCAAAATACATACGGATCTGAATGTTGCAGACCCGTTGACTAAGGCTCTTCCACGAGCAAAACATGATCAGCACCAAGACTCCATGGGTGTTAGAATAATTACTATGTAATCTAGATTACTGACTCTAATGCAAGTGGGAGACTGATGGAAATATGCCCTAGAGGCAATAATAAAGTTGTTATTTGTATTTCCTTATATCATGATAAGTTTTTATTATTCATGCTAGAACTGTATTAACCGGAAACTTAGTACATGTGTGAATACATAGACAAAACAGAGTGTCCCTAGTATGCATCTACTTGACTAGCTCGTTAATCAAAGATGGTTAAGTTTCTTGACCATAGACATGTGTTGTCATTTGATGAACGGGGTCACATCATTACAGAATGATGTGATGGACAAGACCCATCCGTTAGCTTAGCATTGTGATCATTTAGATTTATTGCTATTGCTTTCTTCATGACTTATACATATTCCTCTGACTATGAGATTATGCAACTCCCGAATACCGGAGGAACACCTTGTGTGCTATCAAACGTCACAACGTAACTCGTTGATTATAAAGATGCACCATAGGTGTCTCCGAAGGTGTTTGTTGGGTTGGCATAGATCGAGATTAGGATTTGTCACTCCGAGTATCGGAGAGGTATCTCTAGGCCCTCTCGGTAATGCACATTGAGGGAGTCCTGGATTAGGGGGTGTCCGGATGGCCGGATTATACCTTCAGCCGGACTGCTGGACTATGAAGATACAAGATTGAAGACTTCGTCCCGTGTCCGGATAGGACTTTCCTTGGCGTGGAAGGCAAGCTTGGCGATACGGATATTCAGATCTCCTACCATTGTAACCGACTCTATGTAACCCTAACCCTATCCGGTGTCTATATAAACCGGAGGGTTTTAGTCTGTAGGACAACATACACATCAACAATCATACCATAGGCTAGCTTCTAGGGTTTAGCCTCTCTGATCTCGTGGTAGATCTACTCTTGTACTACCCATATCATCAATATTAATCAATCAGGACGTAGGGTTTTACCTCCATCGAGAGGGCCCGAACCTGGGTAAAACTTCGTGTCCCTTGCCTCCTGTTACCATCCGGCCTAGACGCACAGTTCAGGACCCCCTACCCGAGATCCGCCGGTTTTGACACCGACATCAGTGCTTTTATTGAGATTTCCTCTGTGTCATCACCGTCAGGCTCGATGGCTCCTACGATCATCAATGGCGATGTAGTCCAGGGTGAGACCTTCCTCCCCGGACAAATCTTTGTCTTCGGCGGCTTCGCACTGCGGGCCAACTCACTTGGCCATCTGGAGCAGATCGAAAGCTACGCCCCTGGCCGTCAGGTCAGATTCGGAAGTTTAAACTACACGGCTGACATCCGCGGGGACTTGATCTTCGACGAATTCGAGCCACTACCGAGCACGCCGCACTGTCCCGACGAGCATGATCTAGCTCTACCGCCGAACAGTGCCCTAGAGGCAGCACCCGCATCAGCTCCGATCCTTAATTCGGAGCCAACTGCACCAATCGAGGATGGGCGGTTGGACGCCGCCTCAGGGGCTGCAATCCCCACAGCAATTGAGCCGAACACCAGCCCCGTACTCTGCGAGACTCATGACTCCAAGGAGCCAGAATCCTCTCCGGACTCCGAACCCTCCGCGCCCTTGCCAATCGAATCCGATTGGGCGTCGATCATGGAGTTCACTGCCGCGGATATCTTTCAGCACTCGCCTTTTGGCGATATCTTGAAGACACTGAAGTCTCTCTCTTTATCAAGAGAGCCCTGGCCGGACTACGGCCAGCAAGGTTGGGATTCAGACGATGAAGAAATTCAAAGCCCACCCACCACCCACTTTGTTGGGGATATCACTACTGGGCGTAAAACCGGCCTATCTGGGCCGGTTAACTTCATTAGTAGTTAACTATGTTAAAACCCAAGAAGGCAGATGAGGGCTCAAGGCCCATAGTCGGTTCAAGGCATGTAGCCATAAACCTGCGTTGGTCTGTAACTTGTATTGTAAGTTAGGAATAAGTAGAGACCAAACCGGACACATCTATGAGCCGGTATTGGGACTCTGTGAACCGACGGGCGTCACCCATGTATATAAGGGGACGACCCGACGGCGGTTCAAAGACAACAGACAACAACTCGAGACTTAGGCGAAGCTTATTTGCTCCCTAGTCATCGAAACCCCATCAATTCCATCACAACTAGATGTAGGCTTTTACCTTCACCGAAGGGGCCGAACTAGTATAAACTCTCTTGCGTCCTTGTGTCCGCTTTAACTCCGTCAAGCTAACCCATTGCGATGGCTCCACGACTAAGTCCTTTCACGAGGACATCTGCCATGACAAAACCACGACAGTTGGCGCCCACCGTGGGGCTATCGCATGATGGTTTCAGGTTCTTGGAGGGCCGCTTTGAAGGACTCGAGGGCTACGCTGTGGGCCAGATGACTAAGAGTCATCGTGGCAAGCTCTACATCGACGATGCAGGCTGGGGCCCCGAGGCCGGCTTAGTTGAGTACGGGTACCGGGTCCCCTTTGGTGGCATACACGTTTTCATCGGCAAGATTGATGAACCGGGCCCTGAGCCGGACATCTACACCGACCTCGTCGAAACGGCTCAGCGTGCGCGATCCGCCCGGGTTAAACCGGTCGTGAGGCGTGCCTTCGTGGGAGTCATCCACGGAGGAAGTTATGAGGATGGATCAGAATCCCGCGGCAAGACCATCGTTTGTTCTGACAACGAGTCATCAACCGGAGAAACCGAATCTCTATATCAGCTACAAGACAGCCGGATTGGGGGCTGTTCCGATGGCGACAGTATTCCGGACCCCTCTGATCTACCCAACCGAGTTGGAATATTCATGGCTGGCACACAAGCAGCACTCCATTCTTCAACCGCTGCACCAATGACCTCCGGTTCAGTAGCAGCGACGGCTGCCGGGGCAGGAGGCTCTGTACGCCCACCGGCTCAAGTTCTATCAGATGTATTTGATGCATTGGCTGTGCTCATGGCAGAAGCTAACCCGGCGAATCAGGACGCCCACAGCGCGGAGATAGCAAAGGTGAAGGAATAGATCACCCAGGCCTAGACGGACCTGGCAGCTGAGGATGCCGGGATGACCGCAGAGCGGGCCGCTCTAGATGCACAAGCCTACAGGCTCATGTTGGACCAGAACGCGTCGCATGAAGTCATGAAGAGGAAGTACCGATCCCGTTTGCCTTCAGTTTTCGAGGGCAGAGACCTTTTCAACACCCTAGGAGCAAGAACCAGTAATCCGCTAGAGGTAAACTGGGCAGAGGCTCCCGCGACCGGCACGCCGGTTCAGCCCCGTCGGATGGATCTGCCTCGTCAAAACACTGTTATACCTCTGGCTGTTTCGACACCTCCGGGTCACTACTTCAACCCGATGGACAATCTCGTTGCCACTGCTGCACGGCTGGAGGCCATTCCAATTGAAGGTGACTCGCCGCAGGCAGTAGAGACGCGACGGGTCAAGGAGCTTCTGAGGACAGCTTTGGTCCAACAGGAAGCATACTCATACAGCCGCGACCGGATTCACTCGACCCCTCGTCCAAGCCGGAGCTATAGCAGGCATATGGATGAACCGGCAGTGTCAAGTAATGAACAGCGTGGAGCACTCCGCGGCAACAACCCGGCGGGTGGTGCTGATAACGCTCAGGAAGTGGTGGACCGGGCCCGAGCGCGCAGGGAGGCCGAGTTAGCCGCACAGTATCAGGCTCGGCAGCTTACGCCGGTTCGTCCAACTATCTCGAGCGAACCTGGTGTTACTTCTAGTTCTTTGGGGGTGCCTTGCCATGTCCCCGCTTTACGCAATGTGCGCCGCCCAAGGATTTCAAAGGCCCGCGCAAGGTACCAAATTACACGGCGAATCAACCTCCAGAGACATGGGTGGAGAGCTATGAGATGGCCATGGAGATGCTTGATGTCGATGACGCGGCGTGTGCGAAATACTTCACCATGATGCTTGAAGGAACGGCCCGTACTTGGTTAAAAAGCTTGCCGGCTAATTCTATCAGTTCATGGGCCCAATTACGAGCCTGGTTTATCAGCAATTTCAAGGATACATGTAAACAGCCTATGTCGGTAGTGGACTTAGCTGCTTGCGTCCAGGAGGAACGAGAATTGACGACTCATTGGGTGCGCCGGGTCTCACAAGTGTTGCATTCATCAGACCGCATCAACACTGACACTGCAGTCATAACCCTAGAAGGCAACTGTCGGTTTGGACCCCTAAAACTGAAGTTGGGACGGATGAAGCGCCATTGCACTGACATGGGGACCCTCATGGCTGCCTTGGTAAAGTATGCTGATTCTGATAGTACCAAGGATCCCGAGTCTGATGATGACAAGACCGGAAGGGGAAAGAAGAACAGCAACTCCAAAGGTCAGCAGCATCACTCGGCAGGTAACGGTAGCGGAGGCAAGCGCAAAGCGGATGGCAACATGGACTTCGTGGCTAACACCAACGCGCAGGACAAGGGTCAACGACACAAGGGTAAGCCGTCGAATCACAGTGGAGCGCCTAACCCTAATCCGGACTGCTTAAATTATCTATTGAACCAGCCCTGCCCAAAGCATGGGACGAAGGAGGTGCCAGCAAACCACCTTTGGAAGGACTGCTTCATTATGCAGGAGTTCAAGAATTCTAATGCTTTCCGGTATGATCATGGCTCTGGCGGTGGTTCAGGATCCGGGTCGGGATACGGTGGAGGAAATTCTGGTTCAGGATTTAATGGTAATCCAGGCGGACATAACAATCAAAATAATCAGAACAACCAGGGTGGTTACAACCAGCAGTAGCAACAGTCGGGTTACCAAAGTAACCCAAAGCAGTTGAATAGTGGGCAGTACCATGTCTTCACCACTAGCTTGGACAAGCGAGACCGGAAGGTTCAGAGGCGGGCAGTCAACTCTGTTGAACCGGCTGTGCCCCGTTATCTGCGCTGGTCTGAATAGCCAATCATATGGAGCAGAGAGGATCACCCTCCTCAGGTTGATAATCCAGGTCAGCTAGCATTAGTGGTGGTGCCTCAGGTGGGAGGTTATAAGTTCACCAAGGTACTCATGGATGGAGGGAGCAGCATTAATATCTTGTACTATGAGACCTTCCGTCGTATGGGACTAACAGATAAAAATCTCAAACCGTCCAATACGGTGTTCCATGGTGTGGTGCCTGGCAAGTCAGCATATCCTGTTGGTAAGATAGCTCTAGAAGTGGCCTTTGGAGATGATCATGATTCCAGGTCGAAAACATTGACGTTTGAAGTGGTGAAAATCCAAAGTCCATACCACGCCCTGTTTGGGCGGCCGGCCTACGCCAAGTTTATGGCACAGCCCTGTTGTGTGTATTTGCAGCTCAAGATGTCGGGTCACAAGGGGACAATAACGGTTCACGGAAGCCGTAAAATCGCTTTGGAGTGCAAGGAAGGAGATGTGACCTAAGCAGAGTCGGTTTGTGCCACCGAGGAGCTGAAGTATTATAAGGACAATGTTGATCCCGCGGACATGACTCCATTAAAGAAGCCAACTACGGAGCATGATCCGGCCCTGAAGTTCAAATCGGCAGCTGAAACTAAGTTTGTTGACTTTGTGCCTGGCGATTCGTCCAAGCAGTTCAGCATTAGTGCCAACTTGGATCCAAAGTAGGAAAGCGCGCTCATCGAGTTCATCCGTGAGAATTGGGACATTTTTGCATGGAAGCCCTCTGACATGCCGGGTGTACCGAGGCAACTCGCTGAGCACACCCTTAATGTGGATCCTAAATACAAACTGGTAAAATAGTTCCTCCGCCGGTTTGACAAAGAAAGACGCAAGGCGATTGGAGAAGAGGTAGCCAGGCTCTTAGCAGCTGGCTTTATTATTGAGGTTTTCCACCTTGAGTGGCTTGCTAATCCGGTGCTGGTCCTTAAGAAAAACGGCACCTGGCACATGTGTGTGGATTACACAGATCTTAATAAGGCTTGTCCAGCAGATCCTTTTGCCCTCCCCCGTATTGATCAAATTATTGATGCTACGGCGGGTTGTGAGCGTTTGAGTTTTTTGGATGCATATTCTGGCTATCATCATATCAAAATGCCAGTTAAGGACCAGGAGAAGATGGCATTCATAACTCCCTTTGGAGCCTTCTGCTATGTGTCTATGCCCTTCGGGCTCAAGAGTGCCCAGGCAACTTATCAACGGTGTGTACAAAATTGTCTTCACAAGCAGATTGGCCGCAATGTACATGCTTACGTAGATGATATTGTGGTTAAGTCAAGAGAGAAGGAGACTCTGGTTGATGACTTAAAGGAAACTTTTGATAACCTGAGGACGTACAAGATGATGCTCAATCCGGCCAAGTGTGTCTTTGGTGTACCGGCAGGCAAGTTATTGGGTTTTCTGGTGTCCAATAGGGGAATTGAGGCTAATCCGGAGAAAATTACAGCCATCACCTCACTGGCTAAACCAAAGTGTATCAATGATGTTCAACGCCTGGCAGGACGGATTGCCGCGTTAAGCCGGTTTATCAGCCGCCTTGGTGAGAAGGCAATCCCTTTGTATCAGATGTTGAAGAAGACAGATCAATTCGTCTGGAGTTCTTCTGCTGATACAGCGTTTGAGGACTTAAAGCGGCAATTGGCCAATCCGCCTGTGCTCGCCGCTCCCATGGACAAAGAACCGTTGCTGCTATATGTTGTTGCTAATGCTCGTGCAGTCAGTGTGGCTATTGTGGTGGAACGAAAAGAGGCAAGCAAGGAGCATCCGGTTCAACGTCCGGTCTATTATATCAGCGAGGTACTCATTGAGTCCAAGCAAAGGTATCTGCATTGGCAGAAGCTGGTATATGGAGTTTTTATGGCAAGCCGAAAGCTCAAGCAATACTTCCAAGGGCACCCCATTACGGTGGTCAGTTCTGCTCCCTTGGGGGATATCATCCAGAACCGGGAAGCGACTGGCCGGATTGCCAAGTGGGCTATAGAGCTTAGGCCGCACGGGTTGAAGTATGTGCCTCGGACGGTGGTTAAATCTCAAGCACTTGTTGATTTCATCAATGATTGGACGGAAATGCAAGCACCTGAAGAAAAACCGGATCACACATATTGGACCATCTATTTCGACGGATCCAGGCAATTGGAAGGCTCGGGTGCTGGAGTCGTATTAACTTCCCCACGAGGTGATAAGTCCTGTTACGTTCTCCGCTTAATGTTCCCTTGTACTAACAATGCAGCTGAGTATGAAGCCTTGCTCCATGGTCTCCGAATGGCTAAGGAGATGAACCTAAGTCGAGTTAAGTGCTTCGGTGACTCGGACCTCGTGGCTCAACAAGTATCTGGCACTTGGGATTCCAAGGACCCGCTCATGGCAGCATATCGTCGTGAGGTGGATATTGTTGCAGGTCACTTTAAAGGCTATCAGGTGGACCATGTGGACCGACGGAAGAATGAAGCGGCGGATGCTTTAAGCCGGCTGGGCTCTCAGCGTAAACCGGTCCCGCCTAATGTTTTTTTGGATGTGCTGCACAACCCGTCGGTCAAACTCCCTGGTGAAGCGGATTTGGCCATTCCTGATCCGGAGGCTCAATTGGTGGCAGCTCTTCATATCATTCCGGATTGGACACTTCCTTACCTGGCGTACATCAAACCGGGGCAAGTTACCAGAGGATGAGATTCTGGCCCAATAGATAATCCGGCGGTCCAAGTCCATGACTATTGTCAATGGCGAGTTGCATCATTACAGTGTATCAGGGGCGCTTCAACGCTGTGTGTCTCCTGAAGAAGGCTGTGAAATTTTGCGTGAGATCCACGAAGGAGATTGTGGGCACCACACCGGTTCAAAATCTTTGGTGGCTAAAGCGTTCCGCCATGGCTTCTATTGGTTAACTGCTCATGCTGATGTGGAGGATCTGGTCAGACAATGTGATGGTTGCCAAAAGTTTTCAAGACGTGCTCATGTGCCGACTCAAGAGTTGAGAATGATTCCAATTACTTGGCCGTTTGCGACTTGGGGGCTGGATATGGTTGGGCCTTTTAAAAGGTCCAAAGATAAGAAGACCCACCTCCTGGTGGCGGTTGACAAGTTTGCAAAGTGGGTGGAGGCAGAACCTGTTAGCAAGTGTGATGCGGCCACGGCGGTTCAGTTCATCAAAAAAGTGATTTTACGATTTGGCTTTCCACACAGTATCATCACAGATAATGGTACCAATTTGTCCAAAGGTGCCATGAAGGAGTTCTGCGAACGGGAGCACATCCGGCTTGACGTTTCATCGGTGGCACACCCACAATCCAATGGTCAAGCAGAAAGGGCTAATCAAGAGATCTTGAGAGGCATCAAGCCCCGGCTTATGGTTCCTTTGCAGAGAACACCGGGTTGTTGGGTAGAAGAGCTACCATCTGTGTTATGGAGCATCAATACTACACCCAACAGATCAACAGGATACACACCGTTCTTCATGGTCTACGGAGCGGAGGCGGTTCTTCCCAGTGATATTCGTCATGACTCACCTCGTGTGGCGGCTTATGTTGAAGCGGACAACGAGACGGCACGGCAAGACGCTTTGGACCTGTTGGATGAAGAACGTGACATAGCAGCTGCCTGTTCGGCGATTTACCAACAGGATCTTCGTCGTTATCACAGTCGCTGAGTCAGAACCAGAACCTTTCAGGAAGGAGATTTGGTGCTTCGGCTCATCCAAGATCAGACTAATATGCATAAGCTATCCCCACCTTGGGAGGGACCTTTCGTGGTCAGCAAGAATCTGCACAACGGGTCATACTATCTGATTGATATTCGAGAGCATAAAGACTCACGTACATCAGAGGAGGAGACCAACAGGCCGTGGAACATAGCTCATCTTCGGCCTTACTATACCTGAGCCATTGGCTCTACTTATGTATATATTACGACGATGTATATATATGATTAAATATAATAAACCGGAACCTCAGCTAAAGCGGGGTATCTGTTCTTTTACATCATGTGCGGTTACACGGAGTTGTTCTAAAGCGGCCTCCGGTTTACCCGTTGAATTAGCTTTTCAAAGCATCATGTTATATCACTTGGGGGCTTGGTCGTGTCCGAACCAATGCAACACCTCTTGATAGGCGAGAGCCACCAGATCACTTGGGGATTTGGTCATGTCTGAACCAGTCACGCCTCTTGATCGGTCTAAGGCCACAGAATCACTTGGGGGCTTGGTCGAACCCGAACCATTGCCACACCTCTTGATCGGCATAAATGCCACGGTTTCATTTGGGGACCTGGCTGACTTGAACCACAGCTACACCTATCGGGAGCTTGGTCGTGTCCGACCATGGTAACGCCATCTGATCGGCTCAATAAAGCCTCTTTTTGCAAACGGTTTTATCATTGCCTTTGCTTCACATTTTTCATTGATAGATATTTCTTTCTTTTTGTTGTGTTTTTTAAACCGACAAAATTTTAAACCAGTTCACACTGTCAATTGACGGAACACGGTCCATTTTTAATCCGGAGACTATTTACCCGGTTTGATTTTTTATTAACATCCTATTACGAAGTAACACGGTGTTTTCTTATAACCCGGCACGGTTTACATGGTAAACCGGCATTATATACGGGAGCTGCTATCTCCTCCAATAGTGTGGGTTTATAAACCTCCGCTTCAAGATTGGCTAAGCCAACTTCATGCCCAACGATGGCAGGTATTATGTATCTCAAAGATTTGATCATATGCTTAAATTTAAGATATTTTGATATGCAGACATCATGCTCCGCCTGACGGTACAACCACGGTGGCACTTTAAGATTTTTTATGTTGCAGAAAATACTTTGGAAAGTTCATCACCCAAAGTAAGCACAAGTTGCAGTGGTTATGCACGAAGGCATATTAAGATCAAGAGTGTCAGCTAGCCTATTACAAGGCAACACGGTGCCCCAAATAAGATCATTGTTTTTTTTCAAAGGAGAAGCAGTTTAAACCGGCTTCCGGTTCAAGCTTGGTCACCAGCCTGGCCTGATGGTTGTGGGTCATCCCGTGCCGCTTCAGCTTCAGTTTCTCTACCCAGCGGCTGGAAATCAACAGTTGTCCAGTCGATTCCCATTAATGCTCGAAAGATAGCTTCATCATGGATCAGCAATGATGGTTCAATATCGGGAGCATAAGTATGCTTACGGATTGGAGGGATAAGATTTTAGGCTTCATGAATTGGTGCAGCTACTCGCTTGTTTTGATTGTCATAATGGGCTTGATAGTGAGACAAGTCTGCTTCTTCAGCCAATTGACAAGCTAGCGGACGCACCTCCCGGTTTATTGCTCGCAGATCCGCTTCAATAAACTCTGACTCATCTTCCTTCAAGCTGGGATAGCCCTGAGCCGCTTCAATAGGATCAAAATCCAGCACCCAAGCTTTTGCCCGGATTAAGGCATTGATCGCACCGGTTCGAGCAGCAGATTTCTTCAGCTCTTCAACCCGGGCAGGAAGCACCGACAGTTTCTTCAGAGTGTCCTGAATCAAAGTGGGCGTCGGATTGTTGTGGGATGCAGTACAGATGATCCGTTGTGCACCAGTGTACAGTTGTTCGATCAACGTGTAGGCGGCTTTCAATTTCTTCCGCACATCTGACCCCAAGTGACCAATGCGTGTCCCTGGAATCTTACAAAGGGTTAACAAACCGGCAGCTCTATAAGACAGCTGAAGCAATCCAGAAATCAAACCAGCTTACCAAAGATAGAAGTGGTCATGGCATGCACATGCTGCTTTATGCTGGCCAGTTCGTCCACCACCGGTTTAAGTGCAGCCTCGGCATCTTCTGCTTGTTTGGTTAAAGCGGATTTTTCAGTGGCCCAATCCGCCCGCTCTTTCTTGAAGCCCTCCTTAAGCTGTTCCATGGTGCTTAAAGCGCTGGTTAATTCCTCTTTTGCTTTCGAGGTTTCAGCTTGTTGGGACTTCAGATTTTCTTGGAGATCGGCGATTTGCGTCTCTTTTTTCTTCAGTTCAGCCTGCATACAGACAGTTATATAATTCAGCAAGTAGTGCAAGAATTGAAGCACCAACCACATAAAAAGTTATGCACTTGGCGCTTGGGGGCTAATGCCTATTTGATTTTCATATTTCACTTGATTATAAAGTCCCAAGATCAATACAAGTATTCAACTTGGCACTTGGGGGCTAATGGCTATTTGCTCGACTATATTCCGATGCAGCGATCTCAATTACTTAAAGTCCCGGTTTAACTACACTAAGTTAAACCGGCACTTGGGGGCTACATTAGCGAATTCTGAAGCATTGGGATTTATATTAGCATGTCCCGGTTTAGCTACACTAAGTTGAACCGGCCCTTGGGGGCTACATCAACGAGTTCCGAAGCATTGGGATTTATATTAACAAGTCCCGGTTTGGATGCAGATTCTAAACCGGCCCTTAGGGGCTAGGAGAGTTAACAAGATTGAAATATCCAAACAGGAAAAAGCACATGGAAGTTACCTCAAATTTCTCTTTCATCATATTAACCAGACTAGCTTCATAGTCACGGCTGGTGTATAGCCGGTTCAGATAGCCGGAATGGAGATCTTGGGCGTTCAAAGCGGCATAAGTTGTCAGATCGGCATTCCATTTTCCCTTGCCAATGGCAGCAAATTCTTCCTTGCCAGTGTGTCTGGATAAAGCAATGGGATTGCCTGGCTCTATGCGACCAATGCCAGTAATAACAACCTCATCATCCTTGGCATCGCCGGTTTGCACTGGGGCCGTTGGCTTATCAGTAGGCTTTGATGGATTGGTGGATTTCTCAATCCGGATGGGGCTTGTGGGCTGGTTGACAGGACTTGAGGTATCAATAGGCCTCTCTTCAGCAATAGGATCGTCATCTCGCTGCGGTGGATCATTGGGTATATCTTCAGGAATAGCCGCTTCAAGATCTGCTATTGTGCCCCGTTCAGGGACGGCATCCTCCTCGGCCGCTTTATCCAGGCGAGCCTTCTTCCTTGGCCTAGGCTTGGCCCTGAAAGGAATAAAAAAATCACATACAGCATGTGTTACAAGGTGATATACCAGAAATATTATGATAAGTATAGCTTACCCAAGCACCGTTTTGAGCGGTGGCAGCTGAGTAGCTGATGACTCGCCAGAGGATGAGTGGGAAGTAACCTGATAATCGGAGTCAGATGGATTAAGAGGTTGACGAAAACAGATCGCTTTAGGACAACCACTGACAAGAAAATTAGAGACCTCTGAACGGTGTTTCCGAACCGGACTGTTTGGTAAACCGGCGGAGGTAACTACCTGGCCGCTGTGCCGGGTTGTGCGACGAGCTTCGTGCTGTTGGGTCTTCATAAGAAATTTGGGATCCAAGTAAGCAAGAGGATGAGAAAATTTAACCTTCCGGTTTGTCTGACGGATTTTTAGTGAAGGCAAAGGGTCTGAGTCGGAAGAGAGAATAATTACCTCTGCGGCATCAGCATGGCTGGCTTCGGCATCATCCTGACAAATATCATCATCAATAAGGCGCATGAAAAATAAGCCAACTGAGTCAAGGTCCGGATTACCCACATCATCATCAGGGGCCGGATCAGAAGATGCAGTGGTTCTCTTCTTATGAGCAGGCCGTTTCACGACTTTAGTCTTTGGCCGGGTTGGTCGTTCCGGTTTATCTGCTTTTTCTGGCTTCTCCTGTGGAAGTTTCTTGCTCCAAAATGGATCATTACCCTATTTAAACAGACATTGATATTAAACAATGACCAGATATATCAATAACAGGATTAGTAAAAACAAATATCAAACTCTTACAGCTGGCGGTTTGTTGGTGGCACAGAAGGGAAGCAGGCCGGTTCGAGCACAGACATGTTCTGGTTCATTCAGCATTTTGTTCACAGCCTCTGTGATTTCTTTGTCGGTGAGCTGGATGCTAGCATGTCGCAGTGGGTCATCAACATTGCCAGTATACTCGCACATCAAACCGGAGCGCTGACTAAGGGGCAGTATGCTCCATGATATCCAACAGCGAGCGAGATCAACTCCTCTTAAACCATTGGCCATAAAGGCTTTGAGCTTGGACAGTTGAGGAGCGTATTTGCTTCTCTCCTTGGCAGTCAACCTTTGCGGAAAGGGGCGTGTATTGCTAAGCCGCTCCGGACGAAAGCCAGGCAAGGGATTTTCACCAGCAGGGGAAGTGTCTTTGCAATAGAACCATGTTTGATTCCACTCTTTGGGGTGGCTGTTGTTGGAAATATGCCCTAGAGGCAATAATAAATTGGTTATTATTATATTTCCTTGTTCATGATAATCGTTTATTATCCATGCTAGAATTGTATTGATAGGAAACTCAGATACATGTGTGGATACATAGACAACACCATGTCCCTAGTAAGCCTCTAGTTGACTAGCTCGTTGATCAATAGATGGTTACGGTTTCCTGACCATGGACATTGGATGTCGTTGATAACGGGATCACATCATTAGGAGAATGATGTGATGGACAAGACCCAATCCTAAGCATAGCACAAGATCGTGTAGTTCGTATGCTAAAGCTTTTCTAATGTCAAGTATCATTTTCCTTAGACCATGAGATTGTGCAACTCCCGGATACCGTAGGAATACTTTGGGTGTGCCAAACGTCACAACGTAACTGGGTGGCTATAAAGGTACACTACAGGTATCTCCAAAAGTGTCTGTTGGGTTGGCACAAATCGAGACTAGGATTTGTCACTCCGTGTGACGGAGAGGTGTCTCTGGGCCCACTCGGTAGGACATCATCATAATGTGCACAATGTGATCAAGGAGTTGATCATGGGATGATGTGTTACGGAACGAGTAAAGAGACTTGCCGGTAACGAGATTGATCAAGGTATTGGGATACCGACGATCGAATCTCGGGCAAGTATCATACCGATAGACAAAGGAAATTGTATACGGGATTGATTAAGTCCTTGACATCGTGGTTCATCCGATGAGATCATCGTGGAACATGTGGGAGCCAACATGGGTATCCAGATCCCGTTGTTGGTTATTGACCGGAGAATGTCTCGGTCATGTCTGCATGTCTCCCGAACCCGTAGGGTCTACACACTTAAGGTTCGATGACGCTAGGGTTATAAAGGAAGTTTGTATGTGGTTACCGAATGTTGTTCGGATTCTCGGATGAGATCCCGGACGTCACGAGGAGTTCCGGAATGGTCTGGAGGTAAAGATTTATATATAGGAAGTCCTATTTCGGCCATCGGGACAAGTTTCGGGGTCATCGGTATTGTACCGGGACCACCAGAAGGGTCCCGGGGGCCCACCGGGTGGGGCCACCTGCCCCGGGGGCCACATGGGCTGTAGGGGGTGCGCCTTGGCCTATATGGGCCAAGGGCACCAGCCCCAAGAGGCCCATGCGCCAAGAGATGAGGGATAGGAAGATTCCTAAAGGGGGAAGGCTCCTCCGAGGTGCCTTGGGGAGGAGGGACTCTTCCTAGCCGCACCCTTCCTTGGAGGAAGGGCCAAGGCTGCTCCTCCCCCCCTCTCCCTTGCCCCTATATATATGTGGGGGGTGGGAGGGCAGCCATACCCATGTTCTGGCGCAGCCCTCTCCCCTCTCCCAAGTCATTCTCCTCTCCCGTGGTGCTTGGCGAAGCCCTGCAGGATTGCCACGCTCCTCCACCACCACCACGCCGTTGTGCTGCTGCTGGATGGAGTCTTCCTCAACCTCTCCCTCTCTCTTTGCTGGATCAAGGCGTGGGAGACATCGTCGGTCTGTACGTGTGTTGAACGCGGAGGTGTCGTCCGTTCGGCACTTGGTCATCGGTGATTTGGATCACGACGAGTACGACTCCATCAACCCCGTTCACTTGAACGCTTCCGCTTAGCGATCTACAAGGGTATGTAGATGCACTCTCCTTCCCCTCATTGCTAGTCTCTCCATAGATAGATCTTGGTGACACGTATGAAAATTTTGAATTTCTGCTACGTTCCCCAACAGTGGCATCATGAGCTAGGTCTATTGCGTAGATTCTATGCATGAGTAGAACACAAAGTAGTTGTGGGCGTTGATTTTGTTCAATATGCTTGCCGTTACTATTCTTATCTTGATTCGGCGGCATCGTGGGATGAAGCGGCCCGGACCAACCTTACATGTACGCTTACGTGAGACCGGTTCCACCGACAAACATGCACTGGTTGCATAAGGTGGCTGGCGAGTGTCTATCTCTCCCACTTTAGTCGGATCAGATTCGATGAAAAGGGTCCTTATGAAGGGTAAATAGCAATTGGCATATCACGTTGTGGTTTTGCGTAGGTAAGAAACGTTCTTGCTAGAAACCCACAGCAGCCACGTAAAACATGCAAACAACAATTAGAGGACGTCTAACTTGTTTTTGCAGGGTATGCTATGTGATGTGATATGGCCAAAAGGATGTGATGAATGATATATGTGATGTATGAGATTGATCATGTTCTTGTAATAGGAATCACGACTTGCATGTTGATGAGTATGACAACCGGCAGGAGCCATAGGAGTTGTCTTAATTTATTTATGACCTGCGTGTCAACATAAACGTCATGTAATTACTTTACTTTATTTCTAACCGTTAGCTATAGTAGTAGAAGTAATAGTTGACGAGACAACTTCAAGAAGACACGATGATGGAGATCATGATGATGGAGATCATGGTGTCCTGCCGGTGACAAGATGATCATGGAGCCCCAAGATGGAGATCAAAGGAGATATATGATATTGGCCATATCATGTCACTACTATTTGATTGCATGTGATGTTTATCATGTTTATACATCTTATTTGCTTAGAACGACGGTAGTAAATAAGATGATCCCTCATTAAAATTTCAAGAAAGTGTTCCCCCTAACTGTGCATCGTTGCGACAGTTCGTTGTTTCGAAGCACCACGTGATGATCGGGTGTTAGATCCTAACGTTCACATACAACGGGTGTAAGACAGATTTACACACGCGAAACACTTAGGTTGACTTGACGACCCTAGCATGTGTATAGACATGGCCTCGGAACACAGAAGACCGAAAGGTCGAGCATGAGTCGTATAGAAGATACGATCAACATGAAGATGTTCACCGACGTTGACTAGTCCGTCTCACGTGATGATCGGACACGGCCTAGTTGACTCGGATCATGTAATCACTTAGATGACTAGAGGGATGTCTATCTGAGTGGGAGTTCATAAGATGAACTTAATTATCCTGAACATAGTCGAAAGGTCTTCGCAAATTATGTCGTAGCACACGCTTTAGTTCTACTGTTTAGATATGTTCCTAGAGAAAATTTAGTTGAAAGTTGATAGTAGCAATTGTGCGGACTAGGTCTGTAAACTGAGGATTGTCCTCATTGCTTCATAGAAGGCTTATGTCCTTAATGCACCGCTCAGTGTGCTGAACCTCGAACGTCGTCTGTGGATGTTGCGAACATCTAACATACACATTTTGATAACTACGTGATAGTTCAGTTAAACGGTTTAGAGTTGAGGCACCGAAGACGTTTTGAAACGTTGCAAACCATATGAGATGTTTCGAGGGCTGAAATTGGGATTTCAGGCTCGTGCCCACGTCAAGAGGTATAAGACCTCCGATGATTTTCTTAGCCTGCAAACTAAGGGAGAAAAGTTCAATTGTTGAGCTTGTGCTCAGATTGTCTGAGTACAACAATCATTTGAATCGAGTGGGAGTTAATCTTCCAGATGAGATAGTGATGTTTCTCCGAAGTCATTGCCACCAAGCTGCTAGAGCTTCATGATGAACTATAATATATCAGGGACATATATGATGATCCTTGAGATATTCGCGATGTTTGACACCACAAAAGTAGAAATCAAGAAGGAGCATCAATTGTTGATGGTTGGTGAAACCACTAGTTTCAAGAAGGGCAAGGGCAAGAAGGGATACTTCATGAAACGGCAATTCAGCTGCTGCTCTGGTGAAGAAACCCAAGGTTGAACCCAAACCCGAGACTAAGTGCTTCTGTAATAAGGGGAACAGCCACTGGAGCAGAATTACCCTAGATACTTGGTAGATTAGAAGGCTGGCAAGATCGATAGAAGTATATTGGATATACATTGTGTTGATGTGTACTTTACTAGTACTCCTAGTAGCACCAGGGTATTAGATACCGGTTCGGTTGCTAAGTGTTAGTAACTCGAAATAAAAGCTACGGAATAATCGGAGACTAGCTAAAGGTGAGCTGGCGATATGTGTTGGAAGTTTTTCCAAGCTTGATGTGATCAAGCATCGCACGCTCCCTCTACCATCGAGATTGATGTTAAACCTAAATAATTGTTATTTGGTGTTTGCGTTGAGCATAGACATGATTGGATTATGACTATCGCAATACGGTTATTCATTTAAGGAGAATAATTGTTACTCTGTTTATTTGAATAATACCTTCAATGGTCTTACGCCTAAAATGAATGGTTTATTGAATCTCGATCGTAGTGATACACATGTTCATGCCAAAAGATATAAGATAGTAATGATAGTACCACCTACTTGTGGCACTGCCACTTAAGTCATATCGGTATAAAACGCATGAAGAAGCTCCATGTTGATGGATCTTTAGACTCACTCATTTTGAAAAGTTTGAGACATGCGAACCATGTCTATTGGTGTATATGCATAAAGAAACTCCATGAAAATGGACCATTTGGAAACACTTGATTTTGAATCACTTGAGACATGCAAATCATACCACATGGGCAAGATGACTGAAAGCCTCAGTTTCAGTAAAATGGAACCAGAAAGCAACTTGCTGGAAGTAATACATTTTGATGTGTGTAGTCCAATGAGTGCTGAGGCATGTAGTGGATATCGTTATGTTCTTCACAGATGATTTGAGTAGATGTTGAGTATATTTACTTGCTGAATCACGAGTCTGAATTATTGAAAGGTTCAAGTAATTTCAGTGTGAAGTTGAAAGATCATCGTGACAAGAGGATAAAAGATCTATGATATGATCATAGAGATGAATATCTGAATTACGAGTTTGGCACAGAATTAAGACATTGTGAAAATTATTTCACAACTAATACAGCCTGGAACACCATAGTGTGATGATGTGTCCGAACATCATAACTGCACCCTATTGGATATGATGCATACCATGATGTTTCTTATCGAATTACCACGATAGTTTATGGGTTAGGCATTAGAGACAACCACATTCACTTTAAATAGGGCACCACGTAATTCCGATGATATGACACCGTATGAACTATGGTTTAGAGAAACCTAAGCTGTCATTTCTTAAAAGTTTGGGGCTGCGACACTTATGTGAAAAAGTTTCGGGCTGATAAGCTTGAACCCAAAGCGGATAAATGCATCTTCATAGGACACCCAAAACAGTCGGGTATACCTCCTGTCTCAGATTCGAAAGCAATAAGGGATTGTTTCTAGAATCAGGTCCTTTCTCGAGGAAAAGTTTCTCTCGGAGGAATTGAGTGGGAGGATGGTGGAGACTTGATGAGGTTATTGAACCGTCTCTTCAACTAGTGTGTGGCAGGGCACAGGGAGTTATTCCTGTGGCACCTACACCAATTGAAGTGGAAGCTTATGATAGTGATCATGAAACTTCAGATCAAGTCACTACCAAACCTCATAGGATGACAAGGATGCGTACTACTTCAGAGTGGTACGTAATCCTGTCTTGGAAGCCATGTTGTTAGACAACAATGAACCTATGAGCTATAGAGAAGCGATGGTGGGCCCGGATTCCGATAAATGGCTCGAGGCCATATAATCCGAGAGAGGATCCATATATGAAAACAAAGTGTAGACTTTGGAAAAACTACTTGATGGCCGTAAGGCTGTTAGGTACATATGGATTTTAAAAGGAAGACGGACAATGATGGTAAATGTCACCATTAAGAAAGCTCGACTTGTCATTAAGAAGTTTCCTGACAAGTTCAAGGAGTTGACTATGGTGAGACTTTCACACTCGTAGCGATGCTAAGAGTCTGTTGGAATTATATTAGCAATTACTTCATCATTTATGAAATCTTGCAGATAGGATGTCAAAACATTGTTTCCTCGACGATTTTTGAGGAAAGGTTGTATGTGATACAACCGGAAGGTTTTGTCAATCCTGAAAGATGCTAATAAGTATGCAAAGCTCCAGCAATCCTTCTAAGGACTGGAGTAAGCATCTCGGAGTTGGAATGTATGCTTTGATGAGATGATCAAAGATTTTGGTGTATACAAAGTTTACGAGAAACTTGTATTTCCAAAGAAGTGAGTGGAAGCACTATAGAATTTCTGATGAGTATATGTTGTTGACATATTGTTGATCAGAAATGATGTAGAATTTCTGGAAAGCATATAGGGTTATTTGAAAAGTGTTTTTCAATGGAAAGCCTGGATTAAGCTACTTGAACATTGAGCATCAAGATCTATAAGGATAGATCAAAACGCTTAATGGTACTTTCAAATGAGCACATACCTTGACATGATCTTGAAGGTGTTCAAGATGGATCAGTCAAAGAAGGAGTTCTTGCCTGAGTTGTAAGGCATGAAGTTAAGACTTAAAGCTCGACCACGGCAGAATAGAGAGAAAGGACGAAGGTCGTCCCCTATGCTTAAGACATAGGCTCTACAGTATGCTATGCTGTGTACCGCACCTGAAGTGTGCCTTGCCATGAGTCAGTCAAGGGGTACAAGAGTGATCCAAGAATGGATCACAGGACAGCGGTCAAAGTTATCCTTAGTAACTAGTGTACTAAGGAATTTTCTCGATTATGGAGGTGGTAAAAGAGTTCGTCGTAAAGGGTTACGCCGATGCAAATTTTGACACTAATCCAGATTATTCTGAGTAGTAAACTGGATTCGTATAGTAGAACAGTTATTTGGAATAGCTCCAAATAGAACGTGGTAGCTGCATCTAGGAGATGACATAGAGATTTGTAAAGCACACACGCATCTGAAAGGTTCAGACCCGTTGACTATAACCTCTCTCACAAGCAACATGATCAAACCTAGAACTCATTGAGTGTTAATCACATAGTGATGTGAACTAGACTACTGACTCTAGTAAACTCTTGGGTGTTAGTCACATGGCGATGTGACCTGTGAGTGTTAATCACATGGCGATGTGAACTAGATTATTGACTCTAGTGCAAGTGGGAGACTGTTGGAAATATGCCCTAGAGGCAATAATAAATTGGTTATTATTATATTTCCTTGTTCATGATAATCGTTTATTATCCATGCTAGAATTGTATTGATAGGAAACTCAGATACATGTGTGGATACATAGACCACACCATGTCCCTAGTAAGCCTCTAGTTGACTAGCTCGTTGATCAATAGATGGTTACGGTTTCCTGACCATGGACATTGGATGTCGTTGATAACGGGATCACATCATTAGGAGAATGATGTGATGGACAAGACCCAATCCTAAGCATAGCACAAGATCGTGTAGTTCGTATGCTAAAGCTTTTCTAATGTCAAGTATCATTTCCTTCGACCATGAGATTGTGAAACTCCCGGATACCGTAGGAATACTTTGGGTGTGCCAAACGTCACAACGTAACTGGGTGGCTATAAAGGTACACTGCGGGTATCTCCGAAAGTGTCTGTTGGGTTGGCACGAATCGAGACTGGGATTTGTCACTCCGTGTGACAGAGAGGTGTCTCTGGGCCCACTCGGTAGGACATCATCCTAATGTGCACAATGTGAGTTGATCACGGGATGATGTGTTACGGAACGAGTAAAGAGACTTGCCGGTAACGAGATTGAGCAAGGTATCGGGATACCGACGATCGAATCTCGGGCAAGTATCATACTGATAGACAAAGGGAATTGTATACGGGATTGATTAAGTCCTTGACATCGTGGTTCATCCGATGAGATCATCGTGGAACATGTGGGAGCCAACATGGGTATCCAGATCCCGCTGTTGGTTATTGACCGGAGAATGTCTCGGTCATGTCTGCATGTCTCCCGAACCCGTAGGGTCTACACACTTAAGGTTCGATGACGCTAGGGTTATAAAGGAAGTTTGTATGTGGTTACCGAATGTTGTTCGGAGTCCCGGATGAGATCCCGAACATCACGAGGAGTTCCGGAATGGTCCGGAGGTAAAGATTTATATATAGGAAGTCCTATTTCGGCCATCGGGACAAGTTTCGGGGTCATCGGTATTGTACCGGGACCACCGGAAGGGTCCCGGGGGCCCACCAGGTGGGGCCACCTACCCCGGGGGGCCACATGGGCTGTAGGGGGTGCGCCTTGGCCTATATGGGCCAAGGGCACCAGCCCCAAGAGGCCCATGCGCCAAGAGATGAGGGATAGGAAGAGTCCTAAAGGGGGAAGGCACCTCCGAGGTGCCTTGGGGAGGAGGGACTCCTCCTAGCCGCACCCTTCCTTGGAGGAAGGGCCAAGGCTGCACCTCCCCCCTCTCCCTTGCCCCTATATATGTGGGGGTGGGAGGGCAGCCATACCCATGTTCTGGCGCAGCCCTCTCCCCTCTCCCAAGTCATTCTCCTCTCCCGTGGTGCTTGGCGAAGCCCTGCAGGATTGCCACGCTCCTCCACCACCACCACGCCGTTGTGCTGCTGCTGGATGGAGTCTTCCTCAACCTCTCCCTCTCTCCTTGCTGGATCATGGCGTGGGAGACATCGGCGGGCTGTACGTGTGTTGAACGCGGAGGTGCCGTCCGTTCGGCACTTGGTCATCGGTGATTTGGATCACGACGAGTACAACTCTATCAACCCCGTTCACTTGAACGCTTCCGCTTAGCGATCTACAAGGGTATGTAGATGCACTCTCCTTCCCCTCGTTGCTAGTCTCTCCATAGATAGATCTTGGTGACACGTAGGAAAATTTTGAATTTCTGCTACGTTCCCCAACAGCTGTGCAGTTTCGCGTGAGGGTATGTGACCTCTTTTCTTTTCTGAATCGCCACACCACCCAATTCTGTGTTGGAACCGTCAGTAAACTCAGTGCGGCGGTTTAGATGGAAGCAGTCTCTGAATAGTTCAACAGTGGGCTCCTCTTGAAAGAACGCCTCACATAGTACTTGGAAGTGACACATGTTTGTAACAGAGTTGGGGCCAATGTCTTGTGGGTGGAGTTGAAAATTGGCCAAAATGTCCCGGTAAAATTTAGAACCGGGCGGCTTAAAGCTCCGGGCTAAGTGATCTACGAAAATGACGACTTCTCCTTTTTGAGGTGTGGGAGGGCATTCTTCGCCAGGGACCCTCCAATGGATGGTATTTTTGCTGCCTAAAGCGCCGATCAGGACTAAGTTGTTCAGTTCAGTCTCTCTGACGCGAGAAGGGACCCAGTTGCACTCATGTACTTTCTTGGCCATGATGAAATCTACAAAATAGGTGATTCTGGTTCAAGAATGCATTGATTAAAGTACACTGGCATGTCCAATATTAAACCGGAGCAAGTTCTATCTAAACCAGAGTGTTATGAAGAACAGCATCTGGCGGTTCAACAAAGGGACTAATGGTATATACTGGGTTGTTAATTTTTCTACACCAAGTTAAACCGCCGGATCTAGGCATTGAAACAGTTGAGATTGCTGATGGGTAAGTGTACAAAAACAGATTTCACAAGTTTTCTCTACGGCGACAGATCTGAAGCAAGTTCAGAAAAGAAGGAAAATATTCAAGGTTCAAAAAAGAGCAGTACCGAATCAATGGGCAGAGGTATAGGTAGATCTATGATCTGGAGGCATGTAAGTGAAGGCGGATGCTAAAAACTACCGCTACACAGAGCAAAGGTTCACAGGTTCATCTAAGCTCTATCATATGAGTACGAAGCAGACGATGAACACTAAAGAACTTGGAAACCCTAGAACGGATCTACGGAGGAAAAGGTGAAGAACTCACCGGAGCCGAGGAGGAAACAGAAGGTCGCCGCGATGCTCTGGTACGATCAGGGTGATGCAGCGGCCAAGGTTGGAGCAGAGGTCGTCAACGGCGGCGGAGCTCCAAAGCTGGACGACGCGGGGAAGATGAAGCAGAAGGGCATGAAGGGGAAAAAGAAATGACCCCTCGGTCCTATTTATAAGGCAAAGGACATGTGCCAGGCGCGAAGATCAAGGGACCGTGGGTTTGGAAATGAAGTTGTCGCCTCAATTGTCGCAGACCTATTAAGCAAAAAAGGTATCATGGATAAGTTTCTTTATAACAGGTGACGTCACGCCGGTTTACAACAACTAGAGAAGATGACGTCACGGCGGTTCAACAAACCACACGAAGATGTTGAAGATGAAGATTTTTGCTAAGGATTGACATGAACCTATTCAAATCAATCTGGGGCCTAATGTTGGGGTATCACTACTGGGCGTAAAACCGGCCTATCTGGGCCGGTTAACTTCATCAGTAGTTAACTATGTTAAAACCCAAGAAGGCAGATGAGGGCTCAAGGCCCATAGTCGGTTCAAGGCCTGTAGCCATAAACCGGCGTTAGTCTGTAACTTGTATTGTAAGTTAGGAATAAGTAGAGACCAAACCGGACACATCTATGAGTCGGTATTGGGACTCTGTGAACCGACGGGTGTCACCCGTGTATATAAGGGGACGACCCGGCGGCGGTTCAAAGACAACAGACAACAACTCGAGACTTAGGCGAAGCTTATTTGCTCCCTAGTCATCGAAACCCCATCAATTCCATCACAACTAAACGTAGGCTTTTACCTTCACCAAAGGGGCCGAACTAGTATAAACTCTCTTGCGTCCCTGTGTCCGCTTTAACCCCTTCAAGCTAACCCGTTGTGATGGCTCCACGACTAAGTCCTTTCACGAGGACATCTGCCGTGACAAAACCACGACACACTTTGTAGCCACTGTCGACGACTTAACCGACATGCTCGACTTCGACTCCGAAGACATCGACGGTATGGACGCCGATGAAGGAGACATTGAGGAACCAACGCCCATTGGGCCCTGGAACGCCACCTCATCATTTGACGTATACATGGTGGATGCACCAAAAGATGACGACAAGGAACGGAAGGACGCACCGAAGGCTTGTTCCCTCGAAAAGCAGTCAAAGCGGCGACGCAAGCGCCGCCCCAAATCCCGCCTCGACAGAAGTAGCGATCACACAGACCCAGGGCTGGAGCAGGGCGAACCGCTGCCGGACAACGGCAACCCAGATAATCAAACCAAACAAACAAATCCTATCAAGGATAATGGCCTGGACGACATAACGCCGGACAGACACCCGGAGCAGCAGACTGCCCGTAAAAGGCTTGTTGCCACCGCCAGGAGCCTGAAAAAACAGAAGCAAAGGCTCAAGGCCGCGCAAGACACACTCCAATTCAGATGGAGTAAAATACTCAGCACAGCAGCAAGGTACGGCGACAATCGCCCCTCCAAGAGCTACCCAAAGCGGAAGCTGCTGCCCGAATTCAATGAGGAGGCCTCAGAACCTCCACAACCAAATATCAAAGTAGCCACCTAGTCGGATAGACGACCCCTCTACCAACACAGAGCGGCATACAACGCCACTCACAATACAATACGCGACTCATGCGAGGGCTCGCACCAAAAGGACGGCACAACAATATCCATCTATGGACCACGCAAGCGCGCCCCAGCATACAACGCAACACAACAAACGTCTGAAGAACGTGGTACACCCAGTTACAGGGGTGCCGCACACCCCCTGTATTTCACCGATGAGGTGCTGGACCATGAATTTCCAGAGGGATTCAAACCCGTAAACATAGAGGCATACGATGAAACAACAGACCCCGGAGTCTGGATCGAGGACTACATCCTTCACATCCATGTGGCTCGAGGATACGATCTCCACGCCATCAAGTACTTACCCCTCAAGCTCAAAGGGCCAGCTCGTCACTGGCTCAAAGGCCTCCTCGAAAGCTCCATTGGAAGTTGGGAAGAGCTCGAAGACGCCTTTCGGGCAAATTTTCAAGGGACTTATGTCCGACCTCCGGACGTGGACGATTTGAGTCATATAACTCAACAACCCGGAGAGTCAACCCGAAAGCTTTGGAACAGGTTTCTTACTAAAAAGAACCAGATTGTCGACTGTCCGGACGCCGAAGCCTTGGCAGCTTTCAAGCATAGCGTCCGCGACAAATGGCTCGCCAGACACCTCGGCCAAAATAAGCCAAGAACGATGGCCGCATTGACAAACCTCATGACCCGCTTTTGCGCGGGTGAGGACAGCTGGCTAGCCAGATGCAGCACCAGCGACCCCAGTACATCCGAAGTTAGAGATGGAAACGGGAAATCATGGCGCAACAGCAATAGCAAACGCCAGATTAAAGAAGATAGCATGAAGGGCACGGCAGTAAATGCCGGATTCAAAAGCTCTCGGCCAGGTCAAAAGCCGCCCCCTGACGGCACCAGGGACGAACTGTCCAGCCTCAACAAAATCCTGGACCAAGTATGCCAGATCCACCGTACCCCTGGTAAACCCGCTAATCATACCCATAGAGAATGTTGGGTCTTCAAGCAGTCCGGCAAGCTCAACGCCGTACACAAGGGGGAGGATACACCAAGTGAAGACGAGGACGAGCCTCCCAAACAAGACACGGCGGAACAAAAGAAATTTCCACCAGAAGTCAAAACAGTAAATGTGTTACACGTAATCAGGGGAAAAAACAATACGGCACTCCCAGGGAAACCTACCCAAGTGCCTGTCACCGCGAAGTCCTGCCACTGGTCATCTCAACCGATCATTTTCGACCATCACGATTACTCAGCAAGTATCCGGCATGCAGGATGGGCTGCCCTGGTATTAGACCCAGTAGTTGACGGATATCACTTCACACAAGTCTTGATGGACGGCGGCAGTAGCTTAAACCTAATATATCAGGATACAATCCGCGGGATGGGGTTAGACCCAACACAAATTCGCCATAGCAATACTACCTTTAAAGGAGTAACTCCAGGCCCAAGGGCTTGTTGTACGGGCTCCCTCTCATTACAAGTCACATTCGGCTCCCCCGACAACTTCCGTCGCGAGCATTTAACTTTCCACATCGCTCCGTTTCAAAGTGGCTATCAAGCACTGCTCGGACGCGAAGCTTTCGCTCACTTTAATGAAATACCGCATTACGCCTCCCTCACACTCAAGATGCCTGGTCCACGTGGCATCATTATAGTGCACGGAGATATCAAGCGCTCTCTGCGCGCCGAAGAGAGTAAGGCTGCCTTGGTAGCCGAACATCAAAGGCGTCCGAACCAGCGATCGAGTCTGGTGCCGCTATTTATACCGTATAAGTGATCACACCCCTATTTATCAATACAAGGGGCTCAACGCGCGCAGACAAGTGGCAATTTCTTATCATCTTCAATTATACATGGTTTCTTTAAAAACTATCTTTTTGCACGACAACTCTTTCACTTAACTTCCTCTCTTTTATAGACGATCATCGTGCTACACCCGTCCAGGATACGGCACAACGGAGACACAGGCGCAGACGTGCAGCAGGGACCCGTTCAAACGATTCTTTTTAGATTAAGACCCTGCGTAAACCTTTTTTACTGTCTCTTGTTGACACATATCCACCGTTGTGAAGGATGCTGACATCTTGGCATGTGGCCACGCGAGAACAATGCACGTACCTGGACACAAGGGGCTTCTTACAAAGGCCATTATTTAGGCCCGGTTTATACCACAAAGACCGAATACCTTAGGGAGTGTTTGGCGTCGCGAGTTTGGCCCTATATGCATCAGCTCCGAATCATTTTCTTTGGTCAAATGTTGGGTTTGCCCGGCTCCTGTGTTTTGGTGCCTTATGTTCCGCTTTACCGGCTAAGGTAGCACCAGGAGAACTACTACGATTGTGCCCTGGTTCATCCGGACGAGCACCTCAGTAGAGAAAGCCAAAAACTGACTGTCATGATATAGCGTGAGACTGGTCAACCACTCGATGACCTATGGGAATGTTAGAATTCCTCCGCCTTAACAAAGGGCCGTTTTTCGGCTAGGCATGTACGCACCCCGAGATCGGGATAGTGCGGAGCCACCAGGGGCTATCTAGTAGCCCCACTATCAAACTCCTATGGCTAAGTGAAAGTGTTAAAGCATTATAGTCCGGTTGCCTCGCTCACTCCGCTATTACCTCCTTAATAGGACCAAGACGTTGGGTTAAGTGTGAAGGTGTGTTTTTGCTAGCACCTCCGCATTATATGCGTGGGGGTTGAAGCCAACGACTGCAATCTTTCAGGTTATACACACGTATACAAAAACGGCCGCCCAGGAGGCATCATATTACTTTCAGGCACAAGTATAAAAATAGCCTTATAAAACTCTATAAAAGCATTTCGCTTACAATGAGATTAGATATCACTCAAACATAATATTTTTTTAGCACTGGGTCTCTAACAAATGGGCACCCTCAAGAACTTCTTCAAAGTAGTGCTGAGCAGCCTTTCGACCTATGGCCGAATCCTGCGCTGCAACATTGGTAGCATCCATCTCCGCCCAGTATGCCTTGACACGGGCAAAGGCCATCCGTGCGCCCTCTATGCACGCCGACCTCTTCATCGCATTAATGCGCGGCACCACGTCTAGGAACTGTTGCACCAAGCTGAAATAGCTATTCGGTTTCGACCTTCCCGGGCATAGCTGATCCACAACGGACCTCATGGCAAGTCCGGACAACCTATTTAGTTCGGCCCATTCGGCTAATTGGTCAGTCAATGAAAGTGGACGCTCGGGAGTATTGAATTGTCTCCAAAATAGCTGGTCTACTCCACAGTCCGTTTGACCCTGGAAGTACTTGGCCGCATCGGCAGCGCTCGCCGCCAAATCCATATACACATCCTCCGAGCTCCACAGCCAATCCAGAGGGGCATACCGTGGATCTCCGAACTTCCTCTACAACATAAAGGATTTCCTAGCTACAATATCCCCGGCTTCCCGCAGCTCCTCCTTCTTTGCCCTCATAGCAGAGCGGAGGTCTTTTCTCGTCGTAGCAGCCTTCTCAAGGTTCGATGCCTTCGCCTGGTTTTCCTTTTCAAGAACCCGGCAACGGTCGGCAGCGGCTTTTAATTCTATGGCCATCTTGTCTCGACTTTCGCCATGTGCGGCCTTCTCGGCTTGCAACTCTTCGGCCGCCTTCAAAGCAGCCGCATTACCCAACCTCGCTTGTTCCTTGGCTCGGGCAAGTTCTGCCCGCAAGGCTTCAACAGTGGCAGCTCCATCTGCAGTCACAACATATTAAAGATACTGGCATTATGCTGCTCTTCCTATGTGACGTTTACCAGATAAAGACACTTACCCTGTGCCTCGTCAAGCCTTTTGTTAACAAGCTCGATGTCGGCGTCTGCCGCATCCAACTGCCATTCTAAATGGGCAAACTCGCTACTCCGGCTAGCCACCGAAGCTTCCATCACCTGCACATAGAGGCGGTATGGTTATTACCTGGGAATTTGATCCTCTGTTCGTCGTCATTTCCGATGATGACCAGAGTCTCAGGGGCTACTATCTACACAGGGCACACCTAGCATGTGCAGGACTATCATACATTCTTTTACATACCTCAAAGCCTGTCCGTAGACTCATAAAAGCTTCATGCAATCCGCTTTCGGCAGACGATATTCTCCCCATCACCGTATTCATCAGCACACGATGTTCATCTGAGATGGCCGCTCGCCCCACCAACTCCCTCAGAACATCCGATCGCACACTAGACGGTGCCGGACTCTTTTGTCTGCTTTCTTCGGGAGCCGGACACTGGGAGCTTTGAGGGTCAATGGGATTATCTTCTGGCCTCACCGGACTCGGAGAGGCCCTCCGCGACGACACTTCAGGGTCACCCGCTTCCGGAGCGGAGGAGTCTGGAGGAGGCGCTTCGCTCTCCGTCATCTCTGGAAGAAGATCCCCCGAAGACGAGCTCATTTGAGAGGGGCCAAGGCCCGAACTGCTAAGATATATGCGGTGGTTATTTTCTCAGAAGAAAAAGATGGCATATATGTACTGTTAAAGTATTCCGGGTCACTTACGACTCGCGGGAAAATTGATCCCCCCGCGGACTTTGTGCGGCAATAGCACCCCCCAAGGTAGGACCCTCGGTGGGAGACTTCTTCTCCCGTTTGGGAGCTTCGGCTTCCGAATCCCCGGGTGCGGTCCTTTTCCTCTTCCGGTCGTCTTCCTTCATGGAGACTCCCGCTCCCTTGGTTAGAATGGGCAGCCTTGGGGGCCCGCGTACGCCCTTACTGTCCTCCGCAGCATCTTCCTTCAAGGGCTCCGGGCAAGGTGCGATCTGGAGCATCTTTTCCAGGACCGGATTTTCCAAACCCTCAAGGAGGGGGCCGAACACCGAATCAACTTCGCCTTTGCTAGCCAGTCCTGGTCAAAAAGCGAACTCTCAGAAATAACTTCGTAACAAATGAGAGACAGTATGTTCGGCCGGAAGATTCCTTACCTGTTCGGCGGTGCGGGTACTGCTCAGGCCCACGTCCTCGGTGATTTCCGGACACTCCACCTGAGGTCCAAAGAATGACTTGTACATCTCCTCATGCGTCAGGCCGAGAAAATTTTGAATGGCACGCGGTCCCTCGGGATTGAATTCCCATAGGCGAAGAGGCCGGCGTTTGCAAGGCTGGACTGGGCGAACCAGCATAACTTGTGCTACCGCAACCAAACTGAAATCTTCATTGAAGAGATCTCGAATGCGGCTCTGCAGTATAGGCACGTCCTTGGCTGGACCCCAGCTCAGACCCCTGCTGATCCATGACATTAGTTGTGGTGGAGGGCCCGAGCGGAAAACAGGGGCGGCCGCCCACTTGGCGCTTCTAGGAGCCGTGATATAGAACCACTCCTGTTGCCACAATTCAGACACCTCTGGGATGGAACCTTTGGGCCATGGAGCTCCCATCATCTTGCGTATTGAGGCACCTCCACACACTGCATGTTGCCCCTCGATCATCTTCGGCTTCACTTCAAAGGTCTTGAGCCATAGGCCAAAGTGAGGGATAACCTGGAGGAAGGCCTCGCACACGACGATAAATGTCGTGATATGAAGAAAGGAGTCTGGAGCTAGATCATGGAAGTCTAGCCCGTAATAAAACATCAAACCCCTGACGAAAGGATCCAGAGCAAGGCCTAGACCTCGGAGGAAGTGGGAGACGAACACGACGTTCTCGTTGGGTTCGGGGGTAGGGACGGCCTGCCCTCGGGGAGGCAGCCGATGCAGAATTTCGACGGTCAGATATCTGGCCTCCCTCAATTTTTTGATGTCTTCTTCCGTGACAGAGGAAGGCACCCATCGGCCTTGAAGGCTAGATCCAGACATGACTGGAGGTTCGGAGCACCTGACCTGAACTTCGGGCGTTTGAGCTTGAGGTGGGGGAAGGATTCGATTGAGCACGGGAGGGAAAAATAAGAGCCTTGTCCCCTTTATAAAGAGGGTGAATATCAAGCTTCCTCTCCGTGTTCGCTTGGATTTGCCTATAATCTAGGAGTCCTAGAAGCGGTTGGGTTACCCACGCCCGTATTGATGAGAATCCCGGAATAAGGGGACACGATCTCTACTTTAACAAGACGTGCCAAGGAAGCCGCCTCACATAACGCGCTGAGATGGGACAGTAAAATGGTTCGAATAAAAGCTTGGCCGTGGTGTGATGTCCCACTACGGAATACGTCAGCAGATTAGATTTGTGTAAATATTATTCTCTCTATGGCAATATGTGGAAACTTATTTTGCAGAGCCGGACACTATCTTTGTGTTCAAAATATTCTATGAAGTACTTGGAGGAGGAACCTGCCTTGCAATGCCGAAGACAATCTGCGCGCCGGACTCGTCATCATTGAAGCCTGGTTCAGGGGCTACTGAGGGAGTCCTGGATTAGGGGGTGTTCGGATGGCCGGACTATACCTTCAGCCGGACTCCTGGACTATGAAGATACAAGATTGAAGAATTCGTCCCGTGTCCGGAAGGGACTTTCCTTGGCGTGGAAGGCAAGCTTGGCGATACGGATATTCAGATCTCCTGCCATTGTAACCGACTCTATGTAACCCTAACCCTATCCGGTGTCTATATAAACCGGAGGGTTTTAGTCCGTAGGACAACATACACATCAACAATCATACCATAGGCTAGCTTCTAGAGTTTAGCCTCTCTGATCTCGTGGTAGATCTACTCTTGTACTACCCTGTAACACCCTCGATGCGATTATATCTCCCACGTGTCGAGGCAAGACTTAGAGGCATAATCGCATTGAAGGCATATGTCGCAAGTGAGGCAATCTTCACACAGCCCATGTACATATAAATATAAAGGCGGAATAATAATAATAGTTGGCTTACACTCGCCACGTCACATCAAGGTACATAAATAGCATCCATCATACAAACACTCATGGCCCGACTACGGTGCCAAAATAGAAAAGACTCCCCAACATGCGACTAAAAACCCTGAATCGAACCCCGAGCGGGCACCACTACTGATCATCAGGAAAAGAAACATAGTATCGCTGAGAGTCCTCGTCGTACTCCCACTTCAGCTCGAACGCGCCTTCCGGAGGAGTATCATCGGTCCCTGCATCTGGTGTAATAGTAATCTGTGAGCCACAAGGACTCAGCAATCTCGCACCCTCGCGATCAAGACTATTTAAGCTTAATAGGAAAGGAAGGGTTAATGTGAGTGGAGCTGCAGCAAGCGACTAGCATATATGGTGGCTAACTTATTCGCAAAAGAGAGCGAGAAGAGAAGGCAAGGCACGAGCGGAAAACTAAATAGAGCGGACTACGCAAACATAACTCCAACGCCGTGTCCACTTCCCGGACTCCGCCGAGAAGAGGCCATCACGGCAACACACGCAGTTGATTCATTTTAATTAATTAAGTTCAAGTTGTCTACAACCGGACATAAACAAATTCCCATCTGCCCATAACCGCGGGCACGGCTTTCGAAAGATCAATCCCTGTAGGGGGGGTCCCAACTTAGCCCATAACAAGCTCTCACGGTCAACGAAGGAATAGACCTCCACCCAGGACCCACCGATCAGACTCGGTATCCCGGTACAACAAGATGATTCGACAGGTCAAAACTAGTCCAGCAACACCGCCCGAATGCGCCGACAAATCCCGATAGGAGCTGCACATATCTCTTTCTCAGGGAACACTCAGATGAGCGCTCCATACAACTAAAACCAAACCTCGAGTTTCCCCGAGGGGGTGCTGCACAGGACTCTAGTTCGGACCAACACTCAGAGGAGCACTGGCCCGTGAGGGGGCTAAAATAAAGATGACCCTCGGGCTCCGGAAGCCCAAGGGAAAAAGGGGTAGGTGGCAAATGGTAAAACCAATGTTGGGCATTGCTGGAAAAGCTTTAATCAAGGCGAACTATCAAGGGGTTCCCATTATAGCCCAACCGCGTAAGGGACGCAACAATCCGGGAACATAACACCGATATGACGGAAACTAGGGCGGCAAGAGTGGAACAAAACACTAGGCGAGAGGCCGAGCCTTCCACCCTTTACCAAGTATATAGATGAGTAAAGATAACATAGCAATATAATGATATCCCAACAAGTAAATAAATGTTCCAACAGGGAACGGCTCCAATCTTCACCTGCAACTAACAATGCTATAAGAAGGGGGCTGAGCAAAGCGGTAACATAGCCAATCAATGGTTTGCTAGGACAAAGGTGGGTTAGAGGCTCAATCATGGCAATTGGGAGGCTGACAAGCAAGTGGTAGGCATCGTAGCATTAGCAAAGCAAAAGAGCGAGCAACTAGCATAGCAAAGATAGTAGTGATTTCAAGGGTGTGATCATCTTGCCTGCACAGTTGTCAGAATTGACTGGATCCTCAAAAGCAAACTCAACGGGCTCCTCGTTAGCGAACTCGTCTCCCGGCTCTACCCAACAACACAAACAAGCAACAAGGATACAATCAACCACGTGCAAGGGCAAGCAAAAAGATGCAAAGATGATATGCTATGCGGGATGCGATGCGGGATGCAAGAATGCAACATGTAACAGGAAATGCATGAACCTGGCCTCAACTTGGAAATCCAAGTGTGCCACTGGATAGAGGGGAAGAAATCCCCTGAAAATGATATAAAGATCATGGCAATTGGAGCTACGGTTTAGAAATGGCAAGCGTTTTACTAAACGAACCAATCTGCGATTTACAGCAACATGCCTCCTAAATGCAACAAAATGAACATGCTACAGCCACCCAACACGAAAACAAATTACATGGCAGTGATGTACTCATCAAGCTTAACAAATCATCATGACTGAGGCATAGGCAAATTCATCCATTAAGGGCTTCAAACAAGCATGGCAAAACTGAATAAGCAAAACAGATTTCAGACTTAGCGAAATTAACGCTAGTCTGAAATTTCAGACCACGATGCTCTCTTCGGAGCAGCAAAACCACATGAAGGAAAATCTGAACATGGCAAGTAAGAGCATGGCATGGAGCTACTCAACAAGCTTAACAAAACACCCAACATGACATGGGGCCAAAAGGGTTCACAAAATACTCTACCGAGCACACGAACATCGATGAAACACAATCAGTTTTCAGACTTAGTGAAAACTGGGACATGCTGAAATAATAACTCACGGAGGCATATAAACGAGCTCGATGCTCTCACTACGGTGCAAGACATGGAAAGGCAAGCATATATCCATTAAGAAGGCACAAAATGCTAGCTAGACATGGCAAGAACAATGGCATAGCATGCATGGATCACTAGCAATCACTCCGGCAAAATCGCAAAAGAGTTAACGATCTGCCCAAAACAGCAACTATCCAAAAGTTGAGCTCGATTGAGTCAACCTAGGGTGCTCCAACATAACAAGTAAAGACATGGATGGATTAAGCATAACAAGCATAACAAATCACTCTTACTGATCATCCTCAAAAGGGGCACGGATCACTAGGAAACAAGCCGGACATATAGCATCGTGAACTAAAACGGCTCAGACTTAGTGAAAATCACTAAGTCCCTGAAATCTGTAATCTCAGGTAGCCCTCTTCGCAAGCTTGCACAAGACAACACACACATCCTAAAAATACATGGAAGGCACCTCTGGAAAGAAGACAACATGCTTAACAATTCATCCCAAAGGGGCACAGGCATATCATGCATGGATTAAATATGGCAAAAATGACAAAAGTGCATGTTGGATTAACGGATCTGCAATTTAACTCAACATGCCTCCTTCCAACAGAATTTTGGGCAACAAGATGACCTCAAATGCAAATGATGCAATGGAATGAAATGATGTACTCGTCGAGACGAAGATTTTGACATATCATACGCCCAAATCGGAGCTACGGATGCAAAGTTATGGCAGGTCAAACATCGCATAAAAAATTAGGGTTTCAGGAAAAAAATTCAACCGAGGAGGAGATATTTTCAGATCCGATCTGCACGCGGTTCGAGGATTCGCCGGGGAGCACTGTAGCTGGCCGGACTTGGGCGCCGGAGTTGAAGAAGAAGAAGCCCGAGGCGGAGGTCCACGGCGGTCGGAGGTGGGGCGGCGTCCCGCGGCGGCGCGGCCCACCGGAGGAGTCGAGGCGGCGGGGGCCGGCAGTGCGGGGGCGCCGGCCGGCGACGGCGGCAGCCGGCGGTGGTGGCGGCGCGGGGCGGCGCGCCTTCCAGCGGCGGGGAACGGCGGCGGGCGGCGGATCGCGGATCGGGCGGCGGAGGCGGATCGGGCGGCGGCGACGGCGGGCCACGTGGCCGACGCTGATTGGACGGGGCGGATCGGGCGGACGTTGTCCGGTCGGATCCGGACACGTCCGTCGGGGGGGGTTGATCTATTTTTTTTTTAGGAGGACGGGGAGGAAGACGAGATCCGAAAAATGGGGGGTGTTTAAATAGACATAGAGGGAGCTAGGAGAGTCCAAATGAGATGCGGTTTTCGCCCACACGATCGTGATCGAACGACCGAGACGATGGAGCTGAGTTTGGTGGGTTTTGGGACAAATTGGAGGGGTGTTGGGCTGCACACACACGAGGCCTTTTCGGTCCCTCGGTTAACCGTTGGAGTATCAAACGAAGTCCAAATGACCCGAAACTTGACAGGCGGTCTACCGGTAGTAAACCAAGGCCGCATGGCAAGTCTCGGTCCAATCCGGAAATGTTTAATCCCCACACACGAAAGAAAGCTAGAAATGGCCACCGGAGGAGAACGAAGCGCCGGAATGCAAAACGGACAACGGGGAAAATGCTCGAATGCATGAGATGAACATGTATGCGAATGCAATGCACGTGACGACATGATATGAGATGCACGAAAACGAAAACAACACACGGAGGCAAAGACCCGAACCCGAGAATTAAATATAACTTAATGCCGGAAACGGCAAGAGTCAGAGTACAATTGGCGAAGGTTACATGTGGGGCGTTACATACCCATATCATCAATATTAATCAAGCAGGACGTAGGGTTTTACCTCCATTGAGAGGGCCCGAACCTGGGTAAAACTTCGTGTCCCTTGCCTCATGTTACCATCCGGCCTAGACGCACAGTTCGGGACCCCCTACCTGAGATCCACCGGTTTTGACACCGACACACATCACTGTAAGCCATGCAAGCAATGTGACTAATGAGTTAGTTGCAGGATGATGTATTACGGATCGAGTAAAGAGACTTGCGAGTAACAAGATTGAACTAGGTATGATGATACCGACGATCAAATCTCAGGCAAGTAACATACCGATGACAAAAGGGAATGACTTCTGTTGTTATGCGGTTTGACCAATAAAGATCTTAGTAGAATATGTAGGAACTAATATGAGCATCTAGGTTCTGCTATTGGTTATTGACCGGAGAAGTGTCTCGGTCATGTCTACATAGTTCTCGAACCCGTAGGGTTCGCACGCTTAACGTTCGATGATGATTTGTATTATGAGTTGTGTGTGTTGGTGACCGAAGTTTGTTCGGAGTCCCAGATGAGATCACATACATGACGAGGAGTCTCGAAATGGTCAAGCGGTAAAGATTTATATATTGAAAGGTCATATACGGACATCGGAATGGTTTCGAAAAGGTTCGAGGATTTTTCGGAGTACCGGGTGGTTACCGAAACCCCCCGGGAAAGTTAATGGGCCTCATGGGCCATAGTGGAGAGAGGGAGGAAGGCCACAAGAGGTGGCGCGCGCCTCCCCCCTGCCCAATCTGAATTGGACAAGGGGTGGGGGCGCGGCCCCCCTTTCCTTCTCCCTCTCCCCTATTTCCCCTTTCCCCTCTCCGTTGGAAGGAAGGGGGGCGAATCCTACTAGGAGTGGAGTCCTAGCAGGACCCCCCCCCCATGGCGCGCCACCCCTATGGCCGGCCACCTCCTCCTCCCCTCCTTTATATACGAGGTCAGGGCACCCCAAAGGCACACCAATTGTTCTCTTAGCCGTGTGCGGTGCCCCCCTCCAGAGTTTACTCCTCCGGTCATAGCGACGTAGTGCTTAGGCGAAGCCCTGCGCAGATCACATCACCATCACCATGACCACGCCGTCGTGTTGACGGAACTCTCCCTTGACCCTCTGCTGGATCAAGATTTCGAGGTACGTCATTGAGCTGAACACGGAGCTGTCGTACGTTCGCTACTTGGATCGGTTGGATCGTGAAGACGTTCGACGACATCAACCGCGTTAACCTAACGCTTCCTCTTTTGGTCTACGAGGGTACGTGGACACACTCTCCCCCTCTCATTGCTATGCATCTCCTAGATAGATCTGGCATGGTCGTAGGAATTTTTTTTTGAAATTGCATGCTACGTTACCCAACATGCATGACCAACAAAAAGCCGCCACATATCATCTATACTCTGCGTCCGCACGTGATGGATAGTATTTAGCGAAATGCAATGTGCTAATTGCAGTGGATAGCTAGCATTTTTGCGGAATTTAGTACAGAATAGTATATTTCAATTGGTGGAAGGTGCGAATTGATATTATTTTTATTAAGCAGATTAGTCAGTTATTTAGTGGAACGTGCTCATATCATTTGGCAGAAAGTTGGCTTCCACCATTGCATGTAAGGTTTATTAGCCTGGTTTAGATCTGGCGGAAGGTTCGTTTAGCCAAATGTTTAGCCTATGTTTTGAATATATGCGGCTGCGGTTGGATGACGACCAACTGCATCCGGTGTCTACGGACTATTCCCCTGTCCGCGGACGAATGCGTGAGGAAATTTATGGATCGAAGATGCCCAGGGCATCTCCAAGGCGGACCCGTAAACTTGCCACAACCATCCGGGCTGCGCTGTTCGGACCGCGGAAGCCATCCAACACCGACCTATATCGGTCCGCAGAGCGGTCCGACCGCGATTTCTACCGCAAACTAGAGACGAAAGTGGGGGAGGTTTGCGGGAGTCCGAACCGCTCCAAGCCTGTCTCGAACCGCCCTTGCGTGCCACGAAAAAACCTTCCCCCTCCCGTGCGTGCTCCCGCCCGGAGCCACTGCCCGCATACATGCCGCTGTAGAGCGTGCCGCTCCGCATTGAAGACGGCTCAGGGTGGATGTGACCTCTCACTGCCTCCGCTATTGAAGCGGCGCGTCGGCCGAGGGTGCTTCCCGCTGAACGCCCGGCTGAACATGCCTCCTCGTCATATTCATACACCTCCATTAACCCCATGTGGAAGTCGAGAAACCTATTTCGGTCACACATCCATTAAGGTGCGGCCTGGCATTAAACGTCGCGCCAGTCGAGCTCCTCCCGTCTGTCCTCTATTTAAACGATACCATGCGTCGGGCAAGAATCACAGCCCCTCTGTCGTGTTGGGGAACGCAGTAATTTCAAAAAAAATCCTACGCACACGCAAGATCGATCTAGGTGATGCATAGCAATGAGAGGGGAGAGTATTGTCCACGTACCCTCGTAGACCGTAAGTGGAAGCATTATGACAACGCGGTTGATGTAGTCGTACGTCTTCACGATCCGACCGATCCTAGCACCGAAGGTACGGCACCTCCGTGATCTGCACATGTTCAGCTCAGTGACGTCCCACGAACTCTAGATCCAGCTGAGGTCGAGGGAGAGTTTCTTAAGCACGATGGCGTGATGACGGTGATCATGAAGTTACCGACGCAGGGCTTCGCCTAAGCTCTACAACGATATGACCGAGGTGGAAATCTGTTGAGGGGGGCACCGCACACGGCTAAACAATCAACTTGTGTGTCTATGGGGTGCCCCGTCCCCCGTATGTTAAAGGAGTGGTGGAGGGGAGGGCCGGCCCTCTCATGGCACGCCCAAGGGGGGAGTCCTACTCCTAGTGGGAGTAGGATTCCCCCTTCCCTAGTTGGAGTAGGAGAGGAAGGAAAGGGGGCCAGCCCCCCACCCAATTCGGATTGGGCTTGGGGGCGTGCCCTCCACCTTGGCCGTTGTCGGTGTCAAAACCGGCGGATCTCGGGTAGGGGGTCCCGAACTATGCGTCTAAGGCTGATGGTAACAGGAGACGGGGGACACAATGTTTACCCCGGTTCGGGCCCTCTCGATGGAGGTAATACCCTACTTCATGCTTGATTGATCCTGATGTTATGAGTATTACAAGAGTTGATCTACCACGAGATCGTAGAGGCTAAACCCTAGAAGCTAGCCTATGATTATGATTATTGTTGACCTACGGACTAAACCCTCCGGTTTATATAGACACTGGAGGGGGCTAGGGTTACACAGAGTCGGTTACAGCAAAGGAGATCTACATATCCGAATCGCCAGGCTTGCCTTCCACGCAAAGGAGAGTCCCACCCGGACACGGGACGAAGCCTTGAATCTTGTATCTTCATAGTCCAACAGTCCGGCCAAACTATATAGTCAGGCTGTCCGAGGACCCCCTAATCTAGGACTCCCTCAATAGCCCCTGAACCAGACTTCAATGACGATGAGTCCGGCGTGTAGATTGTCTTCGGCATTGCAAGGCGGGTTCCTTCTCCGAATACTCCATAGAAGATTTTGAACACAAGGATTGTGTCCGTCTCTGTAAAACAAATTCCACATACCATCATAGAGAGTATAATATTCCACAAATCTAATATGTTGACAACTTTTGATAACATGACATCCTGCCGTGGTCCGGTCATTACGAACCGTTTTCCCAGGCTGCCACTACACGCATTGCGAAGCGGTTTTATTGGCACGTCTTGTCGAAGCAGAGATCGTGTTCCCCTTATCACGGGATTCTCATCAATACGGGTGTGGGTAACCCAATCGTGCGTGTTAGTATGAGTCCTCGATAGGCAAGTTCCAAACGGCCACGCGGAGGACGCTTGGTATTCACCCTTTTTATAAAGGGGCCAAGGCCTGTCCTTTTCTTCTTGCGCTCGATCCTTCCCTTCCCCCACCTTGAGTTCCAACACCCAAGGCTCAGGCTAAGCACTTCGGACCTTCAACCATGTCCGGATCCAACTTTCAAGGTCGGTGGATGGCCTCCTCTGTCATAGAGGAGGACATCAAGAAGCTAAGGGAAGCCAGGTATCTAACCGCCGAAATCTCGCACGGGCTGCCTGCTCAAGGGCAGGTTATCCCCACTCCCGAACCCAACGGGAGTGTCGTATTTGTTTCCCACTTCCTCCGAGGGCTAGGCTTTAGTCTTGATCCCTTTGTAAGAGGGTTATGTTCTATTACGGGCTCGATTTCCATGATCTAGCTCCAGATTCCATCCTTCACATCGCGTCATTTATCGTCGTGTGTGAGGCCTTCCTCCGCATCACCCCACACTTTGGCTTATGGCTCAAGACCTTCGATGTGAAGCCGAAGACGATCGATGTGCGACACGCAGAATGCGGAGGTGCCATAATAAGCAAAGGCGCCGATGCTCTATGGCCAAAGGGTTCCTTCCCGGAGGTGTCCAACTTATGGCGGCGGGAGTGGTTTTACATCACAGCTCCCAGAGGTACAAAGTAGGCAGCTACCCCCGCCTTCCGCTCGGGCCCCCCGCCGCAACTGGCGTCATGGGTCAACAAGGGGCTGGACTGGGAGCCAGTTAATGACGTGCTGACATTGCAAAGTTGCATCCGAGATCTCCTCAAGAGGGATGCCAGTCTTGTCAAGGTAATGCAAGTTATGCTAGTTCGTCGGGTCCTGCCATGCCAACATCGATTTCTCCGTATGTGGGAGTTCAACCCGGAAGGACCGCGAACTATTCAGCAATTCTTCGGCATGACGCTCGAAGAGATGTATGGATTGTTCTTCGGATCACGAATAAAGTGTCCGGACACCACCGATGATGCGGGTCTCAACTGCAACCGTTTAGATACCCACGTAAGTAATTCTGCGGCCGAACATGTTGTCTTTTTATTTGTCACAACAGCATTCTGAAAAAATCGCTCTCGGCCAGGACTGGATAAGAAAGGCGGAGATGATCAGGTGTTCAGCCCCCCTTCCCGAAGGCTCACCGGATCCTATACTAGCCAGGATGCTTGAGCACGCACCTTATCAAGTGCCATCAGGGGAAGATAAAGGGAGGAATAAAGAAGCCGAAAGCGGGCTTCACGCATTACTCATCCAAACCGGGGGAATTAGTGTCTCCGCGAAGGAGGATAATCAGGGAGAAGAATCTAGAATCCCCTCTCCCCAAGGAAGGACAAGGACCACCTCTGAAGACTTGGAAACGAAGGTTTCCAAACAGGGAAGAAACCTTCGCCATGGGGCCCTGCCCCGGAGGGCGTCCTTACCGCACAGTGCCCGCAAGGGGGCCAGCCCTCCACCGAGCTGTAAGTGAACAAGAGTACTTTTGGTAAATATATCCTGCTTTATCTCCGAGGACAATAACCGGGACATATATCTTGCAGTCCGGCTCGTAGCCCTTCTCAACAGAGTTCGTCTTCTGGGGATCTTCTTCCGGAGATGATGGAGAGCAAAACGCCTCCTCCTGTCTCCCCGCCTCCTGGGGCGGACGACCCTGAGGTGTCATCACGGAGGATTTCTCCTGATCCGCCAAGGACAGAAGGTAACCCTTCGGCCACCCGAAGTCCGGAGAATTCGGCTCCTAAGCAGAGCAACAGAAAGAGTCTGGGATTGTCCGGTGCACAACCGAACGCACTGATGGGTCTTTTGGAGCAAGCGGCTATCTCAGAGGCGCATCATACTTTAATGGGTACGGTGGTTGAGAGGATTTCATCCGCCAAAAGTGGGTTGCATGAGGCTTTTATGAGCCTGCTAAGAGGCTTTGAGGTACACAAAGTAATATATAAATTTTTTGACGGTACCGCACACGCTAGGTGTGCTCTATACAGATAGTAGCCCCTGAGACTCTGGTTGCTGTCCAGAGGCGGCAAACAGAGGAGCGTAGTCCCAGGTAATGATCGCGCTGCTTTCATGTGCAGGCGGCTGAGGGTCCGGTGGCTGGCCGGACTGCTAAGTTTGCCGGACTGAGGCGACAACTTGACGCGGCAGATGCCGACATTGCGCTTGTGAACAAGCGGCTTGACGAGGCACAGGGTATGTATTTACGGGTGGTCAACAAATATTAAGAGGAGCATGATGCTAGTATCTATAATATGCTGTCACTGTAGATGGAGCTGCCGCCGTGGAGACCCTTCGGGCGGAACTTGCCCAAGCCAAGGAACAAGCCAGGAGAAGTGATGCGGCTGCCCTAAAGGCGGCTGAAGACTTAAGAGCCGAATAGGCTGCTCATCGCCAAAGCGAAGATAAAATAGCCAAGATGGATGTTGAGCTGAAAGATGTCGCCGGCCGATATGAGCTTCTTGAAAAGGAAATCCAAGCGAAAGCGGCTGACCTAAAGAAAGTCGTGGAAGCAGCCAAGGAAACCCACTCTCAAATCAGAGCGGCGAAGGAGGAGTTCCGTCAAGCCGGATATATCATGGGTGGGAAGCCCTTTTTGTTGCGGACGAAGTTCGGAGATCCGAAGTATGCCCCTCTGGATAAATTATGGAGTGCTATAGACGTGTACATGGACTTGGCAATGAGTGCTGCTGATGCGACTAAGTTTTTCAAAGATCAGAAAGATCATGAAGTGGAAAGATTGTTCTGGTCGCAGTTCAGTGCTCCAACGTGTCCACTGCTGTTAAATGAACAAATGGCCGAGTGGGCCGAGCTCCATAGGTTGTCCGGACTTGCCATGAGGTCTGTCGTGGATCATCTTTGGCCGAAGGGACCAGGGCCGAATAGTTATTTTGGTTTAGTGCAATGATTCCTTGGTGTTGTGCCGCATATCGACGCTGTAAAGAGGTCAGCGTGCATAGAGGGTGTGCGGATGGCTCTTGCCCGTGTTAAGACATACTGGGCAGAGATGGAGGCCACCGCTATTGCAACCCGGGATCAGTCCATAGGCCAGGTCTCGGCTGAGCACTATTTTGAAGAAGTCCTAGAAGGCGCTCGTTTAATAGAGGCTCAGTGCTCGAAGAGTATCATGTTCGAGCGACATGTATCCCAATTGTAAAAACAATGCTATTTGGATTATAAAGGTTGTGTTTATACTTTTGCCTGAAAGTATTATGATGCCTCCTGTGCGACCATTTACGTATGTATATAACCTGAAAGTTTGTAGTCGTCGGCTTCAGCCCCCACGCACATAATGCGGGGGTGTTCGGAAAAGCGCGTATTCACACTTGACCCAACGTCTTGGTTCATTAAAGAGGTGATAGCACGGCGAACAAGGCAATCGGTCTATATAGCTTTAACACTTTCACTTAGCCATAGGAGTTTGACAGTGGGGCTACTATATAGCCCCTGGTACTTCCGCGCTCATCCGAATACGGTGCGCGTACATACATGACCGGGAAACCAGTCCTTCGTTAATGCGGAGGACTCGCGAAGATTCCGCTGAGTCGTCGAGTGGTTAACCAGTCTCGCACTTTATCATGACAATCAGTTTTCGGCTTTCTCTACTGAGGTGCTCATCTGGATGAACCAGGGCACAATCGCAGTAGTTCTCCCGGCGCCACCTTAGCTGATAGAGCGGAACGTAAGGTAGCAAAACATGGGAGCCGGGCAAACCCAACTATTGACCGAAGACATGATTCGGAGCTGACGCATATAAGGCCAAACTCGCGACGCCGAACACTCCCTAAGGTATTCGAACTTTACCACATATACTGGGCTGAGTAACGCCCTCGATAATGAGCCCTGATTTTCCAGGTACTTGCATTAGTCTAACATGATGAAATGACAAATAACGCCAGCATCCCTTTCGGTTGTGTTGAGTATCCAGAGGGAGTGAAGCAACAAGAGACAATAAAAAATGTTTACACAGGGTCTTAATCTAAAAAGAAGCCTTTGAGCAGGGCCCTACTGCATGTATGTGCCTGTGTCTCTGTTGTGCCGTATCCTGGAAGGGTGTAGCACGATGATCATCTGTAAAAGAGAAAAACGTAGGTGAAAGTCTTCGTGCGAAAAATTGGTTATTCTTTATGAACCATTAAAATGCAATCTAAATAGGGTCAAGCCAAACTGTAGCCCTTTTTACATGCGGGAAGCCCCTAGCACCACCTATGGGGGTATATCCATCGACCCAATCTCAGGTTTATTTGAGCTGTTACAGTTAGTGGTGCGCCGGACTCGTCTAACCATGTCCGTGGTCTTGACGACCGATCATTTCTTCTGGTTCGAGAGGCTGTTCAGTGATTGGTTGCTAGAGCCACCACATATTCCTCCGTACGTGAGGAACGCTCTGTGTTTCCGCTAACTATGATGATGCCATGTGGACCGGGCATCTTAAGCTTAAGATAAGCATAATGCGGTACTGCATTAAAACGAACGAAGGACGTTCTTCCGAGTAGCGTGTGATGGCCGCTTCGGAATGGAGCGATGTCGAAGGTTAATTCTTCGCTTTGGAAGTTGTCGGGAGAACCAAATACAACCTCTAGTACTAGAGAGCCCGTGCAGCGGGCCTCTGGGCTTGGTATTACTCCTTTAAAGGTAGTATTGCTTTGGCTAGTTCTTGTCGGGTCTATCCCCATTTTGCGGACGGTGTCCTGATATATCAGATTAAGACTACTGTCGCCGTCCATAAGGACTCGGGTGAGATGGTATCCGTCAATTATTGGGTCTAGCACCAAGGCGGCCGATCCTTCGTGTCGGATACTAGTCGGGTGATCCCTGCGATCAAAAGTGATCGGGCAGGCCGACCAAGGGTTGAACTTGGGGGTGACGGGCTCCACGGCGTATACGTCTCAGGGTGCGCGCTGGCGCCTCCTCTTCGGTATGTGAGTTGCGTAAAACATGTTTACTGTTTTGACCCCTGGTGGGAATTTTTTCTGTCCCCCAGTGTTCGGCTGGTGAGGCTCATCCTCGTCTTCGCTTGGTGTCTCCCTCCCCTTGTGAGTTGCGTAAATCATGTTTACTGTTTTAACCCCTGGTGGGAATTTTTTCTGTCCCCCAGTGTTCGGCTGGTGAGGCTCATCCTCGTCTTCGCTTGGTGTCTCCCTCCCCTTGTGTTCGGCATTTAGCTTGTCGGCCTTCTTGAAGACCCAGCATTCTCTGTTGGTGTGATTTGCAGGTTTGTCAGAGGTGCCATGAATCTGACATAATCTGTCTAGAATCTTGTTTAGGCTGGACGGTCCATCTCTGCTGCCTTTAAATGGCTTTTTCCGTTGACCGGGTCGAGAGCACCTGAATCTGGCGTTTACCACCGTGTTGTCTGGGTTGTCTTCATTGTTTTGATGCTTGTTTTTTTTGCGTCATGGTTTCCCGTTGCCATCCCTGACTTCGGATGTGCCTGGGTTGCTGGTGCCGCTACGGGCCAGCCAACTATCTTCGCCCGTGCAAAAGCGGGTCATAAGGCTTGTTAGGGCTATCAATGTCCTCGGTTTTTCCTGGCTGAGGTGTCTGGCAAGCCATTTGTCCCGGACACTATGCTTGAAAGCCGCTAAGGCTTCGGCATCCGGGCAGTCAACGATTTGATTCTTCTTCGTGAGAAATCTGTTCCAAAGCTTTCGGGCTGACTCTCCGGGCTGTTGAATTATGTGACTTAAATCGTCTGCGTCCGGAGGTTGGACATAGGTCCCTTGAAAATTGGCCCTAAAAGCATCCTCAAGCTCTTCCCAGCTTCCAATTGAGTTTTCGGGGAGGCTTTTCAGCCAGTGCCGAGCTGGTCCTTTCAACTTGAGGCCAGGTATTTGATGGCGTGGAGATCATCTCCGCGAGCCATGTGGATGTGGAGGATAAAGTCCTCATCATTCCGTCGTATGCCTCTATGTTCACGGGTTTGAATCCCTTTGGAAATTCATGGTCCAGCACCTCATCGGTGAAGCATAGGGGGTGCGCGGCACCCTTGTATTTGGATGTGTCATGGCATTCTTCGGACGGTTGTAGCATTTGGTTTCGATTCCGAGCTGTTATTCGGTCAGTATAGTCATTTGGGCGGCCATTATTCTGTGCCGGAGCACGCTTCCTGGATCCGTAGATGGACCTGGCCATACCAGCTTTTTTGTGCAGGTCTTCGCGTAAATCGTGCGCTGACTTGTGTGCGACGTCATTAGCCGCCCTGTAGCGGCCACTGGGTGGTCGATCGGCTGATCGGTCATTTTATTTTTCGGCTGAATCGGCTCTAAAGCCTCGTCGTCGAATTCGGGCAGCAGCTTGCGCTTGGATAGCTCTTTGTGTGGCGACCGCCGCTGTACTTTTTTTCAGTGTCAAGCACTTGTTTCATCTGTTGTTGAGCGTATTCTGTGCGGCTTTAAGCCTTTGCTTCTGCTTCTTCAGGCTCCTCGCGGTGGCGATAAGCCTTCTATGGAGGTTCTCTTGTTCCAAGTGCCTTTCCGGGATGATGTGTGCATCATCGTCCGGACTGTTCTCCTCTCCGGAGACAAGTTGATGAGCTTTACCCTCGGCGTCGCCGTGATCGGACAGCGGCTCTGTACTATGTTCACCGTCCGCTGGCTCATCCTACTCCATCGCTGGGTCCATGTGGTCGTCGTTTCCTTTGGAGTCGACCAGGGTATTATTCTTTCTTGTGCTGTTATCGCTGTTTTTGCTAAGGCGGGATTTGGAGCGGCGCCTACGTCGTCGCTTTGGTTGCTTCTTGAGGGGACTATCCTTCGCTGCATCCTCCCGTTCCTCGTTGTTGTTTTCTTTGGGTGTATCCACCATGTATATATCGTGTGATCAAGTGGCTGTCCAGCGCCCTGTGGGCGCTGGTTCCTGTTTCTCTCCTGCATCGTCGTCCATACCATCGATGTCTTCAGAGTCGAAATCAAGCATGTCGGTTAAGTCGTCGACAATGGCTAATAAGTGGGTGGTGGGTGGGGAACGAATTCCTTCGTCGTCCGCTTCCCACTCTATCCGGACATAGTTCGGCCGAGGGTCTCCTAACAAGGAGAAAGACCTCAATGAATCTAGCACATCACCCAAGGGCGAGTGCTGAAAAATATCCGCGCAGGTAAACCCCATGATCAGTGCCCAATCAGATTGGATAGGCACGGACGCAGGCGGTTCGGGGCCTGTGGCCGGGGACGAATCCAAGGGTCCGGTAACATAGGTCTCATAGGAGGTGAAGTCAGTATTCGGCTCTATCGCCGCTGATTGTGCGGCCTCCATGGCGCGGTCCATCCACCCGTCCTCGGATGGCACGATTTGCTCCGGATTAAGGGCCGGAGTAACCGCAGGTACAATCTCCCAAACACCGTCTGATAGCAGAGCTAAGTCATGCTCGTTGAGACTGTGCGGCGCACCTGACATGAGCTCGAATCTGTCGAAGATCAAGTCTTCGCGGATATCGGCAGTGTAGTTCAAACTTCCAAATCTGACCTGATGGCCACGGGCGTAGCTATCGATCTGCTCTAGATGGCCAAGCGAGTTGGCCCGCGATACGAAGCCGCTGAATACGAAGATCTGTCTAGGGAGAAAAACCTCACCCTGGATCGCATCGTTGTCTGTGATCGAAGGAGCCATCAAGCCTTTATGTGACGACACAGTGGAAGTCTCAATGAAAGCACCAATGTCGGTGTCAAAACCAGCGGATCTCGGGTAGGGGGTCCCGAACTGTGCGTCTAAGGCTGATGGTAATAGGAGGCGGGGGACACAATGTTTACCCAGGTTTGGGCCCTCTCGATGGAGGTAATACCCTACTTCCTGCTTGGTTGATCTTGATGATATGAGTATTACAAGAGTTGATCTACCACGAGATCATAGAGGCTAAACCCTAGAAGCTAGCCTATGATTATGATTGTTGTTAACCTATGGACTAAACCCTCCGGTTTATATAGACACCAGAGAGGGCTAGGGTTACACAGAGTCGGTTACAAAGAAGGAGATCTACATATCTGAATCGCCAAGCTTGCTTTCCACACAAAGGAGAGTCCCACCCAGACACGGGACGAAGCCTTCAATCTTGTATCTTCATAGTCCAACAGTTCGGCCAAAGTATATAGTCCGGCTGTCCGAGAACCCCCTAATCCAAGACTCCCTCAGCCGCCTCCTCCTCTCTCCCACTAAGGCCCAATAAGGCCCATTGACTCCCCGGGGGTTCCGGTAACCCCCCGGTACTCGGGTAAATGCCCGAACTCATCTGAAACCATTCCGATGTCCAAACATAGCCTTCCAATATATCGATCTTTATGTCTCGACCATTTCGACACTCCTCGTCATGTCCGTGATCACATCCGGGACTCCGAACTACCTTCAGTACATCAAAACACATAAACTCATAATACCGATCGTCATCGAACATTAAGCGTGCGGACCCTACGGGTTCGAAGACTATGTAGACATGACCGAGACTCATCTCTGGTCAATAACCAATAGCGGAACCTGGATGCTCATATTGGTTCCTACATATTCTACGAAGATCTTTATCGGTCAAACCGCATAACAACATACGTTGTTCCTTTTGTGATCGGTATGTTACTTGCCCGAGATTCGATCGTGATATCTCAATACCTAGTTCAATCTCGTTACCGGCAAGTCTCTTTACTCGTTCCATAATGCAACATCCCGTAACTAACTCATTAGTCACATTGTTTACAAGGCTTATAGTGATGTGCATTACCGAGAGGGCCCAGAGATACCTCTCCGATACACAGAGTGACAAATCCTAATCTCGATCTATGCCAACTCAACAAACACCATCGGAGAGACCTGTAGAGCATCTTTATAGTCATTTAGTTACATTTTGACGTTTGATAGCACACTACGTGTTCCTCCGGTATTCGGGAGTTGCATAATCTCATAGTCATAGGAACATGTATAAGTTATGAACAAAGCAATAGCAACAAACTAAACGATCACCGTGCTAAGCTAACGGATAGGTCAAGTCAATCACCTCATTCTCTAATGATGTGATCCCGTTAATCAAATGACAACTCATATCAATGGTTAGGAACTTAACCATCTTTGATTAACGAGCTAGTCAAGTAGAGGCATACTAGTGACACTCAGTTTGCCTATGTATTCACACATGTATTAAGTTTCCGGTTAATACAATTCTAGCATGAATAATAAACATTTATCATGATATAAGGAAATATAAATAACAACTTTATTATTGCCTCTAGGGCATATTTCCTTCACGTCGCTCCCCCCATCTCCTCCTTCACCATTTTCTCCACCGTTTCGATGGCATCCGACGGGCAGGAAGAGGAGTTCTCTGGCATAAAAGCAGCATGGTGGCCCAATGAGCCCGGTGGATACGAGCGAGGCAACTTGCTACTCCACCTCCCTCCCCTAGGCAGTTGGAGCAAGTTGCCGCCCCTATCCGGTGCGTGGTTCAGCAACTCGCCGCTCCAAGCCGCCTCGTGGTGGAGTGGCGAGTTGCTCCAGGCCGACACGGGCATGGACGATGCTGCGTCATCCCGCCCCTTCAGTGCCTACGACTGCGTCATCCGTCGTCAATGCGCGCGTAGCCGTGCCATGCAGACAGAGAAAGAAGGTGGGTGTGCGGAGGAGATCGACGAGTCGGTGGCCAGCGCATCCGCATCCATGTCCGCTGGCAACTTCGAGGGAAAGTAGAACATGGGAGGCCGTCGCCGCTTGGGTCCCCGGAAGGCCACTGCCGGCGCGTCGCCGGCCTGTACAGCCGGTTACGTGCCCAATTTCTTCTTTATCTTAGACCACCCTGGTCTAGGCGTCCACGGAAGCACCCTTTCCCTCCGGTTGAAGCACCCTTTTCGCCATGCGGGGGAAAATATGCCTCCAAGACTCCTAGTCCGGTGATGAAGGGATCCGCCGCGGCTGGCAATAGACTAGTGTAATGTATCCGTCACGTGGGAATGAAGCTCCACGCGACCATACGTGCATATAGTTTTAACTTTTTAGTTGAAATATTTCCAAAATGTAACCGCTTGCGTTCGGTTTGTACGAAATCCGTCATGCTTTGTATGAAATCCGCACTTGTTTGCGCGAATCTCATTCAGTTGGTTTGAGTTGTTATGAAAATATATACAATTAGCGTTGGATGGCGACCTTCCGTATCTGTATCTATGAACGGATGTGGAAGGGTTTATGTGGGTTGACATTGAAGCTGCCCTTAGCAAGCAGTGTCTGTTCATATTGCGAGAACCATGCCCTACGACGGACAAAATTACTGTTCTGACCTAAAAGGCTAACAAAATCCCTATTTGACCTCGTTTAAAAAAAATTCGATTTTGACCTCTTTGGGTGACGCCAACATCCCTGGCGTCTGGGTTGCGAACCAGACGCCAGGAACCCTGGCGTCTGGCCCCTGGCCCGCACTGCCCGCCTGCCCATTGACCTGCTGACGTGGCAAAGGGGCCAGACGCCAAGGACCCTGGCGTCTGGCCCTGGTAAGTGGATAACCCACGGGAAAGTGTGTGGGACCCACCCCACACACTTTCCCCAATCCACAACCCGAGCTTGAAGAACACTTGGAGCTCCCACACTCTCTCCCACCCCTCAAGCTCCCCCTCAAATTCTCTCCAAAAGGTGCATCCCTTAGGTGGATCTTTCCATCACTTTGTTGCTCTTGGTAATCTCCCCCAAATCATCCAATTATTTTTTGTTAAATCTTGTTATTTTGGTTGCATTTTATACATGTTGGTGGAACCCTAGTTTTTGTTTTCTCCCTTATGTTAGTGTGAGTGGCTTGGTTAACTTTGATAACATAGTGATATGCATGGTGTGTAGTAGGAATATATGCTTGTTGAGTAGAAAGATTGGGGGATAGGGTTAGTTAGTGATTAGGGTTAACTTTGCTTAGTGTGTGTTAATTAGTGATACTTTTTTGACCATGGCAATAATTTAGTGTTGATATGATTTGGATATAATGAGATGTATTTGGATAAACACCAATTCTCATTGAAGTCTTAAATGCATTCATGCTATTTTTAGATGGAGAGACTTGTTAATGTTCATTACATGGACAAGGAGGCATTCTTGAGTAACAATGCTGACACGGGTGAGGAACCATTGGTTTTTGGTACAAGCCCTAGCTATGAGGATGTTGTTGCAAAAGTGAGACAAGTCTTAAAGTGGATGGATACCAATGTTGATGTTAAGTTAATAGGAAGGTATGATGTTGGAGTTGGAGCCAAATCTCGCTTGAAAAGTATGCCTATCACCTCGGGTTTGCATTGGGATGTATACAAGGAAAAAGTTTCCCAATCGGAAGACAAGTCACTTGAATTGTTTACCACCAAGGTTGAATCTCCTCGGTTTACCTTTGATTTGAACCGGCATGTCTCTTCCCCAATGGATGACATGAGCGAGAGGACAATGGTGCCACTTGTTGAGCATAGGGTTGTGGTTGATGCCCCCAATGCTTATCGCCAACCACGTCCCCGTGTACCATCTATTAAAGCAAATGAGGTTGAGTTGTATGCCCCCAATGCTTCTAGCCAACCACCAACTAGCCAAGCAAATGAATTTGAGGTGATTGCTAGTGACGAAGTAATTCAAGAGGATGAAGATGCTTATGATGACGACGAAGAGCAAGAGGAAGGGTTTCATGGTAATGATGTTGGTGACTTGGATGCGTACATAGCGCAAAAGGACATGGATCATGACTTGCCTTTTAGTCGTCAATATGTGTATGACTCGGATGACGAGGGTCCAGTTGAACAGTTGGATGAGGATGGATTCACAAAGGAGGAAAACCAAATCCACTTTGAGCTGACGGGCTTAGAAAAAAGAACTCACTTGTTTAAAGATCTCAGCCTTGCCCATAAAGCTATTGTTGATGGTGGAATGAGAATGACGGCGATTGAGCCAACACCATGCCCGGATCCAGGAGAACCAAGGGTGGAGAATGAGGACGAGAATGCTTATTTGAAGAAAGGAGTGAAGTTTCTGAGCTTGCCTATGCTGAAGTTTTGGTTGGCTGACTATGCCATTCGAAATCATAGGCCAATTTATGTTGAGCACTCCGACATGAAGTTGCGTTACACCATGGTGTGTGAGAAAGAAGGATGCCCATGGAAGGTTCGTGCAAGAAAGCTTAAAGAAACCGAAGAATGGGTGTTAAAAAGTTGTGTTTCCACTCATAGATGCAAACCGCCATCGAAACGACTTAGAAAGACACACCGTCAACTCACATCTGAGTATCTCAGATACAAATGGATGAAAGACATAGGCTTTGATCCCACTGTGAAAGTGAGGTTTCTCATGCGGACGGTGAAAAAACAATTTGATTATGAAGTCAAGTATGGGAAGGCATGGAAGGCAAAGGCAAATGCTATTAGGATGTTGTATGGTGGTTATGAAGAAGCATACAACCAGCTCCCAAGGTTGTTGGCCGCGATTGCACAAAGGAACCCGGGCATGTTTCATGTGGTCGAGGATCACGAGGGAGTGTTCCACCATGCCTTCTGGAGTTATGGACAATGCGTGGAGGCGTTTCAGCATTGTCGTCCGGTCTTGTCTATAAATGGCACGTTCTTGACCGGTAGATACAAGGGCACACTAATGGTAGCAATGGCGCACTCATCAAACGACAACGTGTTGCCGTGTGCATTTGCTTTGGTGCCTTCCGAGCACCAAGACAACTGGGAGTGGTTCATGGGTCATGTTAGGCACAACGTGATTGGGGCTAGGGAGGTATGCATCATATCGGACAGGCATCATGGCATACTCAAGGCAATGGACATTGTTATTCCAGGATTTCCAAAGCTTCACCACAGATGGTGCATGAGGCATTTCGTGGCCAACTTTTACCGGGCATGTAAGAGCAAGGAGCTCAGCAAAGACCTTACCCATGTATGTGTGGCCTTCACCACCCAAGGTTTCAATGCTCGGTATAACAAACTCTTTGCAGCGGTGAACGAAGGGGGAAAAGAGTTCTTAACTAGGAATTTAAGCGAGAAGCACAAGTGGGCACGCGCTCATGACGATGGTGGTAGGCGATATGGCGACATGACGAGCAATCTGGTAGAATGTTTCAACAATGTGCTGAAGGGTGCTCGTGCATTGCCGGTGACTGCAATAGTGGAGTACACATTCTTCAAGCTTAATGAGTACTTTCAGAGGCATTCTGAAGAGACTGCAAAATGGATAGGTGAAAAAAAGGATTATCTGGAAAAGGTTGATGAATGGTTGCAGTTACAAGCAAGCAAGTCTTCATGGCAACAAGTTATCATATTCGACAGAACTGAAATGATCTATCAAATTGATGAGCCAGGTGGCACAACACGAGACGGTAGACAATATGGTGGTGCTGCATTTGAGGTGCGTCTAAAGACTCGGTGGTGCCAGTGCGAGAGGCCTAGTAAGTATCATTGGCCACGCTCGCATTTGATAACAGCGGCGAAGGCAAGAAACATACATGTTTGTGATGGAAAAACTGTGCGGATGCAAGAGTTCCATGTGGAAGCTACTAGGTTGACATGGGCACCAAGATTTCACCCTTTCTTGGACCAATCACAGTGGCCTGAGTACCATGGCCCTCATATTAGGCCAGACCCTCTTCTGAATGTGGAGACCAAGGGTAGAAGGAGAACTAAGAGGTTCAGGGCTGATATGGATGACCTGGCCGGATACACTGGCATGAAACAATTTGGTACCGGTCATTTCATGGAGGCTCCTGACACTATCAACTGTGGGGTGTGCGGTGAAGGGGGACACAATGAGCGGACATGCAAGAATAGGAAAACCAAAAAAAGAAAAACAAGTCGTGGAGGTGGCACCGATGGTAAACGAGGTGGAAGAGGTGACGGTGGTGGTGGTCGAGGAAGCACAAGTGCTAGAGGTGGTGGTCGAGCAGGCACAAGTGCTAGAGGTGGTGGTCGAGCAAGCACAAGTGCTAGAGGTGGTGGTCGAGCAAGCACAAGTGCTAGAGGTGGTGGTGGTCGAAGAGGAAGCACAAGTGCTAGAGGTGGTGGTGGTCGGAGAGGAAGCACAAGTGCTAGAGGTGGTGGTGGTCGGAGAGGAAGCACAAGTGCTAGAGGTGGTGGTGGTCGGAGAGGAATGGTTGATAATGGATCGTCCTTCGGTTATTTGCTTAATCCAGATGGTTGATCTAATAATAATGGTATATTATTTGTTCTTAAAATTCCTAGCATTTATTGATTTACTGTATTTACACATGTATCTCTTTGTGTCTTGTGCTAACAATTGTTCTTTTTGTAGGCATGGCTTCATCCGGTTCCAGGACGAGGCCGGCGTGCGCGGACCAAGAGGACATGCCGAAGACGTGGATGGAGGCCACGTTGGACAAGGAGAAGGATGTGCCCACACCACCATGTTGGTGTGGTGATGTTTGCAAGCTGAAGGTGTCCACGGACCGCAAGAACTCATGGACAGAAGGTAGAAGGTTTTTTGTGTGTCCCAACTATGCACATGATCGTCGAAGGCCAACTAATGCATATGACATACCACCGGTATGTTGGGTGTACATACAAAAAACCTCATCAAGTTTGAACTCATATTACTAACAAAAACATGACTTTTATGTAGTCGCCTCCTCCACTTTGCAAGTACTTCACTTGGATAGATCACGAGGTATCAAAAGATGTCCAAGAGGACCAACATTGAGATTACTTACGGAGGCAACGCCTGTTCGAGGAGTCCTTTGCACGGGGATTGGAGCATGAGCATCGTGAGAAGGAGAGGAACGAGCGCAAGAAGCGTGATCAAGAGAGGGCACGCAAAGAGAAGGAGGCTCGTCAAGAAGAGAGGGCAAGAAAACTTGCAAGGGCTCGCGATGCACGAGAGGAGGACGAGGCACATGACAAGAAGGGAAAGTGGCCCCGTACTACTCAGTAGACAAATGGAAAGGCACCGGCGTCGATGATGGAATATCGAGACTTTGTTTAATGTATGAACTTGTCATTCGAGACCGTGTGTGGTCATGAACTACTTATGTCATTTGAGACATCATGTGTGAACTTGTTATTCGAGACCTATTTAAAATTATGTGCAGTGCTTTGTTCATATTTTTGTTTGATTTCCAATGTTTAAAAGTGTGTGCAACTTATTTGAAATTATGTGCAAACTATCCAGAGAGCATTTTGTCCATCCGAAAAGCGACAAGAACATGACCAGAGAGCATTTTGCCTATCTAGAGAGCCAGACGCCAGGAACTCTGGCGTCTGGCTCCATATCCAGACCAAACAAGACCAGACGCCAAGGTCCTTGGCGTCTGGCTCGTTTTGGTCACGCAGGAGACCAGACAGCTGTCTGATCATCTAGAAAGCCAGACGCCAAGGTTCCTGGCGTCTGGCTCGTTTTGGTCGTGCAGGAGACCAGACACCTGTCTGATCATCCAGAGACCCAGACGCCAGCCTGGCGTCTGGGTCCATATCCAGACCAGACGCCAAGGTCCCTGGCATCTGGATCTCTGGATGATCAGACGGGTGTCTGGTCTCCTGCGCGACCAAAACGAGCCAGACGCCAGGCACCCTGGCGTCTGGGTCCATATCCATACCAGACGCCAAGGTCCCTGGCGTCTGGCTCGTTTTGGTCACGCAGGAGACCAGACACTTGTCTGATCTGTCTGATGCCCGATCCAGAAAGCCAGACGCCAGGCACCCTGGCGTCTGGCTCCCTATCTAGAGAGCAAGTTTCGAGTGGATAAGATTCTTTGGGCCCACCTCTAGCCCTCTCATCCATTCATCTCCACCTCTACCCCTCTCATTACTTTCATCTCCACTCACTCTCACCTCTAGCCCTCTCATCCACTCACTCTCATCCAGTACCCTAACCCCCCCCCCCTCAAATCTCTCACGAATCGGTCCGGTTTCACCCTTGGATCTTCAGTATTTTGAAACTAGAAGGTAAATCAACTCCACCCCCATCTTTTGGTTGGTTTAATGCATCATAGTTTTGTGTAAACCCTAGTTTGTTTTCCTCGTGGTTTAATGTATCATAGGTTAGGTACTAAGAGATTTGTGTGTTGTAGATGGCTACGGGTACTCAGTGGGTGCTTAGCCCTGTTGTTCATGTCCTAGGCTTGTCTCCATGTGTTGTGCAAGTTAGTGAAGTGACCTCACTTTCGATTGGTTGAAGACTAAATTCATGTCGAAGCAAGGGTTGAAGGCAGAGGATTTTGTGTACTATGTCAGCAGGAAGCAGTCAGATGGCCCCGGCGGAAGAAAATTGGTTGACATAACTGATGATGACAAGATTCAAGAAATGCTGCAAGAATGGGGATGGAAAAGGGTTGTTGACTTGCATTGCTACAGGAAACCGAGTTATATGTGATGTTCATGTCGTTTCAATTATCGTGGACCATCGTGGTTATGAACTACTTATGTCATTCGAGACTTTGTATGTGATGAACTTCTCATTCGAGACTATTTGTGTAATTTGAGATTATGTGATAACTATGTTTGTCATTTGCTATTATGTGAACACTAATGTTTGTCATTTGCTATTATGTGATACTATAGGTGTTCGATCGAACAAAATATCTATGTGAACACTAATGATTGTCATTCGATACAACAGGTGTTTGATAGAAAAAACTACTACACCAGGGCCAGATGACATGGACCCTGGCGTCTGGCTGCCCTGTTTCTGCTGTCCCATGCCTCTGCTTTTGCTTCCAGTCGACCACCAGACGCCAGGGACCTTGGCGTCTGGTCCCCTGACTTCATACCAGACGCCATGGACCCTGGCGTCTGGTCCCCTGACTTCATACCAGACGCCAAGGACCCTGGCGTCTGGGGCCCTGTACTAATTTTTGTACTTATTTCACACAAGAAGATAGCACATATATAATAATATGACAGGTTCATAAAACACAGAAGATAGCACATTTCACAGAACTTTCACCACGACAAATTCTTGCATACGAACGACAACAAGTTCACAGATTTTTCATCACGACAAATTCATGCATACATAAGACACCAAGTGCATAGATAAGACACCAAATTCAAGACAACCTTAAAAGTTTTTACCACAACACCAAGTTCATGCATACAAATGCCACCTAGTTCATACACTTCCAAACAAGAAGCTCACTTCCTCCTTCCTCTCTTCATGAGTGCTGCAAGTGTAGGCTCCTCCTCTTCGCTAGCCTCCTCCTCCTCTTCGTTGTATGCCTCCTCCTCCGCCTCAATGTTGGCCTTATATCTTTGCATTCCTGTTGGGATAAGCTGATGAGGATACTCCGGACTATGGAATTGTGTGTTCCATGTCTTCTTTCTACCTTTCTTGCCTGGTGTCTTAGCGATGGCTTTGCCTTTCCTAGAGCGAGCATTGCCTTGTGTCGATTGTGTAACCTGTGATGGTTGTGGAGCATCAACATCATACTCATGATCCTCTTGATGTGTTGCATCATACTCATGCTCCTCATCTTGTGTTGGCTCCTCTTGATGTGATGGCTCCTCTTCATGGACCTCCTCCTCCATGTCATCATCGTTCTGGATATAACGCCGTCTATTAGCTCTGGCGCGGGTACCAGGTGCATACACGTCACTGGACTGAGCACCATGGCAAGAAAGCATTGCTGCCATCTTATGGAACCGCTTCTTGAACTTCTGCAACAACACAAAATATGCTATGATATGAGATACAAATAAATAATCCGCGAAAAGAAACTTTTATAATATATTGGTCACACCTCCATCGTGCTCCTAAGAGTCCTCTCAGATAATACACCACCAGGTGGATGACTCAGTGCAACATTGGCATCGTTGACGCACAGAAGCAACGATCTGCCCTACAATTCATGAACAAACCAAACTTATGTATTTGAAAGAAGACAACATGATGCATGCAAGTTTGTTAGAATAGGTCAAACAGACTACCATTTCGTCATGCATCGGTGCATAGTCAACGTGAGCCCCTCTGGTGTCTCTCATAGCCGTGTTGAAGGTATGATAACCTTCTGCAGTCTTCGGGTCTTCAGACACCAACTCCGACCACTCCTCGTGAGTCCAACCAGGCTTTAGCTTTAACCGGTAACGATCCGCATACCACACTTGATACTTCTAATATGCTGACTGATTGTGAGGTCTATTCTCTAATTGCACTAACGTGTCTTTTTGATTCCAAATTTCTATCCACGCACGGTGTTTGTTTGCCCAATCCGATATATCCTGATTGTTCCTTCGATCGAACCTACAAATGATGCATGGGACAAAGCATTAGCAAACATAGACTTATTCAATGCTCTACTACATATTCAAGGCATGCTTGCTCACCGATGCAGAGATAGCATTTCCTTGTTGCTCTCCTCAATTGGAATACCTTGTCTTCTTCCAAATTGTCTTGCCACACGGTCTACAAAGTTCCACTCGACTGCGAAGAAGCATATCATTGGGCACCTCGCCCGCCAAAGATGGCTATCACGCGTGCACATCTCATTAAGATCATAGTCACGACCTTCCATATAAGGCAACCAATGTACCTGCAAAACAAAGAGATACATTGTTAGATACAAGTTTCATTCTTGACTAAATTTGGTCTCATCGAACTTCTCTATACCTGCTCAGCAGTCAAGGTGTCCAGCTCGTTCATATAGCACTTGTATCGCACATGCGAGCTTCCTGTGTACACTGTCACTTGTTCCCAATAGTAAGCAAGCGTAGGGCGCCGATATGGATCATCATCATGCAGCCTGTCTGGATTACCCCGTGGGTTTGCCATGTTGGGGTCCTTGATATCGGGCCGTACAACCGGGATCCGCTCCCACATCCACACGGATAGGCTCCAAACAAACCCAGCCAATGAGGATGTATCTCCCTTCCTGCGACACGCCAAGTCAAGCTGCAATCAAACAAACATGTTAGATATGGAGGCGCATGACAAATGTAAGTTAAATGGTTGCAAATATCTCTTACCTGACGATACAAATATGCTAGCGCGGCCGAACCCCAGCTATACTGGGTATCCCAGTTATTGAGTAGCTCCAGGAACATCCAGAGGGCCGAGTTCCCGGTTGCATCTGAGAAGACTACCTTGGTTAGCACATACCAAAGATAGGCCCGCGCGTACTGCTGCACAACCACGTCATTAGCACCCTGAGGACACGGATTGGTGTTTCCTCTAACCGCTTTTAGCCAAGAATGCCTCACTCTCGCGGTATCGGCCTTGCCTTCCTCAGGGGCGTCGGGCTGAACACCAATTAAAATGCCAGTCCGTTCTCGCCAATTAACGGCACTGACACGACCGGTAACAGCTTGTCCGTTGATAGGAAGGCCGCTTATCATAGCCATGTCCTCAAGGGTCATCGTCATCTCCCCAAATGGAATGTGGAATGAGTGAGTCTTCGGCCTCCAACGATCCACAAGTGCGGTCAGCGCCGCGTGGTTCACCGGCGAAGCGCGTCGCTTAAACTGCAACACGAATGGGATAAGACCCAATCTCCGAATGTAAGGCTCATACCGTGGGTCGTAAGTAAAGTCATCAGCGGAATGACCCCTCATGCGCATAGCAACTACAAGCAGCAAATAAAGTGATGTTTTAATCAATACAAGAACACAAATGAGAAACAACAAAAATTGACCCAGTTTTGCTTCTTACCTGTCCCTTCTCATGGCACGACCACGATGCTCCTTATCCCACTCATCGATTAATCCGTCATACCAAGGTCCATCACCATCCGCCATCCTACAAAACAAATCACAAACATCTATGAATACATGAACAATATCAAACAATACAATTTCCTTCTCCAAGTTATGCCATATGAAAACACCTTTCTTCTCAAACATAACCACATCATTTTTTTCTTCAACATATGCACACATATCATCTAGAGTTCCAAATTTCACCATCAAATAAATTTCATAATCATCATCTGCCATTCTATTGAACAAATCATGTCACACACAATAATCAAATTTCATCATCTCTTTTGCAAAAAAAAAATTGCCATCTATATATTCAACTATATTGTCATACCACTTCACACATATAATATTTTTTCTAAATATATTTGCTTGCCAAAGTTGTCTTCTCAGATTCAAACAAAGATTATGCCATCTATATATTCAACATATAGCTAATTTACTAGCACATGCATACATCATCTATAATTCAAAAAAAATCACAAACTATGTCTATTGGTGGACAACTACAAACATCTACCAACTACACTACCTACCAAATCATCTATCAACTACAAACTATTTCCTAAAACATAGAAACCATCTACTAATCTAACATCACCTAATGTGAAATAATGCATCCAACAAGAGAGGGGAAAAGCAAAACAAATTGGAGAGAATGGGGGAGAATACCTCAAAGAAGCTTGGGGGCCTCAGATCCATAAATTTGGGTGGAGGATGAAGTAGATTAAGGGAGGGTTTGGTGTGAGGGAGAAGAGGGGCAAAGGAGATAACCCCCTCTGTTCGTGCACCGCCAGGGAGAAGAACAGATGGGTGGGTGGGCTGGCCCCGCGGCGTTATCCAGTTACCAGGGCCAGTCTGGCCCATTTGCCACGTCAGCAGGTCAACGGGCAGTGCGGGCCAGGGCCAGACACCAGGGCTCCTGGCGTCTGCTTCGCAACCCAGACGCTAGGGATGTTGGCGTCACCCAAAAAGGTCAGAAACGATTTTTTTTTAAAATCAAGATCAAATCGGGATTTTGTTAGCCCTTTAGATCATAACAGTAATTCTGCAAGAGAGTGCACGTACCGCGGTACCGTACGTGTGAGCGAAGCAAAATAGGCGGCTAGTCTGATTGCTTTAGGTGGCTACTCCATAATTTAAGGTGAGGTCGTAGTAGTACAGAGGATGGGTCACATTCAGTCAAGATGCCGCGTGCGCGCTGCAGAATCTGCTGTGCCTGCGCGCGACCTCTGCAGCCCGCGCTCAGTCTTCTCCCACTGATCGCACTGCCCGCCCGCTGCCGCTCGCTGGAGCCGTGCAAGTCACAACGAAAACTTGCCGGTTACTTTCTGCCCGGCCCCGGGGTAAAAGCGACGGCCGATGGGCGCCGGGCGCCCACGGCCGATGCGTTCCCAGCGCTTGCTTGCCTGATGCCTTTGCTAGCCTTTGAAGTCACTGGAAAATGGATTCTCGCTCCACGCGGCAGCAACGCTGAAACTGCCGTTGCAATCCTAGTAACATGGGAGTATGGTGATGGCCTGTTTTGCAGGCAGCTACAAGGCTTTATTTTCAGCTGTCGACAGAGGTGTGTTCTCACACCCGTACAAACAGACATATATTAACGTGGTCTCTTGTCTCTGGAGAGTGATATTTTGTGCAGACAAATGTGGAGCATGGTGGCAACAGTGCGACACACACGCACTGTTGCAGGCAGTATGCTTGGTGCGTGAAACGGTAGCTGGTGCAGGTAGCAGAGGGGGGGTGGCCTTGAGGTTCCTAGTTTAATGTGGCAATGCTGGGTGGTGTCAGCGGGTGGACGCTGCCATGGCGCCCCCAGGTGTGCAGTGGCCCTACCTCTGAATATTAGCACCTCACTTGTTAAGATTATTATTGACTGCAAACGGTGCAGGCTGCATGCAGGTGGCAGCGGACAGAGAGAGAGAGAGCGCGGGGGAGACAGGCAGGCTCTGACACCCCACGCAGATAGCCTGCAACCACCCACTCCACCTCTCTTCACACTCACCATCGTACGTACTAGTATACGAGTGTATAGTACGCGTGCAGTGGTTAATACTTGCCGGTAGAGCGGTAGATATTTGTACTGTTGCTCACCAGTCACGCGAGACGAGATACGTGCTGCCCATCGTGTAAAAAACTGGCTCCATTCAGCAGACGAGAGGAGACGCCCAGGACTGCACAGAACAGAGCACAGTGCGTCCGTGCATGTACTGTTCGGCCACACGCACGTACGCCGCCTCATTACATGCGTACAGCAGGTACACGAGAGTACTCCCAAGTTGGAGTACTGCGTCCAACACGAAAACGATGGGTACCCGAACTGAACCTCAACTGAAAAACAGCTCGTCGTGCCAGTAATAATACTACTGCGAGGGAGAGAGAGAGGAGAACATATTTGACAGATTCATTTCTTTCTCTCTCTAGTCCCGGGTGGTAGAGTGGGTGTAGCTATGGCTGGGGCTATGGTAGGGGTGGGGGACAGCGCCCATCTCCGAAGTCTGCAGCATGGCTGCTGTGCTCTTCTGCCTTTTGGTTGCTGCCGCCTCTGACCGCCGGCCAGCTTTCTTTACGGAAACTCATAAACAAATGTGCTCCGTCTCCGACGCCGTTCGTTGGCGTTGGGTCAGTCACTGTGCGCACACATGTGCGTCCGTTCGATTTCGATTCAAAAAAGCCAAAGCTGAGACGGAGACAGCAGAGGATCATATGCGCCTGTATGCGTGCGCCTGACCGCCACTGGCGGTCAAGTGACTCAGCGGCTGGCCTGCAGAGGATAGACAGAGAGAGAAGACGTAAAGACGACGAGGCCGGCAGCAACTTGCACCGTACGCGCGCGCAGGCTTTTGGGCACTGTTCGTGCATGCCGCCTGCCACTCCGCTCCATGTGTTCCCATCCACCTTGCGTGCGCCGGGTTTCTTCTCCTACTTCCTCTTTTGACACGCACATGTTTTATTTTCTTCCCTCCTCATCCTGCTCCTCATTCAGAGAAAGATTACCATTAGTGGCACCGTTAGCCTGTCGCATACGCGTACACGCTTTCGGGAGCCTGCATGTGCATGGTGCATGCACTCTACCAGTATACTATGTTTGTGTTGGACCAGAACCGAAACAACCAAACCAATTGCCGGGTACCGTTGTTTTTCCAGAGTTCTGACGTGACACCCATGCCTTGCATTTGCTTTGCTCATACTCACAAAAAGGTGGCACTGTACAAAAGATCTCAGGGGCCGGTGGACTAGTCCTTGTGTGGTGTGGGCCGGAGCATCGCCATTACGAAAAAGATCACATATCTTTTTTGTATAACTATAAGCTTAAGCAACATCATTATGAGGCGCCAAAAGGACCCAGATACCGCGATCTAGGAAGCTCTGCTACTGCGCCATACGTGCAGAGGGGTTAACCGCAATAATTAGCCATCAAGCGCGGCTGCGCCCCGGACGGTACTTGTTCGGTCAAAGTAGGGCGCGGAGTGCCCACTGACGCCAACACCTGGGTCCCAGGTGCGCAGGCCCGCCTGCCACGTGGGCCGGCCCATGGGGGCTCAGATAAGCCAACCCACTGACTGGGTGTTCAATGGCTATCGGACGGACAGCAGCATACTGAGTAATCCTCAAAAAACAAAATGCTACTGGTGAGTGAGTGACCGCCTCCATCTCCTTGTGATGATGATGATGGTGATCTGGGCTTGACTCATCGGCAGAAAAGAATTGGTTATTTTTAGGTTATCTTTTCTCGCCGGCGCGTGTTGGGAGCTCATCCAGAAGCTTGTCAAAACTGAGCTCTTTTTTTTCTAGTAAACTTGTTTGTGTTTGGGCCTCCAATGCACATGACTTTTCTTGTCTCTTTTCAGCAGGAAAAGAGCGGCTCCAGTGCAAGGAGGAAAAGAGGTGAGGTGAGGACTGACGAGTCCTCCTCCTCCTGTCTTTTGGCTGTGACAGGGCAGGGCGGTCAGGGATATGTATGCTCGGATTGAGACGTGCAAAGCACTCTTTCAGAGGCTCCAGTGCAGCTCTGTAATCGTAAGTACAAGGTTTCTCCCGGTCCCAGTCCTCTCTGCTGCTTTGACCATTTGTCATGCTTTATAGACGCTCATGATCTTACGATAAAACAAGCGGTTATTTTTGGTTTTCGTATAGTTGGGGAGCATGCATGCAATATCATAAGTAGACTGGACAGCTCCAGGGAAGTATGTTCACGTCTAGTCTGTAGAAGCTCCATGCAATGTATATACTAGGTCCATTTTTGAACGAAAACAAACCAGCTATACGTACGTACATTTGTGATATACAGCTTGTTTAACTAGAGCGTACGTGTGTACCTATTTTTTTTCCTGTACCACATGATTCGGGCATGCCTCGTTGCATCATGGAAGGCGCCGGCCAGAAGCAGCCACTACTCTTTGCTCTTCTGGAAAAACTATCTCCCCCATGTCAGGAAATCACAAACTCGTCATCAAATCTACCGCCTCCTCTGCCTGCCTGCAATCCTACACTTTGCTCCTCCCAAGTTTTGTTGCCTGCCAGTAATCTCCCTCTCCCACAGACCACTGTGACACCCACGAGCAGAAGAACGAGCTCAGCGCGGCGCCATTATCCTCCTCCCCGATGAGTGCCGGCCAGGACAGAAGCCAGGAGCGCGCACTGATGAGCGGCACATGCCGTGTCCCCGACGCGAGCAAGCGTGAGTAGGGTGGAGCGTACGTGTGTCCAGGCTCCAGACCTCGCTCGCCGCTGCATCTGCATGCATGATGAGTCAAAGACGGGGTCAGCACAGAACAGGCAGCGCGTCAGGTACGGCGCAGGTGGCACGTACAGGCAACGTAAATGCGGAGCGAGGCCGGCTTCCCGCTTCCCGTCAGTCAGATCCAGAGATGCATGGCATATATGGAGGAGTACGATGGCCCCTAGCTAGCTTCTGTGTCAATACGTACCCTGATCTGTGCCTGCCTGTGACGCCCCTGTGCGGCAGCGTGCACGGGGCTGCCCGCTCCCTGCGGCCAGGCATGCATGCATGCATGCTCGGGCAGTGCGGGGAGCGCGTTGTGTGCTGCTTGTCACGCGCGCATGCATGCATGCACTGATGCACGGGTGGTCGGCCTCCCGTCCCGTTCAATGCCCGGCCGTCCACTGACGTCGCAGTGCTGCGGCAGGAGCAACGGCCGGCGTGGTGCGGGCGCCGGAGCTGTCAGCAGTGAATGCTAGATGCCCTGGTTGGTACTACCTGGAACTTGCAAGGACGGCTTTGCTACTTCAGGTTCGCTTGCTTGATAGGAGTACTACACATCCCCGCAAAAATGCTACATGCATCGACGGACTCATTACGGGGATTTTACGGACCTTCCAGCCAACTAAACTTGCTCTGTCCGTGGCCGTGTGCCACTGGGTCGGCTGAGGATCACTTGGATGCCGCGTGGAACGAGAAGCAACGTGACGATCGGATCGGAGGCTGTACATACTCCGCCGTAGCCGGTGCGCACGATCTCAGCAGAGGACACTGCGCCCCGGCGAGTCCGTGCGATAGGACGAGGGAGGTCGATCGAGTGGAGCGCGAGTGGGACGGTGGGGCTAGTGCAGGACGCATCACGTAGACGGTAGATGCACTCAGGCTGAGAGGCAGCACGAGGGGGCGGACCAGCGTGCAGCAGACCGCAGCAGGGGTGAACAGTGCTCGTGCACAGCGGAACCGTTCCCACGCAATAATAATTGCCTCGCCCTGCTCAGGTCGGCATGCTGGCCGGCCGGAGAGCGGGGAGGCCGGCGGTCAAGGCTCAAGAAGGCCTCCTCCGCGTTGCTTTCATCGACCGAACCGGCCCATGGGGAGGGATCATGCCTGCCAGCCTCACCTCGCCTGCTACGCACACGTGAAACAGGCAACGCAACGCAACGCGTAACACGGGACACATGCATGCGCAGCACCGGCCGGCCGCTGCGAGGGAAGCGAGGCGGCAGCGGTAGTAGCATCAGGAGGCAGTCGGGCAGCGCGGCAGCGTCTTTCCAGCCTGCCTGGTCAGTACGTGCGCGTGTACCGCTGCGGCGCGGCATGGCGCGCACTGGCCGGGCAGCGGCACATGCAGATGCAGCAGCCAGCGGCAGTGGGGCGGTCGGAAAGGCTGGCGCACGCAGGCAAAGCAGGGGCGCGTCCAGGCGGCGTGACAGTACGACGAGACGACCGCCGGGTTTGAAAGCGGTGGGTGGCGACTGCCGAGCGGTACTCCCTCTGGCTGGCAGGCACATTCACTGCTACCGCCCCACGGGCAAAGCAAAGCAATGCCTTTCCTTCCTTTCCCTGCACACACACGCGCGCCTCCTGTAGCGTCCGACGCCCCCAACTTGGCAGATTTGTTCGATTCGATTCCATCGCCACTGCCCGGTGGTTCCTCGCTGATGGAACAAGACGAGGCCAGGAGGCCGACCTGGCTCTGGCTAGGGAACGGGGAACCAATTCAGTCTAGAGTGCTCCGTATCTATCTATCTATCTAGCAGCCTGGGCTTTGCATCGAAAGGAGGCCAACATGGGACGGGTTCAAATCGGTCTCTCTCTGTTTCGATGTGAAGCAAAGGCGGGAGCAGTGGTACGTTTAGGCCGCAGGGCTACCTGACTCGAGACACTTCTTTCTAGGCCTTTTCGCTTTGACTGGGACGTCGTAAAATGGCTCTCTCCGAACGGAGTCAATGGCGCTGTGCCGTCGCAGCGACAAGAGACAGCCGGTAAGAATCTGGCCTACAGCAATAAACTCGAGTCAGTAGTAATGGTCGCAGCAATAGTACAACGTGCAGAACCGATACTAACTGAGGCCGGACGCGCCAGTAAATTAACTTCGCCTACAAGAGATACGTTGGAGTTTCATCATGGCAGGCCTGCAGCGTCTCGCCGTCTTCTGCCTTCAAAGCAGTTTAGGCAGACGGCGGATTCGGACAAGGACGGCATCTTACAACAGTTGAGACGGCTACAGCGTACAGGGATCTGAACAAAACCGATACATCAAACTCCAGACAGCAGTCATGATTTGATGATGAAAATACTATGTATATCACACTCCAAACTGTTTCTGTACAACACAGAACGTCACACGGCAAAATTGAGATACAGATAGTCCTTTGACATTGCATCAGTTTTTAACTCTAGTTTGTGCTTAAGTTACTGCAGTATATGTTTCTGGTTCTCTCTCCCCGTATACCAAGTAGCTGCAGAAGTAACATTAGGATCCCACGCCCCGGGATTCTGCATTGTAGGAAGAGCAAGCAAGAAGGTTCCTCATGGGAATGACTACTGCCTACAAAGTCTTCTGCATGAAAGCAGAGCTAATTTACAACAGCCCGACGGGCATTTTCTGGTATAACATTACCTGGATCTCCTCAATACTCTACAGCTTCGCCAACAGTATATGGGTCGTCCCTTGCAGCTTCTAGTCCACTATGAGCTGCCAATGTGATCAAAGGCAGCTTCTACGACGATATGTACAGTTGAGCTCAACATTGAAAGGCTGCGATGCGAACCAATCCATCAGATGTTATTTGAAGGTACTGTTTTTAAAAGCAGACATACGACATAATTGATAAAGCTGGTAAAAGACGGTTAGCTAGAAAAGCAATAAGGATAATGGGCAATGCTAGCACAGGGAACTTTCTGTCACCTGATTGACAGCATAACATAGGATTTGTGTTTTTGGGTTACAAAAAAGGTCTACAACCAAAGCTACAGACCTAATAAAGCTATGCTCCTGTACCTAAGGGCTGAGGCAAATGCTAACAAGTTTAAAGCTATAAATGCTTGTAACTGTTGTTTTGCAAGAGGGCGAAGAAGTGATGCACAACGTTTATACAATATAAAAAGAGCCAACTTTAGTTTTTTACCTTGAAAAAATCATGTCCCTGATGACAGTCAAAACGTCAGGAGAGAGACTCAGTCCTTCTGATAAAAGGAGAGAACTAGGTCTGTATGTACCGAGAACAATTGTGTGTCCAGAAACAGCTGTCAACAAAATCGAATAAATTGCATATATTAGTCTGTGCCGCAGTATGTCTCACTAAACACGCATATGCCTATCACATGTAAAGTGGCAAAAACGATTCTTGCAAAAGATATAAAAACTCAACCAAAAAGAGAAGACCTCTAAGTATTGCTCAACCTGAGAATCAAGACCTTGAAGCATTGTCCAAATATGGTACTCAAACTATATTGAAGGCAATGAAAATGAGAAGGTAGCAAATTAATACCTTCATAAAAGGCCTATCACGGGCTGGAAAAGAACCAATGAAGCTCTCTCTTAAAATTAAGGAAACCTGTGTAAAGACAGTCAGTAATTAGGGGTGTTTTTTATGTTAAAAAATAGACTCAAGTCAACAACAAATATTTTACAAATGTTTACAGTTGGCAACTGGTAGTTCTTTTTATGATTAAAAAAACAGACTCAGAATTAGCAACAGGTATCCTGCACTTGTATATATCTTTGCTGGTAAAATCCTGTTTAGTAACATGTGTAAAGACAATTTGTTCAACAAAAAAAGGCACACAAGAATACACAGACCATGCATTTTGACAACATACCTTGTCATTGTTGGATTGCACATTGGTAATAGTGTGAGATCTTAAGTTGGAGCACAGAGAATCAAGGTGGGATCTAAGAACTGCCAAGAAACCTTTGGCTGCTTCCACCTGTATGCTCAGAAATTTAGAATGATGTCAGAAGTGAAAATCCACAGGATACAGAAAATGCTTATACTTCAGCACAGAAAAACTATAACAAACCTGGGCATCTGTGCATTCATAGACAGGGCGCTTCCTAGCGAGATAACTTTCACCCACAAGTCTTGAATGATACGGCCGCAACGCAGAAAGCAATTCTTTCTGTTGTGGAAGTTGCGGTACTGAAGCAGACTTAATCTACATTCAGCATGATTTCATCCATCAGTAATAGCTTGTCGCATTATTTACATCATCAACCATGATAGTACAGCATTAGATGCTTTAAAAAATTATATACAAGCTAAACTGATGATGTACAAGTCTCCAAATCAGCAAATTTGTAAAAAGGAAATAGGAAAGCACTACGCAGGCAATACACAGTAGTGGACAGAATTTGTCTCCAGAAAGTAACAAAATATCACAGGTAAATAGAAGGTAAGACACTTTGCAGGCACCTGATTCTTGTTGGCATCAATTATCACAGCATTTGCTAGCCTGGATTGCAGATCAGGTGTTTTGTTCTGCACACCAACCTAAAATGACAATAATTGTTAGTCGTGGACCAGAAAGCTCGTGGACCAGAAAGCTCAAATTAACTCAACAAAAATTTATTTCAAATAGATGGTGATCGATGTGCCAAATTGCAACCAAATGGACCAATATGTACATATTTGGTGTTCACCCAATGTGAGATATGTATCTCTCCTTCAATCCCATCCCCCAAAAGTATCCCCTTCTCATCCCTCCCTGGCTACAGGCTTGCTGGATAGGCAGAACAGATCCCATCACTTCAGACAGGCGGTAAATTTAGCCCAATTTTCTTGCCTTTCTGTAGGGACTGGGCCTAACTGCCTTCCATCAGCCTTAGTGTGAAGACTAAAAACATATCTCTACCGTTTCTCCACAATTTTCTCTACTTTAATCAAACCAAAATATGCCAATAAGCTTGGGAACTCACAATGTATGGAACAGGCGCGTCCAGAAAATCCAGCATGTCATTTGGCAAAACCTGTATTAAATGATGCAGACATCACAAGAGGTAAGCATGAATACATTGCCTAGCCATCAAGTTCAGATCTGAGCACTCAGAGGAACAAATGTAAGTACCGGTATGAGTAGACTCTGCCACTGATATGGCCGTATTAGAGGTATTATGGATAAAACTGAAGCTGAAAGCATTCCCTGGTCATCAAAACAATATTCTTTATTAAATAACAACTCATGTATGATTGTTCTATTTGCCATAACAGAAAATTGTTAGCTAACACACAGATCAAGAAAATGATCAGATTAACTGGTGTGCAATATCAACACAAAAGGTGTGAATAAGAATGTCAAAACATGTGTGAAGGTTGGAACAATACCAAATTAGAACAGACAATAACAATCTGTTTCTCCAGGAGCGCGGCGGCAAACAGCGTAATTACCTGTCAATAAAATTAATTCCAAGTTGGTAACTACAGGTAAAATTAAGTGCTCACAAGCAATTTATAGACAATCAGTTTGGTGCTCAGACAAATCAAACTAGAGCCCAAGAATGTAGAATGACACATCAATCAATCATTACAGTAAAAAAAGGCATAAAACATTTACTCCAATGGAAGTGTAGCAGTACAGTGTAACAAAAGTGATGCCAAGGATCAAGAAAGGAATGCATTAAAGTGGATAACACACTACATGCACTAAAGCAACCAATTAAAATTCCATGTTGCCCTCTTTCAAGAACAAAAGGGATTCTTCACTAACAAGGTTATATCATATACTTAAAGAGTAAAACTAACAGATGATGCAGTTTAAAAAAAACTGACAATTTGGTTGTGAACTGTTTATAAATCCATTGAAAGATGTGCACATCGAACATGCAAACCAGACACTTGCAAATATTTGTGACTACAGGTTCAAAATTATAATAAGAAACAATTAAACTCTTGGCAGGGGGCTCTCACATTTTGTATGTTTGGATGTGGGTTTTCCAACGACAGTCTCAAGCAAATAGCATGATAGAAGAAATAACTAGGTTCCGCAAAGGAAACATTTCATCTCGGGAATAAATAAGGGATACTTACATGTTCCAACCTGAGGCATCCACATATTGTTGCAACAGCCCATGTGGATAAAGCAGTCGATTCCTCTTCAGCGAAGAGTGCATTACGCATCTGAAATAGGAATAGATATGTCACGTGCATATTATTGTTCTTATATTTATGATACTAAATATAACAGACGTGAACGTTACACCAAAGTAGGTCAGCACTAAATGCATAATGTGGCACTGCATCCCGTAAATTACCTCAGCCACCTCTAAGCTTGTATCACGTGACCGAAGATCAATAGTCGACCCGGCAAGATGAAGAGCAGTTTCACCTGGCCGATGAAACTTCAATGAGTGCAGGTGCTCCAACGGATGAAAATTAAGTGATGAACCCCTGACAGGACACTGCAACTGGTAGTACTGACAGACAACTTGTAGAGATCCATACTTTTTGGCCTGGAGAAAACATCAAGTTACTCAACAAATTCACAGAGAGGAGCTGAGCAAAATATTGCATAATTTCATGCATACAGAACCTTAGCCCATCGCAATATACTGTTGTGCCCGACTACGTCTCCATGACCAATGGAAGATGGCTCCTCCAAGTCCAAGTCGGGGGTATCATTTCTCAAATTTATGCTTTCAGAAGGAGAGTCTTGGGAACTGCAGAAAATGGTGATGACTGTTTTACTATTTTAATCAGGGACTGATGCACACGTAAAATATAGTTTGCAAACAAGCGTGCTTCGCATTCATAATGTGTCAACAGTTAATAACAGACATGACAAGAGAATCTGAGGTAAGAAAATAATAACTGAGAGCAGCACAACAGTTCCCACCAACCTGTATTGGTTATCTAGCTATAATGTTAAAAGTGTTCACAGCAACATTAGGGGTCAAGACTAGGCCGATTGTGTGTTGAGGAAAATAGCAGGCTGTGCTAGAAGCTAATTGATTTGGAGGATACCATAACCATACCTTGGTGATGATTCAGATCCTTCACTAAGGCGAGACCGTATAAGCGGCAAGATAGTATCATTGACAAAGATATCAAGTTTTCCATCAATCACATCTTCATGTGAAAGAACATGAGAATTTTCCTTGGTATCAGATTCATTCAGAATGATGGGTAAGGAATCCGGTTCATCAAGCTTAACTCCAGATACACCAGTCGCTGTATCTTCTGAAACAGAATTGTCAGACTCTTCTGCGGTATAACACTGAGTAGCTGTTCCTGTTACAAGAACATTTTGTTCTTCTTTGACAGGAGAACCACTTTCCTGTTGGACTTCTAGGGAGATGAAGTCCAGTTGGTTCTCCCTACACTCAGAATTGCTGTCCGTGTCAGAGAGCTGCTTTGGAGAAACTTCCACGCTTGGTTCAAAGGATTTTTCTACTGTTGTACAACCAAAATACAGTTCTTGTCCTACGCTTTCGGAGCCTTCACAGATATCACCATCCTCACATTCCTCTTCAGGCGATAATGAGGTTAGCATGCTAACACCATCCGTGAGCCATTCAAGTCGTTCTTCCATAAGAATACTGCATAAGAAACACGGCAGACACTTATGGAGAGGCAAATGCAAAGGGTAGACCATCAATGCTCAATGTGTGATAGCATCAAAGACACCCGTGCAAGAATGTTTGACAAAGACTCAAGACAAATCAAACCAAAAGCTTCCAGAATGTAACATTAATACCTTATTCGTACAATGCAAAATTTATGTACTGTAACTAGAGGACAGCAAAGTGCTGTGCAAAATATGGAGCAGATATACTAGTTGCAGGGTTGAAACTATACTGATAGATCCAAAAATAGAAAATGAATCTGTAAGGTCATCAATGCAACATAAAGCTCAGACATAAGGATATTGGAAAATTATATGAATGAATAACTTGCAAACATAATTTCTAGAAGAAAAAATTGAAGAATTTTGCAAATTCATTACAGATTAAGTAGAAAAAATAGAAGAATTTTGTAAATTCATTACAGATCGAGTAGGTTTCCATTTCTACCACCTCAAAAAGATTGACAAACCAAAAGACTCAAACTGAAGAGAAATTCAGATATTACAAATACAGTAAGATAACCGGAGATAATGGAGAGCACTGTACGCTACCTCTGCAGCACCCCAAAATGCAGTTCAAAGAATGGCAGCCTAGACAGGATGCAATAACACCGTGGCGTGGTTACTACATAACGACTCCGGCGTGGAAATACAGGTTTCTCATTCGTGAGCATCGAAACTAGCTTTGAGGGTCTTTGTACAATCTCTTCCACCAATACACAGCATCCATATAATGTAGGATCATCAGCAACCTGCAAACTCTCAATGTCAGAGCCCCAGTACAGTGAAACGGTGTAAGAGAGAAAGATGTAAATATACCTGTAAACGGAAGACGAAAGATTGATTGCTTTCTTTTAGATGTTCCTGAAAAAGACAATATAAAAAGTAAGATTCACATCAAAACCTCAAATAGACTAGATTAAAAAGAAAACATGTAAGATGTTACAACTGCAAATCTTGCGGCATAGTCTGCAATGTGGTTGGAGGAGAAACTTCACGACTACAGAGATATTATAAGAATAAAACACGAACTGAGCTGAGAAAGTCACCTGCCCTAGGAGAATTTCGTTCAGCTCGCTGAATGATGGAGTCCGTTCAACAGCATTAACCTATTACAAATGTAAATATAGGTAAATTATTTGGTAAGAAGTGTTTCTATGCTCTTCTTATAAGCTCTGCACAAGTATTGAGGAAACACCAACAACATGAAGCTAATTCGGGCATGAAATTAGGATTATGGACCATACTCAGCCACAAAATTTAGCAGTTACAGATTTGCCAGACAGAAAGTAAATTCTATCTGAGATTTCCAAGATCTTTTGTACGAGGGACAACACTATATTAGTCGATTGGAGCATACAGAAAAAGAAGGGGTGGGTATCGGTGTGTATGGCGAGGGCAATGGACATACTGAAACTTGATAGCCGCCAGATGACTATTTCTAGTTTCACTGTTTTTTATCGACTAAATTTCCTGGTACTGCTTGTTCTGATTGAATATTTACTTGGCATGTCACTGTATGTCGAAAACAGTCAAAATGACCACCTAGTCCATAGCCCATAGGAGTGTGTTACTCCAGCCCTATATTTCAGACCTGTCTAACTGACACCCCAGGCTTTTCTCTAATGGACCCCCTGAGGAGATTTTTATCACGCTATTGCACTATTTCATACGTCTCCTCACTCTGTTTCCTACACATGGGCCGGACAATAAATACGTGGTGGATGTAGACAACTAGGCTGGTGACTCAGCAGGGGCCGGACATGCTAGTGCCAACTAATATATTTTTTACTTTGTCTTCTTCTCTCTCGACGTCTCCTCACTCTGTTTCCTACACATGGGCATTGCCGATTTTTTTTATTGTATTATAATTGGAAATGTAACCCAGGTGGCAAGTTACAGTATTATGAACTGAACCAGACATAACAATATGTCAACCCAGTAAACAAGATATAACCTATACAGGAAGCACCATAAAACTTGGTAAAATTGAAGTTTAATGTATAATCGTTGCAAACGTTTATTATACAGAAATGCAAAGTATCAGTGTTATGTAGTTCGAATGGCAGACCTGTGCACCTCCAGGAAGGCAGAACGAGACGATATCCTTGTACTTAAGCGGAAGAGACCTCTCAGGGGGGTACGCAAAAAGGACCTTAAGGACAAGACAAAATATCCTGAGGTTCAGACACATGAAGAAAGGCAGCAATAGGACCTCCATTTTATAAGAACATGCAACAACAATAGATGATGTGAGTGATAACCTGAGGTTCCAAATTTGATACAGCATGAACTTGGTGGTGGTTGTTGCCAAATATATGTCTTGATTTCTTTGCATCATCATCATTTCTCCCTAGAGCAATGTTTTCTAGCTCATGGATATCTGCCTGAGGAGGAAGCCCAACAATCACTATGCTCTCAAAAAGATGTGATGGTTCTTTGATGCACCTATTACCCTGTTCCAACCAAAAAAAAAAAGAACTTGAGGCACTATGCTCTTCGACATTTGCCAAAATTACCAGTCCTACTAGTTCCAAAATGATAGGCCATTTCAGCAAGAAGCAGTCGGTCAAATAGAAGCAACAGCCTACATTACATACCTATCTATTGCACTTAAATCAGATTTCAGTAGAACCCCAAAGGCAAAAAAAATTGTGTATGCAGGCGTAATAAATACTTATACACTTCTGTAGAAGGTACTTGGGGGTATGCAGCCCAAATTCAAGGTTTCCAAATGAACAAAGGTTATTTCTCCTTGATATCAAAAATATGAGACTGCTTCACACTATGACTAACATGAATATCCGAACAGCAGAATAGCCCTTGCAGCTCAGAAGTCAAATACCCAAACCTATAACCCAAGCATAACAAAGTTTTTCATGAGTTCTGAGTAATTTAGCACTAATTGATCAATCACTACTTGATAGGCTCCTAACCAAAAGATTCCAATTAAGAGCTATCAGTGACAGGACTCCACTTGTATCAAACATGGAGTATAATTTTCTCTGACAATGACCCTTCAAAGCAACATTGCATGAATGTAGACATTAGAGCAATACAGATAATAAAACAAATGGCATTGTGTCATGTGACCACACATAGACTATGTCCTACATAGAATAGTAGTGGAAGAAAATCAAGTAGATATAATTTGTAGCATGAACTGCAACACGAGTTTTATGCTTGAACAATAGCTGCAAACAAAGACACTTTGAGTCACTGAAACTACAGAAATTGGCATGGTTTTGTTGAACTTATACCGAGTAGTTTGAAAAGGCAGGTATCACATCAATCATTAACATTACAGCTCTGACTAAGCACCTTAATTAATCAGCGTAGTATATCCCACATTCCCACACCACGTAGAGCACAATAGATAGACATGAATTGAACATAGGTAGTGACATAGGAGTACATACCAATGACTTCTGCTGGAACCTCGACCACTGCCGCTTGTGTGTCGTGAGAACTTCCGGGTTGTATGGTCCAGACACTTCGGGTGAATTTGAAAACCCTTTCATTATCTTCGAGAATTGCTGCTGCAGCTTCTGCATTGGGCTGCCACTCTCTTCCCCAGACGAATAGACGACAGACGGCCGTGTTGGTTGCACGGTGGCAGCTGAAGCAGCGGCAATAAATGCTCTCGCAACCTCTTCAGTTGTTTGCATCAGGTGCGACGTGTTGAACTTGACCCCTTCAGACCCATCATTCTTGTTATCCACCATCCTAAATGCCTGTTACTCGTGCAAGCAAGGACATATTCATTTCAGCACTGTGATCGAGAACACGAAGACAAGCCATATAAGCATCAGGAAGTAAGAATTAGTACATCACAGGAGCACTTACAAATTAAAATCCCATCTGATTAAGCTGTTTTTTTATAACTGAGTATTTGGCTATGTATATTTATTCTGTACATCTTTCACGCTCAAATAGGAGCTGAATAACATAAAACTTGCCCACATTTAATTCCAATTTACCCAGTTGTAGCATGTACCCAACAAGTAAACCATGTCGTCAATCAGCTTTGAATCACCTAAATTCAACTGGACTGGACCTTATCAGCCATCACCCACAGAAAGCAGCTAAATTGGTGACAGCTCCCTGGTACGGGACAACAAATTCAGCTTGCATCTCACTCCAACATCCAGCCAGAAAGCCACCTAATAACTAACTGTGCGTACTTTTTCCGGTAGTATCAAAGCCGTAGCCAAAAGCGCCCCACCGAGTTGGCCACGCACCTTTTCCGCTAGTATCCATCAGTAAGAAGAGCATATGGCGGAATCTAAGAAAAGCAACACCGGATCAAAACAAACCCCCATACATAATCCGACGCTGCTATTATTGATTCCTTGGACTCTGCTATCGATTTCTCTACCTACGAAGTAAAGAGTAAAAAACTAAATCGAGTGTGCAATCGTTTGGCCTGGACCGGAATTGCAGAGACCAACCACTCGATCTCGGAGTTTGACCCGGGGGTCGCCCACCAGAATCGCCGTTTGACTGCTGCCCCGAACCCCCCGCCCGCCGCGCAGGCAGGGGGAAGCAATCGCGGCGCGGAAACCGCGCGCCCCGGAGTTCAGACCGCCCCTAGAAATCGACGGCGGGGGCGCCGCCCGTCGAAGAAACGCCCGGGAAGATCCGCGGGGAAAAAAAAGCAGAGAGAACTGCTAGGGGGCGAGAAACCCGTCGAGCGGGCTCACCTGGGCGGGGATGCTTTTCCGGCTCGCTGATCCCCCTCCTCCGCTGCTGCTCCGTGCGCCGCCGCCGCCGGACGAATGGGTGGACGGTCTGATGGTCTTCTCCCCCTCCCTCTCGCCTGCCTTCCTTTTCCGTGCCTGGGCTAATGAATGAACGCACGCACGCGGGGCTTGGATCCGCCGGATTAACGCACGGTAGGCGACTCGTTACGAGCCAGGGAAGCAGTTTTAAGTGGCGTGATTTGGTTTTTGGTGTGGGGTTTGGGCAGGGGATTTGGAAAGCGGGCGGGTTTGTCGTGGGCGGCTCCGACTCTTCTCTTCTCCTCTCCTCTCGCTGCTCGGCTCAGGACTGCTGCCTGGGGCGCCACCACCTCTCGCTGCGCGTGGGCCCGGGCAGCGGCGGGTTGACCCCATGCCGGTCTGGCCTCGGGTGTGTCGTGTGCCCCCGGCCGCGCGCCGCTCGCGGCCACGTCCCGCGCACGGCTGGCTCGTGGACAGCTCTGGGCGGAGCCAGCGCTGCACACGGCTCTTTCTTTTCCTGCTTTTTTTTGCCGAGTTCTGATAGTTGTGTGTAGTCGGCAGCAGGCTGGCGGGAACGCGGGAGATTTCCCTGCTTTGATGGAGCACCATCATCGTATTCTAAAAATAATAGTGTGATTATTTGTACTAGTACTATATGTTTTTTCTGTATGCAAATAATAATACTGCTGCTGGTTAGGAGGCGTCCAGCAAAGCTTGGCGTTCGCGACCAGCTTTCCTGTCAGCCGAGATTTTCTACGGCGATAATGCCCGATGATGCGATGCGAGTCGTTATCTGTCCCATTCCTACAAAGCATCGATCACACCCTCTGCCCTGTGTGTGTTTCGGACTGTGGATGGCTACGTTGTGGATAAGCACGCACGCAAGGGACGCTTGAGGATGGTACTGATCGGAGGAATTTCTCGCTATCCTCGACAATTCGTGTCCCCAAACTTGCTTTCCGGTTTTCGTTCTCTCTTTCTCCATACTGATGATGACTCTGTTTTCTTCTTTCGTGCAAATTGTTTTTGCCATGGTTCAAGAGGTGTGATGTGCATGCGAGGTGTGGTGTGCGTGCGTGCGTTTGGACTTGATGATTCCGGTCCGTGGAGACTGGGTGGAGAGAGAGACACAGTCGCTTTTTTTGACCGGTTCTGGTGAATTCAGGCCGATGGGAACACAAAACTACCACGCGCTAACCACTCCCACAGTCCCACTTCGGTTGATTGACTACTCCGTCCCTGTGGCGCCGTCGTCGGCGGCGTGGATCCTCCTCCGGTGGCTGGATTGATCGATCCGCGCCGCGCCGTGGTTGCCGCGCGCGCCTTAAATTTGATCCGGGCGTGAAGCTTGCGCCTGCCGGCTCGGCTCTTTGCACGGAGGCCAAGGAAGACCGCACTGCTGGTACAGGTACGCCAGTACAGGTTGCACCCTTCCATAAACGCTGAACGGTGCAACCATGCGCGCGGCGGCCGCACCGGATCGTCGAGGGACGTGGACGACGGCGACGGCGAGTGCCGACTGCCGAGTGGAACGTCCTTTCTTTTATTTGGGCCATCCCTGGCGTGGCGAGAAAACCGCCCGGCCCGCACGCACGGCGCCACTCTTCGCTTTGTCAGCTTTATCGCCGTCATGGTACCACGCTATAGTCGTAGTCAGTGTCCCCTCACCCGGAAAAAGATTATTGAAGATAAAAAAATAATGTAACTACTCCTACTTCGTTTTATGCTAAAAAATAAATAAATGATTCGATGAGTGAGGATGGTCACACTCACACGCGCTCGCAGACTGCCTGGGCACGTATCAGACTCGCACCAGCCCATGCCCGCATGGTGGGGAGGCGGCCCGGCATGGGGAACATGCATGCATGCAGAAACGCCGTGTGCCTGAAGCCAGCTCTATTCATTTCGCGTCCAACCTTTGCTGACCGTAGCGAGCGATCCGGCGATGTTCCTTTTCGAAAGATCACTCGAGTGAGGAGATCTCAGAGCCTGAATTTCCACTGAAATGTGGCAAAACCTTCAGAAATTACAATCCTCGACTTCACGAAAAAAATGTCTCTGCATGCTAGTGCGTCCGTTTCTGAATACATGTCTTTTTAAATTTTTTAATATAAACTACATATGGAGTAAAATGAAAGGATTTACATTTTAAAATATGTTTATATACATTCGTCAATTAAAATATCTAAAAGAAACTTATATCTAGAAACGGAGGTAGTACAATACACGAGGTGATCAAGCCCTACTGTCTAGCTAGTAATTCTTTTTTTAATAAAGCTAGATTTTTTTGAGTCCGAAAATACTTGTCATCAAAATGGACAAAAAAAGATGTATCTAGAACTAAAATACATTTAGATATATCCTTTTTTATTCATTTTGATGACAAGTATTTTTGGACGGAGTAGTTACTACTCCCTCCGTTCCTAAATATAAGTCTTTGTAGAGATTCCACTATGAACCACATACGGATGTATATAGATGCATTTTAAGTATAGATTCACTCATTTTGCTATGTATGTGGTCCATAGTGAAATCACTCCAAAGACTTATATTTAGGAACGGAGGGAGTAATTAATTATGCGACCAAAGAAAAAAAAAGGCATGTGGCCCGCGGGTGCCCGCTGACGCGTGATGTCGGACAGCATAATCTATCAAGGATATAGTTCGGCCTCTCGTCTTTACGATTGTTATCCAAATTAATGAGAAAAAAATATTCGGACCTTTTCGCATGAAAATGACCTTTTCTTGTTTATTCATCACGAATGGTCAGCATCATGATCGATTATTGAGGACGAAGCCTGGCTGCCATTATTATCACCAGCACAGTGGCCGATTTTGTAGCCTATCTTGGGTTAGCTTATCAATCTTGGTTCAGCCTCCCCAATCAGGAGATGCCTCATCAAGCTTTGCTCGGTTGATTAATTGATGAAATATGGGTGCCGTGCCATCCTCCACTTGACGATATCATTAGCCCATGCCTGCTGGATCCAAGACCATGACTTGCCCTGCTGCCGCTGAGAGTATTCTTGCATCTGTGGTCCTGTTTCCTGCAGCTGGTGTGGATCCACAAACTGGATGATAACCGGTTATTCTGTCTGGTTTTCCGCATGATTACGATAAGAAATTGCACCAACTTGAAACTCAACTCAAAAGACATGACCAATTCATGTGCTGTTTGCTGGACGATGTAGGATATGTACCTGCAGATATGCATGACGGCGTGGCCGTCTGCGTTCTACTGCACCAACTCCCTCTGACCTACTTAGATGAGTAATAATTAGACGAAACATTCTGCTAATCAATTCGTAGGTTAGATGCTGGTTCTGCACTGAACCGTGACGATGTCCGACACTGATGCCTTGCCGTCCTGCTGGTTTATATTACCAGAGTGACCAAGTGGTGGTGCGTAGTTGGTGTATTCTTCAAACGTTAGTCGCTGGTTCAGTAATGACATCCTGCTTCTCTTGAAAGGTTGAATACTTCCATTTCCATAAGACGTATTCGTCCTTGTGCCTTTGTTCTTTTGTGGATCGTTCAAGCCCGGTTGAACGTACATCCAGGCGACGACTCACGACAAGACCCAAAAGATGAAGGCTTGCTGTACTTCTTGCGGCGGGCGGTTGGTATCCCCATTGGCCGGATCCTTCGATGAAGACAGACGGTGCCGAATAATCTGGGCTGCTCGTGTACGGCCGAAAGTGTTGGCGTTGCCTATGGCTAAGAAGTCCTCTCTTGTACGAATTTGTGCGGTATCAAGTTACCCCGACTTATGCGAGCCTGTTTATTTTTTAACACAGCATAGACATATACGCTTATACATACGTATATATACTTGTCTTTATGAATGTATACACGCACACAGACGCCTTCGAGAGACTGAGCCGACATATAATCTTGAGGTTGACGAAGTTGTCACGGACGCATTCGTAGTCGCCGGGAACGTCTCATCCCACTGACGCACATCGCCGAAAGGACTAAATAAATTCAGGAAAAGACGATTACCGATGTCAAATCTAGAACTTTAACTCCAGTGAGTTGGGATACCACCGTCCTGCTAATCATTCAACCCAAGTTGGCTCGCAATAGAGCGTGTCAATTAATCTTCGTAGAACCTGCTACTGTTAACTTTCAGTGCGTGGACTACTAGGATGTTTCCTTTTTCTCTGTTTCTGCACAATACATGAGCCTTATAACTACTAAACCAACAAAAAAAAGATACCCACTGTGTCTTCCTTTCTCAGCTAATTTCCCAACAACAAAAAGAGTTTTTTTTCTATTTTTTTGAAATACATTTCCCACAATTTCTATGCAGTACATAACTTTTTTTTGAGGGGATATGCAGTACATAACTAAGGGGCCTCATATACGACCCTCTCTAATTCAAATTGCTGTCAATTCGCACAGGCACGAGCGACCAGGCCGGACCATTAAATTACACGTGTCTCGCGGTATTTTGCCCATACGTACTGTCGCGTCCTGGAAGACTACAGTGACCCAAAACATTGTGGGACCCAAAACACAATAGTACACATGTGAAAAACACTGTAACATGTGTTTTTAGGTCTATTTAAAAAAATATTTTCCATAGTTTCTAACATGCAAATATTTTTCGAAAATCTGAACATTTTTTAAACTTAAACATTTTTCAAAAGCATGAACATTATTTCAAAAACAGTTTTTTAAACATGAATATCTTTTTGGAAACACAAACATTTTTTGAAAAAAGGAACATATTTAAAATTGTGGACATCTTTTGAAGTTCCATTTTTTTGAAAAAGCAAACAATTTTCATATTTTTAAACAGTTTTGAATATTCTTTGGAAATGGTGAACTATTTAAAATTCAGCTTTTTGAGAAACACAGATAATTTTGGAATTCCCATTTTTTTAAACGAGGACATCTTTTGAAATTTTTCAAAAAAGGTAAAAGAGAAAACAAAAAAATCAAAAAAGGGGCCAGAACCTTCTAGGAGGTTTAGAAACCAGTAAATAAACGGGGTATGTAGAACCCACAATACCTCAAATTGGCGCTCAGCTCTCCGGGCGAAATGACGACATCTGGACGCAAATAGCGTCAAATAAGAATTCGCAATTTTTCGAGTCTAATAAGAATTGCACACAACTACTAAAGAACTACTCCAACAAAAAGAAGGAACAACCCGAGGCCATCCCAGTTAAAGGAGATAATCCAACTACGCCAGACCAAAATGGACAAACAAGTAGTAGAAGGGGATCACCTTCGACTGGGCATTTCCTAAACGGCGCTTTAGCTGTCTGTTTCTTCGCTATTTGCAAAGGGACGCTGCCCCCGCGCACCACCCCGCGCGAGCGATAGGCCGGCCCGTTCTCCCCCTTTATAAAGTTCAAACAAAAACACCGCAGGTCGTAGTGATATTCGGACAAGAGATCTCTTACTCACATGTTTTTCTTCTTATCTTTATTCTTTTTTATTTTTTCCTTTTTCTCGGAGCAGTTTTCTTCGGGCTTTTTCTTTTCTTTGCTCAATGTGTGAACTTTTCTCAGAAACAATAATTTTTTAAGAAAAAACAATGAATTCTTTTTTCAAAATCGACGAACTTTTTTTAATTTTTTGAACTTTTTTTAAATTCGATGAACTTCTTTTAAAAAGCATGAACTTTTTCCAAAATTGATGAACTTTTTCTAAAAATCATTAAACTTCTTTTAATATTGTGAACTCATTTTCAGGCTCGAAGTTTTTTTTGCCAAAATCGATGAACTTTTTTCAAATTTGATGAACTATTTTCAAATTTAATGATCATTTTCGGAGAATTGGAAACTTTCCAAAATTAATGATTTCTTAACTTTTCTTAACTTTGTTTTCAAATTTGATGAACTTTTATTAAATTCACCATTTAAAAAAATCGTGACATTTTTCTGCAAATCTATGAACTTTTTTGAGAAGTCAATGGTCAATGGTCGCCCAGTCAACAGAACTATACAACTTTTTTTGAGGGGTACAGAACAATTCAACTATGCGAGGGAGACCCGAGCGGCTCGAGCGAGTGAGCGAGGACTGCAGAGCGGTAATGGGCCTGCCCAAATGACACATGTGTGGGTGTCAAGAAATTCCGTGGCAAGAACTTCCCCTCTCGTTAGGGTTTTTCATCCTCTCGGCGACGGCGTCGGCCGACCCATTGAGATCTGTTCTCTCCCCTGCTTTCCTTTCCTCGCCGATGATCGCCGGGGCTTGCGGGCCTCGGTGGGGTGCGGTACGAAGGAGTGTTAGGGTTCATACCGCACGTAGAACATCAGAAACCTCGGGCTAGAGAAACCATGGATACAGCTGCATCGAGTTCGGCCTCGGCCGCTTCTGATATGGCAGCGATGATGGAGGAATTAGGGCTAAAGGAAGACGAGCTCCAGGACGTAATCGTGGATGACAGTGAGCTACAACCCGAAGCAACTCGTTGAATGGCGATCGCTAGGGTTCACTCAGATAAAACCTACAGCCAATACTGGTTCTATAGGAACATGCGAGTGGCTTGGGACCTCGCCCAGGAGGTGAAGATCAGGCCATTGGAGGAGAACTTGTATACGATGCAGTTTTCATGCCTTGGGGATTTGGAGAGGGTGATGGAAGAAGGCCCCTGGAACTTCAAGGGCAAAGCAGTGATCTTGGCTGAGTATGATGGCTTCACCAAACCCTCTTCCATAGAACTCAATAAAATTGATATATGGATTCAGATTCATGACCTCTCGGATGGATTCTTTTCCAAAGTTAAGGCTCTATCTGCTACAGTGGGCGAGTTCATATATGCTGAACCAAGATCTCAAGATTTTGAGAGGAATTTTGCTCGGGTCCGTGTCAAAATAGACGTCACCAAGCCTCTCAAGAATGCGGTCTCTCTTGTGGTAAGGAAGAAGGATGGCATGGAGCGTGTGATTTTTAGAGTTAAATATGAGAGACTTCCTGATTGGTGTGCCGTGTGCGGCTACCTGGGTCACCAATTCAAGGAGTGCGGTGACGGCGTTCACCTCCCCAAAGCCCTGGTTTTCAAAGATCTGAAGGCGACTTGGTCCAGAGGTCCTGGAAACGGGCCGGGTGACGATAAAGGAACAAGCGGCGGCCGTGGCAGAGGCCGTGCTGGTAGAGGCGGGGGCAGAGCGAACTCACAACGGTCCCAATACAATTCAATGAAGGAGCAGCGACAGAGCGGTGGAGGTACTGAACTGGATATCGCAATGGAAGAAGCCGATCAGAATAGGAAGAGAGCTGCACTGGTAACCGGTGATCCAAAAGCTGCTAATGTTGAGCCACCTCCGATGGAACAGGGCAACAAGCTTCTGTTGCCGCCCCCTCCTACAGTTCCAAGCAGTCCTTCCACACAGGAGCCAAAGAGGACCAAACCAAGTCCATCCATCAGCGATTCGTCTACCCCAAAGAGTGTAGTTCTTACCAAAAACCTTGATGCGCGTATGGCGGGCCCCAACAGTGGGTCGCGCCGAGCGCAATGAGTACCCTAGGGTGGAACTGCCGTGGGGCTGGCAAACCCGCGAAAGTTCGAGAGCTTCAAGATCTTTCGAAGCAGTATGCCCCCTCTATAGTTTGCATTCTTGAAACACAAATAGAGGGATCTCGAGTGGAAAATTTATCCGGTTCTTTAGGGTATAATAAAAGTTTTGCTGTAAGCAGTAGTGGTAGAAGTGGTGGACTAGGAATATTCTGGAATGACGAAATAAATTTGGAAGTTATTGGTTATTCTGAGTATCACATTGATGTTACTATTGATGCTATGGTTGAGACTCAAACGAGGATCACATTCGTATATGGTGAAGCTCAAGTCAGTGAAAGACACAAGATTTGGGATATGCTTCGAGGTATTGCAGGACTGAGAGACATGCCGTGGGTGGTGATAGGAGATTTCAATGAAGTGCTTCTATCAAACGAACACGACGGAGTGGGCCAGAGAAGTCAAGCACAAATGGAGGCGTTTCGGGATGCTCTGGATACATGCGGGCTGTCAGACATAGGCTACCAGGGGTTGCAATGGACCTGGGAGAAGAGAGTAGCGGGGGGCTCCTTTACCCGCGTGAGGCTGGATAGAGCAGTGGCCAACCCAGCCTGGGTGTTGGCGTTCCCGACATCCACGCTCGAGCATAAAACAACGACAAGCTCTAATCATGTTCCACTGCTGCTTCGTTTCTCTGACGTGCATGCATGCAGACGGGGCCCTCGGCCTTTTAAATACGAGGTTTGTTGGGAAAGGGACGATTCCCTCGCCGAGGTGATTGGAGGTGCATGGGAGCGGGCCCCAGGAGAAACAGTGCATGACATACGTGATAAACTACAGGATCTTTCGGCTGATCTTTCTACCTGGGACCGCGTACAATTTGGCAATGTCAAACAGGAGATCGCTAGACTAAAAAACGAGTTACAAATTATGTGATCTGTCCAGGAAAGAATGGGTCCACCTCGCCAAGAAACCAAGATCACAGATAGGCTAGTGGAGTTGTACCACCGTGAAGAAATTCTATGGAGACAGAGAGCCCGAGTTGAGTGGTTAATTCACGGGGACAAAAACACGTATTTCTTTCATCTTCGGGCGAGCAGGCGCAGGAGGAAAAGTCAGATTAAAGCACTACAACGTCCGGATGGCAGCTAACTGAGCATGTAGTAGAGATGGAGGCACTCACCACATCTTTTTACAAAGAGTTATACACGACGGAGGGGGTACAAAATATGGACGAAGTCCTAAACTCAGTTCCAGTCAAGGTGACACAGCAGATGAATGATATGTTGAATGCACCATATACATAGGAGGAGGTAAAAACCGCACTCTTTCAAATGTTTCCAATCAAGGCCCCAGGGCCAGATGGGTTCCCAGCCCATTTTTTCCAGCGACACTGGGAGGTGTGTGGCAAGGATGTCACCAAGGTGATTTTGAAAATTGTGGAGGGAACGGAGTCTGCATCTTGCATCAGTGAAACTGTGTTGGTATTGATACCCAAGGTAAAAAACCCTACACAACTATCCCAGTTCTGTCCCATCAGTCTATGTAATGTACTATATAAGATTGCTTCCAAGGTGATTGCTAACCGTTTGAAGTCAGTACTTCCTGAGATTATTTTAGAGGAGCAATAAGCTTTTGTGCCAGGTAGACTGATCACAGACAACATAATTACAGCGTATGAATGTTTGCACTTTATGAAGCGCAACAAGGCAAAGAAGCACCAAGCTTGTGCTTTGAAGCTTGACATGATGAAAGCCTATGACAGGATTGAGTGGCCCTATTTGAAGGCCATCATGTTAAAGCTGGGATTCACTGACAGATAGGTGGATATTGTGATGAATTTGGTGTCTACAGTAAAGTTCTCTGTCATGTTTAATGGCAAGAAGCTTGAGGAATTTTAGCCATCCCGCGGAATCAGACAAGGGAACCCAATATCTCCATACTTGCTCTTGTTGGCAGCAGAGGGCCTGCCATGCCTGTTAAAATCAAAAGGAGACTCATCAAACTTGCATGGTCTACAAGTGGCACCTTCGGCGCCACCAGTTAACCATCTTTTATTCGCTGCTGACAGCCTGCTGTTCTTCAAGGCAAATAGTGATGGAGCGATGGAGGTGAACCATGTTCTGGAAAGTTACTGTCAGGCCTCGGGACAATGGGTAAACCTATCAAAATCCTCTATTTTTTCAGCAAAGGTGTTCCTGAGAGTACAAGGCTATCAATAAAAGGGTTACTAAATGTGCCAAATGAAACACTTAATGAAAAAAATTTGGGTATGCCTTCTGATATTGGGAGCTCTAAAAATGGCGTTTTCAAGTACTTGAAGGACCGGCTATGGAGTAAGGTCCAAGGTTGGCTCGAGAACACTCTATCATCTGCGGGCAAGGAGGTTCTGGTCAAGTCAGTGGCCCAAGCTATACCAGTCTTTTTCTATGTCTTGTTTTAAGCTTCTAAGAGGTCTATGTGAGCACCTGAATATGCTGATCAGGAGATTCTGGTGGGGGAGTAAGAATGGCAAGAGGAAGCCGCATTGGGTATCGTGGAAAACAATGACTCAACCTAAAGCTATGGTAGGGGTAGGTTTTAAGGACTTTGAGCTCTTCAACTTGGCCATGTTAGCCCGACAAGCATGGCGTCTTTTGCAAGACCCTGACACCCTGTGTGCCCACCTCCTAAAGAGCATATACTACCCAGCCTCTTCTATATTGCATGCAGAAATGGGAGGTCACCCCAACCAGGTATGGCGAGCAATGATCGAAGGGAGGGATACACTGAAAATTGGGCTGATCCAACACATTGGAAACGGGACTACTACCAAAATCTGGGAAGATACATGGCAACCCAGGGAGGAGAATATGAGACCATACGGATGCAGGGTTGCCAATCCCCCAACGTTGGTCTTAGAATTGATTGACGGTGCAAACGTGACATAGAATAAGGCCCGGGTCGAGGAGGTCTTCTTACCCATGGATGCCAGAACTATAATGAGCATTCCGTTGTGTACGCGAGCGATGACTGATTTCTGGAGCTGGCAGTTTGAAAAGCAGGGGGTGTTCACAGTCAAATCAGCGTACAATATGCTAGTTGCAACCAGACAACGGAGAGAGGCGTGGCTCGAGGGTTCACGAGGCTCTTCTAGAATGAATATGGAAGCAGGATCCTGGAAACTGCTCTGGAAAGTTCAGGTCCCGGCTAAAATCAGAATGTTTCTTTGGAGGCTTGCTACCTCTTTTAGCACTGCGTTGGTTTTCCCCGAAAAGGAAGGGATGATGCAGCAAAGTAGCGTAAGTATTTCCCTCAGTTTTTGAGAACCAAGGTATCAATCTAGTAGGAGGCTACACGCGAGTCCCTCGCACCTGCACAAAACAAATAAATCCTCGCAACCAACGCAAATAGGGGTTGTCAATCCCTACAGGGCCACTTACGAGAGTGAGATCTGATAGATATGATAAGATAATATTTTTGGTATTTTTATGATAAAGATGCAAAGTAAAATAATGGCAAAGTAAATAACTAAGTAGTAGGAGATTGATATGATAAAGATAGACCCGGGGCCATAGGTTTCACTAGTGGCTTCTCTCGAGAGCATAAGTATTCTACGGTGGGTGAACAAATTACTGTTGAGCAATTGATAGAATTGAGCATAGTTATGAGAATATCTAGGTATGATCATGTATATATGCATCACGTCCGAGACAAGTAGACCGACTCCTGCCCGCATCTACTACTATTACTCCACTCAACGACCGCTATCCAGCACGCATCTAGAGTATTAAGTTAAAAACAGAGTAACGCCTTAATCAAGATGACATGATGTAGAGGGATAGACTCATGCAATATGAAGAAAACCCCATCTTGTTATCCTCGATGGCAACAATACAATACGTGCCTTGCTGCCCTTACTGTCACCGGGAAAGGGCACCACAAGATTGAACCCAAAGCTAAGCACTTCTCCCATTGCAAGAAAGGTCAATCTAGTAGGCCAAACCAAACTGATAATTCGAAGAGACTTGCAAAGATAACCAATCATACATAAAAGAATTCAGAGAAGATTCAAATATTATTCATAGATAGACTTGATCATAAACCCACAATTCATCGGTCTCAACAAACACACCGCAAAAAGAAGATTACATCGAATAGATTGATACATCCATTTTGCATCATGCTTTTATATAAATATTTATTGCATTATGGGTTGTTATTACACATTATGTCACAATACTTATGCCTATTCTCTCTTATTTTACAAGGCTTACATAAAGAGGGAGAATGCCGACAGCTGGGATTCTGGCTGGAAAAGGAGCAAATATTAGAGACCTATTCTGCACAGCTCCAAAAGTCCTGAAACTTCATAGATGATGTTTTCCAAATATATAAAAAACATTGAGCACAAGAACTTCACTAGGGGGCCACACCCTGCCCATGAGGGTGGGGGGCGCGCCCTACCCCCCTGGGCGCGCCCCCTACCTCGTGGGCCCCCTGGTGGCCCTCTTCGATGGGAAAAAAATCATAAGCCATCTTCTCGGACAAAACTCCGACGCCATGAGGCGGAACCTTGGCGGAGCCAATCTAGGGTTCTGGCGGGGCTGTTCTGCTGGGGAAACTTCCCTCCCGGAGGGGGAAATCATCGCCATCGTCATCACCAACGCTCCTCTCATCAGGAGAGGGCAATCTCCATCAACATCTTCATCAGCACCATCTCATCTCAAAACCCTAGTTCATCTCTTGTATCCAATTCTTGTCTCCAAGTCCGGGATTGGTGCTAGTAGGTTGCTAGTAGTGTTAATTACTCCTTGTAGTTGATGCTAGTTGGTTTAATTGGTGGAAGATCATATGTTCAGATCCTATATGCACGTTAACACCCCTCTGATTATGAACATGTTTATGCTTTGTGAGTAGTTACTTTTGTTCCTGAGGACATGGGAGAAGTCTTGCTATTAGTAGTCATGTGAATTTGGTATTTGTTTGATATTTTGATGAGATGTATGTTGTCTCTCCTCTAGTGGTGTTATGTGAACGTCGACTACATGAAACTTCACCATTATTTGGGCCTAGAGGAAGGCATTGGGAAGTAATAAGTAGATGATGGGTTGCTAGAGTGACAGAAGCTTAAACCCTAGTTTATGCGTTGCTTCGTAAGGGGCTGATTTGGATCCATATGTTTCATGCTATGGTTAGGTTTACCTTAATACTTTTGTTGTATTTGTGGATGCTTGCAATAGAGGTTAATCATAAGTGGGATGCTTGTCCAAGTAAGGGTGAAAGGATCAATATGGTTGACTAGAGGGGGGGGGGGTGAATAGGCAACTAACAATTTTTAACTTTTCTTTACCAAATTAACCTTTGCGTCAAAGTAGGTTGTCTAGATATGCAACTAGATGAGAAACCTATATGATGCAACAACAACAAACAAACACGCAAGCAAGAGAAGTAACACTAATGAGCTTGCACAAGTAAAGGTAAGAGATAGCCAAGAGTGGACCCGGTGAAGACGAGGATGTGTTACCGAAGTTCCTTCCTTTTGAGGGGAAGTACGTCTCCGTTAGAGCGGTGTGGAGGCACAATGCTCCCCAAGAAGCCACTAGAGCCACCGTATTCTCCTCACGCCCTCACACAATGCGAGATGCCGTGATTCCACTATTGGTGCCCTTGGAGGCGGCAACCGGACCTTTACAAACAAGGTTGGGGAAAACTCCACAACTTAATTGGAGGCTCCCAATGAAACCATGAAGCTTCACCACAATGGAATATGGCTCCGAGGTGACCTCAACCGTCTAGGATGCACAAAGCACCCAAGAGTAACAAAATCCACACAAGAAAGTATGGGAAGCAAATATCCTTTGGTGGAAGTGTAGATCTAGGTCTCCTCCTTCAATCCCTAGCAATCAACAAGTTTGAGTGGCTAGAGAGAGAGATCGGGCAAAGAGAGCTTGAGTAGCATTAATGGTGGAAAGAGATAGGTTAGAGGTGGATGTGGTAGGTGGAAGAAGCACCCTTATATAGCAACCCTAGAAATCCAACCGTTACTGTTTTCTCAGTGCTGCAGGGGTACAACCGGTCCTGGTCCCGGTACAACCGGGACTCACAGTTTACGTGCAGAACCCTACCAGGCGGTACAACCGGGCGACCAGGCGGTAGTACCGGTTGAGAAGAACAACCGGACCAACCGCCCAGCCACCGCCCAACCACCGCATAGGAACAGAAGGGAGTCACCCCTGAGTGCGGTAGTTGAGCGGTACCGGGCCGGTGCAACCGCATGGCCTCGAGCGCTCGGGCGGCTAAGTCCTGAGCGGTAGAACCGCTCCGGACCCTGGTGGTACCGGTACGACCGGACCAACCGGGCCACCACCGCACGAGTACCACATCAAAACAGAGGCCCGACCGGTACTTGGGCGGTGCCTGGCCGGAACAACCGCCCTAGTCCTTGGTAAGCATTGGCGGTACCACCGCCCGGAAGCAGCGGTACAACCGCTCGAACAAAACTAGTCAGCGCTAAGACCCAGCGGTACAACCGCTCCAGAGAGAGGTACAACCGCTGGAGCCCACAGTAGACAATAGGAAGGAAGGGGAAGACAAGAGAGGGGTGAGGTAAGTGTACGTGAATGGATACCCCCAACACTTTCCAATGTGGATTCCCTCTTGATAGTACGGGTTACCTATGACCAAAAGAGATAAACAAACGTGTAGAAAACACCGTCTTCGATCCTTTTTTCTTCAGAGAGAATAGCTAACCGAAGAAGACCTAAAACCGAAACCTGAAACACTTAGCATAAGATTAGGTCAACAAAGGGTTGTCATCATCCTCCAAAACACAAAGTAGGGAAATGACCTTACAATCTCCCCCTTTTTGGTGGATGATGACAACACCACGATTTGCAAGTGAAAAGTCTAGAAAATGTAGACGGGATTCCCCCTAGATGTGTGCCCCAAATTTAGAAGGCTATTTGAGAGCACATATTAGGGACGAGACTCCCCCTAGATTTTATAGACTCGCCACTCCTACTAAACATGGTGAGTAATAAGACCATAATACGAAGGTAAAGATAATAATGGAATACAAACCAATATCACGGAAAAAAAGATAGATAGCTAGATACGCACATGTCTTACACCATGCAAGCAGAGATAAACAACAAGGTTCACATGCCAAAGTTCAACACAAACGACGGAAAAGGAAAAACACAAGCAACAAGGCAAATAAAACCCATGCAAATCCCGAGACCTAAAACTCTCTCCCCCTTTGGCATCAAGACACCAAAAAGGAAAAAGAGTGAAGCTAGCGTCCCAAGGCTCAATCATCCTCCTCCGACTCCTCGGTAGCATCTGGATCCGCATCATCATCAGACTCGTCAACATCGTCTTGATCGGATTCCTCCACGGAATCATTAGCTGCAGCAAAGGATGTGGATGGATGGGGATGAGCTTCATCATCAGACTAGGTGTTGTGGGTAGATATCCAACGCTCCTCTGGTGTGATGCTCTTCTTAGAGCCACTCTGAACTGGCATATTGAGGTGCTTCATCATTACAATTTGGCGACGCCAGGCATGCTTCTCATTGACATGGGCCTCATACATCCTCTTCTGGATGTCAGACTGGAGGCAGAAGGTATTCTTCACCTTGGCAGCGAGCTTCTCCACCCAAGAGGGCTTGGCCCCTGGCTCCATCTCAAAGTCCTCATCGTCAGAAGTGGCATAGATATCCTCAGGAGCATTGGCAGGGAAGCGAGGCTCGGCGTGCTTCTTCTTCTTAAGAAGCTTGAGCTCATGAACAATGAGATTATCGGGAGAGGTGAGAGCCTCTCCAGGATGGCGAACCTCCCATACTGAGTTCAGAAAGCACATGACAAACGGAGCATAAATGGGGACCTTCCTGTAGACGACCATGTTGTACATCTCGTGCCACAACCAGTTGGACACGTCAAACGTTTCCCCAGAACCCACCTTGGTCTTCATTGCAACCATCAAGTCAACAAGATAGCCATGGATTTCATCTTGATTTCCCACCTTGGGCAGAAGCACATTGCGAAACACACGATGCATGATGTCATAGACCTTCACCAAATCCTTAGATTCTCCAATAATACCACGACCCCGAATGTACAGAGGGGCAAGCTTCTCCTTAGGCATAGACTCGGGATGGTCATGAGGGCGAATGCCACCTCTACTTTCCAGACCGGTATCGTCATACCCAAGAGCATTGCAAAAGGCCCTCCAGGGAACTTGAAAGAGCTCATCACGACACATGAAAGTGAGAGTGCGCGCGTCATCTTCTCCAAAGTGAACCGTGGCATAGAACTGATGGACGAGTTGAACATCAAAGTCACAATTGACAGACATGAGCTTGACAAGATCAAACTCCTCACAGAGAGCCAGTGCCTCACCAAAATACTACAAGTTGTTCCTCCAATGGTCAAGATCAATGGTCCACTGCTTGGCATACCTGTTCTTGTTATGCTCAAAGAGTTCATGAACAATCCGCACTTGCATCTCATTCCGGAACTGAATAGTGGTCCAACAAGGAGCAATGGGAACCTCATAAGGATTCTTCGAGCGGAAAGCTTCCCAATCTTTGGCTTTCCAATGATGCAAGGGCAAAACCACACGTTGCTTGGCAGCGGCAGACTTCTCATGGCGAGTGGGCTTGGTGGGAATCACAACCTCTTCTTCGTCATCAGACACAACCGGACGCAATGTCCGTCGTGCCCTCTTCTTGGTCTTGCGAGGAGCAGAGCGAGAACTAGAGTCACCTGAACACACGCACAAGGAGAACACAAGAAACCCAACAAAGATGAGAGGATTACACACACAAATAGAAGAAAAGATATATTGCACGAACTTAGAAAATGAAACAGGGCTACATGGTGCAGATATCCCGGTTGAACCAGTTCTCCTACCGGTAGTACCGCTCCAGCAGTTGTATCGCCCGCAGAGGCGGTAGAACCGTTGAAAAGTGGTACTACGGGTAGGGACTAGATTTAACCGCGAAATATGAATCATACTAGCCATATTCTACTCTCAAAGACGTGCAATCTAAGCAAGAGGCAAAAAGGGATCTCTTCCACCCAATAGTTTAAACAATAAACGCGGAATGTCAAGTAATGCCCTAGAACAAGGGGAACAAACCCTAGAACAAAGAACGAAGGACAATGGGGCATTACCGACATCCATGGGAAGAAATCGGGAAGGAGGAGGCCTCCTTGGAGAGGATCCACGGAGACCCCACGGATCCGAAGCGCGAGAAGCACTCCGGGGCAGAGGCAATGGTGGCCGGCGGCTAGGGCACAAGATGGGAAGGGCTGGGGGAGAGGGAAAAGAAACCCCCACCAGCCCCGATGGGAATATATAGACCCAAAGTCGCGCGACGGTTGTACCGCTGAAGGAAGCGGTTGTACCGCTGCCTGGTACGAGCCAGTGGTTGCGGGCGGTACTTCCGTCGCCAAGAGGCAGCGGTAGTACCACCATAACCAACCGGTAGAACCGGCCAGATGGGCACCCCAGTGGTTGAGCGGTGGAACCACTCAAGCACCGCTGGGAGACCGCCTGGAGAGCACCAGTGGTAGAACCACCTGTGACCCCGGTTGTACCACCCGATCACCATCACCAAAGCCATGGACAAGTGTGTGCAATTAGACTAGATGGCTTGAGGAAGGGAAGGCTTGGGATAGAGAAGGCACGGGGAAAAATGTGGGTCTCCAAGAAAAAAACAAAAAGAAAACGAAAGAGAACCACACTTGGAGACCCCAACACCTAGCGCCTAAGAAAACAAACTAAGGCAAGGACAAGAAGGACTAACACAAGGCACAACACTATCAAGGGGGGTCGGAGGCCATAGGCACCTATGTATGAGTCAATTGGTATGGCACCGCGAAGAATTATCCTTGGGCCGATGACCAAAACTCGTCTTTCAGCAAGATAATGTGAAAGAGTTGATCAATTTATGCATAATGGGGGGAGGAAGAGTTCATTGAGAGAACACCACTCCCCCTATGTCCATGCCTACATCTAAACAAGATAACAAGTTGAGTATGGTGGGGTGTGCAAGGGTTCAAGCAACATTGCCCGAATCAATGATATTTAGCTCATGCCTTAACTCGCGAAATCTTGTTTCATCCAAGGGTTTTGTGAAAATATCTGCCAGGTTATCATGAGTGTTGACGTAGTTGAGCTCGATTTCCCCTCGCCTTATGTGATCCCGGATGAAGTGATACCAAATCTCAATATGCTTCGTCTTGAAGTGTTGCACCGGGTTGAGAGAAATCTTGATGGCACTTTCATTGTCACACCAAAGAGGCACTTTGTCACAAATGACACCATAATCCTTTAAAGTTTGCCTCATCCATAAAAGTTGAGCACAACATCTACCGCCAGCCACATACTCCGCTTTCGTGGACGAGAGAGACACACAACTTTGCTTCTTGGAAGACCAACTCACCAAAGAGCAGCCAAGAAATTGGCACCCTCCGGAAGTGGACTTCCTATCCACTTTGTCTCCCGCCCAATCCGAGTCCGAATAACCTACAAGCTTGAAGTTTGCTCCTCTTCGGTACCATAAGCCAAAGTTTGGGGTATGAGCCAAATATCGAAAGATTCGTTTGACCGCCACATAGTGACTTTCCTTAGGTGCGGCTTGAAACCATGCACAAATTCCCACACTCAACATGATATCCGGTCTAGATGCACAAAGATAAAGCAAGGAGCCAATCATGGAGCGATATACCTTTTGATCCACCGCTTTACCATTGGGATCAATGTCAAGTTGGCACTTGGTGGGCATGGTAGTGGACGCCGGCTTGACATCACTTAGCTTGAATCTCTTAAGCATGTCTTGAGTGTATTTGGCTTGGTTGATGAAGGTTCCTTCTCTCCTTTGCTTCACTTCGAACCCGAGAAAGAACTTCAACTCTCCCATGGAAGACATCTCGAACTTTGAGGTCATGAGAGCGGCAAATTCCTCATTGAAAGCTTTGTTAGGGGAACCAAAGATAATATCATCAACATATAATTGGCACACAAACAACTCCCCTTTGACCTTCTTAGTAAAAAGAGTGGGGTCGATTAGCCCAACTTCAAAACCATGGTCTTGTAACAACTCGGTAAGGTGGTCATACCATGCACGTGGGGCTTGTTTAAGGCCATAGAGTGCCTTATCGAGTTGATACACATGATCGGGAAAGTAGGAATCCTCGAACCCGGGGGGTTGCTTGACATAAACCAATTCATTAATAGGACCATTAAGAAAAGCACTCTTCACATCCATTTGTTGTAACTTAAAGTTATGATGAGAAGCATATGCAATCAACATGCGAATGGATTCAAGACGAGCAATGAGAGCGAAGGTTTCACCGTAGTCGATACCCTCGACTTGGGAGTAGCCTTGTGCTATCAAACGAGCCTTGTTGCGAATGATAATCCCATGAGCATCTTGCTTGTTCTTAAATATCCACTTGGTTCCAATGACATTGTGGTTCACCGTCGGCCTTGGCACCAATCTCCACACTTTGTTGCGCTCGAAGTTGTTGAGTTCTTCATGCATGGCATTGAGCCAATCCGGATCTCTGAGTGCCTCATAGACCTTGTGGGGTTCGACACAAGAGACAAACGCGTGATGTTCACAATAGTTTGCTAATTGTCTACGAGTGCTTACCCCCTTTCTTAAGCTTCCAAGCACATTCGTCATGAGATGATCCTTGGTGGAGAGCTTGGAAGCAACCTTGACTGCACGACGCTCCAATTCCTCCTCGAGGGTGAGACGAGGAGTGGTCACTTGATCATCTTGAGCGTCGTCTTGAGCTTGTTCTTGATCTCGTGAAACTTGATCTTGAACTTGCTCGGTGGAGGGAGCTTGACCTTGGGCATCACTTGATGTTACAACACCATCTTGAGATTGACCTTGCCCTTGGTCTTATTCTTGAGGTTGAGGGCCCTCACTATGTTCTTCGGAAGCGTGTGGGTCTTGGGTTGGTGAAGGTTCCACTTGAGTAGAACATTGTCCTTCTCCTTCGGCCACAAGGGGTTCCTCAATGGGTAGGATATGACCAATACCCATTCTTCTTATGGCTTGGGAAGGAATTTCATCACCTACATCACAAGTACCACTTTGCTCCACTTGGGAGCCGTTATTCTCATCAAACTCCATGTTACACGTTTCCTCAATAAGTCCCGTGGACTTATTGAGAACACGGTAAGCATGAGAGTTTGTAGCATAACCAACAAATATGCCCTCATAAGCTCTAGCATCAAATTTAGACAAATGGACACCTTTCTTGAGAATGAAACACTTACACCCGAATACCCGGAAGTACTTGAGGTTGGGCTTGTTACCGGTGAGTATCTCATATGGAGTCTTGTTCAAGCCTTTGCGGAGGTAGAGCCGATTAGATGCATGACATGCGGTGTTGATGGCTTCAGCCCAAAAGTTGTAGGGAGACTTGAACTCCGCCATCATGGTCCTTGCCGCATCCATCAACGTCCGGTTCTTCCTCTCCGCTACACCATTTTGTTGAGGGGTATAAGGTGCGGAATATTGATGCTTGATTCCCTCATCACTCAAAAACTCATCCAAGGTGTAGTTCTTGAACTCGGAGCCGTTGTCACTTCTTACTGTCAAGATCTTTGCATTGTGTTGTCGTTGAGCTTCATTTGCAAAGTCGATGGCGGTTTGTTGGGTCTTGCTCTTCCTCTTGAAGAAATATACCCAAGTGTATCTTGAATAGTCATCTACAATCACCAAGCAATACTTTCTACCCCCAAGACTATCAAAGGATGGAGGTCCAAAGAGATCCATGTGAAGGAGCTCCAAAGGCCTCTTCGAGTAGATGATAGTCGTGGGAGGGTGAGCCTTCTCATGTAGCTTTCCTTCGATGCAAGCACTGCAAGCACGATCTTTAGCAAAACTAACATTTGTTAGTCCATGGACATGGTCCCTCTTGAGAAGACTTTGCAAAGATCTCATATTGACGTGGGCTAAACGGCGATGCCAAAGCCATCCCACGTCAACTCTAGCCATTAGGCATGTCGCGGTCTTAGTGGGTCGCTTCGAAAAGTTAATCACATAGAGACCATTCTCGACATGCCCAACAAAGGCTACTTTAAGAGTCTTGCTCCACAGGAGGGCCACTGAATCAATATCAAAGAAAGTGGCAAAGCCCATGAGTGCTAGTTGATGAACGGAAAGTAAATTGTATGCAAGGGACTCAACAAGCATGACTTTCTCGATCGTAAGATCACGAGAAATGACAACTTTGCCGAGTCCCAATACCTTAGAAGACGAGGCATCACCCCACTCAACATTGGTGGGTTTGGGAGTCCTGGATTAGGGGGTCTCCGGACAGCCGGACTATCTCCATTGGCCGGACTGTTAGACTATGAAGATACAAGATTGAAGACTTCGTCTCGTGTCCGGATGGGACTCTACTTGGCGTGGAAGGCAAGCTAGGCAATACGGATATGGATATCTCCTCCTTTGTAACCGACCTTGTGTAACCCTAACCCTCTCTGGTGTCTATATAAACCGAAGGGTTTTAGTCCGTAGGACAACAACCGTAACATACAATCATACCATAGGCTAGCTTCTAGGGTTTAGCCTCTCTGATCTCGTGGTAGATCTACTCTTGTACTACCCATATCATCAATATTAATCAAGCAAGACGTAGGGTTTTACCTCCATCAAGAGGGCCCGAACCTGGGTAAAACATCGTGTCCCCTGCCTCCTGCTATGGTCCGGCCTAGATGCACAGTTCGGGACCCCCTACCCGAGATCCGCCGGTTTTGACACAGACATTGGTGCTTTCATTGGGAGTTCCTCTGTGTCGTCGCCGTTAGGCTTGATGGCTCCTACTATCATCGATAGCGATGCGGTCCAGGGTGAGACTTTTCCCCCCGGACAGATCTTTGTATTCCGTGGCTTTGCACTGCGGGCTAATTCGCTTGGCCATCTGGAGCAGATTGAAAGCTACGCCCCTGGCCATCCGGTCAGATTTGGAAGTTTGAATTACACGGCCGACATCCGCGGAGACTTGATCTTCGACGGATTCGAGCCGCAGTCGGGCGTGCCACACTGTCGTGATGGGTATGACCTAGCTCTGCCGCTGAACAGTACCCAGAGGCTGCGCCCGCATCAGCTCCGACCCTCAGCTCGGAGCCAACTGCACCAGTTGAGGACGGGTGGTTAGACACCACCTCAGGGGCTGCAGTCTCAATGGCGATCGAGCTGAACACCAGCCTAAACCTCTGCGCAACCCGTGACTCCAAGGTGCCAGACTCTTTTCCGGACTCCGAACCATCCGCGCCCCTGCCAATCAAATCCGATTGGGTGCCGATCATGGAATTCACCGCTGCGGATATCTTTCAATACTCGCCCTTCGGCGACATTCTGAATTCACTAAGGTCTCTCTCTCTTTGTCAGGAGAGCCCTGGCCAGATTATGGCCAACAAGATTGGGATGCGGACGACGAAGAAATTCGACGCCCACCCACCACCCACTTCGTAGCCACTGTCGATGATTTAACCGACATGCTCGACTTCGACTCCGAAGACATTGACGGTATGGATGACGACGTTGGAGACAAACATGAACTAGCACCTATAGGGCACTGGAAAGCCACATCGTCATATGACATATACATGGTGGATACACCCAAAGAAGGCAATGGCGATGGGATAGCGGAGGATGACCCCTCCAAGAAGCAACCCAAACACCGACGTCAGCGGCGCCGTTCTAAGTCCCGCCAAAGCAAAAGTGGTGGTACCGGCGCAGGAGATAATAACACTCCGGATAGTGCCGAAGAAAACAACAAACCCCTCCAACAAGATTTAGAGCAGGAGGATGAAGGAGCCAACTCTCCTAAGAGAGTGGCAGATGGAGAGGAGGAGGATGACAATTACATCCCCCCCTCCGAAGACGAGGCAAGCCTCGGCGACGATGAATTCGCTGTCCTAGAGGATCCCGTCGAACAAGAGTGCTTCAAGCGCCAGCTCATGGCCATGGCAAATAGCCTGAAGAAAAAGTAGCAGCAGCGTCAAGCTGATCAAGATCTGCTAGCTGACAAATGGACTAAAGTCCTCGCGGCTGAGGAATGTAAACTCGAGCGCCCCTCCAAGAGTTACCCAAGGCGCAGGTTACTACCCTGACTAGAGGAAGAAGCATATGATACGGCTGATTGGCCACCTTGTGGCCGCGATAGAGAGGCATCCCAGCCAAAAGCTCAGCCTCCACCCCAACGCCATTCAAATAAAAAGGCATGGGGAGATACACCAGACCCGCGAGACATATTGGAGGACAAGACAAAGCATTCAAGATCAATCTACGAATCACGAGGGCGCACCACTCTGTGAGACAACAAACGTCACGCCGGATACAGTAAAAGCAAATTCGGCCGGCCGAACACAGCGGGCAAGACCCATTCGAGCTGCGTCGAGATATAGCCCAATACAGAGGCGCCGCACACCCCTTATGCTTCACAGACGAAGTAATGGAACATCAATTCCCAGAAGGTTTCAAACCTGTAAATATTGAATCATACGACGGCACAATAGATCCGCAGTATGGATTGAGGACTTCCTCCTCCACATCCACATGGCCCGCGGCGATGACTTACACGCCATCAAATACCTCCCACTAAAGCTCAAAGGACCAGCGTGGCATTGGCTTAACAGCTTGCCAGCGGACTCCATTAGCTGTTGGGAAGATCTGGAAGCCGCATTCCTCGACAACTTTCAGGGCACTTATGTGCGACCACCAGACGCCGATGATTTAAGCCACATAATTCAGCAGCCAGAAGAGTCGGCCAGGCAATTCTGGACTTGGTTCCTTACAAAGAAAAATCAAATTGTCGACTATCCGGATGCGGAGGCCTTAGCGGCTTTCAGGCACAACATTCGAGACGAGTGGCTAGCCCGGCACCTTGGTCAGGAAAAGCCAAAATCTATGGCAGCCCTCACGACGCTCATGACCCGCTTTTGTGCGGGAGAAGACAGCTGGCTGGCTCGCAGTAATAACATATCAAAGAACCATGGTACCTCAGATACCAAGGACGGCAATAGCAGGTCACGTCACAACAAGCATAAGCGCCGCATTAATTGCAAAAATACCGATGATACGACAGTCAATGCCGGATTCAAAGGCTCTAAACCCGGTCAGCGAAAAAAAGCCATTCAAACAAAGTACGCCGGGTCCGTCCAGCTTGGACCGTATACTCGATCGCTTGTGTCAAATACACGGCACCCCAAACAAGCCCGCCAATCACACCAACAGGGATTGTTGGGTGTTCAAGCAGGCCGGCAAGTTAATTGCCGAAAACAAGGACAAGGGGCCGCATAGCGATGACGAGGAGGAGCCCCGGTAGCCGCACACTAGAGGACAGAAGAGGTTTCCCCCGCAAGTGCGGATGGTGAACATGATATACGCAACCCACATCCCCAAGAGGGAGCGGAAGCATGCGCTTAGGGACGTATATGCATTGGAGCCAGTTGCCCCAAAGTTCAACCCTTGGTCCTCCTGTCCGATCACCTTCGATCGCAGGGACCACCCCACTAGTATCCATCATGTCGGATTCGCCGCACTGGTCCTAGACCCAATCATCAACGGATTTTACCTCACTCGAGTCCTCATGGACGGCGGTAGCAGCCTGAACCTGCTTTATCAGGACACAGTGTGCAAAATGGGTATAGACCCCTCAAGGATCAAACCCACAAAAATGACCTTCAAGGGTGCCATTCCAGGTGTAGAGGCCCATTGCACAAGCTCAATTACACTGGAAGTGGTCTTCGGATCCCCGGATAACTTCCGAAGTGAAGAATTAATCTTTGATATAGTCCCGCTCCGCAGTGGTTATCACGCGCTGCTCGGGCGAACCGCATTTGCTAGATTCAATGCGGTACCGCATTATGCATACCTCAAGCTCAAGATGCAAGGACCTCGCAGAGTTATTACAGTCAATGGAAACACAGAGCGCTCTCTCCGAACAAAGGAGCACACCGCGGCCCTCGCAGCAGAAGCGCAAAGCAGCCTCTCAAGGCAATCAACCAGTTCGGCGCTTCAAAACCCGGACACCTTCAAGCGCGCTCGGGGCAATCGGCAAATAGACCGCCTGGCGCGATCTAAGCTCATGTAGCAATACGACTGTCACCCCAATCCCAGCCCAGCGGCGAAGCTCGTGCCGCGCTTACATAATTACGCATTAAAAATACTATGGGCACAGGTGGGGAGGGGGGGCACAACTACGGCACGCCCCAAGACGTGGCCAAAACCGCACTAGGGGCTACCCGTTAGGTTATTTTTCTTTTTCTTTCAGGACCTTAATCTCTGGAAACACTGTCTGGCAGCACTATTGTCGAACACATGATGCAGCAACCAAAGAGGCAGACAGCTACGTTATACCACGGAATTCCCAGGTTGATCACAGTAACGAGTGAAATATTCAATTTAATATCATTCCTCAGCTTGCCCTTGGAAGGGACATAGTCCTACTCTTTGCTTATAGCACTATCTATGTCACTCTGCTTTAACGCAACTTTTAAATAAATAATGCATGATATTACGACTATTATTGCATTCTTGTTATATATATATATATATGTGTGTTCATTAATGACGCCTTGCAACCGTACACTCTAGTACGACCAATACACCAGGGGCTTACGTACCCCACAATGCGGTGTGAAAAGTCCAAACACTTTCACAAGTGCGGCACCCCGAACTTATAGCATTATATGCATCAGCTCCGAATCATGTCTTTGGTCAAATGTTGGGTTTGCTCGGCTCCTATGTTTTGGTACCTTACGTTCCGCTCTATCGGCTAAGGTAGCGCTAGGAGAACTACTGCGATTGTGCCCCGGTTCTGCCGGGCTGAGCACCTCAGTAGAGAAAGCTAAAACTAACTGTCATGATAAGGCGAGAGACTGGTCGCTGTTCGGCGAGGTTTTTCGAGTCCCTAAAGACTCATGCCACTTAGGGCGAAGGGCCGGCCCTGTCCGGCTTGCAGGCGTGTATCACGCCCCGTATTCGGCCTTCTGAATACCAGGGGCTTCACCGAAATTTAAAATTATAGAATTCTATGGCTAAGTGAGAGTGATAAAGCATTATTAGTCTGGTTGCCTTGTTCGTTGCGCTGAGCACCTCCCTCGAAGGACCCAAATATGGGAACAAGAGTGCTCAGGTTTATCCCGAACACCCCAACACTCGTGGCATGAGGGCAGAAGCCGAGGACTAGCCATCTCTCAGATTGGATAAACAGCCAAACAGAAGGTAATATTTTAAATTCAAACAAGCGTTGCATAGCGCATATGAAACAAGTTTTCATCATACAGGATAAAGCGAGCAAGTTTACTCAAATATTACATCTTTTGAGCACTCATCCGCGATGAGACGGGCACCCGACAGAACACCCTCATAGTACATCTCGGGGTGGCGGTGCTCCTTGCCCTCTGGCGACCCATCCTTGATCAGCTTCACGGCCTCTAGCTTGACCCACTGCAATTTCACACGGGCGAAAGCCCGGCGTGCACCTTCAATGCAGACGGATTGCTTGACGACCTCCAGCCGTGGGCAGGCATCCACAAGCCGCCTCACCAGGCTGAAGAAGCTGTTCGGAAGGGCGTCGCCAGGCCACAGCCGGATATGAAGCTCTTCATGGCCTGATCGGCCGCCTTATGTAGCTCGACCATATGCTTCAGCTGGTCGCTCATTGGCACTGGATGTTCGGCCTCCGCATACTGAGACCAGAACAGCTTCTCCGTCGAGCTTCCGTCCTCGGCCTGGTAAAATTGTGCGGCATCGGACACACTGCAGGGCAAATCTGCGAATGCTCCTGAAGAGCTCCGGATCCGGGTAAGTAATCGGTAATTTACTTTTACATGCTTGCTTTGCATATAGAAAGCCTTACCCGCCGCTATCTTTTTCATCGCGTCGATCTCTTGGAGGGCCTTCTGGGCCTCGGCCTTGGCACTCTTTGCGCTCTCAAGGGCCACGACAAGCTCAAACGCTCGCGTCTTCGAGTCAAGCTCCAACGCCTCGTGCTTCGTCATGAGAGCCTGGAGCTCTTGCTGCACCTTGCCCACCCGAGCCTCGTGCTTCTCTCGCTCGGTGCACTCCTTGTCCGCTGTATCTTCGGCCTTGGCGAGCGCCTGCTTCAGGGTTGCCACCTAGGTCGTGGCCCCTGGCAAACATACGATGATCCTATCATTTTGCAATCGCGTCCTTTTTCATATATACACATCTATAGACAGGGTATTACTGACCCTTGTTATCCTTGAGCTGCCTCTTGGCAAGTCCGAGCTCTTTCCGGGACCCCTCGAGGGCCTGCTTCAGTACATCGACCTCCGCAGTCAGTGCGGCAGACGCCAGCAGCGAAGCCTGCATATGCATATTGACTCACTTATATTAGACTCCTGCGATATTATTTGATCCTTTGTTCGGCTTTTCTTTATGAACACCGAACAAAGCATCAGGGGCTACTGTCTATGCGGTAATATTTCTACTAAATTTTAAAACACTTACCTTGAAGCTTGTTAGAAGGCTGGCACAAGCTTCAGTCAATCCGCTCTTGGCAGACTAAACCTTCTGGATCACCGCAGTCATGATAGTGCGATGCTCCTCGTTGATGGAAGCGCTGCGAAGCGCTTCCAGCAGATTGTCTGGCACCTCTGGATGGACAGAGGTCACCGACACAGGCGTCTTGCCCCTCTGAGAAGGAGGCCACCTGCCCGAGCCCGGAACCGCTGGAGGGTCCGGCGCGGTGTTCGGCTGAGGGCCGAACTCGGAGCTCTCAGGGGCCCCGTCCCATCGGCTCCCGGAGTCCGGAAGGTCGCCTTAAGGCGCCTCTGGGGCTGTCACCCCTCGATCCGGTGCCTCTTGAGACAACACCTCGGCGTCGTCGGCAGGATGAGGGGAGGTGGCGGTCGGGACTGGATCGCTATCCATGTCCGACAAGCCCAAGGAGCCGTCCGATGATACATCGATGCTGGCTCGTGGCGGCCTACATAATTGCGTTCGACGTTAGAGAAAGTAGTGCGGCAAAGGAATCCTATGAGTTACTCTGGTATCCGGATACTTATGATCTCCCCGGGGGCTTGACCCTGGGTAACCACTCGTCTTCGCCTTCATCGGCGGCGGTGGAACCGTCCGGAAGGAGAGTCTTTCCCTTCTTGGACCCTCTGGCCTCCCCGGTTGGGGCGGCCTTCCTTTTCTTGTCTCCCCCAGTCGATGGGGGAGCATCTTCTTCTTCCTCTTCCTCGTCTTCAGGGGAAGAGTGCGCCACAGAGTCATCGGACGGTGAGTCCGACGACGCCTGGCATCGGGAACTCTTTCGAGTCCCCCTGGCCTTCTTGGTCTTCTCCGGCACCGTATAAGGGGCCGGAGTCAACATCTTCGTCAGAAGATCGTCTGCGGGGCCTTCAGGCAAAGGAGCCGGACAGTCGATCTGTCCGGCCATTTTCTGCCAGTCCTATCAAAGGTACGGGAGTTTAGATCCCGCACAGAGTCAATCTATATAAAATAAGTATCCTGTGAAAGGTAAAGTAGCTTACCGCACTGGCTTGGCGCTTCGCGCTGAATCCGCGATCCTCAGTGATAGGGGGGGGGACCTCGGTGCTTTTGAACAGCACCCTCCAGGCGTCTTCATGAGTCGTGTCGAAGAGCCTGTTTAGAGTTCGGTGCTGCGCCGGATTGAACTCCCACAAGTTGAACTCCCGTTGTTGGCACGAGAGTATCCGGTGGATGAGCATAACTTGGACTATGTTGACAAGCTTGAGCTTCTTGTCCAGCATGTTTTGAATACACGTTTGGAGTCCGGTCAGCTCTTTCGAATTACCCCAGGACATGCCCTTCTCTTTCCAGGAGGTGAGCCGCATGGGGATGCCAGATCAGAACTCGGGGGCCGCTGCCCATGCAGGGTCGCGCGGCTCGGTGATATAGAACCACCCCGATTGCCACCCCTTTATGGTTTCCACAAAGGAGCCCTCGAGCCATGTTACGTTGGGCATCTTGCCCACCATGGCGCCTCCGCACTCCGCCTGGCGGCCGCCCACTACCTTCGGCTTGACATTGAAGGTCTTCAGCCATAAGCCGAAGTGGGGCTTGATGCGGAGGAAGGCCTCGCACACGATGATAAACGCCGAGATGTTGAGGATGAAGTTCGGGGCCAAATCGTGGAAATCTAGGCCGTAATAAAACATGAGCCCCCGGACGAAGGGATGGAGAGGGAATCCCAGTCCGCGGAGGAAATGGGTGAGGAATACTACCCTCTCATGGGGCCTGGGGGTGGGGATGAACTGCCCCTCATCTGGGAGCTGGTGCGCAGTGTCGTCGGGCAGGTATCCGGCTCTCCTCAGTTTCTTGATGTCTCCCTCCATGACGGAGGAGACCATCCACTTGCCTCCCGCTCCGGACATGATTGGAGAAGGTCGAGGTGGGAAGTGCGGACTTGGGCGCTAGAGCTTGAGTGTGCGAAGACGGATGAGCAAAGGAGGAAGAAGGCGTGGATAGAAAGGTGAATCCTTATCCCTTTATATGGGCGGACGGAGCTAAGCGTCCCCACATGCCTGGTAAAACTCGCTTATCCCCCAAGCACCGCAATTGATGGCGCGGTTGGGTTACCCACGCCCGTATTGATGAGAATCCCGTAATAAGGGGACACGATCTCTGCTTTGACAAGACGTGTCGAAAAACTGCCTCGCGTTATGTGTGGGGCTGGTTAAAAGAAACGGTTCGAATAATCACCGGGCCATGACATAACATCATGCTGCCAAAACAAGCCAGCAAATTGGATCTGCGAAAATATTATTCTCTCTACGGTGGAATGTGGAACTTATTTTGCAGGGTCGGACACTATCCTCGTATTCAAATTCTTCTGTGATGTATTCGGAGAAGGAACCCGCCTTGCAATGCCGAATACAATACTACACGCCGGACTCATCGTCATTGAAGCCTGGTTCAGGGGCTACTGAGGGAGTCCTGGATTAGGGGGTCTTCGGACAGCCGGACTATCTCCATTGGCCGGACTATTAGACTATGAAGATACAAGATTGAAGACTTCGTCTCGTGTCCGGATGGGACTCTACTTGGCGTGGAAGGCAAGCTAGGCAATACGGATATGGATATCTCATCCTTTGTAACCGGCCTTGTGTAACCCTAACCCTCTCCAGTGTCTATATAAACCGAAGGGTTTTAGTCCGTAGGACAACAACCATAACATACAATCATACCATAGGCTACCTTCTAGGGTTTAGCCTCTCTGATCTCGTGGTAGATCTACTCTTGTACTACCCATATCATCAATATTAATCAAGCAGGACGTAGGGTTTTACCTCCATCAAGAGGGCCCGAACCTGGGTAAAACATCGTGTCCCCTGCCTCCTGTTACCATCCGGCCTAGACGCACAGTTCGGGACCCCCTACCCGAGATCCGCCGGTTTTGACACCAACAGTGGGCATGGATGGAATCTTTTGCACGTCCACCACCAAGTCCTTGCTTCTGGTCATATGATTAGTAGTTCCACTATCGAGCAACCATGATCCCCCACCGGAAGCAAACACCTACAAGAGATCAATGCTTGGTTTTAGGTACCCATTTTGTAATGGGTCCTTTGATGTTAGTAACAATGGTCTTAGGAACCCAAATAGACCAATCAATGTACTCATAAGGAGAACCAACAAATTTGGCATAAACATGCCCATCTCTAGCGCGGCACAACACATAAGAAGGGTTAAAGTCACCGGCTTTGTTGGGAAGGGGAGAATTTCCCTTCTTGGCATCACTACCCTTCATGGAGTTTTTCTCCTTCTCCTTAGTAGCACCCTCACCCTCCTTCACAAAGGTTTGCTTGAGAGGAGGAGGTCGTTTGGCCTTGTCATTCTTCTTCTCGTTCTTGGACTTGGGCATGTACCCAATCCCTTCCTTGGCCACCACTCCCTTTTGGTTGGTCAAGAGGTCGTTGAGGCTCTTCTCGCCTTATATGCAAGACGCGAGACCTTTCTCAAGTTGCACCTTTAGCTTAGCGTTCTCCTCAACAAGATGCACATGCTCACAACACAGGTTAGTAGCATTTGCATTATCAATTAACATCATACGAGGAAATGTGGTTTTCTCCTTGTTTAGCTTTACTTGGAGTTGATCATGAGACTCTTTGAGGCTAGCATGAGCACCCTTCAAGACCTTGTGAGCCTTGTCAAGTAGATCAAACTCCTTTTTGAGTCTAACAAGATCAACCCCAAGTTTGGACTTCTCGGAGTTTAGCACACGAGAAACAATGATAGCATGATCAAGATCTTTCTTTAACTTAGCATGATCATCGTTGTGTGACTCCTCAAGAGCCAAACGAAGACCACGCTCTTCCTCAAGCGCATTGGAAAGATCCGAAATCTCATCGGCATAGTCACGACTATGCCCCTCCATCTTGGAGATGATATCTTCATGAGACTCGATTACGTCATTGGCTTCACCAAGTTGTTCCAAGAGAGCAACAAAATGCTTCTTGGATTTACCCTTGAGTTTACCCATAAAGGACTCAAACTCATTTTCTTCCACATTAGATCCCTCACATTCATCAATGCAATCCGTCAAGGAAGGATTATTAATGATGGTTGTTTTGATGTTGGGAGTTACCTTGTTGGTGGCTTTAGCCATGAGGCACTTGGCGGTGATGTTCTCATTGGGTGAGTTGAAGAGAGATATACGTGGAGTTTTTGCAATGGCAACAGAGGCCATGGCAACCGACTCACCATCTTCATCATCATCATCATCCTCATGGTACTCTTCTTGAACCACCAATGCCTTGTGAGGGGTTTTATTGATGAAGTTGCTCTTGTTGGGGAAAGACTTGGCTTTGTCCTTTCGAATGAGCTTGCCACCATTGTCTTCCCTCTTCTCATACGGGCACTCCGCAATAAAATGACTCACATTGCCACAGTTGTAGCAAGTCCTTACACGTTGCTTGCTCTTCGTGCCACTTGAGTTGTTCTTGTTGAAGTTTGGCCTTGAGTTTTTCTTACTCCAAAATTGCCTTGAAGCAAGTGCCATGTGTTCATGATATGCATACTTTGTATCTTCGGGATTGCTTTCCTCTTCTTCCTCTTCTTCTTCTTCAACGCAAACCTTGGCCTTCAATGCAAGGTTGGGCTTCTTTTCCCTTTGAGAATGAAGCACCGCATTGTCGGCGGTCTTGTCCAAGATGTTCATAGCCACAAAATCATCCAACACTTCACTTGAGGTCAAAGTGTGGAAGTCCGGCCTTTGACGAATAACGGAGGACATGGCCTTGTGGTAAGGCATTATTGCCTTGAGGAATTTGCGCTTGATCCAATTGTCATCCGTGTCCTTGCTCCCGTGATCTCGGAGTGGGACCGCGAGTTTGGTTACTCTCCGATAAAGCTCACGAGGTTCTTCATCTTCTTTCATTGCAAACTCATCGGCTTCATCTTGCACTACTTCATAGTTGGGGCGTTGAATGCTTGCGCTTCCCCGATAGAGAGAAACAACACAAAGCCATGCATCTTTGGCCAAGGCGAAGGGCCGAAGATGAGGTAGATCTTCGGGTGGAATTGCATCTTGAATGATGACGAGAGCATTCTCATTGAATTGATTATCCGCGGTTTCTCGAGGAGTGAAGTTGCTTGGATCATGCGGATGGAAACCTTCTTCAATGATTCTCCAAAGATTAGTGTTCACATGATTTAAATGTCGCTTAAAGCGATAAACCCAAGAATCAAAGTCCTCATTTTCACAATCTTAGGGGGAGGACCGGCATGATTCAAATGAGTGGAAGGAACCGGTCCACCATAAACAAGTGGTGGTTCCACATGAGCAAAGATGCCGGTGCCATTTTTACCACTAGAAGAAGGAGCCTTTTCACTACTAGCTTTCCCCTTGTTGGAGATAGCATCCGTCACCTTGTCAGTGGGATCACCCACTTTCAACGGTGCGGTGGAGAGTTTAAGCCCTTCAATGAATTTAGTAAACATGCTTTCAACCTCGGTCGTCATGGAGGTTTTCAATGTCTCCAAGGCCACATTGAACTCCTCACGAGAGACCGAGGTTCCCCCATCGCCCGTAGACAAGATCAGATTCACACCGGAGTGTTCCTGCACACCGTCTATGGTATCAACCATACTCTTCGGACGGCAAAGTCCTTAATAAAGAGACGAGGCTCTAATACCAATTGAAAGGATCGATATGGTTGACTAGAGGGGGGGGTTGAATAGGCAACTAATTTTTTTTAACTTTTCTTTACCAAATTAAACTTTGCATCAAAGTAGGTTGTCTAGATATGCAACTAGGTGAGCAACCTATATGATGCAACAACAACAAACAAACACGCAAGCAAGAGAAGTAACAGTAATGAGCTTGCACAAGTAAAGGTAAGAGATAACCAAGAGTGGACCCAGTGAAGACGAGGATGTGTTACCGACGTTCCTTCCTTTTGAGGGGAAGTACGTCCCCGTTAGAGCGGTGTGGAGGCACAATGCTCCCCAAGAAGCCACTAGGGCCACCGTATTCTCCTCACGCCCTCACACAATGTGAGATGCCGCGATTCCACTATTGGTGCCCTTGGAGGTGGCAACCGGACCTTTACAAACAAGGTTGGGGCAAACTCCACAACTTAATTGGAGGATCCCAATGAAACTACGAAGCTTCACCACAATGGAATATGGCTCCGAGGTGACCTCAACCGTCTAGGATGCACAAAGCACCCAAGAGTAACAAAATCCACGCAATAAAGTATGGGAAGCAAATATCCTTTGGTGGAAGTGTAGATCTAGGTCTCCTCCTTCAATCCCTAGCAAATCAACAAGTTTGAGTGGCTAGAGAGAGAGAGAGAGATCGGGCAAAGAGAGCTTGAGTAGCATTAATGGTGGAAAGAGAGAGGTTAGAGGTGGATGTGGTATGTGGAAGAAGCACACTTATATAGCAACCCTAAAAATCCAACCGTTACTGTGTTCTCAATGCTGCAGCGGTACAACCGCTCCTGGTCCCGGTACAATCGGGACTCACAGTTTACGTGTAGAACCCTACCAGGCGGTACAACCGGGCGACCAGGCGGTAGTACCGGTTGAGAAGAACAACCGGGCCAACCGCCCAGCCACCGCCCAACCACCGCATAGGAACAGAAGGGAGTCACCCCTGAGTGCGGTAGTTGAGCGGTACCGGGCCGGTGCAACCGCATGGCCTCGAGTGCTCGGGCGGCTAAGTCCTGAGCGATAGAACCGCTCCGGACCCTAGTGGTACCAGTATGACCGGACCAACCGGGCCACCACCACACGATTACCGCATCAAAACAGAGGCCAGACCGGTACTTGGGCGGTGCCTGGCTGGAACAACTGCCTTAGTCCTTGCTGAGCATTGGAGGTACCAACACCCGGAAGCAGCGGTATAACCGCTCGAACAAAACTGGTCAGCACCAAGATCCAGCGGTACAACCGCTCCAGAGAGAGGTACAACTGCTGGAGCCCACCGTAGACAGTAGGAAGGAAGGGGAAGACAAGGGAGGGGTGAGGTAAGTGTACGTGAATGGATACCGCCAACACTTTCCAATGTGGATTTCCTCTTGATAGTACGGGTTCCCTATGACCAAAAGAGATAAACAAACATGTAGAAAACACCGTCTTCGATCCTTTTTTCTTCAGAGAGAATAGCTAATCGAAGAAGACCTAAAACCGAAACCTGAAACACTTAGCATAAGATTAGGTCAATAAAGGGTTGTCATCATCCTCCAAAACACAAAGTAGGGAAATGACCTTACAAAGGGCAACACCCAAGCACCGGTCCACCCACATACCAAATTATCAAAGTACTGAACACAAATCATATGAGCGTGATGAAAACTAGCTTGACAATATTCCCATGTGTCCTCAGGAGCGCTTTACATCATATAAGAGTTTGTCCAGGCTTGTCCTTTTCTACAAAAAGGATTGGGCCACCTTCCTGCACCTTATTTACTTTTGTTACTTGTTGCTCGTTACAAATTATCTTATCACAAAACTATCTGTTACCACTTATTTCAGTACTTGCAGAGAATACCTTGCTGGAAACCGCTTATCATTTCCTTCTGCTCCTCGTTGGGTTTGACACTCTTACTTATCGAAAGGACTACGATAGATCCCCTATACTTGTGGGTCATCAAGACTCTTTTCTGGCGCCGTTGCCTGGGAGTGAAGCGCCTTTGGTAGGTGGAATTTGGTAAGGAAAAATTTATATAGTGTGCTGAAATTTACTGTCACTTGTTACTATGGAGAGTAATCCTCTGAGGGGCTTGTTCGGGGTATCTTCACCCCGAACAGTTGAGCAAAGAGTTTCTCCTCAACCTACTGAACCTACTGAAAATGAAAATGCTTGCTTTGAAATTCCTTTGGGTATGGTAGAAAAACTGCTAGCTAATCCTTTTTTGGGAGATGGAACGAAACATCCTGATGAGCATCTAATATATGTGGATGAAGTTTGTGGATTATTTAAGCTTGCAGGTGTACTCGGAGATGTTGTTAAGAAGAAGGTCTTCCCTTTATCTTTGAGGGTAGATGCATCGACATGGTATAGGATATGTGATGATATGGAGTCTTGGAATTACAATCGATTGAAATTGGAATTTCATCAAAAGTTTTATCCTATGCATCTTGTTCATCGTGATCGCAATTATATATATAATTTTTGGCCTCGCGAAGGAGAAAACATCGCTCAAGCTTGGGGGAGGCTTAAATCAATGTTATATTCATGCCCCAATCATGAGCTCTCAAGATAAATGATTATTCAAAATTTTTACGCTCAGCTTTCTGATAACAGTCACACCATGCTTGATACTTCTTGTGCTGGCTCTTTTATGATGAAGACTATTGAATTCAAATGGGATTTATGGGAAAGAATTAAACGCAACTCCGAAGATTGGGACCTCAACAATGGTAAGGAGTCAGGTATGGCACCTAGTTTTGATTGTGTTAAATCTTTTATGGATACCGATATTTTTCGTAAATTTAGCACAAAATATGGACTTGACTCTGAGATAGTAGCTTCTTTCTGTGAATCTTTTGCTTCTTATGTTGATCTCCCCAAGGAGAAGTGGTTTAAATATCATCCGCCCATAGAAGTAAAAGTAGCTGCACCTATTAAAGTTGAAGAAAAGACTATTACTTATAATGATCCTATTGTTCCCACTTCTTATGTTGAGAAACCGCCTTTCCCTGTTAGGATCAAGGATCATTCTAAAGCTTCAACTGTGGTTCGTAAAGGCAATATTAAAACATATACACCTCTTGAGCAAGTTAAAGTTGAACCTAATATTGCTATTGTTAAAGATCTCTTGTCTGATAATATAGATGGGCATGTTATTTATTTCTGTGATGAAACTGCTAGAATTGCTAAACCCCGTGATACAGATAAACCTAGACCTGTGGTAGGTATGCCTGTTATTTCTGTTAAAATAGGAGATCATTGTTATCATGGCTTATGTGATATGGGTGCTAGTGCTAGTGCAATACCTATTGACTTATACAAAGAAATTATGCATGACATTGCACCTGTTGAGTTAGAAGATATTGATGTCATAATTAAACTTGCCAATGGAGATACTATTTCACCAATGGGAATTGTTAGAGTTTTTGAAGTCTTGTGTGGGAAAACTAAATATCCTGCTGATTTTCTTGTTCTTGGTTCTCCACAAGATAGCTTCTGTCCCATTATATTCGGTAGACCCTTCTTAAATACTGTTAATGCTACCATAGATTGCAAAAGAGATGTCGTTACTATCGGTTTAGATGATATGACTCATGAATTTAATTTTTCTAAATTTAGTAGACAACACTATGAAGAAGAATTACCTAGTAAATATGAAATTATTGGTCTTGCTTCTATTGCCGTACCTCCTAGTGATCCTTTAGAACAATATTTGCTAGACCATGAAAATGATATGTTTATGAATGAAAGAAGGGAATTAGATGAAGTATTCTTTAAACAAGAACCTATTCTGAAACACAATTTACCTGTTGAAATCCTAGGGGATCCTCCTCCACCCAAGGGTGATCCCGTGGTTGAGCTTAAACCTTTACCGGATACTCTTAAATATGCTTATCTTGATGAGAAAAAGGTATATCCTGTTATTATTAGTGCTAACCTTTCAGAACATGGAGAAGAGAGATTATTGAAAACTCTGAAGAAGCACCGTGCTGCTATTGGGTATACTCTTGATGATCTTAAGGGCATTAGTCCCACTCTATGTCAACATAAAATTAATTTGGAAGAAGATGCTAAACCAGTTTGTGATCATCAATGCCGACTGAATCCTAAAATGAAAGAAGTGGTAAGAAAGGAGATACTAAAGCTCCTTGAGGCAGGTATAATTTATCCCGTTGCTGATAGTCAGTGGGTAAGTCCTGTCCATTGTGTCCCTAAGAAGGGAGGTATTACTGTTGTTCCTAATGATAAAGATGAATTGATTCCTCAAAGAATTATTACTGGTTATAGGATGGTAATTGATTTCCGCAAATTAAATAAGGCTACTAAAAAGGATCATTACCCCTTACCTTTTATCGATCAAATGCTAGAAAGATTATCCAAACATACACATTTTTGCTTTCTAGATGGTTATTCTGGTTTCTCTCAAATACCTGTGTCAGCCAAAGATCAATCAAAGACTACTTTTACATGCCCTTTTGGTACTTTTGCTTATAGACGTATGACTTTTGGTTTATGTAATGCACCTGCTACCTTTCAAAGATGCATGATGGCTATATTCTCTGACTTTTGTGAAAAGATTTGTGAGGTTTTCATGGATGACTTTTCCATCTATGGATCTTCTTTTGATGATTGCTTGAGCAACCTTGATCGAGTTTTGCAGAGATGTGAAGAAACTAATCTTGTCCTGAATTGGGAAAAGTGCCACTTTATGGTTAATGAAGGTATTGTCTTGGGGCATAAAGTTTCTGAAAGAGGTATTGAAGTTGATAAAGCCAAGGTTGATGCTATTGAAAAGATGCCATGTCCCAAGGACATCAAAGGTATAAGAAGTTTCCTTGGTCATGCCGGCTTTTATAGGAGGTTCATTAAGGACTTCTCAAAAATCTCTCGGCCTCTGACTAATTTATTACAAAAAGATATACCATTTGTCTTTGATGATGATGTGTAGAAGCATTTGAAATACTTAAGAAAGCATTGATCTCTGCACCTATTGTTCAACCACCTGATTGGAATTTACCCTTTGAAATTATGTGTGATGCTAGTGATTATGCTGTAGGTGCTATTCTAGGACAAAGAGTTGATAAGAAACTAAATGTTATTCAATATGCTAGTAAAACTCTAGACAATGCTCAAAGAAATTATGCTACTACTGAAAAAGAATTCTTAGCAGTTGTATTTGCCTATGATAAGTTTAGACCTTATATTGTTGATTCTAAAGTAACTATTCACACTGATCATGCTGCTATTAAATATCTTATGGAAAAGAAAGATGCTAAACCTAGACTTATTAGATGGGTTCTCTTGCTACAAAATTTGATTTACATATTAAGAACAGTAAAACTGAGCCTAAACCGAGCTCTCTCAGCGATTAGCGCTTTCGGCCGTCCGTTTTTCGGATCAAACTATTTTCGGTCGTCTGATCTGATCTATACACTACGTTTCACGCATGTCTCCACGCGCCTGGGCTACTCATGGGCCTACTGTTCTGTGGGCCGCTATTCCCAAAACTATTTTGGAGCCCTCTTGTTCTCCTACACAGTCTAGGCTATGATCCTGAGCGAACGGCTGTGATACGCGCACCACACCCCTCCCCTCCTGGCCTGCCTCTTCTCGCTCCCATCCATTTCCCACGCAGATAACAATGGCGACGGTGACGGCGGCGCCATCGGGGCGGAGAAGATGGCGGCAAGTTGAATAATGGCGAGTCCGACTTCTTCATGTCCGTCTGGCGCTGGCTGCAGTGTTGGCGACAATCCGAGGGATTTTGCGCGTTGCGGATCCGGGAGACCAGAGGCCGTGGCGGTGGATCTCGCGTTCGAAAGCTTCGCTGGATGTGGTGATGGCGACCGGAGCGGAGTCAGAGTTTGGGCTACAGGCCCTGTTTTCGGATTATGGTTTGTGGTGGTTCATCTACCTTCACGTCTTTGGTGTGCTGGATCCATGATGAAGGTATGGAGCTGACTTTTCCGTGGGGATTGTCCCCGACCGATATGCCGGAATCTGGCCTCGGTTCCCGTCTGATGGGGGAGGACCAATTATGTGGCCTCAAAAGCCATAAATGGCGATGCGGGAAAATGGCTTCTTTCGACTCGAGCAGATGACGAGCGGCCGGCCGGCAGGTGGTTAAGGCGAGCCTGGAGTTTATTTCCTCCTTTGGTTTAAATGAATTTCATAGGAATTCTAGAGGATAGGATTTTTATAGGATTTTTTACTTTAGAGCCCTTTGGTTCATAGGAATGGATTCCTATTCCTACATAGGATTGGTTCCTATCCTCCACATTTCATAGGAAAATAAAAAGAGCCTAGACTCAATGGAAAAATTCCTTTGGTGTCAACCAAATGCCATCTTGTTTCCTATTCCTATTCATAGGATTTGAGATACATGTCATCTCATTTCCTACAAGATTCCTATTCCTATGATAATCCTATCCTATGAACCAAAAGAGGCCTAATGTTGTAAGGATCACTATGCATAGGTTGCAGGGCTTGGGTCTGTTTCCGTCTTTGTTTGTGTATGGAGTACTCGTATGTGCTGTTGTCATGTACTGCGTATAAGAATATGAATACAAGCATCCTTTTCTAAATAAAAGACAATGCTGAGCGGGGTGCATCAGCTTCCCATGCTTGTCGCAGCGTCCCCGCGTGGGACCCAATTGGGCATGCTGCTGCCTTCCAGTGGAGCGCCAAATTCATGTGGAGCCGCAGCGAGCAGCATGGTCCTTCCGGAGTCATCCACAAGTGCGTGCAGCAGAAACGGTGGCAAATCCAATCCATATGTGCTTGTTTCAGGAGTGAGCACTAAGTCAGTGGCAAATCAAACCGATCTGCTTATTCTACTTCGTGAAGACTGCAAGGTGTGTACTTCCTTCTATACAGTCTGTAGGAACAATATAGATAAATTAATTTGAACTTTGGAAGGATTTTATGTGGTTTTGGTTCTAGCATCTTCCTGCAGGAGTTCTGAAATTGGAGACGTCTTGGGCGATGGAGGCCATGCATATAGTGGCGCTTAAGATCAGATTGTTTGCTGAGGAGGTGAACTAGATGGTTGGCATCGGTTCGTAGTTGTACCGAGGTGTATATGACCTTTATTATCTGGAACCTAATAACCTATGATTATTATTTAATGCTAAGTTTTTAACAAACAGCAACAACATAGATTTAGTGATCTTCTTTAATCACAGAATATTGTATCATCTCTGTTTCAAAATATAAGATGTTTCGGTAGGCTAAACTACATATCTTGAATGCAGTTTACCAGACCGAAGCTAGCAAATTATGGGCATGTACCTATTCGTTTTAAAAACCTTTCAATTATGCATAGACAACTAGCAAATTATGAGCAATCTATGTATTTATTTACCGAACCTTGCAACTATGAATGGACTGATCAATTGGAAGATAGTTTTGTTGGACCAACCATATGATTGCTCACTAAGCAGCATTTCAGCAAGTAGATAATAGTAATTCAGGTAAAGATTATTTTTGCTATGCAAAATATAAAATGGACAAGTCACTTTCTCAAGTAGTTTGGGGAAGTCCCTTGGGAAATAGTACTTGCTTACTCGATTTTATTCGTAGTTCGAACATGGACCTTAGAAGGGTGATTTTGCTAGATTGGAGGTTAAATATTTTTTTTGCAAATAAGTTATATATTCCTTGAACAAAAATCTACCTAATTTTATGTTGGATACCTTCATATATCTTCATATATATGGCTAGATTGCTTTTTCATGCCAGATTTAGATTCAACCAAGTGACGGTTCCAACTTGGTCACAGAATAAGAAAACGCCTTGCGGTCCTCTTCTACCGCAAGCACATCACCTCTTCGTCACTTCGTTGTTTCCCTGGTATAACAACACTGTTCAAACCATTTCCTTGGAGACAATACATTTTAATTTGTCTTACAATGCCTACAGTTTTCTTCATACAACAATTCCTTCACCTGCCATTGAACTCCACCAATGTTGGATCTACAACAAATAGACAAGGAACCCAGAGGTTGACTCCCAATCTCTCTTTTTATGGAATTATGCCGCATACTATGTACTATGTATCATGATTGCAATATACAGGAATCAAGGTGATACTAAGGAGATTTTCACTTCATATGATGTTTTGCTGATATAAACCAGCAAGAAGATCTTCTTAGAGGTATGTACAACTTTGTTTTCAACTTCATTGAAGTCAGCTTTATTTAGATATGGAACACATTTGAAGGTAAACCTTTTCAAAATCCTCAATCGACCTATTTTATATTGTACAGTTTGACATCTCTTGCACATGAATGACTATTCATTGATAGTGCCTGCAAAGATGTGACTGTAGTTGTTTCTTTGTCTGCACAATCATTCTTAAATTTGTGACATATAGATTGGCTCTCACGCATATCATATATCTAAGTAAATAAATTGATATTACATTGAAGAAAGGGACGGGCACGGCAATGCGCGCCATCAATGATCTAGTTGTTGATAAAAAAGGAGCTGAGAACCCTGTTGCAGACAACTTGTCTAGGTTAGAAAATGTGCTTGATGACCCACTACCTATTGATGATAGCTTTCCTGATGAGCAATTAAATGTCATAAATGCTTCTCATACTACTCCATGGTATGCTGATTATGCTAATTACATTGTTGCTAAGTTTATACCACCTAGTTTCACATACCAACAAAAGAAAAAGTTCTTCTATGGTTTGAGACATTACTTTTGGGATGACCCACATCTTTATAAAGAAGGAGTAGATGGTGTTATTAGACGTTGTGTACTTGAGCATGAACAGGAACATATCATACACAAGTGTCACTCCGAAGCTTATGGAGGGCACCATGCTGGAGATAGAACTGCACATAAGGTACTACAATCCAGTTTTTATTGGCCTACTCTCTTCAAGGATGCCCGTAAGTTTGTCTTATCTTGTGATGAATGTCAAAGAATTGGTAATATTAGTAGACGTCAAGAAATGCTTATGAATTATTCACTTGTTATTGAACCATTTGATGTTTGGGGCTTTGACTATATGGGACCTTTTCCTTCCTCTAATGGTTATACACATATTTTAGTTGCTGTTGATTACGTTACTAAGTGGGTAGAAGCTATTCCAACTAGTAGTGCTGATCATAACACTTCTATTAAAATGCTTAAAGAAGTTATCTTTCCAAGGTTTGGAGTCCCTAGATATTTAATGACTGATGGTGGTTCACATTTTATTCATGGTGCTTTCCGTAAAATGCTTGCTAAATATGATGTTAATCATAGAATTGCATCCCCTTATCACCCTCAGTCTAGTGGTCAAGTAGAATTGAGTAATAGAGAACTCAAATTAATTTTGCAAAAGACTGTTAATAGGTCCAGAAAGAATTGGTCCAAGAAACTTGATGATGCATTATGGGCCTATAGAACTGCATATAAAAACCCTATGGGTATGTCTCCGTATAAAATGGTCTATGGAAAATCATGTCACTTACCTCTCGAACTAGAACACAAGGCTTATTGGGCTATTCAAGAACTAAATTATGATTTTAAACTTGCCGGTGAGAAGAGGTTATTTGTAACATCCCAAAATTCTAAATTTTGGAATGTTATATTAAATAAATAGTTTTGATTTTTTTGTTTGTTTGTTGTGTGAATGATTGAGAGAAATTGAGTGCAATTTGAAACTTTTTGAAATTTGAATGAGAGGGAATAAAAGGACTTTCCCAAAAGTGTTTCCATCTGAAATGATTTGAAACCTCATTTGAAAGTAATGCAAACTTCATGCCACTCAAGGACTTTCAAGAGAGGAGATGAAATGACTTCTCCAAAGTTTAAATGAAAGAGAGTGGGGAGTTAAACCACTTTTGAAATTCCATTTGGAACCCTTCCCATTTGAATAGTTTCAAATTCCTCTGACCCATTTCAAAATAAAGAGAGGAGCAATATGACACTCCAAACAAGGGGCAAATTTGACATATATTTGGAAAAACAGAAAAGATTTGGAAGTGGTTTGAATTTCAAGTTCAAAAAAAACTATTTAGGAGTTATTTGACTTTTAATCAAATCATTTTCTCCTAAAAATAAATATACGGAAATAAGGGTAAAATGATTCCCTTCAATGGAAAATTAGGAGAAAATAATTTTAAAATAAGTTGGTATTTTAAAAGTGATTTTTATTGGTTTTTATTGCAACAGCAACACTGTTTGACTTTTGTGAATTTTTGTGGATTTAATTTGAACTTGGAAAATAGTTCATATTGTGGGAAATCTTTCTCTAAAAATTTTGATATATTATATGGCTACATAATATTTTGTATTTACTTATGATTCTTTTTTTGTCAAGTCTGTGCTTTATTTAAAAAAAAGAGGGGGCCGAAGCCACCGAGGCCCAACTCCCTCCCTCTCTCTCCTCGGCCCAGCAGCGCCTTAGGCCCATGGCCTCCCCCTCTCGCACCGAAGTGCTAAGCGCTTGGTCGACTGCTCCTCTCACTCGTTCCCTGCCGCTGATTCACGGGCCACGCTTGTCATCCCCATCCCGTGTCATTTTCTTTCGTGTTCATCATGGGAACAATACCCCGATGCAAATCCTCTCGATTCGATCCGTTCGTTGCCCCTCGCGCAAGACCGACTCCATATAAATACCCCCCTCCTCCTCCTCATCCGATTTTCGCAAAAATTGGAAGGTTTCGATCTTGTTTCACCCCGATCCAATCTCGTTGGAGTTCCCCGTCGCCTGAAGGATGTTTCCGCTGCCACCAAAGGTTACTCGAGCCCTCTTTCCCCTCTGTTTCTTCATGCCTCTCTACTACACACCTACCTGACTCCTTCTCATTCGCAGACGCGTGCGGGAACAACTCCCTGGCACCTTTTGAATCTCGCCGGAGTTCGCCTCGCTCCAGCCGCTCGCCTTCGTCACCATCGCAAGAACTCGACACCACAGACGCTACCATCGCCATCGCCGAGACACGCCAGACCACGTCGTGTTCCTCTCCAACCCCGAACACCACCGGCATGAGTGCCACGACCACCACCCGAAGTCGCAGCATCGTTGACGGCCGAGTCGCTCGAGCTCTGAGCTCTGTCCCACGGGCCCCTGCCCGACCCCGTTGCCCAGTGCCGCCCGACACCACGCTGGAGATGCCGCCCCTTGATACGTCCATTTTGCATCATGCTTTTATATCGATATTTATTGCATTATGGACTGCTATTTCACTTTATGTCACAATACTTATGGCTATTCTCTCTTATTTTACAAGGTTTACATAAAGAGGGAGAATGCCGGCAGCTGGAATTCTGGGCTGGAAAAGGAGCAAATATTAGAGACCTATTCTGCGCAACTCCAAAAGTCCTGAAACTCCACGGAACATCTTAAAATAAATAAATAAAAACCCTCGCCAAAGATGAAGTCAGGGGCCCACACCTTGCTCACGAGGGTGGGGGGGGGGGCGCCCCCTACCTCGTGGGCCCCCTGATGGGTCTCCAACATCCATCTTGTGCTATATGAAGTCTTTCGATGAGAAAAAAATCAGAAGGAACTTTTCGGGATGAGACTCCGCCGCCACGAGGCGAAACCTTGGCGGAACCAATCTAGAGCTCCGGCAGAGCTGTTCTACCGGGGATACTTCCCTCTGGGAGGGGGAAATCAGCACCATCGTCATCACCAACGCTCCTCTCATCGGGAGAGGGCAATCTCCATCAACATCTTCACCAAGCACCATCTCATGTCAAAACCCTAGTTCATCTCTTGTATCCAATTCTTGTCTCAAAGTCCGGGATTGGTGCTAGTAGGTTGCTAGTAGTGTTGATTACTCCTTGTAGTTGATGCTAGTTGGTTTATTTAGTGGAAGATCATATGTTCAGATCCTATATGCATATTATTACCCCTCTGATTATGAACATGAATATGCTTTGTGAGTAATTAAATTTGCTCTTGAGGACAAGGGAGAAGTCTTGCTATTAGTAGTCATGTGAATTTGGTATTCGTTCGATATTTTGATAAGATGTATGTTGTCTAGCCTCTAGTGGTGTTATGTGAATGTCGACTACATAACACTTCACCATTATTTGGGCCAAGAGGAAGGCATTGGGAAGTAATAAGTAGATGATGGGTTGCTAGAGTGACAGAAGCTTAAACCCTAGTTTGTGCGTTGCTTCGTAAGGGGCTGATTTGGATCCATATGTTTCATGCTATGGTTAGGTTTACCTTAATAATTTTGTTGTAGTTGCGGATGCTTGCAATAGAGGTTAATCATAAGTGGGACGCTTGTTCAAGTAAGAACCGCACCCAAGCACTGGTCCACCCACATATGAAATTATCAAAGTATCGAACGCGAATCATATGAATGTGATGAAAACTAGCTTGACAATATTCCCATGTGTCCTCGGGAGCGCTTTTCCTTATATAAGAGTTTGTTCCGGCTTGTCCTTTGCTACAAAAAGGATTGGGCCACCTTGCTGCACTTTATTTACTTTTGTTACTTGTTGCTCATTACAATTTATCTTATCACAAAACTATGTGTTACCACTTATTTCAGTACTTGCAAAGAATACCTTGCTGAAAACCGCTTATCATTTCCTTCTGCTCCTCGTTGGGTTTGACACTCTTACTTATCGAAAGGACTACAATAGATCCCCTATACTTGTGGGTCATCAAGACTCTTTTCTGGCGCCGTTGCCGGGGTGTGTAGCGCCTTTGGTAGGTGGAATTTGGTAAGGAAAAATTTATATAGTGTGCTGAAATTTACTATCACTTGCTACTATGGAAAGTAATTCTCCGAGGGGCTTGTTCGGGGTATCTTCACCCCGTCCAGTAGAGCAAAGAGTTGCTCCTCAACCTACTGAACCTATTGAAAATGAAACTCCTTTTGAATTTCCTTCGGGTATGATGGAAAAACTGCTAGCTAACCCTTTTACAGGAGATGGAACAAAGCATCCTGATGAGCACTTAATATATGTGGATGAAGTTTGTGGATTATTTAAGCTTGCAGGTATACCCGATGATGTTGCTAAGAAGAAGGTCTTCCCTTTATCTTTGAAGGGAGACACATTGATATGGTATAGGCTATGTGATGATATGAGATCATGGAACTATAAAAGATTGAAATTGGAATTTCATCAAAAGTATTACCCTATGCATCTTGTTCATCGTGATCGCAATTATATATATAATTTCTGGCCTCGCGAAGGAGAAAGCATCGCTCAAGCTTGGTGGAGGCTTAAAGCAATGTTATATTCATGCCCCAATCATGAGCTCTCGAGAGAAATAATTATGCAAAGTTTTTATGCTCGGCTTTCTCATAATAATCAAACCATGCTCGATACTTCTTGTGCTGGCTCTTTTATGATGAAGACTATTGAATTCAGATGGAATTTATTGGATAGAATTAAACGCAACCCTGAAGATTGGGACCTCGACAAAGGTAAGGAGTCAGGTATGACACCTAAGTTTGATTGTGTTAAATCTTTTATGGATACCGATATTTTCCGTAAGTTTAGCACTAAATATGGACTTGACTCTGAGATAGTAGCTTCTTTCTGTGAATCTTTTGCTACTTATGTTGATCTCCCTAAGGAGAAGTGGTTTAAATATCATCCTCCCATAGAAGTAAAAGTAGCTGCACCCATTAAAGTTGAAGAAAAGATGGTCACTTATAATGATCCTATTGTTCCTACTTCTTATGTTGAGAAACCACGTGTAACATCCCAAATTTTCAATTTGGAATGTTATGCACTAGATCATCATTGCATATCATATTTATTGAATTTTGGTTGACCCTACAAATTTCACGCAACTCAAGGACCCTCGGAGAGAGTTGGGGATTTCGTTATTTTCATATTTGAGTTGTCTCAAATTTTGAAAATAGGATCATTTGATTTTTTATTTTATCTTCAATTATTTCTATTACAAAAATCATGAGAGAGGGAATAAAATGACTTTCCCAAAATAAAGAAATATTGAGGATTTAATAAAAAATCAAATAAGATTTTATTTGGTTTTATTTGCTATTTTATTTGAATTTAGGAAAAATGCGCGTTTTTCAAAATTGCATTTAGGCCCCAAATGAATGTTCATCCTGTGCGGCTCGATTTTAGAAGCCGGGGAAAATTTATTTTGGGATTTTTGGAGTCTGTTTAGTATTCCTTTTGTTTTTTTCTGAGCATAACTATTTTTAAAAAATGCAACCGACCTACGGGTCGTGTCCGACCCGGACACTAGGCCCGTCCAGGCTTTATAAGCCGGGGCCCAGCCCGGGACCTCCCAAACCCTAGCGCCCATCCCCCGCCGCCTAGCTCCGCCGCCGCCCCGCCGTCGAGCTGCACCGCCGCCGACCGCCGCCGCCGACCGCCGCTGCCCGCCGGATCCGTCGCCGGAGTTGCCGGAGGTAGTTTTTTTAGTTACCGGTTTTCCTGAAAAACCGTTCGGTTTTCCGACGGTTTTGCTCGTTTTTTTAGTTTCAGTTTTTCTTTTAAATAGATTGGTTTTCCGGTTTATTTAAATAGCGAGCGTTCGTTCGTCCGTTCGTTCGTTTCAACGAACGTTCGTCGTTTTTCTTTTTTCTCGGATTAAATCCGTGATTTTTCTGATCGCGACCTCTGATCCGATTTTTGTTTTAGTCTAACTTTTCGCTCGTTTATTGGAATCAGGCAATTCAAGCGCCTGGAGTTTCATCTCAAAACCCTCTTTCTGTTTAACCAACTCAAACAAGTTTTTACCACAGTAAAAATTGCCTTAGATCCAGAATAGTAAACGAAGCTTGTTTGTTTTGCCGTTTGTCTTTCGTTGCTTCGTTCGATTTGATTCTTTTTGCCAACCGAAGTTCTTAAGTTGAACTTTCTGGTTAGGTCTCTTATTTGAGTTTTACCTGTGCATTAGTTGAGTACTTATTGTATGCTTGTTTGTTTGCGATAGAGTACCCGGAGTGCACTGCTTGCTACTTCAAATCGCTAGGTTTCCCGGATCATCAGCAAGGCAAGTAACACTTTGATCATGCTTTCCCACTACCCAGTTTTATTGCATTAGATCAATGCTCACACATTGCATGATTAGGATCTAATTAAATTGTGGGTTTGGGAAGTAGTTGAGGTAGTACCTATTACCTGTTTATTATCAAACCTTTGGGAGTTACTTCTACGTTTTCTTATTATGCCATGCTATGCTAGTAGACGTGGATTGGGTGAGTGTATCCATGACAGATGTGAGATTGTTAATTAATGGTTTACTTAAGGTGGCAACTTAAACACACATCTGGGTGGATTGAGGTACCTGGGTATTCCAGGATTGCCTGTTTTCTTTATGGACCGCCACCCAGGCTCAAAGGGATCATGAGATTATTCATGCTAGAAACTTCCGTGTGCAGCCACAAGCTATTATGGGCTCTAGAATAGTTGATTAAGTTGTGCAAACTCTTACAGTGGTAGACTAGCAGATGTAGGGGAAAGTAGGTGTAACAGTCTACTCGATCGTAAGGTGCTAGCACTTCTGAAAGACTATGTCTCGGTCATCCGTCTTCTCAAACACCATGTAGTGCGAGAAACCAAACAGAGGCGATCGAGTCTTGTGGGGAAAAGTGCGCAAACCTCTGCAGAGTGTATAAACTAATCATGATTAGCCGTGTCCCCGGTTATGGACATCTTGAGTATCTAGTACCTGGACTATCATGTGCATCTCAACATGTTACTCTAAAATTAATTTTGTTGGGTTTGTTTAATGATGATGCTTAATTGGGATTGAGAATGCTGTCAATCATTCTCAATGTTTAACAACTACCATGATAGTTAAATAAATTCATTCCTTTGCAGTAGGGAAAAATTGGCTTTACGCAAAACTATAACCATAGAGCTTTCCACCAGCCAAATATGCATATAGAATAGTTGTTTCATTCCATTACTCTCTACGTGTTACTTTGCCAGCATATTCCATGTGCTGACCCGTTTCGGGCTGCAACGTTAATGTTGCAGACTTTTCAGACGACGATTAAGGAGTTTTTAGGTTGTGGTTCTATACTCAGTGATGCCGTTGGAGTTGATGGACTCACTTATCTTTCAAGCCTTCCGCTGTTATCCTTGTTAGATGGCCTTAAGCCATATCTATTGTAATAAGTTCTCTTTTGAGACATTAGATGTAATAAGTGTGTGATTGCTACTTTGCTATAAATCCTTCAAGTATTGTGTGGTGTCAGCATTACTGATCCAGGGATGACACATGAGCACAGAGATTGGACCGTTTGAGGTCTGGTCGCTACAAGATGGTATCAGAGCACACGCTGACTGTAGGACACGACCACTAGGCTAAATACCTAGATCACTACTCACTCTCTTCCCTTTTCTGACTTCTCATCTTTTCTATTCTTTTAGGATGGCGTATGCAAGGAACAAGTTCACGCAACCGGATGAAGATACACCCTTTGGACGTCACCTGAAGGAAGTCACTAGATACCTGAACATAGGAGTACCAAGCTTCGCCGGAACCTACAACGCCATTTTACCTGAAGAGGAGCGCTGGATGATTCAACTTCAAGTTCCAGGAAGGACGTTCATGCCAGTCACTGAGCCCATAGAGTTTTCTTTTGATGCACCAACTTGGAGTCTAAGAAAGAGCATGGCAGCTCACATCGCCATGGGACGCATTGGAGAAGTCTACTGCAATGATCTCAAGGATACTATCTACCAGATTTGTGGGCGCCGAGATGAGCACTGGAAAATGATTAGCACCAGGAAGGATAGGTCAATTGCAACTTTTATCCAGGAGTTAAACCAGCACATTCGATGTCAGGAGAACCAGATGTGCGCCGACATGATAGATCTGAAGAAGGCAAAGAAAAGAATCAAGGAACTGGAGGAAGAACTCAAGGCTACTCGTGAAGATTATGAAGAGGAAATTGAAGTATTAGTGGATAAGAATGCTGACCTAACAATGAAGATTGGAATATTTATGGGAGGCCCTACACCAGTAGAAGAAGACGAAGAACCCAAGGAGATTCGCCCGAAAGACTACATGATCATCGACGACACCGACTCGGACCCAGATGATAGCGATGATGACTATGTTGATGAAGATGGAGCAGAGATAATGGAGTCTGCAACCAAAGAATATTTCTAGTAGACCACCTCATCAGTAGTAGTAGTCCACCATGTAAATATAATAGTCCGAGCACTTTTGTGATAGTTAGATCGTTTGTATGCCCTTGTTTGATTGATTGAATGAAGTGAATTGTTTGCTTTTGCCTCAGGTGCATATGGGTAGTGTTTTCTCTATAGACCCCCTCTATTCTTAAATCTCATCTTTTCTAAACCCTCAGATGCCTCTGAGACGTGACCCCGGATTTACCTTCCCACCGGAGCTCACCCAGTTGATCCAGCAACAGAACACATTGATGCAGTTGCTAGTCCAGAATCAGAATCAGGGGAACAACAACAACAACCCACCACCACCACCACCTGTTGATCACTTAGCCCATTTTCTTAGGCTGAATCCGCCGGTGTTTTCCTGTAGCACCGAGCCAATAGTAGCAGATGATTGGCTCTGCAAGACAGCTAGAGAGTTGACCACAACAGGATGCACGGATGCGGAGAAGGTGAAGTTTGCCGCACATCATATTGAAGGACCAGCAGCATCATGGTGGGAGAATTTCACAGCCACTTTCCCTGTCGACACTGTCACGTGGGACCAGTTCCAGCAGGCTTTTCGAACTGCCCATGTTTCAACAGGAGCTATGGCCATGAAGAAGCGAGAGTTTCGCAACTTGCGCCAAGGAGGACGGACAGTTGGCCAGTATGTAGAGGATTTTAGTAAGCTGGCATGTTATGCCCCAGATGACGTTGCAACTGATGCAGCAAAGCAGGAAAAGTTTCTGGAAGGACTGAATGATGAGTTGAGCATGCAGTTGATGGTAGCCACCTTCAACAGCTACCAGGAGTTGGTAGATTGTGCTCTCATGATTGAAGGGAAGCAACAACAGATTGAGAACCGCAAGAGGAAGTATGGACACGATAAGCACACTTCAGGAGCTCAGCAGAAGCCACGGTTTACCCCTAGACTGGGAGGACATTTCCAGCATACTCATGGAGGAGGTAGCTCGCACAATCACAATGGCACCAAGAATGTTAATGGGAATGGAGGAAGCAACGGCCAGAACCGCACCTACCCATCGACCCCAGCCAAGAGAGACCTGAGCCAAGTCACTTGCTTTAAGTGCCAGAAGACCGGACATTATGCCAACGAATGTCCCGAATCATAGAATGGTAATGGCAATGGAAGCTCTGGGAAGAAGCCGAACCCTTTCAATAGGGGACAGGTGAACCACGTTAACGTGGAGGAGGTTGAAGAGCAGTCGGATGCAGTAATCTGTAAGTTTTTGGTTAAGTCATTTACTGCACTTGTTCTTTCGATACTGGTGCATCGCATTCATACATATCAAGGGGATTTGTGGATAAGTATAATCTGCCCACCAAAGTTCTTAGAACACCTATGTTAGTAAGCTCACCAGGAGCGGAGTATATGGCTAGTCAAGGATGTTTTCAAGTGCCATTAAGTATAGGTAGGCATGTGTTTCCCTCGGATTTAATCATTTTGGAATCACAAGGATTGGATGTAATTCTGGGTATGGATTGGCTGTCGATGTACGGAGGAAACATCGATTGCGCCAGTAAGACAATCTTGCTTACCACCCCAGAAGGGAGAAGGATCAAGTATGTATCCCGACATGTGCCGAAGAGGACTCAAGTAAATTGTTTAACAGGAGTTATGCAGGAGGAAGTACCAGTAGTGAAGGATTCCCCCGATGTATTTCCAGAGGAATTGCCAGGCATGCCACCGGATAGAGATATTGAGTTTTTGATTGAGCTTTTGCCAGGCACCGGGCCAATATCAAAGAGACCATATAGGATGCCTGCAAAGGATTTGGTGGAAATTAAGAAGAAAATTAAGGAGTTACTGGATAAAGGATATATTCGCCCAAGTTCATCGCCTTGGGGATTGCCAGTACTTCTAGTGGAGAAGAAGGATGGATCGTTAAGGATGGTTGTTGATTATCGAGGATTGAATGAAGTAACCATCAAGAACAAGTACCCACTACCAATGATCAATGATCTGTTTGATCGATTGCAAGGAGCTAAGGTATTTTCCAAGATCGATCTGCGATCAGGATACCACCAGTTGAAGATTCGAGAAAAGGATATACCCAAGACGACATTTACCACTAGGTATGTGTCACGACCGGTTTTCCAATAAAAATATTTATTGAAGAACCAATCTTTTGAGTCCAGCATGAGAGAAATCCTCCTCACTGGTAGACAAATTCTTGATACAATAAGCGAGTAGCATAGAATATATTACAGGGTTGAGCTAGGGCTACTCAACAAATTATTACAAGCACGCCAATAATTATACATAATGGCGGATTTAACACAATGGTGTGGTGGCATACTACTGACTCGAGGATAAAGTGATGGTGGAATAACACAGTGGGGAGTGTGATAACATGACTCTCAGACTGGCATCTCATCGAGCGTCGAGGTGAGGCTCGATGAATGTTATTCGAGTTGCAGAAGCGGATATAATACTGTGACCAAATCCAGGGTCGCACGAGACTGACTGGGATTCCTCTAGGCGTCGGACTCACTATCGAACTCTTCATCCATGAGATCGCCTTCGTCAGCATCTGGCCAAATCAACAAGCCAGTGAGTACTTTGAAAGTACTCGCAAGACAGTTCGGACGTAAGATATAACAAATGCATGCATGAGTGCATCATGATTATTCTTTCCAATGCACATTCAAAAATTTGCATAACGAAGTAAGTACAAGGGAAACGGCGGTAGTCCGCCTGAAATCCCAACAAAATATAAATGAAAACCGATCGGGTGTCTGAAGCGACGCCTCGAAAGGTGAACAAATAATAACAGAAAATCATGCCACAGTCGGGCGTCTTAGCGACACCACATAAAGGGCTTTTAAAAGAAATGCCACAGTCGAACATCGGGGCGACATCACAGAAAGGGCTTTAAAAGAAATGCCACAGTCGGACGTCTGAGCGACATCACAGAAAGGGCTTTAAAAGAAATGCCACAGTCGGACGTCTGAGCGACATCACAGAAAGGGCTTTAAAAGAAATGCCACAGTCGGACATCGGGGCGACATCACAGAAAGGGCTTTAAAAGAAATGCCACAGTCGGACGTCTGAGCGACATCACAGAAAGGGCTTTAAAAGAAATGCCACAGTCGGACGTCTGAGCGACATCACAGAAAGGGCTTTAAAAGAAATGCCACAGTCGGATGTCTGAGCGACATCACAGAAAGGGCATAATAAACGGGTTAGTCCATCCACAGGAATAAACATTTAACCGGGCTTAGCACTCATGTGATCCACCGGAGTATTTGTCACCAAAACTGGCACTTGTCAGAATAAGTTAGCGCAAAATTTGGATATGGATAAGATGATTTGGAGATTTATGACTCTGCAGAGTTTGTACAAAAATTTCCCACAGTTAACGGATTTCCGTAGTCACGAAGGACTAGTTCCGTTTACGGTATTTCGGAAGAAAACACAGCTAACTAGTACACACCCATCCTACCTCTCGATGCCAGGACTCACCCTAGACATCATCCAAGAAAAACTTTTGAGACGGGGAGATCACAATCTTGAATAGCATGGGATCAAATTTATATACACACGCTCTAAGGGGTGCCCCCCTCTCGGTCCCAACCGGAAACACCCATGCCCCCTGACCGGATGACTGGCTTTAATCCAGGGCCATGGAACCATCATCCCGGCCTCTCCTTTTGGTGTGTACCAGGAAAGCGGTTTGCAACTTACTAATCCATATTCCTTGCGGAAAACATGTGGTAGTACAGGGAAAGAAATGGGAGGAACTGGACCGATACGGTTTGACACTGTAGTCATATAGTCTGGCATAAGACTGGCATGCTACAACACTGCCATCTTACCCATCCTCATGCCAACACATGGCCATTCATACTCACATCCATCCACCTATGGATCATCGAGCTCACTTACCTCAACAATGCATGAAAATAACGTTCATCGGTATGCTCATCAACATGCCATGAAACTAACTAAATGCAAAACATGCCAAGACACTCATCATATCAAAAGTTCAAACATGCTTGCCTGGTTCAGAGTAGTCGGAGCCTAGCTCGGTGAAGTTCGCGGCTCCGTCACCTCCTTCGGTATCTACGGCATAAAGAAAATATATGCGCTATCGTGAATACCAAGAGGTGCACAAAAAGTATTCCAAATATTTTTCAAATAAATCTGATAAAAAACTAGACAAAATTTTAAAGAGAACAGAAAAAGAATCAATCAAAAATACTTTTCTATTTAAAAGTTATAAGGGTTTTTGTCCAGGGACTCATCTGTAATGAAACAGAAAGTTTCCAGGGGCTAGCTCATAAAAACAGAAAACGAACCAGTCTCGAATACGCCAGCCCAGAGGGGAAAGCGTATTTCGCCCGAATGCGTTTTCAGAAAACGATTCGTGTAGAAAGAACTGAGAGGCTGACTGGCGTGTCCCACCCGTCAGGTTTAAATATTCAAACGGGGGACGAAGCTCGTCGGCGCCCGAGAGCAGCGGTGGTCGCCGGCGGCGATCCACAGCGAGGTAGGGATCGGAGGGTACCTCCGTGTTCAGGGCGCCCTTCCGCGTCGGTTGGTGGTGGTGGTGGTCGCCGGCGAGTACCACGTCGACGGCGAGCCTTGCTCCGGCGGACGGCGGCTCGGGTGGAGATGGATCTCGTCGGGGAGAGCTGCGAAGGTCAAATTGACGCTTGGGTTAGCTTACTGGGTGCCCGAGGAGGCTACTGACGAGGTTTGGGCGCCAGAGATGGCCTCATCGGAGCGAATCGAGGTGGAGGCCGAGGCGGAACGAGGCGGCCGGAGTCGGGGGAGGAGACCTCCTCGAGGTCCTCCTAGTGGCCTGGCGGGGTGTTTGTGGGGTGCAGTGGTGGTGCGTGCTCGAGGGCAAGCTCGGGGTCTCCTTTTATAGGCGATCCGAGGCGGTGGCCATGAACGGGGATTTCCGGCGATGGATTACGGAGGCGCAGTGCTTGGTCGGGGAGTTTAGGAGGTTGGGCATCAATGTGGAGGTCCACTGGTTCCCTTCCGATGCTAAACGGACTTGGATTAGAAGCTTAGGGCGGTTTTGGTCGGAACGGGACGGCGCGGGTCCGTCGGCGGCAGAGAGCACGTACTGTGCTTGCCGGGCCACGGCGACGGTGCAGCGGGGCTGCGCTGGCATGCATGAGGCCACGCGGAGAGCCAGGGGGCGTTGGGCGGCGCCGAACGGCGTTGAGACGCCGTTTTGCTCCCTGTCGGCCGCTACGGTGGTTCGGCCGCCGCAAGACACGCCGGCGCAGGCGGGCCAGGGCGCCACCGACGCCAGGATGGCGCCAAGCGCGCGTGCGGTGCTCCAGACAGGAGGAAGAGGCGGCGAGGAACGTGCCAAGGGCACTGTGAGCATGTCATTGAAACTCTGACGAACGAAAACGACACTGAACTCTGAATTTTACTGAATTTACTGAAAGTGCAAGGAGACAGTGCATGCAAGGTGTTCGACAAAAGGAATTTGGCCTCTAGGGATTTTTCCTTGAGCTGATTTTTGGTGGAGTGGCTACTCATTGCTCGAGTAGGCTGCCTGAATTTTGGTGGAATTTTTGGAGAAGTATAGATATGAATTTCACCAAATTTGGCAAATCTGGTCCAAACTTGCAGAGGCTGAAATTTGAAAAATTTGAAAAGAGGAGGAGTGGATCAAGATGGTTCTAGGTTGTGGATGCTAAGGACAATCCAGAGGAGTTGGTTTGAGGTCAAAACTCAAATGAAATAAGGTACTTGCTTTGAAAAACACTTAGGCTCCAAATAATTGACAGAAATGATTTGAGGGGAAAAATAATTAGAATAAAATCCAAAACTTGTTTGGATTAGTTGGGACAGAGAACTTAGTTTGATTACAAGGATGAGGAAAGGATTTTGAGAGGTTTTACCACATGGGCAAAAATACAAAGTCATGGGGGGGGAGGTTTCAAGATATGAAAATCCCCCAATTTTCATAGAGTTTCTTTTAAAAAGAAAAATACTAAACTCCCAAAAATATAATTTGAGAAGGGAACCAACAGAGGAAGCTTTGAATGATCAAACACCATAGTTTGAAGAAAAATAAAAATCCTTACCAAAGAAAAGGAAGTTTTTAAGAGGAAGGATTTCTAGAAAAGAAATTTTAAATGCTCTCTTTTAAAATCCAACAAAGTTTTTGAAGAAAACCAAATTAAAATTTTTGGAGTGTCACAACACCTACCCCCTTAGGAAAAATCTCGTCCCCGAGATTTCAGCTGTCCCTCAAATAAGTGTGGATGCTCTGTCCGAAGAAAATCCTCTCTTTCCCAAGTTGCTTCACTGTCGGTGTGATTGCTCCACTAGACTCTGAAGAATTTTATGGTCTTCTGTCGGGTCCTCCTTTCAGACTCCTCTAATATTCTTACTGGACGTTCCCGATAAGTGAGGTCTGGCTGCACGTCAATGCTCTCATGGGATACTTGTTTCTCTGGGTTACTTACGCACTTCCTCAATTGCGAGACGTGGAACACGTCGTGGACATCGGATAATTCCTCGGGTAAGTCTAGCTGGTAGGCTACCGTGCCTCTTCGCGCCATTATACAGAATGGTCCAATGAATCTTGGTGCTAGCTTCCCTTTAATCTTGAATCGTTGCAATCCTCTCATAGGAGATACTCTCAGGTATACGAACTCACCGGGCTTGAAGGTGACCCTACAATGTTTCTGATCATAATAACTCTTCTGTCGACTTTGAGCGGTCTTAAGTCGGTCTCTGATTAGCTTGACTTTTTCCTCGGCTTCTTTGAGCATGTCTGGTCCGAAGATGCGGCTGTCTCCGGTCTCTGACCAATTTAACGGGGTACGACATCTCCGTCCGTATAAAGCCTCAAATGGTGCCATTTGTAAGCTGGCCGGGTAGCTATTGTTATACGCGAACTCGGCGTATGGCAGGCTTTCTTCCCAACTGGTTCCATATGTGAGGACACATGCCCTCAGCATGTCTTCTAAAACCTGGTTTACGCGTTCCGTTTGTCCATCAGTCTGTGGGTGGTATGCTGTACTGAAGGCTAGTTGAGTTCCCAGAGCCTGTTGTAAATGCTCCCAAAATCTCGAGACGAATTGAGTGCCCCTGTCGGATATTATAGTCTTCGGGACACTGTGCAGACAAACTATACGAGAGAGATAAATTCGGGCAAGCCTCTGAGCGTTGTAGGTTGTCTTCACTGGAATGAAATGTGCCACCTTGGTTAATCTGTCGGTGATGACCCATATGGTATCATTCCCATGTCGTGACCGAGGTAGTCCGGCAATGAAATCCATCCCTATTTCATCCCATTTCCACTCAGGTATTTTGTTCGGTTGCAGTAGTCCGGCTGGCCTCTGATGCTCAGCTTTTATGCGTTGACAAGAGTCGCAACATGCAATGAAGGTGGCTATGTCCCTCTTCATACCGTGCCACCAAAATCTTTCCTGAATATCCTTATACATCTTGGTTCCTCTAGGGTGGATCGAGTATGGGGTGGTGTGGGCTTCAGCTAGGATTTGCTGTTTGAGGTTTTTTATATTTGGTACGCAGAGTCTGTCTCCGTACCATAATATTCCTCCATCGTCTATGACGAATGCCGAGGCCTTGCCCATACTTACCTTTCTTTTGATGCCTTCGATGCTGGGGTGACCAGGCTGAGCTTCTTTAATTCCCTCCACAAGGTCGGGTTGTATTTCCAAGTTTGATATGGTGCCTTTTGCTACCATTATCAAGTTGAGTTTGGCAAATTCTTGTTGGAATTCGGGCCTCAAGCTTTGCAGACTGTTTTCGTCGGAGCTGGGGTTCCGACTAAGAGCATCGGCCACTACATTTGCTTTACCTAGATGGTAGTGGATACCAACTTCATAATCATTTACCAATTCCAACCAGCGTCGTTGCCGTAAATTTAGTTCTGGCTGCGTGAAAATATATTTGAGACTTTTGTGATCCGTATATATTTCACATCGATTCCCAAGTAAGAAATGCCTCCATTCCTTGAGTGCATGAATAACTGCTGCCATTTCTAAGTCATGAGTGGGATAATTTTCCTCATGCTTGCGAAGTTGCCTTGAAGCATAGGCGACAACCTTGCCTTCTTGCATCAACACGCATCCGAGACCCTTTCTGGACGCGTCACAAAACACTTCAAATTTTTTGTGTATGTCTGGCACAATTAATACTGGTGCTGTTGTTAATTTCCGCTTTAGCTCTTGGAAACTTTTTTCGTAGGCTTCTGTCCATTCAAACTTCTTGTCTTTCTTGAGTAACTGCGTCATAGGCTTGGCTATGGTGGAGAATCCTTTAATAAATCTGCGGCAATATCCTGCCATTCCCAAGAAACTACGTATGTCTGTTACGCTCGCTGGCGATTTCCAGCCAAGTATGGCCTTGACTTTCTCCGGGTCCACTGCGATACCGTCTTGGGTTAGTACGTGGCCTAGAAAGCCTACTTGTCTTAGCCAAAATTCGCACTTGCTGAACTTGGCATACAATTGGTGTTTCCTGAGTTCTCCTAGCACAATCCTGAGATGTTCTGCATGCTCTTCTGGTGTCTTGGAGTATACCAGAATGTCGTCGATGAGTACCACAACGAACTTGTCCATAAACTTCATAAATACTTTGTTCATGAGGTGAACAAAATATGTAGGGGCATTAGTTAATCCAAATGGCATTACTGTGAACTCATACAGTCCATATCTGGAGGTGAAGGCTGTTTTGGGGATATCTTCCGTTCGCACCTTTAATTGATGGTATCTAGACCTTAAGTCAAATTTTGAGAATACCTTGGCCTGAGCGAGTTGATCAAACAAATCATTTATCCTTGCCATCGGGTATTTGTTCTTGACCGTGACCATGTTAAGTGCTCGATAGTCAATACACAATCTCAGTGTTCCATCCTTCTTTTTGGCAAATAGAATCGGTGATCCCCAAGGTGAGGAGCTGGCTCGAATGTATCCTTTGTCTAGCAATTCTTTTATTTGTTTCTTCAATTCAACCAACTCGGATGGTGCCATTCAATATGGTTTCTTGTATATGGGGGTGGTTCCTGGTGCGAGCTCAATGCAGAACTCTATCTCTCGGTCTGGTGGCATGCCTGGTAGCTCTTCAGGGAATACGTCTGGAAATTCACACACTACTGGAACCTTGTTTAGCTCAGAAACGTCCACTTTATTCAATCTCGGTTGCCGGGGTATTTTTCCTTCCTTGGCTGACACTCTTATTGTCTTCCCGTGGTGGTGCGTGAGGATTACGGTCCGGTTGAAGCAGTCAATAAAACCCTTGTTGGTGGTTAGCCAGTCCATCCCTAGGATGACATCCAGTCCTTTGTTTTCCAGTACAATAAGATTGGCGTGAAACTCCAATCCTTCGAACTCAATGACCACATCCTGACAGTAATGCTGAGTGACTTGCTGAATCCCGGGGGACTTGATGATCATGGATTTCTCCAAAGGAAGCATCGAAAAATTATTTTGCAAAGCAAAACTTTTCGAAATGAAAGAGTGAGAAGCTCCAGAATCAAACAAAACCATTGCATGTATTGTGTTGACAGGAAACGTACCGAGTACGATATCCGGAGCATTTTGTGCCTCCTCTTTGGTTACGTGGTTCAGATGACCCTTCCTGTGGTTGTTGCTGGGATTGAAATTGTTTCGCTTGGGCGCTGAATTATTGCTGCCGTTGTTCAGCTTTGGGGTTGAGTTTCTAGGCTTGGGACACTGTTTGGCATAGTGTCCTTCCTCTCCACAGGCGTAACAGGTAACGCCGGGGTGATATGTGAACTCCTTGTCCCTTGCATGAAAATTCTTGATTGGGCGTGAGACGTTGGATGAGGATTTGTGCATCCCACCCTTTTGAAAATCTGTCCTGCTTCGGTGATTGCGAGCATGGTTGGTCTGGTCCCTTTTTCGCTTGCGGATATCTTCCAGGCTGCGTCTCTCATTTTCCAGAGTAATCGCTTTGTCCACCAGAGTTTTAAAATCTGGAAAAGTGTGCACGACTAGTTGGCATTTAAGCGCGGGCGCCAGACCGTCAAGGAATTTCTCCGTCTTCTTACTTTCAGTCATACGCTCCTCATTGGCGTAGCGAGACAATAGAGTAAATTGACTGTTGTAATCTAACACTGTCATGTTCCTTTGTTTGAGGTCATCGAACTCTCTCTTCTTGATTTTCATAATGCTCTTAGGAATGTGTGCACCACGGAAACCTTCCTTGAAATCATCCCAGGTTATGTCATTTTCGTTGGGATGCATGTGCAGAAAATTCTCCCACCACGATGCGGCTGCTCCTGTGAGATAGTGCGGAGCATACAATACCTTTTCGGGGTCTGAACATTTTGCAATAATTAATTTCCTCTCCATATCTCGAAGCCAGTCCTCGGCTTCAAGAGGCTTGTCAGTATGAGAAAATGTTTGAGGACGTGTCTTTTGTAGCTCAGATAGCTTGGAATGCTGCTGATACTGTCCATGGTGATTTCCCATGTTGATGACTTGGTTCATCATTTCACGATGTTGTTGCTGACTCTGTTCATAAAGGCGGCACATTTGGGAAAGTGCCGTTTCACTGTCCTGTTGACTCGACTGCCCTTGTGTGAAATTGTTGCCTGGTTGAGTGTCATAATTTTCTTCTGGCGGAGTAGGCATGGAGCGAGTCCAAGGGCGAGACATTTTTCACTCTGGGGATATATTTTGTAAAACTCATAAGAAAGGTGAAAATGGTCGCCAAAAAAAAACAACTCCAAAAATGCACAAGGATGGCAAATAATTTAAATGACCAAGATCACTTAAGAAAACAAATTGATTTGCGCACGGAGAAGGACTGCTCATTACATATCTTACACGCGGGCGATAATTATACAGTACATCACTCAGGATATGCGTACATAATCCTGACATGTTATTTAGGCTAGTGCACTTCTCCAGTTCTACATGATGCGCAAACAAGCTACTTCTCACAACCTATGTACATATCTTACAAAGCGGTACATCGCATGACGGGCAAGCGCACTCAGCCGGAAATGTTGACGATCTCCTTGGCCCTGCCAAGGGTGAGGCGTAGTGAGGCAGGGGACTCGACCTCCTCCTCACTAATAGGCTCCAGACGGGAAGTGCTGCGTCGAGTCGATGGAGCGGGTGCCAGGGGCGGAGCAACACGAATAGGAGTGGGCACAACGGGTGGTGCAGTGCACGCTGGAGTGGGCGCAAAGGCCTGGTTGAACTCTTCGGTGGTAGGCAGGCGACGAGTAGGTGCATAAGATGCTGATGACGAGACAAAAGTCAGTGGCGGTGCGGCGGGCAGGAGCTCCCTCCTGTTGGCGGCACAGCCATGGACTGAGTCCATGCGGGCAGCCACGAAGTCGTCCACCAGGTTGTCGAAGGCTGCCTCCAGAGCCCGGAGATACTCAATAAGCATCTCAAAAGCCTCGTCTTGTTCTCCTCTGGGGTAGGAGAATGCGTAGTGACAGGTGTAGGGCACATGGCATGGAAGATAGCGGTAGCGACGAGTCTTCATCGCGGGAAGGACATCCCTGAGGCGAGCTATTGCCTCGCGGGCTGCCATCTGCATAGCATGCCTCTCCGTAGGCATGGCTCTTCCCACGAACAGGAATCGGCGTAACTCACCACGCCCTCCCTTGAACTGCACCATGGCCTGGTGCATGGTCAGACTGTCGTTGACTTTGTGCTGGCGGAGTGTGAAGACTGGGCGCACGGATGGCCCCATCGCGACCTGAACGATGAAGGAGAGAAGCTTGACGAACCCATCGGGTACGTTGGCGAAAGTCTGAGACTCGCAGTTGTTGTCGGCCATCTACAAAAGTAGGCAAACATCCTGAATGGTCAGATCATAAATTTATGCTGACTGTCAAAAAATGACTACAATTGCAAAAAAAATAAATTGGCTCTATCATGCTAATAACCAATTAGCGATCGCACCTAGTGGCTTCCTACAGTCAGCCTGGCTCTGGTACCAAGCTTGTCACGACCGGTTTTCCAATAAAAATATTTATTGAAGAACCAATCTTTTGAGTCCAGCATGAGAGAAATCCTCCTCACTGGTAGACAAATTCTTGATACAATAAGCCAGTAGCATAGAATATATTACAGGGTTGACCTAGGGCTACTCAACAAATTATTACAAGCGCGCCAATAATTATACATAATGGCAGATTTAACACAATGGTGTGGTGGCATACTACTGACTCGAGGATAAAGTGATGGTGGAATAACACAGTGGGGAGTGTGATAACATGACTCTTAGACTGGCATCTCATCGAGCGTCGAGGTGAGGCTCGATGAATGTTATTCGAGTTGCGGAAGCGGATATAATACTGTGACCAAATCCAGGGTCGCACGAGACTGACTGGGATTCCTCTAGGCGTCGGACTCACTATCGAACTCTTCATCCATGAGATCGCCTTCGTCAGCATCTGGCCAAATCAACAAGCCAGTGAGTACTTTGAAAGTACTCGCAAGACAGTTCGTACGTAAGATATAATAAATGCATGCATGAGTGCGTCATGATTATTCTTTCCTATGCACATTCAAAAATTTGCATAACAAAGTAAGTACAAGGGAAACGACGGTAGTCCGCCTGAAATCCCAACAAAATATAAATGAAAACCGATCGGGTGTCTGAAGCGACGCCTCGAAAGGTGAACAAATAATAACAGAAAATCATGCCACAGTCGGGCGTCTTAGTGACACCACATAAAGGGCTTTTAAAAGAAATGCCACAGTCGGACGTCGGGGCAACATCACAGAAAGGGCTTTAAAAGAAATGCCACAGTCGGACGTCTGAGCGACATCACAGAAAGGGCTTTAAAAGAAATGCCACAGTCGGACGTCTGAGCGACATCACAGAAAGGGCTTTAAAAGAAATGCCACAGTCGGACGTCTGAGCGACATCACAGAAAGGGCTTTAAAAGAAATGCCACAGTCGGACGTCTGAGCGACATCATAGAAAGGGCTTTAAAAGAAATGCCACAGTCGGACGTCGGGGCGACATCACAGAAAGGGCTTTAAAAGAAATACCACAGTCGGATGTCTAAGCGACATCACAGAAAGGGCTTTAAAAGAAATGCCTCAGTCGGACATCTGAGCGACATCACAGAAAGGGCTTTAAAAGAAATGCCACAGTCGGACGTCTGAGCAACATCACAGAAAGGGCTTTAAAAGAAATGCCACAGTCGGACGTCGGGGCGACATCACAGAGAGGGCTTTTATTCACAAGTAAATAATACTCATAATAAATATTCAATTCATGATAATAAACGGGTTAGTCCATCCACAGGAATAAACATTTAACCGGGCTTAGCACTCATGTGATCCACCGGAGTATCTGTCACCAAAACTGGCACTTGTCAGAATAAGTTAGCGCAAAATTTGGATATGGATAAGATGATTTGGAGATTTATGACGCTGCAGAGTTTGTACAAAAATTTCCCACAGTTAACGGATTTCCGTAGTCACGAAGGACTAGTTCCGTTTACGGTATTTCGGAAGAAAACACAGCTAACCAGTACACACCCATCCTACCTCTCGATGCCAGGACTCACCCTAGACATCGTCCAAGAAAAACTTTTGAGACGGGGAGATCACAATCTCGAATAGCATGGGATCAAATTTATATACGCGTGCTCTAAGGGGTGCCCCCCTCTCGGTCCCAACCGGAAACACCCATGCCCCCTGACCGGATGACTGGCTTTAATCCAGGGCCATGGAACCATCATCCCGGCCTCTCCTTTTGGTGTGTACCAGGAAAGCGGTTTGCAACTTACTAATCCATATTCCTTGCGGAAAACATGTGGTAGTACAGGGAAAGAAATGGGAGGAACTGGACCGATACGGTTTGACACTGTAGTCATATAGTCTGGCATAAGACTGGCATGCTACAACACTGCCGTCTTACCCATCCTCATGCCAACACATGGCCATTCATACTCACATCCATCCACCTATGGATCATCGAGCTCACTTACCTCAACAATGCATGAAAATAACGTTCATCGGTATGCTCATCAACATGCCATGAAACTAACTAAATGCAAAACATGCCAAGACACTCATCATATCAAAAGTTCAAACATGCTTGCCTGGTTCAGAGTAGTCGGAGCCTAGCTCGGTGAAGTTCGCGGCTCCGTCACCTCCTTCGGTATCTACGGCATAAAGAAAATACTTTTCTGTTTAAAAGTTATAAGGGTTTTTGTCCAGGGACTCATCTGTAATGAAACAGAAAGTTTCCAGGGGCTAGCTCATAAAAACAGAAAACGAACCAGTCTCGAATACGCCAGCCCAGAGGGGAAAGCGTATTTCGCCCGAAGGTGTTTTCAGAAAACGATTCGTGTAGAAAGAACTGAGAGGCTGACTGGCGTGTCCCACCCGTCAGGTTTAAATATTCAAACAGGGGACGAAGCTCGTCGGCGCCCGAGAGCCGCGGTGGTCGCCGGCGGCGATCCACGGCGAGTTAGGGGGATCGGAGGGTACCTCCGTGTTCAGGGTGCCCTTCCACGTCGGTTGGTGGTGGTGGTGGTCGCCGGCGAGTACCACGTCGACGGCGAGCCTTGCTTCGGCGGACGGCGGCTCGGGTGGAGATGGATCTCGTCGGGGAGAGCTGCGAAGGTCAAATTGACGCTTGGGTTAGCTTACTGGGTGCCCGAGGAGGCTACTGACGAGGTTTGGGCGCCGGAGATGGCCTCACCGGAGCGAATCGAGGTGGATGCCGAGGCGGAACGAGGCGGCCGGAGTCGGGGGAGGAGACCTCCTCGAGGTCCTCCTAGTGGCCTGGCGGGGTGTTTGTGGGGTGCAGTGGTGGTGCGTGCTCGAGGGCGAGCTCGGGGTCTCCTTTTATAGGCGATCCGAGGCGGTGGCCGTGAACGGGGATTTCCGGCGATGGATTACGGCGGCGCAGTGCTTGGTCGGGGAGTTTAGGAGGTTGGGCATCAATGTGGAGGTCCACTGGTTCCATTCCGACGCTAAACAGACTTGGATTATAAGCTTAGGGCGGTTTTGGTCGGAACGGGACGGCGCGGGTCCGTCGGCGGCAGAGAGCACGTTCTGTGCTTGCCGGGCCACGGCGACGGTGCAGCGGGGCTGCGCTGGCATGCATGAGGCCACGCGGAGAGCCAGGGGGCGTTGGGCGGTGCCGAACGGCGTTGAGCCGCCGTTTTGCTCCCTGTCGGCCGTTACGGTGGTTCGGCCGCTGCAAGACACGCCAGCGCAGGCGGGCCATGGCGCCACCGACGCGAGGATGGCGCCAAGCGCGCGTGCGGCGCTCCAGACAGGAGGAAGAGGCGGCGAGGAACGTGCCAAGGGCACTGTGAGCATGTGATTGAAACTCTAATGAACGAAAACGACACTGAACTCTGAATTTTACTGAATTTACTGAAAGTGCAAGGAGACAGTGCATGCAAGGTGTTCGACAGAATGAATTTGGCCTCTAGGGATTTTTCCTTGAGCTGAATTTTGGTGGAGTGGCTACTCATTGCTCCAGTAGGCTGCCTGAATTTTGGTGGAATTTTTGGAGAAGTATAGATATGAATTTCACCAAATTTGGCAAATCTGGTCCAAACTTGCAGAGGCTGAAATTTGAAAAATTTGAAAAGAGGAGTAGTGGATCAAGATGGTTCTAGGTTGTGGATGCTAAGGACAATCCATAGGAGTTGGTTTGAGGTCAAAACTCAAATGAAATAAGGTACTTGCTTTGAAAAACACTTAGGCTCCAAATAATTGACAGAAATGATTTGAGGGGAAAAATAATTAGAATAAAATCCAAAACTTGTTTGGATTAGTTGGGACAGAGAACTTAGTTTGATTACAAGGAGGAGGAAAGGATTTTGAGAGGTTTTACCACATGGGCAAAAATACAAAGTCATGGGGGGGGGGAGGTTTCAAGATATGAAAATCCCCCAATTTTCATAAAGTTTCTTTTAAAAAGAAAAAGACTAAACTCCCAAAAATATAATTTGAGAAGGGAACCAACAGAGGAAGCTTTGAATGATCAAACACCATAGTTTGAAGAAAAATAAAAATCCTTACCAAAGAAAAGGAAGTTTTTAAGAGGAAGGATTTCTAGAAAAGAAATTTTAAATGCTCTCTTTTAAAATCCAACAAAGTTTTTGAAGAAAACCAAATTAAAATTTTTGGAGTGTCACAGTATGGGCTGTACGAGTATACCGTTATGTCATTTGGTTTGACTAACGCACCTGCATATTTTATGAACATGATGCACAAAGTGTTTATGGAGTTCTTGGATAAGTTCGTCGTAGTGTTCATCGATGATATCCTGGTTTACTCAAAAAATGAAGAGGAGCATACGGAGCATTTGCGTTTGGTTCTTGGAAAGATCAGAGAACATAAATTATATGCCAAATTTAGCAAATGTGAGTTTTGGTTGAAAGAAGTTGGATTTCTTGGACATGTTATATCCAGAGAAGGTATTGCAGTAGATCCCACTAAAGTTGATACTGTGACCAAGTGGGAAGCGCCAACAACAGTTGGAGAGATCCAGAGTTTTCTTGGACTCGCAGGATACTACCGGAGGTTTATTGAGAATTTCTCAAAGATTGCGAAGACTATGACGGAGTTGTTGAAGAAGGATACCAAGTTCAAATGGACTAAGGAATGTGAGGCTAGTTTTCAGGAGTTGAAGAAAACGTTTGGTTACCTCACCAGTGTTGATTTTGCCAGATCTGTAACACCCCGGATATGATTTACCTAATATGTATCAAACTCTTGTCGTTTCCGGCGTTAAGTTATTTATTTTCTCGGGTTCAGGTTTTTGTCTCCGTGTGTTGTTGTCGTTGTCATGCATCTCATATCATGTCATCATGTGCATTGCATTTGCATACGTGTTCATCTCATGCTTTCGAGCATTTTCCCCGTTGTCTGTTTTGCATTCCGGCGCTTCTTTCTCCTCCGGTGGTCATTTCTACCTTTCTTTCGTGTGTGGGGATTAAACATTTCCGGATCGGACCGAGACTTGCCAAGCGGCCCTGGTTTACTAGCGGTAGACCGCCTGTCAAGTTTCATATCATTTCGACTTCGTTTGATGCTCCAACGGTTAACCGAGGGACCGAAAATGCCTTGTGTGTGTTGCAGCCCAACACCCCTCCAAGTTGGCCCAAAACCCACCAAAACCCTCTCCATCATCTAGAGCGTTCGATCACGATCGCGTGGCCGAAAACCGCACCTCATTTGGACTCTCCTAGCTCCCTATACCTCTATATATAGACCCCCTCCTCAAAATCCGGATCTCCCCCGTCCAAACCCTAAAAAAATATCTCCTCCTCCGCCGCCGGACACGTCCGGACGGAGCCGGCCGTTGTCCGCCGCCGCCACCGACCAGTTAGCCGCCGCCACGTGTCCCCGCGGAGACCACATCGCCGCCGACTTGGTGCGGGCCCGCTCGGCCCATCGCCAGCCCCTGCGGCCCGGGCCTCCCCGCGCCACCACTCGCCGCCTCTTCCCCGCGCCCGGCCGCCGCGGCGCCATTGCCGGCCGCCGCTCGGACCTCGTCAGCCGCGCCACGCCTCGCCGCCCGAAGTCCCATCGCCGGCGCCCATCTCCACCGCCTCGCCCTCACCTTCCCCTGCCCGGATCCGGCCACCATGACCCCTCCGTCGACCTCGCGCAGCTCCTCCGGCGAGATCCGCCGCCGCATCGGGTCGGGCGTGCGCCAGCTACAATAAACCCTAACCTGCGAGGTGGAATTTTCTTCTAAGTCCTCAAATTCTCAGATCCATATGCTCATGTTAATCATGCTGTAACTCCTCATCCGTAGCTCTGTTTTAGGCATATAGCATATCAAAATGTTCGTCTCAGAGAGTACATCATTTCATATCATTGCATCATTTTCATTAGAGTTCTTCTTGATGCCCGAAATGCTGTTAGAAGAATGCTATTTGAGATAATTGTCAGATCTGCTCCTCCAATTAGATATTTGTCATTTTTGCCATGATTATTGTGTGCATGATATGCCCCTGAGCTCTACATGCGTTTTGTTATATGTTTTGCCATCTATCCAGAGGTGCAACCCATGTATTTTTGTGATGTGTGTGGTGACTAGCACAAGCTTGCAAAGTGGAGCATTCGTTAATGCTGATTTCACGGACTTAGCATTTCCACCAAGTCCTTGACCTGTTTATCTCATATGGCCATATGTTCATGTTGTTTCCTAGTGATCCGTGCCTCTTTTGAGGATGATCAGTAAGGATGTTTTGTTAACCTTGTAGTGCTCTATCCATCCATGTCTTTGTTTTCAATTATGGAGCACCCTAGCTTGAGTCAATCGAGCTCTACTTTTGTCATTTCGTGAATCTGGGCAGATTGTCTACTTGTTAGCGATTTTGCCGAGGATGTTGTAGTTCATACGTGCATGCTATGTTATTGTTCTTGCCATGACTAGCTTGCATTTTGTGTATTCTTGATGGGTGCATGCTTAGATTGTCATGACTTGCTCTGTAGTGAGTGCATCGAGCTCGTAAACACGCCTACTTGATATCTGTTTCAGCATACTCCAGTTTTTCTCTAAGTCTGTGATCTGATTATGTTTTTGCCATGTTCACATGCTTGCAATTGTATTTTCTGATCCCTTTTGGCTCAAGGTCACTAAGGGACTTTTGTTAAGCTCTTTGAGTAGCTCCATGCCATGCTTTACTTTTCCATGTTCAGGTCATGTAGGATAATGTTTTCGTGCTCCGAAAAGTGCTATCTGATCTGAAATTCCAGACAAGTGTTAATTTCACTAAGTCTGAGATCTGTGTGCCAAATGCATTTTTGCCATGCTTGTTTGAACCTGTTAATGGATGAGTTGGCCATAGCTCATTGCTAGTCTTTTGATAAGCATCATGAATGGATCCCTGCCATGTATTTTGTTGCCATGTTTGAGTGATGTAGCATGTTCATCTTGTTGCATTTAGATGGCTACTTGCTGTAAATCGCAGAACATGGTCATATTTGAATCGCTTGCCATTTCCAAACCGTAACTCCGATTCCGGTGATCTTTATATCATTCTCAAGCGATTTCATCTCATCTATCCAGTGGCACACTTGGATTTCCAAGTTGAGGCCAGGTTCATGCATTCCTTGTCAAATCTTGCATATGCATCACATATCACATCCCGCATAGCATACCATGTTTGCATCATATTGTTTGATCCTTGCACGTGGTTGATTGTGTCCTTGTTGCTTGTTTGGGTAGAGCCGGGAGACGAGTTCACTAATGATGAGCCCGTTGAGTTTGCTTTCGAGGATCCAGTCAACTCTGACAACTTTGCAGGCAAGATGATCTTACCCTCGAAATCACTACTATCTTTGCTATGCTAGATGCTCGCTCTTTTGCTATGCCATGCTACGATGCCTACTACTTGCTTTCAAGCCTCCCAAATTGCCATGTCAAACCTCTAACCCACCATGTCCTAGCAAACCGTTGATTTGCTATGTTACCGCTTTGCTCAGCCCCTCTTATAGCATTGCTAGTTGCAGGTGAAGATTGGAGACCGTTCCTTGTTGGAACATTATTTACTTGTTGGGATATCATTATATTGCCATGTTATCTTAATGCATCTATATACTTGGTAGAGGGTGGAAGGCTCGGCCTCTCGCCTAGTGTTTTGTTCCACTCTTGCCGCCCTAGTTTCCGTCATATCGGTGTTATGTTCCCGGATTTTGCGTTTCTTACGCGGTTGGGTTATAATGGGAACCCCTTGATAGTTCGCCTTGATTAAAGCTTTTCCAGCAATGCCCAACCTTAGCTTTACCATTTGCCACCTAGCCTCTTTTTCCCTTGGGTTTCCGGAGCCCGAGGGACATCTTATTTTAAACCCCCCCGGGTCAGTGCTCCTTTGAGTGTTGGTCCAACTCGTCAGCCGCCGGTGGCTACCAGGGGCAACTCTGGGCTGGCCTACCGGAAGTTTAGACAATCTGAGTGTGCCCTGAGAACGAGATATGTGGAGCTCCTATCGGGATTTGTCGGCACATTCGGGCGGTGTTGCTGGATTTGTTTTAACCTGTCGAAGTGTCTTGAAGAACCGGGATACCGAGTCTGATCGGAACGTCTCGGGAGGAGGTCTATTCCTTCGTTGACCGTGAGAGCTTTTCATGGGCTAAGTTGGGACTCCCCTGCAGGGATTTGAACTTTCGAAAGCAGTGCCCGCGGTTATGGGCAGATGGGAATTTGTTAATGTCCGGTTGTAGATAACTTGAACCTTAACTTAATTAAAATGAATCAAGTGTGTGAGTTACCGTGATGGTATCTTCTCGGCGGAGTCCGGGAAGTGAACACGGTGTTGGAGTAATGCTTGCGCAGGTTGTTCTCTAGTTACTCATTCGCGCTTTGCCTCCTCTTCTCGCTCTCTTTTGCGAATAGGTTAGCCACCATACATGCTAGTCGCTTGCTGCAGCTCCACATATATTTACCTTGCCTTACCTATTAATCTTAAATAGTCTTGATCGCGAGGGTGCGAGATTGCTGAGTCCATATGGCTCACAAATTACTATTACACGAGATGCAGGGCCTGATGATTCCGTTCCAGATGACGCGCTTGAGCTCAAGTGGGAGTTCGACGAGGACTCTCGCCGTTACTATGTTTGTTTTCCTGATGATCAGTAGTGGTGCCCAGTTGGGGTGATCGGGACCGTGTCGCATGTTGGGTTATCTTTTATTTTGGCGCCGTAGTCGGGCCATGAGTGTTTGGATGATGTATTTCTATTTATGTACTTTGATTGACGTGGCGAATGTAAGCCAACTATGTTATCTACCCTTTTATTATCTATATTACATGGGATGTTGTGAAGATTGCCTAACTTGCGACATTGCTTTCATTGCGGTTATGCCTCTAAGTCGTGCCTCGACACGTGGGAGATATAGCCGCATTGAGGGCGTTACAAGTTGGTAATCAGAGCCTTCCCCGACCTTAGGAGCCCCCATTGCTTGATCATTTTTAGCAGCCGAGTTGTGTCTAGGAAAATGTTTTGAGTCATTTAGGAATTATATATCGGAGAGTTTAGGAATTCTTTTTCCTTCCCAGTCTCCTCATCGCTCTGGTAAGGCATCCTGACGTAGAGTTTTGACTCTTCTCTTCTCAAATTTCACTAAATTTTTTTAGGATCACACAGGTATCTTGGAATCTTTCCGATGGTTTTGTGACGAGAACATTGTTCTTGGTGTCTCCTGTCTTTAGGGGTTGTGGGAGTGTCCCGGGGAGTTGAGCTCCGAGGTGTTGTCGTCAAAATTTTATCGTTGTAGTTCTAGAATACCTGAGTTTAGTACGCTGACATCGAAAATCTCTTTTATGCAGTTCGTTGATGAGATAACCTCGACGTCACCCAGTACTGGGGCGGGAGTTTGGGAGTATCGCCATAACTCGTATAACGGATGCTTTTCGAAGGTTGAGGTAGATGGTTTCCGAAGTTTTCTCGGTTATGTGTTGAAGGATGGATACAGCTGGATGTAGGAATTGCTAGATTTGGGTGAGATATTATGCTTCCCCTGTATCCCCAACACCTGATTGCATAACCGGAAAGGTTCGGGAGTTTCATAGGTGGGAATTCTTGTAGCTCTAGTTCTTCTTCCACGGATATTTGGTTTGAGATTGGGATTTCTTACCGAGTATTCGTTCTTGATCCGTACCTTGTTGATTTATTTATCTACTTAAATTCTAAGTGGCTTCTCAATTTATGGATATGTGACCATTTCAAGAGGAATGCATTCGTTCTTATGTTCGGATGTGAAGACTTTATGTTGCAATTTTCATTCCGTTGGATTCAGCTTCAATATTTGTCTATCAATGTGCTAATGGATGTCAGCCTCTTCAGGATGGCTCCTCCAACGCGCACGACTCCGAATCCTGATCCGCCACCACCTCCACCTCCTCTGGAGGCATGGCAAGCTGTGATGGCCACAACCAATGCAAACACGCAGTTGATCATGCAAATTCTTCAAGAGCGCAATCAAGCGAACCAAGGGAACCAAGGCAACAATCAGAATCACTTTGCTACACTCAACCAGTTCCTTGCTAACGGGCCAAAGACTTTCAGCAATTGTGTTGAGGCAACTGATGCTGACGATTGGCTCGTGGATCTGTGTAAGCATTTCGAGTGCAGTAACGTCAGGCCTGAGGACTTTGTCAAGTTCGCTTCCTTCCAACTCAAAGACCAAGCCACAGAGTGGTTCCAGCAGTACAAGGATTCCAGAGCAGGACGTGTGATTACCTGGGATGAATTCCGTCAAGATTTCAGAGCGTGGTTGAAAGCAAGCGTGAGGAATTCCGCAACATGAAGCAAGGCTCTTTGTCTGTCTATGACTACAACAAGTTGTTTCAGAAGCTCGCCCGCTTTGCTAAGCAGGACGTCCCTGATGGGAAGAGCATGATATACCAGTTCAGGGGTGGTCTCAGAGAAGAAATCCAGCTAGCTCTTGTTCTCTTTGAGCCCTTAAGGTACGATGAGTTCTACAACATGGCATTGAAGCAAGAGGCCGCTCAACTGAGGTGTGATGCTTCCAAGAAGCGAGTCAGAGATGCTACTCCTTCTTCCTCTACTCAAGTGGCCAAGCAGCAGAAGTATTGGCTTCCTCCTCCTCCGTTCCGTCAGCCATATCAGCAGAAGAGCAAAGGTGGCAGTGGATCTTCCCACCCACCCAACCCTGGTTTTCAGAACAAGACTTCGTCTCAAGCTCCAAGATCGAGTGCTCCGTATCACCGTCCGCTTTCAGAGGTCACGCGCAACAAGTGCCAACAGAAGGGTCACTATGCCAACAAGTGTTTCAACCAGAGGCATCTTCCTCCTCCTCCTCCTCCCGCGAGAGCGGCAAGCACAACTGTGGTCAAGCATAACCCCAAGTACGCCAAGGTCAATATGGTGAATGCAGCTTAGGCAGAGGATTCATCAGATGTCATCATGGGTAACCTTCCTGTTAACGATGTTCCCGCAAAAGTTCTTTTTGACATTGGTGCATCGCATTGTTTTATCTCGAGACCTTTTGCATCTAAGCATGGGTGGTTTTCTCAAGTTATGCATAAACTGTTAGCAGTTGTCTCTCCAGGTAGATGTTTGCTCGCTAACTACGAGGTTCCGGATATTTCTATCTCGTTGGGTGATTTCAAGTTTCTGGCTTCTCCAATGATCCTTGGTAACTCGGATATTGATCTTATTTTCGGGATGGATTGGCTTTCTAAGCACAAGGCTCAGCTTGATTGTGCAGCCAGGCAGATTCAATTGACTCATTTGTCTAAGGATGTAATTGCCTTTGCCGCTCGTGATAATACTATCCGTCTGTTTTCTCTCAATGAGAAGGGTGAACTGGATGCTATCTCGCAAATTCCAGTCGTTTGCAAATATCAAGACGTCTTTCCAGAAGAGCTTCCAGGAATGCCTCCGCACCGGCCAGTTGAATTCATCATTGATCTTGAGCCTGGCACATAACCAGTGTGCAAGAGTCCTTACAAGCTCGGACTTGAAGAGTTGAAGGAGCTGAAGAAGCAACTCGATATTCAAGAGAGAATGGGTCTCATTCGGCCTAGTTCTTCTCCGTGGGGTTGTGGTGTTCTTTTTGTGAAGAAGAAGGATGGAACGGACCGACTTTGTGGTGATTACCGTCCATTGAACAAGAAGACCATCAAGAACAAATACCCACTTCCGAACATCAACAAGCTATTCGAACAACTCAAAGGTGCCCAAGTATTCTCCAAGCTTGATCTCCATATGGGTTATCCTCAGATTCGAATCCGTGAGCAAGATATTCCCAAGACGGCTTTCAGGACAAGCTATGGTTCATATGAATACACTGTCATGTCTTTTGGCCTCGTCAACGCTCCTCCGACTTTCTCTTGCATGATGAACTTCATCTTCAACGCCTACACCAATGACTTCGTTTTGGTCTATCTCAACGACATTCTGGTTTTCTCGAAGAACAAGGAAGAGCATGCCAAGCACTTGCGTTTGGTACTCGATAAGCCGAGGGAACACCAGTTCTATGCCAAGTTCTCCAAGTGCGAATTTTGGCTCGATGAGGTTCTTTATCTTGGTCATATCATCTCTGCCAAGGGTATTGCGTTGAATCCTGAGAAGGTGTCTACAATTGTGAATTGGGAGCCACCTCAGAACATGAAGCAACTCGGTAGCTTCCTCGGTCTCGCAAGCTACTGTCGAAGATTCGTTGAAAACTTTTCTAAGATCGCGAAGCCTCTCTCAAATCTTCTCCAGAAGCACGTCAAGTACGTTTGGTCTCCGGAGTGTGACATTGCTTTCAACAGTTTGAAAGAGAAATTGATCACTGCTCCAGTTCTGACTCCGCCTGATGAATCCAAACCGTACGAGGTCTTTTGCGATGCCTCTCTCCAAGGTCTTGGCGCAGTGTTGATGCAAGAGAAGAAAGTTGTGGCTTATACCTCTCGCTAGTTGAAGCCCAATGAGAAGAACTACCCCACTCATGATCTCGAGTTGGCAGCAGTTGTGCATGCTCTTTTGACTTGGAGACATCTCTTATTGGGAAGAAAAGTGGACATCTTCACTTACCACAAGAGTCTCAAGTACATCTTCACTCAGCCTAATCTCAACCTCAGGCAAACTCGATGGGTCAAAATGATTCAAGAGTATAATCCAAGTATCGAGTATACTCCAGGCAAGGCCAATGTGATTGCTGACGCATTGAGCAGGAAGGCTTATTGCAACAGTCTTATTTTCAAGCCTTATCAACCCAAGCTTTGTGAAGCTTTCCGCAAACTTAATCTGCAAGTTGTTCCTCAAGGTTTCCTCGCCAACCTTCAAGTCTCCGCTACCTTGGAAGACCAGATTCGCCAAGCCCAGCTTCTTGATGCTATGGTGAAAAAGGTGAAGATTGGGATTGCTAAGAGTCAACCCAAGTACAAGTGCTACCGCCTTGATGACAAGGATACTCTCTTCTTCGAGGATCGTATTGTTGTGCCCAAAGGTGACCTTCGTAAAGTGATCATGAACGAGGCTCACAATTCTCTCCTCTCCATCCACCCTGGGAGCACGAAGATGTATCAGGACCTCAAGCAGGCTTATTGGTGGACTCAAATGAAGCGCGAGATTGCTCAATTCGTGAATGAATGTGATGTCTGCAGAAGAGTGAAGGCAGAACACCAAAGGCCAGCTAGTCTCCTCCAACCTCTTGCCATTCCAGAATGGAAGTTTGACCACATTGAGATGGACTTCGTGACTGGGTTTCCAAAGTCCAAACATGGCAATGATGCTATATTCGTTGTCATCGACAAACTCACTAAAGTGGCTCATTTTCTGCCTATCAAAGAGTCAATCACTGCAGCTCAATTGGCGGAGCTCTATACCTCTCGGATTATCTCTCTGTACGGTATTCCACAAGTGATCTCTTCAGACCGTGGCAGCATCTTTACCTCCAAGTTTTGGGATTCTTTTCAGAAGGCCATGGGCACCAACATTCGCTTCAGCACAACTTTCCATCCTCAAACTAGTGGTCAAGTCGAGCGTGTGAACCAGATTCTTGAAGATATGCTCAGGGCTTGTGTGATCTCCTTCGGCATGAAGTGGGAGGATTGTCTTCCATATGCTGAATTCTCCTACAACAACAGTTTTCAAGCAAGTTCGGGCAAGGCCCCATTTGAAATTCTGTATGGCAGGAAGTGCCGTACCCCTCTCAACTGGTCTGAAACTGGTGAACGTCAGCTTTTGGGAAATGACTTAATCACAGAGGTAGAGGAAATGTGCAAAGTCATTCGAGATAACCTCAAAGCAGCCCAATCCCGCCAGAAGAGCTACTATGATAGTAAGCACCGTGATTTGGCTTTCGAGATCGGAGATCATGTTTACCTCCGCGTCTCTCCAATGAAAGGTACTCGTCGCTTTGGTATCAAATGGAAGCTTGCCCCTAGATACGTGGGACCTTTCAAGATCGTCAGCAAGAGAGGCGATCTCGCCTATCAACTCGAGCTTCCTTCAAACTTTGCAAATGTGCATGACGTGTTCCATGTCTCTCAGCTCCGAAAGTGCTTCAAGACTCCTGACCGCACCGTCAACTTCAAGGACATTGAGCTCCAAGAAGATCTCTCATATCGTGAGCACCCCGTTGCTATTCTTGAAGAGACTGAACGCAAGACTCACAACAAGTCAATCAAATTCCTCAAAGTCAAGTGGTCACACCATTCCGACCGTGAAGCTACTTGGGAACGCGAGGATCACCTCCGTTCTGAGTACCCGGTGTTCTTTCAGTCCTAGATCTCGGCACGAGATCCTTTCGTAGTGGTGGAGTGTTGTAACACCCCGGATATGATTTACCTAATATGTATCCAACTCTTGCCGTTTCCGGTGTTAAGTTATTTTATTTTCTCGGGTTTGGGTTTTTGTCTCCGTGTGTTGTTGTCGTTGTCATGCATCTCATATCATGTCATCATGTGCATTGCATTTGCATACGTGTTCATCTCATGCATTCGAGCATTTTCCCCGTTGTCCGTTTTGCATTCCGGCGCTTCGTTCTCCTCCGGTGGTCATTTCTACCTTTCTTTCGTGTGTGGGGATTAAACATTTCCAGATCGGACCGAGACTTGCCAATTGGCCTTGGTTTACTACCGGTAGACCGCCTGTCAAGTTTCGTACCATTTGGACTTCGTTTGATGCTCCAGTGGTTAACCGAGGGACCGAAAAGGCCTCGTGTGTGCTGTAGCCAAACACCCCTCCAAGTTGGCCCAAAACCCACCAAAACCCTCTCCATCATCTAGAGCGTTCGATCACGACCGCGTGGCCGAAAACCGCACCTCATTTGGACTCTCCTAGCTCCCTCTACCTCTATATGTAGACCCCCTCCTCAAAATCCGGATCTCCCCCGTCCAAACCCTAAAAAAATATCTCCTCCTCCGCCGCCGGACACGTCCGGACGGAGCCGGCCGTTGTCCGCCGCCGCCACCGACCAGTCAGCCGCTGCCACGTGTCCCCGCGGATACCACATCGCCGCCGACTCGGCGCGGGCCCGCTCGGCCCATCGCCAGCCCCTGCGGCCCGGGCCTCCCCGCACCACCACTTGCCGCCTCTTCCCCGCGCCCGGCCGCCGCGGCGCCATTTTTGGCCGCCGCTCGGACCTCGTCAGCCGCGCCACGCCTCACCGCCCGGAGTCCCATCGCCGGCGCCCATCTCTGCCGCCTCGCCCTCGCCTTCCCCTGCCTGGATCCGGCCACCATGACCCCTCCATCGACCTCGCGCAGCTCCTCCGGCGAGATCCGCCGCCGCATCGGGTCGGGCGTGCGCCAGCTACAGTAAACCCTAACCCGCGAGGTGGAATTTTCTTCTAAGTCCTCAAATTCTTAGATCCATATGCCCATGTTCATCATGCTGTAACTCCTCATCCATAGCTCCATTTTAGGCATATAACATATCAAAATGTTCGTCTCAGAGAGTACATCATTTAATCTCATTGCATCATTTTCATTAGAGTTCTTCTTGATGCCCGAAATGCTGTTAGAAGAATGCTATTTGAGATAATTGTCAGATCTGCTCTTCCAATTAGATATTTGTCATTTTTGCCATGATTATTGTGTGCATGATATGCCCCTGAGCTCTACATGCGTTTTGTTATATGTTTTGCCATCTATCCAGAGGTGCAACCCATGTATTTTTGTGATGTGTGTGGTGACTAGCACAAGCTTGCAAAGTGGAGCATTCGTTAATGCTGATTTCAGGGACTTCGCATTTCCACTAAGTCCTTGACCTGTTTATCTCATATGGCCATATGTTCATATTGTTTCCTAGTGATCCATGCCTCTTTTGAGGATGATCAGTAAGGATGTTTTGTTAACCTTGTAGTGCTCTGTCCATCCATGTCTTTGTTTTCAATTATGGAGCACCCTAGCTTGAGTCAATCGAGCTCTACTTTTGTCATTTCGTGAATCTGGGCAGATTGTCTACTTGTTAGCGATATTGCCGAGGATGTTGTAGTTCATACGTGCATGCTATGTTATTGTTCTTGCCATGACTAGCTTGCATTTTGTGTATTCTTGATGGGTGCATGCTTAGATTGTCATGACTTGCTCTGTAGTGAGTGCATCGAGCTCGTAAACACGCCTACTTGATATCTGTTTCAGCATACTCTAGTTTTTCTCTAAGTCTGTGATCTGATTATGTTTTTGCCATGTTCACATGCTTGCAATTGTATTTTCTGATCCCTTTTGGCTCAAGGTCACTAAGGGACTTTTGTTAAGCTCTTTGAGTAGCTCCATGCCATGCTTTGCTTTGCCATGTTCAGGTCATGTAGCATAATGTTTTCATGCTCCGAAAAGTGCTATCTGATCTGAAATTCCAAACAAGTGTTAATTTCACTAAGTCTGAGATCTGTTTGCCAAATGCATTTTTGCCATGCTTGTTTGAACCTGTTAATGGATGCGTTGGCCGTAGCTCAGTGCTAGTCTTTTGTTAAGCATCATGAATGGATCCCTGCCATGTATTTTGTTGCCATGTTTGAGTGATGTAGCATGTTCATCTTGTTGCATTTAGATGGCTACTTGCTGTAAATCGTAGAACGTGGTCATATTTGAATCGCTTGCCATTTCCAAACCGTAACTCCGATTTCGGTGATCTTTATATCGTTCTCAAGAGATTTCATCTCATCTATCCAGTGGCACACTTGGATTTCCAAGTTGAGGCCAGGTTCATGCATTCCTTGTCAAATCTTGCATATGCATCACATATCGCATCCCGCATAGCATACCATGTTTGCATCATATTGTTTGATCCTTGCACGTGGTTGATTGTGTCCTTGTTGCTTGTTTGTCTTGTTTGGGTAGAGCCGGGAGACGAGTTCACTAATGATGAGCCCGTTGAGTTTGCTTTCGAGGATCTAGTCAACTCTGACAACTTTGCAGGCAAGATGATCTTACCCTCAAAATCACTACTATCTTTGCTATGCTAGATGCTCGCTCTTTTGCTATGCCATGCTACGATGCCTACCACTTGCTTTCAAGCCTCCCAAATTGCCATGTCAAACCTCTAACCCACCATGTCCTAGCAAACCGTTGATTGGCTATGTTACCGCTTTACTCAGCCCCTCTTATAGCATTGCTAGTTGCAGGTGAAGATTGGAGACCGTTCCTTGTTGGAACATTATTTACTTGTTGGGATATCATTATATTGCCATGTTATCTTAATGCATGTATATACTTGGTAAAGGGTGGAAGGCTCGGCCTCTCGCCTAGTGTTTTGTTCCACTCTTGCCGCCCTAGTTTCCGTCATATCAGTGTTATGTTCCAGAATTTTGCGTTCCTTATGCGGTTGGGTTATAATGGGAACCCCTTGATAGTTCGCCTTGATTAAAGCTTTTCCAGCAATGCCCAACCTTAGTTCTACCATTTGCCACCTAGCCTCTTTTTCCCTTGGGTTTCCGGAGCCCGAGGGTCATCTTATTTTAACCCCCCCGGGCCAGTGCTCCTCTGAGTGTTGGTCCAACTCGTCAGCCGCCGGTGGCTACCAGGGGCAACTCTGGGCTGGCCTACCGGAAGTTTAGACAATCTGAGTGTGCCCTGAGAACGAGATATGTGCAGCTCCTATCGAGATTTGTCGGCACATTCGGGCGGTGTTGCTGGATTTGTTTTAACCTGTCGAAGTGTCTTGAAGAACCGGGATACCGAGTCTGATCGGAACGTCTCGGGAGGAGGTCTATTCCTTCGTTGACCGTGAGAGCTTGTCATGGGCTAAGTTGGGACTCCCCTGCAGGGATTTGAACTTTCGAAAGCGGTGCCCGCGGTTATGGGCAGATGGGAATTTGTTAATGTCCGGTTGTAGATAACTTGAACCTTAAATTAATTAAAATGAATCAACTGTGTGAGTTACCGTGATGGTCTCTTCTCGGTGGAGTCCGGGAAGTGAACACGATGTTGGAGTAATGCTTGCGCAGGTTGTTCTCTAGTTACTCGTTCGCGCTTTGCCTCCTCTTCTCGCTCTCTTTTGCGAATAGGTTAGCCACCATACATGCTAGTCGCTTGCTGCAGCTCCACATATATTTACCTTGCCTTACCTATTAATCTTAAATAGTCTTGATCGCGAGGGTGCGAGATTGCTGAGTCCCTGTGGCTCACATATTACTATTACACGAGATGCAGGGCCTGATGATTCCGTTCCAGATGACGCGCTTGAGCTCAAGTGGGAGTTCAACGAGGACTCTCGCTGTTACTATGTTTCTTTTCCTGATGATCAGTAGTGGTGCCCAGTTGGGGTGATCGGGACCATGTCGCATGTTGGGTTATCTTTAATTTTGGCACCGTAGTCGGGCCATGAGTGTTTGGATGATGTATTGCTATTTATGTACTTTGATTGACGTGGCGAGTGTAAGCCAACTATGTTATCTCCCCTTTTATTATCTATATTACATGGGATGTTGTGAAGATTGCCTAACTTGCGACATTGCTTTCAATGCGGTTATGCCTCTAAGTCGTGCCTCGACACATGGGAGATATAGCGGCATCGAGGGCGTTACAAGATCAGACCAAGGATTATGAGGTGTGTTGTGACGCTTCACGCCGAGGACTTGGAGCAGTGCTTATGCAGGGAGGAAGAGTTGTTTCATATGCCTCACGACAGCTTAAGCCCCATGAGTTGAATTATGCTACGCATGATTTGGAGTTAGCGGCCGTAGATCATGCATTGAAGACTTGGAGACATTTTCTGATTGGAAATCATTGCGAGGTGTACACAGATCACAAGAGTTTGAAGTATATTTTCACACAGAAGGAGTTGAATCTCAGACAAAGGAGATGGTCGGAGCTCATCAAGGATTATGATATGAAATTGCATTATCACCCCGGAAAGGCTAACGTAGTAGCTGACGCGTTGAGCCGTAAGAGCCACGTCAACACCCTAATGACGGGAGATTTACCAAGGGAGTTAGCCGAAAATCTTCGAGAGCTTTGTTTGGAGATAGTTCCGAGAGGCTATGTAGCAGCATTGGAGATTCAGTCTACGTTGATGGATAGGATCAGAGAAGCCCAAAAGACTGATAAGGAGATAGCCAAGATAAAGGAGAAAATGAACAAAGGAAAATCTAAGGGATTTCGTGAGGATGAGCACGATACCTTATGGTTTGAAGACCGTGTTTATGTGCCAAATGACCCGGAGATCAGCAAGTTAATTTTACAAGAGGCCCATGATTCACCGTATTCGATTCACCCAGGAAATACCAAGATGTATTTGGATTTGAAGGATATTTTCTGGTGGACCAGAATGAAGATGGATATTGCAGAATATGTAGCAGTTTGTGATGTATGTCAGAGAGTAAAGGCAGAGCATCATAAGCCAGCCGGATTGCTACAACCATTGCCGATACCCGAATGGAAGTGGGATAAGTTAGGCATGGATTTTATTACAGGTTTGCCCAGAACACATTCAGGCTATGACTCGATATGGGTTGTAGTTGATCGTTTGACAAAGGTAGCTCATTTCATTCCAGTGAAGACTACCTATACCAGTGCAAAGTTGGCAAAGATATACATGACTAGAATCGTTTGTCTACATGGAGTTCCAAGGAGCATAGTATCAGATAGAGGAACCCAGTTTATCTCAAAGTTCTGGAATCAGTTGCATGAAACTTTGGGAACCAGACTGGAGTTTAGCACAGCTTTCCACCCGCAGACAGATGGACAGACTAAGAGAGTCAATCAGATTTTGGAGGATATGCTAAGAGCTTGTGCGCTAGATTACGGATCTAGTTGGGACGAAAATTTGCCGTATGCAGAGTTCTCTTACAACAACAACTATCAATCCAGTTTGAAGATGGCCCCTTTCGAAGCCTTGTACGGAAGGAGGTGCAGGACCCCATTGTCCTTGGATGAAGTTGGAGACCGCCAGTTGTTTGGACCGGATCTGATAAAGGAATCTGAACAAAAAGTGAAATTAATTCACGACAGGCTGAAGGTAGCTCAATCCAGGCAGAAGAGTTATGCCGATTCTAAACGCAAGGATACATTTTATGAAGTCGGAGACCGAGTTTACCTTCGAGTATCACCACTTCGGGGAGTAAAGCGCATTGGAGTTAAGGGAAAATTAGCGCCACGTTTTGTAGGCCCATACAAAGTTTTGGAGCGTATGGGAGAAGTAGCCTACAAGTTGGAATTGCCCGAAGGATTGTCAGGAGTTCACGACGTGTTCCATGTATCCCAGTTGAAGAAGTGCCATGCAGAGATGGCTGACATACCGCTGAGAGATACGATACCACTGGAAGCAATTCAGTTGGACAGTGATTTGACCTATGAGGAGAAACCAGTAAAGATTCTAGAGTATGCCAGTCGAGTCACCCGCAGCAAGGTTATCAAGTTTTGCAAGGTTCAGTAGAGCCACCACACGTAGGATGAAGCCACCTGGGAATGAGAGGAAGATTTGCTGAAGGACCACCCTCACCTATTTTCTAGCCAACCCGAATCTCGAGGGTGAGATTCATCTTAAGGGGGGTAGGTTTGTAACATCCCAAATTTTCAATTTGGAATGTTATACACTAGATCATCATTGTATATCATATTTATTGCATTTTGGTTGATCCTAGAAATATCACGCAACTCAAGGACCCTCGGAGAGAGTTGGGCATTTCGTTATTTTCATATTTGAGTTGTCTCAAATTTTGAAAATAGGATCATTTGATTTTTTATTTTATCTTCAATTATTTATATTACAAAAATCATGAGAGAGGGAATAAAATGACTTTCCCAAAATAAAGAAATATTGAGGATTTAATAAAAAAATCAAATAAGATTTTATTTGGTTTTATTTGCTATTTTATTTGAATTTAGGAAAAATGCGTGTTTTTCAAAATTGCATTTAGGCCCCAAATAAATGTTCATTCTGTGCGGCTTGATTTTAGAAACCGGGGAAAAATTTATTTCGGGATTTTTGGAGTCCGTTTAGTATTCCTTTTGTTTTTTTCTGAGCGTAACTATTTAAAAAAACGCAACCGACCTACGGGCCGTGTCCGACCCGGACACTAGGCCCGTCCAGGCTTTATAAGCCAGGGAGCCCAACCCGGGACCTCACAAACCCTAGCGCCCAGTCCCCGCCGCCCTAGCGCCGCCGCCGCCTAGCGCTACGCCGCCCCACCGCCGCGCTGCACCGCCGCCGCCCGTCGAATCCGTCGCCAGAGTTGCCGGAGGTAGTTTTTTAGTCACCGGTTTTTCCCGAAAAACCGTGCGGTTTTCCGACGGTTTTGCTCGTTTTTTAGTTTCATTTTTTTGTTTAAATAGATCAGGTTTTCCAGTTTATTTAAATAGCGAGCATTCGTCTGTTCATTCGTTTCAACGAACGTTCGTCGTTTTTCTTTTTTCTCGGATTAAATCCGCGATTTTTTTGATCGCGATCTCTGATCCGATTTTCGTTTTAGTCTAACTTTTCGCTCGTTTATCGGAATCAGGCGATTCACGCGCCTGGAGTTTCATCTCGAAAACCATCTTTCTGTTTAACCAACTCAAACAAGTTTTTGCCACAGTAAAAATTGCCTTAGATCCAGAATAGTAAACGAAGCTTGTTTCTTTTGCCGTTTGTCTTTCGTTGCTTCGTTCGATTTGATTCTTTTTGCCAACCGAAGTTCTTAAGTTGAACTTTCTGGTTAGATCTCTTATTTGAGTTTTACCTGTGCATTAGTTGAGTACTTATTCTATGCTTGTTTGTTTGCGATAGAGTACCCGGAGTGTGCCGCTTGCTACTTTGAATCGCTAGGTTTCCCGGATCATCAGCAAGGCAAGTAACACGTTGATCATGCTTTCCCACTACCTAGTTTTATTGCATTAGATCAATCCTCACACATTGCATGATTAGGATCTAATTAAATTGTGGGTTTGGGAAGTAGTTGAGGTAGTACCTATTACCTGTTTATTATCAAACCTTTGGGAGTTACTTCTACGTTTGCTTATTATGCCATGCTATGCTAGTAGACATGGATTGGGTGAGTGTATCCATGACAGATGTGAGATTGTTAATTAATGGTTTACTTAAGGTGGAAACTTAAACACACATCTGGGTGGATTGAGGTACCTGGGTATTCTAGGATTGCCTGTTTTCTTTATGGACCGCCACCCAGGCTCAAAGGGATCATGAGATTATTCATGCTAGAAACTTCTGTGTGCAGCCACAAACTATTATGGGCTCTAGCATAGTTGATTAAGTTGTGCGAACTCTTAAAGTGGTAGACTAGCAGATGTAGGGGAAAGTAGGTGTAACGGTCTACCCGATCGTAAGGTGCTAGCGCTTCTGAAAGACTATGTCTCGGTCATCCGTCTTCTCAAACACCATGTAGTGCGAGAAACCAAACGGAGGCGATCGAGTCTTGTGGGGAAAAGTGCGCAAACCTCTGCAGAGTGTATAAACTAATCATGATTAGCCGTGTCCCCGGTTATGGACATCTTGAGTATCTAGTACCTGGATTATCATGTGCATCTCAACATGTTACTCTAAAATTAATTTTGCTGGGTTTGTTTAATGATGATGCTTAATTGGGATTGAGAATGCTGTCAACCATTCTCAATGTTTAACAACTACCATGATAGTTAAATAAATTCATTCTTTTATAGTAGGGAAAAATTGGCTTTACGCAAAATTGTAACCACAGAGCTTTCCACCAGCCAAATATGCATATAGAATAGTTGTTTCATTCCATTACTCTCTATGTGTTAATTTGCCAGCATATTCCATGTGCTGACCTGTTTCGGGCTGCAATGTTAATGTTGCAGACTTTTCAAATGACGATTAAGGAGTTTTTAGGTCGTGGTTCTATACTCAGTGATGCCGTTGGAGTTGATGGACTCACTTATCTTCCAAGCCTTCCGCTGTTATCCTTGTTAGATGGCCTTAAGCCATATCTATTGTAATAAGTTCTCTTTTGAGACATTCGATGTAATAAGTGTGTGATTGCTACTCTGCTATAAATCCTTCAAGTACTGTGTGGTGTCAGCATTACTGATCCAGGGATGACACCTGAGCACAGAGATTGGACCGTTTGAGGTCTGGTCGCTACACCACCTTTCCCTTTTAGAGTAAAGGATCATGCTAAAGCTTCAATTGTTGTTCGTAAAAGCAATACTAGAACTTATACACCTCCTGAGCAAGTTAAAGTAGAACCTAATATTGCTATTGTTAAAGATCTCTTGTCTGATAATATTGATGGGCATGTTATTCAGTTCGATGGTGAAACTGTTAAAATTGCTAAACCTTGTGCTAAAGATAAACATAGACTTGTGGTAGGCGTGCCTGTTATTTCTGTTAAAATAGGAGATCATTGTTATCATGGCTTATGTGATATGGGTGCTAGTGCTAGTGTTATACCTTATGACTTGTATAAAGAAATCAAGCATGAAATTGCACCTGCTGAATTAGAAGATATTGATGTCACAATTAAACTTGCCAATAGAGATACTATTTCAGCGTTGGGAATTGTTAGAGATGTTGAAGTCTTGTGTGGGAAAAATAAATATCCTGCTTATTTTCTTGTTCTTACTTCTCCACAAGATAGCTTTTGTCCCATTATATTTGGTAGACCCTTCTTGAACACTGTTAATGCTAGGATAGATTGTGAAAAGAATGTTGTTACTATTGGCTTGGATGATATGATTCATGAGTTTAATTTCTCTAAATTTAGTAAACAACATCGTGAGGAAGAATTACCTAGTAAGGATGAAATTATTGGTCTTGCTTCTATTGCCGTACCTCCTAGTGATCCTTTAGAACACTATTTGCTAGACTATGAAAATGATATGTTCATGAATGAAAGAAGGGAAATAGATGAAGTATTCTTTAAACAGGAACCTATTCTGCAACACAATTTGCCTGTTGAAATTTTAGGGGATCCTCCTCCACCCAAGGGTGATCCCGTGTTTGAGCTTAAACCGTTGCCTGATAATCTTAAATATGCTTATCTTGATTAAAAGAAGATATATCCTGTTATTATTAGTGCTAACCTTTCAGAGCATGAAGAAGAAAGATTATTGAAAACTCTGAGGAAGCATCGTGCTACTATTGGATATACTCTTGATGATCTTAAGGGCATTAGTCCCACTCTATGTCAACATAAAATAAATTTGGAAGCAGATGCCAAACCAGTTCGTGATCCTCAACGACGTTTGAATCCTAAAATGAAAGAAGTGGTAAGAAAAGAAATACTCAAGCTTTTGGAGGCATGTATAATTTATCCCGTTGCTGATAGTCAGTGGGTAAGTCCTGTCCATTGTGTCCCTTAGAAGGGAGGTATTACTGTTGTTCCTAATGATAAAGATGAATTGATTCCACAAAGAATTATTACAGGTTATAGGATGGTAATTGATTTCCGTAAATTAAATAATGCTACTAAGAAAGATCATTACCCCTTACCTTTTATTGATCAAATGCTAGAAAGATTATGCAAACATACACATTACTGCTTTCTAGATGGTTATTCTGGTTTCTCTCAAATACCTGTGTTGGCTAGAGATCAATCAAAGACTACTTTTACATGCCCTTTTGGTACTTTTGCTTATAGACGTATGCCTTTTGGTCTATGTAATGCACCTGCTACCTTTCAAAGATGCATGATGGCTATATTCTCTGACTTTTGTGAAAAGATTTGTGAGGTTTTCATGGATGACTTTTCCGTCTATGGATCTTCTTTTGATGATTGCTTGAGCAACCTTGATCGAGTTTTGCAGAGATGTGAAGAAACTAATCTTGTCCTGAATTAGGAAAAGTGCCACTTTATGGTTAATGAAGGTATTGTCTTGGGGCATAAAGTTTCTGAAAGAGGTATTGAAGTTGATAAAGCCAAGGTTGATGCTATTGAAAAGATGCCATGTCCCAAGGACATCAAAGGTATAAGAAGTTTCCTTGGTCACGCCGGATTTTACAGGAGGTTCATTAAGGACTTCTCAAAAATTTCTCGGCCTCTGACTAATTTATTGCAAAAAGATATACCGTTTGTCTTTGATGATGATTGTGTAGAAGCATTTGAAATACTTAAGAAAGCATTAGTCTCTGCACCTGTTGTTCAGCCACCTGATTGGAATTTACCCTTTGAAATTATGTGTGATGCTAATGATTATGTTGTAGGTGCTATTCTAGGGCAAAGAGTTGATAAGAAATTTAATGTTATTCATTATGCTAGTAAGACTCTAGACAATGCTCAAAGAAATTATCCTACTACTGAAAAAGAGTTTTTAGTAGTCGTATTTGCTTGTGATAAGTTCAGACCTTATATTGTTGATTCTAAAGTAACTATTCACACTGATCATGCAGCTATTAAATACCTTATGGAAAAGAAAAATGCTAAACCTAGACTTATTAGATGGGTTCTCTTGCTACACGAATTTGATTTGCATATTGTTCATAGAAAGGGAGCTGAGAACCCCGTTGCAGACAACTTGTCTAGGTTAGAGAGTGTTCCTGATGACCCACTACATATTAATGGTAGCTTTCTTGATGAACAATTAAATGTTATAAGTACTTCTCGTAGTACTCCATGGTATGCTGATTACGCTAATTATATTGTTGCTAAGTTTATACCACGTAGCTTCACATACCAGCAAAAGAAAAAGTTTTTCTATGACTTGAGACATTACTTTTGGGATGACCCACATCTTTATAAAGAAGGAGTAGATGGTGTTATTAGACGTTGTGTACCTGAGCATGAACAGGAACAGATCCTATGCAAGTGTCATTCCGAGGCTTATGGAGGACACAACGCTGGAGATAGAACTGCACATACGGTATTGCAATCTGGTTTTTATTGGCCTACTCTCTTCAAGGATGCCCGTAAGTTTGTCTTGTCTTGTGATGAATGTCAAAGAATTGGTAATATTAATAGACATCAAGAAATGCATATAAATTATTCTCTTGTTATTGAACTGTTTGATGTTTGGGGCTTTGATTATATGGGACCTTTTCCTGCCTCTAATGGATACACACATATTTTAGTTGCTGTTGATTACGTTACTAAGTGGGTAGAAGCTATTCCAACTAGTAGTGCTGATCATAACACTTCTATTAAAATGCTTAAGGAAGTTATTTTCCTAGGTTTGGAGTCCCTAGATATTTAATGACTGATGGTGGTTCACACTTTATTCATGGTGCTTTCCGTAAAATGCTTGCTAAGTATGATGTTAATCATAGAATTGCATCTCCTTATCACCCACAGTCTAGTGGTCAAGTAGAATTGAGCAATAGAGAGCTCAAATTAATTTTGCAAAAGACTGTTAATAGGTCTAGAAAGAATTGGTCTAAGAAACTTGATGATGCATTATGGGCTTATAGAACTGCATATAAAAATCCTATGGGCATGTCTCTGTATAAAATGGTTTATGGAAAAGCATGTCACTTACCTCTCGAATTAGAACATAAGGCATATTGGGCTATTAAAGAGCTCAACTATGATTTCAAACTTGCCGGTGAAAAGAGGTTATTTGATATTAGCTCACTTGATGAATGGAGAACCTAAGCTTATGAAAATGCCAAGTTGTTTAAAGAAAAAGTTAAAAGATGGCATGACAAAAGGATACAAAAGCGTGAGTTTAATGTAGGTGATTATGTATTGCTATAAACTCCCATTTAAGATTTTTTTGCAGGAAAACTTCTCTCTAAATGGGAAGTCCCCTATGTTATCGAAGAGCTCTATCGTTCCGGTGCCATAAAAATCAACAACTTCGAGGGCACAAATCCGAAGGTGGTAAACGGTCAAAGAATCAAACATTCTATCTCAGGTAATCCCATAAATGTTGAAACCAATATTATTGAAACCGTAACCCTGGAGGAATACATAAGGGACACCTTCTAGACCATTTCAGACTCCGAAAAGGAATAGGTATGTGGTACGGTAAGTAAACCGACTCCAAAACAATTTTTAAGGCAATATTTCTCCGTTTTGGAATATTTAGAAAAATAGAAAAATAAGTAGCAGTCCGGGAAGGACACGAGGGCCCCACGAGGGTGGTGGGGGCGCCCTCTACCTCGTGAGCAACTCGTGTGCTTTCCGGACTCCGTTTTCTTGCACGTTACGTATTTTGGTTGGTAAAAATTGATTATATAACCTCCCGAAGGTTTTGACTCCCGTATCACGCAAATCTCCTCTGTTCTTGTTTCGAGCTGTTTTTCTGACAAATCTAGGTTATCATGACGGCCCCAAGCGCCTCCAAGGACAAGTTCTTCGAGAAGGTCATCAACCCTTACCTCGCGGAGGTGCTGCGACACCCTCAAACCATTGAGTTGCGTGATGGGTTGCTGCACATCCGCGATGAAGAGGGACCAAAGGGGACCGGAAACATGGAGACGAGGCTCGAAGCAGTGGAGCAACAAGTTTTCAAGTGCCAAAGGATGGTGGAACGTGGACTCAACTCTAACCACATGATGATCGCGGAGTTCACTAGCAACCACAAGTTGGATGCTCACAACATCGGGGAGACTATCTTCAAGCTTCATGAGAAGATTGAGCACCTCCAAGCCCAAATCTATGACCTGCAAAACCAAAACTGTGAGTATGAATATAGATTCAAAAGGATGAGTTTGGCTGCAGATTTGAGGATCCTGGAGACTCGATCATCTTTCTATTGTGGAGAACCTATGCCTAGGAAGATGGATGCAAGGCCCGCATCATCTACAACACCTCCACCTTCTTCACCGACAAAGGAGATATAATCACATGGGTATGGGCACTCCCCTTGGCAACTGCCAAGCTTGGGGGAGGTGCCCCGGTATCGTATCACAATCACAACTCCTATCTTTATCGTTTTTCTTAGTTCGATCCTATTAGTAGTATCTTGATCTAGTAGAATAAAGTTTATGGCATGATCTAGTTTTGAGTTTTGCTTTATGATCTTTATTTGTAATCGAGTACGTGAGCTATATATAGTAAAGATTAGTGTTGAGTCAAGGGCGTGATTATTTTGCCATGATCTTGGGTGAATAAAAGAAAGAAGAAAAGAATAAAAAGAAACAAAAAGTTCATATTGATCTTATTGAGAGTAATGACTTCACATAGAAAGAGTATGATGATTATAAGTTGTTGGGAGTTGGCAGACATAGCTTTGGTCATTGTTGCAATTAATAGGAAGTAATAAGGAAAGAGAGGTTTTCACATATAGATATATTATCATTGACATCTTTTATGATTGGGAGCACTCATTAAAATATGACATGCTAAAGGGTTGATGTTGGACAAGGAAGACAACGTAATGAGTTATGTCTTTCTTATATTTGAGATAAAGTATGTTGTCATGGATCCTCTAACTTGTTGAGCTTGCCTTTCCCCCTCATGCTAGCCAAATTCTCAGTACCAAGTAGAAATACTACTTGTGCTTCCAAATACCCTTAAACTAGTTTTGCCATGAGAGCCCACCATATCTACCTATGGATTGAGTAAGATCCTTCAAGTAAGTTTTCATCAGTGCAAAGCAATAAAAATTGCTCTAAATATGTATGATTGATTGGTGTGGGAGAAATAAGCTTTATACGATCTTGTGATGTGGAAGTAATAAAAGCGACGGACTGCATAATAAAGGTTCATATCACAAGGGGCAATATAAAGTGACGTTCTTTCGCATTGAGATTTTGTGCATCCAACCATAAAAGCGCATGGCAACCTCTGCTTCCCTCTGTGAAGGGCCTATCTTTTATTATTATCTTCTACCTTATGCAAGAGTCACGGTGATCTTCACCTTTACTTTTTCATTTTATCCTTTGGTAAGCTCAGCATGTTGGAAAGAACATGATATATATATATCTAATTGGATATAGGGGAGCATGGATTATTATTGTTGACATTACCCTTGAGGTAAAAGGTTGTGGGGCAAAACTATAAGCCCCTATCTTTCTCTGTGTCCGATTAAAACTTCATAACCACATGTATTGCATGAGTGTTAGCAATTATGAAGGACTAAATGATACTTGAGTATGTGAACTTGCTTTTTAGCTCTGACATAGACTCTTTCCGATGTTATGATAAATTGCAATTGCTTGAATGACTGAGATTATAGTTTGTCGGAGCCCAATAAGGTTTATGATTTATACTTTTGCATTGTGAACAGATCATCACTTGAACATAAGTAATCATATGACAAAATCTATATATGTTGCTGTTATGAGAATAATTATGATGCCTTCATGCCCGCATTTTATTTTTATCGACGCCTCTACCTCTAAACATGAGGACATATTTATTGTTATCGGCTTTTTGCTTGAGGACAAGCGAGGTCTAAGCTTGGGGGAGTTGATACGTCCATTTTGCATCATGCTTTTATATCGATATTTATTGCATTATGGACTGTTATTTCACTTTATGTCACAATACTTATGGCTATTCTCTCTTATTTTACAAGGTTTACATAAGGAGGGAGAATGACGGCAGCTGGAATTCTGGGCTGGAAAAGGAGCAAATATTAGAGACCTATTCTGCGCAACTCCAAAAGTCCTGAAACTCCATGGAACATCTTAAAATAAATAAAGAAAATCCTCGCCAAAGATGAAGGCCAGGGGGCCCACAGCCCGCTCACGAGGGTGGGGGGCGCACCCCCCTCCTAGGGTGCGCCCCCTACCTCATGGGCCCCCTGATGGGTCTCCGACGTCCATCTTCTACTATATGAAGTCTTTCGATGAGAAAAAAATTAGAAGGAACTTTTCGGGACGAGACTCCACCGCCATGAGGCGGAACCTTGGCGGAACCAATCTAGAGCTCCGGCAGAGCTGTTCTGCCGGGGATACTTCCCTCCGGGAGGGGGAAATCATCACCATCTTCATCACCAACGCTCCTCTCATCGGGAGAGGGCAATCTCCATCAACATCTTCACCAACACCATCTCATCTCCAAACCCTAGTTCATCTCTTGTATCCAATTCTTGTCTCAAAGTCCGGGATTGGTGCTAGTAGGTTGCTAGTAGTGTTGATTACTCCTTGTAGTTGATGCTAGTTGGTTTATTTGGTGGAAGATCATCTGTTCAGATGCTATATGCATATTATTACCCCTCTGATTATGAACATGAATATGCTTTGTGAGTAATTACGTTTGTTCCTAAGGACAAGGGAGAAGTCTTGCTATTAGTAGTCATGTGAATTTGGTATTCGTTTGATATTTTGATAAGATGTATGTTGTCTAGCCTCTAGTGGTGTTATATGAACGTCGACTACATAACACTTCACCATTATTTGGGCCTAGAGGAAGGCGTTGGGAAGTAATAAATAGATGATGGGGTGCTAGAGTGACAGAAGCTTAAACCCTAGTTTATGCGTTGCTTCGTAAGGGGCTGATTTGGATCCATATGTTTCATGCTATGGTTAGGTTTACCTTAATACTTTTGTTGTAGTTGCGGATGCTTGAAATATAGGTTAATCATAAGTGGGACGCTTGTTCAAGTAAGAACATCACCCAAGCACCGGTCCACCCACATATCAAATTATCAACGTATCGAACGCGAATCATATGAACGTGATGAAAACTAGCTTGATGATATTCCCATGTGTCCTCGGGAGCGCTTTTACTTATATAAGAGTTTTTTCCGGCTTGTCTGTTGCTACAAAAAGGATTGGTCCACCTTGCTGCACTTTATTTACTTTATTTACTTGTTGCTCGTTACAATTTATCTTATCACAAAACTATCTGTTACCACTTATTTCAGTACTTGCAGATAATACCTTGCTGAAAACTGCTTATCATTTCCTTTTGCTCCTCGTTGGGTTCGACACTCTTACTTATCGAAAGGACTACGATAGATCCCCTATACTTGTGGGTTATTACCCCTTGCCCCGTGACCCGCCACCCCATCCTGCCTTCACCTGCCTCGCCGGAGTCGCCACCTGAGACGACGACCATGCTTCTGTAAGCGCCACTACCTCCCATGTGTCCTTCTCTCTTCTTTCATGTTTTTTGTTTGTTCGGTTCAACCAGAGAACGGTTTTTAGTTAGACCGAACGGTTATTACTTTACCATCGTCAGATCCAAAATCTAAGGTCTAGATTAGATCTGTTCTTGTTTTTAGGCCAAAGCATTTTTCTTCTAATTAGCGGCCATTCGCTAGATTTGCTCCGCAGAGAACAGTTTCTATCCATTAGTACACGTGTCCAGGGACCCAATTGCGGATAGAAGTTTCATAGATTAGTCCCTGGATTTTTCAGAACAGCCCCTGAACTTCAAAACCCTCCAACTTTTTATCCATAACTCCGATTTAGGTGTTTCTTTTTGCAGAATACTCCTTGTGACATATACTTTCCAACAAAAAGTGGATTTTGGAGATTGAGCAAATCAAATTTATTCAACTTCAAATCTAGTTCAAACCTTCGTTCGATCGTAACTTTTGAATCGGAGCTTAGTTTTTTTATGAAACCAATGCCAAATTGTTCATCATGATTCCATCTATCTAGTGATCCTATCAAGTTACATTTTTATCACTTTCAAATTCAGATTTGACCAGATTCAAACTTCAACTTTGTTAGGACATAGCTTTCAATCTATGACTCTGTTTGATTTGATTCTTTTTGGAAATTGGAGCCCTAGATCCCTACTATCCTCTAGAACCATGACCACATGATTTTTGTACAATTAAAATGTATTTGTCCAAAAAGCTTCATTTGGTTCTTTTGAGTTCATGAGTCTTTTACTTGTTTTTTTAGTGATTGCTTATGTGTGATTATATATGTTGATTATATATACTTTCTCGGAGTGTCTAATAGTTTTATGAAGTTTACGAAAGCGTCGTTATCTTCACCAACTAATACCAGGCAAGTTCACTTTGACCATGTTTTTCATACCTATGTTTTATTTGCATGTAGTAGCACCTTTTCAACAATCCCTCCAGTAGTGTTATTGAATCTTGTAGTTGACTAGAATGCATGAGGTAGGAACCCATCTACCTGTTACCAAGCCCGAGATGTTATATAGTTTTAATGCTACGCTATAGTAGACGGGTTTGGTATGAGTACACGAGAGTGGTGTGAAGAAGGAGGACTCTATGTTAATGGCGACAAGTTCATGATGGCATCAGCAAGAACTGCATCTTCAGGACTCCAAGACCTCAAGATTTAGAGACTCGAGACAAGAATTCAATACACACTATTGGGTGAAGGACGGTTGACAGGTACCCTGGAGGAACCAGTGGATGGCCGGGATGCATGGAGAAGCGCCATGACATCTTGCAGAAAGCTTCACCTAGACTCAAAGAGACGGAAGAATACTTCATGCCCGGAAGCTTACCTGTGCAACCGCAAGTCACTATGGGCTCTGGCTTGGTTGACCTTAGTGGTGACTCTGGCAGGGATGGTGCTAGCAGATGTAGAACTACGGTAGGATTGGATGAGCACCGGACAGTGGTCAGGGGAACTCTTCGGAAGACCATGTTTCGGTCGTCTTGTTCTCAAACACCATGAAGTGCGAGAACGGAAAAAGAGGGATCGAATCTTGTGGGTAAAGTGTACAAACCTCTGCAGAGGGTTAAAACCTAATCGATTAGCCGTGTCCCTGATTACGGACAACTTGAGCCTCTGGACTTGGATCTATCTCGGAACTCTCAACACTGGACTGATAATTTAATTGTGGGCAACTTATGATGATTTGGGCTATGAGACATCGGTTGGCGGAACCATGTCATGATAGAAAACTCTTACTATAGACTCCTTATATTACTTTGTTGTAGGGAAAACAAAACCAGCTTTTAGGCAAAACAAAACTCATACATAGAGCCACAAAGCCATATTGCATATAGTATTGTTTATCATTTGTTTTCTCTTATTGTGATCTTGTCGGTACATTCAATGTACTAAGCTACACGGCTGCAATGTATCATGTTGCAGATATTTCTTTGACGAGTAAGAGTTACGATACAAGGTTACGGTCTACACTCAACTTGCCGATGGCGTTGATGGGACTCCACACCCGTTGATTGTTTCCGCTGAGACTTATAAGGTATATATCAGTTTTATGTTAATTATACATGTGATTGCACTCTGATATATACATTCATGTACTGTGTGTGCCAGCATACTGATCCAAGGATGGCACCGATACACAGAGGCTTGACCGTCTGAGGTCGGGTCGCTACATTATTTGATATTAACTCACTTGATGAATGGATAACCCAAGCCTACGAAAATGCCAAGTTGTTTAAAGAAAAAGTTAAAAGGTGGCATGATAAAAGAATAAAAAAGCGTGAGTTTAATGTAGGTGATTATGCATTGCTATACAACTCTCGTTTAAGATTTTTTTGCAGGAAAGCTTCTCTCTAAATGGGAAGGTCCCTACGTTATCGAGGAGGTCTACCGTTATGATGCCATAAAAATCAACAACTTCGAAGGCACAAATCCAAAGGTGGTAAATGGTCAAAGAATCAAACATTATATCTCAGGTAATCCCATAAATGTTGAAACCAATGTTATTGAAACCATAACCCCGGAGGAGTACATAAGGGACACTTTCCGGAACGTTTCAGACTCCTAAAAGGAATAGGTATGTGGTATGGTAAGTAAACCGACTCCAAAACAGTTTTTAAGGCAATCTTTCTCCGTTTTGGAATATTTAGAAAAATAGAAAAATAAGCAGCAGTCCGGAAAGGACATGAGGGCTCCACGAGGGTGGAGGGCACGCCCTACCACCCTGGGCGCATCCCCCTACCTTGTGGGCACCTCGTGTGCTCTCCGGACTCCGTTTTCTTACATGACACGTATTTTGGTCGGTAAAAATTCATTATATTACCTCCCGGGGGTTTTGACTCCCGTATCACGCAAAAATCTCCTGTTTGTGTTTCGAGCTATTACTGCTGCAGATTAGAGTAGGATGTCTTCGCAAGAGTCAGTCGGGGAGAGCCGGGTGTCTCATCCGGCACCGGTATCAATGACAAACAATCATGTTGACCCCTTTGGGCCAGCAATGCAGGAAGAGATGGAGGCTGATTTGATGAGGATAGATGGCATGGATGATCAAGAAGTCACTTCCCGCCTCGAAGCTGGATTCACAATGGGAGAACTGCAGAGCTCAGCTATTCCAAACTCGGTTATCCCTTCCAATGTTAGATTTCTTTCTTATGAGAATATGAAAAAGAGTGTCACTGGTTCTCCCGCAGCTATGCATGTAACGCCCCGAGACCGTTGCGTCAGGTGTCTTCCAATTATTCGCTGTTGTTGCCCTGTCATGTGCTTGCGTGTCGCATCTTGCCATGTCATCTTGTGCTTTTTCATCCATCATGTTCATGCGTGCTTGCTCGCTTGTGATGTTTGTTTTATTTTATTTTGCATCATGCATCTCCTCCATACCAGTGTTGTGTTTGTTAAATTTAGTTTCTCATGTGCATTGCAACTTCTTTTCTTCTCTTGTTCCTTCCATCAAGCCCATGCTCACTCCCAACTTGGTCTAACCCAAGTTTCAAATCCCCATGCCACTTCCTTCTTTCCCTTTTCTCTATTTATTTGAGCTGCAAATAGAATTGCTCAAATAAATATTCATCTTTTGCCCATAAATCATATTTATTATGTAGGGTCATCCTATTAAATTTAAGCCCATTTGGATTCAGTTTGGTTAGGTTATAAATTCATGCAAGTTTGAATTAAATTCGAACATGCTTAAATTTATAGCTGTAAAAATTCCCAAACTAATTTGATTAAATCGGGCATATTTCATGGTTTCCAGAAATATGTCCCTCCATCCCTCCTTCAACCCCAAACCCTCTCTTTCTTTTCCTCTCGTTATTTTCTTTTCTACTAAAGAAATATGTGGGAGGGAGAAAGAGCCCAGCTGGCTGGCCCAGCTGCAACCCAGCCAAGCCACCGCAGCCCACCTGGCCTGACTCTATTCACGGCCACCTGCCCCGTTGCATTGCCGTCTCTATTCCAGAGACAGAGCGCCCGCGCTCGCGCTCGCGCCGTGAGCTTCACGGACACCGAGGCCGCGACATCTTCTCCACTCCCTTTTAAGCCAGCAACCATGCCCTAGGGTTTCCCCTTCTCCCTCCTGTTTTCCTCCGCCGCCGCCAGCCAGGAGGGCAGCTCCTCCCCGCTCCATCTCCTCCCTGCAACCACCATGGTCGGCCCAAGCAAGAGCTCATCACCAGAGTAGGAGCATCGTCGGCATCCCCACTGTCGACCCAGAGCACCTCAGTGCCTCCCCGAGTCTGTCCTGACGCCGATCCGAGCCCGAGGACGCCTTCCCCGACATCCTCTTCGTCCTCTACTTCGTCTTCTTCACGGACAGCAAGTCCACCGGAGTTTCTCGCCTCCTATCCGCCGATATTCTGCGTCCCCGGCCGCATCCTCATGTCACAGATATACTAGGTATACCCAACTCCAATCCTGCTCTTTTCGATCGCGATTCAATCGCCGGAGTCGTCGCTAGATCCATGCCATCTTCATGTTCTCGGTGCTTCGACGAGTTCTGAAATTTGTTGGGTAGTTGCAGTAGTCGCTGTGGCTCCTCGCGCTCCACCCCCGCTCTGAATCCTCTCTATCACACGCCGCGTTGTCGTGCCACTCCCTGCTCAACCCGACCTCGCGACCACTAACGGCAGCTTCGCCGATTGCCTCGCGTTGCCGTCGCCCGAGCCATGCTCGTGCTCGAACTGGTCCTGCTGCTGCTTGCCCTGCTTCTCCTCGCCGCGCGTCCTCTGCAGACACGCCACCCGAACTTTGCTGCACCCGCCTCGCCGCCTACGTATCTGTAACGCCCTCGATGCAGATATATCTCCTACGTGTCGAAGCACGACTTAGAGGCATAACCGCATTGAAAGCAATGTCGCAAGTAAGGCAATCTGCACAACATCCCATGTCAATAGATAATAAAAGGGGAAGGTACATAGTTGGCTTACACTCGCCACGTCAAACAAAGTACATAAATAGCATTACATCATCCAATCACTCATGGCCCGACTAAGGTGCCAAAATAAAAGATCAACCCAACATGCGACACGGTCCCGATCGCCCCAACTGGGCACCACTACTGATCATCAGGAAAAGACACATAGTAACGGCATGAGTCCTCGTCGAACTCCCACTTGAGCTCAAGCGCATCATCTAGAACAGAGTCATCTAGCCCTGCATCTGGTTTGGAAGTAATCTGTGAGCCACAGGGACTCAGCAATCTCGCACCCTCGCGATCAAGACTATTCAAGCTTATAGGAAAGGCAAGGTAATATGAGGAGCTGCAGCAAGCGACTAGCATATATGGTGGCTAACCTGTTCGCAAAAGAGAGCGAGAAGAGAAGGCAAAGCACGAACGAAAAACTAGAGAACAACCTGCGGCAAGCATTACTCCAACACCGTGTTCACTTCTCGGACTCCGCCGAGAAGAGACCATCATGGTAACTCACACAGTTGATTCATTTTAATTAAGTTAAGGTTCAAGTTATCTACAACCGGACATTAACAAATTCCCATCTGCCCATAACCGTGGGCACGGCTTTCGAAAGTTCAAATCCCTGCAGGGGAGTCCCAACTTAGCCCATGACAAGCTCTCATGGTCAACGAAGGATATACCTTCTCCCGAGACATTCCGATCAGACTTGGTATCCCGCTTCTACAAGACACTTCGACAAGTTAAAACAAATCCAGCAACACCGCCCGAATGTGCCGAAAAATCCCGATAGGAGCTGCACATATCTCGTTCTCAGGGCACACTCAGATGAGCTCTCCATACAACTAAAACCAAACCCCGAGTTTCCCCGAGGGGGCGCTGCACAGGACCCTAGTTTGGACCAACACTCAGAGAAGCACTGGCCCGGGGGGGGGGGTTTAAATAAGATGACCCTTGGGCTCCGGAAACCCAAGGGAAAAAGAGGCTAGGTAGAAAATGGTAAAACCAAGGTTGGGCATTGCTGGAGGAGCTTTATTCAAGGCGAACTATCAAGGGGTTCCCATTATCACCCAACCGCGTAAGGAACGCAAAATCCGGGAACATAACACCGATATGATGGAAACTAGGGCGGCAAGAGTGGAACAAAACACTAGGCAAACGGCCGAGCCTTCCACCCTTTACCAAGTATATAGATGAATTAAGATAACAAGATAATATAGTGATATCCCAACAAGAAAAATAATGTTCCAACAAGGAACGATCTCCAATCTTCACCTGCAACTAGCAACGCTATAAGAGGGGCTGAGCAAAGCGGTAACATAGCCAATCAACGATTTGCTAGGACATGGTGGGTTAGAGGTTTGACATGGCAATTTGGGAGGCATGATAAGCAAGTGGTAGGCATCGTAGCATAGGCATAGCAAAAGAGCGAGCATCTAGCAAAGCAAAGATAGAAGTGATTTTGAGGGTATGATCATCTTGCCTGCAAAGTTGTCAGAGTTGACTGGATCCTCGAAAGCAAACTCAATGGGCTCCTCATTAGCGAACTCGTCTCCCAGCTCTACCCAAACAAGACAGACAAGCAAAAGGACACAATCAACCACGTGCAAAGCTCAAGCAACATGATGCAAACATGGTATGCTATGCGGGATGTGATATGTGATGCATATGCAAGATTTGACAAGGAATGAATGAACCTGGCCTCAACATGGAAATCCAAGAGTGCCACTGGAAAGGTGAGGTGATTTAGGTTGAAATCGATATAAAGAACGTCGGAATCGGATGCACGGTTTGGAAATGGCAAGCAAATCAAATATGACAACGGTCTGCGATAAACAACAAGTAGCCATCTAAATGCAACAAGTTAAACATGCTACAGCACCCAAACATGGCAAATAAATACATGGCAGGGATCCATTCATGATGCCTAACAAAAGATGAACACTGAGCTACGGCCAATTCATCCATTAACAGGTTCAAACAAGCATGGCAAAAGTGCAATTGGTAAACAGGTTTCAGACTTAGTGAAATTAACACTTGTCTGGAATTTCAGATCAGGTAGCACACTTTGGAGCATGAAAACTAGATGTACAGGAACTTAACATGGAAAAGCAAGGCATGGCATGGAGCTACTCAAAGAGCTTAACAAAAGTCCCTTAGTGACCTTGAGCCAAAAGGGATCATAAAATACAATTGCAAGCATGTGAACATGGCAAAAACAAAATCAGATCACAGACTATGTGAAAAACTGGAACATGCAAATCAGATATCAAGTAGGCATGTTTACGAGCTCAGTGCACTCACTAAAGAGCATGTCATGACAATATAAGCATACACCCGTCAATAATACACATTATAAAAGCTAGACATGGCAAGAACAACAACATAGCATGCACGGATCAACTACAACATCCTCGGCAAAATCGCTAACACATAGACAATCTGCCCAGATTCACGAAATAGCAAAAGTAGAGCTCGATTGACTCAAGCTAGGGTGCTCCATAATTGCAAACAAAGACATGGATGGATAGATCACTACAATATTAACAAATCATCAGTACTGATCATCCTCCAAAGAGGCACGGATCACTAGGAAACAACATGAACATATGGCATATTGATAAAAACAGATCAAGGACTTAGTGGAATTGCTAAGTCCTTGAAATCTGCATTAACGAATGCACCACTTTGCAAGCTTGTGCTAGTCACCACACACATCACAAAAATACATGGATAGCACCTCTGGAAAGATGGCAAAACATATAACAAAACACATGTAGAGCTCAGGGGCATATCATGCACACATTAATCATGGCAAAAATGACAAATAGCTATTTGGAGCAGCAGATCTGACAATTAACTCAAATAGCACTCTTCCAATAGCATTTCCGGAATCAAGATGAACTCAAATGAAAATGATGCAATGAGATGAAATGATATTCTCTCTGAGATGAACATTTTGATATGCTATACGCGCAAAACGGATCTATGGATGCAAAGATACGGCACGATGAACATGGCAATATAATTAGGGTTTCGGGAGGAAAATCAACCGTCCGGATCTGGATCTGAAAACACTGTTCACGCGCGGACTTCGAGGTTCGTCGGAGAGCTTGCCGGAGTTCGAGGAAGAGCTCGCCAGAGTGGGACTTGCCGTGGGGACGCCGGAGAGGGGCCGGTTCACCGGATCCGGCCGGCGGGGAGGCGCGGACGTCGAGGATCTGCGGCGGCGGGCGGTGTGGCGGCGTCGGCGGCGAGGTGCGGCGCGGCCGGAGGAGTGCGGCGTCGGGCGGCGAGGTGCTGGTGCGGCGGCTCGGCCGCGGGGCGAAGGAGGTAGGCGGCGGTGCTACGGATGGGCCGCGGGAGGGGGGGGGGGGCTCAACGCGGGCCGGGCGGGCCGGCGGCGCGGGTTGACGATGTTGGCACCGCGGGCACCACGTGGCAAGCCAGGGTTGGCCGGAGGCGGCGGTGGTGACTTGTCCGGCCGGCATGGACGTGTCCGGCGTGGCGTCGTAGACTTTTTAGGGTTTCGGGGAAGGGGAACCCATGGATTTCGGAGGGGGGCTATTTATAGGCATAGAGGGAGCTAGGAGTGTCCAAATGAGGTGCGGTTTTTGGCCACGCGATCATGATCGAACGCTCTAGATGATGGAGAGGGTTTTGGTGGGTTTTGGGCCAAAATAGAGGGGTGTTGGGCTGCAACACACACGAGGCCTTCTCGGTCCCTCGGTTAACCGTTGGAGCATCAAACGAAGTCCAAATGGTACGAAACTTGACAGGCGGTCTACCGGTAGTAAACCAAGGCCGCATGGCAAGTCTCAGTCCAATCCGGAAATGTTTAACCCCCACACACGAAAGGAAGGTAGAAATGACCACCGGAGGAGAACGGAGCGCCGTAATGCAAAACAGACAACGGGGAAAAAGCTCGGATGCATGAGACGAACACGTATGCAAATGCAATGCACGGGATGACATGATATGAGATGCATGACAACGACAACAACACACGGAGACAAAAACCCGAACCTGAGAAAATAAAAGAACTTAACACCGGAAACGGCAAGAGTTGGATTGCATATTAGGTAAATAACATCCGGGGTGTTACAACATCCACCTTCCAAACCTGCACCCCCGCCGGTGTTTTGCTGCACCGACAGCCGCTGCTTTGCTTGCCATCGTCGCCAAGTTGCTGTGCGTTCATGACGTTTCCAAGACCAAGCCTCTTCTTGCCTCACCTTTGCATGCATCCTCACACGCACTCCCCGCAAGCGTCCGCCTTGCCGTGCCTCCCGCGCGACACATGCCCACTCTCCTGCACACTGCCACTGCCTCGCTGTGCCTCGCTGCCGTGGCTGAGAGGAGCTCCTACTAAGCTTGTTCTCGAGCCCTTGCTCATGCCGTTGCGCCGCCACTCGCGCAACCACACCCAAGCAGTTTTCCGCACGCCCGTTGCTGTCCTGTAGCATCGATGCTCGCTGTTTTGCTCACTTGCGTCACCGGCGAGCATCACCGTGAGCCATGGCTCCAAAAGCTCGACCTTCGGCTGTTGGCTCAAGTAACCTGGCATCCTTATTTCTTTCACAATCATGTTCACAGTCTAGTTGGCTAGCACATCTGGCTTTCATATAAGAGGTCTTGGGTTCGAGCCCCAAACGCCCCAATTTTTGCCCTCTTTTCCATTTCTTTTGCACACAGCCACTTGGGGCCGAATCCTCATCTGGGCCGCTGCACCTTGTTGCTTCGGGCCCGTGCATGGTTTTTCCTGCCCGTGGATTTGTTTAATATCCCGTGCATGCATATTTACAGCAAATGCCATTATTTTGCAATGCCTATAACTAAATAACTGTGCATTGCATGTAAAAACTTTATATATGTAAAATGTCTAGAATTTCATCTAGTTTCATAATATCCAACTTTCATTCATGTTTAAAATGTTTAAAAGGCTGTTTGTGTAATTTTGTTCATATGCCATGCTAAAATGCTTTAATTCAAAACTATTTAACCGTAGCTCGGTTTGTAACAGACTTTATATGTAAATGGGGTAGAAAAATGCCTAGTTTAACATGGTGGCATCACTTTGCATGTTTAACAACTCTAAAATTGTGTTTAGGGCAGAACATTACCAAACCTAATATATGCATATGGGGATTTACCGGAATTGTTGTTCGTTGCTTCCGGCCTCATTTAAACTTGACTAGATAGGTAGTTTTACTTTGCTTCACCCTCTCACCATGACTCTTGCATAAAGTAGAAGATAATAATAAAGGATAGGCCCTTCGCAGAGGGAAGCAGAGGTTGCCATGCACTGGTTGGATGCACAAAATCTCAATGCGAAAGAACGTCACTTTATATTGCCCATTGTGATATGAACCTTTATTATGCAGTCCGTCGCTTTTATTACTTCCACATCACAAGATCGTATAAAGCTTATTTCTCCCACACCAATCAATCATACATATTTAGAGCAATTTTTATTGCTTTGCACCGATGACAACTTACTTCAAGGATCTTACTCAATCCATAGGTGGATATGGTGGACTCTCATGGCAAAACTGGTTTAAGGGTATTTGGAAGCACAAGTAGTATTTCTACTTGGTGCTGAGAATTTGGCTAGCACGAGGGGGAAAGGCAAGCTCAACAAGTTAGAGGATCCATGACAACATACTTTATCTCAGATATAATAAAGACATAACTCATTACGTTGTCTTCCTTGTCCTGTTGGGGAACGTAGCAGAAATTCAAAATTTTGGTACGTATCACCAAGATCAATCTATGGAGAAACCAGCAACGAGGGGAAGGAGAGTGCATCTACATACCCTTGTAGATCGCTAAGCGGAAGCGTTGAAGAGAACGGGGTTGATGGAGTCATACTCGTCATGATCCAAATCACCGATGATCCTAGTGCCGAACGGACGGCACCTCCGTGTTCAACACACGTACAGCCCGGTGACGTCTCCCATGCCTTGATCCAGCAAGGAGAGAGGGAGAGGTTGAGGAAGACTCCATCCAGCAGCAGCACAATGGCGTGGTGGTGGTGGTGGAGGAGCGTGGTACTCCAGCAGGGCTTCGCCAAGCACCGCAAGAGACGAGGAGGGAGATGTGTCACGGGAGGGAGAGGGAGGCACCAGGGCTTTGGTGCGGCTGCCCTCCCTCCCCCCCACTATATATAGGGCCAAGGTAGAGGGGGGGGGCGCAGCCTTGGCCCTTCCTCCAAGGAAGGGTGCGGCCAGGGAGGAGTCCATCCTCCCCAAGGCACCTAGGAGGTGCCTTCCCCCTTTAGGACTCTTCCTTTCCCTTATCTCTTGGCGCATGGGCCTCTTGGGGCTGGTGCCCTTGGCCCATATAGGCCAAGGCGCACACCCCTACAGCCCATGTGGCCCCCGGGGCTGGTGGCCCCACTTGGTGGACCCCCGGGACCCTCCCGGTGGTCCCCGTACATTACCGATAAACCCCGAAACTTTTTTGGTGACCAAAACAGGACTTCCCATATATAAATCTTTACCTCCAGACCATTCCGGAACTCCTCGTGACGTCCGGGATCTCATCCGGGACTCCAAACAACATTCGGTAACCACATACAAACTTCCTTTATAACCCTAGCGTCATCGAACCTTAAGTGTGTAGACCCTACGGGTTTGGGAGACATGCAGACATGACCGAGACGTTCTCCAGTCAATAACCAACAGCGGGATCTGGATACCCATGTTGGCTCCCACATGTTCCACGATGATCTCATCGGATGAACCACGATGTCGAGGATTCAATCAATCCCGTATACAATTCCCTTTGTCTAGCGGTACGATACTTGCCCGAGATTCGATCGTCGGTATCCCGATACCTTGTTCAATCTCGTTACCGGCAAGTCTCATTACTCGTTTCGTAACACATCATCCCGTGATCAACTCCTTGATCACATTGTGCACATTATGATGATGTCCTACCGAGTGGGCCCAGAGACACCTCTCTATTTACACGGAGTGACAAATCCCAGTCTCGATTCGTGCCAACCCAACAGACACTTTCGGAGATACCTGTAGTGTACCTTTATAGCCACCCAGTTACGTTGTGACGTTTGGCACACCCAAAGCACTCCCACGGTATCCGGGAGTTACACAATCTCATGGTCTAAGGAAATGATACTTGACATTAGAAAAGCTTTAGCATATGAACTACACGATCTTTGTGCTAGGCTTAGGATTGGGTCTTGTCCATCACATCATTCTCCTAATGATGTGATCCCGTTATCAATGACATCCAATGTCCATGGTCAGGAAACCGTAACCATCTATTGATCAACGAGCTAGTCAACTAGAGGCTTACTAGGGACATGGTGTTGTCTATGCATCCACACATGTATCTGAGTTTCCTATCAATACAATTCTAGCATGGATAATAAACGATTATCATGAACAAGGAAATATAATAATAATCAATTTTTTTTGACCATGAAGACAGCAGGGCTTGCACCCCACAACATTTTATAAATAAAGCCAAAATAAATACAAGGTATGTATCCTCAAGGTGAGGATGAAGGGAAAAGAAAGAGAAAAACCCTAAGAGAAGCTATATAGGGAAAGGGAAAACTATACCTAATAATTACAGAGGAAACGAAAGCAACTCTCCTCAAGGAGGAAGAAAGTCAATCCACTTAAGAAGGGCTTCCCTGTATTTCCATTTGATCCGATGAGAGAGCAGAGTAAGATCATGAATGAAACCATTCCTCCATGCCCTGAAAGTTGGTTGGATGTTCCGGAAAGCTCTATCATTCCTGACCTTCCAAATATTCCACCATGCCGTAAACACAACCTCCCCAAAGAAAGGCTTGTTGAAATCCTTCCTAGCTTGACGAGCAATACCCGCCATATCATTACCACCTGTCCATTCAATTTGTAGATAGTTCCATACACGAGCGCTATAATTGCACTGGAAGAAAAGATGGTTTCTGTCTTCCAGAATTCCAGTGGGACATAGAACACATTCTGGTCCTTCATTAATCTTCCAATGCCTCCTCTGAATCATGTCTTTAGTGTTAACCCTGTCCATAATTACAAGCCAAGCAAACATCTTGATCGACATTGTGCAGCAACTTTTCCATATCCACCCTAGAATGGGGTTTGATACCATTGGTTGATAGACAAAATCATAAAACCTCTTTGCAGTAAAATCTGCTTTCTTGCCATGTCTCCAGCTCCAGCTGTCCTTGGAGGTATTATCCAACTGGAAAGACCTCATTAGGGAAGAAAGTTGCTGCAATTCCTGAAAGGCTTGTGCAGTGAGAGGTAAGTAGAGAAGGTCTTGGAAACTACTCGCCGCAAAGACTTCCTTGACTGAGAGATTTTTGTCAAGACAAAAGGAGTAGAGCCTAGGAAATCGATCTTGCAGTGGGACTGAACTGCCGCCAATTTGCCAATAGTCAGACCAGAACAAAACCGTATCGCCCGTAGAAACCTCAATCGAAGTAACTGACCGAAAATTATCCATCAACTTACATACATCTCTCCACCAAAAGGAGCCACAAAGAACAGTGTCATGTGGAATCCTCTGAAAATAGTAAGAATCCCAAACTAACTGCACCCATGGCACCTCCATCTTGTTGTAAAATTTATTGAGATGTTTCAGCAGAAGAGCATCATTCTGTAAACCTAAATTCAGTATTCCAAGCCCTCCCTTGGACTTAGGTCTACAGACAAGGGGCCAAGCCGCCAGTGAGTGTCCCCTTTCCTGACCATACTTCCTCCATAAACACTGCCTCTGAATTCTTTCCAATTGTTTCAAAATGCCCTGAGGAATTGACAAACTGGAAAGGAAGAAGATAGGCAATGAAGAGATGACAGAATTAACTAATTGCAGTCTGCTCCCTTGAGGTAAAAACCAAGAGCTTGCTGTCAATCTTCTCTCCATACAATCCACAAGGGGAAGAAGATCCACAATTTTTGGCCTGGTGGTCCCCACTGGCAGACCCAGATAAGTAAAAGGCATCTTGCCTAAATTACAACCAAAATAGGCAGCCAGATCTGAAGCATCTTGATCAGTCACATTGATGGGATACATGGAGGATTTATGGAAATTAATTTGAAGTCCAGTTGCCTGAGAAAAGGAGTGTAAAACTCGTTTCAAAGCCCTCAATTGATCTTTATTAGCATTGAAGAAAAGCAGTGTATCATCAGCATATTGGACAACAGGGAAATCTGGGTCATGTGTAGGCAGAGGCCTACTAATAAGACCTTGCTGAAGAAGATCATTTATCAATGTTTGCAAGAGATCCGCCGTGATAACAAAGAGCAAGGGAGAAATGGGACCCCCCTGCTTCACTCCACATTTGCACTTGAAGTGATTCCCAGGAACTCCGTTCAAAAGAACGGAAGAAGTGCCAGAGGACAGCAACTGTTTAATCCAAGTGATCCACCTATCATCAAAACCTTTTGCAATTAGAATCTTTATGATAGCCTCATGCTGGATAGAATCAAAAGCCTTTTCAAAATCTAGTTTAAGCAAAATGATGGGCCTCTTAGATTGATTACACTGGTGAATGTACTCAAAAGTCCAAGCAAGACAATCCTGGATTGTTCTTGATTTTATGAAACCATATTGATTTTTATGCACACATTTGGTGATCTCCTGTTGGAATCTGTTAGCTGCCAGTTTGGTAAGAAACTTCAAACCCACAGAGGTAAGAGAAATTGGCCTAAAGTCCCCTACACCCTCCGGTGACTACTTCTTAGGAATCAGGGTAATGTATGCGTCATTCAAGTTCTCCAACTGAACTGATCCAGCATGAAACTCCTTAACCAACTGGATGAAATCAGCAGAAATTATGTGCCAACACTTTTTCAAAAAAAGCCCATTAAAGCCATCAGGCCCAGGGGCCTTGTCAATGGGCATTTCCTTAATAACCTGCTCAATTTCTTTCATATCAAAAGGGTTTGTGAGCACCGCCAAACCCTGGACCCTAGGAATAAGGGACAAGATGTTTTCATCCAAACAAATTGGCCTTACTGTCCCCATTCTGCTTCGGAAGGCTGACAAGAATTCCTTGGCCATTTCGTCATGGTTTCACGTTGTTGATCCATCAGACAACAAAAGACTGGCAATAGAGTTTTTTCTGTATCTCTCAGTTGCCATAGCCTGAAAGAATTTTGAGTTCTCCTCCCCCACTTTAATATACCTGATTGTACATCTCTTCTTCCAGTACAGATATTGCATGTGCAGTAGGCGCTCATGATGCAATTTTGTTATTTTTCTGAAATTAAACTCAGGCCTGGACAGAGATCTTCTGTCCTCAAGATTGTCCAACCAAAGAATTACCCAGTTACACTTCTCAATCAACCGTTTGATATGTGATAACCCCTTTTGCCACTTTTTCAGTGCAAACCTCAATGCCTTTAGTTTGTCCACAATTATAGCTGAAATATGAGTCTTACGAGATGGTCGATTCCAGACCTCCTGAACACACTCCATAAAACCAGCCTGATGGATCCAAAAGTTTTCAAACCTAAAAATATGCGCTTTTGGAATTGCTGTACTGATGGTCACCAGACAAGGCATATGATCCGACGCAGTTTTGGCCAAGGGGGTCAGTTGTGTCATGGGGTAAATGTGTATCCAACTCGCCGATGTGAAAACCCAATCTAACTGCTCCAAAAGAGGTCTGTCCTGCATATTAGACCAAGTAAATTTTCGTCCTTTCAAGGGAAGTTCCAGTAATCCCAAATGGCCAATTATCTCATTGAATATAAACATGTCGTTTATATCACCCCCAGGTAAGTTCCTATTATCAATTGAACGGATGAAGTTGAAGTCTCCCATCAACATCCACAACTGATCCGGATCAATATCTAAGTTGTAAATCCAAGAAACAAACTCATCACGTAACTCACCCTGACAAGGCCCATACACATTCACCATGAACCATTTTTCATTATTGTGAACCGAGGTAAACTGCATAACTATAGCGTAAGGCTTAACTTCAAGCAAGGTGCCACAGAACACATCAGAACGCCACACTGTTAATAGGCCCCCAGACGCTCCACTAGAGGGAGACTCCACAAATTGATCAAAGCCATGGGGACAAATGCTTTTAATGACTGAACGTGAGCAAGTGGAAAGCTTAGTTTCCTACAAACAAAGCACTGAACACTGACTCTCTATCACTTTTTCCCTGACAGAGCACTGTCTAGCTCCCGAATTGAGACCGCGAACATTCCAACATAACACTTTCCAGCTACGCGTTGTAACACGATTCATAAAAAACCATAGCATCTAGTAGGAAAAGAAATATGGCACCTAATGCCATACCATCCATAATGAAAGAAAGTTCAGAACCCCAAAGTGTCTCGTCACAGACTGAACTCAGTTCAACATAAAAGAAAACAACCATAACCGACACCTTCAACATAGAAGATAACATAAGAAACTACGCTGTGGATGCAGACGAGTCCTCCTGTGGATTAGCCATAAGCTTGTCCACCGATATCAACGCAGGGTCAATCTCTAATTCTTCACCCACAGCTTGCAGAACCTGAATCGGAGTGTGAGGCGGTGCCGCAGGTAGAGCATCTTCAGAATCATCCACTAGAGTGGGCTGGGCCTTGTCCTCCATGGGCTTTGCGCGGGGACGCTTCTTGGATGGCTGCAGTGACAGCTGTTCGAAAACCACGTTCTTGTAGCCATCTAACTTTGCCGCGCTCCTTGTGCAGCGCCTTAGAGATGTATCGACCACCGGAGTCTTCTTCTTCTCTCGCCGTTTACGCGCAGTTGACTGCTCAACAGAAAAGACCAAGCTAGATTGAACTGAGACAGCAGCAGAACTATCCGACCCCCCTTCTTCAGAAACAGAGGCTTGGACATTGACAGCAGGCAGCTCCTTAAATAAAGCTCTGGCCACCGGGCGCTTCGCCATGACAGACTGTCTGGTCACTGGCAGCACAGGCAGAGAGGCAGCTAAACAAGAAATCATCCTTGATTCATCGAAGGCAATGGACCAAGACCTCTTCGAGTAAATGACTGTGCCCAGCGGCTTGAAGAAAATGGACCTGGGCACTTCTTTAACCAAGAAATCAACCATAAGATTCTCAAAAGATCTTTTCCACACCATCTCCGGGGGAAGGGGAGGACCTGCCACAATGCGTGCCATGCCAATGAAAACTTCATGATGCTGAATCACCGGAGGCTGGTAGGGCACAATGGCAAGCTGATCCTCTTCAAAAACCGGAAGCTGAGCTTCGGGGAGTGGTAAATTATGTTGCTGTTGGATATCATCCTCCTGTTGAAGCTGCTCGACAGAGGCAGACCCTTCCGGCTGATCAATGACTATTGAAACTTGGTCCTGTTCTGGAGCAGCAGGGTGTGGGGCCTGCTCGATCTCTGCATCATCTCCCCACATGGCATTTCCCCAACCAGGAGCGTTGTTATTCTCAGGCGGTGGGGGTGGAGCAAGGGGAGCATCATTCCAACCCCGCATTGGGTAGGGAGGCAACGCAAACATCAAGTTATCCTGCACCAGATTACCAGGTAAAGGATGAGGATTTCCATCCAAGGGCATGGGATCCTCATCATGTGGCATTTGATCTGCAAAGTCTGCACCTAGAACATAGCAAGCAGCAGTCCAAGATACTTGTGTATCACCATACTCCGCATAGTCACGAAAGACAAATCTCTTGGAACCAACGGCGTATCCGGAAAATAAGCTTCCACTAGGGTCCGAACCAGATAAGGATCCTCACTATCCCAAGAGATACATTTTCCAAAAGTGCCTACCGCCTGCGAGATATATTCAGTGGTGCGATAATCCAGAGGAATCCCAATGAACATTAACCAGCCCTTGCGAAAACCCTGTATCCCTCTATAATTTTGTCCATCATCATGCTTCATAAATCTGATAGAGCGATCATTACCCAAAGGAAATGGTGCATGCTGGATCAAGGTGTATCTGACTGACGGATCCCTGACTTGAAACAGCCCAACCCCATGAAACCATGGCTGCGCAGATCGAACAAAAATACCTCTGTTATGCAGAAACTGGACCACTTCTTCCCGCACTGGGCCGAACGGCCCCTCCGGCTCCGGCATCACCTCTACAACCAAGAAGTCCTCGTGGCGACGAGCCGGACGCGCAGCAGGCGTGAAGAAGGTGTGAGGTACCCGACGATCGCCCCCATCAATGATGTGATGACCCGGGGGCGCAAAGCGCCGGGGATCAAGCTCATAGTTCGCCATGGAATCGCCAGTAGCAGGTCGGGGGTTTTCTTTGGCTTGAGGAGAGGGAAGATGTAATATGGGCGGCGGCGATGGGACTGGACAGTCTATCCCAATAACTCCGGCTCTGTTCCCATGAGTAGCAACAGATTCCAATAAACTCGTTTTTTGTTGCATCAAAATTGGCCTCCAAACCAGACCCTTGGAGCGCGCGAAATCATTACAGTCCCGGCTAGAGTGACCAGGACGAGAGCAACTCGTGCAGACCGCTCGCATTCCACAAGTCGCTGACAGGTGGCCCCTTTGAGAGCAAATTGTGCATGTAATCACGCGGTCCACCATGTCATCGACCATGGCCTCAAACTGCCTCGCAGCCTCTTGAGATGAAGGGATATCTGGACAGTGGCCCAAAGGAGTTGGGATCATAGGCGTGGATGGCCCAGAGGCAGATGGGCTGGGCATTGAAAGTGGGCTAGTGGTCAGGCGGGCCTCCATGGGAACTGGGTCGGAAGGCAGACAATTCATTTGAATAGGCGGCAACCCCGCCCCTGCGAAACGTGCGGGCGAAATCCCAGCATGCACGGGGGATCGGTCCTCTGAAACCGGATCAGGCACCGGTGGAGATGAGTCCGGCCGGCTCAATGCCGGCAACGGAGTGACTGTACCAAAAACAATAGGTGGACGTGCCACCGTCCAAGGCAAGTCCGCATGTGGCGATTGATGAATGACCACACGTTCATGAGCAGGGAGATCATATCCCGCATCACACATGGTATCAATGCATTCTTGCGTAGCCGGATATCTATATCCCTTGCAAGCCGAGTATCGCTCAAAAGTGGCAAAAGAAAGCTTTTTCTGTGCAGAAGTAACAGATTTTAAAGCTGATCTAGCCGGAGGCTTGTTCATGGCTAAAAGGCCTAAAGTTGATCGACGCTTGGTAGGACTAACTAGAATCCATGCAGCATCACATTCCTTCCTCCAGATACGGAGTTCTCTAGTCCAATTAGGTCCCCCATTACCCCACAAATGAAAATAGCACTTGAACAGATCACATGCATATGAGCGAAGATCCATAATAAGAAAACCAACTTGTTGGCAAGAGACATGGAAGGAATAAACCTTATCCTTGATATGCTCAACATGAAGCTCAATTGCCGAACCTCCAATCGCTGCTTCTAGAGCCGCCGCCATAGAATCCTCCGTGAGACGAAAGACATGGCGGCTAAATGAAACCACTAATTTAAATGACCTCCTATGCCCTGAAGGATGGATCGTAAGGCTAGTAGATCTGAAAACCTCATCTGCAAAAACCCTACCCTTGGAGAAATCCAAGCCAAGGGTAGATCCACCATATGAACCCATAGGAGATGGGTAGTTCCAAGAACCTGAGAGGACACCGGAGCCGATGAGCGGTGGGAATCCACAGTTTAGTGGAGAAAGAGGGAGATCACCGGAGAGGGTGGGAGCGCCGTGGGGGGTGGGAGCGTCATTATTCACCCTAGTTATCATAGCAAACCATTGTTTGGCTATAATCAATTTATTATTGTCTCCCACTTGCACTAGAGTCAATAATCCAGCTCACATCGATATGTGATTAACACTCAAGGTCACATCCCCATGTGACTAACACCACAAGAGTTCTGGGTTTGATCATGTTATGCTTATGAGAGAGGTTTCAGTCAACGGGTCTGCAACATTCAGATCCGTATGTACTTCGCAAATTTCTATGTCATCTTGTAGATACAACTACTACGCTACATTTGGAGCCATTCCAAATAACTGTTCTACTATACGAACCCAGTTTACTACTCAGAATAATCTGGATTAGTGTCAAAGTTTGCATCGGCGTAACCCTTTATGACAAACTCTTTTACCACCTCCATAATCGAGAAAATTCCTTAGTCCACTAGTTACTAAGGATAACTTTGACCGCTGTCCTGTGATCCATTCTTGGATCACTCTTGTACCCCTTGACTGACTCATGGCAAGGCACACTTCAGGTGCGGTACACAGCATAGCATACTATAGAGCCTACATCTTAAGCATAGGGGATGACCTTCGTCCTTTCTCTCTATTCTGCCATGGTCGAGCTTTAAGTCTTAACTTCATACCTTACAACTCAGGCAAGAACTCCTTCTTTGACTGATCCATCTTGAACACCTTCAAGATCATGTTAAGGTATGTGCTCATTTGAAAGTACCATTAAACGTTTTGATCTATCCTTATAGATCTTGATGCTCAATGTTCAAGTAGCTTAATCCAGGCTTTCCATTGAAAAACACTTTCCAAATAACCCTATATGCTTTCCAAAAATTCTACGTCATTTCCGATCAACAATATGTCAACAACATATATTCATCAGAAATTCTATAGTGCTCCCACTCTTTGGAAATACAAGTTTCTCATAAACTTTGTATAAACCCATAAACTTTGATTACTCCATCAAAGTGTATATTCCGACTCCGAGATGCTTACTCCAGTCCTTAGAAGGATTGCTGGAGCTTTGCATACTTATTAGCATCTTTCAGGATTGACAAAACCTTCCGGTTGTATCACATACAACCTTTCCTCAAAAATCGTCGAGGAAACAATGTTTTGACATCCTATCTGCAAGATTTCATAAATAATGCAGTAATTGCTAATATAATTCCAATAGACTCTTAGCATCGCTACGAGTGAGAAAGTCTCATCGCAGTCAACTCCTTGAACTTGTCGGAAAACATCTTAACGACAAGTCGAGCTTTCTTAATGGTGACATTTACCATCATTGTCCGTCTTCCTTTTAAAATCCATCTGTACCTAACAGCCTTACGACCATCAAGTAGTTCTTCCAAAGTCTACACTTTGTTTTCATATATGGATCCTCTCTCGGATTATATGGCCTTGAGCCATTTATTGGAATCCAGGCCTACCATCGCTTCTCCATAGCTCATAGGTTCATTGTTGTCTAGCAACATGACTTCGAAGATAGGATTACGTACCACTCTGAAGTAGTATACATCCTTGTCATCCCACGAGGTTTGGTAGTGACTTGATCTGAAGTTTCATGATCACTATCATAAGCTTCCACTTCAATTGGTGTAGGTGCCACAGGAACAATTCTTTGTGCCCTGCTATAGACTAGTTGAAGTGACGGTTCAATAACCTCATCAAGTCTCCACCATCCTCCCACTCAATTCTTTCGAGAGAAACTTTTCCTCGAGAAAGGACCCGATTCTAGAAACAATCCCTTATTGCTTTCGGATCTGAGATAGGAGGTATACCCAACTATTTTGGGTGTCCTATGAAGATGCATTTATCCGCTTTGGGTTCGAGCTTATCAGCCTAAAACTTTTTCACATAAGCGTCGCAGCCCCAAACTTTTAAGAAATGACAGCTTAGGTTTCTCTAAACCTTAGTTCATACGGTGTCATCTCATCGGAATTACGTGGTGCCCTATTTAAAGTGAATGTGGTTGTCTCTAATGCCTAACCCATAAACTATTGTGGAATTTTGATAAGAGACATCATGGTATGCATCATATCCAATAGGGTGCAGTTATGATGTTCGGACACACCATCACACTATGGTGTTCCAGGCTGTATTAGTTGTGAAACAATTTCCACAATGTCTTAATTCTGTGCCAAACTCGTAATTAAGATATTCATCTCTATGATCATATCATAGATATTTTATCCTCTTGTCACGACGATCTTTCAACTTCACCCTGAAATTACTTGAACCTTTCAATAATTCAGACTCGTGATTCATCAAGTAAATATACTCAACATCTACTCAAATCATCTATGAAGTAAGAACATAACGATATCCACTACACTCCTTAGCATTCATTGGACTGCACACATCAAAATGTATTGCTTCCAACAAGTTCCTTTCTAGTTCCATTTTACTGGAAACGAGGCTTTCAGTCATCTTGCCCATGTGGTATGATTTGCATGTCTCAAGTGATTCAAAATCAAGTGAGTCCAAACGGTCCATTTGCATGGAGTTTCTTCATGCATATACACCAATAGACATGGTTCGCATGTCTCAAACTTTTCAAAACGAGTGAGCCCAAAGATCCATCAACATGGAGCTTCTTCATGCGTTTTATACCGATATGACTTAAGTGGCAGTGCCACAAGTAGGTGGTACTATCATTACTATCTTATATCTTTTGGCATGAACATGTGTATCACTACGATCGAGATTCAATAAACCATTCATTTTAGGTGCAAGACCATTGAAGGTATTATTCAAATAAACAGAGTAACCATTATTCTCCTTAAATTAATAACCATATCGCGATAGACATAATCCAATCATGTCTATGCTCAATGCAAACACCAATCTCGATGGTAGAGGGAGCGTGCGATGCTTGATCACATCAAGCTTGGGAAAAACTTCCAACACATATTGCCAGCTCACCTTTAGCTAGTCTCCGTTTATTCCGTAGCTTTTATTTCGAGTTACTAACACTTAGCAACCGAACCGGTATCTAATACCCTGGTGCTACTAGGAGTACTAGTAAAGTACACATCAACACAATGTATATCCAATATACTTCTATCGACCTTGCCAGCCTTCTAATCTACCAAGTATCTAGGGTAATTCTGCTCCAGTGGCTGTTCCCCTTATTACAGAAGCACTTAGTCTCGGGTTTGGGTTCAACCTTGGGTTTCTTCACTAGAGCAGCAACTGAATTGCCGTTTCATGAAGTATCCCTTCTTGCCCTTGCCCTTCTTGAAACTAGTGGTTTCACCAACCATCAACAATTGATGCTCCTTCTTGATTTCTACTTTTGTGGTGTCAAACATCACGAATATCTCAAAGATCATCATATATGTCCTCGATATGTTATAGTTCATCACGAAGCTCTAGCAGCTTGGTGATAATGACTTCGGAGAAACATCACTATCTCATCTGGAAGATCAACTCCCACTCGATTCAAATGATTGTTGTACTCAAACAATCTGAGCACAAGCTCAACAATTGAGCTTTTCTCCCTTAGTTTGCAGGCTAAGAAAATCCTCGGAGGTCTTATACCTCTTGACGTGGGCACGAGCCTGAAATCCCAATTTCAGTCCTCGAAACATCTCATATGTTTCGCGACGTTTCAAAACATCTTCGGTGCCTCAACTCTAAACCGTTTAACTGAACTATCACATAGTTACCAAAATGCGTATGTCAGATGTTCGCAACATCCACAGACGACGTTTGAGGTTCAGCACACTGAGCGGTGCATTAAGGACATAAGCCTTCTATGAAGCAATGACGACAATCCTCAGTTTACGGACCTAGTCCGCATAATTTCTACTATCAACTTTCAACTGAATTTTCTCTAGGAACATATCTAAACAGTAGAACTAAAGCGCGAGCTACAACATAATTTGCAAAATCCTTTTAACTATGTTCAGGATAAACAAGTTCATCTTATGAACTCCCACTCAGATAGACATCCCTCTAGTCATCTAAGTGCTTACATGATCCGAGTCAACTAGGCCATGTCCGATCATCACGTGAGACGGACTAGTCAACATCGGTGAACATCTTCATGTTGATCGTATCTACCATACGACTCATGCTCGACCTTTCGGTCTCTTGTGTTCCGAGGCCATGTCTGTACATGCTAGGCTCGTCAAGTCAACCTAGTGTTTCGCGTGTGTAAATCTGGCTTACACCCGTTGTATGTGAACATAAGAATCTATCACACCCGATCATCACGTGGTGCCTCGAAACAACGAACTTTCGCAACGGTGCACAGTTAGGGGGAACACTTTCTTGAAATTTTAATGAGGGATCATCTTATTTACTACCGTCGATCTAAGCAAATAAGATGTATAAACATGATAAACATCACATGCAATCAAATAGTAGTGACATGATATGGCCAATATCATATAGCTCCTTTGATCTCCATCTTGGGGCTCCATGATCATCTTGTCACCGGCATGACACCATGATCTCCATCATCATGATCTCCATCATCGTGTCTCCATGAAGTTGCTCGCCAACTATTACTTCTACTACTACAGCTAACGGTTAGCAATAAAGTAAAGTAATTACATGGCGTTGTTCAATGACACGCAGGTCATATAATAAATAAAGGCAACTCCCATGGCTCCTGCCGGTTGTCATACTCATCGACATGCAAGTCGTGATTCCTATTACAAGAACATGATCAATCTCATACATCACATATCATTCATCACATTCTTCTTGGCCATATCACATCACATAGCATACCCTGCAAAAACAAGTTAGACGTCCTCTAATTGTTGTTTGCATGTTTTACGTGGCTGCTATGGGTTTCTAGCAAGAACGTTTCTTACCTACGCAAAAACCACAACGTGATATGCCAATTGCTATTTACCCTTCATAAGGACCCTTTTCATCGAATCCGATCCGACTAAAGTGGGAGAGACAGACACCCGCTAGCCACCTTATGCAACTAGTGCATGCCAGTCGGTGGAACCAGTCTCACGTAAGAGTACGTGTAAGGTCGGTCCGGGCTGCTTCATCCCACAATGCTGCCGAATCAAGATTGGACTAGTAACGGTAAGCATATTGAACAAAATCAACACCCACAACTACTTTGTGTTCTACTCGTGCATAGAATCTACGCAATAGACCTAGCTCATGATGCCACTGTTGGGGAACGTAGCAGAAATTCAAAATTTTCCTACGTATCACCAAGATCAATCTATGGAGAAACCAACAACGAGGGGAAGGAGAGTGCATCTACATACCCTTGTAGATCGCTAAGCGGAAGCGTTCAAGAGAACGGGGTTGATGGAGTCGTACTCGTCGTGATCCAAATCACCGATGATCCTAGTGCCGAACGGACGGCACCTCCGTGTTCAACACACGTACAGCCCGGTGACGTCTCCCATGCCTTGATCTAGCAAGGAGAGAGGGAGAGGTTGAGGAAGACTCCATCCAGCAGCAGCACAACGGCGTGGTGGTGGTGGAGGAGCGTGGTACTCCAGCAGGGCTTCGCCAAGCACCGCAAGAGACGAGGAGGGAGATGTGTCACGGGAAGGAGAGGGAGGCGCCAGGGCTTTGGTGCGGCTGCCCTCCCTTCCCCCCACTATATATAGGGCCAAGGGAGAGGGGGGGCGCAGCCTTGGCCCTTCCTCCAAGGAAGGGTGCGGCCAGGGAGGAGTCCATCCTCCCCAAGGCACCTAGGAGGTGCCTTCCCCCTTTAGGACTCTTCCTTTCCCTTATCTCTTGGCGCATGGGCCTCTTGGGGCTGGTTCCCTTGGCCCATATAGGCCAAGGCGCACACCCCTATAGCCCATGTGGCCCCCGGGGCTGGTGGCCCCACTTGGTGGACCCCCGGGACCCTCCCGGTGGTCCCGGTACATTACCGATAAACCCCGAAACTTTTCCGGTGACCAAAACATGACTTCCCATATATAAATCTTTACCTCCGGACTATTCCGGAACTCCTAGTGACGTCCGGGATCTCATCCGGGACTCCGAACAACATTCGGTAACCACATACAAACTTCCTTTATAACCCTAGCGTCATCGAACCTTAAGTGTGTAGACCCTACGGGTTCGGGAGACATGCATACATGACCGAGACGTTCTCCGGTCAATAACCAACAGCGGGATCTGGATACCCATGTTGGCTCCCACATGTTCCACGATGATCTCATCAGATGAACCACGATGTCGAGGATTCAATCAATCCCGTATACAATTCCCTTTGTCTAGCGGTACGATACTTGCCCGAGATTCGATCGTCGGTATCCCGATACCTTGTTCAATCTCGTTACCGGCAAGTCTCTTTACACGTTCCATAACACATCATCCCGTGATCAACTCCTTGATCACATTGTGCACATTATGATGATGTCCTACCGAGTGGGCCCTGAGACACCTCTCCGTTTACATGGAGTGACAAATCCCAGTCTCGATTTGTGCCAACGCAACAGACACTTTCGGAGATACATGTAGTGTACCTTTATAGCCACCCAGTTACGTTGTGACGTTTGGCACACCCAAAGCACTCCTACGGTATCCGGGAGTTGCACAATCTCATGGTCTAAGGAAATGATACTTGACATTAGAAAAGCTTTAGCATATGAACTACACGATCTTTGTGCTAGGCTTAGGATTGGGTCTTGTCCATCACATCATTCTCCTAATGATGTGATCCCGTTATCAATGACATCCAATGTCCATGGTCAGGAAACCATAACCATCTATTGATCAACGAGCTAGTCAACTAGAGGCTTACTAGGGACATGGTGTTGTCTATGCATCAACACATGTATCTGAGTTTCCTATCAATACAATTCTAGCATGGATAATAAACGATTATCATGAACAAGGAAATATAATAATAATCAATTTATTATTGCCTCTAGGGCATATTTCCAACATGTCCAACATCAACCCTTTAGCATGTCATATTTTAATGAGTGCTCCCAATCATAAAAGATGTCAATGATAATATATCTATATGTGAAAACCTCTCTTTCCTTATTACTTCCTATTAATTACAACAATGACCAAAGCTATGTCTGCCAACTCCCAACAACTTTTAATCATCATACTCTTTCTATGTGAAGTCATTACTCTCAATAAGAGTAATATGAACTTTTTGTTTATTTTTATTCTTTTTCTCTTTTCTTTTATTCACCCAAGATCATGGCAAAATAATCAAGCCCTTGACTCAACACTAATCTTTATTATATATAGCTCACGGACTCGATTACAAAGAGAGATCATAAAGCAAAACTCAAAACTAGATCATGCCATAAACTTTATTCTACTAGATCAAGATACTACTAATAGGATCGAACTAAGAAAAACGATAAAGATATGAGTTGTGATTGTGATACGATACCGGGGCACCTCCCCCAAGCCTGGCAGTTGCCAAGGGGAGTGCCCATACCCATGTGATTATATCTCCTTTATCGGTGAAGAAGGTGGAGGTGTTGTAGATGATGCGGGCCTTGCGTCCATCTTCCAAGGCATAGGTTCTCGATAATAGAAAGATGATCGAGTCTCCGGGATCCTCGAATCCGTAGCCAAACTCATCCTTTTGAATCTATATTCGTACTCATAGTTTTGGTTTTGCATGTCATAGATTTGGGCTTGGAGGTGCTCGATCTTCTCATGAATCTTGAAGATAGTCTCCCCGATGTTGTCAGCATCTAACTTTTGGTTGCTAGTGAACTCCGCGATCATCATTTGGTTAGAGTTGAGTCCATGTTCTACCATCCCTTGGCACTTGAAAACTTGTTGCTCCACTGCTTCGAGCCTCGTCTCCATCCTTTCAGTCCCCTTTGGTCCCTCTTCATCGCTGATGTGCAGCAACCCATCATGCAACTCAATGGTTTAAGGGTGTCGCAGCACCTCCGCGAGGTAAGGGTTGATGACCTTCTCGAAGAACTTGTCCTTGGAGGCACTTGGGGCCGTCATGATAACCTAGATCTGTCAGAAAAACAGCTCGAAACAAGAACAGGGGAGGTTTGCGTGATACGGGAGTCAAAACTTTGGGATGTTATATAATGAATTTTTACTGACCAAAATATGTATCGTGCAAGAAAACGGAGTCCGGAAGGCACACGAGGTGCTCACGAGGTAGGGGGCGCGCCCACCACCCTCGTGGGGCCCTCGTGTCCTTCCCGGACTGCTACTTATTTTTCTATTTTTCTAAATATTCCAAAACGGAGAAATATTGCCTTAAAAATTGTTTTGGAGTCGGTTTACTAACCGTACCACATACCTATTCCTTTTCGGGGTCTGAAACGTTCCGGAAAGTGTCCCTTATGTATTCCTCCGGGGTTACAGTTTCAATAAATTGGTTTCAACATTTATGGGATTACCTGAGATATAATGTTTAATTCTTTGACCGTTTACCACCTTCGGATTTGTTCCTTCAAAGTTGTTGATCTTTATGGCACCGGAATGATAGACCTCTTCGCTAACATAGGGGCCTTCCCATTTAGAGAGAAGTTTTGCTGCAAAAAATCTTAAACGTGAGTTGTATAGCAATACATAATCACCTACATTAAACTCACGCTTTTGTATCCTTTTTTCATGCCATCTTTTAACTTTTTCTTTAAACAACTTGGCATTTTCATAAACTTGGGTTCTCCATTCATCAAGTGAGCTAATATCAAATAACCTCTTCTCACGGGCAAGTTTAAAATCATAGTTGAGCTCTTTAATAGCCCAATATGCCTTATGTTCTAGTTCGAGAGGTAAGTGACATGCTTTTCCATAAACCATTTTATACGGAGACATACCCATAGGATTTTTGTATGCAGTCCTATAAGCCCATAATGCATCATCAAGTTTCTTGGAACAATTCTTTCTAGACCTATTAACAGTCTTTTGCAAAATTAATTTGAGCTCTCTATTGCTCAACTCTACTTGACCACTAGACTGAGGGTGATAAGGAGATGCAATTCTATGATTAACATCATATTTAGCAAGCATTTTACGGAAAGCACCATGAATAAAGTGTGAACCACCATCAGTCATTAAATATCTAGGGACTCTAAACCTCGGAAAAATAACTTCATTAAGCATTTTAATAGAAGTGTTATGATCAACACTACTAGTTGGAATAGCTTCTACCCACTTAGTAACGTAATCAACAACAACTAAAATATGAGTATATCCATTAGAGGCAGGAAAAGGTCCCATATAATCAAAGCCCCAAACATAAAATGGTTCAATAACAAGAGAATAGTTCATAGGCATTTCTTGACGTCTACTAATATTACCAATTCTTTGACATTCATCACAAGACAAGACAAACTTACGGGCATCCTTGAAGAGAGTAGGCCAATAAAAACCAGATTGCAATACCTTATGTGCAGTTCTATCTCCAGCGTGGTGTCCTCCATAAGCCTCGGAATGACACTTGCGTAGGATCTGTTCCTGTTCATGCTCAGGTACACAATGTCTAATAACACCATCTACTCCTTCTTTATAAAGATGTGGGTCATCCCAAAAGTAATGTCTCAAGTCATAGAAAAACTTTTTCTTTTGTTGGTATGTGAAGCTAGGTGGTATAAATTTAGCAACAATATAATTAGCATAATTAGCATACCAAGGAGTACTATGAGAGGTACTTATAACATTTAATTGTTCATCAGGAAAGCTATCATTAATAGGTAGCGGGTCATCAAGAATATTTTCTAACCTAGACAAGTTGTCTGCAACGGGGTTCTCAGCTCCTTTCCTATCAACAATATGCAAATCAAATTCTTGTAGCAAGAGAACCCATCTAATAAGTCTCGGTTTAGCATCTTTCTTTTCCATAAGGTATTTAATAGCAGCATGATCAGTGTGAATAGTTACTTTAGAATCAACAATATAAGGTCTGAACTTATCACAAGAAAATACAACTGCTAAAAGCTCTTTTTCAGTAGTAGCATAATTTCTTTGAGCATTGTCTAGAGTCTTACTAGCATAATGAATAACATTTAATTTCTTACCAACTCTTTGCCCTAGAACAGCACCTACAGCATAATCACTAGCATCACACATAATTTCAAAGGGTAAATTCTAATCAAGTGGCTGAACAACAGGTGCAGAGACTAATGCTTTCTTAAGTATTTCAAATGCTTCTACACAATCATCATCAAAGACAAATGGTATACCTTTTTGCAATAAATTAGTCAGAGGCCGAGAAATTTTTGAGAAGTCCTTAATGAACCTCCTGTAAAATCCGGTGTGACCAAGGAAACTTCTTATACCTTTGATGTCCTTGGGACATGGCATATTTTCAATAGCATCGACCTTGGCTTTATCAACTTCAATACCTCTTTCAGAAACTTTATGCCCCAAGTCAATACCTTCATTAACCATAAAGTGACACTTTTCCCAATTCAAGACAAGATTAGTTTCTTCACATCTCTGCAAAACTCGATCAAGATTGCTCAAGCAATCATCAAAAGAGGAACCATAGACGGAAAAATCGTCCATGAAACCTCACAAATCTTTTCACAAAAGTCAGAGAATATAGCCATCATGCATCTTTGAAAGGTAGCAGGTGCATTACATAAACCAAAAGGCATACGTCTATAAGCAAAACTACCAAATGGGCATGTAAAATTAGTCTTTGATTGATCTCTAGCCGACACAGGTATTTGAGAGAAACCAGAATAACCATCTAGAAAGCAATAGTGTGTATGTTTGCATAATCTTTCTAGCATTTGATCAATAAAAGGTAAGGGGTAATGATCTTTCTTACTACCTCCGTCCTGGTTTACTGGTCCTCATTGTTTTCCGTGCGAAAGTTTGACCATAAATTTAATAAACAAAATGTTCATGTATCTAATAAAAATTATATCAATGAAAACTACATTCAAATATGAATCTAACGATATTATTCGTTGACATGCATTAACATTTTGTTAGTTAAATCTTTGGTCAAACTTTGACACAAATTACAAAGGGGACCTATAAACCAGGACGGAGGTAATAGTAGCTTTATTTAATTTGCGGAAATCAATTACCATCCTATAACCTGTAATAATTCTTTGTGGAATCAATTCGTCTTTATCATTAGGAACAACAGTAATACCTCCCTTCTTAGGGACACAATGGACATGACTTACCCACTGACTATCAGCAACAGGATAGATTATACCTGCCTCCAGAAGCTTGAGTATTTCTTTTCATACCACTTCTTTCATTTTAGGATTTAGACGTCATTAAGGATCACGAACTGGTTTGGCATCTGCTTCCAAATTTATTTTATGTTGACATAGAGTGGGACTAATGCCTTTAAGATCATCAAGAGTATATCCAATAGCAGCACGATGATTCTTCAGAGTTTTCAATAATCTTTCTTCTTCATGCTCTAAAAGGTTAGCACTAATAATAACAGGATATATCTTCTTTTCATCAAGATAAGCATATTTAAGATTATCAGGCAATGGTTTAAGCTCAAACACGGGATCACCCTTGGGTGGAGGAGGATCCCCTAAGATTTCAACAGGCAAATTGTGATGCAGAATAGGTTCCTGTTTAAAGAAAACTTCATCTATTTCCCTTCTTTCATTCATGAACATATCATTTTCATGGTCTAGCAAGTAGTGTTCTAAAGGATCACTAGGAGGTACGGCAATAGATTACAGGAAACATGTTTCTTTAAGTGACAAACCTGGATACCAATTTATTCAAACTATTATATTTCTTATAGAAGTAATGCAATATATTCTCTCTCTTGTGCCTATTTGAAATACCGTTGTGGGTCTGTACTTTGCATCTCATATTGCAAGGATAAAACATTGTATGCATACTCTCTCTCTTAACTGTAGCAAGCATGGAGCAGGAAAGAGTGATGAACCTTCTAATATGGATATTGTACATGTATGAGCTACAGGTCACTATTGTTTATCATATGGATTGTAGATGTAGCCACATTGAAATTTATAACATATCCTCAAATTTCTTCATTTTAGCATTTATGATATACTAGAGCCAGGAAAAAAATAGAATAAAAAGGTTCATTAGAGAAATATTATAATTGACATTGTGTGTCAAATGGCAGTGAATTTATATCTATGTGTGGGATCTTGATGAAAGATTACATGCAGAGTATAGAAGTGAAAACCAACATTTTTCTAGATGAGCTATTACTAGAGGAGATATATATTTCTAGATAAAGTTAACATTGCTAAAATATTCCACTAGGTGGCAACTCCAGGGCAAGAAGCATACATGTAAGCCTATTCGGAAATGTCTAGAAATGTTGAAGCTTCAGCGCCGTGCTCCAGCTTTCGTGGAACTTCCACACCGTTTCGGATGTGATGGTCAGCTTCTGTTGGTTGAGGGGTTCGTCATGAATATAGCATAGGACAATGATGGGGAGGTAGTCTATACCACGGAAGATGGCGGTGCCGGGGTTTCGGAAATGTCTAGAAATGTTGACGCTTCAGTGCCGTGCTCCAGCTTCCGTGGAAGGGCCACACCGTTTGGGACGTGATGGTCAGCTTCTATTGGTTGAGGGGTTTGTGATGAACATAGCACAGGCCAACGATGGGGAGGTTGTCTACACCGGGGAAGATGGCGATGTTGGGGAGGAGGCCAATGGGTGTGGAACACTGAGATGGCAGGGAGGAAGTCGACGGGAGGCAATGGCGGGGCAGCACATGAATAGAATGAGCTGGAGGGATGGCGGCCGGCCTTGGCGGGCTCGTGAGAAGGGAACAATGACGACATCATGGCTAGCGCTTCAATCAGGTTCGTTTCGCAACTAAGTGTTACACAACTTGGTGATGGCATTGTCGTCGAAAATATATTAAGCTATGTGATTTCGACTTCACCAAATTGTATGAGAGCCCTCCGATCCGTGTAGTTGGCGAAGCATGGATGTCCGTGTCAAAACCGGCGGATCTCGGGTAGGGGGTCCCGAACTGTGCGTCTAGGCCGGATGGTAATAGGAGGCAAGGGACACGATGTTTTACCCAGGTTCGGGCCCTCTTGATGGAGGTAAAACCCTATGTCCTGCTTGATTAATATTGATGATATGGGTAGTACAAGAGTAGATCTACCATGAGATCAGAGAGGCTAAACCCTAGAAGCTAGCCTATGGTATGATTGTATGTTATGGTTGTTGTCCTACGGACTAAAACCCTTCGGTTTATATAGACACCGGAGAGGGTTAGGGTTACACAAGGTCGGTTACAAAGGAGGAGATATCCATATCCGTATTGCCTAGCTTGCCTTCCACGCCAAGTAGAGTCCCTCCCGGACACGAGACGAAGTCTTCAATCTTGTATCTTCATAGACTAACAGTCCGACCAATAGAGATAGTCCGGCTATCCGGAGACCCCCTAATCCAGGACTCCTTTAGTAGCCCCTAAACCAGGCTTCAATGACGATGAGTCCGGCGCGCAGTATTGTCTTCGGCATTGCAAGACGGGTTCCTTCTCTGAATACATCACAGAAGAATTTGAATACGAGGATAGTGTCCGACCCTGCAAAATAAGTTCCACATTCCACCGTAGAGAGAATAATATTTTCGCAGATCTAATTTGCTGACTCATTTTGAGAGCATGACGTTGTGTCATGGCCCGGTGATTATTCGAACCGTTTCTTTTAACCAGCCCCGCACATAACGCGAGGCAGTTTTTCGACACGTCTTGTCAAAACAGAGATCGTGCCCCCTTATTACGGGATTCTCATCAATACAGGCATGGGTAACCCAACCGTGTCTAGGACTCCTAGATTATAGGCAAGTCCTAAACGGCTACGGAGAGGACGCTTGATATTCACCCCCTTTATAAAGGGACAAGGTTTTCGCTTTTTCCCTCTCGTGCTCAATCAAACCCTTCCCCCGCCTCGAGTTCTAACACCTAAAGCCCAGGTTAGGTGCTCCGGATCTTCAATCATGTCCGGATCCAGCCTTCAAGGCTAATGGATGCCTTCCTCCGTTACGGAAGAGGACATTAAGAAGTTGAGGGAGGCCAGATACCTGACCGCCGAGGTTTCGCATCGGCTGCCTGCTCAAGGGCAGACGTCCCTACTCCCGAACCCAACGAGAACGTCGTGTTCGTCTCCTACTTCCTCCGAGGTCTAGGCCTCACTCTGGATCCCTTCATCAGGGGTTTGATGTTCTATTACGGGCTAGATTTCCACAATTTAGCCCCGGACTCCTTTCTCCACATCTCGACATTTATTGTCGTGTGTGAAGCCTTCCTCCGCATTACCCCCCCCCCCCCACTTCGGCCTATGGCTCAAGACCTTTGAAGTGAAGCTAAAGATGATCGAGGGGCAACATGCAGTGTGTGGAGGCGCATCAATAAGCAGGATGGCAGGAGCTCCATGGCCGAAAGGTTCCTTTCCAGAAGTAGCCGAATTATGGCAACGGGAGTGGTTTTACGTCACGGCTCCTAGAAGTGCCAAGTGGGCGGCTGCCCCCGCCTTCCGCCCGGGCCCCCCACCACAACTGATGTCATGGATTAGCAGAGGCCTGAGCTGGGGTTCAGCCAAGGACGTGCCCATACTGCGAAGCCGCATTCAAGATCTCTTCGAGGGAGATTTTAATTTGGTGGTGGTAATGCAAGTTATGCTGGTTTGTCAAGTCCAGCCTTGCAAACGCCGGCCCCTTCGCTTGTGGGAGTTCAACCCGGAAGGGCCGCGTGCCATTCAGAGTTTCCTCGGCCTGACGCACGAGGAGATGTACAAGTTATCCTTCGGACCCCAAATAGAGTGTCCGGACACTACCGAGGACGTGGGCCTGAGCAGTACCGCGCCGCTGAACAGGTAAGAAATCCTCTAGCCGAACACACTGTCTTTTATTCATCATGAAGTTAGTTCTGAGAGTTCGCTCTCTGACCAGGGCTGGCTAACAAAGGCGAAGATGATTCGGTGTTTGGCCCCTCTCCCCGAGGATTTAGAAAATCCGGTATTGGAAAAGATGCTCAAGGTCGCACCTTGCCCGGAGCCCTCGAAGGAAGATACGGGGGGATAATACGGGTGGACACGGGTCCCCATCGCTGCCCGTTCCAACCGGGGGAATGAGCGTCTCCATGAAGAAGGATAACCGGGGGAGGAAAAGGACCGCTTCCGAGGATCCGGAAGCCGAAGCCTCCAAACGGGAGAAGAAGTCTCCCATAGAGGGTCCTGCCTCGGGGGGGTGCTTTTGCCGCACAAAGTCCGCGGGGGGATCAGCCCTCCAACGAGTTGTAAGTGATCCAAAATACTTTAATAGTAAAGGTATGCTATCTTTTTTCTGAGAAAATAACCACCGCATATATCTTGCAGTTCGGGCCTTAGCCCCTCTCAGCTGACCTCGTCGTCGGGGGATCTTCTTCCAGAGATGATGGAGAGCGATACGCCTCCCCCGGACTCCTCCGCTCAAGAAGTGGGCAACCCCGAAGTGTAGTCACGGAGGGCCTCTCCGGATCCGGTGAGGCCAGCAGATAATCCCATAGACCCCCGAAGTCCCCAGCGTCCGGCTCCCGAAGAGAGCAGACAAAAGAGTCCGACACCGTCTGGTAAGCGGTCGGACGTTCTAAGGGAGTTGGTGGGGCGAGCGGCCGTCTCAGAAGAACACCGTACACTGATGGGTATGGTGATGGAGAGAATTTCGTCCGCCAAACGCGGATTACATGAAGCCTTTATGAGTCTACTGACAGGCTTTGAGGTACGTGAGATAATACATGATAGTACTGCACATGTTAGGTGTGCCCTATGTAGATAGTAGCCCCTGAGACTCTGTTTGTCGTTGAGAACGGCGACGAACAGAGGATCATAGTCCCAGGCAATAACCGGACTGCCTTTATGTGCAGGCGGTGGAAGCTCCGGTGGCTAGCCGGACTCATGAGTTTGCCAAATTAAAACGGCAACTGGATGGGGCAGACGCCGACATCGAGCTTGTTAACAAGAGGCTTGACGAGGCACATGGTAAGTGTTATTATCTGTTGAACGCCACATAGTAAGAGCAGCATGATGCTAGTATCTTTAATATATTGTGACTGCAGATGGAGCTGTCACTGTGGAAACCTTGCGGGCAGAACTTGCCTGAGCCAAGGAACAAGCGAGGATTAGCAATGCGGCTGCTTTGAAGGCGGCCGAAGAGTTGAAAGCCGAGAAGGCCGCACATTGCAAGAGCCAAGAGAAAATGGAAAAGATGGCCATAGAATTAAAAGACACTGCCGATCATTGCCAGGTCCTTGAAAAAGAAAACCGGGCGAAGGAAATGGACCTTCAGAAGGTCACGATGGCGAACAAAGACACCCGCTCTGCTATGAGAGCGAAGAAGGAGGAGCTGCGGGAAGCCGGGGATATTGCGGCTGGGAAGCCCTTCATGCTGCGGAGGAAGTTCGGAGATCCATGGTATGCCCCTCTGGATCGGCTGTGGAGTTCGGCAGATGCGTATATGGACTTGGCAGCGGGCGCTGCCGATGCGGCCAAGTACTTCCAGGGTCAAACAGATCGTGAAGTGGACAAGCTGTTCTGGTCGCAATTCAACGTTCCAGAGCATCCGCTTTCATTGACTGACCAGCTAGCCGAATGGGACGAACTAAATAGGTTGTCCGGACTCGCCATGAGGTTTGTTGTGGTTCAGTTCTGGCCGGAAGAGCCAATGCCGAACAGCTATTGCAGCTTAGTGCAGCAGGTCCTTGGTGTGGTGCTGCGCATTGATGCGATGAAGAGGTCGGCGTGCATAGAAGGCTCACAGATGGCCCTTGCCCGTGTTAAAGCATACTGGGCGGAGATGGACGCTACCGTTATTGCGGCGCAGGGTTCGGCCATAGGCCGAGTGGCTGCCGAGCACTATTTCGAGGATGTTCTCGAGGGTGCTCGTTTGATAGAGGCCCAGTGCTCGAAGAATAGTATGTTTGAGTGACATGTATTCCCATTGTAAACACAATGTTTTTATGAAATTTTATAAGGCTGTGTTTATACTTTTGCCCGAAAGTAATATGGTGCCTGATGTGCGGCCGTTTATGTATACATGTGTATAACCCGAAAGATTGCAGTCGTCGGCTTCATCCCCCACGCATATAATGCGGAGGTGCTCGCAAAAAACGCTGTTCACACTTTACCCAACGTCTTGGTCCTATTAAGGAGGTGATAGCGCAGCGAACGAGGCAATCGGACTATAATGCTTTAACACTTTCACTTAGCCATAGGAGTTTGACAGTGGGGCTACTAGATAGCCCCTGGTGGCTCCGCACTCTCCCGATCTCGGGGTGTGTACATGCCTGGCCGGGAAACGGCCCTTCATTAAGGCGGAGGAATTCTAACATCCCTATAGGTCATCAAGTGGTTGACTAGTCTCACGCTATATCATGACAGTCAGTTTTCGGCTTTCTCTACTGAGGTGCTCGTCTGGATGAACCAGGGCACAATCGCAGTAGTTCTCCTAGTGCTGCCTTAGCCAGTAAAGCGGAACGTAAGGCACCAAAACACAGGAGCCGGGCAAACCTAACTTTTGACCAAAGACAATGATTCGGAGCTGATGCATATAAGGCCAAACTCGTGACGCCGAACACTCCCTAAGGTATTCGGTCTTTATGGTATAAACCAAGCCTAAATAGTGCCCTTTGTAAGAAGCCCCTTGTGTCCAGGTACGTGCATTATTCTAACGTGGCCACATGCCAAGACGTCAGCATCCTTCTCAATTGTGCTGAGAATTCGGTGGATGTGTATCAACAAGAGACAGTAAAAAAAGGTTTACACAGGGTCTTAATCTAAAAAGAATCCTTGGAGCGGGTCCCTGCTGCACATCTGCGCCTGTGTCTCCGTTGTGCCGTATCCTGGACGGGTGTAGCACGATGATCATCTGTAAAAGAGAGGAACTTAGGTGAAAAAGTTGTCGTGCAAAAAGATAGTTTTTAAAGAAACCATGTATAATTCAAGATGAGTAAAAATTGCCACTTGTCTGCGCGCTTTGAACCCCTTGTATTTGTAATAGGGGTGTGACCATCGATCCGGTATGAATTACATATAGCTGCGCCGGACTCGTCTAACCGTGTTCGAGGTCTTGACGACCTGATAAATGCTTTAGTTGGTCGGGCCGTTTTTAGTGTGCGGCTGCCAAGGCAGCCGCACTCTCTTCGGTGCACAAAGATCGCTTAATACTTCCGTTCGCTGTAATGATGCCACGTGGGCCGGATATCTTGAGTGTGAGGGAAGCGTAGTGCAGTATTGCATTAAAGCGAACGAAAGCTTCGCGTCCGAGTAGTGCTTGATAGCCACTTTGGAACGGAGCGATGTGGAAGTTTAAATGTTCTCTACGGAAGTTATCGGGGAAGCCGAATATAACCTTTAGTAGCAGGGAGCCCGTGCAATGAGCCCCTGGGCCTAGCGTTACTCCTTTAAAGGTAGTATTGCTTTGGCAAATTTTTGTTGGGTCTATCCCCATTTCGCAGATTCTGTCCTAGTATATCAGGTTTAGACTGCTGCCACTGTCCATCAGGACTCGTGTGAAGTGGTACCCATCAATTGTTGGGTCTAATACCAGGGCAGCCCATCCTGCATGCCGGATACTTGCTGAGTAATCACGATGGTCGAAAGTGATCAGTTGAGACGACCAGTGGCAAGACTCCGCGGTGATAGGCCCTTGGGCATAATTTTCTGGGAGTGCCATTTTGTTTCTCCCCTTGATCACGTGTAACACGTTTACTGTTTTGAATTCTGGTGGAAATTTCTTTTGTTCCCCAGTGTCTTGCTTGAGAGGTTCATCCTTGTCTTCGCTTGGTGTATCCTCCCCCTTGTGTACAACGTTGAGCTTGCCGGACTGCTTTAAGACCCAACATTCTCTGTGGTTATGATTAGCGGGTTTACCAGGGGTGCTATGGATCTGACATATTTTGTCCAGAATTTTGTTTAGACTCGACAGTTCGTCTCTGGCGCCTATAGAGGGCGGGTTTTGCTGACCTGGCCGAGAGCTTTTGAATCCGGCGTTTACTGCCGTGCTCTTCGTGCTGTCTTCTTTATTCCGGCATTTGTTATTGCTGTTGCGCTGTGATTTCCCATTTCCATCTCTAACTTCAGATGTACTGGGGTCGCTGGTGCTGCATCTGGCTAGCCAGCTGTCCTCACCCACGCAAAAGCGGGTCATGAGGCTTGTTAATGCTGCCATTGTTCTCGGCTTTTCTTGGCCGAGGTGTCTGGCAAGCCATTCGTCATGGACGCTATGCTTAAAAGCTGCCAAGGCTTCGACGTCCAGACAGTTGACAATTTGGTTCTTTTTAGTAAGAAACCTGTTCCAAAGTTTTCGGACTGACTCTTCGGGCTGTTGAGTTATATGACTCAAATCGTCCGCGTCTGGAGGTCGGACATAAGTCCCTTGAAAATTTGCCCGAAAAGCGTCTTCGAGCTCTTCCCAGCTTCCAATGGAGTTTTCGGGGAGGCTTTTAAGCCAGTGCCGAGCTGGCCCTTTGAGTTTGAGGGGTAAATACTTTATGGCGTGGAGATCATCTCCCCGAGCCATATGTATATGGAGGATATAGTCCTCAATCCAGACCCCAGGGTCTGTTGTTCCGTCGTATGCCTCTATGTTTATAGGTTTGAATCCCTCTAAAAATTCATGGTCCAGCACCTCATCGGTGAACATAGGGGGTGTGCGGCACCCCTATATCTGGGTGTACCGCGTTGTTCGGATGTTTGTTGTGTTGCATCGTATGCTGGAGCACGCTTGTGTGGTCCATAGACGGATCTGGTTTCGCCGTCCTTTTGATGCGAGCCCTCGCATTGACCGCGTATTGGCTTATGTGCGGCGTTGCTTGCCGCTTTATGTTGATCGTGAGGTCGTCTATCCGGCCAGATGGCTGTTTTAATTTTTGGTTGTGGGGGGTCTAGGGCCTCCTCATCGAATTCAGGTAGCAACTTCTGCTTTGGGTAGCTCTTGGTGGGGCGATTGCCGCTGTACTTCGCTGCTGTGTTGAGTACTTTGCTCCATCTGATTTGGAGTGTGTCCTGCGCAGCCTTGAGCCTTTGCTTCTGCTTTTTCAGACTCCTCGTTGTGGCAACAAGCCTTTGACAGGCATTCTGCTGCTCCGGGTGCCTGTCCGGTGTTATGTCGTCCGGACTATTATCTTTGATAGAATTGGTTTGTTCGACTTGATTCTCCGTATTGCCGTGGTCCGGCAGTGTTTCGCCCTGCTCCAACGCTGGGTCTGTATGATCGTTATTTCTGCCGAGGTGGGGTTTGGGGCGGCGCCTGCGCCGCCGCTTTGACTGCTTCTCGAGGGAACAAGCCTTTGGTGCGTCCTTCCGTTCCTTGTTGTCGTCTTCTTTTGGTGTGTCCACCATGTATACGTCATATGATGAGGTGATCATCCAGCGCTCTATGGGCGGTGGTTCCCCTTCGCCTCCCGCATCGTCATCCATACCGTCGATGTCTTCGGAGTCGAAGTCGAGCATGTCGGTTGAGTCATCGACAGTGGCTATTAAGTGGGTGGTGGGTGGGCGTCGAATTTCTTCGTCGTCCGCATCCCAATCCTGTTGGCCATAATCCGGCCAGGGCTCTCCTGACAAAGAGAGAGACCTTAGTGAATTCAGAATGTCGCCAAAGGCCGAGTGCTGAAAGATATCCGCGGTGGTGAATTCCATGATCGGCGCCCAATCGGATTCGATTGGCAGGGGCGCGGATGGTTCGGAGCCCGAAAAAGAGTCCGGCACCTTGGAGTCACGGGCTGCGCAGAGGGTTAGGCTGGTGTTCGGCTCGATCATCGTTGAGACTGCAGCCCCTGAGGCGGTGTCTAACCACCCGTCCTCGACTGGCACAATTGGCTCCGAGCTAAGGGTCGGAGCTGTTGCGGGCGCAGCCTCTGGGGTACTGTCCGGCGGCAGAGCTAGGTCATACCCATCACGACAGTGCGGCGCGCCCGGCTGTGGCTCGAATCCGTTGAAGATCAAGTCTCCGCGGATGTCAGCCGTGTAGTTCAAACTTCCAAATCTGACCTGACGGCCAGGGGCGTAGCTTTCAGTCTGCTCCAGATGGCCAAGCGAATTAGCCCGCAGTGCAAAGCCGCCGAATACGAAGATCTATCCGGGGAGAAAAGTCTCACCCTGGACCGCATCGCTATCGATGATAGTAGGAACCATCAAGCCTAACGGTGACGACACAGAGGAACTCTCAATGAAAGCACCAATGTCGGTGTCAAAACCGGTGGATCTCGGGTAGGGAGTCCCGAACTGTGCGTCTAGGCCGGATGGTAACAGGTTGCAGGGGACACGATGTTTTACCCAGGTTCGGGCCCTCTTGATGGAGGTAAAACCCTACGTCCTGCTTGATTAATATTGATGATATGGGTAGTACAAGAGTAGATCTACCACGAGATCAGAGAGGCTAAACCCTAGAAGCTAGCCTATGGTATGATTGTATGTTATGATTGTTGTCCTACAGACTAAAACCCTTCGGTTTATATAGACACCGGAGAGGGTTAGGGTTACACAAGGTCGGTTACAAAGGAGGAGATATCCATATCCGTATTGCCTAGCTTGCCTTCCACGCCAAGTATAGTCCCTCCCGGACACGAGACGAAGTCTTCAATCTTGTATCTTCATAGTCTAACAGTCCGGCCAATAGAGATAGTCCGGCTGTCCGGAGACCCCCTAATCCAGGACTCTCTCAATGGAGTTGAAGGAGATCCAAACAATCCTTACTTAAAATCTGCTCTTGGACATCAACATACGAAATTGAAACAAGACTGATTGATGCGCCTACCCTATCAATGGTCGAATAATTTTTTTGTAGGTTTTAGTGTCACTTCATGATACTATCCATGCATTATCAATGGTTGAATAGTATTATGTATGTTTTAGTGTCATCTCATGATACTATCCATGCATTCGATCCTCAAGAAGTTATCCATGTAACTTAATCATTGTTTGATTCGTTTAACTCCATTGTCACCCGTGGCAACGCACGTGCACATTTACTAGTTAAACTCATGAACCATATCACCCAAGCCAATAGTAACAACATTCTTTTTGCAATCTATCCTAGCATTAACAGTGTTCAAGAAGGGTCTACCAAATATAATGGGACAAAAGCTATCTTGCGGAGAAGTAAGAACAAGAAAATCAGCAGGATATTTAGTTTTCCCACACAAGACTTCAACATCTCTAATAATTCCAATTGGTGAAATAGTATCTCTATTGGCAAGTTTAATTGTGACATCAATACCTTCTAACTCAGCAGGTACAATTTCATTCTTAATTTCTTCATATAAAGTATGCGGTATAACACTAGCACTCGCACCCATATCACATAAGACATGATAACAATGATCTCCTATTTTAACAGAAATAACTGGCACACCTACCACAGGTCTATGTTTATCTTTAGCACAAGGTTTAGCAATTCTAGCAGTTTCACCTTTGAACTGAATAACATGCCCAACAATATTATCAGACAAGAGATCTTTAACAATAGCAATATTAGGTTCTACTTTAACTTGCTCAGGGGGTGTATAAGTTCTAATATTGCTTTTACGAACAACAATTGAAGCTTTAGCATGATCCTTTATTCTAACAGGGAAAGATGGTTTCTCAACATAAGAAGTAGGAACAATAGGATCATTATAAGTGACAGTCTTTTCTTCAACTTTAATAGGTGCAGCTACTTTTACTTCTATGGGAGGATGATATTTAAACCACTTCTCCTTAGGGAGATCAACATAAGTAGCAAAAGATTCACAAAAAGAAGCTACTATCTCAGAGTCAAGTCCATATTTAGTGCTAAACTTACGGAAAATATCGGTGTCCATAAAAGATTTAACACAATCAAACTTAGGTGTCATACCTGACTCTTTACCTGCATCGAGGTCCCAATCTTCAGAGTTGCGTTTAATTCTATCCAATAAATTCCATCTGAATTCAATAGTCTTCATCATAAAAGAGCCAGCACAAGAAGTATCGAGCATGGTTTGATTTTTATGAGAAAGCCGAGCATAAAAATTTTGCATAATTATTTCTCTCGAGAGCTCATGATTGGGGCATGAATATAACATTGATTTAAGCCTCCCCAAGCTTGAGCGATGCTTTCTCCTTCGCGATACCAGAAATTATATATATAATTGCGATCACGATGAACAAGATGCATAGGGTAATACTTTTGATGAAATTCCAATTTCAATCTTTTATAGTTCCATGATTTCATATCATCACATAGCCTATACCATATCAATGTGTCTCCCTTCAAAGATAAAGGGAAGACCTTCTTCTTAGCAACATCATCGGGTATACCTACAAGCTTAAATAATCCACAAACTTCATCCACATATATTAAGTGCTCATCAGGATGCTTTGTTCCATCTCCTGTAAAAGGGTTAGCTAGCAGTCTTTCCATCATACCCGAAGGAAATTTAAAAGGAGTTTCATTTTCAATAGGTTCAGCAGGTTGAGGAGCAACTCTTTGCTCTACTGGACGGGGGGAAGATACCCCGAACAAGCACCTCAGAGAATTTATTTCCATAGTAGCAAGTGACAGTAAATTTCAGCACACTATATAAATTTTTCCTCACCAAATTCCACCTACCAAAGGCGCTACACTCCCCGGCAACAGCACCAGAAAAGAGTCTTGATGACCCACAAGTATAGCGGATCTATCGTAGTCCTTTCGATAAGTAAGAGTGTCGAACCCAACGAGGAGCAGAAGGAAATGATAAGCGGTTTTCAGCAAGGTATTCTCTGCAAGTACTGAAATAAGTGGTAACAGATAGTTTTGTGATAAGATAAATTGTAACGAGCAACAAGTAACAAAAGTAAATAAAGTGCAGCAAGGTTGCCCAATCCTTTTTGTAGCAAAGGACAAGCCGGAACAAACTCTTATATAAGGAAAAGCGCTCCCGAGGACACATGGGAATATCATCAAGCTAGTTTTCATCACATTCATATGATTCGCGTTCGATACTTTGATAATTTGATATGTGGGTGGACCGGTGCTTGGGTTCTGTTCTTACTTGAACAAGCATCCCACTTATGATTAGCCTCTATTGCAAGCATTCACAACTACAACAAAAGTATTAAGGTAAACCTAACCATAGCATGAAACATGTGGATCCAAATCAGCCCCTTATGAAGCAACACATAAACTAGGGTTTAAGCTTCTGTCACTCTAGCAACCCATCATCTACTTATTACTTCCAAATTCCTTCCTCTAGGCCCAAATAATGGTGAAGTGTTATGTAGTCGGTGTTCACATAACACCACTAGAGGCTAGACAACATCATCTTATCAAAATATCAAACGAATACCAAATTCACATGACTACTAATAGCAAGACTTCTCCCTTGTCCTCAGGAACAAACGTAATTACTCACAAAGCATATTCATGTTCATAATCAGATGGGTAATAATATGCATATAAGATCTGAACATATGATCTTCCACCAAATAAACCAACTAGCATCAACTACAAGGAGTAATCAACACTACTAGCAACCTACTAGCACCAATCCCGGACTTTGAGACAAGAATTGGATGCAAGAGATGAACTAGTGTTTGGAGATGAGATGGTGCTGGTGAAGATGTTGATGGAGATTGCCCTCTCCCGCTGAGAGGAGCGTTGGTGATGACGATGGTGGTGATTTCCCCCTCCCGGAGGGAAGTATCCCCGGCAGAACAGCTCTGCCGGAGCTCTAGATTGGTTCCGCCAAGGTTCCGCCTCGTGGCGGCGGAGTCTCGTCCCGAAAAGTTCCTTATTATTTTTTTCTCATCGAAAGACTTCATATAGCAGAAGATGGACGCCGGAGAGCCACCAGGGGGCCCACGAGGTAGGGGGCGCGCCCTATAGGGGGGGCGCCCCCACCCTCATGAGCAAGGTGTGGGCCCCCTAGCCTTCATCTTTGGTGAGGGTTTTTATTTATTTATTTTAAGATGTTTCGTGGAGTTTCAGGACTTTTGGAGTTGCGCAGAATAGGTCTCTAATATTTGCTCCTTTTCCAGCCCAGAATTCCAGCTGCCGGCATTCTCCCTCTTCATGTATACCTTGTAAAATAAGAGAGAATAGCCATAAGTATTGTGACATAAAGTGAAATAACAACCCATAATGCAATAAATATCAATATAAAAGCATGATGTAAATTGGACGTATCAGAGAGTAATATGGACAACACGGCGTCTGTCAAAGATTAGTCGGTACTAGAGAGGTGATTTGTTCCTCTCGACAAAATGGTGGGAAACCATAGAATCAAAATCTAAATAAGCAGGAGGCAATTCCAAGTCTCCTTCATGAATGTCTATCTCAAGAAATTTAGCTAAGCGGGTTGCATAAATTCTTCCAAAGAAATCTCCATTATGTCTATTATGATGCAACCTATGAGCTATAATGGCTCCCATAGGATAAGATTGGTCTCCTGACACAGCACTCATGAGAATGCTAAGGTTAGGACACACGTGTGACATGCTTCATCCTTAGCATTTGTGCACCTACCTATGAAGAGAGCAAAATAATGTATAGATGGAAAGTGAATGCTCCCTATGGTAGCTTGCGTTATATCTCTGGATTCCCCTACAGTTATACTCTAGCAAGAAAGTTTCTAAATTCAGATTTAGGGGGATCCCTAACACTACCCCATTGTGGAAGTTTGCAAGAAAGAGTGAAATCCTCTAGGTCCATGGTATAAGATTTATCATAAAGATCAAACATGACTGAAGGAGAATTACGTGAAGATGAATACTCAAACCTCCTCACAAAAGAGCTTGTGAGCTCATGATACTGGGGGCATTTGTCTGCCTCAAAGTCCTCAAGATCGGCATTACGCAAATATGCGTTAAATTCTTCTTTAATTCCCGCTTGATCCATAAAATTTTCAGAAGGCCACTCACAAGGACGCACTGGAGCGTCTCTTGGTGGCTCTTTGTCAGCATCACGCATTGCAAGCCTGGGTCCTTGCTTCTTTGAAGAACCACCTTGGAACATTTTCGTAAGCATATTTCTTCCTCTGAAAAATTCTGAATTTTTTTAGTAACTTCAAAATAAAAGTAAACCCAACTCAATAATATTGATAGCAACTACTCCTACAAGTGCCTAGGGCCTATATCATGCATCAAAACTACTTTTGACCATATAAATTTGACATGCAAGCTCAAGAACAGGGTCACCTAAACAACACAAATTTGCAGTGAATAAAGCACTAGAACAAAAACTAATTGGACTAATGGAGGAGTCACATACCAAGGAACAATCTCCTCAAGCAGTTTTGTGAGAGGTGCTTTGAGCAAGGAGATCAAAAATGGTAGCAAAACGAGCTTGGACTCGGGTTTGAGTTGGTTTTTCGCATTTGGGGGAGGAAGATGAAGTGTGTGGCTGGAAGAATAAGTGGAGGAGGGCCACCGTGGGCCCACGAGGCAGGGGGCGCGCCCTAGGGGGGTGGGCACGCCCTCCACCCTCGTAGCAAGGTGGTTGGCCCCCCTGGTGTGTTCTTTGTTCCATAAATCCTCAAATATTCTATAAAAAATCATATTTAATTTTTAGGGCATTTGGAGAACTTTTATTTTCAAGGTATTTCTATATTGCACGGATAATTAGATAATAGACAGAAAATTATTTATTTTTACTTTATTTCAACTAAATAACAGAAGGTATAGAAAGGTTACAGAGAGTTGTGCTTCTAGTTTCATCCATCTCATGCTCGTCAAAAGGAATCCACTAACAAGGTTGATCAAGTCTTGTTAACAAACCCATTCCGATTAACATGAAACCGGAGAAATTTCGAATAACACTAGGTTACCTCAATAGGGATATGCACATCCCCAATAATAAGTATACCATATTTCTTCTTGACAGTAGGAAGAGGAAATTCAAATCCTCCAAATATAATCGATGGAATTTTTCCGATAGAATTGATACTATGAACTTGAGGTTGTTTCCTTGGAAAGTGTACCATATGCTCATTACCATTAACATGAAAAGTGACATTGCCTTTGTTGCAATCAATAACAGCCCCTGCAGTATTAAGAAAAGGTCTTCCAAGAATAATAGACATACTATCGTCCTCGGGAATATCAAGAATAACAAAGTCCGTTAAAATAGTAACATTTGCAACTACAACAGGCACATCCTCACAAATACCGACGGGTATAGCAGTTGATTTAGCAGCCATTTGCAAATATATTTCAGTAGGTGTCAACTTATTCAAATCAAGTCTACGATATAAAGAGACAGGCATAACACTAACACCGGCTCCAAGATCACATAAAGCAGTTTTAACATAGTTTCTTTTAATGGAGCATGGTATAGTAGGTACTCCTGGATCCCCAAGTTTCTTTGGTATTCCACCCTTAAAAGTATAATTAGCAAGCATGGTGGAAATTTCAGCTTCAGGTATCTTTCTTTTATTTGTAATAATATCTTTCATGTACTTAGCATAAGGATTTGTTTTGAGTGTATCAGTCAATCACATACACAAAAATATAGGTCTAATCATTTCAGAAAAGCGCTCAAAATCCTCATCATCCTTTTTCTTGGATGGTTTGGGAGGAAAAGGCATGGGTTTCTGAACCCAAGGTTCTCTTTCTTTACCATGTTTCCTAGCAACAAAGTCTTTCTTATCATAATGTTGATTCTTTGATTGTGGGTTATCAAGATCAACAACAGGTTCAATTTCTATATCATTATCATTACTAGGTTGAGCATTATTATGAACATCATCATTAACATTTTCATTAGGTTCATGTTCATTACCAGATTGTGTTTGAGCATCATACATAGAGATGTCATTTGGATTATCAGGTGGTTCAGCAATAGGTTCACTAGAAGTTTGCACAGTTCTATCATTTTTCTTTTTCTTATTTTTAGAAGAACTAGGTGCAACAATTTTATTTCTCTGAGAATCTTGCTCAATTCTCTTAGGTTGGCCTTCAGGATACAAAGGTTCCTGAGTCATTCTACCAGTTCTAGTAGCCACTTTAACAACATAATCATTTTTCTTACTATTCATCTCATTGAGCAATTCTTTTTGAGCTTTAAGTACTTGTTCTACTTGAGTGGTAACCATAGAAGCATGTTTGCTAACAAGTTTAAGTTCACCTCTAATATTAGCCATATAATCACCCAAGTATTTAATCATATCAGCATCTTGTTTTAATTGTCTACCAAAATAAGCAATGAAGTCTTCTTGCTTAAATATAAAATTATCAAACTCATCCAAGCATTGACTAGCAATTTTAGTAGGAGAGATTTCAGCTTTATCATATCTATAGAGAGAATTTACCTTTACTACATGTGTCGAGTTATCGAGGTCTAGAGGTTCTTCAATAAATAAAGGATTAAGATCATATATTTCTTTATCAAGTGGTAAATTGAGACCATGCATTTCTTCAATAGGAGGTAAATTCTTAACATCTTCAGCTTTAATACCTTTTTATTTCATAGCTTTCTTTGCCTCTTGCATATCTTCAGGACTGAGAAATAGAACACCTCTCTTCTTCGGAGTTGATTTAGGAATAGGATCATTAATTAGAGTAGGAGCTGGCTCAAGAGGTGCCCAATTATTTTCATTTGTCAACATATTATTCAATAAGATTTCAGCTTCATCCGGTGTTCTTTCCCTGAAAAGAGAACCAGCACAACTATCCAGGTAATCTCTGGAAGCATCGGTTAGTCCATTATAAAAGATATCAAGTATTTCATTTTTCTTAAGAGGATGATCAGGCAAAGCATTAAGTAACTTGAGAAGCCTCCCCCAAGCTTGTGGGAGACTCTCTTCTTTAATTTGCACAAAGTTGTATATTTCCTTTAAAGCAGCTTGTTTCTTATGCGCAGGGAAATATTTAGCAGAGAAGTAGTAAATCATATCCTGGGGACTACGCACACAACCGGGATCAAGAGAATTAAACCATATCTTAGCATCACCCTTTGATGAGAACAGAAATATTTTAAGGATATAAAAGTAGTGAGATCTCTCATCATTAGTGAACAGGGTGGCTATATCATTTAATTTAGTAAGATGTGCTACAACAGTTTCAGATTCATAACCATGAAAATGATCAGATTCAACCAAAGTAATTATATCAGGATCAACAGAGAATTCATAATCCTTATCAGCAACACATATAGGTGAAGTAGCCAAAGCAGGGTCAGGTCTCATCCTAGCATTTGGAGATTGCTTATTCCATTTACCTAATAACCTTTTGAGTTCATATCTATCTTTGCAGGCTAAAATAGCTAAAGAAGCATCTTGATCAAATAAATAACCCTCAGGGATAACAAGTGATTCTTCATCATCACTTTCATCTTCATAATCAGATTCAATATTTTCAATCTCTGTAGCCCTAGCAAGTCGTTCCTCGAGAAAATCACTAAGTGGCATAGTAGTATCAGGCATAGAGGTAGTTTCAGCATAAGTATCATGCATAGCAGAAGTAGCATCATCAATAACATGCGACATATCAGAACGAATAGCAGAAGCAGGTGTAGGTGTCGCAAGCTTACTCATAACAGAAGGTGAATCAAGTGCAGAGCTAGATGGCAGTTCCTTACTTCCCCTCGTAGTTGAGGGATAGATCTTAGTTTTTGGATCTCTCAAGTTCTTCATAGTGCCCAGCAGATATAAATCCCAAGTGACTCAAAGAATAGAGCTATGCTCCCCGACAACGGCGCCGGAAATTAGTCTTGATAACCCACAAGTATAGGGGATCGCAACAGCTTTTGAGGGTAGAGTATTCAACCCAAATTTATTTATTCGACACAAGGGGAGCCAAAGAATATTCTCAAGTATTAGCAGCTGAGTTGTCAATTCAACCACACCTGGAAACTTAGTATCTGCAGCAAAGTGTTTACTAGCAAAGTAATCTGATAGTGATGGTAACGGTAACAAAAGAGTAATGAAAGCAAAGTAATGTTTTTGGTATTTTGTAGTGATTGTAACAATAGCAACGGGAAAGTAAATAAGCGTAAACCAGTATATGGAAAGCTCGTAGGCATTGGATCAATGATGGATAATTATGTCGGATGCGGTTCATCATGTAACAGTCATAACATAGGGTGACACAGAACTAGCTCCAATTCGTCAATGTAATGTAGGCATGTATTCCGAATATAGTCATACGTGCTTATGGAAAAGAACTTGCATGACATCTTTTGTCCTACCCTCCCGTGGCAACGGGGTCCTAATGGAAACTAAGGGATATTAAGGCCTCCTTTTGAAGGAAATATGCCCAAGAGGTAATAATAATGTTATTATTTTATTTCCTTATATCATGATAAATGTTTATTATTCATGCTAGAATTGTATTATCCGGAAACATAATACTTGTGTGAATACATAGACAAACCAAACGTCACTAGTATGCCTCTACTTGACTAGCTCATTAATCAAAGATGGTTATGTTTCCTAACCATAGACATGTGTTGTCATTTGATTAATAGGATCACATCATTAGGAGAATGATATGATTGACATGACCCATTCCATTAGCTTAGCACCCGATCGTTTAGTATGTTGCTATTGCTTTCTTCATGACTTATACATGTTCCTATGACTATGAGATTATGCAACTCTTGTTTGCCGGAGGAACACTTTGTGTGCTACCAAACGTCACAACGTAACTGGGTGATTATAAAGGAGCTCTATAGGTGTCTCCAAAGGTACATGTTGGGTTGGCGTATTTTGAGATTAGGATTTGTCACTCCAATTGTCGGAGAGGTATCTCTGGGCCCTCTAGGTAATGCACATCACATAAGCCTTGCAAGCATTACAACTAATGAGTTAGTTGCAAGATGATGTATTACGAAACGAGTAAAGAGACTTGCCGGTAACGAGATTGAATTAGGTATTGAGATACCGACGATCGAATCTCGGGCAAGTAACATACCGATGACAAAGGGAACAACGTATGTTGTTATGCGGTCTGACCGATAAAGATCTTCGTAGAATATGTGGGAGCCAATATGAGCATCCAGGTTCCGCTATTGGTTATTGACCGGAGACGTGTCTCGGTCATGTCTACATTGTTCTCGAACCCGTAGGGTCCGCACGCTTAAGGTTTTGATGACAGTTATATTATGAGTTTATGCATTTTGATGTACCGAAGTTTGTTTGGAGTCCCGGATGTGATCACGGACATGACGAGGAGTCTCGAAATGGTCGAGACGTAAAGATTGATATATTGGAAGCCTATATTTGGATATCGGAAGTGTTCCGGGTGAAATCGGGATTTTACCGGAGTACCGGGAGGTTACCGGAACTCCGCGGGAGGTATATGGGCCTTAGTGGGCTTTAGTGGAAGAGAGGAGAGGTGGCCAGGGCTGGGCCGCGCGCCCCTCCCCCCCCTAGTCCGAATAGGACAAGGAGAGGGGGGCGGCGCCCCCCTTCCTTCTCTCTCCTCTTTCCCCCCTTCCCGAATCCTATTCCAACTAGGAAAGGGGGGAATCCTACTCCCGGTGGGAGTAGGACTCCACCTGGCGCGCCCTCCTCCTGGCCGGCCACACCTCCACCTTGTGCCTTTATATACGGAGGCAGGGGGCACCCCTAGACACACAAGTTGATCCACGTGATCATATTCTTAGCCGTGTGCGGTGCCCCCTTCCACGATAATCCTCGATAATATTGTAGCGGCGCTTAGGCGAAGCCCTGCGACTGTAGTACATCAAGATCGTCACCACGCCGTCGTGCTGACGGAACTCTTCCCCGACACTTTGCGGGATCGGAGTCCGGGGATCGTCATCGAGCTGAACGTGTGCTAAAACTCGGAGGTGCCGTAGTTTCGGTGCTTGATCGGTCGGGTCGTGAAGACATATGACTACATCAACCGCGTTGTGCTAACGCTTCCGTTGTCGGTCTACAAGGGTACGTAGATCACACTCTCCCCTCTCGTTGCTATGCATCACCATGATCTTGCGTGTGTGTAGGAATTTTTTTGAAATTACTACGTTCCCCAACAGTGGCATCCGAGCCTAGGTTTTTTGTGTTGATGTTATATGCACAAGTAGAACACAAGTGAGTTGTGGGCGATATAAGTCATACTACTTACCAGCATGTCATAGTTTGGTTCGGCGGTATTGTTGGACGAAGCGGCCCGGACCGACATTACGCGTACGCTTATGCGAGACCGGTTCTCCCGACGTGCTTTGCACATAGGTGGCTTGCGGGTGACAGTTTCTCCAACTTTAGTTGAACCGAGTGTGGCTACGCCCGGTCCTTGCGAAGGTTAAAACAGCACCAACTTGACAAACTATCGTTGTGGTTTTGATGCGTAGGTAAGATTGGTTCTTGCTTAAGCCCGTAGCAGCCACGTAAAACTTGCAACAACAAAGTAGAGGACGTATAACTTGTTTTTGCAGGGCATGTTGTGATGTGATATGGTCAAGACATGATGCTAAATTTTATTGTATGAGATGATCATGTTTTGTAACTGAGTTATCGGCAACTGGCAGGAGCCATATGGTTGTCGCTTTATTGTATGCAATGTAGTCGCGCTATAATGCTTTACTTTATCACTAAGCGGTAGCGATAGTCGTGGAAGCATAAGATTGGCGAGACGACAACGATGCTACGATGGAGATCAAGGTGTCACGCCGGTGACGATGGTGATCACGATGGTGCTTCGAAGATGGAGATCACAAGCACAAGATGATGATGGCCATATCATATCACTTATATTTGATTGCATGTGATGTTTATCTTTTATGCATCTTATCTTTCTTTGATTGACGGTAGCATTATAAGATGAGCTCTCACTAATTATCAAGAAGTGTTCTTCCTGAGTATGCACCATTGCGAAAGTTCTTCGTGCTGAGACACCACGTGATGATCGGGTGTGATAGGATCTACGTTCAAATACAATGGGTGCAAAATAGTTGCACATGCGGAATACTCAGGTTATACTTGACGAGCCAAGCATATACAGATATGGCCTCGGAACACGGAGACCGAAAGGTCGAGCGTGAATCATATAGTAGATATGATCAACATAGTGATGTTCACCAATGAAACTACTCCATCTCACGTGATGATCGGACATGGTTTAGTTGATTTGGATCACGTAATCACTTAGAGGATTAGAGGGATGTCTATCTAAGTGGGAGTTCTTAAGTAATATGATTAATTGAACCTAAATTTATCATGAACTTAGTACCTGATAGTATCTTGCTTGTTTATGTTTGATTGTAGATAGATGGCCCGTGCTATTGTTCCATTGAATTTTAATGCGTTCCTTGAGAAAGCAAAGTTGAAAGATGATGGTAGCAATTACACGGACTGGGTCCGTAACTTGAGGACTATCCTCATTGCTGCACAGAAGAATTACGTCCTGGAAGCACCGCTAGGTGCCAGGCCTACTGCTGGAGCAACACCAGATGTTATGAACGTCTGGCAGAGCAAAGCTGATGACTACTCGATAGTTCAATGTGCCATGCTTTACGGCTTAGAATCGGGACTTCAACGACGTTTTGAACGTCATGGAGCATATGAGATGTTCCAGGAGTTGAAGTTAATATTTCAAGCAAATGCCCGGATTGAGAGATATGAAGTCTCCAATAAGTTCTATAGCTGCAAGATGGAGGAGAACAGTTCTGTCAGTGAGCATATACTCAAAATGTCTGGGTATAATAATCACTTGATTCAATTGGGAGTTAATCTTCCAGATGATTGTGCATTGACAAAATTCTCCAATCACTGCCACCAAGCTACAAGAGCTTCGTGATGAACTATAATATGCAAGGGATGAATAAGACTATTCCCGAGCTCTTCGCAATGCTGAAAGCTACGGAGGTAGAAATCAAGAAGGAGCATCAAGTGTTGATGGTCAACAAGACCACTAGTTTCAAGAAAAAGGGCAAAGGGAAGAAGAAGGGAAACTTCAAAAAGAACAGCAAGCAAGTTGCTACTCAAGAGAAGAAACCCAAACCTGGACCTAAGCCTGAAATTGAGTGCTTCTACTGCAAGCAGACTGGTCACTGGAAGCGGAACTGCCCCAAGTATTTGGTGGATAAGAAGGATGGCAAGGTGAACAAAGGTATATGTGATATACATATAATTGGTGTGTACCTTACTAATGCTCGCAGTAGCACCTGGGTCTTTGATACTGGTTCTGTTGCTAATATTTGCAACTCGAAACAGGGACTACGGATTAAGCGAAGATTGGCTAAGGACGAGGTGACGATGTGCGTGGGAAATGGTTCCAAAGTCGGTGTGATCGCAGCCGGCACGCTACCTCTACATCTACCTTCGGGATTAGTATTAGACCTAAATAATTCTTATTTGGTGCCAGTGTTAAGCATGAACATTATATCTGGATCTTGTTTGATGCGAGACGGTTATTCATTTAAATCAAAGAATAATGGTTGTTCTATTTATATGAGTAATATCTTTTATGGTCATGCACCCTTAAAGAGTGGTCTATTGTTATTAAATCTCGATAGTAGTGACACACATATTCATAATGTTGAAGCCAAAAGATGCAGAGTTGATAATGATAGTGCAACTTATTTGTGGCACTGCCGTTTAGGTCATATCGGTATAAAATGCATGAAGAAACTCCATACTGATGGGCTTTTGGAACGACTTGATTATGAATCACTTGGTACTTGCGAACCGTGCCTTATGGGTAAGATGACAAAAACACCGTTCTCCGGTACTATGGAGAGAGCAACAGATTTATTGGAAATCATACATACAGATGTATGTGGTCCGATGAATATTGAAGCTTGTGGCGGATATCGTTATTTTCTCACCTTCACAGATGACTTAAGCAGATATGGGTATATCTACTTAATGAAACATAAGTCTGAAAAGTTTGAAAAGTTCAAAGACTTTCAGAGTGAAGTCGAAAATCATCGTAACAACAAAATAAAATTCCTACGATCTGATCGTGGAGGAGAATATTTGAGTTACGAGTTTGGTGTACATTTGAAACAATGTGGAATAGTTTCGCAACTCACGCCACCCGGAACACCACAACGTAATGGTGTGTCCGAACGTCGTAATCATACTTTACTAGATATGGTGCAATCTATGATGTCTCTTACTAATTTACCGCTATCGTTTTGGGGATATGCTCTAGAGACGGCCGCATTCACGTTAAATAGGGCACCATCAAAATCCGTTGAGACGGCGCCTTATGAACTGTGGTTTGGCAAGAAACCAAAGTTGTCGTTTATGAAAGTTTGGGGCTGCGATGCTTATGTGAAAAAGCTTCAACCTGATAAGCTCGAACCCAAATCGGAGAAATGTGTCTTCATAGGATATCTAAAGGAAACTATTGGATACACCTTCTATCACAGATCCGAAGGCAGGACTTTTGTTGCTACATTCGGAAACTTTCTGGAGAAGGAGTTTCTCTCGAAAGAAGTGTGTGGGAGGAAAGTAGAACTTGACGAGGTAACAATACCTGCTCCATTATTGGAAAGTAGTACATCACAGAAACCTGTTTCTGTGACACCTACACCAATTAGTGAGGAAGCTAATGATAATGATCATGAAACTTCAGAACAAGATACTACTGAACCTCGTTGATCAACCAGAGTAAGAACCGCGCCAGAGTGGTACGGTAATCCTGTTCTGGAAGTCATGCTACTAGATCATGATGAACCTACGAACTATAAAGAAGCGATGGTGAGCCCAGATTCCGAAAAATGGCTTGAAGCCATGAAATCTGAGATGGGATCCATGTATGAGAACAAAGTATGGACTTTGGTTGACTTGCCCAATGATCAGCAAGCAATTGAGAATAAATGGATCTTCAAGAAGAAGACTGACGCTGACGGTAATGTTACTATCTACAAAGCTCGACTTGTCGCAAAAGGTTTTCGGCAAGTTCAAGGGATTGACTACGATGAGACCTTCTCACCCGTAGCGATGCTTAAGTCTGTCCGAATCATGTTAGCAATTGCCGCATTTTACGATTATGAAATTTGGCAAATGGATGTCAAAACTGCATTCCTGAATGGATTTCTGCAAGAAGAGTTGTATATGATACAGCCGGAAGGTTTTGTCGATCCAAAGGGAGCTAACAAAGTGTGCAAGCTCCAGCGATCCATTTATGGACTGGTGCAAGCCTCTCGGAGTTGGAATAAACGCTTTGATAGTGTGATCAAAGCATTTGGTTTTATGCAGACTTTTGGAGAAGCCTGTATTTACAAGAAAGTGAGTGGGAGCTCTGTAGCATTTCTGATATTATATGTAGATGACATATTGCTAATCGAAAATGATATAGTATTTCTGGATAGCATAAAAGGATACTTGAATAAGAGTTTTTCAATGAAAGACCTCGGTGAAGCTGCTTACATATTGGGCATTAAGATCTATAGAGATAGATCAAGACGCTTAATTGGACTTCCACAAAGCACATACCTTGACAAAGTTTTGAAGAAGTTCAAAATGGATCAAGCAAAGAAAGGATTCTTGCCTGTGTTGCAAGGTGTGAAATTGAGTAAGACTCAATCCCCGACCAATGCAGAAGATAGAGAGAAAATGAAAGATGTTCCCTATGCTTCAGCCATAAGCTCTATCATGTATGCAATGTTGTGTACCAGACCTGATGTGTGTCTTGCTATAAGTCTAGCAGGGAGGTACCAAAGTAATCCAGGAGTGGATCACTGGACAACGGTCAAGAACACCTGAAATACCTGAAAAGGACTAAGGATATGTTTCTCATATATGGAGGTGACAAAGAGCTCATCGTAAATGGTTACGTTGATGCAAGCTTTGACACTGATCCGGACGATTCTAAATCGCAAACCGGATACGTGTTTACATTAAACGGTGGAGCTGTCAGTTGGTGCAGTTCTAAACAAAGTGTTGTGGCAGGATCTACATGTGAAGCGGAGTACATAGCTGCTTCGGAAGCAGCAAACGAAGGAGTCTGGATGAAGGAGTTCATATCCGATCTAGGTGTCATACCTAGTGCATCGGGTCCAATGAAAATCTTTTGTGACAATACTGGTGCAATTGCCTTGGCAAAGGAATCCAGATTTCACAAGAGAACCAAGCACATCAAGAGTCGCTTAAATTCCATCCGGGATCTAGTCCGGGTGGGAGACATAGAGATTTGCAAGATACATACGGATCTGAATATGGCAGACCCATTGACTAAGCCTCTTCCACGAGCAAAACATGATCAGCACCAAAGCTCCATGGGTGTTAGAATCATTACTGTGTAATCTAGATTATTGACTCTAGTGCAAGTGGGAGACTGAAGGAAATATGCCCTAGAGGCAATAATAATGTTATTATTTTATGTCCTTATATCATGATAAATGTTTATTATTCATACTAGAATTGTATTATCCGGAAACATAATACTTGTGTGAATACATAGACAAACCAAACGTCACTAGTATGCCTCTACTTGACTAGCTCATTAATCAAAGATGGTTATGTTTCCTAACCATATACATGTGTTGTCATTTGATTAATGGGATCACATCATTAGGAGAATGATGTGATTGACATGACCCATTCCATTAGCTTAGCACCCGATCGTTTAGTATGTTGCTATTGCTTTCTTCATGACTTATACATGTTCCTATGACTATGAGATTATGCAACTCTCGTTTGCTACAGGAACACTTTGTGTGCTACCAAACATCACAACGTAACTGGGTGATTATAAAGGAACTCTACATGTGTCTCCAAAGGTACATGTTGGGTTGGCGTATTTCGAGATTAGGATTTGTCACTCGATTGTCGGAGAGGTATCTCTGGGCCCTCTCGGTAATGCACATCACATAAGCCTTGCAAGCATTACAACTAATGAGTTAGTTGCAATATGATGTATTACGAAACGAGTAAAGAGACTTGCCGGTAACGAGATTGAACTAGGTATTGAGATACTGACGATCGAATCTCGGGCAAGTAACATACCGATGACAAAGGGAACAACGTATGTTGTTATGCGGTCTGACCGATAAAGATCTTCGTAGAATATGTGGGAGCCAATATGAGCATCCAGGTTCCGCTATTGGTTATTGACTGGAGACGTGTCTCGGTCATGTCTACATTGTTCTCGAACCCGTAGGGTCCGCACGCTTAAGGTTTTGATGACAGTTATATTATGAGTTTATGCATTTTGATGTACTGAAGTTTGTTCGGAGTCCCGGATGTGATCACGGACATGACGAGGAGTCTCGAAATGGTCGAGACATAAAGATTGATATATTGGAAGCCTATATTTGGATATCGGAAGTGTTCCGGGTGAAATCGGGATTTTACCGGAGTACCGGGAGGTTACCGGAACCCCCCGGGAGGTATATGGGCCTTAGTGGGCTTTAGTGGAAGAGAGGAGAGGTGGCCAGGGCTGGGCCGCGTGCCCCTCCCCCCTAGTCCGAATAGGACAAGGAGAGGGGGGCGGCGTCCCCCCTTCCTTCTCTCTCTCCTCTTCCCCCCTCCCCGAATCCTATTCCAACTAGGAAAGGGGGGAATCCTACTCCCGGTGGGAGTAGGACTCCTCCTGGCGCGCCCTCCTCCTGGCCGGCCACACCTCCCCCTTGTGCCTTTATATACGGAGGCAGGGGGCACCCCTAGACACACAAGTTGATCCACGTGATCATATTCTTAGCCGTGTGCGGTGCCCCCTTCCACGATAATCCTCGATAATATTGTAGCGGTGCTTAGGTGAAGCCCTGCGACGGTAGTACATCAAGATCGTCACCACGCCGTCGTGTTGACGGAACTCTTCCCCGACACTTTGCTAGATCGGAGTCCGGGGCTCGTCATCGAGCTGAACGTGTGCTAAAACTCGGAGGTGCCGTAGTTTTGGTGCTTGATCGGTTGGGTCGTGAAGACGTACGACTACATCAACCGCGTTGTGCTAACGCTTCCGCTGTCGGTCTACAAGGGTACGTAGATCACACTCTCGCCTCTCGTTGCTATGCATCACCATGATCTTGCGTGTGCGTAGGAATTTTTTTGAAATTACTACGTTCCCCAACACTTTTAATAGAGAACCGGAACAAAGCATTAGCACATAGTGAATACATGAACTCCTCAAACTACGGTCATCACCGGTAAGTATCCCGATTATTGTCACTTCGGGGTTAACGGATCATAACACATAATAGGTGACTATAGACTTGCAAGATAGGATCAAGAACACTCATATATTGATGAAAACATAATGGGTTCAGATCTGAAATCATTATCAACTCCCAGCTACTTGTGCATGGCATGAGAAACTATAATCTCTAATTGTCATTGCAAACATGTTTAATCATAATGGGCTGAATCATGGATACTAGGTTAAACATATTTACACAAAAAGAACAAGTCGAGTTCATACCCGTTTCAGTCTGCCACGGCCAGTTCATCGAATATCGTCATTATTGCCTTTCACTTGCATGACTGAACGATGTGAAAATAATAATAGTGCAAGAGTGCCATGGACTAAGATGGAATCTGCAAACATTTTATTCAACATGAGAAGACAAGGTAAAATGTGCTCTTTATTAGTTCAACAATTATTCATATGAGAGCCACTCAACATTTTCATCGTGGTCTTCTCCTTGGTACAACTCAAATAAAAGAAAAGAAATTCAGGGAACCACACTGAAATATTTCTGGAGTTTTTGGTTTTCTTGAGCAAGCAAATAAGAGGGAAAAGCAAAAACGAGAAAAACTATTTACACGGGAAAGCTCCCAACAAGCAAAGGAAGAACAAGGAAGTCTTTTTGGATTTTCTTTTTAATATAACAACTAAGCATGCATGGAAAGTAAAATAGCTACAACTATTTTTTTTGGTTTTTCTAAAGTTTTTTAAACACACAAGAAGAATGCAAGAAAAATAAATCTAAGCATGGATGATACAATCAAAAGGTGTGAACACCGACAAGATGAATAAGTGGGCACGAATGTAATGTCGGTGAGAAACACGTACTCCCCCAAGCATAGGCTTTTGGCCTAACTTGGTAATCGATCAGTAGTCCGGATAGTAGTTGGGGTACTGAGGAGGGGACATCCACTGATCCCACTGTGGAGGCTCCTCCTATGCTGCCTTCTTAGTAGCCTGAGCGTTCCGATAGGCGATGATGTCTGCAGGCATGATCTTGTATCCGCCCTGGCAACAAGATCAAACAAAGTAGGAGCAGGCAACGGAATAATATCACGAGTTTCAACACTAAAGACCAAGTTATAAGGAATAGGAATGTTAGGATAATCCTGTGCAAGAAAATGATGGTGTTCCATGGTTGCACGGTCTAAGTAAACCTTGGTCAGAGGGTAATCATGAGGGTGTATCCCAACATTAAAGTGGGCTGCCAAGTGAGTAGCATAAATCCCACCATGGATTTTACCCTGAGATTTATTAAGATGGAGGCGACGAGCCACAATAGCTCCCAAGCTATAAGTGTTGTCGCCCTCCAATGCACGACGTAAAACAACAAGTTCTGGTGAGCTGAGCGCATGATAACCCACAAGTATAGGGGATCGCAACAGCTTTCGAGGGTAGAGTATTCAACCCAAATTTATTGATTCGACACAAGGGGAGCCAAAGAATATTCCCAAGTATTAGCAGCTGAGTTGTCAATTCAACCACACCTGGAAACTTAGTATCTGCAGCAAAGTGTTTAGTAGCAAAGTAATATGATAGTGATGGTAACGATAACAAAAGAGTAATGAAAGCAAAGTAATATTTTTGGTATTTTGTAAGGATTGTAACAATAGCAACGGGAAAGTAAATAAGCGTAAACTAGTATATGGAAAGCTCGTAGGCATTGGATCAATGATGGATAATTATGCCGGATGTGGTTTGTCATGTAACAGTCATAACATAGGGTGACACAGAACTAGCTCCAATTCGTCAATGTAATGTAGGCATGTATTCCGAATATAGTCATACGTGCTTATGGAAAAGAATTTGCATGACATCTTTTGTCCTACCCTCCCGTGGCAGCGGGGTCCTAATGGAAACTAAGGGATATTAAGGCCTCCTTTTAATAGAGAACCGGAACAAAGCATTAGCACATAGTGAATACATGAACTCCTCAAACTACGGTCATCACCGGTAAGTATCCCAATTATTGTCACTTCGGGGTTAACGGATCATAACACATAATAGGTGACTATAGACTTGCAAGATAGGATCAAGAACTCTCATATATTGATGAAAACATAATAGGTTCAGATCTGAAATCATGGCACTCGGGCCCTAGTGACAAGCATTAAGCATAGAAAAGTCATAGCAACATCAATCTCAGAACATAGTGGATACTAGGGATCAAACCCTAACAAAACTAACTCGATTACATGGTGAATCTGATGCAACCCATCACCGTCCAGCAAGCCTACGATGGAATTACTCACGCATGGCGGTGAGCATCATGAAATTGGTGATGGAGGATGGTTGATGATGACGAGGGCGACGAATCCCCCTCTCCGGAGCCCCGAACGGACTCCAGATCAGCCCTCCCAAGAGGTTTTAGGGCTTGGCGACGGCTCTGTATCGTAAAACGTGATTATTTCTTCTCTCCTATATTTTTTCTCGCCGAAAGCAGTTATATAGAGTTGGAGTTGGAGTCGGGGGGTCTCCAGGTGGCCCACGAGGTAGGGGGCGCGCCCTAGGTGGGGGGGAGCCACCCTCGTGAGAAGTGTGTGGCCCCCCTGGTCTTCATCTTTGGCGAGGATTTTTTATTATTTATTGTAAGATATCCTGTGGAGTTTCAGGTCATTCCGAGAACTTTTGTTTTCTGCACATAAAACAACATCATGGCAATTCTGCTGAAAACAACGTCAGTCCGGGTTAGTTCCATTCAAATCATACAAGTTAGAGTCCAAAACAAGGGCAAAAGTGTTTGGACAAGTAGATACGTTGGAGACGTATCACACCCTTGGGTGCAGGGAGCTTTGGCTGTTACAGGAAAACTCCGAAAGGAAATAATGGATCTCAAGCAGCAAGTCAACAAGCTTGAGGAGGAGAATCGTATCTTGAGGGGCATCATCGCCAAGAACATCACATCACCATCCCCGAAAAGAGAGACATAATCACCTGGGTATGGGCACTCCACTTGGAAACTGCCAAGCTTGGGGGAGTGCCCCGGTATCGTATCACCATCACTTTTATCTTTACCGTTTTTCTTAGTTCGATCCTTTTGGTAATATTTTGATCTAGTAGAATAAAATTTCTTAGAATGATCAAGTCCTGAGTTTCGCTTTATTATCCTTCTATGTAATCGAGTCCGTGAGCTATAGAATAAAGATTAGTGTTGAGTCAAGGGCTTGCTTATTTTTGCCGTGATCCCAAGTGAATAAAAGAAAAGAGAAAGAAATAAAAAGAAACAAAGAGATTAAACAAAGAGATCATGTGAGTCTTATGGAGAGTAATGAAATCACATAGAAAGAGTATGATGAATAAAAGTTGTTGAGGGTTGACAAACATAGTTTTGGTCATTGCTGCAATCAATAGGAAGGAATAGAGAAAGAGATGTCTTCACATATAAATATACTATCTTGGACATCTTTTATGATTGTGAGCACTCATTAAAATATGACATGCTAAAGAGTTGACATTGGACAAGGAAGACAACGTAATGGGTTATGCTTTCTTACATCTGAGATAAATTATATTGTCTTGGATCCTCCAACATGTTGAGCTTGCCTTTCTGCCTCAAGCTAGCCAAATTCATTGCACCAAGTAGAGATACTACTTGTGCTTCCAAATACCTTTAAACCAGTTTTGCCATGAGAGTCCACCATACCTACCTATGGATTGATTTAGACCCATCAAGTAAGTTGCCAGCGGTGCAAGCAATAAAAATTGCTCTTTAAATATGTATGATTGATTGGTGTGGAGGAAATAAGCTTTATACGATCGTGTGATATGGAAGTAATAAAAGCGACAGACTGCATAATAAAGGTCCATATCACAAGTGGCAATATAAAGTGACGTTCCTTCGCATTAGGATTTTATGCATCCAACCATAAAAGCGCATGACAACCTCTGATTCCCTCTGTGAAGGGCCTATCTTTTACTTTTATCTCCTATACTGCATAAGAGTCATGGTGATCTTCACCCTTCCTTTTTACATTTTATCCTTTGGCAAGCACAATATGTTGGAAAGATCCTGGTATATATGGCTAATTAGATATGGGTTTTCATGAACTATTACTGTTGACATTACCCTTGAGGTAAAACGTTGGGTGGCAAAAAACTATAAGCCCCTATCTTTCTCTGTGTCCGATTAAAACGCCATACCCATAAGTATTGCATGAGTGTCAGCAATTGTGAAAGACTATATGATAGTTGAGTATGTGTACTTGCTGAAAAGCTCTTATACATTGACTCTTTCCTATGTTATGATAAATTGCAATTGCCTCAATGATTGAGATTATAGTTTGTTAGTTTTCAATGAAGTTTACGATTCATATTTGATATTGTGATTGAATTATTACTCTAACATAAGATATCATATGACAAGAATTATATAAGTTGCTATTCTAAGAATGATCATGATGCCCTCATGTCCGTATTTTATTTTTATTGACACCTTCATCTCTAAACATGTGGACATATTTTTCGATTTCCGCTTTTCGCTTGAGGACAAGCGAGGTCTAAGCTTGGGGGAGTTGATACGTCCATTTGCATCATGCTTTTATATCAATATTTATTGCATTATGGGCTGTTATTACACATTATGTCACAATACTTATGCCTATTCTCTCTTATTTTACAAGGCAGCTGGGATTCTGGCTGGAAAAGGAGCAAATATTAGAGACCTATTCCGCGCAGCTCCAAAAGTCCTGAAACTTCACGGATGATGTTTTCCAAATATATAAAAAACATTGAGCGCAAGAACTTCACCAGGGGGGCCACACACTGCCCACGAGGGTGGGGGGCGCGCCCTACCTCCTGGGCGCGCCCCCTACCTCGTGGGCCCCTAGTGGCCCTCCGTTGGCCATCTTCTGCTATATGGACTCTTTTGATGGGAAAAAATCATAAGCCATCTTCTCTGACGAAACTCCGCCGCCACGAGGCGGAACCTTGGCGGAGCCAATCTAGGGTTCTGGCGGGGCTGTTCTGCCAGGGAAACTTCCCTCCCGGAGGGGGAAATCATCGCCATCGTCATCACCAACGCTCCTCTCATCGGGAGAGGGCAATCTCCATCAACATATTCATCAGCACCATCTCATCTCAAAACCCTAGTTCATCTCTTGTATCCAATTCTTGTCTCCAAGTCCAGGGTTGGTGCTAGTAGGTTGCTAGTGGTGTTAATTACTCCTTGTAGTTGATGCTAGTTGGTTTAATTGGTGGAAGATCATATGTTCAGATCCTATATGCACATTAATATCCCTCTGATTATGAACATGTTTATGCTTTGTGAGTAGTTACTTTTGTTCCTAAGGACATGGGAGAAGTCTTGCTATTAGTAGTCATGTGAATTTGGTATTCGTTTGATATTTTGATAAGATGTATGTTGTCTCTCCTCTAGTGGTGTTATGTGAACGTCAACTACATGACACTTCACCATTATTTGGGCCTAGAGGAAGGCATTGGCAAGTAATAAGTAGATGATGGGTTGCTAGAGTGACAAAAGCTTAAACCCTAGTTTATGTGTTGCTTCGTAAGGGGCTGATTTGGATCCATATGTTTCATGCTATGGTTAGGTTTACCTTAATACTTTTGTTGTATTTGTGGATGCTTGCAATAGAGGTTAATCATAAGTGGGATGCTTGTCCAAGTAAGGGCAGCACCCAAGCACCGGTCCACCCACATACCAAATTATCAAAGTACCGAACGCAAATCATATGAGCGTGATGAAAACTAGCTTGACGATATTCCCACGTGTCCTCGGGAGCGCTTTACATCATATAAGAGTTTGTCCAGGCTTGTACTTTGCTACAAAAAGGAATGGGCCACCTTGCTGCACCTTATTTACTTCTGTTACTTGTTGCTAGTTACAAATTATCTTATCACAAAACTATCTGTTACGACTTATTTCAGTACTTGCAGAGAATACCTTGCTGGAAACCGCTTATCATTTCCTTCTGCTCCTCGTTGGGTTCGACACTCTTACTTATCGAAAGGACTACGATAGATCCCCTATACTTGTGGGTCATCATAGATCTCCACAAGAGAGGGGGAGAACATTGTATTGAGATCCAAAAAGAGAGAAGAAGCCATCTAGCTACTAACTATGGACCTGTAGGTCTGAGGTAAACTACTCACACTTCATCGAAGGGGCTTTGGTGTTGATGTAGAAGCCCTCCGTGATCGATGCCCCCTCCGGCGGAGCTCCGGAACATGCCCCAAGATGGGATCTCGTGGATAAAGAAAGTTACTACGGTGGAATTAGGGTTTTGGCTCCGTATCTGATCATTTGAGGGTATGTGGGTATATATAGGAGGAAGAAGAACGTCAGTGGAGCAACAGGGGGGCCACGATGGTGGAGGGTGCGCCTGGGGGGGAGGTAGGCGCGCCCCCTACCTCGTGGCCTCCTATTACGTGTCTTGACATAGGGTCCAAGTCTCCTGAGTTGTATTCGATGAGAAAATCACATTCCCGAAGGTTTCATTTCATTTGGACTCCATTTGATATTCCTTTTCATCGAAATCCTAAAATAGGCAAAAAACAACAATTCTGGGCTGGGCCTCCGGTTAATAGGTTAGCCCCAAAAATAATATAAAAGTGGATAATAAAGCCCAATAATGTCCAAAACAGTAGATAATATAGCATGGAGCAATCAAAAATTTTAGATACGTTGGAGACGTATCAAGCATCCCCAAGCTTAATTCCTGCTCGTCCTCGAGTAGGTAAATGATAAAAACAGAATTTTTGATGCGGAGTGCTACTTGGCATAATTTTAGTGTAATTCTTCTTAATTGTGGTATGAATATTCAGATCCGAAATATTCAAGACAAAAGTTCATATTGACATAAAAATGGTAATACTTCAAGCATACTAACTAAGCACTTATGTCTTCTGAAAATAACATGGCTAAAGCAAGTTATCCCTACAAAATCATATAGTCTGGCTATGCTCTATCTTCACCACACAAAATATTTAAATCATGCACAACCCCGATGACAAGCCAAGCAATTGTTTCATACTTTTGACATTCTCAAAACTTTTTCAATCTTCACGCAATACATGAGCGTGAGCCATGGATATAGCACTATAGGTGGAATAGAGTGGTGGTTCTGGAGAAGACAAAAAGGAGAAGATAGTCTCACATTAACTAGGCGTATCAACGGGCTATGGAGATGCCCATCAATAGATATCAATGTGAGTGAGTAGGGATTGCCATGCAACAGATGCACTAGAGCTATAAGTATATGAAAGCTCAAAAAGAAACTAAGTGGGTGTGCATCCAACTTGCTTGCTCATGAAGACCTAGGGCAATTTGAGGAAGCCCATCATTGGAATATACAAGCCAAGTTCTATAATGAAAGATTCCCACTAGTATATGAAAGTGATAACATGAGAGACTCTCTACTATGAAGATCATGGTGCTACTTTGAAGCACAAGTGTGGTAAAAGGATGGTAACACTGTCCCTTCTCTCTTTTTCTCTCATTTTTTTATTTGGGCCTTTTCTCTCTCTCTCTCTCTTTTTTATGGCCTCTTTTCTTTCTCTTTTTTTTATTTGGGCTTCTTTGGCCTCTTTTATTTATTTTCCGTCCGGAGGCTCATCCCGACTTTTGGGGGAATCATAGTCTCCATCATCCTTTCCTCACTAGGACAATGCTCTAATAATGATGATCATCACACTTTTATTTTTTTCTTACAACTCGATACTTAGAATAAAATATGACTCTATATGAATGCCTCCGGCGGTGTACCGGGATATGCAATGATGCATGAGTGATAAGTATGAAAGAATTATGAATGGTGGCTTTGCCACAAATACTATGTCAACTACATGATCATGCTATGCAATATGACAATGATGGAGAGTGTCATAAACGGAGCGATGGAAAGTTGCATGGCAATATATCTCGGAATGGCTATGGAAATGCCATAATAGGTAGGTATGGTGGCTGTTTTGAGGAAGGTATATGGTAGGTGTATGATACCGGCGAAAGGTGCGTGGTATTAGAGAGGCTAGCAAAGGTGGAAGGGTGAGAGTGCGTATAATCCATGGACTCAACATTAGTCATAAAGAACTCATATACTTATTGCAAAAATCTACAAGTTATCAAAGCAAAGTATTACGCGCATGCTCCAAGGGGGGTAGATTGGTAGGAAAAGACCATCGCTCGTCCTCGACCGCCACTCATAAGGAAGACAATCAATAAATAAATCATGCTGCGACTTCATCACATAACGGTTCACCATACGTGCATGCTACGGGAATCACAAGCTTCAACACAAGTATTTCTCAAATTCACAACTACTCAACTAGCACAACTTTAATACCACTGTCGGTGTCAAAACCGGCGGATCTCGGGTAGGGGGTCCCGAACTGTGCGTCTAGGCCGGATGGTAACAGGAGGCAAGGAACATGATGTTTTACCCAGGTTCGGGCCCTCTTGATGGAGGTAAAACCCTACGTCCTGCTTGATTAATATTGATGATATGGGTAGTACAAGAGTAGATCTACCACGAGATCAAGGAGGCTAAACCCTAGAAGCTAGCCTATGGTATGATTGTCGTATATGGAGTTGATGTCCTACGGACTACAACCCTCCAGTTTATATAGACACCGGATAGGGTTAGGGTTACACAGAGTCGGTTACAATGGTAGGAGAACTTGCCAAGCTTGCCTTCCACGCCAAGGAAAGTCCCATCCAGACACGGGACGAAGTCTTCAATCTTATATCTTCATAGTCCAGGAGTCCGGCTGAAGGTATAGTCCGGCTACCCGAACACCCCCTAATCCAGGACTCCCTCAGTAGCCCCTGAACCAGGCTTCAATGACGACGAGTCCGACGCGCAAATTGTCTTCGGCATTGCAAGGCGGGTTCCTCCTCCAAGTCCTTCATAGAAGATTGTAAACACCAAGAGTAGTGTCTGGCTCTGCAAAATAAGTTTCCACATATTGCCATAGAGAGAATAATATCAAATCAAATCTGCTGACGTATTCCGCAGTGCGTCATCACACTACGGCCAAGTCCTTTACTCGAATTGTTTTTACTTTTCCACCTCAGCGTTTTGCGAGGCGGTTTCCTTGGCACGTCTTGTCAAAGCAGAGATCGTGTACCCCCTTTTACGGGATTCTCATCAATACGGACGTGGGTAATCCAACCGCGCCCGTTAGCATGTTTCCTCGATTAAAGACGAGTCTCGAACGGTTACAGGGAGGGCTCTTGGTATTCAACCTCTTATGAAGAGACCAAGGCCTTACTCCTTTTTTCAATCTCAAGCGAGTTCGCCCGTCGCCTCGAGTTCCAACACCCTAGGCTCTAGATTTCAGGCGCTTCAGACCTTCGACAATGTCCGGTTCTGACCTTCAAGGCCGATGGACGCCCTCCTCCGTCACGAAGGAGGACGTACTAAAGTTGAGGGAGGCTAAGTTCCTGACCGGCAAAATTTCGCATAGGTTGCCTGCTCAAGGGCAGGTCATTCCCAGTCCCCAGCCCGGTGAGAGCGTGGTGTTCATGTCTCACTTCCTTCGGGGGTTGGGCTTCCCAATGGATCCCTTTGTGAGGGGACTGCTATTTTATTACGGGCTGGAATTCCACGACTTAGCTCCGGAGTCCATCCTCCATATCTCCTCATTTATTGTCGTGTGTGAAGCGTTCCTCCGTGTTACCCCTCACTTCGGATTATGGCTCAAGACCTTCAAAGTGGAGCCAAAGATGATCAAGGGACGGCACGCAGAGTGCGGAGGCGCTATCATAAGCAAAAATGCTGATGCTCCATGGCCCGAGGGCTTTTTTCAAGAGGAGCTAGGCTTGTGGCAACGAGAGTGGTTTTATATCATCGCTCCCCGGAGCACCAAGTGGGTGGTGCCTCCTGCCTTTCGCTCGGTCCCCCACCACGGCTAGCGTCATGGGTCAACAGAGGGTTAGATTGGGGTTTGCCCAAAGACGTGCCCTTGTTACAGGGCCGCATTAAGGATCTCTTGGAAGGAGACCTCAGCCTGGTCAAGGTGACGCAGGTCATGCTGATTCACCGAATATTGCCCGGCAAACGTCGCTCCCTTCGCCTATGGGAGTTTAATCCAGAGGGACCGCGAGCTCTCCAGAATTTCATGGGCGCAACACCCGCGGAGATGTATAAACTATTCTTCGGATCACAAGGGATGTGTCCGGATTTAACCGAGGACCTAGGCCTAAGTTGCAATCGCCCGGATACTCAAGTAAGCAACCTTGTGCCCGGACCTTCTATCCGTATAATTATCATAAACTTGCCCTTAAAAGAGCCGTCCTTTTAAATAGGAGTGGATAGTGAAGGCAAAGCTGATCAGGTGTCTGGCTCCCCTTCCCAAAACTAGGCCGGATCCCGTGCTGGTTAGGATGCTGGAGATAATGCCTTTGGAGGGAAGCAAGGGCGAGGACAAGGAAACTATGGCCTCCTCGAAGGAGGCTGCTCCGAAGGGAGGAACCGACAATTCCTCTCCTAAGGGGAAGAAGAGAGCCGCCTCTAACGACCCGGAAACCATGGCCTCGAAGCGGGGGAAAAATCCTCGTCAGAGGGTCCGATGCCGGGGAGTTCCTCGGCCGGACTACGCCCTCAAGGGGATCAACCCTCCAGCGAGCCGTAAGTAGAGAAAGATTTTCCTTTTGAGGGATGAGGGAAATCCTTGATTTATATCTGAGAAGATTAACTGAATTTTTACCTTGTAGCTCGGACCTTAGCCCTTCTCAACAGAGCTCGTCTTCGGGGGATCTCCTTCCAGAGATGATGGAGAGCGGGACGCCTTCCCCTGCCGTGCCGCCTAGCGAGGCGGGCGACCCTGAGGTGTCGTCGCGGAGGGTTTCTCCGAATCCGGTAGGGGCGGAAGATAGCTATGTGGCCCCCCGAGGTTCTCCACGTCCGGCCTTCGAAAGAGGTCATGGGACAAGTCCAGCACCATCTGGTGCTCGGCCAGAGGAGCTAAAGATTCTGCTGGGGCGAGCTTCTATCTCGGAGGAGCACCGTGCATTGATGGGCACGGTGATTGAAAGGATCTCATCCGCAGAGAGCGGATTACATGAGGCCGTCAAAAGTTTACTGACGGGTTTTGAGGTACATTAGATAATGTACACTTTTGTCAGTTGCGCATGAATAAGATGCGCCCTGTGTAGATAGTAGCCCCTGAGACTCTGCGCGTCGTCAAGAAATGACGGCACACGGAGGCTCATAATCCCAGGTCTAAGATGTCGCCTTTGAATGTAGGCGGCAGGGTGTCCGGAATCGAGCCGAACTAATGATTTTGCCAAACTAAAGCGGCAACTGGACGTGGCAGATGCCGACATCGCGCTTGTCAACAAGCGTCTTGATGAGGCTCAAGGTATGTAATTCCTCGGGTGGCATCAGGTAAGAAGAGTTTTATGCCAGTGTCTTACGATGTGTGTGTGTGCTTGACGCAGATGGTGCGGCCGCCGTGGAGAGTCTGTTGGGGAATGTAGTAATTTCAAAAAATTTCCTACGCACACACAAGATCATGGTGATGCATAGCAACGAGAGGGGAGAGTGTTGTCTACGTACCCTCGTAGACCGAAGCGGAAGCGTTGACGCAACGTAGAGGAAGTAGTCGTACGTATTCCCGATCCGACCGATCCAAGCACCGTTACTCCGGCACCTCCGAGTTCTTAGCACACGTACAGCTCGATGACGCTCCCCGGGCTCCGATCCAGCAAAGCTTCGAGGATGAGTTCCGTCAGCACAACGGCGTGGTGACGATGATGATGTACTACCGACGCAGGGCTTCGCCTAAGCACTACAACGATATGACCGATGTGGAATATGGTGGAAGGGGGCACCGCACACGGCTAAGGAACGATCACGTTGATCAATTGTGTGTTCTAGGGTGCTCCCTTGCCTCCGTATATAAAGGATCCAAGGGGGGGTGCGGCCGGCCCTATGGAGGCGCGCAGGAGGAGTCCTACTCCTACCAGGAGTAGGACTCCCCTCACGTTCCTTGTCCAACTAGGAGAGGTGGAGGGAGAATAGGAAAGGGGGGGGGCGCCGCCCCTCCCTCCTTGTCCAATTCGGACTAGGGGGAGAGGGGGCGCGCGGCCTGCCCTGGTAGCCCCTTCCTCTTCTCCACATTAGGCCCATGTGGCCCATTAACCCCCCTGGGGGTTCCGGTAACCCCCCGGTGCTCCGGTTTTATTCGATAATACTCCGGAACCCTTCCGGTGTCCGAATATAGTCATCCAATATATCAATCTTTATGTCTCGACCATTTTGAGACTCCTCGTCATGTCCGTGATCACATCCAGGACTCCGAACTAACTTCGGTACATCAAAATGCATAAACTCATAATAACTGTCATCATAACGTTAAGCGTGCGGACCCTACGGTTCAAGAACAATGTAGACATGACCAAGACACGTCTCTGGTCAATAACCAATAGTGGGACCTGGATGCCCATATTGGCTCCTACATATTCTACGAAGATCTTTATCGGTCAGACCGCATAACAACATACGTTGTTCCCTTTGTCATCGGTATGTTACTTGCCCGAGATTCGATCGTCGGTATCCAATACCTATTTCAATCTCGTTACCGGCAAGTCTCTTTACTCGTTCTGTAATACATCATCTCGCAACTAACTCATTAGTTGTAATGCTTGCAAGGCTTATGTGATGTGCATTACCGAGAGGTCCCAGAGATACCTCTCCGACAATCGGAGTGACAAATCCTAATCTCGAAATACGCCAACCCAACATCTACCTTTGGAGACACCTGTAGAGCACCTTTATAATCACCCAGTTACGTTGTGGCGTTAGGTAGCACACAAAGTGTTCCTCCGGCAAACGGGACTTGCATAATCTCATAGTCATAGTAACATGTATAAGTCATGAAGAAAGCAATAGCAACATACTAAACGATCGGGTGCTAAGCTAATGGAATGGGTCATGTCAATCAGATCATTCAACTAATGATGTGACCTCGTTAATCAAATAACAACTCTTTGTTCATGGTTAGGAAACATAACCATCTTTGATTAACGAGCTAGTCAAGTAGAGGCATACTAGTGACACTCTGTTTGTCTATGTATTCACACATGTATTATGTTTCCGGTTAATACAATTCTAGCATGAATAATAAACATTTATCATGATGTAAGGAAATACATAATAACTTTATTATTGCCTCTAGGGCATATTTCCTTCAGTCTCCCACTTGCACTAGAGTCAATAATCTAGATTACACAGTAATGATTCTAACACCCATGGAGCCTTGGTGCTGATCATGTTTTGCTCGTGGAAGAGGCTTAGTCAACGGGTCTGCAACATTCAGATCCGTATGTATCTTGCAAATCTCTATGTCTCCCACCTGGACTAGATCCCGGATGGAATTGAAGCGTCTCTTGATGTGCTTGGTTCTCTTGTGAAATCTGGATTCCTTTGCCAAGGCAATTGCACCAGTATTGTCACAAAAGATTTTCATTGGACCCGATGCACTAGGTATGACACCTAGGTCGGATATAAACTCCTTCATCCAGACTCCTTCGTTTGCTGCTTCCGAAGCAGCTATGTATTCCGCTTCACATGTAGATCCCGCCACAACGCTTTGTTTAGAACTGCACCAACTGACAGCTCCACCGTTTAATGTAAACACGTATCCGGTTTGCGATTTAGAATCGTCCGGACCAGTGTCAAAGCTTGCATCAACGTAACCGTTTACGATGAGCTCTTTGTCACCTCCATATACGAGAAACATATCCTTAGTCCTTTTCAGGTATTTCAGGATGTTCTTGACCGCTGTCCAGTGATCCACTCCTGGATTACTTTGGTACCTCCCTGCTAAACTTATAGCAAGGCACACATCAGGTCTAGTACACAACATTGCATACATGATAGAGCCTATGGCTAAAGCATAGGGAACATCTTTCATTTTCTCTCTATCTTCTGCAGTGGTCGGGCATTGAGTCTGACTCAACTTCACACCTTGTAACACAGGCAAGAACCCTTTCTTTGCTTGATCCATTTTGAACTTCTTTAAAATCTTGTCAAGGTATGTGCTTTGTGAAAGTCCAATTAAGCGCCTTGATCTATATCTATAGATCTTTATGCCTAATATGTAAGCAGCTTCACCGAGGTCTTTCATTGAAAAACTCTTATTCAAGTATCCCTTTATGCTATCCAGAAATTCTATATCATTTCCAATCAGTAATATGTCATCCACATATAATATCAGAAATGCTACAGAGCTCCCACTCACTTTCTTGTAAATACAGGCTTCTCCAAAAGTCTTTACAAAACCAAATGCTTTGATCACACTATCAAAGCGTTTATTCCAACTCCGAGAGGCTTGCACCAGTCTATAAATGGATCGCTGGAGCTTGCACACTTTGTTAGCTCCTTTTGGATCGACAAAACCTTCCGGTTGCATCATATACAACTCTTCTTCCATAAATCCATTCAGGAATGCAGTTTTTACATCCATCTGCCAAATTTCATAATCATAAAATGCGGCAATTGCTAACATGATTCGGACGGACTTAAGCATCGCTACGGGTGAGAAGGTCTCATCGTAGTCAACCCCTTGAACTTGTCGAAAACCTTTTGCAACAAGTTGAGCTTTGTAGATAGTAACATTACCGTCAGCATCAGTCTTCTTCTTGAAGATCCATTTATTCTCAATTGCTTGCCGACCATCGGGCAAGTCAACCAAAGTCCATACTTTGTTCTCATACATGGATCCCATCTCAGGTTTCATGGCTTCAAGCCACTTTGCGGAATCTGGGCTCACCATCGCTTCTTCATAGTTCGTAGGTTCATCATGATCTAGTAGCATGATTTCCAGAACGGGATTACCGTAACACTCTGGCGCGGATCTCACTCTGTTTGATCTACGAGGTTCAGTAGTATCTTGTCCTGAAGTTTCATGATCATTATCATTAGCTTCCTCACTTGTTGGTGTAGGTGTCGCAGAAACAGTTTTCTGTGATGTACTACTTTCCAATAAGGGAGCAGGTACAGTTACCTCGTCAAGTTCTACTTTCCTCCCACTCACTTCTTTCGAGAGAAACTCCTTCTCTAGAAAGGATCCATTCTTAGCAACGAATGTCTTGCCTTCGGATCTATGATAGAAGGTGTACCCAACAGTCTCCTTTGGGTAACCTATGAAGACACATTTCTCCAATTTGGGTTCTAGCTTATCAGGTTGAAGCTTTTTCACATAAGCATCGCAGCCCCAAACTTTAAGAAACGACAACTTTGGTTTCTTGCCAAACCATAGTTCATAAGGCGTCGTCTCAACGGATTTTGATGGTGCCCTATTTAACATGAATGCGGCCGTCTCTAAAGCATAACCCCAAAACGATAGCGGTAAATCAGTAAGAGACATCATGGATTGCACCATATCTAGTAAAGTACGATTACGACATTCGGACACACCATTACGCTATGGTGTTCCGGGTGGCGTGAGTTGCGAAACTATTCCGCATTGTTTCAAATGTACACCAAACTCGTAACTCAAATATTCTCCTCCACGATCAGATCGTAGAAACTTTATTTTCTTGTTACGATGATTTTCAACTTCACACTGAAATTCTTTGAACTTTTCAAATGTTTCAGACTTGTGTTTCATTAAGTAGATATACCCATATCTGCTTAAATCATCTGTGAAGGTGAGAAAATAAGGATATCCGCCACGAGCCTCAATATTCATCGGACCACATACATCAGTATGTATGATTTCCAACAAATCTGTTGCTCTCTCCATAGTACCGGAGAACGGTGTTTTAGTCATCTTGCCCATGAGGCACGGTTCGCAAGTACCAAGTGATTCATAATCAAGTGGTTCCAAAAGTCCATCAGTATGGAGTTTCTTCATGCGCTTTACACCGATATGACCTAAACGGCAGTGCCACAAATAAGTTGCACTATCATTATCAACTCTGCATCTTTTGGTTTCAACATTATGAATATGTGTATCACTACTATCGATATTCATCAGAAATAGACCACTCTTCAAGGGTGCATGACCATAAAAGATATTACTCATATAAATAGAACAACCATTATTCTCTGATTTAAATGAATAACCGTCTCGCATCAAACAAGATCCAGATATAATGTTCATGCTTAACGCTGGCACCAAATAACAATTATTTAGGTCTAATACTAATCCCGAAGGTAGATGTAGAGGTAGCGTGCCGACCGCGACCACATCGACTTTGGAACCGTTTCCCACGCGCATCATCACCTCGTCCTTTGCCAGTGTTCGCCTAATCCGTAGTCCCTGTTTCGAGTTGCAAATATTAGCAACAGAACCAGTATCAAATACCCAGGTGCTACTGCGAGCTCTAGTAAGGTACACATCAATAACATGTATATCACATATACCTTTGTTCACCTTGCCATCCTTCTTATCCGCCAAATACTTGGGGCAGTTCCGCTTCCAGAGACCAGTCTACTTGCAGTAGAAGCACTCAGTTTCAGGCTTAGGTCCAGACTTGGGTTTCTTCTCCTGAGCAGCAACTTGCAGGCCGTTCTTCTTGAAGTTCCCCTTCTTCTTCCCTTTGCCCTTTTTCTTGAAACTAGTGGTCTTGCTGACCATCAACACTTGATGCTCCTTCTTGATTTCTACCTCCGCAGCTTTCAGCATTGCGAAGAGCTCGGGAATAGTCTTATTCATCCCTTGCATATTATATTTCATCACGAAGCTCTGGTAGCTTGGTGGCGGTGATTGGAGAATTCTGTCAATGACGCAATCATTTGGAAGATTAACTCCCATCTGAATCAAGTGATTATTATACCCAGGCATTTTGAGTATATGCTCACTGACAGAACTGTTCTCCTCCATCTTGCAGCTATAGAACTTATTGGAGACTTCATATCTCTCAATCCAGGCATTTGCTTGAAATATTAACTTCAACTCCTGGAACATCTCATATGCTCCATGACGTTCAAAACGTCATTGAAGTCCCGATTCTAAGCCGTAAAGCATGGCACACTGAACTATCGAGTAGTCATCAGCTTTGCTCTGCCAGACGTTCATAACATCTGGTGTTGCTCCAGCAGCAGGCCTGGCACCCAGCGGTGCTTTCAGGACGTAATTCTTTTGTGCAGCAATGAGGATAATCCTCAAGTTACGGACCCAGTCCGTGTAATTGCTACCATCATCTTTCAACTTTGCTATCTCAAGGAACGCATTAAAATTCAACGGAACAACAGCACGGGCCATCTATCTACAATCAAACATACATAAGCAAGATACTATCAGGTACTAAGTTCATGATAAATTTAAGTTCAATTAATCAAATTACTTAAAGAACTCCCACTTAGATAGACATCCCTCTAATCTTCTAAGTGATCACGTGATCTAAATCAACTAAACCATAACAGATCATCACGTGAGATGGATTAGTTTTCAATGGTGAACATCATTATGTTGATCATATCTACTATATGATTCACGCTCGACCTTTCGGTCTCCGTGTTTCGAGGCCATATTTGTATATGCTAGGCTCGTCAAGTTTAACCTGAGTATTCTGCGTGTGCAAAACTGGCTTGCACCCGTTGTAGATGGACGTAGAGCTTATCACACCCGATCATCACGTGGTGTCTGGGCACGACGAACTTTGGCAACGGTGCATACTCAGGGAGAACACTTCTTGATAATTTAGTGAGAGATCATCTTATAATGCTACTGTCAATCAAAGCAAGATAAGATGCATAAAAGATAAACATCACATGCAATCAATATAAGTGATATGATATGGCCATCATCATCTTGTGCTTGTGATCTCCATCTCCGAAGCTCCATCATGATCACCATCGTCACCGGCGCGACACCTTGATCTCCATCGTAGCATCGTTGTCGTCTCGCCAATCTTATGCTTCCACGACTATCGCTACCGCTTACTGATAAAGTAAAGCATTACAGCGCGATTGCATTGCATACAATAAAGCGACAACCATATGCCTCCTGCCAGTTGCCGATAACTCGGTTACAAAACATGATCATCTCATACAATAAAATTTAGCATCATGTCTTGACCATATCACATCACAACATGCCCTGCAAAAACAAGTTAGACGTCCTCTACTTTGTTGTTGCATGTTTTACGTGGCTGCTACGGGCTTAAGCAAGAACCAATCTTACCTATGTATCAAAACCACAACGATAGTTTGTCAAGTTGATGCCATTTTAACCTTCGCAAGGACCGAGCGTAAGCACACTCGGTTCAACTAAACTTGGAGAAACTGTCACCCGCAAGCCACCTATGTGCAAAGCACGTCGGGAGAACCGGTCTTGCATAAGCGAACGCGTAATGTCGGTCCAGGCCGCTTCATCCAACAATACCGCCGAACCAAAGTACGACATGCTGGTAGGCAGTATGACTTATATCGCCCACAACTCACTTGTGTTCTACTCGTGCAAATAACATCAAACCATAAAACCTAGGCTCTAATACCATTGTTGGGGAACGTAGTAATTTCAAAAAATTTCCTACGCACACACAAGATCATGGTGATGCATAGCAACGAGAGGGGAGAGTGTTGTCTATGTACCCTCGTAGACGGAAGCGGAAGCATTGACGCAACATAGAGGAAGTAGTCGTACGTCTTCCCGATCCGACCGATCCAAGCACCGTTACTCCGGCACCTCCGAGTTCTTAGCACACGTACAGCTCGATGACGCTCCCCGGGCTCCGATCCAGCAAAGCTTTGAGGATGAGTTCCGTCAGCACAACGGCGTGGTGACGATGATGATGTACTACCGACGCAGGGCTTCGCCTAAGCATTACAACGATATGACCGAGGTGGAATATGGTGGAAGGGGGCACCGCACACGGCTAAGGAACAATCACGTTGATCAATTGTGTGTTCTAGGGTGCCCCCTTGCCTCCGTATATAAAGGATCCAAGGGGGGTGCGGCTGGCCCTATGGAGGCCCGCAGGAGGAGTCCTACTCCTATCGGGAGTAGGACTCCCCTCCCGTTCCTTGTCCAACTAGGAGAGGTGGAGGGAGAATAGGAAAGGGGGGGGGCGCCGCCCCTCCCTCCTTGTCCAATTCGGACTAGGGGGAGAGGGCGCGCGGCCTGCCCTGGCAGCCCCTTCCTCTTCTCCACATTAGGCCCATGTGGCCCATTAACCCCCCTGGGGGTTCCGGTAACCCCCCGGTGCTCCGGTTTTATCCGATAATACTCCGGAACCCTTCCGGTGTCCGAATATAGTCATCCAATATATCAATCTTTATGTCTCGACCATTTCGAGACTCCTCGTCATGTCCGTGATCACATCCGGGACTCCGAACTAACTTTGGTACATCAAAATGCATAAACTCAGAATAACTATCATCGTAACGTTAAGTGTGCGGACCCTATGGTTCAAGAAAAATGTAGACATGACCGAGACACGTCTCTGGTCAATAACCAATAGCGGGACCTGGATGCCCATATTGGCTCCTACATATTCTACGAAGATCTTTATCGGTCAGACCGCATAACAACATACGTTGTTCCCTTTGTCATCGGTATGTTACTTGCCCGAGATTCGATCGTCGGTACCCAATACCTAGTTCAATCTCGTTACCGGCAAGTCTCTTTACTCGTCCCGTAATACATCATCTCGCAACTAACTCATTAGTTGTAATGCTTGCAAGGCTTATGTGGTGTGCATTACCGAGAGGGCCCAGAGATACCTCTCCGACAATCGGAGTGACAAATCCTAATCTCGAAATACGCCAACGCAACATCTACCTTTGGAGACACCTGTAGAGCACATTTATAATCACCCAGTTACGTTGTGACGTTTGGTAGCACACAAAGTGTTCCTCTGGCAAATAGGTGTTGCATAATCTCATAGTCATAGGAACATGTATAAGTCATGAAGAAAGCAACAGCAACATACTAAACGATCGGGTGCTAAGCTAATGGAATGGGTCATGTCAATCAGATCATTCAACTAATGATGTGACCTCGTTAATCAAATAACAACTCTTTGTTCATGGTTAGGAAACATAACCATCTTTGATTAACGAGCTAGTCAAGTAGAGGCATACTAGTGACACTCTGTTTGTCTATGTATTCACACATGTATTATGTTTCCGGTTAATACAATTCTAGCATGAATAATAAACATTTATCATGATGTAAGGAAATACATAATAACTTTATTATTGCCTCTAGGGCATATTTCCTTCAGAGTCTTAGGGAAGAACACTTTCTGGATTTGGCAGCGAGTGTTGCTGATGCGACCGAACACTTTCGAGATCAGAAAGATCGCGAAGTGGAAAAGCTTTTCTGGTCGCAGTTTCACAATCCAGAGCGTCCACTGGCAGTGGACGATCGTTTGGCTTAATGGGCCAAACTGAATAGGTTGTCCAGACTCGCGATGAAGTACGTCATGGGTCATCTGTGGCCGGGGAGATCGGAGCCGAAGAGTTATTTCAGCTTGGTGCAGCAATTCCTTGACGCGGTGCCGCGTATTAATGCAATGAAGAGGTCAACATGCATAGAGGGCGCAAGGATGGCTCTTGCCCGTGTCAAGACATACTGGGCAAAGATGGAGACCACCGTTGTTGCGTCCCGAGATTCGGACAAAAGCCGAGTACCCTCCGAGCACTATTTTCAGGAAGTCCTTGAAGGCGCTCGTGTAATAGAGACGCAGTGCTCGAAAGATGCTATGTTATAATAGCATATGTAATTATAAAGTAATATTTCGATAAACTGTAGTGGCCTTTTTATACTTGTGCCTTCAAGTATTGGGAACACCTCCTGTGCGGCCGTTTTAAGATATATATATATATATACAAAATCTGAAAGATGGCAGTCGTTGGCTTCAGCCCCCACGCACATAGTGCGGGGGTGCTCGCAGAAGATGCATTTTCACACTTAACCCAACGTCTTGGTCCTACAAAGGAGGTGATAGCGCAGCGGGCCAGGCAACCGAACTATAATGCTTTAACACTTTCACTTAGCCATAGGAGCTTGACAGTGAGACTATTTAGGTAGCCCCTTGGTGGCGACTGCGCTCGCCCGAGTTCGGGGCGCGTATGTGCCTGACCGGGAAGCGGCCCTTCGTTAAAGCGGAGGAATCCGATGGATTCCGATAGGTCATCGAGTGGCTGACCAGTCTCACGCTACATCATGACAGTTAGTTTTCGGCTTTCTCTATTGAGGTGCTCGCGCGGCCGAACCGGGGAACAATCGCAGTAGTTCTCCTGGTGCTACCTTAGCCGATAGAGCGGAACGTAAGGTAGCTGAACTCAGGAGCCGGGCAACCCAACATTTGACCAAAGACATGATTCGGAGCTGATGCATATAATGCCAAAAACTTGCGAGGCCGAACACTCCCTAAGGTGTTCGGTCTTTATGAGTGCGGGCGAAACAACACTCGTTATTAAAAAAGCCCCTAGTGTCCAGGTACGTGCAAAAATTCTGACGTGGCCACATGCCAAGACGCCAGCCTCCTCCTTGGTTATATCAGAAAAAACCAGGGGATGTGTAGCAACAAGAGACAGTAAAAAAGGTTTACGCAGGGTCTTAATCTAAAAAGAATCCTTTAGGATGGGTCCCTACTGCACGTCTGCGCCTATGTCTCCGTTGTGCCGTATCCTGGACGGGCGCCGCACGACGTTCATCTGTAAAAGAGAGGAACTGAGTTGAAAACGGGTCGTGCCGAACAAAAGTTTAAAATAAACAAAGTATAAAGTAAAATATATAAAATTGAGCTTTGTTGTCTCTTATTATATATGCATGGAGCCCCTAGTGCGGGGGTATATGGCCACTAAGCCTACATCAATGATGATTTTGTACCGAACTCGTCTATCTGCGTTCGTGGTCTTTAATGACCTATTTCAAAGTTTTTTTGGCCAGTGAGGCCATTTTACTGTGGGGCTGTCAAAGTGGCCGCACAGTCCTCCGCTTGGGGGGCGCACTTTAGTGCTTCCCCTTCAAAGAGATGATGCCTCGTGGACCGGGCATCTTAAGCATGAGGGATGCATAATGCGGTATTGCGTTAAAGCGAGCGAAAGCTTCGCGTCCTAGTAGTGCTTGATAGCGACTTGAGAACGGGATGATATGGAAGGTCAGCTTTTCGCGGCGGAAGTTATCGGCAGAGCCGAATATAACTTCGAGCCGGAGAAAACCCATACAATGGGTGTCCGGACCAGGTGTTACCCCTTGAAAGGAGGTTTTGCTGCGGCGGATTCTTGCTGGGTTTATCCCCATGTGATGGATTGTATCCTGATATATCAGGTTTAGTCCGCTGCCGCCATCCATAAGGACATTTGAAAACTGGAGTCCGCCAATTATTGGATCGAGTATCAAGGCAGTCCAGCCTGCATTTTTGATATTTCTAGAATAATCTAGCTGATCGAAGATGATTGGTTTTGACAACCAGTGGCGGGACCCTTTGGGGATAGGTCGTGTGGTGCTTACCTTTATGGGCGCCGCACGTTTTGTTATGTGAAGTAAGTTCACTGTTTTTACTTCTTGTGGGAAGTTCTTTTGTTTCCTGGTGCTCTGCTTTTGGGGTTCATCCTCATCTTCGCTTGGTGTGTCGAGCCCCTTGTGTTCGGCATTGAGTCTGCCGGATTGTTTGAAAACCCAACAATCTCTGTGGGTATGGTTAGCAGGCTTCCCGGGAGTACTGTGTATCTGACATATCCTGTCCAGGATTTTATTTAAGTTGGATGGATCGTCCCTGTTGTCCTGGAGGGGCGGTTTTGTCTGATTTTGTCGTGAGCCTTTGAATCCGGCATTGACTATCGTGCTCTTCGGACTTTTTTCCTTAGTCCGGCGATGGTCCTTGTTGCGTCGCGCTTTTCCGTCTCCATCCCTAGTTTTGGATGTACTTGGGTCGCTGGGGCTGCACCTTGCCAACCAGCTGTCCTCTCCTACACAAAAGCGGGTCATGAGGCTTGTTAGTGCGGCCATTGTTCTTGGCTTTTCTTGGCCGAGGTGTCTGGCGAGCCATTCATCTCGGACGTTATGCCTGAAAGATGCTAAGGCTTCGGCATCCGGACAGTCGACTATCTGATTCTTTTTAGTGAGGAATCTATTCCAGAACTGCCAAGCTGATTCTCCGGGCTGTTGAGTTATGTGACTAAGATCGTCTGCATCCGGAGGGCGGACATAGGTCCCTTGAAATTTTGCTTGGAAAGCATCCTCGAGCTCTTCCCAACTTCCAATTGTGTTTTCAGCAAGGCTTTTAAGCCAATGCCGGGCTGGCCCTTTAAGCTTAAGGGGTAAATATTTTATGGCGTGGAGATCATCTCCTCTAGCCATGTGTATGTGGAGGATATAATCCTCGATCCAGACTCCAGGGTCTGTTGTTCCATCATATGCCTCTATGTTTACGGGTTTGAATCCCTCTAGAAATTCATAGTCCAGGACCTCATCGGTGAAACATAGGGGGTGTGCGGCGCCCTGTATTTGGGTGTGCCAGATTCTGATGATGGCTTTATTGCATTGCTTACGAGAGCTTGCTTTCTTAGCCCATAAATGGACCTAACTGGGCCATGATGCGAATCCTTAGGTGGGTCGCATGCCGATTAAAGTGCGGTGCCGCTTGCCTCTTTATGGGGTCGTCTATCCGACCGTGTGGCTTTCTTATTTTTTGAATGCGAGGGCTCTAGGGCCTCTTCGTCTATCCTTTCGTATTGATTACTTTGCTCCATCTAATCCGGAGTGCATCTTCCGCTGTTTTTAGATTCCGCTTCTGCTTTTTCACGCTGCGTGCAATTGCAATGAGCCTCTCATGGAGATTCTTCTGCTCCATGGGTTTATCCGGCGTGAGGTCGTCCGGAATGCCGTTTTCGCCGGAGGAGGGATGTTCGGTTTCTCTATCCGTGTTGCCCTCTTCAGACGGTTGCTTTAAGGCCTGCTCGTCGTCTACCGGCTCGTCCTGCTCTATGGCTGGGTTTTTATCGAGGCGGGGCTTGGGTCGGCGTTTACGCCGATGCTTTATTGCTTTTCGGGGGGTCGATCTTCCATTCCATCCCCTTTTTCCTCGTTGTTGCTTCCTTTAGGGGTATCCACCATGTACACATCGTGAGATGAGGTGGCTGTCCAATGCCCTATGGGCGTTGGTTCATCGATATCTCCTGCATCGTCATCCTTGTTGTCGATGTCTCCGGAGACGAAGTTGAGCACATCATTTAAATTGTCGAAAGTGGCTACCAAGTGGGTGGTGGGTGGGTTTTGAATTTCTTCATCGTCCGTATCCCATCCTCGCTGACCGCAGTTCGGCCAGGACACTCCTAATAAAGAGAGAGACTTGAGAGAATTCAGGATATCGCCAAAAGGCGAGTGCTGAAAGATGTCCGCGGCGGTGAACTCCATTATTGGCGCCCGATCGGATTCGATCGGCAGGGGCGCACGTGGTTCGGAGTCCGGAGAGGAGCCCGGATCCTCGGAGTCGTGAGTCACGCGGAGTGTGGGGCCGACGTTCGGCTCGATCGCCTTTGAGATCGCAGCCCCCGAGGTGACGTGCAACCGCTCATCCTCGATTGAAACAACTGGCTTCGAATTAGGGGTCAGAGCTGGTGCGTTTGCGGCCTCCGGGATACTGTTCGGTGACAGAGCTAGATCATGCCCCATGAGACAGTGCGGCGCGCTTGGTTGTGGCTCGAATCCGTCGAAGATCAAATCTCCGCGGATGTCTGCCATGTAGTTTAGGCTTCCAAACCTGACTTGATGTCCAGGGGCGTAGCTTTCGATCTGCTCCAGGTGGCCAAGCGAATTGGCCCACGGTGCGAAGCCGCCGAAGACGAAGATCTGTCCGAGGAGAAAAGTCTCACCCTGGACCGCATCATTGTTGATGATCAAAGGAGCCGACCTAAAGGCGACGACACAGAGGAACTCTCAATGAAAGCACCAATGTCGGTGTCAAAACCGGCGGATCTCGGGTAGGGGGTCCCGAACTGTGCGTCTAGGCCGGATGGTAACAGGAGGCAAGGAACACGATGTTTTACCCAGGTTCGGGCCCTCTTGATGGGGGTAAAACCCTACGTCCTGCTTGATTAATATTGATGATATGGGTAGTACAAGAGTAGATCTACCATGAGATCACGGAGGCTAAACCCTAGAAGCTAGCCTATGGTATGATTGTCGTATATGGATTTGATGTCCTACGGACTACAACCCTCCGGTTTATATAGACACCGGATAGGGTTAGGGTTACACAGAGTCGGTTACAATGGTAGGAGATCTTGAATATCCGCATCGCCAAGCTTGCCTTCCACGCCAAGGAAAGTCTCATCCGGACACGGGACGAAGTCTTCAATCTTATATCTTCATAGTCCAGGAGTCCGGCTGAAGGTATAGTTCGGCTACCCGAACACCCCCTAATCCAGGACTCCCTCAATCACCATCTCCATATCTCAAAACAATTATCAAGTATCAAACTTCTCATAGTATTCAACACACTCATAAGAGAGTTTTATTATTAATCTTGCATACCAAGCATATTAGGATTTTAAGCAAATTACCATGCTATTAATACTCTCAAAATAATCTAAGTGAAGCATGAGAGATCAATAGTTTCTATAAAACAAATCCACCACCGTGCTCTAAAAGGTATAAGTGAAGCACTAGATCAAAATTATAGAACTCAAAAGATATAAGAGAAGCACATAGAATATTCTAACAAATTCCAAAACATGTATGGCTCTCTCAAAAGGTGTGTACATCAAGGATGATTGTGGTAAACTAACAAGCAAAGACTCAAATCATACAAGGCACTCCAAGCAAAACACATATCATGTGGTAAATAAAAATATAGCTCCAAGTAAAGTTACCGTTAAAAGTAGACGAAATAGGGGATGCCTTCCGGGGCATCCCCAAGCTTTGGCTTTTGGGTGTCCTTCGATTATCTTGGGGGTTCCATGGTCATCCCAAAGCTTAGGCTCTTTCCACTCCTTGTTCCATAATCCATCAAATCTTTACCCAAAACTTGAAAACTTCACAACACAAAACTTAAAGTAGAAAATCTCGTGAGCTCCGTTAGCAAAAGAAAAAAAAGACCACTTCAAGGTACTATAATGAACTCATTATTTATTTATATGGGTGTTATACCTACTGTATTCCAACTTCTCTATGGTTTATAAACTATTTTACTAGCCATAGATTCATCAAAATAAGCAAACAACACACGAAAAATAGAATCTGTCAAAAACAGAACAGTATGTAGTAATCTGTAGCTAGCGCAAGATCTGGAACTCCAAAAATTCTAAAATAAATTGCTGGACGTGAGTAATTTATCTATTAATCATCTTAAAAAAGAATTAACTAAATATCACTTTCCAACTAAAAATTTCAGCAGTTCTCGTGAGCGCTAAAGTTTCTGTTTTTTACAGCAAGTTCAACAAGACTTTCCCCATTCTTCCCAACGGTTCTACTTGGCACAAACACTAATTAAACACAAAAAAACACAACCAAAACAGAAGCTAGATTATTTATTTATTACTAAACAGGAGCAAAAAGCAAGGAATAAAAACAAAATTGGGTTGCCTCCCAACAAGCGCTATCGTTTAACGCCCCTAGCTAGGCATAACAAGCAAGAATAGATCTAGGTATGGTCATAATAGTAAGATAGATTATTAAAACTCATTTCATATTCTCTACGTTCAGCAGCAAGTTTTCTTTGAGGCTAGCAAAAGTAATCAAAAGGGCTAAATTTATTGGGACAAAAGTCTCCAAGATCAACCTTGGGAGGTATAGGTTCCTCCTTCAGTCCTTCATATTGCACAACCAATTCATCATTATAAGCATTCTTTTGACAGAACTTTGTGAGCCTATATTCAAGAGAATATCCCAATTCATTATTTCGAATAGCCAAATCATCATTAAGTTCAGAAATTCTATCAACTAAAACATTGGTAGGCACCCTTTTTCTAAGATTTTCATTGAAAGCAACATAGTCTAGAGATTGTAAACGCATTATTTCTTGTTGATCAAAGAGGATGGCCTCTATGGGAGGATGGCTAGCGTCCACCCTATAATGCGCAAAGATTTCTTTGGCTTCTTTTATTATGAATCGAAACTCATGAGCCAAAAAGATAGTAACAGCACGCTTAACAGAAGAATGCTCAATATTAGAAAATTCTAGGAAAATCCTTTATATGGAAGGATGCATGTGCATGGATTGCCTTTCAAGTTCAACTATAAGCATGGCAATAGCGTCCGCAAGACTACTAGTTCTATGAAGGATAGAACTACCCATAGAGGGTAAAGCACCGGCACAAGTAAAGAAATCTTGAATAACTCCTTTTCCAATAATATTACCACTACCAACACGGTATCTTTTTATATGTGAGATAGTGGGTTGTTTAGTAGGAGCATCAAAATTATTATCGACAATAGTATCCCCAACTTCAGACATAGAGGCAGAAGGTAAAGAACTAGCCATAATGACAAGCAAGCAAACTAACACACAAGTAAACAAAAAGCAAGCAGGCAAAAAGAGGCAAATAGAGGGAGGATAGAGAGAGAGGGCAAATAAAATGGCAAGGGTGAAGTGGGGGAGAGGAAAATGAGAGGCAAATGGCAAATAATGTAATGTGGGAGATACTGGTATGTGATGGGTACTTGGTATGTTGACTTTTGCGTACACCTCCCCGTCAACGGCGCCAGAAATCCTTCTTGCTATCACTTTTAGCACTGCGTTGGTTTTCCCTGAAGAGGAAGGGATGATGCAGCAAAGTAGCGTAAGTATTTCCCTCAGTTTTTGAGAACCAAGGTATCAATCCAATAGGAGGCTACGCGCGAGTCCCTCGCACCTGCACAAAACAAATAAATCCTTGCAACCAACGCAAATAGGGGTTGTCAATCCCTATAGGGCCACTTACGAGAGTGAGATCTGATAGATATGATAAGATAATATTTTTGGTATTTTTATGATAAAGATGCAAAGTAAAATAAAGGCAAAGTAAATGGTAAAGTAAATAACTAAGTAGTAGGAGATTGATATAATAAAGATAGACCCGGGGGCCATAGGTTTCACTAGTGGCTTCTCTCGAGAGCATAAGTATTCTACGGTGGGTGAACAAATTACCGTTGAGCAATTGACAGAATTGAGCATAGTTATGAGAATATCTAGGTATGATCATGTATATAGGCATCACGTCCGAGACAAGTAGACCGACTCCTGCCTGCATCTACTACTATTACTCCACTCATCGACCGCTATCCAGCATGCATCTAGAGTATTAAGTTAAAAACAGAGTAATGCCTTAAGCAAGATGACATGATGTAGAGGGATAGACTCATGCAATATGAAGAAAACCCCATCTTGTTATCCTCGATGGCAACAATACAATACGTGCCTTGCTGCCCTTACTGTCACCGGGAAAGGACACCGCAAGATTGAACCCAAAGCTAAGAATTCTCCCATTGCAAGAAAGATCAATCTAGTAGGCCAAACCAAACTGATAATTCGAAGAGACTTGCAAAGATATCAAATCATGCATATAAGAATTCAGAGAATAACCAAATATTATTCATAGACAGACTTGATCATAAACCCACAATTCATCGGTCTCAACAAACACACCGCAAAAACAAGATTACATCGAATAGATCTCCACAAGAGAGGGGGAGAACATTGCGTTGAGATCCAAAAAGAGAGAAGAAGCCATCTAGATACTAACTATGGACCCATAGGTCTGAGGTAAACTACTCACACTTCATCGGAGGGGCTTTGGTGTTGATGTAGAAGCCCTCCGTGATCGATGCCCCCTCCGGCAAAGCTCCGGAATAGGCCCCAAGATGGGATCTCGTGGATACAGAAAGTTACGGCGGTGGAATTCGAGTTTTGGCTCCGTATCTGATCGTTTGAGGGTACGTGGGTATATATAGGAGGAAGAAGTACGTCGGTGGAGCAACAGGGGGCCCACGAGGGTGGAGGGCGCGCCTAGGGGGGGGGGGGGGTAGGCGCCCCCTGCCTTGTGGCCTCCTGTTACGTGTCTTGACGTAGGATCCAAGTCTCCTGAGTTGTATTCGATGAGAAAATCACGTTTCCGAAGGTTCCATTCCGTTTGGACTCCGTTTGATATTCCTTTTCTTCGAAACCCTAAAACAGGCAAAAAACAGCAATTCTGGGCCGGGCCTCCGATTAATAGGTTAGTCCCAAAAATAATATAAAAGTGGATAATAAAGCCCAGTAATGTCCAAAACAGTAGATAATATAGCATGGAGCAATCAAAAATTATAGATACGTTGGAGACATATCAAGGCTGTCGAAGCATTCTCTGCACACCGAAGACGTGCGCGCTCATCGGCACATGTCGGACTCTCCTTCATGCGGCCTGTGTGGTTCGCCAGATTCATGGAGACATTTGTTGGTAAGCTGTACTACATCAAGATGTACCTAGGCTCTGGTAGATGACAAACTGGCACTGTCTCTGATCTCTACATCTGAACCGAGTGCAAAACAATGGCTCTTCACACTTCAGGAAGTACTACCGCATGAGAAGTTTGTCCTTCTTTCAGTAACTCTATGGGCTATATGGACTGCTCGTCGGAAAGCGATCCATGAGGGCATCTTCCAAACTCCACAAGCCACTTTTTCATTTGTCCGACGTTTCATAGAGGAGCTTGAAGCCATCAGGGAACCTAATCCTGTGCAGCAGCCAACCGCGAACCGCAACAACACCAGACAGAGATCAAAGGCTCCCCCTCAGGGGTTTGCAAAGATACACGTCGACGCGGGCGTCTTAAAGGGAAGAGGAGGATCGGCAGCCGCAATCTCCTGTGACATGAATGGCACCTATCTAGGAAGCTTGGCTTTGGTAATCGAAGGAGTTGACGAGCCAACAACGTTGGAGTCGATGGCATGCAAGGAGGGACTTGCCCTAGCGCAAGACCTAAACATCCAGAATTTTGTTATTGCATGTGATTCCAAGAAGGTGGTCTCTAGCATAGCAAGAGGAAACCGAGGGAGATATGGTGCAATCATTGAGGAGATCAATCTTACTTCTGCTCTTTTAAACTGTAATTTTATTTTCGAGAGTCGTGCTGCAAATTATGAAGCACATAGTCTAGCCAAGTTTTCTCTTCGTCGAGGTCCGGGACGCCATGTCTGGTATGGCCAACCACACGACCCAAACCGTATCCCACTATCTGTGGATTTTGAGTAATAAACTTGGCTTTACCCCTAAAATGGAAATTCCCTAGCACCTGAAGCGCCAATTAGGAGCACCTCTCCGACTGTAGGTCGCTTATGCGTACGGTCCGTTACTGTGTATATTTTACAAACAGGCCTGTGAAGTCAACCATTTGAATGTTTGACCAAGGTTGTATAATAAAACAACCACTTTTGCAATACTTAATAAATAAAATATGAAACTACCTTCGTGATGGATCAAATGATATAAATTCCATATTGTGGATATTGATATATTTTTCTAAAAACTCGGTCAAACCTACACTCGTTTGACTTTTGAAAAAATAAATACACCATATTCTCGAGTACGTGAACTATTTCTTCAAATCAATGAACCTTTTCCAAATTTGTGGTCTTTCTTTTGAAAATCAATGCTTTTTAATTTTTTGTTTTTTTAAAGTAGATAAACTTTTTTTCAACTTTAATGAACCTTTTTTTATTCAAAGAAAATTTTCGAAATTGATGAACTTTTTTTAAATTTCCTTGAACTTTTTTTCACATTCGATGAACTTTTTTGAAAATCATAAACTATATTTCAAAATCCATGAACGTTTTGGAATTCATGATTTGTTTTTGTTGTGTACAAAATTTTTCATTCTTCTTTTCAAATGTGATCGAGTGAACCCATAGGAAATAAAATGCGATCGATTCTGCTTTACATGGGCCGGCCCACCAGGGTTAGCGCGTGGGGCACTATGGAGCTTCCCTGGCGCCTGAAGCACCCAATAGGAGTTGTAGGTCGCTCATAGCGAGTTGTCGCGATCGCCTGAAGAGAGTTATTAGTGGCACGACCCAGTTAGTCCTTTGCTGCATTCGTTTGTTGTTCGTTTTTATTTCATTTTTTATTTAATTATATTTTTCAAAAAAATATCCTATTGTTTAAAACAAATCAAAATTAAGAAATTCAAAAAATCCAAGCTGAATAAATTTTTTTGTTGGCATAATTTAAAAAAATTTGACAGCTTTCAAAACTTTTTGTGACATTTAAATAATGTTCTCGTGTCTCAAAGACATGTACATGATTTTTCTAAATGGTTATACAATGTACAAAAATGTTTCTATAATTAAACAAAATTTTAAACATGTATAAAAAAATGTTTCGGGTGTATAGAGAAACTGTAGAACTCGTAAGAAAAAAGTAGACATCAAAACATATATATGAAAAGAATGTTAATCATGTAGATGAAAATTTTGAAACCTCTAATTTTTTTTTTAGAAATATACCAAAAATGTACGATGTGTATGAAAGCAATACACATCAAAACATATATTTGAAAACAAAATGTTAATAATGCATTTGAAAACTGATAAAACATGTATAAAAATTGTTTTTGATGTATACAAAAAATATACAATGTGTACGATAAAAACTACTCCCTTCGTCCTATAATATAAGTGCGTTTCTGACACTAGACTAGTATAAACAATGCTCTTATATTATGGGACGGAGGGAGTAGACAGTAAAACATACATTTGTAAAGAAAAAGTTAATCATATATATGGAAAATGTTAAATGTGTATTAAAATATATTTTAGACATATAACAAAATTATACAATGTGTATAAAACATTGTATTTTGAAAACAATAGACAGTGCAACATAAATTTAAAAAATGTTACTCATATATTTGGAAAATGTTCAACATGTATTAAAAAAGTAAAAAAGAGCAAAGCCAAAGAAAAAACATAGAAAATTGAATAGAGAAAGAAAAAGAAAACAAGAAAACCGCTGAAAAGCAATAAAAAAAGAAAAAGAAATGAAGAAAACAAGAAAACCAGAGAAAACCAAGAAAGAAATGAAAAAACATATACAATGATGAATACGGAAGAAAATAAAATGAAAACCGAGAAAGAAACGAAGAAAACCAGTGAAAAAGAAACTAGAGCGGAGCGAACTACAGCGATACGAGTGAACTACACCGACATGAACGAGCTGCGCTAATGGGCCAACCCATATGCATGCACTGTTCAGGCGAGACGAATGTTATACTCGCTATTAACGAGATATAGCATTCGCACTCTGACTGTGCCCTCACAAAAAAAGTATTATCATCACCATTTGTTTTGTAACTATATATAGGGAAGATAATTGTGCAAAATATGCAAAGATAGCTCTGCTTGGTTCATTGAGTATTTTATGTTTTCATACTTTTGGGCAATGTGAGACTGAGGTAAGGACGTCCACGTTATTGGGGGCTAAAAGCGGACCTCCATTGGAAACAATAGATAATGGATTATTTTTTGGGATGGTGCTTATTCCCATGCATTCATGTTTTTGTCTCCCCTTCCAGACATTCTTGTCTAGCTCTGTCGATGCTTTCTTAACAACAGATGGAAAATGACACCAAAGTGATCAAGATAGGAGATCCTATGGGTATCCATATTTTGCGTGATGCATCACAAAATTCACATTTTTCTTCTCCCACAAGGCAGCTACATTGACTCGCCGAGAACCTCAGACAAACACTTAATATCTTAATCAAGTTTTGTAGATCAAAATGAGAACAATTCATAGTCAAACTAGGAGACGGATTTTTGAACTTACAACATGAGCATCCTATGCATATCTTCTATATCTAAATAGAAGCACCCCATTAGCTGATTTTTCTTGACATGCAGCCTATACGCATCAGCAACCAATTGCAACCTCCCACCTCAGCAAACATGCCACTTCAGCATTTTCTTTTTTTCGTTTTCAGCGATGCGAACCATGAGATTTTTAATCTCTGTAGTTGGTTTCTCTCTGTCTTCCGAAACCGACGAGTAGTCTAATAGGAGCTGACACATATCGTGCTAACCTTCTCCCGTGATCCATTACTCTTTCCATTAATTCACCTCCCGTTTCCTGTTTTCATCTCTCCCACTCCCCAAACCATCCCTTGGCCTTCTACAAATCTGCACACATAAATTCACCTATTTGTTGCCTCATCAATTGTTGTCACTGCATCCAACAATCCGTGCAACCAATGGATTCCATGAGACCATGGCGAGGGGCTATGCCGGCAACATCTGCAACCTAGCTCCAGCGCCCTCCTCCCCTGTCATATTCTGCCACGGTTGGATTCGATGGCGTGGTTCTGCGCAACCCCTTATGCAACCGGCTCTGCTGCCCTCGCTTCCTTCCCCATCTTCCAAATCTTGCCTAGATGGAGCCCAATGAAAAGGTGAAAAATGATATATTTTTTGTATTGCATCATTTAATTATTTCATCTGAAATTTGTCGCTTTTTTGACTGTGGTATCCCCTTCTTCAACCGGCTTTACTGTCCTCGCTGCAACTGGCTATGCTGCCCTCGCTCACTTTTGACTGTGGTATCCCTTCAATGTTGTTTCAGTAGATGTTATAGAAGGAAAGAACAGTGATAGAAAAACAAATTCCTAGGATAATATAGCTGAAGGACCGAGAATTCAACACGGTACACTGGTAAGCATTCTATGTTTGATGTTTTTTGGCAAAACAACCATGTTTGATTAATCTATCTACACATCATGAATCAGATTCAGTATGATATGCACAATTACAGTATGATATGGAGTACAAAGGAGATTATGGTTGTTCTGTACACTTATTTACTTTCATGGAGGCCTATAAAAATTTACTAGAGATTTTGATCCATGACGTGAGTAGCCCTGAATTTGTCGTCCAAGTTTTTGCAATCACATGCATCCGAGTGTTTGTCTGCTGATGTTGGCATCCTATAGTACATTGATACAATATATCGTATTTATTTTGAGTTTCCTTCTTCTCAGCATATGCACTAGGGCCTTAGTATCATACCATGAGTTCTGCACCTTTATGTAGAAATCCATGAAAGGCGATTCATGCACATCTGAACAGCCATGTACACCATAAATCAGCTAATCATCTATATCCTGAAGATGCATCTATATTTTCCTTCTGGTTTTCCACCGTGGATGTTTAAACATTGAGGTGTTTATATCACGAGATATAATATAATTATTATGTAAGGATTATTTACATGGTTAATTTATTAAATTCTAAGTCTCTTTAATTAGCTTCGACATGCATGTATACTATTCTTAACTCTTGCTAGCTTTTGTTATTAAATAATCAATGTAACATATTTTGGTCAGCAAGTTTCCCGTTTTCTAAAATTCCATAAAGTACATCTTAGTTTGACTTTTTACAGGGAGAGCTATATGTTCTTTCAGGAGGGAGAGAGGTTTAGATGTTCTGTCTTCAACATGTTAGTTGCACGTATAGGGTCGTAGAGTATTAATATCTATATTCACTTCATGTTGTATTTGTTTTCTAGCGTCTAGATTATGTTGTAATCTTAAAGTACACATAATTTATGACTTCATATTTTATTTGCTTTGTACCATGCAGATTATGTATGTCCTTCTCAAATCATTTTATGTGCTAATTCCACTAAGGGGCTGTAGTTTTTTATTCATGTTATCAAGATATTTTGTTTAGTTGAGTCCTAGCAGAAAGTAAATTTGACTGGCCATTTTGATTATTCATTAAGATATTGTACTATTGAGCCACAACCAGATAGGAAAAATGCTATTTAGGGCAAGTTATTCTATGTACACAATAATCACATTCAACTTCATGCAAAACATCCTGCAGCAACGCGCGGGTTTTCTTCTAGTCATGAATAATTAGCTTATCAGTTAAAACCATTTCTGCAGCAAAGTGATCATATAGTTTGCAGAAAGTATAAGATTTACTCCGCATTAAAATTATTAAAAATGTATCTGAACATATAAATTTGGGGTTCTCTGATTCCGCACATCACATGATAGAAACTTAGCTAAAATCTTGCACTAAGAGTTGTTTGACTAACCTCTGAGTACAGTTACACGTTACCTACTACTTTTCTATGCAATGCAATGTGATCGATCCTTCTAAAAATAAAATTTTAGTAATATTCCACGCAAACAAATTAGTTATAACATATGTGTAACTGAAAAAAGTGAATACATCGGGGATTCCAGACTTACGGACCAAAGATAGTTTTTGGCTTCAATTGCATGGTAGCACCACCCACAAAGTCTAGGATCACACTCTGGAATGATGAATCAATGCTAATTGAGAGTCATAAAATTATGTAAGTAATTCAACATACTAAGTAATACCTAATAGATTGGTATGAGTTGTATGTTTTACTTTGGTGCTGTCCTATGGTGCCCTCCGTGTCGCGCAAGCGTGATGGATTCCCGCTGTAGGGTGTTGCAATACGTTCATGATTCGCTTATAGTGGGTTGGTGAGTGATTGAAACGCAAACCCGAGTAAGAGGGATTGTTGCATATGGGAATAAAGAGGACTTGATGCTTTAATGCTATGGTTGGGTTTTACCTTAATGATCTTTAGTAGTTGCGGATGCTTTCTAGAGTTCCAATCATAAGTGCATATGATCCAAGTAGAGAAAGTATGTTAGCTTATGCCTCTCCCTCATATGAAAATGCAATAGTGATTACCGGTCCTGTTAACGATTGCCTAGGACAATTCCGCACACCGATCCACCATTCACTAGTAGAAAACGGAGCTTTGGCGCCGGTCCGTAAGGGCCTTTAGTGTCGGTTCCATAACGGGCACTAAAGGGTGGGCACTAAAGCCCCCCCCCCTTTAGTACCGGTTCGGCATGAACCGACGCTAAAGTGCCACCACGTGGTGTGAGCTCGCGCCCTGGTATGGGGGACCTTTAGTACCGGTTGGTGTTACCAACCGGTACTAAAGGTTTTTTTTGATTTTTTTTAAAATTTTGGAATTTTTTTATTTTTTTCGATTTTTAATTTTTTTGAATTATTTGATGATTTAGTCTCTAATCACCTCTCTTAACTTCTCAAGTGTGGATCACTCATTCCAAATCGCCTGACTTCCCGGCGGGTCACCCATCCTCTCACTCCCCCAGCCTGAGCACGCTTAACTTCGGAGTTCTATTCCCCCTACATTCCAAGTCTGCACTTGTTGTTTTCCTGAAAAATGTAAGCTGTCAATCCTATTAACCCTCAGCAGTTTAGCTTGAGCATGAAGTCACACGTTCCACCGTTTGAGTTTGAAACTATTATTCTAAAAACAGTAGTTATATAGTAACACTAATATTTCTTGAATAAGTAGTTTGACCATAGTTTGACCAAATTTGACCAAAATTCAAAAAAACCTGAGATACTTATTTAGTAACACTAATATTATTGCGTAATTATTTAGTAACACTTTATATTTCTTGAATCAGTTGTTTGACCGGTTTGACAAGATTTAACCAAAATTCAAAAAAACATAAATTAGAGCATATCTTTTTTTCCTTTTACAATTTTGTCATTTCAAAAATTATCCTAAACCCTAAACCCGGGACTTAAAACGTCGGAAACTCTATGCTCAAGCTAACCCTAAACTCTGAAATCTAAACCCTAGCACTAAACGCTAAAAACATCTAAAAAACGTCTAAAATGCCCAAAAACTCTATTTTCCCTTTGGAATTTTGTGATTTTAAAAAATTGTCGAAACGGAAAACTGGTTGTTTCAGCGGATCAATCTTTTTGTTCTGCAAATTTTGATATATTATATGTATTTTTCTGAATTAGGATGATTTAGTTATGATTTTTTTCAAGTTTGAAAATTGCCCTATAGTCCCGGTTTGTGTCTCCAATCGGTACTATAGGTCAGACCCCTTTAGTACCGGTTCATGGCACGAACCGGTACTAAAGGTTAGACCTTTAGTATCGGTTCGTGCCACAAACCAGTACTAAAGGTGATCGTGGGGCCCCGGCCTGATGCCAGCCTGCCACCACCCCTTTAGTACCGGTTCGTGCCACGAACCGGTACTAAAGGTTCAACACGAACCGGCATTAATGCAAATCTGTTCGAACCGGCACTAATGGTACCATTAGTACCGGGCCAAAATCAAACCGGCACTAATGTGCTTCACGTTTGACCCTTTTTCTACTAGTGATTATTCCACACTCGCTATTTATAATATTTAGTAATATATTCTAACTTCATGATAACAGCACCTACTTTTATATTTTAGCTCTCCGATATCATACAAAGTTATCCTCTTCATACCCACAACATAGTTTTATTTCTCGTTGCTAGTTGGAAGCAAACGTTCGGTGTACGTAGAGTCGTATCAGTGGCAGATAGGGCTTGAGAGAATATTGATCTTATCTTTAGCTCCTTTTGGGTTCTATACTCCATACTTATCACTTCCACCTTTGGAAATTGCTACGATGATTCCTTGCACTTAGGAACCAGTGATCCCGGTATTCCGAATGAGAAGAATTTTGCTTATGTGGAGAGTAGTAAAATTTCTATGCTTGTAGATCATGAAAAGAATGTTTTGTGTGATGGTTATGTTGTTGAATTCATTCATGATGCTACTGAAAATTCTGAGGGAGGAATACATGCTTGTATGAGTTGCAATAATATCAAGTTTCCTCTCTATGTGCTTAAAATTTTGAAGTTATATATACTTGTTTTGCCTTCCTATGCTAGCCGATTGTTGTTCTTATAAATTGTGTGCTCACAAAATCCCTAGGCATAGGAATTAAGTTATATTTAAATGCTCTAGTCATATTCTTCAAGATGCTCTCTTTGTGCTTCAATTCCTATCTTTTATGTGAGTGTCATTGAAATCATCATGCCTAGCTAAAAGGCATTAAAGAAAAGCGCTTGTTGGGAGACAACCCAATATTTACCCTTACTGTTTTTGTGTGTTTACATGATTATAATCATATTTTATAGCTTTTGTTTCAATAAAGTGCCAAGTAAGACCTTTGGAAAAACTTGGGTGAAAGTTAATGTGATCTTGCTGTAAAAAACAGAAACTTTGCACTCACAAGATTAGCTGCCATTTTTTACAGAAGAGTGATTTGGTGCTGATTATTTTTGAAGAAAATGAATAGACAAATTCCTCACGTCCACCAATTTATTTCATAATTTTTGGAGTAGCAGAAGTATGGTTATTGTTCAGATCATTACAGGCTGTTCTGTTTCTGACAGATTCTGTTTTCATTGCATAGTTTTCTTGTTTTCTAGTTTCTATGAATTATATTCCTCAATATAAATTGTAGAAATGATATGGTACAGTAGGCATTGTGTGAGAACAATTATGAACCTTGTCTTTGACAGTACCAAAGTGAATGGTTTGCTCTTTATCATACTAATCTATCTCACGAAGTTTGGTTAAGTTTTGTGTGGTTGAAGTTTTCAAGTTTTGGGTGAGATATCGATATGAGGAGAATAAGGAGTGGAAAGACCCTAAGCTTGGGGATTCCCAAGTCACCCCAATGTAATATTCAAGGAAGACTCAAGCGCCTAAGCTTGGGGATGCCCCGAATGGCATCCCCTCTTTCGTCTTCAAAACTATCGCTATACCTTACTCGGAGCTATATTTTTATTCACCACATGATATGTGTTTTGCTTGGAGCGTATTTTCAATTTTACTTGATGTTTGAATAAAATCATTGGATCTGAAATATTGAATGAAACATAATCCTCCCATGGCTAGTTAATTATTTGACTACTCAGTGTTCTTCACTCATATCGTTTTGGAGTAGTTTGTCATTTGCTCACGTGCTTCATGTATATCCTATGAGTAAATGGTTGAATGAGTCGAATGTCATAAATATGAATTTATATATGTTTCATGGGGAGTAATGACTTCACACATAATAAATATAGGTAGTAAACTTATTGAAAGTTAGCAAACGTAGAATTGGCCACTTGAACAATTCATGAAAGAATATTGAAGGAAGAGAGGTTTCACATATAAATATACTATCTTGGACATCTTTTATGATTGGGAGCACTCATTAAAATATGACATGCTAAAAAGTTGATGTTGGACAAGGAAGACAACGTAATGGGTTATGTTTTCTTATATCCGAAATAAAGTATATTGTCATGGATCATCCAACATATTGAGCTTGCCTTTTCCCCTCATGCTAGCCAAATTCTTTGCACCAAGTAGAGATACTACTTGTGCTTCCAAATATCCTTAAACCAAGTTGTTTCATGAGAGTCCACCATACCTACCTATGGATTGAGTAAGATCCTTCAAGTAAGTTGTCATCGGTGCAAGCAATAAAAATTGCTCTCTAAATATGTATGATTGATTGGTGTGGAGGAAATAAGTTTTATACGATCTTGTGATGGGGAAGAAATAAAAGCGACAGACTGCATAATAAAGGTTCATATCACAAGTGGCAATATAAAGTGACGTTCTTTCACATTAAGATTTTGTGCATCCAACCCTGAAAGCGCATGGCAACCTCTGCTTCCCTCTGCGAAGGGCCTATCTTTTATTATTATCTTCTACCTTATGCAAGAGTCAGGGTGATCTTCACCTTTCCTTTTTACATTTTATCCTTTGGCAAGCACAGGGTGTTGGAAAGATCCTGATATATATATATATATATATATATATATATATATATATATATATATATATATATATATATATATATATATATATATATATTGGATGTAAGTTAGCATGAGCTATTATTGTTGACATTACCCTTGAGGTAAAAGGTTGGGAGGCGAAACTGTAAGCCTCTATCTTTCTCTGTGTCCGATTAAAACTCCATAACCACAAGTATTGCGTGAGTGTTAGCAATTGTGAAAAACTAAATGATAGTTGAGTATGTGGAGTTTGTTAAATCAAAGCTCTAACATAGACTCTTCCTGAAAATAGGATGAATTGCAATTGTTTGAATGACTGAAAATATTGTTTGATAGTTTTCAAGAAAGTTTATGATCTATACTTTAACCTGTGATTTGCTTGTTACTTGATCATGAAAAGTTTTATGAGATGAGCTATTGTTATGACAAATAATGATGATAGAAAAAGTGATTGGAATTATCATTGATCAAACTTAAGCACTTGCTAGCATTCACACTTCATAAATTATTTCTTTTATCATTTACCTACTCGAGGACGAGCAGGAATTAAGCTTGGGGATGCTGATACGTCTCCAACGTATCTATAATTTATGAAGTATTCATGCTATTATACTATCCTTCTAGGATGTTTTATATGCATTTATATGATATCTTATATGATTTTTGGAACTAACCTAGAGCCCAGTGCCAGTTTCTGTTTTCTCCTTGTTTTAGAGTATCGCAGAAAAGGAAAACTAAACGGAGTCCAATTGACGTGCCACTTGACGGAGATCATTTTTGGACCAGAAGAAGCCCACGAAGTACCAGAAATAGGCCAGAAGAGTCCCGGGCTGCCCATAAGGGTGGGGGGCGCGACCCCTGCCTCGTGGACAGCCCGGAGACCCCCCTGACGTGAAATCAACGCAAAACTCTTCTATACATACCCAAACTTCCAGAAAGAAACCTAGATCGGAAGTTCCGCCACCGCAAGCCTCTATAGCCATGAGAATTCAATCTAGGCCCTCTCCGGCACCCTGCCGGAGGGGGCCATCATCACCGGTGGCCATGGAGGAGTATCCCGGAGGGGCCATCATCACCATGAAGGCCAAGGACCAGAGGGTGGAGGCCATGGAGGAGGAAGCACAAGGGGGAGAACCTCTCCTCCTCTCTTCCGGTGGCGCCGGAGTGCCATTGGGAGGGGAATCATCGCTACGGTGATCGTCTTCATCAACATCACCATCATCATCACCATACTCATCTCTTTTACGCGGTCCACTCTCCCGCACCCTGCTCTAATCCCTACTTGAACATGGTGCTTTATGCCACATATTATGATCCAATGATGTGTTACCATCCTATGATGTTTTGAGTAGATATCTTTTGTCTTTGGGTTGATTGATGATCTAGATTGGTATGAGTTGTATGTTTTACTTTGGTGTTGTCCTATGGTGCCCTCCGTGTCGCGCAAGCGTGAGGGATTGCCGCTGTAGGGTGTTGCAATACGTTCATGATTCGCTTATAGTGGGTTGGTGAGTGACTGAAACGCAAACCCGAGTAAGAGGGATTGTTACGTATGGGAATAAAGAGGACTTGATGCTTTAATGCTATGGTTGGGTTTTACCTTAATAATCTTTAGTAGTTGCGGATGCTTGCTAGAGTTCCAATCATAAGTGCATATGATCCAAGTAGAGAAAGTATGTTAGCTTATGCCTCTCCCTCATATGAAACTGCAATAGTGATTACCGGTCCTGTTAACGATTGCCTAGGACAATTCTGCACACCGATCCACCATTATTCCACACTCGCTATTTATAATATTTAGAAATATATTCTAACTTCATGATAACATCACCTACTTTTATATTTTAGCTCTCTGATATCATACAAAGTTATCCTCTTCATACCCACAACATAGTTTTATTTCTCGTTGCTAGTTGGAAGCAAACGTTCGGTGTACGTAGAGTCGTATTAGTGGCAGATAGGGCTTGAGAGAATATTGATCTTACCTTTAGCTCCTTGTGGGTTCGACACTCCATACTTATCACTTCCACCTTTGGAAATTGCTACGATGATTCCTTGCACTTGGGGATTATCAAGCTCTTTTCTGGCGCCGTTGCCGGGGAGCAATAGCGTGGGGTTGATATTCTCGTGTGTGCTTGTTTGCTTTCTTCAGTAAGTAGATTTTTTTCCTTTTTTCTGTTTACTTGTGGGTGAAACATAAAAAAAAATTAAAGAATGAAAATACCAAAAAAATTACTTGCCTCTTATTCCTAAAAAGTTTTTCAAAAAGAGAAGTGATTGGAAAGTTATGCATTGAAGAAGTGAGGGTCGACCTTGAGCACTCGTGTTCATGCTCACGAAAACAATGTAGAATTTTTCATCCAAGTTTCTCTGTAAATAATTACCCCCTTATATATATCCATTGTATTATAAAGATAATGTGCCAAGCTTTGGTTTTAGGATGATTAGATTGCTTGTTTACTATGTGCAGAACAAAAACAGAAACTTTGGCTGTAGTGCGTGATTTTACATTTTTTACTGGAAAGTCAAATGGGTCTGAAACTTTTTGCACATTACTTCTGTATAAATTTTTGAAATTGTTAAAGAACCATGCCTTGGCCTTGAATCGCCTCCTCCTTCACTGTTGTGGGTTGGTCCACGCTAAGCCGCCACAATGGATTTGACTCGCGGCCGCCCTCGTCAAAACTCCTGCGCCTCCGTGAGCCGCCCCGCCAAACGACCCGTCTTAATTACCACCTACGCCATTGTGGTTCAAGCCGCGAGCAGCTCGGCCTTTCCTTGCCCGGTCTCGCCTTGATATGGACCAAGAGTTCATCATAACAAACTACAAAAGGGAACGGCACTATTCATTTACCAGTGCTTCCTTCTACGTATTTGGAGAAGCAACAGGTTGAGGACTACCAGCGTTTTATTCCCAATACCACATCGTTCTTGGGGGTTCTCTATGATTATGGAAGGGTTTACTTTCAGCATGTTGAATGGGATATTGAATAGCACTTCCATCCTGAAACAATGCAAGCTTGAAGGCTTGGTTGACTACCAGTGGTCAATGATTGTGGTCTGGAGCCGTTAAAGGAATGAAGGAGGATCAAGTTATCAGTCCAGCCACTTACCACAGCAAACTAAACTAGCATTGTTTCCGGTTCACTGTACCTACCGGTTCATCTCTATAGTCGCCTCGTTATCACAATTGGCTTGACATCCCAGTATTGAACAGTAAGACTCCAAAAAGGAAGGGATTGCTGATCGTGGGAGTACCATGTTTACACTAGATGGGTTACAACATTACCAGATTATCCAAGGACGGTATATATGGATTATTGGTCATCCGAACAAAATAGGTGATATTCATCCAAGTTTGTTTTATTAGCACATATTGTTTTTGTCAAAAAAAGTTTATCTTTGCCTTGGTCTGCAATATTGTTTATGCAGGACAATTATTCACTGCAAGAATGATCGTTATGTCATGGATATAAAGCTTGCGCCAATATTATCAAGCGTCGGCATCCAACCATACCACATTGTTCAACAAATGTGTGTGCAAACCGCCGCTTCTGTGGCTCAGTCTACAACAACACCGTGGCCGGATCACCCGTCTGGGCCGGTTTACAACACCACAGATAAGTCACCCGTCCGCCCCCGCGGCCGTCTTTACTGTCTACCGCTGTCTATACTAGATGACCCAATGGGCAGGCGCACAAGTCGCTGCCACTACAGTTTGGTTAACTTCAAACAGCCAGTTGGAAGGAACCATTGGCCAAGTTGCTGACACGGCTCATACGGGATCATTTATAACCCATCGCGGTCATCTCAACCTTTTGTGGGTTCACATCTCGCTATCAAGACCAATGATATACACCCTATGGTATGGTCAAATATGGAGAATCTCAAGCCAACTCATCGAGTCGTCTTGAGACTCGGAGGCTATGATGACATGACTCAGTAAATGATTGACGATTTAAAGTAAAGCAAGTCAAAGACCCCGGGTCATTGGAGGAAGATAACCCTGTCCCGGAGGCCACAACCATATTGGTGAAAAGTTAAAAGTCCGTCGGAAACTTTCCGGCTTAAAAAGAAGGATTCGGGTTCAAAATCCGGCTTAAGGGAAATCTGTTATCTCCCACAAAGCTCTGAAGCTCTCAATATCCGGTTTAAAATTCCGGCTCAAGAAGAATTTATCTCTTGCAAAGTTCGAATTCTCAGAAAAAAATAAAGGTTGCCAAAGAGAACTTGTTGCTATGATGCACGGTTCAAACATGGGTATCTTGCCTTATGGGCTTATCTTGGTCACTTGGGGGCTTCCTGCTCATCGAGCATAGCTGTGAATATCCCTCTTGATCGGCTCAACGCCACATTTGTCAGTATGTCACTTTGGGGCTTCCTGTTCAAACATGGGCGTATTCAACCAAAGAGAACATAGCATTACTACCCTCTTGACCAGGTTTGTTCAAACATAGGCGTATTCGACCAAAGAGAACATAACCTTTCCGGGTCATCCTACTGATACGTCTCCAACGTATCTATAATTTTTGATTGCTCCATGCTATATTATCTTCTGTTTTGGACATTATTGGGCTTTATTATCCACTTTTATATTATTTTTGGGACAACCCTATTAACCGGAGGCCCAACCTAGAATTGCTGTTTTTTTGCCTATTTTAGGGTTTCGAAGAAAAGGAATATCAAACGGAGTCCAAACGGAATGAAACCTTCGGGAACGTGATTTTTGGAACGAACAAGATCCAAGAGACTTGGACCCTACGTCAATCAAGCAACAGGGAGGCCACGAGGTAGGGGGGCGCACCTACCCCCCAGGCGCGCCCTCCACCCTCGTGGGCCCCCTGTTGCTCCAGCGACGTACTCCTTCCTCCTATATATACCTACGCACCCCCAAACGATCAGATACGGAGCCAAAACCCTAATTCCACCGCCGTAACTTTCTGTATCCACGAGATCCCATCTTGGGGCCTGTTCCGGAGCTCTGCCGGAGGGGGCATCGATCACGGAGGGCTTCTACATCAACAGCATAGCCTCTCCGATGAAGTGTGAGTAGTTTACCTCAGACCTTCGGGTCCATAGTTATTAGCTAGATGGCTTCTTCTCTATTTTTGGATCTCAATACAAAGTCCCCCCCTCTCTTGTGGAGATCTATTCGATGTAATCTTCTTTTGCGGCGTGTTTGTTGAGACCGATGAATTGTGGGTTCATGATCAAGTTTATCTATGAACAATATTTGAATCTTCTCTGAATTCTTTTATGTATGATTGGTTATCTTTGCAAGTCTCTTCGAATTATCAGTTTGGTTTGGCCTACTAGATTGATCTTTCTTGCAATGGGAGAAGTGCTTAGCTTTGGGTTCAATCTTGCGGTGTCCTTTCCCAGTGACAGTAGGGGCAGCAAGGCACGTATTGTATTGTTGCCATCGAGGATAACAAGATGGGGTTTTCATCATATTGCATGAGTTTATCCCTCTACATCATGTCATCTTGCTTAAAGCGTTACTCTGTTCTCTTGAACTTAATACTCTAGATGCATGCTGGATAGCGATCGGTGCGTGGAGTAATAGTAGTAGATGCAGGCAGGAGTCGGTCTACTCATCTCGGACGTGATGCCTATATACATGATCATACCTAGATATTCTCATAACTATGCTCAATTCTGTCAATTGCTCAACAGTAATTTGTTCACCTACCGTAAAATACTTATGCTCTTGAGAGAAGCCACTAGTGAAACCTATGCCCCCGGGTCTATCTTCATCATATTAATCTTCCAACACTTAGTTATTTCCTTTGCTTTTTTACTTTGCTTTTATTTTACTTTGCATCTTTATCATAAAAATACCAAAAATATTATCTAATCATATCTATCAGATGTCACTCTCGTAAGTGACCGTGTAGGGATTGACAACCCCTTATCGCGTTGGTTGCGAGGATTTATTTGTTTTGTGTAGGTGCGAGGGACTGGCGCGTAGCCTCCTACTGGATTGATACCTTGGTTCTCAAAAACTGAGGGAAATACTTATGCTACTTTGCTGCACCACCCTTTTCTATTCAAGGGAAAACCAACGCAAGTGCTCAAGAGGTAGCACCTACATGTAACCAGCTGCTTCAACTCCATCAGGTAATCCTGATTGACCCGCCGAACTCTTAACGATCAGTCTTTACGGCGTATTCGACCAAGATCTGAGCTTGTTAAGGTTAAAATGCCGGTTTGTGATGTGAGAGCATGGCTTACAGATAGTCAGGATAGATCCAGGCTTCATAAGCCGCCTTCCTTGAAACATGGATAAAACGGCATGTGATGCACGATGCTACTCTGATCCCACGTACCCCTGATAAGTCTATCTTTAATTAAGAACTGAACTTATCTGGGTTAAAATGTCGATTGGGTAATGTGAGTGCCGGCTCACGGAAAGCGCGTACCTTTCAGTGGCTAATGCTAGTTTCATTGAACAAGAAACTTTGGCTTGGCGGCCTGTAAAAGCCTCGAATTTTTTGAGTTTTGATTTTGGCTTTATATCATCCCTTTTTTCTTACAATATGGTTTTTAACAAGTCGGGCCAAACAGCCTTGATTATGTTTCATACTTGGGATATTACCCCCTACCCTGGTTATGGACGTCTATGGTCACCAGTGGACTTATACTGGGCCATGACACGCCCTGCGGTAAACCGCCAGGGCACTTATGATCTATTGGTGTGCAGGAACCAGTTTACAAACCGGGTTATATTATTCAAATCTTTATTAGCCAACATGGCTAGATTTTTATGATTATGAATAACCAATATTATGATTGAGGTTTTCAAAGTCGCTTCAGTGCAATAGCTATTATTTTATCAATGGATATAATTTATTCTACAATGGAGGGAGTAGTCCTGAGTCGTTGCAGGCTTACGACCCGACACTTGGGGGCTACATTATTCAAGTTGAGATTACATCAAATATGCAAGTCTCATGTCGATGCAAGCATGCACCATGACACTTGGGGGCTAATGCAAAGTCATTTTTACTGGCCTTATTGAAGATCCGACTCATCACATCATAATGAGCCGGCCCTTGGGGGCTACCAATTGCTCCTATCAAAAATTTAAGGTACACAAGTCTTAATCCATTATGTCGAAGGATCCACTACTTAGTTGGTAAAGCACAAAGCTCTTAACCTTGTGAACGTGGGTTCAAGCCCCATGAGGGGGGTTACATCATATGATGTTATCCTTCAATGAAGTATATATAAAGTCCCAGCTCAGTATTATCTTACCGACCGACCCTTGGAGGCTACACGTCGCTGCTCAAGTATACATGATCATATTTATAAAGTCCCTGCTCATTATTGCATAATGACCCGGCCCTTGGAGGCTTCACTGGTTAATGTTTTTATGAGTATAAAGCAATTACAAGTCCCAGGTTGCTGCAAGCATGGTAACCCGACACTTGGGGGCTACATGTGTGGAATATTCAGTTTTGACTAGTGACTGCGATGAACAACCTGGATTTCTTCAAGATTGCAACATTTATATTGAAGCCAGCCTTAAGCTGTTACTACGCTCCCTTCTTAAGACTTGGGGGGCTATAGGTGATATGAATATAATGGAGGAACATTTTCAAATTCTCTGTTTTGAGTAAAACAGGGAGATCAAATGTGTGACCCGGCGTTGGCAACAATCATGAACTGGCGTTGGCAACAATCATGACCCCGAATTATCAGTTTTTATAACCCGACGATTTTGGAAATCATAACTCGGCAAGTTCTACATTTTCAAGCCGGCTCGATATCAGTTGAATATTTCAAAGACCAATATTTTTGTCAAGTCAGAGCATTGAAGGCCGATTCAAATGGATTCTTTATTGACAATATTTCGTCTACAAGAAAATTAATTATGAAGCTGGTCTATTGACCCGGATTTTCTAGAAGGAAATGACAAAGGACTTAAGGATGATCAGGTGTCGGCTTACAAGAATATTTAACCCGTAGTACAACCTATCAAAAAAAATTCTTGTGTTTATGTTGTAGATCAGTTTAACACAGATAAATCCAAATAAAACGGTGGGCTAATGTCGGGGATATACCCCACGGTATGACCTGGCCGGAAGTATGACCCGATCGGACTTGGCGACTCATCAGAGACCCGACTGATATTTGGAGAATTACTGATAACCCCGACGGCGAGTCAGATAGATGACAAGGCCTAAGGCCCGGAAGGCCGGTTCATATGATGGTGGGCCGGCTTAAGAGGAAAGGCATAAGGAATATTCTTCTACAAAGGAAGCAAGACTAGGACTCCACTTGTAATAGAGTAATCATAATCCTACTAGGACTAGTCATGTAACCCGCCCCTACAACATATATAAGGAGGGGCAGGGCACCCCAAGAGGGAGAGGGAATAATCTCTAAGGCTAGACACAACTATGAGAGCCGGAGTTACGACGACTCCCTCATGATGATAATAAGACCTAGCCACAAACAGCATGTAGGGCTATTATCGGATGATGTTTCCTGGGGCCTGAAGGTGTCTAAATCCTTGTCTTATGTTGCATCTCTCGATTCCGATCAACCCCTCTCAAGCTACCACATAGATGCGTTGGCCTCACGACTAAGTCCTCACACTGGGACATCTGTCGTGACGTTTCCACGAAAGTTGGCGCCCATCATGGAGCCTGCGTACGGTGGTGTTGAATTTTTGGAGGGATCTTTTCTAGAGTTCGAGAAGTTCACAATTTCCGGATAAAGAAGAACCGGATTTAAAGGATCTACGTTGCCTCTGTAGCAAGCAGACGGTACGACATATACGAGGTGAAGATCAAGAGAAATTAGCATATTCGATCTATACAACAACCAAAAGCCAAGACAAGACCTGCCTACAAGTTGCTGATTTGTGTGTTCATGGTGGCGACGGCTCCTAAAGAAAATTAATAGCATCCCACGCGTGATTGATCCACCGAGACCGATTTTTAGCCGGTCCTCACATTGACTACGAGTACATCAGTGGAGATTGAAAAGAAGGAAAAATCCAGCGACAACAAAAGTTGTCTTTCCAAATTCATCGCTTGAGATAGAAAAATTATGTGGTGAGACAAATCAGATCAGGGAAAAATAATTTTGTATTCATGGTACGCGACCTAGGCGATCCAGGATGGAATCTGCTATCGGTGCTGCTGCCACGCGTCGCTTAGTCTGACAGGAATTCAACTACAGCCGTCGTATGCCACGTATGTCATACCAATCCATGTCAACACGCGCGTGTGTGGGCTGGAGTCAAGTCCCAAGTCAAGCCTATAAAACAGCCTGAAATCTAAAAAGCGGCCGGCCACTAAATAGACAGAACGAGCGGCCGAACAAGAGCCGCTCGATCTCGTCCCGATCGACGCCGCGCGGTGTCCAGGTGTCCCCTGGTCAGGAGGTGGGGCCGTGCCGCTCAGACCCGCGTGTGGACCAGTCGCCTGGTCCGATTTGCACCGCGCCCGCGAGATAAATCGTCCGTGAGACCCACATGTCATCGAGGATTAGGCAGTTCTCCAGCGTTTTAGCCGTCGTGCGTAGTGGGCGGCGGTTTCAAATTTCATGCCATTACCCCGTCCACCCCCACCTCTCGCCGCACATTCCTCGACTTTCCCCCTTTGCTTTCGCCGTTGGTTGGTGCTCGGAGGCGGTTCCAAATCCGCCAGGTTGTGGTCGACGGCGGGGCGCGCCGCGAGGGTCGTCATCCGCGGCGGCTCTGGTACTGCTCCTACGCGCGCTCCTTGTCTTCGTCCCTGCTTGTTTCTCCACTCGCCCGTCCTCCTTTTTCTGATGAGGTCGCTCTTTTTCCGGTGAGGTCGCGGTCATTGTCAGGGAGGTCGAGGTAGAGGTTGAGGTCGGGGTCGGGGTTAGGGAGGTCGAACTCATTTTCCGACGAGGTTGAGGTCACCCCAGCGGACTACTTCATTTGGGAAACTGCCGGATTGGCAGGGGTGGGTTAGGGTTGTGCTCATCCCGTCGTTTTTGCGTTGCAGTAGGGGGTGAGCTCATGCATATGGTTCAGGGAGGATGAGTGGTTCGCGGTGATAGAGCCTCTTCTGTGGATTGAAGCCTCGCGGTGGATCTGGTGTTTTTGATGAGTGTTTTTCCCCCGCGGTGTGCAACTCTGTCGCCCCTTGCGTGCAAATTAGGAGCAGTAGTAGACAATTTTTGCGATAATATAGCCAATCTGCCAGCCTTCTGGTGGTTCTCGTGGGTCATGTGTTTTTCTCCTCTTGTTTGTAATTAGGGACCATTACATGTGCAAATTAGTACCTGTGCAAATTAGGGACCATTACCTGTGCTAACCAACTAAGAGGGTGAAACTTGTATCATGGCCACTTTTTAGTTGGTAGACACTTGTGTTCCAGTTGCACAAAATTCTATCCAGTTGGCTTCATTCATATAGTAGTTGGCTGTCCCTATGTTGTGCAGTTGCACCAATTTTTTGCTAGTTGGGTGTCTACATACTATTCAATTGCACAAGTTGCCTGCTCAGTTGGCTACATCACTTTTACTAGTTGGTTGTCCATATGTTCTACACCTGCACTAGTTTGTCCCGCTTAGTTGGTTTGCTGTTTTGCACTAGGTCGACCGTCTATATGTTGTTCATTTGCACAATTAGATGGATGCATCCATATACTAATTGGCTGTATATATATACTGTTTTGTGTTGCAGAAGTTGCTCTGCTTTCGTGGTCAAGTTGGTTGTCCATGTGTTTTACAATGGACACTAGTTGCCCTGCTTAGTTTGCTTGCTATTTTGTGCTAGGTTGTGTGTCTACGCGTTGTTCAGTTGCACAAGTTGCCTGATTAGTTGGCTACATCCATGTACTAGTTGGTTCTGTACTTCATTTTGCGCATCTTCTAACTCATTTTGTGCATGAGTTGGCTGTTTTCCCCTTTGCTGTGTGCAACTAGGGACTCTTGTTTGTGCAATTTTAGCACCAATGCTTGCCAGTTTTCCAATATAATCTACCCAATCCACCAGCATTGTGGTGGCTGTGGTGGTTTATGTGTTATTCTCGTGCTTTTGTGCAACTAGGACCCCTTGATTTGTGCAAATTAGTACCAATGCTTGCCAATTTTCCATTTTTAATTTTTCTCAATGTGCAAGTCTTTTTGTTGTGGATATGGTTGTTTTAATGTGTCTCCCCTCATGTTCAACTAGGGACGTTTTTTTTTCAGAATAAGTTATCTCACTGAGCTTGTTGCCTTTACTTAACTTTTTTTCTGTCTAGGTATTACTTGTCACAGTTGGCAAGTAATAATTAGGCAGAAAAAAGTTAGTTGGCTTATTTGATGTCCAGTTTGCACAAGGTTTACTGCCCAGTTGGCTGCATCATTGTAGTAGTTGGTTGTCCACATCTTCTAACTATGTTTTTTTGTTGTATTTCCTGCCGCAGGGCAAAAATGGTTATAATAGGAGGAGATGCGAATGGCAATGAAGGAGATGTATTTTTATTCACTTTTTTTCTTTTGTTTTTGAGTTGTTTTCAACTTATGCATGTATGCTAATGTCTTTTTTTCATGTTTTCTTTTGGTTGCTTAATCAGCGTTCTGGAAGTCAGCCGCTTCGCCGGAACTCGAACCGTCCTGCTAATCGCCAGCCACGACCTGCGCAGAGTGTTGAGCAGGGAGAGGATGTTGAGGTAAGTGGCATGCTGATGACACAAGTCCATTTTTTGGTTTTGTTTGGGTCATATAACATTTTTTTTTGTTTTTTCCCATGCTCATGTTTTTTTATTTTTTTTCTTAGGATGCTGATCAGTTCTGTGTTGTAAAGCGGACTAGACGTGCATCACTTGGCAAGGGAGCTGAGTCATCTTCTAGGGTAAGTAAAATCTCAAATATAAGTGTTTTTCTCGCCTTTTTTAGATAGTGATGAAATTATGCAGCAGTTCGAACCACTATTTTTGTTTTTAGTCTGTCAATAACAACCTTTTGTAGTTGACATCTCTAGTCATATTGATTTAAATACAGTTGACATTAGTTGGCATTAGTTGGCATCTTGTAGTTCACCAGTTGGCATCTTTTCATAGTTGACATCAGTGGTCATTTTTTTGTGCAGGCAGCAGTTGCTGGAGAAGCTGTCGCATCTTCCGCAGCAGATGCTGAGGTATGTGGGTTTTTTGTGTGTGTTTATGAGCTATTTGAATAGTTCTTTGCAAACCTTTTTTTAGTTACTGTTTTTCTTGTGTTGCAGTATCATTTCTTATTGTTGCACATACACTAGAACTTTTTGTAGCTGCCAGGTCTCGTTCTTTTTTATTTACTGTTTTATTGTTGCACATTCAGTTGCACACTGGCAGTCTTTGCAGTTGTCCTCATGAGCTTTATTAGTTGCACAAATACATCATATTAGTTGGAATGATCCATTTTATGAATATATAGCTCATTCTAATACTGATCCAAATGATGATTGCTAGTTTTTTTTCATTCTTGTTTTTTCTCTTGTGTTTAATGTTTGTGTAATGCTTTCATTTTCTAATCAACAGGGCAGCGGTGAAGGAGTTGAGGTGGCTCCAGGGGAAGATGTGGAGCAACCATCACAAGCAGGCAGGATAAGGGCATCACCAGCGCGCTTTGCAAATTTCAACGCCTCTCTAACCCCACTACAGAAATCAGAGCTAGTTTCGAGGTCGGTCGGGGGGCTATTGAACTTATCAGACACACTTCCAGCGGACCTCACTAAGTTCCTGGTGCAGTCCTACCAGCCACAGACCTCTGAAATGGTTTTCCCAGGAAGGGGAAGGATCCGTGTCGATGCTGACAGTGTTCAGAGGGTATTTGATCTCCCAAACAAGGGTCCAAAAGTCAGATATTTAGTTGACAAGGATGCCACTAGGAGATTCAGACAGGCTTTCAACATAACTGGAAATTCTCATCCCCAGATCACTACATGGCTCAAGATGATTCAGGATATGGCTGGAAGAACGGATGACACATTCTTTATGGCCTGGCTTGCGGTTGCCTTCAGCATTTTTCTAGCACCAACCACGGCCTTGAAGCTCAGCCCAAAGTGTTATGGACTTGTGCTAGATCATCAAATGCTAAAGAATACAAACATCTGCCTCTTTGTAGCAGAACACATTAACGAAGCTTTCCGGAACATGGACCAGGAGAAGCAAACTGTCTGCTGCTGCTTGTATCACTTGATGGTTAGTGAAAACGACCACTTTTTCCATCTATTCATGTTCTTTCTGTGCAGTTATAGTTTGCTGAAATTCTCATAACAATAACTGAACTTGGCCTTTTCTTTTGTTTGGGTCTGGTGCAGATACTATACCTTGATGTGCTCGTACATGACATCCCAGTAAGCAACTGCGCGATATGATCGAATGCATGGGATAGTACTCTAATTGCCAAGGTGATCAAGAAGGATACTATCTCTCCGGGTGTGTTCGGCAAATTACAAGTGAGTTCTTTTTTGTTTTCTTCCAACAGTGTCTTCCTTCTATGTTCTTTTGATGTCTGGTCACTCTTTTTGGAAATTGCACAGAAAACTATCATCAGCTGGCACAACAATGCATGTAGTTGCACAGATTGTAGCTTTCAGTTTGGCAATCTGCACACATGTTCATTTTAAATTGGCACACCATCTTTTTTAAGTTGCACAGTTTTACTAATCTTGTTGCACAGATGTGTTGCATCAGTTGGTAGAAACTTTTTTAGGTGCCATGTGTGTTGCACAGTTTTTGTGTCTTTGTTCAGTTGCATATATGTATAGTTGAATTTGTCTACCCCAGTATCTTGTTGTAGTTGCACAGGTTGTAATTTGTGGTTTCATTCAACACACAAATCTATTTTTGATAACCTTGTTATTTTCTGTTTCTCTTTTTTTTCACATCAGCTTAAAGAGGAGTATAGAGGCACGGAGCAGACACCACTGTTTGGTGGAATTTTGCAAGCTGAAGCATTCGTGGCATCCAAGTTACCAATAACATACAATCCGCATGTTAGTGTTTTGCATACAGAAACTTGTATCACTTACCAATATTTTTCTATTGGCTGGGATGTATGTTCAGATGGACATGTATAACTTTTGTAGTTGCGATAATACAGAATTTAGTTGGCTGTGATGTATGTTCAGTTGCACATATAAGCTTTTGTAGTTGCACATGTTCTTTTGGACAGTCAAAGTGTTCATTTACAACCATTGTCATCAACTTTTGGCAGAATGCATGTTTTTTAGTGTGTGCCACAGTGCATGTGTAGTTGGCTAGAATCATGTTTTTAGTTGGCCAGAAAGTGTGTATTAGTCATTTTTGCTTATCACATCATGGTCAGTTACAGACATTTTTACTTTTTATTTTTTCTTTCTAACTGAATCAGTACTGAATCTTTTTTGTTTTGATGCAGAAAAAGGCAAAGATTGCGAAAGTGGTCAATGAGCTGTGCAGGGCTATAACTGAACAGGTTGGCACCTTCATTGAAGAAGTTGCCAAGATTGATGACGAGGAACCAGATATTGATCCTTACATACAACAGCCATCAATGCAAACTGGGGCGTCATGCCGTGCTCCAAAACGAAAGAGACGGCGGTCAACTATACAAGAAGAAGAAGAATTTGTTGAGGATGAGTCAGAAGAAGATGAGGAAATGGAAGCAGCGGTAGATGCTGACGACGATAAGGAGACAGATGCGGATGAATCAGAGGAGGAGGACAAGGATGAGGATGACAATGAAGAAGATGCAGAGGAGGAGGAGGATGAGGAGGAGGAGGAGGAGGAGGAGGAGGAGGAGGACAAACAAGAAGAGGACAAAGGAGAGGAGGAGGACAAGGAAGAAGATAGTGATGCAGAGGAGGAGGAAGAAGAAGGTGAGGCCAAATAGGGGGACGGGGACAAAGGGGCAGCAGTTGATGGCAGCAAGAGGGGAGAAGACAAAGGCGCAGCAGCTGATGGCAGTGAGAGGGAAGAAGACGATGATGAAGAAGACGAGGATGATTATGGTGATGATAAAGGGGGATCCAATGGAGGCAGCGACAGCAGCGATGACGATGATGATGACAACGCCCCTGGTTCTGGTGGTACAGGTGGTAACACATCCAGGAGGACTAGCACTCATGCCACCCCTGCGAGCAGCAGCAATTCATTGAGTAGCAGGAGCACACTACAGATGTTGATTGACAAAACTTGCTGGAAAGACAAGGATTTGCCAAAGTCAAAGAAAAATGACAAAGCAGAGTCTCAGGGCAGCATTGATATGTTCAAGCTCTGCAACTTGAAGCCAGCTTTGCCAACCACCTTTCCCGTGCCAGATTTCAGCGACAAGGATATATGTGAGAGGATCAACTTTGCCATTGACAAGAGTCTGTTCTTATCAAGTGATGCTGAAAAGAATCAAATTGACATGGAGGAAGCAGGAAAGGGTCTTGACTGGGTTCATTCAAAGGAAAAATACAAGGAATATTTAAAGCAACTCCCAGACCTAAGCTCCAGCAAGAGCAAGGCAGCATCCACGGCAAACCCTCACGTGGTCCAGAAGCGTAAAGCAGTTTCAATGAAGAAGAATCTGCAGTTGCCTCAAACCAAGGAGAAGATGGTGAGTGCATATGCTGAAGTAAATATGGTCAAGGAAGCTGTGCTTCAAACTGATATGCCAACAGTAGTGAGCAGAGAGCCAACCAATGTCAGAGAAGTTCAACAGATCAAGGGGAAGACTCCCCTTTCAACAGTCCCACCAAAACCACCTAAACAGAAGATTGTCAAGTTTGCCAGGGGCGCAAAGGGGGAACAGGCCACAAAAGATTTGGGGTTCAGAGACGAGAGAGAGCTGCGAGCCGCAGCCATTGATGCAGGGGTGCCAAGTTCTGCTAGGTTGCTGCCAACTCAGACTGGAAAGATGCCAACTACAGATACCAGTGTGCCAACTGATGTGTCAGTTAGCAGCATGGTCACAATCAAAACCACCACAGCTGGTCAGGAAGGCACCACTGCAACTGCAAGTCCCAAGGTGCCTACTGATAGAGATGCTTCAATGCCAGACACAAAAGGAGGTGATCCAACTATCAAAGTGCCGTCCTCAAGAGCTGACTTTCAGCAACCATTAACACAAGAGGAGGTGTTCGACATTATAAGTAGGTGCAAGCCTCCAAGGCCGCCAACTAAAACACTATTGCGAACCAAGTCAGTGAATGATGCACCCGTGTTTGTGGCGCAAGGAGATGCCCTGGTCCTTGAACCCTTATGAAGATCAAACTCTTATCATGGTGACGGGTTCTGCGATGCACCATCTTTTGACCTCGGCATAGATGGTGATGCTCCAGCACCTGCTCCAGCAGCAGAAACAGCGGAAGCCGGTGTGATCAGCATCGATGAGTGTGAGTTGGACCCAGCAGTTGTGAATGAAGGATGTGATGCTGCGGATGCTGGCAAGGCAATAGCTCAAGAACTAGATGTTGGTTCACCAGAGAATTGCCACACCCCGATATGCGCAGAACCAAAACTTGGCACGAGCAGTTCTTCGGGGCCACCTCTTGCACGAAGACAGAGGAGGGTAAGAAGGCCCGCAGCATCTCAAAGGTCTCCATTCATCGACTACAACAAGAAGAAGACTTTCAGCACCAATGAGGTAGTGAACAAGCTTTACGCCGCCCTCTTGTATTGGGTCAGGCATCACAAAGGAGCAGATGATGGAGCTACCAGGTAAACTAACTCCCCACAGCCTACATACATATCTTTTTCAGTTGCATAGGACCAGCCACTTAGTTGCACAAAAAGCATAGCATGTTGCACAGAACAGGGCTTTTAGTTGCACACTGTTCTGTTTTCATTTTCATACACATTTTTTTGCTGTTGTGACCCTTCGAGCTAACTTGTCTTTTTATTGCTTTCAAAAAAAATCAGCCTTGAGATAATCAGGTATGGTGCTTTCTACATTTCTTTAAAGGAGTTAGTTGATTCGATGAAGCCGGTTCAATGGTTGTCAAAAATTGTTATTGAGACTGGAATCTTACACATCATGGATAACTTACCAGAAGGGTCAAAGAAGGTTGTTATGCCACTGAGGTTTTCTGTAAGTTTTTCCAAACCTTCTTTTTACCCTCATCTTTGTTCTGTAGCACTTTTTCGTTGACCATTTGAGGGAGGCCTTTCACCTACTAAGGAGTTTTGAGCCATGTTTTATAATCTCTGCAGATAAAATTACAGCAAGGGATCCACAATGTGAATGAGATAAACAAGAAGTTTGATTACAAGAACCGTCTCAACAAGAAAGACTTGGTGAGTGTTGTGCCCACATGATCAATCTTTTTTTAGTTGGCACCCACAGCATGTCCAGTTGCACATGACACATCTATTAGTTGGCAGATACTTGTTGCAACCCGTTTTTAACTTGACCAAGTCTTTTACTATTTTTCTTAGCTACATCTTGTATTTGTGTCTGAAATCGTTCACGCTTGCAAGTCATGCTGCCAGTGCTCGAGTGCGCAAATGTAACCGATAAGGATGGAGGGAGGCATTATTGGGTCTTCAGTGTCATCCTGAGGGACAGACGCTTTGAAGTTCTTAATGCAAGCAGGACGCTGGACAACATTGAGCTGATGAGCACCGCCTCTACCATTGCGGGGGCAGTACGCCAGCTATGGAGGAAGCATTACCCAAAGTTCAGCATCGAGCACTTCCAGATTATTGACATTGACATACCGAAGCAGCTCAGCAAGTAAGACAATAAGCATTTCATTCCTTCTCAATCAAATACCATCATTTTGTAGTTTTTAAATTTTTCTACATGTGCAATCTTTAGTATTTTTAAGACACAGTACTAGTCTTCAATCTGTTTTATCATTTTTATGAGTTTCCAATGGATTATCTAGCTAGTTGCAGAGTGGCGCATAAGTAGTTGCACACTGGCACGTAAGCAGTTGCACAGTGGCACATAATGAGTTGCAGTAGAACACAAGCAGTTGCACAGTAGGACATAAGTAGTTGCACAGAGTGCATTACCTTTATTTGGTTTTAATTTTATGTGACAATTTTTTGTGCCCATTTTTGCAGTAATGAGTGTGGGTTGTTCGCACTGCTTAACGCCACCGAGTGGAATGGTAGCCAACTGCCCAACTATGGCCCCAAGGAAGTACTCAACATCAGGAAGAAGCTGGCATATGATTGGATCACCAGCGTGCACAACACCGCCCCATGGAGGAAGTTGCTGAGATACGACAACGAGTAGGTCAGTACTATTTTTTTTTCTGCTCCATGGAGGAAGTTGTTGGTTTGTACAATTTTATTAAGTAGATTTTGTAGTTGCACACTACTAGTAATTGCGTTTGCAACTCAATATCATCACTTTTTTGATACATTAGGAGCACTGGATATACAATTGTTCAACAACTAAATATTTAACCAGTTGCCAACAAAGGCACAAATAGCAACTTTTTTTTACACAGTGCATGAACTAATTCAAGCAGCATAAATTAGATAAAGAGGAATCATAGATGCTGAATGTGTCCACTTGGTCCCAACATTGCTAAAAAAGACATCATTATTTTCCTTCTTTGTTCCAAAGTTACAAATGAGGAAACAGAATCACAGGAGCCTCTGTGGACACACACCAGCAGTGTGCTCTGTAGATTGGCACTGGCTGCATTTGTTTTTCTTCTTTGGGTGTAGCTCCAGCACCGATTTGTACCGTCGACTCTTTGCCCTACCCTTTGTAGTAGACCTTGGAGGATCCCTGGGCACAAAATCATCAGAAGCTTGTGCAAGGGATGCAGCCTCCAACGGGGCAGTAGGACCGTCATGATCACCTGTGTAATAATCATATAAAAAGTTTAGTATTTTTGTTATTGTGCAACCAGCACTGATGTTCTGTGCAACCACACAGTACATTTTGTGCAACTAACTGGTTGCTGTGTGCAAGTTAAGTTGAAAAAAACACCTGCAGTAGCACGGCCTGTCATGGTACTTGGATTGTAGTTGCCTATGGGCAGAACATGAAAAACAAGTTAGATTTTTAGCTTGATCCTCAAACTAACACAGCGCACGCAACTAGGCAGCATGTTTCTGTTCAATTGGGCACTATGATATGTGCAAGTAAAGTCACTCACCCTAGTTTTTGTTTTGGAGTCGGTGAAGGTACTAACCTGGGTTATGAGCCCCCTGAGTCCTGCCTGTAGGTCCATTGGGAGTAGCACAAAGGGCACTGCTAGTTGGGCCTGGCGGGGGAGGAGGTCTTTGAGGGTTGGCATCACCTATAGGCAGAACAGGACAAACAAGTCAGTTGTGTTTATCTTTTTGATGCTCGAACTAACATAGCATGCGCAACTAGGTAGCCTGTTCGGTGCAACTGAGCACCATGATGTGTGCAATTGGAGTTACAGACCTAGTTTGATGGGGAGTTGGGGGCAGGTAATTACCTGGACGACGAGCCCCCTGAGTGCTGCCTGTAGGGCCATTGGGAGGAGCACGCGGGGGAGGAGGTGGCGGAGGATGCCGTGTACAGCCAGGAGGGGGAGGAGGACCTTGAGGGTTGACATCACATATATCCAGAACTGGAAAAATAAGTTAGCTGTGTTATCTTGATGCTTGAACTAACACAGCGTGCGCAACTAGGCAGTATGTTCTGTCCAAGTGGCTACCATGGTGTGTGCAATTGGGCACAATGATGTGTGCAACTGAAGTTACACACCTAGTTAGATCAGGAGTTGGGGCAGGTAATTACCTGGATGATGAGCCCCCTGATTGCTGCCTGGAGGTGGAGGAGGTCCTCGAGGGTTGCCATCATCTGATGGCCCTGTTGCAGCAGTCGATTTTTTCTTTTTCTTGGACTTGTTCAGGTGGCCGATCTTGGTACGTGCTGCACGCATATGCTTGTATACAATAGCTTGTGCTGGATCAGAACCACTCGCAAACTTTGCTAGTTTCCGAAAATAGTATATCATGTTCCTCTCCCTTATCTACTTCTTTGATTGAGGAGGCATTTCATCCGGTTGCTCATAACCAGTCCCTGGCGCACTAGGTACAACAGTAGGTGTCCACCGTCTTAGCAGGTACCTTTCCGGTATGACATCAACGCCAACATGGGTGAACACCTTCAGGATGTGGCAACAGAGGATGCCGTCCTTGTCCATTTTACAACACTCACACAAATAGGAACCCTCCTCCACCCTTGCCTGCACCAAGTAGTTACGAGAACCATATTTCGCAACAAATTCCTGGTTCGGTCTGAGCTCAAACGCATCAGCACCAACTTGGAATGCATTATAACGTCCAATCAGCTCAAACTCTTCTCTGAACTTGCGGTAAAGGTCTCTAGTATAGGTTTTGTAAGCTTGCTTCTCTATTGGGAAGTTGGACCACAACTCAATCTCAAGGTGTTCTGTCCTGTAATCATTGCAGCCTTCCTTGGCAAGGATGTGGTTCTATATTTTTTCATATTGCTTGACGAAGTTCAGCATTGAGTTGTGTGGGTTCACATATCTTTTGAGGACGGCGTTGAACCCCTCACTACGCTGTGTAGACTGGAGGAAGGGAAAGAACCTGTGTTTGAAGTAGCACGGCACCCAAGTTGACCTGTATTCGTACAACTTCTCAAAGTGCGTGTGTGTCATAGCCTCATACTTCATCATTAACCCAGCCCAATTCTGCTCAAACTCGTCTATAGTGAAGCTGAAGTCAACACACTTGTTGAAATCATCAGAGAGTCCTGGATTCTGGCACAGCAACCAACCAACCTTTTCCTGAGCCTTTTTCATGATGTGCCATCGACAACAGCGGTGCACGGTGGTTGGAAAGATGCTCTGTATTGACTGCCTCATCGCACCATCCTGATCGGTGATGAAGTTGTCAGGAGGTTTGCTATCCATAGCCTCTAGGAATGCTCCAAAGACCCAATCAAAGCTTGATGCCAACTCCTGCCTCACAAACGCGCAACCCAGCATGAAAGATTGGCCATGTCGGTTTATTCCTATGAAGGGCGCGAACGGCATATTGTACAAGTTGGTCATGTAGGTGGTGTCAAACGATATGCAATCGTGGTACGCCTTCGCATAAGCTTTTTGAGCTAAGCCGTCCACCCAAAATATGTTGACAACTCTGTCCTCTTCATCATATTTCACCTTATAGAAGAAGTCTGGATCGGTTTTTTGTATATCCTTGAAGTGCGCAATTTTCTCAATCAGATCACCCTCGTTTGTGTCATCTCTACGGAAACTTGTACAAAGATTTGTTATTGCCTTTGGTCTGAACGGCACCATGATCTCAGATCCATAGAACTCTGCCATTACATGCATCATTCGTCCTGCATAATACAAAAACAAACATTATATCCTTTTTTAGTTGCACAAATGGCACATCCAGCTGCACAGTAATAGGACACGTGTTGGCACAGAACATAATCGCAGGAAATGGACACCTAGCTACACCTTTTTAAAAACACTTTGTAGTTTTTGCATACAGGACATTGTGTAGTTGCATAGTAAAGACAATCTAGGTGCACAAGAAGCACCAAAAGTGATATACAAAAAGCATGGGAAGTTGGACACCAGTTGCACAGTTAAGCCATTTTAGTTGCACAGTAGTACCATAACAGTTGCACACTAGACTACCTAGAAGGAAACTTAATTCTTCAAGGGATATAGAAAAACACCACACCTGTAGTCAAGTTGCAGTTATACAAGATGCGCAGAAACTCCTTTTCATCAGGTGAGATGCCTTGGTGGGATCTCAAGTATTTGGATAATGACGGTTTGTTCACAAGCGGATGATTGTGATCACGAACAAAGTGCGTCACCTCCCATCGCCCATCTATCAGCTTCACCAACATTTTTGCCTTGCATTTAGTCTGCTTTATTGTCTCGCATTTGCGCTTCTTCTTCTTCTTCTTACTAGTACCAGCCTCCTCTTCAGCAAATATTGGAGGTTCTTCTTCCATCTCCTCATCACTATTAACAGATTTTGGATCTGGAATAGGGTCTAGGACAGGAGGAGCCTCAGCTCCTCCATCATCAGCTTTGGGCTTCTTGAACTTGTTGCAGCAAAACTGTTGTTTTATCAATTCATTGGTGCGGGCTGTCCGTCTAGAGGTGTTCATCTTGATAGAGAAACCCATCCGTAGTGCATAGCTATTGTAGTGATCCTTAGCAATTTGAAGGCTGTCAAACCTCATGTCAACATAGGGTTCCATAGGTTGAGAACCAGCCTCGTCCTCTCCTTCTTCTACTTGCACAGCTCTGTCAATAGCCCCAGCTTCTAGCTCAGTCCTGGTTGGACCAGGAACATTTGCCTCGGTTCCTGTGTCATCAAGAGTATGGCTCTCTGACTGCAAAGACACCACTACAGGGGCACCACAGGCTGATGACTGGCCTGCCACATTGTCATGGCCCGTAGGGTTACCATCACGACTTGCCTGCATGTAGTAAACAGATCGACCATTTTCTGTCCAATTTCCTTGTTGTATGCTGGGTTGCTGCTGATCCATATCACGAGGAAACTCATTGAGATCTGGAGGCAACTCATTGAGATCAAGCATTTTTCCTTGTTCTTGGATGCTGCCACACACTCCCTGCACATATATAAAAAGAAGAAATTGATGTCATCAGTTGGTAACCACAGAAAAAGAGTGTTTCAAACAACCTAAAAACTTAGTAAATAGACAGTTGCACACCATTTTGTGATAATCTTAGTTCCAAAAACAACATGACCGTAGCATAATCTTTTATTATAACGGTTATGAAATTTTTTGTTTGCACAGATTTGTTATGTTAGTTGCACACTTTGCAGTAAATAACTGGCAAAAGCATGACTTCTTTTTGCTACAGAGTTTTTCTAACTTTCCCCCTTTTGTTTTGTTGTAATGATCTATAGGTTTCCGTTTCGCAAGGAGCTCTTTTCAGATTTTTCTGCACATAATTGGATGCTACATTTGAGAAGGAAAATCCAGGTGAAAGAAGAAAGAAGAATTGGAGGACAGATTATAGTTATATGTTTTTCATCGTCGTTTATGTTTCTAGTTCTGGTATATTTGAATATATTAATATGGTTTGCAATAGGTGTGGGACCAGAATATATGCGTGGGACAAGATTATATGTGTGAATATGTTAATATGGTTTGTGGCTTCATTAGCCATGGACAAAAGTTGTTGTGCTTTTCCTGTTGCACAACAGATTTCTGGTTTTCGCTAGAATAGGCGTCTCAATTGCGAGGATGTATCTTTGCACTTGGCCAGCATACATATCCAGTTGGACATTCAATGTTTTTAGTTGGCTAGAATAGATGTCTCAGCTGGCCAGGTTGCATTTATTTCAGTTTTTGGCCAACATGCATGTTCAGTTGGACAGTTAATACATTCAGTTGGCTAGAATAGATGTCTCAGTTGGCCGGGATACATTTTCTCAGTTTTTTGCCAACATGCATGTTTAGTTGGCCAGAAAACATGTTTTTTATTTGCACATATACTACAGTTTTCCCAAAGTGTTCACTCACAAACATGTATTTGCGAAATATACATGTTTACTTGGCCAGGATACATGTTTAGTTGGCCAGGATACATGTTTTTTAGTTGGCCAGATAACACGTGGGGTACAATGCATGTTTTAGTTTTGGCTAGCATGCATGCCGAGTTGCCAGAATATAGGTTCAATTGGATGGGATGCATGTTCAGTTGCACATTTATGAATTTTTCGTTGCACATATCTATTGGGCAGTTAATTTTTTGTTCATTTTGCAAACAATAACTACAAGTTGGTAGAATGCATGTTTAGTTTTTGGCTACAATGCTTTGTTGAGTTGGCTTTAATCATGTTTTAATTGGCCAGAGAACTTGTTTTTAATTGGCTTGTTTAACACATCCAGGTGGTAGAAACTTGTCTGGCATGCATCAAGTAGTTTTTGGCATGTTTAACACATCCAACAGTAACATCAAGTAGGCTGGTGTGATGTGCCAGATTCACCTCTTTTTTGAAGCAGATTCTCCATGGATCCATGGAGAAGGGGGTTTACATATGCCTATGCAGTACAAGAAAGGGGGAAGTGAAGAGGTGCAGAGGGGGCTTACCTGCTTGATCTTACTGCCTGGTATGGCTATGACCACCCTGCCCTTTAGATCTTGAAGCAGCTCCTTCTACTTTGGGGCTCCCATGGCGGCTGTGTAGGAGAAGGAAGAAGGGTTGGGGACAATTTCTGTTTGGATCTACTTCTGGCGTGGAGAAGAAGAAAAAGGCAGCGTGGGAGGGGCTGAGGTGTGGGGGCGAGCGGGGGCGTGGGTGCGAGCTGGGGACAGCTGGCTACGTGGGCGCTCGATCGGTTTGTTTGGTGGCCGGTCGATCGGTCTGTTGCCTTCCTTTTCTGTTTCGTGGGGACAGGGGGGTTCCTTTTTTAGCCGGCCGCTCGGTTGCACTAGTGGGCAGCCGGCCGCCCACTAGACACGCCCATAAAGCAGACGGCTAGAGCTACTGCTACAGTTGATCGGTAGTAGGACTACTTCTAATAAAAGGTGTATTGTTGTCCACAGGGAGTGAGGAACAAGTCAAGGGTCAACTATATTATTAGTACACATGCGTTGGCTGTTTTGGATGAAGCAAGCACATGCACGACCATCATCATGAAGAGTAGCCGCTGGAGATCAACCACTCTCAAAAAGAGAATTCACGACCCGGAAGTGAACATGGACGCAGGCTCCATCGCTGCCGCCACCTCGTCGTTGGCGGACTTCCGTCGCTACGGCCTCTGCAAACAGCCACCTGCCTTAAGCCGCTATGGCCTCGTTTTTGCTTCGCTGGCTTGCCCTCACGACTCTGATCCAAGCCGCTGCCTGTCCGAGCGCGCCTCGCCTCCTCTGCTGGGTCTGTTGGAATTTTTCTAGTAGGCCTTTGGCCCAAAGCCCAACTAAAATTCTGAAATTCTTTTGGCCCATTCATGCACACATGTGAGTGGAGTGAGTGAGGCTAAAGTTTAGTCCCACCTTGGAAGTTGAGAGAGAGTTGCACCTCTTTATAAGGTGAGCTCTTCTACCACTTGTATGAGCATGAGAAGAGGAGACCTACACGCGTGCTCCTCCTCGCTCGCTCGCCGCGGCGCGCCGCGCCGCGCCGCGGGTTGCGGGATTGAGCCGAGAGCTATACACGTTGTCTATATTTCTGATTCTTTTGGATCGTGACGACTCGGACGTGGGGTTTACTCCCACGACCTACCCGGCGATCATTGCGCCGCCAAGCTAGTCTTCTCCATCCCTCCTTCCGGCGTGCACCGCGAGAAGGGAGAGGGGCGATCAGGTTTTTGGGGAGCGCACCCGCGCGACTGCTGGCAGCGACGACTTCGCGAACGACGACTTCTTCCCCGACCTCGGCAACCTCATACTCGACGACATGGGCGACAACATCATGTTCGAGCTCGTGGTAGAATTCATGTTTCTAGTATGTGCCCTAGATGTGATATGTTCATCTGCTATGCTAGTTCGCATGATTAGTTTAATCTCTGCTACTGTGGTCATGATTTATATTCTGTTTATTCGTATTAAATCTCGTAGTAATTTTCTCATATTTCCAACAATCCAAAAACCTGATTATAGGCAATTTACTCCGAGTGGTTTTGCTGCGCATCTGAAACCGCCTGCCTTTAAGGGGGCGCAATATAAGAGGTGGCGCACGAGAGCAGTCTACTAGTTTCAGAACATGGGCTGCTATGATGCCACCAAGGGCAAGCCTGAGGGCGATCTTAATCCAGCACAGCTGGAAGCTTTTGAGAAGATCGATACCCTCTTTAAAGGCGCTCTTCTGAGTGTTCTTGATGACTCCATTGTGGATTCGTATATGTTGTTTGACAATGGCAAGGACATGTGGGCTGCGCTCAAGGCCAAGTTTGGTGCTTCAGACGCCGGCAGCGAGTTGTACGTCATGGAGCAATTCTATGACTACAAGATGACTGATGAGCGCCCTGTTGTACAGCAGGCTCATGAGATACAGTCGCTCGCAAAAGAACTTGAGTACTTCAAGTGTGTGTTGCCGGACAAATTTGTAGCCAGAGGCATCATTGCCAAGCTTCCACCTTCGTGGAACAATTTTGCTACTTCCCTGGAACACAAGAGACATGAGTTTTCCGCTGCGGATCTCATTGGTACTCTTGATGTTGAAGAGAAGGCGAGAGCAAAGGACACACGTGCTCGAGTTGCTGAGGGAGGTTCTAGTGCCCACATGGTACAGAAGAAGAACTCCCAGCCCAACAAGTACAAAAACAATAAGAACAAAACCCAGGGCAAAGGCAAGTTTGATACAAAGAACAAGCCATCACATTCTACCAACTTCAAGAAGAATTCTCATAAGAAGGGGAAGGGACTTTGCCATGTCTGCGGTGATCCTAATCACTGGGCTCCGATGTGTCCTAACTGCTTTGAGGAGCGCGAACATGAGAAGAGCGGCAAGTCCGCTAATGTTGTCATCGGTGATACTGATATGAAGGAATCAGGGTACGGTATTTTTCCTACCATCCTTTCAGTATTTCAATCCCCTGATTGGTTAATTGACACCGGTGCCAATGTACATGTTTGTGCTGACGCCTCCATGTTTTCTTCTTACCAGGCAACAAGGACTTCACCCGTGCTGATGGGGAACGGGTCACATGCCATCGTTCGAGGTGTTGGTACGGTCGATCTGAAGTTTAATTCGGGGAAGACTGTGCGTCTGAAGAACGTTCATCATGTGCCGTCCATCAATAAAAATCTCGTTAGCGGTTCCCGTTTATGTCGAGATGGTTTTAAGTTGGTTTTCGAATCCAATAAAGTTGTAATTTCTAAGTGTGGACAATTTGTTGAAAAAGGCTATGAGTGCGGAGGCTTGTTCCGCCTATCTTTGTCAGATATTTACACTAAAGTCATAATGAGTCTGATATTTGGCATTCACGACTCTGTCATATTAACTTTGGTTGCATGACGCGGTTAGCCAATATGAATTTAATTCCGAAAATCTCTACTGTAAAAGGCTCCAAGTGCCAAGTATGTGTGCAAGCTAAGCAACCTCGCAAGTCCCATAAGACTGCAGAGGCAAGAGACTTGGCGCCACTAGAGCTTATACATTCTGATCTTTGTGAGATGAATGGTGTGTTGACAAAAGGTGGAAAGAGATACTTCATGACGTTGATTGATGAATCCACTAGATATTGTTATGTGTATCTTCTGAAATCAAAAGATGAGGCTTTGACTTTCTTTAAAAACTATAAAGCTGAGGCAGAGAACCAACTTGATCGAAAAATTAAACGGCTTAGGTCCGATCGTGGTGGAGAGTATTTTCCAATGAATTTGATCTGTTTTGTGCGGAACATGGTATAATCCATGAGAGGACGCCTCCCTACTCACCCCAGTCAAATGGGGTAGCCGAAAAAAAGAACCGAACTCTAACTGATATGGTTAACACCATGTTAGACACTTCGGGTCTATCCAAGGAATGGTGGGGGGAGACGCTAATGACTGCGTGTCATGTCCTAAACCGAGTTCCCACAAAGCATAAGACCATGACTCCATTTGAGGAATGGGAAAGGAAAAGGTTGAAACTCTCTTACCTACGTACTTGGGGTTGTTTGGCGAAAGTCAGTATACCAATTCCCAAGAAGCGCAAGCTTGGACCAAACACTGTGGATTGTGTTCTTCTGGGCTATGCTTTTCATAGCATCGGCTATAGATTTTTGATAATAAAATCTGAGGTATCCGACATGCATGTTGGTACGATTATGGAATCAAATGATGCAACTTTCTTTGAGGACATATTTCCTATGAAGGATATGTCGAGTTCATCAAATCAGGAGATACCTACTCCATCTAGTGAGGAATTCACTGTAATTCCTGAACCCACCATTGCGATGGAACACGTTGAGAATCCTGTTGAGGGTAACAATGGAACTCCTGTGAGGAGTAAGAGACAGAGGACTACAAAGTCTTTTGGTGATGATTTCATTGTGTACCTCGTGGATGACACACCCAGGACTATTTCAGAAGCCTATGCATCTCCTGATGCTGACTACTGGAAGGAAGCTGTACGTAGCGAGATGGATTCCATCTTAGCTAACGGTACCTGGGAGATCACTGACCGTCCATATGGGTGCAAACCTGTAGGATGTAAGTGGGTGTTCAAGAAGAAGCTTAGACCTGATGGTACGATTGAAAAGTACAAGGCACGGCTTGTGGCAAAGGGTTATACCCAGAAAGAAGGTGAAGACTTCTTTGATACTTACTCACCCGTGGCTAGACTGACGACAATTCGGGTGCTACTATCACTGGCTACCTCACATGGTCTTCTCATTCATCAAATGGACGTTAAGACAGCTTTCCTTAATGGAGAGTTGAAGGAGGAAATTTACATGGATCAGCCAGATGGTTTTGTAGTACCTGGTCAGGAAGGAAAGGTGTGCAAGTTATTAAAGTCTTTATATGGCCTTAAACAAGCTCCTAAGGAGTGGCATGAGAAGTTCGAAAGAACATTAACTGCTGACGGCTTTGTAGTAAACGATGGTGACAAGTGCGTGTACTATCGATATGGTGGGGGTGAAGGAGTTATTCTTTGTCTATATGTCGACGACATATTGATCTTTGGAACCAAACTTGATTTAATCAAGGAGGTTAAGGATTTCTTATCTCGCTATTTTGAGATGAAGGATCTAGGAGTAGCTGATGTTATCTTAAACATCAAGCTGTTGAGAGATGAGAATGGTGGGATCACATTGCTTCAGTCTCATTATGTGGAAAAGGTCTTGAGTCATTTTGGGTATAGCGACTGCACACCTTCTCCAACTCCATATGATGCTAGTGTGTTGCTTCGAAAGAATCGACGGATTGCTAGAGATCAACTGAGGTATTCTCAGATTATTGGCTCACTTATGTATTTGGCGAGTGCCACGAGGCCTGACATCTCTTTTGCTGTGAGCAAGCTGAGTCGGTTTGTGTCAAAACCGGGAGATGATCATTGGCATGCGCTTGAGAGAGTTATGCGCTATTTGAAAGGCACCACGAGCTATGGGATTCACTACACCGGGTATCCAAGGGTACTGGAGGGTTATAATGACTCAAACTGGATATCTGATGCTGATGAGATTAAGGCCACAAGTGGTTATGTTTTTACACTTGGTGGTAGCGCTGTTTCCTGAAAGTCTTGCAAGCAGACCATCTTAACGAGGTCAACTATGGAAGCAGAACTCACAGCATTAGACACTGCCACTGTTGAAGCAGAGTGGCTTCGTGAACTCTTGATGGACTTACCTATGGTTGAAAAACCAATACCCCCTATCCTGATGAACTGTGATAATCAAACTGTGATCGTCAAGATAAACAGTTCTAAGGACAATATGAAGTCCTCAAGGCATGTGAAGAGGAGACTAAAATCTGTCAGAAAATTGAGGAACTCCGGAGTTATTACGTTGGATTATATCCAAACGTCGAAAAACTTGACAGATCCCTTCACAAAGGGTCTATCACGTAATGTGATAGATAATGCATCGATGGAGATGGGTTTGAGACCCACCGCATGAGTTGTCCATAGTGGTAACCCACTCTATATGATCGGAGATCCCGTGAAGTAGAAGTGGGAGACAAGCTGTTGGTCAGCTGGGAGGAGAGTATCCCTATATTAATTATCCCACTCCATGAAGATGCAATACTCTCCTGATTGGCAGGTTGATACTTATCTTAATGTGTTCCAAGTGGCTTATTCGGGTAAGCAGAGATGTTGTCCTGCAGAACATCTTCTGAGGAACACACCTATATGAATTTGACTGTCAACGTCGCAGTTTGTGAGAATTGGGTGTTCTCTAATAAATTCATGAAAGGCCCTGGAGTATGACGTATACGCTCCACCCGCGGGGAAGCCTTGCGGCAGCCCAGTATCGGTCAAGAATTTGTGTGAAACTAGTTTCACAGAAAACTTGTAGTTCAAGGCATAGTCCACTATTCAAGTTGTGATCTAGTGTAGCATAAATTTTTAAGTGGAAGTTCAACTTCATAGTCTCCACTAAGCACCAATATATAAAACAATGTTTTGGAACTAAATGATGAGATGTGCCAATGAGACTTTGTGGGGGATTGTTGGAATTTTGCTAGTAGGCCTTTGGCCCAAAGCCCAACTAAAATTATGAAATTCTCTTGGCCCATTCATGCACACATGTGAGTGGAGTGAGTGAGGCTAAAGTTTAGTCCCACCTTGGAAGTTGAGAGAGAGTTTCACCTCTTTATAAGGTGAGCTCTTCTACCACTTGTATGAGCATGAGAAGAGAAGACCTACACGCGCGCTCCTCCTCCTCGCTTGCCTCACCACGCCTCGTCACGATGCGCCGCGGGTTGCGAGATTGAGCCGAGCCGAGCCGAGAGCTATGCACGTTGTCTATATTTTTGCTGCATGGGAAAATTAATGAGTCATTAATTAATAATTAACGGACGCGTTAATTACTGAACCGTTTCCGATTCTTTTGTATCGTGACGACTCGGACGTGGGGTTTACTCCCACGACCTTTCCGGCCCGCAATATATAGTCAGGCAGACGTCTACCCTAGCCGCAGCTTCGTATGGTTTCTCATCACCGTTCCAGATTATTGCGCCGCCAAGCTAGTCTTCTCCATCCCTCCTTCCGGCGTGCACCGCGAGAAGGGACAGCAGGCCTCCGGAACCCCGCCTCTCGTGATCCTGTACGGGAGAGGGGCGATCAGGTTTTTGGGGAGCGCACTCGCGCGACTGCTGGCAGCGACGACTTCGCGAACGACGACTTCTTCCCCGACCTCGGCAACCTCATCCTTGACGACATGGGCGACAACATCAACGCCGGCGGTGCTGCACCCGCTGCACCGTATGTGATTATATCCTTCCTGTTCGAGATCGTGGTAGAATTCATGTTTTTAGTGTGTGCCCTAGATGTGATATGTTCATCTGCTATGCTAGTTCGCATGATTAGTTTAATCTCTACTGTTGTGGTCATGATTTATATTCTGTTTATTCGGATTAAGGGGCTGTTTGGTTTTAGGACTAACATTGCCACACCTTGCCACACATTTTTGCCAAGCTTGCCTAAGGTTAGTTCATCAAAATGAGAGCCACAAGTTGGCAAGCCTAAGGGAATCTTGCCACACTTTTTGTGTGTATGCCATGTGGGGTCCAAGTGTGGCTTGCCTAAGGTGTGGCATGAACCAAACACTCACCTAAGTTGGTCAAACTTGCTTAACTTTAGTTGTGGCAATCTTTGGCTAAGTTAGGGGTTGTTTGGTTCTAGGCCTAGCCATGCCACACTTTGCCATACAATATTGCCATACTTGCCTAAGGTTAGTTCTTTAAAATGAGAGTCACAAATTGGCAAGCCTAAGGGAATCTTGCCACACCTTTTGAGAGTATGTGATGTGGGACCCTAGTGTGGCTTGCCTAAGGTATGGCTTGAACCAAACACCCACCTAAACTGGTCAAACTTGCCTAACCTTAGATGTGACAACCTTAGGCAAACTTAGTCTCAAACCAAACAGCCCATTAGTCACAAACCAAACAGCCCCTAAATCTCGTAGTAATTTGCTCATATTTTCAACAGGTCTGCCAAAACCAAACCACCAGCGCGTTGCTCCGCCATCGGGCGTCGAGCCGCCCTCACGTGAATAGCCTCCGCTTTGGCGCTGTGTGCCGCCCCGGCCGAGGGCCGCCGAAGCTCATCTCCACTTTAAGTCGCCGGTCGGCTCTGCCTACTGCTGCGCCCGTGTGCCCGGCTGCGTCATAACGCGAACGCTCAAGACCGCCACGGCCCGCCCTCGTCGGAGCACCCCTTGCCTTTGAGTTTTCCCATCGCCGCGGGCCTTGGCATCAGCAGTTGCGTCGGACCGCCGTGTCGCCGGCGTTGCACCGCTGCTGCTTCGCCCGGCCTCCTGAGCTGTCCTCGGACGACATCTTTCTGACTCGCCGCCCATTCTGCTGAGTATCACAAGGACCTCAATCATCAGCTGCCGCCGTGCGTTCTGGGCTGCTTCGGCCTCCGTTGTGGCTCCGGCCGCTGGCGAGCCGTCCTGGCCTTTTTTATTTCTTCTTGCCGGGTGTGCGCCCCCCGCCATGGCCTTGGATTGCCTCCTCCTTCACTTTTGCGGGTTGGTCCGCGCTAAGCCGCTGCAATGGATTTGACTCGCTGCCGCCCTCGTCAAAACGCATGCGCCTCCGTGAGCCGCCCCGCTGAACGGCCCGTCTCAGTTAACACCTAGGACATTGTGGTTCAAGCCACCAGCAGCTCGGCCTTGCGTTGCCCGGTCTCGCCTTGATATGGACCAAGAGTTCATCATAACAAACTACAAAAGGGAATGACACTGTTCATTTACCAGTGTTTCCTTCTACGTATTTGGAGAAGCAGCAGGTTGAGGACTACCAGCGTTTTCTTCCCATTACCACATCGTTCTTGGGGGTTCTCTATGATTATGGAAGGGTTTACTTTCAGCATATTGAATGGGATATTGAATAGCACTTCCATCCTGAAACAATGCAAGCTTGAAGACTTGGTTGACTACTAGCGGTCAATGATTGTGGTCTGGAGCCGTTAATGGAATGAAGGAGGATCAAGTTATCAGTCCAGCCACTTACCACAGCAAACTAAACCATCATTGTTTCCGGTTCACTGTACCTACCGGTTCATCTCTATAGTCGCCTCGTTATCACAATTGGCTTGACATCCCAGTATTGAACAGCAAGACTCCAAAAAGGAAGGGATTGTTGATCGTGGGAGTACCATGTTTACACTGTATGGGTTACAACATTATCAGATTATCCAAGGACGGTATATACGGATTATTGGTCGTCTGAACAAAACAGGTGATATTCATCTAAGTTTGTTTTATTAGCACATATTGTTTTTGTCAAAAAACGGTTTATCTTTGCCTTGGTTTGCAATATTGTTTAGCAGGACAATTATTCACTGCAAGAATGATCGTCATGTCATGGATATAAAGCTCGCGCCGATATTATCAAGCGCCAGCATCCAACCATACCACATTGTTCAACAAATGTGTGTGCAAACCGCCGCTTCTGTGGCTCAGTCTACAACAACAACACCGCGGCCGGCTCACCCGTCTGCGCCGGTTTACAACACCACAGATAAGTCACCCGTCCGTCCCTGCGGGCGACTCATCTGTCCATGCCACCTCTGATGCTGCGGCCGTCTTTACTGTCCGCCCTGTGGTCCGGTCTATTCCAACAATTTGGGAGGCAAATTATCATATATGGTCTGCCGCTGTCTATACTGGATGACCCAATGGGCAGGCACACAAGTCACCGCCATTACAGTTTGGTTAACTTCAAACAGCCAGTTGGAAGGAACCATTGGCCAAGTTGCTGACACGGCTCATACGGGATCATTTATAACCCGCCGCGGTCATCTCAACCTTCTATGGGTTCACATCTCGCTATCAACACCAATGATATACACCCTATGGTATGGTCAAATATGGAGAATCTCAAGCCAACTCCTCGAGTCGCCTTGAGACTCAGAGGCTATGATGACACGACTCAGTAAATGATTGACGGTTTAAAGTAAAGCAAGTCAAAGACCCCGGGTCATTGGAGGAAGATAACCCTGTCCCGGAGGCCACAACCATATTGGTGAAAAGTTAAAAGGCCGTCAGAAACTTTCCGGCTTAAAAAGAAGGATTCCGGTTCAAAATCCGGCTCAAGGGAAATCTGTTATCTCCCACAAAGCTCTGAAGCTTTCAATATCCGGTTTAAAATTCCGGCTTAAGAAGAATTTATCTCTTGCAAAGTTTGAATTCTCAGAAAAAAATTAAAGGTTGCCAAAGAGAACTTGCTGCTATGATGCACGGTTCAAACATGGGTATCCTGCCTTATGGGCTTATCTTGGTCACTTGGGGGCTTCCTGCTCATCGAGCATAGCTGTGAATATCCCTCTTGATCGGCTCAACGCCACATTTGTCAGTATGTCACTTGGGGGCTTCCTGTTCAAACATAGGCGTATTCGACCAAAGAGAACATAGCGTTACTACCCTCTTGACCAGGTTTGTTCAAACATAGGCGTATTCGACCAAAGAGAACATAACCTTTCCGGGTCATCCTACCTGTAACCAGCTGCTTGAACTCCATCAGGTAATCCTAATTGACCTGCCGAACTCTTAACGATCAGTCTTTATGGCGTATTCGACCAAGATCTGAGCTCGTTAAGGTTAAAATGCCGGTTTGTTATGTGAGAGCACGGCTTACAGATAGTCAGGATAGATCCAGGCTTCATAAGCCGCCTTCCTTGAAACTTGGATAAATCGGCCAGTGATGCACGATGCTACTCTGACCCCGCGTACTCCTGATAAGTCTATCTTTAAATAAGAACTGAACTTATCTGGGTTAAAATGTCGATTGGGTAATGTGAGTGCCGGCTCACGGAAAGCGCGTACCTTTCAGTGGTTAATGCTGGTTTCATTGAAGAAGAAACTTTGGCTTGGCGGCCTGTAAAAGCCTCAAATTTTTTTATTTTTTATTTTGGCTTTATATCATCCTTTTTTCTTACAATATGGTTTTTAACAAGTCGGGCCAAACAGCCTTGATTATGTTTCATATTTGGGATATTACGCCCTACCCGGGTTATGGACGTCTATGGTCACCAGTGGACTTATACTGGGCATCATGACCCGCCCTCCGGTAAACCGCCAGGGCACTAATGATATGTTGGTGTGCAGGAACCGATTTTTAAACCGGGTTATCTCTCCCTATTTTTTTTTTAATAATAAAGCACGGATTGACTCCGTGGGTTCACCGTCACAATACGCTTCTTCTCGTGAATTTACGCTTTCAGTTTGAATCTAAAACATATACCCGAGGTGGTGCTATCTTCGCTATAGAAACGTTTCGTTGCCTGCACGTACGTCACCGATCGATCTGGTTTCATTTATCCATCACCGAGTTTAAAGGCACAAGCCCAGCCCAACTAAGCCAGCGACCACAGCCCACAAAACAAAAGGGTTAAAGGCCTGGGCAAGGCTAGAAAATTACTCTTGTACAGAATAGTCCCACCTTGCCCCCTTACATTAAATCCTCCCAATTTATATACGCTTTTTAGTTTTCTCGGCGTCAAGGAGCTGTCTCGGGAATTAAGGAGTGAAGCGTGCAAGGAATAATAAAGTCTCTGACTTAAGAATAAGGATGGAAGGATTAAAGGAAGGAAAGCCGGATTAAAAAGGAAGGCATAATCACAGGAGGAACAATGAAATTGGAAGGGCCCCTAGATCATGCGCACATTGAAGGTTGGCCGGGCTCTCTGCTATGCTGGATGTATAGGGTTGGTTTCTTGTTCAAATTAAAACAAGCAGGACCTAACGCACCGAGCACACATGAAGTCTTTTTAGAATTTCTAATACATACGGAGAGGGAGTAGTGCAGGTTGGTGATAATCAGTGCTTAGTAGTGAACAATCAAAAGCATGCTGAAACAAAACCTGAAAGCTAACCCTTTTCATCTCACTAAGTGGAAATGCTCTATTTTTGCCTTGAAGAAATCCACAACTGCTTCAACTCCAGCAGTCTAACCTTCCCAAACTGAAATGCTGTTGCTGCCCTGTTTTTTTTATCAAATTCTCTACCTCCTCCAGCGCCTATCCGAGCTCCTTGTACGGCAGAACCTGCAGAACAAGAACCTCATGAGCAAGAATCTGAAGAATACTGCTGAAAGAACAAGAACCTGAAGAAAGTCACAATTAAGGTGATACTGATGAAAGTGCATTTTGATGTGCTTTTGACATTATTATTTGAAGGAGCAAATGCTCAAATTGAAACAGATTATTTGGGTATGGTACTTTAATTCCAGATGATCAACAAATGTCATGTTTTGATTCATGGATCATGCATATATATCCTGCCATTCCAGCTCAAGTTAGACTAATGCAGCAAGACCATAAACATGTACTCCTGGTATACAGCGGAGCATACGGCATACAGCGGAGCAAGCTAATGCTGCTACACTGCTGAATTAAACATTCTTTAAGATGTCTATGCATTAATGTAATGCATGAAAGTCACTACAAACAAGCAAATACTCATGTTTTTCTGTAGTACTCATGTTATCAAGCAGAAAAGGAAAAGAAGAGAAAAGAAACAACATTCATGGGAGTGGGAGATGCTTCTGATAATCTGATGCCAAAAAGAAATGAAGAAAATAATGATTTCTTTGTACATACGGCCATAAACCCCAATGATAGAGCGAGCATGAACACTGAACAGGGAAAGCAAACGGTGCTCCGGCCTCCGGATCCAGTCAGAAAACGATCAAGGCATCACGTTCCCGAATCCTACCTCACCTGGTCATTATCAGTCCCTTTAATGTTCTGGATCAGGAGCAAGGTGTACTCCTCCCTGCCTTTTTGTTTGCCCTAATCCTACTCCCCTTTTTTGAAAGGGATTTTTGTTTTGGAATTGGAATTCTTATCCGAATAAGCAGATCCTTCAGTATCACTGCCATTTCTGTAGCATTCCATAATGGTAGTGTTCTTTTTTTCCTTATTGTGTGATGTGAATAAGCACATTCCAAAAACTATAAGCTGCTTTAACTGAACATTTACAGACATCTGTTACTACTGGATAATCACCACATTACTACTACTGGTCACTACACTACATGGTCAGATTTGAGAAGAGAGCGAACTTTGGCTACATAAGATATTGTACATAGCAATAGAAAGAAATAGCCCATATGTCCATAGCAATAGAAAGAATTACTCTAGCACATTTGTACTTGCTGCAGAAATTATATGTTTGGTCACAACTACTCAGGGTATATAATCTCCTACTCCAAATAGCTATAAACAGATAGAATCAATAGCAACTCCAAATTAAATGACCATAGTAATTAGGAACAATTTGCTGTAAATTTACTCCTGATATTAGGAGTACTGTAATTTACTCCTGACATTTAGCAAGATTACTACTGGTACATTTAAACAGAACAATTTGCTGAAAATAGGAGTACATCATGATGTTTAAATGATGATGAACAAGTACTCCAGCAATTAACAGGAACAAATCATTGCAGCAACACATGAATTAAACCATGTCACAAGTCCAGTGCTAGCTATCTGTGGCACCATAGAGAAGAGGAGGAACTCACCTAGGTGGTTGTTGCCGAGGTAGAAGCTCGTCGCCGCCGTCCCTGCACGGCGAGGAAGAAGCTGCAGCACCGAGAGAGCCACGTCTTTAACAGTAACAGTAACAATCTATTACCTGCAAGAAGAATGAAGAACAATCTCTTGAATTACAGTACACTCACATAGTTATTGCTGTGGCCAAGAATAAAATGTTTAAACACTGAATTTACTCCAAGAACTTAAACAACAGTCTAGAATATTGAAGTACATCAAGTAGCAGAGATATCATCCTCCCACACTTGTTCCTTTGTTCTTAAGAAGATAAACATCATCATAGTACTCGAATTACAGAAAAGTTCCAGAAATAATGACTGAAACTTGGAAGCTGGGTCACAATCAGGAGTAATTGTAGCAATGAGGAACTAGCGAAAATACTGCACTCCTAATTAACTCTGAACATGGATTGATTACTCATCGAGGAGACGCAGAACGCTGCGGCCAGAGAAGCAGCAATGAAAATGAGACGGAGAATGTTGGGCATCAATTACTCTTAGGAAGATTTGGAACCACCGCAGATTAAGTCGAGAAAGGGAAGCACCACGGATTAAGGCGAAATTACTCCATCTATCTGTCAGTGCACTCTCCGCCCGCCATGGAGGACCTGCTCCTCCCCGCTGGCCGCCTTCGCCGCTACCGGATCCAGCACCGCCGCCAGATCAGCCAATTTGGACCCAAAAAATGAGCTTTTTTGGAGCCAGGCAGATGCGTCGGGGGCAGCGGCGGGCGAATGCGTAGGCGGAAGCGGCGCTCGACGGGCATATGCGACGGCAGCAGCGCTCGCTCTGCCGAGGCATGCGGCGTCGCGCCGGCGCTGGGACGGCGGAGAATGGTGGATGCGAGTTGAGTGGGCGATGCCACGACGAGAACTGATGATTCTCTGGACTGCCGGTTGTGTTGTGTCCCAATAACTTCCAGGTTTTTATTTGTTTGTAAATTTACCACTAGCGACAGATATTTCGGGACGGAGGGAGTACTATTTTGGCCACAGCAGCCCGGGCCAACGGCGGCCTTGCGCTTGCCCGGTGTGCAAATGCAGAGGAGACGTGAGGGAGAGGACAGGGGCACGGGAAAGAATGAGGAGACGGCGTAGAAGGATTCGTTACCGGCGTGGCAGCACTCTCCGGTCGGAGTGGCGCCCGAGGGCCGCGGGGCTGGAGGGATCGGGGCAACGGGTGCTCGCTCCTCTGTGTATTGTGTGTTGTGTGTTTATGAGACGACGCGAGGGGAATGAGAGGGTTCGAGGGGAGAGACGAGGGGAATAGGGGATAGGCGGCATCGGCGGCGACTAGAGATAGTGAAGGGAATGGGAACAGAGACAATGTGTGCAGTTTGTGTCGCAACGACAATGTATTTTTTTCTAAGAGCGTGCGTGTTTGCGTAGTCCCAGTGTCCAAAAAGTTCATAAAATGTCCAAGAAAAACATTTGTTCAAAAAACATTTTTTTTCAAAGAAATGTTAAAAATTCATAAAAAGTTAACTCTTCCTTGGAAAGTATTTCAATTTTATGCAAATGTTAACTTTTATTAAAAAAATAAAATTTTAATGTTTAACCTTATTGTCTATGTTTATGAAAACTTGATATAAAAAATGATGCACACTGGCAAATGAAGCAGGTTGTGCAAAAATCAGTTACAGAAAAATATATAAAAAACATTTTCAAAATTATATTATACAGAAAAATGGTATTACCCCTAAAAAAGGATTCTTTGCAAGAAAACATCTGTTCGAAAAATGATCTTTTTCAAAGAAATGTTCAAATTTCATAAAAATGTTGACTATTCTTAAAAAAGTATTCCAATTTTTATGTTAACATTACCTTCTATTTTTAAAAAGAAAATTTTAACGTTTAACATTATCGTTGACGTTTATTACAATTGGATATAAAATGGCCCCCCCTGCAAAAAAAAGATATAAAATGGTCCATAATGGCACGGGAAACATGTTCTATTTTTTTTTTGCCCGGTGCAACGCACGGGCATCCATGGATAAGGAGCGACAGATTTGACAGAAAATAGAAGAGAAAATTTTCTAGCGTAAAAGGAGAGGATCTCAGAATGAAGGGATTTTTTAGCTGTATTTAACGGACAATTTTGTGTGATTTTTTCAGAATTTATAGCTAAAGTCTATTTGATTTGTGCAATAAAAATCAGATCCATCCATTGATTGATAGAATTTACCATCCTTCTTCATTTTGAGAGGTCAATCTGTGTTGTTATCTATTCATTGCTAATGCTTTGCAAAAGAGAGAGCAGGAGGCAATGACACCGTTGTCAACAGCACGGTGCAGCGAGGTAGGAAGCCGTGTGCAAGGGATGAAACTGGCAGCGGTGCGCCATGACAGGCCCCAACAGAATTTTGTATATGAGGCTTTGTATATATATATATATATATATATATATATATATATATATATATATATATATTGCAGGTCAGTGCCCTTACTTACCTTAAAGTTGAAGGTAAATCTTCAGAAACAACTATTTTTAGGGTTGGTTCAGTCTGAAACTAATCTGAATTTTGTAACAAGGTTCAACATTGCTCTCTAAATCTAGATATTGTGCAGACCAGTGTCATTATTAAGTAGCTTAAAGTTGTAGATAAATCTTCAGAAACAACAATTTTCTTTAATCAGTACATAAAACAATGCTAATTGTTGGTTATTCAGGGAGTAGGAGCTTGAGGAATATGCAGAGAAGGCCATGCCGTACGTTGCCTGACACAACAACTAGGAACAAGAGCAAAGCTGGACAACGATCGGCCCAGCAACCACCGGTATGATATCTACACACACCTACAGTTTGTGGCAAACTAAATATGTTTTTTGGTGGAATCATTAGCCATTGCTTGAGTTTTGATGACACATGCATTCTCTTTGCCCAATGTAAGGAGACCACTCTTGCATACATGATGCTCTTGTACTTGTTTCTCTGAGATGCATTGCTCTCATCTACCAGACTGCATTTCAGCTTGGCAAGCCCACCTCCAATCCAAACAACTTTGTGTTCATGAGCCGTGGCATGGTAGAGTGATGCAGCCTTTTACGGATTTCTGAAACTGTTAATTCCAGTGCCTTCTGAATTTTGGTCTTGGGAGTTGAAGCGGATTTGATTTTGGCGTTACATTAGTGCGCTTTTCTTTTGCGAATATATTTTCAGCAGTCAAACCGCCTGTTGTGAATTGATTTTCATTGTGAAGCTTGCAGGTGAATCAGGATCTGCATGCTACGGTCTTGCTGGTGCTAGCGGGAGCTCACGGGCGATCTCCCAGTCTACCGCCCCGACGGACAGGAGATGCAGCTCTCTCGCTGGGAGACCGGCACGGTCAACCCCATTGGCGATATGTTCCCGGCCTGGATCAATCGGTCCACGCACAACTGGAGCAAGCAGGTTGATGGATTTTGATAAGGATGTTAGCTTGAAAGTTGCAACGTACAAAGCTTGCTATTAAGTGTTGTCCCGTTGCCTTTCACGGACACACGTATGGATCCGCTAGGCAGGCTAGATGCCGATCTCCACACGCCTAGAGTTGCTGGACTTCCGTCCTTCCACATCAAACTTCATGCATAACCTTCGTCCATCCGCAGAGAAGGTGCCGACTGCATTGTTTGCTAGATGGCAGCCTCGGCGTGACTAGGAGCCTATGACTCCAATGGTTCAATTAAGCTTCTACTTTTAACCATCCCACGCATGACAGGAAGCAATTCTTTTTTCTTTGTTCAGAGTTTCTTAAAAGGTATGTATGCATTTCAATCAAAAATATTTACTGATTTAGTCTAATGACTACTGAGGAAGTATGTGACAGGGATGCTTCCCCACTTACCCCGGGATCGTAAATGCTGATTACAATTGAAGATCTGCATATGTGTGATTGGGATTTTATGTGAATATATATGAAGCTACTAGGGAGTTTGTGTCTACTGGACCGTGCATGCAGTATTTAATACCCACTGCTTTAGATGTTGAATATATTTTTACTATAGTTATTGGAAGTTTGGAACTAATTTTCTTACTTGTATGACAGAAATTGAAACTGCTACTTGTATGTAAGAAATTGTACGATTTTAGTACTATCAGTGATCTAATACATGCCCCACAGAGTCTGACGACGGTGGTGAGGGCACAACCAGCTGCTTCCTACAGTTCAATAGGCAATCAAATCAGGATATTTATACATCATGTTGAGGTATGTAGTCTGATGTACACGATAATACTTTTAAAGTACAATAGTGAATTTTGCTCGTGCAATAGCATCACAGCTACAAGCATACATGTACCCATGAGAGTGTGGTTAATTATTTTCTTTATCTGGCGGCCCTTTGTGCAAATTTTCCAGATTTTGTTTGTGCAAGTTTAGATCAGAAGCTTTCCTTCACGTTTGACCTACCCCAGGCACAACTACCGGTGTGTGTTTAGACACCTCCTCGCCTATGATTACATACCGTTGTCAATGACACCAAATAAGTACATCTCCCTTTTTCCTAGATATTGTTTTTAATAACGAACACACTGGATGATCTAATGCACAACAAGTTGTTCGCCCCTTGCTCTAGATATCCGTTAGTTGATTTTATCTTTTGTCAAGTGCTTTCTAGCTTTGTTCCTCGACGGGGATAGTTGCTGGTAATGCTTTATGAAGACATTGTCGAAGAGTACTTCTTCTCATTGGGCCATGGACGGTTGGAGCGGAAACGACGTTGGAGGCTGTTGGCTAGGCTAGACCTATCCCAAATTCAGTAGAGCGATCATGCATGGGTCTGGGCAAAAACATTTTTGATTGACGGGATTCGATGTCAGTGACGTTAGGTAGTGGTGCTCTATTTGGGTTGGATTGAATGGTTATTTACACTATTTTTTGTTGGTTTTCGGCATGGTTTTTCATAGAAACTTGTCAACTCTATATTTTTGCTTTTTCCTCTTATGAAATCAGCACATTGCTTGTAAAAAATAAGTACCTGCTCGCAAAAATAGATAATAATTGCAACATTGAAATCCAAACGTATATACTTTTACTTGAACAATGCAGACGATAGGAAAAGGGGTTAGTCTTGTTAAAAAAAAGAACTACACTCAATTGTACTTCAGAGTGTATACCGTGCAGGACGGCGCTGTAGCACTATCGTTTTATGTGAATCAAATCAAATTTGGAATCAGTGTGCGCGCTAATGTGGTGTGTTTCTGCCTTTGCTACACTATGATTGACTGATGGTTAGATGGTTGATGTTGCAGTCTGATGAGGTCTCGGACGTGTGGCTTCTCCTTAATTTTTGACGCCACTAGCTCCTGGTGAGTTTTCTCCCCTGAGTCATTATAGAGGGAGTGAAATGGTCAGAAGGGAGAACTAGAAAAAACCTTGCTGCTGGAGATGACATCCACACCATTTTGTGTGTGTTGGAGTGATTGAACCATGGCAATCAGAGCTGACAACGCATCTCCCTTCCTCATACACACTTTTTGGGTAGTAGTGCATCTATATTCCATTCTGTACATCAAGAGATTATGTTATTTTCCTTTTGCTGAAGCAGTTACGGTTGAGTAGTACATCATTATCATTCTCAACAACTTCATTCATGACACCTTTGATACTCACGTATGAGAAAGAAATTTCACTCATCGAGTTTCTTTATTTGACTTTATGCTGTTCAAGAGGGGAGGCCAGAAGGCGGGCCGGCCGGCAGCGGCATTCTGTTCGGGGATGCGTGGATCTGGTGATGCTGGTGCAGGGGAACGGGAAACATCACCTCCGCCAAGGAATTTCACATAGCCAATTTACCTTTCTCCCTAAAGATTTTTTACTCTGCTATCAGTACCACTGGTCTTGGGGTTTAGATTTTGTCAATATCAAAATTTGGGTACTTACCAGCAAACGAGTTGTTGATCTATTTACTTAGTCAAGTTCATTTCTGCTATGTTATGTCAGTTAAGCTTCAGATTCTAGCCTTGATTAAATGGCAATGATATTCTCCAAAACCTACTGATGTCAGAAATCCTGCTACCCAACAGGATGGTTTGCCAACTAATGTGATCAAAACATTCCTGCTTTAGATAGAAGAACTTATTTCCTGTTACTTAGCTCGGTACATAATGGCAGCCGTCACAGAAAAGGAAGTTGGGGGCACATGAGATGTACTGACCACTCCTTAGTCCCAAGAATGGGAGTAACAATGTTTCTCAAGTTCTGCTGCTGTATTGTACTCAAAGTCTATTCATCTAACTGCCTTGCCAATCATTTGCTATTAACTGTCAAACATCAGATATTTTTTTGACATCCTCAAACATCTGAAATATTTCTTCGCAGCTTCCTTCTGCCCCTCCCCTCCACCTTTTTCGGATAGTTTTTTTTTTTTTGCGAATACCCTTTCTGGATAGCTATGTCCCACCATCTGCATCAGAACAAGAGAAAGGGGCAGATGATCTGTTAGCCACAGAGACATTGCTTCCTGCAATTGACCATATTACCGATCAAGGGCCGGTAAAAATATTGATTTCAATGAGATTTTGCCACTGACCAAGTAAACTGTGTTTTTCGTGAGCTGGGACCATGAAAATATGATTTAACGGTAAAAAAAAGTAAGTCAACAATGTTGTCTGATATGCATGAGGATTTGGTAGACGTTTGACATAAGAATATATATGCCTTCAAGCCTGATTTTCGTGCCTTGCCTGTTGTTTTCTTTTAGTATATTTTTTCTCCCGTTGCAACGCACGGGCATTTTTACTAGTCTATCCCTAATAATAAAGCACGGATTGACTCCGTGGGTTCACTGTCACAATGCGCTTTCTTCCTGTGAATTTACACTTTCAGTTTGAATTTAAAACGTATAAGCGAGGTGGTACTAATTAACTGCTGGCGTTTAAAATTCTGTCCGCAGCAGCCCACTTGGGCGTCACCCGCCAATGAAAAGCTCTGTCCGCAGCAGCCCACTTGGGCGTCACCCGCTCCTCCCACCGTACCAGCCCAACAACAGTGACGGCCCAATAATGTGCGGGAGAGGATGCAAAAGTTAAACGCCAGCGCGTGGGATCGAACCCCCACCCTTGCATACAGTTTGAAAGTCCAAGTTCAACTTAGCTAGCACATGTTTGTGTGCAGAATATATGATTCGCTTCCTTTTAGTCCCACATCGCTGCCTTGCACCTTTTTGCACCAATTTATATACATCTAGGATCTCAAATTAGTAAGTCTCCTAAAGAATTAATAGAGAGAGGATAAAGATTGGATGGATGACTGCTGAGCGCAGCTTGAAGAGGCCGGATCCGTGCGTGGCAGGGGCTGGGGAGGCCGATCCGGAGGTGGGCGCGAGGCGTGGAATCAAGTCAGGACTTCACTACAGGTCTACAGCACGTACACAAGTTTGTTTGCCACCGGAGATTCAAGCATGAATTTGAATTAGTTTCATGTTTTTTTTGCTCACAAGTTTTCTTATATTTACTTCTCTTTCTATGATATTGGAATCTATACAACTGTTTACGGCAATTTGGAAGGCCTATTGAATAAGAGCTTTATTGTAGTTCCAACTTTTAAGGAGTTTGTTATGCTTGACCAGATGCTCTCTTTATTCAGGTTTTTTTTATTTCTCATAATCATGGTCAGACGCTATAGGATATATGGTCTGGATATGCTGAAACTGAACATAAGAACAATACAAGTCATGTCGTAAGCTACATTGCACATTCAATTGTATTTTACGACAGATTTTTTTATCTTCTCTTGCCTATATGAAGATGAACTTGCTGGTATTTTACTGCCATCATAGGAGAGGAGAGTTAATCTTTTTGGACATTGTTCATGCTGGAAATTAGGCAGTGCAGCGCGAGCGCCACTGCCCTATGTGTGCGTGCGACCGAGCACTGCCCCGCCCAGCCGCATGTGCAGGATGCGAAAATGCGGTGCTTGCTGGAAAGCTGGTCAAGGAGGCCCCTGACTGTGAGTTTTAGCTGATTGATCTTGCACATGGACTTGCAGAAATTTCCTTTCATCAGTAGGATATTTTCTGATTAAAATAAATGATGCTTTCTATATTGAGTTTGTATATTCGACCTCACCATTGTTTAGCTTCCTTTCCTGATGTTCGGACACAAGGAATGTGAGATCAAATTTATCTTCTTTAGTTTTTACATGAAAGTGCTCCATTTATATGTATTACTGTTGAGACATGGAAATTGTCTGGCAGGCTTGTTCTTATTGTTGCTCATGCAACCAGTATGCTTTAGCTAGATTGTAATTTCATCATCATTATTCTTTTTATGGATTGTACTACTTTTGAGGTTTCAGTGTCTGAATCTTCAGTACAAAACAAAGTCGACAATATATGCCATTTTAGGTGTATTGCCGCCAACACCATTTTTCGTTTTGTCCCTCAAATTTTCCCAGCTTTCTTCTAGAGTTGAATGTGTTGGTTGGTAGTTTGCCCTCATAGAGTTTTCATAGCAACTGCTAGATTATATTGTTATCAAATTTGCAACTATTTATAACCACAATAGTAAATTCCACCAAGAGGTCAGGCGAGCAGACTATCACTGGGTCACATATCTTCATTTTTCTTCCTCAAGTTTCATTGGATACTCTCAAATTAACTGAGATAATTTCATAAAAAAACTAAAATTAGTGGGAATCTTTGGAAAATATACTTTTATTTTCTTTGTGCATTTTCATGTCATAATAAGTTAATGACACTTTCATCATGGATAATCTGTGCCCTTTGAACTAATGTGTTTTCAAAGTACAAGTGACTAAACAATGGTGATTGTTTTTTGCTTCAACTGTCTCCAGATTTAGTTATTCCAGCCGGCTAGCTAATGTGGTTCATGCAAATAGCGATGGCAGCAGCACATACCATGTTTCTTTCATAACGGGGTTACATGCTTAAGTAGGAAAAATATTATTCATCTCTAGATGTTGTATCAGGAAGTATTACCGGCAAGGATCAAAATAGAATATCGGTCATGCCCAATTGTGAAGAAGAGTAAGCCAATCGAGCTATCTGGGTTGTAGGAAAAATACCGACCATGCAGATTGATGCCAGACAACTATTGCTTAACTGGGTTCAAGTTAGATCAATTGTTCCGATGTGCGAGTTTTTTTTGTTTGGTGTTTATTCTTGGGACGTTTTGCATAATTATAAATAGCACGCAAGCAATCACGTTGATCAGAGCCAGACAATTCACTGCAGTAAGCAATGCAATGTAAGGGCATATGTTGTCATTAAAATTCCATTCAAGAAGGATTACATGAGTGTGTTAATCGTTTGGTGCATTTATCGACAAACGATTGATTGACCATCTACTGATAAATCTGTCGGGCTCCTGGAGGCAAAAAACCTCAAAATTGGCCCACAAAAATTATGACAAAATTCATCCTTCTGCTGGTTTATAAAAGGATCGGTTGGTAAGTTTGATGAGACAACAATCCAGACGAAGCAACAACCGAAGATGACAAGGGGACATTACCAAGGAGGCATCTGTGCTGACACCAACGTGGCATGGAGGAGCGACACAGGAGGCTAGAAAAAAAGGTGGGGTAGAGCTCTCATGGCAAACACGTTGACAGGGTCGGCCAACATGCAACGCAGCTGCTCAGGTCATGCCGAGCCGGAGTTTGTATCAAATACGGTAGGACTTGCGCTCGTCCATGCCAGCACCGCATAGACAGACATGGTGAAAAATTCAGCACAAAAAAAATTTAAAAATGCACAAATAGAGTTTAACATATGTTTACACTTTTTTGTTTCAAAAAAATATGTTCACACTTTTTAAAAAAGGTTCAAAATTCCCCAAAAAGTTTTGTTTCGAAAAAAATTATATTTTCATTTAAAAATGTACAAAAATAAAAAATGAAAAAATCCCGTCAAAAAGGACATTTGTTTAAAAAATGTTTTGGTTCTTGTTAAAAGTGTTCTATTTTTTCTGAAAACCTTAACTTTTTATTAAAAATAAGGAAACTTTCGCATTTCCCTGAAAAGCAAAAAGTAAAACCGATTGACAAACTATTCCATGCAAAATGAGCTAAGTTGACTTCTTTATGTCCAAACTTTATGATACAAAAAGCAATAATCAGTGTAACCTTATTGTTGATGTTTATTAAAGTAGGATATAAAAAATGATGCATGATGGCACATGAAGCATGTTGTGCGACTTTTTTTTTGCCCAGTGCAACGCACGGGCATTTGTACTAGTCTATCCTTAATCCGTAATCCTTAATCCTTAATCCTTAATCCTTATCCTTAATCCTTAATTTTTTAATAATAAAGCACGGATTGACTCCGTGGGTTCACCGTCACAATACGCTTTTTTTCTTTGAATTTACGCTTTCAGTCGTATATAGTATTATTTTCAAGGTGGTACTAAAATTGTTTCGGTACAAAAGAATTCCGGTGTTACGTGTCGCCCGTCTGGGCCTGGGCAACGTCAATGCTAATGGGCCTTAGAAACCTCCTCCCACCCCTTCTCTCTTTCTTCTCTTCCACCCGATAGCATTACGTGTTTTCGTCCATCAGTCAGCAGAATTTCCATACGCAGCACGATCTATTTCCTTTTTTAGAATCACGATCTATTTCCTTTGCCAATCACGATGTTATCGTCTGCCCTCCTATGTGGGCCTCGGCCTGCAATTGTCTCGTGCGTTGGCATCGAAGCCGGCCCACCTAATCGATTCCATGGTCTTAAATAGTCCCACCTCGCCCTGTTACATTCAACTCTTCCAATTTATATACCTTTTTGATGCTCCTGGGTAACAAGGAAGCGGATCGGGAATTAAGAACCGAAGGATAATGAGGGCAGAGGAAAAGGAAAGGCCGGCCTGCTGTGGCAGGGATGAGCTGTGAGGCCGGAGGATGCAGGCCGGAATTGAAAAGGAATGGTGTGATGTGACTGATGAGGCCGGAGTATGGATGCAGGCGGGAATTAAGAAGCGAAGGAAGGATAACAAGGAGGTGTGGCTGGCCACATACATGTGTGATGAAGGGAGAAGGCTAATTTCCTGGGAACATCCAATATATTAGGATGGCTGCAGGCAGGAATCAAGAACTCAAGGATGACGAGGACAGCGGGCATGCATGTGTGGATGCTGGCAGCCGGAGGCGTCGGCGGAGGAGACTGAAACTTCATTTTAGGTCAAAATTCAGCCCCAATTGCATGTTTGTGTTATTAGGAGTACCGTCCGATTGGGACAGTGTTGCCTTATATTGAGGAGATGGTCTCTTCCTGAACTTCAATCAACTACTACCAAAACACAAACGATTCCTTGCTGCTACCAGGTTGGTATAGCTCTCCTGTTACTCTAATTTTTTATATTTTAAAGCTTAGTGTGAACTGCTCAAAAAAAGTGTTAACTAATTATCTGAAACTAGCGTTGTTCCGTTATATCAATTTATTAGGGATAAATGTCTCGTGTCTCGAATTAACTCCACAAAACCCGCTCTCAATAAATTCATCGTTATTTACATGGCTCAATTTATGTTGGATCATGTCACATTTCCCCAAGTAAGTCCAACAAACTCTGTCCTCAATCAATTCATCGTTCTTGTTATCAGTGACGTAAGTCCCGCGAGCCAGATTCTTGGTCGAGCAAACCATGATTCATGGCAACTATCATTTGCTCCATAGCAAAGCACATGCGAAGGTGACGGCCGTCGGTGTGCATAACCTCACCATCATAACATATGCTATTTCTTTTATCCGTTGCAACGCACGTGCATGATGCTCTGCTGCTACCGCCCTCCCCTAAGAGCATTCAACCCTAGGCGGAGCTGCTTGTGCACCCCGAACACTCAACCCTATGATAGAGCTGGTTCTGCATCACATCATTTTATCCCATTGCAATGCACGGGCTTAAATCGTCTTTATTTATCGGTTCAGTTTAGTAGTGCATCTTCTCATTATCGCATCTATCGTTTATTTCATGAAAGAAACATCTATGCATTTTTTGGGTTTGTCGTGAAGTTCATAGGAATCGATCATGAACTTGATGCCATATCCAAGAAAGGTGAGGTTGCTTCGCATGCGAGCCGTACTTTGGCGAGCGGTAGTCACGCCGATTGATTAGCCGCCTTTTATTTGTATCACTACCATTGGCTTCATCTGCGTGCATAGATGTATAATGTGGATGTAAAAACTAAGTTTTGTATTAGTATCTTTCTTAATTCTCAAGAGAAAATCGGAGAATACGTTGTCAATGTGAACAAATTTTACTACACTGCTGAGTGGTTTCCTGATAAATCTCAGTTCGTTCGGAATGGGCAGATGATCTTTTTTGTAGTAATATGTATTGAAGATTTATACGTGGAAATGTGTATATCATTAGGTGATCTGTTAACAATTTAGATTTCCGCTGCAAACAATTATGTTTCATCTTTTTTTCATTTACTATACTCCAAATTTGAAGGTTGATATTATACAAATTTTACCAAATTAACAAATATTGGTTGTGAAAAAAAATCAGTATGTAACAATCACGAACATTAAGAAGCAATTCGTGGAAGGCAGCCCTCACGGTCCAGCTCGACAAGATTAGGTTTTAAAGTTATAATAAATGTTCTCTTGTGCCGGTGTGGTTCAATGACAGTGTGGTGGGTGAGTTCATCGCCTTCAGATTGACCACGTTCAGACACGTTGCGATTAGGTGAGCGGCTTATGTCAACAACGGCAGGAAGAAGGATAACTATGAGACAAATTGGTTGCCGTGTTCAAGTGGATACTAGATTCTATCGCACGTGAAGTAATTTTGCCGATTGTAATTACTTGATTTTTTTGCGGGTAATTACTTGATGTTTATTGTTACTATCGCCAGATACAATAGAAATCAGTATGTAACAATCGCGAACATTAAGAAGCAATTCATGGAAGGCAGCCCTCACGGTCCAGCTCGACAAGATTAGGTTTTAAAGTTATAATAAATGTTCTCTTGTGCCGGTGTGGTTCAATGACATTGTGGTGGGTGAGTTCATCGCCTTCAGATTTGACCACGTTCAGACACGTTGCGATCAGGTGAGCGGCTTATGTCAACAACGGCGGGAAGAAGGATAACTATGAGACAAATTGGTTACCGTGTTCAAGTGGATACTAGATTCTATCGCACGTGAAGTAATTTTGCCGATTATAATTACTTGATTTTTTTGTGGGTAATTACTTGATGTTTATTGTTACTATCGCCAGATACAATAATTAAAAGTGAGTGAAATATTGGAACTAGATGTTTCTCAAAGGGAGAAGGTATTTGGAGCTCACTTGGACTTGCTGACAATTAAGATATTCCTCAACTCTGAATGTCACCGATGTCGTTAGTGAGATAGGGAGGGGAGAGGGAGAGATGAAGAGTAGAGAGAATGCGACAACACCCCATCTTACTCACGTTATGTTTCGCCCCCGCACGCCAACTAGGATAGAGGAGCACTCCCCTCCGTTTTAACATCTCTCCTGCAGCTCTGTGTGCCCTAATCATGATCCCCAACAAGGCCCGATGATAATGTCCAGGGAAGAAGTGGATATATTAGAATGGGGGGTGTGCTCCTACTGTTGGCGGCAATGTGTCAACAAAAGAGCGCCAAGCATGGTAAACTCTTTACCTTCCAGACATCATATTTTTTTGAAATGCCAAAGTATAAATATAAATTAATGTTAATAGGGATGTGGGATTTGTGAGCCGCTAAACTGATGCGAGAGTGTGTGACCCGACGAACATGCACGATGTGGTAGTTCGGTCGGCGCTGGCCATCAGCCGACCACATAGTGCAACAGCTCGGCAACGAGGCGGACCAACACAAAGGAGCGGTCTGCGTGGCGGTGACCATACACAATGGCGGCCCGGCTCCGACGGCGAGTGTCGTCCACCAGCCAGCGACGAGGACCTACAACTTTTTTTGAGAACACCTCGAGAGGGGCATGACCTATAACTTCAGAAGGACCTGCAACCTCATGCACATGATAATTAGACTTAGCACATGTGCTTGCGATATGGTATATATGGTCTTTCTGATCGAATTGCCATATTTTTGTCATCTTGTGATCTCATGGGCAGTCGAGCGTGCATGCTTGCCAAACCTCAGTTTTGTTGCTTGCAAGAGCCTCTTGTGAAGGTTCGTCAGACTTAATTCACCTCCTGCCTTCTCTGAACGGGAGATGAAGCCTTTGTTATATTAGTCAAAGGAGGTCACGGCAAAGATGCAATGAGTTAAGTGGCAAATTATTCATGTTTCGATGTTGTGCTTTCTATTGGACCAGAAAGCCAAGGGAGGATAGATAAATTGATACACGAAGTCTCCCGAACGCATAGGGTATGTCCCACTAAGTTCCCTCCTTCAGTCAGTTCTGTGCATGGTCACCCATATACCATTTTTATTATCAGCACCTCGTTATTTTTCTCCCGTTGCAACGCACGGGCATTTGTGCTAGTTTTAATAATAAAGCACGGATCGAGCCTCCGGGTTCACCGTCATGGTGTTTTTGCACAAAGGTCCCTGTGGTTTTCTGAAATAAACCCGCAACCCTTTCTTAAGCGAGAAAAACGTTTCGTTCAGGCTGTTCTTCCTCCTCCCTGGCCCCGCCTCCCGCCTCCCGCCTCCCGTGTACGCACGCTCCTCCCCCTCTCTCCCCCCTCGCATCTGTCGTCCCCTTCGCCGCCGCCATGGCCGTCCTTGCCGGCCACGTGCTCCGCATCGGCAGCTACGACTCCCCCGCGCACGAGCAGACGCTCCGGAACCCCTTCTCCTTCTCCTAAACGTGCACAAACTCCTCCTGAACAGCATACACCGCCGCTGATCTGTGCTCTCTCCTCTCCACGCCGCCGATTTGTCCTCTTCGGCTTCCTTCCAAGCCCATGTTCTCCTTCCTGTCCCCACCGCCCCAATCCTACCTGGCGCCACACCCCACACCCAGCCTCCTCCACCGCTCTACGTCGACCTCCTGGGGCTGGCGGCCGTTTTCAATTTGGATCGAATTCAGTTCCATGTCCGTGCAGAAGACCTACTTCGTCCCAGGTATCTTTTTTCTTTGTGCAAATTATGATGGAGCTATGTTTGATTTACAACGATTTACAGCCAGAGTTTACTAATGGTTAAACTAGCAATTTAAGTCGAGGTGAGCAAGTATTTAACGCAATTGGTCTGTTGGCATAGGCTCAAGCAAGAACCTCATCGATCTGTACTTTTGCCATCTTGTTTTCTTTGTGAAACTAGCTGCAGCAATAGTGATTCTTGTTGTACAATATCAGCATAGAGCCAATTGATACAATAATTTTGTCAACTGATTGCCTATTGTAGTGCTTCTTGCTGTACAAGACCACATCTGGTTTCCACCAAGAAGCTGGGCCAGTGACATTGGACTCTGTTAAGCTCATGAAAAGTCTTGCAGTCCAGACTTGGGAGAGTCAAATTTACAAGTATCTTTTATAATGATAGCTAACACAACTTACTGTGGTTTATTTGGTCCATGTAGAGCTGGCATGGTATGGCTAAACTTCCAACAGTTTTACTTGCTAACAAAAATCAAGGAAAACTAAAAGAATAGATCTTTCTCTTTCTGAAATAGATTTGGACGCACGATGTGGTATATATATGTTAAGTTTATCTTTATGTAATAATGCAATGCTTATGGTTGATAGTGCTACAGATTTGCGTAGTGGGCAGCAATAACTGGTTAGCCTTCTGTAACTTCTATTTCTATTACTGCAGCATAATTGCTTTTTACATGGAGCTGACTGTTATTTATTCTTTTTCATCAGGATTTTTTACATCAAGCCAACTACTATTCCTTCTTTTGTTCCAGTAGTACAGGTGCATTTCGAAGGGGAGCATGCATATTACCTTGATTGAGTTGAGTTTCGTGTGCTGCATTACTGTTATAATTCTTTGTCATCTATAGTCTACTTAGAATATACTCCCTCCGTTCCAAATTACTCGTCATGGTTTTAGTTCAAATTTGAACTAAAACCACGACGAGTAATTTGGAACGGAGGGAGTAACTCATAATGTATGAACATAATTACTGTTTTTTGTCGTGTCAATGTACATCCATATTGGCTGACAAGCTATCTTGCGAAGCCCCGGATCATGGCGTTCCCGTGGAGGGAGAGGGCGGCGGGGTCGAGCTCCTGTGAATAGAGAGGGAGGCGAGGATGGGCGTAGCAGGCAGAGCCCCATCCTTCTTTGTCCTCTCGCATCGAGCGCCGGATCGAAGAAGCAGCAGCTCCCCACCTCCATCCCGTCTCCTCTCCTACATCCGCCGCGCCACGCCACGCTCGTGGAACAGAATCGCGGAAGCACCTAGAGAGTGTAGAGAGTGCAATGTCAACAGCTGGATCTACAGACATTAAGTCGGCGACATAAAGAGAGATCTTGTGGACGCATAGGATGAGGTGCAAACCGCAGAGGTAAAATCTGGCTCAACATTGCAGAGTTAGGAGTGAAGGTCTTGATTGCTATTGTAGATGGTTTTATTATTTGCTGGAAGTTCCTTGGTCCAATTGTTCCGAGTTCTGACAACTTATAACGGAATTATTGTTTCTTTACTGAGAAAAGTCACAATCTTTAGTTTAGAAGGTTGGACTACGCTTTTCTGGAACGACATCGGTGTAAATTTCCAAAAGCTGTTTGATAAGATCCGCTGTGTTTGTTTGTTACAATGGCGATGTCTGTTCTTCACAGGGGTGATATATCAAACCCTAGAGTTGTAAATAAGAAGTTATTTCTACTCTGTTTCAGGATTCTACTCCAATCCAATGCCTATCCATTTACAGATTTACATGCTTGAATATTTGCAGCAACATACGGAGTACAAGATACCTGTTTATTTTGCTTAGTTATTCACCTATATTGAGCCATATGAAATTATCTTCCTGGATGTGTAATAAGCCATGAAGTTGTTCAAAGCTACAAATCAGCTAGGTAAGTACAAAGCTAAGAATTTTCATGTAGCTATGTGAGTTTGTGATGTTTTCCATATGTATTTCCTTAAGACAACAAAAGCATCCTACTTTTCAGTATATAAGTTAGTTTATGAGTTGATCATCCAGTGCCAACCACAGTTCAGTTGAACATGTTTGTTGCAACATTTTTACGACATGAGCGTGAATTTTGAAGAATTAATTGCCGGGGTAGATCGAAATATTATAATATGTCTTTTAAAAAACATTTCTTGAAATTCAGAATAATTCTTTGAATTATCATTTTTTTTACAACCAAGATATTTAAAAAAAATGTGAACACTACTTCAGTTTGTGAATAAATTTGAAAAAGGGTATACATTCTCTTGCATTTGTAAATAAATTTTAAACATTATGAGATGAGATGTGAACAAAATGTGGTCAATACCATTGGAAATATGATTTATTTTTTCTCCCGTTGCAACGCACGGGCCCTTTTGCTAGTATTATTCAAATCTTTAATAGCCAACATGGCTGGATTTTTATGGTTATGAATAACCAATATTATGATTGAGGTTTTCAAAATCGCTTCAGCGCAATAGCTATTATTTTATCAATGAATATAATTTATTCTACAATGGAAGGAGTAGCCCCGAGTCACTGCAGGCTTACGACCCGACATTTGGGGGCTACATTATTCTAGTTGAGATTGCATCAAATATGCAAGTCTCACGTCGCTGCAAGCATGCACCATGACACTTGAGGGCTAATGCAAAGTCATTTTTAGTGGCCTTATTGAAGATCCGACTCATCACATAATAATGAGCCGGCCCTTGGGGGCTACCAATTGCTCCTGTCAAAAATTTAAGGTACACAAGTCTTAATCCATTATGTTGAAGGATCCACCACTCAGTTGGTAAAGCACAAAGCTCTTAACCTTGTGAACGTGGGTTCAAGCCCCATGAGGGGGGTTGAAGGAAATATGCCCTAGAGGCAATAATAAAGTTATTATTTATTTCCTTATATCATGATAAATGTTTATTATTCATGCTAGAATTGTATTAACCGGAAACATGATACATGTGTGAATACATAGACAAATAAAGTGTCACTAGTATGCCTCTACTTGACTAGCTCGTTGATCAAAGATGGTTATGTTTCCTAGCCATAGACAAAGAGTTGTCATTTGATTAACGGGATCATATCATTAGGAGAATGATGTGATTGACTTGACCCATTCCGTTAGCTTAGCACTTGATCGTTTAGTTTGTTGCTATTGCTTTCTTCATGACTTATACAGGTTCCTATGACTATGAGATTATGCAACTCCCGTTTATCGGAGGAACACTTTGTGTGCTACCAAACGTCACAACGTAACTGAGTGATTATAAAGGTGCTCTACAGGTGTCTCCGAAGGTACTTGTTGGGTTGGCATATTTCGAGATGAGGATTTGTCACTTCGATTGTCGGAGAGGTATCTGTGGGCCCACTCGGTAATACACATCACTTAAGCCTTGCAAGCATTGCAACTAATGAGTTAGTTGCGGGATGATGTATTACGGAATGAGTAAAGCGACTTGCCAGTAACGAGATTGAACTAGGTATTGAGATACCGACGACCGAATCTCGGGCAAGTAACATACCGATGACAAAGGGAGCAACGTATGTTGTTATGCGGTTTGACCGATAAAGATCTTCCTAGAATATGTAGAAGCCAATATGAGCATCCAGGTTCCGCTATTGGTTATTGACCGGAGACGTGTCTCGGTCATGTCTACATAGTTCTCGAACCCGTAGGGTCTGCACGCTTAAAGTTCGATGACGGTTATATTATGAGTTTATGTGTTTTGATGTACCGAAGGTATTTCGGAGTCCCGGATGAGATCGGGGACATGACAAGGAGTCTTGAAATGGTCGATATGTAAAGATCGATATATTGGATGACTATATTTAGACATCGGAAAGGTTCCGAGTGGTTCGGGTATTTTTCGGAGTACCGGGGAGTTACGGGAATACGGGTGTAGAAGTATATGGGCCTTATTGGGCTTTAGGGGAGAGAGAGAGGCAGGCCGCGCCCCCCCCCCAATGACTAGTCCGAATTGGACTAGGGGGAGGGGCGGCGCCCCCTCCTTCCTTCTCTTCCCTCTTCCCCTTCCTTGTCTCCTACTCCTACTACTTGGAAGGGGAGGAATCCTACTCCCGGTGGGAGTAGGACTCCTCCAGGGCGCGCCATAGGGGCCGGCCCTCTCCCCCCCTCCACTCCTTTATATACGTGGCCAGGGGGCACCCCATAGACACAACTTGATCTCTTGGATATTTTAGCCGTGTGCGGTGCCCCTATCCACCATAGTCCACCTCGGTAATATCGTAGCGGTGCTTAGGCGAAGCCCTGCGATGGTAGAACATCAACATAGTCACCACGCTGTCGTGCTGACAGAACTCTCCCTCAAAGCTCGGTTGGATCGGAGTTCGAGGGGTGTCATCGAGCTGAAGGTGTGCTGAACTTGGAGGTGCCATGCGTTCGGTACTTGGATCAGTCGGGTCGTGAAGACGTACGACTACATCAACCGCGTTGTGCTAACATTTCCTCTTACGGTCTACGAGGGTACATGGATGATACTCTTCCCTCTCGTTGCTATGCATCACCACGATCTTGCGTGTGCGTAGGATTTTTTTGAAATTACTACGTTCCCCAACAGTGGTATCCGAGCCAGGTTTTATGCGTTGATGTTATATGCATGAGTAGAACACAAGTGAGTTGTGGGCGATACAAGTCATACTGCTTACCAGCATGTCATACTTTGGTTCGGCGGTATTGTTGGATGAAGCGGTCCGGACCGACATTACGCGTACGCTTACGCGAGACTGGTTCTACCGACGTGCTTTGCACACAGGTGGCTGGTGGGTGTCAGTTTCTACAACTTTAGTTGAACCGAGTGTGGCTACGCCCGGTCCTTGAGAAGGTTAAAACAACACTAACTTGACGAACTATCATTGTGGTTTTGATGCGTAGGTAAGAATGGTTCTTGCTCTGCCCGTACCAGCCACGTAAAACTTGCTACAACAAAGTAGAGGACGTCTAACTTGTTTTTGCAGGGCATGTTGTGATGTGATATGGTCAAGACATGATGCTATATTTTATTTATGAGATGATCATGTTTTTAACCGAATTATCGGCAACTGGCAGGAGCCATATGGTTGTCGCTTTATTGTATGCAATGCAATCGCCGTGTAATTGCTTTACTTTATCACTAAGAGGTAGCGATAGTCGTAGAAGAAATAGTTGGCGAGACGACAACGATGGTACGATGGAGGTCAAGGTGTCGCGCCGGTGATGATGGTGATCATGACAGTGCTTCAGAGATGGAGATCACAAGCACAAGATGATGATGGCCATATCATATCACTTATATTGATTGCATGTGATGTTTATCTTTTATGCATCTTATTTTGCTTTGATTGAAGGTAGCATTATAAGATGATCTCTCACTAAATTTCAAGATAAAAGTGTTCTCCCTGAGTATGCACCATTGCCAAAGTTCATCGTGCCCAGACATCACGTGATGATCGGGTGTGATAAGCTCTACGTCCATCTACAACGGGTGCAAGCCAGTTTTGCACACACAGAATACTCAGGTTAAACTTGACAAGCCTAGCATATGCAGATATGGCCTCAGAACACTGAGACCGAAAGGTCGAGCGTGAATTATATAGTAGATATGATCAACATAGTTATGTTCACCATTGAAAACTACTCCATTTCACGTGATGATCGGTTATGGTTTAGTTGATTTGGATCACGTGATCACTTAGATGATTAGAGGGATGTCTATCTAAGTGGGAGTTCTTAAGTAATATGATTAATTGAACTTTAATTTATCATGAACTTAGTCCTGGTAGTATTAGCATATCTATGTTGTAGATCAATAGCTCGCGTTTAGCTCTTTTGTTTTATTTTTGATATGTTCCTAGAGAAAACTAAGTTGAAAAATGTTAGTAGCAATGATGCAGATTGGATCCGTGATCTGAGGATTATCCTCATTGCTGCACAAAAGAATTATGTCCTTGATGCACCGCTAGGTGACAGTGAAGGAAATATGCCCTAGAGGCAATAATAAAGTTATTATTTATTTCCTTATATCATGATAAAAGTTTATTATTCATGCTAGAATTGTATTAACCGGAAACATAATACATGTGAGAATACATAGACAAACAGAGTGTCACTAGTATGCCTCTACTTGACTAGCTCGTTAATCAAAGATGGTTATGTTTCCTAACCATGGACAAAGAGTTGTTATTTGATTAACGGGATCACATCATTAGTTGAATGATCTCATTGACATGACCCATTCCATTAGCTTAGCACCCGATCGTTTAGTATGTTGCTATTGCTTTCTTCATGACTTATACATGTTCCTATAACTATGAGATTATGTAACTCCCGTGTGCCGGAGGAACACTTTGTGTGCAACCAAACGTCACAACGTAACTGGGTGATTATAAAGGTGCTCTACAGGTGTCTCCAAAGGTACATGTTGGGTTGACGTATTTCGAGATTATGATTTGTCACTCCGATAGTCGGAGAGGTATCTCAGGGCCCTCTCGGTAATGCACATCACTTAAGCCTTGCAAGCATTGCAACTAATGAGTTAGTTGCGGGATGATGTATTACGGAACGAGTAAAGAGACTTGCCGGTAACGAGATTGAACTAGGTATTGGATACCGACGATCGAATCTCGGGCAAGTAACATACCGATGACAAAGGGAACAATGTATGTTGTTATGCGGTCTGACCGATAAAGATCTTCGTAGAATATGTAGGAGCCAATATGGGCATCCAGGTCCCGCTATTGGTTATTGACCAGAGACGTGTCTCGGTCATGTCTACATTGTTCTCGAACCCATAGGGTCCGCACGCTTAAGGTTTCGATGACAATTATATTATGAGTTTATACGTTTTGATGTACCGAAGGTTGTTCGGAGTCCCGGATGAGATCACGGACATGACGAGGAGTCTCGAAATGGTCGAGACATAAAGATTGATATATTGGAAGCCTATGTTTCGATATCGAAAGTGTTCCGGGTGAAATCGGGATTTTACCGGAGTACCGGGAGGTTATCGGAACCCCCGGGGAGCTATATGGGCCTTAGTGGGCCTTAGTGGAAGAAGAGGAGAGGCGGCCAGGGCTGGGCCGCGCGCCCCTCCCCCCTAGTCCGAATAGGACAAGGAGAGAGGGGGCCGGCACCCCCCTCCTTCTCTCTCTCTCTTTTCCACCTCGCGAATCCTATTCCAACTAGGATTGGGGGAGAAGTCCTACTCCCGGAGGGAGTAGGACTCCTCCTGGAGCGCCCTATGATGGCCGGCCGGCCTCCCCCGCTTGAACCTTTATATACGGAGGCAGGGGCACCCCAGAGACACACAAGTTGATCCACGTGATCATATTCTTAGCCGTGTGCGGCACCCCCTTCCACCATAGTCCTCGATAATATTGTAGCGGTGCTTAGGCAAAGCCCTGCGACGGTAGTACATCAAGATCGTCACCACGCCATCGTGCTGATGGAACTATTCCCCGACACTTTGCTGTATCGTAGTCCGGGGATCGTCATCGAGCTGAACGTGTGCTAGAACTCGGAGGTGCCGTAGTTTCGGTGCTTGATCGGTTGGGCCGTGGAGACGTACGACTACATCAACCAAATGCTCCCGTTGTCGATCTACAAGGGTACGTAGATTACACTCTTCCCTCTCGTTGCTATGCATCACCATGATCTTGCGTGTGCGTAGGAAATTTTTTGAAATTACTACGTTCCCCAACAGTGGCATCCGAGCCTAGGTTTTATGTGTTGATGTTATATGCACGAGTAGAACACAAGTGAGTTGTGGGCGATATAAGTCATACTTCTTACCAGCATGTCACACTTTGGTTCGGCGGTATTGTTGGACGAAGCGGCCCGGACCGACATTACGCGTACGCTTACGTGAGACCGGTTCTCCCGACGTACTTTGCACATAGGTGGCTTGCGGGTGACAGTTTCTCCAACTTTAGTTGAACCAAGTGTGGCTACGCCCGGTCCTTGCGAAGGTTAAAACAGCACCAACTTGACAAACTATCATTGTAGTTTTGATGCGTAGGTAAGATTGTTTCTTGCTTAAGCCCGTAGCAGCCACGTAAAACTTGCAACAACAAAGTAGAGGACGTCTAACTTGTTTTTGCAGGGCATGTTGTGATGTGATATGGTCAAGACATGATGCTAAATTTTATTGTATGAGATGATCATGTTTTGTAACCGAGTTATCGGCAACTGGCAGGAGCCATATGGTTGTCGCTTTATTGTATGCAATGCAATCGCGCTGTAATGCTTTACTTTATCACTAAGCGGTAGCGATAGTCGTGGAAGCATAAGATTGGCGAGACGACAACGATGCTACGATGGAGATCAAGGTGTCGTGCCGGTGACGATGGTGATCATGACGGTGCTTCGGAGATGGAGATCACAGGCACAAGATGATGATGGCCATATCATATCACTTATATTGATTGCATGTGATGTTTATCTTTTATGCATCTTATCTTGCTTTGATTGGCGGTAGCATTATAAGATGATCTCTCACTAAAATTATCAAGAAGTGTTCTCCCTGAGTATGCACCGTTGCGAAAGTTCTTCGTGCTGAGACACCACGTGATGATCGGGTGTGATAAGCTCTATGTTCAAATACAACGGGTGCAAAACAGTTGCACACGCAGAATACTCAGGTTATACTTGACGAGCCAAGCATATGCAGATATGGCCTCAGAACACGGAGACCGAAAGGTCGAGCGTGAATCATATAGTAGATATGATCAACATAGTGATGTTCACCAATGAAACTACTCCATCTCACGTGATGATCGGACATGGTTTAGTTGATTTGGATCACGTGATCACTTAGAGGATTAGAGGGATGTCTATCTAAGTGGGAGTTCTTTAAGTAATTTGATTAATTGAACTTAAATTTATCATGAACTTAGTACCTGATAGTATCTTGCTTATGTATGTTTGATTGTAGATAGATGGCCCGTGCTGTTGTTCCGTTGAATTTTAATGCATTCCTTGAGAAAGCAAAGTTGAAAGATGATGGTAGCAATTACATGGACTGGGTCCGTAACTTGAGGATTATCCTTATTGCTGCACAAAAGAATTACGTCCTGGAAGCACCGCTGGGTGCCAGGTCTGCTGCTGGAGCAACACCAGATGTTATGAACGTCTGGCAGAGCAAAGCTGATGACTACTCGATAGTTCAGTGTGCCATGCTTTACGGCTTAGAATCGGGACTTCAACGATGTTTTGAATGTCATGGAGCATATGAGATGTTGCAGGAGTTGAAGTTAATATTTCAAGCAAATGCCCGGATTGAGAGATATGAAGTGTCCAATAAGTTCTATAGGTGCAAGATGGAGGAGAACAGTTCTGTCAGTGAGCATATACTCAAAATGTCTGGGTATAATAATCACTTGATTTAGATGGGAGTTAATCTTCCATATGATTGCGTCATTGACAGAATTCTCCAATCACTGCCACCAAGCTACAAGAGCTTCGTGATGAACTATAATATGCAAGGGATGAATAAGACTATTCCCGAGCTCTTCGCAATGCTGAAAGCTGCGGAGGTAGAAATCAAAAAGGAGCATCAAGTGTTGATGGTCAACAAGACCACTAGTTTCAAGAAAAAGGGCAAAGGGAAGAAGAAGGGGAACTTCAAGAAGAACAGCAAGCAAGTTGCTGCTCAAGAGAAGAAACCCAAGACTGGACCTAAGCCTGAAACTGAGTGCTTCTACTGCAAGCAGACTGGTCACTAGAAGCAGAACTGCCCCAAGTATTTGGTGGATAAGAAGGATGGCAAGGTGAACAAAGGTATATGTGATATACATGTTATTGATGTGTACCTTACTAATGCTCGTAGTAGCACTGTGACGCCCGGATAATTAGGCTACAGTGATACTCTGCTAATGATGCCACATCACCTCCATTACTGTTACTAATCTATCGTTAGATCAAAACCGGTCCAAAATTCAAATTCAAAATTTGGTAAATAATATAGGTTTTCAAATATTAAAATAAAAATGTCCGGTTTATACTAAATATTACATAGATAATTATGGTGAAGAAGACACAGTTTTATATAATGCTTAAATGCCCTGAATTAAATAAAACAGAATAGGAAAATGAATAAAGGAAAAGAAAATACAAAGGGAAAAACAAAACTAACAAAAAAATAGAAAAGAACCCCCCCACTGGGCTCCGGCCCAACTGGGCCAAGTCCCGGCCAACCAGCCCAGCCCCCCCTCTCTGGCCTACAAGGCCACATCCCTGAACCCTAACCCCCACCCGATCCCCACTCCCCCCACTCTCCCCTCACTCCCCCGATCCAGATCGGGATCGGGGCGACCACCCCGTTGACCCCGTCGACACCGACGCCACCGCCCTGGATCGCCGTCGCCTGCCGTTGTCGTTGCCTTCTCGCCCCTCCTCTTCCTCGCGCAAGCCCGCCTGAAGCCGCGACCTCGCCTCGCCGTCAACAAGGACCACCTCGCCGGACTGCCTCCCCTCTCCGTCGTGCTTCCCCGTCACCCACCACGAGCCCTGCTGCCCAGTCCCCTACAACCCCAGTGAGGCCCCCGGCCTCTCCTCATCTCCCCGCACTCATCGTCCACTCCGGCAGCTTGTCCACGCGCGCGCACGCACACCACCGTGACGGCCACGCCGTCGCCCCCGCGCCGCTCCATCGCCGCGCACCTTGGCCACCGTCCGCGCCCGAACGCGCCCGCACACCGTGCTCACCGCGACCGCAGGCCCGACCCGCCCATGGCCTTGCTCCCCTGCTCGCCCGCCGCACCGCTCGCGCGTCCTCTGACCCGAAGCGGCCGCGCCCTGGCCGCGCTCGCGTGTGCCCCCGTGCGCGGCCCGCACCCTCTTTGCCTCGCCTCGCCCCGCACGGACCTGCCTGCCGAGCCCGCGGCAACCGCATTGCCGTTGCTCCCGACCGCAGCGCGCCGCCCCTGGCCTCCTCCTACCGCGTCGCGCGGCCATCGCTCGACTACCGTCCATGCCCGTCGTCCGCCCCGCCGCGCCCCCTCTCGGCTGCGCCGCGCCTCGCGCCCACCTTCATTGCGCCTCGTGCGCCCCCCCTGCCGCAGCCCCGCCGGGCCTCCACGCGCGGTCGTGCCCGCCGCCAGCAGGCCGCCCTGGCCCCTGCCCTCGCCTCTCTGCACTCCCTGCGGGCGAGCGCCGCCCAGGCACACGTCGCCCCTCGCCCGCACCGCCCGTTAACCCGCAAACCCGCAAAGCCCCTCTGGGCCAATGACAGGGGGCCCCAGCGCCCCAGAATGATTAAAAAAAGGAGATAATAATAAATATAATTAAAAATTAAATAATCAATTAATTAACTAAATAATTAACTTAATTAATTATGTTTAAATTAATTAATTAAATTACTTAACCTAATTAATTGTAGTTATTAAACCTAATCATTTTGGTTAGACTAACTAAACCTGATTAGTTAGTCTTAGTGAATGACATGCGGGTCCCACACGTCAGTTGACCCAGTCAATGCCGTGTTGACTGCTGACATCATGCTGACGTCAGCAGACACTATTCTGGATAATGTTGATTAAATTAATTAAATAAATCCTAAAATGATTTAAATCTTTTAAAATTAATATAAAATAAACCGCAGCTCGGATCGAAAAACTTTGTACATGAAAGTTGCTCAGAATGTCGTGACGATTCCGGATACGCAACCCGTTCGTCCGCCACACCCCTCTAACCTATCGAACTCGCAACTTTCCCCCTCCGGCCCCTCTGCCCAAAAACGCGAAACGCCGGGGATACTTTCCCGGATGTTTCCCCCTTTCACCGGTACCATCTCGTACCGCGTTAGGGCACATCTAGCATCAAGCCTTATCATGTTATGCATTTTTTTGCATTATATTTATTGTTTCTTCCCCCTCTTCTCTCGCTAGACACCGAGACCGACGCCGCTGCTACCCCGTACGACTACGATGTTGACGACCCCTCTCTCTTGCCAGAGCAACCAGGCAAGCCCCCCCCCTTTGATCTCCAGATATCGCCTACTCTTCTCTATACTGCTTGCATTAGAGTAGTGTAGCAAGATACTGCTTTCCGTTATTCCTATCCTGATGCATAGCTTGTCCTTGTTATTACTGTTGTTACCTTTACCTGCAATCCTACATGCCTAGTATAGGATGCTAGTGTTCCATCAGTGGCCCTACACTCTTGTCCGTCTGCCATGCTATACTACTGGGCCGTGATCACTTCGGGAGGTGATCACGGGCATATACTATATACTTTACACTGTTACATTACCTGTGGTACTGTTCGGAGATGGGGGCTGAAGGGGCAGGTGGCTCCATCCCGGTAGAGGTGGGCATGGGTTCCCGACGGCCCCCGACTGTTACTTTGTGGCGGAGCAACAGGGCAGGTTCCGACCACCTAGGAGAGAGGTGGGCCTGGCCCTGGTCGGTGTTCGCGGATACTTAACACGGTTAACGAGATATGGGTATTTGATCTGAGTCTGGCCATTTGGTCTATACGCACTAACCATCTACGCGGGAGTAGTTATGGGTATCCCGGCGTCGTGGTATCAGCCGAAGCCTTCGTGACGTCAGCGACTGAGTGGCGCGCGCCGGATTGGACTGGAACGCCACTAGGCTAGGTCTGCTTCCGGCCGCGTACGCAACATGCAGGTGTGCAAAGGGCGATGGGCCCAGACCCCTGCGCCATAGGATTTAGACCGGCGTGCTGACCTCTCTGTTGTGCCTAGGTAGGGTTGCGACGTGTTGATCTTCCGAGGCCGGGCATGACCCAGAAAAGTGTGTCCGGCCAAATGGGATCGAGCGTGTTGGGGTATGTGGTGCACCCCTGCAGGGAAGTTTATCTATTCGAATAGCCGTGTCCCTCGGTAAAAGGACGACCCGGAGTTGTACCTTGACCTTATGACAACTAGAACCGGATACTTAATAAAACACACCCTTCCAAGTACCAGATATAACCCGGTGATCGCTCTCTAACAGGGCGACGAGGAGAGGATCATCGGTTAGGGTTATGCTATGAGATGCTACTTGGAGGACTTCAGTCTATTCTCTTCTACATGTTGCAAGACGGAGGCTGCCAGAAGTGTAGTCTTCGACAGGATTAGTTATCCCCCTCTTATTCTGGCATTCTGCAGTTCAGTCCACATATGATACCCTTATTCCATTTGATACCCATGCATATGTAGTATAGCTCCTTGCTTGCGAGTACTTTGGATGAGTACTCACGGTTGCTTTCTCCCTCTTTTCCCCCTACCCCTTCTACCTGGTTGTCGCAACCAGATGCTGGATTCCAGGAGCTAGGCGCCACCGTCGACGACGACTCCTACTACGCTGGAGGTGCCTACTACTACGTGCTGTCTGCTGATGACGACCAGGAGTAGTTTAAGAGGATCCCAGGCAGGAGGCCTGCACCTCTTTCGATCTGTATCCCAGTTTGTGCTAGCCTTCTTAAGGCAAACTTGTTTAACTTATGTCTGTACTCAGATATTGTTATTTCCGCTGACTCGTCTATGATCGAGCTCTTGTATTCGAGCCCTCGAGGCCCCTGGCTTGTAATATGATGCTTGTATGACTTATTTTATTTGTAGAGTTGTGTTGTGATATCTTCCCGTGAGTCCCTGATCTTGATCGTACACGTTTGCATGCATGATTAGTGTACAATTAAATCGGGGGCGTCACAAGTTGGTATCAGAGCCAACTACCTGTAGGAATCCCCCTTCCACACTCCTTGGCCAAAGTCGAGTTTAGACATTACAAAACTTTTACTAACATGGCTGTGCGGCTTACGGGCCCACGTCGCCATTTGGGTGGTATTAGGATCTTTTACTCCTCGATCATTACTCTGGGGCTCTGATCTCTCTTCTATTCGGGTTAAAATGAATTTACTAACTCTGACTCTAGGATCTCATAAATACTTTCTCCCGGAGAGTCCCTTCATTCCGGATGATGGCCTGCTTCACCAGAAGATTCCGAAGATACTCTTTGCTATTCCTCTCGAGACTTTGTGGCCATCACTTTTGCTATTCCCGACCACCGATAAATCCTTATGGATAGCTACTTACACTTGCCATTCATACGATCATCCCCCATTGATCTTGTTATTACAAGATACCCCGGAGTCTTCTCTATTGTTTCGAGAATACTTTGTGCCTACTGCCTAGCAGTTCCTTGCCACATGAATACCCCTTCAATTAAATCCTCGCACTTGTCGAGTGTCCGCTCATTCCCAGTTGTTCAGGTGTTTCGCCAAAGACTTCAGAATATCATTCGATCTTCCGGAAATCCCGAGCAGCCTATTGCTCTTGACATTCTCGCTTGCTTGCATTATGGTTAATCCCATAAGTTTCGTAATCTTATTGGCCTCCCTTGTCTTTATCATTTTAAGTCTGTTGATTCATTATGTTGAGGATGCTTGCATTTCTCAGTCGAATCCTAGGATTCATCCTTCCGGCTCAGACGTCATTTGGATATGAGCTGGTTCTTGACCAATCAATGCCTTGATCGTTTGTGCTTCCAAGTCTGTTGAACTTATTCATTTTCGATCAAAATGATTGCTTCTGATCCCTTGATTTGGAGATCATAAAGTTTCTTTGCATTAAGCTTTGAATTAGTCAGTTGTTTCTATAACCCGATGCCATGGCATTCCTTCTTCCTTTGATTGAGTACCGATACTCACATCAGCCCCGTTGTGGATCGCCATACCCATTGCCGGGTTATTATCCAACAATGTCCTTCACAACCAAAATTCTTGTGAGTTCTTTCTCCGATACATAATGCCTTTGGTAAATTGTATCCTCTCCCTTTTGTCAACCATGCTCTACTTTCGAGCTTGTATTATTTACTCCGAAGTTTGTGGTATATGTTCCTAAGATGCCCTGATGGGTTGAACTTACGCCTTCCCTAATCCGTGTGAACCCGAAAGATTTCACGGGTCATACGTATCTGGTATTGCACCAGGTAAAAACTTTCAAGAACTAATGTCATTTTTGAAATACGAGAGGTGCGTGAAAGGTTATGTGTTGAACAACTGGGAGTCGACCTTGAACCCTGTGTTCATGCCCATGGACACGATGTATACCTTATCATGGAAGCTTCTCTTAAACTAATTATCCCCTTGTTATAAGTTCATCTTGTATCTGTGGACGTGGTTTCGACCATGTTTCTCCTTGATTCCATTTCTCGTGCAAGTATGAGCACTTGTCTTCTACAGAGCAATACCCTAGTCCAACCTCTACTTTGATCTGTCGTCGAGTATTACCCCCCTCTGGTATCTCGAGATTATCACGGAACTGCATAACTTCTTATGAGTTCTTCTTCAGGTATTATTTGACTTTCGCTGCATCATCATTTGACTTGATGTCATCGCCAACCGATTACATCTTCATGAAGTTTCTCGACAAATGTGTCGTGGTCATCATCAACATCCTGAGCTCTTCCAAGATATATATCGAATTCTTGATGAGAAATACCATCCTCGCCCCTCAATGGTTTGTATTATCACCGACCACTTTATTGCCTTCCGTTCAACACAAACTTATTCGTGTTTTGTGTTATACCTTGAGATCCTTGCTATCCAGCATTTGTTCTTCTTTACCTTGGAATGTTACCACCTTTTATGTCAAGAATGTCGTGGTAATTTTACCACCTCTTGAGAATTCTTGATATAGTAATATCTCTCACCTTTTGCGTTCATTTCTTGGTCTCCGTGTTGTTTCTAACCGGAATACCGATAAATGGTCTGTGATGTGTAAATTCTAAACTTCTAGCAACCCTATTGCTTGAAGTTATTGGTCTACGGTTTCATTCTAAGTCTATTGATTATTGAATCATCATTCAAACATTGATCGTGCGACCTAGTCCAGATTCCTGGGTGCACCCTTCTATCATTGTTCAGTTGTGTATGTTTCCCTCGAGCATACATCATTATGACATTTGATCCGACAAATGATATTTCCTTGTTCACATAATTGTGGAAATCAATCCTTTGGAAATCTCGATGATTTGTTGCTGAGCCTATCAGCCACCTCCTCATCCTCTCCTTGGTTTACTGATGACCTCTTGTTTCAGAGCTCACTTACATAGATCACTTCTGAGAATCTCACAATGTCATCTCGTCAAATTGTGTTGCACCTTTTCTTCTCAGGCATCCCGAGTCTGAGGTATCCTGACACCAATCAAATCTGAATCTCGGTCAGATATGATGGTTGGAACATATTTCCAAGAGTTATAACGTTGGTCTTTAGATGACCCGGTAAGGTGGTATCATACCTAGCCCACCTGGCCGGAGGCCCTATTGTTATAGTTCCCTTTTAGCAATGTTATCCATTCTTCCATGAGGAAACTGTAAGATCACTTCTGAGAATCTCACAATGTCATCTCGTCAAATTGTGTTGCACCTTTTCTTCTCAGGCATCCCGAGTCTGAGGTATCCTGACACCAATCAAATCTGAATCTCGGTCAGATATGATGGTTGGAACATATTTCCAAGAGTTATAACGTTGGTCTTTAGATGACCCGGTAAGGTGGTATCATACCTAGCCCACCTGGCCGGAGGCCCTATTGTTATAGTTCCCTTTTAGCAATGTTATCCATTCTTCCATGAGGAAACTGTAAGATCACTTCTGAGAATCTCACAATGTCATCTCGTCAAATTGTGTTGCACCTTTTCTTCTCAGGCATCCCGAGTCTGAGGTATCCTGACACCAATCAAATCTGAATCTCGGTCAGATATGATGGTTGGAACATATTTCCAAGAGTTATAACGTTGGTCTTTAGATGACCCGGTAAGGTGGTATCATACCTAGCCCACCTGGCCGGAGGCCCTATTGTTATAGTTCCCTTTTAGCAATGTTATCCATTCTTCCATGAGGAAACTGTAAGACTTATTCTACAAGTTATTCCTAATGGATCCTTTTTGTTTCCAAAGTCTGATTTTCACCTGTTGACCATGTCAATGCTATCTCGAAGCACGTTTATGGTACTCCGTTCTTCAGCAAGAACATTTGAAGCCCAATACTAATTGTTTCTTGCTCAACTATCCAAACACCGTTGTATGGGTAACGTCATGAAATTCCTCTCCCCATACCTAAGTGGGTTTCTACCTTCTATCCGGTCTTGGGTATCATACTATGCTTGTATTGGGAAGGATATACCCCTGAAATATGTGCTTTAATCACATTTTCCTTTCCATTCTTCTGTTTAATCTAATAATCACATTTTTCCTTTCCATTGTTTTGTTTAACCTTTCTTGTGATCTATATGATCCAAGCAGAAATATTCTCCTGTTTATGTAAACACCGTGGTGTACAATTCTGTTAGCATGACCCTGTTACTATTGTTGATGACATTCCGGTAGCCACCGATGGACGAGAACTTTGCCTAATGGCTCGCCTCGTTCAACGAGCAGGAAAATGGTTCTCTTCGTCCCTCGCCCTTGGTACCGACATTGTTGCCAACATAAATGATAGGCTACCCTCTGACATGTCTTGCTATCACGACCGTGCAAGATATCAACGCTTTTCCTACTTTTAACCACATGGTGGGCCCATAACCCACAGTTACACAGGATCGAAACCTGACCCTCCTATACACCCCCGGTTTCCAAATTTAATTCCTCGCACTTGGCCTCGTTTGTGATTCACGAGCCACCTTCCGAGAAATCATCAATTCTGGTATCGGACACAATACTTATTCCCATTGCTTTGGACCCCATTTCACGCCCCGTTTCAGGCATCAAGCGATTTCATGCCCGCTCGAAACTTCCCATGTTACCTCCTTACCTTGTTCTCGATATTTTCCTAAATTCCAATTCGAGAGTTACTTTTCGCCATGTTCCCTAATGATTATCTACCGGATAAGCAACCATGCAGAATTCCATTCTTCCGGTATACCCATCCTTTACTCCTCTGTGAGTACGATGGAGTTCCCAAAGAAAGGACGTCGACTCCATCATGATGACCTGCAGTAGAGAAATGAAGACATCAACATAGTGGATCTACCTCTTCGAGAAGAGTAACCAAGACCAAGAAGGATCGTTAGAATTTCGTAACCTAGTCTTTCCCCTTACTCCCCTCTTAAATCTCGGGACGAGATTTCTTGTAGTGGAGGAGAATTGTGACGCTCGGATAATTAGGCTACAGTGATACTCTGCTAATGATGCCACATCACCTCCATTACTGTTACTAATCTATCGTTAGATCAAAACCGGTCCAAAATTCAAATTCAAAATTTGGTAAATAATATAGGTTTTCAAATATTAAAATAAAAATGTCCGGTTTATACTAAATATTACATACATAATTATGGTGAAGAAGACACGGTTTTATATAATGCTTAAATGCCCTGAATTAAATAAAACAGAATAGGAAAATGAATAAAGGAAAAGAAAATACAAAGGGAAAAACAAAACTAACAAAAAATAGAAAAGAACCCCCCCCCCCACTGGGCTCCGGCCCAACTGGGCCAAGTCCCGGCCAACCGGCCCAGCCCCCCCTCTCTCTGGCCTACAAGGCCACATCCCCGAACCCTAACCCCCACCCGATCCCCACTCCCCCCCACTCTCCCCTCACTCCCCTGATCCAGATTGGGATCGGGGCGACCACCCCATTAACCCCGTCGACACCGACGCCACCGCCCTGGATCGCCGTCGCCTGCCGTTGTCGTTGCCTTCTCACCCCTCCTCTTCCTCGCGCAAGCCCGCCTAAAGCCGCGACCTCGCCTCGCCGTAAACCAGGACCACCTCGCCGGACTGCCTCCCCTCTCCGTCGTGCTTCCCCGTCACCCACCACGAGCCCTGCTGCCCAGTCCCCTACAACCCCGGTGAGGCCCCCGGCCTCTCCTCATCTCCCCGCACTCATCGTCCACTCCGGCAGCTTGTCCACGCGCGCGCACGCACACCACCGTGACGGCCACGCCGTCGCCCCCCTGCCGCTCCATCGCCGCGCACCTTGGCCACCGTCCGCGCCCGAACGCCCCCGCACACCGTGCTCACCGCGACCGCACGCCCGACCCGCCCGTGGCCCTGCTCCCCTGCTCGCCCGCCGCACCGCTCGCGAGTCCTCTGACCTGAAGCGGCCGCGCCCTGGCCGCGCTCGCGCGTGCCCCCGCGCCGGCCCGCGCCCTCTTGGCCTCGCCTCGCCCCGCACGGCCCTGCCTGCCGAGCCCGCGGCAACCACGTTGCCGTTGCTCCCGACCGCAGCGCTCCGCCCCTGGCCTCCTCCTACCGCGTCACGCGGCCATCGCTCGACTACCGTCCACGCCCGTCGTCCGCCCCGGCGCGCCTGCTCTCGGCTGCGCCGCGCCTCGCGCCCACCTTCATTGCGCCTCGTGCGGCCCCCCTGCCGCAGCCCCGCCGGGCCTCCACGCGCGGTCGTGCCCGCCGCCAGCAGGCCGCCCTGGCCCCTGGCCTCGCCTCTTTGCACTCCCTGCGGGCGAGCGCCGCCCAGGCGCACGTCGCCCCTCGCCCGCACCGCCCGTTAACCCGCGAACCCGCAAAGCCCTCTGGGCCAATGAGAGGGGGCCCCAGCGCCCCAGAACGATTAAAAAAGGAGATAATAATAAATATAATTAAAAATTAAATAATCAATTAATTAACTAAATAATTAACTTAATTAATTATGTTTAAATTAATTAATTAAATTACTTAACCTAATTAATTGTAGTTATTAAACCTAATCATTTTGGTTAGACTAACTAAACCTGATTAGTTAGTCTTAGTGAATGACATGCGGGTCCCACACGTCAGTTGACCCAGTCAACGCCGTGTTGACTGCTGACATCATGCTGACGTCATCATGATGTCAGCAGACACTATTCTGGATAATGTTGATTAAATTAATTAAATAAATCCTAAAAATGATTTAAATCTTTTAAAATTAATATAAAATAAATCGCAGCTCGGATCGAAAAACTTTGTACATGAAAGTTGCTCAGAACGACGTGACGATTCCGGATACGCAACCCGTTCGTCCGCCACACCCCTCTAACATATCGAACTCGCAACTTTCCTCCTCCGGCCCCTCTGCCCGAAAATGCGAAACGCCGGGGATACTTTCCCGGATGTTTCCCCCTTTCACCGGTACCATCTCGTACCGCGTTAGGGCACATCTAGCATCAAGCCTTATCTTGTTATGCATTTGTTTGCATTATATTTATTGTTTCTTCCCCCTCTTCTCTCGCTAGACACCGAGACCGACGCCGCTGCTACCCCGTACGACTACGTTGTTGACGACCCCTCTCTCTTGCCAGAGCAACCAGGCAAGGCCCCCCTTTGATCTCCAGATATCGCCTACTCTTCTCTATACTGCTTGCATTAGAGTAGTGTAGCATGATACTGCTTTCCGTTATTCCTATCCTGATTCATAGCATGTCCTTGTTATTACTGTTGTTACCTTTACCTGCAATCCTACATGCCTAGTATAGGATGCTAGTGGTCCATCAGTGGCCCTACACTCTTGTCCGTCTGCCATGCTATACTACTGGGCCGTGATCACTTCGGAAGGTGATCACGGGCATATACTATATACTTTACACTGTTACATTACCTGTGGTACTGTTCGGAGATGGGGGCTGAAGGGGCAGGTGGCTCCATCCCGGTAGAGGTGGGCCTGGGTTCCCGACGGCCCCCGACTGTTACTTTGTGGCGGAGCGACAGGGCAGGTTCCGACCACCTAGGAGAGAGGTGGGCCTGACCCTGGTCGGCGTTCGCGGATACTTAACACGCTTAACGAGATCTGGGTATTTGATCTGAGTCTGGCCATTTGGTCTATACGCACTAACCATCTACACGGGAGTAGTTATGGGTATCCCGGCGTCGTGGTATCAGCCGAAGCCTTCGTGACATCAATGACTGAGTGGCGCGTGCCGGATTGGACTGGAACGCCACTAGGCTAGGTCTGCTTCCGGCCGCGTACGCAACGTGCAGGTGTGCAAAGGGCGATGGGCCCAGACCCCTGCGCCATAGGATTTAGACCAGCGTGCTGACCTCTCTGTTGTGCCTAGGTAGGGCTGCGACGTGTTGATCTTCCGAGGCCGGGCATGACCCAGAAAAGTGTGTCCGGCCAAATGGGATCGAGCGTGTTGGGGTATGTGGTGCACCCCTGCAGGGAAGTTTATCTATTCGAATAGCCGCGTCCCTCGGTAAAAGGACGACCCGGAGTTGTACCTTGACCTTATGACAACTAGAACCGGATACTTAATAAAACACACCCTTCCAAGTACCAGATATAACCCGGTGATCGCTCTCTAACAGGGCGACGAGGAGAGGATCATCGGTTAGGGTTATGCTATGAGATGCTACTTGGAGGACTTCAGTCTATTCTCTTCTACATGTTGCAAGACGGAGGCTGCCAGAAGTGTAGTCTTCGACAGGATTAGTTATCCCCCTCTTATTCTGGCATTCTGCAGTTCAGTCCACATATGATACCCTTATTCCATTTGATACCCATGCATATGTAGTATAGCTCCTTGCTTGCGAGTACTTTGGATGAGTACTCACGGTTGCTTTCTCCCTCTTTTCCCCTACCCCTTCTACCTGGTTGTCGCAACCAGATGCTGGATTCCAGGAGCCAGGCGCCACCGTCGACGACGACTCCTACTACGCTGGAGGTGCCTACTACTATGTGATGTCTGCTGATGACGACCAGGAGTAGTTTAAGAGGATCCCAGGCAGGAGGCCTGCACCTCTTTCGATCTGTATCCCAGTTTGTGCTAGCCTTCTTAAGGCAAACTTGTTTAACTTATGTCTGTACTCAGATATTGTTGTTTCCGCTGACTCGTCTATGATCGAGCTCTTGTATTCGAGCCCTCGAGGCCCCTGGCTTGTAATATGATGCTTGTATGACTTATTTTATTTGTAGAGTTGTGTTGTGATATCTTCCCGTGAGTCCCTGATCTTGATCGTACACGTTTGCGTGCATGATTAGTGTACGATTAAATCGGGGGCGTCACAAGCACCTGGGTATTTGATACTGGTTCTGTTGCTAATATTTGCAACTCGAAACAGGGACTACGGATTAAGCGAAGATTGGCTAAGGATGAGGTGACGATGCGCATGGGAAACGGTTCCAAAGACGATGTGATCGCGGTCGGCACGCTACCTCCACATCTACCTTCGGGATTAGTATTAGACCTAAATAATTATTATTTGGTGCCAGCGTTGAGCATGAACATTATATCTGGATCTTGTTTAATGCGAGACGGTTATTCATTTAAATCAGAGAATAATGGTTGTTCTATTTATATGAGTAATATCTTTTATGGTCATGCACCCTTGAAGAGTGGTCTATTCTTATTGAATCTCGATAGTAGTGACACACATATTCATAATGTTGAAGCCAAAAGATGCAGAGTTGATAATGATGGTGCAACTTATTTGTGGCACTGCCGTTTAGGTCATATCGGTGTACTTGCGAACCACTTGATTATGAATCACTTGGTACTTGCGAACCGTGCCTCATGGGCAAGATGACTAAAACACTGTTCTCCGGTACTATGGAGAGAGCAACAGATTTGTTGGAAATCATACATACAGATGTATGTGGTCCAATGAATATTGAGGCTCGTGGCGGATATCATTATTTTCTCACCTTCACAGATGACTTAAGCAGATATGGGTATATCTACTTAATGAAACATAAGTCTGAAACATTTGAAAAGTTCAAAGAATTTCAGAGTGAAGTTGAAAACCATCGTAACAAGAAAATAAAGTTTCTACGATCTGATCATGGAGGAGAATATTTGAGTTACGAGTTTGGTGTACATTTGAAACAATGCGGAATAGTTTCGCAACTCACGCCACCCAGAACACCACAGCGTAATGGTGTGTCCGAACGTCGTAATCAACGTTACTAGATATGGTGCGATCTATGATGTCTCTTACTGATTTACCGCTATCGTTTTGGGGTTATGCTTTAGAGACGGCCGCATTCACGTTAAATAGGACACCATCAAAATCCGTTGAGACGACGCCTTATGAACTATGGTTTGGCAAGAAACCAAAGTTGTCGTTTCTGAAAGTTTGGGGCTGTGATGCTTATGTGAAAAAGCTTCAACCTGATAAGCTCGAACCCAAATCAGAGAAATGTGTCTTCATAGGATATCCAAAGGAAACTATTGGATACACCTTCTATCACAGATCCGAAGGCAATACTTTTGTTGCTAAGTTCAGAAACTTTCTGGAGAAGGAGTTTCTCTCGAAAGATGTGAGTGGGAGGAAAGTAGAACTTGACGAGGTAACTGTACCTGCTCCCTTATTGGAAAGTAGTACATCACAGAAACCTGTTTCTGCGACACCTACACCAATTAGTGAGGAAGCTAATGATAATGATCATGAAATTTCAGGACAAGATACTACTGAACCTCGTAGATCAACCAGAGTGAGATCCGCGCCAGAGTGGTACGGTAATCCTGTTCTGGAAGTCATGCTGCTAGATCATGATGAACCTACGAACTATGAAGAAGCGATGGTGAGCCCAGATTCCGCAAAATGGCTTGAAGCCATGAAATCTGAGATGGGATCCATGTATGAGAACAAAGTATGGACTTTGGTTGACTTGCCCGATGATCGGCAAGCAATTGAGAATAAATGGATCTTCAAGAAGAAGACTGACGCTGACGGTAATATTACTGTCTACAAAGCTCGACTTGTCGCAAAAGGTTTTCGGCAAGTTCAAGGGGTTGACTACGATGAGACCTTCTCACCCGTAGCAATGCTTAAGTCGGTCCGAATCATGTTAGCAATTGCCGCATTTTATGATTATGAAATTTGGCAGATGGATGTCAAAACTGCATTCCTGAATGGATTTCTGGAAGAAGAGTTGTATATGATGCAACCGGAAGGTTTTGTCGATCCAAAGGGAGCTAATAAAGTGTGCAAGCTCCAGCGATCCATTTATGGACTGGTACAAGCCTCTCGGAGTTGGAATAAACGCTTTGATAGTGTGATCAAAGCATTTGGTTTTATACAGACTTTCGGAGAAGCCTGTATTTACAAGAAAGTGAGTGGGAGCTCTGTAGCATTTCTGATATTATATGTGGATGACATATTACTGATTGGAAATAATATAGAATTTTTGGATAGCATAAAGGGATACTTGAATAAGAGTTTTTCAATGAAAGACCTCGGTGAAGCAGCTTACATATTAGGCATAAAGATCTATAGAGATAGATCAAGACGCTTAATTGGACTTTCACAAAGCACATACCTTGACAAGATTTTGAAGAAGTTCAAAATGGATCAAGCAAAGAAAGGGTTCTTGCCTATGTTACAAGGTGTGAAGTTGAGTCAGACTCAATGCCCGACCACTGCAGAAGATAGAGAGAAAATGAAAGATGTTCCCTATGCTTCAGCCATAGGCTCTATCATGTATGCAATGCTGTGTACCAGACCTGATGTGTGCCTTGCTATAAGTTTAGCAGGGAGGTACCAAAGTAATCCAGGAGTGGATCACTGGACAGCGGTCAAGAACATCCTGAAGTACCTGAAAAGGACTAAGGATATGTTTCTCATATATGGAGGTGACAAAGAGCTCATCGTAAACGGTTACGTTGATGCAAGCTTTGACACTGATCCGGACGATTCTAAATCGCAAACCGGATACGTGTTTACATTAAACGGTGGAGCTGTCAGTTGGTGCAGTTCTAAACAAAGCGTCGTGGTGGGATCTACATGTGAAGCGGAGTACATAGCTGCTTCGGAAGCAGCAAACGAAGGAGTCTGGATGAAGGAGTTCATATCCGATCTAGGTGTCATACCTAGTGCATCGGGTCCAATGAAAATCTTTTGTGACAATACTGGTGCAATTGCCTTGGCGAAGGAATCCGGGTTTCACAAAAGAACCAAGCACATCAAAAGACGCTTCAATTCCATCCGGGATCTAGTCCAGGGGGGAGACATAGAGATTTGCAAGATACATACGGAGCTAAATGTAGCAGACCCGTTGACTAAGCCTCTTCCACGGGCAAAACATGATCAGCACCAAAGCTCCATGGGTGTTAGAATCATTACTGTGTAATCTAGATTATTGACTCTAGTGCAAGTGGGAGACTGAAGGAAATATGCCATAGAGGCAATAATAAAGTTATTATTTATTTCCTTATATCATGATAAAAGTTTATTATTCATGCTAGAATTGTATTAACCGGAAACATAATACATGTGTGAATACATAGACAAACAGAGTGTCACTAGTATGCCTCTACTTGACTAGCTCGTTAATCAAAGATGGTTATGTTTCCTAACCATGGACAAAGAGTTGTTATTTGATTAACAGGATCACATCATTAGTTGAATGATCTGATTGACATGACCCATTCCATTAGCTTCGCACCCGATCGTTTAGTATGCTGCTATTACTTTCTTCATGACTTATACATGTTCCTATAACTATGAGATTATGTAACTCCCGTGTGCCGGAGGAACACTTTGTGTGCAACCAAATGTCACAACGTAACTAGGTGATTATAAAGGTGCTCTATAGGTGTCTCCAAAGGTACATGTTGGGTTGACTTATTTCGAGATTAGGATTTGTCACTCCGATCGTCGGAGAGGTATCTCAGGGCCCTCTCGGTAATGCACATCACTTAAGCCTTGCAAGCATTGCAACTAATGAGTTAGTTGCGAGATGATGTATTACGGAACGAGTAAAGAGACTTGCCGGTAACGAGATTGAACTAGGTATTGGATACCGACGATCGAATCTCGGGCAAGTAACATACCGATGACAAAGGGAACAACGTATGTTGTTATGCGGTCTGACCGATAAAGATCTTTGTAGAATATCTAGGAGCCAATATGGGCATCCAGGTCCCGCTATTGGTTATTGACCGGAGACGTGTCTCAGTCATGTCTACATTGTTCTCGAACCCGTAGGGTCCGCACACTTAAGGTTTCGATGACAGTTATATTATGAGTTTATACGTTTTGATGTACGGAAGGTTGTTCGGAGTCCCGGATGAGATCACGGACATGACGAGGAGTCTCGAAATGGTCGAGAAATAAAGAATGATATATTGGAAGCCTATGTTTGTATATTGGAAGTGTTCCGGGTGAAATCGGGATTTTACCGGAGTACTTGGAGGTTACCGGAACCCCCCGGGAGCTATATGGGCCTTAGTGGGCCTTAGTGGAAGAAGAGGAGAGGCGGCCAGGGCTGGGCCGCGTGCCCCTCCCCCCTAGTCCGAATAGGACAAGGAGAGAGGGGGCCGGCGCCTCCCTCCTTCTCTCTCTCTCTCTATCTCTCTCTTTTCCACCTCGCGAATCCTATTCCAACTAGGATTGGGGGAGAAGTCCTACTCCCGGAGGGAGTAGGACTCCTCCTGGCGCGCCATATGATGGCCGGTCGGCCTCCCCCTCTTGAACCTTTATATACGGAGGCAGGGGCACCCCAGAGACACACAAGTTGATCCACGTGATCATATTCTTAGCCGTGTGCGGCGCCCCCTTCCACCATAGTCCTCGATAATATTGTAGCGGTGCTTAGGCGAAGCCCTGCGACGGTAGTACATCAAGATCGTCACCACGCCGTCGTGCTGACGGAACTCTTCCCCGACACTTTGCTAGATCGGAGTCCGGGGATCGTCATCGAGCTGAACGTGTGCTAGAACTTGGAGGTGCCGTAGTTTCGGTGCTTGATCGGTCAGGCCGTGGAGACGTACGAATACATCAACCAAACGCTTCCGTTGTCGATCTACAAGGGTACGTAGATTACACTCTCCCCTCTTGTTGCTATGCATCACCATGATCTTGTGTGTGCGTAGGAATTTTTTTGAAATTACTACGTTCCCCAACAGACAGACCTATTGCAGGATCAGATGCAGAAGTCACGAACGTTTGGCTAGCTCAATATGATGAGTACTTGATAGTTTAGTGCACCATGCTTAACAGCTTAGAATCGGGACTTCAAAGACGTTTTGAACGTCATGGATCATATGAGATGTTCTAGGAGTTGAAGTTAATATTTCAAGCAAATACCCGAGTTGAGGGATATGAAGTCTCCAACAAGTTCTATAGCTAAAAGATGGAGGAGAATAGCTCAAGCAGTGAGCATGTGTTCAGATTGTCTGGGTACTACAATCGCTTAAATCAAGTGGGAGTTAATCTTCCAGATAAAATAGTGATTGACAGAATTCTCTAGTGACCATCACCAAGTTAGTAGAACTTTGTGATGAACTATAGTATCCAAGGGATGACGAAAACGATTCCCGAGCTTTTCATGATGATGAAATCGATGAAGGTAGAAATCAAGAAAGAGCATCAAGTGTTGATGATTAACAAGACCACTAGTTTCAAGAAAAGGGCAAAGGGAAAGAAAGGGAACTTCAAGAAGAATGGCAAGAAAGTTGCTGCTCAAGTGAAGAAGCCCAAGTCTGGACCTAAGCCTGAGACTAAGTGCTTCTACTGCAAAGGGACTGGTCACTGGAAGCGGAACTACCCCAAGTATTTGGCGGATAATAAGGATGGCAAAGTGAACAATGCTATATTTGATATACATGCTATTGATGTGTACTTTACTAGTGTTTATAGCAACCCCTCGGTATTTGATACTGGTTCAGTTGCTAAGAGTAGTAACTTGAAATGCGAGTTGTGGAATGAACAAAGACTAGTTAAGGGTGAAGTGACGATGTGTGATGGAAGTGATTCCAAGATTGATATGATCATCATCGCACACTCCCTGTACTTTCGGGATTAGTGTTAAACCTAAATAAATTTTATTTGGTGTTTGCGTTGAGCATGAATATGATTTGATCATGTTTATTGCAAAACAGTTATTCATTTAAGTTAGAGAATAATTGTTGTTCTGTTTAAATGAATAAAACCTTCTATGGTCATACACCACTGAAAATGGTTCGTTGGATCTCGATCGTAGTGATACACATATTCATAATATTGAAGCCAAAAGATGCAAAGTTAATAATGATAGTGCAACTTGTTTGTGGCACTGCCGTTTAGGTCATATTGGTGTAAAGCGCATGAAGAAACTCCATGCTGATGGGCTTTTGGAATCATTTGATTATGAATCATTTTGATGCTTGCGAACCATGCCTCACAGGCAAGATGACTAAGACTCCGTTCTCCGGAACAATGGAGCGAGCAACTGACTTATTGGTTATAATACATAATGATGTATGCAGTCCGATGAGTGTTGAGGCTCATGGCGGGTATCGTTATTTTTTGACCTTCACACATGATTTGAGCAGATATGGATATATCTACTTGATGAAACATAAGTCTGAAACATTTGAAAAGTTCAAAGGACTTCAGAGTGAAGTGGAAAATCATCATGACAAGAAAATAAAGTTTCTACGATCTGATCGCAGAGACAAATATTTGAGTTACGAGTTTGGTCTTCAGTTAAAAGAACGTGGAATAGTTTCACAAAATCGTGCCACCTGGAACACCACAACATAATGGTGTGTCCGAACGTCATAACCGTACTATTATTGGATATAGTGCAATCTATGATGTTTCTTGCTAATTAACCACTATAGTTTTGGGGTTATGCATTAGAGACAGCTGCATTCACGGTAAAAAGGGCACCATCTAAATCCGTTGAGACGACACCGTATGAACAGTGGTTTGGCAAGAACCAAAGTTGTCGTTTCTTAAAGTTTGGGGTTGCGATGCTTATAAGAAAAAGTTTCATCCTGATAAGTTCAAACCCAAATCAGAGAAATGTGTCTTCATAGGATACCCAAAGGAGACATTTGGGTACACCTTCTATCATAGATACGAAGGTAAGACATTCGTTGCTGAGAATGGATCCTTTCTAGAGAAGGAGTTTCTCTCGAAAGAAGTAAGTGGGAGGAAAGTAGAACTTGATGAGGTAACTGTACCTGCTCCCTTATTGGAAAGTAGATCATCACAGAAATCTGTTTCTATGACTCCTACACCAATTAGTGAGGAAGCTAATGATGATGATCATGTAACTTCAGATCAAGTTACTACCGAACCTCGTAGGTCAACCAGAGTGAGATCCGCACCAGAGTGGTATGGTAATCCTGTTCTGGAGGTCATGTTAATTGACCATGACGAACCTACGAACTATGAGGAAGCGATGATGAGCCCAGATTCCGCGAAATGGCTTGAGGCCATGAAATCTGAGATTGGATCCATGTATGAGAACAAAGTATGGACTTTGATTGACTTGCCCGATGATCGATGAGTCATTAAGAATAAATGGATCTTCAAGAGGAAGACATACGCTGATAGTAGTGTTACTATCTACGAAGCTCGAATTGTCACAAAGTGTTATCGACAAGTTTAAGGTGTTGACTATGATGAGATTTTCTCACTTGTATCCATGCTTAAAAGTCTGTCCGAATCATGTTAGCAGTTGCCGCATTTTATGAAATCTAGCAAATGGATGTCAAAACTGTATTCCTTCATGGATTTCTTAAAAAAGAAGAGTTGTATATGATGCAACCAGAAGGTTTTGTCAACCCTAAAGGTACTAACAAAGTGAGCAAGCTCCAGCGATCCATCTATGGACTGGTGCAAGCATCTCGGAATTGGAATATATGCTTTGATAAAGTGATCAAAGTATATGGTTTTATACAGACTTGTGGTGAAGCCTGTATTTATAAGAAAGTGAGTGGGAGCACTACAACATTTCTGATAAGTATATGTGAATGACATATTGTTGATCGGAAAGAATGTAGAATTTTCTGGAAAGCATAAAGGAGTATTTGAAAGGAGTTTTTCAAAGAAAGACCTCGATGAAGCTGCTTACACATTGAGAATCAAGATCTGTAGAGATAGATCAAGACGCTTGATAAGTTATTTCAATGAGTACATACCTTGACAAGACTTTGAAGTAGTTCAAAATGGAACAGTCAAAGAAGGACTTCTTGCCTGTGTTGCAAGGTGTGGAGTTGAGTAAAGACTCAAAACCCGACCACAACAGAAAATAGAAAGAGAATGATAAGTCATTCCCTATGCCTCAGTCATAGGTTCTATAAAGTATGCTATGTTGTTTACCAGTCCTATTGTATACCTTAGCATCTTTCTGGCAAGGGAGTACAATAGTGATCTAGGAGTAGATCACTGGACAACAGTCAAAATTATCCTTAGAGGACTAAGGAAATATTTCTCGGTTATGGAGGTGATAAAAGAGTTCGTCGTAAAGAGTTACGTCGATGCAAGCTTTTTACGCTGATCTAGATGACTCTAAGTCTCAATCTGGATACATATTGAAAGTGGGAGCAATTAGCTAGAGTAGCTCCGTGCAGAGCATTGTAGACATGGAAATTTGCGAAATACATACGGATCTGAATGTTGCAGACCCGTAGACTAAACTTCTCTCACAAGCAAAACATGATCACCCTTTGGGTGTTAATCACATAGCGATGTGAACTAGATTATAGACTCTAATAAACCCTTTGGGTATTAGTCACATGGACATGTGAACTAATCACATAAGGATGTGAACTAGATTATTGACTCTAGTGCAAGTGGGAGACTGAAGGAAATATGCCCTAGAGGCAATAATAAAGTTATTATTTATTTCCTTATATCATGATAAATGTTTATTATTCATGCTAGAATTGTATTAACCGGAAACTCATGATACATGTGTGAATACATAGACAAACAGAGTGTCACTACTATGCCTCTACTTGACTAGCTTGTTGATCAAAGATGGTTATGTTTCCTAGCCATAGACAAAGAGTTGTCATTTGATTAATGGGATCACATCATTAGGAGAATGATGTGATTAACTTGACCCACTCCGTTAGCTTAGCACTTGATCATTTAGTTTGTTGCTATTTCTTTCTTCATGACTTATACATGTTCCTATGACTATGAGATTATGCAACTCCCGTTTATCGGAGGAACACTTTGTGTGCTACCAAACGTCACAACGTAACTGTGTGATTATAAAGGTGCTCTACAGGTGTCTCCGAAGGTACTTGTTGGGTTGGCGTATTTCGAGATTAGGATTTGTCACTCCGATTGTCGGAGAGGTATCTCTAGGCCCACTCGGTAATACACATCACTTAAGCCTTGCAAGCATTGCAACTAATGAGTTAGTTGCGGGATGATGTATTACAGAACGAGTAAAGATACTTGCCAGTAACGAGATTGAACTAGGTATTGAGATACCGACGATCGAATCTCGGGCAAGTAACATACCGATGACAAAGGGAACAACGTATGTGGTTATGCGGTTTGACCGATAAAGATCTTCGTAGAATATGTAGGAGCCAATATGAGCATCCAGGTTCCGCTATTGGTTATTGACTGGAGACGTGTCTCGGTCATGTCTACATAGTTCTCGAACCAGTAGGGTCTGCACGCTTAAATTTCGATGACGGTTATATTATGAGTTTATGTGTTTTGATGTACCGAAGGTAGTTCGGAGTCCCGGATGAGATTAGGTACATGACGAGGAGTCTCGAAATAGTCAAGACGTAAAGATCGATATATTGGACGACTATATTCATACATCGGAAAGGTTCCGAGTGGTTTGGGTATTTTTCGGAGTACCGGGGAGTTACGGGAATACGGGGGAAGAAGTATATGGGCCTTATTGGGCTTTAGGGGAGAGAGAGTGAGGCAGGTCGCCCCCCCCCCCCAATGACTAGTCCGAATTGAACTAGGGGGAGGGGCGGCGCCCCCTCCTTCCTTCTCTTCCCTCTTCCCCTTCCTTGTCTCCTACTCCTACTACTTGGAAGGGGAGGAATCCTACTCCCGGTGGGAGTAGGACTCCTCCGGGGCGCACCATAGGGGTCGGCCCTCTCCCCTCCTACGCTCCTTTATATACGTGGCCAGGGGCACCCCATAGACACAACAATTGATCTCTTGGATCTTTTAGCCGTGTGCGGTGCCCCTCTCCACCATAGTCCACCTCGATAATATCGTAGCGGTGCTTAGGAGAAGCCCTACGACGGTAGAACATCAACATAGTCACCACGCCGTCGTGCTGACGGAACTCTCCCTCAAAGCTCGGCTGGATCAGAGTTCGGGGGACGTCATCGAGCTGAACATGTGCTGAACTCGGAGGTGCCGTGCGTTCGGTACTTGGATCGGTAGGATCATGAAGACGTACGACTACATCAACCGCGTTATGCTAACGCTTCCGCTTATGGTCTACGAGGGTACGTGGATGATACTGTCCCCTCTTGTTGCTATGCATCACCATGATCTTGCGTGTGCGTAGGATTTTTTTTGAAATTACTACGTTCCCCAACAGGGGTTACATCATATGATGTTATTTTTCAATGAAGTATGTATAAAGTCCCAGCTCAGTATTATCTTACCGAGCCGACCCTTGGAGGCTACACGTCGCTGCTCAAGTATACATGATCATATTTATAAAGTCCCTGCTCATTATTGCATAACGACCCGGTCCTTGGAGGCTACACTGGTTAATGTTTTTATGAGCATAAAGCAATTACAAGTCCCAGGTTGCTGCAAGCACGGTAACCCGGCACTTGGGGCTATATGTGTGGAATATTTAGTTTTGACTAATGACTGAGATGAACAACCTGGATTTCTTCAAGATTGCAACATTTATATTGAAGCAAGTCTTAAGATATTACTACGCTTCCTTCTTAAGACTTGGGGCTACAGGTGATATGAATATAATGGAGGAATATTTTCAAATTCTCGGTTTTGAGTAAAACAGGGAGATCAAATGTGTGACCCGGCGCTGACAACAATCATGACCCGGAATTATCAGTTTTTTATAACCCGACGATTTTGGAAATCATAACTCGGCAAGTTCTACATTTTCAAGCTGGCTGGATACCAATTGAATATTTCAAAGACCAATATTTTTGTCAAGTCAGAGCATTGAAGGCCGATTCAAATGGATTCTTTATTTACAATATTTCTTCTACAAGAAAATTAATTATGAAGCTAGTCTATTGACCCGGATTTTCTAGAAGGGAATGACAAAGGACTTAAGGATGATCAGGTGTCGGCTTACAAGAATATTTAACCCGTAGTGCAACCTGTCAAAAATTGTTCTTGTGTTTACGTTGCAGATCAGTTAAACATAGATAAATTCAAATTAAACTGGGGGCTAATGTCGGGGATATACCCCGCGGTATGACCCGGCTGGAAGTATGACCCGGCCGGACTTGGTGACTCACTAGAGACCCGGCTAATATTTGGAGAATTACTGATGACCCCGACAGCGGGTCAGATAGATGACAAGGCCTAAGGCCCGGAAGGCCGGTTCATGTGATGGTGGGCCGGCTTAAGAGGAAAGGCATAAGGAATATTCTCCTATAAATGAAGCAAGATTAGGACTCCACTTGTAATAGAGTAATCTTAATCCTACTAGGACTAGTCATGTAACCCGCCCCTTCAACATATATAAGGAGGGGCAGGGCACCCCAAGAGGGAGAGAAAATAATCTCTAAGGCTAGACAGAACTAGGAGAGCCGGAGTTATGGCGACTCCCTCATGATGATAATAAAACCTAGCAACAAACAACATGTAGGGCTATTACCGGATGATGTTTCTCGGGGCCCGAAGCTATCTAAATCCTTGTCTTGTGTTGCGTCTCTCGATTCCGATCAACCCCTCTCAAGCTACCACATAGATGTGTTGGCCTCACGACTATGTCCTCACACTAGGACATCTGCCGTGACGTTTCCACGACAATAAGGATCAATATTGCATAAGATAGGAGTAGTTTAGTAATGCACCTAGCATATATTGTTCATAATAGCTAGCAAAACGGTTAAGTGTATCATGGTTATCTCACCACACCAATGAATGGATCATATGGTTCATCTAGATGGTACGCTATTTTTTTCCTAAATATGCATAAGTTTGTTATTCAGCTAATTGGTTTAAACACCGAGTGGTCAATTGACAGCTATTGGCCATTTATATCAACGCTCTCTAGCTTCGGTTCATCATATTTTTAGTCTTCCAGATATCATTGAAGTAGGCCATGAATAGTGACACTACACAACGTTATAAAAGTATGTCTCCAGCAAGATGGTCCAAACAAAAAAATCAGCAAAAACATAGGAAAATACACAATTAAATTTTGAAAGAGCCAATATGTTTTTGTGTATTTGGAGGGCACTCCCTCCCCCTCTATGTACGACCTTGACAATGTGATCTTTTAGTTGGCCTAAAATTTGGACTTACGGGATGGGGTAATTACTTGGCATCAATCGCATGGTAGTGCCACCCACAAAGTGCAGGGTCATACTCGAAAATGATTAAACATCGATAACTAAAACACAATAATTTGTGTAATAAATTCAACATAATAAGTAATACCTAATAGTTATTGGTTTCCCTTCCAAAATGAATATAAGTATGAAACGACTTCTTGGTGTTCTCTCACGGGAGCGAGTGCTTCCTTTTGCGGCCTTCTCTATTCCCTTTCTGGCAATCCAATTAGATAGGGGGAGGAGGGACCGAAAGGGAAATGGCCACGTGGGACGGGACCACCACCGCTGGAGACAACTGCGCAATTCTTTTTCTTTCCACTTCTCTCTCACACCTAGGACTCAAAACGACTCCTTGGTGTTCGCTCATTGAAGCGAGCGATTCCATGGGCGGCCCCAAAACAATTTTGATCCCTGCTCGAAACCGACGGGTGTGCAGAGGGAGAGACAACATTAACTATCTAAAAATCCAAACCATAAGGATAAACTATTGCATCAAATAGGAGTACTTTAATAATCTACGCTAGTAATATATTGTTCATACTAGCAAATCGATTCAGTGTATCATGGCTATCCACCACACCAACGAAAGGATTGTATGGTTCGTGTGCATGGTACGCTAATGTTTTCATCTAATGGGGAAATTTTCAGTATCCAGCTGATGGTCTAAACACTAAGTGGCTAATTCAACAACTTTTGACCATTTATATCAATGCTCTCCAGCTTCAATTCGTAATATTACTATATTTCATTCAAAAAGCTAGGCCATGAATAGTGAGACTACACAATTAAATGTTAACAAAGTATGTCTCCTGGTATCTATTAACAAGACAATCCAATAAATAAACCTATTAAACAAAAACATAGGAAAGCACACAACTAAATTTTGAAAGGAACCGATACGTTTCTGTAGTATTTGGAGGGCACTCCCCCTCCCCCTTCCCTCCGCACTTTGCTTCTCCGTATGACCCTTGACATTCTATTTTTTCGTTGGCGTAAACTTATTTTAGCAACATGGGCCAATGCATCCCATTAGAGGGTGTGATGCATGCTAAATAGTCACGAATCAGTTGATGCACATGAGTCAATCCAAAAAATAAAAATAAAACATTGATACATGGTCCACATGACGAATATATGTATGTAGGTGTTATGGGATAAAATATAGACATAGTTGATTTTTTTTGAAATTGTATTTATCCCCAAATTGTTTTGTAACTTCGATAAAGAATTGTGCAAAATATACAAACATATCCCAGCCTGCTCCCTTACTAGTATTTATGATATTTAGTTTCAGGCAACGTTGTAACAAAGTGAAGAGCATCTACAAGACTACTAGGCGCAAACGGATTCCGGGGTAAGAGAAATCGCATTAGTGCACGGATGTGAAAATAAACACAAATTTCAAAACCACCATACAACTAATTTATTATTTTTATACTTTTTTGCAGGGTTACTATTCTATACTTTTATAAGCTTAGCACTTGTAGCTGACATTAAGCATCATGGGAAAATATGTTTTTCTTTAAAACACAATATATACACAAATGCTCACATAAACACATATGTATCCCTATGAACACTCATTCCCACAACCCCTCTTAGTTGATGGACACGTCATACCGCTGAAAAAAGTAATGTCAAAGAGTCTGAAATAAATCTAGGGCACGTCTAGCTAGCGGCCGGGGGCTCGTTAGCGCTCGCGAGCGGCCGGCCAAAAAAGTAAGCGCGTGCCTCCCGGTTCCAGAAAAAGGTAGCACGTCTAGTCCCTACCCTATGTGGTCTCTTCTCACGTGATGGCTGCCTACATAACACTGCATTAATGTTTCTCATGTTTGTCTCTTGTGCATTAATTTTTGGTTTTCAAAATTATAAAAAACATATATTTCAAACTGTGTGTCGAAATTCAGATCAGTTTTCATTGTTAAAACCCTCGCGGCGTGCTCATAAAAAGTAGATCCCACATGGAGATGTTTTGACGAACTAGTCTTCCTGCCAACTAAACATCAATATGTGTGCAACTAAACTACATGCCGCGCCAATTGAGCATATGTGTGTGCCAATAGTCCTTCTGTCAACTAAACATCAATATGTGTGCAACTAGACTACATTCCCGCGCCAACTGAGCATATGTGTGTGCTAATAGTCCTGCCAACTAAACATCAATGTGTGTGCAAATAGACTACATTGCCGCGCCAACTGAGCATATATGTGTGTAACTAGTCCTGTCAACTAAATAGCAATGTGTGTGCAACTAGATTACATTGCCGCGTCAATTGCGCATATATGTGTGCAACTAGTGTCCTGCCAACTAAACATCAATATGTGTGCAACTAGACTAAATTACAAGCCAACTGAACATATGTGTATGCAACTAGTCCTTCTGGCAACTAAACATCAATGTGTGTGCAACTAGACTACATTATAAGCCAACTGAACATCAATGTGTATACAACTAGACTAAATTACAAGCCAACCGATTTAAAAAAGTTGCACCATGTAGTACTAAAGTTGCACAGTGCAGTACTTTAGTTGCACCATATAGCACCAAAGTTGGCATCAAAAAAATTTCGTCGAAACATGTCCATGCGGAATCTAGTATCAAAGATCTCGTCACGATGAATCCAACGGTGAAAACAAAACTGAATTTGGACGTGTAGTTTAAAAGATATGGCTTTAAAAGAGTTTGAAATTCCGAAATAAAAGTACGTGAATCTGTTTTCTCTAACTAATAAGACTAGTGTGAACACGTTTAATGACAACACCCACATGCGCTACGAGACAAAAATAAATACACATGCATGTGTATGGCAGAGCGCTCGAGAACACCAAATAGCGTGTGACCACTTTTTAGATTTTAGGTTAATTAATATTGTGAATGTTGATAAATTTTCTATAATATTGGTCAAACTTGACAAATTTTGACTTTTCACAAAATTTATATGTAGAGTAAAAAAAACAAAGAGAGTACTAAAACGACATCATTTAATATGGACTGGAGGGTATAATCTTGTTTTGTCACTAGATGAATAAATTATCACAACACAATGAACATTTATTGAGATAAGAAGCACTACTCACTTCCATCCAAATTACCTGAATAATTTAGAACAAATGTGTAGTACTAAAAATAGGGCTAGGTTTCAGTCGACTGAGATTTAAGAGCATCTATAGCTGGATTTGGCAAATCCGGCCTCTCAAATGCTCGCGGACGTTTGTCCACGGGCACTGACCGGACACGTCTTAAATTAGAGACTTTGCATCCACCTCTCTTATATTTCATCCCCTAAATTCATACAAATCATGCAAAAGAAATCTTACGTCCTACCCTAGCTACTCTTTGTCGTTGAAGATGTCCAGGACGACTGTGTCGAGCGCCGGCTGGACGGGCAAGTAGAAGGGCTCCGGCTCATCCTCCTCCTGCTCAACCTCATCCATGTAGGCGAGCATCTCCGCCTCCTCTGAGGCCTCTTGTGCCTTCATCTCCTGCCGGCGATGGCGTCTTGCCTCTGCAGCCGACTCCAATCGGAGGGAATCGAGGATGGCATGCTGCTCCGCCTGTAGATCCCTGTCACCAGTGTCCCCGAAGTCCTCCTCCTCTGGCTCATCCTCCTCCTCCAACTCCTCCTCCAGATCCACTATAACCGGAGGTAGCCCCGCGGCGGTCCGGGCTTTAAGCCTAGCCCGTATCTGCTCAAGGAGCTCGAGCCGGCGCGCCGGCATCAGAAATGGCTCGCTCCTCACCCGACGGCTTGTGGGCATGGCTACTAGGCGGACGGGTGGAGTGGAAGTGGCAGCGGAGGCAGACAGAAGGAGGAAAATGTGGATGCATGGTAGGGTTACGGTGTCGCCGGTCGACTTAAATAGATGGGCAATGCACTACGTGGCCCGCCGAAGCTACGCCACGCGGCGCCACTGGTTCGACCAAGGAGAAAAGTTTCAGACCGCCAGGTTTGAGGGTGTTTCTGGCTAGGCCCCATTTGTCAGTCTCATGTGTGCAACTAGACTACATTCCCACGCTAACTGAGCATATGTGTGTGCCAATAGTCCTGCCAACTAAACATCAATGTTTGTGCAAATAGACTACATTGCCGCGCCAATGATACGTCCATTTTGCATCGTGCTTTTATATCGATATTTATTGCATTATGGGCTGTTGTTACACATTATGTCACAATACTTATGCCTATTCTCTCTTATTTTACAAGCTTTACATAAAGAGGGAGAATGCCGGCAGTTGGGATTCTGGGCTGGAAAAGGAGCAAATATTAGAGACTTATTCTGCACAGCTCCAAAAGTCATGAAACTTCACGGAAGTCGTTTTCAGAATATATAAAAAATACTCAGCGGAAGAAGTTCACCAGGGGGCACACCCTGCCCACGAGGGTGGGGGCGCGCCCTACCCCCCTGGGCGCGCCCCCTACCTTGTGGGCCCCCTGGTGGCCCTCCGGTGGCCATCTTCTGCTATATGAAGTCTTTCAATGGGAAAAAAATCATAAGCCATCTTCTCGGACGAAACTCCGCCGCCACGAGGTGGAACCTTGGCGGAACCAATCTAGGGCTCTGGCGGAGCTGTTCTGTCGGGGAAACTTCCCTCCGGGAGGGGGAAATCATCGCCATTGTCATCACCAACGCTCCTCTCATCGGGACAGGGCAATCTCCATCAACATCTTCATCAGCACCATCTCCTCTCAAAACCCTTGTTCATCTCTTGTATCCAATTCTTGTCTCCAAGTCCGGGATTGGTGCTAGTAGGTTGCTAGTAGTGTTAATTACTCCTTGCAGTTGATGCTAGTTGGTTTATTTGGTGGAAGATCATATGTTCAGATCCTATATGCATATTAATACCCCTCTGATTATGAACATGTTTATGCTTTGTGAGTAGTTACGTTTGTTCCTGAGGACATGGGAGAAGTCTTGCTATTAGTAGTCATGTGAATTTGGTATTCGTTCGATATTTTGATGAGATGTATGTTGTCTCTCCTCTAGTGGTGTTATGTGAACGTCGACTACATGACACTTCACCATTATTTGGGCCTAGAGGAAGGCATTGGGAAGTAATAAGTAGATGATGGGTTGCTAGAGTGACAGAAGCTTAAACCCTAGTTTATGCATTGCCTCATAAGGGGTTGATTTAGATCCATATGTTTCATGCTATGGTTAGGTTTACCTTAATACTTTTGTTGTAGTTTCGGATGCTTGCAATAGAGGTTAATCATAAGTGGGATGCTTGTCCAAGTAAGGACAGTACCCAAGCACCGGTCCACTCACATAGCAAATTATCAAAGTACCGAACGTGAATCATATGAACGTGATGAAAACTAGCATGATGATATTCCCATGTGTCCTCGGGAGCGCTTTTCTCTATATAAGAGTTTGTCCGGGCTTGTCCTTTGCTACAAAAAGGATTGGGCCACCTTGCTGCACTTTATTTACTTTTGTTACTTGTTGCTCGTTACAAATTATCCTATCACGAAACTACCAGTTACCACTTATTTCAGTACTTGCAGAGAATACCTTGCTGGAAACCGCTTATCATTTCCTTCTGCTCCTCGTTGGGTTCGACACTCTTACTTATCGAAAGGACTACGATAGATCCCCTATACTTGTGGGTAATCAAGACTCTTTTCTGGCGCCGTTGCCGGGGAGTGAAGCGCCTTTGGTAGGTGGAATTTGGTAAGGAAAAATTTATATAGTGTGCTGAAATTTACTGTCACTTGTTACTATGGAAAGTAATCCTCTGAGGGGCTTGTTTGGGGTATCTTCACCCCGACCAGTAGAGCAAACAGATGCTCCTCAACCTACTCAACCTACTGAAAATGAAAATGAAAATGTCTGCTTTGAAATTCCTTCGGGTATGATAGAAAAACATCCTGATGAGCATCTAATATATGTGGATGAAGTATGTGGATTATTTAATCTTGCAGGTGTACCCGGAGATGTTGTTAATAGAAGGTCTTCCCTTTATCTTTGAAGGGAGATGCATCGACATGGTATAGGCTATGTGATGATATGGGGTCATGGAACTACAAACGATTGAAATGGGAATTTCATCAAAAGATTTATCCTATGCATCTTGTTCATCGTGATCGCAATTATATATATAATTTCTGGCCTCGCGAAGGAGAAAGCATCGCTCAAGCTTGGGAGAGGCTTAAATCAATTTTTTATCATGCCCCAATCATGAGCTCTCAAAAGAAATGATTATTCAATTTTTTTATGATCGGCTTTCTGATAGAAATCGCACCATGCTTGATACTTCTTGTGCTAGCTCTTTTATGATGAAAACTATTGAATTAAAATGAGATTTATTGGAAAGAATTAAACGCAACTCTGAAGATTGGGACCTCGACAAAGGTAAGGAGTCAGGTATGACGCCTAGGTTTGATTGTGTTAAATCTTTTATGGATACCGATGTTTTCCGTAAATTTAGCACTAAATATGGACTTGACTCTGAGATAGTAGCTTCTTTCTGTGAATCTTTTGCTACTTATGTTGATCTCCACAAGGAGAAGTGGTTTAAATATCATCCTCCCATAGAAGTAAAAGTAGCTGCACCTATTAAAGTTGAAGAAAAGATTGTCACTTATAATGATCCAATTGTTCCTACTTCTTATGTTGAGAAACCACCTTTTCCTATTAGGATAAAGGATCATGCTAAAGCTTCAACTGTGGTTCGTAAAAGCAATATTAAAACATATACACCTTCTGAGCAAATTAAAGTTGAACCTGATATTGCTATTGTTAAAGATCTCTTGGCTGATAATATTGATTGGCATGTTATTTATTTCTGTGATGAAACTGCTAGAATTGCTAAACCTTGTGCTAAAGATAAACCTAGACCTGTGGTAGGCATGCCTGTTATTTCTGTTAAAATAGGAAATCATTGTTATCATGGTTTATGTTATATGGGTGCTAATGCTAGTGCAATACCTATTAGCCTATATAGAGAAATTATGCATGATATTGCACCTGTTGAGTTAGAAGATATTGATGTCACAATTAAACTTGCCAATAGAGATACTATTTCACCAATGGGAATTGTTAGAGATGTTGAAGTCTTATGTGGGAAAACTAAATATCCTGCTGATTTTCTTGTTCTTGACTCCCCACAAGATAGCTTTTGTCCCATTATATTTGGTAGACCCTTCTTAAACACTGTTAATGCTACCATAGATTGCAAAAGGGATGTTGTTACTATCGGTTTAGATGATATGTCTCATGAATTTAATTTCCCTAAATTTAGTAGACAACACCGTGAAGAAGAATTACCTAGTAAGGATGAAATTATTGGTCTTGCTTCTATTGCCGTACCTCCTAGTGATCCTTTAGAACAATATTTGCTAGACCATGAAAATGATATGTTTATGAATGAAAGAAGGGAAAAGATGAAGTATTCTTTAAACATGAACCTATTCTGAAACACAATTTTCCTATTGAAATCCTAGGGGATCCTCCTCCACCTAAGGGTGATCCCGCGTTTGAGCTTAAACCGTTGCGTGATACTCTTAAATATGCTTATCTTGATGAGAAAAAGATATACCCTATTATTATTCAATATGCTAGTAAAACCCTAGACAATGCTCAAATAAATTATGCTACTACTGAAAAAGAATTATTAGCAGTTGTATTTGCTTGTGATAAGTTCAGACCTTATATTGTTGATTCTAAAGTAACTATTCACACTGATCATGCTGCTATTAAATATCTTATGGAAAAGAAATATGCTAAACCTAAACTTATTAGATGGGTTCTCTTGCTACAAGAATTTGACTTACATATTGTTGATAGAAAGGGAGCTGAGAACCCCGTCGCAGACAACTTGTCTAGGTTAGAAAATGTGCTTGATGACCCACTACCTATTGATTATAGCTTTCCTGATGAGCAATTAAATGTCATCAATGCTTCTCATACTGCTCCATGGTATGCTAATTATGCTAATTACATTGTTGCTAAGTTTATACCACTAGTTTCACATATCAGCAAAAGAAAAGGTTCTTCTATGATTTGAGGCATTACTTTTGGGATGACCCACATCTTTATAAAGAAGGAGTAGATGGTATTATTAGACGTTGTGTACCTGAGCATGAACAGGAACAGATCCTACGCAAGTGTCACTCCGAAGCTTATGGAGGACACCATGCTGGAGATAGAACTGCACATAAGGTATTGCAATCTGGTTTTTATTTGCCTACTATCTTCAAGGATGCCCGTAAGTTTTTCTTATCTTGTGATGAATGTCAAAGAATTGGTAATATGAGTAGACGTCAAGAAATGCCTATGAACTATTCACTCATTATTGAACCATTTGATGCTTGGGGCTTTGACTACATGGCCCCTTTTCCTTCCTCTAAAGGATATACACATATTTTAGTTGTTGTTGATTACGTTACTAAGTGGGTAGAAGCTATTCCAACTAGTAGTGCTGATCATAACACTTCTATTAAAATGCTTAAAGAAGTTATTTTTCCAAGATTTGGAGTCCCTAGATATTTAATGACTGATGGTGGTTCACATTTTATTCATGGTGCTTTCCGTAAAATGCTTGCTAAGTATGATGTTAATCATATAATTGCATCCCCTTATCACCCTCAGTCTAGTGGTCAAGTAGAATTGAGTAATAGAGAGCTCAAATTAATTTTGCAAAAGACTGTTAATAGATCTAGAAAGAATTGGTCCAAGAAACTTGATGATGCATTATGGGCCTATAGAACTGCATACAAAAATCCTATGGGTATGTCTCCGTATAAAATGGTTTATGGAAAAGCATGTCACTTACCTCTCGAACTAGAACATAAGGCTTATATGGCTATTAAAGAGCTCAATGATGATTTTAAACTTGCCGGTGAGAAGAGGTTATTTGATATTAGCTCACTCGATGAATGGAGAACCCAAGCCTGTGAAAATGCCAAGTTATTTAAAGAAAAGGTTAAAAGATGGCATGATAAAAGGATACAAAAGCGTGAGTTCAATGTAGGTGATTATGTATTGCTATACAACTCTCGTTTAAGATTTTTTGCAAGAAAACTTCTCTCTAAATGGGAAGGTCCTTACGTTATCGAGGAGGTCTATCGCTCTGGTGCCATAAAAATCAACAACTTCGAAGGCATAAATCCGAAGGTGGTGAACGGTCAAAGAATCAAACAATATATCTCAGGTAATCCCATAAATGTTGAAACCAATGTTATTGAAACCGTAACCCCGGAGGAATACATAAGGGACACTTTCCGGAATGTTTCAGACTCCGAAAAGGAATAGGTATGTGGTACGGTAAGTAAACCGACTCCAAAACAGTTTCTAAGGCAATATTTCACCATTTTGGAATATTTAGAAAAATAGAAAAATAAGAAGCAGTCCGGGAAGGACACGAGGGCTCCACGAGGGTGGAGGGCGCGCCCCCTACCTCGTGGGCACCTCGTGCGCTTTCCGGACTCCGTTTTCTTACATGACATGTATTTTGGTCGGTAAAAATTTATTATATAATCTCCCGGGGGTTTTGACTCCCGTATCACGCAAAAATCTCCTGTTTTTGTTTCGAGCTGTTTTCCTGACAGATGCAGGTCATCATGTCGTCTTCAAGCGCCCCCAAGGACCAGTTCTTCGAGAAGGTCATCAACCCCTACCTCGCAGAAGTGCTGCAACACCCTCAAACCATTGAGATGCGTGAGGGGTTGTTGCACATCCGCGATGCTGAGGGACCAAGGAAGACCGGAAGCACGGAGGCAAGGCTCGAGGCATTGGAGCAAGAAGTTTTCAAGTGTCACGAGATGGTGGAGCGTGGACTCGATTTCAATCACATTGTGATCACGGAGTTCACCAACAACCACAAGCTGGACGTCAAGGACATTGGGGAGGCCATCTTCAAGGTTCACGAGAAAAACGAGCACCTCCAAGCCTAGATCTTTGACCTGCAAAATCAAAACTGTGAGTATGAATATAGATTCAAGAGGATGAGTTTGGCTCCAGATTTGAGGTTTCAGGAGACTCGATCATCCTTCTATGATGGTGAGCCTATGCCTTGGAAGAAGGACGACAAGCCTACGCCATCAACAAAACCATCACCTTCTCCACCAACAAAGAAGAATTGATCATCTAGTATGGGCACTCCCCTTGGCAACTGCCAAGCTTGGGGGAGTGCCCCGGTATCGTATCACTTTTATCTTTACCGTTTTCTTAGTTCGATCCTTTTGGTAATATCTTGATCTAGTAGAATAAAAATTCTTAGTATGATCTAGTTGTGAGATTTGCTTTATAATTCCTCTATGTAATCGAGTCCGTGAGCTATATATATATATATATATATATATATATATATATATTACAAAGATTAGTGTTGAGTCAAGGGCTTGATTATTTTGCCATGATCCTAAGTGAATAAAAGAAAAGAGAAAGAAACAAAGAGATTATATGGATCTTATGGAGAGTAATGAGCTCACATAGAAAAAGTATGATGAATAAAAGTTGTTGAGAGTTGACAAACATAGTTTTGGTCATCGTTGCAATTAATAGGAAGTAATAAAGAAAGAGAGGTCTTCACATATAAATATACTATCTTGGACATCTTTTATGATTGTGAGCACTCATTAAAATATGACATGATAAAGAGTTGACGTTGGACAAGGAAGACAACGTAATGGGTTATGTTTTCTTACATCTGAGATAAATTATATTGTCATGGATCATCCAACATGGTTGAGCTTGCCTTTCCCCCTCATGCTAGCCAAATTCATCGCACCAAGTAGAGATACTACTTGTGCTTCCAAATACCCTTAAACCAGTTTTGCCATGAGAGTCCACCATACCTACCTATGGATTGAGTAAGATCCTCCAAGTAAGTTGTCATCGGTGCAAGCAATAAAAATTGCTCTCTAAATATGTATGACTTATTAGTGTGGGAGAAAATAAGCTTTATACGATCGTGTGATATGGAAGAAATAAAAGCGACAGACTGCATAATAAAGGTCCATATCACAAGTGGCAATATAAAGTGACGTTCTTTCGCATTAAGATTTTGTGCATCCAACCATAAAAGCGCATGGCAACCTCTGCTTCCCTTTGCGAAGGGCCTATCTATTACTTTTATCTCCTACCTTGCATAAGAGTCATGGTGATCTTCACCCTTCCTTTTTACATTTTATCCTTTGGCAAGCACATTATGTTGGAAAGATCCTGGTATATATGGCTAATTGGATGTGAGTTTTCATGAACTATTATTGTTGACATTACCCTTGAGGTAAAACGTTGGGAGGCAAAACTATAAGCCCCTATCTTTCTCTGTGTCCGATTAAAACTCCATACCCATAAGTATTGCGTGAGTGTGAGCAATTGTGAAAGACTATATGATAGTTGAGTATGTGGACTTGCTGAAAAGCTCTTACACGTTGAATCTTTCCTATGTTATGATAAATTGCAATTGCTCCAATGACTGAGATTATAGTTTGTCAGTTTTCAATGAAGTTTACGATTCATACTTGAAATTGTGATTGAATTATTACTCTAGCATAAGAAATCATATGAAAAAAATTATATAAGTTGCTTTTCTAAGAATGATCATGATGCCCTCATGCCTATATTTTATTTTTATCGACACCTCTATCTCTAAAACATGTGGACATATTTTTCGATTTCGGCTTTCGCTTGAGGACAAGCGAGGTCTATGCTTGGGGGAGTTGATACGTCCATTTTGCATCATGCTTTTATATCGATATTTATTGCATTATGGGCTGTTATTACACATTATGTCACAATACTTATGCCTATTCTCTCTTATTTTACAAGCTTTACATAAAGAGGGAGAATGCCGGCAGCTGGGATTCTGGGCTGGAAAAGGAGCAAATATTAGAGACCTATTCTGCACAGCTCCAAAAGTCTTGAAACTTCACGGAAGACGTTTTTATAATATATAAAAAATACTTAGCGGAAGAAGTTCACCAGGGGGGCCACACCTAGCCCACGAGGGTGGGGGCGCGCACCCTACCTTGTGGGCCCCCTGGTGGCCGTCCGGTGGCCATCTTCTGCTATATGAAGTCTTTCGATGGGAAAAAAATCATAAGCCATCTTCTCGGACGAAAGTTCGTCGCCACGAGGCGGAACCTTAGCGGAACCAATCTAGGGCTCTGGCAGAGCTATTCTGCCGGGGAAACTTCCCTCCGGGAGGGGGAAATCATCGCCATCGTCATCACCAATGCTCCTCTTATCGGGAGAGGGCAATCTCCATCAACATCTTCATCAGCACCATCTCCTCTCAAAACCCTAGTTCATCTCTTGTATCCAGTTCTTGTCTCCAAGTCCGGGATTGGTGCTAGTAGGCTGCTAGTAGTGTTAATTACTCCTTGTAGTTGATGCTAGTTGGTTTAGTTGGTGGAAGATCATATGTTCAGATCCTATATGCATATTAATACCCCTCTGATTATGAACATGTTTATGCTTTGTGAGTAGTTACGTTTGTTCCTGAGGACATGGGAGAAGTCTTGCTATTAGTAGTCATGTGAATTTGGTATTCGTTCGATATTCTGATGAGATGTATGTTGTCTCTCCTCTAGTGGTGTTATGTGAACGTCGACTACATGATACTTCATCATTATTTGGGCCTAGAGGAAGGCATTGGGAAGTAATAAGTAGATGATGGGTTTCTAGAGTGACAAAAGCTTAGACCCTAGTTTATGCGTTGCTTCGTAAGGGGCTGATTTGGATCCATATGTTTCATGCTATGGTTAGGTTTACCTTAATACTTCCGGTGTAGTTGTGGATGTTTGCAATAGAGGTTAATCATAAGTGGGATGCTTGTCCAAGTAAGGACAGTACCCAAGCACCGGTCCACCCACATAGCAAATTATCAAAGTACCGAACGTGAATCATATGAACGTGATGAAAACTAGCATGATGATATTCCCATGTGTCCTCGGGAGCGCTTTTCTCTATATAAGAGTTTGTCCGGGCTTGTCCTTTGCTACAAAAAGGATTGGGCCACCTTGCTGCACTTTATTTACTTTTGTTACTTGTTGCTCGTTACAAATTATCCTATCACAAAACTATCTGTTACCACTTATTTCAGTACTTGCAGAGAATACCTTGCTGGAAATGCTTACCATTTCCTTCTGCTCCTCATTGGGTTCGACACTCTTACTTATAGAAAGGACTATGATCGATCCCCTATACTTGTGGGTCTTCAAGACTCTTTTCTTGCGCCGTTGCCGGGGAGTGAAGCGCCTTTGGTAGGTGGAATTTGGTAAGGAAAAATTTGTATAGTGTGCTGAAATTTACTGTCAGTTGTTACTATGGAAAGTAATCCTCTGAGGGGCTTGCTTGGGGTATCTTCACCCCGACTAGTAGAGAAAAGAGATGCTCCTCAACCTACTCAACCTACTGAAAATGAAAATGAAAATGTATGCTTTGAAATTCCTTCGGGTATGATAGAAAAACTGCTAGCTAATCCTTTTGTAGGAGATGGAACAAAGCATCCTGATGAGCATCTAATATATGTGGATGAAGTATGTGGATTATTTAAGCTTGCAGGTGTACCCGAAGATGTTGTTAAGAAGGTCTTCCCTTTATCTTTGAAGGGAGATGCATCGACATGGTATAGGCTATGTGATGATATGGGGTCATGGAACTATAAATGATTGAAATTGGAATTTCATCAGAAGTTTTATCCTATGCATCTTGTTCATTGTGATCACAATTATATATATAATTTCTGGCCTCGCGAAGGAGAAAGCATCGCTCAAGCTTGGGGGAGGCTTAAATCAATGTTATATTCATGCCCGAATCATGAGCTCTCAAGAGAAATGATTATTCAAAAATTTTATGCTCGGCTTTCTGATAGCAATCGCACCATGCTTGATACTTCTTGTGCTGGCTCTTTTATGATGAAGACTATTGAATTCAAATGGGATTTATTGGAAATAATTAAATGCAACTCTGAAGATTGGGACCTCGACAAAGGTAAGGAGTCAGGTATGACGCCTTGGTTTGATTGTGTTAAATCTTTTATGGATACCGATGTTTTTCGTAAATTTAGCACTAAATATGGACTTGACTCTGAGATAGTAGCTTCTTTCTGTGAATCTTTTGCTACTTATGTTAATCTCCCCAAGGAGAAGTGGTTTTAATATCATCCTCCCATAGAAGTAAAAGTAGCTGCACCTATTAAAGTTGAAGAAAAGATTGTCACTTATAATGATCCAATTGTTCCTACTTCTTATGTTGAGAAACCACCTTTTCCTATTAGGATAAAGGATCATGCTAAAGCTTCAACTGTGGTTCGTAAAAGCAATATTAAAACATATACACCTTCTGAGCAAATTAAAGTTGAACCTGATATTGCTATTGTTAAAGATCTCTTGGCTGATAATATTGATTGGCATGTTATTTATTTCTGTGATGAAACTGCTAGAATTGCTAAACCTTGTGCTAAAGATAAACCTAGACCTGTGGTAGGCATGCTTGTTATTTCTGTTAAAATAGGATATCATTGTTATCATGGTTTATGTTATATGGGTGCTAGTGCTAGTGCAATACCTATTAGCCTATATAGAGAAATTATGCATGATATTGCACCTGTTGAGTTAGAAGATATCGATGTCACAATTAAACTTGCCAATAGAGATACTATTTCACCAATGGGAATTGTTAGAGATGTTGAAGTCTTGTGTGGGAGAACTAAATATCCTGCTGATTTTCTTGTTCTTGGCTCCCCACAAGATAGCTTTTGTCCCATTATATTTGGTAGACCCTTCTTAAACACTGTTAATGCTACCATAGATTGCAAAAGGGATGTTGTTACTATCGGTTTAGATGATATGTCTCATGAATTTAATTTCTCTAAATTTAGTAGACAACACCGTGAAGAAGAATTACCTAGTAAGGATGAAATAATTGGTCTTGCTTCTATTGTCGTACCTCCTAGTGATCCTTTAGAACAATATTTGCTAGACCATGAAAATGGTATGTTTATGAATGAAAGAAGGGAAAAGATGAAGTATTCTTTAAACAGGAACCTATTCTGAAACACAATGTGCCTGTTGAAATCCTAGGGGATCCTCCTCCACCTAAGGGTGATCCCGTGTTTGAGCTTAAACCGTTGCCTAATACTCTTAAATATGCTTATCTTGATGAGAAAAAAGATATATCCTATTATTATTAGTGCTAACCTTGCAAAGCATGAGGAAGAGAGATTATTGAAAACTCTGAAAAAGCACCATGCTGCTATTGGGTATACTCTTGATGATCTTAAGGGCATTAGTCCCACTCTATGTCAACATAAAATAAATCTGGAAGAAGATGCTAAACCAGTTCGTGATCATGAACGACGGCTGAATCCTAAAATGAAAGAAGTGGTAAGAAAGGAAATACTTAAGCTCCTTGAGGCAGGTATAATCTATCCTGTTGCTGATAGTAAGTGGGTAAGTCCTGTCCATTGTGTCCCTAAGAAGGGAGGTATTATTGTCGTTCCTAATGATAAAGATGAATTGATTCCTCAAAGAATTATTACAAGCTATAGGATGGTAATTGATTTCCGCAAATGAAATAAGGCCACTAAAAAGGATCATTACCCCTTACCTTTTATCGATCAAATGCTAGAAAGATTATCCAAACATACACATTTTTGCTTTCTAGATGGTTATTCTGGTTTCTCTCAAATACCTGTGTCAGCTAAGGATCAATCAAAGACTACTTTTACTTGCCCTTTTAGTACTTTTGCTTATAGATGTATGCCTTTTGGTTTATGTAATGCACCCACTACCTTTCAAAGATGCATGATGGCTATATTCTCTGACTTTTGTGAAAAGATTTGTGAGGTTTTCATGGACAATTTCTCCGTCTATGGATCTTCTTTTGATGATTCCTTGATCGAGTTTCGCAGAGATGTGAAGAAACTAATCTTGTCTTGAATTGGGAAAAGTGTCACTTTGTGGTTAATGAAGGTATGGTCTTGGGGCATAAAGTTTCTGAAAGAGGTATTGAAGTTGATAAAGCCAAGGTTGATGCTATTGAAAAGATGCCATGTCCCAAGGACATAAAAGGTATAAGAAGTTTCCTTGGTCACGCCGGTTTTTATAGGAGGTTCATTAAGGACTTCTCAAAAATTTCTTGGCCTCTGACTAATTTATTACAAAAAGATATATCATTTGTCTTTGATGATGATTGTGTAGAAGCATTTGGAATACTTAAGAAAGCATTGATCTCTGCACCTATTGTTCAGCCACCTGATTGGAATTTACCCTTTGAAATTATGTGTAATGCTAGTGATTATGCTGTAGGTGGTGTTCTAGGGCAAAGAGTTGATAAGAAATTAAATGTTATTCGATATGCTAGTAAAACCCTAGACAATGCTCAAATAAATTATGCTACTACTGAAAAAGAATTCTTAGCGGTTGTATTTGCTTGTGATAAGTTCAGACCTTATATTGTTGATTCTAAAGTAACTATTCACACTGATTATGCTGCTATTAAATATCTTATGGAAAAGAAAGATGCTAAACCTAGACTTATTAGATGGGTTCTCTTGCTACAAGAATTTGACTTACATATTGTTGATAGAAAGGGAGCTGAGAACCCCGTTGCAGACAACTTGTCTAGGTTAGAAAATGTGCTTGATGACCCACTACCTATTGATGATATCTTTCCCGATGAGCAATTAAATGTCATAAATGCTTCTCATACTTCTCCATGGTATGCTGATTATGCTAATTACATTGTTGCTAAGTTTATACCACTAGTTTCACATATCAGCAAAATAAAAGGTTCTTCTATGATTTGAGGCATTAATTTTGGGATGACCCACATCTTTATAAAGAAGGAGTAGATGGTATTATTAGACGTTGTGTACCTGAGCATGAACAGGAACATATACTACGCAAGTGTCAAGCTTATGGAGGACACCATGCTGGAGATAGAACTGCACATAAGGTATTGCAATCTGGTTTTTATTGGCCTACTCTCTTAAAGGATGCCCGTAAGTTTGTCTTATCTTGTGATGAATGTCAAAGAATTGGTAATATGAGTAGACGTCAAGAAATGCCTATGAACTATTCACTCGTTATTGAACCATTTGATGTTTGGGGCTTTGACTATATGGGGCATTTTCCTTCCTCTAATGGATATACACATATTTTAGTTGCAGTTGATTACGTTACTAAGTGGGTAGAAGCTATTCCAACTAGTAGTGCTGATCATAACACTTCTATTAAAATGCTTAAAGAAGTTATTTTTCCAAGATTTGGAGTCCCTAGATATTTAATGACTGATGGTGGTTCACATTTTATTCATGGTGCTTTCCGTAAAATGCTTGCTAAGTATGATGTTAATCATATAATTGCATCCCCTTATCACCCTCAGTCTAGTGGTCAAGTAGAATTGAGTAATAGAGAGCTCAAATTAATTTTGCAAAAGACTGTTAATAGATCTAGAAAGAATTGGTCCAAGAAACTTGATGATGCATTATGGGCCTATAGAACTGCATACAAAAATCCTATGGGTATGTCTCCGTATAAAATGGTTTATGGAAAAGCATGTCACTTACCTCTCGAACTAGAACATAAGGCTTATATGGCTATTAAAGAGCTCAATGATGATTTTAAACTTGCCGGTGAGAAGAGGTTATTTGATATTAGCTCACTCGATGAATGGAGAACCCAAGCCTGCGAAAATGCCAAGTTATTTAAAGAAAAGGTTAAAAGATGGCATGATAAAAGGATACAAAAGCGTGAGTTCAATGTAGGTGATTATGTATTGCTATACAACTCTCGTTTAAGATTTTTTGCAAGAAAACTTCTCTCTAAATGGGAAGGTCCTTACGTTATAGAGGAGGTCTATCGCTCCGGTGCCATAAAAATCAACAACTTCGAAGGCATAAATCCGAAGGTGGTGAACGGTCAAAGAATCAAACATTATATCTCAGGTAATCCCATAAATGTTGAAACCAATGTTATTGAAACCGTAACCCCGGAGGAATACATAAGGGACACTTTCCGGAACGTTTCAGACTCCGAAAAAGAATAGGTATGTGGAACGGTAAGTAAACCGACTCCAAAACAGTTTCTAAGGCAATATTTCTCCATATTGGAATATTTAGAAAAATAGAAAAATAAGAAGCACTCCGGGAAGGACACGAGGGCTCCACGAGGGTGGAGGGCGCGCCCCCTACCTTGGGCACCTCGTGCGCTTTCCGGACTCCATTTTCTTACACGACACGTATTTTGGTCGGTAAAAATTCATTATATAATCTCCCGGGGGTTTTGACCCCCGTATCACGCAAAAATCTCCTGTTTTTGTTTCGAGCTATTTTCCTGACAGATCCAGGTCGTCATGTCGTCTTCAAGTGCCCCCAAGGACCAGTTCTTCGAGAAGGTCATCAACCCCTACCTCGCAGAAGTGCTGCAACACCCTCAAACCATTGAGATGCGTGAGGGTTTGTTGCACATCCGCGATGCTGAGGGACCAAGGAAGACCGGAAGCACGGAGGCAAGTCTCGAGGCATTGGAGCAAGAAGTTTTCAAATGTCAGGAGATGGTGGAGCGTGGACTCGATTCCAATCACATTATGATCACGAAGTTCACCAACAACCACAAGCTGGACGTCAAGGACATTGGGGAGGCCATCTTCAAGCTTCACGAGAAAAACGAGCATCTCCAAGCCCAGATCTATGACCTGCAAAATCAAAACTGTGAGTATGAATATAGATTCAAGAGGATGAGTTTGGCTGCAGATTTGAGGTTTCAGGAGACTCGATCATCCTTTTATGATGGTGAGCCTACGCCTTGGAAGAAGGACGACAAGCCTACGCCATCAACAAAACCATCACCTTCTCCACCAACAAAGAAGAATTGAGCATCTGGTATGGGCACTCCCCTTGGCAACTGCCAAGCTTGGGGGAGTGCCCCGGTATCGTATCACCATCACTTTTATCTTTACCATTTTCTTAGTTTGATCCTTTTGGTAATATCTTGATCTAGTAGAATAAAAATTCTTAGTATGATCTAGTTGTGAGTTTTGCTTTATAATTCCTCTATGTAATCGAGTCCGTGAGCTATATATATAACAAAGATTAGTGTTGAGTCAAGGGCTTGATTATTTTGCCATGATCCTAATTGAATAAAAGAAAAGAAAAAGAAACAAAAAGAAACAAAGAGATTATATGGATCTTATGAAGAGTAATGAGCTCACATAGAAAAAGTATGATGAATAAAAGCTATTGAGAGTTGACAAACATAGTTTTGGTCATCGTTGCAATTAATAGGAAGTAATAAAGAAAGAGAGGTCTTCACATATAAATATACTATCTTGGACATCTTTTATGATTGTGAGCACTCATTAAAATATGACATGATAAAGAGTTGACGTTGGACAAGGAAGACAACGTAATGGGTTATGTTTTCTTACATCTGAGATAAATTATATTGTGATGGATCATCCAACATGGTTGAGCTTGCCTTTCCCCCTCATGCTAGCCAAATTCATCGCACCAAGTAGAGATACTAATTGTGCTTCCAAATACCCTTAAACCAGTTTTGCCATGAGAGTCCACGGTACCTACCTATGGATTGAGTAAGATCCTCCAAGTAAGTTGTCATCGGTGCAAGCAATAAAAATTGCTCTCTAAATATGTATGACTTATTAGTGTGGGAGAAAATAAGCTTTATACAATCGTGTGATATGGAAGAAATAAAGGCGATAGACTGCATAATAAAGGTCCATATCACAAGTGGCAATATAAAGTGGCATTCTTTCGCATTAAGATTTTGTGCATCCAACCATAAACGCGCATGACAACCTCTGCTTCCCTCTGCGAAGGGCCTATATATTACTTTTATCTCCTACCTTGCATAAGAGTCATGGTGATCTTCACCCTTCCTTTTTACATTTTATCCTTTGGCAAGCACAGTATGTTGGAAAGATCTTGGTATATATGGCTAATTGGATGTGAGTTTTCATGAACTATTATTGTTGACATTACCCTTGAGGTAAAACGTTGGGAGGCAAAACTATAAGCCCCTATCTTTCTCTGTGTCCGATTAAAACTCCATACCCATAAGTATTGCGTGAGTGTCAGCAATAGTGAAAGACTATATGATAGTTGAGTATGTGGACTTCCTGAAAAGCTCTTATACATTGAATCTTTCCTATGTTATGATAAATTGCAATTGCTCCAATGACCGAGATTATAGTTTGTTAGTTTTCAATGAAGTTTACGATTCATACTTGAAATTGTGATTGATTTATTACTTTAGCATAAGAAATCATATGACAAGAATTATATAAGTTGTTGTTCTAAGAATGATCATGATGCCCTCATGTTCATATTTTATTTTTATCGACACCTCTATCTCTAAAACATGTGGACATATTTTTCGATTTCGGCTTTCGCTTGAGGACAAGCGAGGTCTAAGCTTGGGGGAGTTGATACGTCCATTTTGCACCATGCTTTTATATCGATATTTATTGCATTATGGGCTGTTATTACACATTATGTCACAATACTTATGCCTATTCTCTCTTATTTTACAAGCTTTACATAAAGAGGGAGAATGCTGGCAGCTGGGATTCGGGGCTGGAAAAGGAGCAAATATTAGATCGAGACCTATTCTGCACAGCTCCAAAAGTCCTGAAACTTCACGGAAGTTGTTTTCAGAATATATAAAAAATACTTAGCGGAAGAAGTTCACCAGGTGGGCCACACCCTGCCCACGAGGGTGGGGGCGCGCCCTACCCTCCTAGGCGCGCCCCCTACCTTGTGGGCCCCCTGATGGCCCTCCGGTGGCCATCTTCTGCTATATGAAGTCTTTCGATGGGAAAAAAATCATAAGCCATTTTCTCGGACGAAACTTCGTCGCCATGAGGCGGAACCTTGGCGGATCCAATCTAGGGCTCTGGCGGAGCTGTTCTGCCGGGGAAACTTCCCTCCGGGAGGGGGAAATCATCGCTATCGTCATCACCAATGCTCCTCTTATCGGGAGAGGGCAATCTCCATCAATATCTTCATCAGCACCATCTCCTCTCAAAACCCTAGTTCATCTCTTGTATCCAATTCTTATCTCCAAGTCCGGGATTGGTGCTAGTAGGTTGCTAGTAGTGTTAATTACTCCTTGTAGTTGATGCTAGTTGGTTTATTTGGTGGAAGATCATATGTTCAAATCCTATATGCATATTAATACCCCTCTGATTATGAACATGTTTATGCTTTGTGAGTAGTTACGTTTGTTCCTGAGGACATGGGAGAAGTCGTGTCATTAGTAGTCATGTGAATTTGGTATTCGTTCGATATTTTGATGAGATGTATGTTGTCTCTCCTCTAGTGGTGTTATGTGAACGTCGACTACATGACACTTCACCATTATTTGGGCCTAGAGGAAGGCATTGAGAAGTAATAAGTAGATGATGGGTTGCTAGAGTGACAGAAGCTTAAACCCTAGTTTATATGTTGCTTCGTAAGCGGCTAATTTGGATCCATATGTTTCATGCTATGGTTAGATTTATCTTAATACTTTTGTTGTAGTTGTGGATACTTGCAATAGAGGTTAATCGTTAGTGGGATGCTTGTCCAAGTAAGGACAGTACCCAAGCACCGGTCCACCCACATACCAAATTATCAAAGTACCGGACGCGAATCATCTGAACATGATGAAAACTAGCTTGATGATATTCCCATGTGTCCTCGGAAGCACTTTTCTCTATATAAGAGTTTGTCCAGGCTTGTCCTTTGCTACAAAAAGGATTGGGCCACCTTGCTGCACTTTATTTACTTTTGTTACTTGTTGCTCGTTACAAATTATTATATCACAAAACTATCTGTCACCACTTATTTCAGTACTTGCAGAGAATACCTTGCTGGAAACCTCTTATCATTTCCTTCTGCTCCTCATTGGGTTCGACACTCTTACTTGTCGAATGGACTACGATAGATCCCCTGTACTTGTGGGTCGTCAGCCAACTGAGCATATATGTGTGTAACTAGTCCTGTCAACTAAATATCAATGTATGTGCAACTAGACTACATTGCCGCGTCAATTGCGCATATGTGTGTGCAACTAGTGTCCTGCCAACTAAATATCAATATGTGTGCAAGTAGACTAAATTATAAGCCAACTGATCATATGTGTGTGCAACTAGTCCTTCTGTCAACTAAACATTAATGTGTGTGCAACTAGACTATATTATAAGCCAACTAAACATCAATGTGTGTATAGCTAGACTAAATTACAAGCCAACTGATTTAAAAAAAGTTGCACCATGTAGTACTAAAGTTGCACAATGCAATATTTTGGTTACACCATATAGCACCAAAGTTGGCATCAAAAAAATTTCGTCGAAACATATCCATGCGGGATCTAGTATCAAAGATCTCGTCACGATGAATCCAACGGTGAAAACGGAACTGAATTTCGACGTGTAGTTTAAAAGATATGGCTTTAAAAGAATTTGAGATCCCGAAATAAAAGTACATGAATCTGTTTTCTATAACTGATAGGACTAGTGTGAACACATTTAATGTCATCATCCACATGCGCTATGAGACAAATATAAATACACATGCATGTGTGTGGCAGAGCGGCCGCTCGGGAACACCAAATAGCGCGCGGCCTCTTTTTTGATTTTAGGATAAATCTAAATACTCGTACTAAGGCTAGGAGACTAGGACTTAAACTCAAATGAACAAGTTTCATCTCAAGGAACTTAATTGGTTCGTGTGGCAAAAGATGTTTAGAAGAGGAAGCCAGGAGTATATTCTTGTAAAGCTAGGAATGCGTCCCAAAGAAAATTCAAAAAGCCATGCCCGAAGAAAACAAAACGTTGAGGCCCACGTACGTGTGGGGAGTGTCGATTGCCCACGTACGTGAATGGGAAATACCCAGTGTGGCCACGTCTACTACGTGAACCGGTGAACGCGCCCACTCTCACTCATCGGCTTCGCAGCTCGATCGCTCGTGGCTCGCTCCACGCCAGAAGTTAGGATCAAACCGTACAAGCATCATCTATCAGTTGCTGCCGATACGGCCTCTCGTTCGTTCTCATTCATTGCGATGCGCCTCACTACTGGTTAACAGCTAGGATTCAATTTAGTGTTTTCTGTCTGGGGTAGCTAGGACCATCAAGCATACTCCTACGACTAGCCACAATGGGAGTAACTTCAGCAGTAACATCGAGTCCAACTCACCAAATCTGCTTATGTGACAATGAGTTAATAAGGAGAGAGGTACTTGTAGTAACTTAGCTAGTTACTGTAACATCATATATCCCAATGCAATATGAGTCTATAACTTAATAAATGAATCTTTGCATGTTATCACACTTAAGTTACTACCCACTATGAAGGTAATAACATAGTCTAGAGATATGTGTATATTATTAGTGTATGTTACTTTCCATTGTGGCTAGTATCCACTGCATTCGATTGGATCTGAAGCTACTAGCCACAATGCAGTGGGTACCCACTGCATTCATATTTTAGGCATGCATAGAATGAGCCGGTCATTTATTTTATAAGAGGAGTTGGTGCATGTTGTACGCCATCAATTTGTTTGATACTCCCTATGTCCCACAGTATATTACATATTGGTCTTAGTAAAATGAAAAACTTCATAAAATTTGATCAAGTTTATGTTTGTTATATCTATAATCCACCTAATATATCTCATATGAAAATGTATTCCATGATGAATCTAGTGGCCCTAATTTGGTATTTTAGATGTCGATAACGCTCTTATAAGGCATTTTTCTTTTCAAAGAAATACTATGAGAATAGTAAAGTTATAGAAAATGAGATGACATGTATCTCAATTCTTATAGAAATGAGATAACATGTATCTCAGCTTCTATAGGAAGTGAGACGTCATTTGCCTTAGGATAGTGACTTTTTAATTAGATCTGAGATAATGTCTTTGTTCTTTTGGAATGCGAAGGAAATGAACCACATAGGAACATAAATCCACTCTGGCAAACCAAATGAATCTAAAATATATTTTTCTATAGGATATTTTTTCTATAGGAATTCTATCCTATAGAAATCGGATAGAATTCCTAAAACTAAAGGAGGCCTAAGCTCGTCAATCTAATGAGTACTACTCTCACGTCACCCTCTATGTAGCCCTGTTTTTCTCTGACGTCCGTTTCCTTGAGCACCTCGCAAAGACACACCACCCAATTCATATCAGAATGGTTTGATGCCAACAACATTGCCTCTCGTGATCTCCTCCTTGTCTCAACACGACCACCATTACACACCTTCTCTTCATCATACACTTATGCTCTCATCTCTTCATCCACATCCAGGATCTCTGCCCTAGTCAGAGGTTTCGCGGCTAGCCTCCATTCCTAATTCAGGTGTGGGTAACTCCACTTCTACCAAAATGGAGGAAATTGCACAAACCACCTACTTTTGGTGCCAGTGTTGCACAAAACACCTACTTCACAAGTTTGTTGCACAAAACAGCATATATTGCGGTAATTCATTGCAGCTAGGTATAATCCATCATTTAGGTGTGTTGACACGATTCCTGACAAGTAGGACCAGTTTGTAAGTGCACCGGTGGAAAAAAAAACCTGGCCACATCAGCAGCCAACTAGAACTGTCAATATCTCACAATCCTTTGTCCTGATTCAGTTGAATTTCCCCAGAATATTATTGAATGCATTTATGATTATTTGGATTATTTTCGCATTTTTTGCACAAAACACCTCACACAGAAGAGCAGGCGACGACGGTGGCGGCTACCATCCCTTCTCTGGCGAAGTGGCCGCCGGTGATGGAGCCCGGTCAGCTCTCCTCCACCGCCGGGTAAGCCTATCTCTAATCGAAGGGTTTACGAATGGATGCAAGCCTTTCATTAGTAAATATCCCACCTCGAATCAAAAGGTTTAAGAATGACACATGCCTTTCATTGTTTTTTTTTGTTGAAAATTTAACATTTACAAAAATGCAAAAATAATCGAATAAACCCTAAATGCACTCACTAGTATTCCAGAGAAAATTCAGCTCAACTGGAGCAAAAGATTGTGAGATTTTGACAGTTCTAGTTGGCTGCTGATGTAGATGGATTTTTTTGTCACTGATGCACTTACAAACTGGAGCCAGTTGTCAGAAATCAGGTCAACACACCTAAATGATGGATTAGACCTAGCTGCAACGAATTAGCTCAATATATGGTGTTTTGTGCAATAAACCTTTAAAGTAGGTGTTTTGTGCAACATTAACACCAAAAGCAAGTGGTCTTTGCAATTTCCTCTACCAAAATGTATATAGTGTCCAAGGCTTACCTCTAAAACGCCTAAACTGCGTGCATTTTAAAATGTTGCCTCGGAACACATGGAGGTGATCTTTAAGTTTGCCTTCAAATGCAATGTGTTGGAGGGATTTTTCATGACTTGCACCCAAATACACATATTTTTTAAGATGTTTTGGAAAAAACACGACGACCCTTTAACAATGAGTCATGTCTGATGGTGTGACATACTACCTCCGTCCTGGTTTATTGGTCCTTTTCATATTTAGTGTCAAATTTGATCATAGATTTAACTAACAAAATGTCAATGCATGTCAAAAAATTTATATTATTGAAAACTATGTTTAAATACTAATCCAACAATGTATTTTTTGAAGACATGCATTAACATTTTGTTAGCTCAATCTACGGTCAAAATTTAGCAAACCAACTCTAGCATTTTGTTAGTACTAAAAGATAAAATAGTCCACACAAAGACTCTAGCATTGTTGCGTGCAAAAAAGAAGACACTACTAGCATTTTTGCACGTACAGCCAGCTTTGCAAGTGCCGCATGCTACCATTAATCCACTCATAGACTACAGCATTGTTGCATGCATGCAGGATGCAATTGAGGCATCATCCTAGACCGACGAGCTTCTGTTGGTCTCGGACTTTAGCAAACCAAAGTACCAGGCAGCAAGCCTGGTAAGCTATCTCAAAAAACAAAGAAACAAAAAAACAAAAAACAAAGTACTCCAGTACCAAGCTAGTAACGTTTTTGTTTTTGTTTTTTTGAGCTGTCGTTGGATACCGGATGAGAAATGAAAGGTGGATCCTGGAGTGGTGTAGTACGTGGGTACCCAATGTTTATGCTCAGGGACGTCTTCAGGAATTTGGGGCCCCGGTGGGAAACAAAAAAGGTTTGTCCTATCGCTGACTAATTTCCATGCCATCCAAGATGATATCACTCTGTGATCCGCTCTTGCATAGTTGCATGCACTGTTAAGCAACCAATCACGTGAATCACATTGCACTGGACTACTTAACGCTGCACATTTCTGTGATACGAAAAACAAATATTAAATAGGGCCCCAATTTTTTTTAAAATCATACTTCTTTTATTTTTATTAGGTGCATTAACTATTTATGGAATTTCAAAATAGTAAGTGTACATTTTTGAAGGGTAAAATAGTAAGTGTATTTGGTTTATTCTTTGATTCCCTAATTTGCTAGTGGGTTGTTTGCACTTGAAATCTAAAGTAAAAAGTAGTCCCCACGGATGGAGGGATCTCTTATCCACCCTGATGATTTCCTTTCCTCCCTAATCTTCATACATGCGATTACATGCCAGCCAACAAATCCGGAAATAAATGGCGTCTGGATTAGGCAATTGCGCGCGGAAAAAATGCACGGGGGATAATCAAGAGAGGCTGCGGGGTTGTGCCCAGAGAAGGAAAGAAATTTCTGGCCACTAAGATCTTGTGGGACGTGCCACATAATTAGTGTTAGATTAGTTTGATCCGAGGCCCTCAGATTTTGGGGGCTCTGTACGGTCGCTCACCTTGGCCACCCTTGTGGACAGCCCTGTTTTGTTTACGCTTAACAAAAACTAAAGAGAGAGATTTGAAGGCTTGGTAAACAAAGCCTACAAAGCAGTGCCAACGCTCAGCCATCTCTTCTACATCTTAACAGTCTTACTAAGTCTTGGTAGACCGAGATTTCGTTAAGTCTCAATTGATGCTATATCCGTGAGATCTTACGTAGAGATCAGTGCAATTTTTTTTTCAGTTTTTTCTTTCTTTCTTGCAACTGGGACTTGGTTAGAACATCTAGCCGGACCTATCAAACCGGCTCATGTTTTTTTGATCCAACAGACGCCTTAAATGGGCCTCAAAGGCCCGGCCTGACCGGCACCCCCATATCCAGCCCAAATATGGTGCGGATAGGGGAAGGCGCCCGGGCCCACCCACCACATCAGACTGACAAAGGGGGGCCAGCCAGAAACGCCCTCAAACCCGGCGGTTCGAAACTTGTCTCCTCGGTCAAACCAGTGGCGCCGCGTGGCGCAGCTCCGGCGGGCCGCATGGTGCATTGTCCATCTATTTAAGTCGACCGGCGGCACCGTAACCCTACCATGCATCCACATTTTCCTCCTCCTGTTTGCCTCCGCTGCCACTTCCACTCCACCCGTCCGCCTAGTAGCCATGCCCACACGCCGCCGGGTGAGGAGCGAGCCATTTCTGACGCCGGAGCACCGGCTCGAGCTCCTTGAGCAGATACGGGCTAGGCTTGAAGCCCGGACCGCCGCGGGGCTACCTCCGGTTGAAGTGGATCCGGAGGAGGAGTTGGAGGAGGAGGAAGACTTTGAGGAGGAGGAGGATGAGCCAGAGGAGGAGGATGTCAGGGACGCTGGCGACGGGGATCTACAGCCGGAGCAGCATGCCATCCTCGATTCCCTCCGACCGGAGTCGGCTGCGGAGGCAAGACGCCGTCGCCGGCAGGAGATGAAGGCACAAGAGGCCGCAGATGAGGCGGAGATGCTCGCCTACATGGATGAGGTCGAGCAAGAGGAGGATGAGCCGGAGCCCTCCTAACCGCCCGTCCAGCCGGCGCCCGACACCGTCGTCCTGGACATCTTCAACGATGAAGAGTAGCTAGGGTAGTACGTAAGATTTCTTTTGAATGCTTTGTATGGATTTAGGGGATGAAATATAAAAGAGGTGGATGCAAAGTGTCTAATTTAAGACGTGTCTGGTCAGTGCCCGTGGACGTGCCCGAAAGCGTTCGCGAGCATTTGAGAGGCTGGATTTGCCAAATCCGGCTATAGATACTCTTAAATCTCAGTCGACTGAAACCTAGCCCTATTTTTAGTACTACACATTTGTTCTAAATTATTTAGGTAATTTGGATGGAAGTGAGTAGTGCTTTTATCTCAATAAATGTTCATTGTGTTGTGATAATTTATTCATCTAGTGACAAAACAAGATTATACCCTCTAGTCCATATTAAATAATGTCGTTTTAGTACTCTCTTTGTTCTTTTTTACTCTGTATATAAATTTTGTGAAAAGTCAAACTTTGTCAACTTTGACCAATATTATAGAAAAATTATCAACATTCACAATATTAATTAATACCATTGGATCCATAATAGAATTAACTTTATATTGTACTATTCTTTAGTGGTGTAGATGTTCATATTTTTTAATATAAGTATGATTCAAGTTTACAAAGTTTGATTTAAGATTTTTTTACGTGGAGTAAAAAATCGGAGGGAGTATTAGCTTTGTACAACATGTCAATTAATTTGGATTGACGGTACTCTCTTTGTTTTCTATTTACTCCGTATATTAGATTTGATTGAAGTCAAACTTCATAAAATTTGACCTAATTTATAGAAACAAACATGAACATTTACAATAGCAAACTTATATGATGTGAAAGTATATTCAATAACGAATCTAGAGGTATTAATTAGTTACTCCCTCTGTAAACTAATATAAGAGCGTTTAGATAATTAAAATAATGATCTAAATGCTGTTATATTAGTTTACAGAGGGAGTATTATATATGATCATATTTTTTGTCTATAAATTTTGTCAAAATATATAAAATTTGACTTTAATTAAAGTTAACATGCTGAGGAAGTATTATTATTTTATCCTAAAATCTAAAAAATGCACGCGCATTTTTTCGTCGTCCCGAGCGGCCGCGCTAAACGCCAAGAAGCACACCGCGCTAGACAATTCCTTCGCTGTCTTCCATCCATCTCCCTCGCCCGACTCTGTTACTGTCCACAATCATGTCGGCTTGACGGCTTCCAACGCCGACCACGCCGCCGCCGAGGTTGCCTTCCACCATCTCCGCAGCTCCCACCCGGGGCCCCGAGTGCTGCGCCTCGCCTCGTCGCTCGCGACGCCGACCACCCCTGCCGAGCTCCGTGCCAGGCTGTTGTCCTCGTCCGCAAGATCCTCTCCCCATGGCTCCTCTGACTCAGTCCACCACCGAGCTCTGCTCTATGGCCGCTGTCCTCCTCCCCAAGCTCCTCTCCCCGACGACTTCCTCCGATTCAGGCCTCTCCTCTCCTCCGAGGGCCAGGCCGGGCTCAAGTCAAACCTCCTCAACACGTCCGGCGGTGCCGCAACAGCCTTGACAGAGCTCGCTGCTGCTCACTCTTCATCTCCGCCGGGCTGGAGTGTAGGAGGTTACATCCACCAGACTGGATCCGTCCCTCGTTTTTTATTGAATCAAAACACACATCCAGGATTCATCCACCGCTTGCTTGCAGGAGAACGCAAGTTGTTTTTCCTACTGCCGCCGATACAACTTAATCCTAACTTAATCCTATCTCTTTGGCACATTCGCTGGAAGGCAGTTGATTTGGGTGAAATTGGATGTCCTACATTATGCCACTTTTGCGCCATGCTTGTTGCGGTGTATGCTTCACGTATCGAAAATTCTGCCAATTTTACAGAGATACAAAGTTGACTAGATGATGTTTTTGTTGAAGTTGATCTATTTTTGCTGTTCGCATTTTTTGACATTCACAATAGTTGTAATTGCATATCTAATAATTTTCAGTTGGATATAATCATAGACTAGTTGCACAACACGGCAATACTAAATTGGCTACATGACGTCTAAGGTCTGAGATTGCTTACTTAAATTTAGCTAGACGAGCGTCATTGGAAGCTCGACCAACTACTAACGTAAACTAGAAGCATATGCACTCTCGTCGGTATAGTCGCACACGTACGGTCATGGAGTTGCACACTTTTATTGGTACAGTCGCACACGTGCGGTCGTGTGATGCAAACTCTTGTTAGGATAGTAGCTCACGCATGACCGCAGAGTTGCATACTCTAGTTAAAATAGTCGCAAACATGGAATTCAGATCTGTTTTCACTATTGGAATCCTCACGACGAGTTCTTTCAAACTCGATCCCGCATGGATATGTTTTGATGGATTTTTTTATGTCAACTTTGGTGCCATATGATGCAACTCTATTACTATATCGTGCAATTTTAGTACAACATGGTGCAAATTTTTCAAAATCATTTTTTAAATTTGCATGATCGAAATTCTTATGAGATTTGCAACCTAGTAACCACGATAATCATTTCTTAGTGATGTGCAACTAGTCTACTACCCGGCCAACTACCTACTAGTGGATGTGCAACCCTCCTCTTCCCTATTCGTGGATGATATATAATTTTTCATTGTTGTCATACCATGCCCCGACCTACCCCTATCAGCTATATGAGCAACTTACTCTGTTGTTTCAGCTAACTTTTTAGTAGTCGACGTGCAACTCCTTTCCCTCCATGCTTGTGTATATGTAGTTTTAGTTGGTAGGGGCAATAGAAGTAGTTGCACAGAATCTGCTAGGCAGTTGGCCAGGACAACAGATAAAGCTGCACATCTCATTGACATGGATTTGTTGAATGGTGAAAAAATGCACATCCATAGACTATGAGGGTGCAGAAAAGTTGTCTACAGGTGAGACCCTCAAGATGCACATCTCACTAGTTGGGTTGGGGGAGAGGGGGAGGGGTGCTAGCAATGAAAACTACACATCCACGGGTACGGGGAAAATGTTGAGAAATTAAGCAATTGTTTGGTTAATTTAATCCAATAATAAATCATGAACATGACATAGGCAGTGCTAATGACATACTGAATTTTGATGATGTACGCACGTACTAGGCAGATAGTAGATGCAAACCACTAGTACTGCACATGAAAGTAAACAGGAGCGGTGTAAATGTGTTATACCCTCTAGTAGGCCAGTCGGCCGTAGCAGCAGTGGAGGCGTCGGCCTCGTCTGCGATCCTCTTGTCCGCAGCAGCCTTCTCGGCAGCCACACGATCGGAGTCAATGCTCATGGAGAAGACGAAGGTGACGCAGAAGTAGTCGACGTAGATGAAGTAGTTGAACCAAGGCGAGCAGTCGCATAGGAGACGCTCCCCAAAAACCTAATCGCCTCTCTCCCGTACATGATCTGGAGAAGAGGCCTTCTCTCCCATCAACCGTGTACGCGGTAGACGAGGCGTGGCATGGCGAGGCGGGCGGCGGAGGAGGAGCGCGCGTGTGGAACACCTCTCCTTCCTTCACACCAACTCATACTAGTGGGAGAAGAGCTCACCTTATAAGTTGGTGTACATCTCTCTGAACTAGCCATGTGGGACTAAACATCGCACCACTCAATTGACAGCATGGGCCTTTAGGGATTTTCTGAAATTGTTAAGTGGGCCTGCAGCCCAACTATTATTCAGCAATCCCCCACTAGATCCCAAAGTCCCATGATGTTGTCCTCTGTTCCAAACTCTGTTTTGATATACCAGTATTTTCAGTGGAGACCCGTTAAGGTTGAACATCCACCTAGAACAAATAGCTACACTCCTTCACAACTGAACAATGGACTAGGCCTTGAATTGTCAATTTGGCGTGAAGAAGTTTCACCAAGTGTCTTACCAGTACTAGGCTGCCGAAGGCTGACCCCTCGGGTGGAGCATATTGGTCACTCTTGGCATGTTTATGAACTTACTAGAGATCACCCTAATCTCATAGACTATGACCAGTAGTCAGGCTCATATAGGTGTGTTCCTCCAAAGATTGCTCTGTAGGATAGCATCTTGTTTTTACAAGCCTTGAAACACATTAAGACAAAAGTCAACCTGCCATACAGTTACCGAGAGTTGTGCATCTCCAACAGAGTGGGTTAGCTAAAATACTCTCCTCAGTTATCCACTAGCTTGTTTTCCCAGGTCCTACTTCACAGGATCTCCGATCACATAGGTTGGATTACTACCATGGCAACTCATGTGGGTCTCATACCCATCTCCCTCGATGCATTATCTATCACCACATGGGATAGCCCTTTTGTAAAGGGATCTGCCAGATTCTTAGCCGTTTGGACATATTCCAACGCTATCACTCCGGAGTTTCTTAATTTTCTGACAGCTTTTAATCTCATTCTTATGTGTTTGTTGGACTTCATGTTGTCCTTTAAACTCTTCACCTTAGTGATGACAGTCTGATTGTCACAGTTCATAAGGATAACCAGAACCGGTTTATCAACCACTGGCAAGTCCATCAAAAGATCTCGAAGCCATCCTGCTTCAACACCAGATGTGTCTAATGCTGTTAATTCTGCTTCCATTGTTGATCTCGTTAAGATCGTTTGCTTGCAAGACTTCCAGGAAACAGCGCCACCTCCAAGAGTAAACATATACCAGTTGTGGCCTTCATCTCATCAGCACCAGAGATCCAATTCGTGTCACTATACCCTTCAAGTACCGACGGGTACCCAATATAGTGAAGTCTATAGTTCATAGTACCCTTCAGATAGCGCATAACTCTTTCAACAACATGCCAATGTACATCACCCGGTTTGGAAACAAACCGGCTCAGTTTGCTCACAGCAAACTCGATGCCAGGCCTCGTTGCGCTAGCTAGGTACATCAGTGAACCAATGATTTGAGAGTATCTCAATTGATCTATAGCCGTGCCTTTGGACTTTCGAACCAACACGCTAGGATCATATGGTGTTTGAGATGGTGTGCAGTCTGAATATCCAAAACGACTCAACACCTTCTCAACATAGTGGGATTGCAGAAGTGTAATCTCACCCTCATTATCTCTTAGTAGCGTGATGTTCAAGATAACATCAGCCAAACCAAGGTCTTTCATCTTAAAGTTCTAAGACAGAAATGACTTGACCTCCTCAATGACTTTGAGGTTGGTTCCGAATATCAGTATGTCATCAACATACAAGCACAGTATAACTCCTTCGCCCCCACCATGGCGATAATATACACATTTTTCAGCCTCATTAACAATGAAACCAACAGATGTCAGAGTTGTATTAAACTTATCATGCCATTGCTTAGGTGCTTGCTTTAGGCCATATAAAGATTTCAGCAACCTACACACCTTTCTTTCTTGACCATCTATCACAAAGCCATCTGGTTGTTGCATGTAGATTTCCTTGTTTAGCTCTCCATTTAGAAAAGCCGTCTTAACATCCATCTGGTGGATGATAAGACCACGCGAGGCCGCCAACGAGAGTAATACTCGAATGGTGGTCAGTCTAGCCATAGGTGAATAAGTGTTGAAAAAATCTTCCTCTTTCTTTTTGGTCATAGCCCTTGGCCACAAGCCTAGCCTTGTATTTTTCAATCGTACCATCGGGCCTAAGCTTCTTTTTGAACACCCACTTACATCCAAATGGTTTGCAACCATAGGGACGCTCAGTGATCTCCCATGCCCCGTTAGCCATGATGGAATCCATCTCGCTACGGACCGCATCCTTCCAGTAGTCAGCTTCTGGAGAGGCATACGCTTCTGAAATAGAAGTGGGAGTACCAGCCACGAGGTACACGATGAAATCATCACCAAAGGTCTTTGTAGTCCTTTGTCTCTTGCCCCTACCAAGGGTTTCCTCATCATCCTCCTCAGGATTTTCATCATGTGTTTGTTCATAATAATCCATAGGAATGGCAGGCTCGGAAGTCTCCTCAGATTCCTGTCTAGAAGTGCTTTGCATATCTCTCATAGAAAAGACATCCCCAAAGAATGTAGCATCCCTAGACTCCATAATTGTACCAACCTTCTGGTCAGGTACCTCAGATTTCACTACTAGAAATCTATAGCCAACGCTGTTCTTAGCGTAGCCCAAATTAACGCAGTCCATAGTCTTGAGTCCAAGCTTACGCTTTTTGGGTCGGCACATTGACTTTCGCCAAAAAGCCCCAAGTACGGAAGTAGTGTTGTCCTTCTCTTCGCCAATTTCTCATAGGGAGTGATCTCATTATCCTTTGTCGGAACTTTATTCAGGACATGACATGCCGTCAATATAGCCTCTCCCCACCATGCCTTGGATAAACCCGATGTATCTAACATGGCGTTAAACAAATCAGTTAGAGTATGGTTTTTCCGCTCAGCAACCACATTTGACTGAGGTGAATAGGGAGGCGTCCTCTCATGAATAATTCCGTGTTCCGCATAGACAGAATCAAACTCATTAGAGAAGTACTCTCCACCACGATTTGACCGAACTCGTTTCATTTTCTTTTCAAGTTGATTCTCAACTTCCGCCTTATAGATTTTAAAGTAGTGTAGAGCCTCATCTTTAGTGTTTAAAAGATATACACAGCAATATCTAGTAGAATCATTTATCAGTGTCATGAAGTATCGTTTTTCACCTTTAGTCAATACACCATTCATCTCACAAAGATCATAATGTATGAGTTCTAACGACGCCAAATGTCTCTCCTCCGCAGCCTTATGGGGCTTGCGAGGTTGCTTTGCTTGCACACACGAATGGCACTTAGAACCTTTGGCTAAAATGAAACTTGGGATTAAATTCAATTTTGCTAACCGCGTCATACTACCAAAACCAATGTGACAAAGACGTGAATTCCAAACTTCCGTTTCATTAACACTCGAATGAATATTGTTCATGACTTTATTACAAAAATCAGTGAGGGAAAAGCGGAACAGACCTCTGCATTCATAACCTTTTCCAACAAAAAGTCCATATTTCGTAACAACTACTTTATTAGACTCGAATACCAATTTAAACCCTTATCTACATAGAAGGGAACCACTAACGAGATTTTTCTTGATCGCGGGGACATGCTGCACGTTCTTCAGTTGCACGATCCTTCCCGAAGTAAACTTCAGATCGACCGGCCAACACCATGAACAGAAGCACTCGCGCTGTTCCCCATTAGTACGGACCCGTTCACTTTGGCCTGATAAGAAGAAAACAATGAAATGTCGGCACACACATGAATATTTGCACCTGTGTCAATCCACCAATCGGTAGACTGACAAACTGAAAATACAGTAAACAAATTATCGTACCCAGACGACCCACTCTCATCGTTGCTCACAATCATGTTGACAGTCTTGGAGTCCTGTCCTGGCTTCTTAAACTTGTTTGGGCACTTGGCAGCCCAATGTTCATCTGCACCACAAGTGAAACAACCATCCTTCTTCTTATCTTTCTTGAAGATCTTCTTGCCCTCCTTCTTAAACTCGGTATTCTGTTGGACACTAGTCTTCCCCTTGGGCTTGTGGGGTGGAAGTTCTTCTGCACCACATTGGCGACAGAGGTCCCTTCGGTCCCTTTTCCGTGCGAGTCCTTTGCCCTCGAATTCTGCTCCACACTCAGATGGCCAATAACATCCTCAACTGAGAATTCACGCCTCTGATGTTTTAGAGTAGTGGCAAAGTTCCTCCAGGAATTTGGTAACTTAGCGATAATGCAACCCGCGACAAATTTGCCCGGCAACACACACTTGAGAAGCTCAAGCTCCTTAGCAATGCACTGTATCTCATGAGCCTGTTTTGTAATCGTGGAACTGCTACATAATATACATCTCACTTCCAGCATCTGTTGCGCCGAATTTAGATTCGAGCGCCTCCCACAAGTCCTTGGTGTTGGGGAACGTAGCAGAAATTCAAATTTTTCCTACATGTAAACAAGATCTATCTATGGAGAAACCAGCAAAGAGGGGAAGGAGAGTGCATCTACATACCCTTGTAGATCGCTAAGCGGAAGCGTTCAAGTGAACGGGGTTGATGGAGTCGTACTCGTCGTGATCCAAATCACCGATGATCCTAGTGCCGAACAGACAGCACCTCCGTGTTCAACACACATGCAGCCCGGTGACGTCTCCCATGCCTTGATCCAGCAAGGAGAGAGGGAGAGGTTGGGGAAGACTCCATCCAGCAGCAACACAATGGCGTGGTGGTGGTGGAGGAGCGTGGCAATCCTGCAGGGCTTCACCAAGCACCACGGGAGAAGAGAAGGACTTGGGAGAGGGGAAGGGCTGCGCCAAGAAGGAGAGGAACTCGTGTGTCTTGGGCAGCCCAAACCTCAAGTATATATAGGGGAAGGGGAGGGGCTGCGCCCCCACCTAGGGTTCCCTCCCTAGGGGTGGTGGCAGCCCCCAGATCCCATCTGGGTGGCGGCCAGGTGGAGGGGAGAGGGAGGCGCACCAGGTATGGGCCCTAAGGCCCATCTGCCCTTAGGGTTTGCCCCCTTCCTCTCCTTAGGCGCCTTGGGCCCTTGTGGGGGGGCGCACCAGCCCACCCGGGGCTGGTCCCCTCCCACACTTGGCCCATGCAGCCCTCCGGGGCTTGTGGCCCCACTTGGTGGACCCCCGGGACCCTCCCGGTGGTCCCGGTACGTTACCGGTAAACCCCGAAACTTTTCCGGCGACCAAAACAGGACTTCCCATATATAAATCTTTACCTCTGGACCATTCAGGAACTCCTCGTGACGTCCGGGATCTCATTCGGGACTCCGAACAACATTCGGTAACCACATACAAACTTCCTTTATAACCCTAGCGTCATCGAACCTTAAGTGTGTAGACCCTACTGGTTCGGGAAACATGCAGACATGACCGGGACACCTCTCCGGTCAATAACCAACAGCGGGATCTGGATACCCATGTTGGCTCCCACATGTTCCACGATGATCTCATCGGATGAACCACGATGTCATGGACTTAATCAATCCCGTATACAATTCCCTTTGTCTAGCGGTACGATACTTGCTCGAGATTCGATCGTCGGAATCCCGATACCTTGTTCAATCTTGTTACTGGCAAGTATCTTTACTCGTTCCGTAACACATCATCCCGTGATCAACTCCTTGATCACATTGTGCATATTATGATGATGTCCTACCGAGTGGGCCCAGAGATACCTCTCCGTTTACACGGAGTGACAAATCCCAGTCTCGATTCGTGCCAACCCAACAGACACTTTCGGAGATACCTGTAGTGTACATTTATAGCCACCCATTTACGTTGTGACGTTTGGCACACCCAAAGCACTCCTACGGTATCCGGGAGTTGCACAATCTCATGGTCTAAGGAAATGATACTTGACATTAGAAAAACTTTAGCATGCGAACTACACGATCTTGTGCTATGCTTAGGATTGGGTCTTGTCCATCACATCATTCTCCTAATGATGTGATCCCGTTATCAATGACATCCAATGTCCATGGTCAGGAAACCGTAACCATCTATTGATCAACGAGCTAGTCAACTAGAGGCTTACTAGGGACATGGTGTTGTCTATGTATCCACACATGTATCTGAGTTTCCTATCAATATAATTCTAGCATGGATAATAAACGATTATCATGAACAAGGAAATATAATAATAACCAATTTATTATTGCCTCTAGGGCATATTTCCAACAGTCTCCCACTTGCACTAGAGTCAATAATCTAGTTCACATCGCCATGTGATTAACCCTCACAGGTCACATCGCCATGTGACCAACATCCAAAGAGTTTACTAGTGTCACTAAACTAGTTCACATCATCATGTGATTAAGACTCAATGAGTTCTGGGGTTTGATCATGTTTTGCTTGTGAGAGAGGTTTTAGTCAACGGGTCTGCAACAATCAGATCCGTATGTACTTTGCAAATCTCTATGTCATATCGTAGATGCTGCTACCACGTTCCACTTGGAGCTATTCCAAATGGTTGCTCCACTATACGTATCCGGTTTGCTACTCAGAGTCATTCGGATAGGTGTTAAGGCTTGCATCGACGTAACCCTTTACGCCGAACTCTTTATCACCTCCATAATTGAGAAACATGTCCTTATTTTCTCCAAGGACAATTTTGACCGCTGTCTGGTGATCCACTCCTTGATCACCTTTGTACCCTCTTGCCGGACATGTGGCAAGGCACACATCAGGTGCAGTACTCAGCATGGCATACCGTATAGAGCCTATGACAAAAGCATAGGGGACGACATTCGTCCTTTCTCTTTCTTCTGCCGTGGTCGAGCTTCAAGTCTTAACTTCATACCTTACAACTCAGGCAAGAACTCCTTCCTTGACTGATCCATCTTGAACACCTTCAAGATCATGTCAAGGTATGTGCTCATTTGAATGTACCATTAAGCGTTTTGATCTATCCTTATAGATCTTGATGCTCAATGTTCAAGTAGCTTAATCCAGGCTTTCCATTGAAAAACACTTTCCAAATAACCCTATATGCTTTCCAGAAATTCTACGTCATTTCTGATCAACAATATGTCAACAACATATATTCATCAGAAATTCTATAGTGCTCCCACTCACTTCTTTGGAAATACAAGTTTCTCATAAACTTTGTATACACCTAAAATCTTTGATCATCTCATCAAAGCATACATTCCAACTCCGAGATGCTTACTCCAGTCCTTAGAAGGATTGCTGGAGCTTTGCATACTTATTAGCATCTTTCAGGATTGACAAAACCTTCCGGTTGTATCACATACAACCTTTCCTCAAGGAAATCATCGAGGAAACAATGTTTTGACATCCTATCTACAAGATTTCATAAATAATGCAGTAATCGCTAATATAATTCCAACAGACTCTTAGCATCGCTACGAGTGAGAAACTCTCATCGTAGTCAACTCCTTGAACTTGTCGTAAAACATCTTAACGACAAGTCGAGCTTTCTTAATGGTGATACTTACCATCATTGTCCGTCTTCCTTTTAAAATCCATATGTACCTAACAGCCTTACGACCATCAAGTAGTTCTTCCAAAGTCTACACTTTGTTTTCATATATGGATCCTCTCTCGGATTATATGGCCTCGAGCCATTTTGGAATCCAGGCCCACCATCGCTTATCCATAGCTCGTAGGTTCATTGTTGTCTAGCAACATGACTTCCAAGACAGGATTACGTACCACTCTGAAGTAGTACGCATCCTTGTCATCCCACGAGGTTTGGTAGTGACTTGATCTGAAGTTTCATGATCACTATCATAAGCTTCCACTTCAGTTGGTGTAGGTGCCACAGGAACAACTCCCTGTGCCCTGCCACACACTAGTTGAAGAGACGGTTCAATAACCTCATCAAGTCTCCACCATCCTCCCACTCAATTCTTTCGAGATAAACTTTTCCTCGAGAAAGGACCTGATTCTAGAAAGAATCCCTTATTGCTTTCGGATCTGAGACAGGAGGTATACCCTATTGTTTTGGGTGTCCTATGAAGATGCATTTATCCGCTTTGGGTTCGAGCTCATCAGCCTGAAACTTTTCACATAAGCGTCGCAGCCCCAAACTTTTAAGAAATGACAGCTTAGGTTTCTCTAAACCATAGTTCATACGGTGTCATCTCATCGGGATTACGTGGTGCCCTATTTAAAGTGAATGTGGTTGTCTCTAATGCCTAACCCATAAACTATCATGGTAATTCAATAAGAGACATCATGGTATGCATCATATCCAACAGGGTGCAGTTATGATGTTCGGACACACCATCACACTATGGTGTTCCAGGCTGTATTAGTTGTGAAACAATTTCCACAATGTCTTAATTCTGTGCCAAACTCGTAATTCAGATATTCATCTCTATGATCATATCATAGATATTTTATCCTCTTGTCACGACGATCTTTCAACTTCATCCAGAAATTACTTGAACCTTTCAATAATTCAGACTCGTGATTCATCAAGTAAATGTACTCAACATCTACTCAAATCATCTGTGAAGTAAGTGAAGGAAATATGCCCTAGAGGCAATAATAAAGTTATTATTTATTTCCTTATATCATGATAAATGTTTATTATTCATGCTAGAATTGTATTAACCGGAAACATAATACATGTGTGAATACATAGACCAACAGAGTGTCACTAGTATGCCTCTACTTGACTAGCTCGTTAATCAAAGATGGTTATGTTTCCTAACCATGAACAAAGAGTTGTTATTTGATTAACGAGGTCACATCATTAGTTGAATGATCTGATTGACATGACCCATTCCATTAGCTTAGCACCCGATCGTTTAGTATGTTGCTATTGCTTTCTTCATGACTTATACATGTTCCTATAACTATGAGATTATGCAACTCCCGTTTACCGGAGGAACACTTTGGGTACTACCAAACATCACAACGTAACTGGGTGATTATAAAGGAGTACTACAGGTGTCTCCAATGGTAGATGTTGGGTTGGCGTATTTCGAGATTAGGGTTTGTCACTCCGATTGTCGGAGAGGTATCTCTGGGCCCTCTCGGTAATGCACATCACATAAGCCTTGCAAGCACTGCAACTAATATGTTAGTTGTGAGATGATGTATTACGGAACGAGTAAAGAGACTTGCCGGTAACGAGATTGAACTAGGTATTGGATACCGACGATCGAATCTCGGGCAAGTAACATACCGATGACAAAGGGAACAACGTATGTTGTTATGCGGTCTGACCGATAAAGATCTTCGTAGAATATGTAGGAGCCAATATGGGCATCCAGGTCCCGCTATTGGTTATTGACCGGAGACATGTCTCGGTCATGTCTACATTGTTCTCGAACCGTAGGGTCCGCACGCTTAACGTTACGATGACAGTTATTATGAGTTAATGCATTTTGATGTACCGAAGGTTGTTCGGAGTCCCGGATGAGATCACGGACATGACGAGGAGTCTCAAAATGGTCGAGACGTAAAGATTGATATATTGGAAGCCTATGTTTGGACATAGGAAGTGTTCCGGGTGAAATCGGGATTTTACCGAAATACCGGGAGGGTTACCGGAACCCCCCGGGAGACTAATGGGCCTATTGGGCCTTAGTGGAAAAGAGAAAAGGGGCAGCCCACAGCTGGCCGCGCCCCCCCCTTCCCCAAGTCCTAGTAGGACTAGGAGAAGGGGCCGGCCCCCCTCTCTCTCTCCTTTCCCCCTTGAGAGTCCTAGTTGGAATAGGATTGGAGAGGGGAGTCCTCCCCCTGCGCCTCCCTCTCTCTGGCCGGCCAGCCCCCTCCCTCCAACCTTTATATACGGGGGCAGGGGACACCCCAAGACACACAGTTGATCCTTGAGATCGTTCCTTAGCCGTGTGTGGTGCCCCCTGCCACCATATTCCACCTCGATCATACCGTTGTAGTGCTTAGGCGAAGCCCTGCGTCGGTAGTACATCAAGATCGTCATCACGCCGTCGTGCTGACGGAACTCTTCCTCGACGCTTTGCTGGATCGGAGCCCGAGGATCGTCATCGAGCTGAACGTGTGCTAAGAACTCGGAGGTGCCGGAGTAACGGTGCTTGGATCGGTCGGATCGGGAAGAAGACGTACGACTACTTCCTCTACGTTGTGTGATCGCTTCCGCAGTTGGTCTGCGTTGGTACGTAGACAACACTCTCCCCTCTCGTTGCTGTGCATCACCATGATCTTGCGTGTGCGTAGGAAAATTTTCGAAATTACTACGTTCCCCAACAGTAAGAACATAACGATATCCACTACACGCCTCAGCACTCATTGGACTGCACACATCAAAATGTATTACTTCCAACAAGTTGCTTTCTAGTTCCATTTTACTGAAAACGAGGCTTTCAGTCATCTTGCCCATGTGGTATGATTTGCATGTCTCAAGTGATTCAAAACCAAGTGAGTGCAAACGGTCCATTTGCATGGAGTTTCTTCATGCATATACACCAATAGACATGGTTCGCATGTCTCAAACTTTTCAAAAAAACGAGTGAGCCCAAAGATCCATCACCATGGAGCTTCTTCATGCGTTTTATACCGATATGACTTGTGTGGCAGTACCACAAGTAGGTGGTACTATCATTACTATCTTATATCTTTTGGCATGAACATGTGTATCACTACGATCGAGATTCAATAAACCATTCATTTTAGGTGCAAGACCATTGAAGGTATTATTCAAATAAACAGAGTAACCATTATTCTCCTTAAATGAATAACCGTATTGCGATAGACACAATCCAATCATGTCTATGCTCAACGCAAACACCAATCTCGATGGTAGAGGGAGCGTGCGATGCTTGATCACATCAAGCTTGGAAAAACTTCCAACGCATATTGCCAGCTCACCTTTAGCTAGTCTTCGTTTACTCCGCAGCCTTTTCTTTCGAGTTTACTAACATTTAGCAACCGAACCGGTATCTAATACCACGGTGCTACTAGGAGTACTAATAAAGTACACATTAACACAATGTATATCCAATATACTTCTATCGACCTTGCCAGCCTTCTCATCTACCAAGTATCTAGGGTAATTCTGCTCCAGTGGCTGTTCCCCTTATTACAGAAGCACTTAGTCTCGGGTTTGGGTTCAACCTTGGGTTTCTTCACTAGAGCAGTAGCTGATTTGCCATTTCACGAAGTATCCCTCCTTGCCCTTCTTAAAACTAGTGGTTTCACCAACCATCAACAATTGATGCTCCTTCTTGATTTCTACTTTTTTGTGGTGTCAAACATTGCGAATATCTCAAGGATCATCATATATGTCCCTGATATATTATAGTTCATCATGAAGCTCTAGCAGCTTGGTGGTAATGACTTCGGAGAAACATCACTATCTTATCTGGAAGATCAACTCCCACTCGATTCAAATGATTGTTGTACTCAGACAATCTGAGCACAAGCTCAACAATTGAGATTTTCTCCCTTAGTTTGCAGGCTAAGAAAATCGTCGGAGGTCTTATACCTCTTGACGTGGGCACGAGCCTGAAATCCCAATTTCAGTCCTTGGAACATCTCATATGTTCTGCGATGTTTCAAAAACGTCTTTGGTGCCTCAATTCTAAACCATTTAGCATTACGCACTGAACTATCATGTAGTCATCAAAACGTGTATGTCAGATGTTCGCAACATCCACAAACGACGTTCGAGGTTCAGCACACTGAGCGGTGCATTAAGGACATAAGCCTTCTACTGTCTGCATAATTGCTACTATCAACTTTCAACTATTTTTTTCTCTAGGAACATATCTAAACAGTAGAACTGAAGCGCGAGCTACGACATAATTTGCGAAGACCTTTTGACTATGTTCAGGATAATTAAGTTCATCTTATGAACTCCCACTCAGATAGACATCCCTCTAGTCATCTAAGTGATTACATGATCCGAGTCAACTAGGCCGTGTCCAATCATCACGTGAGACGGACTAGTCATCATCGGTGAACATCTTCATGTTGATCGTATCTACCATACGACTCATGCTCGACCTTTCGGTCTCTTGTGTTCCGAGGCCATGTCTGTAGATGCTAGGCTCGTCAAGTCAACCTAAGTGTTTTGCATGTGTTCCGAGGCCATGTCTGTACATGCTAGGCTCGTCAACACCCGTTGTATTCGAACGTAAGAATCTGTCACACCCGATCATCACGTGGTGCTTCAAAATGACGAACTTTCGCAACGGTGCACAGTTAGGGGGAACACTTTTTTGAAATTTTAATGAGGGATCATCTTATTTACTACCGTCGTTCTAAGTAAATAAGATGTATAAACATCACATGCAATCAAAAGGTGACATGATATGGCCATCATCACTTTGCTCCTTTTGATCTCCATCTTCGGGGCTCCATGATCATCATCGTCACCGGCATGACACCATGATCTCCATCATCATGATCTCCATCATCGTGTCTTCATGAAGTTGTCTCACCAACTATTACTTCTACTACTACAACGAATGGTTAGCAATAAAGTAAAGTAATTAAATGGCGTTGTTCAATGACACGCATGTCATATAATAAATAAAGACAACTCCTATGGCTCCTGCCGGTTGTCATACTCATCGACATGCAAGTCGTGATTCCTATTACAAGAACATGATCAAACTCATGCATCACATATCATTCATCACATTCTTCTTGGCCATATCACATCACATAGCATACCCTGCAAAAACAAGTTAGACGTCCTCTAATTGTTGTTGCATGTTTTTACGTGGATGCTATGGGTTTCTAGCAAGAACGTTTCTTACCTACGCAAAACCACAACGTGATATGCCAATTGCTATTTACCCTTCATAAGGACCCTTTTCATCGAATCCGTTCCGACTAAAGTGGGAGAGACTGGCACCCGCTAGCCACCTTATGCAACTAGTGCATGTCAGTCGGTGGAACCTGTCTCACGTAAGAGTACGTGTAAGGTCGGTCCGGGCCGCTTCATCCCACAATACCGTCAAACAAGATTGGACTAGTAACGGTAAGCATATTGAACAAAATCAACGCCCACAACTACTTTGTGTTCTACTCGTGCATAGAATCTACGCAATAGACCTAGCTCATGATGCCACTGTTGGGGAACGTAGCAGAAATTCAAAATTTTCCTACGTGTCACCAAGATCTATCTATGGAGAAACCAGCAACGAGGGGAAGGAGAGTGCATCTACATACCCTTGTAGATCGCTAAGCGGAAGCGTTCAAGTGAACGGGGTTGATGGAGTCGTACTCGTCGTGATCCAAATCACCGATGATCCTAGTGCCGAACGGACGGCACCTCCGCGTTCAACACACATGCAGCCTGGTGATGTCTCCCATGCCTTGATCCAGCAAGGAGAGAGAGAGAGGTTGGGGAAGACTCCATCCAGCAGCAGCACAACGGCGTGGTGGTGGTGGAGGAGCGTGGCAATCCTGCAGGGCTTCGCCAAGCACCACGGGAGAGGAGAAGGACTTGGGAGAGGGGAAGGGCTGCGCCAAGAAGGAGAGGAACTCGTGTGTCTTGGGCAACCCAAACCTCAAGTATATATAGGGGAAGGGGAGGGGCTGTGCCCCCACCTAGGGTTCCCTCCCTAGGGGTGGTGGCAGCCCCCAGATCCCATCTGGGTGGCGGCCAGGTGGAGGGGAGAGGGAGGCGCACCAGGTATGGGCCCTAAGGCCCATCTGCCCTTAGGGTTTGCCCCCTTCCTCTCCTTAGGTGCCTTGGGCCCTTGTGGGGGGGCGCACCAGCCCACCTGGGGCTGGTCCCCTCCCACACTTGGCCCATGCAGCCCTCCGGGGCTTGTGGCCCCATTTGGTGGACCCCCGGGACCCTCCCGGTGGTCCCGGTACGTTACCGATAAACCCCGAAACTTTTCTGGCGACCAAAACAGGACTTCCCATATATAAATCTTTACCTCCGGACCATTCCGGAACTCCTCATGACGTCCGGGATCTCATCCGGGACTCTGAACAACATTCGGTAACCACATACAAACTTCCTTTATAACCCTAGCGTCATTGAACCTTAAGTGTGTAGACCCTACGGGTTCGGGAAACATGCAGACATGACCGGGACACCTCTCCGGTCAATAACCAACAGCGGGATCTGGATACCCATGTTGGCTCCCACATGTTCCACGATGATCTCATCGGATGAACCACGATGTCATGGACTTAATCAATCCCGTATACAATTCCCTTTGTCTAGCGGTATGATACTTGCCCGAGATTCGATCGTCGGAATCCCGATACCTTGTTCAATCTCGTTACCGGCAAGTCTCTTTACTCGTTCCGTAACACATCATCCCGTGATCAACTCCTTGATCACATTGTGCACATTATGATGATGTCCTACCGAGTGGGCCCAGAGATACCTCTCCGTTTACACGGAGTGACAAATCCCAGTCTCGATTCGTGCCAACCCAACAAACACTTTCGGAGATACCTGTAGTGTACATTTATAGCCATCCAGTTACGTTGTGTCGTTTGGCACACCCAAAGCACTCCTACGGTATCCGGGAGTTGCACAATCTCATGGTCTAAGGAAATGATACTTGACATTAGAAAAACTTTAGCATGCGAACTACACCATCTTGTGCTATGCTTAGGATTGGGTCTTGTCCATCACATCATTCTCCTAATGATGTGATCCCGTTATCAACGACATCCAATGTCCATGGTCAGGAAACCATAACCATCTATTGATCAACGAGCTAGTCAACTAGAGGTTTACTAGGGACATGGTGTTGTCTATGTATCCACACATGTATCTGAGTTTCCTATCAATACAATTCTAGCATGGATAATAAACGATTGTCATGAACAAGGAAATATAATAATAACCAATTTATTATTGCCTCTAGGGCATATTTCCAACACTTGGCAACTCACATATGTAAGTATGCATCAACCAGCTTATATCCGATCACGCTCAGAACACATCCAACAAAGACGACGGTGGCCTCCCTGAACGCCTTCTCCTGTTCAGGAGCGATCGTTCCCGTGGGAGTAACACCGGCGACCCAGAACACGTTCATGGCCGTGAGCCATAAGACGGTTTTAGTCTGCCAACGCTTAAAGTGCGTCCCCGTAAATGGGGCTGGTTTCAGTGCAACAGCAAAACCATGGATCGAAAATTGCCTACACATATTAGGTTTTTGGATTGTTGAGAAATTAAGAAATTGTTCGATTAATTTAATCCAATAATAAATCATGAACATGACATAGGCAGTGCTAATGACATACTGAATTTTGATGATGTACGCACGTACTAGGCAGATAGTAGATGCAAACCACTAGTACTACACATGAAAGTAAACAGAAGCGGTGTAAATGTGTTATACCCTCCAGTAGGCCAGTCGGCCGTAGCAGCAGCGGAGGCGTCAGCCTCGTTTGTGATCCTCTTGTCCGCAGCAGCCTTCTCGGCAGCCACACGATCGGAGTCAGTGCTCATGGTGAAGATGAAGGTGACGCAGAAGTAGTTGACGTAGATGAAGTAGTTAAACCAAGGCGGGCAGTCACGTAGGAGACGCTCCCCAGAAACCTAATCGCCTCTTTCCCGTACAGGATCTGGAGAAGCGGGGTTTCGGAGGCCTGCTCTCCCTTCAGCCGTGTACGTGGTAGACGGGATGGGATCACCGAGGGCAACAGCAGTGAAAGGAACGACCAGGGAGCAGTGAAGGTGTGAAGCGCCTGGAGCTGAGCTGCGATGCCTCATATATATAGCCAGTCGGGTAGGAGAACGGTCCAACAATAAAACCATTTAATTACAGATGTTTCATATCCATAAAAACGCGTTTAATTACAGACGTTTCCATCTCCACAATAAAATGTATTTATTATGGATGTTTTCATTTCTGCAATGAATATGACGTCTCACATTCATTTTGTGTCTGTAATGGACTCTCCAATTTTGACCGGCAAAACATTGCATCGGCTCGGCTCATTCCCGCAACCCGCGGCGGCGCGCGAGGCGAGGCGAGGCGAGGCGTGGCGTGGCGGGCGGAGGAGGAGGAGGAGCGCGCGTGTGGAACACCTCTCCTTCCCTCACACCAACTCATACTAGTGGGAGAAGAGCTCACCTTATAAGTTGGTGTACATCTCTCTCAACTAGTCATGTGGGACTAAACTTCTCACCACTCAATTGACAGCATAGGCCCTTAGGGATTTTCTGAAATTGTTAAATGGGCATGTAGCCCAAAATATTCAGCAGAAAAGTTACACACGCACATCAACCGTTAGGTAGTTGGCTGGGACAGTTTCCGAAGTTGCACATCCACTGCTTGACAGTTGACCGAGGTAGCAAATAGTAAAAACTGCACTTCCATGTAGAGGAGAAAAGTTGCACATGATATTGGGTAGTTTGAGGCGAGGTGTCATCATTGGAAACTACACATCCATGGATAGAGAAAAAGTTGCACATCAATTATTAGGTAGTTGCACATCAATAACTAGCCAGTTGCACAAAACTGGTGGTGACGCTTGGTGCCGCGCAGCCTCGGGCTGGAGATGGCTGGCAGGGTGTTCGGGTGGCGAACAGAAGTACGTCGTTGCATACACATTGATATTTAGTTGGCTTGTAATGTTATCTAGTTGCACACATATTGATGTTTAGTTGGCAGGAAGATTAGTTGCATATACATTGATGTTTAGTTGGCTTGTAATGTAGTCTAGTTGCACACACATTGATGTTCAGTTGGCAAGAAAACTAGTTGCACATACATGTGCTTAATTAACTTGTAATTTAGTCTAATTGCACAAGCATTAATGTTTAGTTGACAGGACACTAGTTGCACACATATCTGCACAATTGACGCGATAATGAAGTTTAGTTGCACACACATTGATATTTAGTTGGCATAACTAGTTACACACATATATGCTCAGTTGACGCGATAATGTAGTCTAGTTGCACACACATTGATGTTTAGTTGACAGGACCATTGGCACACACATATGCTCAGTTGGCGCGGCAATTTGGTCTAATTGCATACACATTGATGTTTAGTTGGCAGGACTATTGACACACACATATGCTCAGTTGGCGCGACAATGTATAGTTGCACACATATTGATGTTTAGTTGGCAGAAAGACTAGTCCGTCAAAACATCCCTATGAAGGATCTATTTTTAAAGAGCACGTCGCGAGATTTTCAATGATGAAAACGGATCTGAATTTTAACACGTGGTTTAGAAGATGTGTTTTTTATAATTTTAAAATCAAAAAATAATGCGCAAGAGGCGGATATGAAAAATATTAATACAGCAACATGCAAACATCCATCACATGAAAAGATACCACATAAGATAGAAACTAGAAACGCAATATGCAGGCATCCATCATATGAAAAGATACCACATAGCATAAAGACCAGACATGTTACTTTTCTAGACCAGACACGCGCTTACTTTTTTTATCCGCCGCTCGCGAACGTTAATGAGCACCTGGCCGCCAGCTAGACACGCTCTTATTTTATTCACCCTTATTTTATTCAGAATGCTTTGAAACATAAAAACCGAGGAGACACTAGCATTATTTTGGCGTGGGGATCGATGGTTCTCGAGAACCATTTAACGTCTACGGCACGCGAAACAAACGCGGAAATAAATGCAGAACTAAACTACTGCATCAGATCTTGGCGTACAGCAGGCCCCGGAGCTCCTCGAGAACCGAGGAAGGCTCGGACACGAGGACTCGCACGCCCCCGTCCTCGCCGTTGTCGGCGAGGTAGACGAGCCCTGCTCGCTGCTGCACGGCGCGCTGCATCGCTAGCGGCTTCCCCCACCCGAAATCCGCGTCGTACACCGGCATGCCCAGCCAGCTGTTAATCCTCAGCTCCGTCGCCGGCATGCTGCGCGCCGCAGGCATAGTTGGCGCCGTCTCCAGGTAGTCGATCGTGGAGCGCACCAGCTCGTCGTCCAGCCCGCGGACGGCGTCCCTGATCCGTCCGGCGACGGGGGCCAGCGGCGCCTGGTCCTCCAAGCCGTCCGCGACGACGTCCCGCACCTTGCAGGCGGTGCCCACCATGATTATCCCGTTGCCGAAGTAGCGTGCCGGGAGCGGCGGCCTCAGGCTGCGCCGGAAGTTAGCCGGGAAGGTGAGCCGCGTCTCGGCGTCCGTCGGCAGCCGCCGAGCGGCGCACATGCAGCGCCACACGTGGGCGCTGAGGGCGCAGAACGTGCTCGCGCCACCGCAGGGACGCTTCAGAGCGGCGACGTGGTCTTTGGAAAGAACAAAAATCTCGTTGACGGCAGCTCCAGACGGTTCCGGCAGGGGTATGTTTGGGTCGTTTTTGAGGGGCAAGAACACGGAGAGAGCGTCGGGGTTGATGACGCGTGGCGGGGAGCGTGCGCGGAGGAGGGTGCGGTCGTGCCATGGCAGCTCCAGCGCCGCCGCGGCTGCTCCAGCACCGTCGCTGGCCCCGTCTCTGGAGAAGGCGGACCACGTCTGGATGAAGTGGACCGCGCTTAGGGCGTCGATGGCGACGTGGTGCAGCGCCGTGCCTAGGGCCACCCCACCACACTTGAAGAAGGTCACCTGGACGGCGAGCATGACGTCGTCAATGTCCCCGGGGACGAAGAGCCTCCTCAGCTCCGGCGACGGCTGGCGGGCGCTGAAGTCGTCGGCGGCGAGTTCCGAGCGAGCGACCACGAAGCGCGCACCTTGTCCAGTGCAGTCGATCTCTGGCCGGCCATCACCATCAACGCCCAGACGGCCCGCGAGGGGGTAGAAGGGGACCAGGGCCTTGGCCATCGCGGCCTTCAGCCTGGCCACGTCGAAGAAGCCGTCGCCGGAGGCGGAGTGGTAGAAGTAGACGTTCGGTGTGTGGCCCCTGTTGACCATCATGAGGTCGAGCGGGGAGAGCCAGAGTCCGCGCCTGGGCATCTCCTCGCTGGGCGTCACCATGCAGCACTCCACCACCTTCATCTCCTCCAGCATGCAGGAGTCCTCCATCACCTTCACCTCTTCTACGCTCAGCCTCGTGCAAATGGGAAGTACTGGGAGTATACGTGTAATCTTGTTGCGCTCGCGATTCTTGTCCTTTTATGGACGAGGCTGCACAGTTACAGCTCACTCAATTAAGGATGTGCCGGAAAACAACTTGCCTAAAACCTAAAAAGTACACACGCACTGAACGAGCGGCCGAACGAGAGCCGCTCGATTTCGTTCCGATCGATTGCGCGGGGTGTCCAGGTGTTCATTGGTCGAGTGGTGGAGCCGCGCCGCTCGGACCTGCGCGTGGACTGGTCGCCTGGTCCGATTGCGCCGCGCCGCGCGAGATAAACCTCCTGTCGGACCCACACGTCATAGAGGATTAGGCAGTTCCCAGCGTATTAGCCGTCGTGCTTAGTGGGCGGCGGTTTCGAATTTCGTGCCATAACTCCGTCCACCCCCACCTCTCGCGGTCCATTCCTCCTCTTTTCCTTTGCTTTCGCCGTTGGTTGGTGCTGCAGAGGCGGTTCCAAATCCGCCGGGTTGTGGTCGACGGCGGGGCGCGCCGCGAGGGTCGTCGTTCACGGCAGCACAGGTACTGCTCCTACGCGCGCTCACCGTTCTTCGTCCCTGCTTGTTTCTCCACTCGCCTGCCCTCCTTTTTCTAGTGAGGTCGCACGTTTTCCGGTGAGGTCGCGGTCGTTGTCAAGGAGGTCGAGGTAGAGGTCGAACTCGAGGTCGCGGTCGGGGTCAGGGAGGTCGAACTCATTTTCCGGCGAGGTTGAGGTCACCCCCGCGGACTACTTCGTTTGGGAAACCGCCGGATTGGCAGGGGTGGGCTAGGGTTGTGCTTATCCCGTCGTTTTCCCGTTGCAGTATGGGGAGAGCTCGTGCATATACGTACGGGATGAGTGGTTCTGGGAGGAGTGGTTCGCGGCGATAGAGCCTCGTCTGTGGATTGTAGCCTCGCGGTGGATCTGGTGTTTTTTATGTGTGTTTTTCCCCGTGGTGTGCAACTAGGTTGCCCCTTGCGTGTAAATTAGGAGCAGTAGTAGACAATTTTTGAGATAATATAGCCAATCCGCCAGCCTTGTGGTGGATCTCCTGGTTCATGTGTTTCCCCCTGTTGTGTGCAACTCGGGACCATTACCTATGCAAATTAGTATCTATGCTTGTCAATTTCTCAATATTCTCTATCCAAACTGCCAGCCTTTGTGACAGATCTGGTGGTTCGTGTGTTTTCCCCTTGCTGTGTGCAACTAGGAACCCGTGTTTGTGCAATTTAGCACCAATGCTTGCCAGTTTTGCAATATAGTCTACCCAATCTGCCAGCCTTGTGGTGGATGTGGTGGTTCACATATTTTTCTCCTAATGTGTGCAAATAGGGACCATCACTTGTGCAAATTAGTATCAATGGTTGCCAATTTTCCAATATAGTCTAGTGATTTTCCTGCCAGCCTTTGTGCTGGATCTGGTCGTTTGTGTGTTTTTCCACTACTGTGTGCAACTAGGACCTCTTGATTGTGCAAATTAGTACCAATGCTTGCCAATTTTCCAATATAGTCTACCCAATTTGCCAGTTTTTGTTGTGGATGTTTTTCCCCTAATGTGTGCAACTAGGGACCCTTATTTATGCAAATCAGTATCAATGCTTGCCATTTCCAATATAGTATACCCAATTGTTTTGCTGGATATATTCTTGTTGGCTATGCATTTTTTGTTTGTCCCAGTTGCACAAGTTATCATACTGAGCTGGTTACCTTTAGTTAACTATTTTCTGCCTAGTTATTACTTGCCATAGTTAAACTTAGTTGGCTTATATGATGTCCAGTTTGCACAAGGTTGACTGCCTAGTTGGCTGCATCATTGTAGTAGTTGGTTGTCCACATGTTTTATAGTTTTTTGCACTATGTGTCAAGCTTATGTTTAGAGGTCTGCAGATCAAAGCAACCTTTTATGATCTCTCTAGTTTGTTTGTGCATCTTCTAACTATGTTTTCTTTTGTTGTATTTCCTCCCGCAGGGCAAAAATGTTGATGCGGATGGCAATGAAGAAGATGTATTTTTCACTTTTTCTATGTTTTTGAGTTGTTTTTCAACTTATGCATGTATGCTAATGTCCTTTTTTCATGTTTTATTTGGTTGCTTAATCAGCGTTCTGGAAGTCAGTCCCTTCGCCGGAACTCGAAGCATCCTGCTAATCGCCAGCGACGACCTGCACAGAGTGTTCAGCAAGGAGAGGAAGTCGAGGTAAGTGGCATGCTGATGATACAAGCAGCTTATTTTTGTTTTGTTTGGGTCATATAATAACTTTTTTGTTTTTTCCCATGCTCATGTTTTTTATTTTCTTAGGATGTTGATCAATTTTGTGTTGTAAAGCGGACTAGACGTGTAGCAGTTGGAAGGGGAGCTGAGTCATCTACTAGGGTAAGTAAATTCGTGAATATAAGTGTTTCTCGCTTTCTGGACGCTGATAAAATTATGCAATCATTGGCACCACTATTTTTGTTGTAGTTGGTCAATAACCATCTTGTAGTTAACATCACTGGTCATCTTGATCTATATAGTTGACATTAGTTGGCAACTGTAGTTGACATTAATTGGCATCTTTGTAGTTGAAATCACTGGTCACCATTTTTTGTGCAGGCAACAGTCGCTGGAGGAGCTGCCGCATCTTCTGCAGCAGATGCTGAGGTATGTGGGTTTTTTGTGTGTTTATGAGCTATTGAATAGTTCCTTGCAAACCTTTTTTTAGTTGATGTTATCTTGTTGCAATATCATTTCTTATCATTGCACATCCCCTAGAACTTTTTGTAGTTGTCAGGTCTAGTATATTTTCTTAGTTTTTTTGCAGGTTGCACATTGGTAGTCTTCGGTTGTCATCATGAGCTTTATTAGTTGTACAAAAACATCATATTAGTTGACATGATCCATTTTAGGTTTATATATTTTTTGCAATACTGATCCAAATGATGATTACTAGTTTTTTTCAGTCCGTTTTTTTGTCTTGTGTTTAATGTTTCCTTAATGTTTTTATTTTCTGATCAACATGCCAGCGATGAAGGAGTTGAGGTGGCTGGAGGGGAAGATGTGTAGCGACCATCACAAGCGGGTAGGATAAGGGCATCACCAGGGCGGTTTGCGAAGTTCAACAGCTCTTTATCCCCACCGCAGAAGTCTGAGATAGTTTTGAGGTTGTTCGGGGGCCTCTTGAACTTATCAGACACACTTTCAGCGGACCTCACTAAATTCCTGGTGCAGTCCTACCAGCCCGAGAGCTCTGAAATGGTGTTCCCAGGTAGGGAAGGATCCGTGTCGATGCTGACAGTGTTCATAGGGTATTTGATCTCCCAAACAGGGGTCAAAAAGTCAGATATGTAGTTGACAAGGATGCAACAAGGAGATTCAAAGAGGCTTCCAACATAACTGGAGATTCTCATCCCCAGATCACCACATGGTTCAAGATGATTAAGGATATGGAGGGAAGAACGGATGACACATTCTTTATGGCCTGGCTTGCGGTTGCATTCAGCACTTTTCTAGCACGAACCATGGCTGTGAAGCTCAGCCCAAAGTGCTAGATCATGAAATGCTCAAGAACACAAACATCCGCCTCTTTGTAGCAGAACACATAAATGAAGCTTTCCGGAACATGGACCAGGAGAGGCAAACTGTTTGCTGCTACTTGTATCACTTGATGGTTAGTGAAAACGGGCACTTCCATGTGTTTTTCTTCTTTGTGCAGTTATAATTTTTGAAATACTCCTCATAATAACTGAATTTGGGTTTCCTTTGTTGGGTCTGGTGCAGATATTATACCTTGATGCGCTCGTTCATGATATCCCAGTAAGCAACTGCGCGATACGAGCGCATGCATGGGACAGTATGCTAATTGCCAAGGTGATCAAGAAGGACACGATCTCTCCTGGTGTGTTCGGCAAATTACAAGTGAGTTCTCTTTGTTTTTTTTCCAACAGTGGCTTCTTTTTATGTTCTATTCATGTCTGCTCACTTTTTGGAAACTGCACAAAAACTGTGATCAGTTGGCACAACAATGCATGTAGTTGCACAGCTTGTAGCTTTAACTTTGGCATCTGCACACATGTTCATTTTTAACTGGCACATCATCTGTTTTAGGTTGCACAGTTTTACTTATCTTGTTGCACAGATGTGTGACATCAGTTGGCAGTAGATTTTTTTAGGTGACTTGTGGGTTGCACAGTTTTTTTTTGGTTTGTTCAGTTGCATATATGTAGAATCCAGTTGTCTACCCAGTATCTTGTTGTAGTTGCGCAGGTTATAATGTTTGGTTTTCGTTCAACACACAAATCTATTTTGATAACCTTGTTCTTTTCTTTTTCTCTTTTTTACATCAGCTTAAAGAGGAGTATAGATGCATGGAGCAAACACCACTGTTTGGTGCTATTTTGCAAGTTGAAGCATTCGTGGCATCCAAGTTACCAATAACCTACAATCCGCAGGTTAGTCTTTGCATATAGGAGTTTGGATCAGTTACCGACATTTTCTTTGGCTGGGATGTATGTTCAGTTGCACATATATGGTTTTTTAGTTGCGAGAATACATGATTCAGTTGGCTGGGATGTATGTTCAGTTGCACAAATATGCTTTTTTAGTTGCACATAGTCTTTGGACAGTCAATGTGTTCGTTTGCAACCAATAACATCAACTTGGCAGAATGCAAGTTTAGTTTTGGCTACAATGCATGTTTAGTTGGCTAGATTCATGTTATAGTTGGCCAAAAAATGTGTCTTAGTCGGCTTGCTGAACACATCATGGTCAGTTACAGACATTTTCTTTTTTTAAATGGTTTCTAACTGAATCAGCACTGAATCTTTTTTTGTGCTGATGCAGAAAAAGGCAAAGATTGCCAAAGTGGTTAATGACATGTGCAAGTCAGTAACTGAATAGGTTGGCACCTTCATTGAAGCAGTTGCCAAGATCGATGACGAGGAGCCGGATATTGATCCCTACGTACAGCGGCCATCAATGGGAACCGGGACGTCACGCCGTGCTCCAAAAAGAAAGAGACGGGTTTCACCGATACAAGAAGAAGAAGAGTTTGTTGAGGAGGAGTCAGAAGAAGATGAGGAAATTTAAGCAGCGCTAGATGTTGACGATGACGAGGAAACAAATGCAGATGAATCAGAGGAGGAGGACAAAGACGAGGATGACAAAGAAGAAGACGTAGAGGAGGAGGAGGATGAGGAGGAGGAGGAGGAGGAAGAGGATAAAGAAGAGGAGGACAAATAAGAGGACAAAGGAGAGGAGGAGGACAAGGAAGAACATATTGAGGCAGAGGAGGAGGAAGAAGAAGATGAGGCCAAAGTGGGGAATAGAGACAAAAGTGCAGCAGTTGATGGCCGTGAGGGGGAAGGAGATGACGAGGAAGACGAAGGAAATATGCCCTAGAGGCACTAATAAAGTTATTATTTATTTCCTTATTTCATGATAAATGTTTATTATTCATGCTATAATTGTATTAACCGGAAACATAATACATGTGTGAATACATAGACAAACATAGTGTCACTAGTATGCCTCTACTTGACTAGCTCATTGATCAAAGATGGTTAAGTTTCCTAGCCATAGACATGAGTTGTTATTTTATCAAGGGGATCACATCATTAGGAGAATGATGTGATTGACTTGACCCATTGCGTTAGCTTAGCACTTGACGTTTTAGTTTATTGCTATTGCTTTCTTCATGACTTATACATGTTCCTATGACTATGAGATTATGCCACTCCCGAATACCGGAGGAACACTTTGTGTGCTACCAAACGTCACAACGTAACTAGGTGATTATAAAGGTGCTCTACAGGTGTCTTTGATGGTTTTCGTGGAGTTGGCATAGATCAAGAATAGGATTTGTCACTCCTATTGTCGGAGAGGTATCTCTGGGCCCTCTCGGTAATGCACATCACTATAAGCCTTGCAAGCAATGTGACTAATGAGTTAGTTACAGGATGTTGCATTAAGAATGAGTAAAGAGACTTGCTGGTAACGAGATTGAACTAGGTATTGGAATACCGACGATCGAATCTCGGGTAAGTAACATACCGATGATAAAGGGAACAACGTATATTGTTATGCGATTTGACCGATAAAGATCTTCGTAGAATATGTAGGAACCAAAATGAGCATCCAGGTTCACTATTGGTTATTGACCGGAGACATGTCTCGGTCATGTCTACATAGTTCTCGAACCCGTAGGGTCCGCACGCTTAAAGTTCTGTGACGATCGGTATTATGAGTTTATAAGTTTTGATGTACTGAAGATAGTTCGGAGTACCGGATATGATCATGGACATGACGAGGAGTCTTGAAATGGTCGAGACATAAATATTGATATATTGGAAGCCTACATTTCGACATCGGAAGAGTTTCGGGTGAAATCGGGATTTTACCGGAGTGGCGGAGGGGTTACCGGAACCCCCCGGGGAATAATGGGCCTTATTGGGCCCTAGTGGAGAGAGAGAGAGGGGCCGGCCAGGGCAGGCCGCACGCCCCCTCCCCCTCTGGTCCGAATTGGACTAGGAGAGGGGGGCGGCGGCCCCCTTTCCTTCTCCTTCTCCCCCTTCCTTTCCCCCACCTAGTCGGAGTAGGAAAGAGGGGAATCCTATTCCTACTAGGAGGATAATTCCTCCTCCTGGCGCGCCCTCTTGGGCCGGCCAGCCTCCCCCCTTGCTCCTTTATATACGGGGGCAGGGGGAACCCATAAACACACAAGTTGATCGTTGATCTCTCCCAGCCGTGTGCGGTGCCCCCTCCACCATAATCCACCTCGGTCATACTGTAGCGGTGCTTAGGCGAAGCCATGCAACGGTTGCTTCATCAACATCGTCACCACGCTGTCGTGCTGACGAAACTCTTCCCCGAGCTCTACTAGATCGTGAGTTCGCGGGACGTCACCGGGTTGAACGTGTGCTGAACGCGGAGGTGTCGTACGTTCGGTACTGAGGATCGGTCGATCGTGAAGACGTACGAATACATCAACCGCGTTGTCATAACGCTTCCGCTTAACGGTCTACGAGGGTACGTGGCAGACACTCTTCCCTCTCGTTGCTATGCATCACCATGATCTTGCGTGTGCATAGGAATTTTTTTGAAATTACTACGTTCTCCAACAGTGGCATCCGAGCCAGGTTATTGTGTAGATGTTATATGCATGAGTAGAACACAAGTGAGTTGTGGGCGATACAAGTCATACTGCTTACCAGAATGTCATACTTTGGTTCGGCGGTATTGTTGGATGAAGCGGCCCGGACCGACATTACGCGTACGCTTACGCGAGACTGGTTCTACTGACGTGCTTTGCACACAGGTGGCTGGTGGGTGTCAGTTTCCCCAACTTTAGTTGAACCAAGTGTGGCTACGTCCGGTCCTTGAGAAGGTTAAAACAGCACTAACTTGACGAACTATCGTTGTGGTTTTGATGCATAGGTAAGAACGGTTCTTGCTCAACCCATAGCAGCCACGTAAAACTTGCAACAACAAAGTAGAGGACGTCTAAATTGTTTTTGCAGGGCATGTTGTGATGTGATATGGTCAAGACATGATGCTATATTTATTGTATGAGATGATCATGTTTTGTAACAGAGTTATCAGCAACTGGCAGGAGCCATATGGTTGTCGCTTTATTGTATGCAATGCAATCACCCTGTAATTGCTTTACTTTATCACTAAGCGATAGTGATAGTCGTAGAAGAAATAGTTGGCGAGACGACAACAATGCTACGATGGAGATCAAGGTGTCGCGCTGGTGACGATGGTGATCATGACGGTGCTTTGGAGATGGAGACCAAAGGCACAAGATTATGATGGCCATATCATATCACTTATATTGACTGCATGTGATGTTTATCCTTTATGCATCTTGTTGGAGATATAACTACTGAGTATATACCGCCTAGAAGGGGCCAGGTTATACCTGTAATGAGTTATTTATATTGAATCCCATGAAGACAAGGAGTATGTCGCTTTAATATGAGAGGTCTAAAAGCCCAGGGCCCAAAGGCGGATTAGGGCCCGTAGACATAAGCCGCCATAAGGTGTGTAACTTGTGTTTTAAGATAGGAAAGAGTAGAAACCGAGCCGGACACGATTATAAGCCGGCCGGGATTCTGTAAACCGCCGGGCGTCAGCCTGTGTATATAAAGGGACGACCTGGCGGCGGTTCAAGGACAGAAAACAACAACTCGAGAGCCCGGTAAAGCGGATTCGATCCCTGGTCATCGAAACCCTAGCAATCCCATCATAACTGGAGTAGGCTTTACCTTCAGCGCAAGGGGCCGAACCAGTATAATTCCTTGCATCCTTTGTCCGCTTTAACCCCTTTAAGCTAACTACGTTGCGATGGATCCACGACTAAGTCCTCACACTAGGACATCTGCCGTGACAATCCCACGACAGTTGGCGCCTAAAACCATCAAGTCCATCCCGCAAGATTATGCGTCATTGGTGGGGCTGCACATAAACTTTCAGAAATCAACTCTCATTACAGTCAACACTGCAGCGGACACCACCGCGCGTTTAGCGCAGGTCTTTGGTTGCGCCGTTGGATCCATGTCGTTTTCTTACCTAGGGTTGCCCATGGGAACGGCCAGGCCGACTGTCGCAGACCTCATGCTACTGGTGTCATCGGTTGAGCGAAAAGTCTCCACGGCAACCTCTCTACTTGACCTTGGCTCGAAGCTTACACTAGTGAACTCGGTCGTCACCTCCCTGGCAATCTATGCGATGTGCTCCATCAGGACCCCCCCCCCAAAATACTTGAGCATTTGGATAAACTTCGGCGTTACTGTCCTTGGGCAAAGAACACGGACGATGGTCTGAAGTCCGTCTCTCTGGCAGCCTGGGAGCTAGTTTGCAGGCCCAAGAACAAGGTTGGGCTCGGGGTGCTCGACCTAAAGATCCAAAATCAGGGCCTGCTGCTCAAACAGCTACACAAGTTCTATAACCGCATGGACATCCCATGGGTTGATCTCGTGTGGAAAACGTACTATGAAGGCCTGGTCCCACATGCTTCTGGTCTGTGTGGATCATTCTGGTGGAAGGACGTCATGAATCCGGCGCCAACCTACAGGGCAATCACCTCGATTGAGGTGGGGGATGGGAGCTCATCTTTGTTCTGGAAAGATGCCTGGCACGGTGACATTTTGGCTGATAGCCACCCCCGCCTATTCTCCTTCACCAGGCATGAGGATGTATCTGTCAAAGTGCTCCTGATGTCGCCTACGCTCGGCCAAAACTTCCATCTCCCACTCTCGGTCGAAGCTAGACAAGAGCTGGATGATCTTCAAGCCTCCTTGGCCTCAATGGAGCTCGCGGAGGTGCATGATGCCTAGCGCCTGATTTGGGGATCGGGGGAGTTCGCCTCTAGCAAATTCTATCTTCATTGTTTTCGGGACATGGAAGCAGATGATGCATTCAAATGGATCTGGAAATCAAAGTGCACCAACAAGTGGAAGGTTTTTGTATGGCTGCTCCTTGCGGATAGGCTGAACACTCGAGGTTTGCTCAAGAGAAAACATATGAAGTTGAGAGATGACAACTATGCCTGCCTACTGTGTGATCGTCCACCCGAAGAAACAGTGGAACACTTGTTCTTTCACTGTGACTTTAGTAGCGCATGTTGGGGAAAGCTGGGGATCACATGGCCTCTGCATGGCAACCGGGTGCAACTTTTGCATGCAGCTAAAACCACGTGGGGCAGACCAATGTTCATGGAAGTTTTCATTATAGCCTCTTGGAGCATCTGGAAAGAACGCAATAATAAACTGTTCAGAAATATGTCTCCGACCAACGAGGGGTGGACCCAGAGATTCAAATTGGATTTCGGTATGATGAGACACAGAATCAAACAGGCCTTGGTGCCTTTTGTTGATCAGGTAGTTGACCTGCTATAGCAGCATAGCCTTGTACCATTGATGTATAGGGATATCTTAACTCCTTCCGCCCCAATGTAATTTCTATTCCATGTAATCTTGTGTCTTGAATAGTAATATAAAAGTCAGTGGGGGGCTGCCCCAATTGTCCCAAGCTTTCAAAAAAAACCGTGGGGCTGTCGCACGATGGTTTCAAGTTCTTAGAGGGCAGCTATGAAGGGCTCAAGGGATACGTTGTTGGCCGGATAACCAAGAGTCGCCGCAGCAAGCTCTATATCGACGATGGAGGCTGGGGCCCCGAGGCCGGTTCAATTGAGTATGGATATCGGGTCCCCTTCGGTGGTATTCATGTCTTCATTGGCAAGATCGGCGAACCGGGCCACGAGCCGGACATCTGCACCGACATTGTTGAAACGGCTCAGCGTGCGAGATCCGCCCGGGTTCAGCCTGCCGTGAAGCGTGCCTTCGTGGGAGTCATCCACGGAGTGGAATCTGAGGATAGATCGGTATCTGGTGGCGAAACCATCGTTTACTCGGATGACGAGTCATCCATCGGAGAGACCGAGTCATTGTACCAACTGCAAGATGGCCGGTTTGGGGGTTGTTCCGATGGCGACAGTATTCCGGACCCCCTTGATCCGCCGAGCCGAGTTGCGATCTTCATGGCCGGTACGCAGTCAGTGCAGCATTCTTCAACCACAGTAGCGATGATCTCCGGCTCAGCAACCGCGACAGCAGCTGGGGCAGGAGGCCCTGCTCCACCATCGGCACAGGTTTTGTCCGATTTGTTTGATGCTTTGGCAACACTTCTGGTGGATGAAGTTAATGCGGCGAATCAGGATCAGCATAACGCAGAAGTCGCGAAAGTGAAGGATCAAATAGCTCAAGCCAAGGCAGACCTGGCAGCCGAGAACACCAGGATGGCTATGGAGTGGGCCGAGTTGGATGCACAGGCGTATCGGCTTATGCTGGGTTAGAACGCATCAAACGATGTAATGAGGAGAAGGTACCGGTCCCACCTACCTCCGGTTTATGAGCCAAGGAATCTCTTTAACACGCCAGGAGCAGGAACCAGTAACCAACGAGTGGTAAACCGGGTAGAAGCACCTGGAATGGGGGCGCCCGTTCAGCCGCGCACAGTGGATTCGCCTCGTCAGAATATCCCGTCACATCGCGTGTCAACACCTCCGGGTCATTTCTCCAACCCCCTGGATAACATAGTCGCCGCCGCTTCATGATTAGCAGCCCTCCCAGTCGAAGGTGAGTCCCACGTAGCGGTTGAGACGCGACGGGCAAGGGAGCTCCTTCAGATAGCTTTGACTCAGCAGCAGGCGTATTCATACAGCCGCGAGGGGATTCATTCCACCCCGCGCCCAAGCCGGAGTTACAGCAGGCACTTTGATGAACTGGCCATGTCAAGTAGTACGCGGAACCGTAACCCGCCTCGAGGGCATAATCCGGCAGGTGGTAGTACTAATGCTCAGGATTTGGTGGATCATGGCAGAGCGCGTCGAGAAGCTGAGTTAGCGGCGCAGTATGCGCCCCATTAGCTTACTCCGGTTCGTCCACAACTTCGGTGGAGCCAGGAGTTACCTCTAGCTCTTTGGGGGTGCCGTGTCTCGTCCCAGCTCTACGTAACGTACGACTGCCCAAGGATTTCAAAGGGCCCCGCAAAGTGCCCAATTATACTGCCGATTTACCCCCCAAGTCAAGGATCGAAAGCTATGAGATGGCAATGGAGATGCTGGATGTGGATGATGCGTCCTGTGCTAAATACTTCACCATGATGTTGGAAGGAACAACTCGCACTTGGTTGAAAAGTTTGCCAGCTAACTCCATCAGGTCGTGGGCTGCGTTAAAGGCCTGATTTATCCAGAATTTCAAGGACACGTGCAAGTAGCCCATGTAAATTGTAGACTTAGCCGCCTGTGTCCAAGAAGAAGGTGAATCGACAACTCGTTGGGTGCGCCGGGTTTCATAAATCTTGCATTCATCGGACCGCATTAACATTGATACAACAGTCTTAACGTTGGAGGGCAATTGCCGGTTCATGCCTTTGAAGCTGAAATTGGGACGGCTCAAGTGTCACTGCAATGGTATGGGAACGCTTATGGCAGCTCTGGTTAAGTATGCTGACTCTGATAGTACCAAAGACCCCGAGTCTGATGATGAAAAGCCAGGGAAGGGAAAGAAGAGTGGCAGTAATAAGGGGCAGCAGCATAACCCGACGGGTCATGGAAACAACGGTAAGCGCAAAGCAGATAATAGTTTGGATTTTTTAGCTAACACTAACACGCAGAATAACAATCAGCATCGCAACAGTAAACCACCCTCGCGGGGTGGAGGGAAGTGTCAATCTCTAGCGCCTGTTAAACCAGCCCTGCCCAAGGCACGGGACGCGAGAGAGACCATCCACGCACCTTTGGAAGGATTGCTTTATTATGCGGGAGTTCAAAACTCGGATCTTTTCCAATACGATCTTTATTTTGTGGAGTCGAGAGGATCATCCACCCCAGGTTGATAACTCGGGTCATCTGGCATTGGTGGTGGCACCTCAGGTTGGGGGGTACAAGTTCACCAAGGTGCTCATGGATGGAGGGAGCAGTATCAATATCCTTCATTATGAAACCTTCTGTCGCATGGGGTTTACAGATAAAAATCGTAAACCATCGAACACTGTTTTCCATGGTGTGGTACCTGGTAAATCGGCGTATCCAGTTGGTAAGATAGCTCTGGAGGTTGCTTTTGGAGATGATCATGATTCAAGATCAGAGACATTGACCTTTGAAGTGGTGAAAATCAAGAGCCCATATCATGCCCTTTTTGGACGGCCGGCTTATGCTAAGTTCATGGCAAGGCCCTATTATGTTTATCTGCAGCTCAAGATGCCGGGTTATAAGGGGACTGTTACGATACACGGGAGTCATAAGATTGCTTTGGAATGTGAAGAAGGTGATGTGGCTTATGCTGAGTCAGTTTGTGCAACAGAGGAGTTGAAGTTCTATAAGGACAATGTTGATCCGGCAGATATGACTTCTTTGAAAAAACCAACTACAGAGCATGATCCGTCCTTGAAGTTTAAATCGGCTGAGGAGACGAAGCTGGTTGACTTTGTCTCTGGCGATTCATCCAAGCAATTCAGCATCAGCACTAACCTGGATCCGAAAGAGGAAGGCGCGCTCATCGAGTTCATCCATGAGAACCGGGACATCTTTGCATGGAAACCTTCTGACATGCCAGGTGTACCGAGGGACCTCGCTGAGCACACTCTTAATATTGATCCTAAGTTTAAACCGTCAGGTAGTTTCTTCGCCGCTTCAATGAAGAAAGGCGTAAGGCTATTGGTGAGGAGGTAGCCCGGCTCTTGGCAGCATGGTTTATTGTGGAGGTTTTTCACCCTGAGTGGTTAGTTAACCCGGTGCTAGTGCTTAAGAAGAACATCACTTGGCGGATGTGTGTGGACTACACAGATTTGAACATGGCTTATCCAGCTGATCCTTTTTCTCTCCCTCGTATTGATCAAATCATTGATGATGTCGGATCACGGGTTCTGGAAAAACCCTTGAGGTTCGAACACTGGGGTGTGTGCGAAGGTTTTCTCCCTATCGATCCACGCCCTAGCTCTCTAAGATCTCGCGGACGAACTCGACGAACTCACAAGACAAAGACACAAGATTTATACTGGTTCGGGCCACCGTTGTGGTGTAATACCCTACTCCAGTGTGGTGGTGGTGGATTGCCTCTTGGGCTGATGAATAGTACAAGGGGAAGAACAACCTCCCGAGGTTGAGGTGCTCTTGTGCTCTCTTTTCGTTGTTTTTTTACTGTGGTGGCTCGTTCTACTTATATAGGCCCTGGTCCTCTCCCCAAATATTGAGCGGGAAGGGAGCCAACAATGGCCAATTTGAAAGGGGCAGCTAGTATAGCTTATCCTGACAAAAGCGGTCTTCGCCTGCCAAAGACTCTGGTGGTGACGCCGTCCCGGGCTCCATGGTGACCTCCATCTTGTCGTTCTTCTGGTCTTGGTCTTGTTGCACCAATATGGAAACCTTTGCTTGATGCCTCGGTACTCCGCGCCTGCGCTTGCCCCCTTGGCACCAAAGAGGAAGAAAGGACACTACGCGCTGGCGCCCGCCTGGTCTCGATCGTCATGGCTCACGTCACGACGACCTCACGAGGGTTGCCTTGCCTTGATCTCTCCGCCCCTTGCGAGCTTGCCCGACGAGGCCGCTCCTGAGGAGGTCTTCTGTCGTCTGCCTCGCGAGGCTTGGCCCCTAGCGAGGGTCTTGAATGCCTTGTCGATGAAGACGGGCCGTGCAGAGCTGCCAGCCTAGCGACGCTATGGGCCGCAGGTAGGCAAGTCTGGGGACCCCCGTTCCGAGAACGCCGACAGTAGCCCCCGAGCCCAAGGCGTGCTCGGGCTTGGCTTCGAGGTGAAGCCAAAAGGTCAAGCGCGAGGCACCGCAGGCCCCAAAAGCCTGCGGCCTCGGTTGACGCGTGGCGGTTGATTGGACGTGTGCACCTCCGCTTCCCCACGCTGCCTCGGCAACTGCCCGGCTTGACAAGTCCCTGCGACATGCAAGGAAAACCATTATTACCTGTGATCGTGGGGGCGCTGGTTGGCCTTCTCTTGCTATAAATGAGGAAGGGGTCAGAGCTCCCGCCCTCCAGTTCTTCCCATTCCGCCTGCTTCTTCCTCCTCTGCTCCACTGCTAGTAGAAACTTCAATGATGCCGATCCGTAGGTTTTCGGCTGAGGAGAAGGGAAAGGTTCCCCTCGATGTGCCAGTGCTGCTCCCGCCGAAGAAAAGTTTGGTCCACCGCCGCGACGCCGCTGAGATGCAGGTGGTGACGAGGCCTTGTACGCCCAAGCCGGGGGCTCGGGAGGAAGGAGCGACGAGCATCGGCGCGCGCACCACGGCCAAGGTCAGCACGCTGCGGCGACGAGTGCCGCCGGGGTCCTGCATCCGCTTCCCGCGCCTCTTCTCTGACGTGATGCCACCGAGGGGGCCTCTCGAGCTCTGGTTGCAGCATGCTGACTGCGACGCTCCGGCGACCGAAGCAGAGGTTGAAGCAGTCTCCACCGACAAGGTCTTCATGACTCGCGGCTGGGGCGAGGTCGTGCGGGTTTTTTCGTGCGGAGGGCGCCCTCGCGATCCACTTCGAGTACGACGGCGCCTCCACGCTATTCTTCAAGGTCTTCAACGCGGAGGGTCGCCACTTGGAGTGTTGCCCCGAAGGGGAGTGCCAGGATGAGGCGCGCCTGTCGGTGTTCTGGGAACGGGGGTCCCCAGACTTGCCTGCCAGCGGCGTGGCTCAAAGGGGGGCCCAGCATGGCCCATCTTCATCAACACAGACCCAAGACCCTCGCGAGGGGCCAAGCCTCGCGGGGCGAATGACACGGAGCTTCCTCAGGCACGGCCTCATCAGGCTGGCTCGTGAGGAGGCGGAGAGATCAAGGCGGGGTACCTCACGAGGTGCCCGTGACGCAAGCTATGACGACCAAGGGTGCCAGGCGGGCGCCAGCCCGCGCAGTGTCCTCCTTTCCTCTTTGGTGCAAAGGGAGCAAGCGCAGGTGAGATAATCAAGCAAAGGCACCCGTTTCGGTGCAACGAGACCAAGACCAGTCCAACGGCAGGGAGGAAGTCATTGTGGAGCCCAAGCCAGCGTCACCACCAGAGCCTTTGGCAGGCGAGGACCAACTTTAGTCATGATAAGTGTACCAGATGTTCCCCTTCAAAATGGCCAATTGTTGGCGCCCTTCCCGCTCAATATTTGGGAAGAGGCCCAGGGCCTTTGCCTATAAATAGGACTAGCCACCCACAGGGTAGAGGAATGAAAAGAAGAGATGAAACAGGAGGGATCGAAATCAGAGAGAGAGAATCGAGAAGAGAGAGAGAGAGAGATGGGTTACTGAACTCCTCCTAGCAGTTCATCCCCTCAGCCAAGAACAGACCCTCGCGAGGCTGTTCTTCCTTGTATTGCTCATCATCATCGGCCCAAGAGGCAATCCACCACACCACACACTGGAGTAGGGTATTACACCACAACGGTGGCCCGAACCAGTATAAACCCTGTGTCTCTTGTGCTGTTCTTTCCATAGCTTACATCTTAGCGATGCGGAGGGGTGTAGGTAGGTAGGAGGCAAAATCTCCGCGCGCACCCCAGTGTTCGAACCTCAAGGGTCTGCCGGAACCCGAAATCCGACATTTGGCGCGCCAGGTAGGGGTGTGCCGGAATTCGTCTTCCACCACCCCGTTCTCCTCCGACCATCGCGTCCATGTCTAACGCTCGTTAGGCCCGCGCCGAGCGCCGGGCCGCTCTCGCTTCCCACGTGCCCAGACGGCTCCTGTCGGCGGGCGTCCTCGCCGTTCCCCGTCACCTGCCGTCAACGCCACCACTGGCCCGGCGGGGGACGAGAAGCAAGCGTCATCTCAGCATCCGTCCGTGCGGCGAGACGGCCGCACCACTACTCCCTCGCTCACCCCAGCTGGTTCTTCATCCCACGCGCTCCGCGCACCCATGGAGGCTCGATCTGTGCTCATCGCGGCAAACGAGCTCCTGCGCTACCGTCCCGTCGACGACGTCTACAAAGAATGGCTCGACCACGTCGCCGAGCTCGTCCGTGCCGCAGGGGGCTCTCCTGCGCCGTCCGTTCCGCTACACCGCACCCCTCCCCGCGCGGGCGACGAAGCTCCGGCGGCACCCCAGCCGCCTCCTCCTCAAGAAGGCGCCATGGCTCCAAGGCGCGTGGCCCCCTGGCTGGAACCCGCTCCATCAGGTGCCAGCGCGGCAAGAGAAGAGCTGCCAAGAAGTCCCTCGCCCGCAAGAAGCTGCCCGGGCGCTCCTTGCTCCAGCACGTCGCGACCATGCTCCTGCTCCCGCACGTCAAGACCCAGCACTGCTCCCAGCTGCAGCGCGTGGGGACATGCAAGACCAAGCTCTCCGTCTCCCAAGGCCTCCCGTGGCCACAGCAGGCTGCCGTGCCTTCACCACCGAGCTACGCAGCGTCGCGTGGCCCGGCAAGTTCAAGCCAGACCTGCCTCCTCGTTACGACGGCACGGCCGACCCTGCGGAGTTCCTCCAGCTCTATGAGCTGGGCATCGAAGCTGCCAACGGAGACGAGAAGGTCATGGCGAACTGGTTTCCCATGGCGCTCAAGGACGGGGCCCGCACTTGGCTCCTAAACCTGGTTCCAGGCACGATCTCCTCCTGGGACGAGATGCGCACCCGCTTCATCGCCAACTTCCAAGGTACTCGCGACCGGCCACCCGCCGTGAGCGACATGCGCCGCATCAAGCAACAACCCGGAGAGACCCTGCAGAAGTACATCCATCGCTTCAACAACGCACGCCTCAAGATTCCCAAGGTGACCGAGGAGGTCATCATCTCAGCCTTCTCCGACGGCGTGCGCGATGCCAAGATGAAGGAGGAGTTGGCGATGCAAGAAGACATGTGCACTTCCTTGGAGTTGTTCAACTTGGCAACCAAGTGCGCCAGGGCTGAGGAAGGGCGTCTCTCCCTCCTCAAGCTGCCTGCCGCAGACCCAGAAGAGAAGAAGCCCAAGGCCAAGGATGTGAAGCGCAAGGGGGCTGCCGTGCTCGCGGCAGAACCAGACACCAAGCAGGGCAGAGACTAGCCCGAATCTTCCTAGGGCAGTCGGTACTGTGTGTACCACGAGATCCACACCCACAACACCAACGAATGTCAAGAGCTCTGAGCCCTGTGAGAAGGAAGGATCGGCCGTCGCCCCGACCACAGTGACCGGGGCTACGGTCGAGGAGGAGGAAGGAACGCAGGACGGTGGGAAGACCGCTGCCCACGCCAGGGGTGGCGCGATCGACCTCGCGAGGATCGCTGGCAAGACCCGCCTCGCGAGGGAGACTGGAGGGATCAGCCTCACGAGGATCGCCCGCAAGGCAACGCAGGCCTCCCTCCGCTGCCGCTGCAGGCAAGGAGAAATGAGGACCGCCATCAGGACAAGGGGGCTGGGGGCTTCCAGGAGCCACGCGCGATCACCTGCATCCTGGGCGGGGCTCAAGCCCCAGCCTCTCAACGCATCTTCAAGCAGTTCACCCGCGAAGTGAATGCGGTCCTCCCCAAGCTCGAAGCCACGCGCCCTCTCAGGTGGTCGGCGTGCGCCATCATGTTCAGCTCAGCAGATCAGCTCAAGTGTGCGGCTACAGCCGGAGTCCTCCCGATGCTTTGTTCCCCAATCATTAGCAACGTGGTGGTCACCAGGACCCTCATCGATGGCGGGGTAGGGCTCAACATCATGTCCGTGGAAACATTCAACAATCTCCAAGTGCCCTACAACCAGCTTCAGCCAACCAAGCCTTTCTCCGGAGTCACCGACGGCTCCACGGTCCCGATTGGGCAGGTCCGCCTCCCTGTCACCTTCGGGGCACGCGACAACTACCGCACCGAGCTCATCGACTTCGACGTCGCTCACATTCGCCTGCCGTACAACGCCATCCTTGGGTACCCAGCGCTGGCCAAGTTCATGGCCGTAACTCACCACGGCTACAACATCCTCAAGATGCCAGGAAGTGGCGGAGTCATCACGGTGCCCTATGAAGAGAAGGACGTGGTGTGTTCCCTGGAACGAGCCTTTCTGGCCGCATCACTGGAAGACCCGGATCGCGGAAGCAGGAGGCTTCCCGAGACCACCCCCAAGAAGAAGAAGACATCGTCCGGCCCGGCCCCTCAGTAGGCAGGCCGCTCAGGGCCCGCGCCTGCCCAGGGGGAACCTCCTTCCATCGCATAGGAAAGCGCGCCCGGCGCCCTCCTCAGGCAGGGCTCGGGGGCTGTCCCCTGGAGGGCCACCGACCTGGCTGAGGTCACGAGGGAGGCGCTTGGGCATCACATGGAGGCGTGTTTCGAAGCACGTTTCCCTCAGGAAGGAGTAAGGCAAGGAGAGCCAGACCCTCAAGAGTTCGTCAGCAAGGCCATTCAGGAGCTACAGGAGTCAAGAGTCATGAAAGGCGGCCGTCGCCTACCAGCTGTGGCTCCCCATCCAGGCGAGGATGGTGGGCTGCGCGTCTGCATCGACATACCAGGGCTCAATCGAGTCGCCTCTCTAGAGCACCTCTGGCCCTCGCGAGTGGGGCGCTGCGAAGGTCCACCCCACAGCTACGTCCGCATGCCTTACGGCTTGCCGAACGCGGCTGCCACGTATCAGCGCCTCACGAGGGGTATCATGGAGGCTCAAGAGGCCAGGTGTTCCGCAGCCCTGGCGGAGATGGAGATGGTCCGCGAGGAGCCACCAGCGCCTCCGGAGCCTCCCAAGGCCCCTGGGCCTGGGGGCTCGTGAGGATCGGCTTCCGCAGCCCACCGAGTCTGCTACACCAACACTCCTTCATCCTCAACATCATCAGGTGACATCTTTGAAGTTTCATTTCAAGCTGGGAGCGCCCCCCAGGGCTGCATTATTCCCAGGCCGCGTGGGTCCATCCCTGTAGCATGTATCCCTTCTATTTCATGCTGTTAGCTTACTTTGTTGGGGGCGCCCCACGGGCTGCATCATCCCCAAGTCGCTCGGGACTGACCCAGTGATGTCTGCCTTCCCAGCATCTATTTGAATGAATCCACTCCTTCGCGGCTAATGTGTTTGACCTAGTTGCCCGCTCAACTGACGCCAACGGACGGAGCTGCTCCCAAACGGCACGACGCTTGCGCATGGGTCTGTCCCTGCAACGCCGACAAACCTGAATGGCTGAGCTCTGGCCGCGGCAGCCCCGCATGGCGCCACCTCATCAAGCCTTCAGTGCCTCATCGCCCCTCGGAAGCAACCAACGGCTGACTGTCAATTGTCATGGCAACCCCTCGTTCTTTCTATGATGGGTCTACAGGATCTCCTAAAGGAGCTGCGTCAGGCGAGGCCCTTGCGGTGTCTCCTTCACTCTCATCCGCGCGAACCACTTGCATGTTAAAGGGGGGGTGCCTGAGCATCGCGACTCAGGGCTCCTACTGGCTCTCCAGCCCTCACCCTCTGGCCTTGTCCATGGCATCGTGACCTGGCATACCAGCGACGGCTGAGACTCGCTCGAGGACTGGGACCCGAGGACGTAGAGCAGAAAGGGGAGCAAAGGCGAGAGGGGAGGGACACGCGAGGACCTCGCCGAGCAACCTCACGCCTGCCGATGCACGCACCCGGCGACACACCAGAGAACGGTCCCTGATTCTCGAGATAAGTCACCACCCGGAAGCACCAGCTACCGTGGCACCATCCCCGCACCTAATGCAATCCCGTGTTAGCGACGCTGCTCTCCTTTCTCACCGAACGACGGCTGCTTGAGCGCCAAAGGGGAGCTCCTGAGCATCGCGACTCAGGGGCTCTTACCAGACCCCGGGTCGCTCACCTCCTGGCCTTGACCACGGCATCGCGACCTGGTAGACCAGCAACGGCTGAAGCCGCCTTGGGACTGGGACCTGTCGGTGCAGAGCACCAAGCCCTCGTGAGGTTTGAAAGGGAGAACTGAGCTAAGACAGAATGAGCAACTCGCACAATTCGACGACAAGGGTTATATTAACGAACAGGATCACATGCACCTTACAAGCCCCCACGGGACGCGTCTTTGATTCCTCGCAGGGAACAGATCCTAAAAGGACGCTAACTACACGCGCCCCTGCAAAAGACGCCATCATCAACAGTGGGCCGTCAAGCACCGGCGCCAACCCCATCCAGATCAGAGTCGGTGACGGCCTGACGAGCCCGCCCTCCTCCAGGAGCGGCGCCGGCTCGGGGGCTCGTAGCTGTCATCGCTCGTCTTCGGAGTCGCGAAGAGCTCGCCGGAGTCGCTGGACCCTCCGACACCTCCGCCGCCTGAGTAGCCGCTAAGGGAGCGGTCGGCGGGCCCAGTCCTCACCATAGCAGGGTCTCGACCACCTCTCCCGGGGCAGCACTCCAGCCGGCGCCCGTTCGCATTGAAGACCTTGAAGAACATCACCGAAGCACCGTCGTACTCCAAGTCGATCGCTCCAGCCTCGAGTCATGAAGACCTCGCCCGGGGCAACGACCGCGACCTCAACCTCAGTCGCGAGGGTGCTGCAGCCAAAGCTGCAGGAGTTCTCCCTGTGGGATGACGGAGGCGAAGAAGGGAGGAAGGCGAATCCAAGACTGAGGAGGCATGGCGGCGTGGAGCACGAACTCTTGGGAGGAGCCCTCGGTGTGGACCCCAGGGGGGATGACCCACACCTTCGTGACCCGTCGGCGGCGCCGCCCATGGCGATCGGCATCGACTCCTTCAGAGCCCTCGATGTGGGCGTACAAGGGAAACGAGAACCCCGGCAGTGGCCGCTCACACCAGGGCCTCGACACCACCTGATGGGCCCCGTTGTCCCGGCCACGGAGGGCGAGCCATTTCTTCGGCGGGAGCGGGTCTGGTTCCTCTCGGGGAGCCTTTCCCTTCTCTGCCATCGAGAACCGGCGGATCGGAGCCATCATAGCAAGACGGAGCAAGGACTGGGAAGAAGGAGAAGCAAGAATGGATGGACTGGAAGGGCGCGCGCCGTTCCATACTTATGCCCGGTGAAGGCCAACCGCCGACCTCCACGATCACAGGTAATCATGACCCACTTTGCATGCAGGGACTTGTCCAATCCGTGCAGTTGCCGAGGCATCGTGGGGAAGTGGAGACGCTCACGTCCAATCAACCGCCACACGGCGCCCAAGGCTGCAGGCTGTTAGGGCCCACGGCGCTTCGCCCTTGCCCTTTTGCCTCCCTGCACGGCCAAGTCCGGGCGCGCCTTGGGCCCGGGGGCTACTGCCGGCATTCTGGGAATGGGGGTCCCCAGACTTGCCTGCCTGCGGCCTGCGGCGTGGCTCAAAGGGGGGCCCAGCACGGCCCATCTTCATCAACACAGACCCAAGACCCTCGCGAGGGGCCAAGCCTCGCGGGGCGGACGACACGGAGCTTCCTCAGGCACGGCCTCATCAGGCTGGCTCGTGAGGAGGTGGAGAGATCAAGGCGGGGTACCTCACGAGGTGCCTGTGACGCAAGCCATGACGACCAAGGGTGCCAGCCCGCGCAGTGTCCTCCTTTCCTCTTTGGTGCAAAGGGAGCAAGCGCAGGCGAGAGCATCAAGCAAAGGCACCCATTTCGGTGCAATGAGACCAAGACCAGTCCAACGGCAGGGAGGAAGTCATTGTGGAGCCCAAGCCAGCGTCACCACCAGAGCCTTTGGCAGGCAAGGACCAACTTTAGTCAGGATAAGTGTACCAGATGTTCCCCTTCAAAATGGCCAATTGTTGGCGCCCTTCCCGCTCAATATTTGGGAAGAGGCCCAGGGCCTTTGCCTATAAATAGGACTAGCCACCCACAGGGTAGAGGAATGAAAAGAAGAGAGGAAACAGGAGGGATCGAAATCAGAGAGAGAATCGAGAAGAGAGAGAGAGAGAAGGGTGACTGAAGTCCTCCTAGTAGTTCATCCCCTCAGCCAAGAACAGACCCTCGTGAGGCCGTTCTTCCTTGTATTGCTCATCATCATCGGCCCAAGAGGCAATCCACCACACCACACATTGGAGTAGGGTATTACACCACAATGGTGGCCTGAACCAGTATAAACCCTATGTCTCTTGTGCTGTTCTTTCCATATCTTAGATCTTAGCGAGGCGGAGGGGTGCAGGTAGGTAGGAGGTGAAATCTTTGCGCGCACCCCACTGTTCGAACCTCAAGCGTCTGCCGGAACCCGAAATCCGACAGCGCCCCGCTCACGGCTGCTCCAGCAGCAGCGACTCTTGGGAGTCCAGCGGTTCTCTCGAGCTCTATGAGAATCCGGAGACGAGCGACGGCAGCTACATGCCCCCGAGCTCTCGCCGCGCCCGAAACAGGGTCACAACGTCCGGCCACCGCCATCGCTGATCTGGATGGGGTTGGCGCCGGCCTCCTGCGGCCCACTGTTGATATGGCATCGGCCGCAGGGGTGTGTAGACAGGATTCTCCTAGGTTCTCGTCTTTTGTTCCCTGCGAGGAATCAAGAATTACCCCGTGGGGGCGTGTAAAGAGTTTGCAATGCCTTTTGTTGATATTATCCTAATTATGGAAGCCTTGTGAGCGCAAGTCCTGTTTAGGCTCGGTCTTCCCTTTCCAATCTCGCGACAGCCTGTTGCTCTACGCTGACAGGTCCCGGTCCCCAGGCAAGCTTCAACCGTCGCTGGTATGCCAGGTCGCGTGCCATGGTCAAGGCCAGGAGGTGAGCGGCCCGAGGTCCAGTAAGAGCTCCTGAGGGGCGATGCTCAGGGGGTCCCCTTTAGCGCTCAAGCAACCGTGGTAAGATAAGAAAGGGAGGCGACGTTGCCGCAATAGGGCCACGGCGAGCGTGTCCCCTAGGTCCCAACGATTAGTTGATCTGAGCTCGTGACTTATCTTGGCAGTGCGGGGACGATTCTTCATGATGCGCCAGACCAGTGCGTGAACATCCGCAGCGTAGCTAGGTCAGGCCCATACGAGTCATCCTCCTTTCAATGCTCTCCTTTGTGCTCTACGTCCTCAGGTCCCGGCCCTCGAGCGAGCTCAGCCACCGCTGGTATGTCAGGTCGCGTGTTGTGGTTAAGGCCAGGGGGTGAGGGGTGGAGAGCCAGTAAGAGCTCCTGAGTCGCGATGCTCAAGAGCCCCACTTTTAACGTGCAAGCAGATTACTTGGAAGAGGTGGGAGCTCGCGGTGCCTCCTGGTGCTATCCTTGTGAGATGCCTGCGAGCCAGCACAAGGAAGAACATGATCTGCCGTTATGGTTGCCAGCCTGCCGCTGGTTGCTCCGTGAGGGGGTGAAGGCACTGAGGGCCTAGTGAGCTGACGTGCGCGGGGCGTGCCACGAGCCAGAGCTCGACCGCTCGGGTTTATTGACGTGGTAGGGACGGACCCGTGCACCAGTGCCGTGCCGGCGTGACAAGGCCCCATGGGAGGCGACGATTGAGCAGGTAGTAATCATAGGTAGATCAAACATGAGAGTAGCAGGCTTAAATAAGTGCGAAGGAGATACATGCCACTGGGTCAGGCCCGAGCGGCTTGGGGATGATGTAGCCCGAGGGGCGCTCCCAACAAGGTAAGCTAAAGACATAAAAAAGGGATACATGCCATAGGGACGGACCCACGCGGCCTGGGAATGATGCAGCCCAAGGGGCGCTCCCAGCTAAATGAACTTGGAAGGATGTCACCAGGTCATGTTGACGAAGGAGAGTTGGGGCAGCTGAAGGTGCACGGCGAAGAGGTTGCTCCTCACGAGCCACCGGGGCCCTGAGCCTCAGGAGGCTCCGGGGGCTCAGGTGGTTCCTTGAGGACCGTCTCCATCTCCATCAGGATGGCATGGTGCCTGGCCTCTTGAGCCGCTAGGATGCGCCGCAAGCTGTGCTGGTAGGCGGACGACACGCTCGGCAGGCCAAAGGGCATGCGAATGTAGCTGTGTGGTGGGCCCTTGCAACGTCCCACGCGTTAAGGCCGGAAAATCTCCTGAGAAGCGGCCCTGTTGAGCCCTAGAACGTCGATGCAGATGCGTACCCCCCATCCTCGCCTGGATGGGGAGCTACACCTCGTGAGCGGCGGTCTTGGTGATGAACTCCTGAACGGTGGGCAATCCTTGCCCTGTGCCCTTCGGAGGGAAACGTGACGTGAAGCACGCCTCCAAGTGGTGCCCGAGCGCCTCCCTCGTGATGTGGGCAAGGTCTGAGGCCTTCCAGAAGAAAGCCCCCGAGCCCTGCCGAAGAAGGGTGCCGGGCGCACCTTCCTATGCGATGGAGGGAGGCGCCCTTGGAGCGGGCGCTGATCCTGACGAGGCTCCGGATGTGACGCCACCCTTCTGATGCCCTGCATGTCGCAGCTGCTTCTTCTTCTTTGGGATGGCCTCAGGAGGGCCCTCGCCCTTGCTGTCGGGGCTGTCGATTGCTGCAGCTTGGAAGGCACGCTCGAGTGAGCACACCACATCTCTTTCTTCACATGGGACCATGATGATCCTGCTGCTTCCCGGCATCTTGAGGACATTGTAGCCATGATGGGTCACCGCCATGAACTTGGCCAGGGCTGGATACCCGAGGATGGCATTGTACGGTAGGCGGATGTGCATGACGTCGAAGTCGATGAGCTCAGTGTGGTAGTTCTTGTGTTCCCCGAAGGTGACAGGGAGGCGGACCTGCCCTATCAGCGTGGTGGAACCGTCGGTCACTCCTGAGAAAGGCTTGGTGGGTTGAAGCTGGTCATATGGCACTTGGAGGCTGTCGAACGTGTCGACGGACAGGATGTTAAGCCCTGTGCCGCCGTCGATGAGGGTCTTGGTAACTTGCACGTTGCTGATGACTAGGGAGCAAAGCATCGGGAGGGCGCCAGCGGTAGCTGCGCACTTGAGGTGGTCTGCCGAGTTGAATGTGATGGGGCACTGGGACCATCTGAGCGGGCGTGTGGCTTTGAGCTTGGGGAGGGCTGCATTCACTTCACGAGCAAACTGCTTGAAGATATGCTGCGAGGCTAGGGCCTGGGCTCCGCCCAAGATGCAGGCGATAACATGCGGTTCCTGGAAGCCCCCAGCCCCCTCGTCTTGATGGTGCTCGTCATTCCTTCTTGGCGGTGGCGGTGGCGGAGGGAGTTCGGCGTTGCCTTGAGGACGATCCTCACGAGGCTGATCCCTCCAAGCGCCCTCTCGAGACTGATCTTGCCAGCGGTCCTCACGAGGCCGGTCGCGCCACTCCTGGCGCGGGCCATGGTCGTCCCAGCGTCCGCCACCATGTCCCCCTCCTTGGTCGTAGCCCCGGTCGCCGCACTCGGGGCGTCGACCGAAGCGTCCTTCGCGAATGGCTCTGAGCTCTTGACAGTCGCTGGTGTTGTGGGTGTTCAGGTTGTGGAAGGCGCAGAATGGACGGCTGCTCTTGGATGACTCTGGTTGGTCTCTGCCACACTTGGTGTCTAGTTCCGCTGCGAGCACGGCTGCTCCCTTTTGCTTCACGTCCTTGGCCTTGGTCTTCTTCTCCTCTGTGTCCATAGCAGGGAGCTCGAGGAGGGAGAGGCGCCCCTCCTCAGCCCTAGCGCACTTGCTCGCGATGTTGAACAGCTCCAGGGTCGTGCACAATTCTTCATGGATGGCGAGCTCCTCCTTCATCTTGACATTGCGGACACCATCAGAGAATGCTGAGATGATGGCCTCGTTGGTCACCTTGGGGATCTTGATCCGTGCATTGTTGAAGTGCTGAATGTACTTCTGCAGGGTCTCTCCTGGTTGTTGCTTGATGTGGCGCAGGTCGCCCGCGACCGGGGGGCGGTCGCGAGTGCCCTGGAAGTTGGCGATGAAGCGGTTGCGCATTTTGTCCCAGGAGGAAATTGAGCCTGGAGGCAGGTTCAGGAGCCAGGAGAGGGCACCCTCCTTGAGAGCCATGGGAAACCAGTTCGCCATGACTTTCTCGTCGCCGTTGGCTGCTTCGAGGCTCAGCTTGTAGAGCTGCCAAAACTCCGCGAGATCGGGGGTGCCGTCGTAGCGAGGAGGCAGATCTGGTTTGAACTTGCCCGGCCAGGCGACGCTACGCAGCTCAGGGGTGAAAGCGCGGCAGCCGGCTATGGTCACTGGGGCCCTCCTTGGGGGTGGAGCTTGGTCTTGATGGGGTCCGCGCCCTGCCACTACAGGTGGCGCGCGGTCTTGCCGCAGCAGCCGGTCCTGGCACGGTGGCGCGAGGAGCGACGGAGCATTTTGTTGCGGTCGAGGGACTTCTTGACAGCTTCTTTCTTCACGCGCGGGCGCGGGACGCGGCGGTTCGCGTCGCGGAGCCACGCATCTTGGCGCCAGGGCGCCGTCTTGGGGCAGAGGTAGTGGAGGCGCTCCATGAGCTATGTCGCCCATAGCTGGCGGAGGGCGAGGCAGAGAGGGGGACGGCGCAGGGGAGCCCCCTGCGGCGCGGACAAGCTCGGCGATGCGGTCGAGTCAGTCCTCGTAGAGGTCATCGACCGGGCGGTAGCGCAGGAGCTCGTACGCCATGAGGAGCGCGGCCCGTGCGTCCATGGGAGGGCGACGTGTTGGGGAACGCAGTAATTTCGAAAATTTTCCTATGCGCACGCAAGATCATGGTGATGCACAGCAATGAGAGGGGAGAGTGTTGTCTACGTACCAACGCAGACCGACTGCGGAAGCGATCACACAACGTAGAGGAAGTAGTCGTACGTCTTCTTCCCGATTCGACCGATCCAAGCACCGTTACTCCGGCACCTCCGAGTTCTTGGCACACGTTCAGCTCGATGACGTTCCTCGGGCTCCGATCCAGCAAAGCGTCGAGGAAGAGTTCCGTCAGCACGACGGCGTGGTGACGATCTTGATGTACTACCGACGCAGGGCTTCGCCTAAGCACTGTAACGGTATGATCGAGGTGGAATTTGGTGGCAGGGGGCACCGCACACGGCTAAGGAACGATCTCAAGGATCAAGTTGTGTGTCTTGGGGTGTCCCCTGCCCCCGTATATAAAGGATGGAGGGAGGGGGGCTGGCCGGCCAAAGAGAGGGAGGCGCAGGAGGAGTCCTACTCCTACTGGGAGTAGGACTCCCCCCTCCAATCCTAGTCCAACTAGGAATCCTTGAAGGAGAGAGGGAGAGAGGTGGCCGGCCCCTCTCCTAGTCCTAATAGGACTAGGGAGAGGGGGGGGGGGGGAGGCGCAGCCCTATGTGGGCTGCCCTCTCACCTTTCCACTAAGGCCCATGTTGGCCCATTTGGCTCCCGGGGGGTTCCGGTAACCCTCCCGGTAATCCGGTAAAATCCCGATTTCACCCGGAACACTTCCGATGTCCAAACATAGGCTTCCAATATATCAATCTTTACGTCTCGACCATTTCGAGACTCCTCGTCATGTCCGTGATCACATCCGGGACTACGAACAACCTTCGGTACATCAAAATGCATAAACTCATAATAATTGTCATCGTAACGTTAAGCGTGCGGACCCTACGGTTCGAGAACAATGTAGACATGACTGAGACACATCTCCGGTCAATAACCAATAGCGGGACCTGGATGCCCATATTGGCTCCTACATATTCTACGAAGATCTTTATCGGTCAGACCGCATAACAACATACGTTGTTCCCTTTGTCATCGGTATGTTACTTGCCCGAGATTCGATCGTCGGTATCCAATACCTAGTTCAATCTCGTTACTGGCAAGTCTCTTTACTCGTTCCATAATACATCATCTCGCAACTAACTCATTAGTCACAATGCTTGCAAGGCTTATGTGATGTGTATTACCGAGAGGGCCCAGAGATACCTCTCCGACAATCGGAGTGACAAATCCTAATCTCGAAATACGCCAACCCAACATCTACCTTTGGAGACACCTGTAGTACTCCTTTATAATCACCCAGTTACGTTGTGACGTTTGGTAGTACCCAAAGTGTTCCTCCGGTAAACGGGAGTTGCATAATCTCATAGTTATAGGAACATGTATAAGTCATGAAGAAAACAATAGCAATATACTAAACGATTGGGTGCTATGCTTATGGAATGGGTCATGTCAATCAGATCATTCTACTAATGATGTGACCTCTTTAATCAAATAACAACTCCTTGTTCATGGTTAGGAAACATAACCATCTTTGATTAACGAGCTAGTCAAGTAGAGGCATACTAGTGACATTCTGTTGGTCTATGTATTCACACATGTATTATGTTTCCGGTTAATACAATTCTAGCATGAATAATAAACTTTTATCATGATGTAAGGAAATAAATAATAACTTTATTATTGCCTCTAGGGCATATTTCCTTCACGACGTGCATGGGAAGAAGAACCGGCCGGGGTCAACGATGGAGTGGCGGTGCGGCCGTCCCACCGCACCGAGGGGTGCAGCGAGGATGCTTGCTGCTCGTTCCCCGTCGGGCCGGTGGCGGCATTGGCGGCAGGCGATGGGGAACGACGAGGTGGCCCACCGACGAGAGTCGTCTGAGCAACGTGGGAGGCGAGGGCAGCCCGGCGCTCAGTGCGAGCGCGGCATGCGTCTGCCATTGAGACGACGAGGCAACGGGGTGTGGGGAGATGGAAGGAAGCTTCGGCGCACACCTACCTGGCATGCCAAATCTCGGATCATGGGTTCCGACAAAACCCTTGAGGTTTGAACACTAGGGTGCGCGCGAAGGTTTTCTCCCTATCGATCCACGCCCTAGCTCTCTAAGACTCGCCGACGAACTCGACGAACTCACAAGATAAAGACACAAGATAAAGACACAAGTATTTTACAAGTTCTATGTCTACAATGCTCTACACGGAGCTACTCTAGCTAATTGCTCCCACTTTCAATATGTATCCAGATTGAGACTTAGAATTATCTGGATCAGTGTCAAAAACTTGCATCGACGTAACCCTTTACGACGAACCTTTTTGTCACGTCCATAATCGAGAAACATATCCTTATTTCACTAAGGATAATTCTGACCGCTGTCCAGTGATCTACTCCTAGATCACTATTGTACTCCCTTGTTAAATCAGTGCAGGGTATACAATGGATCTGGTACACAGCATGACATACTTTATAGAACCTATGGCCAAGGCATAGGGAATGACTTTCATTCTCTTTCTATCTTCTGCCGTGGTCGGGCTTTGAGTCTTACTCAACTTCACACCTTATAGTACAGGCAAGAACTCTTTCTTTGACTGCTCCATTTTGAACTACTTCAAAATCTTTGTCAAGGCATGTACTCATTGAAAGAACTTATCAAGCGTCTTTGATCTATCTCTATAGATCTTGAAGCTCAATATGTAAGTAGCTTCATCGAAGTCTTTCTTTGAAAAAACTCCTTTCAAACACTCCTTTATGCTTTACAGAATAATTCTACATTATTTCCGATCAACAATATGTCATTCACATATACTTATCAGAAATGCTGTAGTGCTCCCACTCACTTTCTTGTAAATACAGGCTTCACCGCAAGTCTGTATAAAACTACATGCTTTGATCAACTTATCAAAGCGTATATTCCAACTCCGAGATGCTTGCACCGGTCCACAGATGGATCGCTGGTGCTTGCACATTTTTGTTAGCATCTTTCGGATTGACAAAACCTTCTGTTGCATCATATACAACTCTTCTTTAATAAATCCATTAAGGAATGCAGTTTTGTTTATCCATTTGCCAGATTTCATAAAATGCGGCAATTGCTAACATGATTCGGACAGACTTTAAGCATAGATACGAGTGAGAAAATCTCATCGTAGTCAACACCTTGAACTTGTCGAAAACCTTTTGCGACAATTCTAGCTTTGTAGATAGTAACACTACTATCAGCATCCGTCTTCCTCTTGAAGACCCATTTATTTTCTATTGCTTGCCGATCATCAGGCAAGTCAACCAAAGTCCATACTTCGTTCTCATACATGGATCATATCTCAGATTTCATGGCTTCAAGCCACTTTGCGGAATCTGGGCTTACCATCGCTTCTTCATAGTTCGTAGGTTTATCATGATCTAGAAGCATGACTTCCAGAAAAGGATTACCGTACCACTCTGGCGCAGATCTTACTCTGGTTGATCTACGAGGTTCAGTAATATCTTGTTCTGAAGTTTCATGATCATCATCATTAACTTCCTCACTAACTGGTGTAGGTGTCACAGAAACAGTTTTCTGTGATGTGCTACTTTCCAACAAGGGAGCAGGTACAGTTACCTCGTCAAGTTCTACTTTCCTCCCACTCACTTCTTTCGAGAGAAACTCCTTCTCCAGAAAATTTCCGAATTTTAGCAACAAAAAGTCTTGCCTTCGGATCTGTGATAGAAGGTGTATCCAATAGTTTCCTTTGGATATCCTATGAAGACGCACTTCTCCGATTTGAGTTTGAGCTTATCAGGATGAAAACCTTTTCATATAAGCATCACAACCCCAAACTTTAAGAAACGACAGCTTAGGTTTCTTGCCAAACCATAGTTCACACGGTGTCGTCTCAACGGATTTATATGGTGCCCTATTTAACGTGAATGCAGCTGCCTCTAATGCATGACCCCAAAAACGATAGTGGTAAATCGGTAAGAAACATCATATATTGCACTATATCCAATAAAGTACGGTTATGGCGTTCGGACACACCATTATGCTGTGGTGTTCCAGGTGGCGTGAGTAGTGAAACTATTTCACATTGTTTTTAACTGAAGACCAAACTCGTAACTCAAATACTCTTCTCTATGATCAGATCATAGAAACTTTATTTTCTTGTTACGATGATTTTTCACTTCACTCTAAATTTCTTTGAACTTTTCAAATGTTTTAGACTTATGTTTCATCAAGTAGATATACTCATATCTGCTCAAAATTATCTGTGAAGATCAGAAAATAATGATACCTGTCGCGAGCCTCAATATTCATTGGACCACATACATCAGTATGTATGATTTCCAACAAATCTTTTGCTTGCTCCATTGTTCCGGAGAACGGCGTTTTAGTCATCTTGCCCAAAAGGCATGGTTTACAAGCATCAAGTGATTCATAATCAAGTGATTCCGAAAGCCCATCAGCATGGAGTTTCTTCATGCGCTTTACACCAATATGACCTAAACGGTAGTGCCACAAATAAGTTGCACTATCATTTTTAACTTTGCATCTTTTGGTTTCAATAATATGAATATGTGTATTATTAATATCAAGATCCAATGAACTATTTTCATTGGGTGTTTAACCATATTAGGTTTTATTCATGTAAACAGAACAACAATTTATTCTCTTACTTAAATGAATAACCGTATTACAATAAACATGATCAAATCATATTCATGTTCAACGCAAACACCAAATAACACTTATTTAGGTTCAACACTAATCCCGAAATTATAGGGAGTGTGCGATGATGATCATATCAATCTTGGAACCACTTCCAGCACACATCGTCACTTCACCCTTAACTAGTCTCTGTTTATTCTGCAACTCCCGTTTCGAGTTACTAATCTTAGCAACTGAACTAGTATCAAATACTGAGGGTTTGCTATAAACACTAGTAAAGTACACATCAATAACATGTATATCAAATATACTTATGTTCACTTTGCCATCCTTCTTATCCGCCAATCACTTGGGGTAGTTCCGCTTCCAGTGACCAATCCCTTTGCAGTAGAAGCACTTAGTCTCAGGCTTAGGATCAGACTTGGGCTTTTTCACTTGAGCAGCAACTTGCTTGCCGTTCTTCTTGAAGTTCCCCTTCTTCCCTCTGCCCTTTTTCTTGAAACTAGTGGTCTTGTCAACCATCAACACTTGATGTTTTTCTTGATTTCTACCTTCGTTGATTTCAGCATCACGAAGAGCTTGGGAGTTGTTTCTGTTATCCCTTGCATATTATAGTTCATCACGAAGTTCTACTAACTTTGGTGATGGTGGCTAGAGAATTCTGTCAATCACTATCTTATCTGGAAGATTAACTCCCACTTGATTCAAGCGATTGTAGTACCCAGACAATCTGAGCACATGCTCACTAGTTGAGCGATTCTCCTCCATCTTTTAGCTATAGAACTTGTTGGAAACTTCATATCTCTCAACTCGGGTATTTGCTTGAAATATTAACTTCAACTCCTGGAACATCTCATATGGTCCATGACGTTCAAAACGTCTTTGAAGTCCTGATTCTAAGCCATTAAGCATGGTGCACTAAACTATCAAGTAGTCATCATATTGAGCTAGCCAAACGTTCATAACGTCTGCATCTGCTCCTGCAATAGGTCTGTCACCTAGCGGTGCATCAAGGACATAATTCTTCTGTGCAGCAATGAGGATAAACCTCTGATCACGGATCCAATCCGCATCTTTGCTACTAACATCTTTCAACACAATTTTCTCTAGGAACATATCAAAAATAAACACAGGGAAGCAACAACGCGAGCTATTGATCTACAACATAATTTGCAAAATACTACCGGGACTAAGTTCATGATAAATTTAAGTTCAATTAATCATATTACTTAAGAACTCCCACTTAGATAGATATCCCTCTAATCCTCTAAGTGATCACGTGATCCAAATCAACTAAACCATAACCGATCATCACGTGAGATGGAGTAGTTTTCAATGGTGAACATCAATATGTTGATCATATCTACTATATGATTCACGCTCGACCTTTCGGTCTCCATGTTCCGAGGCCATATCTGTATATGCTTGGCTCGTCAAGTATAACCTGAGTATTCCGCGTGTGCAACTGTTTTGCACCCGTTGTATTTGAACGTAGAGCCTATCACACCCGATCATCACGTGGTGTCTCAGCACGAAGAACTTTTGCAACGGTGCATACTCAGGGAGAACACTTCTTGATAATTTAGTGAGAGATCATCTTATAATGCTACCGTCAATCAAAGCAAGATAAGATGCATAAAAGGATAAACATCACATGCAATCAATATAAGTGATATGATATGGCCATCATCATGTTGTGCTTGTGATCTCCATCTCTGAAGCACCGTCATGATCACCATCGTCACCGGCGCGACACCTTGATCTCCATCGTAGCATCGTTGTCGTCTCGCCAATCTTATGCTTCCACGACTATCACTACCGCTTAGTAATAAAGTAAAGCATTACATCGCGATTGCATTGCATACAATAAAGCGACAACCATATGGCTCCTGCCAGTTGCCGATAACTCGGTTACAAAACATGATCATCTCATACAATAAAATCAGCATCATGCCTTGACCATATCACATCACAACATGCCCTGCAAAAACAAGTTAGACGTCCTCTACTTTGTTGTTGCAAGTTTTACGTGGCTGCTACGGGCTTAAGTAAGAACTCATCTCACCTACGCATCAAAACCACAACGATAGTTCGTCAAATAGACTCCGTTTTAACCTTCTCAAGGACCGGGCGTAGCCACACTTGGTTCAACTAAAGTTGGAGAGACAGTCTTCCGCAAGCCATCTATGTGCAAAGCACGTCGAGGGAACCGGTCTCGCGTAAGAGTACGCGTAAGGTTGGTCCGGATCGTCTCGTCCAACAATACCGCCGAACCAAAGTATGACATGCTGGTAGGCAGTATGACTTGTATCGCCCACAACTCACTTGTGTTCTACTCGTGCAAATAACATCAAACCATAAAAACCTAGGCTCGGATGCCACTGTTGGGGAACGCTGTAATTTCGAAAATTTTCCTACGCGCACGCAAGATCATGGTGATGCACAGCAACGAGAGGGGAGAGTGTTGTCTACGTACCAACGCAGACTGACTGCGGAAGCGATCACACAACGTAGAGGAAGTAGTCGTACGTCTTCTTCCCGATTCGACCGATCCAAGCACCGTTACTCCGGCACCTCCGAGTTCTTGGCACACGTTCAGCTCGATGACGTTCCTCGGGCTCCGATCCAGCAAAGCGTCGAGGAAGAGTTCCGTCAGCACGACGGCGTGGTGACGATCTTGATGTACTACCGACGTAGGGCTTCGCCTAAGCACTGTAACGGTATGATCGAGGTGGAATTTGGTGGCAGGGGGCACCGCACACGGCTAAGGAACGATCTCAAGGATCAAGTTGTGTGTCTTGGGGTGTCCCCTGCCCCCGTATATAAAGGATGGAGGGAGGGGGGCTGGCCGGCCAAAGAGAGGGAGGCGCAGGAGGAGTCCTACTCCTACTGGGAGTAGGACTCCCCCCTCCAATCCTAGTCCAACTAGGAATCCTTGAAGGAGAGAGGGAGAGAGGTGGCCGGCCCCTCTCCTAGTACTAATAGGACTAGGTAGAGGGGGGGAGGCGCAGCCCTATGTGGGCTGCCCTCTCACCTTTCCACTAAGGCCCATGTTGGCCCATTTGGCTCCCGGGGGGTTCCGGTAACCCTCCCGGTAATCCGGTAAAATCCCGATTTCACCCGGAACACTTCCGATGTCCAAACATAGGCTTCCAATATATCAATCTTTACGTCTCGACCATTTCGAGACTCCTCGTCATGTCCGTGATCACATCCGGGACTCCGAACAACCTTCGGTACATCAAAATGCATAAACTCATAATAATTGTCATCGTAACGTTAAGCGTGCGGACCCTACGGTTCGAGAACAATGTAGACATGACTGAGACACGTCTCCGGTCAATAACCAATAGCGGGACCTGGATGCCCATATTGGCTCCTACATATTCTACGAAGATCTTTATCGGTCAGACCGCATAACAACATATGTTGTTCCCTTTGTCATCGGTATGTTACTTGCCCGAGATTCGATCATCGGTATCCAATACCTAGTTCAATCTCGTTACTGGCAAGTCTCTTTACTCGTTCCGTAATACATCATCTCGCAACTAACTCATTAGTCACAATGCTTGCAAGGCTTATGTGATGTGTATTACCGAGAGGGCCCAGAGATACCTCTCCGACAATCGGAGTGACAAATCCTAATCTCGAAATACGCCAACCCAACATCTACCTTTGGAGACACCTGTAGTACTCCTTTATAATCACCCAGTTACGTTGTGACGTTTGGTAGTACCCAAAGTGTTCCTCCGGTAAACGGGAGTTGCATAATCTCATAGTTATAGGAACATGTATAAGTCATGAAGAAAACAATAGCAATATACTAAACGATCGGGTGCTATGCTTATGGAATGGGTCACGTCAATCAGATCATTCTACTAATGATGTGACCTCGTTAATCAAATAACAACTCCTTGTTCATGGTTAGGAAACATAACCATCTTTGATTAACGAGCTAGTCAAGTAGAGGCATACTAGTGACATTCTGTTGGTCTATGTATTCACACATGTATTATGTTTCCGGTTAATACAATTCTAGCATGAATAATAAACTTTTATCATGATGTAAGGAAATAAATAATAACTTTATTATTGCCTCTAGGGCATATTTCCTTCACGACGTGCATGGGAAGAAGAACCGGTCGGGGTCAACGATGGAGTGGCGATGCGGCCGTCCCACCGCACCGAGGGGTGCAGCGAGGATGCTTGCTGCTCGTTCCCCGTCGGGCCGGTGGCGGCATTAGCGGCAGGCAATGGGGAACGACGAGGTGGCCCACCGACGAGAGTCGTCTGAGCGACGTGGGAGGCGAGGGCAGCCCGGCGCTCAGTGCGAGCGCGGCACGCGTCTGCCATTGAGACGACGAGGCAACGGGGTGTGGGGCGATGGAAGGAAGCTTCGGCGCACCCCTACCTGGCATGCCAAATCTCGGATCACGGGTTCCGACAAAACCCTTGAGGTTTGAACACTAGGGTGCGCGCGAAGGTTTTCTCCCTATCGATCCACGCCCTAGCTCTCTAAGACTCGCCGACGAACTCGACGAACTCACAAGATAAAGACACAAGATTTATACTAGTTTGGGCCACCGTTGTGGTGTAATACCCTACTCTAGTGTGGTGGTGGTGGATTGCCTCTTGGGCTGATGAACAATACAAGGGGAAGAACAACCTCTTGAGGTTGTGGTGCTCTTGTGCTCTCTTTTCGTTGTTTTTTACTATGGTGGCTAGTTCTACTTATATAGGCCCTGGTCCTCTCCCCAAATATTGAGTGGGAAGGGAGCCAACAGCGACCAATTTGAAAGGGGACAACTAGTACAACTTATCCTGACAAAAGCGGTCTTCGCCTGCCAAAGACTCTGGTGGTGACGATGTCCTGGGCTCCATGGTGACCTCCGTCTTTCCATTCTTCTGGTCTTGGTCTCGTTGCACCAATATGGAAACCTTTTCTTGATGCCTCAGTACTATGCGCCTGCGCTTGCCCCCTTGGCACCAAAGAGGAAGCAAGGACACTGCGCGCGCTGGCGCCCGCCTGGTCTCGATCGTCATGGCTCACATCATGAGGACCTCACGAGGTATGCCTTGCCTTGATCTCTCCGCCCCTCGCGAGCCTGCGTGGCGAAGACGTTCCTGAGGAGGTCTTGTGTCATCCGCCTCGTGAGGCTTGGCCCCTTGCGAGGGTCTTGAATGCCTTCTCGATGAAGATGGGTCATGCAGCCCAGCCAGCCCAGCCACGCCGTGGGCCGCATGCAGGCAAGTCTGGGGACCCTCGTTCCTAGAACGCCGACAGATGCTATGGCAGGCTATGACCGTTTGAGCTTTCTGGATGCTTATTTTGGTTATCATCAGATCAAAATGGCAGTTAAGGACCAGGAGAAGACAACTTTTATAACTCCCTTTGGAGCCTTCTGCTATGTATATATGCCTTTTGGGCTTAAGAGTGCCCATGCGACTTATCAGAGCTGTGTGCAGAATTTTCTTCATGACCAGATTGGGCGTAATTTTCATGCTTATGTGGATGATATTGTGGTGAAGTACAGAAAGGAGGCGACGTTGATAGCTGACTTGAAGGAAACCTTTGATAATCTCCGGGTCTATAAGATGATGCTTAATCCGGCCAAGTGTGTTTTTTGTGTTCTGGCACACAAGCTCTTGGGTTTTCTAGTGTCTAATAGGGGTATTGAAGCTAATCGGGAAGAGATCGAAGCTATTACGTCTCTGACTAAACCGGCGTGTATCAACGATGTTCAACGTTTGGCAGGCTATATTGCAGCATTGAGCCGGTTTATCAGTCATTTGGGAGAGAAAGCAATCCCTCTATATCAGATGATGAAGAAAACAGACAATTTTGTCTGGAGTGATGTTGCTAATGCGGTGTTTGAGGACTTGAAAAATCAGTTAGCCGAGCCACCTATCCTTGCTGCTCCGGTCGATAAAGAGTCGTCGTTGTTATAAGTGGCTGCTAATGCCCGGGCTGTTAGTGTGGCCATTGTGGTGGAGCGCAAGGAAGCTGGGAAGGAGTATCCGGTTCAACAGCCGGTTTATTATATGAGTGAGGTGCTCATTGAGTCCAAACAGAGGTACCCACATTGGCAGAAACTGGTGTATGGAGTCTTCATGGCAAGTCGGAAGCTTAAGCAGTATTTTCAGGGTCATCCCATCATTGTGGTCAGTTCTGCCCCTTTGGGAGATATCATCCAAAACAGGGAAGCACCAGACCGGGTTGCCAAGTGGGATATTGAGCTTGGACCCTGTTGGGGATAATACTACTGGGTGTAAACCGGCCAGGAAAGACCGGGTTAACTTCATCCGTAGTTGATTATGCTTGAAGCCCATGTAGACAGAAGAGGAAAGGTCCAGGGCCCAGAACCGGTTTAAGGCCCGTGGCCGTGAACCGGCATTTGTATGAAACTTTTATTGTAAGATAGAAAGAGTGGAGACCGAATCGGACATGTTTATGAGCCGGTCTCGGGACTCTGTAAACCGACGGGCGCCGCCCATGTATATAAGGGGACGACCCGGCAGCGGTTCAGAAAAACAAACAACAACTCGAGAGCCAGACAAAGCGGATTCGCTCCCTGGCCTTCGAAACCCTAGTAATACCAATCACAACTAGACGTAGGCTTTTACCTTCCTCGAAGGGGCCGAACTAGTATAAAATTCCCCGTGTCCCTTTGTCCAGTTTAACCCCTTAAAGCTAAACCGTAGTGATGGCTCCACGACTAAGTGCTTTCACAAGGACATCTGCCGTGACAAACCCACGACAGTTGGCGCCCACCGTGGGGCTATCACACGATGGTTTTGAGTTCTTGAAGGGCAGCTTCGATGGACTTAAGGGATACGCTGTGGGCCGGATGACGAAGAGTCGTCGCGGCAAGCTCTACATCGACAACGTAGGATGGGGTCCTGAGGATGATTCAATCGAATATGGGTACCGGGTCCCCTTTGGTGGGATTCATGTCTTCATCGGCAAGATCGGCGAACCGGCCCCTGAGCCGGACATCTACACCGACATCATCGAAACGGCTCGGCGTGCAAGTTTTTTGCCGGTTCAGCCTGAGGCAAGGCATGTTTTCGTGGGTGTCATCCATGGATCGAGGTACGAGGACGGACCGGTGTCCGATGGAGAGACCGTGGTCTGTTCTGATGACGAGTCTTCTGGAGAGACCGAATCACTTTACCAGTTGTAGGACAGCCGGATTGAGGGAGGATCCGAGGGCAACAGTATTCCGGATTCCCCCGATCTACCAAACCGGGCCGCCATCTTCGTGGACGGCACACAATCGGCGCCTCATTCATCTACCGCCGCAGCAATGCTCTCCGGTTCAACAACGGCCACACCAGCAGGGGCAGGAAGCTCGGCGCCGCCTCCAGCCCAAGTCCTGTCTGATTTGTTCGACGCTTTGGCAACGTTGATGGCCGCGGAGGTGGATGCAGCAGCCAGGGATCAGCACAATGCGGAGATTGCAAAGGTGAAAGATCAGATAGCCCAGGCTAAAGCGGACCTGGCAACAGAGAATGCTAGGATGGCTACAGAGCGGGCTGAATTGGAAGCACAGGCCTACCGGATTAGACTGGATCGGAATGCTTCAGAGGAAGTCATGAGAAGAGGGTATCAATCACGTCTCCCGTCGGTTTATGAGCCACATAATCTCTTCAACACACCGGGAGCAGGAGCTGGTAGCCAACCCACACTAAACCGGGCGGGGGCGCTGGAAACAGGAGCGCCGGTTCAACCGCGCACGACGGACCCGCCTCGCCAGAGCAACGTTGCGCCATAGTATGTACCAACGCCGCCTGGGCATTATTCCAACACATTGGACAACATTGTGGCCGCCGCTTCACACCTGGCGGCCCTCCCAACTGACGGCGATTCACTAGTTGCAGTGGAAGCACGTCGGGCCAGGGATCTCCTTCAAACAGCACTAAATCAACAGCAGGCGTATTCACACAGTCGTGAGAGGATTCATTCAATTCCCCGTCCAAGCCGGAGTTATAGCAGACACGTGGAGGACGAACCGGCCGTGTCCAGTAGTGCACGTCGCCAAAATTCACCACGAGGGAACAACCCGGTCGGGGGAGGCGCTAATGCGCAAGATGTTGTGGACCATGGCCGCGCACGTCGGGAGGCCGAGTTGACAGCTCGACATGGAGCACGACAGCATACTCCGGTTCACCCCACGGCCTCCGTGGAGCCAGGAGTGATGTTCAGTTCCTTAGGGGTGTCGTGTTTAACCCCCGCTTTGCGTAATGTGAGACTGCCCAAGGATTTCAAGGGACCTCGTAAGGTACCAAATTACACCGCCGATTTGCAACCAGAGGCGTGGGTGGAGAGCTATGAGATGGCAATGGAGATGCTAGATGTGGATGAGGCAGTGTGTGCTAAATATTTCACCATGATGTTGGAAGGAACAACTCGCACTTGGTTGAAGAGCTTGCCGACCAACTCTGTTGGATCATGGGCCGAATTGAAGCACCAATTTATCCAGAACTTCAAGGATATGTGTAAGCAGTCGATGTCAATCGTAGATCTGGCCACTTGTGTCCAAGAGGAAGTGGAGTCCACGACCCAATGGGTCAAACGGGTCTCAGCGATTTGCATTCATCAGATCGTATCAATGCAGACACTGCAGTGTTAACATTAGAGGGCAATTGTCGTTTCAAACCGTTAAAACAGAAGTTGGGAAGGCTCAAACATCACTGCAATGACATGTTAACACACATGGCCGCCTTGGTTAAATACGCCGATTCAGATAATACCAAGGATCCGGATTCAGTGGAGGACAAACCAGAGAAAGGTAAGAAGAACGACAATGCCAAAGGTCAACAGCATAATCCGGCAGGCCATGGAAACGGTGGTAAGCGCAAGGCCGACAGTAGCTTGGACTTTGTTGCAAATACCAACGCGCGGGAGAATGGCCAGCGCCGTAAGGGCAAGCAGCCCCAGAGGGGTGGAGGTTCAGGCAACAATTTGGAGCTCTTGTTAAATCAGCCATGTCCAAAGCATGGATCGAAGGAGAAGCCGGCCTCACATCTTTGGAAGGACTGTTATATCATGCGGGATTTCAAGAATTCCAATATGTTCCAATATGACAACGGCCCGCCCGGCGGTTCAGGAGGAGGTTTCCACGGGCCGGGTTACGGAGGTGGTGGTTCCGGTTCAGGGTTTCCAGGCAACCAAACCGGACACGTCAATCAAGGGCACCAAGGCAACCAGGGAGGATACAACCATCAGGGGAGTCAGCAGCAGCAACAGCAGTCAGGTTATCAGAGCAATCCCAAACAGCTGAACAGCAGGCAATATCATGTCTTCACTACTAGTTTGTGCAAACATGATCAGAAGCTTCACAAAAGGGCAGTAAACTCGGTTGAGCCGGCAATGCCTCAGTATTTACGCTGGTCTGAGCAACCTATTTTGTGGAGTAGAGATGATCACCCACCCCGGGTTGATAATACGGGTCACTTGGCCCTGGTGGTAGCCCCTCAAGTTGGGGGATACAAGTTTACTAAAGTGCTCATGCATGGGGGAAGTAGTATCAATATTTTGTATTAGGATACATTCCGCCGTATGGGGTTGATAGATAAGGATCTTAAACCGTCAAATACGGTCTTTCATGGGGTGGTACCTGGTAAGTCTGCATATCCTGTTGGCAAGATAGCTTTGGAGGTAGCGTTTGGAGATGACTATGATTCAAGGTCAGAAACATTGACATTTGAGGTGGTAAAGATCAAAAGTCCATACCACGCCTTGTTTGGGCGGCCGACTTATGCTAAGTTTATGGCAAGGCCATGTTATGTTTATCTACAGCTTAAAATGCCAGGTCATAAAGGGACTACCACAGTACATGGAAGTAGAAAGATTGCTTTGGAGTGTGAAGAAGGTGATGCGGCTTATGCTGAGACGGTTTGTGCCACGGAGGAGCTGAAATTCTATAAGGAGCAAGTTGATCCGGCAGACATGACCTCTTTGAAAAAGCCAACTACAGAGCATGATCCGGCGTTGAAGTTCAAATCGGCTACAGACACTAAGATGGTTGACTTTGTTTCGGGCGATTCATCCAAACAGTTTAGCATCAGCACTAACCTGGATCCCAAATAGGAAAGCGCGCTCATCAAGTTCATCCGTGAGAATCGGGCCATCTTTGCATGGAAACCTTCTGACATGCCAGGTGTACCGAGGGAACTCGCTGAGCACACACTCAACATTGATCCTAAGTTTAAACCGGTCCGGCAGTTCCTCCGCCGTTTCAATGAAGAGAGACATAAGGCTATAGGTGAAGAGGTAGCCTGTCTGTTGGCCGGAGGGTTTATTGTCGAAGTTTTTCATCCAGAGTGGTTAGCCAATCTGGTGCTGGTTCTTAAGAAAAACGGCACTTGGCGCATGTGTGTGGACTACACAGATTTAAACAAGGCTTGCCCTGCAGACCCCTTTGCTCTCCCTCGCATTGATCAGATAATTGATGCTACGGCAGATTGTGACCGTTTGTGTTTTCTGGATGCTTACTCTGGTTATCATCAGATCAAAATGGCGGTTAAGGACCAGGAGAAGACAGCCTTCATAACTCCCTTTGGAGCCTTCTGCTATGTTTCCATGCCCTTTGGACTCAAGAGTGCCCAGGGGACTTACCAGCGATGTGTTCAGAATTGCTTTCATAAACAAATTGGGCGCAATGTTCATGCATATGTGGATGATATTGTGGTCAAGTCCAGAAAGGAGGAGACATTGATAGATGATCTACGAGAAACCTTTGACAATCTCCGGGTTTACAAGATGATGCTCAATCCGGAGAAGGGTGTCTTCGGTGTCCTGGCAGGCAAGCTCTTAGGCTTTCTGGTATCAAACAGAGGCATTGCGGCTAATCCGGAAAAGTTTGCAGCAATTACATCCTTGGCTAAACCGGCGTGTATTAACGATGTTCAACGTATGGCCGGCTGGATTACAGCTTTGAGCTGGTTTACCAGTCGCCTTGGAGAGAAAGCCATCCCTTTATATCAGATGCTCAAGAAAATAGATAACTTTGTCTGGAGCGAGATAGCTGATAAGGCGTTCGAGGATCTGAAGAGGCAGCTAGCTGAACCGCCCGTGCTTGCAACACTGATCGATAAATAGCCGTTATTATTATATGTGGCTGCTAATGCCCGGGCTGTTAGCGTAGCCATTGTGGTAGAGCGCAAGGAGCTTGGCAAGGAATATCCAGTTCAACGGCCGGTTTATTATATCAGCGAGGTGCTCATTGAGTCAAAGCAGAGGTATCCGCATTGGCAGAAGCTGGTGCATGGGGTGTTTATGGCGAGCCAGAAGCTTAAACATTATTTTCAGGGCCATCCTATCATAGTAGTCAGTTCAGCTCCTCTGGGCGACATCATTCAAAACAGAGAAGCAACTGGCCGGATTGCCAAGTGGGCTATTGAGCTTGGTCCTCACGGGCTCAAATATATACCCCGCGTAGCAATCAAATCCCATACACTCGTGGATTTCATCAATGATTGGATGGAGTTACAGGCACCTGAAGAGAAACCAGATAATACATATTGGACTATTCATTTTGATGGATCCAGACAGTCGGAGGGCTCAGGGGCTGGAGTCATACTAACTTCCCCACGAGGTGACAAGTTTTATTATGTCCTCCATTTAATGTTCCCTTCCACTAACAATGCAGCTGAATATGAGGCTTTGTTGCACGGTCTTCAGATGGCTAAGGAGATGAATTTAAGCTGGGTTAAGTGCTTTGGCGATTTAGATCTAGTAGCTCAGCAGGTGTCTGGCACTTGGAATTCTAAGGACCCACTCATGGCTGCATATCGGCGAGAGGTGGACGCAGTGCCTGGTCACTTTAAAGGTTATCAGGTGGACCATATAGACCGGCGGAAGAATGAAGCGGCGGATGCTTTAAGTCGTCTTGGTTCCCAATGTAAACCGGTCCCGCCCAATATCTTTCTTGATGTGTTGCATAATCCGTCAGTCAAAGTACCAACCGAAGAAGATTTGGCTATTCCTGATCCGGAGGCTCAGTTGGTGGCAGCTCTGCATGCCATACCGGATTGGACGATCCCATATCTAGCTTACATGAACCGGGGCGAGTTACCAGACGATGAAACTTTGGCTCGACAGATAATCCGGCGTTCCAAGTCCATGACCATACTCAACGGGGAGTTACATCGTTACAGTGTTTCAGGAGCAATTCAACGCTGTGTTTCTCCTCAAGAAGGTTGTGAGATTTTGCGAGAAATCCATGAAGGGGATTGTGGTCACCACGCCGGTTCAAAGTCGTTGGTTGCCAAAGCTTTTCGCCACGGTTTTTACTGTTTGACGGCACATGCTGATGCGGAGGATTTAGTCAAGAGATGTGATGGATGTCAAAAATTTGCCTGCCGTGCGCACGTTCCGGCTCAAGAGTTGCGGATGATTCCAATTACGTGGCCGTTTGCAACTTGGGGGCTTCATATGGTTGGACCCTTCAAGCGTTCTAAGGACAAAAAGACCCACCTGTTAGTAGCAGTTGATAAATTCACTAAATGGGTGGAGGCAGAGCCAGTCAGTAAGTGTGATGCAGCCACGGCGGTTCAATTCATCAAGAAGGTGATATTCCGGTTTGGTTTTCCACACAGCATTATAACAAATAATGGTACTAATCTGTCAAAAGGGGAGATGGAAGAATTCTGTCAACGTGAGCACATCCGGCTTGATCTAGCGTCGGTGGCTCACCCCCAATCTAATGGTCAAGCAGAAAGGGCAAATCGAGAAATTCTACGGGCTATCAAACCAAGGCTTCTGGTTCCCTTAAAGCGGACGCCGGGTTGTTGGGTTGAGGAGCTACCTTCTGTGTTATGGAGCATCAACACCACACCCAATAGGTCTACGGGTCACACACCTTTCTTCATGGTTTATGGAGAGGAGGCGGTTCTTCCTAGTGACATCCGTCACGATTCGCCTCGTGTGGCAGCTTATGTTGAAGCTGATAATGATAAAGCACGTCAGGATTCACTAGACCTGTTGGATGAAGAGCGTGATCTTGTAGCAGCACGATCGGCAATTTATCAACAAGATCTCCGATGTTATCACAGCCGCCGGGTTAAAACTAGAACCTTTCAAGAATGTGATTTGGTGCTCCGGCTCATCCAGGACCAGACTGATATGCACAAGTTATCCCCGCCTTGGGAAGGACCCTTTGTGGTCAGCAAAAATCTGCACAACGGATCTTACTACCTCATTGATGTTTGAGAGCATGAAGACTCACGTCAATCGGAGGAGGAGACCAAGCGGCCATGGAACATAGCTCTCCTTTGGCCTTACTATACTTGAAGCCATAGGCTCTTCATCTGTACATATTTATGATGGTGTATATATCATATAATAAACCGAAGCCTCTGTTATAAGCGGGGTATCTGTTCTTTTATATCATGTGTGTGCTTTTACAAGTTGACTGACAAAGCGGAGTCTTTTAATCTGGCTTTAGCAGCTGCATAGATATAAAAAAATCGCTAGGGGGCTTCGTCATATTTGAACTACAGCTACACCTCTTGATCGGTTTTTAAACTATGAAGGGATATCACTGGGGGGCTTGGTTGTCCTCACACCATAGCTACACCTCTTGATAGGCATTTAAGCCACAAAGGGAAAAATTTGTGGAGCCAAAGAGAGTGTTGTACACAGTACAGACTCAAACATGGGCACACATTGAGCATCGCTCACAAAGTTACTTGGGGGCTCTTTTTGCAAAGCAACAAAGAGTTTGAAAGGACCCTCATAATTGGCTATCAAGCCACGGCTTGGAAGCCTGGTGTATTCACCTAAAAACCCGGGTTAACCTGCCTTCATCAAGTAAGCCACTCCTGTCCAGGTAATCCTGGTATGACCCATCGAACGTTTGACAAGTCAATCTTTTACAGACCCTGAACTTGTCACAGTTAAAACGATGATTGGTTAATTGGAGGCCCATCTTAAAAGGCTTTGTTAAATGGTTTAACTCAGAGGCCTGGCAGCCCATGAAAGGCCTCGATTTGGAGCCTGGCAGCTCGTAAAAAGCCTTGCATGTTTTCCTGTTTGAATTTTGTTTGTTGAAAATCATAAGTATTTTTTTGATAAACCGGCGTCCTTAACCCGGTTTGCTTTTCAACTTCAAGTTGTGGGCACATGATCAATTATAAATCGGTGTTCATTGACCCGGTCTGGTTTGACTAAATCGCCAGTGTTATTAAGAAAATCTGGTGGTTATCCCGGTCCGGTTTAATATATAGACCGGCATTATGAAGATGGAGTTATCAACGTTCCGGATTGGTATTAACACCTTTGCCATATGCACGTTTGGTCAATCAATGAGGTATGTTATGTACATTACTTTTTGTACAAACACTTCATTATTCATCTAGGTACTATATACTTCTTGGATATCATGACACGTCTAGCGGTAAACCGCTAGACACTTTTAAGTTGTTGTACCCAGGAAAGAAATTCATCATGGGTTATGCATGAATATATCCCAAAGGGCGGCATAGATTGTCACAAAGTATTATGAAACATGCTCGATGGCATGGCAAATAAGGGAGTTTCAGCTATCCTATTACATGAAGCTTCAAAGCGGCTCAAACAGTATCATTGTTTTTCACAGTAGCCATATAAACCGGCGACCGGATCAGGACTCTTCATCGCAACGGTTTGACGGTTGAGGGTCAGTTGGTGTAGGCACTTCTTCATCCCTCCCGAGACGCTGGAAATCAGCCGTTGACCAATCGATTCCAGTTAACGCTTGGAACACTGCTTCCTCATGGATAAGATTGGAAGGGTTAATATCAGGGGCGTAAGTGTGCTTACGAATCAGAGGCACAAGTTCTTCGACTTCATGGATGTCGGCCGGCTGTCTTCTCCCTTCTGCATCATAAAATGGTTGAAAATGGGACAAATCGGTATCATCAGCCAACTTGCTGGCTGCTGGCCGCATCTGTTTGGTCAGCCGCCGAAGATCATCATTGTCGAAGTTTGAACCATCTTCTTTAATGCTTGGGTATCCTTTGATGATATCCTCCGCTTCAAGGTCTGGAATCCAGGATTTGGCACGAATAAGGGCGGTTAAAGCTCCTGCTCTGGCAGCTTCTCTCTTCAACTCGGCAATACGGGCTGGTAACATGCCCAGCTTGTCAAGGGTTTCCTTAATCAAAGTTGGAGCTGGTTTGTTATAAGCTGTCGTGCTAATAACCCGTTGAGACCCAGAGTATAGCTGTTCAACCAATGTATATGCTGCTTTGAGCTTCATCTGCATATCTATACCAAGATGAGCGATCCGAGTGCCTGCCAACGATTTTATCAACATTTTGGTCAGTTATAAGATTCATCGACTGGCGCAACATACATAAGCAGACACTTACCAAAGATAGCAGAGGTCATAGCATTGATTTGGCGTTTCAAACCAGCTAGTTCTTCAACGACTGGCTTTAGGGCTGCCTCGGCATCTACAGCTCTTTTGGTTAAACCGGATTTCTCGGTTTCCCATTCAGCACATTCTTGGTTGAAGGATTCTTTCAGTTTTTCCATTCCGGCCAGGGCCTGAGTCAGCTCCTCTTTGGCTTTTCCAGCCTCGGCTTGTTGTGACTTCACATTTTCTTGCAAGTCAGAATTTCGGGCATCTTTGTTTCTCAGTTCAGCCTGCAACATTGAAGGTATGTTAAACAAACAACATATATTTGTGCTAAAGTACAAAGCGTATATCAAAGTTATGCACTTCATACTTGGGGGCTAATGCCTATTTTCTCTCAAGTATTGCACTTTATACAAGTCTCCAGAACAATGCAAGCATTATCCTTGACACTTGGGGGCTAATGTGCATCTGTTCTAAAACAGATGTGTGGATTAAAAACCGGATTAACTTGCCAAGTTAAACCGGCCTTTGGGAGCTATGCTGCAAAAAGTTATCTAATTTTTTCAAGATGAGTCTTATCTACTATTAGCGACCTGCCATTGCAAGGATCAATGATGATATGCTTAAAGTGTTACAAAGACCCGGTTTGTGATTAACAATCATAACACGGCCCTTGGGGGCTACTTGGGATAGTGTTTCAGCTATAAATTAATATACAAAGAGAGAGGAATTTACCTCATATCGCTCTTTCATCAAGTTCACCAAACCGGCTTCATAATCCCGGTTTGAGTGCAGACGGTTCAAGAAGCCAGAATGAAGCTCATCAGCGTTAAGATGAGCATAGTTTGATAAGTCGCTGCTCCATTTACCTTTATCCCGGGCAGCTTGCTCTTCTTTGGCACTATGCTAAGCTAAGATGACGGGATGGCTAGGAGAGTTGTGACCTATTCCAGTAACAATAACATCGTCACCTTGGCCTTCAGGATTTTGGGTGGATGATGCTGGAATTTCAGTGTCTTTCACCGGACTAGCCTGGATTGGCTCTGCCGGTTCAGCATGGGGTGCGGCAAGCTCAGCATCTGTTGGTTCATCGGTATTTTGGCCTTCAAGGGGTGGATCATCAAAAGTAGCTTCAGGATGGGGGCCTTCTGGTTCACCAGTCTGTTCCGGTTCACCTCTTAGTTCTTCTTCTTCGGCGACAGGGTCTTCTAGCGGATTGGTGACCCGAGCTTTCTTGCCGGGTCTGGCTTTGGCCCTGCAAACGGAATAAAAAAGGATTAACATCCTATTCAAAGGATTTATGGCACATTGAAAGGAATGGTTTTTACAACTCACCCGGCCACAGTTTTCAAAGGGGGGAGTAGAGTTGCTGTTGATTCACCAGAAGATGAAGGAGGTGTCACCTGATAATTTGAATCAGATGGATTAAGAGGCTTTCTGAAATAACCTGCCTTGGGGTAAGAATGGTCAGAAGTAGGAGAGACCTCAGACCGGCGCTTCCGAACCGGAGTGTCAGGTAAACCGGCTGAAGTGACCTGTTGGCCACTGTGCTGGGTTGTCTGGCGAGCTTCATGATGTCGAGTCTTCAAAATAAATGTTGGATCCAAGTGAGCAAGAGGATGAGAAAAGCTTACTTTCCAGACTGCTTGGCGATTTTTTTGTGTTGGCATAGAGTCTGAACCGGAGGAAAGGGTAATTACCTCTACGTCATCAGCTTGACTAGCTTCTGCGTCCTCCTGAGGAAGATCACTGTTAATGAGATGCATGAAAAGAGAGCCAAGTGAGTCAAGTTCTACCTCAACTTCTAGATCATCAGTATCATCATCAAGCTCCATATTAATCCGGTCAGTCGTTTTCTGTCTTGATGTCCGTTTTATGGGTTTGGTCTTTGGGCGGGATGGCTTGACCGCTTTATCTCTAGTCGGTTTTGCCGCTTTCTCTACAGTTTTCCTTTTCCAGAAGGGGTCATCACCCTACATATAAAGAAGAAGGGTTACAGGTTGCATAAAGTTAAACATATTAGAGATGAAGAGGAAGTATAATGCTTACAGCAGGCGGTTTGTTCTTGGCATAGAAGGGATTCAGACCGGTTTGACTACAGATCAGTTCCGACTCATTCAGAATTTTCTTTACACCTTCAGTGACTTCTTCCTCAGATAATTGGATGTTGCAATGGCGTTGAGGGTCGTCGACCTCACCGGTATATTCACACATTAAACCGGGACGATGGCTTAGCGGCAAGATACTCCAGGATATCCAACAGCGCACAAAGTCTATGCCTGTTAAACCATTTGCCATAAAGGCCCGGAGTTTGGCGAGTTGAGGAGCGTATTTCGCCCTTTCTGAAGAGCTCAGGCGTTGAGGCATGGGGTGAGTATTGGATAGTCTATGGTCACGAAAACTGGGGAGGGGATTTTCGTCTTTAGGAGAAGTGTCTCTGCAATAAAACCAAGTTTGATTCCATTCTTTTGGGTGGCTATGATGTTTGGCATGAGGAAATTCAACTTCTTTCCGCTTTTGAATCGAGACACCACCAAGTTCTGTGTTCGGGCCGTTTACAAACTCTTTGCGCCGGTTTAAGTGAGAGAAATCCCGGAACAGTTCTGTAGTTGGTTCTTCTTGTATATATACTTCATAGAAGACCTGGAAGTTGCATAAAATGGAAACCGAGTTGGGACCAATATCTTGCGGTTGAAGTTGGAAGCTGGCAAGCACATCTCGATAAAACTTTGACCCTGGCGGTTTGAAGCCACAGCCTATATGGTCAACAAAGACCACCACCTCGCCCTGCCTTGGGGTTGGTGTATTTTCTGTTCCTGGAACTCACCATTTGATTTCAGTTTTCTTAGGTAGGGAGCCGATGCTAACCATCTCATTCAACTGAGTCTCAGTAACCCGGGAGCGAGCCCAGTTGCAGGCAGTGAATTGTTTGGCCATTGCCAAACAAAACAAGCTGGAAATGAAAGGCCGGTTTATAAATTACGCATGATTATATGCAAGAGACAAGGGAGTAAGAAACATACTGATATGCGAAATGGTGTAAACTGGAGATTAATGCAATAAGGGAAAAAGGTAATACTAGCACAGGATTACTCAGACACTGTTAAACCGGAGCGTAATTATGAAGGTAAAATGCTCCTCTGGTTTATCAGAGGGCTAATGGCGTAGACTGCTTATACAAGGTTAAAACTTCCTATGTTGGTGCAAGGAGAAACAGATCTCACAGGGACATAGAAACAGATCTCACGGTGACATATAAAATTTTCGGATCTAAGATAAGATAGAAAAGCAAAAATAATTGGATCTAGAAGGGGTGCAGAACCGAAGCAATTTATGAAGGACTAGATCAGTTATTTGTGAATAAGGGTTTGTGATGACAATGGAAGGATAGCTACGGCAAGGGATACATCAAGAACGAAGTGTCCATCTACAGACTAAAGGCAGAACAGGGAAGAACATCACTGAAGCACCGATGAACTTCAGAAGAACTGCGAAGAATGTCGAAACCCTAGAACAGATCTGTGGTGAAAAAAGCAGAGAACTTACCGGAGCTAGTGAGGAAGGGGAAAGGCGCCACAGTATTCTGGTACTTTCAGGGTGATGCAGCGGCCGGGGTCGGAGCAGAGGCGACCGTCGATGGTGGCGGGGGAGCTCCAGAGGATGAGCAGCGCAAGGAAGACGACGCGAAGAGGCACGAGGGGGAAAAGGTGAAAATGACCCCTCGGTCCTATTTATAAAGGCAAGGGAAAAGGTGAAAATCGAGGGGCCAGAAATTTGGAAGTGAGGCGGAGCTGTCGCCTCGATTGTCGGAGACCTATTAATGAAGATGTGTCATACACAGTTTTTAAACAGATGACGTCACGACGGTTTACCACGATCCGAGAAGATGATGTCACGGTGGTTTACTAAATTATGAGAAGATGTTGAAGACGAAGTTTTTACTAAGGATTGACATGAACCTGTGTCAGGACCCTGATTCCAAGCCACATCGATCTAGCCGGTAACACCTCATATCACTTTGTGGCCTCACGCACGGTATCCCACGGGTGTCGCCTTACCATGGCCCAGGACCGTTTGCGCCTTTTGGCTCACATATATGATAGTGTCGCTAGCATCCATATGACAGAGAACCCGTGCCGACATGGCTAGTTGTGAACCCAAAGCGGCACAGACCTATGGAGACAGGCATACATGAATCACATTCGAGCATGTCGGTCATCAGCGAGTGATTCCGGGCTATAGCACTGGGCTAACAGGACTCCGGGGAACCCGGGCTGTAGCAGGCTAGGCAGGACTCCGGAAGTCACCGCGTGACATTTCCCCGAAGGGACAGACATAGGAACGAAGTGAATCTCATGCCGGCCAGTCAAGTGTACTGAGCAGTAGTGCTGGGCTAGCAGGACTCCGGTGAACCGGGCTGTAGCGGACTACTATGGCTCGAGGAGCACTAGACTACATTTCCCCATAAGAAAGGCTGCCAAGGATAAACAACTAGATTGTCGGATCCCACTCATACCAAGCATTTCAATCATACACACAATATGCCCGATATGAATACATACAACATGGCATCACAACAAAACTCTACAACTCAAGTACTTTATTTAAAGGCTCCAGAGAGCCATACATAACATGTCATACAGATAGTGGTCACATGACCCGACACTCAAGTCATACAATCATACAAGCACATGCGGAAGCAACTAGTCTGAGTATAGACTCTAAAAAGAAAGAAGGCTTCTCGAAGCCTATCTATTTACATAGGGCCCTCCATGGCCAGGATCACCACCTGGGTGGCTAGTCACTCATCGATGTCAAGGTCTACATAAAACCCATCGGAGGGGGCAGTGTTGTCGTCTGAAAACAATAAATAAGCAAACATGAGTACAAAGGTACTCAGCAAGTCTTACATCAGAACCTACTATACATGCTTATTCTCAAGGAGGTGGTGGGGTTATGCAGCAAGCCAGCTTTGACTCTTGGCTAAGCTACCCTACGGAACCTCTTTAGTAAAATAGTTTTCGCACATGAGTCCACTACTCACCAACACAATACCCCACCGGGGATCCTCCCTCGTCATCCTATGAGAGGGCCATCCTCGGTACTCACACTTATCTTGAGTCTTTTAGTAGTATCCATGAACTTGTCTATGAACTGTATAGGCAACCAAGTAGTCCTTTACCGCGGACGCGGCTATTCGAATAGTTTTATACCCTGCAGGGGTGTACTTCGTCACACATGTTTCCACCACTTAGCGTCTGCACACGACATGTGCTCGGCAGACTTCAAGCGAAAACCGACGTGGGTGTAGACCACGACCTAACTAACCTCAAAAGTCTCTAGTCCAGGTTTATCGCCTATTCAGGTTCCATCCGCAAGGAAATCCGGCGGGGTGTCCTCAATGGCCCCAAACGATGTGAACAGGGTTCCCGAGACACCAAACTGGTGACTCGGTACACCGTGCCACGGTGTATCTACCGCAACATAGCCCACCCCTAGGGTCAGCGCTACGCACGGCCGCCAACACATGTCCTACAAACACCAGAAACTAGTTGCAACTCTTGGACAGAGGCGAGAGGGGTCAGTAAGTCGAGCGGGGTCATATTTCAGGGCCCAATGTGTGGTAGTAGCTGAATCTTAAATCACGCATACAGATCTCAGTTCTTAGGGACGGCCTCAATGAAACAACCCACCATGTACTCCTACATGGCCTCTCATCGATACCTTTACCAAACATGTTCAACACATCCCTCATATTACCGACATAAGCATTTCACTCTAGCCCATCACCCAGATGAACCAGACCTGACACAACTTTAAGCATAGCAGGCATAGCAAGGTAGGAATCACATACATGGCTCAATCAACTCCTACATATGCTAGTGGGTTTCATCTAGTTACTGTGGCAATGACAGGTCATGCAGAGGATAAGGGTTCAACTACCATAGCACACAGCAGTTTGAATCGCGATGTCTTAATGCAGTAAACAAGAGTAGAAGCGGGAACATGGTTTTGTATCAGGATGATCCATGGGTTGCTTGCCTGATGGAGTGGTAGCGGGATACTGACCTTCAGTTGGATACTCGTGAATATCCTCGGAGGCAGGACCTACCACGAAGAACACATCGGAACATAATCAACACATGACGATATGCAACAATATGATGCATGCTATGACATGGCAATATGATTGTGTCTTGGCCTAATGCAAGCTAGAATAGAAAGGGATGAACTCATTTGAATCAAATATTCAAATATTAGCTCATTAAACATGGCCTTAATAGTGCATTTCCTTATTCTGCCAAACAGCAAGGTAAACTTGTTTTGTCATGCATGAAACCATTACAGATGGATAGATTGAATTTTTTCTGATAATTTTTCATATATAAATTATTTCATTTGGAGTTACGGTTGAATTTCTATGAATTTTTGAAGTTTGAATTATTTTCTGGAATTTCCTGAATAAAAATAATTCTAGAAATTCAATTACTGCGTCAGCATTGCGTCATGCTGACCTCGGCAGGTCAAAGGCGCCAGCCCAGATCAAACCTGACTGGTGGGCCCCTTCTGTCAGCCTCTTAGTTAATTAGCAGAATTAGATTAACACTAATTAGCTGTCAGTGGGGCCTGGGCCCACATGTCAGTGACTAACTTAATTAAAATTAATTAAAACTAAACCTAAATTAGTTAACAGGCCGGCCCCACCTGTCATAGACTCAAGGGGGTCTACCCGGGCCCACCCAGGGGTCAAACTGGGTCAACTCGCCGGCGGCTCGACGCCGGCGAGGCCCGAGACGGCGGAGGGCTTCGGAAAACGCCCTCAGGCGACCAAAACGATGGCAGAGATGTGCTACGCGATGCAGGGAGCGAGCCGCATAGTTTGGTGGTGGTAGTTGGGCTCGGGGTGGCCGGAAACGACGCCGGCGACGACCTTGGCGATCGCCGGAGTTCGGGCGTGGTTGAATCCGATGCTACGGGGCACGGCGAGGCACGGGGAGTGGTGCGTTAGGTTCCTGGGAGCGCGTAGAAGACGAAGGCGTGCTCGGACTCGAGCTTACGCGCCTGTGGCCACGGCGGCGACATGGCCGGCAGCGGGGAGCTCTCGGGTGCGATGGAAACGGCGGCTACAGGGCGCAAACGAGCAAGGAAAAGGTGGGGATCGAAGGAGAAGCTCACGGGGAGTGCAGCAGTGGTCTTGGGGAGCTCGGGGAAGCAATGGAGCGGGCGCACGGTCGCCGGCGATCTTGGATGCCCGAGGTTGAAGACGAGGGCGAAGTCGGTGTTGCAGGGCTTCCGGCGAAGCGTGGCTCAGTGGGGAGGACGAGGGAGTCGAGGTGGAGCTGATGGGCTCATCGGAGGGGCGAGGGGAGGTCTCTGGCGGCGACTACGATGATCGGCGGCAAGGGGCGCGCTCGGCCATCGCGGGAGAGGATGAGGGAGACGAGGGGGAGAGTGAGAGAGGACGAGAGGGGGACGAGGGGGTCTCGTGGCGTCTCTGGGCGCCTCCCAGCGTCGGCAGAAGCAGGAGGTGGCCGGCGGGTGGCTGGCGCACGGCGAGCACGCACCCCTGCCTCCTGGCGCGAGGTAGGGGTGACTGGCCGAGCCAGGTAAGGCCCAGGTGGGCTTCTTTCTCTTTTTTTGATTTTGTTTTCCTTTTCTATTTTTCTGTAGCTTTAGGGCTTTATTTAAAATACTTAGGCACTTACTAAAATCCTAAAAAAAAATTGTGGGCTCTGTTGGAATTATTCCTAACAGCAAACATTTATTTCCAGAATTATTTGAGCATTTGAATTATTTTATAGCATTTAAATGCCCAAATTCAAATATTTATGATTTAAATCAATGACCTTCTGTTGACCTAGAAAACTGTGCACCAATTTTGCCAGAGGTTCTAACCCAAGGCAAAGAGGGTGAACATTTTAGAAGGGCATTTCAGGTTCATTGAAATTATTTTTAGTAAACCCTAGTTGATTTCAGGGGGGGTGCTGGGGGTTCTGCCTTCCCCATTTCAAGTTTCTGATGAAAGTAAACATGATGCACACTCTAATGCATGGACTAGCTAGGGTGTGACAACCTGTTCAAATCAATCTGGGGCCTAATGTTGGGGATATTACTACTGGGCGTAAACTGGCCAGGAAAGGCCGGGTTAACTTCATCCGTAGTTGATTATGCTTGAAGCCGATGTAGACAGAAGAGGAAAGGTCCAGGGCCCAGAACCGGTTTAAGGCCCGTAGCCGTGAACCGACATTTGTATGAAACTTTTATTGTAAGATAGAAAGAGTGGAGACCGAACCGGACACGTTTATGATCCGGTATCGGGACTCTGTAAACCGACGGGCGCCGCCCATGTATATAAGGGGACGACCCGGCAGCGGTTCAGAAAAACTGATAACAACTCGAGAGCCAGACAAAGCGGATTCGCTCCCTGGCCTTCGAAACCCTAGTAATACCAATCACAACTAGACGTAGGCTTTTACCTTCCTCGAAGGGGCCGAACCAGTATAAAATTCCCCGTGTCCCTTTGTCCGGTTTAACCCCTTAAAGCTAACCCGTAGCGATGGCTCCACGACTAAGTCCTTTCACAAGGACATCTGTCGTGACAAACCCACGACGGACCCGACAGGTTAAAATATATGCCTCGTACGACGATCAAGTCCCAAGCGCTTGTGGATTTTATCAATGACTGGACAGAGCTACAGGCACCGGAAGAAAAGCCGGATCATACTTATTGGACTATTCATTTTGATGGGTCCAGGCAATTGGAGGGCTCGGGGCTAGAGTCGTGTTAACTTCCCCACGATGTGATAAGTTTTGTTATGTTCTCTGTTTAATGTTCCCTTATACTAACAATGCAGTTGAATATGAGGCTTTACTCCATGGTCTTCGAATAGCTAAGGAGATGAATCTAAGTCGGGTTAAGTGCTTTGGTGACTCAGACCTGGTGGCTCAGCAAGTATCTGGTACTTGGGATTCCAAGGACCCACTCATGGCAGCGTATCGTCAAGAAGTAGATATTGTTGCAGGTCACTTCAAGGGTTATTAGGTTGACCATGTGGACCGGTGAAAGAATGAAGCGGCAGACGCTTTAAGCCGTTTGGGTTCCCAATGTAAACCGGTTCCACCCAATGTTTTCTAGATGTTTTGCATAACCCGTCGGTCAAGCTACCTACGAAAGAGGATTTGGCTATTCCTGACCCGGAGGCTCAGTTAGTGGCAACTCTTCATGTTATCCCGGATTGGACGGTCCCATATTTGGCGTATATGAACCGGGGCGAGTTACCGGTGGACGAAACATTGGCCAGGCAGATAATCCGGCGATCCAAGTCAATGACCATTATCAATGGGGAATTGCATCATTGCAGTGTAACAGGGGCGTTTCAGCGTTTTGTGTCTCCTAAAGAAGGCTGTGAGATTTTGCGTGAGATCCATGAAGGAGATTGTGGTCACCACGCCGGTTGATATGTCTCCAACGTATCTATAATTTTTGATTGTTCCATGCTATATTATATCCTGTTTTGGACATTATTGGGCTTTATTATACACTTTTATATTATTTTTTGGACTAACCTATTAACCAGAGGCCCAGCCCAGAAATGCTGTTTTTTTGCCTATTTCAGAGTTTCATAGAAAAAGAATATCAAACGGAGTCCAAACGGAATGAAACCTTCGGGAACGTGATTTTCGGATCGAACATGATCCACAGGACTTGGACCCTACGTCAAGAAAGCAACCAGGAGGGTATGAGGTAGGGGCGCGCCTACCCCCCAGGCGCGCCCTCCACCCTCGTGGGGCCCACGTTGCTCCACCGACATACTTCTTCCTCCTATATATACCTACGTACCCCCAAACTACCAAACACGGAGCCAAAACCCTAATTCCACCGCTGTAACATTCTGTATCCGTGAGATCCCATCTTGGGGCCTTTTCCGGAGCTCCGCCGGAGGGAGCATCGATCACGGAGTGCTTCTACATCAACACCATAGCCTCTCTGATGAAGTGTGAGTAGTTTACTTCAGACCTTCGGGTCCATAGTTATTAGCTAGATGGCTTCTTCTCTCTTTTTGGATCTCAATACAAAGTTCTCCCCCTCTCTTGTGGAGATCTATTCGATGTAATCTTCTTTCGCGGTGTGTTTGTTGAGACCGATGAATTGTGGGTTTATGATCAAGTTTATCTATGAACAATATTTGAATCTTCTCTGAGTTCTTTTATGTATGATTGGTTATCTTTGCAAATCTCTTCGAATTATCAGTTTGGTTTGGCCTACTAGATTGATCTTTCTTGCAATGGGAGAAGTGCCTAGCTTTGAGTTCAATCTTGCGGTGTCCTTTCCCAGTGACAGTAGGGGCAGCAAGGCACATATTGTATTGTTGCCATCGAGGATAACAAGATGTGGTTTATATCATATTGCATGAGTTTATCCCTCTACATCATGTCATCTTGCTTAAAGCGTTACTCTGTTCTTTTGAACTTAAAACTCTAGATGCATGCTGGATAGCGGTCGATGTGTGGAGTAATAGTAGTAGATGCAGGCAGGAGTCGGTCTACTTGTGTCGGACGTGATGCCTATATACATGATCATACCTAGATATTCTCATAACTATGCTCAATTCTGTCAATTGCTCAACAGTAATTTGTTTACCCACCATAATACTTATGCTCTCAAGAGAAGCCACTAGTGAAACCTATGGCCCCGGGTCTATTTTCCATCATATTAATCTTTCGTCTACAAGCTATTTCCTTTTCCATTTATTTTGCTTTCTTTACTTTGCATCTTTATCATAAAAATAACAAAAATCTTATCTTATCATATCTATCAGATCTCACTTTCGTAAGTGACCGTGAAGGGATTGACAACCCCTTTATTGCATTGGTTGCGAGGATTTTATTTGTTTGTGTAGGTGCGAGGGACTCGTGCGTGGCTTCCTACTGGATTGATACCTTGGTTCTCAAAAACTGAGGGAAATACTTACGCTACTTTGCTGCATCACCCTTTCCTCTTCAAGGGAAAACCAACGCAGTGCTCAAGAGGTAGCACCGGTTCAAAATCCTTGGTAGCTAAGGCTTTTCATCATGGCTTCTATTGGTTGACAGCTCATGCTGATGCTGAGGACTTGGTAAAGAGGTGTGATGGTTGTCAGAAGTTTGCACGCCGCGCTCATGTTCTGGCTCAAGAATTGAGGATGATTCCAATCACTTGGCCATTTGCAACTTGGGGGCTGGATATGGTTGGGCCCTTTAAGAGGTCCAAGGATAAGAAGACCCACCTTCTGGTGGCGGTTGATAAGTTCACTAAGTGGGTGGAGGCAGAGCCAGTCAGTAAGTGTGATGGAGCCATGACGGTTCAATTCATCAGGAAGGTGATTTTCCGGTTTGGTTTTCCACACAACATCATAATAGATAATGGTACTAATCTATCCAAGGGTGCTATGGAAGAATTTTGTCAACGTGAGAACATCCGGCTTGACGTATCATCAGTGGCTCACCCCCAATCTAATGGTCAAGTGGAGAGAGCCAATCAAGAGATCCTAAGAGGCATCAAGCCCCCTCTTATGGTTCCTTTACAGCGGACGCCGGGTTGTTGGGTAGAGGAGTTACCTTCCGTGTTATGGAGCATCAATACCACGCCCAATAGATCTATGGGTTATACACCTTTCTTCATGGTTTACGAAGCAGAGGCGGTCCTCCCTAGTGACATCCGTCATGATTCACCCCGTGTGGCGGCTTATGTTGAAGCCGATAATGGGAAGGCACGTCAAGAAGCACTTGACCTGTTAGATGAGGAGCGTGATATTGCAATGGCGCATTCGGTGATTTATCAGCAAGATCTGCATCGTTATCACAGTTGTCGGGTTAAAACCAGAACGTTTCAAGAAGGGGATCTGGTGCTCCAGCTCATCCAGGATTAGACTGATATGCACAAGTTATCCCCGCCTTGGGAAGGACCCTTTCTGGTCAGCAAGAATCTGCACAATGGGTCATACTACCTTATCGATGTTCGAGAGCACAAAGACTCACGTAAATCAGAGGAGGAGACCCACCGGCCATGGAATATAGCTCATCTTCAGCCTTACTACACCTGAGCCATAGGCTCCTCTTATGTACATATTATTGACAATGTATATATTATATCAATATAATAAACCGGCATCCCTGCTAAAGCAGGGCCTCTGCTGTTATTCCTTGAAAGGTTTTTGGTTACATGGGGGCTTCTGTTTATAAAACGGAGTTCTAATTACCCATTGATCCGGGTCATAAGCCACACATAAAAAACACTTGGGGGCTTGCCACCCAAGGTCAAAAGGAGCCAAAGAGAGTCTGTTGCAAAACACAACTCAAACATAGGCACCCACTGAGCATAGCTCAAAATATTACTAGGGGCTCTTTGCTTCTACAAGAACCAAGATTCTATAACCTTGTAATAGGCTATAAAAGCCAGGCTTGGTAGCAGGTGTATTCACCTAAAACTCCGGGTTATCCTGCCTTTTTAAGTAAGCCACTCCGTCTAGGTAATCCCGGTAGACCTGTCGAACTTTTGACAAGTTAATCTTATAAAGACCCTGAACTTGTCATAGTTAAAATGACGATTGGTTGGTGTGAGTTCCATCTTATAAAGGCTTTGTAAAATGGTTTAACTCAGTGGCCTGGCAGCCCATGAAAAGTCTCGTCCTTTTTATATATTTTCTTCTGAAATCTTTCTTTCTGATATTTCTTTTGATGAGTTTTATACTAAACTGGTATTTATTGACCTGGCCTGGCTGTTGACTATAAGTCGGCCGAACAAATTGAAATATTACTGGTATCTATTGAACCGGCTCCGCTGTCGATTATAAGTCGTCAGTATACAGTCAGATATAAACCGGTGTTGGTTGACCCGGCCTGGCTTCGACTAACAAGTCGCCTGTATGATATACGAATAATCTGGTGTTTATTACAACCCGGTATGGCTTTACTATAAACCGGAAAAACAGGGAAGAGTTATTAGTACTCAAGATTTGGGTTATCACCCTTACTACAGAAAGTTGGTTAGCCAACGATGTGATTCAATGTCAAAGGTATGATATATTTCATATTTGATTGTCATTCAAAATAGCCTGGTTATAAACCCAGATTATATGTTGGGCATTATGACCCGTCCAGCGACAAACCGATAGGACACTTTCAGCTTGTTCTATGCAGAAACAGGTTCAATAAAGCTGCTATGGATCATGAGCAGACATAACATAAATCACAGCGGGTTAACAGTATCATGCAAAGTGAATATGCACGATGGCATAGCAGATCAAGTGTTTTAACTAGCCTATTACAAGGTGTTTTGATGCCCAAAAGGATATTTGTTTTCAGCAAGTATTGTAGTATGCAGAAGATTAAATCGGCCTCCGGATCATGACTCTTCAACATGCTGGCTTGACGGTTGTGGATCATCCTGCACCGGTTCACCCTCCTCCTCTCCACCCAGCGGCTGGAAATCAATGGTGGTCCACTCGATTCCAGTTAGGGCCTTGAATACAGTTTCGTCGCTTATAAGGTTGGAGGGGTCAACATCAGGAGCGTAGGTATGCTTATGGATTGGCAGGATAAGATCCTCCACATCATGAGTTGGCGCAGCAAGTCGTTTGTTGTCAGCATCATAAACTGGCTGATAGTGAGAAAGATCTGTTTCTTCGGCCAATTTACTCACTAATGGGCACATTTCCTTTGTCAAAGCTCGAAGATCATCATTATCAAACTCTGACCCGTCTTGCTTTATGCTAGGATAGCCGCGTCGTATGTCAGCCGATTCAAGATCTGGTATCCAGGCTTTAGCCCGGATTAGCGCGGTCAGAGCACCTGCCCTTGCAGCTGATATTTTCAACTCGTTCAACCGGGTAGGCAGCATTGGCAGCTTTTCTAAGGTTTCCTTGATCGGGTTTGGGGGCAGTTTGTTATGAGTAGCAGTGCAAATGATCTGTTGTGCGCCGGTATATAAATGTTATATAAGAGTATAGGCAACTTTTAATTTCTTCTGCATATCACAGCCCAAGTGGGTAATGCGAGATCCTGCATCATTAAACATATTAATAAACCTGCAGTTTATGGTACAATACATGTTGAAGTTTATCATAAGGGTACTTACCAAACACAACAGTGGTCATGGCATTGATTTGCCGCTTCAAGCCGGTCAATTCTTCTGCTACCGGTTTAAGAGCCGTTTCAGCGTCCTCTCCCGCTTTAGCGGAGTTTCTTTTTCAGCTTCCCATCCTGCTCGTTGCTACCTCTTGAGCACTGTGTTGGTTTTCCCCGAAGAGGAAGGGATGATGCAGCAAAGTAGCGTAAGTATTTCCCTCAGTTTTTGAGAACCAAGGTATCAATCCAGTAGGAGGGTACTTGCGAGTCCCTCGTACCTGCACAAAACAAATAAATCCTCGCAACCAACGCAAATAGGGGTTGTCAATCCCTATAAGGCCACTTACGAGAGTGAGATTTGATAGATATGATAAGATAATATTTTTGGTATTTTTGTGATAAAGATGCAAAGTAAAATAAAGGCAAAGTAAATAGCAAAGGAAATAACTAAGTAGTAGGAGATTAATATGATGAAGATAGACCCTGGGGCCATAGGTTTCACTAGTGGCTTCTCTCGAGAGCATAAGTATTCTACGGTGGGTGAACAAATTACTGTTGAGCAATTGACAAAATTGAGCATAGTTATGAGAATATCTAGGTACGATCATGTATATAGGCATCACGTCCGAGACAAGTAGACCGACTCCTGCCGGCATCTACTACTATTACTCCACTCATCGACCGCTATCCGGCATGCATCTAGAGTATTAAGTTAAAAACAGAGTAACGCCCTAAGCAAGATGACATGATGTAGAGGGATAGACTCATGCAATATGAAGAAAACCCCATCTTGTTATCCTCGATGGCAACAATACAATACGTGCCTTGCTGCCCCTACTGTCACTGGGAAAGGACACCGCAAGATTGAACCCAAAGCTAAGCACTTCTCCCATTGCAAGAAAGATAAATCTAGTAGGCCAAACCAAACTGATAATTCAAAGAGACTTGCAAAGATAACCAATTATACATAAAAGAATTCAGAGAAGATTCAAATATTATTCATAGATAGACTTGATCATAAACCCACAATTCATCTGTCTGAACAAACACACCGCAAAAAGAAGATTACATCGAATAGTTCTCCACAAGAGAGGGGGAGAACATTGTATTGAGATCCAAAAAGAGAGAAGAAGCCATCTAGCTACTAACTATGGACCCGTAGGTCTGAGGTAAACTACTCACACTTCATCGGAGGGGCTATGGTGTTGATGTAGAAGCCCTCCGTGATCGATGCCCCCTCCGGCGGAGCTCCGAAACAGGCCCCAAGATGGGATCGCGTGGATACAGAAAGTTGCGGCGGTGGAATTAGGTTTTTGGCTCCGTATCTGATCGTTTTGGGGTACGTAGGTATATATAGGAGGAAGGAGAACGTCGGTGGAGCAATAGGGGCCCATGAGGGTGGAGGGTGCGCCTGGGGGGGGAGGCACGCCCCCCTACCTCGTGCCCTCCTGTTTTCTTTCTTGACGTAGGGTCCAAGTCTCCCGGGTCTTGTTCATTGAGAAAATCACGTTCCCGAAGGTTTCATTCCGTTTGGACTCCTTTTGATATTCCTTTTCTTCGAAACCCTAAAATAGGCAAAAAAATAGCAATTCTGGGCTCAGCCTCCGGTTAATAGGTTAGTCCCAAAAATAATAAAAAAGTGGATAATAAAGCCCAATAATGTCCAAAACAGTAGATAATATAGCATGGAGCAATCAAATTTTTTAGATACGTTGGAGACGTATCAAGCATCCCCAAGCTTAATTCCTGCTCGTCCTCGAGTAGGTAAATGATAAAAACAGAATTTTTGATGTGGAGTGCTACTTGGCACAATTTTAATGTAATTCTTCTTAATTGTGGTATGAATATTCAGATCTGAAAGATTCAAGACAAAAGTTCATATTGACATAGAAATAATAATACTTCAAGCATACTAGCAAAGCAATTATGTCTTCTCAAAATAACATGGCTAAAGAAAGTTATCCTTACAAAATCATATAGTCTGGCTATGCTCTATTTTCACCACACAAAATATTTAAATCATGCACAAACCCGATGACAAGCCAAGCAATTGTTTCATACTTTTGACATTCTCAATTTTTTTTCAATCTTCACGCAATACATGAGCGTGAGCCATGGATATAGCACTATAGGTGGAATAGAGTGGTGGTTGTGGAGAAGACAAAAAAGGAAGATAGTCTCACATCAACTAGGTGTATCAATGGACTATGGAGATGCCCATCAATAGATATCAATGTGAGTGTGTAGGGATTGCCATGCAACGGATGCACTAGAGCTATAAGTATATGAAAGCTCAAAAAGAAACTAAGTGGGTGTGCATCCAACTTGCTTGCTCATGAAGACCTAGGGCATTTTGAGGAAGCCCATCATTGGAATATACAAGCCAAGTTCTATAATAAAATATTCCCACTAGTATATGAAAGTGATAACATGAGAGACTCTCTACTATGAATATCATGGTGCTACTTTGAAGCACAAGTGTGATAAAAGGATAGTAACATTGTCCCTTCTCTATTTTTCTCTCATTTTTTTATTTGGGCCTTTTCTCTTTTTATGGCCTCTTTTCTTTCTTTCTTTTTTTATTTTTCGTTCGGAGTCTCATCCTGACTTGTGGGGGAATCATAGTCTCCATCATCCTTTCCTCACTAGGACAATGCTCAAACAATGATGATCATCACACTTTTTATTTTTCTTACAACTCAATAATTACAACTCGATACTTAGAACAAAGTATGACTCTATATGAATGCCTCCGGCGGTGTACCGAGATATGCAATGATGCATGAGTGTGTCATAATAAACGGAACGGTGGAAAGTTGCATGGCAATATATCTCGGAATGGCTATGGAAATGCCATAATAAGTAGGTATGGTGGCTGTTTTGAGGAAGGTATATGGTGGGTGTATGATACCGGCGAAAGGTGCGCGGCATTAGAGAGGCTAGCAAAGGTGGAAGGGTGAGAGTGCGTATAATCCATGAACTCATCATTAGTCATAAAGAACTCATATACTTATTGCAAAAATCTAAAAGTTATAAAAGCAAAGTATTACGTGCATGCTCCTAGGGGGATATATTGGTAGGAAAAGACCATCGCTCATCCCCGACCGCCACTCATAAGGAAGACAGTCAATAAATAAATCATGCTCCGACTTCATCACATAACGGTTCACCATACGTGCATGCTACGGGAATCACAAGCTGTCGGGGGAACTAATCCACGAACACCTATGGGACCGGCGGACCGAGCCCCTTTCGGTTCGGTGGCGGGGGGGGGGGGGGAGATCGCACGAAGAGCAGATCGAGGCGAGACACACGAGCAGTTTACCCAGGTTCGGGCCACACGGATGCGTAAAACCCTACTCCTGCTTTGTGGTTTGTATTGAGTTCTTGCTCGGGAGCGCCGAGTGCTACAGTGCACACCAGCAGCTAACGAGACCTAGCGTGAGTGTTCCCTCCTCCCCCCTCTACGTTGCGCATGGGCCTCCTTTTATATGCTCAAGGGGTCACCGACAGGTGGCAACATAGACAAGGGTAAAAATGGAAAGGTGTTGTGGTTGGTACAGCTACCTGCTACAGTGTATCATACCTAACCCTGACGGCAGGGGACAAGGGCATTAAATGCCCGTCTGCGTCGCCCAAATAGTGCAAAAGGGACCGTCGGGGGCGCCACCGCTCGCCACGATGACAATCTTGTCACCGCCGCTTCCCACCGCGCACCGCTGGCTGCACAGCCTCCCGCCACGTACGCCTGGAAGGGTCCCAGAGCGACACGTTGGTGGATGTGCTGGAGCGTGGGTACAGAGTGGTGGCTTGCCTCGGCAAGCGCCTTGTCGCGGTCGTTGTCTTGTCACGTCCGGGAGCTTGTCGCTCACCGGGCCTTGCCGGGACGCGTGGTGCGTCGCGGCAAGTTCCTTGAGATGCCTTGGTTGGCCTTCCCGGCAAGCTCCTCTTGCCGGGGTCTTGTCTCCTTGGCTTGGATACTTTGTCCTTGAATGGCTCCAAAGGAACCACGGAGGACCTTGGCGGTCACCCGGCAAGCCCTACCGCGGGATGCTGCGACTGCCCGTGCACAAGTTCGGGATACTAGGGTACCCCTACTCTAGTACACCGACAGGAGCCCCCAGGCTTGGGCCATACACGGTGCCGAGCGCTGTTGGGCCAGGCCCAAAACAGGGCACAGGCACGCGCGGCCTGGGTTACGCCGTATCTCTCCCCGCATCCACCGTGCCCTCCCCAAACGGCACGTGTTGAATGCGGCATCGTGGGAGAGATCATGGGTGGTTTCTTTATTCGGAAAGGCGGAACGCCCGCCCCCTCCCTCTTTATAAGCAGGCGAAACAGGGGTAGTTCGCCCATTCGCCGGTTGCTATTCCAATCTCGGAAACCTCCACCGCTCCCCCGTCTTTCCAAAGCTGAAAGAGAGCAGCGCCCTGCCCCCCATCGCCACCAGCACCACCAACGCCGTCGACCTCCTCCACCACTTCCGCCATGGCTCCGAAAGCCGACAAGGGGAAGGTTGTGAAGTCGACCGAGGCGCAGCGGCTTGCGGCACTGCGAAAGGAGCGGGCAATCTTCCCCCCCAAGCTCGCTGCGAGCGCATCCGTGCACGAAGGTACTTCCAGCCGCCGCTTGGAAAATGGCTCCAAATGGATATCCTTTCTTCGCCGTATTCTTCTACTGCGGGCTCTGCCCGCCTTTCTCTAAGTTTTTCTGCGATATTATGAACACCTACGGGTTTCGCCTCCTTGATTTCACCCCCAATGCTGTTCTGACCATGGCAGTTTTCGCACATCTCTGCGAGAACTTTGTCCGAGTCTATCCAAATGTAGCCCTTTTTCGCCATTTCTTTATGGCCCGAGTAGAGAGAGGAGAGCCTTTATCCGGCGGAGTCGCCTGGATCTCGAGGGCCGGCAAGAAGGACGCTTATCTGGAGGGAGAGTTCCGTAGCAAGTGGGAGGAATGGAGAGCAGACTGGTGCTAGATTGTCGAGGAGAACCCGCAGCCGTTTACCGCCTGCGCCAAGCCCCAGCAGCACGCGGCAGCGATTGGAGCAACGTGGCCCCGGAAGACGATAGGCTGAAGATTGTCGTCACCCGGATCCAACGCCTCAGGCTTGCCGGGCTCACTTTAGGCGCTGTTGGTGCAGATTTTCTTCGCCGTCGCATCGCCCCCTGCAGGAACGGAGGAGGACCGCCTGGGAATTCAAGAATGTGGCGGATATCATGAGGCTGCGTCCGGGCCTCAACTTCAACTTCACTGTTCTGGAGCTTAACGCGATGCTCCAGGAGCTGTTCAAGTATGACCCTGAACATCCCGAAGTGTTCAGGTTGCCGAAGGGTGTCGTTCCGCTGTGCAACAACTCCGCGCTCGACCGCATCCGTGCAATGATGCCGCTGTGGGATTCGCATGGAATTGTCCCAACTTGGTAAGAGCCTGCAGACGATGTCGTGCAGGAGTTCTTTGACGGCTTGGTAGAAGTTCTAGTCCGCTCCGACGAAAAGAAAGGCCTCACTCGCGACACCACCGATGCGGAGATGAAACGCATCACCACCAGGCTGGAAGAGGCGGCGGCAGCCGCAGCTGCGGGCGAGTTTGGATTCACCGTGGAGGAGGCAGAGGCAGCAGAGGCGGCAAGCCGTACCGAGCGAGAGGAGCTTGCCGGTGAGGAAGTGCTTGCCGGGCATGACGTTGAGTCGAGCGAGCCCGCCGAGGATACGAGCGGCTCGTTGGAGATCAACTCCTCTTCCTCTTCATCATCAGACGGCTCACCGCAAGCAGAGCCCCCAGCTCCACCAAGAAGGCGTCTCCGCAAGGCCGGGGACGTAGCGAGGCGGCGGGCGAGTCGACAGTCGCCGCGCCGCACAACACGCTCCACCGCGGCAAGCACTGTTGCCGCAGGAGCACCTCACGCTGCTGCGGCAACTGGAGCGGGGTCCACCCGGACCACCGCTTCTGCTCCTGCCGCTTCTCACGCTGCGGCGGCAGCCGGAGCAGGGTTCTCTCAGACCACCGCCACTGTTCCCGCCAAGCGGCCAAGGGAACCTACTCCTGCGCCTCCTCGCGCCGGACGTGAGCCGGACTTCGACTTCTCCGCGTTTAGCTCCGACAAGGAAGAAGAAGAGTAAGATTCTCTTGTTGTACTTGTAGTTCTTCAATTCTTGCTGTTTTGTCTTGCATCTCATTTGCTTTACTCTGAACTTATTCCTTTTTAGGACCCTGGCCCAGAGAGCAGCGAAGAGAGCCAAGGTCCCAGTGATTATCATCGAGGACGAACCCACTGCGACGGCAGGGGGTGCGTCCGAGGCAACCTTGCCGGACCCGGCAACTGTTCTCCAGAGCAGCCCCCAGCGTAAGTGTATGGTTCGCTTTCCACTGTTGGGCGCGCATGGATACTCTTTCTTTGCTGACATCTGGCTGTTGGTTTGTGTAGGAGCAGAGCAGCCCCACCAAGAGTGCCTAGAGGCCGCCCCCGAAATGCCAAGGGAAAATCCTCCAGCAAGGGAGGGTTCTCCGGCAAGGGAGAAGTCTCCGGCAAGGGAGAGTTCTCCGGCAAGGGAGAAGTCTCCGGCAAGGGAGAGTTCTCCGGCAAGGGACAACACCAGCGGCCCCCAGGCGGCGGAGACCACGACTGCAGAACCCGGTACAGGTAATCCTCTCGCTTCAAAACTTTCCTTGGGTTCTTCTTCTTTTGATCTTCTTTTTTGGATATTTGCTTGACTCTTCTCCCTTTTCCGGCCATCAGACCCATCTGCAGCGGAGCCGATGGAGACCGAGGTTGCCGCCGACGACGCCGCTGCCACCGAAGAAGCAGCCGGTGCTGACGATCCCGCCGGCGCAGAGGCCGCCAAAGCTGCCACCGCAGAAGCAGGGGGGTCTGGCGATCGCACTGACGGCCCTAAGGCCGCAGGAGCGCCAGGCGCTACGCCGACCGCCGATCCCTCCGCCGCTGCTGCAGCGTCAGGCTCCAAAGTGCCCCAGCCAGGTGTCTACTTGAAGGCCGGCGATGGCGTCTTCATCAACCTCCTTTGGGCGGCAAGCTCCAGGGCGCCGGTCGAAGGAGAGAGCTTCGACGGAGAGGTGCTCGCCTTCGCTGGGCTGGCGCTGGTTGACGCGCCAAGCAGCAGCAGCAGCGAGCCTGAGGAGGAGCGGCTGCTGCGAAAGCTGGTGTCGCTCTACCGTGCTCGGCAAGCCAAGCTGGAATCCCGCGAGGCGCTTGTTGCGAAGGTGGGAGTGGACATCGAAAAGCGCGCGGAGGAGCTCCGGGGTCTCAACTAGGAAGCTCTCCGGTCCCTGGCAGAGGAGCGGGCGCAACTCGCCGAGGAGCAGAAGGCCTTCCTCCTCAAGAGGGCCGAAGTCGAAGAGCAACAGCGGCTTGCCACTGAAAAGCTGTCTACGCAGGAGGGCGAGCTGGTGCAGCGGAAGGCCAACCTTGACAGCCACGAGGAGGAGCTTGCCGCGCGCGAGCGAACATTCGGCGGAGCCCTCAAGCAAGTAGAGGATGCTGCCGCAGCTGTCGAGGCCGCCAAGAAGGAGCTGGAGACGAAGGTGGCGCAGCTGGAGGCCGATCTCAAGGCGAGCAGTGAAGATCTTGCCGCGCTCAAGCATGAGCGGGAGAAGGACGCCTACGGCCACTCAGAGTTGCAGGCTCGTCTCGCCGAGAAGGGCAAGGAGCTTAGCACCGCCAAGGACTCCAATGCAGATCTTGAGTTGAAGCTGACTACTTTGACCGAGACGCTGGACGGCGCCAGGGAGCAGGAGGTGGCCTTGAAGGAGGAGATCAAGGCCGACAAGGCGCTGCTGGCGAGTGCTGCTGCCGCCCAGAACACTTTTAGGGAGAATGTGGCGCACTGGACGGAGGGTCTCGTGAATGTTGCCGCAGACATTGACAGGGAGCTGGCGCAGCTGGGAATGGAGGATCTCGGGTATCCTTCCGACGAGAACCTCCATCCCAGCGCCAAGCTCACCTTGTTCTTCAAAGGCGTGGCGACGGCCCTCCAACGACTCCGGGTGAGGATCCCAAAGCAGCTAGCTGATGAGTCGCGCAAGATCTGCGCGGGAGCTCTTCAAAAGGTGCTGGTGAAGGTGGCCTTCCGCAACCCGGGCCTCAACCTCACCAACGGCCTCAAGACCCTGCCGCCGGATGCTGATCTGGAGGCGCTCAAGACCCTTGCACCCATTGTGGACAAGGTGAGCGGGATCAAGAGGGTTGAGGGTGATGGCGTAGACTAGGCCGCCCGTTTTCTTCTTTTCTTGTCGCTGCTGGTCATATTATGAGAACAATCTGTTAGAGCCGCGACAAGCTACCTTGTAACATAACTCTATTCCGGGTAATGTTTGCAATGTTATTTCCTTTACATGATTCCTTCCTTTGTATGTTTTTGCCCTACGCTTTTAGGGAACTTGCCGGCGCAGGCACCTTAGCCGCGAGCGCTGAGTGCGGGACATCAGCAGCCTGGTGGTGGTGCCGCTACCGACAAGAAACCTTGTCGCAACTAGTCGCAGCTCACTTAAGTTGTTGAGCGGACTCGAAACAAAGTAAGGGCGCAACTAGCTATGAGTTGGTTCCTCCGCGCACAGGTTTTCCATACAAAGCACGGTCGTTCAAGGAAGATAACTTAAAAATTTAAAAAATCTGATTGCTCAAACTTTGGCAACTTAGCTTTTCTGTTGTTTGCTTCCCGGTAAGGCAAAACTTTCTTGAACGACGCCTGGTCCATACCATTATCTTCTCCTTCCCCCCCCCCCCCGACAAACTTGTGGGCGAGGGAACCTTCCTTTCCTTGAGAGAAAAAAGAAAGAGGATAAAATAAAGATATGGAGCCTTATGGCTCGTTGTTGCTTACCGGGGGTAGGTGCTGCACAAAGTGTCAGATTACACATGCAAAAAATAGAAAGCATGAAATTGACAAAATGTGCGGAGCACATGAGCTTTATGCACGGGGTCTGCGCCCAGCTTTGTACAAAGGATTACATGCAACAGCGGCAAGACTTGTACAAAAGGTGGTTGCTGGAACGGGTTCCGACAACCGCGCCTTACGGGTAAAACTTACGAAGATGCTCAATGTTCCAGGAGTTGCTCACTGGAATGCCATCTTCGGTCTCAAGGCGGACAGCGCCAGGCCTAGTGACTCGTTTCACCCGGTAAGGGCCTTCCCACTTCGGCGTCAACTTGTTGGAATTATTGGTGGACTGAACACGCCGAAGAACAAGGTCGCCTTCCTTGAGACTTCTGGCATTAACTTTGCGGCTATGGTAGCGGCGCAAAGCTTGCTGGTAGCGAGCAGCTCGTACAACAGCCTGAAGACGGTCTTCCTCAAGGAGCAGCGCGTCATCTTGTCGCAGCTGCTCTTGCTCAAGCTCATCATAAGCGAGCACTCGAGGTGACCCATATACGAGTTCCGTGGGGAGAACTGCCTATGCTCCATAGACTAGAGCGAAAGGTGTCTGGCCAGTGGCTCGATTTGGCGTCGTCCTGATCGACCAAAGAACCACCAGCAGCTCCTCAATCCAGTTTCTTCCGCACTTGTGCAGCCTGTCGAAAGTCCTGGTCTTGAGCCCACGCAGCACTTCAGCATTTGCCCTCTCCTCTTGACCGTTGCTTCTCGGGTGAGCAACAGAAGCGAAGCAGACTTTGGCGCTAAGATCTTGGACGTACTGCATGAAGGTGCGGCTCGTGAATTGCGTACCGTTATCGGTGATTATCCTGTTAGGGATCCCGAAGCGGCAAACAATCGACCTGAAGAACTTGACTGCTGACTGTGCTGTCACCTTCCTCACTGCCTCCACTTCCGGCCACTTTGTGAACTTGTCGATTGCAACGTACAAGTACTCAAAGCCCCTGACTGCTCGGGGAAAGGGGCCGAGGATGTCGAGCCCCCAGACCGAAAATGGCCAGGATAAAGGGATCGTCTGGAGAGCTTGAGCTGGCTGGTGTATCTGCTTGGAATGGAACTGGCACGCTTCACACTTGGTTACTTGTGCAGTTGCATCCTGGAGGGCTGTCGGCCAAAAGAAACCTTGCCTGAATGCTTTGCCGGCAAGTGCTCTTGCGCCAATGTGGTGACCACATATGCCTCCATGTATCTCTGCCAACAGCTTTTTTCCATCTTCCCGGTGAATACACTTCAATTTCACACCGTTGAGTCTTCTTTTGTATAGTGTGTTGTCGACAAACTGGTACATACTTGACCGCCGGGCTACTCTTTCCGCTTCTTCTTGCTCTTCGGGAAGTTCTCCTGTCTGAAGGAAATGGACAATCTGCTATGCCCATGCTGGAGCTTGTGGCTCGACAACAAGGACTAAAGGCACATCTGCTGCTGCGGGAACACCCGCTTCTACGGCGAGAACCTGCGGCTCAGCCGGAGCTTGACGTTCCCCGGCAAGTTTGCCAGAGCAAAACTTGTCGGGAGCCTTTGCTTCAATGGAACAAACCCTAGGGCTTGTCGAAGCAGACTGCTCCTCAGCACTCTTGGTGTTGATCTTGGGGACCTTCTTGGCGGCGGCTTCAGGAAGCTCTGCCGGAAAATAGTCACCAGAAATCAACTTCCTCTTCTTGCTCTGTCCAGTTGATGGCGTTATGGACGGTTGAGTCAGCTTGAGCACAAAGATCCCTGGTTCCACAGGTAACTTAAGTGCGGCGCACTTTGATAGGCCATCGGCAATGTCGTTCGGAGCTCTTGGAACATGCTCCATCTGTAGGCCGTCAAAGTGCTCTTCTCGCTTTCTCACTTCGTCAACGTAGGCTTCCATCAACGGACTCTGATAACTCTTGTTCACTTGGCAGACGACAAGCTGTGAGTCACCCCTGACAATGAGTTTCTTGATCCCAAGGTCTGCCACGATCCTGAGACCGACAAGCAAGCCTTCATACTCTGCAGTATTGTTTGTTGCTTGCTCCTTGGGAAAGTGCATCTGGACTACGTACTTGAGGTGCTCTCCGGTGGGTGCGACAAGCAGCACGCCAGCGCCGGCACCTTGCAGCGAGAAGGCACTATCAAAGTACATCAGCCACTCTTTGCTTGCTTCCTCGACGGGGATGCTCGTTTCTGGAATTTCTTCATCTGGTGTTGGCATCCACTCTGCTATGAATTCTGCCAATGCTCTGCTTTGGATAGTTGAAGTACTCTCAAACTTAAGGCCAAAGCTTGACAGTTCCAGTGCCCACTCAACAATCCTGCCTGTTGCTTCTGGATTCTGTAGTATCCTCTTCAGCGGAAAACGAGTGACAACTGTGATCTCATGTGCTTGGAAATAATGGTGCAACTTTCTCGAGGCCATGAGAAGGCTGAAAAGCAATTTCTGCACACCAGATTACCTTGACCTAGCCCCCTGTAGAAGGGAACTGACAAAGTAAACTGGGTGCTGTACCATTCTCTTCTGTATCTCCTCGCGCACCTGCGCAGATCCATCTTTGTCGGGACCAGAGCTTGTCGGGGAAGCCCCCTGCTTGTCGCTGGATGCGCCTGCCGTGGTTGCTGGCTCGTCATCTGCCTCCCTCTCTGCTACTAGCGCAGCACTAACCACTTGATTGGTTGCCGCTATATACAGCAGCAACTTCTCTTGTGGCTTAGGTGCGACAAGTGTTGGAGTGGAGGACAGGTATCTCTTCAAGTCTTGCAGCGCAGCCTCCGCTTCCGGAGTCCATTTCATTGGACCTGCCTTTTTCAATATTTTGAAAAACGGCAGGGCGCGCTCAGCAGACCTAGAGATAAACCTGCTGAGAGCAGCCACGCATCCGGCAAGTCTTCGTACATCCTTGACGCGCTTTGGTGCTTCAATCTGCTCAATGGCCTTGATCTTGTCGGGATTGGCTTCAATTCCTCGCTGAGACACGAAGAACCCGAGAAGCTTGCCGGAGGGGACTCCAAACACACACTTCTCGGGGTTGAGCTTGAGGTTGATCTTGCGCAGATTTGCAAAGGTCTCGTCTAAATCTTGAATCAGAGTTGCCTTGTCCTTGCTCTTGACCACTATGTCATCCATGTAGGCTTCCACATTTCTGTGTATTTGTGGCTCAAGAGCGACATGGACTACCCTTGCAAATGTTGAACCAGCATTCTTTAAACCGAAAGGCATCCGTATAAAACAGTACGTGCCACATGGAGTGATGAATGCGGTCTTCTCCTCATCCTTTTCTGCCATGAAGATTTGATGGTATCCTGAGTATGCATTAAGAAATGAAAGCAAGTCACATCCGGCTGTGGAGTCAACAATCTGGTCAATGCACGGCAAGGGAAATGGGTCTTTGGGACAAGCTTTATTAACATTGATAAAGTCGATGCAAAGCCTCCATTTCCCCTTTGCCTTGCGCACGACTACAGGATTGGCCAACCACGTAGGATAGAGCACTCCTCTGACAAGGCCTGCTGCTTCCAATTTCTTGATCTCTTCTGCGATGAATTCTTGGCGCTCCACTGCTTGCTTCCTGACCTTCTGCTTGACGGGCCGCGCATGAGGACAAACGGCAAGATGGTGTTCAATTACTTTCCTGGGAACACCGGGGATGTCAGACGGTTGCCATGCAAACACGTCGACGTTCGCCCGCAGGAAAGCAATGAGCGCGCTTTGCTATTTAGGGTCAAGAGTGGCACTGATGGTGAAGGTACCACCAGTGTCGTCCTCCTTGGCCGACACCTTCTTGGTCTCTGGCAGAGCTGCCATTGTCTTCTTACACTTGTCGGTGGAGCTCGATGGTGCATCCTCGACGGTAGCGCAGCACTCCGAAGAGGTGCGCTTACCGGAGTGGGCATCAGAACTCTTGCCGGACTTGGTCTTCTTCTTCCCCCCGGGAGCTTCAACGGTAGGTGACTTGCGATCCGTTGCGGCTGCCGCTTCCCGGTAGATCTTGTCGGCGTAGATAAGAGCATCCTTCTTGTCGCCAGGGACAGAGATGACGCTTATTGGGCCTGGCATCTTCAGCATGTTGTATGCGTAGTGAGAGGCTGCCATGAACTTGGCGAGTGCTGGACGGCCGAGTATCCCATTGTAAGGCAATGGAAAATCGGCAACGTCAAAAGTGACCCTCTCAGTCCTGAAGTTCAACTCGCTGCCAAATGTTACTGGCAACGTGACCTTCCCCTTCGGTTTGCTCCTTCCCGGGTTGATTCCTTGGAATGTGCCGGTCTCTTCAAGCTCGCTGTCATGGATCTGGAGTTTCTGGAGTACAGCGGAGGAGATCAGGTTCAAGCCGGCCCCACCATCAACTAGCATCTTAGTGACATTGAGGTTGCGGATAGTTGGTGAAACCAACATCGGCAAGCACCCGACCGCAGTTGTGCGATCAGGGTGGTCCTCAATATCAAAGATGATAGGCGTGCTGGACCATTTCAGAAGCTTGCATGACTCGACAGGTGGTTCTGCCGCATTGACCTCCCACACCCACTGCTTGAGTTGGCGGTGCGAAGTATGCGGAGAAGCACCGCTGTCAACGCACAAGACCTCTGTGGCTTTATGGAACTCTTGCTCACTAGTCTCGACATCATCCATGTCTTCGTCGTCGTCGTCATCTTCATCCTTGTCGCGGCCGCGGGGAGGTCTGTCTCCTTGCCGCTGCTTGGCCTTGCCGCGGCGTCCTCCCCGGCCGGCGCGCTTCTTGCCGGATTCTCCAGCGCCTCCTTGGGCCCTCTCCTTGTCGCGTCGCTCGTATTCAGCCTTTTGCTGCTGGACAAGCTGCTCGACCTTCTTGCAGCTCTGGAGGTCATGGCTCTTGGTGCGGTGGATCTTGCAGTACTGCTTGTCGGTGCCGTCCTGCTTGTCGGCGACCGCCACAGCCTGGCAGTTGGTGCATGCGGAAATCTCCTTGCCGGAACTACCAGCTTTGGCTTTCTTGGCGCCACCTTCGTTGCCGGACTGCTCAATGACTAGCACATCTTTGCCTTTCTTCTTCCTGTTGTTCCGCCGCCGGTTTTTCTTTGCCGGGGCAGCATCCTCGCTGTCAGATCCTCCTGCTCATGTATTCTCTCCAGGGAGTTTCCTCCCTTCCTCAGCACGTGCACACTTGTCGGCCAGGGCATACAGCTCACTGACGTCTCTGATCTTGCACATCACCATCTCCTCCCGCATCCTGCGGTTACGCACGTTCTGATGGAACACGCTGATGACCGCGGCAGGGTGGACATCTGGGATGTTGTGCTGTACATGGCTGAATCTCTGAATGTACTTGTGCAGGGGCTCTCCTTCCTTCTGGGTGAGCAGGTGAAGGTCACTCTCTTGGCCATGAGGTTTGTGGCCGTCTGTAAAGGCGCCGGCAAACTGATGGCATAGGTCTGCCCAGGAGGATATGGAGTTGTCCGGCAAATGCATGAGCCAGGACCTGACGTTGGCGAGGATCTTGTCGTCCCACCCCCCGGTAGCTTGCACCGCGATGGTGTAGATGCTGAGGAACTCCGACGGATGCGACTTGCCGTCGTACTTCTCTGGTACGTCTCGCTTGAAATTCTTCTTGCTGGGCCATAGGACTTGCCACAGCTCACGAGTAAACGCAGGGCAACCTACCGCGTACGGCAAGTCGCCTGGTTCCCTTGGCGCATGCATGTCGACAGAGGGCCCAGCGCGCTGGTCTGATTGATGACGCGCTTCTCTTCGGCGCTCATTGCGAGTACGAGCGTCTTCTTGCTGTCGTTCGTGAAGAACTTGGTTCTGATCGCGACGAGCTCGTGGATCTGATGACGCGGTGGAGTCGCTATCGAGGTGGATCCGGCGAGTCGGTGATCTTGGCCTTCGGGGCGGAGAGTGCAGGGTGGTTGCACCCCCACCGGTCTTGTCGCCACCGGCTCGTGCCTGGCTGACCTGTTGCGGCTGCGATGTACTCAACTGCCGTGGAGTGTCGCCGTTGGCGAAGCCGATGAGACTCTGAATGGTGGCCCTCTAGTCGTCGATCTTGTCTGCCGCTGGAGGGTAGTCCAGGAGCAGTTGAGCTCGCGCCAAAGCTTCTGCTGAAGTGGCGGGTGGCGGCGGCGAACGGTGTGAGGAGCGGGATATGCTCAGACTTCTAACTATGTTAGACGGAGCAGTATCTCGTCCAGGCGACCGTGCCTCGCTCGTGCCAGCATGTTGGCGTGCATGCTGGTCTTGAGCACTCCGAGATCCACCAGCTCGATCTTGGTCCAGCAAACGTATGGTACTGTGAGTACCATGACGCTGCCGGTCCCGCACTTCCTGGGATGGGCGCGGTGCATGTACGGACGCCGAGGTCTTGGAGTGCGCCCGGTCGTTGTGGGAGCCGACTGCGCCGCCGATGGGCAGCGCAGCCTTGTCCTTGGACCTGGCAGCACCGTGAGCTCCCTCGTCGACGCCCGTTCTTCCGCCGGCGTCTACCCCACCGGCCGTTTGCTCCGGCGGTGGTGGGTTCGGCGCGGACGGAGTAGCCACCTCCGAAGCCTTCTTCTTTGGCGGCATGTCGATGAAGACGATGAAGATTTAGCTCGTGTGAACGCCGGATCAGGTACACACAACCTCGACGCACCCCCTACCTGGCGCGCCAAAGATGTCAGGGGAACTAATCCACGAACACCTATGGGACCGGCGGACCGAGCCCCTTTCGGTTCGGCGGGGGGGGGGGGGGGGGGGGGCGGAGATCGCACGAAGAGCAGATCGAGGCGAGACACACGAGCAGGTTACCCAGGTTCGGGCCGCACGGATGCGTAAAACCCTACTCCTGCTTTGTGGTTTGTATTGAGTTCTTGCTCGGGAGCGCCGAGTGCTACAGTGCACACCAGCAGCTAACGAGACCTAGCATGAGTGTTCCCTCCTCCCCCCCCCCCTCTACGTTGCGCATGGGCCTCCTTTTATATGCTCAAGGGGTCACCGACAGGTGGCAACATAGACAAGGGTAAAAATGGAAAGGTGTTGCGGTTGGTATAGCTACCTGCTACAGTGAATCATACCTAACCCTGACGGCAGGGGACAAGGGCATTAAATGCCCATCTGCATCGCCCAAATAGTGCAAAAGGGACCGTCGGGGGCGCCACCGCTCGCCACGATGGCAATCATGTCAGCGCCGCTTGCCACCGCGCACCGCTGGCTGCACAGCCTCCCGCCACGTACGCCTGGAAGGGTCTCAGAGCGACACATTGGTGGATGTGCTTGAGCGTGGGTACAGAGTGGTGGCTTGCCGCAGCAAGCGCCTTGCCGCGGTCGTTGTCTTGTCGCGTCCGGGAGCTTGTCGCTCACCGGGCCTTGCCGGGACGCGTGGTGCGTCGCGGCAAGTTCCTTGACATGCCTTGGTTGCCCTTCCCGGCAAGCTCCTCTTGCCGGGGTCTTGTCTCCTTGGCTTGGATACTTTGTCCGTGAATGGCTCCAAAGGAACCACGGAGGACCTTGGCGGTCACCCGGCAAGCCCTGCCGCGGGATGCTGCGACTGCTCGTGCACAAGTTCGGGATACTAGGGTACCCCTACTCTAGTACACCAACACAAGCTTCAACACAAGTATTTCTCAAATTCACAACTACTCAACTAGCATGACTTTAATATCACCATCTCCATATCTCAAAACAATTATCAAGTATCAAACTTATCATAGTATTCAACACACTCATAAGAGAATTTTTTTTATTCTTGAATACCTAGCATATTAGGATTTTAAGCAAATTACCATGCTATTAAGACTCTCAAAATAATCTAAGTGAAGCATGAGAGATCAATAGTTTCTATAAAACAAATCCACCACTGTGCTCTAAAAGATATAAGTTAAGTACTAGAGCAAAACTACATAACTCAAAAGATATAAGCGAAGCACATAGAGTATTCTAACAAATTCCAAATCATGTATGGCACTCTCAAAAGGTGTGTACAGAAAGGATGATTGTGGTAAACTAACAAGCAAAGACTCAAATAATACAAGACGCTCCAAGCAAAACACATATCATGTGGCGAATAGAAATATAGCTCCAAGTAAAGTTACCGATAGAAGTAGACGAAAGAGGGGATGCCTTCCGGGGCATCCCCAAGCTTTGGCTTTTAGGTGTCCTTAGATTATCTTGGGGGTGCCATGGGCATCCCCAAGCTTAGGCTCTTGCCACTCCTTGTTCCATAATCCATCATATCTTTACCCAAAACTTGAAAACTTCACAACACAAAACTTAAAGTAGAAAATCTCGTAAGCTCCGTTAGCGAAAGAAAATAAAAGACCACTTCAAGGTAATGTAATGAACTCATTATTTATTTATTTTGGTGTTATAACTACTGTATTCCAATTCTCTATGGTTTATAAATTATTTTATTGGCCATAGATTCATCAAAATAAGCAAACTACACATGAAAATAGAATCTGTCAAAAACAGAACAGTCTGTAGTAATCTGTAGTTAGCGCAAGATCTGGAACCCCAAAAATTCTAAAATAAATTGATGGACGTGAGTAATTTATCTATTAATCATCTGAAAAAAGAATTAACTAAATAGCACTTTCAAAATAAAAATTACAGCAGTTCTCGTGAGCGCTAAAGTTTCTATTTTTTACAGCAAGTTCAACAAGACTTTCCCCAAGTCTTCCCAACGGTTCTACTTGGCACAAACACTAATTAAACACAAAAAACACAACCAAAACAGAGTCTAGATAAATTATTTGTTACTAAACAGGAGCAAAAATCATGGAATAAAAATAAAATTGGGTTGCCTCCCAACAAGTGCTATCATTTAACGCCCATAGCTAGGCATAACAAGCAAGAATAGATCTAGGTATTGCCATCTTTGGTAGGCATTCCATAAGTGGCTCTCATAATAGATTCACAAGGTAATTTAATTTTCTTTCTAGGAAAGTGTTCCATGCCTTTCCTTAATGGAAATTGGAATCCAATATTTCCTTCCTTCATATCAATAATTGCACCAATCGTTCTAAGGAAAGGTCTACCAAGAATAATAGGACATGAAGGATTGCAATCTATGTCAAGATCAATAAAATCTATGGGCACATAATTCCTATTTACAACAATAAGAACATCATTAATTCTTCCCATAGGTTTCTTAATGGTGGAATCCGCAAGGTGCAAGTTTAGAGAGCAATCATCAAAATCACGGAAACCTAACAAATCACACAAAGTCTTTGGAATCATGGAAACACTAGCACCCAAATCACATAAAGCATAGCATTCATGATCTTTAATTTTAATTTTAATAGTAGGTTCCCACTCATCATAAAGTTTTCTAGGGATAGAAACTTCCATTCAAGTTTTTCTTCATAAGATTGCATCAAGGCATCAATGATATGTTTAGTAAACGCTTTATTTTGACTATAAGCATGAGGAGAATTTAGCACGGATTGCAACAAGGAAATACAATCAATCAAAGATAAATTTTCATAGTTAAATTCCTGGAAATCCATAATAGTGGGTTTAGCAACATCTAGGGTTTTAATTTCTTCAATCCCACTTTTATCAAATTTAGCATCAAGATCAACAAATTCTGAATTCTTGGAACGCCTTCTAGGTAAAGGTGGATCATATTCAGTCCCATCATTATCAAGATTCATATTGCAAAACAAAGATTTAATAGGGGACACATCAATAACTTTTAGATCTTCATCTTTATTTTCATAGGAACTAGAAGACCACGCTCTTATAAAGGCATCTTTCTTAGCACGCATCCTAGCGGTTCTTGCTTTGCACTCATTAATGGAAATTCTCATGGCTTTGAGAGACTCATTGATATCATGCTTAGGTGGAATAGATCTAAGTTTCAAAGAATCAACATCAAGAGAAATTCTATCAACGTTCCTAGCCAAGTCATCAATCTTAAGCAATTTTTCTTCAATCATAGCATCAAAATTCTTTTGCGAAGTAATAAATTATTTAATATTAGATTCAAAATCAGAGGGCATCTTATTATAATTTCCATATGAATTGTTGTAGGAATTATCATAATTATTAGAGGGATTACTAGGATAAGGCCTAGGATTAAAATTTCCTCTATACTCGTTGTTACCAAAATTGTTCCTACCAACAAAATTCACATCGATAGATTCATCATTATTCTCAATCAAAGTAGACAAGGGCATATCATTAGGATAAGAAGAAACACTCTTATTAGCAAATAATTTTATAAGTTCATCCATATTTCCACTCAAAACATTAATTTCTTCTATTGCATGCACCTTTTTATTAGTAGATCTTTCAGTATGCCATTGAGAATAATTAACCATAATATTATCTAGGAGTTTAGTAGTTCTCCTAAAGTGATTTCCATAAAAGTGCCTCCCGCGGCCGAATCTAAAAGATTTCTAGAAGCAAAATTCAATCCGGCATAAAAAAATTGAACAATCATCCACAAATTTAAACCATGAGTAGGGCAATTACGTATCATTAATTTCATTCTCTTCCAAGCTTGTGCAACATGTTCATGATCAAGTTGCTTAAAATTCATAATATCGTTTCTAAGAGAGATGATCTTAGTGGGAGGAAAATACTTAGAGATAAAAGCATCTTTGTACTTATTCCATGAATCAATACTATTTTTAGGGAAAGACGAAAACCAAGCTTTAGCACGATCTCTAAGCGAAAAAGGAAATAGCTTCAATTTAATAATATCATTATCCACATATTTCTTATTTTTCATGTCACACAAATCAACGAAGATATTTAGATGGGTAGCGGCATCTTCACTAGGAAGGCCGGAAAACGGATCTTTCATGACAAGATTTAGTAAAGCAGTATTAATTTCACAAGATTCAGCATCGGTAAGAGGAGCAATTGGAGTGCCAATAAAATCATTGTTGTTGGTATTGGTGAAGTCACACAATTTAGTATTATCTTGAACCATCGTGACAAGCAAGCAAACTAACACACGAGCAAACAAAAAGCAAGCGGGCAAAAAGAGGCAAATAGAGAAAGAGAGGGAGGATAGAGAGAGAGGGGGGGCGAATAAAACGGCAAGGGTGAAGTGGGGGAGATGAAAAAGAGAGGCAAATGGCAAATAATGTAATGCGGGAGATAAGGGTATGTGATGGGTACTTGGTATGTTGACTTTTGCGTAGACCTCCCTGGCAACGGCGCCAGAAATCCTTCTTGCTACCTCTTGAGCACCGTATTGGTTTTCCCCGAAGAGGAAGGGATGATGGAGCAAAGTAGCGTAAGTATTTCCCTCAGTTTTTGAGAACCAAGGTATCAATCCAGTAGGAGGCTACGCGCGAGTCCCTCGTACCTGCACAAAACATATAGATCCTCGCAACCAATGAAAATAGGGGTTGTCAGTCCCTATAAGGCCACTTACGAGAGTGAGATCTGATAGATATGATAAGATAATATTTTTGGTATTTTTGTGATAAAGATGCAGAGTAAAATAAAGTCAAAGTAAATAGCAAAGGAAATAACTAAGTAGTAGGATATTAATATGATGAAGATGGACCCGGGGCCCATAGGTTTCACTAGTGGCTTCTCTCGAGAGCATAAGTATTCTACGGTGGGTGAACAAATTACTGTTGAGCAATTGACAGAATTGAGCATAGTTATGAGAATATCTAGGTATTATCGTGTATATAGGCATCACGTCCGAGACAAGTAGACCGACTCCTGCCTGCATCTACTAATATTACTCCACTCATCGACCGCTATCCAGCATGCATCTAGAGTATTAAGTTCAAAACAGAGTAACGCCTTTAAGCAAGATGACATGATGTAGAGGGATAGACTCATGCAATATGAAGAAAACCCCATCTTGTTATCCTCGATGGCAACAATACAATACAATACAATACGCGCCTTGCTGCCCCTACTGTCACTGGGAATGGACGCCGCAAAATTGAACCCAAAGCTAAGCACTTATCCCATTGCAAGAAAGATCAATCTAGTAGGCCAAAGCAAACTGATAATTCGAAGAGAGTTGCAAAGATAACCAATCATACATAAAAGAATTCAGAGAATATTCAAATATTATTCATAGATAGACTTGATCATAAGCCCACAATTCATCGGTCTCAACAAACACACCACAAAAAGAAGATTACATCGAATAGTTCTCCATAAGAGAGGGGGAGAACATAGTATTGTGATCCAAAAAAAGAGAAGAAGCCATCTAGCTACTAACTATGGACCCGTAGGTCTGAGGTAAACTACTCACACTTCATCGGAGGGGCTATGGTGTTGATGTAGAAGCCCTCCGTGATCGATGCCCCCTCCGGTGGAGCTCCGGAACAGGCCCCAAGATGGGATCTCGTGGATACAGAAAGTTGCGGCGGTGGAATTAGGTTTTTGGCTCCGTATCTGATCGTTTGGGGGTACGTAAGTATATATAGGAGGAAGGAGTACATCGATGGAGCAACAGGGGGCCCACGAGGGTGGAGGGCGTGCCTGGGGGGGTAGGCGCTCCCCCTACCTCGTGGCCTCCTGTTTTTTTCTTGACGTAGGGTCCAAGTCTCCCGGGTCTTGTTCGTTGATAAAATAACATTCCCGAAGGTTTCATTCCGTTTGGACTCCGTTTGATATTCCTTTTCTTCGAAACCCTAAAATAGGCACAAAAAAAGCAATTCTGGGCTGGGCCTCCGGTTAATAGGTTAGTCCCAAAAATAATATAAAAGTGGATAATAAAGCCCAATAATGTCCAAAATAGTAGATAATATAGCATGGCGCAATCAAAAATTATAGATACGTTGGAGACGTATCACCCGTTCGCTTTTAAAGCCTTCTTTTAGTTGTTCCATGGTTGTTAAAGCCCCCGTCAGCTCTTGTTTAGATTTGGAAGTTTCTGCCTACTGGGACTTAATATTTTCCTGAAGGTTGGTGATTTGAGATTCTTTTCGGCTCATATCGGCCTGCAAACAACATGAAAGGGGTTAGTAGTGCATATTTGAAGTCCCAATCACATAACAGGTTATACACTTGGCACTTGGGGGCTAATGCATATGGCTTTTATCAACTGACATTTTCAAGTTCCAAGCACATAACAAGTTATACACTTGGCACTTGGGGGCTAATGTATATTTTCTCAAGTCACAAGTATGGATTTTTCTTCATCAATCGGTTTACAAAGATTGTTATCAAGAGTTTTGGAAGCTTTATGACAGAAAGGTACCGATTCATCCTAAAGGTATAAACCGATCCCTGGGGACTACACAAGCAAAAATTGCAAGTCATACTTTAAAGTCCAAGTTCATCATGAAACGATAAACCGGCCCTTGGGGGCTACGTAGGCAAAGTTGAAGTATTACAAAGTCCCAGTTCATGTTGATATCATAAACCGACCCTTGCGGGCTACTGGAGTTGATATTAGAAATTGAACAAGAGAAACAATTATGAAGAGTTAACAGTGTTTACCTCATATCTCTCCTTCATCAGGCCTACTAAACCGGCTTCATAGTCGCGGCTGGTATATAGGCGGTTCAAGAAGCCGGAATGAATCTCTTGGGAATTGAGGTGGGCATAGCTAGATAAATCTGTTTTCCACTTGCCCTTATCCATAGTAGAAAACTCTTCCTTGGCACTATGCTTTGATAAAGTGATAGGATTTCTAGGGGTGGTGTGGCCGATGCCAGTGACAATGACATCGTCCGATTGGTCTACAGCCGCTTTGGCTGGATTTGGCGGTTCATGAGCTGCTTTGGCTCTAAAAGGAAAAGACATAAAGGTTAGATATAACAAATAAGTATAAAGCGTCAAGAGTTAAGTTTAAAGTGCTCACCCGGGAACAGTCTTCAGAGGAGGGAGTTGTGTGGCCGTTGACTCACCGGATGATGAATGGGGTGTTCCCTGATAGTTTGAATCAGACGGATTAAGAGGTTGCCTGAAATAACCAGCCTTGGGATGAGAAGTATTAGAAATATATGAGACCTCTGATCGACGTTTCCGGGTTGGATGTTTGGTAAAACCGGCTGAAGTAACTACATGGCCGCTGTGCCGAGTTGTGCGGCGAGCTTCATGCTGTTGTTTCTTCAAAAGAAAGTTGGGATCCAGATAAGCTAGAGGGTGTGAAAATTTTACTTTCCGGTTTGCTTGACGGATTTTCTGTGTTGTCTGAGGATCTGAACCGGAGGAAAGAATAATTACCTCTACATCTTCAGCCCGGCTAGCTTCAGCGTCCTCCTGATAAGGGTCATTGTCAATGAAGTGTTTGAAAAATGAACCAAGAGAATCAAGTTCCACCTCTGACTCCAGATTATCAAGATCCTCGTCGAGGTTCAGCCCGGTGGATTCAGCAGTTTTCTTCTTGGCGGGTCTTTTAGTAACCTTGGTCTTGGGGCGAGGCGTCTTTGCCGGTTTATCCTGAGATTTCTTCTTCCAGAACAGATCATCGCCCTGCCAAAGATTGATAAAGGTTATAAGAAATAGTTAAAAATATGAGGTACAAACTGGAGTTAGGCTATTCTTACAGCTGGTGGTTTATTCAAAACGCAGAAGGGACTTAACCCTGTTTTACTACAGACAGCCACCGATTCATCCAGTATCTTTTTAACAGCTTCAGTGATTTCAGTGTCAGTCAACTGAATGTCAGTGTGCTGTTGAGGATCTTTTGAGTCCCCTATATATTCGCACATTAAACCGGGACGACGGCTTAAAGGCAGAATACTCCAAGATATCCAGCACCGAACAAAATCAATTCATGTCAAACCATTAGCCACAAAGGCTCTGAGCTTGGCGAGTTATGGTGCATATTTGGCCCGTTCCTTTGCAGTCAACCTTTGGGGAAATGGATGTGTGTTGGTAAGCCGGTGAGGATGATAACCCAGCAGAGGATTCTCATCTTCAGGGGAAATATCTTTGCAATAGAACCAAGTCTGGTTCCAATCCTTAGGGTGACTATGATGCTTGGCGTGAGGGAAGCTGACATCTTTCCTTTTTTGAATTGAAACGCCGCCAAGTTCAGTATTGGGCCCATCCAAAAATTTGGTGCGGCGGTTTAAATAGAAAAAATCCCTGAACAGTTCAACAGTCGGTTCTTCTTGCAGATAAGCCTCGCAAAACACTTGAAACTTACAAATATTGGATACCGAGTTAGGTCCAATATCTTGAGGGTGGATCTGGAAGCTGGCAAGCACATCACGGAAGAATTATGACCCGGGAGGTTTAAAACCATTGCTCAGATGATCAAAAAACACAACTATCTCGCCATCCTTGGGTGTATGAGGATTTCCGGACCGGGGGCTCACCAGTGGATTTCACTCTGCTTTGGTAAAGCGCTAGTGATAACACATCCTTTCAGATCTTCTTCCTTAATCCGAGATGGAACCCAGTTACAAGCATAGAAGGTCTTTCCTCTGTAGACAACCTGAAGGAAGGTTTGTGCCGATTTAAGAGTCATGGTTGACAAGCATAAAGCATTACAGGTTAAAAGACAAAAGAATTTCCAGCATGCAAAAATTGTTAAACCGGAGGTTAATGCTAGTATAAAGGATAAAGCGATTGGCGGTTTACAAGGGGACTAATGGTATATGGCAGGTTACTTTCTAAAAGATAAACCACCTACATGGACAATCAGAGTATAGATCTGAAGCCGAAGAATAACTAAGTGAAGAAGAACAAGTTTCATAGTTTTACATTAGAATTTCAGATCTACCGCATGTCAGGAAAAGGAAAATATTCAGACCTAAGGGTTGGTGCTTGAGTAGTACATGAGGTTCCAGATCAGGTTTTTCTACGCAAAAGGGATGATCTAATACCAAAAGAGGGACTGTCATTGCTACCACACAAGAGTGTATTATGTTTGGAGTCTATCATATTGGCTATAACGAAGAACAAGGGAAGAACATCGCAAAGTTCCATGAGCCTGTGCGAACCCTAAAACGGATCTACAGAGGAAAGAAAGAAGAACTCATCAAGGTTGTTGAAAAGCGGAAAGGCGCCACGGTTCTTTGGTCGAATCAGGTTGATGCAGCGGCCGTTGTTGGGGCAGATGAGAAGGTCGACGGTGGCGGCAGTGTTCGAGTGCTGAGGCGATGCGAGGAGGAAGAAAGATGAAGGGGCAAGGGGAGAAAAGGAAAGGGACCCTCGACCCTATTTATAAGACAAAGGGATAAGCGATAGGCGCGGGAATCAAGGAAGCCCAAAAAATGAATATGTCCCAGAGATGTCGCCTCGATTTTCGGAGGTTCATTAATAAAAGTAAGGTATATACGGTTTTTTAATGAACAGGTGACGTCATGGCGGATTATAAGGTTTACTCGAAGGTACTGAAGAGGAAATTTTCTAAGTGTTGAAGATTGACATGAACAGGTTCAAATCAATCTGGGGCCTAATGTTGGAGATATAACTAAACCGCCCAGAAGGGGCCGGGTTATACCTGTAATGAGTTATTTATAATGAAGCCCATGAAGACAAGGAGTATGGCGCTTTAATATCAGAGGTCTAAAAGCCCAGGGCCCAAAGGCGGATTAGGGCCCGTGGACATAAACCGCCATAAGGTGTGTAACTTGTGTTGTAAGATAGGAAAGAGTAGAAACCGAGCTGGACATGATTATAAGCCGGTCGGGATTCTGTAAACCATCGGGCGTCAGCCTGTGTATATAAAGGGACGACCCGGCGGCGGTTCAAGGACAAAAACAACAACTCGAGAGCCAGGCAAAGCGGATTCGCTCCCTGGTCATCGAAACCCTAGCAATCTGTAAAACCCACAATGCAGCTATATCTCCCACGTGTCGGGGCACGACTTAGAGGCATAGCTGCATGGTAGGCTTGTCGCGAGAGGGGTAATCTTGACAGATCTCATGTACTGAATAAGAAAGGGATAAAGAGTTGGCTTACAATCGCCACTTCACACAATACATGAATAAATCATACATCATCCAAAGTACAATCAATGTCCAACTACGGAACCAAAATAAAAGAAGACAACCACAAATGCTAGATCCGCGGTCGTCCCAACTGGGCTCCACTACTAATCATCAGGAAAAGAAACATAATAGTGACCCAAGTCTTCATCGAATTCCCACTTGCGTTCGGTAGCATCGCCTGCACTGGTATCGTCGGCACCTGCAACTGTTTGGAAATATCCATGAGTCACGAGTACTCAGCAATCTCACACCCGCGAGATCAAGACTATTTAAGCTTATGGGTAGGAAAGGGTAGTGAGGTGGAGCTGCAGCAAGCACTAAGCTTGTATGGTGGCTAACGTACGCAAATAAGAGCGAGAAGAGAAGCAACGCACGGTTGAAAAGCTAGAAGTGATCAAGATGTGATCCTGAAACTACTTACGCACAACCATAACACAAGAACCGTGTTCACTTCCCAGACTCCGCCGAGAAGACATCACGGCTACACATGCGGTTGATTCATTTTAATTAAGTCAAGTGTGAAGTTCTCTACAATCGGACATTAACAAATTCCCATCTGCCACATAACCGCGGACATGGCTTTCGAAAGTTCAAACCCTGCAGGGGTGTCCCAACTTAGCCCGTCACAAGCTCTCACGGTCAACGAAGGATATTCCTTCTCCTAGGAAGACCCGATCAGACTCGGAATCTCGGTTACAAGACATTTCGACAATGGTAAAACAAGACTAGCAAAGCCGCCCGATGTGCCGACAATCCCGATAGGAGCTGCACATATCTCGTTCTCAGGGCAACACCGGATGAAACATCCTACGAGTGAAACCAAACCTCAAGTTTCCCCGAGGTGGCCCCGCAATCTACTTGGTTCGGACCAACACTTAGAGAAGCACTGGCCCGGGCGGGTTAAAATAAAGATGACCCTCGGGTTGGCCAACCCCAGGAAAGGGGTAATAGGTTGTTAGGCAAATGTAAAACCAAGGTTGGGCCTTGCTGGAGGAGTTTTATGCAAAGCGAACTGTCAAGAGGTTCCCATAACACCCAACTGTGTTAGGAACGCAAAATCAAGGAACATAACACCGGTATGACGGAAACTAGGGTGGCAAGAGTGGAACAAAACACCAGGCATAAGGCCAAGCCTTCCACCCTTTTCCAAGTATATAGATGCATTAATTAACATAATAGATATTGTGATATCCCAACATATCCATGTTCCAACATGGAACAAACTTCAGCTTCACCTATAACTAACAATGCTATAAGAGGGGCTGAGCAAAAGCGGTAACATAGCCAAACAACGGTTTGCTAGGAAGGTGGGTTAGAGGCTTGACATGGTAATATGGGAGGCATGATATAACAAGTGGTAGGTAGCGTGACATCTCGATAGAGCGAACAACTAGCAAGCAAAGATAGAAGTGATTTCGAGGGTATGGTCATCTTGCCTGAAATCCTGCAAGGAAGAAGAACGAGCCCATGAAGAAGACAAACAGACGTAGTCGAACGGATCCTCGCAACTCCAGAACGACACCGAAGCTAACGAGAGAAGCAACCCGGAAAGAAGCAAGCAACATAGTAAACAACCATCACATAAACATGGCATGATGCACAACCAAGTATGATGTATGTCCGGTTTAATTATGGATGGCATGGCAAAGTGCACAAACAATACTACGAATTAAGTGGAGTTCAATATGCAACGAGTTGCATATTGATGGAACACAACATTCAAGTTATTTAGTTCGATCTCGTTTATGTACCCACCAATATTAAATGTTATTAAACATGGCAAGGGGGTGAAGCATATGAAAACTACCTATCTAGGGAAGTTTAAATAAGGCCGGAACAACAAGCAACAAGTCCGGAAAATCCTCATGTGCATATTTTAGATTTGGTACTGTTCTGTCCTAAAGCATATTTTATAGTTGTTAAACATGCAAAGTAAGTACACCATGTTAAACTAGGCATTTTTCTACACCATTTACATATAAATTTTATTAAATTTGGAGCTGCGGTTATTAAGTTATGAAATAAATCATTTTAACATGGCATATGAGCAAAATTAAACAAACAACATTTTAGACATTTTTAACATGGATGAAAATTGGATATTATGAATATAGATACAATTCTAAGCATTTTTCATATATAAATTATTTTAATATGATGCATGGTTTGTTAAATATTAAATGCATGAACAACACGGGGTTTTCTGCAAAACTATAAATCCTGGGAAAAAGACAAATTCGCTGATAGGGAAAAAATAGAAGCGGGCCGAATCTGTTGGGCGCTGGGTCGGGGGGTCCTCACCACTGGGCCTAACAGGACGGTTCGGTGGAGAGGTTGGCGGGGAGCTGCTGGGCCGGGGCGAGGCCGGCCCACGCGTGTGCAAGGGAGGCAGCCCAGCGGTGCGCTCGTCCTCTCCCTCCGCCCGAGGGGAGGCAAGGGCGACGACGACCAACGGCGACGACGGGGAAGGGCGACGGAGGCCAGGAATGGGTGCGGGGTGGCGGATCCGGCCTCGGGGCGACGCAAGGGCACCGGATCTGACGACGAGGACGGTCAGGGAGACGAGCGGCGAAGGTGGCAGGCTTCGACGAGGTCAACAGGGCAAGGGGCCACTAGATCGGGACCTCCCAATCCACTACGGCGGCGCGCGACGAACGGTAGGGAGCGGCGTTGCAGGCGGGGGCGCAGGAGCCGGGCGACGTTGGGGCGACGGGAGCGGTGCCTCGGGCCTGGAGGTCGGCGGCGGCGAGGTCTGACGGGGTGCGGCTCTGGCGAGGGACCGGTCAGCGGCGGCGATGCGCGCTGTGGAGAGAGAGAGGCGCGGGAGCCTGATGACCCACAAGTATAGGGGATCAATCATAGTCCTTTCGATAAGTAAGAGTGTCGAACCCAACGAGGAGCAGAAGGAAATGATAAGCGGTTTTCAGCAAGGTATTCTCTGCAAGTACTGAAATAAGTGGTAACAGATAGTTTTGTGATAGGATAAATCGTAACGAGCAACAAGTAACAAAAGTAAATAAAGTGCAGCAAGGTGGCACAATCCTTCTTTAGCAAAGGACAAGCCGAAACAAACTCTTATAATAGGAAAAGCGCTCCCGAGGACACATGGGAATATCGTCAAGCTAGTTTTCATCATGTTCATATGATTCGCGTTCGATACTTTGATAATTTGATATGTGGGTGGACCGGTGCTTGGGTGCTGTTCTTACTTGAACAAGCATCCCACTTATGATTAACCTCTATTGCAAGCTTCCGCACCTACAACAAAAGTATTAAGGTAAACCTAACCATAGCATGAAACATATGGATCCAAATAAGCCCCTTACGAAGCAACACATAAACTAGGGTTTAAGCTTCTGTCACTCTAGCAACCCATCATCTACTTATTACTTCCCAATGCCTTCCTCTAGGCCCAAATAATGGTGAAGTGTTATGTAGTCGACGTTCAGATAACACCACTAGAGGCTAGACAACATACATCTTATCAAAATATCAAACGAATACCAAATTCACATGACTACTAATAGCAAGACTTCTCCCTTGTCCTCAGGAACGAACGTAATTACTCACAAAGCATATTCATGTTCATAATCAGAGGGGTAATAATATGCATATAGGATCTGAACATATAATCTTCCACCAATTAAACCAACTAGCATCAACTACAAGGAGTAATCAACACTACTAGCAACCTACTAGCACCAATCTCGGACTTTGAGACAAGAATTGGATACAAGAGATGAACTAGGGTTTGGAGATGAGATGGTGCTGGTGAAGATGTTGATGGTGATTGCCCTCTCCTGATGAGAGGAGCGTCGGTGATGACGATGGTGATGATTTCCCCCTCCCGGAGGGAAGTTTCCCCGGCAGAACAGCTCTGTCGAAGCTCTAGATTGGTTCCGCTTCGGTTCTGCCTCGTGGCGGCGGAGTCTCGTCCCGAAAGGTTGCTTCTTATTTTTTTTTCTCATCGAAAGACTTCATATAGGAGAAGATGGACGTCGGAGACCCACCAGGGGGCCCACGATGTAGGGGGGCGCGCCCCCACCCTCGTGGGCAGGGTGTGGGCCCCCTGGACTTCATCTTTGGCGAGGATTTTTCTTTATTTATTTTAAGACGTTCCGTGGAGTTTCAGGACTTTTGGAGTTGCGCGGAATAGGTCTCTAATATTTGCTCCTTTTCCAGCCTAGAATTCCAGCTGCCGGCATTCTCCCTCTTTATGTAAACCTTGTAAAATAAGAGAGAATAGCCATAAGTATTGTGACATAAAGTGAAATAACAGTCCATAATGCGATAAATATCGATATAAAAGCATGATGCAAAATGGACGTATCAACTCACCCAAGCTTAGACCTCGCTTGTCCTCAAGCGAAAAGCCGATAACAATAAATATGTCCTCATGTTTAGAGGTAGAGGCGTCGATAAAAATAAAATACGGACATGAAGGCATCATGATTATTCTCATAGAAGCAACATATATAGATTTTGTCATATGATTACTTATATTCAAGTGATGCTCTATTCACAATGCAAAAGTATAAATCATAAACCTTATTGGGCTCCGACAAACTATAATCTCAGTCATTGAAGCAATTGCAATTTATCATAACATCGGAAAGTGTCTATGTCAGAGCTAAAAAGCAAGTCCACATACTCAACTATCATCTAGTCCTTCATGATTGCTAACACTCACGCAATACTTGTGGTTATGGAGTTTTAATCGGACACAGAGAAAGATAGGGGCTTATAGTTTTGCCCCACAACCTTTTACGTCAAGGGTAATGTCAACAATAATGGTTCATGCTCCCCTACATCCAATTATATATATATATATATATCATGTTCTTTCCAACATGCTAAGCTTGCCAAAGGATAAAGTGAAAAAGGAAAGGTGAAGATCACTGTGACTCTTGCATAAGGTGGAAGATAATAATAAAGGATAGGCCCTTCGCAGAGGGAAGCAGAGGTTGCCATGCGCTTTTATGGTTGGATGCACAAAATCTCAATGCGAAAGAACGTCACTTTATATTGCCCCTTGTGATGTGAACCTTTATTATGCAGTCTGTCGCTTTTATTACTTCCACATCACAAGATCGTATAAAGCTTATTTCTCCCACACCAATCAATCATACATATTTAGAGCAATTCTTATTGCTTTGCACCGATGACAACTTACTTGAAGGATCTTACTCAATCCATAGGTAGATATGGTGGACTCTCATGGCAAAACTGGTTTAAGGGTATTTGGAAGCACAAGTAGTATCTCTACTTAGTGCTGAGAATTTGGCTAGCATGAGGGGGAAAGGCAAGCTCAGCAAGTTAGAGGATCCATGACAACATACTTTATCTCAGATATAAGAAATACATAACTCATTACATTGTCTTCCTTGTCCAACATCAACTCTTTAGCATGTCATATTTTAATGAGTGCTCCAAATCATAAAAGATGTCAACGATAATATATCTATATGTGAAACCTCTCTTTCCTTATTACTTCCTATTCATTGCAACAATGACCAAAGCTATGTCTGCCAACTCCCAACAACTTTTAATCATCATACTCTTTCTATGTGAAGTCATTACTCTCAATAAGATCAACATGAACTTTTTGTTTCTTTTTCTCTTTTCTTTATTCACCCAAGATCATGGCAAAATAATCAGGCCCTTAACTCAACACTAATCTTTATTATATATAGCTCACGTACTCGATTACAAAGAGAGATCATAAAGCAAAACTCAAAACTAGATCATGCCATAAACTTTATTCTACTAGATCAAGATACTACTAATAGGATCGAACTAAGAAAAACGGTAAAGATAGGAGATGTGATTGTGATACGATACCGGGGCACCTCCCCCAAGCTTGGCAGTTGCCAAGGGGAGCGCCCATACCCATGTGATTATATCTCCTTGGTCGGTGAAGAAGGTGGTGGTGATGGATAATCGCACATAGAGCGTAAGAGGTCCTCCAGCTTGCGGATAATGCCCTTGAGTGCGACAATATGCTCCTTCAACAAAATATTTTCTTGTGTGAGATACTTATTCTGTATACGAGCTAACTCAATCATCTTGAAAGCTTCGATCTCAGTTGGGGTAAGAAGGTTATGATCAAGTTGAAGGATGTCTTTTGCTGCTGGAGCATGATCCTTCGTGGCCTTCTTGATCCTTTCATCCTTGTTGACCTTCGTGGGTTCTTCCCCCTTCAGATCTATCCTCATTAGCCAAGCATCATTGTCACCATTGTTCGAGGAGGGGGACGACATGATGCCTGGCCTTGAAAACCCTGACAAAAAACAGCTCGAAACAAGAACAGAGGCGATTTGCGTGATACGGGGGTCAAAGCCTCCAGGAGAATATATAATGAATTTTTACCGACCAAAATACGTATCATACGGGGGTCAAAGCCTCTTCTTACCGACCATAATACGGGGGTCAAAGCCCAATATGCCTTATGTTCTAGTTCGAGTGACATGCTTTTCCATATACCATTTTATATGGAGACATACCCATAGGATTTTTGTATGCAGTTCTACACGCCCATAATGCATCATCAAGTTTCTTGGACCAATTCTTTCTAGACCTATTAACAGTCTTTTGCAAAATTAATTTGAGCTCTCTATTGCTGAACTCTACTTGACCACTAGACTGTGGGTGATAATGAGATGCAATTCTATGATTAACATCATATTTAGCAAGCATTTTACGGAAAGCACCATGAATAAAGTGTGAACCACCATCAGGCATTAAATATCTAGGGACTCCAAACCTCGGAAAAATAACTTCCTTAAGCATTTTGATAGAAGTGTTATGATCAACACTACTAGTTGGAATAGCTTCTACCCACTTAGTAACGTAATCAACAGCAACTAAAATATGTGTATATCCATTAGAGGCAGGAAAAGGTCCCATATAATCAAAGCCCCAAACATCAAATGGTTCAATAACAAGAGAATTCATAGGCATTTCTTGATGTCTACTAATATTACCAATTCTTTGACATTCATCACATGACAAGACAAACTTACGGGTATCCTTGAAGAGAGTAGGCCAATAAAAACCAGATTGCAATACCTTATGTGCAGTTCTATCTCCAGCGTGGTGTCCTCCATAAGACTCGAAATGACACTTGCGTAGGATCTGTTCCTGTTCATGCTCAGGTACACAACGTCTAATAACACCATCTACTCCTTCTTTATAAAGATGTGGGTCATCCCAAAAGTAATGTCTCAAGTCATAGAAGAATGTTTTCCTTTGCTGGTATGTGAAGCTAGGTGGTATAAACTTAGCAACAATATAATTAGCATAATCAGCATACCATGGAGTACTACGAGAAGTACTTATAACATTTAATTGTTCATCAGGAAAGTCATCATTAATAGGTAGTGGGTCATCAAGAATATTTTCTAACCTAGATAAGTTGTCTGCAATGGGGTTCTCAGCTCCCTTTCTATCAACAATATGCAAATCAAATTCTTGTAGCAAGAGAACTCATCTAATAAGTCTAGGTTTAGCATCTTTCTTTTCCATAAGGTATTTAATAGCAGCATGATTAGTGTGAATAGTTACTTTAGAATCAACAATATAAGGTCTGAACTTATCACAAGCAAATACAACTGCTAAAAGCTCTTTTTCAGTAGTAGCATAATTTCTTTGAGCATTGTCTAGAGTCTTAATAGCATAATAAATAATATTTAATTTCTTATCAACTCTTTGCCCTAGAACAGCACCTACAGCATAATCACTAGCATCGCACATAATTTCAAAGGGTAAATTCCAATCAGCTGGCTGAACAATAGGTGCAGAGACTAATGCTTTCTTAAGTATTTCAAATGCTTCTACACAATCATCATCAAAGACAAATGGTATATAATTTTGCAATAAATTAGTCAGAGGCCGAGAAATTTTTGAGAAGTCCTTAATGAACCTCCTATAAAATCCGGCGTGACCAAGGAAACTTCTTATACCTTTGATGTCGTTGGGACATGGCATCTTTTCAATAGCATCAACCTTGGCTTTATCAACTTCAATACCTCTTTCAGAAACTTTGTGCCCCAAGACAATACCTTCATTAACCATAAAGTGGCACTTTTCCCAATTCAAGACAAGATTAGTTTCTTCACATCTCTGCGAAACTCGATCAAGATTGCTCAAGCAATCGTCAAAAGAGGAACCATAGACCGAAAAGTCGTCCATGAAAACCTCACAAATCTTTTCACAAAAGTCAGAGAATATAGCCATCATGCATCTTTGAAAGGTAGCGGGTGCATTACATAAACCAAAAGGCATACGTCTATAAGCAAAAGTACCAAAAGGGCAAGTAAAAGTAGTCTTTGATTGATCTTTAGCCGACACAGGTATTTGAGAGAAACCAGAATAACCATCTAGAAAGCAATAATGTGTGTGTTTGCATAATCTTTCTAGCATTTGATCAATAAAAGGTAAGGGGTAATGATCTTTCTTAGTAGCTTTATTTAATTTGCGTAAATCAATTACCATCCTATAACCTATGATAATTCTTTGTGGAATCAATTCATCTTTATCATTAGGAACAACATTAATACCTCCCTTCTTAGGGACACAATGGACAGGACTTACCCACTCACTATGAGCAACGGGATAAATTATACCTGCCTCCAGAAGCTTGAGTATTTCTTTTCTTACCACTTCTTTCATTTTAGGATTCAGACGTCGTTGAGGATCACGAACTGGTTTGGCATCTGCTTCCAAATTTATTTTATGTTGACATAGAGTGGGACTAATGCCCTTAAGATCATCAAGAGTATATCCAATAGCAGCACAATGCTTCTTCAGAGTTTTCAATAATCTTTCTTCTTCATGCTCTGAAAGGTTAGCACTAATAATAACCGGATATATCTTCTTTTCATCAAGATAAGCATATTTAAGATTATAAGGCAACGGTTTAAGCTCAAACACGGGATCACCCTTGGGTGGAGGAGGATCTCCTAAAATTTCAACAAGCAAATTGTGTTGCAGAATAGGTTCCTGTTTAAAGAATACTTCATCTATTTCCCTTCTTTCATTCATGAACATATCATTTTCATGGTCTAGCAAATAGTGTTATAAAGGATCACTAGGAGGTGCGGCAATAGAAGCAAGACCAATAATTTCATCCTTACTAGGTAATTATTCCTCACGATGTTGTTTACTAAATTTAGAGAAATTAAACTCATGAACCATATCATCCAAACCAACAGTAACAATATTCTTAGTGCAGTCTATGGTAGCATTGACAGTATTTAAGAAGGGTCTACCAAATATAATGGGACAAAAGCTATCTTGTGGAGAAGTAAGAACAAGAAAATCAGCAGGATATTTAGTTTTCCCACACAAGACTTCAACATCTCTAACAATTCCAATTGGTGCAATAGTATCTCTATTAGCAAGTTTAATAGTAACATCAATATCTTCTAACGCAACAGGTGCAATTTCATTCTAATTTCTTTGTATAAAGTATGCGGTATAACACTAGCACTAGCACCCATATCACATAAGCCACGATAACAATGATCCCCTATTTCAACAGAAATAACAGGCACGCCTACCACGGGTCTATGTTTATCTTTAGCACAAGGTTTAGCAATTCTAGCAGTTTCACCTTCGAACTGAATAACATGCCCATAAATATTATCAGACAAGAGATCTTTAACAATAACTATATTAGGTTCTACTTTAACTTGCTCAGGAGGTGTATAAGTTCTAATATTGCTTTTACAAACAACAGTTGAAGCTTTAGCATGATCGTTTATTCTAACAGGGAAAGGTGGTTTCTCAATATAAGAAGTAGGAACAATAGGATCATTATAAGTGACAGTCTTTTCTTCAACTTCAATAGGTGCAGCTACTTCTACTTCTATGGGAGGATGATATTTAAACCACTTCTCCTTAGGGAGATCAACATAGGTAGCAAAAGATTCACAGAAAGAAGCTACTATCTCAGAATCAAGTCCATATTTAGTGCTAAACTTACGGAAAATATCGGTATCCATAAAATATTTAACACAATCAAACTTAGGTGTCATACCTGACTCCTTACCTTTGTCGAGGTCCCAATCTTCAAAGTTGCGTTTAATTCTATCCAATAAATTCCATCTGAATTCAATAGTCTTCATCATAAAAGAGCCAGCACAAGAAGTATCGAGCATGTTGCGATTGTTTTCAGAAAGCCGAGCATAAAAACTTTGCATAATTATTTCTCTCTGGAGCTCATGATTGGGGCATGAATATAACATTGATTTAAGCCTCCCCCAAGCTTGAGCGATGCTTTCTCCTTCACGAGGCCAGAAATTATATATATAATTGCGATCACGATGAACAAGATGCATAGGGTAATACTTTTGATGAAATTCCAGCTTCAATCTTTTATAGTCCCACGATCTCATATCATCACATAGCCTATACCATATCAATGCGGCTCCCTTCAAATATAAAGGGAAGACCTTCTTCTTAGCAACATCATCGGGTATACCTGCAAGCTTAAATAATCCACAAACTTCATCCACATATATTAAGTGCTCATCGGGATGTTTTGTTCCATCTCCTGTAAAAGGATTAGCTAGCGGTCTTTCCATCATAGCCACAAGAAATTCAAAAGGAGTTTCATTAATAGGTTTAGTAGGTTGAGGAGAAACTCTTTGCTCTACTCGATAGGGTGAAGATACCCCGAATAAGCCCCTTAGAGAATTACTTTCCATAGTAACAAGTGACAGTAAATTTCAGCACACTATATAAAAAATTTCTCACCAAATTCCACTTACCAAAGGTGCTACACTCCCCGGCAACGGCGCCAGAAAAGAGTCTTGATGACCCACAAGTATAGGGGATCTATCGTAGTCCTTTCGATAAGTAAGAGTGTCGAACCCAACGAGGAGCAGAAGGAAATGATAAGCGGTTTTCAAAAAGGTATTCTCTGCAAGTACTGAAGTTAGTGGTAACAGATAGTTTTGTGATAGGATAAATTGTAACGAGCAACAAGCAACAAAAGTAAATAAAGTGCAGCAAGGTGTCCCAATCCTTTTGTAGCAAAGGACAAGCCGGAACAAACTCTTATAATTGGAAAAGCTCTCCCGAGGACACATGGGAATATCGTCAAGCTAGTTTTCATCACGTTCATATGATTCACGTTTGATATTTTGATAATTTGATATGTGGGTGGACCAGTGCTTGGTTGCTGTTCTTACTTGAACAAGCATCCCACTTATGATTAACCTCTATTGCAAGCTTCCGCAACTACAACAAAAGTATTAAGGTAAACCTAACTATCGGTGTACTAAAGTAGGGGTACCTTAGTATCCCGAACTTGTGCACGGGCAGTCGCAGCGTCCCGCGGCAAGGCTTGCCGGGTGACCGCCAAGATCCTCCACGGTTCCTTTGTAACCATTTCAAGAACAAAGTATTCAAGGCCCCGGCAAGAGGAGCTTGTCGGGAAGGAGACAAGACCCCGGCTAGAGGAGCTTGCCGGGAAGGCCGACCAAGGCATCTCAAGGAACTTGCTGCAGCTCGCCAGGTGTTCCGGCAAGACCCAGTGAGCAACAAGCTCCTGGACGCGACAAGATAATAACCGCGGCAAGGCACTTGCCGCGGCAAACCTCCACTGTGTACCTGCGCTCCAGGACATCTCCCAACGTGTCGCCCTGATGCGGTCGAGTGCAGAGTTGTTGCACAGCGGGACGACGCCCTACGGCAACCTGAAGACTTCGGGGTGATCTGGATCATACTTGAAGAGCTCCTGCAGTATTCCGTTGAGCTCAAGGACAGTGAAATTGTAGTTGAGCCCCGGGCGCAGCCTCATGATATCTGCCGCGTTCTTGAACTCCCAGGCAGGCCTCCTCCGTTCCTGCAGGGGGCGATGCGGCGGCGTAGAAAATCTGCGCCAACAGCGCCAATAGTGAGTCCGGCAAGACGGAGGCGCTGGATCCTGGTGACGGCAATCCTCAGCCTGCTGTCTTCCGGGGCCACGTCGCTCCAGTCGCTGCCGCGTACTGCTGCTGCTTGGCGCCGGGCGGTGAACGGCTGTGGGCTCTCCTCGACAATCCAGCACCAATCTGCCCTCCACTCCTCCCACTTGCAGCGGAATTCGCCCTCTAAATAAGAATCCTTCTTGCCGGTCCTAGAGATCCAGGCAATTCCGCCGGACAAGGGCTCTCCTCTCTCTACCCGGGGAATGAAGAAATGACGGAACAAAGCTACATTTGGGTGGACTCCGACAAAATTTTCGCAAAGATGTGCGAAAACTGCCATGGTGAGGACGGCGTTGGGGGTGAAATCAATGAGGCAGAGTCCATGCGTGTTCATGATATCGCATAAGAATTCGGAAAAGGGCGGGCAGAGCCCGCAGTAGAAGAATACGGCAAAGAAGGGATACCCGTCCGGAGCCGTCGCGTGAGCAGTGGCCGGGAGCACCTTGGTCCGCGGGTGAGCTCGCATCTCCGTCGACCAGAAAAGGTAATAGTACTCCCGCAGCTCCTTCGCGCCGAGCTTGGGAGGGAAGATGGCTCGCTCCTTCCGCAGCGCCGCAAGCCGCTGCGCCTCGGTTGACTTCACGGCCTTCCCCTTGTCGGCTTTCGGAGCCATGGCGGGTGTGGTGGAAGAGGCCGACGGCGTTGGTGGTGCTGGTGGCGATGGGGGGGGGGGCAGGAGGCTGCTCTCTTGCTGCTTTGAGAAGACGGAAGCGGGGCGGAGTTTCTGGGTTTGGAATGGGGCGAGTGGGAGCACTACTCCCACTTCCCCTTGCTTATAAATGGGGGAAGGGCGGACGTTCCGCCTTTCCAAATAAAGTAACTACCCACGATCTCTCCCACGATGCCTCGTTCGACGCGTGTCGTGCGGGGAGGGCGCGGTGAATGCGGAGTGAGATACGGCGTAACCTAGGCCACGCGTGCCCGTGCCCTGTTTTGGGCCTGGCCCAACAGTGCTCGGCACCGTGTATGGCCCAGGCCCGGGGGCTCCTGTCGGTGTACTAAAGTAGGGGTACCTTAGTATCCTGAACTTGTGCACGGGCAGTCGCAGCGTCCCTAGGCAAGGCCTGCCGGGTGACCGCCAACATCCTCCACGGTTCCTTTGTAACCATTTCAAGAACAAAGTATTCAAGGCCCCGGCAAGAGGAGCTTGCCGGGAAGGAGACAAGACCCTGACAAGAGGAGCTTGCCGGGAAGGCCGACCAAGGCATCTCAAGGAACTTGCCGCAGCTCACCAGGTGTTCCGGCAAGACCCAGTGAGCAACAAGCTCCTGGATGTGACAAGATAATAACCGCGGCAAGGCACTTGCCGCGGCAAACCTCCACTGTGTACCTGCGCTCCAGCACATCTACCAACGTGTCGCCCTGATGCGGTCGAGCGCAGAGTTGTTGCACAGCGGGACGACGCCCTACGGCAACCTGAAGACTTCGGGGTGATCTGGATCATACTTGAAGAGCTCCTGCAGTATTCCGTTGAGCTCAAGGATAGTGAAATTGTAGTTGAGCGCCGGGCGCAGCCTCATGATATCTGCCGCGTTCTTGAACTCCCAGGCAGGCCTCCTCCGTTCCTGCAGGGGGCGATGCGGCGGCGAAGAAAATCTGCGCCAACAGTGAGTCCAGCAAGCCGGAGGCGCTGGATCCTGGTGACGGCAATCCTCAGCCTGCTGTCTTCCGGGGCCACGTCGCTCCAGTCGCTGCCGCGTACTGCTGCTGCTTGGCGCCGGGCGGTGAACGGCTGCGGGCTCTCCTCGACAATCCAGCACCAATCTGCCCTCCACTCCTCCCACTTGCAGCGGAATTCGCCCTCTAAATAAGAATCCTTCTTGCCGGTCCTAGAGATCCAGGCAATTCCGCCGGACAAGGGCTCTCCTCTCTCTACCCGGGGAATGAAGAAATGATGGAACAAAGTTACATTTGGGTGGACTCTGACAAAATTTTCGCAAAGATGTGCGAAAACTGCCATGGTGAGGACGGCGTTGGGGGTGAAATCAAGGAGGCAGAGTCCATACGTGTTCATGATATCGCATAAGAATTCAGAAAAGGGCGGGCAGAGCCCACAGTAGAAGAATACGGCAAAGAAGGGATACCCGTCCGGAGCCGTCGTGTGAGCAGTGGCCGGGAGCACCTTGGTCCGCGGGTGAGCTCGCATCTCCGTCGACCAGAAAAGGTAATAGTACTCCCGCAGCTCCTTCGCGCCGAGCTTGGGAGGGAAGATGGCTCGCTCCTTCTGCAGCGCCGCAAGCCGCTGCGCCTCGGTTGACTTCACGGCCTTCCCCTTGTCGGCTTTCGGAGCCATGGCGGGTGTGGTGGAAGAGGCCGACGGCGTTGCTGGTGCTGGTGGCGATGGGGGGGCAGGAGGCTGCTCTCTTGCTGCTTTGAGAAGACGGAGGCGGGGCGGAGTTTCTGAGTTTGGAATGGGGCGAGTGGGAGCACTACTCCCACTTCCCCTTGCTTATAAATGGGGGAAGGGCGGACGTTCCGCCTTTCCAAATAAAGTAACTACCCACGATCTCTCCCACGATGCCGCGTTCGACGCGTGCCGTGCGGGGAGGGCGCGGTGGATGCGGAGTGAGATACGGCGTAACCTAGGCCATGCGTGCCCGTGCCCTGTTTTGGGCCTGGCCCAACAGCGCTCGGCACCGTGTATGGCCCAGGCCCAGGGGCTCCTGTTGGTGTACTAAAGTAGGGGTACCTTAGTATCCTGAACTTGTGCACGGGCAGTCGGAGCGTCCCGAGGCAAGGCTTGCCGGGTGACCGCCAAGATCCTCCACGGTTCCTTTGTAACCATTTCAAGAACAAAGTATTCAAGGCCCCGGCAAGAGGAGCTTGCCGGGAAGGAGACAAGACCCCGGCAAGAGGAGCTTGCCGGGAAGGCCGACCAAGGCATCTCAAGGAACTTGCCGCAGCTCGCCAGGTGTTCCAGCAAGACCCAGTGAGCAACAAGCTCCTGGATGCGACAAGATAATAACCGCGGCAAGGCACTTGCCGCGGCAAACCTCCACTGTGTACCTGCGCTCCAGCACATCTACCAACGTGTCGCCCTGGGACCCTTCCAGAGCGCATGTGGCGGAAAGCGGTGCAGCTAGAGGCACACGGTGGCAAGCGGCGATGACAAGGCCGCCATCGTGGCAAGCAATGGCGTTCCTGGCGGTCCCTTTCTGCACCGTCTAGGCGACACGGACATACATTTAATGCCTTTGTCCCCTGCCGTCAGGGTTAGGTATGATAACACTGTTGTAGGCGGTGGTGCCAACCGCATGCCCTTTTTACACTTTTACCCCCATCTACGTTGCCACCTGTCGGCGACCCCTTAGACATATAAAAGGAGGCCCGTGTGCAACGTAGAAAGGGTCGGACAATCGTTCTCATGCTCGGTCTCGCTAGCCACCCAAGTGTACTGTAGCATTCATTGCTCCCGAGCAAGAACACAATACAAATCAAAGCAGGAGTAGGGTTTTACGCATCCGTGCGGCCCGAACCTGGGTAAACGGATCGCGTGCTTGTGCGTTTCGCCTCGATCTGCTCTTCGTGCACTCTCCGCCCCCTGCCGAACCGAAAGGGGCCTCGGTCCGCCGTGGTCCCATAGGTGTCCATGGGATCAGTCACCCCCGACACTAACCATAGCATGAAACATATGGATCCAAATCAGCCCCTTATGAAGCAACGCATAAACTAGGGTTTAAGCTTCTGTCACTCTAGCAACCCATCATCTACTTATTACTTCCCAATGCCTTCCTCTAGGCCCAAATAATGGTGAAGTGTTATGTAGTCGACGTTCACATAACACCACTAGAGGCTAGACAACATACATCTTATCAAAACATCAAACGAATACCAAATTCACATGACTACTAATAGCAAGACTTCTCCCTTGTCCTCAGGAACGAACGTAATTACTCACAAAGCATATTCATGTTCATAATCAAAGGGGTAATAATATGCATATAGGATCTGAACATATAATGTTCCACCAATTAAACCAACTAGCATCAACTACAAGGAGTAATCAACACTACTAGCAACCTACTATCACCAATCCCGGACTTTGAGACAAGAATTGGATACTAGAGATGAACTAAGGTTTGGAGATGAGATGGTGCTGGTGAAGATGTTGATGGAGATTGCCCTCTCCCGATGAGAGGAGCGTTGGTGATGATGATGGTGATGATTTCCCCCTCCCAGAGGGAAGTTTCCTCGGCAGAACAGCTCTGCTGGAGCTCTAGATTGGTACCGCCTCGTGGCGGCAGAGTCTCGTCCCGAAAGGTTGCTTCTTATTTTTTTCTCACCGAAAGACTTCATATAGGAGAAGATGGACGTCGGAGACCCACCAGGGGGCCCACGAGGTAGGGGGGCGCCCTAGGGGGGGAGCCCTCCACCCTCGTGAGCAGGGTGTGGGCCCCTGGCCTTCATCTTTGGCGAGGATTTTTCTTTATTTATTTTAAGACATTCCGTGGAGTTTCAGGACTTTTGGAGTTGCGCAGAATAGGTCTCTAATATTTGCTCCTTTTCCAGCCCAGAATTCCAGCTGCCGGCATTCTCCCTCTTTATGTAAACCTTGTAAAATAAGAGAGAATAGCCATAAGTATTCTGACATAAAGTGAAATAACAATCCATAATGCGATAAATATCGATATAAAAGCATGATGCAAAATGGACGTATCAGAGCCAGGGGTTCTGGGCGGGCGATTCGGGCCCGCTTTGGCCGGGGCGGGCCGATTGCGGGCTGCGGCGGGCCACGGCGTTGGAAGCGAGCAGGGGGCGAGTGGCAGCTGCGGATAGGGTGAGGAGGCTGCTGGCGGTGGCGCTGGCGCTTGGGACGGTGCCAAGTGGCAGAGAAGGGGCGGCTTGGCACTGAAATCAAGGAGGGAGGAGGCTAGCGGCTGCGGGGATCCCGAGGGGAAGGCTCGAAGGTAGATGGAGGCTAGGGGATGCCCAAATTTAGAATGGGAGGTGTGTATATATAGGGTAGGAGCTAGGGTTTGGGGGGTTTTGGGGGCTTACGGGGCCCTCCGATCGTGATCTGAAGGCTCCGGTCGAAGGGGGGGTTAGGTAGACTGTGCAGAGCGGGTTGGGCTGAGAGGAGAGAAGAGAGAGAGGTCCGGCGCCTGTTTTCGGAGACCGAAAATGTCCGACGTTAGATCGACTATAGTTTCGCTATAGTTATCCGTTGGGGCGTCAAACGGACTCCGAATGCAATGAAACTTGGCAGGCGACCTACTAACAACATAACAACCCAGCACGCCAACTTTCATCCCATTCCAAGAACATTTTCCGGCCACTTATAAAATAATATTTCGGACGTGTCGCGGGCGCGTGCAAGGTGTCTGGGCTCAGAACGGACAACGGACGGAACTGGGGGAACCCAGACGGATGCAAGTTTTGAAAATATGATGATGCAATGCACATGATGACATGGCAAGATGTGACACGCAAGAAAATGACATGGCAACGACAACGAATACTCGAAGATACCTGGCGCGTCGATTTCGGGGTATCACAACACTCCACCACTACAAGAGGATCTCGTCCCGAGATCTAGGATGGCACCGGAGGGAAACGGAAGAGGAAGAGAAGAGGTAAAACTAAGTTGCTTCTTTGACAAATGAGTGAGACCAAAGAACCTTGCGAGGTGGAACAAATTGAAAGAAGAATACGACGAAGATGAATAAAGTTGAAAACACTCCGTTAGAAAAGAGGAACAAGGAACATTAGTAGAACCTTGTAGGTTGAAAGACACAAGAAAAGTGTCACAAAGGATAAGAAGTACATGCAAGCACTCCGGATGAAATGAGATGTACAAGGAACGATAAAGATCAATTATGACAACACTCCGGTTGGAAATTGAAGGCGATAATATGAACTTGGCAAAATGAAAGCACTTGGATGAGAGTCCGGTTAGAAGAGGAATGATAGACACAACACTCTGGTTAAAACAAGATAGAGAAGGAATAAGAATGATATAATTTGGACAGCACTCCGACTGGAAATGAAAGGAATTGAATATGAACTTGGGAAGATTGGATGATACTTGATGAAATAAACAACACACTGCCTCCGAAACTATTGAAAGAATGGCACAATGGGTAAGAATGGTTTCAGACAGCACTCCGGTTGAGAAGGGAGGCAAAAACTTGACAGAATGGGAAGAACTTGAAAAGAGGGCAGGACACTCCGGTTAAAATTTATTTTTTTTTTGACCATGAAGACTGCAGGGCTTGCACCCCACAGCATTTTATTAATAAAGCCAAAATAAATACAAGGTATGAATCCTCAAGGTGAGGATGAAGGGAAAAGAAAGAGAAAAACCCTAAGAGAAGCTATACAGGGAAAGGGAAAACTATACCTAATAATTACAGAGGAAACGAAAGCAACTCTCCTCAAGGAGGAAGAAAGTCAATCCACTTAAGAAGGGCTTCCCTGTATTTCCGTTTGATCCGATGAGAGAGCAGCGTAAGATCATGAATGAAACCATTCCTCCATGCCCTAAAAGTTGGTTGGATATTCCGGAAAGCTCTATCATTCCTGACCTTCCAAATATTCCACCATGCCGTAAACACAACCTCCCCAAAGAAAGGCTTGTTGAAATCCTTCCTAGCTTGTCGAGCAATACCCGCCATATCATTACCACATGTCCATTCAATTTGTAGATAGTTCCACAGACGAGCGCTATAATTGCACTGGAAGAAAAGATGGTTTCTGTCTTCCAGAATTCCAGTGGGACAAAGAACACATTCTGGTCCTTCATTAATCTTCCAATGCCTCCTTTGAATCATGTCTTTAGTGTTAACCATGTCCATAATTACAAGCCAAGCAAACATCTTGATTGACATTGTGCAGCAACTCTTCCATATCCACCCCAGAATGGGGTTTGATACCCCAACTCCGGTTAAATGGACAAGCACGAAAAGAACATGGTCCTCACAATTCGAGATGATGAGTGAATAGAGCAACATCACAAAGCCTCCGGAAGAAAGAATAGAAGATAGATCATTGGAATAACAGAATGGAGAAGAAAATGACAACTTCTGCCATAATTGAGCTTGGAAAGCACCCTTCCAAGAAAGTTATAACGGAGTTGTTGGAAAACCAACCACGAAACAAATAAGCTTGTAGTGGGTTTATGGAAAACATCTCGAAATCTTGAGGTGAAATTCTGCCACCAATGAAAAACAATAGATTGAATTGATATGAACAAGGAGACGAGAAACTTATTTCACCGGGAGGATAAATAAAGAACTTGAGTCATTTATAAGCACCATAAATAGCATCAATCCTTAGGGAAAGCTTTAGGTGAAATATAACCCACTATAACTCCAATGAAGAGATTAATGGATTGAAAAGATGTCTTGAGCGAAGAGAAAATGATGGATTTAGATATGTCACTCTTGAGAACTTGTGAATCATGAAACACGAAGGGAAATTATCAACAATGGCATAATACCACCTCAAAAAATAAGAAAGAAAGAATTGCACTTCGGAATGCAAGATGAAGAATGCTTGAACTCCTCAAAACAAGACATGTGTTTTGCACCACGTTTAATTTTGAGTATATAGCATGGCGGATCAATAAATCCGAGATAAATCTTGAAGAACAATTGAAGAATGAAAAGAATCCTTGACGAACCACCATGTAGAGCCTCCAAGAAGAACTCCGATAACAAAAGGATGATCAAACAAAAGGAAAGAGAAATTGAAAACACAAGGTGAAACCTTGCGATGATTTAGATGGAGCTTCGCGAAGAGATAATGCGGAAAAACTTGGAACTCCGGAAAAGAAAGATGAAAAAATGAGATCAAGAATTTTGATGAACCTCCAGAATAAGAAATTGGAGTCACTCGATGAAACAAGAATAAGAATTACATTATGCGTATCCTTCACCAATTTAAATTAATGACAAGCAACAGATTTGGCATACTACTTATTCTCGTAGAAAGGATTAAAGAGAGGTATAGCTTAAACTTGAGAAGGTCTTCAACGAACCACCGCTAGGATTGAAACAACGAATAAATCTGTATGATAACGAAGGAAGAGAACTCTTGAACAAACCACCGTAAGAATTGAACAAGAAAGTAGAAAAAGCACAATTCACTGGAAAGAATTGGAAAATGAATGAAGATACTTGCTAGGATTTAGATACAAGTGAAGAAGAGATTATGAACTGATTAGAGGATGTTTGAGCGATGCACCGGTAAGAGTTGGAGAATGAGAGCTGAAAGGTGAGAATGAATAAACCCGAAATGATGGCCTTCGAAGAATCAAACAAAAAAAGACTCCTGAATTGCTCCGGATTGGTGAAAAGAATTCTCACACTCGAATAGAATTATGATAGGATGGCATAACACTAGAACCATGAATCTTTGGAAGAACGGATAAAATTTGGAGGAAAACTCTTCTTCGGTCTTCAAATGTTGAGAATGACGATGAGAAACAACACCATGAATTGTTGAGATACTCCAGGATGAAAATTAGAAAGGTTGAACCAACGATGAAAAGAATTTGAAAGATCTTGGAGAAAGGCATATGACTGATGATAATTCATTCTTACATCAAACTTTGACATGGATTTGAGAATAACTCCGGAAAGAATTAGAAAAGTCAGGTAATATCCTGGGAAAAGACCTGTGGGTTAGGGCCCACTCAAAAGAAAACGCCGTTGAACGATTACTTGAAAGGGATATTGCGCCGGTTGAATTAAATGGCTTGAATGAGATAACATCCTCAAAAGAACTTGAGCGAATTGATAATGGAAACTTGAATCTTCTGAGATATCTTCAGCACTTCGGATGTGAATAGAGAGAGGTGAGCGATTAAGAGGTGCACCGACATGGGAAAACATTTGAAACAAGAAAAATAATGTGATCAACTATGAAGGCTTGAATTTAGTCCACCGGAGAAGAAAAAGAATGATGAATGATGAACTTGTAGAGCATCTTCATGAGAACCACCGGGTAAGAACATTGACGGAAAAGAATGGAGAGACTTCCCATCAATAAAAGGATACTTGATTAAGAAATCTGAGTCCTTGAAGAAAAAGGGTGGATGGGCGGGAAAACAAATGCAACTTGGACAGATGGAATGGGTACCATCGAAAAAAACTTAGAGTTGATCTTGCGGATGTTGAAATGATCGGATCCACTAGAAGAGAAGCACATCAGTTGGAATAGAATTGGCATGACAATCTCGATAAGCAAGAAGGATTAGCATCCACATAGAGATCTGATAGATATGATAAGATAATATTTTTGGTATTTTTATGATAAAGATGTAAAGTAAAATAAAAGCAAAGTAAAAAAGCAAAGGAAATAACTAAGTATTGGAAGATTAATATGATGAAGATAGACCCGGGTGGCATAGGTTTCACTAGTGGCTTTTCTCAAGAGCATAGGTACTTTACGGTGGGTGAACGAATTACTGTTGAGCAATTGACAGAATTGAGCATAGTTATGAGAATATCTAGGTATGATCATGTATATAGGCATCACGTCCGAGACAAGTAGACCGACTCCTGCCTGCATCTACTACTATTACTCCACTCATCGACCGCTATCCAGCATGCATCTAGAGTATTAAGTTCATGAAAATAGAGTAACGCCTTAAGCAAGATGACATGATGTAGAGGGATAAACTCATGCAATATGATGAAAACCCCATCTTGTTATCCTCAATGGCAACAATACAATACGTGCCTTGCTGCCCCTACTGTCACTGGGAAAGGACGCCGCAAGATTGAACCCAAAGCTAAGCACTTCTCCCATTGCAAGAAAGATCAATCTAGTAGGCCAAACCAAACTGATAATTCGAAGAGACTTGCAAAGATAACCAATCATACATAAAAGAATTCAGATAAGATTCAAATATTGTTCATAAATAGACTTGATCATAAACCCACAATTCATCGGTCTCAAAAAACACACCGCCAAAAGAAGATTACATCGAATAGATCTCCACAAGAGAGGGGGAGAACATTGTATTGAGATCCAAAAAGAGAGAAGAAGCCATTGAGCTAATAACTATGGACCCATAGGTCTGAGGTAAACTACTCACACTTCATCGGAGGGGCTATGGTGATGATGTAGAAGCCCTCCGTGATGGATACCCCTTCCGGCGGAGCTCTGGAACAGGCCCCAAGATGGGATCTTGTGGATACAGAAAGTTGCGGCGGTGGAATTAGGGTTTTGGCTCCGTATCTGATCATTTGGGGGTACGTAGGTATATATAGGAGGAAGGAGTACGTCGGTGGAGCAACAAGGGGCCCACAAGGGTGGACGGCACGCTTGGGGGGGTAGGCGCGCCCCCCTACCTCGTGGCCTCCTCCTTTGTTTAATGACGTAGGGTCCAAGTCTCCTGGATCATGTTCAGTGACAAAATCACGTTCCCGATGGTTTCATTCCGTTTGGACTTCGTTTGATATTCCTTTTCTTCGAAACCTTAAAATAGGCAAAAAAATAGCAATTCTGGGCTGGGCCTCCGGTTAATAGGTTAGTCCCAAAAATAATATAAAAGTGGATAATAAAGCCCAATAATGTCCAAAATAGTAGATAGTGTAGCATGGAGCAATCAAAATTATAGATATGTTGGAGACGTATCAAGCATCCCCAAGCTTAATTCCTGCTCGTCCTCGACTAGGTAAATGATAAAACAGAATTTTTGATGCGGAGTGCTACTTGGCATAATTTTAATGTAATTATTCTTAATTGTGGTATGAATATTCAAATCCAAAAGATTGAAGATAAAAGTTCATATTGACGTAAAAATAATAATACTTCAAGCATACTAACTGAACAATTATGTCCTATCAAAATAACATGGCCAAAGAAAGTTCATCCCTACAAAATCATATAGTTTAGTCATGCTCCATTTTCGTCACACAAGAATGCTCTCATCATGCACAACCCCGATGACAAGCCAAGCAATTGTTTCATACTTTAGTAATCTCAAACCTATAAACTTTCACGCAATATATGAGCGCGAGCCATGGATATAGCACTATGGGTGGAATAGAATATGATGATGGGGGTTATGTGGAGAAGACAAAAAAGGAGAAAGTCTCACATTAACGAGTCTAATCAATGGGCTATGGAGATGCCCATCGATTGATGTTAATGCAAGGAGTAGGGATTGCCATGCAACAGATGCACTAGAGCTATAAATGTATGAAAGCTCAACAAAAGAAACTAAGTGGGTGTGCATCCAACTTGCTTGCTCACGAAGACCTAGGGCACTTGAGGAGGCCCATTGTTGGAATATACAAGCCAAGTTCTATAATGAAAAATTCCCACTAGTATATGAAAGTGACAAGGCAGAAGACTCTCTATCATGAAGATTATGGTGCTACCTTGAAGCACAAGTGTGGAAAAGGATAGTAGCATTGTCCCTTTTATATATTTTTATTTATTTATTTATTTATTTGGCCTTTATTTTTTTATTTGGCCTTTCTCTTTTTTAGGACAATGCTCTATGAATGATGGTCATCACACTTCTATTTATTTACAACTCAAGAATTACAACTCGATACTTTGAACAAGATATGACTCTATATGAATGCCTCCGGCGGTGTGCCGGGATATGCAATGAACCAAGAGTGAAATGCATGAAACAATTATGAATGGTGGCTTTGCCACAAATACTATGTCAATTACATGATCATGCTAAGCAATATGACAATGATGAATGTGTCATGATAAACGGAATGGTGGAAAGTTGCATGGCAATATATCTCGGAATGGCTATGGAAATGCCATAATAGGTAGGTATGGTGGCTGTTTTGAGGAAGATATAAGGAGGTTTATGTGTGAAAGAGCGTATCATATCACGGGGTTTGGATGCACCGGCGAAGTTTGCACCAACTCTCAATGTGAGAAAGGGCAATGCACAGTACCGAAGAGGCTAGCGATGATGGAAGGGTGAGAGTGCGTATAATCCATGGACTCAACATTAGTCATAAAGAACTCACATACTTATTGCAAAAATCTACAAGTCATCAAAAAGCAAGCACTACGCACATGCTCCTAGGGGGATAGATTGGTAGGAAAAGACCATCGCTCGTCCCCGACCGCCACTCATAAGGAAGACAATCAAATAACACCTCATGTTTCAAATTTGTTACATAACATTTACCATACGTGCAAGCTACGGGACTTGCAAACTTCAACACAAGAATTTCTCAAATTCACAACTACTAACTAGCATGACTTTCATATTATTACCTCCATATCTCAAGACAATCATCAAGCGTCAAACTTCTCTTAGTATTCAAAACACTCATAAGAAAGATTTTACTAATCTTGAATACCTAGCATATTAGGATTATTTAAGAAAATTACCATGCTATTTAAGACTCTCAAAATAATCTAAGTGAAGCATGAGGGATCAATAGTTTCTATAAAACAAATCCACCACCGTGCTCTAAAAGATATAAGTGAAGTACTAGAGCAAAACTATATAACTTAAAAAGATATAAGCCAAGCACATAGAGTATTCTAACAAATTACAAATCATGTATGGCTCTCTCAAAAGGTGTGTACAGCAAGGATGATTGTGGTAAACTAAAAAGCAAAGACTCAAATCATACAAGACACTCCAAGCAAAACACATATCATGTGGTGAATAAAATTATAGCTCCAAGTAAAGTTACCGATAGAAGTAGACGAAAAGAGGGGATGCCTTCCGGGGCATCCCCAAGCTTTGGCTTTTAGGTGTCCTTAGATTATCTTGGGGGTGCCATGGGCATCCCCAAGCTTAGTCTCTTGCCACTCCTTGTTCCATGATCCATCAAATCTTTACCCAAAACTTGAAAACTTCACAACACAAAACTTAAAGTAGAAAATCTCGTGAGCTCCGTTAGCGAAAGAAAACAAAAGACCACTTCAAGGTACTGTATTTAACTCATTATTTATTTATATTGGTGTTAAAACTACTGTATTCCAACTTCTCTATGGTTTATGAACTATTTTACTAGCCATAGATTCATCAAAATAAGCAAACAACACATGAAAAACAGAATCTGTCAAAAACAGAACAGTCTGTAGTAATATGTAGCTAGCGCAAGATCTGGAACCACAAAAATTCTAAAATAAATTTTTGGACGTGAGGAATTTATCTATTAATTATCTTAAAAAGAATTAACTAAATATCAGTTTCCAAATAAAAATGACAGCAGTTCTCGTGAGCGCTAAAGTTTCTGTTTTTTACAGCAAGATATCAAGACTTTCCCCAAGTCTTCCCAACGGTTCTACTTGGCACAAAAACTAATTAAACACAAAAAACACAACCTAAACAGAGGATAGATAAATTATTTATTACTAAACAGGATCAAAAGCAAGGAATAAAAATAAAATTGGGTTGCCTCCCAACAAGCGCTATCGTTTAACGCCCCTAGCTAGGCATAAAAAGCAAGGATAGATCTAGGTATTGCCATAATAGTAAGATAGATCATTAAAACTCATTTCATATTCTCTAAGTTCGGCAAAAAGTTTTCTTTGAGGCAAGAAAAAGTAATCAAAAGGGCTAAATTTAATGGGGCAAAATTCCCCAAGATCAACCTTGGGAGGTATAGGTTCCTCCTTTGGTCCTTCGTATTCCACAACCAATTCATCATTATAAGCATTGTTTTGACAGAACTTTGTAAGCCTATATTCAAGAGAATATCCTAGTTCATTATTTATAATGGCCAAATCATCATTAAGCTCAGAAATTCTATCAACTAAAACATTGGTAGGAACCCTTTTTCTAATATTTTCATTGAAATCAACATAGTCTAGAGATTGAAAACGCATTATTTCTTCTTGATAAAAAAGGATAGCCTCTATGGGAGGACGGCAAGTGTCCACCCTATAATGCGCAAAGATTTCTTTGGCCTCTTTCATTATGAATCTAAACTCATGAGCCAAAAAGATAGTAGCAGCACGCTTAACAGAAGAATGCTCAATATTAGAAAATTCCAGGAAAATCCTTTGTATGCAAGGATGCATGTGCATGAATTGTCTTTAAAGTTCAACTACAAGCATGGCAATAGCGTCCACAAGACTACTAGTTCTGTAAAGGGTAGAACAACCCATAGAAGGTAAAGCACCGGCACAAGTAAAGAAATCTTGAATAACTCCTTTTCCAATAATATTACCACTACCAACACGGAATTTTTTTTGTATGTAAGATGGGGGGTTCTTTAGCAGGAGTATCAGAATTTTTCATGATATTATTATTGTCCATATTGACAATAATTTCCCCAATTTCAGACATGATGGCAGAAAATGCAAAAGGCAAAAAGAGGCAAATAGAGAAAGAGAGGGAGGATAGAGAGAGGGCGAATAAAACGGCAAGGGTGAAGTGGGGGAGAGGAAAACGAGAGGCAAATGGCAAATAATGTAATGCGGGAGATAAGGATTGTGATAGGTACTTGGTATATTGACTTTTGTGTAGACTCCCCGGCAATGGCGCCAGAAATCCTTCTTGCTACCTCTTGAGCACTGCGTTGGTTTTCCCTTGAAGAGGAAAGGGTGATGCAGCAAAGTAGCGTAAGTATTTCCCTCAGTTTTTGAGAACCAATGTATCAATCCAGTAGGAGGCTACGCGCGAGTCCCTCGCACCTGCACAAAACAAATAAATCCTCGCAACCAACGCGATAAGGGGTTCTTAATCCCAACACGGCCACTTACGAGAGTGAGATCTGATAGATATGATAAGATAATATTTTTGGTATTTTTATGATAAAGATGCAAAGTAAAATAAAAGCAAAGTAAAAAAGCAAAGGAAATAACTAAGTATTGGAAGATTAATATGATGAAGATAGACCCGGGGGGCATAGGTTTCACTAGTGGCTTTTCTCAAGAGCATAGGTATTTTACGGTGGGTGAACGAATTACTGTTGAGCAATTGACAGAATTGAGCATAGTTATGAGAATATCTAGGTATGATCATGTATATAGGCATCACGTCCAAGACAAGTAGACCGACTCCTGCCTGCATCTACTACTATTACTCCACTCATCGACCGCTATCCAGCATGCATCTAGAGTATTAAGTTCATGAAAATAGAGTAACGCCTTAAGCAAGAGGACATGATGTAGAGGGATAAACTCGTGCAATATGATGAAAACCCCATCTTGTTATCCTCGATGGCAACAATACAATACGTGCCTTGCTGCCCCTACTGTCACTGGGAAAGGACACCGCAAGATTGAACCCAAAGCTAAGCACTTCTCCCATTGCAAGAAAGATCAATCTAGTAGGACAAACCAAACTGATAATTCGAAGAGACTTGCAAAGATAACCAATCATACATAAAAGAATTCAGATAAGATTCAAATATTGCTCATAAATAGACTTGATCATAAACCCACAATTCATCGGTCTCAACAAACACATCGCCAAAAGAAGATTACATCGAATAGATCTCCAAAAGAGAGGGGGAGAACATTGTATTGAGATCCAAAAAGAGAGAAGAAGCCATCTAGCTAATAACTATGGACCCGTAGGTCTGAGGTGAACTACTCACACTTCATCGGAGGGGCTATGGTGATGATGTAGAAGCCCTCCGTGATGGATACCCCCTCTGATGGAGCTCCGGAACAGGCCCCAAGATGGGATCTTGTGGATACAGAAAGTTGCAGCGGTGGAATTAGGGTTTTGGCTCCGTATCTGATCATTTGGGGGTATGTAGGTATATATAGGAGGAAGGAGTGCGTTGGTGGAGCAACAGGGGGCCCACAAGGGTGGAGGGCGCGCTTCGGGGGTAGGCGCACCCCCTACCTCGTGGCCTCCTCCTTTGTTTCTTGACATAGGGTCCAAGTCTCCTGGATCATGTTCAGTGAGAAAATCACGTTCCCGAAGGTTTCATTCCGTTTGGACTCCGTTTGATATTCCTTTTCTTCGAAACCCTAAAATAGGCAAAAAAACAGCAATTCTGGGCCGGGCCTCCGGTTAATAGGTTAGTCCCAAAAATAATATAAAAGTGGATAATAAAGCCCAATAATGTCCAAAACAGTAGATAATATAGCATGGAGCAATCAAAATTATAGATACGTTGGAGACGTATCAGTCCCCAATCGTCCCAACTGGGCTCCACTACTGATCATCAGGAAAAGAAACATAATAGCGACCCAAGTCTTCATCAAATTCCCACTTGAGTTTGGTAGCATCGCATGCACTGGTATTGTCGGCACCTGCAACTGTTTGGAAGTATCCGTGAGTCACGAGGACTCAGCAATCTCACGCCCGCGAGATCAAGACTATTTAAGCATATGGGTAGGAAAGGGTAGTGAGGTGGAGCTGCAGCAAGCACTAAGCATGTATGGTGGCTAACGTACGCAAATAAGAGCAAGAAGAGAAGAAATGCATGGTCAAAAAGCTAGAAGTGATCAAGAAGTGATCCTGAAACTACTTACGCACAAGCATAACACAAGAACCGTGTTCACTTCCCGGACTCCGCCGAGAAGAGACCATCACAGCTACACACGCGGTTGATTCATTTTAATTAAGTCAAGTGTCAAGTTCTCTACAATCGGACATTAACAAATTCCCATCGGCCACATAACCGCGGGCATGGATTTCGAAAGTTCAAACCATGCAGGGGTGTCCCAACTTAGCCCATCACAAGCTCTCACATTCAACGAATGATATTCCTTCTCCCAGGAAGACCCTGTCAGACTCGGAATCTCGGTTACAAGACATTCCGACAATCCCGATTGGAGTTGCACATATCTCGTTCTCAGGGCAACACCGGATGAGACATCCTATGAGTAAAACCAAACCTCAAGTTTTCCCGAGGTGGCCCCGCAGTCTACTCGGTTCGGACCAACACTTAGAGAAGCACTGGCCTAGGGGGTTAAAATAAAGATGACCCTCGGGTTGGCCGACCCCAGGGAAGGGGTAATAGGTTGTTAGGCAAATGTAAAACCAAGGTTGGGCCTTGCTGGAGGAGTTTATTCAAAGCAAACTGTCAAGGGGTTCCCATAACACCCAACCGCGTTAGGAACGCAAAATCAAGGAACATAACACAGGTATGATGAAAACTAGGGCGGCAAGAGTGGAATAAAACACCAGGCATAAGGCCGAGCCTTCCACCCTTTACCAAGTATATAGATGAATTAATTAACATAATAGATATTGTGATATCCCAACATATCCATGTTCCAACATGGAACAAACTTCAGCTTCACCTGTAACTAATAACGCTATAAGAGGGGCTAAGCAAAAATGGTAACATAGCCAAACAACGGTTTGCTAGGAAGGTGGGTTAGAGGCTTGACATGGCAATATGGGAGGCATGATATAACAAGTGGTAGGTAGCGTGACATATCGATAGAGCAAACAACTAGCAAGCAAAGATAGAAGTGATTTCGAGGGTATGGTCGTCTTGCCTGAAATCCCGCAAGGAAGAAGAACGAGCCCATGAAAAAGACAAATGGACGTAGTCGAACGGATCCTCACAACTCCGAAACGACACCGAAGCTAACGAGAGAAGCAACCCAGAAAGAAGCCAGCAACATAGTAAACAACCATCACATAAACATGGCATGATGCACAACCAAGTATGATGTATGTCTGGTTTAATTATGCATTGCATGGCAAAGTGCATAAACAATACTACAAATTAAGTGGAGTTCAATATGCAACGAGTTGCATATTGACAGAACACCACATTCAAGTTATTTAGTTCGATCTTGTTTATGTACCCAACAATATTAAATGTTATTAAAGAACGCAAGGGGTTGAAGCGTATGAAAACTACCTATCTAGGAAAGTTTAAATGAGGCCGGAACAACAAGCAACAAGTCCGGAAAATCGTCATGTGCATATTTTAGATATGGTATTGTTCTGTCCTAAAGCTTATTTTATAGTTGTTAAACATGCAAAGTAAGTACACCATGTTAAACTAGGCATTTTTCTACCCCATTTACATATAAAGTTTATTAAATTTGGAGCTACGGTTATTAAGTTATGAAATAAATCATTTTAACATGGCATATGAGCAAAATTAAACAAACAACATTTTAGACATGTTTAATATGGATGAAAATTGGATATTATGAATATAGATACAATTCTAAGAATTTTTCATATATAAATTATTTTAATATGATGCATGGTTTGTTAAATATTAAATGCATGAACAACAGGGGGTTTCTGCAAAACTATAAATCCAGGGAAAAAGACAAATTCGCTGATAGGGAAAAAATAGAAGCAGGCCGAATCTGTTGGGCGCTGGGCCGGGGGGTCCTCACCACTGGGCCTAACAGGCCGGTGTGATGGAGAGGTTGGCGGGGAGCTGCTGGGCCCGGGGCGAGGTCGGCCCACGCGCGTGCGAGGGAGGCAGCCCAGCAGTGCGCTCGTCCTCTCCCTCCGCCCGAGGGGAGGCAAGGGCGACGACAACCAACGGCGACAATGGGGAAGGGCGATGGAGGCCAGGAATGGGTGCGGGGCGGCGGATCCGGCCTCGGGGCGACGCAAGGGCACCGGATCTGACGATGAGGACGGTCAGGGAGACGAGCGGCGAAGGTGGCGGGCTTCGACGAGGTCAACAGGGCAAGGGCCACTAGATCGGGACCTCCCAATCCACTGCGGCAGTGCGCGGCGAACGGTAGGGAGCGGCGTTGTAGGCGGGGGCGCAGGAGCCGGGCGACGTTGGGGCGACGGGAGCGGCGCCTCGGGCCTGGAGGTCGTCGGCGGCGAGGTCTGACGGGGTGCGGCTCCGGCGAGGAACCGGCCAGCGGCGGCGCTGCGTGCTGGAGAGAGAGGCGCAGGAACTAGGGGTGTTGGGCGGGTGGTTCGGGCCCGATTCGGCCCGGGCGGGCCGGTTCCGGGCCGCGACGGGCCACGGTGTTGGAAGCGGGCAGGGGGCGCGTGGCAGCTGTGGATAGGGTGAGGAGGCTACTGGCGGCGGCGCTGGTGCGTGGGACGGCGCCAAGTGGCGGAGAAGGGGCGGCTTGGCGCTAAAATCGAGGAGGGGGGAGGCTGACGGCTGCGGGGATCCCGAGGGGAAGGCTAGAAGGTAGGTGGAGGCTAGGGGATGCCCAAATTTAGAATGGGAGGTGTATATATAGGGTAGGAGCTAGGGTTTGGGCGGGTTTTGGGGGCTTATGGAGCCCTCCGATCGTGATCCGATGGCTCCGGTCGAAGGGGGGTTAGGTGGGCAGTGCAGAGCATGTTGGGCTGAGAGAAGAGAAGAGAAGAGAGAGGCCCGACGACTGTTTCCGGAGACCGAAAATGTCCGACGTTAGACCGACTATATTTTCGCTATAGTTATCCGTTGGGGCGTCAAACGGACTCCGAGTGCGATGAAACTTGGCAGGCGACCTACTAACAACATATCAACACAGCACGCCAACTTTCATCCCATTCCAAGAATATTTTCTGGCCACTTATAAAATAATATTTCGGACGTGCCGCGGGCGCGTGCAAGTGTGTCTGGGCTCAGAACGGACAACGGACGGAACTGGGGGAACCCAGACGGATGCAAGTTTTGAAAACATGATGATGCAATGGACATGATGACATGGCAAGATGCGACACGCAATAAAATGACATGGCAACGACAACAAATACTGGAAGACACCTGGCGCGTCGGTTTTGGGGCGTCACACAATCCCATCATAACTGGAGTAGGCTTTACCTTCACCGCAAGGGTCCAAACCAGTATAATTCCTTGCATCCTTTGTCCGCTTTAACCCCTTGAAGCTAACTACGTTGCGATGGCTCCACTACTAAGTCCTCACACTAGGACATCTGACGTGACAATCCCACGACAGATCTTATTCTGCTTTGTTTGACTGTAGCACTATAAGATGATCTCTCACTAAATTTCAAGGTAAAAGTGTTCTCCCTGAGTATGCACCGTTGCCAAAGTTCGTCGTGCCGAGACACCACGTGATGATCGGGAATGATAAGCTCAACGTTCATCTACAATAGTTGTAAGACCGTTTTACACACGCGGAATACTCGGGTTAAACTTGACGAGCCTAGCATATGCTAATATGGCCTCGGAACATTGGGACCGAAAGGTCGAGCGTGAATCATATAGTAGATATGATCAACATAGTGATGTTCACCATTGAAAACTACTCCATTTCACGTGATGATCGATTATGGTTTAGTTGATATGGATCACGTGATCACTTAGATGATTAGAGGGATGTCTATCTAAGTGGGAGTTCATAAGTAATATGATTAATTGAACTTAAATTTATCATGAACTTAGTACCTGATAGTATTTTGCTTGTCTATGTTATTGTAGATAGATGGCCCGTGTTGTTGTTCCGTTGAATTTTAATGCGTTCCTTGAGAAAGCAAAGTTGAAAGATGGTGGTAGCAATTACACGGACTGGGTCCGTAACTTGAGGATTATCCTCATTGTTGCACAGAAGAATTACATCCTGGAAGCACCGCTAGGTGCTAAACCCGCTGCAGGAGCAACGCCAGATGTTATAAACGTCTGGCAGAGCAAAGATGATGACTACTCAATAGTTCAGTGTGCCATGCTTTATGGCTTAGAACGGGGACTTCAACGACGTTTTGAACGTCATGGAGCATATGAGATGTTCGAGGAGTTGAAGTTAATATTTCAAGAAAAGGCCCGAATTGAGAGATATGAAGTCTCCAATAAGTTCTACAGCTGCAATATGGAGGAGAATAGTTCTGTCAGTGAACATATACTCAGAATGTATGGGTACCATAATCACTTGACTCAGCTGGGAGTTAATCTTCCGGTTGATAGTGTCATTGACAGAGTTCTTCAATCACTGCCACCAAGCTACAAGAGCTTCGTGATGAACTATAATATGAAAGGGATGGATAAGACGATTCCCGAGCTCTTCGCAATGCTAAAGGCTGCGGAGGTAGAAATCAAGAAGGAGCATCAAGTGTTGATGGTCAACAAGACCACCAGTTTCAAGGAGAAGGGTAAAGGGAAGAAGAAAGGGAACTTCAAGAAGAATGGCAAACAAGTTGCTGCTCAAGAGAAGAAACCCAAATCTGGACCTAAGCCTGAGACTGAGTGCTTCTACTGCAAAGGGACTGGTCACTGGAAGCGGAACTGCCCCAAGTATTTGGCGGATAATAAGGATGGCAAGGTGAACAAAGGTATATGTGATATACATATTGTTGATGTGTACCTTACTAGAGCTCGCAGTAGCACCTGGGTATTTGATATTGGTTCTGTTGCTAATATTTGCAACTCGAAACAGGGACTACGGATTAAGCGAAGACTGGCTAAGGACAAGGTGACGATGCGTGTGGGAAATGGTTCCAAAGTCAATGTGATCGCCATCGGCACGCTACCTCTACATCTACCTTCGGGGTTAGTTTTAGACCTCAATAATTGTTATTTGGTGCCAGCATTAAGCATGAACATTATATCTGGATCTTGTTTGATGCGAGATGGTTATTCATTTAAATCTGAGAATAATGGTTGTTCTAGTTATATGAGTAATATCTTTTATGGTCATTGTCGGTGTCAAAACCGGAGGATCTCGGGTAGGGGGTCCTGAATTGTGCATCTAGGCCGGATGGTAACAGGAGGCAGGGGACACGATGTTTTACCCGGGTTCGGGCCCTCTTGATGGAGGTAAAACCCTACGTCCTGCTTGATTAATATTGATGATATGGGTAGTACAAGAGTAGATCTGCCACGAGATCGGAGAGGCTAAACCCTAGAAGCTAGCCTATGGTATGATTGTATGTTGTGGTTGTTGTCCTACGGACTAAAACCCTTCGGTATATATAGACACCGGAGAAGGTTAGGGTTACACAAGATTGGCTACAAAGGAGGAGATATCCATATCCGTATTGCCTAGCTTGCCTTCCACGCCAAGTAGAGTCCCATCCGGACGCGAGACGAAGTCTTCAATCTTGTATCTTCATAGTCTAACAGTCCGGCCAATTGAGATAGTCCAGCTGTCCGGAGACCCCCTAATCTAGGACTCCCTCAGTAGCCCCTGAACCAGGCTTCAATGACGATGAGTCCGGCACGCAGTATTGTCTTCGGCATTGCAAGGCGGGTTCCTTCTCCGAATACATCACAGAAGAATTTGAATACGAGGATAGTGTCCGACCCTGCAAAATAAGTTCCACATACCACCGTAGAGAGAATAATATTTTCGTAGGTCTAATTTGCAGTCTTGTTTTGGCAGCATGATGTTATGTCATGGCCCGGTGATTATTCGAACCGTTTCCTTTAACCAGCCCCGCACATAACGCGAGGAAGTTTTTCGACACATCTTGTCAAAGCAGAGATCGTGTCCCCTCATTACGGGATTCTCATCAATACGGGTGTGGGTAACCCAACCGCGCCATCAATTACGGCGCTTGGGGGATAAGCGGGTTTTACCAGGCAAGTGGGGACGCTTAGCTTCGTCCTCCTATATAAAGGGGCAAGGATTCACCTTTCTATCCACGCCTTCTTCCTCCTTCGCTCATCCGTTTTCGCACACTCGAACTCTAGCGCCCAAGTCCGCTCTTCCCACCTCAACCTTCTCCAACCATGTCCGGAGCGGGAGGCGGGTGGATGGTCTCCTCCGTCACGGAGGGAGACATCAAGAAGCTGCGCGGAGCCGGATACTTAGCCGCGAACATCGCGCATTGGCTGCCCGCTGCGGGGCAGATCGTCCCTAACCCGGAACCTCACAAGAGGGTAGTTTTCCTTCACCACTTCCTCCGCGGATTAGGGTTTCCCCTTCATCCATTCGTCCACAGTCTCATGTTCTACTACGGGCTGCACTTTCATGATCTGGCCCCAAACTTCATCCTCAACATTTCGGCGTTCATCATCGTGTGTGAGGCTTTCCTCCGCATCCGGCCCCACTTCGGCCTATGGTTAAAGACCTTCAATATCAAGCCAAGGGTAGTACGAGGCCAACAAGCAGAATGCGGTGGAGCCATGGTGGGCAAGATGCCCAACGTCATATGGCTCGAAGGCTCCTTCGTGGAGACAATAAAGGGATGGCAATCGGCGTGGTTCTACATCACTGAGCCGCGCGACGCCAAATGGGCGGCAGCCCCTGAGTTTCAATCCGGATTCCCAACACGGCTCACTTCCTGGAAAGAGAAGGGCTTGTCGTGGGGTTCATCGGTGGAGCTGGATGGACTCCAGAAATGTATCCGGAGTATGGCGAGCAAGAAGCTTAAGCTTGTCAACATAGTCCAAGTTATGCTCATCCACTGGATCCTCCCATGTCAACAACAGGATTTTACCTTGTGGGAGTTCGACCCGGCCCAGCACCAGACTCTGAGCGAGCTCTTTGATACGATGCATAAGGACGTCTGGAAGGTGTTGTTCAAGGGCGCCGAGGTCCCCCCTTCTCTCGCCGAGGACCGTGGACTAAGCGCAAAGCGCCTAGCGCGTTCGGTGAGTTCAATACGTCCCGTAGGACATTTATTTTCCCTAGCTTAATCATGTGCGGGGTCTAATCTCCATGCCTTTGACAGGACTAGGTGGAGATGTCGAGGCAGATTAACTGTCCGGCCCCTTTGCCCGAAGATACTGCGGGTGCTCTCCTGACGGAGATGCTGACTCTGGCTCCTTACAAGGTGCCGGAGAAGACCAAGAAGGCCAAGGGAACCCGAAAGAGTTCCCGGCGCCAGGTGTTATCGGACTCATCGTCCGATAACTCTGCGGCACACTCCTCCCCCGAAGACGAGGAGGAAGAAGAAGATGCTCCCCCTCTAGGCGGGGGAGATAAGAAAAGGAAGGCCGCCCCAACTGGGGGGGCCGAAGGGTCCAAGAAGGGAAAGACTCTCCTTCCGGACAGTTCCACTGCCACCGACGAAGGCGAAGACGAGTGATTGCCCAGGGCCAAGCCCCCGGGGAGATCGTAAGTATTCGGGTATCAGAGTAACTCATAGGATTCCTTCGTCGCCCTGTTTTCCCTAACGCCGAACGTAATTATACAGGCCGCCATGAGCCAGTGTCGATGTATCATCGGACGGCTCCCTGGGCTCATCAGACATGGATAGCAATCCTGTCCCGACCGCCACTTCCCCTCATCCTGCCAATGACGCCGAGGTGCTATCTCAAGAGGCATCGGATCGAGGGGAGATAGACCCGGAGGCGCCTCAAAGCGACCTTCCGGACTCCGGGAGCCAAGGGGACGGAGCCCCTGAAAACTCCGAGTTCGGCCCTCAGCCGAACACCGTGCCGGAACCTCCAGCGGTTCCAGGCTCGGGCAGGCGGCCTCCTTCTAAGAGGGGCAAGACACCTGTGCCGGCGACCTCTGTCCATCCAGAGGCGCCGGACAATCTGCTGGAAGCGCTTCGCAGTGCTTCCATCGACGAGGAGCACCGTGCTGTTATGAGTGCGGTGGTCCAGAAGGTTCAGTCCGCCAAGAGCGGGTTGACTGAAGCTTGTGCCAGCCTTCTAACAGGCTTCGAGGTAAGTGTTTTAAAATGTAGTAGAAATATTACCGCATAGACAGTAGCCCCTGATGCTTTGTTCGGTGTTCACAAAGAAAAGACGAACAGAGGATAAAATAATATCGCAGGAGTCTAATATAAGTGTGTCAATATGCATATGCAGGCTTCGCTGCTGGCGTCCGCCGCACTGACTGCGGAGGTCGCCGTACTGAAGTAAGACCTCAAGGGGTCCAGAAAAGAGCTCGGCCTTGCCAAGAGGCAGCTCGAGGAGAACAAGGGTAAGTAATACCCTGTCTATAGATATGTATATATAAAAGAGGACGCGATTGCAAAATGATAGGATCATCGTATGTTTGCCAGGGGCCACGACTGAGGTGGCGACCCTGAAGCAAGCGCTAACCAAGGCCGAAGATAAAGCAGCCAAGGAGCACACCGAGCGAGAGAAGCACGAGGCTCGGGTGGGCGAGGTGCAGCAAGAGCTCCAGGCTCTCGTGGCGAAGCATGAGGCGTTGGAGCATGACTCAAAGACGCGGGAGTCCGTGCTTGCCGCGGCCCTTGAGAGTGCAAAAAGTGCCAAGGCCGAAGCCCAAAAGGCCCTCCAAGAGATTGACGCGATGAAGAAGATAGCGGCGGGTAAGGCTTTCTATATGCAAAGCAAGCATGTAAAAGTAAATTACCGATTACTTACCCGAATCCGGAGCTCTCCAGGAGCATTCGAGATTTGCCCCGCAGCATGTCCGATGCCGCACAATTTTACCAGGCCGAGGACGGAAGCTCAACGGAGAAGCTGTTCTGGTCTCAGTATGATGAGGCCGGACACCCGGTGCCAATGAGCGACCAGCTGAAGCAGATGGTCGAGCTACATAAGGCGGCCGATCAGGCCATGAAGGGCTTTATAGTCCGGCTGTGGCATGGCGACGCCCTTCCGAACAGCTTCTTTGGCCTGGTGAGGCGGCTTGTGGATGCCTGCCCACGGCTGGAGGTCGTCAAGCGATCTGTGTGCATTGAAGGTGCACTCCAGACTTTCGCCCGTGTGAAATTGCAGTGGGTCAAGCTAGACGCCGTGAAGCTGATCAAGGAGGGGCCGCCGGAGGGCAAGGAGCACCGCCACCCCGAGATGTACTACGAGGGTGTTCTGCCGGGTGCCTGACTCATCGCGGACGAGTGTTCAAAAGATGTAATATTTGAGTGAGACTTGCTCGTTTTATCCTGTATTTATGAAAACTTGTTTCATATGCGCTATGCAACGCTTGTTTGAATTTAAAATATTACCTTCTGTTTGGCTGTTTATCCAATCTGAGAGATGGCTAGTCCTCGGCTTCTGCCCCCATGCCATGAGTGATGGGGTGTTCGGGATAAACCTGAGCACTCTTGTTCCCATGTTTGGGTCCTTCGAGGGAGGTGCTCAACACAGCGAACAAGGCAACCGGACTAATAATGCTTTATCACTCCCACTTAGCCATAGAATTCTATAATTTTAAATTTCGGCGAAGCCCCTGGTATTCGGAAGGCCGAATTTGGGGCGCGATACACGCCTTTAAGCCGGACAGGGCCAGCCCCTCGCTCTAAGCGGCATAAGTCTTTAGGGACTCGAAAACCTCGCCGAACAGCGACCAGTCTCTCGCCTTATCATGACAGTTGGTTTTAGCTTTCTCTACTGAGGTGCTGAACCCAGCAGAACCGGGGCACAATCGCAGTAGTTCTCCTAGCGCTACCTTAGCCGATAGAGCGGAACGTAAGGTACCAAAACATAGGAGCCGGGCAAACCCAACATTTGAGCAAAGACATGATTCGGAGCTGATGCATATAATGCTATAAGTTCGGGGTGCCGCACTTGTGAAAGTGTTCGGACTTTTCACACCGCATTGTGGGGTACATAAGCCCCTGGTGTATTGGCCGTACCAGAGTGTACGGTTGCAAGGCGTCATTAATGAACACATAGATATATATAACAAGAATGCAATAATAGTCGTAATGTCATGCATTGTTTAAAAAATTGCGTTAAGGCGGAGTGATACAGATAGTGCGATAAGCAAAGAGTAGGACTATGTCCCTTCCAAGGGCAAGCCGAGGAATGACATTAAATCGAATATTTCGCTCGTTATTGTAATCCACCTGGGAATTTCGTGGTATGGCGTAGCTCTCTGCCTCCTTGGTTGCTGCATCATGTGTTCGGCAATAGTGCTGCCGAACAATGTTTCTAGAGATTAAGGTCCTGAAAAAAGGAAAAATAACCAAACGGGAAGCCCCTAGTGCGGTTTATGCCGCGGCTTGGGGCGTGCCGCAGTTGTGCCCCCCTCCCCACCTATGCCCATGGTATTTTTAATGCGTAATTATGTACGCGCGGCTCGAGTTTCGCCGTTGGGCTGGGCTTGGGGTGGCCGCCGCATTGCTACGCGAGCTCAGATCGCGCCAGGCGATCTATTTGCCGATTGCTCGGAGCGCGCTTGCAGGTGTCCGGGCTTTGAAGCGCCGAACTGGTTGATTGCCTTGAGAGGCTGCTTTGCGCTTCTTCCGCGAGGGCTGTGGTGTGCTCCTCTGTTCGGAGGGAGCGGTCTGTGTTTCCATTCACTGTAATAACTCCGCGAGGTCCTGGCTGTTGGGCAACGTAGTAATTTCAAAAAAAATCCTACGCACACACAAGATCATGGTGATGCATAGCAACAAGAGGGGAGAGTGTTGTCTACGTACCCTCGTAGACCATTCGCGGAAGCGTTATATCAACGCGGTTGATGTAGTCGTACGTCTTCACGTCCGACCGATCCAAGTACCGAAAGCACGGCACCTCCGAGTTCTGCACACGTTTGGCTTGGTGATGTCCTCGCCTTCTCGATCCAGCAAGAGGGGCGAAGTAGTAGATGAGTTCCGATAGCACGACGGCATGGTGACGGTGTTGGTGAAGAACAATCTCCGCAGGGCTTTGCCTAAGCACAACGTAAACTATGATGGAGGATAAACTAGAGGGGACGGGGTTGCCGGCACACGGCTTGGTGTTTCTTGATGTGTCTTGGGTGCTAGCCCTACCCCTCTATTTATATGTTGAGCCTTGGGGTCGAAACTTGGAGTAAAAGCCTCCACAAAGTCGGTTTCACCCGAAAGGCAAGAGTCCTTCTCGGACTCCAGGGCCAGACGCCAGGGTTCCCGGCGTCTGGACCCAGACGCCAGGGACCCTAGCGTCTGGCCCCTGGACTCCGCAAAACTTCCTTTTGCGCTTTCCAAAAACCTTGTGGGCTTTCCCCTTTGGCCCAAATAAAGTGTTCTCGTACCCAAACATTTCGGGAAACATCCGGAACCCCTTCCGGTGAATTCCGGAACCCTTCCGGTGACCAAACACTATAATCCCATATATCAAACTTTATCTCCGTACCATTCCGGAGTTCCTCGTCATGTCCATGATCTCATCCCCGGACTCCGAACAACATTCGGTCACCAACATACATAACTCACATAGTACTATATCGTCAACGAACGTTAAGCGTGCGGACTCTACGGGTTCGGGAACTATGTAGACATGACCGAGACACCTCTCTAGTCAATAACCAATAGCGGGACCTGGATGCCCATATTGGCTCCTACATATTCTATGAAGATCTTTATCGGTCAGACCGCATAACAACATACGTTGTTCCCTTTGTCATCGCTATGTTACTTGCCCGAGATTCGATCGTCGGTATCTCAATACCTAGTTCAATCTCGTTACCGGCAAGTCGCTTTACTCGTTCTGAAATACATCATCCCACAACTAACTCATTAGTTGCAATGCTTGCAAGGCTTATAGTGATGTGCATTACCGAGTGGGGCCCAGAGATACCTCTCCGACAATCGGAGTGACAAATCCTAATCTCGAAATACGCCAACCCAACAAGTACCTTTGGAGACACCTATAGAGCACCTTTATAATCACCCAGTTACGTTGTGACGTTTGGTGGCACACAAAGTGTTCCTCCGGTAAACGGGAGTTGCATAATCTCATAGTCATAGGAACATGTATAAGTCATGAAGAAAGCAATGGCAACAAACTAAACGATCACGTGCTAAGCTAACGGAATGGGTCAAGTCAATCACATCATTCTCATAATGATGTGATCTCGTTAATCAAATGACAACTCATGTCTATGGTTAGGAAACTTAACCATCTTTGATCAATGAGCTAGTCAAGTAGAGGCATACTAGTGACACTCTGTTTGTCTATGTATCCACAGATGTATTATGTTTCTGGTTAATACAATTCTAGCATGAATAATAAACATTTATCATGAAATAAGGAAATAAATAATAACTTTATTATTGCCTCTAGGGCATAGTTCCTTCAGTCTCCCACTTGCACTAGAGTCAATAATCTAGTTCACATCGCCATGTGATTTAATACCAATAGTTCACATCACCATGATTAACACCCATAGTTCACATCGACATGTGACCAATACCCAAAAGGTTTACTAGAGTCAATAATCTAGTTCACATTGCTATGTGATTAACACCCAAAGAGTACTAAGGTGTGATCATGTTTTGCTTGTGAGAGAAGTTTAGTCAACGGGTCTGTCACATTTAGATCCGTAAGTATTTTCCAAATTTCTATGTCAACAATGCTCTGCACGGAGCTACTCTAGCTAATTGCTCCCACTTTCAATATGTATCCACATTGAGACTTAGAGTCATCTGGATCAGTGTCAAAACTTGCATCGACGTAACCCTTAACGACGAACCTTTTTGTCACCTCCATAATCGAGAAACATATCATTATTCCACTAAGGATAATTTTGACCGCTGTCCAGTGATCTACTCCTAGATCACTATTGTACTCCCTTGCCAAAAATAGTGTAGGGTATATAATAGATCTGGTACATAACATGACATATTTTATAGAACCTACGGCCAAGGCATAGGGAATGACTTTCATTCTCTTTCTATCTTCTGCCGTGGTCGGGCTTTGAGTCTTACTCAGTTTCACACCTTGTAACACAGGCAAGAACTCTTTCTTTGAGTGTTCCATTTTGAACTACCTCAAAATCTTGTCAAGGTATGTACTCATTGAAAAACTTATCAGGCGTCTTGATCTATCTCTATAGATCTTGATGCTCAATATGTAAGCAGCTTCACCGAGGTCTTTCTTAGAAAAACTCCTTTCAAACACTCCTTTATGCTTTGCAGAATAATTCTACATTATCTCCGATCAACAATATGTCATTCACATATACTTATCAGAAATGATGTAATGCTTCCACTCACTTTCTTGTAAATACAGGCTTCACCGCAAGTCTGTATAAAACTATATGCTTTGATCAACTTATCAAAGCGTATATTCCAACTCTGAGATGCTTGCACCAGTCCATAGATGGATCGCTGGAGCTTGCATATTTTGTTAGCACCTTTAGGATTGACAAAACTTTCTTGTTGCATCATACAACTCTTCTTTAATAAATCCATTAAGGAATATAATTTTGTTTATCCATTTGCCAGATTTCATAAAATGTGGCAATTACTAACATGATTCAGACAGACTTAAGCATCGCTATGGGTGAGAAGGTCTCATCATAGTCAATCCCTTGAACTTGTCGAAAACCTTTTTGCGACAATTCTAGCTTTGTAGATAGTAACACTACTATCAGCGTCCGTCTTCCTCTTGAAGATCCATTTAATCTCAATGGCTCGCCGATCATTGGGCAAGTCAATCAAAGTCCATACTTTATTCTCATACGTGGATCTCATCTCAGATTTCATGGCTTCAAGCCATTTTGCGGAATCTGGGCTCACCATCGCTTCTTCATAGTTCTTAGGTTCATCATGATCCAGTAGCATGACTTCCAGAATAGGATTACCATACCACTCTAGTGCGGATATCACTCTGGTTTACCTACGAGGTTCGGTAGTAACTTGATCTGAAGTTACATGATCATCATCATTAGTCTTCCTCACTAATTGGTGTAGTAGTCACAGGAACAGATTTCTGTGATGAACTACTTTCCAATAAGGGAGCAGGTACAGTTACCTCATCAAGTTCTACTTTCCTCCCACTCACTTCTTTCGAGAGAAACTCCTTCTCTAGAAAGGATCCATTCTCAGCAACGAATATCTTGCCTTCGGATCTGTGATAGAAGGTGTACCCGACATTTTCTTTTTGGGTATCCTATGAAGACGCACTACTCCGATTTGGGTTTGAGCTTATCAGGTTGAAACTTTTTCACATAAGCATTGCAACCTCAAACTTTAAGAAATGACAGCTTAGGTTTCTCGCCAAACCATAGTTCATACGGTGTCGTCTCAACGGATTTAGTGGTGCCCTATTTAACGTGAATGCAGCTGTCTCTAATGCATAACCCCAAAACGATAGCGGTAAATCAGTAAGAGACATCATAGATCGCACCATATCTAGTAAGGTACGATTACGACGTTCGGACACACCATTATGCTGTGGTGTTCCGGGTGGCATGAGTTGCGAAAGTATTCCACTTTGTTTCAAATGTAAACCAAACTCGTAACTCAAATATTTTACTTCTGCGATCATATCGTAGAAACTTTTATTTTTGTTACGATGATTCTCCACTTCACTCTGAAATTCTTTGAACTTTTCAAATGTTTCATACTTGTGTTTCATCAAGTAGACATACTCATATCTGCTCAAATCATCTGTGAAGATCAGAAAATAATGATACCTGCTGCGAGCCTCAATATTCATCGGACCACATACATCAGTATGTATGATTTCCAACAAATATGTTGCTCGCTCCATTGTTCCGGAGAACGGAGTCTTAGTCATCTTGCCCATGAGGCATGGTTCGCAAGCATCAACTGATTCATAATAAAGTGATTCCAAAAGCCCATCAGCATGGATTTTCTTCATGCGCTTTACACCAATATGACCTAAACGGCAATGCCAAAAATAAGTTGCACTATTATTATTAACTTTGCATCTTTTGGCTTTGTCACATCCCTAGTTCTGGTATGCTCAAGGCTAGCTAGACATGTGTGCATCATGTTCAAAATTTCATTTAATTTTGAAATGGGGATTTGTGAAACCCTCAGAAATCATTTCTGGAAATGACCCAGATAAAAATTGCTCCGAAAGGGTCCAAGAAAATGTTCATGTTGCTCTCTGAAAATATTGGACAGAGGTAAAAATCAAACCAATATTTTAGGAGCTCACAAATATTTATTTTGGCCATTTGGAATTAATCCGATATTTATTTTCTTTGGATATATATTGTTGTAAATATAATATTGTCCAAAAATTATGCCAGTAGTTGAGGAGCTCTGGAATAATACCACTAGACCCTACAAAACTGGCAGAATAAAATAAATTGATTTAGTATTTTTATTAAATCAAAACAAATGTCAGAAAATAGAAAACAAAAACAGAATGGATAAAGGGGAAAACCTTACCTGGGCTTCTTACCTGGCGCCTCAGGCCGGCCCATTTCTGTTCTGGCCCAGCCCACCAGGGGCATAGCCGTCTTCCTCCTCTTGCTAGTAGGCAGAGGGGAAGCGGTGCCGACACCGTGTGCGCCGGCACGCAGCTGCCTGCCTGGCGTCCTCCTCGTCGCCCTGGAACGCCCGGGCATCGCCACGCGCCGCCCCGTACCCCTCTCACTCTCCCCAGTCCTCTCCTCTCCTCTCTCTCTCGCTCTCTCTCTCACGGCCGAGCGCCACCGCCGCCACCGGCCACTTCTGCCGCGCCCACAGCCACGGCCTCGCCTCCCCGACGCGCTCCACAGCTCCTCCGTCATCCCCTCTCCCTCCTCGTCGAGCAACGCACCTCCGGACGGCCTCCATCGTCGCCACCGTCGTCTTCTTCATCGCCTGCCACCGCAGATCACCACCGCCCGCACGTCACCGTCCGGCTGTCCCCGAGCTCACCGTCGATGCCATCGAGTCCGCCGTGAGCCCCTGCATCGATTCCCCCTTCTCCCCTGCCTCCCCGTGCTCTGTAGCCCGCAGCCGCTTGAGCCCGAGCTCCGGCCGCCACCGCGAGCTCCGCTCCGGCGAGCTCTGGTGCCTCCGCAGCCTCCCACGTGCTCTGCTGGATGCGGACGACGACGGGCCACGCCCCGGTGGTCTCCGCGCGTCCATCCGCCGCTCGTAGCGCAAGTCCGGCGAGTTGCCGCCGCGGTATTGGTCGCCGCCGGCCAAACTCCGGCGGGCTGACGTGGCTTGTAGTTAGGCGTTAATTACCCCCCCCCCTGTGACACTGACAATGGACCCAGCGCCACTAACCCTTTTAATTAGATTTGTAGTTAGTATTAATTAACCCTTTGTTAATTAACCATGACACTGACATGTGGCCCCCACATGTCAGGTTTGACCTGGTCAGCGCCGTTGACCTGCTGACGTAGTGATGACGTCATGCTGATGCAGTTATTCTTTTTCTAGAATTAATTAAAACAGGAATTCCAGAAAATGTTCAAAACTTCAAAAAATTCATATAAATTCAACCGTAGCTCGGATTGAAATAAGTTATATATGAAAAATCATCAGAAAAATGCAATCTATCTATATATACCAGTTTCGTGCATGACAAATCAAGTTATACCTACTGTATAGGTGAAAACATATGAATGGCATATATAAGAGCTTAATTTGGAGTTGCATTTGAACCCTTGGTTCAAATGGACTTCATTCAATTTGAATACTAGTTGCATTAGCTCAAACAGCGTCACATCTTCATGCCATGTTCATGCATCATATTATTGCATATGCTTGTGTATTGATTGTTGGCACCGTTCCTTCTCGATAGGTCCTGCTTCGGAAGTGTTCGAGAGTACCTATCAGTGAAACAGTGCCCCCTGTTGTTCTACCAGGCAAGCAACCCCCCCTTGGTCATTCCGATAAAATCCTACTCTCTCGCTCCTGCTCTCATTTATTGCATTAGGACAACAACGATTCAACTGCTACTTTATGTTGCGGTAGTTGAACCCATTCCTCTGCATGACCTGTCATTGCCACAGTAAATAGTTGAAACCCACTAGCATGTGTAGGAGTTGTTTGAGCCATGTTGTGCTTCTACCATGCACCTGCTATTGCTTAGGGTTGTGTCAGGTCTGATTCATCGGGAATGGATTGGAGTGTTATGCTATGTTCTGATGCTAAGAGTTAAGCATGTGAACACGATTTGGTAAAGGTAGCGGTGAGAGGCCATGTAGGAGTACATGGTGGGTTGTCTCATTGGAACCGTCCTTAAGAACTGAGTTCTGTGTAAGTTGTCCAATGACTAGCTACTACCACACATTGGGCTCCGGGCGCTCCAAGCTCTCTCGACTTATTAACCGCCTTGAGCTCTGTCCAGGAGTTGCAAATAGTTTCTGGTGTTTGTAGGTAGTGCTATTTTTCTACCGAGTGGCACCCGGCAGGGTGGGCTCGGGATAGACTAGGCACAGGTGGCACAGTGTACCAAGTGGCACCCGGATGGTGGGCTTGGGAACCCTGCTCACATCATTTGGGGCCGTGAGTGACACACCGGCCGGATCTCCTTGCGGATGGAACCCAAATAGGTGATAGACCTGGACTAGAGTCTTGCGTGGTTAGTTAGGTCGTGGCCGACACCCTCGCCAGGCTTCCACTTGAAGGTTGCCGAGATACATGACGGGTATATGGTGATAAGTGGTGAGAGTGTGTGTGATGAAGTACAACCCTGCAGGGTTATCATGATCTATTCGAATAGCCGTGTCCTCGGTTATGGACTTCTTGGATGCTTACGTGGTACATAGACAACTTAAAGTGGATACTCTAAAATGCTCAAGACAAGTGTGAGTGCTATGGATGGCCTTCTCGTAGGAAGACGAGGATGAATCCATAGTAGTGTATTGATGTGGTGATTAGTGGACTCGTGTGTGCTACCTCATCTCAAAGAAGTTTTCTCGTTGTCGTAGAATAGGATAGCCACTGAGTCAAAGCTGGCTTGCTGCAACTAAACCCCACATTACCTTCTTGATACAAATGCATGTATGATAGGATCTGACGTAAGTCTTGCTGAGTACCTTTGTACTCACGTTTGCTTTATTTATGTTTTGCAGATGAGACATCTGTCTTACTAGTAGTTCCGCCTGGACTTCGACGAGTAGCTTGTACCTCAGCTACGATCTTGATCGGACATTGTAGATAGTCAGGCTCACAGCCTTTTCTTTTGTAGTTGTCTGTACTCAGACATGTAATGCTTCCGCTTGTTGCTTGTATGCTCTGAATGATGGGTCATGTGACCCCTGTTTGTATTTATGCTATGTGGCTCTTCTGAGCCTTTATCTATATGAGTTTGCGTTATGTTGTGATGCCATGTTGTACAGCACATACTTGCATGTTATGCGTACGTGTAACGTGTATTGCTATGTGTGGGATCCGACAATTTGGTTGTCTATCCTTGGCAGCCTCTCCTATGGGGAAATGTAGTCTAGTGCTTCCTTGAGCCATAGTAGTCCGCTACAGCCCGGTTCACCGGAGTCCTGCTAGCCCAGCACTACTGTTCAGGACACTTGACTGGCCGGCATGTGTTTCACTTCGTTCCTGTGTCTGTCCCTTCAGGGAAATGTCACGCGGTGACATCCGGAGTCCTGTTAGCCCGGTGCTACAGCCCGGATTCACACGTTGATGACCGACATGCTCGATGTGATTCATGTATGCCTGTCCTCATGAGTTAGTGCCGCTTTGGATTCACGACTAGCCATGTCGGCTCGGGTTCTTTGTCATATGGATGCTAGCGACACTATCATATACGTGAGCCAAAAGGCGCAAACGGTCCCGGGCCAAGTAAGGTGGCACCCGTGGGAATACCGTGCATGTGGCCGCAAACTGATATGATGTGTTACATGCTAGATCGGTGTGACTTAGGATCGGGGTCCCGACAGCTTTGGTATCAGAGCCTGACTGTCTGTAGGATTTCCAAGCCAACCTGGTCGAAGTTGAGTCTAGAAATTCTTTAGTTATGTAAGGGAATTGATTGTGGAAGGGAACGTAAGGCTCTTTTTACTCCTTATACCTCATGCCTTCTGATCTGAGTCATCCTATCTTTCCTACAGGGTTAAGGAACTAGGCTTCCTCTTCTGTCTATCAGGATCACGTGTTACTACTCCGTAGTCTCTTAGGATTGGTTGATCAGAGTCATATCCCCGTTTTCAAGTACTTCCGGTGTAGCCTGTTTAGTAATATCTCAGAACCTTGAGTGATGATGTTGAGTATGGTGCTACCCAGTCTTTTGCAAAATGTCTCATTTTGAGCATTTTACTGCCATTATGCTGCCGGAATTGTCCTAGGAGTTCGAGAGATACTAATTTCTTGTGCTACCTCCGCGTCCTATAGTTGGGGATGAATCGATCCTTGTTTTCCTTGGTTTCGCTCTTCAGGATGTTGCCGGATAACCAAAGTTCTATTGCTCGTAGCCGGAACCACGGAGATGGTAGGGATGAGGATCCTCCCGACCAGTCTTCGTTGGCAGAGTTCATGTTAGAGATGGAGAGGAACAAGTGTGAGTCTAACCGCTTGTTGTCACGTATTGAGGAGAACACCGCACATCAATGCAAAGGGTCTGCAACCATTCATGAATTCATTCACTTGCACCCACCCACCTTTCATCATTCTATTGAGCCACTCGATGCAGATGACTGGCTTCGTAGTATCACACACAAGCTGCGTTCCGCGAGCGTAGCTGAAGGTGACAAGGTCACCTATGCTGCATATCACCTAGAAGGTCCTGCTAGTATTTGGTGGCAGAACTATGAGGCTATGCTTCCAGCTGGCCAGATAACCACCTGGAGAGATTTCACTGAGGCTTTTCGCGAGCATCACATTCCTCAGGCTCTCATTGATCGCAAGAGAGAAGAGTTTTGTAGTTTCACCCAGAGTAAGATGGCTGTTGATACTTACAGTAGAGAGTTTGAGAACCTCGCCCACTATGCTACAGAAGAAGTGTCCACAGACGCCAAGAAGCGGGCTAGGTTCCGGAAGGGTCTCAACCCCAAGTTGCGTCGTGATCTCCACTTGCACCATTGCAATACATTCCAGGCTCTTGTGAACAAGGCCATTAATGCGGAGACAGCTCAACTCACTTACGAGGAGTCTCATAAGCACACCCGTGATTTGGTTTCTTCCTCCGGTTCTAGTTCTCAGAAGCGCCGGATTTGGGTTCCGAACTCCGCTCTTCCACCCGGTTATACACCGAGGCCATCTTGTGTGGCGCCTCACCCAGTTCAGCAGTATGCTCCACCCAGGCCTGTTGGTAGACTGCCTTCCAATGCGGTTCCACATCCTACTTCAGGGACTTGCTTCACATGCGGAGAGCCAGGACACTATGCACGTGACTGCTCTCAAGCCAGCTATGCTCCAACCCAGCCTGAGAAGTCTGTTGGCCGTGATAAGCCATCACGCAAGATGATCAGTGTCAAGTCAGCTCCCACTGAACGTGGATGTGTGCATCACGTCTTAGCTAAAGACGCTCATGATGATCCGGATGTCGTTCTTGGTACACTCCTTGTCAATTGCCATCCAGCTTCGGTTCTTTTCGATACCGGAGCATCTCACTCCTTCATTTCTGAAAGCTATGCCAGCTTGCACAACATATCCTTTTGTGATATGCCCTCTCCACTAGTCATTCAAACTCCTGGATCCAAATGGCAAACTTCTAGTGTAAGCCATGGTAATGAAATCCTTGTTGACAGACTTGTATTCCTTGCATCACTTATAGCCCTCAAGTCTACAGATATTAACATCATCTTGGGTATGGACTGGATGAAAGCTCATTATGCCAAGATTGATTGTTACACAAGGTCTGTTCAGCTTACACACCCATCCGGCAAGATAGTCACCGTCTCCACTAGAGTTGCAAAGTGTCAGCTCTATTCTCTAAATGCCAGCCCTCTTCCAGACCTTGAAGATATCCCGGTAGTCCGTGACTTTCCGGATGTTTTTCCAGAGGAACTGCCAGGTATTCCACCTGACAGAGATGTAGAATTTGTCATAGATCTTATCTCAGGAACCGCTCCAATCTCTAGGAGACCTTACAAGATGGCACCCTTAGAACTAGCTGAGCTTAAGAAACAACTCGATGAATCCTTGCAAAAGGGTTTCATCCGTCCTAGTTCTTCTCCCTGGGCTTGCCCCGTTCTCTTTGTCAAGAAGAAGGATGGTACGGACCGGATGGTTGTAGATTATCGTCCCATTAATTTGGTCATGATAAAGAACAAGTATCCGCTCCCCAGGATCAACGACCTGTATGATCAGCTCGCTGGATCCTCAGTCTTTTCCAAGATGGATTTGAGGTTAGGCTACCACCAAATCAAGATCAAAAATGGGGACATTCCTAAGACGGCTTTTGTCACTCATTATGGTCAGTACGAGTACACTATCATGTCCTTTGGTCTAACCAACGCTCCAGCTACTTTCTCCCGCTTGATGAACTTGATCTTCATGGAGTACTTAGATAAGTTTGTCATGGTTTACCTCGATGATATTCTTATTTACTCGAAGAACGAGGAAGATCATGCCGAACATCTTAGACTTGTGCTAGAAAAACTCAGAGAGCACCGCCTTTATGCCAAGTTCTCCAAGTGCGAGTTTTGGTTGCCAGAAGTGACCTATCTCGGCCATGTAATCTCTGGTAAGGGCATTGCTATCAATCCCAAAAGAGTTCAGGCCGTTCTTGATTGGACTCCACCTGAAACCATTAAACAAGTTAGGAGTTTCCTTGGTCTAGCCAGTTATTGTCGCCGATTTGTTGAGAACTTCTCCAAAGTGGCCAAACCTCTCACGGAACTCCTCAAGAAAGATAAAAGGTTTGAGTGGTCCCCACAGTGTGAGCACAGCTTTCAGGAACTGAAAAGACGCCTGACTTCTGCTCCCATACTTGTGCCACCGGATTTCACTAAGGACTTTGTTATCTATTGTGATGCCTCACGACAGGGAGTAGGTTGCATTCTTATGCAGGATCGTCATGTGATTGCCTATTGTCAGGACCCCGATTCTAAGCCACATCGATCTAGCCGGTAACACCTCATATCACTTTGCGGCCTCACGCACGGTATCCCACGGGTGTCGCCTTACCATGGCCCGGGACCGTTTGCGCCTTTTGGCTCGCGTATATGACAATGTCGCTAGCATCCATATGACCGAGAACCCGGGCCGACATGGCTAGTCGTGAACCCAAAGCGGCACAGACCTATGGAGACAGGCATACATGAATCACAACGAACATGTCGGTCATCAACGAGTGATTCCGGGCTGTAGCACTGGGCTAGCAGGACTCCGGGGGATCCCGGGCTGTAGCAGGCTAGACAGGACTCCGGAGATCACCGCGTGACATTTCCCCGAAGGGACAGACATAGGGACGAAGTGAAACACATGCCGGCCAGTCAAGTGTCCTGAACAGTAGTGCTGGGCTAGCAGGACTCCGGTGAACCGGGCTGTAGCGGACTACTATGGCTCGAGGAGCACTAGACTACATTTCCCCATAAGAAAGGCTGCGAAGGGCAAACAACTAGATTGTCGGATCCCACTCATACCAAGCATTTCAAACATACATACAATATGCTCGATATGAGTACATACAACATGGCATCACAACAAAACTCTACAACTCAAGTACTTTATTTAAAGGCTCCAGGGAGCCATACATAACATATCCATACAGGTAGGGGTCACATGACCCGACACTCAAGTCATACAGTCATACAAGCACATGCGGAAGCAACTAGTCTGAGTACAGACTCTAAAAAGAAAGAAGGCTTCTCGAAGCCTGTCTATCTACATAGGCCCTCCATGGCCTGGATCACCACCTGGGTGTCTAGTCACTCGTCGACGTCAAGATCTACGTAAAACCCATCGGAGGGGGCAGTGTTGTCGTCTGAAAACAATAAATAAGCAAACATGAGTACAAAGGTACTCAGCAAGTCTTACATCAGAACCTACTGTACATGCTCATTCTCAAGAAGGTGGTGGGGTTTATGCAGCAAGCCAGCTTTGACTCTTGGCTAAGCTATCCTACGGAATCTTTTAGGAAAATAGTTTTCGCACACGAGTCCACTACTCACCATCACAATACTCCACCGTGGATCCTCCCTCGTAACCTGCGAGGGGGCCATCCTCGGTACTCACACTTATCTTGAGTCTTTTAGTAGTATCCATTAACTTGTCTATGAACTGTATATGCAATCAAGTAGTCCTTTACCAAAACATGTTCAACACATCCCACATAATACTGGCACAAGCATTTCACTCTAGCCCATCACCCAGATGAACCAGACCTGACACAACTCTAAGCATAGCAGGCATAGCAAGGTAGGAATCACAAAACATGGCTCAATCAACTCCTACACATGCTAGTGGGTTTCATCTAGTTACTGTGGCAATGACAGGTCATGCAGAGGATAAGGGTTCAACTACCGTAGCACACAGCAGTTTGAATCGTGTTGTCTTAATGCATTAAACAAGAGCAGGAGCGAGAACATGGGTTGTATCGGAATGATCAATGGTTGCTTGCCTGATGGAGTGGTGACGGGATACTGCCCTTCAGTTGGATACTCGTGAATATCCTCGGAGGCAGAACCTACCACGAAGGACACAACCGAGCACAATCAACACATGACGATATGCAACAATATGATGCATGCTATGACATGGCAATATGGATGTGTCTTGAGCTAATGCAACTAGCTATGATTTAAATGGAGTTGGTTTGAGTACAAGATTCAAATTCCAACCCCATATATGATTATTTAAATGCCCTTTATTTGTTTTGTCCAAAACAGGGGACAAACATTGTTCAAACATGCATGAAAATGGTACAGATGGATTCCTTGAATTTTTCTGATAATTTTACATATATAATTTGTCTCATTTGGAGTTATGGTTGAATTTCTATGAATTTTTGAAGTTTTGGGTATTTTCTGGAATTTCCTGAATTATTTTTAAACTAGAAAATGATTTACTGTGTCAGCTTGACGTCAGGGTGACGTCAGCTGGTCAACAGGGTTGCCTCCAGGTCAAACCTGACCAGTGGGGTCCGCTGGTCAGTGTAACAGGGCAGGGAGAGAGGCTGACTAGTGGGTCCCGCCTGTCAGGATCATTAGTTTAACTAATTTAAGTTAATCCTAATCCTGGTTCATTAGTGGCCTGGGGCCCACGCGTCAGTGACCCAGGGGGTCAACTGGGCCCACCCAGTCAGCAGTCAGCGGGGTCAAACCTGCCGGACTTGGTCCACGGCTCGTCGCCGGCGACGACAGAGACGGCGGAGCGGCTCGGGAATGCGCTATAGGGCTCCATTTTGAGCGTGGTTTGTTGCTACGGCTTGCTGGCGCTCTCGCGGATCTAGTGGTGGCAGCAGCAGCAGCTAGGATGGCCGGAGTTGACGGCGGCGAGCTCTTTGGCGGCCGCCGGAGTTCGGTTGCGCGCGGGGTCGCGTTTCTGTGCGTAGAAGAGCGGGGCAAGGGGGCTAGGAGGGTGCTACACATCGCGGGGAGTAGGTTCGACACTCCAGGGTGACCATTTGGTCACCGGAGCATCGTCGACGGCGAGCTCGGGCGGCGGCGCACTTCGGTCATCATGGGGGTGACGGCTATGGCGATCAAATGAAGCGGGGAAGAGGGGGATTCGGAGCAGGAGCTCACTGGGGGCACGTAGAGCAGATCGGTGGGCTCGGGGACGACCTGGAGACGGAGAATCGGGGCCGGCGATCTTCGGTGCCCGTCGGTGAAGACGACGGCAATTGCGTCACTGCAGGGCTCCCGGCGTCGCTTGGAGCGGTGAGGAGGAAGGGTGGGTCGAGGCGGAGCTTTTGGGCACGAAGGATGGGCGAGGGAGGGCCAGTGGCCGTGGCAACAGCGAGCGACGGCGGCGGCTGTGTTCGGTATGTGCGAGAGACCGAGACAGGGGAGAGGATGAGGGCGAGGGAGAGTGAATGAGAGGGCCAGGGGGGTGCGTGGCGTCCATAGCGACGTCGGGGAGGCGGCCGAAGCAGGAGGTGGCCGTCGGTGGCCGCGCGCGTGCCGGCGCACCGCGGGCACACGCCCGGCGTCCTCCTGGCAGGAGCTAGGGGACGACTGGCGTCGGCCTGGTGGGCTGGGCCGTCCAGCTACAGTGCTGGGCCGGTCGGTGGCGCCAGGTAAGTGGCCCACTGGCCTACTCTCTCTCTCTCTCAAATTTTATTCTGTTTTCTATTTTTGCTATTCTGTTTTGATTTAGTTTAAATACTAAATCATTTTATAAAATCCTGAAAATATTTATGGACACTTTCTGAATTATTTCAGTGGCCCAAAAATAATTCCAACATTATTTGAGCATTTGAATTATTTAATAGTATTTAAATGCCCAAATTCAAATATTTATGAATTAAGTCAATGCCCCTTTTGTTGACCTAAAAATATATGCACCATTTTTCCCAAGGGTTCTAACCCAAGGCAAAGAGGGTGAACATATCTGAAGGGCATTTCAGGTTCACTGAGTTTATTTTTAGTAAACCCTAGTTGATTTCAGGGGGGGTGCTGGGGGTTCTGCTTTCCCCATTTCCATTTCTGATGAAAGTAGACATGATGCACACTCTAATGCATAACCTAGCTAGGGTGTGACAACTCACCCCCACTCAATAGAATCTCGTCCCGAGATTTAGGATCATCTGGGAAGAAGGCGGGGTACTCGAGTCGAAGACGATCCTCCCTTTCCCAAGTGGCTTCTTCCTCGGAATGGTGTGACCATTGAACCTTGAGAAACTTGATATTATGACGTCGAGTGGTACGCTCGGCTTGATCAAGGATACGAACGGGGTATTCCCGATAAGAAAGGTTATCTTGTAAATCAAGCGTTTCGTGGTCCACTCCACGGATAGGATCCGCGAAGCAACGCCTGAGTTGCGAAACGTGGAAGACGTCGTGAACTCTGGAAAGATGCGGAGGTAGTTCCAATTGGTAGGCAACTTCTCCTTGTTTGGCAATAATGCGAAAGGGTCCAATGTAACGAGGAGCCAATTTGCCTTTGATACCGAAGCGATGGGTTCCTTTTAATGGGGTAACCCGAAGGTAAGCTTTCTCGTCAATTTCAAATGTCATAGGCTTATGCTTACGATCATATTGACTCTTTTGGCGAGATTGGGCCGTTTTCAATTTCTCACGAATAACGCGAACCTGCTCTTCTGCTTCCTGAATCATATCCGGGCCAAAGAGTTGTCTTTCCCCGGTTTCTGACCAGTTAAGAGGCGTTCGACATTTTCGTCCATAGAGAACTTCGAAGGGAGCCTTGCCCAAACTAGCTTGATAGCTATTGTTATAGGCAAACTCCGCGAATGGAAGGCATTTCTCCCAACTCATTCCGAACGAGATAACAGAAGCTCGGAGCATATCCTCCAGAATTTGATTTACTCGCTCTACTTGACCACTTGATTGAGGATGGAAGGCGGTGCTAAAGGAGAGATGAGTTCCCATAGCATTTTGGAAACTTTCCCAAAATCGAGAGGTGAAGAGACTTCCACGGTCTGAGTTAATTTCCAATGGGACACCATGAAGAGACACTATTCGGGAGATGTATAAGTCAGCTAGTTGGCTAGCGGTGATACTTTCACGAACAGGTAGGAAATGGGCTACTTTGGAAAGACGGTCGATCACGACGAAGATGGCATTATTCCCCCTCTTGGTCCTGGGAAACCCAGTGATGAAATCCATACTGATTTTGTCCCATTTCCATTCAGGAATAGCCAAAGGTTGAAGGGTGCCAGCAGGCCGTTGATGCTCTGCTTTAACACGACGACAAACGTCGCAATTAGCAATGTATTGAGCAATTTCCCTCTTCATCCTAGTCCACCAAAACCTTTGGCGTAGGTCTTGATACATTTTAGTACTACCGGGATGAATGGTGAGAGGGGATTCATGAGCTTCCTTAAGGATCATCTGGCGTAGATGTTGGTTCTTGGGAACCACCAGGCGGTTCTCAAAGAAGACAGCACCTTGCTCATCCATGGAAAAACATTTAGCTACTCCGCTAGCAATGTTTTCCTTAATCCGGGATATGCCCTTATCACGCTTTTGGGCAGCTATGATTTGATCCATAAGGGTAGGTTTCGCCACCAGGGTAGATAGGAATCCACGAGGAACAATGTGAAGATTAAGCTTACGAAATTCCTCATGGAGAAGTGGTTGACTTTGTTGTAACATCAGGTTGTTACAGTAGGACTTACGACTTAGTGCATCAGCCATGACATTGGCTTTGCCAGGGGTGTAAGTTATTCCTAAGTCGTAATCCAAGATCAACTCGACCCAACGTCTTTGCCTGAGATTCAAATCTGGTTGGGTGAAGATATATTTCAAGCTTTGGTGATCGGTGAAGATCTCGCAACGATTACCGAGAAGGTAATGTCGCCAGGTTTTGAGTGCATGGACTACAGCTGCAAGCTCTAGATCATGTGTGGGATAATTTTCCTCATGTGGGTGTAATTGCCGTGAGGCATAGGCAATTACCTGACGATCCTGCATGAGTATGCAACCTAGTCCTTGTCGTGAGGCGTCGCAATAGATAATAAAGTCCTTGGAGAAATCTGGTGGTACCAGTACGGGAGCAGATGTCAGGCGTCTTTTCAGTTCCTGAAAACTGAACTCGCACTGTGGAGTCCACTCGAACTTTTTATTTTTCTTGAGGAGTTCAGTTAGAGTTTTAGCAACCTTGGAGAAATTCTCGACGAAGCGGCGGCAATAGCTCGCTAGGCCAAGGAAACTCCGAACTTGCTTGACCGAAACAGGTGGAGTCCAATCAAGGACGGCTTGAACTCGCTCGGGATTGACAGCAATACCCTTACCAGAGATTACATGGCCTAGATAGGTCACTTCTGACAACCAAAATTCACACTTGGAGAATTTGGCATAAAGGCGATGCTCTCGAAGTTTCATCAATACCAGTCTTAGATGTTCGGCATGTTCCTCTTCATTTTTGGAGTAGATGAGTATGTCATCGAGGTATACTACGACGAATTTGTCCAAGTACTCCATGAAAACCGAGTTCATTAACCGGGAGAAAGTGGCCGGGGCATTGGTTAAACTGAAGGACATGACGGTGTACTCGTATTGGCCATAACGAGTGACAAAAGCCGTTTTGGGAATGTCCCCGTTTCTGATTTTGATTTGATGGTAGCCCAACCTCAAATCCATCTTGGAGAAGACTGAGGATCCAGCGAGCTGATCGTACAGGTCGTTGATCCTGGGAAGCGGGTATTTGTTCTTGATGGTGACCAGATTGACAGGTCGGTAATCCACAACCATTCGATCCGTTCCATCCTTCTTCTTGACGAAGAGGACGGGGCAAGCCCAAGGAGAGGAGCTAGGACGGATGAACCCTTTGTTCAAGGACTCATCGAGTTGGTTCTTAAGCTCGGCTAGTTCTAAGGGTGCCATCTTGTAGGGTCTTCTAGCAATTGGAACGGTTCCTGGAACAAGGTCTACCACAAACTCGACATCCCGGTCAGGTGGAACACCTGGCAGTTCTTCCGGAAACACATCCGGGAAGTCTCGGGCTACCGGAACGTCCTCAAGGTCTGGAAGAGGGTTGGCATTGAGAGAGTAAAGTTGGCGCTTGGCCACTCGAGTTAAGACATTAACTGTCTTGCCCGAGGGATGAGTAAGTTGAACGGTTCTAGTGGCACAATCGATCTTGGCGTAATGAGCCGACATCCAGTCCATACCCAAGATGATGTTTATGTCGGAGGACTTGAGAGCTATTAAAGATGCAAGGAAGACAAGCCTATCGACAAGAATTTCGTTCCCATGGCTTACCCTAGAAGTTTGCCATTTGGAACCCGGAGTTTGAATTACCATGGAAGTGGGCATGTCACAGAATGTCGTGTTATGCAACCGAGCATAATTCTCGGATATGAATGAATGAGATGCTCCAGTATCGAAAAGAACAGATGCCGGATGGCAGTTAACAAGGAGCGTACCAAGGACGACGTTGGGATCCTCATGAGCCTCTTCGGCTGAGACGTAGTTGACATGGCCACGTGCAGTAGTGGCCGGCTTGGCGTAGAAAGTCTTTCCCGCGGGCTTACCACGGCCAACGGACTTTCCAGCTTGATTGGGGTTGTTCTGGGGACACTCTCGACTATAGTGACCCGGTTCTCCACACTTGAAGCATGTTACCACAGTGGGGCGTGGAGCAACATTAGCAGCGGGGCCACCATAGGGCTTGGATGGTGCAATTTGCTGGTTGGGACGAGGCGCCTCAAAGGATGGCCTCGGGGTGAATCTGGGTGGCAGTGCGGTGCTTGGAATCCACACCCGGCGCTTCTGAGCTCCAGAGCCAGATGAAGACCCAAAATCACGAGAATGCTTGCGTGAAGCGTCATAATCAGTCTGGCCTGTCTCAGCACTGATAGCTTTATTGACCAACTTCTGGAAGGATGTGCACTCGTGCAGACGGAGATCGCGGCGAAGCTCAGGGCTAAGTCCCTTACGGAACCTTGCCTGCTTCTTGGCGTCAGTAGAAACCTCTTCAGGAGCATAGCGTGCCAGGTTCCCAAATTCTCGGCTATATGCATCCACAGTTAGCCTTCCTTGGGTGAAGTTGCAGAACTCCTCCCTCTTGCGATCCATGAGACCTTCCGGAATGTGATGCTCACGGAAAGCCTCGCTGAACTCAGCCCAGGTAGTGATTTGGCCGACCGGGCGCATAGCTTCGTAGTTTTCCCACCAATGGCTAGCGGGGCCCTCAAGATGATAAGCAGCATAGGTAACCTTGTCGGCTTCAGCTACGTTGGCAGAACGTAGCTTGTGGGTGATGCTGCGAAGCCAATCATCCGCGTCGAGGGGCTCGACGGAATGGTTAAACTTTGGTGGGTACAGCTTGATGAAGTCGTTGATTGACACCAAGGCATTTCGTGGGTGGCGTGCAGTGTTCTGCTCAATCCGCTCCAGCAGGCGGTTGGTCTCACGCTTGTTCCTTTCTGCCTCCAGCATCACTTCGGCCAGGGAAGGCGGGTGAGGCAAATTTTCACCTCTAGCTGCATTGGCTTCCCCCTGCTCTGGGGCAGCAGGGTTTCCGCGGGTGTTGACCATCCTAGGAGGGAAAACAAGACAACGGTTTAGACAAGGATGGCTCAAACTTAACAGGGAAGTGCAGAATGTAAAGGATAACGCGGAATGCAGAGATGCTCATCCGTATGCCATGGTAATATAAAACTGCCATATATACACCAACGGTCATACTCGTCATACATAGTTTAGTACAAGCCCATGCTACAGTACAACTATGAAAGTAGACGTTACATCTCATCGGAGGCATTCCGAGTCCCTATACATTATTTGTCTACACCTCCGGAATCGATTACACCACCAAGTCGTATTCCACAAGTCACACAGGACAGTGGAGATACAACTACTACAATACTAGTGGTACTACTACTAACTCAGATAGCTCCGTAGTAGTCCTCATAGAAGTCACCTCCATAGCCCGGAAGTTCAACGTGATCATCCGGAAACAGACGGTCCTGAGGAGCCTGTGGACCATAGGGGCTAGGATAAGGTCTTGGACCAACAAACGGTGGCCTGCGGGGACCAAGGGGTGGGGTGATGCCTCCCACATCACACCAATCCATCATGTCTGGCAGAGCTGCTCTCACAGGATACAGATCCCTGGTATCCATACATCCAGCTTGCACCGCGGGTGCAAACCGAGTCAATGTGGCCCAATGATCAGCACGGGTATTGAAGAGCTCCAGCCTCAAGGCCCGATTCTCTCGGTCCTTATCTTCGAGCATCTCAGCGGTGGTACGAGTTAATGAGTCTTCCTGAGTGGAGTCGGCATAGATAGCCTGAAGATACCCCTGCGCTCCTGGAAGTGAAGCTGGCATGTAACGGAAGTCAGTGTTCCGAAGCAGGCCAGTCCGGACTCGCAAGATGGTCATCATGGAATAGGCGGCATCCTGCACAGCCATCTCAATGGTAACTCCGAGTCCATAGGAACAGTGAAGGGGCTCGGTAGATCCAGGATAGGAAGGAAATATCCTGACGGTGCATAAATACTGGCTTTGATTAAAGTCGCGGAACTGCTCTTCAACAGTGTATTCGGGATACCAACGGTATCCTGTCTCGATCATGACCCGGACCAACATAGCAGTATGACCGGGCACGTCGAGGCACCTGGTCAGGCGAACCAGTTGGTTTTGAGACTGGGTGGCCATCTGAAAGCACAGCCACAAGACAAAGACATCAGAATTCCTAGGGAAAATTGGGCAGCATAACGGCTGTAAATGCTCAGAAAAAGATTTGAGACATCCACAACAGTTCACAATACCGCTCAACAGCATCATATCAAGGTTCTGATTCAAATAGCCACGTACTAAAATAGTAGAAACTGGACTGAAACTCGTAGCAAAAATCCTATGAGCTACTACGGATTAGTAACACGTGAACCTGATAGAAGAAGAGAGCCTAGTCCTTAACCCACGTTGAATGAGAAGAGAATGACTCAGATCAGAAGCATAGGGTAAAGGAGTAAAAGAACCTTACGTTCCCTCCCACAATCAATTCCCTTACATATAACTAAAGCATTTCTAGACTCGACATCGACCAGTTTGGCTGAACGAACCTACAGGCAGTCCGGCTCTGATACCAACGCTGTCAGGACCCCGATTCTAAGCCACATCGATCTAGCCGGTAACACCTCATATCACTTTGCGGCCTCACGCACGGTATCCCACGGGTGTCGCCTTACCATGGCCCGGGACCGTTTGCGCCTTTTGGCTCGCGTATATGACAATGTCGCTAGCATCCATATGACCGAGAACCCGGGCCGACATGGCTAGTCGTGAACCCAAAGCGGCACAGACCTATGGAGACAGGCATACATGAATCACAACGAACATGTCGGTCATCAACGAGTGATTCCGGGCTGTAGCACTGGGCTAGCAGGACTCCGGGGGATCCCGGGCTGTAGCAGGCTAGACAGGACTCCGGAGATCACCGCGTGACATTTCCCCGAAGGGACAAACATAGGGACGAAGTGAAACACATGCCGGCCAGTCAAGTGTCCTAAACAGTAGTGCTGGGCTAGCAGGACTCCGGTGAACCGGGCTGTAGCGGACTACTATGGCTCGAGGAGCACTAGACTACATTTCCCCATAAGAAAGGCTGCGAAGGGCAAACAACTAGATTGTCGGATCCCACTCATACCAAGCATTTCAAACATACATACAATATGCTCGATATGAGTACATACAACATGGCATCACAACAAAACTCTACAACTCAAGTACTTTATTTAAAGGCTCCAGGGAGCCATACATAACATATCCATACAGGTAGGGGTCACATGACCCGACACTCAAGTCATACAGTCATACAAGCACATGCGGAAGCAACTAGTCTGAGTACAGACTCTAAAAAGAAAGAAGGCTTCTCGAAGCCTGTCTATCTACATAGGCCCTCCATGGCCTGGATCACCACCTGGGTGTCTAGTCACTCGTCGACGTCAAGATCTACGTAAAACCCATCGGAGGGGGCAGTGTTGTCGTCTGAAAACAATAAATAAGCAAACATGAGTACAAAGGTACTCAGCAAGTCTAACATCAGAACCTACTGTACATGCTCATTCTCAAGAAGGTGGTGGGGTTTATGCAGCAAGCCAGCTTTAACTCTTGGCTAAGCTATCCTACGGAATCTTTTGGCAAAATAGTTTTCGCACACGAGTCCACTACTCACCATCACAATACTCCACCGTGGATCCTCCCTCGTAACCTGCGAGGGGGCCATCCTCGGTACTCACACTTATCTTGAGTCTTTTAGTAGTATCCATTAACTTGTCTATGAACTGTATATGCAATCAAGTAGTCCTTTACCAAAACATGTTCAACACATCCCACATAATACTGGCACAAGCATTTCACTCTAGCCCATCACCCAGATGAACCAGACCTGACACAACTCTAAGCATAGCAGGCATAGCAAGGTAGGAATCACAAAACATGGCTCAATCAACTCCTACACATGCTAGTGGGTTTCATCTAGTTACTGTGGCAATGACAGGTCATGCAGAGGATAAGGGTTCAACTACCGTAGCACACAGCAGTTTGAATCGTGTTGTCTTAATGCATTAAACAAGAGCAGGAGCGAGAACATGGGTTGTATCGGAATGATCAATGGTTGCTTGCCTGATGGAGTGGTGACGGGATACTGCCCTTCAGTTGGATACTCGTGAATATCCTCGGAGGCAGAACCTACCACGAAGAACACAACCGAGCACAATCAACACATGACGATATGCAACAATATGATGCATGCTATGACATGGCAATATGGATGTGTCTTGAGCTAATGCAACTAGCTATGATTTAAATGGAGTTGGTTTGAGTACAAGATTCAAATTCCAACCCCATATATGATTATTTAAATGCCCTTTATTTGTTTTGTCCAAAACAGGGGACAAACATTGTTCAAACATGCATGAAAATGGTACAGATGGATTCCTTGAATTTTTCTGATAATTTTACATATATAATTTGTCTCATTTGGAGTTATGGTTGAATTTCTATGAATTTTTGAAGTTTTGGGTATTTTCTGGAATTTCCTGAATTATTTTTAAACTAGAAAATGATTTACTGTGTCAGCTTGACGTCAGGGTGACGTCAGCTGGTCAACAGGGTTGCCTCCAGGTCAAACCTGACCAGTGGGGTCCGCTGGTCAGTGTAACAGGGCAGGGAGAGAGGCTGACTAGTGGGTCCCGCCTGTCAGGATCATTAGTTTAACTAATTTAAGTTAATCCTAATCCTGGTTCATTAGTGGCCTGGGGCCCACGCGTCAGTGACCCAGGGGGTCAACTGGGCCCACCCAGTCAGCAGTCAGCGGGGTCAAACCTGCCGGACTTGGTCCACGGCTCGTCGCCGGCGACGACAGAGACGGCGGAGCGGCTCGGGAATGCGCTATAGGGCTCCATTTTGAGCGTGGTTTGTTGCTACGGCTTGCTGGCGCTCTCGCGGATCTAGTGGTGGCAGCAGCAGCAGCTAGGATGGCCGGAGTTGACGGCGGCGAGCTCTTTGGCGGCCGCCGGAGTTCGGTTGCACGCGGGGTCGCGTTTCTGTGCGTAGAAGAGCGGGGCAAGGGGGCTAGGAGGGTGCTACGCATCGCGGGGAGTAGGTTCGACACTCCAGGGTGACCATTTGGTCACCGGAGCATCGTCGACGGCGAGCTCGGGCGGCGGCGCACTTCGATCATCATGGGGGTGGCGGCTATGGCGATCAAATGAAGCGGGGAAGAGGGGGATTCGGAGCAGGAGCTCACTGGGGGCACGTAGAGCAGATCGGTGGGCTCGGGGACGACCTGGAGACGGAGAATCGGGGCCGGAGATCTTCGGTGCCCGTCGGTGAATACGACGGCAATTGCGTCACTGCAGGGCTCCCGGCGTCGCTTGGAGCGGTGAGGAGGAAGGGTGGGTCGAGGCGGAGCTTTTGGGCACAAAGGATGGGCGAGGGAGGGCCAGTGGCCGTGGCAACAGCGAGCGACGGCGGCGGCTGTGTTCGGTATGTGCGAGAGACCGAGACAGGGGAGAGGATGAGGGCGAGGGAGAGTGAATGAGAGGGCCAGGGGGGTGCGTGGCGTCCATAGCGACGTCGGGGAGGCGGCCGAAGCAGGAGGTGGCCGTCGGTGGCCGCGCGCGTGCCGGCGCACCGCGGGCACACGCCCGGCGTCCTCCTGGCAGGAGCTAGGGGACGACTGGCGTCGGCCTGGTGGGCTGGGCCGTCCAGCTACAGTGCTGGGCCGGTCGGTGGCGCCAGGTAAGTGGCCCACTGGCCTACTCTCTCTCTCTCTCAAACTTTATTCTGTTTTCTATTTTTGCTATTCTGTTTTGATTTAGTTTAAATACTAAATCATTTTATAAAATCCTGAAAATATTTATGGACACTTTCTGAATTATTTCAGTGGCCCAAAAATAATTCCAACATTATTTGAGCATTTGAATTATTTAATAGTATTTAAATGCCCAAATTCAAATATTTATGAATTAAGTCAATGCCCCTTTTGTTGACCTAAAAATATATGCACCATTTTTCCCAAGGGTTCTAACCCAAGGCAAAGAGGGTGAACATATCTGAAGGGCATTTCAGGTTCATTGAGTTTATTTTTAGTAAACCCTAGTTGATTTCAGGGGGGGTGCTGGGGGTTCTGCTTTCCCCATTTCCATTTCTGATGAAAGTAGACATGATGCACACTCTAATGCATAACCTAGCTAGGGTGTGACACCTATGCATCTCGACAGTTGCATCCACATGAGGATAATTATCCTACACATGATCTAGAGCTTGCAGCCGTAGTCTATGCACTTAAGACATGGCGACATTACCTTCTTGGTAAACATTGTGAGATTTACACCGATCACCAGAGTCTCAAGTATATCTTCACCCAACCAGATTTGAACCTTAGGCAAAGACGTTGGTTGGAGTTGATCTCAGATTACGACTTAGGGATTACCTACACCCCAGGCAAGGGCAATGTCATGGCTGATGCGCTAAGTCGTAAGTCCTATTGCAACAATCTTATGTTGCAGCAGGGCCAACCACTTCTCCATGAGGAATTCTGTAAGCTTAACCTTCACGTTGCTCCTCACGGATTCCTTTCTACCTTGGTGGCGAAACCTACCCTTGAGGATCAGATCATCTCTGACCAGAAGTTTGATAGGGGTGTTATCCGCATTAAGAGAAACATTAAGAAGGGAGTTTGTGGAAGTTTCTCTATAGATGATCGAGGTGTTGTTTTCTTTGAGAATCGCTTGGTAGTTCCCAAGAATCAACATCTGCGACAACTGATCCTTAAGGAGGCGCATGAATCCCCTCTCACGATTCATCCCGGTAGTACTAAGATGTATCGGGACCTACGCCAGAGGTTCTGGTGGACTAGGATGAAGAGAGAAATCGTTGAGTTCATTGCTAACTATGACGTTTGTCGTCGCGTTAAGGCAGAACATCAAAGACCTGCTGGCACCCTTCAGCCTTTAGCTATTCCTGAGTGGAAATGGGATAAAGTTGGTATGGACTTCATCACCGGCTTTCCCAGGACCAAGAAAGGGAATAATGCTATCTTCGTAGTCATTGATCGTCTTTCCAAATTGGCTCACTTCCTACCTGTTCGAGAGAATATCACTGCTAGTCAGCTCGCTGACTTATATATTTCTCGAGTAGTTTCACTTCATGGTGTTCCACTAGAGATCAATTCAGACCGTGGTAGTCTTTTCACTTCTCATTTCTGGGAGAGTTTCCAAACTGCCATGGGCACCCATCTTTCCTTCATACCGCTTTCCACCCTCAATCAAGTGGTCAGGTGGAAAGGGTCAACCAGATTCTTGAAGACATGCTTAGAGCTTGTGTTATCTCATTCGGTATGGATTGGGAGAAGTGCCTTCCTTTCGCCGAGTTTGCTTATAACAATAGCTACCAATCCAGTCTCAAGAAAGCTCCTTTCGAGATTCTGTATGGACGAAGATGTCAAACACCTTTGAACTGGTCAGAAACTAGGGAAAGACAATTCTTTGGACCGGATATGATTCAGGAGGCAGAAGAGCAAGTTCGCATCATTCGTGAGAATTTGAAAACAGCCCAATCTCGTCAAAAGAGCCAGTATGACCGTCGTCATAAGGAAGTGGCTTATGAAGTTGGCGACAAGGCTTACCTTCGGGTTACTCCTTTGAAGGGTACCCATCGTTTCGGTATCAAGGGAAAGTTGGCTCCTCGTTACATTGGTCCATTTCGCATACTCGCTAAACGAGGAGAGGTTGCCTACCAGTTGGAACTACCCCCACATCTTTCTCGAGTTCATGATGTCTTCCACGTCTCTCAACTCAGGCGTTGCTTCTCGGATCCCATCCGCGGAGTGGACCACGAAACGCTTGATCTCCAAGATAACCTCACATATCGAGAGTACCCTGTTCGCATTCTTGATCAAGCAGAGCGTGTTACTCGACGTCAGAACATCAAGTTTCTCAAGGTTCAGTGGTCTCATCATTCTGAGAGAGAAGCTACCTGGGAGCGAGAAGATCGTCTTCGACTGGAGTACCCCACCTTCTTTCCGTCGACCCCTGAATCGCGGGACGAGATTCTTTCAAGTGGGGGCGAGTTGTCACATCCCTAGTTCTGGTATGCTCAAGGCTAGCTAGACATGTGTGCATCATGTTTAAAATTTCATTTAATTTTGAAATGGGGATTTGTGAAACCCTCAGAAATCATTTCTGGAAATGACCCAGATAAAAATTGCTCCGATAGGGTCCAAGAAAATGTTCATGTTGCTCTCTGAAAATATTGGACAGAGGTAAAAATCAAACCAATATTTTAGGAGCTCACAAATATTTATTTTGGCCATTTGGAATTAATCCGATATTTATTTGCTTTGGATATATATTGTTATATATAAAATATTGTCCAAAAATTATGCCAGTAGTTGAGGAGCTCTGGAATAATACCACTAGACCCTACAAAATTGGCAGAATAAAATAAATTGATTTAGTATTTTTATTAAATCAAAACAAATGTCAGAAAATAGAAAACAAAAACAGAATGGATAAAGGGGAAAACCTTACCTGGGCTTCTTACCTGGCGCCTCTGGACGGCCCATTTCTGTTCTGGCCCAGCCCACCAGGGGCATAGCCGTCTTCCTCCTCTTGCCAGTAGGCAGAGGGGAAGCGGTGCCCGACGCCGTGTGCGCCGGCACGCAGCTGCCTGCCTGGCGTCCTCCTCGTCGCCCTGGAACGCCCGGACATCGCCACGCGCCGCCCCGTACCCCTCTCACTCTCCCTAGTCCTCTCCTCTCCTCTCCCTTGCTCTCTCTCTCTCTCTCACGGCCGAGCACCACCGCCGCCACCGGGCACTTCTGCCGCGCCCACAGCCACGGCCTCGCCTCCCCGACGCGCTCCACAGATCCTCTGCGATCCCCTCTCCCTCCTCGTCGAGCCACGCACCTCCGGACGGCCTCCATCGTCGCCACCGTCGTATTCTTCATCGTCGGCCGCCACAGATCTCCACCACCCGCACGTCGCCGTCCGGCTGTCCCCGAGCTCGCCGTCGACGCCATCGAGTCCGCCATGAGCCCCTGCATCGATTCCCCCTTCTCCCCTGCCTCCTCATGCTCTGTAGCCCGCAGTCGCTTGAGCCCGAGCTCCGGCCGCCGCCGCGAGCTCCGCTCTGGCGAGCTCTGGCGCCCCCGCAGCCTCCCACCTGCTCTACTGGATGCGGACGACGACGGGCTACGCCCCGGTAGTCTTCGCGCGTCCATCCGCCGCTCGTAGCGCAAGTCCGGCGAATTGCTGCCGCGGTATTGGTCGCCGCCGGCCAAACTCCGGCGGGCTGACGTGGCTTGTAGTTAGGCGTTAATTACCCCCCCCCCCCCCCCGTGACACTGACAATGGGCCTAGCGCCACTAACCCTTTTAATTATATTTGTAGTTAGTATTAATTAACCCTCTGTTAATTAACCATGACACTGACGTGTGGCCCCCGCATGTCAGGTTTGACCTGGTCAGCGCCGTTGACCTGCTGACGTAGTGATGACGTCATGCTGACGCAGTTATTCTTTTTCTGGAATTATTTTAAAACAGGAATTCCAGAAAATGTTCAAAATTCATATAAATTCAATCGTAGCTCGGATTGAAATAAGTTATATATGAAAAATCATCAGAAAAATGCAATCTATCTATCTATACCAGTTTCATGCATGACAAATCAAGTTATACCTGCTGTATAGGTGAAAACATATGAATGGCATATATAAGAGATTAATTTGAAGTTGCATTTGAACCCTTGGTTCAAATGGACTTCATTCAATTTGAATACTAGTTGCATTAGCTCAAACAGCATCACATCTTCATGCCATGTTCATGCATCATATTGTTGCATATGCTTGTGTATTGATTGTTGGCACCGTTCCTTCTCGATAGGTCCTGCTTCAGAAGTGTTCGAGAGTACCTATCAGTGAAGCAGTGCCCCCTGTTGTTCTACCAGGCAAGCAACCCCCCCTTGGTCATTCCGATAAAATCCTACTCTCTCGCTCCTGCTCTCATTTATTGCATTAGGACAACAACGATTCAACTACTACTTTATGTTGCGGTAGTTGAACCCATTCCTCTGCATGACCTGTCATTGCCACAGTAAATAGTTGAAACCCACTAGCATGTGTAGGAGTTGTTTGAGCCATGTTGTGCTTCTACCATGCCATGCCTGCTATTGCTTAGGATTGTGTCAGGTATGATTCATCGGGAATGGATTGGAGTGTTATGCTATGTTCTGATGCTAAGAGTTAAGCATGTGAACACGATTTGGTAAAGGTAGCGGTGAGAGGCCATGTAGGAGTACATGGTGGGTTGTCTCATTGGAACCGTCCTTAAGAACTGATTTCTGTGTAAGTTGTCCAATGACTAGCTACTACCACACATTGGGCTCCGGGCGCTCCAAGCTCTCTCGACTTATTAACCGCCTTGAGCTCTGTCCAAGAGTTGCAAATAGTTTCTGGTGTTTGTAGGTAGTGCTATTTTTCTACTGAGTGGTACCCGGCAGGGTGGGCTCGGGATAGACTAGGCACAGGTGGCACGATGTACCGAGTGGCACCCGGATGGTGGGCTTGGGAACCCTGCTCACATCGTTTGGGGCCGTGAGCGACACCCCGGCCGGATCTCCTTGCGGATGGAACCCAAATAGGTGATAGACCTGGACTAGAGTCTTGCGTGGTTAGTTAGGTCGTGGCCGACACCCTCGCCAGGCTTCCACTTGAAGGTTGCCGAGATACATGACGGGTATATGGTGATAAGTGGTGAGAGTGTGTGTGATGAAGTACAACCCTGCAGGGTTATCATGATCTATTCGAATAGCCGTGTCCTTGGTTATGGACTTCTTGGATGCTTACGTGGTACATAGACAACTTAAAGTGGATACTCTAAAATGCTCAAGACAAGTGTGAGTGCTATGGATGGCCTTCTCGTAGGAAGACGAGGATGAATCCATAGTAGTGTATTGATGTGGTGATTAGTGGACTCGTGTGCGCTGCCTCATCTCAAAGAAGTTTTCTCGTTGTCGTAGAACAGGATAGCCACTGAGTCAAAGCTGGCTTGCTGCAACTAAACCCCACATTACCTTCTTGATACAAATGCATGTATGATAGGATCTGACATAAGTCTTGCTGAGTACCTTTGTACTCACGTTTGCTTTATTTATGTTTTGCAGATGAGACATCTATCTTACTAGTAGTTCCGCTTGGACTTCGACGAGTAGCTTGTACCTCAGCTACGATCTTGATCGGACGTTGTAGATAGTCAGGCTCACAGCCTTTTCTTTTGTAGTTGTCTGTACTCAGACATGTAATGCTTCCGCTTGTTGCTTGTATGCTCTGAATGATGGGTCATGTGACCCCTGTTTGTATTTATGCTATGTGGCTCTTCTGAGCCTTTATCTATATGAGTTTGCGTTATGTTATGATGCCATGTTGTACATCACATACTTGCATGTTATGCGTACGTGTAACGTGTATTGCTATGTGTGGGATCCGACAATCTGGTTGTCTATCCTTGGCAGCCTCTCCTATGGGGAAATGTAGTCTAGTGCTTCCTTGAGCCATAGTAGTCCGCTACAGCCCGGTTCATCGGAGTCCTGCTAGCCCAGCACTACTGCTCAGGACACTTGACTGGCCGGCATGTGTTTCACTTCGTTCCTGTGTCTGTCCCTTCGGGGAAATGTCACGTGGTGACATCCGGAGTCCTGTTAGCCCAGTGCTACAGCCCGGATTCACACGTTGATGACCGACATGCTCGATGTGATTCATGTATGCCTGTCCTCATGAGTTAGTGCCGCTTTGGATTCATGACTAGCCATGTCGGCTCGGGTTCTTTGTCATATGGATGCTAGCGACACTATCATATACGTGAGCCAAAAGGTGCAAACGGTCTCGGGCCAGGTAAGGTGGCACCCGTGGGAATACCGTGCGTGAGGCCGCAAACTGATATGATGTGTTACATGCTAGATCGGTGTGACTTAGGATCGGGGTCGCGACAGGCTTCAATATTATGAATATATGTATCACTACGATCGAGATCGAACATACCATTTGCATTGGGTGTATGACCATAGAAGGTTTTATTCATGTAAACAGAACAACAATTATTCTCTAACTTACATGAATAACCGTATTGCAATAAACATGATCCAATCATATTCATGCTCAACGCAAACACTAAATAACATTTATTTTAGGTTTAACACTAATCCCGAAAGTATAGGGAGTGTGCGATGATTATCATATCAATCTTGGAACCATTTCCAATACACGTCGTCACTTCACCCTTAACTAGTCTCTGTTCATTCTGCAACTCCCTTTCGAGTTACTATTCTTAGCAACTGAACCAGTATCAAATACCGAGGGATTGCTATAAACACTAGTAAAGTACACATCAATTACATGTATATCAAATATAGCATTGTTCACTTTCCCATCCTTCTTATGCGCCAAATACTTGGGGCAGTTCCGCTTTTAGTGACCAGTACCTTTGCAGTAGAAGCACTTAGTCTCAGGCTTAGGTCCAGACTTGGGCTTCTTCACTTGAGCAGCAACTTGCTTGCCGTTCTTCTTGAAGTTCCCTTTCTTTCCCTTTGCCCTTTTCTTGAAACTAGTGGTCTTGTTAATCATCAACACTTGATGCTCTTTCTTGATTTCTACCTTCATCGATTTCATCATCATGAAAAGCTCGGGAATCGTTTTCATCATCCCTTGCATACTATAGTTCATCACGAAGTTCTACTAACTTGGTGATGGTGACTAGAGAATTTTGTCAATCACTATTTTATCTGGAAGATTAACTCCCACTTGATTCAAGCGATTGTAGTACCCAGACAATCTGAACACATGCTCACTGCTTGAGCTATTCTCCTCCATCTTTTAGCTATAGAACTTGTTGGAGACTTCATATCTCTCAACTCATGTATTTGCCTGAAATATTAACTTCAACTCCTGGAACATCTCATATGGTCCATGACGTTCAAAATGTCTTTGAAGTCCCGATTCTAAGTTGTTTAAGCATGGTGCACTAAATTATCAAGTAGTCAGCATATTGAGCTAGCCAAATGTTCATAACATCTGCATCTGCTCCTGCAATAGGTTTGTCACCTAGCGGTGCATCAAAGACATAATTCTTTTGTGTAGTAATGAGGATAAACCTCAAATCACGGATCCAATCCGCATCATTGCTACTAACATCTTTCAACTTAGTTTTCTCTAGGATCATATCAAAAATAAAACAGGGGAGCTAAACGTGAGCTATTGATCTATAACATAGATATGCTAATACTACCAGGACTAAGTTCATGATAAATTTAAGTTCAATTAATCATATTACTTAAGAACTCCCACTTAGATAGACATCCCTCTAATCCTCTAAGTGATCACGTGATCCATTGAACTAAACCATAACCGATCATCACGTGAAATGGAGTAGTTTTCAATGGTGAACATCACTATGTTGATCATATCTACTATATGATTCACGCTCAACCTTTCGGTCTCAGTGTTCCAAGCCCATATCTGCATATGCTAGGCTCGTCAAGTTTAACCTAAGTATTCTGCGTGTGCAAAAACTGGCTTGCACCCGTTGTAGATGGACGTAGAGCTTATCACACCCGATCATCACGTGGTGTCTGAGCACGACGAACTTTGGCAACAGTGCATACTCAGGGAGAACACTTTTATCTCGAAATTTAGTGAGAGATCGTCTTATAATGCTACCGTCAATCAAAGCAAGATAAGAAGCATAAAAAGTAAACATCACATGCAATCAATATAAGTGATATGATATGGCCATCATCATCTTGTGCTTGTGATCTCCATCTCCGAAACACCTTCATGATCACCATCGTCACCGGCGCGACACCTTGATCTCCATCGTAGCATCGTTGTTGTCTTGCCAATCTTATGCTTCCACGACTATCGCTACCGCTTAGTGATAAAGTAAAGCATTACAGGGAGATTGCATTGCATACAATAAAGCGACAACCATATGGCTCTTGCCAGTTGCTGATAACTCGGTTACAAAACATGATCATCTCATACAATAAAATTTAGCATCATGTATTTACCATATCACATCACAACATGCCCTGCAAAAACAAGTTAGACGTCCTCTACTTTGTTGTTGCAAGTTTTATGTGGCTGCTACTGGGCTTAGCAAGAACTGTTCTTACCTACGCATCAAAAACACAACGATAGTTTGTCAAGTTGATGCTTTTAACCTTCGCAAGGACCGGGCGTAGCCACACTTGGTTCAACTAAAGTTGGAGAAACTGACACCCGCCAGCCAGCTGTGTGCAAAGCACGTCGGTAGAACCAGTCTCGCGTAAGCGTACGCGTAATGTCAGTCCAGGCCGCTTCATCCAACAATATCGCCGAACCAAAGTGTGACATGCTGGTAAGCAGTATGACTTATATCGCCCACAACTCACTTGTGTTCTACTCGTGCATATTACATCAACGCATAAAACCTGGCTCTGATGCCACTGTTGGGGAACATAGTAATTTCAAAAAAAATCCTACGCACACGCAAGATCATGGTGATGCATAGCAACAAGAGGGGAGAGTGTTGTCTACATACCCTCGTAGACCGTTCGCGGAAGCGTTATATCAACGCGGTTGATGTAGTCGTACGTCTTCACGTCCGACCGATCCAAGTACCGAAAGCACGGCATCTCTGAGTTCTGCACACGTTCGGCTCGGTGACGTCCTCACCTTCTCGATCCAGCAAGAGGGGCGAAGTAGTAGATGAGTTCCGACAGCACGATGGCGTGGTGACGGTGTTGGTGAAGAACAATCTCCGCAGGGCTTCGCCTAAGCACTACGAAAACTATGACGGAGGATAAACTAGAGGGGACGGGGTTGCCGGCACACGGCTTGGTGTTTCTTGATGTGTCTTGGGTGCTAGCCCTACCCCTCTATTTATATGTTGAGCCTTGGGGTCGAAACTTGGAGTAAAATCCTCCACAAAGTCGGTTTCACCCAAAAGGCAAGAGTCCTTCTCGGACTCCAGGGCCAGACGCCAGGGTTCCCGGCGTCTGGACCCAGACGCCAGGGACCCTGGCGTATGGCCCCTGGACTCTGCAAAACTTCCTTTTGCACTTTCCGAAAAACCTTGTGGGCTTTTCCCTTTGGCCCAAATAAAGTGTTCTCGTACCCAAACATTTCGGGAAACATCTGGAACCCCTTCCGGTGAATTCCGGAACCCTTCCGGTGACCAAACACTATTATCCCATATATCAAACTTTATCTCTGGACCATTCCGGAGTTCCTCGTCATGTCCGTGATCTCATCCCGGACTCCGAACAACATTCGGTCACCAACATACATAACTCACATAGTACTATATCGTCAATGAACGTTAAGCATGCGGGCCCTATGGGTTCGAGAACTATGTAGACATGATCGAGACACCTCTCTGGTCAATAACCAATAGCGGGACCTGGATGCCCATATTGGCTCCTACATATTCTACGAAGATCTTTATCGGTCGGACCGCATAACAACATACGTTGTTCCCTTTGTCATCGGTATGTTACTTGCCCGAGATTCGATTGTCGGTATCTCAATACCTAGTTCAATCTCGTCACCGGCAAGTCTCTTTACTCGTTACGTAATACATCATCCCGCAACTAACTCATAACTTGCGATGCTTGCAAGACTTATAGTGATGTGCATTACCGAGTGGGCCCAAAGATACCTCTCCGACAATCGGAGTGACAAATCCTAATCTCGAAATACGCCAACCCAACAAGTACCTTTGGAGACACCTGTAGAGCACCTTTATAATCACCCAGTTACGTTGTGACGTTTGGTGGCACACAAAGTGTTCCTCCGGTAAACGGGAGTTGCATAATCTCATAGTCATAGGAACATGTATAAGTCATGAAGAAAGCAATAGCAACAAACTAAACGATCAAGTGCTAAGCTAACGGAATGGGTCAAGTCAATCACATCATTGTCCTAATGATGTGATCCCGTTAATCAAATGACAACTCATGTCTATGGTTAGGAAACTTAACCATCTTTGATCAACGAGCTAGTCAAGTAGAGGCATACTAGTGACACTCTGTTTGTCTATGTATTCACACATGTATTATGTTTCCGGTTAATACAATTCTAGCATGAATAATAAACATTTATCATGAAATAAGGAAATAAATAATAACTTTATTATTGCCTCCAGGGCATATTTCCTTCACTGGCATCTTAAGCTTGAGGTATGCATAATGCGGTTACGCATTGAATCTAGCAAATGCAGTTCGCCCGAGAAGCGCGTGATAACCACTGCGGAACGGGACTATATCGAAGATTAACTCTTCGCTTCGGAAGTTATCCGGGGATCCGAAGACCACTTCCAGTGTAATTGAGCCTGTGCAATGGGCCTCTACACCTGGAATGACTCCTTTAAAGGTCGTTTTTGTGGGTTTGATCCTTGAGAGGTCTATACCCATTTTGCGCACTGTGTCCTGATAAAGCAGGTTCAGGCTGCTGCTGACATCCATAAGGACTCGAGTGAGGTGAAATCCGTCAATGAATGGGTCTTGGACCAGTGCGGTGAATCCACCATGACGGATACTAGTGGGGTGGTCCCTGTGATCGAAGGTGATCGGACAAGAGGACCAAGGGTTGAATTTTGGGGCGACTGGCTCCAACGCATATACGTCCCTGAGCACACACTTCCGCTCCCTCTTGGGAATGTGGGTTGCGCATATCATGTTCACCGTCCGCACTTGCGTGGGAAACCTCTTCTGTCCAGTGTGCGGCTGCCGGGGCTACTCCTCGTCATCGCTATTCGGCCCCTTGTCCTTGTTTTCGGCAATTAACTTGCCGGCCTGATTGAACACCCAACAATCTCTGTTGGTGTGATTGGCTGGCTTGTCTGGGGTGCCGTGTATTTGACACGAGCGATCGAGTATACGGTCCAAGATGGACGGACCCAGCATACTTTGTTTGAATGGCTTTTTCCGCTGACCGGTTTTACAGCCTTTGAATCCGGCAATGACTGTCGTATCCTCAGTATTTTCGTTGTAAATGCGGCGCTTATGTTTGTTGCGACGTGACCTGCTATTGCCGTCCTTGGTATCTGAGGTACCATGTTTCTTTGATATGTTATTACTGCGAGCCGGCCAGCTGTCTTCTCCCCCACAAAAGCGGGTCATGAGTGTCATGAGGGCCGCCATAGATTTCAGCTTTTCCTGACCAAGGTGCCAGGCTAGCCACTCATTGCGGATGTTGTGTTTGAAAGCTGCTAGGGCCTCTGCATCCGGACAGTCAACGACTTGATTTTTCTTTGTTAGGAACCGAGTCCAAAATTGCCTGGCCGACTCTTCTGGCTACTGAATTATGTGGCTCAAGTCATCGGCGTCTGGTGGTCGCACATAAGTGCCCTCAAAGTTGTCGAGGAATGCGGCTTCCAGATCTTCCCAACAGCTAATGGAGTCCGCTGGCAAGCTGTTAAGACAATGTCGCGCTGGTCCTTTGAGCTTTAGTGGGAGGTATTTGATGGCGTGTAAGTCATCACCGTGGGCCATGTGGATGTGGAGGAGGAAATCCTCAATCCATACCACGGGGTCTGTTGTGCCGTTGTATGATTCAATATTTACAGGTTTGAAACCTTCTGGGAATTGATGTTCCATTATTTCATCTATGAAGCATAAGGGGTGTGCGGCGCCTCTGTATTGGGCTATGTCGCGACGCAGCTCGAATGGGTCTTGCCCACTATGTTCGGCCCGACCGGATTTGCTTTTACTGTATCTGGCGTGACGTTTATCATCTCGCAGAGTAGTGCACCCTCGTGATCCGTAGATCGATCTTGCATGCTTTTCTTTGTCCTCCAATATGTATCGCGGGTCTGGCGTATCTCCCCATGCCTTTTTATTTGAATGGCATCGGGGTGGAGGCTGAGCTTTTGGCTGGAATGCCTCTCTATCGCGGCCACGAGGTGGCTGATCAGCCGTATCATACGCTTCTTCCTCCAGTCGGGGTAGTAACCTGCACTTTGGGTAACTCTTGGAGGGGCGCTCGAGTTTATATTCCTCGGCCGCGAGGACTTCAGTCCATCTATCAGCTAGCAGATCTTGATCAGCTTGAAGCTACTGCTGCTTTTTCTTCAGGCTATTTGCCGTGGCCATAAGCCGGTGCTTGAAGCGCTCTTGTTCGACGGGATCCTCTGGTATGGAGAATTCATCATCGCCGAGGCTTGCCTCGTCTTCGGAGGGGGCATGTAATTGTCATCCTCCTCCTCTCTGTTTGCCGCTCTCTCAGGAGAGCTGGCTCCTTCATCCTCCTGCTCTAAATCTTGCTGGAGGGGATTGTTGTTGTCTTCGGCACTATCCGGAGTGTTATTATCTCCTGTGCCGGTATCACCACTTTTGCTTTGGCGGCACTTAGAGCGGCGCCACTAACATCGGCGCTTGGGTTGCTTCTTGGAGGGGTCATCCTCCGCTATCTCGTCGCCATTGCCTTCGTTGGGTGTATCCACCATGTATATGTCATATGACGAGGTGGCTTTCCAGTGCCCTATAGGTGTTGGTTCATGTTCGTCTCCTACATCGTCGTCCATACCGTCGATGTCTTCGGAGTCGAAGTCGAGCATGTCGGTTAAATCATCGATAGTGGCTACAAAGTGGGTGGTGGGTGGGCGTCGAATTTCTTCATCGTCCGCATCCCAATCATGGTGGCCATAGTCCGGCCAGGGCTCTCCTGACAAAGAGAGATACGTTAGTGAATTCAGAATGCCGTCGAAGGGCGAGTGCTGAAAGATATACGCAACGGTGAATTCCATGATCTGCTAGCGGAGTACATAGTTGCTTCAGAAGCAGCAAATGAAGGAGTCTGGATGAAGGAGTTCATATCCGATCTAGGTGTCATACCTAGTGCATCGGGTCCAATGAAAATCTTCTGTGACAATACTGGTGCAATTGCCTTGGCAAAGGAATCCAGATTTCACAACAGAACCAAGCACATCAAGAGACGCTTCAATTCCATCCGGGATCAAGTCCAGGTGGGAGACATAGAGATATGCAAGATACATACGGATCTGAATGTTGCATACCCACCGACTAAGCCTCTTCCACCAGCAAAACATGATCAGCACCAAGACTCCATGGGTGTTAGAATCATTACTATGTAATCTAGATTATTGACTCTAGTGCAAGTGGGAGACTGAAGGAAATATTCCCTAGAGGCAATAATAAAGTTATTATTTATTTCCTTATTCCATGATAAATGTTTATTATTCATGCTAGAATTGTATTAATCGGAAACATAATACATGTGTGAATACATAGACAAACATAGTGTCACTAGTATGCCTCTACTTGACTAGCTCATTGATCAAAGATGGTTAAGTTTCCTAGCCATAGACATGAGTTGTTATTTGATCAATGGGATCACATCGTTAGGAGAATGATGTGATTGACTTGACCCATTTCGTTAGCTTAGCACTTGATCGTTTTAGTTTACTGCTATTGCTTTCTTCATGACTTATACATGTACCTATGACTATGAGATTATGCAACTCCCGAATACTGGAGGAACACTTTATGTGCTACCAAACGTCACAATGTAATTGGGTGATTATAAAGGTGCTCTACAGGTGTCTCTGATAGTGTTCGTGGAGTTGGCATAGATCAAGAATAGGATTTGTCACTCCAATTATCGGAGAGGTATCTCTGGGCCCTCTCGGTAATGCACATCACTATAAGCCTTGCAAGCAGTGTGACTAATGAGTTAGTTGCAGTGAGGGAGTCCTGGATTAGGGGGTGTCCGGACAGCCGGATTATATCCTTTGGCCGGACTGTTGGACTATGAAGATACAAGATTGAACACTTTGTCTCGTGTCCGGATGGGACTCTACTTGGCGTGGAAGGCAAGCTTAGGCAATACGGATATGTATATCTTCTCCTTTGTAAACCGACCTTGTGTAACCCTAGCCCCCTCCGGTGTCTATATAAACCGGAGGGTTTTAGTCCGTAGGACAACAGACAATCATACCATAGGCTAGCTTCTAGGGTTTAGCCTCTTCGATCTCATGGTAGATCAACTCTTGTAATACCCATATCATCAAGAATAAATCAAGCAGGACGTAGGGTTTTACCTCCATCAAGAGGGCCCAAACCTGGGTAAAACATCGTGTTCCCTGCCTCCTGTTACCATCCGCCTTAGACGCACAGTTCGGGACCCCCTACCCGAGATCCGCCGGTTTTGACACCGACATTGGTGCTTTCATTGAGAGTTCCTCTGTGTCGTCACCGTTAGGCTTGATGGCTCCTTCTACCATCGATAGCGATGCAGTCCAGGGTGAGACTTTTCTCCCCGGACAGATCTTTGTGTTCGGCGGCTTCGCACTGCGGGCCAACTCGTTTGGCCATCTGGAGCAGATCGAAAGTTACGCCCCTGGCCACCAAGTCAGGTTTGGAAGCTTAAACTACACGGCCAATATCCGCGGAGACTTGATCTTCAACGGATTCGAGCCTCTGCCTTGTGCGTCACGCGGTCATGATGAGTACGATTTAGCTCTACCATCAGACAGTGTTCAGGAGATCGCACCGGCAGCCGCTCCGACCCTCAATTCGGAACCAGTTGCGCCATCCATGGACGGGTGGATGGACCCCACCATGGAGGCCTTACCCTCAGCGGTGATCGAGCCGAACATCGACCTTACCCTGCGCGAGAGCTGTGTTGTCAGACTGTCGGACACTTCTCCGGCCACGGACTCCGAACCGCCTGCGCCCGTTCCTAGCGAATCCGATTGGGCGTCGATCATGGAGTTTACCTCCGTGGATATTTTTTAGCACTCGCCCTTTGCCGACATACTGAACTCATTAAGGTCTATCTCCTTGTCAGGGGGATCCTGGCCGAACTATGTCCGGCAGGATTGGGATGCGGATGACGAAGAAATTCGCTGCCCACCCACCACCCACTTAGTAGCCACTGTCGACGACTTAACCGACATGCTCGACTTCGACTCCGAAGACATCGACGGTATGGACGACGATGCGGGAGACGAAGAGGAACCACTGCCCACAGGGCATTGGACAGCCACCTCATCATACGATATATACATGGTGGACACACACAAAGAAGGTAATGGCGACGAGACAGCAGAGGATGACCCCTCCAAGAAGCAACCCAAGCGCCAACGTCAGCGGCGCCGCTCTAAGTCCTGCCAAAGCAAAAGTGTTGATATCGGCACAGGAGATAATAACACTCCGGATAGTGCCGAAGATGGCAACAATCCCCTGCAGCAAGATTTAGAGCAGGAGGATGGAGGAGCCAGCCCTCCAGAGAGAGCGGCAGATGGAGAGGCAGAGGATGATAATTACATGCCCCCTCCGAAGACGAGGCAAGCCTCGACGATGACGAATTCGTCGTGCCAGAGGATCTCGTCGACCAAGAGTGCTTCAAGCGCCGGCTTATAGCCACAGCAAATAGCCTTAAGAAAAAGCAGCAGCAGCTTCAAGCTGATCAAGATCTGCTAGCTGACAGATGGACTGAAGTCCTCGCGGACGAGGAATGTAGACTCGAGCGCCCCTCCAAGAGTTGCCCAAAATGCAGGTTGCTACCCCGACTGGAGGAAAAAGCGTATGACGCGGCTGATCGGCCACCTTGTGGCCGCGATAGAGAGGCATTCCAGCCAAAAACTCAGCTTGCACCCCGACGCCATTCAAATAAAAAGGCATGGGGAAATACGCTAGACCTGCGAGACGTATTGGAGGACAAATCAAAAGATGCAAGATCAATCTACGGATCACGAGGGTGCGCCACTATGGAAGATGATAAACGTCACGCCGGATAGAGTAAAAGTAAATCCGGCCGGGCCGAACACAGCGGGAAAGACCCATTCGAGTTGTGTCGCGATATAGCCCAATACAGAGGCGCCGCACACCCCTTATGCTTCACAGACGAAGTCATGGATCATCAAATCCCAGAGAGTTTCAAACCCGTAAATATAGAATCATACGACGGCACACCAAATCCTGCGGTATGGATCAAGGATTTCCTCCTCCACATCCACATGGCCCGCGGTGATGACTTACACGCCATCAAATACCTCCCACTAAAGCTCAAAGGACCAGGACAGCATTGGCTTAACAGCTTGCCAGCAGAATCCATTAGCTGTTGGGAAGATCTGGAGGCTGCATTCCTCGACAACTTTCAGGGCACTTATGTGCGACCAGCAGATGTCGATGACTTGAGCCACATAATTCAGTAGCCAGAAGAATCAGCCAGGCAATTCTGGACTCGGTTCCTAACAAAGAAAAATCAAATCGTTGACTGTCCGGATGCAGAGGCCCTAGCAGCTTTCAAACACAACATCCGCAACGAGTGGCTAGCCCGGCACCTTGGTCAGGAAAAGCCGAAATTGATGGCGGCCCTCACGACACTCATGACCCGCTTTTGTGCGGGAGAAGACAGCTGGCTGGCTCGCAGTAATAACATATCAAAGAACCGTGGTACTTCGGATACCAAGGACGACAATGGAAGGTCACGTCGAAATAAACAGAAGCGCCGCATTAACAGCGACAATATCGAGGATACGGCAGTCAATGCCAGATTCAAAGGCTCTAAACCTGGTCAGCGGAAAAAGCCATTTAAAAGAAGCACTCCGGGCCCGTCCAGTTTGGACCGCATACTCGATCGCTCATGTCAGATACACGGCACCCCCGACAAGCTAGCCAACCACACCAATAGGGATTGTTGGGTATTCAAGTAGGCCAGCAAGTTAATTGCCGAAAACAAAGATAAGAGGCCACATAGCGATGACGAGGAAGAGCCCTGGCAGCCGAACACCGGAGGACAGAAGAGGTTCTCCCCACAAGTGCGGACGGTGAACATGATATATGCAACCCACATCCCCAAGAGGGAGTGGAAGCGTGCGCTCAGGGACGTATATGCGTTGGAGCCAGTCGCCCCAAAGTTCAACCATGGTCCTCCTGTCCGATCACCTTCGATCGCAGGACCACCCCACTAGTATTTGTCATGGCGGATTCGCCGCACTGGTCTCCGACCCAATCATCGACGGATTTCACCTCACTCGAGTCCTTATGGATGGCGGCAGCAGCCTGAACCTGCTTTACCAGGACAAAATGCGCAAAATGGGTATAGACCCCTCAAGGATCAAACCTACAAAAACGACCTTTAAAGGCGTCATTCCAGGTGTAGAGGCCCATTGCACAGGCTCAATTACACTGGAAGTGGTCTTGGGATCCCCGGATAACTTCCGAAGCGAAGAATTAATCTTCGATATAGTCCTGTTCCGCAGTGGCTATCATGCACTGCTCGGGTGAACCACATTTGCGACATTCAATGTGGTACCGCATTATGCATACCTCAAGCTCAAGATGCCAGGACCTCGGGGGCTCACCACAGTTAATGGAAACACAGAGCGCTCTCTCCGCACGGAGGAGCACACTGTGGCCCTCGCAGCAAAAGTGCAAAGCAGCCTCTCAAGGCAATCCACCAGTTCGGCGTTTCAAGACCTGGACACCTTCAAGCACGCTCGGAGTAATCGGCAACTAGACCGCCTGGAACGATCTGAGCTCGCGTAGCAATGCGGCCCACACCCCAGCCCAAGCCAAACAGCGAAATTCGTGCCACGCGTACATAATTACGCATTAAAAATACCATGGGCACAGGCGGGGAGGGGGCACAACTACGGCACGCCCCAATACGCGGCTTAAACCGCACTAGGGTCTTCCCGCTTTGTTATTTTTCTCTTTCAGGACTTTAATCTCTGGAAACCCCGTCCGGCAACATGAGTGCCGAACACATGATGCAGCAACCAAGGAGGCAGAAAGCTACGTCACACCACGGAACTCCTAGGTGGATTACGATAACGAGTGAAATATTTGCTTTAATACTATTCCTCAGCTTGCCCTTGGAAGGGACATAGTCCTACTTTTTGCTTATCGCACTATCTGTATCATTCTGCTTTAACGCACCTTTTTGAATAAACAATGCATAGCATTAAGACTATTATTGCATTCTTTATATATATATATATGTGTGTGTGTGTTCATTAATGACGCCTTGCAACTGTACATTTTGGTACGGCCAATACACCAGGGGCTTAAGTACCCCACAATATGGTGTGAGAAGTCCGAACACTTTCACAAGTGCAGCACCCCGAACTTATAGCATTATATGCATCAGCTCCGAATCATGTCTTTGGTCAAATGTTGGGTTTGCCCGGCTCCTATGTTTTGGTACCTTACGTTCCGCTCTATCGGCTAAGGTAGCACTAGGAGAACTACTGCGATTGTGCCCCGGTTCTGCTGGGCTAAGCACCTCAGTAGAGAAAGCTAAAACTGACTGTCATGATAAGGCGAGAGACTGGTCGCTATTTGGCAAGGTTTCGAGTCCCTAAAGACTTATGCTGCTTAGAGCGAGGAGCCGGTCCTGTCCGGCTTAAAGGCGTGTATCGCGCCCCGAATTCGGCCTTCCGAATACCAGGGGCTTCGCCAAAATTTAAAATTATAGAATTCTATGGCTAAGTGAGAGTGATAAAGCATTATTAGTCTGGTTGCCTTGTTCGCTGTGCTGAGCACCTCCCTCGAAGGACCCAAAAATGGGAACAAGAGTACTCAGGTTTATCCCAAACACCCCAGCACTCGTGGCATGGGGGCAGAAGCCGAGGACTAGCCATCTCTCAGATTGGATAAACAGCCAAACATAAGGTAATATTTTAAATTCAAACAAGCATTGCATAGCGCATATGAAACAAGTCTTCATCATACAGGATCACACGAGCAAGTTTACTCAAATATTACATACTTTGGACATTCGTCCGCTACAAGACGGGCACCCTTCAGGACACCCTCATAATAAATTTTGGGGGTGCGATACTCCTTTCCCTGTGGTGGTCCTTCCTTAATCAGCTTCACGGCGTCTAGCTTGGCCCATTGCACCTTCATACGGGCGAAAGCCCGGCGTGCACCTTCGATGCAGACAGACCGCTTGACGACTTCCAGTCATGGGCAGGCATCCACGAGCCGCCTCACCAAGCCGAAGTAGCTGTTCAGAAGGGCGTCGCCGGGCCACAGCCGGACTATAAAGCCCTTCATGGCCTGCTCGGCCGCCTTGTGTAGCTCGACCAGCTGCTTCAGCTGGTCGCTCATAGGCACCGGGTGTTCGGTCCCAGTATACTGAGACCAGAACAGCTTCTCCGTTGAGCTTCCCTCCTCGGCCTGGTAAAACTGTGCGGCATCCAACACACTGCGGGGAAAATCTACTAATGCTCCTGGAGAGCTCCGGATTCGGGCAAGCATGCATCACCAAGAGCTGACTTTCAGCACTCATTAAGACAAGAGGAGGTGTTCAACATTGTAAGTAGGTGCAAGCCTCCCAGGCCGCCAACTACAACACTATTGCGAACCAAGTTAGCGAATGATGCACCTTTGTATGTGCCGCAAGGAGATGCCCTGGGCCTTCAACCCATACACAGATCGAACTCTTACATCTATCATGGTGACGGGTTCTGCGATGCACCATCTTTTGACCTGGGCATAGATGGTGATGCTCCAGCACCTGCTCCAGCAGCAGAAACAAGGGAAGCCGGTGTGGTTGTCATAGATGAGGGTGAGTTGGACCCAACAGCTGTGAACGAAGGATGCGCTGCTGCTAATGCTAGCAAGGCAATAGCTCAAGAGCCAGATGTTGGATCACCAGACAGTTGCCACACCCCGATATGCGTAGAACCAGCAGTTGGCATGAGCAGTTCTTCAAGACCACCTATTGCACGAAGACAGAGGAGGGTAATAAGGCCCGCAGCATCTCAAAGGTCTCCATTCATTGATTACAACAAGAATAAGACGTTCAATACCAATGAGGCAGTCAACAAGCTTTACGCTGCCCTCTTGTATTGGGTCAGGCATCACCTAGGAGCAAATAATGATGCTACCAGGTAAACCAACTCCCCACAGCCTACATACATATATTTTTCAGTTGCACAGACCACCTACTTAGTTGCACAAAAATCAGAGCATGTTGCACAAAACAGGGCTTTTAGTTGCACACTGATTTGTTTTAATTTCATACACATTTTTTGTTGTCGTGACCCTTCAAGCTAACTTGTCTTTTATTTCTTTTAAAAAAATCAGCCATGAGATAATCAGGTATGGTGCTTTCTACATTTCTTTAAAGGAGTTAGTTGATTCCATGAAGCCGGTTCAATGGCTGTCAAGAATTGTTATTGAGACTGGAATCTTACATATCATGGATGACTTACCAAAACGGTCAAAGAAGGTCGTTATGCCACTAAGGTTTTCTGTAAGTTTTTTCAAAACCTTTTTCCCCTCTTCTTTTTCTGTAGCACTTTCGTTTACCAATTCAGGGAGTCCTTTCATCTAGTAAGTAGTTTGAGGCATGCTTATAATTTTTGCAGGTCAATTTACAGCAAGAGATCCACAATGTGAATGAGATAAACAAGAAGTTTGATTACAAGAACCGTCTCGACAAGCAAGACTTAGTGAGTGTTGTGCCCACATGATCCATCTCTTAGTTGGCACTCATAACATGTTCAGTTGCACATGACACATCTTTTAGTTGGCAAATACTTTCTGGCAACATGTTTTAACTTCACCAAGTCTTTACTGTTTTTCTTACCTACAACATGTATCTGTGTCTAAATCGTTCACGCTTGTAGGTCATGCTGCCAGTGCTCGAGTGCGCTGATATAAATGATAAAAAGGGAGGGAGGCATTATTGGGTCTTCAATGTCAACTTGACGGACGAACGCTTCAAAGTTCTTGATTCAAACAGGAAGCTGGACAACTTGAGGGTAGTACGCCAGCTATGGAGGAAGCATTACCCAAAGTTTAGCATTGAGCACTTCCAGATTATTGACATTAACGTACCGAAGTAGCTCGGCAAGTAAGACAATAAGCATGGCATTTTTCTCAATTTTTTACCATCAATTTGTAGTTTTTAAAATTTTCTACATGTGCAATCTTTAGTTTTTTAAGACACGGGACTAGTTTGCAATCTGTTTTTCATTTTTATGAGTTTCTCATGGATTATCTAGTCAGTTGCACAGTGGCACATAAGTAGTTGCATAGTTTCACAAAGTACACTATCTTTTTGGTTTTAAATTTCTGTGACAAATTCTCTTTTTGCCCACCGCAGCAATGAGTGTGGGGTGTTCGCACTAGCTAACGCCACCGAGTGGAACGGTAGCCAACTTCCCAACTACGAACCCAAGGAAGTACTCAACATCAGGAAGAAGCTGGCAAATTATTGGGTCACCAGCACGCACAACTCCGCCCCATGGAGGAAGTTGCTCAGATACGACAAGGACTAGGTCAACACTCTTTTTATTCTCTGCCCTATGGAGGAAGTTGTTGGTTTGCACAATTTTTGAGCATATTTTGTAGTTGCACACTAGTAGTAATTCTGTTTGCAACTCAATGTCATCACTTTTGTTGACACATTAGGAGCACTGGACATACAATTGTTCAACAATGAAATATTAAACCATTTTCCAACAAAGGCGCAAATAGCAACCATTTTACACAGTGCATGAACTAATTCAAGGGAAACAAATTAGAGAAGAGAACTCATAGATGTTGAATGTGTCCACTTGGTCTTCCTTTTTGTCAGAAAGATACAAATGGTGCAATAGAATCACAGCAGCCTGAGTGGACACACACCAGCAGTGTGCTCTGTAGATTGGCAGTGGCTGCATTTGTTTTTCTTCTTTGGGTGTAGCTCCAGCGCCGATTTGTACCATCGAATCTTTGCCCTACCCTTTGTATTAAACCTTGAAGGATCCATGGGCACAAAATCATCAGAGGCTTGTGCAGGGGATGTAGCCTCCAACGGGGCAGTAGGACAAGTGTGCGTGGGCGCTAGACCATCACGAGGTTGTGTTCGATCACCTGTGGAATAATCATATAAAAAGTTTAGTATTTTTTTTGCGCAACCAGGATTGATGTTCTCTGCAACCACACAACCCATGTTGTGCAACTAACTGGTTGCTGTGTGCAAGTTAAGTTGAAAAAAAACCTGTAGTAGCACAGCCCGTCATGGCACTTGGATGGTAATCACCTATAGCCAGAACAGGAAAAACAAGTTAGTTTTTTATCTTGATGCTCGAACTAACATAGCGCGCGCAACTGGGTAGCCTGTTCTGTTCAACCGGGTCCCATAATGTGTGAAACTGAAGTCACACACCTAGTTGCATGGGGAGTTGGGGGCAGGTAATTACCTGGGTGATGAGCCACCTGAGTACTGCCTGTAGGGACATTGGGAGGAGCACGCGCAGCGCTGCTTGTTGGGACAGGCGGGGGTGGAGGTGGTGGAGCATGCCATGTAGGGTCTGGAGGTCCTTGAGGGTTGCCATCACCTATAGCCAGAACAGGAAAAACAAGTTAGTTATTTATCTTGATGCTCGAACTAACATAGCATGCGCAACTGGGTAGCCTATTCTGTGCAACTGGGCACCATGATGTGTGTAAGTGAAGTTACACACCTAGTTAGATGGGGAGTTGGGGCAGGTAATTACCTGGATGATGAGCCATTGGAAGGAGGACGCGGGGCACTGCTTGTTGGGCTAGGCGGGGGAGGAGGTGGCGGAGCATGCCGTCTAGGGCCTAGAGGTGGAGGAGGCCCTTGAGGGTTGCCATCATCTGATGGTCCAGTAGCAGCAGTCATTTTTTTTCTTTTTCTTGGACTTGTTCAGGTGGCCGATCTCGATACGTGCTCCGCGCATATGCTTGTATACAATGGCTTATGCTGCATCAGAGCCACTTGCAAACTTGGCTAGTTTCCAAAAATCGTACATCATGTTTCTCTCCCTTATCTGCTTTTTTGATTGAGGAGGCATTTCATCCGGTTGCTCATACTCGATCCCTGGTGCACTAGGGACAACAGTAGGTGTCCACCGTCTTAGCATGTACCTTTTCGGTATGACATCAACTCCAAGATGGGTGAACACCTTGAGGATGTGGCAACAGAGCATGCCGTCCTTGTCCATTTTGCAACACTCACACAAATAGGAACCCTCCCCCACCCTTGCCTACACCAAGTAGTTTCAAGAACCATATTTGGCAACAAATTCCTGGTTTGGTCTGAGCTCAAAAAGGTCAGCACCAACTAGGAACGCATTATAACGTCCAATCAGCACAAACTCTTCTCTGAACTTGCAGTAAAGGTCTCTAGTGTAGGTTTCGTAAGCTTGCCTCTCTATTGGGAAGTTGGACCATAGCTCAATCTCAAGGTGTTTTGTCCTGTAATCATTGCAGCCTTCCTTGGCAAGGATGTGGTTCTGAATTTTTTTCATATTGCTTGACAAAGTTCAACATTGAATTGTGTGGGTTCACATATCTTTTTAGGACCGCGTTGAACCCCTCACTACGGTGTGTAGACTGCAGGAAGGGGAAGAACCTGTTTTTGAAGTAGCACGACACCAAAGTTGACCTATATTCGTACAACTTCTCAAAGTGTGTGTGTGTGTGTGTATGTGTGTGTGTCATAGCCTCGTACTTCATCATTAACCCATCCCAATTCTGCTTAAACTTGTCTATAGTGAAGCTGAAGTCAACACAGTAGTATAAATCATCAGAGAGCCCTGGATTCCAGCACAACAGCCAACCAACTTTTTCTTGAGCCTTTTTCATGATGTGCCATCGACAACAGCGATGCACTGTGGATGGAAAGATGCTCTGTATTGACTGCCTCATTGCACCATCCTGATCGGTTATGAAGTTGTCAGGAGGTTTGCCATCCATAGCCTCTAGGAATGCTTGGAAGACCCAATTAAAGCTCGATGCCAACTCCTGCCTCACAAACGCGCAACCCAACATGAAAGATTGGCCATGTCGCTTTATTCTAATGAAGGGCGCGAATGGCATATTGTACATGTTGGTCATGTAGGTGGTGTCAAACGATATGCGATCATGGTACGCCTCCGCATAAGCTTTTCGAGCTGAGCCATCCACCCAAAATATATTGACAAATCTGTCCTCTTCATCATATTTTACCTTATAGAAGAAGTCTGGATCGGTTTTTTTGTATATCCTTGAAGTGCGCAATTGTCTCAATCATGTCACCCTCCTTTGTGTCATATCTACGGAAACTTGTACACAGATTTGTTATTGCCTTTTGTCCGAACAGCACCATCATCTCAGATCCATAGAACTCTGCCATTACATGCATCATACGTCCTGCATAATACAAAAAGAAACAATATCTCTTTTTTTAGTCGCACGAATGCACATATCCAGCTGCACAGTAATATGACATGTGTTGGCACAGAAGATAGTTGCAGGAAATGGGCAACCAGTTGCACCTTTTCAAAAACACTTTCATTTTGCACACAGGACATTATGTAGTTGCACAGTGAAGATAATCTAGTTGCACAGGAACATTATGTAGTTGCACAGTGAAGGTAATCTAGTTGCACACCAGTACCATAACAGTTGCACACTGGACTGCCTAGAGGGAAACTTAATTCTGTAAGGGATATAGAAACACACATGTAGTCAAGTTGCAGTTATACAAGATGTGCAAAAACTCCTTTTCATCAGGAGAGATGCCTTGGTGAGATCTCAAGTATTTGGACAACGAAGGTTTGTTCACCAGCAGATGATTATGGTCACAAAAAAAGTGCGTCACCTGCCATCGCCCATCTATTAGCTTCACCAACATTTTTGCTTTGCATTGAGTCTGCTTTATTGTCTCGCGTTTACGCTTCTTCTTTTTCTTACTAGTACCAGCCTCCTCTTCAGCAAATATTGGAGGTTCATCTTCTATCTCCTCATCACTTTCAATAGGTTTTGGATCTGGTATAGCGTCCAGGACAGGAGGAGCCTCGGCTCCTCCATCATTAGCTTTTGGCTTCTTGTACTCGTTGCAGCAAAACTATTGTTTTACCAATACATTTGTGTGATCTTTTCGCCTAGAGGTGTTCATTTTGACAGAGAAACCCATCCATAGGGCGTAGCTATTGTAGTGATCCTTAGCAATTTGAAGGTTGTCAAACCTCATGCCAACATAGGGTTCCATTGGCTGAGAACCAACCTCATCTTCTCCTTCTTCTCCTTGCACGGCACTGTCAACAGCACCAGCTCCGAGCTCAGTCCTGGTTGGACCAGGAACATTTGTTGCGGTGCCCGTGTCATCAAGAGTATGGCTCTCTGACTGCAGACACCACTACAGGGGCACCACGGGCTGATGGCTGCCCTACCACATTGCCATGGCCCATAGGGTTAGGCCCACGACTTGTCTGCGTGTAGTAAACAGAGCGCCCATTTTCTGTCCAATTCCCTTGTGGTATGTTGGGTTGCTGCTCATCCATATCATGAGGAAGCTCATTGAGATCAGGAGGCAACTCATTAAGATCAAGCATATTTTTTTCCTTTTTTGGCTGCTGCCACAGATCCCCTGCATATATAAAAAGAAGGAAGTGATGTCATCAGTTTAATCATGAAAGAGTGTTTTCAAACAACCTAAAAGCTTAGTAAATAGCCAGATGCACACCATTATGACAATCTTAGTTCCAAAAGCAACATGTCTATAGCAGAATCTTTATTATAATAGGTATGAGTCTTTTTTGCACAGAGTTTTTATGTTAGTTGCATAGTTTGCAGTAAATAGCTGGCAAGAACATGACTTTTTTACTACAGAGTCTTCCTGACTTTTTCCTCTGTTTGTTGAGACGGCCTGCAGGTTTTCTGTTTTTGCAAGGAGCTGATTCAGATTTTTCTGCACATAATCTGGACATAATTTGATGCCACAATTGAGACGGGGAAATCCAGGTGAAAGAAGAAAGAAGAATTGGATGACAGATTATAGATATATGTTTTTCATTGTCGTTTCTGTTTTTACTTCTAGTATATTGAACATATTTTTTACACTATAGCTTTGCAATAGGTGTGGGACCAGAATATATGTGTAGTACAAGAATATATGCATGACTATTTTAATATGGTTTGTGGTTTCATTAGCTATGTACAAAAGTTTCTTTGTGTTTTCGCTGTCGTACTACAGATTTTTGGTTTTGCCTAGAATAGATGTCTCAGTTGACCAGGATACATATTTTCAGTTGGCCAGCATGCATGTTCAGTTGGACAGTCAATGTGTTCAGTTGGCTAGAATAGATGTTTCAGTTGGCCAGGATGCATATTCAGTTGGACATCATGCATGTTCAGTTGACCAGGATACATGTTTTATTGCACATATACTTTAGGTTTCTATAGTATTCACTAAGAATACTACATGTTCAGTGTTGCCTAGCAAGCATGTTGAATTTCCAGAATACATGTTTAGTTGGCTGGGATACATGTTTAGTTGCACACTTATGCATTTTCCATTGGCTACAATGCATGTTTAGGTTTTTGGCTACAATGCATGTTGAATTGGCTAGAATGATGTTTCAGTTGGCCAGAGAACTTGCTTTTAGTTGGTTTGTTTAACACATCTAGGTGGGGGAAACTTGGTTGGCATGCATGTTAGAAAAAAATTTCAGTAAAGTTGATCTCAAACCATGTTTAGTGTGCAACTAGGAAGTTGTGCAACTAAACCTAATGACTTGTGTTTAGTTGCACAAACCAGGAAATAGTAGGCTTCTATCCATGGTTAGTTGCATAGTAATTTGTGGTTGTTTTCAGTTGCAGATATGACACTCATGGGGGGAGGGTAGGGTTATGTGCCAGATCCACCTCTTTTTGAAGCAGCTTATCCATGAATTTTCTGCTAGATCCATGGAGAAGGGGGTTGACATATGCAGTAGAAGAAGGGGGAGAGAAGATGGCCAAAGGGAGGGAAATTACCTACACTGATGTTGCTGCCTGGTATGGCTCACCACCCTGCCCTTACATCTTTTTTGAAGCAACTTCTTCTTCTACTTTGGGGCTGCCATGGCGGCTATGTAGGAGGAGGAAGGGCCTTGGATCTCCTTCTTTCATGGAGAAGAAGAAGGCATCGTGGTGGCGTGAGGGCGAGCAGGCGTGGGAGGGGCTGGGTAGGTACAGCTGGCCACGTGGGAGCATGGGGAGACTTTTCTCTCCTTCTATTTGGGCCTATCGGGACTGGCCGCTTGATCGCGTGGGTTCGGTGGTCTCTTTCCTTTTTTGGAGTGCGGGACCGCGGGGGGACAGGGAGTTAACTTTTCAGGCCGGCCGCTCGATCGCACTAGTGGGCAGACGCGTCCAACAAGTTGACATATTAGTAACTCTGTGGCCAATACAATTATTTTCAACCATTCGATCCAATTCCGTGACCACAAAACAAATACCCAAATGATAAATGCCACCCATATGGCACTTATCAACTTGGTTCAAACGCGTCCAGGGCCATTAGATAAAAACACGGATTTTGAAGCGCATCCCCGACCACGTCATCGATTGAGTGTGAGGTGGCAAGGGCCAACGTCTCGAACGACTAAAACGAAGCCCACTCGCTTCCACCGCCCACACGCATCCCACTCCCCACCCACAGCCGTATTAATTTCTCAAAAAAGAAAAAGAAAAACCACAATTGCATCTTCTTCCCCCACTCTTCACCATCACATGTGAAATCCCTCGTGGTGAGATCCTGGCCAGCGACCAAAGCGAGGGGACGGCACTTGGCGCCGGTGGCGGCGAGGAGGATGTGGGGCTACCTGTGGGCGGTCTTCTGCAAGATGCGCAAGCGGTGGCGGATCTAGAACTTTATCAACATGGGGAAACATTATAAAGGGTAGCATTTTTTTCTTCTTAAAACACATTACAAATAGTTAACAAAGTACCAAATATGCATATGAATGTAAAAAAAATTGCCAATTGTATGTGGGGGCCATGCCCCCCACCCCACCCATTAGATCTGCCACTGTGTGCAAGGGCAAGCGCAAGCTGCTCGTCGGCGCGCACCTCCTCATGAGGCGCCGCAACAAGTCCCTCTCGCGCTCCGTTGCCAACCTCCTCTCCCACCACCAAGGGCACCACAGAGGCCGCCGGGAGTACGAGTTCTCTTGAAGTGGCAGCCTCGACCTTGGCTCCTTCTCCATGCGCTGACGCGTCCCCCGCGTCGTCGTCGCCCGGGGCGCTGATGATGCGTGAGGAGCTCGCGATTGGGGAGGAGTGCCAGTCGGCGGGGATGTCGCCGCTGGTGCCTGGCGCGATCGACGGTGGGTTCTCGGTGTGGGTGTCCAACTTCTCATCGAACGAGGTCGACGGGGACCAGCTGGGCCTGGGCGACACCGTGGACGACGAGGCATAGGAGTTCATCGCCCGCTTCTACGCCCAGCTGCGTTGGTAGAACCAGATTGGGCTGCTCCCGTACAACCTACAGGAAGCCGCCGCGTGATCGACAGGCCGCCCGACGCCAGCCGCTACGCGAGGTTTTCTGGTATACCTAAGCTTGTAGAGCCTGCATTTGTAAAGTGCAGGTTATCAGAGAGAAATAAAGAAGTAGGAAAATGTTCTTCAAACTGAAAGAAAGAAGAAGGAAGTATGATCTTAACAAGGAAAACTGGTAATAGGATTGAGCATAGCATGCAAAATAGGATGATACCATGGTTTTGAAGAACATTTGCCATGACTGTTCATTTTGGAAGAAAAAAATGAGTAACTCGCCATGTTATTTTCATACATTTGCCATGTTGTTTTTCATACAATTCCCATTGCCTAGATATCAACAGCTTTCTGAACTTGCCACTTAATTAGCAACTTCAAAAACATGGCAAACTTGCCATGTCAACCTAAGATGGCAAACTTGCCTAAGATGTTCAAAAAACATGGCAAGCTTGCCATGTCAACCTAAGATGTTCAAAAACATGGGAGACTTGCCATGTCAACCTAAGATGTACAAAAACATGGGACACTTGCCATGTCAACCTGAGATGTTCAAGAAACATGCCAGACTTGCCATGTAATCTTAGTCATATGGCAATTTTCCAGGTAGTTATGTTTCTGACATCTTTTCTACTTCACAATGGTAATTTCATTTTTAATATGATGGCAAATCTAATTCATACAAAATGGGAATTTCTATCCTGTTCTTTTCCCGTATCATGGCATTTTTACACCATGTGCCTTTTGCTCCTAGCAAACTCCACGTTATGTGTTTACTTAGTTTACAGCCATCTAAATTCTAAAGATGTTTTTTGGCGCCATCTAAGGACCACGTGTAGTGAAATTGATGATTGGGAGTAGTTTTTGCTCACACCTTAGTGATGGCAATATTTTATTTTTAGTAACTGTGTCATCATTTTTTCGTGGCCATTTGTTTTTACATAAGCATGGCAAATTTGATAAAATATTCCATCAAATTTGAATACGCATTTTGCCATGGCAAATTGGAATATACTTTTTTTTTCACGACAAAGTTGATCATTTTTTTGTGTTATTTCACAAAAAAACGGCAAATTAATCACACAAAATATGGCAAGTTTTTGTAAAATACCATGGCAAATTTGAACATGCTTTTTCCATTGCAACTATTGAACATTTTGTATTATTTCACATTCATGGAATTTTTTTATTATATTATCATGGCAAATTTGATAAAAAAAATCAATGGCAAACTTGTATTTGCGTTAGCCATGGCAAGTTTCATCTCTATCCTTGTTCGTAAACAATGGCATTTTTTGCTATGTATGATTTTTTTCATGTGATTTTCCATGGCACTTTTCTTTATCTAAAAACATGACAAACTTGAACTTTGCCATGTTCAACAACATCCCAAATTTATAGATATTGAAAAAAAAAATGGCAACTCGATATGTTCAACAACACGACAAACTTGCCATGGCAACTTTTGCCATGTTTGAAAACATTATATATATATATATATATATATATATATATATATATATATATATATATATATATATTCGTCACCCTGGGTGAGGAATAGTTATGTAAGTTTTGTTTTATTTCCGACGCAAAAAGAGACCGTAAGAAAATATATAATCGCCGTAAAAAATATTTTATGTTACGTAAAATTACAAGCGTAAAAACATAGTCTAAAATACACATAAACTGTAAATTTTCTTTTCTTATGACCTATATTTTTATTTTCTTATGTCAAATTTTACGTACTGAATCAATAGAAATATAACTATTTGAATTCCAAACGTAATTTAATTATGAAATGATCGTAAGATTAACTCGGGTGAAGAATAACTTATTCTGCACCCTGGGTTATGTAACTTATGGTCACGCTATTCGTCACCCCGGATGAGGAAGAGTTATTCTTCACCCCCTCTCTATTTTTACATCAACGCACCGTATTTTTACGTTTCGTAAATTTGGTCTTATTTCATACATAAAGAGAACGTAAGAAAATATGTATTCGTCATAAAAAAATATTTTATGTTACGTAAAATTATGAAATGTAAAAACATAGTTTAAAACATACATAAAATGTGATTTTTTGGTCTTATAACCTATATTTTTTGTTTTTTCTACCAAATTTTACATATTAAATCAATATACATGTAAATATTTATATTCTAAACGTAATTTATTTAGGAAGCGATCGTAAGATTACCTCGGGTGAAGAATAATTTATTCTGCACCCTGGGTGATGAATAGTATATATATGTAAAATTTGGTTATAAGACCAAAAAAATCTAGGTTATAAGACCAAAAAATAATAGTATTATGTATGTAACCATTTATATGTGTGCACCAAAATGAACAGTATTATGTATAGTATTAATTAACATATATATATAAACGTAATTAATATGTGTGCACCATAATAGTATTATGTATATAAGACCAAAATATATATATCTAGGTCTTATAACCTATACTATTATGCATGTAACCATTTATATTGTAACCATTTATATTCTAAACGTAATTTGGTTATAACGTAAAATTATGCATGTGACCAAAAATATATATATAGTGTTACTATTCATCACCCAGGGTGCAGAATAAGTTATTCTTCACCCGAGGCAATCTTACGATCGCTTCCTAAATAAATTATGTTTAGAATATAAATGGTTGCATGCATATTAATTTAATATGTAAAATTTGGTATAAAAAACCAAAATATAGATTATAAGACAAGAAAAATCACATTTTATGTATGGTTTACACTATGTTTTTACATTTGTAGTTTTACATAATATAAATTATTTTTTACGGCGAGTACATATTTTTGTACGTTCTCTTTTTATGTATGAAACAAGACAAAATTTATGAAACGTAAAAATACAGTGCATTGATATCAAAACAGAGAGGGGTGAAGAATAACTATTCCTCACCCAGGGTGACAAATAGCGTGACCCTATATATACGTTTAGAATAAAAAAACATGTCAACTTAATGTGTTCAGCAAGATGGCAAACTTGCCATGGCAATTTTACCATCATCAAAAAGATGGCAAGTTGTAGATGTTAAAAAACATGGCAACTTATTATGTTCAAAAACAATGAAAACTTGCCATGTCAAACTTAAGGGGCATGGCAATTGTAGTTCACGGGGGCACGGAAAAAATACTTTAATTCACAACCAAAGTGGGATTTGTCTACATTTTCATTGCAATGGCAACCTCTACTTTTCTTTGACATGTCAATTTTTCTTCATTTTTTTGACATGGCAAATTTATTGTATAGGGCATGGCAATTCTAATTTAAATACGATGGAAAGTTTTACATTATTCAGAACATGACTTTTTTTAATATGTAGCATGGAAAATATACTTGTGTAGCCATGGCATTTTTTAATTTATTCCCATGGCAAAATTACTCTATTTTTGCCATGGTAAATTTTAGTCCATTTTTGCCATGGCGAAATTTACTACATCATTTCCATGGAAACTTTTACTTTTTTTCCCATGGAAAATTTATTGTATTGATCATAGTAATTTTTAGTTTAAATATGATGGCAAATTTATATATTTTTTCGAACATGACAAATTTTACTATGTAGCATGGTATATACCTATTTTCCGATGGCAACTTTTATATTTTTTCATGGAAGTGGCAAATTTTATTTAAAATAACATGATTTTTTCTTGTTAATTTTTCTATTTTCAAATTTTTTTGTATTTTTTTTCAAAATGGCATTTTTGCATACATTATATGGAACTTGATTAAAATTACCATGGCATTTTTAACTTATGAATTTTCCATGGCATTTTAATCTTTATTTGTATGATGGGAGTTGCCATGTCTTGTTTCTTATGGGTCATAAAAATATAAACGATGGCATTTTCTGCTTTTTATAGGGAATGGTATTTATTTTTCGTACCATAGCGAAAACTAGGCTTTAATATGTTGCAGCAAAAAAATCTGGGGTTTTCACTGGTTACTGGTCTTTTCTTCTTTTTTTGTTTCACATGCAACGGCTTGTAGGGTGATCGGGAGGCTGTGCGGGCGTGGGGGAGATTGTACCGAACGATTTCGTTCGGTCCTTGCCTCTCCAGGACTGAACATGCGGGTAGCCTCCTCCCCTACCACACTGTGGCAGATATTGGCGACCAACCAATAAAAAATAATGCCTGCAACCAACAATCTTGCACAGCTTGAACTTTCTCACATAAATGCGAAATAAAAGAATGTAATAGTACTATGGCTTGTGAAGGCTCGACTAAACTGTACAAAGACATTTTATATCTTTGTAAAAAAAGTCTTTTGCCCACAACGATCAACATACATGCAACTGTAAAATATACAAACACTTTTGAACATTTTTTGCATTTGTAATTTTTTCTAAAATATACAAATACTTTTTAAAAATAAATTAACATTTTAATACATGGAAATATTTTAAATTATACAAGGAATATTATAAATAAACGCTGAACATTTTTAGAAAACAGATTGACCATATTGGTGGAAACACGATGATGTTTTTGAAGAATGTTGAACATTTTCCACGTGCACGATGACAATTTTTCGAAGCACGTTCAACATTTTTCAGATATCTAAATATTTCTAAACTAAATAAATAGTTTCAAAATAAAAAACATTTTTATGAAGTCTGTGAACATGTTTCTAAAATTATATGAAACTTTTCTCAATATACATAAAAGCAACTATGATATGTGAGCATTTAAAAAAATTCATAATATTTTTGAATTTCATAAAAATATATAATTCATGGCTTTCTATAATTTCGTGAGTTTCAGTGTAAGTTCGTGGACATTTTTAAAATAAACAGTCAATTTTAAATTCTTGAAGATTTTTGAAAAATTCTTGGAATTTTTTCTTGAACAATGTTTTTAAATATATGATTATTTTAAAAATCAATGAAGTTCTATAATTTGTGACGATTTTTCAAATTTGTTAAGTTAATGAAAAATTAGCATGATACAAATCGAATAGAAAAGCTGACAACAAAAGGAAATCGCTGAGCCTCGAAGCAAAGAAAGCGCCACAAGGTGGCGGCTTAGCACACTTTATAGGGACAAGCCTGCGCATAGAGCGTGGAAACAAAAGAGAACAAGAGCTCCGTCAAGCACGCCAATTGCGAAGTCTATCGTTGTCGTTAGAGCATGTTCACATTACTGTGCTAGCCCATCTAAAGAGATTTGGGAAGGTTCTATAGACCGGTTTTTAAATCTTGCATGCGCTTTCTTCTGGTTTCTCTTTTTGTTTTCAATTTATTGGTTTCTTCATGTCATTTGTTTTTCAAATATATGTCTCCTTTTTCTATGCACGTTGTACATTTTTCATATGCACGCGCAACATTTTTTTTCCGATACACATTGAACAATTCTCAAATGCATGACGACCATTTTCTCAAATAAATCTAAAACATTATTAAATATGCATTGAGCATAATTTTTCATTGGATGAAGCACATTTCTAAACTATGTGAATATTTTTGACCTTGTGTATACATCTAAAAAAACATGAGCATATGTTCAAATGCACGAAAATTTCTTTTATGTCACAACATATTTTCTGAATGGTATGAAATATTTTTCAAATTATGTGAACATTTTATTATATTATATACATATTTTTTAAAAAGTGAAGAATATTTCTTGAAACACGTGAAGATATTTATGAAAACGTTTCTAATTACACACAAAAAATTGTGCATTACGTAAGTATTTCTTAAAAATGTGATTTTTTTTTCAAATACGTGAATAGTTTTTACATGTCACGAAATATTTGTTCGAATGCTGTCAACATTTTCTGAAAGTTGTGCAAACAGTATATTTACACCGCATTACCCTTTGGAAAATGTGCATAAACGCTTTAAGAAATTGATAAAGTAATTATGAAATATGTATTTAAAAAATTGAAAGACAAACAAAATTAAAATGGAGAAAGAAATAAAAAGGAAAAAAAGGACCGAACGAACCAAGATTCGTAGCAACTAACGGGCTGGCACACTACAGTTCAGTGGGGTAGGCCTAGTCCTTTAATAAACTGAGTGCCACCAATCTCAGCCCATCTCCAAACTTTTCCTACAAAAATCTCAACCGGGCACGCGCCTGCGTGCTGCGTACGGTGCTCACAGCGACGCTGATGACTAGCTGCTCCTGAGGTCCGGACGGCTCGTCGTCGTGAACACACGCGCTCTCGTCACACTCACGTCGTGCGTGCCCCATGCTGCCATGCGTACAGTCGACCGGTTGCCATGTTTGTGCTGAGCGTTGCACCGTGTGCTCGTGCTCTCATCCCTGGCTTTTACGGACGTTCAAGACATCTTTGCTCCGGACGGCGGCCCATGCCTCGCCACTGCTACCGCGTCACCCTTTGGACGCATCGCCATGCCGATGCTATAGTACTACGTACGTCCGTTGCTTGTGCCACCGAAGGAACTGTGCTAGGCTTTGGTAGATGGATGGTGTAACCGTGTAAGAGTAAATCTCGCTGTCGCTGTGATCTCCCTTCAAAAAATGCGCAGGTTCTCAGGCTAACTCATTACTCTATCCAAACAAATAGAATCCGAACAAAGCAAACATCCGTTTAGGATCGCGCGGTGAAGTTGGCCTCATACAGTTGGTGTCCTTGAGACGCTCCAGGTTTAATTTTGTCCCGGGCGCGCAGGAGGCATTTACCCGAGGACAGGAGCATGAGATCCAGTCAAATATGGAGTCAGCTAGCCACCTTGCAGTAGGGAGAGTAATAAGTTCATCCGTACTACGTACTACCTCAAGGCCAGGACTAATGGCGCATCCCGGGTTCAGGGATGGAACATTTGACCAGGAGGATCTTGCAGGTCTCGATGTGGAGGGGATTTTGACTGGGCAGGTTCAGGTGTCGATGTGCATCGGTCCATTCTTGTGTACGGTACGTACATCGAGCCATCGAGACGTACGTAACATGCATATGCCTTGTGATCTTGTGGAACCATCCGATGCATGGAGGCCGGGTTCAGACGGGTACCTGATATATCTCGAGCCTGAATACACATGCGACCGAGCTGCAGAACGTTTGCGGCGTCCAGCAAGGAATTGCAGTGCTCACCTAAAGAAAGAAAATGAGAAATTGCAGTGCTGCGTGTTGGATAAATTATGCATCTCTAGAATACCATTAGCAGGAACTGATTACATCTAGATCACCTAAAAGGCATGACCAGAGAAGGTTTAAGGAATCTTTACATGTCACGGCAGTGGACATAATCGCCTGCTCGATGCAGGCGTGATGCAGGGGTGATGTAGTCAAGGTAGAGGTTCTCCTCGACGTCCTGATTCCTTTAGGGCGCCACCGGCACTCCCAAGGACAGCGGCGGCCGCTGGCTTAGGTCTTCCCGTCGCTGCAGCACTCCCCCTGATCGGATGGGGTGAGAGAATATCGGGAGGAGAGTAAACCTTACGTGAATTGTGATCTCGCAGGTGGCCAGCTCTCTATTGTATCCTTTTAATATGGCGCTGGCGACAGGGGACCCAAAACCTGAGTTGATTTTTGGGCGCCTCCGATCAAGACGCGTTAGTTCTGATCGAGGCTCGCGTACGTTGGTACGTGGACCCCTTCACTTATTGTTATCCCTTCATCCTTTTTTTCTGTTAGACTAATAGATCTAACTGGCATGTTTAAGCCGTCAGATCAAACCAACATTCTCCCCCTAGATCGTTAGGCTTAACTTCATTCGCCCATTTTACATAGGAATGATGTAACAAAGTGAGGTGTTACTACAGCTCGAAACGCTATAGAACCTCAACACTTATAGCACACCCACCTATTTCAAAAAGGAAAACATTTTGCTAATTGGGGAGTGGTTTATTTTAATGGTCCTCTTATTCCATAATCATAAGGCTTCCAGTAGTCCCATGCCGGCAACATGCTCACGAAAAATACTGGGTGGTAAGTCTTTTGTTAGCGGATCCGCAAGCATATGCTTCGTTCTTATGTGTTTAACATCAACCGTTTGATCCTGGATTCTATTTTTCACAACACGATACTTTATGTCAATGTGTCTGGCAGCATTACTTGACCTGTTGTTACTCGTATAGAAAACTGCTGGTTCATTATCGCGGTACAATAAAATTGGTTTAGATATGCTGTCAACCACTTTAAGTCCGGGAATAAAATTCTTTAGCCATACAGTCTGCCCGGTGGCCTCATAACATGCTACAAATTCTGCTTGCATCGTAGATCCAGCAGTTAAGGTTTGTTTGGAGCTTTTCCACGATATAGCTCCTCCCACGAGTGTGAATATATAACCTGACGTGGATCTCTTACTATCCACACACCCGGCAAAATCAGAGTCTGAATAGCCAACAATTTCTAGGTTATCAGTTCTTTTATATGTAAGCATGAAATCCTTAGTTTCTTGCATATAACGCAAGACTTTTTTTGCGGCCTTCCAGTGGTCCGGTCCTGGATTTGATTGATATCTGCCAAGCATCCCGGTTACAAAACATAAATCTGAACGTGTACACACTTGAGCATACATGATGTTTCCGACAGCTGAAGCATAAGGAACCGACTTCATCTGATCAGTTTCACATTGGTTCCTCGGACATTGAAATGTCCCAAACTTATCGCCCTTAACTATAGGAGCAGGTGAGGGTGAGCACTTATGCATATTGAATTTTTTCAGTACTCTCTCAAAGTATGCCTTTTGAGATAGTCCTAACGTTCCTCTGGACCTATCTCGATGAATCTCGATGCCGAGGACATACGATGCTTCACCAAGATCTTTCATATCAAAACTGGATGACAGAAAATTCTTGGTCTCATGCAGCATATCCTTATCGCTACAATGCCAACAATATGTCATCAACGTATAAGACTAAAAATGTGAACCTACTGCCTTTAAACTTAACGTATATGCAGTTGTCCACAACATTTTCGGTGAAACCAAAAGTTTTGATAATTGTATCAAACTTGAGGTACCACTCTCTTGAAGCTTGCTTCAAGCCATAAATCGATTTCTTTAGACGACATGCCAAATGTTCCTTCCCTTCCACAACAAAGCCTTCTGGCTGAGCCATGTAAACGTTTTCTTTTAAGTCACCATTTAGAAATGTCGTTTTAACATCCATTTGGTGTAGTTCTAGGTCGTAATGAGCTACTAATGCCATTATGATTCTGAAAGAATCCTTGGTTGACACAGGAGAGAAGGTTTGCTTATAATCAATGCCTTCTCTCTGTGTATACCCTTTTGCCACTAGCCTTGCTTTGAACCGTTCGACATTCCCTTTGGAGTCATACTTGGTTTTGTAGACCCACTTGCAGCCTACTTTCTTAGCTCCATCGGAAAGTTCTACTAAGTCCCATACGTCGTTTGAGCCCATAGATTTCAACTCGCCTTCCATGGCAACCAACCATTTGGACGAATTTTCGCTTTTAATGGCCTCCTTATAAGAGGTTGGATCCTCCACCTTTCCTAGATCATTCATATCCTCAATCATGAAAGTGATATAGTCATCTGATATGGCTTTCTTCCTCTCACGCTGTGGTCTACCCACAGGAGGAGGTGGTGGTGGTACATCATCATTTTGTGAATCATTATTTTCCTGGTGGTCCTCATTTGTGTCTGGATTTTCATTATTAGTCTCCGGATCACCATTTGACTGAGAAACTGAACCATGAGATTCAGGATCATCAGTTGTCACATTTCTTCGTATTGGAAAAACAATCTCTTGGATAATCGGGGATGGTGCACAAACCCGCTTCTCCTCAAGATCGATCTCCCTTAACTTAGTGACCTTATTATCCTCAAAAAATACCGCTTGTCTAGTCTCCACAGACTTGGTGATATGACTTGGACAATAAAAACGATATCCCTTTCCCCTATGAGGGTATCCAACGAAGAAACAACTAACTGTTTTTGGATCCAATTTCTTAAGTTGTGGATTGAAAACTTTAGCTTCAGTAGGGCAACCCACACTCGTAAGTAATTCAAGCTCGGTTTCTTTCCCACCCACATCTCGTAAGGTGTGTTCGGTGCTGACTTAGTTGGAGCAAGATTTAGTATGTGTGCAGCTGTCTATAATGCCTCTATCCAAAGGCTTACTGGTAAACTAGAGTGATTAAGCATGCGTCGCACCATATCCATAAGGGTGCGGTTGCGACGCTCGGCCACACCATTTTGTTGTGGTTCACCAGGCATTGAGTATTGAGCAATGATTCCATTTTGAGATAAGAACTTGGCAAAAGGTCTAGGAATCTGCCCATAAGGAGCATGCCTACCATAATACTCTCCCCCGCGATCAGACCGTACAACTTTGATTTTCGCGTTCAGTTGATTTTCAACCTCCGCTTTATAGACTTTGAATTTCTCCAAAGCTTCCGATCGGTCACGTATGAGATAAATATATCCATAGCGGGAAAAGTCGTCTGTGAATGTAATGAATGAATCAAAACCATCTACAGACTTAACATTAAGGGGTCCACATATGTCGGTGTGAATTAATTCTAAAACCCCTGTGGCTCTTACTGCTCCTTTCTTAATTGTTTTTGCGAATTTTCCTTTAATGCACTCGACACATTTGTCTGCATCTGAGAAGTCTAATGGGAGGAGTATTTCATTTTTAACTAAGCATTCCATTCTCCCCCTCGAAATGTGGCCCAAACGACAATGCCACAATTTCGAAGAATTACTAACTCCTTTCCATTTCTTCTCAACATTAATTTCATCACTCGCATGCATAACTGAATCATTATTAAGAGATAACATGTATAGTTGGCCTCGTCTAACACCGATGCCTACATTCTTATTACATTTGATCAAAGCAAATTGTTTCTTGCCAAAATGGCACTCATACATATCATCATCTAAACGAGAAACTGAAATCAAATTCCTACTTAAGGTAGGCACATAAATAACATTATTCAATCTAAGAGTGTGGCCAGTGTGTAGCTCCAACGTGAGAGATCCCACAGCTTCAACATTGGCCTCAACTCCGTTCGCAACCTTAAGCTTTCTTGTTCCTCCTCTTATAGTTTGGATCGTATCGAATCCCTGCATAGAGTTAGCAACGTGAGTGGTTGCCCCTGAATCAATCCACCATGACTTTATAGAAAAATCGACATAAAGAGATTCATCTACAAAAGTAATTTCATCAATACCTCTTTTGTTCATCCATTTTAGAAAGCCTGGGCAGTCCCTTTGATAGTGTCCCTCCTCTTTGCAGAAGTTACAAGCATTTTCTCCAGCAGTGGAGCTGCTAGGAGCAGAAGAAGAACTGCCGACTTCTTTACCCTTGAATGCCTTAGGGTTGAATGGCTTAGTGCCTTCTTTCTTGACTTGCTTTTTCTGGGGCTTGGGAAAACCTTGCCCGTCATGCTTTCTCTTGTTAGAGCCAACATGGAAAACATGATCTTTCTTCTGCCTCATGATCCTCTCTTCCTCCTGGACGATCCTTGCGGTCATCTCAAAGAGTGGCCATTTTTTTCTTTAGAGAGTTATAGTTGACCTTAAATTGTTCAAACTCTTCTAGAAGAGACTCAAGAATAATTATGACAAGAAGGGTTTCATTTAAAGAACACTCCAAAGCCTTAAGTTTGGTGTAAGCATTTACCACCCTCAATATGTGTTGCCTAACGTTTCCGTCAATAGTGTATTTCTGAAGAAGTTTAGCAAAAAGCTCATGAGCATACACTTTGTTGGAGCCTTTAAATTGCTCCTCCATTTCAGTGAGGAATTCTTTAGCAGTGTCTTTCTTAGGGAGTGCTTCAGAAATGTCTGGCGATATTGTCGCTTTCATGATGAGAAGCGCAATATGGTTGGACTTGTTCCACTTTTCCATCTTAACATCATAGTCTTTCTTTAGTTCTGCATACCCTGTAACACCTGCCACAGGTGCCACAGGTTTTTCTTCCCTCAAGGCATAGTCAAACTCATTACAACCTAAACATAATTCGACTTGGGACTTCCAACGAGGGAAGTTACTCCCCGTAAGTGGTTCGATTGTGTCGGACCGAAATGGAGCGGAAGCTGAAATCATCATAAAAATTCATAAGTAAACTTGCATGATTATAAATTTACGTTGGTAAATAAACAAACATGCCAAGTATTTAATTTCAACTCCATGTCAAAACACCGTTGGGCAGAAAAAACACGGAATTAAAATATCATAGGGGATGACTCATAATAATAAAACAACGTTGGTCCGAATTAAAATTAGAGTCATTTCATTATGAATTTAAACATCAACATAAAAGAAAATATCATTATTTTTGATGTCTAAAAATTCATCATGCAAAACACATAATAAATCCTGAATAAAATATCTCATTGGTTCAATTTTACCCAGAATAATAATGTGTTCATTTTAGTTTTAGGCATTTTCTATTTTTAACGGTGCAAAAACATAATAACTATTAACTTAAACGCACTGTAAAAACAGAAAATCGCGACAGTGATTTTAGCCCAAAAGACCCCACAGCTACACGTAAAACGGCCCACCCTAGAAGAAGTTTTTTTGTGTGTTTTCGCTGGACTGACATAACCTGGGCCGCAGCCCACAGCCGGAATCGGCCCATTAGCACCCGCCGGCCCAGCAGGGAGCCGCGCGATGCTCTGAGTCGTCGGATCGAGCCGACGGCTCGGATCGCCCCAAACCCGAGCAAAACATGCGGCTGGGTCAAACCCTATCCATTTCTAACCCTCCTCCCGATTCCCACTCACTGGCGGGGCGACGGCATTCGACGGCGGCCCGAAAGGCGCGCCGGCCATGGCGGCGCGGCGGCTGCGCTCGCCGAAGCAGCATGTCGTGGACGACGTCCGACGTGCTCCTTCGTCGAGCGTGGCTGCTAGCTTCTGTGTACATGGCGCATCAAGGAGGAGGATGGGCGTCGGCCACCGCGGCATGAAAAAGCGACGGCGACCTGCGCGGCGTCGACCACACAGAGGCACGTCCATTAGAGCAGCGATGGCTGCCGAGTTCTTCCCACGCGTCGTCCTGAGGACGGCGGCGTCACGGCGTCTCCGCCCTTGCACCGCGGTGGACGCAGTGCGGGCCCCGAAGGGAAGAGGCGGCTACGCGGCGCATTAGGGGAGGATTCTCCTCATTCCTTCTCCAATTCGTGTACATCAGTGCATGATTTGGGGAAAAATAGTCATAATTGCAGAATTAGGGTCCTTATGAATTGGGGATTAATTCTAGGGTTCTTCATCATGAGGGGTTGCTACTGTAGACTTGCGTGTATCCCTCTGCCTAATATTTTGCTAATGCATATGGAAACAGTACTTAAGCATGATCAATTTTAATCAACTTAACATGAAAGTGGGCATTAGATCTTAACTTAGATTAACTAAAAAATTGATTGATCAAAAGATAGCAGTACTTAATCCGTAGCAATTAGAAAACAACATGATGATGTACAGGGGGCAGCAAGACAGTAGCATGCATATTTGGGCTAACCAGGGGCTAAAACTTTCAATCTTGATCGTGAGCCCTAAACTTGACATTGAGCTAAACATGGTAGTGATCTACTGATCAACAATAAAGGGAACTATTGCAATCAAGATTGGCGACTGATACCATTGTTGGATAAATTATGCATCTCTAGGATACCATTAGCAGGAACTGATTGCATCTAGATCACCTAAAAGGCATGAATAGAGAAGGTTTAGGGAATCTTTACATGTCACGGCAGTGGACATGATCGCCTGCTCTATGCAGGCGTGATGCAGGGGTGATGTAGTCGAGGTAGAGGTTCTCCTCAACGTCCTGATTCCTTCAGGGCGCCACCGACACTGCCCAGGGACAGCGGCGGCGGCTGGTTTAGGTCTTCCCGTCGCTGCAGCACTCCCCCTGATCGGATGGGGTGAGAGAATATCGGGAGGAGAGTAAATCTTACGTGAATTGTGATCTCGCAGGTGGCCAGCTCTCCCCCGTATCCTTTTAATATGGCGCTGGCGACAGGGGACCCAAAATCTGAGTTGGTTTTTGGACGCCCCCGATCAGGGCGCGTTAGTTCTGATCGAGGCTCACGTACGTTGGTACGTGGACCCCTTCACTTATCGTTATCCCTTCATTCTTTTTTTCTGTTAGACTAATAGATCTTTTTTTTTGAGGGGGACTAATAGATCTAACTGACATGTTTAAGCCATCAGATCAAACCAACACTGCGAACTTCTTTTTGTTTTCTCGTAACAAAGAGGAAAAAGAAACTTCTGGTCTGACGTACTACGGTCATCTCCAGAAGCTCCCTCGTCGGCTGAGTTCGTGTGGCACGACGGAAGTTAGGACAAGCTGTAGGAACAGTCAGGGTCAGGCCACCAGCTGCAGTGCCTGATGCGAAAAGAAAAAACTGTTGGACTTCAATCAACTATCCCATCCCGACCCGAGCAGTTAAAAAACCTTCACTGTGCACCGGCTGCGTTCGTGGGCATGTCCGGGAGCCAAAACCTGACGGTGAACAACTTCCCGAATGAAAATGTAGCAGACGCTGCTGCGCTTTCCTCGGCACTTCGATGGATGTTTTTGGTTGGAACCACGCGGTCTGGCCAGGCACGTGCCGCCCGGCCCGGCGCTGCCGCAGAAAACGGCTCGGTAGCACTCGGGCGTGGCCCGCCACACATGCATGATACTGATGATAGTACCACCGGACCGTGACATTTCAATTTTACCCTTTTTTATCTCGTGTGGTAAACGCAAGCATCGTCTGGTCCCGATCATTAATCTGCTCACAGAGCCACTCAAGATGTTTCCTCAGAAAAAAGAACAAAGAGCCCCTAGCTAGGGACCGAACTAGCAGTGAGCATCCACAAAGCGTGTCACATATCAAGGGACTGTTCGTAGTACTATTTTTGTAGTGGGAAATGTCATGACAGTCACTGAACTTCTTTTACAGTAGAAAAAATATCTCCCAGCAGCGTTTGAGAAAAGCCATTAGCAATGCCTTGGATGTGTAAGCACTGGGCGGTCGACGAAGACCACGTAATTTTCTCGCAATCATTTTGGCCTTTACATCGCGCACCAACCTACTCGTACACGACATGCATGCATGCATGGGATGGGAAGCCAGCCAGCCTTGGACACACACGCCTACAGCGTGAACCGGTGAATGCGCCCATATGTCCGGACGTACCCTCAGTCAGCACTCAGCACTCGCCATGTTCGCGCTAAGCGTGGCACGTACCACGTACACTCGCCCCATGCACATGCTTTTATGGATGTGCCGAGCAGAGACGGTTCGAGCCCGGCCGGACGTACATCTCGCCAGCCACCTCCGCGCGGGGCCATGCCTCGCCCTCCATCGCCACTGTTGCAGCGCGCGTCACCTTTTGGACGTACAGTAGCTCGGCACGATGCTCGCGCCAGCGAAGGAACTGCCATAAGCTAGCTTCGCATCATTTTTGTACGGTCGGTGTAAATGAATGAGGTTCCGTTTGGTTCATAAGTTTTAAGGCTTTTTTTAGTCTCAGCTTATAAGTCTCAAGTCCATAAAAAAATTCCTACCTATTTGGTTCTTGAGACTTAACATGGATTAAAAGACCATATTACAACTATAAGTCCCTATAAGTCCCTCCATGAGAGTTTTATTTCATAAGGTCCAAATGCCCACTTTAAGTCCCTATAAGTTCCTCTTGTTTTGTTTAGATGAGACTTCTAAAAACTTTTTTAATTAATGCAGATTTTTGGGGGCCGAGCTTCAGTGAGCTCGGTATTTTGAAAAAAAAATGTATTTAAAAGTTCCAAAAAAATCTGAAAAAATACCATGAAAATTTATATGTATTCCGCAAGAACGTGTTAAATTTCGTCGAAAAATGTTGTGATTTGTAGGCTGTACAAAAATAACAAATTTCTGGCCCAATAACAAAAATAAAAGGCCCATTAAAAATGTGTATTTGTCTTTTTCCTGTATGCCACATGTAAACGTATAATACCATGAAATTTTGCATATACATAGTATACATGTGTATGTGTGTTCAAAAAATAAATTTAAAATTTTTCATGCTTCAAAAAAATAAAAATTGAAAACGAGCTCACTGAAGCTTAGCCTCCGTTGGCATTTTTCGCTTTTTTAAGTCCCTAAACCAATAAACCTCTGAAAACAAACACCCTCTGAATCTCACATCCACACCGCGGCCTCTCTCCGTTTTCCTCTTCTCAGACGCTTGATTGAAGGTGTACGGTACGTAGGATACGTACACACTTTCGTCCATGTCGCGCAGGCAGGCATTTATTCGAGAGGAGGAGCACATGGGATCCAGTCAAAATATGGACCTCAAGTCCTCAACCATCGGCGTGCTCGGCTCCAATTGCTGCAGCGGTCCAGTACGTGGACCATTTGACCGGCGGGATCTCGCGGATGGAGGGAGGGCTTTGCTTGAACGTCCCCACAAAAAAAAAGGAATACATACGTACTCGTACGTATGTGCCCGTGCAGCATATACCATACTCGAGATTGACCGGGTTCAGAGGTCACTGGACCTTGAAATAATGAATGTGCGGAGCCGCAGAGGTTCGCAGAGAGCGTCCAGGAAGGACTCAAGTTGCCTCTGCAGGTATGTTGCCTCTAAGAGTCTACTAAACGCTCCAGTCTCCACGCATTGACAGAGATCACAGAACATCTCCATTACCGCGCGCTGTGGACACTGATGAGTGTATGCTTGGCGAACACGCGTCGAAAGCCCATCTCATCTTTGGGCTGATCGACGCAGAACGCCGCAGCCTTTCCGGGTTTGCACGGCGATCTTTTCCAAGGTCAGGCTGCTCGAGAAATGCCATCATCAACCCGTGGAGTATGAGCCAGTAAAAGCCTTTCACCGTCGACACGCCAACGCAAAGGCTGCCTCCGTACGTCTGTCGACGTCCCAAGAACCACGACGGCGCACGAGGTACGGCTCGTTAAGCATGCCACATCTTTCTCCGTATCTTATACGTATCCGGGGGCTCCCTATTAGTAGAGTGCCATGATACGATTTTCTTTTTCCATCTGCTGAGTTTCCCTTTCCGTGCCCATAGACAGATACAATTGCTGGACTACTGCTAATTCGTCTCTAACCATCAGATCGTCACTAGTGCTGCTGTTAAGTTTGCCGCGAACAGCCTGCAGGTAAACAAATCACGGTCGTGCACACGTTTAACAGTGCACCACCTCGCACCTGCCCGTCAGCCCGTGGGCTTGTCTGTGAACAGAAAAAGAAAAACTTGCCGGATCGCGAACAGTTCGCTGAATGGAGAAACAGTCAATCGCCACGTCAATGGAGCCGCCCCCATTGCTGCAGCAAAGTAGTAGGTCACGAGTCCGCCCGTGTCGGCGTCCCATGGCTCATGGCTGGGCCGTACTGTTGTGCGCGAGTTTGCCGTGGCAAGAAGCATTCAAATGGATTCTAGAAAAAGATGGGAAAACCTATGTCTCCTCTTACCTATCTTATCAACAAAGAGCCAGGCATACATATTCTACACTTCTTCTTGTGCTTGACATTATGCACATGTACTCGGGTCATTTGCAACTAACTCTATTCTCTCTTTATTTAATGGATGAGGCAAAGCTTTTGCCTCCGTTTCAAAAAAAAACATTATGCACATGTACCTGCTGCACTGGGAGTCGGCACATTCAAATGGATCTCGATGGCGGTGGTACCATCTCCACCTCAAATTTGGTATAGCATCGACACCCGGTGGCCGATTTTGGTGTTTTGATCCTTTTGTGAATTTTGAATTTATTTCGAGATCCGATCATTTTTCTATCGTCGGGGTGGATGGCGGTAGGGTATAACAGCCTACCGCCGGGTCCCTTGGTACCCGCCTACCGTCGGGCACCACAGAGGTAGGGGTACTCAGGCTACCGCCAGCCTGTTTGGCGGTAGGGCAGTAGTACGCTGACGTGGATAAGTTGCCTACCGCTAGGGGCCTTGGCGGTAGGCTGGTATACGCTACCGTCATCGACCTTGACGGTAGGAAAATGGCCAGATCCCGAGTTTTTTTCGAGCCATGATGAGATCTCGCTAAACTTTCACAAAAAAAGGTCAAAACACTAAATTTGGCCACAACCAGTAGGGGAAAGAAAAGAAGAGGATGAAGGACATAGGTCTGGTACGACAGGTGGGCATGCAAACATTGTTTTTAATATATATTTTGCTGGCTATAATGGTTGACTAATCTTAGTTGGCATGCCCTGGTGACTTGGCATTGCCCAGTGAGCGGTTAATGTGGTCAAACCCGCTTTTGATAGAGTCAAAACCACGAGTGATGTAACAGCCCAAGATCGACAATATTATTAGGAACTGATTTGTGCATCATGATCATCTCATAGGCACCATATTTTTATTTTATTTTAATTTGAAAATGAGGATGAAACCCTCATGTTTTTCTTAAAGACCAAAATCCTACAAAGTTACCAATTTTCGTCCAAAGAGCAATTTCCAAACCCTAAATAATGTGGCTAGAGCCTCATATTCATTATACTCCCAAAAAATTTAGGGTTAGAAGTCTTATTTTTGGATTAAACCATAAAAATAATTAAATTGTGTTTATATTTGTAGCGCTTAAATATAAGCTTCATAATCTTGAAATTATTTATGTGGACTTGGACTAGCCTAGTAGTGCCACATAAGAAGTTGCAAATTATTTGGTGTTGTTTTGGATCCTTGCAAAATTCAAAACAAGAGCAAATTCATTAAAAAAGAAAGTAAATAAATAAAGCAGATATCCTTCTCTCTCTCTGGCCCAGACGCACTTCTTAGCTAACCTACACACGCATCACAACCCACCTGCCCCTTTGTCATCCCCCTCCTCATGGCAGGTGATCCGCGTGAACCTCTCGATGCCGATGTCACCCATGAGCTCTGTCCGTCGCGCCCTCACTCCTCCCTTGAGGTATAAAGCTACCGCGTGGAAACCCTAGCATCCATTATTTACTACACCTATCTTCTTTTTCTCTCCAACGGTGTGAGGCACCCGCCTTGTTCCCCACCCGAACCTCATGCACCACCGTCGGCCGTTGGCCATGCACTCTGAGGCTTCCTCAGGGGTCGTAACCTTGTTCGGTAGATCTGTGATGTCGAACTCAAGATCCCCCGCTAGGAACTCAAAATTCATAAGTAATTCAATTTTAATCCAAAAATACAAAATTATGTAGCCATGTTTAAATATGGAGTCGGATAGTTCAGGCTTTCTATTTACCATATGCATAGAAAGATCAAGATAATGAATGAGTGATGGATGCATACATATAAGGATGTGGCACAATTATCCCAAGCGTAGAACCATCTGTTGAGATGGGCTTGGGGCGTCCTCACAATGGTTGACTTTGTTTTGGAGCTTTGGCCGAATTCGTGATTCGAGTGCGACTCACTTGGGTGACTCCCTGGACTTGTCTATAGCATAGGGGCGGTGTGTCAATTTTTTCTGTCGGCACACCTCGTGAAATATGCTACTCGCGAGCATTAAGAGATGACCGCGTGTGTATGTGTTACTTGATGCACCTCTGTAGGTTTAATCTATTCGAAAAGCCATGTCCGAGGTTCTGGATGACTTGAAGATTGTTGCTTGACCATAGAATAAGTTTAACAATTACTTAATAAATTTGCTAAGATAAGTGTGAGTGTCATGGATTGCTTCCTCATAGTGGAGTCGAGGGAGGATTCATGATGGGGTATTGTTGTGGTGCTAATTTAATTAGATGGACTCGTGTGCGCTCTCTTACCCCTTATAGCAAACTCTAGTAGAGGTAGCTTTTATAGGAGTCATATGTAGTATGCTAGCGCTTGTTGTAGACACCCACATATATCCTTTAATTTGGTACTAATGCATATGTGTAGATAGATCTAATATAAGTCTTCCGAGTACACATCAGTTCTCGCCTTTCTTTATTTTGTTTTTTTCTTTTGATCCGGATGCTGCTGATATGAAGCATTTGAAAATCGGTGATCTCTAGTGGTGAAGGATGATGTTAGCCATGGTTATCCCAGACAATGAACTGGAAAGGGTTATGGCACCATCTTCTCTTCTTTAGCCTTCTTAAGTATTAAATTCTACTCCCTCCGTTCCAAAATAGTTGACTTGGATGTATCTAGATACGGATGTATCTAACACTAAAACATGTCTAGATATATCTGTATCTAGACAAATCTGAGTCAACTAATTTGGAACGGAGAGAGTACCTATCTAAGGTATATTTTCGCTTCCGTTGTGAGAGCTACAACTTGGTTGTAAGACCCTTGTATGTACTCAGTTGTTCAATTTGATTCAATCCGAAGTTGTTGTATATATTTTTGCAGTTCCTTTTTAGAGTTCTATTGTGATACCTATCGTTCCACCAACACGGCGTGCATGTTGCATGTATGGATATAACCTGCGATGTGTTTGTTGGGCGTACTGGGATCGATACTACGCATTTGCTTGCAAAGGTGTTAGACCTATATACTGCTGGTCCAGTGCGTTACAAATGATTCATCAACCACATGCTTAGTTTGGGGTATAGGTCAATCAGTTTTGAAGTCCGGGGTTTAATATTAAATTGGGTGATTAGTTTTGGATTGTAATGTGCACCTTTCTCAAAACGGCACAACCTTCTTGCCAAAGTATAAGAAGCAATTTAATTATTCATGTTCATGTTGTGATTGTAAGTGTCTCATAAAATAAATAGTCCATGGTTACCAAAACATAATAGTGAGAAAATGCTTTTGATATGAATATAATGATATTGGTTTTGGGTAACATAAAGTGCATATTATTAGACGGGTTCAAAGCATTAATTCTGACACTCAAATTACACCTTATAGTTTGGAACATATGTGGTACTAACTACACATGGCCCACCTTTGTATGCCTTTTCTTTCTGTGTAATATCTGCTAAGGTGTAAATGCAATGTTTTGTACATGACAAGCAACATCTAATTGGTATTCTACATTTAAATATCTCTTTTTAACCTTTTTCAATATATTAATAATATCAATCGTCATTAGGGAACCTCCTATGGTTTTTATTAATGGAAATCAAAGGTAAACTTAAAAGAAAGGATCATTAAAATACACTGGTTGAGCAAAATATCTCTCTGTAGTGGGTAGAAATTTATATATGCTTACCGGGATAGTCTTGGAGGACATCATTAGTCTCTCTAGAAGACATAAGTAAATAATTGTGGCTAGATATATACGCGATAAACTTCGTAACAAAAACTGTATGAAAACGAAGGGTCGTATCCACTTTTCAAATACAAGGCTCAGATGCTTATTGAACTAGGTGAAAAAACTCCCGCTAGGGTGATTTTCTCTTTAACAAGAATATGATTAGTGGAATTGAATAAGTTGGAAGAGTGGGAGATGTTAGCTTATTTTTAACAAGATGTCTTGAAATGTTAAGCCGCCTCCAATAATATAAGCCATATACATAGCATTGCCAAATAAGGATAGCTCAAAGAGGAAACTTTCGGTGTGCTCCTCATGTGCAACACCATACACCATCAAAAGGTCCCACCTAGCTTTCTCATTTTTATCCCAAAGGTTCACCGAATGATTTTCATGTTAAAGGCACACATTTCTAAGATTTATTCTTTCACACCACAAAGGATAACCACAGACTTGTGAACAGAAGGGGTCCATTTCAAAAAAAATTCTAAAGAAGCTTTGAGAGAACTCTTTTTTCATAGTTTCTTGCACCCCTGGGAAATCCAACGAATGGTGCTTTAATGAGGTCATGGATGTTGGCAGCCATTTTCCTCTCACTTGACGAAGTGCAATTCTATATACTCCACTAGACTTTCTATTTTTGCCAATCCTACTAAGCAAATGGGTAGGGATGCCATTGTTCATTTCCCACTTCCTCCATACGAGATTATTAGAACGAAGGACGGTAAAAGCATGTCCATTATTCCAAGGGCGTTGGACAATAGTGTTTCATTTTCCCACGATAGCCCTCCCCTTGGGTCTTGTATGAAGGCAACTTATTCTTAGACGTTATAGATGGAACTAAAACGACGAAAATCACGCAAGGGAGGGAGTTTGCTTATTGACCAATGATCTATCCACCGTGAATTGTGTGAAGAAGAGAGAGTACATGCGCGCAATAACTACCAACATTTGAGTGTAATACGCGCGCTAATCTACCCAAGTTCATTGATGGTTGGCATGTTTGATAATCTTACGTTGTTAGAGTTATTCCTATTTTGGTGCCAGAATTTCGGCCTGGCGGACTATTAATCCCGGACGGAGGAAGTGGGTCTCCTTGACTTCGAGTTACAATTTAGAAGCCAAAACCACTTTCTTATCCCTCGTTCTTCCTTATCTAACAATATTAAAAGCTTCATCATCTACTCCCTCATGACATTGATGGTTTAAATGAGTTTTCTTTTCACTAGCATTATTAGGCTGGTCATAGTGGGGAGTAACTTAGACTAGTGTCATATGCATGACACTAGTCTAAGTTACTACCCCCATAGTGCAAAGTATCTTAGTAATAGTGTCATAATTTGTTTCATTTATTGCCTTATAGACTCATTTTACCTCAGGAAGCGCTATGTTACAGTAACATATTATATTACTCCAAGCACCTTTCTCCTCATTAAATACTTGCCAAATAAGCAAAATTGTTTTGGGATGTGTTAAGTTACTACCTAAGTTATCCCCACTATGACTAGCCTTAGCAATAAGCAACACATTAGCAGCTAAGAACTGCGTGCAGAGCACAAAAATGCTCGTGCCGTTTTTCTTCCATCGGCCGAGTTTCTTTCCGTGCCATGGTACCAACCTAGAACACGTCGTGGGAGGGACTAGCTTCAATTCGTTTGTAAACATCAGATGATCGCCACTGCTGCTAAAGCGTGCCACGAACGGGCAGGCAAGCAGTGCAGCACCCGGCACCGTGTGCGTGTCCAAGAGCAGGAGGGTAAACTTCACTTGCCGGACCGTGAACAATTCCCTGAATATTCCCACCGGAACCCGCAGGCCGCAGGCTGCAGCAGCAACGTTTCACGGGTCCGGCCGCGCCGGCGTCCCATGGCTGAACCTGAACCGAACTGCTGCGCGCGAGACGCGCCGGAGCCCCGGCGGAGAGGCGGCCCGGATCCTGCCGGGCGGGCGGGGGGCTCCATCCGTTTCACTCTCCACACCCTCCGCGTCTGATTAAAATGGAAAAAAGTCCATTTCAAACCCTGAACTTGTAGACATTTGGCAAAACGAACCCTCAAGTTAAAATCCCGGTCGATTGCATCCTCAACTATGCAATCCCGGTCTAAATCAAACCTTCGAGTCGTTTGGATGGCTGGGATTTCGCTGAGGGCACACAGCCACACACCTGCACCCCGCTGGGCCGGCCCGATTTAGTTTTTTTTCTGTTAAGAAATAAAAATTCACAAAGGGCTTCTGCTGACCTGGCCCGCTTTTGTTTATTGTTAAAAAAAGTGCATGGTGTGCCTTTGAACACGCGACCCAGTGCTGGTGCTGTTTCTTTTTGCTTTCTGTTACCTTGTTCGATTCTTTTTTTTTTCTGTTTACAAATATTTGTTGTAAATAAAAACATAGAACTGACTGCAAAAAAACATTTTCTTACAAAGATGTTCAAGCGGTGAGCAAAAATTCTGAAACAATAGAAGCGCTCGCGCGGAATCGAAGCTGCAACCTCTTACTTAATTCTAACAATACTAGCCAGACGGGCTAGCGACCTCAATGGAAATTGTAGCAGCGCCACTCTTAAAGTAGAAATGACAACGGCAACTCTTTAAAAACATTCAACATTTTTATAATATAAGTTGAACAAATTTTAAAATACAGTAAAAGTTTTTGTAAAATAATACTGAAAAAATTTAAAACATACAAATGAACATTTTATACTATACGTTGAAAAATTTCTTAATATACAATGAACAAAATTTAAATACACAGTGAGCATTTTCTAATATATTTTGAACAATTTAATAATATATAGTAAACATTTTCGTAATATATGATGATCTTTTTATAAAGCAAGGTGAACTATTTCATAATATACGACGAACATTTCCTTAATATGATGAAGTTCTTATAATATGCAGTGAATTTTTTTTGTAATACGCAATAAAGAGAAGAATAACAGAAACAAAAAATAAAAAAGAGAACATAGAAGAAAAAATAAAAGGAGAAAAGAAACCAAAACAAAAAAAACGAAACAAAACAACTGGAAACCGGCCAAAAGAGTGGAAAACCTTGAAGCCAAAAACCATTGAAGAAAATTGAAAAAAAATAGGAAGAAACAAGGAAACAACAGCGACTAAATCCGTAGGTGGGCCCGTGCAAGTTGTGAGTCTTTTCAGCGAAGGCTCGTCCTTTTGACGGCTGCGGGCGTCAAATAGGATCCGGCGCAAAGAGCTACAGAAAAATAAAAAATATTTTTTTGAGCAAACAAAAATATAAAATGGGCTGGCCTAGCGTGGAGGACGGGTGCTCCTTGGCCCACCAGCTAGACAAATCCCGGTTGACATTTGTCAGGGTTTGATTTAGACCGAGATTGCATAGTTCAGGGTGCAATCGACCGGGATTTCGACTTGGGGGTTTGTTTCGCCAAACGTCTACGAGAGTTCAGGGTTTGAAATGGACTTTTTCCGATTAAAATGGCCAGCTGACTTTGGGAGCTCGGATCGGAAGCACCGGGGCGTGGGCGCGTGGCCCGCCATGCACCAGCGCCAGCGCACGGCTTTCTACCTTATCATCAGCGCGTCCCTTTAAAATTCACCCTTGGTTACTGCTGCTACCAGCAGCATCGTCCCGAGGTAGAAGCAGAACGCAGCGCGCCGTCGTGCAGGACAAGCATCGTCTGCGCCTGGTCCCCGACTCCACCCGACCATCATTATCCGCCCGCACACACACTTGCTCGTAATGTAATGCCGATTTTCTTTTTACAAGGAGTCTCTAGTGTAGCCAGATGAAAACCATGTTTAACGCCACTTCAATTCAATGCCAGCTTATCCGGCGACCGTTTGCGCCGGATGAGTTTCGGCAAGTTGAAAAACGGAAGTGAAACCGACTGACTCGGCGGGTACACGCGACTCTGCGGCCGCGAAAGCAGCAGTGGCAGCGAGCCACATGGGCGCGAGCCCCACCGTAACAAACCACAGGAGGTCCCCCCCTCTGCCTCTGCCCCATCGCCTCCGCACGAGATCCTCCCCTCCCTCCCTCCTTCAGCAGCAGCTCAAGCGGCCAGCACGGCAAAACCCCAAACCCCGTTGGATTAAACGGGAGGCACCCGCGCCGGCATTTGCAGCCCGCGCCAATGCCGCCTCCCGCTCGCCGCCGCCGCTCCTCCCACCCGTCCTTCCCCGGGGCCGTGTCCCTCCTCGCCGCTGCGCTCCTCCTCGTCCTCGCGGCCGGCGCCGTCGCCGACGACGGTTCGTGCTCCCTCCCTCCCTGCCCGCCTCACCTCCTTCGGGCCTCCCCGTGCCCATGGCTTCGTGTTGGCGGCGGGTTCTGCTCGCTCGGGGGACGGGGATTCGTCGGCGGTTTGGCTTGCTGCTATTTTATTAGTGCGCGCTTTTCTAGTGGGGCGTGGTCCGGTCTTTGTTTATGGTTCGCTGATTTGGTGTTCCCTCCGCTGTTGAGGATGGCCTAATGCTAGATTAATCCCGTCTCCTGTTCTTAGTACCAGCATCTCCCATTTTCTAGCATTTCCTCTGCAGCACTTCTTCCGTTCACGGGCACATCTGCTGCATCTTTTTCCTGTCTTCGGCGGTGTAGAAGCTCCGCCCATGGCTATCGATGCACGGGCACAAATGCGGCATATTTCATTTAGTACTATTTGTTTTCCCTTCGCAAGTTGCTGCGCTATTCGTGCAAGCCAGCCTTTTGCATATGGCGAGGTGGAAACTTGGTGTTTTTGGTTTGGCTATCTGAACTTCTGGTCAGCAAGCAAGTTTGTGCTGTGCAATTTGGAAGCAACACTCAAGCTCCTCTGCCTGCTGACTCCATTCCTCGTGGCGTCAGATTACTCTGCTGCTGCTGCTGCGGCTAATCGAGTGTTCTTATGCGTGTTTCCAGGGCGGACGCTGCTGGAGATCAAGAAATCCTTCCACGATGCCGACAACGCGCTGGACGATTGGTCCGGCGACGGGGCGTCACCGGGCTACTGCTCCTGGCGCGGCGTGCTCTGCGACAACGTCACCTTCCAAGTTGCAGCTCTGTAAGCACCTCTACCTCTGTAGCAAAAATTTATGCTCTCTTGCTGGCTGTAATGAGCGGTTACTGACGTGTGTTCATGTGTGCAACGACAGCAACCTCTCAGGGTTCAATCTCGGCGGCGAAATCTCCCCGGCCATCGGGGATTTGAAGAGCGTTGTGTCAATGTACGATGTTACATTCTTCCCTGAAATTTAAATGCTTTTGTCTGTGTGACGAGTCCGTGTCACACTTTTTTCCTGATTGTTTGGTCATATGCAGTGATTTTCAGTCCAGTGGACTTTCCGGGCAGATCCCTGATGAGATTGGTGATTGCTCCTCGCTTAAAATGTTGTAAGTGGGCTTCAGTAGTACTGTGTTTCTTTCTCGTATTTTTTACGGGTGTCGTATTCCTTCGGATCTGTACAAGTAATGCCTGTTTCAATTTTCTTTTTGATCAAGGAACCTGTCCTCCAACAATCTGGAAGGAGACATACCCTTTTCCATATCTAAGCTGAAGCACCTTGAAAACTTGTAAGGGTTATTCTTCTTGCCGGAACTTGGTAAAAGCACGCGTTTCACTCATCATAATCCCTGCTGTAACTTGTATTTGTAGGATATTGAAGAATAATCAGTTGGTGGGGGTGATCCCGTCGACACTCTCTCAGCTTCCAAATTTGAAGATATTGTAAGTTAGTGCTGCTTAACTGATCTGTGATTTTATTGGGTTAGTTCTAATGTGATATGTGCCCTAGGGACTTAGCTCAGAACAAGCTAAGCGGTGAAATTCCAAGGTTAATATACTGGAGTGAGGTTCTTCAATACTTGTAAGTATTCATTCACTCTGTTTCCCAGTAATGAAGAAAAACATTATTTTGGTTTAGTACTTAAACTGTCTAGAATATTCAAGGGCCTAGCAAATGCTAATAAAACTTAATTTATGCACGATTTAGGGTTTGGACAAAATGCTTGTGCTAAATACGATGATTGCTCAGACATAGTGTGTAGGGGTAGCAGACCACGGTTTGTTTTTTACATGCTTTGTTGTATGCATCTAAGTTTGTCATATATTCAAGGGGACTGCGAAGCAATAAATTAGAAGGAAGCCTCTCTCCAGATATGTGCCAATTGACTGGCTTGTGGTACTTGTGAGTGTATTGCTTTCCTCCGTTTATCACCAGTGTAGCTGCTTGTGCCATTTATTCTGCTAACAATGCCGCTTTTGTTTGGTTCAGTGACGTGAAGAACAATAGCTTGATGGGCACAATACCAGATACCATTGGGAACTGTACGAGCTTTCAGGTCTTGTATGTACATTCGTTCTACTCCCTTTGAATAACGTTGCTCATTTTCTAGCTTTTAGAACACTCCTGATCTTCCGCTGTTTTAGGGATTTGTCTTACAATCACCTTACTGGAGAAATCCCATTCAACATTGGTTTCCTGCAAGTGGCTACATTGTATGTGGTAGTCATTTCACCAATAGAACTAGATGCTTAAGTTTTCTTACTAATACAAGTGATGCCTTGAAATATTATTTGCTATTTGTGCTAGGTCTTTGCAAAGGAACAACTTCTCTGGCCCTATTCCAACAGTGATCGGCCTTATGCAGGCGCTTGCAGTGCTGTATGATAACATTCTTTTCTTGGTTTATGGTGACTGAGGAATTATATCAGCCCTTAAATGCGAAATTATGATATTTTTTGAAATGTTCTTTTTATTTTGAAATTGATCCAGGGATCTGAGTCTTAACCAATTGTCTGGCCCAATACCATCTATACTTGGCAACTTGACATACACTGAAAAATTGTAAGCTTGCTACTTTTTGTATCTGTTTAATTAATAGTTGATCAAAGCTTTTACTTTTCACTAACTGATATTCTAGCCCTCTGCGAAATCTCTATGTTTTTTTTTATCACAAGTAGTTGTTACTGATACCACAATATCTTGTACTACTAGATACCTGCAAGGCAATAAGCTATCTGGGCCAATACCACCAGAGCTTGGTAATTTGTCGGCGCTTAATTATTTGTAAGCCATGTAGCCTTTGTACTATTGCTTTTATTCTTCATAGTTAATTGATTAGCGTTCTATCCATTTGATATGCTACGATCGCTATCTCATTTCAGGGACCTCAATGACAATAAACTGACTGGGCTCATTCCACCTGAGCTTGGAAAACTCACAGCCTTGTATGACCTGTAAGTAAAATTCTTTTCATTTGTATTATATGTTTCTTATCAACAGTGCTAATTTGGTCGGTGGTCCATATCATTTGCTTCTTGCAGGAATCTTGCAAATAATGAACTTGAGGGAATGATACCTGATAATATAAGTTCATGCACAAGTCTTGTTAGCTTGTAAGTTTCACTTTTCCCCCCTGAAATTATTTAGCTATCTCTGATAGCTGGATACATAACTTGTTTGCTACTGAAACAGCAATGCTTATGGCAATAAATTGAATGGGACCATCCCACGTTCATTGCACAAGCTTCAGAGCATGACTTATTTGTAAGTGGTTCCTAATTTTCCTAGTTTCTATTTTGTTTATGGTAGGTTGTTCTTGTTCTGGACTGCCATAATTACACTTCTAATAGTTATTCCTAATGACTTTTAGGAATTTGTCATCTAATTATCTTAATGGAGCAATTCCCACTGAGCTAGCAAGAATGATAAACTTAGACGTACTGTAAGTTCTATCATTTAATTACTATATCTCCTTCAGAAAGTATTTAATGCCATCATGCATTACATGAATACACTTTTAGGGATTTATCATGTAACAAGATCGCTGGTTCGATTCCTTCAGCAGTCGGCAGCTTAGAGCATCTTTTGAGACTGTAAATCCTATAACCTCTATTTTTTGCTTGTTGTTAAAATGCCTGTATCTTTTTCTGACAACATTACTTATTCATGTAGTAACTTGAGCAAGAATAATCTGGTGGGACACATTCCTGCTGAGTTTGCAAACTTGAGGAGCATCACGGAGATGTAAGCACCTTAACATCTCTATGCGCTCAAATCTGTATCCTTTAAGAGTAATATGGACACCTTTTGCTTTTGTTTCAGTGATTTGTCCTACAACCACATTAATGGTTTCATTCCTCGAGAGCTTGGAATGCTGCAAAATCTGATACTGTTGTAAGTACATGCAAGCTATGGGTTTTGCCTTGCACCCATTAACATTGATAAACTAATATTGATTTCCCTGCCCAATTATTTGAGATTGATTTGTGTGATTGTTTTGTTGTTACAGAAAACTAGAGAGTAACAATATGACTGGGGATGTTTCTTCACTTACTAACTGCTTCAGTCTCAATGTCTTGTAAGTTAAGACCTGAAAAGCTATTCGAACTGTTTACACATGTGTGGATTTCACTCATAGTGAGCTTTGCTGCAGAAATATATCATACAACAACCTGGCTGGCGTTGTACCTACAGACAACAACTTTTCACGGTTTTCACCTGACAGGTAGTATCATCTGGTATTAACCATACCTTCAAAAAGATTTGTTCTGGCTAAACCGTTATTTATAATCTGAACTTTCCTTTAGCTTCCTGGGTAATCCTGGACTATGTGGCTCCTGGCGTGGTTCTTCATGCCCTTCCTCCAGTCATGCAAAGAGATGTAAGTACAATGTTGTCTTTATTAAGTTGCTCTGGAACATAACCTCATCAGACCACTAACAAACGTTCCAATACTCTTTCATGCATTTTCACCGCAGTCTCTGTCTCAAGGGCTGTCATTCTTGGTATTGCTATTGGCGGGCTTGCAATCCTGTTGTTGATCCTAGCAGCTGCTTGTTGGCCACACAGTCCAGCCGTTTCCACAGATTTCTCTGTAAGCAAACAAGGTAATACATTTGCTTAAATCCCTGTATGTTGCTTTAACACATCAATTTCGATAGCTACTTGACAAGTGATGTCTCATCATGCTGGATCTTGCGAATGGTTGATGCCTGTCTCAAACAGTTGCCAGTCTGCTCAACTTGACAGATGCACTGTTTGTTTGTTTGATGGCTAATATGGTTTCAATGAGATAATGATGATAATTTTTTGTTACAGAGATTCATGCTGTGTTATCGAGCAATGTTCCTCCCAAGCTTGTGATCCTCCACATGAATATGGCCCTCCATGTATATGACGATATAATGAGGATGACAGAAAATTTGAGCGAGAAATACATAATTGGGTACGGGGCATCTAGTACAGTTTATAAATGTGTTCTGAAGAACTGCAAGCCAGTGGCAATCAAAAAGCTATATGCTCACTACCCGCAGAGTGTAAAGGAATTTGAGACTGAGCTCGAGACAATTGGAAGTATCAAACACCGGAATCTTGTCAGCCTTCAGGCTTACTCGCTATCACCTGCTGGGAATCTTCTCTTCTACGAGTATATGGAAAGTGGCAGCCTCTGGGACGTTTTACATGGTAAGTGGACATACCAGGCAAAATGCATGTGGGCACAGTTTCACTTCATCGTGCTCAGTATTTAGAACCTTTTCGTTTCTACCCTCCATATGTTTATCTGTCAGCAAAACATGTGCTGGCCACTTTCTTATTAAGATGGACTGATTACTATTTTTATTCTCTTGGATTGGGATGTCTGCAAGACATACATATGATTTAAGAATTTTCCACAACCATATGCTAATCTGCAAGTCTTTGTTTATTTCAGCACCTTCGTCCAAGAAGACAAAATTGGACTGGGAGGCCAGACTCCAGATTGCTCTTGGCACTGCCCAAGGGCTGGCTTATCTTCACCATGACTGCAGCCCACGAATAATTCACAGGGATGTAAAATCGAAGAATATCCTCCTGGACAAGGACTATGTGGCGCATCTTGCTGACTTTGGCATTGCCAAGAGCGTGTGCATCTCCAAGACCCACACATCAACCTATGTGATGGGCACAATTGGCTACATTGACCCTGAGTATGCGCGGACATCCCGCCTGAACGAGAAATCTGATGTGTACAGCTACGGCGTCGTCTTGCTCGAGCTGCTGACTGGGAAGAAGCCAGTTGACAATGAGTGCAACCTCCATCACCTGGTAACTAATTTTCACTTGCTTGTTCGTTGCCTTCACTCCCTTCTGATTCTGAGGCTCAATAAGTTCACAGTCATGGGCATTAGGTTCGTGTTCCTTGAAGGGGACAGGCAACATGAAAGCTATCATGTGATGGGGGGTTAGATCTATCTGCACTGTGGTGGGTGCGATTCATTGTATGGCTGGTGAAAGCTCTATTATCACTGGCAGCTTGTGCAGTGTCCTGCAAAGCCTGCCATGTTTGTCCCCTGCCTTCAATCATATGGCTGAAAATTCAGCAGGAAGCACACCACTGTCAAAAACTGTAGCTATCTAGTACTTCCTCTGTAAACTAATATAAGAGCGTTTAGATCGCTAAATTAGTAATCTAAATGCTCTTATATTAGTTTACGGAGGGAGTAGTAACTACTAGTACCTTCTGCTTTGATTACTAATATGCTGGTAATTTGGCTTGAGCATTTTACTTTCCCCTACTCTGTCAAAATTAGCTTGTTTGGAGTAAGATGCCCATGTTGTGTAGGGAACAATGCAGCTGTGCATAGTTAGTTTTGACTGTTGAACTTCCCTGTCCTGCACCAATGTCGGTTGTGCTCATTGGTTGCTCCCCTTGCAGATCCTATCCAAAGCCGCGGACAACACCGTGATGGAGATGGTCGACCCAGACATCACCGCCACATGCAAGGATCTCGGCGAGGTCAAGAGGATGTTCCAGCTGGCGCTCCTCTGCAGCAAGCGGCAGCCGTCCGACCGACCGACGATGCACGACGTCGTGCACGTCCTCAGCTGCCTGGTCTGCCCAGAAGCGCCCCCGAAGCCGGCGCAGCCACCGGCGTCGCCCCAGTCGTCCACGGCCCCGAGCTACGTGAACGAGTACGTCAGCCTGAGAAGCGGCAGCGCCCTCTCCTGCGCCAACTCGTCGAGCGCGTCCGACGCGGAGCTCTTCCTCAAGTTCGGCGAGGCGATATCGCAGAACACAGAGTAGACTGACCTGAGCGGCCAGGGTAGCATTTCCGCTAACTGTTTTCGTCAAAAATAGCAGAGGGGGACACTGGGTTTGGGGATGTGTTCGATTCGATTCACTGTAAATATGCTGCTGCTCATTCTGGTTTCATCAGTCAGTTATCTCTTCTTTTCACCTTCCCTTTTGCGACCACTGTTGGGCTGGGATCATGATGAAACAGAAAGGAAGCTGGTGTTTTGCTGGAGACGGGTGCATCCGGGCACAGGCAGTGCTGCTTTTACGGTGCCACAGGCCTGTTCGCTCAGTTGGGACGACACATACTGTGCCAGTGACATTCTGTTGTTGTATGAACAGTCTCCACCAATCGAAATACTGCTGGGTAGAAGTTCTGAATGTGCTTCTGCACTCTGCCCAGATCGCCGGCGTTGCCCACCCGCCAGCTCATGCCACTGTGATTGATTCCTGGATAAGTAGCCACGGCATGGCCGTTAGATGGTAGTGCCGAGGAATTCCTACCTCTCTGCAGTAAAATCTACGTACTCCTTTCTGTCATTCTGTGCGAGCGATGACTGATACAGTACATGCATGGGGCCAAAGCTTATCTCTCTGCCAGCCTCCCACGCAAGTCGACTGTCTAGTTGAGCTCGTGACCTGCCGGCGCAGAAGAGAGTAATGCGCTGCGAATCAGATGCCATTGCTACTAGTGTGGGGAGCACGCACTGGGCCTGCAGCGTTGCGTAAAAATTGAAAAACTCACAACCAATCGATTCAGATCTAGTGCAACGGAGATCTAATGGGAGTCCGATACAATCAGCGGGATCAAAAACTGAGGCAACCCAGATAAGAAAAAACCGAGGCAACCCTCAGCGCCAAGGTTCAGGAATCAGGATCCTTCCTCACCGGCAGCGTTCCAGACAGTGACACGCCGAGAAAACACACATTGGATGGTTGTTTCTACTTCCATTCAAACCAACACCTTGGAAGCAGCAAAAGACTTTGTTCCTATTTTGCCAGATGATCCAACACCCCCAGTGTCTGCTACATACGAGTACGACCGTTTCACGTCCGCCTCCAACCAAACTTTGCAACTCAACCAACCACACAGTTCAGAACCTTCAGTTACCACTAATCACATGAAGAAGGCCCCATGTTTTCACGGATGAAGCTAGACGCCCGATTGCCCCTCCGTCGAGGGCTCCCTCTTCTTGTCCGGACAGAAGACGAAGAACGCAATGGCACCTGGAATGAGGACGTAGGACAATCTCTTGTGGAACTGCTGGCTACGCTCCAAGCTGCAGGTTAAGAGGAGACCACGCATACATGCAGGCATATGTATCGTGCATGAATAATGAGGAGTTCCTCCTGCTCTTTTCTCACAGCAACCTTCTCCCGGTGCCTCCTATTTCTACAGAGTATCGTTGGTGCTCAGGCCAAACTACTAGAGTGCTATGAGCACACTAGGCAACAAGGAGCTCTAGACGAGAGAGGGAGACTGGGTGTTCAGCGTGCTGAAGCAATTCTTTAGATGAATATATCAATAGTGCTCAGCTCATTTCCAAATGGTGAGAATCAGCTCCTTAAATAAGAGTTCCCGAACCGACTTGAGCTAGGATATTTACTAGCTGACAGGGGGTGGCCAGCAGGCCAGGGCCTACCCCATGGTCATGACTTTCTTTGTATCATGCTTATGAACAATGATATTTGTATTATTTTTCACCTTACCCGCCCCCCTTAACATCAATATTTTAGGCAATCTTTTACTTGAATATATCAATAGTGGTGAGCTCATTTACATATGAAGAGGACCAGCTCCTTAAATAGATCTCAACCGAATTGAGCTAGGATATTTACTAGCTGTTTTCGAGAAAAGGTGGATTTTATTACTCAAAAAAATGAAGCATCAAGAGGATACAACCATAATGATCACACACCCGGCCTCTACATAGTTAGGATGCACACAGCCAACATCAACACACACACACAAAAACGCCGGCAAATAGCAAAGTCATACAAGACCAAAGTCATGCCTAAGCGATGAAAAAAAACCCTGAAGCGATCAAATTCGTGATCGACAAAACTAACTTAGGAAATTTCTAAAGTCAACCCTCAAACCGGCCAAAACAGTTCGGACCGTGCGGTCCGGACGTGTTTTGCCATCGAACGCGGTCCTGTATCTTTTTTTGAAAGTGGCCATTGTTGGCTTTCATTCAAAGCAGGGGAGAGCGGAAAAAAATACATGGTCTAATCAAGCGATCAAATGGGTGGAGGAGAGATTACATAGCCGGCCTAACAGGAAAGTAAGCTGGCTAGAGGGCCTCATGTTGGTATTTTCACGGAACGTCCCCGAAGGGGTGCGCAATGCATTTAGCTCCGGCGATCCTCCACTGTTCCATGTCGCGGCGGCATGCCGCGATGATGCTGCTGGTGCATGGCCTTTTCCCTCTGAAGGTGCAGGCGTTCCGCTCTAGCCAGATTTGCCAGATCATCAAAGTGAGCAGCGATTTGATGCCCTTCCTCGTGCCAGGGTTGGCTCCATCGATGATCAGGCGGACCCTTTGGGCCGTGGACCTTCCGGCGCTCCAGATGGAGGGACTGAAAGAGTGACAGCCGAGCCAGGTTGCCATCTCATTCCAGCACTGGATGGACACGGTGCACTCCCAGAACAGGTGCGTCGAGGACTCGAGGTTACGAAGGCAGAGCTGGCAGAAGTAGTTGTTGATCCATCCGCGTCGCTGCAGCCTGTCGTTGCACCAAAGTCTGTCTAAGTGCAGCAGCCAGAGGATGGCTTTCATCTTATCAGGAGCCCAGACCTTCCAGATGGTGGTGGTGAAGTCAAGTGCCGGGCGCTCCTCAAATTGGGCATCATAGGCGGAGCGCGTGGAGTAGTTGCCGGAGTTGCCACGGGTCCAGGTGATGATGTCGGCCCTGCCAGCTTGAAGCATGATGCCGGCGCTACGGATCTCCCTGGCGAGCTGCAGCACCATGTGCATGATGTCGCCATGGTCGCCGTTGCGGAGGTCGAGCACCCATCGGTCTTGATGTAGGGCTTCTTTAACGGACCTGTTTTTGCGAGCAGAGTGAGCAAACACTGCGGGGTATGCCTAACATAGCTGCCTGCCGTTGAGCCAGGACGAGTGCCAGAAGGAAGCCGAGGAGCTGTCCCCGACGGTGACCGCCGTGCAAGTGGCAAACAGGGCACGATTGGCGTCGTCGCATGGGGAGTCGGTGCCCATCCAGGGGCGGGAGGGCTGCGTCCATGCAAGCCATAGCCATCGCAGCCGCAGGGCCCGAGCGAACTTCGCCAGGTCATGGATGCCCAGACCACCTGTGCGCGCTGGCGCGGTCACCGCCTGCCATCGCACCTTGCACTTTCCACCAATGGCTACTTCGTCTTGCGCCCAGAGGAACCTTCGTCTTGCCTTGTCTACTTCCTTGTAGAACTTTTTGGGCGCCCGCAGCACAGTGAGGGCGAAGGTGGGCATTGACGAGAGGACGCAGCAAACCAGGACGCGCCTGCCGGCGAAGGGCATGAGCCTCCCTTTCCAGCCTGCAAGGCGTGCGCGGATCCTATCCAGGATGAACTGCAGGTGCACTAATCTGAGCCTACCCGTAGTGATTGGCAGGCCAAGGTAGCGAATTGGCAGGGACGCAATCGTGCCCCCAAAATTTTGCAGAACCGTGGCCAGGTCGATGCCGTCGCACGCGATAGGGGTGGCTGATGACTTTCCTAAGTTGACACGCAGCCCGGTTGCCTCTCCAAAGAGGCTTAGGATGTGCAGCAGCTCGTCGATCTCCTGACGCACGGGGTTGATGAAGATGGCTGCATCGTCGGCGTACAGGCTGGTGCGCATGCGCGCTGTTCTACCGGGGATAGGATGAAGGAGGCCGTCTCTAGTTGCAGCTTCTAACAGTCTATGAAGTGGATCGATGCAGAGGATGAACAGGAGGGGGGAGAGCGGGTCTCCCTGCCGCAAGCCACGTCGATGCTCAATGGGGCGGCCAGGAACGCCATTGAGGAGGCAGGCCGATGACGAGGTCGAGAGGAGCAGTGCCACCCAGTCCCTCCAGCGCACCGGGAAGCCCATTTTTTCTAGCAGTTCTAAGATGTACTCCCATGACACACTGTCGAAAGCCTTTGCAATGTCTAATTTTAGAAGCAGGGCGGGGGTTTTGCGGCGATGCAGAGCGCGAACACTATTCTGGACGAAGAGGAAGCTGTCGTGGATGCACTTGGCTTTCTGAAATGCAGATTGCGCAGGGGAGATGATCGTGTCAATACAGCAGCCAGCCTCATCGAGAGCACCTTGGCGATGATCTTGGCGATGGAGTGGATGAGGCTTATAGGCCTGAAGTTGCCCATACTCGTCGCACCGTCCTTCTTTGGCAGTAAGGCAATCATGGCCGAGTTGAGGTCAGAGAAATTTCCCCCTGCCAGCCTGTAGAAATGATCGAAAACGGCCATCACATCGTGCTTGATTGTGCTCCAGCATGTTCTGAAGAAGGCACCTGAGAAGCCATCCGGCCCTGGCGCTTTGTCAACTGGGGAGGCGAGGATGGCAGCCCACACTTCAGGCTCAGTGAAGGGGTTATCCAGCTTGGAATTTTGCACGCGAGAAAGGTCGATCGCATCCCAGTTTATAGAGCTGCTCCTAGTTTGCTTGGTGCCTAAAAGGGAGGTGAAGTGGTTGTATGCCACCTCAGCCTTGTCTTCATGCAGGATGGCCGCAGTTGAATCAGTTTGCAGGGAGTGAATGAAGTTCTTCCGTCTTCGCTTGTTGATCTTTGCCTGAAAAAACGCAGTTTTTGCATCGCCTGCCTTTAACCAAGTGATCCTGGATGCCTGCCATTTGCGTGCGCGCTCAATGGCTGCAAGGCCGACCACTCTTTGCTTCAGTAGCTTACGAAGATGAAATTCAGCAGGCGTGAGCTGACGCTTCTCTTGTGCGATATCCAGGCGGAGGATGATTTCTGCAGCCAGGTGTAACTGAATCTTGGCGTCGCTAAATAAGGATCTGGCCCAGATTTTGAGGTCAAACGCAGTTCGCTTGAGCTTGAGCTTGATCCTGGCGATGGGGCAGGAGCTGGCCACAGGGCGCTGCCAGGCTCGTTCCACAGTTTCTTGAAAGCGCGGGAAGCGCATCCAGAAGGATTCAAACTTGAACGGTGGCCAGTGCGCAGGGGGAGCAGCGTTGGCGAGCATCAGGGGGCAATGGTCTGAGCAGGCCGTGGATGCAGCCATCACCATGTGGTTAGGGAAAAGATCGTCCCATTCAGGGTTGCAGAAGATTTTGTCGATGCTGACGAGGGTCGGGTTCTCTCTCTCGTTTGACCATGTAAAACGTCTGTTCTTGCATTTTATCTCCTTCAGGCAAGCGGCGTCGATGGCGCGTCTGAATTGACCCATAATTCTTCTGTTCAGGTTGAGGTTGTTCTTATCTCTGGCTTCGTAGATGATGTTAAAGTCGCCAGTGATCAGCCACGGTTCTCCACTGGGCGGGGCTGCACGGACTAGCTCAGCCAGAAAAGCCTCCTTGCGGGCGTCGTCGGCCGGCCCGTAGACTGTCGTCAACCAGAACGAAGAACTGCATTGAACTGCCGAGACCTTCGCTGTGATTGAGAAGCAGCCAACTGAGTGCGTGGCAATGTCGACTGTCCTTGTGTTCCAAAAGATTGCCGCGCCTCCCCTTGTGCCCATAGCAGGCAGGACAGCGCACCCTCCATTGCTGAGCCACCAATCTCACGAGCAGCCTCCGCAGACCAAGTTTCCAGCTTCGTCTCCTGGAGACAAAGGATGGTAGGCCTGTGAGCAGCCGCGAGCTCCTGCACAGCGAAGCGCCTGGCCGGAGAGTTCAATCCCCTGACATTCCAGCTCAAAACAGATAGATTGGTGTTAATCATTGGACACAAAAGAACTCCTCCGGCAACTGATGATTTCTATTGATTGAAGAGGGAAACTGGTACACAATCCACGTAGCAAGGGGACGCCAGAGACCACCAACAGGCCCCTGAATTCTCTGGCGCGTGGCGAGCATCTAAGCCTATGACTACAACTAAACATTGATCCTAACTTGAATTGGCTTAAGGCCAATCGCTGCCGAAGACTAATACTAATAGATGGATGGCCTAACATAACTAAACTTGGTTGTCAGCGACAGCGTCAGGGCCGGCCATGGCGCCTGCGATGCGAAGCGCCTCCGGGTCGAGACGGGTGAGCTTGGCGATGATGGCGATGTCTTCGTCTGAAAGGGGCTCGTCGAAGTGCTTGATTAGGGCCTCAGCAGCTTTTGCGGTCATGGCATCCTTGCGGCCGAGCAGGCCGAGCTGCTTGACCAGGAGCAGGGAGGCGCGTTGCGCCACCGGCGCCTTGTGGCCCGCGGCCGCCTGCCGTGCGCTCTGCCTAGTCGGTGTAGCGCCGGTGCGGGTCTTGGGTGGAGCTGTGGAGCGGCGGGCCGTCGGATCAGGGGCGAGTGGCGCTGCAGGCTTGGAGAACAGGCCGCTACTTTGCCCCACGTGCCCGTCCCCACTGCCAAGCTGGAGTTGCATGACCTGCTGTGTCATAGCCCCAACGTGGACAGCAGTGGAGACAGACGAGGTAGGAGCGCGGCAGGCCGCCGCGGCAGGCTCGGAGGAGAACTCCAGCGGGGCGGCGAGCGCATCGGCGATGACCTGATCTATCTCTTGCTGGTTGTTAGCCGTGTCGATGTCGAACGGTGGCGGCGGGGGGGGGGGGGGGGGAACGGAGTCCGCTGTGGCGAAGAAGGCGGACACCGGCGAAGCAGGGCCGGCGGGTGGTGGAGGGGCGACGATCTCCGTGCCAGGGCAGGCCAGCCCCGCGAGCAGCGGGAGCGGCGGCGTGGCCTTGAGGGTGCTGCTGTTGGAGCGATGCTTGCGGCGCCCGCCCTTGTGCTGACGCCTGCCAGCGGGCGTTCTGCTTCTCTGCCTGGGTGGGGCCGTGGAGCTGCTCTCGGACCTGTGCTCCTTCTTGCTGTGCGCGCGCCCCAGGAGAGCGTCCTTCCAAGACCGACGGCCGTGCGTGCCGTCTTGGTCGTCGTGGTCGCGACGTGGCCCAAGCTGCAGCCCGCCACAGCCTGCTGGCGAGACCACAGAAGGGTGGCGCCTGGGCTGGCCCTGACCGTCTTCCACGTGCATCGCCCACGTGCTAGTCCAGATCGTCGGGCATGGGCGGTCGTCGTCGGAGCCGGAGGAGGGGAGACCGCTCTAGCCGGAGTGGGAGGAGCGAGGTGACAGTGACGACCAGTCTTCAACGCGATCGACGTGGATGAGCATCTAGTGCTGCCTGACGCGGGGTGGTGGAGCAACCTCGCGGCTTGGGGGAGAGGCGCCCAGCATGGTCTCGACGCGGCCGGCGCCGCGCGCAGCCCGCCAGATGGTGTGCGTGGTGGCGATGAAGGCGACATCCCACACCCACACCCAGCACGCAAACGTCTTTGTGTGGCCGCGCTTGTGCGTGCGTGTGTCAAGGCGGTCGATGATGCAGTTGCCGCCCAGCACCTCTGTCGCGCCCTCCAGCGACCACATTTGGAGCGGCATCTTCTCGATGACCACGCGCACATGCAGCATGAAGTCCTGGTGCACGACGTGGTCATCCTCGTGCCATGGCTTGATGGTGAAGTTGACGCCGTCGACGGAGAGGGAGCCGAGGCGGATGGCGTTGTCGTGGTGGGCGGGTAGCTCGAACAGCACGAGGAAATCCTCCGGGTCGTGGCTGGTGACGCGAAGCAGGTGCGCCGGCGTGCGGAGCGCCAAGTCGAACGCACGCCCCACTGACATGGGGTTCGCGGCGTGCCGCTCCCCCTGAGCGGTCAGGAGAACGGCGTGGCGGCGGAGAAAGGCGGTCTGGTGCTCCATAGCCGGTGACTCGATGACGACCTTGTAGCTGTTCCTCGGGCGCCTGGAGGGGTCGGTGTGGCGGCTGCCGCCCATGGCCGACATAGGCGACGGAGGCGAAGGGAAGCGGAGGCGGGTGTGGACTGGACCACGGGCGGCGACCTCGCGCACGGCTGCGGGCGAGCAGTCACTCTGGGAGTTGCGTGGATTTTGTGGGCAGTCGCGGGCGATGTGGCCGGGGAACTTGCACCCGATGCAGTGGATGGGATCACGGCAATCTACACTGCGATGCGCAGAGCTGAGGCACCGGAAACAAAGCCCCCGGAAGCGCCTTAAGAAGGCCTCGCGCCCGGAGGCAGCAGCAGCAACATTGAAGGCGGGCCGGTGGCATTGACGCCGGCGCGGCCGTCCACCGGCCTGGGCGCGCGCGCTGGCCCGGCGCGCGTTGCGGGACTGGACCTGTGTCCAGCCATCAGCTTGTCTCGAAGGGGGAGGGGGGGATGGCCTACCGATAATGGATTTGAGGCGGGGCTGCCCGAAATGGCGATCCGCCTCGTTATCCAGAGGGTCGGAGGCGGCCGCGGCGCAGGAGCTCTCACCCCGCAACAGGATTCGCGGCGGGGCGACGTGGGCAGGCGCGGGGGAGCCGGGGGGCGCCGGAGCGACCGGATCTGTTGTCGGACCGCTGGGCAGGACGGGATCTGGGATGACCGCGGGGCGGCCCCATCCCGCGCTGTCCCGCGAGCAGGAGCGGGAGCTGGTTGAGGAGGGGGGGGGGTGCGGGGAGCGGGCACGGCCCATGCCGCAGGGAGGTGGCGCCGCTGACCGGGAGGTCAGGCGACGGGGGCTGGTGGCCGTCGCTGCCGGAGCGGCCGACGGCGCGTGCGGGGGAGGACGCGTGCGGGAGGCTTCTAGGAACACTATGCCGTGTCGAGGGAGTAGACTTTAGCAAGAGCACGCGGTCCTGTATCGATCTGCCGATCGGTCCGGATGTACTTTTTCCCGTAAATCGGAAACAAAGTGGAGGGCTTTGCTGGTGTCTACACTGAAAAATTGTGTAAAACTTCCCTGTTGAACATAAGATGCCCATGTTGTGTAGGGAACAATGCAGCTGTGCATATTTAGTTTTAACTGTTATAAACTTTCTCTCTTGCACCAGTGTCGTTATGCTCATTGGTTGTTCTCCCTTGTAGATCCTATCCAAAGCCGCGGACAACACCGTGATGGAGATGGTCGACCCAGACATCACCGCCACATGCAAGGATCTCGGTGAGGTCAAGAGGATGTTCTAGCTGGCGCTCCTCTGCAGCAAGCGGCAGCCGTCCGACCGACCGACGATGCACGACGTCGTGCACGTCCTCAGCTGCCTGCTCTGCCCAGAAGCACCCCCGAAGCCAACGCAGCCACCGACGTCACCCCAATCGTCCACGGCCCCGAGCTACGTGAACGAGTAAGTCAGCCTGAGAAGCGGCAACGTCCTCTCCTGCACCAACTTGTCCAGCGTGTTTGACGCGGAGCTCTTCCTCAAGTTCGGCGAGGCAATATCGCAGAACACAGAGTAGATCACAACGAATTGATTCTTCCCCTAAAAAGAAAAACCAATTGATTCTGACCTGGAGCAACGGAGATCTAATGGGAGTCTGATACAATCAGCGGAATCAAAAACTGCAGCAACCCTCGGCGCCAAGGTTCAGGAATCAGGAACCTTTCCTCACCAGCAGCGTTCCAGACAAAAGACTTTGTCAACACAACGAGAAAACCACATTGGATGGTTGTTTTGACTTCCATTCAAACCAACACCTTGGAAGCAACATAAGACTTTGTTCCTAATTTTGCTAGATGATCGTTTCACGTCCGCCTCCAAACTGAGTGATCAGAAAACCCAACCAACAAAACTTCGCAACTCAACCAACCACACAGTTCAAGAACCTTCGGTTACCACTGATCACATGAAGAAGGCCCTAAGTTTTCACGGATGAAGCTAGACGCCCGATTGCCCCTCTGTCGAGGGCTCCCTCTTCTTGTCTGGGCCGAAGACGAAGAACGCAATGGCATCTGGAATGAGGACGTAGGACTAGGACAATCTCTTGTGGAACTGCTGGCTACACTCGAAGCTGCAGGTTAAGAGGAGACCACGCATCTGAATCTTACATCCGGGCGTATGTACCGTGCATGAACAACAAGGAGTTCCTCCTGCTCTTGCATAATTTCAATCGTTTCTCGCATCTCGCAAATGTTCACAGCAAACCTTCTCCCGGTACCTCCTATTTCTACAGAGTATCGTTTGTGCTCAGGCCAAACTACTAGTACTGGAGAGTGCTATGAGCACACTAGGCAACAAGGAGCTCTGGACGAGAGAGGAAGACTGGGTGTTCAGCGTGCTGAAGCTATTCTTTAGATGAATATATCAATAGTGTTGAGCTCATTTCCAAATGGTGAGAATCGGCTCCTTAAATAGGAGTTCCCAAATGACTTGAGCTAGGATATTTACTATAGTAGACATGGGGTGGCCAGCAGGGCCAGGGCCTACCCCATGGTCATGATTTCCTTTGTATCATGCGTATGAACAATGATATTTGTATTATTTTTCACCTTACCCACCCCCCTTAACATCAATATTTTAGAAAATCTTTTACTTGAATATATCAATAGTGGCGAGCTCATTTACATATGAAGAGGATCGGCTCCTTAAATAGATCTCAACTGAATTGAGCTAGGATATTTACTAGCTCTTTTCGAGAAATGGTGGATTTTATTACTCAAAATGAAGCATCAAGAGGATACAACCACAATGAGCACACACCCGGTCTCTGCATAGTTAGGATGCACACAACCAACATCAACGCACACACACAAAAACACCGGCAAATAGCAAAGTCATACAAGACCAAAGCCATGCCTAAGCGATGAAAAAAACCCTGAAGCGATCAAATTCGTGATTGACAAAACTAACTTAGGAAATTTCCAAAGTCGACCCTCAAACCGGCCAAAACACGTCCGGACCCATCGAACGCGGTCCTGCATCGATTTGCCGATTGGTTCGGATGTACTTTTTCCTGTAAACCGGAAACAAAGTGGAGGGCTTTGCTGGTGTCTACACTGAAAAATTGTGTAAAACTTTCCTGTTGAACATAAGATGCCCATGTTGTGTAGGGAACAATGCAGATGTGCATAGTTAGTTTTAACTGTTATAAATTTTCTGTCTTGCACCAGTGTCGTTATGCTCATTGGTTGTGCTCCACTTGCAGATCCTATCCAAGGCCACAGACAACACCGTGATGGAGATGGTCGACCCAGACATCACCGCGACATGCAAGGATCTCGGCGAGGTCAAGAGGATGTTCCAGCTGGCGCTCCTCTGCAACAAGCAGCAGCCATCGGACCGACTGACGATGCATGACGTCGTGCACGTCCTCAGCTGCCTACTCTGCCCAGAAGCGCCCTCGAAGCCGGCACAGCCACCGGCGTCGCCCCAGTCGTCGACAGCCCCGAGCTACGTGAACGAGTACGTCAGCCTGAGAAGCGGCACCGCCCTCTCCTGCGCCAACTCATCGAGCGTGTCCGACGCGGAGCTCTTCCTCAAGTTCGGCGAGGCGATATAGCAGAACACAGGGTAGACTGACCTGACCTCCTGATAGTCCCATTTTCGCTAATTGTTCCAGAAAATAGCAGAGGAGACTGAAGTTTGTCAATTTGGGGAGATGCCCAGTTCACTGTAAATATATGCTTCCCATTTTGCTTTTCTTTGACCTTAGGTGTTTGTTTCTCTCTCCTTTTCGTCTTCTCTTTTGCGACTGCTGTAAGTTTGTAAAACACCGAAAAGAAGCAGGTGGAAGGAATGCAGCCAGGCGGGCAGTGCTGCTTTTACGCTGTCACTGACCTGCTCGTTCAGTTGGGGCGACACATACTGTGCTAGTGACATTCTGTTGTTGTATGAACAGCCTCCACCAATCGAAATGCTGTTGGTGAGGAATCCTACTCATGCAGTAAAATCCAGTATACCTTCTGTGTGAACGATGCGGGCCAAAGGTTATCTCTCTGCCAGGCTCTACCACACATGTGGGTGTGGTGGACTCGACTGTTCCTCATGGCCCGCCGGCGCAGAGAGTAATACGCTGCGCCGCGGGGTGGATCAGATGCCATTGCTACTAGGGGGAGCGCGCACTTCGCCTGCTGCCGCCGGCGGTGCCAAGGGAATGCACGCGGGCGGCCTGGGGCAACAGAGATCGAAGGAAATGGAGTAGCTCCCGGTATCATCAGCGGAAACAAAAACCTGCAGCATGAAGGTTAGGATAGTGCATTCCTTTCCTCAACACCATCGTTCCGGCCAATCAAAAACCACATTGGAAGGTTGTTTCGACTTCCATTCAAAACAACACCTCAGAGGCAGCAAAAAGAGTTCGTTCCAAGTTCTCCGGATGATCCAACTCCCCTAGTGATTGCTACTAGTACTACATACATAGTATCATTTCACGTCCGCCTCCAAACTGGGTGGTCAAAAAGCCGCACAAGCTAAACGTAGCAACCAATCAAACAGTTAAAGAACCTTCCGTTACCACTGAATGATGACATGAAGAAGGTCCGAAGTTTTTACGGTTGAAGCTAGACGCCTGATTGCCCCTTCCGGCGAGGGCTCCCTCTTCTTGTCCGGGCCAAAGACGAAGAACGCGATGGCACCAGGAATGAGAACGCAGGACGATCTCTTGTGGAACTGCTCCCTACGCTCGAAGCTGCAAGTTAAGAGGAGACCACGCATACATGTGGGCATATGTATCGTGCATGAACAATGAGGAGTTCCTCCTGCTCTTGCATAATTTCAGTCGTTTCTCTCATCACGCGAATGTTCACAGCAACCTTCTCCCGGTACCTCCTATTTGTACAGAGTATCGTTTGTGCTCAGGCCAAACTACTAGTACTCGAGAGTGCTATGAGCACACTAGGCAACAAGGAGCTCTGGACGAGAGAGGGAGACTGGGTGTTCAGCGTACTGAAGCTATTCTTTAGATGAATATATCAATAGTGTTGAGCTCATTTCCAAATGGTGAGAATCGGCTCCTTAAATAGGAGTTCCCAAATGACTTGAGCTAGGATATTTACTATAGTAGACATGGGGTGGCCAGCAGGGCCAGGGCCTACCCCATGGTCATGATTTCCTTTGTATCGTGCGTATGAACAATGATATTTGTATTATTTTTCACCTTACCCACCCCCTTAACATCAATATTTTAGACAATCTTTTACTTGAATATATCAATAGTGGTGAGCTCATTTACATATGAAGAGGACCAGCTCCTTATATAGATCTCAACCGAATTGAGCCAGGATATTTACTAGTTGTTTTCGAGAAAAGGTGGATTTTATTACTCAAAAAATGAAGCATCAAGAGGATACAACCATAATGAGCACACACCCGGCCTCTACATAGTTAGGATGCACACAACCAACATCAACGCACACACACAAAAATGCCGGCAAATAGCAAAGTCATACAAGACCAAAGCCATGCCTAAGCGATGAAAAAAACCCTGAAGCGATCAAATTCGTGATCGACAAAACTAACTTAGGAAATTTCCAAAGTCAACCCACAAACAGGCCAAAACAGTCCGGACCGTGCGGTCCGGACGTGTTTTGCCATCGAACGCGGTCCTGTATCGATCTGCCGATCGGTCCGGATGTACTTTTTCCCGTAAACCGGAAACAAAGTGGAGGGCTTTGCTGGTGTCTACACTGAAAAATTGTGTAAAACTTCGCTGTTGAACATTAGATGCCCATGTTGTGTAGGGAACAATGCAGATGTGCATAGTTAGTTTTAACTGTTATAAACTTTCTGTCTTGCACCAGTGTCGTTATGCTCATTGGTTGTTCTCCCTTGCAGATCCTATCCAAAGCCGCGGACAACACCGTGATGGAGATGGTCGACCCAGACATCACCGCCACAAGCAAGGATCTCAGCGAGGTCAAGAGGATGTTCCAGCTGGCGCTCCTCTGCAGCAAGCGGCAGCCATCCGACCGACCAACGACGCATGACATCATGCACGTCCTCAGCTGCCTGGTCTGCCCAAAAGCACCCCCGAAGCCGGCGCAGCCGCCGGCGTCGCCCCAGTCGTCGACAACCCTGAGCTACGTCAACGAGTATGTCAGCCTGAGAGGCAGCAGCGCCCTCTCCTGCGCCAACTCATCGAGTGCGTCCGACGCCGAGCTCTTCCTCAAGTTCTGCGAGGCGATATCACAGAACACAGAGTAGACTGAACATGATGCAAACTGCAGTGTAGCATTTTCGCTAATTGTTTCAAGAAATAGCAGAGTTCACTGAATTAGGGGAGATGCACTCTCAGTTCACTGTAAATATGATGCTCTTTTGGCCTTCTTCAGTCTTAGCTGTTTGTTTCTCTCTGTTTTTCGGCTCCCCTTCTGTAACTGCTTTTGAGCTGGGATCATAATATGAAGTGTGTAAAACAGAAGGAAGTGACAGTGTCACCAACCTGACTGTTCAGCTGGGATGGGCATGGCTGGCGAAATCCTGTTGTTGTATGATGAACAGCCTCCACTAATCGAAGTTGTCTGCACTGTTGGGTAAAAGAAGTTGCCATAGTGCTTCTGTCCAGATGTCCGGGGTTGTCTGCGCCCCAGCTCATACCAGCCAGTGTGAACCCCTGATTACTGCCAGCCACGGCTTGGTTAGTCATCTTATCACTGGTTGTTAAAGATGGTAATGCCGAGTGACTTCTACTCTTGCAGTAAAATCTACTACTACGTACTACTAATACTTTCTGTGCAAGCGATGATTAATACACGGGGCCAAAGCTTATCTCTCTACCTCTGGCGTGCGTGTGGTGGCCTCGACCGTGACACCTACCGCGCATTAGAGAGTAATGCGCTGCGCTGCGGATCAGATGCCACATTGCTGCTAGGGTGGGGAGGGAGCACGCACTGCGCCTGCTGCTGCCCGCGGTGCCAATGGAATGTACGCGGTAGGCAGGGCCGCCAGATAAAGCGCGTCCAGCTTCAACACCAGGGAAGAGGGTTCCAGCCAGTCAAAAACCTTTCGTTCAAACCAAAAAACTTCTCCAGATGATCTGAACCCAAAGCCCTAGTGACTGACGCTACATAGGATCGTTTCAGGTAGCAACCAACCAGGCAGTTACAAAACTTCCATGCCATGAAATTCCTTTCCTCTATACACCACTGACTACAGGACGAAGGCCCCCGGGTTTCCACCATCGACAAATCTACTCTGTGGAGGCCTTCTCCTTGTTCTCAAGGCCAAATATGAAGAAGGCGATGGCGCTGGGTATAAGGACGTTGGAGATCTTCTTCTGGATCTCCTCATGGCGCTGGAACCTGTAGGTTAGGAGGAGGCCATGGGTTTTAGTCTGAGTATCAGAGCATTACATGCGTCCAAATGTATCACGCAAGAATAATGAGGATTTGCTTGCTTACCGTTCCTCCTGCTCTTGCATAACTGCAACCATGTCCCGCATCTCGCGGATGTTCGCAGCAAGCTTCTTCAGGTCCGCCCCCATGCACCTGCCAGCCATGCAGCCCGCATGGATACAAATGAAACTACACATAAGAGAACATGTAATGTATCTTAACTTGAGTGCCAAAAAATCGCTATATGTTTGCGGAAAACAATCCTAATCTTGCTGTTTCGAACAAACCGAAATTTTCTAAAGCTGTAGTTCCTAAATCAGGAGAAAAACCTGTGGTCAGAACAGAGCACAGATTCATAGAGCCAGGCCAATGCAGATACTATGGCCAGAGATGGTTTCTAGGGCATATATGTGCCCAATATAAAACTCTCAACCTTATGGCCACAGAAGAGGAGGACACTAATAATGATGAGTGGGTAATGCTACCGAATATGACAGTCCTGTTACTTCACCCACTGAAGAAGAGCAATTGATGCAGATATCAGTACAAGTAGTGCATGGAAAAAGCATCATAGCGGCATTCACATTGCCTGTGGAAGTTGGAGGAAAAAGCAGAATTGCTCTGGTGGATTCTGGCAGTACACAAACCTTCATATACATGAAGTTTACGACAAAAAACTATTGTTCTACAGTGAAAAATACTCTGCAATCTATTCTTAGAGGGGGAGTTAAAAAATAGGATCCCATATACCTGTTGCCAAGTATAAGACCCAAGGCCATGAATTCTCTAATGATTTCAAAGTATTACCACTGAAAGGCTATGGCATAATCCTACGATGTGATTGGCTGCCTACACATAGTCCAATCTCCATGGATTTTAATGCAAGAATCATGGTTATTAATTGGAAGGGTCAACAATAGATAACTCTATATGATAGAGCATTTGCAAAAGGGATATTACCAGTGAGAATGTCAAAACTGATGTCATTGCAAACTAAAGCGGTTGAAGGATACTACCTTTTCCCCTTAACAACATGGAAAGCAACTCCCACCCAACAATACAAGCTCTCCTTCTCTGTTTGGATGTTGATATTCAGGGCCATGGCATTGAATTGGACCCAATATCAAATCTTCTTGACATTGATATTGACATTGAACATGAATTCTGTTGTTTGGATGTGCACAAAATTGCCACTTGGAATTCGGCTGAGAGGCTCAATTCACAAACTTGTTTGGATGGTCATTCTCTACATTGGAATTGCCTATATTTGTCATATGATGAAAATTGAACTTTGATGTAATGTTTGAAACTACATTGTATCCAATATGTACATATACAACAGGACTACAATGTACATATTTTTTGAATGATTATATATGAAGAATACAATGGCAGCAGTTATAAATTAGATGCAATTATCCAAAAACAACAATTTTACAACAACATAACTTATGCAGCAACACTTATTATATAGCAGCAGTACATATACAACATCACGTATACATCAGCAGCCCTTGCACAACAGCACTTATACAGCAGCAGCACATATACAACAACACTTCTACATCAGCAACACTTGCACATCAGCACTTATACAGCAGCAGCACATGTACAACAACAACAACACTTTTCACAGCAACACTTACAAACAACAGGCCCTAAGTTTTCACGGATGAAGCTAGACGTCCGATTGCCCCTCCGTCGAGGGCTCCCTCTTCTTGTCTGGGCCAAAGACGAAGAACACAATGGCACCTGGAATGAGGACGTAGGACTAGAACAATCTCTTGTGGAACTGCTGGCTACACTCGAAGCTGCAGGTTAAGAGGAGACCACGCATCTGAATCTTACATCCGGGCGTATGTACCGTGCTTGAACAATGAGGAGTTCCTCCTGCTCTTGCATAATTTCAATCGTTTCTCGCATCTCGTGAATGTTCACAGCAAACCTTCTCCCGGTACCTCCTATTTCTACAGAGTATCGTTTGTGCTCAGGCCAAACTACTAGTACTGGAGAGTGCTATGAGCACACTAGGCAACAAGGAGCTCTGGACGAGAGAGGGAGACTGGGTGTTCAGCGTGCTGAAGCAATTCTTTAGACGAATATATCAATAGTGCTGAGCTCATTTCCAAATGGTGAGAATCGGCTCCTTAAATAGGAGTTCGCAAACCGACTTGAGCTAGGATATTTACTAGCCGACAGGGGGTGGCCAGCAGGGCCAGGGCCTACCCCATGGTCATGATTTCCTTTCTATCATGCGTATGAACAATGACATTTGTATTATTTTTGACCTTACCTGCCCCCCTTAACATCAATATTTTAGGCAATCTTTTACTTGAATATATCAATAGTGGCGAGCTCATTTACATATGAAGAGGATCAGCTCCTTAAATAGTTCTCAACCGAATTGAGCTAGGATATTTAGTAGCTCTTTTCGAGAAATGGTGGATTTTATTACTCAAAATGAAGCATCAAGAGGATACAACCACAATGAGCACACACCCGGTCTCTGCATAGTTAGTATGCACACAGCCAACATCAACGCACACACACAAAAACACCGGCAAATAGCAAAGTTATACAAGACCAAAGCCATGCCTAAGCGATGAAAAAAACCCTGAAGCGATCAAATTCGTGATTGTTAAAACTAACTTAGGAAATTTCCAAAGTCGACCCTCAAACCGGCCAAAACACGTCTGGACCCATCGAACACGGTCCTGCATCGATCTGCCGATCGGTTCGGATGTACTTTTTCCCGTAAACCGGAAACAAAGTGGAGGGCTTTGCTGGTGTCTACACTGAAAAATTGTGTAAAACTTTCCTGTTGAACATAAGATGCCCATGTTGTGTAGGGAACAATGCAGATGTGCATAGTTAGTTTTAACTGTTATAAACTTTCTGTCTTGCACCAGTGTCGTTATGCTCATTGGTTGTGCTCCACTTGCAGATCCTATCCAAGGCCACAGACAACACCGTGATGGAGATGGTCGACCCAGACATCACCGCGACATGCAAGGATCTCGGCGAGGTCAAGAGGATGTTCCAGCTGGCGCTCCTCTGCAACAAGCAGCAGCCATCGGACCGACCGACGATGCATGACGTTGTGCACGTCCTCAGCTGCCTACTCTGCCCAGAAGCGCCCTCGAAGCCGGCGCAGCCACCGGCGTCGCCCCAGTCGTCGATAGCCCCGAGCTACATGAACGAGTATGTCAGCCTGAGAAGCGGCACCGCCCTCTCCTGCGCCAACTCATCGAGCGTGTCCGACGCGGAGCTCTTCCTCAAGTTCGGCGAGGCGATATCGCAGAACACAGAGTAGACTGAGCTGACCTCCTGATAGTCATTGTTCCAGAAAATAGTAGAGGAGACTGAAGTTTGCCAATTTGGGGAGATGCCCAGTTCACTGTAAATATATGCTGCCCATTTTGCTTTTCTTCGACCTTAGGTGTTTGTTTCTCTCTCCTTTTCGGCTTCTCTTTTGCGACTGCTGTAAGTTTGTAAAACACCGAAAAGAAGCGGGTGGAAGGAATCCAGCCAGGCGGGCAGTGCTGCTTTTACGCTGTCACTGACCTGCTCGTTCAGTTGGGGCGACACATACTGTGCTAGTGACATTCTGTTGTTGTATGAACAGCCTCCACCAATCGAAATGCTGTTGGTGAAAAAAGATCTCATAGTGCTTGTGTCCTGATCTCCCAGGTTGTCTACACCCTAGTTCACCTGATTACTCCTAGCGAACAAGCCACAGCATGGTTAGTCAGTCAGCTTATCACTGGCCGATGAATCCTACTCTTGCAGTAAAATCCACTATACCTTCTGTGTGAACGATGCAGGCCAAAGGTTATCTCTCTGCCAGGCTCTACCACGCATGTGGGTGTGGTGGACTCGACTGTTCCTCATGGCCCGCCGATGCAGAGAGTAATACGCTGCGCCGCGGGGCGGATCAGATGCCATTGCTACTCGGGTGGGGAGCGCGCACTGCGCCTGCTGCCGCCGGCGGTGCCAAGGGAATGCACGCGGGCGGCCTGGGGCAACAGAGATCGAAGGAAATGGAGTAGCTCCCGGTATCATCAGCGGAAACAAAAACCTGCAGCATGAAGGTTAGGATAGTGCATTCCTTTCCTCAACACCAGTGTTCCGGCCAGTCAAAAACCACATTGGAAGGTTGTTTCGACTTCCATTCAAAACAACACCTCAGAGGCAGCAAAAAGACTTCGTTCCAAGTTCTCCGGATGATCCAATTCCCCTAGTGATTGCTACTAGTACTACATACATAGTATCATTTCACGTCCGCCTCCAAACTGGGTGGTCAAAAAGCCGCACAAGCTAAACGTAGCAACCAATCAAACAGTTAAAGAACCTTCCATTACCACTGAATGATCACATGAAGAATGTCCGAAGTTTTTACGGTTGAAGCTAGACGCCCGATTGCCCCTTCCGGCGAGGGCTCCCTCTTCTTGTCCGGGCCAAAGACGAAGAATGCAATGGCACCAGGAATGAGAACGCAGGACGATCTCTTGTGGAACTGCTCCCTACGCTCGAAGCTGCAAGTTAAGAGGAGACCACGCATACATGTGGGCATATGTATCGTGCATGAACAATGAGGAGTTCCTCCTGCTCTTGCATAATTTCAGTCGTTTGTCTCATCACGCGAATGTTCACAGCAACCTTCTCCCGGTACCTCCTATTTGTACAGAGTATCGTTTGTGCTCAGGCCAAACTACTAGTACTCGAGAGTGCTATGAGCACACTAGGAAACAAGGAGCTCTAGATGAGAGAGGGAGACTGGGTGTACAGCGTGCTGAAGCTATTCTTTAGATGAATATATCAATAGTGTTGAGCTCATTTCCAAATGGTGAGAATCGGCTCCTTAAATAGGAGTTCCCAAATGACTTAAGCTAGGATATTTACTATAGTAGACATGGGGTGGCCAGCAGGGCCAGGGCCTACCCCATGGTCATGATTTCCTTTGTATCATGCATATGAACAATGATATTTGTAGTATTTTTCACCTTACCCACCCCCCTTAACATCAATATTTTAGACAATCTTTTACTTGAATATATCAATAGTGGTGAGCTCATTTACATATGAAGAGGACCAGCTCCTTATATTGATCTCAACCGAATTGAGCCAGGATATTTACTAGCTGTTTTCGAGAAAAGGTGGATTTTATTACTCAAAAAAATGAAGCATCAAGAGGATACAACCATAATGAGCACACACCCGGCCTCTACATAGTTAGGATGCACACAACCAACATCAACGCACACACACAAAAACACCGGCAAATAGCAAAGTCATACAAGACCAAAGCCATGCCTAAGCGATGAAAAAAACCCTGAAGCGATCAAATTCGTGATTGACAAAACTAACTTAGGAAATTTCCAAAGTCAACCCTCAAACCGGCCAAAACAGTCCGGACCGTGCGGTCCGGACGTGTTTTGCCATCGAACGCGGTCCTGTATCGATCTGCCGATCGGTCCGGATGTACTTTTTCCCGTAAATCGGAAACAAAGTGGAGGGCTTTGCTGGTGTCTACACTGAAAAATTGTGTAAAACTTCCCTGTTGAACATAAGATGCCCATGTTGTGTAGGGAACAATGCAGATGTGCATAGTTAGTTTTAACTGTTATAAACTTTCTGTCTTGCACCAGTGTCGTTATGCTCATTGGTTGTTCTCCCTTGCAGATCCTATCCAAAGCCGCGGACAACACCGTGATGGAGATGGTCGACCCAGACATCACCGCCACATGCAAGGATCTCAGCAAGGTCAAGAGGATGTTCCAGCTGGCGCTCCTCTGCAGCAAGCGGCAGCCATCCGACCGACCAATGACGCATGACGTCATGCATGTCCTCAGCTGCCTGGTCTGCCCAGAAGCACCCCTGAAGCCGGCGCAGCCGCCGGCGTCGCCCCAGTCGTCGACAACCCCGAGCTACGTCAACGAGTATGTCAGCCTGAGAGGCAGCAGCGCCCTCTCCTGCGCCAACTCATCGAGTGCATCCGACGCCGAGCTCTTCCTCAAGTTCGGCGAGGCGATATCACAGAACACAGAGTAGACTGAACATGATGCAAACTGCAGTGTAGCATTTTCGCTAATTGTTTCAAGAAATAGCAGAGTTCACTGAATTAGGGGAGATGCACTCTCAGTTCACTGTAAATATGCTGCTCTTTTGGCCTTCTTCAGTCTTAGCTGTTTGTTTCTCTTTGTTTTTCGGCTCCCCTTCTGTAACTGCTTTTGAGCTGGGATCATAATATGAAGCGTGTAAAACAGAAGGAAGTGACGGTGTCATCGACCTGACTGTTCAGCTGGGATGGGCATGGCTGGCGAAATCCTGTTGTTGTATGATGAACAGCCTCCACTAATCGAAGTTGTCTGCACTGTTGGGTAAAAGAAGTTGCCATAGTGCTTCTGTCCAGATGTCCGGGGTTGTCTGCGCCCCAGCTCATACCAGCCAGTGTGAACCCCTGATTACTGCCAGCCACGGCTTGGTTAGTCATCTTATCACTGGTTGTTAAAGATGGTAATGCCGAGTGACTTCTACTCTTGCAGTAAAATCTACTACTACGTACTACTAATACTTTCTGTGCAAGCGATGATTAATACACGGGGCCAAAGCTTATCTCTCTGCCTCTGGCGCGCGTGTGGTGGCCTCGGCCGTGTGACCTGCCGCGCATTAGAGAGTAATGCGCTGCGCTGCGGATCAGATGCCACATTGCTGCTAGGGTGGGGAGGGAGCACGCACTGCGCCTGCTGCTACCCGCGGTGCCAATGGAATGTACGCGGTAGGCAGGGCCGCCAGATAAAGTGCGTCCAGCTTCAACACCAGGGAAGAGGGTTCCAGCCAGTCAAAAACCTTTCGTTCAAACCAAAGAACTTCTCCAGATGATCTGAACCCAAAGCCCTAGTGAGTGATGCTACATAGGATCATTTCAGGTAGCAACCAACCAGGCAGTTACAAAACTTCCATGCCGTGAAATTCCTTTTCTCTATACACCACTGACTACAGGACGAAGGCCCCCGGGTTTCCACCATCGATGAATCTACTCTGTCGAGGCCTTCTCCTTGTTCTCAAGGCCAAATATGAAGAAGGCGATGACGCTGGGTATAAGGACATAGGAGATCTTCTTCTGGATCTCCTCATGGCGCTGAAACCTGCAGGTTAGGAGGAGGCCATGGGTTTTAGTCTGAGTATCAGAGCATTACATGCGTCCAAATGTATCACGCAAGAATAATGAGGAGTTTCTTGCTTACCGTTCCTCCTGCCCTTGCATAACTGCAACCATGTCCCGCATCTCGCGGATGTTCGCAGCAAGCTTCTTCAGGTCCGCCCCCATGCACCTGCCAGCCATGCAGCCCGCATGGATTCAAATGAAACTACACATAAGAGAACATGCAATGTATCTTAACTTGAGTGCCAAAAAATCGCTATATGTTTGCGGAAAACAATCCTAATCTTGCTGTTTTGAACAAACCGAAATTCCCTAAAGCTGTAGTTCCTAAATCAGGAGAAAAACCTGTGGTCAGAACAGAGCACAGATTCATAGAGCCGGGCCAATGCAGATACTATGGCCAAAGATGGTTTCTAGGGCATATATGTGCCCAATATAAAACTCTCAACCTTATGGCCATAGAAGAGGAGGACACTAATAATGATGAGTGGGTAATGCTACAGAATATGACAATCCTATTACTTCACCCACTGAAGAAGAGCAAGTGATGCAGATATCAGTACAAGTAGTGCGTGGAAAAAGCATCGTAGCGGCATTCACATTGCCTGTGGAAGTTGGAGGAAAAAGCGGAATTGCTCTGGTGGACTCTGGCAGTACACAAACCTTCATATACATGAAGTTTACGACAAAAAATAGTTGTTCTACAGTGAAAAATACTCTGCAATCTATTCTTAGAGGGGGAGTTAAAAAATAGGATCCCATATACCTGTTGCCAAGTATAAGACCCAAGGCCATGAATTCTCTAATGATTTCAAAGTATTACCACTGAAAGGCTATGGCATAATCCTACGATGTGATTGGCTGCCTACACATAGTCCAATCTCCATGGATTTTAATGCAAGAATCATGGTTATTAATTGGAAGGGTCAACAATAGATAACTCTATATGACAGAGCATTTGCAAAAGGGATATTACCAGTGAGAATGTCAAAACTGATGTCATTGCAAACTAAAGCGGTTGAAGGATACTACCTTTTCCCCTTAACAACATGGAAAGCAACTCCCACCCAACAATAGAAGCTCTCCTTCTCTGTTTGGATGTTGATATTCAGGGCCATGGCATTGAATTGGACCCAATATCAAATCTTCTTGACATTGATATTGACATTGAACATGAATTCTGTTGTTTGGATGTGCACAAAATTGCCACTTGGAATTCGGCTGAGAGGCTCAATTCAAAAACTTGTTTGGATGGTCATTCTCTACATTGGAATTGCCTATATTTGTCATATGATGAAAATTGAACTTTGATGTAATGTTTGAAACTACATTGTATCCAATATGTACATATACAACATGACTACAATGTACATATTTTTTGAATGATTATATATGAAGAATACAATGGCAGCAATTATAAATTAGATGCAATTATCCAAAAACAACAATTTTACAACAACATAACTTATGCAACAGCACTTATTATATAGCAGCAGGACATATACAGCATCACTTATACATCAGCAGCCCTTGCACAACAGCACTTATACAGCAGCCGCACATATACAACAACACTTATACATCAGCAACACTTGCACATCAGCACTTATACAGCAGCAACACATGTACAACAGCACATGTACAACAACAACAACACTTTTCATCAGCAACACTTACAAACAACAACACTTATAAATCAGCACTTAGCCAACAATAACATATAACATGGAAAATTCAAGTACGATCAAATGAAGCACACAATACATGTCTTTTCCACCATTACATGACATAGGAAATTCAAGTACAACAAGTTCATAGCTATTACATGAAACAAAGAAATGAGATAAGCACTTGAAACTAATCAAACATTGTTCTTCTCGTTGAGCATCAACAACCACTCCTTCCTAAACTCCATGGTTAACTCCATAAGCGCTTGGAATAAACGTTCACTAAGGATGAGTTTACCAGATGGTCGTAACATGTCCGAACGAGCTAAATCTGGGATCTTTTCAAGGGCGGCAATGATTTCAAGAGGAGGAGTAACCTTGGGCAGTTCTAGTGGCTCAAGTGATTTCATAGCATCTTGAAAAGAACCCTTCATTTCTCCAAGCATGTACAAGATAGCATCACCTGTTCGCTGCCTTTTTGGTGGCAATTTTGGAGAGGCTTCGACGACTACTTCATCTAGTTCTATTGGTTGTGCTGCACTTTCAGCACCTGTCATTGCACCATCACCGGTTGCATGATCTTTGGAGTATATTGTTAATATTGCCTCCCAATTCTTCACTTCTTTGTTCTTGTAAGAAGCTGCCTTCGGATTAGCCTGCACACTCATACAAAGTAAATCACTTGCATGCATATATGATAGAATAAATTAATTAAACATCATCTTTTTACCTGGACATATTTGTTCCACACATCATCACTATCCATGAGTAGCTTGTTATTGAACCAATCCCAACCAAACCCGCTCTGAGAAAGAATCTTGCTAATTGTAGCACAATGCTTGTCAAAAGTTTTCATCCTTAAACATATTTTCTCCTTTGTGACATGTAGTCCGCACTTATCATGTATTGCCTTTATAGCAACATTGTATACATGTGGCTTCCATCCATTTTGGCCCTGATCACCTCTATTGTGATGTTTAACAAAGACATCCAACAATACCTTATCCATCTCATCTGTCCATGTCAAGTAATCTCTACTAAACTTCTTCTTTGTTTCTTCAACCATGGTGCTGAAAGTAAAATTTTGAATAACAATTGACAAACAAAAGGAAACATATATTAATTGCTTTCTCATGGTGATGATGTACAAAATATCCAAATGTCACCATCCGATAGCTATGCACAAAAGAGAACATCCAGCTAATCCATCATCTAGCTAGCCCAAAAGCAAAATACATCATCTTGCTAATCGAACATCTAGCTACCACAAAAGCAAAAGAGATCATCTTGCTAAATCACATCTCATAGTACTGCTGTAAATTTGCATGCGCCGCAACATATTTAGCAAACATGTCATTAGATAATTGGTTCCTAAAGTTGGTCCATGCATTAGTGACTTGAACACTTCTTATTGAGTTAGCATCATCAGCCTCAATTGGCTGGGACGCTATTTCATTATCCACTTCATGCAGCAATAAGTCGTCCATCATATGTTGCCTATCCCTTGCAAAGTTGTGTAACACACAACAAGCATTAATGATTTGAATCTGCAACAATGTTCTCTTTACGTAAGAATTTTTCACTATGTTATGCATCTTATTGAAAACCCAATGGACACATGTTACCTGGTCTTTTATGTCAAAGAAACTTTGAGTGCGAAGAATACCCCACTTCTTCTTCCACAAACCCAAAAGTTCTCTCTACTACATTTCTAGCACGAGAGCGGCGCAAGTTATATAGCTCTTTGGCATTTTGGGGTTGTTGCTGACTTGATGACCACTCTTTCAAGTGATACCGAGTGGATCTGAATGGAGCTAGAAATCCAGGTCCATTCGTGTAACCTGCATCGGCCAAGTAATATCTTCCTATTGTTGTGAGTTAGGTTGGTTGTAGCATACGAAATTAAAGAGAACAAAAGGCCAAGAGAAAAAGCCATACCATGAGGTACAACAAATGCATCTTGGCGATCAGTTCTCATGGAGTCGCGTAGGACTCTAGAGTCCGAAGCGGAACCCTCCCAACCAGGTAAGACATACGGAAATTTCATGTTCCAGTCCACCACACCGAGCATGTTAGTATTGACGTCTTGCTTTCTATTCCTGTACCTCCCTTGGGCAGCCACAGGAACGGAAACATCTACATGACAGCCATCTAATGCTCCTAGTGCATCACCAAACCACTTCCATTTGTAGTCATCAGGAGGTTGAACATTAGCATCTGGAAGCTTAATGAAATCCCCATGCATAGATAGAATGGCTCTTAACACTGCGGAAAAGTGAGTACTTATAGTTCCCAAAGACCGCTTGTATGTGCCTCGAAGCAACCTCATTTTCAGACCGTGACCCACTACTAGCAAGAACATGTCAACCTTTTCCTCCACAGCCACATACACACTATCACGCAGACCACACCTCTCACACAACATGGTGCATAAATCATGAAAATTTCTTTTCGTTAAACGTAGCTGATCATAGCATGCCACTTCTGAGCCATCATACATATCCTTCAACAAGTACTTCCTAAGTGTGTGTTTGTGCTCATCATCACTAAAACTACCTAATCCACGAGGTGCTCTTTGTGAAATAAGGTACGCCATTCCGAGAAGAATGGATTCAAAGTAAGGTTCTGTCAATATTATCCTTTTCCTCTTTCTCCTTTTGTTCTCTTCAGTTATGTATGAAATCATGTCTACTTGATTTGGCATTATGGAACTACACAATAATTATATAATTAGACAACAATCATTTCTACAGATTATGAATCAACAAATTGCATATTCAAGCAAGCATCAAAAGGACAAAAGGGAAACTTCTACAACTATAAAACAATCACATGTTAAACAGAGCAATGATGTGTACTTCAATTACCTTGGATCTGCCTGCTGCTGCTGCTCGGGATCCATCCTCGAATCCATTGATCTTCACACCAATCAATTAACCTGCTGTTTGAAAGGAAAAAATACATCAGCAAACAAACACATACTGTTGGGGATTAGAAGGGGATTGGGTTTCTGTCTAGGGTTAGGGTTGAGGATGGAGGAAGAACGGGCCATGGGGATGAAGAAAGAACTGCACATGGGGGTGGGGAAGCCTGCCGCGACAACCACCATGAGAGGGAGCCGTGCGCCGTGCTGCTCGGGAAGACGGCGGCCAGGGCGGCAAGCGCAAAGGAGGTGGGTGCGGTCTGGAAGGGAAGGAGAGGGACGTGCCCACACGCGGGGGAGGAAGGGATCCGCCGGAGAGAGAGGAGACGAAGGAGGCGGCGGACGAGATCTGACTTGCGCTGCCGGGAGCTCGTCAGGGCTGTGCGCGCCACTTCTCCCGCTCGAGCGCCTCTTCTCCCGCTCGAGCCCGCCTCTTCTATTTCTGGAGAGGTCGAAGCGGTATGTTGCGGGCTGGTTCCCGAATATCAGCAAAAATCCAGCTCTCCCCCTCCGAATTCGGGAATGGATACGCGGGCTTTCAGAGCAGGGCAATGGATATTGCAGGCCAATTCGGTGGGCTAATTCCTTGTACATCTAAACAGCGGAATTCAGGCTATCCAATGCTAATATCAATATCTGGGCCTGAATATCAACATCCAAATGAAGTGGTAGGGAATTGGATGGGCTCCCTCCTCAGTAAAAAAAAATTGCTGCACAACATTGCCTAATCTATATAGAAATCACAGTGTCAAAAATTGCTTTCCCATCCATTACATATTTTACACAGACATCATAGAGTGCCTTTTAATGCATAACTGACTTTCCTTTGGAAAAGAATTTGTAAGGAAACTAACATGTCATTTGTTCTTAACTCAGAATGGTGCATCCAGCAGAGAAAGGTGTGTACTATATCCTGAGGGGCAACAAAAATTGTGAGTTCTTTATGGCATAATATCAGGCACTGTTCTAAGTGATCTCCTTGCAACTCAAGTGTCGGTGTACTAAAGTAGGGGTACCTTAGTATCCCGAACTTGTGCACGGGCAGTCGCAGCATCCCGCGGCAAGGCTTGCCGGGCGACCGCCAAGACCCTCCGTGGTTCCTTTGAAGCCATTCAAGAACAAAGTATTCGAGCCAAGGCACAAGACCCCGGCAAGAGGAGCTTGCCGGGAAGGCCACTCAAAGTATCCGAGACCCCGGCAAGAGGAGCTTGCCGGGAAGAAGCACAAAGACCCCGGCAAGAGGAGCTTGCCGGAGAGGCCAATCAAGACATATCAAGGAACCCGCCGTAGCACACCACATGTCCCGGCAAGACCCGGTGAGCGACAAGCTCCCGGACGCGACAAGACAACCTCCGCGGCAAGGCGCTTGCCGCGGCAAACTACTACTCCGCAGCCCGCACTCCAGCTCACCCACCAACGTGTCGCTCTGGGACCATTCCTGGCGTACGTGGCGGGAGGCTGTGCAGCCAGGGGCATGCGGTGGCAAGCAGGCGCTGACAAGATAGCCATCGTGGCAAACGGTGGCGCCCCTGACGGTCCCTTTCCGCCCTGTCTAGGCGACACAGACAGGCATTTAATGCCTTTGTCCCCTGCCGTCAGGGTTAGGTATGATACAACTGTAGCAAGCGGTGGCACCAACTACCACCTCTTTTACATTTTTACCCTCATCTCTGTTGCCACCTGTCGGTGACCCCTTTGACATATAAAAGGAGGCCCATGCTTAACAGTGGGGGGGGGGGGGGGGGGCGATCATTCTCACGCTCGGCCTCGCTAGCCATCCAAGGGTACTGTAGCATCCATTGCTCCCGAGCAAGAACACAATACAAATCAAAGCAGGAGTAGGGTTTTACGCATCCGTGCGGCCCGAACCTGGGTAAACTGATCGCGTCGCTCGTGCGTTCGCCTCGATCTGCTCTTCGTGCATCCTCCGCCCCCTGCCGAACCGAAAGGGGCCCCGGTCCGCCGTGGTCCCATAGGTGTCCGTGGGATCAGCACCCCCGACATCTTTGGTGCGCCAGGTAGGGGTGCGTCGAGGTTGTGCGAACCTGATCCGGCATTCGCACGAGCCAAATCTTCATCCTCTTCATCAACATGCCGCCGAAGAAGAAGGCTTCGGAAGTAGCCGCTCCGTCTGCGCCGATCCCACCATCGCCAGAGCGAACGGCTGGTGGGGTAGGCACCGGTGGAAGAGCGGGCGCCGACGAGGGGACTCATGGTGCTGCCAGGTCCAAGGACAAGGCTGCGCTACACATCGGCGGCACGGTCGGCTCCCACAACGACCGCGCGCACTCCAAGACCTCGGCGTCCGTACACGCACCTCGCCCGTCCCAGGAGGCGCGGGACCAACAACGTCATGGTACTCACGGTACCATACGTCTGCTGGGCCAAGATCAAGCTGGCGGATCCCGGAGTGCTCAGGACCAGCATGCACGCCGACATGCTGGCGCGAGTGTGGCGCGGTCGCTTGGACGAGATGTTGCTCCTTCTAACACAGTTAGAAATCCGAGCATATCTCGCTCCTCGCGCCGTTCGCTGCCGCCGCCCGCCACTCCGGCAGAAGCATTGGCACGGGCCCAACTGCTCCTAGATTACCCTCCAGCGCCAGAGAAGATCGATGACTGGAGGGCCACTATCCAGAGCCTCATCGGCTTCGCCAACGGTGACAACCCACGACAGCCGAGCGCATCGCTGCCGCGGCAAGTCAGCCAGGCGCGAGCCGGTGGCGACAAGACCGGCGAGGGTGCAACCACTGTGCACTCTCCGCGTCGAAGGCCAAGATCGCCGACTCGCCGGATCCACCTCGACAGCTACTCCACCGCGTCGTCAGATCCGCGAGCTCGTCGCGATCAGCGCCAAGTTCTTCATGAGAGACAGCAAGAAGACGCTCGAACACGCATCAAGCACCGAAGAGAAGCGCGACGTCAATCAGACCTACGCGCTGGGCCTTCTGTCGACATGCATGCGCCCGGAGAACTAGGCGACTTGCCGTACGCGGTAGGTTGCCCTGCGTTCACCCGTGAGCTGCGGCAAGTCCAGTGGCCCAGCCAGAAACATTTCAAGCCAGACGTGCCAGAGAAGTACGACAGCAAGTCGCACCCGTCTGAGTTCCTCAGCATCTACACCATTGCGGTGCAAGCTACCGGGGGGCGAGACGACAAGGTCCTTGCCAACTACTTCCCGCTCGTGCTCAAGCCCGAAGTCAGGTCCTGGCTCATGCACTTGCCGGACAACTCCATATCCTCTTGGGCGGATTTGTGCCATCAGTTTGTCGGCGCCTTTACGGGCGGCCACAAACCACATGGCCAAGAGAGTGACCTCCACCTGCTTGCCCAGAAGGAAGGAGAGCCCCTGCGCAAGTATATCCAGAGATTCAGCCGTGTGCAGCGCAACATCCCAGACATCCACCCTGCCGCGATTATCAGCGCGTTCCATCAGAACGTGCATAATTGCAGGATGCGGGAGGAGATGGCGATGAGCAAGATCAGATATGTCAGCGAGCTATACGCCCTGGCCGACAAGTGTGCACGCGCTGAAGAAGGGAGGAAACTCCCCGGAGAGGATGCTGGAGCAGGGGGATCTGACAATGAGGATGCCGCCCCGGCAAAGAAGAACCGGAGGCGCAACAGGAGGAAGGGCAAAGAGGTGCTAGTCATCGAGCAGTCCGGCAATGACGGCGCCGCCAAGCAAGCCAAAGTTGGTAGCTTCGGCAAGGAGGTTGCCGCATGCACCAACTGCCAAGCTGTGGTGGCCGCCGACAAACAGGACAGCTCTGACAAGCAGTACTGCAAGATCCACCGCACCAAGGGCCATGATCTCCAGAGCTGCAAGAAGGTCGAGCAGCTTATCCAGCAACAAAGAGCTGAGTACGAGCGGCGTGACAAGGAGAGAGCCCAAGGAGGCGGTGGAGAGGCCGGCAAGAAGCGCGCTGGTCAGGGAGGACGCCGCGACAAGGTCAAGCAGCGGCAAGGAGATAGACCTCCCCGCGGCCGCGACAAGGATGATGACGAAGACAACGACCAAGACATGGATGATGTTGAGAACAGTGAGCAGGAGTTTCAGAAGGCTACAGAAGTCTTGTGTGTTGACGGTGGTGCTTCTCTGCATACTTCCCACCGCCAACTCAAATAGTGGCTCCGGGAAGTTAATGCGGCAGAGCCACCTGTCGAAACACGCAAGCTTCTGAAGTGGTCCAGCACGCCTATCGTCTTTGACATTGAGGACCACCCTGATCGCACAACTGCGGTCGGGTGCTTGCCGTTGTTGGTTTCGCCAACAATCCGCAACCTCAAAGTCACTAAGATGCTAGTTGACGGCGGGGCCGGCTTAAATCTGATCTCCTCCGCTGTGCTCCAGAAACTCCAGATCCCGGACAGCGAGCTCGAAGAAACCGGTACATTCCAAGGAATTAACCCGGGAAGGAGCAAGCCGAAAGGGAAGGTCACGTTGCCGGTGACATTTGGCAGCGAGCTGAATTTCAGAACGGAGAGGGTCACTTTTGACGTTGCTGATTTCCCATTGCCTTACAATGGGATACTTGGCCGTCCAGCACTCACCAAGTTCATGGCAGCCTCTCACTATGCATACAACATGCTCAAGATACCAGGCCCGATAAGCGTCGTCTCTGTCCCTGGCGACAAGAAGGATGCCCTTATCTGTGCCGACAAGATCTACCGGGAAGCAGCTGCCGCGGCAGACCGCAAGACACTTGCCGCTGAAGCTCCCGGGGGGAAGAAGAAGACCAAGTCCGGCAAGAGCTCTGATGCCCACTCCGGCAAGCGCACCTCCTCGGAGTGCTGCGCTGCCGTCGAGGACGCACCATCGAGCTCCACCGGCAAGTGTAAGAAGGCAATGGCAGCTCCACCACTTACCAAGAAGGTGTCCGCCAAGGAGGACAACACTGGTGGTACCTTCACCATCAGTGCCACGCTTGACCCTAAATAGGAAAGCGCGCTCGTTACTTTCCTGCGGGCGAATGTCGACGTGTTTGCATGGCAACCGTCTGACATCCCCGGTGTTCCCAGGAAGGTAATTGAGCACCATCTTGCCGTTTGTCCTCATGCGCGGCCCGTCAAGCAGAAGGTCAGGAAACAGGCGGTGGAGCACCAAGAATTCATAGCAGAAGAAATCAAGAAATTGGAAGCAGCAGGCCTTGTCAGAGGGGTGCTCCATCCCACGTGGTTGGCCAATCCAGTTGTAGTGCGCAAGGCGAATGGGAAATGGAGGCTTTGTATTGACTTTACTGATTTTAATAAAGCTTGTCCCAAAGATCCATTTCCCTTGCCGCGCATTGACCAGATTGTTGACTCCACAGCCGGATGTGAGTTGCTTTCATTTCTTGACGCATATTCAGGATACCATCAGATCTTCATGGCAGAAGAGGATGAGGAGAAAACCGCATTCATTACTCCATGTGGCACGTACTGTTTCGTACGGATGCCTTTCGGATTAAAGAATGCTGGTTCAACATTTGCCAGAGTAGTCCATGTCGCTTTGAAGCCACAGATACACAGAAATGTAGAAGCTTACATGGATGATATAGTGGTCAAAAGCAAGGACATGGAAACTCTGGTCCAAGACTTAGATGAGACCTTTGCAAATCTGCGCAAGATCAACCTCAAGCTCAACCCCGAGAAGTGTGTGTTTGGAGTCCCTTCCGGCAAGCTTCTCGGGTTCTTTGTGTCTCAGCGGGGGATTGAAGCCAACCCCGACAAGATCAAGGCCATTGAGCAGATCGAAGCACCAAAGCGCGTCAAGGATGTACGGAAGCTTGCCGGCTGCGTGGCTGCTCTCAGCAGGTTTATCTCTCGGTCTGTTGAGCGCGCCCTGCCGTTTTTCAAAATTTTGAAAAGGGCAGGTCCAATGAAATGGACTCCGGAAGCGGAGGCTACGCTGCAAGACTTGAAGAGATACCTGTCCTCCACTCCAACACTTGTCGCACCTAAACCACAAGAGAAGTTGCTGCTGTACATAGCAGCAACCAATCAAGTGGTTAGTGCTGCGTTAGTAGCGGAGAGGGAGGCAGATGATGAGCCAGCGACCGTGGCAAGCACATCCAGCGACAAGCAGGGGGCTTCCCCGACAAGCTCTGGTCCCGACGAGCAAGGATCTGCGCAGATGCAAGAGGAGATATAGAAGAAGATGGTGCAGCGCCCAGTTTACTTTGTCAGTTCCCTTTTGCAGGGGGCTAGGTCAAGGTACTCTGGTGTGCAGAAGTTGCTTTTCAGCCTTCTCATGGCCTCGAGAAAGCTGCGCCATTACTTCCAAGCACATGAGATCACAGTTGTCACTCGCTTTCCGCTGAAAAGGATATTGCAAAATCCAGAAGCAACAGGCAGGATTGTCGAGTGGGCACTGGAACTGTCAAGCTTTGGCCTCAAATTTGAGAGTACATCAACAATCCAAAGCAGAGCATTGGCAGAGTTCATAGCAGAGTGGACGCCAACTCCAGACGAAGAAATTCCGGAGACGAGCATTCCCGCCAAGGAAGCAAGCAAAGAGTGGCTCATGTACTTTGACGGTGCCTTCTCGCTGCAAGGCGCCGGTGCTGGCGTGCTGCTTGTCGCGCCCACCGGAGAGCACCTCAAGTACATAGTCCAGATGCACTTTCCCAAGGAGCAAGCGACAAACAATACTGCAGAGTATGAAGGCTTGCTTGCTGGTCTCAGGATCGCGGCAGAACTTGGGATTAAGAAGCTCATTGTCACGGGTGACTCGCAGCTTGTCGTCCGCCAAGTGAACAAGGTTTACCAGAGTCCGTTGATGGAAGCTTATGTTGATGAAGTGAGGAAGCTAGAAGAGCGCTTTGACGGCCTGCAAATGGAACACGTTCCAAGAGCTGAGAACGACATTGCCGATGGCCTGTCAAAGTGCGCAACACTTAAGTTACCTGTGGAACCAGGGATCTTTGTGCTCAAGCTGACTCAGCCGTCCGTAACACCATCAACTGGACAGAGCAAGAAGAGGAAGTTGATTTCTGGTGACTATCTCCTGGCAGAGCTTCCCGAAGCCGCCGCCAAGAAGGTCCCCAGGATCGACGCCAAGAATGCTGAGGAGCAGTCTGCTCTGGCAAGCCCCAGGGTTTGTTCCATTGAAGCAGATTCTCCCGACAAGTTTTGCTCCGGCAAGCTTGCCGGGGAACGTCAAGCTCCGGCAGAGCCGCGGGCTCTTGCCATAGAAGCGGACGTTCCCGCAGCAGCAGATGTGCCTTTAGTCCTTGTTGTCGAGCCACAGGCTCCAACATGGGTGCAACAGATTGTCCGTTTCCTTCAGACATGAGAACTTCCCGAGGAACCAGAAGAAGCGGAAAGAGTAGCCTGGCAGTCTAGTATGTACCAGTTTGTCGACAACACACTATGCAGAAGAAGACTCAACGGTGTGAAATTGAAGTGTATTCCCCAGGAAGATGGACAGAAGCTGTTGGCAGAGATACATGGAGGCATATGTGGTCACCACATTGGCGCAAGAGCCCTTGTCGGAAAAGCATTCCGGCAAGGCTTCTTCTGGCCGACAGCCCTCCAGGATGCAACTGCACAAGTAACCAAGTGTGAAGCGTGCCAGTTCCATTCCAAGCAGATACACCAGCCAGCTCAAGCTCTCTAGACGATCCCTTTATCCTGGCCATTTTCGGTCTGGGGGCTCGACATCCTCGGCCCCTTTCCCCGAGCTGTCGGGGGCTTTGAGTACTTGTACGTCGCAATCGACAAGTTCACAAAGTGGCCGGAAGTGGAACCAGTGAGGAAGGTGACAGCACAGTCAGCAGTCAAGTTCTTCAGGTCGATTGTTTGCCGCTTCGGGATCCCTAACAGGATAATCACCGACAACGGTATACAATTTACGAGCCGCACCTTCATGCAGTACGTCCAAGATCTTGGCGCCAAGGTCTGCTTCGCTTCTGTTGCTCACCCGAGAAGCAACGGTCAAGCGGAGAGGGCAAATGCTGAAGTGCTGCGCGGGCTCAAGACCAGAACTTTCGACAGGCTGTACAAGTGCGGACGCAACTGGATCGAGGAGCTGCTGGTGGTTCTTTGGTCGATCAGGACGATGCCAAATCGAGCCACTGGCCAGACACCCTTCGCTCTAGTCTATGGAGCGGAGGCAGTTATCCCCACGGAACTCGTATACGGGTCACCTCGAGTGCTCGCTTATGATGAGCTTGAGCAAGAGCAGCTGCGGCAAGATGACGCGCTGCTCCTTGAGGAAGATCGTCTTCAGGCTGCTGTGCGAGCCGCTCACTACCAGTAAGCTTTGCCCCGCTATCATAGCCGCAAAGTTAACGCCAGAAGTCTCGAGGAAGGCGACCTTGTTCTTCGACGCGTTCAGTCCGCCAAGAATTCCAACAAGTTGACGCCAAAGTGGGAAGGCCCTTACCTGGTGAAACGAGTCACCAGGCCTGGCGCTGTCCGCCTGGAGACCGAAGATGGCGTACCAGTGAGCAACTCCTGGAATATCGAGCATCTTCGTAAGTTTTACCCGTAAGGCGCGGTTGTCGGACCCTGTCCGGCAACCACCCTTTTGTACAAGTCATGCCGCTGTTGCATGTAATCCTTTGTACAAAGCCAGGCGCAGACCCTAAGCACAAGTAAATGAAGCGCTGGCGCCCAGAGTTATAGCATGCATGCTAGGTCGAGTCTCGTCCTTGGTTAGGGTTGATAGTGCCTAACATCGGCTAACCCCTAACTTAGAGGTCGAGTGTGCTTCCCTTTGCCTTTCTTTCGTTTCCTTTGGTTCGCAGGGCTCGCATATCCTTGCCGGACCGCCTGGGGACGAAAAGGAGAAGAAGGACGTGCCGGCATCTGGACCCCGGCAAGCCAGTGTTGCCGGGGGCTGCAAGTACCAAGGTTCACCCACGGCAAGCCAGAGTTGCCGGGGGCTACAATCTCAGATAAGTCTTTCATCCCTCTTCATGCATTCTCTTATGGACTGGGGAATACGAAACCTGGTTTCTTCCCGAAAACAACCGTGCTCCCTTAACTCTAGGCCCCGGGGCTCATTCCTGGGGCCAAGTTTGGTCGTAGTCGCGGCAGCAAAGGGATGAAACGAGGGGCCGCACCCGCCTCGTCCCTGCTTCCATCAAAAGCGTGAGAAAGGTCGAGCGACGTGGGAAGACGACAAGGGCCTGTTGCCGGGGAAGAAGTGTCTATCTGAAAGATACGAAAGATTTGCTCCTTGACGTGGGTTCTACCCGCGAGACAGATGACCCGGCAAGCATCCCCTTTCCATTAAAAAACATCCCACTCAGGTACAGTCCATAGAGGATGAAAAACATGAAAGAGAGGATTACAAGTTTTAAATGCAACTAAGGCCCGCGGGCTTACAAATTAAAAAGATAAGATGCCTGTAATCCCTTTCTTGTCCCTCTTTTCAGGAGGTAGATCAAGGAGGCGAAAAGGGCAAAAGGAGCGCCTAGGCGAACTACGGGTGCCAGAAGACACCAAGAGAACACCCCGGGGGCCGTCCGAAGGCTGGACGGTGATGGCGGCGCCGGAAGCAGGGCTCGAAGATGAGGCGGCAGGACGTCAGCACGCTGTCGAGGGCACCACGCCCTCGTACTCCGGCTTGACAGCCTTGCCGCCAGCCCTCTTCCTCTTCCGCAGCCTCCCTACGCCAGCCGCCCAAGGAGATGACCCGGGGAGTTCAAGGAGCTGGCGACACGGATGATGGGGTCGCCGGTGCCGCACGGAGCGACGCCCGACACCTAGTCGGACCCGTCGTCCTGCCGCTCGCTACCCTCATCGTCGCTGTCGCTCCCCTCCTCGTCACTCTCGCTCGAGGAGGGGCCTTCGCTATTGGAGGAGCTGTCCACGCAGCACTTCGCCCGAGTGCCGAAGCACCCGAAGACCTTGACGGGGAGGAGATCGCCCTCCACCAACTTAAAATGGAGGGTGAGCCCCGCCGTCAAGCTGTGGATACGGGCGAACGTCTTCCACCCTCGACCAAGATACATCACACCGGGGGCTGGGACTTCAACGTGGACTCGCGTGCCGCTGATCCCACAGCCCCTCATGTGCAGTCTCAGTGTCACGGGCGGGTCCAGCTCCATCGCGCTCGCGAACGGAGCTGGGAGCCGGAGTCGACGGCGAGGCGCCCGGCACAGCCTGACAAAGAACTCGCAAGGGTCGTACCCAACATGGACCCCCGTGGGAAGAGGAGCCGCCGGCGGAGGCGAAGCCGGCGCGCCGCCCCGTCCACCTCTTCCCCGAGCGCCTCGACCTCGTCCTCGACCTCGTCCACGACCTCGCCCCCTCCCTCTTCCCCTTACGGCTGGCTCCGCCACCATGGGTGCGGGAGAGGGAGGGATGCGTTGTCTGGCGGCGACCCTCGCCGCCACCGATGAAGGACCAGGGTTCCCTTTCTCCATGGCGAATGAGAGAAAGGGGAGCAGAAGCTGAAGGAAGGAGGAGATGAGAGAATGCGGGCTTTCGTCCTCCCCTCCCGCTCTTTATAAAGGAGCGAGGTGGGGGCTCGGCCGCCCCGCTCAGCGAATCAAGACGCGGGAAGAGCAGGAAGCTGGGGCCGACCCGCTGCCTCAACCCGCGACGGCCCAGTTCCCCGCCTCCGCCATCCGCGACCCCAAGTGCATGGGAGCCGCGTGGCGGGCGTGCGGAACCGAGGCGACGGATGGGGCGGCCTCTCCCCACCCCGTGATCGTGGGGAGTGGGCACCTCGAAAACAGCCCACGATCTCTACCACGATGCCGCGTTTGACGCGTGCCGTGCAGGGAGGGCGCGGTGGATGCGGAGTGAGTTATGGCGTGACCTAGGCCGCGCGTGCCCGTGCACTGTTTTGGGCCTGGCCCAACAGCGCTCGGCACCGTGTATGGCCCAGGCCCGGGGGCTCCTGTCGGCGTACTAAAGTAGGGGTACCTTAGTATCTCGAACTTGTGCACGGGCAGTCGCAGCATCCCACGGTAAGGCTTGCCGGGCGACCGCCAAGACCCTCCGTGGTTCCTTTGGAGCCATTCAAGAACAATGTATTCAAGCCAAGGCACAAGACCCCGGCAAGAGGAGCTTGCCGGGAAGGCCACTCAAAGTATCCGAGACCCCGGCAAGAGGAGCTTGCCGGGAAGAAGCACAAAGACCCCGGCAAGAGGAGCTTGCCGGGGAGGCCAACCAAGACATATCAAGGAACCCGCCGCAGCACACCACGTGTCCCGGCAAGACCCGGTGAGCGACAAGCTCCCGGACGCGAGAAGACAACCTCCGCGGCAAGGCGCTTGCCGCGGCAAACTACTACTCCGCAGCCCGCACTCCAGCTCACCCACCAACGTGTCGCTCTGGGACCATTCCTGGCGTACGTGGCGGGAGGCTGTGTAGCCAGGGGCATGCCGTGGCAAGCATGCGCTGACAAGATAGCCATCGTGGCAAACGGTGGCGCCCCTGACGGTCCCTTTCCGCCCCGTCTAGGCGACACAGACAGGCATTTAATGCCTTTGTCCCCTGCCGTCAGGGTTAGGTATGATACAACTGTAGCAAGCGGTGGCACCAACTACCACCTCTTTTACATTTTTACCCTCATCTCTGTTGCCACCTGTCGGTGACCCCTTTGACATATAAAAGGAGGCCCATGCGCAACAGTGGGGGGGGGACGATCATTCTCACGCTCGGCCTCGCTAGCCATCCAAGGGTACTGTAGCATCCATTGCTCCCGAGCAAGAACACAATACAAATCAAAGCAGGAGTAGGGTTTTACGCATCCGTGCGGCCCGAACCTGGGTAAACTGATCGCGTCGCTCGTGCGTTCGCCTCGATCTGCTCTTCGTGCATCCTCCGCCCCCTGCCGAACCGAAAGGGGCCCGGTCCGCCGCGGTCCCATAGGTGTCCGTGGGATCAGCACCCCCGACATCAAGATACCGATTAGTTATACTATTTCCTACTGGTAACCAATTTATAGGATAATGGTTAATCTAATCCCAAAACTATATTCATGTGCTCAGTTATATTTACTTTTACAACAATTGAAGGACAAAAGAACTCTAGGAATGTTGTTGTTGAATGTACATATAGTTTGATTCGCTGTTAAAGAAACAAATTAACTAATTTCCTTCAGGGCACACACCTTTCTTACTGCTTACTTGCTAAACAATATGGAGAATTGTAATCAACTTATAAAAGGCACATAACTGGGAGCTTTTATACAGGCGCCATGACAAAGTGAGTTAAGAACAAGTGGAGAGAAAGGGAGGGGGAAGGAGAGAGAGAGGACCTTAATCATTTGTTTGATTCATTTATATGTATTATAGCCCGTAGCAACACACGGGCGTTCTACTAGTAGGAATATGATTGGACTTGGAGTCTTCTCCCCCTTAGCTGCGCCCTAGGGCTTGGACGGTCTGTTTCCCACGCCCCTCCACCTATATATAGAGGGGGGGGGGGGGCGCCCCAAGAGTACACAGCAAGCCCTTGGCTCCCCTCTCTCTCCCGTTACTCCATAGTCCCACGGCTCATCCCGCCGACGCTTAGCGAAGCGCTGTCGGTGCTCCACCACCACCATCACCACCACACCATCGTGTTGGTTGTGATCCCATCTACTTCTCCTCTCCCGCTTGCTGGATCAAGGAGGATACGTCATCGAGCCGCACGTGTGCTAAACTCGGAGGTGCCGTCCGTTCGGCACTAGAACGGTTGGATCGTGATCGGATGGCGAAGAGTACGACTACATCAACCGCGTGATAAACGCTTTCGCTTAGCGATCTACAAGGGTATGTAGATGATCTCCTCCTCTTGTAGCTATGCATCTCCATGGATAGATCTTGCGTGTGCATAGATTTTTTTTGTTTTCCATGCAACATTACCCAACAGCATTATCTCGACCGATTGTGATGCAATGATAGGCTGCAGAGGAGGGGATGGGAGAACATGTATTTCTGCCCACTATGTATGAGGGTCCTCGAATCCTCTGTTCACCTAATCTGGGAGTGCCCGGTGGCCGTCCAGGTTTGGAGCAAGGCGGCGACTTGGGTAGGCTACAACGCTCTAGATCCTGGTGTGGAGTGTTGGGAGGATGATGATTGAGTGGGTTCAGATGATCTCCAACACGGCGGCACCAAACGTCAGAAAAGGCACCAAATCAGTAGTCACCCTCATCACCTGGAAAATCTGGCTGGAACGAAACTCATGCGTCTTCAAAGGAAATTTGTCGTGCGGGAGGCACATCATCGCGGCTTGCCGGCACAACATGGAGCAGTGGCGGATCACCGACACAAAATGCATATAGCACCTGTTCGGGGACGTGCCGCGAGGAGGTTGCGCATGTTGCTCCGTGTCTCGTGGGTCGCTTCTGCGACTCACGAGGCGAACACCACCGCCGCCTCAACAGCCCCTCCTCCGTGCTCGTGCCCCTCGCCGCGGCCGCCGCGGCCTCCGGCCGACCCACTGCGGCGGTGGGGCGCCTCCTCCTCCTTCTCCACTCCCTTGCTCCCTGGAGTGCTCCTTTCCTCGCATCGACACATTGTCACAGATCTGGAAATACCTCCTCCCCGTCGTCCGTGGGCTTGTCTGCGCGGCGCGGCCAGTGGAGGGCGTGGGGGTGGTGCGGGTTGCGCTATGGAGGCCTGGTGCTGCAGCTCCTCGCGTGGGAGCCAGCGGTCGTGGATGGGGTTCACGGTCGTCGCTGGATCTGGCGGGCCTCGGTGATTTCCATGGGCATGGCCCTCCCCTCACTACTAGGGAAAACGTTATACACAGAACTTTAGCAGTAGCGCTTGTTAAAAGAGCACGCTACTGCTAGACAACAGTAGCGTGTGCAAAATAAGCGCGCTGCAGATGGACATATATCAGTAGCACGTCTCACCGAAAACTCGCTACTGCTACAATTCCAATCACTTAGCCGATGGGCTACACATAGTAGTAGCGATCTTCCAAAAACTGCGCTACCGCTAATAAACTTATAGCAACGCGTTTATGCGTAAATCGCTACTGCTAACAAAAAGAAAATAAAATAAAACGAATAGAGAAGTAAATGAAAATGAAAGAAATAGAAAAAGGAAAAATACAAAATGTAAAGAAAAATAAATGAAAAATGGAAAAATGATGAAGACGTAGCAGTAGCGCGCTTTCTGAAATGCGCTATAGCTAACTTAGCTATAGCGCGTTTTCTGTAACGTGCTACCGTTACTTTTGACTTAACCAAAAACGGTTTCCCCCGGCCACCACTTCTCCCCCAAATTGATCCCTCGCCGCACTTCGCCGCCGTCTCCCCCACTTCGCCGCCGTCTCCCCCACTTCGCCGCCGTCTCCCCCACTTCGCCGTCACCCTAGCTTCGCCGCCATCTCCTGCTGGCGTCGACTCCGCGCTCATCCTCACGCCCGCCGCCCGAGGCCGCCCAGCCTCACCGCCGCCGCCTCTCGGGCCGCCCTCGACCTCACCATCGCCTCCCTCGACCTCACCGCCACCGCCCTCGACCTCACTGCCCCCGAGCCCGCCAGGACCGCCGCGTTCGGATCCTAAGCCCGCCCTCGCTGCCCCTACCTCCGTCGCCGAGCACCTCCCCGCCACCGTCTCTCCCCTCTCTGTAAGCCCCCCCACCCATCCTTTTTAGTTAATAGATGTTAATGTTAAGTAGTAGATAATGTTGATGTTTTTAGTTAGGGTAATAATAGACGATGTTAAGTAGTAGATAATGTAGATGTTAATTAGTTCAGCATGGTTTAGTTTTTGAATTGAGTTTGTTAACTAGATGTTAAGTAGGGCAGTAGGGTTTAGTTTAGAGTAAAGTTTAGTTCAGTAGTTAACTAAATATAATGTATATTTGGTTTTTGAATTGAGTTTGAGAGAGCATGAGATTTGTGTAGATTTTCTTGAAGTGTCAAACGCTAGGACATGCAAATTTGAAGTGCTCAGGATATATGCAAATTCCTCAATTGTGTTTGCCCATGTTTCGATTGTGCCCAAGTGGCCTTTTGTTGTTTCCAGGGAATGAAGCTGAGTGGCCTATGTTTTGCCGGAATGTTGATTCATTTCCATTCCGGCAAATTTCAGGTTCTCAATTTGTCCACTTTTTAGCAAAGGTCATGCTGAAATTTTTAGTGGATTTTGGCATGACTTGTGCTACAAACTAGGACATATCGAGTGCCCGGGATTTGCCGCACCAGTAAGGAGTCAACGTTGCTGCAAAACATAGGCCTTTTGTATGTCATTATTCATTTTATTAGGTCTAGAATTAATTTACTAGATTTAAACGATGAAGGGCAGGGTTCTGGTGATTGCGATGACGTCTACCTGGCGGCAGACGGATTTTTGAGCCTTGCCGACGATCAACCAATGTTGTTGCCAGGCCCACCGGTCGCATCGGGGACTGAGACCGACACGCAGACCGGCGCTGAGACTCAGACCGGCATCGAGACCGACGCTGAGACTAAGACCGGCGCTACCTCGGGTAGCGGAGCCGATATAGAACCGAAAGCAAAGAGGTGACGGCTTCCTAACAAGCTCAGGACTACTAGACTGGTGGTCACGGAGGTTGAAGACGACAATTTTGAGCCAAACATGCCCGAGGTAGCGCGCGCATGATACGGCAATCAAATTGGCTGCATCATACGGACAACCGCCACCATCAACGACGAGAAACTAAACAAGTTAGATAATATGAGGCCCTTCCTCCTGAAGAAGCTGCACCATATATTCTTGTTCCTGGGCCAGAATGAAAAGGATTATAAAGATCCAGATAAGGACCCGGCAATGAAGAAGATAAATAAACACGCCATGAGCAAGTTTAGCGATGCGTTGGCCGCCTGGAAAGCAAGGGTGAAATATCGGATCTTCAACGAAAAGGAACCCTATTCCGAGATTGTAAAGGATAATCCGACAATCACGACAGAGCACTTTGAAATATTCAAGGCGGCTTGCGAGGCCGAAGATGCCAAAAAAGTTAGAGTACATGAAGGGGCTTCAACAGAAAAACATTGGGTGCCACTGCCTCAGAAGCCGTGGTTATGGCGGGAAGAGGTCCATATGGGCCAAGGAGGACGCGGAAGCCGCGAGTCTGGGCATCCCAGACCCCTTGGCGGAGTTCACCGTCTCGCAGGAGCGTGATGTCCTCAGGGCCCGGCACCATTGGGACCCAGTGAAGAAGGTTTTCGAGAAGAACGCGGTCACGACGTAGTTCATTAGACTCCTGGTAATTTTAGTTTCTGATCAATTCGACTACACGTTAGTCATATTTGTAAACGATCCTTGTGCCTTTTGCAGAGAGAGCAGCACAGGATTGTGGCCGAAAGCGACTCGCCATCTGAGGCATTGGCGAGGCCCAAGTGGGACACTCCATTCAACCAGGCGTTGAACATATTGAAAGGACTCCCGGTGGAGACTCGACCATCGTATGGACGCGTGCATGGTGTCGGAGACGGCGCCACGTGGAAGAAGTACTACCGTGAGACCACGGAGGAGAGAAAGGAAAGACGGAGGTTAACTGAAGGAAACATCGACAAGAAGGTTGAGATTGCAGTTGAAAAGAAATCATCTAAGACAGTCACAACAGCAGTAGCTGCCGCAAAACAGGTGCTTGTAGATATGTCTACTACCTTGGTTCCGACCGTTTTCAATTGGAGCAGGCAAAATCCAGAAAAAATGCAGCGGACTTTCCCCTTGCCAACTTCCTCAGGAGCAGCTCGACTAGCGTTGCACCAACACCTGCACCTGCTTCTGCACCGGCTCCTGCACCTGCTCCCGCACCGGCTGCTGCACTTGCTCCCGCACCAGCTCCTGCACCTGCTCCCGCACCGGCTTCCGCACCTGCTCCGGCACCGGACGTGCTCGGCGGTGCTTCGTCTTTGGCTGAGCTCGAAGCCCTCACGGTATCTGTCACACCGGCCCCCTTCAATAAATGTATAATCTCCTGTTTTCATTGCCTTTCGGATGTCTCACGTCGCAGACTTTTCTTTGCAGGCCAACGAAACCCCGTGCACCATATTGTACACCATCGGCGACCAGAAGGTGGACGTGGGGAAGGCAACGATAACGGAGCCAAGGAACCATTGTTCCACAGTCGGTCGATCCTCCTGGAAGTCTTCAAGGTTTCCATGGCCAGTGTCAAACCGGGCCATGAGAATTTGGCTCCTCCGGTACTAGTGGGGGATGACGACGAGACCCCGCGGTGGCTTGGTGATTGCTGCAATGGGTGGGTCTTGTTGTGGCCAAAGAGTCTGCTTCGTATGGAAGCGGCCGGGAGCACACCCACGAGCACGCAGTTAGGTATGAACATCAACACCTCGCCTATTCCATTAGTCGCTGGTGACGTCTCCATAGATGAGGATGAGGATGACGATGACACTCAACAGTATGTCAATACTGGCGCCTACTTAGGGTTTGAGCCTCATGAGTCGGTGCCTGAATTGCCGTCTCCGGAGTCTGAACGTATTATGGACAACCTTCTAGTAGTAAAGAAGTGTAGGAAGAGACTGAGGAAAGGCAAAAAAGCTGCTTCTGCGATCCAGCCGCCTCAGCAGCCTCGGGTTCAAGACCGTATAGATATCCCCGGTGCGGCAAAATGGCATATCCCCGGTCAACCAATCCTACCTGAAGCAGCGCTGCGGGCCAGATTCGACGATTTAAGGAGACTTCATGACGATGTGCTGCGGATAGAGAAAGGCCTCATCGCCTCAAAAAATCCAGGATACCCACTCTACATGGTTAACGTGCCGTGGGGATTGTCGTACGTCGACACATTACCCGCGGAGAAGTTCTACCTTCGATTCGATTACATCTTCAACATGTTTCACTTGAAGAAGCTGGATTTTGCGTTTGTCCGCCTTTATGCTTTGCACATGAACTACCTTATTGGGGTTGAGCAGATACCTTATATCTGTGTCGCTGACCTGTACTTCATGCACGAGGCCTTCTTGGGAGTCTGTGCAAAGCACTGTGAATACGCGAAGGAATACATCGTCAATTTCATGCTCGCCAATAAGGACAAGGAGGCGATTCTCATGCCTTATCATCCCATGTAAGTCATCCGCGCGGATATCCTTCCTTTGATTTCAATCATTCATTTGCACGGTGGAGGCTAATTAGTTTGAGGTGTACTTATTTTGCGCAGCGGCGGGCACGCCGTCCTCATCATCCTCTACCCCCTATACTCCCACGCTCTTTACTTGGACTCGTCGAAGAACATTAACAAAAATGATTACACCCACATCAAGTCTGTTCTCGACAGTGCTATGTTTTAGTACGACACACGGGGTGGAGAGGTCAAGGACAAGAAGAAAAAGGACAGCAGGCCCGCCTTCGGCCATAAGACCGACTTCTGCTGCATCCAGCAACCGAGTGGTTCTCTTAATGATGGATTCTATGTCCTACACCAGATGCTGGAGTACAGACGGGATCACCAGAACCTTTGCATGTCACCTACATCCGGCAATGCCCATATTCTGCAATGGGTAAAGAACTTAGGAGATATCAAGGATCATCGACTTCGAGCTGAGTTCTATCACATCCAGCGCGAACTTGCCCAAATCATCATGAAGGAGGTTGTCGAAAAAACAGGGATGTTCTACGAAGAAGGACAAATGTAGTGGGAAGACGTCCGAACACGCGTAGCCGCTTAGCGTCTCGACCTGAAGCCTTTCACTAAGCTCGTGGACTATCTCCCTGACTTGGATGGATGGCATGACATGGAGTGATTGTCAATATATGACAATGTGTCCGTTTAGTCCATACTATCTCCATGACGAAACTTTGAATTATGCACGACGAAACCTTATTTGTGATGTAATTAAACGGTCCTCCTCGACTAGCAAAGATCACTCTAGTTAGGGCATTTTGGGTACGATGAACTTTGTTATTTATGCTTATGATATGTTGCTTCTATTTTTGCCAAGTCTGTCTCTTTCTGTTGCTCAACTATATATGTTGCACATCATCGACTCATGTGACGATGCATGTGTATAGATCATCGATGACGAAGAAGTGCTACGCCAGGAGTATACACGAGGGCCGGAATGTCAGGCCCAGGTGTACCGGTTTCCGATTTCCGAGCGACAACCAGTAGTTAGTTTAGGTTCACGCAAAGTGATAGCTCTTCTCGCATATATCATTGTTTAGATGGATGACGATGTAGTTGCAAGTAATCGAGATTTGTATCGCTATTTTCGAGATGATGATGAGAGACCACTTTGTGTTGGATGGTGATTATGATGATGACATGATTTGATGAGACTATTTGTATGTATATGCTATGATTACATTTGTATGTGTATCATATGCTAAAGATTACTGTATAAAGCCTATTCAAATACAAAACAAATATGCAGAAAAAAACAACTAAAATTAGCAGTAGCGAGTGGAGAAAAGTTAGCAGCAGCACGACAGTAGCAGTAGCGCGTCCAGGCAAAGCGCGCTAGAGCTATTAGCAGTAGCGAGCTTCCACGAAGCGCGCTGCTACTACACTTGTATAGCAGTAGCGCGGGTGAGCACGCGCTACTGCTACGGGTTAGCTATAGCGCCTGTCCCCGCGCTACTGATACACCTAGAACCCGCATTGCTGCTAGCCTTTTCCCTCGTAGTGCCTCGTTGGTGCTCGTCCTTGCGGCAGCTCCTTTTGGGCGCCCTGTGATACGTCCATTTTGCATCATGCTTTTATATCGATATTTATTGCATTGTGGGCTGTTATTACACATTATGTCACAATACTTATGCCTATTCTCTCTTATTTTACAAGGTTTACATAAAGAGGGAGAATGCCGGCAGCTGGGATTCTGGGCTGGAAAAGGAGCAAATATTATAGACCTATTCTCCACAGCTCCAAAAGTCCTAAAACTTCACGGAAGACGTTTTCAGAATATATAAAAAATACTGAGCGCAAGAAGTTCACCAGGGGGCCACACCCTGCCCACGAGGGTGGGGGCGCACCCTACCCCCCTGGGCGCCCCCTACCTTGTGGGCCCCTGGTGGCCCTCCGATGGCCATCTTCTACTATATGGAGTCTTTCGATGAGGAAAAAATCACAAGCCATCTTTCCGGACGAGACTCCGCCGCCACGGGGCGGAACCTTGGCGGAACCAATCTAGGGCTCTGGCGGAGCTGTTCTGCCAGGGAAACTTCCCTCCGGGGGGGGGGGGGATCATCGCCATCGTCATCACCAACGCTCCTCTCATCGGGAGAGGGCAATCTCCATCAACATCTTCACCAGCACCATCTCCTCTCAAAACCCTAGTTCATCTCTTGTATCCAATTCTTGTCTCTAAGCCCGGGATTGGTATCTGTGGGTTGCTAGTAGTGTTAATTACTCCTTGTAGTTGATGCTAGTTGGTTTATTTGGTGGAAGATCATATGTTCAGATCCTATATGCACATTAATACCCCTCTGATTATGAACATGAATATGCTTTGAGTAGTTACATTTGTTCCTGAGGACATGGAGAAGTCTTGCTATTAGTAGTCATGTGAATTTGGTATTCGTTTGATATTTTGATGTGATGTATGTTGTCTCTCCTCTAGTGGTGTTATGTGAACGTCGACTACATGACACTTCACCATTATTTGGGCCTAGAGGAAGGCATTGGGAAGTAATAAGTAGATGATGGGTTGCTAGACTGACAGAAGCTTAAACCTTAGTTTATGCGTTGCTTCGTAAGGGGCTGATTTGGATCCATATGTTTCATGCTATGGTTAGGTTTACCTTAATACTTTTGTTGTAGTTGCAGATGCTTGCAATAGAGGTTACTCATAAGTGGGATGCTTGCCCAAGTAAGGACAGTACCCAAGCACCGGTCCACCCACATACCAAATTATCAAAGTACCGAACGTGAATCATATGAACGTGATGAAAACTAGCTTGATGATATTCCCATGTGTCCTCGGGAGCACTTTACATCATATAAGAGTTTGTCCAGGCTTGTCCTTTGCTACAAAAAGGATTGGTCCACCTTGCTGCACTTTATTTACTTTTGTTACTTGTTACTCGTTACAAATTATCCTATCACAAAACTATCCGTTACCTATTATTTCAGTGCTTGCAGAGAATACCTTGCTGAAAACCGCTTATCATTTCCTTCTGCTCCTCGTTGGGTTCGGCACTCTTACTTATCGAAAGGACTACGATAGATCCCCTATACTTGTGGGTCATCAAGCCTCTTTTCTGGCGCTGTTGCCGGGGAGTGAAGCGCCTTTGGTAGGCAAAATTTGGTAAGGAAAAATTTATATAGTGTGCTGAAATTTACTGTCACTTGTTACTATGGAAAGTAATCCTCTGAGGGGCTTGTTCGGGGTATCTTCACCCCGACCAGTAGAGTAAAGAGTTGCTCCTCAACCTACTGAACCTACTGAAAATGAAAATGTCTGCTTTGAAATTCCTTCGAGTATGATAAAAAAACTGCTAGCTAATCCTTTTGCAGGAGACGGAACAACGCATCCTGATGAGCACTTAATATATGTGGATAAATTTGTGGATTATTTAAGCTTGCAGGTGTACCCAGAGATGTTATTAAGAAGAAGGTCCTCCCTTTATCTTTGAAGGAAGATGCATTGACATGGTATAGGCTATGTGATGATTGCTACCTCTTGAGCACTGCGTTGGATTTCCCCGAAGAGGAAAGGATGATGCAGGAAAGTAGCGTAAGTATTTCCCTCGGTTTTTGAGAACCAATGTATCAATCCAGTAGGAGGCTATACGCGAGTCCCTCGTACCTACACAAAAACAATAGCTCAACGCAACCAACGTGCTTAGGGGTTGTCAATCCCTTCACGGTCACTTACGAAAGTGACATCTGATAGAGATGATAAATAATATTTTTGGTATTTTTGGTATAGAGATGCAAAGTGAAAAGTAAGAGGCAAAGTAAAAAAGCAAAGCAATAATAAAGTGATGGAGATTAATATGATGAGAAAGAGACCCGGGGGCCATAGGTTTCACTAGTGGATTCTCTCAAGAGCATAAGTATTCTACGGTGGGTGAACAAATTACTGTTGAGCAATTGACAGAATTGAGCATAGTTATGAGAATATCTAGGTATGATCATGTATATAGGCATCACGTCCGAGACAAGTAGACCGACTCCTTCCTGCATCTACTACTATTACTCCACTCATCGACCGCTATCCAGCATGCATCTAGAGTATTAAGTTAAAACCAGAGTAATGCCTTAAGCAAGATGACATGATGTAGAGGGATCGTTTCATGCAATATGATAAAAACCCATCTTGTTATCCTCGATGGCAACAATACAATACGTGCCTTGCTGCCCCTTCTGTCACTGGGAAAGGACACCGCAAGATCGAACCCAAAGCTAAGCACTTCTCCCATGGCAAGAACAACCAATCTAGTAGGCCAAACCAAACTGATAATTCGAAGAGACTTGCAAAGATAACCAATCATGCATAAAAGAATTCAGAGAAGATTCAAATATTATTCATAGATAGACTTGATCATAAACCCACAATTCATCGGTCTCAACAAACACACCACAAAAAAGAAGATTACATCGAATAGATCTCCACGAGAGAGGGGGAGAACATTGTATTGAGATCCAAAAAGAGAGAAGAAGCCATCTAGCTACTAACTATGGACCCGTAGGTCTGAAGTAAACTACTCACACTTCATCGGAGGGGTTTGGATGATGATGTAGAAGCCCTCCGTGATCGATGCCCCCTTCGGCGGAGCTCCGGAACAGGCTCCAAGATGGGATCTCGTGGATACATAAAGTTGCGGCGGTGGAATTAGGTTTTTGGCTCCGTCTCTGATCGTTTGGCGGTACGTGGATATATATAGGAGGAAGAAGTACGTCGGTGGAGCAACAGGGGGCCCACGAGGGTGGAGGGCGCGCCTGGGGGGGGGGCAGGCGCGCCCCCCTACCTCGTGGCCTCCTGTTAATTGGCTCGACGTAGGGTCCAAGTCTCCTGAGTTGTATTCGGTGAGAAAATCACGTTCCTGAAGGTTCCATTCCGTTTGGACTCCGTTTGATATTCCTTTTCTTCGAAACCCTAAAACAGGGAAAAACAACAATTCTAGGCTGGGCCTCCGGTTAACAGGTTAGTCCCAAAAATAATATAAAAGTGGATAATAAAGCCCAATAATGTCCAAAACAGTAGATAATATAGCATGGAGCAATCAAAAATTATAGATACGTTGGAGACGTATCAAGCATCCCCAAGCTTAATTCCTGCTCGTCCTCGAGTAGGTAAATGATAAAAACAGAATTTTTGATGCGGAGTGCTACTTGGCACAATTTTAATGTAATTCTTCTTAACTGTGGTATGAATATTGAGATCTGAAAGATTCAAGACAAAAGTTTATATTGACATAGAAATGATAATACTTCAAGCATACTAACAGAGCAATTATGTATTCTCAAAATAACATGGCTAAAGAAAGTTATCCCTACAAAATCATATAGTCTGGCTATGCTCTATCTTCACCACACAAAATATTTAAATCATGCACAACCCCAATGACAAGCCAAGCAATTGTTTCATACTTTTGACATTCTCAAAACTTTTCAATCTTCACGCAATACATGAGCATGAGCCATGGATATAGCACTATAGGTGGAATAGAGTGGTGGTTGTGGAGAAGACAAAAAGGGGAAGATAGTCTCACATCAACTAGGCGTATCAACAGGCTATGGAGATGCCCACCAATAGATATCAATGTGAGCGAGTAGGGATTGCCATGCAACGGATGCACTAGAGCTATAAGTATATGAAAGCTCAAAAAGAAACTAAGTGGGTGTGCATCCAACTTGCTTGCTCATGAAGACCTAGGGCAATTTTGAGGAAGCCCATCATTGGAATATACAAGCCAAGTTCTATAATGAAAAATTCCCACTAGTGTATAAAAGTGATAACATGAGAGACTCTCTACTATGAAGATCATGGTGCTACTTTGAAGCACAAGTGTGGTAAAAGGATAGTAACATTGTCCCTTCTCTCTTTTTCTCTCATTTTTTTATTTGGGCCTTTTTATGGCCTATTTTTTTCTTCCGGAGTCTCATCCGGACTTGTGGTGGAATCACAGTCTCCATCATCCTTTCCTCACTTGGGACAATGCTCTAATAATGATGATCATCACACTTTTATTTTTCTTACAACTCAATAATTACAACTCGATACATAGAACAAGATATGACTCTATATGAATGCCTCCGGCGGTGTACCGGGATATGCAATGATGCATGAGTGACAAGTATGAAAGAATTATGAACGGTGACTTTGCCACAAATACTATGTCAACTACATGATCATGCTAAGCAATATGACAATGATGGAGTGTGTCATGAACGCAACGGTGGAAAGTTGCATGGAAATATATCTCGGAATGGCTATGGAAATGCCATAATAGGTAGGTATGGTGGATGTTTTGAGGAAGGTATATGGTGGGTGTATGATACCGGCGAAAGGTGCGCGGTATTAGAGAGGCTAGCAAAGGTGGAAGGGTGAGAGTGCGTATAATCCATGGAATCAACATTAGTCATAAAGAAATCATATACTTATTGCAAAAAATCTACAAGTTATCACAGCAAAGTATTACACGCATGCTCCTAGGGGGATAGATTGGTAGGAAAAGACCATCGCTCATCCCCGACCGCCACTCATAAGGAAGACAATCAATAAATAAATCATGCTCCGACTTCATCACATAACGGTTCACCATACGTGCATGCTACGGGAATCACAAGCTTCAACACAAGTATTTCTCAAATTCACAACTACTCAACTAGCATGACTTTAATATCACCATCTCCATATCTCAAAACAATTATCAAGTATCAAACTTATCATGGTATTCACCACACTCATAAGAGAGTTTTATTATTAATCTTGCATACCAAGCATATTAGGATTTTAAGCAAATTACCATGCTATTAAGACTCTAAAAATAATCTAAGTGAAGCATGAGATATCAATAGTTTCTATAAAACAAATCCACTACCATGCTCTAAAAGATATAAGTGAAGCACTAGAGCAAAATTATATAAATCAAAAGATATAAGCGAAGCACATAGAGTATTCTAACAAATTCCAAATCATGTATAGCTCTCTCAAAAGGTGTGTACAACAAGTATGGTTTTTGTAAAATAATAAGAAAAGACTCAAATCATACAAGACGCTCCAAGCAAAACACATATCATGTGGTAAATAAAAATATAGCTCCAAGTAAAGTTACCGATAGAAGTGGACGAAAGAGGGGATGCCTTCCGGGGCATCCCCAAGCTTTGGATTTTAGGTGTCCTAATATTATCTTGGGGGTGACATGGGCATCCCCAAGCTTAGGCTCTTGCCACTCCTTGTTCCATAATTCATCAAATCTTTACCCAAAACTTGAAAACTTCACAACACAAAACTTAAAGTAGAAAATCTCGTGAGCTCCGTTAGCGAAAGAAAACAAAAGACCACTTCAAGGTACTGTAATGAACTCATTCTTTATTTATATGGGTGTTATACCTACTGTATTCCAACTTCTCTATGGTTTATAAGCTATTTTACTAGCCATAGATTCATCAAAATAAGCAAACAACACACGAAAAACAGAATCTGTCAAAAACAGAACAGTCTGTGGTAATCTGTAGCTAGCGCAAGATCTGGAACCCCAAAAATTCTAAAATAAATTTATGGACGTGAGGAATTTATCTGTTAATCATCTGCAAAAAAATTAACTAAATATCACTCTCCAAATAAAAATGACAGCAGTTCTCATGAGCGCTAAAGTTTCTGTTTTTTACAGCAAGTTCAACAAGACTTTCCCCAAGTCTTCCCAACGGTTCTACTTGGCACAAACACTAGAAACACAAAAAACACAACCAAACCAGAGGCTAAATAATTTATTTATTACTAAACAGGAGCAAAAAGCAAGTAATAAAAATAAAATTGGGTTGCCTCCCAACAAGCGCTATCGTTTAATGCCCCTAGCTAGGCATAACAAGCAAGAATAGATCTAGGTATTGCCATCTTTGGTAGGCAATCCATAAGTGGCCCTCATGATAGATTCATATGGTAATTTTAATATATGATGTTCTTGATGATTTCTTTCTAGGGAAGTTTTCCATGCCCTTTTTTAATGGAAATTGAAATCTAATATTCCCTTCCTTCATATCAATAATTGCACCAACCGTTCTAAGGAAAGGTCTACCGAGAATAATAGGGCAAGAAGGATTGCAATCTATATCAAGAACGATAAAATATACGGGCACATAATTCCTATTTGCAACAATAAGAACATCATTAATTCTTCCCATAGGTTTCTTAATAGTGGAATCCGCAAGATGCAAGTTTAGAGAGTAATCATCAAAATTACGGAAATCTAGCAAATCACACAAAGTTTTAGGAATAGTAGAGACACTAGCACCCACATCACACAAAGCATAAAACTCATGATATTTAATTTTAATCTTAATAGTTGGTTCCCACTCATCATAAAGTTTTCTAGGGATAGAAACTTCCAATTCAAGTTTTTCTTCATAAGATTGCATCAAGGCATCAACTATATGTTTAGTAAACGCTTTATTTTGACTATAAGCGTGAGGAGAATTTAGAAAGGATTGTAACAAGGAAATACAATCAATCAAAGAGCAATTTTCATAGTTAAATTCCTTGAAATCCATAATAGTGGGTTTAGCAACATCTAGGGTTTTAATTTCTTCAATCCCACTTTTATCAAATTTAGCATCAAGATCTAAATACCCCGAATTTTTATAACGCCTTCTAGGTAAAGGTGGATCATATTCAGTCCCATCATTATCAAGATTCATATTGCAAAACAAAGATTTAATAGGGGACACATCAATAACTTTTAGATCTTCATCATTATTTGTTGGAGAACGTAGTAATTTCAAAAAATTTCCTACGCACACGCAAGATCATGGTGATGCATAGCAACGAGGGGGAGAGTCTGATCTACGTACCCTTGTAGATTGCAACGAAAGCGTTGACACAACGTAGAGGAAGTAGTCGTACGTCTTCTTCCCGATCCGACCGATCCAAGCACCGTTACTCCGGCACCTCCTAGTTCTTAGCACACGTACAGCTCGATGACGATCCCCGGGCTCTGATCCAGCAAAGCTTCGGGGAGGAGTTCCGTCAGCACGATGGCGTGGTGACGATCTTGATGTACTACCGACGCAGGGCTTCGCCTAAGCACTACAACGGTATTATCGAGGTGGAATCTGGTGGCAGGGGGCACCGCACACGGCTAAGGAACGATCTCAATGATCAACTTGTGTGTCTAGAGGTGCCCCCTGCCCCCGTATATAAAGGATCCAAGGGGGAGGGGCTGGCCGGCCAAGAGGAGGGCGCAGGAGGAGTCCTACTCCTACCGGGAGTAGGACTCCCCCCCCCCCAATCCTATTCCAAGTAGGATTCCCAAGGGGGAAAGAGAGAGAGAGAGGTGGCCGGCCACCTCTCCTAGTCCTAATAGGACTAGGGGAGGGGGGAGGCGCGCAGCCCATCATGGCAGCCCCTTTCACCTTTCCACTAAAGCCCAATAAGGCCCATATGGCTCCCGGGGGGTTCCGGTAACCTCCCGGTAATCCGGTAAAATCCCGATTTTACCCGAAACACTTCCGATATCCAAATATAGGCTTCCAATATATCAATCTTTATGTCTTGACCATTTCGAGACTCCTCGTCATGTCCGTGATCACATCCGGGCCTCCGAACTACCTTTGGTACAACAAAATGCATAAACTCATAATAACTGTCATCGTAACGTTAAGCGTGCGGACCCTACGGTTCGAGAGCAATGTGGACATGACCGAGACATGTCTCCGGTCAATAACCAATAGCGGGACCTGGATGCCCATATTGGCTCCTACATATTCTATGAAGATCTTTATCGGTCAGACCGCATAACAACATACGTTGTTCCCTTTGTCATCGGTATGTTACTTGCCCGAGATTTGATCGTCGGTATCCAATACCTAGTTCAATCTCGTTACTGGCAAGTCTCTTTACTCGTTTCGTAATACATCATCCCGCAACTAACTCATTGGTTGCATTGCTTGCAAGGCTTAAGTGATGTGTATTACCGAGAGGGCCCAGAGATACCTCTCCGACAATCGGAGTGACAAATCCTATTCTTGAAATACGCCAACCCAACATCTACCATTGGAGATACCTGTAGAGCTCCTTTATAATCACCCAGTTACGTTGTGACGTTTGGTAGCACACAAAGTGTTCCTCCGGCAAATGGGAGTTGCATAATCTCATAGTCATAGGAACATGTATAAGTCATGAAGAAAGCAATAGCAACATACTAAACGATCGGGTGCTAAGATAATGGAATGGGTCATGTCAATCAGATCATTCAACTAATGATGTGACCTCGTTAATCAAATAACAACTCTGTGTTCATGGTTAGGAAACTTAACCATCTTTGATTAACGAGCTAGTCTAGTAGAGGCATACTAGTGACACTCTGTTTGTCTATGTATTCACACATGTATTATGTTTCCGGTTAATACAATTCTAGCATGAATAATAAACATTTATCATGATATAAGGAAATAAATAATAACTTTATTATTGCCTCTAGGGCATATTTCCTTCAGTCTCCCACTTGCACTAGAGTCAATAATCTAGATTACACAGTAATGATTCTAACACCCATGGAGCCTTGGTGCTGATCATGTTTTGCTCGTGGAAGAGGCTTAGTCAACGGGTCTACAACATTCAGATCCGTATGTATCTTGCAAATCTCTATGTCTCCCACCTGGACTAGATCCCGGATGGAATTGAAGCGTCTCTTGATCCTTCATCCAGACTCCTTCGTTCGCTGCTTCCGAAGCAGCTATGTACTCCGCTTCACATGTAGATCCCGCTACGACGCTTTGTTTAGAACTGCACCAACTGACAGCTCCACCGTTTAAAGTAAACACGTATCCGGTTTGCGATTTAGAATCGTCCGGATCAGTGTCAAAGCTTGCATCAACGTAACCTCTTACGGTGAGCTCTTTGTCACCTCCATACACGAGAAACATATCCTTAGTCCTTTTCAGGTATTTCAGGATGTTCTTGACCGCTGTCCAGTGATCCACTCCTGGATTACTTTGGTACCTCCCTACTAAACTTATAGCAAGGCACACATCAGGTCTGGTACATAGCATTGCATACATGATAGAGCCTATGGCTGAAGCATAGGGAACATCTTTCATTTTCTCTCTATCTTCTGCAGTGGTCGGGCATTGAGTCTGACTCAACTTCACACCTTGTAACACAGGCAAGAACCCTTTCTTTGCTTGATCCATTTTGAACTTCTTCAAAATCTTGTCAAGGTATGTGCTTTGTGAAAGTCCAATTAAGCGTCTTGATCTATCTCTATAGATCTTTATGCCTAATATGTAAGCAGCTTCCCCGAGGTCTTTCATCGAAAAACTTTTATTCAAGTATCCCTTTATGCTATCCAGAAATTCTATATCATTTCCAATCAGCAATATGTCATCCACATATAATATCAGAAATGCTACAGAGCTCCCACTCACTTTCTTGTAAATACAGGCTTCTCCAAAAGTCTGTATAAAACTAAATGTTTTGATCACACTATCAAAGCGTTTATTCCAACTCCGAGAGGCTTGCACCAGTCCATAAATGGATCGCTGGAGCTTGCACACTTTGTTAGCTCCCTTTGGATCGACAAAACCTTCCGGTTGCATCATATACAACTCTTCTTCCAGAAATCCATTCAGGAATGCAGTTTTGACATCCATCTGCCAAATTTCATAATCATAAAATGCGGCAATTGCTAACATGATTATGACAGACTTAAGCATCGCTACGGGTGAGAAGGTCTCATCGTAGTCAACCCCTTGAACTTGTCGAAAACCTTTTGTGACAAGTCGAGCTTTATAGACAGTAATATTACCGTCAGCGTCAGTCTTTTTCTTGAAGATCCATTTATTCTCAATTGCTTACCGATCATCGGGCAAGTCAACCAAAGTCCATACTTTGTTCTCATACATGGATCCCATCTCAGATTTCATGGCTTCAAGCCACTTTGCGGAATCTGGGCTCACCATTGCTTCTTCATAGTTCGTAGGTTCATCATGATCTAGTAGCATGACTTCCAGAACTGGATTACCATACCACTCTGGTGCGGATCTCACTCTGGTTGATCTACGAGGTTCAGCAGTATCTTCTGAAGTTTCATGATCATCATCATTAGCTTCCTCACTAATTGGTATAGGTGTCGCAGAAACAGTTTTCTATGATGTACTACTTTCCAATAAGGGAGCAGGTACAGTTACCTCGTCAAGTTCTACTTTCCTCCCACTCACTTCTTTCGAGAGAAACTCCTTCTCTAGAAATGGTCCATTCTTAGCAACGAATGTCTTGCCTTCGGATCTGTGATAGAAGGTGTACCCAACAGTCTCCTTTGGGTATCCTATGAAGACACATTTTTCCGATTTGGGTTCGAGCTTATCAGGTTGAAGCTTTTTCACATAAGCATCGCAGCCTCAAACTTTAAGAAACGACAACTTTGGTTTCTTGCCAAACCATAGTTCATAGGGCGTCGTCTCAACGGATTTTGATGGTGCCCTATTTAACGTGAATGCGGCCGTCTCTAAAGCATAACCCCAAAACGATAGCGGTAAATCAGTAAGAGACATCATAGATCACACCATATCTAGTAAAGTACGATTTGGACGTTCGGACACACCATTACGCTGTGGTGTTCCGGGTGGCGTGAGTTGCGAAACTATTCCACAATTTTTCAAATGTACACCAAACTCGTAACTCAAATATTCTCCTCCATGATCAGATCGTAGAAACTTTATTTTCTTGTTACGATGATTTTCAACTTCACTCTGAAATTCTTTGAACTTTTCAAATGTTTCAGACTTATGTTTCATTAAGTAGATATACCCATATCTGCTTAAATCATCCGTGAAAGTGAGAAAATAACGATATCCGCCACGAGCCTCAATATTCATCGGACCACATACATCGGTATGTATGATTTCCAACAAATCTGTTGCTCTCTCCATAGTACTGGAGAACGGTGTTTTAGTCATCTTGCCCATGAGGCACAGTTCACAAGTACCAAGTGATTCATAATCAAGTGGTTCCAAAAGCCCATCAGTATGGAGTTTCTTCATGCGCTTTACACCGATATGACCTAAACGGCAGTGCCACAAATAAGTTGCACTATCATTATCAACTCTGCATCTTTTGGCTTCAACATTATGAATATGTGTATTACTACTATCGAGATTCATCAAAAATAGACCACTGTTCAAAGGTGCATGACCATAAAAGATATTACTCATATAAATAGAACAACCATTATTCTCTGATTTAAATGAATAACCGTCTCGCATCAAACAAGATCCAGATATAATGTTCATGCTTAACGCTGGCACCAAATAACAATTATTTAGGTCTAATATTAATCCCGAAGGTAGATGTAGAGGTAGCATGCCGACCGCGATCACATCGACTTTGGAACCGTTTCCCACGCGCATCGTCACCTTGTCCTTTGCCAGTGTTCGCTTAATCCGTAGTCCCTGTTTCGAGTTGCAAATATTAGCAGCAGAACCAGTATCAAATACCCAGGTGCTACTGCGAGCTCTAGTAAGGTACACATCAATAACATGTATATCACATATACCTTTGTTCACCTTGCCATCCTTCTTATCCGCCAAATACTTGGGGCAGTTACGCTTCCAGTGACCAGTCTGCTTGCAGTAGAAGCACTCAGTTTCAGGCTTAGGTCCAGACTTGGGTTTCTTCTCCTGAGCAGCAACTTGCTTGCCGTTCTTCTTGAAGTTCCCCTTCTTCTTCCCTTTGCCCTTTTTCTTGAAACTAGTGGTCTTGTTAACCATCAACACTTGATGCTCCTTCTTGATTTCTACCTCCGCAGCTTTCAGCATTGCGAAGAGCTCAGGAATAGTCTTGTTCATCCCTTGCATATTATAGTTCATCACGAAGCTCTTGTAGCTTGGTAGCAGTGATTGGAGAATTCTGTCAATGACGCAATCATCTGGAAGATTAACTCCCATCTGAATCAAGTGATTATTATACCCAGACATTTTGAGTATATGCTCACTGACAGAACTGTTCTCCTCCATCTTGCAGCTATAGAACTTATTGGAGACTTCATATCTCTCAATTCGGGTATTTGCTTGAAATATTAACTTCAACTCCTGAAACATCTCATATGCTCCATGACGTTCAAAACGTCGTTGAAGTCCCGATTCTAAGCCGTAAAGCATGGCACACTGAACTATCGAGTAGTCATCAGCTTTGCTCTGCCAGACGTTCATAACATCTGGTGTTGCTCCAGCAGCAGGCCTGGCACCCAGCAGTGCTTCCAGGATGTAATTCTTCTGAGCAGCAATGAGGATAATCCTCAAGTTAGGGACCCAGTCCGTGTAATTGCTACCATCATCTTTCAACTTTGCTTTCTCAAGGAACGCATTAGAATTCAACGGAACAACAGCACGAGCCATCTATCTACAATCAACATAAACAAGCAAGATACTATCAGGTACTAAGTTCATGATAAGTTTAAGCTCAATTAATCAAATTACTTAAGAACTCCCACTTAGATAGACATCCCTCTAATCCTCTAAGTGATCACGTGATCCAAATCAACTAAACCATAACCGATCATCACGTGAGATGGAGTAGTTTTCAATGGTGAACATCGTTATGTTGATCATATCTACTATATGATTCACGCTCGACCTTTCGGTCTCCGTGTTCCGAGGCCATATCTGCATATGCTAGGCTCGTCAAGTTTTAACCTGAGTATTCTGCGTGTGCAAAACTGGCTTGCAACCGTTGTAGATGGACGTAGAGCTTATCACACCCGATCATCACGTGGTGTCTGGGCACGACGAACTTTGGCAACGGTGCATACTCAGGAAGAACACTTCTTGATAATTTAGTGAGAGACCATCTTATAATGCTACCATCAATCAAAGCAAGATAAGATGCATAAAAAGATAAACATCACATGCAATCAATATAAGTGATATGATATGGCCATCATCATCTTGTGCTTGTGATCTCCATCTCCGAAGCACCGTCATGATCACCATCGTCACCGGCGCGACACCTTGATCTCCATCGTAGCATCGTTGTCGTCTCGCCAATCTTATGCTTCCACGACTATCGCTACCGCTTAGTGATAAAGTAAAGCATTACATCGCGATTGCATTGCATACAATAAAGCGACAACCATATGGCTCCTGCCAGTTGCCGATAACTCGGTTACAAAACATGATCATCTCATACAATAAAATCATGTCTTGACCATATCACATCACAACATGCCCTGCAAAAACAAGTTAGACGTCCTCTACTTTGTTGTTGCATGTTTTACGTGGCTGCTACGGGCTTAAGCAAGAACCAATCTCACCTACGCATCAAAAACACAACGATAATTTGTCAAATAGACTCCGTTTTAACCTTCGCAAGGACCGGGCGTAGCCACACTCGGTTCAACTAAAGTTGGAGAGACAGTCGCCCGCAAGCCACCTGTGTGCAAAGCACGTCGGGGGAACTGGTCTCGCGTAAGCATACGCGTAAGGTTGGTCCGGGTCGTCTCGTCCAACAATACCGCCGAACCAAAGTATGACATGCTGGTAGGCAGTATGACTTGTATCGCCCGCAACTCACTTGTGTTCTACTCGTGCAAATAACATCAAACCATAAAACCTAGGCTCGGATGCCATTGTTGGAGAACGTAGTAATTTCAAAAAAATTCCTACGCACACGCAAGATCATGGTGATGCATAGCAACGAGGGGGAGAGTCTGATCTACGTACCCTTGTAGATTGCAATGGAAGCGTTGACACAACGTAGAGGAAGTAGTCGTACGTCTTCTTCCCGATCCGACCGATCCAAGCACCGTTACTCCGGCACCTCCTAGTTCTTAGCACACGTACAGCTCGATGACGATCACCGGGCTCCGATCCAGCAAAGCTTCGGGGAGGAGTTCCGTCAGCACGGCGGCGTGGTGACGATCTTGATGTACTACCGACGCTGGGCTTCGCCTAAGCACTACAACGGTATTATCGAGGTGGAATGTGGTGGCAGGGGGCACCGCACACGGCTAAGGAATGATCTCAATGATCAACTTGTGTGTCTAGAGGTGCCCCCTGCCCCCGTATATAAAGGATCCAAGGGGGAGGGGCTGGCCGGCCAAGAGGAGGGCACAGGAGGAGTCCTACTCCTACCGGGAGTAGGACTCCCCACCCCAATCCTATTCCAAGTAGGATTCCCAAGGGGGAAAGAGAGAGAGAGGTGGTCGGCCACCTCTCGTAGTCCTAATAGGACTAGGGGAGGGGGGAGGTGCGCAGCCCATCATGGCAGCCCCTTTCACGTTTCCACTAAAGCCCAATAAGGCCCATATGGCTCCCGGGGGGTTCCGGTAACCTCCCGGTAATCCGGTAAAATCCCGATTTTACCCGGAACACTTCTGATATCCAAATATAGGCTTCCAATATATCAATCTTTATGTCTCGACCATTTCGAGACTCCTCGTCATGTCCGTGATCACATCCGGGACTCCGAACTACCTTCGGTACATCAAAATGCACAAACTCATAATAACTGTCATCGTAACGTTAAGCGTGCGGACCCTACGGTTCGAGAACAATGTAGACATGACCGAGACACGTCTCCGTCCAATAACCAATAGCGGGACCTGGATGCCCATATTGGCTCCGACATATTCTATGAAGATCTTTATCGGTCAGACCGCATAACAACATATGTTGTTCCCTTTGTCATCGGTATCTTACTTGCCCGAGATTTGATCGTCGGTATCCAATACCTAGTTCAATCTCGTTACTGGCAAGTCTCTTTACTCGTTCTGTAATACATCATCCCACAACTAACTCATTGGTTGCATTGCTTGCAAGGCTTAAGTGATGTGTATTACCGAGAGGGCCCAGAGATACCTCTCCGACAATCGGAGTGACAAATCCTATTCTCGAAATACGCCAACCCAACATCTACCATTGGAGATACCTGTAGAGCTCCTTTATAATCACCCAGTTACGTTGTGACGTTTGGTAGCACACAAAGTGTTCCTCCGACAAACGGGAGTTGCATAATCTCATAGTCATAGGAACATGTATAAGTCATGAAGAAAGCAATAACAACATACTAAACGATCGGGTGCTAAGCTAATGGAATGGGTCATGTCAATCAGATCATTCAACTAATGATGTGACCTCGTTAATCAAATAACAACTCTTTGTTCATGGTTAGGAAACTTAACCATCTTTGATTAACGAGCTAGTCTAGTAGAGGCATACTAGTGACACTCTGTTTGTCTATGTATTCACACATGTATTATGTTTTCGGTTAATACAATTCTAGCATGAATAATAAACATTTATCATGATATAAGGAAATAAATAATAACTTTATTATTTCCTCTAGGGCATATTTCCTTCATTATTTTCATAGGAACTAGAAGAACACGCTTTTATAAAGGCATCTTTCTTGGCACGCATCCTAGCGTTTCTTTCTTTGGACTCGTCAATGGAAATTCTCATGGCTTTGAGAGACTCATTGATATCATGCTTAGGTGGAATAGATCTAAGTTTCAAAGAATGAACATCAAGAGCAATTCTATCAACGTTCCTAGGCAAATCATCAATCTTAAGCAATTTTTCTTCAATCATAGCATTAAAATTCTTTTGCGAAGAAATAAATTCTTTAATATTAGATTCAAAATCAGAGGGAATCTTATTATAATTTCCATAAGAATTGTTGTAGGAATTACCATGATTATTAGAGGGATTACTAGGATAAGGCCTAGGATTGAAATTTCCTCTATACGCGTTGTTACCAAAATTGTTCCTACCAACAAAATTCACATCCATAGATTCATTATTATTCTCAATCAAAGTAGACAAGGGAACATCATTAGGATCAGAAGAAACACTCTTATTAGCAAATAATTTCATAAGTTCATCCATCTTTCCACTCAAAACATTAATTTCTTCTATCGCATGCACCTTTTTATTAGTAGATCTTTCAGTATGCATTGAGAATAATTAACCATAATATTATGTAGGAGTTTAGTAGCTTCTCCTAAAGTGATTTCCATAAAAGTGCCTCCCGCGGTCGAATCTAAAAGATTTCTAGAAGCAAAATTCAATCTGGCATAAATTTTTTGTATAATCATCCACAAATTCAAACCATGAGTAGGGCAATTACGTATCATTAATTTCATTCTCTCCCAAGCTTGTGCAACATGTTCATGATCAAGTTGCATAAAATTCATAATATCGTTTCTAAGAGAGATGATCTTAGCTGGAGGAAAATACTTAGAGATAAAAGCATCTTTGCACTTGTTCCATGAATCAATACTATTTTTAGGCAAAGATGAAAACCAAGCTTTAGCACGACCTCTAAGCGAAAAAGGAAATAGCTTCAATTTAACAATATCATTATCAACATCTTTCTTCTTTTGCATGTCACACAAATCAACGAAGCTATTAAGATGGGTAGCGGCATCTTCACTAGGAAGGCTGGAGAACGGAAATTTCATTACAAGATTCAACAAAGCAGTATTAATTTCACAAAATTCAGCATCGGTAAGAGAAGCAATCGGAGTGCTAAGGAAATCATTATTGTTGGTATTGGTGAAGTCACACAATTTAGTATTATCTTGAGCCATTGTGACAAACAAGCAAACTAACACACAAGCAAACAAAAAGCAAACAGGCAAAAGAGGCAAATAGAGAAAGAGAGGGAGGATAGAGAGAGAGGGCGAATAAAACGGCAAGGGTGAAGTGGGGGAGAGGAAAACAAGAGGCAAATGGCAAATAATGTAATGCGGGAGATAGGGATTGTGATGGGTACTTGGTATGTTGACTTTTGCGCAGACTCCCCGGCAACGGCGCCAGAAATTCTTCTTGCTACCTCTTGAGCACTATGTTGGATTTCCCCGAAGAGGAGAGGATGATGCAGCAAAGTAGCGTAAGTATTTCCCTCAGTTTTTGAGAACCAAGGTATCAATCCAGTAGGAGGCTACGCGCAAGTCCCTCGTACCCACACAAAAACAATAGCTCAACGCAACCAACACGCTTAGGGGTTGTCAATCCCTTCATGCTCACTTACGAAAGTGATATCTGATAGAGATGATAAATAATATTTTTGGTATTTTTGGTATAGAGATGCAACGTGAAAAGTAAAAGGCAAAGTAAAAAAGCAAAGCAATAATAAAGTGAGGGAGATTAATATGATGAGAAAGAGACCCGGGGGGCCATAGGTTTCACTAGTGGCTTCTCTCAAGAGCATAAGTATCCTACGGTGGGTGAACAAATTACTGTTGAGCAATTGACAAAATTGAGCATAGTTATGAGAATATCTAGGTATGATCATGTATATAGGCATCACGTACGAGACAAGTAGACCGACTCCTGCCTACATCTACTACTATTACTCCACTCATCGACCGCTATCCAGCATGCATCTAGAGTATTAAGTTAAAAATAGAGTAACGCCTTAAGCAAGATGACATGATGTAGAGGGATAGTTTCATGCAATATGATAAAAACCCCATCTTGTTATCCTCGATGGCAACAATACAATACGTGCCTTGCTGCCCCTTCTGTCACTGGGAAAGGACACCGCAAGATCGAACCCAAAGCTAAGCACTTCTCCCATGGCATGAACAACAAATCTAGTAGGCCAAACCAAACTGATAATTCGAAGAGACTTGCAAAGATCACCAATCATGCATAAAATAATTCAGAGAAGATTCAAATATTATTCATAGATAGACTTGATCATAAACCCACAATTCATCGGTCTCAACAAACACACCGCAAAAAGAAGATTACATCGAATAGATGTAGCGACCAGACCTCAAACGGTCCAATCTCTGTGCTCCGGTGTCATCCCTGGATCAGTAATGCTGACACCACACAGTACTTCAAGGATTTATAACAGAGTAGCAATCACACACTTATTACATCGAGTGTCTCAAAAGAGAACTTATTACAATAAATATGGCCTAAGGCCATCTAATAACGATAACAGCGAAAGGCTTGGAAGATAAGTGAGTCCATCAACTCCAACGGCATCACTGAGTATAGAACCACGACCTAAAAATCCTTAATCGTCGTCTGAAAAGTCCACAACATTAACGTTGCAGCCCGAAAACGGGTCAGCACATGGAATATGCTGGCAATGTAACACATAGAGAATAATGGAATGAAACAGCTATACTATATGCATATTTGGCTGGTGGAAAGTTCTATGGTTACAGTTTTGTGTAAAGCCAATTTTTCCCTACTGCAAAGGAATAAATTTATTTAACTATTATGGTGGTTGTTGAACATTGAGAATGGTTGACAGCATTCTCAATCCTAATTAAGTAACATCATTAAACAAACCCATCAAATTAAATTTTATAGTAACATGTTGAGATTCACATGATAATCCAGGTACTAGATACTCAAGATGTCCATAAATGGGGACACGGCTAACCATGATTAGTTTATACACTCTGCATAGGTTTGCGCACTTTTCCCCACAAGACTCATCGCCTCCGTTTGGTTTCTCGCACTACACGGTGTTTGAGAAACGGATGACCGAGACATAGTCTTTCAGAAGCGCTAGCACCTTACGATGGGTAGACCGTACCACCTACATCCCCTACATCTGCTAGTCTACCACTATAAGAGTTCGCACGACTTAGTCAACTATGCTAGAGCCTATAATAGCTTGTGGTTGCACACGGAAGTTTCTAGCATGAATAACCTCATGATCCCTTTGAGCCTGGGTGGCGGTCCAAAAGAAAACAGGCAATCCTAGAATACCCAGGTACCTCAATCCACCCAGATGTGTATTTAAGTTGCCACCTTAAATAACCATTAATTAAAAATCTCACATCTGTCATGGATATCACTCACCCAATCCACGTCTACTAGCATAACATAGCAATAATAAGCAAACGTAGAAGTAACTCCCAAAGGTTTGATAATAAACAGGTAATAGGTACTACCTCAACTACTTCCCAAACCCACAATTTAATTAGATCCTAATCATGCAATGTGTAAGGATTGATCTAATGCAATAAAACTGGGTAGAGGGAAAAACATGATCAAAGTGTTACTTGCCTTGCTGATGATCCGGGAAACCTAACGATTCGAAGTAACAAGCGACGCACTCCGGGTAATCTATCGCAAACAAACAAGCATACAATAAGTACTCAACTAATGCACAGGTAAAACTCAAATAAGAGATCTAACCAGAAAATTCAACTTAAGAACTCCGGTTGGCAAAAAGAATCAAATCGAACGAAGCAACGAAAGAGAAACGGCAAAAGAAACAGGCTTCGTTTACTATTCTGGATCTAAGGCAATTTTTACAGAAGCAAAAACTTGTTTAAGTTGGTTAAACGGAAAGAGGGTTTCGAGACGAAACCCCACGCGCTTGAATCGCATGATTCCGATAAACGAGCGAGAAGTTATACTAAAACGAAAATCGGATCAGAAATCGCGATCAAAAAATCACGGATTTAATCTGAGAAAAAGGAGAACGATGAAAAGTTTAACGAACGAACGTTTGTTAACTGGATCTAAACGACAAACACGTTCGTTAAAACGAACGAACGAGCGAACACTCGCTAATTAGCCTAAACCCAAAAAACCGATCTAAAGAAAAAAACGGAAACTAAAAAAACCGACAAAAACCAAACGGTTTTTCCGGGAAAACCGGCGGCGGGATCGAGGTAAACCTCAGGCGGCGGGACGGCGGCGGCTTCTCCGGTGAGGCGGCGGCGTCGGCGGCGGCGGGGTCGGCGGGGCGGCGGCGGCGGGCGGCGTCGGGTGGGGTCCGGCGCGGCGGCTAGGGTTTCGGCCCGGGGTGGGCCGGCGGTTTATAAAGGCTGGGTCCGGGGGAGTTCGGGCCTAACACGGCCCGTAGGTCGGTTCGGACGTTTTTAAAAAAAACTTACGCTAAAAAAACAAAAGGACTACTAAACGGAGTCCAAAAATCCTGAAATAAATTTTCCCCGGCTTCTAAAATCAAGCCGCACAGGATGAACATTTATTTGGGGCCTAAATGCAATTTTGAAAAACTCGCATTTTTCCTAAATTCAAATAAAATAGCAAATAAAACCAAATAAAATCTTATTTGATTTTTTATTAAATCCTCAATATTTCTTTATTTTGGGAAAGTCATTTTATTCCCTCTCTCATATTTTAGTAATAGAAATTATTGAAGATAAAATAAATAAAATCAAATGATCCTATTTTCAAAATTTGAGACAACTCAAATATGAAAATAACGAAATCCCCAACTCTCTCCGAGGGTCCTTGAGTTGCGAAAAATTTCTAGGATAAACCAAAATGCAATAAATATGTTATGCAATGATGATCTAGTGTATAACATTCCAAATTGAAAATTTGGGATGTTACAATAGATCTCCACGAGAGAGGGGGAGAACATTGTATTGAGATCCAAAAAGAGAGAAGAAGCCATCTAGCTACTAACTATGGACCCGTAGGTCTGAAGTAAACTACTCACACTTCATCGGAGGGGCTTGGATGATGATGTAGAAGCCCTCCGTGATCGATGCCCCCTCCGGCGGAGCTCCGGAACAGGTTCCAAGATGGGATCTCGTGGATACAGAAAGTTGCGGCGGTGGAATTAGGTTTTTGGCTCCGTCTCTGATCGTTTGGGGGTACATGGATATATATAGGAGGAAGAAGTACGTCGGTGGAGCAACAGGGGGGCCATGAGGGTGGAGGGGGCGCCTGGGGGGGGAGGCACGCCCCCTACCTCGTGGCCTCTTGTTAATTGGCTTGACGTAGGGTCCAAGTCTCCTGAGTTGTATTCGGTGAGAAAATCACGTGTCCGAAGGTTTCATTCCGTTTGGACTCCGTTTGATATTCCTTTTCTTCGAAACCCTAAAACAGGGGAAAAAACAGCAATTCTGGGCTGGGCCTCAGGTTAATAGGTTAGTCCCAAAAATAATATAAAAGTGGATAATAAAGCCCAATAATGTCCAAAATAGTAGATAATATAGCATGGAGCAATCAAAAATTATAGATACGTTGGAGACGTATCAATGATACGGGGTCATGGAAGTAGAAGCGATTGAAATTGGAATTTCATCAGAAGTTTTAGCCTCGCGAAGGAGAAAGCATCACTCAAGCTTGGGGAGGCTTAAATCAATGTTATATTCATGCCCCAATCATGAGCTCTCAAGAGAAATGATTATTCAAAATTTATATGCTCGGCTTTCTGATAACAATTGCACCATTCTCGATACTTCTTGTGCTGGCTCTTTTATGACGAAGACTATTGAATTCAAATGGGATTTATTAGAAAGAATTAAACGCAACTCTGAAGATTGGGACCTCGACGAAGGTAAGGAGTCAGGTATGACACCTAAGTTTGATTGTGTTAAATCTTTTATGGATACCGATGTTTTCCGTAAATTTAGCACTAAATATGGACTTGACTCTGAGATAGTAGCTTCTTCCTGTGAATCTTTTGCTACTCATGTTGATCTCCCTAGGGAGAAGTGGTTTAAATATCATCCTCCCATAGAACTAAAAGTAGTTGCACCTATTAAAGTTTAAGAAAAGACTATCACTTATAATGATCCTATTGTTCCTACTGCTTATGTTGAGAAACCACCTTTTCCTGTTAGGATAAAGGATCATGCTAATGCTTCAACTGTGGTTCGTAAAAGCAATATTAAAACTTATACACCTACTGAGCAAATTAAAGTTGAACCTAATATTGCTATTGTTAAAGATCTCTTGTCTGATAATATTGATGGGCATGTTATTCATTTCCGTGATGAGACTGCTACAATTTCTAAACCTTGTGCTAAAGATAAACCTAGATCTTTGGTTGGCATGCCTGTTATTTCTGTTAAAATAGGACATCATTGTTATCATGGCTTATGTGATATGGGTGCTAGTGCTAGTGCAATACCTTTTGACTTATACAAAGAAATTATGCATGATATTGCACCTGCTGAGATAGAAGATATTGATGTCACAATTAAACCTGCCAATAGGGATACAATTTCGCCAATGGAAATTGTTAGAGATGTTGAAGTCTTGTGTGGGAAAACTAAATATCCTGCTGATTTTCTTGTTCTTGGTTCCCCCCAAGATAGCTTTTGTCCCATTATATTTGGTAGACCCTTCTTGAACACTGTTAATGCTATGATAGATTGCAAAAAGGATGTTGTTACTATTGGTTTAGGTGATATGTCTCATGAATTTAATTTCTCTAAATTTCATAGACAACACCGTGAAGAGGAATTACCTAGTAAAGATGAAATTATTGGTCTTGCTTTTATTGCTGTACCTCCTAGTGATCCTTTAGAACAATATTTGCTAGACCATGAAAATGATATGTTTATGAATGAAAGACGGGAAATAGATGAAGTATTCTTTAAACAGGAACCCATCCTGAAACACAATTTGCCTATTGAAATCCTAGGGGATCCTCCTCCACCCAAGGGTGATCCCGTGTTTGAGCTTAAACCGTTACTTGATACTCTTAAATATGCTTATCTTGACGAGAAAAAGATATATCCTATTATTATTAGCGCTAACCTTTCAGAGCATGAAGAAGAGAGATTATTGAAAACTCTGAAGAAGCACCATGCTGCTATTGGATATACTCTTGATGATCTTTAGGGCATTAGTCCCACTCTGTGTCAACACAAAGTAAATTTGGAGGAAGATGCAAAACCAGTTCGTGATCATCAACGACGACTGAATACTAAGATGAAGGAAGTGGTAAGAAAGGAAATACTAAAGCTTCTTGAGGCAGGTATAATTTATCCCATTGCTGATAGTCAGTGGGTAAGTCATGTCCATTGTGTCCCTAAGAAGGGAGGTATTACTGTCGTTCCTAATGATAAAGGTGAGTTGATCCCGCAAAGAATTATTACAGGTTATAGGATGGTAATTGATTTCCGCAAATTAAATAAAGCTACTAAAAAGGATCATTACCCCTTACCTTTTATCGATCAAATGCTAGAAAGATTATCCAAACATACACATTTTTGCTTTCTAGATGGTTATTCTAGTTTCTCTCAAATACCTGTGTCAGCCAATGATCAATCAAAGACTACTTTTACTTGGCCTTTTGGTACTTTTGCTTATAGACGTATGCCTTTTGGTTTATGTAATGCACCTGCTACCTTTCAAAGATGCATGATGGCTATATTCTCTGACTTTTGTGAAAAGATTTGTGAGGTTTTCATGGACAATTTTTCCGTCTATGGATCCTCTTTTGATGATTACTTGAGCAACCTTGATCGAGTTTTGCAGAGATGTGAAGAAACTAATCTTGTCTTGAATTGGGAAAAGTGCCACTTTATGGTTAATGAAGGTATTGTCTTGGGGCATAAAGTTTCTGAAAGAGGTATTGAAGTTGATAAAGCTAAGGTTGATGCTATTGAAAAGATGCCATGTCCCAAGGACATCAAAGGTATAAGAAGTTTCCTTGGTCATGCCGGGTTTATAGGAGGTTCATTAAGGACTTCTCCAAAATTTATCGGCCTCTGACTAATTTATTACAAAAAGATATACCATTTGTTTTTTATGATGATTGTGTAGAAGCATTTGAAATACTTAAGAAAGCATTAATCTTTGCACCTATTGTTTAGCCACCTGATTGGAATTTACCCTTTGAAATTATGTGTGATGCTAGTGATTATGTTGTAGGTGCTGTTCTAGGGCAAAGAGTTGATAAGAAATTAAATGTTATTCAATATGCTAGTAAAACTCTAGACAATGCTCAGAGAAATTATGCTACTACTGAAAAAGAATTCTTAGCAGTTGTATTTGCTTGTGATAAGTTCAGACCTTATATTGTTGATTCTAAAGTAACTATTCACACTGATCATGGTGCTATTAAATATCTTATGGAAAAGAAAGATGCTAAACCTAGACTTATTAGATGGGTTCTCTTGCTACAAGAATTTGATTTGCATATCATTGATAGAAAGGGAGCTGAGAACCCCGTTGCAGACAACTTGTCTAGGTTAGAAAATGTTCTTGATGACCCACTAGCTATTGATGATAGCTTTCCTGATGAACAATTAAATGTCATAAATGCTTCTCATACTGCTCCATGGTATGCTGATTATGCTAATTATATTGTTGCTAAATTTATACCACCTAGTTTCACATACCAGCAAAAGAAAAAGTTCTTCTATGATTTGAGACATTACTTTTGGGATGACCCACATCTTTATAAAGAAGGAACAGATGGTGTTATTAGACGTTGTGTACCTGAGCATGAACATGAACAAATCCTACGCAAGTGTCACTCCGAAGCTTATGGAGGACACCACGCTGGAGATAGAACTGCACATAAGGTATTGCAATCCGGTTTTTATTGGCCTACTCTCTTCAAGGATGCCCGTAAGTTTGTCTTATCTTGTGATGAATGCCAAAGAATTGGTAATATTAGTAGATGTCAAGAAATGCCTATGAATTATTCACTTGTTATTGAACTATTTGATGTTTGGGGCTTTGATTATATGGGACCTTTTCCTGCCTCTAATGGATATACACATATTTTAGTTGCTGTTGATTACGTTACTAAGTGGGTAGAAGCTATTCCAACTAGTAGTGCTGATCATAAAACTTCTATTAAAATGCTTAAAGAAGTTATTTTTCCGAGGTTTGGAGTCCCTAGATATTTAATGATTGATGGTGGTTCACATTTTATTCATGGTTCTTTCCGTAAAATGCTTGCTAAATATGATGTTAATCATAGAATTGCATCTCCTTATCACCCACAGACTAGTGGTCAAGTATAATTGAGTAATAGAGAGCTCAAATTAATTTTGAAAAATACTATTAATAGATCTAGAAAGAATTGGCCCAAGAAAATTGATGATGCATTATGGGCCTATAGAACTGCATATAAAAATCATATGGGTATGTCTCCGTATAAAATGGTTTATGGAAAAGCATGTCACTTACCTCTCAAACTAGAACATAAGGCTTATGGGGCTATTAAAGAACTCAATTATGATTTCAAACTTGCCGGTGAGAAGAGGTTATTCGACATTAGCTCACTTGATGAATGGAGAAGCCAAGCCTATGAGAATGCCAAATTATTTAAAGAAAAAAATTAAAAGATGGCATGACAAAAGGATACAAAAGCGTGAGTCTAATGTAGGTGATTATGTATTACTATACAACCCTCGTTTAAGATTTTTTGCAGGAGAACTTCTTTCTAAATGGGAAGGTCCTTATGTTATCGAGGAGGTCTATCGTTCTGGTGCCATAAAAATCAACAACTTCGAAGGCACAAATCCGAAGGTGGTGAACAGTCAAAGAATTAAACATTATATCTCAGGTAATCCTATAAATGTTGAAACCAATGTTATTGAAACCGTAACCCCGGAGGAATACATAAGGGACACTTTCTGGAACGTTTCAGACTCCGAAAAGGAATAGGTATGTAGTACGGTAAGTAAACCGACTCCAAAACAGTTCTAATGGCAATATTTCTCCGTTTTGGAATATTTAGAAAAATAAGAAGCAGTCCGGGAAGGACACGAGGGCACCATGAGGGTGGAGGGCGCGCCCCCTACCTCGTGGGCACCTCGTGTGCTCTCCGGACTCCGTTTTCGTACACGACACGTATTTTGGTCGGTAAAAATTCATTATATAATCTCCCAGAGGTTTTGACTCTCGTATCACGCAATTATCTTCTGTTTGTGTTTCGAGCTGTTGCTGCTGCAGATTAGAGCAAGATGTCTTCGCAAGAGTCAGTCAGGGAGAGCCGGGTGTCTCATCCAGCACCGAGATCAATGACAAACAACAATGTTGACCACTTTGGGCCAACAACGTAGGAAGAGATGGAGGCTAATTTGAAGAGAATAGATGCCATGGAGGAGGATCAAGAAGTCACTTTTCGCTTCCGAGTTGGATTCACCATGGGGGAACTACAGAGCTCGGCTATTCCAAACTCGGTTATCCCTTCCAATGTTAGATTTCTTTCTTATGAGAATATGAAAAAGAGTGTCACTGGTTTTCCCGCAGCTATGCAACACCCTTGGGTGCAGGGAGCTTTGGCTGTTACAGGAAAACTTCGAAAGGAAATAATGGACCTCAAGCAACAAGTCAATAAGCTTGAGGAGGAAAATCGTATCCTGAGGGGCATCATCGCCAAGAACATCACATCACCATCCCTGAAAAGAGAGATATAATCACATTGGTATGGGCACTCCCCTTGGAAACTGCCAAGCTTGGGGGAGTGCCCCGGTATTGAAGGAAATATGCCCTAGAGGCAATAATAAAGTTATTATTTATTTCCTTATATCCTGATAAATGTTTATTATTCATGCTAGAATTGTATGAATTGGAAACATAATAAATGTGTGAATACATAGACAAACAATATGTCACTAGTATGCCTCTACTTGACTAGCTCGTTGAATCAAAGATGGTTAAGTTTCCTAGCCATAGACATGAGTTTTCATTTGATTAACGGGATCACATCATTGGAGAATGATGTGATTGACTTGACCCATTCCGTTAGCATAGCACTTGATCGTTTCGTTTGTTGCTATTGCTTTCTTCATGACTTATACATGTTCCTATGACTATGAGATTATGCAACTCCCGTTTACCGGAGGAACACTTTGTGTGCTACCTAATGTCACAACATAACTGGGTGATTATAAAGGTGCTCTACAGGTGTCTCCGAAGGTACTTGTTGGGTTGGCGTATTTCGAGATTAGGATTTGTCACTCCGATTGTCGGAGAGGTATCTCTGGGCCCACTCGGTAATGCACACCACTATAAGCCTTGCAAGCATTGCAACTAATGAGTTAGTTGCAGGATGATGTGTTGCGAAACGATTAAAGAGACTTGCAGGTAACGAGATTGAACTAGGTATTGAGATACCTACGATCGAATCTCGGGCAAGTAACATACCGATGACAAAGGGAACAACGTATGCTGCTATGTGGTCTGACCGATAAAGATCTTCGTAGAATATGTAGGAGCCAATATGAGCATCCAGGTTCCGCTATTGGTTATTGACCGGAGACGTGTCTCTGTCATGTCTACATAGTTCTCGAACCCGTAGGGTCTGCACGCTTAAAGTTCGGTGACGATCGTAATAAGAGTTTTTGTGTTTTGATGTACCGAAGGTTGTTTGGAGTCTCGGATGAGATCGGGGACATGACGAGGAGTCTCGAAATGGTCGAGACGTAAAGATTGATATATTGGATGACTATGTTTGGACATCGGAAGGGTTTCGAGTGGTTCAAGCATTTTTTCCGGAGTACCAAGAGGTTACCGGAACCCCCGGGCAGAAGTTATGGGCCTTATGGGCCATAAGAAGGAAGCACACCAGCCCACAAGGGGCTGGTGCGCCCCCTTTGGGCAGGAGGCCGAATTGGAGAAGGTTTGGGGGGTGCCCCCCCCTTTCCTTCTCTCCTACTCCTCCTTCCCTTCCTCTCCTACTCCAACTAGGGAAGGGGGGAATCCTACTCCCGGTGGGAGTAGGATTCCTCCAGGGTGCGCCATAGGAGCCGGCCCTCTCCCCCTCCTCCACTCCTTTATATACGTTGGTGGGGGGCACCCCATAGACACACAAGTTGATCCTCGTGATCGTTCCTTATCCGTGTGCGGTGCCCCCTTCCACCATATTCCACCTCGGTCATATCGTAGCAGTGCTTAGGCGAAGCCCTGCGTCGGTAGAACATCATCACCGTCATCACGCCGTCATGTTGACGAAACTCTCCCACAACATTTTCCTGGATTGGAGCTCGAGGGACGTCACCGAGTTGAACGTGTGTAGAACTCGGAGGTGCCGTACGTTCAGTACTTGGATCGGTCGGATCGGGAAGACGTATGACTACTTCCTCTACATTGTGTCAACGCTTCCGTTGCCGGTCTACAAGGGTACGTAGATAACACTCTCCCTTCTCGTTGCTATGTCACCATGATCTTGCGTGTGTGTAGGATTTTTTTTAAAATTACTACGTTCCCCAACAGTGGCATCCGAGCCTAGGTTTTATGCGTTGATGTTATGCACGAGTAGAACACAAGTGAGTTGTGGGCGATATAAGTCATACTGCTTACCAGCATGTCATACTTTGGTTCGGCGGTATTGTTGGATGAAGCGGCCTGGACGACATTACGCTTACGCTTACGCGAGACTGGTCCTACCGGCGTGCTGTGCACACAGATGGCTGACGGGTGTCAGTTTCTCCAACTTTAGTTGAACCAAGTGTGGCTACGCTCGGTCCTTGTGAAGGTTAAAACAGCACCAACTTGACAAACTATCGTTGTGGTTTTGATGCGTAGGTAAGAACGGTTCTTGCTCAGCCCGTAGCAGCCACGTAAAACTTGCAACAACAAAGTAGAGGACGTCTAACTTGTTTTTGCAGGGCATGTTGTGATGTGATATGGTCAAGACGTGATGAGATATAAGTTGTTGTATGAGATGATCATGTTTTGTTGAAGTTATCGGCAACCGGCAAAAGCCTTATGGTTATCTCTCTATTGCATAAGATGCAAGCACCAAATAATTGCTTTACTTTATCGCTATGCGATAGCAATAGTTGCAAGAGCAATTGTTGGCGAGACAACCATGTGACGACACATTGATATAGATCAAGATGATGGAGATCATGGTTTCATGACGGTGACGATGGAGATCATGACGATACTTTGGAGATGGAGATCAAAGGCACAAGATGATGATGGCCATATCATGTCACATATTATGATTGCATGTGATGTTTATCTTTTATACATCTTATTTTGCTTAGTTCGGTAGTAGCTTTATAAGATAGTCTCACTAAATTATCAAGGTATAAGTGTCCTCCCTGAGTATGCACCGTTGCGAAAGTTCTTCGTGCTGAGACACCACGTGATGATCGGGTGTGATAGGCTCTAGGTTCAAATACAACGGGTGCAAAACAGTTGCACACGCGGAATACTCAGGTTAAACTTGACGAGCCTAGCATATAACAGACATGACCTCGGAACACGGAGACCGAAAGGTCGAGCGTGAATCATATAGTAGATATGATCAACATAGTGATGTTCACCATTGAAACTACTCCATCTCACGTGATGATCGGACATGGTTTAGTTGATATGGATCACGTGATCACTTAGAAGATTAGAGGGATGTCTGTCTAAGTGGGAGTTCTTAAGTAATATGATTAATTGAACTTTAATTTATCATGAACTTAGTCCTGGTAGTATTAGCATATCTATGTTGTAGTTCAATAGCTCGCGATATTGCTCCCCGTTTAATTTGTATATGTTCCTAGAGAAAACTAAGTTGAAAAATGTTAATAGCAATGATGCGGATTGGATCCGTGATCTGAGGATTATCCTCATTGCTGCATAGAAGAATTATGTCCTTGATGCACCGCTAGGTGACAGACCTATTACAGGAGCAGATGCAGACGTTTTGGACGTTTGGCTAGCTCAATATGATGACTACTTGATAGTTTAGTGCATCATGCTTAACGGCTTAGAATCGGGACTTCAAAGACGTTTTGAACGTCATGGAACATATGAGATGTTCCAGGAGTTGAAGTTAATATTTCAAGAAAATACCCGAGTTGAGAGATATGAAGTCTCCAACAAGTTCTATAGCTAAAAGATGGAGGAGAATAGCTCAAGGAGTGAGCATGCGCTCAGATTGTCTGGGTACTACAATCGCTTGAATCAAGTGGGAGTTAATCTTCCAGATAAAATAGTGATTGACAGAATTCTCTAGTCACCATCACCAAGTTAGTAGAACTTCATGATGAACTATAATATGCAAGGGATAACAGAAACGATTCCCTCTTCGTGATGCTGAAATCGACGAAGGTAGAAATCAAGAAAAGCATCAAGTGTTGATGGTAAAAAAACCACTAGTTTCAAGTAAAGGGACAAAGGGAAGAAAGGGGAACTTCAAGAAGAACGGCAAGCAAGTTGCTGCTCAAGTGAAAAACCCAAGTCTGGACCTAAGCCTGAAATTGAGTGCTTCTACTTCAAAGGGACTGGTCACTGAAAGTGGAACTACCCCAAATAATTGGCGGATAAGAAGGATGGCAAAGTGAACATAGGTATATTTGATATACATGTTATTGATGTGTACTTTACTAGTGTTTATAGCAACCCCTCAGTATTTGATACTAGTTTAGTTGCTAAGAATAGTAACTCGAAACGAGAGTTGCAGAATGAACAGAGACTAGTTAAGGGTGAAGTGACGATGTGTATTGGAAGTGGTTCCAAGATTGATATGATCATCATCACACATCCCTATACTTTCGGGATTAGTGTTGAACCTAAAATAAATGTTACTTAGTGTTTGCGTTGAGCATGAATATGATTGGATCATGTTTATTGCAATACGGTTATTCATGTAAACTAGAGAATAATTGTTGTTCTGTTTACATGAATAAAACCTTCTATGGTCATACACCCAATGAAAATGGTTTGTTGGATCTCGATCGTAGTGATACACATTTTCATAATATTGAAGACAAAAAATGCAAAGTTAATAATGATAGTGCAACTTATTTGTGGCACTGCCATTTAGGTCATATTGGTGTAAAGCGCATGAAGAAAATCCATGCTGATGGACTTTTGGAATCACTTGATTATGAATCAGTTGATGCTTGCGAACCATGCCTCATGGGCAAGATGACTAAGACTCCGTTCTCCGAAACAATGGAGCGAGCAACAGATTTGTTGGAAATCATACATACTAATGTATGTGGTCCGATGAATATTGAGGCTCGCGACAGGTATCATTATTTTCTGATCTTCACAGATGATTTGAGCAGATATGAGTATATCTACTTGATGAAACACAAGTCTAAAATATTTGAAAACTTCAAAGAATTTCAGAGTTAAGTGGAGAATCATCGTAACAAAAATAAAAGTTTCTACGATATGGTCGCGGAATTAAAATATTTGAGTTACGAGTTTGTCCTTCAGTTAAAACAAAGTGTAATAGTTTCACTACTCACGCCACCTGGAACACCACAGTGTAATGGTGTGTCCGAATGCCGTAACCATGCTTTATTAGATATGGTGCGATCTATGATGTCTCTTACCGATTACCACTATCATTTTGGGGTTATGCATTAGAGACATCTACATTCACGTTAAATAGGGCACCATCTAAATCCGTTGAGACGACACCGTATGAACTATGGTTTGGCAAGAAAGCTAAGCTGTCGTTTCTTAAAGTTTGAGGTTGCAATGTTATGTGAAAAAGTTTCAACTTGATAAGCTCAAACCCAAATCGGAGAAGTGCGTCTTCATAGGATACCCAAAAGAAAATGTTGGGTACACCTTCTATCACAGATCCAAAGGCAAGATATTCATTGCTGAGAATGGATCCTTTCTAGAGAAGGAGTTTCTCTCGAAAGAAGTGAGTGGGAGGAAAGTAGAACTTGATGAGGTAACTGTATCTGCTCCCTTATTGGAAAGTAGTTCATCACAGAAATCTGTTCCTGTGACTACTACACCAATTAGTGAGGAAGCTAATGATGATGGTCATGTAACTTCAGATCAAGTTACTACCGAACCTCGTAGGTCAACCAGAGTGAGATCCGCACCAGAGTGGTATGGTAATCCTGTTCTGGAGGTCATGTTACTTGACCATGACGAGCCTACGAACTATGAGGAAGCGATGATGAGCCCAAATTCCATGAAATGGCTTGAGGCCATGAAATCTGAGATGAGATCCATGTATGAGAACAAAGTATGGACTTTGATTGACTTGCCCATTGATCGGTGATCCATTGAGATTAAATGGATCTTCAAGAGGAAGACGGACGCTGATAGTAGTGTTACTATCTACAAAGCTAGAATTGTCGCAAAAAGGGTTTTCGACAAGTTCAAGGTGTTGACTACGATGAGAGTTTCTCACTCGTATCTATGCTTATGTCTGTCTGAATCATGTTAGCAATTGCCGCATTTTATTAAATCTGGCAAATGGATAAACAAAACTGCATTCCTTAATAGGATTTATTAAAGAAGAGTTGTATATGGCGCAACAAGGAAGTTTTGTCAATCCTAAAGGTGGTAACAAAATATGCAAGCTCAGCGATCCATCTATGGACTGGTGCAAGCATCTCGGAGTTGGAATATACGCTTTGATAAGTTGATCAAAGCATATAGTTTTATGTAGACTTGTGGTGAAGCCTGTATTTACAAGAAAGTGAGTGGGAGCACCACAACATTTCTGATAAGTATATGTGAATGACATATTGTTGATCAGAGATAATGTAGAATTATTCTGCAAAGCATAAAGGAATGTTTGAAAGGAGTTTTTCAAAGAAAGACCTCGGTGAAGCTACTTACATATTCAGCATCAAGATCTATAGAGATAGATCAAGACGCTTGATAAGTTTCTCAATGAGTACATACCTTGACAAGATTTTGAAGTAGTTCAAAATGGAACAGTCAAAGAAGGAGTTCTTGCCTGTGTTACAAGGTGTGAAATTGAGTAAGACTCGAAACCCGACCACGGCAGAAGATAGAAAGAGATTGAAAGTCATTCCATATGCCTTGGCCATAGGTTCTATAAAGTATGCCATGCTGTGTACCAGATCTATTGTATACCATACACTGTTTTTGGCAAGGGAGTACAATAGTGATCTAGGAGTAGATCACTGGACAGTGGTCAAAATTATCCTTAGTGGAATAAGGATATGTTTCTCGATTATGGAGGTGATAAAAAGGTTCGTCGTAAAGGGTTACATCGATGCAAGTTTTGATACTAATCCAGATGACTCTAAGTCTCAATCTGGATACATATTGAAAGTGGGAGCAATTAGCTAGAGTAGCTCCATGTAGAGCATTGTTGACATAGAAATTTGCAAAATACTTACAGATCTGAATGTGGCAGACCCGTTGACTAAACTTCTCTCACAAGCAAACATGATCACACCTTAGTACTCTTTGGGCGTTAATCACATAGCGATGTGAACTAGATTATTGAATCTAGTAAACCCTTTGGGTGTTGGTCACATGACGATGTGAACTATGGGTGTTAATCACATGGTGATGTGAACTATTGATGTTAAATCACATGGCGATGTGAACTAGATTATTGACTCTAGTGCAAGATGGAGACTGAAGGAAATATGCCCTAGAGGCAATAATAAAGTTATTATTTATTTACTTATATCATGATAAATGTTTATTATTCATGCTAGAATTGTATTAACCGAAACATAATACATGTGTGAATACATAGACAAACAGTATGTCACCAGTATGCCTCTACTTGACTAGCTCGTTGAATCAAAGATGGTTAAGTTTCCTAGCCATAGACATGAGTTGTCATTTGATTAATGAGATCACATCATTGGAGAATGATGTGATTGACTTGACCCATTCCGTTAGCATAGCACTTGATCATTTAGTTTGTTGCTATTGCTTTCTTCATTACTTATACATGTTCCTATGACTATGAGATTATGCAACTCCCGTTTACCGGAGGAACACTTTGTGTGCTACCAAACGTCACAACATAACTGGGTGATTATAAAGGTGCTCTACAGGTGTCTCCAAAGGTACTTGTTGGGTTCGCGTATTTCGAGATTAGGATTTGTCACTCCGATTGTCGGAGAGGTATCTCTGGGCCCACTCGGTAATGCACATCACTATAAGCCTTGCAAGCATTGCAACTAATGAGTTAGTTGCGGGATGATGTGTTACGGAACGAGTAAAGAGACTTGCCGGTAACGAGATTGAACTAGGTATTGAGATACCGACAATCGAATCTCGGGCAAGTAACATACCGATGACAAAGGGAACAACGTATGCTGTTATGCAGTCTAATCGATAAAGATCTTCGTAGAATATGTAGGAGCCAATATGAGCATCCAGGTTCCGCTATTGGTTATTGACCGGAGACGTGTCTCGGTCATGTCTACATAGCTCTCGAACCCGTAGGGTCCGCACGCTTAAAGTTCGGTGACGATCGTAATAAGAGTTTTTGTGTTTTGATGTACCGAAGGTTGTTCAGTGTCCTGGATGAGATCGGGTACATGACGAGGAGTCTCGAAATGGTTGAGATGTAAAGATTTATATATTGGATGACTATGTTTGGACATCGGACGGGTTCCGAGTGGTTCAGGCATTTTTCCGGAGTACCGAGAGGTTACCGGAACCCCCGGGGAGAAGTTATGGGCCTTATGGGCCATAAGAAGGAAGCACACCAGCCCACAAGGGGCTGGTGCGCCCCCTTTGGGCAGGAGGCCAAATTGGAGAAGGTTTGGGGGGTGCGCCCCCCCTTTCCTTCTCTCCTACTCCTCCTTCCCTTCCTCTCCTACTCCAACTAGGGAAGGGGGGAATCCTACTCCCGGTGGGTGTAGGATTCCTCCAGGGCGCGCCATAGGAGCCGGCCCTCTCCCCCTCCTCCACTCCTTTATATACGGGGGTGGGGGCACCCCATAGACACACAAGTTGATCCTCATGATCGTTCCTTAGCCATGTGTGGTGCCCCCTTCCACCATATTCCACCTCGGTCATATCGTAGCAGTGCTTAGGCGAAGCCCTGGGTCGGTAGAACATCATCACCGTCATCACGCTGTTGTGCTGACGAAACTCTCCCTCAACGTTTTGCTGGATCGGAGCTCGAGGGACGTCATCGAGTTGAACATGTGCAGAACTCGGAGGTGTTGTACATTCAGTACTTGGACCAGTCGGATCAGGAAGACGTACGACTACTTCCCTCTACGCTGTGTCAACGCTTCCGTTGCCGGTCTATGAGGGTACGTAGACAACACTCTCCCTTCTTGTTGCCATGCATCACCATGATCTTGCATGTGCGTAGGATTTTTTTAAAAAATTACTACGTTCCCCAACAGGTATCATATCACCATTACTTTTATCTTTACTGTTTTTCTTAGTTCGATCCTTTTGGTAATATCTTGATCTAGTAGAATAAAAGTTCTTAGTATGATCTAGTTGTGAGTTTTGCTTTATGATCCTTCTATGTAATCGAGTCCGTGAGCTATATAATAAAGATTAGTGTTGAGTCAAGGGCTTGATTATTTTGCCATGATCCTAAGTGAATAAAAGAAAAGAGAAAGAAATAAAAAGAAATAAAAGAGATCATATGGATCTTATGGAGAGTAATGAGCTCACATAGAAAAAGTATGATGAATAAAAGTTGTTGAGAGTTGACAAACATAGTTTTAGTCATCGTTGCAATTAATAGGAAGTAATAAAGAAAGAGAGGTCTTCACATATAAATATACTATCTTGGACATCTTTTATGATTGTGAGCACTCATTAAAATATGACATGCTAAAAGAGTTGACGTTGGACAAGGAAGACAACATAATGGGTTATGTTTTCTTACATCTGAGATAAATTATATTGTCTTGGATCATCCAACATGATTGAGCTTGCCTTTCCCCCTCATGCTAGCCAAATCATTTGCACCAAGTAGAGATACGACTTGTGCTTCCAAACACCCTTAAACCAGTTTTGTCATGAGAGTCCACCATATCTACCTATGGATTGAGTAAGATCCTTCAAGTAAGTTGTCATCGGTGCAATCAATAAAAAATTACTCTCTAAATATGTCTGATTGATTGGTGTGGAGGAAATAAACTTTATACGATCGTGTGATATGGAAGAAATAAAAGCGACAGATTGCATAATAAAGGTCCATATCACAAGTGGCAATATAAAGTGATGTTCTTTCGCATTAAGATTTTGTGCATCCAACCATAAAAGCACATGACAACCTCTGCTTCCCTCTGCCAAAGGCCTATCTTTTACCTTTATCTCCTACCTTACATAAGAGTCATGGTGATCTTCACCCTTCCTTTTTATATTTTATCTTTTGGCAAGCACAACATGTTGGAAGGATCCTGGTATATATGGCTAATTGGATGTGAGTTTTCATGAACTATTATTGTTGACATTACCCTTGAGGTAAAACGTTGGGAGGCAAAACTACAAGCCCCTATCTTTCTCTATGTCCAATTAAAATTCAATACCCATAAGTATTGCGTGAGTGTTAGTAATGGTGAAAGACTAAATGATAGTTGAGTATATGGACTTGCTGAAAAGCTCTTATATTGACTCTTTCCTATGTTATGATAAATTACAATTGCTTCAATGACTGAGAGTATAGTTTGTTAGTTTTCAATGAAGCTTATGATTCATACTTGAAATTGTGATTGAATTGTTACTCTAGCATAAGAGATCATATGACAAGAATTATATAAGTTGTTGTTCTAAGAATGATCATGATGCCCTCATGTACGTATTTTATTTTTATCGACACCTCTATCTATAAACATGTGGACATATTTTTCGATTTCGGCTTTCGCTTGAGGACAAGAGAGGTCTAAGCTTGGGGGAGTTGATACATCCATTTTGCATCATGCTTTTATATCGATATTTATTGCATTGTGGGCTGTTATTACACATTATGTCACAATACTTATGCCTATTCTCTCTTATTTTACAAGGTTTACATAAAGAGGGAGAATGCCGGCAGCTGGGATTCTGGGCTGGAAAAGGAGCAAATATTAGAGACCTATTCTGCACAGCTCCAAAAGTCCTGAAACTTCACGGAAGACGTTTTCAGAATATATAAAAAATACTGAGCGCAAGAAGTTCACCAGGGGGGCCACACCCTGCCCACGAGGGTGGGGGGCGCGCCCCCTACCTCGTGGGCCCCCTGGTGGCCCTCCGATGGCCATCTTCTGCTATATGGAGTCTTTCGATGAGGAAAAAAATCAAAAGCCATCTTTCCGGACAAGACTCCGCCGCCACGAAGCGGAACCTTGGCGGAACCAATCTAGGGCTCTGGCGAAGCTGTTCTGCCGGGGAAACTTCCCTCCGGGAGGGGGAAATCATCGCCATCGTCATCACCAACGCTCCTCTCATCGGGAGAGGGCAATCTCCATCAACATCTTCACCAGCACCCTCTCCTCTCAAAACCCTAGTTCATCTCTTGTATCCAATTCTTGTCTCTCAGCCAGGGATTGGTATCTGTGGGTTGCTAGTAGTGTTAATTACTCCTTGTAGTTGATGCTAGTTGGTTTATGGAAGATCATATGTTCAGATCCTTTATGCACATTAATACCCCTCTGATTATGAACATGAATATGCTTTGTGAGTAGTTACGTTTGTTCCTGAGGACATGGGAGAAGTCTTGCTATTAGTAGTCATGTGAATTTGGTATTCGTTTGATATTTTGATGAGATGTATGTTGTCTCTCGTCTAGTGGTGTTATGTGAACATCGACTACATGACACTTGTAACGCCCCGAGACCGATGTGTCAGGTGTCCTCTAGTTATTCGCTATTGTTGCCTTGTCATTGCTTGCGTGTCATGCATTCCATATCATGTCATCATGTGCATTTCTTTTGCATACATGTTCGTCTCATGCATCCGAGCATTTCCCCGTTGTCCGTTTTGCAATCCGGCGCTCCTATGTCACCCGGTGTCCCTTTCTACCTCTTTTCGTGTGCAGGCGTTAAACATTCTCGGATTGGACCGAGACTTGCCATGCGGCCTTGGTTCACTACCAGTAGACCGTCTGTCAAGTTTCGTGCCATTTGGACTTCGTTTGATACTCCAACGGTTAACCGAGGGACCAAAAAGGCCTCGTGTGTGTTGTAGCCCAACACCTCTCCAAAGTGGACCAAAACCCACCTAAACCTCTCCCATCATCTCGGTCGTTCGATCATGATCGCGTGGCTGAAAACCGCACCTCATTTGGACACTCCTAGTTCCCTCTACCTATAAATATGTGATCCCCTCCAAAAATTCACGGTGCAAACCCTAACCTCCTCCTCCGCGCGCCGCCGGACATTTCTTCTCCGCCGACGGACATGTCCGTTTCGTCCCGCCGCCGTGCCCAGCCAACCCATGTGCAACACGTGGCGCCGCCTGCCCCTCTCCGCCGCCGGCCCGGGCGAGCCCGGATCGGGCCCCCCCGAGCCCATCTTCTCGCCGCCCCGAGAGCCCATCGCTGTCTGCTGTCCTCCTCGCAGCGCCGCCAGCCTCCTCCTCGCCGGCGTCGGCGCCCGCCACCAATGCGCCTACTGGAGCCGCCCAGCTCCTCCCGCGCCGGTGCCGCCCCGCCGCAGTCCGAGCTCCGCCGCGGCTTGCTGCGCCCGCCACCGCCTCGGGCGTCAAGCCCCTTCTCGCCAGCGATGTCTTCTCCGGCCTCCACCGCCTCTCCCTCGTCTCTGGCGCTGATTCCGGCGACTCCGGCCAACCTCGAGCTCCGCACTGCTACAGTGATCTGAGATCCAGATCCAAACGAGACGGTTGACTTCTCCATGAAACCCTAACTTTTACTTTGACGCATCATAACTTCCTCATCGTAGCTTTGATTCATGCGTGTAGCATATCAAAATGTTCGTCTCGACGAGTACATCATTTCATCTCATTGCATCATTTTCATTTGAGCTCATCTTGATGCCCGAAATGCTGTTGGAAGAGGGCTATGTGATGATAGTTTGAGATATGTTTCAGCAATTGCACTTTTGTCATTTTTGCCATGATTAATGTGTGCATGATATGATCCTGACCTCTACATGTGTTTTGATGCATGCCATGCCATCTTTACAGGGGTGTATGCCATGTATTTTTGTGATCTTTGTGGTGACTAGCATAAGCATGCAAAGTATCTTACTCAATGATGCTGATTTCAGGGACTTAGAATTTCACTAAGTCCTTGCCCTGTTATTGTTTTTATGCCATATGTTGATGTTGTTTCCTAGTGATCCATGCCTCTTTTGAGCATGATCAGTAAGGATGTTTTGTAGATATTGTGGTGCTCTATCCATCCATGTCTTTGTTTGCAATTATGGAGCACCCTAGCTTGAGTCAATCGAGCTCTACGTTTGCTATAAAATATTCCTGGCAGATTGTTAACATGTTTAGCACTTTTGCCAAGGTTGTTGCTATTGATCTGTGCATGCTATGTTGTTGTTATTGCCATGTCTAGCTTCTATTCCATGTCTATTTGTTGGGTGTATGCTTAGATTATCATGCCATGCTTTGTAGTGAGTGCATCGAGCTCGTAAACATGCCTACTTGCTAACTGTTTTGCCATGCTCTAGTTTCTCACTAAGTCTGGATCTGTTTATGTTTTTGCTATGTTCACATGCTTGTATTTGTATTTTCTGATCCCTTTTGGCTTATGGTCACTAAGGGACTTTTGTTATATCTTCATGTCATGCCTTTCTTTGCCATGATATGTTCCTGTAGCATGTAGTTTTCATGCTCTAAACATTGCTTCCTGATGATAAATTCCTGACATGTTGTTATTTTCTCTAAGTCTGTAACCTGTAATCTTTTGCACTTTTGCCATGCTTGTTTGAACCTGCTATTGAGTGATTTAGCCGTAGCTCAGTGCTCATCTTTTGTCAAGCATCATGAGTGGATCCCTGTCATGTATTTTGTTGCCATGTTTGAGTGCAGTAGCTTATTTATCTTGATGCATTTAGGAGGCTACTTGCTGTTAGTCGCAGACCGGTGCCATATTTGTTTTGCTTGCCATTTCCAAACCGTGCATCCGATGCCGGTAATCTTTATATCGATTTCGACCGAAATAACCTCACCTTTCCAGTGGCACTCTTGGATTTCCAAGTTGAGGCCAGGTTCAATCATTCCTTTCCAAATCATGCATCTGCATTGCATATCACATCCCGCATATCATGCCTTGTTTATGTGTTGGTTGTTTACTATGTTGTGTGCTTCTTTCCGGTGTTGCTTCTTTGAGTTGGTTCCGATAACGTCGCGTTTTTGAGGACCCGTTCGACTACGTCCGCTTGTCTTCTTCTTCGACTCGTTCTTCTCCCTTGCGGAATTTCAGGCAAGATGACCATTCCCTCGAAATCACTTCTATCTTTGCTTGCTAGTTGCTCGCTCTTTTGATATGCCTATGATGCGATACCTACCACTTGCTTATCATGCCTCCCATATTGCTAAGCCAAGCCTCTAACCCACCTTGTCCTGGCAAACTGGTGTTTGGCTATGTTACCGCTTTGCTCAGCCCCTCTTATAGCGTTGTTAGTTACAGGTGAAGATTGGAGTTTGTTCCTTGTTGGAACATGGATATTTTGTTGGGATATCACAATATCTCTTATTTAATTAATGCATCTATATACTTGTTAAAGGGTGGAAGGCTCGGCCTTACGCCTGGTGTTTTGTTCCACTCTTGCCGCCCTAGTTTCCTTCATATCGGTGTTATGTTCCTGGATTTTGCGTTCCTTACATGGTTGGGCTATAATGGGAACCCCTTGACAGTTTGCCTTGAATAAACTCCTCCAACAATGCCCAACATTGGTTCTACCATTCGCCACCTAGCCTCTTTTTCCCTTGGGTTCCGCGGACTCAAGGGTCATCTTTATTTAAACCCCCCGGGCCAGTGCTCCTCTGAGTGTTGGTCCGAAATGGGCAGCCTGCGGGGCCACCTCAGGGAAACTCGAGGGCTGGTTTTACTCGTAGCTTGACCTATCTGAGTGTGCCCAGAGAATGAGATATGTGCAGCTCCTATCGGGATTTGTCGGCACATTCGGGCGGTGTTGCTGGACTTGTTTTACCATTGTCGAGGATGTCTTGTAACCTGGATGCCGAGTCTGATCGGATTGTCTTGGGAGAAGAAATATCCTTCGTTGACCGTGAGAGCTTGTGATGGGCTAAGTTGGGACACCCCTGCAGGGATTTGAACTTTCAAAAGTCGTGCCCGCGGTTATGGGCAGATGAGAATTTGTTAATGTCCGGTTGTAGATAACCTGAAGTTGATCTTAATTAAAATACATCAACCGCGTGTGTAACCGTGATGGTCTCTTCTCGGCGGAGTCCGGGAAGTGAACACGGTGTTGGAGTAATGCTTGACGTGGGTTGTTATAGGATCACTTCTTGATCATAGTTTCTCGACCGTGCTTTTGCCTTCTCTTCTCGCTCTCATTTGCGTATGTCAGCCACCATATATGCTAGTCGCTTGCTGCAGCTCCACCTCATACATTTTTACCCTTCCTATAAGCTTAAATAGTCTTGATCGCGAGGGTGTGAGATTGCTGAGTCCCCGTGGCTCACAGATACTTCCAAAACCAGTTTGCAGATGCCGATGATACCGTGCAGATGACGCAACCAAGCTCAAGGAGGAGCTCTATGAAGATCCTGTCCATTGTGTTGTTTCGTTTCAGTCGATCAGTAGTGGAGCCCAGTTGGGACGATCGGGGATCTGTGTAGCATTTGGGGTAGTCTTCTTTTATTTTGGTTCCGTAGTCGGACCTTGATTGTATCTGGATGATGTAATGCTTTATTCATGTATTGTGTGAAGTGGCAAGTGTAAGCCAGCTATGTATCTCTTTCCTTTATGTATTACATGGGTTGTGTGAAGATTACCTCACTTGCGACATTGCTTTCAATGCGGTTATGCCTCTAAGTCGTGCTTCGACACGTGGGAGATATAGCCGCATTGAGGGCGTTACAACACTTCACCATTATTTGGGCCTAGAGGAAGGCATTGGGAAGTAATAAGTAGATGATGGGTTGCTAGAGTGACAGAAGTTTAAACCCTAGTTTATGCGTTGCTTCATAAGGGGCTGATTTGGATCCATATGTTTCATGCTATGGTTAGGTTTACCTTAATACTTTTGTTGTAGTTGCGGATGCTTGAAATAGAGGTTAATCATAAGTGGGATGCTTGTCCAAGTAAGCACAGTACCCAAGCACCGGTCCACCCACATACCAAATTATCAAAGTACCGAACGTGAATCATATGAACATGATGAAAATTAGCTTGATGATATTCGCATGTGTCCTCGGGAGCGCTTTACATCATATAAGAGTTTGTCCAGGCTTGTCCTTTGCTACAAAAAGGATTGGGCCACCTTGCTGCACTTTATTTACTTTTGTTACTTGTTACTCGTTACAAATTATCCTATCACAAAACTATCTGTTACCTATTATTTCAGTGCTTGCAGAGAATACCTTGCTGAAAATCGCTTATCATTTCCTTCTGCTCCTCGTTGGGTTCGACACTCTTACTTATCGAAAGGACTACGATAGATCCCCTATACTTGTGGGTCGTCACCCTGCAGCAAGGATCTCGGTAAGGATTCGTCTCCGTGTGGGCAAGGTGTAAACTTTGGGTGGCAGCGGGTGCCGGAGTTAAGCTAGTGCGACAGCTGGGGTGGCCTGCTGCGTGCTTGCAGTTCACCGCCCGAGGGGTGGTGGGTGAGGATGGATCTCTTCGGTTACCAGAGAAGCGGCTCCGGGCGGTGGGCGTGGTGGCACCATTTCGGCAGGTGCCGTTGTGCGGGTGCTCATGTGTTCCCTCGGCTGTGTGGGCAGCGAGGTGGCTCACTCGGGAGGCGTCCATTGTGCGGGTGTGGTCTTCGCTTCTACTCTGCTCTGATTTGGTCGTCGTCTACATCTCTCCGTGGTCGGCCATGGCGGATGGACTTGGGTGATGGGGGTCACATACCGAGCGAAAGCTCTGCCCGATTTTGTCGGTGCCGGTGATAGCGACGCTCCTGTGCACCGTTTCCCTTCTTGGAGGTGTCATCGTGGGTGGCCTCCGTCCACCTTGGGCCCTGGGTGAAAACCTTGGTCTGGCATGTTCTAGACCGGACGGTGGCGACGTTGTTGTGTCATTCCCTCCTTGGAGGCTCCGTTTCATGAGCAAGGTTCCATTTTTGGTCGTCGGGTGGGTTCGTGGATGGAAGATGCTTCTCTTCATGTGATGGTTCTATGCTTCAACGATGGTGGTCTTTCGAAGAGCTAGGTCTGGCGAGGTGGTTGTGTTCGAAGGCCTTCCTTTTGGGTCTTGGCGGCAGAGTCCAATTGTGCTATAGGGAGTTGAGCATTCTATCATCCGAAGGTGCGGCGTCCTACGAGCCAGGGTGAGGAGCAGGGGGCTCCTTCGGTGATGGAACAAGTTGGCATTGTTGTGCCGGACGTCCAGGCGATGGCGAAGACATAGCTCCTGCCAAGGCTGGTCTCTTTTGCGAGGTGGCCTTCTGCGCAGCGTCGATTCTTCAATCATGTTCGAGAGTCCTTGAACTTTGTTTTTTGGACTTAGTTGCTGCTTCTAGGCACCCTTGTATCTTGCCGGAGTTTTCGTTTTTTGTTTGTGTCTGTTTGTTTTCGTATTGTTCGGGTTGTGTTGAGTTGTACTGTTGATTGTAAGGGCTTCATTAATTTAAAGCCAGGCGCCAGCCACCTCTTTAAAGGTTGCGCATGTTGCCGTTTTGTCTAGTTTCCATGTAATTCGCTGTTTTCTTCCATCCACCGCTTGATCAACATTTTTGCCACACTCTATCTGCTATATCAATGAAACGCCAGCAGCCTCTGGATCTTCAAAAAGTATAGTTGACTGCCATTCAAAGTGTTTCACTAAAATCGCCTAAAAAATTAAGCTATTAAAGGCGCCCTTACTATTTACAGTGCTCTCAAACATCCACAAGTATTGCCATGGTGTTCTTACTCCATACATGATATTACCTTCATGCATTTTTTTCTGTTGGCGTGAAGATCAGGACACAATTCTGGTGGACTCCTTGGTCATCAGTTGGTCTATCATTCTTGTTGGACTCTGGGTCTATGTGCTCTTGCCGCCGTTTCTCCTGCGCAAGTGCTGACGCAGTACTAGGTTGCCTCCTCTTCGGCGTGCTGGTCCTTTGGACCGAAGGTGGAGACTTGCCGCCGTCAACAATCCACGTGCACAACCAAGGTTTTTGCTGGCTCCGGAGGCTTTGTTTGGTAGAAGTGGAATGAGGAGGTTTGGGGAGGGGGGGATTCAGAGGATTGGGTGAATCCCTTTCTTCCACTCAATCCCCTCAAAACCCCCAAACCCCTTCAGCCACAATTCTCTCCATATGAAAAACTTATTTGGCTGACAGGGATTGACATATTTAGATAATATAGTGCAAACAAATAAAAATGCAATCTTTCCAAGTAAAACGACATCAAATTATGCAAGGAAGAGCAGTGCAGATATCAAGTGAACAAAAATCACATATAACCTCACTGTACTTGCTCCCAGAATATGCAAAGTAGCAAAACTAAGGGTGTCACCTACAAAACAACAGGGCAGTAGAGAAATGCAGCTAGCAACGCCTGAAGTAGTGGCCACTGTCAACGCATTACGGACTAATATCACCGCACCATTGCTCAAACAGTTTCAGAGTAACATGTAATTAGATGGGCCTGCATATCACTATAATAGACCAAGTTTAACTAGCATGAACAAATGAATTGTTGGGTTTTCTTGACCCCATATCTCTAGGGAAAGGAACTGGGTTCTAATGTCGTCGTGTCAAGGCGGTGGCACTTCTGAAGAGGTGGACAGGAAGGCGACTTCTAGGGGTATCTCTCTACTCTGCATCGACATCCGCGTACCACAGCGCCGTGTGAGCTGAATTAGCAGAAAATTAGTTAAGCAGTTAGGCGTCATGTGTCACAGGTACTGCAACAAGTTTAATAACGAAGATAAAAAAGGAAGCTGATGTACAAAACCTCAAAACAATGCAATGTGTTGTGGGACAAAACCTGTCCACACGTTACTCTAAACAATTGCAGTAGGCTAAAAAAACAGAAATCATTATCTTCTCTGTGAAGCTGAACTATGCAGACTGAACTGATTTGGGTTTTCCAGTTCCAAAGTCTTCCACTAGCTACCGACATATAGTATATTAATTGAAAAAATGAATCATCTGAATGAAAGCACAGTAGCATCAAAACAAATATTTTTCCAAAATCCAACAGTTCAGTGTGGATTTCAGCATCTCTCAATAAATCCAACAGGCAAAATGTCATGCCTGTTTGACCACTCACTGATTTGATTCATCAACTTTTACTAATGTCCAAATCTACAGCAGTTCAGGCTATTTCCAACTCTTAACTCCTAACTGAAACAGACTGACAAAAGTTTCAGACTATACAAGTTTGGCTCATCTGACATTAATTCTGCCTGGGCCTCCTCTTCAATTCCGAATTCATCTCAGTCAACTTAGAAAATCAAAGATGACACACAAATTCATCCATCCATTTATCTATCTAGGGGTATGCTATTTTTCAAAAGCGAATGTCACTGCAAATAAACTATATTCCAACAGTTATTTGCCATATGCCATATAACATACTTAAACGGATCAAAAAATCGAGCGTTATGGGAGCTCGCCTATCCTGCTCAAATTTAGGGCAGTTAAAAAATTGTGGGGAGGATTATAGGTGGCTTTAACTCAAAAAGATAGTTGCCAAACATCTAATCTAAACCAAACAACAAGACAAATTGTACTGAATAATATTTAACACTGGATTTTAAGGCTGGACATGCATAAATTGGTTACTCAAGATTTCTCAAGGCAACTAAACTTAGCATAGCTTTATAGCTTCCAGCTAAATTTCCAAACGAGAATGCTCTACAAGATCTATCAAACATACACCTGTTGAGTCCTGAACAACAGATATAGAGATGGGCTACACTTTTGCCGGTCATTTGAGAAGATGGAATGACAAGAGATTGACTCACACTGTAAATCTGACGCAAGGGGTGACACGTGCAAGTTTGGCCATCATTTCCTAACCAAAGAATTACGTATGACCTTGAACTGGCAATCAATATACTAGAGCTGTCCATGGTCACAGCACATACACACAAGAGTTATAACATTAGACCATCACCATCACTAATTTACAAATACTCTACTTGGATTGCAGCAGCAAACACCAGATTTCGGACAATTATAGCTTCGGACCATATGCATACAGTACTCCTTTCCACAAGATTACAAGGTTGAGTTTATGAGCGCGGACGCAACAACAGTAGTGGTCGAAGAATAGCGGAATAAAGCATCAATACATCAATTCTGCTCAGGAAAAGACAATGATCTCTGAAGAAATTGTCTGCTCCAGACTGAAGAACTGCAGCATCAGTGGGTTCTAATAAATCTGCTCAAGTACATCCGTATTGGCTTCTAATAAAATTCAGCCAAAGGGCATGTCAATCAATATCAAATCTGTTGAATACTAAGATGGGTCTGGACACTACTTGCAGAGAGATAGCACTACCATTGTCACTACTTGGAGAGATAAGCAGAGCCGACGGCAGCCTAGGAGGAGGAGGAGGTGAACTTGGTGACGGCCTAGGTGCCCTCAGAGACGGCGTGCTTGGCGAGCTCGCTGGGGAGGACGAGGCGGCAACCATGGCGAGCTCGCTGGGGGTGGACGAAACCTAGATGGCAAGGGGAAAGGGGAAGAGGCGAGGCGCGGACTTACAGCCGGGGGTATGCCGGAGGAGAAACGCCGGCGTAGAGGCGGCGGCGGCGGCGTCGTCTCCTCCGAATCCTCGAGTCCCCCCTCGAGGGCTGAAAACCGCGTGGAACGAGGGGTATCGGAGGGGGCTCGGAGGGGTTAGGCGGTGGAATCCTCGCGTATCAAACGGGCTGTCGGGGTTTTGAGCGGTTTCTGGGCCACGCGAGGAACGGGCTGTCGAAACCCCTCCAATCCACGCGTACCAAACAAGGCCGGAGGGAGCGGCAGCGGCACGCCCTCATCTCGCGTAGGGGTGGTTGGATCGTTTACTCAGGGACTTGGATATAATTTCCTGCTTTTCTGGGTCGTGTTGTATCACTACTTAATTTTAATATAGTTCTGTGGTCTTTTTCGCAGTCTGGTCTATCACTCAGGCATGTAGCACTGACTGAGATATGTATGGAAATAAGAAATAGTAGTATAAGTTAGACTGTATGCGGCATCTACATTGACGGCCTTTCTCTTCCTAATTCCGAAATTACATCTTTGTCTTTGTCAACAGTTCCTGTATGCAGTAACTCCAATTTTTCGTTCAGATGTTACTCTTCACAAGATATGCAAGCTGCGCGCAATTTGTGTTTGCTGTTTACATTTTCAACTTTGTGAGCTTTTGGCCACGTTTCTTTACAAGCAGCAGAGTTCACAAAAAAGAAAGTTATGGTAAAGCATATGTCGCTTTATCAGTAGACCATTGTAGACATTATCTCTTGGGTACATAGTTTATCATATATATATTTGTTTTAAAGCATATATAAGAGTGCCAATCTTAGTTATTGGCACTACAATATTTTTGAAAATACAATGTTTTGCATGCCACGAATATCAATGACTATTGAAACCATAGGTGCCTCTGTAGAAAACCTTCAGTGCCCTGCCAACAATGATAAATGAAAAAACTTTTATTTTGTCTGCTTACCCCGGCTGCAGTTGTGTGTCAACGTGATCTTATTCTTACAATCTGGTCGTCCATGAAAGAGGGTTGTAATCTGGCACTGAGGAAGAAGAGATCAGCATATCGTCAGACACCTCTCTAGTCAAACCCTCGCCTACAACACGATTCTACTTCTCCAAGCAATTATTCCGAGAACTGAGTTAAGACTAAGCAATTTCAGTGATGCGACTACACACCTTGTCTCTTTCTAGTATAGTTGCACTTACAACTCACAGCAAGCTCACAATTATTAACTCTACATAAGAACATAGTTCGAGATACAAACACAGCCAAACGTTCGGCCACAAACTTGCAATGGATGATAAACGCCACAAAGTTGGCTAAGTAGAGTTTTCAATGGTCTCCTCAAGTTTTTCCTTCTTCTTGTCTGGACCAAATATAAAAAACGCAGCAGCAGCAGGAACTAAGAAATACGATAACACCTTTTGTCGTTGCTCCTGTCGCTCGAAGCTGCAAATTAAAACAAAACAAGTACAAATTTAAATGACAAGAAAATACTCAGATGCTTGACATGTTCTCGGATTTCACTGGCTTACAGATAAATTACAACATGAGCACTTTTATATCGATCGGCATGAACGAGGAAACTGCTAAAAGAGTTTCAGATTTACTTCAGTGCCCTACTTCTTCATTCCCCTGCACCTACTTGGGGCTGCCCCTATCCACACAGAAGATCACTCATGGCCTTCTCATGCCAGTTATACACAAGCTCGCAAGAGATTATCTGGATGGCTAGCCACCTTTTAATCTTGGGGTGGACAACTAACCCTAATCAATTCAGTGCTGGCTGCCATACCAAACTATTACATGGCATGTTTCATATGGCCCAGGCAGTCCTTGGACAAATTGGAACAAATACTCGGGTTTCCTATGGCAGGGTAAAAGCATGGCCAATGGGGGACACTGCCTTGTATCATGGGACTTTGTCACCTTGCCTAGGGAAAATGGAGGGCTAGGAATCAGGGACCTTCGAGCACACAACCTAACCATGATTTGCAAGCTTACCTACAACATCGTTCAAACGAGAGGGGTGCCATGCTATGAGTGGTTTGCAAATCAATACTTCACTCGCTCAATACCCATTGATGTTTCGGCCAGGGAAACGGCCACTTGGAGATGCCTTCAGTCATCTATTCAGCTACTGATTGAATCTTCTAAGTGTGAATTAGGTGATGGTACCAGGATTTCCTTTTGGTCTGACTGGTGGTTAGATTGCGGCAGATTGAGGATTGTTTTCTCAACTCTGTTTTCATTCGCTACATCCGGTTCCTGCTCTGTTGCTTCACAATTTTCCGGGGGCGGCTGGAACATTCATCTGCATCCAAATCCACCGCAGCCAGAGAACTTCACGATCTGCTGGAGCTGCTAGCCGACATACAACCCAATGACGACAGAGTGGACAGTAGACAGCCAGCTCTTCTTGCAAACAGAATAAGCACAGCGTTCTTCTACAATCTTCTCACTTCCAGAACAGTTGGTTGCCCACTGGCAGCAAAGGTTTGGGATAAGTTAATTCCAATCAAGCATCGGGTTTTTTTGTGGTGCTTTACGGGGACGGCTCAACACGAGAGATAACATGCTAAGGAAGCACTGGACTCCGATTACACTGCACAATGGTTGTGATCTATGCCCAGCTACGGAGTCCAGCAACCATTCTTCTTAGATGCCGTCTGGCGGATGCAGTATGGGAACGAGCTCAGTTGCAGAATGATGCTAGGCAGACAGTCGATGTACGGGACTTTTTGCTATCAACGGGACCAAGCTCAGCTTTCGGCAACCTATGGGCTATGGCATGTCCTCTTTGCAGCATGTGCTGTTACGCTTTGGACAGCACAAAATGCATAAGTTTTCCGAAATGAGATATGGACACCAAGGAGAACTTTCAATGAGATAGCGCAAACGCTCAAGCTCTGGAGCAACCGTGCCTACCTTGGATTCGATCCTCTGAGCACCACCGGAGAGGAACCGGCCTGGGCTCCGACGGAAGGAGCCTAGCGGGATTGATGGCCGAAGAACGCGGCCTGCGGCAGATCTGAGCAGCAGCGAAGCCATCCTTCTGAGAAGGGGATCGGGCTTTTCTTCTGTTCTCGGCTGTACCCGAAGGGATGGCTCTTCTTTTTACAGTGAAGGGGATTGCTTGCGTGGACGAGGCGAACCAGCGTTCGGCCTATAATAGGAGTAGTATATACACAGGGCCGTACCTACGAATTTCGAGGCCCTGTGCAAAATTTAAAATCAGGCACTGCATATAATTTAATTACAAAAAACAATTTACATATTTCACAGTGTTATGCCCAGAAATTATATCTAATCAAAAGGTGAATCTTAAAATTTGAATGCCTTTAATTTTCACTGAAAACTGGCATCTCCTTTTGTGTTTTTGGTAATATGCTTATCTCCGTTCCCAAATATCAAACATAATATGGAGTCAAAATTTTATATTTTGACACTACTCCCTAAAAAAATGTTGCATTTGTTGAAATTTTTGTGTGAATAGCTTTGACGTGGAAATTTGTTTTTCATAACTGTATTCAAACAAACATTTGCAGCTGAAGTTGCTTATTTGCTGCAAACTGCGAAAAATCCAAAAACATTTTCCATTTTGAAAATTAAAGAGCTTACATAATCTTCAATTGTTTCTTAAGCAATCCCCTTCAAAATATTGTTTCCAGTCGCTAAAAAATCTTTTCGGTGAACACTAGTATATTTACAATGATTGCCAGTAGTTACTTACCGTTAATAATTGATTCATTTTGGAAGCTGCAAAATAATAATTTATGAAGGTGATGATTGGAGAATCGAGAAGTATCCTTCAATTTGAAGAGGAGAAAGAAGGGGGGACACGCACGGGATGGAGTAGGAGTGCTACGTAGATTGCTGAAATAGCATGCAAGTGCTTGTGCACTAGTACTACTAATGCATGATTATTGCACATAAACTTCAATTAGTACTTGTACTCAACCAAATCTAGGGCCCCTCCGATCTGAAGGCCCTATGCAGGCGCACACCCTGCACAGACTTTTGGTACGGGCCTATATATACTCACCTTGTAATTGCAAGAAAAAAAAAGATTCACCTTCTACGTATCAATCCAGAACCAGAAAGAGGAGTATCTGAGGGCATCGGAACTGCATACTTGCTATTTGCTGCCCAGCAAGCAATGTTTTTATAGGCCAGTGATCTGCGCTCGCGCCGGCCTAACTGTTGGGCCGATCGAGCCCCAGCCATTCGATCTGGTCTTCAGAAATCGCCCGAGCTGACCTCTCTCACTTTGATTTGTCTTTTTCATCCTAGTCAACGCATCCCAGGACCCCTCCCCCCGACTCCGCATCTGCTCACACGACTCCACCTCCTAGATACAGCTCCGCGAGGGCAACAACCACCGGTCATCGGCCGCCGGTCGTTCGCACCCCGAGGCCTCACGTCCCCTCCACTACTAGCCGCTTGTCGTCGCCGTCGCAACCCGCCAGTTGCCACATCGGCGGCCACTGGTCCGCCCCTTCCTATGCAGCAATGGCGAGGTTGTCGGTTCCAGCATCTGCCGCAGCACCATTGGTGCATAGAAAACATCGTGTGCATCAACGGCTCATCGCCGCAGCTTTTTCTCGCCGGTCTCTAGTTGAAGATTTTCAAAAGATGGTTGAAGCTTTTTGTGTCAATGATTGCAGCCTTTTGCGTTTCGCTGTCGCCGGTTGAAACTTTTTATATCGCTGGTTGAAGTTTTTTTCATCACAGGTTGCTACATCCACGGTTGCGTGGTGGCTGGCCGTCGATTCCCGTCGTCTCTGGTTGAAGCTTTCGACAATGCCGGTTGTAACATTATTGATCGACGGTTGCAGCTTTTAGTGTTGCGCAACGGCCGACACAACTTTCTCGTCGCTGGTCGTATCTTTTCTCATCACCGGTTGTACCAAAACCAGCCGTCGGTTGCAGCTTCGTATTGTTGGGTTGTAACAAAACTAGGCGTCGGTGGTAGCACTTTGGGACGCCGGTTTTGCAGCTTTGTATTGCTGGGTCATAGCAATGTCACGTCGGTTGTACCATACAATAAAAAAAAGTTAAAAGTATCAGGAATCCTACAACTTGCATCCAATGTGATGGTTTGGTTCTAGAACTTGCATTTTCACCCTACCTAGTCCCAGAGCTTGCAACAAATGTGCAAAATTGGTCCTGACGAATCACATAGCGCCATGTGGACGCGTGGGTGCCGACCCGGTCAGCGCGCCGTATTTCGCAAAGAGGCCCCTGCCTTTCGTTTGAATCAAGTTGCGCCCGCACGCTGTATTGATTGCATTTGTAGAACAATAGCACAAGCATAAAATTGGAATCATCTGCTGTTTTGAACTTAGTAGGTTTCTAGAGTGGTAACGGGAAGCTATGCGATACGGGAGATATCTAAGGGTGTGTCATTTGGCAGACCGCTAACGTGACGGGATAGCTACCGAGGAGCAGCATGCAGTGGTCAGAGTGAGTAGCTTCAGTATCTCGTATATCTTTTTTTTTTGCATGCGAACTAACTAAATAATGTTTCCCTGAATATGCTTCAGATTGACAGCCAGCGAGGAGCAGCACGCAGATCCGTCCCTGCGAAAAAGAGGCTCACAATTTGTTAGGCACAAATATGACATGCCCAGTCGCTTGCGTTGGGTGAGCCGAGAATACCATTTTCTTGTTCTTTGCACAACTTTATCACGGATCATCAAATCTCTCGAAAATGATACGATCGAATGGTTCTTACCATGGGAACTTTCATCACATCGCATATCTTTTGAAAATGAGTTTTGCCATGGCAATTACCCCTTCCGTCCGAAAATACTTGTTAAAAAATGGATAAAAATGGATGTGTCTAGAATTGAAATACGTCTATATACATCTATTTCTCCGACAAGTATTTCCGAACAAAGGGAGTATATGTTACAAGATAGGTCCTGAAACGAATTTTTCCATTGCAACTATTATTAGAGGCATATGTTTCAAAAATTAATATTTCCATGGCAATTGTTTATTGCTTTGTATATGTTTTCAAAATGAAATTTTGCCATCAATACTTCACATATGTTTTACAAATGAATGTTTGCCAAGATGCGGATTTTATGAACATGGTTCCAAACGTGCCCCTTATTGAATAGTAAGTTCAGAAGAAAAAAAAACTAGAAAAAAACAAAAAACACTTTTTTTTGGTAATATGTATAGTCAACCGGTATACTCGCGTATGAAGTTTCACGAATAAATCACAACGGTGGTAATCTAGGCAAAAAGAGAAAATCAAAGCTATATAAAAAACACGGTTTTATTTACCCCAAAAAAGACACTGTTGATTAATAGTATTGTCCCAATTGTATTTTCTTCACCAACAATACCATGGGATTTAATACTTTACTTAACTTCACACATGAGTAGAATATTCGACTAGGTTTGATACATCACAATTTTTGATTTTTTTATAATATTCTATTATTTTTGTGAAAAATTATATTCACTTGTGTGTGTAACCATGTTCACCTTTGTATTGTACAATGACAATTTTTCATGTGTAGTTATTTTTTTCTATTTGACCATGGCAAATTTATTGTGTACACCATGGAAACTTAAAATTTGATGCCATGTCAGCTTAAATTATGTCGCCATGGCAAAACAATACAAATGTTTTTTTGGTGTGTATCCATACGTATGAAGTTCCTATACATGTGATATATTTTGAATTTAGAATCACATACACTTTTATCTGTTATCCCTAAAATTTTGCAATCATGTATGCGTGGTGGGTTTATTATTTATAGTATGGTGAATTCATCAATTAACGCATGACAATTTTGTTATTTAGAGCATGACAACTTACATGTGTTAACTATGTACGTGAAACCATAGATATGCAGTACTTGTACTTTTTTTTGTAACATGGGAGCTATTTGGTGTTAGATATATATAAATATATGAAATGTGTTTTACATGTTTTGTGGCAATATTTATCATCTAGACATGGTAATTTTTGTGGTAGTTTATTTATTTTAGAGCATAGCTAAAAAAATTGTGTTAGAGAGATATAAATATATGAAAAAAGTATATGTCTGTGGCAAATTTTATCATATAGACATGTCTATTTCTATTTTTTCCATGCATATGTATTTTGAAATCCTGACTATGTGGTACTTTTATTTTTAAAAGGGCGACAATTTTGTAGCTAATTAAGTCAAATGCAAAATATCAACTTGTGAAGACCTGGTACTTATGATGCTCAAGTTAGGCCTCTTTTGGCCCATTTTAGGGAGAGGATTGGATTTGGGGTCACCCTGGGAGATATTCGAGCTTGAACAAAAGCGTATTCACGTCTAATGATAATTATTTACTACTAACTCTATCTGGGTTTATTAGCACCCTCTCATATTTTGGGTCAATATTTGAATACAGATTTAGCTAGCAAGATATAATTTACACGTAATAAAAAAATAATATCATCAAAAACTACTTTAAATATGAATCTATCAATATAATTTTTATGGCATATAATTTCTGTTTCGTAACAAAATTTAAAGTCAAAGTTTAGTAGTTCGTGTTGTAGTGTATCAGGGTGTGCGTGACAGATCGGTGGGTCGCCGCAAAAAAAAGACAGATCAATGGGGTTACTGTGATTGTAACCATGTGTCTCAGCCCACCACTCATGCACATCTATTAAGGTAACCATGTCATTCACTCTTTGCAGCAACTACAATGTGGCACACCATGGAGTGAGCAGAGAAGTGACTACTGTTTACTAAGTGACAGTTATGGTCCGAAAAGAAACTTACCATAGAAGCAACCTGTAGTGCGGGTTGATTCAGACGAAAGGCAGGGGCCTCTTTGCAAAATGCCGCGCGCTGACCAGGTCGGCACCCACGCGTCCACATGGAGCTATGTGATTCATCAGGAAAAAAATTGCACATTTGATGCAAGTTCTGGGATTGGGTAGGGTCAAAATGCAAGTTTTAGGACCAAATCATCACATTCGGTGCAAGTTGTAGGACTCCTGGTGCTTTTAACTCAATAAAAAATACTGCGACGCCGTGAGTTACTCGAGCAGCTCCACGTCCTCACAGCCCGTGGTCACCACGCTCACCGTCCATCATTGCAGCTCTCCAGGGCACCAGTTGTAGCTCCTTCCATCCAGGTTCCAGCTCCAGTCTCCCTCGTTGTAACGTGCTTTGTTGCCAACGTCGTAGTTCACCATTGTTGATGACTAGTGAGAAGCCGAGGATGCAACACGCGATACTGCCGTACCAACGCGACTACCTCCCCCAGCCGCATCAGGCGGGGGGTTGCGTGCGCATGCGAGCAGTGGCGTGGACGGGTGGCGCGCGATCATGGCTTGTCACCGGAGGTAGCGGCCATTGGCAGCCGCAGAGGAGCTTACTGTGAGGAAGAAGGAAGGGACAAGGACAAACTAGCAATGTGAGACTAAACTAGGAGTTGGACCTCCTTATAAGGGAGTTTGTTTCCCGACATGTATGAGCATGAGAATAAGAGGGACATTCACGCGAGCTCCTCCTCTGTCGCCTGCCTCGTCATGCCGCGCCGCGGGTCGCGGGAATGAGCCGAGCCGATGTCTAAATTTTTCCACGCACGACGGGTATACGAAAGGTCACTCGGGAGCTGGAACGTTTTTGCTGCAGTGGATATTGAATACGAACGTTGCACGCTTCGGTTGCTGCATGTTCGTTTCGTCTCCCTCCTTTGCTTCAGCTCCCGTCGTAGCCTATTCGCCTCCTTCTCATGTGCCTATAAAAGAGAGGTCACTCCTCTCCAGGGAGACACACCAGAAGATCATCTCTCTCTCGCCATCGAGTTCCAATCTCTGGGCTGCTGCTATGATCTTCCCCATCCCGGCTTGCAACGTGCACCATAGGTCGGGACAGTAGGCCTCCGAAACGCCACCTCTTTGAGTCCTGTACGGGAGAAGGGTGATAAGGTTTTTGGGGAGCGCTCTGCGCGATGCTACCTCTTGAGCATTGCATTACTTTTCCCTTGAAGAGGAATGGGTGATGCAGTAAAGTAGCGTAAGTATTTCCCTCAGTTTTTGAGAACCAAGGTATCAATCCAGCAACCACGCGCAAGTCACCTCGTACCTACACAAACAAATAAGAACCTCGCAACCAACGCGATAAAGGGGTTGTCAATCCCTTCACAGCCACTTGCAAGAGTGAGATCTGATAGAGATGATAATAATAAGATAAATATTTTTGGTATTTTTATGATATAGATCGAGTAAAGATTGCAAAATAAAATATATGGGAAACTTGTATAATGGAGAATAGACCCGGGAGCCATAGGTTTCACTAGTGGCTTCTCTCAAGATAGCATAAGTATTACGGTGGGTGAACAAATTACTGTCAAGCAATTGATAGAAAAGCGAATAATTATGAGAATATCTAGGTATGATCATGTATATAGGCATCACGTCCGTGACAAGTAGACCGAAACGATTCTGCATCTACTACTATTACTCCACACGTCGACCGCTATCCAGCATGCATCTAGAGTATTAAGTTCATAAGAACAGAGTAACGCCTTAAGCAAGATGACATGATGTAGATGGATAAATGAAGGAAATATGCCCTAGAGGCAATAATAAAGTTATTATTTATTTCCTTATATCATGATAAATGTTTATTATTCATGCTAGAATTGTATTAACCAGAAACATAATACATGTGTGAATACATAGACAAACAGATTGTCACTAGTATGCCTCTACTTGACTAGCCCGTTGATCAAAGATGGTTATGTTTCCTGACCATAGACATGAGTTGTCATTTGATTAACGGGGTCACATCATTTGGAGAATGATGTGATTGACATGACCCATTCCGTTAGCTTAGCACCCGATCGTTTAGTATGTTGCTATTGCTTTCTTCATGACTTATACATGTTCCTATGACTATGAGAGTATGCAACTCCCGTTTACCGGAGGAACACTTTGTGTGCTACCAAACGTCACAACGTAACTGGGTGATTATAAAGGTGCTCTACAGGTGTCTCCAAAGTTACTTGTTGGGTTGGCGTATTTCGAGATTAGGATTTGTCACTCCGATTGTCGGAGAGGTATCTCTGGGCCCTCTCGGTAATGCACATCACTTAAGCCTTGCAAGCATTGCAACTAATGAGTTAGTTGCAGGATGATGTATTACGGAACGAGTAAAGATACTTGCCGGTAACGAGATTGAACTAGGTATTGAGATACCGACGATCGAATCTCGGGTAAGTAACATACCGATGACAAAGGGAACAACGTATGTTGTTGTGCGGTTTGACCGATAAAGATCTTCGTAGAATATGTGGGAGCCAATATGAGCATCCAGGTTCCGCTATTGGTTATTGATCGGAGACGTGTCTTGGTCATGTCTACATAGTTCTCGAACCCATAGGGTCCGCACGCTTAACGTTACGATGGCAGTTATATTATGAGTTTATATGTTTTGATGTACCGAAGGTTGTTCGGAGTCCCGGATGTGATCAAGGACATGACGAGGAGTTTCGAAATGGTCGAGATATGAAGATTGATATATTGGAAGCCTATGTTTGGATGTCGGAAGTGTTCCGGGTGAAATCAGGATTTTACCGGAGTACCGGGAGGTTACCGGAACCCCCCGGGAGCTTAATGGGCCTATATGGGCCTTAGTGGAAATAGAGGGAAGCAAGGGGAGTGTGGGGCACGCCCCCCCCAAGGTCCAAACCGAATTGGTTTAGGGCAAGGGGGGTCGGCCCCCTCTTTCCTTCTTCTTCTCTCTCTTTCCTTCTCCCGAATCATATTCCAACTAGGAAGGAGTAGGACTCCTCCTGGCGCGCCCTCTCCCTGGCCGGCCGCACCCCCTTGCTCCTTTATATACGGGGCAGGGGGCACCCCATAGACACAACAATTGATCTGTTTGATCTTTTAGCCGTGTGCGGTGCCCCCCTCCACCATAGTCCACCTCGATAATACTGTAGCGGTGCTTAGGCGAAGCCCTGCGTCGGTAGAACATAAACATCGTCACCACGCCGTCATGCTGACGAAACTCTCCCTCAACACTCGGCTGGATTGGAGTTCGAGGGACGTCATCGGGCTGAACGTGTGCTGAACTCGGAGGTGTCGTACGTTCGGTACTTGATTGGTCGGATCGTGAAGACGTACGACTACATCAACCGTGTTGTGCTAATGCTTCTGCTTAACGGTCTACGAGGGTACGTGGACAACACTCTCCCCCCTTGTTGCTATGCATCACCATGATCTTGCGTGTGCGTAGCAATTTTTTTGAAATTGCTACGTTCCCCAACAGTGGTATCAGAGCCAGGTTTTATGCGTAGATGTCATATGCACGAGTAGAACACAAGTGAGTTGTGGGCGAAATAAGTCATACTGCTTACCAGCATGTCATACTTTGGTTTGGCTGTATTGTTGGATGAAGCGGCCCGGACCGACATTACGCGTACGCTTACGCGAGACTGGTTCTACCGACGTGCTTTGCACACAGGTGGCTGGCGGGTGTCAGTTTCTCCAACTTTAGTTGAACTGAGTGTGGCTACGCCCTGTCGTTGCGAAGGTTAAAACATCACCAACTTGACAAACTATCGTTGTGGTTTTTATGCGTAGGTAAGAACGGTTCTTGCTAAGCCCGTAGCAGCCACGTAAAACTTGCAACAACAAAGTAGAGGAAGTCTAACTTGTTTTTGCAGGGCATGTTGTGATGTGATATGGTCAAGACATGATGCTAAATTTTATTGTATGAGATGATCATGTTTTGTAACCGAGTTATCGGCAACTGGCAGGAGCCATATGGTTGTCGCTTTATTGTATGCAATGCAATCGCCCTGTAATGCTTTAATTTATCACTAAGCGGCAGCGATAGTCGTGGAAGCATAAGATTGGCGAGACGACAACGATGCTACGATGGAGATCAAGGTGTCGCGCTGGTGACGATGGTGATCATGACGGTGCTTCGGAGATGGAGATCACAAGCACAAGATGATGATGGCCATATCATATCACTTATATTGATTGCATGTGATGTTTATCTTTTATGCATTTATCTTGCGTTGATTGACGGTAGCATTATAAGGAGATCTCTCACTAAATTTCAAGATAAAAGTGTTCTCCCTGAGTATGCACCGTTGCCAAAGTTCTTCGTGCCCAGACACCACGTGATGATCGGGTGTGATAAGCCCTACGTCCATCTACAACAGGTGCAAGCCAGTTTTGCACACGTAGAATACTCAGGTTAAACTTGACGAGCCTAGCATATGCAGATATGGCCTCGGAACACTGAGACCGAAAGGTCGAGCGTGAATCATATAGTAGATATGATCAACATAGTGATGTTCACCATTGAAAACTACTCCATTTCACGTGATGATCGGTTATGGTTTAGTTGATTTGGATCACGTGATCACTTAGAACATTAGAGGGATGTCTTTCTAAGTGGGAGTTCTTAAGTAATATGATTAATTGAACTTAAATTTATCATGAACTTAGTACCTGATAGTATCTTGCTTGTCTATGTTTGATTGTAGATAGATGGCCCGTGCTATTGTTCAGTTGAATTTTAATGCATTCCTTGAGAAAGCAAAGTTGAAAGATGATGGTAGCAATTACACGGACTGGGTCCTAACTTGAGGATTATCCTCATTGCTGCTCAGAAGAATTACGTCCTAGAAGCACCACTGAGTGCCAGGCCTGCTGCTGATGCAACTGCAGATGTTAAGAACGCCTGGCAGAGCAAAGCTGATGACTACTCGATAGTTCAGTGTGCCATGCTTTACGGCTTAGAACCGGGACTTCAGCGACGTTTTGAACGTCATGGAGCATATGAGATGTTCCAGGAGTTGAAGTTAATATTTCAAGCAAATGCCCGGATTGAGAGATATGAAGTCTCCAATAAGTTCTACAGCTGCAAGATGGAGGAGAATAGTTCTGTCAGTGAGCATATACTCAGAATGTCTGGGTACCATAATCACTTGACTCAGCTGGGAGTTAATCTTCCGGTTGATAGTGTCATTGATAGAGTTCTTCAATCACTGCCACCAAGCTACAAAAGCTTCGTGATGAACTATAATATGCAAGGGATGAATAAGACAATTTCCGAGCTCTTCACAATGCTAAAGGCAGCGGAGGTAGAAATCAAGAAAGAGCATCAAGTGTTGATGGTCAATAAGACCACCAGTTTCAAGAAAAAGGGTAAAGGGAAGAAGAAGGGGAACTTCAAGAAGAACAACAAGCAAGTTGCTGCTCAGGAGAAGAAACCCAAGTCTGGACCTAAGCCTGAAACTGAGTGCTTCTACTGCAAGCAGACTGGTCACTGGAAGTGGAACTGCCCCAAGTATTTGGCGGATAAGAAGGATGGCAAGGTGAACAAAGGTATATGTGATATACATGTTATTGATGTGTACCTTACTAGAGCTCGCAGTAGCACCTGGGTATTTGATACTAGTTCTGTTGCTAATATTTACAACTTGAAACAGGTACTACGGATTAAGCAAACACTGGCAAAGGATGAGGTGACGATGCGCGTGGGAAATGGTTCCAAAGTCGATGTGATCGCGGTCGGCACGCTACCTCTACATCTATCTTCGGGATTAGTATTAGACCTAAATAATTGTTATTTGGTGCCAGCGTTGAGCATGAACATTATATCTGGATCTTGTTTGATGCGAGACGGTTATTCATTTAAATCAGAGAATAATGGTTATTCTATTTATATGAGTAATATCTTTTATGGTCATGCACCCTTGAAGAGTGGTCTATTTTTTATGGATCTCGATAGTAGTGATACACATATTCATAATGTTGAAGCCAAAAGATGCAGAGTAGATAATGATAGTGCAACTTATTTGTGGCACTGCCGTTTAGGTCATATCGGTGTAAAGCGCATGAAGAAACTGCATACTGATGGACTTTTGGAACCACTTGATTATGAATCACTTGGTACTTGCGAACCGTGCCTCATGGGCAAGATGACTAAAACGCCGTTCTCCGGAACTATGGAGAGAGCAACAGATTTATTGGAAATCATACATACAGATGTATGTGGTCCGATGAATGTTGAGGCTCGTGGCGGATATCATTATTTTCTCACCTTCACAGATGATTTAAGTAGATATGGGTATATCTACTTGATGAAGCATAAGTCTGAAACATTTCAAAAGTTCAAAGAATTTTAGAGTGAAGTTGAAAATCATCGTAACAAGAAAATAAAGTTTCTACGATCTGATCGTGGAGGAGAATATTTGAGTTACAAGTTTGGTCTACATGTGAAACAATGCGGAATAGTTTCACAACTCACGCCACCCAGAACACCACAGCGTAATGGTGTGTCCGAACATCGTAATCATACTTTACTAGATATGGTGTGATCTATGATATCTCTTACAAATTTACCGCTATCATTTTGGGGTTATGCTTTAGAGACAGCCGCATTCACGTTAAATAGGGCACCACCAAAATCCGTTGAGACGACGCCTTATGAACCGTGGTTTGGCAAGAAACCAAAGTTGTCGTTCCTGAAAGTTTGGGGCTGCGATGCTTATGTGAAAAAGCTTCAACCTGATAAGCTCGAACCCAAATCAGAGAAATGTGTCTTCATAGGATACCCAAAGGAGACTGTTGGGTATACCTTCTATCACAGATCTGAAGGCAAGACATTCGTTGCTAAGAATGGATCCTTTCTAGAGAATGAGTTTCTCTCGAAAGAAGTGAGTGGGAGGAAAGTGGAACTTGATGAGGTAACTATACCTGCTCCACTATTGGAAAGTAGTTCATCACAGAAACCCGTTTCTGTGACGCCTACACCAATTAGTGAGGAAGTTAATGATGATGATCATGGAACTTCAGATCAAGTTACTACTGAACCTCGTAGATCAACCAGAGTAAGATCCGCACCAGAGCCCTATGGTAATCCTATTCTGGAAGTCATGCTACTAGATCATGATGAACCTACGAACTATGAAGAAGCGATGGTGAGCCCAGATTCTGCAAAATGGCTTGAGGCCATGAAATCTGTGATGGGATCCATGTATGAGAACAAAGTATGGACTTTGGTTGACTTGCCCGATGATCGGCAAGCAATTGAGAATAAATGGATCTTCAAGAAGAAGACTGACGCTGACGGTAATGTTACTGTCTATAAAGCTCGACTTGTTGCAAAAGGTTTTTGACAAGTTCAAGGGATTGACTACGATGAGACCTTATCACCCGTAGCGATGCTTAAGTCTGTCCGAATCATGTTAGCAATTGCCGCATTTTATGATTATGAAATTTGGCAAATGGATGTAAAAACTGCATTCCTGAATGGATTTCTGGAAGAAGAGTTGTATATGATGCAACCAGAAGGTTTTATCGATCCAAAGGGAGCTAACAAAGTGTGCAAGCTCCAGCGATCCATTTATGGACGGGTGCAAGCCTCTCGGAGTTGGAATAAATGCTTTGATAGTGTGATCAAAGCATTTGGTTTTATACAGACTTTTGGAGAAGCCTGTATTTACAAGAAAGTGAGTGGGAGCACGGTAGCATTTCTGATATTATATGTGGATGACATATTGCTGATTGGAAATGATATAGAATTTCTGGATAGCATAAAGGGATACTTTAATAAGAGTTTTTCAATGAAAGACCTCGGTGAAGCTGCTTACATATTGGGCATCAAGATCTATAGAGATAGATCAAGATGCTTAATTGGACTTTCACAAAGCACATACCTTGACAAAGTTTTGAAGAAGTTCAAAATGGATCAAGCAAAGAAAGGGTTCTTGCCTGTGTTACAAGGTGTGAAGTTGAGTAAGACTCAATGCCAGATCACCGCAGAAGATAGAGAGAAAATGAAAGATGTTCCCTATGCTTCAGCCATAGGCTCTATCATGTATGCAATGCTATGTACCAGACCTGATGTGTGCCTTGCTATAAGTCTAGCAGGGAGGTACCAAAGTAATCCAGGAGTGGTTCACTGGACAGCGGTCAAGAACATCCTAAAATACTTGAAAAGGACTAAGGATATATTTCTCATTTATGGAGGTGACAAAGAGCTCATCGTAAACGGTTACATTGATGCAAGCTTTGACACTGATCCGGACGATTCTAAATCGCAAACCGGATACGTGTTTCTATTGAACGGTGGAGCTGTCAGTTGGTGCAGTTCTAAACAAAGCGTTGTGGCGGGATCTACATGTGAAGCGGAGTACATAGCTACTTCAGAAGCAGCAAATGAAGGAGTCTGGATGAAGGAGTTCATATCCGATCTAGGTGTCATACCTAGTGCATCGGGTCCAATGAAAATCTTTTGTGACAATACTGGTGCAATTGCCCTGGCGAAGGAATCCAGATTTCACAAGAGAACCAAACACATCAAGAGACGCTTCAATTCCATCCGGGATTTAGTCCAGGTGGGAGACATATAAATTTGCAATATACATACGGATCTGAATGTTGCAGACCAGTTGACTAAGCCTCTTCCACGAGCAAAACATGATCAGCACCAAGGCTCCATGGGTGTTAGAATCATTACTGTGTAATCTAGATTATTGACTCTAGTGCAAGTGGGAGACTGAAGGAAATATGCCCTACAGGCAATAATAAAGTTATTATTTATTTCCTTATATAATGATAAATGTTTATTATTCATGCTAGAATTGTATTAACCGGAAACATAATACATGTATGAATACATAGACAAACAGATTGTCACTAGTATGCCTCTACTTGACTAGCCCGATGATCAAAGATGGTTATGTTTCCTGACCATAGACATGAGTTGTCATTTGATTAACGGGGTCACATCATTAGGAGAATGATGTGATTGACATGACCCATTCCGTTAGCTTAGCACCTGATCATTTAGTATGTTGCTATTGCTTTCTTCATGACTTATACATGTTCCTATGACTATGAGATTATGCAACTCCCGTTTACTAGAGGAACACTTTGTGTGCTACCAAATGTCACAACATAACTGGTGATTATAAAGGTGCTCTACAGGTGTCTCCAAAGGTACTTGTTGGGTTGGCGTATTTCGAGATTAGGATTTTTCACTCCGATTATCGGAGAGGTATCTCTGGGCCCTCTTGGGAATGCACATCACTTAAGCCTTGCAAGCATTGCAACTAATGAGTTAGTTGTGGGATGATGTATTACGGAACGAGTAAAGAGACTTGCCAGTAACGAGATTGAACTAGGTATTGAGATACCGACGATCGAATCTCGGGCAAGTAACATACCGATGACAAAGGGAACAATGTATGTTGTTGTGCGGTTTGACCGATAAAGATCTTCGTACAATATGTGGGAGCCAATATGAGCATACAGGTTCCACTATTGGTTATTGACCGGAGACGTGTCTCGGTCATGTCTACATAGTTCTCGAACCTGTAGGGTCCGCACGCTTAACATTACGATGACGGTTATATTATGAGTTTATATGTTTTGATGTACCGAAGGTTGTTCGGAGTCCCGGATGTGATCAAGGACATGACGAGAAGTCTCGAAATGGTCGAGACATGAAGATTGATATATTGGAAGCCTATGTTTGGATGTCGGAAGTGTTCCGGGTGAAATTGGGATTTTACCGGTGTACTGGGAGGTTACCGGAACCCCCCAGGAGCTTAATGGGCCTATATGGGCCTTAGTGGAAATAGAGGGAAGCAAGGGGAGTGTCGGGCGTGCCCCCCAAGGCCTAAACCGAATTGGTTTAGGGCAAGGGGGGCCGGCCCCCTCTTTCCTTCTTCTCCTCTCTCTTTCCTTCTCCCGAATCCTATTCCAACTAGGAAAGGGGGGAGTCCTACTCCCGGTGGGAGTAGGACTCCTCCTGGCGCGCCCTCTCCCTGGCTGGCCGCACCCCCCTTGCTCCTTTATATACGAGGGCAGGGGGCACCCCATAGACACAACAATTGATCTGTTTGATCTTTTAGCCGTGTGCGGTGCCCCCCTCCACCATAGTCCACCTCGATAATACTGTAGCGATGCTTAGGCGAAGCCCTGCGTCGGTAGAACATCAACATCGTCACCACGCCGTCATGCTGACGAAACTCTCCCTCAACACTTGGCTGGATCGGAGTTCGAGGGACGTCATCGGGCTGAACGTGTGCTGAACTCGAAGGTGTCGTACGTTCGGTACTTGATTGGTTGGATCGTGAAGACGTACGACTACATCAACCGCGTTGTGCTAACGCTTCCGCTTAACAGTCTACGAGGGTACGTGGACAACACTCTCCCCTCTTGTTGCTATGCACCACCATGATCTTGCGTGTGCGTAGGAATTTTTTTGAAATTACTACGTTCCCCAACAATAAACTCATGCAATATGATGTAAACACCATCTTTTTATCCTTGATGGCAACAATACAATACGTGTCGTTTCCCTTTCTGTCACTGGGATCGAGCACCGCAAGATTGAACCCAAAGCTAAGCACTTCTCCCATTGCAAGAAAGATCAATCTAGTAGGCCAAACCAAACTGATAATTCGAAGAGACTTGCAAAGATAAACCAATCATGCATAAAAGAATTCAGAGAAGATTCAAATATTGTTCATAGATAAACTTGATCATAAACCCACACTTCATCGGATCTCGACAAACACACCGCAAAAGAAGATTACATCGAATAGATCTCCAAGAGAATCGAGGAGAACTTTGTATTGATATCCAAAGAGAGAGAAGAAGCCATCTAGCTACTAGCTATGGACCCGAAGGTCTGAAGTAAACTACTCACACATCATCGGAGAGGCCATGGAGTTGATGTAGAGGCCCTCCGTGATCAATGCCCCCTCCGGCGGAGCTCCGGAAAAGGCCCCAAGATGGGATCTCTTGGGTACAAAAGGTTGCGGCGGTGGAGTTAGGTTTTCGTGGTGCTCCTGGATGTTCTCGGGGTATATGGATATATATAGGAGGAAGAAGTAGGTCGGTGGAGCAACAAGGGGCCCACGAGGGTGGAGGGCGCGCCCCCTGCCTCGTGGCCTCCTCGATTGTTTCTTGACGTCCACTCCAAGTCTCCTGGATCACGTTTGTTCCAAAAATAACGCTCTCGAAGGTTTCATTCCGTTTGGACTCCGTTTGATATTCCTTTTCGGCGAAACACTAAAATAGGCAAAAAAATAGCAATTTGGGCTAGGCCTCCGGTTAATAGCTTAGTCCCAAAAATAATATAAAAGTGTAAAATAAAGTCCATTAACATCCAAAACAGATAATATAATAGCATGGAACAATCAAAAATTATAGATACATTGGAGACGTATCAAGCATCCCCAAGCTTAATTCCTGCTCGTCCTCGAGTAGGTAAATGATAAAAACAATTTTTTTTGATGTGGAATGCTTCCTAACATATTTCTCAATGCAATTTTTCTTTATTGTGGTATGAATGTTCAGATCTGAAAGATTGAAGATAAAAGTTTAATATTGACATAGAAATAATAATACTTCAAGCATACTAACTAAGCAATCATGTCTTCTCAAAATAACATGGCCAAAGAAAGTTATCCCTACAAAATCATATAGTCTGGCTATGCTGTATCTTCATCACACAAAATATTAAATCATGCACAACCCCGATGACAAGCCAAGCAATTGTTTCATACTTTTGACATTCTCAAAAAATGTTCAATCTTCACGCAATATATGAGCGTGAGCCTTGGATATAGCACTATGGTGGTTGTGGAGAAGACAAAAAGGAGAAGATAGTCTCACATCAACTAGGCATATCAACGGGCTATGGAGATGCCCATTAATAGATATCAATGTGAGTGAGTAGGGATTGCCATGTAACGGATGCACCAGAGCTATAAGTGTATGAAAGCTCAACAAAAGAAACTAAGTGGGTGTGCATCCAACTTGCTTGCTCACGAAGACCTAGGGCAATTTGAGGAAGCCCATCATTGGAATATACAAGCCAAGTTCTATAATGTAAAATTCCCACTAGTTTATGAAAGTGACAACATAGGAGACTCTCTATCGTGAAGATCATGGTGCTACTTTGAAGCACAAGTGTGGAAAAAGGATAGTAACATTGCCCCTTCTCTCTTTTTCTCTCATTTTTTATTTGGGCCTTTTTTCTTTTGGCCTCTTTTCTCTTCTTTTTTTCATCCGGAGTCTCATCCCGACTTGTGGGGAAGTCATAGTCTCCACCATCCTTTCCTCACTGGGACAATGCTATAATAATGATGATCATCACACTTCTTTTTACTTACAACTCAAGAATTACAACTCAATACTTAGATCAAAATATGACTCTATGTGAATGCCTCCGGCGGTGTACTAGGATATGCAATGAATCAAGAGTGACATGTATGAAAAAATTATGAACGGTGGCTTTGCCACAAATACGATGTCAACTACATGATCATGCATGGCAATATGACAATGATGAAGCGTGTCATAACAACAGAACGGTGGAAAGTTGCATGGCAATATATCTTAGAATGGCTATGGAAATGCCATAATTGGTAGGTATGGTGGCTGTTTTGAGGAAGGTATATGGTGGGTTTATGGTACCGACGAAAGTTGCGCGGTACTAGAGAGGCTAGCAATGGTGGAAGGGTGAGGGTGCGTATAATCCATGGACTCAACATTAGTCATAAAGAACTCACATACTTATTACAAAAATCTATTAGTTATTGAAACAAAGTACTACGCGCATGCTCCTAGGGAGATAGATTGGTAGGAAAAGACCATCGCTCGTCCCCGACCGCCACTCTTAAGGAAGGCAATCAATAAATAAATTATGCTCCGACTTCATCACATAACAGTTCACCATACATGCATGCTACGGGAATCACAAACTTCAACACAAGTATTTCTCAAATTCACAACTACTCAACTAGCATGACTCTAATATCACCATCTCCATATCTCAAAACAATCATCAAGTATCAAACTTCTCTTAGTATTCAATGCACTTATATGAAAGTTTTTATAATGCCTAAAAGCAAATTGCCATGTTGTTCTAAAGGAATCTCAAAATAATGTAAGTGAAGCATGGGAGATCAATTATTTCTATAAAATAAAACCACCGCCGTGACCTAAAAGATATAAGTGAAGACTAGAGCAAAAACTATATAGCTCAAAAGATATAAGTGAAGCACATAGAGTATTCTAATAAATTCCAATTCATGTGTGTCTATATCAAAAGGTGTGTACAGCAAGGGTGATTTTGGTAAACTAAAATGCAAATACTCAAATCATACAAGACGCTCCAAGCAAAACACATATCATGTGGCGAATAAAAATATAGCTCCCAGTAAAGTTACCGATGAACAAAGAAAAAAGAGGGGATGCCTTCCGGGGCATCCCCAAGATTAGGCTTTTTGTTGTCCTTGGATTTACCTTGGGGTACCATGGGCATACCCAATATTAGGCTCTTGCCACTCCTTGTTCCATAATCCATCAAATCTTTACCATGAACTTGAAAACTTCACAACACAAAACTTAAAAGAAAATCTTGTGAGCTCTGTTAGCGAAAGAAAACAAAACACCATTTCAAGGTACTGTAATGAACTCATTATTTATTTATATTGGTGTTAAACCTACTTTATTCCAACTTATCTATGGTTTATAAACTCTTTTACTAGCCATAGATGCATCAAAATAAGCAAACAACACATGAAAAACAGAATCTGTCAAAAACAGAACAGTCTGTAGTAATCTGTAACTAACGCAAACTTATGGAACCCCAAAAATTCTAAAATAAATTTATGGACGTGAGTAATTTATCTATTAATCATCTGAAAAAAGAATTAACTAAATAGCACCCTCCAATAAAAAATGGCTGCAATTCTCGTGACCGCTAAAGTTTCTGTTTTTTACAGCAAAATCAAAAAGACTTTCCCCAAGTCTTCCCAACGGATCTACTTGGCACAAACACTAATTAAACACAACAAACACAACCAAAACATATGATAGATAAATTATTTATTACTAAACAGGAGCAAAAATCAAGGAATAAAAATAAAATTGGGTTGCCTCCCAACAAGCGCTATCGTTTAACGCCCCTAGTGCTACCTCTTGAGCACTGTGTTGTATTTCGTTGAAGAGGAAAGGATGATGCAACAAAGTAGCGTAAGTATTTCCCTTAGTTTTTGAGAACCAAGGTATCAATCCAGTAGGAGGCTGCACGTGAGTCCCTTGTACCTGCACAAAACAAATAACTCCTCACAACCAACGCGATAAGGTGTTGTCAATCCCTTCACGGTCACTTACGAGAGTGAGATCTGATAGATATGATAAGATAATATTTTTGGTATTTTTGTGATAAAGATGCAAGGTAAAATAAAAGAAAAGGAAATAACTAAGTATTGGAAGATTAATATGATGAAGATAGACCCGGGGGCCATAGGTTTCACTAGTGGCTTCTCTCAAGAGCATAAGTATTTTACGGTGGGTGAACAAATTACTGTTGAGCAATTGACAGAATTGAGCATAGTTATGAGAATATCTAGGTATGATCATGTATATAGGCATCACGTCCGAGACAAGTAGGCCGACTCCTGCCTGCATCTACTACTATTACTCCACTCATCGACCGCTATCCAACATGCATCTAGAGTATTAAGTTCATGAAAACAGAGTAACGCCTTAAGCAAGATGACATGATGTAGAGGGATGAATTCATGCAATATGATAAAAACCCCATCTTGTTATCCTCGATGGCAACAATACAATACGTGCCTTGCTGCCCCTACTGTCACTGGGAAAGGACACCGCAAGATTGAACCCAAAGCTAAGCACTTCTCCCATTGCAAGAAACATCAATCTAGTAGGCCAAACCAAACTGATAATTCGAAGAGACTTGCAAAGGTAACCAATCATACATAAAAGAATACAGAGAAGATTCAAATATTGTTCATAGATAATCTTGATCATAAACCCACAATTCATCGGTCTCAACAAACACACCGCAAAAAGAAGATTACATCGAATAGATCTCCACAAGAGAGGGGGAGAACTTTGTATTGAGATCCAAAAAGAGAGAAGAAGCCATCTAGCTAATAACTATGGACCCGAAGGTCTCACGTAAACTAATCACACTTCATCAGAGATGCTATGGTGTTGATGTAGAAGCCCTCCGTGATGGGTGCCCCCTCCGGCGGAGCTCCGGAACAGGCCCCAAGATGGGATCTCGTGGATACAGAAGGTTGCGGCGGTGGAATTAGGTTTTTGGCTCCATATCTGATCATTTGGGGTACGTAGGTATATATAGGAGGAAGAAGTACGTCGGTGGAGCAACAGGGGGCCCACGAGGGTGGAGGGCGCGCCTGGGGGGGAGGGGGTAGGCGCGCCCCCTACCTCATGGCCTCCTTGTTGGTTGCTTGACGTAGGGTCCAAGTCTCCTGGATCATGTTCGGTGAGAAAATTATGTTTCCGAAGGTTTCATTCCGTTTGGACTCCGTTTGATATTCCTTTTCTTCGAAACCCTAAAATAGGCAAAAAACAGCAATTCTGGGCTGGGCCTCCGGTTAATAGGTTAGTCCCAAAAATAATATAAAAGTGGATAATAAAGCCCAATAATATCCAAAACAGTAGATAATATAGCATGGAGCAATCAAAAATTATAGATACGTTGGAGACGTATCAAGCATCCCAAGCTTAATTCCTGCTCGTCCTCGAGTAGGTAAATAATAAAAACAGAATTTTTGATGTGGAATGCTACTTGGCATAATTTTAATGTAATTCTTCTTAATTGTGGTATGAATATTCAAATCCGAAAGATTCAAGATAAAAGTTTAATATTGACATAAAAATAATAATACTTCAAGCATACTAACTAAGCAATTATGTCTTCTCAAAATAACATGGACAAAGAAAGTTATCCCTACAAAATCATATAGTCTGGCTATGCTCTATCTTCACCACACAAAGTATTTAAATCATGCACAACCCCGATGACAAGCCAAGCAATTGTTTCATACTTTTGACATTCTCAAAACTTTTTCGATCTTCACGCAATACATGAGCGTGAGCCATGAATATAGCACTATAGGTGGAATAGAATGGTGGTTGTGGAGAAGACAAAAAGGGAGAAGATAGTCTCACATCAACTAGGCGTATCAACGGGCTATGGAGATGCCCATCAATAGATATCAATGTGAGTGAGTAGGGATTGCCATGCAACGGATGCACTAGAGCTATAAGTATATGAAAGCTCAAAAAGAAACTAAGTGGGTGTGCATCCAACTTGCTTGCTCATGAAGACCTAGGGCATTTTGAGGAAGCCAATCATTGGAATATACAAGCCAAGTTCTATAATGAAAAATTCCCACTAGTATATGAAAGTGATGAAATGAGAGACTCTCTATCATGAATATCATGGTGCTATTTTGAAGCACAAGTGTGGTAAAGGATAGTAACATTGTCCCTTCTCTCTTTTTCTCTCATTTTTTTATTTGGGTCTTTTCTCTTTTTTTATGGCCTCTTTTCTTTTTCGTCCGGAGTCTCATCCCGACTTGTGGGGGAATCATAGTCTCCATCATCCTTTCCTCACTGGGACAATGCTCTAATAATGATGATCATAACACTTTTATTTTCTTACAACTCAACAATTACAACTCGATACTTAGAACAAAATATGACTCTATATGAATGCCTCCAACAGTGTACCGGGATATGCAATGAATCAAGAGTGACATGTATGAAAGAATTATGAATGGTGGCTCTGCCACAAATACGATGTCAACTACATGATCATGCTAAGCAATATGACAATGATGGAGTGTGTCATAATAAACGGAACGGTGGAAAGTTGCATGGCAATATATCTCGGAATGGCTATGGAAATGCCATAATAGGTAGGTATGGTGGCTGTTTTGAGGAAGGTATATGGTGGGTGTATGATACCGGCGAAAGGTGCGTGGTATTAGAGAGGCTAGCAATGGTGGAAGGAAGAAAAGTGCGTATAATCCATGGACTCAACATTAGTCATAAAGAACTCATATACTTATTGCAAAAATCTACAAGTTATCAAAGCAAAGTATTACGCGCATGCTCCTAGGGGGATAGATTGGTAGGAAAAGACCATCGCTCGTCCCCGACCGCCACTCATAAGGAAGACAATCAAAAAAATAAATCATGCTCCGACTTCATCACATAATGGTTCACCATACATGCATGCTACGGGAATCACAAACTTTAACACAAGTATTTCTCAAATTCACAACTACTCAACTAGCACAACTTTAATATCACCATATTCATATCTCAAAACAATTATCAAGCATCAAACTTCTCATAGTATTCAACACACTCATAAGAGAATTTTACTATTCTTGAATACCAAGCATATTAGGATTATTTAAGCAAATTACCATGCTATTTAAGGCTCTCAAAATAATCTAAGTGAAGCATGAGAGATCAATAGCTTCTATAAAACAATTCCACCACCGTGCTCTAAAAAATATAAGTGAAGTACTAGAGCAAAACTATATAACTCAAATGATATAAGCGAAGCACATAGAGTATTCTAACAAATTCCAAACCATGTATGGCTCTCTCAAAAGGTGTGTACAGCAAGGATGATTATGATAAACTAACAAATAAAGACTCAAATAATACAAGACGCTCCAAGAAAAACACATATCATGTGGTGAATAAAAATATAGCTCCAAGTAAAGTTACCGATAGAAGTAGACGAAAGAGGGGATGCCTTCCAGGGCATCCCCAAGCTTTGGCTTTTAGGCGTCCTTAGATTATCTTGGGGGTGCGATGGGCATCCCCAAGCTTAGGCTCTTGCCACTCCTTGTTCCATAATCCATCAAATCTTTACCCAAAACTTGAAAACTTCACAACACAAAACTTAAAGTAGAAAATCTCGTGAGCTCCGTTAGCGAAAGAAAACAAAAGACCACTTCAAGGTACTTGATAACCCACAAGTATAGGGGATCGCAACAGCTTTCGAGGGTAGAGTATTCAACGCAAATTTATTGATTCGACACAAGGGGAGCCAAAGAATATTCTCAAGTATTAGCAGCTGGGTTGTCAATTCACCACACGTGGAAACTTAGTATCTGCAGCAAAGTGTTTAGTAGCAAAGTAATATGATAGTGGTGGTAGCGGCAACAAAAGTAAAGATGACAAAAGTAATGTTTTTGGTATTTTGTAGTGATTGTAACAGTAGCAGCGGGAAAGTAAATAAGCGTAAACCAGTATATGGAAAACTCGTAGGCACCGGATCAGTGATGGATAATTATGCCGGATGCGGTTCATCATGTAACAGTCATAACATAGGGTGACACAGAACTAGCTCCAATTCATCAATGTAATGTAGGCATGTATTCCGTATATAGTCATACATGCTTATGGAAAAGAACTTGCATGACATCTTTTGTCCTACCCTCCCATGGCAGCGGGGTCCTATTGGAAACTAAGGGATATTAAGGCCTCCTTTTAATAGAGAATCGGAACAAAGCATTAGCACATAGTGAATACATGAACTCCTCAAACTATGGTCATCACCGGGAGTGGTCCCAATTATTGTCACTTCGGGGTTGCCGGATCATAACACATAGTAGGTGACTATAGACTTGCAAGATAGGATCAAGAACTCACACATATTCATGAAAACATAATAGGTTCAGATCTGAAATCATGGCACTCGGGCCCTAGTGACAAGCATTAAGCATAGCAAAGTCATAGCAACATCAATCTCATAACATAGTGGATACTAGGGATCAAACCCTAACAAAACTAACTCGATTACATGATAAATCTCATCCAACACATCACCATCCAGCAAGCCTATGATGAAATTACTCACGCACGACGGTGAGCATCATGAAATTGGTGATGGAGGATGGTTGATGATGACGACAGCGATGAATCCCCCTCTCCGGAGCCCAGAACGGACTCCAGATCAGCCCTCCCGAGAGGTTTTAGGGCTTGGCGGCGGCTCCGTATCGTAAAACACGATGATTTCTTCTCCCTCATTTTTTCTCTCCGAAAGAAAATATATAGAGTTGGAGTTGGCGTCGTTGGGCATCCAGGGGGCCCACGAGGTAGGGGGCGCGCCCTAGGGGGGGCCCCACCCTCGTGAGAAGGGTGTGGCCCCCTGGTCTTCATCTTTGGTGAGGATTTATTGTTATTTTTTCTAAGATGTTCCATGGAGTAATATTTGCTTTCTGCACATAAAACAACACCATGGCAATTCTGCTGAAAACAACGTCAGTCCGGGTTAGTTCCATTCAAATCGTACAAGTTAGAGTCCAAAACAAGGGCAAAAGTGTTTGGAAAAGTAGATACGACGGAGACGTATCAACTCCCCCAAGCTTAAACCCTTGCTTGTCCTCAAGCAATTCAGTTGACAAACTGAAAGAAAGAAAGAAAAACTTTTACAAACTCTGTTGGCTCTTGTTATTGTAACTATGTCAAGCCAGCATTCAAGTTTTCAGCATAGATCATAGCTAACCACATTTGCAATAATTCTCAGGTCTCATAATTACTCATATCAATAGCACAATCAACTAGCAAGTCATAATAATAAATCTCGGATGACAACACTTTATCAAAACAATCATAATATGATATAATAAGATGGTATCTCGCTAGCCCTTTCTGAGACCTCAAAACATAAATGCAGAGCACCTTTAAAGATCAAGGACTGACTAGACATTGTAATTCATGGTAAAAGAGATCCAATCATAGTCACGCCCAACATAGATTAATAGTGATGAATGCAAATGACAGTTGTGCTCTCCATCTAGTGCTTTTTAATAAGAGGGTGATGACTCAATATAAAAGTAAATGGATAGGCCCTTCACAGAGGGAAGTAGGGATTTGTAGAGGTGCCAGAGCTCAGTTTTGCAATAGAGATAAATTGTATTTTGAGCGGTATACTTTCATTGTCAACGTAACAACTAAGAGATGGTGATATCTTCCATGCTAAACACATTATAGGTGGTTCCCAAACAGAATGGTAAAGTTTATACTCCCCCTCCACCAACAAGCATCAATCCATGGCTTGCTTGATACAATGAGTGCCTCCAACATACATCAGGTCCCAGGGGGAGTTTTGTTTGCAATTAATTTTGATTTAGTTTGCATAAAGCATGGGACTGGGCATCCCCGTGACCAGCCGCTTTCTCGTGAGTGAGGAGCGGAGTCCACTCCTCTTGAGAATAACCCGCCTAACACGGAAGATAAGGACAACCTTGGTTGATACATGAGCTATTCGAGCATACAAAACAGAATGTTTATTTGAAGGTTTAGAGTTTGGCACATACAAATTTACTTGGAACGACAGGTAGATAGCGCATATAGGAAGGTATGGCGGACTCATCTGGAATAACTTTGGGGTTTAAGGGATTGGATGCACAAGCAGTATTCCCGCTTAGTACAAGTGAAGGCTAGCAAAAGACTGGGAAGTGACCAACTAGAGAGCGACAATAGCCATGTACATGCATTAAATTAATAAACATTGGATGCAAGCATGAGTAGGATATAATCCACCATGAACATAAATATCGTGAAGGCTATGTTGATTTGTTTCAACTACATGCGTGAACATGTGCCAAGTCAAGTCACTTAAATCATTGAAAGGAGGATACCACCCCATCATACCACATCATAACCATCTCAATAGCATGTTGGCACACAAGGTAAATCATTATAACTCATAGCTAATCAAGCATGGCACAAGCAACTATGATCTCTAATTGTCATTGCAAACATGTTTATTCATAATAAGCTGAATCAAGAACGAGGGGCTCATCATATTTACAAAAACAAAAGAGGTCGAGTTCATACCAGCTTTTCTCATCTCAGTCAGTCCATCATATATCATCATAATTGCCTTTCACTTGCACGACCGAATGGTGTGAATAATAATAAGAGTGCATGTGCATTGGACTAAGCTGGAATCTGCGAGCATTCAATAAGTGAAAAAGTATGAGCACCGACATCTAGCAATGAGTGTGTGTGAACATAAATGTAATGTCGGTGAGAAATACGTACTCCCCCAAGCTTAGGCTTTTGGCCTAAGTTGGTCTATGGCCACGGCTGGCCTGGCTGATATCCATAATAATAGTTGTTGGGGTCGTACTATGATGAGGAAGAAGAAGGCTCCGATTGCCACTGGCTGGCAATCATCTCCGGATCCCATTGATAGTTAGACCGTCATGAAGGATCAAATTGTGGTTCCGGTTCTGGCTCCTCGGCTGGTGCAGGGTTCGGTAGGCGTGAATAGCCATCAACGGAACAAGGTACGTGCCTACAGTCAAATCAAACAAAGAAGGAGCATGCAGGATAATAGTCTCAGGATGATGTTTGTTAAGGAACAATTGATATTTAAGCTCTCCTGCCCTATTCTTAACAATAAAATCATGTGCCACCATACTTTTATGATCTAGATAAACACGAGACAACACCTTTTCTTCCTTCTCAGCATGCCTAATAGGTATGTTAAAATGTACGGCTAGGCGTGTAGAATACATGCCTCCAAAGATGGGGCCTTTGGTACGGTTCATACTCAGCCGTCTAGCAATAATGCCGCCCATACTAAAAGTGTTATCACTGTATAAACCGTGGAGCAGAATAATTATATCAGGGATACTAAGGTTTCCACAGTTTCCGCGTCCAATTAAACAACGACTAGCAAATAATGCAAAGTAACGTAAAATAGGAAAATGTATGCTAGTGATTCGTGCATTGGAAACCTTCCTAGTTTCTTCTGTCTTGCCCTCAAAAGGGACTAAACAAATTCGACAGAAATCATAAAGTGACATCTCCTTATGCTCATCATATAAATGAAACTCCACCGTAGGTGGTGAGTTCCTAGAATGAAAATGAAAGTTTTGCACAAAAGTATTTGCGAGTAAGAGATACTGATCGCATTGGTCATGGAGGAAAGCGGTGAGGCCTGCATTGTGAGCCAATTCATGAAAATCTTCATAGATACCGGCTGCTCTCAAGAAATCATCAGAAGGCCATTCACACACCCGAATCTCCGCGGTGCACGGCAAATTATACTTAGGCTTTGGTGCCTTTTCCTTCGAGCTTTGGCTCGATGAGCCCCTCAATAATCTCCTCATCATTTTCTGAAAAATTCTGAAATTTTTAGTAACTTCAAACAAAAGTAAACCAACTTTAATAATATTGATAGCAACTACTCCTACAAGTGCCTAGAGCCTATATCAACCATTAGAACTACTTGGAACCATATAAATTTGACATGCAAGTTCAAGAACATGGTCACCTATGTAGCACAAATTTGCAAAGAATAAATCACTAGAACAAAAACTAATTGGACCAATGGAGGAGTCACATACCAAGGAACAATCTCCCCAAGCAGTTTTGCGAGAGGTGCTTTGAGCAAGGAGATCGAAAATCACAACAAAAGTGGCTGGAACTCGTGCTTTGTAACATCCCAAATTTTCAATTTGGAATGTTATACATTAGATCATCATGCATATCATATTTTCTTGCATTTCGGTCGATCCTAGAAATTTCACGCAACTCAAGGACCCTCGGAGAGAGTTGGAGATTTCGTCATTTTCATATTTGAGTTTTCTCAAATTTTGAAAAGAGGATCATTTGATTTATTTATTTCATCTTCAATTATTTTTCCAATATCAAAAATATGAGAGAGGGAATAATATGACTTTCCCAAATTTAAGAAAACTGAAGATTTAATAAATAAATCAAATTTGGGTTTTTCCGATATTTATTTGCATTTTATTTGGATAGGGAAAAATGCGTGTTTTCAAAAAAAATTGCATCTAGGCCGGAGAAAAGTTCATTTTGTTCGACTCATTTTTAGGAGTCGGGGAAAATTTACTTTAGAATTTTTGGAGTTCGATTAGTTTTTCTTTTCCTTGTTTTTCTGTGCGCGTAACCTTTTAAAAAAAAATCCGCAGCGCTCGCCTGGGCCAATGCCCAGCCGGCCCAGCCGCCTCCCCACCCCGCGCGCCTGCGCCAGCCCCGCCGCCGCACCCGAGTCCGGCTAGGACTCCTAGCCGCCGCCGCCCCCTTGCCTTGCCCCCCCCAAGCACCCTTCCCCCCCTTTAAATACCCAAGCACCCCCCTCTCCTCCCACACCAGCCCCGCCGCCTCCCGCCCCGTGCGCAGCCCCGCCGCCCGCGCCTCCCTGCCGCCGCCGCCGCTGCCGCCTAGCGCCGCCGCCGCCGCCTTGCGCTGCTGCCGCCGCCCGCCGCCCGCCGCCAAGCCCCGCCGCCGCCTAGCCCCTCGCCGAGGTAGCCGCGCCGCGCCACCCTCCCCTCGGTTCAGTTTTTTTAAAAGAAACCGTTCCGGTTTTCTTTTCTTTCGTTGTTCGGTTTTTTTCGAAACCCTAGATCGGTTTTTCGTTTTTGTTTTCGGTTTAGTTGTTTAGCGAGTGTTCGCCGGACCGTTCGTATTAACGAACGTGATCACCGGTTATTCCCGGTTAACGAACGTCCGTTCGTTTAACCGTTCGTCGTTTTCTTTTCGTCAGATTTATTCCGTGATCTTTCTGATCGCGATTTCAGATCCGATCCTCGTTCTAGTTTATCTTCTCGCTCGTTTATCGGAATCAGGTGATTCAAGCGCCTGGAGTTTCGTTTCGAAACCGCTGTTCCGATTAATCAACTTAAATAAGTTTTTGCTACGGTAAAATTTGACCTAGTTTCAACTTGCTAGAACCGAGTTGTTTTCTTCCGCCGTTTGTTTTCCGTCGCTTTGTTCGGTTCGTTCTTTCTTTGCAACCGTAGTTCTTAAGTTGAACTTTTTGGTTCGATCTCTTGTTCGAGTTTTACCTGTGCATTAGATGAGTACTTATTGTATGCTTGTTGTTTGTCTGCGATTGATTACCCGGAGTGCGCCGCCTATTACTTCGAATCTCTAGGTCTTGCGAATCATCAGCAAGGAAAGTAACACTTTGATCATACCTTTTCTACAACCTAGTTTTATTGCATTAGATCAATCCTCACACATTGCATGATTAGGATCTAATTAAATTGTGGGATGGGAAGTAGATGAGGTAGTACCTATTACCTGTATTATTATGAAACCTTTGGGAGTTACTTCTACGTTTGCTTATTATGCCATGCTATGCTAGTAGACGTGGATTGGGTGAGTGATATCCATGACAGATGTGAGTATTGTTAATTAATGGTTTATCTAAGGTGGCAACTTAAACACACATCTGGGTGGATTGAGGCACCTGGTTTCTATCAGGACTTGCCTGTTTTTCTTCGGACCGTCACCCAGGCTCAAAGGGATCATAAGATCATTCATGCTAGTAACTTCCGTGTGCAGCCACAAGCCATTATGGGCTCTAGCATAGTTGACTAAGTCGTGCGAACTCTTACAGTGGTAGATAGCAGATGTAGGGGATATAGGAGGTACGGTCTACCCGATCGTAAGGTGCTAGTGCTTCTGAAAGATTATGTCTCGGTCATCCGTTTCTCAAACACCATGTAGTGCGAGAAATCCAACGGAGGCGATCGAGTCTTGTGGGGAAAAGTGCGCAAACCTCTGCAGAGTGTAATAAACTAATCATGATTAGCCGTGTCCCTGATTATGGACAACTTGAGTATCTAGTACTTGAATATCATGTGAATCTCATCATGTTACTTCTAATTAATATTGTTGGGTTTTAATTATTCACTTAATTGGGATCAGAATGCTGTCAACCATTCTCGATGTTCAACTACCATGATAGTTAAATAAATTTATTCCTTTGTAGTAGGGAAAAACTGGCTTTACGCAAAACAGTAACCATAGAGCTTTACACCAGCCATACATGCATATAGTATAGCTGTTGCATTCCATTACTCCCTATGTGTTACCTTGCCAGCATATTCCATGTGCTGACCCGTTTTTAGGCTGCAACTTTCATGTTGCAGACTTTTCAGACGACGAGTAAGGTGCTTTTAGATCGTGGTTCTATACTCAGTGATGCCGTTGGAGTTGATGGACTCATTTATCTTCCAAGTCTTCCGCTGTTATCGACATTAGATGGCCTTAAGCCATATTTATTGTAATAAGTTCTCTTTGAGGCATCGATGTAATAAGTGTGTGATTGCCACTCTGCTATAAATCCTTCGAAGTACTATGTGGTGTTAGCATTACTGATCCAGGGATGACACCGGAGCACAGAGACTTGATCCATTCGGGTCGGGTCGCTACAGAGATGGTATCAGAGCACACGCTGACTGTAGGACACGACCACTAAGTTAAAGCCATAGATCACCATTCTCTTCTTACTTTCTAACTCCTCATCTTTTCTACTCTTTTAGGATGACGAACGCGAAGATTAAGTACGCTCAACCGGATGAAGGCACACCTTTTGGATATCACTTGAAGGAAGTCACTAGATACCTGAACATAGGAGTACCAAGCTTCACCAGAACCTTCAACGCCACTCTGCCTGAAGAGGAGCACTGGAAGATTCAAGCTCACGTTCCAGGAAGGACATTCGCGCCAATCACGAAGCCCATAGATAGTGTTTTCAATGCACCAACTTGGAGTTTGGGGAAGAGCATGGCAGCTCATATCACCATAGGATGCATTGGAGAAGTTTACCAAGAAGACCTCAAGGACACTATCTACCAGATTTGCGGACGCCGAGATGAACAATGGGAGTTAGTCAGCACCAAGAAGGATAGATCCATTGCAGCTTTCATCCAGGAGTTAAACCAGCACATTCGACGCCACGAGAACCAGATGTGCAATGATATGATAGAGTTGAAGAATGCTAAGGCAAGGATCATCGAGTTAGAAGGAGAACTGAAGGCTACACGCAAGGACTACATGGAAGAGATCGTAGCTCTAGCAAGACACAATGGCGATCTTAAGCAGGAGGTTGAAGAACTCAAGAGGGAGTTAGCATCCAGGAAGGAAGACATGTACGTCGCATGTCCGGACAACTACATCATCATCGATGACACCGATTCAGATCCAAGTGAACCCGACTTTGAAGACGAAGCTGGAGCCGACATCATGGAGTCTTCCACCGGTTCAAATTTCTTGATGACCACCAATTATTAGTAGCATTTCCCCCCATGTATATAGTTTAGTTTGAGCACTTTTGCGATAGCTAGATCGATTGTAAGCCCTTGTTTGAATTGAATGAAGTGATTTTGTGTGCATTTGCTCATGTGCATTGGGGTAGTGTTTTCTCTTTTAGACCTCAATCTATTCTTAAATCTCGTCTTTTCTAAAACCCTCAGATGCCTCCAAGACGTGACAATGGATTTCCACCGGAGCTCACTCAGTTGATCCAGCAACAGAATCAATTGATGCAGATGTTAGTCCAGAACCAGCAGAACAACAACAACAACAACAACCCACCACCACCACCTGTTGACCACTTAGCCCGTTTTCTTAGGCTGAATCCGCCGGTGTTTTCCAGTAGCACCGAGCCGATAGTAGCAGACGATTGGCTCCGCAAGATAGGAAGGGAGTTGACCACTGCAGGATGCACCGATGGTGAGAAAGTGAAGTTTGCCGCACATCAGCTTGACGGACCTGCGGCAGCATGGTGGGAGAATTTCACAGCCACTTACCCAGTTGACACTGTCACATGGGATCAGTTTCAGCAAGCTTTCCGCACTGCCCATGTTTCAGCAGGAGCTATGGCCATGAAGAAGCGTGAGTTTCGCAACTTACACCAAGGAGGAAGGACAGTTGGCCAGTACGTTGACGACTTCAGCAAGTTAGCACGTTATGCCCCAGATGACGTTGCCACAGATGCAGCTAAGCAGGAGAAGTTTCTGGAAGGACTGAATGATGAGCTAAGCATGCAGTTGATGGTAGCAATTTTCAACAACTACCAGGAGTTGGCAGATCGTGCCATCATGATTGATGGGAAGCACCAACGACAGTTGGAGAGATCCGGAGTTTTCTTGGACTCGCAGGATACTATCGGAGATTTATTGAGAACTTTTCAAAGATTGCGAAGCCTATGACGGAGTTGTTGAAAAAGGATACTAAGTTCAAATGGACTGAGGAGTGTGAGGCTAGTTTCCAGGAGTTGAAGAAACGCTTGGTTACCTCACCAGTGTTGATATTGCCAGATCAGACCAAGGATTATGAGGTGTATTGCGACGCTTCACGTCGAGGACTTGGAGTAGTGCTTATGCAGGAAGGGAGAGTTGTTTCGTATGCTTCACGACAACTGAAGCCTCATGAGTTGAATTATGCCACGCATGATTTGGAGTTAGCAGCCGTAGTGCATGCATTGAAGACGTGGAGACATTTCCTCATTGGAAATCATTGTGAGGTGTACACGGATCATAAGAGTTTGAAGTACATTTTCACACTGAAGGAGTTGAACCTCAGACAAAGGAGATGGTTGGAACTCATCAAGGATTATGATATGAGATTGCATTACCATCCCGGAAAAGCTAATGTAGTAGCTGACGCATTGAGCCGTAAGAGCCATGTCAGTACGTTAATGACGGGAGGAATACCCAAGGAGTTAGCAGAAAACCTTCGTGAGCTATGTTTGGAAATAGTTCCGAGAGGCTATGTAGCAGCATTGGAGATTCAGTCAACATTGATGGATAAAATCAGAGAGCTCAGAAATCTGACAAGGAGATTGCTTCTATAACAGAGAAAATGAGCCAAGGAAACGCTAAAGGATTTCGTGAGGATGAGCACGATACCCTGTGGTTTGAGGACCGCGTTTATGTGCCAAATGACCCGGAGATCAGGAAGTTGATTCTACAAGAGGCACATGATTCACCGTATTCGATTCACCCAGGAAATACCAAGATGTATTTGGATTTGAAGGAAACATTCTGGTGGACCGGAATGAAGAAGGATATTGCAGCATATGTAGCAGTTTGTGATGTGTGTCATAGAGTAAAGGCAGAACATCAGAAGCCAGCCGGATTGTTACAACCATTGCCGATACCCGAATGGAAGTGGGATAAGATAGGCATGGATTTTATCACAGGACTACCCAGGACAAAGGCAGGCTATGACTCGATATGGGTAGTAGTTGATCATTTGACGAAGGTAGCACATTTCATTCCAGTTAAGACCACTTACACCAGTGCTAAGTTGGCAAAGATATACATGACTAGAATCATTTGTTTGCATGGAGTTTCGAGGAGTATCGTATCATATAGAGGAACCCAATTTACCTCAAAGTTTTGGAATCAGTTGCATGAAACTTTGGGAACCAGACTAGAGTTCAGCACAGCTTTTCACCCACAGATGGATGGACAAACTGAGAGAGTCAATCAGATTTTGGAAGATATGCTGAGAGCTTGTGCACTAGATTATGGATCTAGTTGGGACGATAATTTACCGTATGCGGAGTTTTCTTATAACAACAGTTACCAAACCAGTTTGAAGATGGCACCTTTCGAAGCTTTATACGGAAGGAGGTGCAGGACACCGTTGTCATGGGACGAAGTTGGAGACCGTCAATTCTTTGGACCAGATTTGATTAAGGACTCTGAACGGAAAGTTAAGTTGATTCGCGATAGGCTCAAGGTAGCCCAGTCCAGGCAGAAGAGCTACGCAGATTCTAAACGCAAGGAGAAAGTCTACGAAACCGGAGACAAAGTGTATCTTCGAGTATCCCCACTTCGAGGAGTTAAGCGCTTTGGAGTTAAGGGAAAATTGGCACCGCGTTTCGTTGGACCGTATAAGATCTTGCAACGTATGGGAGAAGTCGCTTATAAGTTGGAATTACCAGAGGGACTGTCAGGAGTTCATGATGTATTCCATGTTTCTCAGCTGAAGAAATGTCACGCCGAAATGGCGGAGGTACCGCTAAGAGATACAGTGCCACTTGAAGCAATTCAGTTGAAGGATGACTTAACATATGAGGAGAAGCCAGTCAAGATTCTCGATTATGCCAGTAGAGTTACCCGCAACAAGGTTATCAAGTTTTGCAAAGTTCAGTGGAACCACCACTCAGAGGATGAAGCCACCTGGGAGAGAGAAGAAGATTTGCTCAAGGACCACCCTCACCTATTTTCTAGCCAACCCGAATCTCGAGGGTGAGATTCATCTTAAGGGGGGTAGGTTCGTAACATCCCAAATTTTCAATTTGGAATGCTATACATTAGATCATCATGCATATCATATTTTCTTGCATTTCGGTCGATCCTAGAAATTTCACGCAACTCAAGGACCCTCGGAGAGAGTTGGAGATTTCGTCATTTTCATATTTGAGTTTTCTCAAATTTTGAAAAGAGGATCATTTGATTTATTTATTTCATCTTCAATTATTTTTCCAATATCAAAAATATGAGAGAGGAAATAATATGACTTTCCCAAATTTAGGAAAAATGAAGATTTAATAAATAAATCAAATTTGGGTTTTTCCAGTATTTATTTGCATTTTATTTGGATAGGGAAAAATGCGTGTTTTCAAAAAAATTGCATCTAGGCCGGAGAAAAGTTCATTTTGTTCGACTCATTTTTAGGAGTCGGGGAAAATTTACTTTAGAATTTTTGGAGTTCGATTAGTTTTTCTTTTCCTTGTTTTTCTGCGCGCTTAACCTTTAAAAAAAATCCGCAGCGCTCGCCTGGGCCAAGGCCCAGCCGGCCCAGCCGCCTCCCCTCCCCGCGCACCCGCGCCAGCCCCACCGCCGCGCCCGAGTCCGGCTAGGACTCCTAGCCGCCGCCGCCCCCTTGCCTTGCCCCCTCCCCCAAGCACCCTTCCCCCCTTTAAATACCCAAGCACCCCCCCTCTCCTCCCACACCAGCCCCGCCGCCTCCCGCCCCGCGCGCAGCCCCGCCGCCCGCGCCTCCCTGCCGCCGCCGCCTAGCGCCGCTGCTGCCGCCGCCGCCTTGCACCGCTGCCGCCGCCCGCCGCCAAGCCCCGCCGCCGCCTACCCCTCGCCGAGGTATCCGCGCCGCGCCACCCTCCCCTCGGTTCGGTTTTTTAAAATAAAACGTTCTGGTTTTCTTTTCTTTCGTTGTTCGGTTTTTTTTCGAAACCCTAGATCGGTTTTTCATTTTGTTTTCGGTTTAGTTGTTTAGCGAGCGTTCGCCGGACCGTTCGTCTTAACGAACGTGATCACCGGTTATTCCCGGTTAACGAACGTCCGTTCGTTTAACCGTTCGTCGTTTTCTTTTCGTCGGATTTATTCCGTGATCTTTCTGATCGCGATTTCAGATCCGATCCTCGTTCTAGTTTATCTTCTCGCTCGTTTATCGGAATCAGGTGATTCAAGCGCCTAGAGTTTCATTTCAAAACCGCCGTTCCGATTAATCAACTTAAACAAGTTTTTGCTACAGTAAAATTTGACCTAGTTTCAACTTGCTAGAACTGAGTTGTTGTCTTCCGCCATTTGTTTTCCGTCGCTTTGTTCGGTTCGTTCTTTCTTTGCAACCGGAGTTCTTAAGTTGAACTTTCTGGTTCGATCTCTTGTTCGAGTTTTACCTGTGCATTAGATGAGTACTTATTGTATGCTTGTTGTTTGTCTGTGATAGATTACCCGGAGTGCGCCGCCTGTTACTTCGAATCTCTAGGTCTTGCGAATCATCAGCAAGGCAAGTAACACTTTGATCATACCTTTTCTACAAACAGTTTTATTGCATTAGATCAATCCTCACACATTGCATGATTAGGATCTAATTAAATTGTGGGATGGGAAGTAGATGAGGTAGTACCTATTACCTGTATTATTATGAAACCTTTGGGAGTTACTTCTACGTTTGCTTATCATGCCATGCTATGCTAGTAGACGTGGATTGGGTGAGTGATATCCATGACAGATGTGAGTATTGTTATTTAATGGTTTATCTAAGGTGGCAACTTAAACACACATCTGGGTGGATTGAGGCACCTGGTTTCCATCAGGACTTGCCTGTTTTTCTTTGGACCGCCACCCAGGCTCAAAGGGATCATAAGATCATTCATGCTAGTAACTTCCGTGTGCAGCCACAAGCCATTATGGGCTCTGGCATAGTTGACTAAGTCATGCGAACTCTTATAGTGGTAGACTAGCAGATGTAGGGGATATATGAGGTACGGTCTACCCGATCGTAAGGTGCTAGTGCTTCTGAAAGACTATGTCTCGGTCATCCGTTTCTCAAACACCATGTAGTGTGAGAAATCCAACGGAGGCGATCGAGTCTTGTGGGGAAAAGTGCGCAAACCTCTGCAGAGTGTAATAAACTAATCATGATTAGCCGTGTCCCCGGTTATGGACAACTTGAGTATCTAGTACTTGAATATCATGTGAATCTCATCATGTTACTTCTAATTAATATTGTTGGGTTTTAATTATTCACTTAATTGGGATCGGAATGCTGTCAACCATTCTCGATGTTCAACTACCATGATAGTTAGATAAATTTATTCCTTTGTAGTAGGGAAAAACTGGCTTTACGCAAAACAGTAACCATAGAGCTTTACACCAGCCATATATGCATATAGTATAGCTGTTGCATTCCATTACTCCCTATGTGTTACCTTGTCAGCATATTCCATGTGCTGACCCGTTTTCGGGCTGCAACTTTCATGTTGCAGACTTTTCAGACGACGAGTAAGGTGCTTTTAGGTGGTGGTTCTATACTCAGTGATGCCGTTGGAGTTGATGGACCCATTTATCTTCCAAGTCTTTAGCTGTTATCGACATTAGATGGCCTTAAGCCATATTTATTGTAATAAGTTCTCTTTGAGACATCGATGTAATAAGTGTGTGATTGCCACTCTGCTATAAATCCTTCAAATTACTGTGTGGTGTCAGCATTACTAATCCAGGGATGACACCGGAGCACAGAGACTTGATCCATTCGGGTCGGGTCGCTACATGCTTGAGTTGGTTTTTCGGGTTTGTGTGAGACAGAGGAAGAAGATGGGTGCTGGGATAAGTGGAGGAGGGCCACCGTGGGCCCACGAGGCAGGGGGGTGCGCCCTGGGGGGGGGGGGGGGCGCCCACCACCCTCGTGGCCAGGTGGTAGCTCCTCCCGCGGTAATTTTTGCACAGTAAATCCTCAAATATTCCCGAAAAAATCATATTAAATTGGCATGTCATTTTGAGGACTTTTATTTTCGGGATATTTTTATATTACACGCATAAGCCAGGAAACAGACAGAAAAATACTATTTTTACTTTATTTCTACTAATTAACAGAAAATATAGAGAGGGTACAGAAGTTTGTGCTGCTAGTTTCATCCATCTCATGCTCATCAAAAAGAATCCACTAACATGGTTGATCAAGTCTTGTTAACAAACTCATTTCGATAATCATGAAACCAGAGAAATTTCGAATAACACTAAGTTACCTCAATGGGGATATGCACATCCCCTATAATTTAGTATATCATATTTCTTTTTGACAGTAGGAAGAGGAAATTCAAAACCTCCAATTATAATCGATGGAATTTTTCCAATGGAGTTGATACTATGAACTTGAGGTTGTTTCCTCGGGAAGTGTACCGTATGCTCATTACCATTAACATGAAAAGTGACATTGCCTTTGTTGCAATCAATAACAGCCCCTGCAGTATTAAGAAAAGGTCTTCCAAGAATAATAGACATACTATCATCCTCGGGAATATCAAGAATAACAAAGTCCGTTAAAATAGTAACGTTTGCAACCACAACAGGCACATCCTCACAGATACCGACAGGTATAGCAGTTGATTTATCAGCCATTTGCAAAGATATCTCGGTAGGTGTCAGCTTATTCAAGTCAAGTCTACGATATAAAGAGAGAGGCATAACACTAACACCGGCTCCAAGATCACATAAATCAGTTTTAATATAATTTCTTTTAATGGAGCAAGGTATAGTAGGTACTCCGGTGTCTCCAAGTTTCTTTGGTATTCCACCCTTAAAAGTATAATTAGCAATCATGGTGGAAATTTCAGCTTCCGGTATCTTTCTTTTATTAGTAATGATATCCTTCATATATTTAGCATAAGGATTTGTTTTGAGCACATCAGTTAATCGCATACGCAAAAAGATAGGCCTAATCATTTCAGCAAAGCGCTCAAAATCCTCATCATCCTTTTTCTTGGATGGTTTCGGAGGAAAAGGCATGGGTTTCTGAACCCAAGGTTCCCTTTCTTTACCATGTTTCCTAGCAACAAAGTCTCTTTTATCATAACGTTGATTCTTTGATTGTGGATTATCAAGATCAACGGCAGGTTCAATTTCTACATCATTGTCATTACTAGGTTGAGCATCTTCATGAACATCATCATTAATATTTTCATTAGGTTCATGTTCATTACCAGATTGTGTTTCAGCATCAGACATAGAAATATCATTTGGATTATCAGGTGGTTCAGCAATAGGTTCACTAGAAGTTTGCACAGTTCTATCATTTTTTTCTTCTTCTTTTTAGAAGAACTAGGAACATCAATATTATTTCTCTGAGAATCTTGCTCAATTCTCTTAGGGTGGCCTTCAGGATACAAAGGTTCCTGAGTCATTCTACCAGTTCTAGTAGCCACTCTAACAACATAATCATTTTTCTTACTATTCATTTCATCAAGCACTTCTTTTTGAGCCTTAAGTACTTGTTCTACTTGAGTGGTAACCATAGAAGCATGTTTGCTAACAAGTTTAAGTTCACCTTTAATATTAGCCATATAATCACCCAAGCGTCTAATCATATAAGCATTTTCTTTTAATTGTCTACCAAAATAAGCATTGAAGTCGTCTTGCTTAAACATAAAGTTATCAAACTCATCCAAGCACTGACTAGCAATTTTAGTAGGAGGGACTTCAGCTTTATCATATCTATAGAGAGAATTTACCTTTACTACCTATGTCGGGATATCGGGACCAGGAGGTTCTTTAGTAAATAAAGAATTGAGATCATATATTTCTTCAACAGGCGGTACATTAAGACCATGTATTTCTTCAATAGGCGGTAAATTCTTAACGTCTTCAGCTTTAATACCCTTTTCTTTCATAGATTTCTTTGCCTCTTGCATATCTTCGGGACTGAGAAATAGAACACCTCTCTTCTTCAGAGTTGGTTTAGGAATAGGTTCAGTAATTAGAACAGGAGCTGGCTCAGGAGGTGCCCAATTACTTTCATTTGTCAACATATTATTCAATAGGATTTCAGATTCATACGGTGTTCTTTCCCTGAAAAGAGAACCAGCACAACTATCCAGGTAATCTCTGGAAGCATCGGTTAGTCCATTATAAAAGATATCAAGTATTTCAGGTTTCTTAAGAGGATGATCAGGCAAATCATTAAGTAACTTGAGAAGCCTCCCCCAAGCTTGTGGGAGACTCTCTTCTTTAATTTGCATGAAGTTGTATATTTCCCTCAAAGCAGCTTGTTTCTTATGAGCAGGGAAATATTTAGCAGAGAAGTAATAAATCATATCCTAGGGACTACGCACACAACCAGGATCAAGAGAATTAAACCATATCTTAGCATCACCCTTTAATGAGAACGGAAATATTTTGAGTATAGAGAAGTAACGTGATCTCTCATCACTAGTGAACAGGGTAGCTATATCATTTAACTTAGTAAGATGTGCCACAACAATTTCAGATTCATAGCCATAAAACGGATCAGATTCAACCAAACTAATTATATCAGGATCAACAGAGAATTCATAATCCTTATCAGGAACGCATATAGGTGAAGTAGCAAAAGCAGGGTCGGGTTTCATTTTATCTCTAAGTGATTCTTTGTTCCATTTAACTAATAACCTCTTGAGCTCATATCTATCTTTGCAAGCTAAAATAGCGGCAGAAGATTCCATATAAAAAAGATAGCCCTCAGGAATAACAGGCATATTTTCATCATCACTATCATCATCGTATTCAGATTCAATAATTTCTTTTTCTCTAGCCCTAGCAATTTGTTCATCAAGAAATTCCCCAAGGGGCACAGTAGTATCAGGCATAGAAGCAGTTTCATCATAAGTATCATGCATAGCAGAAGTGGCATCATCAATAACATGCGACATATCAGAACGAATAGCAGAAGCAGGTGCAGGTGTCGGAAACTTACTCATAACAGAAGGTGAATCAAGTGCAGAGCTAGATGGCAGTTCCTTACCTCCCCTCGTAGTTGAGGGATAGATCTTGGTTTTTGGATCTCTCAAGTTCTTCATAGTGTCCAGCAGATATAAATCCCAAGTGACTCAAAGAATAGAGCTATGGTCCCCGGCAACGGCGCCATAAATTCTTCTTGCTACCTCTTGAGCTTGCATTGGATTTCCCCGAAGAGGAAGGGATGATGCAGCAGAGTAGCGTAAGTATTTCCCTCAGTTTTTGAGAACCAAGGTATCAATCCAGTAGGAGGCCATGCTCAAGTCCCTCGTACCTGCACAAAACGATAGCTACTCGCAACCAACGCGATTAGGGGTTGTCAATCCCTTCACGGTCGCTTATGAGAGTGAGATCTGATAGATATAATATTTTTGGTATAAAGATGCAAAGTGAAAAGTAAAAGGAAAAGTAAAAAGCAAAGCAAGATTAAAGCGATGGAGATTGATATGATGAGAATAGACCCGGGGGCCATAGGTTTCACTAGTGGCTTCTCTCAAGAGCATAAATATTCTACGGTGGGTGAACAAATTACTGTTGAGCAATTGACAGAATTGAGCATAGTTATGAGAATATCTAGGCATGATCATGTATATAGGCATCACGTCCATGACAAGTAGACCGAAATGATTCTGCATCTACTACTATTACTCCACTCATCAACCGCTATCCATCATGCATCTAGAGTATTAAGTTAAAAACAGAGTAACGCTTTAAGCAAGATGACATGATGTAGAGAGATAAATTCATGCAATATGAAATAAACCCCATCTTGTTATCCTCGATGGCAACGATTCAATACGTGCCTTGCTGCCCCTTCTGTCACTTGGAAAGGACACCGCAAGATCGAACCCAAAGCTAAGCACTTCTCCCATGGCAAGAACTACCAATCTAGTTGGCCAAATCAAACGGATAATTCGAAGAGACTTGCAAAGATAACTAATCATACATAAAAGAATTCAGAGAAGATTCAAATTTATTCATAGATAGACTTGACCATAAACCCACAATTCATCGGTCTCAACAAACACACCGCAAAAAGAAGATTACATCGAATAGATCTCCACAAGAGAGGGGGAGAACTTTGTATTGAGATCCAAAAAGAGAGAAGAAGCCATCTAGCTACTAACTATGGACCCGAAGGTCTGAGGTAAACTACTCACACTTCATCGGAGAGGCTATGATGATGTAGAAGCTCTCCGTGATGACGGCCCCCTCCGGTGGAGCTCCGGAACAGGCCCCAATATGGGATCTCATGGATACAAAAAGTTGCGGCTGTGGAATTAGGTTTTTGGCTCCGTCTCTGTTCGTTTGGGGGTACGTAGGTATATATAGGAGGAAGAAGTACGTCGGTGGAGCTCCGAGGGGCCCACGAGGCAGGGGGGCGCGCCCTAGGGGGGCGCCCCCACCCTCGTGACCGCCTCTCTGATGCCTTGGCGTAGGGTCCAAGTCTCCTGGATCACGTTCGGTGAGAAAATCACGTTCCCGAAGGTTTCATTCCGTTTGGACTCCGTTTGATATTCCGTTTCTTTGAAACACTGAAATAGGCAAAAAACAACAATTCTGGGCTGGGCCTCCGGTTAATAGGTTAGTCCCAAAAATAATATAAAAGTGGAAAATAAATCCCAATATAGTCCAAAATAGTAGATAATATAGCATGGAGCAATAAAAAAATTATAGATATGTTGGAGACGTATCAGGCATCCCCAAGCTTAATTCCTGCTCGTCCTCGAGTAGGTAAATGATAAAAAGAGAATTTTTGATGTTGAGTGCTACTTGGCATAATTTCAATGCAAATCTTCTTAATTGTGGTATGAATATTCAGATTAGGAAGACTCAAGACAAAAGTTCATATTGACATAGAGAATAATAATACTTCAAGCAAACTAACAAAGGAATTATGTTTTCTCAAAGTAACATGGCTAAAGAAAGTTTATCCCTACAAAATCATATAGTTTAGTCATGCTCCATTTTCGTCACACAAGAATGCTCTCATCATGCACAACCCCGATGAAAAGCCAAGCAATTGTTTCATACCTTAATAATTTCAAACTCATAAACTTTCACGCAATACATGAGCGTGAGCCATGGATATAGCACTATGGGTGGAATAGAATGATGGGGGTTATGTGGAGAAGGCAAAAAAGGAGGAGGTCTCACATCAACGAGGCTAATCAATGGGCTATGGAGATGCCCATCGATTGATGTTAATGCAAGGAGTAGGGATTGCCATGCAACGGATGCACTAGAGCTATAAATGTATGAAAGCTAAATAAAAGAAACTAAGTGGGTGTGCATCCAACTTGCTTGCTCACGAAGACCTAGGGCACTTGAGGAGGCCCATTGTTGGAATATACAAGCCAAGTTCTATAATGAAAAATTCCCACTAGTATATGAAAGTGATAACTCAAGAGACTCTCTATATGAAGAACATGGTGCTACTTTGAAGCACAAGTGTGGAAAAAGGAATAGTAGCATTGCCCCTTTTTTTGGGCCTTTTTTTTCTTTGGCCTTTCTCTTTTTTTGGGACAATGCTCTATTGAATGATGATCATCACACTTCTATTTGTTTACAACTCAATGATTACTACTCGATACTAGAACAAAGTATGACTCTATATGGATGCCTCCGGCGGTGTACCGGGATATGCAATGAATCAAGAGTGACAAGTATGAAAAAATTATGAACGGTGGCTTTGCCACAAATACTATGTCAATTACATGATCATGCTAAGCAACATGACAATGATGAATGTGTCATGATAAACTGGATGGTGGAAAGTTGCATGGCAATATATCTCGGGATGGCTATGGAAATGCCATAATAGGTAGGTATGGTGGCTGTTTTGAGGAAGATATAAGGAGGTTTATGTGTGAAAGAGCATATCATATCATGGGGTTTGGATGCACCGGCGAAGTTTGCACCAACTCTCGATGTGAGAAAGGGCAATGCACGGTACCGTAGAGGCTAGCAATGATGGAAGGATGAGAGTGCGTATAATCCATGGACTCAACATTAGTCATAAAGAACTCATATACTTATTGCAAAAATCTACAAGCCATCAAAAACCAAAGTATTACGCGCATGCTCCTAGGGGCATAGATTGGTAGGAAAAGACCATCGCTCGTCCCCGACCGCCACTCATAAGGAGGACAATCAAATAACACCTCATGTTTCAAATTTGTTGCATAACGTTTACCATACGTGCATGCCACGGGACTTGCAAACTTCAACACAAGCACTTCTCAAATTCACAACTACTCAACTAGCATGACTTTGATATTATTACCTCCATATCTCAAAACAATTATCAAGCATCTAACTTTTCTTAGTATTCAACACACTCAAAAGAAAGTTTCACAAATCTTGAATACCAAGCATGTTATTATTAAGCAAATTACCATGCTATTAAGACTCTCAAAATAATTTAAGTGAAGCATGAGAGATCAATAGTTTCTTTAAAACAAATCCACCACCATGCTCTAAAAGATCTAAGTGAAGCACATAGAGCAAAATTATAATGCTCAAAAGATATAAGTGAAGCACATAGAGCAAAACTACTTAGATTGGTAGAAGTTATCAAAGCAAAGTATTACGCGCATGCTCCTAGGGGGATAGATTGGTAGGAAAAGACCATCGCTCATCCACGACCGCCACTCATATGGAAGACAATCAATAAATAAATCATGCCCTGACTTCATCACATAACGGTTCACCATACGTGCATGCTACGGGAATCACAAACTTTAACACAAGTATTCTTTAAATTCACAACTACTCAACTAGCATGACTTTAATATTATCACCTCCATATCTCAAAACAATCATCATGCTTCAATCTTTTCTTAGTATTCAACACACTCAAAAGAAAGTTTCACAAATCTTGAATACCAAGCATATTATTATTAGGCAAATTACCATGCTATTAAGAGACTCTCAAATTAATTTAAGTGAAGCATGAGAGATCAATAGTTTCTTTAAAACATATCCACCACCGTGCTCTAAAAGATCTAAGTGAAGCACATAGAGCAAAATTATAACGCTCAAAAGATATAAGTGAAGCACATAGAAAAAATTATCTAGCTCAAAAGATATAAGTGAAGCACATGGAGCAAAATTATCTAGCTCAAAAGATATAAGTGAAGCACATAGAGCAAAATTATCTAGCTCAAAAGATATAAGTGAAGCACATAGAGTATTATATCAAATTTTAATTCATGTATGGCTCTCTCAAAAGGTGTGTACAGAAAGGATGATTGTGGCACACTAACAACCAAAGACACAAATAATACAAGACGCTCCAAGCAAAACACATATCATGTTGGTGAATAAAAATATAGCTCCAAGTAAATTACCGATGGAAGTGGACGAAAGAGGGGATGCCTTCCGGGGCATCCCTAAGTGTTGACTTTTTGGTGTCCTTGGATTATCTTGGGGGTGCCATGGGCATCCCCAATCTTAGGCTCTTGCCACTCCTTGTTCCATAATCCATCACAAGAATTCACCCAAAACTTGAAAACTTCACAACACAAAACTTAAAGTAGAAAACTCGTGAGCTCCGTTAGCGAAAGAAAACAAAAAACCACTTCAAGGTACTGTAATGAACTCATTATTTATTTATATTGGTGTTAAACCTACTGTATTACAACTTCTCTATGGATTATAAACTATTTTACTAACCATAGATTCATCAAAATAAGCAAACAACACACGAAAAACAGAATCTGTCAAAAACAGAACAGTCTGTAGTAATCTGTAGCTAGCGCAAGATCTGGAACCCCAAAAATTCTAAAATAAATTGCTGGACGTGAGGAATTTATCTATTAATCATCTTAAAAAATAATTAACTAAATATCACTCTCCAAATAAAAAATGACAGCAGTTCTCGTGAGCGCTAAAGTTTCTGTTTTTTACAGCAAGTTCAACAAGACTTTCCCCAAGTCTTCCCAACGGTTCTACTTGGCACAAACACTAATTAAACACAAAAAACACAACCAAAACAGAGGCTAGATAATTTATTTATTAAATAACAGCAAGGAAAATATTGGGTTGACTCGCAACAAGCGCTTTTCTTTAAAGCCTTAAAGCTAGGCATAATATTTCAATGATGCTCACACGAAAGACAAGAATTGAAGCACAAAGAGAGCATCATAAAACACGTGAAAAACACATTTAAGTCTAACATACTTCCTATGCATAGGCATCTTATAGGTAAACAAATTATCAAGGCAAGCAAAAACTAGCATATGCAAGGAAGCGGAAAGAAACAATAGAAATCTCAACATAATGAGAGGTAATTTAGTAACATGAAAATTTCTACCATCATATTTTCCTCTCTCATAATAATTACATGTAGAATCATAATAAAATTCAACAAAATAGCTATCACATAAAATATTTTCAACACGATCCACATGCATGCAAAGTTGACACTCTTCCAAAATAGTGGGATTAACATTAACTAAAGCCATGACCTTTCCAAACCCACTTTTATCAAAAACTTCATAAGATTGAACATTCTCCAAATATGTGGGATCTAAAGTTGACATTCTTCCAAACCCACTTTCAATATTATTGCAAACATTATAGTCAATCTCATATTCATCATGGGGTTTAGATAAATTTTCAAGATCAAAAGAAGAATCACCCCAATCATGATCATTGCAACAAGTAGAGGACATAGCAAAACTAGCATCCCCAAGCTTAGGGTTTTGCATATTATTAGCACAATTGACATTAATAGAATTTATAATAGAATCATTGCAATCATGCTTTCTATTCAAAGATCTATCATGAATCGCTTCATGAGGTAATTCATCACACTTTTCAGATTCACGAATTTTCAAGCAAAACTTCATAAAGATAATCTAGTGCACAAAACTCACTAGCAATTGGTCTATCATAATTGGACCTCTTAAAAAGATTAGCAAGCGGATGAGGATCCATAGATCTTAAGTTCTCTGTTTAGTAATAAATAAACAACTATTCTAACCATACGAGCAAACAAGAAGTAAGCGGGCAAAAGAGGCAAATAGAGAAAGAGAGGGAGGATAGATAGAGAGAGGGCGAATAAAACAGCAAGGGTGAAGCGGGGGAGAGGAAAACGAGAGGCAAATGGCAAATAATGTAATGCGAGAGATAGGGATTGTGATGGGTACTTGGTATGTTGACTTTTTGCGTAGACTCCCCGGCAACGGCGCCAGAAATTTGTCTTGATAACCCACAAGTATAGGGGATCGCAACATCTTTCGAGGGTAGAGTATTCAACCCAAATTTATTGATTCGACACAAGGGGAGCCAAAGAATATTCTCAAGTATTAGCAGCTAAGTTGTCAATTCAACCACACCTGGAAACAGTATCTGCAGCAAAGTGTTTAGTAGCAAAGTAATATGATAGTGGTGGTAGCGGCAACAAAAGTAAAGACGACAAAAGTAATGTTTTTGGTATTTTGTTGTGATTGTAGCAGTAGTAGCGGGAAAGTAAATAAGCGTAAACCAGCATATGGAAAACTCGTAGGCACCGGATCAGTGATGGATAATTATGCCGGATGCGGTTCATCATGTAACAGTCATAACATAGGGTGACACAGAACTAGCTCCAATTCATCAATGTAATGTAGGCATGTATTCCGTATATAGTCATACGTGATTATGGAAAAGAACTTGCATGACATCTTTTGTCCTACCCTCCCGTGGCAGTGGGGTCCTATTGGAAACTAAGGGATATTAAGGCCTCCTTTTAATAGAGAACTGGAACAAAGCATTATCACATAGTGAATACATGAACTCCTCAAGCTATGGTCATCACCGGGAGTGGTCCCGATTATTGTCACTTCGGGGTTGCCGGATCATAACACATAGTAGGTGACTATAGACTTGCAAGATAGGATCAGGAACTCACATATATTCATGAAAACATAATAGGTTCAGATATGAAATCATGGCACTCGGGCCCTAGTGACAAGCATTAAATATAGCAAAGTCATAGCAACATCAATCTCAGAACATAGTGGATACTAGGGATCAAACCCTAACAAAACTAACTCGATTACATGATAAATCTCATCCAACCCATCACCGTCCAGCAAGCCTACGATGAAATTACTCACGCACGGTGGTGAGCATCATGAAATTGGTGATGGAGGATGGTTGATGATGACGAGGCAATGAAGCCCCCTCTCTGGAGCCCAGAACGGACTCCAGATCAGCCCTCCCGAGAGGTTTTAGGGCTTGGCGGCGGCTCCGTATCGTAAAATGCGATGATTTCTTCTTCCTCATTTTTTCTCTCCGAAAGCAAATATATAAAGTTGGAGTTGGCATCCGAGGGCATCCAGGGGGCCCACGAGGTAGGGGGGTGCGCCCTAGGGGGCGGGGGGGGGGGGGGGGGGGCGCCCCCACCCTCGTGAGAAGGGTGTGGGCCCCCCTGGTCTTCATCTTTGGCGAGGATTTTTTATTATTTTTTCTAAGATGTTCCGTGGAGTTTCAGGTCATTCCGAGAATATTTTTTTCTGCACATAAAACAACACCATGGCAATTCTGCTGAAAACAGCGTCAGTCCGGGTTAGTTCCATTCAAATCATACAAGTTAGAGTCCAAAACAAGGGCAAAAGTGTTTGGAAAAGTAGATACGACAGAGACGTATCAGTACTGTAATGAACTCATTCTTTATTTATATTGGTGTTAAACATACTGTATTCCAACTTCTCTATGGTTTATAAACTATTTTACTAGCCATAGATTCATCAAAATAAGCAAACAACACACGAAAAACAGAATCTGTCAAAAACAGAACAGTCTGTAGTAATATGTAGCTAGCGCAAGATTTGGAACCCCAAAAATTATAAAATAAATTTATGGACGTGAGGAATTTATCTATTAATCATCTTAAAAAATAATTAACTAAATAGCACTTTTCAAATGAAAATGGCAGCAGTTCTCGTGAGCGCTAAAGTTTCTGTTTTTTTACAGCAAGATATCAAGACTTTCCCCAAGTCTTCTCAACGGTTCTACTTGGTACAAACACTAATTAAACACACACAAAAATACAACCAAAACAGAGGCTAGGTAAATTATTTATTACTAAACAGGAGCAAAAATCAAGGAATAAAAATAAAATTGGGTTGCCTCGCAACAAGCGCTATCGTTTAACGCCCCTAGCTAGGCATAAAAAGCAAGGATAGATATAGGTATTGCCATCTTTGGTAGGCAATCCATAAGTGGATCTCATAATAGATTCATAAGGCAATTTAATTTTCTTTCTAGGAAAGTGTTCCATGCCTTTCCTTAACGGAAATTGGAATCTAATATTTCCTTCCTTCATATCAATAATTGCACCAATCGTTCTAAGAAAAGGTCTACCAAGAATAATAGGACATGAAGGATTGCAATCTATGTCAAGAACAATAAAATCCACGGGCACATAATTCCTATTTGCAACAATAATAACATCATTAATTCTTCCCATAGGTTTCTTAATAGTGGAATCCGCAAGATGCAAGTTTAAAGAGCAATCAACAAAATCACGGAAACCTAACAAATCACACAAAGTCTTCGGAATCATGGAAACACTAGCACCCAAATCACACAAAGCATAGCATTCATGATCTTTAATTTTAATAGTAGGTTCCCACTCATCATAAAGTTTTCTAGGGATAGAAACTTCCAACTCAAGTTTTTCTTCATAAGATTGCATCAAGGCATCAACATTATGTTTAGTAAATGCTTTATTTTGACTATAAGCATGAGGAGAATTTAGCACGGATTGCAACAAGGAAATACAATCAATCAAAGAGCATTTTTCATAATTAAATTCCTTGAAATCCATAATAGTGGGTTTAGCAACACCTAGGGTTTTAATTTCTTCAATCCCACTTTCATCAAATTTAGCATCAAGATCTAAAAACTCTGAATTTTTGGAACGCCTTCTAGGTAAAGGTGGATCATATTCAGTCCCATCATTATCAAGATTCATATTGCAAAACAAAGATTTAATAGGGGACACATCAATAACTTTTAGATCTTCATCTTTATTTTCATAGGAACTAGAAGAACACGCTCTTATAAAGGCATCTTTCTTAGCACACATCCTAGTGGTTCTTTCTTTGCACTCATCAATGGAAATTCTCATGGCTTTGAGAGTCTCATTGATATCATGGTAAGGAGGAATAGATCTAAGCTTTAAAGAATCAACATCAAGAGAAATTCTATCAACGTTCCTAGCCAAATCATCAACTTTAAGCAATTTCCCTTCAAGCAAAGCATTGAAATTCTTTTGCGAATTCATAAATTCCTTAACACTATTCTAAAATTCAGAGGGCATCTTATGAAAATTTCCATAAGAGTTGTTGTAGGAATTTCCAGAATTATTAGAGGGATTACTAGGATAAGGCCTAGGATTAAAGTTTCCTCTATATGTGTTGTTACCAAAATTATTCCTACCAACAAAATTCACATCCATAGATTCATTGTTGTTCTTAATCAAAGTAGACAAGGGAATATCATTAGGATCAGAAGAAACACTCTTACTAGCAAATAATTTCATAAGTTCATCCATCTTCCCACTCAAAACATTAATTTCTTCTATCGCATGCACCTTTTTATTAGTAGATCTTTCAGTATGCCATTGAGAATAATTAACCATAATATTATCTAGGAGTTTAGTAGCTTCTCCTAAAGTGATTTCCATAAAAGTGACTCCTGCGGCCGAATCTAAAAGATTTCTAGAAGCAAAATTCAATCCGGCATAAAATTTTTGTATAATCATCCACAAATTTGAACCATGACACTACAAAAAAATACACTTCCGTGATGATACGTGTTTGTCACAGTAGGTCACTTTTTTTGTCATGCATGTACATCCATGACAAATTTATGACAGAATCAAGATAGTCATACCTGTGCTGTCATAGAAGTGTTCCAAAACATTACCAAAATTATCATCACGGAAGTGTCCACTTCCATGACGATAAATCGCGCATCACAGAAGTGCTTTCGTCAAGGGTGACCGACACATGGCATCCACCGTAACAGAACACCGTTAAGCTATCGGGTCGGGTTTTGGATCCGATAACCCGTTAACAGCCCCGACCAATGGGGATTTTCCACGTGTAAAATCATCATTGGCTGGAGGAAACACGTGTCGGCTCATCGTTGGGATAGATGTCAACCACTCATTGGACGGAAGGCGCCTATGATACATTGACACATGGCACGGCCCAATAGAGGCCCATTCCCGTGAAAAGGCCGGCCCGTTTGACTTGGTCAAATGGTGGCGGGCCGGCCCATGGAAAGCCTGTTAACGGCCTATTCGCATATAGCCCATTTACAACCCGCTAACCCAAGGCCCGTTACGCCCTATCCGAATTAGGCCTAGTAGCGTCATCTGGGCCATCCAATATGATTCCAGCCCATTTTCACTTCTGGCCCATGTATGGCCCATGGCGTCTTTCGGCCCATATGAGGCCCTATGTAACTCTTGGCCTATTAACGACCCGTGGTGAAACTGGCCCATAATGAACAGTGTATCACTTTACACCCATTAACGGCCCGTGGTGAAACTGGCCCGTAATGAGCAGTGTATCACTTTATACCCATTAACGGCCCGTTATTCCATTGGGCCGTTTCCAGCCCATGTTATCTTTTGGCCTTCTCAGAGCCCATTTATTCTTGGGCTCATTTCCAGCATTCATTTACTTATGACCCGTTACTGTCATTTTCTGCCTGTGGGCCAAATTCAGCCCGTGGTTACAGTCGGCCCATTTGTGGTCCGTTAATACGTTGGGCCGTTTTCATAGCGTCATCAAATACGGCCTATTAATGATGGCCCGTTACGGTCGGCCTATGAACGGACGATTCCAACTCTAGCCCGTTTACGGCCATAATGCGGCCTGTTATTGGCCCATGTTTGGCCAATCGATCATACGACCCATATAAGGCCCATTGATGATACGACCCGTAGAAGGCCCATTGTTTCTATGACCCGTAGAAGGCCTACTGTTTCTATGGCCCGTAGAAGGCCCACTATTTCTATGGCCCGTAGGAGGCCCAATGTCACTACAATAAATATTAGCCCATGGTTATTGTGGCCTAGTTTTAAAAAATAGGTTATTGCAGCCACTAGTTAACCGCAGAAAAAGAACTGCAATGACTACAAGCAAACAAATAAACAAGACAACAAGGAAATAAATAAGCAAGCAACTAATGCTAGGCTGTCACGGCTATTACACATATTACATCCACTGGGCATCAAAGTTCGCCACCAGTGCAAATATAGGGAACAAAGCAGCATATCATATACACTGTCCGTCAAAATTGGCCACCAGTGCAAATAAACGCGGCAGCAAAACAAGAGCATAACTGAAACAACTTCAGAAGAACTCAAGAAATGTTATCCTGGGTATCCACCATGCTGGCAATAAGCTTAGCAAGCTGATTAGCTTTGTCCTGTTTGGCGCTAAAATCCTCCAATGCTTGCTGTTGCACCAGAAAGTATGCATCTGAATGTTCCAGGGACTTCTGCAGTCCTTCCGCTTCTTGTCGCAGCACAGCTCATCGATGTCTTTCAGCTTGTAGTTGAGACTCAAGAAACCGAACTGATTCAGACCGTGAGTTTGAATAGCTTGTGCAAGCGGTAGTGGCCAGTAACTCCAACACTAAACCAAGACAGGATGTGTCACTATCCTGAACCTTATCTGCATTACTTCCTTTACCGTTTCTTAATAAGGCACTCTTCCCCAATATTCTGTCAGCATTCTAAAAGAAGAAACAAGCAGACACATAACAAGTTTAGCATGTACTAGTATATGAAACTCATTTCGGTGAACCAGTTCATTAGTAAGGTGGACATGATTAAACTACCAAGTCTTCTATTGCCAAGTACTAGTACATAATAAAAGCATCAAACAAACATATATCTATGTCCTATGGTAGCAATGGAATCTTAAATTAGAATAGTTGTTCTTCAGGTTTAGGCACTTGTTCTACATGAACAGAGTACAGTAAGACGCAAGAATATAATACTTAAAAATATAAAATGAGCTCATAGACCTTACCACATTCTTGGTTCGGGACCAGTACAGAACAAGGCATTCCCAGTCATCGTCCAGTAAATGTGTCTCAGGAGAACGTAAGGGAATTTGGTGAGTTTCTTTGCCGGTGAAGTACATTTTCTTCAGGTAATTCCGATACTGCCACCAAGCATTCTTGAAGATAGCAGAGGTATTAGCATAGGTTACCTCATCCTGAGTTTCCAAATCGGTCCTTCTCTATAGAGAAAAATGGGAAAATTTACTGTATTATAACCATCATGGAGGTAGGATGTATGGGACGAAGCAAAGTAATTTCCATGAATAACATTACTTACACATAACTCCTGGACAAACACCTGCAACTGGCATTTTCCTTCATCTTCAGTATAATATTTCCACGATGGGAAGATACACACATACGATTTAACAACATCAAATGCGATAGATGCTAAACTACGACTAGCTGGTTGTGCTTCCTCTACAGGAATAGGCGTACTGACTGGTGGAGTTGGGGTTTGCCGTGATAGTATTGGCCCTATGGGCACTGGAGCTGCCTTACTAACTGCTCTTGTTTGGGAGCTCTATGGTGGAGATGGTGCTATGTCAACAGGAACTGGGTTACTATCGGCTGGGGTTGGGGTTAGATTGGGTGAAGCTGGTTCTCTGTCCATCGTAGTAGGGGTACAATCTGTGAGAGTTTGGGTTATGTGTGGTAGGGTTGGTTCTTGTGCATGTACAACCGGGGTGCTATCTCCACCAAGAGGTAGCACTGTTTTATTTGAAGACCGTGTTTTTAGTCTGCTAGATACTGGCATCACCCGCTCCAATTCAATGGCTGATAAACATGAAACATAGTTGAATGTACAAACATTGTATGAGAGACAGATGCAATAGATAGTGTGGAAAAAAGAGGGCATGAAATAGTTGACATGTATATTGTTTAACTAAAACAGATAGTATTGGGAATATTACTATTGGGCGTAAACCGTCCTATGTGGGCCGGGTTAACTTCATCAGTAACTGAAGAGTGTTAAAGCCCAAGAAGATAGATGAGGGCCTGAGGCCCGTAGTCGGTTTAAGACTTGTAGCCGTAAACCGGCATCTGTATGTAAACTTGTATTGTAAGATAGGAATAAGGAGAGACCAACCTGGATACGAATATGAACCGGTGTTAGGACTCTGTGAACCGATGGGCGTCACCCGTATATATAAGGGGACAACCGGCGGCGGTTTAGGGAGACACACAACAACTCGAGACTTAGGCGAAGCTTGTTTTGCTCCCTAGTGATCGAAACCTCATCAATCCCATCACAACTAGACTTAGGCTTTTACCTTCATCGAAGGGGCCGAACTAGTATAAACCCTCTTGCGTCCCTGTGTCCGCTTTAACCCATTCGAGCTAACTCGTTGCGATGGCCTCACGACTAAGTCCTTTCTCTAGGACATCTGCCATGACAAAACCACGACAGTTGGCGCCCACCGTGGGGCTATCGCACGATGGTTTCAAGTTCTTGGAGGGCCGCTTTGAAGGACTCGAGGGCTACGCTGTGGGCCGGATGACTAAGAGTCGTCGCGGCAAGCTCTACATCGACGATGCAGGCTGGGGCCCCGAGGCCGGCTCAGTTGAGTACGGGTACCGGGTCCCCTTTGGTGGCATACACGTTTTCATCGGCAAGATCGATGAACCGGGCCCTGAGCCGGACATATGCACCGACCTCGTCGAAACGGCTCAGCGTGCGTGATCCTCCTGGGTTAAACCGGCCGTGAAGCGTGCCTTCGTGGGAGTCATCCATGGAGGAAGTTATGAGGATGGATTGGAATCTCGCGGCGAGACCGTCATTTATTCCGGCGACGAGTCATCAACCGGAGAAACCGAATCTCTATATCAGCTACAAGATGGCCGGATTGGGGGCTGTTCCGATGGCGACAGTATTCCGGACCCCTCTGATCTACCCAACCGAGTTGGAATATTCATGGCCGGCACACAAGCAGCGCTTCATTCTTCGACCGCTGCGGCAATAACCTCCGGTTCAGTAGCAGCGACGGCTGCCGGGGCAGGAGGCTCTGTACGCCCGCCGTCTCAAGTTCTATCAGATCTATTTGATGCATTGGCTGTGCTTATGGCAGAAGCTAACCCGGTAGATCAGGACGTCCACAACACGGAGATTGCAAAGGTGAGGGAACAGATCACCCAGGCCAAGGCGGACCTGGCAGCTAAGAATGCCAGGATGACCGTAGAGCGGGCCGCTTTAGACGCACAAGCTTACAGGCTCATGTTGGACCAGAACGCGTCGCATGAAGTCATGAAGAGGAAGTACCGATCCCGTTTGCCTTCGGTTTTCGAGGCCAGAGACCTTTTCAACACCCCATGAGCAGGAACCAGTAATCCGCTAGAGGTAAACCGGGCAGAAGCTCCTGGGACCGGTGCACCGGTTCAGCCCCGTCTGACGGATCTGCCTCGTCAAAACATTGTTATACCTCAGGCTGTTTCAACGCCTTCGGGTCACTACTCCAACCCGATGGACAATCTCGTTGCCGGTGCTGCACGGCTGGAGGCCATTCCAATTGAAGGTGACTCGCTGCAGGCGGTAGAGACGCGACGGGTCAAGGAGCTTCTTAGGACAGCTTTGGTCCAACAGGAAGCATACTCGTACAGCCGCGACCGGATCCACTCGACCCCTCATCCAAGCCGGAGCTATAGCAGGCATATGGATGAATCGGCTGTGTCAAGTAATGAACGACGTGGAGCACCCCGCGGCAACAACCTAGCGGGTGGTGCTGATAACGCTCAGGAAGTGGTGGACCGGGGCCGAGCGCGCAGGGAGGCCGAGTTAGCCGCACAGTATCAGGCTCGGCAGCTTACGCCGGTTCGTCCAACTATCTCGGTCAAACCTGGTGTTACTTCTAGTTCTTTGGGGGTGCCTTGCCTTGTCCCCGCTTTACACAATGTACGCCTGCCCAAGGATTTCAAAGGCCCGCGCAAGGTAGCAAATTACACGGCGGATCAACCTCCAGAGACATGGGTGGAGAGCTATGAGATGGCCATGGAGATGCTTGATGTGGATGATGCGGCATGTGTGAAATACTTCACCATGACGCTCGAAGGAACGGCCCATACTTGGTTAAAGAGCTTACCGGCCAATTCTATCAGTTCATGGGCCCAATTACGAGCCCGGTTTATTAGTAATTTCAAGGATACATGTAAGCAGCCTATGTCGATAGTGGACTTAGCTGCCTGCATCCAGGAGGAAGGAGAATCGATGACTCATTGGGTGCACCGGGTCTCACAAGTGTTGCATTCATCAGACCGCATCAACGCTGACACTGCAGTCTTTACCCTAGAAGGCAACTGCCGGTTTGGGCCCCTAAAGCTGAAGTTGGGACGGATGAAGCGCCATTGCACTGACATGGGGACCCTCATGGCTGCTTTCGTAAAGTATGCCGATTCTAATAGTACCAAGGATCCCGAGTCTGATGATGACAAGGCAGGGAAGGGAAAGAGGAATAGCAACTCCAAAGGTCAGCAGCATCACTCGGCAGGCAATGGTAGCGGAGGCAAGCGTAAAGCGGATAGTAACATGGACTTTGTGGCTAATACCAACGCGCAGGACAAGGGCCAATGACGCAAGGGTAAGCCGCCAAATCGCAGTGGGGCGCCCAACCCTAACCCGGACCGCCTAAATTATCTACTGAACCAGCCCTGTCCAAGATATGGGACGAAGGAGGTGCCAGCAAACCACCTTTGGAAGGATTGCTACATTATGCAAGAGTTCAAGAATTCTAATGCTTTCCGGTATGATCACGACTCCGGCGGTGGCTCAGGATCCGGGCCGGGATACGGTGGAGGAAATTTCGGTTCAGGATTTAATGGTAATCCGGGTGGACATAACAATCAAAATAATCAGAACAACCAGGGTGGTTACAACCGGCAGCAGCAACAGTCGGGTTACCAGAGCAACCCAAAGCAGTTGAATAGTGGGCAGTACCATGTCTTCACCACTAGCTTGGACAAGCGAGACCGGAAGGTTCAGAGGCGGGCAGTCAACTCTGTTGAACCGGCCGTGCCCCGTTATCTACGCTGGTCTGAACAGCCAATCATATGGAGCAGAGAGGATCACCCTCCCCAGGTTGATAATCCGGGTCAGTTGGCTCTGGTGGTGGCGCCTCAGGTGGGAGGTTACAAGTTCACCAAGGTGCTCATGGATGGAGGGAGCAGCATTAATATCTTGTACTATGAGACCTTCCGTCGTATGGGACTAACAGATAAAAATCTCAAACCGTCCAATACGGTGTTCCATGGTGTGGTACCTAGCAAGTCAGCATATCCTGTTGGTAAGATAACTCTGGAAGTGGTTTTTGGAGATGATCATGATTCCAGGTAGGAGACATTAACGTTTGAAGTGGTAAAAATCCAAAGTCCTTATCATGCCCTGTTTGGGCGATCGGCCTACGCCAAGTCTATGGCACGGCCCTGTTATGTGTATTTGCAGCTCAAAATGCCGGGTCACAAGGGGACAATAACGGTTCATGGAAGCCATAAAGTCGCTTTGGAATGCGAGGAAGGAGATGCGGCCTACGCAGAGTCGGTTTGTGCCACCGAGGAACTGAAATTTTATAAGGACAATATTGATCCGGCAGACATGACTCCGTTGAAAAAGCCAACTACGGAGCATGATCTGGCCCTGAAATTCAAATCAGCAGCTGAGATTAAACTTGTTGATTTCATGCCTGGCGATTTGTCCAAGCAGTTCAGCATCAGTGCCAATTTGGTACCAAAATAGGAAAGCGCGCTCATCGAGTTCATCCGTGAGAATCGGGACATTTTTGCATGGAAGCCCTCTGACATGCCAGGTGTACCGAGGTGACTCGCTGAGCACACCCTTAATGAGGATCCTAAATACAAACCGGTAAAACAGTTCCTTCGCTGGTTTAACGGAGAAAGACACAAGGCTATTGGAGAAGAGGTAGCCAGGCTCTTAGCGGCTGGCTTTATTATTGAAGTTTTCCACCCTGAGTGGCTTGCTAATCCGGTGCTGGTCCTTAAGAAAAATGGCACCTGGTGCATGTGTGTGGATTACACCGATCTTAATAAGGCTTGTCCGGTAGACCCTTTTGCCTCCCCCCGTATTGATCAAATTATTGATGCTACGACGGGGTTGTGAGCGTTTGAGTTTTTTGGATGCGTATTCCGGCTATCATCAGATCAAAATGGCAGTTAAGGACTAGGAGAAGATGGTGTTCATAACTCCCTTTGGAGCCTTCTGCTATGTGTCCATGTCCTTTGGGCTCAAGAGTGCCCAGTCAACTTATCAATGGTATGTACAAAATTGTCTTCACAAGCAGATTGGCCGCAATGTACATGCTTACGTGGATGATATTGTTGTTAATTCAAGAGAGAAGGAGACTCTGGTTGACAACTTGAAGGAAACTTTTGATAACATGAGGACGTACAAGATGAAGCTTAATCCGGCCAAGTGTGTCTTTGGTGTACCAGCAGGCAAGTTATTGGGTTTTCTGGTGTCCAACAGGGGAATCGAGGCGAATCCGGAGAAGATTACAGCCATCACCTCCTTGGCTAAACCAAAGTGTATCAATGATGTTCAACGCCTGGCAGGCCGGATTGCCGCATTGAGCCGGTTTATCAGCCGCCTTGGTGAGAAGGCAATCCCTTTGTATCAGATGTTGAAGAAGACGAATCAATTTGTCTGGAGTTCTGCTGCTGATAAGGCATTTGAGGACTTAAAGCGGCAATTGGCTAATCTGCCTGTGCTCGCCGCTCCCATTGACAAGGAGCCGTTGCTGCTATATGTTGCTGCTAATGCTCGTGCGGTCAGTGTGGCTATTGTGGTGGAGCGAAAAGAGGTAGGCAAGGAGCATCCGGTTCAACGTTCGGTCTATTATATCAGCGAGGTACTTATTGAGTCCAAGCAAAGGTATCCGCATTGGTAGAAGCTGGTATATGGTGTTTTTATGGCAAGCCGGAAGCTTAAACAATACTTCCAAGGGCACCCCATTACGGTAGTCAGTTCTGCTCCCTTGGGCGATATCATCCAGAACCGGGAAGCGACTGGCCGGATTGCCAAGTGGGCTATAGAACTTGGGCCGCACAGGTTAAAGTACGTGCCGAGGACGTCGGTTAAGTCTCAAGCACTTGTTGATTTCATCAATGATTGGACGGAACTGCAAGCACCTGAAGACAAACCGGATCATATTGGACCATCCATTTTGACGGATCTAGGCAATTGGAGGGCTCGGGGGCTGGAGTCGTATTAACTTCCCCACGAGGTGATAAGTTCTGTTACGTTCTCCGCTTAATGTTCCCTTGTACTAACAATGCAGCTGAGTATGAAGCCTTGCTCCATGGTCTCCAGATGGCTAGAGAGATGAATCTAAGTCGAGTTAAGTGCTTCGGTGACTCGGACCTTGTGGCTCAGTAGGTGTCTGGCACTTGGGATTCCAAGGACCCACTCATGGAAGCATATCGTCGTGAGGTGGATACTGTTGCAGGCCACTTTAAAGGCTATCAGGTGGACCATGTGGACCGACGGAAGAACGAAGCAGCGGACGCTTTAAGCCGGCTGGGTTCTCAGCGCAAACCGGTCCCGCCCAATGTTTTCCTCGATGTGCTGCACAACCCGTCGGTCAAGCTCCCTGGTGAAGCGGATTTGGCTATTCTTGATCCGGAGGCTCAATTGGTGGAAGCTCTTCATGTTATTCCGGATTGGACGCTTCCTTACCTTGCGTACAAGAACCGAGGCGAGTTACCAGAGGATGAGACTCTGGCCCGACAGATAATTCGGTGATCCAAGTCCATGACTATTGTCAATGGCGAGTTGCATCATTGCAGTGTGTCAGGGGCGTTTCAACGCTGTGTGTCTCCTGAAGAAGGCTGTGAAATTTTGTGTGAGATCCACAAAGGAGATCGTGGTCACCACGCCGGTTCAAAATCTTTGGTGGCTAAAGCGTTCCGCCATGGTTTCTATTGGTTAACTGCTCATGCTGATGCAGAGGATCTGGTCAGACGATGTGACGGTTGCCAAAAGTTTTCAAGACGTGCTCATGTGCCGGCTCAAGAATTGAGAATGATTCCAATCACTTGGCCGTTTGCAACTTGGGGGCTGGATATGGTTGGACCTGTCAAACGGTCCAAGGATAAGAAGACCCACCTCCTGGTGGCGGTTGATAAGTTTACAAAGTGGGTGGAGGCAGAACCTGTTAGCAAGTGTGATGCGGCCACGGCGGTTCAGTTCATCAAAAAAGTGATTTTCCGGTTTGGCTTTCCACACAGTATCATCACAGACAATGGTACCAATTTGTCCAAAGGTACCATGAAGGAGTTCTGCGAACGTGAGCACATCCGGCTTGATGTTTCATCCATAGCGCACCCACAGTCCAATGGTCAAGCAGAAGGGCTAATCAAGAGATCTTGAGAGGCATCAAGCCCCGGCTTATGGTTCCTTTGCAGAGAACACCGGGTTGTTGGGTAGAAGAGTTACCATCTGTGTTATGGAGCATCAATACCACACCCAACAGATCAACAGGATACACACCATTCTTCATGGTCTATGGAGCGGAGGCGGTTCTCCCTAGTGATATCCGTCATGATTCACCTCGTGTGGCGGCTTATGTTGAAGCGGACAACGAGACAGCACGACAAGATGCTTTGGACCGGTTGGATGAAGAGCGTGACATAGCAGCTGCTCACTCGGCGATTTACCAACAGGATCTTCGTCATTATCACAGTCGCCGAGTTAGAACCAGAACCTTTCAAGAGGGAGATTTGGTGCTTCGGCTAATCCAAGATCAGACTGATATGCATAAGTTATCCCCACCTTGGGAGGGACCTTTCATGGTCAGCAAGAATCTGCACAACGGGTCATACTATCTGATCGGTATTCGAGAGCATAAAGACTCACGTACATCAGAGGAGGAGACCAACAGGCCATGGAACATAGCTCATCTTCGGCCTTACTATACCTGAGCCATTGGCTCTACTTATGTACATATTATGACGATGTATATATTATGATTAATATAATAAACCGTAACCTCAGCTAAAGCGGGGTATCTGTTCTTTTACATCATGTGTGGTTACATGGAGTTGTTCTGTCTTAAAGCAACCTCCGGTTTACCCCTTGAAGTTTTTATAATATCATTTGGGGGCTTGGTCATATCCGAACCAATGCGGCACCTTTTGATAGGCGAAAGCCACCAGATCACTTGGGGACATGGTCAAGTCTGAACCAGTCACGCCTCTTGATCGGCCTAAGGACACAAAATCACTTGGGGGCTTGGTCGAACCCGAACCATTGCCACGCCTTTTGATCGGCATAATGCCACGGTTTCATTTGGGGACCTGGCTGACTTGAACCATAGCCACACCTATCGGGGGCTTGGTCGTGTCCGACCATGGTAATGCCATCTGATCGGCTCAAATAAGCCTCTTTTTGCAAACGGTTTTATCATTGCCTTTTGTTTGGAAAATTTTCCTTGATACATATTTCTTTATGTTTGTTGCGTTTTTAAACCGACAAAGTTTTAAACCGGTTCAACTGTCACTTGACGGCATATGATCCATTTTTAATCCGGAGACTATTTGCTCAGTTTTATTTTCTATTCACATCTTGAAATAACACGGTGTTTATCATAACCTGGCACGGTTTATATGGTAAACCGACATTACATACACAGGAGCTACTTTCTCCTTCGACGGTATAGGTTTATATACCTCCGTTTCAAGATTGGCAACGCCAACTTCATGCCCAACGATGGCAATTTTAGATTTTATGATTGCAGGAAAAATAAATTAAAGGTTTTTGATCATTCAAAAGAAGTATAAGTACCAGTAACTATGCACGAAGGCATCTTAAAAGCAAGAGTATTGGCTATCCTATTACACGGCAACATGGTGCCTAAATAAGATCATTGTTTTCTTGGCGGAATATAAAAGAGAGGCAGTTTAAACTGGCCTCCGGTTCAAGCTTGGTCGCCGCCCTGGCCTGATGGTTGCGGGTCATCCTGCGCCGCTTCAGCTTCTGCTTCCCTACCCAGTGGCTGGAAATTAACAGTTGTCTAGTCGATTCCCATTAAGGCTTGAAAGACAGCTTCATCATGGCTCAGCAACGACGGTTCAATATCAGGAGCATAAGTATGCTTACGGATTGGAGGGATTAGATTTTCCGCTTCAGGAATTGGTGCAGCCACTCGTTTGTTCTGGTTGTCATATTGGGCCTGATAATGAGACAAGTCTGCCTCTTCCACCAATTGACAAGCTAGAGGACGCACCTCCCGATTTATCGCTCTCAGGTCCTCCTCGTTGAACTCTGAACCATCTTCTTTCAAGTGGGGGTAGCCTTGAGATGCTTCAACAGGATCAAAATCCGGCACCCACGCTTTTGACCGGATTAAGGCATTGATAGTGCCGGTTCGAGCAGCAGATTTTTCAGCTCTTCAACCCGGGCAGGAAGCATAGACAGTCTTTTCAGGGTGTCTTGGATCAAGGTGGGCGCCGGGTTGTTATGGGACGCAGTTGAGATGATCCGCTGCGTGCCAATATATAATTGCTCTATCAGTGTATAGGCAGCTTTCAACTTCTTCCGCACATCTGACCCCAAGTGACCAATGCGTGTCCCTGCAAACATTACAAAGGATTCACAAACTGGACATATCATAAGAAGGCCGAGTTATTACAGAAATCAAGAAAGCCTACCAAAGATAGCGGCAGTCATAGCATGCACTTGACGCTTTACGCTGGTCAGTTCATCTACCACCGGTTTAAGTGCGGCTTCGGCATTTTCAACTTGCTTTGTTAAAGCGGCCTTCTCAGTGACCCAGTCTGCCCATTCTTTCTTGAAATCCTTCTTAAGATGTTCCATGACGCTTAAAGCGCTGGTCAACTCTTCTTTTGCTTTGGAGGTTTCAGCTTGTTGGGATTTCAGATTTTCTTGGAGATCGGCGACTTGGTTTTCTTTTGTCTTCAGCTCAGCCTGCATACAGACAGATATATGATTCCGAAAGCAGTACACAATTGAAGTACCAACCACATAACAAGTTATGCACTTGGCCCTTAGGGGCTAATGTATATTTGATCTTCATCTTTCAATAGATTCTAAAGTCCCAAGATCAATACAAGTATTCAACTTGGCACTTGGGGGCTAATGGCTATTTGCTCGAATAAAGATGACAATTACTTAAAGTCCCGGTTTAACTACGCTAAGTTGAACCGGCCCTTGGGGGCTACATCAGTGAATTCCGAAGCATTGAGATTTATATTAGCAAGTCCCGGTTTGAATGAAGATTCTAAACCGGCCCTTGGGGGCTAGGAGAATTAACAAGATTGAAATATCCAAGCAGGAAAAAGCACATGGAAGTTACCTCAAATTTCTCTTTCATCATATTCACCAGACTAGCTTCATAATCACGGCTGGTATACAGCCAGTTCAGGTAGCCAGGATGAAGATCTTGGGCATTCAGAGCAGCATAGGTTGCCAAGTCAACATTCCACTTGCCTTTGCCCATGGCAGCAAATTCTTCTTTGGCGGTATGCTTGGATAAAACAACAGGATTGCTGGGCTTTGTACGGCCAATGCTAGTAATTACAACTTCATCATCCTTGGCATCACCAGTTTGCACTAGCGCAGTCGGTTTGTCAGCAGGCTGGGATGGACTGGTCGATCTCCCAAACCGGATGGGGCTTGTGGGCTGGTTGATAGGGCCTGAGGTATCAATAGGCCTTTCTTCAGCAATAAAATCGTCATCCTGCTATGGTGGACCATTGGGTATATCTTCACGAATAGCCGCTTCAAGATCTGGTGTTTTACCCGGTTCAGGGACGGCGTCCTCCTCGGCCGCTTTATCCAGGCGAGCCTTCTTGCTCGGCCTGGGCTTGGCCCTGAAAGGAATAACAAAGTCAAATACAGCATATGTTCCAAAGTGATATACCAGAAATATTGTGATAAGTATAGCTTACCCAAGCACCGTTTTGAGCGGTGGCAGCTGAGTAGCCGATGACTCGCCAGAGGATGAGTGGGAAGTAACCTGATAATCGGAGTTAGATGGATTAAGAGGTTGACGAAAACAGCCCGCTTTAGGACAAGCACTAACAAGCAAATTAGAGACCTCTGAACGGCGTTTCCAAACCGGACTGTTTGGTAAACCGGCGGAGGTAACTACCTGGCCGCTGTGCCGGGCTGTGCAGCAAGCTTCGTGCTGTTGGGTCTTCATAAGAAATTTGGGATCCAAGTACGCAAGAGGATGAGAAAATCTAACCTTACGGTTTGCCTGACGGATTTTTAGCGAAGGCAAAGGATTTGAATCGAAAGAGAGAGTAATTACCTCTGCAGCATCAGCATGGCTGGCTTCGGCATCATCCTGACAAATATCATCATCAATAAGGCATGTGAAAAATAAGCCAAGTGAGTCAAGCTCTACCTCAAGGTCCAGATTACCCACATCATCATAAGCGGCCGGATTAGAAGATGCGGTGGTTTTCTTCTTATGAGCAGGCCGTTTCACGACTTTAGTCTTTGGCCGGGTTGGTCTTTCCGGTTTGTCTGTTTTTTCTGGCTTCTCCTGTGGAAGCTTCTTGCTCCAAAACGGATCATCTCCCTGTTTAAACAAATATTGATATTAAACAATGACCAGATATATCAACAACAGGTTCAGTAAAAAGAAAAATCAAACTCTTACAGCTGGCAGTTTGTTGGTGGCACGAAAGGGAAGCAGGCCGGTTCGAGCACAGATGTGTTCTGGTTCATTCAGCATATTATTCACAGCGTCTGTGACTTCTTCGTCAGTGAGCTGGATGTTAACATGTCGCAGTGGGTCATCAACACTGCCAGTATACTCGCACATCAAACCGGAATGCTGACTAAGGGGCAGTATGCTCCACGATATCCAACAGCGAGCGAGATCAACCCCTATTAAACCGTTGGCCATGAAGGCTCTGAGCTTGGATAGTTGAGGAGCATATTTGCTTCTCTCCTTGGCAGTCAACCTTTGCGGAAAGGGGTGTGTATTGCTAAGCAGCTCCGGACGAAAGCCAGGCAAAGGATTTTCATCAGCAGGGGAGGTGTCTTTGCAATAGAACCATGTTTGATTCCACTCTTTGGGGTGGCTGTGCAGTTTGGCGTGAGGGTATGTGACCTCTTTCCTTTTCTGAATCGCCACACCACCCAATTCCGTATTGGAATCGTCAGTAAACTCAGTGCGGCGGTTTAGATGGAAGCAGTCTCTGAACAACTCAATTGTGGGCTCCTCTTGAAAGAACACCTCACAGAGCACTTGGAAGTGACACATGTTTGTAACAGAGTTGGGGCCAGTGTCTTGTGGGCGGAGTTGAAAATTGGCTAAAACATCCCGGTAAAATTTAGAACCGGGCGGCTTAAAGCCCCGGGCTAAGTGATCTGCAAAAACGACGACCTCTCCTTCTTGAGGTGTGGGAGGGCATTCTTTGCCAGGGACCCTCCAATGGATGGTGTTTTTGCTGCCTAAAGCGCCGATCAGGACTAAATTGTTCAGTTGAGTCTCTGTGATGCGAGAAGGAACCCAGTTGCACTCATATACTTGCTTGGCCATGATGAAATCTACAAGATAGGTGATTCCGGTTCAAGAATGCATTGATTAAAGTACACTGGTATGTACAATGTTAAACCAGAGACAGCTCTATCTAAACCGGAGTTTTACGAAGCAACAGCATCTGGCCGTTCAACAAGGGGACTAATGGTATATACCGGTTTGTTAATTTTTTCTACACCAAGTTAAACTGCCGGATCTAAGCATTGAAACAGTTGAGATTGCGGATGGGTAAGTGTGCAGAAACAGATTTCACAAGATTTCTCTACAGCGATGGATCTGAAGCAAGTTCAGAAAAGAAGGAAAATATTCAAAAGCTCAAAGCAGAACAATATTGAATCAATGGGCGGAAATATATGTGAGATCTATGGTTTTAGGCATGAAACTAAAGGCGGATACTAAAAGTTATCAGTACACAGAGAAGGGGCTCACAGATGCATCCAGGAGCTAGCATACGAACATGAACAGGTGATGAACGCAGCAAGAACACGAAACCCTAGAACAGATCTATGTTGAGAAGAGCAGAAGACCTACGAGAGTTGAGGAAGATGTGGAAGGTCGCCACAGTTTTCTGGTATGCTCAGGTTGATGCAGCGGCCAAAGTCAATGCAGAAGACGATGGCGGCGGCGGAGCTCTGAGACTGGCGACGCAAGGAAGACGAAGAGGAAGGGCACGAAGGGGAGAAAAGAAATGACCCTTCGGCCCTATTTATAAGGCAAAAAGACATGTGTCAGGCACGTGAATCCAGGAACCGAAAATTTCGGAAGAGGAGCTGTCGCCTCGGTTGTTGTGAGTTTATTAAATAAGGAGATATCATGGATGTTTTCTTTATGACAGATGACGTCACCTCGGCTTACAGCAACTGGAGAGGATGACATCATGGCGATTCAACAACTACGAGAAGATGTTGAAGATGAAGATTTTGCTAAGGATTGACATGAACCCGTTCAAATCAATCTGGGGCCTAATGTGGGGAATATTACTATTGGGCATAAACCGACCTATGTGGGTCGGGTTAACTTCATCAGTAACTCAAGAGTGTTAAAGCCCAAGAAGATAGATGAGGGCCTGAGGCTTGTAGTCTGTTTAAGACTTGTAGCCGTAAACCGGCATCTGTATGTAAACTTGTATTGTAAGATAGGAATAAGGAGAGACCAACCCGGATACGAATATGAACCGGTGTTAGGACTCTGTGAACCGACGGGCGTCACCCGTATATATAAGGGGACAACCCGGTGGCGGTTTAGGGAGACAGACACCAACTCGAGACTTAGGCGAAGCTTGTTTTGCTCCCTAGTCATCGAAACCTCATCAATCCCATCACAACTAGACGTAGGCTTTTACCTGCATCGAAGGGGCCGAACTAGTATAAACCCTCTTGCGTCCCTGTGTCCGCTTTAACCCCTTCGAGCTAACCCGTTGCGATGGCCTCACGACTAAGTCCTTTCTCTAGTACATCTGCCATGACAAAACCACGACAGATAGCATGACATAATTTCACATATATGATGTCTATCTAAATTGGATAGCATAGCATAACATAATTCAAAGATATGATGAATAACTAAACAGGATCACATGACATAATTCACCTACATGTTATCTAAGTAATCAGGATCGCATCATTTAATTCACATATGTGATTTATATGCTAAACAGAGGGCATTCAATATGATGTCTGAACTAAGAACACGGTGTTGAATATTGTGTATATGATGTCTAAACTATGCAATGCAAGACACCATATGCATGATATGAGCAGTATAACCATGCCAAGTTAGAGCATACACCTCAATGGAGGAATAGGACTGGTCATCTGTCTTTGAATCCATCTCTGAGGAGCTATCGGGACCCAACAAGAGATCTGCTTCGACAGGTAGCACTGTCTGCTCTGAAGGCCTTGTTTTCACTCCAGATTTTTCCATCTCCCACCCAAATGGCTGATCTACAGGAAGAGTAGTTTAATGTACAAACATTGTTGACAAATGGAAATGTAATGAAGAAAAGGATGGGTAAGATATCATTCAAATATATGATGCCTGGTTAAACAGGATGGCATTGCACATTTCACATATATTATGGCTGGCTAAAAGACATGAGACTGCATAATTCCCATATATGATATAGAAACTAAACATGTGGCATTATAGAACATGTCTAAACTAAGCAGATGACATATATGATGTCAAAAGTAGGCACTGCAAGGAAACATATGCATGATATGACTAACATCATCATGCCAAGGTAGAGCAAACACCTTGGGGGGTAAATAGGAGTGGTCAGTGGCGTCCGAATCCACCTCAGAACAGATATCTTCCTCTGGATTACAATCTGGAGAGGGGTGGGGAGGGTTTGCTATTGAACCCACCATGGAGCGATGTCTGCATGACATTGTATTGCCGCGCAAAACTCTTCTCTTTTTCTCTACATGTTCAGCATGACTGTGTACAATATCTGACATGCATACGAAAAAAATATGGTGTGATTATGTAAGGAGAGCATGCAGAAATTTAGAGTGATGGTAACAACCAGTGGATCGATGTTTGTCCGTTGAACCAAAATAGCCTAATGGATCGACGTGAATGTATAGTAATAAGTGATGCAACAAGTGTACAACCTCTTTGCCGTAGCCGTGTCGACCTCAGCATCATTGGGTTGGTCGCTTAAGCAGTTGAGGCAGAGGTGGTTGTCGGAGGTGTGGAGGAAGATCTGAGGAATCTGTAGACGGCGTCCAGGGCACTGCTCTATTGTGACGGACCGTTCTGTCATTGGAGCAGCTCCGGTGAGCCGTAAGACGTCAAGGCTGAAGCAGCACAAGACAGACATCATCAATCTCAAGTGGGATTCTAATAGCATCTCCAATAGATGATGTAAAATGGATGTAAAATTAGCATCACCAAAAACCACCTGACTACAACAGATGAGGTAAAAACTGTTGACTCTGAACTTAACTGTCGAAACTGAAATTTACTGTGGAATCTGAATGCTACTATCGAAGCTGAACGCAATGGTAGCAGAGAGGCACTTGACATGTAGTTTAGGGAGGGCCTGCAGTTCATCTTCAACCTGCACCCCCCTGAGCCGCCAGCCACCACCGGCCAAACCGCCGGCCCCAGCGCCGCCTCTCCGCCCCGAAACAACTCGCCACCGCCGCCCCGGCCAGCCCTCTAGGCCCCCCGCCCCCACCCTGAACCCTAAGATAGATAGTGGGGCACCTCTCCAGCGAGCCCCCGTCCCCGCTACAGGTGGTTCTTAACTCCGGCGAGCCCCCCAACCCCTGAAAATCGACTGATCCAAAAGTCGATTCAGTCGACTGAAGTGTGGCTTAATCGGAGCAAAGCAGCAGCACGAGCGAGGGGGAGAGCAGCAGCAGTAGCTGGGCGAGCGAGCGATCGAGCAAGAGCCGGAGCAGCAGCAGCAGATCCGGCTGGTATGGCCACCGCTGCCGAAGGGGCCTCGCACTGGGGGAGAGCCGCCGTGGAGATGTCGCCCGCGGCGCTGGCTTCAAGGTAGCCGCTCCATGGGGGTGCAGGATGGAGCACCGTTGGCGCCGGGAGGTCGAGTTAAGGAGAAGGTGCGATGCGATGAGTGTACAACCTCTTTGGTGGCGCCGAGTAGGCCTCGGCTTTGTCCGAGGAGTCGGTGAGGATGCTGCGGTTCCGGTGGAGTAGGTTAAGGCGGCGCTATGGGGATGGAGCAGCCGTGATAGATGAGGCGATCGTCGGAGCAGCTCCTTGGAGGTGGAGGACGGGGCGGCTGAACCGGCGGGACGGCGAGATGGACGATGGATCCTCATCAGGGGAGGTGGACGAGGGACGTCGAGCTGTTGCGCTGGATGACGTCGTCGGGGAAGAGGCTCCGGCTGGGCAGCAGTGACATGGCGAACGGAGGAGGGTGGGGTTTCGCGGCTGGAGCGGAGAGGTTATGGCGGCCTGGGATTTTGAATGGCGAAAAGGGGCGATGGGAGGGGGTGAAGCATGACTTAGGAACGTGCTTGTCCAAAATGTAGGGTGTGTTACAAAAGTACCCCCCCACCGATTTGAACTAGTGGCCCTTTCGGCTCAGGGTTAGAAGGGGGATTTCACGTGTCGGGATTTGGCAGCTGGAGGGAGTTTTCGCGCGCGTTGTAATTTCGGGATAGCAAGGCGCGGGTTGTGAAGGCGCGAGTTTTGGGAGCACGATATCTGAATTTTCGGGATATAACAAGACACGGGTTGAATTTTAGGGACAAGCCTAACGTGTAGTAATATTGTAATTGTACGTACCAAATCAATTCGCACTTCCCTCAACCAAAAAGAAAACGGAAAAATAAAACTATTCACACCACACAAAGAGAGAGTCTTGCCCCGTTTTACTATACAAATGCTATTCAAAGCTACTCCCTCCTTCCATCTATATAGAGCCTAATGCGTTTTTCGATGCTAACTTTGACCAAATATTAGAGCAATGATATATGACATGCAACTTACACAAAGCACATCGTTAAATTCGTCTGTGAAAGGTTCTTTCAATGATATAATTTTCACATTGTGCATGTCATGTACTATTAATCTTGTCAATAGTCAAAGGCGGTCTTAAAAATCTCATTACGCCCTATATAGATGGAAGGAGGGAGTATGAATCCATGTTATGTCCGATTAAATTTTTTCGCTTGCTGTATAATGCATGTAACCTACTCATACCAACATTTTAGTGCATTCCAAATGTCTATACTACCGCTGCAATTCGAACTAAATTTGAATTCATTTCTCTATTTCAATAAGAATCTACAATCATGATTGTTACCAACTTCAACCATCATAGTTTCCTTGCTATCCGCCAGATATAAATCAGATGGCCTATAATGCAGGATGGCAGGCACACCATCATCAACAACTCTGTTTTTATAAGAGTAGAGATAAAACATATTAAATGTAGTATACCATGTTCATAACCACACCATGTGTATCCCTATTATATATATTCACACATCCGTCGGTTTGAAACACTATGATAAATTCTTCAAATATCCGAATTCACTTTTTATAATGAAGTATATATGATCTCTATTCATCTTTTACACCCACACAACCCTCTTATCTTTGTAGCTAGCGCTAACTTTCTCTTGTGCATGCACACGCCCGCATCCCTCTCACCCTCCCTCAGCATTCTCTAGCTCCATCGTGCAAATTCGTCTTTTCACTTTAGGTCGTTCACCCATAGTGTGTGTAGGCCCCCAGCTCCTTCTTTACGGCACACATCGATCGATATGCCTCGCTAGCCAGGTGTGCCTAGCACAAACACAAGCTTCCCCTCTTCTCTTGTCACCGTCCATGCCTCACTCCCACCACTCTTTTCATCGTTCTCGTACTCGCACACTCCTCCCCCTCGGTATAGTATGCCTCTCGTACCACCTCCTACATGCATCCCTCTCTCTCTATCCTTCTCCTCGTGCCTCATTTTCTTCTAACACACACATGCTTGTATACCGATCGATCTCCCAACATATACCTAGATCGACTTTAACTACCCCCCATCGATCGACGTACCTCACAAGTTATGTCTCTCCTTTCTCTTACAAAGGGCGATTGATCTTCCTATGTAGTTACGTCTGCTTACCACAGCCACATCGTCCCCCTCATCATTCGTGCATGCCTCCTGACCCGTCTCTCACACGCACGTGCACAGACAACAAGCAGCCATCTCCTCTGTTATTGATATTGCGGGCGTGCCCTCCGTTTGTCTAGCAAGCCTATCCCACCATTTGTTAGAAGCAACTCCACTACCACCCCTCCAACACTCTAGCTCTGTCTCTCTCCCAACCTTATTCATCTCCTGCACATATGCATGGATGTCGATCGATCTCCCTTAATACATGAGGCAGATCGATCTCCTTAATACATGAGGTAGGCCTCTCTCCTCCTCCACACATACACTAGCCATTGTACCTCTATAGTTAATTGGGCCTCCCTCTTCCCCCACCACACACCAATAGTCGAGCGCTGCAGGTAGGTATCCATGCCACAGAGACAAACTGCACATGTCCCATCTCACGTTCTAGTAGGCCAACCACTCTATATCTTTGACATGGGCACACACAAATTCGATGGCACTCTTTATCGATCGCGCGCGCGCACACACACACACATCATCCCTCTCTTCGATTCTATGGACATCTCAAGCCGATGATACCTCTACTCTCTTCTCGTGGATCGCCCCCTATATATATATGTTATATCCATGACTCTATTTCACACACATTGCATATGTTAAATTTTTTGATTGACCCCCCCAAAAAAACTCTCAAGAACCCACACACTATATCTCTCTAGGTTTGTATCTCTCTCACACAGCCCCACGTAGGTGGTGTATGTATACAAGAAGAGAATAGGTGCACCGTGCACGTACTCACGCTTCATGCCCAGACACACCCGCGCGGGTACACGGTGGAGCTCATTTCTTTATGAAATGGCATCCCACGTGCTAATTTGAACGCCTGTAGCGGTTGTTTACCTAGGGAGGTCGTGTACCACGCGTGCACAAAACAAAGTTCGACTTCACGTGTTGCCGCGTTATTTTTAAATAAAGTTATAGCACTCAATGGCACGTATACAGAATATAAAACGATTTTTATGGAGGAAAAGGTAGTCTGCTCTTCAGAGTATCTCACACAAGGCTCCGGCGGCCTCTCCCTCCCTCACCGTTGGTCACTGATCCGGCCGCATCTCGTCCGCCGGGGGAAAGGGAGTGCGGCAGCCTCTCTCTCTCACCGTTGGTCACTGATCCGGCCGCATTGTGACACTCCAAAAAAAAATTTAATTGGTTTTGATCAAAAACTTTGTTGGATTTTAAAAGAGGGCATTTGAAATTTCTTTTCCAGAAATCCTTTCTCTTAAAAACTTCCTTTTCTTTGGCAAGGATTTTATTTTTCTTCAAACTATGGTGTTTGATCTTTTGAAACTTCTTCTCTATTGGTTGCCTCTCAATTATTTTTGGGAGTTTAATCTTTTTCTTTTAAAAAGAAACTCTATGAAAATTTGGGGATTTTCATATCTTGAAAACCACCCATGACTTTGTATTTTCTTTTTTTTGCCCATGTGGTAAAACCCCTCCAAAACCTCCCCTCCTCCTTGTAAACAACCTAAGTTCTCTGTCCCAACAAATCCAAACAAGTTTTGTATTTTATTTCAATTATTTTATCTCTCAAATCATTTCTGTCAATTATTTGGAGCCTGAGTCATTTACAAAGCAAGTACCTTATTTCCTATGAGTTTTGATCTCAAACCAACTCCTCTGGATTGTCCTTAGCATCCACAACCCAGAACCATCTTGATCCACTCCTCCCCTTTTCAAATTTTTCAAATTTCAGTCTCTGCAAGTTTGGACCAGATTTGCCAAATTTGGTGAAATTCATATCTACACTTCTCCAAAAATTTCACCAAAAATCAGGCAGCCTACTAGAGCAATGAGAAGCCACTCCACCAAGTTTCAGCTCAAGGAAAAATCCCTAGAGGCCAGTATCATTCTGTCGAACACCTTGCATGCACTGTTTCCTTGCACTTTCAGTAAATTCAGTAAATATTCAGAGTTCAGTGTCGTTTCTCTTCGTCAGGGTTCAGTCACGCGTCGACAGTGCGCTGTGGCGCGACGCGCGCAGACCCTCCTCGCTGTCCAGAGCACCGCACGTGCACTTGGCTAGTTCCTGGCATCGGAGGCGGCGAGCATCGCCGGAGCTGGCGGCTTCTGCGGTGGCCGTGCCAGCCGTAGCGGCCAACAGTGGCAGCACCAGCATTGCAACGCCATTCCGCGCCGCCCTTTGCTCCCTAGCTCTCCGCGTGGCCTCATGCATGCCAGCGCAGCCCCGCTGCACCGTCGCCGTGGCCCGACAGCGTTGGGCATGCTCTCTGCCGCCGACGGACCCGCGCCGTCCCGTTCCCACAAAACCTTCCCTAAGCTTCTAATCCTAGTCCGTTGAGCATCGGAGTGGAACCAGTGGACCTACACGATGACGCCCAACTCCCTAATCTCCCCCGACCAAGCACTGCGCCACCGTAACCATCGCCGGAGATCCCCGTTCACGGCCACCGCCTCGAATCGCCTATAAAAGGGGACCCCGAGCTCGCCCTCGAGCACGCACCACCACTGCACCCCACAGACACCCCGCCAGGCCACTAGGAGGACCTCGAGGAGGTCTCCTCCCCCGACTCCGGCCGCCCCGTTCCGCCTCGGCCTACATCTCGATTCGCTCCGGTGAGGCCATCTCCGGCGACCACCGCGGCTCTCGGGCGCCGACGAGCTTCGTCCCCCGTTTGAATATTTAAACCTGACGGGTGGGACACGCCAGTCAGCCTCTCAGTTCTTTTTACACGAATCGTTTTCTGAAAATGCCTTCCGGCAAAATAAGTTTCCCTCTCTGGGCTGGCGTATTCGACACTGGAGCGTTTTCTGTTTTTATAAGCTAGCCCCTAGAAACTTTCTGTTTCATTACAGATGAGTCCCTGGACAAAAACCTTTATAACTTTTAAATAGAAAAGTATTTTTGATTGATTCTTTTCCTGTCCTCTTTAAAATTTTGTCTAGTTTTTTATCAGATTTATTTGAAAAATATTTGGAATACTTTTTGTGCACCTCTTGGTATTCACGATAGCGCATATATTTTCTTTATACCGTAGATACCGAAGGAGGTGACGGAGCCGCGAACTTCACCGAGCTAGGCTCCGACTACTCTGAACCAGGCAAGCATGTTTGAACTTTTGATATGATGAGTGTCTTGGCATGTTTTGCATTTCTGATGCTAGTTTCATGGCATGTTGATGAGCATATCGATGAACGTTATTTTCATACATTGTTGAGGGAAGTGAGTTCGATGATCCATACGTTGATGGATGTGAGTATGCATGGCCATGTGTTGGCATGAGGATGGGTAAGATGGCAGTGTTGTAGCATGCCAGTCTTATGCCAGACTATATGACTTCAATGTCAAACCGTATCGGTCTAGTTCCTCCCATTTTCTTCCCTATACTACCACATGTTTCTCGCAAGGGATATGGTTTAGTAAGTTGCAAACCGCTTTCCTGGTACACACCAAAAAGGAGAGGCCGGGATGATGGTTCCATGGCCCTGAATTAAAGCCAGTCATCCGGTCAGGGGGCATGGGTGTTTCAGGTTGGGACCGAGAGGGGGGCACCCCTTAGACCGCGCATATATAAATTTGATCCCATGCTATTCGAGATTCTGATCTCCCCGTCTCAAAAGTTTTTCTTGGATGATGTCTAGGGTGAGTCCTGGCATCGAGAGGTAGGATGGGTGTGTACTGGTTAGCTGTGTTTTCTTCCGAAAGACCGTAAACGGAACTAGTCCTTCGTGACTACGGAAATCCGTTGGCCGTGGGAAAAAAATTTGTACGAACTCTGCAGAGTCATACATTCCTTTGAATCATCTATTCCATATCCAAATTCGTACTATCTTGTCCTAACAGTGCCAGTTTGATGACAGAGACTCCGGGGAATCACATGAGTGCTAAGTCCGGTTAAATGTTTAATTCTTGTGGATGGACTAACCCGTTTATTATCATGAATTGAATATTCATTATGAGTATTATTTACTTGTGAATAAAAGCCCTTTCTGCGATGTTGCTCAGACGTCTGGCTATGGCATTTTCTTTTGAAGCGCTTTATGTGGTGTCGCTAAGACGCCCGACTGTGGCATCTCTTTTAAAGCCCTTTATGTGGTGTCGCTAAGGCGCCCGACTGTGGCATTTCTCTTAAATCCCTTTCTGTGATGTCGCCCCGATGTCCGACTGTGGCATTTCTTTTGAAGCCCTTTATGTGGTGTCACTAAGACGCCCGACTGTGGCATTTCTTTTAAAGCCCTTTCTGTGATGTCGCCCCGATGTCCGACTGTGGCATTTCTTTTAAAGCCCTTTATGTGGTGTCGCTAAGACGCCCGACTGTGGCATGATTTTCTCTTTTATTTATTTTTTTACCTTTCGAGGCGTCGCTTCAGACACCCGATCGGTTTCCATTTATACTTCTGTCAGGATTTCAGGCGGTCTACCGCCGATTCCCTTTTTGCTTACCTTGCCTGCTAATATTTTGAATGTGCATTGGTAAATTAATAATGACGCATTCATGCATGCATTTGTTATATCTTACGTCCGAACTATCTTGTGAGTACTTTCAAAGTACTCACTGGCTTGTTGATTTGGCCAGATGCTGACGAAGGTGACCTCATGGATGAAGAGTTCGATAGCGAGTCCGACGCCTAGAGGAATCCCAGTCAGTCTCGTGCGACCCTGGATTTGGTCACTGTATTATATCCGCTTCCGCAACCCGAATAAAATTCATCGAGCCTCACCTCGACGCTCGATGAGATGCCAGTTTGAGAATCTTGTTATCACACTTCCCCACTGTGTTATTCCACCATCACTTTATCCTCGAGTCAGTAGTATGCCATCACACCATTGTGTTATATATGCTATTATGTATAATTATTGGCGCACTTGTAATAATTTGTTGAGCAGCCCTAGCTCAACCCTGTAATATATTCTATGCTACTGGCTTATTGTATCAAGAATTTGTCTACCAGTGAGGAGGATTTCTCTCATACTGGACTCAAAAGATTGGTTTCTCAATAAATATTTTTATTGGAAAACCGGTCATGACAAGCTTGGTACCAGAGCCAGGCTGACTGTAGGAAGCCACTAGGTGCGATTGCTAATCGGTTATTAGCATAATAGAGCTAATTTATATTTTTGCAATGGTAGTCATTTTCTGACAGTCAGCATAAATTTATGATCTGACCATGCAGGATTTTTGCCTACTTTTGTAGATGGCCGACAGCAGCTGCGAGTCTCAGACCTTCGCCAACGTGCCCGATGGGTTCGTCAAGCTTCTCTCCTTCATCGTTCAGGTCGCGATGGGGCCGTCTGTGCGCCCAGTCTTCACACTCTACCAGCACAAGGTCAACGACAGTCTGACCATGCACCAGGCCACGGTGCAGTTCAAGGGAGGGCGTGGTGAGTTATGCCGCTTCCGGTTCATGGGAAGAGCCATGCCTACGGAGAGGCATGCTATGCAGATGGCAGCCCGTGAGGCGATAGCTCGCCTCAGGGATGTCCTTCCCGCGATGAAGACTCGTCGCTACTGCTATCTTCCATGTCATGTGCCCTACACCTGTCACTACGCTTTCTCCTGCCCCAGAGGAGAACGAGACGAGGCTTTTGAGATGCTTATTGAGTATCTCCGGGCCCTGGAGGCAGCCTTGGACAACCTGGTGGACGACTTCGTGGCTGCCCGCATGGACTCAGTCCATGGCTGTGCCGCCAACAGGAGGGAGCTCCTGCCCGCCGCACCACCACTGACTTTTGTCTCGTCATCAGCATCTTATGCACCTACTCGCCGCCTGCCTACCACCGAAGAGTTCAACCAGGCCATTGCGCCCACTCCAGCGCGCACTGCACCACCCGTTGTGCCCACTCCTATTCATGTTGCTCCGCCCTGGCACCCGCTCCATCTACTCGACGCAGCTCTTCACGTCTGGAGACTATTGGTGAGGAGGAGGTCGAGTCCCCAGCCTCACTGCACCCCACCCTTGGCAGGGCCAAGGAGATCGTCAACATTTCCGGCTGAGTGCGCTTGCCCGTCATGCGATGTGCCGCTTTGTAAGATATGTACATAGGTTGTGAGGAGTAGCTTGTTTGCGCATCATGTAGGAACTGGAGAAGTGCACTAGCCTAAATAACATGTCAGGATTATGTACGCATATCCTGAGTGTTGTATTGTATAATTATCGCCCGCGTGTAAGATATGTAATTAGCAGTCCTTCTCCGTGTGCAAATCAATTTGTTTTCTTAAGCGACCTTGGTCATTTAAATTATTTGCCATCCTTGTGCAATTTTGGATTTGTTTTTGTGACCATTTTCGCTTTTCTTATGAGTTTTACAAAATATATCCCCAGAGTGAAAAATGTCTCGTCCTTGGACTCGCTCCATGCCTACTCCGCCACAGGAAAATTATGACACTCAACCAGGCAACAATTTCACACAAGGGCAGTCAAGTCAGCAGAACAGTGAAACGGCACTTTCACAAATGTGCTGCATTTATGAACAGAGTCAGCAACAACATCGGGAAATGATGAACCAAGTCATCAACATGGGAAATTACCATGGACAGTATCAGCAACATTCCAAGTTATCTGAGCTACAGAAGACACGTCCCCAAACATTTTCTCACGCTGACAAACCTCTTGAAGCCGAGGACTGGTTTCAAGATATGGAGAGAAAATTAATTATTGCAAAATGTTCAGACCTCGAAAAGGTATTGTATGCTCCGCACTATCTCACAGGAGCAGCCGCATCATGGTGGGAGAATTTTCTGCACATGCATCCCAACGAAAATGACATAACGTGGGATGATTTCAAGGAAGGTTTCCGTGGTGCACACATTCCTAAGAGTATTATGAAAATCAAGAAGAGAGAGTTCGATGACCTCAAACAAAGGAACATGACAGTGTCAGATTACAACATTCAATTTACTCTATTGTCTCGCTACGCTAATGAAGAGCGTATGACTGAAAGCAAGAAGATGGAGAAATTCCTTGACGGTCTGGCGCCCGCGCTTAAATGCTAACTGGTCGTGCACACTTTTCCTGATTTTAAAACACTGGTGGACAAAGCCATTACTCTGGAAAATGAGAGATGCAGTCTGGAAGATATCCGCAAGCGAAAAAGGGACCAGACTAACCATGCTCGCAATCACCGAAGCAAGACAGATTTTCAAAAGGGTGGGACGCACAAATCCTCATCCAATGTCTCACGCCCAATCAAGAATTTTCATGCAAGGGACAAGGAGTTCACATATCGCCCCGGCGTTACTTGTTACGCCTGTGGAGAGGAAGGACACTGTGCCAAGCAGTGTCCCAAGCCTAGAAACTCAACCCCAAAGCCGAACAATGGCGGCAATAATTCAGCGCCCAAGCGAAACAATTTCAATCCCAACAACAACCACAGGAAGGGTCATCTGAACCACGTAACCAAAGAGGAGGCACAAAATGCTCCGGATATCGTACTCGGTACGTTTCCCGTCAACACAATAGCTGCAATGGTTTTGTTTGATTCTGGAGCTTCTCACTCTTTCATTTCGAAAAGTTTTGCTTTGCAAAATAATTTTTTGATGCTTCCTTTGGAGAAATCCATGATCATCAAGTCCCCTGGGATTCAGCAAGTCACTCATAATTACTGTCAGAATGTGGTCATTGAGTTTGAAGGATTGGAGTTTCACGCAAATCTTATTGTGTTGGAAAACAAAGGACTGGATGTCATCCTAGGGATGGACTGGCTAACCACCAACAAGGGTTTTATTGACTGTTTCAACCGGTCCGTAATTCTCACACATCACCACGGGAAGACAATAAGAGTGTCAGCCAAGGAAGGAAAAATACCCCGGCAACCGAGATTGAATAAGGTGGACGTTTTTGAGCTAAACAAGGTTCCAGTAGTGTGTGAATTTCCAGACGTATTCCCCGAAGAGCTACCAGGCATGCCACTAGACCGAGAGATAGAATTCAGCATTGAGCTCGCACCAGGAACCACCCCCATATACAAGAAACCATACCGAATGGCATCATCCGAGTTGGTTGAATTGAAGAAATAAATAAAGGAATTGCTAGACAAAGGATACATTCGAGCCAGCTCCTCACCTTGGGGATCACCAATTTTATTTGCCAAAAAGAAGGATGGAACACTGAGGTTGTGTATTGACTAACAAGCACTTAACATGGTCATGATCAAGAACAAATACCCAATGCCAAGGATAAACGATTTATTTGATCAACTCGCTCAGGCCAAGGTATTCTCAAAAATTGACTTAAGGTCAGGATACCATCAATTAAAGGTGCGAACAGAAGATATCCCCAAAACAGCCTTCACCTCCAGATATGGACTGTATGAGTTCACAGTAATGCCATTTGGATTAACGAACGCCCCCGCATATTTTGTTCACCTCATGAACAAAGTATTTATGAAGTTTATGGACAAGTTCGTTGTGGTATTCATTGACGATATTCTGGTATACTCCAAGACACCAGAAGAGCACGCGGAACATCTCAGGATTGTACTAGGAGAGCTCAGAAAACACCAATTGTATGCCAAGTTCAGCAAATGCGAATTTTGGCTAAGACAAGTATGCTTTCTAGGCCACGTACTGACCCAAGACGGTATCGCAGTGGACCCGGAGAAAGTCAAGGCCGTACTTGGCTGGAAATCACCCGCCAACGTAACGGACATACGAAGTTTCTTGGGAATGGCAGGATATTACCGCAGATTTATTGAAGGATTCTCCACCATAGCCAAGCCTATGACGCAGTTACTCAAGAAAGACAAGAAGTTTGAATGGACAGAAGCCTGCGAGAAAAGTTTCCAAGAGCTAAAACGGAAATTAACGACAGCGCCGGTATTAATTGTACCCGACATACACAAGAATTTTGAAGTGTATTGTGACGCGTCCAGGAAGGGTCTCGGATGCGTGTTGATGCAAGAAGGCAAGGTTGTCGCCTACGCTTCACGGCAACTTCGCAAGCATGAGGAAAATTATCCCACTCATGACTTAGAAATGGCAGCAGTTATTCATGCACTCAAGGAATGGAGGAATTTCTTACTTGGGAACCGATGTGAAATATATACGGATCACAAAAGTCTCAAATATATTTTCACGCAGCCAGAACTAAATTTACGGCAAAGACGCTGGTTGGAATTGGTAAAGGATTATGATGTTGGTATCCATTACCATCCAGGAAAAGCAAATGTAGTGGCCGATGCTCTTAGTCGGAACCCCAGCTCCGACGAAAGCAATCTGCACAGCTTGAGGCCCGAATTCCAACAAGAATTTACCAAGCTCAACTTGATAATGGTAGCAGAAGGCACCATATCAAACTTGGAAATACAACCTGACCTTGTGGAGGAAATTAAAGGAGCTCAGCCCGGTCACCCCAGCATCGAAGGCATCAAAAGAAAGGTGAGTATGGGCAAGGCCTCGGAGTTCGTCATAGACGATGGAGGAATATTGTGGTACGGAGACAGACTCTGCGTGCCAAATATAAAGGACGTCAAACAGCAAATTCTAGCTGAAGCCCACACCGCCCCGTACTCGATCCACCCTGGAGGAACCAAAATGTATAAAGATATTCAGGAAAGATTTTGGTGGCACGGTATGAAGAGGGACATAGCCACCTTCATTGCATGTTGCGACTCTTGTCAACGCATAAAAGCTGAGCATCAGAGACCAGCCGGACTACTGCAACCGAACAAAATACCTGAGTGGAAATGGGATGAAATAGGGATGGATTTCATTGTCGGACTACCTTGGTCACAACACGGGAATGATGCCATATGGGTCATCACTGACAGGTTAACCAAGGTGGCACATTTCATTCCAGTAAAGGAAACCTACAACACTCAGAGGCTTGCCAGGATTTATCTCTCCCGTATAGTTTGTCTGCATGGAGTCCCGAAGACTATAATATCCGACAGAGGCACTCAGTTCGTCTCGAGATTTTGGGAGCATTTACAACAGGCTCTGGGAACCCAACTAGCCTTCAGTACCGCATACCACCCACAGACTGATGGACAAACGGAAGCGTAAACCAAGTTTTAGAAGACATGCTGAGAGCATGTGTCCTCACATATGGAACCAGTTGGGAAGAAAGCCTGCCATACACCGAGTTCGCGTACAACAATAGCTACCAGGCCAGCCTGCAAATGGCACCATTTGAGGCTTTATACGGACGGAGATGTCGTACCCCGTTAAATTGGTCAGAGACCGGAGACAGCCGCATCTTCGGACCAGACATGCTCAGAGAAGCCGAGGAAAAAGTCAAACTAATCAGAGACCGACTTAAGACCGCTCAAAGTCGACAGAAGAGTTATTATGATCAGAAACATCGTGGGGTCAGCTTCAAACCCGGTGAGTTCGTATACCTGAGAGTATCCCCTATGAGAGGATTGCAACGGTTCAAGATTAAAGGGAAGCTAGCACCAAGATTCATCGGACATTTCTGTATAAGGGCACGAAGAGGCACGGTAGCCTACCAGCTAGACTTACCCGAGGAATTATCCGATGTCCACGACGTGTTCCACGTCTCGCAATTGAGGAAGTGCGTAAGCAACCCAGAGAAAAAAGTATCCCATAAGAACATTGACGTGTAGCCAGACCTCACTTATCGGGAACGTCCAGTAAGAATATTAGAGGAGTCTGAAAGGAGGACCCGACAGAAGACCATCAAGTTTTTCAGAGTCCAGTGGAGCAATCACACCGATAGTGAAGCAACTTGGGAAAGAGAGGATTTTCTTCGGACAGAGCATCCACACTTATTTAAGGATCAGCTGAAATCTCGGGGACGAGATTTTTCCTAAGGGGGTAGGTGTTGTGACACTCCAAAAAAAAATTTAATTGGTTTTCATCAAAAACTTTGTTGGATTTTAAAAGAGGGCATTTGAAATTTCTTTTCCAGAAATCCTTTCTCTTAAAAACTTCCTTTTCTTTGGCAAGGATTTTATTTTTCTTCAAACTATGGTGTTTGATCTTTTGAAACTTCTTCTCTATTGGTTGCCTCTCAATTATTTTTGGGAGTTTAATCTTTTTCTTTTAAAAAGAAACTCTATGAAAATTTGGGGATTTTCATATCTTGAAAACCACCCATGACTTTGTATTTTTTTTGCCCATGTGGTAAAACCCCTCCAAAACCTCCCCTCCTCCTTGTAAACAACCTAAGTTCTCTGTCCCAACAAATCCAAACAAGTTTTGTATTTTATTTCAATTATTTTATCTCTCAAATCATTTCTGTCAATTATTTGGAGCCTGAGTCATTTACAAAGCAAGTACCTTATTTCCTTTGAGTTTTGATCTCAAACCAACTCCTCTGGATTGTCCTTAGCATCCACAACCCAGAACCATCTTGATCCACTCCTCCCCTTTTCAAATTTTTCAAATTTCAGTCTCTGCAAGTTTGGACCAGATTTGCCAAATTTGGTGAAATTCATATCTACACTTCTCCAAAAATTTCACCAAAAATCAGGCAGCCTACTAGAGCAATGAGAAGCCACTCCACCAAGTTTCAGCTCAAGGAAAAATCCCTAGAGGCCAGTATCATTCTGTCGAACACCTTGCATGCACTGTTTCCTTGCACTTTCAGTAAATTCAGTAAATATTCAGAGTTCAGTGTCGTTCCTCTTCGTCAGGGTTCAGTCACGCGTCGATAGTGCGCTGTGGCGTGACGCACGCAGCCCCTCCTCGCTGTCCAGAGCACCGCACGCGCACTTGGCTGGTTCCTGGCGTCGGAGGCGGCGAGCATCGCCGGAGCTGGCGGCTTCTGCGGTGGCCGTGCCACCCGTAGCGGCCAACAGTGGCAGCACCAGCATTGCAACGCCGTTCCGCGCCGCCCTTTGCTCCCTAGCTCTCCGCGTGGCCTCATGCATGCCAGCGCAGCCCCGCTGCACCGTCGCCGTGGCCCGACAGCGCTGGGCGCGCTCTCTGCCGCCGACGGACCCACGCCGTCCCGTTCCGACAAAACCTGCCCTAAGCTTCTAATCCTAGTCCGTTGAGCATCGGAGTGGAACCAGTGGACCTACACGATGACGCCCAACTCCCTAATCTCCCCCGACCAAGCACTGCGCCACCGTAACCATCGCCGGAGATCCCCGTTCACGGCCACCGCCTCGAATCGCCTATAAAAGGGGACCCCGAGCTCGCCCTCGAGCACGCACCACCACTGCACCCCACAGACACCCCGCCAGGCCACTAGGAGGACCTCGAGGAGGTCTCCTCCCCCGACTCCGGCCGCCCCGTTCCGCCTCGGCCTACATCTCGATTCGCTCCGGTGAGGCCATCTCCGGCGCCCAAACCTCGTCAGTAGCCTCCTCGAGCACCCAGTGAGCTAACCCAAGCGTCAATTTGACCTTCGCAGCTCCCCCCGATGAGATCCATCTCCACCCGAGCCGCCGTCCGCCGGAGCAAGGCTCGCCGTCGACATGGTACTCGCCGACGACCACCACCACCACCAACCGACGCGGAAGGGCGCCCTGAACACGGAGGTACTCTCCGATCCCCCTGCCTCGCCGTGGATCGCCGCCAGCGACCACCGCGGCTCTCGGGCACCGACGAGCTTCGTCCCCCGTTTGAATATTTAAACCTGACGGGTGGGACACGCCAGTCAGCCTCTCAGTTCTTTTTACACGAATCGTTTTCTGAAAATGCCTTCCGGCAAAATAAGTTTCCCTCTCTGGGCTGGCGTATTCGACACTGGAGCGTTTTCTGTTTTTATAAGCTAGCCCCTAGAAACTTTCTGTTTCATTACAGATGAGTCCCTGGACAAAAACCTTTATAACTTTTAAACAGAAAAGTATTTTTGATTGATTCTTTTCCTGTCCTCTTTAAAATTTTGTCTAGTTTTTTATCAGATTTATTTGAAAAATATTTGGAATACTTTTTGTGCACCTCTTGGTATTCACGATAGCGCATATATTTTCTTTATACCGTAGATACCGAAGGAGGTGACGGAGCCGCGAACTTCACCGAGCTAGGCTCCGACTACTCTGAACCAGGCAAGCATGTTTGAACTTTTGATATGATGAGTGTCTTGGCATGTTTTGCATTTCTGATGCTAGTTTCATGGCATGTTGATGAGCATATCGATGAACGTTATTTTCATACATTGTTGAGGCAAGTGAGTTCGATGATCCATACGTTGATGGATGTGAGTATGCATGGCCATGTGTTGGCATGACGATGGGTAAGATGGCAGTGTTGTAGCATGCCAGTCTTATGCCAGACTATATGACTTCAATGTCAAACCGTATCAGTCCAGTTCCTCCCATTTTCTTCCCTATACTACCACATGTTTCTCGCAAGGGATATGGTTTAGTAAGTTGCAAACCGCTTTCCTGGTACACACCAAAAAGGAGAGGCCGGGATGATGGTTCCATGGCCCTAGATTAAAGCCAGTCATCCGGTCAGGGGGCATGGGTGTTTCCGGTTGGGACCGCGAGGAGGGCACCCCTTAGAGCGCGCGTATATAAATTTGATCCCATGCTATTCGAGATTGTGATCTCCCCGTCTCAAAAGTTTTTCTTGGACGATGTCTAGAGTGATTCCTGGCATCGAGAGGTAGGATGGGTGTGTACTGGTTAGCTGTGTTTTTTTTTCTGAAAGACCATAAACGGAACTAGTCCTTCGTGACTATGGAAATCCGTTGGCTGTGGGAAAATTTTTTGTACAAACTCTGCAGAGTCATACATTCCTTTGAATCATCTATTCCATATCCAAATTCGTATTATCTTGTCCTAACAGTGCCAGTTTGATGACAGAGACTCCGGGGAATCACATGAGTGCTAAGTCCGATTAAATGTTTAATTCCTGTGGATGGACTAACCCGTTTATTATCATGAATTGAATATTCATTATGAGTATTATTTACTTGTGAATAAAAGCCCTTTCTGCGATGTCGCTCAGACGTCCGGCTGTGGCATTTTCTTTTGAAGCCCGTTATGTGGTGTCGCTAAGACGCCCGACTGTGGCATTTCTTTTAAAGCCCTTTATGTGGTGTCGCTAAGGCGCCCGACTGTGGCATTTCTTTTAAAGCCCTTTCTGTGATGTCGCCCCGACGTCCGACTGTGGCATTTCTTTTGAAGCCCTTTATGTGGTGTCGCTAAGACGCCCGACTGTGGCATTTCTTTTAAAGCCCTTTCTGTGATGTCGCCCCGACGTCTGACTGTGGCATTTCTTTTAAAGCCCTTTATGTGGTGTCGCTAAGACGCTCGACTGTGGCATGATTTTCTCTTTTATTTATTTGTTTACCTTTCGAGGCGTCGCTTCAGACACCCGATCGGTTTCCATTTATACTTCTGTCAGGATTTCAGGCGGTCTACCGCCGATTCCCTTTTTGCTTACCTTGCCTGCTAATATTTTGAATGTGCATTGGTAAATTAATCATGACGCATTCATGCATGCATTTGTTATATCTTACGTCTGAACTGTCTTGCGAGTACTTTCAAAGTACTCACTGGCTTGTTGATTTGGCCAGATGCTGACGAAGGTGATCTCATGGATGAAGAGTTCGATAGCGAGTCCGACGCCTAGAGGAATCCCAGTCAGTCTCATGCGACCCTGGATTTGGTCACTGTATTATATCCGCTTCCGCAACCCGAATAAAATTCATCGAGCCTCACCTCGACGCTCGATGAGATGCCAGTTTGAGAATCTTGTTATCACACTTCCCCACTGTGTTATTCCACCATCACTTTATCCTCGAGTCAGTAGTATGCCATCACACCATTGTGTTATATCCGCCATTATGTATAATTATTGGCGCGCTTGTAATAATTTGTTGAGCAGCCCTAGCTCAACCCTGTAATATATTCTATGCTACTGGCTTATTGTATCAAGAATTTGTCTACCAGTGAGGAGGATTTCTCTCATACTGGACTCAAAAGATTGGTTTCTCAATAAATATTTTTATTGGAAAACCGGTCGTGACACGCATCCCGTCCGTCGGGGGAAACGGAGTGCGGTGGCCTCTCTCTCTCTCACCGTTGGTCACTGATCCGGCCGCATCCCGTCCGCCGGGGGAAAGGGAGTGTAGTGGCCCCTCTCTCTCTCACCATTGGTCACTGATCCGGCCGCATCCCGTCCGCTGGGGGAAAGGGAGGAAGTGCGTCGTTTCTCCGTTCGACGGCACCGAGGAAGCACGTCCCGATCTGCGGTTCACGCCATTCTCTCTGACCAAGCTCCGGCGCGGCAGGGCCTACGCCACCTGCTCACAGATTCCGCCCGCCACCGCTCACCTAGTTACATCCCGACGACCTCTAGGTATCCCCTCCGGCCTTGCTCCACTGCCCGTTTTCCCACGTCGCTGCATGTGGATCTTCCATAGTTCTTTGCCCAAAACGTCGCTCGTCCGGTGTACTTTCCATATTGCATTCTCGTCCTCACACCGTTTTAGACAAACACAACAGTGTTGTTATCTTCCCTTAGGACAAGGAATATGCTTCTTTTTTGTCGTCGCATGTGTCATCAACTATTATTGGCCAGTAATTGTTTCCTTTCTACCTCTTTTTTGCAAACAGGGCTATCCATTTCACGTTGTTGCTATTGCGACCTTTTGGTGAACTGCACACATCACTTTTTTCTTAAGAGTGTTTTGTGCAGTTGTACTAAAATGTCACACGGGCAATGTCTCTACATTTCAGTGCGACTGCACAAAGGGAGATTGGTTTTGCTCTATCCTCCTCATCCAACTCCGAGCCTAATCCTCTCCAACTAGTTAGTCTTAAGAGAGACTGCAAAGGTTAGCGGCTTATATTTGTGTGTTTATTGTTTCATCAACAGTCCTCTATTATCGTAATCACACCTGATATCTTTGGAACAGGGACGCTTAGCTCTATTTTAGTGGAACCGCACAAAATGATCGGAATGTTGCATGCTCCAGACAGCTACTTTTTTTCCCAACATGCCTTGTTGATTTAGACAGAGCTGGGGGGATGTTGCTGCCAATGAAAGCATAGATCAATTTTAATTTAACACCTTCTCACAACTTTGTCTTCAGTTGTGATGTAATTATTAGCTTTGATCTGCTAATAATTGACATGTATTAGCAAGGAAGTTAGTTTTTTATTGTTTCCGAAAGAGCATCGATGGCAAGACACGCGAAACAAAAGCTGAAAGCTCACACCATTGTACAATTTCATGTCGCTGGAAAATTATTTGTATAGTACGTCAATTATGTAAACAAATGATGGAAGCTTGATAGCATTGCCAGAAGCCTCTTCATCATCCGGGTCCATGTGCCATGCACAAAATTATACTCCTTTGTTCCTAAATATTTGTCTTTTTACAAATTTCAAACGAGCATATTTTAGAGTGTAGATTCACTCATTTTGCTTCGTATGTGTACTCCATCCGTTCCTAAATATTCTATTCGTCTTAATAGAGATTTCAACAAGTGACTACATACGGAGCAAAATGAGTGAATCTACACTCTAAAATATGTCTATATACATCCGTATGTGCCAGTCCATTTGAAATCTCTAAGAAGACAAATATTTGAGAGAGAGAGAGAGTAGTCACTCGTTGAAATCTCTAGAAAGACAGATACTTCGGAGTATATTTAAGAACCGAGGGGGTAGTGCACAACTGCATGGGAGACCCAGCCCGGTTGTTGCGCCGCATTAATAGTGAGTAATGAGCAGTCAAATCATAAGCCCCACCTTTACCACTATAAGTTGCTCTGAAGAAGCAACCATCAATACGCTCTTCTTTGAATCCGTTCATACTACTCCATCCGTCACTGTTTATATAGCGAGCTTCAGAAAAAAGAAAAAAAATCTGTGGGACCAAGGCGACTAGCGATCAACCTGAAAAATAGCATTGGTAGTTATAGCATGGCGTCTATTACTAGAGGGAATAATGCGTACACACATGCATGTAGTGCTTCCACCCCGGGTACACACATGCATGCACTCCGTAGTAGTACGGTACATGGAGAGAAAATTGTGGACTTGATTGCGGTTACCACGCCCTAATTAATTGAGCATTATACCAAACACGTCTAAAGTCTCTCTGGTGGTGGAAATGCGTTGAGAGAAATGCATCATAATGAAGCGTGCCCTGTAAACTGTGATGGAGGGTGGAGTAGTATGAAGGTGCAAAACCAAGTATGCGTACTACTACGCTTGGCTCTTCGCCCCTTCATGAAGTTGAACAATGATGGTACTCCGCATGTTGGGTACTACAGTGTATGCCTCTGACAATCTGACACCGAATGGACTGATGCATGTCCACCGAGGGTAGGTTGCATTAGTCAAAAGGCGTAAGCGAGCTTCACCTTGTCCTGCAAGCTTCTCCTCGTTCTGCGAGTTGACAGGACACACCAAAAAGTAGTGCTAGTCCATACTCCCTCCTTTCCGGTTAATATGGCTTAATCTTTTTTGCGGGTAAATGAGAGAGCTTTATTCATATATAAGCATTCTTAGGATGATCAACCAAGACACTGGTCACTAGGAAGCGAGGTACCCCGCAAAAAAAGAAGTAGGAAGCGAGGTGTTTCATCAAGCCAGCTCTCGGCCACATTCAAAGTGCAGCAAGCACGGTTCGCACGAAGATGTGCCGCAAGGTTTGCTGACCTGTTTACATGCTGAATAACAAAAAAGAGGAAATATTACTGAGCGCTACTATTTGTAACAGGATATGAGCCAGAATTAAGCGAGAATTGTGGCGAGTGTTCCATGCAATCAACTTCCATTATCACATGCGAGAACCCTCGAAGAGAACCATATGTGTTGAAGATTGCTTTATCACATTTTAAAATTATAATAAGAGTGCAGAAGCTCCTCCATCCGGTTCCTAGTACTAGTATAGTACGTACCTTTATGGACTATAGTAGTAGTACTAGTAAACTTTGCGCTTGGTTGTTTGGGAAGTCGAACAATAATAGCACCAGTAGTATAGTGTATGCTTCTGGCAATCTGACACCGAATTAACTGTTGCACGTCCACCGCCTGAGCGAGGGAGAGCTTGCATTAGTCAAAAGTTTCTCCTTGTCCCGCGAGCCACCGCGCGCAAGCAACTCCCGCCCTGCAACCTTCTCCTCGTTCGACAAGTTGACGGGACACAGCAAAGTAATGCTAGTCCATGCTGCCTCCTCTCCGGTTAATATGGCTTAATTTCAAACGAGATAAATACACTGTCTGTCACTGTATATTTGTAAAAATACGGTTAGTGGACTTCATAATATGCTCATTGCGCTCAATATATATATTTTCCGGTGTTCGTACGGTCACTAGCTCACCCTGACTGAGCATGTGTGTGCATGCATGTGTAGGTTGAGCACTTGAGCGTGACCGTGTGTGTTCCGTCGTGTGCTCGGACATGCATGCATTAGGGCATCACACGCGTTTTTGCGTCCATGTGTACGTGTGATTGTTGCATACACATAGGGGGAGTACGTGTAGGGGCCACTAAGGAGCAGTCAAATCACACAGTAAGTTAGTCGGAAGAAGCAACCATCATTTCACTCTTGAATGACACGTACGCAATATAAAATGGTTTATATGGAGAGAAAAAGAAAACCACTATATATACACTAGCATTAGCCTAAGCTACAAGTCTGCTTGCTTAGGTTGCTCTCTTCACAAGCATAGAACGACGGGCCTGATCCCGCAGCTGGGGGAAGGGAACAATGTTCTATGTAGATGTGGTCGACATCGGCGAGGGAGAAAACCCACAGTCGGTGCGTCCCAATCGGGGGTCACCGTGGTATGGGCCGATGCCGCGTCCCAACCGCCCTTCTAGATACAGCCCGACGTCCCAGGTAGTCCATCTTCCTTTTGGAGCCGGCTTGCTCCACTGTCGTAGCTCCATCTCCATGTCGATCTTTCTCTACTTCTACCGGCTTCTATTTGTGATGAGTTTATGTCTCATGAACTAGTGCTAGTACTATTATTCTAATCACACTTCTTCAATATCTTTGCCATCAGGGATGCTCAGGTCGATTCTAGTGGAACTGCACAAAAGCATCATATGATCCGAGGGTGCCAGCCATCTTTCCTTCCCAACATGGAAAGTGCTATGGGACAAGAGGTACTAGAAGGTGGAGAACCAAAGAGTGCTGCTTCTATTGTTGCTGACATTCTCACTAAAGAATCTCCCTCTAGCACATTCCTTCGACAGGTTCTACCTGGCCAGGAAATTAAATCATGTTTAGGGTTTAGGGTTTAAGTCGTAGTGACCATATCAGTAGTTTTTCTATCGTACACGATCTCACAATTTTTTTCTTTAGTTGTGAAGTAAATATTGGCTATGATCTGTGAATCATTGAGACGCATCAACATGCGTGTTAGTTTTCCTTTGTATTTGATGGAATGTTGTAACGGGACAACCTTGGAATAGGAATGAAAATGGAGTGGAAAAGTTTTCGTTTTTCCAGAGAAAAAATGGAAACGGAGAGAAACCAACGTTTCGTTTCGTTGGGTCGCGCCATCGAGCAAAACCAACATTTAAATCATGTCTGTCATGTTCGTGTCTCACCCTCCTCCACGGCTCGACCCCACACGGTTGCTCGACATGCCACTCACCACAAACCGAGTAGTATACCCTAACTTTCCCGCCTGCTTGTCGATGGATCCCGCCATGGAGTACTAGCACTACTGGAAGATATTGACGAGTTGGGGGAGGACAGCTAGCTGTAGCACGGACTCTCAAGAACTTACTACTGGAAGAGATCGCGCATGTTGTTGCCGGCAATTGCGACCTTTGAACGCGGAGCAGCTGCGTGCACCCAGAAGCGTTGCGAGCGACACTCTCTCGGCTGGCGCGCCGCAATCAATGCCGGCGCCAGTGAGAGGTCGCGTCCACTCTGGCCGGGCATGAATGGGGCACTGACCGTTTCGGGCGGGAAGCACGCGTGGGTGATGAAGAGGGTTCGGGTTGGTCAGGACCGGCCGTGGCAGCGGCCCGGACGTGCGCAAACAAGAAATGATGTACGTTAATATTGCTGCATATATAATTAACAACATAAATAATGTGCTAGTTGGACAAATATGATTGGAGATGGGGGTGGAAATGGAATTTTACGTAAACACGGATATGCATGTCTATGTCTATGTGTGTGTGCGCGATGACTCTCGTGACCTGGAAGCGGGGGCGTGTTTTTGATCGAGTTTTCTTTCTTGGTACGATAGAAAATTAGTTTGTCTAATTCACATCTAGATGTTATTTAAGGATATCACATCTAAGCTCCCACAAGTATATAATGTAGCAACAAGAAACAAAAAAACTAGGAAAAGACCACAAACAGAGTGGACATCAACTTATATGTGACATAACTATGTCACATCTAGATGTGTCCTAGACAGACCCTTAAAAAATTGTCTGCCAGTTTTCATTTCTTTTTTCTGGGAATGCGCGTATTCTATTTAAAACCACTGCTATGGAGAGATTTTTTTACTCCATTATAGTCTCTTGTTTGATAGAGTTTCTCGCGTCTCGCTCTCTCACCCTCTCCATATCAAAACAAGATGATAGTGTCCACTCTATCTCTCTCCTCACCGGTGGTCATAGATCCGGCCGAATCCCGTCCGCTGCGGGAGGTGAGGAGGTGCAGCATTGACGTTGTCGCCGTCGGCGACGGAGGAAGTCGATGTGCACCGTCCTCTCAGAGCCGGCGCTGGCGTGGACGAAGATCCTCCGCACCCTTGTTCGCTGCCGTCGTGTGGGTAGATCCCGCCCGCCCGCCTAAACGACATCTCGCCCACCTGAGGTATAACTTCTTGTACTGGTCCAGCTCCCCAGGTCGCTGCGTGCGGGTTTTCTTCTATGCGACTACTCCCCAGCTCCCCATGCATAGTAGCTAGGGTTCGTCGGCTGGTCCAACATCACCTACTAGTACTATTATAGAGGAAATGCCACTCAAAAAGTTGTCCTGATTTATGCCTCGGTGGAGGTATACATGTTGTTTTGACAAAAAGTACGTGGTGGTTGTGCGGTCATTGTCCATATGGTGGTAGTACAATCACTGGTTAAATGAAGAAATGCTTTTTTTCTCGGGTATCCTGGTTTAGTTCCCATCAAGATAATTATGATGCTTTTGTTTGTTGGTGTACTTTTCATTAATTCTTATAGACAATTGAGATGTCGTTGCTAACCCTTTTTTATATTTTTGGAAACAGCGATGCATGTCTCCATACCCGGACATGTCTTCCTCAATTTTAGTGGAACTACACAAAATTGGATGGCCATTGTTGTTCCGCCTCACTGTCCTCTGCCACGTGGTTCTTCCTTCCTCAAGCTTGATTACTGAGAAGAAACAGACCACAGTGAGGATTTGTCGAACTTCTTAGGTGCCTCACCCAAACTTGATGCGAAATGGATGATGCATCACCACGATGACCTATCGATGCTCATGGTTGCGCCTCATGGTTGCGTCGACTAGTGAAGCTGATCGATTTTCGATGAAAAACAAGCTGTCTTCCATCAGTGCTCTTTGCTTTTTACGCACAAAGATGATATCCTTCGTCAGTTCACCTTGGTTGCGTTGGAGATGCAGTCTTCTTTCACGTTGGTGCAATTTTTGCTAGGGTTTTACGATAGGTGGGCCCAAAATGTGGCTGGCTCACCTGTCATACAGCCAAAAGCAGGTGCAGTGAAGGCACCGGAGCTCGGTCCGTACTACAGTAGTATATATATAAGAGGGAGCCTCATCGCTTGTTCGCTAGGGTTTGCACTCTCCACACGCTCTCCGCACTACGTATATGTTACTCCCTCCGTTCCGAATTACTTGTCTTAGATTTGTCTAGATAAGGAGGTATCTAGCACTAAAATGAGTATAGATACATTTGCTAGGGTTTGCTATATTAACAGTCTCTCACCCTCTCTTCACCAGATCTAAACAAGACTACGTTGGCCTCTTGTCTCTCTCCCCCCTCACAGCTGGTGAAGGAGGCATCCGTATCCCGTCGCACTAGGAAGTGGAGGAGGTGCAGCGTTCACTCTATCGCCTTTGGGGAGGGAGGCAATCCACTATTGGCTGCGCTGTTCTCTTTCACCTAGCGCCTGTGCGGGAGGGCCACCGACCCCTTCTTCCTTGCTGCCGTACTTAGTGTGGGCGGATCTGGCCTCCCGCCACATGCCTTGCCACATCCCGACGACCCTAAGGTATAAATTTGTTTGAAACCGTCGTTGGTCTAGCTGCATGTGGATATTTTTCGATCTGTAGTCGAATCTAGGTCTTGGTTGAAAGAGGAATGAAGGGTGCGGTGGGCCGGAGCAAGAATCTAGGACGTGGTTCAATGAGGAAAGGAGGGGCGGAAAGTAGTATAGACTGGCTATCCAGTCGCTTTGTAGGTCGAAAAGGGAAAAAGGGGGTAACCCAGTACACACATCTGTAAGGAACCGATCTATTTGTTGAAAAGGGAAAGAAACCGGGAGGTCGGGTAGTTTGTGCACGACTAGATTTGCTGCCCTCATATAGGAAGAAGGTTCAAAGAGAACAAATATGGGACCAGCGCATATATGCTGCTTGGCTACATACTCTGCATCACCCATTTATACGTTTGGATGCACATGGTGCTGGCATGTCCCATGCAGCTATTTTGCTGTTGTTAATCTCAGAATTAACTACTAATCTGTTTTAAAAGAATTTCTCTATTAATATGAATCAATGCAACCGTTTTAGAAATGCTATAGTCCTATACTTTGTTTTCCTTCAAGATAAGGTAGATGCTTCTTTTTGTGGCCGCATGTTTCATCCTCCTTTATTGGCCAGTAATTGTTTTCTTTTTTGCCTCTTAAAACAGGGATATCTATTCAACTTGTTGCCATAGAAAACTTAAATGTCACACCGGCAACTTTGCTTGATTTCAGTGCAACTGCACAAAACTTGATTGGATTTCCTATTCGTGTTGGTAGATTCGTATTTTATGTTGGTCGTCTCATGAAAGGTCAGTACAGGCCTTCATCCACATGATTGTGCAGTGTGCTTTGAGATGCTGTGCTACTTGTATTGGTACTGTTTTAAATAAATGATGAATTGAAGCTATTGTATTGATGTCTTTTCCCATTAAGTAGTGAACAAAAATGGGACCAACCCAGACATGATACTTGTTGCTTTGTTACAACAAATTTAGCATCACCCCCTTTATAAGCCAGTAATTGATGCCACTCTCAGAATTAACTTCTGAATCTTATTTCAAAACTGCAACACTTGTTAGGGATTGGCGGGATTACCATTTTTGTGGCCGCATGTTTCATCCTGCTTTATTAGCCAGTAATTGATTCCTTTTTTGCCTCTGTTTATATAGGGATATCTATTCAACTTGTTGCTATTGTGACATTTTGCTTCACTACGCAAAACACTTTGCTTGATTTCAGTGCAACTGCACAAAACGAGATTGGATTTCCTATTCGTGTTGGCAGATTCGTACGTGATCTTGTGTGCGTCATGACAGGTTGGTACTTGCCTTCATCCACATGATCGTGCAGTGTGTTTTGAGATGTTGTGCTACTTGTATTGGTACTTTTTTAAATAAATGATGAATTGAAGCTATTGTATTGCTGTCTTTTCCCATTAAGTAGTGAAGAAAAATGGGACCAACCCAGACATGATGCTTGTTGCTTTGTTACAACAAATTCAGCATCACCCCCTTTATAGGCTTTGTCGTTCTTTATACATGTTGAAACAAGGCATTGTTGATAATGTCTCAGTCAATATGAATGAATCACACTGATGGAGAATTGCTACTCTCCTGCTTTGTTTCCCATTAAGATAAAGTAGATCAGTAGATGCTTTTCTTCTGGGAGTACAAGTCATCAACCATTATTTCTTAGTAATTGTTTCCATTATACCTATTGTTGCTTATAGGGATATCAAAATTAAAGCTCGGTTTTATTCCGACTTCGATTTTAGTTGAACTGCACAAAAGGAGCCAATGTGTAAGGCAAACTGCTGCATTACTGGGTCTAGTTGGTCGTTCCACTTTGCAGAAAGAAGCAGTCACTGTTTGCGTTACATTACAGAAGGAATGACCGAGAAGCTTTACAAAGTATTATTAGACACCAGTGACATGACTAGTCTGCACAGACTATTGGCAATTTAACAATACGTGGAGTGCTCTGGGCAAAAAGTGCCCAAACAAGTATAAAAGCTACGACAGGACTCCACGATCATAGGCATTACATATTTTGAATGGGAAAAGCTTGTCAAAGTTTAATCATTGATGTTAGCAAGAAGAAGTTAGTTTAATATATTGGAATTGGAAAACCTTGTCAAAATTTGCTCATTGATGTTAGCCAGAAGACATGCATTTGATATTTTTGAGTGGGACGCCCTTGTTGTGAGCAGCGTCGAGTGCTTTTTCCTATTCCTGTGTTCAGTTTAGAAGTAAATAGTTACTCTGCTGAGATATTCCTGTGTTAAGAGTTTGTTCTGAATATTGTCTATGTAATGCCAGACCTTGTGTTTGATTGCAAAGTTGAGCTTGGAATGTTGTGGCATGCGGCATCATGAGTTGTTCACCGTGCCTCCTGAGAATAATGCTTCGTATTGTTTTGCATGTCGATCTAATGCCAGTGATTTGCTTGTTAAGAAGATCATCCTCTTCTGTTGTTTCCATGCTTAAGAAGTTCATCGTCTGATGTTTCATTCATAGCCTATTCGACAAGTCGGGTAGGTTAGACGTGAAACCATATGATCTTCCGACCAACTCATGATATTAGGCAGTGATTGGATCATCGTTTTCCAACCAAAACCGCTTGTAAAAATGACGCTTGTAAATTAAAGCAGATGGTCAAGGGCGAAGGTGCTTGGTTGGTCGATTTCGACTAGTAAAATATCGGAAGTACTTGACACACGATAAAAACGCTGAACAACACTCGGACGATTGATAATCTAGTTGTTAGCTGCTGTTTCAGCCTTGCCCATGGATGGCATGATACGCACGTCATGCATGTATCGTCTGGTAATGTCGTCCATATAGCAGTGCTCGTAAAATATACACTGGTCTCTCAAATTACACGCGTAACCTGCCAGTTTTACTTACAGACCTCGGGCCCTCGGTTTCATTACGCGTGTATTTTACGCATTGTTTTCGATGACGAGTAAATTACACTTGTATGTTAATACAGGTTTGAAATAAAGTAGAGCTCCCAAGCGCGACCTTACCGTTTCATGCCGTCTCAGTTTCTCGAAGGTGCTCATAGGTGTCCGATGATCCTGGCTTCCTGAATGAGTAGCGGGCGCTGTATCAGACCATCCGTAGGGCCCGCGAGGCCCTCTCCGTTGTCCTTCGAGTTGTTGCGCTCACCGTGGTGCCGAGCATTGTTAACATCGTCAACGAACATGAGGATTCAGGAGATGACTTTATTTTGACTGGATGACACTAGGGACCCACTAGGGCCATAGCCGTACGTACGCAAGTGCCTCCTTATTATGTACAACTATATTTTTTTTGCTTTCTCCTGGTTTCGTGACATCATGGTCCCACACCATTGTCAACCTATGTAGTCAATATAAACGAGAGAATTGCACAAGGTGCGGCCGACAGCTGGGACCAAGCAGCTCGAGCAGTATTTGTGTTTTTGAGGCGTGAGCACTGCAGATTTTTTCTTGGCGATGATTTCATTGTTGTTCAGAGGAGAGCAGGGTATTAACTGGGCGGGCTGTGGCCCGTCTAGCCCAGGCCAGATATCCAGCCCAGATACTAATTTTTTTAAGATGAAAATGGCTAGCCCAGCTATACGTCTTTTTGAGGAATACCCAGGCAAGGTCAACTTGTTATTCTCCGCCCCGCTGGGCTGCAAATCTTTCCTAGGAGGGATGCATTAGGCTTAACAGGAAAATGGGCTTTAAAAAATAATAAATGGAATGTAATTATAAAAACTAGGCAGTAACTATAAAAAAATGCACAAAACACGAAATTAGTTTATAAAATATTATTTATGGATTTTGAAAATCTTAAATTTTCATTGTTGCGCGTGCAATGTTTCGTTGGATTTTTACGTAATACAAATTTATATTTAATCTGACTAGAAATTTCAGGATAAAAATATTTCGGAGCCCATAAAAATGTGGGAAATTTTATTGAATTTTGTCTTCAACGGTTGGTTGAAATTATTAATCATTGTCCTAGCTAGAAAATGGGTTGTACTTTTAACAAACTGTAAATGGGTTGTTGTAAATTCCATTAGAATTCCAAAATGGGCTGTACATTCTTACAAAACGCAAATGGGCTATAAGTTCTCTGCCACACACTTGTGGGCCTACTAAGTGACGCGTCCCCTAAAAAAATAAGTTGACGCGTATGCAAGGCTTTGCCAACTTATTATAGTCAACACACGGTTCTAGCAGCAGTGGCCGTTGGATGTCGTGCTTCTTCTTCAATCTCGGATATTCTTAGCTTCGGCCGCCCAAAAAATGATTCCTCCCCCTGACATCTGGGGCGCACCGTTTCGGAGGCTGACCTGTGGACCTACTAAGTTGGAGCGTACCAAGGGCTTTGTCAACTTAGTCAATAATAAACGTTTCTAGCTTCAGTGACCGTACGATGTCCATCCAACGGCCGTAGTGCTTCTTCAACATCTGGTCTTCTTGGTCCAGCCACCCAAAGCAGCGCCGGTCGTGCCGCCTGCTCCTACCTCTCGTGGCCGGTTGTGCTGCCGCGGAGGCCTCACCGCCCCCATACTACTCCCACCGCTGGCCAGGCCATCCCTCCACTCACCCACACCCCCTGTTATTCTGCGGCGATGGCAGCCTCACACCACAGCCGAACCAGTGAACCCTCGTACTCCTCTCCGCGCGGGCTTCCACTGCTACGTCTTCCCCGGCTCCACGTCGTCCCCTTCCTAGGCCTCGCCGTCGTCCAGACCACTGCCCTGGTGCTCTCGGCGCGGCGTGGTCAACGACCGACTTCCATCGGAAGAGTACTGTACGTGGAGAGGCTGACAGCTGGGTCCAGGCGGTCGCAAGGAAGTGCCTCCTTATTACACGCAAAATAATCATTCCTCCACCTTACAGCAAGGACCCACTGGACGGGGCACCTGATTTCGCGAAAAAACGTTTCCCCCCTGACTACTTGGACCCACCGGACGGGCGAGCGTATTTCGCGAAAAAACGTTCCCCTCGCTGTCAGCTCGGACCCACCGGAAGTGCCTCCTTATTACGCACAAAAAATGAATACTCCCCCTGCTAGCTGGGACCCACCATGGTGGGAGGCTGACTTGTGGGCCTACTAAGTTGACTGGGACGGGGGCCTTTGTCAACTTTAGTCAATATGAACGATGCTAGCTCCAGTGACCGTATGATGTCCATCCAACGGCCGTAGTGCTTCTTCAACCTCTTTTCTTCTTGCTCCAGCCGCCCAAAGCAGCGCCGGTCGTGCCGCATGCTCCTGCCTCCCGTGGCCGACTGTGCTGCCGCGGAGGCCTCACCGCCCCCTACTATTCCCACCGCTGGCCAGGCCCTGCGGCGATGGCAGCCTCACACCGCAGCCGAACCAGTGAACCCTCGTACCCCTCTCTGCGCGGGCTTCCACTACCGCGTCTTCCCCGGCTCCCTGTCGTCCCCTTCCTAGGCCTCGCCATCGTCCACCGCCCTGGTGCCCTCGGCGCGGCGTGGTCAACGTGGTCAAGGAACGACTTCCATCAGACATGGACTGTACGTGGAGAGGCTGACAGCTGGGTCCATGGCCGCAGCAAGGAAGTGCCTCCTTATTACGTGCAAAATAATTATTTCTCCACCTGACAGCAGGGACCCATCGGACGGGCCACCGTATTTCGTGAAAAAAAATGTTTCCCCCCTGGCTGCTGGGACCCACCAGCTACACCTTCGCACGCAAGGAAGTGCGTCCGGGCAAAAAAAAACGATTCGCCCCTGACTGCTGGGACCCACCAGCTACATCTTCGCATGCAAGGAAGTGCCTGATAGTCGGGACCCACCTGGTCGAAGCGTACGTAGCGTTGTCATTCTGGTCGCGAACGTGTATGTACATATATACTGGTCGATGTAGAGGCGCACACATGTCGTAGTAGAGGCGCGCACGTGGCATGTACATGTACGTACAACGGTCAGGGTGCAAGAAAAAAAATACGGCCACGTATGTGTACATACGGGCGGGTCTCGAATGCCTACTCGCGCATACGTTCGGTGAGGGCTCGTGTACATGGCTGGGTCGGAACAGAGAAACAGCGTCCTCATCGTGTTCATGGGGAGGAAACGGAATGTGTCGTGTTCATGGGGAGGCAACGGAATGCGTCGTGTTCATCGGGAGGGCTTGGACGGAACATGCGATGGAAACGAGGCCTGGCGTACCGCAGAACGGAGGAAACGACCTTGTGTTCGACCGGCCATGTTCGAAACGGGATCTTGTTGATCGGGAGGGGTCTGGCGTACCAAAAACAGAGGAAATGGACCTCCTACGGTCGAAACGGGGGTCCTGTTGATCGAGAGGGGTGTGGCATACCGCAAAATGGACGAAACGGACTTGTGTTGGAGCGCTACGGTCGAACCGGGGGTCCTATTCATCGAGAGGGGTGTGGCATACCGCAAAACAGGACTCCACGGGATACTGTTCATCTCCACCGCCGACCCCCTCCAGCCTCCACGAGCTACTGTTCATCCACCATTGACCTCCTCCAGCCTCCACCTGCGACTATTCATCCATGGGCTCTTGTTCATCCAGCCTCCACCGCGCGCTACTCCACCGGCTAATGTTCAACCAGCCCTCACCACGGGCTCCTGATCAACCACCCCTCCATGGGCTACTGTTCATCCTGCCCTCCACCATCTACTGTTCATCCTGCCCTCCACGGGGTGGTCCTGTTCATCCAGCCCTCCACGGGGTCCTGTTCATCCAGCCCCAACCGGCTTGATCGATCGGGGTCCTGTTCATCCGCCCCCACCGGGAACTGTTCATCCACCCCCCCCCCCCCCCCCGCAACGCTCACTGTTCATCCAGAGGCAGCATTGATCGGCTTCAGTTAGCAGCAGTAGCGAAGGAATCGCTCGATCGGGTTCAGTTAATAGCCATCGATCGATCACTCGGGTTTAGTAACGCGTGGCGTGCAGTGCAATCGCTCGGGTTATGTTAGAGCCCAACGCCTTGCTCGGGTTAAGTTAGAGCCAACGCCTCGCACACACGCGCGTACGTGTACAAGAGAAACGCGCATCGCTCGGCCCCCGACCTCCCACCGTAACCGGGAACTCCCCGAAATTTTCCTCCCCCTCGCTTCTACCACGGTTTTTTCCGTCATGGACAGCCCAAAGAATGTCATGCAGCTGCGTCTCCGGTCCGCCCAGGACGAAAAGCCCATTTTTTGTCATGATTTTTTGTCATAGAAGTAGGAGCCCACCACATCTATGATGATACCGGGTTTTGTCACAATTATCGTCATAGAAGTGTCATATGTATGACAGAAATTTTTTTCGTTCGGCCCAAAATGTCACGGATGTGTCTTTTTTTGTAGTGTGAGTAGGGCAATTACGTATCATTAATTTCATCCTCTCCCAAGCTTGTGCAACATGTTCATGATCAAGTTGCTTAAAATTCATAATATCGTTTCTAAGGGAGATGATCTTAGCGGGAGGAAAATACTTAGAGATAAAAGCATCTTTGCACTTGTTCCAAGAATCAATACTATTTTTAGGCAAAGACGAAAACCAAGCTTTAGCACGATCTCTAAGCGAAAAAGGAAACAACTTCAACTTAACAATATCGTTGTCCACATCTTTCTTCTTTTGCATATCACACAAATCAACAAAGCTATTTAGATGGGTAGCGGCATCTTCACTAGGAAGGCCAGAAAACGGATCTTTCATGACAAGATTCCGCATAGCGGCATTAATTTCACAAGATTCAGCATCGGTAAGAGGAGCAATCGAAGTGCTAATAAAATCATTGTTGTTCGTATTGGTAAAGTCACACAATTTAGTGTTATCTTGAGCCATCGTGACAAGCAAGCAATCCAACACACAAGCAAACAAAAAGCAAGCGGGCAAAAAGAGGCAAATGGAGAAAGAGAGGGAGGATAGAGAGAGAGAGAGGGTGAATAAAATGGCAAGGGTGAAGTGGGGGAGAGGAAAACGAGAGGAAAGTGGAAAATAATGTAATGCGGGAGATAAGGGTTGTGATGAGTACTTGGTGTGTTGACTTTTGCGTAGACTCCTCGGCAACGGCTCCAGAAATGGCTCATTGTCGGGAGTCAAATCTTGACTTGCACGAACCTCCCCGGCAAGGGCGCCAGAAATCTTCTTGCTACCTCCTGAGCATTGCGTTGGATTTCCCTGAAGAGGAAAGGATGATGCAGCAAAGTAGCATAAGTATTTCCCTCAGTTTTTGAGAACCAAGGTATCAATCCAGTAGGAGGCTACGCGCGAGTCCCTTGTACCTGCACAAAACAAATAACTCCTCGCAACCAACGTGATAAGGGGTTGTCAATCCCTTCACGGTCACTTACGAGAGTGAGATCTGATAGATATGATAAGACAACATTTTTGGTATTTTTGTGATAAAGATGCAAAATAAAATAAAAGCAAAGTAAAAGAGCAAAAGAAATAACTGAGTATTGGAAGATTAATATGATGAGGATAGACCCGGGGGCCATAGGTTTCACCAGTGGCTGAGCATAAGTATTTTACGGCAGGTGAACAAATTACTGTTGAGCAATTGACAGAATTGAGCATAGTTAGGAGAATATCTAGGTATGATCATGTATATAGGCATCACGTCCGAAACAAGTAGACCGACTCCTGCCTGCATCTACTACTATTACTCCACTCATCGGCTGCTATCCAGCATGCATCTAGCGTATTAAGTTCATGAAAACAGAGTAACGCCTTAAGCAAGATGACATGATGTAGAGGGATAAATTCATGCAATATGATAAAAACCCCATCTTGTTATCCTCGATGGCAACAATACAATATGCGCCTTGCTTCCCCTACTGTCACTGGGAAAGGACACCACAAGATTGAACCCAAAGCTAAGCACTTCTCCCATTGCAAGAAAGATCAATCTAGTAGGCCAAACCAAACTGATAATTCGAAGAGACTTGCAAATATAACCAATCACACATAAAAGAATTCAGAGAAGATTCAAATATTGTTCATAGATAATCTTGATCGTAAACCCACAATTCATCGGTCTCAACAAACACACCGCAAAAAGAAGATTACACCGAATAGATCTCCACAAGAGAGGGGGAGAACTTTGTATTGAGATCCAAAAAGAGAGAAGGAGCCACCTAGCTAATAACTATGGACCCGAATGTCTGAGGTAAACTACTCACACTTCATCGGAGAGGCTATGGTGTTGATGTAGAAGCCCTCCGTGATGGATGCCCCCTCCGGCGGAGCTCCGGAACAGGCCCCAAGATGGGATCTCGTGGATACAGAAGGTTGCGGCGGTGCAATTAGGTTTTTGGCTCCGTATCTGATCGTTTGGGGGTACGTAGGTATATAAAGGAGGAAGAAGTACGTCGGTGGAGCAACAGGGGGCCCACGATGTAACATCCCAAAATTCTAAATTTTGGAATGTTATTATAATAGATAGATTTGATTGACTGTTTGATTGATTGACTGAAAGTGAGTGAATTCGAAACTTTTTGAAAGTTAAATCAGAGGGAATAAAAGGACTTTCCCAAACTTCCATTCTACATTTTGATCTCCGTGAATTCAAATTATTTTCACCACAAAACCCTAGAGAGAAGATGACATGACTTCTTCCATTTATTTAAATGAAAAGGGGTGTTGAAAATATTTGAATTTCATTTGGAAATATTTCAAATTCATAAACTTCATGCAACTCAATGATTTTCAAGAGCGAAGGTAAAATGACTTCTTCTAAACATTTGAAATATGAGTTGGGAGTTTCAAAGAATTAAATTCAAAGCCCCTTTGAATTTATTTCCAATTTGGAGTTATTTGGGTTTTATTCAAATTATTTTTCTCCAAAAATAAAATATATAGAAATTAGGGTAAAATGATTCCCTACATCAGAAAATTGGAGAGAAATAAATTTGAATTAATTTTGGAATTTTAAAATGATTTTTATGGGATTTTACTAGAGCAGGAGCACTCTTTGAATTATTTGAATTGTCTGGATTTTATTTGACTTTACAAAAATGTTCACGTTGTAGATATTCTTTTTCTAAATTTCTTGATATATTATATGCCTATATAATGTTTTTATTTATTTATTTTTATTGTTTTTAATTGTGTGTGTTAAAAAATGTGTTTATAAAAAAAAGAGAACTACGCCGACTGGGCCAGCCCAGCTGTTGGGGAACGTTGCAGAAAACAAATTTTTTTCTTACGTTTTCACCAAGATCCATCTATGAGTTTATCTAGCAACGAGTGATCGGAGAGTGCATCTACATACCCTTGTAGATCGCTAAGCGGAAGCGTTCAAGTGAACGGGGTTGATGGAGTCGTACTCGTCGTGATTCAAATCACCGATGATCCTAGTGCCGAACGGACGGCACCTCCGTGTTCAACACACGTACAGCCCGGTGACGTCTCCTACGCATTGATCCAGCAAGGGGAGAAGGAGAGGTTGGGGAAGGCTCCATCCAGCAGCAGCACGACGGCGGGGTGGTGGTGGAGGAGCGTGGTACTCCAGCAGGGCTTCGCCAAGCACCGCAAGAGACGAGGAGGGAGAGGGGTAGGGCTGTGCCAAGAAGGAGATTGAATCGTGTCTCTGGCAGCCCAAAACCTCAAGTATATATAGGGGGAGGGGAGGGGCTGTGCCCCCACCTAGGTTTCCACCCCTAGGGGTGGCGGCCAGCCCTAGATCCCATCTAGGGGGGCGGCCAAGGGGGAGAGAGGGGGGCGCACCACTAGGTGGGCCTTAGGCCCATCTGAGCCTAGGGTTTGCCCCCTTCCACTCTCCCTTGCGCCTTGGGCCTTGGTGGGGGGGGGGGGGCGCACCAGCCCACCTGGGGCTGGTCCCCTCCCACACTTGGCCCATGCAGCCCTCCGGGGCTGGCGGCCCCACTTGGTGGACCTCCGGGACCCTCCCGATGGTCCCGGTACATTACCGATAAAACCCGAAACTTTTCCGGCGACCAAAACAGGACCTCCCATATATAAATCTTTACCTCCGGACCATTCCGGAACTCCTCGTGACGTCCGCGATCTCATCCGGGACTCCGAACAACATTCGGTAACCACGTATATCTATTCCCTATAACCCTAGCGTCATCGAACCTTAAGTGTGTAGACCCTACGGGTTCGGGAGACATGCAGACATGACCGAGATGACTCTCCGGTCAATAACCAACAGCGGGATCTGGATACCCATGCAGGCTCCCACATGCTCCACGATGATCTCATCGGATGAACCACGATGTCAAGGACTTAATCAATCCCGTATACAATTCCCTTTGTCTAGCGGTACGATACTTGCCTGAGATTCGATCGTTGGTATCCCGATACCTTGTTCAATCTCGTTACTGGTAAGTCTCTTTACTCGTTCCGTAACACATCATCCCGTGATCAACTCCTTGATCACATTGTGCACATTATGATGATGTCCTACCGAGTGGGCCCAGAGATACCTCTCCGTTTACACAGAGTGACAAATCCCAGTCTCGATTCATGCCAACCCAACAGACACTTTTGGAGATACCTGTAGTGTACCTTCATAGCCACCCAGTTACGTTGTGACGTTTGTGTAGCGACCCGACCCGAATGGATCAAGTCTACTGTGCTCCGGTGTCATCCGTGGATCAGTAATGCTGACACCACACAGTACTTCGAAGGATTTATAGCAGAGTTGCAATCACACACTTATTACAACGATGTCTCAAAAGAGATCTTATTACAATAAATATGGCTTAAGGCCATCTAATAACGATAACAGCGGAAGACTCGGAAGATAAATGGGTCCATCAGCTCCAACGGCATCACTGAGTATAGAACCACGACCTAAAACAGCTTACTCGTCGTCTGAAAAGTCCGCAACATGAAAGTTGCAGCCCGAAACGGGTCAGCACATGGAATATGCTGGCAATGTAACACATAGAGAGTAATGAACAGTAATGAGCTATACTATATGCATGTATGGCTGGTAGAAAGCTCTATGGTTACAGTTTTGCATAAAGCCAGTTTTTCCCTACTGCAAAGGAATAAATTTATTTAACTATCATGGTGGTTGTTAAACATCGAGAATGGTTGACAGCATTCCGATCCCAATTAAGGTGAACAATTAAAACCCATCAATATTAATTAGAAGTAACATGTTGAGATTCACATGATATTCAAGCACTAGATACTCAAGTTGTCCATAACCGGGGACACGGCTAATCATGATTAGTTTGTTACACTCTGCAGAGGTTTGCGCACTTTTCCCCACAAGACTCGATCGCCTACGTTTGGTTTCTCGCACTACATGGTGTTTGAGAAGACGGATGACCGAGACACAGTCTTTCAGAAGCGCTAGCACCTTACGTTTGGGTAGGCCGTACCACCTAATCCCCTACATCTGCTAGTCTACCCTGTAAGAGTTCGCACGACTTAGTCAACTATGCCAGAGCCCATATTGGCATGTGGCTGCACACGTAAGTATTTAGCATGAAAGATCTTATGATCCCTTTGAGCCTGGGTGGCGGTCCAAAATAAAACAGGCAAGTCCTGATAGACATCAGGTGCCTCAATCCACCCAGATGTGTGTTTAAGTTGCCACCTTAGATAAACCATTAAATTATCAATCTCACATCTGTCATGGATATCACTCACCCAATCCACGTCTACTAGCATAGCATGGCATAATAAGCAAACGTAGAAGTAACCCCCAAAGGTTTCATAATAATACAGGTAATAGGTACTACCTCATCTACTTCCCATCCCACAATTTAATTAGATCCTAATCATGCAATGTGAGAGGATTGATCTAATGCAATAAAACATGGGTTGTAGAAAAGGTATGATCAAAGTGTTACTTGCCTTGCTGACGATCCGCGAGTCCTAGGGTTTCGAAGTAACAGGCGGCGCAATCCGGGTGATCTATTGCAGACAAACAACAAGCACACAATAAGTTCTCAACTAATGCACAGGTAAAACTCGAACAAGAAAACGAACCAGAAAGTTCAACTTAAGAACTCTGGTTGCAAAGAAAGAAAGAAAGAAAGAAAGAAAGAAAGAAAGAACCGAACAAAGCGACGAAAAACTAACGGCGGAAGAAAACAACTCGGTTCTAGCAAGTTGAATCTAGGTCAAATTTTACCGTAGCAAAAACTTGTTAAAGTTGATTAGACGGAACGGCGGTTTCGAGACGAAACTCCAGGCGCTTGAATCACCTGATTCCGATAAACAAGCGAGAAGATAAACTAGAATGAAGATCGGATCTGAGATCGCGATCGCGGAATAAATCTGACAAAAAGAAAAAGAAGAACGGTTAAACGAACGGACATTCGTTAACCTAGAAGAATCGGTGATCACGTTCGTTGAGACGAACGGTCCGAAAGAAGAACGAAAACCGATCTAGGGTTTTCGGAGAAAAGACCGAAAAGAAAACCGATCTAGAAAACCGAAACGGTTTAGCGAAGAAGCGGAAAGAAAAACGAATCGGTAAAGAAGAAAAGAATTGGATCAGTTTATAAGAAAAACGGATCCGAGGAAAAGAAGAGAAACGGCGCTACCTCCGGCGAGGTCTCCGGCGAACGGGGCTCCAGCGGCGGTGGCGTTGGGCGGCGGCGGCGCCGGTGTATGGCGGCGGCGCGGCACGGGTGAGGGCGGCGGTGGTGTAGGGCGCGGGGCGCAGCACGGGTGGAGAGGGGCTTGGGTTTTGGTTTTGGTTTGATGATTTGGTTTGATGATTTGGAGGGGGGGTGCTTGGGTATTTGTCGGAGTAAATAGCCACGGGTAGCCTAGCCGGCTTCCCCTGGCTCATCAGAAAAAATTACGAGCCTGACCGGCTCTCAAGAAGACTCAAGACCTGGGGCCGCCTCCCCCCTCTGCCGGCTACCTCCTAGGCCGGCTTCGGGGGCGCCCGCCCTTTACCCTCATGAAGAAAGCTGTGGAGGGCCGACTACGAGAAACCGGCTACAGCAAGGCCGACTACAAGAGACCGGCTCCCATGAAGTAGTCAAAGCCATACCCGCAGTGTATGGGTCCACCCCGCGATGATGAAGCAGGGCGTGGCTACAGTAGAGCCTGCCACCCCCAAAACCCGGAGTACGCCTGGTACAGTGTGCCGTATGGGTGGCCACGACCCGTCCGGTGCGGCACTGTTGCCACGGCGGCCCCGACGCCGTCCACGACGGGCCACCAGCGTGGCCCCCGAAGCGGAGGGCCCCTTCGGGCAGAGAGATACTGAAGGCGGCCGCACCTCCTCCCAAGTCGGCCTGATGGAGAGCCGGCCCCCCACGGCCGGCTCGCCATCCTCCTCGAGGGAGACGCCCATTAAGGAGACAAGATACGGCGGGGCTACAGTAATCGCCCGCCAGGACGGCGGCACTGTAGCCACGCTTACCCCGACCAAGCCTGCGTCAACCGCACGGAGCAACAGTGACCGGCCACCGACCAGGCCCTGGATAGTGGGGCCTGCCTGTCGACCAGGGAGCCGGCAGCCGGCGGGACCCACCAGTCGGCGGGCCCCAGCAGCCGGCGAGCACAGTCACAGGCAGCTGGGCCCCGCGCCCAGCCGGATTACCATTGTACCCCCGGGGGGTAGGCCTATATAAACGCCCCGGTGCACCCATGCAAAGGGTTGGACTCTCAAGCTAGACTTAGACACCATACAAGGAGAAGAAGCAAGCTAGCTGTGCCCTTCTTCCTCCTTCCACCCAAACAGCTCGAGGAGCATTGTGTAGCTACTTGTTCATTTAGTAACCATGCGGAGACCCCGTAGAGCAGCAGTAGGGGTGTTATCTCCTCGGAGAGCCCTGAAGCTGGGTAAGATTCGCCGGCGTGCATGTCTTTGTCTTATCCCGTTTCCAGGCACCGGCGATGTTTTATTGGCTCCCACAATGATAAGCCACCCATTGGCATATGTCGCACCTATCACCCGACATTTGGCGCCCACCGTGGGGCCAGGCGCACCGTCGTCCGGAGACCTGTTCTGGACGGGAACCCTTTTCCTCCCCCGCGAGCGTAGCCAGCCCGGCTCGCCCGATGGCGCTTGCCATGACGCGCTGCATGGCGTCACCAACATCTGCGCGGCGAGCAGCCTCGCCGACCTCTTCGACAAGGCCCGCATCTCCGACGAGCTTGCCTCCGATGCAGGCACCGACCACCTCGCCAACCTCCTCGGCCAGCTCCACGTCTCCAGCGAGCCCGCTGCGGATTTGGAGTCGGTTGGCTCCACCGACCCGATGCCTGTCGACTCTGACACGGCATCCTACGACACCTTCCCCAGCAATGTCACGATCTACAATGACCCGCTCCCTCCGGCCAGCGTTCGCGACACGGTCACCACTGAGGTGATGGTTATCGGCCATGACGGCCCAACTGACGATGCCCCGCGCGCAGCGGCCCACGACTTGTCCGCCCCCCTTCCGGCTGACGCCAACGACGAAGTACTGGAGGCGCGTCGCCTCGCCCTCCTCGCGGAGGGCCGGCGGCTGGCCTCCGTAAGACGCCTCACCGAGGCCTACCAGCGCGAAGCTGACCGCGCCGCCTTCGGCACGCCGGCTCCGGCTGGCCCAAGCCGGGCTGGTGCTGTCAGGCAACGCGGCGCCGTCATCCCCGACACGCTTGGAGTCGATCGCCCGGTCTACGCCACTCAGCTCGAGAACCTGGCGCCGCCCAGGCAGCCGTAGACGAGCTGGACGGCTTGGAAGCCGAAGACCTCCCCCACATGACGCGGCGTATACAGCAACTAATTGAGGCGGCCGCTCGGCGGCACGAAGCCGACGCCTGTGCGAGGAGCCCTCCCTCGCGCCGCGACTACGGCGCGACTTCCCGATCACCGACTATGAGCAACACCCGCGCGCGGCGCGAGAAAGAGCCGGCTTCCAGCCGAAGCCGGACCCAAATCTCCATCGAGCGAGACGCAGACGGCCGCCCCCGAGTCATGGAATGGCAGGGCACCTCACCTCCGCCTCGAGCTCGTGGAGAGAGATACCCTACCCCGCCTCCTTGGCGCACCCGACTCTCAGCGGCCGGCTTGGTCGCCGAGAAGGAGTCGGCGAAAACGACGCCCGCCACCGGATCGACCGCCTGGCCAGATCCCTGGCGCTGGAAGAAGAAGACGATGTCGGCCCGCCTTGCTTTGGCCCCCGCATCCGCGATGAGCCCTTCCCCAAAGGGTTCTCGCTCCCAAGAGGCACACCCAAGTACAACGGCTCGGTGAAGCCGGAAGACTGGCTGACCGACTACTCCACAGCCGTCAGCATCGCCAATGGCAACCGGCGCGTTGCCGTGAAGTACGTGCCCCTCATGCTGCAAGGCACGGCACGGACTTGGCTTAACAGCCTCAAGCCTCTCAGCATCAACAGCTGGGTAGATTTCACTGAAGCCTTCGTTCGCAACTTCACTAGCACCTACCAGCGGGCTCCCAAGCCCAGACAGCTCTCCCTATGCATACAGGGCCCAGCCGAGTCCACTCGCAACTACCTCACGCGTTGGGCCGAGCTCCGCAACTCCTGCGAAGGGGTGCATGAGGTGCAAGCCATCGAATACTTCACTGCCGGGTGCCGAGAGGGCACCCTCCTCAAGCACAAGCTTCTTTGCGATGAGCCGACTAGCCTCGACGATCTCCTGAACATCGCCGACAAGTACGCCACCGCTGACTCCTCGATGAAGACCGAGTTCCGGGTGGACGCGACCGGGAAAGTGCTCCATCCGGCGCCCCAAGCACCGGCTGGAGATTCCGGCCGACGCCAACACCAGAATGAACAGAAGCGCAAAGGCCCTGCGCTTCCTCCCGCTAGCCGGCAGGTGGCCACGGTCGAAGATGCGCCGCCTGAGGGGCAGCCCGCGCCCAAGAAGCCCAAGGGCGGCCGGCCGGCTTGGCAGCCGGCCTTCTCCTATGAACAAACCCTTGACGCCCTGTGCAAGTTCCATAGCGGCGCGAAGCCGTCCAACCATATGATCCGAAAGTGTAACTGGCTCGCCCGAATCTCCAAGGGCGAAGGGCTCACGCCGACTCCGCCTGCCGGCCCGCCGCCTCCGGCTCCGCCGCCCAAGGCCGCTCGGCCCGCGGTCGACGCCGTGCAGGACGAGTTCCCCGACGAGCAAGCATCTTACGTTGTCTTTACGAGCCAGCCCGAAGACCGGCGCAGCAAGCGCTGAGAGCAACAAGAAGTCAATGTGGCCGCCGCCAACCCAGCCGGCCACAAGCATTGGTCAGAGAAATCCATCAACTGGAGCCGGGCCGACCACCCAGAGGTGATGCCGTCCCCCGGCTCCTATGCTTTGGTCCTGGAGGCCACCCTTGCGACGGACACGCGTGCCGCACGCTTCTCCCGCGTGCTGATCGATGGTGGAAGCAGCATCAACATCCTGTACCGCGACACCATGGAGAAGTTGGGTGTCAGGACAAAACAGCTTGTGCCGACTCGAATGGTGTTTCACGGCATCGTACCCGGTTTGTCCTGCGCCCCCATCGGCAAGATCAAGATCGATGTACTCTTTGGGGGCAAGGATCATTTCCGCCAGGAAGCAATCTGGTTCGAGGTGGTGGACCTGGAGAGCCCTTACCACGCCTTGCTTGGCCGACCCGCCTTGGCCAAGTTCATGGCGGTCCCCCACTACACATACCTCAAGATGAAGATACCAAGCTCCAAGGGCATCATCACCATCACCGGCGACTACAAGAAGTCCGCCGATTACGCCGCGGCCAGCAGCCGGCTGGCCAAATCCCTCGTGATTGCCGAAGAAAAGAAGACGCTGGACAGGGTCATGGCCCTGGCCAGCAAGCAGCTAAACCAGCCCGCCGAGTCCAAGTAGTATGATGCCCAAGGATCTTTCCAGCCGGCCAAGGAGACCAAGAAAATACAGCTCGACCCCGAGCATCCCGAGAGGTTTGCCGTCATTGGGGCGAGCCTAAACAGCAAATAGGAAGGCGAGCTCGTCGATTTCCTCCGTGAGAATCGGGATATCTTTGCATGGTCCCCCAAGGACATGCCGGGTGTTTCGAAGGATTTCGCCAAGCACAAATTACATGTGCGGGAGGACGCCAAACCAGTCAAGCAGCCTCTCCGCCGACTGTCAGAGGAGAAGAGAAGGATCGTAGGGGAGGAGATAGCCCGGCTTCTTGCAGCCGGCTTCATCATGGAAGTTTTCTTCCCCGAGTGGCTCGCGAACCCGGTTCTCGTGCTGAAAAAGAATAACAAGTGGCGCATGTGTATAGATTACACAAGCCTCAACAAAGCCTGCCAAAAGATCCCTTCGCCCTGCCCAGAATTGACCAAGTGTTTGACTCCACAGCCGGATGCGAGCTGTTGAGCTTTTTGGATGCTTATTCACAGTACCACCAGATAAAACTGAACCCGGATGACCGACTGAAGACCGCCTTCATCACGCCGTTTGGAGCCTTCTGCTACCTGACCATGACGTTCGCCTTGAGGAATGCCGGTGCCACTTTTCAGCGTTGCATGCAGAAGTGCCTCCTCATGCAACTCGGCAAAAACGCCCATGTCTACGTGGATGATATCGTGGTGAAGACGGAGAAGCACGGCACTCTGCAGGAAGACCTGAAAGAGACATTCGAGAACCTGCGTCGGTTCCGAATCAAGCTCAACCCCGAGAAATGCGTGTTCGGAGTGCCAGCCGGCCAGCTCCTAGGCTTTCTGGTCTCCGAACGCGGCATCGAGTGCAACCCTGTGAAAATCAAGGCCATCGAGAGGATGGCGGTCCCAACCAAGCTTCGAGAGATCCAGAAGTTCACCGGGTGCCTGGCCTCTCTGAACCGCTTCATCAGCCGGCTTGGAGAGAAAGCTCTCCCTCTCTACCGCCTCATGAAGAAGAGCACCCACTTCAAGTGGAATGACCAGGCCGACCAAGCTTTCCACGAGCTAAAGAAAATGCTGGCCACGCCGCCTGTCTTGGCGGCGCCGACTGAGAAAGAGCCCATGCTCCTTTATATTGCCGCCACTAGCCGGGTGGTCAGCACCTTCATTGTAGTCCAACGCCCCGAAGAAGGCGGAGCCCAGCCGGTCCAGAGGCCGGTTTATTACCTGAGCGAGGTGTTGTCCGCCTCGAAACAGAACTACCCGCACTACCAGAAGATGTGCTATGACGTGTACTTCACCGCCAAGAAGCTGAAGCCGTACTTTCAAGAACATCCTATCACGGTCGTATGCACTGCCCCGCTGGCCGAGATCATAGGCAGCCGGGATGCATCCGGCCGGGTGGCTAAGTGGGCCATTGAGCTGGCCCCTTACACGATCTTCTACCAAGCCCGCACTGCCATCAAGTCGCAAGCACTGGCCGACTTCCTCGTCGACTGGGCCGAGACCCAGTACTTACCGCCAGCTCCTAACTCCACCCATTGGCGCATGCACTTTGACGGATCCAAGATGCGCACCGGCTTGGGAGTCGGCGTTGTCCTTACCTCTCTTAAGGGCGACAAGCTCAGATACACGCTGCAGATCCACTTCGCCGCCTCCAACAATGTAGCCGAGTACGAAGCGCTCATACACGGGCTCCGGCTTGCCAAGGAACTCGGCATCCACCGGATCCTGTGCTATGGCGACTCGGATTTGGTGGTTCAGCAATCATCTGGCGACTGGGACGCCAAGGACACAAACATGGCAAGCTACCGCTTCCTAGTGCAGCAAATCAGTGGATACTTTGATGGATGCGAATTCCTCCATGTACCGCGAGCCGACAACGAGCCAGCAGATGCCCTGGCCCGAATAGGCTCCACGCGGCAAGCAATACCAACCGGCGTCGCCCTACAACGCCTCCTCACGCCGTCCATCAAGCCGTCTCCGGAATCCGGCTCCATCTTCATGCCGCCTAACCCCGATGGGGCCGGGTCCGGCTCGAAGAATCAAGCAGTCGGCCCGGGGACTTCAATACTCGGCTCGGGGACTGCGGTAGCCGGCCCGGGGACTTCTTCAGCACAGCAAGCGGCGGCCGATTCCAGCACTTCATTACCCAGCCCGCCCACCCTGGTGGCCGTAGCCACATTGGCGGCAGGGGAAGTTGCAGCTCCATCATGGTCCCAAACCATCCTCAACTTTTTGGTGAACCAAGATCTGCCGGCTGACGAAACCGAAGCGAGACAAGTCCAACGTCGAGCCGGAGCATACACAATTGTCAACAGAGAACTTGTCAAGCGCAGTGTCACCGGAGTCTTACAGCAATGCGTCGAGCAGGAGAAAGGCATTGCAATCCTCAGAGATATACACCAGGGAGAGTGCGGCCACCACGCCGCATCAAGATCACTTGTCGCCAAAGCCTTCCGCCACGGTTTCTTCTGGCCGACTGCTTTGGACGACGCCAAAGAGCTAGTCAAACACTGCAAAGGCTGCCAGCTTTTCAGCTCCAAGAAACACATGCCGGCTTCGGCACTCAAGACCATTCCCCTCACCTGGCCCTTTGCCGTCTGGGGACTGGATATGGTGGGCCCATTCAAGACGGCGCGCGGCGGCATGACGCATTTGCTCATCGCCGTGGACAAATTCACCAAGTGGATTGAGGCGAAGCCGATCAAGAAGCTGAATGGGCCAACTGCGGTGACTTTCATTGCAGATATAACAACCCGGTACGGCGTACCGCACAGCATCATCACCGACAACGGCACGAATTTTGCCAAAGGTGCCTTGGCACGGTTCTGCGCTGCACAAGGTATCCGGCTGGACCTTGCGTCCGTCGCCCACCCGCAGTCAAACGGCCAAGTGGAGCGAGCAAATGGCCTCATCCTGTCCGGCATCAAGCCCCGACTGGTCGTACCTCTGGAGCGTTCAGCCGGCTGTTGGCTCGACGAGCTGCCGGCTGTCCTATGGAGTCTGCGTACTACCCCAAACAGATCAACCGGCTTCACTCCTTTCTTCCTTGTATATGGTGCCGAGGCAGTCATCCCAACAGACATCGAGTTCGACGCGCCTCGAGTAACCATGTACACGGAAGCGGAAGCCAAAGAAGCAAGAGAAGACGGCGTCGACTTGCTGGAAGATGCCGGCTGTTAGCCCTCAGCCGGTCTGCCATCTACCAGCAGGGTTTGCGCCGCTACCACAGCTGGAAGGTCAGACCAAGATCCTTCCAGGAGGGCGACCTTGTGCTCCGGCTGATCCAGCGAACAGCCGGCCAGCACAAGCTCGCAGCCCACTGGGAAGGTCCCTTCGTCGTCAGCAGAGCTCTAGGCAAGGATTCCTACTACCTCATCGACGCGCAGAAGCCGAAGGCACGCAAGAGAGACGACTCCGGCAAGGATTCGGAATGACCATGGAATGCCAATCTTCTTCGGAAATTTTACAGTTAAAATGCAGTATGTATCACGTCCTCTTTTGTATTAAGTACGAAACAATAGGCTCCCCGAGGAGGACTCGGGGACTGCCATCTTTTATTTTATGAATGAAAGTTATCATGCGTATAGTATCGCCTGTTCATTTACTTTGTCCGGCACCGGGTTCGACGAGTCGGCCCGGGGACTAGCCGACTGGAGTTATATTAGGAGCCCTACCCGCGGTCAGACAAGTAATGTGCTAACACCCAGGCTTGGCTCTTGCCAAAATCGCAGTTCGAAGAATCGACTGCCCGGCTGGCAAGAGTCATAAGCCGGAAAGGGTGCGCACACGAAAAACAGCTAGGGACTAACGGGCTTATATAACAAAAGCCGGCTTGCCGCCTCCCGCCAACCGACTACCAGAGTAGCCGGCCGGCCGGCTTGCATTCAGTCTGCTTCAAATCCAAGAAAACTCGAGTACTTGCCTTCCCAAAGAGGGAAGGCGGCAAAGGAAAAAGCCTAAGGATAAAAAAGTGCACTTGAATGGAAGCCAACACATGCATACAATAATATTTACACAAAGGACCTCCAGAGAGGTCAGCATCCAACATTGTTCGATACACCCCCAGTGGGTGGAATTGCGGAAACTTAAAAATTGTTCGAAAAGGCAAAGGCAGGAACAACAGGGATGGCAGATCAAGCCGGCGGGGCCGCTGACGAGCCGGGCTGGGCGGTGGAGACGGTCGTGCCGGCTGAAGGAGCGGCCGGCTGGCCAACTTCGGCCTGATCACCACCTCCGGTAGAGGGCGCGCTCCCGCGCGGCTCGTTGCTAGAGGCACGGTCGGCTTGAGGGCGGTCGGTCGTCTCACCAGCCGGCTCGGCGTCTCCGCCGTCTTCTTCCTCGTCATCCTCGCCCTTGTCGCTGGAGGCAATCTCCTCGGCCGAGTCCTCGCCTTCCGCCGGGTTCAGCCCGAACCACTCCTCCGGCTGGGCAATGCCGTCATCACGGAGTTCCGGCGCGAAGATGCTGGTGTCGGTGCACTCGGCGATCGTCGAGGCACGCTGCGCGATCGCCGGCTGCACCTCCTCTAGCTCCACGTCGGCCTCCAACCGCCAAGTCCGCAGCTGGTCCAGGCTTAGCCTTGGGTACCATGCGCGGACGAACTCCAACGCACGCCCGGCTCCGAGACGGGCTGCTGACGCCTTCCAAGCCTCGAAGCGGCCGACTGCGACTTCTAGCCAGTCGGCGGTCCGACTTGGGGTGCGGGGAATCATCTGGCCGGGCCAGAGCATGGCCAGCACCTGCGCCCCGGCACGTTGGAGCTGGCGGAGCATCCGATGAGCCGGCTACAGTCGCGCTTGGATGGCAATGAGCTGCTCCGACAGCGTTCGATTTGCATCCAGTGAAATGACAACTCCAGCCTGACGGCGCGCCTCGCGATGGGCCTCGATGGCTTGGGTGGCGAGGACGGAGTGGCCGGGAAAGTATTCTGCGCAAAGTAACAAGCACAAGTCAGAATAAAACCCCAGGCGGCCGGCAGATGGAGGAAGGGCAAGAAAGGCGGCTTACCATCGATTAGATCTTCGATTCGGCCGAAACCTTCCTCCAGCGCCTGGCGCGTCTTGGCCCAGCTCGCTGCCTTGATCTCGAACTCCGCCTTCAGGACAGCCTCGCCGTCCTGCGCCTTTTGCAGGGTCGCCTTATGGCTTTCCTCCTGGTCGGCCAGTTTCTTGACCAGGCGGTCGCGCTCCTGAACCAAGTCGGCATACTCGGTGTCCCTGGCACGAAGAGCGGTCTGCACTTCGCCGAGCTCCCTCCGCAAGTCGGCATTGGCCCCTACACGAGCAAGAGACAAAGAGAAAAAGTCAATAAGGGAAAGGTCATCAAGAAAGATCCGACCCGACTGCGCTGCAGTCGGCCCGGATCTCGGGGACTACACCCAGTGGGTGCGCTGTCGCGCCCCCACGAGAGGCAGATAAGAGCAATATACTTACGTCGGCTGCTGGCCAGGTCTTCGGTCCTCCGGCTCAGCTCCCGAGCCTGGGAGTTGAAGGCGGCGGCACGAGAGTTGTGATCATCCTAAAGATTAGACAGAAAACAGAGTTAAGATAGTTGTCGGCAAAGATCCGACCCGACTGCGCTGCAGTCCGCCCGGATCTCGGGGACTACACCCACTGGGTGCGCTAGCGCGCCCCCACGGAAAAAAATCAGAGGACCAAAGCGGCCGACAAGTAAAAAACTTACCCGGATTGCGGACCGCATCGACAGAAACTCCTGAGTAAATTACTGTAGGAGGGCGGCCTGAGCCTGCAGCCGGCTCCGAACCCCTTGGACCGCCACGTTCAGCTCACCACTTCCTCCGCTGGGAGTCCACCCGGACGTGGCGGAACTGGCCGCCTCCAAGGTTTCTGCCGTCTGGTTGGCACCCGCGGCTTGGCGCGTGTCCGGCGGGGCCGTGCTCCCTCCGGCGCGCTGGCTCGCCGCCAGCTGAATTTCAAGACCGGCTCCGGCCTCGAGTGCGGCCCGGGCCGGCTCCTCCGGCACCGCCGACGACTGGCCGCCTTCGCCCGCTCCGGCTAGCGCTGCCGGCGGCGTCCTCTCCGCGAAGACCTCGAAGAGCTCATCCCTCTGCGCCGGCGGCTGATCGGGGGTGATCTCCTCTGCCGTGGGCAGCGGGATGTCCGGGTCCACGGTGTGGAGGGGGATGGCGAGCAGCGGAGGCCGGCTATGCATGCCCTCCGCCTCCGTCTCCGCAGTCGCCCGCTCCAATGGAGTCTCGGCTGCCGCATCCGCTCGCTCCGTCGCCGCCCGGGCGGCCTCCCGCTCCGCCGCCTCCCTCTCTTCTCGTGCCTCACGGGCGTTCTGCTCCGTGGCTTCCGCAAGATCGGCGCGGGGGTCCATGCGGCGGGGCCCTGAAGATCCAGCACCCGGCCCGACCACAGAGCCACCTGGGCCTCGCTCAAGGGAAAGCGGCGCCCTGCTCAGAAATCGGAGAAGGGTTAGAACAAAAGAAGACAACAAAAAACAAGCACGCAAGAGGCCAAAGGGCTTACGAGGAAACTGCTGGAGGTTGCTTCACCGCCTTCCGGAAACGGGCCGCCTTCGCCGCCGCTTCGTCTCGCTTCGTTGCCGCGGCGGAGGCCCTCGTCTTTTTCGGCCGGCTGCCGAAGAGAGGAAGCGCGTCCCGGCGCTTCGACGTTCCACCACCGGCAGCCGACGCGGCGGACGAGCCCGCGCTGTGGCGATCAGTTACCGGCTGGTGGCGCATGATTTCTTCGGCGTCGACGTCGTCCGGCCAGTCGTCAAAACTGGCCGAGAGCCCCGTGCCTCCGGGCTCGGCGATGTCCCCCGTGGCTGCGTCCTCCATGGCGGCCGCCCCCAAATCCGGGTTGTCGGTGTCGTCTACCGTACGGTCCGGGGCATACCGGCGTTTGACTCCTGCTGCCCCGGCTGGCGGCGGAAGAAGAGGGTTCTGATAAAAAAAAGGGGGGGAAGAGCCGCCTGGTCAGAAGCTGGCCGGCATAAGCCGGCTGATGACAGAAAGAAGGACTTACCACGGGTGGAGGATGGGCGCGGGAGTACGGCGCCTTGCCGAATTGCCAGTCGTCGGCGAGCTTGAGGTTGGCGATGTAGTTCACCATGAGCACTACCTCAGCATGGGGCATGTCCCATGTGCTCAGCCGGCAAGGGTCGAAGCGGCCGCTCATCTGGCATAACATGTGGGGCCGGCTTTGAAGGGGAAGGATCCGGCGCTTGACGAAGGCGGCCACCAAGTCGGCTCCGCGCAGGCCTTCCGACTGGATCATTACCCGAAGCCGGGCGATGGCGGCATTCCCAGCCAGAGATAAGGACTTCGACCGGAAGCCCCAAGACGGCTGCCTCCCAGCCGGTGGGCCGGCTACGTAAGCCGGCAGATTAACGTAGTCTCCTTGCGGGGCGACGTTCTTGACGTAGAAATATGATTTTTGCCAGAGTTTGACCGATTGGATTAAAGGGATGTGCGGGAAGGGGTTGTTCTCGCCTGACCTCTTCATTGAGATGAAGGCCCCGCAGGGGGCGGGCACGCCGGCGGTGACAGTGCCGAGCTTGTTTTGGAAGAGCTCCGCCCAAAGCTCCAGCGTGGGCAGCACTCCCAAGAAGCCTTCGCAGAGAGAGACGAAGGCCAACAGCAGCATCACCGCGTTGGGCGTGAGGTGATGCGGCTGGAGACGGTAGAAGTCGAGGAAGGAGCGCATGAACCCACTCGCCGGGAAGCCGAAGCCACGCAAGAAATGCGTACGGAAGACGACGCGCTCGCCTTCCTCTGGCGCCGGCGAGATTTCCGCCTCCGGCGCCAGACGAGCCTGCACGAGGTTGGCGGCGGGCAGGCGGCGGGCAGGCGTCGGGTCCGGCGGAGAAACTCTATGTGATCTTCGTGGACGTTGGATCCGTCCCACGAGCTCGACAGCGCCATGGACATGGCGGCGTGGGCAGGCTGCGACAGGAGGCTGCGTCGGGCGCGGAGAAAGAAGAAAGGAAAGGAGAACAAGGAGGGACGGGGAGCGGGGGAGCGAGCCAGCCTTTGTCTCTCCCCCTCCCCCTCCTACTTGTAGGCTCGTGCGCTAGAGCCGAGGAGGCGCGGTGTGGGGGATCGTGGGGATCGATCGTGCCCATCTCCCCCATGCCCCGCGTTAATTGCGTACATTGAAGACATGAAGAAACGGCCGCGGGGAGGCGAACAGTCCCCTCGGGCCACAGAAGATCTGCGCCCGGGCCGAGACCAGGGAGTGGCAGGCCCGGGCCTGCGGGCCGCCCGCGGGTCAACCATGGTCATATTAATAAACGAATAAGTTCTCCAAAGTCGGCCTGCGACGGCAGGGTCGGCTCCTCAGGGTATGAAGCTGGCCGGGCTTCTCGTCCCTCCGTCCGCCGTGAAGCTCGCCCAGCTTCGGGGACTACTGTCGGAGTAAATAGCCATGGGAAGCCTAGCCGGCTTCCCCTGGCTCATCAGAGAAAATTACGAGCCTGACCGGCTCTCAAGAAGACTCAAGACCTGGGGCCGCCTCCCCCCTCTGCCGGCTACATCCTAGGCCGGCTTCGGGGGCGGCCCGCCCTTTACCCTCATGAAGAAAGCTGTGGAGGGCCGACTACGAGAAACCGGCTACAGCAAGGCCGACTACAAGAGACCGGCTCCCATGAAGTAGTCAAAGCCGTACCCGCAGTGTACGGGTCCACCCCGCGATGATGAAGCAGGGCGTGGCTACAGTAGAGCCTGCCACCCCCAAAACCCGGAGTACGCCTGGTACAGTGCGCCGTACGGGTGGCCACGACCCGTCCGGCGCGGCACTGTTGCCACGGCGGCCCCGACGCCGTCCACGATGGGCCACCAGCGTGGCCCCCGAAGCGGAGGGCCCCTTCGGGCAGAGAGATACCGAAGGCGGCCGCACCTCCTCCCAAGTCGGCCTGATGGAGAGCCGGCCCCCCACGGCCGGCTCGCCATCCTCCTCGAGGGAGATGCCCATTAAGGAGACAAGATACGGCGGGGCTACAGTAATCGCCCGCCAGGACGGCGGCACTGTAGCCACGCTTACACCGACCAAGCATGCGTCAACCGCACGGAGCAACAGTGACCGGCCACCGACCAGGCCCTGGATAGTGGGGCCTGCCTGTCGACCAGGGAGCCGGCAGCCGGCAGGACCCACCAGTCGGCGGGCCCCAACAGCCGGCGCAGAAGCCGGCGAGCACAGTCACAGGCAGCTGGGCCCCGCGCCCAGCCGTATTACCATTGTACCCCCGGGGGGTAGGCCTATATAAACGCCCCGGTGCACCCATGCAAAGGGTTGGACTCTCAAGCTAGACTTAGACACCATACAAGGAGAAGAAGCAAGCTAGCTGTGCCCTTCTTCCTCCTTCCACCCAAACAGCTCGAGGAGCATTGTGTAGCTACTTGTTCATTTAGTAACCATGCGGAGACCCCGTAGAGCAGCAGTAGGGGTGTTATCTCCTCGGAGAGCCCTGAAGCTGGGTAAGATTCGCCGGCGTGCATGTCTTCGTCTTATCCCGTTTCTAGGCACCGGCGATGTTTTATTGGCTCCCACAATGATAAGCCACCCGTTGGCATATGTCGCACCTACCACCCGATAGTATTTATATTGGTGAGGGGAGAGACTTTACTTGGGGTAGAGGACAAGAAATAAGAATAGGAGAAGGAATCCTAAAAGAAAAAGGCAAACGGAGTCCAACTAGGACCCCTAGGCGGCGGCTCCCTGCGCTTGGGCGCGCGCGGCGCGGCGCTAGGCCTGGCGCGGCCGGCTGCTGGCTGGGCCTTTGGCCCAGGGCGCTGCGGATTTTTTTAACTGGTTCTCGCGCGCAGAAAACAAAAGAAAACTAAACTAAACGAACTCCAAAATAACTAAAGTAAATTTTCCCCGACTCCTAAAAATGAGTCGAACAAAATGAACTTTACTCCGGGCCTAAAATGCAATTTCAAAAACGCGCATTTTTCCCTATCCAAATAAACACCGGAAAAACAAAACTTGATCTATTTATCAAATCTTCATTTTTTCCGGAATTGGGAAAAGTCATATTATTTCTCTCTCATATCTGACATCGGAAAAATAATTGAAGATGAAATAAATAAACCAAACGTTCCTCTTTTCAAAATTTGAGAGAACTCAAATATGAAAATAACGAAATCTCCAACTCTCTCCGAGGGTCCCTGAGTTGCGTGAAATTTCTAGGATCGACCAAAATGCAAGAAAGTATGATATGCATATGATCTAGTGTATAACATTCCAAATTGAAAATTTGGATGTTACAAACCTACCCCCCTTAAGATGAATCTCGCCCTCGAGATTCGGGTTGGCTAGAAAATAGGTGAGGGTGGTCCTTGAGCAAATCTTCTTCTCTCTCCCAGGTGGCTTCATCCTCTGAGTGGTGGTTCCACTGAACTTTGCAAAACTTGATAACCTTGCTGCGAGTGACTCTACTGGCAAAATCGAGAATCTTGACTGGCTTCTCCTCATATGTTAAGTCATCCTTCAACTGGATCGCTTCAAGCGGTACGGTATCTCTTAGCGGTACCTCCGCCATCTCGGCGTGACATTTCTTCAGCTGAGAAACATGGAATACGTCATGAACTCCTGACAGTCCCTCTGGTAATTCCAACTTATAAGCGACTTCTCCCATACGTTGCAAGATCTTATATGGTCCAACGAAATGTGGTGCTAACTTTCCCTTAACTCCAAAGCGCTTAACTCCTCGAAGTGGGGATACTCGAAGATAAACTCTGTCTCCAGTTTCATAAACTGTCTCCTTGCGTTTAGAATCTGCGTAGCTCTTCTGCCTGGAGTGGGCTACCTTGAGCCTATCGCGAATCAACTTAACTTTCTATTCAGACTCCTTAATCAAATCTGGTCCAAAGAATTGACGGTCTCCAACTTTGTCCCATGACAATGGTGTCCTGCACCTCCTTCCATATAAAGCTTCGAAAGGTGCCATCTTCAAACTGGTTTGATAACTGTTGTTATAGGAAAACTCCGCATACGGCAAGTTATCATCCCAACTAGATCCATAATCTAGTGCACAGGCTCTCAGCATATCTTCCAAAATCTGATTGACTCTCTCGGTCTGTCCATCCGTCTGTGGGTGAAAAGCTGTGCTGAACTCTAGTCTCATTCCCAAAGTTTCATGCAACTGATTCCAAAACTTTGAGGTAAATTGGGTTCCTCTATCCGATACAATACTCCTCGGAACTCCATGCAAACAAATGATCCTAGTCATGTATATCTTTGCCAACTTAGCACTGGTGTAAGTGGTCTTAACTGGAATGAAATGTGCTACCTTCGTCAAATGATCAACTACTACCCATATCGAGTCATAGCCTGCTTTCGTCCTGGGTAGTCCTATGATGAAATCCATGCCTATCTTATCCCACTTCCATTCGGGTATTGGCAATGGTTGCAACAATCCGGCTGGCTTCTGATGTTCTGCCTTTACTCTTTGACATACGTCACAAACTCCTACATACTCTGCAATATCCTTCTTCATTCCGGTCCACCAGAATGTTTCCTTCAAATCCAAATACATCTTGGTATTTCCGGGGTGAATCGAATATGGTGAAACATGTGCCTCTTGCAGAATCAACTTCCTGATCTCCGGGTCATTTGGCACATAAACACGGTCTTCAAACAATAGGGTATCGTGCTCATCCTCACGAAATCCTTTTGCTTTTCCTTTGCTCAATTTCTCTTTTATAGCAGCAATCTCCTTGTCAGATTTCTGAGCTTCTCTGATTTTATCCATCAATGTTGACTGAATCTCCAATGCTGCTACATAGCCTCTCGGAACTATTTCCAAACATAGCTCACGAAGGTTTTCTGCTAACTCTTTGGTACTTCTCCTGTCATTAGCGTATTGACATGGCTCTTACGGCTCAAAGCGTCAGCTACTACATTAGCCTTTCCGGGATGGTAATGCAATCTTATGTCATAATCCTTGATGAGCTCCAACCATCTCCTTTGTCTGAGATTCAACTCCTTTTGCGTGAAAATGTACTTCAAACTCTTATGATCCGTGTACACCTCACAATGATTTCCAATGAGGAAATGTCTCCATGTCTTCAATGCATGCACTACGGCTGCTAACTCCAAATCATGCGTGGCATAATTCAACTCATGAGGTTTCAGTTGTCGTGAAGCATACGAAACAACTCTTCCTTCCTGCATAAGCACTGCTCCAAGTCCTCGACGTGAAGCGTCACAGTACACCTCATAATCCTTGGTCTGATCTGGCAAAATCAATACTGGTGAGGTAACCAAACGTTTCTTCAACTCCTGGAAACTAGCCTCACATTCCTCAGTCCAATTGAACTTAGTATCCTTCTTCAACAATTCCGTCATAGGCTTCGCAATCTTTGAGAAGTTCTCAATAAAGCTCCGGTAGTATCCTGCGAGTCCAAGAAAACTCCGAATCTCTCCAACAGTCGTTGGTGCTTCCCATTCGGTTATGGTCTCAACCTTCGTGGGGTCAACTGCTATACCTTCTCCGGATATAACGTGTCCGAGGAATCCTACTTCCTTTAGCCAAAACTCACATTTGCTGAATTTGGCATATAAATGATGTTCCCTTAGCTTCTCCAAAACCAAACGCAAATGTTCCTTATGCTCCTCTTCATTCTTTGAATAAACCAAAATGTCATCAATGAACACTACGACGAACTTATCCAAAAACTCCATAAATACTTTGTTCATCAGGTTCATAAAATAGGCAGGTGCGTTAGTCAATCCAAATGACATAACGGTATACTCATACAATCCGTATCTCGTGGTGAAAGCTGTCTTGGGTATGTCCTGCTCTCGAATCTTCAACTGATGGTGCCTTGATCGCAAATCGATCTTGGAAAACACTTTAGCTCCTTGCAAACGATCAAACAGATCATTAATCATTGGTAGTGGGTACTTGTTCTTGATGGTTACTTCATTCAATCCACGGTAATCAACAACCATCCTTAATGATCCATCCTTCTTCTCCACTAGAAGTACGGGTGATCCCCAAGGCGAAGAACTTGGGCGAATGTATCCTTTCTCCAATAACTCCTTAATCTGATTCTTAATTTCCACCAAATCCTTTGCTGGCATTCGGTATGGTCTCTTTGACATTGGCCCAGTGCCTGGCAATAACTCAATCAAAAACTCAATGTCTCTATCCGGTGGCATGCCTGGCAATTCTTCTGGAAATACATCAGGAAAATCCTTCACCACTGGTACTTCCTCCTGTACAACTCCTGTTAGGCAATTCACTTGTGTCCTCTTTGGCACATGCCAGGATACATACTTGGTCCTTCTTCCTTCTGGTGTGGTAAGCAATATTTACTTACTAGCACACTCAATATTCCCTTCATACTTTGATAACCAATCCATGCCTAATATCACATCCAATCCTTGAGATTCCAATACTATTAGGTCTGAGGGAAAAACATAGTTACCAATCCTTAATGGTAACCGATCACACCATCGTGTAGCCATAAACTCCGCTCCTGGTGAGCTTACTAACATGGGTGACCTAAGGGCTTGGGTTGGCAGGTTATACTTATCCACAAATCCCCTTGATATGTATGAATGCGATGCACCAGTGTCAAAAAGAACAAGTGCAGTAAATGACTTAACCAAAAACTTACCTATTACTGCATCAGGCTAATCTTCAACCTCCTCCACATTAATGTGGTTCACCTGTCCCCTGTTGAAAGGGTTCGGCTTCTTCCCAGAGCTTCCATTGCCATTTCCATTCTGGCCTTCAGGACATTCATTAGCATAATGTCCGGTCTTGGAACACTTGAAACAGGTGACTTGACTCAGATCTCTCTTGGTTGGGGTTGATGGGATGGTCCAATTCTGGCCGTTGCTTCCTCCATTCCCATTACCATTCTTGTGGCCATTATGGTTATGCGAGCTACCTCCTCCATGGGTATGCTGAAACTGAAATCCCGGTTTAGGTGTAAAGCGGGGTTTCTGCTGGGCTCCAGAGTTATACTTCACCTGTCCATACTTCCTCTTGCGGTTCTCAATCTGTTGTTGCTTCCCTTCAATCATGATGGCATGATCTACCAACTCCTGTTGAAACTTGCCACCATCAACTGCATACTCAACTCATCATTCAGTCCTTCTAGAAACTTCTCCTGCTTAGTTGCATCCGTAGCAACGTCATCTGGGGCATAACGTGCTAACTTGCTGAAGTCGTCAACGTACTGGCCAACTATCCTTCCTCCTTGGCGTAAGTTGCGAAACTCATGCTTCTTCATGGCCATAGCTCCTGCTGAAACATGGGCAGTGCGGAAAGCTTGCTGAAACTGATCCCATGTGACAATGTCAACTGGGTAAGTGGCTGTGAAATTCTCCCACCATGCTGCCGCGGGTCCGTCAAGCTGATGTGCGGCAAACTTCACTTTCTCACCGTCTGTGCATCCTGCAGTGGTCAACTCCCTTCCTATCTTGCGGAGCCAATCATCTGCTACTATCGGCTCGGTGCTACTGGAAAACACCGGCGGATTCAGCCTAAGGAAACGGGCTAAATGGTCAACAGGTGGTGGTGGTGGTGGCGGGTTGTTGTTGTTGTTCTACTGGTTCTGGACTAACATCTGCATCAACTGATTCTGCTGATGGATCAACTGAGTGAGCTCCGGTGGAAATCCATTGTCACGTCTTGAAGGCATCTGAGGGTTTAGAAAAGAAGAGATTTAAGAATAGAGGGGGTCTAAAGAGAAAACACTACCCATATGCACATGAGCAAATGCACACAAAACACTTCATTCAATCAAACAAGGGCATACAAATGGTCTAGAACTATCGCAAAAGTGCTCGAACTATAAAGTATACATGGGGGTAATTCTACTACTAATTGGTGGTCATCTAGAAATTTGAACCGATGGAAGACTCCATGATATCCGCTCCAGCTTTGTCTTCAAAGTCGGGTTCACTTGGATCCGAATCGGTGTCGTCGATGATGATGTAGTTATCCGGACATGCGACGTACTCTTCTTCCTCCATGGATGCTAACTTCCTCTTGAGTTCTTCAATCTCCTGCTTAAGATCGCAGTTGTGTCTTGCTAGAGCTACGATCTCCTCCATGTAGTCCTGGTGTGTAGCCTTCAGTTCTCCTTCTAGCTCGATGATCCTTGTCTTCGCATTCTTCAACTCCATCATGTCATTGCACATCTGGTTCTCATGGAGTCGAATGTGCTGGTTTAACTCCTGGATGAAAGCTGCAATGGATCTATCCTTCTTGGTGCAGACTAACTCCCATTGTTCATCTCGGCGTCCACAAATCTGGTAGATAGTGTCCTTGAGGTCTTCTTGATAAACTTCTCCAATGCGTCCTATGGTGATATGAGCTGCCATGCTCTTTCCCAGACTCCAGGTTGGTGCATTGAAAACACTATCTATAGGCTTTGTGATTGGCGCGAATGTTCTTCCTGGAACGTGAGCTTGAATCTTCCAGCGCTCCTCTTCAGGCAGAGTGGCGTTGAAGGTCCCGGTGAAGCTTGGTAGTCCAATGTTCAGGTACTTGGTGACTTCCTTCAAGTGAAATCCAAAAGGTGTGCCTTCATCCGGTTGAGCGTACTTAATCTTCGCGTCCTTCATCCTAAAAGAGTAGAAAAGATGAGGAGTTAGAAAATGAGAAGAGAATAGTGATCTATGGCTTTAACTTAGTGGTCGTGTCCTACAGTCAGCGTGTGCTCTGATACCATCTCTGTAGCGACCCGACCCGAATGGATCAAGTCTACTGTGCTCCGGTGTCATCCCTGGATCAGTAATGCTGACACCACACAGTACTTCGAAGGATTTATAGCAGAGATGCAATCACACACTTATTACAACGATGTCTCAAAAGAGATCTTATTACAATAAATATGGCTTAAGGCCATCTAATAACGATAACAGCGGAAGACTCGGAAGATAAATGGGTCCATCAACTCCAACGGCATCACTGAGTATAGAACCACGACCTAAAACAGCTTACTCGTCGTCTGAAAAGTCTGCAACATGAAAGTTGCAGCCCGAAATGGGTCAGCACATGGAATATGCTGGCAATGTAACACATAGAGAGTAATGAACAGTAATGAGCTATACTATATGCATGTATGGCTGGTAGAAAGTTCTATGGTTACAGTTTTGCGTAAAGCCAGTTTTTCCCTACTGCAAAGGAATAAATTTATTTAACTATCATGGTGGTTGTTAAACATCAAGAATGGTTGACAGCATTCCAATCCCAATTAAGGTGAACAATTAAAAACCATCAATATTAATTAGAAGTAACATGTTGAGATTCACACGATATTCAAGCACTAGATACTCAAGTTGTCCATAACCGGGGACATGGCTAATCATGATTAGTTTGTTACACTCTACAGAGGTTTGTGCACTTTTCCCCACAAGACTCGATCACCTCCGTTTGGTTTCTCGCACTACATGGTGTTTGAGAAGACGGATGACCGAGACACAGTCTTTCAGAAGCGCTAGCACCTTATGTTTGGGTAGGCCGTACCACCTAATCCCCTACATCTGCTAGTCTACCCTGTAAGAGTTCGCACGACTTAGTCAACTATGCCAGAGCCCATATTGGCATGTGGCTGCACACGTAAGTATTTAGCATGAAAGATCTTATGATCCCTTTGAGCCTGGGTGGCGGTCCAAAATAAAATAGGCAAGTCCTGATAGACATCAGGTGCCTCAATCCACCCAGATGTGTGTTTAAGTTGCCACCTTAGATAAACCATTAAATTATCAATCTCACATCTGTCATGGATATCACTCACCCAATCCACGTCTACTAGCATAGCATGGCATAATAAGCAAACGTAGAAGTAACCCCCAAAGGTTTCATAATAATACATGTAATAGGTACTACCTCATCTACTTCCCATCCCACAATTTAATTAGATCCTAATCATGCAATGTGAGAGGATTGATCTAATGCAATAAAACATGGGTTGTAGAAAAGGTATGATCAAAGTGTTACTTGCCTTGCTGATGATCCGCGAGTCCTAGGGTTTCGATGTAACAGGCGGCGCAATCCGGGTGATCTATCGCAGACAAACAACAAGCACACAATAAGTACTCAACTAATGCACAGGTAAAACTCGAACAAGAAAACGAACCGGAAAGTTCAACTTAAGAACTCCGGTTGCAAAGAAAGAAAGAAAGAAAGAAAGAAAGAAAGAACCGAACAAAGCGACGAAAAACTAACGGCGGAAGAAAACAACTCGGTTCTAGCAAGTTGAATCTAGGTCAAATTTTACCGTAGCAAAAACTTGTTAAAGTTGATTAGACGGAACGGCGGTTTCGAGACGAAACTCCAGGCGCTTGAATCACCTGATTCCGATAAACGAGCGAGAAGATAAACTAGAATGAAGATCGGATCTGAGATCGCGATCGGGGAATAAATCCGACAGAAAGAAAAAGAAGAACGTTTAAACGAACGGACATTCGTTAGCCTAGAAGAATCGGTGATCACGTTCGTTGAGACGAACGGTCCGAAAGAAGAACGAAAACCGATCTAGGGTTTTCGAAGAAAAGACCGAAAAGAAAACCGATCTAGAAAACCGGAACGGTTTAGCGAAGAAGCGGAAAGAAAAACGAATCGGTAAAGAAGAAAAGAATTGGATCAGTTTATAAGAAAAACGGATCTGAGGAAAAGAAGAGACGCGGCGCTACCTCCGGCGAGGTCTCCGGCGAACGGGGCTCCAGCGGCGGCGGCGTTGGGCGGCGGCGGCGGCGGTGTATGGCGGCGGCGCGGCACGAGTGAGGGCGCCGGTGGTGTAGGGCGCGGGGCGCGGCACGGCTGGAGAGGGGCTTGGGTTTTGGTTTGATGATTTGGAGGGGGGTGCTTGGGTATTTATATTGGTGAGGGGAGAGACTTTACTTGGGGTAGAGGACAAGAAATAAGAATAGGAGAAGGAATCCTAAAAGAAAAAGGCAAACGGAGTCCAACTAGGACCCCTAGGCGGCGGCTCCCTGCGCCTGGGCGCGCGCGGCGCGGCGCTAGGCCTGGCGCGGCCGGCTGCTGGCTGGGTCTTTGGACCAGGGCGCTGCGGAATTTATTTTTTTTTGAACTGGTTCTCGCGCGCAGAAAACAAAAGAAAACTAAACTAAACGAACTCCAAAATAACTACAGTAAATTTTCCCCGACTCCTAAAAATGAGTCGAACAAAATGAACTTTACTCCGGGCCTAAAATGCAATTTCGAAAACGCGCATTTTTCCCTATCCAAATAAACACCGGAAAAACAAAACTTGATCTATTTATCAAATCTTCATTTTTTCCGGAATTGGGAAAAGTCATATTATTTCTCTCTCTCATATCTGACATCGGAAAAATAATTGAAGATGAAATAAATAAACCAAACGATCCTCTTTTCAAAATTTGAGAGAACTCAAATATGAAAATAACGAAATCTCCAACTCTCTCCGAGGGTCCTTGAGTTGCATGAAATTTCTAGGATCGACCAAAATGCAAGAAAATATGATATGCATATGATCTAGTGTATAACATTCCAAATTGAATATTTGGGATGTTACAGTTTGGCACACCCAAAGTATTCCTACGGTATCCGGGAGTTGCACAATCTCATGGTCTAAGGAAATGATACTTGACTTTAGAAAAGCTTTAGCATACGAACTACATGATCTTTGTGCTAGGCTTAGGATTGGGTCTTGTCCATCACATCATTCTCCTAATGATGTGATCCCGTTATCAATGACATCCAATGTCCATGGTCAGGAAACCGTAACCATCTATCGATCAACGAGCTAGTCAACTAGAGGCTCACTAGGGACATGGTCTTGTCTATGTATCCACACATGTATCTGAGTTTCCTATCAATACAATTCTAGCATGGATAATAAACGATTATCATGAACAAGGAAATATAATAATAACCAATTTATTATTGCCTCTAGCTCATATTTCCAACAGTCTCCCACTTGCACTAGAGTCAATAATCCAGTTCACATCGATATGTGATTAACACTCAAGGTCACATCCCCATGTGCCTAACAGCCAAAGAGTTCTGGGTTTGATCATGTTATGCTTGTGAGAGAGGTTTCAGTCAACGGGTCTGCAACATTCAGATCCGTATGTACTTCACAAAATTCTATGTCATCTTGTAGATGCAACTACTACGCTACATTTGGAGCCATTTCAAATAACTGTTCTACTTGGAGCTATTCTACATTGTTGCTCCATTATACGTATCCGGTATCTGTACTCAGAGCTATCCGGATAGGTGTTAAGCTTGCATCGACGTAACTCTTTACATCGAACTCTTTATCACCTCCATAACCGAGAAACATATCCTTATTCCTCTAAGGATAATTTAGACCGCTATCTGGTGATCTACTCCTAGATTACCTTTGTACCCTCTTGCCAGATATGTGGCAAGGCACACATCAGGTGCGGTACTCAGCATGGCACACCGTATAGAGCCTATGACAAAAGCATAGGGGACGACCTTCGTCCTTCCTCTTTCTTCTGCCGTGGTCGTGCTTTAAGTCTTAACTTCATACCTTACAACTCAGGCAAGAACTCCTTCTTTGACTGATCCATCTTGAACACCTTCAAGATCATGTTGAGGTATGTGCTCATTTGAAAGTACCATTAAGCGTTTTGATCTATCCTTATAGATCTTGATGCTCAATGTTCAAGTAGCTTAATCCAGGCTTTCCATTGAAAAACACTTTCCAAATAACCCTATATGCTTTCCAGAAATTCTACGTCATTTCTGATCAACAATATGTCAACAACATATATTCATCAGAAATTCTATAGTGCTCCCACTCACTTCTTTGGAAATACAAGTTTCTCATAAACTTTGTATACACCCAAAATCTTTGATCATCTCATCAAAGCATACATTCCAACTCCGAGATGCTTACTCCAGTCCTTAGAAGGATTGCTGGAGCTTTGCATACTTATTAGCATCTTTCAGGATTGACAAAACCTTCCGGTTGTATCACATACAACCTTTCCTCAAGAAAATCGTTGAGGAAACAATGTTTTGACATCCTATCTGCAAGATTTCATAAATAATGCAGTAATCGCTAATATAGTTCCAACAGACTCTTAGCATCGCTACGAGTGAGAAAGTCTCATCGTAGTCAACTCCTTGAACTTGTCGAAAACATCTTAACGACAAGTCGAGCTTTCTTAGTGGTGATACTTACCATCATTGTCCGTCTTCCTTTTAAAATCCATATGTACCTAACAGCCTTACGACCATCAAGTAGTTCTTCCAATGTCTACACTTTGTTTTCATATATGGATCCTCTCTCCGATTATATGGCCTCGAGCCATTTTGGAATCCAGGCCCACCATCGCTTCTCCATAGCTCGTAGGTTCATTGTTGTCTAGCAACATGACTTCCAAGATAGGATTACGTACCACTTTGAAGTAGTACGCATCCTTGTCATCCCACGAGGTTTGGTAGTGACTTGATCTGAAGTTTCATGATCACTATCATAAGCTTCCCCTTCAATTGGTGTAGGTGCCACAGGAACAACTCCCTGTGCCCTGCCACACACTAGTTGAACAGACGGTTCAATAACCTCATCAAGTCTCCACCATCCTCCCACTCAATTCTTTTGAGAGAAACTTTTCCTCGAGAAAGGACCCGATTCTAGAAACAATCCCTTATTGCTTTCGGATCTGAGACAGGAGGTATACCCAACTGTTTTGGGTGTCCTGTGAAGACGCATTTATCCGCTTTGGGTTCGAGCTTATCAGCCTGAAACTTTTTTACATAAGCGTCGCAGCCCCCAACTTTTAAGAAATGACAGCTTAGGTTTCTCTAAACCATAGTTCATATGGTGTCATCTCATCGGAATTACGTGGTGCCCTATTTAAAGTGAATGTGGTTGTCTCTAATGCCCAACCCATAAACTATCGTGGTAATTCTATAAGAGACATCATGGTATGCATCATATCCAATAGGGTGCAGTTATGATGTTCGGACACACCATCATACTATGTGGTGTTTCAGGCTGTATTAGTTCTGAAACAATTTCCATAATGTCTTAATTCTATGCCAAACTCATAATTTGGATATTCATCTCTACGATCATATCGTAGACATTTTATCCTCTTGTCACGACGATGTTCAACTTCACTCTGAAATTACTTGAACCTTTCAATAATTCAGACTTATGTTTCATCAAGTAAATATACTCAGTATCTACTCAAATCATCTGTGAAGTAAGAACATGACGATATCCACTACACGCCTCAGCACTCATTGGACTGCACACATCAAAATGTATTACTTCCAACAAGTTGCTTTCTAGTTCCATTTTACTGAAAACGAGGCTTTCAGTCATCTTGCCCATGTGGTATGATTTGCATGTCTCAAGTGATTCTAAATCAAGTGAGTCCAAACGGTCCATTTGCATGGAGTTTCTTCATGCATATACACCAATAGACATGGTTCGCATGTCTCAAACTTTTCAAAACGAGTGAGTCCAAAGATCCATCAACATGGAGCTTCTTCATGCGTTTTATACCGATATTACTTACATGGCAGTGCCACAAGTAGGTGGTACTATCATTACTATCTTATATCTTTTGGCATGAACATGTGTATCACTACGATCGAGATTCAACAAACCATTCATTTTAGGTGCAGGACCATTGAAGGTATTATTCAAATAAACAGAGTAACCATTATTCTCCTTAAATGAATAACCGTATTGCGATAGACATAATCCAATCATGTCTATGCTCAACGCAAACACCAATCTCGATGGTAGAGGGAGCGTGCGATGCTTGATCACATCAAGCTTGGAAAAACTTCCAACACATATTGCCAGCTCACCTTTAGCTAGTCTCTATTTACTCTGCAGCCTTTTATTTTGAGTTTACTAACACTTAGCAACCGAACCGGTATCTAATACCATGGTGCTACTATGAGTACTAGTAAAGTACACATTAACACAATGTATATCCAATATACTTCTATCGACCTTGCCAGCCTTCTCATCTACCAAGTATCTAGGGTAATTCTGCTCCAGTGGCTGTTCCCCTTATTACAGAAGCACTTAGTCTCGGGTTTGGGTTCAACCTTGGGTTTCTTCACTAGAGCAGCAGCTGATTTGTCGTTTCATGAAGTATCCCTTCTTGCCCCTGCCCTTCTTGAAACTAGTGGTTTCACCAACCATCAACAATTGATGCTCCTTCTTGATTTCTACTTTTGTGGTGTCAAACATCGTGAATATCTCAAGGATAATCATATATGTCCCTGATATATTATAGTTCATCACGAAGCTCTAGCAGCTTGGTGGTAATGAGTTCGGAGAAACATCACTATCTCATCTGGAAGATCAACTCCCACTCGATTCAAATGATTGTTGTACTCAGACAATCTGAGCACAAGCTCAATAATTGAGCTTTTCTCCCTTAGTTTGCAGGCTAAGAAAATCGTCGGAGGTCTTATACCTCTTGACGTGGGCACGAGCCTGAAATTCCAATTTTAGCCCTCGAAACATCTCATATGTTTCGCGACGTTTCAAAACGTCTTCGGTGCCTCAACTCTAAACCGTTTAACTGAACTATCACGTAGTCATCAAAATGTGTATGTCAGATGTTCGCAACATCCACAGACGATTTTCGAGGATCAGCAAACTGAGCGGTGCACTAAGGACATAAGCCTTCTATGAAGCAATGAGGACAATCCTCAGTTTACGGACCTAGTCCGCATAATTGCTACTATCATCTTTCAACTAAATTTTCTCTAGGAACATATCTAAATAGTAGAACTGAAGCACGAGCTACGACATAATTTGCGAAGACCTTTTGACTATGTGCAGGATAACTAAGTTCATCTTATGAACTCCCACTCAGATAGACATCCCACTAGTCATCTAAGTGATTACATGATCCGAGTCAACTAGGCCGTGTCCGATCATCACGTGAGACGAACGAGTCATCATCGGTGAACATCTTCATGTTGATCGTATCTACCATACGACTCATGCTCGACCTTTCGGTCTCTTGTGTTTCGAGGCCATGTCTGTACATGCTAGGCTCGTCAAGTCAACCTAAGTGTTTCGCGTGTGTAAATCTGGCTTACACCCGTTGTATGTGATCGTAAGAATCTATCACACCCGATCATCACGTGGTGCTTCAAAATGATGAACTTTTGCAACAGTGCACAGTTAGGGGGGAACACTTTCTTGAAATTTTAATGAGGGATCATCTTATTTACTACCATTGTTCTAAGCAAATAAGATGCAAAAACATGATAAACATCACATGCAATCAAAAAGTGACATGATATGGCCAATATCATTTTGCTCCTTTTGATCTCCATCTTTGGGGCTCCATGATCATCGTTGTCACCGCATGACACCATGATCTCCATCATCGTGTCTTCATGAAGTTGTCTCGCCAACTATTACTTCTACTACTACAGCTAACGGTTAGCAATAAAGTAAAGTAATTACATGACGTTTATATTGACACACAGGTCATAAATAAATTAAGACAACTCCTATGGCTCCTGCCGGTTGTCATACTCATCGACATGCAAGTCGTGATTCCTATTACAAGAACATGATCATCTCATACATCACATATATCATTCATCACGTCCTTTGGCCATATCACATCACAAAACACTTGTTGCAAAAACAAGTTAGACGTCCTCTAATTGTTGTTGCAAGTTTTTACGTGGCTGCTATAGGTTTCTAGCAAGAACGTTTCTTACCTACGCCAAAACCACAACGTGAATTGCCAATTTCTATTTACCCTTCATAAGGACCCTGTTCATCGAATCCGATCCGACTAAAGTGGGAGAGACAGACACCCGCCAGCCACCTTATGCAACTAGTGCATGTCAGTCGGTGGAACCAGTATCACGTAAGCATACATGTAAGGTTTGTCCGGGCCGCTTCATCCCACGATGCCGCCGAATCAAGATAAGACTAGTAATGGCAAGATAATTGACAATATCGACGCCCACAACTACTTTGTGTTCTACTCGTGCATAGTAACTACGCATAGACCTAGCTCTGATACCACTGTTGGGGAACGTTGCAGAAAACAAAAAAAATTCTTACGTTTTCACCAAGATCCATCTATGAGTTTATCTAGCAATGAGTGATCGGAGAATGCATCTACATACCCTTGTAGTCGTACCCGTCGTGATTCAAATCACCGATGATCCTAGTGCCGAACGGACGGCACCTCCGTGTTCAACACACGTACAGCCCGGTGACGTCTCCTACGCCTTGATCCAGCAAGGGGAGAAGGAGAGGTTGGGGAAGACTCCATCCAGCAGCAGCAGCACGATGACGTGGTGGTGGTGGAGGAGCGTGGTACTCCAGCAGGGCTTCGCCAAGCACCGCAAGAGACGAGGAGGGAGAGGGGTAGGGCTGTGCCAAGAAGGAGATTGAATCGTGTCACTGGCAGCCCAAAACCTCAAGTATATATAGGGGGAGGGGAGGGGCTGCGCCCCCACCTAGGTTTCCACCCCTAGGGGTGGCGGCCAGCCCTAGATCCCATCTAAGGGGGGCGGCCAAGGGGGAGAGAGGGGGGCGCACCACTAGGTGGCCCATAGGCCCATCTGAGCCTAGGGTTTGCCCCCTTCCACTCTCCCTTGCGCCTTGGGCCTTGGTGGGGGGCGCACCAGCCCACATGGGGCTGGTCCCCTCCCACACTTGGCCCATGCAGCCCTCCGGGGCTGGTGGCCCCACTTGGTGGACCTCCGGGACCCTCTCGGTGGTCCCGGTACATTACCGATAAAACCCGAAACTTTTCCAGCGACCAAAACAGGACTTCCCATATATAAATCTTTACCTCCGGACCATTTCGGAACTCCTCGTGACGTCCGGGATCTCATCCGGGACTCCGAACAACATTCAGTAACCACGTATATCTATTCCCTATAACCCTAGCGTCATCGAACCTTAAGTGTGTAGACCCTACGGGTTCGGGAGACATGCAGACATGACCGAGATGACTCTCCGGTCAATAACCAACAGCGGGATCTGGATACCCATGCTGGCTCCCACATGCTCCACGATGATCTCATCGGATGAACCATGATGTCAAGGACTTAATCAATCCCGTATACAATTCCCTTTGTCTAGCGGTACGATACTTGCCCGAGATTCGATCGTCGGTATCCTGATACCTTGTTCAATCTCGTTACCAGTAAGTCTCTTTACTCGTTCCGGAACACATCATCCCGTGATCAACTCCTTGATCACATTGTGCACATTATGATGATGTCCTGCCGGGTGGGCCCAGTGATACCTCTCCGTTTACACGGAGTGACAAATCCCAGTCTCGATTCGTGCCAACCCAACAGACACTTTCGGAGATACCTGTAGTGTACCTTTATAGCCACCCAGTTACGTTGTGACGTTTGGCACACCCAAAGTATTCCTACGGTATCCGGGAGTTGCACAATCTCATGGTCGAAGGAAATGATACTTGACTTTAGAAAAGCTTTAGCATACAAACTACACGATCTTTGTGCTAGGCTTAGGATTGGGTCTTGTCCATCACATCATTCTCCTAATGATGTGATCCCGTTATCAACGACATCCAATGTCCATGGTCAGGAAACCGTAACCATCTATTGATCAACGATCTAGTCAACTAGAGGCTTACTAGGGACATGGTGTTGTCTATGTATCCACACATGTGTCTGAGTTTCCTATCAATACAATTCTAGCATGGATAATAAACGATTAACATGAACAAGGAAATATAATGATAACCAATTTATTATTGCCTCTAGGGCATATTTCCAACACCAGCACCCAGCCAGGTCGCGGCCCAGCCAGCCCGGCAGCATCGCCCCCGACCTCCCCGACGGGAGCCCTGCTCCCGCACGCCACCGACGCCGTCGTACCACCGCCGGAGTACTCCCTCTCCTTGACCCCCTCCCCAAGCCCCCGTCGCCCCCTTCCTATAAATTCGGGCACCCCGGGCCCCTCCCTCTCTCTCCTCTCCCCGCAACCGCCGCCTCCCGCCGCTGCTTGCTGCTCATCGCCGCCGCCGCTTTGCTTCGCCGCGCCGTGCCGCTGCTCTGTCGCGTCACCTGCCGCCGCCCGCGCTGCATCGCCCTGCCCCGCGCCGCCTCCGTTGCTGCGCCATCGCCGACCGCTGCCGCTACCGGACGTCACCGTTGCCGTCGTCCGCCGTCGCCTGATCTGATCTGAAGCCGGCCGAACCGGTAACCACCCCGATTTATTCTCGGTTTAGTTCGGCTCTTAAAAAGACCTAGATTGTTTGTTATATAAAACCGGTTTTCTTTTAGATGGATCTATTTAGAGAACATTCGCTGGTTAGGTTTCGAAAAGGAACGTTCTCTTTTTAGCCTTTTCCTTTTCTGTTAGTTTTAGAGAGTGACTTCTTTGTAGATGTTTTATTTATAGTTTAGCCCCTGATCTCAAAACAGTCACTACTTTTTACTCGTTAGTCCAAATTCAACGAAACCAACACCCACATCTTCGTTATGATCTCCTCTATCCAATAATCCAACTCAAACATGTTTTTGAAATTTTAAAATTTGAATTAGATCAGATTTGAATTCAAACTTCGTTTGATCATAACTTGATTTTTATAACTCCGTTTGAGCTGATTCTTTTTGCAAATCGAAGCTCTTGACCTAAACTTTCTGATAAGGCCAAATTCGTACAATTTTGGTACTGTTAGAAATTGTTTTATGTTGCCAGAGTTATTTGCTTGGTTTTGATGTTTTCCGAATCGTCTTCTTCATTCTTTCCGATCTTTTGAGTAATTGCTTATGTGTGGTTTCTATTGCTTGCTTACGATAGATTGGCCGGAGTGTGACAAGTAGAACTATCAAGAGTTTTGAGTGTGAATCATCTTCATCAACATTGCAGGCAAGTTCACACTTTGATCATATCCCTTTCATACCCAGTTTTTATGCATTAGTTTCACCCTCAAGCATTGCATGAGTAGGATTGATAACATGTGGGTATTGGGAAGTAGTTGATGAGGTAGAACCTATTGCCCTGTTACATTCAAAACCTTGGGAGTTACTATTATGTTATGCTTATATTGCCATGCTATGCTTGTAGACGTGGATTGGGTTTGAGAGTATTCATGACAGATGTGAGATTGTTAATTAATGGTTTACTTAAGGTGGCAACTTTAACAAACATCTGGGTGGATTGAGGCACGTGGGTATTCCAGCGATTGCCTATTTTTCTTTATGGACCGCCACCCAGGCTCAAAGGGATCATGAGATCATTCATACTAGAAACTTCCGTGTGCAGCCACAAGCTACTATGGGCTCTAGCATAGTTGACTAAGTCGTGCGAACTCTTACAGTGGTAGACTAGCAGATGTAGGGGAAAGTAGGTGTAACGGTCTACCCGATCGTAAGGTGCTAGCACTTCTGAAATACTATGTCTCGGTCATCCGTTTCTCAAACACTATGTAGTGCGAGAATCCCAACGGAGGAGATCAAATCTTGTGGGGAAAAGTGCGCAAACCTCCGCAGAGTGTATAAACTAATCATGATTAGCCGTGTCCCCGGTTATGGACGTCTTGAGTATCTAGTACTTGGATTTTCATGTGAATCTCATCATGTGACTTTAATTAATCTTTTTGGGTTTTAAATGATGATGCTTAATTGGGATTGAGAGGGTGTCTACACTCTCAAAGTTTAACAACCACCTTGATAGTTAAACAAAATTTATTCCTTTGTAGTAGGGAAAAATTGGCTTTTCACAAAAACTATAACCGTAGAGCTTTTCCACCAGCCATATATGCATGTAGTGATAGCCATTGTTCATCATTCTCTATGGTGTGAATTTTCCAGTACATTCAATGTACTGACCCTTTGTGGCCGCAACATCTCATGTTGCAGGATTCTTACGACGAGTAAGTGATACGTTAGGGTTACGATTTCTACACTCAACTTTGCCATTGGTGTTGATGGGGATCCACAACCTTGTTACTTCCGCTATTTTGGGTTGAGGTAATAGTATTTACGTTACTTTATACATGTGATTTACCTCTGTTATAAATCCTCGAGTACTGTGTGTGTCAGCATACCGATCTAGGGATGACACTTAAGCACAGAGACTTGATCCATTCGGGTCAGGTCGCTACACACGAGGGTGGAGGGCGCACCTTGGGGGGGGGGGGGGGGGGTAGGCGCGCCCCCTACCTCGTGGCCTCCCTGTTGGTTGCTTGACGTAGGGTCCAAGTCTCCTGGATCATGTTCGGTGAGAAAATCACGTTCCCGAAGGTTTCATTCCGTTTGGACTCCGTTTGATATTCCTTTTCTTCGAAACCCTAAAATAGGCAAAAAAAATAGCAATTCTGGGCTGGACCTCCGGTTAATAGGTTAGTCCCAAAAAATAATATAAAAGTGGATAATAAAGCCCAATAATGTCAAAAACAGTAGATAATATAGCATGGAGCAATCAAAAATTATAGATACGTTGGACACGTATCACCTAGCTAGGCATAAAAGCAAGGATAGATCTAGGTATTGTCATCTTTGGTAGGCAATCCATAAGTGGCTCTCATAATATATTCATATGGTAATTTAATTTCCTTTCTAGGGAAGTGTTCCATGCCTTTCCTTAACGGAAATTGGAATTTAATATTCCCTTCCTTCATATTAATAATTGCACCAATAGTTCTAAGGAAAGGTCTACCAAGATAATAGGACATGAAGGATTGCAATCTATATAAAGAACAATGAAATCTACGGGCACATTATTCCTATTTGCAACAATAAGAACATCATTAATCTTTTACATAGGTTTCTTAATAGTGGAATCCGCAAGGTGCAAGTTTAAAGAGCAATCATCAAACTCACGGAAACCTAGCAAATCACACAAAGTTTTTGGGATCATGGAAACACTAGCACCCAAGTCACACAAAGCATAGCATTCATGAACTTTAATTTTAATTTTAATTGTAGGTTCCCACTCATCATAAAGTTTTCTAGGGATAGAAACTTCCAACTCAAGTTTTTCTTCATAAGATTGCATCAAAGCATCAACGATATGTTTAGTAAAAGCTTTATTTTGACTATAAGCATGAGGAGAATTTATCACGGATTGCAACAAGGAAATACAATCTATCAAATAGAAATTATCATAATTAAATTCCTTGAAATCCAAGATAGTGGATTCATTGCTATTTAAAGTTTTAACCTCTTCAAGGCCACTTTTAATAATTTTTGCATCAAGATCTAAAAACTCCGAATTTTTGGGACACCTTCAAACTAAAGTTGACTCATCTCCAGTCCCATCATTATCAAGATTCATATTGCAAAACAAAGATTTAATAGGGGACACATCAATCACTTTTTATCATGAAAACTAGAAGAACACGCTTTCACAAAGCAATCTTTCTTAGCACGCATCCTTGATAACCCACAAGTATAGGGGATCGCAACAGTTTTCGAGGGTAGAGTATTCAACCCAAATTTATTGATTCGACACAAGGGGAGCCAAAGAATATTCTCAAGTATTAGCAGCTGAGTTGTCAATTCAACCACACCTAGAAACTTAATATCTGCAGCAAAGTGTTTAGTAGCAAAGTAATATGATAGTAGTGGTAACGGTAGCAAAAGGTAATGATAGCAAAAGTAATGTTTTTGGTATTTTGTAGTGATTGTAACAATAGCAACGGAAAAGTAAATAAGCGAAGAACAATATATGGAAATCTCGTAGGCATTGGATCGGTGATAGAGGATTATGCCGGTTCATCATGTAACAGTCATAACCTAGGGTGACACAGAACTAGCTCCAATTTATCAATGTAATGTAGGCATGTATTCCGAATATAGTCATATGTGCTTATGGAAAAGAACTTGCATGACATCTTTTGTCCTACCCTCCCGTGGCAGCAGGGTCCTTATGGAAACTAAGGGATATTAAGGCCTCCTTTTAATAGAGTACCGGAACAAAACATTAACACATAGTGAATACATGAACTCCTCAAACTACGGTCATCACCGGTAAGTATCCCGATTATTGTCACTTCGGGGTTAACCGATCATAACACATAATAGGTGACTATAGACTTGCAAGATAGGATCAAGAACTCTCATATATTGATGAAAACATAATAGGTTCAGATCTGAAATCATGGCACTCGGGCCCTAGTGACAAGCATTAAGCATAGCAAAGTCATAGCAACATCAATCTCAGAACATAGTGGATACTAGGGATCAAACCCTAACAAAACTAACTCGATTACATGATAGATCCCATCCAACCAATCACCGTCCAGCAAGCCTATGACGGAATTACTCACGCACGGCGGTGAGCATCATGAAATTGGTGATCGAGGATGGTTGATGATGACGATGGCGACGGATTCCCCTCTTCGAAGAACCGAACGGACTCCGTATCAGCCCTCCCAAGAGGTTTTAGGGCTTGGCGGCGGCTCCGTATCGTAAAACACGATGAATCCTTCTCTCTGATGTTTTTCTCCTCGAGAGCAAGTATATAGAGTTGGTCTTGAGGTCGGAGGAGCTCCAGGGGGCCCATGAGGTAGGGGCGGGCCCTAGGGGGGCAGGCGCGCCCCCCACCCTCGTGGACAGGTGGTGGCCCCCTGGCCTTCCTATTTTGCAAGGATTTTTTATGTTTTCCGAAAAGGTGTTCCGTGAAGTTTCAGGTCATTCCGAGAACTTTTGTTTCTACACATAAATAACACCATGGTAATTCTGCTAAAAACAGCGTCAGTCCAGGTTAGTTCCATTCAAATCATGCAAGTTAGAGTCCAAAACAAGGACAAAAGTGTTTGGAAATGTAGATACGACGAATACATATCAACTCCCCCAAGCTTAAACCTTTGCTTGTCCTCAAGCAATTCAGTTGACAAACTGAAAGTGATAAAGAAAAACTTTTACAAACTCTGTTTGCTCTTGTTGTTGTAAATATGTAAAGTCGGGCATTCAAGTTTTCAGCAAAGATTATGAATTACCACATTCACAATAACGCTTAGGTCTCAAGTTTACTCATATCAATGGCATAATCAACTAGCGAGGAATAATAATAAATCTTGGATGACAGCACTTTCTCAAAACAATCATAATATGATATGACAAGATGGTATCTCGCTATCCCTTTCTGAGACTGCAAAACATAAACGCAGAGCACCTTTAAAGATCAAGGACTAACTAGACATTGTAATTCATGGTAAAAGAGATCCAGTCAAGTCATACTCAATGTAAACTAACAGTAATGAATGCAAATGACAGCGGTGCTCTCCAACTAGTGCTTTTTAATAAGAGGATGATGACTCAACATAAAAGTAAATAGATAGGCCCTTCGCAGAGGGAAGCAGGGATTTGTAGAGGTGCTAGAGCTCGGTTTTGAAATAGAGGTGAATAATATTTTGAGCGGTACACTTTCATTCTCAACATAAGAACCAAGAGATGGTGATATCTTCCATGCTACACACATTATAGGCGGTTCCCAAACAGAATGGTAAAGTTTATACTCCCCCTTCCACCAACAAGCATCAATCCATGGCTTGCTCGAAACAACGAGTGCCTCCAACTAACAAGAGTCCCAGGGGGAGTTTTGTTTGCAATTATTTTGATTTAGTTTGCATAAAGCATGGGACTGGGCATCCCAGTGACCAGCCACTTTCTCATGAGTGAGGAGCGGAGTCCACTCCTCTTGAGAATAACCCGCCTAACATGGAAGATACGGACATCCCTAGTTTATACATGAGTTATTCGATCATACAAAACATGATATTTATTTGAAGGTTTAGAGTTTGGCACATACAAATTTACTTGGAATGACAGGTAGATACCGTATATAGGTAGGTATGGTGGACTCATGTGGAATAACGTTGGGGTTTATGGGATTGGATGCACAAGCAGTATTCCCGCTTAGTACAGGTGAAGGCTAGCAAAAGACTGGGAAGCGACCAGCTAGAGAGCGACAATAGTCATGAACATGCATTAAAATTAATCAACACCGAATGCAAGCATGAGTAGGATATAATCCACCATGAACATAAATATCGTGAAGGCTATGTTGATTTTGTTTCAACTACATGCGTGAACATGCGCCAAGTCAAGTCACTTAAATCATTCACATGAGGATACCACCCTATCATACCACATCATAACCATTATAATAGCATGTTGGCACGCAAGGTAAACCATTATAAGCTCCCAGCTAATCAAGCATGGCACAAGAAACTGTGATCTCTAGTTGTCATAGCAAACATGTTTATTCATAATAGGCTGAATCAGGAACGATGAACTAATAATATTTACAAAAACAAAAGAGGTCAAGTTCATACCAGCCTTTATCATCTCAGTCAGTCCATCATATATCATCATAATTGCCTTTCACTTGCACGACTGAACGATGTGAATAATAATAATAATAATAGTGCGCGTGCATTGGACTAAGCTGGAATCTGCAAGCATCCAATAAACAGGAGAAGACAAGGCAATATGGGCTCTTTTATCAGATAAACAATAATGCATATAAGAGCCACTTCAACAATTTAATAATGGTCTTCTCCTATCGACCCCCAAAGAAAAGAAATAAAACTATTTACACGGGAAAGCTCCCAACAAGCAAAAGAAGAACGAGAAGTCTTTTGGGGTTTTCTTTTTAATTACTACTACAAGCATGGAAAGTAAACTAATTTAAAAGCTACAACTATTTTTTTTGGTTTTTCTTAAGGTTTATTAAACACACAAGAAGAAAGCATAAAAAGAAAAATAAACTAGCATGGATGATACAATGAAAAAGTATGAGCACCGACATCTAGCAATCAGTGTGTGAACATGAATGTAATGTCGGTGAGAAATACGTACTCCCCCAAGCTTAGGCTTTTGGCCTAAGTTGGTCTATGGCCATGGCTGGCCTGGCTGATATCCATAATAATAGTTGGGGTCGTACTGCGATGAAGAAGACTCTGCCTGCCACTGGTTGGCAATCATCTCCGGATCCTACTGGTAATTAGACTGTCGTGGAGGATCAACTTGTGGTTCCTGATACGTCTCCGTCGTATCTACTTTTCCAAACACTTTTGCCCTTGTTTTAGACTCTAACTTGCATGATTTGAATGGAACTAACCCGGACTGACGCTGTTTTCAGCAGAATTGGTATGGTTTTATTTATGTGCAGAAACAAAAGTTCTTGGAATGACCTGAAACTTCACGGAACAACTTTTCAGAAATAATAAAAAATCCTTGCAAAAGATGAAGGCCAGGGGGCCCACCACCTGTCCACGAGGGTGGGGGCGCGCCCCTACCTCGTGGGCCCCCTGGAGCTCCTCTGACCTCAAGACCAACTCTACATATTTGCTTTCGGGGAGAAAAAAACCAGAGAGAAGAAATCATCACGTTTCATGATACAGACCCACCGCCAAGCCCTAAAACCTCTCGGGAGGGCTGATCTGGAGTCCGTTCGGGGCTCCAGAGAGGGGAATCCGTCGCCATCGTCATCATCAACCATCCTCCATCACCAATTTCATGATGCTCACCGCCGTGCGTGAGTAATTCCATCATAGGCTTGCTGGACGGTGATGGGTTGGATGTGATCTATCATGTAATCGAGTTAGTTTTGTTAGGGTTTGATCCCTAGTATCCACTATGTTCTGAGATTGATGTTGCTATGACTTTGCTATGCTTAATGCTTGTCACTAGGGCCCGAGTGCCATGATTTCAGATCTGAACCTATTATGTTTTCATCAATATATGAGAATTCTTGATCCTATCTTGCAAGTCTATAGTCACCTATTATGTGTTATGATCTGTTAACCCCGAAGTGACAATAATCGGGATACTTACCAGTGATGACCATAGTTTGAGGAGTTCATGTATTCACTATGTGTTAATGCTTTGTTCCGGTACTATATTAAAAAGAGGCCTTAATATCCCTTAGTTTCTGTAAGGACCCCGCTGCCACGGGAGGGTAGGACAAAAGATGTCATGCAAGTTCTTTTCCATAAGCACGTATGACTATATTTGGAATACATGCCTACATTACATTAATGAACTGGAGCTAGTTCTGTGTCACCGTAGGTTATGATTGTTACATGATGAACCGCATCTAGCATAATTCTCCATCACTGATCCATTGCCTACAAGCTTTCCATATATTGTTCTTCGCTTATTTACTTTGCCGTTGCTATTGTTATAATCACTACAAAATACCAAAAACATTACTTTTGCTATCATTACCTTTTGTTACCGTTACCACTACTATCATATTACTATGCTACTAAACACTTTGCTGCAGATATTAAGTTTCCAGGTGTGGTTGAATTGACAACTCAACTGCTAATACTTGAGAATATTCTTTGGCTCCCCTTGTGTCGAATCAATAAATTTGGGTTGAATACTCTACCCTCGAAAACTATTGTGATCCCCTATAGTTGTGGGTTATCAAGACTATTTTTTGGCGCCGTTGCCGGGGAGCATAGCTCTATTCTTTGAGTCACTTGGGATTTATATCTGCTTATCATTATGAAGAACTTGAGAGATCCAAAAACCAAGATCTATCCCTCAACTACGAGGGGAGGTAAGGAACTGCCATCTAGCTCTGCACTTGATTCACCTTCTGTTTTGAGTAAGCTTGCGACACCTGAACCTGCTTCTGCTATTCGTTCTGATATGTCGCATGTTATTGATGATGCCACTTCTGCTATGCATGATACTTATGATGAAACTACTTCTATGCTTGATACTACTATGCCACTTAGTGAATTTCTTGACGAACAACTTGCTAGGGCTAGAGAGAATGAAAATATTGAATCTGATAATAGTTATGAAAGTGATGATGAAGACTTGCCTGTTATTCCTAAGGGTTATGTTTTTGATAAAGAAGCTTCCTTAGCTATTTTAGCTTGCAAAGATAGATACGAACTCAAGAGGTTATTAGCTAAATGGAATCAACAATCTCTAAATTCTAGAATGAAACCTGACCCTGCTTTTGCTACTTCACCTATCTGTGTGACCGATAAGGATTATGAATTCTCTGTTGATCCTGATATAATTACCTTGGTTGAATCTGATCCTTTTCATGGCTATGAATCTGAAGCTGTTGTGGCACATCTTACTAAATTAAATGATATAGCTACCCTGTTCACTAATGATGAGAGATTTCGTTACTTTTATATCCTTAAAATATTTCCGTTCTCATTAAAGGGTGATGCTAAGATATGGTTTAATTCTCTTGATCCTGGTTGTGTGCGTAGTCCCCAAGATATGATTTATTACTTCTTTGCTAAATATTTCCCTGCTCATAAGAAACAAGCTGCTTTGAGGGATATATATAATTTTGTGCAAATTTAAGAAGAGAGTCTCCCACAAGCTTGGGGGAGGCTTCTCAAGTTACTTAATGCTTTGCCTGATCATCCTCTTAAGAAAAATGAAATACTTGATATCTTTTATAATGGACTAACCGATGCTTCTAGAGATTACCTGGATAGTTGTGCTGGTTCTGTTTTTAGGGAAAGAGCACCGGATGAAGCTGAAATTCTATTGAATAATATGTTGACAAATGAAAATAATTGGACACCTCCTGAGTCAGTTCCTAAACCTATTCCTAAACCAACTCCGAAGAAGAGAGGTATTCTATTTCTCAGTCCTGAATATATGCAAGAGGCAAATAAATCTATGAAAGAAAAAGAAACATATGATCTTGATCCATCACCTATTGAAGAAACTCGTGGTCTTGATAACCCAACACAGGTAGTAAAGGTAAATTCTCTCTATAGATATGATAAAGCTGAAATCCCATTACTAAGTTTGCTTGCCCATGCTTAGATGAGTTTGATAAATTAATGGCTAAGCAAGAAGATATTAATGCTTATTTTGGTAGACAATTGAAATACAATTCAAATATGCTTGAGCACTTGGGTGATTATATGGCTAATGTCAAAGGTGAACTTAGACTTATTAGTAAACATGCTTCTATGGTTACCACTCAAGTAGAACAAGTACTTAAAGCTCAAAATGATTTTCTCAATGAATTGAATAGTAAGAATAATGATAATGATGTTAGAGTTATGATTAGAGCTGGTAGAATGACTCAGGAACCTTTGTATCCTGAAGGCCACCCTAAGAGAATTGAGCAAGATTCTCAGAGAAATAATGTAGATGCACCTAGTCCTTCTAAACGGAAGAAAAATAAAAATGATAGGACTTTGCATGCTTCTAGTAAACCTATCGCTAAACCACCTGAGAATCCAAATGATATTCCTATCTCTGATGCTGAAACACAATCTGGTAATGAACCCGAAACTAGTGATAGTGTTAATAACAATGTTCATGATGATGCTCAACCTAGTAATGATAATGATATATAAATTGAACCTGCTATTGATCTTGATAACCAACAATCGAAGAATCAACGTTATGATAAAAAAGACTTTGTTGCTAGGAGACATGGTAAATAAAGAGAACCCTGGGTTCAGAAACCCATGCCTTTTCCTCCCAAACCATCCAAGAAAAAGGATGATGAGGATTTTGAGTGCTTTGCTAAAATGATTAGACCTATCTTTTTGCGTATGCGATTAACTGATATGCTCAAAATTAATCCTTATGCTAAGTATGTGAAAGATATTGTTACTAATAAAAGAAAGATACCGAAAGCTGAAATTTGCACCATGCTTGCTAATTATACTTTTGAGGGTGGAATACCAAAGAAACTTGGAGATCCAAGAGTACCCACTATACCATGCTCCATTAAAAGAAATTATGTTAAAACTATTTTATGTGATCTTGGAGCCGGTGTTAGTGTTATGCCTCTCTCTTTATATCGTAGACTTGATTTAAATAAGTTGACACCTACTGAAATATCTTTGCAAATGGCTGATAAATCAACTGCTATACCCGTTGGTATTTGTGAGGATGTGCCTGTTGTAGTTGCAAACGTTACTATTTTAACGGACTTTGTTATTCTTGATATTCACGAGGACGATAACATGTCTATTATTCTTGGAAGACCCTTTTTGAATACTGCAGGGGCTGTTATTGATTGCACTAAAGGCAATGCCACTTTTCATGTTAATGGTAATGAGCATACGGTACACTTTCTGAGGAAACAACCTCAAGTTCATAGTATCAACTCTATGGAAAAATTCTAGCGATTATATTTGGAGGTTTTGAATTTCCTCTTCCTACTGTCAAGAAGAAATATGATATTCTTATTATTGGGGATGTGCATATCCCCGTTGAGGTAACATAGTGTTATTCGAAATTTCTCCGGTTCCATGTTATTCGGAATGAGTTCGTTAACAAGACTTGATCAACCTTGTTAGTGGATCCCTTTTGATGAGCATGAGATGGATGAAACTAGAACGCACAACTTTCTGTATACCACTTTTACTTTCTGTTATTTATATTAAATAAAATAAAAATAGTATTTTTTGTCTGTTATCTGAATTATTCGTGCAATATAAAAATACCCCAAAAATAGAAGTTCTCCAAATGCCCTGAAATTTAAATACGACTTTTCTGGAATATTTGAGAATATTTGGCACTGAGAACACAGCGGGAGTAGCTGGCACCTGGCCACGAGGGTCAGGGGCGCGCCCCCTGCCTCGTGGGTCCACGGTGGCCCTCCTCCACTTATCCTTTCACCCACACACTCCTTCCTCCCACAAACACGAATAACCAGCTCAAACCCGAGTCCAAGCTCATTTTGCTGCCATTTTCGATCTCCTTGCTCAAAGCACCTCTCACAAAACTGCTTGGGGAGATTGTTCCTTGGTATGTGACTCCTCCATTGGTCCAATTAGTTTTTGTTCTAGTGCTTTATTCATTGCAAATTTGTGCTACCTAGGTGACCATGTTCTTGAGCTTGCATGTCAAATTTATATGGTTCCAAGTAGTTTTGATGCATGATATAGGCTCTAGGCACTTGTATGAGTAGTTGCTATCAATATTATTGAGTTTGGTTGACTTTTATTTTGAAGTTACTAAAAAAATCAGAATTTTTCAAAAAGTGATGAAGAGATTTTTTTTGAGGGGCTCATCGAGCCGAAGCTCAAGGGAAAAGCAAAATTAAGAGGCACATAAGCCCAAATATAATTTGCCTCGCACCATGGAGGTCAGGCCGTGTGAATGGCCCTCCGATGATTTCTTGAGAGCCATCGGGATTTATGAGGATTTTTATGAACTGGCTAATAATGCAGGCCTCACCGACTTCCTCCACAACCAACGCGAACAGTATCTCTTACTCACCAATACTTTTGTGCAAAACTTCTACTGTTATCCTAGGGAATCACCCCCTTCAGTAGAGTTTCATTTATATGATGTGGTTAAGAAGATGTCACTTTATGATTTTTGTAGGGTTTGTTTTATCCCTTTCGTGGGGAAAATGGAGGAACCACATCGTGACGATGTGGATGTGTTTATTGATACTACCACTGTAGGGGAAACAAGGAAGTTTTCCGATGCACGAATCACTAGCATACATTTTCCTGGTTTACGCTACTTTGCAATATTTGCTAGTCGTTGCTTAATTGGTCGCGGAAACTGTGGAAACCTTAGTGTTCCTGATATTATTATTTTGTTCCATGGTTTATTCTGTGATAACTCTGTGAGTATGGGCGGTATTATTGCTAAACGGTTGAGTCTGAACCGTACAAAGGGCCCCATCTTTGGGGGTATCTATGCTTCACGCCTAGCTGCACATTTTAACATACCTGTTAGGCATTATGAGAAGGAAGAAAAATTGCTGCCTCGTGTTTATTTAGATTATAAGAGTATGGTAGCACATGATTTCATTATAAAGAATAGGGAAGGGGAGCTTGAATACAAATTGTTCTTTCATAAACATCATCCTAAGACTATTACCCTGCCTGCTCCTTCCTTGTTTGATTTATGTGCAGGCCAGTACCTCGTCTCGCCGGAGGACATTCACGCCTACCAGAACCCTGCACCAGCCGCAGAGCCAGAGCCGGAACCACCAGTTGATCTTCCACGACAGTCTAATTACCAGTGGGATCCGGAGATGATTGCCAACCAGTGGCAGTCAAAGTCTTCTTCATCGCAGTACGACCCCAACTACTATTATGGATATCTGCCAGGCAATCAGTGGCCATAGACCAACTTAGGCCAAAAGCCTAATCTTGGGGGAGTACGTATTTCTCACCAACATTGCATTCATGTTCGCACACTCATTGCTAGATGTCGGTGCTCATACTTTTTCATTGTATCATCCATGCTAGTTTATTTCCTTTTTATGCTTTCTTCTTGTGTGTTTAATAAACAGGAGAAGACAAGGCAATCTGGGCTCTTTTGTCAGATCAATAATAATGCATATAAGAGCCACTTCAACAATTTAATCATGGTCTTCTCTTATCGACCCCCAAAGAAAAGAAAAGAAACTATATACACAAGAAAGCTCTGCGGGGTCCTTACGACATCTGGTATGACATCTTTTGTCCTACCCTCCCATGGCAGTGGGGTCCTTACGAAAACTAAGGGATATTAAGGCCTCCTTTTAATATTGTACCGGAACAAAGCATTAACACATAGTGAATACATGAACTCCTCAAACTACGGTCATCACCGGTAAGTATCTCGATTATTGTCACTTCGGGGTTAATGGATCATAACACATAATAGGTGACTATAGACTTGCAAGATAGGATCAAGAACTCTCATATATTGATGGAAACATAATAGGTTCAGATCTGAAATCATGGCACTCGGGCCCTAGTGACAAGCATTAAGCATAGCAAAGTCATAGCAACATCAATCTCAGAACATAGTGGATACTAGGGATCAAACCCTAACAAAACTAACTCGATTACATGATAGATCTCATCCAACCCATCACCGTCCAGCAAGCCTACGATGGAATTACTCACGCACGGCGGTGAGCATCATGAAATTGGTGATGGAGGATGGTTGATGATGACGATGGCGACGTATTCCCCTCTCCGGAGCCCCGAACGGACTCCAGACCAGCCCTCCCGAGAGGTTTTAGGGCTTGGCGGCGGCTCCATATCGTAAAACGCGATGAATCCTTCTCCTTGATTTTTTTTCTCCCCGAAAGAAAATATGTAGAGTTGGTCTTGAGGTCGGAGGAGCTCCAGGGGGGCCATGAGGTAGGGGGCACGTCCTAGGGCGGCAGGCGTGCCCCCACCCTCATGGACAGGTGGTGGGCCCCCCTAGCCTTCATCTTTTGCAAGGATTTTTTATGTTTTCCGAAAAGGTGTTCTGTGAAGTTTCAGGTCATTCCGAGAACTTTTGTTTTTGCACATAAAGAACACCATGGTAATTCTGCTGAAAACAGCGTCAGTCCGGGTTAGTTCCATTCAAATGCAAGTTAGAGCCCAAAACTAGGGCAAAAATGTTTGGAAAAGTAGCTATGACGAAGACGTATCAATCCTAGTAGTTCTTTCTTTGCACTCATCAATGGAAATTCTCATGGCTTTGAGAGACTCATTGATATCATGCTTAGGTGGAATAGATCTAAGTTTCAAAGAATCAAAATCAAGAGAAATTATATCCACATTCCTAGCCATCTCATCAATCTTAAGCATTTTTTCTTCAATCAAAGCATCGAAACTCTTTTGCGAAGTAATAAATTCTTTAATACTAGATTCAAAATCGGAGGGCATCTTATTATAATTTCCATAAGAATTGTTGTAGGAATTACCATAATTATTAGAGGAATTACTAGGAAACGGCCTAGAATTAAAATTACCTCTATACGCGTTGTTACCAAAATTGTTCCTACCAACAAAATTCACATCCATAGATTCATTATTATTCTCAATCAAGGTAGACAAAGGCATATCATTAGGATCAGTAGGAGCACTCTTATTAGCAAACAATTTCATAAGTTCATCCATCTTTCCACTCAAAACATTAATCTCTTCAATTGCATGCACCTTTTTACTAGTAGATCTTTCAGTGTGCCATTGAGAATAATTAACCATAATGTTATCTAGGAGTTTGATAGCTTCTCCTAAAGTGATTTCCATAAAAGTGCCTCCCGCGGCCGAATCTAAAAGATTTCTAGAACCAAAATTCAATCCGGCATAAAAAATTTGTATAATCATCCATAAATTTAAACCATGTGTAGGGAAATTACGTATCATTAATTTCATCCTCTCCCAAGCTTGTGCAATATGTTCATGATCAAGTTGCTTAAAATTCATAATATCGTTTCTAAGAGAGATGATCTTAGCGGGAGGAAAATACTTAGAGATAAAAGCATCTTTGCACTTATTCCATGAATCAATACTATTTTTAGGCAAAGACGAAAACCAAACTTTAGCATGATCTCTAAGCAAAAACGGAAATAGCTTAAGTTTAACAATATCATTATCCACATCTTTCTTATTTTGCATATCACACAAATCAACAAAGTTGTTTAGGTGGGTAGCGGCATCTTCACTAGGAAGGCCAGAAAACGGATCTTTCATGACAAGATTCAACAAAGCGGTATTAATCTGACAAGATTCAACACCGGTAAGAGGAGCAATCGGAGTGCTAATAAAATCATTATTGTTGGTATTGGAAAAGTCACACAATTTAGTATTATCTTGAGCCATCGTGACAGGCAAGCAATCCAACACACAAGCAAACAAGAAGCAAGCAAAAGAGGCACATTAGAAAAGTGCAGGGGAATGAAAAAAGAGGGCGAATAAAACGGCAAGGGTGAAGTGGGGGAGAGGAAAATGAGAGGCAAATGGCAAATAATGTAATGCGAAGGATAAGAGTTGTGATGGGTACTTGGTATGTCTTGACTTGGCGTAGATCTCCCCGGCAACGGCGCCAGAAATCCTTCTTGCTACCTCTTGAGCACTATGTTGGTTTTCCCTTGAAGAGGAAAGGGTGATGCAGTAAAGCAGCGTAAGTATTTCCCTCAGTTTTTGAGAACCAAGGTATCAATCCAGTAGGAGACCACGCGCAAGTCACCTTGTACCTACACAAACAAATAAGAACCTCGTAACCAACGCGATAAAGGGGTTGTCAATCTCTTCACGGCCACTTGCAAGAGTGAGATCTGATAGATATGACAATAATAAGATAAATATTTTTGGTATTTTTATGATATAGATTTTAAGTAAAGATTGCAAAATAAAATAAATGGGAAACTTGTATAATGGATAATAGACCCGGGGGCCATAGGTTTCACTAGTGGCTTCTCTCAAGATAGCATAAGTATTACGGTGGGTGAACAAATTACTGTCGAGCAATTGATAGAAAAGCGAATAATTATGAGAATATCTAGGCATGATCATGTATATAGGCATCACGTCCGTGACAAGTAGACCGAAACGATTCTGCATCTACTACTATTACTCCACACATCGACCGCTATCCAGCATGCATCTAGAGTATTAAGTTCATAAGAACAGAGTAACACCTTAAGCAAGACGACATGATGTAGAGGGATAAACTCATGCAATATGATGTAAACCCCATCTTTTTATCCTTGATGGCAACAATACAATATGTGTCGTTTCCCTTTCTGTCACTGGGATCAAGCACCGCAAGATTGAACCCAAAGCTAAGCACTTCTCCCATTGCAAGAAAGATCAATCTAGTAGGCCAAACCAAACTGATAATTCGAAGAGACTTGTTGTAATGCCCTCGATGCGGCTATATCTCCTACGTGTCGAAGCACGACTTAGAGGCATAACCGCATTGAAAGCAATGTCGCAAGTAAGGTAATCTTCACAACAACCCATGTAAATAGATAAACAGGGAAACGGTACATAGTTGGCTTACACTCTCCACGTCACACAAATACATGAATAACATTACAATCATCCAATACACTCATGGTCCGACTACGGTACCAAAATAAAGATCAACCCCCACATGCGACACGATCCCCGATCGCCCCAACTGCGCACCACTACTGATCATCTGGGAAAGACACATAGTAACGGGGAGAGTCCTCATCGAACTCCCATTTGAGCTCAAGCACATCGTCTGGAACGGTATCATCGGTCCCTGCATCTGGTTTTGGAAGTAAACTGTGAGTCACGGGGACTCAGCAATCTCGCACCCTCGCGATCAAGACTATTTAAGCTTATAGGTAAGTCAAGGTATGATGTGGAGCTACAGCAAGCGACTAGCATATATGGTGGCTAACCTATTTGCAAAAGAGAGCGAGAAGAGAAGGCAAAAGCACGGTCGAACAACTATGATCAAGAAGTGATCCTAGAACAACCTATGTCAAGCATTACTCCAACACCGTGTTCACTTCCCGGACTTCGCCGAGAAGAGACCATCACGGTTACACACGCGGTTGATTCATTTTAATTAAGTTAAGTTTCATGTTATCTATAGCCGGACATTAACAAATTCCCATCTGCCCATAACCGCGGGCATGGCTTTTGAAAGTTCAAATCCCTGCAGGGGAGTCCCAACTTAGCCCATCACAAGCTCTCACGATCAACGAAGGATATTCCTTCTCCCGAGACATTCCGATCAGGCTCGGCATCCCAGTTACAAGACATCCTCGACAATGGTAAAACAAGTCCAGCAACACCGCCCGAATGTGCCGACAAATCCTGATAGCAGCTGCACATATCTTGTTCTCAAGGCACACTCAGATAAGCAATCCGTACAACTAAAACCAGCCCTCGAGTTTCCCCGAGGTGGCGCTGCAAGGGGCTCTAGTTTGGACCAACACTCAGAGGAGCAATGGCCCCCGGGGCGTTTAAATAAAGATGACCCTTGGGCTCCGGAAACCCAAGGGAAAAAGAGGCTAGGTGGCAAATGGTAAAACCAAGGTTGGGCATTGCTGGAGGAGTTTTCTTCAAGGCAAACTGTTAAGGGGTTCCCATTATAACCCAACCGCGTAAGGAACGCAAAATCTGGGAACATAACACCGATATGACGGAAACTAGGGCGGCAAGAGTGGAACAAAACACTAGGCAAAAGGCCGAGCCTTCCACCCTTTACCAAGTATATAGGTGCATTAAGATAAACAAGATAATATGGTGATATCCCAACAATAAACAATGTTCCAACAAGGAACGATCTCCAATCTTCACCTGCAACTAGCAACGCTATAAGAGGGGCTGAGCAAAGCGGTAACATAGCCAATCAACGGTTTGCTAGGACATGGTGGCTTAGAGGTTTGACATGGCAATTTGGGAGGAATGATAAGCAAGTGGTAGGTATCGTAGCATAGGCATAGCAAAAGAGTGAGCATCTAGCAAGCAAAGATAGAAGTGATTTGGAGGGTATGGTCATCTTGCCTGCAAAGTTGTCAGAGTTGACTTGATCCTCATAAGCGAACTCAACGGGCTCCTCGTTCACGAACTCGTCTCCCAGCTCTACCCAAACAAGAACAACAAGCAAAAGGAGCACAATCAACCACGTGCAATGCTCAAACAACATGATGCAAACATGGTATGCTATGCGGGATGCGGTATGTGATGCATATGCAAGATTTGACAAGGGATGATTTAACCTGGCCTCAACATGGAAATCCAAGAGTGCCACTGGAAAGGTGAGGTGATTTCGGTTGAAATCGATATAAAGATCACCAGAATCGGATGCACGGTTTGGAAATGGCAAGCAAAACAAATATGGCACCGGTCTGCGATAATCGGCAAGTGACCAACTAAATGTATCAAGATAAATATTCTACAGCACTCAAACATGACAACAAAATACATGGCAGGGATCCACTCATGATTCTTGACAAAAGATGAACACCGAGCTCCAGCTAATTCATCCATTAACAGGTTCAAACAAGCATGGCAAAAGTGCAAATGATAACAGGTTTCAGACTTAGTGAAATTAACACAAGTATGGAATTTATCATCAGGAAGCACACATTAGAGCATGAAAACTACATGCTACAGGAACTTAACATGGCAAAGCAAGGCATGGCATGAAGCTACTCAAAGCACTTAACAAATGTCCCTTAGTGACCTTGAGCCAAAAGGGATCAGAAAATACAATTGCAAGCATGTGAACATGGCAAAAACATAAACAGATTAAGACTTAGTGAAAAACTCGAGCATGCAAATCAGTTAACGAATAGGCATGTTTACAAGCTCGATGCACTCACTACAGAGCATGGCATGACAAACTAAGCATACACCATCAAGAATACATGGCATAGAAGCTAGACATGGCAAGAACAACAACATAGCATGCACGGATCAATAGCAACATCCTCGGCAAAATCGCTAAACATGTCAACAATCTGCCAGGATTCACGATATAGCAAAAGTAGAGCTCCATTGACACAAGCTAGGGTGCTCCATAAATGCAAAAAACAACATGGATGGATATATCACCACAATGTTAACAAATCATCATTACTGATCATCCTCAAAAGAGGCACAGATCACTAGGAAACAACATGAACATATGGCATAACGACAAAATCAGGACAAGGACTTAGTGAAATTCTAAGTCCCTGAAATCAGCATTACCGATTACGCTACTTTGCAAGCTTGTGCTAGTCACCACAAATATCACAAAAATACATGGCATAACACCCCTGTAAAGATGGCATGGAATATAACAAAACACATGTAGAGCTCAGGATCAATAGCATGTACACATTAATCATGGCAAAAATGTCAAATAGCTATTTGATGAAACAGATCTGACAAATTCATCACATAGCCCTCTTCCAACAGCATTTCGGGCATCAAGATGAGATCAAATGAAAATGATGCAATGAGATGAAATGATGTACTCGTCGAGACGAACATTTTGATATGCTACACGCACAAATCGGAGCTACGGATGCAGAGTTATGGCATGCGGAAAAATGCTAAAAAATAGGGTTTCGAGAGGAAAGTCAACCCTCGAATCTCAGATCTGGATCACGCCGACACTGTAGCAGGGCGCGGATTACGAAGATGGCCGGTCGGAGCTTGTCGTCATCGGGGAAGGAGGGGAAGTAGCCTGCCAGGGCGCACCGGCGACGAGGAGGACCGGGGCGCACCGGCGACGAGGAGGACCGCGGCGGCGTCGGCGGTGGTCGGCGAGGTGCGGCTCGCCGGCGTCGAGATCGGGGTGGCGCCGGCGTTGGGCGGTGGGTCGCCGGAGCCGGAACGGCGAGGAGGCGCGGCAGAGCTTGTTCCGGCCGTCAATGGCGCGGGGGCAGCGATCCGGCAGGAGGAGGCGAGTGCGGTCGCCTCGGGCGAGGAAGACGACGGTGCTGGCGGCGGGAGGAGATGGGCCAGGGAGGGACCGCCCTGGGTTCTCCGGGCCGGAGGCGGGGAGAGCGGCGGCGCGACACATGGCACGGTGCCACTAGTGTGGGGCGGCGGCGCAGCTGCAGTCGGACACGTCCGGCGCGCGGGGGACGAAGGAGGCGAGGGTTTCGGGGGAAGGGATCCGAAAATTTCGGCGGAGACCTAGATTTATAGGTAGGAAGAGCTAGGAAGCTCAGAATGAGGTGCGGTTTTCGGCCACGCGATCGTGATCGAACGCTCTAGAAGATAGAAGGGTTTTTGGTGGGTTTTGGACTAATTGGAAGGGTGTTGGGCTGCAACACAAACGAGGCCTTCTCGGTCCCTCAGTTAACCGTTGGAGTATCAAACGAAGTCCAAATGGCACGAAACTTGACAGCCGGTCTACCGGTAGTAAAACAAGGCCGCATGGCAAGTATCGGTCCAATCCGGAAATGTTTAACCCCCACACACGAAAAGAGGTGGAAAGGGGCACCGGAGGAGATAGGTGCGCCGGAATGCAAAACGGACAACGGGGAAAATGCTCGGATGCATGAGACGAACACGTATGCAAATGCAATGCACATGATGACATGATATGAGATGCATGACAAAGACAACAACACACAGAGACAAAAACCCGACACCGAGCAAAATAAAATAACTTAGGCCGGAAACAGCAAGGGTTGGGATACAGATAAGGTAAATTACATCCGGGGTGTTACACTTGCAAAGATAAACCAATCATACATAAAAGAATTCAGAGAAGATTCAAATATTGTTCATAGATAAACTTGATCATAAACCCACAATTCATCGGATCTCGACAAACACACCGCAAAAGAAGATTACATCGAATAGATCTCCAAGAGAATCGAGGAGAACTTTGTATTAAGATCCAAAGAGAGATAAGAAGCCATCTAGCTACTAGCTATGGACCCGAAGGTTTGAAGTAAACTACTCACACATCATCGGAGAGGCCATGGAGTTGATGTAGAGGCCCTCCATGATCAATGCCCCCTCCGGCGGAGCTCCAGAAAAGGCCCCAAGATGGGATCTCTTGGGTACAGAAGGTTGCAGCGGTGGAGTTAGGTTTTCATGGTGCTCCTGGATGTTCTCGGGGTATATGGATATATATATATATAGGAGGAAGAAGTAGGTCGGTGGAGCAACGAGGGGCCCACGAGGGTGGAAGGCGCGCCTAGGGGGTGGGCGTGCCCCCCTGCCTCGTGGCCTCCTCGATTGTTTCTTGACGTGCACTCCAAGTCTCGTGGATCACGTTTGTTCCAAAAATAACGCTCCCGAAGGTTTCATTCCGTTTGGACTCCATTTGATATTCCTTTTTGGCGAAACACTAAAATAGGCAAAAAAACTATAATTTGGGCTGGGCCTCCAGTTAATAGGTTAGTCCCAAAAATAATATAAAAGTGTAATATAAAGCCCATTAACATCCAAAACAGATAATATAATAGCATGGAACAATAAAAAATTATAGATACATTGGAGACGTATCACGCGACTACTAACCGGTTCACCCCAGACGCTCTGGACAGCGACGACCACTTCCCCAACGATGACTTCTTCCCCGATGTCGACAACCTCTTCGACGACATGGCTGGTGAGGACACCGACCCCAAGACCGGTGCTTCTGTCGTTGCTTCGTACATCTTCGTGTTCTCTCTGTTTAAGATCATGCTACAGTTTCTTGTTCTAGCCTTTCTTGTTCCACCCTCTGTTCTACATATGTTCTGTTCTAGTTCATATATGTTCAGATGCTATTTGCATTCACTCTGCTGCATTACATGACATATTTCATCTCTACTACATTAGTCAGAGTGAATAGGAAAAAACTACCACATTACGGGCTATCATTGCAAAAAACTATTGCTTTTTTAACTTTTCAAAAAACTACCAGAAAAGTGGTGGGCTGTTCCAAAAAACCCTAGTGGTCAAATTGTTACAGTTTAAGCACGATTATGACACATGGGGCCCGCCCGTCAGGTTTCTGTCGGTCGTGGCTGACGGCGCGCGTGATGACGGCCATTAGAGCGCTTGTCCCGACTAGGTGCTTAGTCACCCACTCCCACTCTCGCTCACTCTCGCTCAGCCACTCCCACTCTCCCCCCTCGCTTTGTTCTCCCCTTCCCGAGAGCTCGCCATCATCGCCGCCACCTCCCTTCCTCGTTGCCGGGAAGGATGCTTTCTTGGAATGATGGAGATGAGAGCTCCGGCGACGATAGCATGGGGGGCAACCTAATGGACATAGAGTACCTTGTAAGTCTCACCCTCCTCCCTCTACCATTATTTAGGGTTAGGGTTCAATCAATTTGGGAATTATGGTTGATGATATGCACATTTGTATGGATGGATTCCTTTGGTTAAGGGGTTAGGTTTAGCCAGTGTTTGATGGATCTGCAACTATTGGATGCATTGGTTGTCTGACCTACCTTGTATTGCATGTAGGACACACCTGCCACCATCCCTGAGCCAATGTGGTGTCGTGCTCCCATGGAGGAAGTTGCCAAGTGCACTCTACACCAAATGATGCCTAGGAAGTGTGTTGCTTTTGAAGGTGCTAACACTGTGTAATGCCCACGATGCGGCTATCTCTCCCACGTGTCGAAGCACGACTTAGAGGCATAACCGCATTGTAAGCAATGTCGCAAGAGGGGTAATCTTTACACATCCCATGTACTGAATAAGGAAAGAGATACATAGTTGGCTTACAATCGCCACTTCACACAATACATGAATAAAGCATTACAACATCCAGATACAATCAAGGTCCGACTACGGAACCAAAATAAAAGAAGACCACCCCTAATGCGAAAGATCCCCGATCGACCCAACTGGGCTCCACTACTGATCAACTGGAAAACGGAACGACACAACGACCAAGGTCTTCATCGAGCTCCTCCTTGAGCTCGGTTGCGTCACCTGCACGGTATCATCGGCACCTGCAAGCTGGTTTTGGAAGTACATGTGAGTCACGGGGACTCAGCAATCTCACACCCTCGCGATCAAGACTATTTAAGCTTAAAGGTAGGGAAAAGGTATGTGAGGTGGAGCTGCAGCAAGCACTAGCATATATGGTGGCTAACTTACGCAAATGAGAGCGAGAAGAGAAGGCAAAGCATGTCCGAGAATCTATGATCAAGAAGTGATCCTAGTCTACTTACGTTCAAGCATAACTCTAACACCGTGTTCACTTCCCGGACCCCGCCAAGAAGAGACCATCACGGTTACACACGCGGTTGATCCATTTTAACTAACTTAAGTTTCAGGTTTTCTACAACCGGACATTAACAAATTCCCATCTGCCCATAACCGCGGGCACGGCTTTCGAAAGTTCATAACCCTGCAAGGGTGTCCCAACTTAGCCCATCACAAGCTCTCACGGTCAATGAAGGATATTCCTTCTCCCAAGACAACCTGATCAGACTCGGAATCCCGGTTACAAGACATCTCAACAATGGTAAAACTAAACCAGCAAAGCCGCCTGATGCACCGACAATCCCGATAGGAGCTGCACATATCTCATTCTCAGGGCAACACCGGATGAGACATCCTACGAGTAAAACCAACCCTCAAGTTTCCCCAAGGTGGCCCCACAGTCTACTCAGTTCGGACCAACACTTAGAGAAGCACTGGCCCGGGGGGTTAAATAAAGATGACCCTTGAGTCTGCAGAACCCAAGGGAAGGTGGTAGGTTGTTAGTGCAAATGGTAAAACCAAGGTTGGGCCTTGCTGGAGGAGTTTTATTCAAGGCGAACTGTCAAGGGGTTCCCGTTATAACCCGACCGCGTAAGGAACACAAAATCAAGGAACATAACACTGGTATGACGGAAACTAGGGCGGCAAGAGTGGAACAAAACACCAGGCATAAGGCCGAGCCTTCCACCGTTTACAAAGTATATAGATGCATTAATTAAATAAGAGATATTGTGATATCCCAACAAAAATCCATGTTCCAACAAGGAACAAACTCCAATCTTCACCTGCAACTAGCAATGCTATAAGAGGGGATGAGCAAAGCGGTAACATAGCCAAACAACGGTTTGCTAGGAAAGGTGGGTTAGAGGCTTGCCTTAACAATATGGGAGGCATGATATAGCAAGTGGTGGGTATTGCAGCATAGGCATAGCAAAAGAGCGAGCAACTAGCAAGCAAAGATAGAAGTGATTTCGAGGGTATGGTCATCTTGCCTGCAAAGTTCTTCGAGAAGACGAAAGCTTGATCCTCGAAAGCGTACTCAACGGGTACCTCGAACACGAACTCGTCTCCCGGCTCTATCCAAAGCAAGAGCACAAGCAAAGGGAGACACAATCAACCACGATGCAATGCGCAAGCGACATGATGCAAAACATGGCATGATATGCGGGATGTGGTATGCGATGCATATGCATGCTTCGGAAAGGAAAGATTGAACCTGGCCTCAACTTAGAAAACCAAGAGAGCCACTGGAAAGATGGGTTGATTTCGGTTGAAATCGATATAAAGATCACCGGAATTGGATGCACGGTTTGCAAATGACAAGCAAAACAAATATGGCACCCACTACAAGAAATATGTCAACTTGTGACCACCACTATTGGTCACTGAATGGTCACAAATTTCCATTTGTGACCTTTTTGTGACCAAAAACATAAGGTCAAAAGCTGGCCGTCGTAAACTGACTATAGCGACCTTTCTTCTGGAATGGTCGCAAACGTTTATGACCAAAATAAGCCTATTGTTCTGTTTTGGTCACTAGCAACCTCCCCAGGCCACGTAGGCATCCAGCGTGGCAAGCTGATGTGGCACAAGATTCAGCCCGGTCCAATTCGGTTTTCTACATGGGCCTAGCCCAACAATTTGGCATTTTTAATATTTATTTTTTCTGTAAGTTAAGCAGGCCAAGCCCATTTCACCCTTTTATTTATTTCTGGGCCGGGGCCTTTTAACATTGTTTGGGCCATTATATTTTGGAGCTGGTCCCACTTGTCATCTTCTCACACATTGGGCCCACTAGACAAAAAATTCAAAACTACTCTGATTATTTTCTTAAGTGGATCCCACAAGTTAGGTTTCCATTCCACACGTTTTCAAATCACATACATAATCAATATTTCAAACGAAACAGTACAAATGTAATTCATCAAATAAAACTAACTAAGTCTACTACAATCTGTACATAGTTATTACAACCCAAATATGCCTACTATTACAATATTACATTATTTACATTCTATTACAATCAAATAGAAGGGACTCTTTGCTGAGTAGAGCTATATGGTTTCGAACTTCAAATTTTGTAGACCTGGAGCTCCTGAACACAAAGACAAACATCATTAGAGATTAGAGTGTACACATGCTAGGACTAGCATTGGTTAAAAATAACTAATAAACACATGACGAAGTCCTAGAATGAAATTTCAATAGTGACCAGATCTATAGGAAACAGAACCGCCATGACAAAATCCTAACCAGGATGTATTTAATAAAAATGGATTGCATCTAGTTACTGTAGTAGTGCAAGCTAACGACATGAAGGTTCCATCAAGTTACTGTAGTAATTAACAAGATAATGTATAGTTGGTATTTGCAAAAGCTGAGATACATGTACGTATATATTTCTCTAGTTTTAATTCCCTTACATGACAAGAAATGAGAACAGACAACAAATTATCAGGTTTGCAAGCTAAAGCAGGACATAAAGCATAATTCTGTGAGGCACCAGAATTCTAGAATACCAAGATGTAGTAGATTTACTTTATTTTTTTGGTACTGAAAAACAAACAGTTTACTGAGATAGGACAGTGGCATTAATACTAATCAAGTTACTCAATCATAAGGCATGAAACACCAGCAATGTGAAACTGGACATACAGGAAGAACAGAAAAAAGAGTAAAATTGTTTAAGAGATATAGACAAAAACACATGTAGCAATGTTATACATAGAAAAACTTCAGTATTTGGTGGTACAATGAAAGAGCAGTTCAGTTGAAGAATTTAGCTTGCCAGTCTCAATTTTACTACTTAAAGACATAATGTAACAAATATTGGATACTTCACAGCAAGCAAATAGTGCAGTAAATTTACTGGTCTATGGATATGATCACAAATTCACATGAGGTGTGTGTTGAATATAGTGCAAATAACAACAGAAATTTAAAGAAGCTCGCTTGTTGACGAAGGCAGAGGCGTTGGACCAGAGGAAGAGGATGCACAGGATGGGGATGAAGTGGTGGTAGAGGAGGGTGAGGAGATAGTACTACAGGACCTCAAACAACAACTACATGGTCGTTGGTGCCCGCGAGCACCCCGCCAGAGATCTTCTTGTTCCTCCATAGTAAGAAATCGGCAGCTGCAAAAATAACACATTAGCATAGCACATCAGAGGCCCAGATCAACAAGCAATCTATGTAGAAAACAAACAAAGCATCTCAGAGTCTAAGCTTAGAAGGACGCAACACTACGGCTCACCTGCTTCCTCTACTCTACGTCCTCTACAAACTTGCAAAATCGCATAATCCCTAGGCCTACCAATCACTTCAACCTAAATTAAAAATAACAGCACATAGAGTAATTGATACACAAAAGAAGATATATCTCCCATGTCAGTAATCAGGATCAACCATGAAGATTTTACTACTCATACATCAGTGAGCTTTTGCTACTCCTTTTGCTAGTGTTCTAAACCAATAGAGCAATGTTATAGGAGCAGAAAAGGGAACTAGGGGTAGGAGCAGCATACTAATTGATGTCTAGGAGTAGCATACTAATTGATGCAAGATTTGCTGCAGGTGAACTATCATAGTATCATATACATCAATATCAACATACAGATGGTCAATACCTCGTAACACAGAGCTAAACTGCAGGGTGTAACCTTTGCAAAATAAATTGCAGGGTATAACTGAATCTAGTAAACTGGGGTAAGCATTTGACAAGGGAATACTAGTCTGTCAATTAAAGGCTCATGTTTGGTACTTGAACCTAAACTAAAAGGGAATACTGGCCTGTCCTTGAACTAAAGCGTATATTTAGTTGGTCTGGAAAAAAAGACCACGCCCAGATTTTGTAGATACAATGTACCTCACATATATTTAGTTGTACCAGTCCTTGAACTAAAGCGTATATTTAGTTGTACATGTCCTTGAACTAAAGCGTATATTTAATTGGACATGCCTCTAATGCGCTAGACAAAAGATAGGCCGTCGACAAATTCAGCCTGTAATGGCAATCAACACACACTTCTGCGGCCTATTTGGGGAGATAAGAACTCATTTGTGAGCTCTCAGTGTGAACACCACACAAAATTGTAGCTGAATTGCACATTCACGTGTATAAAGAAGAGGAGCCACTGAATTTTAATCATGAACAGTTAAACAAAATTGTAGGTGAACAGCACACAAAACATTTTATAAATTAGAGGAGCCACTGTCGTTGATTTGTTTGTTCTAATCGCAGAAGAAGAAGATAGAATTGGTAAAATTCAGTCTGCTCCTGCTGTTAGTGAACAAGTGGATCTGCAGTTCAGACAAGTTCTTACCCAGAGAGCCAGCGTGCATGGACTTGCGCATCAGCTCCATCTGCAGCTCGCGCAGGGACATCTGAGCCTCACGGCTCTCCTTGGTCTTGAGCTCATTCTCCCTCATGAGATCCTCCAGCACCCTCCTGCACTCGCCTTTCTCCCTCAGAAGTGAGTCGTACTCCTGCCTCAGCTGGCCACAGCAGTCGCCATTGCCCTGCAACCAAATGGAGTGATTTGATTTGTATGCCAGCCACCACCAAGGAGGAAAACAGCAGGGGAATTCCAAGGCGAATCGTGAAGCCGTTACCTCGTCAATGTGCAGCTGGCGATGTCGGCCAGGGCAGCCACCGCCGACGACGACCCCGAGGATCTGGAATAATCCCCTGAAAAGAGAGAAAAACAACCAGTGAGATAATTAATCCCCCGAAACACGGCGACATGTCCCATCGTGGTACTCGCTGGAGGTCAACGAGGGGCGGCAAATGTCCAGTCGCCCGAAGCAGAGGACGAGCGGGCGCCGTTTCTTAGATGTCGGGGCGACAGAGACGCAGGGGTGGTCGGCGGCACCAGATCACGGCGGAGATGAAGCGGCACGGCGGAGTGGAGGGGGAGATACCTGATCTGGCGGATGCGGTCAAAGAGCGGCAGGGAGTAGACGCCCTCCTCGTCGGCGAAGTAGATGACGCCATCGAGGAGGTGGTTCTCGACGCCTCGAGGCCGGCGTTGAGCTGGTGCGGGCGGAAGTCGACTGCAGGGGAGGCGTTGAGGCCATCGCAGCAGCCGACATAGCGGTGCATGACGGCGGGAGGGCGGCCTCCGGGGAGGGCTTGCCGGCCTCGACGACGACCCAGAGCACGGGCGGGCAGACGAGGCGCATCGTCTGGCCCATCCAGCTGAGGTAGTAGGCGAGGAGTGGTGCGGGGGAGAGGGAGAGATGAGGGAGAGATGCTGAGGGGAGGGAGGGTCGAGGACGGCGAGGTCGGCAGTGGGTGGGAGGTTGGATCGGGAGGCGGCGGGGAGAGATTGGATCTGGAGGTGGCGGCGAGGAGATGGGGGAGGAGGGGTACGCGCCGGCACCGGGGTGGAGGGCTACGAGGGTGGGGCGGAGGCCGTGGAAGGCGAGGCGGCGGCCGAGGGTGCAGGGTGGGACGCGGGAGAGGGGAGGAGGAGATGCGGCGATCTCGTCTACGGTGAGGGTGGGGGCGGCGGCGGATCGAGATCTGAGGGAGGGAGAGGGCGGGTTGTGTTAGGGCAACGGGGACGAGAGGAGCAGTGGGGGCGGGTCGATGGTGAAGGTTGTATTAGGGCCAGCCAATCAGAGGCGAGGCCATGGATCCCCCTCAAGATCAAATCCTGGCCATCTATTCCTCCTACATCCAACGCTCCAAAACCCTCCCTCATCCCACACACCCCTCTCTCTCTCTTTCTCCTCTTCTTTTCATTAATTGGTTTATTTTTCGTTTTTTGAAGAACCTTCGCATTATTTGCTTCAACATTGGACTGTACCAATTTTCAATAATATTAGAAACATAGTCTATGTATAATTAACCAACTGGTTGCATGTTAAAAGCTTTTCATACACCTTAGTCAAATTGACAAATTTCTACAAAATCAATAGGAATCGTTTTGACCGCATTTTGAAACGGGCCACATTCATGATATAGTTTGTTCAAATGATCTCATGTCGTGCACAAGGGTGTATCTTGAAATGGCAAACAATGTTGCCTAAGGGAGTTTCATTTTCTTTGCACGGAAAATTCATTTTTCATTTTTCGAGTGCCCGAAATGAGTTTTTTTGTGAATGACCTCCCAAATAATTGTTGCAAAATTGGACCAAATCATTTTTCTAAAATACTAGGCCATATTTAGTGCACAATTGACCAAATGATTGGGTATAAAAAGTTTTAATCCGCCTCTCGTGAAAAAGACAAATTTCCATCGATTCAGCTAGAAGCGGGTCAAATTTGAACTGTAGCTGCCTTGTAGTTTGCTCTTTATTTTTTCCAAAAATCATTTCTAGGTACATAAGTATCTATTTAATCAGAGAAACACCAAAAAATTGCATGATTCAACCACTAGCTAGGAACGGTCATTCCCGCCGTTTTGACCGCATTTTGAAACGGGCATAAAAAATTCAAAAAAATCAAAAAATTGGGAAACCTTCGCATTGTGTCAATATACGTGGCCAAGTTCCCAGGAAAAATAACAAACTTGTAATACGGCAATTATTTTAAAAAAGTGTTCTCAGAAACGAGTTATCACGTGTGGAGATCAATGGCTTTCAAGCCAAATGATCAATCTTATGGCCACATTCATGGCATAGTTTGTTCAAATGATCTCATGTTGTGCACAAGGGTGCATATTGGAATGGCAAACAATGTTTCCTAAGAAAGTTTTCATTTTCTTTGGACGAAAAAACCATTTTCCATTTTTCGAGTGCCCAAAAGGAGGTTCTTTTGTGAAGGACCTCCAAAATAATTGTTGCAAAATTGGACCAAACCATTTTTCTAAAATACTAGGACATATTTAATGCACAATTGACAAAATGGTTGGGTGTAAAAAGTTTTGACCCACCTCTCGTGAAAAAGACAAATTGTCGCCGATTCAGTTAGAAGCGGGTCAAATTTGAACTGCAGCTGCCTCATAGTTTGCTATTTATTTTTTACAAAAATCATTTCTAGGTACATAAGTATCTATTTTATCATAGAAACACCAAAAAATTGCATGATTCAACCACTAGCTAGGAACGGTCATTCCCGCCGTTTTGACCGCATTTTGAAACGGGCATAAAAAATTCAAAAAAAATCAAAAAATTGGAAAACCTTCGCATTGCGTTATTATATGTGACCAAGTTTCTAGGAAAAAATAATAAACTTGTAATACGGTAATTATTTTAAAAATGTGTTCTCAGAAATGAGCTATCAAGTGTGAAGATTCATGGCTTTCAAGCGAAATGATCAATCTTATGGCCACATTCATGGCATAGTTTGTTCAAATGATCTCATATTGTGCACAAGGGTGCATATTGGAATGGCAAACAATGTTGCCTAAGGAAGTTTTCATTTTCTTTGGACGAAAAAACCATTTTCCATTTTCCGAGTGCCTGAAATGAGTTTTTTTTTGTGAAGGACCTACCATATATTTGTTGCAAAATTGGACCTAATCAATTTTATAAAATACTAGGTCATATTTAATGCACAATTGACAAAATGGTTGGCTCTCAAATTTTTTGATCCACCTCTGGTGAAAAAGACAAATTCACGTCGATTCAGTTGGAAGCGGGTCAAATTTGAACTGCAGCTGCCTCATAGTTTGCTCTTTATTTTTTTGAAAAATCATTTCTAGGTAAATAAGTATCTATTTAATCAGAAATACATGGTTTGATGGAGAGACATCGAGGTTTGGACGGTGGCCGAGGGCCCCAACTCTAGAGCGCGTAAGCTCGCATGCCCGCCACGTGGTCACCGCGTGACCGTGGCGTTGCCATGTGTTATGGGAGGCCTAGGCATGTCTAGTGGGTTGGGCACTCCCCAGGTAGGTGCTAGGAAGAAAATCACAACATAAGATTCTCACGAGGAGACCGGTCGATGCTCAAACATGAATAAGCAGCCAAGTGTTTGATTAGCGGTACGGGAAATGTACATGGCTAATGGGTGTGAGTTCTGGCTGAGGATGATCAGTTACTAAGAAGACCGTCTTCACAAATTTTCAGCTCAAAAGGAGGAGCCTAGGTGGTACTTGTTTTGCAAACCACCACACTGGACATAAATACGAATGTTGAAGCTCGGCTCAAAATAATGAATGGATTGAGCTGGCATTTGGTGGAGGATGGTTATTTGGGCATAGGAAAGCACTGTAGAAAATGGATACTATTTGGACATGCCAAAGTGGTACTTCCTTCACAAACTATTACTCTGAACAGAATAGGAAAATGAATATTTTTGAATTATTTTTGAACTAGGCAAGGAAGGTTTTTACATATTTGATGAAGATATGACCCAAAGAATTTATGAGATTTTTTTGGGAATTTTGGGAATGACAGAAATATAGGTTGCTTCACAACCTAGGGCAAAAACTGCCACATGGACATGCCACATAGGCAAAACTGATGAGGTGGCGCCTAGTCATAGCAACCCACCACAATTTACAAGGCTATGACCATCTATATTGGTCGTTAACAACTAGAAATAAGGCAGCGGACTAGCGCTGTTTGCTTTATGACCTTTTCGTGTGAGGAAATTACGACCTTTCTGACCAAAATGGTCGCAATGGTTTAGGGTTTGGAGCCCCCCGAACAGCTTTTGACCAATTGGTCTGAAATGGTCATAAATTTATGACCAATTCTTCGAGGGTCACTGACAGAAGGTCATAAGTTGACATATTTCTTGTAGTGACCGATCTACGATTAATAGCACGAGGCCATCTAAATGCATCAAGAACAACAAGCTACTGCACTCTAACATAGCAACAAAGCACATGGCAGGGATCCACTCAAGATGCTTGACAAAAGATGAACACTGAGCTACGGCTAAATCACTCAATAGCAGGTTCAAACAAGCATGGCAAAAGGGCAAACGATATCAGGTTACAGACTTAGTGAAAATAATAATATGCCAGGAATTTAACATCAGAAAGCAATGTTTAGAGCAAGATAACAACATGCTACATGATCCTATCATGGCAAGGCAAGGCATGGAATGAAGCTACTCAAAGCATACAACAAAAGTCCCTTACTGACCATAAGCCAAAAGGGATCAGAAAACACAATGGCAACCATGTGAACATAGCAACTTACGTTAACAGATTTAGACTTAGCAGAAAAACTGGAACATGGCAAAACAGATATTAAGTAGGCATGTTTGCGAGCTCGATGCACTCACCACAAGGCAATGCATGTCAAACTAAGCACACACCCAGCAAGTAGACATGGCATGGAAGCTAAAAAATGGCAAGAACATCAACATAGCATGCATGGATCAACTACAACATCCTCGGCAAAAATGCTTAACACGTAAACATTCTGCTAGGAACATTTTATAGCAAAAGTAGAGCTCGATTGACTCAAGCTAGGATGCTCCATAAATGCAAACAAAGACATAGATGGATAGAGCACAACAATATCTACAAAACATCCTTACTGATCATGCTCAAAATAGACATGGATCACTCTGTAGCAACATGAATACATGCATAAAAATATTGACAGGACAAAGACTTAGAATATTTCTAAGTCCCTGAAATCAGCAACATTACGAGAGCTACTTTGCATGCTTGTGCTAGTCACCACAGAGATCACAAAAATACATGGCATACACCCCTGTAAAGATGGAATGGCATACTTCAAAACACATGAAGAGCTCAAGTTCATAGGAGGCACACATTAATCATGGCAAAAATGACAAATGTCCAATTACTGATAAGAATCTGAAACTAATATAAACTAGCACTCTTGCAACGGCATTTAGGGCATCAAGATGAACTCAAATGAACATGGTGCAATGGAATGAAATGAAGTACTCGTCGAGACGAACAATTTGATATGCTATACGCCCAAAACGGAGCCACGGATGCAGTTATGACATGAAGAAAATGCCCAAAAATACTGGGGACTTAGAGAAAAATCAACCTCGCAGAAACTGGATGGAGGGGTAAGGGAACGAGGAGATCCGGGCTCAGGCGTGGGTGTTTGGATCACCGGACCGGTGGATCTGGTCCACCCGGACCGGATCTGGCCGGCGTTGACTCCGGTGAGGGGCGGCTCGCCGGCGTGAGGAAGGGCAGCGGCGGAGCGGCGTTAGGCAGCGGCCGGAACGGCGAGCGGGACGGCGACCGCGGGAGGCGCGCGCGAAGGCGGCGGCGATGGCCGGCTGCGGCACGGGGCGTCGGGCGGCGTGCGCGGCGCATGTGGCGGCGGAGATGGCGGCGCGGGGCGGAGCTCCGGCAGGTGTGGCGGTGGCCGGCGACGAGCACGGCGGCCGAAGCAGGCGAGGCGGCGGCGGTGCACGCGCGGCGCGGGCGGCGGCGATGCGCGCTGGTGGCTCGGGCCCGTGCGCGGCTCGGGCGGGCTGGAGACGGGCTCCGCGGGCCTGGCGGCACGGGGACGGCGGCGACGGACAGGTCGCGTCTCGCAGTTGGCTGAGGCGGCGGAGGCGGTGATGTGGCGGCGCCAGATTGGTGGAGGTGAGGTGGAGGTTGGACACGTCCGGCGGGTGCGGACATGTCCGGCGGCCTGGAGGAGCGGGGCTAGGGTTTCATCTGCGCGAAAAATCCGGGAGGCACACATATATATAGGTAGAGGGAGCTAGGAGACTCCAAATGAGGTGCGGTTTTCGGCCACACGATCGTGATCGAACGACCTAGATGATGGAGGGGGTTTAGGTGGGTTTTGGGCCACTTTGGAGGGGTGTTGGACTGCAACACACACGAGGCCTTTACGGTTCCTCGGTTAACCGTTGGAGTATCAAACGAAGTCCAAATGGCACGAAACTTGACAGGCGGTCTACCGGTAGTAAACCAAGGTCTCTTGGCAAATCTCGGTCCAATCCGAGTACGTTTAACACCCGCACATGAAAAGAGGTAGAAAGGGACACCGGATGACATAGGAGCGCCAGAATGCAAAACGGACAACGGGGAAAATGCTCGAATGCATGAGACGAACATGTATGCAAATGCGATGCACATGATGACATGATATGAAATGAATGACACGCAAGCAAATGACAAGGCAACAACAGCGAATAACTGGAAGACACCTGGCACATCGGTCTTGGGGCGTTACACACTGGGAGGAGGTTCTATGGATGCCATGTTCAGGTGAGTAATGTAGTAAATCAGTAGCTGATTGTTAGCTGAAGCCAGTGTTCTTATTTGCATAGAGTGGTTTTCTACTTGATATATGAAGTCAGTGATTCATTTATGCTTTGTGGTTATCAGTTATGCTTAGTGGATTTAGTTATTGTGCAGGAAGTCAGTGATTCAATTATCTAAGTGTTGGCTTCTGATTGCATTAAGTAGAGTGCAGAAATGATCTGTCTTTGTAGCTAGAGTGCAGAAATGATGTCTATCTCTATTTCAACAATAGTTGGCACTGGATTGAGTTATGAATGTGTATATATCTTCTCTAGCTTTACTCTGTATATATCCTTTGTACATTAACTGTATTGAATTGCATAGATTTCGAATTTGTACATCTCCTCCTTGTATATTAACTCTGTTTTAATTGAATTTAGTATTGAATTTATGCATTTTCTTAAGTATGTGTTGTCTGATCAAACTTAATTTATTTCTGAATTTAATATTGTTGTTAGACTTAGCAGGGAGGTGTGAACTGTGGTGTACACGGGGGCACGGTTTATGAGCAACTTTTTGCTCAAAATTTATGTAGTTGTATGCACCATGATTGAATCAACATTTTTTTGTAAGCAACACTTTTTCTCCCAATGCTCTTCCCTCAAGAATACCTGTTGGATATTTTTTGGGAGTGACTAATCAACAGACGTCTGTTTTTATAATTGCTTCAGGTCGTTTTTCTACTAGTCGTGATTTGACAGGTGAGTTAGGCTCTACCGTCAGTCCAGCGTTTAGTTGAAACTATCTGTTTTCTTCTGAGTCCAGGTCGAATTTGTGAGGCGGTTTACGCGTCAGCCTGAAACTAACAGGCCGCCTTGCCAACCCGCTAACCCACCAAAACGCAGACGCACAGGCTGCATGAAAAAAAAACACGTCTCCATAGGCTTTCTGATCACGGGCTGGGCTATAGCCTCCGATTCTGCCCCGCCCCCAGTCCAAGCAATCCTTCCCTCCCCCACTTCCTCCAAAAAAATAAAAGTTCCTTCACCCACACTTGCGGACTTGCCGATCATTCTTGTTCTCAAAAAGAAACTTAACAATCATTCTTCTTCTTCAAAGCAAAAAATGCATACCTCGTAAATGATAGAAACGTCCTGGTTTGGTTGAAAAATATAGAAGGAAATCTGAAGAAAAAAAAGAATTTGCCTACAAAAATGTGGACAGCTCAAAACTTCACTGAATAAAAACTAGACTGGAAATGTGAATTCCCATTTCTTTAAAAAAGAGAGCATGTGCTACTTAGTGGTAGACTAACCCCCTAAGGAAAATATAGATAAACTGTAAGAAAAATAGACTGAAGAAAAACTTGACAGAATGTGATCTATGCATTTCTTTTAGAAAAAGAAAGTGCATATGTAACTACTCATACTAGTATACATGTGAATGTCATACTAGATACTGTTCAACAACAGATGAGAAATCTGAATAAACATGCATGAACTGAAATACTAAGGCTAATTTCAGAAGAAGAAAAAATGTATAATGTAAGCATAGTTTTTTTTGTGACGAATGTAAAGATAGTTAGGGTAAGGGGAGATGCTTACTAGCATAGACCTCTGTATAATGTGTGTTAGACACAGCTTTTTGCTGGAAAAAAAGACAGATATTTTATGAAAAAAACTATGCTTATCAAAAAAAGATGATGAAAAACATACTCCATAGTAGCTGTTGGGAGTCCTGTACAGAAAAAAGAAGACATACAAAAGGAGTTTTGATAAAAAAAATGTACAAAAATAGTTGAAAAAATGGCTGGAACTTACCTCTACAGGGTAGTGGAGTGTAAGGTGACTTAAAAAAACTGACCTGAACAAATGCAAAGTGAGAGTAACACCATACTTTAGCTGAGGGGAAGGGCCATGCCATCCAATAGAAAGTGCACACTGGATTTTACGCATAAAAAAGCTCAAAAAGACACTGAACACTTAATTCAATTTGCTTGAAAAAGCTCAGGTAGCTTGAACGAAAGACATACATAAAAAAGAACAGTGCACACTGGATTACATATTGTTTTCAACTGACAAACTACTTAAAACACTGAAATAACTAAAATGCGCAAAAGGCCTCTCGAGTAAACTTGAGCAACTCTCAGATCTTGTTGATGATCATAATCATTTCAAACTCCTGAAATGTGTTGTGCCTGGCTGTGATCAGTAAAGCATCGCCAACGCTAAGGTCCTTCCTGAACAGAAACTTCTTCCACCCCTCCTTGAATTTGATCTGGCCGTCCTTGCAAGTCTTGTACACAGCAGTGGTGATGCTCCCTGTTCCCAAACTTATGCCAGCCAGACCGTCCGCCGCAATCTCAAAGCTGGAAACTACCTTGAATAGCAATTTATGTAATGCCAGTTGTTACATGAAAAAATAAATTTAAAGGCGCAAAAGGCCTCTTGAGTAAACTTGAGCTACTAGAGGGAGCCCAAAAAGTGTGTATGCTAGATGTAGAATGTTGCCAAAGCACTTCATGGGCAACTCACCAAGCCTCCTCCTCCTCCATCCCTCAACCATGCTCTCATGCCCCTTCACCTCCTCAATATGAGCTGAATACTGAACTTGAACTAGTGGCAACCAAAAACAAAACAAATACTGAACTTGAACCAAATCTTTCCCTAATCTTTCCCTATAATAATAATAATAATAATAATAATAATAATAATAATAATAATAATATAATAATTAATAATCTATCCCTAATTTTTTTTAATAATAAAGCACGGATTGACTCCGTGGGTTCACCGTCACAATGCGCTTTCTTCCTGTGAATTTACACTTTCAGTTTGAATTTAAAACGTATAAGCGAGGTGGTACTAATTAACTGCTGGCGTTTAAAATTCTGTCCGCAGCAGCCCACTTGGGCGTCACCCGCCAATGAAAAGCTCTGTCCGCAGCAGCCCACTTGGGCGTCACCCGCTCCTCCCACCGTACCAGCCCAACAACAGTGACGGCCCAATAATGTGCGGGAGAGGATGCAAAAGTTAAACGCCAGCGCGTGGGATCGAACCCCCACCCTTGCATACAGTTTGAAAGTCCAAGTTCAACTTAGCTAGCACATGTTTGTGTGCAGAATATATGATTCGCTTCCTTTTAGTCCCACATCGCTGCCTTGCACCTTTTTGCACCAATTTATATACATCTAGGATCTCAAATTAGTAAGTCTCCTAAAGAATTAATAGAGAGAGGATAAAGATTGGATGGATGACTGCTGAGCGCAGCTTGAAGAGGCCGGATCCGTGCGTGGCAGGGGCTGGGGAGGCCGATCCGGAGGTGGGCGCGAGGCGTGGAATCAAGTCAGGACTTCACTACAGGTCTACAGCACGTACACAAGTTTGTTTGCCACCGGAGATTCAAGCATGAATTTGAATTAGTTTCATGTTTTTTTTTTGCTCACAAGTTTTCTTATATTTACTTCTCTTTCTATGATATTGGAATCTATACAACTGTTTACGGCAATTTGGAAGGCCTATTAAATAAGAGCTTTATTGTAGTTCCAACTTTTAAGGAGTTTGTTATGCTTGACCAGATGCTCTCTTTATTCAGGGTTTTTTTTTATTTCTCATAATCATGGTCAGACGCTATAGGATATATGGTCTGGATATGCTGAAACTGAACATAAGAACAATACAAGTCATGCCGTAAGCTACATTGCACATTCAATTGTATTTTACGACAGATTTTTTTATCTTCTCTTGCCTATATGAAGATGAACTTGCTGGTATTTTACTGCCATCATAGGAGAGGAGAGTTAATCTTTTTGGACATTGTTCATGCTGGAAATTAGGCAGTGCAGCGCGAGCGCCACTGCCCTATGTGTGCGTGCGACCGAGCACTGCCCCGCCCAGCCGCATGTGCAGGATGCGAAAATGCGGTGCTTGCTGGAAAGCTGGTCAAGGAGGCCCCTGACTGTGAGTTTTAGCTGATTGATCTTGCACATGGACTTGCAGAAATTTCCTTTCATCAGTAGGATATTTTCTAATTAAAATAAATGATGCTTTCTATATTGAGTTTGTATATTCGACCTCACCATTGTTTAGCTTCCTTTCCTGATGTTCGGACACAAGGAATGTGAGATCAAATTTATCTTCTTTAGTTTTTACATGAAAGTGCTCCATTTATATGTATTACTGTTGAGACATGGAAATTGTCTGGCAGGCTTGTTCTTATTGTTGCTCATGCAACCAGTATGCTTTAGCTAGATTGTAATTTCATCATCATTATTCTTTTTATGGATTGTACTACTTTTGAGGTTTCAGTGTCTGAATCTTCAGTACAAAACAAAGTCGACAATATATGCCATTTTAGGTGTATTGCCGCCAACACCATTTTTCGTTTTGTCCCTCAAATTTTCCCAGCTTTCTTCTAGAGTTGAATGTGTTGGTTGGTAGTTTGCCCTCATAGAGTTTTCATAGCAACTGCTAGATTATATTGTTATCAAATTTGCAACTATTTATAACCACAATAGTAAATTCCACCAAGAGGTCAGGCGAGCAGACTATCACTGGGTCACATATCTTCATTTTTCTTCCTCAAGTTTCATTGGATACTCTCAAATTAACTGAGATAATTTCATAAAAAAACTAAAATTAGTGGGAATCTTTGGAAAATATACTTTTATTTTCTTTGTGCATTTTCATGTCATAATAAGTTAATGACACTTTCATCATGGATAATCTGTGCCCTTTGAACTAATGTGTTTTCAAAGTACAAGTGACTAAACAATGGTGATTGTTTTTTGCTTCAACTGTCACCAGATTTAGTTATTCCAGCCGGCTAGCTAATGTGGTTCATGCAAATAGCGATGGCAGCAGCACATACCATGTTTCTTTCATAACGGGGTTACATGCTTAAGTAGGAAAAATATTATTCATCTCTAGATGTTGTATCAGGAAGTATTACCGGCAAGGATCAAAATAGAATATCGGTCATGCCCAATTGTGAAGAAGAGTAAGCCAATCGAGCTATCTGGGTTGTAGGAAAAATACCGACCATGCAGATTGATGCCAGACAACTATTGCTTAACTGGGTTCAAGTTAGATCAATTGTTCCGAGTGCGAGTTTTTTTTGTTTGGTGTTTATTCTTGGGACGTTTTGCATAATTATAAATAGCACGCAAGCAATCACGTTGATCAGAGCCAGACAATTCACTGCAGTAAGCAATGCAATGTAAGGGCATATGTTGTCATTAAAATTCCATTCAAGAAGGATTACATGAGTGTGTTAATCGTTTGGTGCATTTATCGACAAACCATTGATTGACCATCTACTGATAAATCTGTCGGGCTCCTGGAGGCAAAAAACCTCAAAATTGGCCCACAAAAATTATGACAAAATTCATCCTTCTGCTGGTTTATAAAAGGATCGGTTGGTAAGTTTGATGAGACAACAATCCAGACGAAGCAACAACCGAAGATGACAAGGGGACATTACCAAGGAGGCATCTGTGCTGACACCAACGTGGCATGGAGGAGCGACACAGGAGGCTAGAAAAAAAGGTGGGGTAGAGCTCTCATGGCAAACACGTTGACAGGGTCGGCCAACATGCAACGCAGCTGCTCAGGTCATGCCGAGCCGGAGTTTGTATCAAATACGGTAGGACTTGCGCTCGTCCATGCCAGCACCGCATAGACAGACATGGTGAAAAATTCAGCACAAAAAAAATTTAAAAATGCACAAATAGAGTTTAACATATGTTTACACTTTTTTGTTTCAAAAAAATATGTTCACACTTTTTAAAAAAGGTTCAAAATTCCCCAAAAAGTTTTGTTTCAAAAAAATTTATATTTTCATTTAAAAATGTACAAAAATAGAAAATGAAAAAATCCCGTCAAAAAGGACATTTGCTTAAAAAATGTTTTGGTTCTTGTTAAAAGTGTTCTATTTTTTCTGAAAACCTTAACTTTTTATTAAAAATAAGGAAACTTTCGCATTTCCCTGAAAAACAAAAAGTAAAACCGATTGACAAACTATTCCATGCAAAATGAGCTAAGTTGACTTCTTTATGTCCAAACTTTATGATACAAAAAGCAATAATCAGTGTAACCTTATTGTTGATGTTTATTAAAGTAGGATATAAAAAATGATGCATGATGGCACATGAAGCATGTTGTGCGACTTTTTTTTTGCCCAGTGCAATGCACGGGCATTTGTACTAGTAATAATAATAATAACAATAATAATAATAATAATAATAATAATAATAATAATAATAATAATAATAATAATAAAGCATGGATTGACTCCGTGGGTTCACCGTCACAATACGCTTCTTCACGTGAATTTACACCTTCAATTTAAATTTAAAACATATAAGCGAGGTGGTACTAATCTATAGAAAAATAAACTAACGGCTGAAGAAAAATAGGGCACAACCCTCTCTACACGCACACAAACCAAACCGGAGATAAACCTTCCTGTACATGCACGCGAAACTGGTAATGAAAGACAAAAGCCCAATAGAAGCCCACATGTAACTAGCCAGAGTCCAAACTGCCAAGTCAATCCGGACGCCTCACGATTCCTTCCCCTACATACCCACACGCATCGTCCCCAATTATATTTCCTTTTTATTCGGGTGTTGGTGGAGTCGAGCGCTAAGGCGGCGAGCAGCAGCCAGAGCTGGAAGAAGGGCCAGAAGCCACCCGCGATTGCCTGCACCCGCAAATGGACCGGGCGTTGGGGTAGACGCGGTCTACATGGCGGGCACCCTAAACCGCGCGGCCTGGCGCCGAGGCTGAAGCCCGCGAACGGAGCCTGCATGGTTGTAGCCGAGGACGATAGCGCGCGACATGATGCAGCTCAGGTCGGAGGAGGATCCGGTTGCGGTCAGAGTGGAAAGAGGACCATCAAGGCCAGCAGCGGCGAGCAGCGTGCTGCGCTGGTGAAGGAGCGCACTAGCTAGGTGGGATGAACGGACGAGGCCGAGATCGGCGAGGCCCTGTGATTAGGGTTGCCGCCCAGATCAGTCCCTCAACGGTGGTTTCTGGAGGCCTCCAAGTCGCCTCTACGTTGACTAAGCGACGCCGCCGGTGGCTATCTCCACGACGAGACCGCTCCGCCTCGAATCCCATATTCCCATCTCTTTGGAAGTTCCATGCCACGACAGTGCAATCACGCCTACACAAGGACTCTCATGCAGCCGAACGTCCGCACCGTGTCATCTTCCTTGTGCTGATTGTCGTGTTGCCGCTGCCGTGCTCTGGGTCCATGCCTGGACACATCGATGCCTATCTGTTTCCACCGCCTCGCCCCCAGCGGCCCAGCCTCCTGTGCGCCGCCCTGGAGCTGGGTCCCATGCTGCTTGGCTGACCTATCGCCGACTAACCTGGGAAATATGTTGCCCCGCCCATGAACCCTGCGCAGCCCTGGCTGGATAGGCTTCGGTCAAAATCTCCGTAGCTGTTTGGTGTTCAACTTATTTCAACCATGCACTGCTGGTGCTGCGGACGCTTCAAATTCTTGGTGCATCGGAAAGGATCACGAGTACAATGATGAGAGGAGGATGCAAAAGAGTTACAGAGTAGTTCTTAGACTTTTCTCATCTTGCCGTTGTAATGTTATATTCTGTTTGGTTAAATAGACTAACATTGCCTTGGTTTTGTCACGTATCCATCCAGGCACTGAGGCTTAGTACTGTGAGGATGAGGCTGCTCCCATAGGCACATGTGATGTATGTATTTTTGGTGGCGTAAGGTCTCCATCTATGAGGGCGAGGCTGCTCCTACAGGCTCTTACCAGCTATTGTGTTAACTTCCACTGCTTTTGGCTTTATAATTTGTATATGAAATCATCTTTAACCATTTATATTATTTGTAAAGTTTATTTGCTTGGTACTTCGCTTGATTAAACCCACCGCATTACCAGAGAACTTACAATATATATATGCTCATGATTTTTTCCTGCTATTGCGAATAATAAGAGAACTTACAATATATATCTATGAAGGAATATGTACATCCAGGTCCTCTTTAAATGTTACTACTTATCTGTGCAGCTCTCTCTAATTAGAAGACTAATGTTAGCAATCAAATAGAAACATATGCATCCTCTCTATTGAACAATTCAACTATCCCTTGATGCATGTCATATTGGTTCTTAGTAAACTGTTCTTTTTCAGTTAAATACTCTTAACCTATAAGTGTGAATGCACGTGGAACAACTGAAATCCCAACAATCAGAATATGCTTTGTGTTGTCATCAAGTGTCCTAGATCTTCAAATCCTATAAGTACTACTCCCTTGGTACCAACTTAGGACTAAATCAGCGACAATTTGAGACGGAGGGAGTACTTGATTGTGTGATGTTGGATGATGATAACTGACATGGACTCCCAAAGAAATTCTCAGGTTGCCGGAGAATGTGATGTATCTTTATGCTAGCTTTGAAATGAGGCCGTCGATAGAAAATATAAGTTCCAATCATATTGTATTCATACTTCCAGGTTCAAAGATTGGTGATGCCATATGCAAATTGCACTAATAACTTGGGTGGCCATTGGCAATGATTTGGCAACCGCCACCGAGACGCTCCTCTCTTCGGCGTTATGAGCAGGAAGCATGCCTTCGTCAGTGTACCAGCGCTGGTTACTAATGCATGAGGAGTCGGACTCGGAGTCCTTGGTGTGTCCGACATGTGGACTCTCACTTTTCTCTGTTATATTACACGAGACATGAAGGATCTTTGTGCAATACTCCTGATTTCTTCCTATAGAAATAAAGCTCCAAGGCTTGAGTGTGTGACTTTTTTCTCCCGTCTGCTTGTGTGCTAGATTGGATGGATAAGCCAGAACGCAAACCGAATGGGAAAAGAATGAGAGCATATGCATTGGTTACAAACTAAAAAAAAGGAGAAGATAAGAGTATGTGGTGGACAAAGCTCACCAGTTTATCGACAACTAGGTGTCGCCTTTGTTTTTTAAAGCAAGACTTCCCAAATATTATTTTGTGAATGTAAATTTGTATCTAATAAAGTTGAGTAGGTTGACTTTTACACTGATTGTGTAATATTGACACATTATTAGTAGTAGTTTTTCAAGCTTTTCTATAATAACTACTATGTTACAATGAGTTCAAACATACTCACAGTGCAAGAAAAATTGAAGCTTTTGGATGCCATCAGCCATGGAGGGCGATGGGCGCCTACAGGGGGGGGGGGAGCTCAGAGGAGGAGGAGAGACCGAGAGGGCCGGAGGGCCGGAGGCGAAGGGGAGGGCCGGAGGCCGAGTGCAGAGGAGGGAGAGGCCGAGAGAGCCGGCCGGAGGGGAGGGACGCTTGCCGCCATCGCCTTCAGCAGTTCACCTAGATTGCGGAATGGGGATTTGTTTTCACGAGACGAGGAGCTCGGTTGGCGTGGCTGCAGTTTGGGCTGGACTTAGTACATGGCCAAAGGACAATGGACCATCGCCAAAAATAGTGCAATTTTTTTAGAAATAAAAGTTAATATTAAAAAATATCACCATAAAAATGATATCATTTTAAGAAAAATTCTCAAAAAATTGAAAAACACCTTCTCAAAGAAGATAAACCTGTTTTTCTAAACAACAAAAATAAAATTGATTGTTAAATGTTGCATAATGGCACGTGAAACAAGTTACATTTTATTTTTCGCCCGGTGCAACGCACGGGCATTTGTACTATCTCTCCCTAATCTTTCCTTATATATATATATATATATATATATATATTATTAATAATAAAGCACGGGTTGAGTCTGTCGGGTTCACCGTCATGGCATTTTTGTAAGAGGCCCCTGAATTTTTATGTAATCAACCCACACCCCCTTTTTTAAGTGGCTAAACCAAAAAAGATTCATTCTTCAACCCGCAATCCTTATTGTTGCGCCCGTCACATCTGGCGGCGGCGGCGATGCAGTGGCAGCGAGGCGGGAGGCATGCGCGGAGATGGAGGAGACATGGAGAGTCGTTCGGGGGCGAGGAGTTCGCCGGCGTCGACGCCATGGACCATGGCCACGCAGGCTTGCAGGGGGTAGCAAGAAGACGAGCAGAGGGGAGTGTCGTGGATGGGAGATGCTGGCAACGGGGCAACCAGGAACGCATCGGCGAGGGCAACCGACAGCAGCGGCGCGAATCGAAAGGAGGCGGCCATGGCTTCCTTCAGCTCCAGCAGGGAAGAGAAAGAGGGTGAGAGTGGGGCGATGGGGCACAGAGAGAGGAGGAGAACACGCGACAGACGCGGGTGGCGGCGGTGGAGGACCTCGCCGGCGGCAGCGGCCGACCGGTGCAGGGGATCGGGCGCGCGCTGCTCCTCTCCTCCTGGCGGCGCGAGGTGAGGTCGAGGGGATCAAGAGGAGGGAGGCAGACAATTGAGAATCGGGCTAGGGTTCTCTAATTGGTGGGGATAAGTGGAGGCCCGGCTGGGCCTTGGGCTGGCTGGGGTGTGCTGGAATGGGCCGGCCTGTTTTTAAAGAAAAGAAGGGATTTCCCTCTATTGGGAGGGTAGAAATCATTTTGCTCAAAAAGAGGGAGTGTAGAAATCCTGCGAGAGTTGCGTTCTTTTGTTCTACATGGTGTGGGGACTGCATTATTGGCTGGGGAAAAGGGTGGGGGAAAGCTCCATGTAGTTTTTTTAACGTGGATGGGTCATAGGTCTTAATTGGCTGGCTTTAATTACTGTATTTCAGTTAATTTGGAAATTCGGTTATCAAATTCCAATGATCGAGCTCAACTCAATAATTCCGGTTTTTATCATTCGCTAACCGATTGAACAATTGAAATTTCAGTCCTTAGTTTTTTCACTCTAGTTCCTGTTTTTTCATCTTTGGTTCTCAGTTTTTATACTCACCCTTAGGCACAAGGGAAGGAGGAGGGGATCGAGCTGCGCTAGGGTTTGTCAGGCGTGAGCCGGCTAAAAAGGGTGGTCAGGTAGGCCAGTGTTGAGGCAAGGCAGGCAAATTGTGATAGGCCAGCTTTCGGTTCTACCAAAAATGTTTTCTTAGTAACTAATAGTACTATTTTGATAATTCACACAAGATCTCATAAATTTATATATATTCCCAAAATAGACATTCAACAAGCCTCTCCGGACATAAACAAAACATAGAGTGAGGTGTGGCTATAATTTTACAATGACAGACCCAATAAAGAAGGAATGCAAGTTGTGTACGGGGTTGAGATGTGTGTGGCTATAACGTGGCAATAAGAGAGTGACCCGGTAAAAAAGAATGAACATTACATGGGTTGAGATATGTAGCTATAACATGACAATAAAAGAGGACTGTGTGGCCATATAAAGTGACATACAAGAGAGACCTCATAAAGAAGGAACGAACAATGTTGATGTTTCCTCTCCCATTGATATACAATGCTACTCAAGATGAACAAGTCGATAATGTTGTAATTGAAAACCGTAGTTTGCCGAATCTAAAAGACCGATTGTACCATGTGCGTTTTTTCCCGTTGCAACGCACGGGCCCTTTTGCTAGTAATAATAATAATAATAATAATAATAATAATAATAATAATAATAATAATAATAATAATCTCTCCCTAATTTTTTTAATAATAAAGCACGGATTGACTCCGTAGGTTCACCGTCACAATACGCTTCTTCCCATAAATTTACGCTTTCAATTTGAATTAAAAATATATAAGCGAGGTGGTACTAAAGCATCGATCGCTTCTTCCTCCGGATTATTAGTCCGTCATGATTTTCGTATGTCGCACATACCAAATTCCGTAGGCAAGCTGGCCTCTCACGTACGGTGCCACAATGCCATCTCTGCATCGAATCAATGCACTACTGGGCCATCTCTTATGGGCCAAAAGCCACGTTACAGAATTTATTTTCTATGGGCAAGTGGCCTTCATAGAATTCATGGAGGACTTTTTTCTTTGACAATACTATAAACTAGAGAGGATGCATTCATCTTTTTTGTCAAATAGTACCACCTTGCTTTCTTTTACCAATTTTCACCAATTCATAAACGCTGGCAAGTTGCCTGGAATATCAACAAGCAGCCTACACAAACAGAAGGATACATCTGACAATCCATTGACAAGAGGGTTTAAATAAATAGAGGGTCTCTACAGAAGAGACATGCATGGACTACGAGCTTAGACTGCACGCTGAGACGTGCATGGCATTCGCCCAGGATTGTGGGCTCCATGATGGAATATTTAAACTGAATTCACGATGATGGGCTTCGACGTGTAGAGAATTTAAACAGGATTTCCTTACGGCAAGACATCCGATGATGGGTTGAGACGTGCTTGGCTAAACATAGAGTGTTAGAACCATAAATTTCAGACATCAAGTACGATAACCATGCTTCCTCCGAAAAAAAAGTACGATGAGCATGCTTAACGTGGGCTGGTAGATGGAAGAGCACAGATGTTGGAAAGCCAAGGAACGACGATACAAAAAAGCTTCGTGAGAAAAGTAATCACTATTTTTTTATCACTTGTAACACAACGAATTTTTTGCTTATTTTCTTGTGTTCTACTCTCGCTCAAAAAAAGAACATACATGCTCTGGCGAGAGTCGAATTGCATGTACATCTCTAATATATACCCCTATGCTTTTTTTACCAATGCCTCTCTCTCCCATGAGTAAACGCTGTCATCGGCTCCAATTCCCGATGTCTCCCATGCCGCTCTGTATCGGTGTAAATACTTCCTTTTCTTCTGTTGCAAATACTCGTGCATTCTCGGTGTGCAGCCCTGCAGCTAACTCTATCTGCTCGGATTTCATGTAAATGCCATCATCAGTCGTAGTTCCAGACAGTCGCTGGACATCCCCACTCTGCTTTGTATTGACGTAACTACTTCCTTTTCTCCTCTGGCGAATACAAGTGCCTTCTCCGTATGCAGCCCAATGGCTAACTCTACCTGCTCGGGTTTCTAGCGTGGTGTCGCCCTGGACATCGACACGGCCTTCCCCTGCCGGACTTCCTCGACTCTCTCCATGCAGTTTAGACCATCTTATTGGGCTAGGGATTTTTTTAATGTTTTCCTCTTTTGTTTCCAACCGGACGTGCTGTCTAAATTAAACATAAATAGAAAAAAGAGAAAAGCGGGGGCGCTAGGATTCAATCCGAGGCCACCGGGATGGGGGCTTGGTCCAGTGACCAACTCGGCTAAGCTCATGTTCATTTCTGGTACATCATCTTAGTCACAAGTAGCTCAGCTGGACCTCTGTGTTGGCCCGTGTTGCTACTGTTTTTCTAATGGGCCGACAGCCACGTTTTGCGAGTGGGCTCTCCTGTAAGCCACGAGAAATAGAAGCGCTGAAAAATAATTTTTGTTGTTGTCGATGGGAAGAAGCAATCAGTTAAACATATGTATCGTACGGTATTCGAACCCACAATCTACGTTCCTGTCAAGAAGACAACAGCCAACGGAGTATGTATGCTTTTGATACAAATCTGGGTTCGCTATCCAATAGTCCCATTCGGTTCTTTTCTCAAAGTTCCATCAGTTTATACACGTTTACAAGTTGCCTAGCAGCAAGCCTCCAGAAGCAAAAAATAACAAGAATGAAGGAATGACACGAGAAAAGGAAGGAGGGACATGCAACAGATGCATTGATTGTGGCTTTAAAATTCGGATTGAGGAAGAAAAAGAGGAGGAACATGCTGACTAATTGTGGTTATATATATGATGGATGCATGCACGGGAAATTGGAGCCGGCTGTGTGCATCCCTGCAAGACTAACTGCACACGCAGGAGCTCCGGGATTGCTTTCCAAGTGTCATACCCGAGTGAGTCGTTCGTTCAAACAAAAGCTTTTTATTTTGTGTTAATATTAACAGAGTTCATTTGATCAAATAATGACATGCGTGTGGGCTTTTTGGTTCTGTACATGAATAAATTCCGCTCTTAGGAGCAAGAAGGAAAGATTTAAAAGAAGTAATCCGCTTGAGCACAAAGGAAAGAAATTAGAAGAGGAAATAAATTTGGCAGGAAAGAAAGTAAAATAATTAAAAGAAAAAGTAATCTGCAATTATGAGCACTTGAGCACAAAGCAAAGAAATTAAAAGAGGAATTAAATTTGACAGAAAGAAAGGAATTAGAAGAACGAATAAATTCCGTGTTCTATCTAATAATGTTGTACTTCACTTCTTGATAATTTTGTGTTCTATCTAGGAGAGATGACCATTAAATAAATAGGCACACGCTAATGTTGTACTTCACTTCTTGATAATGTTGTTTTCAATTACCTGTGGTATATATAAATTATGCCTGGCCATGTTTATATTATAATTTTATATGAATTATTTAGGGTAGTGTGAAAGTCAAGCTTTTTGGCCGGAAGTGTGAAAGTAAAGTTTACAATTGATTGATTCCCACATGTTATACACCACTTTTTGATAATGTTGTTTTCAATTACCTGTGGTATATATAAATTATGCCGGGCCATGTTTATATTGTAATTTTATATGAATTATTTAGGGTAGTGTGAAAGTCAAGCTTTTTGGCCGGAAGTGTGAAAGTAAAGTTTACAATTGATTGATTCCCACATGTTGTACTTCACTTTTTGATAATGTTGTTTTCAATTTCCTGTGGTATATATAAATTATGCTTGGCCATGTTTATATTATAATTTTATATGAATTATTTAGTGCTATGTGAAAGTCAAGCTTTTTGACCGGAAGTGTGAAACTAAAGTTTACAATTGATTGATTCCCGGTCAATGGGAATGAATTTCATGAATATTAATTATGGCTCTCTTTTGTACTTGATGATTAGAACAATAAGTTTACTTTCACCGGGTTTTTTTAACTATGGTTCGAGGACCATGGTGGAAGAACGCGACATAGTTTACTACCCAAAAAATGTCCAAGCTCGCGGTAGAGATGAAGAAGATCGACATGCACCGCCTGATATGTCAAGACATGATTTGTGTTGAACCACTTAAAGTGAATGCGATGGTTGCAACGCACAAGGAATTACAAGTCAGTGTAGGGAAAGGCTTGATTTTGTTTTTCCCGTTGCACCGTGAGTTCACCGTCACAATACGCTTCTTTCCGTGAATTTACGCTTTCAGTTTTCTTTTTTTCAACACGTCTATATTTATTTTTAATATCCAAGTCCAAGATGGTACTAATCTAACGCTTCTGGTCGTACGTCAAAATTGTTTCTGCGAATACTTTTTTTTTGAGAGATGTTTCTGCCCATACTTAAAAGAAGCCGTCCAGCGATTTCTGCCCCAAGTAAAAAACGTTTCGTTCCGGATTTATTTATTTCCTACACTACTAGCTGGTTTGATGGGCCAACGCTCTGTCGCTTCCGCTCGCGCCAAATTGGGCCTCAGCCCATGCTAGAGAAAATCCCCATCGTTGACTGCTCCCCTCCCTGAAGCGCTTTCCTACTCAAACTCTCGCTCAGAGTCAATCGCTGAATCCCTCGATGCCTACCCTAATCTCTCTCATAAATAGGACACCTATAGATCTGCACTTACCGCTTTGCCTCGGCCGGCACCGGACGCGGATGCCCTTCACCGACGTGATCTCTGATATCTAGAGAAGGGAAAGTAGTGGCTGCACCCCCCCTTCGGTGCACCCACGAAATGAACAGTAAATTCAAAAAAAATAGTAAAAAAATTTAAAAAAAACTGAAACTTGGTGGATGTGATTATAAGCTAATGTTTTAGGTGCTTGCAAAGTTTGGTCACCAAAAAACATCAAATGATTTCCATACAAAACGAAATACAAATGATGTTGTGCACCCACGTTACTGTTCACATGTTTTCAGCACAAACTTTGTTTTTTTGTATAGATTTCCTCGGATGTTATTTCGCCACCAAATTTTGCAAGCGCCTAAAACATTTGCACATAATCACATCCACCAAGTTTCAGAATTTTTTGAAATGTTTTGCTAAGTTTTTTATCGTGGGTGCACCGGGGGTGCAATGTGCGTGGGTGTAGAACAACCACACTCATCTAGAGAAACCAACACCGGATAGCTCGCGTGTGCGACTGCCCCCGTTCGTTCTTTCGTTCTCCCTACTAACCTCGGGCGGCGAGGGAAAGCACATTGGTGGAGGGTTCACCGGCAGCTGGAAGCATGAAACCACGACAACGATGAGGGCGTCCGAAGGCTGGGAAGGTGGCGAAGTGCGGTGGAGGTAGGGAGGTTGGGGAACCGCGGCGATGTCGAGGGCTAGGTGTCCGGGCGAGGTATGGTGGGGTGTGGGAGGTTTGAGATGGATCAAAGCGATTGGCCGAAGTTTGCTCTCATCTGTTACTCATCATCAGCACCTGGCCCGTCTTCACAATCACCAGCATATCCGTCGTGTCATGTCCATTGAAACGCTCGCATCTGTCTCCGCTAGCTCCTCGGCTGGCCGCCGCCGATCAGATACACGAGAGGCTCTCACCGTGAGCTGTTCATAAGGGAGCAAGAGCAGGTGGAGTTGTACATACAGATACAGGGTGAAGAGGAGCGTTGGGAGCGTCTAGATCGAGAGCATGACTATGTTTCGAGCCACCATGGGCAAGCAGACAAGCAGCTGGATGGATATGTGCCTTCCGGCCGGAAGGAATCAATTTATGCAGAGCTAGCTTGTGATCCGGTGGAATCAATCAAGAAGTGTGCACCTCTCCTCTATAATAATGTGGTAGGTAGAAAGTTAGTTCACCTATGCAGAAACTTTCCGTGATATGTTTCATCTGAAGCCACCATAGGAGTACAGGACCATCTAACGCAGAGCTAACAAATTGTCCACCGACGCGGAAACTTCAACAATGTAGTACAGTGTGTGTGCATTCACATTTCACAGTGCGTGCTTGTGCTCATATATCAGCATGTGTAGACAAATACACAGCCGTGTAAAAAAATTGTGAGTTTGCCATGGAAGAGCGATTTCATGTTGTTGAGGTAAACTCAAATAAGTCTTAGATGGAAACTATGTATATGGATTAGAGAAAATGATGCAAGTTTATCTAGAGCTTGGGTGTCTAATCCACTAAACTTAATTGTAAAACTGGGATTAAACTTACTATTTCCGCACTCCTTATGTTACATAATGGAGAATCAATATATTTGTTTATATGTTGGATAGGATTGTTCGTACAATCTTCGTGTGGTCCTTTTCTTTTGTCAGATTATATTATGCAGACTTTCATGATACATAGATTGTCGTCGCTTCAAATGAACTACTCACTACTTACTACTACTTAGATACTGATCTCACCATCAAGATCACAACTTGATGAGATTCTGAATTAATTTAAGATATAGTGGGCTTGCCTTTTTATGGTACATGCATCAAAGTACTAATTAATGCTTATAGCTGAAATGGATTGTGTTGTTTGTACTTAATGAACATAGTTCTAGATGTTCCCTAATAGTGAAATCATAGGTGCATATTCTTCTTAAATCTGAAACATACGTGATCTTAAATTGCTTTGCATAATCTAGAATTTAGTTCTTGTCCTCAGTTTGTACTTTGCCATTTTTTTGAGAATAAGAGGTATTTTTAACTATATACTCACATATATTTGAGATAAGCATGGGATTGTCAAAGTTGTCATGGAAAATGATGGGTTATTCGATGGATAGTAATACTCCCTCCATTCCAAAATAGATGACCCAACTTTGTACTAACCTAAGAAGGAGTAGTTCTTTTAAACCGGTATTAAGGATGGTGCATGCATCAAGTGTAGATGACACAAGGATGGTGCCCATCATCATTACAAGTTCGTCAATACATGTGGCTGTAGGAAAGGGCTCACAAAAGCGGTGTGCTAAGTGTTATTAGCAAGCTCATCACCTTAGGTTTCATCACATTTGTCATGAATAGGTGGAGAACTTGACCACCATCGACAATAGTGACGAGGAAAAGCAGCAATGCTGATGGTGCATTAGGGACATGCGATGATTTATTTTCCCGTTGCAACGCACGGGCTCTTTTACTAGTATGGTACCTATATTCCCATAATTAAACTGAAACTGAAAAAGATAAACAAAAGTGAAGTGTGAAAAGTAGATGCTCCTCCAGCCAACCTATAGGCGACTCCACACGACAATTATCAAGGACTAATTGTTGAAAGAAAAATCTAGGAGATAAACAGAAGTGACACAGCGGGTAAACTTAAATTGGAAAAGAGGTGAGAGTCACTCCACACTAAAGGGAACACCCAACAAGCTAGGTAAGTAACATGATGCTGGATGTAGATGGTAGAAGTAGACTTTTTTTTTGAAACTATGATGATTTTTATATCAAATTCGGAAACTATACACCCTAATGCAGAAAAATCAAAAGTATCACCCTGTCGGCCTCATGTTGGCCGAAGAGAGACTTTTCGGCCAACCGTTGGCGAAAAAGGACTTTTTGACCAACAGTTGGCCAAAGAGTCCATCTTCGGCCAACACCTGCTCTACTGTTTAGAAAATTCATATCAATTAGGATTTTTAGTATTTTAATTTGATTCTTTTTGCATTAGATTAGAAATTTTATGAAGTTTCTATAGATATCAAGTTTGACTAGATTTGAAAGTTTGAATTTGAATTTTCATGAATTTGCTCAAATCACTAGATTGGCTATAATTTGAGCTAGGAGTATTTTTTCAAATGATTCTTTTTGCTAGTAGTTCTTTGTGACTTTGTTTATCAGTAGTAATTAATTGGCGAATTTTATAATTATTTAAAATTAGGTTTTTATGAAAACAATTTTGTTTTAGTGTTTTATAGGTTTTATGCCATTTCTTTTAATTTTAATTGCTTTAAATTGTTTTCTTTAGTTTTTTTTGACATATTCTTTTTGTTTCTTGTTTAGTTATCAATAGCTATTTTATTTGTACTATTTTTTGTATTTTATTTCTTTTATCCTACTAGAAAACTTGTTTTGAGCTTCATCGGAGTTTATATTTAAAAGTTCCTTATAAATCCTGTACAACCATTGCCGTTTTATACATGAAAAAAAAACTTTTCTGCAATCTTTTTCCCGCCATCTTCTTTGCCACCATTTTCTCCCACCATTTTTTTTCCGCCATTCTCTCCCGCCACACTAAGGAGTGCTGCATCGACGGAGGATGACTATGATGCCTTCATGTGAAGTGTGAAACACTGTGTGAGAGAAGTCATAAGTGTGAAACACTCTCCAATGATGATGACGAAGCTGCAAACACTTATGACTTCTCTCAGACAGTGTTTCACACTCTACCAGCAGCATCGACGCAGGAGACACAGACCGTGTCAGACGATGTTATCTACGGTCGCGGACAACATGAGGCTCGTTTTATAAGTTGAGAAGTGAAGATGGCGAGAAAGAAGATGGCGGGAAAGAAGATGGCGGAAGAGAATGGCGGGAGAGAATGGCAGGAAATAAAATGGCGGGAGAAAATGAAGGAAGAGAATGGCGGCAAAGAAAATGACGGAAAAGAAAATGGCAGGAGAAAATAGAGGCAAAGAATGGCAGGAGAGAATGGTGGCAAAGAATAGCGGGAGAAAATGACATCAAAGGAAATAGCGGGAGAAAATAGAGGGAAAGAACGACGAGAAAGAAAATGGAGGATAAAAGAAATAAAATATAAAAAATACTACAAATAAAATATCTACTAATAACTTAACAGAAACTAAAATAATATGTCAAAAAAATAAAGAAAACAATTTAAAACAATTAAAATTAAAAGAATAGCACAAAACCTATAAAACACTAAAACAGAACTGTTTTTGCGAAAACCTAATTTTAAATAATCCTAAAATTCACCAATTAATTACTACTGATAAACAAAGTTACAAAGAACCAGTAGCAAAAAGAATCATCTAAAAAGATTAATACTCCTAGCTCAAATTATAGGCAATCTAATGATTTAAGCAAATTCATAAAAATTTAAATTCAAACTTTCAAATCTAATCAAACTTGATATCTATAAAAACTTCATAAAATTTCTAATCTAATGCAAAAAGAATCAAATTAAAATACTAAAAATCCTAATTGATATAAATTTTCTAAAACTGTAAAGCCAGTGTTGGCCGTGTTAAGATTTAATTAATACACTTAATTGAAGGGAAATCTCCCCTTGTCCTAACTGGCCCTCCGCAACAACCGCATGCCCTCGATGCGCTGTTTGGGAATGGACGCGCCTCTCTATTGCGTCCTCTCAGATTGTATATAAGCCTAATCATTAATGAAAGAAATGAAGAGTTCGATTCATTGTTGTCTGTCTCGATTTGCCTCTCGATTAATTCCAACACGTTATCAGCATGCTCGTAACCGAGAGTACCAGGCCTCAAAACTTCGCACGCCCGCGCCGTGGCCGTTTCGGGCCGATCGACGCCGCTCCCCGGCCTCCGCGGCCGCGCCCCGCGCGCTGCCCCTACCAGGTCGTGGCCGCGCCCGCCTGAGCGCCGTCCCGCGCCTCGGCCACGGCGCCCGTCCGCGCTGCTGGATTCGCGCCCTCCGCGCCGCCGTGGCGACGAGCAGCAACAGCAGCGGCGGTGAAGCGCCCACCACCGTGGTCTTGCGCCCCGCACCGGCCATGGCGTGCAGCGCCATCCCATGGATCGAGGCAGCCCCCAACGGCGAGACCTCCTCCCCTGCACAGGCTGCAGCACTAGCATCGCGGTCACGGACGTCGCCTCCGCGTGACCCGTCCTATAGTGGCGCACCTGCTGACGGAAGCGGTGTCGGCCAGCATACCTCCGAGTAGCGAGGGCGGCGCTGGCGCGACACGGCAGAGCCGTGAGGGGAGGCAGCGGCCACGGCCGCGGCATACTGACGCGACTGGACGGCGACGACCCAACTTCTCGGACCAAGGCGACCCGCAGAAGCCCTCTTTCCCCGGCGAAGCCACTCCCGCGGCGTGGCTGTCGATGGCGATGGATGCAGCACGCGGCTCCCTCCCATGCGATGACTCGGCCTTAGGGCTCGATGCGGCCGAGACCCTCGACCCCGGCGAGAGGAACCCCATCGCTCGCCAGTGATGCGGCCGACCGGCCGCAGGGGCTCCGCCTGTGTCGGTCATGTGAATTGGGGATCGATGTGGCTGGGCCGTTCGGTTGACCAAACTGCACGTGGCCAGGCTGCCCTACGTGGCATGTTTGCATGAGGTTGAGTCACCAGGAGCTCCTGCTAATTTGCATTATTTGCTTAAATCTAACAGCAGTTCTAGCAGTGTAATTTTCCTGTTTTAGACCCTGTTAATTACTGCATTTTCTGTTGAGTGTAACATTCCAGAAAATATGTGGTTATTGTATATGGCATGTTCAATGTGTTTGCTTTTTAGCAATTCCTATAACATGTCCTACTAGTACAACGACATTGTTTTGCGATTGAGATTAAGTTTTCTGGCACAACATTTGCGATTGAGAAATTTCTTTCTCTCGCAAAATAATATCATTGCGGTTGAGATCAATTTTCTCTCGCAAAATATTAATTCACTCTGCTGAATTATTTTGCAACTTGATACAAGAACATCTCATTAAATTTGAGGTGTATATAATTCAAGTTTTTTTCACTTGAATATCAAGTTTGCAACATCATTACTATTTATTTATAATAGTGGTGTATTTCTGTTGAGTACGATGTATTCCGGAATGCATGTATCTCCATGTTCGCTACATGTCGAGATTAATACGTCTATTTGCAATTGAGATTTTCAATTTCTTGCAAATACATATGCAAAATTCTTAGTGATTTCTTCAAATTGATGTATTGGGATCCCGAGGTAGTGTGTAGATCTACTGCTTTGCAGATTATCACCACTACTGTTTAAGCCTACATTTTGTCAAATTTGACATTATGATTGCACAACATTGTGCACTCCCATGCATTTTACTAAGTCATGACATAAGGCATTATGAGTGAGTATCTACTGATTTCATCAGATTATACTCCTTAGTGCTGCGAGATCTACTTCATTTTGGAGATTATCTTCAAGGTGTCATGCTTAGCAATTTGAGATTCACATTAATGGTTTCAAGATAACTTCTTGAAATATCCATTGATTTTATAACATTACCATGATGGTCTTCAATTTACTAATCATAAATTAACTATCTCTGGTAACCGATGGCTAGAGAATTTGAGGCATTCGCCCTCAACCGCCACCACTACCCTACCTGGGCATGGACATCATGATCACTCTTGTGTCTTGTGGAATAGTGTGTGCAATCCAAGACCACATGATTAACCTCTGGTCGGAATCACACCGCTAACAGAAAAATATTGTCTTATGCATCATAAGGCATTATATCGATTCAGATCTCTGCATCTGGTTATTCTGTATCAGCAATTCTTAGGACACAACATACCTCAAGGGCAAAGGTTTGGAGCTCACTTCAACCTTCAACCCGACATCACCAGCAGTGATGGGACCCTATGGGCACGGAGAATATGATGGTTGAATATGACTCAACTAACATGTTTGAAGACTTCGTCTAGTCTCTCAATCTCCTGAGTGGTCAACATAATGTATGTCCATTTATGATGTTCTAATAAGAACATAAGTATTGTTATCATATATTGTATATCACAATATATTGTATCAGCACTTTGATACAAATACATTTGTATGTATTCTATATATCTGACAGTGATTTTCATATTGAGAATCTTCATGTCTATATATAGATTTCTACGGGAGTCAATCCGATGAAAAATGATATGTGCCTTGTGGACATATGCACCACAAACTCTATACTCAGGGAAGTCCAATGTTTCCACTCTCATTGAGAGAAAGGAGATATTTTAAAATCGCTAGACGCGATGAGGTATTTGTTGGCTCAACTCGAGTCATATTTACTATCCCTGTGGGTACCCGAGTAACATCGGGATGCTTTATTGCTTCCCAGGTTTAACTTGTACCCTACTAAACTATAGAGGTATCCGTCAAAATAGTTTCCATAGCGAAACTTATGATGACAACAAAGAGAAATATCTTATCTTTACCATATGCAACGGATATGCCAAGCACATTCTATATGTATCATCGGCATTGCACTACACATACTACAAAACCCGTAGCACATGTTGCGTACGAGATAGTTTTCCAGAGTGTCTTTTGCATGACAAACTTGGCATTCCTGCTTTGGTCATCATTGACATTGGGTTGAAACCGAAACTATCAACAATTCCACTGGTTTATGCTTGTTATGATGCTAAATTCTAATAACATTTGGATTTTATGTGCACTACAAGTGCACAGGGAAGCTAATTTTAAGGCTCGTACACCTTAAAGTCTACGCTGAACCACTCAGACTCCTTGAATGCATCAAGTCGACGTAAGTGGCTCTTCCCAGCCATTGAGTAGACTACTCAGGTATCCATGGTTCTAAAAGACATATCTACATGATGGTCTTAAGTGTGTGCTTTATTCACACGAAACCATTGGCCATTATCCTGACATCGATTTCAAGCAAATTGAATGGATAACATTGCAGAATTCTCCTTGTGGGCCATCTCTATGGCTTTTGGATTGAAATTTAGCAATTTTTCCTAATGTCTAGACCCAAAATGGTTTGGTAGAATCCTATCCAAAGAGTTAAGCTCATTGCATTATCTTTACTTTGGAATTGCAACTTACCAACTTTACGTTGGAGTCATGTAGTTTTACACGCTCATGACAGAACTGCATAATATTATTCCTCGCTATCTTTGATATGTGGATATCTACCAAGTATTTTCTATCTGCGGTAATTCGGTTGCATACCGATATCACCACCCGGCATACATCATTGGCCCCTTAACATATAGTTGGGATCTATGTGAGGAATAATTATATTTCCGTCAATACCTCAAGCCCCTCACATGGGGAGTTATTCAAGGCCAGTATGTTGATTCAATGAGGAACATTTCCAGGCATTAGGGGGAGATTTCAAGTACCATAAAGAATGCTAGGAAATTAGTGGAATGTTCAACACATTTTCTGCCTCAAATCCACATACTCAAAAACCCGAACCATGCGTTCAGAAGATTTGCATCACATTGCAAATAACCTGCCAGATTCATTTACTGACTATAAAGGTGTCACACAATCCTGTAATCCTGCAAAAATATGCCTAAAAGAGTGATGGTACCAACAAAATTCAGTCCACTCCCTGTTCATAGCAACAAGGGGAGATGTATGGCAAAAGTACATCAGGATTCAGCTTCCCGCAAGCAAGGATATCAAGGCCTGTGAATCAGTAAATGCAAGTCAACTTCACGTTGACAGACACCTATTGGGTAGTATACACCCAGTGGACGGGAAACCTCCACCAATCCAGGTCATAGTGCACACAATGACCAGCACATCGGAATACCCGACTCGATCGCATTGGGAAATCACGAGCAGTCACCATGGGTAACGATATTTCCATCAAGTCTATATTGATATATAGATTCTGGAGAATCATATAACCGGAAGTCTACAATTGTCGACATATATTTCTCAACTAGATTGCAAAAATCTTTCAAATGATTCAGATCCAAAGACCATGGCCATGGCAAAGTGTGAACAACACTCGTACTGAACTCAAGCAAAGGGTATAATCTAGGTAGAAATGATCTTGCTCAATAATGGAAAGGTATTCATAAGCAATACCTACACCAGTTTTCTTCTGGAAACGGAATTGAGAACAATGAGGTGGTGAAATATAGAGCTAGTATTGTAGCACAAGGGTTCACGCAGATACCCAACTATTCTCCAGAGGTGGAATCTCTTTCCGATAACTTACATCATTGGCAGTACAAAATCGTCTATCTTTGCAGTTGATAGAGATAGTGATTACATATCCATGTCGATCACTAGATTCAGACATATATGATTGATTCCCGATGGAGTCTCAATTCTGAATCGAAATACAAAATGCAACATACATTGCGTAAATTTAGTAAGTCACCATACGACTTATTATTGTCAGTACATATGGTACAACTGACGTAGTGAGATCCTTATACACAAGGATTACTCCTACAATGATGATTATCCATGTTTGTGTGTGTGCAATGACGACACATGTAATCATCTAAATGACGGAGTTTAAAATGAAGGATTTGGGTAAACCGAAATACCACTTGTTACTAGAAATTGAGCACCTTCATTCATACATTATGGTATACTATGTTGTCTATATCCATAATATATTGGAGAAATTCATTGTGGACAAATCTTATCCATCCATAACTCTCATGGTAGTTCATTCTCTAGACGTAGAGAAATATCTATTTAGACCAAGAGATGATGGAAATGAGATATTGGGACTCAACGTTCCATAATGCCATTGGATCTACCAAACACAATTGGTTGGTACTCAAGAATATATTTCGATATCTCCAAGGCATCAAACAAATTGTCCTGGTTTTTTAGTTTCACAAAAATGTGAATACCGATATCATTGGATACATCGATCAGATCCCCACTATGTCAGGTCGTAGACAAACTTAGTGTTCCTACTATGTGTGGTAGCCCTCTTATGGAGAGTCTTCGAAACAGACCTCATGGCTACATCCACCAACCATTATCTCAACGATAATGTTTCTTGTGTTGCCCGGATGCAAACATATTACATAATAAGCAATATCACTATATTGCATATCTTGCAAGTCAAACCATATGACTGGTTTGTTCACGAAGTCTCTACCAACTTCTACATTCCAGATATATGTTATTGGAATTGGTATGTGACAACTTCAAAATTTGCAAGAATCGGGGGAGTATCTTCCTGAATCGTTCATGTTCAATGCATCATATTACTCTTTTTCCCTTCATGAGTTTACTATACATGTTCTCATAAAGGTTTTTAATGAGGTAATATCAACATAAGATCATATGTCATTGTAAGTGCATCTAGTGCCACCCCTAGTTGGTTTTGGAGTATTGACGACAAACCTAGTTGAGGGACTAATGTGTTTGTGAGAATTGCAGGATAACACAGGTAGAAGTCCCTCATTGATTCGGTTTTACTACCAGAGATGACCCCTAAAAATGTACGAAGACATTGAAGACAATGGTGGTTTATGAAGATATTCACATTGAAGACTATGACAAGAGAAGACACCCCATGAAGCTTATGGAACTCGAAGACTTAGATCCTTCGTAGTTTTATTTCATTTATGTTGTGTCATAGGAACCACCGTACTGTTAAGTGGGGTCCAAGAGAACCAGTCAGAATGACTGAAGTGATGCCTAATTCAAATCCTATGTCTTCGAGCAAAGACTATGAGAGCAAATCTTGCCCCAAGTCGGACAAATCAACTTTACTTGTAGCCCAAGTAAAGTTGCCGTGTGAGTTCGAAATCTGACCGTTGGAACACGTGTCAGTTCCTTAGTGACCCAGGGTCATTTCGGACAAATCAGGTCGGGTTGCCCAGTGGCTATAAATAGTCCACCCCTACAACCATAAACAGTTGGCTGCTCAGATTTCAGTGCACGGCTTTTGTCGTTTGAGAGCAACCCACCTCGAACCGTTTGAGAGAAAATTACTAGCGAGGAGAAAAGCCCTAACCACCCAGAGCCAGAGTAATTTGGGCATCACTTAAGTCTTCTTGTCTGAGTGATCTGAAGACTTATTACACTTGAGGACTGTGCATCCTCCAGACGGTTAGGCGTCGCGTTCTGAGCATCCAAGAGAAATTGTGGATTGCCGGTGAACGAAGTCTGTGAAGGTTTGGGAGTCTACCTTGAAGACTTACCAGAGTGATTGGGCAAGGTCTGTGTGACCTTAGCTCAAGGAGAATACGGTGAGGACTGGGTGTCCTGAGCTGCGTGTTCAGGACTGGGTGTCCGGGACTATGTGTCCTTTGGTTTAAATACCTAGCCGCTCCAACTAGACGTACAGTTGTCACAGCAACTGGAACTGGTCCAAAAAATCATTGTCTTCAACGTGTCACTGGTTTCATCTTCACTTCCATTTCAACTTACTGTTATTCATTGTGAAGCCATTGCATGCTTGCTCTATCTTTTGTCTTCACAACGTAACTGTTTGATTTGACTGGCTTCATAACTTCTTCCTACCTGATCCTTATTACACTGCAGCTACTTGTCACTGTGCTTTCATTCTATTGAATACTTGACCATGCCTTGCCTAGTGTAATCTAACTTCCGCTGCACAAGTGATAGGCATATCTGTACTGTGTGTCTTCATAACCTTCACGTTTTGAAGACTTTCATAAAAATCGCCTATTCACCCCCCCCTCTAGTCGATATAACACACTTTCAATTGGTATCAGAGCCAGGTGCTCCCTTGTTCTGTGTGATTCAGTTTAACCTCCTGGAGTTTTAGCTATGTCGACTGTAGGGATAATCAAAGTCTCCGCTGCGTGCCCCGTCTTCGATGGAACTGAATATCCCTACTGGAAGAATAAGATGCGCATGCATCTTGAAGCCATTGACGTCGACCTATGGTATGTCGTCGAGAACGGCGTTCCCAAGGCTGGAGAAGGTGTCACTGCTACTGATGTCAAGAAGTTCACTCAACTGGACTCTACTGCCAAGAATATCATCTATGGTCATCTGACCAAAAGACAGTATGGCTGTGTGAGTGCCTTGAAGACATCCAAGCTGGTCTGGGATTGGCTCTCCAAGGTCAATGAAGGCATATCAACCCAGAGAGATTAGAGAATCAGTGTTCTTCGCAACCTCTTCAACCGCTTCAAGCGAAATGACAATGAGAATGTCCAGCACACATTTGACCGGCTCACTGACATCACAAATGAGCTTCAAGCCCTCGGCGCCACTGAGATCACCAAACATGAAATCGTCAAGACGCTGCTGAGATCACTTGATAGTTCGTTTGACATTCTAGCCTTGATGATTCAAGAACGTCCTGATTTCAAGACACTCGATCCGTCTGACATACTTGAGAGGCTCAACACACATGAGTTTCAGCTTTCTGAGGAAAGGGATATCTATGGTCCAAACTATGGGCGAAATCGTGCCTTGAAGGCAAAAGCTGTTTCCTCATCTGAAGAAGAATCTGACAGCAGTTCTGATGATCCTGAAGACATTGGAAGGGAACTTGCAATGCTAGTGAAGAAGTTCCAAAAATTCACCAAAAAGAAAGGCTTCAGAAAGTCTTCACGATCAAGCTCAAGGAATGATGAAGCTTCTGCTCATGACTACAAGAAGAAAACATGTCACAAGTGCAAGAAAACTGGACACTTCATCTCTGAGTGTCCACAGTGGGACAATGAGAACAAAAAGAAGAAGAAAAGCAAGGAATATGACTCGGACGACAAGAAGAAGAAGAAATACTCAAAGTCTTCTTCCAAGTCTTCCTCAAAGTCTTCATCACACAAGAAGAGCTCATCTGGCAAGGCACGTGCGTTTGTTGGCAAGGAAATGGATTCAGAGGAGGAGTCCGCCTCTGAGGAGGCAGAGGTGGAATCTGAGGAGGAGTCTGATTCTGGCATTGCGAGTCTGGCTACAGCATACGTCGCCAAGTCCATCTTCAACACTGAAGACAATGACTTCATCACCGACACCGATGCAAATGACAAGGACGATTCCACTCCTACCTACTGCTTCATGGCACGCGGTGCCAAGGTAAACTCACGCACTACTCACTATCAAACATCTAGTGACGATGACTCTGATTGTGATTCAAAACCCAGCTACAAAACTCTTGCTAAAATTGCAACTGAACAACAAAAGGCCATGGAACATATTCAAAAACTTTTAGACAGAAGCGATGATCTGTTGGGAGCTGAAATGACTCGATCTGAATCCTTAATTGAAGACATAAGAAATCTTCACGTTAAGTATCAGAAACTTGAAGATCGTCATGATACTCTCTCAACAACTCATGAAAAGCTTTCTTATGATTATCATGATGGCTCTGTTCTCTGACTTTTGTGAAAAGATTTGTGAGGTTTTCATGGACGACTTTTCCGTCTATGGTTCCTCTTTTGATGATTGCTTGAGCAATCTTGATCGAGATTTGCAGAGATGTGAAGAAACTAATCTTGTCTTGAATTGGGAAAAGTGCCACTTTATGGTTAATGAAGGTATTGTCTTGGGGCACAAAGTTTCTGAAAGAGGTATTGAAGTTGATAAAGCCAAGGTTGATGCTATTGAAAACATGCCATGTCCCAAGGACATTAAAGGTATAAGAAGTTTCCTTGGTCACGCCGGATTTTACAGGAGGTTCATTAAGGACTTCTCAAAAATTTCTCAGCCTCTGACTAATTTTTTGCAAAAAGATATACCATTTTTCTTTGATGATGATTGTGTAGAAGCATTTGAAATACTTAAGAAAGCATTAGTCTCTGCACCTGTTGTTCAGCCACCTGATTGGAATTTACCCTTTGAAATTATGTGTGATGCTAGTGATTATGCTGTAGGTGCTATTCTAGGGCAAAGAGTTGACAAGAAATTAAATGTTATTCATTATGCTAGTAAGACTTTGGACAATGCTCAAAGAAATTATGCTACTACTGAAAAAGAGCTTTTAGCAGTTGTATTTGCTTGTGATAAGTTCAGATCTTATATTGTTGATTCTAAAGTAACTATTCAAACTGATCATGCTACTATTAAATATCTTATGGAAAAGAAAGATGCTAAACCTAGACTTATTAGATGGGTTCTCTTGCTACAAGGATTTGGTTTGCATATTGTTGATAGAAAGGGAGCTAAGAACCCCATTGTAGACAACTTGTCTAGGTTAGAAAATATTCTTGATGACCCACTACCTATTAATGATAACTTTCCTGATGAACAATTAAATGTTATAAGTACTTCTCACAATACTCCATGGTATGCTGATTATGCTAATTATATTGTTGCTAAATTTATACCACCTAGCTTCACATACCAACAAAAGAAAAAGTTCTTCTATAATTTGATACATTACTTTTGGGATGACCCACATCTTTATAAAGAAGGAGTAGATGGTGTTATTAGACATTGTGTACCTGAGCATGAACAGGAACAGATCCTACGCAAGTGTCACTCCGAGTGTTATGGAGGACACCACGCTGGAGATAGAACTGCACATAAGGTATTGCAATCTGGTTTTTATTGGCCTACTCTCTTCAAGGATGCTTGTAAGTTTGTCTTGTCTTGTGATGAATGTCAAAGACTTGTTAATATTAGTAGACGTCAAGAAATGCCTATGAATTATTCACTTATTATTGAACCGTTTGATGTTTGGGGCTTTGATTATATGGGACCTTTTCCTGCCTCTAATGGATACACACATATTCTAGTTGCTGTTGATTATGTTACTAAGTGGGTAGAATCTATTCCAACTAGTAGTGCTGATCATAACACTTCTATTAAAATGCTTAAAGAAGTTATTTTCCCAAGGTTTGGAGTCCCTAGATATTTAATGACTGATGGTGGTTCACACTTTATTCATGGTGCTTTCCGTAAAATGCTTGCTAAATATGATGTTAATCATAGAATTGCATCTCCTTATCACCCACAGTCTAGTGGTCAAGTAGAGTTGAGCAATAGAGAGGTCAAATTAATTTTGCAAAAGACTGTTAATAGGTCTAGAAAGAATTGGTCTAAGAAACTTGATGATGCATTATGGGCTTATAGAACTGCATATAAAAATCCTATGGGTATGTCTCCGTATAAAATGGTTTATGGAAAAGAATGTCACTTACCTCTCGAACTAGAACATAAGGCATATTGGGCTATTAAAGAGCTTAACTATGATTTTAAACTTGCCGGTGAAAAGAGGTTATTTGATATTAGCTCACTTGATGAATGGAGAACCCAAGCTTATGAAAATGCCAGGTTGTTTAAAGAAAAAGTTAAAATATGGCATGACAAAAGGATACAAAAGCGTGAGTTTAATGTAGGTGATTATGTATTGCTATACAACTCTCGTTTAAGATTTTTTGTAGGAAAACTTCTCTATAAATGGGAAGGCCCCTATGTTATCGAAGAAGTCTATCGTTCTGGTGCCATAAAAATCAACAACTTCGAGGGCACAAATCCGAAGGTGGTAAACGGTCAAAGAATCAAACATTATATCTCAGGTAATCCCATAAATGTTGAAACAAATATTATTGAAACCGTAACCCCGGAGGAATACATAAGGGACACTTTCCGGAACATTTCAGACTCAGAAAAGGAATAGGTATGTGGTACGGTAAGTAAACCGACTCCAAAACAATTTTTAAGGCAATATTTCTCCGTTTTGGAATATTTAGAAAAATAGAAAAATAAGTAGCAGTCCGGGAAGGACACGAGCGCCCCCCTACCTCGTGAGCACCTCGTGTGCCTTCCGGACTCTGTTTTTTGCACATTACGTATTTTGGTCAGTAAAAATTCATTATATAACCTCCCGAAGGTTTTGACTCCCGTATCACGCAAACCTCCGCTATTCTTGTTTCGAGCTGTTCTCTGTCAGGGTTTTCCAGGCTAGGCATCATGTCGTCTCCCTCCTCCAACAATGGTGACAACCATGCTTGGCTAATGAAGATAGATCTGAAGAGGGAAGAACCCACGAGGGTCAACAAGGATGAAAGGATCAAGAAGGCCACAGAGGATCAAGCTCCGACAACAAAAGACATCCTACAACTTGATCATAACCTTCTTACCCCAACTGAGATTGAAGCTTTCAAGATGATTGAGTTAGCTCGTATACAAAACAAGTATCTCACACAAGAAAATATTTTGTTGAAGGGGCATATTGTCGCACTCAATGGCATTATTCGCAAGTTGGAGGACCTCATACGCTCGATGTGCGATTATCCTTCACCTCCACCTGCTTCACCGACAAAGGAGATATAATCACATGGGTATGGGCACTCCCCTTGGCAACTACCAAGCTTGGGGGAGGTGCCCCGGTATCGTATCACAATCACAACTCCTATCTTTACCGTTTTTCTTAGTTTAATCCTATTAGTAGTATCTTGATCTAGTAGAAAAAAATTTGTGGCATGATCTAGTTTTGAGTTTTGCTTTATGATCTCTCTATGTAATCGAGTTCGTGAGCTATATATAATAAAGATTAGTGTTGAGTTAAGGGCTTGATTATTTTGCCATGATCTTGGGTAACCACAAGTATCGCGTGAGTGTTTGCAATTATGGAGGACTAAATGATAGTTGAGTATGTGGACTTGCTTTTTACCTCTGACATAGACTCTTTCCGATGTTATGATAAATTGCAATTGTTTCAATGACTGAGATTATAGTTTGTCGGAGCCCAATAAGGTTTATGATTTATACTTTTGCATTGTGAATAGATCATCACTTGAACATAAGTAATCATATGACAAAATCTATATATGTTGCTGTTATGAGAATAATCATGATGCCTTCATGTCCGTATTTTATTTTTATCGACGCCTCTACCTCTAAACATGAGGACATATTTATTGTTATCGGCTTTCCGCTTGAGGACAAACACCGAAAATACAAATAAAAGTTAGCCTAAAAAAATCCCAGAAAATTCACATAGTTATATGGTCTTATATATGACCTAGTGAACTTTTATCTGGCCTAAAATGCAAGTTTCAAAAATAAACTTTTTGCTATGCTAATAAAATAAATTGCAAATAAAACTCAACAAATATATTTTGGTTCCAAATTCGATTTCCAATATTTCCTTTTCTGATTTTGAAGAAGTCATTTTATTTTCTCTCTTTATTTTATTTTTGGTATAATGGAAATGATTTTTTTGGTGAAATCCAATTTGATCCATATCCCAACTTTGAAATTTCAAAAGTGGGTTTTGGGAAAACTTCCAACTGTCTCTTTTGGTCCTTGAGTTGCTCAAAGTTCCTTGGATCAAAAATCAAATAATACAAATGGAGGCAAAAATGCATAAATCATGGATGCATATGAATGATCTATTTATAAACATCCAAACTGAAAATTGGGATGTTACAAACCTACCCCCCCCCCTTAAGATGAATATCGCCCTCGAGATTCGGGTTGGCTAGCAAAAAGGTGTGGGTGGTCCTGTCGGAGATCTTCTTCTCGTTCCTAGGTGGCTTCTTCTTCGGTATGATGACTCCATTGAACCTTACAGAACTTGATGACCTTGCTGCGGGTAACCCTGCTTGCAGTTTCGAGAATCTTGACGTGCTTCTCCTCATAGGTCAGATCACTATCCAATTGTATGGCCTCCAATGGCACTGTATCTCTCAGAGGAATATCGGCCATCTCCGCATGGCACTTCTTCAACTGGGAAACATGAAACACATCATGAACTCCTGACAAAGGCTTCTGGTAATTCCAACTTGTAGGCAACTTCACCCATGCGTTCTAAAACTCTGTACGGCCCCACAAACCATGGTGCTAACTTTCCTTTGACTCCAAATCATTTAACTCCTCGAAGTGGTGACACACGCAGATATGCTCTATCTCCGACTTCATAGGTTACTCCTTGCGTTTAGTATCGGCATAACTCTTCTGTCTGGCCTGGGCTATCTTAAGTCTGTCACGGATCAACTTGACTTTCTCCTCCGAATCTCTGATTAAATCAGGTCCGAACAGTTTATGGTCTCCAACTGCATCCCACATCAATGGTGTCCTGCACCTCCTTCCGTACAAAGCTTCGAAAGGGGCCATTTTCAAACTAGCTTGATAGCTGTTGTTATATGAGAACTCTACGTAAGGCAAATTATCATCCCAACTAGATCCATAATCTAGTGCACAAGCTCTCAACATGTCCTCTAGAATCTGATTGACTCTCTCGGTCTGCCCATCTATCCGCGGATGAAAATACCCAAAGTTTCATGTAATTGATGCCAAAACTTTGAGGTAAATTGTGTTCCTCTATCTGATATGATGGTCCTCGGAACTCCATGCAGACATACGATCATGGTCATGTATATCTTGGCTAACTTAGCACTTCTATATGTGGTTTTCACGGGGATGAAGTGAGCTACCTGAGTCAAGCGATCAACCACTACCCAAATAGAATCATAGCCTGATCGGGTCCTGGGTAATCCTGTAATAAAGTCCATGCCAAGCTTATCCCACTTCCAATCTGGTATTGGCAAAGGCTGAAGTAATCATGCTGGTTTCTGGTGCTCTACCTTAACCCTCTGACATACGTCACATACTGCGACATACTCGACAATATCCTTTTTCATAACTGTCCACCAAAAACTTTCCTTCAAGTTCAAATACATCTTGGTGTTGCCAGGGTGTATTGAATAAGGCGAATCATGAGCCTCCTGAAGGATCAATTTCCTGATCTCCGGGTCATTTGGCACGTAAATACGCTGCTCAAACCATAAGGTTCCATGTTCATCCTCGCGAAATCCTTCTGCCTTTCCTTGGTTCATCCTTCCCTTTATCTCCGCAATACCTTTATCTAACTTCTGGGCTTCTCGGATCTTTCCCAATAAAGTGGATTGAATATCCATTGCGGTAACAAAACCTCGTGGTACTATCTCCAATCGAAGATCTCTGAGATCATCAATTAACTCCAGAGGTAATCCTCCTGTTGTGAGGGTATTAACATAGCTCTTGCAGCTCAATGCATCTGCCACAACATTGGCCTTTCCTAGGTGATATTGCAATTTCATGTCATAATCCTTTATGAGCTCCAACCATCTTCTTTGCCTGAGGTTCAACTCCTTCTGCGTGAAGATGTATTTCAAACTCTTATGATCCGTGTAAACATCACAACGATTTCCGATAAGAAAATGTCTTCGGGTCTTGAGTGCGTGCACTATGGCTGCTAACTCTAAATCATGTGTGGCATAATTCCGCTCATGAGGTCGAAGCTAGCGTGAGGCATATGAAACAACTCTTCCTTCTTGCATAAGAACACCTCCAAGTCCCTGATGAGAAGCGTCGCAATATACTTGGGAATCTTTGCGTATATTTGGAAGAATTAGCACTGGGGCGGTAACCAAACGTTCCTTTAACTCCTGAAAACTAGCCTCACATTCCTCGGTCCAATTAAACTTGGTGTCTTTCTTCAATTACTCTGTCATGGGCTTCGCGGTCTTGGAGAAATTCTCAATAAACTTCCGATAATATCCTGCGAGTCCAAGAAAACTGCGAATCTCTCCGACTGAGGTGGGTGCCTTCCATTCGGTGACGACTTCAACCTTGGAGGGGTCTACTGCTATTCCTTCTCCTGATATAACATGTCCAAGAAATCCGACTTCCTTCAACCAGAATTCGCATTTGCTGAACTTTGCGTATAATTGATACTCCCTAAGCTTCTAAGAACCAAGCGCAAATGTTCCTTGTGTTCTTCCTCATTCTTCGAGTAAATCAATATGTCATCAATGAATACCACAACAAACTTATCCAAGAACTCCATGAATACCTTATTCATCATACTCATGAAATAGGTAGGGGCATTAGTCAAACCAAAAGACATGACCATGTACTCATAAAGTCCATATCTTGTGGTAAAGGCTGTCTTGGGTATATCATGTTCTCGAATTTTCAGCTGGTGATATCCTGATCGAAGATCGATCTTTGAGAAAACTTTTTCTCCTTGTAGCTGGTCAAACAAATCATTGATCATCGGCAAAGGGTACTTGTTCTTGATCGTCACCTTGTTCAGCGCACGATAATCTACAACCATTCTCAAGGATCCATCCTTCTTCTCAACTAGAAGCACTAGGGCTCCCCAAGGTGATGAACTCGGTCGAATATATAAGCTTTCTCAAATAGTTCCTTAATCTGCTTCTTAATTTCCTCCAGATCATTTGCGGGCATCCGGTACGGTTTAGAGTAGATGAGAAATTAGAATAGAATAAGGGCCTAAAGAGAGATATCACTACCCATATGTTTATGATAGTAGAAAAACTCCAAATCAAGCAATTCACACAGATCACACCACACAAGCAAAAACCTACAGGTAAGGTCATATCCACAAGAGATATGATCTCTTCATACTACCGCAATCATTCGTTAGACTCAACTTGGTAGTGGTGGTCTGAACTAAATCTCCTCAAATCAATGTCAACTCTAGCTTCTTCTTCTTCGTCGTCAATGATGCCTTCATAGGTCATGGTCTCATCGAGCTGAGCAACTTGGTGATGGGGTTCAACAACTATTTTATTGAAGTGGAGAAGAGATAGAAATGAATAGAGAAGAGTATAGACCAACGGATATTTAAGGAAGTCATAAAATAAAGTTTTATTCCTATGGCTTTCCATTTCCTAGTGGTCGCGTCTTACAGTCAGCGTGTGCTCTGATACCATCTTGTACCGACCCGACCCAAAATGGATCGAAGTCTCTGTGCTTAAGTGTCATCCCTGGATCGGTATGCTGACACACACAGTGCTCGAGGAATTATAACAGAGTTCAATCACACACCATCGAGACCCTCAAAGAGTATTTATTACAATAATATGTCCAAAGGCCATCTAAATAAAAATAACTATGGAAGCTTTGAAGGTAAATGAGTCCATCCAACTCCAGGCAAACTGAGTGTAGAACAACGACCTATCGCACCTTTAATCTTCATCGGAAAAGTCTGCAACATGAGACGTTGCAGCCGTGTAGGTCAGCACATGGAAAATGCTGGCAATTTCACACCATATAACAATAATAAATGAAAGACTATCTCTATATGCAAAATTTAGCTGGTGGAGGCTCTAAGTTTTATTTTGCATAAAGCTAATTTTACCCTACAACAAAGGAATAATTTTTTTATTACTACTAAGTTAAAAATGTCATTACTGAGAAGGTTCCTCCAACTCAATCCCAAAATTCCCAAGTTATTAGTAACCCAATAATTTCTTTAAATAGAGTGATGAGATCAACCAATAATTCACTTCTAGATACTCAAGTTGTCCATAACCAGGGACACGGCTAATCATGATTAGTTTGTACACTTTGCAGAGGTTTGCGCACTTTTCCCCACAAGACTCGACCACCTCCATGATCGGAAGATCGAGACATAGCATTTTAGCAGCATTTCCCCCTTAACCCGGGGTAGACCGATACACCTACTTTCCCCTACATCAGCTAGTCTACCACGGAAAGAGGTCACACAACTTACTCAACTATGCCAGAGCCCATAATGGCTTGTGGCTGCACATAGCAGTTTCTAGGCATGAAATATCTTATGATCCCTTTGAGCCTGGGTGGCGGACCTAGGGTAATCACACGGGTACTCCGGGATTCCCCTTGGGCAAGCACTGGTTACTCCAGGTGCCCCAAACAATCCACCCAGATGTGTATTAAAGTTGCCACCTTATGTTGTCCCAAAGTTATTATCTCTCACAGCTTGCATGGATCACACATACCAATCCCCGTCTACGAGCATGGCTAAGAAATATATGATATAACAAATATTCCCGGGGTGATCAAAGGTCATAGGTTCCTACCACATGAACTAAATAGCATAACCACATGTTCCCAATCCTACTCATGCAATCTTTGAGGGTGAAACTAATGCATAGTAAAAATTGGGTATTGAAAAAAATATGATCAAAGTGTGAACTTGCCTTGCTGACATTCGCTGAACTGTAAAGATTCGTGGTAGCAAGCTTCGCACTCCGGATGATCTAAAGTAAGCAAGCAATAACATACATAAGCATACAAGCAAAAATCCAAAAAGAAAACAAATGAAACACTTCAAAAAACTCCAAAACAACCAAATAAAGTTTCTGTACATAACATAATTTTTACAGCAACAAAATAAATGGTTTTGGTTTTAACAGAAAGTACACATTACGAGCTTCGATTTGCAAAAAGAATCACCTAAAATGGAGTTACGAAACTCGAGATACGGCCTAACGAAGTTTGAATTCAGATCTATTTGAATTCAAATTTTAAAATTTTAAAAAAAAATTTCGTTTGGTTCTCTGGATAGATGGGATTTCTATGAACTAGTAGGAAAAAGAATCAACTAAATCAGATCTATAGACTACAAGATATACAAGAAACAAGGATTGGTATAGAATCTAAGATTGAAAAGAAATATTGGAAAAAAGAGAAAAATTTGGCCTGGGTATTCACCGGACTTGTCGCCAGAGACGAGGAAGAAGGCGGCTCCGGTGTGCTTCGGCGAAGGATGCGTGCGGGGCGGTGTAGAGGACGATGAGGTGAACCACTTGAACAACTTGTGGTTGTAGATTGCTTCCTGTACACGCGGTGAGAGGTCGCCGGAATACATGAACTCCGGCGAGAAATTGGAGAGGTTAGAGAGAGGGAAAAACTCCAGAAGGAGAGGGCTTCGGACGAGGGGTGAGAGGGGCTCCCAGGGGTGCTTTATATAGGGCTTGGGGAGGTCTGGAGATGAGCTGAGCGTTGCCAACATTATGATGTTAATGGTGGCTGTTACTTGGGCTTCTAATGGCCATTAGAGGGGGAATTAAGGCGCACTAGTGAAGGGGAAAAGATAGAGGGAGGCGAGGGGAACTGATTCAGAGCGGTTTTGGAGCGAGGGAGAGGAGGGGAGGGGGTGGGGCGTTGGGTGGGAGTGCTGCGTACGTGCTTCCTGCTCTCGTACAGTTGGTTGAAGACGACCTCCTGTCGTGAAGAAGGCTGGGCCTTCCTTGGGCATTGGCTGCCCACGTTTTTTTAAATGGTTTTTTACGGAAGCAAAGAAACACCGAAAATACAAATAAAATTTAGCCTAAAAAAATCCTAGAAAATTTACATAGTTATATGGTCTTATATATGACCTAGTGAACTTTTATCTGGCCTAAAATGCAAGTTTCAAAAATAAATTTTTTGCTATGCTAATAAAATAAATTGCAAATAAAACTCAACAAATATATTGTGGTTCCAAATTTGATTTCCAATATTTTCTTTTCTGATTTTGAAGAAGTCATTTTATTTTCTCTCTTTATTTTATTTTTTATATAACGGAAATGAATTTTTGGTGAAATCCAATTTGATCCATATCCCAACTTTGAAATTTCAAAAGTGGGTTTTGGAGAAACTTCCAACTCTCTCTTTTGGTCCTTGAGTTGCTCAAAGTTCCTTGGATCAAAAATCAAATAAAACAAATGGAGGCAAAAATGCATAAATCATGGATGCATATGAATGATCTATTTATAAACATCCAAACTAAAAATTGGGATGTTACATTATACCCTCCAACCTGAGGCGCAACCACCAGCGCCAGATGACACGGATTATTAACCCGTGGCGGATGATCATCTCGACTCCACACAATGGGCTTCTCAGACTAGCACAAGTAACGGGGTAGTGTCGGTTCAACGGAGTTTACTGCCCTTTTATAAAGCTTCTGATCACGCTTACACAAGCTTGTGGTGAAGATGTGGTATTGCCCTCTATTCAGCTGTTTCGGGTTACTCTGATATCCAGACTGCTGCTGCTGATTCCCCTGACCAGACGGTTGATGGTAGCCCCCCTGATTGCCTTGACTGCCTTGATGACCTTGAAATCAAGAGCCTGAACCGCCACCACCATAACCCGGCCCGTGTGAATCAGATCCTGTACCACCTCCCGGTCCATGATTACCTTGAAAAATATTTGAATTCTTGAACTCCTTCATGATTTAACAATCTTCCAGAGATGAGTAGACGGTCTCTGACGTGTACCATGCTCCGGACAGGGCTAATTTCAAAAGATGCTCAAGGTTCATGCATGATCCTCCAGTTTGCAGGGGCGGTCTACCCTTACGGCCCGGCCATCATTCTATGCATTGGTATTTGCCACAAAGTCCAGGTTGTTATCAGCCTTGCGGCTACCATTACCTCCTTGATGCGCCGTCGGGTTATGCTACTGCCCTCTGGTGCGGCTGCTCTTCTTTCCCTTTCCGGTTTGTCATCATCAGAATCGGGGTCCTTGGTACTGTTAGAGTCAGCATACTTAACCAGAGCTTCCATAAGTGTCCCCATGTCATTGCAATGACGTTTGAGTCGCCCTAATTTCTGCTTGAGGGGCATAAAACGGCAATTTTTCTCCAACGTCAGGACTGCGGAATCGGCATTGATCCGGTCTGAAGAGTGCAGTATTGTTGAAACCCGGCACACCCAATGGGTTGTTGATTCACCTTCTTCTTGGACACAGGAGGCCAAATCCACAATCGACATGGGTTGTGTGCATGTGTCCTTGAAATTCTGGATAAATCATACGTCTCCAACGTATCTACTTTTCCAAACACTTGTGCCCTTGTTTTGGACTCTAACTTGCATGATTTGAATGGAACTAACCCGGACTAACGATGTTTTCAGCAGAATTACCATGGTGTTATTTATGTGCAGAAACAAACATTCTCGGAATGACATGAAACTTCACGGAGCAACTTTTTGGAACATATAAAAATACCTGCAAAAGATGAAGGCCAGGGGGCCCACCACCTCTCCACGAGCGTGGGGGCGCGCCTGCCCCCCCTAGGGCGCGCCCCCTACCTCGTGGGCCCCATGTTGCCTCTCCGACTCCAACTCCAACTCTATATATTGTGTTTCGGGGAGAAAAAATCAGAGAGAAGAAATCATCGCGTTTTACGATACGGAGCCGCTGCCAAGCCCTAAAACCTCCCGGGAGGGCTGATCTGGAGTCCGTTCGGGGCTCCGGAGAGGGGAATCCGTCGCCAACGTCAGCATCAACCATCCTCCATCACCAATTTCATGATGCTCACCGCCGTGCATGAGTAATTCCATCGTAGGCTTGCTGGACGGTGATGGGTTGGATGGGATCTATCATGTAATCAAGTTAGTTTTGTTAGGGTTTGATCCCTAGTGTCCACTATGTTCTGAGATTGATGTTGCTATGACTTTGCTATGCTTAATGCTTGTCACTAGGGCCCGAGTGCCATGATTTCAGATTTGAACCTATTATGTTTTCATCAATATATGAGTGTTCTTGATCCTATCTTGCAAGTCAATAGTCACCTATTATGTGTTATGATCCGTTAACCCTGAAGTGAAAATAATCGGGATACTTACCGGTGATGACCGTAGTTTGAGGAGTTCATGTATTCAGTATGTGTTAATGCTTTGTTCCGGTTCTCTATTAAAAGGAGGCCTTAATATCCCTTAGTTTCCGTAAGGACCCCGCTGCCACGGGAGGGTAGGACAAAAGATGTCATGCAAGTTCTTTTCCATAAGCATGTATGACTATATTCGGAATACATGCCTACATTATATCAATGAACTAGAGCTAGTTCTGTGTCACCCTAGGTTATGACTGTTACATGATGAACCGCATCCGGCATAATTCTCCATCACTGATCCATTGCCTACGAGCTTTCCATATATTGTTCTTCGCTTATTTACTTTCCCGTTGCTATTGCTATCATCACTACAAAATACCAAAAACATTGCTTTTGCTATCATTACCTTTTGCTACCGTTACCACTACTATCATATTACTTTGCTACTAAACACTTTGCTGCAGATATTAAGTTTCCAGGTGTGGTTGAATTGACAACTCACCTGCTAATACTTGAGAGTATTCTTTGGCTCCCCTTGTGTCGAATCAATAAATTTGGGTTGAATACTTTACCCTCAAAAACTGTTGCGATCCCCTATACTTGTGGGTTATCAAGACTATTTTCTGGCACCGTTGCCGGGGAGCATAGCTCTATTCTTTGAGTCACTTGGGATATATATCTGCTTATCATTATGAAGAACTTAAGAGATCCAAAGACCAAGATCTATCCCTCAACTATGAGGGGAGGTAAGGAACTGCCATCTAGCTCTGCACTTGATTCACCTTCTGTTATGAGTAAGTTTGCGACACCTACACCTGCTTCTGCTATTCGTTCTAATATGTCGCATGTTATTGATGAAGCCACTTCTGCTATGCATGATACTTATGATGAAACTACCTCTATGCATGATACTACTGTGCCACTTAGTGATTTCCTTGATGAACAACTTGCTAGGGCTAGAGAGATTGAAAATATTGAATCTGATGATACTGATGAAAGTGATGATGAAGAATCACTTGTTATTCCTAAGGGCTATGTTTTTTTATCAAGAAGCTTCTTTCTCTATATTAGCTTGCAAAAATAGAAATGAACTAAAAAGGTTATTAGCTAAATTGAGTAAGCAATCTCTAAGTGCTAGAATTAAACCTGGCCCTGCTTTTGCTACTTCACCTATCTGTGTTACCGATAAGGATTATGAATTCTTTGTTGATCCTGATATAATTACTTTGGTTGAATATGATCCTTTTCATGGTTATGAATCTGAAACTATTGTGGCACATCTTACTAAATTGAATGATACACTACAGGAATCAGCTACTTTGCCGTCTGCCATGGCGGAAGGCAAAGGCACGAACGGCGGACGGCAAAGGCCTTTGCCGTCAGCGGCGGACGGCAAAAGGCTCCGGCAAAGTAGGCTTCGGTAAACAGGTTCTTTGCTGTCTGCTACCGACGGCAAAGTCTTTGCCGTCTGCGGCGGACGGCAAAGAGAGAGCGGCAGACGGCAAAGACGGCGGACGGCAATAGGTGCGCTGTCAGTCCGTTAAGTGGCTAACGGAAGGCCTTTGCCGTCCGCCACTGACGGCAAAACTTCTAGGGTCTTTGCCGTCCGCCGTATGATGTCATCTGCACGTCACTACGTGGCAGGTTCTTTGCCGTCTGCCACTGACGGCAAAGTCTTTGCCGTCTGCCACTGTAGGCAAACTGACCAAACGGGTCAGCTCCCAGGAAGCACAGGTGGACGCCACGTGGCTTCGTTGCCGTCTGCGGCAGACGGCAAAGAGCCCGTTGCCGTCAGTGGCAGACGGCAAAGAGCCTGCATATTGGCTCTTTTTTCTGTTTTTTCATATACCCAACCATTTTCACAGCAAATAGATGATACATATATATTTTTCACATGGCAAGTTCACAGCAAATATATGAGATATCCAACACATATAATTTCATCATACATGCATAGTTCCATCAACCATACATAGCAAGTTCGACATACATGCATCCAACCATACATATTACAATAGTGTCATCCTACCATACATGCATAGTTCATAGATACAAAGGAAACATAGTTCATCCAAACAAGCACTCCATCTATGCAAGCTTTCGTGAAGTGAATGAATTCTGCAAAATGGGAAATAAGAAAGTTAGAAGAAGAAGATTAGAAGAAGAAGAAGAAGAAAATGAAGAAGAAGAAGAATATATATGACATTTATGAGCTAATTTAGGTGAAATTGATCATTTGTGAGCTAACTTAGGTGAAATGGATCGTTTATGAGCTAACCTAGGTGCAATGGATCGCTTATGAGCAAACTTAGGTAAAATGCATCATTTTAGAGGTAACCTAGGTAAGATGGATCATTTTGGAGCTAACCTAGGTAAAATGGGTCATTTTAGAGCTAACTTCGGTAGAATGGATCATTTATGAGCTAAGTAAGGTTAAATGGATCATTTTAGAACTAACTTAGGTAAAATAGATTGTTTATGAGCTAACTTAGGTAAAATGGATAGTTTTTGAGCTAACTAAAGTGAAATGAATCGTTTTTGAGCTAACTAAGGTGAAGGGCATCATTTTTGAGCTAACTAAGGTGAAATGGATCGTTTTTGAGCTAACTAGGTGAAATGAATCGTTTTTGAGCTAACTAAGGTAAAATGGATCGTTTTTGAGCTAACTTAGGTGAAATGGATCATTTAAGAGCTAATTTAGGTGAAATGGATCGTTTTTGAGCTAACTAAGGTGAAATGGATCGTTTTTGAGCTAACTAAGGTGAAATGGATCGTTTTTGAGCAAACTTAGGTGAAATGGAACATTTAAGAGCTAATTTAGGTGAAATGGATCGTTTTTGAGCTAACTAAGGTGAAATGGATCGTTTTTGAGCAAACTTAGGTGAAATGGATCATTTAAGAGCTAATTTAGGTGAAATGGATCGTTTTTGAGCAAACTTAGGTGAAATGGATCATTTCACAGCTAATTTAGGTGAAATGGATCGTTTTTAGCTAACTTAGGTGAAATGGATCGTTTAGGAGCTACTCTAGGTAAATTGGGTCATTTTAGAGCTAACTTGGATAAACTGGATCATTTATAAGCTAACCTAGGTAAGATGGGTCATTTTGGAGCTAACTTAGGTAAAATGGATCGTCTATGAGCTAACTAAGCTAATTATGCAATTTTTGACATAATTAAGCTAAGTATAGATCGTTTTAGAGCTAACTTAGGTAAAATGGATGGTTTTGGAGGTCAGTAAGCTTATTAATTCATTTTGGAGGAGAAGAAGCTAAGTCTACGTCATTATGGTAAGCATTGGAGGAAATAAAGCTAAGTCTAGGTCTTTATGCATGTGTTAAGAAAAACACTAGATAAACTTACCAAGATCCAGGAGGTGTAGGAGCGGGGTGGCTCGTGTCGGTAGCTGGAGAAGGATCGTGCGATGCTTTTCTGGAGTTACGCTGCACCAAAGATCATTTCCAATGTCTTGTTAGCATGATGACACTCAAATGTTAAGACTAGCAAGTAATGTCCATTCAAATAAAACTCACCGTGGTCCCAGGAGCAATCACTGGCATCGGCGGAGCGGTCTGACCTGTCTTCTCGCACACAGACTGCACATTTGGTTTTGACGACTCAGTCATACTAGTTAGTAATGAGACAAACACTACATGAATGTTTTGGCTAATCTGCAGAAGAAACTTACCACAAGGAGCTCATACATGGCCCTTGCCTGCATGTCATTCCGTGCCCTCTCCTCCTCCATCATCTTTGTCGTCCTCTCCTCCAACTCCCGCTGCCTCTCCGCCGCCTCCGCCAGAAGTTTCTCCGTTCTATCTCTCTCACTCTGTATAGCAGCCTGCAACACCACTCACATGACCATTTGTAATCATTGATGGAAGCGCACACAATGTAATGGAGAAAGATAACTCAGTACGTATCACTAACCTTGATGGCGAGTTGCACTGGCCGTTCACGAGGCCTTATCTCAGGAGCGGAGCTCGACTGGCGTGCCTTGATCTCCGGGAGAGTGCTAGGACAACGGACGTTTCGAAGACTCCAACATTTCATTGAAGGCCTTTGCAGATTCCTCCATCTCCTCGTCCGAATCCCGAGCATCATCATAGTCTTGCACCATGTTTTCCATCCCGGTACCATGCTCGCCGGTGCGACGACGATCCACCTCAGCTCGGTCACGTTGGGCAGACTCACCATGAAATGTCCACACCATATAATCGGGCATAAAACCACTCTTCTGCAGGTGTTTGCCCATTTCAGCCTCTGTCTTCTTTTCCCAATTGCCGCACCGGAAACAGGGGCACCAGGTTTTCTTTTGGCCATTTGCAAATGCGGCTTGCACAAACCCCTTAGTTTTTGTGAACCATTCAGCGCTCCATTTGTTCTGACCAGTGTGACTGGTATACATCCAAGCACGGTCACTCATCTTGACTTTCAGAGCTACTGGACACACAACAATTATATATGTAATTCACCATGTATATATTCATCAGTTGATCTACTTTGTCAATTTTATTACGTCCATGCAACCTACACTCTAATAGGTAATGATAGGTCCTAATCCCACCCGTGTATGTGTAGATTGGGTTCATTTTCCCATGCTATGCTCCGGATCCGACGCAAAATTTCGGCAGCACCTCCCCGCTGTTCTCCTGATACATGTCTCTGCAATAAACAGAGAGGATGTGTACCCGGAGAACAACAGGGGAGGCACTGACGAAATATATGCGTCGGATCCGGAGCAAAGCATATGGGAAAACGAACCCAATCTACACATACTCGGGCTGTCCATGGATAGCATTGGACAATTCGAAAGAATCAAGGTTATAAATATGCAAATGCATGCATATTTATAACTATGACGCTTTCGAATGGGAGACACATATTGGTTACGCATACTGATGATTCAAGACACATATATAGCTAGCTATCAAGTTTCATCGGAATAGATCAAATAATTAATGGGGGAGGAGGACTTGTCATTTGTGCTCACCCACGAACGAAGGGGCAGAGCTCGTCAAACGCACGGCGAGGTCGTCGAACACCAAACCTTGCAGCGATGAAACAACTGCACATTTAAAACTACACGATCAACACAATTATATATGATGTTTTTCATAACTAAATCGAAAAATATATGACCTAACTAATAATTCACAAATATATGACCCCGTCGGCCTCTGGAAGGCCAAAGAACACCTTAATTTTCGGGAGGTGTCGGTGGTCGGGGTGCCCTGTCGGTGTCGGGGTCGGGGTCGGAGTCTCGGGGTCGGGGTGTCGGGTCGGGGTGCCGGGTCGGGGTCGGGGTGCCGTGTCGGTGTTGGGGTCGGGGTGTCGGGTCAGGCTCGGGGTCGGGGTGTCGTGGTCGGGGTCGGGGTCGGGGTCGGGGTCTCGGGGTCGGGGTGTCGGGTCGGGGTGCCGGGTCGGGGTCGGGGTGCCGTGTCAGTGTCGGGGTCGGGGTGTCGGGTCAGGCCCGGGGTCGGGGTCTCGGGGTCGGGGTGTCGGGTCGGGGTGCCGGGTCGGGGTCGGTGTGCCGTGTCAGTGTCGGGGTCGGGGTGTCGGGTCAGGCCCGGGGTCGGGGTCTCGGGGTCGGGGTGTCGGGTTGGGTGCCGGGTCGGGGTCAGGGGTCTCGAGGTCGGGGTGTCGGGTCAGGCTCGGGGTCGGGGTCTCGGGGTCGCGGTGTCTGGTCGGGGTGCCGTGTCGGTGTCGGGGTAAGGGTGGGTGTGGTGTCAGGGTGTCGGTGTCGGGGTGTCGTGTCGGTGTCGGGGTCGGGGTCTCGGGGTCGGGGTGTCGGGTCGGGGTGCCGGGTCGGGGTCGGGGTGCCGTGTCGGTGTCGGGGTCGGCGTGTCGGGTCAGCCTCGGGGTCGGGGTGTTGGGGTTGGGGTCGGGGTCGGGGTGCCGTGTCGGGTCGGGTTTTTTTCCTCTTTTATCCTTTTCTTCTTCTTCCTATTCTTCCTTTTTTTCCTCCTCCTCCTCCTTCTTCTTCTTCTTCTTCTTCTTCTTCTTCTTCTTCTTCTTCTTCTTCTTCTTCTTCTTCTTCTTCTTCTTCTTCTTCTTCTTCTTCTTCTTCTTCTTCTTCTTCTTCTTCTTCTTCCTCCTCCTTTCCTTTTTCCTCTTCTTCTTCTCCCCCTCTCCTCTTTTTTCTTCTTCTTCTTCCTCTTCTTCTTTTTTCTTCTCCTCCTCCTCCTCTTCTTCTTCCTTTCCTTTTTCCTCTTCTTCTTCTCCTCCTATCCTCTTTTTCTCTTCTTCTTCTTCTTTCCTCAAACTAAACTAAACCTATAACTAAAACTAAAACTAAAACTAAAACTAAATCTAAACTAAACATAAACCTCAAACTAATAAAACAGAAAAAAGGAAAAAACTAAATCTAAACCTAAAACTAAACTAAAACTAAAACTAAAACTAAATCTAAACTAAAACTAAAAAGAAAAAAACAGAAAAAACAGAAAAAGGAGGGGGCTCACCTGGGGCAGGGCTGGTGGAGGAGGGGGCGGGGCGGTTGAGGAGGCCCCCGGTGGAGGAGCTGGCCGGGGCGCGGGGGCGGCCTGGGGCGGCGGGGGGCCGGGCCCGGGGCGGTGGGGGGCCGGGGCACGGGGGGGCCGGGGCGGCGGGGAGGGGGGGGGCGACGGGGTGGTGGGGCGGCGGGGGCCGGGGCGGTGGGGCGGCGGGGGCAACGGGGCGGCGGGGGCGACGGGTGGTGGGGCGACCGGGCGGCGGCGAGTGGTGGGGGCGGCGGCGGCGGCGGTGGGGTGGGAAGTGGTGGCGGGGCGCGTCAGCGAGGAGAGAACAGAGAGTAATGGGTGGGGGGTACGGGCCGTTAGGTAGTGTCCTCTTTGCCGTCCGCCTCTCTTTGCCGTCTGCCCTTTTGCCTCTTTGTCGTCTGCTGGCAGACGGCAAAGAGGTGGGCAGTTAGGTTTTTTCCAAACGGGCGGGGGGTGGGGGCCACCTCTCTCTTTGCCGTCTGCAAGCGGACGGCAAAGATTCTTTGCCGTCTGCCAGCAGACGGCAAAGAGCTGGCGGACGGCAAAGAGCTTCTTTGCCGTCTGCCGTTTCTTTATCGTCTGCTTTTGGGTAGCTGATGGCAAAGAGCTTCTTTGCCGTCAGCTAGCAGACGGCAAAGAGCTGGCAGATGGCAAATTATCTAATTCCAGTAGTGATATAGCCATCCTGTTCACTACAGATGAGGGAACTCGTTACTTTTATATCCTTAAAATATTTCCGTTCTCATTAAAGGTGATTCTAAGATATGGTTTAATTCTCTTGATCCTAGTTGTGTGCGTAGTCCCCAAGATATGATTTATTACTTCTCTGCTAAATATTTCCCTGCTCATAAGAAACAAGCTGCTTTAAGGGATATATATAATTGGGCCATTTACATTTGTGCCCCTAACTTGATCCCACTACTCAGATTTGCCCTTAATTTCGAATGGTGCTCAAATTTGCCCCTCTGCCGTTAGGTGTCCTTATAGAAATGCCCTTCCGCGCCGTTACCGTCCAGTCAAAGGGCTTTGACCGTCTCAAAAAAAGCAAAAAAATCTAAAATTTTTTGGGATCGAAGATAGTTAGGTGCGCAAGGTGCATGCCAATTTTCGCGATGTTTAGACATACCAGGAGCTCAGGGCAAAAGAAAACAATAAATCTATATGCCTATGAATAGTAAATTCAAATAAAATAGCAAACAAATTAAAAAAATTATGAATTTTTTTGGCATCCAAGCTGATCGGTTGCGCAAGGTGTGTGCAAAATTTTGTTATCAAATGGCATGCGAGGAGCACTAGCAAAAAAACACAAAATAGTGTATTTTTTCAAAGTTTTTTCTGAGCCATATTTTGTTTTTCTTCACGAGCTCCTACAATGTCCAAACACAACAAAATTTTGCACACACATTGTGTAGCTGAGCATCCTGGATGCCAAAAAATTTCATATTTTTTTTGAATTTTTTGCTATTTTTTTGAATTTACTATTCACGGGCATACATATTTACTGTTTTTCCTTTGCCATGAGCTCCTAGAGTATCCAAACAGCATGAAAATTTGCACGCACGTTGCGCACTTGAGTATCCTTGGTCCCACAAAATTTCAGATTTTTTCGATTTTTTTGCTATTTTTTTCGAGACGGTCAAAGCCCTTTGACGCCCTTTGACTGGACGGTAACGGCGCAGAGGGCATTTCTATAAGGGCAACTAACGGCGGAGGGGCAAATTTGAGCACCCTTCGAAATTAGGGGCAAATCTGAGTAGTGGGATCAAGTTAGGGGCATAGATGTAAATGTCCCTATATAATTTTGTGCAAATTGAAGAAGAGAGTCTCCCACAAGCTTGGGGGAGGTTTCTCCAATTACTTAATGCTTTGCCTGTTCATCCTCTTAAGAAAAATGAAATACTTGATATCTTTTATAATGGACTAACCAATGCCTCCAGAGATTACCTGGATAGTTGTGCTAGTTCTGTTTTTAGGGAAAGAACACCGGATGAAGCTGAAATTTTATTGAACAATATGTTGACAGATGAAAATAATTGGACACCTCCGGAGCCAATTCCTGAGCCTATGCCTAAACAAATTCCGAAGAAGAGGGGTATTCTATTTCTCGGTCTTGAAGATATGCAAGAGGCAAACAAATCTATGAAAGAAAAAGGTATGAAAGCTGAAGATGTTAAGAATTTACCTCCTATTGAAGAAATACATGGTCTTAATTTACCGCATGTTGAAGAAACATATGATCTTAATCCTTTACCTATTGAAGAAACTCATGGTCTTGATAACCCAACACATGTAGTAAAGGTAAATTCTCTCTATAGATATGATAAAGCTGAAATCCCATTTACTAAGTTTGCTAGCCCATGCTTAGATGAGTTTGATAAATTTATGGCTAAGTAAGAAGATTTTAATGCTTATTTTGGTAGACAATTGAAATACAATTCAAATATGCTTGACCACTTGGGTGATTATATGGCTAATGTTAAAGGTGAACTTAAACTTATTAGTAAACATGCTTCTATGGTTACCACTCAAGTAGAACAAGTACTTAAAGCTCAAAATGATTTGCTCAATGAATTGAATAGTAAAGATAATTACGATAATGACGTTAGAGTGGCTACTAGAACTGGTAGAATGACTCAGGAACCTTTGTATCCTGAAGGCCACCCTAAGAGAATTGAGCAAGATTCTCAGAGAAATAATATAGATGCACCTAGTTCTTCTAAAAGGAAGAAAAAGAAAAATGATAGGACTTTGCATGCTTCTAGTGATCCTATTGTTGAATCACCTGAGAATCCAAATGATATTTCTATTTCTGATGCTGAAACATAATCTGGTAATGAACCTGAAACTAGTGATAATATTAATGATAATGTTCATGATGATGCTCAACCTAGTAATGATAATGATATAGAAATTGAACCTGTTGTTGATCTTGATAACCCACAATCAAAGAATCAACGTTATGATAAGAAAGACTTTGTTGCTAGGAAACATGGTAAAGAAAGAGAGCCTTGGGTTCAGAAACCCATGCCTTTTCCTCCCAAACCATCCAAGAAAAAGGATGATGAGGATTTTGAGCGCTTTGCTGAAATGATTAGACCTATCTTTTTGTGTATGCAATTAACTGATATGCTCAAAACCAATCCTTATTCTAAGTACATGAAAGATATTATTACAAATAAAAGAAAGATACCGGAAGCTGAAATTTCCACCATGCTTGCTAATTATACTTTTAAGGGTGGAATACCAAAGAAACTAGGAGACCCCAGTGTACCCACTATACCATGCTCCATTAAAAGAAATTATGTTTAAACTGCTTTATGTGATCTTGGAGCCAGTGTTAGTGTTATGCCTCTCTCTTTATATCATAGACTTGATTTGAATAAGTTGACACCTACTGAAATATCTTTGCAAATGGCTGATAAATCAACTGCTATACCTGTCGGTATTTGAAGGAAATATGCCCTAGAGGCAATAATAAAGTTATTATTTATTTCCTTATATCATGATAAATGTTTATTATTCATGCTAGAATTGTATTAACCGGAAACATAATACATGTGTGAATACATAGACCAACAGAGTGTCACTAGTATGCCTCTACTTGACTAGCTCGTTAATCAAAGATGGTTATGTTTCCTAACCATGAACAAAGAGTTGTTATTTGATTAACGAGGTCACATCATTAGTTGAATGATCTGATTGACATGACCCATTCCATTAGCTTAGCACCCGATCATTTATTATGTTGCTATTGCTTTTCTTCATGACTCATACATGTTCCTATGACTATGAGATTATGCAACTCCCGTTTACCGGAGGAACACTTTGGGTACTACCAAACGTCACAACGTAACTGGGTGATTATAAAGGAGTACTACAGGTGGCTCCAAAGGTAGATGTTGGGTTGGCGTATTTCGAGATTAGGATTTGTCACTCCGATTGTCGGAGAGGTATCTCTGGGCCCTCTCGGTAATACACATCACATAAGCCTTGCAAGCATTGTGACTAATGAGTTAGTTGCGGGATGATGTATTACAGAACGAGTAAAGAGACTTGCCAGTAACGAGATTGAACTAGGTATTGGATACCGACGATCGAATCTCGGGCAAGTAACATACCGATGACAAAGGGAACAACGTATGTTGTTATGCGGTCTGACCGATAAAGATCTTCATAGAATATGTAGGAGCCAATATGGGCATCCAGGTCCCGCTATTGGTTATTGACCGGAGACGTGTCTCGGTCATGTCTACATTGTTCTCGAACCGTAGGGTCCGCACGCTTAACGTTACGATGACAGTTATTATGAGTTTATGCATTTTGATGTACCGAAGGTTGTTCGGAGTCCCGGATGTGATCGCGGACATGACGAGGAGTCTCGAAATGGTCAAGATGTAAAGATTGATATATTGGAAGCCTATGTTTGGACATCGGAAGTGTTCCGGGTGAAATCGGGATTTTACCGGATTACCGCGAGGGTTACCGGAACCCCCCGGGAGCCAAATGGGCCTACATGGGCCATTGTGGAAAGGTGAAACGGGCTGCCAAGGAGGGCTGCGCACCTCCCCCCTCCCCTAGTCCTATTAGGACTAGGAGAGGTGGCCGGCCACCTCTCTCTTTCCCTCTCTCTTTTTCCCAAGGATTCCTAGTTGGAATAGGATTGGGGGGGGGGAGTCCTACTCCCGGTAGGAGTAGGACTCCTCCTGCGCCTCCCTCCTTTGGCCGGCCAGCCTCCCCCCTTCATCCTTTATATACGGGGTCAGGGGACACCCCAAGACACACAAGTTGATCCTTGAGATCGTTCCTTAGCCGTGTGCGGTGCCCCCTGCCACCAAATTCCACCTCGATCATACCGTTGTAGTGCTTAGGCGAAGCCCTGCGTCGGTAGTACATCAAGATCGTCACCACGCCATCGTGCTGACGGAACTCCCCCCCGAAGCTTTGAAGGATCGGAGCCCGGGGATCGTCATCGAGCTGAACATGTGCTAAGAACTCGGAGGTGCCGGAGTAACGGTGCTTGGATCGGTCGGATCGGGAAGAAGACGTACGACTACTTCCTCTACGTTGTGTCAACGCTTCCGTTGCGATCTACAAGGGTACGTAGATCAGACTCTCCCCCTCGTTGCTATGCATCACCATGATCTTGCGTGTGAATAGGAAAATTTTGAAATTACTACGTTCCCCAACAGTGGCATCCGAGCCTAGGTTTTTATGGTTTGATGTTATTTGCACGAGTAGAACACAAGTGAGTTGTGGGCGATACAAGTCATACTGCCTACCAGCATGTCATACTTTGGTTCGGCGGTATTGTTGGACGAGACGATCCGGACCAACCTTACGCGTACTCTTACGCGAGACCGGTTCCCTCGACGTGCTTTGCACATAGATGGCTTGCGGAAGACTGTCTCTCCAACTTTAGTTGAACCAAGTGTGGCTACGCCCGGTCCTTGAGAAGGTTAAAACGGAGTCTATTTGACGAACTATCGTTGTGGTTTTGATGCGTAGGTAAGATGAGTTCTTACTTAAGCCCGTAGCAGCCACGTAAAACTTGCAACAACAAAGTAGAGGACGTCCAACTTGTTTTTGCAGGGCATGTTGTGATGTGATATGATCAAGGCATGATGCTGATTTTATTGTATGAGATGATCATGTTTTGTAACCAAGTTATCGGCAACTGGCAGGAGCCATATGGTTGTCGCTTTATTGTATGCAATGCAATCGCGATGTAATGCTTTACTTTATTACTAAGTGGTAGTGATAGTCGTGGAAGCATAAGATTGGCGAGACGACAACGATGCTACGATGGAGATCAAGGTGTCGCACTGGTGACGATGGTGATCATGACGGTGCTTCGGAGATGGAGATCACAAAGCACAAGATGATGATGGCCATATCATATCACTTATATTGATTGCATGTGATGTTTATCCTTTTATGCATCTTATCTTGCTTTGATTGACGGTAGCATTATAAGATGATCTCTCACTAAATTATCAAGAAGTGTTCTCCCTGAGTATGCACCGTTGCAAAAGTTCTTCGTGCTGAGACACCACATGATGATCGGGTGTGATAGGCTCTACGTTCAAATACAACGGGTGCAAAACAGTTGCACACGCGGAATACTCAGGTTACACTTGACGAGCCAAGCATATACAGATATGGCCTCGGAACACGGAGACCAAAAGGTCGAGCGTGAATCATATAGTAGATATGATCAACATAATGATGTTCACCATTGAAAACTACTCCATCTCACGTGATGATCGGTTATGGTTTAGTTGATTTGGATCACGTGATCACTTAGAGGATTAGAGGGATGTCCATCTAAGTGGGAGTTAAGTAAATTTGATTAACTGAACTTAAATTTATCATGAACTTAGTACCTGATAGTATCTTGCTTGTTTATGTTGATTGTAGATAGATGGCTCGTGCTGTTGTTCCGTTGAATTTTAATGCGTTCCTTGAGAAAGCAAAGTTGAAAGATGATGGTAGCAATTACACGGACTGGGTCCGTAACTTGAGGATTATCCTCATTGCTGCACAGAAGAATTACGTCCTGGAAGCACCGCTGAGTGCCAGGCCTACTGCTAGAGCAACACCAGAAGTTATGAACGTCTGGCAGAGCAAAGCTGATGACTACTCAATAGTTCAGTGTGCCATGCTTTACGGCTTAGAACCGGGACTTCAACGACGTTTTGAACGTCATGGAGCATATGAGATGTTCCAGGAGTTGAAGTTAATATTTCAAGCAAATGCCCGGATTGAGAGATATGAAGTCTCCAATAAGTTCTATAGCTGCAAGATGGAGGAGAATAGTTCTGTCAGTGAGCATATACTCAAAATGTCTGGGTATAATAATCACTTGATTCAATTGGGAGTTACACTTCCGGATGATTGCGTCATTGACAAAATTCTCCAATCACTGCCACCAAGCTACAAGAGCTTTGTGATGAACTATAATATGCAAGGGATGAACAAGACTATTCCCGAGCTCTTCGCAATGCTGAAAGCTGCGGAGGTAGAAATCAAGAAGGAGCATCAAGTGTTGATGGTTAACAAAACCACTAGTTTCAAGAAAAAGGGCAAAGGGAAGAAGAAGGGGAACTTCAAGAAGAACGGCAAGCAAGTTGCTGCTCAAGAGAAGAAACCCAAGTCTGGACCTAAGCCTGAAACTGAGTGCTTCTACTGCAAGCAGACTGGTCACTGGAAGCGGAACTGCCCCAAGTATTTGGCGGATAAGAAGGATGGCAAGGTGAACAAAGGTATATGTGATATACATGTTATTGATGTGTACCTTACTAATGCTCGCAGTAGCACCTGGGTATTTGATACTGGTTCTGTTGCTAATATTTGCATCTCAAAACAGGGACTACAGAATAAGCGGACACTAGCAAAGGACGAGGTGACGATGCGCGTGGGAAACGGTTCCAAAGTCTATGTGATCGCAGTCGGCGCGCTACCTCTACATCTACCTTCGGGATTAATATTAGACCTAAATAATTGTTATTTGGTGCCAGCGTTGAGCATGAACATTATATCTGGATCTTGTTTAATGCGAGACTGTTATTCATTTAAATCAGAGAATAATGGTTGTTCTATTTATATGAGTAATATCTTTTATGGTCATGCACCTTTGAAAAGTGGTCTATTTTTGATGAATCTCGATAGTAGTGATACACATATTCATAATGTTGAAGCCAAAAGATGCAGAGTTGATAATGATAGTGCAACCTATTTGTGGCACTGCCGTTTAGGTCATATCGGTGTAAAGCGCATGAAGAAACTCCATACTGATGGGCTTTTGGAACCACTTGATTATGAATCACTTGGTACTTGCGAACTGTGCCTCATGGGCAAGATGACTAAAACACCGTTCTCCGGTACTATGGAGACAGCAACAGATTTGTTGGAAATCATACATACCGATGTATGTGGTCCGATGAATATTGAGGCTCGTGGCGGATATCGTTCTTTTATCACTTTCACAGATGATTTAAGCAGATATGGGTATATCTACTTAATGAAACACAAATCTGAAACGTTTGAAAAGTTCAAAGAATTTCAGAGTGAAGTTGAAAATCATCGTAACAAGAAAATAAGGTTTCTACGATCTGATCGTGGAGGAGAATATTTGAGTTACGAGTTTGGTGTACATTTGAAAAATTGTGGAATAGTTTCGCAACTCACGCCACCCGGAACACCACAGCGTAATGGTGTGTCCGAACGTCGTAATCGTACTTTACTAGATATGGTGCGATCTATGATGTCTCTTACTGATTTACCGCTATCATTTTGGGGTTATGCTTTAGAGACGGCCGCATTCACGTTAAATAGGGCACCATCAAAATCCATTGAGACGACGCCTTATGAACTGTGGTTTGGCAAGAAACCAAAGGTGTCGTTTCTTAAAGTTTGGGGCTGCGATGCTTATGTGAAAAAACTTCAACCTGATAAGCTCGAACCCAAATCGGAGAAATGTGTCTTCATAGGATATCCAAAGGAAAATATTGGATACACCTTCTATCACAGATCCGAAGGCAAGACTTTTGTTGCTAAATTCGGAAACTTTCTTGAGAAGGAGTTTCTCTCGAAAGAAGTGAGTGGGAGGAAAGTAGAACTTGACGAGGTAACTATACCTACTCCGTTATTGGGAAATAGTACATCACAGAAAACTGTTTCTGTGAGACCTACACCAATAAGAGAGGAAGTTAATGATGATGATCATGAAACTTTAGATCAAGATACTACTGAACCTCGTAGATCAACCAGAGTAAGATCCGCACCAGAGTGGTACGGTAATCCTGTTCTGGATGTCATGCTACTAGATCATGATGAACCTACGAACTATGAAGAAGCGATGGTTAGCCCAGATTCCACAAAGTGGCTTGAAGCCATGAAATCTGAGATAGGATCCATGTATGAGAACAAAGTATGGACTTTGGTTGACTTGCCCGATGATCGGCAAGCAATTGAGAATAAATGGATCTTTAAGAAGAAGACTGACGCTGATGGTAATATTACTGTCTACAAAGCTCGACTTGTCGCAAAAGGTTTTTGACAAGTTCAAGGAGTTGACTACGATGAGACTTTCTCACCCGTAGCGATGCTTAAGTCTGTCAGAATAATGTTAGCGATTGCCGCATTTTATGATTATGAAATTTGGCAAATGGATGTCAAAACTGCATTCCTGAATGGATTTCTGGAAGAAGAGTTGTATATGATGCAACCGGAAGGTTTTGTCGATCCAAAGGGAGCTAACAAAGTGTGCAAACTCCAGCGATCCATTTATGGACTGGTGCAAGCATCTCGGAGTTGGAATAAACACTTTGATAGTGTGATCAAAGCATTTGGTTTTATACAGACTTTTGGAGAAGCCTGTATTTACAAGAAAGTGAGTGGGAGCTCTGTAGCATTTCTGATATTATATGTGGATGACATATTACTGATTGGAAATGATATAGAATTTCTGGATAGCATAAAGGGATACTTGAATAAAAGTTTTTCAATGAAAGACCTCGGTGAAGCTGCTTACATATTAGGCATAAAGATCTATAGAGATAGATCAAGACGCTTAATTGGACTTTCACAAAGCACATACCTTGACAAGATTTTGAAGAAGTTCAAAATGGATCAAGCAAAGAAAGGGTTCTTGCCTGTGTTACAAGGTGTGAAGTTGAGTCAGACTCAATGCCCGACCACTGCAGAAGATAGAGAGAAAATGAAAGATGTTCCCTATGCTTCAGCCATAGGCTCTATCATGTATGCAATGCTGTGTACCAGACCTGATGTGTGCCTTGTTATAAGTATAGCAGGGAGGTACCAAAGTAATCCAGGAGTGGATCACTGGACATCGGTCAAGAACATCCTGAAATACCTGAAAAGGACTAAGGATATGTTTCTCGTATATGGAGGTGACAAAGAGCTCACCGTAAGAGGTTACGTTGATGTAAGCTTTGACACTGATCCGGACGATTCTAAATCGCAAACCGGATACGTGATTAGTTTAAACGGTGGAGCTGTCAGTTGGTGCAGTTCTAAACAAAGCGTCGTAGCGGGATCTACATGTGAAGCGGAATACATTGCTGCTTCGGAAGCAGCGAATGAAGGAGTCTGGATGAAGGAGTTCATATCCGATCTAGGTGTCATACCTAGTGCATCGGGTCCAATGAAAATCTTTTGTGACAATACTGGTGCAATTGCTTTGGCAAAGGAATCCAGATTTCACAAAAGGACCAAACACATCAAGAGACGCTTCAATTCCATCCGGGATCTAGTCCAGGTGGGAGACATAGAGATTTGCAAGATACATACGGATCTGAATGTTGCAGACCCGTTGACTAAGCCTCTTCCACGAGCAAAACATGATCAGCACCAAGGCTCCATGGGTGTTAGAATCATTACTGTGTAATCTAGATTATTGACTCTAGTGCAAGTGGGAGACTGAAGGAAATATGCCCTAGAGGCAATAATAAAGTTATTATTTATTTCCTTATATCATGATAAATGTTTATTATTCATGCTAGAATTGTATTAACCGGAAACATAATACATGTGTGAATACATAGACCAACAGAGTGTCACTAGTATGCCTCTACTTGACTAGCTCGTTAATCAAAGATGGTTATGTTTCCTAACCATGAACAAAGAGTTGTTATTTGATTAACGAGGTCACATCATTAGTTGAATGATCTGATTGACATGACCCATTCCATTAGCTTAGCACCCGATCGTTTAGTATGTTGCTATTGCTTTTCTTCATGACTCATACATGTTCCTATGACTATGAGATTATGCAACTCCCGTTTACCAGAGGAACACTTTGGGTACTACCAAACGTTACAACGTAACTGGGTGATTATAAACGAGTACTACAGGTGGCTCCAAAGGTAGATGTTGGGTTGGCGTATTTCGAGATTAGGATTTGTCACTCCGATTGTCGGAGAGGTATCTCTGGGCCCTCTCGGTAATACACATGACATAAGCCTTGCAAGTATTGTGACTAATGAGTTAGTTGCGGGATGATGTATTACGGAACGAGTAAAGAGACTTGCCAGTAACGAGATTGAACTAGGTATTGGATACCGACGATCGAATCTCGGGCAAGTAACATACCGATGACAAAGGGAACAACGTATGTTGTTATGCGGTCTGACCGATAAAGATCTTCATAGAATATGTAGGAGCCAATATGGGCATCCAGGTCCCGCTATTGGTTATTGACCGGAGATGTGTCTCGGTCATGTCTACATTGTTCTCGAACCGTAGGGTCCGCACGCTTAACGTTACGATGACAGTTATTATGAGTTTATGCATTTTGATGTACCGAAGGTTGTTCGGAGTCCCGGATGTGATCACGGACATGACGAGGAGTCTCGAAATGGTCGAGACATAAAGATTGATATATTGGAAGCCTATGTTTGGACATCGGAAGTGTTCCGGGTGAAATCGGGATTTTACCGGATTACCGGGAGGGTTACCGGAACCCCCCGGGAGCCAAATGGGCCTACATGGGCCATTGTGGAAAGGTGAAAGGGGCTGCCAAGGAGGGCTGCGCGCCTCCCCCCTCCCCTAGTCCTATTAGGACTAGGAGAGGTGGCCGGCCACCTCTCTCTCTTTCCCTCTCTCTTTTTCCCAAGGATTCCTAGTTGGAATAGGATTGGGGGGGGGAGTCCTACTCCCGGTAGGAGTAGGACTCCTCCTGCGCCTCCCTCCTTTGGCCGGCCAGCCTCCCCCCTTCATCCTTTATATACGGGGGCAGGGGACACCCCAAGACACACAAGTTGATCCTTGATATCGTTCCTTAGCCGTGTGCGGTGCCCCCTGCCACCAAATTCCACCTCGATCATACCGTTGTAGTGCTTAGGCGAAGCCCTGCGTCGGTAGTACATCAAGATCGTCACCACGCCGTCGTGCTGACGGAACTCCTCCCCGAAGCTTTGCTGGATCGGAGCCCGGGGATCGTCATCGAGCTGAACGTGTGCTAAGAACTCGGAGGTGCCGGAATAACGGTGCTTGGATCGGTCGGATCGGGAAGAAGACGTACGACTACTTCCTCTACGTTGTGTCAACGCTTCCGTTGCGATCTACAAGGGTACGTAGATCAGACTCTCCCCCTCGTTGCTATGCATCACCATGATCTTGCGTGTGCGTAGGAAAATTTTGAAATTACTACGTTCCCCAACAGTATTTGTGAGGATGTGCCTGTTGTAGTTGCAAACGTTACTATTTTAACGGACTTTGGTATTCTTGATATTCCCGAGGACGATAGTATGTCTATTATTCTTGGAAGACCCTTTTTGAATACTGTAGGGGCTGTCATGGATTGCACTAAAGGCAATGTCACTTTTCATGTTAATGGTAATGAGCACATGGTACACTTTCCGAGGAAACAACCTCAAGTTCATAGTATCAACTCTATTGGAAAATTTTCATCGATTATATTTGGAGGTTTTGAATTTCCTCTTCCTACTGTCAAGAAGAAATATGATATTCTTATTGTTGGGGATGTGCATATCCCCGTTGAGGTAACATGGTGTTATTCAAAATTTCTCCGGTTCCATGTTATTCGGAATGAGTTCTTTAACAAGACTTGATCAACCTTGTTAGTGGATTCCTTTTGATGATCATGAGATGGATGAAACTAGAAGGCACAACCTTCTGTACCCCACTTTTAATTTCTGTTACTTATATTAAATAAAATAAAAATAAATATTTTTCTCTCTGTTATCTGATTATCCGTGCAATATAAAAATACCCCAAAAATAAAAGTTCCCCAAATGCCCTGAAATTTAAATATGATTTTTTTCTAGAATATTTGAGAATATTTGGCACTGAGAACACAGCAGTGGGGGGGGGGGGTCAACCACCTGCCAACGAGGGTGGAGGGCGCGCCCTACCCCCTGGGCGCGCCCCCTGCCTCGTGGGCCCACGGTGGCCCTCCTCCACTTATTCTTTCACCCATACACTCCTTCTTCCTCCCACAAACACGAATAACCAGCTCAAACCCGAGTCCCAGCTCGTTTTGCTGCCATTTTCGATCTCCTTGCTCAAAGCACCTCCCACAAAACTGCTTGGGGAGATTGTTCCTTGGTATGTGACTCCTCCATTGGTCCAATTAGTTTTTGTTCTAGTGCTTTATTCATTGCAAATTTTTGCTGCTTAGGTGACCCTGTTCTTGAGCTTGCATGTCAAATTTATATGGTCAAAAGTAGTTTTGATGCATGATATAGGTCCTAGGCACTTGTAGGAGTAGCTGCTATCAATATTATTGAGTTTGGTTTACTTTTATTTTGAAGTTACTAAATTTTTTTAGAATTTTTTAGAGGAAGAAATATGCTTAGGAAAATGTTCCAAGGTGGTTCTTCGAGGAAGCAAGGACCCAGGCTTGCAATGCATGATGCTGATGACGAGCCACCAAGAAACGCTCCAGTGCGTCCTTGTGAATGGCCCTCTGAGAACTTTGTGGATCGAGCGGGAATTAAGGAACAATTAAACACATATTTGCGTAACGCTGATCTTGTGAGCTTCGAGGAAGAGAAGTGCAGCCAGTATCACAACCTCACCAGTACCTTTGTGATGAGGTTTGAATTTTCAACTTCACATAATTCTCCAACTGTCCTCTTTGATCTTTATGATAAATCTTACACTATGGACTTAGAGTATTTTACCACTGCATGCAAACTTCCACAATGGGGTAGTATAAGGGATCCTCGCAAATCTGAATTTAGAGATTTTCTTGCTAGCATAACTGTGAGAGAATCTAGAGATATTACACAAGCTACCATAGGGAGCATTCACTTTCGTGCTATACATTACTTTGCTCTCTTCATAGGTAGATGCATCAATGGTAAAGATGAGGCATGTCACATGTGTTTCCCCGATCTCAGTATTCTTAGGAGTGCTGTGTTAGGAGACCAATCTTATAATTTGGGAGCCATTGTTGCACGTAGGTTGCACCTTAATAGATTTAATGGAGATTTCTTTGGAGGATTTTATGCAACCCGCATAGCTAATATTCTTGATATAGCCATACGCGAAGATGATATTGAATTACCACCTGCTTATCTAGATTTTAATGCTATAGTTCACCACCAGTTTGTCGAGAGGAACGAATCACCGCTCCAGTATCGACTAATCTTCGACAGACGCCGTGCTATCCGTATTACTCTCCCTGCTCCTGCCTTCTTTGATTATCAGGCAAGAGTAAGATATACTATTACCAGAGAGGAGGCAGATGAGTACGAGAGGAGAGAGGAGGCTGCTTGTCGCCATGCTGCAGCTCAGCAGGCGATAGCCGCTGCATCGCAGTACGACCCCAACTACTATTATGGATATCCGCCAGGCCAGCCGTGGCCATAGACCAACTTAGGCCAACAACCTAATCTTGGGGGAGTACATATTTCCCACCGACATACATTTATATTCACACACTCATTGCTAGATGTTGGTGCTCATACTTTTTCATTGTATCATCCATGCTAGTTTATTTTCCTTTTTGTGTTTTCTTCTTGTGTGTTTAATAAACCTTAAGAAAAACCAACAAAATTAGTTGTAGCCTTTAATTAGTTTAATTTCCATGCTTGTAGTAGTAATTAAAAAGAAAACCCAAAAAGATTTCCTGTTCTTCTTTTGCTTGTTGGGAGCTTTCCCGTGTAAATAGTTTTATTTCTTTTCTTTTCTTTGGGGGTCGATAGGAGAAGACCATGATTAAATTGTTTAAGTGGCTCTTATATGCATAAATGTTGATCTGACAAAAAAGACTATATTGCCTTGTCTTCTCCTATTTATTGAATGTTTGCATATTCCAGCTTAGTCCAATGCACGTCCACTATTATTATTCACACTATTCGGTCGTGCAAGTGAAAGGCAATTATGATGATATATGATGGACCGACTCAGATGAGGAAAGCTGGTATGAACTTGACCTCTTTTTTTAAATATGATTAGTTCATCATTCCTGATTCAACCTATTATGAATAAACATGTTTGCAATGACAACTAGATATCATAGTTTCTTGTGCCATGCTTGATTAGCTATGAGTTATAATGGTTTACCTTGCGTGCCAACATGCTATTGAGATAGTTATGATGTGGTATGATAGGGTGGTATCCTCCTCTGAATGATTTAAGTGACTTGACTTGGCGCATGTTCATGCATGTAGTTGAAACAAAATCAACATAGCCTTCACGATATTTATGTTCATGGTGGATTATATCCTACTCATCCTTGCATTCGGTGTTGATTAATTTTAATGCATGTTCATGACTGTTGTCGCTCTCTAGCTGGTCGCTTCCCAGTCTTTTGCTAGCCTTCACTTGTACTAAGCGGGAATACTGCTTGTGCATCCAATCCCTTAAACCCCAAAGTTATTCCACATGAGTCCACTATACCTACCTATATACGGTATCTACCTGCCGTTCCAAGTAAATTTGTATGTGCCAAACTCTAAACCTTCAAATAAATATCTTTTTTTGTATGCTCGAATAGCTCATGTATCAACTAGGGTTGTCTATATCTTCCATGTTAGGCGGGTTATTCTCAAGAGGAGTGGACTCCGCTCCTCACTCACGAGATAAATGGCTGGTCACCGGGATGCCCAGTCCCATGCTTTATGCAAACTAAATCAAAATAATTGCAAACAGAACCCCCCCTAGGACTCTTGTTAGTTGGAGGCACTCGTTGTTTCGAGCAAGCCATGGATTGATGCTTGTTGGTAGAAGGGGGAGTATAAACTTTACCATTCTGTTTGGGAACCGCCTATAATGTGTGTAGCATGGAAGATATCGCCATCTCTTGGTTGTTATGTTGACAATGAAAGGATACCGCTCAAAATATTATTCACGTCTATTTTAAAACCGAGCTCTGGCACCTCTACAAACCCTTGCTTCCCTCCGCGAAGGGCCTATCTATTTACTTTTATGCTAAGTCATCATACTCTTATTAAAAAGCACCAGTTAGAGAGCACCGCTGTCGTTTGCATTCATTACTGTTAGTTTACATTGAGTATGACTTGACTGGATCTTTTTTACCATGAATTACAATGTCTAGTCAGTCCTTGGTCTTTAAAGGTGCTCTGCATTTATGTTTTGTGGTCTCAGAAAGGGCTAGCGAGATACCATCTTGTTAGATCATATTATGATTGTTTTGAGAAAGTGTTGTCATCCGAGATTTATTATTATGGATCGCTAGTTGATTATGCTATTGATATGAGTAAACTTGAGACCTATGTGTTATTGCAAATGTGGTTAGTTATAATCTTTGCTGAAAACTTGAATGCTGGCTTTACATATTTACAACAACACGAGCAAACAGAGTTTGTAAAAGTTTTTCTTTATCACTTTCAGTTTGTCAACTGAATTTCTTGAGGACAAGCAAAGTTTTAAGCTTGGGGGAGTTGATACGTCTCCAACGTATCTACTTTTCCAAACACTTTTGCCCTTGTTTTGGACTCTAACTTGCATGATTTGAATGGAACTAACCCGGACTGACGCTGTTTTCAGCAGAATTACCTTGGTGTTATTTATGTGCAGAAACAAACGTTATCGGAACGACCTGAAACTTCACGAAGCAACTTTTTGGAAAATATAAAAAATACCTGCAAAAGATGAAGGCCAGGGGGGCCCACCACCTCTCCACGAGGGTGGGGGCGCGCCTGCCCCCCTAGGGCGTGCCCCCTACCTCGTGGGCCCTATGTTGCCTCTCCGACTCCAACTCCAACTCTATATATTGTGTTTCAGGGAGAAAAAAATCAGAGAGAAGAAATCATCGTGTTTTACGATACAGAGCCACCGCCAAGCCCTAAAACCTCTCGGGAGGGCTGATCTGGACTCTGTTCGGGGCTCCGGACAGGGGAATCCGTCGCCATTGTCGTCATCAACCATCCTCCATCACCAATTTCATGATGCTCATCGCCGTGCGTGAGTAATTTCATCGTAGGCTTGCTAGACGGTGATGGGTTGGATGGGAGCTATCATGTAATCGAGTTAGTTTTGTTAGAGTTTGATCCCTAGTGTCCACTATGTTCTGAGATTGATGCTGCTATGACTTTGCTATGCTTAATGCTTGTCACTAGGGCCCGAGTGCCCTGATTTCAGATCTGAACCTATTGTGTTTTCATCAATATATGAGTGTTCTTGATCCTATCTTGCAAGTCCATAGTCACCTATTATGTGTTATGATCCGTTAACCCCAAAGTGACAATAATCGGGATACTTACCGGTGATGACCGTAGTTTGAGGAGTTCATGTATTCAGTATGTGTTAATGCTTTGTTCCGGTTCTCTATTAAAAGGAGGCCTTAATATCCCTTAGTTTCCGTAAGGACCCCACTGCCACGGGAGGGTAGGACAAAAGATGTCATGCAAGTTCTTTTCCATAGGCATGTATGACTATATTCGGAATACATGCCTACATTATATCAATGAACTGGAGCTAGTTCTGTGTCACCCTAGGTTATGACTGTTACATGATGAACCGCATCCGGCATAATTCTCCATCACTGATCCATTGCCTACGAGCTTTCCATAAGTTGTTCTTCACTTATTTACTTTCCCGTTGCTATTGCTATCATCACTACAAAATACCAAAATCATTGCTTTTACTACTGTTACCTTTTGCTACCGTTACCACTACTATCATATTACTTTGGTACTAAACACTTTGCTACAGACATTAAGTTTCCAGGTGTGGTTGAATTGACTACTCAGCTGCTAATACTTGAGAGTATTCTTTGGCTCCCCTTGTGTCGAATCAATAAATTTGGGTTGAATACTTTACCCTCAAAAACTGTTGCGATCCCCTATACTTGTGGGTTATCAATAAACTGGGCTTTTAACTCGGCCCACGACCCAATGGAGTTAGCCGATAGTCCCTTCAACCACATACGAGCCATTCCTTCTAACATCATGGTAAAATACTTAGCACATGCAGCCTCGTCAACATCCAACAGCTCCATTGCCATCTCATAACTCTCGACCCACGCTTCCGGAGGTAAATCGGCCGTATAATTGGGTACCTTATGGGGGCCTTTAAAATCCTTGGGCAACCATACGTTCCACAAAGCCGGGGCCAAATACGGCACACCCAAAGATTTGAAAGTTACTCCTGTTTTGACCGGAGTCGTTGGATGAAACGGAGAAGGTTGACGAGCCGCGTACTGCGCTGCTAACTCGGCCTCTCGACGTGCCCCCCTTGGTCCAGCACGTTCTGAACATCGGCACCACCACCCGCCGGGTTATGACCACGAGGCGGATTACGATTCTGCGCACTGCTTGACACGGCTGGTTCATCGATATGTCTGCTGTAACTCCGGCTTGGGCGAGGGGTGGAATGAATCCTCTCACGGCTGTACGAATAAGCCTGCTGTTGAGCCAATGCTGTCTGAAGGAGCTCTCTAACCCGTCGTGTTGCTACTGGGGACTCTCCTTAGACTGGGAGAGCTGCCAATCGTGAAGCGGCAGCAACCATTTAATCAAAAGGGTTAGAGTAATGTCCTGGCAATGTAGGCACATGATGCGGCGTCCTCAGATGCTGCGACAGGTTGTTGTCCTATCGAGGTGGGTTCGTCATGTGTGGTTGAACCAGTGCCCCTGTCCATGGTACTTTAGTCCGGTTTATCACTAGCTAGTTACTGGTCCTTGCTCCGGGCGTGTTGAAGAGGTTTCTCGCTTCGTAAACCGAAGGTAGACGGGACTGATGCCTTCTCCTCATGACATAATTCGACGCGTTTTGATCTAGCATAAGCCGATAAGATTCCGCCTGAACCCGTTATGCCTGAGCATCCAAAGCAGCCCGCTCCTCAGCCATCCTGGTGTTTTCCGCGTTTAGCTCCTCCTCGGCCTGTGCTATCTCATCACGCAATTTCGCAATCGCCGCATTATGTTGATCCTGATCAGCCGGGTTAACCACCGTACTCACCAACACGGTTAATTTGTCCACCAAGTCCGTCAAAATTTGGGCCGGTGGGCGCATAGGGCCTCCTGCCTCAGCAGCCGTCGCCGCTGCTGATCCGGAAATCAATTCTAGTGTCGTTGATGACTGCAACACGGGCTGCGTACCGGCCATGAAAATTGCAACCAGGTTCGGCGGTTCAAGGGGGTCCAGAATACTGTCGCCACTGGAACAGCCCCCAAACCGGCCATCTTGTAACTGGTACAATGAGTCGGTCTCTCCGGTGGATGATTCGTCGTCTGAATAGATAACCATCTTGCTGTTAGACACTGGTTCAGACTCTGCACTGTTGATGAATCCCACGAAAGCATGCTTCATGGCGGGCTGAACTCGGGCGGGTCTCGCACGCTGAGCCGTCTCGATGATGTCGGTGCTGATGTCCGGCTCAGGGCCCGGTTCGCCGATCTTGCCGATGAAGACGTGAATTCCTCCAAAGGGGACCCGGTACCCGTACTCAATAGAGCCAGCCTCGAGGCCCGAGCCAGCAACGTCGATGTAGAGCTTGCCGCGACGACTCTTAGTCATCCGGCCCACAGCGTATCCCTTGAGCCCTTCGAAACTACCCTTTAAGAACTCGAAACCGTTGTGTGATAGCCCCACGGTGGGCGCCAACTGTCATGGAAACATCACGGCAGATGTCCTAGTGTGAGGACTTAGTCGTGGAGCCATCGCGTTGCGGTTAGCTTAAAGGGGTTAAACCAGACAAAGAACACGGGAGTTATACTGGTTCGGCCCCTTGCGGTGAAGGTAAAGGCCTAATCCAATTGAGGTGATATTGCTAGGGTTTCGATGACCAGGGAGCGAATACGCTAAGCCTGGCTCTCGATCTGATCTTTCTTGTCCTAACCCGCTGCCGGGTTGTCCCTTTATATACACAGGTTGACGCCTAGCGGTTTGTAGAATCCTGGCCGGCTCATAATCGTGTCCGGTTCGGTTTCTTCCTTTTCCTATCTTACAATACAAGTTATACATCTTATGGCGGTTTACATCTACGGGCCCTATTCCGCCTTTGGGCCTTGGGCCTTCTTGTTAAACCTCCTTCGTAAAGCGCCTTGCCTTCGTGGGCTTCAATAAGAATAACTTACTATAAGTATAATCCGGCCCCTCCTAGGCAGTTTATACTTAATAGTTATATCCCCAACAATGTGGACGGGTGAAAGTTGTAAATATTGATAGATCGAATGCCAAATAAAATAAATTGCAGCAAGGTATTTTTGTATTTTTGGTTTAGTAGATCTGAAAATAAAAGCAAAGGAAAATAGATCACAAAGGCAAATAATATGAAAAAGAGACCCGGGGGTCGTAGGTTTCACTAGTGGCTTCTCTCGAGAAAAATAGAAAACGGTGGGTAAACAAATTACTGTTGGGAAATTAATAGAACTTCAAATAATCCTGACGATATCCAGGCAATGATCATTATATAGGCATCACGTCCAAGATTAGTAGACCGACTCCTGCCTGCATGTACTACTATTACTCCACAAATCGACCACTATCCAGCATGCATCCAGTGTACTAAGTTCATGGAGAAATGGAGTAATGCAATAAGAACGATGACATGATGTAGACAAGATCTATCTATGTAGAGATAGACCCCATCATTTTATCCTTAGTAGAAACGATACATATGTGTCGGTTCCCCTTCTATCAATGGGATCAAGCACCGTAAGATCGAACCCACTACAAAGCACCTCTTCCCATTGCAAGATAAATAGATCAAGTTGGCCAAACAAAACCCAAATATTGGAGAAGAAATATGAGGCTATAAGCAATCATGCATAAAAGAGATCAAAGAAACTAAAATACTTTCATGGATATAAAAAGATAGATCTGATCATAAACTCAAAGTTCATCCGATCCCAACAAACACACCGCAAAAAGAGTTACATCATATGGATCTCCAAGAGACCATTGTATAGAAAATCAAACGAGAGAGAGGAAGCCATCTAGCTACTAACTACGGACCCAAAGGCCCACAAAGAACTACTCACACATCATCAGAGAGGCACCAATGGAGGTGGTTGTAACAACGCCAAAATTGGGTTATCAATTTTTGTTTTGTTATTCCCGCCTGGCACTCATTTTCAAAATCTTTCTCTTAAGTTTTTTGGCTGATTCTGAGATTTCTTGTCATTTCAACCTTTCAAAACCATGCTCATGTCTTTTTCAGTGGGAAAGAACTCATTTGCATCATCTCAAACCCTAATTCCAAATTTTTGGAATTTGGATATGCCCTTTGTGCTTACAAAGGAGTCATCATTTTCCTTGATCTGTTGATCATTCCAATTGTTCCCAGAGACCATTCTACCTTTCTGAACCTTGGATATGCAAAAATATTGCTAAGTCCCATGAAATATTTTTGAATTGTGATTTATTCCTTTTCTTGCTTTTCTGAGGAATAGAATCCAAAGGCATAGCTAGCCATCTCCTAAATTCATGAGAATTGGTGGAGTTGATACTTATGCCTAATCCAAGCTCTGGCAAATATATTGGCCATAATTAAATAAGGAAAATTGCCTTTTCCTATTTAATGCCAATATTGCATTTCTGCCATTTTTCAAAGGAACTACTATTTTTATAGCAGGGAAAATTCCCACATAAATTGTGGAGCTTGTCCTTGCTATATAATCACTAGTTCCATCCTAATCTCATGTTCCTCAGTTCAAAAATTTGGCACATGATCCAATGCAAGTTTCTGCCTTCTCTAAAATTTTGCAAAGGAAGTGCTTTATTCCTAATTCCAATTGAGCTATAATTTTCAGGGTGATTAACATTGTTAAATAACCTATGGATACCCAATATGAGCTCAATCCATTCATCCTAGCTCCTTGTGCAATTTTTCAAAGTTTCTGACCAGAACACAACTTTGTGAAGGAAGTACCTTCATAGAGTTTCCAAATGGGTTGAAACTTTTCCATCCTCTCAAGTATCTCAAATCATTAGCCTTAACCTAAATTCAGTTCATTTCCTTGAACTATGTGAGCATATGAGCAATTCTTGGTTTCTCTCCAATTTGTCAGTTTGTGAAGCAAGTGCATTTTATCTTGCTCCATTATGGCTGAAAATATTCCCAGGACTTCTCATATCCATATAACCTATCTCCACAAGATTTTGGCTCATTTCATCTAGCCATTTGCCCTAAGGATTTTTCTGAAGTTTTTCGGCAGAAATGATAGCTGTGAAGGAAGTACCATTTTGGCAAGTCCAATTGGTATGAATTTTTTACAACATCATTATATACCCAAATTATCAGGCTTTGCCAAGTTTAGCTTAATTCATCACTCCCAGTGAGTGCTCCTTAATGATTTAATTTCTAGGTCAGATTTAGCATTTGTATAGCAACTATGGTAAATAGTTGTCCATTTGACCTCAAAGTTTCCAGGACCGTAGTCCTTGTTACCCTAAGCCTACCAGACATCCATTTTACCATTTTACCTCTCTGGTTTTATCTCTAGGATGTTGCCAAGTTTGCAACGGCAAACTTGTGGAGCTTGGTTTACTCAGCTCAATTTGTCTCTGCCCGTTCTTTACCATGGTAATACTCCACTCTGGAAGGACTACGCGGTAGACATGAGTTTACTTCAGTAAAACTCCGGAGCGCGCATTGTCCGTGGTGACCACGAGTGTAGCCAGCCAAAACAGTGGTCTAGCCACTGTTGTCATTGGCAGCACTGCTCCAACCAGCTCTGGCCTCGCCATTAATGTCCTACAGCTCCCCCTCGACGTCGTCTTCCCCCTGGACCTCTGGCCCCCTTCGTTTTCTTCTTCGGCGAGCCGTGCCAACGATCGAATAAGTGCGCTCTTGTGTGTTGTCTCATTCCTCCCTGATGTCCTCTTCGTCCATTAGTCCGTGAGTGTTGCTCGTCTCTGTGAGCCTCTGCGCCGCGTCTGCTTCCTCCTTGTCGCCTTCCCACCGCTTCCCATGACCTTTGGCCGCGCCTGCCGACACTGTGCCCTCGCCGATGCACGGACAAGTCGCCTGCCACGTGCCACCTCCTCCCCTCCTTCCCGAGCTCTCTCCGCGGCTATAAATAGCGTGCGAGCTCTCTCGTAGTCCACCATCCCTCCCCAAGCCTCTCCCCGAGCCCGGAGCCCCTCTCTGATCTCCATCGCCGTCGTGGCCGCCGCCTCTGTCCATCTCAAATCCGGCGACCTCATGCTTTCCCCCTCAGTTCCTCCACCACCAGAGCATTCCCCAATGTCCGGCGAGCCACTCTGTGGCCTCGGCCCCTTCCCTTCCCCACCGTAGCAATGTGTTCACCGGCGGGCGAACCCACTCTCCGCCGTGGACCGTGCAGCTCCCTCCCTGGTGTTCCTCGGCGGAAGCTAGCACCCCCCCGAGGTGCCCCTCGCCGTCCCGAGCATTTCGGTAGGTCGCCCGTCCACTATCGTGGCCGGACGTGCCAGCGAGCACCGTCGGGGCGGGCGTGTCCCCTCATCCAGGCACTTTTCGAGTGGGAGGAAGAATAAGCCAGCCAGGCAGGCCCCACCCCTCACGGGTCCCCCTCGTCAGTGACCCCGTGTTGACCCCGCTTCGCCACGTCAGTTAAGTGGCGGCGCCTCGGGCCGTTTTCTGTTTTCGGAACCCCGAAGGCGTATTCTGGAGAGTGCGCTTTCCCTAAGCCGAAAGCGTATTCCTCCTCTTCTTTGGTCCAGAATGCGCTTTCCTCTCTGGAAAGCGTATTTCTGAGAAAGGTGTGACTTGTTTTTCTGTAAGGTGCCAGTTTGTAATGATTTTCTTTATAGATAGGTCCCTGGTAGTTAAACAATCATATCTTTTTACCCATAGCTCCAAATCAGGTGATTCCAAAGCCCACGTCTTCGTTTCGTCGAGCCCGTTCCGTTGGTATTAGTTTCATAATGTTTTCACATAGTGAAAATGACCATTTTTCCCTTTCCCGTAAACAGCCACCTCCGAGAGAGAACTATTTCTGGAAAATCTTTTCGCGATCGTTTCACACTTCTTCCCGGAGTATTTGTTGACCTCTTATCATGAGCCCCGAACTTGCATGTTGACTTTTCTTGCACCTTGTGTGTGTACTTGCAGTTGTTTCATATCATTTTCGTCTGCAGTTATTCCATTATGCCTGTCATGCATGCTTGTGTTTTCACGATATCGTTTTCCATGCTACTTAGAATGTTGTTATTGATAATGCCATGTCACTACTCTACTTTATTTGCATGTTATCATTATAAAATGTTATGAGGATTGTAATGCACAATTGATATGCTACTACTTGGTATTGTCATGTTCTTTATGCTATAGTTGTGCACTTGAGAAGTTCAATATTTTGTTCGTGCATTTGTATGCTGCATGCTCATTGTTGCATTCATGTTCATGATGATGGAGAAGGAATTAAAATGACTTAATAATAACAAACCTCCTCTGTCATCCATGGGATCGATTTATAGTGCCACCAAATCGAACTTTTTCAGTGTATCCACATTTGCCTTTATGGGAAGGCCTTAATGCGATCTATTGTCATGCCTCTCGCCGGTGCTTCCAACTAGGGAAGGTTATGGGCATGCTTACCCTGATCAGGTAGGCGGACATAACCTTGTGTGCCCATTGTTAAAATTTTTGGTACCGGTCCCCGTGAGGGACGTTTTGGCCACAACGGTGGTCATTGTGTCTTTGGTAGACACGGGGCCACCCAGGACTAGCCCAGTTGGGAGTGGGTCGGAGTGGCCGGGAGAGTGTCATGGCAGTAGGTCGGTTTCGTTGAAATGCCGTTGGTCCACCCGAATGGGATGATGAGGCCATGGGTTCCGTGGTGTGGGTACAGTGTGCTACCACTGCGGAGTGTATATAAAGTCTATCGATAGCAACACATCGTAGTAGGTCCCACTATCAGGTCTTGGTCGAAATGGAGGATAAACCTGAAATAATTAAGTTGGTAAATAAAGATGTGATAACAAGAATATGGTGACTTGGACTATGAGATGGTCATGAGAAGTCATGACAATGTTTTGATATGATCATGAGACGAGGTCTCGATAAGTGTTGGTCATGGTTGTGATCGCCAGAAAGATCACCGTTCAGTTGCGAGGCAACCCGTTGGTAAGAGAGTCCGAGGGACTCGGTGCACAAGTTTGGTTGCTTTGCGTGAGTAATATATCATTATTTGAATTTAAAGAACCATGATAGAACAGAAGATGGTCGCATAAAGTTAACATGCTATGTCTGCATTGGATATATTCGGTAGTTTATTTTCAGCATAGTTTCATGATGCCATGCCATGCTTTGATTTATATGTTTAATTATGCCATGATTGGATGATATGTTATGTTTTGCCATTACCCTGTTAGAAGAATGTTTTGTTATGCCATGATTACTGCCATGTTAGTAGATGCCATGATATTGTTCATGCTTAGTTGATCTTTATCATGCCATGTTTAGTAATTGATATGAGGTAGGTTGTTGCATGCGCTCGGTTCTCGCCTTGTCTTCTGCTTGTTTGGATGCTATGTATTTGGTTGTCTTGCAAGTACATTCAATGTACTGACCTGGCATGTCATGCCAGTTTTGCAGGTCGTGCAGAACTCTTCGTTTGTTCCGTCGTGCTAGGCCGTAACCTTGCCAGTCCTGTGAGTTGTGGAGCCCAGCCAGAGTTGTTATGCTGTCAAACCAAGACTTCCGCCGCCATTTTAATAGACTTCCGCTGTCATTTAATAGCCATAGGGCTATGCCAGATGATTGTATTCATCAATGATGTAAGATTATGCACATGTATTTGATGAATATTATTGTACTTGGAATGCTGTATTATGGACCTGTCGTGCGTCAGGTGTTATCCTGGGCTGACATGCGAAGGCCCCCTGCTCCATGCGGATCGAGGTACCACAGGACATGGTATCAGAGCAGCCAGGCTGGCATAGGTTATCCTAGTATTAGATCACCGCTACCATTAAACCATAATAACCCTAAGGGATTTGAATCATCCCTGGCATCCGACATGGCCACTGTTAATCCATAGGTGGTGTAGTCAGGACCGACACGTCCTCACCCTGCTGTCCCCGCCTAGTTATCCATGGAACAAATAGCAGCCACATCCTTTCTGGTCGGCCGCATCATTGGCCCTTCGCCATTAAGGGAAAGGGGCCACACCATGCGGGCATGTCCCACATAGCTGCCTATAAAACCCCCTTTCCGCTAGCCGTATAGCTCACTCCTCATTCAGCCATGTCCCTGCAGAGAAGCCTAGCTAGTAACAATCCAGTCATGGCTAGCACCCTCAAAACTACCAAGTTTCACAGCCGCGCCAGCGTCGTCAACCATGCTGGCTTTCCACCCGTTCTTGCTGAGATGCTCACCCAAGCCTTTGGCTATGATGCTAGCCCCGACTACCTGGTGTTCCAATCAACACCCGTTCCTCACCTTCATCGCTATGATGCAAGAGTGCACATCAGCCCCGGTCCCGCGGCATATGGCCAGCCGTTGGTTTTTCAGGGTAGAGCCATGCCTACCACTGATTTGGCCATTCAGGCTGCTGCCGTGGAGGCAATCCTATACCTCCGAACCAAGTTTCCGCAAGTGGCAAATAGAAGGGAGTTCTGTTTCTTCCCCATTGCTATAGCGTCAGGAATTCAACCATCCCCCTCTATCCAAGGGAATGACCCCGCAATCGCTCGCCTGGTGCAATATATCACTGCCCAGGGAATGATGATTTCAAGGATGCTTGCCGAATTCAGAACCTTGGACAATTATGCGGTGCGATTTGTCAAGGAAGCTTACCGCGAGGCTCGTAAGTTCGCATCTCAAGTGGTTCAACCAACGCTATCCGAGCCAGTGCTACCCTCTTAGCCGGTGTTGTGGCCTCGGCCAAACATCATCACCCTTTACAAGGCTCTTTTCCGGATCCACCAGCAGCATATGCTTGGATCAATTTCAGCCACACCCCCAGTAGCCGAACCCCAACCCATAGTGATCTCGGATGATGAAGATGGAGATTGGCTTAGTCTTCATCCTCCCGGAGAACCCCAGCAAGGCAAGTCCTCTGCATGACCTCCGTCAAGTAGTGAGATGAGCAGTCTGTCGGTTCATCCCCGATACGAGGATAGAACTATGTATCCCGGTATGAGTTGTTTCGTTTAGCGCGTAGAGCATTCGTGCTTTGTTATATGCTGGTACTGTTGTGATCTGTATGTTGTGTTCTATGTATGTTTTTGTGTTGTTTTTGCTTGTAACTCTGTCAAGCAGAAATGTTTGACAGGGTTGACATTGTGTTGCTAACAATATTTTAATTAGTAGATCACATACAATAAATAACATTGACTCTTCTCGAGTCTTTAATAAAATGCGTGCTGGTTTAGGTATATATACACCAGGATTATATATATATATATATATATACCCACTAGCATTAAAACACCTTAGAATGACTTGTCTGCTGTGTTTTTCTTTGCATGATTTTTGTCTCTGTCTATTTGTTAGTTTAGATTACTACATAATACACACATACCTGGTTGACCCACGAGTACCTTCGGGCAGTACTCGGGGGAATGCAAAGTCACATAGCCCTATCTATCTGGGCATACCCAGTATGATGGATTTTCAAATCCAAAACCTCGCAGAGGCATTTCCGCCTGGAAATTACTCGTCTCTAATTCTTTCTCCCAATTCCATTCCTGGGGGAAACACTACCCACTTTATTTCATTTGATCCAGTACAAATACCCTGATACAGATTTCAACTCTTATTCTACCTCGACACCTACTGTTCATGGAGCAATCCGTGAAATTTTCCGTACCCCAGTGTGCTTCCGGAGCTGGCGCAGCCACCTCTCCCGCACATGGACGCCCCCACCATCTTCTGTGCCTTGCGAGGCACAAACAATTCGCCGCCCCGCTTCACCGCCACACGCGATTACTCTGCCGGCGCAAAGCGATGGAGTATCAAGCGCGGCGGAGGACCACGCAGTGCACTGTCTTCTCCCGCATCCCGAGCACCAGCACCTAGCCGCGCGTTTTCCCGAGCCTAATCATTCCTGATGAGTATCAGCAGGAGGATCGACGAGCCGATGAGCGTTCCCAGCAGTGCTGCAAGGAATAACCGCAGCGCCGCTAAGAACATTTCTTCGCCGAAGGAGCTCGGCTCGATCTCGTCCAAACTAAAGAGGTAGTAGAGCGGCATTGTGTTGATGTGTTGGAGGAGAGCCACGCTGCCATCTTTTATAGCCCAACCCCGGTGTACGGTGAGCAAGGTCCGGGAGAACCTCTCGTTGCTCGATCACTTTCGTCCAGGAGGTGAATCCGCGAGCAGTGCCGACAAGGTGCTGGCCCGCGACGTGAGTGCTCGGTGCACCGGCGCCATGCACGCCACGCACTACGACACTAGGGTCATCATCGCCCTAGGAGCTAGATGCGCGCTGCGCTACGCCGCACACGAAGCAGCGACGAAGAAGAAGCAACAAGCTAGAGGTAGAAGAAGGAGGCTGCCAGTGGCCCTTGGACCCACGTGTTAGCAGTTGAAACCACTGTTCATTGGGTGCATCCAGTATTTTTCGGGAGTCTGATCTCGAGTGCCCCTAGCGGTGGATATAGTCAGGTTCGCCATATCCCTTCCCGGGTGTGCCAATTATCGGTGGCCCTATCTCGTTTTGAATTTAACCAAAGGGGTTAAAAAAATTAGCCCCGAGGGTTTTCTCCTAGAATGGTTATTCTTTCATTTGTGTTGTAACCCTAGGAATCTCGAGGACGATATTCTTTTTAAGGGGGGGAAGAGTTGTAACAGCCCCAAAATTGGGTTATAAATTTTTGTGCTGTTATTCCTGCCTGGCACTCATTTTAAAAATCTTTCTCCTAAGTTTGTTGGTTGACTCTGAGATTTCTTGTCATTTCATCCTTTCAAAACCTTGCTCATGTTTTTTTTCAGTGGGCAAGACCTCATTTGCATCATCTCAAACCCTCTCAAACCATTATTCCAAATTTTTGGAATTTGGATATGCCTTTTGTGCTTACAAAGGAGCCATCATTTTCCTTGATCTGTTGATCATTCCAATTGTTCCCAGAGACCATTCTACCTTTCTGAACCTTGGATATGCAAAAATATTGCTAAGTCCCATGCAATATTTTTGAATTGTGATTTATTCCTTTTCTTGCTTTTTTGAGGAATAAAATCCAAAGGCATAGCTAACCATCTCCTAAATTCATGAGAATTGGCGGACTTGATACTTATGCCCAATCCAAGCTCTGACAAATATATTGGCCATAATTAAATAAGAAAAATGGCCTTTTCCTATTTAATGCCAATATTGCATTTCTACCATTTTCCAAAGGAACTACTATTTTTATAGCAGGGAAAATTCCCACATAAATTGTGGAGCTTGTCCTTGCTATATAATCACTAGTTCCATCCTAATCTCATGTTCCCCAGTTCAAAAATTTGGCACATGATCCAATGCAAGTTTCTGCCTTCTCTGAAATTTTGCAAAGGAAGTGCTTTATTCCTAATTCCAATTAACCTATAATTTGGCAGGGTGATTAACATTGTTAAATAACCCATGGATGCCCAATATGAGCTCAATCCATTCATCTTGCTCCCTGTGCAATTTTTCAAAGTTCCTGACTAGAACACAACTTTGTGAAGGAAGTACCTTCATAGAGTTTCCAAATGGGATGAAACTTTTTCATCGTCTCAAGTATCTCAAATCATTAGCCTCCACCTAAATTTAGTTCAGTTCCTTGAACTATGTGAGCATAGGAGCAATTCTTGGGTTATGTTCAATTTTTTAGTTTGTGAAGCAAGTGCATTTTATCTTGCTCCATTGTGGCTGAAAATATTCCCAGGACTTTTCATATCCATATAATCTATCTCCACAAGGTTTTGGCTCATTTTATCTAGCCATTTTCCCTAAGGATTCTTCTGAAGTTTTTGGGCACAAATGATAGCTGTGAAAGAAGTACCATTTTGGCAAGTCCAATTGGTATGAAATTTTTACAGCATCATTATATACCCAAATCATCAGGCTTTGCCAAGTTTTAGCTTAATTCATCACTCCTAGTGAGTGCTACTTCATGATTTAATTTCTTGGTCAGATTTAGCAGTTGTACAACAACTATGGTAAATAGTTGTCCATTTGACCTCAAAATTTCCAGGACCGTAGTCCTTGTTATCCTAAGCCTACCAGACATCCATTTTACCTCTCTGGTTTTATCTCTAGGATGTTGCCAAGTTTGCAACAGCAAACTTGTGGAGCTTGGTTTACGCAGCTCAATTTGTCTCTGCCCGTTTCTTTACCATGGTAATATTCCACTCTGGAAGGACTACGCGGTAGACATGAGTTTACTTCAGTAAAACTCCGAGCGTAGCCAGCCAAAACGGTGGTCTAGCCACTGTTGTCGTCGATAGCGCTGCTCCGACCAGCTCTGGCCTCGCCATTAATGTCCTACAGCCCCCCCTTGACATCGTCTTGCCCCTGGACCCCTGGCCCCCTTTGTTTTCTTCTCCGACGAGCCGTGCCAACAATCGGAATAGTGCGCTCCTGTGCGTCGTCTCCTTCCTCCCCGATGTCCTCTTCCCCCGTTCGTCCGCGAGCGTTGCTCGTCTCCGTGAGCCTCTGCGCCGCATCTGCTTCCTCCTCGTTGCCTTCCCACCGCTTCCCATGACCTTTGGCCACGCCTGCCGACACTGCGCCTTTGCCGGTGCGCGGACATGTCTCCTGCCGCGTGCCACCTCCCCCCTCCTTCCCGAGCTCTCCCGCGGCTATAAATAGCACCCCGAGCTCTCTCACAGTCCACCATCCCTCCCCAAGCCTCTCCCCGAGCCCGGAGCCCCTCTCTGATCTCCATTCTCGCCGTGGCCGCCGCCTCTGAACATGTCGAATCCGGCAACCTCATGCTTTCCCGCTCAGTTCCTCCACCACTAGAGCATTCCCCAAGGTCCGGCCCTCGCGGGTACCCCTGGTTAGTGACCCCGTGTTGACCCCGCTTCGCCAGTCAGTTAAGTGGCGGCGCCTCAGGCCGTTTTCTATTTTCGGAACCCCGAAGGCGTATTCCGGAGAGTGTGCTTTCCCTAAGCCGAAAGTGTATTCCTCCTCTTCTTTGGGCCGCAAAATCAAGGAACATAACACCGGTATGACGGAAACTAGGGCGGCAAGAGTGGAACAAAACACCAGGCATAAGGCCGAGCCTTCCATCCTTTACCAAGTATATAGATGCATTAAAGTAGACAAGACATAGTAATGATATCCCAACAATAAACATGTTCCAACAAGGAACAAACTCCAATCTTCACCTGCTACTAGCAACGCTATAAGAGAGGTTGAGCAAAGCGGTAACATAGCCAAACAACGGTTTGCTAGGACAAGGTGGGTTAGAGGTTTGACATGGCAATATGGGAGGCATGATGAAGCATGTGGTAGGTATCATAGCATAGGCATAGCAAAGAGCGAGCATCTAGCAAGCAAAGATAGAAGTGATTTCAAGGGTATGGTCATCTTGCCTGCAAAGTTCTCCGAGTTGACGTTAGCTTGATCCTCCTAAGCATACTCAACTGGTTCCTCAATCACGTACTCGTCTCCCAGCTCTACCCAAAGCAAGAACACAAGCAAAGGGAGACACAACCAACCACGTGCAATGCACAAGCAACATGATGCAAAACATGGCATGATATGCGGGACATGATATGCGATGCATATGCTTGTTTTGGAAAGGAAAGATTGAACCTGGCCTCATCTTGGAAAACCAAGAGTGCCACTGGAAAGATGAGTTGATTTCGATTGAAATCGATATAAAGATCACCGGAAACGGATGCACGGTTTGCAAATGGCAAGCAAAACAAATATGACACCGATCTGTGATTAACAGCACGAGGCCATCTAAATGCATCAAGCAGAACAAGCTACTGCACTCTAACATAACAACAAAGCACATGGCAGTGATCCACTCAAGATGCTTGACAAAAGATGAACACTGAGCTATGGCTAATTCACTCAATATCAGGTTCAAACAAGCATGGCAAAAATGCAAAAGATATCAGGTTACAGACTTAGTGAAAATAACAACATGTCAGGAATTTAACACCAGGAAGCAATGTTTAGAGCAAGATAACAACATGCTACAGGAACATATCATGGCAAATCAAGGCATGACATGAAGCTACTCAAAGCATACAACAAAATTCCCTTACTGACCATAAGCCAAAAGGGATCAGAAAATACAATGGCAACCATGTGAACATAGCAAGTTTCGCTAACAGATTCAGACTTAGCGGAAAACTGGAACATGGCAAAACAGATTCACGTAGGCATGTTTACGAGCTCGATGCACTCACCACAAGGCATTGCATGACAAACTAAGCATACACCCAGCAAGTAGACATGGCATAGAAGCTAAACATGGAAAGAAGAACCTCATAGCATGCAAGGATAAACCGAAACAACCTCGGCAAAATTGATTAACATGTAAACAATCTGCCAGGAACATTTTATAGCAAAAGTAGAGCTTGATTGAGTCAAGCTAGGGTGCTACATAATTGCAAACAATGACATGGATAGATAGAGCATAACAATATCTTCAAAACATCCTTACTGATCATGCTCAAAAGAGGCGTGGATCACTCTGTAGCAACATGACTACATGGCATAAAAATATTAATAGGGCAAAGACTTAGAAGATTTCTAAGTCCCTGAAATCAGCAACATTACGAGAGCTACTTTGCATGCTTGTGCTAGTCACCACAAAGATCACAAAAATACATGGCATACACCCCTGTAAAGATGGCATGGCATACTTCAAAACACATGTAGGGCTCAAGTTCATAGGAGGCACACATTAAACATGGCAAAAATGACAAATGTCCAAACTCTAATAGGAATCTGAAACTAACATTGCATAGCACTCTTGCAACAACATTTAGGGCATCAAGATGAACTCAAATGAACATGGTGCAATGGGATGAAATGAAGTACTCGTCGAGACGAACAATTTGATATGCTACACGCCCAAAACGGAGCCACGGGTACAAAGTTATGATGCGATGAAGTATGCTCAAAATTACTGGGACTTAGGGGAAAAATGAATTCAACTCTAGGGTTTCCTAGCAGATCTGGATCAGGCGTCGCGTGGATCGAGGTTCGCCGGGGTCGGCGCCGGAGTTGAGGAAGAGCTCGGCCGAGGCTCGCCAAAGCTTGTCGGGGAGGCGGGGAGACGACGGGGCGGCGACCTCGGGGCCTGCCTGGCCGCGATAGATGACGGCGGCGAGCAGGGGCGAGGCGGTGGGCGGCGGACGGCGGAGGAGGCGCGGCTACCAGGCGGCGAGGTGGCGGTCGCCAGCGAGGTGAAAGCGCGGCGGCGCGGCGAGGAGGAAGTGGGCGCGGTCACGGTCGGGCGGCACCGGGCGGAGCGGGCCGCGGGGGCCGGCACGGTCGGGCGACGATGTGGGGCTCCCGCGGGACACATGGCGCGCGAGGATTCATCGGGTGGCGGCGGGATTTTTCGTCCGGCGGCGGCGGACACGTCCAGCCGCGCGGAGCGGAGAGAGGTCTAGGGTTTGATCCGAAAATTTCGGGGGAGATGCCTTTTTATAGGTAGAGGGAGCTAGGAGGCTCCAAATTGAGCATGGTTTGCGGCCACGCGATCATGATCGTACGACCGAGATGATGGAAGGGGCTTAGGTGGCTTTTGGGCCACTTTGGAGAGCTGTTGGGCTGCAACACACACGAGGCCTTTACGGTTCCTCGGTTAACCGTTGGAGTATCAAACGAAGTCCAAATGGCACGAAACTTGACAGGCAGTCTACCGGTAGTAAACCAAGGCCGCTTGGCAATTCTCGGTCCAATTAGAGAACGTTTAACACCCGCACATGAAAAGAGGTAAAAGGGGACACCGGAGGACATAGGAGCACCGGAATGCAAAACGGACAACGGGGAAAATGCTCGGATGCATGAGGCGAACACGTATGCAAATGCCATGCACATGATGACATGATATGAGATGCATGACAAAGACAAAAGCAACACAAAGACTAAAACCCAACAACGATGAATATCATAACTTAGTGCCGGAAATGGCAAGAGTTGGAATACAAATATGGCAGGTTACATACGGGGTGTTACAACACTCCACCACTACCAAAGGATCTCGTCCCGAGATCTAGGACTGGAAAAACTCCGGGTATTCGGAATGGAGGTTGTCCTCGCGTTCCCAGGTGGCTTTACGGTCGGAATGATGTGACCACTTCACTTTCAGGAATTTGATAGACTTGTTGCGAGTCTTGCGCTCAGTTTCTTCAAGAATAGCAACGGGGTGCTCATGATAAGACAGGTCTTCTTGGAGATCAATCTCTTCAAAGTTGATGGTGCGGTCAGGAGTCTTGAAAGACTTGCGGAGTTGAGACACGTGAAACATGTCATGCACATTTGTAAAGTTGGATGGCAGCTGAAGTTCATAGGCGAGATCGCCTCTTTTGCCAATGATCTTGAAAGGACCCACGTATCTAGGGGCAAGCTTCCCTTTGATACCGAAGCGATGAGTACCTTTCATTGGAGAGACGCGGAGGTAGACATGGTCTCCGATCTCGAAAGCCAAGTCACGATGTTTGCTATCATAGTAACTCTTCTGGCGCGATTGCGCAGCTTTGAGATTTTCACTAATGACTTTGCACATTTCTTCAGCCTCTGTGATCAAGTCATTTCCAAGAAGTTAACGTTCACCAGTCTCTGACTAGTTTAGAGGAGTACGGCACTTCCTGCTATAGAGAATCTTGAATAGGGCCTTGCCCGAACTCGCTTGGAAGCTGTTGTTGTAGGAGAACTCGGCATATGGAAGACAATCTTCCCACTTCATACCGAAAGAAATGACACATGCCTTGAGCATATCTTCAAGAATTTTATTGACTCGCTCGACTTGGTCACTAGTTTGAGGATGAAAGGTTCTGCTGAATCGAATGTTGGTGCCCATGGCCTTCTGAAAAGAATCCCAGAACTTGGAGGTGAAGATGCTCCCACGATCTGAAGATATCAACTTCGGAATGCCGTGCAGGGAGACAATCCTGGAGGTATATAGCTCTGCCAACTGAGCTGCTGTGATAGATTCTTTGATAGGAAGGAAATGAGCCACTTTGGTGAGCTTGTCGATGACAACGTTAACGAATATAGCATAATTGCTACGCTTGGACTTTGGAAATCCAGTCACGAAGTCCATCTCAATATGGTCAAACTTCCATTCTGGAATGGCAAGAGGTTGGAGGAGACCAGATGGTCGTTGGTGTTCTGCTTTCACTCTTCTGTAGACATCACATTCATTCACGAACTGAGCAATCTCGCGCTTCATTCAAGTCCACCAATACGACTGCTTGAGATCCTGGTACATCTTTGTACTTCCAGGGTGAATAGAGAGGAGTGAATTTTGAGCCTCATTCATAATGACTTTATGAAGGTCACCCTTAGGAACAACAATGCGATCCTCGAAGAATAGAGTATCCTTGTCATCAAGACGATAGCACTTGTACTTGGGTTGACTCTTGGCAATCCCAATCTTCACCTTCTTCACCATAGCATCAAGAAGTTGAGCCTCCCGAATCTGATCTTCCAAAGTAGGAGAGATTTGGAGGTTGGCAAGGAATCCTTGAGGAACAACTTGGAGATTAAGTTTGCGGAAACACTACTAGGGAAAACCCTAGTAGTAGCGCGGGATAATTTCTAGTAGTAGCGTGGGGGGCTGCGCTGCTGCTAGGGCGCTACAGCTAACTTTTAGTAGTAGCGCGGGTGGTACCCGCGCTACTGCTACTTCTAGTAGGAGTAGCGCTGTTGCCACCCGCGCTGCTACTACTTAGTTGTAGAACGGGTCAGCGGCCCGCGCTACTACTAACTAATTCAGAATTAAAAAATTAATTGCAGACATGGCGGCTGCTTCTGCTTGGTGTCATCGTCCTCTCCATTCATGGCTACTACTAGTACTGGAGGGGATGAAGTTGTTCGTGGTGATGCTGCTTCCCCACCCAACTTGTGCCCGCAACCCTCGTCTACTGCTGCTACAAAAGAAGAGAAAATTATTAGAAAGGGAAGAGAGAGATAGAGAGCAGTAGGAGGAGTAACTCACCGGTGGCCGCCGGAGTTGGTGCCGATGCCCGAAACCCTAGATGAAGCTCGGTGACCTACTGCTGCTTGTCATGGGACCCTTGACCCGGCGAGGAGGTGCAAGTGGTTGTGTCCATGGTGGATCTGGCCGCCGCCATGTGGACGACGCTCTGCTGGTTTCCCTCTCCTTCCAACAGCGGAGAAGGAGGAGGATGGAGGGGGAGGGGAGGGGTCTGGGAGAGGAGGTCGCCGGATTTGTGAGTGGTGCCGAGGTGCTAGGCCGGCAGTGGTGCTGGGCGAGGAAGGGAATGGCGAGTGGGAGGAGAAGGGGAATCAGAAGAGTGTGGGTTTGGATTTGGGCCTCCGCACGTAGGGGAAAGGGATTGGAGGGGGAGGGGGAGGACGGGTGGGGAAAAGGTGGTGGGTGCGGATTAGCAGTAGCGCGGTACGTAAAACACGCTGCTGCTAAGAAAGTAGCAGCAGCGCGCTTTTGGTACAAGCGCTACGGCTAACTGGGACCAAAAGTGTCCCCGATTAGAAAATTAGCAGTAGCGACCTCAGAAAAACCGTGCTACTGCTACAGCTATAGCAGTAGCGCGGCTCGCGGCACCACGCTGCTGCTAAATGGAGTTGGGTGGGCACTGTCGGTCGATATTTGTAGCAGCGCGGGTTACGCCGAGCGCGCTACTGCTAAGCACTTGTTAGTAGCAGGTTTTCCACACCCGCTCTACTGCTAATTAGCAGCAGCGCTCCTTTTTGAGCCGCGCTGCTGCTAAGATTCTGTGTATAGGGTTTTCCCTAGTAGTGAAAGCTTCACAAAGCTCTGGTTGATAGGGCTTGATAATCAAACTGTTGCAGTAACCCTTCCTGCTCAATGTGTCAGCAATTACATTGGCCTTGCCTGGAGTATATTCAATACTCAAATTATACTCTTGAATCATTTTGACCCAACGAGTCTGCCTGAGGTTGAGGTTTGGTTGAGTGAAGATGTACTTGAGACTCTTATGATCAATGAAGATGTCCACTTTCCTTCCCAACAAGAGATGTCTCCATGTTAAAATAGCATGGACAACTGCCGCCAACTCGAGGTCATGAGTGGGTAGTTCTTTTCATTGGGCTTCAACTGGCGAGAGGTATAGGCCACAACTTTCTTCTCTTGCATAAATACTGCACCGAGACCTTGAAGGGAAGCATCACATAAGACCTCAAATGGTTTGGATTCATCAGGAGGAGTCAGAACTGGAGCAGTGACTAACTTCTCTTTGAGGGTGTTGAAAGCGATGTCACATTCAGGAGACAAGACATACTTCACATGCTTCTGGAGGAGGTTGGAAAGAGGCTTCGCGATCTTAGAGAAGTTCTCAACGAACCTTCGACAATAACTTGCGAGCCCAAGGAAGCTGCGGAGTTGCTTCACATTCTGAGGCGGTTCCCAATTCACAATTGCAGACACCTTCTCAGGATTAACAGCTATGCCCTTGGCGGAGATGATATGTCCAAGGTAGAGAACCTCATCGAGCCAAAACTCGCACTTTGAAAACTTCGCATAGAACTGATGTTCTCGGAGTTTATCCAGCACCAATCTCAAATGCTTGGCATGATCCACGTTGTTCTTGGAAAAGACCAAAATGTCATCGAGGTAGACCAAGATGAAGTCATTTGTGTAGGCGTTGAAGATGAAGTTCATCATGCGAGAAAATGTTGGAGGAGCATTGACAAGGCTGAAATACATGACAGTGTATTCATATGAACCATAGCTTGTTCTGAATGCTGTCTTGGGGATATCTTCTTCATGAATGCGAATCTGATGATAGCCCATACGGAGATCAAGCTTGGAGAATACTTGAGCACCTTTGAGTTGTTCGAAAAGCTCATTGAGGTTGGGAAGTGGGTACTTGTTCTTTATGGTCTTCTTGTTCAATGGACGGTAGTCAACACAAAGTCGGTCCGTTCCATCCTTCTTCTTGACGAAAAGAACACCACAACCCCATGGAGAAGAAATTGGTCGGATGAGACCCATACGCTCTTGAATATCGAGTTGCTTCTTCAGCTCCTTCAACTCTTTAGGTCCAAGCTTGTAAGGATGTTTGCAAACAGGTTCCGTGCCAGGCTCAAGATCAATGATGAATTCAACTGGCCAGTGCGGAGGCATTCCTAGAAGCTCTTTTGGAAAGACGTCTTGATATTCGCAAATGACTGGAGAGAGATGGCATCCAACTCGCCCTTCTTGCTTAATGAAAACAGTCGAATGGTATTATCACGAGCGGCAAAGACGATTACATCCTCGGACGAATGTGTCAATTGAATCTATCTGGCAGCATAATCAAGCCTAGCCTTGTGCTTAGAAAGCCAGTCCATTCCGAGAATAAGATCAATATCCGAGTTACCAAGGACCATTTGTGAAGCCAGAAACTTGAAGTCGCCCATCATGATAGAAACATCCGGGACCATCATGCTAGAACTCAAACGCTTAGCCGGAGAAACAACTTGCAATGCTTTAGATAATGCCTTAGTGCCAAAGTTGTGCTCCGATGCAAATGGGAATGACATGAAAGAATGTGATGCTCCAGAGTCAAAAAGAACTTTTGCAGGAATATCGTTAACAGGAAGGTTACCCATTATCACATCTGACGAGTCCTTTGCCTGAGCTGCGTTCATCATGTTGACCTTGGCATGCTTGGGATTATGCTTGACCACTGTGGTGCGCGCAGATCTCACAGGAGGAGGAGGAGGAGGAGGAAGATGCCTCTGATTGAAGCATTTGTTTGCATAGTGACCCTTCTGCTGACACTTGTTGCACGTGACCTCTGAGAGCGGATGGTGATACGGAGCACTTGATCTTGGAGCATGAGACGAAGTCTTGTTCTGAAAGCCTGGGTTGGGTGGGTGGGAAGATCCATTGCCACCTTTGCTCTTCTGCTCATAAGGCTGACAGAACGGAGGAGGAGGAGGCAACCAATACTTTTGCTGCTTAGTTGCCACTTGAGTTGAGGAAGAAGAAGGAGTTGCATCCCTGACTCGTTTCTTGGAAGCATCACACTTGAGCTGAGCAGTCTCTTTCTTTAGTGCCATGTTGTAAAACTCATCGTACTTCTTCGGCTCAAAAAACACGAGAGCTAGTTGCAGATCTTCTCTGAGGCCACCTCTGAACTGATAAATCATGATCTTCTCGTCAGGGATGTCTTGCTTAGCGAAGTGAGCGAGCTTCTGGAACATGATGTTGTACTGGTAAACAGACAAGCTGCCTTGCTTCAGATTGCGGAACTCCTCATGCTTGCTCTCAACAACACTCTGAGGAATGTGGCGAGCTTTGAAGTCTTGACGGAATTCATCCCAGGTAATCACATGACCTCCTCTGGAATCTTTGTATTGCTGAAACCACTCTGCAGCTTGGTCTTTGAGTTGGAACGAAGCAAACTTGACAAACACCTCAGGCCTGACGTTGCTGCACTCGAAATGCTTGTAGATATCCACGAGCCAATCATCAGCGTCTGTTGCCTCGACACAGTTACTGAAGGTCTTTGGCTGGTTTGCGAGGAACTGGTTAAGTGTAGCAAACTAATTCTGAAAGTTACCATGGCCTTGATTTCCTTGGTTGCGCTCTTGCAAGAGTTGCATAAGCATCTACGTGTTGGCATTGGTAGCGGCCATCACAGCTTGCCATGCCTCCGGAGGTGGAGGTGGTGGCGGCGGATCAGGATTCTAACGCGTTGGAGGAGCCATCCTGAAGAGGGTGACATCCGTTAGCATCTTGACAAACATATATTCAAGCTGAATCAAATGGATCGAAATTGCAACATATAGTCTTAACATCCGAACAAAATGAATGAATGAAATCCAATTGAAATGGTCACACTTCCATAAATTGAGAAGCCACTTAGATAGAGGTAGAAGAATAAAACAACAAGGTACAGATATGAACAAATACTTGGTGAGGATTACCCAATCACAAACCAAATATTCGCGGAAGAAATACTAGAGCTACATGAATTCCCACCTATGAAACTCCCGAAATTCTCCCAGTTATGCAATCAGGTGTTGGGGATACAGGGCAAGCATAATATCTCACCCAAACCTAGCAAATCCTACATCCAGCTGTATCCATCCTTCAACACATAACACTAAAAAAAACACTTCCGTAATGATACGTGTTTGTCAAAGTAGGTTGCTTTTTTTTGTCATGCATGTACATCCATGACAAATTTATGACAGAATCAAGATAGTCATACCTGTGCTGTCGTAGAAATGTTCCATGACATTACCAAAATTATCATCACGGAAGTGTCCACTTCCATGACGATAAATTGCGCGTCACAGAAGTGCTTTCGTCAAGGGTGACTGACACGTGGCATCCACCATAACGGAACACCGTTAAGCTATCGGGTCGGGTTTTGGATCCGATAACCCGTTAACAGCCCCGACCAATGGGGATTTTCCACGTGTAAAATCATCATTGGCTAGAGGAAACACGTGTCGGGTCATTGTTGGGACAGGTGTCATCCACTCATTGGACAGGAGGCGCCCATGATAGGTCGACACGTGTCACGGCCCAACAGTGGCCCATTCCGGTGAAAAAGGCCGGCCTAGTAAAAATTAGTAGGCCGGCCCATATAAGGCCTACTTGTGTCACGTCCATTTAAGCCCACGACCCAAAGGAGATGTGCCAATTCGGCCCGTTAAAGATTTGACACCATTGCAGCCCATCGTCAGTTCGAGCCCGTTAACAGCCCGCTATATATTTGGGCTCAATATCGGCCCGATGAGATTTTGGCCTGTTAACGGCCCATTTAATGGATGGGCCAATTTTCAGGATGTACATCTTTCAGCCTTTTAGCGAACTATTTAAATGTTGGGCTAATTTCCGGCCCGGTGTGTCTTTCAGCCTGTTGACGGCCCATAAATCTGATGGGCCATTTGTAGTTGGACCTGAGTTTCGGCCTTTTAGCGGCCCATTTAAGTGTTGGGCCAATTTCTGGCCCGGTGTTACTTTCAGCCTGTTGACGGCCCATAAATCAGTTGGGCCAATTGTAGTCAGACCTGAGTTTTGGACTTTTAGCGACCCATTTAAGTGTTCGGCCAATTCCCGGCCCTGTGTGCCTTTCGGCCTGTTAACGGACCATAAATGAGTTGGGCCATTTGTAGTCGGACCTTAGTTTTGGCCTCTTAACGGCCCATGCCCTTCATGGTCCAATACCAGCCCAGTTTCTCTTTCGGCTTGCTAAAGGTCCACAACACAGTTGGGCCGTTTACAATACGACCTGACTTTCGGCCTCTTAGCGGCCCATGCTCTTCATGGTCCAATACAAGCCCGCTGTCTCTTTCGGCCTACTAAAGGCCTACAGTATAGTTGGGCCATATGTAGCCCAAACTTAGTAACGGCCTGTTAACGGCCCGTGAAATAAATTGGGGCCACCTGTTTCCCGATTCGATGTCGTCCTGTTAACGACCCGGGAGGTAAGAGGGCTGACCATTAACTTTTGGCCTAGTAACGGCCCATTAACTAAATGGGCCCACTAAAGTTCGTTCATGTCTTTAGGCCAAATTAGATAATTTGAGCCCATTACGACGAGCAAAGGTACAACATATAGGGAATAAAGTTGCACATCCATAATATATTAGAGGAAATTACATCCACTGGGCAATCAAAGATTGATGCCAGTGCAAATAAATGAGCAGAACCTAACCATCTACAATGTCACAATCTGCAACCTCAGAACAGATGACGCCCATAAGCATGTGGGCAAGTTCTTGCTGCTTTGCCACACTATCTCTAAAAACATTGATCAGTTGTTGTGTCGCATGACTCTGCACCTCTGATTCATCCACCATTTCCATCATTGCTTCAGCCATTAATTGGTTCACAAACATACATTTATTCCGTCGCATTCGAGATAGAGGATACTGAACATATTCAGATGGCGATTTTGGCAGGCTTGTATTATTGATAGTGGAGAGTGTCTTAACCAATGCATCATAACATAAATTAGGACGGGAACCAAACAGATTAATCATGAGTTATTGCCATATTACCTGGCCTAGATTTACTGGAAAGAAATAATGGGGTTGCCTTGCTGTTTTCAGAGTTTGTCTTCTTATCTTCAGCAACCTGCACAAAATTAACACACTAGCATTGCTATCATTGGCCAAGTCAGATAATAGGAAAGAAACATTGACACAACGAATGTTTGGGCAACTAGCCTACACCAAATTAACACAATATGGCGCAACTATCATCAGCCAGGTAAGGTAATACGAAAGCAACATTGACACAATGAATGAATGGTTAACCAGAGAGGCACTACAATTCAGTAATGTGCGTGATATGAGATAGCACATTCATGCAGCTCAGTACGCAAAACTACCAGGCAGTTTTCCTTTGAAAAATCAACATTGGTCCCTTTAACATTTTGCTATAATTACTTTTAGATCACATAAAGGTTAGACTCAGGCCGATTAACAAAATACATACTGATGTAAAAATATAGTGATATACAACAGGTACTTACATCAGCACTGGAGCTCAGAGAATTCCCGCAAGATATTTTCCTCGAATACGATCCCAATGGAGGAAGTCTTGTATCGTTTAACCTTATTTTCTAAAAGAGAGACGGGTAAGAAACATGTAGAAAATATGATCAGAATGCTATAAAATTTCATGATGCGAGAATACGCACACGCTTCTTAAAATGGAGTTGACATTCTTTTGCTGGACTGGAGCGGACTAGTTCTTTGGCCACTGGAATTTGCTTATTATTAGTGGGAGTTGGGTTTCTCTGTGCTGGAGCAGTATCTATGAAAAATGGAGTTGGTTTATTATCTCCTAGCGTTTGGATCTTTTGCAAAGACCTTGTTTATAACCCTTCAGATTCTAACATAGCCATCTTCCCCTTGCATGCCTTATATAGAAGAATGGTGATTCAGTTATAAAAAATGCTACAACAAAGATGGAATAGGTACTGAAGAATAGAAAGGCATGACATATTGACATGTATTCACTCCATCCGGAAATAAATGGATGGGTCTAGGCGTATTTCAGTTCTAGATACATCCAGTTTTATCCATTTCTGCGACATTTAATCTGGACGGAGGGAGTATGATGTAAGAGTTAGGGATACGACAGGACAACACAGTAAAAAAACACTGAAAAACCCACTGCAGAACCAAAGTATTCAAACCCACTGATATGAGATAGTACACTCATGCAGCTCAGGATGCAAAACTACCAGGCAGTTTTCCTTGCAAAAATCAACATTGTGGCCTTTAATCATACATTTTGCTACAACTAAATTTAGATCAGATAAAGGTTGGATTCACGCCAATTAACAAAATACATGCTGATGTAAAAATATAGTGTTATACAACAGGTACTTACATCTACATTGGAGCACAGAGAATTCCTGCAAGAATCTTTCCTCATAAACGATACCATTGCAGAAAATCTTCTATCTGTTAAGCTTATTTTCTAAAAGAGAGATGGGTAAGAAACATGTAGAAAATATGATCAGCATGCTATAAAATTTCATGATGCAAGGATATCTTTGGCCACTGGAATCTGCTTATTACCAGTAGAAGTTGGGTTTCTCTATGCTGGAGCAGTATCTTTAAAAACTGGAGTTGGTTTATTATCTCCTGGTGTTTGGATCTTTTGCAAAGGCCTTGTTTGTAACCCTTCAGATTCTAACATAGTCGTCTTCCCATTGCATGCCTTGTATAGAAGAATGGTGCTTTAATTATAAAACATGCGGCAGCAGAGAGATGGAATAGGTACTGAAGAATAGAAAGGCATGACATATTGACATGTATTCCAGAAAAAAATGGATGGGTCTAGGCGTATTTCAGTTCTAGATACATCCTTTTTTATCCATTTCGGCAACATGTAATCCAGACGGAGGGAGTATGCACTAGTAGAAAACAGGGCTATGGTCCAGGCCGGCTCAGCCCATTAGTCCCGGTTCAGTCTAGAACCGGGACTAATGTGAGCATTGGTCCCGGTTCGTGCGGCTAAGGCATTAGTCCCGGTTCACTCGGGCCCCTTAGTCCCGGTTTAAGACATGAACCGGGACTAAAGGGTGCGATGACCTTTAGTCCCGGTTCGTGCCTCAAACCGGGACTAAAGATTAGACCTTTAGTCCCGGTTTGAGGCACGAACCGGGACTAATGGGGTTGAGACCTTTAGTCCCGGTTCGTGCCACGAACCCGTACTAAAGGTCCCATTTTCAAACTCTACCCCCCCCCCCCCCCCCCCCCCGTGGATCGCCTTTTCAGTTTAAAAAAATAAAATAATGGAAATGTCAAAAAAATAAAAGAAAATAAGTTTCTCATGTGACATGTGGTCTAGTTGTCGGGAAAATTTGCAAATGTGAATTTTGACTTTATTTGCAAAATCTCTGTGAAATTTGTAAAAATGGGCATAACTTTTGCATACTAACTCGGATGAAAAAGTTTTTTATATGAAAAATCATCTACTCGAAAAGTTACATCCGAATTTAATTGGGGGAACCCCCTTAAACATTTGCAAAATCCTCAAAAGCCTAATAGAAAAAAAGTTACGGGGCTTTTAAGATCTAGAGTGGAAAAAATTGAAAAATATTCAAACAGTGGGCAAACTGTGGTCAAACAATGGTCAAACTAATTATTCTAGAATATTAGTGTTACTAAATAATTATTTTAGTTATTTCAATTTTGGTTAAATCTGGTCAAACTATGGTCAAACAATGGTCAAACTAATTATTCAAGAAATATTAGTGTTACTAAATAATTATTGTTTTTTAAAACAATAGTTTCAAACTCAAACAGTGAAATGTGTCACTTCATGCTCAAGCAAAATTCCTGAAGGTTAATAGGATTGACATCTTACTATTGTCAGGAAAACAACAAGTGCAGACTTGGAGCGAGGGAGAATAGAACCCGGAAGTTAAGCATGCTCAGGCTGGGGGAGTGGGAGGATGGGTGACCGTTCGGGAAGTTAGATGATTTGGAATGATGAGGGGTGATTAGAGGACAAATTGAGAAGTGATGAGGTTAAAATAATTCAGAAATTTGAAAATAAAAAAAATCAAAAAAATTTCAAAAAAAATTTCAAAAAAAAAATCATAAAATTTCCTTTAGTCCACCAACCGGGACTAAAGGTGGAGCTCCACGTGGCCGCGCCCTTTAGTGCCAGTTCTGGATTGAACCGGGACTAAAGGGTTAGGGCATTAGTACCGACACTTTAGTCCCGGTTCAGGAACCGGGACTAAAGGCCCTTACGAACCGGGACTATAGGCCCTTTTTCTACCAGTGATGGTGTAAGAGCTAGGGATACGACAGGACAACACAGCAAAAAAACGCTAGTTGAATGTAAAACTGTATGCTAGCGGAATACATACAGAAATAACTAAGGCAATATACATGTGTATGATTGGGAAAATAAGATGGCATTGCAACAGAGCACTAGAACAACACTTCAATGTAAAAAACATGGTATGGTAGACAGATGAAGTACACACTGATGAATAACAATGCATAAGATATTCAGAAGCATGATGTCCAAATTAATCAGATGGCATTGCGATAGAGTAGAATGACAGTACTTAAATTTGAAAACATGTTATCATGAATGGAATAGGTACTGAAAAACAGGAAGGCATGACATATTTACATGCATGATCAGCATGCTAAGCACATGGCACTGTAACAGAGTAGATACACTCCAGGACATTATATGCATGTTGTACCCATATCACAGGCCAAGTTAAAGCAAGGACCTTGTGGGGTGAAGAGGATTCATCATCTTTCTGCAAGTCTTCTGAAGAACTGCCTTTACATGTTCCATCATATTGGGTATCATTGACATCAAGTTTATTGGCCTTTACATTGCTCCGTGAGGTTCTTGTGGATATATCAGTGTGTGCAATTATATCTGACATGCATGGAAGACAACTAGTAGTTAGATTTATGTAATGAGTGCCTGTAGGAGACGACATAAATAGTAGGACTGGGGTTAACTAGCAGCAACAGGTCTCATAAACTAAAGGGAGAACATAGATGAAAGCTACAGAATATGTATCGTTTGTACTCGAGATTAACTAGATGGCACACAAAAGTATTAAAGAACAACATAGATAATACTAGAAGTGGTATAATACTATAATCACCAGCCTGTGAGATAGCATTGTCTAATGGATGATAACTATGGAATAGTGTTACCTAAAGAACAAGTATCTTAGCTGAACTATGGAACAACGTTAAGTCCTGAACAACACCCGTAAGAGATCAGCATGAATATACAGTGAAATGTGATGATCTATTTTCCATGCTTAGATGAATAACAAAGCCATAAATGTTGCACACAAGTAAGATGAGGGTACAACCTATCTGGCTGCCATACATAGGAGTGAGCATCATGTGCTGACTTGTGGATGGCCCTGCATTGCTGTGGTTGTGCATGTCGGGCACGCGCATTCGATGCAGGGAACTGTTGAGTGGGGACTATAGCTCCCTTCTGGTGTATGCTTCCCTTCTTAGAGCACCTGCGGTGAGTCGGAAGACAGTGTGTCTGAAGATGCAGATAACGCATAATGTTAAGAACGACATATCTCTTTGATCTGAAGAAATACACTAAGAGATCAACAGCAAGGTACGAGAGTGGTCACACGTCTGTTGACTGAAGACTAAATTGCGGTCACACGATTTTTTTTATTTTGGTACTGTCCGATCTACGCCGGATGGCTGGCCGTCTTGTGCGTCCCGGCTGACACTGTTCGGAATCTTCCCCGAAGAGCGAGCGACCAACGGCAGAGCAGCCTGCCTCCGCCGTCTGTGGCCCCGGCCAAAACCCCGCTCCCCGCCCCACCACACTAACATGGTTGCGCCGCCCCCACGCCAATCCACAAAGACTCCCCGTCATCCAGATCCGGCGGCGGCAGTACATTCAACCCACGCAACTCTAAAAGATAGCCATCTAAGCGCTGCTTCCGCGGCGAAATTTGCGGCCCCGCACCCTTACGTTAGACACCAGCCAACCGGCAGCCTAGGAGCTCCGCCGCCTTGAGGGGTGCTGCTTCCCATTGCAAATCGATTGGCCCAGAGTAAAAATTCAGACAACTGACGCCTAAATAAAGTGATTTGAGATGAGGGTGCGACCTATCTGGCGGCATGGTGAAGTAGGCAGGTCCAGCGGCTGAGTCGGTGAGGCTGGCGTGGTTGCGGTGGCGACCGGCGGCAGGAAAAGAGCGATGTCGCGACGGTTGTCGGCTACGCCGAAGCAGCGCCATGACTCTGGACGGATCCAAAGTTAGCACCAGCAGCACGGAGTAAGAGGCGCACGGCCGAGTGCACGACGGCAAATGGACAGCGTCTCCGGCATTAGGGAGGAGGGCGGCTGTGAAATTGGTGCGGTGGGCGGCACCATGGAGGTGGGGCTGAGGTTTCGCGGCTCGGGAGAAGGGAGCTTCCCGGGGAGAAGGTGATTTGGCGCCCACGAGGTATGAATGGGGGTGGGCGGAGGAAATTGGGAGGGGAGTGGAACCATGTCTTACGGATGCATTTGTCTAAAATGTGAGGGGGAGTTACAGTTCTACCCTTTCCTATAGGCTTCTCGGCTTGGGTCTGTGTACTGAGGGTCGGGGATAGTAGAGTAACTTTGCTTCTCTGGGCATGAGTGATTTTGGGCGAGGAGGGCGTATTTGAACTATAGTGGGCGCGAGCGATTTCGGGCGAGGAGAGCGTGTTTTGAAATAGTGGACGTGAGCTATTTCGGGCGAGGAGAGCGTGTTTTGCCAACCATGGTTTATGAATTATTCGACACATGTCATTTCGGCCGAGGAGAAGGCGCGCTTGGAAGAAGTTACGAACCTACCCTCGATGTACAACGGGCCAATTGATGCGTGTCCCAGATAGGATGGTAATTTCGCGTCTCCCATTTATTTGCTCGGGCGAATTCCACCGAGCAGAGAGGATGTTTTACGGTTCATTCAAATTTTGGGCGAACGAGCATCCACGTCTACCTTACCAACTCAATTCGGATTAAATTTTGAAATATTAGCTTGCCACTTCTTTTTTTAGATGGAGAGATGATGCTCGGGAGTAATGTGTTTTTACATGCTCGTTGCTAGCGATTTACTATATGACAAATAGTTGACCCACTCAAAAATGCGAATCAAACCCAAAATGAAATATCTCAATTCAATGAAATAGCTCGTTCAGTAGGTCAAAATAGTGAACTAAATCCAAAATTGAACACCTCAATCGAGTAGCATGTTGTACAGTATTATAGTACTCCATGAACATGTTGAAAGTCAAATTAATGAACTTGTTTGATATACGCATATATCCGTTCATGTGTGGATTGCAGACAACATGTTCTCCAATTTAAATATTCGAATGTAAGTTTATATCGAAACATGGTTTATATCAGTCTTTGATGCATAAAACGCGACCTCCCCCTCTCCCGGACTCCTGTTCTCTCTCTCTCTCTCTCTCACCAACAATCTTCAATTCGGTCGCACGCATCCGACACAAAAACCTTGTTCGTCCCTCTCCCTTTCTCTCCATCTCTCTCTCTCTCTCTTGGTGTGTGTGTGGGGGGGTCTTTCTAGTTCGCATGCATATATACACCATCTATAGGTCTCTCTCGCACACTATGTATGATACTCTAGCTAGTCCAAGCTAGATATCTTGGGTGCACTCATCGTATGCACACAGATTCCTTGGCTCTTTGCCTGTAACTCTCTCACGCACCACTATGTCGTCTCGGAGCTCTTCCCCCCCCTCTCAAACTCTCCATCCACCTGGGTCACACATACACATGCATATCTCACTCGCACTCGATAGGCCCATCTAAAACTCTATCTCTCCCCATCGTTCTCTCTCCATCTCACACGCACACACACACAATCTCATGCCTAGCTAGCCAAGTATGATGGTCTCTCACTCAATTGTAGGCACACGCAGTCCCCCCTATATGTATATGACTAGCTAATCTTAGTCTCCATCACAAACATGTGCATGGTCTATCTCGGTTTCTCTCGGGGCATCTTTCTATCGCGCACACACTCCCTCGATCTCCCACCCATATAGTCCCCTCACGATCTCGATGGGATCTCTCTATCACAAACACACCCTCTCTCCCTCCTCATGCGTCCATGCCATCCATGTGTCCCTCTCGACCTTTGTTCCTTGTTGGCCACACCTCTATTGAACATGTGCTACAGGGGTGTCTCTCTCCGTTGCAAACAATCACACACTTGCTATCTTCGTGTATCTACTTGCCTCGCTTTTCCATCTCGGAGATGTGCGTGATATGTTCGCATAAGAAATGAAAAAACACACACTCTCTCTAATTTATCGTTTGTTGTCACTTTCTCTTTCCCACACATACTCTTTTTGCACACTTACTCATTCTCCTTCACACACACTTGATCTGTCTCGACTGAGGCACTCTCCTCGGTCCATAGCATATAGATTTATTGAAAAGTCAAACATCACAAAGTTTGACCATGTACGTGGAGAAAAAGAATTACATCTAGTACGACAAACATATGACATTAGATTCACCATGAGATGTAGTTTTGTATGATGTATCTTTGGTATTGTAGATATAAATAACATTTGCGTAAACCTGATCAAAGTTTCCAAAGTTTGACTTCTAAAAAATTTACATGCACTGCATTATCGAGCAGATGGAATATCTCTTTCCCCCTCTCAGCTATCTGATGCACCACTCAGCCTTATCGGGGCTCCTCAATCTCTCTCAAACTTTATTGGTCAGTTTGGTTCATGACCTGACCCTCATGCCTTGATGGTCGGTACTGCCTGGTGTGGACGTGAGATGTAAAATATTTCTGCCTGGCCAGGCTTGTGTGGTGCTGAAGCGTTTGGTTAATGCTTGGGCCAGGCAAAGCATCAACGTCCCATCAATCAATCCATGCATCAATTATTTAATGCTAATATCCATCCATGTTGCTGTTAGCCTCGTGGCCACATGACCAGGCACGACCAGGTGTTCGAAATCGGTTTCCTGGGCCAGGCTACTTGCAATGTCTGGAGTTCAGCCAGGCTAATTAAAGTGCAAGGAACCCAGGCCAGGCAGGCTTTCTTTTTCACAGGGTAGCAACCAAACAAGCGTGCATGAAATCCAACCACAACCCCAGGCCAGGCAAAAGATGCCCAGGACGCAAGCCAAACTGGCCTTATATCTCCCTGGTTCACACATACACATGTCTCGCTCGCGCTATACATATAGACCCATCCAACACTCTCCGCCCTTGTTCACTATCCATGTGACACGCACCCCCTACGTACCATAATCCCTCAATCCATCATAGGCGCAAGAACTCCCCCCCTCCTAAGTATGATTATCTCTTACTAGCCAACAGGAACACACGTATTGTCTCCTTCCATCCATACGTCTATCTCGATATCTCTCGGGGCATCTTCTATCGTGCACACACCTTGTCACTCGATCTCCCACCCATGTAGTCCCATCACAATCTCCAGGGGATCTCTCTATGACAAACATACACTCTCTCCTCCCCATGTCTGCATTTTCTCCGTACGTCTCTCTCGACCTCTCTCCCTTGTTTGTCAGACCCCTCTTGGCCACGTGCTAGGGGTCTTGCTCTCTCGGTTCCAAACAACCACACACTATCTCATCACCTTGCCTCCGTTGTCAAAGATGCACGTGTGATATGTTTGCATAAGACACACTTTCTTTTTCTCTACTTTTATCGTGTGTTGTCCATGTCTCTTTCACACATGCACATACACTTTTTTCACTCTCTCTCTCTCTCTCTCTCTTGTTAGGGACTCTGTCACGTCCATAAGCATATGGATGTTTTGAATAGTCAAACCTTAGAAACGTTTGACCACGTATATGTGGAGAAAAACATTTACATCTGGAACGATCATTAGATTCATCACGACATGTACTTACTTCATACTATCATTTATCTTTGATATTGTAGATATAAGTAATTTCTTTATAAACTTGGTCAAAGTTTAAAAAGTTTGACTTAAAATATGTTGGAACTACATTATCGAACGGAGGGAGTAGCTCTTTCTCTCTCTCTCTCTCTGCTATCTCTCACGGGCCTCCCCTCTCACTCGAACTCTCTATAACGACGGATTATACGCTCACTGTGTCAGCGTATAGCTCCGTATATTGTTTAGTTGACCGGTCAACCAATCCACATGCTGCCTTGTCAGCTCATGTTTTGTATCTTCGTGTGCTGGCCCATGTGGCAGTGGGTGAAAATAAGTAAACTAGAGGCCCATCTGACACACGGTGAAGTAAACAAAGTTGAAACCACTCGGGGTAGCACCTCGCACGCTAGTAAATTGAGGGCGCATTAAGGACAAACTTCTTGTGTGCGAAGGATGCACTCGCGCACAATTCACCACTGCGCGGTGACATGCACAGAAGGACGCACTCGCGCACACCCAGCACACAACACACACCAGCACACGTGTACACATCTAGGAGTAGAAGGCCGTGGAATAATCTGGCGCGATGGCCACTGCCAGAGCCGTCCACCCCCAATCTTGGTGTTCTGTGCAACGCACGGTCATGTACGCACGGGAAATTATGTCGAACAGGGCTAGCTGTAAGCAGGCTAGCTCTACAGCCATGATGATAGTGACTGCAGACGGTGAGGCTGACTATGGTATGTCGAACACGGCGCCTTTACTCAGGTGTTATCTCCGGCGCAGGGTCTTGTCACTTCACTGTGAGGAGCAGCACGTAATAATTTGACCAACGGGTTGTACAGTGCTAGTACTCCTACTACTACATTGGTAGTACTACTACTAGTACTAGTAGCACCACCGTCTGGATTTAGGAGTACTACCACGTCCACCGGCACCGAGGAACGTCTCCAGGTAGTATTGCTTGAGGCCGCCAAGGCGAGGGGCCGCTTGGATGACAGCTTCGTCTCCTTGTTTGACGAGGCCCTCATCGGTTTCCTCGACAAGTTAACCGTCGTCAAGAAGCTTGCGGACGACTTTGACGTAAGCCTCCAGCCGACGCGCCCAGGCTCTGCGATGCCCGCCACCCTCAACGGCCACTATGGTAACAACCTCTTCGACGCACTGGTGGCCCTACGACTGCCTGCCATCACGCCGGAGAATGTCCACCTCGAGGTCACGCACGCCGCGCAGCGCCTGGCGCGGTAAGACACCATCGACATAATCACCCACGTCTACACACAAATCATCCACAAGGACTACTACATGCAAGAGGAGGACGATAGGATGCTGGCCTTCTTGGAGCGCAGGGCAACCTTGGACGGCACTATTCAGAAGCACGTTGAGCTCGCCGCCAATGTCGCTGCTCCTCACACGTCGGTTGGTGACCCGGCGCACTAGGGCGTGAGGATGTCGTTGAATGTTGATGGTTCTGTATCTAATTTTATCTTTCTGTCAAATCCATGTAGTAGTATATGATACTACAGTAATTATCTTACCTTTCGCATCAACTTCATAATTTTCGTACGTACTCCATGCATGAACGGCGCCAGAACCAAACTTCTCATTACTCTAGGCAAAATCGTTATTTTCTATCTATCGGTCGCGCCATGGAGCAGAACCAAATTTTACAAGTTACCAGTTCAAAAGGAAAAGCCTGCTGTGTTCGCGTCGCACCCCCACACGGTTGGTTCGGCACGCCGCTCAAGCGGGAATGTGTGTGGTGTTGCATTTTCACTTACAAGTGGGACCGCAGTTGAGCAAACCGACTATCGGCAAACCCCCACCCCACCCACCGCGCGATGGCTGAGAAAACAGGAGGGAGAAGAGATGGCTGTAGCACGGACTCCAAGAAAATTGGTGTCAGATGGGACTCGTGTGGGTGGCGTGTGTCGTACTGCTAGACGTGAATGCTACTGAGTTATGGCCCATGACACCCCACTATATCGAGGTACGTAGAACAAATTTCCTGCAGTCCATGCTCAGCCCTCCTCTATCCCTCTTCTCAGCCAGCCAGCGGACGCGCGGAGCCCATCGTCTGTTTGCTCACATGCAGCCCCACATGTCAGTGGAAACGCAAGAGGACCCACTGAACCTGCACATCTTTCACCTCGACGTGTTGGTGATGAAAAACAAATCCAATAAAGATCTTTGGTGGCCGCTTTTGGAGTTACTCAAGAGTAGTAAGATTCTATTTATAGTTTAACCCAAGATGCACATCTCGTGGCTTCAACTACCACTCTATTTTCTTTCATGACATGACCTGGATGCTGGATGTCCCACGTGTCGGCAAAAGGAGGAAGAACCTGACCAAATCTTCGGTTCTGCTCTGGTATTAGACTAGTTGTGCTAACTTAAAAATTTTATTGTGTACTCCCTCCATTCCAAAATACTTGACTTCCATTTGTCCAAAAATGGATGTACCTATATACTAAGACATGTCTAGATACATATATATTTTGACAAATAGAAGGCATGTATTGTGCAACGGAGGGAGTAGAATGGATCCAAGTTTTTGTATTGGGAAGAAGAGTACATCCATATATTGATAGAGCGCAATTTAGTAGATGTTCTATCACTTTTAGCTAGCACAGACGCAAGATCGAGCCTCCGCAGATCAACAATGAATGCATCGAGAAGGCACTAATCCAACTTACAGGAGTAGTAAAATGTATTCTTGTGGTTCTTGTTTTCTTTGGTCTTGCTTTTCTAGTCAAAATTATCATTGGAGTCCGTGCAAAACGGAGGTGCATTTGGGGTCGTGCTTTGGAGTTGGCCTTGCAAGTGGGACCGCAGCTAAGGAAACCGACTATCGGCAAACCCCCACCTCGCCCGCCGCGGGATGGCTGAAGTTACAGAAACGACGAGGTTGAAGAGATTGCTCTAGCATGGACTCCAACAAATAATATGGTGTGAGATGGATGTCGTGGTGGTGGCGTGCGTCGTACTCCTGGACGTGAATGCTTGTTCTGGCCCATGCCACCCTACTACTTACTCCTACTATATAGTACTAGTATCGAGGATTCGAGCTGCTGGTTACGTACAACGAACACATTAACATATGGCTGCAATAAAAACACCCGCCCTACGCGTGAAGCATCTGAAGCTAGTACAAATAGTGTACTACTATTGTTGATTGGCCTCATCCGATAACCTGTTGCAATGCATGTACAATTATGTATTCGGAAAATATTTTTTTGCCTCGTCGCACCACTCACTCAGAGAAGCGACTCGAAAGCCATTCATAAATTTAGTAAGTTTATCACACACATATCATTTTATTACATACAATGGGTCATCAACCCACATCGACAATGAGGATACATTATAGATACTAAAGTTTTCACCACACAACAAATAACAAGCAATGAAATGAACTTCAACTCAACCATTCCTCGGTGTTGGAAACGCTTGCTTTGAACCACAAGTGAATCTCTGGGACGGGCCATCGATTGTCGATCTGGAAACCAACGCAGGACTGGTCATCCAGGCTGAAGCGGCCTACTTTATCAGTACCAGGGTTGGGAGCCACACAAATGTCCGAGGTATAGACACAGTTGCTTCTCATAAATGGTGCTGTTAATGTTGTGTCAACATCAGTTGGATCGCCTTTCACCATCATCGGATAGTTTTGTCCAAGGAAGAGCGAGTTTTCTCCAAGACTATCAATTCTGTACCAGGGAGAAAGAGTTGGCGCTAGCACACTAGTATCCATCCCAAATACCATGCAACGGGTGTTGGAATAGGTCCAGAGAGTGTGACCATGGGAGACTACACCTGCTTCCTTAGCAGTAACATCATTAGTGCGTTGTATACACACAAGAAGAGGTGATCCATCGGAATTAGTTGCCAGGCGCCACAGAGTATATGGGCGCTGCTCGTCCTCATGCTCGTGATCATCACCATCGTCATCTCCCCCTTGGTTATAAAATTTTCAAGTATAGGTGGTGGGATGTTCACAAGACCTTGGAAACACAAGAAGAAGGTTAATTAGTAAAGGGAAACTTGCTAACCCGCATGCATGTGGATGAAACAATTATAATTACGGTGGAAGACAAATGTACCAAAACTATGAGGATGCCATGCAAAAACAGTGCCACGAGTGGTCGCAGCAAACACAAGGCGCTCGTATTGAATTGCATCACAGTACTCATCTGTGTGCAGAAACTGATTTTTGAGTAATATCCATCAAGTGGAACCATCAAGGAAGGCAACAAGCTTGTCGAAGATAGCAACAACATCATAGTCGCTGTAATTCCAAGAGCGGTTGGGAACTCGACAAATTGCTATCTTCCGTAGAATACAGTCACCATGATCGTATTTGAACGTGCGTACATTACCGATGTGCTCAACCTCTGGGCAGTGTGCAGAGAATTTTGGAAGTGGAACCCGGTGACGATTGTACACATTCACAAGTTCCCACTCGCAGTTGGACCCAATGTAAACAACCCAATCTCCATTTGCGCCCGCCCAAGCCTTGCCCTCAAGCGATGGCATCTTAACATCATACGTATCATTATCAAGTGGCATCAACTTGCACAGGGCAAGGCCTCCGTCGTGCCGGCGCAAGTCATCATCAGGGTCACGGCGAAGAAGATAGGGGAGATCAAACCGCTCCTTGACTCTTGGGTTCTTTGTAATGACGTTATTAGTTGAGTCGAGAATGGGCTTGAACGAACCTGCCATGCTAGCCGAGGTGATGACGTCGCACCGATCAATGAGTTCCTCCACCACGTCATCTTTCAGATCGGGGCAAGAATAACGGGGTCGTTTCCGGCCTGTTCCCTCCATGGAGAAGTCGATTGAACAATGGCAGAAGAAAGGGTGAAGGGATGAAGGAAAATGGAGGAGGGAGAGGAAGAGCGTGCGACAGCAGTTCCAAATCGAGAGGGAAAGGCGAAGAGTCGGTGGACGGTTGCGAGTTTGCCACGGTTCACGAAGAGGCGCCCCACCTACACGTCTGTTCGGAAATACTCCTACTACTCGCCATCGTCTCACTGATATGTTGGAACGGGACCACATGTGAACGAAACATGGTGTGTAATTTCTTGTGCAAAATGCGATCTGGCCGCGTTGGCCCGAGGTGCCGCATTAGTTATCGACCTTTATTTTTTTAATGGCATGCCGATCAATTTTGAAGCACGACTAACTGGTACTGTACGCAGAGAAAATATAAACTACTCTACCACTACTCCACCTCCAGTACTAGTAGTATAAAAAGATATATAGGCTGGAGCTTGAGCGCTTTCTTGCTAAGGGTTTCCCACTTCTCACACTACCACCCTCTCTCCAGATCTAAAAAAGGCGGCCCCTCTCTCCCTCCTCACCGGTGGTCACAGATCCGCTGGGGAAGAAAAGGACGTGCAGCGTTGACGCACTCGTCGTCGGCGAACGAGGTCACGCACTGACGACAAGGCCGTCCTCTCAGACCTAGCGCCCGTGCGGGATGGCCTCCATCCCCAAGCTCGCTGCCGTAGTGTGTGCGGAGGACGACGACCACGAGCGAAGCCACTTCCCGCCGACCCTTAGGTATGCTACCTCTTTTCAAACCAGAACCTTGTTCTATTGCCCCATCTGCCACGTCGTTTCATGTGGATCTTTTTCCACTCCACCATCTTCCCAATTTGCTATCCTCTGCTCTGCTGGCCACACAGACGAAAACCATAATTTGCACTATTAAAGGAAACCCTACTTCATGCAGACTAATCCATTTCTGGGTTGAGTAAGGAAAGGAAGGGAGATTGTACTGTCCCAGAGAGTAGGCATCGAACCCACATCTTGGTTGAAAAGGGGAAAATCAGTAGCTAAGGAATGAGTCTCGTGTCTCTTGGTTGAAGAAGGGTAGAAAGGCATGACAACGCAATAGAGAATGACCAGGTCGATCGGTTTGTTGTCCTCGCATAGGAAAAAGGTGGCTAAAGAGAGCAAAAATGGGACATAATCCACATATGCTGCCTGGATATTTGTTGCTCTGGGCAACCATACCTCACTCACCACTCTGCGTCCGTGGAGGTACATCGTACTGGTGCGCCCACTGTCCGAATGGGCCTCCCATGCTCTTATTGCCACTTTTTTGCTGTTAGTATAACGCCAGCAGTCAAGTCAAGCAATGCTACTGCTAAAGTCATGCCACATTTAACTAATGCCGCTCTCAGTCTAATGCCACCGATAAATTTAAGCAATGCCATTTAATGTCACTGGATTATTTCAGGGTTAGCTATTGATTGTGGATGTATTAAAGATTTTTCAGCTAAGGTATTCTAATGATGTTGCACAGCCAGTATACCAACGATGAAACTTGTTACTACCTTCAGATTTTTGCACTGTTAATGCTTATAGATTACATACCTCACTTTCATGAGATAAGTTATTTTTTTTGTACAGTGTCACCAAAATGCCAAGGCACTGATATCATTTTATTTTGGTTAAACTACACAGACAATTATGAAGACAAGAGGAAAGGTCAAGAGTGTGCACCTCCTCCTCCGGCTGTTCTCTTGACTCGTTTGATCAAGTTTTTATGTTTGATCGATTATCAAGATTGGGATAGCAATTTTTAAGGTCCCCCCGAGTTCGAAATGATATTTACCTTGGAGGTACATGGTTTGCAATTTTTTTATACTGTCATTAGTTAATAATGTCGGTTACCTTCAGACTTTTGTATTTGGTTTAATGCTCATGCAGAGCTAGTATACCAATGCTGAAACTTGTTACCTTTCATTTTGTATTGTTAATTCTTATAGAAACCTTCCAGTGCTAGAGTTTATTGAAATCTGTTCAGTAAAACCATTGTACTGTACCCTGTAATAAACTAACTACTCTACTGTTGTACTAGCCACTTGATTAGTGTATATTTGTAGTATTCAAACGGTGTTGCATTAGCATATGGACATAAATAAAGTGTGGCAAGATTTCCCAGATATGTGCTCAAGAAAACTACTACCTGTTTTTCTAAATACTAGACGTTTGGGTACTTTAAATTGAACCGCGAAAACGTCTTATATTAAGGAACAAAGGGTGTAGAGTTCACTCAAATTATCCCGGTAAAGCTAGTCACACCTTTGTTAAAATTAATGTTCATTATGTTATCGGAGGAGGTCTGTATGTTTGTCTCTAATGCCTGTTGACTACATACCTGACATCATGATGTAATGTTAAGTCATTTCCTTTTGTACAGTGTCATTGAATTGTCAAGGCGGTGATGGCATTTTATTTTAGTAGAACTGCACAAAATTTTCTTAAAAGAAGAGGAAAGGTCAGGAATGGCTCAGTTTTTCAGAAAAAACCATGTATGCCTTCCTGACATTAGCCGCTGTTGCTTTATTTATTACTTCAAACAGGTGGTTACAAAACAGTCTTGCTACCTTTTCCCATTATGAAATTGGAATGCTTATATTTGTGAGTCTATGCTTCAACTAGTGCCACTTTTAGAGTAATCACACTTTCAATATCTATGCAAATAGGGATGCTCGATTTTAGTGGAACTACACAACAAGTCCAACTGGTTCAACATTAGGAGCATGTTTTTTCCAAACCTTTATATCCAATTGGTGGCACTATGAGCTGTTCATTACGAAGGTACATGGTTTGCTACTATCTTGCTACTCTTTTTGTACTGTCATTAGATAGTAATACTAGTGGTTTGCATGTGAATTTATTGGCAGGGTGGACCTACATTGGAGGTGCAGGACAGGATTCAATGATTGGATGCTCAATTTTGGTTGTATTGATTTCACCTCTTCCATCACTGTGAACATGGATATCCTTGGTCTGATGAACAATAGGCGCTATATTTCTGCTCTAAACCAGCAAATCAATTCAGTATGTGTCACACCCTAGCTAGTCCATGCATTAGAGTGTGCATCATGTTTACTCTTCATCAGAAACTTGAAATGGGGAAGGCGGAACCCCCAGCACCCCTTTTGAAATCAACTAGGGTTTACTAAAAATAATTTCAATGAACCTGAAATGCCCTTCTAAAATGTTCACCCTCTTTGTCTTAGGTTAGAACCTCTGGCAAAATTGGTGCACAATTTTCTAGGTCAACAGAAGGTCATTGATTTAAATCGTAAATATTTGAATTTGGGCATTTAAATGCTATTAAATAATTTAAATGCTCAAATAATTCTGGAAATAAATGTTTGCTCTTACGAATAATCCTAACAGAGCCCACAATTATTTTCAGGATTTTAGTAAGTGCCTAGGTATTTTTAAGTAAAGCCCTAAAGCTACAGAAAAATAGAAAAAAAGAAAACAAAACAGAAAAAACTTACGTGGCGCCACCTACCAGGCCCACTTGCCGGCCCAGCCCAGCCACCGCGCCAGCGAGCAGCTTGGCTTGGCCAGGCAGGTAGGTGCTCGACGGTGAGCACCGCATGCGCGCCACGCAGCTGCCGCCGCCTCGCCGCTCCCCTCGTCGAGCTGTCGATGTAGGACGAACTCCCTTGCTTCCCCCGATCTCGCAGACACCGCACTTTCCCCCTGGCTCCTCTCCCTCGCTCTTCCTCCGCCATGGCCGACGCTGCCGTGCTCGCGCCACCGTGAAACCGCGTCCACCGTCGTCCCCGTGTTGCTCCACCGTGTCCTGAAGCTCCGCCACTTCCTCCTCGATCGCTCCACCAAGCCACGCCCCGCCGGAGGCCTGCAAACGACTCCACCGAGCTCGTCTTCAACCTCGGGCTGCCCAGATCGCCTCCGCCGCCCCGCTTGCTCCGGCTCGTCCCCGTCCGCACCGTCTGCCTCTACGTGATCGCTGTGAGCTGCTGCACCTCCCCATCCTCCCCGTTCTTCTTCTCGTGCACCACAATGAGCACACGAAGCTCACCCGCACGTGCCGCCGTGGAGCTCGTCACCGACGTGTCTCCGGCCAAACACCGGCCACGCCACCTAGTCTAACAACTTCACCGCATCCCTAGGGGCACAACGCACCTCAGCACACGCCTCGCCGTGCCCCGTAGCCTCGGGATCACTTTCACCCGACTCCGGCGACCGCAAAGCTCGTCGCCGGGGCCGTTTCCGGCCACCCCGAGCCCAATCACCACCCCCAAACGCTGCGGCTCGTTCCGGGCTACCCGTAGCTGCTCTCCGCGCATCAAATGGTGCCCTGTGGGCGATTTCCGCAGCGCGCCTCCGCGTCTGGCCTCGCCGGCAGGCTTTGACCCGCTGACCGGCGAGGTTGACTCTGCTGACACGGGTTGACCTCCCCCTCTCTCTCACTGACATGCAGGCCCCGCTCGACTAATTACTCTATTAGTGCTAACTAACTAGGTTAGTTTAATTAGTATAGTCACTGACTAGTGGGCCCTGCCAGTCAATTAGGCTAACTAAACGTAGTTAGTGCATAGAGTCACTGACCCGTGGGCCCCACCAGTCAGGTTTGACCTGGGCTGGCGCCTTTGACCTGCTGACGTCACCCTGACGCATTGCTGACGCAGTAATTGATTTTCTGGATTTATTTTTATACAGGAAATTCCAGAAAATAGTTCAAACTTCAAAAATTCATAGAAATTCAACCATAGCTCCAAATGAGATAAATTATATATGAAAAATTATCAGAAAAATTCAATCTATCCATCTGTAATGGTTTCATGCATGAAAAAACAAGTTTACCTTGCTGTTTAAGCAGAATAAGGAAATGCACTTTTAAGGCCATGTTTAATGAGCTAATATTTGAATCTTTGATTCAAATGAGTTCATTCCTTTCTATTTTAGCTTGCATTAGGCCAAAACACATTCATATTGCCATGTCATAGCATGCATCATATTGTTGCATATCGTCATGTGTTGATTGTGTTCCGATGTGTTCTTCATGGTAGGTTCTGCCTCCGAGGATATTCATGAGTATCCAACAGAAGGGCAGTATCCCGTTACCACTCCATCAGGCAAGCAACCATTGATCATTCCGATACAAACCCATGTTCTCGCTTCTGCTCTTGTTTACTGCATTAAGACAACGCGATTCAAACTGCTGTGTGCTACGGTAGTTGAACCCTTATCCTCTGCATGACCTGTCGTTGCCACAGTAACTAGATGAAGCCCACTAGCATGTGTAGGAGTTGATTGAGCCATGTTTTGTGATTCCTACCTTGCTATGCCTGCTATGCTTAGAGTTGTGTCAGGTCTAGTTCATCTGGGTGATGGGCTAGAGTGAAATGTTTATGCCGGTAATGTGAGGGATGTGTTGAACATGTTTTGGTAAAGGTATCGATGAGAGGCCATGTAGGAGTACATGGTGGGTTGTTTCATTGAGGCCGTCCCTAAGAACTGAGATCTGTATGTGTGATTTTAAGATTCAGCTACTACCGTGCATTGGGATCCTTAACTGACCCTCTCGGCTTCTTAATCACCCTAGTACTCTTTCCAGGACTTGCAAATAGTTTCTGGTGTTTGTAGGTTATGTGTTGGCGGCCGTGCGTAGCGCTGACCCTAGGGGTGGGCTATGTTGCGGTAGATACACCGTGGCATGGTGTACCGAGTCACCCGTTTGGTGTCTCGGGAACCCTGTTCACATTGTTCGGGGCCGTATGTGGAAACCTCGGCCGGACTCCCTGCGGATGGAACCTGGATAGGCGATAAACCTGGACTAGAGACTTAAGTGTTTAGGTAGGCCGTGGCCGACACCCTCGCTAGGCTTCCGCTTGAAGGTTGCCGAGTACATGTCGTGTAAACGGCGGTAAGTGGTGAAAGCGTGTATGACGAAGTACACCCCTGCAGGGTATAAAACTATTTGAATAGCCGCGTCCGCGGTAAAGGACTACTTGGTTGCCTATACAGTTCATAGACAAATTAATGGATACTATTAAAAGACTCAAGATAAGTGTGAGTACCGAGGATGGCCCTCTCGTAGGATGACGAGGGAGGATCCCCGGTGGAGTATTGTGTTGGTGAGTAGTGGACTCGTGTGCGAAATCTATTTTTACTAGAGAAGTTCCGTGGGATAGCTTAGCCAAGAGTCAAAGCTGGCTTGCTGCATCAACCCCACCACCTTCTTGAGAATAAGGATGTATAGTGGGTTCTGTTGTAAGACTTGCTGAGTACCTTTGTACTCATGTTTGCTTAATTACTGTTTTCAGACGACAACACCGCCCCCTCCGATGGGTTCTATGTACACCTTGACGTCGACGAGTGACTAGCCACCCAGGTGGTGATCCTGGCCATGGAGGGCCCTATGTAGGTAGACAGGCTTCGAGAAGCCTTCTTTCTTTTTTAGAGTCTGTACTCAGACTAGTTGCTTCCGCATGTGCTTGTATGATTGTATGACTTGAGTGTCGGGTCATGTGACCCCTATCTATATGACATGTTATGTATGGCTCTCTGGAGCCTTTAAATAAAGTACTTGAGTTGTAGAGTTTTGTTGTGATGCCATGTTGTATGTACTCATATCGGGCATATTGTGTGTATGATTGAAATGCTTGGTATGAGTGGGATCCGACAATCTAGTTGTTTATCCTTGGCAGCCTTTCTTATGGGGAAATGTAGTCTAGTGTTCCTCGAGCCATAGTAGTCCGCTACAGCCCAGTTCACCGGAGTCCTGCTAGCCCAGCACTACTGTTCAGGACACTTGACTGGCCGGCATGTGTTTCACTTTGTTCCTATGTCTGTCCCTTCAGGAAATGTCACGCGGTGACTTCCGGAGTCCTGCCTAGCCTGCTACAGCCCGGGATCCTCGGAGTCCTGTTAGCCCAGTGCTACAGCCCGGAATCACTCGTTGATGATCGACATGCTCGATGTGATTCATGTATGCCTGTCTCCATAGGTCTGTGCCGCTTTGGGTTCACGACTAGCCATGTCGGCTCGGGTTCTCTGTCATATGGATGCTAGCGACACTATCATATACGTGAGCCAAAAGGCGCAAACGGTCCCGGGCCATGGTAAGGCGACACCCGTGGGGTACCGTGCGTGAGGCCGCAAAGTGATATGAGGTGTTACCGGCTAGATCGATGTGACTCGGAATCGGGGTCCTGACAGTATGAAATTTTCCAGGGAAAAACATAACTGTATCAGATTGTCCAGTGCAGAACATGATAGATGCTAAGCGGAAGAGAAATGTTTAAACTGAAAATACAAGGTGTGGTATATGTTTACTAGCTGCTTGATATTTGTGCAGACAGAGATGTCTGCCCATTGCTATTTGGCAAACAAACAAAGTGTCTGCAATTTTGGTTGAACTGCACAAGAGAATAGTATAGTCACTGCATGCAGTGCCATTTGAAAATAGACACAGAAAGATTGGATAGTCACTTCATGGGCTACAAAAAAGTAGTACTGTACTATTTATTGGCCAACACTAGGTGCTTCATTGCTTTGGTCTGATTATACAATGGGCATCATTTTGCCTAACTTAAAGTTTGTATTCTGAAAATAGTCTCGCGGTGTGATTGAGAGAAGACCAAATCATATTGCAGTGGATGTTCCTCCATCATGTGCGATTCATTCTCATGGTTCTAGCTGTTGGTGAAACCACTTACGTTTGCAAGAGGAATTGTAGACTTCACAAACAAATTTGTCTTTCAGTCTGTACTGAATGTTGGCCAAGAGAAGCATCCATGTTAGTAGGAAGAACAGATGTTTTTTCTAGATCTCTACTTTTGGAGCTACATATTTGTATATGATCTATTATTGTATATCTTAATATTTTTGTTGTTGATTTGTTATTGTATATCTTAATATTTTTGTATATAAACTTGGTCAAAGTTTTTAAAGCTTGACTTTGACCAAAGCTAATATGCGAACTAAATAAAAACGGAGGGAGTACCTCATTTCCGGTTTGCAGGGCTTAATTCAAACCTCTGACCAACTGCTTTAAGTGGATGCATGCGTGCCCTCGGCTGCGACTTGCTGCATGCTGCTTCGCGTACTGCCTGCGAGCGATTCTGAGTGCCTGCATGCAGCTAGTCGTAATTAAGGCAGCTAACTGATGCGAAAAAAGATACGCTTTAAATCTGTGGAATCATTATTGACAAGGAGGGAGATGATTTGAGTGCACTCGTTTAACCGCCATGCCGGCGTGCGACCCAGACGGGACGGGATGGCACAGTCATAATTTCAGTTTCTCTAGTTTTCCACGGCAAGCTGGCACGCTAAGCCATTATGCATTGAATTCCGATGACCGTCGCGCTACCTTCCGCCTATAAGTACTGTTTCCCAGCCTTCTCAGGTGCCACCATGACCCAACTCGCCATATCCTCATAAGCCCCGACCGGCCCGATGTCGCTCGCCACGTCCGCCATGCCCCCGCCCGTCCGCGGTAGGCGACGCCGGAGGCGGTCACCGCCGGAACAAGTGTTCGGGTTTTCACCGGAAGGCAGACGGAGGGAGGAGGCATTCTATCTATCTTTAGATGGCAATGCGGAGATCGAGGAGTTGTTGGAGCACGACCGCATGGCGGAGGAGCAGGAGTTGTTGGAGCGCGACCGCCTGGCGGAGGAGCAGCGTATCGTCGATTTGCGCTGCCAGAGGGACATGGAGCAGCAGCGCACCGACCCTGAGCAGTGAGCAGAGCACCCGCAACTGGGCCCACTACATGGAGGCCGGCGCCCGGCAAATAGCCCTAGAGGCTGTCGGGCACGCATGCGTTCGCGACGCCAATTTTTACTACCAGCTCGTCAAGTGGGTTTCCCGCTTGGAAGCCGAAGCTTCGGTGGACCATGCAGGCATGACAAGGGCCAACGCGCGCGAGCAACGCGCCCTATTGCACCTTTGGCAAGTCCGAGGCGAGGCGGAGGACGCCGGTGCCGGCGTTTAGCATGGACAGCAGATGGCGGCCGGCATCGTCTAGTTAGCTAGGAGTAAGTTAGTACTTGTATGCTACTAGAGTGTTAGTGGGAGTAGATAGTTAACTTGGCTATGATGGTTGTCAACGTGGAAGTTCAGTACTCTATATGTGGATCAGACCTGTTACTTTGGTCTCAATGTTGAACTTTCCATTTGACCGTATGGAATGGGCTGTTATTTTTTTAAATGGGTTGTATTTGTCCTCCACGGTTTAGAGGCTGACTTGTGGGCCTAGCAAGTTGACGCATACACAATCAGGAGATGATTGTACGTGGAGAGGATGACAGCAGGGACCCGCCAAGGTCATGGCAGTACGCAAGCGAGTGCCTCCTTATTTCAAGCCAATAAAAAATGGCTCCTCCTAGTGGATTTCTGACATCTGGGTCCCATGCCATTGTTAACGTAGTCAATAAATGAGAGAATTGCACAATGAGCGGCTGAAACCAGGGACCCAGCAGCTCGCCCAGTTATTTTCGTTTTGGGTTAATTCGATAAATGCCACTCCAAGTCTGGTGTATCCGAGAAATGCCACTGCAATTTCCAAACTTCAAAAAATGCCATTTCATGCCATTTCTATTGGCATTTTTCGAAGTCTGGAGTGGCGTTTTTCAAAGTTTGCAAACTGCAGTGGCGTTTTTCAAAGTTTGCAAAAATTGCAGTGGCATTTTTCAAAGTTTGGAAATTGCAGTGGCATTTTTATGAATCTCCATAATTGGAGTGGCATTTATCTAATTTATTTTTGAGACGGAAGCAGGGTGTCAACTGGGCTGTGCGGGTCACTCTGGCCTGTCTAGACAGCCTTTTCTGTTATGTTTACCACAGACCAGCCGAGTAGTTTTTTTTCCTTTCTGAAAATGGCTAGCCCAGTTCTTTTGTGATTTGTCAAGTAAGTCGCTTTATCAGGCCTGTTGGGCTGCAAATCTTTCAAGATGAGGAGAGCTTCATTCGGCTGGCCGAGAAAATGGCCTATCAGTAATGAGAAATGGGGTGTACATTTTTAAAACACATCAAACCGGCAATTATTTTCAAATATATTTTTTTCCATTTCAAGATTTTAAATTGCATTGATTTTTTATGCGTGGACAATTTATTGGATTTTTTTTGACCATGAAGACTGCAGGGCTTGCACCCCACAGCATTTTATTAATAAAGCCAAAGTAAATACAAGGTATGAATCCTCAAGGTGAGGATGAAGGGAAAAGAAAGAGAAAAACCCTAAGAGAAGCTATACAGGGAAAGGGAAAACTATACCTAATAATTACAGAGGAAACGAAAGCAACTCTCCTCAAGGAGGAAGAAAGTCAATCCACTTAAGAAGGGTTTCCCTGTATTTCCGTTTGATCCGATGAGAGAGCAGAGTAAGATCATGAATGAAACCATTCCTCCATGCCCTGAAAGTTGGTTGGATGTTCCGGAAAGCTCTATCATTCCTGACCTTCCAAATATTCCACCATGCCGTAAACACAACCTCCCCAAAGAAAGGCTTGTTGAAGTCCTTCCTAGCTTGACGAGCAATACCCGCCATATCATTACCACCTGTATATTCAATTTGTAGATAGTTCCACACACGAGCGCTATAATTGCACTGGAAGAAAACATGGTTTTTGTCTTCCAGAATTCCAGTGGGACAAAGAACACATTCTGGTCCTTCATTAATCTTCCAATGCCTCCTCTGAATCATGTCTTTAGTGTTAACCCTGTCCATAATTACAAGCCAAGCAAACATCTTGATCGACATTGTGCAGCAACTTTTCCATATCCACCCCAGAATGGGGTTTGGTACCATTGGCTGATAGACAAAATCATAAAACCTCTTTGTAGTAAAATCTGCTTTCTTACCATGTCTCTAGCTCCAGCTGTCCTTGGAGGTATTATCCAACTGGAAAGACCTCATTAAGGATGAAAGTTGCTGCAATTCCTGAAATGCTTGTGCAGTGAGAGGTAAGTAGAGAAGGTCTTGGAAACTACTAGCCGCAAAGACTTCCTTGACTGGGAGATTTTTGTCAAGACAAAAGGAGTAGAGCCTAGGAAATCGATCTTGTAGTGGGACTGAACTGTCGCCAATTTGCCAATAGTCAGACCAGAACAAAACTGTATCGCCCGTAGAAACCTCAATCGAAGTAACTGCCCGAAAATTATCCATCAGCTTACATACATCTCTCCACCAAAAGGAGCCACAAAGAACAGTGTCATGTGGAATCCTCTGAAAATAGTAAGAGTCCCAAACTAACTGCACCCATGGCACCTCCATCTTGTTGTAAAATTTATTGAGATGTTTCAGCAGAAGAGCATCATTCTGTAAACCTAAGTTCAGTATTCCAAGCCCTCCCTTGGACTTAGGTCTACAGACAAGCGGCCAAGCCACCAGTGAGTGTCCCCTTTCCTGACCATACTTCCTCCATAAACACTGCCTCTGAATTCTTTCCAGTTGTTTCAAAATGCCCTGAGGAATTGACAAACTAGAAAGGAAGAAGATAGGCAATGAAGAGATGACAGAATTAACTAATTGCAATCTGCTGCCTTGAGGTAAAAACCAAGAGCTTGCTGTCAATCTTCTCTCCATACAATCCACAAGGGGAAGAAGATCCACAATTTTTGGCCTGGTGGTCCCCACTGGCAGACCCAGATAAGTAAAAGGCATCTTGCCTAAATTACAACCAAAATAGGCAGCCAGATCTGAAGCATCTTGGTCAGTCACATTGATGGGATACATGGAGGATTTATGGAAATTAATTTGAAGTCCAGTTGCCTGAGAAAAGGAATGTAAAACTCGTTTCAAAGCCCTCAATTGATCTTTATCAGCATTGAAGAAAAGCAGTGTATCATTAGCATATTGGACAACAGGGAAATCTGGGTCATGTGTAGGCAGAGGCCTACTAATAAGACCTTGCTGAAGAAGATCATTTATCAATGTTTGCAAGAGATCCGCCGTAATGACAAAGAGCAAGGGAGAAATGGGATCCCCCTGCTTCACTCCACATTTGCACTTGAAGTGATTCCCAGGAACTCCGTTCAAAAGAACGGAAGAAGTGCCAGAGGACAGCAACTGTTTAATCCAAGTGATCCATCTATCATCAAAACCTTTTGCAATTAGAATCTTTATGATAGCCTCATGCTGGATAGAATCAAAAGCCTTTTCGAAATCCAGTTTAAGCAAAATGATGGGCCTCTTAGATTGATTACACTGGTGAATGTACTCAAAAGTCCAAGCAAGACAATCCTGGATTGTTCTTGATTTTATGAAACCATATTGATTTTTATGCACACATTTGGTGATCTCCTGTTGGAATCTGTTAGCTGCCAGTTTGGTAAGAAACTTCAAACCCACAGAGGTAAGAGAAATTGGCCTAAAGTCCCCTACACCCTCCGGTGACTGCTTCTTAGAAATCAGGGTAATGTATGCGTCATTCAAGTTCTCCAACTGAACTGTTCCAGCATGAAACTCCTTAACCAACTGGATGAAATCAGCAGAAATTATGTGCCAACACTTTTTCAAAAAAAGCCCATTAAAGCCATCAGGCCCAGGGGCCTTGTCAATGGGCATTTCCTTGATAACCTGCTCAATTTCTTTCATATCAAAAGGGTTTGTGAGCACCACCAAACCCTGGACCCTAGGAATAAGGGACAAGATGTTTTCATCCAAACAAATTGGCCTCACTGTGCCCATTCTGCTTCGGAAGGCTGACAAGAATTCCTTGGCCATTTCGTCATGGTTTGACGTTGTTGATCCATCAGACAACAAAAGACTGGCAATAGAGTTTTTTCTGTATCTCTCAGTTGCCATAGCCTGAAAGAATTTTGAGTTCTCCTCACCCACTTTAATATACCTGATTGTACATCTCTTCCTCCAGTACAGATATTGCATGTGCAGCAGGCGCTCATGATGCAATTTTGTGATTTTTCTGAAATTAAACTCAGGCCTAGACACAGATCTTCTGTCCTCAAGATTGTGCAACCAAAGAATTACCCAGTTACACTTCTCAAGCAACCGTTTGATATGTGATAACCCCTTTTGCCACTTTTTCAGTGCAAACCTCAACGCCTTTAGTTTGTCCACAATTATAGCTGAAATATGAGTCTTACAAGAGGGTCGATTCTAGACGTCCTGAACACACTCCATAAAACCAGCCTGATGGATCCAAAAGTTTTCAAACCTAAAAATATGTGCTTTTGGAATTGCTCTACTGATGGTCACCAGACAAGGCATATGATCCGATGCAGTTTTGGCCAAGGGGGTCAGTTGTGTCATGGGGTAAATGTGTATCGAACTCGCCGATGTGAAAACCCAATCTAACTGCTCCAAAAGAGGTCCGTCCTGCATATTAGACCAAGTAAATTTTCGTCCTTTCAAGGGAAGTTCCAGTAATCCCAAATGGCCAATTATCTCATTGAATATAAACATGTCGTTTATATCACCCCCAGGTAAGTTCCTATTATCAATTGAATGGATGAAATTGAAGTCTCCCATCAACATCCACAACTGATCCGGATCAATATCTAAGTTGTAAATCCAAGAAACAAACTCATCACGTAACTCACCCTGACAAGGGCCATACACATTCACCATGAACCATTTTTCATTATTGTGAACCGAGGTAAACTGCATAACTATAGCGTAAGGCTCAACTTCAAGCAAGGTGCCACGGAACACATCTGAACGCCACACTGTTAATAGGCCCCCAGACGCTCCACTAGAGGGAGACTCCACAAATTGATCAAAGCAGTGGGGACAAATGCTTTTAATGACTGAACGCGAGCAAGTGGAAAGCTTAGTTTCCTGCAAACAAAGAACTGAACACTGACTCTCTATCACTTTTTCCCTGACAAAGCGCTGTCTAGCTCCCGAATTGAGACCGCGAACATTCTAACATAACACTTTCCAGCTACGCATTGTAACACGATTCATAAAAAACCATAGCGTCTAGTAGCAAAAGAAATATGGCACCTAATGCCATACCATCCATAATGAAAGAAAGTTCAGAACCCCAAAGTGTCTCGTCGCAGACTGAACTCAGTTCAACATAAAAGAAAACAACCATAACCGGCACCTTCAACATAGAAGATAACATAAGAAACTACAATGTGGATGCAGACGAGTCCTCCTGTGGATTAGCCATAAGCTTGTCCACCGATATAAGCGCAGGATCAATCTCTAATTCCTCACCCACAGCTTGCAGAACCTGAATCGGAGTGTGAGGCGGTGCCGCAGGTAGAGCATCTTTAGAATCATCCACTGGAGTGGGCTGGGCCTTGCCCTCCATGGGCTTTGCACGGGGACGCTTCTTGGATGGCTGCAGTGACAGCTGTTCGAAAACCACGTTCTTGTAGCCATCCAACTTTGCCGCGCTCCTTGTGCAGCGCTTTAGAGATGTATCGACCACCGGAGTCTTCTTCTTCTCTCACCGTTTACGCGCAGTTGACTGCTCAACAGAAAAGACCAAGCTGGATTGAACTGAGACAGGAACAGCAGAACTATCCGACCCCCCTTCTTCAGAAACAGAGGCTTGGACATTGACAGCAGGCAGCTCCTAAAATAAGGCTCTGGTCACCGGGCGCTTCGCCAAGACAGACTGTCTGGTCACAGGCACCACAGGCAGAGAGGCAGCTAAACAAGAAATCATCCTTGATTCATCGAAGGCAATGGACCAAGACCTCTTCGAGTAAATGACTGTGCCCAGCGGCTTGAAGAAAATGGACCTGGGCACTTCTTTAACCGAGAAATCAACCATAAGATTCTCAAAAGATCTTTTCCACACCATCTCCGGAGGAAGGGGAGGACCAGCCACAATGCGTGCCATGCCAATAAAAACTTCATGATGCTGAATCACCGGAGGCTGGTAGGGCACAATGGCAAGCTGATTTTCTTCAAAAACCGGATGCTGAGCTTCGGGGAGTGGTAAATTATGTTGCTGTTGGATATCATCCTCTTGTTGAAGCTGCTCGACAGAGGCAGACCCTTCCGGCTGATCAATGACTATTGAAACTTGGTCCTGTTCTGGAGCAGCAGGGTGTGGGGCCTGCTCGATCTCTGCATCATCTCCCCACATGGCATTTCCCCAACTAGGAGCATTGTTATTCACAGGCGGAGGGGGTGGAGCGAGGGGAGCATCATTCCAACCAAGCATTGGGTAGGGAGGCAAAGCAAACATCAAGTTATCCTGCACCAGATTACCAGGTAAAGGATGAGGATTTCCATCCAAGGGCATGGGATCTTCGTCATGTGGCATCTGATCTGCAAAGTCTGCACCTAGAACATAGCAAGCAGCAGTCCAAGATACTTGTGTATCACCATACTCCGCATAGTCACGAAGACAACATCTCTTGGAACCAACGATGTATCCGGAAAATAAGCTTCCACTAGGGTCCGGACCAGATAAGGATCCTCACTATCCCAAGAGATAAATTTTCCAAAAGTGCCTACCGCCTGCGAGATATATTCAGTGGTGCGATAATCCAGAGGAATCCCAATGAACATTAACCAGCCCTTGCAAAAACCCTGTATCCCTCTATAATTTTGTCCATCATCATGCTTCATAAATCTGATAGAGCGATCATTACCCAAAGGAAATGGTGCATGCTGGATCAAGGTGTATCTCACTAACGGATCCCTGACTTGAAACAGCCCAACCCCATGAAACCATGGCTGCGCAGATCGAACAAAAATACCTCTGTTATGCAGAAACTGGACCACTTCTTCCCGCACTGGGCCGAACGGCCCCTGCGGCTCCGGCATCACCTCTTCAACCATGAAGTCCTCGTGGCGACGAGCCGGACGCACAGCGGGCGTGAAGAAGGTGCGAGGTAGGTGACGATCGCCCCCATCAATGATGTGATGACCCGGGGGCGCAAAGCGCTGGGGATCAAGCTCATAGTTCGCCATGGAATCGCCAGTAGCAGGTCGGGGGTTTTCTTTGGCTTGAGGAGAGGGAAGATGTAATGTGGGCGGCAGCGATGGGACTGGATAGTCTATCCCAATAACGCCGGCTCTGTTCCCATGAGTAGCAGCAGATTCTGATAAACTTGTTTTTTGTTGCACCAAAATTGGCCTCCAAACCAGACCCTTGGAGCGCGCGAAATCATTACAGTCCCGGCTAGAGTGACCAGGACGAGAGCAACTCGTGCAGACCGCTCGCATTCCACAAGTCGCTGACAGGTGGCCCCTTTGAGAGCAAATTGTGCAGGTAATCACGCGGTCCACCATGTCATCGACCATGGCCTCAAACTGCCTCGCAGCCTCTTGAGATGAAGGGATCTCTGGACAGTGGCCCCAAGGAGTTGGGATCATAGGCGTGGATGGCCCAGAGGCAGATGGGCTGGGCATTGAAAGTGGGCTAGCGGTCAGGCGGGCCTCCATGGGAACTGGGTCGGAAGGCAGACAATTCATTTGAATAGGCAGCAATCCCGCCCCTGCGAAACGTGCGGGCGAAATCCCAGCATGCACGGGGGATCGGTCCTCCGAAACCGGATCAGGCACCGGTGGAGATGAGTCCGGCCGGCTCAATGCCGGCAACGGAGTGACTGTACCAAAAACAATGGGTGGACGTGCCACCGTCCAACGCAAGTCCGCATGTGGCGATTGATGAATGACCACACGTTCATGAGCAGGGAGATCATATCCCGCATCACACATGGTATCAATGCATTCTTGCGTAGCCGGATATCTATATCCCTTGCAAGCCGAGTATCGCTCAAAAGTGGCAAAAGAAAGCTTTTTCTGTGCAGAAGTAACAGATTTTAAAGCTGATCTAGCCGGAGGCTTGTTCATGGCTAAAACGCCTAAAGTTGATCGACGCTTGGTAGGACTAACTAGAATCCATGCAGCATCACATTCCTTCCTCCAGATACGGAGTTCTCTAGTCCAATTAGGTCCCCCGTTATCCCACAAATGAAAATAGCACTTGAACAGATCACATGCATATGAACGAAGATCCATAATAAGAAAACCAACTTGTTGGCAAGAGACATGGAAGTAATAAACCTTATCCTTGATATGCTCAACATGAAGTTCAATTGCCGAACCTCCAATCGCTGCTTGTAGAGCCGCCGCCACAGAATCCTCCGTGAGACGAAAGACATGGAGGCTAAATGAAACCACTAATTTAAATGACCTCCTGTGCCCTGAAGGATGGATCGTAAGGCTAGTAGATCTGAAAACCTCATCTGCAAAAACCCTACCCTTGGAGAAATCCAAGCCAAGGGTAGATCCACCAGATGAACCCATAGGAGATGGGTATTTCCAAGAACCTGAGATGACGCCGGAGCCGATGAGCGGTGGGAATCCGCAGATTAGTGGAGAAAGAGGGAGCTCGCCGGAGAGGGTGGGAGCGCCGTGGGGGGTGGGAGTGCCATTTCGCTATGGGAGCGCCTTTCTGACAATTTGCTCGTGTTAGGGTGCTCTATGGTGGAGACGGTCAATTTATTGGATTTTATATTGATATACATTTATTTTTTAAATCAGTCTGAATGTGACTCGAAATTTCGGGATTAAAAACAGTTCAGACCGCACGGACATATGCAAAATTTCGTATAATTTTTTAACTGTGGCCACACTATGGGCTGTAATGCTAACATTAAGAATATGGGCTCCAAAAAAAACTCGTAAGAATTAGCAAATGGGCTGTAAATTATTTGAAATAATGGCAGATGGGTTGTATGCTATTTTCCATAGATTTGAGGCTTTCCACAGATGGCCTATATACTGTTGGATGTCCATCCAACGGCCGTCGTGCTTCTTCAATCTCTGATCTTCCTGCTCCAGCCGCTCAAACAAGCGCCGGCGGGACTGCCTGCTCCCTCCTCCCCGCGGCCGGTTGTGCTACCGCGCAGGCCTCACCGCCCCATCGTACTCCCATCGCTGGCCTAGCCATCCCTCTACTCACCCACACCTGATGTTATTCTCCGGCGACGGCAGACGAACCAGTAAACCCTCGTACAGGCGTACTCCCCTCCGCGTGGGAAACAAAAACAACGGCCGAGTCTTCCCTGCCTCCGTGTCGTTTCCTTCCTAGGCCTCACTGTCGTCCACCGCCCTGGTGCTCTCGGCGTGGCGTGGTCAGCGTGGTCAACGACCGACATGCATCTGAAGTGGACTGTACGTGGAGAGGCTGACAGTTGGATCCATGGCTGCACGCAAGGAAATGCCTCCTTATTACGCGCAAAATAATGATTTCCTCCACCTAACATCTGGGACCCACCGAAACGGCCTTTGTATTTCGCGAAAAACGTTACCGCCGCTGACAGCTCGGACCCACGAGCTATATCTTTGCACGCAAGGAAGTGCCTCCTTATTACGCACAAAAAATGAATACTCCCCCTGCTAGCTAGGACCCGGTATAGTGGGCCTACTAAGTTGACGGGGACGAAGGGCTTTGTCAACTTAGTCAATATGCACGATTCTAGCTCGACTGACCGTACGATGTCCATCCAACGGCCCTAGTGCTTCTTCAACCTCTGGTTTTCTTGCTCCAGTCGCCCAAAGCAGCACCGGTCGTGCCGCCTGCTCCTGCCTCTCGTGACCGGCTGTCCTGCTGCGGAGGCCTCACCGCCCCCATACTACTCCCACCGCTGGCCAGGCCATCCCTCCACTCCACTCACCCACACCCCCTGTTATTCTGCGGTGACGGCAGCGCAGCCGAACCAGTGAACCCGCGTACTCCTCTCCACGTGGGCATCCACTGCCGCATGTTCCCCGGCTCCACGTTGTCCCCTTCCTAGGCCTCGCCGTCGTCCACCGCCGTGGTGCTGTCGGCGCGGCGTGGTCAATGCGGTCAATGACCGAATTCCATTGGAAGAATACTGTACGTGGAGAGGCTGACAGCTGGGTCCACGGCAGCCGCACGGAAGTGCCTCCTTATTACGCGGAAAATAATTATTCCTCCACCTGATAGCAGGGACCCACCGGACGCCCACCAGTATATCGCAAAAAAAACATTTGCCCCTGACTGCTGGGACCCACCCGACGGGCCACCGTATTTTGCGAAAAAAATGTTCCCCCTGCTGTCAGCTCGGACCCACCGGAAGTACCTCCTTGTTACGCACAAAAAATGAATACCCCCTGCTAGCTGGGACCCACCTTGGTCAGAGGCTGACTTGTGGGCCTACTAAGTTGACGGGGACGGAGGGCTTTGTCAACTTAGTCAATATGCATGATTCTAGCTCCAGTGACTGTATGATGTCCATCCAATGGCCGTAGTGCTTCTTCAACCTCTGGTCTTCTTGCTCCAGCCGCCCAAACCAGCGCTGGTGGTGCCTCGTGCTCCTGCCTCCCGTGGTCGGCTGCGATGCGGCGGAGGCCTCACCGCCCCCTACTACTCCCACCGCTGGCCAGGCCATCCCTCTACTCCCCCACACCCCCTGTTATTCTACGACGACGGCAGCCTCACACCGCGGTGAATCAGTGAACCCTCGTACTCCTCTACGCGTGGGCCTCCACTGCCGCGTCTTCCCCGGCTCCACGTCGTTCCCTTCCTAGGCCTCGCCGTCGTCCACCGCCCTAGTGCTCTCGGCGCGGCGTGGTCAATGTGGTCAAGGAACGGCTTCCATCAGACATGGACTGTACGTGGAGAGGCTGACAGCTGGCTCCACGGCCGCAGCAAGGAAGTGCCTCCTTATTACGTGCAAAATAATTATTCCTCCACCTGACAACGGGACCCACCGGACGGGCCACTGTATTTCGCCCCCCTGACTGCTGGGACCTACTAGCTACATCTTCGCAGGCAAGGAAGTGACTGACAGTCGGGACCCACCTGGTCAAAGCGTACGTAGCATTGTCATTCTGGTCGCGAACGTGTACGTACATACTGGTCGATGTAGAGGCGCACACGTGTCGTAGTAGAGGCGTGCACGTCTCGTAGTAGAGGCACGCACGTAGCATGTACACATACGTACAACGGCCAGGGTGCAACAAAGAAAATATGGCCACGTATGTGTACATACGGGCGGGGTCTCGAACGCCTACTCGCGCATACGTACGGCCAGGGCTTGTGTATATTGCTGGGCCAGAACGGAGAAACGGCGTCGTCGTCGTGTTCATGGGGAGGCAACGCAATGGGTCGTGTTCATCGGGAGGGCTTGGACGGAGCAGGCGATGGAAACGAGGCCTGGCGTACCGCAGAACGGAGGAAACGGCCTTGTGTTCGACCGGCCACGTTCGAGACGGGATCCTGTTCATCGGGAGGGGTCTGGCGTACCGCAAAATGGACAAAACAGACCTCCTACGGTCGAAACGGGGGTCCTGTTGATCGGGGGGTGTGGCGTACCGCAAAATAGAGGAAACAGACTTGTGTTGCAGCGCGACGGTCGAAACGGGGGTCCTGTTCATCGGGAGGGGTGTGGCGTACCGCAAAATGGGACTCCACGGGATACTGTTCATCTCCACCGTCGATCCCCTCCAGCCTCCACGAGCTACTGTTCATCCACCGTCGACCTCCTCCAGCCTCCACCTGCGACTGTTCATCCACGGGCTCCTGTTCATCCAGCCTCCACCGCGTGCTACTCCACCGGCTACTGTTCAACCAGCCCTCTCCACGGGCTCCTGTTCAACCACCCCTCCACGGGCTACTGTTCATCCTGCCCTCCACCGTCTACTATTCATCCTGCCCTCCACGGGGTGGTCCTGTTCATCCAGCCCTCCACGGGGTCCTGTTCATCCAGCCCCAACCGGCTCGATCGATCGGGGTCCTGTTCATCCAGAGGCAACACCACGGGGTCCTGTTCATCCACCCCCACCGGGAACTGTTCATCCAACACCCCCCCCCCCCCGCAACGCTCACTGTTCATCCAGAGGCAGCATCGATCGGCTTCAGTTAGCAGCAGTAGCGAAGGAATCGCTTGATCGGGTTCAGTTAACAGCCATCGATCGATCGCTCGGGTTCAGTAATGCGTAGCCTGCAATGCAATCGTTCGGGTTCAGTTAGAGCCAATGCCTCGCACACACGCGCGTACGTGTACGAGAGAAACGCGCATCGCTCGGCCCCCGACCTCCCACCGTAACCAGGAACTCCCCCAAATTTTCCTCCCCCTCGCTTCTACCACGGTTTTTTCCGTCATGGATGACCCAAAGAATGTCATGCTGCTGCGTCTCCGGCCCGCCCAGGACGAAAAGCCCATTTTTCGGTCATGTTTTTTGTCATAGAAGTAGGAGCCCACCACATGTATGATGATACTGGGTTTTGTCAAAATTATCGTCATAGAAGTGTCATATGTATAACAGAAAAAAATTTCGTTTGGCCCAAAATGTCACGGATGTGTCTTTTTCTGTAGTGTAACCAAGAAACCTTCGAAAATCATCTACCTCAACCTTCGAAAAGCATCCATTATACGAGTTATGTCAATACTCCCGAACTCCCGCCCAGTACTGGGTGGCGTCGAGGTTATCTCACCAACAACTGCATAAAAGAGATTTTCGATGTCGGCGAAACTCAGGTATTCCAGAACTACAACGATAAAATTGTGACGACAGCACCTCGGAGCTCAACTCCCCGGGACACTGCCACAACCCCTAAATGTCAGGAGGCACCAAGAACAATATTCTTGTCACAAAACCATCGGAACAGTTCCAAGATACCCGCATGATCCTAAAAAAATTTAGTGAAATTTGAGAAGAGAAGAGTCAAAACTCTACGTCAGGATGTCTCACCAGAGCGACGAAGGGACTAAGGAGTAAAAAGAATCCTACTCTCTGATATATATAATCCTAAAAGACTCAAAACATTTTTCTAGACTCAACAACGCCAGCGATTCGATCAAGCAGGGGGCTCCTAAGTCGGGGAAGGCTCTGATTACCAACTTGTAATGCCCACGATGCGGCTATATCTCCCACATGTCGAAGCACGACTTAGAGGCATAACCGCATTGTAAGCAATGTCGCAAGGGGGTAATCTTTACACATCCCATGTACTGAATAAGAAAAGAGGTACATAGTTGCCTTACAATTGCCACATCACACAATAGCATGAATATAACATTACAATCATCCTGATACAATCAAGGTCCGACTATGGAACCAAAATAAAGACAACCCCAACTGCATAATGTCCTCGATCGCCCCAACTGGGCTCCACTACTGATCGTGTGGAAAGGAAACGTAGTATCGTCATGAGTCCTCATCGAACTCCCACTTGAGCTCAGTCGCATCTCCTAGAATGGTATCAACGGTCCCTGCATCTGGTTTTGAAGTAATTTGTGAGTCACGGGGACTCAGCAATCTCACACCCTCGCGATCAAGACTATTTAAGCTTGTAGGTAGGCAAAAGTTATAAGGTGGAGCTGCAGCGAGCACTAGCATATATGGTGGCTAACATACGCAAATGAGAGCGAGGAGAGAAAGGCAAGGCACTGTCGAGAATCTATGATCAAGAAGTGATCCTAGAACAACATACGTTCAAGCATAACTCGAGACCGTTGTCGGTGTCAAAACCGGCGGATCTCGGGTAGGGGGTCCCAAACTGTGCGTCTAGGCCGGATCTCGGGTTCGGGCCCTCTTGATGGAGGTAAAACCCTACGTCCTGCTTGATTAATATTGATGATATGGGTAGTACAAGAGTAGATCTACCACGAGATTGGAGAGGCTAAACCCTAGAAGCTAGCCTATGGTATGATTGTTGTTCTGTATGTTGTCCTATGGACTAAAACCCTCCTGTTTATATAGACATCGGAGAGGGTTAGGGTTACACAAAGTCGGTTACAATGGTAGGAGATCTGCATATCCGTATCGCCAAGCTTGCCTTCCACGCCAAGGAAAGTCCCTTCCGGACACGGGACAAAGTCTTCAATCTTGTATCTTCATAGTCCAGGAGTCCGGCTGAAGATATAGTCCGGCCATCCGGACACCCCCTAATCTAGGACTCCCTCAGTAGCCCTTGAACCAGGCTTCAATGACGACGAGTCCGCGCGCAGTTTGTCTTCGGCATTGCAAGGTGGGTTCCTCCTCCATGTACTTCATAGAAGATTTTGAACACAAAGATAGTGTCCGGCTCTGCAAAATAAGTTTCCACATGTTGCCATAGAGAGAATAATATTTACAAAAATATAATCTGCTGACGTATTCCGTAGTGTGACGCACCACGGCCAAGCCTTTATTCGAATCGTTTTACTATCCCACCTCAGCGCGTCATGTGAGGCGGTTTCCTTGGCATGTCTTAAAGCAGAGATCATGTCCCGTTATTCCGGGATTCTCATCAATATGGGCGTGGGTAACCCAACCGCGCCATTGATTACGGCACTTGGAGATAAGCGAGTTTTACTAGGCTGGTGGGGACATGTTGTTGCATCCACCCATATAAGGGGATAAGGATCCACCTTTTCACCTACGCCTTCTTCCTCCTTCGCCTATCCATTTTCGTGCACTCGAGCTCCAGCGCCCAAGTCCACACTCCCCACCTCAACCTTCTCCAGCCATGTCCGGAGCGGGAGGCAAGTGGATGGTCTCCTCCGTTACAGAGGGACACATCAAAAGACTAAGGAAGGCCGGATACTTGTCTAACGACATTGCGCACCGGCTTCCTGAAGAGGGGCAGCTCATCCCCACCCCTAGGCCCCATGAGAGGGTGGTGTTCCTCCCCCATTTCCTCCGCGGACTGGGCTTCCCTCTCCACCCATTTGTCCGGGGGCTCATGTTCTACTATGGCTTGGATTTCCATGATCTGGCCCCGAACTTTGTCCTCAACATCTGGCGTTTATCGTCGTGTGCGAGGCTTTCCTCCGCATCCGCCCCCATTTCGGCCTATGGCTCAAGACTTTCAATGTCAAGCCAAAGGTGGTGCGCGGCAACTAGGCGGAGTGCGGAGGCGCCATGGTGGGAAAGATGCCCAACGTCTTATGGCTCGAGGGCTCCTTTGTGGAGACCCTGAAGGGGTGGCAATCGGGGTGGTTTTACATCAGCGAGCCGCGCGACCCTGAATGGGTCACAGCCCCCGAGTTCCGATACGGACCCCCTACATGGCTTACCTCCTGGAAGGAGATGGGCCTGTCGTGGGGTAAAAAAGGAGAGCTGACCAGACTCCAAACATGCGTCCAAACCCTGGTGGACAAGAAGCTCAAACTTGTCAACGTAGTCCAGGTTATGCTCATCAGTCGGATCCTCCCGTGTCAACAACGGGCTTTCAACCTATGGGAGTTCGACCCGGCGCGGCACCGAACTCTGAGCAGGCTCTTTGACACGACGTACGAAGATGCCTGGAAGGTGCTTTTCAAGGGCGCCGAGGCCCCCGCATCCGCTACCGAGGATCGCGGATTCACTACGCAGCATCACGCTCACGCGGTAAGCTGTTTTTACCTTTTACAGGGTATCAGTTTTTCATAGTTTGACTCCATGCGGGATCTAAGCTCCCTTACCTTTGACAGGATTGGCAGGAGATGTCCGGACAGATCAACTGTCCGGCTCCTTTGCCCGAAGGCCGAGCGAACGCTCGTTTGACGAAGCTGCTGGTCCCGGCACCCCATGTGGTGCTGGAGAAGAAGGCCACGGGGACTCAAAAGAGTGCCCGGCGCCCGGAGGTGTCGGATTCATCATCTAACGACTCCAAGACGCACTCCTCCCACGAAGACGAGGAGGAGGAAGAAGAGACCTCTCCCCCTCCAGTGGGGGAAGGGAAGAAACGGAAGGCCGCCCCAATTGGGGAGGCTGAAGGGTCCAAGAAGGGGAAAACCCTTCCTCCGGACTACTCCACCAACACCGACGACGGCGAAGAGGAGTGGCCGCTCAGGGCCAAGCCCCTGGCGAAATCGTAAGTATCCGAATACTAGAGTAATTCATAGTATTCCTTTATTGCACAGCTTTCCCTTATGTCGAATATGATTATGCAGCCCACCCAAAGACCAGCTCGACGCGTCGTCGAGCGGTTCACTGGACTCGTCGAATGTGAATTCGCTTCCGACGGCTTCCTCCCCCCGCCCTACGGACGACACCGAAGTGTTGTCCCAACAGGTTCCAAGCCGGGAGGTGGTGGTCCTGGAGGCGCCGCGAGGCGACCTCCCAGACTCTAGGAGTAAAGGGGATAAAACCCCCCAGGGCTCCAAGTCCGGCTCTAGGCCGGACACCGCTCTGGAACCTTCAAAGGTTCTAGAGTCCGGCGGGCGACCTCCTTCCAAGAGGAGCAAGCCCTCCGTGCCGGTGACCCCCGTCCAACCGGAGGCATCGAGCAGTCTGTTGGAGGCGCTCAAAGGCGCCTCCATCGATGAGGAGCACCGCACCATTATGAGTGCGGTGGTCCAGAAGGTTCAGTCCGCCAAGAGCGGACTGACTAAAGCTTGTACTAGCCTTTTAACAGGCTTTGAGGTAAGTAAAGAATGTGTAAATAATATTACCGCATAGACAGTAGCCCCTGATGCTCTGTTTGGCGTTCGGGAAGAAAAGCCGAATAGAGGATCAAATTAAATTCACAGGAGTCTAACAAAAAAGAGTCAATATGCGTATGCATGCTTCTCTACTGGTGTCCGCCGTACTGACTGCGGAAGTGGACACGCTAAAGCAGAACCTCGACCAGTCCGAGCAAGAGCTCAGGCGTGTCAAGAAGCAGCTCGAGGACAAGGAATGTAAGAAATACCTTGTTTAAATATATATTAAAAAAAGGTGCAATTGCAAAAAATGACAGGATTATCGTGGCTATTGTAGGGGCCACGTCGGAGGTGGCGACCCTTAAGCAAGCGCTGGTCGAGGCCGAGAAGAGGGCGGCCATGGAGCGCACCGAGCGGGAGAAGTATGAGGCCCAGGTTGACAAGGTGCAGCAAGAGCTCCAAGCTCTCATGAAAAAACATGAGAGTTTGGAGCTTGACTCGAAAACGCGAGCGTCCGAGCTCGCGATGGCTATTGAAAATGCCAAGTCTGCCAAGGCCGAATCCCAGAAGACCCTCTAGGAGTTGGATGCGGTGAAAAAGATAGCGGCGGGTAAGGCATTCTTTATGCAAAGCAAACACGTAAACGTAAGTTACTTGTTACTTACCCGAATCCGGAGCTCTCCAGGAGCATTCGCAGATCTTCCCCGTAGCGTGTCCGATGCCGCTGCATTCTATCGAGCCAAGGAAGGCAGCTCGACAGAGAAGGTGTTCTGGTCTTAGTATGCTGAGGTCGGACACCCTGTGCCCCTAAGCGACCAGCTGAAGGAACTGGTCGAGCTCCACAAGGCGGCCGAACAGGCCATGAAGGGCCTCATAGTTCGGCTGTGGCCTGGAGAGGCTCTGCCTGGGAGCTATTTCGGGCTGGTGCGGTGGCTGGTGGGGGCCTGTCCAAGGCTCGAAGTCATCAAGCGCTCCGTCTGCATTGAAGGTGCCCGTAGGGCACTTGCCCATGCTAAGGTGCACTGGGGCAAGCTCGATGCTGAGAAGCATGTGAAGGACGGGCCACCGCCGGGGAAAGAGCATCACAAGCCCGAGAATTATTATACGGATGTTCTGAAGGGTGCCCGCCTTGTGGCGGATGAATGTTCCAGGGATGTAATATTTGAGTAAAACTCGCTTAGTTTGTCCTGTGCGCTGAAAACTTGTTCATATGCGCCAAGCAATGCTGTTGGAATTTAAAATATTACCTTCTGTGCGGCTATTTGTCAATTCTGAGAGATGGCGAGTCGTCGGCTTCTGCCCCCGTGCCACTAGTGCTGGGGTGTTCGGGGATAAACCTGAGCGCTCTTTTTCCCATGTTTGGGTCCTTCGAGGGAGGCGCTCAGCGCAACGAACAAGGCAATCGGACTATAATGCGTGAACACTCTCACTTAGCCATAGAATTCTATAATTTTAAATTTCGGTGAGGCCCCTGCTATTCGGAAGACCGAGTTCGGGGCGCTATCCACGCCTTGGCCGGACAGAGCTGACTCCTCGCTCTAAGCGGCATAAGTCTTTCAGGACTCGAAAAACCTCTTGAACAGCGACCGGCTCTCGCTTCATCATGACAGTCAGTTTTAGCTTTCTCTACTGAGGTGCTCGACCCAGCTCAACTGGGGCACAATCGCAGTAGTTCTCCTAGTGCTACCTTAGCCGATATAGCGGAACGTAAGGCACCAAAACATAGGAGCCGGGCAAACCCAACTATTGACCCGAGACATGATTCGGAGCCGATGCATATAATGCTATAAGTTCGGGGTGCCGCACTTGTTAAAGTGTTTGGCCTTCTCACACCATATTGACGGGTACTAAAGCCCCTGGCGTATTTTGGCCGTACCAAAGTGTACGGGTGCAGCATGTCGTTAAGGAACATATATTTGTAAAAAAAAGAGTAATGCAAAAATAGACAAAAGTTATGCATTCTTTATTAAAAAGGGCTGCGATCAAAGCAGAACAATACAAATAATGCGATAAGCAAAAGGTTGGAATATTTAACATGTCCGTTCCAGGGGCAGGCTGTGGAATGGTAAGCGAAATAGGTATACTGCTTGTGATAGAGACCACCTGGGAGTTCCGTAATGCAGCTTGGCTCGTCTGCTTCCCTGGTTCTTGCATCGTTTGTGCGGCAACTGAACTGCCGAACAGGCCTTCCGAAGAGTGGAGTCCTGAAAGTAAGAGAAAATTAAAAAATCGGCAGCCCCTGGTGCGGTTTAAGCCGTGTTTCGGGCGTGCCGTGGTGGTGCCCCTCCCCTTGCACCAATGGTATTTCTAGAGCGTAGTTATGTACGCAAAGTACTGGTGTCGCATTTTTGCGAGGGCTGGGGTTGGGGCCGCATTGCTACGCCTGCTCAGAGCGGGCCAGGCGATCTTGTTGTAGGTTACTCCGGGCGCGCTTGACGGTGTCCGGATGTTTAATGGCCGGACTGGAGAACTGCCTGGAGAGGCTGCTTTGTACTTCCGCAGTAAGGGCTGACGTGTGCTCCTCCATTCAGAGGGAGCGTTCGGTGTTTCCATTGACCGTAATTACTCCTCGAGGGCCTGGCATCTTGAGCTTAAGGTATGCGTAGTGTGGTACCGCATTGACCTTGGCGAATGTGGTTCGCCCGAGCAGTGTGTGATAGCCACTGCGGAATGGGACTATGTCGAAGATTAACTCCTTGATTCGGAAATTATCCAGAGATCCGAAGACCACTTCAACTATGACTGAGCCTGTACAGTTGGCCTCTACACCTGGTATTACGCCTTTAAAGGTCGTTTTGGTGGGCTTAATCCTCGAGGGATCTATGCCCATTTTCCGCACTATATCCTCGTAAAGCAGGTTCAGGCTGCTGTCGTCGTCCATAAGGACTCTAGTGAGATGAAATCTGTCAATAATTGGGTGTAGAACCAATGCGGCGAATCCGCCATGACGGGTGCTAGTGGGATGGTCCCTTCAATCAAAGGTGATCGGGCAAGAGGACCATGGGTTGAACTTTGGGGCGACTGGCTCTACCGCGTATACGTCCCTTAACGCGCGCTTCCGCTCCCTCTTGGGGATGTGGGTTGCGTATATCATGTTCACCATCCGCACTTGTGGCGGAAAACCCTTCTGTCCACTATTGTTCGGTGGCCGGGGCTCTTCGTCGTCATCGCTATGCAGCCCCTTGTCAGTATTTTCGGCATTTAACTTGCCTGCCTGCTTGAACACCCAACAATCCCTGTTGGTGTGATTGGCTGGCTTTTCGGGGGTGCCGTGTATCTGGCACAAGCGGTCGAGTATTCAGTCCAAACTGGACGGGCCCCTAGGATTTCTTTTGAATGGCTTTTTTCCATTGACCGGATTTGTAGCCTCTAAATCCGGCGTTAACTACCGTATCCTCAGGGTTGTCGCTGTTAATGCGGCGCTTCTGCTTGTTCCGGCGCGACCTGCCACTACTGTCCCTGGTATCCGAATTACCAGGGTTCTTGGTCATGTTGTTTCTATGAGCAAGCCAGCTGTCTTCTCCCGTGCAAAAGCGGGTCATGAGTGTCGTGAGTGCTGCCATAGATTTCGGCTTTTCCTGTCCAAGGTTCCGGGCAAGCCACTCGTCACGGATATTGTGTTTGAAGGCTACTAGGGCCTCTGCGTCCGGACAGTCGACTATTTGATTTTTCTTTGTTAGGAACCGTGTCCAGAATTGCCTGGCCGATTCCTCTGGCTGCTGAATTACGTGGCTTAAGTCATCGGCGTCTGCTGGTCGCACATAAGTGCCCTGCAAATTGTCGAGGAATGCGGCTTCCAGGTCCTCCCAACAACCGATTGATTCTGTTGGCAAGCTGTTAAGCCAATGCCGAGCTGGTCCTTTAAGCTTGAGTGGGAGGTATTTGATGGCGTGGAGATCATCGCCGCGGGCCATGTGGATATGAAGGAGATAATCCTCGATCCATACCGCAGGATCTGTTGTGCCATCATATGATTCGATGTTTACGGGTTTGAAACCCTCGGGGATTTGATGATCCATTACTTCGTCTGTGAAGCATAGTGGGTGTGCGGCGCCTCTGTACTGGGCTATATCACGACATAGCTCCAATGAGCTTTGTCTACTGTGTTCGGCCCTGCCGGATTTGTGTTCGGCGTGACGGTTACTGTCTCGAGTCGTGAGGCGCCCACGCGATCCGTAGATCGATCTTGTTTGCCTTGCCTTGTCCTCCAACTTATCTCGTAGGTGAAGCGCATTTTCCCATGTCTTGGTACGGGGTGCAGCTTGAGTGGAGGGACGAGAGGCCTCTCTGTCGCGGCCATGAGGTGGCCGGTCGGCCGTATCAAGTGCTGGTGATGTAGGTTTAAGTGCTTCCTCCTCTAATCGGGGTAGCAACCTGCGCTTTGGGTAGCTCTTGGAGGGGCGTTCGAGTTTATGCTCTTCAGCCGCAAGGACTTCAGTCCATCAGCCGACTAGCAAATCTTGATCAGCTCTAAGTTGTTGCTGTTTTTCCTTGAGGCTTCTTGCCGTGGCCATAAGCCTGCGTTGAAAACGCTCTTGCTCGACGGGATCCTCTGGCACGACGAATTCGTCGTCGTCGAGGCTTGCCTCGTCTTCGAAGGGAGGCGTGTAATTATCGTCCTCAACCTCTCTGTCTGCCGCTCTCTCATGAGGGCTGGCTTCTCTATCCTCCTGTGCTGAATTTTGCTGGAGGGGGGTTTCTTCGGCACTCTCCAGAGTATTATTATCTCCCGTGCCGGAATCGGCGTGTTTGCCTTGGTGGGATTTTGAGCGGCGCCGCTGACGCCGGTGCTTAGGCTATTTCTTGGAGGGGTCATCCTCCGCTGTTCCATCGCCATCTCCTTCTTTTGGGGTGTCCACCATGTATATGTCGTATGATGAGGTGGCTTTCCAGGGCCCAATAGGCACTGGTTCTTCATCGTCTCCTGCATCAGCGTCCATACCGTTGATGTCTTCGAAGTCGAAGTCGAGCATGTCGGTTAAATCGTCGATAGTGGCTACAAAGTGGGTGGTGGGTGGGCTTTGAATTTCTTCATCATCCGTATCCCAACCTTGCTGGCCGTAGTCCGTCCAGGGCTCTCCTGATAAAGAGAGAGACTTTAGTGTCTTCAGAATATCACCGAAAGGCGAGTGCTGAAAGATGTCCGCGGCAGTAAACTCCATGATCGGCGCCCAATCGGATTCGATCGGCAGGGGCGCGGAGGGTTCGGAGTCCGGCTCCTTGGAGTCACGAGTCTCGCGAAGTGCAGGGCTGGTGTTCGGCTCAATCTCCGTTGGGATCGCAGCCCCCGACGCGGCATCCAACCACCCATCCTTGATCGGCGCAGTTGCCTCCGAATTAAGGGTTGAAGCCGATGCGGGTGCGGCCTCCAGGGCACTGTTCGGCGGTAGAGCTAGATCATGCTCGTCGTGATAGTGCGGCGCGCTCGGCAGTGGCTCGAATCCGTCGAGGATCAGGTCCCCACGGATGTCAGCCGTGTAGTTTAAACTTCCAAATCTGACCTGACGGCCACGGGCATAGCTTTCTATCTGCTCCAGATGGCCAAGTGAATTGGCCCGTAGTGTGAAGCCGCCGAAGACGAAGATCTGTCCGGGGAGGAAGGTCTCACCCTGGACTGCATCGCTATTGATGATCGTAGAAGCCATCAAGCCTAATGGCGACGACACAGAGGAACTCTCAATGAAAGCACCAATGTCGGTGTCAAAACCGGTGGATCTCGGGTAGGGGGTCCCGAACTGTGCGTCTAGGCCGGATGGTAATAGGAGGCAAGGGACACGAAGTTTTACCCAGGTTCGAGCCCTCTTGATGGAGGTAAAACCCTACGTCCTTCTTGATTAATATTGATGATATGGGTAGTACAAGAGTAGATCTACCATGAGATCGGAGATGCTAAACCCTAGAAGCTAGCCTATGGTATGATTGTTGTTATGTATGTTGTCCTACGGACTAAAACCCTCCGGTTTATATAGACACCGGAGAGGGTTAGGGTTACACAAAGTCGGTTACAATGGTAGGAGATCTGCATATCCGTATCGCCAAGCTTGCCTTCCACGCCAAGGAAAGTCCCTTCCGGACACGGGACGAAGTCTTCAATCTTGTATCTTCATAGTCCAGGAGTCCGGCTGAAGATATAGTCCGGCCATCCGAACACCCCTAATCTAGGACTCCCTCAACCGTGTTCTCTTCCCGGACTCCGCCGAAAAGAGACCATCATGGCCACACACTCTGTTGATTCATTTTAGTTAAGTTAAGATTCAGGTTTTCTACAACCGGACATTAACAAATTCCCATCTGCCCATAACCGCAGGCATGGCTTTCGAAAGATCAAATCCCTGCAGGGGTGTCCCAACTTAGCCCATCACAAGCTCTCACGGTCAATGAAGGATATTCCTTCTCCCGGGACGACCCGATCAGACTCGGAATCCCGGTTACAAGACATCTCGACAATGGTAAAACTAAACCAGCAAAGCCACCCGAATGTGCCGACAAATCCCGATAGGAGCTGCACATATCTCGTTCTCAGGGCACAACGGATGAGACTAGCTACGAGTAAAACCAACCCTCAATTTACCCCGAGGTGGCCCCGCAGGCAGCTCAGTTTGGACCAACACTCAGAGGAGCACTGGCCCGGGGGTTTAAAATAAAGATGACCCTTCAGTCCGCGGAACCCAAGGGAAAAGAGGCTAGGTGGTGAATGGTAAAACCAAGGTTGGGCCTTGTTGGAGGAGTTTTATTCAAGGCGCACTGTCAAGGGGTTCCCATTATAACCCAACCATGTAAGGAACGCAAAATCAAGGAACATAACACCGGTATGACGGAAACTAGGGCGGCAAGAGTGGAACAAAACACCAGGCATAAGGCCGAGCCTTCCACCCTTTACCAAGTATATAGATGCATTAAAGAAGACAAGACATAATAATGATATCCCAACAATAAACATGTTCCAACAAGAACAAACTCCAATCTTCACCTGCAACTAGCAATGCTATAAGAGAGGCTGAGCAAAGCGGTAACATAGCCAAACAACGGTTTGCTAGGAGAAGGTGGGTTAGAGGTTTGACATGGCAATATGGGAGGCATGATGAAGCATTTGGTAGGTAATGTAGCATAGGCATAGCAAAGAGCGAGCATCTAGCAAGCAAAGATAGAAGTGATTTCGAGGGTATGGTCATCTTGCCTGGAAAGTTCTCCGAGTTGACGTTAGCTTGATCCTCGTAAGCGTACTCAACGGGTTCCTCAATCACGTACTCGTCTCCCGGCTCTACCCAAAGAAAGAACACAAGCAAAGGGAGACACAATCAACCACATGGAATGCACAAGCAACATGATGCAAAACATGGCATGATATGCGGGACGTGATATGCCATGCATATGCATGTTTCGGAAAGGAAAGATTGAGCCTGGCCTCATCTTGAAAACCAAGAGTGTCTCTAGAAAGATGATTTGATTTCAGTCAAAATCGATGTAAAGATCACCGGAAACGGATGCACGGTTTGCAAATGGCAAGCAAAACAAATATGACACCGATATGTGATTAAGAGCATGAGGCCATCTAAATGCATCAAGAACAACAAGCTACTGCACTCTAACATAACAACAAAGCACACGGCAGTGATCCACTCAAGATGCTTGACAAAAGATGAACACTGAGCTACGGCTAATTCACTCAATATCAGGTTCAAACAAGCATGGCAAAACTGCAAAAGATATCAGGTTACAGACTTAGTGAAAATAACAACATGTCAGGAATTTAACATCAGGAAGCAATGTTTGGAGCAAGATAACAACATGCTACAGGAACATATCATGGCAAAGCAAGACATGACATGAAGCTACTCAAAGCATACAACAAAAGTCCCTTACTGACCATAAGCCAAAAGGGATCAGAAAATAAAATGGCAACCATGTGAACATAGCAAGTTTCGCTAACAGATTCAGACTTAGCGGAAAACTGGAACATGGCAAAACAGATTCACGTAGGCATGTTTATGAGCTCGATGCACTCACCACAAGGCATTGCATGACAAACTAAGCATACACCCAGCAAGTAGACATGGCATAGAAGCTAAACATGGAAAGAAGAACCTCATAGCATGCAAGGATAAACCGAAACAACCTCGGCAAAATTGATTAACATGTAAACAATCTGCCAGGAACATTTTATAGCAAAAGTAGAGCTTGATTGAGTCAAGCTAGGGTGCTACATAATTGCAAACAATGACATGGATAGATAGAGCATAACAATATCTTCAAAACATCCTTACTGATCATGCTCAAAAGAGGCGTGGATCACTCTATAGCAACATGACTACATGGCATAAAAATATTAACAGGGCAAAGACTTAGAAGATTTCTAAGTCCCTGAAATCAGCAACATTACGAGAGCTACTTTGCATGCTTGTGCTAGTCACTACAAAGATCACAAAAGTACATGGCATACACCCCTGTAAAGATGGCATGGCATAATTCAAAACACATGTAGGGCTCAAGTTCATAGGAGGCACACATTAAACATGGCAAAAATGACAAATGTCCAAACTTTGATAAGAATTTGAAACGAACATTGCATAGCACTCTTGCAACAACATTTAGGGCATCAAGATGAACTCAAATGAACATGGTGCAATGGGATGAAATGAAGTACTCGTCGAGACGAACAATATGATATGCTACACGCCCAAAACGGAGCCACGGATGCAAAGTTATGATGCGATGAAGTATGCTCAAAATTACTGGGACTTAGGGGAAAAATGAAGTCAACCCTAGGGTTTCCTGGCAGATCTGGATCGGGCGTCGCACGGATCGAGGTTCACCGGGTTCGGCACCGGAGTTGAGGAAGAGCTCGGTCGGGGCTCGCCGGAGCTCCTCGGGGAGGCGGTGAGACGGCGGGGCTGCGACCTCGGGGCCTGCCCGGCCGCAGAATACGATTGCGGCGAGCAGGGGCGAGGCGGCGGGCGGCGGACGGCGGAGGAGGCGCGGTGACCGGGCGGCGAGGTGGCGGTCACCGACGAGGTGAGAGCGCGGCGGTGCGGCGAGGAGGAAGCGGGCGCGGTCGCGGTCGGGCGGCGCCGGGCGGAGCGGGCCATGGGGGCCGGCGCGGTCGGGCGGTGATGTGGGGCTCCCGCGAGAAACGTAGCGCGCGAGGATTCGTCGGGCGGCGGCGGGATTTTTCGTCCGGTGGTGGCGGACACGTCCGGCCGCGCGGAGGGAAGAGAGGCCGAGGGTTTGATCCGAAAAATTTGGGGGAGATGCCTTTTATAGGTAGAGGGAACTAGGAGGCTCCAAATTGAGCACGGTTTGCGGCCACGCGATCGTGATCGAACGAACGAGATGATGGAAGGGGTTTAGGTGGGTTTTGGGACACTTTGGAGAGGTGTTGGGCTGCAACACACACGAGGACTTTATGGTTCCTCGGTTAACCGTTGGAGTACCAAAGGAAGTCCAAATGGCACGAAACTTGAGAGGCAGTCTACCGGTAGTAAACCAAGGCTGCTTGGCAAGTCTCGGTCCAATCCGAGAACGTTTAACACCCGCACACGAAAAGAGGTAAAAGGGGACACCGAAGGACATAGGCGCGCCGGAATGCAAAACGGACAACGGGGAAAATGCTCGGATGCATGAGACGAACATGTATGCAAATGCGATGCACATGATGACATGATATGAGATGCATGACAAAGACAAAAGCAACAAAAAGAAAAAAACCCAACAACGATGAATATCACAACTTAGTGTCGGAAATGGCAAGAGTTGGAATACAACTATGGCAGGTTACATACGGGGTGTTACAGCTACTTAGAATGTTGTTATTGATAATGCCATGTCACTACTCTACTTTATTTGCATGTCATCATTATAAAATGTTATGAGGATTGTAATGCACCATTGATATGCTACTACTTGGTATTGTCATGTTCTTTATGCTATAGTTGTGCACTTGAGAAGTTCAATATTTTGTTCATGCATTTTTATGCTGCATGCTCATTGTTGCATTCATGTTCATGATGATGGAGAAGGAATTAAATTGACTTAATAATAACAAACCTCCTCCGTCACCGATGGGATCGAGTCATAGTGCCACCAAATCAAACTTTTTCAGTGCAACCACATTTGCCTTTATGGGAAGGCCTTAATGTGATCTATTGTCATGCCTCTCGCCGGTGCCTCCAACTAGGGAAGTTTATGGGAACGCTTACCCTGATTAGGTAGGCGGACATAACCTTGTGTGCCCGTTGTTAAAATTTTTGGTACCGGTCCCCGTGAGGGACGTTTTGGCCACGACGGTGATCGTTGTGTCTTTGGTAGACACGGGGCCACCCAGGACTAGCCCAGTTGGGAGTGGGTCGGAGTGGACGGGAGAGTGTCATGCAGTAGGTCGGTTTCGTCGGAATGTCGTTGGGCCACCCGAATGGGATGACGAGGCCATGGGTTCCGTGGTGTGGGTACAGTGTGCTACCTCTGCGGAGTGTATATAAAGTCTATGGATAGCAACACAGTTCGTAGTAGGTCCCACTATCAGGTCTTGGTCAAAATGGAGGATAAACCTGAAATAATTAAGTTGGTAAATAAAGATGTGATAACAAGAATATGGTGACTTGGACTATGAGATGGTCGTGAGAAGTCATGACAATGTTTTGATATGATCACGAGACGAGGTCTTGATGAGTGTTGGAGACCAAGTGTTGGTCATGGTTGTGATCGCCGGAAAGATCACCGTTCGGTTGCGAGGCAACCCGTTGGTAAGAGAGTCCGAGGGACTCGGTGCACAAGTTTGGTTGCTTTGCATGAGTAATATATCATTATGTGCATTTAAAGAACCATGATAGAACAGAAGATGGTTGCATAAAGTTAACATGCTATGTCTGCATTAGATATATTCGGTAGTTTATTTTCAGCATAGTTTCATGATGCCATGCCATGCTTTGATTTATATATTAAATTATGCCATGATTGGATGATATCTTATGTTTTTCCATTACCCTGTTAGAAGCATGTTTTGTTATGCCATGATTACTGCCATGTTAGTAGATGCTATGATATTGTTCATGCTTAGTTGATCTTTATCATGCCATGTTTAGTAATTGACATGAGGTAGGTTGTTGCATGCGCTCGATTCTCGCCTTGTCTTCTGATTGATTGGATGCTATGTATTTGGTTGTCTTGCAAGTACATTCAATGTACTGGCCTAGCGTGTCATGCGAGTTTTGTAGGTCATGCAGAATTGTTCGTTTGTTCCGTCGTGCTAGGCCGTAACCTTGCTACTCATGTGAGCTATGGAGCCCAGCCAGAGTTGTTATGCTATCAAACCAAGACTTCCGCCACCATTTTAATAGACTTTTGCTGCCATTTAATAGTTGTAGGGCAATGCCAGATGATTGTATTCATCAATGATGTAAGATTATGCACATGTATTTGATGAATATTGTTGTACCTGGAATGCAGTATTATGGACCTGTCGTGCGTCAGGTGTTATCCTGGGCTGACGTGCGAAGGCCCCCTGCTCCATGCAGATCAGGGTGCCACGGGACATGGTATTAGAGCAGCCAGGTTGGCATAGGTTATCCTAGTATTAGATCACCGCTACCATTAAACCGTAATAACCCTAAGGGATTTGACTCATCCCTGGCATCCGGCATGGCCACTGTTAATCCACAGGTGGCGCAGTCGGGACCGACACGTCCTCACCCCACTGTCCCCGCCTAGTTACCCATGGAACAAATAGCAGCCACATCCTTTCTGGTCGGCCGCACCGCTGGCCCTTCGCCATGAAGGGAAAGGGGCCACACCATGCGGGCATGCCCCGAATAGCTGCCTATAAAAACCCCATTTCCGCTAGCCTTATCGCTCACTCCTCATTCGGCCATGTCCCTACAGATAAGCCTATCTAGTAACACTCCAGTCATGGCTAACACCCTCAAAACTACCAAGTTTCACAGCCGCACCAGCGCCGTCAACCATGCTGGCTTTCCACCCCTTCTTGCTAAGATGCTCACCCAAGCCTTTGGCTATGATGCTAGCCCTGACTACCTGGTGTTCTAGTCAACACCCGTTCCTCACCTTCATCGCTATGATGCAAGAGTGCACATCAGCCCTGGTCCCGCGGCAGATGGCCAGACGTTGGTTTTTTGGGGTAGAGCCATGCCTACCACTGATTTGGCCATTCAGGTTGCTGTTGTGGAGGCAATCCTATACCTCCGAACCAAGTTTCTGCAAGTGGCAGATAGAAGGAACTTCTGCTTCTTCCCCATTGCTACAGTGTCAGGAATTCAACCATCCCCCTCTATCCAAGGGAATGACCCCGCAATCGCTCGCCTGGTGCAGTATATCACTGCCCAGGGAATGATGATTTCAAGGATGCTTGCTGAATTCAGATCCTTGGACAATGATACGGTGCGAGTTGTCAAGGAAGCTGTCGGAGTAAATAGCCATGGGTAGCCTAGCCGGCTTCCCCTGGCCCATCAGAAAAAATTACGAGCCCATCCGGCTCTCAAGAAACCCAAGACGCGGGGCCGCCTTCCCCTAGCCGGCCGTCACCTTGGCCGGCTTTCGGAAGGAGGCCCGACTTTGACCCCCATGAAGAAAGCCATGGTTGGGCCGACTTCAAGAAGCCGGCTGCCAGAAGGCCGACTCCAAGAAGCCGGCTCCCATGGAGAGATCTAGACCGTACCCTCAGAACTCGCATCTGCCTAGCGGCAGTAGGGTGGGGCATGGCTACAGTGAAGATAGCCGCCCCCCGAATCCCGGAGCACGACTGGCAGAGTACGCCGTACGGGAGGGCACGACCCGTCCGGCGGGGCACTGTTGCCACGATGACCCTGACGCCATCCACGACGGGCTGCCAGCACGGCCCACGGGCGGTGGGGCCCTTCGGGCAGAGGGGCACCTGAAGGCGGCCACGCCCCCGCCAGTCGGCCCGAGAGAAAGCCGGCTCCCGACAGCCGGCTTGCCATCTGCCTCGAAGGAGATGCCCCATTAAGGAGACAAGACGAGGTGAGGCTACAGTGATTGCCCGCTAGGCGGCGGCACTGTAGCCACGCCTCCCACGACAAAGCCCATGTCATCAAGATAGAGCAACAGTAACCGGCGCCCGACCAGGCCCTGGACAGTGGGGCCTGCCTGTCGACCGAGGGGCCGGCAGCCGGTGGGACCCACCAGTCGGTGGGCCCCAGCAGTCGGCGCAGGAGCCGGCGAGCACAGTCACAGACGGCTGGGCCCCGCGCCCAGTCGGATTACCATTGTACCCCTAGGGGGTAGGCCTATATAAACCCCCCGGTGCACCCATGCAAATGGTTGAGCCCCCCAACTAGTTTTAGACACCATACAAGGAGAAGAAGCAAGCTAGCCGAGCCCTTCTTCCTCCTTCCACCCGAAGAGCTCAAGGAGCATTTGTGTAGCTACTCATCCATTTAGTGATCATGCGGAGACCCCGCAGAGCAGCAGTAGGGGTGTTATCTCCCCGGAGAGCCCCGGAGCTGGGTAAGATTCGCCGGCGTGCATGTCTTCGCCTCATCCCGCTTCCAGGCACCGGCGACATTTTATTGGCTCCCACGACGATAAGCCACCCGTTGGCATATGTCGCACCTACCACCCGACATTTGGCGCCCACCGTGGGGCCAGGTGCACCGTCGTTCGGAGACCTATTCTGGACGGGAACCCTCTTCCTCCCCCGCTCGCGTAGCCAGCCCGGCACGCCTGATGGCACTTGCCACGACGCGCTGCAAGGCGTCACCAGCATCTACGCGGCGAGCAGCCTCGCCGATCTCCTCGACGAAACCCGCATCTCCGACGAGCTCGCCTCTGATGCGGGCACCGACAACCTCGCCAACCTCCTCGGCCAACTCCACCTCTCCAGCGAGCTGGCTGTGGACCTGGAGTCGGTTGGCTCCACCGACCCGATGCCTGTCGACTCCGACACGGCTTCCTACGACACTTTCCCCACCAACGTCACGGTCTACAACGACCCGCTTCCTCGGGCCGACGGTCGCGATACTGTCACCAGCGAGGTGATGGTCATCGGCCATGGCGGCCCAGCTGACGAGAGCGCCCACGACGCCCCGCATGCGGCGGCCCACGATTTGTCCGTCCCCATCCCGGCCGATGCCGAGGATGAAGCACTAGAGGCTCGCCGCCTCGCCCTCCTCGTGGAGGGCCGGAGGCTGGCTTCCATGAGACGCCTCTCTGAGGCTTACTAGCGCGAAGCTGACCGCGCCGCCTTCGGCACGCCGGCTCCGGCTGGGCCCAGCCGGGCCGGCATTGTCAAGCAACGTGGCGCCGTCATCGCCGACACGCTGGGAGTCGACCACCCAGTCTATGCCACCCCGCTTGAGAACCTGCGCGCCGCCCAGGCGGCCGTAGACGAGTTGGACGGCTCAGAGGCCGAAGACCTCCCCCACATGACCCGGCGCATCCAGCAGCTGATCGACGCGGCTGCGCAGCGGCACGAGGCCGAAGCCCGTGCGGGAAGCCCTCCCCCGCGCCGAGATCATGGTGCGACGTCTCGGACGCCGACTACGAGCAACCCCTGCGCGCGGCGCGAGAGAGAACCGGCAGCCAGCCGGAGCCGGACTCGTGTCACCATCGAGCGAGACGCGGACGGCCACCCCCGAATCACGGAGTGGCGAGGCAACCCGCCTCCGCCTCGACCTCGTGGAGAGAGATATCCTACCCCGCCGCCTGTGGCACATCCGACTCTCAGCGGCCGACTAGGTCGCCGCGAAGGAGTCGGCGAGAGCGATGCGCGCCATCCGATCGACCGCCTAGCGCGATCCCTGGCGCTAGAAGAAGAAGACGATGAGCCCTTCCCCAAAGGGTTCTCGCTCCCGAGAGACACACCCAAGTACAACGGCTCCGTGAAGCCGGAAGATTTGCTGATCGACTACTCTACGGCCGTCAGCATAGCCAACGGCAACCGGCGCGTTGTCATGAAGTACGTGCCCCTTATGCTGCAGGGCACGGCGTGGACCTGGCTCAACAGCCTCAAGCCTCTCAGCATCAACAGCTGGCTAGATTTTACCGAAGCCTTCGTTCGCAACTTCACCAGCACTTACAAGCGGGCTCCCAAGCCCAGGCAGCTCTCCCTGTGTGTACAGGGCCCAACCGAGTCCACTCGCGAATACCTCACCCATTGGGCCGAGCTTCGCAACTCTTGCCAAGGGGTGCACGAGGTGCAAGCCATCGAATACTTCACTGCCGGGTGCCGAGAAGGTACCCTCCTCAAGCACAAGCTCCTCTGCGATGAGCCGACTACCCTCGACGAGCTTCTGGACATAGTCGACAAGTACGCCACGGCCGACTCTTCGATGAAGACCGAGCTCCGGGTAGACGTGTCCGGGAAAGTACTCAACCCGGCGCCCAAGACGCTGGCTGGGGACTCCGGCCGACGCCCACACCCGAACGATCACAAACGCAAGGGCCCTGCGCCGCCTCCCGCCAGTCGACAGGTGGCCACGGTCGAAGACGCGCCACCTGAAGGGCGGCCCGCACCCAAGAAGCCCAAGGGCGGCCGGCCGGCTTGGCAGCCGGCCTTCTCCTACGAGCAAACTCTCGATGCCCCGCGCAAGTTCCATAGCGGCGCGAAGCCATCCAACCACACAACCCGGAAGTGCAATTGGTTCAACCGAATCGTCAAAGGCGAAGGGCTCGCGCCGCCTCCTCCTGGCGGGCCGCCGCCTCCGGCTCCGCCGCCCCCGGCCGCTCGGCCCGCAGTCAGAGCCATGCACGACGAGTTCCCCGACGAAGAAGCAACCTACATCGTCTTTACAAGCCAGCCCGAAGACCGACGCGGCAAGCGCCGAGAGCACCCAGAAGTCAGCATGGTCGCTGCTAACCCAGCTGGACACATGCATTGGTCAGAGAAACCCATCAGCTGGAGCCGGGCCGACCACCCAGAGGTGATGCCGTCTCCCGGCTCCTATGCTTTGGTCCTGGAGGCCACCCTCGCGACGGATAGACGCGCCGCGCGCTTCTCCCGCGTCCTGATAGACGGCGGGAGCAGCATCGACATCCTGTACCGCGACAGCTTGGAGAAGCTAAGCGTCAAGACAAAGTAGCTCGTGCCAACTCGGACGGTGTTCCATGGCATCGTCCCCGGCCTGTCATGCGCCCCCATTGGCAAGATCAAGATTGATGTACTCTTTGGAGACAAGGAGCATTTCCGCCGGGAAGCAGTCTGGTTCGAAGTAGTGGACCTGGAGAGCCCCTACCATGCATTGCTTGGCCGACCCGCCCTGGCCAAGTTCATGGCGGTTCCCCACTATGCATACCTCAAAATGAAGATACCAAGTTCCAAGGGCGTCATCACCATAGCCGGCGATTACAAGAAGTCGTCCGAGTGCGCTGCCGCCAGCAGCCGGCTGGCCGAGTCCCTTGTGATCACCGAAGAGAAGAAGGTGCTGAACCGGGTCGTGGCCATGGCCAGCAAGCAGCCGAGCCAGTCCCCCGACTCCAAGGAGTACGATGCCCAAGGATCTTTCCATCCGGCCAAGGAAATCAAGAAGATACCCCTTGACCCCGAGCACCCCGAGAGGTTTGCCGTCATCGGGGCAAGCCTAAACAGCAAATAGGAAGGCGAGCTCGCCGATTTCCTCCGTGAGAATCGGGACATCTTTGCATGGTCCCCCAAGGACATGCCGGGTGTTCCAACAGATTTCGCCGAGCACAAACTGCACGTCCGACAAGACGCAAAGCCGGTCAAGCAGCCCCTGCGCTGACTATCAGAAGAGAAGAGAAGGATCGTGGGAGAAGAGATAGCCCGACTACTGGCAGCCGGCTTCATCATGGAAGTTTTCTTTCCAGAGTGGCTTGCCAACCCGGTCCTCGTGCTGAAGAAGAATAACAAATGGCGCATGTGTATAGACTACACCAACCTCAACAAAGCCTGCCCCAATGACCCATTTGCCCTGCCAAGGATTGACCAAGTGATAGACTCCACAGCCGGATGCGAGCTGTTGAGTTTCTTGGATGCTTATTCAGGATATCATCAGATAAAGCTAGACCCGGCCGACCGCCTGAAGACCGTTTTCATCACGCCATTCGGAGCCTTCTGCTACTTGACCATGACATTCGGCTTTAGAAATGCCGGTGCCACCTTTCAGCGTTGCATGCAGAAGTGCCTCCTCAAGCAACTCGGCAGAAACGCCCACGTCTATGTGGATGATATTGTGGTGAAGACGGAGAGGCGCGGCACCTTGCTGGAAGATCTCAAAGAAACGTTTGAAAACCTGCGCCGTTTTCAAATCAAGCTCAACCCCGAGAAATGCGTGTTCGGAGTGCCAGCCGACCAGCTCCTAGGCTTCCTGGTCTCCGAACATGGCATCGAGTGCAACCCAGTAAAGATCAATGCCATCGAGAGAATGGCGATCCCCACCAAGCTGCGAGAAATCCAGAAGTTCACCGGATGCTTGGCCTCCTTGAACGGCTTCATCAGCCGGCTCGGGGAGAAAGCTCCCCCCCCCTCTACCGCCTCATGAAGAAGAGCACTCACTTCGAGTGGAATGACTAGGCCAACCAAGCTTTTCACGAACTGAAGAAGACGCTGGCCACTCCGCCTGTCCTGGCAGCGCCGACTGAGAAAGAGCTCATGCTCCTTTACATTGCCGCAACCAGCCGGGTGGTCAGCACCGTTATTGTAGTCCAATGCCCGGAAGAAGGCCGGGCCCAGCCGGTCTAGAGGCCGGTGTATTATTTTAGCGAGGTGTTGTCCGCCTCAAAGCAAAATTACCCGCACTACCAGAAGATGTGGTACGGCGTGTACTTCACCGCCAAGAAGCTGAAGCCCTACTTTCAAGAACAGCCCATCACGGTCGTATGCACCGCCCCGCTGGCCGAGATCATAGGCAGCCGGGACGCATCCGGCCGGGTGGCGAAATGGGCCATCGAACAGGCCCCTTACACGTCTTCTACCAGCCCCGCACCGCCATCAAGTCCCATGCATTGGCCGACTTCCTCGTCGACTGGGCCGAGACCCAGTACCTGCCGCCGGCTCCTGACTCCACCCATTGGCGCATGCACTTTGACGGGTCCAAGATGCGCATCGGCTTGGGAGCCGGCGTCGTCCTTACCTCTCCCAAGGGCAACAGGCTCAGATACACGCTGCAGATCCACTTTGCCGCTTCCAACAACGTAGCCGAGTACGAGGCACTCATACACGGGCTCCGGCTTGCCAAGGAACTCGGCATCTGCCGAATCCTGTGTTACGGCGACTCGGACTTGGTGGTTCAGCAATCATCTGGCGACTAGGACGCTAAGGACGCAAACATGGCGAGCTAACGTTTCCTGGTCCAACAACTCAGCGGATATTTTGAAGGGTGCGAGTTCCTCCATGTACCACGAGCCGACAACGAGCCGGCTGACGCCCTGGCTCGAATAGGCTCCACTCAGCAAACAATACCATCCGGCATCGCTCTTCAACGCATCCTCAAGCCATCCATCAAGCCATCCCCAGAATCCGACTCCATCTTCGTGCCGCCTGACCCCGATGCGGCCGGGTCCGGCTCGAAGAACCAAGCAGGCAACCCCGGGACTTCAGTAGTCGGCTCGGGGACTTCGGCAGTCGGCTCGGGGACTGCGGTAGTCGGCCCGGGGACTGCACCAACACAGCAGCCGGTGGCCGACTCCGGCACTTCATCACCCAGCCCGCCCACCCTGGTGGCAGTACCCACATTGACAGTAGGAGAAGTTGCGGCTCCGTCATGGGCTCAGACCATCCTCAATTTTCTAGTAAACCAAGACCTGCCGGCGGACGAAACAGAGGCGAGACAAGTCCAACGTCGAGCCGGAGCATACACAATCATCAACAGAGAACTCGTCAAGCGCAGTGTTACTGGAGTCCTCCAGCGATGCGTCGAGCAAGAGAAGGGCATTGCAATCCTCAGAGATATTCACCAAGGAGAATCTGGCCACCATGCGGCTTCAAGGTCACTCATCGCCAAAGCTTTCCGCCACGGCTTTTTCTGGCCGACTGCTTTGGACGATGCCAAAGAATTAGTCAAACATTGCAAAGGCTGCCAACTTTTCAGCTCCAAGCAACACATGCCGGCTTCGGCACTCAAGACCATTCCCCTCACCTGGCCCTTCGCCGTGTGGGGACTGGATATGGTGGGCCCATTCAAGACGGCGCGCGGCGGCATGACACATTTGCTTGTCGCCCTGGACAAATTCACCAAGTGGATTGAGGCAAAGCCGATCAAGAAGCTGAATGGGCCGACTGCAGTGACTTTCATAGCCGACATAGCAACTCGGTACGGGGTGCCACACAGCATCATCACTGACAACGGCACGAATTTTGCCAAGGGAGCCTTGGCACGATTCTGCGTGGCACAAGGCATGCGACTGGACCTTGCGTCTGTCGCCCACCCGCAGTCAAACGGCCAGGTCGAGCGAGCCAACGGCCTTATCCTCTCCGGCATCAAACCCCGCCTGGTCGTACCACTGGAGCGTTCAGCCGGCTGTTGGCTCGACGAGCTGCCGGCTGTCCTCTGGAGCCTACGCACTACCCCAAACAAGTCAACTGGCTTCACCCCTTTCTTCCTCGTGTACGGCGCTGAAGCGATCATCCCAACAGACATCGAGTTCGACTCGCCCCGGGTAACTATGTATACGGAGGCGGAGGCCAAGGAAGCACGAGAAGATGGCGTCGACCTACTGGAAGAAGGCCGGTTGTTAGCGCTCAGCCGGTCTGCCATCTACCAGCAGGGTTTAAGCTGCTACCACAGTCGGAAGGTCAGGCCAAGATCCTTCCAAGAGGGCGACCTTGTGCTCCGACTGATCCAGCGAACAGCCGGCCAGCACAAGCTCTCGACCCCTTGGGAGGGCCCCTTCGTCATCAGCAGAGCTCTAGGAAACGACTCCTACTACCTCATTGACGCGTAGAAGCCCAAAGCACGCAAGAGAGATGACTCCGGCAAGGAGTCGGAACGACCATGGAACGCCAACCTCCTTCGAAGATTTTACAGTTTAAATGCAGTATGTATCACGCTAACTTTTTGTACTAAGTACAAGACAATGGACCCCCGAGGAGAGCTCGGGGAGTGCCACCTTTTATCTATGAATGAAAGGTACCATGCGCATGACCTTGTCTTTTCGTTTATTCATTCCGTCCGGCACCAGGTTCGACTAGTCGACCCGGGGACTGGCCGACTGGAGTTATATTAGGAGTCCTTCCCATGGTCAGACAAGTAGTGTGCCGACTCCCAGGCTTAGCTCTTGCCAAAGTCGCAGTTTGAAGAACCGACTGTTCGGCTGACAAGAGTCTTAAGCCGGAAAGGACGCGCACACGAAAAATGGCTAGGGACCAACGGACTAGTATAACAAAAGCCGGCTTGCCGCCTACCGCCGGCCGCCTACCAGAGTAGCCGGCCGACCGGTTTCCATTCACTTCACTCCAACCCAAGAAAGCTCGAGTACTTGCCTTCCCAGAAAGGGAAGGCGGCAAAGGAAAAAGCCTAAGGACGAAAAGTGCACTCGAATGGAAACCAAAGATGAACATAATAATATTTACATAGAAAGACCTCCAAGAGGCCGGCATCCAACATAGTTTGGTATACCCCCAGTGGGTGGAACTGCAAAAACTTAAGATTGTTTGGAAGACAAAAGCAGGAACAATAAGGACGGCAGATCAAGCTGGCGGGGCAGCTGACGAGCTGGGCTGGCCGGTGGAGACGGTCGCGCCGGCTGAAGGAGCGGCCGGCTGACGAACTTCGGCTTGATCACCACCTCCGGCAGAGGGCGCGCTTCCGCGCGGCTCGTTGCTGGAGGCACGGTCAGCTTGAGGTCGGTCGGTTGTCCCGACAGCCGGCTCAACATCTTCACCGCCCTCTTCCTCGTCATCCTCCCCCTCGTCACTGGAGGCGATCTCCTCGGCCGAGTCCTCGCCCACCGCCGAGTTCAGCCCGAACCACTCCTTCGGCTGGGCGATGCCGTCATCATTGATTTCGGGCGCGAAGACACTGGTATCGGTGCACTCGGCGATCGTCGAGGCACACTGGGCGATGGCCGGCCGCACTTCCTCCAGCTCCGCGTCGGCCTCCAGCCGCCAAGTGCGCAGTTGGTCCAGGCTCAGCCCTGGGTACCAAGCGCGAACAAACTCCAGTGCCCTCCCGGCTCCAAGACGGGCCGCTGACGCCTTCCAAGCTTCGAAACGGCCGACTGCGACCTCCAACCAGTCGGCGCTCCGGCTTGGAGTGCGGGGATTGTTTCGCCGGGCCAGGAGCTGAGCCGGTGGGCCGGCTGCAGTCGCGCTTGGACGGCAAGGAGCTGCTCCTCCAACGTCCGATTTGCATCCGGCGCAATGTTAACTCCCGCCTGACGGCGCGCCTCGCGATGAGCCTCGATGGTTTGAGTGGCAAGGGTGGAGTGGCCGGGAAAGTAATCTGCACAAGGCGGCAGGCACAAGTCAGAACAAAGACCCCAGGCGGCCAGCAGGCAGATGAAGGGCGAGAAAGGTGGCTTACCATCGATCAAGTCTTCGATTCGGCCGAAGCCTTCGTCCAGCGCCTGGCGCGTCTCGGCCCAGCTCGCCGCCTCGGTCTCGAACTCCGCCTTCAGGGCAGCCTCGCTGTCCTGCACCTCCTGCAGGGCCGCCTTGTGGCTCCTCTCCTGGTCGGCCAGCTGCTTCACCAGGCGGTCGCGCTCCTGGACCAAGGCGGCGTACTCGGCGTCCGTAGTGTGAAGGGCGGCCTGCACCACGCCGAGATCCTTCCTTAAGTCGGCGTTGGCCCCTACAAGGACAAAAGATGAAAAGAGAAAAAGCCAATAAGGGAAAGGTCGTCAAGGAAGATCCGACCCGACTGCTCAGCAGTCGGCCCGAATCTCGGGGACTACACGCAGTGGGTGCGATGACGCGCTCCCGCAGGAAACGGATAAGAGCAAGTGCTTACTTCGGCTATTGGCCAGGTCGTCGGTCCTCCGGCTCAGCTCCTGAGCCTGGGAGTTGAAGGCGGCGGCACGAGAGTTATGATAATCCTGAAGTTCGGACAGAAAACAGAGTTAAGGTGGTCGTCAAGAAAGATCCGACCCGACTGCTCTGCAGTCGGCCTGGATCTCGGGGACTACACCCAGTGGGTGCGCTGACGCCCCCCCATGGAAGAAATCAAGGAACCAGAGCAGTCAGGAACAAGAGACTTACCCGGATGGCGGCCCGCGTCAACAAGAATTCCTGAGTGTATTGCTGCAGAAGGGTGGCTTGAGACTACAGCCGGCTCCGAACCCCTTGGGCCGCCACATTCAGCTTGCTAGTCCCTCCGCTGGGAGTCCACCCGGACATGGCAGAGCTGGCCGTCTCCAAAGCTTCCACCGACTGGTCGGCGCCCGTGGACCAATGCGTTTCCGGCGGAGCGGCATTTCCCCCTGCGCGCTGGCGCGCCACCGACTGTATTTCGAGGCCGGCTCCGACCTCGGGCGCGCCCCGGGCCGGCTCCTCTGGCGCTGCCGACGACTGGCCGCCTTGGCCCGCTCCGACTGGCGCTGTCGCCGGCGCCCTCTCTGCGAAGACTTCAAAAAGCTCCTCCCTTTGCACCAGCGGCTGGTCTCGGATGACCTCCTCCGCCAGAGGCAATGGTTGCGCGAGCTCTCCACCTCCGCCTCCGTAGTCGCCCGCTCCGCCTGGGCCTTGGCGGCCGCGTCGGCCCGCTCCTTCGCCGCCTGGGCGGCTTCCCGCTCCGCCGCCTCCCTCTCTTCCTGCGCCTCACGAGCGTTCCGCTCTGTGGCTTCCATGAGATCGGCGTGGGGGTCCACGCGGCGGGAACCTGAGGATCCTCCAACTGGCCCGACCACAGAGCCGCCTGGGCCCCGCTCGAGGGAAAGTGGCGCCGTGCTCAGAAAGTGGAAAAGGGTCAGAACAAAAGAAGACAACAAGAAAGCAAGTACACCAGCAATCAAAGACTTACGATGAGACTGCCTGAGGCTGCTTCACCGCTTTCCGGAAGCGGGCCGCCTTCGCGGCTGCCTTGTCTCGCTTTGTCGCTGCGGCAGAGGCCTTCGACTTCTTCAGTCGGCCGCCAAAGAGGGGTAACGCGGCCCAGCGTTTTTGTCCACCGCGACCCGCGGCCGGCGCGGCGGACGAGCCCGCGCTGTGGTGGCCGACTGCCGGCTGGTGGCGCGGGACTTCTTCGGCTTCGGCATCGTCCGGCCAGTCGTCGAAGCTGGCGGAAAGCCCTGTGCCTCCGGGCTCAGCGACGTCCCCCACGGCGGCGTCTTCCATGGCGGCCGCCCCAAAGTCCGGGTCGTCGACATTTTCCACCGTTCGGTCGGGGACGTACTGACGTTCGATTCCAGCCGCCCCGGGCGGCGGCGGAAGAAGAGGGTTCTGCTAGAAAAGGCCGACTGGTCAGAAGCCGGCCAACAGGAAGCCGGCTGACGACGAAAGAAGACAGAAAGGAAAACTTACCACAGGCGGAGGATGGGCGCGAGAATACGGCGTCTTGCCGTATCGCCAGTCCCCGGCAAGCTTGAGGTTGGCGATGTAGTTGACCATGAGCGCCACTTCTGCCGGGGGCATTTCCCATGTGCTCAGCCGACATGGATCGAAGCGACCACTCATCTGGCACATCATGTGCGGCCGGCTTTGGAGGGGAAGAATCGGGCGCTCCACGAAGGCGGCCACCAAGTCGGCTCCGCGCAAGCCTTCCGTCTGAATCATCACCCGAAGCCGGGCGATGGCGGCGTTCCCGGCCGGAGACAGAGATCTCGACCGGTAGCCCCAAGACAGCTGCCTCCCAGCAGGCGGGCCGGCTATGTAGGCCGGCAGATTGACGTGGTCCCCTTGAAGGGCGATGTTCTTCACGTAGAAGTATGATTTTGACCAGAGCTTCACCGACTGAATCAGAGGGATGTGCGGGAAAAGATTGCTCTCACCTGACCTCCTCATGGCGACGTAGGCCCCGCAGGGGGCGGGCACGCCGGCCGTGACAGTGCCGAGCTTGCTCTGGAAGAGCTCCGCCCAAAGCTCCAGCGTGGGTAGCACTCCCAGGAAGCCTTCGCAGAGGGAGACGAAGGCCGACAGCAGGATCACCGTGTTGGGGGTGAGGTGATGCGGCTGGAGGCTGTAGAAGTCGAGGAAGGAGCACAGAAACGCGCTCGCCGGAAGGCCGAAGCCGCGCAGGCAGTGCGAGCGGAATACGACCCGCTCGCCCTCATCCGGCGCCGGCAAAATCTCCGCCTCCGGTGCCAGGCGGACCTGCACACGGCTGGCGTCGGGCAGGCGCGGGTCCGGCGGAGGAACTCCACGTGCTCCACCTCGACGTTGGAGCCATCCCACGAGCTTGAGAGCGGCATGGCGCAGGACGGTGTGGAGGCACGGCGATGTGGAGCTGCGATGGCAGCGAGAGGAAGAAGAAGCAGGAAGGTGAGGAGGAGCGGGGGAGCAAGCGAGCCTCTGCCTCTCCCCCTCCTCCCCCTACTTGTTGGCTCGTGCGCCGGAGCCGAGGAGGCGCGGTGTGGGGGATCATGGGGATCAATCGTGCCCACTCCCCCCATGCCTCGCGTTTATTACGCACTAAAGACAAGGCAAAACTGCCACGGGAAGGCGAGTCGTCCCCCTGGGCCACAGAAGATTAGCGCTCGGGCCGAGGCCAGGGAGTGGCAGGCCCGGGCCTACGGCAGCGTCCCGTCGCGCGCGTGCGTTGGCAGGTTCTCACCGCCACGTGGCCCGTCGGGGGGCCCGCGGTTAGCACGCGGGTCAACCAAGAGAGCTCTCTGGAATCGGCCTGCACCGGCAAAAGCCGGCTCCTTAGGGTGAGAAGCTGACCAAGCTTTTTGTCCCTCGGTCCGCCTCGAAGCTCGCTCAGCTTCGGGGACTACTGTCGGAGTAAATAGCCATGGGTAGCCTAGCCGGCTTCCCGTGGCCCATCAGAAAAAATTACGAGCCCATCCGGCTCTCAAGAAACCCAAGACGCGGGGCCGCCTTCCCCTAGCCGGCCGTCACCTTGGCCGGCTTTCGGAAGGAGGCCCGACTTTGACCCCCATGAAGAAAGCCATGGTTGGGCCGACTTCAAGAAGCCGGTTGCCAGAAGGCCGAATCCAAGAAGCCGGCTCCCATGGAGAGATCAAGACCGTACCCTCAGAACTCGCATCTACCTAGAGGCAGTAGGGCGGCGCGTGGCTACAGTGAAGCTAGCCGCCCCCCGAATCCCGGAGCACGACTGGAACAGTACGCCGTACGGGAGGGCACGACCCGTCCGGCGCGGCACTGTTGCCACGACGACCCTGACGCCATCCACGACGGGCTGCCAGCACGGCCCACGGGCGGTGGGGCCCTTCGGGTAGAGGGGCACCTGAAGGCGGCCACGCCCCCGCCAGTCGGCCTGAGAGAAAGCCGACTCCCCACAGCCGGCTTGCCATCTGCCTCGAAGGAGACGCCCCATTAAGGAGACAAGACGAGGTGAGGCTACAGTGATCGCCCGCCAGGCGGCGGCACTGTAGCCATGCCTCCCACGACAAAGCCCATGTCATCAAGATAGAGCAACAGTAACCGACGCCCGACCAGGCCCTGGACAGTGGGGCCTGCCTGTCGACCGAGGGGCCGGCAGCCGGCGGGACCCACCAGTAGGCGGGCCCCAGTAGTTGGTGCAGGAGCCGGCGAGCACAGTCACAGATGGCTGGGCCCCACGCCCAGTCGGATTACCATTGTACCCCCGGGGGTAGGCCTATATAAACCCCCCGGTGCACCCATGCAAAGGGTTGAGCCCCCCAACTAGTTTTAGACACCATACAAGGAGAAGAAGCAAGCTAGCCGAGCCCTTCTTCTTCCTTCCACCCGAACATCTCAAGGAGCATTTGTGTAGCTACTCATCCATTTAGTGATCATGCGAAGACCCCGCAGAGCAGCAGTAGGGGTGTTTCCCCCTGGAGAGCCCCGAAGCTGGGTAAGATTCGCCGGCATGCATGTCTTCGCCTCATCCCACTTCCAGGCACCGGCGACGTTTTATTGGCTCCCACAATGATAAGCCACCCATTGGCATATGTCGCACCTACCACCAGACAGAAGCTTACCGTGAGGCTCGTAAGTTCGCATCTCAAGTGGTTCAACCAACGCTATCCGAGCCAGTGCTACCCTCTCAACCGTTGTTGTGGCCTCGGCCAAACATCATCACCCTTGACAAGACTCTTTTCTAGATCCACCAGCAGCATATGCTTGGATCAATTTCAGCCACACCCCCCAGTAGCCGAACCCCAACCCATAGTGATCTCGGATGATGAAGATGGAGATTGGCTCAGTCTTCGTCCTCCCGAAGAACCCCAGCAAGGCAAGTCCTCTGCATGACCTTCGTCAAGTAGTGAGATGAGCAGTCTATCGGTTCATCCCCGATATGAGGATAGAACTATGTATCCCGTTATCAGTTGTTTCGTTTAGCGCATAGAGCGTTCGTGCTTTGTTGTATGCTGGTACTGTTGTGATCCGTATGTTGTGTTCTATGTATGTTTGTGTGCGTTTGTTTTTGTGTTGTTTTTGCTTGTCTCTCTGTCAAGCAGAAATGTTCGACAGGGTTGACACTGTGTTGCTAACAAGATTTTAATTAGTAGATCACATGCAATAAATAACATTGACTCTTCTCGAATCTTTAATAAAATGCGCGCTGGTTTAGGTATATATACACACCAGGATTATATATATACCCACAAGCATTAAAACACCTTAGAATGACTTGTCTGCTATGTTTTTCTTTCCATGATTTTTGTCTTTGTCTGTTTGTTAGTTTAGATTACTGCATAATACATGCATACCCAGTTCACCCACGAGTACCTTCGGGCAGTACTCGGGGGAATGCAAAGTTACATATCCCTATCTATCTGGGCATACCCAGTATGATGGATTTTCAAATCCAGAACCTCACAGAGGCATTTCCGCCTGGAAATTCCTCGTCTCTAATCCTTTCTCTCGATTCCATTCCTGGGGAAACACTACCCACTTTATTTCATTCGATCCAATACAACTACCCTGATACAGATTTCAACTCTGATTCTACCTCGTCACCTATTGTTCATGGAGCAATCCATGAATTTTTCCGTACCCCATTGTGCTTCCGGAGCTGGCGCAACCACCTCTCCTGCCCATGGACCCCCCCCACCATCTTCTGTGCCTTGCGAGGCACAAACAAGTCACCACCCCGCTTCACCGCTACACGCGATTACTCCACCGGCGCAAAGCAACGGAGTATCAAGCGCGGCGGAGGACCACGCAGTGCACCGTCTTCTCCTGTGTCTCGAGCACCTGCACCCAGCCGTGCATTTTCCCGAGCCCGATCATTCCTGATGAGTATCAGCAGGAGGATCGACGAGCCGATGAGCGTTCCCAGCAGCGCCACGAGGAATAACCGCAGCACCGCCAAGAACATTTCTTCGCCGAAGGATCTCGACTCGATCTTGTCCAAACCAAAGAGGTAGTAGAGCGACATTGTGTTGATGTGTTGGAGGAGAGCCGCGCTGCCATCTTTTATAGCCCAACCCCAGTGTACAGTGAGCAAGGTCCAGGAGAACCTCTCGTCGCTCGAGCATGCTATGTACCCTGTGACAAGGTCTCGATGAGTGTTGGAGACCAAGTGTTGGTCATGGTTGTGAGGCAACCTGTTGGTAAGAGAGTCTGAGGGACTCGGTGCACAAGTTTGGTTGCTTTGCATGAGTAATATATCATTATTTGCATTTAAAGAACCATGATACAACAGAAGATGGTTGCATAAAGTTAACATGCTATGTCTGCATTTGATATATTTGGTTGTTTATATTCAGCATAGTTTCATGATGCCATGCCATGCTTTGATTTATATGTTAAATTATGCCATGATTGGATGATATGTTATGTTTTGCCATTACCCTATTAGAACCATGTTTTGTTATGCCATGATTACTGCCATGTTAGTAGATGCTATGATATTGTTCATGCTTAGTTGATCTTTATCATGCCATGTTTAGTAATTGATATGAGGTAGGTTGTTGCATGCGCTCGGTTCTCGCCTTGTCTTCTGCTTGTTTGGATGCTATGTATTTGGTTGTCTTGCAAGTACATTCAATGTACTGACCTGACGTGTCATGCCAGTTTTGTAGGTCATGCAGAATTGTTCGTTTGTTCTGTCGTCCTAGGCCGTAACCTTGCCAGTCCTGTGAGTTGTGGAGCCCAGCCATAGTTGTTATGCTGTCAAACCAAGACTTCCACTGCCATTTAATAGCCGTAGGGCTATGCTAGATGATTGTGTTCATCAATGATGTAAGATTATGCACATGTATTTGATGAATATTATTGTACCTGGAATGTTGTATTATGGACCTATCGTGCGTCAGGTGTTATCCTGGGCTGACGTGCGAAGGCCCCCTGCTCCATGCGGATCGGGGTGCCACAGTGGTGAACCCCATCCGTGATGGTGTCTAGATTGGATCTGGTGGTTCTAGACTCAGCGGTGGCTGGAATTGATTTTCGTCGACTCTCCTATGGTTTTTCGAATATTGGGGTATTTATATAACAAAGAGACGGTCCAGGGGGCACCCGAGGTGGGCACAACCCACTAGGGCACGCATGGGCCTCCTGGCATACCTTGGTGGGTTGTGCTCTCCTCGGAGCACCCCCAGGCACAGCCTTGGCCCATTAGGTGTCTTCTAGTCCATAAAAAATGTCCGTAAATTTTTGTTGCATTTGGACACCGTTTGGTATTGATTTCCTGTGATGTAAAAAACATGCAGAAAATAGCAACTGGCACTTGGCACTATGTCAATAGGTTAGTACCAAACAATTATATAAAATGACTATAAAATGATTATAAAATATCCAAGATTGATAATATAACAACATGGAACAATCAAAAATTATAGGTACATTGGACATGTATCAGCTACCAATTGATGCAGATAGAACCATGGTTGTACTTGCCCAAGAACCAGCCCCACCACACATAACCCAGACTCTCACAGATTTTACCCCTACCCAGTTGGACAGAGAACTAGCTACACCCCTTCTAACCCCGACCCCAGCAGATAGTAACCCAGTTCCAGTTGACATAGCACCGTCTCCACCACAAAGCGCCCAAACACGAGCGGTTAGTAAGGGAACTGCAGTGCCCAAAGCACAAGGACCACCACTCTGAATCCCAACTCAACGCTTAAAGCAGAAGAAGAATTATTCTTGGGTCAGGTTCTGTAGCTATGGTTCATACTCCTTTGCTCTTGCATCATTGTTTTTACTCATACCAACTATTTTCAAATTTGAAGGATGGAATTGAAACTCCAATGGCGCAACAGGTATGTTTTAAACCTGTTTATTTAACTGGTTTGCTATCGTAACTTGCTCTATGTTAATTTCGGTTTATATTGAATAAATGGTTATGTTCTCATGACATGCTAATTACAAGTGTTGTTATTGCTCTGTAGTTTCCTACACTTATATTCTGTCTATTCTGCTTTGTCTTGAACAAAGCTTATTTGAACTGTGTCTCTATCTTGATTTGGCAACAAAAACTAGAATGATATAGACCATAAAGTGACCATGGTACATAGATATATGTTGGTTTCATGTTGTTGTCCTGTCCACTTTACTACTGAACTGATTTACCAAAATGAGTTTCATATACAACATGGTAAACCTGCGATGTGTCTGCTTGTTTCTCTTTTAGAATGCAGATAAAATATTGGAGAACAGTACCCCATTATGCAATGGTAAAGGAAGTAATACAGATAAGGTTCAAGATAGTGAGACATCCCTATTGGTCTCCAAGAAAGCTGATAAAAACTATCTTGAAGATAGTGAGAGAACCCAAAAGTCCTATCTTGATGTAGTGTTTGAGTTACTGGCCACTATTGCTGGCACAAGCTCTTCGAACTCGTTGCATGAATCAGTTCATCTTCTTGAGTCTCAACTTCAAGTTGAAAGACATCGATCAGATGTGCTGTGACGGGAAGCTGAAGGACTAAGGAATTCCCTAAAGAATTCAGATGCATACTTTTTGGTGCAACAACAATCACTGGAGGATTTAAGCGACAAACAAGAGACAGTTAATAAGCTTGCTAAGCATCTTGCCGGCATTATGGGTACCCAGGATATAGTTTCTTGAGCTCTTCTGAAGTGGTTTCAGTTCTGGACTTGTTTTGTTGCGGCGTTTATTTGCATTGGTCGCCAACTTTGACAACCTGTGTATATGATATGCTGCTTTGTTCCCTATATTTGCACTGGTGGCGAAATTTGATGTCGTAATATGTGTAATAGTCATGATAGCCTAGCATAAGTTAATTGCTTATTTATTTCCTTGTTGTCTTGTTTATTTGTTTGCTTGTAGTCAATGTAGTTCTTTTTCCGCGGTTTGCTAGTGGCCGCAATAACCTATTTTTTAAAACTAGGCCACAATAACCATGGGCTACATATTTACTGTAGTTACCATGGGCCTCCTACGGGCCGTAGAAATGATGGGCCCTCTACAGGACGTAGCATCAATGGGCCTTCTACGGGCCGTATGATCGATCGGCCAAACATGGGCCAATAACAGACCGCATTATGGGTCGTAAACGGGCTAGATTTGGAATCGTCCATTCATGGGCCAACCATAACGGGCCGTGGTTAATTGATCGTATATGATGATGCTATGAAAACAGCCCAATGGATTAACGGACCAAAACGGGCCGATTGTAACCATGGGCTGAATTTGGCCCACAAGCAAAAAAGGCCAGTAATGGGCCGTATGTAACCGAATTCTGGAAATGAGCCCAAGAATAAATGGGCCCTGAGAAGGCCAAAAGATGACACGAGTTGGAAACGACCCAATGGAATAATGGGCCTTTAATGGGTACAAAGCGGTACACTATTCATTGCAGGCCAGATTCACCATGGGCCGTTAATGGGCCAAGAGTTACAAACGGCCTCGTATGGGCCGAAAGACATCATGGGCCATACATGGGCCGGAAGTTACAATGGGCTGGAATCATACTGGACGGCCCAGATGAAGCTACTGGGATTAATTCCGATAGGCCGTAACGGGTCGTGAGTTAGCGAGCCGTAAATGGGCTATATACGAACAGGTCGTTAACAGGCTTTTCGTGGGCTGGCCCATTACCTTTTGACCAAGTCAAACGGGTCGACCTTTTCACTAGAATGGGCCTCTGTTGGGCCGTGCCACATGTCGATGTATCATAGGCGCCTCCTATCCAATGAATGGATGGCATATGTCCCAATGGTGAGCCAACATGTGTTTCCTCCGGCCAATGAGAATTTTACACGTGGAAAATCCTTATTGGTCCGGACTGTTTACGGGTTATCGGATCCAAAACCCTACTCGATAGCTTAACGGTGACTCATTACTGTGGATGCCACGTGTCGGTTACCCTTGATGAAAACACTTCCATGACACGTCATTTATCGCCATGGAAGTGGACACCTCCGTGATGATAACTTTGGTAATGTCATGGAACACTTCTACGATAACACAGGTATGATTATCTTAATTCTGTCATAAAATCGTCATGTATGTACATGCATGAAAGAAAACGTGACCTACTGTGACAAACACGTATCATCACGGAAGTGTATTTATTTGTAGTGTGAGGAGAAGGCCACGATTAAAATGTTGAGTGGCTCTCATATGCATAATTGTTGATCTAACGAAGAGCCCATATTACCTTTTCTTCTCCTGTTGAATAAAATATTTGCAGATTCCAGCTTAGTCCACGGCACTTTTTCACTATTATTATTTTCATATCGTTCGGTTGTGCAAGTGAAAGGCAGTAATGACGATATTTGATGAACTGGTCGTGGCAGAGAGAAACGGGTATGAACTCGACTTGTTCTATTTTTGTAAATATGTTTAACATAGTATCCATGATTCAGCCCATTATGATTAAACATGTTTGCAATGACAATTAGAGATTATAGTTTCTCATGCCATGCTTAAGTAGCTAGGGTGGATAATGATTTATCTTGGATATCAACATTGCGTTAAAATGATTGTGATGTAGTATGATGATATGGTATCCTCCTCTGAATGTTCGAGTGGCTTGACTTGGCACATGTTCATGCATGTAGTTGAATCAAAACCAATATAGCCTCTATCATGTTCATGGTGTCCATATCTTACTCATGCTAGTGTCTAGTGTTACTTATACATAATGCATGTTCATGACCGTTGTTGCTCTCTAGCTGGCCGCTTCTCAACCTATTTGCTAGCCTTCGCCTCTACTAAGTGGGAATTCTGCTTGTACATCAAAAACCTTGAACCCAAGTTATTCCAGATGAGTCCACCATACCTACCTATATGCGGTATTACCCTGCCGTCCTAAGTAAATTTGCATGTGCCATCTCGTAACACTTCAAATAAATATCATTTTTCTGTGCATGGATCGTTCATGGAACGACAGAAGGTAGTCGGTATCTTCCATGCTATGCATGTTATTCTCAGGATGAGTGTCTATTCACTCATCATCGCACAAGAAAAGGGCAGTAATAGGGATTCCCAGTCCCGAAGTCAAATTGCAAATAATTAAACAAAACTCCTCTGGGACTATTGTTGGTATGGACAGCACCCGTTGTTTTGGACAAACCGTGGAGTGTGATTGTTAGTGGAGGGGGAGTAAACCTTTACATTTATTTCTTGCGAACCGCCACTAGCGTGTTTAGCATGGAAGATATTGATAACTGATGGTCGAGAAGTAAACAAGAAGGGTGCATTTCTCAAAATATCATTTACCTCTATTTTAAAAACTTGATCTCTGCCACCGATGCAAATCACTGATTCCCTTTGGAAGGGGCTTTCTATTTACTTTTATGTTGTGTCCTCACCTTCTAAAACAAGCGCCAGAACCTGAGAGCACTATTGTCATGCTGATGCATTGTGTGTAGCTAATGTTGGGTGCATCATGACTGGATCTTTTCTACCATGAATTACAATGTTTAGTCGCTGCTTGAACTTTGAAGGTGCTCTGCATTTATGATTTGTGGTCTCATAAAGGGCTAGCGAGATACCACTATTGTCATATTATATCATGGTTGTTTTGATAACATGTTGGTGTTTGAGATATTTTATTATTCCTCGCTAGCTGATTATGCCGGCGTCCTGGGAACGGGGGTACCCAGACTTGCCTGCCTGTGGCCCAGGGCGAGGCTCCTCTAGCGGCCTGGTACGGCCCATCTTCATCGACAACCACTCAAGACCCTCGCGAGGGGCCCAACCTCGCGAGGCGGACAACACAAGACCTCCTCAGGGGCAGCCTCCCTAGGCTAGCACCCGAGGAGCGGAGATATCAAGGCAAGGGGCACCTCGTGAGGTGCTCGTGACGTGAGCCATGACGACCAAGGCCAGGAGGGCGCCAGTGGGCGCACTGTACCCGTTGCCTCTTTGGTGCTAAAGGGGCAAGCATAAGCGAGGAGTCCCGAGGCATAAGGCTAAGGTTTCCATATTGGTGCAACGAGACCAAGGCTAGCAGGACGGCAGGACGGAGGTCACCACGGAGCCCACGACGGCGTCACCACCAGAGTCTTTGGCAGGCGAAGACCACCTTTTGTCAGGATAACTTGTACTAGTTGTCCCCCTTCAAATTGGTCATTGTGGGATCCCTTCCCGCCTAATATTTGGGAAGAGGACCCAGGCGTCTATATATAGGACTAGCCACCACCGTGGGAGGCATGTGATCTTGGACTAGATCCATTCCGCCAAGGCCACCGCACAAGCTCATCGAGCTCAAGAACACCTCTCCTCGGGAGGCTGTTCTTCCCTTGTACTTGTTCATCCTCAGCCTGCGAGGAAATCCACCACACCACACTAGATTAGGGTATTACACCACAACGGTGGCCCGAACTAGTATAAACCCTTGTGTCACTTGTTCTTTTGGTTCGACGGGTTAAGCCTTGAGATCATTGCGAGAGCGAGCTAGAGAGAGAGAGAGAGATCTTCATGCGCACCCAAGTGTTCGAACCTCAAGGGTTTGTCGGAACCCAGAATCCGACATTTGGCACACAAGGTAGGGGTGCGCTGAAGCCTCTCTTTCGTCAGATGATCCACTGACACCCCGCGGTGTCGATGTCCGGCGACCCAAGGACCAACATCGACCATTGGGCAGCTTGGCCCGTCAGGGCGGCACCGTCCGCCCAAGATGACCTCAACTCCGCACTCCAAGCGGCCAATGCACCGCCAAATGCCGCGGGGCGCGGGCGGCGCGGTCTGGCGCCTTCCACCCTCACATTCTGGCGCGCGCGGGCCGCCACAAGGGCATCAAGCTACGCGGAAGCAACGGCGCCACACACCCGACGGGAACAAGCGAACATGCGAGCCACGCTCATAGTGGTGCAGGAGCTGCTACGACACTGGCTGGCAGAGAGCGGCCACGATGCATTGCTGGAGCGCGTCACCGAGCTGTTGGAAGCCGCAACCAGGGGTACGCCACCTTTCTGCTCCTTACCTAAACCTGAAGTTGTGGCCAGATCGCACGGTGGGCCTCGTCGCGCCCGCGTGCTCCCAGGCTCACCAGGAGCATTCATCGGTGTTGGCGCGGCCAACGGTGCCGGGCACCCGGCCCCACCCGTGCTTCCTTGATGTCTACTACACAACCTTCTTCTTGTAGACATTCTTGGGCCTCCAAGTGCAGAGGTTTGTGGACAGTAGCAAATTTCCCTCAAGTGGATGACCTAAGGTTTATCAATCTGTGGGAGGCATGGGATGAAGATGGTCTCTATCAAACAACCCTACAATCAAATAACAGTCTCTTGTGTCCCCAACACACCCAATACAATGGCAAATTGAATAGGTGCACTAGTTCGGTGAAGAGATGGTGATACAAGTGCAATATGAATGGTAGATATGGGTATTTGTAATCTAAAAATATAAAAACAGCAAGGTAACTAGTGATAAAAGTGAGCGTAAATGGTATTGCAATGCTAGGAAACAAGGCCTAGGGTTCATACTTTCACTAGTGCAAGTTCTCTCAATGATAATAACATAATTGGATCATATAACTATCCCTAAACATGCAACAAAGAGTCACTTCAAAGTCACTAATAGTGGAAACAAACGAAGAGGTTATTGTAGGGTACGAAACCACCTCAAAGTTATTCTCTCTGATCGATCTATTCAAGAGTTCGTACGAGAATAACACATTAAGACACAAATCAACCAAAACCCTAATGTCACCTCAAGTATCCACGGGTATGATTATACGATATGCATCACACAATCTCAGATTCATCTATTCAACCAACACAAAGAAATTCAAAGAGTGCCCCAAAGATTCTACCGGAGAGTCAAGACGAAAACGTGTGCCAACCGCTATGCATAAGTTCACGAGGTCACGGAACTCGCAAGTTGACCACCAAAACATACATCAAGTGGATCACATGATACCCCATTGTCACCACAAATAAGCACGTGCAAGACATACATCAAGTGTTCTCAAATCCTTAAACACTCAATCCGATAAGACAACTTCAAAGGGAAAACTCAATTCATCACAAGAGAGTAGAGGGGGAGAAACATCATACGATCCAAATATAATAACGAAGCTCGCGATACATCAAGATCGTGCCTACTCAAGAACACGAGAGAGAGAGAGAGAGAGATCAAACACATAGCTACTGGTACATACCCTCAGCCCCGAGGGTGAACTACTCCCTCCTCGTCATGGAGAGCGCCGGGATGATGAAGATGGCCACCGGAGAGGGATTCCCCCCTCCAGCAGGGTGCTGCAACAGGTCTAGATTGGTTTTCGGTGGCTACGGAGGCTTCTGGCGGCGGAACTCCCGATCTATTCTTTCCCTCGATGTTTTTAGGGTATATGGACATATATAGGCAAAAGAAGTCGGTTAGGGGAGCCATGAGGGGCCCACGAGGGTGGGGGCACGCCTAGGGGGGTAGGCACGCCTCCCTGCCTCATAGCCACCTCGAAGCTTCCCTGACGTCTACTCCAAGTCTCCTGGATTGCTTCCGTTCCAAAAATAACTCTCCCGAAGGTTTTATTCCGTTTGAACTCCATTTGATATCCCTTTTCTTCGAAACACTGAAATAGGAAAGAAAACAACAATTTGGGCTGGGCCTCCGGTTAATAGGTAGTCCCAAAAATAATATAAAAGTGTATAATAAAGCCCATAAACATCCAAAACAGATAATATAATAGCATGGAACAATCAAAAATTATAGATACGTTGGAGACGTATCAGCATCCCCAAGCTTAAATCCTGCTTGTCCTCGAGTAGGTAAATGATAAAAATAGAATTTTTGATGTGGAATGCTTTCTAGAAAAAAAATCAATGTATTTTTTCTCTATTGTGGCATGAATGTTCAGATCTGAAAGATTCATAAAAGTTTATTGTTGACATAAAAATAGTGATACTCCAAATATGCAAATCAAGCAATTATGTCTTATCAAAATACCATAGCCAAAGAAAACTTATCCCTACAAAGTCATATAGTTTGGCCATGCTTCATTTTCGTCACACAAAATGCTCTCATCATGCACAACCCTGATGAAAAGCCAAGCAATAGTTTCATACTTAGCCTTTTCAAACTCTTTCAACTTTTATGCAATATATGAGCACGAGCCATGGACATAGTGAAGGAAATATGCCCTAGAGGCAATAATAAAGTTATTATTTATTTCCTTATATCATGATAAATGTTTATTATTCATGCTAGAATTTTATTAACCGGAAACATAATACATGTGTGAATACATAGACAAACTTAGTGTCACTAGTATGCCTCTACTAGACTAGCTCGTTAATCAAAGATGGTTATGTTTCCTAACCATGAACAAAGAGTTGTTATTTGATTAACGGGATCACATCATTAGATGAATGATCTGATTGACATGACCCATTCCATTAGCTTAGCACCCGATCGTTTAGTATGTTGCTATTGCTTTCTTCATGACTTATACATGTTCCTATGACTATGAGATTATGCAACTCCCGTTTGCCGGAGGAACACTTTGTGCGCTATATAAAGGAGCTCTACAGGTGTCTCCAAAGGTAGATGTTGGGTTGGCGTATTTCGAGAATAGGATTTGTCACTCCGATTGTCGGAGAGGTATCTCTGGGCCCTCTCGGTAATGCACATCACATAAGCCTTGCAAGCATTGCAACTAATGAGTTAGTTGCGAGATGATGTATTACGGAACGAGTAAAGAGACTTGCCGGTAACGAGATTGAACTAGGTATTGGATACCGACGATCGAATCTCGGGCAAGTTACATACCGATGACAAAGGGAACAATGTATATTGTTATGCGGTCTGACCGATAAAGATCTTCATAGAATATGTAGGAGCCAATATGGTCATCCAAGTACCGCTATTGGTTATTGACTGGAGATTTGTCTCAGTCATGTCTGCATTGTTCTCGAACCGTAGGGTCCGCACGCTTAACGTTACAATGACAGTTATTATGAGTTTATGCATTTTGATGTACCGAAGTTAGTTCAGAGTCCTCGATGTGATCACGGACATGACGAGGAGTCTCGAAATGGTAGAGACATAAATATTGATATATTGGACGGCTATATTCGGACACCGGAAGTGTTCTGGGTGATATCGGATAAAACCGGAGTGCCGGAGGGGTTACCGGAACCCCCCGGGGAAGTAATGGGCCTTATTGGGCCTGAGGGGAGAGAGAGGGCAGCAGCCCAGGAGGTGGCGCGCCCCCCTCCATGGGGAGTCCGAATTGGACTAGGGAGGGGGGCGCGGCCCCTCTTTCCCTCTCCCTCTCCCTCTCTTTCCTTCCCCCTCTTGTTTCCTAATTGGACTAGGAAAGGGGAGTCCTACTCCCACTAGGAGGAGGACTCCCCCTCCCCTTGGCGCGCCCCATAGGGCCGGCCGGCCTCCCCCTTGCTCCTGTATATACAGGGGCAAGGGGGCACCCTAGGAGACACAAGTTGATCTACGTGATTGTTCCTTAGCCGTGTGCGGTGCCCCCTGGCACCATATTCCACCTCGATTATATCGTTGTAGTGCTTAGGCGAAGCCCTGCGTCGGTAGAACATCATCATCGTCACCACGCCGTTGTGCTGACGGAACTCATCCCCGAAGCTTTGCTGGATCGGAGCCCGGGGAGCGTCATCGAGCTGTACATGTGCTAAGAACTTGGAGGTGCCGGAGTAATGGTGCTTGGATCGGTCGGATCGGGAAGACGTACGACTACTTCCTCTATGTTGTGTCAACGCTTCCGTTGCGGTCTACGAGGGTACGTAGACAACACTCTCCCCTCTCGTTGCTATGCGTCACCATGATCTTGCGTGTGCATAGGAAAATTTTGAAATTACTATGTTACCCAACAGTGGCATCCGAGCCTGGTTTTCTGGTTTGATGTTATATGCACAAGTAGAACACAAGTGAGTTGTGGGCGATATAAGTCATACTGCCTACCAGCATGTCATACTTTGGTTCGGCGGTATTGTTGGATGAAGCGGCCCGGACCGACATTACGCGTACGCTTACGCGAGACTGGTTCTACTGCCGTGCTTTGCACACAGGTGGCTGGCCGGTGTCAGTTTCTCCAACTTTAGTTGAACCAAGTGTGGCTACGCCCGTCCTTGCGAAGGTTAAAACAGCATCAACTTGACAAACTATCGTTGTGGTTTTGATGCGTAGGTGAGATTGGTTCTTGCTTAAGCCCGTAGCAGCCACGTAAAACTTGCAACAACAAAGTAGAGGACGTCTAACTTGTTTTTGCAGGGCATGTTGTGATGTGATATGGTCAAGACATGATGCTAAATTTTATTGTATGAGATGATCATGTTTTGTAACCGAGTTATCGGCAACTGGCAGGAGCCATATGGTTGTCGCTTTATTGTATGCAATGCAATCGCGATGTAATGCTTTACTTTATCACTAAGCGGTAGCGATAGTCGTGGAAGCATAAGATTGGCGAGACGACAACGATGCTACGATGGAGATCAAGGTGTCGCGCCGGTGACGATGGTGATCATGACGGTGCTTCGGAGATGGAGATCACAGGCACAAGATGATGATGACCATATCATATCACTTATATTGATTGCATGTGATGTTTATCTTTTATGCATCTTATCTTGCTTTGATTGACGGTAGCATTATAAGATGATCTCTCACAAAATTATCAAGATAAAAGTGTTCTCCCTGAGTATGCACCGTTGCCAAAGTTCGTCGTGCCCAGACACCACGTGATGATCGGGTGTGATAAGCTCTACATCCATCTACAACGGGTGCAAAGCCAGTTTTGCACACGCAGAATACTCAGGTTAAACTTAAAGAGCCTAGCATATGCAGATATGGCCTCGGAACACTGAGATCGAAAGATCGAGCATGAATCATATAGTAGATATGATCAACATAGCGATGTTCACCATTGAAAACTACTCCATTTCACGTGATGATCGGTTATGGTTTAGTTGATTTGGATCACGTGATCACTTAGAGGATTAGAGGGATGTCTATCTAAGTGGGAGTTCTTAAGTAATTTGATTAATTGAACTTAAATTTATCATGAACTTAGTACCTGATAGTATCTTGCTTGTTTTTATTTGATTGTAGATAGATGGCTCGTGATGTTGTTCCGTTGAATTTTAATGCGTTCCTTGAGAAAGCAAAGTTGAAAGTTGATGGTAGCAATTACACGGACTGGGTCCGTAACTTGAGGATTATCCTCATTGCTGCACAGAAGAATTACGTCCTAGAAGCACCGCTGGGTGCCAGGCCTGCTGCTGGAGCAACACCAGATGTTATGAACGTCTGGCAGAGCAAAGCTGATGACTACTCGATAGTTCAGTGTGCCATGCTTTACGGCTTAGAATCGGGACTTCAACGATGTTTTGAACGTCATGGAGCATATGAGATGTTCCAGGAGTTGAAGTTAATATTTCAAGCAAATGCCCAGATTGAGAGATATGAAGTCTCCAATAAATTCTATAGCTGCAAGATGGAGGAGAACAGTTCTGTCAGTGAGCATATACTCAAAATGTCTAGGTATAATATTCATTTGATTCAATTGGGAGTTAATCTTCCAGATGATTGCGTCATTGACAGAATTCTCCAATCACTGCCACCAAGCTACAAGAGCTTCGTGATGAACTATAATATGCAAGGGATGAATAAGACTATTCCTAAGCTCTTCGCAATGCTGAAAGCTGCGGAGGTAGAAATCAAAAAGGAGCATCAAGTGTTGATGGTCAACAAGACCACTAGTTTCAAGAAAAAGGGCAAAGGAAAGAAGAAGGGGAACTTCAAGAAGAACAGCAAGCAAGTTGCTGCTCAAGAGAAGAAACCCAAGTCTGGACCTAAGCCTGAAACTGAGTGTTTCTACTGCAAGCAGACTGGTCACTGGAAGCGGAACTGCCCCAAGTATTTGGCGGATAAGAAGGATGGCAAGGTGAACAAAGGTATATGTGATATACATGTTATTGATGTGTACCTTACTAGAGCTCGGAGTAGCACCTGGGTATTTGATACTGGTTCTCTTGCTAACATTTGCAACTCGAAACAGGGACTACGGATTAAGCGAACACTGGCAAAGGACGAGGTGACGATGCGCGTGGGAAACGGTTCCAAAGTCGATGTGATCGCGGTCGGCACGCTACCTCTACATCTACCTTCGGGATTAATATTAGACCTAAATAATTGTTATTTGGTGCCAGCGTTGAGCATGAACATTATATCTGGATCTTGTTTAATGCGAGACGGTTATTCATTTAAATCATAGAATAATGGTTGTTCTATTTATATGAGTAATATCTTTTATGGTCATGCACCTTTGAAGAGTGGTCTATTTTTGATGAATCTCGATAGTAGTAACACACATATTCATAATGTAGAAGCCAAAAGATGCAGATTTGATAATGATAGTGCAACTTATTTGTGGCACTGCCGTTTAGGTCATATCGGTATAAAACGCATGAAGAAACTCCATACTGATGGAATTTTGGAACCACTTGATTATGAATCACTTGGTACTTGCGAACCGTGCCTCATGGGAAAGATGACTAAAACACCGTTCTCCGGTACTATGGAGAGAGCAATAGATTTGTTGGAAATCATACATACCGATGTGTGTGGTCCGATGAATATTGAGGCTCGTGGCGGATATCGTTATTTCTCACCTTCACAGATGACTTAAGCAGATATGGGTATATCTACTTAATGAAACACAAGTCTGAAACATTTGAAAAGTTCAAAGAATTTCAGAGTGAAGTTGAAAATCATCGTAACAAGAAAATAAAGTTTCTACGATCTGATCGTGGAGGAGAATATTTGAGTTACGAGTTTGGTGTACATTTGAAACAATGCGGAATAGTTTCGCAACTCACGCCACCCGAAACACCACAGCGTAATGGTGTGTCCGAACGTCGTAATCGTACTTTACTAGATATGGTGCGATCTATGATGTCTCTTACTGATTTACCGCTATCGTTTTGGGGTTATGCTTTAGAGACGGCCGCATTCACGTTAAATAGGGCACCATCAAAATCCGTTGAGACGACACCTTATGAACTATGGTTTGGCAAGAAACCAAAGTTGTCGTTTCTTAAAGTTTGGGGCTGTGATGCTTATGTGAAAAAGCTTCAACCTGATAAGCTCGAACCCAAATCGGAGAAATGTGTCTTCATAGGATACCCAAAGGAGACTGCTGGGTACACCTTCTATCACAGATCCGAAGGCAAGACATTCGTTGCTAAGAATGGATCCTTTCTAGAGAAGGAGTTTCTCTCGAAAGAAGTGAGTGGGAGGAAAGTAGAACTTGACGAGGTAACTATACCTGCTCCCTTATTGGAAAGTAGTACATCACAGAAAACTGTTTCTGCAACACCTACACCAATAAGTGAGGAAGCTAATGATAATGATCATGAAACTTCAGAACAAGATGCTAATGAACCTCGTAGATCAACCAGAGTGAGATCCGCGCCAAAGTGGTACGGTAATCCTGTTCTGGAAATCATGCTGCTAGATCATGATGAACCTACGAACTATGAAGAAGCGATGGTGAGCCCAGATTCCGCAAAATGGCTTGAAGACATGAAATCTGAGATGGGATCCATGTATGAGAACAAAGTATGGACTTTGGTTGACTTGCCCGATGATCGACAAGCAATTGAGAATAAATGGATCTTCAAGAAGAAGACTGACGCTGACGGTAATATTACTGTCTACAAAGCTCAACTTGTTGCAAAAGGTTTTCGACAAGTTCAAGGGGTTGACTATGATGAGACCTTCTCACCCGTAGCGATGCTTAAGTCTGTCCGAATCATGTTAGCAATTGCCGCATTTTATGATTATGAAATTTGGCAAATGGATGTCAAAACTGCATTCCTGAATGGATTTCTGGAAGAAGAGTTGTATATGATGCAACCAGAAGGTTTTGTAGATCCAAAGGGAGCTAACAAAGTGTGCAAGCTCGAGCGATCCATTTATGGACTGGTACAAGCCTCTCGGAGTTGGAATAAGCGCTTTGATAGTGTGATCAAAGCATTTGGTTTTATACAGACTCTCGGAGAAGCCTGTATTTACAAGAAAGTGAGTGGGAGATCTGTAGCATTTCTGATATTATATGTGGATGACATATTACTGATTGGAAATGATATAGAATTTCTAGATAGCATAAAGGGATACTTGAATAAGAGTTTTTCAATGAAAGACCTCTGTGAAGCTGCTTACATATTAGGCATAAATATCTATAGAGATAGATCAAGACGCCTAATTGGACTTTCACAAAGCACATACCTTGACAAGATTTTGAAAAAGTTCAAAATGGATCAAGCAAAGAAAGGGTTCTTGCCTGTGTTACAAGGTGCGAAGTTGAGTCAGACTCAATGCCCGACCACTGTAGAAGATAGAGAGAAAATTAAAGATGTTCCCTATGCTTCAGCCATAGGCTCTATCATGTATGCAATGATGTGTACCAGACCTGATGTGTGCCTTGCTATAAGCTTAGCAGGGAGGTACCAAAGTAATCCAGGAGTGGATCACTGGACAGCGGTCAAGAACATCCTGAAATACCTGAAAAGGACTAAGGATATGTTTCTCGTATATGGAGGTGACAAAGAGCTCATCGTAAAAGGTTACGTTGATGCAAGCTTTGACACTGATCCGGACGATTCTAAATCGCAGACCGGATACGTGTTTACATTAAACGGTGGAGCTGTCAGTTGGTGCAGTTCTAAACAAAGCGTCGTAGTAGGATCTACATGTGAAGTAGAGTACATAGCTACTTCGGAAGCTGCAAATGAAGGAGTCTGGATGAAGGAGTTCATATCCGATCTAGGTGTCATACCTAGTGCATCGGGTCCAATGAAAATCTTTTGTGACAATACTGGTGCAATTGCCTTGGCAAAGGAATCCAGATTTCACAAGAGAACCAAGCACATCAAGAGACGCTTCAATTCCATCCGGGATCTAGTCCAGGTGGGAGACATAGAGATTTGCAAGATACATACGGATCTGAATGTTGGAGACCCATTGACTAAGCCTCTTCCACGAGCAAAACATGATCAGCACCAAGACTCCATGGGTGTTAGAATCACTACTATGTAATCTAGATTATTGACTCTAGTGCAAGTGGGAGACTGAAGGAAATATTCCCTAGAGGCAATAATAAAGTTATTATTTATTTCCTTATATCATGATAAATGTTTATTATTCATGCTAGAATTGTATTAACCGGAAATATAATACATGCGTGAATACATAGACAAACTTAGTGTCACTAGTATGCCTCTACTAGACTAGCTTGTTAATCAAAGATGGTTATGTTTCCTAACCATGAACAAAGAGTTGTTATTTGATTAACGGGATCACATCATTAGGTGAATGATCTGATTGACATGACCCATTCCATTAGCTTAGCACCCGATCGTTTAGTATGTTGCTATTGCTTTCCTCATGACTTATACATGTTCCTATGACTATGAGATTATGCAACTCCCGTTTGCCGGAGGAACACTTTGTGTGCTACCAAACGTCACAACGTAACTGGGTGATTATAAAGGAGCTCTACAGGTGTCTCCAAAGGTAGATGTTGGGTTGGCGTATTTCGAGAATAGGATTTGTCACTCCGATTGTCGGAGAGGTATCTCTGGGCCCTCTCGGTAATGCACATCACATAAGCCTTGCAAGCATTCCAACTAATGAGTTAGTTGCGAGATGATGTATTACGGAACGAGTAAAGAGACTTGCCAGTAACGAGATTGAACTAGGTATTGGATACCGACGATCGAATCTCGGGCAAGTAACATACCGATGACAAAGGGAACAACGTATGTTGTTATGCGGTCTGACCGATAAAGATCTTCGTAGAATATGTAGGAGCCAATATGGGCATCCAGGTCCCACTATTGGTTATTGACTGGAGATTTGTCTCAGTCATGTCTGCATTGTTCTTGAACCGTAGGGTCCGCACACTTAACGTTACGATGACAGTTATTATGAGTTTATGCATTTTGATGTAACGAAGTTAGTTCGGAGTCCCGGATGTGATCACGGACATGACGAGGAGTCTCGAAATGGTTGAGACATAAAGATTGATATATTGGACGGCTATATTCGGACACCGGAAGTGTTCCGGGTGATATCGGATAAAACCGGAGTGCCAGAGGGGTTACCGGAACCCCCGGGGAAGTAATGGGCCTTATTGGGCCTGAGGGGAGAGAGAGGGCAGCAGCCCAGGAGGTGGTGCGCCCCCCTCCATGGGGAGTCCAAATTGGACTAGGGAGGGGGGGCGCGGCCCCTCTTTCCCTCTCCCTCTCCCTCTCTTTCCTTCCCCCTCTTGTTTCCTAATTGGACTAGGAAAGGGGAGTCCTACTCCCACTAGGAGGAGGACTCCACCTCCCCTTGGCGCGCCCCATAGGGCCGGCCGGCCTCCCCCTTGCTCCTTTATATACAGGGGCAGGGGGGCACCCTAGGAGACACAAGTTGATCTACGTGATCGTTCCTTAGCCGTGTGCGGTGCCCCCTGCCACCATATTCCAGCTCGATCATATCGTTGTAGTGCTTAGGCGAAGCCCTGCGTCGGTAGAACATCATCATCGTCACCACGCCATTGTGCTGACGGAACTCATCCCCGAAGCTTTGCTGGATCAGAGCCCGGGGAGCGTCATCGAGTTGTACGTGTGCTAAGATCTCGGAGGTGCCGGAGTAACGGTGCTTGGATCGGTCGGATCGGGAAGACGTATGACTACTTCCTCTATGTTGTGTCAACGCTTTCGTTGCAGTCTACGAGGGTACGTAGACAACACTCTCCCCTGTCATTGCTATGCGTCACCATGATCTTGCGTGTGCATAGGAAAATTTTGAAATTACTACGTTACCCAACACATAGCACTATGGGTGGAATAGAATATAATGGTTGAGGTTGTGTGGGAAGACAAAAAGGGAGAAAGACTCACATTGACGCGGCTAGCCAATGGGCTATGGAGATGCCCACCGATTGATGTCAATGCAAGGATTGGGATTGCCATGCAACGGATGCACTAGAGCTATAAATATATGAAAGCTCATCAAAGAAACTAAGTGGGTGTGCATCCAACTTGCTTGCTCACAAAGACCCAGGGCATTTGAGGAAGCCCATCATTGGAATATACAAGCCAAGTTCTATAATGAAAAATTCCCAGTAGTATATGAAAATGACAGCATAGGAGACTCTATCACTAGTGCAGAACCGGGCAATAGCACCGGTTCGTAAGGCCCTTTAGTGCCGGTTCCATAACCGGCACTAAAGTGTGGGCACTAAAGCCCCCCCCCCCTTAGTACCGGTTCAGCACGAACCGGTGCTAAAGGGAAACCACGTGGCACGAGCCAGCTCCGGGGGACGGGAGTCCTTTAGTACCGGTTGGTAACACCAACCGGTACTAAATGTTTGTGGGTCTTTCTTTTATTTTGTATTTTTCAATTAAATTTGTGTTATCAATTTAATTTAGGATTGTTTTACGTTATAATGAGTTGTAGTCGTCATCATCATCATCATCATCGCATATTAATAAATAAATAAACTCTAGCTAGCTAAAAATCATCGTAGTCATCTAATTACCACTATTTAATCATCATAGTCATTACCGCTAGCTATCTAATCATCACCAACACTGGCTAGCTTAAAGAGGAAACATTCACTTTGTAACAGAAGCAAAGATATCATCGAGTTCAACATAATCATCACCAACATCGAAGTTCAGGACACGGACATAAGACACTAATTAAGAGCATGAACTAGTGTTGCTCCCTCTCAGGTAGAATAGCATAGAACATGTATAGCTCTCCTGATTCATCATACTAAAGCATGTAGATGAATCTGTCTCCTAATCTTGGGTTGCGCTTCTCCTTGCTGCCCCCTAGTACTTCTCGGCGATCGTTAACAATTTTGCTCCAATCTTTCACTATTAAGCATTCTTCGCTTTCAGAAATCCTGAATGCACTCATGTGCAATGTAGGATATCTTGGCCGTAAGCTAACCATTGACATGTCACCTTTAGTCTCGATCCACTGAGGCACAACTGTCATCGGAAGTCCTTGTTGAAGAACATCGTATAGTAATTAATATACTAAGCAATGAAAGTTTAGCTTCAAAAATAATGTATGCAAAAGATGCACTAATTAAGGACAAATAGTTAAAATCTTACCATCTTTCGATTATAGATGTGACCGTAGTTCAATACGATCACCATTGGTCGCACGTTTTGAGTACTAACATTTCTAAGTTCAGGAAAAAAATTGTCTTGACAGTATTAAGATCCTCAAGCCATGAAACATAATGACTTATCTCCTCGCAGTTTAGTTGAGCCCCGGGGCAGTAGTAGGTCCTGTCTACCAAGCGCCGGACATGTTTGCTTGAACCGAAATAAGCTGACAATACAAATTAGTTTTCAACTATTTTTGAATAAACTGTATCAAAGACATAAACATATGCATGCATGGTTGAGAAAAACTCACATAATGGTAGAACTGAAGGTGATTGCACATCGACCCAGATGTCTATATTACCTTCAATATCATCTTCCAGACGAATATCAAAGGTGACAACCATACCAGGCTCAAATGCATAAGCCTTGCATAGTGCTTGCCAAGTTTTGCATTCAAAATGGGTGTATGTGTCTCCATTATATAATTTGACGTTGAAAGTATACCCATGCTCCGTCTTCAAGTAAACTCTCTTTACCTCCATATCATCTATAGCACTAAAACCTATCTTATCCAAGACAAAAATTCTTGCATGGCAGGGGATGCGCTAGTAGAATAGTGAAAATTTAAAATTATAAGTTGAAGCAAATGAAGCATAAGTTTTGCATTCAAATAATAATTGACAAAGTGACTTACTATATCAACTTCGAATGTCTCATCCAGCTTGATGTTGAAGCGCCTACCATCAACAAGGAAATTTCTGTCGCACAGGCCGCGCTGGTCTTCACAGTGTTCACACATAATGAAATCTTTTTCGTCGTCAGATGACATTTCCTATGTTCATATAGGTGAAACATTAAACACCTATTACTATCTAACATTAATTAATATCTAGCCAAATATTTATTCATCTAACATTTGACATTAATATATCTAACTATATTCATCTCTAACAATTGACATTACTATATATTTAACTTTTCTATCTAATTCATCTAACATTCGACATTAATCTAACATTTATATAAACTCAAAATATATAAAAAATTAAATAAACAGAAAAACTCATTAACAAATAATATTTTAATTAGATCATCAAATCTCAGATACCTAAATTTTCTTACTAAAAATAAACTAGTTATATTAATTATTGAACTAGTTCAAATCTCATATACCTAAATAAACTAGTTATATTAATTATTGAACTAGTTCAAATCTCATTACCTAAATAAACTAGTTTGACAATTTTCTTACTAAAAATACACTAGTTATATTAATTATTGAACTAGTTCAAATCTCATATACCTAAATAAACTAGTTCGATAATTTTCTTACTAAAAATAAACTAGTTATATTAATTATTCAACTAGTTCAAATCTCTAGTTCGACAATTTTCTATCTAGCTAATTCATCTAACATTCGACATTAATCAAACATTCGATCATCTAATTAACTTTTCTAAAAAACAGAAAATAAGTAAAAAAATGTGTGTGTGTGTGTGTATGTGTGTGTGTGTAGTGTGTATGTATATATGTGTGTGTATGTGTGTATGTGTGCGGCCCCGTACGCCGCCGCCCGTACGTACGAGCGGGGGCGCCGGCGTACGTACGGGCGGGGGCGCCGCCGTACGGGCCGGGTGCGACGACGACGGACGGCAGCGCGGCGGTTATACGCGAGAGCGAGAGACGTACGGGACCGCGACGGGACGACGACGGACGGCAGCGCGCGGTGTTCGGGGCAGCGGCGCGAGACGGCGACGACCATGGGCGGCGGCGGGGACAGCGACGACGACGATGGACGACGGGCGACGGGCGGCGAGGACGGGTTCGAGCGGCGCGCGAGAGGTTGGAGACGAAAGAAGTGGGGAGATCTAGCTGAATTTTCGTAAGTGTTGTATATATAGGAGAGGCCTTTAGTACCGGTTGGAGCCACCAACCGGTACTAAAGGCCAACTTTGGCCAGGCCAAGAGGCGGGAAGAGCAGGCCTTTAGTACCGGTTGGTGCCTCCAACCGGTACTAAAGGGTGGTCTTTAGTACCGGTTGGAGCCACCAACCAGTACTAAATGCCTTGCGCTGCCACCCCAAAGTTTAGTCCCACCTCGCCGGGCGAAGGGCAGCCGCACTGGTTTATAAACCCAGCCGCGGCTACCTCTTCGAACTCCTCTATATAGCAGGCTTGTGGGCCTAAACTCTGCGCGCTGCCCTGTGAGTCTGGTAGGCCTTTAAGGCCTGTAATTGCACGCATGTGGCCTAGCAGGCTCACACGCCAGCGCCCCAATTTTTTTATAGTTTTTTTCTTTTCTGCTTTATTTTCTTTTATTTATTTCTGTGTAGTTTTTTGTATAGTTTTTTCTTTTCTGTTATATTTATTTTCTTCTATTTATTTGTGAGTAGTTTTATTCATCTAGTTTGCCAAAATTCAACATTTTCAGAGTTCATTTTGTAGTGATTTTCAACTTCACGGTCATTTTGTGAACGATTGAAAAATAGCAAATATTTTTTTTCTTTTCTGCTTTATTTTTTCTTCTATTTATTTCTGAGTAGTTTTTTCTTTTCTGCTATATTTATTTTCTTCTATTTATTTCTGAGTAGTTTTTTTATATAGTTTTTTTCTTTTCAGCTATAATTTTTTCTTTTTTGCTATTTTTTCTTTTCTGCTATTTTTTCTTTTCTGCAAAACTTGATGGTCAAAGTCTGGAGTTATAACCAAAGTTTTAAAAAAAAGAAATGCCGACGTGCAATTAGTTTTTGCCATAACAGAAGAAGTCCGGAGATGTAATAAGTTATTAAAAATAAAAAAGAGGTGCAATGCTCGTTAATTTGCTTCAAGCCTTTCAGAATAGTGTAAACTGCACTGCGCGTAGCTCCGTGCAATCTACCATATTCCTGAAGGCTTCAAGCTAAGCAACGTGAGCATTGAGCCTCTTCTTCATCGTCTCTGCACTCAGGGCTTATAAACTGCTCCTAGTCCCTCTCTTTTGGCGAGGTGGGACTAAAAACAGCTTGCCATAACCTCATTAGTACCGGTTCGTGGTACGAACCGGCACTAAATGGTGATGGTGGGGCCATAGCCTGACCGCAGGCTGACACAGCCTCTTTAGTACCGGTTCGTGGCATGAACCGGTACTAAAGGTTTTCCACGAACCGGTGCTATTGATCGCCGCCACGAACTGGTGCTATTGTACACATTAGTGCCGGCTGAAATTCAAATTGGCACTATTGTGCTTCACGTTTGACCCTTTTTCTACTAGTGTATCATGAAGATCATGGTGCTACTTTAAAGCACAAGTGTGGTAAAAGGATAGTAGCATTGCCCCTTCTCTCTTATTCTCTCATTTTTTGTTTTTTGAGACCTTCTCTTTTTTATGGCCTCTTTTTTCTCCCTTTTTTTCATCCGGAGTCTCATCCCGACTTGTGGGGGAATCATAGTCTCCATCATCCTTTCCTCACATGGGACAATGCTCTAATAATGATGACCATCACACTTTTATTTACTTACAACTCAAGAATTACAACTCGATACTTAGAATAAAATATGACTCTATGTGAATGCCTCCAGCGGAGTACCAGGATGTGCGATGAATCAAGAGTGACATGTATGAAAAATTAAGCATGGTGGCTTTGCCACAAATACGATGTCAACTACATGATCATGCAAAGCAATATGACAATGATGATGCATGTCATAATAAATGGAACGGTGGAAAGCTGCATGGCAATATATCTCGGAATGGCTATGGAAATGCCATAATAGGTAGGTATGGTGGCTGTTTTAAGGAAGATATAAGGAGGCTTATGTGTGATAGAGCGTATCATATCACGGGGTTTGGATGCTCCGGCGAAGTTTGCACCAACTCTCAAGGTGAGAAAGGGCAATGCACGGTACCGAAGAGGCTAGCAATGATGGAAGGGTGAGAGTGCATATAATCTATGGACTCAACATTAGTCATAAAGAACTGACATACTTATTGCAAAAATCTACAAGTCATCAAAACCAAGCACTATGTGCATGCTCCTAGGGGGATAGATTGGTAGGAAAACACCATCGCTCGTCCCCGACCACCACTCATAAGGAAAGCAATCAAAGAACACCCCATGCTTAAAATTTGTCACATAACATTTACCTTACGTGCATGCTAAGGGACTTGCCAAATTCAACACAAGTATTCATCAATTTCACAATTACTCAACTACCACACCTCTAATATTACCACCTTTATATCTCAAAACAATCTATCAAGCATCCAACTTCTCTTAGCATTTAAAATTTATTACCAAAGTGAATTACCATGCTGTTCTAAAGGACTCTCAAAATGATATAAGTGAAGCATGGGAGATCAATTATTTCTATAAAATAGAACCACCGTCGTGCTCTAAAAGATATAAGTGAAGCACTAGAGCAAATGATAAACTACTCCGAAAGATATAAGTGAAGATCAATGAGTAGTTGAATAATTATGCAACTATGTGAAGACTCTCTAACATTTAATAATTTCAGATCTTGGTATTTTATTCAAACAGCAAGCAAAACAAAAGAAAGTAAAATGACGCTCCAAGAAAAACACATATCATGTGGTGAATAAAATATAGCTCTGAGTAAAGTTACCGATGAACGAAGACGAAAGAGAGGATGCCTACCGGGGCATCCCCAAGCTTAGGCTCTTCGTTGTTCTTGAATATTACCTTGGGGTGCCATGGGAATCCCCAATCTTAGGCTCTTGCCACTCCTTATTCCATAGTCCATCGAATCTTTACCCAAAACTTGAAAACTTCACAACACAAAATTTAACAGTAAACTCGTAAGCTCCGTTAGTATAAGAAAATAAATCACCACTTAGGTAATATTGAGAACTCATTCTAAATTTATATTGGTGTAATATCTATAGTATTCCAACTTTTCTATGGTTCATACCCTCTGATACTACTCAAAGATTCATCAAAATAAGCAAACAACACATAGAAAAGAGAATCTGTCAAAAACAGAATAGTCTGTACTAATATGTATCAAACGTATACTTCTGGAACCCCAAAAATTCTAAAATAAATTTCTGGATGTGAGGAATTTGTCTATTAATCATCTGCAAAAAGAATTAACTAAATATCACTCTCCAGTAAAAAAATGGCAGCAAATCTCGTGAGCGCTAAAGTTTCTGTTTTCACAGCAAGATCGCAAAGACTTTCCCCAAGTCTTACCAAAGGTTCTACTTGGCACAAAAACTAATTAAAACAAAAAACTCAATCATAACAGAGGCTAGACGAATTATTTATTACTAAACAGGAGCAAAAAGCAAGGAACAAAAATAAAATTGGGTTGCCTCCCAACAAGCACTAACGTTTAACGCCCCTAGCTAGGCATGATTTCAATGATGCTCACATAAAAGATAAGAATTGAAATATAAAGAGAGTATCATGAAGAATATGACTACCACATTTAATTCTAACCCACTTCCTATGTATAGGGATTTTGTGAGCAAACAACTTATGGGAACAATAATCAACTAGGAAGGCAAAACAAGCATAACTTCAAAACTTTAAGCACATAGAGAGGAAACTTGATATTATTGAAATTCCTACAAGCATATATTCCTCCCTCATAATAATTTTCAGTAGCTTCATGAATGAATTCAAAAATATAACTATCACATAAATCATTCTTTTCATGATCTACAAGCATAGAAATTTTATTACTCTCCACATAAGCAAAATTCTTCTCATTCGGAATAGTGGGAGTATCATAAGAAACTCGAATACTATGAATTGTTTCCATATTAAAAGAGTAATGTTCAGAAAAGGGGTAATCATAATCATGACAAGTTTTATAAATATAATCATCATTACTTTTTATAGCATAAGTATCATCATAAGTAGCAACTTTGTTCTTATCATAATCAATTGAAACCTCTTCCAAGATAGTGGAATCATTACTAAATAAAGTCATGACCTCTCCAAATCCAATTTCATAATTGTCACAATAAGAGTAAACACCCTCCAAAATAGTGGGATCATTACTTCCTAAGGTTGACACTCTTCCAAACCAACTTTCATCAATATAATCATCATAAGTAGGAGGCATGCTATCATCATAATAAATTTGCATATCAAAACTTGGGAGACTGCAAGTATCATCTTCATTAAACATATCATCCCCAAGTTTGTGGCTTTGCATATCATTAGCATCATACATATCCAAGGAATTCATACTAACAACATTGCAATCATGCTCATCATTCAAATATTTAGTGCCAAACATTCTAATGCATTCTTCTTCTAACACTTTGGCACAATTATCGAAATCCTTATTTTCATGACACACATTAAAAAGATGAAGCATATGAGGTATCCTCAATTCCATTTTTTATAATTTTATTTTATAGACTAAACTAGTGATAAAACAAGTAACTAAAAGATTCGATTGCAAGATCTAAAGATATACCTTCGAGCGCTAACCTCCCCGGCAACAGCACCAAAAAAGAGCTTGATGTCTACTACACAACCTTCTTCTTGTAGACGTTGTTGGGCCTCCAAATGCAGAGGTTTGTAGGACAATAGCAAATTTCCCTGAAATGGATGACCTAAGGTTTATCAATCCGTGGGAGGCGTAGGATGAAGATGGTCTCTCTCAAACAACCCTGCAACCAAGTAACAAAGAGTCTCTTGTGTCCCCAACACACCCAATACAATGGTAAATTGTATAGGTGCACTAGTTCGGCGAAGAGATGGTGATACAAGTGCAATATGGATGGTAGATATGGGTATTTCTATTCTAAAAATATAAAAACAGCAAGGTAACTAATGATAAAAGTGAGCATAAATGGTATTGCAATGCTAGGAAACAAGGCCTAGGGTTCATACTTTCACTAGTGCAAGTTCTCTCAACGATAATAACATAATTGGATCATATAACTATCCCTCAACATGCAACAAAGAGTCACTCCAAAGTCACTGAGGGAGTCCTGGATTAAGGGGCCTCCGGACAGCCGGGCTATATCCTTTGGCCGGACTGTTGGACTATGAAGATACAAGATTGAAGACTTCATCCCATGTCCGGGTGGGACTCTCCTTGGCATGGAAGGCAAGCTTGGTAATATGGATATGTAGATCTTTTTCCTTGTAACCAACTCTGTGTAACCCTAGCCCCCTCCGGTGTCTATATAAACCGGAGGGTTTAGTCCGTAGAACAACAATCATACCATAGGCTAGCTTCTAGGGTTTAGCCTCTACAATCTCGTGGTAGATCAACTCTTGTAATACTCATATCATCAAGATCAATCAAGTAGGACGTAGGGTATTACCTCCATCAAGAGGGCCCGAACCTGGGTAAACATCGTGTCCCCCGCCTCCTGTTACCATCCTCCTTAGACGCACAGTTCAGGACCCCCTACCCGAGATCCGCCGATTTTGACACCGACATTGGTGCTTTCATTGAGAGTTCCACTGTGCCGTCACCGTAAGGCTTGATGGCTCCTTCGATCATCAGTAACGATGCGGTCCAGGGTGAGGTTTTCCTCCCTGGACAGATCTTCGTATTCGGTGGTTTCGCACTGCGGGCCAACTCGCTTGGCCATCTGGAGCAGATAGAGAGCTACGCGCCTGGCCATCAGGTCAGGTTCGGAAACTTAAACTACACTGCCGACATCCGCGGAGACTTGATCTTCGATGGATTCGAGCCCATGTCAGGTGCACCGCACAATCACGACAAGCATGACGTTACTCTGCCGTCGCACAGTGTTCGGGAAATCACACCTGCAACTACTCCGGCCTTCAATCCGAAGCAAATTGCGCCATCCGAGGACGGCTGGATAGACCCTGCCATGGAGGCCGTACTCTCAGTGGCGATAGAGCCGGATATTGACTTCACCCCTTACGAGAGCCGTGTTGCCGAACCATTGGATCCATCTCCACCCACGGACTCCGAGCCGCCTGCGTCCATGCCTATCAAATCTGATTGGGCGCCGATCATGGAGTTCACCTCCGCGGATATCTTTCAGCACTCACCTTTCGGCGACGTGCTAAATTCATTAAGGTCTCTCTCCTTGTCAGGAGAACCTTGGCCGAACTATGTCTGGCTAGAATGGGATGCGGACAACGAAGAAATTCGCTCCCCACCCACCACCCACTTAGTAGCCACTATCGACGATTTAACCGACATGCTCGACTTCGACTCCGAAGACATTGATGGTATGGACGACGATGCAGGAGAAGAACAGGAACCACCGCCCACAGGGCGCTGGACCGCCACCTCATCATACGATATATACATGGTGGACACCCCCAAAGAAGGCAATGGCAACGAGACAACGGAGGATGATGATACGTCCCCGTCGTGTCTATAATTTTTTATTGTTCCATGCCAATATTATTCAACTTTCTTATACTTTTTGGCAACTTTTTATATTATTTTTGGGACTAACATATTGATCCAGTGCCCACTGCCAGTTCCTGTTTGTTGCATGTTTTATGTTTCGCAGAATATCCATACCAAACGGAATCCAAACGGGATAAAACGGATGGGGCTTATTTTTGGAATATTTGGAAAATTCCGGAAGAAAAATCCACGCGAGTTGGTGCCCGAGGTGGTCACGAGGTAGGGGGGCGTGCCTGACCCCCCTGGGCGCACCCCCTACCCCCGTGAGCCACCCGTAAGGCGGTTGACGCTCTTCTTTTGCCGCCAGAAAGCTAATTTTCGGAAGAAAAAAATCACGGCGAAGGTTTCAGGCCAATCGGAGTTACGGATCTCCATATATACACGAAACGGTGAAACAGAGGCAGAACATAACGCAGAACCAGAGAGAGACAGAGAGATAGATCCAATCTCGGAGGGGCTCTCGCCCCTCCCATGCCATGGGAGCCAAGGACCAGAGGGGAAACCCTTATCCCATCTAGGGAGGAGGTCAAGGAAGAAGAAGAAGGGGTGCCCTCTCCCCCTTGCTTCCGGTGGCGCCGGAGCGCTGCCGGGGCCATCATCATCACCGCCATCTTCACCAACAACTTCACCGCCATCTTCACCAACAACTTCACCGCCATCATCACCAACTCTCCCCCCTCTATGCAGCGGTATAACCTCTCTCTTACCCGCTGTCATCTCTACTTAAACATGGTGCTCGATGCTATATATTATTTCCCAATGATGTATGGCTATCCTATGATGTTTGAGTAGATTTTTTTGTCCTAATGGCTATTTGATGATCGTGATTGGTTTGAGTTGTATGTTTTATTATTGGTGCTGTCCTATGGTGCTCTCCGTGTCGCGCAAGCATGAGGGATTCCCGCTGTAGGGTTTGCAATATGCTTATGATTTTCTTATGGTGGGTGGCGTGTGTGACAGAAGCACAGACCCGAGTAAGTAGGTTGTTTGCATATGGGATAAAGGGGACTTGATACTTTAATGCTATGGTTGGGTTTTACCTTAATGAATCTTTAGTAGTTGCGGATTCTTGCTAGAGTTCCAATCATAAGTGCATATGATCCAAGTAGAGAAAGTATGTTAGCTTATGCCTCTCCCTCAAATAAAATTGCAATAATGATTATCGGTCTAATTATTGATTACCTAGGGACAAATAACCTTCTTGTTGACAAAAACTCTTTACTAAAACTAATTTAGTTGTGTCTTCATCTAAACAGCCCCTACTCTATATTTACTTGCTCTTTATTATCTTGCATACCTATCCAACAACACCTACAAAGTACTTCTAGTTTCATACTTGTTCTAGGTAAAGCGAACGTCAAGTGTGCGTATAGTTGTATCGGTGGTAGATAGAACTTGAGGGAATATTTGTTCTACCTTTATCTCCTCGTTGGGTTCGACACTCTTACTTATCGAAAGAGGCTACAATTGATCCCCTATACTTGTGGGTTATCAAGACCTTTTTCTGGCGCCGTTGCCGGGGAGCAATAGCGTGGGGTGAATATTCTCGTGTGTGCTTGTTTGCTTTATCACTAAGTAATTTTTATTTGATGTTCTTAGTTGTTCTTTATCTTTAGTTATGGATATGGAACACGAAATACCAAAAAAATTAGGTGTACTTGCTACTCATGGAGATGGGCAACCTCCTAAAACCCTCGATGTTGGTTATGTGAAAGATATTTTGTACTACTTTAATAATCCTGAGAAAACCCCATTCAATTATGTAATTGGAGTAATGTTGGACCAACATGAATACTTTAGGGATTACTGCTTGACACAAAAAGGGGAACTATTATGGGATCAAATTCATATATTGAAGTGGTAAGCTAGACAACTATGCATGGAATATGATTATACTTGTTGCTCTAAGATGAAGGCTCCACACCTTCCCTTTTCATGCAAATTTAATGATAATAAAACCTTAGCCTCTTATGCTAATGGTATATATGATTACTATGATGTGGAACAAATAGAAGAATTTGTTGCTTTTATGGGTGCTTATGAAATTGAATCTATGTTTAAAGAGTTTGATGATATTGATGATGCTTGTTATAGATCTGTAAATTTAGCTATCCTCAAATATTGCTATGAGAATTACAAATACGATTATGAAATTAATGCACTTATTAAGAAAGTCTCTGCTGTCCAAGAAGAGACTAATATTTTGCAGGAGTCTACGGAAGAAGAAATTGATGAAACTATGAGCCCATTTGATGAAAAAGATGATGAGGAGAGCGAAGAACAAAAGGAGGAAGAGCGGATTGATCACCCGTGCCCACCTTCTAATGAGAGTAACTCTTCAACTCATACATTGTTTAATTCCCCTTCGTGCTTACCGAAGGATGATTGCTATTATGATTATTATCATCCCTATGATTCTTTTGAAATATCCCTTTTTGATGATGCTTGCTATGCTTATGGCCAAGATGCCAATATGAATTATGCTTATGGAGATGAACTTGCTATAGCTCCTTATGTTAAACATGAAATTGTTGCTAATGCACCCACGCATGATAGTCCTATTATTTTTTTGAATTCTCCCGAATATACTATATCGGAGAAGTTTGCCCTTATTAAGGATTATATTGATGGGTTGCCTTTTACCATTGCACATGATGATTTTGATGAATATAATATGCATGTGCTTGCTTCTCCTACTTGCAATTATTATGAGAGAGGAACTATATATCCACCTCTCTATATTTCCAACATGATAAAATTGCAAGAAACTGTTTATACTATGCATTGGCCTTTACTAGGTGTGCATGAATTGTTCTTTTATGACATGCCGATGCATAGAAAGAGAGTTAGACTTCGCCATTGCTTGATATATGTTGCTTTGTGCTCACTAATAAATGCCAAATCATTACTAATTAAAATTGGCTTTGATACACCTTGGGATCCGGGTGGATCCATTACTTGAGCACTATATGCCTAGCTTAATGGCTTTAAAGAAAGCGCTGCTAGGGAGACAACATGGAAGTTTTAGAGAGTCATTTATTTCTGTTGAGTGCCTTCATATAGTTTAAAAACAACAAAAAATAAAGAGGGGAACCCAAAACTTTTTTCAAAAAGGAAAGCGAAAGTGAGAAACACAAGCATTTTAAAGTGGGAGCTAGCCTTGAACTTTGTTCATGCTCATGGAAACTTTGTGAATCTTCATTGCAGAAACTTTTCAATAAAAATAATTATCCCCTTGTACAATTCCATTGTATTATAAAAATAATGTGCCAAGGTTTGCCTTTAGGATGTTTACATTTGCTTGATGGTTTGTACGGTGCAGGACAGAAACTTTGGCTGTAGTGCGCGATTTTACATTTTTATCTGTAACTTCAAATGGTTCTGATTATTTTTGCAATGTATTCCTATACAAATGTTTTATTTGTCCTAATTTTGGTAGAATTTTTAAAGTATCATAAGTATGGTGAATATTCAGATTGCTACAGACTGTTCTGTTTTAGACAGATTCTGTTTTTGATGCATAGTTTGCTTGTTTTGATGAACCTATCAATTTATATCAGTGGATTAAGCCATGAAAAAGTTATATTACAGTATACACAATGCAAAAAAAAATATTAATTGGTTTGCAGAAGTACTTAGAGTAGTGATTTGCTTTATTATACTAACGGATCTTACCGAGTTTTCTGTTGAAGTTTTGTGTGGATGAAGTGTTCGATGATTGAGAAGGTTTCGATGTGAGAAGAAGGAAGAGAGGCAAGAGCTCAAGATTGGGGCTGCCCGAGGAACCCCAAGTAAATATTCAAGGAAACTCAAGCATCTAAGCTTGGGGATGCTGGGGAGGCATCCCCTCTTTCTTCAACAAATATCGGTATGTTTTCGGATTCGTTTCGTTCATGCGATATGTGCAAGTATTGGAGCATCTTTTGCATTTAGGTTTTTATTTTTTATGCACCATGCTGGTATGAGATGGTCCTTAGTTTATTTATAGAATGCTCTTTACACTTCACTTATATCTTTTGAGTATGGCTTTATAGAATGCTTCATGTGCTTCACTTATATCATTTGAAGTTTGGATTGCCTGTTTCTCTTCACTTAGACAACCGCCATTTGTAGAATGCTCTTTTTCTTCACTTATACTTGTTAGAGCAGGGGCATATCTTTTGTAGAAAGAACTAAACTCTCGTGCTTCACTTATATCTATTTAGAGAGAAGACAGGAACTGGTCATTCACATGGTTAGTCATAAAATCCTACATAAACTTGTAGATCACTGAATAAGATATGTTTGATTCCTTGCAATAGTTTTGCGATATAAAGGTGGTGATATTAGAGTCATGCTAGTCGAGTAATTGTGAAATTGAGAAATACTTGTGTTGAGGTTTGCAAATCCCGTAGCATGCACGTATGGTGAACCGTTATGTAACGAAGTCGGAGCATGAGGTGTTTATTGATTGTCTTCCTTATGAGTGGTGGTCGGGGATGAGCGATGGTCTTTTCCTACCAATCTATCCCCCTAGGAGCATACGCGTAGTACTTTGTTTTGATGACTAATAGATTTTTGCAATAAGTATGTGAGTTCTTTATGACTAATGTTGAGTCCATGGATTATATGCACTCTGACCCTTCCACCATTGCTAGCCTCTCTAGTATCAAGCAACTTTCGCCGGTACCATAAACCCACCATATACCTTCCTCAAAACAGCCACCATTCCTACCTATTATGGCATTTCCATAGCCATTCCGAGATATATTGACATGCAACTTCCATCATCAGCATATACATGACTTGAGCATCATTGTCATATTGCTTTGCATGATCGTAAGATAGCTAGCATGATGTCTTCATGGCTTGTCCGTTTTTTGATGTCATTGCTACGCTAGATCATTGCACATCCCGGTACACTGCCGGAGGCATTCATATAGAGTCATATCTTTGTTCTAGTATCGAGTTGTAATATTGAGTTGTAAGTAAATAAAAGTCTGATGATCATCATTAATAGAGCATTGTCCCAAAAAAGAAAGGCCAAATAAAAAAGGCCAAATAAAAAAAGAAAAGAAAAGAAAGGCCAAATAAAAAATAATAATAAAATAAAATAAAAGGGACAATGCTACTATCCTTTTTCCACACTTGTGCTTCAAAGTAGCACCATGTTCTTCATATAGAGAGTCTCTTGAGTTATCACTTTCATATACTAGTGGGAATTTTCATTATAGAACTTGGCTTGTATATTCCAATGATGGGCTTACTCAAATGCCCTAGGTCTTTATGAGCAAGCAAGTTGTATGCACACCCACTTAGTTTTAGTTTGAGCTTTCATATACTTATAGCTCTAGTGCATCCGTTGCATGGCAATCCCTACTCACTCACATTGATATCTATTGATGGGCATCTCCATAGCCCGTTGATACGCCTAGTTGATGTGAGACTATCTTCTCCTTTTTGTCTTCTCCACCATCATATTCTATTCCACATATAGTGCTATGTCCATGGCTCACGCTCATGTATTGCATGAAAGTTGAAAAGGTTTGAGAACGTCAAAAGTATGAAACAATTGCTTGGCTTGTCATCGGGGTTGTGCATGATGTGAATATTTTGTGTGGTGAAGATGGAGCATAGCCAGACTATATGATTTTGTAGGGATGAGCTTTCTTTGGCTATGTTATTTCAATAAGACATAATTGCTTGGTTGGTATGCTTGAAGTATTATTATTTTTATGTCAAAGGATAGACTATTGCTTTGAATCACTCGTGTCTTAATATTCATGCCATGATTAGACATATGTTCAAGATTATGCTAGGTAGCATTCCACATCAAAAATTATCTTTTTTATCATTTACCTACTCGAGGACGAGCAGGAATTAAGCTTGGGGATGCTGATACGTCTCCGTCGTATCTATAATTTTTGATTGTTCCATGCCAATATTATTCAACTTTCATATACTTTTTGGCAACTTTTTATATTGTTTTTGGGACTAACATATTGATCCAGTGCCCAGTGCCAGTTCCTGTTTATTGGATGTTTTATGTTTCGCAGAATATCCATACCAAACGGAATCCAAATGGGATAAAAACGGACCGAGCTTATTTTTGGAATATTTGGAAAATTCCGGAAGAAAAATCAACGCGAGACGGTGCCCGAGGTGGTCACGAGGTAGGGGGGCGCGCCTGACCCCCCTGGGCGCGCCCCCTACCCTCGTGAGCCACCCGTAAGGCGGTTGACGCTCTTCTTTTGCCGCAAGAAAGCTAATTTTCGAAAGAAAAAAAATCACGGCGAAGGTTTCAGGCCAATCGGAGTTACGGATCTCCATACATACACAAAACGGTGAAATAGAGCCAGAACATAACGCAGAACCAGAGAGAGACAGAGAGATAGATCCAATCTCGGAGGGGCTCTCGCCCCTCCCACGCCATGGGAGCCAAGGACCAGAGGGGAAACCCTTCTCCCATCTAGGGAGGAGGTCAAGGAAGAAGAAGAAGAAGAAGAAGAAGGGGGGCCCTCTCCCCCTTGCTTCCGGTGGCGCCGGAGCGCTGCCGGGGCCATCATCATCACCGCCATCTTCACCAACAACTTCACCGCCATCATTACCAACTCTTCCCCCCTCTATGCAGCAGTCTAACCTCTCTCTTACCCGCTGTAATCTCTACTTAAACATGGTGCTCAACGCTATATATTATTTCCCAATGATGTATGGCTATCCTATGATGTTTGAGTAGATCTGTTTTGTCCTAATGGCTATTTGATGATCGTGATTGGTTTGAGTTGTATGTATTATTATTGGTGTTGTCCAATGGTGCTCTCCGTTTCGTGCAAGCATGAGGGATTCCCGTTGTAGGGTTTGCAATATGCTTATGATTTGCTTATGTGGGTGGCGTGAGTGACAGAAGCACAGACCCAAGTAAGTAGGTTATTTGCGTATGGGATAAAGGGGACTTGATACTTTAATGCTATGGTTGGGTTTTACCTTAATGAATCTTTAGTAGTTGCAGATGCTTGCTAGAGTTCCAATGATAAGTGCATATGATCCAAGTAGAGAAAGTATGTTAGCTTATGCCTCTCCCTCAAATAAAATTGCAATAATGATTACCGGTCTAGTTATCGATTGCCTACGGACAAATAACCTTCTTGTTGACAAAAACTCTTTACTAAAACTAATTTAGTTGTGTCTTCATGTAAACAGCCCCTACTTTATATTTACTTGCTCTTTATTATCTTGCATACGTATCCAACAACACCTACAAAGTACTTCTAGTTTCATACTTGTTCTAGGTAAAGCGAACGTCAAGCGTGCGTAGAGTTGTATCGGTGGTCGATAGAACTTGAGGGAATATTTGTTCTACCTTTAGCTCCTCGTTGGGTTCGACACTCTTACTTATCGAAAGAGGCTACAATTGATCCCATATACTTGTGGGTTATCAGATGACCCCTCCAAGAAGCAACCCAAGCGCCGATGTCAGCGGCGCCGCTCTAAGTCCCGCCATAGCAAAAGTAGTGATACCGGCACAAGAGACAATAACACTCCGGATAGTGCCGAAGACAACAATCCCCTCCAGCATGATTTAGAGCGGGAGGATGAACAAGCTAGCCCTCCAGAGCGGGCAGCAGATGGAGAATCGGAGGAGGACAATTACATGCCTCTCTCCGAAGACGAGGCGAGCCTCGGCGACGAAGAATTTATCGTGCCTGAGGATCCCATCGAGCAGGAGCGCTTCAAGCACCGGCTTATAGCCACAGCAAATAGCTTGAAGAAAAGGCAACAACAGCTTCGAGCTAATCAAGATTTGCTAGCAGACAGATGGACCGAAGTCCTTACGGCCGAGGAATACAAACTCGAGCACCCAACCAAGAGTTATCCAAAGCGCAGGTTGCTACCTCACCTCAAGGAGGAAGCATTGAAACCCACATCACCAGCGTATGATGCGGCTGACCGGCCACCTCGTGGCCGAGCCAGAGAGGCGTTTCAGCCTGCAGTTTAGCCTGCACCCCGCCGCCACGCAAAGAAAAATACCAAGGCCTGGGGCAACACGCGGGACCTGTGAGACGTATTGGAAAGCAGGGCAAAACATGCAAGGTCGATATACGGGTCACGGGGCACGCACCAACGCGGGATGATGACCGTCACGCTGGATACACTAAAAGTAAATCTGGCTGGGCCGAATACACCAGACAAGACTCATATGAACTGCGTCGTGATATATCCCAGCACAGAGGCGCCGCACACCCCCTATGCTTCACTGATGAAGTTATGGATCACGAATTCCTGAAGGGTTTTAAACCCGTAAATATCGAATCATATGATGGTACAACAGATCCCGCTGTATGGATTGAGGATTTCCACCTCCACATCCACATGGCTCGCGGTGATGATCTACATGCCATCAAGTGCCTCCCACTAAAACTTAAAGGACCAGCTCGGCATTGGCTGAATAGCTTGCCAGCAGACTCCATCGGCAGTTGGGAGGATTTGGAAGATGCATTCCTTGACAACTTCCAGGGCACTTATGTGCAACCACCAAATGTTGATGACTTGAGCCATATAACTGAGCATCCAGGGAAATCATCCAGGAAATTCTGGACACGGTTCCTAACTAAGAAAAACCAAATTGTCGACTATCCGGATGCAGAGGCCTTAGCGGCATTCAAGCAGAATATCCGTGACGAGTGGCTCTCCCGGCACCTTGGCCAGGAGAAGCCGAAGTCTATAGCAGCCCTCACGACACTCATGACCCGCTCTTGCGTGGGCGAGGATAGCTGCTGGCTCGCAGAAACAACACATCGAGGAATCCAAGCACTTCAGATACTAAAGATGCCAATGGTAGACCACGTCGTAACAGACACAAGTGCCGCAACAACGGCGATAACGCCGATGATACGGCAGTCAATGCCGGATTCAGAGGCTCTAGATCCGGTAAGCGGAAAAAGGCATTCAAAAGAAGTACTCCTGGCCCATCCAGTTTGGTTTGTATACTTGATCGCTCGTGTCAAATCCACGGCACCCCCGATAAGCCAGCCAATCACACCAACAGAGAATGCTGGGTGTTCAAGCAGGCCGGCAAGTTGAATGCCGAAAACAAGGACAAGGGGCTGCATAGTGATGACGAGGAGGAGCCCCGGCCGCCGAACACGGGAGGACAGAAGAGGTTCCCCCCACAAGTGAAGACAGTGAACATGAGTTGGGGAACGTAGCAGAAATTCAAAATTTTCTACACAACACCAAGATCAATCTATGGAGTAATCTAGCAACGAGGGAAGGAGAGTGCATCTACGTACCCTTGTAGATCGCTAAGCGGAAGCGTTCAAGTGAACGGGGTTGATGGATTCGTACTCGTCGTGATCCAAATCACCGATGACCAAGTGCCGAACGGACGGCACCTCCGCGTTCAACACACGTACAGCCCGGTGACGTCTCCCATGCCTTGATCCAGCAAGGAGAGAGGGAGAGGTTGAGGAAGACTCCATCCAGCAGCAGCACAACGGCGTGGTGGTGATGGAGGAGCGTGGCTATCCTGCAGGGCTTCGCCAAGCACCGCAGAAGAGGAGAAGAACTTGGGAGAGAGGGAGGGGCTGCACCAAAGGCAAAAGGTGTGTTTGAGAGGCCCTCCTATCCCCACTATATATAGGGATCCCAAAGGGGGGGTGCGCCAGCCCTAGGAGATCCAATCTCCTAGGGGGCGGCGGCCAGGGGAGGAGTCCTTCCCCCCCAAGGCACCTAGGAGGTGCCTTCCCCTTCTGGGACTCTTCCTTTAGGGTTTCCCCAGGCGCATGGGCCTCTTGGGGCTGGTGCCCTTGGCCCATGTAGGCCAAGGCGCACCCCCTACAGCCCATGTGGCCCCGGGGCAGGTGGCCCCACCCGGTGGGCCCCCGGGACCCTTTCGGTGGTCCCGGTACAATACCGATGACCCTAAAACTTGTCCCGATGGCCGAAATAGGACTTCCTATATATAAATCTTTACCTCCGGACCATTCCGGAACTCCTCGTGACGTCCGGGATCTCATCCGGGACTCCGAACAACATTCGGTAACCACATACAAGCTTCCTGTATAACCCTAGCGTCATCGAACCTTAAGTGTGTAGACCCTACGGGTTCGGGAGACATGCAGACATGACCAAGACGTTCTCCGGTCAATAACCAACAGCGGGATCTGGATACCCATGTTGGCTCCCACATGTTCCACGATGATCTCATCGGATGAACCACGATGTCAAGGACTTAATCAATCCCGTACACAATTCCCTTTGTCTAGCGGTATTGTACTTGCCCGAGATTCGATCGTCGGTATCCTTATACCTTGTTCAATCTCGTTACCGGCAAGTCTCTTTACTCGTTCCGTAACACATCATCCTGTGATCAACTCCTTGGTCACATTGCGCATATGATGATGTCCTACCGAGTGGGCCCAGAGATACCTCTCCGTTTACACGGAGTGACAAATCCCAGTCTCGATTCGTGCCAACCCAACAGACACTTTCGGAGATACTTTTAATGTACCTTTATAGCCACCCAGTTACGTTGTGACGTTTGATACACCCAAAGCATTCCTACGGTATCCGGGAGTTGCACAATCTCATGGTCTAAGGAAATGATACTTGACATTAGAAAAGCTTTAGCATACGAACTACACGATCTTTGTGCTATGCTTAGGATTGGGTCTTTTCCATCACATCATTCTCCTAATGATGTGATCCCATTATCAACGACATCCAATGTCCATGGTTAGCAAACCGTAACCATCTATTGATCAACGAGCTAGTCAACTAGAGGCTTACTAGGGACATGGTGTTGTCTATGTATCCACACATGTATCTGAGTTTCCTATCAATACAATTATAGCATGGATAATAAACGATATCATGAACAAGGAAATATAATAATAACCAATTTATTATTGCCTCTAGGGCATATTTCCAACAGTCTCCCACTTGCACTAGAGTCAATAATCTAGCTCACATCGCCATGTGATTAACACTCACAGGTCACATCGCCATGTAACCAACACCCAAGAGTTTACCAGAGTCAGTAGTCTAGTTCACATCACTATGTGATTAACACTCAATGAGTTCTAGGTTTGATCATGTTGCTTGTGAGAGAGGTTTTAGTCAACGGGTCTGAACCTTTCAGATCCGTGTGTGCTTTACAAATCTCTATGTCATCTCCTAGATGCAGCTACCACGCTCTATTTGGAGCTAATCCAAATAACTGTTCTACTTAGAGCTGTTCTAAATTGTTGCTCCATTATACGTATCCGGTATCTCTACTCAGAGCTATCCGGATAGGTGTTAAGCTTGCATTGACGTAACCCTTTACGACGAACTCTTTTACCACCTCCATAATCGAGAAAATTCCTTAGTCCACTAGTTACTAAGGATAACTTTGACCGTTGTCCTGTGATCCATTCATGGATCACTCTTGTACCCCTTGACTGACTCATGGCAAGGCACACTTCAGGTGCGGTACACAGCATAGCATACTATGGAGCCTATGTCTAAGCATAGGGAATGACCTTCGTCCTTTCTCTCTGTTCTGCCGTGGTCGAGCTTTAAGTCTTAACTTCATACCTTACAACTTAGGCAAGAACTCCTTCTTTGACTGATCCATCTTGAACACCTTCAAGATCATGTTAAGGTATGTGCTCATTTGAAAGTACCATTATGCGTTTTGATCTATCCTTATAGATCTTGATGCTCAATGTTCAAGTAGCTTAATCCAGGCTTTCCATTGAAAAACACTTTCCCAATAACCCTATATGCTTTCCAGAAATTCTACATCATTTCTGATCAACAATATGTCAACAACATATACTCATCAGAAATTCTATAGTGCTCCCACTCACTTCTTTGGAAATACAAGTTTCTCATAAACTTTATATAAACCCAAAATCTTTGATCATCTCATCAAAGCGTACATTCCAACTCCGAGATGCTTACTCTAGTCCTCAGAAGGATTGCTGGGGCTTTGCATACTTATTAGCATCTTTCAGGATTGACAAAACCATCCGGTTGTATCACATACAACCTTTCCTCAAGAAAATCATCGAGGAAACAATGTTTTGACATCCTATCTGCAAGATTTCATAAATAATGCAGTAATCACTAATATAATTCCAACAGACTCTTAGCATCGCTACGGGTGAGAACGTCTCATCGTAGTCAACTCCTTGAACTTGTCGGGAAACTTCTTAACGACAAGTCGAGCTTTCTTAATGGTGACATTTACCATCATTGTCCGTCTTCCTTTTAAAATCCATCTGTACTCAACAGCCTTACGACCATCGAGCTGTTCTGGAAAAGTCTACACTTTGTTTTCATATATGGATCCTTTCTCGGATTATATGGCCTCGAGCCATTTATCGGAATCCATGCCCACCATCGCTTCTCCATAGCTCGTAGGTTCATTGTTGTCTAGCAACATGACTTCCAAGACAGGATTACGTACCACTCTGAAGTAGTACGCATCCTTGTCATCCCACGAGGTTTCGGAGTGACTTGATCTGAAGTCTCATGATCAATATCATAAGCTTCCACTTCAATTGGTGTAGGTGCCACAGGAACAACTTCCTGTGCCTTGCCACACACTAGTTGAAGAGACGGTTTAATAACCTCATCAAGTTTCCACCATCCTCCCACTCAATTCTTTTGAGAGAAACTTTTCCTCGAGAAAGGACCCGATTCTAGAAACAATCCCTTATTGCTTTCGGATCTGAGACAGGAGGTATACCCAACTGTTTTGGGCGTCCTATGAAGATGCATTTATCCGCTTTGGGTTCGAGCTTATCAGCCTGAAACTTTTTCACATAAGCGTCGCAGCCCCAAACTTTTAAGTAATGACAGCTTAGGTTTCTTTAAACCATAGTTCATACGGTGTCATCTCATCGGAATTACGTGGTGCCCTATTTCAAGTGAATGTGGTTGTCTCTAATGCCTAACCCACAAACTATCGTGGTAATTCGATAAGAGACATCATGGTATGCATCATATCCAATAGGGTGCATTTATGATGTTCGGACACACCATCACACTATGGTGTTCCAGGCTGTATTAGTTGTGAAACAATTTCCACAATGTCTTAATTCTGTGCCAAACTCGTAATTCAGATATTCATCTCTATGATCATATCATAGACCTTTTATCCTCTTGTCACGACGATCTTTCAACTTCACACTGAAATTACTTGAACCTTTCAATGATTCAGACTCGTGATTCATCAAGCAAATATACTCAACATCTACTCAAATCATCTGTGAAGTAAGAACATAACGATATCCACTACACGCCTCAGCACTCATTGGACTGCACACATCAAAATGTATTACTTCCAACAAGTTGCTTTCTAGTTCCATTTTACTGAAACCGAGGCTTTCAGTCATCTTGCCCATGTGGTATGATTTGCATGTCTCAAGTGATTCAAAATCAAGTGAGTCAAAACGGTCCATTTGCATGGAGTTTCTTCATGCATATACACCAATAGACATGGTTCGCATGTCTCAAACTTTTCAAAACGAGTGAGCCCAAAGATCCATCAACATGGAGCTTCTTCATGCGTTTTATACCGATATGACTTACGTGGTAGTGCCACGAGTAGGTGGTACTATCATTACTATCTTTTGGCATGAACATGTGTATCACTACGATCGAGATTCAACAAACAATTCATTTTTAGGTGTAAGACCATTGAAGGTATTATTCAAATAAACAGAATAACCATTATTCTCCTTAAATGAATAACCGTATTGTGATAGACATAATCCAATCATGTCTATGCTCAACGCAAACACCAATCTCGATGGTAGAGGGAGCGTATGATACTTGATCATATCAACATTGGAAACACTTCCAACACATATCGTCAGCTCACCTTTAGCTAGTCTCCGTTTATTCCGTAGCTTTTATTTCGAGTTACTAACACTTAGCAACCGAACAGGTATCTAATACCCTGGTGCTACTAGGAGTACTATTAAAGTACACATTAACATAATGTATATCCAATATATTTCTATTGACCTTGCCAGCCTTCTAATCTACCAAGTATCTAGGGTAATTCTGCTCCAGTGGTTGTTCCCCTTATTACAGAAGCACTTAGTCTCGGGTTTGGGTTCAACCTTGGGTCTCTTCACTAGAGCAGCAGCTGAATTGCCATTTCATGAAGTATCCCTTCTTGCCCTTGCCCTTCTTGAAACTAGTGGTTTCACTAACCATCAACAATTGATGCTCCTTCTTGATTTCTACTTTCGCGGTGTCAAACATCGCGAATATCTCAAGGATCATCATATATGTCCCCGATACATTATAGTTCATCACGAAGCCCTAGCAGCTTGGTGGTAATTACTTTGGAGAAACATCACTATCTTATCTGGAAGATCAACTCCCACTCGATTCAAATGATTGTTGTACTCAGACAATCTGAGCACAAGCTCAACAATTGAGCTTTTCTCCCTTAGTTTGTAGGTTAAGAAAATCGTCGGAGGTCTTATACCTCTTGACGTGGGCAGGAGCCTGAAATCCCAATTTCAGCCTTCAAAACATCTCATATGTTTCGCGACGTTTCAAAAACGTCTTCGGTGCCTCAACTCTAAACCGTTTAACTGAACTATCACATAGTTATCAAAATGTGTATGTCGGATGCTCGCAACATCCACAGACAACGTTCGAGGTTCAGCACACTGAGCGGTGCATTAAGGACATAAGCCTTCTAAGAAGCAATGAGGACAATCCTCAGTTTACGGACCTAGTCCGCATAATTTGCTACTATCAACTTTCAACTAATTTTTCTCTAGGAACATATCTAAACAGTAGAACTAAAGCGCGAGCTATGACATAATTTGCAAAATCTTTTTGACTATGTTCAGGATAATTAAGTTCATCTTATGAACTCCCACTCAGATAGACATCCCTCTAGTCATCTAAGTGATTACATGGTCCGAGTCAACTAGGCCGTGTCCGATCATCACGTGAGACGGACTAGTCAACGTCGGTGAACATCTTCATCTTGATCGTATCTACCATATGACTCATGCTCGACCTTTCGGTCTTCTGTGTTCCGAGGCCATGTCTATACACATGCTAGGCTCATCATGTTAACCCTAAGTGTTTTGCATGTGTAAAACTGTCTTACACCCGTTGTATGTGAACGATAGAATCTAACACTCGATCATCACGTGGTGCTTCGAAACACGAACTGTCGCAACGGTGCACAGTTAGGGGAGAACACTTCTTGAAATTGTTGTAAGGGATCATCTTATTTACTACCGTCGTTCTAAGCAAATAAGATGTATAAACATGATAAACATCACATGCAATCAAATAGTGACATGATATGGCCAATATCATATTGCTCCTTTTGATCTCCATCTTCGGGGCTCCATGATCATAATCGTCACCGGCATGACACCATGATCTCCATCATCATGATCTCCATCATCGCGTCTTCTTGAAGTTGTCACGTCATCTATTACTTCTACTACTACAGCTAACGGTTAGCAATAAAGTAAAGTAATTACATGACGTTTATGTTGACACGCAGGTCATAAATAAATTAAGACAACTCCTATGGCTCCTGCCAGTTGTCATACTCATCAACATGCAAGTCGTGATTCCTATTACAAGAACATGATCATCTCATACATCACATATATCATTCATCACATCCTTTGGCCCTATCACATCACATAGCATACCCTGCAAAAACAAGTTAGACGTCCTCTAATTGTTGTTGCATGTTTTACGTGGCTGCTATGGGTTTCTAGCAAGAACGTTTCTTACCTACGCAAAGACCACAACATGATATGCCAATTGCTATTTACCCTTCATAAGGACCCTTTTCATCGAATCCGATCTGACTACAGTGGGAGAGATAGACACCCGCTAGCCACCTTATGCAACTAGTGCATGTTTGTCGGTGGAACCGGTCTCACGTAAGAGTACGTGTAAGGTTGGTCCGGGCCGCTTCATCCCACGATGCCGCCGAATCAAGATAAGACTAGTAACGGCAAGCATATTGAACAAAATCAACGCCCACAACTACTTTGTGTTCTACTCGTGCATAGAATCTACGCAATAGACCTAGCTCATGATGCCACTGTTGGGGAACGTAGCAGAAATTCAAAATTTTCTACGCAACACCAAGATCAATCTATGGAGTAATCTAGCAACGAGGGAAGGAGAGTGCATCTACATACCCTTGTAGATCGCTAAGCGGAAGCGTTCAAGTGAACGGGGTTGATGGAGTCGTACTCGTCGTGATCCAAATCACCGATGACCAAGTGCCGAACGGACGGCACCTCCGCGTTCAACACACGTACAGCCCGGTGACGTCTCCCATGCCTTGATCCAGCAAGGAGAGAGGGAGAGGTTGAGGAAGACTCCATCCAGCAGGAGCACAACGGCGTGGTGGTGATGGAGGAGCGTGGCTATCCTGCAGGGCTTCGCCAAGCACCGCAGAAGAGGAGAAGAACTTGGGAGAGAGGGAGGGGCTGCAGCAAAGGCAAAAGGTGTGTTTGAGAGGCCCTCCTATCCCCACTATATATAGGGATCCCAAAGGGGGGGTGCGCCAGCCCTAGGAGATCCAATCTCCTAGGGGGCGGCGGCCAGGGGAGGAGTCCTTCCCCCCCAAGGCACCTAGGAGGTGCCTTCCCCTTCTAGGACTCTTCCTTTAGGGTTTCCCCAGACGCATGGGCCTCTTGGGGCTGGTGCCCTTGGCCCATGTAGGCCAAGGCGCACCCCCTACAGCCCATGTGGCCCCGGGGCAGGTGGCCCCACCCGGTGGGCCCCCGGGACCCTTCCAGTGGTCCCGGTACAATACCGATGACCCCGAAACTTGTCCCGATGGCCGAAATAGGACTTCCTATATATAAATCTTTACCTCCGGACCATTCCGGAACTCCTCGTGACATCCGGGATCTCATCCGGGACTCCGAACAACATTCGGTAACCACATACAAGCTTCCTTTATAACCCTAGCGTCATCGAACCTTAAGTGTGTAGACCCTACGGGTTCGGGAGACATGCAGACATGACCAAGACGTTCTCCGGTCAATAACCAACAGCGGGATCTGGATACCCATGTTGGCTCCCACATGTTCCACGATGATCTCATCGGATGAACCACGATGTCAAGGACTTAATCAATCCCGTATACAATTCCCTTTGTCTAGCGGTATTGTACTTGCCCGAGATTCGATCGTCGGTATCCTTATACCTTGTTCAATCTCGTTACCGGCATGTCTCTTTACTTGTTCCGTAACACATCATCCTGTGATCAACTCCTTGGTCACATTGCGCATATGATGATGTCCTACCGAGTGGGCCCAGAGATACCTCTCCGTTTACACGGAGTGACAAATCCCAGTCTCGATTCGTGCCAACCCAACAGACACTTTCGGAGATACCTGTAATGTACCTTTATAGCCACCCAGTTACGTTGTGACGTTTGATACACCCAAAGCATTCCTACGGTATCCGGGAGTTGCACAATCTCATGGTCTAAGGAAATGATACTTGACATTAGAAAAGCTTTAGCATACGAACTACACGATCTTTGTGCTATGCTTAGGATTGGGTCTTGTCCATCACATCATTCTCCTAATGATGTGATCCCATTATCAACGACATCCAATGTCCATGGTTAGGAAACCGTAAGCATCTATTGATCAACGAGCTAGTCAACTAGAGGCTTACTAGGGACATGGTGTTGTCTATGTATCCACACATGTATCTGAGTTTCCTATCAATACAATTATAGCATGGATAATAAACGATTATCATGAACAAGGAAATATAATAATAACCAATTTATTATTGCCTCTAGGGCATATTTCCAACACATGATATACGCAACCCACATTCCCAAGAGGGAACGGAATCGTGCACTAAGGGACGTCTATGCGATAGAGCCCGTCACCCGAAAGTTCAACCCGTGGTCCTCTTGTCCGATCACCTTCGATCGCAGGGACCACCCCAATAGTATCCGTCATGGCGGATCCGCCGCATTGGTCCTAGACCCCATCATCGACGGATTTCACCTCACTCGAGTCCTTATGGACGGCGGCAACAGCCTGAACCTGCTCTATCAGGATACAGTGCGCAAAATGGGTATAGATCCCTCGAGGAGTTAATCTTAGGGCGTCATCCCAGGTGTAGAGGCCCATTGCACGGGCTCAATCACACTGGAAGTGGTCTTCGGATCTCCAGACAACTTACGAAGCGAGGAGTTAATCTTAGATATCGTCCTGTTCCGCAGTGGCTATCACGCACTGCTCGGGCGAACCACATTTGCAAAATTCAATGCGGTACCGCATAACGCATAACTCAAGCTCAAGATGCCAGGACCTAGGGGGGTCATAACAGTACATTATTGCATTATCCATACCTTTTTTCTTATATGTTCATTTACGACAACTTGCACCCATACATTCTGGTACGATCAGTATGCCAGGGGCTTTCGTTTACCTCATAATACGGCGTGAGAAGTCCGACCACTTTCGATAGTGCGCCACCCCGAACTTATAGCATTATATGCATCAGCTCTGAATCATGTCTTGGGTCAATAGTTGGGTTTGCCCGGCTCCCATGTTTTGGTACCTTACGTTCCGCTATATCGGCTAAGGTAGCGCTGGGAGAACTACTGCTGTTGTGTCCCAGTTCTTCCGGACGATCACCTCAGTAGAGAAAGCCGAAAACTGACTGTCATGATAAGGCGAGAGCTGGTCGCTGTTCGAGAGGTCTCAAGTCCTTAAAGACCTTTTCCGCTTTGGGCGAGGAGTCGGCCTTGCCCGACTTAGGTGTATATAGCGCCCCAAATTTGGCCTTCCAAATACTAGGGGCTTCGCCAAAATTTAAAATTGTAGACTTCTATGGCTAAGTGAGAGTGATAAAGCCTTATAGTCTGATTGCCTGGTTCGTTGTGTTGAACACCTCCCTCGAAGGACCCAAAATTGGGATAAAGAGTGCTCAGGTTTATCCCGAACACCCCAGTACTAGTTACATGGGGGCAAAAGCCGACGAATGGCCAACTCTCAGATTTTATAAACGGCCACATAGAAGGTAATATTTTAAATTCAAAAAGCGTTGCATAGCGCAAATGAACTCGTTTCACATTACAGGATCACATGAACATGTTCATTCAAAAATTACATCTCTAGCACATTCCTCCGCCACAAGGTGGGAACCCTTCAGTACACTGTCATAATACATTTTGGGGCAGCGATGCTCCATGCCCTCCGGCTGCCCCTCCTTCACTAGCTTTACGGCGTCCAGCTTCGCCCAGTGCACCTTCGCCCGGGCAAAAGCCCTGCGTGCACCCTCGATACAGACGGGCCGTTTTATGACTTCAAGCCGTGGGCAGGCATCCACAGGCCGCCTCACCAGACCGAACTAGCTGCTAGGCAAGGGATCGCCAGGCCACATCCAGACTATAAGACCCTTCATGGCCTATTCGGCCGCCTTGTGAAGCTCGACCAGTTGCTTCAGCTGGTCGCTCAAGGGCATTGGGTGTTCGGTCCGAGTATATTGAGACCAGAACAACTTTTCTGTCGAGCTCCCCTCCTCAGCTCGGTAAAACTCCGCGGCATCCAGTACACTGCGGGGAAGATCTTCGAACGCTCCTAGAGAGCTCCGAACTCGGGTAAGTAAATGGAAAGTTTCCTTCACATGCTTGCTTTGCATAATGAATGCCTTACCCGCTGCTATCTTATACACCGCATCAATCTCCTAGAGGGCCTTGTGGGCTTTAGCCTTGGCGATCCGTGTGCTTTCGAGCGCCTTCGCAAGCTCGGACTCTTGTGTCTTAGAGTCAAGCTCCAAGGACTCGTGTTTTTTGGCGAGAGCCTCGAGCTCTTGCTGCACCTTGCCTACCCGGGCTTCTTGCTTTTCCCGCTCAATGCGCTCCTTGGCCGCTTGGTCTTCGGCCTCGGGCAGCGCCTTCTTCAGGGTTGCCACCTCGGTCGTGGCCCTTGGCAAATTCATGATGATCCTGTTACTTTACAACCGAATTTCTTTTTAATATATAGACAAGGTATTGCTTACCTTTGCTCTCCCTGAGCTGCCTCTTGGTAAGGCCGAGCTCTTCCTGGGACTGCTCAAGGTCCTGCTTCAGTGCAGCGACCTCCACAGTACGTGCGGCAGAGGCCAGCCGTGAAGCCTGCATATGCACATAGACATATTCTGATTAGACTCCTGAGTCATTATTTGATCCTCTATCTGGCCTTTCTTCGCGAACACCAAACAGAGCATCGGGGGCTACTGTCTATGCAGTAATATTTTCCTATATTCTGATTGCTTACCTCAAAGCCTGTTAGGAGGCTGGCACAAGCTTCGGTTAGTCCGTTTTTGGCGGACTGAACTTTCTCGATCACCGCACTCATGATGGTGCGGTGCTCTTCGTCTATGGAAGCGCCGAAGAGCTTTCAGCAAGTTGTCCGTTGCGTCTGGATGGACAGAGGCCACCGGCACGGGCGGCTTGCCCCTCTTAACGGGGGATGGCCTGCCGGAGTCCAGAACCACCGAAGGTTCCGGCGTAGTGTTCGGCTGGGGGCCGAACTTGGAGACCATGGGAGTTTGCTCCCTTTGCGCCTAGGGTCCGGAAGGTCGCCTCGAGGCGCCCCCGGGACTACCTCCCCTCGGCTCGGTGCCTTTTGAGACAATACCTCGACGTTGTCCGTAGGGCAAGGGGTGGAGGCGGTCGGAAGTTAATCTCTATTCATATCCGACTAGTCCAAAGAACCGTCCGACGAAGATATGTCGAGACGGGCTCGGGACGGACTGCATAATCATATTCGGCATAAGGAGAAGCAGTGCAATAAAACATACCATGAATTACTATGGTATCCGGATACTTACGACTTCGCCAGGGGCTTGTCCCTGGGTAACCGCTCGTCACCGCTGTAGGCGGCTGTCGTGGGGCAGTCCGGAAGGAGGGTCCTTCCCTTCTTGGACCCTTCGGCCTCCCCGCTTGGGGCGGCCTTCCTTTTCTTGTCTCCCCCGGTTGGGGGGAGAACTTTCCTCTTCCTCCTCCTCGTTTTCGTGGGAGGAGTGCGCCTCGGAGTTATCGGACGATGAGTCCGATATAACCTTGCGTCGGAGACCCTTTCGGGTCCCCGTGGCCTTCTTCTTGGCCTTCTTCACCGGCACCTCGTAAGGCGTCGGAACCAGCATCTCTGCTAGGAGAGCATCTGCAGGATCTTCAGGATGGGGTGCTGTGCAATCGATCTACTCCACTGTCTCTACTCAGTCCTGTTAAGGGCATGGAAACTTAGATCCTGCGCATGATTAAACTGGGGCAAATAAATATCCTGTGAGATATAAAAACTTACTGGATTGGCATGGCGCTTTGCGCTGAGTCCGCGGTCCTCGGTGAGGGGAGGAGGTACCTCGGCGCCCTTGAACAGCACCTTCCAGACGTCCTTGTGCGTCGTGTCGAAGAGCTCTCGCAGCGTCTGGTGCTTGGCCGGGTCGAACTCCCACAAATTGAATACCCATCGTTGACACGGGAGGATCCGGCGGAAGAGCATGACCTAGACCATGTTGACGAGCTTGATTTTCTTGCTCATCGTGTTCTTGATGCAGGTCTGGAGTCCGGTCAGCTCTACCGAGGAACCCCAGGATAGGCCCTTCTCTTTCCAGGAAATGAGCCGCGTGGGGATTCCGGATCGAAATTCGGGGGCCGCCACCCAGTTGGTGTCGCGCGGCTCGGTGATGTAGCACCACCCCGATTGCCACCCCTTTATGGTCTCCACATAGGAGCCTTTAAGCCATGTGACATTAGGCATTTTGCCCACCATGGCGCCTCCGCACTCTGCTTGCTGGCCGACCACCACCTCGATTTAACATTAAAGGTCTTCAGCCACAGGCCGAAGTGGGGCCTGATGCGGAGGAAGGCCTCACACACGACGATAAACACCGAGATGTTGAGGATGAAATTGCGGGCCAGATCATGAAAATCTAGCTCGTAGTAGAACATGAGCCCGCAGACAACTGGGTGAAGGGGAAATCCCAGTCCGCGGACAAAGTGGGTAAGAAAAACTACCCTCTCATGGGGTTCGGGCGTAGGGATGATCTGCCCCGCATCTGGCAGCCGGTGTGCGATGTCCTCGGCCAGATATCCGGCTTCCCGTAGCTTTGTGATGTTCTCCTCTGTGACGGAGGAGACCATCCACTTGCCCCCCACTCCGCACATGCTTGGACTAGTTTGAGAAGAAAGACACGAACTTGGGCGCTGGAGCTCGAGTGTGCGAGAATGGATAAGCAAGGAGGAAGAAGGCGTGCGTAAAAAGGGTGAAGCTTTGTCCCTTTATAAGGGCGGAAGAGGCGATGCGCCTCCCCACTTACCTGGTAAAATCGCTTATTCCCCAAACATCGTAATTGATGGCGCGGTTGGGTTACCCATACCCGTATTGATGAGAATCCCGTGATAAGGGGACACGATCTCTGCTTTGACAAGACGTGTCAAGAAAACCGCCTCGCAATATGTGCAGTGTTGGTTGATAAAAAATGGTTCGAATAATAATCGGGTCGTGGTATGATGTCATGCTATCAAACGTGTCAGCAGATTAGATTTGTGGAAATATTATTCTCTCTACAGTGGTATATGGAACTTGTTTTGCAGAGCCGGACACTATTCTTGTGTTCAAAATATTCTATGGAGTATTCGGAAGAAGAACTCGCCTTGCAATGCCGAAGACAAATCTGTGCGCCGGACTCATCGTCATTGAAGCCTGGTTCAGGGGCTACTAAGGGAGTCCTGGATTAAGGGGTCTCCGGACAGCCGGACTATATCCTTTGGCCGGGTTGTTGGACTATGAAGATACAAGATTGAAGACTTCGTCCCATGTTCGGATGGGACTCTCCTTGGCATGGAAGGCAAGCTTGGTAATACAGATATGTAGATCTTGTTCCTTGTAACCGACTCTATGTAACCCTAGCCCCCTCCGGTGTCTATATAAACCGGAGGGTTTAGTCCGTAGAACAACAATAATACCATAGGCTAGCTTCTAGAGTTTAGCCTCTATGATCTCGTGGTAGATCAACTCTTGTAATACTCATATCATCAAGATCAATCAAGCAGGACGTAGGGTATTACCTCCATCAAGAGGGCCCGAACCTGGGTAAACATCTTGTCCCCCGCCTCCTGTTACCATCCGCCTTAGACGCACGGTTCGGGACCCCCTACCCGAGATCCGCCGGTTTTGTCACCGACAGTCACTAATAGCGGAAAACAAACGAAGAGATTATTGTAGGGTACGAAACCACCTCAAAGTTATTCTTTCTAATCGATCTATTCAAGAGTTTGTACTAGAATAACACCTTAATACACAAATCAACCAAAACCCTAATGTCACCTACATACTCCAATGTCACCTCAAGTATCTGCGGGTATGATTATATGGTATGCATCACACAATCTCAGATTCATCTATTCAACCAACACAAAGAACTTCAAAGAGTGCCCCAAAGTTTCTACCGGAGAGTCAAGACGAAAACGTGTGCCAACCCATATGCATAAGTTCACGAGGTCACGGAACTCGCAAGTTGATCACCAAAACATACATCAAGTGGATCACATGATATCCAATTGTCACCACAGATAAGCACGTGCAAGACATACATCAAGTGTTCTCAAATCCTTAAAGACTCAATCCGCTAAGACAACTTCAAAGGGAAAACTCAATTAATCACAAGAGAGTAGAGGGGGAGAAGCATCATATGATCCAAATATAATAGCAAAGCTCGCGATACATCAAGATCGTGCCTACTCAAGAACACGAGAGAGAGAGAGAGAGAGATCAAACACATAGCTACGGGTACATACCCCCAGCCCCGAGGGTGAACTACTCCCTGCTCGTTATGGAGAGCGCCGGAATGATGAAGATGGCCACCGGAGAGGGATTCCTCCCTCCGGCAGGGTGCCGGAACAGGTCTAGATTGGTTTTTGGTGGCTATGGAGGCTTCTGGCAGTGGAACTCCTGATCTATTCTGTTCCCCGATGTTTTTAGGGTATATGGACATATATAGGCGAAAGAAGTCGGTCAGGGGAGCCACGAGGGGCCCATTAGGGTGGGGCACGCCCAGGGGGCAGGCGCGCCTCCCTGCCTCGTGGCCACCTTGAAGCTTCCCTGACGTCTACTCCAAGTCTTCTGGATTGCTTCCATTCCAAAAATAACTCTCTCGAAGGTTTCATTCCGTTTGGTCTCCGTTTGATATCCCTTTTCTTCGAAACACTGAAATAGGCAAGAAAACAGCAATTAGGGCTGGGCCTCCGGTTAATAGGTTAGTCCCAAAAATAATATAAAAGTGTATAATAAAGCCCATAAACATCCAAAACAGATAATATAACAGCATGGAACAATCAAAACTTATAGATACGTTGGAGACATATCATTCCCCCAGCGGGCGCAGGTATGGACGTTGCCCCCCACGACCCCAGCAGGATGCCACCCTACCAGCACCAGGGCGGCGCGCTAGGCCCGGCGGCGTGGAGCGCGGGGCGTCTCGGCAAGGGTTCTGGGGGCGGCGGCTCTAGAAGCCTATGTGCCCCGCATGGTGGATCGAGAGTACACGCCGGAGGATGACCCCGGCTTGTTCCTCGAGCCGGCTTGGGAAGAGGAGATGTTGGAAGTTGAGGCCTTCCAGGAACCACCCACGAGCCTCGCCGACCCTGCCAACGACAACAACCATAGGGTACCGCTAATCTCTCAGGAGCAGGCTTACGCTAACCATGGGTCGCAGGTGGACCAGGTCACAGCGGTGGACGGCGACCCCAGCGCGGCAACCTCGCTTCAACCCAGGGAAGTGCACTGGGGGCTGCGCGGGAGGGGCTCGGAGGAAGGCCCCTCTCCGCGTTGCACGGAGCAAGCCATCGCCCGGAGGTAGGTCCTCTGTCAGGGAGGCACCGGCAAGCCTTCCCCTGGCAGAGGGCCCGTGGTCATCGAGGGTGCCGCTAGCATCCCCTTTGCCCCTTGGCATCGTCCTGGTTTCTAGACGCCCCAACGGTGGTCGAGGGAGGCGCAAGGCGGCTCCCTCGTCTGGCGATATGAAGAAAGGCTCACGCCTGTGAAGGTCTCTGCCCGTGACACTCTCACGAAATAATGAGTGGGGCTGTACACGCCCCGGAGTCTGCGGAGATCCGCCCTCGGGCCTCGGGGGCTCCCGCCCACGTCCTAGTGGAAGCACCATGCTCCGCGCTAGCCATCGACACTGTCCCCCAATGGCTATGCTCACGGCATGTGAAAGCACTTAGGTCCGTGCTGGTGAGAAGACAAGAAGACTAGCTAGGTGCCGGACGCGGCCATTTGCTTTCAACCCCTCTTTTCTGTAGCTCGGTTTGCCGCGTTTTCGGATTTGAACTTGAAATTGTATTTTCGCTGACAAGTATGGGGGGCGTCTTTTTGTCGTTGCATTGGTTTCTTTAATTTTCTGGTCCTGCGCCTTGTTTTTTAAGGACCGCGCCTGCTACCCCTCCCTCACGAGCACCTCGCGAGTGGGGGCTGGGTGTGGCATGCGTGCGCATCCTGCCGCGCCCAGGCGCTTGCTTCTCGTGAGGCCCTCTTGGGCGGACTAGCAGGCTCCTCGGGAGCCCAACACCTTACGGGCCCGCAAAGGACTCCCCTCGGGAGAAATACACACCAGCAACCACAAGACCGGTCCGAGGTCTGTCTGGACTGAGGTAAGTTGCTACAGCAAGCTCGCGGAAGAACTTAAGGACTCAAAAAAGCATGCTTTAAGTCTGGCTCAAGGAATAAAACAACAGTCTGATTACATGAGGGGCTCCCCCTCCCCATAAATGCTCTTACATCTTGAAGGGCCATGCCCAAGCTTTTGCGCGTAGGTTTAAAACAAAGGAGTGCAGGCCTAATTGAACATGTCGCTCGCATCGCCTTCCGAATCGTTCCCGAACGCGCTACTGGCACCATCATCGTCGCCTGCGTGGCCTCCGCCATCGTCAACCGCACCGCCTTTGTCCGCCACGACCACCAGCGCATCGTCCTCAGAGGCGAAGGCCCTGACGAGAGCATCCACATTATCATCCACCCAGCGTGCCAGGTTATCCCGGATAGCCCTAGGCACTTGGGCAATGGAGGTGTCAAAACTGAAGTTGGGGTCGACATTTTGAAGATGGTTGAAGATGCGGGAGAATGCGCACCCAAGGAGGCCTCGGCTCTTTTTGTCCATGAGCTCGCAAGCCCTCTCGGCTCGGTTGTCCAGGCGTGTCATGATGTCAGTGAAGAAGCGAAGGTGGCTAGCATTGTCCTGGGCGTGGGGGTGAGGGGCGTGCTCGTCGCAGATGACGCCTAGCGCCTGATTGGCCCTCATCCTGAGGTCTCGAAGCATGGGAGTGTGCTCGTGCAGTAACATCTACCAGCAGAGCGCCTCTTCCTTGCTCTACTGCGCGAAGGACTCGGCGTTGGTAACTCGCCGCTGAAGCGGGAGTAGCTCAGCACGGGTGGAGGCCAACTCCGCCTGAGCAGAGATCAGGGCTGCAGTGGCGGCCTTCTCACGCTGCTCAACCTCATTCAGCTTTGACCGGAGGGCAGCGGTTCTACCCTCAGCTTTGGCTTCCAAGAGCTTCAACTTCAGGTCGTATCTGTTGGCAAGATCCGCACGGCCCTCTGCCACCCTGCGGTCAATCTCCTCCTGGATCCTGGCCTCTCGCGCGCTTGCGGCATCCTCCAGCTATTCGACTTGGCGCTCCCTCATCTCCAACCGTTCAAGATCGAGGCTGCGCTTCATAGCCTCCAGCACCAGCGCTTCCTCACGCCTCAAGATCTCCTCCTCTTTGGAAGGCGCCCCCTTCATCGATGCCAAAACAGCCCTGCGGGCCTCGACCTGCTGCTCCAGGGAGGCGTTCAGGGCCTGGAGCTCCTGCCCACACTTCTCTGTGACCTCCCTGCGGTGGTCAGCCTCCCTGGCCTCTTCCAAGGCTTGGGCACTGGCCTCGCACGAGGTTGCATGGGATTCCTCGGCCTTCGCGTTGGCACGCTCGCGCTAGAGACACCCGAGGTTGATGGCCACCTTCAGTTGATGCCATTCGTCCACTAGCCGAAGACCCTCAGTTTCAAGGCAGGCTTCGACGTCCACGAGCTCTTCCCCAAGCCGGCTCAGCGCACCCATCGCCTCCCAGAAGATCTCGTGATAGATGGCACCCCGCTCGCGTGCAAGCTCGAACACATGACCAGGCCCGTCCTCCACACCGGAAGTGGCTGAAGAGGCCCGAGGTGGCTCGCCTTCTCCCAGCAGGGGGCTGGGGGCCGGCACCTTTTCAGTCGCCCTTCGGGCCCCGTCGGGGGCCCGGAGGGGCGGAAGCTCGTTGCTCGAAGGAGAAGCCAGGGTTGAGGCCACCCAGCCGCGGTCAATAACCAGAGGAGGAGCCCTTGCACACCTTCCGCATCCCAGGCAAGGCCGCGAAGGAGGGACGGCAAGAACGCAGGGTCGAGACGTCAGGCCGGCGCGCTTACCTCACCGGCCGACCTCGTGAGAAGTGCGGCAGGCTGGCTTGGGGCGGCCAAGGTCAGCACAGGACTCAAGATAGGAGGAGGTTGCCTCCCGGGAGACTTCGTCGTCTTAGCAGAAGGGGCCCTGACAAACCATAGTCAGGAGGGGAAGTAGCACTCGAGAAATTACAGGGATAAGGTACTCACTCATCTATGGCAATATACTTCCTCTGTTTCAATGGCCGGAAGGCATCACCGCTGCAGCTTGGAGATCCCTTCCTCTTCCGGAGCGCGTCGAAGTTCGGTCGGAGCCGGCCGAAGCCCTGGGTGCGGTCACCAGTGCCGGGCGTGGCTGGTGTGGCTCCTGAGGAGGCGACCTCAGGGGTGCTAGACTGCATGGAGACCTCGGCACTCGCCCGGTGGTGACTCATTGGGGCCTCGGGGGCTTCGGCCTCAGGAGCATCAGGCTGCGTCGTCCCTCCGGCCACTCCCTCAAAACGGCTCTCTTGGGGCCTGCAGGGTGACCCCTTAGGAGCCCCGAGCGGCACCGGTTCCTCAGCAGCCGCGTCGCCAGCAGCCAGCAGCGGTCGCCCCCTGCGCCCACTTCCGGGGAGATCACCACGCTGGCGGCAGGCAAGGGAGCCACGAAGACAGGGCTCTCGCGAGGCCCTTCGAGGCCAGTCGGGCGTAGTCCCCACTCGTCGAAGTGGGGCATCTGCTTTGCGAACTCCACCTTGTTCGAGCAGCAGTATAGAAGACAACCTTCTCCCAGCAGGCTGGTTGGCGTTGGGTTGCCAGTCAGGAGCTCGAGCACTGTGCACCGCGCCTCAGGGGCGAGAGCCGGCACCTGAAGCCTCATGCGGTCCCCGTAGCCGGAGAAGGTCCACATCGGCCGGGAGTGACGCTGAAGCAGAGCAATATGGCACCGGATGAACTCCTTCACCACCATAGGCGCCGTCACCCCGAGGCCCTTCGGCCTGACCAGCCGGAGCCAGACATGAGCAAGCCATTGGTCGGTGAGCCTGGCGTGCTCCCAGCCGGAACTTGGGGCGGCCAGAATCCGCGGAAGCAGCAATAAGGGACTGCGCATGCCAACATCCACATACACCCATCGCTTCCGGAAACCACCCATGACTGGCGAGAGCTCGAAGTCAATCCCCGAGACGGTCGTCGTAGCCATAGCCTGGAAAGACACGCACCCCAAGCGCTGGCGAGTGTCTGTCAGATGCAGGGAGAAGAAATGGCAGAATAAGGCCACGGAAGGGTAAATGCCCAGCATGGCCTCACAGACGAAGGCGAAGACAGCAAGAAGGATGATGGATTGGGGATCAAGGTGCAGCGTGTTGATCTGATAATGCGAGAGCAACGCATTGAAGAAGTCAGAGAAGGGAGGGATCGGACCGGCCCAGAGGGCGTGAAGATGAAGGGGAACCTAGGTGGCCATCATGTCGATTTCAGCGCGGGAAGCAGGCCAGGCCACCGTCGCCCCCCACCCATTGGAGTCAGCGGTGAGCAACGGGCGCACCTTGCCCATCACCTCCTGGTTGACCACCACCGACCGCTCTACAGCGGGTTCGAAGATCGGCAGTGCAGGAGCCAAGGTACGGCACTCCTTCTTCCCCATCTTCTTCCGGCTTCGTGCCATGGCAGCGGGGGGAGCTGGTGTCATATCCTGCCGAGGGAAAAGATCCGTTGTTTTCCAGAAGACGAGGGGGCCGCGGAGCGATGGGGGTGGTGTTGTGTAGGCAACGGTGGCTACTTAGCCAAGCAGAAATCGAGGCTGCATGGGGAAGTGGAGACACCCACGTCCTATCAATCGCCACGCGTCAATCAAGGCCGTAGGCTATTGGGGCACGCGGCGCTCCGTACTTGACCCTTGGCTTCACCGCGAAGCCAAGTCCGAGCGCGCCTTGGGCCCAGGGGCTACTGTCGGTGTCCTGGGAATGGGGGTACCCAGACTTTCCTGCCTGCAGCCCAGGGCGAGGCTCCTCCAGCGGCCTGGTACGGCCCATCTTCATCAACAACCACTCAAGACCCTCGCGAGGGGCCAAGCCTCGCGAGGCGGACGACACAAGACCTCCTCAGGAGCAGCCTCCCTAGGCTAGCTCCCAAGGAGCGGAGATTGAGGGAGTCCTGGATTAAGGGGTCCTCGGGCATCCGGGCTATGTAACATGGGTCGGACTAATGGGCTATGAAGATACAAGACAGAAGACTTCTTCCCATGTCCGGATGGGACTCTCCTTTGCGTGGATGGCAAGCTTGGCGTTCAGATATGTAGATTCCTTCCTTTGTAAACCGACTCTGTACAACCCTAGGCCCCTCAAGTGTCTATATAAACCGGAGGGATTAGTCCGTAGAGGAGATCACAATCATACAGGCTAGACATCTAGGTTTTAGCCATTACGATCTTGTGCTAGATCAACTCTTGTAATCCTCATATTCATCAAGATCAATCAAGAAGGAAGTAGGGTATTACCTCCTTAGAGAGGGCCTGAACCTGGGTAAACATTGTGTCCCTCGTCTCCTGTTACCATCGACCTTAGACGCACAGTTCGGGACCCCCTACCCGAGATCCGCCAGTTTTGACACCGACATTGGTGCTTTCATTGAGAGTTCCGCTGCATCGTCATCAGAAGGTTCGATGGCTCCATCAATCATCTACAACAATGCTTCCCTGGGGGAGGTTTTCCTCCCCGGTCAGATCTTTGTGTTCGGCGGCTTCGCACTGCGGGCCAACTCCCTTGGCCATCTAGAGCAGATCGACAGCTACGCCCTAGGTCACCAGATTAGTTTTGGAAACCTGGACTATGTCACTGATATCCGAGGAGACTTGATCTTCCAAAGGTTCACAACCCCAATCTCCGATCTGGCCTTTGATCCGGAGCGCATCACCAGGTCCGAAGATGGGATTACTGAGCTCGCCGGACTATCTGCGGCCGCTAAGCCCAGCACGGGAGAACCGGAGGAAGTAGTGTCGCTGGCAACCATCATGAAGCCGGACTCTTCTCCAGACACTGACTCTAAACCCTCGGAGTCAGCATCGTGTGAGTTCGGCCAAGGAGTTTCCTTCCCGCCATACTCCACGGAATTTCTTCTCCCTGGTGAAACCTCGCCTTTAAGCGAGGCTCTGGACTTAATGCAATCCCTTGTCATTACAGAGGAGCAATGTCCGAACTACGCCCAGCCCGGACTATGGGCTAAGAGCGGGGAATTTTACGCCCCACCCAACACCCACTTCACAGCCACTGTCGAGGACTTAACTGACATGATCGACTACGGCTCTGAAGACATCGATGGTATGGACGATGATGCTAGAGAGGAACAGGCCGAAAACCCGCCGTTTACCGGACGATGGACGGCCACCTCTTCGTATGACGTGTACATGGTGGACACACCCAAAGAGGGTACCGACGATGATAAAGAAGATCCAGTCAAGGATAAACCTCCTAAAACATAGCCCAAGCACCGACGTCAGCGGCACCGCTCTAAATCACGTCGTGGAAAAGACAGCAATACCGGCACCAGACACAACAACACTCTAGATGATGTCGAAGACAAAGAAGACCCCGCCGAACCAACCTTCGAACAGGACGATCGGGAAGATGGGCAAGTTAGCCCTGATGAACGGGCCGTAAACGAAGACTCGGAGGACAGTAATTATCTCCCACTCTCCAAGGACGAGGTGAGCCTTGGTGATGAAGACTTTATCGTACCTGAGGAACCTCTCGAGCACGAGCGCTTTAAGCACCGGTTAATTGTCACTGCAAGGAGCCTGAAAAAGAAGCAGCAGCAGCTTCTAGTTGATCAAAATCTGCTCAACGATAGGTGGACTAATGTCCTGGTAGCCGAGGAATACGGCCTCGAGTGCCCAACCAAAAGTTACCTGAAGCATAAACTGCTACCCCAATTTTATGATGAGGACCTCGAGCCCGCACCATTAGCATGTAATGCAGCTTACCGACCACCTCGTGGACGGCACAAACCGGTAACTCAAGCCGAACACCAGCCCATACTACCTCGCCGTAAAGGTAGAGATATAACAGCTCGGGGATATACATATGACCTGCGGCAAGACCTGGACAATAGAGCAGGTCAGACCAGATCGATCTATGGATCGCGGGGACATGCACCGACGCGCGATGACGGTTACGTAGCCAGACGTGACAAGCATAATCACGGCCGGGCCGAAAACCGCAGATGGACTCCATCTGAGCTACGTTGCAACTTGGCCTGACATAGAGGCGCCGCACATCCCCTCTGCTTCACTGATGAAGTAATGGAGCATGAATTCCCAGAAGGGTTCAAACATATGAATATCGAATCATATGATGGAACAACAGATCCCGCGGTATGGATTGAGGATTTCCTTCTCCATATCCACATGGCCCATGGCGATGATCTACATGTCATCAAATACCTCCCACTAAAATTAAAGGTACCAGCCCGGCACTGGCTAAACAGCCTCCCAGAAAACTCTATTGGCAACTAGAAAGACCTAGAAGACGCCGAGGTACATATGTAAGTGCTCCAGACACCGATGACCTCAGTCATATCATCCAGCAGCCCGGAGAGTCAGCCAGGAAGCTCTGGACTAGGTTTTTAATTAAAAAGAACCAAATTGTCGAGTTTCCGAACAACGAAGCCCTAGCGGCCTTTAAACACAGCGTCCGAGATGGATGGCTGGCCCGCCACCTCGGCCAAGAAAAAACAAAGTCTATGGCAGCTCTTACTGCACTGATGACCCGCTTCTACGCGGGAGAAGATAGCTGGCTGGCTCGACGAAACAATAGCACCAGCGCTCCTGGCACCTCCGAGGTCAGGGACGGCAATGGCAAGCCTCGACGCAATAAAAACAAGCGTCTAAACAACAATGTAGGAACCCCAGACATGGCGGTCAACGCCGGATTCAGTTGTTCCAAATCCAGTCAATGGAAGAAGCCATTCAAGGCAAACAAAGATGGCCCATCCTGTTTAGATAGGATACTGGACCGGCCCTGTCAGATTCATGGCAGCCCTGACAAACTCGCCAACCATACCAACAGAAATTGTTGGGTTTTCAAACAAGCAGGCAAGCTCAACGCCGAACGCAAAGGGAAGGGGCCGCCTAGTGACAGCGATGACGAGGAGACTCGCTAGCCAAACACCGGGGGACAAAAGAAATTTCCCCCCAAAGTAAAAATAGTAAACATGATATCTGTGACGCATATCCCCACGAGGGAGCACAAGCGCGTACCATGAGACGAATACGCCATAAAGCCGGTCATACCAAAATTTAACCCATGGGTAGCCTGTCCGATCACTTTTGATCGCCGTGACCACCCAACAGGTATCCGTCACAAAGGTTCAGCAGCTTTGGTCCTCGACCCAATCATTGATGGATTCCATCTCACACAAGTCCTTCTGGACGGCAGTAGTAGCCTTAATTTTCTTTATCAAGACACTGTTCGCAAAATGGGCATTGATCCCTCAAGGATCAAGCCCACCACAACTACCTTCAATGGTGTAATACCTGGCGAAGAAACTCACTGTACAAGCTCAATCACACTGGAAGTCGTCTTCGGTTCGCCGGACAACTTCCGAAGCGAAGCCTTGATCTTCGATATTGTTCCATTCTGTAGTGGATACAATGCACTACTTGGGCGGCCGCATTCGCTTGCTTCAATGCGGTCCCACACTATGCCTATCTAAAGCTTAAGATGCTCGGTCCATGCAGCGTCATAACGATCAACGGAAACATGGAACACCCCCTCCGTTCCGAGGAGTATACCATAGCCATCACAGCCGAAGTACAAAGCAGACTTGTTAAACTGCATACCTTACCGGCCATTAAGCCACCGGCCTCTACTACACAAGATAGGTCAATTTCAGAGCTGGATTAGCAGTTCCGTCGTTTGCTGCATATGCCCGCGAAGTTCACATCACGCATGCATAATTATGCACTTAAAATACCTTGGTCGTCGGCAGAGGCACAATGCGGACAGACCTACAGCACGGTTCGTCCTCCTACAGCTTTTCTCCCTTCTTTTCAAACTATTTCTTGTCCTTTGTCACAGATGAATCGAAACCTGTTCGTCCTATGGACCTGCAAGGACTCTTTTGGAGCCCAGTTCCGTCCAGGCAGCCAAAGATTGCTCCTTTTAGGGAATCCCCTTCGCTAAGGCAAAGGTAGCACAGACGTGCGACAGGAGGTCCAAAAGATTTTTTGTAGACCAAACACTCTATTTAAAACCTGGATATAGCCTTTTTCCTCAGCCTTCGACCCCTGGCATGTAAAATGACCTGGGTAGAGGTGTTATAATCTATAAGATTGCGCTCGATGTATCAATCAGATTCCAGTGGACATAATCCGTTTTCAGTACTTACTTTTCCTCATAGAACTGTATTTTACCTTTTCGATGGTTTCACATACACACCTCGGCACTAATCGCCAGGGGCTCGATACGGCAACATATTAAATTGCCAACAAGTCTGAACAGCTCTACAACATACTTCGGCGTCATGAGTTTTGGCATTATATGTATCAGCTCCGAATCATGTCTTTGGTCAATAGTTGGGTTGCCCGGCTCCTGTGCTTACTACCTTACGTTCCGCTCTATTGGCTAGGGTAGTAAAAAGAGAACTACTGCGATTGTGTTTCCGGTTCACCTGGTTAAGCACCTCAGTAGAGAAAGCCGAAAACTGACTATCATGATGCGACGAGAGCTGGTCAACCACTCGGTGACTTATTAAAATCTTTTGCGATTTCTTCCATATAACACGAAGGACCATTTTCCGGTCACCTATGTAGCACAGCTGTATTCGGTTGACCGCGTACATACAAGGGGCTATATCGTAGACCCACCGTCAAACTCCTATGGCTAAGTGAAGGTGTTAAAGCCCTATAGTACGATTGCCTAGTTCGCCGCACTGACACCTCCTTCACGGACCAAGACGTTGGGTCAAGTGTAGTCAGTTGCCATTCCGAACACCCCTGCATTATATGCGAGGGGGCTGAAGCCGATGACTGGCAAACCTTCAGATTATAAAAAACGGCCGCACAGGAGGAAATGCCTTTCAGGCAAAAGGCATACATATAACACAACCTTAATATATTATAATATTATTATCACAATTCTGATACATTCCCTCAAACATAATATTCTTTGAGCACTGACCCTCTATCAAGCGGGTGCCCTCTAGGACATCTTCAAAATAATGCTCCAGCGTGCGATGGTCCTTGCCCTCAGGTGGACTGTTTGCTACAACATCGGCGGCCTTCATTTTCGCCCAGTACATTTTGACGCGGGCCAAGGCCATCCGTGCACCTTCAATGCACGTCGGCCGCTTAACGGCGTCGATACGCGGCACCGCATCAACAAGTCTCTGCAACAAACCGAAATAACTATTTGGAATTGGCTCAGTTGGCCACAGCTAGACCAAGACTTCGTTCATGGAAGCTCCGGACACCTTGTGGAGCTCGGCCCACTGGGCCATTTGTTCGTTCAGCAATGACAGATGCTTTGGCACGTTGAACTGTGACCAGAAAATCTTCTCCACAGCACGTCCGTCTTGCGCTTGATAAAACTGCGCCGCATCGGTGACACTCTTCGGCAGGTCCAAGAATGATTCTGGAGAACTCCACGATTGATTAAGCAGGGCATACTTCGGGTCGCCGAATTTAGTCTATAATAGAAAGGGCTTACCAGCCGCTATCTCCCTAGCTTGCCGAATCTCCTCCTGAGCCGCTCTAGACTCAGACCGTGCCTCTCGCGCCTCTTGCAAAGCCTTATTGAGTTCGGCTGCCTTGGCCTTGTTATCCTTCTCGAGTGATTCACATTGGCTAGTGGCATCCTTCAGCTCTCGCACCATGGTAGATATTCTCTCCTCGCACTGGCGCCGAGTGGCTTGTTCGGCCTTTAACTCAGTAGTTGCCTTCTTGACAGCCGCATTGCTCACTCTGGCTTGCTCCTTGGCCCGGACAAGTTTAGCCCGAAGGGCCTCAACCGTAGCAGCACCATCTGCAATTATGCATGTCTCAGTATATAATTTCCAGCTTCATGCTCATATTAGTATACATGCATAAGTTGATTGCCCCAAAACATACCTTGTGCCTCATCGAGCCGCCTGTTAATAAGAGTAATGTCCTCATCCGCTGACTCAAGTTTCTGCTTTAAATCTGCAACTTCTGTAGTTGGGCAGTCGCCATTGACATACCAGCCTATTCTCAAATTAACCATGTCATTTCATGAGCATATCTTTTTTATCCTCTGATCGCCTCCCTGTGGAAGCCGACCAGGGTCTCAGGGGCTACTATCTATACACAGGCGCATTCTACATGTAAAGAGTGGTTAAGATATTACATTGCATACCTCACACCTCTTAGTAGGCCTGTGAAGGCTTCATTCAATCTGCTTCTCGCGGACAGAATCCTCTCAATTACCATACCCATTAAGGTACGATGTTCCTCTGAGATGGACGCATTTTGCAACATGCCTATTAATGTATCCGGCGCCTCCGGATTCCTGGAAGCAGCTGCGGGAGTATGAACTCCCTTTGAAGGGATATGTTCATTCGACCCTAGAGTCGTCTTCGGCTGCAAATCAGACAGTCTGGGGCCTTTATTTTTGGTCCCCATAGGGGCTGCACACCCCGGACCCTTAACGACCGAAGTATCACCTTCGGGCGCGGCCTTCATTCCCCCCCCCCCCCCCCCCCCCCGCACCACTTTATGATTGGGGGAGACCCTCCGGGATGACACCTCGAAGTTGTCCGCCCAAAGGGGCGAGAAAGCCTATGGAAGGCGTCTCGCTTGCCATCATCTCTGGAAGCAGGTCACCCGAGGAGGAGGACTCTGTTGAGGAAGACTGCGGGCCGGAGTGCAAACATGTATTTAAGATGTTACCGTTGTAACCTGAAAAGAACGGGATATGTCTAGAATACCCTTGTTCACTTACGATTCAGCAAAAGGCTTGTCCTTACGGAGGAATTGTGTGGCAACGTCGCCTTCCGAACCCGAACCATCTGACAGGGACATCTTCTCTCTCTTAGGAGCCTCCACCTCCAAATCTTTAGAGGCGGTCCTTTTCTTCCCATGGGGAGAAGGGATATCAGCTTCTTCTTCCCCTTCGTCTTGAGAAGAGGGAGTTCCGGTCTCTCGGGGCATAGCATCCGGTGTACCTTTAGAGTGGAGGCCACCTTTGGCCTTTTTGCTCTCCTCTTTGTCATCCTTCGCCGGCACTTGATATGGTGCCGGGGCCAGCATCCTTGTTAACACAGGATCAGCTGAGTCTTCGGGAAGAGGAGCCGAACACCTAATTCGTTCCTCCTTCTTTATCCATCCTTGGTCGAAGGCAGGTTTCTTAGAATATTGACTAAGCTGTGTTCAGGACTCGAGTGCTTACCGAGGTATCCGGATGGTTGCAGCCGAGGCCGATGTCCTCGGTCGTATTCGGCCGCTGCTTTCGAGTCCAAAAGAATAACTTCCACATCCCACTATGCGTTGTGCCGAAGAAGTGCTGAAGGGTCCGTGGTCCTTCTGGATTGAACTCCCATAGTTGGAGAGGTCGCCATTGGCATGACAGGACCCGGCGTACTAGCATTACCTGGATCACGTTGATGAGGCCGGTGTCCTTTTCAAGGAGACTCCGGATACGGCTTTGTAGCGTCTGCACTTCATCAATTGATCCCCAGTCTAGCCCCTTATTAATCCATGATGCAAGTCTTAATGGAGGGCCAGATCGGAATGCAGGTGTAGCTGCCCACTTGGTACCGCGGGGTTCAGTGATGTAAAACCACTCTCACTGCCATAGGTTGGAAGTTTCTGTAAAGGAGCCCTTTGGCCAAAGAGTATTGGCAAGCTTGCTCACCCTGGCACTGCCACACTCTGCTCGCTCCCTATCGACTACCTTCGGCTTCACATAAAAGTTCTTGAGCCATAAGCCGACGTGTGGGTGAATGCAGAGAAAGGCCTCGCACATGACAACGAACGTCGTGATGTGCAGAAAGGAGTCCGGAGCTAGATCGTGAAAATCTAGCTCGTAATAGAACATGAGGCCATGAACGAAGGGGTGGAGAGAAAACCCTAGCCCCCGGAGGAAGTAGGAGATAAATACGACCCTCTCATCGGATTTGGGTGTAGGAATAACCTGCCCCTTAGCAGGGAGCCTGTGGGGGATTTCCGCGGTCAGGTACCTTTGCCGCCGGGAGCTTCACGATATCCTCCTCTGTGATGGAGGAGGCCACCCACTAGCCTTGAAGGCTGGGTCCGGACATGGCTGGGAGGCTTGGAGCGATTAAGTTGAAACCTGGGTGCTGGAGCTCAAGGTGGGAGAAGTTAAGGAAGAGGTAGGCGTAAAGGAGAAAGACGGGTCTGAGCCCCTTTATAAAGGCGATGAATATCGAACGCCTCCTCATGAGCCTTAAAACTTGCCTATTCCCAAGGAATCATGCTGATGGGGCGGTTGGATTACCCATGCACGTATTGATGAAAATCTCATAATAAGGGGACACGATCTCTGCTTCGACAAGACGTGCCAATAAAACCGCATCTTGAAACGTGGAGCGGGAGGCTAAAAATGGTTCGAAATGAGGACCGGGCAGGGACGTGATGTCACACTGCAAAAGTTGTCAGTAAATTGGACTCATGAAATATTATGCTCTCTGCGGTTATGTGTGGTATTTGTTTTGTAGAGCCGGACCCGTTTTCTGTGTTCGAAGGCTGTTTTGGAGTATTCGGAGGAGGAACCCGCCTTGCAATGCCGAAGACAATGTGCGCGCCGGACACATCATCATTGAAGCCTGGTTCAGGGCCTACTAAGGGAGTCCTGGATGAAGGGGTCCTCGGGCTTCCAGGCTATGTAACATGGGCTGGACTAATGGGCTATGAAGATACAAGACAGAAGACTTCTTCCCGTGTCCGGATGGGACCCTCCTTTGCGTGGATGGCAAGCTTGGCGTTCGGATATGTAGATTCCTTCCTTCGTAAAATGACTATGTACAACCCTAGGCCCCTCCGGTGTCTATATAAACCGGAGGGGTTAGTCCGTAGAGGAGATCACAATCATACAGGCTAGACATCTAGGGTTTAGCCATTACGATCTCATGGTAGATCAACTCTTGTAATCCTCATGTTCATCAAGATCAATCAAGCAGGAAGTAAGGTATTACCTCCTTCGAGAGGGCCCAAACCTGGGTAAACATCGTGTCCCTCGTCTCCTCTTACCATCGACCTTAGACGCACAGTTCGGGACCCCCTACCCGAGATCTGCCAGTTTTGACACTGACAGAGATATCAAGGCAAGGGGCACCTCGCGAGGTGCTCATGACGTGAGCCATGACGACCAAGGCCAGGCGGGCGCCAGCAGGCACAGTGTACTCGTTGCCTCTTTGGTGCTAAAGGGGAAAGCGCACGCGAGGAGTCCCGAGGCATCAAGCAAAGGTTTCCATATTGGTGCAACGAGACCAAGACCAGCAGGACGGCAGGACGGAGGTCACCACGGAGCCCACTACGGCGTCACTACCAAAGTCTTTGGCAGGCGAAGACCACCTTTTGTCAGGATAACTTGGACTAGTTGCCCCCCTTCAAATTGGACATTGTGGGATCCCTTCCCGCCTAATATTTGGGAAGAGAACCCGGTCCTCTATATATAGGACTAGCCACCACCGTGGGAGGCATGTGATCTTGGACTGGATCCATCCCACCAAGGCCACCGCACAAGCTCACCGAGCTCAAGAACACCTCTCCTCAAGAGGTTGTTCTTCCCTTGTACTTTTTCATCCTCAGCCTGCGGGGCAATCCACCACACCACACTAGAGTAGGGTATTACACCGCAACGGTAGCCCAAACTAGTATAAACCCTTGTGTCGCTTGTTCTTTGGGTTTGATGAGTTAAGCCTTGAGATCGTTGCAAGTGCGAGCTAGAGATAGAGAGAGACATTCATGCGCACCCCAGTGTTCGAACCTCAAGGGTTTGCCGGAACCCAGAATCCGACAGAATATGTCATTGATATGAGTTAATATAATTTTTAGGAGTTATTGTCGGCATGGTTAGTTATAAGGCTGAAAACCTGGGTTCTGTTTAAGCTTATTTATGTAAACAAGAGCAAAAGAGTTTGTAAAAGTTTTTCTTTTTCACTTTCAGTTTATCAACTGAATTGCTTGAGGACAAGCAAAGGATTAAGCTTGGGGGAGTTGATATGTCTCCAACGTATCTACTTTTCCTAACGCTTTTCCTCTTGTTTTGGACTCTAATTTGCATGATTCGAATGAAACTAACCCCGGACTGACGCTGTTTTCAGCAGAACTACCATGCTGTTGTTTTTGTGCAGAAATAAAAGTTCTTGGAATGGAACGAAACTTTGCGAGGATTTTTTATGCAATATATGAGAATTTCTGGAGCCAAGAACCACTGGGGGGGAACCTAGGTGGGCACAACCCAACAGGCTCCCCCCCCTCCAGGCGCGCCCAGGTGGGTTGTCCCCACCTGGTGGCCCCGCAGACCCTGAAACCGATGCTATAAAATCACATTTTTCAAAAAAAAATCAGGGAGAAAGAATTATCGCATTCCACGAGACAGAGACGCCGTCACCAACTGTTCCTCATCGGAAGGCCGGATCTGGAGTCCGTTTGGGGCTCCGGAGAGGGGGGTCTTCGATCTTCGTCATCACCAACCCTTCTCCATCACCAATTCCATGATGCTCCCCGTCGGGAGTGAGTAATTCCTTTGTAGGCTTGCTGGTCGGTGAGGAGTTGGATGAGATTCATCATGTAACCTAGTAAGTTTTGTTAGGGCCTGATCCCTAGTATCCACTATGTTCGAAGATTGATGTTGCTATGACTTTGCCATGCTTAATGCTGGTCACTTTGGGCCCAGGTGCCATGATTTCAGATCTGAACCGTTTATGTTATCACCATTATATCCATGTTTTAGATCTGATCTTGCAAGTTATAGTCACCTACTATGTGTTATGATCCGGCAACCCCGGAGTGACAATAGTCGGGACCACTCCCGGTGATGACCGTAGTTTGAGGAGTTCATGTATTCACCATGTGTTAATGCTTTGTTCCGGTTCTCTATTAAAAGGATGCCTTAATATCCCTTAGTTTCCAATTGGACCCCGCTGCCACGTGAGGGTAGGACAAAAGATGTCATGCAAGTTCTTTCCATAAGCACGTATGACTATTTACGGAATACATGCCTACATTATATTTATGAACTGGAGCTAGTGTCATATCGCCCTAGGTTATGACTGTCACATGATGAATATCATCCAACAAATTACCGATCCAATGCCTACGATTGTCCTGTATATTGTTCTTGCTAAGTTATTACTTCTATCGTTACTATTGCACTTGTTACAAAACTATTGCTATCATTGTTACCATTACTATTGATGTCGCTACTATTATCAAAACTATCATACTACTTTGTTACTGATCACTTTGCTACAGATAATTAATCTCCAGGTGTGGTTGAATTGACAACTCAGCTGCTAATACTTACAAGTATTCTTTGGCTCCCCTTGTGTCTAATTTATAGATTTGGGTTGAATACTCTACCCTCGAAAACTGTTGCGATCCCATATACTTGTGGGTTATCACAAAGCTGAAGGTTTCAACATCTTCGCTCTGCACATTATGCACATTCTTCAACTATGCCATTGATGCCGATGCCATGGAATTGATCTTCAGATATGATTGGTTACCTCCCATGGGATTATTCTGGTCCATGTATGCAATATAACTTCTTACATAATGAAAGGGTTTTACCACATCATCATACATTCCATTAGCTACACTTTTGTTGCTAATCTAAATAGCCGATACACAATTATCGCGCTAAGAGTAAAGATGGCCAATATATACTTATCATCCTAAAAACATGCAAATGGCCGATGGAGTGTTCACATCATGCTTAGAACAAACTCTGTGCAGGTTATTTTTCGGCACACTAGTTTTGCCGAAAAATAGAGGGTCATGTCTTGACACCAGATTTTGGCATGGTCAAGAACTTAATTAAGATGGCCTCAAATGGAGAAGTGATCTACATGAAAAAGTTTTGTATTGTCGATATGGACATCTTTCAAGTTTGGGCCATCGCCATCCGATCTCATCTCGATGGACAAAGTTGTGCTCAAAGTACTAGGATTTTTATATGCAGAGTACTGTTCGGCCTATTAGGCCTCCAAGACAGCCTCATATGAGAACTGTTTATACACATATTATGTTCGTCTTGTCGAGACGATCGATTTTGTTATAAAATCGTCTAATTCTGAGATCGTATGCAAAAGTTAGAGTCATCGGAGTGCAGCCGTACCACAACCAAATTGTGGCGCGCCCCATCACACCCATATAGGTGATGTTTGGTGGGTAGCGCCACTAGTTAGCTATTTTGCACGAGATATTCTGGCCTCAATATGGCTCTGAATCGAAAAATGTACAACCTGAAAGTTGTTCGTCTCGTTGAAACGGTTCAATTTGTATTTTACGTGATTTTGATCTGAGCTCGTTTACTACCCCAAAAATGACCCGCAAGGTGCAGCCAATTTTTAGACCAAACAGTTTTGGAAAGTTCGGTTCAAACCATCGAAGTGGACCCAAATTAGGGTTTTAGACATGAATCTATCTTTATCCCTCTCCATTGTATCTTTCTTCCTATCTTTACCCCAAAAACTATCTTTTCCTTGCACAGGAAGTCCGGCCGCCTCCTATATGCCTAGGAGGTGACGGCCGATTGAACAACACACAATCGAACAAATCAATCTATCATACTTTTTCGTGTTCATCTATCTTTATCCCTCTTCCTTGTATCTTGCTTCTTGTTCTTCGTTCGTTCTTTGATTGGAGGGCAGTAGTACACGACGCACTAGGGGCGATCAGGTCGACCTAGGGCAGCTCATAGCCGCTGCGCGCCCTGGCGCGGTCCCTCCCGGGCGTGTGGGGTTTCGGGTCTACAAAAGCGCCCGCAAGATTGCTTGCGTATCGCGCTTCCGGTTGGGTCTCCTTTGATGTGAGTTGCGGTGCATCACCCGCGGTGTCGAGGGTAGATGGTGACATGTTTGTGTGTGAACACCCTCCATAGCTAATTTTGTTGTTCTTAGGGACTAGGGACATACGGGGAATTTTGTAGGGCTAGAATTCGGCTTGGGTTTTGGCACCAAGCTTGAAATTTTGCAAATATTTGTCATCGTTATTCCCAAATGAGGCACACCGGATGGCGCGCTAACCGCTCCATCCTCGTGCGGTGGTGGTGGCGTGTGTGGTAGACGTGAATGTTTTGTTCTACCTTGTGCGGTAGACATGAATGCTTGTTCTGGTTGGGATGGCGCATGCTACCCCAATATAGCGCTCCGTCTGGAATTACTCTTGGCGGAAATGGATTAAAATAGATCTATCTAGAACTAAACTACGTCTAGATACATCCATTTCTCCGACAAGTGATTCCGGGCGGAGGGAGTGGTATTAAGGTGCTGGTTTAGTAGGAGTAAAAGCAAACACATTAGCGTCCCTCCCTCATCGACGTCGGGTAAATATTGTTGTAGTAGATAGCCGGAAAGTCATTGCGCTAAGGCCCCGTAGGACCAACACACAAGACCAACGCACAAGGACAACAACTGTCGTTAATGAAAAGAAGCATAGATTGGAAGGATCAAATCTGCAACCATACAAACGCAGACAAACGAAGACCTGATCCAAGCGGATCCGTCGAAGATAACCACCGTCGGAATCCCATGAACCGTCGTACGCCGCATCCGTACAAAGACCAGTGGGGACTCATACGTGGACAATAATTCAGGAGACAAAGTCCAAAGCTAGTCGTGAATGCCCGGTTACACTTCATACGAAATTTGATAAATTGAACCAATTTGATGGGTATTGACTTTATGCAACAACATATAAAGAGGAAAATATCTTAGTTTGTGTGATGCCTCGACGGCCTCCGAGACCATTAATAGTTTTTTGGAGGCCACTGATATGTTGACTCCGCTAGAGTTGCTCTGATGAAATATGTACACCCTTCGTTCCTTTTTACTCTACATATAAGTTTTATCCTAAGTCAAACTTCTTCATAAAATTTGTCCCACCACGCCCTTTGTCCCCACCTTTATCAACACCTTAATTAACTTACCTTGTGCATCAATATGACCTTAATTTACTTACCTTCTGTATCAATTCTATGTATCATTATTGATGCAATATCTGTCTACCTTGTGTTTTCGAGATTGTTGACAGAAACAGATATGGATTGATTTGTTTGCTAGTGCATACAGAGAGAAATAGTCCATGCAGAACCGAAGAGAATGTTGTCTCGGGTGCTAAGTTCGAGGAACTTCACCAAAGAATATCTGCGTTGCAGAGAAGAACGAGCTATATCTGATGAAGTTATATAGACGAGAAGTTTGATGTGAAGGAATTATCCCCTCAAAGAATTACTGCTGAAGCGAAGCATATGTTTCGATATGGTCGTCCGAAGAAATTGACTACATCAAATGAAAGTCGAAGACAAAATGAAGACGTAGTGTTCATTTCGTCGTTCTTCTTTCACCTATTGGAGTCATAGGACCTCCGTACTATTAAGAGGGGTATAGGTACTCGAAGCTTAGATCTGTTGTGATGCTTAGCCAAAACCTATGAAAGTTGCGAGAGAAATCTCTTTCTGTTCCGAGCGAATACTTGCCAGCAAGAGATTGTGATCTTTTTCACTGCTAGAGATTTGTCTCAGACCGAGGAGTTAGCATTACTTGCTTCCCAAGTAATTTTACCGTTGTGCTCAAATCCGACCGTTGGACTCATGCCGTTCGGCCATTGGCCACTCTCGATGTCCAATTTGCTCTTTTCCCCATCAAGGAAGGCTGCGGCTATAAATAGCCACCCGCTACAACTTTGTACATTGGATGCTTCGCTTGATATTTCTGAGAAAATTGATTTGAGTAACCCCTCTCCGAGTAATTTGAGTTTAAGATCCACCAAGAGAAAATCAAGAGCCCAAACTTAGACAGTGGTTTAGCATCACAGTGATGTTGAGTTAGAGTTCTCGTACCTATTACTCTTGAGAGTTGCGCACTCTTTAGACGGATAGGTTTTCGCTCGAGTATTGACAAGTTATTGTCTTCACCAAGCTAGATCTTCAGCAACCAAGAGTGATTGTGGTTCGCGAAGGTCGACTGAAGGTTTGGAGATCACTGACAAGGATCTACCACGAGTGAAATCAGCTGAAGTCTGACCAGCTTCGAGTTGAAGGAGAATAGGGTGAAGAGAGTTTATCTTCCATGTTAAGTCAGAGCCCCTCCAACCAGATGTATCCCTTTGGCAGAAGGATGAACAGGTCTACCAAATCTCTCTGTCGCCTTCGAGCACCACTAGTTCAATCTACTTTACTGCAATCCCTTCAGCAGTTTTCATTCGTGCTCGGTGTCGATAGTTTACCTGATCATTATCATTCGCTGTAACTTTATGCACTTATCTGTCTCTGTGTTATTCACTTGAGTTCTTCAACGTATTTCATCTCATTGCACTTTCATCATTCTGTTTAGCATTTCTCATTCCACCTTGGTGTACTGTCTTGCATATCGTTCACCACCCGTATCATGTAGTATCTCATGCTACTGCATCTGTTTGCATGTTGCATTACTCTCATCATAGTTAAACCTATCATTTCCCATGCTCGTACTATTTGCATGTTGCAGTACTCTCATCATAGTTAAACCTATCATTTCCCATGCTTGTAGTTTTATCACATCTTTCATCCAGGAATATGCTTCTGGCGAAGAAGATTGATTCAGTTTATTTCCTTCCTCACCTTATTTCGCTGTTGTGATTGGGATCAGTTTCAATAGTTTTGAAAGAAATTTTTAATCTCCCATTCACCCCCCCCCCCTCTGGTCGATATACTCTCGGTCCTAACAATGATCGTAATTTACTTACCTTTTGCATCAATTCCATTATTTTCTCTACTACTTAATACATACATAAGGTTCATTTTCCTATCGGCGGAATTGTTCATCATCTTCGCCTCCCACCACGTCTCTCCATCAGAGTTTTTCTTCTAGTCGGTTTATTGTCCCACCACACCCTTTGTCTCCACCTTCTCCGTACTCTAATTAACATCTTAATTTACTTACCTTCTTCACCAATTTCACCTTAATTTACTTACTTTTGTGTCAGTTCCATGTATCATTGTAATTTATGTACTTTTGCATCAATTACATAATTTACTCATCGTGCATGACCCAAACTACCAAACCATATTAACCGGATGATACCCCAGGCATTGTTGCGGCAATTGTTTGCAATATGTTTTAATAGAAGTTGGTTAGACGAAACATAAATATAATATAAGAAGTAAAACTGAAAATAGAAATGATTTTTGTATATAGCTATAAAAATTTATTGAATATATATAAGAATCATAATATAAATATATAATTAAAACATTTGAGCCTTTTTGCATCCATAGTTCCATATTGAGGCGGGCCTTTTTCATGCATGGTTACATAGTGAGGTGGCTTAGTTGTATGTTAATATAAATATGTAAATGGGATCAACTACTAAGTTATATAGGATATGGGCGGGTAAACGGCTAACATGCTAGAATATTTATATGAGAGTCTGGATTAATAGAAATGATAGACTACTCATATCAATAAGAAATTACTTCTTTTCCGGGAGCCCACTTGAAAAGAACTCCCAAGTTAAGCGTGCTTGACTTGGAGCGATTTGAGGATGGGTGACCGACCGGTGATGACCCACAAGTATAGGGGATCTATCGTAGTCCTTTCGATAAGTAAGAGTGTCGAACCCAACGAGGAGCAGAAGGAAATGATAAGCCGTTTCCAGCAAGGTATTCTTTGCAAGTACTAAAATAAGTGGTAACAGATAGTTTTGTGATAGGATAATTCGTAATGAGCAACAAGTAACAAAAGTAAATAAAGTGCAGCAAGGTGGCCCAATCCTTTTTGTATCAAAGGACAAGCCTGGACAAACTCTTATATACAGAAAAGCGCTCCCGAGGACACATGGGAATATCGTCAAGCTAGTTTTCATCACGTTCAAATGATTCGTGTTCGCTACTTTGATAATTTGGTATGTGGGTGGACTGCTGCTTGGGTACTACCCTTACTTGGACAAGCATCCCACTTATGATTAACCTCTATTGCAAGCATCCGCAACTACAACAAAAGTATTAAGGTAAACCTAACCATAGCATGAAACATATGGATCCAAATCAGCCCCTTACGAAGCAACGCATAAACTAGGGTTTAAGCTTCTGTCACTCTAGCAACCCATCATCTACTTATTACTCCCCAATTCCTTCCTCTAGGCCCAAACAATGGTGAAGTGTCATTTAGTCGATGTTCACATAACACCACTAGAGAAGAGACAACATACATCTCATCAAAATATTGAACGAATACCAAATTCACATGACTACTAATAGCAAGACTTCTCCCATGTCCTCATGAACAAAAGTAACTACTCACAAAGCATAAACATGTTCATAATCAGAGGGGTATTAGTATGCATATAGGATTTGAACATATGATCTTCCACCAATTAAACCAACTAGCATCAACTACAAGGAGTAATTAACACTACTAGCAACCTACTAGCACCAATCCCGGACTTGGAGACAAGAATTGGATACAAGAGATGAACTAGGGTTTTGAGAGGAGATGGTGCTGATGAAGATGTTGATGGAGATTGCCCTCTCCCGATGAGAAGAGCGTTGGTGATGACGATGGCGATGATTTCCCCCTCCGGGAGGGAAGTTTCCCCGGTAGAACAACTCCACCAGAGCCCTAGATTGGTTCCGCCAAGGTTCCGCCTCGTGGCGGCGGAGTTTCATCCGAGAAGAAGGCTTCTGGTTTTTTCCCATTGAAAGACTTCATATAGCAAAAGATGGCCACCAGGGGGGCCACGAGGTAGGGGTGCACCCAGGGGGTAGGGCGCGCCCCCACCCTCGTGGGCAGGGTGTGGCCCCCCTGGTGAATTTCTTACGCTGAGTATTTTTTATATATTCTGAAAACGTCATCCGTGAAGTTTCAGGACTTTTGGAGCTGTGCAGAATAGGTCTATAATATTTGCTCCTTTTCTAGCCCAGAATCCCAGCTGGCGGCATTCTCCCTCTTCATGTAAACCTTGTAAAATAAGAGAGAATAGGCATAAGTATTGTGACATAATGTGTAATAACAGCCCATAATGCAATAAATATCGATATAAAAGCATGATGCAAAATGGACGTATCAACTCCCCCAAGCTTAGACCTCGCTTCTCCTCAAGCGAAAAGCCAAAATCGAAAAATATGTCCACATGTTTAGAGATAGAAGTGTCGATAAAAATAAAATACGGACAATAGGGCATCATGATCATTCTTAGAACAGCAACTTATATAATTCTTGTCATATAGTTTCTTATGCTCGAGTAATAATTCGATCACAATTTCAAGTATGAGTCGTAAACTTCATTGAAAACTAACAAACTATAATCTCAGTCATTGGAGCAATTGCAATTTATCATAACATAGGAAAGAGTCAATATATAAGAGCTTTTCAGCATGTCCACATACTAAACTATCATATAATCTTTCACAATTGCTGACACTCACGCAATACTTATGGGTATGAAGTTTTAATCGAACACAGAGAAAGATAGGGGCCTATAGTTTTGCCTCCCAACGTTTTACCTCAAGGGTAATGTCAAAAGTAATAGTTCATGAAAACTCACATCCAATTATCCATATATACCAAGATCTTTCCAACATACTGTGCTTGCCAAAGGATAAAATGTAAAAAGGAAAGGTGAAGATCACCAAGACTCTTATGCAGGGTAGGAGATAAAAGTAAAAGATAAGCCCTTCGCAGAGGGAAGCAGAGGTTGTCATGCGCTTTTATAGTTGGATGCACAAAATCTTAATGTGAAAGAACGTCACTTTATATTGCCACTTGTGATATGGACCTTTATTATGCAGTCTATCGCTTTTATTTCTTCCATATCACACGATCGTATAAAGCTTATTTTCTCCCACACTAATAAGTCATACATATTTAGAGAGCAGTTTTTATTGCTTGCACCGATGACAACTTACTTGGAGGATCTTACTCAATCCATAGGTAGGTATAGTGGACTCTCATGGCAAAACTGGTTTAAGGGTATTTGGAAGCACAAGTAGTATCTCTACTTGGTGCGATGAATTTTCGCTAGTATGAGGGGGAAAGGCAAGCTCAACCATGTTGGATGATCCATGACAATATAATTTATCTCAGATGTAAGAAAACATAACCCATTACATTGTCTTCCTTGTCCAACGTCAACTCTTTAGCATGTCATATTTTAATGAGTGCTCACAATCATAAAAGATGTCCAAGATAGTATATCTATATGTGAAGACCTCTCTTTGTTTATTACTTCCTATTAATTGCAATGATGACCAAAACTATGTTTTTCAACCCTCAACAACTTTTATTCATCATACTTTTTCTATGTGAGCTCATTACTCTCCATGAGATCCATATGATCTCTTTGTTTCTTTTTATTTCTTTCTCTTTTCTTTTATTCACTTAAGATCATGGCAAAATAATCAAGCCCTTAACTCAACACTAATCTTTATTATATAGCTCACGGACTCAATTACATAGAAGAATTATAAAGCAAAACTCACGACTAGATCATACTAAGAACTTTTATTCTACTAGATCAAGATATTACCAAAAGGATCGAACTAAGAAAAACGGTAAAGATAAAAGTGATGGTGATACGATACCGGGGCACTCCTCCAAGCTTGGCAGTTGCCAAGGGGAGTGCCCATACCCATGTGATTATGTCTCCTTTGTTGGTGAAGAAGGTGGGATTGTTGATGATGGATAGTCGCACATCGAGCGTAGGAGGTCTTCTAACTTGCGGATAATGCCCTTGAGTGCGATGATATGCTCCTTCAACAAAATATTTTCACGTGTGAGATACTTATTTTGTATACGAGCTAACTCAATCATCTTGAAAGCTTCGATCTCTCTTGGGGTGAGAAGATTGTGATCAAGTTGAAGAGTGTCTTCTGTTGCCGGAACTTGGTCCTCCATGGCCTTCTTGGTCCTTCATCCTTGTTGATCTCCATGGGTTCTTCTCTCTTCAGCTCTATCTTCATTAGCCAAGCATCGTTGCCCTCATGGTTGGAGGAGGAGGGAGACGACATAATGCCTGGCCTTGACAACCCTGACAGAAAACAGCTCGAAACAAAGACAGGAGATTTTTGCGTGATACGGGAGTCAAAACCTCCGGGGAATTATATAATGAATTTTTACCGACCAAAATACGTGTCGTGTACGAAAACAGAGTCCAGAGAGCACACGAGGTGCCCACAAGGTAGGGGGCGCGCCCAGTAGGGTAGGGCGCGCCCTCCACCCTCGTGGAGCCCTCGTGTCCTTCCCGGACTACTACTTATTTTTCTAGTTTTCTAAATATTCCAAAACGGAGAAATATTGCCTTAAAACTATTTTGGAGTCGGTTTACTTACCGTACCACATACCTATTCCTTTTAGGAGTCTGAAACGTTCCGGAAAGTGTCCCTTATGTATTCCTCCGGGGTTACGGTTTCAATAATATTGATTTCAATATTTATGGGATTACCTGAGATATAATGTTTGATTCTTTGACCATTCACCACCTTCGGATTTGTGCCTTCGAAGTTGTTGATTTTTATGGCACCGGAACGATAGACCTCCTCGATAACGTAAGGACCTTCCCATTTAGAGAGAAGTTTTCCTGCAAAAAATCTTAAACGAGAGTTGTATAGCAATACATAATCGCCTACATTAAACTCACGCTTTTGTATCCTTTTGTCATGCCATCTTTTAACTTTTTCTTTAAACAACTTGGCGTTTTCATAGGCTTGGGTTCTCCATTCATCAAGTGAGCTAATATCAAATAGCCTCTTCTCACCGGCAAGTTTAAAATCATAATTGAGTTCTTTAATGGCCCAATATGCCTTGTGCTCTAGTTTGAGAGGTAAGTGACATGCTTTTCCATAAACCATTTTATATGGAGACATACCCATAGGATTTTTATATGCAGTTCTATAGGCCCATAATGCATCATCAAGTTTCTTGGACCAATTCTTTCTAAATCTATTAACAGTCTTTTGCAAAATTAATTTGAGCTCTCTATTACCCAATTCTACTTGACCACTAGACTGTGTGTGATAAGGAGATGCAATTCTATGATTAACATCATATTTAGCAAGCATTTTACGAAAAGCACCATGAATAAAATGTGAACCACCATCAATTATTAAATATCTAGGGACTCCAAATCTTGGAAAAATAACTTCTTTAAGCATCTTAATATAAGTGTTATGATCAGCACTACTAGTTGGAATAGGTTCTACCCACTTAGTAACATAATCAACAGCAACTAAAATATGTCTATATCCATTAGAGGAAGGAAAGGGTCCCATATAGTCAAAGCCCCAAACATCAAATGGTTCAATTACGAGTGAATAGTTCATAGGCATTTCTTGACGTCTACTAATATTACCAATTCTTTGACATTCATCACAAGATAAGACAAACTTACGGGCATCCTTGAAGAGAGTAGGCCAATAAAAATTAGATTGTAATACCTTATGTGCAGTTCTATTTCCAGCATGGTGTCCTCCATAAGCTTCGGAGTGACACTTGCGTAGGATCTGTTCCTGTTCATGCTCAGGTACACAACGTCTAATAACACCATCTACTCCTTTATAAAGATGTGGGTCATCCCAAAAGTAATGCCTCAAATCATAGAAGACCTTTTTCTTTTGCTGGTATGTGAAACTAGGTGGTATAAACTTAGCAACAATATAATTAGCATAATCAGCATACCATGGAGCAGTATGAGAAGCATTTATGACATTTAATTGCTCATCAGGAAAGCTATCATCAATAGGTAGTGGGTCATCAAGCACATTTTCTAACCTAGACAAGTTGTCTGCAACGGGGTTCTCAGCTCCCTTTCTATCAACAATATGCAAATCAAATTCTTGTAGCAAGAGAACCCATCTAATAAGTCTAGGTTTAGCATCTTTCTTTTCCATAATATATTTAATAGCAGCATGATCAGTGTGAATAGTTACTTTAGAATCAACAATATAAGGTCTGAACTTATCAAAAGAAAATACAACTGCTAAGAATTCTTTTTCAGTAGTAGCATAATTTATTTAAGCATTGTCTAGGGTTTTACTGGCATATTGAATAACGTTTAATTTTTTATCAACTCTTTGTCCTAGAACAGCACCTACAGCATAATCACTAGCATCACACATAATTTCAAAGGGTAAATTCCAATCAGGTGGCTGAACAATAGGTGCAGAGATCAATACTTTCTTAAGTATTTCAAATGCTTCTACACAATCATCATCAAAAACAAATGGTATATCTTTTTGTAATAAATTAGTCAGAGGCCGAGAAATTTTTGAGAAGTCCTTAATGAACCTCCTATAAAATCTGGCATGACCAAGGAACCTTCTTATACCTTTGATGTCCTTGGGACATGGCATCTTTTCAATAGCATCAACCCTGGCTTTATGAACCTCAATACCTCTTTCAGAAAATTTATGCCCAAGACAATACCTTCATTAACCATAAAGTGGCACTTTTCCCAATTCAAGATAAGATTAGTTTCTTCACATCTCTGCAAAACTCGATCAAGGTTGCTCAAGCAATCATCAAAAGAAGATCCATAGACAGAAAAGCCGTCCATGAAAACCTCACAAATCTTTTCACAAAAGTCAGAGAATATAGCCATCATGCATCTTTGAAAGGTAGCAGGAGCATTACATAAACCAAAAGGCATACGTCTATAAGCAAAAGTACCAAAAGGGCATGTAAAAGTAGTCTTTGATTGATCTTTAGCTGACACAGGTATTTGAGAGAAACCAGAATAACCATCTAGAAAGCAAAAATGTGTATGTTTGGATAATATTTCTAGCATTTGATCGATAAAAGGTAAGGGGTAATGATCCTTTTTAGTAGCCTCATTTAATTTGCGGAAATCAATTACCATCCTATAACCTGTAATAATTCTTTGAGGAATCAATTCATCCTTATCATTAGGAACGACAATAATACCTCCCTTCTTAGGGACACAATGGATAGGACTTACCCACTGACTATCAGCAACGGGATAGATTATACCTGCCTCAAGGAGCTTTAGTATTTCCTTTCTTACCACTTCTTTCATTTTAGGATTCAGCCGTCGTTGATGATCACGAACTGGTTTAGCATCTTCTTCCAAATTTATTTTATGTTGACATAGAGTGGGACTAATGCCCTTAAGATCATCAAGAGTATACCCAATAGCAGCACGGTGCTTCTTCAAAGTTTTCAATAATCTCTCTTCCTCATGCTCTGAAAGGTTAGCACTAATAATAACATGATATATCTTTTTCTCATCAAGATAAGCATATTTAAGAGTATCAGGCAACGGTTTAAGCTCAAACACGAGATCACCCTTGGGTGGAGGAGGATCCCCTAGGATTTCAACAGGTAAATTGTTTTTCAGAATAGGTTCCTATTTAAAGAATACTACATCTATTTCCCTTCTTTCATTCATAAACATATCATTTTCATGGTCTAGCAAATATTGTTCTAAAGGATCACTAGGAGGTACGTCAATAGAAGCAAGACCAATAATTCCATCCTTACTAGGTAATTCTTCTTCACGGTGTTGTCTACTAAATTTAGAGAAATTAAATTCATGAGACATATCATCTAAACCGATAGTAACAACATCCCTTTTGCAATCTATGGTAGCATTAACAGTGTTCAGGAAGGGTCTACCAAATATAATGGGACAAAAGCTATCTTGTGGGGAACCAAGAACAAGAAAATCAGCAGGATATTTTGTTTTCCCACACAAGACTTCAACATCTCTAACAATTCCCATTGGTGAAATAGTATCTCTATTGGCAAGTTTAATTGTGCCATCAATATCTTCTAACTCAACAGGTGCAATATCATGCATAATTTCTCTATATAGGCTAATAGGTATTGCACTAGCACTGGCACCCATATCACAATAGCCATGGTAACAATGATCTCCTATTTTAACAGAAATAGCAGGCATACCTACCAAAGGTCTAGGTTTATCTTTAGCACACGGTTTAGCAATTCTAGCAGTTTCATCACAGAAATAGATAACATGCCCATCAATATTATCAGACAAGAGATCTTTAACAATAGCAATATTAGGTTCAACTTTAACTTGCTCAGGAGGTGTATAAGTTTTAATATTACTTTACGAACCACAGTTGAAGCTTTAGCATGATCCTTTATCCTAACAGGGAAAGGTGGTTTCTCAACATAAGCAGTAGGAACAATAGGATCATTATAAGTGACAATCTTTTCTTCAACTTTAATAGGTGCAGCTACTTTTACTTCTATGGGAGGATGATATTTAAACCACTTCTCCTTGGGGAGATCAACATAAGTAGCAAAAGATTCACAGAAAGAAGCTACTATCTTAGAGTCAAGTCCATATTTAGTGCTAAATTTACGAAAAACATCGGTATCCATAAAAGATTTAACACAATCAAACCTAGCTGTCATACCTAACTCCTTACCTTTGTCGAGGTCCCAATCTTCAGAGTTGTGTTTAATTCTTTCCAATAAATCCATTTGAATTCAATAGTCTTCATCATAAAAGAGCCAGCACAAGAAGTATCAAGCATGGTGCGATTGCTATCAGAAAGCCGAGCATAAAATTTTTGAATAATCATTTCTCTTGAGAGCTCATGATTGGGGCATGAATATAGCATTGATTTAAGCCTCCCCCAAGCTTGAGCGATGCTTTCTCCTTCGCGAGGCCAAAAATTATATATATAATTGCGATCATGATGAACAAGATGCATAGGATAAAATTTCTGATGAAATTCCAATTTCAATCGTATGGAATTCCAAGACCCCATATCATCACATAGCCTATGCCATGTCGATGCATCTCCCTTCAAAGATAAAGGGAAGACCTTCTTCTTAACAACATCTCTGGGTACACCTGCAAGCTTAAATAATCCACAAACTTCATCCACATATATTAGATGCTCATCAGGATGTTTTGTTCCATCTCTTAAAAAAGGATTAGCTAGCAGTTTTTCTATCATACCTGAAGGAATTTCAAAGCAGACATTTTAATTTTCATTTTCAGTAGGTTGAGGAGCAACTCTTTGCTCTACTAGTCGGGGTGAAGATACCCCGAACAAGCCCCTCAGAGGATTACTTTCCATAGTAACAAGTGACAGTAAATTTCAGCACACTATATAAATTTTTCCTTACCAAATTCCACCTTCCAAAGGCACTTCACTCCCTGGTAACGGCGCCAGAAAAGAGTCTTGATGACCCACAAGTATAGGGGATCTATCGTAGTCCTTTCGATAAGTAAGAGTGTCGAATGCAACAAGGAGCAGAAGGAAATGATAAGCGGTTTCCAGCAAGGTATTCTCTGCAAGTACTGAAATAAGTGGTAACAGATAGTTTTGTGATAGGATAATTTGTAACGAGCAACAAGTAACAAAAGTAAATAAAGTGCAGCAAGGTGGCACAATCCTTTTTGTAGAAAAGGACAAGCCTGGACAAACTCTTATATAGAGAAAAGCGCTCCCGAGGACACATGGGAATATCGTCAAGCTAGTTTTCATCACGCCCATATGATTCGCATTCAATACTTTGATAATTTGGTATGTGAGTGGACCGGTGCTTGGGTACTGCCCTTACTTGGACAAGCATCCCACTTATGATTAACCTCTATTGCAAGCATCCGCAACTACAACAAAAGTATTAAAGTAAACCTAACCATAGCATGAAACATATGGATCCAAATCAGCCCCTTACGAAGCAACGCATAAACTAGGGTTTAAGCTTCTGTCACTCTAGCAACCCATCATCTACTTATTACTCCCCAATTCCTTCCTCTAGGCCCAAACAATGGTGAAGTTTCATGTAGTCGATGTTCACATAACACCACTAGAGAAGAGACAACATACATCTCATCAAAATATTGAACGAATACTAAATTCATATGACTACTAATAGCAAGACTTCTCCCATGTCCTCATGAACAAAAGTAACTACTCACAAAGCATAAACATGTTCATAATCAGAGGGGTATTAGTATGCATATAGGATCTGAACATATGATCTTCCACCAATTAAACCAACTAGCATCAACTACAAGGAGTAATTAACACTACTAGCAACCTACTAGCACCAATCCTGGACTTGGAGACAAGAATTGGATACAAGAGATGAACTAGGGTTTTGAGAGGAGATGGTGCTGATGAAGATGTTGATGAAGATTGTCCTCTCCCGATGAGAGGAGCGTTGGTGATGACGATGGCGATGATTTCCCCCTCCGGGAGGGAAGTTTCCCCGGCAGAACAACTCCGCCAGAGCCCTAGATTGGTTCCGCCAAGGTTCCGCCTCGTGCCGGCGGAGTTTCGTCCGAGAAGAAGGCTTCTGGTTTTTTTCCCATCAAAAGACTTCATATAGCAGAAGATGGCCACCGGAGGGCCACCAGGGGGCCCGCGCCCCCACCCTCATGGGTAGGGTGTGGCCCCCCTGGTGAATTTCTTCCGCTGAGTATTTTTTATATATTCTGAAAACGTCTTCCGTGAAGTTTCAAGACTTTTGGAGCTGTGCAGAATAGGTCTCTAGTATTTGCTCCTTTTCCAGCCCAGAATCCTAGCTGCCGGCATTCTCCCTCTTCATGTAAACCTTATAAAATAAGAGAGAATATGCATAAGTATTGTGACATAATGTGTAATAACGGCCCATAATGCAATAAATATCGATATAAAAGCATGATGCAAAATGGACGTATCAACCGGGAAGTTGATCCCGGTGCGCATGAGTGAGGACAAAGTGCACAGGAAAGATTAGAGTTGCTTTGTGGGGCCCGCCAGGCGTAAACAATCGGGAACCGTGACTGTGGTTGTGGCATTATAATTGGTATGAGAGCCGACCCTCGCGGTAAAACATCTGGGAACGTGTGGTTGTGGTCGTGGCATTATAATTGGTATGAGAGCCGACCATCGCGGTTACATGGACATGTGTGTGTCAGGTGTGTGGGCATGTGGCACACGGCATGGCACATGTGCTGGGTATGGGCTAACGAGGACGTCGATTCCTTTGAGCGGGGGTGTATGTGAGCAATTTGAGAATGGGTGACCGGCTGGGAAGTTGATCCCGGATGCGCATGACTGAGGACCAAGTGTGCAGGAAAGACTCGTGTTGATCTGTGGGGTCAGTCTAGATCCCGCCAGGCGTAATAGCCGGGAACCGATGGTTGTGGCTGGGGCATTACAATTCATAACCCCTTGCAACACACGAGCAGTTATCTTGTAATATAAACATTTACAATAGTAAAGATACACAATATGAAAAGTATTTCAGATGCAACTAATGGTATTGATTTCGCAGTGTGATTGTTGATATTTTGTTATTTATACTTGGTCAAACTTTACGAAATTCTATTTTTTAGCTTAACTTTACCAAATTTGGCATAGGCCAAATCTTATATGCATAGTAGAAAGAAACGGAGGGAGTACGTGTCGTGATGGCAGCAGCCAAAATTCCGTAAATTCTTCTTGCCATAAAAAATAACAAGCACATATTTATTTTCCCTACGGCCTATGAGAAACAACGTGGTTTCATTTACTAAATTAAACTCAATGAATGATACTTCATCGGTTCCATCATACAGTGCCACCTATAGATTTTGAAAAAATCAAAAATTTCAAACTTGTAGAGAAAAGCAACTACATCTAGAGTACAACATTATCAAGATACGATGACAAAAAAGGGGAAGTAAGACATTATCAATACGACAAGACATTATGTATTAAGTCTGGATGATATATACAACAGGAAAAAAGTATCGGGAATCACACACGGTTTCATTTAATAAAGTGAAACCGATATTTTGTACCTTTTCTGTAATCAAGAGATAATCGGACCTAGTAAACTACTTTATGTTTGCAGAGGGCTATCGCTGGTAGCATCTTCGTACCAAGTTTTACACGTTGTCTCTCGGTGAACTTTTATTCACACGTTTCCTGTGTGCTCCAACAGCACACGTTTCGTAGCAGTTTTTCCCCCCGGGTATTCGTGGTTAATGAGGTAAATTGTCACAAGTCACAGCTGGTATCATATCCTGGTCCTGCCTCTAGTCCTCTACAAGTAGTACTTCGTGATCACCTCGGCCGCAGCTTTAATCATCTGTAATGGAAATAAAATAGACTTAGATACATAGAACCAAATAAAGCGCCTCAGCACATACAGTAACCCATCTGCCATTTGCAGATGTTTCAGTATATGGTGGAAGATAGTGCGGAAAGCTTGTCAAGCTTCAATTAACTATTGCCAGACTGCTCTAGTCTAGAATATTACTCCCTCCATCCCATAATATAAGATGTTATTACATCCAATATGTGACTACATTGAATGTCATAACATCTTATATTATGGTACAGAGGGAGTATAATACAGTGCTCTACTCTGTTACCAGACTAGTACAGTGCTTTAGTCTAGAATATTATGCTTTGAATAGTCAAGTTGCACAGGAATACCGAGTACATAGTATAACCATCATAAATATTGGAATGGATTGACTGCTACAATATGAGGTCTTGTCCAAAAAAACTACTAACCTCAGAGAGTTTGAAAGTTTCCTCCGCCTTCATCAGAACCATCATCAAGGTAAGGATATTGCTGCAAAGTACAGTTATATATTAGGACATATTTTAAAAGAACAACAAGAGCGTTGAGAACAGATACTGTTGATAACAGACAAAGTTGTCCTTCATCACACGAATACATGCTAACGAACATACATAATCACAGTCAATCCGCAAATTTAGAGTTTAATACATATTGTACCAAAAGTAATACCACGATCTGTACTTTATGTTTCTCACTCAAATAGTAGACAGATGAAAATATTATGTAAAAGTGTTCAGCCACGAAAACATGTGTGGGTACTTCGGAAAAATCTAATGAACTAATGATGTGAAGGTATGAGATTATTACTATCGGTGATTAAAAGTCCCCTTCAGAAAAAAGGTGACCAATCTTCATTTTCAGGTATATTGATATGTAAGGCATCAAACACATTCCATAAGTGATTAAATGATGCAACCAACAGGTGATTCTCAATTATCTAACAGCAGAAAAATTACAAACGACAGTTCAACAACAAAATACAAACAAGTCACAAGAGCATATACATTTTTTTAGGTAGAGCATATACAAATTAGGCAAGAGTGGAAATGGCTTTTGAGCTCGAGCTCCAGTGGTCTCGTATCAGAGACGCACATGTGCATCAAGTCTGTGAAACCTCTGTATTTGAAGGAGGCATTCCATGTGTATTTCATCTTTCCTATTTTCTGATAATCATTTGTGAAACGCACATGCAGTTCGGACAACAAACTCAGCATATTCTTCAATGAACTGCCACAGCGTACGGCAGGAGAGCTTATTTTGTAAAGAAGAACTTACATTGTCCCTTGCTTTCCTATGTTTATTGCAGCAAGATCTCCTTTCTTGTCCTTTAGATCCTGCAGGGCCTTTGTTTTATCACGAACTCCTCCACTATGGCACGATGTGCCTCCTGACCAGTCTTGAAATGAACACCAACCTGCGGATTTTGCATGTTAGTAAACAATTGATGATGAAAAAAGGTAAATCAAATTAGTGGGAAGAACCTCCTCAAGCTTTCTATCGATCAAACACTTTGCACTCTTCAGCTCTTCCACAGAGAGCTTGTTGACTTGTTCTGAGAAAGCCTCCCATGGCTGAAAAGGACTCACAAATAACACATAAAACATATTAGACTTCTAAACAAAAAGGTTTTTTAAAAGCAGTATTGCTGACTTCTAAACAAAAAAGGTAAAAAAAACAGTATTGCTGTAAAAAGCGAATTCCAGAAGTGCAGGAGGTCTAGATGTAAATATACATATAATACATGGCGTTGACAAGAAATGAAATTCTCGGCATGCAAATTTTAGTGGTATAATTTCATACACCTACTAATCAAATTACTGCAGTATGTTAGCTGCATGCATCTAATTATCTGGTGCTTGCGTCTTTTGTTTCAACTGTCTCCGTTGGATGCTTTTTAACCGATGCAAAGCTCGGTCATTGCTGTATCAAGCTGATCATGGATGGTTGCAGCTCTCACTACTCTCGACAACAAAGTTGCGACCACTGCCGTGGCCGTCGCTCGTGCACAATTAGGAAGGAAGCCAGCTAAATGATCCAGAAGCTTTGTTTGGTAACTGCATTGCTGGAATGGATGACTCCCTACTACTAATGAAGTTGGAAGACAACAGCACAAAAGAAGTGGGTGAAATCTTAAAGTAGGCAGAATGCTCTGGGCAAGTAACCAACAAAGTCAAATCTGCTACTCTGTTCAGCAGAAACACTCCTCGGGAGAAGACACAAGCCACGATGCAGATTTTGAACCTGAGTTACCAAGCCAAAACAGAGAAATACCTGGGATTGCCCACCTATATTGGAAAATCAAAGTCAAAAAACTTTGCATACCTAAAGAAGAGAATTTGGAGAAAGATCCAAGGCTGAAGGAGCACATGCTATCAATGGCTGGCAAGGATCAGTACCAATGTACACAATGGCGTGTTTTGATCCCACCAAATCTTTGTACCAATATGCAGGTACTGGTGGCGTCCAATGGACAGAGAAAATAGAATTCACTGGATCAGCTGGGACAAACTCTAATTTCAGAAGAGGGATGACGGATTAGGCTTCCAGGACTTGTATGCTTTCAACCTCGCAGTGTTGGCTCGCCAAGCTTAGAGGATTTTGCACAATCCATCCTCTCTATGTGCTAGAGTGCTCTCAGCAAAATACTTCCCATCTGACGCACCATGACCCACAAAGGGCGTAATCTTATGAACAAAGTCAGTGGCATGTCCTACGCCTGGCCTAGCATTCTGAAGGGTGTAAAGCTTCTGAAACAGGGTACAATATGGCGGGTGGGGAACGGAAATAACATAAACATCTGGTGATCCTTGGATCCCAAGAGGCACCACCAGACGCACCATGACCCACAAAGGTCGTAATCTTATGAACAAAGGTTCGGAGCTGATGAACCCGATCAATGGAGGGTGGGATAAGGCATTGGTGCTGAAAACCTTCTGCCCAGAAGATGCAGAAGCTATCTTACATATTCCAGCAGATGAAGAGGAGAAAACAGTGTGCCTGGCGCTTTGACAAGAAAGGTTCCTACTCAGTTAAGTCTGCGTATAAATGGTCATAGATAATGATGTTCACAGACCAGCTCCAAGTAGGACTTAAGAATCAAACACGGGAAGCAGAAGACAAAAACTTAATGCTGCTTGTTTTAGTGGGACTGCTTAAACACGGGAAGCATCAAGAGTGGGCTGATTGCGCGACATCTCTCTCACTGATTAAACCCTGGTAATTCCAGTTAAAAAACACTGAAGAAGACCACTAAAACAAACACCTCCACAAGTGATCAGGGTTTAATCAGCAAGAGAGACGACCTCGAGCAATCAGCCCACTCTTACTGCTGCTTGTCAGGTAACAATCGGGATTGGAACTGGTAAATGGATAACCCAGCCTGTTCTGGGCCATCCCCAATTTCGTCTTAGTCTAGCTGGTTTCCGGTGCTACCCTGGCCGCAACAATGAAGCCGGAAGTGCGAGCGCCCGTGCAGAGGCGGAGAGGTAATCCTGAACAAATCGAGGGGGAGAGAATTCGCTCGCATTCCCCTAAACCTAAATCCAGCCACGATAACTCCTGTGGTTCTAATCGGCCGCTACGGGAAGTCCCCTCCAATCCCTCCCGAATTCGTTCCAAATTGTGCGGCTCTATCATGGGACCATAGACGCAGCAGCGGACATTGGCAGCGCGTACGTCGAGGAAGAGAGAGAGGGAGACGGGGGTTGCAGCCAAACCTGGTCGGACGGGCGGATGGAAGGGCGGCCGCTCAGCTTCCCCAGGTGAGGGAGACCCGAGCCCAGCGCCGGCGTGACCCTCCGACGCAGGATCGACGCGGCGGCGGCGCGTGAAGCCACCATCGCCATCGCTGGCCTCTGAGGGATGGATCGCGTGCGAACGGAAGGGTGGGAGGGGACGGAACGGGACGGGAGCGGCTTTTGCCGGGGTTGGGATTTGGGCGCCGCGCCAAGGTTTAGAGGGGATTGGGGCGCCGCGCCAAGGTTTAGAGGGGATTGGGGCGCCGTCCGCGAGACTATACGAGAGGAGTGACCGAAACTCGCACAGTGTCTTTTTTTTTTTGACACACTGTGCTTCTGCATAGTTCATTTAGGCCTTGTACAATCTTATGTGCTTAGAGAGGTGCTTACCTTCCCTAAACGTCTTGCATTGTACAAGGCCTTAGAGCATCTATAGTCGGGCACCCTAAACCCGTCTCAAACGTCGGGCGGACGACCCGGTTACTGATCGATAAAAAAAACCAACCCAGTCGGGCGCCTCCAACCCCCCTCAGATGCCCGGGCTGACCGGCACCCCTCATATCTAGTTCAAGTATGAGGCGGATATGAGGAGGCCCGGGCGCGACCACCATGTCTGACTCGGCCCACGCTAGTCCACCCAACCCCACATATATTCGTCCCCATCCGCTCCCAGGACCAAACCCTAGCCATTTCACTCCACTCCCCTCTGTCACCCAAACTCCAGTCCGGCAATCTCCGGCTTCTCTGACATGGCAGGAGCGGATCTGATGATGACCAGTACAGATTCATCAACTGGGGTGTCATCTCGTGCAATTTGGAGGAGGCAATGGCCATCCACATTGAACTCTGACACTCCCGGTAGGACAGCCGATCGACGTTGGGATCTTTCCAGTGCGAGTCCATTTCGTCGGCACATCGGGCGCTCGGATCCTCCATGGCTGGATCATCGCGGTCCTCCCGAGAGCCTTCCAATCTCCCTTTCCACATCACCAGTCCGCCGGAGTATGATTCCTACCGGGACCGTTGTGTCCGTCGTGGGAAGGAGAGGATGAGAGTCGCTGAGGCCCGACTCACGGGCGACATGGCAGCGGTGCTGGTGTGGCGATGTGTGCTGCTGATACGTCTCCAACGTAGTGTCGGTTGTTGTTTTCTGCTTGTTTTTTGTTTTACAGAAAATCCATAGCAAACAGAGTCCAAACACGACGAAACTTTTTAACGATTTTTTCTGGACCAAAAAAGACCCTGGAAGCTTCGGAGGGAGTCCAAAAGATAAAGTAGGACATGGAAAGACAACAAGGCGCGCCCTGATATCTTGTGGGCCCCTCGTGGGTCCGTCTGACCTAATTCCAGCGCTATAAATTCCCAAATATTGCAAAAAAATAGAAGCACAAACGAAACAACATCTTCGCCGCCGCAGAACTCTGTTCTTCCACGATCCCATCTAGATTCCTTCGCTGGAACTCTGCTGGAGGGGGAATCAATCATGGAGGGCTTCTACATCAACCATGTTGCACCTCTGATGATGTGCGAGTAGTTCCCACAGGACATATGGGTCCATAGTGATTAGATACATCTCCTCTCTCTCTCTCTCTCTCGCTCTCTCTCTCTCTCTTTGATCTTCAATACAATGTTCTTTTCGGAGATCAATTCGATGTAATCTTTTGCAGTGCGTTTTGTTGAGATCCGATGAATTGTGGGGTTTATGATCAGATTATTCATTAAAAATAATTGAGTCTTTTCTGAACTTTATTATGTGTTATTGTTATAGCTTTGTATTTCTCTCCAATCTATCCGTTTGGTTTGGCCAACTATATTGATTTATCTTCAGTGCGATAGGTGCTTTGTGGTGGGTTTAATCTTGCAGTGTCCTCACTCTGTGACAGGAGGGGTAGGGAGGCACGTATTTGTATTGTTGCTACTAAGGGTAAAATGACGGGGTTTAATCATATTGCTTGGTTTTACTCTATCTACATTATGTCATCATACTTCATGCATTACTATGTTTGTTATGAATTTAATACCTAGAGAGGCAAACATAGAAGCACTCTCGAAGTGGAGTAATAGTAGTAGGCGTCAGTAAGTAACGGTCTACTTGTCACGAACATAATGCCTATGTACTGATCATGCCATGAATAAGATCATAACTATGACAAGCAGTGTTAATAGCATCAGCCCAGAAGCGAATAGGACTTTTATACTCACTAAGCATTGTTCTTGACATCTCAATGAGAGTTCTATTCTTTCGCTCAACAACTCCATTCTGTTGGGGAGTGTATGCGGCAGAGAACTCATGAGTTATACCTTTTTCATCGAGAAAATCTTTGATATGAGTATTTTTGAACTCAGTACCATTGTCGCTTCTCACATGCTTAATTCGCACATCATATTCATTTTGGGCCTTCTTAGCGAATCTTTTGAAGATGTCTTGGGTGCAGGTTTTGTCTTCGAGAAACAATACCCAAGTCTAACGAGAGAAATCATCAACAATAACCAGACCATAATGACTGCCTCCGAAACTTGCATAGTTTTGAGGTCCGAATAAATCCATATGAAGAATTTTGAGAGGTCTTATCGTGGTCATGACAATTTTTGATGAATGGTGCTTCTTGGCCAATTTACCGGCCTCACACGCACCACGGAGATGATCCTTGTCGAATTTTACATCAGGAATGCAATGGATATGATTTTTCTTCATGAGAGTCTGCAAATTTCTCATACCTGCATGACCAAGTCTTCGGTGCCACAGCCATCCTTCGGTTGCTTTTGCAAGCAAACAAAGGACTGAGGGACCCTTAGAGAAATCCACTATATATAAATCACCTTTCCTATTTCCCTCAAATACGGAGGAATTGTCGGAGGCCATAAAGACGATGCATTTGGATATAGAAAATAGAACTAGCATGCCTAGATCACAAAGCTTGCCAACTGACATGAGATTGAATCCAAGAGACTGAACAAGTAAAACACATCATCAATGTTCTTGTGTTTGGATATAGAAATTTTACCTAACCCAATTACCTTTCCTTTGTTGTTATCGCCAAAAGTAATATACTTCTGAGATGAAGCAGTTAAGTTGGGGTCGACACAACGACTTGTCTCCGGTCATATGACTAGTGCATCCACTATCCATTATCCATTCGGTACACCTGGAGACATAGTCCTGCAGAGGAATTAGGCTTTCTTAACCACCCACATCTTTGCAGGTGGCTTCGAAACAAGAGAGCTAGCAGGATATGATTTCTTTCCATAACCATAATTGTTACTCGAAGAAGTGCGAGCATAATCTAAGGAATAGGCATTGAAATTCTTTCCAGACGAATGAGTGTAGTGGTTGAATGAGGTATGCATGTACTCATTTTGTCGAACTTTCTTAAGGAAGTAACGAGCATTTTCTGCCTGCTCGGTTAGTAAAGTAGTAATAGGCAATGCTTCGATAGTTTTCCTGGGCACCCACATAGCTTTCTTAGGGGGGCCATTCCTGCTGTTTGGTCCAACATAGCGAGCAGCAGCCTAACCACGTTGGTTTTTGAACAGCTTATAGTTGTCCAAAGAATCATCATAAGAGTACTCAGGGATAGGAGAGTCATATCCCGAAAGTAAAGCTGGATCGAGCGTTTTGCTCTTGGCAGGCACCCACACAGTGCGAGGATATTGATCAGGTTCCCAGTATTATCCATTTTTCATTCAGTTTCCTTTTGAAACCGATACCTTATTTCCTGGGATTTTCGTGAAGAATGGATTTCTTCAGAACATCACAAAGGTTTTGACGCCCTTTGAGAGACTTGAACATTCCTGTCTGAATAAGATCATTCAACCTAGCATTCTCATCGGACACAGAACCATTTTCCTCGATGAAGGGGTTAGCATTCACAGACGATTCAACATTTGATTCCTCATTGTTGCGTTTAAGGCATTTTAAGCAAGGTGGTATAAACACTTCAGGTTTCTCATTGAGTTGTTGGGTGGGAAGAGAATTTTCTCTGATCAAGTTATCATGAGCCTCCCTCACTGACTCGAGTTCTTGTTTCCTTTTCAGGTAATCATAAGTCAATCTCTCGTGGTCGGCCAAGAGAAAATCATGACGATTTCATAGTTCTTCCATTCGTGACTTGAGAGAGGAATGTTCTTCTGTCAATGACTTAGTTTTATCCATCTCCTCAACCAACAACCCTTCAGATTTCCTGAGGGTTTTCTCAATTTTCTCAAGAGAGTTTTATTGTATATTAGAAATTTTGATCAGTTTAGCATGGTCATCCTCATCCGAAGAATATTGATCACTGGAGTGAACCTTGTGATGTTTGGAGAATACCTTTTCTTTTGAACATTTGGCCATGAAGCAGTAGGTAGGAAAATGCTTACCATACCATGGGATCACTTGATCCCTCTGTACATCTTGTACGCTTTGTGTGTTGATCAACTCGATTCACTCTTGACTTAGTCTTGATCAACCTTGATTCTTTCCAACTCTCTTCATTTGGATGATGTCTTGAAGGTAAACATGAATGATCAAACAATCTTCTTCTTCAAGACATGCTTGCAATAACCTCAACTCTCAAATGACCAATGTTTGGGTAATTCCTTGAATAGCACCTTCAAATATAACTCAAGGCAACCATTAGTCCATATAGATTGTCATCAATTACCAAAACCAAACATGGGGGAACCGCATGTTCTTTCAGCAGGTGTAATCTCCAATAGGTTTTGATGAAGATTTTGAACCGCCAGAGTTGGTGGATCCTTTCTTCTAAAACTGATTTTTCCTATGAAGGCACTAGAATCTTTTCGTGATTAATGCGAGATCTTTGTTGATCCTTTCTGGGTCACCTGAATCTTCTTCGGCATTTCCCTTTGAGGAAGCATCAACCACAGCCTTGAGAGAATGAATTTTGCGGTGACTTGAGCCATAGCAATATCTCTTTTATTCTTCTTGTTCCTCATGGGTATTTAGCCTTTCCATGATATCAGCAGAGTTGAGAACTTTGAAATCAGCTCGTTCCCTAATCATCAGAACTTGTGTGTTGAATGAGCTGTCAAGAGATCAGAGAAGTTTCTTCAGAACTTCGTGATCAGTGATTTCTTTGGCGCCGAGACCATGCAACTCGTTTGCAATGTCACTTAGATGATCGAAAGATTGTTGACGACTTTCATTTCCGATTCGCTTGAACCGATTGAACTTCGTCCGAAGAGTATCAATGCGAGCTTCTTTCTGAGTTGAAGCACCCTCATTTATCTTTTCGAGAATGTCCCACAATTCCTTTGTAGTTTCACACTGACGATAGCGAAGAAATTGAGCACGAGAGATATGGCCACCAATTTCATCTTTAGCTTGAGCGTCCATCTGAATGAGTTTCCTCTCGAGGTCAGTGGGGACCTGGGGCACTTCAACCGTGAATCCATTCCGCACCAAGTTCCACATATCATCATCAATAGCTCGGAGATGGATCTTCATCTTCTCTTTCCAGAAGGGATAGTCCGTCCCATCGAAGATGGGAATCTTGAGGTGCGACTTATAGATCACTCAAGACATACTTAAACTCCAAGGTGGTTAGACCAAAATGAGCAGAGTCAAGGAGTACCTTTCTCTAATACCAATTGTAGGAATGAAATATGTCTATGTGAGGGGGGTGAATGGGGGTTTTAAAATATCTTTGGAAATATCAAAACTCTCGGAACCCAGCAACGGAGCGAATGAAAACTATGTACAATGAGCGAATACAAGCTAAAGAATGGAAACTAAAAGCATGCATCGAGACAAATCACATGATTGAAACAGTTTGAATGTAAAAGAAGAGAAGCAGAGGTAACCAGTGATGCTTGATGGCGACAAGGAATTTGGTAGACTAGTTCGCCCTTCTGCATGAGGACTACGCTTGGTTGGAGGGGTTGTGATTTAACACAGAAGATAAACTCTCTTCACCCTATTCTCCTCGACACTTTGTTCTTCAACCAATGTCGATCACTCATGGTAGATACTTGAGGCGATCTCCAAACCTTTACAGACTTCTTCTTCGAGAACCACAATTACTCTTGGTCTCTGAAGAACTTGACACCTAACCGTCTAGAGAGTTTGCAGCTCTCAAGAGTAATAGGCGGAGCGTACTTGACTTAGATTCGAGTGATGCTGAACCACTATCTAATTTTTCGGCTCTAGGGGTTTTCTCTCGGTGGATTTTAAACTCAAATCACTCTGGAGAGGGGATTGTTCAACAATCTTTTCACAATCAAATGGAGTAGCCATCAGACAACGCCGGTGCGGGGTGGCTATTTATAGCCGCAGCCTTCCCTGGTGGGAAATGACCATTTTGGACACGCAGTCCAGTCAGTGGCCAACTGACACGTTCACAATGGTCGGATTTCCAGAGCAACGGTAACATTATTTGAGGACCAAGTAATGTTAACTCCTCGGTCAGAGAAAAATCTCTCGCAACGAAGAAGATCACAGTCTCTTGCTGGCAAGTATTTTCTCGGAACACAAAGAGATTTCTCTCACAACTTTCATAGGACTTGGGTTTAGCATCAGAGAGTCAAAGCTTCGAACGCTACACCCCTCTTAGTAGTACGATGGTCCCATGACTCAATAAAGAGAAGAGAAACAACGAAATAAATGCTATGTCTTCACTTCATCTTCAATCTTCTCGGTCGTAGTCACTTCCTTCGGACGAGCACCAAACCAATTGCTTCACACCAGGAATTTTTGAGGGGTCACCCTTGTTATCATAATCTTCGGTGATAATTTTCACTGCCATGTAGGGGATTATCTTTGACGTTTGAATCAAACTCCTCTTGACTTCAGGGACCTGTTACTATGTGTGCACTAGGAAACACATAAGTCCCATACTATTTATGTCAACAAACTCCAAAACATAAGAAGGCAAATTATTGCACCAACACATGTGCTTGAGAAAAGCTTAGGGAGCATAATCAAAGAAACATCTACAATGAAGAAATAGTCATTAGATATAAGGGGCCAAGGGAGGAACCTCCTCCTCCCAAACTTGATCTTACAGATCCATATCCTATTAAATTTAGCCCTTTTGATTATTTTTGCTTGCCAAAAAGGAAGCTAGTTGCTGAAAGGAGGGAGTATGAGATGAGCATGAATGATCTCCCTCATTTTTATTACAACACTTGAAACTATGCATTACACCTAGCTAGGGGCATAAAACAATAGTTATCTTTATTTTTCATGTTCTTTTTTGTTTTTTTGTGTGCACACAATTATGCCACTATTATGGTTGTGTTTTTGTGGTTAAATTTGTTGGGAAACGTTGCATGGAAAAACAAAAAATTCCTACGCACACGCAAGATCTATCCATGCAGATGCATAGCAATGAGGGGGGAGTGTATATACGTACCCTCGTAGACCGTAAGCGGAAGCGTTTAACAACGCGGTTGATGTAGTCGAACTTATTCGTGCTCCAACTGATCAAGTACCGAATGTACGACACCTCCGCGTTCTGCACACGTTTGATACGTCTCCAATGTATCTATAATTTTTTATTGTTCCATGCTATTATATTATCTGTTTTGGATGTTCTATATGCACTAATATGCTATTTTATATGATTTTTGGGACTAACCTATTAACCTAGAGCCCAGAGCCAGTTTTTGTTTTTTCCTTGTTTTAGAGTTTCATAGAAAAGGAATACCAAACAGAGTCCAAACGGAATAAAACTTTCGCGATGATTTTTCTTGGACCAGAAGACACCAGGAGACTTGGAGTGCAAGACAGAAGAGCCACGAGGCGGCCACAAGGGTGGAGGGCGCGCCCCCTGTAGGAGATATGCCCTAGAGGCAATAATAAATTATATTATTTATCTCCAAGTTCATAATTATGTTTATGTTCCATGCAATAACTGCTATGGTTCTCGAGTCTGCAATAACATGAGGCTCGGAGGAAGACTCATATGCACGTGTGGAATAATAAACGATAAGAAGTATTCTTAGTCTGGCCTCTAAGACTAGCTCAAGTGTTGCATGATGGTTCTGTTTTTATGATCACGGGCATGTCTATGCCAGCAACTTTGAGGGCACAATGTTAAGAGAACATTTGTGTTGAATCGACCCGGATTGATGTTATGCTATGAGATTCATTCGTCACAAGTTAATGGTACATAACATAGAGATGGTTAACGTTCGCATGATTCCTGAGACCATGAGAGTATCGAGTTTCTTCATGCTTGCTTCATGAACTTTGGGGTTTGTTAAATGTCATCCGTAAATGGGTGGCTATTACAGCGGCTTACGGGTCCATGGAAAAGTATGTCAAGTAACTTGATAACTCAAGATTGGGATTTGCTCCTCCGACGATGGAGAGATATCTTTGGGTCCTCTCGGTGTTATGGTATCCATCATCATCTGGCCAGACACTTTGTGATTCGATTACGGGGATGCCGGAACACGGGAACGAGAAAAGAGAACAATACCAGTAACGAGGTAACTGACATAGTGGACAAGTTGTTGATCCATGGGGATGCCAACATGTCTCACCTCAGGTATTTGTAACATATCACGAAGCAACAGGAATAGCACACAACAACTGGAGGTTCACTTGAATATTCATTCGTGTGGGTATAGGGGTCAATATGGGTGTCCACGGCTCCGATGTTGATCATTGATCGGAAAGTGTTCCGGCCATGTCTATGCTTCACTGAACCTATAGGGTCACACGCTTAAAGGTCATCTATCCGTTGAATATTAGATAGGGAGTCTGAGAGAAATTTTCTGAAAAAGTTTCGGAGACAATGGAAGAGTTTCGGAGAGAGAATAGCGAAATAGTTTCGTAAAACCGAAAAGTAGTTTCGGGATATACCATTAAGTCAAATTGGTTCCGGGACACACCTGATAATTCTTGGAGGGTGCTAGAATTATTTTGGAAACTTCTGGGAATTTTTCGGGATAAAAACTGAAAATGTTTCGGAGCTGCCGGTACCTCTTTGGTTGTTTTTCGCAGATGAAATTCACTAATCTGAAACTGTTTTAGAACGAATCCAAAATCATTTTAGTGGGTACTGGAATTATTCTAAGACCCACAAAAATATTTTTGGATTTAATGGACGAGAAAAATTGCCTTCATGAAAAGTGAAAACGCATTCTTGTTTGCTTTTCGCAGATGAAAATCACTAAACCGAAATTGTTTCGGAACGCGTTGAAAATTATTTTAGTGGGTACTGGAAATGTTCTGAGCCCACATAAATATTTTCAGTTTGAACGGACGCTGATTTTTTTTCATGAATAGTAAAAGTGCTTTTTGCTTGGCTTCTTGGAGAAGCCACCTTGAAGGCCTTTTGGTATTATCCCCTTGGCTTCTTGGAGAAGCCACCCTTGGGCTTGGCCTATAAATAGGGGTGGAGGGGCTGCCTAAAGACACACTCTTTCTCACATACAAGTGCCATTGCAATGATCTGGCTTCTCTGTCCCTCCCCGCGAAATAGTTTCGTAGAGCCGAAAGGCTGTCTGGGTTCCGGTGGGAACTAGTTCTGGATGGCGAAGCCCTGCCGGATAGATGATACCATATGTGTGCAACTCTATAGAGAGATCGTAGTTTCGGGCTTAGTTTGAGAGTGCCTCCCGAAGGGCTGTCCGTGTGACCGTCCGAGTTTCGAAGGTCCTCCCAAAGGGCTGTCCGAGTGATCGTCCGTGTTTTGAAGGTCCTCCCGAAGGGCTGTCCACGACACCATCCGGGGGATTGTCCGACCGCCTCCTGGAGGGCTGTCCGAGGGGCAGAAGAGGGTATACATCCTCGCAGTTGGGAGGTTGTAAATCCTAGCTACGGGGATCTGCATCGCCGATCATCATCGACTCTACTTCCCCTGCACTACGAGTCGGTAACGAAAAGATCAAACCTTGTATGCAGTCTCCATAGTGGTCCTGGGCTGGTGCGTAAGTCGATTTTTTTTGTTTTCTGCCGCGTTACCCTACAGTGGCATCATGAGCCGTGCTATGCGTAGATGCAGGCTGCGATCTAGAATACATAGAGATGTATGGGTGTTGCACAATATAATTTGTAGTAGATGAGTTCTATTACTGAAAATTATTTGTGCGGGTAGCAGATGAAATCTGTTACCCGATGTTCTTGTTACTTCCCTGGAATTTGCATATTTCTGATCTTGATAATGGCATGGTGGATTTTGAATGTTCTGGCAATCCGCGATCCTGATTGATCAAAGGAGTGCTAATAGTTCATTGAAATCCACCATAGTTAGAAAGGAAGATGAAATTTCACAGACAAAAGGGCAATACAGATATGATCTGCACGGGGGTCATGCGTATGATGAAGTTTAGTATGGGGTTCGAGATTTTATTATCTTGTGCTTCATACACCCCGCAAAGTTAATCTAGCGACTTGAATTATCATACTTGATGATGGACGTTGGTAGCTTCGGTTTGTTTCAAAACCTTAGAAGCCACGAAAAACAAGTTTTTGCATGAACCGATTAGAAACGTCTAACTTGGTTTTGCAGGAGGGTTTGCATGTTCATGTGATGTGCTATAGCAGTTCTCATAATAATTTGATTGTGTATGAGATGACTATATAATGTAATTAACATGACCTGCGTGTCATGATTTGGCATAATGGCTGGAGCCATATGATTGCACTTTAATGACCTGCGTGTCAACCTGAAGGAATGCATTAATTTTATACACTGTGGAGATAGCAATATTATCTGGTGCATCGACAAGGTGGTGGAAATCTTCGCGAAGGTGAACACCGACGCGAATGCCGAAGACGAAGAAATGAAATACTTCTCCGTCAGAAAGGGCTATACCATATCATGCTATTATGAATTGCCTGAGATGTTTATCCCTTATGATGCACCCTTCTTGATTGCGCGATAGTCGCTTTTTATTAGGGTGATCTCTCACTTCAAAATATCAAAGTAGTTAGTGTTCACCCAAGTGTAGCACCGTCTGTAATTCATATCTTTTCAGGGTGCGCCATGTCCACATGGGTACGAACGAATCGAGAGGAATGAGGTGGGTGAGGTCAGACCTCGCAGCAAGATCACTTGGTTGTCTTTGACGTTCAGGCAGGATCGTCCTGAGCTCGGAACACACCCATCGAAAGATGAACAAGAGTCACATGGAGATGTGATCGGCAAGTTTGCCTACCAATTGAAATTCTCGTCATCAGTGATGTCCACATCAATGGCGTTGAATCGAAATGTGGGTATTGTATCGCTCATAATCAATTTTGAGAGATATTGATTTGAGTGGGAGCGCACTGTAGAATTAACTTGTTTAATTCTCAGTGCAATTAATTACGAACACTTTCTAAGTGTTACTTGCAAAATAGTTGTAGAATAATGGCTCGCGTTTCCACCTTCCCTGTTAAAATTGAATAGCTATTAAATATCTGGTTAAAACTTTACGATTGGTAACGTAATGTGAGGATTGTCTTCAAAAGTGCCAAGAAGGACTTTGTCCTATCGCATGCCTTCTGTATACTCCCGCTAGATGCAATGGATGATGAGACTCTCGTCCTTTGATCCAAAAGCTAGAATTCCGTTGCGGTCAAGTGCAATATGTTTGCTTCCATGAAACTTGAACTTTGAAAGTTTGGAATAGTTATGTGATATTCATGGAACTGAAAATTAATTTTCAGATACAAACAAAGGCTGAAAGATATAAAATATCCAAAGCAATGTTTGTTTGCAAATTATTAGTGAAGTGTTTACTATGCATTAGACTGATAAGAGAGGGATCCAGAAGAATGCCTGTTATATGATGAAAGGTGAATAAAACAACAACTTAAAGAGAAAGGAAGTGTCCAAAGGGTGTTAGTATGACTTACACGCCTAGGAAGTCCGGGGCTAACGCCACTCTTAAGTTGGTGCTTCTTTTGCGAGTAGGAGAAATACTAAAAGTTAAAATGTTAGAAGTATAAAGGCAGAAAGAAAGATGACTGGAATATCCAGCTCATGTATGAATGTCATACAAGTTTTTGATGTATAGAAGGCTGGTCAAAGATATAGTTCTTGGGAATTATGGTTAAACATGTTAATCACTAATCCTTGGGTATTGTGAGTTAATCAAAAAGATACCCGCTTGATTACATTCTGTTGCGAATCAATGTAAGAGCTACTATGGCCTAAAAAGACTAGCCAGGAATGAGGTTTTAATACATGCTAGGAACATAGTAAAAGTTACTATACCTTCCATCAGTGTATTACCTATGTATTTTCTTTCATAATTCATTTTAGAGTTTCTCACACTCTAGCCCTTTGCATAAGGTATCTTGCAAGAAGGTTGTTCATAAGAGAACTTTTTATGTTCAGTATTATGAATAAACATTAAGGGCCATACTTTCATTATGAATGAGATGTATGTTATGAATAATGATATTAATATATTACCTTTGTCTTTACTTTCATAATTCATTTTAGAGTTTCTTACACTCTAGCCCATTGCACAATGTTTATTGCAAAAGGGTTGTTCATAAAAGAACAATTGTTGTTCAGTATTATGAATAACATGAAGGGCCATGCTTCCATCCAAGATGGGATGTATGTTATGAATATTGATGGTAAAATGATACATCCATAACATTGACGCTAAATGTCGCAAGACTATGAGAATACCACACATGTGTGGCACTGCATTTGGTCACATTGGAGAAACCCGCATGGAAAAATTCCATTATGATGGATTTTGAAGTCGTTTGATTTTGAATCATCTAACACTTGCAACTTTCCTCTGAAAAGTGAACTGACTGAAATACCGTTCACAGGCCATAAGGAACGAGCAACAAACTTATTGGTGATCATACATTTTGATGTGTGTAGTTCAATAAATGTTGTTGCAAGTAGTGGATTTATTTATATATATATATTCAGAAATGACTCAAGTAGATATATGGATATTTGCTTGATGAGACATAAGTCTGGATCTTTTGAAATCATTTGAAAGGTTTTCAAAAATGAAGTAGAAGTTATTGTAACAAGGAAATTATGTTTCTACAATTTGATTGTAGAAAGGAATATCTGAGTTACAAGTTTGGCGAATGTCTGATGAGTTGTGAAAAGAGTTTCATAACTTACACCTCCCGGAACACCACTATGAGTGGAATGTCTGTGAAGATGTAATCAAACCATTTATGACATGGTAAGATCAAAGATGACATAAATAAATTTGCCATTATCACTTTTAAAGAGTAATGCTTTAGAGACTACGGCTTTTACACTTAAAAGAGCTCCATCAGGTCTGTTGAAATGATGGCATGGTATGGTACACCCAACCATGTTATATCTTTTCTTAACATTTGGAATATGGGGCTTGTGTAAAAGGTTACAAACCTATTCCAAGGCATTGGGTATTCCCCCACCACTATACCGAGGCAAAGGATTTTTGCCACAAAACGGTATGCTTTAAAAGAGAATAGTTCTTGCAAAAGGGTAAGTGGGAGGACAGTGCAACTCGACGAGATAACAAGTATCTTCGTCATCAGGTCAAAGGAAAGGAACCTTGGAAGTAATTCTTTAGTTTCCTACTGCGACTGATACGGAAGCCTCTACATTAGATGTATGGACTTCGGTCAAACTTGTAGCCGAACAGCGTAGGCAAAGCTCGTGCAAACCTCTCAGGTGCGCAAATGAGATATTGTTGTTAGACAATAGTATACCTATGATACACAAGGAAGCGTTGATGGGCCCTGACTCCGGAATTGGCTGGATGCCAATATAATCCGAGATAGTCTCCATAAATGATTCAATATTTAAATCTTGATAAACCCTCCAAAAGACTTGGAGTCTAACGGATTGTAATGGGACTATAAACTGATATGGATAAAAATGTTTTATCAATTAAGCTTGACTTGTTGCAATAACAAGTTCAAGGAGTTGACTACAATGAGATTGTCTCACCATAGCAATGCTTAAAATTGGTTCGGGTTAAACTAGCAATTAATACATATTTCAAAACATGAGATATGAAACATGGATGACAAAAGAATTTCCATGAAATGGAAATACCACCTAGGACTTGTATGTGATACAATCCAAAGTATTTTGCCGGTCTAGAGGATGCTAGTAAGTATGCTAGCTTCAGAGTTCCAATAATGGACAGAAGAGAGCAAAATGGAGTTGAATCTTCGTTTTTGATGGAATGGTCAAAGGGGTTTGACTTCATCAATGGGTAACGAAGATGCTTGTGGTTTGAAGAAAGTAAGTGGGAGCATAATAATATTTCTGAAAACCTTGTGTGCTTGACACATTGTTAATTGGAAATAAATTTCTTGACACGAATTAGGACTTCATTTGGAAATAGTTTTTTGATGAAGTGTTTGGGCTAAATAGCCTTGATATTAGGCATAATGATCTATGGAGATAGATTTACCTAATAGGGCTGAGCAAAATTACATATTGACAAGATGCTAAAACCGTTTAGCACTAAGAACGATAAGGAGTGATTCTTGCCGAAGTCACATGGAAAGAGTTTTTGCAACACTCAGTGTCCCAAAACATTGATGAACAAAATACATGATGGAGATTCCACACACTCCTGTGTTTGGATTAATCATGTTCCATGGTATGTAAAACAACCAGATATGTCCAATACTCCCAAACTGTTGTGAGTATAGATACCAAAGTGATCAAAAGTACTGATCATGGGACAACAGTGAAAAAAGGATCATTGAGTACTAAAGTAGCACTAATGACATGTTTTCTCACAAGTGGAGATCATGAAGAGTTCGTTGTAAAAGGTTACGTCGATACAATCTTCATCATTTATCCATGCGATTTTCGATTTAAATTGAGGGTATTATGTAACACACAATATGGTGGTGCAGTTAGTTGGAAATTGTTCCAAACAAGTTACTGTGGCGAATTCTATAACAGAGGCGAAGTATGTTGCCGCTTTAGAAGTGACAAAGACAAAGATGTTGAATCATATAGTTCATTCATGAACTTAGTATGGTTCCAAGAAGGCTTTGGTCAATGGGACACTATTGCAGATAGTTGCTCCATAACTCAGTCTGAGGAATCAGGTTTCGACCAAAGATTCACATATATACAAAGCCAAGTCCACACAAAATATGAATTTTGTGAAAGCGTGAAAATGCGAGGATATGCAGAGATACACACGGAGCTGAAGTTGTCGGATCCGATGGACATCAGGCTATACCACATGCGAAGCATTTTTACACCAGTATGCCATAGGTGTAAAGTGCATTAGCATTAACTAGATTATTGACTCTAGTGCAAGTGGGAGTCTGTAGGAGATATGCCCTAGAGGCAATAATAAATGATATTATTTATCTCAAAGTTCATAATTATGTTTATGTTCCATGCTATAACTGCTATGGTTCTCGAGTCTGCAATAACATGCGGCTCGGAGGAAGACTCATATGCACGTGTGGCATAATAAACGGTAAGAAGTATTCTTAGTCTGGCCTCTAAGACTAGCTCAAATGTTGCATGATGGTTCTGTTTTCCTGATCATGGGCATGTCTATGCCAGCAACTTTGAGGGCACAATGTTAAGAGAACATTTGTGTTGAATCGACCCGGATTGATGTTATGCTATGAGATTCATTCGTCACAAGTTAATGGTACATAACATAGAGATGGTTAATGTTCACATGATTCCTTAGACCATGAGAGTATTGAGTTTCTTCATGCTTGCTTCATGAACTTTGGGGTTTGTTAAACGTCATCCGTAAATGGGTGGCTATTACGGCGGCTTACGGGTTCATGGAAAAGTATGTCAAGTAACTTGATAGCTCAAGATTGGGATTTGCTCCATCGACGATGGAGAGATATCTTTGGACCCTCTCGATGTTATGGTATCCATCATCGTCTAGCCAAACACTTTGTGATTTGACCACGGGGATGCCAGAACACGGGAACGAGAAAAGAGAACAATACCGGTAACGAGGTAACTGGCATAGTGGACAAGTTGTTGATCCACGGGGATGCCAACATGTCTCACCTCGTGTATTTGTAACATATCACGAAGCAACAGGAATAACACACGGCAACTGGAGGTTCACTCGAATATTCATTCGTGTGGGTATAGGGGTCAATATGGGTGTCCACGGCTCCGATGTTGATCATTGATCGGAAAGTGTTCCAGTCATGTCTATGCTTCACCGAACCTATAGGCTCACACGCTTAAGGGTCATCTATCTGCTGAATACTAGATAGGGAGTCTGAGAGAAATTGGCCGAAAAAGTTTCAGAGACAATGGAAGAGTTCCGGAGAGAGAATAGCGAAATAGTTTCGTAAAACCGAAAAGTTGTTTCGGGATATACCATTAAGTCAAATTGGTTCCAGGACACGCCTGATAATTCTTGGAGGGTACAAGAATTATTCTGGAAACTTCTGGGAATTTTTCGGGATAAAAATCGAAAATGTTTCGGAGCTGCCGGTACCCCTTTGGTTGTTTTTCGCAGATGAAATTCACTAATCTGAAACTGTTTCAGAACGAATCCAAAATCATTTTAGTGGGTACTGGAATTATTCTAAGACCCACAGAAATATTTTCGGAATTAATGGACGTGAAAAATTGTCTTCATGAATAGTGAAAACGCATTCTTGTTTGCTTTTCGCAGATGAAAATCACTAAACCGAAATTGTTTCGGAACGCATTGAAAATTATTTTAGTGGGTACTGGAAATGTTTTGAGCCCACATAAATATTTTCAGTTCGAACGGACATTGAAAATTTTCATCATGAATAGTGAAAGTGCTTTTTGCTTGGCTTCTTGGAGAAGCCACCTTGAGGGCCTTTTGGTATTATCCCCTTGGCTTCTTGGAGAAGCCACCCTTGGGCTTAGCCTATAAATAGGGGTGGAGGGGGCTTCCTAAAGACACACTCTTTCTCACATACAAGTGCCATTGCAATGATCTGGCTTCTCTGTCCCTCCCCGCGAAATTGTTTTGTAGAGCCGAAAGGCTGTCTGGGTTCCGGTGGGAACTAGTTCTGGATGGCGAAGCCCTGCCGGATAGATGACATCGTATGTGTGCAACTTTGTAGAGAGATCGTAGTGTCGAGCTTAGTTTGAGAGTGCCTCCGAAGGGCTGTCCGTGTGACCGTCTGAGTTTCGAAGGTCCCGCCGAAGGGCTGTCCGAGTGATCGTCCGTGTTTTGAAGGTCCTCCCAAAGGGTTGTCCGTGACACCGTCCGAGGGACTGTCCGACCGCCTCCTGGAGGGCTGTCCGAGGGGCAGATGAGGGTATACATCCTAGCGGTTGGGAGGTTGTAAGTCCTAGCTGCGGGGATCTGCACCGTCGATCATCATCGACTCTACTTCCGCCGCGCTACGAGTCGGTAACGAAAAGATCAAACCTTGTATGCAGTCTCCATAGTGGTCCTGGGCTGGTGCGTAAGTCAAAAATTTTTGTTTTCTACCGCGTTACCCTACACCCCCAACATTGTGGGCCCCTCGGTGACCCCCTGACCTAGATCTTCCTCCTATATATACTCATATACCCTGAAAACTTCTAGGGGAGCCACGAAACCACTTTTCCACCGCTGAAACCTTGTGTACTTGTGAGATCCCATCTTGGGGCCTTTTCTGGCATCCTGCCGGAGGGGGATTCGATCACGGAGGGCTTCTACGTCAACACCATTGCCTCTCTGATGAAGCGTCAGTAGTTTACCACAGACATACGGGTCCATAGCTACTAGCTAGATGGCTTCTTCTCTCTCTTTGATTCTCAATACCATGTTCTCCTTGATGTTCTTGGAGATCTATTTGATGTAATACTCTTTTGCGGTGTGTTTGCCGAGATCCGATGAATTGTGGATTTATGATCAGCTTATCGATGAATATTATTTGAATCTTCTCTGAATTCTTATATTTATGATTTGATATCTTTGCAAGTCCCTTCGAACTATCGATTTGGTTTGGCCAACTAGATTGGTTTTTCTTGCAATGGGAAAAGTGCTTAGCTTTGGGTTCAATCTTGCGGTGTACTTTCCTAGTGACAGTAGGGGTAGCAAGGCACGTATTGTATTGTTGCCATCGAGGATAAAAAGATGGGGCTTTCATCATATTGCTTGAGTTAATTCCTCTACATCATGTCATCTTGCTTAATGTGTTACTCTGTTCTTATGAAGTTAATACTCTAGGTGCATGCTGGATAGCGGTCGATGTGTGGAGTAACAGTAGTAGATGCGGAATCGTTTTGGTCTACTTGACATGGAAGTGATGCCTATATTCATGATCATTACCTTAGCTGTCATCATAACTTTCCGCTTTTTTATCAATTGCTCGGCAGTAATTTGTTCACCCACCGTAATAATTTCTATCTTGAGAGAAGCCTCTAGTGAAACCTATGACCCCTGGGTCTATTTTCCATCATATAATCTTCTATTTTCCATCTTATAAGTGTCCGGTCTACAATTTTAGTTTCCGATTTACTTTCCTTGAATCTTTTACTTTTTGTTCCATAAACCAAAAATACCAAAAATATTACTTTATCATTTGTCCATCTATATCAGATCTCACTTTGCAAATGATCGTGAAGGGATTGACAACCCCTTTATCGCATTGGGTGCAAGTTGGTGTTTGTTTGTGCAGGTATTTGGTGGCTTGTCGCGTTGTCTCCTACTAGATTGATACCTTGGTTCTCAAAACTGAGGGAAATACTTACTCTACTTTGCTGCATCACCCTTTCCTCTTCAAGGGAAAAACCAACGCAAGCTCAAGAGGTAGTAGGAAGGATTCCCGGCGCCGTTGTCGGGGAGATCTATGCCAAGCCGAGACATACCAAGTACCCATCATAAACTCTCATCCCTCGCATTACATTATTCGCCATTTGCCTCTTGTTTTCCTCTCCCCCACTTCTAAAATGATTTTTGAAAAGATTCTCCTTTTCTCCGCCCCTCTTCCGTTCGTCTTCTTCGCTTCCGTTTTGTGTGCTCATGTGTTGGATTGCTTGCTTTGTCACGGTATCTCAAGATAATACCAAATTGTGTGACTTTTCCAATAACAACAATGATTTTATTAGTACTCTGATTTCTCCCGATGCTAATGTGGAATCTTGTGAAATTAATACCGCTTTGCCGAATCTTGTTATGAAAGATCAATTTTCTGGCCTTCCCAATGAAGATGTCGCATCCCATCTTAATGGTTCCATTGATTTATGTGATATGCGAAAGAAAAAAGATGTGGATAATGATATTGTTAAATTGAAGCTATTTCCGTTCTCGCTTAGGGTCGCGCTAAAACTTGGTTTTCATCTTTGCCTAAAAATAGTATTGACTCATGGAACAAGTGCAAAGATGCTTTTATTTCCAAGTTTTTTCCTCGTGCTAAGATCATCTCCCTTAGGAACAATATTATGAATTTTAAGCAACTTGATCATGAACATGTTGCACAATCTTGGGAGAGGATGAAACTGATGATTATAAATTGCCCTACTCATGGTTTGAATTTGTGGATGATTATACAATTTTTTTATGCCGAATTGAATTTTGCTTCTAGAAATATTTTAGATTCAGCCGCGGGAAGCACTTTTATAGAAATTACTTTAGGAGAAGCTACTAAACTCCTAGATAATATTATGGTGAATTATTCTCAATGGCATACCGAAAGATCTTCCACTAGTAAAAAAGTGCATGCTATTTAAGAGATTAATGTTTTGAGTGGAAAGATGGATGAACTTATGAAATTATTTGCTAGCAAGAGTGCTCATATTGATCCTAATGATATGCCTTTGTCTACTTTGATTTAAAACAATAATGAATCTATGGATGTGAATTTTGTTGGTAGGAACAATTTTGGTAATAACGCATATAGAGGTAATTTTAATCCTAGGCCGTTTCCTAGTAATTCCTCTAATAATTATGGTAATTCCAACACAAATTCTCATGGAAATTGTAATAAGATGCCCTCTGATTTTGAGAATAGTGTTAAAGAATTTATTAGTTCACAAAAGAATTTCAATGCTTTGATTGAAGAAAGTTGCTTAAGATTGATGATTTGGCTAGGAACGTGGATAGAATTTCTATTGATGCTGATTCTTTGAAACTTAGATCTATCCCACCTAAGCATGATATCAATGAGTCTCTCAAAGCCACGCGAATTTCCATTGATGAGTGCAAAGAAAGAACCGCTAAGATGCATGCTAAAAAAGATTGGTTTATAAAAGCGTGTTCTTCTAGTTTCCGTGAAAACAATGTTGATCTTAAAGTGATTGATGTAACCCCTATTGAATCTTTGTTTTCCAATGTAAATATTGATAAAGATGGGACTGGAGATGAGTCAACTTTAGTTAGAAGACGTCCCAATGATTCGGAGATTTTAGATCTTGATGAAAAAATTGATAAAAGTGGGATTGGAGAGGTCAAAACTTTAAGTAGCAATGAACCCACTATCTTTTGGATTTCAAGGAATTTAATTATGATAATTGTTTGTTAATAGATTGTATTTCCTTGTTGCAATTGATAACCCACAAGTATAGGGGGTTGCAACAGTTTTCGAGGGTAGAGTATTCAACCCAAATTTATTGATTCGACACAAGGGGAGCCAAAGAATATTCTCAAGTATTAGCAGTTGAGTTATCAATTCAACCACACCTAGAAACTTAATATCTGCAGCAAAGTGTTTAGTAGCAAAGTAATATGATAACGATAGCAAAAGTAATATTTTTGGTTTTATAGTGATTGTAACAGTAGCAACGGAAAGTAAATAAGCGAAGAACAATATAGGAAAAGCTCGTAGGCATTGGATCGGTGATGGAGAATTATGCCGGATGTGATTATTCATGTAATAGTTATAACATAGCGCGACACAGAACTAGCTCCAATTCATGAATGTAATGTAGGCATGTAGTTCGAATATAGTCATAATTTCTTATGGAAAAGAACTTGCATGCCATCTTTTGTCCTACCCTCCCGTGGTAGCGGGGTCCTATTGGAAACTAAGGGATATTAAGGCCTCCTTTTAATAGAGCACCGGACCATAGCATTAACACATAGTGAATACATGAACTCCTCAAACTACGGTCATCACTGGGAGTGGCCCCGATTATTGTCACTTCGGGGTTGCCGGATCATAACACATAGTACGTGACTATAGACTTGCAAGATAGGATCAAGAACTCACATATATTCATGAAAACATAATAGGTTCAGATCTGAAATCAGGGCACTCGGGCCCTAGTGACAAGCATTAAGCATAGCAAAGTCATAGCAACATCAATCTCAGAACATAGTGGATACTAGGGATCAAACCCTAACAAAACTAACTCGATTATATGATAAATCTCATCCAACCCATCACCGTCCAGCAAGCCTACGATGGAATTACTTACGCACGGTGGCGAGCATCATGAAATTGGTGATGGAGGAAGGTTGATGATGACGATGGCGATGGATTTCCCTCTCCGGAGCCCCAAACGGACTCCAGATCAGCCCTCCCGAGAGAGTTTAGGGCTTGGCGATGGCTCCGTATCGTAAAACGCGATGAATCCTTCTCTCTGATTTTTTTTCTCCCCGAAAGTGAATATATGGAGTCAAGGTGGATGTGGTGGAGCGTCAGGGGGCCCACGAGGCAGGGGCACGCCCAGGGGGCATAGGCGCGCCCCCACCCTCGTGGACAGGGTGTGGGCCCCTAACATGGTTCTTTCTTCCAGTATTTTTTATATATTCCAAAAATAATCTCCGTTGATTTTCAGGTCATTCCGAGGACTTTTATTTCTGCACAAAAATAACACCATGGCAATTCTGCTGAAAACAGCGTCAGTTCGGGTTAGTTCCATTCAAATCATGCAAGTTAGAGTCCAAAACAAGGGCAAAAGTGTTTGGAAAAGTAGATACGATAGAGACGTATCAACTCCCCCAAGCTTAAACCTTTGCTTGTCCTTAAGAAATTCAGTTGATAAACTGGAAGTGATAAAGAAAAACTTTTACAAACTCTGTTTGCTCTTGTTGTTGTAAATATGTAAAGCCAGCATTCAAGTTTTCAGCAAAGATTATGAACTAACCACATTCACAATAACATTTAGGTCTCATGTTTACTCATATCAATGGCATAATCAACTAGCGAGCAATAATAATAAATCTCGGATGACAACACTTTCTCAAAACAATCATAATATGATATAGCAAGATGGTATCTTGCTAGCCCTTTTTGAGACCGCAAAACATAAATGCAGAGCACCTTTAAAGATCAAGGACAGACTAGACATTGTAATTCATGGTAAAAGAGATCCAGTCAAGTCATACTCAATGTAAACTAACAGTAATGGATGCAAATGACAGCGGTGCTCTCCAATTGGTGCTTTTTAATGAGAGGATGATGACTCAACATAAAAGTAAATGGATAGGCCCTTTGCAGAGGGAAGAAGGGATTTGTAGAGGTGCCAGAGCTTAGTTGAGTGGTATACTTTCATTGTCAACATAACAACCAAGAGATCTTGATATCTTCCATGCTACACACATTATAGGCGGTTCCCAAACAGAATGGTAAAGTTTATACTCCCCCTCCACCAACAAGCATCAATCCATGGCTTGCTCGAAACAACGAGTGCCTCCAACTAACAAGAGTCCCAGGGTGTTTTGTTTGCAGTTATTTTGATTTGATTTGCATAAAGCATGGGACTGGGCATCCCGGTGACCAGCCATTTTCTCATGAGTGAGGAGCGGAGTCCACTCCTCTTGAGAATAACCCACCTAGCATGGAAGATACAGACAACCCTAGTTGATACATGAGCTATTAGAGCAAACAAAACAGAATGTTTATTTGAAGGTTTATAGTTTGGCACATACAAATTTACTTGGAACGGCAGGTAGATACCGTATATAGGTAGGTATGGTGGACTCATATGGAATAACTTTGGGGTTTATGGAATTGGATGCACAAGCAGTATTCCTGCTTAGTACAAGTGAAGGCTAGAAAAAGACTGGGAGGTGACCAGCTAGAGAGCGACAACAGTCATGAACATGCATTAAAATTAATCAACACTGAATGCAAGCATGAGTAGGATATAATGCACCATGAACATAAATATCATAGAGGCTATGTTGATTTTGTTTCAACTACATGCGTGAACATGTGCCAAGTCAAGCCACTCGAATCGTTCAAAGGAAGATACCACCATATCATACCACATCACAACCATTTTAATAGCATGTTGGCACGCAAGGTAAACCATTATAAGCTCTTAGCTAATTAAGCATGGCATAAGCAACTACAATCTCTAATTGTCATTGCAAACATGTTTCTTTCATAATAGGCTGAATCAGGAACGATGGACTAATCATATTTACAAAAACAAGAGGGGTCGAGTTCATACCAACTTTTCTCATCTCAATAAGTTCATCATATAATCATCATTATTGCCTTTCACTTGCACGACCGAATAGTGTGGATAATAATAATAGTGCACGTGCATTGGACTAAGCTGGAATCTGCAAGCATTCAATTCAAGAGAGAAGACAAGGTAATATGGGCTCTTTGTTAGATCAACAATAATGCATATGAGAGCCACTCTACATTTTAATCATGGTCTTCTCCTCTCGACCCCCGAAGAACAAGAAAAGAAACAAAACTATTTACACGGGAAAGCTCCCAACAAGCAAAAGAAGAACGAGAAATCTTTTGGGGTTTTCTTTTTAATTACTACTACTACAGGCATGGAAAGTAAACTAACTAAAACTACAACTAATTTTTTGGTTTTTCTTAAGGTTTATCAAAAACACAAGAAGAAAGCATAAAAGGGAAATAAACTAGCATGTATATTACAATGAAAAAGTATGAGCACCGACAACTAGCATAAGTGTGTGAACAGGAATGTAATGTCGGTGAGAAATACGTACTCCACCAAGCTTAGGCCTTTTGCCTAAGTTGGTCTATGCCCATGGATCAAAGTTGTAGCTGGGGTCGTGCTGAGAAGGAGCCTCGGGTTGCCACTGGTTGGCAATCTCCTCCGGATCCCACTTGTAAGCAGACTGTCATAAAGGATCAAATCGTGGTTCCAGCTCTGGCTTTGTAGCTGATGTGGGGTTTCAGTAGGCGTTAATGGCCTCCGACGGAACAAGGTACTTGCCTGCAGATAAGTCAAACAAGGAAGGAGCAGGCAAAGTGATAGTCTCAGGGTGATTTTTATCAAAAAACAGCTTGTACTTAAGCATCTTTTCCTTATTCTTAACGATAAAATCATGTGCTACCATGCTCTTATAATCTAGAAAAATATTAGGCAGCAACTTTTCCTCTTTCTCATAATGCCTGATAGGTATGTTAAAGTGTGCAGCAAGGCGCGAGGCGAAGATACCTCCCAAGACGGGGCCCTTAGTACGGTTAAGATTTAACCGCTTTGCAACAATAGCCCCCATACTAAATGTGTCATCACGGAACAAGGCATTGTACAAAATAATAATATCAGGGGCACTAAGGTTGCCACAGTTTCCGCGACCAATCAAGCATCTACTAGCAAATATTGCAAAGTAACGAAGAACAGGAAAATGTATGCTAGTAATTCTTGCATCGGAAACCTTCCTAGTTTCCCCTGTAGCAATCATATCAATAAACCCTTCCACGTCACTACAATGTGGTTCTTCTATGCTGCCTGTAAAGGGTATCTTACAGACCCGGCAGAAATCAAAAAGGGACATCTCCTTATACTCATCATATAAATAGAAATCCACCAAAGGTGGTGACCTCCTAGCATGGAAATGAAAATTTTGCACAAAAATATTAGTGAGTAAGAGATACTGTTTGCGTTGGTCGTGGAGGAAGTCGCTGAGGCCTGCATTCTCAGCCAACTCATAAACATCATCATAAATCCCGGCTCCTCTCAAGAAATCATCACAAGGCCATTCACACAGCCGAACTTCCACGGTGTGAGGGAGATTATATTTGGGCCTCTTATCCTCCTCACTTTGCTTGTCCTTCGAGCTTTGGCTCGACGAGCCCCTCAGAAATCTCTTCATCATTTTTTGAAAATTTCTGAAATTTTTAGTAACTTCAAAATAAAAGTGAACCAAACTCAAGAAAATTGATAGCAACTACTCCCACAAGTGCCTAGAGACTATATCATGCATTAGAACTACTTGGGACCATATAAATTTGACATGCAAGCTCAAGAATAGGGTCACCTAAGCAGCAAAAATTTGCAATGAATAAAGCACTAGAACAAAAACTAATTGGACCATTGGAGGAGTCACATACCAAAGAACAATCACCCAAAGCAGTTTTGTGAATGGAGCTTTGAGCAAGGAGATCGAAAATGGCAGCAAGATGAGCAAGAACTCGGGTTTGAGCTGGCTAGTGATGTTTTTGGGAGGAAAAAGGAGTGTGTGGTGGCTGGAATAAGTGGAGGGGAGCCACCATGGGCCCACGAGGTAGGGGGCGTGCCCAGGGGTGTGGGCGCTGAGGGGGTCCTAGACTAAGGGGTCCTCGGGCGTCCGGCCTATTAGCCATGGGCCGGACTAATGGGCTATGAAGATACGAAGACCGAAGACTGTACCCGTGTCTGGATGGGACTCTCCTTGGCGTGGAAGGCAAGCTTAGCGACCGAATATGTAGATTCCTTTCTTTGTAACTGACCTTGTGTAACCCTAGATCCTCCCGGTGTCTATATAAATCGGAGGACTTAATCTGGATAGGGGAGACTCATTATCATAGCCATACATGCTAGACCTCTAGGGTTTAGCCATTATGATCTTGAGGTAGATCAACTCTTGTAATACCCATATTCATCAATATCAATCAATCAGGACGTAGGGTATTACCTCCATAGAGAGGGCCCGAACCTGGGTAAACATCGTGTCCCTTGTCTCCTGTTACCATCGACCTTAGACACACAGTTCGGGACACCCTACCCGAGATCCGCCGGTTTTGACACTGACATTGGTGCTTTCATTGAGAGTTGCACTGTGCCGTCGCCAAAAGGTTTGATGGACCCTTCAATCATCAATAATGACGCTGTCCAATGAGAAATTTTCCTCCCCGGACATATCTTCGTATTCGGCGGCTTCGCATTGCGGGCCAATTCTCTTGGCCATCTGGAGTAGATCGAAAGCTACGCCCTTGGCCATCAGGTCAGATTCGGGAGCTTGAACTACGTTGCGGACATCCGTGGAGACTTGATCTTCGCCGGATTTGAGACCGCGGTAGCCGCTCCCGTTCACCCCGATGATCATGACCGAAATCTATCATCTGGCCGCATCCAGGAGATTGCTCCTGTAACCGCTCTGGCCCTAGATCCGGAGCAAGCTACGCCATACAAGGACGGGAGGATCAACCCCACCACGGAGGCCACAGATTCCATGGTGTTGGAGCCGCACATAGACTTAACCTCGCACGACGTTTTTGTCAGCAGAACTCCGGACTCGTATCCGGTAGAAAGTTCTGAACCACGTGAGCCCACGGATGCCGAGCTTGATCGTTTGCCGATTTTCGAATTCAGCGCCGCAGACGTCTTCCAGCACTCGCCTTTGGGCGATGTGCTAAACTCATTAAAAAACCTATCCTTGGCGGAGTACTCACAGCCGAACTATATCCGGCTCGAACTAGGGGTTGATGGTGGAGAATTTTGCTTCCCACCCGCCACCCACTTCATAGCCACGCTTCAAGAAATCCGTCGAGGCTGAAGCTCGTATTGCTTCTCACTGCGCATCCACACAACTTCTCTAGCTCATACTACAACGGACCACCCTGATATGGCACCGCGGAAGAGCTAGCCAAGAAGCTCGCGAACGACGCATGGACTGTAACCAATTCAAGAGTGAGGTCTGGATCGAGCGACCGAGCCTTGATGGGGAATTCTGGGTTCGAGCGCCGATTTGAGGAATTTATGAAACAAAAGCGCCGACTGGGACATCAGTGCCAAGTCAGCATCAAATGAACGAAAACCAGATGCAAAATCACTCTTTATGTGACACTAAACCGCTCAGGGCTAGATTAAACCGATATTGACATTTTTGGGGTCTAAATCAGACCAAAAAATGACTTTGGGGGGTCAATTATGGAAACATTGGAGTGGATTTGAGGGTGAAAACTATACTTGTTTCTTTTGTTTTACTATATTTTAATTTTTCAAATGGGAAAAAAGTGCTTTTCTTACATTTTTATAATGTTCATGTGTTTCAAAAAATTGCTTGTGAAGTTTAAAATAATATTTAGACAAAACAATACTCGCGTAATTTTAAAACAAATGATTTGTGCCATTCAAAAACACGTTTGTGAAATTTAAAACATGTTCACCCATTTCAAAAATATGTTTGTGAGATTTAATAGATGTTTATAAATGTAAAAATATATTTGTGTAACATTTCTTACCATTAAAATGTTTAATGTATACTTAGAAAATATATAACATGTATTCAAAAAATGTTCAATGTGTATTTAGAAAATATCTAACATGTATTCAAAGAATGTTCAAACATGTATTTGACAATTGTTTATCATATATTAAAAAAATTCAACGTGTATTAAAACATGTTCCACGGGATACAAAAATGTACAACCTGTTTCAAAAAAGTCGACATGTATTTGATAAAAACAAAAAAGCCAAAGAAGACCGATGAAAAATACATAGAAAAAAGAAGAAAACACATATGAATGCTTCTAAAACCGATTTAAACCAGTCCATCGAAGCTACCTAAAACCGCTCCTGAAAACTATAGGGGCGTGTTTGGTTGCCTGCATTACGTCCAACCAGGCCTACGCGGGAAGAATCTGGCCTGTTTAGTTTCCCTCATACACTATTGGGCATGCATCGCACAAACTTTAAAGCACCTCTGGGCCTGTCTCGCCGGGAACGCTCAGATTGGCAGTTTCTAGCGAGCCAGGCCCGCGCAATGCACGTGGGCGGCAGGGACTACACATGCAGAGCCACACTTGAGAAGCCGCATTGCTTCCCGAAGCGCCAATAGTTATTACCTTCACCGCTCCCTCTCCCCTCTACCCTATCCTGACTCTCACCGATGGCGGGTGCCCTTGCCCTTGTTCTTTTCCTCGAGCCACACCACTGTCTCTTCTTCCTCGCCGGAGTCCAGATTGATTGGCATGCTTCGGTGTCCTGGCTCCAGCGCCCTTATAGCCATCGCCATAGCAACTTCTTCTTCCACCTCCATCGCCATCGCTTCTTGTTCCTCCTCCACCACCACCATAGTCCTTATAGTGAAGTATGCTGTGACACGATGGTCATGAGGACACATGTACTCTTTGTAATTGGCCCACCTTGACCTCTGTCGAGCGTCGTCGGAGTCGATCTGATTCATGGCCCAGCGAAGGATGTCGACTGACATAGCGCCCTTTGCTGGGTGATACGTCTCCAACGTATCTATAATTTATGAAGTATTCATGCTATTGTATATCAACCTTGGATGTTTTATATGCATTTATATGCTATTTTATATGATTTTTAGGACTAACCTATTAACCTAGTGCCTAGTGCCAGTTTCTGTTTTTTCCTTGCTTTTGAGTTTTACAGAAAAGGAATATCAAATAGAGTCCAATTGACGTGCCAATTTTTGACGATTTTTTATGGACCAAAAGAAGACCCCGGAGTAAAAGAGTTGGGTCAGGAGAGTCCCGAGGCGTTCACGAGGGTGGAGGCCCCCCCCCCCCAGGCGTGTGGTCCTGCCTCATGGAAGCCTCGGGCACCTCCTTGACGTGAGACCGACGCCAAAAATTCCTATAAATACAGAAACCTCGGAAAATTAACATAGATCAGGAGTTCCGCCGCCAGAAGCCTCCGTAGCCACCGAAAACCAATCTAGGCCCTCTCTGGCACCCTGCCGGAGGGGGGCCGTCATCACCGGAGGGCATGGAGGAGGATCCCGGAGGGGCCATCATCACCATGAAGGCCAAGGACCAGAGGGATAACCTCTCCCCATCTAGGGGGAGGCCATGGAGGAGGAAGCACAAGGGGAGAACCTCTCCTCCTCTCTCTCAGTGGCACCGGAGTGCCATCGGGAGGGGAATCATCGCCGCGGTGATCGTCTTCATCAACATCACCATCATCATCATCACCCTCATCTCTTTTATGCGGTCCACTCTCCCGCACCCCGCTGTAATCCCTACTTGAACATGGTGCTTTATGCCACATATTATGATCCAATGATGTGTTGCCATCCTATGATGTTTTGAGTAGATATCTTTTGTCTTCGGGTTGATTGATGATCTAGATTGGTATGAGTTGTATGTTTTACTTTGATGCTGTCCTATGGTGCCCTCTGTGTCGCGCAAGCATGAGGGGTTCCCATTGTAGGGTGTTGCAATACGTTCATGATTTTCTTATAGTGGGTTGGTGAGGTACTGAAACACAAACCCGAGTAAGGGGGTTGTTGCGTATGGGAATAAAGAGGACTTGATGCTTTAATGCTATGGTTGGGTTTTACCTTAATGATCTTTAGTAGTTGCGGATGCTTGCTAGAGTTCCAATCATAAGTGCATATGATCCAAGTAGATAAATTATGTTAGCTTATGCATCTCCCTCATATGAAACTGCAATAGTGATTACCGGTCTTGTTAATGATTGCCTAGGACAATTCCGCACACCGATCCACCATTATTCCACACTCGCTATTTATAATATTTAGTAATATATTATAACTTCATGATAACAGCACCTACTTTTATATTTTAGCTCTCCGATATCATACAAAGTTATCCTCTTCATACCCACAACCTAGTTTTATTTCTCATTGCTAGTTGGAAGCAAACGTTCGGTGTACGTAGAGTCGTATCAGTGGCAGATAGGGCTTGAGAGAATATTGATCTTACCTTTAGCTCCTTGTGGGTTCGACACTCCATACTTATCACTTCCACCTTTGGAAATTGCTACAATGATTCCTTGCACTTGGGGATTATCAAGCTCTTTTCTGGCGCCGTTGCCGGGGAGCAATAGCGTGGGGTTGATATTCTCGTGTGTGCTTGTTTGCTTTCTTCACTAAGTAGATTTTCTTTTTCCTTTTTGTTTCTGTTTAGTTGTGCGTGAAAAATACAAAAAAAATTAAAGAATGAAAATACCAAAAAAAATTACTTGCCTCTCATGCCAAATTTTTTTTCAAAAAGAGAAGTGATTGGGAAGTTATGCATTGAAGAAGTGAGGGTCGACCTTGAGCACTCGTGTTCATGCTCTCGGAAACAATGTAGAATTTTTCATGGAAGTTTCTCTATAAATAATTATCCCCTTATATATATCCATTTTATTATAAAAATAATGTGCCAAGCTTTGGTTTTAGGATGATTAGATTGCTTGTTTACTATGTGCAGAACGAAAACAGAAACTTTGGCTGTAGCGCGTGATTTTAAATTTTTTACTGGAAAGGAAAATGGGTCTGAAACTTTTTCACATTACTTCTGTATAAATTGTTCAAATTTTCAAATTTATTTCATAATTTTTGGAGATACAGAAGTTTACTAAACCTTCAGATTACTACAGACTGTCCTGTTTTAGACAGATTCTGTTTTTCGTGTGTTGTTTGCTTATTTTGATGAATCTATGGGTAGTATCGGGGGGTATGAACCATGGTGAAGTTGTAATACAGTAGATATAGTTCTAATATTAAATTGTAATGAGTTTTCAACAGTACCTAAAGGTAGTGATTTGATTTATTATACTAACGGATCTCACAAAGTTTTTGTTAAGTTCTCTGTGGATGAAGTGTTCGAAGAACGAGGAGTTACCGATGTGAGAAGAATAAATAGAGGCCAGAGATCAAGCTTGGGGATTCCCATGGCACCCCAAGTAAATATTATAAGTATACTCAAGCATCTAAGCTTGGGGATGCCCCGGTTGGCATCCCATCTTTCTTCTTCAACAATTATCGGTATACCTCGGTTTTTGTTTCATTCACATGATTTGTGTCCTTTGTTTTTTTTGTTCTTCCTTTATGAACCATGCTAATATGATATAGCCCTTCATTGATTTATAGAATGCTGCATGTGCTTCACTTATATCTTTTAAGTATGATCTTATAGAATTGCTCTTTGTGCTTCAAATCTTTTGAGTATGGTTTTATAGAATGCTTCGTGTGCTTCACTTATACATTTTGAGCTTGTACATTGGTTAGTTTATATTAATTGTAGAAAGCTCCATGAAATTCACTTATATATTTTGGAGTATGAATAATACTATCATCTAAAGTGGGTTTGGAAGAGTGTCAACTCTAGGAACTAGTGATCCCGCTATTCCGAATGAGAAGAATTTTGCTTATGTGGAGAGTAGAAAATTTTATATGCTTGTAGATCATGAAAAGAATGCTTTATGTTATGGTTATATTGTTGAAATCATTAATGATGCTACTGAACATTATTATGAGGGAGGAATACATGCTTGTAGGAGTGCAATAATATCATGTTTTTCTCTCTATGTGCTTAAAGTTTTGAAGTTATACTTGTTTTTCCTTCCTATGCTAGTTGATTCTTGTTCCCATAAATTGTGTGCTCACAAAATCCTTAGGAATAGTAAGTGGGTCAGGTTTAAATGTGCTAGTAATATTCTTCATGATGCTATCTTCATGTTCAAGTCTTATCTTTCATGTGAGCATCATTGAAATCATCATGCCTAGCTAAAAGGCATTAAAGAAAAACGCTTGTTGGGAGACAACCCGATATTTACCCTTACTGTTTTTGTGTGTTTACATGATTAAGCTACTGTAGTAATCATGTTTTATAGCTTTTGTTTCAATAAAGTGCCAAGTAAGAACTTTGGGAAGACTTGGGTGAAAGTTAATGTGATCTTGCTGTAAAAAACAGAAACTTTGCGCTCACGAGATTAGCTGCCATTTTTTACAGAAGAGTGCTTTGGTGCTGATTCTTTTTGAAGAAGATTAATAGATAAATTCCTCACGTCCACCAATTTATTTCATAATTTTTTGAGTAGCAGAAGTATGGTTAGTGTTCAGATCATTACAGACTGTTCTGTTTCTGACAGATTATGTTTTCATTGCATAGTTTGCTTGTTTTCTACTCCCTCCGTTCCGAATTACTTGTCGTAGATATGGTTGTATCTACATGTATTTTAGTTCTAGATACATCCATTTCTGCGACGAGTAATTTGGAACGGAGGGAGTAGTTTCTATGACTTATATTCCTCAATATAAATTATAGAAATGATATGGTACAGTAGGCATTGTGTGAGAACAATTACGATCTTTTTTTTTACAGTACCAAGGTGAATGGTTTACTCTTTATCATACTAACCTATCTCACGAAGTTCCGTTAAGTTTTGTGTGATTGAAGTTTTCAAGCTTAGGGTGAGATATCGATATGAGGAGAATAAGGAGTGGAAAGACCCTAAGCTTGGGGATGCCCAAGGCAACCCAAGGTAATATTCAAGGAAGACTCAAGCGCCTAAGCTTGGGGATGCCCCGGAAGGCATCCCCTCTTTCGTCTTGAAAACTATCGGTATACCTTACTCGGAGCTATATTTTTATTCGTCACATGATCTGTGTTTTGCTTGGAGCATATTTTCAATTTTACTTGTTGTTTGGATAAAATCATTGGATCTGAAATCTTAAATTAAAAAGAATCCTCCCATGGGTAGTTAATTATTTGACTACTTAGTGTCCTTCACTCATATCTTTTTGGAGTAGTTTGTCATTACTCACGTGCTTCACATATATCCTATGAGTAAATGGTTGAATGAATTGAATATCATAAATCTCAATTTATATATGTTTCATATGCTTATACCATGGGGAGTAATGACTTCACATAGAATAAGTATAGTTAGTAAACTTATTGAAAGTTAGCAAACGTAGAATTGGTCACTTGAACAATTCATGAAAGAATATTGAAGGAAGAGAGATTTCACATATAAATATACTATCTTGGACATCTTTTGTAATTGTGAGCACTCATTAAATATGACATGCTAAAAGGTTGATGTCGGACAAGGAAGACAACATAATGGGTTATGTTTTCTTATATCCAAAATAAATTATATTGTCTTGGATCATCCAACATGTTGAGCTTGCCTTTCCCCCTCATGCTAGCCAAATTCTTTGCACCAAGTAGAGATACTACTTGTGCTTCCAAACACCCTTAAACCAGTTTTGCCATGAGAGTCCACCATACCAACCTATGGATTGAGTAAGATCCCTCAAGTAAGTTTTCATCGGTGCAAGCAATAAAAATTGCCCTCTAAATATGTATGACTTATTAGTGTGGGAGAAAATAAGCTTTATACGATCGTGTGATCGGAAGAAATAAAAGCGACGGACTGCATAATAAAGGTCCATATCACAAGTGGCAATATAAAGTGACGTTCTTTCGCATTAAGATTTTGTGCATCCAACCATAAAAGCGCATGACAACCTCTGCTTCCCTCTGGGAAGGGCCTATCTTTTACTTTTATCTTCTACCTTATGCAAGAGTCATGGTGATCTTCACCTTTCCTTTTTACATTTTATCCTTTGGCAAGCACATTGTGTTGGAAAGATCCTGATATATATACCCAATTGTCACAGCCCTAGAATTGGTTGTAACTAGTTACACAAGCATTCATGCATCACGTATATATTTATGAAAGTTGAATTGGGGAAAGTGGGAAGCCTCAGAAGTCTTTTACAAAAATGATCAACATTAAAAAAATTGTTTCAAATAAACCCAAGAAAATGTTCCTATCAAGCTATAAAAATATTGGCAAGAGGTAAAACTCAAACCAATATTTTTGGAGTCTTAGAAATATTTATTTTGGGCCTTTGAATTAATTCAATAACTATTTGCATTGGATATATATTCTTTATATAATTAATATATGTCCAATAATTCTGGAACATTTTATGTGGTTTTGTATATTTTAGTTCTAGCCACATAATTATTTTCAGGATTTAATAAAATGGTTTGGTGTTAAAACTAAAACCAAAACAAATTGCAGAAAAGAAAATAGAAAACAGAGAAGAGAGAGAGAGTTTTACCTGGGCTTACCTGGCCGGCCCAGTGGACAGCCCAGCCCACTGGCCTGGCACTATTGGCCAGCCCACCAGGAGCCCCACCGTCTTCAACCTCTCCCAGTAGGCAGAGGCGTGTCGACGCACGCGCGCCCGAGTTCTACCTCCTGCTTCCGCCGCTTCTGGAGCCAGCCCCGAGCGCCATGCGGTCTCCTGCTTCCCCTGCACCTCTCCCCACTCTCCCCGAGCTCTTTCCCCTCCCCTTCCTCTCTTCCTCGCGCGTAGTCCGAGGGCTACCGTCGCCGCCATTCGCTGCTGCCGCAGCCACCGCCTCCCCCTTGCTTCCCCAACCGGTCCATGAGCTCCGCCACGACGTCCTTGACCTCCTCACTCCGCCACTCGTCGTCGGGCACGCCCCTCTGGCCTCATCGAGCTCGTCCCCGACTACCGTCGCCGGAGATCCCCCTTGCCGCCCCGACCGCTCCAGCCCATCCCCAAGCTCGTCGTTCGCCTCGTCGCAACTGCCGTGAGCTCCTGCCCCTGCTCCCCCTCTCTGCTCCCTCTCTCGCACGCCGTAGCTGCCGCACCGCGTCCACCCGCACGCGCCGCCGCCTGCTCTCGTCGCCGACGTGCTTCCGGCCAACCAATGGACCGGCCGTCGTGCCCAACCTGCTCGCCGTGCTACGTAGAGCCCGTAGGTGCCACGCTCGTGCCGCTACGGCCACCGCAACCGCATCGCCGCGCACACCCGAACGCCGGCCGCCGCGGGTGAGCTCCTCGCCGTCGTCTCCGGCCGCCCCAGCCCCTGCAACCACCACCGTTGGATGCACCGCATCGCGTCCGTTCCAACGAGACCAGCCACGCACGCTCTCGTCGCCGGAGTCGCCCGGACGAGGAGCGCCGCCGCGTCCTGCTTAGCACCGATGGCTAATCGTTGTTTAGCTGACGTGGCTGGTTTAGATTAGGCGCTAACTAACCCCCACAGCCGCTGACAAATGGGCCCCATGCCCTAATTAATCCATGTTTCGTTTCTAGTTAGGTTAGTTTAAACCCCAGCGGGACCCACGCGTCGGAATTGACTGTGCTGACGTGTCTGTTGACCGGACCCACCTGTCATTGACCCTAGGATGCACTGGGTCACTGACCAGTGGACCCCACTGGTCAGGTTTGACCTGGGCTGGCGCCGTTGACCTAATGACGTCACCATGATGTCATGCTGATGCAGTATTGATTTTCTGGATTTAAAATAATTCAGAAAATTGCAGAAAATATCCAAAACTTCAAAAATTCATAGTAATTCAACTGTAACTCCAAATGAAATAAATTATATATGAAAAATGATCAGAAAAATATGAAGAATCTGTTTATGGCACTTTCATGCATGATTGAACAAGTTAACCTAACTGAATAGGATAAATCATGATTAGGGCAATTTATGAACTAGCATTTGGAGTTGGAGTTTAACCCTGTTTAAATTCCACTTCAATTAACTTGGCTTACTGCTGCATTAGGTCAATTTAGTTCCTTAACATGACATGGCATTCATTTGATTGTGCATTGCAGTGAGTGTTGGTTATTTTGTGTTTGCCGGTGATTGCCCCCTCTCAGTAGACGTTACTTCGATGATGTGATCAATGAAACCGATGAAGAGTTATACTATCTTCAGAAGTGCCAGGCAAGCAAAACCCCCTTGTTCATTCCGCTACAATTCCACTCTCTCGCTCTTGCTCTCTTTTACTGCATTAGGACAACAACGATTCATCTGTTACTTGCTGCGGTAGTTGAACCCCTTATCCTCTGCATGACCTGTCATTGCCACAGTAAATAGATGAAACCCACTAGCATGAGTAGGAGTTGTTTGAGCCCTGATGTGCCTACTCATTCATGCTTGTTTGTCATGCCTGCTATTGCTTAGAGTTGTGTCAGGTATGATTCATCAGGGACGAATTGGAAAGTTGTGAACATGTCCTACTGTGTGTGAGCTAAGTGTGTTGAACACGATTTGGTAAAGGTATCGATGAGAGGCCATGTAGGAGTACATGGTGGGTTGTTTCATTGGAACCGTCCTTAAGCACCGAGATCTGTATGTGTGATTTAAGAACCGGTTACTACCATGCATTGCGATCCTTAATTGACCCTCTCGGCTTCTTAACCACCCTAGTCCTCTGTCCAGGAGTTGCAACTAGTTTCTGGTGTTTGTAGGATATGTGTTGGCAGCCGTGCGTAGCGCTGACCCCAGGGGTGGGCTATGATGCGGTAGATACACCGTGGCCGGGCATGTCGGGCACCCATTTGGTGTCTTGGAACCCTGTACACATCGTTCGGGGCCGTATGTGGAAACCTCGGCTGGACTCCCTGCGGATGGAACCTGGATAGGCGATAAACCTGGACTAGAGACTTGAGTGTTTAGGTAGGCCGTGACCGACACCCTCGTTGGGCTTCCGCTTGAAGGTTGCCGAGTACATGTCGTGTAAATGGCGGTAAGTGGTGAGAGCATGTGTGAAGAAGTATACCCATGAAGGGTTAACATCATCTATTCGAATAGCTGCGTCCACGGTAAAGGACTGCTTGGTTGCCTATACAGTTCATAGATAACTTGAAGTGGATACTCTAAAACTCGCAAGATAAGCGTGAGTGCTATGGATGGCCTTCTCGTAGCGAGACGAGAGCGGATCCATAGTGGAGTATTGATATGGTGAATATGTGGACCCATGTGCGCCACCTCAAAAGAGTTGCTTGCAGTCGTAGTTCAGGTTAGCCACTGAGTCAAAGCTGGCTTGCTGTAGTTAAACTCCACTACCCCTTTTGTTGATACCGATGCATATGTAGTTAGTTCTGATGTAAGTCTTGCTGGGTACATTTGTACTCACGTTTGCTTAATTTATGTTTTGTAGAGAGACTTCAGTCTCGCTAGTAGTTCCGCGTGGACTTCGACATTTAGCTTGATACCTCAGCTACGATCTTGTGCCCTCGACAGGATCTGGTAGATAGTCAGGCTTCTTAGCCTTTTTCATTTGTAGATGTCTGTACTCAGACATGTTAAGCTTCCGCATGTGCTTTGATTTGTATGCTATGATTGTTGGGTCATGAGACCCATGTTTGTATATCTCGCTCCTCGGAGCCTAATGAATAAATACTTGAGTCGTAGAGTTATGTTGTGATGCCATGTTGTATTTACACATATCGAGCATATTGTGTGTATGATTGAAATGCTTGGTATGTGTGGGATCCGACAATCTAGTTGTTTATCCTTGGCAGCCTCTCTTATGGGGAAATGTAGTCTAGTGCTTCCATGAGCCATAGTAGTCCGCTACAGCCCGGTTCACCCTAGTCCTGCTAGCCCAGCACTACTGCTCAGGACACTTGACTGGCCGGCATGTGTTTCACTTCGTTCCTGTGTCTGTCCCTTCGGGGAAATGTCACGCGGTGACATCCGGAGTCCTGCATAGCCTGCTACAGCCCAGGTTCCCGGAGTCCTGCTAGCCCAGTGCTACAGCCCGAATTCACAAGCTGCTGACCGACATGCTCGATGTGATTCATGTATGCCTGTCCCCATAGGTTGGTGCCGCTTTGGGTTCACGACTAGCCATGTCGGCCTGGGTTCTCTGTCATATGGATGCTAGCGACATTGTCATATACATGAGCCAAAAGGCGCAAACGGTCCTGGGCCAGGTAAGGTGGCACCCGTGGGAATACCGTGCGTGAGGCCGCAAAGTGATATGAAGTGTTACATGCTGGATCGATGTGACTGAGGATCGGGGTCCTGACAGCGTTGGTATCAGAGCCTGAGTGCCTGTAGGATTACCAAGCCAAACTGGTCGAAGTTGAGTCTAGAAATGCTTTAGCTATATAAGGGAATTGATTGTGGAAGGGAACGTAAGGCTCTTTTTGCTCCTTTACCTTATGCCCTTCTGATCTGAGTCACCCTCTTCTCTTCTACGGGGATTAAGAACTAGGCTTCTCAGCTTTCTATCAGGATCACGTGTTACTAATCCGTAGACTTGTAGGATTGTTGGATTCAATCTCAGTTTAGTTTCTATTACTTCTGTGTGTTCATAATTGGTCTCGGAACCTTGATATTGTGATGTTGAGTGGTTATGCCACCATTTTGCAGGATGTCTCAAATATTTTTGAGCATTTACAGCCGTTATGCTGTCCGAGTCATCCCAGGTTTCTAAATAGTCTGATGCAATTGCAAACCCCTTCCTCCTATTCCTGATGTCCATTTGGGCCAGATTAATCACACTAATCGGTGAGTTGAGGTACTCTGTTGCCTCGACATATTGTTGGAGCTATTTTTATGGCCCTAGGTGTTTTAGGGAGTCACCTAGTGATCTAGCCATGTTTTGTATCCCCAGTGTGTGATTCTGGCCATTATTCTCGAAAGCATCTCGTGATGCCATGTAGTAGTAGGTATTCTATTCATGGGTTCTTGAACCCGATATTCACCCTACTTACCTCATGTTGATAGTGTTGCTAGTTCCTTTAAGATATTAGTAACCTTGCGATAGTCCTCGAGGTCCGTGGTATTTCCTTCTTCCAAATACCATGAACCATTAAGGCAGAAGTTCTTTGAACCAAAAGATCACCATTAGAGTACTCATGAGGAGTTCTCCATTCATAATTGTGATTCTGCCAGTTCTACCTTTCTGCATGGGTTATCTAGAAGAAATATGTTGAACTCGTTCGGCATACTAATCTATGCATCCACAACTCAAAAAGTTATATGTTCCTTTGAGTTGTCCCCCTTCAGCTATATTCCGACCTTCATCTATCAATTGATAGTCAAGAGTATGTGAGCATTCGTTCATCGGTGCCTATCATTCTTGTGGTCCGTCAAACCATTCTAGTTTAGAATGACTAGGAGAAATAAACTCCAGTACCTCATCCATTTCTAGGATTGGGTCAAAACAGTTGTATTTCACAAATCAAATGCAATCAAGCTATTGGTCTGTTCTACCCTGTAGTATTATCCACTTTATGTCAGGAATGTCATGAGAATTGCACCTTACCTTATGAATTCTTGATGTAGTGATACTTCTCGCCATCAATATTCATTCCTCGGTTCCGTGTTGTTGTAACCGGAATGCCGATAGGTTAACTGTGATGTGTGAAATCGATACTCCTAGCAACCTCGTTGCTTGGTAGTTAATGGGCAATATTCTCATTCTTAACGTGTTGGTTATCGAATCATCATCCTAAGATTGATCGTGCTATCTAGTCCTTGCTTCTGGTGCACTCCTCGATCAATGAGTTAGGATTGTGCCAAACCCTTGCTCCTTTGATCACATCATTTTGCCTTGAAAGCAAGATTGTTCTCGAGCTTAGTGACATATTGGTGGTTCGTGATTTTTTGAAAGTCTTCTCAGAAGTATAACCAGGTTGTCACCTGACCGTTATGTTGAGCTCGTGATCACATTGGTTTCTTATAAACCACCCCTTCTCCAAGAATCTGTGTTGGATACCCTGAGCTAGTTGGTTAAGCTAAACAACAACTTGGAGAGTTGGAAGATAAAAGCTTGTTTGACTTAGTTCGTGTTAAGGGATATCTTTGTGTGTGTGTGTTGAAGAAAGATGATATCTTCATCGATTGTTCCTCGTGACCGGTTGTTGGATCTATTGTCTTGTCAAAACTTTGACTTGAGTATGGGCTATCATCAAGTAAAATCAGAACCAACGATGTTCGTAATGTTGTCTTGCTTGTGGCTGATCCCTCGAGCATACACCATTACATCTTTTGGTCTGACCAACATTAGCACCGTGTTCACATGATGGTGGAAGTCCAGTGATATGGAAATTCCGATGAGTTGTTGTTGAGCCCATCAGCAGCATTTTGTCTCCCCCATGATTCATGTTGAACATCAACCTAGTGTTGGAAACTTTGTAAGAAATGCCTTCGTGATCCGTTCATGAAGCTTATGCTTGGATGGAAGAAGTGACTTCCTCGAATTCATGTGCATTTGGTGCAAGTTGCCGCCGTGAGTTCGAGAAAGATTGTTTTTGTTTCCCCTGGTACCATCCCAAGTCAGTTATGCATGTGTGAATGTATTCTATGGTTTGGTAGATTAATTACCTCCACTCCATATGTATTCCCTAGCACACCAATGCCACTGATTGATTTGTTCAAGGCAAAGAAGTCTATGCTTGGGGTCTAATCCATGGACTTGCGTAAGATTTCAAAATCCTTGATGATGGTTCCCCACTTGAACTCGATAGTGTTTTAAGACTACTACATGGTCATGCTCGTCTTGGATAGCATGTTCACAGGTTTGTAGCAGAACCAGCTCATGTTTTGGAGCTTGCTATCACAGTTCATTCCCCGAGAATCTCGCAACGTCATCTCGTCAAATTGTGTTGCAAACTCCCATTCTCTTTCTAGACTGGATGGGTCTGGAATATCCTAACACCAACCAAATCTGAATCTCAGGCAGATATGATGGTTGGAACGTACCCCAAGAACTATAATATTGGTCTCTCTGTAACCGGTAAAGTGGATGTCGTGGCCAACACACCCAGTCGGAAGACCTATTACTGAAGTATCTTGATTGAGGAAGTTGGCCACCTCCCCATAAGGATTTCGTAGGATTTACTCCAGAAGTTGTTCCCTATGGATCCTTTGTATTCCGAAGTCCGACCACTACTTGATGGTTATGTTGATGCTTTAAAACATGACCGTGGTAACCAATACATCAAGGAGAACATCAGGAGCGGAGTGCTAAATGTCTCTCGGTCGATCATCCAGATTTCGCTCCCTTGGCCTCACTAAGGTGAAATCTGAGAAAGGGCTGTCTTTCTATGCATCTGCATTGTCCATCACTATACGTCAAGGTAGTAAGATGTGTTGCCAGGATCCTCGACACGGATGTTGGTAGAACCTTGATGAATATGGAAATGCTCAAGTTCTTGAGAGCACACGCAAGCAAATCATCCCTTGCGTTGTCTTCAACAAGGTAGTTCACATCGTCCTTTCTAGCCCGAGTGTGTCGTTCTCCCGAACTCCCTCGAACGATCGTTTGTGACTGCCTTAGGCTGGCATAAAGAGTTTCAATGATATTTATATCAAAAGTAATTCTTTTTGCCACCTGAGGGAATAATTCTACGAGTCACCTTCCCCAAGGTGCTCGTTATGGTTTCATGGCAATTATTTCCGCGCCACCTTGACACCATCCACCATCTCTCTAAGCATGGAATTGTTGCCCACCAAATCAAACCTCGTTGTTTGTCCTTCCATCCCTCTCGATGTGTTTTGTGTCTCAACTCGAGATGTTCCAACATCTCATTCCACGAGTTGATCTTGAGTGCTCGATCTTCGAGGAGATCGTGTCCTATGGAGTTTCTTTCTGTCGCCATCGTGTTAGATAAAGATATCAAAAGCAAGGACGTCCAGATCAATTGTAGCAATGAACCAACATCTTCGGGAAGGGTAATTGGATCGACAAGATTGTGATAGTTTTGTGCCCCTCTATCCTCTTACCTCACGTCATGAATCTCGAGACGAGATTCTTGTTTAGTGGGGGTGAGTTGTCACAGCCCTAGAATTGGTTGTAACTAGTTGCACAAGCATTCATGCATCATGTATATATTTATGAAAGTTGAATTGGGGAAAGTGGGAAGCCTCGGAAGTCTTTTACAAAAATGATCAACATTAAAAAACTTGTTTCAAATAAACCCAAGAAAATGTTCCTGTCAAGCTATAAAAATATTGGCAAGAGGTAAAACTCAAACCAATATTTTTGGAGTCTCAGACATACTTATTTTGGGCCTTTGAATTAATTCAATAACTATTTGCATTGGATATATATTCTTTATATAATTAATATATGTCCAATAATTCTGGAACATTTTATATGGTTTTGTATATTTTAGTTAGAGCCACATAATTATATTTAGGATTTTATAAAATGGTTTGGTGTTAAAACTAAAACCAAAACAAATTGCAGAAAAGAAAATAGAAAACAGAGAAGAGAGAGAGTTTTACCTGGGCTTACCTGGCTGGCCTAGTGGACAGCCCAGCCCACTGGCCTGGCACTATTGGCCAGCCCACCAGGAGCCCCACCGTCTTCAACCTCTGCCAGAAGGCAGAGGCGTGTCGACGCGCGCGCGCCCGAGCTCCACCTCCTCCTTCCGCCGCTTCTGGAGCCAGCCCCGAGCGTCACGCGGTCTCCTGCTTCCCCTGCACCTCTCCTCACTCTCCCCGTGCTCTTTCCCCTCCCCTGTCTCTCTTCCTCGCGCGCAGTCCGAGCGCTGCCGTCACCGCCGTCCGCTGCTGCCGCAGCCACCGCCTCCCCCTTGCTTTCCTGGCCGGTCCATGAGCTCCGCCACGACGTCCTCGACCTCCTTGCTCCGCCACTCGTCGCCGGGCGCGCTCCTCTGGCCTCATCGAGCTCGTCCTCGACTGCCATCGCCGGAGATCCCCCTCGCCGCCCCGACCGCTCCAGCCCCTCCCCGAGCTCGCCGTTCGCCTCGTCGCAACCGCCGTGAGCTCCTGCCCTGCTCCCCCTCTCTGCTCCCTCTCTCGCACGCCGTAGCTGCCGCACCGCGTCCACCCGCACGGGCCGCCGCCTGCTCTGATTGCCGACGTGCTTCTGGCCAACCAATGGACCGGCCGTCGTGCCCAACCTCCTCGCCGTGCTGCGTAGAGCACGTAGGTGCCACGCTCGCGCCGCTACGGCCATCGCAACCGCATCGCCGCGCACACCCGAACGCCGGCCGCCGCGGGCGAGCTCCTCGCCGTCGTCTCCGGCCGCCCCAGCCCTTGCAACCACCACCGTTGGACGCACCGCATCGCGGCCATTCCAACGAGACCAGCCGCGCACGCTCTCGTCGCCGGAGTCGCCCGGACGAGGAGCGCCGCCGCGTCCTGCTTAGCACCGGCGGCTAATCGTCGTTTAGCTGACGTGGCTGGTTTAGATTAGGCGCTAACTAACCCACACAACCGCTGACAGATGGGCCCCACGCCCTAATTAATCCCTGTTTCGTTTCTGGTTAGGTTAGTTTAAACCCCAGTGGGACCCACGCGTCGGAATTGACTGTGCTGACGTGTCTGTTGACCGGACCCACCTGTCATTGACCCTAGGATGCACTGGGTCACTGACCAGTTTACCCCACTGGTCAGGTTTGACCTGGGCTGGCGCCGTTGACATGATGACTTCACCATGATGTCATGCTGATGCAGTATTGATTTTCTGGATTTAAAAAAATTCAGAAAATTGTAGAAAATATCCAAAACTTCAAAATTTCATAGTAATTCAACCGTAACTCCAAATGAAATAAATTATATATGAAAAATGATCAGACAAATATGAAGAATCTGTTTATGGCACTTTCATGCATGATTGAACAAGTTAACCTAACTGAATAGGATAAATCATGATTAGGGCAATTTATGAACTAGCATTTGGAGTTGGAGTTTAACCCTGTTTGAATTCCACTTCAATTAACTTGGCTTACTGCTGCATTAGGTCAATTTAGTTCCTTAACATGACATGGCATTCATTTGATTGTGCATTGCAGTGAGTGTTGGTTCTTTTGTGTTTGCTGGTGATTGTCCCCTCTCAGTAGACGTTACTTCGATGATGTGATCGATGACACCGATGAAGAGTTATACTATATTCAGAAGTGCCAGGCAAGCAAAACCCCCTTGTTCATTCCGATACAATCCCACTCTCTCGCTCCTGCTCTCTTTTACTGCATAAGGACAACAACGATTCATCTGTTACTTTCTGCGGTAGTTGAACCCCTTATCCTCTGCATGACCTATCATTGCCACAGTAAATAGATGAAACCCACTAGCATGAGTAGGAGTTGTTTGAGCCCTGATGTGCCTACTCATTCATGCTTGTTTGTCATGCCTGCTATTTCTTAGAGTTGTGTCAGGTCTGATTCATCGGGGATGAATTGGAAAGTTGTGAACATGTCCTACTGTGTGTGAGCTAAGTGTGTTGAACACGATTTGGTAAAGGTATCGATGAGAGGCCATGTAGGAGTACATGGTGGGTTGTTTCATTGGAACCGTCCTTAAGCACCGAGATCTGTATGTGTGATTTAAGAACCGGTTACTACCATGCATTGCGATCCTTAATTGACCCTCTCGGCTTCTTAACCACCCTAGTCCTCTGTCTAGGAGTTGCAACTAGTTTCTGGTGTTTGTAGGATATGTGTTGGCGGCTGTGCGTAGCGCTGATCCCAGGGGTGGGCTATGATGCGGTAGATACACCGTGGCCGGGCATGCCGGGCGCCCGTTTGTTGTCTCGAAACCCTGTACACATCGTTCGGGGCCGTATGTGGAAACCTCGGCCGAACTCCCTGCGGATGGAACCTGGGTAGGCGATAAACCTGGACTAGAGACTTCAGTGTTTAGGTAGGCCGTGACCAACACCCTCGTTGGGCTTCTGCTTGAAGATTGCCGAGTCATGTCGTGTAAACGGCGGTACGTGGTGAGAGCGTGTGTGAAGAAGTACACCCATGCAGGGTTAACATCATCTATTCGAATAGCTGCGTCCGCGGTAAAGGACTGCTTGGTTGCCTATATAGTTCATAGATAACTTGAAGTGGATACTCTAAAACTCGCAAGATAAGCGTGAGTGCTATGGATGGCCTTCTCGTAGGGAGACGGAGCGGATCCATAGTGGAGTATTGATATGGTGAATATGTGGACTCGTGTGCGCCACCTCAAAAGAGTTGCTTGCAGTCGTAGTTCAGATTAGCCACTGAGTCAAAGCTGGCTTGCTGCAGTTAATCTCCACTACCCCTTTTGTTGATACTGATGCATATGTAGTTAGTTCTGATGTAAGTCTTACTGGGTACATTTGTACTCACGTTTGCTTAATTTATGTTTTGTAGAGAGACTTCAGTCTCGCTAGTAGTTCCGCGTGGACTTCGACGTTTAGCTTGATACCTCAGCTACGATCTTGTGCCCTCGACAGGATCTGGTAGATAGTCAGGCTTCTTAGCCTTTTTCATTTGTAGATGTCTGTACTCAGACATGTTAAGCTTCCGCATGTGCTTTGATTTGTATGCTATGATTGTTGGGTCATGAGACCCATGTTTGTATATCTCGCTCCTCGGAGCCTAATGAATAAATACTTGAGTCGTAGAGTTATGTTGTGATGCCATGTTGTATTTACACATATCGAGCATATTGTGTGTATGATTGAAATGCTTGGTATGTGTAGGATCCGACAATCTAGTTGTTTATCCTTGGCAGCCTCTCTTATGGGGAAATGTAGTCTAGTGCTTCCATGAGCCATAGTAGTCCGCTACAGCCGGGTTCACCGAAGTCCTGCTAGCCCAGCACTACTGCTCAGGACACTTGACTGGCCGGCATGTGTTTCACTTCGTTCCTATGTCTGTCCCTTCGGGGAAATGTCACATGGTGACATCCGGAGTCCTGCCTAGCCTGCTACAGCCCGGGTTCCCGGAGTTCTGCTAGCCCAGTGCTACAGCCCGGATTCACAAGCTGCTGACCGACATGCTCGATGTGATTCATGTATGCCTGTCCCCATAGGTTGGTGCCGCTTTGGGTTCACGACTAGCCATGTCGGCCCGGGTTCTCTCTCATATGGATGCTAGCGACATTGTCATATACATGAGCCAAAAGGCGCAAACGGTCCTGGGCCAAGTAAGGTGGCACCCGTGGGAATACCGTGCGTGAGGCCGCAAAGTGATATGAAGTGTTACATGCTGGATCGGTGTGACTTAGGATCGGGGTCCTGACACCAATTGGATGTAAGTTATCATGAACTATTATTGTTGACATTACCCTTGAAGTAAAAGGTTGGGAGGCGAATCTATAAGTCCCTATCTTTCTCTGTGTCCGATTAAAACTTTGAACCCATAAATATCACGTGAGTGTTAGCAATTGTGAAAGATTAAATGATAGTTGAGTATGTGGAGTTTGCTAAACCAAAGCTCCGACGTAGACCCATCCTGAAAATAAGATGAATTGCAATTGTTTGATGACTGAGAATATAGTTTGTTAGTTTCAAGAAAGTTTATGATCTATACTTTAACATGTGAATAGCTTGTTACTTGATCATGAAAAGTTTTATGAAGATGAGCTACTGTTATGATATATAATGATGTTATAAAAAGTGATTGAAACTATCATTGATGAAACTTATGCACTTGCTAGCATTCACACTTCATAAATTATTTCTTTTATCATTTACCTACTCGAGGACGAGCAGGAATTAAGCTTGGGGATGCTGATACGTCTCCAACGTATCTATAATTTATGAAGTATTCATGCTATTATATTATCAACCTTGGATGTTTTATATGCATTTATATGTTATTTTATATGATTTTTGGGACTAACCTATTAACCTAGTGCCCAGTGCCAGTTTCTGTTTTTTCCTTGTTTTTGAGTTTTACAGAAAAGGAATATCAAACGGAGTCCAATTGACGTGCCAATTTTTGATGATTTTTTATGGACCAAAAGAAGACCCCGGAGTAAAAGAGTTGGGCCAGGAGAGTCCCGGGGCGTCCACAAGGGTGGGGGGCGAGCCCACACCCCCGCCCACCCCCCCCCCCCCCACCCCCCACGCGTGTGGTCCTGCCTCGTGGACGCCTCGGGCACCTCGTTGACGTGAGACCGATGCCAAAAATTCCTATAAATATAGAAACCTCGGAAAATTAACCTAGATCAGGAGTTCCGTTGCCAGAAGCCTCCGTAGCCACCAAAAACCAATCTAGGACCTCTCTGGCATCCTGCCGGAGGGGGGCTGTCATCACCGAAGGGCATGGAGGAGGATCCTAGAGGGGCCATCATCACCATGAAGGCCAAGGACCAGAGGGAGAACCTCTCCCCATCTAGGGGGAGGCCATGGAGGAGGAAGCACAAGGGGGAGAACCTCTCCTCCTCTCTCTCGGTGGCACCGGAGTGCCATCGGGAGGGGAATCATCGTCGCGGTGATCGTCTTCATCAACATCACCATCATCATCATCACCCTCATCTCTTTTACGCGGTCCACTCTCCCGCACCCCGATGTAATCCCTACTTGAACATGGTGCTTTATGCCACATATTATGATCCAATGATGTGTTGCCATCCTATGATGTTTTGAGTAGATATCTTTTGTCTTTGGGTTGATTGATGATCTAGATTGGTATGAGTTGTATGTTTTACTTTGATGTTGTCCTATGGTGCCCTCCGTGTCACGCAAGCGTGAGGGGTTCCCGCTGTAGGGTGTTGCAATACGTTCATGATTCGTGTTGGGGAACGTAGTAATTTCAAAATTTTCCTATGCACACGCAAGATCATGGTGATGCATAGCAACGAGAGGGAGAGTCTGATCTACGTACCCTTGTAGATCACAACGGAAGCGTTGACACGACGTAGAGGAAGTAGTCGTACGTCTTCTTTCCGATCCGACCGATCCAAGCACCGTTACTCCGGCACCTCCGAGTTCTTAGCACACGTACAGCTCGATGATGATCCCCGGGCTCCGATCCAGCAAAGCTTCGGGGAGGAGTTCCATCAGCACGACGCCGTGATGACGATCTTGATGTTCTACCGACGCAGGGCTTCGCCTAAGCACTACAACGATATGATCGAGGTGGAATATGGTGGCAGGGGGCACCGCACACGGCTAAGGAACGATCACGTGGATCAACTTGTGTGTCTAGAGGTGCCCCCTGCCCCCGTATATAAAGGATCCAAGGGGGAGGGCTGGCCGGCCAAGCCAATGGAGGCGCAGGAGGAGTCCTACTCCCACCGGGAGTAGGACTCCCCTCCCAATCCTATTCCTAATAGGACTCCCAAGGGGAAAGAGAGAGAGAGAGAGGTGGCCGGCCACCTCTCCTAGTCCTAATAGGACTAGGGGAGGGGGGAGGCGTGCAGCCCACTATGGGCAGCCCCTTTCACCTTTCCACTAAATCCCAATAAGGCCCATATGGCTCCCGGGGGGTTCCGGTAACCTCTCGGTAATCCGGTAAAATCCTGATTTCACCCGGAACACTTCCGATGTCCAAACATAGGCTTCCAATATATCAATCTTTATGTCTCGACCATTTCGAGACTCCTCGTCATGTCCGTGATCACATCCGGGACTCCGAACAACCTTCGGTACATCAAAATGCATAAACTCATAATAACTGTCATCGTAACGTTAAGCGTGCGGACCCTACGGTTCGAGAACAATGTAGACATGACTGAGACACGTCTCTGGTCAATAACCAATAGCTGGACCTGGATGCCCATATTGGCTCCTACATATTCTACGAAGATCTTTATCGGTCAGACCGCATAACAACATACGTTGTTCCCTTTGTCATCGGTATGTTACTTGCCCGAGATTCGATCGTCGGTATCCAATACCTAGTTCAATCTCATTACCGGCAAGTCTCTTTACTCGTTCCGTAATACATCATCTCGCAACTAACTCATTAGTTGTAATGCTTGCAAGGCTTAAGTGATGTGCATTATCGAGAGGGCCCAGAGATACCTCTTCGACAATCGAAGTGACAAATCCTAATCTCGAAATACGCCAACCCAACATCTACCTTTGGAGACAACTGTAATGCTCCTTTATAATCACCCAGTTACGTTGTGACGTTTGGTAGCACCCAAAGTGTTCCTCCGGCAAACGGGAGTTGCATAATCTCATAGTCATAGGAACATGTATAAGTCATGAAGAAAGCAATAGCAACATACTAAACGATCGGGTGCTAAGCTAATGGAATGGGTCATGTCAATTAGATCATTCAACTAATGATGTGATCCCATTAATCAAATAACAACTCTTTGTCCATGGTTAGGAAACATAACCATCTTTGATTAACGAGCTAGTCAAGTAGAGGCATACTAGTGACACTCTGTTTGTCTATGTATTCACACATGTATTATGTTTCCGGTTAATACAATTCTAGCATGAATAATAAACATTTATCATGATATAAGGAAATAAATAATAACTTTATTATTGCCTCTAGGGCATATTTCCTTCAATTCGCTTATAGTGGGTTGGTGAGTGACTAAAACACAAACCCGAGTAAGGGGGTTGTTGCGTATGGGAATAAAGAGGACTTGATGCTTTAATGCTATGGTTGGGTTTTACCTTAATGATCTTTAGTAGTTGCGGATGCTTGCTAGAGTTCCAATCATAAGTGCATATGATCCAAGTAGAGAAAGTATGTTAGTTTATGCCTCTCCCTCATATGAAACTGCAATAGTGATTACCGGTCTTGTTAACGATTGCCTAGGACAATTCCGCACACCGATCCACCATTATTCCACACTCGCTATTTATAATATTTAGTAATATATTCTAACTTCATGATAACAGCACCTACTTTTATATTTTAGCTCTCCGATATCATAAAAAGTTGTCCTCTTCATACCCACAACCTAGTTTTATTTCTCGTTGCTAGTTGGAAGCAAACGTTCGGTGTACGTAGAGTCGTATCAGTGGCAGATAGGGCTTGAGAGAATATTGATCTTACCTTTAGCTCCTTGTGGGTTCGACACTCCATACTTATCACTTCCACCTTTGGAAATTGCTACGATGATTCCTTGCACTTGGGGATTATCACTGGATCAGAAATCAATGTCTTCAACTCCTCCGGCGCCGCCTTCTTCACCACCTCTTCCAACTCTTTCTGCATGTATGCCATGCTGGTGAAGTTGGAGCAGACTTCGATGGTGTTCTCGAACTTGGTGCGGTCACCGAGCGAGCACCCGAGGAAGAAAGCCCTCCATACAATGCCCCGAGGGAAGGGGTTGGGGATGGGGTTAGAGTTGCTGCTGGAGTTCATGGCGGTAGATAGGAGGAAGAGTGAGAGACAGAGAGATGACTGAGTGAGATGGTGGGTAAGTAGTGACCGTGAGGGTGGCTAAATAAAGGGGTTATGGACGATAGGTTTTAATGGCGATCAACCTCGGAACTTTGTGCTCTTCATAATGCACGCTCTTCGTAGTGCAGATCAACACGGACAACAAGGGCAAGGAGGTGGTGTCGCCCATGGAGGTTGTGCCGACCACGCCGGAGGAGGTGGACACGGATGAGGACGTGGTGCCGGAGGAGCCCCCTAGCGGCAAGCACCGTAACTACGGCCACTACCATGAGGAGGGAGGTCCAACCCACTTCTGCAAGGTCATCCTTGCCCCTTAGCTTGAGTGCATCCCGATGCCCCTGGACTTCACCAAGCACTTCCCAGCGGTGCTGCAAGGGTTCAAGCTAAGGACCAACTAAAGGAAATATGCTCTAGAGGCAATAATAAAGTTGTTATTTATATTTCCTTATATCATGATAAATGTTTATTATTCATGCTAGAATTGTATTAACCGAAAACTTAGTACATGTGTGAATACATAGACAAACAAAGTGTCCCTAGTATGCCTCTACTTGACTAGCTCGTTAAAGATGGTTAAGTTTCCTAGCCATGGACATGTGTTGTCAATTGATGAACGGGATCACATAATTAGAGAATGATGTGATGGACAAGACCCATCCGTTAGCTTAGCATAATGATCGTTCAGTTTTATTGCTACTGCTTTCTTCATGACTTATACATGTTCCTCTGACTATGAGATTATGGAACTCCGGAAAACCGGAGGAACACCTTGTGTGCTATCAAACATCACAACGTAACTGGGTGATTATAAAGATGCTCTATAGGTGTCTCCAATAGTGTTCATTGAGTTGGCATAGATCGAGATTAGGATTTGTCACTCCGTCTATCGGAGAGGTATCTTTGGGCCGTCTCGGTAATGCACATCACTATAAGCCTTGCAAGCAATGTGACTAATGAGTTAGTTGCGGGATGATGCATTACGGAACGAGTAAAGAGAATTGCCGGTAACGATATTGAACTAGGTATGGAGATACCGACCATCGAATCTCGAGCAAGTAGCATACCGATGACAAAGGGAACAATGTATGTTGTTCTGCAGTTTGACCGATAAAGATCTTCATAGAATATATAGGAACCAATATGAGCATCCAGGTTCCGCTATTGGTTATTGACCGGAGATGAGTCTCGGTCATGTCTACATAGTTCTCGAACCCGTAGGGTCCGCATGCTTAACGTTCTATGACGATTTTTATTATGAGTTATATGATTTGATGACTGAAGTTTTTCGGAGTCCCGGGTGAGATCGGGGACATGACGAGGAGTCTCAAAATGGTCGAGACGTAAAGATTGATATATTGGAAGGCTATATTCGGACATTGGAAAGGTTCCGAGTAATTCGGCTATTTTTCGGAGTACTGGAGAGTTACGGGAATTCATATTGGGCCTTAATGGGCCATATGGGAAAGGAGAGAAAGGTCTCAAGGGTGGCCGCGCCCCTTCCCCATGGACTGGTCCAAATTGGACTAGGGAAAGGGGGCGCCCCTTCCTTCCTTCTCCTTGTCCCTTCCCTTTTTCCTATTCCATGTGGGAGGTGGAATCCTACTAGGACTAGGGAGTCCTAATTGGACTCCACAGTTTGGACGCGCCCTAAGAGGGCCGACCTCCTCCTCCCTCCATCCTTTATGTACGTGGCCAGGGGGCACCCGATAGACACACAAGTTGATAATTGATCCCTTAGCCGTGTGCGGTGCCCCCCTCCACCATAATCCACCTCGGTCATATTGTAGCGGTGCTTGGACGAAGCCCTATTCCGGTAGCATCATCATCACCATCATCACGCCGTCGTGCTGATGAAGCTCTCCCTCGACACTCAGCTGGATCGAGAGTTCGTGGGACGTCATCGAGCTGAACATGTGCAGATCACGGAGGTGTCGTACTTTCGGTACTAGGATCGGTCGGATCGTGAAGATGTAAGACTACATCAACCGCGTTTTCATAACGCTTCCGCTTACGGTCTACGAGGGTACGTGAACAACACTCTTCCCCTCTCGTTGCTATGCATCACCATGATAGATCTTGCGTGTGCGTAGATTTTTTTTAAATTACTGCGTTCCCTAACAGTGGTATCAGAGCTAGGTCTATGCGTAGATGTTATATGCATGAGTAGAACACAAAGGAGTTGTGGGTGTGGGTATATACATATTGCTTGCCGTCACTAGTGGATTCTTGATTCAACGGTATTGTTGGATAAAGCGGCTCAGACCAACATTACGCGTATGCTTATGCGAGACTGGTTCTACCAATGTGTTTCGCACACAGGTGACTGGTGGGTGTTAGTTTCTCCAACTTTAGTTGAATCGGATTCAATGAACAGGATTCTTTCTGAAGATCAAAAATCAATCCCTATACCGTGTTGTGGCATTTGATGCGTAGGTAAGAACGGTTCTTGCTTAGCCCATAGCAGCCACATAAAACTTGCAACAACAAAGTAGAGAATGTCTAACTTGTTTTTGCAGGGCATGTTGTGATGTGATATGGTCAAGACGTGATGAGATATAAATTGTTGTATGAGATGATCATGTTTTGTTGAAGTTATCGGTAACTGGCAAGAGCCTTATGGTTGTCTCATTATTGCATAAGATGCAAGCGCCATGTAATTGTTTTACTTTATCGCTATGCGATAGCAATAGTTGCAAAAGCAATAGTTGGCGAGATGACCATGTGATGACACATTGATAAAGATCAATATGATGGAGATCATGGTGTCATGCCGGTGAAGATGGAGATCATGATGGTACTTTGGAGATGGAGATCAAAGGCACAAGATGATGATGGCCATATCATGTCACATATTTTGATTGCATGCAATGTTTATCTTTTATGCATCTTATTTTTCTTAGTACGTCAGTAGCATTATAAGATGGTCCCTCACTAAATTTCAAGGTATAAGTGTTCTCCCTGAGTATACACCGTTGCGACAGTTCTTCGTGCTGAGACACCACATGATGATCGGGTGTGATAAGCTCTACGTTCACATAAAACAGGTGCAAGCCAGTTTTGTACACGCAGAATACTCGGGTTAAACTTGACGAGCCTAGCATATGTAGATATGGCCTCGGAACACTGGAGACCGAAAGGTCGAGCGTGAATCATATAGAAGATATGATCAACATAGAGATGTTCACCATTGAAAACTACTCCATCTCACGTGATGATCGGACATGGTTTAGTTGATATGGATCACGTGATCACTTATATGATTAGAGGGATGTCTATCTAAGTGGGAGTTCTTAAGTAATATTATTAATTGAACTTTGATTTATCATGAACTTAGTCCTGATAGTAATTGCATATCTATGTTGTAGATCAATAGCTTGCGATGTAGCTTCCTGTTTAATTTTGATATGTTCCTAGAGAAAAAGAAGTTGAAAGATGATAGTAGCAATGATGCGGACTTGGTCCGTGATCTGAGGATTATCCTCATTGCTACACAAAAGAGTTATGTCCTTGATGCACCGCTAGGTGACAGACCTATTACAGGAGCAGATGCACACGTTATGAACGTTTGTCAAAGCTCGGTATGATGACTACTTAATAATTTAGTGCACCATGCTTTACGTCTTAGAAGCAGGACTTAAAAAATGTTTTGAATGCCACAAAACATATAATATGTTCTAAGAGTTGAAATTGGTATTTCATACTCATGTCCGTGTTGAGAGGTATGAGACCTCTGACAGTACGTTGCCTACAAGATGGAGGAGAATAGCTCAACCAGTGAGTATGTGCTCAGATTGTCTGGCTACTACAATTGCTTGAATCAAGTGGGAGTTAATCTTCCAGATAAGATAGTAATTGATAAAGTTCTCTAGTCACTATCACTAAGTTACTAGAACTTAGTGATGAACTATAATATGCAAGGGATGACGAAAACAATTCCCGAGCTCTTCATGTTGCTGAAATCGACGAAGGCAGAAATCAAGAAAAGCATCAAATGTTGATGGTTGACAAAATTGCGAGTTTCAAGTAAAAGGGCAAGGGAAAGAAAGGGAACTTCAAGAAGAATGGCAAGCAAGTTGCCACTCCCATGAAGAAGCCCAAAGATAGAACCAAGCCTAAAACTGAGTGCTTCTACTGCAAAGGAAATGGTCACTAGAAGTGGAACTGCCTTAGATACTTGGCGGATAAGAAGGATGGCAAAGTGAACAAAGGTATATTTGATATACATGTTATTGATGTGTACTTTACTAGTGTTTATAGCAACCCATCAGTATTTTATACTGGTTCAGTTGCTAAGAGTAGGAACTCAAAATGGGAGTTGTAAAATAAACAGAGACTAGTTGAGGGCGAGGTGATGATGAGAGTTGGAAGTGATTCCAAGGTTGATAAGATCACCATCGCACACACCCTTTACCTTCGGGGTTAGTGTTGAACCTAAAATAAATATTATTTGGTGTTTGCGTTGAGCATAAATATGATTGGATCATGTTTATTGCAATACGGTTATTCATTTAAGTCAAAGAATAATTGTTGTTCTATTTACATGAATAAAACCTTCTATGGTCATACACTTAATATAAATGGTTTATTCAATCTCGATCATAGTAATACACATATTCATAATATTGAAGCCAAAAGATGCAAAGTTAATAATGATACTACAACTTATATGTGGCACTGCCGTTTAGGTCATATTGGTGTAAAGCGCATGAAGAAACTCCATGCTGATGGACTTTTGGAATCACTTGATTATGAATCACTTGATGCTTGTGAAGCATGCCTCATGGGCAAGATGACTAAGACTCTGTTCTTCGAAACAATGGAGCGAGCAATTGACTTATTGGGAATAATATATACTGATGTATGCGATCTGATAAGTGTTGAGGTCGCGGCGGGTATCATTATTTTCTGACCTTCACAGATGATTTGAGCAGACATGGGTATATCTACTTAATGAAACATAAGTCTAAAACATGTGAAAGTTCAAAGAATTTCAGAGTGAAGTGGAAAATCATCATAACAAAAAAATAAAGTTTCTACGATCTGATCACGGAGGCGAATATTTGAGTTACGAGTTTGGTCTTCATTTGAAACAGTGTGGAATAGTTTCGCAACTCACGCCACCTGGAACACCATAGAATAATGGTGTGTCTGAACGTTGCAATCGTACTTTATTGGATACGGTGCGATCTATGATGTCTCTTACTGATTTACCACTATCGTTTTGGGGTTGTGTATTAGAACAACTGCATTCACGTTAAATAGGGCATCATCTAAATCCGTTGAGATGACACCGTATGAACTATGGTTTGGCAAGAAACCAAAGCTGTTGTTTCGTAAAGTTTGGGGTTGCGATCCTTATGTGAAAAAGTTTCAAACTTATAAGCTCGAACCCAAATCGGAGTAGTGTGTCTTCATAGGATACCCAAAAGAAACTATTGGGTACACCTTCTATCACAGATCCGAAGGCAAGATATTTTGTTGCTAAGAATGGATCCTTTCTAGAGAAGGAGTTTCTCTCGAAAGAAGTGAGTGGGAGGAAAGTAGAACTTGATGAGGTAATTATACCTTCTCCCAAATTGGTAAGTAGCTCATCACAGAAATCAGTCCCAGTGATTCCTACAACAATTAGTGAGGAAGCTAATGATGATGATCATGAAACTTCAGATCAAGTTACTACCGAACCTCGTAGGTCAACCAGAGTACGGTCCGCACCAGAGTGGTACGGTAATCCTGTTCTAGAAGTCATGTTACTAGACCATGACGAACCTATGAACTATGAGGAAGCGATGATGAGCCCAGATTCCGCAAAATGGCTTGAGGCCATGAAATCTGAGATGGGATCCATGTATGAGAACAAAGTATGGACTTTGATTGACTTACCCAATGATCGGTGAGTCATTGAGAATAAATGGATCTTCAAGAGGACGACGGATGCTGATAGTAGTGTTACTATCTACAAAGCTCAAATTGTCGCAAAAATATTTTCGACAAGTTCAAGGTGTTGACTATGATGAGATTTTCTCATTCATATCGATGCTTAAAAGTCTGTCTGAATCATGTTAGCAGTTGCCGCATTTTATGAAATCTGGCAAATGGATGTCAAAACTGCATTTCTTAATGGATTTCTTAAAAAAGAGTTGTATATGATGCAACCAGAAGGTTTTGTCGATCCTAAAGGTGCTAACAAAGTGAGCAAGCTCCAGCGATCCATCTATGGACTGGTGCAAGCATCTCAGAGTTGGAATATATGCTTTGATAAAGTGATCAAAGCATATGGTTTTATACAGACTGCGGTGAAGCATGTATTTATAAGAAAGTGAGTGGGAGCACTACAACATTTTTGATAAGTATATGTGAATGACATATTGTTGATCGAAAATAATGTAGAATTTTCTGGAAAGCATAAAGGAATGTTTGAAAGGATTTTTTCAAAGAAAGACCTCGGTCAAGCTACTTACATATTGAGCATCAAGATCTATAGAGATAGATCAAGACGCTTGATATATTTTCAATGAGTACATACCTTGACAAGATTTTGAAGTAGTTCAAAATGGAACAGTCAAAGAAGGAGTTCTTGCCTGTGTTGCAAGGTGTGAAGTTGAGTAAAGACTCAAAACCCGACCACGACAGAAAATAGAAAGAGAATGAAAAGTCATTCCCTATGCCTGTGTCATAGGTTCTACAAAGTATGTTATGTTGTGTACCAGACCTATTGTGTACCTCACCATAAGTTTGTCAAGAGGGTACAATAGTGATCTAGGAGTAGATCACTGGACAGCGGTCAAAAATATCCTTAGTGGAATAAGGAAATGTTTCTCGGTTATGAAGGTGACCAAAAGTTCATCGTAAAGAGTTACGTCGATGCAAGCTTTGACACCAATCTGGATGACTCTAAGTCTCGATCTAGATACATATTGGAAGTGGGAGAAATTAGCTAGAGTAGCTCCGTGCAAAGCATTGTAGACATAGAAAATTTGCAAAATATATACGACTCTTTATGTGGCAGACCCGTTGACTAAAGTTCTCTCACAAGCAAAACATGATCACTCTTTGGGTGTTAATCACATAGTGACGTGAACTAGATTATTGACTCTAGTAAACCCTTTGGGTGTTAGTCACATGGAGATGTGAACTAATCAAATAAAGATGTGAACTATTGGTGTTAAATCACATGACGATGTGAACTAGATTATTGACTCTAGTGCAAGTGGGAGACTGAAGGAAATATGCCATAGAGGCAATAATAAAGTTGTTATTTATATTTCCTTATATCATGATAAATGTTTATTATTCATGCTAGAATTGTATTAACTGAAAACTTAGTACATGTGTGAAAACATAGACAAACAGAGTGTCCCTAGTATGCCTCTACTTGACTAGCTCGTTAATCAAAGATGGTTAAGTTTCCAAGCCATGGACATGTGTTGTCATTTGATGAACGGGATCACATCATTAGAGAATGATGTGATGGACAAGACCCATTCGTTAGCTTAGCATAATGATCGTTCAGTTTTATTGCTACTGCTTTCTTCATGACTTATACATGTTCCTCCGACTATGAGATTATGCAACTCCCAAATATCGGAGGAACACCTTGTGTGCTATCAAACGTCAAAACGTAACTGGATGATTATAAAGATGCTCTACAGGTGTCTCCAATGGTGTTTGTTGAATTGGAATAGATCGAGATTAGGATTTGTCACTCCGGCTATCGGAGAGGTATCTTTGGGCCCTCTCGATAATGCACATCACTATAAGCCTTGCAAGCAATGTGACTAATGAGTTAGTTGCGGGATGATGCATTACGAAACGAGTAAAGAGACTTGCCGGTAACAAGATTGAACTAGGTTTTGAGATACCGACGATCGAATCTCGGGCAAGTATCATATCGATGACAAAGGGAACAATGTATGTTGTTATGCGGTTTGATCGATAAAGATCTTCATAGAATATGTAGGAACCAATATGAGTATCCAGGTTCCGCTATTGGTTATTGACCGAAGATGAGTCATGATCATGTCTACATAGTTCTCAAACCCGTAGGGTCCGCACGCTTAACGTTCTGTGACGATTTGTATTATGAGTTATGTGATTTGATGACCGAAATTTGTTCGGAGTCCCGGATGAGATCGGGGACATGACGAGGAGTCTCAAAATGGTCGAGACGTAAAGATCGATATATTGGAAGGCTATATTCAGACATCGGAAAGGTTCCGAGTGATTCGGATATTTTTTGGAGTACCACAAAGTTACGGGAATTCGTATTGGGCCTCAATGGGCCATATGGGGAAGGAGAGAAAGGCCTCAAGGGTGGCCGCGCCCCTTCCCCATGGACTGGTCCGAATTGGACTAGGGAAAGGGGGCGCCCCCTTCCTTCCTTCTCCTTCTCCCTTCCTTCCTTCCTTCCTTCTCCTTAATGCTGCAATTTAAACTCTACAATCACTATTTGTATGTTCATCTAATAATATACTAACAATCACTATCAAGATATTAGTTAGACATTATTGTTTAGAAACCTCTAACATGATATTTTAGGGAAACTAACATATACACAACATCTGCACATACATACAAATACGTATGTATGTATGTATGTATGTATGTATGTATATAATTTATGGAATTGTCACAAAATATTGTTGAAAGATAATTTTTGTTATACCACTTAATTTAAATTTAGCTTAAATAAAAGGATCGGTAAAATACACTAATACTGATAATAAATAACAATGATTAATTATGCAAACTAAATTATGTGGTTGACTATACCGGCTAAAAATAAAAATCAAAGTCCGTAAATTGTAGTATGACATAAAATAACATTAAATAAGTATAAATTTTTGTTATAAAACTATTTATTTATTTTGCCCCGAGTCGCAAATTAGTTTGGGTCGTCTCTGACAACAAGGTCAAGTTGGAAGAAACAATGAGCATATCCTAAGAAAATTCAGATATGATGTCAGCGCAAGAACCTCTGGGAATAATCGAATGCCACTTCATCTAGAGGCAAATCTCCCTAATCGCAGTAAGCGAGAGCGGTATCCATTGTCTCGCGAGACCAGCCTCCCTGTCCCTATAATGCCAAACAAACATGAACGGATGAACCCCTTATAGGAGAAAGTGAGGGCATGCTTACGACTGGTCCTAGCAAGGAAAACCAACATGAAACCCTAATCGCGTAAACCAATAGCCGAAAACCATAACACACCCATCCCTTGTCTAACCAACCTGCACTGACGGCGTCAGCCACACCCACACTGGTGGCATTCATCTACAGAACAGGATGGAACTCTGAAACTTTGCCATAGGAGAGATTGGGAAATATCTCATTTGTATCCGGTGGCCCGCTAATGAAGTAGCAATCCCTTGGACGCCGAAACGCTTGGATCCTGGTAGGCGAGGGCCGTGGGGATGAGCGGTGGCATGGAACGGAGCCGCGCGACAGAGCGGAGCGACGACAAGTATCAGGATGGTGGCGCGAAGCAAGAAGACGTCCCGGAGTGGGGCGAAAGCATAAAGGTGCGATGATGTGGAGTGTGGCAACACATTGAAGCGCGACAACAGTTGCGGTAACTGTGAACGCCATTGCTCCGGTGGCCTTGGCCCCTCTAGTTTGTTGGTCGCGGTGAGAGAGAAAGAGAGTGGTTAGGCGTGGGCGTGAGGCAAGGGGCCACAGATATAGGGGGCCGAGGGAGCTTTTTTGGGCCAAGCCCATGAAAATGAGTTGAAGAGGTTGTTTAGCTTGTGGAGGGGATCTCCTAATCAGTGCTCTCAGTGCCGGTTTATGATACTGGCGCTCGAAGGGACACACTATTGGCTCGTCCCAACTAACCTTCGATCGATCACACGGAAAGTGAAAATTCGCTCGCTCGCTTCCACCTAGTCTGGTTGACTCCCTGATACGTCTCCAATGTATCTATAATTTTTTATTGTTACATGATGTTGTATTATTATTCTTGGATGTTTTATATTCATTTTATAGCAACTTTATATCATTTTTTTGGGACTAACCTATTGACATAGTGTCCAGTGTCAATTGTTGTTTTTTGCTTGTTATTTTTACTTCGCAGAATATCCATATCAAACGGAGAAGAGAAATTTTTTGGAGATTTTTTCCACCAGAAGATAACTTGGGAGCCAAGGAAGTGGACGAGGGAAGGCCTGTGGGGCCCACAACCCACTAGGGCGTGCTAGGAGGCCCAGGCACGCCCTGATGGGTGGTGGGGCCCACAGAGCTCCGTTGCACCGCCTCTCGGCTCTATAAATTCTTATATATTCCAGAAACCCTGAGGGAGTCGATGAAACACAATTCTAGGCGCCGCAAGTTCCAGAACCACGAGATCCAATCTAGAGCCCTATTCCGGCACCCTGGCGGAGGGGAACACGATCACAGAGGGGTTCATCATCCTTATTGGTGCTCCTCCGATGATGCGTGAGTAGTTCACCATAGACCTACGGGTCCGTAGGCAGTAGCTAGATGGCTTCTCTCTTTTTGATTCTCAGTACAATGTTCTCCTCGTTGTTTTTGGAGATCTATTTGATGTAATGACTTTTTACGGTGTGTTTGTTGGGATCCGATGAATTGCGAGTTTATGATCAGATCTATCCATGAATATTATTTGAGTTTTCTTTGATATCTTATATGCATGATTGTTATAACCTTGTATTTCTTCTCTGAATCTTTGGTTTAGTTAGGCCAACTAGATTGATTTTTCTTGCAATGGGAAGAGGTGCTTTGTGATGGGTTTGATCCTGCGGTGTCCTCACCCAGTGACAGAAGGGGTAGCGAGGCACGCATGTATCGTTGCTATTAAGGATAAAAAGATGGGATCTATTCCTACATGAATAGATCTTGTCTACATCATGTCATTGTTCTTATTGCATTACTCTATTCTCCATGAACTTAATACAGTAGATGCATACTGGATAGCGGTCGATGTGTGGAGTAATAGTAGTAGATGCAGAATCGTTTTGGTCTACTAATCTTGGACGTGATGTCTATATACATGATCATTGCCTTGGATATTATCATAATTATTTGCTCTTCTATCAATTGCCCAACAATAATTTGTTTACCCACCGTAAGTTATTTTCTCGAGAGAAGCCACTAGTGAAATCTACGACCCCGGGTTTATCTTTTTATCATATTGCTTTCAGATCTATTATTCCAAAAACCCAAAAATACATTGATGCACTTTTCTTTATTTATTTTATTTTGTGTTCTTACTAGATCTATTTATGCAATCTCATATAATTTAATCTATCTTTTTTACCAAGGAGGGATTAACAACCCCTCTTACACGTCGGGTTACAAGTATTTGTTCTTTGAGTGCAGGTACCGTTTACATAGTGTTGCTTGGTTCTCCTACTGAATTGATAACCTTGGTTTCATAACTGAGGGAAATACTTACCGTAGCTATGTTGCATCATCCCTTCCTTTTTGGGGAAATACTGACACGGTCTCAAGCCACATCACTCCCCTAAAAAAGTTGGTCGGTAATCTCCATATGCATGTAAATATTGCAAATTAAGAGAGAAAAGGCATTAGATTTGCATCATAACGTCGAATAATGACCAAAAACAATATAAATAACAGTAGTAAAACATGATGCAAAATGGACGTATCGGTTTACCATCGAGGTTTGCACGTGCATGGTCCCTTGGCTAATAGCACATTACTATGCAATTGTAGGAACCATTCTAATATTTAGGTTTTTAACAATTTGATCTTGCACATGTAGTTACTATTGTCAGAGGTTTTGACCCACTATTCGACCCATTTTGCATATGGGGTAATGAGATGTCCATGAACATTAGTCAAGTCAAGAAACTTAGAAAGATTGTTAAGATAAAGAAACTAGCGACGAAGAACAGCAAGATGGTAAAAGACATTAGTCAACTACAAGATGGTAATAACTCTTATACTTTTTTTTCTTTGCACCATTTCAAAATTTAGCGAAGATATTTATGCATATCTTTGTATTCAGGCCTTTCCAAAGTAGTTCACCGATGATTACATCACAAACCAGCTGTATGGTCAAGAGGCGAGGAAGGTATCCATACAACACTCATGGTACAATATTGAAGTCTTTCTCAAGAAGAAGAAGGATGAGTAGTCAATCATCCACATGCACTGGCCTAAAGTTGCAAGGACCTTCAACATGATTGAAGGCTCAATATTCGCCTTCCGCTTCAACAGTTTTCCCAGATGAGATTCATCTGTCTATCTACCGTCTAAGATGCTAATTTCCAAAGCTTTTAGATGATGCATGTGAAACTTGGTGTTGTTATGTAATGGAGTAGCTATCTATATACCTATATGGTGTAACTAAGTGCTGAAGCTATATAATGTTGTACTATGATATATTTCCATTATGAAAACTTGGTTGTCGCAATACAAAAGTAAAATATATTGTGTGTTTGATATGAAATGTCAATTTGATTACTAAATGGATCAAACATAATAGGCCAATTAGCTTGTTTATTGAGTTTCTCTGTTGCACACGGTTACTAAGACAACATCGTGGGCGATGATCTCAGACAACCCACATAGTTTTTTGAAAGTAGGTGTGTTGGATCAATTAATAATCACACACGACTTCCTGCGGACAACTGCTTGCGTTAGGCCACCTTGCACATACGTTTTCATAGAAAAAGTATGTGTAATGGACAACCTATGCCAGACAGTTTCTTCTAGGCATCGTCCATGATGCATTCAAGAATGCAAACGATAAAATTATATATATCGTCTGTGATGACAACGCTATCACACACGATGTGATGTAGAAAATTGTGTGTTATGTACATACGAATGGAAACCTTTGTTTGAGATTCAATGTCTGGGATGCTAGGAACACCTCACACAACTGGACCCGTATAATTGTTTGTGATCGCTTGCACGATCGCACACGAGATTTTTTTGCCCCGCGTGTGTGACCAAACGAACTATCATCACCAACGGTTTTTGGATCGTGTGGGATGGATCCCCCCCCCCCCTCTATCGCACACACAGGCAAGGCAACGGTTTATAACTTTGTAACGGAAAGGGGGTAAAATCCATTTGTATAGGACATCTCTGCACTAGTGCTAGGTTTATCGAACCAGTAGGAGATTCATGCAAACAAAGATAAACAGTACCTGCACACACACAAAACAAATATTTGCACCAATGCGGGTAAGAGGGTTGTCAATTCACTTGAATTTGTTAATTGCAATTGTTAATTCTGGTAATGTTAGATAGGTAAATTGCAAAACAAAATAAAAGATAAATAATTGCAGCAAGTTATTTACGGTTTTATTAATATAATATGAATGGACCCAGAGGCCATAGCTTTCACTAGAGGCATCTCTCTCATAAGCATAACAATGGTGGCTACACAAAATAATGTTGGGCAATCGATAGAAATGCGCATAGTTATGATTCTACGTCTACTACTATTACTCCACCCCCCGACCACTATCGATCATGCATCTTATGGTATTAAGTTCATAATGAACAAAGTAATGCTCAGAGCATGATGACATAATGTAGACAAAGTAAGACCAATCAATATGACTGAGCCCCATCATTTTACCCTCAGTAGCAACAATACAAATATGTGCCTCGCTACCCTTTCTATCACTGGGTGATGATACCGCAAGATTGAACCTACTACTATGCACCACTTCCACTAAAGATCTACTCATCAACTTAGCCAAAGAAAACTCATAGATCGGAAAGCATTACATAGCTATAACGATCACACATAATAAAGTTTGGAAAAGACTTAATTACTTTCAACGAATAATCTGATTATAAACCCACAATTCATCGGATCCTAACAAACAACCACAAAAAGATTACTATGAATGATCTCTGAAGAGAACATTGTATTGAAGATGAGACTGAGTGAGAGAGAGAGAGAGAGAGAGACGTCTAGCTACTGTTATGGACCCGTAGGTCCTGTGGGGAATTACTCACGCATCATCAGAGAGGCATCAAGGTTGATGTAGAGGCCCTCTGTGATCGGTTCCCCCTCTTGCAGAGTATCGAAAAAGGCCTCCAGATGGGATCGCGTAAGAATAGAGACTTGCGGCGGCGGAATAATTGTTTCGGGTCTCACTCTGGGGTTTTGGAATATTTCTGAATTTATAGGATTGGGATTAGTTCAGTCGGAGGAACAGGGGGCCCACAAGGGGGGCAGGGCGCGCCCACCCCCTAGGGGCGCCCCCTGCTTTATCGTCCTCTTGTGTATCGTCTGGTCTCCCCTCGAAGTTTCTACGGTCCCTTCTGGTCTAGAAAAAATTGTCAAAAAGTTTTATCATGTTTGGACCCCGTTTGGTAGGGATTTTCTGTAAAAACCAAAAAAGTACAAAAAACAGAAACTGACAAGGCACTGAGTTAATAGATTAGTTCTCAAAAATGATATAAAATTGTGTATAAAGCATACATGATTGATAATATAATAGTATGAAATAATAAAAATTATAAATACATTGAAGATGTATAGGGGGCGCCTCATCCACTTCCGCCCAGTCCACATCTACGCTTTCTCCCCCACCGGCTGACACCAACCCTAGTTGTTGCCGCCAACATGGCTTCTTAAACACGCACGACAAGCACGACCACAAGGCCGACTCGTCGCACCGCCTGGCCAACTTCAGGGCGCCCAGGGCACGGCAGGCACGCGAACGTGACCGTCTGTACATCCCTGTGCACCAGTCACACTATCGGAGGAGAAGCGGTCCTTGCGCGCGCCGTAGGCGAATGGGAGTCGGTGTTGCGGCGTACGAACGACCAACGGTGAAACGACCGACTTCCTTCAAAATGCCTCAAGAACCTGGGTCACGCCCAAAAGCTGGCGGTCTGCGCACCCTCGCATATAATGGGCCGGCCCGTTTAGTCCTATCCTCTTTTCTTTTTGTGCTAAAAAATGTTATGTTGTTTATTCTTTTTATTTTCCTTTTTTGGTTATTTAGGCAACTCGCAAAGCCTTATTCATCTAGGAATAATGTGTACAGAAACAAGAATAGGATTATAGGGCTGGCCAAACCAGACATGCGACCAAACCATATAATAAGGAAAAAAGTTCATTTTACTCCTCTGAAAAAAGTGGTTGGTCCGCATAACCCCCTCACTTTTCTTTTGGCTCACTTGACCCCCTAATCTAATCAATACCGTTCATAAGTTGTTTTTGGTGGGTTTGCTAAGGCAGTTTGCTGATGTGGACGAGGTCAAAGTGGTCTGTTGACTAATAGGGCAAATTTGACAATTTTAACCTATGGACGAAAACATTTTACAAAATGAACTGCTTTCAAAAAAAATCACCTAGCTGACCGTTTTGAGTGGCGCCCGACATGAAGGCGCCACACCCTACGGTACATCGCCTAGCTCTCAGGTGTTGCACGTCTGTCCAGCGTAGCACCCCGGGCCCCACTCTTGGTTGTGCAGCGCCTAGCTGAAAGGAGCCGCACAGTGTAGTGCAGCGCCTATCCGAAAGGAGCTGCACAGTGTAGTGCAGCGCCTAACTGAAAGGAGCTGCACTATCTTATATTAAAACCGTATAACTTTTAATCCATGTATCCGATGAAAATGTGCCTTATATCAATGTTGTGCATTTTTCTATGTTCTACACAATGGTGGCATTTTCATCTATGTTAGGATCAATTTGCTTGATGAAAACTCTGTGGTAAAAGTGCATCATAATATAATTGACAGAATCTGTTAAAACTTACAAACTTGGCATGATGATATCCATTGACCTATAGCTCTTATGCATTTGCATCCTACATGAGTTTTGCACTACATAATGTGTACTTTCATGCCATGCATATCCTTGCCATGTTAATCATCTTTAACATGTTCATTTCTTGCATGTAAGTGGCTGACATGATATAAATGAACTTCTGTTACAGAAAGTTGCATTTTGTAAGATCCATAGTAATTAGTCTTGGCATCATATGAATATGATCTAACTATGAAAGTTGCAAAATATTATGTCTACTTTATGTCCATGTCATTTTCATACCCGCTAAATATTTGCATCACTATGTTTTTGAGACACTAAAGTACCTAAGGCAATATTCTACCAGATTAACACTTATGAATTTCACCAAGTCCCTGGATGTCAAGAGAACTCCGCATTTTGTAAAATGCATATTAAAACAACCATGCTTCATATGGAATAATTTTATATATGAATTTGAGCATCTCCATGTCTACTTTCAGTATATCCAGCATGTTGCCACAAAACATGTTCATATCTTGAGTTTTACCAAACCCCTTGGCATGAACTTGATATGTTTTCTATTTAGAATTTTGTACAAATCGGTTTAGTTTTCCTGCTAACTAAACTTTGTTTTTCATTATTCTAGAAAGATAATCCTTCTGACTTCCAGCTAGTAGCACCGAAAACTAGTTTTTCTGCAAACTCTGTTTTGTCATCCTGGTTAGAACTAGGGTGTCCTAGGCTATCAAGTTCAAACCGACTCACTCTGTACCGACCTTATACCCTATATATATAGCAGTACGCAATACAACCAGCTGCAACTTTTTTCAGTAGCCTAAAAGCTGAGTTCAAATCAAAGAACATGTGCTCTTGCTATTGACAGCAAACATTATAAGTGCTAAATTTTAAGAGTATATAAGTATATATCTTTACAAAATGCAAAGTTCTGTTGACATCCAGTGACTTAGTGAAATTAACGTGTTAATCTAGCAGAATATTGCCTTAGGTACTTTAGTGTCTCAAAAACATAGTGCTACAAATATTTAGTGGGTATGAAAATGACATGGACATAAAGTAGACATAAGATTTTCCAACTTTCATAATTAGATCATATTCATATGATGCCAGGATTAATTACTATGGATCTTACAAAATGCAACTTTACGTGACGGAAGCTCATTTAATTATATCATGTTAGTCACTTAGATGCACGAAATGAACATGTTAAAGATGATTAACATGGCAAGGACAGGCATGGCGTGAAATTACACATTATGTAGTGCAAAACTCATGTAGGATGCAAATGTATAAGAGCTATAGGTCAATGGATATCATCATACCAAGTTTGTAAGTTTTAACAGATTCTGTCAGTTATATTATGATGCACTTTTCCCATAGATTTTTCATCAATCAAATTGATCCTAACATAAATGAAAATGCCACCATTGCGTAGAACACAGAAAAATGCACAACATTCATGTAAGGCACATTTTCATCGGATACACGAATTAAAAGTTACAACAGTTTTAACATAAGATAGTGCAACTCCTTTCAGCTAGGCGTTGCAATACACTGTGCAGCTCCTTTCAGCTAGGCGCTGCACAACTAGGAGTGGGACCGGGGGTGCCACGCTAGACAGACGTGCAACGCCTGAGAGCTAGGCGCTGCACCGTAGAATGTGACGCCTTCGTGTCGGGCGCCACTCAAAACGATCAATTGGGTGAATTTTTTTGAAAGCAGTTCATTTTGTGAAATGTTTTCGTTCATAGGTCAAAATTATCTAATTTGCCGACTAATAGGGCCATGTTGTCAGGTGAGAAAACGGAAACAAGTGAGCAAGAAGCAAGCGACTGTAGAGGAGCACGCTAGCATCAGATTCATGGAGTTGAAGGCCGCCCCGCAGGTTCCCAGGAGAGATGAGAGGAAGCTTGTGAGGTGCAGAGGCTGCAGCTGGACGCCAAGATGGTCGCGCCTGTGGAGTAGTCTACCGGCACGCCCATCACTGATGCAGCGGCCGGCGCCACCACCAGCCATGCTGGTAGCGCGATGTGCGTCGAGATCGTGCTGAGCCACCCGGTGGTCGCGGCCGTCGCCTCCTGCAGCGCCTTTGCGCTGCCGCGCGCGCTAGAGCAGCCGGGGAGCGTCATCAAGCGGCAGCACGCGAAGAAGCAGGCGGCGGCGCTCGGCGTGGCTGCCGCGAGGCGGCCCGGATGGTTCCGCTCTGTTCCATCGCCAGTCGCCATCGCCCTTGTGCTTGACGCCGACGGCCTTCTAGTGCCTCTCCTGAATCGCGCCAACGAGTTGGTCCTCCCCTTGGAACGAATTGGCCCAAGACCATCTCCTTCCTCGGCTCCGGCGAAGCTGCCGCAAACATTTCTCCGATTCCGGCAATGGTGAGCGTTCGTCGAGAATTTTCTTGAGGCTTTAGCATCCTTCCCGCGCCTCTCACTCTTTCCCTCTTTCAATTGCAGAGATTACCGACAGGAACGAGCTCCCCGTCGAGCTCCACCTCCGGCCCCCACTCCGGAACAATGCTGCCGCAACTCTGGCCGCTGCGGGCGAGTGAGGCGTACAACAATCTGTCGGCCTCGAATCCCTGAAGATGATGGTGTCGCTGGTCAACAAACTGATTTGACCTCATCCACGTCAGCAAAACCGCCATGCAAACCCACCAATGACGATTTCCGAACGGAATTGGTTAGATTAGAGGGTTAAGCGAACCGAAAAAAAGTTTAGGGGTTATGTGAACCATCAATTTTCTTCAAAGGAGTAAAATGGATTTTTTCCTACAATAACACTGTGCGCTCCGAGGTTGTGAGCTCCAAAGTTAAAAGTCTCTGAGCTCATGAACACAACTATAGGAACTGAAAGCGAGGTTGTGAGCTCCAAAGTTAAAAGTTTCTGAGCTCATTGACCCAACTACAGGAACTGGCTGAAGAGTGTTCTTTGATTCCTTAATGACTGCGCTATAGCTAGTTGAGGATCCCTGATCGATATCGTCGATCACCACCTTACAATCTGATGCAATGTGTATCCGCTGGACATAAAGATCTTCCGCAAAGACTAGCGCTTCTCTTACAGCAAGGGCCTTCAATGTTGTCGAATCGGTAATACCACGATAAATAATAGCAGAAGTTCCAATATAAGTGCCATGAAGATTATGGCATAAAACTCCTGAGTGTGGCTAGGTCTCAGTCAAGTGGCATAACATGTAATAAGAAAGAAAAAAGAAATGACAAAAAGGAAAATTTGCATAGATCTCAATGTAAGGTCTCACAAATATAGAATCTACTGAGACAAAGTCTCTGTCGACTAAGATTTAGCAAGAGCGAAAGCTCCTACATCACCAAAGTCACTGTTTCTCGCCAATGCAGCATCGACATTGATCTTTGCCATCTTTATGGAGCAAGCCATCGAGATACTCTGCTCGTGCTATTTCTCATTTGTGAAGTAGGAGCCTCACGCCAGCTGCCTGGTCTGCCCAGAAGCACCCCTGAAGTCGGCGCAGCCGCCGTCGTCGCCCCAGTCATCGACAGCCCTGAGCTACGTCAGCCTGAGAGGCTGCAGCGCCTTCTCCTGTGCCAACTGGTTGTGCGCGTCGGATGCGGAGCTCTTCCTCAAGTTCGGCGAGGCGATACCACAGAACACAGAGTAGACTGACGTGCTGATAGTCCGAGAATGTAGGCTGGGGTGTAGCATTCATTTTCGCTAAGGGCTCATTTGGTAGTCAAGCGAGAATCACCCAGGGCAGCAAATCCCCAAAGGAAATTTTGACCAGCACGTGGGGATCCCTTCTCTCCTTGGGGGAGACCAGTCGTGGTAGTTTGGCAGCAAGGAAAGCAGGAGGGGGAGAGCTAGGGATAGATACTACAGCAAGTGGGTGTGCTCCAGGAGAAGGTGGAGGTGGTCGCTCGATAGAGGAAGGAAAAGCAGAGGCGGAGGCGGACAATCGCGAGAGAGCCAGGGATCTCCTTCCCGATGCGGCGACGCGTGGATTATCTTTCCGTGGAAGTGGCGTGGATGAGGACAGTTTACCCCGTCTGGAGGACGTCCAAATGCACAGATGATCTTGCCCGGGCCTAAGTGGACCCGTGGGTTCCATGCCCTGGTTTTAGGCGGGGATCCCGGAGGAATCCGCTGCAACCAAATTAGCCCTAATTGTTTCCATTGCCGTAAAAGAAAAATAGCAAGAGGACACTGAATTTGGGGAGGATGCTCAGTTCACTGTAAATATGCTGCTGCCCATTTTGAAACAAGTGTTGGGCTGGGAGCGTAATATGAAGTGTGGAAACTTGGCTGCGTGGAAGGAATGCAGCCAGGCACAGGCAGTGCTGCTTTTAACGGTGTCGCCGGCCTGGCTTGTTCAGTTGAGACGACACATACCGGCAGAACTGCAGAAGTAACTGTGCTAGTGAGTAGTGACATTCTGTTGTTTTATGAAGAGCCTACGCCACAATCATAGTAGTGTTCCGAAGTCAAAGAGATTTTGGTGGCGCTTCTGAACTCTGTCCAATGCTCTTATTAGCTCATGCCACTGTAGTAAGAGTAGTGCTAGCCACGGCTGCCGCAGGGCTGAGTTTCTACTCTTTGCAGTCAGAAGAATCCACCCCTTTTTTGCGTGAGTGGTGGTTTGATGGTGGCAACCAATCCTTGGAAGACATGGGGCCAAAATTATCTCTCTGCCTCTACCACGCATGGGGATGGGGTGGCCGCGACTGCCGAGTTCCTCATGACCTCCCGGCGCAGAGTGCTGCCTAGGGCAAGATGGCATGGGCATGGCTACCGCTGCCGGCGGCGGAATGTGCGCCGTAGGCCGCCAGCCAGAGGGGCGTACGTAACTCACGACATGTGCGATATCCTCATCCGCACTAGGAGGCACAAGCAACATCGATCAGAGGAGTTTATTAGCTCTGCAGCTACTCTGTCATAAGGTTCAGGATCTTCTGTTCCTTTTTTCCAACAGCAACACGACTCACACCACGAGACCAGGCTACCCGGCCGGAACATATGGCGAACTTATAAATGCAGAAGGCCATGTAATGTAAGCCAGTACTACATTCCATTCCAGCCAGTACTCACATTGCAAGCTTGTTTCAAACCAGCACCCGAAGCACAAGCTTGGAAGAAAATCCTTGCCTTCCTAATGCTACTACATAGGATTCTCCTTGTCAAGATACCGCAAAACAGAACTCTCCTTGTCAAGACACCACTAGCCAAGCTCCAAGTTCAAGAGGCACCCTAAGTTCCCGTGGCTTTGAGTAAGCACAGCCGCCTGAATACTCTCCAGCGCTCGATACAGACAACTATCACCACACGGTTAGATTCACCGCTATGAAAGGCTACATGACATAGTTCAGTGGACGAAGCTACGGCATATGCACATGGATACGCGCAAGGCTAAATGTCTGGTTGCTCCTCCTCCAACGGCTTGCCCTTCTTCTTCGGGCCAAAGATGTAGAATGCGATGGTGGCAGGAACAAGGACGCACGCCAGCTTCTTTTGCAGCTCCTGGCCGTGCTCGAAGCTGCAGGTTGAAAAGGAGCCACGAATCTGAATGTCAGAGAACCGCAGATGTGCTTACGTATGTCATGTGGGGCGCTGCGTACAGGCGCGGGTCGCGCGCCCAGGAGCAGCAGCCGACGGCCACAGCTGGCGAGGCATAATTGGGGCAAGGAGTTCTTGGTTCCTAGAGTCCAGAAGTAGTTAGTTTCCTAGTTTGTTAGGAGTCCAGGAGTAGTTAGTTTCCTAGTTTGTTAGAAGCCCATAAGGCCTTTATATATCCTGTAATCTGCACCCTTTGACGCAAGCAAGAAATCATTATCTCCTACCTCCTCCTCTACTCCTAATCTCTTCTCCTGCACCATTGAGCAGTTAGGCAAAAACCCTAGCGCTCCTATCAACCGAGACTACGAACTACGTAGTCGAGGTCCTGCTGTCTTGGGCACCGAGGTCCTTGACAACTTGGTATCAGGTTCCAGGCGATCCTCTTCCTCGTCCGCGCTCCATCCGCAGCCCGCCGCCACCCCTGCGTCCGCGCCAAGCACACCTCCATCGCCACCATCCGCCGCCGCCTCAGTCACTTCCGGCATGGCAGAACCAACCACCGCTGATCTGGCCACGATGATCGAGGCCTTGACTGCAACGGTGGCGTCCCTGCAGACGTCCGTCGCCGCGCTCCAGAAGGACAAGTCCACCTCCTCGTCGAGCGCTGCCGGCGCCCACGATGGGCAGCACCACAATGATCGCCCGCCCCGGTTTCAGAAGATGGACTTTCCCAAGTTCGACGGCAAGTCAGATCCGCTCGCTTTCCTCAACAGATGCGAGTCCTTCTTCCATCAACAACGGATCGCCGAGGAGGAAAAAGTCTGGATGGCGTCCTACAACCTTGAGGGTTCTGCCCAGCTGTGGTACATGCAGGTCCAGCGTGACGAGGGCACTCCGCCGTGGCGCCGCTTCTCCGAGCTGCTCAACCTCCGCTTCGGGCCACCTCTACGCGCTAACCCGCTGGGCGAACTAATGGCGTGCAAGCGCACAACGTCCATAGTCGACTTCCAGGAGCGGTTTGAGGCGCTCCTCCCCCGAGCAGGCATCTTATCAGAGACACAGAAGGTTCAGATCTTCACCGCGGGACTCCAGCCACCCCTCAGCCTCGACGTGGAAATCCACAACCCGCAGTCCCTCGCCGTCGCCATGAGCCTCGCCCGCAAGTTGGAGCTGCGCGACCAGTGCGTGCTCACCTCCGCGCCACCGGTGCGTTTTCAGCAGAAGGGCATCCTGCCGGCGCCCGTACCATGTCTCGCGCCCCCCGCACCGGCTCTACCAGCCGCACCCCCTGCTCCTAGTCTGCCGGAAGGGCGCCCAATCAAACGCCTGTCACAGACAGAGATGGAGGAACGCCGTCGCCTGGGCCTATGCTTCAATTGTAATGAGAAGTTTGGCAGGGGCCACAACCGCGTCTGCCAACGCATCTTTCTCCTCGACCTGGCGCCGGACGACGACGACGACACGGCCTCCGCCACCGCTGATGCCTCGCCGGCCGACCCTCGGATCTTGCTCCACGCGATCTCCGACGTGCGCACGAGCGAGACCATGCAGATGCATATCACCCTTGGGGGTGTCTCCCTCCTCGCCCTGATCGACTCAGGCTCCACCCACAACTTCATCGCCGAGGAGGCGGCCGCTCGTGCTACACTGCCATCCCCCACCACCGAGAAGATGCGTGTCACGGTGGCCAACGGCGAGCGTGTTCCGTGCCAGGGTGCATACCGCGTCGTCTCCTTCCGCATCGACTAGGAGGCGTTCTCGGAGGATTTCCTTGCCTTGCCGCTCGCAGGCTACGACGTCGTCTTGGGCACGCAATGGCTGGCGACGCTTGGACCGATCCTGTGGTATTTCCGCGCCCTCTCCATGACGTTCTGGCGGAGGGGCCATCGGGTCTGCTGGCGCGGCCTTGCCGGACCGGACGGGCCAGCCGTGCAATCTTGCAATGGCCGCGATTTCCTTGACGCCATCATCACCGAGTTTGACGGCATCTTCGCCGAACCCTCCGACGTACCACCACTCCGCGGCCGCGACCACGGCATCACCCTGCTGCCCGGCTTCGCCCCGGTGGCCATCCGTCCGTATCGCTACCCGGCCGCGCACAAGGACGAGCTGGAGCGTCAGTGCGCCGCCATGCTCACCCAGGGCATCATCCGAGCAAGTCGTTCCGCATTCTCATCGCCGGTACTGCTGGTCCGCCAGCCCGACGGGTCCTGGCGCTTCTGCATCGACTACCGCGCCCTGAACGCCATCACCATCAAGGATGCGTTTCCAATTCCGGTGGTGGACGAACTCCTCGACGAGCTCCGGCGCGCTCGTTTCTTCACCAAGCTCGACTTACGCTCCGGCTACCACCAGGTGCGGATGCGTGCGGAGGACATCCCAAAGACCGCCTTCCGTACCCACGACGGCCTCTACGAGTTCCTGGTGATGTCGTTCGGCCTCTGCAACGCGCCGGCGACGTTCCAGGCACTCATGAACGATCTGCTGCGGCCGTACCTGCGCCGCTTCGTTCTCGTCTTCTTCGACGACATCCTCATATTCAGCGAGTCGTGGGCCGATCATCTTCGCCATGTGCGCACCATCTTTACCGTACTGCACCAGCACCGGCTCTTCGTCAAGAGGTCCAAATGCTCGTTCGCCGTCGAGTCGATCTCCTACCTGGGTCACACCATCTCCGCGGCCGGAGTGGCCGTGGATCCGGAAAAAGTGCAGGCCGTGGCCGACTGGCCGCAGCCTCGCTCGGCGCGCGCGGTCCGGGGGTTTCTCGGTCTTGCAGGGTACTACCGCAAGTTTTTCAAGAAGTTTGGCGTGGCCGCCGCGCCCCTGACGGCCCTGCTTCGCAGGGACGGCTTCTCATGGTCGCCGGAGGCGGCAGCAGCTTTTACCGCCCTCAAGACGGCGGTCACCACTGCTCCCGTGCTCGCATTGCCAGATTTCACACGGCCGTTCATCGTCGAGTGTGACGCGTCTACATACGGTTTCGGGGTCATCCTTCTCCAAGATCAGCACCCGGTGGCCTTCTTCAGCCGGCCGGCCACGCCTCGTCACCGTTCTCTGGCGACATATGAACGGGAACTCATTGGCCTGGTGCTCGCTATTCGCCATTGGCGACCGTACCTCTGGGGGCGCCAATTTGTGGTAAAAACTGACCACTACAGTCTCAAATTCCTCCTTGACCAGCGCTTGGCAACAATTCCGCAGCACCACTGGGTCGGCAAACTACTGGGTTTCGATTTCACTGTGGAGTACAAGGCCGATAGTACAAACACGATGGCGGATGCCCTTTCCCGCCGCGACACGGAAGAGAGTTCGATCATGGCTATATCTGGTCCTCACTTCGACTTCATCGACCGCCTACGGAAAGCTTCGTCCACCGACCCAGCACTCGTCGCGCTGCGCGAAGATATAACGGCAGGCGCTCGGCAGCTGCCGCGGGCGCTCTCCGACGGCCTCGTCACTTTTGACGGCCGCCTCTACATCCCGCCAACGTCTCCACTACTCCAGGAGCTTCTCACCGCAGTGCACGATGACGGACACGAAGGCGTCCTGCGCACGCTGCATCGTCTCCGCCGCGACTTCCACGCACCTAACCTTCGCAAGACGGTGCAGGAGTATGTCCGCGCCTGTGGTACTTGCCAGCGGTACAAGTCCGAGCACTTGCACCCAGCCGGTCTGCTGCTGCCACTGCCGGTGCCCACGGCCATGTGGACTGATGTCGGCATCGATTTCGTAGAAGCGCTCCCTCGGGTGGGCGGGAAGTCTGTTATCCTCACCGTGGTGGATCGCTTCAGCAAGTACTGCCACTTTGTGGCGCTGGCCCACCCGTACACGGCGGAATCAGTGGCGCAGGTGTTCTTCGCTGAGATTGTGCGTCTCCATGGCGTCCCGCAGTCCATGGTCTCTGACCGCGACCCCGTCTTCACCTCGGCTTTTTGGCGGGAGCTCATGCGCCTCACCGGGACCAAGCTGCACATGACGACGGCGTTTCATCCACAGTCGGATGGCCAAACGGAGGCTGCTAACAAGATCATTGTGATGTACCTCTGTTGTCTCACCGGCGATCGTCCCAGGCAGTGGCTCCGGTGGCTTCCCTGGGCCGAGTACATATACAACACCGCCTACCAGACAGCGACCCAAGAAACTCCGTTCAAGCTTCTGTATGGCCGTGACCCTCCCACTATTCGCTCTTACGAGCCGGGCGATACACGGGTGGCCGCAGTGGCCAGGAGCATGGCGGAGCGCGACGAGTTACTCGCGGACGTCCGCTATCGTCTACAGCAGGCGCAAGCGGTCTACAAGTCCTACTACGACAGACGCCATCGGGACATTCGGCATGACGTGGGCGATTGGGTCTGGCTTCGTCTTCGCCAGCGCGCCGCGTCCTCTCTCAACCTGCCAACCAGGGGCAAGCTCAAGCCACGCTTCTATGGGCCGTACCGCATTGCAGAGGTCGTCAACGACGTGGCCTACCGCCTTGAGCTTCCGGCACGCTCGCGCCTCCATGACGTGTTCCACGTGGGCCTCCTCAAGAGGTTCTTCGGCACGCCTCCAACTGCACCACCGGGATTGCCTCCGATCCACAACGGGGCGGCTGTTCCAGAACCGGAGCACGTGACTCGTGCACGACTAGCACGCGGCGTTCGCCAGCTGCTCGTCCACGGGAAGGGTGAAGCGGCATCATCAGCTACATGGGAGGATCTTGACAGTTTCGTCGAGCGCTACCCCGCTTTTCAGCTCGAGGACGAGCTGCTCGTCGAGGGGGGGAGAGATGTCATGTGGGGCGCTGCGTACAGGCGCGGGTCGCGCGCCCAGGAGCAGCAGCCGACGGCCACAGCTGGCGAGGCATGATCGGGGCAAGGAGTCCTGATCCTACGTTGGTTCCTAGAGTCCAGGAGTAGTTAGTTTCCTAGTTTGTTAGGAGTCCAGGAGTAGTTAGTTTCCTAGTTTGTTAGAAGCCCATAAGGCCTTTATATATCCTGTAATCTGCACCCTTTGACGCAAGCAAGAAATCATTATCTCCTACCTCCTCCTCTACTCCTAATCTCTTCTCCTGCACCATTGAGCAGTTAGGCAAAAACCAAAACCCTAGCGCTCCTATCAACCGAGACTACGAACTACGTAGTCGAGGTCCTGCTGTCTTGGGCACCGAGGTCCTTGACACGTATCCAAAACAACAATGATCTGCACGCTTTACCGTCTCTCCTGCTCCAGCAGAAAATCGAGTTGCGCATTCACCTCGCGCAAGTCTGCAGCAAGCTTTTCCATATCCTTGTCCATGCAGCACCCCTACGTGCAAATGAAAGTAGATTCCATGATAAACAGAAATGAAGCAGCTGATTATACCATATGCTAGTATATTTCGTAAATTTCCAGGACATTTATTGGACCATGCAAATATCGTCGGACTGTAGTGCCTCATGTCAAGTTGTGAGCAAGTGTGTTGAAGACAATGAAAGCAGGTAACTTATATACATTTTGTTTCGAGCTGCAAGTCATCACATCATAGACAATCCAAGTTCACAACCTCCCACATATGGTTTTCTCTACTCACCATGTTACATTAAGAATATCACTAGTTTGTCCTATTGGCAACCAATATGCATTTTATTATCCTATTGACTACTGCAGTACATAAATATTTATACGCGTATAGTTAATAATCTAAAACTTTGAAATGATGTTGTCCATGTAGAGTTAGTCCACAATGACGTATAAAACTCTAAACCATATTCAACTACATCACGGCTGGCTAAGAGAACTATAAGTCTATAACTCGCGCAAAAATACAGTGTCTTAATTTGAGTGACACCAAACACGCTGTATATACCAGATCAAAGCATCAATTCTGGAATTAGTACAAACTGCATCAATTCTAGAATTAGTACAAACTGCAAAGCATCAATTCTGTAATTAGTACAAACTGCACTTGCCTTTCTAGAAGCTTTAGAAGGATGGAGCCATTACTTTTTGGGAAGCAACTCATTATCAAATCAGACCAGAAAAGTTCAAAATTGCTTGGGGATCAAAGAGTCACAGAAGGAATTAAACATAACCTCATGCTCACATTACTGGAATAGATTTTGCCATACAATATAAGAAAGGAAAGAAAATATTGCAGTTGATGCTCTCTCCAGGAAACACTCTCTAATGGCAATGTCTGTCATTACTGCTAAATGGATAAATAAGATCACTGACAGTTATTCTTCGGACCATATTAGCCAGATATTGCAACAGTACCTCATTACACCATGAGCTCCTACCTCTCATTACTCTTTGCACAATGGCATACTCAGATACAAAGGAAGAACTGCACTAGGACATGATCCTGCTCTGAAAGAGAAAATTATGCAATCCCTGCATGCTTCAGCTCTTGGGGACACTCAGAAATGAGAGCCGCATATCAGAGAGTTAAAAAGATGTTGAGAGCTTTATGATAACTTGTTTGCGTGCTAAAGGTCCAAATATGAGAATTACCAATATCCTAGTATGTTAGACCCACTGCCCACATTGGGCATGGCATGGACACACCTTTCATTGGATTTCATTGAAGGTTTTCTTTACAACCTTAAAAAAATATTTGACCACCATTTCATCGAGGCTTTACCTAAATCCAAGGAAAAGAAGTAATTCTGGTGGTTGTTGATCAATTCACTAGGTATGCACACTTCATACCATTATCTAACCCATACTCAGTACAATATGTGTGGCCCATGCATTCATAGACAATATCTTTAAGCTCCATGGCCCTACTCCAGCAATAGGATCTTACTTGGATAGGATTTTCACCGGTGCTATGTGGAAACAGATCTATCAAGAACCTCAAAGTTAAACTGAAATATAGCTCTGCCCATCACCCTAAGTAAGATGGACACACTGAGAGGGTAAGTCAGTGTTTGGAGACATACTTAAGATGCATGACTTCTAATGAGCCCAAAAGGTGGATGTCTTGGGTATCTTTAGCTGAGTATTGGTATAGAGAAATATGCAGGTCAAAAGAGAACTGAGAGAATTTGGAACTTGGAGACATGGTCTACCTGAAGATGCAACCATATAGACTTACATCTTTTGGTTTGAGGTCACAATTAAATTACAAAGCAAGTATTGTGGGCTGCTTCAGAGAGTGGGGAACAGAGCATATAAATTACTTCATGAAGGTGTCAAAATTCATCCAGTGTTTCATGCGAGTCCGCTTAGGAAGCACATTGGCCCTGATGTCATTCCCCGCTCTGATCTGCCACTAGCTACTGAGGAGGGGTATATCAAACAAACTCCTGCTCTGGTTTTGGAGACAAGACAGATAACTTGCAACAATTTGCCGATAGTGCAATGGTTGGTTCAACAGGAAAATTTGTCCTAGGATGAAGCATCATGGGAAGATGCCCACTTGATCAAGCATGTCTTTCCAGCCTTTTTCAAGTCTACCAAGCTTGGTTTGATCCAAACTCTGTGCCTGGAGGAAGGGGCGGGCATTGTCAGGACTTCGCTCTGAAGATTAACACTGTCGATTAGCTTATTCGTCAGTCACTTCCTTGCCGCATGTAATAAAAACCGGGCTGCGCCTGGGATCGCTCCTCATCCCACAGGGCATATACACACATACAGCACCATTTGGCTTTATGCTTAAACCAACCCTAACAGGGCATGTACACATACTCTATATACTGCAGTTCATCGATGCGTTGTTTTCCCCACACGGTTTTCCCCTGAATTCGTGAGATCCAGTTCCCAAATTTCTAAATTAGACTGAGGACTGGGAGTGATGGGTGGGTGTGGGGGGTTACCTTCGTGGCTTCAACCCTCAGAGCACCACCCACCCATCGCCGGGGATGGCGACGGCGGAACGCAGAAGGTACGGAGCCATCGCCGGGGACGAGCGGGGACTGGCGGGCTATCGCGACGGGGATGGCGACGAGGCCGGGTCGGTAGGGACGGAAGGGGATCGCTTCGATGGCAATATCGCTGCAATTTCGCCGATTCGTCAGGGATAATTCAGACACGTGCCACGCTCGCGCGTGCTTCGGCCCATTGCACTGGAATCGCGCGTGCTCCAAACTGGTATACATACAACACTTTCGTCCGGCCCAACACCAAAAAAGAAATTGTGAACATGAAAAAAGATCGGTTTATTCTTTTGTGTTTTTTATTTCAGGTTTTTTCTACTTTTTTATTACATTTTATTATTTTATTTCCTTTTTCATGTTTGTTTTTACTTTTCTTTTATTTTAAGTTTTTTTCTTTCCTTTTTCATTTTACGCACATCTTTTCAAATTTGTGATATGTTTTCAAAATCATAAATATTTTTATAAATCATCAACATTTTCTGAATTTATAAACATTTTTACAAATCTGCAAACATTTTTCTTAAATTGTGAACATTTTCATACAAATTAGTGATTTTTTAAAAATACTTTCCAACATTATACTCGTGAACATTATTTTTAATCCAAAAATATTTTTTCGAATTTGGAAATACTTTCAAAAATTCACAAACATATTTTTGTTCGATGAACAATGCATGACATTTTTGGAGTTCATGAAAAAAAATTAATCGATGAACTTTTTTGTCATTCATAAACTTTTTGTATTTTTGTGTAAATTTTTGAAAAATCATGAACATTTTTTGAATTCATGAATATTTTTTCAAATTCACGAACATTTTTTGAGTTCCTCAACATTTGTTTTCAAGATCATGAACATATTTTTGAATCCACGAACATTATATGATTTCCACAACATTTTTTCAAAATTCACAATTCTTTCGAAATTTGAATTTTTTTATATCCAGAATCTCTATCTCTACTACCTAAAAGTAGGTAAGGTTTCATCTCTCGTCTTACAGCTACTTGTCCGCCCCCTCCTCCACACGAATGTTGGTTTTGTTGATTTCTCGCTCTAAAAAACGTGAAACAATGAGCGCATGTCTCTCTAGCTTTCTCTCCGGTCTTGATCCAATCCTCTCCCGCTCCCTTGCAACGAGAAAATGCACTAGCGCTACTTGCTCGTCACCACCACCGGCGACATCTCCACCTGTCCCCCTCCCAACCCATGAATCTACCCCCATGATCTGATGCCAAGGAGGACGACCGTCCTACAATCCAACGGTTGTTGCGCAAAATCTCGCTCAGACGAATCCGAATAGCCTTGTCCCGGCCGCCGCTATAAAAGGCTATTCTAAACACACCGAGGTGAGCACGCCCACCTGCCTCCCTCCCCCCTTACCCCCCGCATCGTGGATGCTAGGACTTGTGGTTAAGTCAGTGGAAGGGCTTGAGAAAGACGGTCGGAAGACTGCGGGGAAGTTGATTGTATCGATTGTTGTTTATGTTGTTCTTCTTATTGTTGTTGCACTGTTATTGCTTCAAGTGTTTACTTAGCAATAGTATGGATCACAGTTGGTGGAAAGACTTTAGCTTATAAGTGATCATATTTCAGGAGTTATGACTTTAAGCTAGTGAGTCGAGTATTAAAGATGATTTGCAAGATGACAAAGTAAATCATAGTAATAATAAAAGTGGAAGTAGAGGAATAACTTTAGACTAGATGATCACCTTTCAGGAAAGACTTCACTTTAGCAGTGATCATGTTTCTGGAACAAAACTTTACCTCATCACAGTGGTGATAGTCGTTACTAGTTAAGCCTTACAATTGTAGTGTTATTTTTACTTCAGTAGTTAAACTTGGTAGGAGTCCGTATCAAGTGGTTGTTGATGATTGTTGATCTTAGAGCATTTTCCATGCTTGAGTAATTTGGAGTGTTTACTTGGGAGGTTTTACAAGGATTTGACTTGCGAGTACATTCAATGTACTCATATGGCTTTTAACCTGGTCAGGTATAAGAATGGATTCGTCTTCCACTAGCGAGAAGTCTGAGCTGACGCGATGCTAGGAGAGTAGATGTGGGCATTTCCCGCCTTAAGTGTTTGGTGTTGATGACAAATGCGACATGTTCAACAATTAGGTGTGGCGGAGATACGCATGTTGAGATGGACGTGTGGCCACACGAGAAAGGACTGAATCTGGAATGATGATATGCGAGATAGAGTTGGGGTAGCACCGATTGAAGAGAAGTTTGACCAACATCGTATGAGATGGTTTTGGGCATATTTAGAACAAGCCTCCAGAAGCTCCGATGCATAGCTAATGGCTAAAGCGTGCTGATGATGATAAGAGAGGTCGGGGGAGACCAAACTTGACATGGGAGGAGTCCGTAAAGAGAGATCTGAAAGACTGGAGTATCACCAAAGAACTAGCCATGGACAGAGATGCGGAGAAGCTTGTTATCCATGTGCCAGAACCATGAGCTGGTCGCGAGATCTTATGGATTTCACCTCTAGCCCACCCCAACTTGTTTGGAACTAAAGACTTTATTGTTGATGATGAACATTTTCTGAATCTCCAAATTTTTTTCGAATCGGCGAACATTTATGAATTGATGAACATTTTTTTAGATTCACAATCATTTTTTTGTGAACATATTTAAAATAAAAATTCATGAACATTTTTTAAATTAGCAAAAAAGTTCAAATTCATTAACATTTTTTTCAATACACGATCATTTTTAAATCATGAACATTTTATAATCCACGAACATTTGATCACGTCAAGAACTTTTTCTGAAATTTCATAATTTTTTGAAATTTAATACTTTTTTGAAATCCTGAAATATGTTTAAGAAAAAAATAGGAAAAAACAAAATGATAAGACATGGAGCAATGCTACATTCACGGGGCACGGGGGCTTCACGGGCGTTTTACGGGGCTACGCTAACATGGGTTGCGCTTATTGGGCATTAGGCGACGCGGGCCCATCCTGAAAATTAGGGGGGTGATTAGTGGGGTGGGGGAAGGAAAGTCCGTTGATTAAGTAAAAGTAGCCCGTGAGTGTAGCATTTTTGTAAGAGAGGAGAGGTGTCCCGGCCTGCTCATGGGCCGACCCAATTGGGGCACGCTATCTCTAATTAGGAGGTGTATCCAGATATGCTTTGTTGTGGGATCTCCTAATCAGCGCTGTAGGCGCCCGCTTGCTGGCATGGGCCGGCCCAACGCGCTTGCACTCATTCACTGTTGAAGTAAAAAAGCAATAAACTAACTTTGTTGTCTACCACAAGAAAACAGTTCTAGTTAACCTTTTGTAACGCCCTCGATGCGGCTATATCTCCCACGTGTCGAAGCACGACTTAGAGGCATAACCGCATTGAAAGCAATGTCGCAAGTGATGTAATCTTCACACAACCCATGTAATACATAAGGGAAAGAGATACATAGTTGGCTTACAATCGCCACTTCACACAATACATGAATAAAGCATTACATCATCTAGATACACACAAGGTCTGACTACGGAACCAAAATAAAAGAAGACTACCCCAAATGCTACACAGATCCCCGATCGTCCCAACTAGGCTCCACTACTAATCAACTGGAAACGGAAACAACATAACGAACATGATCTTCATCGAGCTTCTCCTTGAGCTCGGTTGCATCACCTGCACGGTATCATCGGCACCTGCACACTGGTTTTGGAAGTATCTGTGAGTCACGGGGACTCAGCAATCTCACACCTTCGCGATCAAGACTATTTAAGCTTATGGGTAGGTAAAAGGTATGAGGTGGAGCTGCAACAAGCACTAGCATATATGGTGGCTAACATACACAAATGAGAGCGAGAAGAGAAGGCAAGGCACGGTCGAGAAACTATGATCAAGAAGTGATCCTAGAACAACCTACGTCAAGCATAACTCCAATACCGTGTTCACTTCCCGAACTCCGCCGGAAAGAGACCATCACGGCTACACATGCGGTTGATGCATTTTAATTAAGATAAGTTTCAGGTTTTCTACAACCGGACATTAATAAATTCCCATCTGCCCATAACCGCGGGCACGGCTTTCGAAAGTTCAAATCCCTGCAGGGGTGTCCCAACTTAGCCCATCACAAGCTCTCATGGTCAACGAAGGATATTCCTTCTCCCATGAAGACCCGATCAGGCTCGGAATCCCGGTTACAAGACATTTCGACAATGGTAAAACAAGACCAGCAACACCGCCTGAATGTGCCGACAAATCCCGATAGGAGCTGCACATATCTCGTTCTCAGGGCACACTCAGATGAGCGCTCCATACAACTAAACCAAACCTCGAGTTTCCCCGAGGGGGCGCTGCACAGGGCTCTAGTTTGGACCAACACTCAGAGGAGCATTGGCCCGGGGGGGTTAAAATAATGATGACCCTTGAGTCTGCAGAACCCAAGGGAAAGAAATGGCTAGGTGGCGAATGGCAAAACCAATGTTGGGCATTGCTGGAGGAGTTTTATTCAAGGCAAACTGTCAAGGGGTTCCCATTATAACCCAACCGTGTAAGGAACGCAAAATTCGGGAACATAACACCGATATGACGGAAACTAGGGCGGCAAGAGTGGAACAAAACACCAGCCATAAGGCCGAGCCTTCCACCCTTTACCAAGTATATAGATGCATTAATTAAATAAGAGTATTATGATATCCCAACAATAATATTCATGTTCCAACAAGGAACAAACTCCAATCTTCACCTGCAACTAACAACACTATAAGAGGGGCTGAGCAAAGCGGTAACATAGCCAAACAACGGTTTGCTAGGACAAGGTGGGTTAGAGGCTTGGCTTAGCAATATGGGAGGCATGATAAGCAAGTGGTAGGTATCGTAGCATAGGCATAGCAAAAGAGAGAGCAACTAACAAGTAAAGATAGAATTGATTTCGAGGATATGGTCATCTTGCCTGCAATCCCACAAGGAAGAAGAACGAGTCCATAAAGAAGACAAACGGACGTAGACGAACGGTTCCTCACGAACGCGACGTTATCGGAACTAACCCGAAGAAGCAACACCGGAAAGAAGCAAACAACATAGTAAACAAACATCACATAAACTTAGCATGATGCACAATCAAGTATGATGCATGTCCGATTTAATGATGCATGACATGGCAAAGGGCACAAACAAAACTACAAGTTAAGTGGAGCTCAATATAGTTCTCTCTCGGTTAGGTACTCAACAATATTAAATGTTGGTTAACATGGAAAGAGGTGAAGCATAACAAAACTACACCATCTAAACAATTTAAATGGGGCCGGATATAACAGATAACAAATCCGGTAAATCCCCATACGCCTTAGTAATTTATTGCAACAACAATTTAAACATTTTAATTGTTGTTATCATGATGCGGATGACATGAACAAGTTTATGCAATTTTTATTAAAAGTTGACAAGAGCATTATGAAACATTTGTCACCGTGGTGGAAAGGAAAAGGGCCACGATGACGAATCCGAAAATGATGCCACAACACCATATGGGTTCCGGTAGCTCACGGAGATACCGGTGCAAAGGAAGTGTGACGGGAGCGTGTCATGCAAGGATGGTGGGGTGCTCCCGGTTACCGGGTTCCCACGTGTCGACGGCATGGCAACGAGGAGGAACAACTAAGGTTCACGGGCGAATACAACAACCAACCATGCATCTCATACAACACATGCATTCGGTCCACGGTCGTCGTCTCGGGGTTATACCTTCGGAGCGTGCAAAGGGGACGATTCTCGTTCATAGAGGGAAGTAGGTGTTCTCGCGACGGCGGTAGTTTTACACGGGTCTTTGGCCACGGAAGTAGTCGTACAACGTCCGGAGGGGTACTTGCATCTTCGGACTTGTCGGTCTCGATTCTTGCGACGGTAGTTGTATGTGTCATCGATAGCTGAACTTGGCGATCCAGAGAGGGTACTTGCCGGTCCCACAACACTGTAACCGTTCATGGCAGAGAACTTGATGTTCACGGGTCTTCCAAAATGGTGTGGTACTTGGCGAAGTGCACGTCGACGGCAGTTGAACTTGACGGTTTTTGTTCATGGGTCTTCGGCGTCGGTAGTCGTTCTAGGCGCCAGGTGACGAGGTACTTGGCGTTATTGGGATTCCGAAAAAGGCGGTAGAGGTACTTGACACGTCACAATGTAGTCGAACTTGACAAAAAACGGGTCTCCTCGGGGACTTGATGCATCCGAGTTCTTCTGGTTTGTAGATGTACTCGGCGTTCTGAGTCTGGGTCTTGCCGGTCTTGATGGTCCGAAACGAACAAAACGCAAAGGACCCCGGGTGGCAGCATCAAGGAAACGATGGTAGTGGTCAGCGGCAGGAAGCAGCAGCGGGTCCTGGTGGTTGGGGAAAGGATCCGGGCGGCGAGGAAAAGCTCAACGAGGCAGGGGCTTGGCGCGGGCTTGACGGGGTTCTCCTGGCGCTGCTAAACGTCGGGAGGACGGAGAGGACAGCGCAAGGCGGCGGTGGAGCAACTGGGCATGGGGAAATGGCCTGGTGGTGCGGTGATCGGTGGCTGTCCTCGGGTGGAGCTCGTGCTGAACTGCTGGGTGGCGCTACGACAAGGTGGAGTTGGATTGGTGGGTGGCTGCGAGATGCGGTTGGATCGAGGCGAGGAGGTGGATTGGATCTGGATCCCGAGGAAGATACGGTAGGTGGCGGTGGCTCGACGGGACAAGGTCCCTAGATTTTAGGGTTTGTCCAAAATGACTAAGGGTGGACTATATATACCTCACAGATTAGGTTAGGGGCTACCTCGGTCCCTCTAATCGTAAACGGACGCTCGGGAAAAATAGGCTAGGGAGCCCAAATAAGAAAACAGAGACGTTTTGTAGATGTTTGGGGATGATCCGGACACAACAGTGGCGACAGTCCGGGTCGGGTTCGGGACAACTTTTGGACGCACGCGAGGGGCCGATGCACTGTGCAAAGAGGGGTAGGCAAGGGCCTAGGTGGACTGTGGCGAGGCTGAGAGGAGAGAAGAGAGAGAGATAGGGCCCGACGGCAGTTTCAGGAGATCGAAAACGTCCGACGATAGACCGGTTATACTACCGCTATAGTTTAACGGTTACGCTATCAAACGAACTCCGAATGCGATGAAACTTGACAGGCGGACTATCTACACTATAATAAGACCACACGCCAACTTTCAACCCAATCCGAGAACATTTTCCGGCCACTTATAAAATACTATTTCGGACATGCCACGGGCGCGAGCAAGTGTGTCTGGGCTCAGAACAGACAACGGACGGAACGAGGAGACCGGGACGGATGCAAGTTTTGAAAACATGATGATGCAATTCACACGATGACATGACAAGATGCAACACGCAAGCGAATGACATGGCAACGACAGCGAATAACTGGAAGACACCTGGCGCAACGGTCTCGGGGCGTTACACCTTTTCATGCAGTAAAACATTAATATATATATATATATGTGTTGGGGAACATAGTAATTTCAAAAAAATCCTACGCACACGCAAGATCATGCTGATGCATAGCAACGAGAGGGGAGAGTGTCGTCCACATACCCTCATAGACCGTAAGCGGAAGCGTTATGAGAACGCGGTTGATGTAGTCGTACGTCTTCATGATCCGACCGATCCAAGTACCGAACGTACGGCACCTCCGAGTTCAGCACACGTTCAGCTCGGTGACGTCCCATGAACTCCGATCCAGCAGAGCTTCGAGGGAGAGTTCCGTCAGCACGACGGCGTGATGACAGTGATGATGATGCTACCGATGCAGGGCTTCGCCTAAGCACCACTACGATATGACCGAGGTGGATTATTGTTGGAGAACGTAGTAATTTCAAAAAAATCTACACACACGCAAAATCATGGTGATGCATAGCAACGAGAGGGGAGAGTATCGTCTAAGTACCCTCGTAGACCGTATGCAGAAGCGTTATGACAACGCGGTTGATGTAGTCGTACATCTTCACGATCGACCGATCCTCAGTACCGAACTTACGGCACCTCCGCGTTCAGCACACGTTCAGCTCGGTGACATCCCGCGAACTCACGATCCAGTATAGCTTCCGGGAAGAGCTTCGTCAGCACGACGGCGTGGTGATGGTGTTGATGAAGCTACCGACGCAGGGCTTCGCCTAAGCACCGCTACGATATGACCGAGGTGGATTATGGTGGAGGGGGGCACCGCACACAGCTAAAAGATCAATGATCAATTGTTGTGTCTCCAAGGGGTGCCCCCCTCCCTGTATATAAAGGAGTGGAGGAGGGGGAGGGGGCCGGCCTCCTATGGCGCCCCCCATGAGGAGTCCTACTCCCACCGGGAGTAGGACTCCCCCCTTCCAAGTAGGAGTAGGAGAAGGGGAGGAATGGAGAGAAGGAGAAAAGGAAAGGGGGGCGCCGCCCCCCTCGTCCAGTTCGGACTAGAGGGGGAGGGGGGCGTGCCTGCCCTTGGCCGCCCCTCCTCTTCTCCCACTAAGGCACATTAGGCCCAATATACTCCCCGAGGGGTCCCGGTAACCCCCCGGTACTCCTGCATATGTCTGAAACCTCCCGAAACACTTCCGGTGTCCGAACATAGTCGTCCAATATATCGATCTTTACGTCTCGACCATTTCGAGACTCCTCCTCATGTCTGTGATCATATATGGGACTCTGAACTACCTTCGGTTCATCAAAACACAAAAACTCATAATACCGATCATCATAGAACTTTAAGCGTGTGGACCCTACGGGTTCAAGAACTATGTAGACATGACTGAGACAAGTCTCCGCTCAATAACCAATAATGGAACCTGGATGCTCATATTGGTTCCTACATATTCTATGAAGATCTTTATAGGTCAAACTGCATAACAACATATGTTGTTCCCTTTGTCATCGGTATGTTACTTGCCCAAGATTCTATCGTCGGTATCTCAATACCTAGTTCAATCTCATTACCGGCAAGTCTCTTTACTCGTTCCATAATGCATCATCCCGTCACTAACTCATTAGTCACATTGCTTGCAAGGCTTATAGTGATGTACATTACCGAGAGGGCCCAGAGATACATCTCCGACAATCGGAGTGACAAATCCTATTCTCGATCTATGCCAACTCAACGAACACCATTGGAGACACCTGTAGAGCACCTTTATAATCACCCAGTTACGTTGTGACCTTTGGTAGCACACAAAGTGTTTGTAATCGGCAGTTGCATAATCTCATAGTCATAGGAACATGTATAAGTCATGAAGAAAGCAATAACAGTAAACTAAACAATCAAGTGCTAAGCTAACGGAATGGCTCATGTCTATGGCTAGGAAACTCAACCATCTTTGATCAATGAGATAGTCAAATAGAGGCATACTAGTGACACTATGTTTGTCTATGTATTCACAGATGTATTATGCTTCCTGTTAATACAATTTTAGCATGAATAATAAACATTTATCATGATATGAGGAAATAAATAATAACTTTATTATTGCCTCTAGGGCTTATTTCCTTCAGTCTCCCACTTGCACTAGAGTTAATAATCTAGATTACACAGTAATGATTCTAACACCCATGGAGTCTTGGTGTTTGATCATGTTTTGCTCGTGGAAGAGGCTTAGTCAATGGGTCTGCAACATTCAGATCCGTATGTATCTTGCAAATCTCTATGTCTCCCATCTAGACTTAATCCCAGATGGAATTGAAGCATCTCTTGATGTGCTTGGTTCTCTTGTGAAATCTGGATTCCTTTGCCAAGGCAATTGCACCAGTATTGTCACAAAACATTTTCATTGGACCCGATGCACTAGGTATGACACCTAGATCGGATATGAACTCCTTCATCCAGACTCCTTCATTTGCTGCTTCCGGAGCAACTATATACTCCGCTTCACACGTAGATCCCGCCACGACGCTTTGTTTAGAACTGCTCCAACTAACAGCTCCACCGTTCAATATAAACACGTATCCAGTTTGCGATTTAGAATCATCCGGATCAGTGTCAAATCTTGCATCGACGCAACCATTTACGACGAGCTCTTTGTCACCTCAATAAACGAGAAACATATCCTTAGTCCTTTTCAGGTATTTCAGGATGTTCTTGACCGCTGTCAAGTGACCCACTCCTGGATTACTTTGGTACCTCCCTGCTAAACTAATAGTAAGGCACACATCAGGTCTGGTACACATCATTGCATACATGATAGAGCCTATGGTTGAATCATAGGGAACACTTTTTTTCTCTCTATCTTCTGCAGTGGTCGGGCATTGAGTCTTACTCAACTTCACACCTTGTAACATAGGCAAGAACCCTTTCTTTGCTTGATTCATTTTGAACTTCTTTGAAACTTTATCAAGGTATATACTTTGTGAAAGTCCAATTAAGTGTCTTGATCTATCTCTATAGATCTAGATGCCCAATATATAAGCAGCTTCACCGAGGTCTTTCATTGAAAAACTCTTATTCAAGTATCCTTTCATGCTATCCAGAAATTCTATATCATTTCCAATCAACAATATGTCATCCACATATAATATTAGAAATGCTACAGAGCTCCCATTCACTTTCTTGTAAATATAGGCTTCTCCAAAAGTCTGTATAAAACCGTATGCTTTGATAACACTATCAAAACGTTTATTCCAACTCCGAGAGGCTTGCACCAGTCCATAAATGGATCGCTGGAGCTTGCAGACTTTGTTAGCACGTTTTGGATCGACAGAACCTTCTGGTTGCATCATATACAACTCTTCTTCCAGAAATCCATTCAGGAATGCAGTTTTGACATCCATTTGCCATATTTCATAATCATAAAATGCGGCAATTGCTAACATGATTCGGACAGACTTAAGCATTGCTACGGGTGAGAAAGTCTCATCGTAGTCAACTCCTTGAACTTATCGAAAACCTTTCACAATAAGTCGAGCTTTCTAGACAGTAACATTACCGTCAGCGTTAATCTTCTTCTTGAAGATCCATTTATTCTCGATGGCTTGCCGATCATCGGGCAAGTCAACCAAAGTCCATACTTTGTTCTCATACATGGATCCCATCTCAGATTTCATGGCCTCAAGCCATTTTTCGGAATCTGGGCTCACCATCGCTTCTTCATAGTTCGTAGGTTCATCATGGTCAAGTAACATGACTTCCAGAACAGTGTTACCGTACCACTCTGGTGCAGATCTTACTCTGGTTGACCTACGAGGTTCGGTAGTAACTTGATCTGAAGTTTCATGATCATCATCATTAGCTTCCTCACTATCAAAATGTTTATTCCAACTCTGAGATGCTTGCATGAATCCATAGATGGACCGCTAAAGCTTGCGCACTTTGTTAGCACCCTTTGGATCGATAAAACCTTCAGTTTGCATCATATACAACTCTTCTTCCAGAAATCCATTCAGGAATGCAGTCTTTACATCCATTTGCCAAATTTCATAATCATAAAATGCGGCAATTGCTAACATGATTCAGATGGACTTAAGCATCGCTACGGGTGAGAAGGTCTCATCGTAGTCAACTCCTTGAACTTGTCGAAAACCTTTCGCAACAAGTCGAGCTTTGTAGACAATAATATTACTGTCAGCATCAGTCTTATTCTTGAAGATCCATTTATTCTCGATGGCTTGCCGATCATCAGGCAAGTCAACTAAAGTCCATACTTTGTTCTCATACATGGATTCCATCTCAGATTTCATGGCCTCAAGCCATTTTGTGAAATCTGGGCTCATCATCGCTTCCTCATAGTTCGTAGCTTCGTCATGGTCAAGTAACATGACTTCCAGAATAGGATTACCGTACCACTCTGGTGCGGATCTTACTCTGGTTGACCTACGAGGTTCGGTAGTAACTTGATCTGAAGTTACATGATCTTCATCATTAGCTTCCTCACTGATTGTTGTAGGAGTCATAGGAATAGATTTCCGTGATGAACTACTTTCCAATAAGGGAGTAGGTACAGTTACCTCATCAAGTTCTACTTTCCTCCCACTCACTTCTTTCGAGAGAAACTCCATCTCTAGAAAGGATCCATTCTTAGCAACGAATGTCTTGCCTTCGGATCTGTGATAGAAGGTATACCCAATAGTTTCCTTTAGGTATCCTATGAAGACACATTTCTCCGATTTGGGTTCGAGCTTATCAGGTTGAAGCTTTTTCACATAAGCATCACAGCCCCAAACTTTAAGAAACGACAACTTTGGTTTCTTGCCAAACCATAGTTCATAAGGCGTTGTCTCAACGGATTTCGATGGTGCCCTATTTAACGTGAATGCAGCCGTCTCTAAAGCATAACCCCAAAATGATAGCGGTAAATCAGTAATAGACATCATAGATCGCACCATACCTAATAAAGTACGATTACGATGTTCGGACACACCATTACGCTGTGGTGTTCCGGGTGGCGTGAGTTGTGAAACTATTCCGCATTGTTTCAAATGTAGACCAAACTCGTAACTCAAATATTCTCCTCCACGATCAGATGTAGAAACTTTATTTTCTTGTTATGATGATTTTCAACTTCACTCAGAAATTCTTTGAACTTTTCCCGCCGATGCCGCATGAGGTTCTGGAGGGGACGCCGCCGCCGCGAGGTATTGGAGATCCCGGCTGCACTTGGTCGTAGAACAGAGGTATCTCTTCCCCTGCCCTCATCTCTTCCTCCCATCCTTCCCTCCTCACGCCTTGTGCTGGCGGTGGAGACATGGAGCAACTGCACATTGCAGCACCTTGAAATAAAATTCAGTTAGCAGTTAGGGTTCAGATTGGTAGTGGATACGCAGCAGTGTGTTCGCTAGATTGCGCAACTTCAGCAGTCACTAATCGCATGATTAGCGGCTGGCCAGCGTCCTCGATGCCTGCAATGATGATGCTGCTGCTGACTGTTAGCACGCTGCTGCTGCTACATTTTTTACATGCACGAATCATCAACACAAAACTCTAAGGAAAAAGGGATATGATATGATTTTTTTCAGCAAAGAATCATTTGGTTTGTCACACAAACATACAAGTAGAAATTGCAGCCTTAAAGTTTCCAGAGTCAACAATTAACTATGTAAGCTTATGGTCATACTCCTGTATCATACACGTACACAAGTTCAGGCCATACATGTATAAATTCTGTTAACTATCAAGCCTTTATTCAGTAATGAAATCTTGAATTTTGGATTACTTGTAACAGCATGTTCAAACAACTGAAATCTTTTTGCAGCATACACATACAAGTTCAGGTCATACATGTAAACTATGGCTTGGAACAACTTAACTAGTGGTAATAACAGTTTCATAGTTCAGTTTCATGTGTTTGTTTTGAAGTTTAGAAGAGACACAGGTTCAGAGTTCACAAATTTCTTACAACATGTAGCATTCCCCAGTGGCATTTGCTGCTTATAAACTACAGAGAATACAACAACAACAACAACAACAACAACAACAACAACAGCAACAACAACAACAACAACAACAAAGCCTTTAGTCCCAAACAAGTTGGGGTAGGCTAGAGGTGAAACCCATAAGATCTCGCAACCAACTCATGGCTCTGGCACATGGATAGCAAGCTTCCACGCACCCTGTCCATAGCTAGCTCTTTGGTGATACTCCAATCCTTCAGGTCTCTCTTAACGGACTCCTCCCATGTCAAATTCGGTCTACCCCGCCCTCTCTTGACATTCTCTTATAAACTACAGAGAATACTGGTAATAAATCCCACTAAGCATAGGTAGTGGAGAGGATCAAAATTCAGACATATGATAAACTACAGAGATTCTGCAATTTCTGAAGAGTAGTTAAATATTACTCCCTCTGTCCCATAATGTAAGGTGTTTTTTGACACTAGTGTAGTGTCAGTGTGGTGTCAAAAAAGGTCTTACATTATGGGACGGAGGGAGTAGTTGCTATGATAATGTTTTCATAACTATGAAGAGTGTGTTATATGCTGCTTAGAGATTTTATAGCTGGAGTGGCCTAACAATTCTAGAAGACACTATGCACTGGTTTTGTGTGTCATAAATTCATAATCTGTAGTATCAGTCTTCTTAGTGCAAAAATGGAGACTACATTTCCATGGTACTCACATGCTATTACTATTCTTGCATTAAGATGTACTACACAAAACCAAGGCTCATTTGTTTGACTTCCAAGTCCTTACTTTGCCATGACAACTCTGCTTGGCCACAGTTCATGTTATTTGCCAAAGCAAGTTTAAAACTGAAGTGTTCTCATTGAAATCTTCTCCAATGCATGCAGGACTTCCGTGTAGGAGAAAGCGAGATGTTCATAGTCCACGGTTGTCGTCTGAGTTTGTGTATTCCCTACGGTAGCAAAAATAACGTCAATTATTAAGGCAGCCACCGGTTCAAACAGTGAGCATCAGGTACTCTGTTTTCAGCACTCTATAGTTTAAACTCGCTGTGTTTAGTCTAGCAGATCCTTTTTCTGTGGAATCAAGTCTACCAGATTTAGTATTGACCTTTTCTTCTATCTTTGTATACATGACGGTAGTCATCAAGGAAATTTTACACAATTGTACAACCGACAGAGCAAAGGATGCCATAATACTGATTTTATCATTTCCACCATGATTTTCTCTCTTAATCAACCATGCTTTCCTGCACATCACATAAAATTAAGTGTACTTAGGATTGATTTAGTGCAGTTGCAATAGTTCTGCACCTGGGATATCATGCGGTAGCCAGCTCTATTTTTCTTTATTTTCTATGCAATTGATGATTCAGTTTAGTTCGTCATTAGGGCACTATAATCAATGTTTAGTAATAAATTTTAGTGATTGTCCCATGTAAAGTTGATTTTCTGGCTGCAGGTTTATTGTCTGTCTTGGGTGTTCATTGTAGCAATAGTGTGAGTACTGGACAGCCTTCTGCCACCATCGTTTACCTCCGACTCGCCAGCCAGTCGCCATCGTCTACCTCGTGCCTCGCCGGACAGCGCAGTCGTCAAACTCTGTCTCACCGGGCAGGCACTGCCGTCTACCTCTGCTTTGTAGTTAATTGTGTGCTAGCTCCTCCGGAAAACTTGTTAGGTTATTCTAACTCTGCCATGTATCCATGATCTTGTTTTCTGAATATGTAATTTTTTTAATGATTTCATTTTCATTTTATTTATCATAGCACTCCCATGATTTATTTCATTTTCTAGTGTATATTTTTAAATTTTATTTTCCCTATGGTTTGATGTTATATGCACGAGTAGAACACAAGTGAGTTGTGGGCGATATAAGTCATACTGCCTACCAGCATGTCATACTTTGGTTCGGCGGTATTGTTGGATGAAGCGGCCCGGACCGACATTACGCGTACGCTTACGCGAGACCGGTTTCCCCGACGTGCTTTGCACAAAGGTGACTTGCGGGTGACTGTTTCTCCAACTTTAGTTGAACCGAGTGTGGCTACGCCCGGTCCTTGCGAAGGTTAAAACGGAGTCTATTTGACAAACTATCGTTGTGGTTTTGATGCGTAGGTGAGATTGGTTCTTGCTTAAGCCCGTAGCAGCCACCTAAAACTTGCAACAACAAAGTAGAGGACGTCTAACTTGTTTTTGCAGGGCATGTTGTGATGTGATATGGTCAATACATGATGCTAAATTTTATTGTATGAGATGATCATGTTTTGTAACAGAGTTATCGGCAACTGGCAGGAGCCATATGGTTGTCGCTTTATTGTATGCAATGCAATCGCGATGTAATGCTTTACTTTATCACTAAGTGGTAGCGATAGTCATGGAAGAATAAGATTGGCGAGACGACAACGATGCTACGATGGAGATCAAGGTGTCGCGCCGGTGACGATGGTGATCATGATGGTGCTTCGGAGATGGAGATCACAAGCACAAGATGATGATGGCCATATCATATCACTTATATTGATTGCATGTGATGTTTATCTTTTTATGCATCTTATCTTGCTTTGATTGACGGTAGCATTATAAGATGATCTCTCACAAATTATCAAGAAGTGTTCTCCCTGAGTATGCACCGTTGCCAAAGTTCGTCGTGCCCAGACACCAAGTGATGATCGGGTGTGATAAGCTCTACGTCCATCTACAACGGGTGCAAGCCAGTTTTGCACACGCAGAATACTCAGGTTAAACTTGACGAGCCTAGCATATGCAGATATGGCCTCGGAACACGGAGACCGAAAGGTCGAGCGTGAATCATATAGTGGATATGATCAACATAATGATGTTCACCATTGAAAACTACTCCATCTCACGTGATGATCGGTTATGGTTTAGTTGATTTGGATCACGTGATCACTTAGAGGATTAGAGGGATGTCTATCTAAGTGGGAGTTCTTAAGTAATTTTGATTAATTGAACTTAAACTTATCATGAACTTAGTACCTGATAGTATCTTGCTTGTTTATGTTTGATTGTAGATAGATGGCTCATGTTGTTGTTCCGTTGAATTTTAATGCGTTCCTTGAGAAAGCAAAGTTGAAAGATGATGGTAGCAATTACACGGACTGGGTCCATAACTTGAGGATTATCCTCATTGCTGCTCAGAAGAATTACGTCCTGGAAGCACCGCTGGGTGCCAGGCCTGCTGCTGGAGCAACACCAGATGTTATGAACGTCTGGCAGAGCAAAGCTGATGACTACTCGATAGTTCAGTGTGCCATGCTTTACGGCTTAGAATCGGGACTTCAACGACGTTTTGAACGTCATGGAGCATATGAGATGTTCCAGGAGTTGAAGTTAATATTTCAAGCAAATGCCCGGATTGAGAGATATGAAGTCTCCAATAAGTTCTATAGCTGCAAGATGGAGGAGAATAGTTCTGTCAGTGAGCATATACTCAAAATATCTGGGTATAATAATCACTTGATTCAGATGGGAGTTAATCTTCCAGATGATTGCGTCATTGACAGAATTCTCCAATCACTACCACCAAGCTACAAGAGCTTCGTGATGAACTATAATATGCAAGGGATGAACAATACTATTCCCGAGCTCTTCGCAATGCTAAAAGCTGCGGAGGTAGAAATCAAAAAGGAGCATCAAGTGTTGATGGTTAACAAAACCACTAGTTTCAAGAAAAAGGGCAAAGGAAAGAAGAAGGGGAACTTCAAGAAGAACAGCAAGCAAGTTGCTGCTCAGGAGAAGAAACCCAAGTCTGGACCTAAGCCTGAAACTGAGTGCTTCTACTGCAAGCAGACTGGTCACTGGAAGCGGAACTGCCCCAAGTATTTGGCGGATAAGAAGGATGGCAAGGTGAACAAAGGTATATGTGATATACATGTTATTGATGTGTACCTTACTAGAGCTCGCAGTAGCACCTGGGTATTTGATACTGGTTCTGTTGCTAATATTTGCAACTCGAAACAGGGACTACGGAATAAGCGAACACTGGCGAAGGACGAGGTGACGATGCGCGTGGGAAACGGTTCCAAAGTCGATGTGATCGCGGTCGGCACGCTACCTCTACATCGACCTTCGGGATTAATATTAGACCTAAATAATTGTTATTTGGTGCCAGCGTTGAGCATGAACATTATATCTGGATCTTGTTTGATGCGAGACGGCTATTCATTTAAATCAGAGAATAATGGTTGTTGTATTTATATGAGTAATATCTTTTATGGTCATGCACCTTTGAAGAGTGGTCTATTTTTGATGAATCTTGATAGTAGTGATACACATATTCATAATGTTGAAACCAAAAGATGCAGAGTTGATAATGAAAGTGCAACTCATTTGTGGCACTGTCGTTTAGGTCATATCGGTATAAAGCGCATGAAGAAACTCCATACTGATGGACTTTTGGAACCACTTGATTATGAATCACTTGGTACTTGCGAACCGTGTCTCATGGGCAAGATGACTAAAACGCCGTTCTCCGGTACTATGGAGAGAGCAACAGATTTGTTGGAAATCATACATACCGATGTATGTGGTCCGATGAATATTGAGGCTCGTGGCGGATATCGTTATTTTCTCACCTTCATAGATGACTTAAGCAGATATGGGTATATCTACTTAATGAAACACAAGTCTGAAACATTTGAAAAGTTCAAAGAATTTCAGAGTGAAGTTGAAAATCATCGTAACAAGAAAATAAAGTTTCTACGATCTGATCGTGGAGGAGAATATTTGAGTTACGAGTTTGGTGTACATTTGAATTTTTTTGGAATAGTTTCGCAACTCACGCCACCCGGAACACCACAGCGTAATGGTGTGTCCGAACGTCGTAATCGTACTTTACTAGATATGGTGCGATCTATGATGTCTCTTACTGATTTACCGCTATCATTTTGGGGTTATGCTCTAGAGACGGCCGCATTCACGTTAAATAGGGCACCATCAAAATCCGTTGAGACGACGCCTTATGAACTATGGTTTGGCAAGAAACCAAAGTTGTCGTTTCTTAAAGTTTGGGGCTGCGATGCTTATGTGAAAAAGCTTCAACCTGATAAGCTCGAATCCAAGTCGGAGAAATGTGTCTTCATAGGATACCCAAAGGAGACTGTTGGGTACACCTTCTATCACAGATCCGAAGGCAACACATTCGTTGCTAAGAATGGATCCTTTCTAGAGAAGGAGTTTCTCTCAAAAGAAGTGAGTGGGAGGAAAGTAGAACTTGACGAGGTAACTGTACCTGCTCCCTTATTGGAAAGTAGTACATCACAAAAAACTGTTTCTGCGACACCTATACCAATTAGTGAGGAAGTTAATGATAATGATCATGAAACTTCAGAACAAGATACTACTGAACCTCGTAGATCAACCAGAGTGAGATCCGCGCCAGAGTGGTACGGTAATCCAATTCTGGAAGTCATGCTACTAGATCATGATGAACCTACGAACTATGAAGAAGCGATGGTGAGCCCAGATTCCGCAAAGTGGCTTGAAGCCATGAAATCTGAGATGGGATCCATGTATGAGAACAAAGTATGGACTTTGGTTGACTTGCCCGATGATCGGCAAGCAATTGAGAATAAATGGATCTTCAAGAAGAAGACTAACGCTGATGGTAATGTTACTGTCTACAAAGCTCGACTTGTCGCAAAAGGTTTTCGACAAGTTCAAGGGGTTGACTACGATGAGACCTTCTCACCCGTAGCGATGCTTAAGTCTATCCGAATCATGTTAGCGATTGCCGCATTTTATGAATATGAAATTTGGCAGATGGATGTCAAAACTGCATTCCTGAATGGATTTCTGGAAGAAGAGTTGTATATGATGCAACCGGAAGGTTTTGTCGATCCAAAGGGAGCTAACAAAGTGTGCAAGCTCCAGCGATCCATTTATGGACTGGTGCAAGCCTCTCGGAGTTGGAATAAACGCTTTGATAGTGTGATCAAAGCATTTGGTTTTATACAGACTTTCGGAGAAGCCTGTATTTACAAGAAAGTGAGTGGGAGCTCTGTAGCATTTCTGATATTATATGTGGATGACATATTACTGATTGGAAATGATATAGAATTTCTGGGTAGCATAAAGGGATACTTGAATAAGAGTTTTTCAATGAAAGACCTCGGTGAAGCTGCTTACATATTAGGCATAAAGATCTATAGAGATAGATCAAGACGCTTAATTGGACTTTCGCAAAGCACATACCTTGACAAGATTTTGAAGAAGTTCAAAATGGATCAAGCAAAGAAAGGGTTCTTGCCTGTGTTACAAGGTGTGAAGTTGAGTCAGACTCAATGCCCGACCACTTCAGAAGATAGAGAGAAAATGAAAGATGTTCCCTATGCTTCAGCCATAGGCTCTATCATGTATGCAATGCTGTGTACCAGACCTGATGTGTGCCTTGCTATAAGTTTAGCAGGGTGGTACCAAAGTAATCCAGGAGTGGATCACTGGAAGCGGTCAAGAACATCCTGAAATACCTAAAAAGGACTAAGGATATGTGTTGGGGAACGTAGTAATTTCGAAAATTTTCCTACGCACACGCAAGATCATGGTGATGCATAGAAACGAGAGGGGAGAGTGTTGTCTACGTACCAACGCAGACCGACTGCGGAAGCGATCACACAACGTAGAGGAAGTAGTCGTACGTCTTCTTCCCGATCCGACCGATCCAAGCACCGTTACTCCGGCACCTCCGAGTTCTTAGCACACGTTCAGCTCGATGACGATCCTTGGGCTCCGATCCAGCAAAGCGTCGAGGAAAAGTTCCGTCAGCACGACGGCGTGATGACGATCTTGATGTACTACCGACGCAGGGCTTCGCCTAAGCACTACAACGGTATGATCGAGGTGGAATTTGGTGGCAGGGGGCACCGCACACGGCTAAGGGACGATCTCAAGGATCAACTTGTGTGTCTTGGGGTGTCCCCTGCCCCCGTATATAAAGGTTGGAGGAGGGGGGCCGGCCGGCCAGAGAGAGGGAGGCGCAGGGGGAGTCCTACTCCCACCGGGAGTAGGACTCCCCCCTCCAATCCTATTCCAACTAGGACTCTCAAGGGGGAAAGGAGAGAGAGGGGGGCCGGCCCCTTCTCCTAGTCCTACTAGGACTTGGGGAAGGGGGGGGGGCGCCAGCCAGCTATGGGCTTCCCCTTTTCTCTTTTCCACTAAGGCCCAATAGGCCCATTAGTCTCCCGGGGGGTTCCGGTAACCCTTCCGGTATTCCGGTAAAATCCCGATTTCACCCGGAACACTTCCTATGTCCAAACATAGGCTTCCAATATATCAATATTTACGTCTCGACCATTTCGAGACTCCTCGTCATGCCCGTGATCTCATCCGGGACTCCGAACAACCTTCGGTACATCAAAATGCATAAACTCATAATAACTGTCATCGTAACGTTAAGCGTGCGGACCCTACGGTTCGAGAACAATGTAGACATGACCGAGACACGTCTCCGGTCAATAACCAATAGCGGGACCTGGATGCCCATATTGGCTCCTACATATTCTACGAAGATCTTTATCGGTCAGACCGCATAACAACATACGTTGTTCCCTTTGTCATCGGCATGTTACTTGCCCGAGATTCGATTGTCGGTATCCAATACCTAGTTCAATCTCGTTACCGGCAAGTCTCTTTACTCGTTCCGTAATACATCATCTCACAACTAACATATTAGTTGCAGTGCTTGCAAGGCTTATGTGATGTGCATTACCGAGAGGGCCCAGAGATACCTCTCCGACAATCGGAGTGACAAACCCTAATCTCGAAATACGCCAACCCAACATTTACCATTGGAGACACCTGTAGTACTCCTTTATAGTCACCCAGTTACGTTGTGACGTTTGGTAGTACCCAAAGTGTTCCTCCGATAAACGGGAGTTGCATAATCTCATAGTTATAGGAACATGTATAAGTCATGAAGAAAGCAATAGCAACATACTAAACGATCGGGTGCTAAGCTAATGGAATGGGTCATGTCAATTAGATCATTCAACTAATGATGTGACCTCGTTAATCAAATAACAACTCTTTGTTCATGGTTAGGAAACTTAACCATCTTTGATTAACGAGCTAGTCAAGTAGAGGCATACTAGTGACACTCTGTTGGTCTATATATTCACACATGTATTATGTTTCCGGTTAATACAATTCTAGCATGAATAATAAACATTTATCATGATATAAGGAAATAAATAATAACTTTATTATTGCCTCTAGGGCATATTTCCTTCAGTCTCCCACTTGCACTAGAGTCAATAATCTAGATTACACTGTAATGATTCTAACACCCATGGAGCCTTGGTGCTGATCATGTTTTGCTCGTGGAAGAGGCTTAGTCAACGGGTCTGCAACGTCCAGATCCGTATGTATCTTGCAAATCTCTATGTCTCCCACCTGGACTAAATCCCGGATGGAGTTGAAGCGTGTCTTGATGTGTTTGGTCCTTTTGTGAAATCTGGATTCCTTTGCCAAGGCAATTGCACCAGTATTGTCACAGAAGATTTTCATTGGACCCGATGCACTAGGTATGACACCTAGATCGGATATGAACTCCTTCATCCAGACTCCTTCGTTTGCTGCTTCCGAAGCAGCTATGTACTCCGCTTCACATGTAGATCCTGCTACGACGCTTTGTTTAGAACTGCACCAACTGACAGCTCCACCGTTTAAAGTAAACACGTATCCGGTTTGCGATTTAGAATCGTCCGGATCAGTGTCAAAGCTTGCATCAACGTAACCTCTTACGGTGAGCTCTTTGTCACCTCCATATACGAGAAACATATCCTTAGTCCTTTTCAGGTATTTCAGGATGTTCTTGACCGCTGTCCAGTGATCCATTCCTGGATTACTTTGGTACCTCCCTGCTAAACTTATAGCAAGGCACACATCAGGTCTGGTACACAACATTGCATACATGATAGAGCCTATGGCTGAAGCATAGGGAATATCTTTTATTTTCTCTCTATCTTCTGCAGTGGTCGGGCATTGAGTCTGACTCAACTTCACACCTTGTAACACAGGCAAGAACCCTTTCTTTGCTTGATCCATTTTGAACTTCTTCAAAATTTTGTCAAGGTATGTGCTCTGTGAAAGTCCAATTAAGCGTTTTGATCTATCTCTATAGATCTTTATGCCTAATATGTAAGCAGCTTCCCCGAGGTCTTTCATCGAAAAACTTTTATTCAAGTATCCCTTTATGCTATCCAGAAATTCTATATCATTTCCAATCAGCAATATGTCATCCACATATAATATTAGAAATGCTACAGAGCTCCCACTCACTTTCTTGTAAATACAGGCTTCTCCAAAAGTCTGTATAAAGCCAAATGCTTTGATCACACTATCAAAGCGTTTATTCCAACTCCGAGATGCTTGCACCAGTCCATAAATGGATCGCTGGAGTTTGCATACTTTGTTAGCTCCCTTTGGATCAACAAAACCTTCTGGTTGTATCATATACAACTCTTCTTCCAGAAATCCATTCAGGAATGCAGTTTTGACATCCATCTGCCATATTTCATAATCATAAAATGCGGCAATCGCTAACATAATTCTGACGGACTTAAGCATCGCTACGGGTGAGAAGGTCTCATCGTAGTCAACCCCTTGAACTTGTCGAAAACCTTTCACGACAAGTCGAGCTTTATAGACAGTAATGTTACCGTCAGCGTCTGTCTTTTTCTTGAAGATCCATTTATTCTCAATTGCTTGCCGATCATCAGGCAAGTCAACCAAAGTCCATACTTTGTTTTCATACATGGATCCCATCTCAGATTTCATGGCTTCAAGCCACTTTGCGGAATCTGGGCTCACCATCGCTTCTTCATAGTTCGTAGGTTCATCATGATCTAGCATCATGACTTACAGAACTGGATTACCGTACCACTCTGGTGCGGATCTCACTCTGGTTGATCTACGTGGTTCAGTAGTATCTTGTTCTGAAGCTTCATGATCATCATCATTAGCTTCCTCACTGATTGGTATAGGTGTCGCAGAAACAGTTTTCTGTGATGTACTATTTTCCAATAAGGGAGCAGGTATAGTTACCTCGTCAAGTTCTACTTTCCTCCCACTCTCTTCTTTCGAGAGAAACTCCTTCTCTAGAAAGTTTCCGAATTTAGCAACAAAAGTCTTGCCTTCGGATCTGTGATAGAAGGTGTATCCAATAGTTTCCTTTGGATATCCTATGAAGACACATTTCTCCGATTTGGGTTCGAGCTTATCAGGTTGAAGCTTTTTCACATAAGCATCGCAGCCCCAAACTTTAAGAAACGACAACTTTGGTTTCTTGCCAAACCATAGTTCATAAGGTGTCGTCTCAACGGATTTTGATGGTGCCCTATTTAACGTGAATGCGGCCGTCTCTAAAGCATAACCCCAAAACGATAGCGGTAAATCAGTAAGAGACATCATAGATCGCACCATATCTAGTAAAGTACGATTACGACGTTCGGACACACCATTACGCTGTGGTGTTCCGGGTGGCATGAGTTGCGAAACTATTCCACAATTTTTCAAATGTACACCAAACTCGTAACTCAAATATTCTCCTCCACGATCAGATCGTAGAAACTTTATTTTCTTGTTACGATGATTTTCAACCTCACTCTGAAATTCTTTGAACTTTTCAAATGTTTCAGACTTATGTTTCATTAAGTAGATATACCCATATCTGCTTAAATCATCTGTGAAGGTGAGAAAATAACGATATCCGCTACGAGCCTCAATATTCATCGGACCACATACATCGGTATGTATGATTTCCAATAAATCTATTGCTCTCTCCATAGTACCGGAGAACGGTGTCTTAGTCATCTTGCCTATGAGGCACGGTTCGCAAGTACCAAGTGATTCATAATCAAGTGGTTCCAAAAGCCCATCAGTATGGAGTTTCTTCATGTGCTTTACACCGATATGACCTAAACGGCAGTGCCACAAATAAGTTGCACTATCATTATTAACTTTGCATCTTTTGGCTTCTACATTATGAATATGTGTATCACTATCTTCGAGATTCAACAAGAATAGACCACTCTTCAAAGGTGCACGACCATAAAAGATATTACTCATATAAATAGAACAACCATTATTCTCTGATTTAAATGAATAACCGTCTCGCATTAAACAAGATCCAGATATAATGTTCATGCTCAACGCTGGCACCAAATAACAATTATTTAGGTCTAATATTAATCCCGAAGGTAGATGTAGAGGTAGCGTGCCGACTGCGATCACATCGACTTTGGAACCGTTTCCCACGCGCATCGTCACCTCGTCCTTTGCTAGCGTCCGCTTATTCCGTAGTCCCTGTTTCGAGTTGCAAATATTAGCAACAGAACCAGTATCAAATACCCAGGTGCTACTGTGAGCTCTAGTAAGGTACACATCAATAACATGTATATCACATATACCTTTGTTCACTTTGCCATCCTTCTTATCCGCCAAATACTTGGGGCAGTTCCGCTTCCAGTGACCAGTCTGCTTGCAGTAGACGCACTCAGTTTCAGGCTTAGGTCCAGACTTGGGTTTCTTCTCCTGAGCAGCAACTTGCTTGCTGTTCTTCTTGAAGTTCCCCTTCTTCTTCCCTTTGCCCTTTTTCTTGAAACTAGTGGTTTTGCTAACCATCAACACTTGATGCTCCTTCTTGATTTCTACCTCCGCAGCTTTCAGCATTGCGAAGAGCTCGGGAATAGTCTTGTTCATCCCTTGCATATTATAGTTCATCACGAAGCTCTTGTAGCTTGGTGGCAGTGATTGGAGAATTCTGTCAATGACGCAGTCATCTGGAAGATTAACTCCCATCTGAATCAAGTGATTATTATACCCAGACATTTTGAGTATATGCTCACTGACAGAACTGTTCTCCTCCATCTTGCAGCTATAGAACTTATTGGAGACTTCATATCTCTCAATTCGGGCATTTTCTTGAAATATTAACTTCAACTCCTGGAACATCTCATATGCACCATGACGTTCAAAACGTCGTTGAAGTCCCGATTCTAAGCCGTAAAGCATGGCACACTGAACTATCGAGTAGTCATCAGCTTTGCTCTGCCAGACGTTCATAACATCTGGCGTTGCTCCAGCAGCAGGCTTGTCACCCAGCGGTGCTTCCAGGACGTAATTCTTCTGTGCAGCAATGAGGATAATCCTCAGGTTACGGACCCAGTCCGTGTAATTGCTACCATCATCTTTAAACTTTGCTTTCTCAAGGAACGCATTAAAATTCAACGGAACAACAGCACGAGCCATCTATCTACAATCAACATAAACAAGCAAGATACTATCAGGTACTAAGTTCATGATAAGTTTAAGTTCAGTTAATCAAATTACTTAAGAACTCCCACTTAGATAGACATCCCTCTAATCCTCTAAGTGATCACGTGATCCAAATCAACTAAACCATAACCGATCATCACGTGAGATGGAGTAGTTTTCAATGGTGAACATCGTTATGTTGATCATATCTACTATATGATTCACGCTCGACCTTTCGGTCTCCGTGTTCCGAGGCCATATCTGTATATGCTTGGCTCGTCAAGTATAACCTGAGTATTCTGCGTGTGCAACTGTTTTGCACCCGTTGTATTTGGACGTAGAGCTTATCACACCCGATCATCACGTGGTGTCTGGGCACGACGAACTTTGGCAACGGTGCATACTTAGGGAGAACACTTCTTGATAATTTTAGTGAGAGATCATCTTATAATGCTACCGTCAATCAAAGCAAGATAAGATGCATAAAAAGATAAACATCACATGCAATCAATATAAGTGATATGATATGGCCATCATCATCTTGCGCTTGTGATCTCCATCTCCGAAGCACCATCATGATCACCATCGTCACCGGCGCGACACCTTGATCTCCATCGTGGCATCGTTGTCGTCTCGCCAATCTTATGCTTCCACGACTATCACTACCGTTTAGTAATAAAGTAAAGCATTACATCGCGATTGCATTGCATACAATAAAGCGACAACCATATGGCTCCTGCCAGTTGCCGATAACTCGGTTACAAAACATGATCATCTCATACAATAAAATCAGCATCATGCCTTGACCATATCACATCACAACATACCCTGCAAAAACAAGTTAGACGTCCTCTACTTTGTTGTTGCAAGTTTTACGTGGCTGCTACGGGCTTAAGTAAGAACTCATCTCACCTACGCATCAAAACCACAACGATAGTTCGTCAAATAGAGTCCGTTTTAACCTTCTCAAGGACCGGGCGTAGTCACACTTGGTTCAACTAAAGTTGGAGAGACAGTCTTCCGCAAGCCATCTATGTGCAAAGCACGTCGAGGGAACCGGTCTCGCGTAAGAGTACGCGTAAGGTTGGTCCGGATCGTCTCACCCAACAATACCGCCGAACCAAAGTATGACATGCTGGTAGGCAGTATGACTTGTATCGCCCACAACTCACTTGTGTTCTACTCGTGCAAATAACATCAAACCATAAAACCTAGGCTCTGATACCACTGTTGGGGAACATAGTAATTTCGAAAATTTTCCTACGCACACGCAAGATCATGGTGATGCATAGCAACGAGAGGGGAGAGTGTTGTCTACGTACCAACGCAGACCGACTGCGGAAGCGATCACACAACGTAGAGGAAGTAGTCGTACGTCTTCTTCCCGATCCGACTGATCCAAGCACCGTTACTCCGGCACCTCCGAGTTCTTAGCACACGTTCAGCTCGATGAAGATCCTCGGGCTCCGATCCAGCAAAGCGTCGAGGAAAAGTTCCGTCAGCACGACGGCGTGATGATGATCTTGATGTACTACCGACGCAGGGCTTCGCCTAAGCACTACAACGGTATGATCGAGGTGGAATTTGGTGGCAGGGGGCACCGCACACGGCTAAGGAACGATCTCAAGGATCAACTTGTGTGTCTTGGGGTGTCCCCTGCCCCCGTATATAAAGGTTGGAGGAGGGGGGCCGGCCGGCCGGCCAGAGAGAGGGAGGCGCAGGGGGAGTCCTACTCCCACCGGGAGTAGGACTCCCCCCTCCAATCCTATTCCAACTAGGACTCTCAAGGGGGAAAGGAGAGAGAGGGGGGCCGGCCCCATCTCCTAGTCCTACTAGGACTTGGGGAAGGGGGGGGGCGCCGGCCAGCTATGGGCTTCCCCTTTTCTCTTTTCCACTAAGGCCCAATAGGCCCATTAGTCTCCCGGGGGGTTCCGGTAACCCTCCCGGTATTCCGGTAAAATCCCGATTTCACCCGGAACACTTCCTATGTCCAAACATAGGCTTCCAATATATCAATCTTTACGTCTCGACCATTTCGAGACTCCTCGTCATGTCCGTGATCTCATCCGGGACTCCGAACAACCTTCGGTACATCAAAATGCATAAACTCATAATAACTGTCATCGTAACGTTAAGCGTGCGGACCCTACGGTTCGAGAACAATGTAGACATGACCGAGACACGTCTCCGGTCAATAACCAATAGCGGGACCTGGATGCCCATATTGGCTCCTACATATTCTACGAAGATCTTTATCGGTCAGACCGCATAACAACATACATTGTTCCCTTTGTCATCGGTATGTTACTTGCCCGAGATTCGATCGTCGGTATCCAATACCTAGTTCAATCTCGTTACCGGCAAGTCTCTTTACTCGTTCCGTAATACATCATCTCACAACTAACATATTAGTTGCAGTGCTTGCAAGGCTTATGTGATGTGCATTACCGAGAGGGCCCAGAGATACCTCTCCGACAATCGGAGTGACAAACCCTAATCTCGAAATACGCCAACCCAACATTTACCATTGGAGACACCTGTAGTACTCCTTTATAATCACCCAGTTACGTTGTGACGTTTGGTAGTACCCAAAGTGTTCCTCCGGTAAACGGGAGTTGCATAATCTCATAGTTATAGGAACATGTATAAGTCATGAAGAAAGCAATAGCAACATACTAAACGATCGGGTGCTAAGCTAATGGAATGGGTCATGTCAATCAGATCATTCAACTAATGATGTGACCTCGTTAATCAAATAACAACTCTTTGTTCATGGTTAGGAAACTTAACCATCTTTGATTAACGAGCTAGTCAAGTAGAGGCATACTAGTGACACTCTGTTGGTCTATATATTCACACATGTATTATGTTTCCGGTTAATACAATTCTAGCATGAATAATAAACATTTATCATGATATAAGGAAATAAATAATAACTTTATTATTGCCTCTAGGGCATATTTCCTTCAATATGTTTCTTGTATATGGAGGCGACAAAGAGCTCACCATAAAAGGTTACGTTGATGCAAGCTTTGACACTGATCCGGACGATCATAAATCGCAAACCGGATACGTGTTTACATTAAACGGTGGAGCTGTCAGTTGGTGTAGTTCTAAACAAAGCGTCGTAGCAGGATCTACATGTGAAGCGTTGTACATAGCTGCTTCGGAAGCAGCGAACGAAGGAGTCTGGATGAAGGAGTTCATATCCGATCTAGGTGTCATACCTATTGCATCGGGTCCAATGAAAATCTTTTGTGACAATACTGGTGCAATTGCCTTGGCAAGGGAATCCAGATTTCACAAGAGGACCAAGCACATCAAGAGATGCTTCAATTCCATCCGAGATCTAGTCCAGGTGGGAGACATAGAGATTTGCAAGATACATACGGATCTGAATGTTGCAGACCCGTTGACTAAGCCTCTTCCACGAGCAAAACATGATCAGCACCAAGACTCCATGGGTGTTAGAATCATTACAGTGTAATCTAGATTATTGACTCTAGTGCAAGTGGGAGACTAAAGGAAATATGCCCTAGAGGCAATAATAAAGTTATTATTTATTTCCTTATATCATGATAAATGTTTATTATTCATGCTAGAATTGTATTAAACGGAAACATAATACATGTGTGAATACATAGACAAACAGAGTGTCACTAGTATGCCTCTACTTGACTAGCTCGTTAATCAAAGATGGTTATGTTTCCTAACCATGAACAAAGAGTTGTTATTTGATTAAAGAGGTCACATCATTAGTTGAATGATCTGATTGACATGACCCATTTCATTAGCTTAGCACCTGATCGTTTAGTATGTTGCTATTGCTTTTCTTCATGACTTATACATGTTCCTATGACTATGAGATTATGCAACTCCCTTTGCTGGAGGAACACTTTGTGTGCTACCAAACGTCACAACGTAAAAGGGTGATTATAAATGTGCTCTACAGGTGTCTCCAATGGTAGATGTTGGGTTGGCGTATTTCGAGATTAGGATTTGTCACTCCGATTGTCGGAGAGGTATCTCTGGGCCCTCTCGGTAATGCACATCACATAAGCCTTGCAAGCATTACAACTAATGAGTTAGTTGCAAGATGATGTATTACGGAACGAGTAAAGAGACTTGCCGGTAACGAGATTGAACTAGGTATTGGATACCGACGATCGAATCTCGGGAAAGTAACATACCGATGACAAAGGGAACAACGTATGTTGTTATGCGGTCTGACCGATAAAGATCTTCGTAGAATATGTAGGAGCCAATATGGGCATCCAGGTCCCGCTATTGGTTATTGACCGGAGACGTGTCTCGGTCATGTCTACATTGTTCTCGAACCGTAGGGTCCGCACGCTTAATGTTACGATGACAGTTATTATGAGTTTATGCATTTTGATGTACCGAAGTTAGTTCGGAGTCCCGGATGTGATCACGGACATGACGAGGAGTCTCGACATGGTCATGACATAAAGATTGATATATTGGAAGCCTATGTTTGGATATCGGAAGTGTTCCGGGTGAAATCGGGATTTTACCATAGTACCGGGAGGTTACCGGAACCCCCCGGAAGCTATATGGGCCTTAGTGGGCTTTAGTGGAAAGGAGAAAGGGGCAGCCCAAGGTGGCCGCGCGCCTCCCCCCTCCCCTAGTCCTATTAGGACTAGGAGAGGTGGCCGGCCCCCCTCTCTCTCTTTCCCCCCTCAAGGAATCCTATTCCAACTAGGATTGGGGGGGGGGGATCCTACTCCCAAAGGGAGTAGGACTCTCCTAGCGCGCCCTCCTTGACCGGCTGCCCCCTCCCCCTTGGCTCCTTTATATACGGGGGCAGGGGGCACCCTAGGACACACAAGTTGATCCTTGAGATCGTTCCTTAGCCGTGTGCGGTGCCCCCTGCCACCATATTCCACCTCGATCATATCGTTGTAGTGTTTAGGCGAAGCCCTGCATCGGTAGAACATCATCATCGTCACCACGCCGTTGTGCTGATGGAACTCATCCCCGAAGCTTTGCTGGATCGGAGCCCGGGGAGCGTCATCGAGTTGTACGTGTGCTAAGAACTCGGAGGTGCCAGAGTAACGGTGCTTGGATCGGTCGGATCGGGAAGACGTACGACTACTTCCTCTACGTTGCGTCAACGCTTCCGTAGTCGGTCTGCGTGGGTACGTAGACAACACTCTCCCCTCTCGTTGCTATGCATCACCATGATCTTGCGTGTGCGTAGGAAATTTTTTGAAATTACTACGTTCCCCAACAGTCTCGGCACGACGAACTTTTGCAACGGTGCATACTCAGGGAGAACACTTGTACCTTGAAATTTCTAATGAGAGATCATCTTATAATGCTACCGTCAATCAAAGCAGAACAATATGCATAAAGGATAAACATCACATGCAATCAATATAAGTGATATGATATGGCCATCATCATCTTGTGCCTTTGATCTCCATCTCCAAAGCACCGTCATGATCACCATCGTCACCAGCGCGACACCTTGATCTCCATCATAGCATCGTTGTCGTCTCGCCAACTATTGCTTCTACGACTATCGCTACCGCTTAGTGATAAAGTAAAGCAATTACATGGTGATTGCATTTCATACAATAAAGCGACAACCATAATACCATATGGCTCCTGCCAGTTGCCGATAACTCCGTTACAAAACATGATCATCTCATACAATAAAATATAGCATCATGCCTTGACCATATCACATCACAACATGCCCTGCAAAAACAAGTTAGACGTCCTCTACTTTGTTGTTCCAAGTTTTACGTGGCAGCTACGGGCTGAGCAAGAACCGTTCTTACCTACGCATCAAAACCACAATGATAGTTCGTCAAGATAGTGATGTTTTAACCTTCAACAAGGACCGGGCGTAGTCACACTCGGTTCAACTAAAGTTGGAAAAATTGACACCCGCCAGCCACCTGTGTGCAAAGTATGTCGGGAGAACCAGTCTCGCGTAAGCGTACGCGTAATGTCGGTCCGGGCCGCTTCATCCAAGAATACCGCCGAACCAAAGTATGACATGCTGGTAAGCAGTATGACTTGTATCACCCACAACTCACTTGTGTTCTACTCGTGCATATAACATCTACGCATAAACCTGGTTCGCATGCCATTGTTGGAGAACGTAGTAATTTCAAAAAAATTACTATGCACACGCAAAATCATGGTGATGCATAGCAACGAGAGGGGGGAGTATCATCTATGTACCCTCGTAGACCGTAAGCGGAAGCGTTATGACAACGCGGTTTATGTAGTCGTACGTCTTCACGATCGACTGATCCTCAGTACCAAACGTACGACACCTCCGCGTTCAGCACACGTTTAGCTCGGTGATGTCCCGCGAACTCACGATCTAGTAGAGCTTCCGGGAAAAGCTTCGTCAGCACGACGGCGTGGTGAAGGTGTTGATGAAGCTACCGACGCAGGGCTTCGCCTAAGCACCGCTACGATATGACCGAGGTGGATTATGGTGGAGGGGGCACCACACACGGCTAAAAGATCAATGATCAATTGTTGTTTCTCCAAGGGGTGCCCCCTCCCCGTATATAAAGGAGTGGAGGAGGGGGAGGGGCCGGACTCCTATGGCGCGCCCCATGAGGAGTCCTACTCCCACCGGGAGTAGGACTCCTCCCTTCCAAGTAGGAGTAGCAGAAGGGGAGGAAGGGAGAGAAGGAGAGAAGGAAAGGGGGCGCCGCCCCCCTCCTTGTCCAATTCGGACTAGAGGGGGAGGAGGCGCGCGGCTGCCCTTGGCCGCCCCTCCTTTTCTCCCACTAAGGCCCATTAGGCCCAATATACTCCCCGGGGGGTTCCGGTAACCCCCTAGTACTCCGGCATATGTCCGAAACCTCCCGAAACACTTCTGGTGTCCGAACATAGTCGTCCAATATATCGATCTTTACGTCTCGGCCATTTCGAGACTCCTCGTCATGTCCACGATCATATCCGGGACTCCGAACTACCTTCAGTTCATCAAAACACAAAAACTCATAGTACCGATCGTCACAGAACTTTAAGCGTGCGGACCCTATGGGTTCGAGAACTATATAGACATGACCGAGACACGTCTCCGGTCAATAACCAATAGCGGAAACACGTCTCTGGTCAATAACCAATAGCGGAACCCGGATGCTCATATTGGTTCCTACATATTCTACGAAGATCGTTATTAGTTAGACCGCATAACAACATACGTTGTTCCCTTTGTCATCGGTATGTTACTTGCCCGAGATTCGATCGTCGGTATCCTTATACCTAGTTCAATATCATTATCGGTATGTCTCTTTACTCATTCCGTAATGCATCATCCCGCAACTAACTCATTAGTCACAATGCTTGCAAGGCTTATAGTGATGTGCATTACCGAGAGGGCCCAGCGATACCTCTTCGACAATCGGAGTGACAGATCCTAATCTCGATCTATGCCAACTCAGCAAGCACCATTGGAAACACCTGTAGAGCACCTTTATAATCGCCCAATTATGTTGTGATGTTTGGTAGCACACAAAGTGTTCCTCCGGTACTCGGGAGTTACATGATCTCATAGTCATAGGAACATGTATAAGTCATGAAGAAAGCAATAACAACAAACTAAACGATCATCGTGCTAAGCTAACGGATGGGTCAATTCAATTACATCATTCCCTAATGATGTGATCCCGTTAATCAAATGACAACTCCTGTCTATGGTTAGGAAACATAACCATCATTGATTCAACGAGCTAGTCAAGTAGAGGCAAACTAGTGACACTCTGTTTGTCTATGTATTCACACATGTACTAAGTTTCCGGTTAATAGAATTCTAGCATGAATAATAAAAATTTATCATGATATAAGGAAATATAAATAACAACTTTATTATTGCCTCTAGGGCATATTTCCTTCAGTCTCCCACTTGCACTAGAGTCAATAATCTAGATTACACAGTAATGATTCTAACACCCATGGAGTCTTGGTGCCGATCATGTTTTGCTTGTGAGAGAGGCTTAGTCAACGGGTCTGCAACATTCAGATCCGTATGTATCTTTCAAATCTCTATGTCTCCCTCGTTGACTTGATCGCGGATGGAATTGAAGCATCTCTTGATGTGCTTGGTTCTTTTGTGAAATCTGGATTCCTTTGCCAAGGCAATTGCACCAGTATTGTCACAAAAGATTTTCATTGGACCCAATGCACTAGGTATGACACTTAGATCGGATATGAACTCCTTCATCTAGACTCCTTCATTTGCTGCTTCTGAAGCAGCTATGTACTCCGCTTCACACGTAGATCCTGCCACGACGCTTTGCTTAGAACTGCACCAACTGACAGCTCCACCGTTCAATAAAAACACGTATCCAGTTTGTGACGTAGAGTCATCCGGATCAGTGTCAAAGCTTGCATCGACGTAGCCATTTACGACGAGTTCTTTGTCACCTCCATAAACGAGAAACATATCCTTAGTCCTTTTCAAGTATTTCAGGATGTTCTTGACTGCTGTCCAGTGATCCACTCCTGGATTACTTTGGTACCTCCGTGCTAAACTAATAGCAAGGCACACATCAGGTTTGGTACACATCATTGCATGCATGATAGAGCCTATGGCTGAAGCATAGGGAACATCTTCCATTTTCTCTCTATCTTCTGCAGTGGTCGGGCATTGAGTCTGACTCAACTTCACCTTCTAACACAGGCAAGAACCCTTTCTTTGCTTGATCCATTTTGAACTTTTCAAAACTTTATCAAGCTATGTACTTTGTGAAAGACCAATTAAGCGTCTTGATCTATCTCTATAGATCTTGATGCGCAATATATAAGCAGCTTCACCAAGGTCTTTCATTGAAAAACGCTTATTCAAGTATCCTTTTATGCTATCGAGAAATTCTATATCATTTCCAATCAACAATATGTCATCCACATATAATATTAGAAATGCTACAGAGCTCCCACTCACTTTCTTGTAAATATAGGCTTCTCCAAAAGTCTGTATAAAACCATATGCTTTGATCACACTATCAAAATGTTTATTCCAACTCTGAGATGCTTGCATGAGTCCATAGATGGACCGCTAAAGCTTGCGCACTTTGTTAGCACCCTTTGGATCGATAAAACCTTCAGTTTGCATCATATACAACTCTTCTTCCAGAAATCCATTCAGGAATGCAGTCTTTACATCCATTTGCCAAATTTCATAATCATAAAATGCGGCAATTGCTAACATGATTCAGATGGGCTTAAGCATCGCTACGGGTGAGAAGGTCTCATCGTAGTCAACTCCTTGAACTTGTCGAAAACCTTTCGCAACAAGTCGAGCTTTGTAGACAATAATATTACTGTCAGCATCAGTCTTATTCTTGAAGATCAATTTATTCTCGATGGCTTGCCGATCATCAGGCAAGTCAACTAAAGTCCATACTTTGTTCTCATACATGGATTCCATCTCAGATTTCATGGCCTCAAGCCATTTTGCGAAATCTGGGCTCATCATCGCTTCCTCATAGTTCGTAGCTTCGTCATGGTCAAGTAACATGACTTCCAGAACAGGATTACCGTACCACTCTGGTGCGGATCTTACTCTGGTTGACCTACGAGGTTCGGTAGTAACTTGATCTGAAGTTACATGATCTTCATCATTAGCTTCCTCACTGATTGCTGTAGGAGTCATAGGAACAGATTTCTGTGATGAACTACTTTCCAATAAGGGAGTAGGTACAGTTACCTCATCAAGTTCTACTTTCCTCCCACTCACTTCTTTCGAGAGAAACTCCTTCTCTAGAAAGGATCCATTCTTAGCAACAAATGTCTTGCCTTCGGATCTGTGATAGAAGGTGTACCCAACAGTTTCCTTTGGGTATCCTATGAAGACACATTTCTCCGATTTGGGTTCGAGCTTATCAGGTTGAAGCTTTTTCATATAAGCATCGCAGCCCCAAACTTTAAGAAACGACAACTTTGGTTTCTTGCCAAACCACGGTTCATAAGGCATCGTTGAGGGAGTCCTGGATTAGGGGGTCTCCGGACAGCCGGACTATCTCCATTGGCCGGACTGTTAGACTATGAAGATACAAGATTGAAGACTTCGTCTCGTGTCCGGATGGGACTCTACTTGGCGTGGAAGGCAAGCTAGGCAATACGTATATGGATATCTCCTCGTTTGTAACCGACCTTGTGTAACCCTAACCCTCTCCGGTGTCTATATAAACCGAAGGGTTTTAGTCCGTAGGACAACAATCACAAGATACAATCATACCATAGGCTAGCTTCTAGGGTTTAGCCTCTCTGATCTCGTGGTAGATCTACTCTTGTAACACCCATATCTTCAATATTAATCAAGCAGGACGTAGAGTTTTACCTCCATCGAGAGGGCCCGAACCTGGGTAAAACTTCGTGTCCCTTGCCTCCTGTTACCATCCGGCCTAGACGCACAGTTCGGGACCCCCTACCCTAGATCCGCCGGTTTTGACACCAACATTGGTGCTTTCATTGAGAGTTCCTCTGTGTCGCCGCCGTTAGGCTTGATGGCTCCTACTATCATCGATAGCGATGCGGTCCAGGGTGAGACTTTTCTTCCCGGACAGATCTTCGTATTCGGCGGCTTTGCACTGCGGGCTAATTCGCTTGGCCATCTGGAGCAGATTGAAAGCTACGCCCCTGGCCATCATGTCAGATTTGGAAGTTTGAATTATACGGCCAACATCCGTGGGGACTTGATCTTCGACGGATTCGAGCCACAGCCGGGTGCGCCGCACTATCGCGATGGGTATGACCTAGCTCTGCCACCGGACGGTACCCCAGAGGCTGCGCCCGCATCAGCTCAGACCCTTAGCTCGGAGCCAGCTGCACCAATCGAGGACGGGTGGCTAGACACCGCCTCAGGGGCTGCAATCTCGACGGCGATCGAGCCAAACACTAGCATAATCCTCTGCGCAGCCCGTGACTCCAAGGTGCCGAACTCTCTTCCGGACCCCGAACCATACGCGCCCCTGCCGATCGAATCCGATTGGGCACCGATCATGGAATTCACCGCCGCGGATATCTTTCAGCACTCGCCCTTCGGCGACATTCTGAATTCACTAAGGTCTCTCTCTTTGTCAGGAGAGCCCTGGCCGGATTATGGACAACGGGATTGGGATGCGGACGACGAAGAAATTCGACGACCACCCACCACCCACTTTGTAGCCACTGTCGATGATTTAAGCGACATGCTCGACTTCGACTCTGAAGACATCGACGGTATGGACGATGATGTAGGATACGAACATGAACCAGCACCTATAGGGCACTGGAAAGCCACCTTGTCGTATGACATATACATGGTGGATACACCCAATGAAGGCAACTGCGACGAGATAGCGAAGGATGACCCCTCCAAGAAGCAACCCAAGCGCCGACGTCAGCGGCGCTGCTCTAAGTCCCGCCAAAGCAAAAGTGGTGATACCGGCACAGGAGATAATAACACTCCGGATAGCGCCGAAGACAACAACAATTCCCTCCAGCAAGATTTAGAGCAGGAGGATGAAGGAGCCAGCTCTCCTGAGAGAGCGGCTGGTGGAGAGGAGGAGGATGACAATTACATGCCCCCCCCCGAAGACGAGGCAAGCCTCGGTGACGATGAATTCGCCGTACCAGAGGATCCCGTCGAATAAGAGCGCTTCAAGCGCAGGCTTATGGCCACGGCAAATAGCATGAAGAAAAAGCAGCAGCAGCTTCAAGCTGATCAAGATCTACTAGCTGACAAATGGACTAAAGTCCTCGCGGCCGAGGAATATAAACTCGAGCGTCCCTCCAAGAGTTACCAAGAGCCTCAAATTACTTAGCCATCTATTACTTATAGGGGCAAACCAGAGATAATTAATTTACGAGTAGTAAATTAAAGACCATCATGATTAGTGTTGTAATGAATTTTGCAAAATTAATGGATATTTAAAGAACTTAGCTTGAAACCATTAGTGTGAATCACAAATTGCTAAGTATGATATTTGAAGATAATCTCCAAAATGGAGTAGATCTCGCAGCACTAGGGAGTATAATCTGATGAAATCAGTAGATACTCACTCGTAATGCCTTATGTCACGACATAGTAAAATATGTGGGAGAGCACTTTGTTAAGCAATCATAATGTCAAAATGACAAAATGTAGGCTTTAACTATAGTGGTGATAATCTGCAAAGTAGTAGATCTACACACTACCTTGTGATCTCAATACATCAATTTGAAGAAATCATTAAGAATTTTGCCTCTGTATTTGCAAGAAATTGAAAATCTCAATTGCAAATAGACGTATTAATCTCGACATGTGGTTAACATGAAAATAGATACATCATAGAAACATTCCGGAATACCTTGTACTCAACGGAGAAACAATACTCCAAAGATACTGAATTTATCTTTGCAAGAGATTCAAAATCTCAATTGCAAATAATAGATATAAATAATCTCAACCTTTATAGACATGGAAATTTTTTATATCTTAAATTTCTGGAGCATTATACTCAACAGAAAAATATTTGAAACAACGGGTCTAAAACAGGTAAATACTAGTAATTAGTACTCTTATTAGGACCGATTTAACCCCTGTTTCAGTCTATTTTGCCATTTCCTACATATGGGAGGATCTTAGTGCAAACAGGCGAAGGGATAAGATTTCCCTGTCTTCTCCGGTGCAGTTACTGCAACTGCCACCGCCCCTCGGGCTCGCCGGCCACGGGCACAGCCTGGCGGAGGCCGGACGGCCGGGCGCGGGCGCAGCACGGCGCACAACCGGGCGGAAAGACGCGGGGCGCGTCAACGGCACCGAGGCCGTGGTACGGCCGGGCGGCTGGGCAGAGCGCAGCCACGGGCACGCCGCACGGCTGGCGCAGTCATGCGGCGGCAGCGGGCGGGCGCGACGCGAAGGCCAGACAGCCGGGCGTGGGGTGCGGCGCGCGGCCACGGGTGCGGCTGGCCCGAGGCCTTCCGGGGCAGCCAGATGGCGCGAAGGCCGGGGGCAGCGCGAAGGGTGCGCAGGGCGGAGCGTTGCCGCCCAACGAAGCGCGGAGCAAAGGCTCCGTCAACACGCACACGCATGGTGTGCCGTGTGCGGGGTCCCGCTGTCAAGCAAGGGCTCGGATCATGGTCTATCCATGTTGATGGATTCCCTTTGTACAGGAGTATACATTGCATGCAACACATGCACGGCCAGCATGCTCGCTGCGTTCAGCGCCGATGGCGATGGTACCACGTGCAGGCTGTGGGAGAGGCGTCTCCGCGCGAGCCGCCGCTGTCTGGGAGACGAGCGTGAACTGGGAGGCCGGGCGGCCACTTGCGCGGCGCTGCAGGGCACATGACAGCCACGGAGCGCGGGCGGGCACGGCCAGAGGCTGCACGGCGCGGAGGCCGGTGAGCGCAACGGCCATGCTGCTTACCTCTTGTTCGCTCGTGGTAGAGCGTGCTGATAACGTATTGAGGATGAAATTAACTGTCCTCTTCATTGATGATGATTTACATTATATATCCACAGGGGACGCATCCACCGGACACAGCGTTTGGAAGAGAAGGGAGAGAAAGATGCGACGGTTAGCATATGGCTAACTGCCTCCTAATTACAACATGGAGATTATCCACATAATTAATTGTAACAGTCATGGCGCGATTCTCGGCGGCGCTGCATAGCGCCCCTGATCGAGGCGCTAGACTTGCCTGCTCCCTTTCCATGCTCCCATCTGTGCTCTCGTATACGTGGCTTGATTTGATTGGAAAAAAAATAAGGCCCGGCTTCACCCCCTGAAAATTAGGGGGGGAGATGATTAGATTAGAAAAGAAAAAGGGAAAAAAACAGCTGTAGGATGAAGTGGGAGCACGGATGGGAGCATGAAGATGCCGGATCCCCAGCCTTTGGGCCCGGCTACCACGTTGGCAACGTCATGGCGCGATTCTCGGCGGTGCTATATAGTGGAGCATAGCCCATTCTGGCAGGCGCGATCCAAAAAGGTCAGATTCGAAAATATTTGCAAAGTAGGGTCAAATCATGATTAACTTTCTCAAAGAGGTCAAAACAGTGATTTTGTCCACCGTGTCTTAATATACTTTGACTCGAAACCATGTTGATTTTTTGGATACATAGTGTTCAGGAATCGATATCGATGACACCTGGACGCTAAACAAACTAGTAGTACTCTCACTACAAAGAAATACTATAAGACTGTTGTAGATCACTACTTTACAGTGATACTTACTTTTAATGTTCTTCTTCCCCACAACTCCGCCTCCCATCGCTTTGGCCCTGCTTCAAGTCGCATATCGGATCCGGTGAGTTGTCGCCGCTGTCTCATAGCCTGACTCGACCGTTTCGAAAAAAGATAGTAACCCGACTCGAGTAGCCGCTCACCCCTGCGCAAGGTAGCATATTGATTCGGGAGTTCCATTGATTCCTGACTGCTTCACAGACATGTCCGAGGCCTGCATTGAGTTCAGTAGGCTAGCATCGAGCCACAGTGCCAAGGGGATTCACGGCTTGAACGCCGCAGAAATGATATTAATGATGCTGGTACACGTCAACTCAAACAAAGTGCAGAAAGACCGCTTCAAGATTGTACTAAGCCCATCAGCCAAGCACGACTATACTTGCGTGGATCACTGGACCGCGCTGGTTGTACCGTCAGAGACAAACTCTTTCAACTAGTGCACATATGTTTGGAAAAACCTGATGAAAGGTGCTCGGAAGATCAGGGTGCCACCTCTTGCTACAGGTACAACAACATTCCAAAATTCCAACGCGACAACAACATTCAAATAGTTGGGTGCCACATGTTGAGCAATTCTGAATAATGGTTTTGAATGGTGAACAAAATTTGAAAAACATGAATAACAATTTAAACACACTTTGGAATTCTGTTTTTTCTAATAAACAAATTTTGGAATTCTAATATTTTGAAAATTGAAACAAATTTGAAATTTATAACTTTTTCAGAACAATAAAAATTCTGAACATTCTCGAAAATGTAAGAACAGTTCATAATTCTAAACATTTTTTTGAATATTTAAGCACATTTTGGAATTTCATTTATTTTAAAATTTTAAACAAATCACGAAATTCTGTTTTTTTTGAAAATTTAGACAAAATTTTAAATTCTATTTTTTTTGAATATTTAGACAAATCTGAACATTTAAACAAAATTTGAAATACTGAACATTTATTAGAATTTGAACAAAATTTGAAATTTTGAATACTTTTTGAAAATTTTAAAAAAATTAGAAATTCTGGACATTTGTTTTAAATGTAAGCAAAATTTGAAATCCTGAACATTTTTGAAAATTTAAACAAAATTTGAAATTCTATTTTTTAAGAATTTAAACAAATGTTGAAATTTTGAACATTTTATTAGGGTCTGGGTGAGCATGGCTGCCTCCATGCACCCTATCAGCATGGCTACGAGGCCTTTTTGCATGAGATGGGCATAGTCGAGGTGAGCCCTACACCCTGCCAAACACTCGAAAGTGGGTTTTGTAGGAAACTTTTGAGCTCATGCACCCTACCAAACACACCCGAAGAAACCCACGACACCTCACTGCACACCTCTTTAGCTGCTGATTTTGCCGACCAGATGGGAAGGTAGTGCCCAAAGATGGTACGACAATTATCTCCCCGTACCTGGTTCCGTTGATATTCTACCTATTTTTTCTCAACCTCGCATCGAGTTGATCATGCGTCTATAACATGTTGAGACATGTTGCAGGCTAGCGAGCTACTTGGTATACTCCTGAAAGAGCACAATGCTTGTGTCATGGCCGATGTAAATGAGTTTAGGCAAACAACTCAAACGATGATGCCCAAATTTGTTGACAATCTAGTAGAACTAGATGATACCCTGCGCGTTGCTGTAGGAACTCTTGGTCCTATGCGCATGAGAATACGTAAGTTGACTAAATTTGTTCGCATCGTAGATCTCTTATATATAGGAGAAAAAACTGCAATGTACATAGTACTTGGAGTATAGTTGTAAAGATAGCAAAGTGTATCATTTTTTTTTACTAAATACAGTGATATGACATAAGTGATCTCATAGGAATAAATAAGTTTAATATATATAAGCAAATTAAGAAAAGATATGGAATGGAGACGCCAGGAAAGGTTATGTATATATTGCCATTTTGAGATACTTCTTGTGAATTATGTTAGACTCTTGTTGTAAATCAATCTTATGCATGTCAGTACATAAGTTCTGCAAAGTATAGCCAAGTAGTTCATTTCAGCAATTGTAAAAATAGGTGTTACATTAAATAGTTGTATCTTCTCATAACCATAATATGAGATAACAAACAATTGGAAACAATGCTCTGGAAACATCACAGGTAGTAGGGCCTCGTCTTTGTTAATCAAACAAAATCTACAGTAGCAAAATAAAATAAAATAAGGTGCTTGGAAGAAGCAATGATGAAGATGATTGCAACATCTGAGTCACCTGGTACTTGAGCAGGAAAAGGACTATACCTATGTATAGCTCAAGGTTTGTAAAAAAAAATGTATAGCTGAAGGTAAAAAGCTGAGGGAAGTGTCTGCATTTCATGCGTATTTTTATATTCTGTATGAAGCATTGAGACAATTAGCAAGGGCACCACCCAAAAATAAAAACGGCACTGGAAATAGCACCTTAACATGTCAAATACTCCCAATACAAAAATAAATAAATTTGCAAGTGGTTTGGATCTACGCCCACAACCTCAAAGCTTGTTTTGACCTTGGAGCCATTCAGTGAGCCAGGTCGGTACTAAAGGAGTAGAGATGCCAAGTTAGTTGAAAAAGCAAGTTCCTGCTGTAGAAACAATGACACAAATTTTACCAGTTGAAGAAAAATTATCTCTATAAACTATAAATTTCCATGGAAATGAAATAGCAATATTTCCTGGCATGGAAGCATGGAAGATAGAACAACAAATGCGCAAACTTAGACAAAATCAGTTGAGTATGTAAGAATAAAATAAAGAAACAGAAAGTTAATCTTGATAAGGTGAGATGATTCATTGTATGGGCCACCGAGATGGATCCAAAATCAAGAATTTCTTACTTGAAAATTTATGGGTGAGAAATCAGGTATAACCTCAGCACCTCCGTATAACATGCAAGGTGAGGAGCATGGAGCAGTGACACGAGTTGTGAAACTTTGAGGCAGATTTTTTACCTGTAACATGCAAGGTTGAGTTAGCTATGTAGATCAAATTAGGCTAATTAATTTCATGAGGCAAGCTGAGGCTGATTCCGAGAACGAAGAGCACCTATTATTCCTCTCGAGTGCAAGCCATGCCCACTGGCTGGTCAGGCTCCACGCTGGAGCAAAGGGAGGAGGTCCTATCCTTGGTGGAGCTGCTACGACCCCGGGTGCGCATGGAGTGCATCTGCAGACGAGCGAATCCGATGTGCACGGCCGAGCGAAGCTGATGTGGGGCACCGGAAGTCGCTGTTGTGGTTCCGTCAACCCGCGGCGGGTCTGTTGTGGCGTGATCCGGGGTGGCGTCGTGGTCAGGCGAAGCCGATGCGGTGCAATGGGGAGGCGCTACGGGTGCCGTCAACGCTCTGCAGGCACGCAGCGGTGCCGTCCAGGCGTGGTGTGGTAGCGCGGCATCGATCTCCAACTTGTGGTGACGTCGTCTACACAGGGCTGGCGAGAAGACCATCTTGTTGAACCATGGCGACGCCATGGCTTGTGCATGCTGGCATGGCAAGGAATGTGGGAGGACTGTGACAGGGAAGGGATTCATCCTGTGGAGTTTATATGAATGACAAAACATATACGTGAGCATTGGAACATGAAGAGGAGAAGACAATGCAAATTAGAGGGTGTTTGTTTTCAGGGACTTTTTTATGTAGGAACTAAAAAAAGTCCCTCTTAGAGACTTTTTTACCAAACGGGAGAGACTTTTTAGGGACTTTTTAGTCTCGTAGGCTTCCATCAGTCTCGGCGAGCACTTAATAATGGGATGCATGTGGGCAAGAGTAACGGTCTGCATGTGCTTGCTAGTTATTATAGCCTGGTCGGGTCATAAGCCTTGTGTGCGTTCATTTTTCTAGTTGATTTGGTGAAATATTTGAGCATTGAGGCCCTGTTTGGTTCATAAGTCTTAGGACTTTTTCTAGTCCCAACTAAAAAGTCTCTAGTCCCTAAAAAATCCCTTCATGTTTGTTTCCAGAGACTAATAAGTCCCTAGTCCCTTCCTAGAGGTTATTAAATGACCATGTTGCTCCTAGTATATAGAAAAATAACAATCAAACAACACCATGGGGTGGCGGGCCATTGAATGCATGGAGGGGCATTGTTGGAAAAGTCCCAAAAAATCCCAAAAAAGACTCTCCTTGAGAGTCTTCTTCACTTAGTCCCAAATGACTAGTTTAGTCCCTAAAAGGTCCCTTCCGTTTGGTAAAAAAGTCTTTAAGAGGGACTTTTTCTAATCCCTACATAAAAAAGTCCCTGAAAACAAACACCCCCTTAGTATTGGGCTGCATGTGCTTGCATGTGCCATCTTTTCTAATATTAAGAGCTGATGATGTGGCAGGGTTGCTTAGGTGGATAGCTTGCATGATGAGTTAGTGGGTTGCTCCTATTTAGTATTGATGATGTGGCATGGTGATGATGTGGATAGTGTGCATGTTGAAAGAATAGATAGAAGTGGGGAGCAACTTCTTAAGAATGTTAGATGTCTAGCCAACTGTGCTTACTGCAAATTGTGTGGGCGCCAGGAATGTGTGTTGAAGAGTTTGTTAGATCAAGGTTTGTTTCTAGTCATTGCTAGGTGGTCCACAAACATGGTTGTAATTTTTATTACCTTTGTTGTTCTTTGTATTATCATGATTAAAGATGAATAGATTGGAAGTTTCTCAAAAAAAAAAGTATGTTTCTTCCATTGTCAGCTGGCACCTAATTTTTGTGGTCATCATACCAATATTCCGAAGATTATATTTTTCTTTCTTTTTGGCAACAACTTCTACTACCCGATCACCAAGACGTAGCAAGGTCCCATCTAACACAGCCCGGGCTATCGCAAGCGAAGGTAATCCACACGGAACGATACTCCACACCACCAGGCAGATCATAACTAATAGTTACCCGTACGCGTCAAAACAGGTAGTTCAACTGGCCGCAACGCCCACTCAAGGAAGAAAGTTTATGCAAAAACTGAGGACAAGGAAAATCTGCGCACAACGGTTATGATTCAACCTTCTGTATATACCTGTATTACCTAAAGCTAAAAGTCGGATTGCCAAGGAATGTGATGTTCTGTGCTGATAAGAAAGTTTCACCTGGCACCTAACTTGGGTGCTAGGGCTTTGTTATCTCACCATCCCCTATTCCCCTATGAGTAAAGGACATTTTTGTTTTTATCTGTTTATTAACTTAGACCTTTCAAACTTCAGACTCCTTTTCACAACCGTCCGCTGGAGTTGTCTGTGTTTTTGTTTTGTTGTAACATATAGAGTTTTTTTTCTAAAAAATTTATCTTGTCAACTGGTATATTTATTAATTTAGAAAACCCAAAAACACTTGTAGAAAATCTTTAGATCCAGAAAAGAGAAAGGAAGAGCTCTGAAGCTGAAGATAGATTGTTGTTTAGCATAGGTGAAGAACATTTATGCTATGTACCTATTGTATGTTATCTACTTCGTGTTTTCTTCATATTTGGCATGCCCATTCTTATTTGGGTAGAATGTTGAACTATAGTTCCATTTAACAGCTAGTGTATTCCATGGAGTTTTTGTACCAAAGCAGGATGCAATGGGCTGTGTATGAGCAGGGTAGAGCAATACCATACACATACCCGTATAGTCAGTGGATACAAAATTATAGCCATACCCGTACCCACGGGTATGAAACTTACCCATACCCATACCCGAAGGGTACACGTACCCATTGGGTACCCAGCGGGTAGAACAAATAGTACATAAGTTGTTCCCAATTTTACACTCATTGATAGTAGATTTGACAACAAAATCAATTATCTCAGGTCAATAACAGGTAGATGAGTACATGACCACTATCAAAATTTAGAAATCACAACATACTCATAAGCTAATAGGAGTAGAGGAGTCACGTGAGAAATTAATGATTAATTGATGAACAATTTAACATTAGTTCACAAGCGGGAAGGTATGGGTATACCCGCGGGTACAAGGCTATACCCGTACCCTACCCATGACTTAATGGGTAGGGCATGGGTACTACCCATGGGTATAAAAGTGTACCCGTGGGTAAAATGGCCATTCTTCCAAAGGTGCATGAATGTGTCTGCATTGTTGTTCCAGAATTCAAAAAATTGTAACCGCACAAATTCATGCATCATTGTTGTGCCTTGTGTGTTCTTCATTCTGATTTCAACGACATGACATACAAAACACTTTTTTGCATTTTGGGATTTATTGCTATTGTTGTTCCCTTCTTTTCACTTGCAATGGTTTGGAAATTTAACAGTTATTACGATGATGAAACAAATGTACTAAGTATGATGGTTTGATAATGACAGGTTTGGAGGCGGAAGTCAACATGGAGGAGATATAAGAATATCATATGGTGGTTAATTCGATGTTTGCAAGCGAGAAACAAAGTTATGAGCGCTACAACAGCTCCGCGAGAACAAAAGAATTAGTGTCACATGTGTAAAACCGGCTGATCTCGGGTAGGGGGTCCTGATAACCCACAAGTATAGGGGATCAATTGTAGCCTCTTTCGATAAGTAAGAGTGTCGAACCCAACGAGGAGCTAAAGGTAGAACAAATATTCCCTCAAATTCTATCGACCACCGATACAACTCTATGCACGCTTAACGTTCGTTTTACCTAGAACAAGTATGAAACTAGAAGTATTTTGTAGGTATTGTTGGATAGGTTTGCAAGATAATAAAGAGCGCGTAAACAAAAAGTAGGGGATGTTTAGATGAAGACACAACTAAGTTAGTTTTAGTAGAGAGCTTGTTGTCACACAAGAAAATTATTTGTCCCTAGGCAATCGATAACTAGACCGGTAATCATTGTTGCAATTTTATTTGAGGAGAGGCATAAGCTAACATACTTTCTCTTCTTGGATCATATGCACTTATGATTGGAACTCTAGCAAGCATCCGCAACTACTAAAGATCATTAAGGTAAAACCCAACCATAGCATTATAAGGCATCAAGTCCTCTTTATTCCCATACGCAAACGACCTACTTACTCGGGTCTGTGTTTCTATCACTCACGCCACCCACCATAAGCAAATCATGAACATATTGCAAACCCTACAGCAGGGATCCCTCACGCTTGCGCGACACGGAGAGCATCATAGGACAGCACCAATAATAAAACATGCAACTCAAACCAATCACGGTCATCAATTAACCCATAGGACAAACCGGATCTACTCAAACATCATAGGATAGCCATACATCATTGGGAAATAATATATAGCTTTGAGCATCATGTTTAAGTAGAGATTACAGCGGGTAAAAAAGGGGTTACACCGCTGCATAGAGGAGGGAAGAGTTGGTGATGATGGCGGTGAAGTTGTTGGTGTAGATTGCGGTGCTGATGATGGCCCCGACGGCGTTCCGGCGCCACCGAAAGAGAGGGGGAGAGAGCCCCTGTCGGTGTTAAAACCGACGGATCTCGGGTAGGGGGTCCCGAACTATGCGTCTAAGGCAGATGGTAACAGGAGGCAAGGGACACAATGTTTTACCCAGGTTCGGGCCCTCTTGATGGAGGTAAAACCCTACGTCCTGCTTGATTTATTCTTGATGATATGGGTATTACAAGAGTTGATCTACCACGAGATCGGAGAGGCTAAACCCTAAAAGCTAGCCTATGGTATGATTGTATGTTGTCCTACGGACTAAAACCCTCTGGTTTATATAGACACCGGAGGGGGCTAGGGTTACACAAGGTTGGTTACAAAGGAGGATATATCCATATCCGTACTGCCTAGCTTACCTTCCATGCTAAGTAGAGTCCCATCCGGACACGAGACGAAGTCTTCAATCTTGTATCTTCATAGTCCAATAGTCCGGCAAAAGGATAGAGTCCGGCTGTCCGGGGACCCCCTAATCCCGGACTCCCTCAGCCCCCCCTTCTTCTTCTTCCTTGACCTTCTCCCTAGATGGGAGAAGGGTTTCCCCTCTGGTCTATGGCCTCCATGGCATGGGAGGGGCGAGAGCCCCTCCGAGATTGGATTCGTCTCTCTGTCTCTCTCTGTTTTTGCGTTCCAGATTCTGGCCTTTCACCGTTTCTTATATTCCCGGAGATCCGTAACTCCGATTGAGTTGAATTTTGGACATGATTTTTATCCAGATATTAGCTTTCTTGCGGCGAAAGAAGGGCATCAACCGCCTTACAGGGTGGCCACGAGGGCCTAGGGCGCGCCTGACCCCCTGGGGCGCGCCCCTCTGCCTGTGGCTCCCTCGGGCGTCGTCTCGCGTTGATTTTTATTTACAAAAATCACATATATTCCAAAGAAATCTCCGTAATTTTTTATCCCGTTTGGACTCCGTTTGATATGGATTTACTGCGAAACAAAAAACATGCAACAAACAGGAACTAGCACTGGGCACTGGATCAATATGTTAGTCCCAAAAATAGTATAAAAAGTTGCCAAAAGAATATGAAAGTTGTAGAATATTGGCATGGAACAATCAAAAATTATAGATACGACGGAGACGTATCAGCATCCCCAAGCTTAATTCCTGCTCGTCCTCGAGTAGGTAAATGATAAAAAAGATAATTTTTGATGTGGAATGCTACCTAGCATAATCTTGATCATGTAATCTAATCATGACATGAATATTAAGACACGAGTGATTCAAAGCAATATAGTCTATCATTTGACATTAAGATAATAATACTTCAAGCATACTAATAAAGCAATCATGTCTTTTCAAAATAACATGGCCAAAGAAAGTTATCCCTACAAAATCATATGGTCTGGCTATGCTCCATCTTCACCACAAAAAATATTCAAATCATGCACAACCTCGATGACAAGCTAAGCAATTGTTTCATACTTTTGACGTTCTCAAACCTTTTCAACTTTCACGCAATACATGAGCATGAGCCATGGACATAGCACTATAGGTGGAATAGAATATGATGGTGTAGGTTGTGTGGAGAAGACAAAAAAGGAGAAAGTCTCACATCGATGCGGCTAATCAACGGGCTATGGAGATGCCCATCAATTGATGTCAATGCGAGGAGTAGGGATTGCCATGCAACGGATGCACTAAGAGCTATAAGTGTATGAAAGCTCAAACTGAAACTAAGTGGGTGTGCATCCAACTTGCTTGCTCATGAAGACCTAGGGCATTTGAGGAAGCCCATCATTGGAATATACAAGCCAAGTTCTATAATAAAAATTCTCACTAGTATATGAAAGTGATAACTCAAGAGACTCTCTATATGAAGAACATGGTGCTACTCTGAAGCACAAGTGTGGTAAAAGGATAGTAACATTGTCCCTTCTCTCTTTTTTTTTCTTTTTTTCTTTTTTGTAGGCTTATTTGGCCTCTATTTTTTGGGGAGGGGGGCTTATTTGGCCACTTTTATTTTGATCATGGGACAATGTTCTAATAATGATATCATCACACTTTTATTTACTTACAACTCGATACTAGAACAAAGATACGACTCTATATGAATGCCTCCGGCGGTGTGCCGGGATGTGCATTGATCTAGCATAGCAATGACATAAAAAATGGACAAGCCATGAAAACATCATGGTAGCTATCTTATGATCATGCAAAGCAATATGACAATAAATGCTCAAGTCATGTATATGATGATGATGGAAATTGCATGGCAATATATCTTAGAATGGCTATGGAAATGCCATGTGTAACGCCCCGGTTATAACTTTCCCAGTTTGTACTCCAACTCTTGTCGTTTCCGGCGTTAAGTTATATTTATTTCTTGGGTTCGGGTCCTTGTCTTCGTGTGTTGTTATCGTTGTCATGCATCTCATATCATGTCATCATGTGCATTGCATTTGCATACGTGTTCATCTCATGCATTCAGGCATTTTCCCCGTTGTCCGTTTTGCATTCCGGCGCTTCGTTCTCCTCCAGTGGTCATTTCTAGCTTTCTTTCGTCTTTGGGGATTAAACATTTCCGGATTGGACCGAGACTTGCCAAGCGGCCTTGGTTTACTACCGGTAGACCGCCTGTCAAGTTTAGTATCATTTGGACTTCGTTTGATACTCCAACGGTTAACCGAGGGACCGAAAAGGCCTCGTGTGTGTTGCAGCCCAACACCCCTCCATTTTGACCCAAAACCCACCTAACTCTGCTCCATCATCTAGAGCGTTCGATCACGATCGCGTGGCCAAAAACCGCACCTCATTTGGACTCTCCTAGCTCCTCCTATGCCTATATAAAGGTCCCCCTCGAAATATCCCGGATCCCCTCCATCCCTAACCTCAGATCCACCTCTCGCCGCACCCGTCGGACACTCTGCCACCGACGGACGTGTCTGTTACCGCCGTCCGCCGCCACGTGGCGCCCCGGGATTCGTCCACCCGGACGCCCACATCGCCGCGCCTCCCCGCCGCCCGGCCCGCCGAGGCCCGTAGCGGGCCCCCACGTGCCGAGTCGCCGCCACCGCTCGGCACCCGCGCGTGCCGCCTCCCCGTGCCGCCACTCCTCCGCGCCCGAGGCCCACCGCCTTGCTCCTCCACGCCGGCGAGCCAGAGCCCGCGCCGGCCACCGCCTCCTCGCGTGGTCGCCGCGCCGCCGCCGCGCGCCGGCCACCGCCCCGCCACTCGCGCCGGCCACCGCCCCGCCTTCTCCTCCCCAACTCTTGCAAGCCAGGCCGGCCTTCTCCTTCCTCCGGTGAGCTGCGACAAGCTTTGGTGAATAGTACCCGGCGACAAACCTCGGGAACCGTGTTCCCAGATCCAGATCCAAATTTTAGGGTTGACCCCGTTTATTTTCTCTAAGTCCCTAAATTTTTCAGTCCATATGCTCCTGTTCGAGGCCCCCTAACTTTGCATCCGTAGCTCCGATTCATGCATATAGCATATCAAAATGTTCGTCTCAGCGAGTACATCATTTCATTCCACTGCATCATTTTTATTTCAGCTCATCTTGGTGCCCGAAATGCTGTTAGAAGAGGGCTACTTGAGTTAATTGTTAGATCTGCTACTCCATCTTAGACATTTGTCATTTTTGCCATAATTAATGTGTGCATGATATGCCCATGAGTTCTACATATGTTTTGTTAAGGGTTTTGTCATCTTTCCAGAGGTGCAACCCATGCATTTTTGTGATGTGTGTGGTGACTAGTGCAAGCTTGCAAAGTGAGGCACTCGGTAACTCCGTTTTTAGGGACTTGATAATTTCACTATGTCCTGGGATTGTTTATCTCTTGATGCCACATGTTCATGTTGTTTCCTAGTGATCCGTGCCTCTTTTGAGGATGATCAGTAAAGGAGTTTTGTTAATATTGTAGTGCTCTATCCATCCATGTCTTTGTTTGCAATTATGGAGCACCCTAGCTTGAGTCAATCGAGCTCTACTTTTGCTTCGTTGTGAATCTGGGCAGATTGTCAACTTGTTTGCAATTTTGCCGGAGATGTTGTAGTTGATCCGTGCATGCTATGCTATTGTTCTTGCCATGTCTAGCTTGCATTTTGTGCCTTCTTAATGGATGTATGCTTGCCTTGCCATGACTTGCACCGTAGTGAGTGCACCGAGCTCGTAAACATGCCTACTTGAGTTATATTTCAGCATGTGTCAGTTTTCACTAAGTCTGAAAACTGATTATGTTTTTGCTATGTTCGTGTGCTTGTTAGTATATTTTCCGATCCCTTTTGGCTCAAGGTCACTAAGGGACTTTTGTTAAACTTGTTGAGTAGCTCCATGCCATGTTCTTCTTTGTCATATTCAGGTTCTGTAGCATGTTGTTTTGTTGCTCTGAAGAGGGCTATATGATCTGAAATTTCAAACAAGTGTTAATTTCACAAAGTCTGAGATCTGTTTACCATTTGCGTTTTTGCCATGCTTGTTTGAACCTGTTAATGGATGATTTGGCCGTAGCTCAGTGCTAGACTTTTGTTAAGCATCTTGAATGCTTCCCTGCCATGTATTTTGATGCCATGTTTGAGTGCTGTAGCATGTTTATCTCATTACATTTAGATGCCTACTTGCTGTAAATGGCAGACCAGTGCCAATTTTGAATCGCTTGCCATTTCCAAACCGTAACTCCGATCCCGGCGTTCTTTATATCGTTTTCAAGCGATTTCATCTCATATTTCCAGTGGCACACTTGGAATTCCAAGTTGAGGCCAGGTTCATGCATTTCCTGTCATATCTTGCATTTTGCATCCCGCATCGTATCCCGCATAGCATACCATCATTGCATCTTATTGTTTGAGCTTGCACGTGGTTGATTGTATTCTTGTTGCTTGTTTGTCTTGTTTGGGTAGAGCCGGGAGACGAGTTCGCTAATGAGGAGCCCGTTGAGTTTGCTTTCGAGGATTCAGTCAACTCTGACAGCTTTGGAGGCAAGATGATCATACCCTCGAAATCACTACTATCTTTGCTATGCTAGTTTGCTCGCTCTTTTGCTATGCCAATGCTATGATGCCCACCTTTTGCTTGTCAGCCTCCCAATTGCCATGTCAAACCTCTAACTCACCATGTCCTAGCAAACCATTGATTGGCTATGTTACCGCTTTGCTCAGCCCCTCTTATAGCGTTGCTAGTTGCAGGTGAAGATTGGAGGCGTTCCTTGTTGGGACATTTATTTACTTGTTGTGATATCATCATATTATCTTGCTATCTTAATGCATCTATATACTTGGTAAAGGGTGGAAGGCTCGGCCTCTCGCCTAGTGTTTTGTTCCACTCTTGCCGCCCTAGTTTCCGTCATATCGTTGTTATGTTCCCGGATTTTTGCATTCCTTACGCGGTTGGGTTATAATGGGAACCCCTTGATAGTTCGCCTTGATTAAAGCTTTTCCAGCAATGCCCAACATTGGTTTTACTATTTGCCACCTAGCCTCTTTTTCCCTTGGGTTTCCGGAGCCCGAGGGTCATCTTATTTTAAACCCCCCCGGGCCAGTGCTCCTCTAAGTGTTGGTCTACCTGTCAGCTACCGTTGGCCACCAGGGGCAACTCTGGGCTGGCCTACCCGTACCTAGGACAATCTGAGTGTGCCCTGAGAAAGAGATATGTGCAGCTCCTATCGGGATTTGTCAGCACATTCAGGCGGTGTTGCTGGTCTTGTTTTAACCTGTCGAAATGTCTTGTTGTACCGGGATACCGAGTCTGATCGGAATGTCTCGGGTGGAGGTCTATTCCTTCGTTGACCGTGAGAGCTTGTCATGGGCTAAGTTGGGACTCCCCTGCAGGGATTGAACTTTCGAAAGCCGTGCCTGCGGTTATGGGCAGATGGGAATTTGTTAATGTCCGGTTGTAGATAACGTGAACCTTAATTTAATTAAAATGAAGCAACCGTGTGTGTTACCGTGATGGCCTCTTCTCGGCGGAGTCCGGGAAGTGGACACGGTGTTGGAGTAATGTTTGCTCAGGTTGCTCTCTAGTTTCTCGCTCGCGCGTTGCCTCCTCTTGTCGCTCTCTTTTGCGAATAAGTTAGCCACCATATATGCTAGTCGCTTGCTGCAGCTCCACATATATGTTTACCTTATCCTTCCTATAAGCTCAAATAGTCTTGATCGCGAGGGTGCGAGATTGCTGAGTCCCTGTGGCTCACAGATTACTATTACACCAGATGCAGGTCCAGGTGATTCCGCTCCAGGTGACGCGTACGAGCTCAAGTGGGAGTTTGACGAGGACTCTCAACGTTACTATGTGTCCTTTCCTGATGATCAGTAGTGGTGCCCAGTTGGGGGTGATTGGGACCGTGTCGCATGTTGGGTTTTCTTCTATTTTGGCGCCGTAGTCGGGCCATGAGTGTTTGGATGATGTATGTTATTTATGTACTTGATTGACGTGACGAGTCTAAGCCAACTATGTTATCCCTTTTTCATTATTTATATTATATGGGATGTTTGTGATGATTACCTGACTTGCGACATATGCCTTCAATGCGATTATGCCTCCAAGTCGTGCCTCGACACGTGGGAGATATAGTCGCATCGAGGGTGTTACAAGTTGGTATCAGGCCTTCCCCGACCTTAGGAGACCCATTGCTTGATCGTTTTAGCAGCCGAGTTGTGTCTAGAAAAATGTTTTGAGTCATTTAGGAATTATATATCGGAGAGCTTAGGAATTCTTTTACTTCCCAGTCTCCTCATCGCTCTGGTAAGGCATCCTGACGTAGAGTTTTGACTCTTCTCTTCTCAAATTTCACTAAATTTTTTTTAGGATCACGCGGGTATCTTGGAATCGTTCCGATGGTTTTATGATGAGAACATTGTCTTGGTGCCTCCTGTCAGGGGTTTAGTGGAAGTGTCCCGGGGAGTTGAGCTCTGAGGTGTTGTCATCATAATTTTATCGTTGCAATTCTGGAATACCTGAGTTTAGTACGCCGACATCGAAAATCTCTTTTATGCAGTTCGTTGGTGAGATAACCTCGACGCCACCCAGTACTGGGGTGGGAGTTCGGGAGTATCGCCATAACTTGTATAACGGATGCTTTTCGAAGGTTGAGGTAGATGGTTTCCGAAGGTTTCTTGGTTATGTGTTGAAGGATGGATACAACTGGATGTAGGATTTGCTAGATTTGGGTGAGATATTATGCTTCCCCTGTATCCCCAAGACCTGATTGCATAACCGGAAAGGTTCGGGAGTTTCATAGGTGGGAATTCTCGTAGCTCTAGTTCTTCTTCCACGGATATTGGTTTGAGATTGGGATTTCTTACCGATTATTCGTTCTTGATCCGTACCTTGTTGATTTATTTATCTACCTTCATTCTACGTGGCTTCGCAATTTATGGACATGTGACCATTTCAAGAGGAATGCATTCGTTCATTTTGTTCGGATGTGAAGACTTTATGTTGCAATTTTCATTCCGTTGGATTCAGCTTCAATACTTTGTCTGTTGATGTGCTAACGGTGGTCAACCTCTTCAGGATGGCTCCCGCTAAGAGCACTAGTCAGAACTAGAATCAAGATCCACCACCACCTCCACCTCCTCCGGAGGCATGGCAAGCTGTGATGGCCGCAACCAATGCAAACACACACTTGATCATGCAAATTCTCCAAGAGCGCAATCAAGGCAGCCAAGGGAATCAAGGCAACAATCAGAATCATTTTGCTACACTGAACCAGTTCCTTGCTAATGGGCCAAAGACGTTCAACAATTGTGTTGAGGCATACGATGCTGACAATTGGCTTGTGGATCTGTGTAAGCATTTTGAGTGCAGCAACGTCAGGCCTGAAGATTTCGTCAAGTTCGCTTCCTTCCAACTCAAAGATCAAGCTGCAGAATGGTTCTAGCAGTATAAGGATTCCAGAGGTGGACGTCTGATCACTTGGGATGATTTCCGTCAAGATTTCCGAGCTCATCACATCCCTCAAAGTGTGGTTGAAAGTAAGCGTGAGGAATTCCGCAACTTGAAGCAAGGCTCTTTGTCTGTCTATGACTACAACAAGTTGTTCCAGAAGCTCGCCCGCTTTGCCAAGAAGGACGTACCTGATGAGAAGAGCATGATATACCAGTTCAGGGGTGGTCTCAGAGAAGAAATTCAGCTCGCTCTTGTCCTCTTTGAGCCGTTGATATACGATGAGTTCTACAACATGGCATTGAAGCAAGAGGCTGCTCAGTCGAGGTGTGATGCTTCCAAGAAGCGAGTCAGAGATGCTACTCCTTCTTCCTCTACTCAAGTGGCCAAGCAGCAGAAGTATTGGCTTCCTCCTCCTCCGTTCCGTCAGCCGTATTAGCAGAAGAGCAAAGGTGGCAGTGGTTCTTCCCACCTACCCAACCCTGGCTTTCAGAACAAGTCTTCGTCTCAACCTCCAAGATCGAGTGCTCCGTACCACCGTCCGCTTTCAGAGGTCACGTGCAACAAGTGCCAAGAAAAGGGTCACTATGCCAACAAGTGTTTCAACCAGAGGCGTCTTCCTCCTCTTCCTCCTCCTCCTGTGAGATCGGCAAGTACAGCTGTGGTCAAGCATAACCCCAAGCACGCCAAGGTCAATTTGATGAATGCAGCTCAGGCAGAGGATTCGTCAGATGTCATCATGGGTAACCTTCCTGTTAATGATATTCCTGCAAGAGTTCTTTTTGACACTGGTGCATCGCATTGTTTCATCTCGAGACCGTTTACATCTAGGCATGAATTGGTTTCACAAGTCTTGCCTAGTCCTTTAGCAGTTGTCTCTCCTGGTAAGCGCATGCATGCTAACTCCATCGTTCCGGATGTTACTATCACTTTGGGTGACTACAAGTTTCTGGCTTCTCCAACGGTTCTTGGTGACTCGGATATTGATCTTATTCTCGGAATGGATTGGCTTTCTAAGCACAAGGCTCAGCTTGATTGTGCAGCCAGGCAGATTCAATTGACTCATTCATCTGAGGATGTTATTGTCTTTGCCGCTCGTGATGATACCATCCATATGTTTTCTCTCAATGAGAAGGGTGAACAGGATGCCATCTCGCAAATTCCAGTCGTTTGCGAATATCAAGACGTCTTTCCAGAAGAGCTTCCAGGAATGCCTCCGCACCGGCCAGTGGAATTCGTTATTGATCTTGAGCCTGGTACGGAACCTGTGTGCAAACGTCCTTACAAGCTCGGACCTGAATAGTTGAAGGAGCTGAAGAAGCAACTCGATAAGCAAGAGAGAATGGGTATCATCCGGCCTAGTTCTTCTCCGTGGGGTTGTGGTGTTCTTTTTGTGAAGAAGAAGGATGGATCGGACCGACTTTGTGTGGATTACCGTCCATTGAACAAGAAGACCATCAAGAACAAATACCCACTTCCCAACATCAATGAGCTGTTCGAACAACTCAAAGGTGCTCAAGTATTCTCCAAGCTTGATCTCCGTATGGGTTATCATCAGATTCGAATCTGTGAGCAAGATATTCCCAAGACGGCTTTCAGGACTAGCTTTGGTTCATATGAATACAATGTCATGTCTTCTGGCCTCGTCAACGCTCCTCTAACTTTCTCTCGCATGATGAACTTCATCTTCAACGCCTACACAAATGACTTCGTTTTGGTCTATCTCGACGACATTCTGGTTTTCTCGAAGAACAAGGAAGATCATGCCAAACACTTGCGTTTGGTGCTTGATAAGCTCAGGGAACATCAGTTCTATGCCAAGTTCTCCAAGTGTGAATTTTGGCTCGATGAGGTTCTTTATCTTGGTCATATCATCTCTGCCAAGGGCATTGCTGTGAATCCTGAGAAGGTGTCTGCAATTGTGAATTGGGAACCTCCTCAGAATGTGAAGCAACTCCGTAGCTTCCTCGGTCTCGCAAGCTATTGCCGAAGATTCGTTGAAAACTTTTCTAAGATCGCGAAGCCTCTCTCAAATCTTCTTCAGAAGCACGTCAAGTACGTTTGGTCTCCGGAGTGTGATATTGCTTTCAACACTTTGAAAGAGAAGTTGATCACTGCTCCAGTTCTGACTCCGCCTGATGAATCCAAACCGTACGAGGTCTTTTGTGATGCCTCTCTCCAAGGTCTTGGTGCAGTTTTGATGCAAGAGAAGAAAGTTGTTGCTTATACCTCTCGCCAGTTGAAGCCTAATGAGAAGAACTACCCCACTCATGATCTCGAGTTGGCGGCAGTTGTGCATGCTCTTTTGACTTGGAGACATCTTCTATTGGGAAGAAAAGTGGACATTTTCACTGATCACAAGAGTCTCAAGTACATCTCCACTTAGCCTAATCTCAACCTCAGGCAAACTCGATGGGTCGAAATGATTCAAGAGTATAATCCGAGTATTGAGTATACTCCAGGCAAGGCCAATGTGATTGCTGACGCATTGAGCAGGAAGGCTTATTGCAACAGTCTGATTCTTAAGCCTTATCAACTCGAGCTTTGTGAAGCTTTCCGCAAACTTAATCTGCAAGTTGTTCCTCAAGGTTTCCTCGCCAACCTTCAAGTCTCTCCTACCTTGGAAGACCAGATTCGCCAAGCCCAGCTTCTTGATGCTATGGTGAAGAAGGTGAAGATTGGGATTGCCAAGAGTCAGCCCAAGTACAAGTGCTACCGCCTTGATGACAAGGATACTCTCTTCTTCGAGGATCGAATTGTTGTACCCAAAGGTGACCTCCGTAAAGTGATCATGAACGAGGCTCACAATTCTCTCCTCTCCATCCACCCTGGGAGTACGAAGATGTATCAGGACCTCAAGCAAGCTTATTGGTGGACCCGAATGAAGCGTGAGATCACTCAATTCGTGAATGAATGTGATGTCTGCAGAAGAGTGAAGGCAGAACACCAAAGGCCAGCTGGTCTCCTCCAACCTCTTGCCATTCCAGAATGGAAGTTTGACCACATTGAAATGGACTTCGTGACAGGGTTTCCAAAGTCCAAGCGTGGCAATGATGCTATATTCGTTGTCATCAATAAACTCACCAAAGTGGCTCATTTTCTGCCTATCAAAGAGTCGATCACTGCAGCTCAATTGGCGGAACTCTATACCTCTTGAATTGTCTCTCTGCACGGTATCCCTCAAGTGATATCTTCAGACCGTGGCAACATCTTTACCTCCAAGTTTTGGGATTCTTTTCAGAAGGCCATGGGCACCAACATCCGCTTCAGCACTGCTTTCCATCCACAAACAAGCGGTCAAGTCGAGCGTGTCAACCAGATTCTTGAAGATATGCTCAGGGCTTGTGTGTTCTCCTTCGGCATGAAGTGGGAGGATTGTCTTCCTTATGCTAAATTCTCCTACAACAACAGTTTTCAAGCAAGTTCGGGCAAGGCCCCATTTGAAATTCCGTATGGCAGGAAGTGCCGTACCCCTCTCAACTGGTCTGAAACCGGTGAACGTCAGCTGCTGGGTAATGACTTAATCACAGAGGCAGAAGAAATGTGCAAAGTCATTCATGATAACCTCAAAGCAGCCCAATCCCGCCAGAAGAGCTACTATGATAGTAAGCACCGTGATTTGGCTTTCAAGATCGGAGATCATGTTTACCTCCGCGTCTCTCCTATGAAAGTACTCGTCGCTTCGGTATCAAAGGGAAGCTTGCCCCTAGATACGTGGGACCTTTCAAGATTGTCAGCAAGAGAGGCAACCTCGCCTATCAACTCAAGCTTCCTTCAAACTTTGCAAATGTTCATGACGTGTTCCATGTCTCTCAGCTTCGAAAGTGCTTCAAGACTCCTGACCGCACCGTCAACTTCGAGGACATTGAGCTCCAAGAAGATCTCTCTTATCGTGAGCACCCAGTTGCTATTCTTGAAGAGACTGAACGCAAGACTCGCAACAAGTCAATCAAATTTCTCAAAGTCAAGTGGTCACACCATTCCGATCGTGAAGCTACCTGGGAACACAAGGATCACCTCCGTTCTGAGTACCCGGCATTCTTTCAGTCCTAGATCTCGGGACGAGATCCTTTCGTAGTGGTGGAGTGTTGTAACACCCCGGTTATAACTTTCCCAATTTGTACTCCAACTCTTGCCGTTTCCGGTGTTAAGTTATATTTATTTCTCAGGTTCGGGTCCTTGTCTTCGTGTGTTGTTACCGTTGTCATGCATCTCATATCATGTCATCATGTGCATTGCATTTGCATATGTGTTCATCTCATGCATTCGGGCATTTTCCCCGTTGTCCGTTTTGCATTCCGGCGCTTTGTTCTCCTCCGGTGGTCATTTCTAGCTTTCTTTCGTCTTTGGGGATTAAACATTTCCGGATTGGACCGAGACTTGCCAAGCGGACTTGGTTTACTACCGGTAGACTGCCTATCAAGTTTCGTATCATTTGGACTTCGTTTGATACTCCAACGGTTAACCGAGGGACCGAAAAGGCCTCGTGTGTGTTGCAGCCCAACACCCGTCCATTTTGAACCAAAACCCACCTAGCTCTGCTCCATCATCTAGAGCGTTCGATCACGATTGCGTGGCCGAAAACCGCACCTCATTTGGACTCTCCTAGCTCCTCCTATGCCTATATAAAGGTCCCCCTCGAAATATCCCGGATCCCCTCCATCCCTAACCTCAGATCCACCTCTCGCCACACCCGCCGGACACTTTGTCACCGACGGACGTGTCCGTTACCGCCGTCCGCCACCACGTGGCACCCCGGGATTCATCCACCCGGGCGCCCACATCGCCGCGCCTCCTCGCTGCCCGGCCCGCCGAGGCCCGTAGCGGGCCCCCACGGGCCCAGTCGCCGCCACCGCTCGGCACCCGCGCGCGCCGCCTCCCCGTGGCGCCACTCCTCCGTGCCCGAGGCCCGCCGCCTTGCTCCTCCACGCCGGTGAGCCGGAGCCCGCGCCGGCCACCGCCTCCTCGCATGGTCGCCGCGCCGCCGCCGCGCGCCGGCCACCGCCCCGCCACTCGCGCCGGCCACCGCCGCCGCCTTCTCCTCCCCAACTCCGGCAAGCCAGGCCGGCCTTCTCCTTCCTCCGGCGAGCCGCGACGAGCTTCGGTGAACAGTACCCGGTGACGAACCTCGGGAACCGTGTTCCCAGATCCAGATCCAAATTTTAGGGTTGACCCCATTTATTTTCTCTAAGTCCCTAAATTTTTCAGTCCACATGCTCCTGTTCGAGGCCCCATGAGTTTGCATCCGTAGCTCTGATTCATGCATATAGCATATCAAAATGTTCGTCTTAGCGAGTACATCATTTCATTCCATTGCAACATTTTCATTTGAGCTCATCTTGGTGCCCGAAATGCTGTTAGAAGAGGGCTACTTGAGTTAATTGTTAGATCTGCTACTCCATCTTAGACATTTGTCATTTTTGCCATGATTAATGTGTGCATGATATGCCCATGAGTTCTACACATGTTTTGTTAAGGGTTTTGTCATCTTTCCAGAGGTGCAACCCATGCATTTTTGTGATGTGTGTGGTGACTAGTGCAAGCTTGCAAAGTGAGGCACTCGGTAACTCCGTTTTCAGGGACTTGGTAATTTCACTAAGTCCTGGGATTGTTTATCTCTTGATGCCACATGTTCATGTTGTTTCCCAGTGATCCGTGCCACTTTTGAGGATGATCAGTAAATGAGTTTTGTTAATATTGTAGTGCTCTATCCATCCATGTCTTTGTTTGCAATTATGGAGCACCCTAGCTTGAGACAATCGAGCTCTACTTTTGCTTCGTTGTGAATCTGGGCAGATTGTCAACTTGTTTGCAATTTTGCCGGAGATGTTGTAGTTGATTCATGCATGCTATGCTATTGTTCTTGCCATGTCTAGCTTGCATTTTGTGCCTTCTTAATGGATGTATGCTTGCCTTGCCATGACTTGCACCGTAGTGAGTGCATCGAGCTCGTAAACATGCCTACTTGAGTTATATTTCAGCATGTGTCAGTTTTCACTAAGTCTAAAAACTGATTATGTTTTTGCTATGTTCGTGTGCTTGTTAGTATATTTTCCGATCCCTTTTGGCTCAAGGTCACTAAGGGACTTTTGTTAAGCTTGTTGAGTAGCTCCATGCCATGTTCTTATTTGTCATATTCAGGTCCTGTAGCATGTTGTTTTGTTGCTCCGAAGAGGGCTATATGATGTGAAATTTCAGACAAGTGTTAATTTCACAAAGTCTGAGATCTGTTTACCATTTGCGTTTTTGCCATGCTTGTTTGAACCTGTTAATGGATGATTTGGCCGTAGCTCAGTGCTAGACTTTTGTTAAGCATCTTGAATGCTTCCCTGCCATGTATTTTGATGCCATGTTTGAGTGCTGTAGCATGTTCATCTCATTGCATTAAATGCCTACTTGCTGTAAATCGCAGACCGGTGCCAATTTTGAATCGCTTGCCATTTCCAAACCGTAACTCCGATCCCGGCGTTCTTTATATCGTTTTCAAGCGATTTCATCTCATATTTCCAGTGGCACACTTGGAATTCCAAGTTGAGGCCAGGTTCATGCATTTCCTGTCATATCTTGCATTTTGCATCCAGCATCGCATCCCGCATAGCATACCATCATTGCATCTTATTGTTTGAGCTTGCACGTGGTTGATTGTATTCTTGTTGCTTGTTTGTCTTGTTTGGGTAGAGCCAGGAGATGAGTTCGCTAATGAGGAGCCTGTTGAGTTTGCTTTCGAGGATTCAGTCAACTCTGACAGCTTTGCAGGCAAGATGATCATACCCTCGAAACCACTACTATCTTTGCTATGCTAGTTTGCTCGCTCTTTTGCTATGCCAATGCTATGATGCCTGCCTTTTGCTTGTCAGCCTCCCAATTGCCATGTCTAACCTCTAACCCACAATGTCCTAGCAAACCATTGATTGGCTATGTTACCGCTTTGCTCAGCCCCTCTTATAGCGTTGCTAGTTGCAGGTGAAGATTGGAGGCGTTCCTTGTTGGGACATTTATTTACTTGTTGGGATATCATCATATTATCTTGCTATCTTAATGCATCTATATACTTGGTAAAGGGTGGAAGGCTCGGCCTCTCGCCTAGTGTTTTGTTCCACTCTTGCCGCCCTAGTTTCCGTCATATCGGTGTTATGTTCCCGGATTTTTGCATTCCTTACGCGGTTGGGTTATAATGGGAACCCCTTGATAGTTCGCCTTGATTAAAGCTTTTCCAGCAATGCCCAACATTGGTTTTACTATTTGCCACCTAGCCTCTTTTTCCCTTGGGTTTCCGGAGCCCGAGGGTCATCTTATTTTAAACCCCCCCGGGCCAGTGCTCCTCTAAGTGTTGGTCTACCTGTCAGCTACCGGTGGCCACCAGGGGCAACTCTGGGCTGGCCTACCCGTACCTAGGACAATCTGAGTGTGCCCTGAGAAAGAGATATGTGCAGCTCCTATCGGGATTTGTCAGCACATTCAGGCGGTGTTGCTGGTCTTGTTTTAACCTGTCGAAATGTCTTGTTGTACCGGGATACCGAGTCTGATCGGAATGTCTCGGGTGGAGGTCTATTCCTTCGTTGACCGTGAGAGCTTGTCATGGGCTAAGTTGGGACTCCCCTGCAGGGATTGAACTTTTGAAAGCCATGCCCGCGGTTATGGGCAGATGGGAATTTGTTAATATCCGGTTGTAGATAACTTGAACCTTAATTTAATTAAAATGAAGCAACCGTGTGTGTTACCGTGATGGCCTCTTCTCGGCGGAGTCCGGGAAGTGGACACGGTGTTGGAGTAATGTTTGCGCAGGTTGCTCTCTAGTTTCTCGCTCGCGCTTTGCTTCCTCTTCTCGCTCTCTTTTGCGAATAAGTTAGCCACCATATATGCTAGTCGCTTGCTGCAGCTCCACATATATGTTTACCTTATCCTTCCTATAAGCTCAAATAGTCTTGATCGCGAGGGTGCGAGATTGCTAAGTCCCCGTGGCTCACAAATTACTATTACACCAGATGCAGGTCCAGGTGATTCCGCTCTAGGTGACGCGTATGAGCTCAAGTGGGAGTTTGACGAGGACTCTCAACGTTACTATGTGTCCTTTCCTGATGATCAGTAGTGGTGCCCAGTTGGGGGTGATTGGGACCGTGTCGCATGTTGGGTTTTCTTCTATTTTGGCGCCGTAGTCGGGCCATGAGTGTTTGGATGATGTATGTTATTTATGTACTTGATTGACGTGGCGAGTGTAAGCCAACTATGTTATCCCTTTTTCATCATTTATATTATATGGGATGTTTGTGATGATTACCTGACTTGCGACATATGCCTTCAATGCGATTATGCCTCCAAGTCGTGCCTCGACACGTGGGAGATATAGTCGCATCGAGGGTGTTACACCATGATAGGTAGGTATGGTGGCTATTTTGAGGAAGATATAAGGAGGCTTACATGTGACAGAGCATATCATATCACGGGGTTTGGATGCACCGGAGAAGTTTGCACCAACTCTCGAGGTGAGAAAGGGCAATGCACGGTACTAAAGAGGCTAGCAATGATGGAAGGGTGCGAGTGCGTATAATCCATGGACTCAAACATTAGTCATAAAGAACTCACATACTTATTGCAAAATTCTATTAGCTATCGAAACAAAGTACTACGCTCATGGTCCTAGGGGGATAGATTGGTAGGAAAAGACCATCGCTCGTCCCCGACCGCTACTCATAAGGAAGACAATCAATAAATAAATCATGCCCTGACTTCATCACATAACAGTTCACCATACGTGCATGCTACAGGAATCACAAACTTCAACACAAGTATTTCTACAATCCACAACTACCCACTAGCATGACTCTAATATCACCATCTTTATATCGCAAAACTATTGCAAGGAATCAAACATATCATATTCAGTGATCTACAAGTTTTATGTAGGATTTTGTGACTAACCATGTGAATGACATTCCTGTCATCTCTCTAAATAGATATAAGTGAAGCAAGAGAGTTTAATCATTTCTACAAAAGATATGCCCACGCTCTAACAAATATAAGTGAAGCAAAAGAGCATTCTACAAATGGCGGTTTTCTATGTGTAGGGAAACAGGCAATCCAAACTTCAAAAGATATAAGTGAACCACATGAAGCATTCTATAAAGCCATACTCAAAAGATATAAGTGAAGTGCAATGAGAATTCTATAAATCAACCAAGGACTATCTCATACCAGCATGGTGCATTAAAGAAAAGTGAAAACTAAATGCAAAAGACGCTCCAAAATTTATGCATATCATGTGACGAGTAAAGATATAGTTCCAAGTGAAATTACCAATGATCGTTAGAAGAAAGAGGGGATGCCTTCCGGGGCATCCCCAAGCTTGGTTGCTTGGGAGTCCTTGAATATTTCCTTGGGGTGCCTCGGGCATCCCCAAGCTTAGGCTCTTGCCACTCCTTATTCCTTCATCCATCGTGATCTCTCCCAAAACTTGAAAACTTCAATCACACAAAACTTAATGGAAAGTTTGGTAAGATCCGTTAGTATAATAAAGAAAATCACTACTCTAAGTACTATTGCAAACCAATTCATATTTTGTTTTTTAATTGTATCTACTGTAATATAACTTTTCCATGGCTTAATTCACTAATAGAAATCAATAGTTTCATCAAAACAAGCAAACTATGCATCAAAAACAGAATCTGTCATAAATAGGATAGTCTATAGTAATCTGAACATTCACCATACTTCTGGTACTCCAAAAATTCTTAAAAAATAGGAAAAATAAAAAATTTGTATAGAAAGACAGTGCAAAAAGTTTCAGAACCGTTTTACGTTCCAGTAAAAAATGTAAAATCGCGTACGACAGCCAAAGTTTCTGTTCTGCACCGCACAAACCAACAAGCAATGTAAACATCCTAAAGGCAAATCTTGGCACATTATTTTTATAATACAATGGAATTGTACAAGGGGATAATTATTTTTGTTGAAAAGTTTATGTAATCAAGATTCATGAAGTTTCCGTGAGCATGAACAAAGTTCAAGGAGCTCCCCCACTTCAATAATGCTTGTCTCTCTCACTTTCACTTTCCTTTTTGAAAAGTTTTGGGTACCCTCTTTATTTTTTGTTTTTAAACTATATAAAAGCACTCAACAGAAATAAATGACTCTCTAAAATTTCCGGATTGTCTCCCTGGCAGCGCTTTCTTTAAAGCCATTAAGCTAGGCATATAGTGCTCAAGTAATGAATCCACCCGGATCCCAAGGTATATCAAAGCCAATTTTAATTAACAATGGTTTGTGATTTAGTAGTGAGAACAAAGTAACATATATCATGCAACAACGAACTCTAACTCCATTCCTATGCATTGGCATGTCATAAAAGAACAATTCATGCACACATAGTAAAGGCCAATGCATAGTATAAGAAGTTTCTTGCAATTTTATCATATTGGAAACATAGAGAGGCGGAGATGTAGTTCCTCTCTCATAATAATTGCAAGTAGGAGCAGCAAGCACATGCATATTGTATCTATCAAAATCATCATGTATAGTAGTGAAACGCAACCCATCAATATAATCCTTAATAAGGGCAAATTTCTCTGATATAGTGTAGTCGGGAGAATTCAAATAGATAATAGGACTATCATGCGTGGGTGCAATAGCAACAATTTCATGTTTAACATAAGGAACTATAGCAAGTTCATCTCCATAATAATAATTCATATTGGCATCTTGGCCACAAGCATAACAAGCATCATCAAAAAGGGATATTTCAAAAGAATCAACGGGATCATAACAATCATCATAGCAATCATCCTTTGGTAAGCACGAAGAGAAATTAAACAATGTATGAGTTGAAGAGTTACTCTCATTAGAAGGTGGGCACACGTGATCAATCTGCTCTTCCTCCTTTTGTTATTCGCTCTCCTCCTCATCTTTTTCATCCAATGAGCTCACAATGTCATTAATTTCTTCTTCCATAGATTCCTGAAAAATATTAGTCTCTTCTTGGACAGCGGAGGAGTCCTCAATATATGATTTAATATAAGGATTAGAAGAATAATTATCATAGCAATATTTAAGTATGGCCAAAATTTCAGATTTGTAGAGAGTAGTATCACACTCTTCAATAAAAGAAGCAATTTCACGAGTACCCCTAAAAGCAACAAATTCTTCAATTTGTTGAACATCATAGTAATTAGAAACACCCTTAGTATACGAAGATACGATTCCATTATCAGTAAACCCACATTGGTAAGGAAGGTGTTTCTTAGGGTCTTTAGAACAACAAGTACAATCATATATTTCACATAAATTCCAAGCATAACACTGCAAACGGTGAATTCGATCCAGTAAAAGTTTCCCTTTTTCAGATATGCGGTGTCGCACATAACAAGCATGCTCATCTAAAGATTTTCCCTCAACTAAGCTAGTTGGGGTTTCAGCCCGAGCACATTGGGATCGAAGATGATCCAAGTAAAAAGCTTCAGTAGTGTGATAGATTTTGAGTGGTTATTCAACCATTGGTTCAGTAGGTACCACTAATTTTTTTGGTATTTCGTGTTCCATATCCATAACTAAAGGTAGAGAACAACTTAGAACAGCAAATAAAAATTACTTAGTGATAAAGCAAACAAGCACACACGAGAATATTCACCCCACGCTATAACTCCCCGGCAACGGCGCCAGAAAAAGGTCTTGATAACCCACAAGTATAGGGGATCAATTGTAGCCTCTTTCGATAAGTAAGAGTGTCGAACCCAACGAGGAGCTAAAGGTAGAACAAATATTCCCTCAAGTTCTATCGACCACCAATACAACTCTACGCATGCTTAACGTTCGCTTTACCTAGAACAAGTATAAAACTAGAAGTACTTTGTAGGTGTTGTTGGATAAGTTTGCAAGAATATAAAGAGAGCGAAAATAAAAAGTAGGGGCTATTTCAATGAAGACACAACTAAATTAGTTTTAGTAGAGAGCTTTTTGTTACGATAAAGTTATTTGTCCCTAGGCAATCGATAACTAGACTGGTAATCACTATTGCAAATTTATTTGAGGGAGAGGCATAAGCTAACATACTTTCTCTACTTGGATCATATGCACTTATGATTGGAACTCTAGCAAGCATCCGCAACTACTAAAGATCATTAAGGTAATACCCAACCATAGCATTAAAGCATCAAGTCCTCTTTATCCCATACACAAACAACCTACTTACTCGAGTCTGTGCTTCTGTCACTCACGCCACCCACCATAAGCAAGTCATGAACATATTGCAAACCCTACAACATAAATCCCTCACGCTTGCGCAACACAGAGAGTACCATAGGACAACACCAATAATAAAACATGCAACTCAAACCAATCTTGATCATCAAATAGCCCATAGGACAAAACAGATCTACTCAAACATCATAGGATAGCCATACATCATTAGGAAATAATATATAGCGTTGAGCACCATGTTTAAGTAGAGATTACAGCGGGTAAGAGAGAGGTTACACCGCTGCATAGGGGGGGAAGAGTTGGTGATGATGGCAGTGAAGTTGTTGGTGAAGATTGCGGTGATGATGATGGCCACAGCAGCGTTCCGGCGCCACCGAAACAGAAGGGGAGAGGGGGCCCCTTCGTATTCTTCTTCCTTGACCTCCTCCCTAGATGGGAGAAGGGTCTCCCCTCTGGTCCTTGGCCTCCATGGTGTGGGAGGGGCGAGAGCCCCTCCGAGATTGGATCTGTCTATCTGTCTCTCTCTGTTTCTGCGTTCTCCTCTGCCGCCCTTTCAACATTTCGTGTATATATGGAGATCTGTAACTCCGATTGGATTGAAACCTTTGTCCAGATCTTTTTCCAAAAATTAGCTTTCTTGCGGCCAAAGTAGAGCATCAACCACCTTACGAAGGGCCCATGAGGGTGGGGGCACGCCCACCTGGAGTGGGTGTGGGCCCCACCCTCGTGGCCACCTCGGGCACCGTCTCGCGTTGATTTTACTTCCCAAAAATCACAAATATTCCAAAATAATTCTCCGTCTGTTTTATCCCGTTTGGACCCCGTTTGATATGGGGTTTCTGCGAAATATAAAACATGCAACAGACAGGAACTGGCACTGGGCACTAGATCAATATGTTAGTCCCAAAAATAGTATAAAAAGTTGCCAAAAGTATATGAAAGTTGAATAATATTGGCATGGAACAATCAAAAATTATAGATACGACGGAGACGTATCACATGGCACACTTAACTATCGAGTAGTCATCAGCTTTGCTCTGCTAGATGTTCATAACGTCCGGAGTTGCTTCTGCAGCGGGTCTTTCACCTAGCGGTGCTTCCAGGACGTAATTCTTCTGTGCAGCAATGAGGATAATCCTCAAGTTATGGACCCAGTTCGTGTAGTTTCTATCATCATCTTTCAACTTAGCTTTCTCTAGGAACGCATTAAAATTCAAAGGAACGGTAGCACGGGCCATTGATCTACAACAACATAGACATGCAAAAACTATCAGGTACTGAGTTCATGATAAATTAAAGTTCAATTAATCATATTAATTAAGAACTCCCACTTATATAGACATCCCTCTAGTCATCTAAATGATCACGTGATCCATATCAACTAAACCATGTCCGATCATCACGTGAGATGGAGTAGTTTTCAATGGTGAACATCACTATGTTGATCATATCTACTATATGATTCACGTTCGATCTTTCGATCTCAGTGTTCCGAGGCCATATCTGCATATGCTAGGCTCGTCAAGTTTAACCCGAGTATTCTGCGTGTGCAAAACTGGCTTGCACCCATTGTATGTGAACGTAGAGCTTATCACACCCAATCATCATGTGGTGTCTCGGCACGACGAACTGTAGCAACGATGCATACTCAGGGAGAACACTTATACCTTGAAATTCAGTAAGGGATCATCTTATAATGCTACCGTCGTACTAAGCAAAATAAGATGCATAAAAAGATAAACATCACATGCAATCAAAATATGTGACATGATATGGCCATCATCATCTTGTGCCTTGGATCTCCATCTCCAAAGCAATGTCATGATCTCCATCGTCACCGGCCTGACACCTTGATCTCCATCGTAGCGTCGTGGTCGTCTCACCAACTATTGCTACTACGACTATCGCTAACGCATAGTGATAAAGTAAAGCAATTACATGGCGATTGCAATTCATACAATAAGAATACAACCATATGGCTCCTGCCGATTGCCGATAACTTACAAAACATGATCATCTCATACAACAACTTATATCTCATCACGTCTTGACTATATCACATCACATCAGGCCCTGCAAAAACAAGTTAGACGTCCTCTACTTGGTTGATGCAAGTTTTACGTGGCTGCTACGGGCTTCTAGCAAGAACCGTTCTTACCTACGCATCAAAACCACAACGATTTTTTGTCAAGTGTGTTGTTTTAACCTTCAACAAGGACCAAGTGTAGTCAAACTCGATTCAACTAAAGTTGGAGAAACAGACACCCGCCAGCCACCTGTGTGCAAAGCACGGCGGTAGAACCAGTCTCATGAACGCGGTCATGTAATCTCGGTCCGGGCCGCTTACCACCGAATCAAAGTAAGACATTGCTGGTAAGTGATGACCAACAAGTGTAGGGGATCTATCGTAGTCCTTTTGATAAGTAAGAGTGTCGAACCCAACGAGGAGTAGAAGGAAATGACAAGCGGTTTTCGGTAAGGTATTCTCTGCAAGCACTGAAATTATAGGTAACAGATAGTTTTGTGAATAGATAATTTGTAACGAGTAACAAGTAACAAGTGTAAATAAAGTGCAGCAAGATGGCCCAATCCTTTTTGTAGCAAAGGACAAGCCTAGACAATTTCTTATATGAAGGAAAACGCTCCCGAGGACACATGGGAATTATCGTCAAGCTAGTTTTCATCATGTTCATATGATTCACGTTCGATGCTTTGATAATTTGATATGTGGGTGGACTGGTGCTTGGGTGCTGTCCTTACTTGCACAAGCATCCCACTTATGATTAACTCCTATTGCAAGCATCCGCAACTACAAAATAAGTATTAAGGTAAACCTAACCATAGCATGAAACATATGGATCCAAATCAGCCCCTTACGAAGCAACACATAAACTAGGGTTTAAGCTTCTGTCACTCTAGCAACCCATCATCTACTTATTACTTCCCAATGCCTTCCTCTAGGCCCAAACAATGGTGAAGTTTCATGTAGTCGACGTTCACATAACACCACTAGACGATAGACGACATACATCTCATCAAAATATCGAACGGATACCAAATTCACATGACTACTAATAGCAAGACTTCTCCCATGTCCTCAGGAACAAACGTAACTACTCACAAAGCATATTCATGTTCATAATCAGAGGGGTATTAATATGCATAATGGATCTGAACATATGATCTTCCAGCAAATAAACCAACTAGCATCAACTACAAGGAGTAATCAACACTAATAGCAACCTACAGGTACCATTCCCAGACTTAGAGACAAGAATTGGATACAAGAGATGAACTAGGGTTTGAGAGGAGATGGTGCTGGTGAAGATGTTGATGAAGATTGACCCCCTCTCGATGAGAGGATCGTTGGTGATGACGATGGCGATGATTTCCCCCTCCCGGAGGGAAGTTTCCCCGGTAGAACAGCTCCGCCGGAGCCCTAGATTGGTTCCGCCAAGGTTCCGCCTCGTGGCGGCGGAGTCTCGTCCCAAAAGCTTGCTTATGTTTTTTCTTCGGACGAAAGACTTCATATAGCAGAAGATGGGCATCGGAGGGCCACCAGGGGGCCCACGAGGCAGGGAGCGCGCCCAGGGGGTAGGGCGCGCCCCCTACCCTCATGGCCAGGGTGTGGGCCCCCTCTGGTATTTTCTTCGCTCAGTATTTTTTATTATTTCCAAAAGTAACTTCCATGGAGTTTCAGGACTTTTGGAGTTGTGCAGAATAGGTCTCCAATATTTGCTCCTTGTCCAGCCCAGAATTCCAGCTGCCGGCATTCTCCCTCTTCATGTAAACCTTGTAAAATAAGAGAGAATAGGCATAAGTATTGTGACATAATGTGTAATAATAGCCCATAATGAAATAAATATCAGTATAAAAGCATGATGCAAAATGGACGTATCAGTAAGCAGTATGACTATTATCGCCCACAACTCTTTGTGTTCTACTCGTGCATATAACATCTACGCATAGACCTGGCTCGGATGCCACTATTGGGAAATGTAGTATTTGAAAAAAATTCCTACGATCACGCAAGATCTATCTAGGAGAAGCATAGCAATGAGCGGGGAGAGTGTGTCCATGTACCCTCGTAGACCGAAAGCAAAAGCGTTTAGTAACGCAGTTGATGTAGTTGAACGTCTTCACGATCCAACCGATCCAAGTACCGAACATACGGCACCTCCGTGTTCAGCACACGTTCAGCACGATAACGTCCCTCGAGCTCTTGATCCAGTTGAGGACGAGGGAGAGTTCCGTCAGCACGACGGCGTGGCGACGGTGATGATGAAGTTACTGGCGCAGGGCTTCGCCTAAGCACTACGATGATATGACCGAGGTGTGTCACTGTGGAGGGGGGCACCGCACACGGCTAAGAGAAGACTTGGTGTGTCTTTGGGGTGCCCCCTCCCACGTATATAAAGGAGGGGGGAGGAGGTGGCCGGCCGAAGGGGCGCGCGCTAGGTGTGGGAGTCCTACTAGGACTCCCTAGTCCAAGTAGCATTCCCTCTCCTTTTTCCTTTTCCGGAGAAGCAAAGAGGGAAAGAGAGAAGGAGTAGGAGAGGGAAAGGGGGGGGGGGCGCCGCCCCCACCCCTTGTCCAATTCGGATTGGCAGGGGGCACCTCCTTGGCCAACCCTCTCTCCTCCACTAAGGTCCATGTATGGCCCATTAACTTCCCGGGGGGTCCGGTAACCCCCGGTTCTCCGAAACTCATCCGATACTCCCGAAACCATTCTGGTGTCCGAATGTAACCTTCCAATTTATGAATCTTTACCTCTTGCCTATTTTTAGACTCCTCGTCATGTCTGTGATCTCATCCGGGACTCCTAACAAACTTCGGTCATCAAATCACATAACTCATAATACAAATTCTCATCGAACGTTAGCGTGCGGACCCTATGGGTTCGAGAACTATCTATACATGACCGAGACACATCTCTGGTCAATAACCAATAGCGGATCCTGGATGCTCATATTGGCTCCTACATATTCTATGAAGATCTTTATCGGTCAAACCGCATAACAACATATGTTGTTCCCTTTGTCACCAGTATGTTACTTGCCCGAGATTCGATCATCGGTATCATCATACCTAGTTGAATCTTGTTACCGGCAAGTCTCTTTACTCATTCCATAGTGCATCATCCTATGACTAACTCATTAGTCACATTGCTTGCAAGGCTTATAGTGATGTGCATTACCGAGAGGGCCCAGAGATACCTCTCCGATACATAGAGTGACAAGTCCTAATCTCGATCTATGCCAACTCAAAAAACACCTTCGAAGACACCTGTAGAGCATCTTTATAATCACCTAGTTACGTTGTGACATTTGATAGCACACAAGGTGTTCCTCCGGTATTCGGGAGTTGCATAATCTCATAGTCAGAGGGACATGTATAAGTCATGAAGAAAGCAATAGCAATAAAACTAAACGATCATTATGCCAAGCTAACGGATGGGCCTTGTCCATCACATCAGTCTCTAATGATGTGATCCCGTGCATCAACTGACAACTCATGTCTATGGTTAGGAAACATAACCATATTTGATTAACGAGCTAGTTAAGTAGAGGCATACTAGGGACACTCTGTTTGTCTATGTATTCACACATGTACTAAGTTTCCAGTTAATACCATTCTAGCATGAATAATAAACATTTATCATGATGTACAGAAATATAAATAACAACTTTATTATTGCCTCTAGGGCCTATTTCCTTCAGAAGCATCAAGCAAACCGCAAGCGCATGGATTGGGAGTTTAGTGTGGGGGATCAAGTTTTACTGAAACTGCAACCTTACGTCTAGTCATCCGTGGTGAGTCGGCCATGCTCGAAACTCGCCTACAAATTCTTCGGCCCGTACAAGATCATCAGCCGTGTGGGATTGATGGCCTACAAGCTAGATTTGCCGTTGGAGAGCAAAATTCACCCTGTTTTTCATGTGTCACAGCTGAAGCCATTCATGGAGGACTACACTCTAGTCTTCACTCAATTACCGGCACCGCCTGACCTCACCATCGGCGACTTGGTGCCGCAAGCAATTCTGGAGCACCACCCGGTTAAGAAGGGCAACCCGGCGATTCCTCAAGTCCTGGTACATTGACGCACCCTGTCACCGGCGAGTGCGACGTGGGAGAACTACCACATCCTCCAACAACGCTTCCCCGACATCAAGCTTTGACGAGGGGGCTTCGTCCCAAGGCGGGGAAAATGTCACGCCCTACTCCCTGGTGGATCACCATGTCGAGCAGGCGGACAACAATGCACAAGAAGCAAGCTTTTAAATGGCGGATAGAGGATTGGTTGCGGATTAGGGTCCGCGTAGCGGAATACGGATAGAGGGTGATATTGCGGGCGCTATGTCCACATAGACAATTTGAAAAAAACACTCATAAATTTGAGATTCTTGTGTATATTTCTAGGCCATTGACAAAAATATGACACTTAATTTGAGAAATCATCATTTAGATAAGAATATAAACTATAATTGAACAATATTTTGTCGTGCAACCATGCAAGCAAGACACATTTACAAAAATAGAATCCACAACAGAACAACAAGGACTTATATAGCGGGCGATATTACGGATAGCGGACGATATAGCGGTGTAACAAGTGATATTGCGCCCGCATCATGACAACACGCTATTTTATAATGCAACCTTAAACTAATAGTGGTAGGGTAACGCTACCGCTATTGCGGCCACAATAGCGTAGGTAACAGACGCTATTTAAAAGTTTGACAGCAAGTGCAGCCGCGTGAGGAGGAAGATCAGGGCCCACGGGCAGAGAGCATGGAAAAATCCTTGGTAGGTTAGTTTCTATGTCAAGTGGGGCCTGTTCCAGAGAGTGCTATAAGTGTGGGTGACAACAGAGACTGGGTCATGCCTTGTAATCGAATATTCAGAATTCTTCATCTATCTGCTTTCTCCAGTTCCTCCCCTTTCTTCTTCCTCAAGCTCATCCCCTCTCTGATTTCCTCTCCTCCCTCTGTTCGATCCGTGAGGGTCGTTACACGTTTTCTTTTATTGAGATAATAAAATCATTGGAGTTTTTTTGAGAAACTATGAAATCATTGGAGCTAATTTTGTTTTTTCGGATATTATTTTTTTCTATCGATGGGCCAAAGAAGAATGGCCCTACCGCTTAGAGCATCTCCAGCCACGCCCCCAGAAAGGCATCCCCAGGCGTTTTTTCGCCCCGGCACGGAAAAATCGGCGCAGTCGTGGCCCCAGGAGCCCGATTTTCGCCTGCCTAGGCCGAATTTAGCGCCGGTGGACCCAGGCTGAACTCGGCGTGCTGGGGGCGCTCGGGGGCGCCGGGGTGAGCGATTTTGGCGCGAAAGAGCCGCGGGCCCACCGCGTCAGTGACACCGCGCGTCTTCGTCCCCGAACGCCTCGGTTTCCCGTGGGGAATCAATGGCAAGGCTGCCGCCGGTCAGCCTTACCATTGATTCCTCACAGGCGGTGCGTCACGGGCCGGCGCGCCGACGCCTCCCCTCCCTCGCACGCGTACACACGGGGTGGCGCCGCTATATAAGCCGGTGGCCTCCCTCGCCTCTGGCTACACCAGCCACACCAGACCTAGCCCACCGTCTACCTCTCTCGAGCGCCGCCGCCGAGCCCTCCCTCTCCTCCCTCCCTCTCCCGATGGCCAAGCGATTCCCCGAAGATGAGGCCGCGGCCAACGGCTTCGGCCGCCGCTCGCTCCGCGAACATGAGTCTTGGCTCCTGTTCCAGGCGAACATCCCGGCGCCGCCGGACATGCGCGCCGGGCCAATGGGGTGGAGACTCAGCAACGAGGGAGTGCCCATTCCCCCATTGCCTGACACCGTGGCGAAACCGGGCTACTTCACCGACGAGGTCGATGTCGTGCGCGCCTTCCTCACCGACGCCCAGCTCGCCCTCCCCGAGTACGCCACCGACAACATAGCGGCGTGGACGGCGTACTTCCAACGCCGGCAGCAGCAGAGGATGGCGTCCATCAATGGCGCACCGGTGGTGGGCGGACCGAAGAACAGCGAGGGACGCCACCTGTGGTGGGGTGTCCCCGGCCGCACCCTCGAGGGCGTACTGACGTACCTCGAGGGCGGCAATGACCCGCCGTTGGCATACCCACCGGCGAGGGCGGCCGCCACGGCCACGGCTCACCACCGATGCGACGGGCAATGGTTGTCTAGGAGGTTCAATGTCTCCTCTTCTTCCTCCTCCTCCCGCTCTTCCTCACACTCATCCGGCACTCCAGCACTGCTCGGCGTCAAGGCCGAGCCCACGGCGGAGACACCGCTCGGTCAGCACACTCGCAGCACCGGCATCGTCATCAATGAGGGTGGCCGGCGCGCCCCCTCGTCGGCTCCTCCGCGCTTCATCAAGCCCAAGACGGAGCCGGGACTGGCGCCGGTGAAGACGGAGCCGGGCCTCCCCACGGTGAAGACGGAGCACGGCGGCGATGTCGAGCTCGACGACGACGTGGCCCAAGAATGGGCGCGCGCGGACTCCTTGAAGATGGCGAGGGAGCGCCAGTGCACCGCCCTGTGGTGATTCGCGTAACGCCGCCGGGACCGCGACGGAGGAATCATCGTCATCGAGGACAGCGACGATGACGCCGCACTGCCGCCACCAGCCCGCATAGGCGACGCCGGTTAGGGGTCCACTAGGGACGGCTGCGTCAAGGAGTTGAAGCCGGACGGCGACGATGACGGCAGCGACGATGGTGAGTACTACACTTTTAGCCAGTTCTTTTTTAATTATATATATTATGTAATAAAAACCCGCTTTTTAAATGTAATATATGCCGAACTTCGCCGAACTTTAAACTCTGCTATATTTTTTAATTTTTTTGAACGCGCCTAGGGATGGCCCTGGGACCGGCGGCTGGGGACCAACTCGGCCCGAGGCCGATTTTTTGCGCCGGCTCACCCTCAAGGGGCGATTTCAGGCGCCCCCTGGGGGCCAACGGCTGGAGATGCTCTTAGGATGTTCAATCAAGTGGCCCAAACGCTTGGGATATGCAGCATCAGATCAGAGGAACTTTTTCTCTAAAAAATGATAGCATAAGAGGAAACCATAGCCGATCTTGTGGATCCACCACGTCGGCCGCAGGCGCCGCCGTCCCTTGTGGCAACCCCCTCCCCTTTCACCCGCCGCCCACCACCATTCTACCCCGTGCCATCTTCCGTCGGCCACCCACCACTCTCCTCCGCTGCCATCAATCAGAGAGAAGATTTCATCGTGTTTTACGATACAGAGCCGCCGCCAAGCCCTAAAACCTCTCGGGAGGGCTGATCTGGAGTCCGTTCGGGGCTCCAGAGAGGGAAATCCGTCGCCATCATCGTCATCAACCATCCTCCATCACCAATTTCATGATGCTCACCGTCGTGTGTGAGTAATTCCATCGTAGGCTTGCTGGACAGTGATGGGTTGGATGGGATCTATCATGTAATCGATTTAGTTTTGTTAGGGTTTGATCCCTAGTATCCACTATGTTCTGAGATTGATGTTGCTATGACTTTGCTATGCTTAATGCTTGTCACTACGGCCCGAGTGCCATGATTTCAGATCTGAACCTATTATGTTTTCATCAATATATGAGAGTTCTTGATCCTATCTTGCAAGTCTATAGTCACCTATTATGTGTTATGATCCGTTAACCCCGAAGTGACAATAATCGGGATACTTACCGCTGATGACCGTAGTTTGAGGAGTTCATGTATTCACTATGTGTTAATGCTTTGTTCCGATACTCTATTAAAAGTAGGCCTTAATATCCCTTAGTTTCCATAAGGACCCCGTTGCCACGGGAGGGTAGGACAAAAGATGTCATGCAAGTTATTTTCCATAAGCACGTATGACTATATTCAGAATACATGCCTACATTACATTGATGAACTGGAGCTAGTTTGGTGTCACTCTAGGTTATGATTGTTACATGATGAACCGCATCCGGCTTAATTCTCAATCACCGATCCATTGCCTACGAGCTTTCCATATATTGTTCTTCGCTTATTTACTTTTCCGTTGCTATTGCTATCATCACTACAAAATACCAAAAACATTACTTTTACTACTATTACCTTTTATTATCATTGCCATACTATCATATTACTTTGCTACTAAACACTTTACTGCAAATACTAAGTTTCCAGGTGTGGTTGAATTGACAACTCAGCTGCTAATACTTGAGAATATTCTTTGGCTCCCCTTGTGTCGAATCAATAAATTTGGGTTGGATACTCTACCCTCGAAAACTGTTGCGATCCCCTATACTTGCGAGTTATCAAGACTATTTTCTGGTATCGTTGCCGGGGAGCATAGCTCTATTCTTTGAGTCACTTGGGATATATATCTGCTTATCATTATGAAGAACTTGAAAGATCCAAGAACCAAGATTTATCCCTCAACTACGGGGGGAGGTAAGGAACTGCCATCTAGCTCTGCACTTGATTCACCTTCTGTTTTGAGTAAGCTTGTGACACCTAAACCTGCTTCTGCTATTCGTTCTGATATGTCGCATGCTATTGATGATGCTACTTCTGCTATGCATGATACTTATGATGAAACTACTTCTATGCTTGATACTATTGTGCCACTTGGTGAATTTCTCGACGAACAACTTGCTAGGGCTAGAGAGATTGAAAATATGGAATCTAATAATACTGATGAAAGTGACGATGAAGACTTGCCTGTTATTCCTAAGGGTTATGGTTTTGATAAAGAAGCTTCTTTAGCTATTTTAGCTTGAAAAGATAGATACGAGCTCAAGAGGTTATTAGCTAAATGGAATAAGCAATCTCTAAATGCTAGAATGAAACCTGACCCTACTTTCGCTACTTCACCTATCTGTGTTACTGATAAGGATTATGAATTCTCTGTTGATCCTGATATAATTACTTTGGTTGAATCTGATCCTTTTCATGGCTATGAATCTGAAACCGTTGTGGCACATCTTACTAAATTAAATGATATAGCTACCCTGTTCACTAATGATGAAAGAACTCGCTACTTTTATATCCTTAAAATATTTCCATTCTCAATAAAAGGGTGATGCTAAGATATGGTTTAATTCTCTTGATCCTGGTTGTGTGCGTAGTCCCCATGATATGATTTATTACTTCTCTGCTAAATATTTCCCCGCGCATAAGAAACAAGCTGCTTTAAGGGATATATACAATTTTGCACAAATAGAAGAAGAGAGTCCCCCACAAGCTTGAGGGAGGCTTCTCCAATTACTTAATGCTTGGCCTGATCATCCTCTTAAGAAAAATGAAATACTTGATATCTTTTATAATGGACTAACCGATGCTTCCAAAGATTACCTGGATAGTTGTGCTGCTTCTGTTTTCAGGGAAAGAACACCAGAAGAAGCTAAAATTCTATTGAATAATATGTTGACACATGAAAATAATTGGACACCTCCGGAGCCAATTCCTGAGCCTATTCCTAAACCAACTCCGAAGAAGAGGGGTATTCTATTTCTCAGTCTTGAATATATGCAAGAGGCAAAGAAATCTATGAAAGAAAAAGGTATTAAAGCTGAAGATGTTAAGAATTTACCTCCTATTGAAGAAATACATGGTCTTAATTTACCGCCTGTTGAAGAAACATATGATCTTAATCCTTTACCTATTGAAGAAACTCATGGTCTTGATAACCCGACATAGGTAGTAAAGGTAAATTCTCTCTATAGCTATGATAAAGCTGAAATCCCATTTACTAAGTTTGCTAGCCCATGCTTAGATGAGTTTGATAAATTTATGGTTAAGCAAGAAGATTTTAATGCTTATTTTGGTAGACAATTGAAATACAATTCAAATATGCTTGAACACTTGGGTGATTATATGGCTAATGTCAAAGGTGAACTTAAACTTATTAGTAAACATGCTTCTATGGTTACCACTCAAGTAGAACAAGTACTTAAAGCTCAAAATGATTTGCTCAATGAATTGAACAGTAAGGATAATGATAATGCTGTTAGATTGATCACTAGAGGTGGTAGAATGACTCAGGAACCTTTGTATCCTGAAGGCCACCCTAAGAGAATTGAGCAAGATTCTCATAGAAATAATATAGATGCACCTAGTCCTTCTAAAAGGAAGAAAAAGAAAAATGATAGGACTTTGCATGCTTCTAGTGAACCTGTTATTGAACCACCTGAGAATCCAAATGATATTTCTATTTTTGGTGCTGAAACTCAATCTGGTAATGAACCTGAAACTAGTGATAATGCTAATAATAATGTTCATGATGATGCTCAACCTAGTAATGATAATGATATAGAAATTGAACCTGCTGTTGATCTTGATAACCCACAATCAAAGAATCAACGTTATGATAAGAAAGACTTTGTTGCTAGGAAACACGGTAAAGAAAGAGAACCATGGGTTCAGAAACCTATGCCTTTTCCTCTCAAACCATACAAGAAAAAGGATGATGAGGATTTTGAGCACTTTGCTAAAATGATTAGACCTATCTTTTTGCGTATGTGATTAACTGATATGCTTAAAATGAATCCTTATGCTAAGTATATGAAAGATATTGTTACAAATAAAAGAAAGATACTTGAAGCTGAAATTTCCACCATGCTTGCTAATTATACTTTTAAGGGTGGAACACCAAAGAAACTTGGAGATCCCGGTGTACCAACTATACCATGCTTCATTAAAAGAAACTATGTTAAAACTCCTTTATGTGATCTTGGAGCCAGTGTTAGTGTTATGCCTCTCTCTTTATATCGTAGACTTGATTTGAATAAGTTGACACCTACTGAAATATCTTTGCAAATGGCTGATAAATCAACTACTATACCTATCAGTATTTGTGAGGATGTGCCCGTTGTAGTTGCAAACGTTACTATTTTAATGGATTTTGTTATTCTTGATATTCCCGAGGATGATAGTATGTCTATTATTCTTGGAAGACCCTTTTTGAATACTGCAGGGGCTGTTATTGATTGCACTAAAGGCAATGTTACTTTTCATGTTAATGGTAATGAGCATATGGTACACTTTTTGAGGAAACAACCTCAAGTTCATAGTATCAACTCTATTGGAAAAATTCCATCGATTATATTTGGAGGTTTTGAATTTCCTCTTCCTATTGTCAAGAAGAAATATGATATTCTTATTATTGGGGATGTGCATATCCGTGTTGAGGTAACATAGTGTTATTCAAAATTTCTCCGGTTCCATGTTATTTGGAATGATTTCGTTAACAAGACTTGATCAACCTTGTTAGTGGATTCCTTTTGATGATCATGAGATGGATGAAACTAGAAGGCACAACCTTCTGTACCCTCCTTTTACTTTCTGTTATTTATATTAAATAAAATAAAAATAGTATTTTTTGTCTGTTATCTGATTATCTATGCAATATAAAAATACCCCGAAAATAAAAGTTCTCCAAATGCCCTGAAATTTAAATATGATTTTTCTGGAATATTTGAGAATATTTGGCATTGAGAACACAGCAGGAGGAGCTGGCACCTGGCCACGAGGGTCAGGGGTGCGTCCTACCCCCTGGGCGCGCCCCCTGCTTCGTGGGCCCATGATGGCCCTCCTACACTTATCCTTTCACCCACACACTCCTTCTTCCTCCCCCAAACACGAATATCCAGCTCAAACCCGAGTCCAAGCTCATTTTGCTGCCATTTTCGATCTCCTTGCTGAAAGCACCTCTCACAAAACTGCTTGGGGAGATTGTTCTTGTAACATCCCAAAATTCTAAATTTTGGAATGTTATAATAAATAGATAGATTTGATTGACTGTTTGATTGATTGAGTGAAATTCGAAACTTTTGAAAGTTAAATGAGAGGGAATAAAAGGACTTTCCCAAACTTTCACCTTTTTCTTTTGATCCCCGTGAAATCAAATGCTTTTCATCACAAAACCCTGGAGAGAAGATGACATGACTTCTTCCATTATTTAAATGACAAAGGGTTGATGAAAATATTTGAATTTCATTTGAAAATATTTTCAATTCTGAAACTTTATGCAACTCGATGATTTTCACGAGAGAAGATAATATGACTTCTTCAAATTATATGAAATATGAGTTGGGAGTTTCAAAAGGATTAAATTCAAAGCCCCTTTGAATTTATTTCCAATTTAGAGTTATTTGAGTTTTTTTTCAAATTATTTTTCTCCAAAAATAAAATATATGGAAATTAGGGTAACATGATTCCCTACAATAGAAAATTGGAGAAAAAATTATTTGAAATCATTTTGGTATTTTAAAAGTGATTTTTATTGGGTTTTATTAGACCAGTAGCACTCTTTGATTTATCTGATTTTGTGAGGATTTTATTTGGCATATTAAAAATGTCCATGTTGTAGAAATTGTTTTTCTGCAAATTTTGGTATATAATATGCCTATATAATATTTTCATTTAATTTTTTATTATTATTTTAATTGTCTGGAAAAAAGTTAAAAAAAAAGAAGAAAAATCTCTTCGCCGACTGGGCCGGCCAGCATCTCGCCAGGCCGCGCCTCGCCTCATCGTTGACCTCGCCGCCGTCGACAAAGAAAAACCGCCGATAAAACCGTCGAGCCGCCCCGGTTTATTTTGGTTTTCTTCGGTTTTTCCCGAACATTTTTTTATTAGTGGACGTTCGCTCGTTTAGGATCGGGAGCGAACAGATTCGATAGTTAGAATTCGGCAGCGAACGTTCATTATTTAGTATTTTTTTTCTTTTCTTTTTAATTTCGGCCAGGGACCTATCAGTGATGATTTTATTCACAGATTAGTCCCTGTACTTCAAACGACCGTAACTTTTTGCTCGTTAGTCGGAATTAGACGAAACCAACGCTCACGTCTTCGTTACGATCTCCTCTATCCGGATAAACAACTTAAACATGTTTTTGAAAGTTTTAAAATTTGAATTAGATCAGATTTGTATTCAAACTTCGTTTGTTCATAACTTGAGTTCCGTAGCTCCGTTTGAGTTGATTCTTTTTGCAAATCGAAGCTCTTGACCTAAACATTCTAATAAGGCCAAATTCACACAATTTTAGTACTGTTAGAAATTGTTTTATGTTGCAAGAGTTAGTTGCTTGGTTTTGAAGTTTTCCGAATCGACTTCTTCGATCTTTCTGATCTTTTGAGTGATTGCTTATGTGTGGTTACTATTGCTTGCCTACGATAGATTGACCGGAGCGTCACGAGTAGAGCTATCAAGATTTTTGAGTGCGAATCATCTTCATCAACATTGCAGGCAAGTTCACACTTTGATCATATCTTTTCTACCACCCAGTTTTTATTGCATTAGATCAAACCTCAAACATTGCATGATTAGGATCTAATTAAATTGTGGGATTGGGAAGTAGTTGATGAGGTAGGAACCTATTGCCCTGTTACTATCAAACCCTTGGGAGTTACTTCTATGTGTTGCTTATATTGCTATGCTATGCTCGTAGACATGGATTGGGTTTTGAGAGTATCCATGACAGATGTGAGATTGTTAATTAATGGTTTACTTAAGGTGGCAACTTAAACACACATCTGGGTGGATTGAGGCACCTGGGTATTTCGGGACTTGCCTGTCTAGGCACCCGGGTATTCCAGGACTTGCCTGTTTTTTTGGACCGCCACCCAGGCTCAAAGGGATCATGAGATTATTCATACTAGAAACTTCCGTGTGCAGCCACAAGCCATTATGGGCTCTGGCATAGTCGATTAAGTTGTGCGAACTCTTATAGTGGTAGACTAGCAGATGTAGGGGATGTAGGTGGTACGGTCTACCCGATCGTAAGGTGCTAGCGCTTCTGAAAGACTGTGTCTTGGTCATCCGTTTCTCAAACACCATGTAGTGCGAGAAATCCAACGGAGGCGATCGAGTCTTGTGGGGAAAAGTGCACAAACCTCTGTAGAGTGTAATAAACTAATCATGATTAGCCGTGTCCCCGGTTATCGACATCTTGAGTATCTAGTTCTTGGATTATCCTGTTGATCTCATCATGTTACTTTAATTAATTTTGTTGGGTTTTAATGATGTTACTTAATTGGGATTGAGAATGCTGTCAACCATTCTCAATGTTTAACAACCACCATGATAGTAATTAAATTTATTCCTTTGCAGTAGGGAAAAAATGGCTTTTCGCAAAAACAGTATAACCATAGAGCTTTTCCACCAGCCAAATATGCATGTAGTGATAGCCATTGTCATCATTTTTTCTATGGTGTGAATTTGCCAGTACATTCAATGTACTAACCCGTTTCGGGCTGCAACGTCTCATGTTGCAGGTTTCTTACGACGAGTAAGTGATACGTTAGGGTTACGATTTCTACACTCAACTTTGCTGTTGGTGTTGATGGGAATCCACAACCTTGTTGCTTCCGCTATTTTGGATTGAGGTAATAGTATTTACGTTACTTTATACATGTGATTTACCTCTATTATAAATCCTTCGAGTACCGTGTGTGTCAGCATACTGATCCAGGGATGACACTTAAGCACAGAGACTTGATCCATTCGGGTCGGGTCGCTACAAGATGGTATCAGAGCACATGTTGACTGTAGGACGTGACCCTAGAAGCTGGCAAGCCCATAGGAAAGATTTTCTCTACAAACTTTCCTTTTCAAAAAGACCTTTTTACCTCTCTTCTCTTCTGAGCTTATTCAAAAAAATTCCCTTTAGTGAGACCATACCCCTCTCCCCTTTTTTGTCCACACGAAGATTCGACTGATGAGACCACTCCAAGAAGTACAAGATATCGGACAACCATGACCACTACGGAATGAAGGAGATTTCACCGTGCATCTGAATAATGGAAACTACAACGGTTGAAGACCGAAGACAAGTAGAATTTGAAGGCTTTGAAGAATTCCCAGATTTGTATGACCTAGGAATGGCTACCCTTTTGGAACTTGGCAGACTATGGAAGTTGTCAATACCCGAGATCAAGGTGTATTGGAGAAAGACTGAAACAAGGAGCATGAGAACTCAAAGTTTTGTCAAGAAAACCCTAAGGTAGGAGATATCAACTATGGAATGATAGCTCATGGAAATGATAAGAGCAGAAACACAGCTATCCAAGAAGTTATCTCCCGCTGATGCTATTGTCACCATGCTGAGATAAGGATGCATGTCATTAGAATGGATTTGATGGAAGAAGGCTGATGGAGCACCTATTAGTAAGATGAAGTTTTAACCTTAGCCGGTGTATCACCAGGATCTGGAGTAGTACATCAAGAAGTTTAAGGTGGAGCTCCATGAAAGCATATTAGACAAGGAAGCATTTCGTGAAGAACTCAGGAACCAAAAGCTGAAAGTAGCCAAGCTGGAGGAGCTACAACCTCAAGATACCGGAGATTTATCAGGAACTGAAGGATAGTATGACAATGGCTCATGCCAAGGATGTTGAAACCGAGAAGTTTGGAATGCAATTCCAGAATATTAAAGGACGTCACGAGAGACTTTGCTACAACAAAGATGAGCTGGCAAAAGGACTTGAGAAAGACAAGTATGACCGAAAGAAGCCATTGGAGACATGAAGAAGTCTCGTAGAGTTAGACGACCTTGAAGATTTATTGACCTTTATAAGACCAAACCCCTGTCCTATACCTACGTTAGATGCGATGATTGTGAGCTGTCATTTGTTTGATGTTTTTCGACAGCCACAACAAAAATCCGTCTTTTCAAAACTTTTGTTTATATTGTGTGCATCCCTCTCTATCTCTCTTATCTCACCCCAAACCCATGGACCCAATAGAGGATGAATGGAGATGAGCTTGTATTTTCTGGACCGATGAGTCAGTTGGAGACAGACCGATGGATTCAGAACATGGAGGATCACATGAAGAATAATCCTATAGTCGGAAAGGATCCGACCCAGCATGCTCTTCAGTGCTTTGAAAGAGGTGCTGCTACTTGGTGGAGGATGTACAAAACCATAAATGGATGGAAAGGAGTAACCACTTGGAAAGGACTTAAGTTGACTCTGCAAAGATCTCGGCTTGTGTCCCAGAAGTTGAAGCCTTATGGAAAGGATATGAAGAAACCTTGTGCATGCAAGATTTGTGGAGAAATACGACACACCCATAAAGAACACAAGGAGGAATGCCCTAATTGTGAAGGAAGTCACCCAGTTGGAGAATGCCCAATTAGGCAGATTACTTGTTTGTTGTGTGAAGGGACTACCCACTATCCTGCTCAGTGTCACATTTACCCCATGGTACAACGAACCATCCAACAGAAGAAAGAAGTAATGAAAGGAGCCCTCATGGAAATTTTAGAAGAACCCATGATGAAGGAAGGTGTGGAGGACACACCTAAAGAAGACCCAAGAAAACCCTGCACTAAGTCTTGCTATTCATGTGGAGAAGAAGGACACATCTCCCAAAATTGTTTGAATGGGGATCTAGTAGAATTCCCGACAGAGGAAGTAGAATATGACCCACAGGAAATAGAAGCCCTGATTGGAATGGAAAAGTCCAGGAAGAGAAACCGATTGGAGCCCAGGAGGAACCGGAGTCATATCATCTGTTATAGGTGCAAGGAGTTAGGGCACTACCTCAACAGTTGCCCCAAAAGGAAACCTCGATACCTGTCAGAAGTAATATGTTTTAGTTGTAATGGAGCAGGGCACTTTGCCAGGGAATGCCCCAAGGAGAAGAAAACTTGTGCTAGATAGTTGAGTTTGCAACAAAAGAAATGGAGTAGTAGAAGTGAGAACATTTTCTTTTATATTGAGGTGTTGAGTGGAGACATGTAATGGAAAAGCGAGAGATTGCAATCATTGCAGAATGAATAAAGTTAGCATCGTTGGTACTGATATGGATTTTATGAGTTGTTACTCCATGAAGAAGGATTTTGACCATTTTTGAGGATAAGAGAAATATGGTCTATGGAAGATTTTTGCATTTTAAGGGTGGTAGTACCCTGTAATGGATTTCGGAAAAAATGAATACGAGTTTTGCCTCCATATGTGTGATGCCCCAAGAATATGTGGGATGAAGTTGGAGACCGTCAGTCGTTTGGACCAAATGTGATCAAGGAGTCAGAAGAGAATGTTAAATTGATTCGAGATAGACAGAAGGTAGCTCATTCCAGGCAGAAGAGTTATGTAGGCTCAAAAACTCAAGGAGGTAGTCTATGAAATTGGAGACAGAGCATGTCTTCGCGTGTCCCCTATGCGAGGAGTTAAATTGATTGGAGATAAGGGACATTTAGCCCCGAGATTTGTAGGACCATACCGGGTTTTGGAGCGTATGGGAGAAGTGGCCAACAAATTGGAGTCACCTGAAGGACTGTCAGGAGTTCACGATGTGTTTCACATTTCCCAGTTGAAGAAGTGCCATGCAGATATGGCCAATATTCCCCTGTAAGGACGCTTGACCCTGGAAAGGATAAAGATGTTCCATGAAGTAGAGTATGGACTTCATAAGTATAAGTTTTTATCTTGGTATGTGGGATATTCCACGAGGATGAAGAGATGAGTTACCATTGGATATAAAGGAGGTATGATGTTGGAAATATGGATCAATGGAAAATTCCATGATGAGTCTGAGTAATCATGACCTAGTTTGGTGCCAATAGAAGGAAGAAAGACAATACAATTGGATGGATTTAAGGATGCTAGGAAGTTGGATGTTGGAATAATGATCAGTTGCCCCGAGGATGAGTTCAAGGATTACAAGTGATGAGATGGGCCAAAACCCACAGGCCCCAAGACCTGCCAAGAAGCAAGTACCTTCTTGCTGAAGGAAAAACCCTGGAAGAGGATATACCTTTGTCGACAGACGATTTTATAGGAGTTTACGCAAAACCTGAGAGTTGTGAAGGAACGATAGATGTTTGTCTGGCTTGCAGAATCTATGGATATATCCGAACTTGGTTCGTCGACAAGAGAAATTCTGCAATGCTTGTGAGGATGACCAAGTGTTAGTATGCGAGATTCGCTAAACTGTATACATGGTAATGATTTGGGTGCGGGATGGATTGATCACCATTCCGACTTACTCTTATTATTCGCCTTGCTATACGGGATGGTAAATCTGAGTGACTTACCTATAGTAGAGAGACAACGATCAAAAGCTTGTTTAAGCCTTAGAACGGTATAGCAATTTTCCCCTTGTACAAGGCAGCTTTTCCAACCGTAGGTTATACGCTGAGGATCAACCCAGACCCATTTCTTGCAGGAGAAACCATAAATTGTTGACCACCATGAGATATCGATAGTTGTTTAGTTTTGGCGCCAGACCCGTCACCTATGAAGACCCAGTATCGGAATAACCTTACCAAGAGGAAAGGACAGAAGAATTGAGGAAAAAGTTATGCCACTACCGAAAGAGCCAGAGAAGGAATTATATAGAAGATCTGAGAAGACCGGCACTGTCAAGAATAAGGATGGAGCATATGAGTTTTGATGGAACCATAACCATGCTTCTAAGGGTGGTAGCACCCCAGACCCCTGTGATGATTGATGGATTTTGAGAAGACCCCGAACTTAACCTATTTCTTTCTAGCCTCTCCGAATCTCGAGGACAAGATTAATTTTAAGGGTGGTAGGTTTGTAACATCCCAAAATTCTAAATTTTGGAATGTTATAATAAATAGATAGATTTGATTGACTGTTTGATTGATTGAGTGAAATTCGAAACTTTTGAAAGTTAAATGAGAGGGAATAAAAGGACTTTCCCAAACTTTCACCTTTTTCTTTTGATCCCCGTGAAATCAAATGCTTTTCATCACAAAACCCTGGAGAGAAGATGACATGACTTCTTCCATTATTTAAATGACAAAGGGTTGATGAAAATATTTGAATTTCATTTGAAAATATTTTCGATTCTAAAACTTTATGCAACTCGATGATTTTCACGAGAGAAGATAATATGACATCTTCAAATTATATGAAATATGAGTTGGGAGTTTCAAAAGGATTAAATTCAAAGCCCCTTTGAATTTATTTCCAATTTAGAGTTATTTGAGTTTTTTTTTCAAATTATTTTTCTCCAAAAATAGAATATATGGAAATTAGGGTAACATGATTCCCTACAATAGAAAATTGGAGAAAAATTTATTTGAAATCATTTTGGTATTTTAAAAATGATTTTTGTTGGGTTTTATTAGACCAGTAGCACTCTTTGATTTATCTGATTTTGTGAGGATTTTATTTGGCATATTAAAAATGTCCATGTTGTAGAATTTGTTTTCTGCAAATTTTGGTATATAATATGCCTATATAATATTTTCATTTAATTTGTTTTTATTATTTTAATTGTCTGGCAAAAAGTTAAAAAAAAAGAAAAATCTCTTCGCCGACTGGGCCGGCCCAGCATCTCGCCAGGCCGCGGCCCAGCTCCCCGCCGCCGTCCCTGCCGTCTCCGACGGGGACTCCTTCCCCGGAGTCCGCCGCGCCGCCGCCTCCTCTGCCCCCTCGCCCTCGCCCACGCCTTCCCTCCCCTCTTTTAAAGCCGCCCCGGGCCCCGCCTCTCTCTCCTCCCTCGCACTCCCGCGCCGCCGCAGGTCCCCGCCGCCTTGCCGCGCCCTTCGTCGCTGCTGCTGCGCCGCCCGCTCGCTGCTGCCGCACCACCCCGCCGCCCGCGCCGCCGTAGCCGCCGCTTGCCGCTGCCCGCGTCGCCGTTGCCTGCCGTCGCCGGAGCTGCCGCCTCGCCTCATCGTTGACCTCGCCGCCGTCGACAAAGAAAAACCGCCGATAAAACCGTCGAGCCGCCCCGGTTTATTTTGGTTTTCTTCGGTTTTTCCCGAACATTTTTTTATTAGTGGACGTTCGCTCGTTTAGGATCGGGAGCGAACAGATTCGATAGTTAGAATTCGGCAGCGAACGTTCATTATTTAGTATTTTTTTTCTTTTCTTTTTAATTTCGGCCAGGGACCTATCAGTGATGATTTTATTCACAGATTAGTCCCTGTACTTCAAACGACCGTAACTTTTTGCTCGTTAGTCGGAATTAGACGAAACCAACGCTCACGTCTTCGTTACGATCTCCTCTATCCGGATAAACAACTTAAACATGTTTTTGAAAGTTTTAAAATTTGAATTAGATCAGATTTGTATTCAAACTTCGTTTGTTCATAACTTGAGTTCTGTAGCTCCGTTTGAGTTGATTCTTTTTGCAAATCGAAGCTCTTGACCTAAACATTCTAATAAGGCCAAATTCACACAATTTTGGTACTGTTAGAAATTGTTTTATGTTGCAAGAGTTATTTGCTTGGTTTTGAAGTTTTCCAAATCGACTTCTTCGATCTTTCTGATCTTTTGAGTGATTGCTTATGTGTGATTACTATTGCTTGCCTGCGATAGATTGACCAGAGTGTGACGAGTAGAGCTATCAAGATTTTTGAGTGCGAATCATCTTCATCAACATTGCAGGCAAGTTCACACTTTGATCATATCTTTTCTACTACCCAGTTTTTATTGCATTAGATCAAACCTCAAACATTGCATGATTAGGATCTAATTAAATTGTGGGATTGGGAAGTAGTTGATGAGGTAGGAACCTATTGCCCTGTTACTATCAAACCCTTGGGAGTTACTTCTATGTGTTGCTTATATTGCTATGCTATGCTCGTAGACGTGGATTGGGTTTTGAGAGTATCCATGACAGATGTGAGATTGTTAATTAATGGTTTACTTAAGGTGGCAACTTAAACACACATCTGGGTGGATTGAGGCACCTGGGTATTTCGGGACTTGCCTGTCTAGGCACCCGGGTATTCCAGGACTTGCCTGTTTTTTTGGACCGCCACCCAGGCTCAAAGGGATCATGAGATTATTCATACTAGAAACTTCCGTGTGCAGCCACAAGCCATTATGGGCTCTGGCATAGTCGATTAAGTTGTGCGAACTCTTACAGTGGTAGACTAGCAGATGTAGGGGATGTAGGTGGTACGGTCTACCCGATCGTAAGGTGCTAGCGCTTCTGAAAGACTGTGTCTTGGTCATCCGTTTCTCAAACACCATGTAGTGCGAGAAATCCAACGGAGGCGATCGAGTCTTGTGGGGAAAAGTGCACAAACCTCTGTAGAGTGTAATAAACTAATCATGATTAGCCGTGTCCCCGGTTATCGACATCTTGAGTATCTAGTTCTTGGATTATCCTGTTGATCTCATCATGTTACTTTAATTAATTTTGTTGGGTTTTAATGATGTTACTTAATTGGGATTGAGAATGCTGTCAACCATTCTCAATGTTTAACAACCACCATGATAGTAATTAAATTTATTCCTTTGCAGTAGGGAAAAAATGGCTTTTCGCAAAAACAGTATAACCATAGAGCTTTTCCACCAGCCAAATATGCATGTAGTGATAGCCATTGTCATCATTTTTTCTATGGTGTGAATTTGCCAGTACATTCAATGTACTAACCCGTTTCGGGCTGCAACGTCTCATGTTGCAGGTTTCTTACGACGAGTAAGTGATACGTTAGGGTTACGATTTCTACACTCAACTTTGCTGTTGGTGTTGATGGGAATCCACAACCTTGTTGCTTCCGCTATTTTGGATTGAGGTAATAGTATTTACGTTACTTTATACATGTGATTTACCTCTATTATAAATCCTTCGAGTACCGTGTGTGTCAGCATACTGATCCAGGGATGACACTTAAGCACAGAGACTTGATCCATTCGGGTCGGGTCGCTACAAGATGGTATCAGAGCACATGTTGACTGTAGGACGTGACCCTAGAAGCTGGCAAGCCCATAGGAAAGATTTTCTCTACAAACTTTCCTTTTCAAAAAGACCTTTTTACCTCTCTTCTCTTCTGAGCTTATTCAAAAAAATTCCCTTTAGTGAGACCATACCCCTCTCCCCTTTTTTGTCCACACGAAGATTCGACTGATGAGACCACTCCAAGAAGTACAAGATATCGGACAACCATGACCACTACGGAATGAAGGAGATTTCACCGTGCATCTGAATAATGGAAACTACAACGGTTGAAGACCGAAGACAAGTAGAATTTGAAGGCTTTGAAGAATTCCCAGATTTGTATGACCTAGGAATGGCTACCCTTTTGGAACTTGGCAGACTATGGAAGTTGTCAATACCCGAGATCAAGGTGTATTGGAGAAAGACTGAAACAAGGAGCATGAGAACTCAAAGTTTTGTCAAGAAAACCCTAAGGTAGGAGATATCAACTATGGAATGATAGCTCATGGAAATGATAAGAGCAGAAACACAGCTATCCAAGAAGTTATCTCCCGCTGATGCTATTGTCACCATGCTGAGATAAGGATGCATGTCATTAGAATGGATTTGATGGAAGAAGGCTGATGGAGCACCTATTAGTAAGATGAAGTTTTAACCTTAGCCGGTGTATCACCAGGATCTGGAGTAGTACATCAAGAAGTTTAAGGTGGAGCTCCATGAAAGCATATTAGACAAGGAAGCATTTCGTGAAGAACTCAGGAACCAAAAGCTGAAAGTAGCCAAGCTGGAGGAGCTACAACCTCAAGATACCGGAGATTTATCAGGAACTGAAGGATAGTATGACGATGGCTCATGCCAAGGATGTTGAAACCGAGAAGTTTGGAATGCAATTCCAGAATATTAAAGGACGTCACGAGAGACTTTGCTACAACAAAGATGAGCTGGCAAAAGGACTTGAGAAAGACAAGTATGACCGGAAGAAGCCATTGGAGACATGAAGAAGACTCGTAGAGTTAGACGACCTTGAAGATTTATTGACCTTTATAAGACCAAACCCCTGTCCTATACCTACGTTAGATGCGATGATTGTGAGCTGTCATTTGTTTGATGTTTTTCGACAGCCACAACAAAAATCCGTCTTTTCAAAACTTTTGTTTATATTGTGTGCATCCCTCTCTATCTCTCTTATCTCACCCCAAACCCATGGACCCAATAGAGGATGAATGGAGATGAGCTTGTATTTTCTGGACCGATGAGTCAGTTGGAGACAGACCGATGGATTCAGAACATGGAGGATCACATGAAGAATAATCCTATAGTCGGAAAGGATCCGACCCAGCATGCTCTTCAGTGCTTTGAAAGAGGTGCTGCTACTTGGTGGAGGATGTACAAAACCATAAATGGATGGAAAGGAGTAACCACTTGGAAAGGACTTAAGTTGACTCTGCAAAGATCTCGGCTTGTGTCCCAGAAGTTGAAGCCTTATGGAAAGGATATGAAGAAACCTTGTGCATGCAAGATTTGTGGAGAAATACGACACACCCATAAAGAACACAAGGAGGAATGCCCTAATTGTGAAGGAAGTCACCCAGTTGGAGAATGCCCAATTAGGCAGATTACTTGTTTGTTGTGTGAAGGGACTACCCACTATCCTGCTCAGTGTCACATTTACCCCATGGTACAACGAACCATCCAACAGAAGAAAGAAGTAATGAAAGGAGCCCTCATGGAAATTTTAGAAGAACCCATGATGAAGGAAGGTGTGGAGGACACACCTAAAGAAGACCCAAGAAAACCCTGCACTAAGTCTTGCTATTCATGTGGAGAAGAAGGACACATCTCCCAAAATTGTTTGAATGGGGATCTAGTAGAATTCCCGACAGAGGAAGTAGAATATGACCCACAGGAAATAGAAGCCCTGATTGGAATGGAAAAGTCCAGGAAGAGAAACCGATTGGAGCCCAGGAGGAACCGGAGTCATATCATCTGTTATAGGTGCAAGGAGTTAGGGCACTACCTCAACAGTTGCCCCAAAAGGAAACCTCGATACCTGTCAGAAGTAATATGTTTTAGTTGTAATGGAGCAGGGCACTTTGCCAGGGAATGCCCCAAGGAGAAGAAAACTTGTGCTAGATAGTTGAGTTTGCAACAAAAGAAATGGAGTAGTAGAAGTGAGAACATTTTCTTTTATATTGAGGTGTTGAGTGGAGACATGTAATGGAAAAGCGAGAGATTGCAATCATTGCAGAATGAATAAAGTTAGCATCATTGGTACTGATATGGATTTTATGAGTTGTTACTCCATGAAGAAGGATTTTGACCATTTTTGAGGATAAGAGAAATATGGTCTATGGAAGATTTTTGCATTTTAAGGGTGGTAGTACCCTGTAATGGATTTCGGAAAAAATGAATACGAGTTTTGCCTCCATATGTGTGATGCCCCAAGAATATGTGGGATGAAGTTGGAGACCGTCAGTCGTTTGGACCAAATGTGAGCAAGGAGTCAGAAGAGAATGTTAAATTGATTCGAGATAGACAGAAGGTAGCTCATTCCAGGCAGAAGAGTTATGTAGGCTCAAAAACTCAAGGAGGTAGTCTATGAAATTGGAGACAGAGCATGTCTTCGCGTGTCCCCTATGCGAGGAGTTAAACGGATTGGAGATAAGGGACATTTAGCCCCGAGATTTGTAGGACCATACCGGGTTTTGGAGCGTATGGGAGAAGTGGCCAACAAATTGGAGTCACCTGAAGGACTGTCAGGAGTTCACGATGTGTTTCACATTTCCCAGTTGAAGAAGTGCCATGCAGATATGGCCAATATTCCCCTGTAAGGACGCTTGACCCTGGAAAGGATAAAGATGTTCCATGAAGTAGAGTATGGACTTCATAAGTATAAGTTTTTATCTTGGTATGTGGGATATTCCACGAGGATGAAGAGATGAGTTACCATTGGATATAAAGGAGGTATGATGTTGGAAATATGGATCAATGGAAAATTCCATGATGAGTCTGAGTAATCATGACCTAGTTTGGTGCCAATAGAAGGAAGAAAGACAATACAATTGGATGGATTTAAGGATGCTAGGAAGTTGGATGTTGGAATAATGATCAGTTGCCCCGAGGATGAGTTCAAGGATTACAAGTGATGAGATGGGCCAAAACCCACAGGCCCCAAGACCTGCCAAGAAGCAAGTACCTTCTTGCTGAAGGAAAAACCCTGGAAGAGGATATACCTTTGTCGACAGACGATTTTATAGGAGTTTACGCAAAACCTGAGAGTTGTGAAGGAACGATAGATGTTTGTCTGGCTTGCAGAATCTATGGATATATCCGAACTTGGTTCGTCGACAAGAGAAATTCTGCAATGCTTGTGAGGATGACCAAGTGTTAGTATGCGAGATTCGCTAAACTGTATACATGGTAATGATTTGGGTGCGGGATGGATTGATCACCATTCCGACTTACTCTTATTATTCGCCTTGCTATACGGGATGGTAAATCTGAGTGACTTACCTATAGTAGAGAGACAACGATCAAAAGCTTGTTTAAGCCTTAGAACGGTATAGCAATTTTCCCCTTGTACAAGGCAGCTTTTCCAACCGTAGGTTATACGCTGAGGATCAACCCAGACCCATTTCTTGCAGGAGAAACCATAAATTGTTGACCACCATGAGATATCGATAGTTGTTTAGTTTTGGCGCCAGACCCGTCACCTATGAAGACCCAGTATCGGAATAACCTTACCAAGAGGAAAGGACAGAAGAATTGAGGAAAAAGTTATGCCACTACCGAAAGAGCCAGAGAAGGAATTATATAGAAGATCTGAGAAGACCGGCACTGTCAAGAATAAGGATGGAGCATATGAGTTTTGATGGAACCATAACCATGCTTCTAAGGGTGGTAGCACCCCAGACCCCTGTGATGATTGATGGATTTTGAGAAGACCCCGAACTTAACCTATTTCTTTCTAGCCTCTCCGAATCTCGAGGACAAGATTAATTTTAAGGGTGGTAGGTTTGTAACATCCCAAAATTCTAAATTTTGGAATGTTATAATAAATAGATAGATTTGATTGACTGTTTGATTGATTGAGTGAAATTCGAAACTTTTGAAAGTTAAATGAGAGGGAATAAAAGGACTTTCCCAAACTTTCACCTTTTTCTTTTGATCCCCGTGAAATCAAATGCTTTTCATCACAAAACCCTGGAGAGAAGATGACATGACTTCTTCCATTATTTAAATGACAAAGGGTTGATGAAAATATTTGAATTTCATTTGAAAATATTTTCGATTCTAAAACTTTATGCAACTCGATGATTTTCACGAGAGAAGATAATATGACATCTTCAAATTATATGAAATATGAGTTGGGAGTTTCAAAAGGATTAAATTCAAAGCCCCTTTGAATTTATTTCCAATTTAGAGTTATTTGAGTTTTTTTTTCAAATTATTTTTCTCCAAAAATAGAATATATGGAAATTAGGGTAACATGATTCCCTACAATAGAAAATTGGAGAAAAATTTATTTGAAATCATTTTGGTATTTTAAAAATGATTTTTGTTGGGTTTTATTAGACCAGTAGCACTCTTTGATTTATCTGATTTTGTGAGGATTTTATTTGGCATATTAAAAATGTCCATGTTGTAGAATTTGTTTTCTGCAAATTTTGGTATATAATATGCCTATATAATATTTTCATTTAATTTGTTTTTATTATTTTAATTGTCTGGCAAAAAGTTAAAAAAAAAGAAAAATCTCTTCGCCGACTGGGCCGGCCCAGCATCTCGCCAGGCCGCGGCCCAGCTCCCCGCCGCCGTCCCTGCCGTCTCCGACGGGGACTCCTTCCCCGGAGTCCGCCGCGCCGCCGCCTCCTCTGCCCCCTCGCCCTCGCCCACGCCTTCCCTCCCCTCTTTTAAAGCCGCCCCGGGCCCCGCCTCTCTCTCCTCCCTCGCACTCCCGCGCCGCCGCAGGTCCCCGCCGCCTTGCCGCGCCCTTCGTCGCTGCTGCTGCGCCGCCCGCTCGCTGCTGCCGCACCACCCCGCCGCCCGCGCCGCCGTAGCCGCCGCTTGCCGCTGCCCGCGTCGCCGTTGCCTGCCGTCGCCGGAGCTGCCGCCTCGCCTCATCGTTGACCTCGCCGCCGTCGACAAAGAAAAACCGCCGATAAAACCGTCGAGCCGCCCCGGTTTATTTTGGTTTTCTTCGGTTTTTCCCGAACATTTTTTTATTAGTGGACGTTCGCTCGTTTAGGATCGGGAGCGAACAGATTCGATAGTTAGAATTCGGCAGCGAACGTTCATTATTTAGTATTTTTTTTCTTTTCTTTTTAATTTCGGCCAGGGACCTATCAGTGATGATTTTATTCACAGATTAGTCCCTGTACTTCAAACGACCGTAACTTTTTGCTCGTTAGTCGGAATTAGACGAAACCAACGCTCACGTCTTCGTTACGATCTCCTCTATCCGGATAAACAACTTAAACATGTTTTTGAAAGTTTTAAAATTTGAATTAGATCAGATTTGTATTCAAACTTCGTTTGTTCATAACTTGAGTTCTGTAGCTCCGTTTGAGTTGATTCTTTTTGCAAATCGAAGCTCTTGACCTAAACATTCTAATAAGGCCAAATTCACACAATTTTGGTACTGTTAGAAATTGTTTTATGTTGCAAGAGTTATTTGCTTGGTTTTGAAGTTTTCCAAATCGACTTCTTCGATCTTTCTGATCTTTTGAGTGATTGCTTATGTGTGGTTACTATTGCTTGCCTGCGATAGATTGACCAGAGTGTGACGAGTAGAGCTATCAAGATTTTTGAGTGCGAATCATCTTCATCAACATTGCAGGCAAGTTCACACTTTGATCATATCTTTTCTACTACCCAGTTTTTATTGCATTAGATCAAACCTCAAACATTGCATGATTAGGATCTAATTAAATTGTGGGATTGGGAAGTAGTTGATGAGGTAGGAACCTATTGCCCTGTTACTATCAAACCCTTGGGAGTTACTTCTATGTGTTGCTTATATTGCTATGCTATGCTCGTAGACGCGGATTGGGTTTTGAGAGTATCCATGACAGATGTGAGATTGTTAATTAATGGTTTACTTAAGGTGGCAACTTAAACACACATCTGGGTGGATTGAGGCACCTGGGTATTCCGGGACTTGCCTGTCTAGGCACCCGGGTATTCCAGGACTTGCCTGTTTTTCTTTTGGACCGCCACCCAGGCTCAAAGGGATCATGAGATTATTCATACTAGAAACTTCCGTGTGCAGCCACAAGCCATTATGGGCTCTGGCATAGTCGATTAAGTTGTGCGAACTCTTACAGTGGTAGACTAGCAGATGTAGGGGATGTAGGTGGTACGGTCTACCCGATCGTAAGGTGCTAGCGCTTCTGAAAGACTGTGTCTTGGTCATCCGTTTCTCAAACACCATGTAGTGCGAGAAATCCAACGGAGGCGATCGATTCTTGTGGGGAAAAGTGCGCAAACCTCTGCAGAGTGTAATAAACTAATCATGATTACCTGTGTCCCCGGTTATGGACATCTTGAGTATCTAGTTCTGGGATTATCCTGTTGATCTCATCACGTTAATTTAATTAATTTTGTTGGGTTTTAATGATGTTACTTAATTGGGATTGAGAATGCTGTCAACCATTCTCAATGTTTAACAACCACCATGATAGTAATTAAATTTATTCCTTTGCAGTAGGGAAAAATTGGCTTTTCGCAAAAACAGTATAACCATAGAGCTTTTCCACGAGCCAAATATGCATGTAGTGATAGCCATTGTCATCATTTTCTCTATGGTGTGAATTTGCCAATGTACTGACCCGTTTCGGGCTGCAACGTCTCATGTTGCAGGTTTCTTACGACGAGTAAGTGATACGTTAGGGTTATGATTTCTACACTCAACTTTGCCTTTGGTGTTGATGGGAATCCACAACCTTGTTGCTTCCGCTATTTTGGATTGAGGTAATAGTATTTACGTTACTTTATACATGTGATTTACCTTTGTTATAAATCCTTCGAGTACTGTGTGTGTCAGCATACTAATCCAGGGATGACACTTAAGCACAGAGACTTGATCCATTCGGGTCGGGTCGCTACAGTTCCTTGGTATGTGACTCCTCCATTGGTCCAATTAGTTTTTGTTCTAGTGCTTTATTCATTGCAAATTTTTGCTGCTTAGGTGACCCTGTTCGTGAGCTTGCATGTCAAATTTATATGGTCAAAAGTAGTTTTGATGCATGATATAGGCTCTAGGGACTTGTAGGAGTAGTTGCTATCAATATTATTGAGTTTGGTTTACTTTTATTTTGAAGTTACTAAAAATTTCAGACTTTTCAGAAAATGATGAAGAGAATTTTGAGGGGCTCATCGAGCCGAAGCTCGAAGGAAAAGGCACAAAAGCCTAAGTATAATCTGCCTCGCACCGCGGAGGTTCGGTCATGTGAATGGCCTTCCGATGATTTCTTGAGAGCAACCGAGATTTATGAAGAATTTTATGAATTGGCTAAGAATGCAGGCCTCACCGCTTTCCTCCACGACCAACACGATCAGTATCTCTTACTCACAAATATCTTTGTGCAAAACTTTCATTTCCATTCTAGGAGCTCACCACCTACGGTGGAGTTTCATTTATATGATGAGCATAAGGAGATGTCACTTTATGATTTTTGTCTGGTTTGTTTAGTCCCTTTCGAGGGCAAGATAGAGGAACCACATCGCGAGGATGTGGATGGTTTTATTGATACTATCACTGTAGGGGAAACAAGGAAGGTTTCCGATGCACGAATCACTAGCATACATTTTCCTGTTTTACGCTATTTTGCATTATTTGCTAGTCGTTGTTTAATTGGTCGCGGAAACTGTGGAAACCTTAGTGTCCCTGATATTATTATTTTGTTCCATGGTTTATTCAGTGATAACTCTGTTAGTATGGGCGGCATTATTACTAAACGGTTAAGTCTGAACCGTACAAAGGGCCCCATCTTTGGAGGCATCTATGCTTCTCGCCTAGCTGCATATTTTAATATACCTATTAGGCATTATGATAAGGAAGAAAAGGTGCTGCCTCGTGTTTATTTAGATTATAAGAGTATGGTAGCACATGATTTTATTGTTAAGAATAGGGAAGGAGAGCTTAAATACAAATTGTTCTTGGATAAACATCATCCTGAGACTATTACCCTGCCTGCTCCTTCCTTGTTTGATTTATCTGCAGGCCAGTACCTTGATCCGTTAGAGGCTATTCACACCTACTGGAACCCTGCACCAGCCATGGAGCCAGAGCCGGAACCACAAGTTGATCCTTCATGACAGTCTAATTACCAGTGGGACCCGGAGATGATTGCCAACCAGTGGCAATTAGAGTCTTCTTCTTCTTCTTAGTACGACCCCAACTTCTACTATGGATATCAGCCAGGCCAACCATGGCCATAGACCAACTTAGGCCAAAAGCCTAAGTTTGGGGGAGTACGTATTTCTCACCGACATTACATTTATGTTCACACACTCATTGCTAGATGTTGGTGCTCATACTTTTTCATTGTATCATCCATTCTAGTTTATTTTCCTTTTTTGCTTTCTTCTTGTGTGTTTGATAAACCTTAAGAAAAACCAAAAAAAATAGTTGTAGCTTTTAATTAGTTTACTTTCCATGCTTGTAGTAGTAATTAAAAAGAAAACCCAAAAAGATTTCCTATTCTTCTTTTACTTGTTGGGAGCTCTCCCGTGTAAATAGTTTTATTTCTTTTCCTTTCTTTGGGGGTCAATAGGAGAAGACCATAATTAAATTCTTGAAGTGGCTCTTATATGCATTATTGTTGATCTGACAAAAGAGCCCCTATTGCCTTGTCTTCTCCTGTTTATTGAATGCTTGCAGATTCCAGCTTAGTCCAATGCACGAGCACTATTATTATTATTCACATCGTTTGGTCGTGCAAGTGAAAGGCAATTATGACGATATATGATGGACTGACTGAGATGAGAAAAGCTGGTATGAACTTGACCTCTTTTGTTTTTGTAAATATGATTAGTTCGTCGTTCCTGATTTAGCATATTATGAATAAACATGTTTGCAATGACAACTAGAGATCATAGTTTCTTGTGCCATGCTTGAGTAGCTATGAGTTATAATGGTTTACCTTGCATGCCAACATGCTATTGAAATGGTTATGATGTGGTATGATAGGGTGGTATCCTCCTCTGAATGATTTAAGTGACTTGACTTGGCGCATGTTCACACATGTAGTTGAAACAAAATCAACATAGCCTTCACGATATTTATGTTCATGGTGGATTATATCCTACTCATGCTTGCATTCGGTGTTGATTAATTTTAATGCATGTTCATGACTGTTGTCGCTCTCTAGCTGGTCGCTTCCCAGTCTTTTGCTAGCCTTCACTTGTACTAAGCGGGAATACTGCTTGTGCATCCAACTCCGTAAACCCGAAAGTTATTCCATATGAGTCCACCATACCTACCTATATACGGTATCTACCTGCCGTTCCAAGTAAATTTGTATGTGGCAAACTCTAAACCTTCAAATAAATATCCTGTTCTGTATGCTCGAATAGCTCATGTGTCAACTAGGGCTGTTCGTATCTTCCATGTTAGGCAGGTTATTCTCAAGAGGAGTGGACTCCGCTCCTCACTCACGAGAAAGTGGCTGGTCACCGGGATGCCCAGTCCCATGCTTTATGCAAACTAAATCAAAATAATTGCAAACAAAACTCCCCATGGGACTCTTGTTAGTTGGAGCACTCGTTGTTTCGAGCAAGCCATGGATTGATGCTTGTTGGTGGAAGGGGGAGTATAAACTTTACCATTCTATTTCGGAACCACCTATAATGGAAGATATTGCCATCTCTTGGTTGTTATGTTGACAATGAAAGTATACCGCTCAAAATATTTCATCTCTATTTCAAAACCAAGGTATGGCACCTCTACAAATCCCTGCTTCCCTCTACGAAGGGCCTATCTATTTACTTTCATGTTGAGTCGTCATCCTCTTATTAAAAAGCACCAGTTGGAGAGCACCGCTGTCATTTGCATTCATTACTGTTAGTTTACATTGAGTATGACTTGACTGGATCTCTTTTACCGTGAATTACAATGTCTAGTCAGTCCCTGGTCTTTAAAGGTGCTCTGCATTTATGTTTTGCGGTCTCGGAAAGGGCTAGCGAGATACCATCTTGTTATATCATATTATGATTGTTTTGAGAAAGTGTTGTCATCCGAGATTTATTATTATTGCTCGCTAGTTGAATATGCCATTGATATGAGTAAACTTGAGACCTAAGCGTTATTGCGAATGTGGTTAGTTATAACCTTTGCTGAAAACTTGAATGCTGGCTTTACATATTTACAACAACAAGAGCAAACAGAGTGTGTAAATTTTTTTCTTTATCACTTCCAGTTTTTCAACTGAATTGCTTGAGGTCAAGCAAAGGTTTAAGCTTGGGGGAGTTCATACGTCTCCGTCGTATCTACTTTTCCAAACACTTTTGCCCTTGTTTTGGACTCTAACTTGCATGATTTGAATGGAACTAACCGGACTGACGCTGTTTTCAGCAGAATTACCATGGTGTTATTTATGTGCAGAAACAAAAGTTCTCGGAACGACCTGAAACTTCACGGAGCAACTTTTTGGAAAATATAAAAAATACCTGCAAAAGATGAAGGCCAGGGGGCCCACCACCTGTCCATGAGGGTGGGGGCGTGCTTGCCCCCTAAGGGCGCGCCCCCTACCTCGTGGGACCCCTAGAGGTCCTCCGACTCCAACTCCAACTCTATATATTGTCTTTCGGGCAGAAAAAAATCAGAGAGAAGATTTCATCACGTTTTACGATACGGAGCCGCCGCCAAGCCCTAAAACCTCTCGGGGGGGCTGATCTGGAGTCCGTTCGGGGCTCCAGAGAGGGGAATTCGTCGCCATCGTCATCATCAACCATCCTCCATCACCAATTTCATGATGCTCACCGCCGTGCGTGAGTAATTCCATCATAGGCTTGCTAGGCGGTGATGGGTTGGATGGGATCTATCATGTAATCGAGTTAGTTTTGTTAGGGTTTGATCCCTAGTATCCACTATGTTCTGAGATTGATGTTGCTATGACTTTGCTATGCTTAATGCTTGTCACTAGGGCCCGAGTGCCATGATTTCAAATCTGAACCTATTATGTTTTAATCAATATATGAGAGTTCTTGATCTTATCTTGCAAGTCTATAGTCACCTATTATGTGTTATGATCTGTTAACCCCGAAGTGACAATAATCGGTATACTTACCGGTGATGACCGTAGTTTGAGGAGTTCATGTATTCACTATGTGTTAATGCTTTGTTCTGGTACTCTATTAAAAGGAGGCCTTAATATCCCTTAGTTTCCATAAGGACCCCGCTACCACGAGAGGGTAGAACAAAAGATGTCATGCAAGTTCTTTTCCATAAGCATGTATGACTATATTCGGAATACATGCCTACATTACATTGATGAACTGGAGCTAGTTCTGTGTCACTCTAGGTTATGATTGTTACATGATGAACCGCATCCGGCATAATTCTGCATCACTCATCCATTGCCTACGAGCTTTCCGTATATTGTTCTTCGCTTATTTACTATTCCGTTGCTATTGCTATGATCACTACAAAATAACAAAAACATTACTTTTACTACTGTTACCTTTTATTATCATTGCCATTACTATCATATTACTTTGCTACTAAACACTTTGCTGCAGATACTAAGTTTCCAGGTGTGGTTGAATTGACAACTCAACTTCTAATACTTGAGAATGTTCTTTGGCTCCCCTTGTGTCGAATCGATAAATTTGGGTTGAATACTCTACCCTCGAAAACTGTTGCAATCCCCTATACTTGCGGGTTATCACTTACTCGGGTCTGTGTTTCTATCACTCACGCCACCCACCATAAACAAATCATGAACATATTGCAAACCCTACAGCGGGGATCCCTCACGCTTGCGCGACACGAAGAGCACCATAGGACAACACCAATAATAAAACATGCAACTCAAACCAATCATGATCCCCAATTAACCCATAGGACAAAACGGATCTACTCAAACATCATAGGATAGCCATACATCATTGGGAAATAATATATAGCGTTGAGTATCATGTTTAAGTAGAGATCACAGTGGGTAAAAGAGGGGTTACACCATGGCATAGAGGGGCGAAGAGTTGGTGATGATGGTGGTGAAGTTGTTGGTGCAGATTGCGTCGATGATGATGGCCCCGACGGCATTCCGGCGCCACTGGAAGAGAGGGGGAGAGAACCCCCTTCTTCTTCTTCCTTGACCTTCTCCCTAGATGGGAGAAGGGTTTCCCCTCTTGTCCATGGCCTCCATGGCATGGGAGGGGCGATAGCCCCTCCGAGATTGGATCCTCTCTCTGTCTCTCTCTATTTCTGCGCTCCAGATTTTGCCCTTTCACCATTTCTTATATTCCAGGAGATCCGTAACTCCAATTGGGCTGAATTTTGGATACGAGTTTTATACAGATATTAACTTTCTTGCGGAGAAAGAAGGGCATCAACCGCCTTACGGGGTGGCCACGAGGGCCCAGGGCGCGCCTGACCCCCTGGGGCCTGCCCCCTGCCTCGTGGCCCCCTCGGGCATTGTCTCGCGTTGATTTTTCTTCCCAAAAATCACATATATTCCAAAAAAAAATCTCCGTCAGTTTTTATCTCGTTTGGACTCCGTTTGATATGGAGTTACTGCGAAACAAAAAACATGCAACAAACAGGAACTGACACCGGGCACTGGATCAATATGTTTGTCCCAAAATAGTATAAAAAGTTGCCAAAAGTATATGAAAATTGTAGAATATTGGCATGGAACAATCAAAAATTATAGATACGACCGATACGTATCAGGTCCTGAGCTGTGGATCTGAGATCAATGGGTAACAGGAGACAAGGGAGATGATTTTTACCTAGGTTTGAGCCCTCTCGTAGAGGTAAAACCCTACGTCCTGCTCTGATTGTATTGATGTGATAGAGTACAGGTACAAGAGGATATACCTCAAGATTGTATGATTGTTTTCTAAAACCTAAGGCTTGTAAGTTGGCCTCTATGGACCAAACCCCTCGGCTTATATATGCACCACGGGTACCTAGGTTTACACATAAGATCTTGCCAAGTAGGAATAACATGCCGACTATTAGAATTGTTCTTGAAGTACACGCCAAGTCTTCCGTGGTGTCCATCTTGCTCACGACGAGGTTCACAACTTCAGCTATCCTCCAGGTAGTGGCTGGCGGGCCTCTAGTTCGGCCCATAGATAATAGGCCATATGGGTTAGTACCCCCTAGCCCGGGACACTCTCAACATGGAACAATAAGGAGAATGAAAGGATGTGGTGTTTTTTATAAGTTATTAAAGGGTAACCAATTAATTTTTATAGCTTAAATAGTTCATGACAATCAGGAAACTTAAGCGGAATGGTTAAGAAATTTTCTTAATGTGCATGAAAACCCATTGAGCTATGTTCCTTTACTTTTTCCTCTTTGCAGATCATGAGAAGTGCTCCCGCTACAAAAAAAATCACCTGCTAGGTGCCCTTTCTGGTACTAGTATCAACGCCATGAAGAAGTAACATCCATGATCTCAAGCCATCACTGCTACCAGAAAGTGCTCGAGATGGAGTCCACAACAGATAATTGTGATGTATTTGGTTGTGAGATTTAAATTGCAATTTGTAAAAAAAATCGAAAAGTAGGAATACCCTCGGCCTCTGCATCAAGTGATGCATACAACCATAATAGCAATTTGTAATGGAAGTAGTTCTCTTGTAGCTAGGGTATTGTGGATTGGTTTCCAGACTTTGTGACCTGCGTTGTTGTGGTAGTTTTCCTGGTATGAATTCCATGTATTTAACCTCTTAAGGAGATGCAAAGTGGCCTCACTTTACCAAGTGATCAGAAATGGCATGGCTTTGTTATTAGGACAGTTTGCTGATCATGACCTGATGGTTCTAGGATATTTTGAATAGGATGTTGTGTTTCCAGTCATACATATATAATACTATAAAAATACTTGCATATAATTGAGACCTATATAATTGAGAAGAAGAGATGTGGAACAAGCCCCCTGACTGGTCAGCAGTGCACTGTTTCATACAAATGATTGTTGAAGTGATTTTCATCTTTAAAAAACAAAACCTCACATTGGATTATATTTGACACGGACAAGACAACAAACTACTTTTGGTCTACATAGCAGGGATTAATATTCCATAAACATGTAAGATTAGCATGAACCAGATAAGTGTTGAATATTTCCTAGATTTGTATTTATCTTCTTCAAGTCTCTAGCTGTGAGATATGTGCTCCTTCCTTAAAATAATTAACTATGAACCTAAAGAGTCAAGTTTCTTCTCGAATTGTAAAATGTCTTGTTATTTCTCCTTCACATAACATAATAGGTGTGTAAGTGAAAGTGCTAGTTATCGACTAGAGGGGGGGGGGGGTGAATAGACGATTTTTATGAAAGTCTTCAAAACATGGAAGTTTCAAAGACAAACGATAGAAATGAACCTATAAACATGCAGCGGAAGGTAGACTACACTAGGCAAGCCATAGTCAAGTATTCAATGAAGTGAAAGCACTAAGACTAATAGCAGCTAGGCAGTACGGATCAGGATGGAAGATAGTATGAAGCCAATCAGAACAAACAGTCACACAGTGAAGACAAATAGATAATGCAAACAGGCAATGACTTCACAAGGACCAACTATAAATAAAGAGATGGGAAGGATAGAACCAGTTGCTTAGTGAAGAAGACAATGATTTGTTGGACCAGTTCCAGTTGTTGTGACAACTGTACGTCTGGTTAGGGAGGCTGAGATTTAACTCAGAAGACCGTTTCTTCACCTTATTCCCCTTGAGCTAAGGACACACAGTCCTCGCCCAATCACTCGGGTAAGTATTCAAGGTAGACTTCCAAACCTTCACAGACTTCGTTCATCGGCGATCCACAATGACTCTCGGACGCTCAGAACGCGACGCCTAACCGGCTGGAGGATTCACAGTCCTCAAGTGTAACAAGTGTTCAGATCACACAGACAGGAAGACTTCAGTAATGCCTAACACTCTTTGGCTCTGGGTGGGCTTTGTCCTCGCAAGGATTTCTCTCTCAAAAGCTTCGGAGGTGGGTTGCTCTCAAACGACAAAAGCCATGCACTAACTCTGAGCAGCCACCAATTTATGGTGTAGGGGGTGGGCTATTTATAGCCACTAGGCAACCCAACCTGATTTGTCCGAAATGACCCTGGGTCACTAAGGAACTGACATGTGTTCCAATGGTCAGATTTCAAAGAAACGAGGAAACTTTACTTGGGCTACAAGTAAAGCTGACTCATCCAGCTCTGGATAAGATTTGCTCTCATTGTCTTCGCTCGAAGACATAGGATTTTGGTTAAGCATCACTTCAGTCACTCTGACTTTGTTCACTGGGACCCCACTTAATAGTATGGTGGTTCCTATGGCTCGACAAAGAAGAAAAGGAAACAACGAAACAACTAAGTCTTCTCGCTCCATAGTCTTCACGCGATGTCTTCTCTTGTCATAGTCTTTAATGTGAATATCTTCACATACCACATTTGTCTTCAATGTCTTCATACATTTTTAGGGGTCATCATCGATAGGTAAACCGAATCAATGAGGGACTACTACCTATGTTATCCTGCAATTCTCACAAACACATTAGTCTCTCAACCAGATTTGTCATCAATACTCCAAAACCAACTAGGGGTGGCACTAGATGCACTTACAATCTCCCCCTTTTTGGTGATTGATGACAAACTGGTTGAAGTTTTCAACGGGGATAAAAGTATGTGAAATTGTAAAGGATTTAGGTATTATCTTCGTAAGTAGCAGAAAGGCTCCCCCTGAAAATGTGCATATAAGTATTTTGCTTTTGAATGCAAATGCACATGGCAGGTTGTACTTGCGGAGCTCCTCTTCTACTTATGAAGACAATTCATCATGCATGAAAGGATATAACGAATATAAGGACATGCATAATGAAAAATGGACATCTGCAAAATGACTTCATGCGGGATTTATCATCGCACATGCGGAATTTTTCATCGCATCACAAAATAGCAAACAAGTAGCAGACAACCATCAAGTTTAAGTGTTACAACTCAAAGAACCAAATGTATCAAAAGCGAGAGTTGTAAACACTAGGCAAAAATATAAAGCAACCGCCCATTTGGACCCGCTTGAAGACTATCAACTCATATGCTTCTCCCCCTTTTGTCAGTAAGGACCAAAAAGGTTTGAAGACATAGATCCTCTACTAGTTCCCAGAAGGAGTAGGAGAAGATGCAGGGTCGGCGTTGGTGTTTGGCGGTGCAGAAGAACTTGGTGCAGTGTCAACACGCACTGAAGTTGGAGGTAGTGAAGTAGTATCATCTTGATCATCTATGACTCTGGCATTCACCATTGCAGTTGAGGAGGAATAGTCAGAGTCTTCAAGAGACGGAGTTCGACGCAAGACAACATTCCTTGGAGGAGTGGATTCAAACTTGAATTTTTCAATGAAGCCATCGTCTTGAAGATCTGTTTCAGCACTAAGCAATGTCAAACTCTTCCATGACCTCTGACAGGTTTCATGTGTAACAAAGGCATTCTTGGTGGCAAGATTGTGAATGCGATTGACGTCCACCAAGAGGGTTTGCATCTGATGCTTAAGCCAGTCATGATGCTTGTCCTGTTTCTAATGTAGAGCGACGAGAAGCTCTCGGTTATTGAGAACACGAGATCACTTCCGAGGCCTTTGAGCAATGGTGCTTTCAGTGGCTTCAGTTTGGGTGCGAGGGACACGTGTATTGCCAGCCAAGGGATAAACACGAGAAACGGCCTGTACTCCTTCAATGGGCTATGAGAAGCTTTGGTGATCAGCATTGTGAAGAGTAACAGGCTCTTTGGCAGGCTCTGGGTAAATGGCTTCAACAGACAGATCAACCTCTGGCAGGAATATGAGATGATTGCATGCAGAAGGCTGATAGTTGATTGCAGAGTGAAGCTTGATTAGGCGCATTACCCATGGAGCGTAGAACTTTATACCAAAGATGTCAGAGCCAGATGCAGCCAATTGCCTGATGAAAAATTCTTGAGCATTGAAGCAGATGCCATTGAAGATATAGAAAACCAAAGTCTTCATTGCTCCTTCAAGCTTTGCTGCAGAAGAATTTCCTTTGACAGGCCATAGAGTACGCATGATGATATGATAAATGGTGCGGGGAAGATACTCAAGGTATTCAACAAAGTTCTGTTGGGTATTCAGCATCGCGTGGCAGAGGCTCCATCATGCTCAGCATTTGGCTCAAATTAGGATCTGGCTTCTAGAATATGCTCTCCAAAGCATTCTGGTGTAGTTGACAACCTGGTTCATAATGTTCGCCAGGAGTGGGCAGGGCTGTAAGGTCGATGATGTCTTGGGCTTTAGCTTCATGATGTACATCGCCCATCATCCACTCAAGGATCCATGTCTTCGGATCCCTGTTGTAGCCACGAATGTGGAGGGTAGCATAGAATTGAAGCAAAAGCTCTTCATTCCAATGTTCTTTTGCTGTCACAAATGGAAGAAGACCAACATCTTTGAAGCAGTCAAGGGCTTCTTCTAGGCAAGGCAGGTCAGCCATGGCTTCGCTGTCTAGACGCATATGAGGAAAGATGCGCCCTTGATCATAGAGAACACAAGAATAGTAACTGCGCTGCTGATAGCTCCAGAACCGATCAGATGAAATTCTTGGCTTGGAATAGGGGTTCTTGGCACTATCAAATAAAGTGTTGTGCGCAATGAAGCCATTCGCATTGAACGATCCTGGTGAGGTTGTTGTACCTGGAAACCTGGGCAACCTTGGCTTCGGCTTCTGGATCTGAGGCCTGTGCTCGATATGATAGTCAAATTGCAGACCAGCAGCAGGTGGAGGAACCAGAATGGGCCATTTGACAGTGACCAACTGACCATGATCATATGCTTGCTTGATGGTGTGTGGCCGTGGAGGCGGTACACGAGCAGTGGCAGTGGCAGTGGTATTGACTTCTGGCTGCAGATTTGCGTCAGGAGCAGCATTGGCTTCAGGTGCAATCACTTCTGGCACCACATTAACTTCAGGCGCCACAGTAGCTTTAGCCATGACAATGTCATTGACTTCGGTATGGGTGTTGGTGGTCGCCTCAATGTTATCAACCTCCACTTGAGTAGCTGGAGGGTCAGACACGTTCTCCTCGAGAACAACTTCAGGGTTGGTTGGGGGTGTAGCAACACGTGCTTCTTCATTTCTTGGATCTTCTTGTTCATCGGCTGATGCAGCCGGAATATCTTCAGCCGCTTTGGCTTTAGACTCGAGGATGTTCGCAGTAGGAGAGGCTTCAGGAAAGACTTGGCGTGAAACGGATTGGCGCTCTTCTCCTTCTGGAACATTTGACAGAGTGACCTGTGGCCTTGGTCCTTTGCGAAGCCTGTGGAACGCTGTCGACGCTTGTGAAGATGGAGTTGGTTGGGCCACAAAGTCATTGTCTTCAAGCACCGGAGTGGTGACTTGATGTGGGGGAGTACTTGGTGATTCTTCTTGACGGGGGGAGTCTTGTGGGTGATCAGCCCATGAGTCATCCTGAGTAATTGGCGTCAATGGATGACCAATGCTGATGAGTTCGTTGTTCGTGAGAACAGGCGATGATACCACATTGTGTTCGATCTGAGGAAGGACTTCATCATCTTCAACATTGTCTTGATGACCAATGTCTTCAGCTGCGGTGGGGTCAACAGCTGGAATGTCTTCAGCTTCAGGAGCCTCTATGGAAGCAGGCTCATGAACTATCAACTGGCGCTCACTATGTCTAGACGCAGGACGAGCCACTGAGATCAGCTCGACAACAAGGGGCTCTATGGGAGCAGCCCGATCTTTCTTCTTTGTCTTTCGGTGGAGCATCGTCAGTGGTGTGCTTGGTCTTGCGCTTGCAGGCTTCGGCTTCAGCTGCCCTTGTTTTCTTGAGCTCCAAAGCCACTGCGGGGACCTTAGCCTTCGAGCCTGTCATACTGGCAGGGAAGAAAATGTGAGGTTCTTCCTACCTTGATGCTTCAGGTTGGGCCATAGCAGACTTCTTCTTGGCAGCCATTCTGGGGTCAATGTCAGGTCGCCCCAGAGCCTTGCGCTTTTCAGCTTCATTGTAGCCTTTAACACATTTGGCAGCCAGGTGTTTCATGCGCTCTCGAGAACCTTTAGCTTCTTCACATTTCTTGTGGAACGCCTCCTCGATGTCATGCAGCATGACCTTGAAGTTTTGGACGTCTGCCACGTTGAGCTTGGCCATGTGCTTCTTGAACTGAGCCTTTTCATAGTTAATCTTGTGCTTCAGCTCAACAATTCTCTGTGCAAGAGCTAGCTCAGGAGCAATGGCTCCATGGAAGGAGACGCTGATGCCAATTGGGAGTTGAAGATCATCAAAAATGAGGTCTGGGCTGTCGAACCACTCATCAATGAACTTGTACAGGATCTCCACATCAAAGAGGGGAAGACCATTGAAGATTTCTGCCTCTTGCTTGCTATTTATAAGTAGCTCAAGAGCATCATCGCCAAGATCGTCGTTGCTAGACAGATCAATGGCCTCGTTCTCATTCCTCAGAACGGCAGCAGGGGTCAATGCTTGACCAGTTGGTTGCATGGGCTTCTTCATCTTGTCAGACTTGGAGATGTGAGAGAGATCTTCAGATTGCACACTGGCTTCAGGAGGTGCAGTGGCCAGAGGCTTCGCCCGCGAAACTTTTGGTGCAGAGGAGGGCTTTGAAGCCTTTGGTTTATTTTGCTTCACAGGCTTCGGTGGTGTAGGCGCTTCGTCAGAATCAGCGTCATCTGCAGAGTGATCCACGGCTGCCCCTTGAACCTGAATGTGAGTGATGAGACCTTCAAGGTTGTAGAAGGGCCCAACAATATTGGGTTCAGCATCGCGTGTGCCATCGGCACGAGGAGCAGGGGGACCGGGGTTGAAGTCTAACCCAAGTGACTTATTGTTCTCTTTGGCAGAAGTTTTGGCAAACTGGAAGTTGCACTTAAAGATATTGTCTTCACGACACCATAACATAGAGGATGGGTCGGCATTAGCAGGCTGAGGTCCATGGATCATGCAAGGGTAGAAGCCTTGAGCAATAGCTTCAGACTTCGACTTGGGCTAAAGACCTTTGTATATAATATCTCCCCAGGGGCCCTTGATGGCATTCTTTTCAGCATATTCGTCAGTGACAAATTTGTACTTGAACCATTCCTCTGCCCAATGTCTTCGAATCCATTGGATTCGGTTCTTGCGTTCTCCATAGGTCTCTTCTAGATCTGACTTGTATAGCTCATAGAGATCCGGTGGCAGGTCCTTAGCAGTGTTTTCACAGCGCTGTCTGCCGCCCTTCTTGACTGATTTTTCTGTCGCCATGAAGTTCAGACTGAATGGCTTCAGAACTTGCAAAGGCTTCCTTCTGCTGGTCAGACAGGAATTAGCTTCGGGAGAATTGATGTGATGTTGTAAGAACTCTCTAAATGAATGCAGACTATGAGAACCAAGGGATTCTCCCACGGACATGTACCTGTGACAACATTAGAGATGCGGGGGAAGGGGAAGAGGTCATATGCATTCTCAGAAGATTTTTAAGATAAATCAGTTTAGAAGACATTGACCTCATAGTGCGAAGACATTCACTCATATGTAGAGAGTTGGTTCCAGATTTGTACGAATCCATGAATAAGTACAAGTGAGGAATCTAAATACTTTGTGAAGCATAAGTGAACATACTAGGCATGTTATGAGATGCAGAAAAGGATAGATTCAATTTGTTGGGACAGAAACCATGTGAGGTTGAAAAGGATGAATTTATCAGATCAGAAGGACTGTGAAAAAGAGCTTTTATTTACCACTCGAGGAACTTCTAGATGGAGTAGAAGATGAGGCCGAGCAGTTCGATCTTCCGTGCCCTAACTTGGCGACAGAGGACACCTACGACGACGGCGGAGAAGACGATGTTCGCGGTCGGTGTGAGGACAGTGTCAGTGAAGTCACGACAGCTAAGCGCTTCGTCGCCAGCATCGTCGAGGGCTAGCGGTGGCTCTAGGGTTTGTGCGAGAAGGAGAAGTGGAAGAAGAGATAATGACTGGGGTGTGGCGTGTATTTATAAGGATAGGGACGGCACAACATTATTACGCATGTGCCCCCTGGCGGTTCACATCTGAAGGACACGTGGCGAACATGCAACACATTGGAGGTTGTTCCATGTTGCCATGCACGCCTGGATTGTCGGGTGGTTGTTCCCGCTTCTCCGGGTTTCAGGCAAAAAGGATTAAGCATTTAAATCAGATTTAATGTTTGTCTCTATGTCTTTTGCTGACAAGGACGCAGAGACGACATTCGATAGTTTCAATAGAATGCATATGATTTGGATAGATAGAGTTTGGGGCAGAAAGCATAGAGAGGTTAGGGTCTGATCACATTCACTTAGTTCAAAAGATTCAAACGAGAAGACATAGCTATAAGTGAATGCTGTAGAGGACAAAACACTAATATATGTATATATCAGAATACAACCAAATCAACATAGTGAAGATAAACATGAGGACATGTTGAAATTTGAAGACAAACCAAATGCGAAGACATAGCAAATGTAAAGCCATGAGACAAACACTTCAAATAGAAGAATTTGGTGGTGGCATTACCCACCGTATAGGAAGTATTAGACCCAGACACGGCGCACAATTATCGTGGTGCTCCAAAGTCAAATTCCGCATTAATGTATTCACACTTAGAATATAATTCTTCATTGATTGAAGATATACTTTACTTCGTGTGTTGCACATCTAAGTCATCAACGTGCATAAGTGTTAGGATGTGTGGCTGATCACGGGACATTTGAGGATTCCAAGATATTTAGCTCACACCACAACTTGCAAAACCTTTTCTCATCCAAGGGCTTTGTGAAGATATCTGTCAGTTGCTCTTCAGTGTTGACATGTATGATATCAATATCTTTGTTCATGACAAAGTGATGACGAATTTCAATGTGCTTTGTCTTCGAGTGCTGAACTGGGTTGTTGGCAATCTTGATGGTGCTTTCGTTGTCGCAGTAGAGTGGTACTTGTTTCAGATGGATGCTATAGTCCTTGAGTGTTTGCTTCATCCATAGAAGCTGAGCGCAGCAAGATCCAACAGCAATGTATTCAGATTCAGTAGTGGAGAGTGATACACAGTTCTGCTTCTTTGAAGACCAACAGACAAGTGATCGTCCCAGAAAGTGACATGTGCCTGATGTAGACTTCCGATCTACCTTGTCACCAGCATAATAAGCATTCGAGAACCCAACTAGATCAAACTCTGAGCCCTTTGGATACCATAATCCTAATGTTGGGGTGTAAGCCAAATAACGAAGAATTTGCTTCACAGCTAAGTGATGCGATTCCTTTGGTTCCGCTTGGAATCGAGCACACATGCAAACACTAAGCATAATATCTGGCCTAGATGCACATAAATAAAGCAAAGAACCAATCATGGAGCGGTATACCTTTTGATCGAACTCTTTACCATTGGCGTCAGGACCCAGATGACTCTTGGTTGGCATTGGCGTCGTGTAACCTTTGCAGTCTTGCATTCCAAACTTCTTCAGACAATCTTTGAGGTATTTCTCTTGTGGTATGAAGATGCCATTGCGTTGCTGCCGTATTTGAAGATCAAGGAAGAACTTCAGCTCACCCATCATGGACATCTGATATTGCTCTTGCATCATGTGTCCAAACTCATCACTGTATTTTTGATTAGTGCAGCCAAAGATAATGTCATCCACATATATTTGGCACACAAACAATTCACCATCATATGTCTTCGTGAAGAGTGTGGGATCTAGGGAACCAGGTTTGAAGCCTTTGCTCTTCAGGAAGTCTTTGAGTGTGTCATACCAAGAACGAGGGGCTTGTTTGAGGCCATACAGTGCCTTATTGAGTTTGTATACCATATCAGGGTGTTTTGGATCTTCAAAACCAGGCGGTTGTGCAACATACACTTCTTCTTCAATCTTGCAATTGAGAAAGGCACTCTTCACATCCATTTGATATAGAAGGTTGTGCCTATGATATTGTGTTTACGAGGATCAGGACGCTTGACCAGTTCCCATACATTATTCAGAACTGTTGAAGCTCTTCTTGCATAGCTTGAATCCATTCAGGTTCCATGAAGGCTTCATCAACTTTCTTGGGTTCAGATATTCAGACAAATGCAAAGTGCCCACAGAAATTTGCTAGTTGTGTTGCCCTTGAACGAGTGAGTGGACCAGGTGCATTGATGCTATCAATTATCTTCTCAATCTATACTTCATTTGCAACACGAGGAAGAACTGGATGAAGATTTTGCTCTTGCTGATCATTGTCATCGTTTGGAGGATTGTATTCAGGTCGAGCATTGTCTTCATGTTGATTAGGTGCAGAAATGATAAGTTCCACTTCAGGCTGTACTTCTCAGACGGTATGATTTCTCCAGTTCCCATAAGCTTGATGGATTCACTACGTGGAATTTCATCTAGCACATTTGGCAGGTTCTCTCTTTGCGAGCCGTTAGTCTCATCGAACCACACATCTACAGTTTCAACCACTTTATAGTGAAAGATGTTGAAGACTCTGTAGGAGTACGAATCCTTTCCGTAACCAAGCATAAAACCTTCATGTGCTTTAGGTGCAAATTTTGAAGTGTGATGTGGATCCTTGATCCAGCACCTAGCACCAAATACTCTGAAGTAACTGACATTTGGCTTCTTACCAGTGAGGAGTTCATAGGATGTTTTCTTCAGAAGCTTGTGAAGATAAACACGGCTGATGACATGTCATGCAGTATCAATAGCTTCAGGCCAGAACTTTCTTGGTGTCTTGTATTCATCAAGCATCATCCGAGCCATCTCAATGAGTGTTCTGTTCTTGCGTTCCATGATGCCACTCTGCTGCGGCGTGTGTCGTGGTTCTAAATCTGACAATGAGGTAGGGGGTATGTATGAAGAGGCTAGACCTTAGCTATTGGGAAGTTGTAAGAACGCAAGGTTTACGAGTTCAGGCCCTTCTCTGAGGAAGTAACAGCCCTACGTCTCGGTGCCCGGAGGCGGTCGATTGGATTATGCGTGAGTAAGATGACAGGGGTGCGAACCCTTGATACTGAGGAGGGGGGTGGCTTATATAGAGTTCGCCGGCCCTCTCCTGCCCTCAGTAATGCAGGGTTTAAGGTACATTTAAGGTGGGCGTACTGATAACGTCCCTAATAAAGTGTCATAATAATCATAAAGACTACTTAATAGCCGACCGTTTGCATGCGGAGTGACTTGAGGTCCCCTAGCAGTCGAGCGGTTGGCTTCTTGGTCAAGTGACAACTTCTTAGTCGAGTGTCTTCAATCCGTCGAGTGGGATATCTTCAAGTAATTTGAAAGGTGACTTCCTCTAAGGATGTCCTATGGCGGCGCTCTTAGGACGGGTCCGTGCCCCTACCGTAGGTACATGACTTCATCATTAGCCCCCGAACGGATCAAGGCTGGAGTGAGAAAAGGGGTTAGGGACCTTTCCAACTGACCCTTCGGGTTATTACGGGTGCTTCGTTCTGGGTCGACTGTCACGGGTGACGTCATTAACCTCTTTCAGTCGCCTTGATCCGTTCTAGGCCTTTCGTCGAATGGATTTCTTTACCTGCGGGGCATCGAGCGCCGGCGTGCGCGGGATTTCCCTTTTCGTCAAGTTGTTCTGCATCCGGCGGAGATCGCGGGATTCGGATTTTTTGGGAAGCGCGCGGGACGGGGGCGGCCGCAGTAATCAGGAGCGACAGTGCGAAGGCTCCTCGATCCCCGCGCCGCCTTTTTCGCCATGTACAGTGCGCGCGCCTGCCACGGGATTTGACTGGATAGCTCGGGCCTACCTGCCAGCCACTCGGGAGTGGCCCCCTTATAAATAGTTGGCCCGGAGCCTCTCTTCAGTACGCGTGCTCATCTCTTCTACTCTTCTCTCTGTCTCTCCGTCGCCTCCTCCGCTTCCTTCGCTCTCGCCCCGCCACCACAAAACCAGCCTGAGACCTCACCGGCGACGATGGTGAAGGGCAAGATGACCGCCCTGGAGTGCGCGAAGAAGGCGGCGGCGGCGGGGAAGGGGAAGAAGTCCGCGCGCGGGGGCTCTTCCTCTCGGACGGCCCTGCCCAAGGGGTGGATCCAGGGCGACTGGATGCCCTCGGTGCTCCGTCAGGAGGACCTCGACAACATGGTCGAGGGAGGAGTCATCCTCCACAAGGCGGCGCGTCTTCCAGGGGGAGAGATCGAGCCCGAGCCACGCGACGGTGAGCGCGTCCTCCTGGCGACTCATATTGACCGTGGTTTCTCTCTGCCGCCCCACTCTTTTTTCCGCAATTTCCTGAACTTCTTCGGGGCGCAGCTCCATCACTTCACTCCGAACTCCATAGTCTATCTTGCCGCTTTTATTTCTATGTGTGAGGCGTTCCTGGGGTGCCGCCCACACTGGGGACTTTTCAAGCATATCTTCACCGTTCGCTCTCAGTCGGTGAAGAAGGCTAAGTCGAGTGACGAGAGGGCACAGGTGATCCAGCTGTGCGGGGGCTTGGCGATCCAGACAAGGGGGAAAAGTTGTTTTCCCTCCATCACCTTCCCGGAGTCAGTTCGAGGATGGCAGGCGTCTTGGTTCTACTGCGAGGATCAAGTGACCCCAGGGCAGTCGACTGGACTTCCACCCTTCACCCTCGATCGAGCCGAGAAGCCGGCTTCTCTGAAGGTGACGCCCGAAGAAAAGGCCCAGGTCAAGATACTGGCGGGTCGAGTGGTCGAACTTGTCCGTGAGGGCGTAACGGGGATGGACCTGCTCGAAGTCTTCCTCGGGAGGAGAATCCAACCACTCCAGGCTCGGGATCACCCGATGTGGTTGTACTCCGGCCTCGAGGACTCCACTCGGGTCCACCCAGAGGAGGTCACCAACGAGATGTTGGAGGGGTGGCTGTCAAGCATTACAGGGAACAAAGACAACCCCCGGGGAGCTAGGAGGGTCGTTCCACTTGACAGCTCATATGAGGTCGACCAGGTGTGTCTTTGTGTTTCCGACTGAAATCTTGCTTTCTGCATTGGTCTTCTTTTGAGCGAGTCGACTGACTTTCCATTTTGCCTGCTGTCTTTCAGGCGACTACTGAGATGTATTCGACGCCCAACGGGCCACAGGGGTCGACTGAGGAAGGAGAAGGGAGCGGAGGTGAGAGCGGGGACGACCAGGGCGAGTGGGAGTCAGACGGCGAGGGAGAGGGAGGCGATGACATCTTCTCCAGCGAGGAGGAGGAGGAGGAGGCCGAACCCTCCCGCCCTGAAAGGCGATCCAAGCTCGCACATGACCCGGCGTAGGGACGTGGTCAGGCGACTGCCCCCTCCGGGCCATCGTCGAAACGCCCTCAGACCTCTTCTCCAACACCGACTGGGAAGGTTCCCAAGCAAGCACGCACGACGCAGTCCAAGCCGCCCAAGACCCTGCCGAAGATGAAGATAACTGTCCCTGTCATCTCCGGGTAATAAGCCTTGTCTTTTTTCGCCGATTGGAGGACAGATCCTCAGTCGACTCGTTATGCTGAACTGGCTGATTCTTCGAAATTTGCAGTGCTGCTACCTCCGAGGTCTCGGCCAAGGACGACGACCAAGAGATGGGGGACGCTGCAACCTCCAACCCTGGTACAATCGTTGACGTTTTAGTTTTGAGTTGGCTTGGCCGTTTCTTGCAATTCTGGTCGATTGAAAGTTCTTCCTGCAGCTCCTCCTCATGTTATCGACCTCCCGGATGACGATGACAACGAGCCGCTGAGGATAGGGAGGACCAAGAGGCCGTCGACTGACAGGGCTCCCCAGCCTGCTCCGGCGCCTGAGGCCACAGCTCGGGAAGGAGGCGACGCCCCTCGGGCTTCGGTGTCCTTCGCCAATCCGCTGTCGAGTGCGCAACCCTCGGCGTCGACTGTCAATCCGACTGCTAATCCTTTGTCGAGTGCGCAGCCCTCGGCGTCGACTGCCAACCCGACTTCACTCTTTGTCGCGTACCCTGCTCCTGAAGACGAAGTGGCCGCCGCGAAGGAGGCCATACACCAAGCAGGGGTCATGATGGAGCAGGTGAAGAAGGCTCGGGAGGCCAGCCAGTCGGCTTACGATGCGAGTTCGGCGCTTCAGAGTAACGTCCAGGTCAGTTGACTCGATACTTGTTTGTTTGAAGAGTCTTTCTCTCTCTTTCTTTTCCTTTTTTGAAGATCTTTGTATCTGTACTTGTACACCCACTGGGTGTGTTTTCTCTTTGGTCGAACCAGTGGGGGCACGCTGAGTGCACCCACTGGGTGTAGTCCCCGAGACTACGGTGGACTGCTGGCAGTCGACTGTAGTCTGTATATTGTGTTTGTGAATCTGTACCTCTTCACTCGGTTTGGTCTGCTAGGTCGAGTGGTCTGTGTCCTGTCGACTGTGGGCAGTTGTTTTTTTTGGTCGAACCAGTGGGGGCATGCTGAGTGCACCCACTGGGTGTAGTCCCCGAGACTACGGTCGAATGTTTTTGATTCGGCTGTGGTCTTAGAAACGTCACCATTGTTCCTTAGTTACTCGGAAGCAACTTATCTCGAACGTCTGTCGACTGGTTTTTCCTTTTGCAGAGATCCTGCGAACTTGTCGCTCGTTATGATGAATTGGAGAAGCAGAAGATTCAACTGGACCTTGATCTAGAGCTGGCCAGGACGGAGTTGCAGAAGGTCAGGGAGGGCGCCGCAGGTAAAGCGACTTTGTCAACTGATTCTGTTTTCAGGCTTGGGCATTCCTTTGCTGTTTCCGATTCAATCGCCGTTTCCTTGCAGGAGAATTGGAAAGAGCTTTGGCGAGGAAGGACCAGGACCTGGCTGTTGCCCGCAAGGCGGCTGACGACAAGATGGCGCTGGCCGAACAGAAGCTGGCTTCGGTCGACCAGTTGGAAAAAGAGAACACTAGGTTGCAGACCGCTCTGACTGATGCCAACAAGCTGACTTCCAGTTGGAAGAAGAAGAACCTCCTCTTGGGCGAGGAGATGGAAGGCATCGCCCGTAGGAGGGACGACGTGGAGAGCTTCCTGAGGAGCCTCGCCAAGAGGCTGTACATCAAACTTGAAGGTGCACGTCTAATTTTGACTGTTTTGTACTTTTGTGTCAACTCAATCTTGTGATCGTTGGCTTATCTTTAGGTCTTGTGTGCAGAATTCTGTCAGAACTTCGAAGAGGAGACCGGGCGGATCGAAACGGGTCTTGACCCAATCAATTCTCTGGTGAAAGACGATACTGCCATGAACTTGCTCCGACTGGAATCTCGAATCGATGGCGCCGTGGATTACCTAGCTCGACTGAAGGTTGCCGTGTCGCGGATCGACTCGACACTTTGGCCAGAATCCGCGCTCCAGAACGATCTCGAGTCTCTTATGGCTCGACTTGACAAAATCCCCGATCGAGTGCAGGAGTGGAAGAAGTCCTCTGCCCGGTGCGGCGCTGACGTGGCTCTCTCCTTAGTCCGCGTTCACTGCAAGGAGGCGCGAGAAGAAAAACTGGCCGCCATCCAAGTCGCCAATACCAAGAGGCACAGCTTCCAGGACTTCATGGAGACCTTCATTGCTGCTACCACTCGCATTGCGGATGGAATCGACCTGGATGAGTTCGTCGCTCCTGCCAGCCCTCCTCTTGAGGAGTGAGAAAACTTTTATGCCTTCCCTTAAATTAGCCTCGGAATGCCGAGTGGACTTGTAATCGTTTAAATTCTGCCGAGCTGAGGGCTCGAGTACTTTGATTCGGGGCCCAGGGCCTTTTAAGCTTTATCCGAACTTAATTTTTGCTGAATGTCTTCGTGGTCTGGAACTGTCGTGAGGGGCTTGATGGCCGACCCCCACCCCGTCGTTGTACATTGTATTTGTGGCGGAGCTCTCGGGAAAAGGTGGTAGTCGACACACACCCTGTTGTCGTACATTGTACTTGTGGCGGAGCTCACATTGTATTTGTGGCGGAGCTCTTCAGGAGAAGGCGGGTTTCAAACTTAGGCGAGTGTCTGACCGCAGCTAAGTCTCTTCGTGGAGAACTTAGGCGAGTACTGGACTGCAGCTAAGCCCCTGACTGGGAGGTTCGCTCTCCAATCGGTAGGATTTTTCAAACTTAGGCGAGTGTCTGACTGCAGCTAAGCCTCTTCGTGGAGAACTTAGGCGAGTACTGGACTGCAGCTAAGCCCCCGAGTGGGAGGTTCGCTCTTCACTCGGTAGGATTTTTCAAACTTAGGCGAGTGTCTGACTGCAGCTAAGCCTCTTCGTGGAGAACTTAGGCGAGTGCTGCACTGCAGCTAAGCCCCCGAGTGGGAGGTTCGCTCTCCACTCGGTAGGATTTTTCAAACTTAGGCGAGTGTCTGACTGTAGCTAAGCCTCTTCGTGGAGAACTTAGGCGAGTGCTGCACTGCAGCTAAGCCCCCGAGTGGGAGGTCTGCTCTCCACTCGGTGGGATTTTTTAAACTTAGGCGAGTGTCTGACCGCAGCTAAGTCTCTTCATGGAGAACTTAGGCGAGTGCTGAACTGCAGCTAAGCCCCCGAGTGGGAGGTTCGCTCTCCATTCGGTAGGATTTTTCAAACTTAGGCGAGTGTCTGACTGCAGCTAAGCCTCTTCGTGGAGAACTTAGGCGAGTGCTGAACTGCAGCTAAGCCCCCGAGTGGGAGGTTCGCTCTCCACTCGGTAGGATTTTTCAAACTTAGGTGAGTGTCTGACTGCGGCTAAGCCTCTTCGTGGAGAACTTAGGCGAGTACTGGACTGCAGCTAAGCCCCCGAGTGGGAGGTTCGCTCTCCACTCGGTAGGATTTTTCAAACTTAGGCGAGTGTCTGACTGCAGCTAAGCCTCTTCGTGGAGAACTTAGGCGAGTGTTGCACTGCAGCTAAGCCCCCGAGTGGGAGGTCTGCTCTCCACTCGGTGGGATTTTTTAAACTTAGGCGAGTGTCTGACCGCAGCTAAGTCTCTTCATGGAGAACTTAGGCGAGTGCTGAACTGCAGCTAAGCCCCCGAGTGGGAGGTTCGCTCTCCACTCGGTAGGATTTTTCAAACTTAGGCGAATCGGATTCGCAGCTAAGTCACCCATCGGGGGATTTCGGATACATACAACAGTGACAACAATTATTGGAACACTCTTATTTCTGATAAAAATGAACCTCAGGAGTTTTTCTTATTACATCTGGTTTGAGAGCGGCCTTAAGTGTAAAAGGGGCGGAGAAGCTCCGCGTTCCAAGCTCGAGGTTCGTCGATCTGTTGATCAACATTGTAAAGGTGATATGCTCCGTTGTGGAGGACTCTGGTGATGATGAAGGGGCCTTCCCAAGTGGGAGCGAGCTTGTGAGGTTTCTGTTGATCCACTCGGAGGACCAAATCTCCTTCTTGAAAGGCTCGACTTTTCACGTTCCGGGCGTGGAATCGACGCAAGTCCTGCTGGTAAATGGTCGATCTGATCATTGCCATCTCCCTCTCTTCCTCCAAGAGGTCGACTGCGTCTTGCCGGGCCTGCTCCGCTTCATCTTCGGTGTAAAGTTCAACTCGGGGCGCATTATGAAGGAGATCGCTTGGCAGGACAGCTTCGGCTCCATAAACCAGGAAGAACGGGGTCCTTCTAGTCGACCGGTTAGGGGTGGTCCTTAATCCCCACAGCACTGACGGAAGCTCGTCGACCCAAGCACCTGCCGCATGCTTGAGATCGCGCATCAGCCGGGGTTTTAGCCCTTTGAGGATCAGACCATTTGCCCTCTCAGCCTATCCGTTCGACTGGGGGTGAGCGACTGAGGCGTAGTCGACTCGTGTGCCTTGAGAAGCGCAAAATGCCCTGAATTCGTCCGAATCAAAGTTTGACCCGTTATCAGTGATGATGCTGTGTGGGACTCCATATCTGAATGTCAACCCTCTGATGAAACTGATAGCGGTGCCAGCGTCAAGGCTCTTTATGGGCTTAGCCTCGATCCATTTGGTAAACTTGTCGACTGCCACAAGCACGTGAGTGAACCCACTCCTGCCCGTTCTCAAGGGGCCAACCATGTCCAATCCCCAGACGGCAAAGGGCCAGACGAGTGGAATGGTTTTTAGGGCTGACGCGGGCTTGTGTGACATGTTGGAGTAGAACTGGCAGCCCTCGCACCTGTCGACTATCTCTTTCGCCATCTGATTTGCCCTTGGCCAATAAAATCCAGCTCAGTATGCCTTAGCCACAATGGTCCGAGAGGACGCATGGTGACTGCAGGTTCCCGAGTGGATATCATTGAGGATCATTTGACCCTCTTCTGGCGTCACGCATTTCTGGCCGACTCCGGTTGCACTTTCTTTGTACAACTGTCCTCTTATGACCGTGAAGGCCTTAGATCGGCGGACGATCTGTCGAGCCTCCTCCTCGTCCTCCGGGAGTTCTTTCCTTAGGATATATGCAATGTATGGTATCGTCCAGTCAGGGGTGACTGCCAAAACTTCCATGATCAGGTCGACTATTGCAGGCACTTCAACTTCAGTCGGGTCTGTGGCACTTTTCGGCTGCGGGGCTTCTTCTGTGAAAGGATCTTCTTGGACTGACGGCGAGTGAATGTGTTCCAAGAACACGTTGCTTGGAATGGCTTCTCTCTTGGAGCCTATCTTTGCCAAGTCGTCAGCTGCCTGGTTTTTGACTCGGGGGATGTGGTGGAGCTCCAACCCCTCGAACTTCTTCTCTAGCTTCCGTACCGCATTGCAGTACCCAGTCATTGCCGGACTCCTGACGTCCCATTCTTTCATCACTTGATTAACCACCAGATCTGAATCACCATAGACCATGAGGCGACGGACGCCGAGCGAAATGGCCATGCGCAACCCATACAAAAGTGCTTCATACTCTGCTTCGTTATTGGAGGAATCGAAGTGAATCTGGAGAACGTATCTGAGCTTATCTCCTCGGGGGGAGACCAGAACTACCCCCGCGCCCGAGCCATTCAGCATCTTGGATCCATCGAAGAACATAGTCCAGTGTTCCGAGTGAACTTGAGTCAGAAGTTGCTGTTCAATCCACTCGGCGATAAAATCCGCGACTGCTTAAGACTTGATGGCTTTCTTTGCTTCAAACTTGATGTCTAAAGGAAGGAGTTCAATCGCCCACTTGGCCACTTGACCAGTTGCATCTCTGTTATGCAGGATCTCCGATAACGGGGCGTCGCTGACGACTGTAATGGAGTGGTCAGAGAAATAATGTGCAACTTTCTTCGTGGTCATGTAAATCCAATGTACCAGCTTCTGGTAGTGGGGGTATCTTTGTTTTCAAGGGGTCAAAACTTCAGACACATAATAAACAGGGCGTTGAACTTTGAAGGCCTTCCCTTCCTCTTCCCGCTTGACCGTAAGTACTGTACTGACAACTTGTCCCGTGGCTGCAATGTAAAGCAGTAGAGGCTCTTTGCTGATTGGAGCAGCTAGCACCGGCTGGGTGGAGAGTAGAGCTTTGAGCTCTGCGAACGCTGCATCAGCTTCTGGAGTCCATTCGAACTTGTCAGACTTTTTCATTAGTCGGTAAAGAGGCAACGCTTTTTCACCGAGTCGAGAGATGAATCGACTTAAGGCGGCCAAGCAGCCTGTAAGTTTTTGGACATCATGCACACGTACAGGGCGCTTCATCCGGAGTATGGTGCCAATTTTTTCAGGATTGGCGTCGATTCCCCGTTCGGAAACGAGAAAACCGAGTAGCTTGCCACCTGGAACTCCGAAAGTGCATTTCGACGGATTGAGCCTGATATCGTACCTCCTGAGGTTGGCAAAGGTTTCAGCAAGGTCAGCCCGTAGGTCGGAACCTTTCCGGGACTTGACTATGATATCGTCCATGTACGCCTCCACATTCCGACTGATTTGAGTGAGTAAACACTTCTGGATCATTCTCATGAATGTGGCTCCGGCGTTCTTGAGGCCGAATGGCATGGTGACGTAACAGAAGCATCCGAATGGAGTGATGAAAGCTGTTTTGATTTCGTCGGGCCCATACAGACGGATCTGATGGTACCTGGAGTAGGCATCTAAAAAAGATAATCTCTCGCATCCCGCAGTCGAGTCGACAATTTGATCGATTCGAGGGAGAGGAAAATGATCTTTCGGGCAGGCCCGATTGATGTGCTTGAAATCAATGCACATGCGGAGTGACTTGTCCTTCTTGGGGACCATGACAACATTGGCGAGCCACTCGGAGTGGTAGATTTCTCGAACGAACTCAGCTGCTAAGAGCCGAGCCACTTCTTCGCCGATGGCTTGTTTTTTCTGGACGGCGGACCGTTGCAGATGTTCCTTCACGGGTTTGAACTTTGAGTCGACTCGTAGGCGGTGCTCAGCCAGCCCCCTGGGAACTCCGGGCATGTCAGAGGGTTTCCATGCGAAGATGTCCCAGTTCTCACGGAGGAGCTGGATGAGCGATTCTTCCTATTTGGAGTCGAGCGTCGTTGAGATGTGAGTCGGAGCTGCCTCGGGGTCGGTCGGGTGAATGTGGACCGTCTTCGTTTCGCCGGCCGACTGGAAAGCTGACTCGGAGGCAGGCTTCTTAGCCTGCAGCAATTCACTCGGATCGGCAGTCTTTTGGTAGTCTTTCAACTCAGCCGCTGCCATTTGAGCGTCGGCGATCTTTGATCCCTTCTGGAAACATTCTTCTGCTTTCTTCCAGTTGCCCGTAACAGTGATCACACCTTTGGGGCCAGGCATCTTTAATTTAAGATACACGTAGCATGGTCGAGCCATGAAGCGTGCGTAAGCCGGCCTGCCCAAGATGGCGTGATAAGCACTCTGGAAGTCCACAACTTCAAACGTTAACTTTTCCTTGCGGTAGTTCTTTGAATCACCGAAAACCACATCAAGAGCAATCTGGCCGAGTGACTCGGCTTTCTTCCCAGGAATGACTCCGTGGAAGCTCATGTTACTGGTGCTGAGTCTGGACATCGGAATGCCCATTCCTTTCAAGGTTTCCGCGTACAGTATGTTCAAGCCGCTGCCACCGTCCATCAGGACTTTGGTCAGTCGAGTGCCCTCGACAACTGGGTCGACCACCAAAGCTTGCCTCCCAGGGGTGGCAATGTGTGTTGGGTGATCGGATTGGTCGAACGTGATGGCCGTCTGAGACCACTTTAGGTAACTGGGAGTCGCAGGGGCAACCATGTTCACCTCACGGTTAATGACTTTCAGTCGACTTTTGCTTTCGACATCGGCAAAAATCATCAGGGTGGAATTGACCTGGGGGTATCCATCGTCGCTATCGTCCCTGTCCTCGACCCTGTCTGGCTCTTTTTCTTTATCCTTGGGCTGCTTGCCCTGAAACTGCTGGATCAGGAGCCGTCATTGCTGAGTGGTATGTTTGGGGTAAATAAAATTACCCTCTTCATCTTTCTTGGTGTGAATGTGACATGGCAGATCCAAAACATCATTCCCATCCTGATCCTTGACTTTCTTGGGCTTCCAAGTGCTCTTGGGTTTCCCCTTGAAGTTTCCCTGGGCCACGGCCAGGGCCTCCCCGGGAGCGGCTGGCTCGGCCTTCCGCTTCTGCTTCCGACTGGAGTTTCCTCCGGTCTCTTGGGCGACTAACTTAAGTTTGCCGCTTCAGAGTCGGTCCTCGTCTTCTCCATTAGCGTACTTGGTGGCAATCTCCATCATCCGATTAAGGGACATCTCTCCGGTCCGGCCAAATTTCAGATTCAACTCCCTGTACTTGACGCCTTCCTTGAAAGCGCAAACTGCTTGATGGTCTGGCACGTTTTTGACCGAGTGGTGCAGTGTGATCCACCTCTGGATGTATTCCCTCAGCGTTTCATTCGGCTTCTGTACGCAAGACCGCAGCTCCGTAAGGCCTGCGGGGCGCTTGCGTGTCCCTTCGAAGGTTGTAACAAACACTCGGGAGAGATCCTCCCAAGTGTAAATGTTGTTGGGCGCCAGCTGATTCAGCCACGCCCTAGCCGAGCCTTCCAACATGAGGGGTAGATGCTTCATGGCCACCTCGTCGTTGCCGCCGCCGATCTGCACAGCCACTCGGTAATCCTCGAGCCACGTGTCAGGCTTGGACTCGCCGGTGAACTTGCTGATCCCAGTCGCCAGCCGGAAGTTGGGAGGGATCACCGCAGCTCTGATGGCTCGACTGAAACACTCAGGCCCCGAGGCGTGTGCCCTGCTGCCGGGGGGCGTATCTCTGTTGTGGCCCTCTCGATGAGCCCTGTTCCTGTCCACCAGACCTTGAACGAGGATGGATCTCGCGTCAAAGCCTGGGTCCCTGGGGTCGACTGGGATCCTCTGCCCAGTGTGATGGGGGCGCCTGTCATCTCGATGCTGAGGTGCATATGATCCACTCCGCGGAGGAGGGGACGGCACCTGACGCCCATCATCGCGGTCGGGTCGGTGATCATATTGCTCGTTCCTCCTATACCGATCGTGCCGGTCTCCACGTCCCTCACGCCTCGGGGGTGATCTCGGGCTGTGAGCCGACTGGACGGTCTCCGTTGCGACGGATCGACTGTGGATCCTGTCCCGCGACTGAGAGACGGCGGAATTCTGATTCCCCGCTACTCGGAGCAATGCTCTAATCTGCAGCAATCCTCTTCCGGCCTCGGACTGGGAGGGCTGGATCGACTCCGCTATGCGGGCCGCGGCAGCCAGGTTCTGAACTGGAGTTCGTTACACCTGTGGTGGCAGGAAAAGCTGCCGTCGACTGGGTTCGGGTGCCTGCTGGCGTCGACTGGACTCGAGAGCCCGCTGACGCGCCCACTCGTCGAGAGCCCGCTGTAGATTCTCCAGCCGAGTGCGCTCGGCTAGATTAGCCAAGCGCGCATCCTCCAAGGCCCGGGCCTCGGGGGTTTCTCCAACAATAGGTGTGTAGAGCGCGTCCATGTTCCGGCGACGAAGCTCCTCCCGTTGCAACGACGTAAGAGGCTCGGGGAGGTATTCGTCGTGAGGGTGCGACGGATCGCCCCTGTCGGCACCATCGTCAGCGCGAGGGAATCCGGGGGGACTGCATGTCCCCTCGACCGCCAGGACCTCCGCCAGGGGGTCGCTGCTGTCGCACTCGGAAGCGGACTCCATGGAGCCAGTCGACAGATCGAACAGGTCGCAGAGGGATTCGTCAGGCTCGATTGCAGCGACCTGCTGGGTCGCCGACTGGCGGGCCACGACGTGCTTCATCCACCGCTGGAGCCTTGACCGACCCGAGCGCTTGCGCTAGCGGGAGACAGGACGGGGAGATGGCACGGGAGTCGACCGATATGGGGTCGATGGCTGCCTCAGGAGGACGCCACGGACGCACGCGCGGAAGTGCGTCGCACTGCGGACGGGGAGCGTGTCGACGTCAAGCGGCGCCTCCTGGAGCCAAGCGGAGTCGTCGGCGATGAAAGCAAGTCGGCCGAGACGGATCTCGCGGCCCTCCGCCAAAGCTCCGCAGGAAAACATGATCGAGTGGATCGGAAAAATCGCATCCAATTAGGTGCTAAGACTAAAGCCCCACGGTGGGCGCCAACTGTCGTGGTTCTAAATCTGACAGTGAGGTAGGGGGGTATGTATGAAGAGGCTAGACCTTAGCTATTGGGAAGTTGTAAGCACGCAAGGTTTACGAGTTCAGGCCCTTCTCTGAGGAAGTAACAGCCCTACGTCTCGGTGCCCGGAGGCGGTCGATTGGATTATGCGTGAGTAAGATGACAGGGGTGCGAACCCTTGATACTGAGGAGGGGGGTGGCTTATATAGAGTTCGCCGGCCCTCTCCTGCCCTCAGTAATGCAGGGTTTAAGGTACATTTAAGGTGGGCGTACTGATAACGTCCCTAATAAAGTGTCATAATAATCATAAAGACTACTTAATAGCCGACCGTTTGCATGCGGAGTGACTTGAGGTCCCCTAGCAGTCGAGCGGTTGGCTTCTTGGTCGAGTGACAGCTTCTTAGTCGAGTGTCTTCAATCCGTCGAGTGGGATATCTTCAAGTAATTTGAAAGGTGACTTCCTCTAAGGATGTCCTATGGCGGGGCTCTTAGGACGGGTCCGTGCCCCTACCGTAGGTACATGACTTCATCAGCGTGTACAGAGCTTAGAACTCATGAGTGATACCCAATGTATCAAGATAAGTGTCGAGGCCGGTGTTCTTGAATTCAGTGCCATTGTCACTTCTGATGTGCTTGATCTTTACGCCATAGTTGTTCATGGCTCGATTGATGAAGCGTCTGAAGACATCCTGCACTTCAGTCTTGTAGAGGATTATGTGTACCCATGTATATCTTGAATAATCATCAACAATGACGAAGCCATAGAGACACACAGTAGTAGTTAGAGTAGAGTAGTGAGTAGGGCCGAAGAGGTCCATGTGTAGCAGTTCGAAGGGTTGAGTCGTTGTCATGATTATCTTCGAGGGATGCTTGGCCCTTGTCATCTTTCCAGCTTCGCAGGCACCGCATAAGAGATCCTTCTTGAACTTGACGCCCCCGATGCCTATGACGTGCTTCTTCTTTGCGAGAGTATGCCAATTCCTCATGCTAGCATGCCCTAGCCTCCAATGCCAGAGCCAGCACTCTGAAGCTTTTGCAAGAAGACATACGGCAAGCTGTGGTCCTGCTGAGAAATCTACCATATAAAAAACGTCTTTGCGATACCCTTCAAAGACTAGAGACTTGTCAGATTCCATCAGAACAAGGCAACGATATTTTCCAAATATCACAATCATGTTCAAGTCACAAATCATTGAGACAGACATTAAGTTGAAACCAAGGGATTCAACAAGCATCACTTTATCCATGTGCTGATCCTTTGATATTGCAACTCTACCTAGACCCAATACCTTGCTTTTACCAGTATCAGCAAATGTGATGTGACTTTTGTCAGATGGACGTAAGGTTGAGTCCATGATAATACTTCGTTCGCCAGTCATGTGATTAGTACATCCACTATCAATAATCCATTCCAAATCAGCTAGTGTCATACACTACAGTGCAGTTAGGGGGATAGGCTTCACGAAGAGCATTATAAACATTTGACGAGCAAGTGGATTATGAAAGCTTAGATCGAGGTTAGGACTGATAGGATGAATATCAAGCGACTCAGGAACAAAATACATAATAAGATCATTTGGGCATTTGATCTTGCACCCTACAAGATGTTTTAGGTCCCTAGCAATAGCATCAGATGCCTTTGATTTCCGGCTGGAGACCTTTCCCTGAAAAAGAAAGTTAATTCTTCTTAACCACCCACATCTTCAGGGGTGGCTTAGAAGTAATGAGTCTAAGTTCAGCATCTCAGAACTTTGTCTTTGGAGCCCTAGCAAATAGCCTTGCAGGAGGTGAATAGTACTTAGTTTTATGAACATAGCAGTTTGAAGAAACACGCTCGTATTCATAAGTCTGAGGATGGTTTCCCTGCAAAACATTGGCGTTAGGGTGACTCAGGTGAGTCCGCTATTTGTATGAAGCCTTTGGACCATATGGAGACTTTGGTCTGGGATTTCTCTTCTTCCCAGGCGGTGTCATGATGACATTCACCGGAAGATTCTCAAGACAACTTTTGGGAACCCAGATCTTCTTCATAGGTGGCCCATCCCCGCAGTTTGTACCAATATACCTGGCAAACACTTCACCATTCTGATTCTTAAATAGTTTATAGTTTGCATCAAAGGATTCATCAACGATAATAGGGTTAGCACAAGTGAAGCCAGATAAGGTGGATGGATCCACTGAAGGTCCCTTTGCAGCAACCCATGTGGTCTTGGGGTACTGCTCAGGCTTCCAGTAGGAGCCATCAACATTCATTTTCCTCTCGAAGCCAACACCCTCTTTCCTAGGGTTTCAGTTCAGAATCTACTTTTTGAGGACATCGCACAGTGTCTGATGCCCTTTGAGATTTTTGTACATCCCTATTTCAAGCAATGTCTTCAACCTAGCATTTTCATCAGCAATAGTAGTGGTATCCTCAGCAGAGGGGTTAGTTACCACATCAGCAGTTGAAGATATTGCAATAGTAGCAGCAGTAGAACATTCAGCAACAGAAGTAGCGTTATCATGCTCAAGGCATTTTAGACATGGTGGGTCAAAACCTTCCTAAGCGGGATTGATCTATTGAGCGCAAAGTGACTCGTTTTCCTTTTGAAGATCTTCATGAACCGCTCTCAATTTCTCAAATTCTTGCTTCCTTTGAAGATAATCATAGGAAAGCTTTTCATGAGTTGTTGAGAGCGTTTCATGACGACTTTCAAGTTCCTCATACTTAACATGAAGATTTTTTATGTCTTCAATTAAGGACTGAGATCGAGTCATTTCAACGTCGAACAGGTCATCGCTTTTGTCTAACAGTTTTTGAATATGTTCCATAGCTTTCTGTTGTTCAGTTGCAATTTTAGCAAGTGTTTTGTAGCTGGGTTTGGAATCAAAATTAGAGTCATCTTCACTGGATGTTTGATAGTGAGCATTGCGTGAGTTTACCTTGGCACCGCGTGCCATGAAGCAATAGGTGAGAGCGGAGTCGTCCTTTTCATTAGCATCAGCGTTGGTCGGAGTCCAGAGTTGGACTCCTCCTCAGACTCCACCTCCGCCTCCTCAGACACAGACTCCTCCTCTGAATCCATTTCCTTGCCACAAACACACGAGCCTTGCCAGATGAGCTCTTCTTGTGTGATGAAGACTTCGAGGAAGACTTGGAAGAAGACTTTGAGTATTTCTTCTTCTTGTCATCAGAATCATATTCCTTCCTCTTCTTCTTCTTCTTGTTCTCATTGTCCCACTGTGGACACTCAGAGATGTAGTGACCAGGTTTCTTGCACTTGTGGCATGTTCTCTTCTTGTAGTCATGGGTAGAGGCTTCATCATTTCTTGAGCCGGATCGAGAAGACTTTCTGAAGCCTTTCTTCTTGGTGAATTTCTGGAACTTCTTCACAATCATAGCAAGCTCCTTTCCAACGTCTTCAAGATCATCAGAACTGCAGTCAGAGTCTTCTTCAGAAGAGGAAACAACTTTTGCCTTTAAAGCACGAGTTCGGCCATAGTTGGGACCGTAGATCTCTCTTTTCTCAGTAAGCTGAAACTCATGTGTGTTGAGCCTTTCAAGTATGTCAGACGGATCGAGTGTCTTGAAGTCAGGGCGTTCTTGAATCATCAGGGCTAGGGTGTCAAATGAGCTGTCAAGAGATCTCAGGAGTGTCTTGATGATTTCATGCTTGGTGATCTCAGTAGCGCCGAGAGCTTGAAGTTCATTTGTGATATCAGTGAGGCGATCAAACGTGAGCTGAACATTCTCATTGTCGTTTCTCTTGAAGTGGTTGAAGAGGTTGCGAAGAACACTGATCCTTTGATCTCTCTGGGTTGAAACGCCTTCGTTGACCTTGGAGAGCCAGTCCCAGACTAGCTTTGATGTTTCCAGAGCACTCACACGGCCATACCATCCTTTGGTCAGATGACCACAGATGATGTTCTTGGCAGTAGAATCCAGTTGAACGAACTTCTTGACATCAGCAGCGATGACACCTTCACCAGCCTTGGGAACGCCATTCTTGACGACATACTAGAGGTCGACATCAATGGATTCAAGATGCATGCACAAATTATTCTTCCAGTAGGGATATTTAGTTCCATCGAAGACGGGGCAAGCAGCGGAGACTTTGATTATCCCTGCAGTCGACATAGCTAAAACTCCAGGTGGTTAAACCGAATCACACAGAACAAGGGAGTACCCTACTCTGATACCAATTGAAAGTGCTAGTTATTGACTAGAGGGGAGTGAATAGGCGATTTTTATGGAAGTCTTCAAAACATGGAAGTTTCGAAGACCAACGATAGAAATGAACCTATAAACATGCAGCGGAAGGTATACTACACTAGGCAAGCCATAGTCAAGTATTCAATGAAGTGAAAGCACGAAGACTAATAGCAGCTAGGCAGTACAGATCAGGATGGAAGATATTATGAAGCCAATCAGAACAAACAGTCACACAGTGAAGACAAATAGATAATGCAAACAGGCAATGACTTCACAAGGACCAACTATAAATAAAGAGATGGGAAGGATAGAGCCAGTTGCTTACTGAAGAAGGCAATGATTTGTTGGACCAGTTCCAGTTGCTATGACAACTGTACGTCTGGTTAGGGAGGCTGAGATTTAACTTAGAAGACCGTGTCTTCAACTTATTCCCCTTGAGCTAAGGACACACAGTCCTCGCCCAACCACTCAGGTAAGTCTTCAAGGTAGACTTCCAAACCTTCACAGACTTTGTTCATCGGGGATCCACAATGACTCTTGGACTCTCAGAACGCGACGCCTAACCGGCTGGAGGATTCACAGTCCTCAAGTGTAACAAGTCTTCAGATCACACAGATAGGAAGACTTTAGTGATGCCTAACACTCTTTAGCTCTAGGTGTTTAGGGCTTTGTCCTTGCAAGGATTTCTCTCTCAAAAGCTTCGGAGGTGGGTTGCTCTCAAACGACAAAAGCCGTGCACTAACTCTGAGCAGCCACCAATTTATGGTGTAGGAGGTGGGCTATTTATAGCCACTAGGCAACCCGACCTGATTTGTCTGAAATGACCCTGGGTCACTAAGGAACTGACACGTGATCCAACGGTCAGTGTCGGTGTCAAGACCGGCGGATCTCGGGCAGGGGGTCCCGAACTGTGTGTCTAAGGCGGATGGTAACATGAGGCAAGGGACACGATGTTTACCCAGGTTCGGGCCCTCTTGATGGAGGTAATACCCTACGTCTTGCTCAATTGTTCTTGACGATATGAGTATTACAAGAGTTGATCTACCACGAGATCGAAGAGGCTAAACCCTAGAAGCTAGCCTATGTTCTGATTGTATGTTGTCCTACGGACTAAAACCCTCCGGTTTATATAGACACCGGAGGGGGCTAGGGTTACCCAAGGTCGGTTACAAAGGAGGAGATATACATATCTATATTTCCTAGCTTGCCTTCCACGCCAAGTATAGTTCCATCCGGACACGGGACAAAGTCTTCAATCTCATATCTTCATAGTCCAACAGTCCAACCAAAGGATATAGTCCGGCTATCCGGAGACCCCTAATCCAGGACTCCCTCAGTAGCCCCTGAACCAGGCTTCAATGACGATGAGTCCGGCGTGCAGTGTTGTCTTCGGCATTGCAAGGCGGGTTCCTCCTCCGAATACACCATGGAAGAGTTCTGAATAC